>CM028129.1:27967500-37967500 GCA_016271365.2 Neoceratodus forsteri
CTGTCGGGCGTTACTCCCCCTCTGAACTCCGAGACCTCCACCCATTTAACAGGCCCCCATCTAAAGTACTTTGTCTGCTGCAGAGCTTTTGGTATAGTGGGAAGAAGGGCCGGGGTCCCAGGGTGGAGGGGTGAGCGGGCGGCCTGATTGGGGTAGTGGGGTCCAGAAGATGCCCTGGGGCGAAATGGAGCACTGAACGAGGTCCTCCTTGTTTTGTGCTAATACCAAAGGGTTCCACGATTAGTGGGCAGATATCTCTAACTGCTCTGGTTTCTCACCCGACCCGCATGGTGTTGTGCAATGCCAGATCTATTAAAAACAAATCTGCCATTGTGGCTGATCTTGTTGGGTCATCTGATCTGGCTTGCATCACCGAGATCTGGCTGAATGAAAATGCTGGTCCCATTCTGAAGTTGGTGATTCCAGCCGGTTTCTCTGTGATGCACCATGTTGGGTCGGGTCGGCGGGGGTTACAATTTGTTTTAAATCGAATTGGGCCTTGTTGAGGATACCAGATCGCTAGTGTATCGTGGCCGCAGGTGTGGAGTGCAAAATTATTCTAGTCTACCGTCCACCCAGAGGCGAGAATAAATTTTTGCAGAAAGTCGCGGACTTCATAGTCGACATGGTGTTGGAGTCCCCCTGGTTGATGGTACTGGAGGACTTCAACGCCTGGGTCAACTGTGAACTCCCGCAGTTTGGACAAGACTTCCTCTGACTTATGAGTTCAGTGGGCTTCACACAGGTAGTTACCTCTGACACACAAGCTTGGTCACTCCTTGGTCATGATTTTCCTCTTGGGGTTGGAGACTTCCAACTTGGTGGTGGAACTAGTTGGATGGTCCGACCACCACATCATAAGGGTTCAGTTTCGTGGCTCCCCCTATAGGCCTGCCCCTGTGGAGATGGTCCGATACCGCCCTTTGCAGGGTGTGACCCCCGAAGGCCTCTTGGCGGTACTGGACCCATTGGGAATGCTGGGTGCAAGCGAGGGTCCGGAGACCCTACTTCTGGCTTGTAATCTAGCAGTGGTGGGGACTCTGGATAACCTTGCTCCTTTCCAGATTCGCCCACTCACTGTCCACCTTCAGGCCCCTTGGATCGGTGGGCCCTTGAGGAGTTGAGCGAGTGGGTTGAAGGTTAGGCGTGCCTGGCGTAGTCCAGCCTGGATGCTGACAAATGTAGACTGATGGATAGTTTCTGTGATGCTCTATCAACAATCTCCCGTAAAGGGAGGGAGGGTAGCAATGATAGTCAAAAACTGCATTTGCATAGGGGGAGTAGAAGAGGCGGAGGGAACCGTGGGAGGCGTATTTGGGTCACCTTGATAAGGGGGCAACAGAGTAAAGTGTAGTGGTATATAGACCCCCTGCACTGGCGGAGGAGCTGGAGGAGAGTCTGGTGGCAGATGTTGGGAGACACTGCAGACTGGGCAGGGGAAGGGTGGTGGTGTTGGGGGACTTAAACGTGCCAGGAACAGACTGGGAGACTGACATCCTCGGTGGCCAGGGAACAGAGGTTGTTGGATATCGTTCAAGACGCGTTCCTAACTCAGCAGGTAGGGGAACCGACCAGGGAGGCACGGGTACTGGATGTGGTCCTGGAAGACTGTGACCAGATTGGGGACCTGGTGGGGAGTGACCATGCCATGGTCTGGTTCTGCCTGGACCTAGGAGGGGTAGAAGGCTGTACAAAGATGGAGGTAACTGACTTCAGGGGGGCGGATTTTAAGGAAATGGAAAGGATCCTTAAGGAGCATTTGGATGGGATTGGGCCAGATATGGACGCTGATAGTAGGTGGAAATCATCAGGAGAGGGGTGCAGGATGCTACCAGTACCTGTGCAAGAGTAAGACGAAAATCGGTGAGCCGAAACCTACTGGTGGACCAGGGAGGTCCAGGAGGTGGTGCGGGAAAGAAGGCAGCCTGTAGGCAATTCACAGTGCTCAAGGAGTGAAAGGGATCGAGGGAGTATGGAGCTGATGGCTAGAAGGGCCACTAGGGTGGTGAGGGTGGCTAAGGCAAGGAAGGAGCAGAACCTGGCCAGAGAAATTAGGAGAGGGAACAAGGGGTTCTTTAGATACATTGGGGAAAACGAAGGGTGAAGGGGCAGATTAGCAGGATTAAAACAGGGGAGAGATGGGCACAAGACCCAGGGGAGCAGGCTGAGGTATTAAATGAGTACTTCACCTCAGTTTTCACCAAGGAAAATGGGGGTGCTGCATCATACATGGGAGGAGACAGATACTGAGGAAGGGGGGACCCTTACTGATCGGGCGGTCTGGGGAGAGGGGGAGGCATCACTGGCAGGAGGGGGAAGGCTACAAGGAGAAGAGGTAGCAGAAGTGGAAATCACAGCAGAGAAATTGAGGAAGCCCTCAGGTCCCTTAAGACTGAGAAAGTACCAGGGCCAGATAAATTACATCCCGGAGTGCTGAAGGAACTCATGGATGTCCTGGCAAACCCCTGGTGGAGCTTTTCAGCATCTCTGAGGACAGGGTGGTGCCCCAGGACTGGAAGGTGGCACGATAGTGCCTATCCACAAGGGGGGATCAAGGGAGGTGGCAGGAACTACAGGCCTGTCAGCCTGACATCGGTGGTGGGCAAGGTGATGGAGAGCATTGTCAAGGAGAGGCTGGGGGACCTAGAAAGTCAGGGTGCCTGGACGATGGACAGCATGGATTCGTCCCAGGAAATCGTGTCAGACAAACCTTGTGAGTTCTGTGACTGGGTGACTAGTGCCTTGGACCTGGGTAGACCAGTGGACATCCCTTTCTAGACTTCAGCAAGGCATTTGACCCTGTTCCTCACGTGGGCCTATTGATAAGCTGGGAGAAATGGGGTGGGAAACCAGATGATCAGATGGATAGGCAATTGTTCTAGGACTGGACCCAGAGGGTCGAGTTGGCGGGATAGTCTCATCCCCAAGGAGGGTCATTAGTGGGTCCCACAGGATCAGGCCTTGGACCCCTCCTGTTCAACGCCTACATCTCTGACATAAGGACAGGTATCAGGAGGAGATGAGTCTCTTTGCAGGTGACTCCAAACTGGGGTGGTGGTGGATGGGGAAGAGGGGAGGGTGGCCCTACAGGGGACCTGGTGGCTCTGGAAAGATGGTCTAGAAAGTGGAAGCTGAGGTTCAATGCAGGAAATACAAGGTACTGTGACCTGGGGGCCAGAAACCTGGCCAAGTGTACACCTCTGGGGGTCCCTCGCTGAGAGAGGCCTGGGGTGGTGGTGGTGGATGTCAAGATGGACAACCTCGAGAATTGTAGGAGGGCAGCAGCCAAGGCCAACAGGATGCTGGGATGCATTGCTAGGGGATCATCTCCAGAAAGAGGAAGTGATGCTGCCTCTGTATAACTGCTTGGTGAGGCCTCACCTAGAGTACTGCGTGCAGTTTTGGAGGCTACACTGAAGAGGGACATTACCCTCCTGGAGAGGGTCCAGAGGAGGGCAGCCAAATGATTTGGGGCTTGGGGACAGGACCTATGAGGAGAGGCTCAAGAGCCAAATATGTACACATTGGAAGAGAGAAGGACCGGGGACATGATGGAGGTCTTCAGGTACATGAAGGGGTAAATAGGGAGGAACAGTCAGGGTGCTTCAAGGAAGGAAGAGGGGCCACTAGAGGCATGGGTGGAAGCTGGAGGGGGAAGATTCAGGGAGAAAGGAGGAGGTGCTACTTCACTGAGAGGGTGGTGGAGCCATGGAATGTGATGCCTAGGGGGCTGGTGGAGGGGTTCAAGAGGGGGTGGGACAGGTACAGGGGAAGGGTTCTGGAAGCAAAATCCAATGCAGTGAGAATGTCTGGAACTGGGAAGGGAGAAGCCAGAGAAGGCGAGGGGCCAGCAAGGTCAGCTCCCAGGGTGGGGGCTGACCAAACGAGCAGACGCGAAAGACCGTTTAGCCTATTCTGCTGGCATTTTAGTATGTTAGTAAGAAGGCAGGGTTCCTGTCCAGGGAGATTGCTGCAGCGCAGAACTGACCAGCTCAACTGTTCTAAACAGTAGACAGACTGTGCAATCCAGCCTGTCTACGAGTCCGGAAAGCCTTTTCACAAATTGAATGCGACTAGTTTGCTTGCTTCTTGCTGATAAGATTGCTGACATAGTCAGAGATGTGCCTGTCGCACCCTTTGGGGGTTACTGGTGGTCAGCAGTCTCGCGATTCCTCTGCTTTGTTGGGTTGAGTTTGACTGGCCAGAGATCACAGATATCATGTGGCTTCTCCCGAGTACCCCCAAGAAACCATCCCTTGACGTAGATTCCTCTGCAAACTAAGACCAATCTCTAACCTCCCCTTTTTAGGGAAGGCTATTGAGAAAGTTGTTGCGCTACAGCTGGAGAGCCATCTTACCATCTATGATCCTCTCCATTCTGGTTTCCGGGTGCTCAGTATTTACTGAAGAGAAGGTAGGGCAGGGCCCACAGCTCGGCACCATGGACACGGGGGAGGGAGGTGAGCACTAGTCCCTTCACAAAAGAAAGGGTCCTACAAGAGCTTGATAAGCTCAGGGTGGACAAGGCAATGGGACCTGATGACATACACCCCAGAGTACTAAAGGAGCTAAGGGTGGAACTAGCAGAGCCATTATCAGAACTGTTTAAAGAGTCTCTGAGCGCAGGAGAGGTGCCAGAAGACTGGAGAAGGGCTCATGTGATCCTGCTCCACAAGAGTGGTAGCTGGGAGGAGGCAGGGAACTACAGACCAGTCGGTCTTAACTCAGTAGTGGGCAAGATTATGGAGGCACTCCTTAAGGAAAGGATAGTGCAACACCTGGAATCCAGAGGAGCACAGGATCCAAGACAGCATGGGTTTATAACAGGAAGGTCCTGTCAAACTAATCTCATAGATTTCTTTGACTGGGTAACCAGAGTGGTGGACCAAGGGGGGAGCATTTGATGTTGCCTACCTTGACTTAGCAAAGCTTTTGATTATCTTCCACATAGAAGATTGATTAGCTGGGTAGGCTCTGGGTGGGTCAGAAGTTGGTTAACTGGGTGGGAAACTGGTTGATGGGCAGAAAAGAGTGGTGGTAAACTGTATACAGTCAGAAGAGATGCAAGTCACAAGTGGGGTACTTTAGAGATCAGTCCTGGGCCTGTCCTCTTCAATATCTTCATCAGTGACATTGCAGATGGACTGAGGGTAAGGTTTGTCTGTTTGCAGATGACACCAAGATCTGCAACAGAGTAGATGATCCAGATGGGGTGGGCAGAATGAGCAGAGATGTGGGTAAACTAGCAAAATGGTCGGAAGAGTGGCAACTGGGATTTAATGCAAAGAAGTGCAAGATCATGCACATAGGGAAGAGAAACCCTGAAGCTACCTCTAGGCTGGGAGGGGAATTGCTGGCAGTCACAAGGGAAGAAAGAGACTTGGGCATCATCACCTATGATCTGAAATCATCCAAGCAGACCACTAGGGCAGTATGCAAGGCTAGGCGTATGTTAGGGTGTATTAGTAGGGGTATCACAAGTTGGAAGAGGGAGGTAATAATCCCTCTTTATAAGACACTGGTTAGGCCCCATCTGGAGTACTGCGTGCAGTACTGGAGGCTACTACACATTCACAAGGACATTTACCAAATTGAGGCAGTTTAGAGAAGGGCAACCAAAATGGTGCAGGGACTGCATCAGAAAACACATGAGGACAGATTAACGGAGCTCAATATGTATACCCTAGAGCAAAGGAGGGAGAGAGGTGATATGATCGGAACATTCAACACCTTAAGGGCATTAACAAGGTGACAGTCTAACATCTTAAAATATATAAGAAAAATAGCAGGACAAGAGGACACGGCATGAGATTAGAGACGCCGATTAAGCGGTAATGTGAGGAAGTTTTTTTCACAGAAAGGGTGGTGGATGCATGGAACGGCCTACCTCAGGAAGTGGTGGATATGAATACAGTGCAGCACTTCAAACAGGCATGGGATAGGCATAAGGGAGCAATACAAATGAGTATGAATAGATGGGCCATTGACAGAGCAAAGGCTGATGGCACGTTTATAAGGTAGAAAAAGAAATTGGCAGACTGCATGGGCCTCGTGGTCCTTATCTGCCATCCACTTCTATGTTTCATAAGAGACATAGTACTGAGACTGCTCTGGTTCGGGTACTCTGTGATCTGATGGCTAGAGACCAGAAGAGTCATTCCATTTTGGTCCTTCTGGATCTCTCTTCAGCTTTTGACACTGTGTACCATGGGTGCTGCTTGATCACCTGCAGTACATTTGTGGTCCGTCTGGTACAGTCCTCGGATGGTTCCATTCTTTCCTCTCCGGCAAGTCGCAGAGAGTAGTTTTGGGAATTTTATTCCTCTGACTTTCTCTCTGCCATGTGGGGTCCCACGAAGTTCAGTGCTGTCCCCCATGTTATTTGCAGTGTGCATGCTGCCATTAGGAGACACTGTGAGATGGTATGGGCTGAGTTTTCACTGCTATGCAGATGATACTCTGCTGTACCTGTCTTTTGTGCCTGACCAGGATAGTGCGCTCTCAATATTTTCCAACTGTCTCACAGAAATCAAGACTGGATGAACTCCAGCTGGTTAAAGCTAAACTCTGCCAAGACGGAGGTGTTCGTAGTGGAGCTGGGTCGCCAGATAGAGGGGTTGGCTGCTGGTTGGCCTGCTGGGCTGTGGCTTGGAGGCTCCCAGCTGCTGACTTCTGAATGTGTGCAGAATCTGGGGGTGGTTTTTGATGATGGGCTGACACTTCGTTCTCAGGTGTCGGCCATTGTCAAATCCTCATTTTACCACCTGAGGAACATCGCCCAGTTTAAGCACCTTGCTCCGTCTGGCACTCTCCAAATTTTGGTCCACACTTTCTTGACCTCGTGCCTTGACTACTGTAACCCTCTTTACCTAGGGCTTCTGGGGTAGATATCTGCCGCCTGCAGCTGGTGCAGAATGCTGCTGCCAGGTTGTCTGGATCATCTCAATCCAACCATTCAGTGGCGGATCACCTTTAAAGTCTGTTTACTGATTTATAAAGCCCTAAACTCTTTGGGTCCGAGTTGCTTGCAAGAGCTTCTGCATCCTTCTGCCCTCCGACCACTACGATCAGCCAACGAGGGATTGCTAGAGATTCTCAGGTGTACCTGAAGACTTCTGGGGCATGGGCTTTGTCTTTGTTGCCCCTACCTATGGAATTCTTTTAACTCGTCTGATACAAGAGTGCCAGACAGTGGAGAGCTTAAAACTACTCTTAAAACACGCTTCTGTTCCAGCTAGCCTTCCTAATTATTTTATTTATTTTAATATATGGTATTTGTGATATGGTATTTGGATGTGTGTATTTATTGATATTTGTCAAGTTTTAGTGTTTTAAAAGGTTTTAATTCTAAGATTGTACAGTGCTTTGATATTTATGAACTGTGCTTGATAAATAAACTTTATTAGATAACAGCCGCTGGGTCCACCTAATCTGCCTTTTTTTTTTTTAACACCGATTTTTGCAGTAGACCTAGCTTGGTCTACAGTACCATCTCATACCCCCCTTTACATACACAATCTATTTGTGCCTGTCCCAAGCATTTTGAACCCCATCACTGTTTTCACTTCCACTGGGATGCTGTTCCAGGCATTAGTCGACCTTTCTGTGAAATACTTCTCACATCCCTCCTGAATTTACTCCTCCAGTTTCATAGCATGCCCCTTGTTCTAGAGCACCTTTTTCTGACAAATACTCCCGTCTTGTACCTTATTTACCACCTTGAGGTATTTAAAGGTCTCTAATCATATCCCCATCTCTCTCTGTTCTCCAGGGTGTAAGATTTTTTTTTTTAAGCTTCTCCTCATGGGGCTTTTGATATAGACCCAGCACCATTTTGGTAGCCCGCCTCTGGACAGCCTCCACTCTGTCTATATCCTTCCTGAGATGTGGTCTCCAGAACTGGACACAGTACTCCAGGTGAGGTCTTACAGTAATCTGTATGGGGCAGTACCACCTCCCTCTTCCTGCTGGTGATGCCCCATCCCATACACCCCAGCATCCCACTAGCCCTTCAGGCTGCCTTGTCGTGCTGCCTAGCCATTTTTAGGTCATTACCCCCAGGTCTCTTCCCTGCCTTTGTCAGGATCACTCTGCCTATTTTGTACACCACACACGGGTTTCTATGGCCCAAGTACTTATTTTAGATTTTTTTTTGCTTTAAAATCTAGCTGCCATACCTTTGGCCCATTCTTTTCAGATCCCCCACCCATCCTTTCCATACACTCTGTTGCAGATGTAGGTGTCATCTGCAAAGAGATGAACCTTCCTTCAGTTCCTCTCTCACTTATAAAGACATTGGAGGACCGTCCCAATACTGATCCCTGAGGTACCTTGTTGGTCACCTTCCCTTTCTCTCAAACTGTACCACTACCCTTACCCTCTGTGTCCTATCTGATAACCAGTTTCTACCCAAGTTACCACCTTATTAGAACCAGTTAATCCTCAACAAGGTGAGGCTTTCAGAGATCTAAAGTGTGTGTCGGGGGGTGGAGAACCATCAAGGCCTCTTCAGCAAGTTGGGCTTTCCAAGGTTTAATGGGTCTGTAGGGGGTGGGGAACCTGCGAGACCTCACCAATGAGATGGGACTTCCCAAGGTTTAAAGGGGGACAGGGTGGAGAACCTGTGAAACCACCTCAACAAGGTGGGGCTTCCCAAGGTTTGGGAGGTCTTGGGGAAGGGGAAGGACCTGTGCAACCTCATCAGAGAGTTTTGGCTTCCCACAGTTTAGTGACTTGGATGTCATGAAGACTAATGTGGGGAAAAGTTGCATATCCAACTGGCACCTTCAGAATGGAAACTGCATATGGGCAGTTTTGTCAATCTTCAGAATCTTCTGAATTTTGAAGTGCATAGTAACCTATTTAAATTGAGAGATGCGTAGTAACCTGGTATTTTAGAGTCAGATGCGTAATGACATGATGCATTAAGACTGGAAGGACTCTTAGGTCCATCATGTCCAAACTGCCCCCCGCCAACTTCACACTCAGGGATGACATAGTATGCTGTGGAACTTGCATGGATTAACTACCCGCTTTGCCTACCGGGGTACCCTGTCAGTCTTTTGTAAGCAGAAATGTATCCGTGCTTATGTTTTAACAGCCTGTACTGTGGCCATGTCCACTGTCCTCACTGGAATGCTTTTCCAGTGGTAGGAAATGGTGCCTTCTAATGTTGCCTCCGAATTTATCCCCCTCCCCAAGCTACGAGGTGTCCCCACATCTTGCTGCAGGACACGAGATGGACCCTCTCCCCCTGTTGGGGATTACTGATACTCTTGAACATGTAAAAGCCTGAGATCATGTCCCCTGTCTGCCTCCTTCTCGCCGGGGTGAACATGCTAAGGGCTTCCAGCCCCCCAATAGTTTGTGTCCCCCATACCACTAATGTAGCTCAGGCACTGTGTGCCAGTGGGCTACTACCCCTGCCTGTTTGGCCCTCTAACAGGTTAAGGGTCCTGTTATGGTAGTGTTCGGGGGTTCTATCCCGAAGATGATAAAAATAGTGCGGTGCCTCCACCCAGAGAAAAGTAGAAGTGGGTCAAGTGACTGGCTGGCACAGCTCCCTGGGGTGCTGCAGTTACACACCTACCCTACCAACCACCCCACACTCTGAATACCCAGCAGTTCAATAACGCATAACCATGAACAGTAATGATCTGACACTCTGAGAATTCTGCACACACCATTTCAAACATTAAATCACAGCTTTATTGGGGGTAAGGACTAGGGAAGGGATACCGGGACAGAGGATGACTGTAAATAACAAGGAATGGTTGGAGAGAACAAGTGATAAAACACATTTGGGCCCACAGGCCAGACCCACCCCCCCAGTGGTACCAGTGATCTTCCCCAACGGCATCTCTTGCAGCAGGTAATATTCTTGGGTCCTCACCAGAGGGCGCTCTTCTGCATGGCCGCTTCTGCCAGCAGTCTTTGCCTAGGGGCCGCCCACACAAATGACATTATCCTGGGACTACAAAGGGGTGGGCGGCCCCAGGCATCCTATGTTCTTTTTCCCGCCGTCTTCAGCTTGTACGCAGCGTTTTCTCTCCATGTAGCAGTCAATCGACTATCAGTTTCCACCACCATCTATGAATGTCGGAAGACTCTTAAAGCAATTCACTTTTTTGCAAGTGTGGTTGCGGTAGAAGGCAAGGAGGAGGAGGAGGAGGAGGAGGAGGAGGAGAAATTTATATAGCGCTTTTCATACATCCAAAGCGCTTTACAAGCAATGCTAGACTGGTAGTGAAGTGACTGAATGTGGTGGCGGCCATATCGCACATCATCACCCACACACAGCCTGGATAATTGCATGAACCGGTTTATGGGAAGGGAATGTTGGCCAGGACACGGAATGTTCCCTACTCTTTCTGCAAGAGTGCCTGGGTTCTTTACTTCCACCAGGACAACACCAGGATGGGCAGAAGGGACCTCGGTTTAACGTCACCCAGGGGCGACGCACACCCAGCAGTACAGCACCCCCAATACTGCACTCTCGGATGCCAGCGATTTTAGTGCAGTCCAACCCGGTGTGGACGAGAACCCACGACCTTCTGGTCCAGAGGCAGATGTGCTACCAACTGAGCTACGCTTGACACCTGTGGTACCCACTCTACCACTGTGGTAACCACTTTGCCTGCATTAGGTGCCCGGGAGCCACACAATTTCTCCTGCAAGCACTACCAGGAGTTCAGTTGGGTAACCAGGTGTCGACGCTTACAGAAGATTGAGACCCATTTAATGGAACACAAAATTGCTCTCCTGGAGAAAGGGGCCAGTCCCAAGGAGTGCGTGATAGGTGGGCCTCTGACTCGGAGACAGGACTTGTTCTGGGCTCTGTTTCATTGAAGGCGTCCTCTAGGGTGCATAATGTTGGCGTCCTTTTTGATAGGAGTTTGACTATGGAGGCACAGATATCCTCTGCCCGCTTCTGTTATTTTTTTTTTCCATCTTAGAAATGTCGCCAGGATAAAACCCCTTGTTCCGCCTCTGGACCTCCCCACGTTGATGCATGGTTTAGTTGCATCAAGGCTTGACTACTGTAATGCGCTCTACCTCTGGGTCATGGGAGGATCTCTCCACAGACTGCAGCTAGTGCAGGATGCAGCTGCTCGATTGCTCACTGGGCAGTCGACGTTTTGTCATTACACCTGTGCTGCGTGATCAGCACTGGCTGCCCGTCAGGTGGAGGATCCTCTTTAAGGTGGGGCTACTCACCTATAAGACCCTTCATGGTCAGGGCCCTGGTTACCTGTTAGACCTTCTTGTACCTGCTGTCTCGACTTGCTCCTCCTGTGGAAGCCCCTAGTGATTCCCAGGTCAAGGCTAAAATTAGCTGGTGACAGGGCTTTGGTCATCGCCGCCCGGCCCTGTGAATTGCTCCTCTCTGGGGTTAAGGGGGGCCCCACTTTGGAGGTTTTTAAAGACTCTCCTAAGGCCTTCCTATTTCCCAGGCTTTTTAGATTAATGTTAATCTACAAGTACTGATTGAGTATAGATGCTGGGAATTTGCTACTTGTTTAATGTTTATATGGATTATTTTATTTTAACAATTTCTGTGTTTTATCTGTGTTTTTTTTTTTTGAAATGTTTTTATTTATTTGTGCGGCACTCAGCCTCTGGGATTGGGTGTCTTTTTTTTAAATAGATTTTTGCCTTGCCTCACATTGACAACATCTCATAAAAACATAGACAAGGAGAAATCCTCCTCGTCTGTCGAACGCTAGTCGACTACCACTGTTACCGGTGATCGTCTGTCTACTATGCCTATCAGAACTGCTTCTTCATTGATGCATCCTACTTTATCGTTGATTGCGTTTTCCAGTGCTCTTTCAGTGATTTTATTTATTTTTTCTACTGAACCCTATACAAAGGACTCCTCAACAACCACCCCTCTTTATCCACTGAGTTCGTCGACTACTGCCAGTTTTCGGCATTTTTCTTCCTCTCCCTTTACCCCCATTGATGACTGGCTCAGGCTGTTATAGGGATGAAGGTGTTTCATTGACGATGATTCAAAAAAAATGCCCATCGCAGCTTACTACTTATAGAGGCCAGGCTAACACATCCAAGGATCCTGCACCCACAGTCCAGGGTCCCAACCTCTGCACTTACACATCCCACCCTTCTCTTATTCCTCTGGTGTCAGAGACAACATCCTCCTGCCTCCACTCCTTCGATGGATGTGGCCACAAGTGATGAGGTGCTCGACCTCACATGTAGGAACAGAAAACCTCCTTCCTGTTCTTCTCAACACTACCAATGTGACAGGGATTCCTCTTTAAGGCTTCTCCCATTTCTATGAGGAGTATTGCCCAGAGGATGAGGAACTTAAAGAATTTGAGGAATTTCTTCCCCAGGAGAATGATCCTCTCCTCCTCTTCCACCTTCTGATGCTTCTACTTTGTCATCCCTTCCTGAGGATGTGGCTCACCAGGTGGCTGCCTCTCCTCCAGACGACCCTTCCTTCTACGACCGTGATGGCCCAGATCCAGAAGGTTATGGGTTTCTGAAGGACAGAACAAGATAAACTGAGGAGAGACCCTGGCCGATTACCTGGAACTTCCTAAGGAGCCAGTGGTGGTCGACCCTCCCCTATACAGACCTATCAGAATGCTGTTCTTTTGGCCTGGAATCAACCTTCAGCAGTGCCTGCCTTTCCAAGAAAAGCTGATCACCTCTGCCAGGCACCCATAGAATACCGCTTCTTTTCTGCCATGCCAGAAGCAGATTCTGTTGTGATTAATGCTGCTCGTGATCACACTAAGTGCCCTAAACACATGAGCTATGAACTTCTGATGAAGACTCCCACCGTATTGATCACCCGGGGGGGGGGGGGAGAGAGGAGAGAGTATCAAGCGGGTACCATGAATCTGAGAATTCTGGACTACAGTGGCATCCCCCAGGATGAAATGCAATTCTGCAGCACTTTGCAGAATGCTGTAGAAGACCTACAGAATAAAGCAATGTAATTTCAATGGTAGGTTAGTCCCCTTTGTCATTCAGGAAAATGTGACACTGCCATGATGAAGTGAATGCCACAGTTTCCTGCGTGACAAAGGGACTAATTGCCACTGAAATTTACATATTGCTTTATTCAATAGTCTGCTACAGCATACTGCAGAGTGTGCTAATAGGCATTTCATCCTGAGGACGCCACTGTACATGGGTCATATGGTTTAAGTACTAACGACGCCTGGTCCTCTGCCATGGACTTGCCAACAAGCTCCCCCTCACCTGAATGGGAGCAACTGTTGAACACAACTGGGAATTCCATCTCCAGGCATCTCCTCCGCTCAGGCTGCAGTGCTGTGGACATCTCTGCCCGATTTTGGCCTGGGGCATAACTCTGAGAAGGCATGCATGGCTCTGGGTTTAGGATTCTCCTTGGATATCCATCAGAAAATTGTGAATGCACCTTTCAATGCTTAAAACTTGGCCCTGGAACCCAAACCCTTGCCCTCTTAGATGATCTCCAGGCACTGGGGAAAACCTTCCATACAGTGCGTGGTATGTACCACTCTACCCAACCATCCACATATTTTCGCTCCCAGCAATCTTTCCAATATAAAGGGTGGGAAGCACAGAGTAACGTATAGGGGCAGTTCCCGAGGATGTTCCCATTCATCCTCCAGAACTGCTGCTACTCCCCAAAGGCTCCCAACCCAACCCCCCCAGGCAGGGCCAGCCAGTCCGCTGCTATCTAACCATCCAGGGCTTTGCCCCAGCTTCCTTCTCCTGGCCTTGGAAGCTGTGGGTAGTCACTATGCCCATTATTTAGAGGCCTGGCAAGTGATAATGTCTGAGTGGGTGCTTCAGGGAAGGGCATACTTTAGAGCTCACCTTCCATGCCACTCCTTCACCCTTCCCACTCTTATTCCAGTGACTATATCCCCATCCTTCATGAGGAACTTCAGTGCTGCTTCAAAAGAATGCTGTCTACCCTGTTCCTCCACTAGAACATCAGGATTTTACTCCCACCCCAAACCAAGAGCCCAAATGCACAGGGAACCTGAGACCTGTCTTAGACCTCAGATGTCTAAACCTATACATATAAACATAAACATAAACCTACATATGAAGAAGCCAGCAGAAGAAGGCCATTTGGTTTATCAAGTCTGCTCGTATTGTACGGTCCACAGCTTGAGCTAATGTCCCTGCCCTCCCTCCCCACTCCTCCCAACCCATGATCCTTGCCTTCTCCTATGCCTATCCCAGCCTCTCTTAAAGCTGCCTTCTGTTTTTGAGGTGAGCTCTTCTGGCAGTGCATTGTGTCCACCACCCTCTCTGTAAAGAAGTGCTTCTTGACCTCCCTCCTAGACCTTCCACCCTCCAGCTTAAGACTGTGCCCCCCCCCATATTATGGTTGCCACTCAGCTTAAAGACTCTCCTTAGCGACCTTATTTATCCCTTTCCAGTACTTGAAGGTCCCAGTCTTATTCTGTCTGTCCCTCTCTCGTCTTCCTGGGAGTACATATTCAGTGCTCTCAACCTCTCCTCATATGCCTTGCCC
Source organism: Neoceratodus forsteri (assembly GCA_016271365.2). Classification (NCBI taxonomy): domain Eukaryota; kingdom Metazoa; phylum Chordata; order Ceratodontiformes; family Ceratodontidae; genus Neoceratodus; species Neoceratodus forsteri. The sequence continues at coordinate 27,982,013 of CM028129.1, forward strand.
TGCTGACCAGCTGTCATTTTTGTAGCCCACCTTTGAACCTTCTCCAGCAGGTTAATGTCCTTTTTGAGGTGTGGGCACCAGTACTGAACTCCATACTCTAGATGCAGCCTTATCAGTGACATGAACAAGGGCAGCAGTATAACCCCCCTCTCTCCTACTACAGATCCCCCTAGCTATGCATCCCAGCATCTTGTTTGCCTTTGCTGCTGCTTTCTTGCACTGCGTGGAGTGCTTCAGGTCACTAGTGATCTTCACTCCATGGTGCCTGATGCAGATACTCTGACTCCACCCAGGTAGTACTCTGTCCTGGGATTCTTGGCTCTAATAGGCATAATTTTGCATTTCTTGGCATTGAAGCCAAGCTGCCAGATCCTGGACCTCCACCTCAACTTTTCCAGATCTTCCTATAGGTCCTGTATCCCTTCAGCTGTATAAACTCTCCCAAAGAGCTTGGTGTCATCTGTGAATAGGCACATTTTGCCTTTAATGCCATCCCCAGTGTCATTGATGAAGACCTTGAACAACACCCCACTGGTTACCTCTCTGGTGCCAGATAACACACTCCCCACCCCCACAACCACCCTCTGGGTTCTGTCTCTCAGCCAGTTTTCCACCCATCTGGCCATCTTTTCCCAACTCCAAGATCCACCAACTTCCTGATTAACCTTTTGTGGGGCACAGTCAAAGGCCTTGCTGAAATTGAGATGGAGGATGTCTACCACTTGGCCCCTGTCTACTGTCTTGGTGACAGTCAAGTCAATCGGATTTGTTTTGACATGATTCTCTTCCCCGGCCCCCCCCCCATGAACCCATGCTGCCTCTCATCATGAAGACAATGCTCTTCTAGATATTCTACCAAACTTTCTTTTAGTATGTTCTCCATGAGCTTGCCCACAGTGGAGGTCCAACTGACTGGCCTGTAATTCCCTGGATTGTCCTTGGGACCGCTTTTGTGGGGGGCACTACATGCGCTTGTTCTCCATCCCATGTGTACCACAACTGACTAGTGAACTATTGAATAGGTCTGCCAGTGGCCCTGCCAGCTCCTCAGCCAGTTCATTTTATAGTACCCTTGGATGTCCTCTATCTGGGCCTGAGATTTTTTTTTTTTGTCCACTTTCAATACCAGCAGACCCAACCTTACTCTGTCCTCCTCTATCACTACATGTGTCTCTTCTCCCCCACACCCCTGCTCCTCTTTTCCCTCCTGAAGGCACTGGTCTGTCCTTCTCCCTGGTGAAGACAGAAGTATTAATTTAGTATCTCTGCTTTTCCCCATTATCCTCCTCCCCTTTTTTAAGCCTAACAATCCCTTCCTTCTTGTCCCTTTTCTCACTTATAGTGAAAGAAGACCTTCTCCCCCTTCATAATTCCTTCAGCTATCTGCAGCTCCTTCTGTGCCTTTGCTTGCTGGACTCCTTACTTGCCTTACTAGCCAACCATAGGTAATTTTCCTTATCCACCTCTCTTGGTTTTCCTGAATTTTCTATAGGCCAACTTCTTTTCCCTTACTGCCTTGGCAACCCCAGAACTGAACCAGCTGGGCGCTTGCCTTGTGTTCTTCCCTCTTGAGCCTAACTCACTAATCTGTGGCAACCAGTATTCCTTCCTTAATGATGGAACCACCTTTGGTCCGCCCCATATCTGCTCTGATGTGCGCCTAATGGCTCCTTAGCACCTCACCCATTTTCCTGAAGTCCACCCTCTTGAAATCCAAGATTTTGGTCTTAGTCGGGATGCTTTCCCTGCCCATATCCAACTGGAACCACACTGTGCAATGGTCACTTCCACCCAGTGGCTCCCTGACCATTATGTCCTGTACATGCTCCCCATTTGTGAGCACCAAATCAAGAATTGCCTTGACTCTTGTTGGTTTAGTGACGCCCTGAGTCGGGAACCCACTCTGCACTCCTTCGAAGATCACCTGACTCTTAGCGCATGTTGTGGATGGTATGCTTCAGTCCACCTTGGCAGGTTGAAGTCCCCACAATTACGCACTCTTTTCCTGCAGCTTCCAATATTTGTGAGATCAGTTCCTGTCCCTCCTCCTCCTCCTTCTTCTCCTTCTTTCTTGACTGGGTGGTCTGTAAACCACCAACCTCACCTTTCTCCTTCTATTGGACCTTTAACATATATAACTTTTATATATTCAATATGAAAAGTTTCAGATGGTCACTTGACATCCGTCTTTTCCATATTAAAGAAAGGGATTGGCTAGTGCTTTTGGACATGAAAGACACTTGCTACATATTCCAGTCCAGTCCACCCCGCCCACCATCACTTCCTCAGTTTCCATGTACTAGGAAACCATTACCAATTTCGGGCCCTCCTGTTCAGACTCTTGTCTGCCCCAGTGGTGTTCACCAAAAGCCTAGTGGTGGTGGCAGCGGCATTACACAGTGTGGGACACTTCTTCCCTTATTTAGACAACTGGCTCATCAAAGCAGCCTCGGTTCTCACTACTTTCTTCCCTGCATACGATCCTCACCCCATTTCAGACTCTAGGAATTATGGTCAGTTGGCCCAGATCTCACCCAGAACAGACTCTGTGGAACCATCCTGGACACTACCTCAGAAAGAGCATATCTTTCAGTGGACAGACCAGAAAAAATCTGGGGCCTCACTTCCCATTTCCAAAGGGAACAGTCCATATCAGCCAGGCAAGTATTGTGCCTCTTTAGGGCACATGGCCCTGTCATCCATCTGATGGCCCAGGCATGCCTACACATGAGGCCAGTTCAATAGATCCTACAAAACAATGGAATCAAAATCGGGATTTCAAGGACTGAATTGGGTCACCCCTGCCTCTGCGCTGCCCTCAACTGGTGAACCCATTGCACCCACCTCTCAAGATATGCCTTTCCAGTCCTCACCACCCCATCAGATGTTGACCACAGATGCCTCCCCAGAAGGTTGGGGTATGCACCTTGGCCCTTACTGAACTCTAGGCCAGTGGACCCCGGACTCCATCTCCACATCAGCTTACTGGAAATGAGTGATACATCTCGCCCTCCAGGCATTCTGCCCATATCTAATTCTTGGACTTCTCCAAATTGATTCGGACAACACCTTAGTTACCCCAGTTGTATATTACCTGAATAAACGAGGACCAAAGTCCCTCACACTCTGCAAGAAGACACAAAGTCTGGGGAGAGGCTGTGTGCAACAGTTGACAGCCATACATCTGTCCGTCGTCCACAACACCCTGGTGGACTTTCTCAGTCACCACTCTTCCATTCACGAGTGGACTCTGAATCACGAAGTTCTGTGGAACATTTTTTCAGATGTGGGGAACCCTGCAACTAGACCACTTTGCATCCCCAGCCAATCACGGTCTCCCCAGATATTATTCCATTATCCTGAACTCAAAGGGATGGTCTATTGATGCCCTGTCCCAACCATGGACAGGACTCTTCTTGTATGCTTCCTCCCCGTCCCTCTCCTACTACAAACTCTACTGAAGCAACAGCTGAGAACCAGCCACTATGATTCTTACAGTACTCTGTGGCCTCGCCAGTCTGAGACCTGCTCCTACAACAACTGTCTGTTGCAGAACCCTCCTGCTACCCATGTGACTGGACCTCCTGACACAGGATCGGGGCACTCTACTCCACCCCAACCTAAAATCCCTGCACCTTCACACCTGGCTCCTGAAGATGCTAATAACCTGGCTCAGGTTTCCTCTCCAGTGGTTAACTTTCTACTGGCTTCCCGTAAACCTCCACCAGACAGACAAACAAACACACAAACAAACATACAATGCCAAATGGAAGCATTTTCCATCTGGGCCTCCTCTAAGTCTTTGGACTCCTTTTTCATGTCCTTTGACTACAGTCTTGGGGCTACCCATCATTGCTCTCCTCATCTGGCTTGAGCTGTTCCACTCTGAAAGTACATCTGGCCCTTTATTTCAGCCTTTCATGAACCCTTGCAAGGAAGACTAATTTACCAACCTCACCTTGCAAAGGTGTGCTGTATCTCAAACCTATTGGGAGACCAGCTCCTCCGTGGGATTTAAATTTCTTACTGGAAAAACTTACTCTGAAACCCTTTGAGCCTGTGGCTTCCTGCGATCTCTGCTTCCTAGCCTAGAAAATGTTACTTCTAGTAGCTGTGACCTCAGCTCATCGTATTCTGAACTACAAGCCTTCATGCACAAGGAAACTTGTAGGATCTTCCATAAGGACAGCGTATCCTTCAGCGTGCGATTCTCTCCCCTTAGCCAGGGTGGTCAGTCAGAACAATCTATAGAACTACCAGTGTTTTCCCCCTGAATACACAAACCCAGGGGAATCTCTTCTACATGTCTACATGAGACAAAGGGCACCCCTAGGAGGCATATGCCAGGAGCGGTCCAGCCCCTAGCCTTCCTGTCTACTGATCTTCAGACTGCTGTACCCAGTACTGAAATAGTGGTTGGCTAATAGAAAGTTCTGAGCCAGAAACAACCAGCAGCAACAGCTTGTAAACAAAGGACAACCCTAGGAGGCATACGCCGAGTGCAGTTCAGCCCCTAACGTTACTGTCTGCTGAGCTTCACTGATCTTCAGCTGGAGGAGAGACCACTAACTGAGGGAAGGCAGACTCCGACAGGTGCAGAAGCAGGGATTCCTTGACAGCAGATCTACCTGAATCCTCCTTGGAGTGCACAGTCTGGGCCCCTTTCTCTAAGGCAGCTTCTTTCCTTGCTCGCTCTGCTCAGACCCAGCCAGCGGCTGCTCTTTCAGCATAAGGAGCTGTTTGAACATGTACTCCACATCCCCTTGATGTTAAAAACAAGTTTCCTTTCCATCCTATCAGTTCTGTGTGTACTTTGATTTTATGTGCAGTTGATGTAACAAGGGCTTGGTACATCTAAAAGGCAGGTCACCACTGATTGTTTCTGCTACCTGTAAAACAAAGGTTCTACCCACCCACCCCCTGGTCATCCTCCTTTATAGAGTCTACATTGCTCCGCCCCATTCTGCGTCTCCTAATTACTAATTACAAAGGCGGGCATACATACATACATACAGCTCAAACGTGAAGGGCTCAGATACAAAGGGCACCCCTAGGAGGCATATGCCAAGAGCAGTCCAGCCCCTAGCCTTACTGTCTGCTGAGCGTCACTGATCTTCACTGACTGCTGTACCCACTACTGTAATAGTGGTCAGCTAATAGAATGCTATTAGCCACAAACAACCAGAAACAGCTCGGACACAAAGGGCACCCCTAGGAGGCACACGTCAAGTGTAGTCCAGCCCCCAGCCTTACTGTCTGCTGAGCTTCATTGATCTATATACAGTATCTAGATCTGTCTTTCTAGAGACTTTTTTTTTTTTTTTTGTCCACTCACAGCCTGTACCTGTAGTCAATAGATTCCTTTTGTCCATAATGGCTTGGAACACCAACCACCTCCTTACTCCTCCCAGCGAAATTGCAGGCATCTGTTTGTTTTGGTCTGAAGAGTGCCTCTAGGCAATCTACTTCTCACCAGGAACTTAAACCGAGAAATAAGGAACTGGCCACACCGCTGGCTGAGCTCTTCAAGTCACTAGACAGTGGAGAATACCTCAGGACTAGAAACAGGCAAATCACAGTTCCTTCCACAAGAGCGAAACAAGGAACATGCAGGAAATTACCACTCTGTCAGTCTGATCTCTGCTGTGGGGAAATGGAGTCACTACGAAGAGGATAGCGGCATATCTAACCTACTGGAACAATGGACCCAAAGCAACATGGCTTCACAGCAGAATACTCTTGTCAAACTAACTTGATTTACTTTTGTGACTGGGTCACCAGAACATTGGATCAGGGAAGGGCAGTGGACATTGTATACCTAGATTTCAGCAAGGCCTTTGATTCCGTTCCTCACAGAATGCTAACCAACAAGCCAGAATATATGGGAGTTGGCCAGAAGATGGTCAGCTGGATCAGTAACTGGCTGAAGGATAGGACCCATAGAGTGCTAGTCAGTGGTTCATTGTTGCGGGAGGGTAGGGTGACACCAGTGGTGTCCAGGGACTCGGTACTGGACCGATCCTATTAACATTGTAGCAGACAGACATGGCGAATGGACTAATGGGGAAGGTTTGCCTGTTTGCAGATACAAAACTCCAACAGAGTGGACACAAGGGAAAGAGCAGACAAACTGGAGCTGACCTTAGAAAGCTAGAGGATTGGTCCAGGGACAGGCAATTACAATTTAATGCCAAAAAGTGTAAGGTAATGCACTCGGGGAAAGGGGAACCCTGGAAAAAAGTACACACTGGGAGGATATCAACTTGCAGAGACACCAACTGAGTGTGATTTCGGCATAGTCACTGACAAATTAATGGTAGGAAAACGATGTGAGAAAGCAGCACAGAAAGTAGGTGGCATCCTCAGATGTATAAGTAGAGGTATTTCTAGTAGAAAGAGGAAGGTTATCATGCCCCTCTACAGGTCCTTGGTGAGGCCACACTTGGAGTACTGTGTTCGGTTCTGGAAACCTCACCTCAAGAAGGACATTGACTGTTTGGAAACTGTGCAGAGAACACTACTAAGATGGTGCATGGACTGAGTTCAAACTCTCATGGGACAGAAAGGACAAGTTAGGACGAAGGCTACATAGGGAGGTGGGTAGTTTCTAGGGCAGACTAGATGGATCGCAGGGTCCCCATCTGCCAACGCTTTTCTTATGTAGTACCAAACCATTCAGGAAAACACTTCCAACTGTTTCCATTGCCCAGTCCAGGGAAGGTTTCACAGTTGCTAAGCAGACTCTTTCCAACTGGTTAGCAAACTGTATAACATTGTTACAAAAAGTATAACAAACCATTACCAGGTCCAGTTCATGCACACGCTACAAGAATCATGGCCACTACTGCTTCAAAGGTGTGTCCATTATGGACATCTGCAATGCAGTCACCTGGTCTACAGTACATATCTTCACAAAGCACTGCAATCTAGATGTTGCTTCGTGCTGTAGGACTGCCTTTGGGTGGGTAGTCCTGCAAGGTCTCCTCTCATAACTTCCTTTGCACCCTTCAAGGGGGTTACAGCTTGGGAATCCTTCCAAGAGTATTACCTGCTGCAAGAGATGCCCTTGTGGAAGATCATACAGTTGTGTACCTACCATAATGGTAGATCTTCGAGGGGATCTCTTGCAGCGGGTACAATTCCGAACAGAGCCATTATTTGTGTGCTCCAAAAAAAAAGGGGGGGGAGAGGTTGAAGGCAGGCATCTAGGGTACCTCTGTTCTCCCTCTATCCTCTTAGTGAGCTGAAGCCGGTGGGGAAACTGAGGATGCCTGGGGCTGCCCACACCTTTTATAGTCACAAAATAATGTCATTTGTGTGGGCGGCTCCTAGGCAAAGACTGCTGGAAGAAGCTGCCATGCAGAAGAGTGCCCTCTGGCGAGGACCAAAGAGAATTGCCTGCTCAGAGATTCTCGCTGAGATCTGCCGCTATGGTAGGTACGCAACTATCAAGAGTGTCCTTGAGGGGTAACCACTAGAAGCAGGCCTGGTCAGTGCTGTGGGTTGGCCAGTTGTTGGGGCCCTGAAACTTTGTAAAAGTGCTCTGAATAGATATAGATATAGATATAGATATCTAGATCGATGGGGGGGGGATATCCCTTTCCCCTTTCCAGGAGCCAGGTCCTGGGTGCTCACTGTTAGTAGATCTCAGATGCTTGGAGTATGGAGCTTCATGGTCAGTGCAGCACGGGGCAGGAGAAGGCTGGCCTTGGTTCTCCTTGGCAGGATGGAACTTGCTCAAGGATCTTGCAGCTGGTCACCTTGATTGTCGCTTTGGCCACTTGTCACCTTCAGCCGCTTGCAGAGCTCTGTGGCAGGACAGCGACAGCCCCAGAGGGCTCAGACCGGAGAGTGGGTCCGCAGCCTGGTTCCCCACATGGGATCCAAGGTGCCCTAGCACCCTAGTAAATGCAAGTGACTTCCTGAGACAATGAGTCCCACTTGGAAGGGGTTGGCTGATTCCTTCCCTTGCTCTGGGTGAGAACTCCCGAATGGAGGGGGGTCATTCTGCTGTCCCTGCACAGAGATCGAAACCAGCAGAAATCACAGGCAGTTACTCAAGCAAAGTCCAGTGCCAGTTGGAGTGGTTGCTAGCCCTAGATCAGTGAGAAGCACTGGTGCAATCTACAGGGGGATCCAAACACAACAGTCCCCTGCACACCAGTCCACACTTCACAAATTTAGAAAAATGTCCACAACCTTTCCTGCAGCTGGGACACAGCTCTCAGCCACTTAAACCACTTCACTTAAGAAATGTACAGCACCTGGCTAGCACCCTTTCTGTTTCATCATGTTACTTCTGTCAGTAGGGCACCAAATTAAGAATTCCGCCTCTTCTCCGAGACCCGCCCCCTGGAGTCAGAATCCTTGGGGCATGGGGGTGCAGCCTCATATTAAAATGCAGGTGGCGAATTTAAACCTGGTGCCCCCATGACAGGCACACCTCAGGTGGAACTGGTGAGCACCCTGACGTCCAGAGATGCTATGCCTCTCAGAATCCCAGTCATTCTCACACAGGTAAACGAGCCTCAGCAGCAACAGTGGCCCTCTGATAGAACAGCCTGGTCCTCTCTGCTCAATTCAGTCCACCATTGCAAAGTTTCTTCGGCACTTCTCCAAAATAATCAAATGGCTCACAGTACTTGGGGAATCAAGGTATTGGTTCAGTTTCTCACTCTTTCCCCTGCTGATCCTTTCTAGAAACACAGCAGTCTCCACTAGAGACTTGGGAATGGCCTCCCTAGTCCAGATCCACTCTCGCAGGAGACTTCTGACCCGTCCAGAGGCTGGGAACTGACTGAAGAAATCCCAGAAATTCCACCAAGTGTCATCTGAGAATCCAAGGTTCTCAATGGCTATTCTATAACCATAGAGATCAATATTTACTGAAGGCTTACTGGGGCATAGTTTAGATGCCTGAATTAGTCGCCTTCTCCCAGGAGCCCTTTGGCATAGTCTGTGGGTGCATAAGAGCTTGATTGGTGGCTGCTGCTTGGGGTCAAGGCATCAAAAATGTCTGACTCCCATTAAGTTGTCTGGACTCCAACCCAGTTCTTCACTGTCTAACATCTGGTGCAGCAGAGGCAAATGCCTTCAGCCCCACTGTATTGTAGCCCCAACTGCCCCCTTTCAAATGAGCTTACACTTTTTATATATGAAAGCAGTGGTTCCCCAGTCAATGCAGCCCTCCTAGGTGGTGGGCAGCACCCTTATTAATATGTAAGAGGGCTCATCAACATTCATGAGCCCTTGAACACAGGCCCCTGACACACACTACATTTTTATTATTATGATGTCTCCGGGGGCATTTTTGTTCAGAAGGGCACCGGGACCACAGAACAATTCACTGGCTTTTGACCATAATGGTGGTCAGTGCCACCCATAGCGCTGCTTTGCATACGCAATCGCCTCAAGAGCACCAGTCAGGCAACACCAATGCTGGCAATTGCGGTTCCATTTTTAAAGCTAGAGATTGGCTGAAAGCAAAAGCGGGACCACTTGGGAACCCTGGGACAAACCTACTCGGGGGTGAGGTGGTGACCCAGTGGAAAATTTAGGGATGCCAGGAACTGAAACGGGAAGGGGGGAGAGAGAGACTAAGCAATTTAAGGTAAGCACCGTGGGGGTTACACTAATCATTGTGGTAGCCCTGTGTTGCAGTCTCTTGACTGCCACCATGTCCTTTTGAAGAGGCCAAACCTGCATGCAGTGTTCCAAGTGAGGCCTAACTCGGTCCGACAAATGATTCGATCCTTTCCTGTTCTGTTGGCCACTGCCCTTGATGCATCCTGGTATTCTGCTGCCCCTCTTTAGTGGCTGCACACTGCTCTGTCCTTGCTTCAGCCACTTGACTTTGTGACCCCAGGTCCTTACCCTTCTCAACTGCAGCAAGACGAGCCCCGCTGGTCTGGCGGGTCTGCTCGAGCCCCCATGGGTCTGGTTCTGGCTCGAGCGCCCCTCATGCTCCGGGGTTCGGCTCGGTGCCTCTGGCGAAGCCCGCGGGTTCGCCCGAGCCTCCCGCTGTCTGCGGGAGTCCGCCTCGAGCCCCTGCTGGCCGCGGTTCGGCCTCCATTGTCCCTCACCAAATGTAGCTCCTGGCATTTAGTCATCCTAAATCAGTCTCTAGGAGATGGACCAATCACTCCACTTGTTGGAGTCCTCCTGAAGAGTGTCCCCAAGAAATGTCACCACCATGGCCAGCCTAGCGTGCTCTTTAAGCAACATGCTGGAAATGTTATCTTCCTGCTCATTGAAGATGCTTTGAACCCTAGGGATGCTGCGGAATATTTCCTCCACACAAAGTAGTGCCTGTCAACAACCTTACCCCAATGCTAGAGAAGCATGCCCATTTCCCACCCATGCCCCAAACTGCTACCCCCACCTCTCCCCAAACAAGAGAAGTACTGCCCCCAAAACCTGAGACTTGTTCTGAGTGGTGCTGGCAGATTGAAGATCTGCTGATGTAGAGTACCATTCCATTGGGGGTCACAGGGAGGATCCAGGCAACTACAGCCCTGTTGGTCTTCCATCTGTTGTAGGTAAGCTGAGGGAGACCATAGTAGAGTAGAAACGTGGTGGTCTGCTTGGAAGATGACGGACTGGAGGACTGTGTGTGTGTGTGTGTGTGTGTGTGTGTGTGTGTGTGTGTGTGTGTGTGTGTGTGTGTGTGTGTGTGTGTGTGGTGGATTGGGTCACCAGGGTGATTGACAGGGTAGGTGGTAGATTAATAAACCTAGAATGTATTGTTTGGGTGGGTTGCAGTCCTTTTCTGGCTCCCGATGTTCCCTGCCTAATCTGTCTCCCTAGACTCCTTCCCTACCCATTTACACTTACTAATAGTCCTCTGTGTCTGTCCCATGGCATACTTGAAGCCCACCTACTGTTTTCGCCTTCACTCCTGCTGTCTTTGAACTTCCATCCAGCTTCATTGCATGCCTCCTGGTCCTGATGCTCTTTCATTTGAAATAATGAGACTCCCCTTCTGCACCCTCTTCACCCCTGCAAGGTACTTGTATTTCCTTATGCCAGTTCCCACTACGTATGCTGGTAGTTATCCAGGTGTCCACCACTCTTTTTTTTTTTTTTGTGAAGTAGCATTTCCTCATCCCTTCCCCCCACCTCATTGCATGTACCCTGCTCCTGGCGAGTGTGCTCATTTGAAACAGATTCCCTCCTTCACCCTTGTGAGAGTCTTGTAGAATTCTGTGATCTCTTCTCTTCCCCCCCCACAGGGTGTACACTGTGAAATCCCTAATCTCTCATCATATGACTTTTGGTGCAACCCCTGCACTATTTTAGTTGCCTTCATCTGGACTTCCATCTACCCTGTCTAACCACTCTGAAATCCAGCCTCCAGAACTGGACACACTCAGGTGGGGTGTCACTAATAAACTATACAGTGGTAACACCACAACCTTATCCTGTTGGTGATGGTAGTGATACCTCTCCTCTACATCCCAGCATCCCACTGGCCCCTGCCCTGCCACTTGAGATGATCATAAATTTTAACTCCAAGGTCTCTCTTAGTGACTGTGCCTCCCCTCCACCACCCATTGTGTACTCTGTTGCTGGGTTTCTATGCCCTAGGTGCGTGATTTTGCACTTCTTGGGATTGAAACCCAGTTTCCACTCTAGACCACTCCTCCAGTTTTCTAAGGTACTTCTCATCATCCCTGAGTATCCACCCCTACTACACATTGTGGTGTCTCTCCAAAGAGGCAGACTTTCCTTCCAGCTCTTCTGAAGTGTCACTTATGAAGACACTGAAGAGGACTGGTCCAGTACTGAGCCCTGTCGCATCTCATTGTTCACTCTCCCCTCCTTGGAATGTGTGTCGTTTACCACACCTATCCAGTAACAATTTTTGTTATCCAGTTTACCACTTTAAATTCCATCCCTAGATTGTCCATTTTCTATCAGTCTCCTATGTTGCATAATGTCAAAGGCCTTGCTGAAGTCCACTGCCTTTCCTTGATCTATTTCTCTAATCCCCTAGTCGAAGGACTCATCTGATATACTCCACTACCACCACATACACACACGTACACACCTAAATCTATAATGCTTTTTGTCTTGCAGCCCATTGGATTCAAAATTGCACTAGCCTTTCTTTCAAACAGAAGGGAACATTGTTTTTATTTATTTATTTTTCTATTTCAGTCTTTGGTAACTGGGTAAGGCCCACTAGGCACAAGTGCCTGTTTTCAGGGGCGACCTGGGAGCACTGGGTGGTTAAGTGACTTGCTCAGAGTCACACAGTATGCAAGTGGAGGTTGTGAGAATTAAACTTAGGTCTGGTCTGCTGGATGTACCAAGCTCGTTCACACCTCATTCCTCTAACCTCTAGGCTATACTGCCATTTACCAGGAGTAGCACACTAAGCCGAAGCCTGTTTCCAGATGAGACCTGGGAGCACAGGGAAGTTTTTGACTTGCTCGGGATCTCACAGTATGCATCTAAGTGGCTGTGGGATTCAATGTGAGATCTCGAGATCTACAGCTCGAAGTCGGAACCCACTGCCTTCACACTGCCCTGTACTGCTATACTTGGCAGGAATGTGTTCAGTTTCACCACTGATGTGAGACTTGACTGGTCTGCAGTTGCTGGCCTCCTCCTGCTGCCGCTCTTATGGAGCGGGACTACATCAGCTCTTCTCCAACCACTCCTGATTCCAGTGAGTTGTTGAATAAGGCCACTAGTGGTGCAGCAAGCTCCTGCCAGAGTTCTTTAGCACCCTTTGGTGTGTCCGGCCCCATGGCCTTGACCACATTAAAGGTGACCTGCAAATTAACTACATGAACCCGCTCCCGTCCCAAATACCTTTCTATGCGGCAATGGGAGTACGGGGCTGCCATCAGTAAAGTTTAGCAACAGTCTGTATATTTTACCAAACCGCCAACTTTTCGGTGAATACAGAAGTGCCACCTGGGTCCCACTAGAGCGGGCAAGCTTAATGGTATTCTACCGACTTAGTGACGTTGGACACCACTGCTGGGAGGCAGTATAGCGCAGTAGTTTTAAGGCTCTGAGCTGCAAATCTGGTGACATCCAGCAGATCAGATATGGGTTTGAATCCCACAGTTTCCACTTGCATACTGTGTGACCCTGAGCAAGTCACTTAACTTCCCTGTGCTCCCAGGTCGCACCTGTTAAAAATTCAGCTTAGTGTGCTGCTCCTGGCTAAACTAAATACAGCTGCTTTCAATGAAGCAGCAGTGGAGGGGGGCTTAATTGTCTTATTGTTTCATGGTCTTGATGCCTAAATTAATACTTATAGCAACACCAGAATGGGTAATTGTTGTAAGTATTAATTTAGGCATCCCGATCAAGCAATAAAATAAATAAATGGCAGCCCTCCACTGCTTTGCTTCATTGAAAGCAGTAGTGTGTCTAACATCACTAAATGGGTAGAATACCCATGTAAACTTGCATCCGCTCTATAGGGACCCAAGCGACGCTTCCATATTTGCCGAAAAGTTTCGGTGGTTTGGTAAAATATACAGACTGTTGCTAAAATTTTACCGATGGCAGCCCTGGACTCCTGTCACCACTTAGAAAGGTATGTGGAATGGAGTGGGCTAATGTAGTTAATTTGCAGGTCACCTTTAGAGTTTGTAAGTTCATTTAGAACTTTCTTCTGTAAATTAACTTGTTCCCCACCCCTCCCCCGCAGTGTTCCTGCTGCTCCTTGGTGGTCCATCCCCCTCTCCCTCTATTTGTGAAGATTGAGCAGATGTTCCTATTCGGGATGTCTGCATTCCTCCTCTGTACAGTCACCCTCTGCCATCCCCCTTATCCTCATTATCCCTCCCCTTTCTGCCTTCTTCACATATGCACTTGAAGAAGTTTCTTCCCCTTTGACTAGCCTTTCCTGTCTGTACCTTTGTGCCTCATTGCGCCCCTGCTTCCCTCCGTTTCACCTGGTACACCTCCTATCACCTCCTCTGTATTATACTTGAATGCCACCATTTTGTCTTCTGCTGCCCTCCTAATCCTCACTATCCCACCCCTTTTTTCAGTTCTCGTTTATGTATCTGAAGATGAACCAAGTGGGTGATACCTTTTATTGGACCAACAAGAGGAGAAAAACACAAGCCTTGTCTTGTGTAGCTGAAGTCTTATCCACTTCAGTACCCTTTGCTCCCCTCACTCCTTACTGTTTTCCTCTGCTTTGTTGGTGTGCCTCCTGTCCTCTTCCTTCTGAATATCTCTCTCTCTCTCTCTCTCTCTCCTCTCTCTCTCTCTCTCTCTCTCTCTCTCTTCTCTCTTCTCTCTTCTCTCCCCCCCCCTCAAATCACCTTGGGCCACTTCCTAGAACCATAGCAGTCTCTTTCTCCTTTATAGCTTCCTTCCATGAAGGCTGGTGCCTTAATCATGCCCTCCCTTATTATTCTCCACTATGCCTCTACCCATCCTTGGCAATCCCCACCCACCCCCAACATATGCCTCTACTTGTCCTTGGCAATCTTCCCCCCCACCATAGACACCTATTTTGTCAGTAGAGACCGCTTGCCCACCCAGTCATCCCAGATGGTCCCTGACAAGTCCGTCTCCACCGACCTAACTGGTCTCTGACCCTCACTCCTCCCTGTCCATTTCATAATATTCCACCAGGTCTATCTCAAAGCCCCTACTGTTTTTGCCTCCACCATTTCAGCTGGCAGTCAGTTTCAGGCATCCACCACTCTTTCAGTGGAGTAATACTTCCTTGCCTCCCCCAACGTCTTCCTTCTAGCTTCATTGCATGCCCTCTAGTCCTGGTGCTAATTTAAGAGACTCTCCTCCTATACCCTGTTCTTCCCCATGAGGTACCTTCAGGTGTCTCTAATATTCCTTCTCACTCTTCTATCTTTCAGGGTGTACATGTTGAGATTAAATCAGTCATTCCTTAAGATTTTTAGTGCGACCCTGCAGCAGTTTAGCTGCCAGAAACCTAATGGCTGGAATCAACCTCTGACCTGCCAAGTCACATCATTATACCACCTCAAGCATGCTAGCCAAGACGCATCTAGTATGCCACTCAAACCCACTGTGAGGCAGTTTCTGAGGTAGTCTCGCATGTGCCCTCCCAAAGTCGAAGACCCTCACCCTCATGGTTTTGCTTCTGCTCCTGTCCTAATGTTAAACCACACTTTACTGTGTTTACTGCTACCTAGGGGACTGCCCGCAATGCTGTCCCTGTTTAAGTACCAGATCTAGCACTTCCTCATCCCTGTGGGTTTTCTGACCAACTTCCTGAGGAAAGGTCCTTGTAGGGAATCTGGGATGGCTCTGCTCTGGAAGTCACCTTTGGAAGACTCAACTCCAGAAGTCTGGCAGATTGCAGTCATCAGTTGGCATCACCTCCCATGTACTGCCAAAGTGTCTTGTCCAACTCCGCTCCCAGTGCAGGAAGTCTGTACACTACCATGGTATGGATAGTGGCTTCAGAACTGGTCTCTAGGATGACCCCAACCCCCAAGCCCATTCTTTTCATCCAGGTGATGCTGTACCTCTTTGGCCTTGATTCCCTTCCTCACATAGTGCAACCCCCTCCTTCCTGTCTTGTCTCTCCTGAACAGAGGGAACAAAGTATGGCCATGTCCCAGTTGTGGTGCTTAGTGTACCATGACTGCGTTATTGTCTGTAGATCCAGGCTAGCCTCTGCCATGATGGCATCCAGGTTCAGTATTTTATTTCCCAGACTCCTTCCATTGGCCTTTGATGGCTCTCCATCCTCTCTCGCTTCAGTTTCAGCAAGACCTTTGATTCGGTCCCCATGGGAGACTGCTGAAGAGTTGGAGGTCTTTGGAGTAGGGTGGGGTTTAGTTGGGTTCTTAGGAAGTTGGTTGGGGGGGCATCAGACAGTACTGAACATGGCTAAAATCGTGGAGAAGGCGGTCATGAGTGGCGTGCCACAGGGATCATTCCTGCTTCCTGTCCTATTTTAATATGTTCATAACTGACAGAGGGAAGTATCTGGGGGAAGTGCTGTCTTTGCTGATGACACAAGTTGTAAAGCAGGATGGAGCATGAGGAAGGGGATGCGGGACTGTCAAAGACCTAGCTAGAGAGAGGGTGTAATATCTGGCAGTTGGAAGTCTTCAGGATGCAGGATTGAAGTGTACCGTATCAGGACTGCAGAGTGTGTGTGTTTTTTTTTTTTTTTAGAGGGCATTAAAAAGCCATAGTGGTAGTTAATATGAAGGAGAACCAGATGGGCCGCTCAACTTTTTTGACCACTGTACAGCCTTGAAGAAGTGGCCCTGGACCGAAATATTGGCACCACTATCCTTGTACCTAGCTGGTGAAGGTAATTGGAATATGGAAGGGAGAGGGAGGAGGCATGGACCTTACCAGAAGAATGACATTGGACTGACAGTTGGTACAGCAAATGCTCACCAACCTGATCCTGGGCCAGAAGGGCCGATGCTCTAAGGATCAGCTGGAAGCTCTAAATATGTATTCGCTCAGAGGCCAGGCGAAAGCTGGGGATAGAACTCGAAACGCATTCTCTGGGTATAAACAAGGTGAATAGTGAGGACCTGTTTGTAAGGAATGGGATATAGTCTTTAGGGGGTATGACTGGAGGTTGGTGGGGGGTACATTCCACAGACATGTGCGGAAGTTATAGTTTCATGGAGTGTAGTATAACCGTGGAACAGACTGCCAGCAGAAGTGCTGGATGTGGCTATCCAATAAACACACTTGGGACAGGGCAAGGAAAACATAATCCTAAGGGGGGCCACATGGGTTTGAGAGGTGGAGGACTGGGGGTTAACAGCCCACCAGCACTGTAGGTGACTGGGGATAGAAACATAGACTTTGATGGCAGATAGCACCCTTGGCCCACCTAGACTGCCCATTTCCTACCTAGAGGATAAGCTGCAGCTCCTATTTAACAAATAGCCTATTTCTTCCTACCCCACCCCCACAAAAATTGCCTTATGTCTGTCCCATGCATTCTTGAATTCTCAGTTTAGACCCCAGCCTCCTCAGGAAGGCTGTTCCATGTGTCCACCACCCTCTCTGTTAAAAATACTTCCCTCCACATTGCCTCTGAGCCGTTCTCCCCCCGTCTTCAAATTGTGTCCCTTGTTCTTGCACATCTTTTTCTGAAAGATGCTACCCTCTTGGACTTTGTTGATTCCACTGGGGTACTTAAATGTTTCTATCATGTCCCCCTCCCCTCCTTTCCTCAAGGGTATACATATTAAGCTCCTTTAGTCTCTTCAGATGGCTTCTCTGCAGACACTGCACCATTTTAGTTGCCCTCCTCTGAACTGCCTCCATCCTGTCTATGTCCTTGCAGAGATGGGGCTCCAGAACTGGACGCAGTACTCAGATGGGGTCTCACCAGGTGATGTCTCCCTACACATCCCAGTATTCCCAGCCTCTCCCTACCACCTTCTCACATTGCTTGCCAACCTTAAGGTCGTCTGATATGATTACCCCAGGTCCTTTCCATTTTTGTTGTTGCTACCTCCCCCATTGTGTAATCTTCCCCAGGGTTTTGTTTCCCAGGCATTATTTTGCACTTCTTGCATTGAATCAAGCTGCCATACTTCTGACCATTCCTCCAACTCATGCAAGTCCCTTCTCATCCTTTCCACGCCTCCTTGTATATCAACCCTGTTGCAGATCTTTGTGTCATCTACAAAGAGGCATACCTTTCCTTCCAGTCCCTCTGCAATGTCACTTATAAAGACATTAAAAAGGACTGGACCCAATACTGAACCCTGTGGTACCCCACTAGTAACCTCTCTTTCTTCAGAGTGGACTCCATTTACAATTACCTTCTGTGTCCTGTTGTCCAGCCAGTGTTTTGCCAGGCTACCACCTGGGACCCACTCCCAGGCTGGTTAATCTGACTAATTAATCGTTTGTGTGGGACTGTGTCAAATGCCTTGCTAAAGTCTAGGTAGGCCATGTCCACAGCCTCTCCCTGGTCTACTACTTTGGCCACCCAGTCAAAGAAATCAATTAGATTGTTCTGACATGACCTTCCCACTGAACCCATGCTGCCTTGGGTCCTGTGCATCACTGGCCTCTAGGTACTCAACAGTTCTTTCCTTCAGAGTGATTCCATCACTTTCCCTACCATAGAGATCAAACTGACAGGTCTGTAGTTTCCTGCCTCTGTCTTTGTCCCACTACTGTGAAGGGAATCTCATCAGCCTTCCTTCAGGCCTCGGTGCCACATCATCCTCCCATGATTTTGTTAAAAGGGTAGTCAGTGGTGTCACTAGTTCTCTGCTTAATTCTTTTAGAATTCTGGGGTGAATTCCATCTGGCCCCATTGCTTTGTCCACCTTCAGTTTTAGGAGTTCTTTCAGAATCCTTTCTTCTGTGAAAGGACTGGTATAAATCCCAGTGCTTCTGTTAATTGGATTAGGCACCTCCTCTTTTGTGAATACTGAACAGAAGTATTCATTCAGTATCCCTAGCTTTTTCACTGTCCCTCTCTGCCCACCCACCGTCCATTCTGTTCAGCCTCACTATCCTCCCTTTGTCTTTCTCGCTCCCTGATAAACCTAAAAAGGTTTTATCCCCTTCTTAACCGGTTGGCTATCTTTTCCTCAGTTTGGGCCTTTGCTATTCTGACTACCCTCCCTGCTTCCTTCTGCCTTAACTGGTACAGTTCTCTGTCCTGCTCCTTCTGTGTTTCCTTATACTTCCTAAATGCTATCTCTTTCTCCCTAACCTTCACTGCCCCCTCTTTTGAGAACCATAGAGGCTTTTTCTTTCGTTTTGATTTGTTTGCTTCACACAAAGGCTTGTTGGCTCTGTGATGGCAGTTTTGATATTTCCCCATTGTTGCTCCACCCCTCCTTCTAGCCTGTTTGTTAGTGCTTTTCTAAAACCTAGAAACATAGATTTTGACGGCAGGTAAGGACCGCTTGGCCCATCTAGTCTGCCCATTTCCCTACCTACAGGATAGGCCGCAGATCCTAGTTAACCAACAGCCTATTTCTTCCTACCCCCAACAAGAATTGCCTTATGTCTGTCCCATGCATTGTTGAATTCCTCCACAGTTTTAGACCCCACAACCTCCTCATGAAGGCTGTTCCATGCATCCACTACCCTCTCTGTGAAATAATACTTCCTCACATTGCCCCTGAACTGCCCCTCTATCTTTAAATTGTGTCCCTTGTTCTTGCATGTCTTTTCTGAAGATGCTAACCTCTTGGACTTTGTTGATTCCACTGGGTACCTAAAAGTTTCTATCATGTCCCCCTCTCCCTTCTTTCCTCAAGGGTATACATATTAAGCTCCTTTAGTCTCTCCTCATCACGGCTTCTTTTGCAGACCCTGCACCATTTTAGTTGCCCTCCTCTGGACTGCCTCTATCCTGTCTATGTCCTTGCAGAGATGGGGTCTCAGAACTGGACACAGTACTCGAGATGGGGTCTCACCAACTGTCTGTACAGAGGATAATAACTTCCTGTTTTCTGCTGCTGATGCCTCTCCCTATGCATCCCAGTATACCCCAGCCCTCCCTACTGCCCTCTCACATTTGCTTGCTAACCTTCAGGTCATCTGATATGATTACCCCCAGGTCCCTTTCCTTTTTGTTGTTGATACCCCATTGTTTATTCTTCCCTGGGTTCTTGTTCCCAGGTGCATTATTTGCACTTCTTTGCACTGAATCCTAGCTGCCATACTTCTGACCATTCCTCCAACCTTGCCAAGTCCTTCTCATCCTTTCCATGCCTCCTTGTGTATCAACCCTGTTGCAGATCTTTGTGTCATCTGCAAAGAGGCATACTTTTCCTTCCAGTCCTCTGCAATGTCACTTATGAAGACATTAAAAGGACTGGACCCAATGAACTCCCATGTACCACACTAGTAACCCCTTTCTTCAGAGTGGACTAGATTTACAGTTACCTTCTGTGTCCTGTTGTCTAGCCAATGTTTACCCAGGCTACCACCCTGGGACCCACTCCCAGGCTGGTTAATTTGACTAATCTTTGTGTGGGACTGTCAAATGCCTTGCTAAAGTCTAGGTAGGCCATGTCACAGCCCTCCCTGGTCTACTACTTTGGTCACCCAGTCAAAGAAATCTATTAGATTCAGTCTGACATGACCTTCCTGCTGTGAACCCATGCTGCCTTGGGTCCTGTGCCCCACTGGCCTCTAGGTACTCAACAATTCTTTCCTTCAAAGTGACTCCATCACTTCAGCTACCACAGAGGTCAAACTGAAAGGTCTGTTTCTGCCTCTGTCTTGGTCCCACTTTGTGAAGAGAAGCATCCGCCTTCCTCCAGTCCTCGGGTACCACACCATCTTCCCATGATTTATTAAAAGAGTAGCCAGTGGTTCTAGTTCCTCCTTAATTCTTTTAGAATTTTGGGGTAATTCCATCAGGCCCCATTGCTTTGTCCACCTTCAGTTTTAGGAGTTCTTGCAGAACCCTTTCTTCTGTGAAAGGACTGGGACTGACCCCTATCAAGAGTGCTTCTGTTAATTGGATTAGGCACTTCCCCTCCTTTTGTGAATACTGAGCAGAAATATTCGTTCAGTATCCCTGCTTTTCACTGTCCCCTCTGCCCACCCGTTCATTCTATTCACCTCACTATCCTCCCTCTGTCTTTCTATGCGTGATGTTCTATAAAAGTTTTTATCCCCCTTCTTAACTGAGTTGGCCATCTTTTCCTCAGTTTGGGGCTTTGCTATTCTGACTTCCCTCCCTTCATCCTTCTGCCTTAACTGGTACAGCTCTGTCCTGCTCCTTCGGTGTTTCCTTGTACTTATGGAATGCTATCTTTTTCTTCCTGACTTTTACAGCCACCTCTTTTGAGAACCATAGTGGGTTTTTCTTTCGTTTTGATTTGTTTATTTGCTTCACACAAAGGCTTGTTGCCTCTGTGATGGCAGTTTTGATTCCCCATTGTTGCTCCACACCTCCTTCTAGCCTGTTTGCTAGTGCTTTTCTGAGGCACTCTCCCATCTTGCCAAAGTCAGCCCTCCTGAAGTCCAGTACCCTCACTTTTGTATGGCTTGACTCTGTAGCTGAGTTTAACGTGAACCACACTGTTTGATGGTCACTTGTCCCCAGATGGCAACCCACTTCTAGATCTGAGATCCTCTCACTGCCCCCGTTTGACAGTACGAGGTCTAAGATTGCTCCCTCACGAGTGGGTTCCGAAACTAGCTGTCTGAGGCCTGCCACACCTGTAGGGCATCAGGAATGGCCCTGCTCTGGGATGTGGCTGCAGCAAATGTGCTCCAGTTAAAATCTGGCATATTCAGGTCTCCCATCAACAGTATCTCCCCTTTCTAGGGACATGGATATGTTGTTCATCCACACCTACTGGCAGGTTCCTTGCAGCTTTTAAATCTTGCCGGAAGGTCTTCATGCTGGCTCTTCCCACCACCGGTGGTAAAACTCCGGCTCCGCCCATGGCGTGAGATCTTCCTTACCGCTTGAGCTCAGGTTCCCTCCTTAATGCGTTGCGATTAAGACTGGTTCCTAATTCTTGAAAGTTCGAAATTAAAAGTTTTGCTAAAGACTTGAGTGTTCTTCTCCTCGCGCTCCGATGGACAAATAGACTCCGGTTTTGGAGGTGCCCTTGCGGGCAGAAGATGTCTGGGCGGATCCGCACTCCCGTGCGTCTACCGCCTGGGCGCTTGAGCAGCACCTGCAGGCCTGCGACATGCTGCTCTTCCTCTGACCCCTCGTCCCTCGAAGACCGTGCTGCCCAATGAACTAGGCGCGCCGAAAGAATTCCACGGTGAAATCTAAAAGAGGCCCGACTGGCGGTGTCCGGCGGCGGGCGGTTTTCGGCGGATCAACTAGAGCAATGATCGCCCTCGAAGAAGGCGGCGCGGGCGCTTCTACCTCGGCTGCGGCATTTGTCCGCTCTCTCACGGTACCTCGTACTCGGCTTCTTTTAAGGGCTTTGTCCTGACCCTCTCGACCAAGGTGAGCCACTTCTCCGGGACCTTTTCCAGGTCCAAAAGAGCAAAGTAAGTCTCTCGCGGCTCTTGGGAGCGGGAAGATCCCTCCATGTCGACAGATCGGGCTTGATCCGACCCTCCGCTTCAGCCACTGGCTTCACGGTGTCCCGTCAGGCCAGTTGACCGAGACTCCTGTCGGCGGTCGAATTTTTCTCGACCCGTTAAACGGGTTGTTGGCTGGAAGCTGAAATCCCTCTCCCCAGTTTCCCGAGGTGAGGTTGAGATCCCATCGGCTCGTCTATGTAGCCGGTTCCGGAGCCTTCGGTGGGATCGTCCGAGCCGAGGGAGTGCCGATTTCGACACTTCTCCCTCGCCTTCCCTCGGCCTAGTCGAGACTCTTGGTCTTAGACCTTCCTCGCGGTCCAACCGATCCACGCCGTCCTAGGCGGTCTGTCTGACACGCAGCCAGCGGCGCCACGCTCTTCCTCTTCCACTTCCTCGGACGAGGGGCTTTAGCGCAAGTTGCGTCGAATGCGAGGAACTTATGTGCAACAGCTCCTTTTGACCCGAATAAGCCGACCCAGTCGTCTTCCCCGGCCATTAAGTGGCTGTCACGGAGCAGCGAAACAACCCCTCGTTGTAGTCGAGGGCCTGTTCTCAGGCCAGTTGTTGACCAGTTCCAGCTGCTCCCACGATTCTGGTGGAACCTCCGCCTCACAGCCATTGGTTGGGGCTCGACCAAAAATTCTCGGTCGGCTTGGGTTTCGCACATAGGCTGTCTGTCACCCTCACTCCCGATAAACCTCGGCAGGTGGAGGGTGGCTCAGGCCCGAGGCAGCTCTTTGAGGACTCTTCTGAGTCCGATGATGATTCCTCCCTCTTCTCCAAGCGCATGGACTTGGAGTCCTCGGGAGGGCAGTCAATGGATGATAGCCCTTCGTCCTTCTTAGGGTTGCTTCGACTCATCTCGGAGTCCACCGGCATGAAGCTTGAACCCGTTTCTAAGCAGGCCAGGTATCCCTCAGAGATTCTGGACGAGGGATTCTCCGGAGGCCTTTCCGGTGGCGAAGCCATAGTGGGTCCGGCCTTGGAACTTTGGCAGCGTCCTGCTTCCTGCCCTCGCCTTGCGGCCAGGTTGGCCAGGAAGTATGTGGTCCTGAGTTCCTGTCCGGTTTTGAACACCCCTCGGCTGAGGGGTTGGTTACCGACAGCGTTTTCCGGCATGCAGAGGCATGAGGATGTGGACAAACCTCCCGACAAGGATCCAGAAATTGGATTATGCGGGCGAAAGCCTATGCTGTGTCCTCTCGGCCTTAATCAGGCCAGTTCAGCCGTCCTCATGGCACATTTTTCTCACGCTCTGTTGGGCTCCCTGGATGAGGTTGTCCCTCATCTTCCCGCAGATCTGTAGACTACGGTCAGGCAGGTGCGGGACCAGGGCAGTGGCTAAACAGCAGCTCCAGACTGCGTTAGACAGCGGGGACTCATGTGCCAGGTCTGTGGTGGCCGCAGTGGCCATGCGTCGTCGGGCTTGGCTGAGGATATCCACCTTTACCTCGGATACCCAGCACAAGTTGGCGGATGTTCCCTTTTTGGGGACTGACCTCTTCGGCCCTGGGGTGGAAGGTCACCTGCAGAGGATCGAGAAGTCCAATGCTACCTTGGACCTGGTCTCTTCACTCAGAAGGACAAAGGCCGCAAGCCACAGCCTAAGCCCTTTCGTCCTTCTGCGCCCGCGGCACGCCCGGCCCAGCAGCGTCGGGCCAGCAGGCTCAACCTTGGTATCCAGCCAGCGGCTTCCTCCAACAGGAAGCAGGGAGGTAAGGCCCAGGAGGTCCCTCGGCTGGTCCTCCTCCAAGCCTGCCCAGTGAGGGCTGAGGGTGTCCGCCCCATCCTGTTGCCTCACCTTGGTTCCCCATGGAGATGGCTCGAACACTTCCTTTCCGCCTGGTCCGCTGTTACCACGGACCGGTGGGTACTGGAGGTGGTGGGAAAAGGCCTACCTCTGGAGTCGAGAGCCAGGCCCCGCCCTTCAGAGCCGTCGCACCTCGGGGCCCTCGGGGTCCGCGGCCTCACTCGCGTTGCCCAGGACGACATCGCTCTCCTCCTCCAAAAGGAGGTGATCACGGTGGGACCCCCCTTCAGACCAGGGTTCGTGTCCAGGTATTTCCTGGTTCCAAGCAGACGGGGGCTGGCGCCCCATTCTCGACCTACCACGACCTGAACAAGTTTCTAGGGTCTCGAACCTTCAGGATGGTCACTCTGGCGCGAGATAATACCATCTCTGGAACACGGCGTGGTTCTGCTCTCTGGACCTACAGGGCCGCGTTCTTTCACGTCCCTATCCATCCGTCAATCGGAGATTCCTCCGCTTTCGGCGGAGGATCCCCTTCAGTTCGAGCCATGCCCTTGACTTATCTCCAGCTCCCAGGGTCTTCACCAAATGCATGGCAGTGGTGACAGCATTCTCTCGGCGCGAGGGTCGGGTGTACCCTTACCTGGACGATTGGCTGATAGCAGCCTCCTCCAGGCCAGGAGGTGGGCGGTCCAGAGATCTGGCCCTCCAGGTTTTGCTCTCGAGTTGGCCTTCTCATCACGAGGCCAAGTCAGAACTCGAGCGAAGCAGGCGTCCTGTTCATCTGGGCAGAGCTCGACTCTCTTGAGCCAAAACCGCGGCTCCCGCGGACAGGGCCGGGTTTACCTCCTTTGCCCAATCATTTCTGGTTGGGCAATCGCGCCCTGCCCGGGACTTCCTGCGCCTTCTGGGTCTCGTGGCGGCCTGTACCAGCGTGGTCCGTTGGGCCCGCTGGCACATGCGCCCCCTTCAGTGGGGACTGGCCAGCCAGTGGTCACAATGCTGCGATCCTTTGGACCAGCTAGTGATAGTGACCCAGGAGATGTGGAACGCTCTCCAGTGGTGGACCGTTCCATTCCATCTGCAGGAGGGCATCCCGTTTGTCCGCCCCGAGCCGACGGTCTCTCTATCGACCGATGCCTCTCTGATGGGTTGGGGTGCCCATCTGGGGGAACATCGAGTGCACGGCCTCTGGTCCCCGCGGGAGTCCCGATGCCACATCAACCTGCTGGAGCTCCGAGCGGTCCGCCTAGCTCTCACCGCCTTTGCTCCGTTTCTCCGGGGTCAAGTGGTCTGAGTCCAGACGGACAATACCACAACCATGTACTACCTGAACCGCCAGGGCGGGACGCGCTCCATGCTTCTATGCAAGGAAGCTCTCCGCATTTGGTCACTCGTGCGCAGCCTGGAGGCGGATCTCCTAGCCATTCATGTGGCAGGAGCCTCCAACACCCTGGCCGATGCCCTGAGCCGGATAGGGGCTGCATCTCATGAGTGGTCTCTCCTGCCGGAGGTAGTACAAGATCTGTTCTCCCACTGGGGCACACCTCAGGTGGACCTGTTTGCCTTCAGGGAGAATCTGCAGCTGAGGCTGTTTCATGCCCACCCCCTCAACAGGGCTCGCTGCAGGGGATGCCTTCTCGAGGCTGTGGACCCGGGCCTCTTCTCGCCTTTCCCCATTTCCCTTGATTCACAAGGTGCTTCTCAAAGCAAGGAGGACAAGGCGCAGGTGATCCTAGTAGCCCCCAGACTGGCCCGCCAGTTCTGGTATCAGATCTCCTCAGCCTCAGCTCCAGGCTCGAGGCAGCTTCAGCTCGCCCGGACCTGCTTTGTCAATCAGGGAAGGTGTTCCATCCGGACCTTCAATCCCTGCACCTGACAGCCTGGTTCCTGGCGGCTAGAGTTCCAGGCCTTGGGTCTTTCGACCAGGTCCTCAATGTTGTTGAGGCGTCCCGTAAGAGTCTACCAGAAAATGCTATGCCTTCAAATGGAAGAGATTCTCCATTTGGTGTCAGGACAAGAGGCTGGACCCTTCCTCCTGTTCTGTGGCAAGCATTTTGGACTATTTATGGTCCCTTTCTAGTTAAGGGCTTAGGTCGATGACCCTAAAGGTGCACCTGGCAGCCATCTCTGCTTACCGGGCGCGGGCCGGGAAGCAGTCGGTGGCGCAGGAAAAGGTGGTCGGGCGCTTTTCCAAAGGCCTTGATCACATTTCCCCTCCGGTGCGAGAACCTCCACCTCCGTGGGATCTACTGCTGGTACTGGCAAAGCTCATGGGCAAGCCATTCGAACCAATGCACAGGTGTGAACTCTAACCTGTCGTGGAAGACCACCTTCTTGGTGGCTGTCACGTCAGCCAGAAGGATGGGAGAGCTCCAGGCGCTTTGCATCGAGTCTCCTTACCTGGTCTTCCACAGGGACAAGGTTGTCCTGCGCCCCACCGAAATTCCTTCCCGAAGGTGGTGTGGGAGTTTCACCTTAACCAGGTGCTGACTCTGCCGGTGTTCTACCCCAATCGCACCTCGGAGAGGCGAATAGGCTCCATACTCTGGACCCAGAGGGCTCGCTTATTATAAGGGCGCATGGCTGAAGTACTAGGAGAGGTTCGCCAGCTGTTGCTCACCTACGCTGAAGCCGCATCTGGCAGACCTGCAGCCAAGCAGGCGATAGGCAGGTGGGTCATCTCCTGCATAGATCGCTGCTATAAGTTGGCGGCATGGAGCCTCCCAGAGGATAAGAGCTCATTCTACCGTCATACTGCTGCATCGGTGGCTGCTTCCAGGGGCGTCCCTATCCAGGAAATCTGCAGGGCTGCTACCTGAAGTCGGCACACCTTATTACCCATTACCACATGCGACCTTGAGTCACGCCGGGATGCTGGTTTTGGGGCCTCGGTTCTCAGTCTTTATTTCCTAAGTAGGGGTGTCGCCTTGCCTCCCTCCTTCCGGGAACTGATAGGAGTCTGCCAATAAGTGTGGATGAACAACATATCCATGTCCCTAGAAATACAGGTTACTCACCTGTAACAGGAGTTCTAGGAATGGTATATGTTGTTCATCCACCGCACCGACTCCCGGCCTGGCGCACAACCCTGAGCTTCCAGCGGGCCAGATCTGGCGTCATGGGTCGGAGCCGAGAGTTTTACCACCCAGGTGGGTGGGAGGAGCCAGCTTGAAGACCTTCCGTCAAGATTTAAAGTGGCAAGGAACCTGCCAATAAGTGTGGATGAACAACATATACCATTCCTAGAACTCCTGTTACAGGTGAGTAACCTGTATTTCTTTGCCATTCTAAGAATGCCTTCTATCATATCCTTGTCCATTCCCTCCCCCTGACATGGGGGTCTGTACACAACCCCTGTGCAGATTGTGGTGCCCTTTCCAGTCTCCAAGGTGACCCACAGTGCCTCCTCTCCTCCCTGGTTACTCTTTTGTTCAGTTGCTTTTATCCCTTCCTTTACATAGAGAACTTCTCCTCCCCCTCTTCTCCCTTGCCTGTCTCTCCTGTAGGTTATGTACCCTGGTATGTTAACATCCCAGTCATGGTTCTTTGTGTACCATGTTTCTGTGACTGATACGATATCCAGGCATCCCTCTTCCATCAAGGCCACCAGCTCAGGAAGCTTGTTGCCCAGACTACGAGCATTGGTACTCATTACCCTCCATTTCCCTGATGGCCATCCTCCTTTTGCCCCATCCCTGTCCTTCTTGCCTTTGTCACTTTCTCCATTTGCAGTGCCCTTCTCCCTATCAACACCTCTATGTTGGTGTTTACACGCACTTACTACCATGATTTTTTGGGGCTAGATTTCCCTGCTCCTTCAAGTGCCCCGATTAGGTTTAAATGCTTCATTGGCAAGCATTTAAACTATCACCCTAGGATCTTGGTTCCCTCCTGGACAGATGCAGCCCACCATGCCAGTATAGGCTTGCATCACTCCAGGTGGACTCCCAGTCCCCAATGAAGCCAAATCCCTGAGCTCCACACCAGTTTTTCAACCACTGATTGAATCCCATGGTGCGTAACACCCTAGTCTCTCCTACGCCATAGATGGGCAGCACCTCCGAGAAGGTTACTGTGCGTGCTACTTGTCTAAGGCCCCTCCCCAATTCCATAAACTCTTCCTGCACTTCTCCAATCCCTTTGTTAGCCAGGTCATTTGTCCCTAGGTGGACAATGACATCCTGCCCCTTCCCCTGTGCAGCTGCTCTGGCAATCCTGAGGATTCGCTCCCTGTCCCTCCAAGCCATGGCACCAGGCAGGCACCTTACCTCCCTCTCCCCTTCCTCCCACAGTTCTACCTTCCTAACAATGGAGTCCCCACCAGGGTTGTTTCCTTCCCTGCGGGGTCCCTGCCCCCTCCTGTGGGTCTCCTTTGTGGAGGTTCCCAGCATCCTCCTTGGTCTCCACTGCAGGTTCCTCCATGGGAACCACACTACCATAATGGCATAGGAATTGTGGAGAGGTACAACTGGAGGGATGCACTCTGTTCCACCACCCTCACTCTCCCTGAGCCCACTGTGGTCCAACGGCTCCTCTTTCTTGGCAACCTCTGGGGCAGCGGCAGTGGCACTGGTGGTCTCTGGATGGAAGAGGAGGTCCCACAAATCCTGGCCAACTCAGCCTGGAGATGAACAACCTCCTCCCTCAGCCCAGAGGTGCCTGCAGATGGGACAACACCGCATCCTCCAGAGCGTCCCGGAGACTGCTGCTCCACAGCCACTGCACTGCACTGCACCCTCCATCATGTCTTATTTCTGGCCTTAACTGTTTGCAATCCTTACTGTTTCCTCTGTTGTTTGTTTGTGTTTTTTTCTCTCTCTCTCTCTCTCTCTCTCTCTCTCCTTACTTTCTGCCTGTGTGCCCTTTAAGTTCCTGATTGTCCTGTTCTGAGACAAGAATATCCTGTATTCTCAGTAGACCCTTACTTGCTCAGGGCAGATCTTCCAGCAACTAGAGGGGCGGGAGAGCTACTCTTGCCCTTCTAGGATGGTAGGTCTTTGGTGGCTCTGTGATCACTCACTTCCTGCTCCCAAACAGGAAGTTCCTGTTGTCAGTCAAATCCTGTGCCTATAAAAATAGAACTAGCTTGGAGGGCAATATAGTCACAGTAGAGAAGTCCAGTCACACAGCAGTCCTTTCTCCTGCCAAGCTACTAGTAGAATCTTTCTAAGGCAGTCTTTAAATGTAGCTTCCTTCTAGCTATGCCACTCCCCCTACTTACTAGATCTTTCTACAAGTAATTTAAACCTCAAAGCTATCAAGTCCTTTCAATCACCTGATATTTACACCTAGATAACTGTTCAGATAACCATTCAGTTCAGTTAACTCAGACAAACGCACACTTTTTTGTTTTTGTTAGTTTTTTTTTTTATCCTAAATTAAAGGTCCAAGTACAAGAGTTCTACTTCTTTAGTCCCAGTAGAAGTCCAGTCACACAACAGTCCTTTCTCCTGGTGTCTTCTGTAAGCTACTCCAGGCACTCTCCCATCTTGCCAAAGTCCGCCCTCCTAAAGTCCAGTACCCTCACTTTTGTATGGCTTGACTCTATAGCTGAGTTTATCGTGAACCACACTGTTTGGTGGTCACTTGTTCCCAAATGGCTACCCACTTCTAGATCTGAGATCCCCTCACTGTCCCCATTTGAGAATACAAGGTCTAAGATTGCTCCCTCATGAGTAGGTTCCAAAACTAGCTGTCTCAGGCATGCCACCTGAAGTGCATCAAGAATGGCCCTGCTTTTGGATGTGGCTGCAGCAAAGGTGCTCCAGTTAACATCTGGCATATAAAGGTCCCCCATCAACAGTATCTCCCCTTTCTCTGCCATCCTAAATATGCCTTCTATCATATCCTTGTCCATTCCCTCCCCGACGTGGGGGTCTGTATACAACCCCTGTGCGGATTGTGGTGCCATTTCTAGTCTCTGAGGTGACCCACAGTGCCTCCTCTCCTCCCTGTTAAAGGTAGTGGAGGACTGACAGACTTGATGGAAATAGAAATGTAGAAGTTGATGGACCTAGCGGTCTCCTTCTGCCATCTAGTCTGCCCATTTGTTTTAGACCTATTTTGACACTCTAATTGCCCTTTGTAGTCGGGGCCTTTGACCTTGTGCCGTCTGTTATGATTATGATTAATGTGTCAATTTAACTCTTGGGGAGAGACATCTGTAAAATGTCTTACTTCTGTGGCTCATTCTAATACTGCCGCCTTGTCTTCCTCCGGATCCCATGCTGCTCACTTGTCCTCTGGATCCCTCACACTGCTCTTTCCTCCCCTTAGGTTCAAGATTCACTTCTTGTTTCCTCTCCAGTGACTCTGGTTCTGGCTGAGGATGGCACTGTCGTGGACACTGAGGAATTCTTTCAGACACTGAGTGACAACACAGTCTTCATGGTGCTGGGGAAAGGTCAGAAATGGAAACCCCCAAAGGTGAGCTAACTCTGCCTGATGTACAACTGGTTTTGAGGAGCCTCGCATCTGTCCTCTGCATGGTGCGCAGTCTGCTGCAAGGTGTACAGTGCACTCCACTTATAATGGACTGCTTAGAATGAAGAAAGTGACATTTCTATACTTTGTTTTTGATTCCATATGTGTGGTTTGAGATCACTCTTTATTTATTTATTTTTTTCCTGCCGCTGTCCAGCCAGTCATCCAAACGTCTCTTCCCAGGGCTTACCTCCCCTCAGTGGGGTTTGATGGCATTCCCCAACCCCCACTTTCTAACAGATCTGGAGTGCTGAACAGTGTTTGGATGACCAGGTGGGGGACCACTATCCATCTTGCCAGCCGGCTGGGTCAGGATCTGGAGTTCTGGACAGTGTCTGGATAGCTGGGTGTGGCCTGCGGATGACTGCTGTCCATCCTGCCTGCTGGCAGGGTCAGGATCTGAGTGCGCTGAGCAGTGTCTAGATAGCAGAGTGTGGGCCTGTGGGTCACTGCTGTCCATCCTGCCAGCCGGCGGGGTCGGATCTAATGCACTGGACAGTGTTGGGATAGCTAGGTATGGGCCTGCTGGTGACTGCTGTCCATCCTGCCAGCCAGTGGGGTCTGGATCTGATGTACTGGACAGTGCTGGGATAGCTAGGTATGGGCCTGTGGGTCACTGCTGTCCATCCTGCCAGCCAGTGGGGTCTGGATCTGATGTACTGGACAGTACTGGGATAGCTAGGTATGGGCCTGTGGGTCACTGCTGTCCATCCTGCCAGCCAGTGGGGTCTGGATCTGATGTACTGGACAGTGTTGGGATAGCCAGGTATGGGCCTGCTGGCGACTGCTGTGTCCATTCTGCCAGCGGCGGGGTCTGAACACAGTGTGCTGGACAGTGTCTGGATAGTGGGGTGTGGGCCTGCTGGTGACTACTGTCCATCCTGTCAGCCAACAGGTCGGGGATCTTGTGCGTTAGTGTCAGGATAGCTGAGTGTGGGCCTGCGGTGACCACTGTCTACTAGTAGCAACACATTTTTATTCCTGTATTCTATATGAACAAGGATGACCTTGATTGAGCATATACTCATTTACAACAAGGTCCTTCTGCTGGCGGAGATTTTACCACTTTTATGTCCCTGGAGGTGCGGACATGTAATGCCATCAGGGCGCACATTATGCGGAAAGGCGCGCCAACGTGCGTGACAGCTTCCACCAGCGCTTTTGTAGAACTTGGACTACCTTTCCCTAGCCTCTGTTAGAGGTCGGGCACATGCGGGTACCATACCCGGAGGAGGAGAGGCCATCCATGGATGCATGATCGTCCTTCTCCCGCCGACCCTCAGCTCTGGGTTTGCTTCTGAACCTCGGTCATCGAAGCTACAAGCAGTTACACTACCATCACCCTGGAAGGGCAACAGAAATATCACTTGTAGCTGAATCTACGAAGCTTTTGTGAGCTTTCTCTTTTCCCCCCCCCCTTCCCTGCATTGCTGTCACCCAGGGATGGGTCGTGTTGATCAGGGATACACCGTACGCTCCAAAGATGGGCCCGGCTCCTCAGGGGATGGGCCCTGTTCAGAATTCGCTGTCCTTGTGACAGACTGGCTAACTACCATGCCTATATGATTAACTGTCAGAATAGCGCTGAAACTCTGTCATGGCCACTCTGCAACCTGCCTGATAGTCTGCCAAGGTTGATCTGTTTACAGCACTTTTAGCTGATACGGATGCTGGTAGGCATTTGTTGCATCCTGCCTCTGATGTCTCTGTCTCTGTTGCTTCAGCCAGCGCTGCTGCCTCTGCTGTTTGCATTTGGAGGTCCTCATGGCTTCCGTCACCCTGGTGCTCGTGATCTGCACTGGCTGCCTGTTCGATGGAGGTTCTCTTTAAGGTGAGCTTGCCTTACCTTTAAGGTCATACATGAACTGGGCCCTGGCTACATGTTGGACCTTCTGACACCTGCTGCCCCAGTCTGCTCCCCTCTGCTCCTCCTCTAGGGGCCTCTGGCGATTCCCAGGATGAGGTTAGAACTGCGAGATGGAGCTTTTAGTGTCGCTGGCCCCGGCCCTGTGGAGCGCCTCGCCTCCATCAGTAAGGGAGGCCCCTTCAGTTGAGGCATTCAAGGCCTACCTCAAGGTGTTCTGTAGTTAATGTAGGGGTTATTTAACTGCTATTATTGAATTTTGCTGACATCTGAACCCTTCTTTAATGATATAAGTTTTAATTAGAATATTGATAATTATAATGTTTAAAGTTGGATGTTTTTATTGTATGGCACCCATAGCCTCTGGGATTGGTTGCCTGAAAAATAAGTTGCCGTGCCTTCATGTGGCTGTTTCTAAGGGATGTGCAGCTCTCTGTCCTTAATGTCCCCTTTTAGAGGCTCCAGACTCTTTGGAGGTGATGTTGAAAATGTTCTGTGTGAGCTTTGAACCTCAAAGATCGCTTAAAGGTCTCTTAAATCCCTGACCCGTCTGCCCTCTGGGTGTGTGGCAGTGGTTTCTTTTGGCAGTCTACAGTCTGTGGTGCAAACTGCAGATGAAGGGCTACCATAGTTACCTGCACTGGCAACAGGCACTTTCAGAGAGTGCAAAGGGGCTAGCATGTCCCAGGATCGCCATTTCTTCCTTGGAGCCATATTTAGTGTCCGTCATGCTATTGACCTTATAAGGTATGCAAGTGGCTAGGAGCCATTTGCATGCTATTATCTGAGTGATATTTGCTGTACACAATGCCAGCATGCATAAATGTGTGGAGGAATTGTGCAGAGCCTCTGTTATTAGCCACACCCTCACAGGATCACTAACAAAGAACCTTAGTCTAGCAGCTTTCCCCAACCCGATCCTGTTGGTAATAACAATCAAATGCCAAACGCCTCTGATATTTTAGCGGTGCCCCTCCTCACCTGATCCCCATCGCAGTGCAAACTGATGCTGACCTCCCCTGGCTGTCGAAAGATCAATCCTTATCCCTGTTGAACAGTGCAAATTGATTCCAAATTCTCCTCAGTCCAGTGGAAAGCACCCCTCCCCACCCTCCAGAAAGCCTGTCCTGGTCTGTGTGCAGCAATAAAGTCAGCGGCTGGTACAGACCCTCCTATCACAGTCTGAATGTCTGGGAGCACGCATACGCTGGAAATGGCTGTTTCTACAGAATTCACATGCCGACAGCATCCGGTTAAGGAGATGAGAGGAAGGAGGGTCCTGTAATGTATAGGTGATGCTGAGCTGCTACTGGGAGGGTCCACTAGACTGCCAGGAATATTTCAGTATCTGGGCTGGAAGAGGGCTATTACTAGTCTGCCAGGGATATTTGTTTTGACAACTGGGACCAGACTGGAGGGGGCAATTGTCGATGCTTGCAGACCTGCTAATTGACACATAGTGTTGTGCAGATGGACCCTTAACCCGTTGCATACCGTGTGGTTATTAGCATGCTGGCTGAGTATGGTAGTGGTGAGAAAGCTGTTAACCCATTAAGATGTACTACCCCTTGCTCCTGGCTGTCTCTTGCTAGCAGGGGGGAAGCTGTGGTGCGCTGCACATCTTGGCTTTGTGCTACACTACCACAGCCCAATATCTGTACAGGCAGCAGACTGGACAGGGCACGCTACCTGTGCCAATGTGCCTTCCTTAACAGTGTGCTGTTTCACAAGGGGTGATGTGATTTGTATGGCATAAATGGCTGTTTCTCAATATGGGAGCCCTTTTCTCTTCTAAATACTCATGTAAAGACTGGAAACTGGTGTAACATTTTATATAGCAGCGTTTGTACTGAGTAGTGTGTACCTGTAGCCTTTGTATCGACTAGCGTACCTGCAGCGCTTTGTAGTGACCATGCGGTACCTGTTTGCT
Organism: Neoceratodus forsteri; assembly: GCA_016271365.2. Lineage (NCBI taxonomy): Eukaryota > Metazoa > Chordata > Ceratodontiformes > Ceratodontidae > Neoceratodus > Neoceratodus forsteri. Next base: position 28,016,027 of record CM028129.1, read on the forward strand.
ACTGTAAGGTCAGGTGCCTGACCTTCTGCTGTATTATGAAGGTGGCCAGTTGGCCCCATTTGCCAATACTGCTTCCTAGTGCAGTATGTTCCTCCTTTTAATTTCCTCCCCATGGACTTGCTGAAGTGGGTGATGGTACTAAAGACTGCTTTCCAAGCATCCAGGGTATGTTATGGAGCAAATGTGTTTGAACTAAAAATCAATAAATATATATTTGAATTTTCTCCTCTCCTGCTAGCTGAGCGTTTCATGAAGGTAAGGCACAAGGTACTTGCCCCTCGGTCAGGTAAGGGGCTTGCCCAAAAGAGTTCATCCGAGCCACATGGGTGTGGGTGGGTGTGTCGGAGCATCTATGGATTTAAAAAAAAAACAAAACAAAAAAAAAACCCTTCTCTTGTTGTCTCTTTTCCTAGGATGGATCCTATCAGCTCTTTCTCTCCACCACAACAAAACCCAGACGAACCATGGATGTTGCCAAGATAACCTTCGACCTTTACAAAACTAGTCCTCGGGACTTCATTGGCTGCTTGAATGAGAAGGCTACACTGTTGGCATGTACTCTGTGTCCCTCTGAGCTGAAGTGCAATGGAGCAAAGAGATTTGTAAAGTAGAAACAATCTCTCAATTCCCACCCACATGTTTGTTTATGTCTATATATATAGATAGATATATTGCAAGTTGGCTCATGTTTGCCAGTCTCGCTGTCCTCCACAGACTGTACCAGCCCCGGAGAACAGTGGGACTGGTAAACATCTGATATAACATGCACTGCTGGCTACTAAATATCCTCTGCCACCTAGTGCTGTATCAGTTGCTGAGGATTTTGGGATTTCTGGGTAAAGCAAATGTCACCTTAGAAATCAGATGGCTGCACAGTGTGTTATGCAGTAAATAGTAAGTGTAAAATAACTAAATAAAATTCTTGTACACACAGTGCAGATTGGGATGAGTCCCACACTTGGTTGTTGGGCTTCATGTTCTGACTGTTCTTCGTGTAGTTTGGAGGATTTGGGCACCCCTCTCATGCTTATGTATAACGTAGTTGTCCGTCTCTCATTCTATGCAACATTGTGTGTACCAATGAGAATGGGGACCTTGGGGGCTGGTAAACGGCTCTTGGTTCTAACAGACTGATTCAGTATGTTCTCATGTTTTCTTATAAAAGAAGCACTAAATAGCAAAGTTTCATAAAAACATAACTGGAACCCAAGAGGGATCTGGTTGGATACATGATTTTCACAGATCCCTAGAACTACTTGGCAGCCAAGGGAAAATGGTTTTACATAAATAAAAATAAAAGAACTGAAAACCAATTGTGAGCTAGAAACTAAGACCTAGCTATAATGACAAGGAGGTGACTGCTGGGGCATCTCATCAGTGTTGGAGTTCTGCCGTTGAAAGGCCAGGGGGCTCATATGTAGTGCAGGGTGACTGCATTAACTAGCACAATTCCCGGTCTCTTGCTGCTCCTTGCATATTCCGTAATCTGATGCCCATGACAGGGTGTATAGGAAAGAAAGGAAGCGGGTAACTGAGAAGGTTGTAAGTGAAGAGGGGGGTCAAGGGAGCCTGTGGGACAGTACAGGTGGGGGTGCAGGGAGGAATAGGGATATGGCAGTCTGGGAAATAAAATACCAGACCAGGAAGACATCTTCATTTTATTCTTTGGTAACCAGGTAAAAGCCCTGGGTACAGGTGCCCATTTTCAGGGGCGACCCAGGAGCACTGCAGAGGTTAAGTGACTTGCTAAGTCTCGCACAGTATGCAAGTGGAGGTTGTGAGAATTAAACCCAGGCCTGTCTGCCGAATGTACCAAGCTTATTCACAGCTGATTACTCTAACATCTAGGCTATACTGCCAGCTCCACATTCTTGGCAGGCTTGCCTGGATTTGGTGTCTGTAAGGGTGCAGTGCACTGACTGCCACCGACTGGGGCATAGCCATACTGGGCTACTCTCTGCTCAGGAGAGACTGGGAAGGGTTAACGACTGGGACATGGCCATACTGGGCTACACCTGTTCGAGATTCGAGATCGAGAGAGATCCCACAGGAAGGGCACACGCCGGAGGAAGAGGAGTTGAGAAGGCATCGGAGAGGGCAAGTAATGGGAGGTGCTGCTTAGTGGGAAATTCAATCTACTGATGTGGTCCTTCTAACTGCAGCTATGATAAGGAGCAGGTCCATCCTTGATTCCCTACAAGGGGCTTTTCTTGGGTAGCTAGTCCAGGAACCCAGTAGGGACAGAACAGAGCTGGAGCTGGTGTTTGCAAAACAGTGACATCATTGCAGATATGTGGGCAGTCCCCTAGGTACCAGTGATCATAATACAGTGGTTTAATATTAAGATGGAAAAGGCAAAACGGATGAAGGTCCTCAGACCATATGAGGATGAGGCCCTGGACTCAGGAGGCAGAGATTTTAAAGAAAACTGAGACTGCCTCAGAAACTGCTTCATTATGGGACATTGCCTTCGAGGGGTAGAGGGGAAAATAAGGGTGGACATAATCCTATTTTATTTGAAAATTGGTAACTGTGAGAAGCACACTGAGACAAAGCTTTCCAGGTGCTACAGGGGGAGGGGAGCAGTGGAAAAACAGCATTACCATACATAAGTTAAACATTCAATAAAAGTTGGTGCAAATTGGGATAAATACAAAAATTTTAAGTACAGTGAATAAAATGCAGGTACAGCTCAATGAAACATACACACACACACACACACACACACACACACACACACACACACCAAGTGTAGAAGTAGCAGCAATACACAGTGAACAAGACAATATTGATAACCAGGCTAGTGACCTGCAAGCAGAGCTTTCTTTGGCCTCATTCTGGAGTGAAATGCAGGGGGAGGGAGGAAGTACTACCAGAAAGCGAGTAGCAGGGACCCAGCTTGTTGCCTAACCAAGGATGTTTAAGGCAACTAACGTGTGTGTGTGTGTGTGTGTGTGTGTGTGTGTGTGTGTGTGTGTGTGTGTGTGTGTGTAACCACCTTCTCTCAGGGTAACATAGTTGGCAAATAGCATCACACATTCTTTTTCCCTCCGGTCACCAGCAGCTGGGTTTCTTCAGTCAACCTGCCTTATCCCTCCAGCCTGAGATCCTCCCATCTGCACCTGTGTAACTCAACTCTCCCGACACACCGATGGAGCCGTTCTCCCCTCCCTGGGGGTGGGGCCACCTTCTGCTCCTCTGTGCTTTCTTCTGGTGCTCCATGGGCAGAGGCGGCGTCTGGACCAGTGCTGTGGGCAGGATCCGGCAGTGGAAGTGGGGCAGGCAATGTCTACCCCCAGCAGATGGGTAGTTTTCCTTGTTCTGGAGCTCCCCCTAGGCACCCGGACGTGTGATGCCAATCAGTGCTGCCGGGCGTGCTCCCACAAATGGCTGCTGTGGCACCTCCCCCTTGCGTCTTGTGTGATCCCTGGACTGTGGCACTCCCAGCCTCCGCTAGGAGCTGCTCATGCCGGGGAGTCCTCCACCCACCCCAGGAGAGGAGAGCTGTCCTCTGGACGTTCAATCCTCTCCTTCCCCACTGACTCAGATGACCCAAGCTCGCTCCCGAACTCGGGTCGCCAGTGTGGCATGAGATGTGGCATCCAGCGCCTCAGCGCCACTGGACCGGCTCCTGGCAAGTTAATGGTAAGGCGTTCCATTGCAGTGGAGCATAATGGGAGAAGGCATGGGAACCTTTAAAAGTTTTACACATTGGTACTTGCAGTAGGGACTTATCAGCTGAGTGTAGGCCACAGAAGGATGTTTGAGGAGACAGTAGCATAGCTAGACTTGTAAGAGATTGTGTCCCAATTACATTATCCACTAGAGGAGCCAACAGAGTGGAGTCTCAGCGCGTAGTGATGACCAGTTTAGGGTTAAGTAGAGCTGGCAGTGGTGTTTGAGCCTGGGGGATGAGGAAGCATAGTGGCAAATGTTATAGGTGGTGTCCCAGATCTGAAGCATGGTCTTGGGTATGGCCGTGTATGTGTGACTCCATAAGTTTGAGCTGGAGCAGGATTCCTTGGGCAACAGCCAACCTAGCGGATGGAGTATGTATTTAGCGTGACCTATAGGCAATGCCTAGCTTAGAGTTTACCGATTTAGCAGGTGGATTGGACGTGGAGATCGAAGCCAAGAAACTGATCAAGGACTACCCCAAGATATTTGAATGAGATAACTGTTTATGGGAGAGGAGCCAGGGCAGGAGACCTTGATGTTGTTGCAGGATTTAAGTTTGGTAGCAGTTCCAAACAGAGCTTGGGTTTTTGTTACATTGAGGACCAGTTTGTGATCGGAGAGCCAGGTTTGGGTTTTATGAAAGTCAGATGAGAGGCCAGGGTTTATATCCGACAGGTTATTGGAGCTAGTGTATATAATAATATCCGTAATGCAAGAGGGATGAACAGGAGATGAGACCCAAAGTAATGCTGTTGATAAATATAGAGAGAAGGAGAGGACCCAAAATGGAAACCTAGGGGACTCGGTGTAGAGTAGCCTGGTTCGAGAGGGTGGAATTGTGTTTCACAGTTTGGGCTCAGTTTTGACAGATGACCACTACACCCACAGTAAAACCGATTGACTCTAAAGTTGAGGAGAAGGATAGGGTGGTCAGCAAGATCAAAGCTTTGGCACGTCTATAAAGACTGCTCCAGTGAGGAGGCCAGAGTCCATAGCAGACAGGATGTGAGTGGTGAATTTGAGCAGGGCCGTAGTGGTGCTATGGCCCTTACAGAAACCATGTTTGGCAGGGGAGAGAAGGTATGTGTGTGTTTTTTATGTAGGAAATCAATGGTTTGTGTAACTACAAGCTTCTCAAGTATTTTAATTCGTACTGATAATATCGCAATGGGTCTATAGTTGGAAGGGTCTTTGGAGTCGCCTTTTTTGAAGACCAGAGTGAGACTGGCAATTTTTCAGATATCAGGAACATGGCTTTGGCGGAGGACAATGTAAAGATCCAGGCAAGAGGAGGGCTATAAATCGGGCAGCAATCTTCAGGAGTCTAGGTTCCATGCCATCCGAGCCAGTGCTAGTGTCGTCTGAGATGGAGTTTAGAAGTTTTAGTACCTCTGCCCTGGAGACAGCTTTGAAATGAAAGATGGTCTTAATTTATCACTGTGGGGATCAGTGTGTATGCCTAAAGGTTGTGTTGTGGGGAAGGCAGAGGTGTACTTGGACAGGTCAGAAAATTGTTGGTTGAAGAAATTAACAATCGTCAGAGGATCATTATAGTGGATCCTGTTTAAGATCGTTATTTGGAGTAGGGGACTGGGTAAACCCTAGGAAGGACCGGCGTGCATCCCAGAATTTCTAGGCTCCCCTGCAGCATCAGAGGAGATATTTGCAGTATGTGCTTTTGGCAACTCTTATTTGCTTTTACATTATTTGTGCTGGACCCTTCAGAGGGTCATAGTCTGGTGGGAGACCAGAGAGATTTAAACGTTTCCAGCTCCCTTCTCTCATTTTAAATCTGGAAAGGAGGTCCTTTTAACCATCTTGTTTTCCCTTCACTCGTGCATGGAGTACGGGGTATGGATATCCTGGAGAGTCAAGAATTCTTGAAGGAAAAAGTCTCAGGCTGACTGGGCATCTTTGGCGCTGTATAGTTTGTTCCAATCAATTTGAGAGGCATCATTAAGAAACTGAACTGTATCTAAATTTGCAAAGTTCCTAAAGGTGATCTACTCTGGAAGTGGAGTAGGGTTGGTGGAAGCAGGAGATCATAAACAGAAAATAGGGGAATGGTCAGTGAGTGCATCAGCAAGTACACCAGCAGCATGTATGTGCTCTGGGCCCTAACAAGTCGGCCTGTCAATTAGGATGCTAGAGTTTGTGTGTGCAGAGCTGTCTTGGTGGGTTCTGTAATTAGCTGATGTAGCTTATGTTGCATGACTTGGGAGAGAAAGGGTACCCCTTCCCTCTGTCCCTTCTCATGACTTGCCTCAGCAATTGGTCTGCGTCATGCTCCTTTGGCACCCACCACCCCAACTCACAGTCCCGTGAGTTTCCCTAACACACTGCTAATGCAGGCTGCCTGACCATGCCCCCTCACACCCCACCGTTTACTCTAGCATGTCTTCTCCACTCAGCCTCCCCTCACCCCGCCATTTATCCCTGTATCTTATCACCCTTCTTCCCCCACCCTTCACCTCCACCGCATTACATACCTCTCTCTCATACCTCCTTTCTTCACCCCACTGCCAGCTATCCCCATCCCTCTGAACTACTGACAAGGCACGCTGTGGCTGCCTATCTCTCCCCAATAGTGTTTCTTGTTTAACTTGTACCTGTGTTTTGAGTTATTCTGTAAGTTCTGAATCAAGCTGTATCATTCATTGTACTGTATCTTTGCTTTCTCCTATTATTTGCTTTGGAATCTATGACGTGGAACCTTTGTAAAGAGCTTGTGCTCAAAGGTCTCTTCAAATCACTAAATAAATAAAAATAACAATCAATTTAGCCCAACCAACAGGGATGCTCGTTCAAATAACGAGCAGTGAGGTCACTGTTGGGGGAGGGTGTAGGCTCATACACAATATGCAGTTTTTGCACCCAAAGTAAGAGTGGTGCGTAGTGACTCTCAGTGGGGGAAGAGGAGGAGGAGGATTTAAATTCCCTTTGTAATAGATAGCAACACCACCTCCCTTTTTTGAAGAGATTCTCATTCGATCTCTCTCTCGATATCTCTCTCGATCTCTCTCTCGATCTCTCTCTCGATCTCTCTCTCTCTCTGATATGGTTATAAGTGGCTAACGAGCAAGAGGAGTCTGGAACAGTAGATTTCAACCATGTCTCCGATGGGCAGAGTAGGTCTGGCTTGTAAAGTGCAACCCACGCCTCAAGTTCCACCCGGTTGCGCAGTCGGCTCCTAATGTTGTGATGAGCAATGCGGAGTCCTTTCATATTGAGATCTAAAAAGTCAGCATGGGAGTAGTGGGAGCTAGGAACTGGATTGACTCCACATCCCGGATGTGCGACGATGAGGATGAGAAACCATGGTTTCCAGTGGGCAAAGGAAGTATAATGTAGTGGACCATAACAGTATTTTAGAGAACCCACTGAGGCAATGTAAATGAGACCCCTTTGGAGTAAGAGAGGGGTGGAATCCGGCATCTTTACATCCTGAACAAGGAGGTTAGAGAAATGAGTCACTTTGCGAGGAAGGTTGAACACCTGCATTATTACAGAGGTTAATTGAAGTCACGGAGAGGGTACTGAGCAGCAGGCATGAGATAAGTAAAGCCTTCGATACAGTGGACCTTGACCTGTGTCTGACAACACTGTGTATCATTGGAGTAGTCCCTCCAGCAACTAAGTGGCTTACTAACTACCTTACAGATCGATGTCAACAAATCAAACCAGAGGGCAACCTCTCACACTGAAAACTTTACAAAGAGGGTACCCCAAGACTCCATCTTGGGACCGCTGCTGTTTGCCATTTATACAACCTAAACGATGGAATGAAGGATGCCAGAATTCACCTATTTGTAGATGACACGGTGCTGTATTTGGACAGGCCTGCTCCAGAATTATTACAAAGATCTCCAGCTTGAATTTAACCACTTGCAGGAAAACCTACTATATTTGAAGCTGCTTTTAAATGCTAAAAAAAAAAAAAGCGCTGCTCTTAGTGCCTTATTAAGCTAAAGATCTAAAGGCCCACCCACAATTCCTCACATTCAACCACTTTTGGGTGAGCCCCTGGAATTTGTATCAAACTTTAAATACTTGGGGGTATGTGTGGATGGTAGGCTTTCGTTTTCTGAACATATCGAAAATCTAACTAAAAAGCTAAATCCGAGGCTGGGTGTCTTCTTCAGAATAAAACATTTACTTATGCAGGAGGCCAGAATTCATTTAGTACAAACCACCTTTCTGCTCATTCTGGACTATGTGGACATCTTGTATAGCCATGGTCCTAGTTTGGCTCTAGGGAAACTAGATACTCTATACCATTAGGCAATCTGATTTATTACCGGTGCCTCATATTCCGCTCATCGCTGCACCCTTCATTCTATGTTTGGCTGGCGTTCTCTTACAGATGCCACAGAAACGCAATCCTTTGGACTCTAGGAGCTGTTTCTGGCAAATTACCTGGATACTTCTGTCTTCTAATCTGCCAGGTAAGGAGCTACCCACTTAGAAGCCCTTCTTATACCTCCCTTGTTATTCCCAAGGTCAGAACGTGCTTTGGAAAAGCAGCCATTGGCCACTTGCTCCCTGTCCTCTGGAATAACGTGCAAAAAAACCCCTAAAACTCTTACCAGTAAAAATACCCTTATTTAAAAATATTTTTTGCAAGGGCATTTAAGAAAGCCTGCAAATGTTTTTCGTTAACTTAATCACTTTAGCACTTCTCCCCATCCACTCTCCTTGTGTGAGCCCTCCACTGTGGGAATTATATATATTGTACCTATGATATGCCAGCTATAAATGTATAAATTGTAGATTCTGTGTGCTTGTATATACTTCCTTTACCTTGTTTTGAATTGTACCATTTATCTGACTCAGGTCTACCTTGCAATTGAGTTGTCTCAATGGTATTTCGGCTGGATAAATAGATTGATAAGTAGAAGGGGAAGGTTAGTGGAGACCATGGTGATGCAATATATTGCAATGGGGGACCAGATCAGTAAAGGGAAAGGTGGTTTAGAGAAGAGTGTTGCAGAAGGAAGAGTATGATGATGCCTGGAAGGCTTACAGCCCGATCCAGCTCACAGCCTGAGGATGACAATTTGGAAAAGTCCCCGGTAGGGTGAAGATTTTGTCCTGTAGGTGAAAGGGTTATGTTTCCAGCAAGTGCAGTTGAGTGTGGTTGGGAGATGCTTTGTTTCAACTGAACTTGGTGACATGAGCTAATTTGTGCCTTTGTGGTGTGATAGTATAAGGACCCAATGAGAAAGGAGACACTTAGTTAATTTCACCTAGAAGGTATATAAAGAATAGCGAGCAAGGGCAGGAGGGTGGGGTGGGTGAGGAGCAGATGGCCGAGCAAGGGCTGGAGGCGGGGATGGGTGGGGAGCCGGCACAAAGATCTGGTGGGACTTTCTGCTAGCACCAGAGAAGCTGGGCTGAGTGCCAACGCACCTGCAGAGCTGCATTTCAGTGACCCATCAGTGTGGTTCACGGCTGCTGCTGGGAGGGTCTCTTATGGGGAGTGTGGTCTCTGCCAGTAGCAGGCAGTGCCGTGGCTCAAACCAGGGAGTCTTTGTGGAAGAGAGGGTCTTAGGACTGCAGGGTGGTCCACCAGCCGAGCAGGGCACCAGAGAATAGCCTGCAGAGGAGGGGGTTAAGTAAAGGTGGACTGTGGGAAGGAGAAATAAATACAGTGGAACAGGAGCGGACACTTGGAAGGAGCAGGCAGGGGACTGAGAGAGTCAGGGGCCAAGACTCTGCTTCAACAAGTTTCAGTAGTAAAAAAAATTGAATCAATACTCTTAAGCAGCTAGACCTGGCTATAAACACATTTGTCTAAGACAGTAGTTGGTATAAATAATGTTTTAAAACCTTAAAGCACTAGCTAGGAGGACAGAATGATGCAAGCAAATCCTTGGGAATTCACAGCGCTCTAAACTTAATTCAATTTAATACATTGAATTCGGACTCTGATTTGTTGTTGAAGCCAGAGTTTTGTCAGGTAGTCAATCAATGGCCGGGCACTATTAGTGGCAGGTTGGCCAGTAAAAAGAGTACAAATATTTGATTGTCTTTGTTCAATCTGGAGCTGTCTGACACCTTAGCATGTGGCATTTGTTCTTGTAAACATGCTTTTCACTTGCTAGGCTGCAGGCCACCTCAAATGCCCCTGCCATTAGAGGGCTGCCGACCCTTCCTGTGTAAAGGAATTATAACAAACATTATCCTTCATGGAAGCTTTCTTGTATACTGACTCATCAGTTCTCTTCCCCTCTTCATGGTTACTCTTGATTTTAATGGCAATTGTGTATTCGGGGAAAGGGCATATGGGGGGGCCCTTATTTACTATATTCACTGTGTTATGAAGAAGTAAAATGGCGAGGCCCAAAATGTTGCTCCTGTTAAGACAAGATTTCCCCCACTGTTAATGTATTTGTCTAAGTTTATTTTAAATTGGACTGTACTTATACTTGATATTGCATCCAAGGATAGTTTGTTACATAAATTAGCTACTCTTTATGTGTAAAACTATTTCTGTTTGTAGGAAATCTTTCTAGCTTAATTGGTGGATGACCCCAGGTTTCATGTCAATCATTTTTATATTCTGTTTAATTCAGTCATAAGCAATGGATCATTTAAAATGTCACAAGTCCCCTCAACTCTAAACTATGCAGTCCCAGATGAGCTAATCTGTCATTATAATTAAGATCCTTTAAAGTTGAAAATGATTTGGTGTAACGCCTTTGTACTTTTTTCCTTTTTTTGTTTTTATGCTTTTTGCCCTACCATGGGCGTCCGGCACCTCAGCCTGGTCACTGACCCTATCTCACCTCAGACCACAACCACTCTGATACCCCTGGCTTGCGCCCCCCCCCCACATGGTGGGGTGCGACACTGCACTGGTACAGCACCACAAACTGGGACTAGGTCAGAGGGTCGGTCCTGGCGGTGGCTGAAGGCCAAGGCAGGCTTCATCTAGGGTCATCCATAGGAGAATTTTGTAGACTGTACGTGAGGGGGCGGGAACCTGCAATGACGTCCAGCGTCCGTTCGGCCCCGCCCTTCCGAGTTGCTTCTGAATGCCGGTTTGGTACGGTACCTTTGACCTCAGCCAGGGGTCTGTCAAGCATTGGACATTTGCCCAGCCATCCCCCTGGAGAAGAGCAGTCCCTGGGACACTCTATCCTACTCCCCCCGGCCCTCCAACTCTGGTCTGTTCCTGAACCTGGGTCAACGGCGTCGCAAGCGGAATTCCAACTGCTGTGCCGATGGGCCGGATGTCTTTGTACTTTTGCTATTTTGTTTGTTTTGGTATACGGACACCATATCTGACTACCATAATCCATTATTGGCCTGACATAGGACTGATAGTGGCAGAAGAATCTGTCTTTCTACTCTTAATGTTTCCTTTTATTCCTAATGTTGTTCTGGTTGCTTTGGAAATGACTGAACCACACTGTTCTTTAAAATCAGAGTTATGGTCAATTGTTATGCCGTGTTTTTTTTTTTTTTTTTTCCCTCTATGAGCAAAGCATTTTATTTATTTGGAGTAAAAGTCTGCAGAGGTATGGTTTCCCAGATGTATTACACAACTCTTGTCAATATTCAATTTCATCCCGAAGAAGTCTGTCCATTTACAATTTTATCTATCATTTTACAAGTCCTTAATATGGTTATCTGTTCCACATGGGCACATCATTTTATACCTGCAAATTGAACTGTACTTTTGATATCTAGATTGGCTATGAAGATTTGAAATACTAACGGTCCAACCACAGACCCTTGTGGGGACTCCACTGTGACTCTTCCCTCAGAAGAACAATGTCCTGTAATGGAGACAACTTGATTTCTGTCTTGCATCCAGTTGTCTTGCAACTCAACAGTATGTTAATTGATCCCATATTTAGAAATTTTAACTGCCCTGTGTGGTACAAGGTGAAGACCTTACTGAAATCAAATAAATGCGTACATTGGTATACCATTATCTAACATTTGATTGGCTGTATCGTAGAAACCTAACCAAATTGGTCATACAGGACCACCTTTCTATAACCATGTTGATTGGGATCCATTTCTAATTGGAGGGCGCCAATCTGACAAGGGATAGAGGTGAGAGCTTATCAGTGATGCCATTGATTGATTCCCTTCTTGAAGATTGGATTGACTCTTGATTTCTTCCAATCTTTTGGAATTTCATTATAATTCAGGGATTTTTCTTATCAGTTTCAGAGGTAACCAGGTTTCATCTTTCATAAGCTAGTCCTAACAATGTACTAGATAGCTCCCTCTTTCTCCATCAAAAGACAGCTAGAGAGAAACTTAGACGGACATACAGAGACACATAAAGACAGCTGGAGAGCAAGAGAGAGATGCAAATGGATAGAATGAGAGCAAGTAAAGATGGCTAGAGCACGAGAGATGCAGATGTGGCTGGACTGGAGAGCGAGTGATACAGAAATGGCTGGAAAAGAGAGCAAAATCTAGATGAGGGAGATGAGACTGGGAGAGATACAGATGCAGATGGAGCAAGATGTACGAGAGCAGTAGCATGAATCATAGATGCAGATATTGATGGATTAGTGAGTTTTTGTCCTTTTATTTGCGTATTTATCGATTTACATTTTCTCATTGTACATTTTCATGTTTTGTCTCCTGTAGGGAAGCTGCACGCTGGACTCTTTTCACAATGCAGGCAATGGGCCATGCGCTCCTGGGAACATCTTACTACATGCAGCAGCTGCTCGAGGAGGAAGAGGAGTCCTCTAATGCTGCACTGAAGGACCAAAGGGACTTACTGCGGGATCTCCATGCCATTGGCAGTGGCAAGGCCCTGTAGATTCTCCTCTCTGAGAGAGCCTGAAGGACTTGAAGAGCTTCAAACTATGTAACCAGAATATTTTGGTAGCACTGATATGGACGAAAATGCTACAAGGCTGCTTTGCTGGTTTGCACAGACTAAACTATAATTGCAAGGATATTTCCAGTCTTGCATTCCATACTTTGTCTCTAATTTAAATGTTTCCAGAAATCCTCCTCTTCCTCCGCTCTCTCTCACTATTAGTAACTCACAGTGACTGCCTGTCTAGTGATGGGATTATGATGTAATGGCAGGATATCATTAAAGGGCCCTGCATGTGCCAAAACCAATGCCAGTGTTGACTTACCCAGACCTCATCTGCATATGCTTGATTTTGGGGGAGGGTGTCCTACCACCTCAGGCAGCTGCGGAGAGAACTTCTCACTTAACTGGTGCTGCCAGTCTAAGCCTGCTGCTGACACAGGTAACCATCCTTGGCATAATTAACAGTACTGGGAATCTCTGCAAGCACAGTGACTGAAGCTAGCCACCTAAATCTGAGCCACACTGCTGGGGACAATCCTAGTCTCCTACAGCACGATAAATGAAGCCAGCCACCTGAGTTATAGTGCCAGGAATCTCACACCATGGTGCCTAAAGCTAACTACCTAATACAGAGCCATGGTGCTGTGAATTGAACCCTGGTCTGTTATAGCACAGTGCCTGAATCTAGTCATCTTACCCTAAGCCCATGGTGCTTGGAGTTAAACCGTGGTCCCTTATAGCATGTTTCTTGTAAGTAGCCACTGAACTCTGAGCCACGTTGCTGGGAATCAAACTCTGTAGTCTCTTGTGCCTGAATCTAGCCACCGGACACTAAGCCACAGTACTGGGAATTAAACTCTGGTCTCTTGCAACATTATACTTGAAGCTAGCCACCTCGCCCTGAACCACTGTACTGGGAGTTGAACCCTGATCTGTCGCAGCATGATGTCTGCAGCTAGACACCCATCAGTGAACCAGGATGCTGTGAATCAAACCCTGATCCTCTGGGTGTCGAGCCTTGCTCTCACACCATGGTGACCGAAGTGAGTCACCTGGCACTGAGCCACAGTGCTGGGACTTGAACCCTGGTTTCTTACAGCATGGAGCCCAAAGCAAACCACGTAATACTGAGCCATGATGTTGTGAATTGAACCCCGATCTCTTACAGTATTATGCCTGAAGCTAGCCACCTAATACTAAGCCACAGTGCTGGGAACTGAACCCTGGTCTTGCATAGCCCCAGAAGGTAGCCACTTAACACTGAGTCATGGTGCTGAGAATTAAAGTCTGGCTTCTGGTGCCTGAAGCTAGCTAGCACTGAGCCGTGATGCTGGAAGTGAACCCCTGCTCTCACAGCATGATGCCTGAAGCTAGCCACGGACATTTGAGCCACAGTGCTAGGAATCTAACCCTGCTCTCTCTCAGCATGATGCCTGAAGCTAGCCACCTAGTGTTGTCATGGTGCTGAGATTTAAATCCTGAGTCTCTTGTGCCTGAATCGGCCACCAGACACTTGAGCCACAGTGCTAGGAATCGAACCCTGGTCTCCTACAGCATTGTACTTGAAACTAGCCACCTCACCCTGAACCACTGTACTGGGAATAGAACCCTGGTCTCACAGCATGGTGGCTGAAGATAGCCACCTCATCCTGAGCCACAGTGCTGGGAGTTGAGCCTTGGTTTCTCACACCATGGTGACTGAAATGAGCCTCCTAACACTGAGTCACAGTGCTGGGACTCTAACCCTAGTCCCTTCCAGCATGGCTCCTGAAGCTAGCCACCTTCCCCTGAGCCATGTTTTGGGACTTGAACCCTGGTCTCTTACAACATGGTCTTTGAAGCTAGACACCTTACTCTGAGCCACTGTGCTAGGAATCGAACCCTGGTTTGTTGCAGCAGACGTGACCATTGCAGACATTGGTGCATGTGTGCTGGGAGGCGGCAATAACAGCAGCAATGTGGTTGGTTTATTTGCTTTAAGAGTTGCATATAGGGAGGTAGACTAGCACTGGCCTCAGAAAGGTTACTGGAAGGTTATCAATTTTAAATTTTTTTTTTTTTTTTTTTTTTTTTGAGGGGGATCCTTTGCCTTTATCTGTGTAAGTGTGTGTGTCTCTCTCTCTCTCTCTCTCTTTTAAGCAGAGTGCAATTTTATTTATTTAATTAAGTTAACGTAATACTGAGGTGTGTTTCAGTTCACTGGTGAAATTCAGGTATTCCTCTAGCTAGGAGGGATGGTCTGGACTCGTGTGACCATAAAGGCAGTCTGTGTCATCTGGACATCTCCTGCTGGGGAGGGGGGTTCAGACTTAAAGGACAGATGCTGTTCCACTTTAGGACACCCCCCTTCTTTCAGAGTTGTATAGATGTGCCTTGTTTGAGCAATAAGGCACAGCAGGGCATGTGTTCTGTTTCAATAATGTTGCACATCTGGTACATTGAGGCATGGCAGAGAGTGCCTGCAACCCCTTAAAAAGTGGTGACAACCAACATTACACATTCCTTGGAGGGCTTCAAAAAAAAAAAAAAGATCCCGCTAAATGAGTCTGTAGGTTTTCTGTGTGATTACTTTTAGACTTGTGCTGAGGGAGAGAGCATTCTGATTGGAAGCTCCTCTCGATCAATCGGTACTTTGTATCTATTTATAACTATTGCTGCTGTTTAGCCCCCGCAATGTTACATTCAGAGTTGGTACAGCTAGAGATAATGCACCTCTCATCTCACATTCACAGTATGGTCACACAAGATTTTTGGGCCTTTTGACCCCTTCCACCTTTTCACTCAGCAAAGATGGTATTCTTTTATATAAAAAAATTTTTTTTTTTTTTTTTGGAAGGGATGAATTTTCTGCGCATTAGGAGTTAGTTGTACACATGGGGGAGGGCCCTGACAGATGCATAGGTTATGTTACTGGTCTATACAGGTGGGGGCTTCCAGCCCTAGCAGCACTTACACACCCCATGTACTTTGCAAACAGTGAATATAAAGCTGAAAAGCATTACTCTGCGTGTGTGTGTTTATATAAATATATTGTATGCTAAGTGTAGGTCAATAAGTATTTTAATTGTTACTATGTGTTATTGTTTTGTTTTAATAAATATGTATATGAATTATTGCAAGTTCAACCCTACGTCTGGTTATTTATGGACCAGGGAAATGGTGAGGGGTTGTAAACAATGTTCATATTGTGTCCGAACTGGGATGTTTTTACCAGGATTCTTTGAAAGATGCTGTAGTTGCCTAAGTGTTAAAGCCCTGTGGTTCATCTCAAAATTTGGTAGTGCAAAGCCACCGCTGTCCTTGTTTTGCCAATGCAAATATTACTGGGTGGCTGTTTTGTAATCGGTTAAGCAATGGATGGGTCAGACATTTTAAACTGTATTTAAACATTTGGTAACCAGGAAAGGCACACTGGGCCAAGGCTGGATTCTCAAGTGTGACCGAGTAGAAGCGAGGGCAAGATTACAAATATAAATGCACAAAAGTAAGTTGTGAAACTTCATACAAACAAGACTTAATACAGAGCTATTGGAAGTAGTGAGTTAAGTAATAGGTGGGGTTTCTCACCCCCCCCGCGGGAAGGCACAAAGTTATTTAATTTATTGAACTAGAACTTTCCAATATAAATCCAATCCAACTTTATTTATATAGCGTCTTTCAAATCCAAGGCACTGTACATAAAACATATACACAATAAAATTTTTCATACGTTAAAATATGTCAGCCATGACTAAGTAAAAGCTAAACTAAATAAATGTTTTAAACCAACCTTAAAACTATATCGACGGTTGGGCATTCTCTCAACCAACGAGGTAGAGATCAACAGGGTTGGTGCTGAAAAAGCAAGCACAAGATCCTGATGTCTTTAATCGAACCTAGGAATCTCCAGCAATCCCTCGTTGGCGGAACAGAGGGCAGTAGGGAATCGAGAGATCTTTCAAGTAACGGGTCCCTGATCATGTAGGGCCTTAAAGTTAGTAAACCAACCTTAAAGGTGATCCGCCACCAAACAGGCAGCCAGTGCAGTTCTTGGAGAGCACAAGCATAATATGACTGGTTCTAGAAGTCCCAGTCAAAGCCTGGCCGCCGTGTTCTGCACCAGCTGAAGGTGGCGGATATCAACCAGCTAGCCTTAGGTACTTAGGTAGAGGGAATTGCAGTAGTCCAGACGGGTAGTGACAAAGGTGTGGACCAATGTTGGAAGATCACCTGGAGGAACCAGGTGTTTCACACGGGCGATATTCCTCGGATGGTTAATAAATAAATAAAAAAAAAAAAAAATTTGATGACAGCTGACATCTGAGATTGAGGGTCAGACCATCATCAAAAATAACACCCAGATTTCGCACCTGATCGGAGGTAGTGGTATACCACCAAGTAACAAACCTGATGGTTGTCCAGCTCCCAAACCCACCCCGGACGACCTGAGTCCACTACCAATACCTCAGTCTTATCTGGATTGAGTCTCAGCCAGCTGGAACTCATCCAAAGTCTAATCTCTGCAAGGCAGTTATTCAGCACAGAGTGCATCACTCTGACCGGGGAGAAAGGACAGATGCAGCAGAGTATCATCTGCATAGCAGTGAAAACCCAAACTATATCACCTGATTTCTCACGATGGCAGCATATACACTGCAAACAACATGGGAGCTAAAATGGAGCCCTGTGGTACCCCACAAGGCAGGGAATGAGCGCCAGAGGAATAAATTCCAGTGACAAGTATCTGAGACCTGTCCGTGAGGTAAGAATGAAATAATTTGAGGACTGTACCAGACAGCCCACAATAAACCCACAGGCTCTCCAACAGCACACCATGGTCTACAGTGTCAAATGCAGCAGAGAGAGATCAGAAGGACCAGAATGGTATGTGCTTTCGATCTCTAGCCATTAGAAGGTCATTCAATACCCGAACAAGGGCAGTCTCCATGCTATGCCTCTTCCTAAAACCAGACTGGAGAGTATCATAGACATTGTGAGTTATAAGATGATCATCCAATTGCAACACAACAGTCTTTTCAATAACCTTACCAACAAATGGCAGGTTAGAGAGAGGCCAGTTGTTGGCTAGATGATCTGGATCCAAGGAGGATTTTTAAGTAGTGGTCGAACGACCACCTCCTTAAGGGGGTCGGGAAAGACCCCCTTCTCCAAAGATTTCCAGACAATGTTGGCAAAGACTGGGCAGAGAACTTCTACACATCTTACTAAAAAAAGTGTAGGGCCCTGATCCAAACTACAACTAGTTGGTCACATTGTTTGGATGATCTTCACAATGTCCCCGAACTCCAGCTGACGAAAATCTGACCAGACAGATCGAGGGCATGCCACTACCTGTCGACCACTGCAGTCCCCCATAGGAGAGGTCGTACCTGATGCTGGCAACCTTATCTGCAAAAAACCGCGGGAACTCCTCGCATCTTAGCTGAGAAAAGGCTTCTCTGGGCTGAAGACAGATTGGATTGCACAATCTGTCCACGGTCCGGAAAAGCTGAGCCGGTCGATTTTGTGCAGCAGAAATCTCTCTGGACAGGAACTCTGCCTTCTTAAGGGTGATTTCTGATTGATGGCCATCATAATGTGCCATCAACCTAAGCCTGTCAGCATCATGGCCGGACTTCTGCCAGGCTTTCTCCAGCCTTCGGCCAACTCTCCAACTCCTTCAAGGAGCCATCAAACCAAGGGCTCCTTGGACGAAGGGTGAGAGGCCGAACATGAACAGGAGCAATTTTGTCCAGAGCATCTCCCACAGCCTTATTATAGGCTAGTACGAGATCATCTGGACTCATGCATTCACCCGACAAGCTCAATAGATCCAGTACTGCGTTAAGTCACTGGGGTTAATACCCCTTAAAGGCGGTACCAAACCATCTCCGTGGGCCGACATTGCGGGGCGCCCTGAAACTGAACCTTATGGTGTGATGGTCAGACCAGCTGACAGGTTCCACCCCCAAGTCAGCGATCTCCATACCCAAAAGAAAGATCAGATCCAGTGAATGACCCCCTATATGGGTCGAGGAGGTAACCACCTGTGTTAGGCCCAGTGTAATCATCAGCTGGAGGAGATTTTGACCAAAATGTGAGTTCGTTGACCCAGGCATTGAAGTCCCCCAGAACTATCAATTTGGTGAACCTCAACACCAAGTCGACAATGAAGTTTGCTATTCCTGCAGGAATTCTCCAATCACACCTTGTGGACGGTGTAGACGCAGGAGAATCCTGCAGCCTACATCCTCTCCCAGGATATATTCAAAGGATCTGGTACTTCCTAACGGTACATCCACAAGGCCCAGCTCAGTCTTAAACATAACAGCCACACCCCTGCCCCTAAGATCCAAGCTGACGTGATCACGAGAACCGGCTGGAACTGCCGAGGCCAGTATAGGGCTTGGATTTTCATCCAGCCAGGTCTCGGTGATGCAGGCCAGATCAGTTAATCCAACAAGATCAGCTATAATAACTGTCTTGTTTTTAATAGATCTGGCATTGCATAACACCGCCTAAGGTAGGATGATCTGTCGGGGAAGACCTCTGCACCTGTCCATTAACATCGGAACCCTTGGGTATGGGGACAAGACAGGAATAACCTCTATCCTGACCCCATTTCACCTCAGGGCATCTCCTGAACCCCAATCTGCCCACCCTTCTGCCCCCACAGGCCCAAGCTCTCCACCTTCTCCCACGCTTCCTAAGAATGCCCAGCACACGACACCTAAAATAGGTGTCTGATGACAATGAGGGACATTCAAAGAGATGTAATTCCTGAGCCTGGTGGGGAATAATGCCCAACCGTCACTTAACCTCTCAACACATTATAATTAAGCAAATTAACTAGAGAAAAACAAAAATATATAAGCAAAACAAACCTATCCGTTATCAAAAATATAAATAAGAAATCACTCCTTCACTCTCTGAGGAGAACAAATAAAAACCAAACAATATTACACCTTTAAAAGAGAACATGTAAAAATAAAACCCCAACCTAAAATATAACCCCACAATAACAATAAAATACAACAACAAATTAAAGCATCAGTTATTGTCCAATAACATAATGTCCAGTGTCTTCAAAAGTTGGTGAATAATGAACCCGAGGCTGAAAGAATGTGATGCTCTCACTGCCACAACAAAGAATAGTAGTGAGGAGAACTAAAATAACTAGAGCTGATAATTAAAATAAAAAGAAAAACATCTGTTTTATGACCTCGATGCGTGAGAGTGCTGCTAAATCCAGCAGAATCACCAGTATATCAGAATAGCTTTAAAAAGTGCTGTGTATATATACCCCCAACACCACCTCTCACATGGTGGGGACCTTCATAAATTAATCCACGAAGTTAATCCATAACTGTCTGAAAAATAAGTGTGCACAGCACTCTCACCACCTGTGTATCCAGGACAAGGGCAGGGAGGAAGAGCAAGTCGGTTTCTCCAACGATAACTATTACATCAAACAAAGTTTAGGTGGCATCCAACACAATTCTCATGGCAGCAAATCCACAGTTAGGACTTGATC
Organism: Neoceratodus forsteri; assembly: GCA_016271365.2. NCBI lineage: Eukaryota > Metazoa > Chordata > Ceratodontiformes > Ceratodontidae > Neoceratodus > Neoceratodus forsteri. Next base: position 28,036,018 of record CM028129.1, read on the forward strand.
TTTATCCTATTCAAATGTTCCAGGAAACTTAGGATAGGCAGATCACTCAAGGAGTGCAATCACGGTATTCAGATACAAATATGAAGAGCATTCAAAAGTTAAGTGCCTTCATCCTCTCGATTTGAATTAATTTCTCCCATAAAATGAGATGAAGACACTGCCAAATGTTAACTGGAGCACATGTGCTGCAGCTTACATCCAAGAGCAGGGTCATTCCCTGATGCCCTGCAGGGGACATGCCCTAGACAGCTACTGTTGGAACCCACTCAGGAGGGAGCAATCTTAGACCTGGTACTCTCAAATGGAGGACAGTGAGAAGATCTCCAATCTAGAAGTCGGTAGCCATCTGGGAACTAACGCCATGGAACAGTGTGGTCCATGATAAATGCATCTGTAGTGTCAAGTCATACAAAGACAAAAGTGCTGGATTTTAGGAGGGCTGACTTTGGCAAAATGGGTGAATGCCTAAGGAATGCACTAGCAAATGGGCAGGAAGGAGGGTAAAAACAATGGAGAAAATCAAAACTTCCATCACGGAGGCAACAAGTCTTTGTGTGAAGCAAATAGAAGAAACTAAGTTTAAAAAACAAACAAACCAAAAAAAAACAAACTATGGTTCTCAAAAGAGGTGGTGAGAGAAAATGATGGCATTCAGGAGTTATAAGGAATCACTTGCTGGCCAAGGCACCTAGCTTCACCTGAGCTCTTTTCTTCTAAGATTGCTTGAAAGGACAGAGCAGAGAACCTTACCAGAGAAAGGGAAAACGATTAAGACTTGTTTTGGCTAAGCAGATTTACTGTGTATTTTTTTTTATTTTGTAATTACAAGGATTGCTGCTGTTTGTTGCTAACATTTCATTGCTTTATTTTTCTCTTCAAATTGTTGCTGGTATACCTTCTTCAGCATTATTACATGGTGTGCGCTAACATATTACTGCTGTAATCTTTATATTCAAATTGTCTTTTGCAAGGTATATCTTCTGTTACTGCTTTATTTTTATCTGTAGCAAAGTGTTTCTTACAGGGTATATCATCTGTGAAATTATTACAGGTGGTGCTTTACAAGTTTTACAGTTTTATCTAACATTAGGATAAGCTTTCAGGGTTACTGCATTTGTTGTTGACTGATTGTTTCTGCTCTTGCCTCCTTGTTCTTTCGTCCGTGGTGGTTCTTTTTCGGCAGGGGAAGGGTCTGGCCATCTGCCCACATCCCCAACTACCCCACACTCCATTCCTTTTATTTATTTATTTATTTATTGATCGATCAAGTCTAGGATTACAAATACCTTTGAGACATGGCTCTTTTACAAAGGTTCCACGTCAGAGAAATACAAATTATGGGGAACATCAAGACAGACATTACAACAATGTGACATTCAAACAGAGTACAGATTAATACAATTCAAGGGTAGCATTGTATAACAAAGCAACCAAGCGGCATTTGTCGGAGAAAACAGACAATGGATAAAAGTGCCAGAGTCATAAGGAGAGGGAAGAGGGGGGGGAGAATGAATGTTGGAAGGGTGGGGAGAGGGTGAAAAGTGCAGCATTGGGTATACCAAGATGTGAGGGTAGAATCCAGTGAGGAGGGGGGACAATTAGAGCAGAAAGGGAAGTGGAGAAACAAGGTTAAGTTGGGCAGTCACAGGAGCTGTTGGTAGTGAGATAGTCCCGGAGCCTAGTTTTAAACATACCAGTTGTTGGGGCAGAGGAGATGGTTGGGCTGAGGCCATTGAACCAGAGTGGCGCTCGATAAGCAAAAGTGTTGTCCCTGTGAAGTGTGACAGTGGGGACTTTCAGTAGCTGTAGCGTGGATCTCTAAGGCACCATTTGTTAATATGGAGTTGTAACAGAGTTGAGACCCCAGATGGTGCAACCATGGTAGATGTTTTCACCATGGAGCAGGTGAGAAACTTTATGTGGTTTGATAGTTGGAGCCAGCCGGGGTCTGAGTGTACAGGTGTGTGTGTGTGTGTGTGTGTGTGTGTGTGTGTGTGTGTGTGTGTGTGTGTGTGTGTGTGTGTGTGAGGCGTGAGCACCAGTGATGAGCAGACTTGTTATTTAAGGCAGTTGAGAGGTGTCTAAGGGTTGTGGTTGTGGCTGAGCCATAAATGATGAGACCATAGTCTATTACAGAGATCACAAGCTCAGGACTGCAACCTTCAAAGCTTCTGGCGTGAGGTGTGGTCTGTGTTTTGTAGAGGAGACCAAGCCATGTATTAGCAGCTCTAGCTACATTATCTACATGAAGTCCATAGGAGAGATTAGGGTCCAGCTGTATTCCTAAGTATTTGAAGGACCCCACCTGATCTAGAGTGATCTTACTTAGAGATACAGCTCTTGCAGCAGTTACCACCAGTAGGACTAGAGCCATCAGGCGCCAGGCCCCGCAATTTTTAGCTAGCAGTCTTCAGCGGGGACCGCCTCAGACGTCGGTCCCGCCCCTGACGTCAGGCGTAGTACATAAGGAGGCGGTCCCCCCACAATCCTCAGTTCTTTTCCCGCTGTCGACATCGCAAGCATCGGTCTCTGTCACTTTCTAGCGTCGGCGAACTTAGAACTACCACTTCTCTTTTCTTCACGGTTTGGATTAATCTGATGTCTCTCCAAACACCTCTCTGGAGTCATCAATCAAAGTGCACCTCGGCAAACAGATCCCTTCAAGGATCTCCACTGCGGCCTCGTCGTTGTCTAGGCCGGAACACGACTACACTAAGGCCTGCTCCTTCTGCCAGGGCTCCAATAGTCTCACCAGGATCTGCCGCCAGAAGGCCCTTCAAGCGCTTCTCTTAGAAGAGAAACTGAAGACCATGGATAGGGAACCTTTCTCCAGGGGAAGTAATCGGGAAAACCTAGAAACACCAGGAGAGGAAAGGCCCAGGTCCCTACGAGGGCCTCAGACTCCCAGCTCAGGCTCACAGTCGGACCCTCTCCTTCAAGGCTCAATCTCAGCCTCCCTGGTTCAGGTCCGATCCTCTATGGCTCCTCCTCTCTGCAGCCCCTCAAGACTTCCAGGCCATTGGCTTCATCCACTCCATCTAAGGCCTCGTCCAAGTCTGGGGAGCACCCCAAACCTTCCTCCCACCGTCAGAACTCCGACGCCAGGTCAGTTTCCCAGCCTCCACGTGGGTCGGACCTGGTCCCTCATAAGACTAAGGACCGGACGTCCCTAAGACGGACGCCAGACCCAGCATCGGCCAAGCATCTCCGGCGCTCCCAGCAGCCGGCCAGGCGTTCGCCTCTGAGGATGTTGGCCAGGGGACCAATGTCTGCTACCCCAGAGAGGAGGACTGCACCATCGTCGCCGGCTGACGTCGGTCAGAAGGACTCATTGGAGGAGGATACCACTCAGGCAGAGGACCAGGCAGGTAACACTGGAGCAGCCGGCTCCCATGGGAACCTTCCCCGGAGTGGGAGACCCCCGGGGACCAGATGCTGACCCCAGGCAACAGGCCACTGGCGCCTGGCCCGTCGTCAGTCTTGAATTTGGCAGAGGTAAAGGAGCTCTTTACCTTCTGTTGGGACACCATCAGGAAGGATGTGGTCGCCACGCACCCTCCTCCTACTCCGGCTCTGCCTCTACCCACTCCTTCACTGCCTATGCCCCATCCTCTCCCAAGGGGCCCATAGGCGTCACCAACCCCAAGGAGTGAACACCACTTCCTAGGGCAGATCCTCAGATAGAAGCCTCCTCAAGATCCACTTCAGGGTCACCCTATCCCAAAGAGACCAGACGACACTGCACACCCCCGTCGGGAGGATTCCAGATCTGACACTTCAGGGTGCTCCAGATCTCCTTCTCCCATCAGCATTCCTCTCCGGACCCACACTACCCTAGGTCTCCTCCAGATGATCCCTCTTCACGGAGATCATGGAGGCACATCAGGAGAATATGGAGTGGGATGCTGAAGACCTCAACCCGAGAGACAACACCTTGCCTGCTACCTTTGGCAGAAAGACCCAAAGCCTGTGGTAGTGCTACCTTGGTGCATACCTTTGCAGATGTCACCAAGGCTGCGTGGAAATGTCGCATTCTCTACTCCGGCAGTGCCAAAGAGGCTGACCGCCTATACAAGGCCCCTAGGGAGGACCAGTATCTGGCGAACCATCCTCTGGCTGACTCCCTGGTCATCACTGCCTCGCATGACTGGTCTCGGAGACCTCCGCATTTGAGCACACAGCCACCGGACCGTGAATCCAAGCAATTGGATGTCCTAGGTAGGTGCACATACTCGGCTGCGACTTGCACCATCAGGTCACTGAATTACCTCACCCATATGGTTCAATTACAGAGCAGCACTGTGGGAACAGGGACAGGACCTGGTTGAGAAGATGCCCGATGAGCCAAAAGGAGGAGTTTTGAACCTCCTCCGCGCGGGTTCGGATGTGGGGACCCAGGTGCTCAGAGCCACATACGACTTTGTGGACTCTTTGGCCAGAGCTGCAGCCTCAGGCGTGTGTCTCCAGAGACTCTCTTGGCTCCATGTCTCCGGTCTTGCCCTGGACGTCCCTTATAAGGGTGAGGTCCTATTTGGTGAAGCCTCCGAGAAGGTGATCACCAAACTTCAGGGCCGCAGGGAAGGCAGTTGGATCTGTCCAGGCCATGTACAGGTCTCGCCCAGTTCCTTCGAGGAACCAGTGCATGCAGTGTGGCCGGATACAAAGGCAACAACTATGTTCCGCCAACAGCAGAGGGGCACTTTACCTGAAAAGCCCAGTCCAAGTCATCCCCAGGCAGAGGCCAATGGATACATGAAAGTCGGCTCAGCCTGCAGGATCGAATGCTGCCATAGCATGACTCCTTCCCGCCCCCACCCCTCCTCAGAATCAACTGGAAATGAAGGTCGGGGTCGCATCACATCACCTGCCTGGTGGCTGTTGATCACCACCGACAGATGGGTGCTGCAACTGGTCAAAAGACCATTATATAGAATTTGTAGGCAGCTCACCTACAAGACCTCCTTGCTTTCCCACTACTTGGGTAGCACGCCCTGCTCATACAGCAGGAAGTGCTCACGCTTCTGGAAAAAGCCTTAGAGCACATTCCAGAGAACCAGAGAGGACTAGGATATTATTCTCACTTCTTCCTGGTTCCAAGAAAAGCGGGGACCTCCATCCAATTCTGGACCTCAGCGACCTCAACCTGTTGGTCGTTTACAAACGCTTCCGCATGGTGACCCTTCCGGGCCTAATTCCCATGTTGAAGCGAGACTCCTTTCTGGTGTCTTTGGACATGCAGGACACCTACCTGCACATTCCAATTGCTCAAGCGCACAGGAGGTTCCTGCGCTTCAAGTTTCAGAGCCACCATTATCAGTTCCGAGCTCTTTCCTTCAGGCTGTCATCGGCACCGCGCATTTTTATGGAGTGCATGGCAGTTGCAGTGGTGTCTCTGAGGAGACAAGGCCACTACATGTTCCCATACCTGGATGACTGGCTTCTCATGGCACCCTCAAGGGAGGCGCTGGTGACGGCCATTCATGACACCCAGTCCCTTTTTCAATCACTGGGTATCCTCATCAACTAAGACAAGTCACTCCTGGTACCGTCCCAGAAACTGCAGTTTATAGGAGCAGTCCTGGACACCATCAGAGGGAGAGCCTTTCTTCCCTCAGACAGAGCAGAACACATCAGATCCCTCATCAGGGACTTGTCGGTGAGAAGACCATCCCAGCCAGATCAGTCCTTAGCCTGCTCAGACACATGGCTGAGGCCATTGCAACAGTCCGCTGGCACTTCTCCACATCGCGGGTAACCCAGTGGATGCTAAAGGGTGCAATGGGACCAAGGCAAGACCATCTGCAGCATCAATCCGAATCACGATACCGTAATTAGGGATTGGCAATGGTGGCCAAGTCTGGGGAACCTCTTTGTGGGGTTCCTTTGCAGTGCCGCCTCGACAGTGACCTCTCCACAGACACTTCAGGCTCGGGTGGGAGCACACCTAGATGGGGTGCGGTCTCTGGGCCTTTGGACAACACAGAAATCTCATCTCCACATCCTCATTTTGGAAATGAGGGCAGTTCTTTATGCTCTGCAGGCCTTCCAGTCGAAGATTCCACCAGGCACACTCCTGTTACAGACAATACTGCGGTGATGTATTACCTCAACAAACAAGAAGGCACTCACTCCTACCCGCTTTGCAGGGAGGCCATGAGACTGTGGGAGTGGGTATTGCAACACGGCACAAACCTAGTGGCAGTACACGTCCTGGGAGTGGACAACACCGTCGCAGACAGCCTGAGTCATTCTCAGGCCAGAGTCCACCAGTGGGAACTTCTACAGGAGATGGCAGAGGATCTGTTTCATAGATGGGGCACTCCAGAGTTAGACCTTTTCGCGTCCCCATTCAACGCAAAACTGCCCAATTTTTGCTCACTAGATCCAGGGCCTGGTGTTTTCTGGTGAGACGTGTTGTCCCTCTCCTGGGCGGGTAGATTCCTCTATGCCTTCCCTCCTTTCCTGTTGATCCAGAGAGTTCTCTTGAAACTTCGCAGGAGCAGGCGACGCTCATTTTGATCGCACCTTTTTGGCCCAGGCAAATTTGGTTCCCTCTTCTGCATCAGCTGTCCCGGGAACCCCCAGTTTCTTTACCAATCAGCTCCCTTCTGTTGTCTCAGGAGGTGGGTTCATTGGTTCATCCAGACTTGCGCTCCTTGAACCTGCATGCTTGTCTCCTAGAGACATAGCCATGATGTGATACGGGGTCTCGCAAGAAGTGGCAGATGTGCTCTCTGCTGCCAGAAAACCAGCAACCCATGCAACGTACGCCATGAAATGGTGTAGATTCTGCTAGGCTCGCTGCGTGGTTCTTGCCATTAGAATGTCCCATAGAAACATAGAATTTGACGGCAGATAAGGACCACTTGGCCCACCCAGTCTGTCCATTTCCCTACCTAATGGATAAGCTGCAGATCCTAGTTAACCAGCAGCCTACTTCTTCCTACCCCCATGCCCCGAAAAGCTGGTTCTGCATTACCTGTTTTCCCTTTTTCATTCCAGACTGGCTTACTCCTCGATTTTTAAAGTGCACCTTTATGCAGTTTCTGCTTACCATGCCCCTGTAGGCCATCGGATGGTGGCCCAGTTGGACACTACTCGTGCCTTTTTAAGGGGGATCCTCCACCTTAGGCCGCCCATCAAGGATCTGATTCCTCCTTGGGACTTGCCCTTCGTCCTGGAGCAGCTTACGTTGCCACCTTTTGAACCAGCTGCAGATTGCGAGCTGTGTTTTCTGTCGTGGAAAATGTTGTTTTTAGTTGCGGTAACTTCGGTGAGAAGGATCTCCGAATTGCATGCGCTAATGTGCAAAGAGCCTTATTTAGTTTTCCATCAGGACAGGGTATACCTGAGGACAAACCCAGAGTTTCTGCCTAAGGTGGTTTCAGCCCTCACGCTTAACCAGGATGTTGATTTACCAGTGTATTTCCCAAGGTACACTAACTGAGGAGAAGCCTTTCTGCATACCCTCGATGTTCATTGGTTCCTCAGATATTATCTGATCAGAACCAAACAGTTTGAAAGGATCAACTTTTTGTCTCCTTTGCTTTCAGAATGAAAGGAGCTCCTGTCTCTAAACAGTCTCTCTCGGTGGCTCATCCAGTGCATCACTTTCTTTTATGATAAGTGCAATAAACCCTTACGGCACGGCCAAGGTCATTCCATGAGAGGGGTGGCTACTTCCTTTGTGGCATTAAAGAATGTCTCCACCTCAGCTATTTGCGCTGCAGCCACTTGGAGCTCTGTGCATTCCTTTATCAGGCATTACAGCCTGGACATTGCATCGTGGTGAACAGCAGGGTTCGGCCTAGCCATCCTTCAGGGACTTCCGTCCTATGCCAGATTTGTATGGAGACTTCTACCTTTCCTCCTCCCTGTGGTGTAAAATTGCCAATATTGCTTGGAAATCGGTCCTAATGGTGTAACCTGCTGCAAGAGCTGTATCGCGAAGTAAGATAGTACAGTTGTGTAAGAACTTACCGTAACAGTAGATCTTCGAGAACAGCTCTTGCAGCAAGTACCTTCCTGCCCACCATCCCCCCCCTTCTTGTAGAGGTAGGTCGTAGCCAAACATCCATCTTGTGGGATGGGATGTTCTGTTTTTAGTCTTGGCGATCTGGTGGCGGATCCTCTGTCTCCTGTTCTGATGTCATCCGGTGGCCGGGAGTCTCCGGCGGGAGAACTGAGGATCGTGGGGGGACCGCCTCCTTATGTACTATGCCTGACGTCTGGAGCGGGACAGACATCGGAGGCGGTCCCCGCTGAAGACTGCTAGCTAGAAAATTTCCGTGGGGTCCTGGCACCTGACTACTTCAGTCCTAATGGTGTAACCTGCTGCAAGAGCTGTTCTCGAAGATCTACTGTTACGGTAAGTTCTTATGTAACTGTACTTTCCCCTGGGTGGTGGAGATAGCCAAGTGGTGTAGCTTGTGTGGGTTATGAGAGCTGCAGAAGAACACAGATTTGGTTTTCTTGTCATTGAGGACTAGTTTATGATTAAGAAACCATGTCTCTACAGAACTGAAACCAAGTTGAAGGTTGTGTTGAAGAGTTGCAGGATCTTTGTGAGTGGAGAATACAACAGCATCATTGGCATATAGTATGATCTGCTCAGAGCAGTAGTAAGGGGAGGGAGTTTAAGAAAAGGCTAAAAAAAAAAAGAGGGGGCCCAGTATGGATCCCTGTGGGACACCCAAGTGAACAGGCAGAGTGTTAGAAAGAGCGTCCGCCATTTTGACTCTCTGTGACCGGTTTTCTAAGTAGCTTTTAAACCAGAGAGAAGAGTCGGGGGATAGCCCGGCATTCAGTAGTTTGTGTATTAGTAGTCCATGGTGTACTGTATCGAAGGCCTTGGAGAGGTCGACGAAAATGGCCCCTGTGAGAAGGCTGTTGTCAAGGGATTTGTGCAAAGCTCCAGTGAAAACAAGAAGGACTGTGGTGGTGCTGTGACCTGTCTGGAAGCCGTGTTGTTGTGGACAAGGTATATTGTATTTATCCAAGTGGTCGGTAAGTTGATCAGCCACGATGCGCTCGAGTGCTTTGGAGAGTGGGGGCAGTATGGAGATAGGGCGATAATTTGAGTGATTCGTCTTATCCCCATTTTTGTGGACGGGTGTCACGGTGGCTGTTTTCCATAGGTCCAGGAATTTTCCACAGCTGAGAGAGGGGTTTAGGATTTTTGTTAATGGATGAATTGCCTCATTGAGGGTGAGCAATAGAAGCTTAAGGTCCAGGGTGTCGCTACTAGATCTAGATTTAGAGATAGCTGCAGTAATATAGCGGTGAGCTTCATTCAGCCTTACCTCCCTGAAGTAGAAGAGGGGATGGTTAGATTGAGGGGCTGAGGTATTTGGGGAGCAGGCCCTGTTTTTGAAAAAGTCATGGGTTAGAACAGCACTAAGGTCTGAAAAAGCCATGTTAAAGATGTTTGCAATCACCTTGGGGTCGAGGGTTGAGGATCCATCAACCATTAACATGGCCGGAGAGGTTTTTGGCTGCTTCCCTGTGACATCTTTGATATTGTCCCAGAAAACATGACCATTTCCCCATGTATTGGCGAGAGCGTCTTTGTCATAGGTGGATTTCATTAGCCGTATGGCTTTTGTGCAGGCATTTCATGCTTGTTTGTAATTTTGGATGTCCAGTTGTTTGCCAATGGCCCTGGCAACTGCCCAGAGGTGATCCCTTAGTTTCAGCTGTGAGTGAAGAGCCGCGGTGACCCATGGGTTAGAGAGAGATTTTGTTTTGTGCCTTTTAGCAGGGGCAAGGGGTCGCAGGCTTTGTTGAAAATTGAGATGAAATGATCAAGAGCCAAGTTAACATCTGTTGCTTCAAAGATGGGTAGCCAGTCTTGTAGAAGCAGGTGATGTTTGAGATGTGGAAGTTTTCCACGAGGAAGGACTCTGCTAGCGATAATTTTGGGAGGGGGCTTAAGGAATTTGTTAGACCATGCACACATGACTGGGGAGTGGTCACTGAGAGAGCCTGGGAGAATGGTTGTACGAGAAATCCTTGTGGGGTGAGTGGTGAGGACCCAATCCAAGAGGGTACTGGCAGGGGCGTCATTTCAGCAAAATCATAGGGGTAGCAAGGTGGGGTGGGCATGATGTGGGTGGGGCCACGGTGTGGGCGGAGCCAGAGGGTGGCATTTGTCAATGTGACATAGAGCTAGTTACCAAGTAATTTAAAATAAAAATGGGTATGAATTGGATAGTAAAGTCTGATGTATAAATTTGAAATGGGCCATTACAGATGTTGATTCAACTTAAATAGCTAGTTCATCAAATTATGGAATCATCAGTATAGTGAAAGTCCCATTCCTCAACTGTACAAATATTAAACAATATTAATGCATGGCTAGCCCTTATTACCCATTGAAATCAAACAGATTACAACCTTGTAATCCCACTGTTGTGATGTCAGAACCTTATAAACCTATCTCTATGTCATAGCAGTGGGTTTACAAAATGGAATGCCAGTGTTATTCAGTATTCTACATACCTAGAATGTGATGGTTAGTCTCAGTACAGTATTCAAATAACATTCCAATTGTCAGTTTATTGTCTAGCAATCACTATGTCTGATAGAGATTTTAACTCTGGTGCTATTTTGGCCCACTGTCATTCAGTCCGTGTATCCTAATAAATTGTTTTCCTAAACAATCATGTGGGTGTAGTGCAGATCCATTAATAAGGTAAGGCTAAATTACTTATGTTTTGGGGGGGACTTCTCATGTCGAGTCCCATACACTATAAATGACAATGCATGATGTACAGGTGATAACCAGAGTGTAATCCTCTCTCGTGGTTGCTAGGGCAATTGTAAACCTCTCAAGCTGTGCATTCTAGGTTTACTGATGCCCTAGACACCACCTGAAGTGATTATACCATGGTTATCACCTGTACATCAGGCATTATCCTCTGTATATTACCATACTGTTTCAAAAAATATTACGACACTGTTCATGTCAAATGACTGGTACTATACAAGCTAAGGCACACATTGCTAAAAATAAAGAGCTGTCTCTAAACCAATACCTTACAGTACATAAAAAACACACATCAAAACATGAGAGAAATAATACTGTTATGAAAGCATACTCTGAACCTTGAACCATGGAGAGAACTTTACTTCTTCTCTGTTAAAACAAGAGCTTAGTAAAAGAAATGACACAATGAAACTTGTAAAAGACGTAATAAAAGGAAAATGAACTGATGGGGGAAAAAAAAATCACACCAAAAACCTGTAAGGAAAAAAATAAAAGAAAAGATCCTAGTAAAATTGTACACCAAAAAAACCTGTAAAGAAAAACTGTAATAAAAGGAAAAAGAACTGAGTCCCAGGGTTACACAAAAGAAAGTCTTCCAGACTTCCAATTACTGCAGCAAAGCAAATGAAAGTACTCTAACTCTCCACACCAAGGCTGCTACCCCCTCTTACAATAATTTAAAAGAGCATAAACTCCCTCCCAAACACCCATGAAAGTGGTAAAGCAAAGGACATAGGGAGTTATTACTGCCTGGAGGCTGGAGACACTGCTGGCACAGGAGATTGGGATGTTAGGTGACTGCTGGCACACTAGACTGCTGACTAGTCGGGGACACTGCTGTGCAACCTGGACTGGTAGCTGACTGGAGACAAAACTGGCAAACTGTCTCTGGACTGGTAGCTAAGCTGACTGGAGACACTGGCTGCCGGCACACTGGACTGCTGGCTGACTGGTGACACTGCTGGCACACGGATATCTGACTGCAGTCTCTGCTAGCACAATGAATTGCTGACTGGACTGGTATCTGAGTTGACTGCTGGCACACTGCTGGCTGACTGGAGACACTGCTAGCACACTGGACTGGTATCTGACCGGAGAAAATGCTGGCTGACTGGAGGCACAAGTTGCAAACTGGACTCTGCTGAGCTGACTGGGACAGAACTGGCACACTGACTGCTGGCTGACTGGAGACACTACTGGCAGATGGGACTGCTGGTTGGCTGACTGGTGGTAACACTGCTGGCATACTGGACTGGTTGCTGACTGGAGGCACAGGTTGCAAAGCAGGACTCGTTGCTGAACTGACTGGGACAGAACTGGCACACTGACTGCTGGCTGACTGGAGACACTACTGGCAGATGGGACTGCTGGTTGCTGACTGGTGGTAACACTGCTGGCATACTGGACTGGTTGCTGACTGGAGCACAAGTTGCAAGCGGGACTCGTTGCTGAGCTGACTGGGACAGAACTGGCACACTGACTGCTGGCTGACTGGAGACACTACTGGCAGATGGGACTGCTGGTTGGCTGACTGGTGGTAACACTGCTGGCATACTGGACTGGTTGCTGACTGGAGCACAAGTTGCAAACGGGACTCGTTGCTGAGCTGACTGGGACAGAGTGGCACACAGGACTGGTGGCTGACTGGAGACACTGGCAGCACACAGGACTGATGGCTGACTGTAGATAGTAAAGTTACTCAGTAATGGGTATCTTCTTGAACGCATCTGAGCAAATCTGTCTATTGCTACTGACCGGTCTGAGCTGCTTCACCTCCAGTGGCTCACATGCCATCATTAAGTCACTGAGTCGTCTGTCACCACAACTGTTAAGTAAGTTTCCTCTTTTCATGCATGAGAAGAAGCGTTCATTTGAAGCTGTGGTCACAGGAGTGCCAGCACCAGGTTCAAATCTCCAGGACTTCTGAAAATGCATTACAAAGGCATTGCAATTGTTGTCTGACACAATGAATACTTTGCATATTTTTGTTCTGTAGGTATGCCTTTGCTGATTCCAGCTGTGACTCTAACACAATTATGTCTATATTTGCTCCTGGTTAAGATTCTGCTAGGACCTTTAAAACAGAGTAATTCAGAAAACTGTCATCCTTTGGATTGAGAGCAGCAACAGCTTTTAAGAGGTCCAGGTTACTTGTGAAGCGTGAATCAAGTTCAGTAACAAACCTGTCAATGCAGGCCAGGTATATTTCCTGTTTAAGCCTATCACTGTTAGATCTTGCAGAAATGTCCTGAATTTCTATATTTGCAGTCCATTTCCCCAAAGTGGATGAAACAAAAAATTCTGTCAGCTTTTCGGTCAACTGATGTTTGCGCAGTGGCCTTCCTGTGTGCTGAGTGGCTTCTACATCATAATCAATGCCACAGTGATCAGTGGCTTGTTGTGCCTCCTTGTAAATCTTCTGCCACTGAATCATTACGTAGAGACAAGAGCTCACTTTTGAAGACTGGACAAGATTACAAGCACTTGGCAAATCCAGATCTTTTTCTGAAGTTCCTCAGACACGATTGTATCTTCCTAAAATTGTTTCTAGGCTGTACAGTGTTACTACAAAGGTGAAGTTCTGAATTTTAAACAGATGACCTTTTGCTTCACTACTTGCCTCTTTGTCAGTGTTTTGTGACTGAATAGCATGAAGTGTTATAATAATGGACTCTAGACGCAACTGAAATTTCTTGACACAGTTGTACCAGTAAAACCACCGTGTACCACACAGTCGTTCCAGTTCCAGAACTTGTAGACCTTCTTCTTTCTGAGCTTTAACAAACAACTCATGTCTTGGTGAACTCTGAGAAATAAATACATATACAGCCTGTAAGATGCTGAAAAATTCTTTCACTTCTGATATATTATTGATTGTTTGCACCAAGACAAGATTCAGTCTGTGTGCATGACAATGAATATAAACAGCTTGAGGAGCAATCTCTCTTATTCTTGCTTGTACGCCACTGAAGCACCCACTCATCACAGAGGCTCCATCATAGCACTGTGCTACAGTGCTTCCACTGCAGTCCAGCCTGACATACTGCCTGATTGATTGCACCAGCCAAACTACCAGCATCCAGTTTATCCATGAGGTAGCAGCCAAGTGGTTTTTCACAGATATTGCCATCTCCATCAACAAAACGGATTACAAAGCTGAGCTGCTCTTTGCGTGATACATCCTTAGTTTCATTGACTAAAACAGAGAAATATTTTGTGACTTTACTTACAATTTTCTCTCGTATTAATGTTGCAACTATGTTAATCCAATCATTTTGATACTCTGGAGAGGTATAATGACTGTATCTCCTAGACATTTTTTCTTTTAATTGAGTCATGTGCAGATAATGTTTCCAGAAACTCAATAAAATTGCCTTTGTTATCGGAATTTGTCGACTACCATACACCTCTGAAGGCAAGACCTTGCCGTCCTAGGTAACACACTGCATGTAGTAGTAATTCAACATGGCGCCTGTTTTCTTCAATTCCAATGTCCCTATTTTTTCAAGCCGCCTCGCAACTGACTGTCCTGATGAAGACTGTATACGGTTAAATTCACACCATGCTACAACAGATGCTTTATGTTTCTCAGACTCGCTGCTGCTTTCTGAAAGGCACGACAATTTTTCCCATTTACAGAAACCAATATCAACAAAGAGCGTTTCCACGTTCATGACCTCCACCTCCAGGTGCAGTACGAGTGCTAGTAAAATGACTGCATGCAAAACAGTATACAGCATCTCTCTGTACTGAATATTCTACCCACTTATGAGTTTTGTAATCACCATTAAATTTACGTGATTTTGCCACAGGGAAAATGCACTTCAGCTGAACTGGAGCTTGGTAAGGACTAGCAGATATGTCACTTGGCACAGTATCGTGATCAACACACTCACCCATTGAAAATGAGTGGCCTTCACTAGATGGCAATGACGTGCTTTCACATGCATCGGAGGATGTGCTTTCACATGCATCAGAGGGTGAGGGCGAAGCAACAAGTAATGGGCCTGTATCAGCAGAACTCTGCTCTGAAACTATACTACTACTATCAGATTCATGCATACCAGCTAAGTGAACACCATCTTCAGGTCTTGATTTCTTCACTGTATGTTCAGCATGTGCAGTATCTGCTGTAATTCTTTTCTTAGCAAATAACGGAAGCACCGATGGTTGCTTTGGATCACTGGTTGCCTTCTTCTTAGACAGAGACATTTCAGTAATACTTATTTAGCAGCCAACTTCAAAGAAATTTCAATCAGTAAAGGCTACTAAAGAAGAAATTTAGCAATGTACAGCCTGCCAGCAGCTATGCCCAGTGATTAGCAAATCAGATATCAGTTTTGAAACCCCTGAAAACAGCTATGAATTCAAATGTGCACACAGTCTAAAGAAATCACCAGTGTGCGTGATCAAATCTTGCAAACAGTGATGACAATCAGGGAATTAAAAACTAACATATGGGTGTAAATTTTACATTTAACTGTACCTATGAACCAAAAAAGGTCTATTATAATTCTGAATTTTAAAATAATCTTATGAATGCAAGGACACAAACATTTCTGTAATGAAACAAAAGTGGGATGCATACAAGTGCTGTAAATCTGTCAAAAATGTTACTTTGGAATCACCAGTTATGTTATGATTTGAAGCACTATTCTTTGTGTGGAGTATGGTACAAATGTTGGGTGAGTACTGAGTACGATTAAAAAATTTCTGAAAGCTATTTCCTCAAATGAGGGCGGTGAGTAAAATAGGCTGGTACAGACCTTATCTGGAGCCCTGGCCACGTCTTTAAGCTGCTTTAAGTCTCTTAAAACCTTAATGTTTCCAATTGCCCTTGGTAGATTAATTGTGACCAGTTTGGAAGTATTTATGTAACCAGTGGAGAAGGGGTTATGTTTAAAGATGTTGATGTAAGATGGTATCGGACTGGTCTGTATGGTTTGTTTTGACTTTCAGTCCTTGTCAACTGTACAATACCTTCAACCTCAGATGTTTTAAATAAAATATTTATATTTATACAATAGGGTGAGTGGTCAAACCATTGGATAAATGCATATATTCTCACCACTGTGTAATAGATCTGCAGAGCCATTGAATAAATACACTTATCTATAGTCATGATGTCACAGATGGCATTTACCCACACAGTCGTGACCACGGCTCCAGATAAGGTGTGTGCCAGTCTTTTACACTCACCTCATTTTAGGAACTAATCTTCAGAAATTTTTTAAATGAGTACCTGTACTCACCCAACATTTTAAATACTCCTCCACACCAAAGAATAGTGCTTCATAACATAACATAACATAACATAACTGGTGATTCAAAAGTAACATTTTTTTGCCAGATTTACACTTGTATGCATCCCACTTTTGTTTTACTCACTATGTTTTAAAACTGGTGAGTAAATTGACAGCAGTATTTGGAGTATTGTTGGCACCTGAAATTCTTATCTAGAAAAAAACTGCATTTTTTTAATAAATTTAGTCCTCAGTCCACTCTACCAAGACATTTCTACACATCAGTGTCTTATTAATAAATGGTCAGCACAGTGGTTACAAACTACCAGCATCCAATTTGTTTGAATGCAGCTCAAAACTGTAGTTTGTTTGGACCACTGGGTTTTAAATAGTGCTTCATGTTATAATGTTGCTGCCACTTTAGCACACAGGAGATTGAGAGCGCACAGAAAAAACAGCGAGAGACCACTAAGCAGAGGGAAGTTAACTTATTGCTCAGGCTCACACAGCAAGTGTCAGTTCCAGGATTCAAACCAGGTCTCAGGATCACATTTCTTGTGCTCTAACCACTGGGCCACTGACTGTCTCCCAGTAAGTCATAACGTGCATCAGTTTCTCAACCTCTTTACCAGTGAGATTTTTTTTCTTTTAGTGTTTTTTTTTTTTTTTGGGGGCACCAATGCTGCCTGCCTGCCTACAGCATCACTCTGAAGAAATTTCATTTTCAGAATATAGTTCAGGTAATGTGATAAGTGTACATGAAGCACCATTAAGCTAATTCCTCAGTTTTATTAAATAAAATTATAACAATGGTCTGAGAAATGAAGCTTTCTGATTGGCTGTAAACATTCTAACAGCCTTATATTAATCTTTTATTATACAATAGGCACAAAAAAATTCACACAGTCCTGCATTTTGATTGGCTGGCTGGCACCTTTTCAGCATTGAAATCCTCCAGTGTACCCACTGGAAAAAGTACCAGCAATCTTATATCATGCCAATCCGGTCGCTTTCATTTTGATAGAAACCATTTGTCCTGTCGCCGCTTCGCTAAAACACCGCGGTAAATATTACAAAAAAATTGAATCTTCCTTCCAACCGTACAGACTTCAGTTACTTACAACATATCTAAAAAAATTAAATAAAACTACATTTGCCGTCATATAATATAAATTTATCCCACCAGGGTGTGGGTATACTGGAGGACTTAACACGACTGGTGTGGTTCGGTCACGAGGTGTACCAGCTGTGGTAAATCCTCCAGTATGCCCACACACTGGAGGGATAAATTGCTTAATTAACACACTTATGCAACTTACCCATATATTTAACAAGGTTTAACACTGTTTTTTAAAAAAAAAAAAAAAAAAACATTTTTATTATAACAGCAATAAGACACCAGGGGTTATCGCTCTCTAGGGGCATGTGGCACTTGGCAATGCCTCATGCCACATTATGCACCTAGAGGGTGATTAACAGACCATTAATAACCCCGTCATGCCTTATTGGTTAAGTGTTGAACGTGGCTGTGCTCAGTACAACAAAGGGCTTCTCTCACTTGTCCAAACACGGCTGCTAACATCTGAAAGCATCATGACATCATGGGACTTTTGAAGAAGCAGTGTACAGTTACAAATAAAAGGGTAATTGTGTCTGCATCTTTCACAGTGACAATTACACTGAGTAAGTTGTTGCACTGCTGCTGCCAAATGTTCAGAGCCCAGCTCAGCAGACACACACACACACACACACACACACACACACACACACACACACACATAAAGCTTAGTTGTCCTGCTTGCTCATTTCTTATCATTTAGGCAGATTTAGCTGAAGCAGGAAAACTGACTGTTGTCCCATGGTTAGAGAAGAGCACAAAAACTTCAGGTTCAAATCCCACTACAACCTCGACACATCTAGCTTGGAGTGAACCCTTGAGCAGGTCAATTGGCCTCCTTATGCTTTAAATCTCTCCAGATGTAAAACTGGGCAGAAAGGAGTGGGGGACGCAAATGTTAAGATGTTTCATTATGGACTACTATCCTGGCCATGGGTGTAGGCAGGCATACTCCAGGTACACTATAGTGTATACTTGTACTGAAGGGGGCAGCATATAGGCCCTGAACAGCTTCCTAGTCCATGGACACAACACAGAACCAGCAGAACCTTTCTGTATGTTTATATGTCTCAGCACCAGAAGGACTGGCCACTGCTACTGTCTTTGCAGCCCTGGGACTATCATAGCTTTACAGGGTCTGGGTTGGTATATTGGCTTCCCAAGGAACAATGCATGACATCTGCATATACCCATGCATGGGGGGCAGCAACCAGTAACAGGGAGTACAAATGTCATGATTGATGCGTTGTGCCATACAGGGACACACACACACAGTCCTGGTGACGGTGTACATATGTATATAGTGGAGCGTCATTCTCCACCGAAATCCATCATTGTCGAAACCTTGTAGTCACACATTAGTGAGGTTTGCAGTGCAGCAGAATGATTTTTTCTACTGCACTGCTGAACATCGCACAGTGTCCTCGAGCAACATTTGACAGGGCTAAGGCTCACCCATAGACAGGACACATAGCGAAAGCAGTAATGTTGGGGCAGTACTAATGTTTAGCGATAAAACATTCAAAATGTAAAGTTCTTTTTTCCTTCTAGTAACACAGTAAAACTGTTTTGAAGCAGAAACATGCTGTAGTGATTTTTTTCCCAAAAAAACGACGTTCCACCATACACTATAAACAAAGGTGCATGGGGAACAGTTGACAACAGGGCATCTTTCACCTCGTTGGCACTCTCGAGGTAATCCGTCGTCATAGTGCCAACTCGGTGAAAGAATAGCCCTGTTGTCAACTGTTCCCCATGCACTATCATACATATTGTCTGGCTACACCTATACCCTGCCTGGAGCAATATACTGTACCACTAAGAAGGTTCAGGTTGCGTGCAGCATCAGTTGCTTGGGCCCCCACATCATTCCACAGCTCAGTCCAAACAAACACAAGTGAGAAAAAAATGTCCTAGCCTGCTACTTACCTTACCACCTTTGCTGGGCGATGCTGGCTGGCTGTGCTGACGGATGCTCTCCAACTCCTCTGCTACTGCAGCTTCTCCCCCCGCGCTCGCTCCTCTGTGGCTCCACTCCAGCTCCAACAGAAGAAAACTGCTGGCTTCTGCTCCTCCGCTGTCTCACCTCACCTGCCAGACGCCTAAATCCTTAGCACCCTCCCCAGCTGTGTGCAAGTGTGGTGATCAGGTCAGGGGGCAAGGGCAAAGGATGGGGACTTCAGGACCGTCAGGCCTCAACAGTAAAAGAGGACAAAAGTCAGCACAGTACTTACGAGGAAGGCACCTCTTTTTTAAAGTACCTTACCCTTCATCCAGTCTGACCGCCTCCTGCAGAGTGCTCCAATCATCGCCTGCCTGGCCTGTGACCCCACTCACCCTATTTTTTCTCTCCCCAGTAGACCTCAGCGTCACCCCTGCAGCTGCAGCACTGGAGTGCCTGGTGGTCACTGGTCTCCCTCCCGACTAGCTGACTGAACTCTGACTCCAGTCCTACTCCCAACCCAGTCCTGACCTCACCTGTCCTGGACAAACGAGGCTTTCTCAGTCTCCCAGTAGACACAGACACACTGCTGCCGACTTTGCCAACACAAGTAGTCTGTGTGAGTGTGTCCCAGTCCCGACTTGCTTGCACTGTGCAGTTGTTGTCTTTGTGCTCTTCTTTCTCTCTGCCAGGCCGCCTCGCTGACAGTACCCACCTGCCCCAGCTGCCCGCGCTCTGCCAAATGGAGGATAATCGGATCGCCGCCGCGGCCGCCTGGATCAGCTGCCCAGCCTGACTCGCTTCCGCGGACGCGCATCCTCCCGGCTCCCTCTCTCTGCCTTCACAGACTAGTACCCGTGGACGCGACACACTTTCGCTGCTGCCTGCCCTAGGCCAACTAACTCGAGTCCACAGTAAAATCTCTGTCCGACTGCCTACTGCGAGACACGCTTAAAATCCGCCGATCATTCCCCACGCATGTGCGTAACGATCGCGCCTAAGCCAATCACATTCCTCTCAGTGTCCTCTCCCAGCCAATCGCGCAGCGCCAGCTACAGCAGACCAAGTAAGTGGCACCTGGGGAGGTGCAACCAAGCTGCAGACAGTTGGCACCATCCGTCCCTCCCT
Organism: Neoceratodus forsteri; assembly: GCA_016271365.2. Classification (NCBI taxonomy): domain Eukaryota; kingdom Metazoa; phylum Chordata; order Ceratodontiformes; family Ceratodontidae; genus Neoceratodus; species Neoceratodus forsteri. The sequence continues at coordinate 28,056,216 of CM028129.1, forward strand.
CCCTGATTACTAGTCTGTGCTGTGCAGCCTGTGCTAATGCTATTTTTATCGCTTATCAGCACAGCAGCAGACTGTCAGGCTCCGACCCTGTCTGAAACCTCTGGTCCTCCTCCAACCTCCTGGACCTCGAGCCAGCCCGCAGGCAGGGCAGGAGTCGCAAGCCCTGTCATAGGGGTCACAATGTGACCCCTAAGTGACGCCCCTGGGTACTAGTGCCAGTCACGTAGTTAATCCTAGTAGGGGAGTTTACCATTTTTGTGAGGTTAACAGCTGAGATGGAGTCTTTATAGGCACTGACGCTCGATGCTAACCAGTTTATGTTGAAATCCCCTAGTAGAATAAGTTCAGCTTCGGGAGGATAAGAGTTTATAAAGTTTAGGACGTCGTTGAATCCATGTTTAGGGTCCCTGGGCGGGATGTATATGGAGACAATAGTCGGGGCTTTATGGTTGGGACCTAGGATGATTTTTATTGGCAGAATCTGGGCCAAGGCAGAAAGTGATGGAGTTGCTACAGGGTGCCAAGACAGGAAGTCTTTGATATAGATTGCACAACCACTGCCTTTTTTTTGGATATCCAGTCCAGCCTGTGGACATTGTAGCCCTGGATTGTTAATGCTGAGTCAGGAACTTTAGGTGTCAGCCAAGTTTCCACCACTGCAAGGATGTCAGGGTTGTGTTGGCATATGAAGGCTTGGAATGCATCCAGCTTTGGTAGTAGTCTGCAGATATTAATGGTTGCAAGGATAAGGGCACCTGGAGTTTGTGTGTGGCCTGAGCTTCTAGGGCCAGGATTGGGATGGACGCTGCCTGAGATGAGAAGGAAGAGGAGTTTTAAGGAGCAGAGTCGCAGCTCTTCAAGAGAGAGTTTGATCATTGTTTCTGGGAGTAGAAGTTGCAGTTCTAGGCGGTATCCCTTATGCACTGCAAGGGGTACAGTGTAGAGAGGTGGCCACACTTGTTGAGAGTAGTGGTTGGGTTAGTAACCAGGAATATCCAGATGGTGCCCCAAGCACAAGTCTCAGTGGAAGTGGAGAGTTCCTTGGGTAGCAGGGAAACCAGAGTAGAGGTGGGCGGGGGTGGCTAGGACCAGGAGAGAGAAGGGGGGCAGGGCAAGGAGAAGGAGGAGAGAGGCAGAGAAAGGCAGAGAGAACCCACATGGCTTATGCGACTAGATAGAAACAGAGATATAGCTCTTTAGTGGTGAGAGGATATAATCTGCTAATGGGGAAAAAAAAGCTACAAATACTTCTAATGTTAACTCAGAATTTAAAATGACTGTAAGCATTAAACAAATGATTAAACCCTAGCACATAAATTCAACTAGAGACACAGAGGGAGATACAGTAGTTAGAGGTGTGTTCAGCAGGAGATAGGTTGGGCCACTTGAAATCAGCTTCCACTGGTACCAAATCCAAAAGTTGGGGCTAGTACTTACACTACAGAGGATTTCTGAAAAACTGTTTAGGTTCCAGAAATTGAGGGGTCTGTGGCCTGGTCAGGCACGCTGGATCCCTTGCAGTACAGAGGATTTCTGAAAAACTGTTTAGGTTCCTGACATTGAGGGGTCCGTGGCCTGGACAAGGCACGCTGGATTTATAGGGTACCATAGTTGTGACATTTCCTGTGGCAAAACGGGAAGGGGTGGATCAGTGGGGCATCCACAAGGTGAGCTCATTTACAGGGGCACTAGTAATTTAACTTATTATAACAAGTTATATGAAAACAAAACACAGAATCAAACCATTAGTTGCATTTTCTTCCTACTAATTACTCTGAACAGGTTATACACCCAGCAGCTTATCTGGAATGGATATCATTAACTGCAGGTACTGTGGAACACTTCAGGAGGACAGTCTTACAGGATTTGGGACACTGTCCACATGCTGGGCCATTGGAGATCTTGGGGATCCGCTCCCGGGCAGTATGGGCAGAGATTGTCGCCTCAAATTTCATGTTCAAGAGGAAATGCATTATAAGAACCACCCCATTTCCCCAACATCCAACAGAAGAGGGAGGTTCTGAAATGGAATACTTCAACATGCTGGATACAGATTGGTCAATACCAGCAGGAACATCTGCCAGAACTAGACACATTGAAGCTGTCCCCTGCAGGAATCCACCAACAACCCACAAGAGACAGGGCTATCCTAGATCTAGTACTGACCAACAGGGAAGGGATCACAGATCTCCAGTAGAAGGTCACCTGGGGCCAGTGACCATCACATGGTATGGTTCAATTTGGCCTACATCTAAATCATCCCATTCTAAGGCAAAAATATGGGACTTCAGAGGAGCTAACTTTGATAAGATGGTCAACAGAGTTAAGCTAGCCCTGGCAAAAAGAAACACAGGTGAGGGGTACAGGCAAAGTGGGCAAGCATTAAGGATGCAATACTTGAAGCAACATCCCGCTGTGTTAGACAGAAAAGGAAGTGCAAAAGAAGGAAACCACTTTGGTTCTCAAATACAGTAGCAGAAAAGGTCAGAGCCACAAGGCTGGCCTTCAGGAAATATAAGGGAACACAGCGGGATGAAGATAGGGAGGCATACCAAACTGCCCTAAGGGAAGCAGGGAAGGCAGTAAGGCAGGCAGAGTCCCAAACTGAGGAAACACTGGCAGAGACAGTAAAAGAAGGTGACCAAACTTTCTATAGACACATTAGTGAAAGGAGAAAGTCGGGGGTGTTGCTAAGCTCAAAGGAGAAAAGGGGCATGAGAGGAGGAGGAGGACCCTGTAAACTCATCTATCCTAAATAGATATTTTACTCAGTATTTACTAAAGAGAAGGTAGGGCAGGGCCCACAGCTCAGCACCATGGACACAGGGGGAGGGAGGTGAGCACTACTCCTTCACAAAAGAAAGGGTCCTACAAGAGCTCACCAAGCTCAGGGTGATAAAGGCAATGGGACCTGATGGCATACATCCCAGGGTACTTAAGGAGCTAAGGGTGGAACTAGCAGAGCCATTAGCAGAACTGTTTAGGTGAGTCTCTGAGCACAGGAGAGGTCCCAGAAGACTGGAGAAGGGCTCATGTGATCCCGCTCCACAAGAGTGGTAGTAGGGAGGAAGCACGGAACTACAGACCAATCAGTCTTATTCAGTAGTGAGCAAGATTATGGAGGCACTCCTTAAGGAAAGGATAGTGCAACACCTGGAAGCCGAGGGGCACAGGATCCAAGACAGCATGGGTTTACAAAAGGAAGGTCCTGTCAAACTAATCTCGTAGATCTCTTTGACTGGGTAACCAGAGTGGTGGACCAAGGGGGAGCAGTTGATGTCGCCTACCTTGACTTCAGCAAAGCTTTTGACACTATTCCACATAGAAGATTGATAAATAAGCTTGGTAGGCTCGGGGTTGGTCAGAAGTTGGTCAACTGGGTGGCAAACTGGTTGGTGGACAGAAAATGGAGAGTGGTGGTAAATGGTATGCAGTCTGAAGAGATGCAAGTCACAAGTGGGGTACCTTAGGGATCAGTCTTGGGGCCAGTCCTCTTCAATATCTTCATTAGTGACATTGCAGATGGACTAGAGGGTAAGGCTTGTCTGCAGATGACACCAAGATCTGCAACAGAGTAGATGATCCAGATGGGGTGGGCAGAATGAGAAGAGATCTGGATAAACTAGCAAAATGGTCAGAAGAGTGGCAACTGGGATTTAATGCAAAGAAGTGCAAGATCATGCACATAGGGAAGAGAAACCCTGAAGCCACCTATAGGCTGGGAGGGGAGTTGCTAGCAGTCACAAAGGAAGGAAGAGACTTGGGCATCATCATCACCGATGACCTGAAATCATCCAAGCAGACACCTAATCAGTAGGTAAGACTAGGGGGATGTTGGAGTGTATTAGTAGGGGTATCACAAGTCATAAGAAGGATGTAATAATCCCTCTTTACAAGACTCTGGTTAGGCCCCATCTGGAGTACTGCATGCAGTACTGGAGGCCACACCTTCACAAGGACATTAACCAAATTGAGGCAGTCCAGAGAAGGGCAACCAAAATGGTGCAGGGACTGCATCAGAAGACATATGAAGACAGATTAACGGAGCTCAATATGTATACCATTGAGCAAAGGAGGGAGAGTGGTGATATGATTGAGACATTCAAACACCTTAAGGGCATTAACAAGGTGAGAGTCTAACATGTTTAAATGTAAGAAAAATTGCAGGACAAGAGGACACAGCATGAGATTAGAGGAGGCCGATTAATGGGGAATGTGAGAATCCTTTTTCACAGAAAGGGTGGTGGATGCATGGAACTGCCTACCTCAGGAAGTGGTGGCTATGAATACAGTGCAGGGTGTCAAACGGGCATGGGATAGGCATAAGGGAGCAATACAGATGAGTATGAATAGATAGGCCACTGACAGAGCAAAGGCTGATGGCACACTTATAAGGTGGAAAAAGAAATGGGCAGACTGGATAGGCCTTGCGGTCCTTATCTGCTGTCAACTTCTATGTTTCTAATTAATAATACATAATTGATTTCATTTATAAAGCACAATTCAAAACATCAAAGTGCTTTACATAAAAAAAAAAAATATTAAATAAATCATCTAAATACATCAAATTTCCAGGTAAAATTCTCATAGATCTATCAACTTCACATAAATATAACATCTTAAAATTCTCAGGACATCAAGTGTTTAAAAGCTTGTCTGAATAAATGTCTTTAAATCTGTCTTGAAGCTTTCCATGGTACTGCACTCTCTAATCTGACGAGGTAGAGTTCCCACAGGGTTGCCATGAACATAGAAAGCACGAGGCCAGATGTCTTCAACCACACCTTGGGAACCTCTAACAACCCCTCTTCAGTTGAGTGAAGATAACTCTGTCCCTGTTCGTGAAGGACTGTGTAGGTCAGAAGCCTGAACTTCGAAGGTGCTGCCAGTATAAGGCAGCCAGTGCAGATTCCACAGCACGGGGTAATATGACTGGAATGAAGTCCCAGCCAATGATCGTGCCACAGCATTCTGCACCAGCTGCAAGCGGTGGACATCAACTCCTGTAAGCCCCAGGTAAAGGGAGTTGCAGTAGTCAAGGCACGAGGTCACAAAGGCATGGATCAGTGTGGGAAAATCATCGGACCGAAGAAGCTGCTTGATTCTAGCGATGTTCCAAGATGGTAAAAGGAAGATTTGATGACTACCGACACCTGTGCACACAGTCTCAGTCCATTGTCAAGAACCACGCCCAGATTTTGCACCCGTTTAGAGGTAGGCAGTTGTACCCTATCGAGCCAAAGCCCGGAGGGTAATTCCACCACCGGCCTCTCTATCTGGTGCCCTGGATCCACCACCAACACCTCAGTCTTCCCGGAATTCAATTGCAACCAGCTGGACTTCCTCCAGTCACTGATTTCCGCTAGACAGCTGTTAAACTTCAAGATCGTCACTATCCTTGTTGGGTGCAAAAGACAGTTGTGCATCATTTACATAGCAATGAAACCTCAATCCATATCTTACAATGTCTCTGAGGGGCAGCAATACCGCGAACAGCACATGGGGACAGCACAGAGCCCTGAGAAGACCCACACAGCAGAGAGAATGACTGAGGAAAAAATCTCCGAAACCACTGAGACCTACCAGCTAGGAAGGAACAAAACCATCAGAGAACTGGACCAGCCAGGACACAGATGACACTCAGCTGCTCATGCAGAACCTCATGGGCCACAGTGTCAAATGCTGAAGAAGGATCCAGAAGCGCCAAGATGGAATGGTGCTTCTGGTTTCTCGCCATCAGGAGATCATTGAGCACTTGAACCAGAGTGGTCTCAGTACTGTCTCTTCCGGAATCCTGACTGGAGAGGATCAGACACACCATGGATGGTCAAATGGTTCTCCAGTTGCAGCGCAACCACTTTTTCAATCACCTTCCATGAGCAGGACAGAGAACTGTACCAGTTAAAGCAGAAGGAAGGGGGGAAGGCAGTCAGAATAGCAAAGGCCCAAACTGAGGAAAAGATAGCCAACTCTGTTAAGAAGGGGAATAAAACCTTTTACAGGTACATCAGGGATTGAAGGAAGACAAAGAAGGTGAGTGAGGCTTAACAAAGGGCAGGGGAGGTGGGCAGAGGATAACAGCTGAAAAGCAGAGATACTGAATGAATATTTTTGCTCAGTATTCACAAAAGCAGAGGGGGAGGTACCTAAGCTAAGCAACAGAAGCACTCTGGACAGGGGGGTCGATAACAGTCCATTCACAGAAGAAAGGGTCCTGAGAGAACTCCTAAAACGTAGGGTGGACAAAGCAATGGGGGGCTGACCGGATTCACCCTGGAATTCTAAAATAACTGAGACCTAGTGATGTCACTGGCTACCCTTTTAGCAAATCATGGGAGGATGGTGTAGTACCTGAGGATTGGAGGAGGGCAGATGTGATTCCTGTTCACAAAGTGGGAGCAAAGGCAGAGGCAGGGAACTGCAGACCTAGTTTAACCTCAGTGGTAGGAAAAAGATGGAATCACCTCTTCTGAAAGAAAGAATTGTTGAGTACGAGATGCCAGTGGGGCACAGGAATCTGAGGCATGGATTTGCAGCAGGAAGGTCTTGTCAGATGAATCTAATAGATTTTGACTGGGTGACCAAAGCAGTAGACCAGGGAGGGGCTGTAGATATGGCTTACCTAGAATTTTTAGCAAGGCATTTGACACTGTCCACACACAATATTGATAAATTAGCCACCTTGGGAGTAGGGTCCAGCGTGACAGCATGGGTAACAAATTGGCTGGCCAAGAGAACACAGAGGGTAATAGTAAATGGAGTACACTCTGAAGAAAAAGTGGTTACGAGTGGGATACCACAGGATTCAGTACTGGGACCGGACCTCTTTAATGTCTTTATAGGAGACATTGCAGAGGGGCTGGAAAGAAAAGTATGCTTCTATGCAGATGATACAAAAATCTGCAACAAGGTTGATACACGAGTGTGAGAAGGGACTTTGCAAGGTTGGAGGAATGGTCAGAAGTATGGCAGCTTAGATTCAATGCAAAAAAGTGCAAAGTAATGCACCTGGGAAACACCCAGGAGAATAGTACACAATGGGGGGGCACTAACAACAACAACAATAGAAAGGAACCTCTGGGTAGTCATATCAGATGACCTTAAGGTAGGCAAACCATGTGAAAAGGCAGTAAGGAGGGCTGGAGGGATACTGGGATGCATAGGGAGAGGCATTACCAGTAGAATACAAGAAGCTGTTAACCCTCAGTACAGACAGTTGGTGAGACCCCATTTGGAGTATTGCATGCAGTTCTGGACACCCCATCTCCACAAGGACATAGACATGATGGAGGTGGAAGGTCTGCAACAGAAGCTATATTAGGAGAGACTGAAAGAGCTTAATATGTATACCCTTGAAGAAAGGGGGGGGGGGCATGATAGAAACTTTCAAGTACCTCAAGGGAATCAACAAAGTCCAAGATGGGTGCATCCTCGAGAGAAAGATTGGCAAGAACAAGGAGGCACAATTTGAAGATAGAGGGGTGACGGCTCAGGGGCAACATCAATGTTTTTTCATGTAGAGGGTGGTGGATGCATGGAACCACCTTCCTGAGGAGGTTGGGGTCAAAACAGTGGGGAATTCAAGAATGCATGGGACAGACATAGGGCAATTATAGTAAAGGGTAGGAGGAAGTAGCTGTTGGTTAACTAGAATCTGCAGCTTATCCAATATGCAGGACATGGGCAGACTAGGTGGGCCAAGCGGTCCTTATCTGCCGTCAAAGTCGATGTTTGTATGTTTCTGATATTTAAATTCAACACAAAAAGTGCTAACTTATGCATATGGGCAGAAGCAACCCAGAGATGGACAACTACCTGGGAGAGGAGAAACTAGCAACCACCCATCAGGAGAGGTATCTGGGGTTATATCTGACAATTTGAAGGTAGGCGGACAATGCAAAAAAGGCAGCAAAGGCCAGAAGGATGCTGGGATGCATAGGAAGAGGCATAGCAAGTAGAAGAAAGGAGGTGATCCTGCCGGCTGTACAGTTCCTAGGTGAGACCCACCTTGAGTACTGCGTCCAGTTCTGGAGACTTTATCTCAGGAAGGACATAAATTGGAGGCGGTACAGGGCAACAAAAATGATGCAGTCTCCATAAGTTGCCATATGAGCAGGTTACAGGAACTCAACATGTGCTCCCTGGTACAATACAGGGATAGAGGGGACATGACCGAGACATTCATGTTTCTGAAGGGTATAAACAGAGTCTCCACCCAGGAGCTCTTTATGGTCAATAGCACCAAGAGGACATGAGATGAAATTGAGGGGAGGAAGATTCAGGGGTAACATGCAAGGTTTTCTTCACAGAGAGAGTGGTGAACCCATGAAGTGGTCTACCAGCTGGAGTCATTGACTCCAAAACAGTAAGGAAAGTCAAAGACAAAGGGATTGTCTCAAAGAAATCAAAAGGGGGGTAGGGCTCAAGGCAGACTAGATGAATCTTTGGTCCCTATCTGCTGTCATATTCTATGTTTCTTGCAAATTCTTTTTTTGCAGTTAATCTTTTTATTGAGCACACGATGGTTACATACTGTACACATTTAGTTTTGCTTTAACTTAGCTGGATATACAAATACAGCACTAACGTTTTCATAATCCTTTCTGAACTTGCATATGGTACAGTAGCTGAGGATTATACTGAACTGACCGTTTCCAGATGTACGAATGTCTACACAGTAATCTGAAAAGGGAGCAATCTGAATCCTTTAGCAGATAATTATATCTAGGATCTCCTGCTGCCCTTTAATATCTGTTGGAAACCTAAGGGGAGAGGGGAAGAAATGGGCTATTCCTCATGTAGCAATGAGGAGGAAAACCCCAACTATAGACTGTAGGTGAAAGATGTTATGGAGGATGCAACAAATTCTTAACCATCTTTAACCTTATGGAAACCCGCTTCATCATTCATATAAATCACATATGTATCCCAAATCTCATAGAATTTGTGGGGTGTATCCATAGGTTCTTGGGTAGAATTTAAGTCAGGAGGTCTAGGACCTCTGTAGACTTACATATATCAATGGTATGGGCTGCATCTCCTCGCCTACATTCATCCAGAGAAGCTTTTAAATGTCTCCATAGAACTGCTTGTCACTATGTATTCTGGTAGAGCATTCCATATTAATACCACCCTAAATCGTTAACTTCCCTTAAGAGGAGAAACGTTTAGTACTATTATCTTTAATGTGTGCAACCTGGTTGGTCTGTGGTTATGCCTGCTTAGCCCTGTGCTTTCCCAAATGAGTTTGTTTATAGCACTTCAGAGAAAGCGGAGCTCTCCTCTGATTCCCTTGTTCTCTAAAGAGTACAAACCCATCAACTTCAACCTGTCACCATATGGCTTATACTTCATGTTTGTTTTTAGTTGTTTTACGTTGTACCCTATCATTTCAATACCACCAATGCTTTGAGGCTCACAGAAAGGGGAAGTATTCCAGGTGGGGCCTGACCAATGATGAGTACAATGGAATAATTACACATGGGTCCCATGTTCTTAAATATACACCCAGGATCTTATTACATTTTTAAATGTGGTGTTGGCATGCATATCAAAAGATAGGCTATTTGTTTAGTAATACCTAGATCCCTTTCACAAGTAGTCTTCAAGTTTTGTATTAAGTTTATAATCCATCGCTGAATTATGTCCAAAGTGCATAATTCTACAATCATCCTCATTGAAGCTTTATTTTTGCCACCCATTGTTCAAGTTGGTTTAGGTCTTCCTGTAACCTTTGTACAGCTTTTTATGTTTACTATAGCACAGATCTTACGGTCATGTGCATATTTGCATACCCATGTGCTGTCTGATGTTTGCATCATGGACACTAATATATTGAAAAGAGTGGGTCCCAATACTGGAACCCTGGGGCACCCACTTGTAACGTCACTCTATTCTGAGAGTAACCCTGATCCCCACTCTGACACCTTTCTGTACATACCATCTCCCTGCTGGAGGCTAGCCCCTTCTGCAAGCTGTTAGTAGTAACAACTCCGGCACTGACCTGTTGGACAGACATTGTCTGTTGGGTGCTATCCTGGTCCCACTTACCAAGACGCTCAACCACTCTCTGTGCCTGGGGCAGTTCCCCAGCACATGGAAAACCGCCATCATCACTCCCATCCCTAAAGAGTGGCGATCGAGTGACTCATCATCCTCCCTCCACACTCTAAGGCCCTTGAAAAAGTAGTTGCCACCCAGCTTGCCGAATACCTGGCCATGCACAATATCCTGTGCCCTGAACAGCACGGCTTTCTTGCAGGTCACAGCACCACAATTGTGCTACTTGAATTCTCCAACTTCCTGCACTCTGTTCTTGATGCCGAAGTCCTGCCGGTGTTGTGTTCATTGACTCTCCTAGGCCTTTGATAATGGTTTGCCATCCCTCCTGCTTGACTCCCACATAAACCTTGGTTTCTTCTCCAGCCCCTTGCATGGTGGTTCACAAACTATCTATCTCCCAGAACTTGCTGGCCCATATCAAAAGAAGGTTGCGCCACGCGCAACTCCAAAAATGCGCCATTCTGCAATATTCAGAAGGGGCCAGTTGCGCCACCGAAAACATGCTGAGCAACAGCGCAATGGAAATGAAGGCATGCGCAACCGAAGGGGGCGGGTCCATGCATAAAGTGCTCAATGCGATATCCGAACACTTGCGCAATGCGCAAGAGTGGCTTAGCCGGAAGTTGCGCAGTACCGGATTTGAGCCAAAATAAAAAGGCTCAAGGAAGCGGCGCAAGAACTCTAGCAGGCCGCAAACTGGGGCAGAGAGAGAGAGAGAGAGAGAGAGACAGGAGCTGGAAGGGCAGAGAGGGACAGTGGGTCCAGGAGGACAGAGAGGCCAGTGGGGGGTGCCCGGTGCAGTGGAAGCAGCAGTGGGGGCAGCGGGGGTAACACAGGAACAGCAGCCGGGGGCGAAGCCAGGGAGATGGACAGTGTCAGCTTCCACATGGAAGCTGTAATGAGGGGGGTGAGACACCATGCTGCAGGGGGACGTGGCCGCGGAGGGGCCCGTCGGCGGTATGCCCCCGACAGGCGGTATCGTGCCCGCATCAGCTTACGAGCTGTACACAGATGTCGAGATTGTGGCCCGGTACCACCTGAACAGGGCAATACTGAGACGGCTCAGCGAGCTGTGCAGTGATGTGATGCAGGCACCCTCACGATGGAGTCATGCTCTGTCCATGGAGACCAAGGTGACAGCCTGCATGTGCCTGCTCGCCACGGGCACCTTCCAGAGGCCGACAGGGGACACCACAGGCATTACACAGTCGGCCACGTCACGCATCCTCACCCAATTCCTCAGCGCACTGCGGAGTACATCCATTTCCCCAGCACCGTGGCAGAGCGAAGCAGCAAACATGCAGGAGTTCCACAGGGTAGCACATATGCCTGGCGTGCTAGGGGCCTAGACTGCACCCATGTGGCCATTCGCACGCCACCTGGCCCCGATGGCCATGCTTATCGGAACCGAAGGATTTTCCAGTGTCAACTGCCAGGTGGTGTGTGATGCCACTGGGCGCATCATCAATGTCTGTGCCACACACCGGCGGAGCACATGATGCCTTCATATGGCACCAATCTGCACTGTGCCATCGATTCAGAGTGGGAAACATCCCCACGGGTCATCTAGTGGGTGAGTACATGTATGGAATGCAAACTCTGTGCAAGGGTGGAATGACACAGGTGCCATGGTAGTGGCACACAAGGATATGGGCAATATGGACCTGACATGACACTGATCTCACTATCTCCACACAGGTGACTGTGGATACCCACTGCGTCCCTGGCTGCTCACACCATACCGGGCGCCCCGACCCCAGCGCAGCTCGGTTTCAATGAGGCACATGCCGCAACACGGAACATCATAGAGCGGGTGTTTGGGATACTCAAGGCACGCCTCGATGCCTGGACACCTCCGGGAGCTCCCTACAGTACAGCCCCAAAGGCCTGTGAGATATTCCTGGCCTGTTGCATCCTGCACAACATGGCCAAAGACCATGGGATAGCCGTGACAGGTCCAAGAGGGGACAGCGAGTGGGGACGCCCGGTGATGTGGTGTGATGAGCAGCCCCTAGGACGGAGAGGGACCCCGACTGACACGGCAGGCCCAGCTGCACCGGGACACCATTGCAGAAGAGCACCAGCGCACAACGCAGGTAAGTCAAGGGACATGTGCAGGCAACACTGTCCATGCGCAAACCACAGGCACACAGGGGACACACACCATGCATGAAGGTCAGGGGAGTTGAAGGGTCCAGGCATACCAACACACCATCAGAGAGGGTGAGCACCATAGACACACACACACACACACCAGGCAGCATACAGGGCAGCAGCACAGCACTGCGGAAATGACATCGCAACACACAGCACCACCAACCACCCCACCACCTGGACTGTCCACGCACGGTGTCAGGACCTGGGCAACCTTGCACCTGCGTACAGTGCAATGCAGGCATCATCATGCACACGCACCTGTGGACAGCAGCTTGGGAGAGTGTGCAGGTGGTCCGTGTGTCAGCTTGGTGAGCAGAGCACCCAGCAGTGCACTGCCCACCATGACACACATTGCACACAGGGCAGCACCAGACAGGGCCTGCATTGGGAGACAGCTCAGTCAGGGAGCACTGTCCCACGGCCACCACGGATGCATGGGCGGCCCCGCCGTGGCCTAGCAGCACTGGCAGGCTGAGCAGGGGCCACATCGGGTGGCGCTAGTGCACCACCAGAGGTCCCAGTGCACGACCGCGACCTTGCCCGCACAGGGGTCTGCATCCCGCCAAACAAACTTGCACCAGGGGTGCTCGGGATGCCCACAGCAGAACCCGGCGACAGGCCTGGTGTCACATGACGCCGGGAACGGGGAGTGGAGTGCACACTGTGTGGGGTGCGTGGTACAGGGGCACCTGACAGTGTGGTCAATGCGTTGGCCACAGAGACCACTGCCTGGGTCAGCCTGTCAATGGCAGCGGTCACATCCGTCCGCATAAGGACCATCTCGGCTCGGTCCCGAGCACACTCCCTGCTATGCCACTCCACGGACACAGACAGTGCCTCCACGGACCTTGCAACCCGCCCCTGCAGCTGTACCAACTCCTGCAGCAGGCGGGTGCACGCCCAATGGGTACTGTGCCCCAATGGCATCGTGACCCCCAGGGTGTGGATGGTCCTGGTGCACAGCACCCTTTGAGGGTGGCTGCTGTTCGCCAGGACCAGGTGTGCGGTGGATCTAAGGCGTGGACAAGTGCCACTGCTTGACGCCGTCCCCAGGCCTGGTGTGCAACTGCTGCTGCCGCCCCTCCAACTGCTGAGCCCCAGGTCCACCTGTTCCACCTCTGTGCTGTCAACAGTGCCAGACACCTGCACAGCCACCGATGCTGCCCCCCGGTGCTGACAGGCACAGCCTGTGACTCAGCCAGCATGCTGGTACACAGGTGTGAACCAGGACGGCCCAGGGGCACGTGCTGGCCTGCCATGTGTCCGTCTGTGGACACACACCTATCACCGGCCATTGCAGGCCTGCTATCATCAATGGTGCCGTGCGTACACGTTACAGGCACAGCAGGCTGGCATACCTGCATGCCAGACTGCTGTGACACAGGCTGTGCACCCCCTGCACCCGTATCACTGCCGCCAGAGTTGTTGGGCCAGCCTGCATGCTGCTGCAGTGCCTGCAGGCTGGTGGCGGAGGTGGATGGTCCCTCCTCCAGGTCCAGCAGGTCTGCCTCACTGTCTGCACCCACCACCACCACCGTCTCCTGCAGACGAACAGGATCTGTAACAGAAAGAGAGTACATGTGAGTGCATGTGAACAACAGCCCCCAACAACATCACCATGTCATACCGTGCAGTGATGGGCTTCCACCTGTCTGGAACCTCCGCCTGGAACGCCCGCAATGGCACTCGGGTTGCATGGCTGCGACCAGTGTCTCTCAGTCGGGGGTTTGTTGCAACACCACTGGTGGCCTCACCAGTGGCAGCACGTGCCACCCTGAGGCTGCCACCTTCTCCTTCAGCCTCCTGCGGTCAGTCCCCATCTTCTTCCGGCATTCCTGCACGGACGCTGGTGGCTTCCGGCAGGTTGACGGGCCTGAGCTACCCCTCCCATGCAGCTGCACGCCTCCTGAGGGTGCCCTCCATCCACTCAAAAGTGGCTCATCCTCCAGGTAGGCCTGGAAGAGGGCCTCAGTCTCTGCTGTGGTGAAGTTCGGCCTCCTCCTACGCCCGTCCACAGCCTCAGCCTGGTTCTCGTCAGTCATGGTGATCTCTATGGGTGGAAGTGGACACCTGTCACTGTGCAGTCCACAGCATTTCCCCATGAGCATAGCTGCCGCCGGGGTGAAGCCCCCCCTTCCTCTCTCCGCATGGCAGATACTGATGGAAAGGGTGCCCTCTGTCCCTTTCTAAGTGCCCTCATCATGCTCAGCCCCTCAACCTATATCATCCTCCAGCACCCCTGCCCATGAGCATTGTCCTGAGCATCACACAGCATGTAACTCACCTCTCACCTGCAACAACTAAATCTGGCGCCACAACCCAGTGGCGATTTTTATAGCGCAATACATGCAAATGAGGTGTGGCTCAACTTTAATGACATGCTAATCGCACCACTGCGCCTTTGAATGGCTGATCAATGATTTGCATATGTCGGCTGAATATCGCTTATTTGGCGCTTAGCGCAATACAGAAGGTCCGGCTGAGCCGATGGCGCATGTTTGTGGCTGTGTGCTACACTGCATTGCGCATGCCCAGACAGGTTACGCATGCGTCGATCGCGCTGCAGACCTGCTGAGCGCGATAGGCGATTCAGGCCATGGCCACCATTGTGCCAGTGGCGCTACAGCACTGGGCACTATATAGCGCTGTGGCACTTCTGCGCGATAGTCCACTGTGGCACTGGTGCTGTGCTTAGCAGTCACGCAGGATGCCTATACATCCTATGGCGCTGTGCGAGCTCGCGCCATTGCCGTGACCTTGTGTATGCCCTCTGACCCGGCGCTGTTGGCATGCCATGTGTACGTCCCTATTTCGCTGTCTGCGACAGCGCCCATGTAAGTGTGACGGTGCTGTTCGGAACAGCGCCAGATTGGAGCCTGTGCTGGTCTACGCGCAACAACCCATCGGGAAGTTACGCGCAGCGGCGCCATATTGCCTGCTGAGAGTTGGTGCCATGGCTAGGAGGAGGGTGCGTCCTGGAGCCAGCTTGAAGTGGCCAACCTGGTGGCCCTGGTGGAGCCCCACTGTGAGGCACTGTATGGTGAGGCCCCCCTCACCATGCCTAGGACCCATGTGTGGCAGCAAGTGGCCACTGACCTGGTGGGGGTCACTGGCCGGGCTGGTCTGCTGAGCAGTGCCGGCACCGGTACAGTGACCTCCGCCGGAGGGAGCCGGACCTGTTGACGCGGCTGCGTTCACGTGCCAGGCGGGGCCTGGGTGCCTAGGCCACGGAGTGTACCATCTATGCACCCATATTCTCTGTAGGGGTGTGTGTGTGTTGGGTGGCTGTGCATAGGTGTGGTCAGTGTGTGCAGCTGTGCGATGGATGGTTATGGCTGTGTGGGCAGGCACTCTCACTGGGGCAGGGGCACCTGCTTTTGAGTCACACTGATGTTTGTCTCACCATATGTCTCCCACAGGCCGGATTGTGAGGACACCGACCACGGTGATGTGGGCCATGCCAGGGCCCCGTGCCACGGGATGTTGTGCCACAGCAGCAGCAGCAGCAGCAGGCATCAGACCGAGCTGCTGGAGGAGTGTGAGTATCATTACGTCATGGATGCTATTGCATGCTGGGGGGCAAGACCACCAACCATGCTGGACACAACCAAAGGGAGGTCATAGTTCCACTATATGAAACACTAGTGAGTCCCACACTGGAGTACAGTGTACTGTTCGGAGACCACCTGCGTATGGACATGGACTGGGGTGGAGAGGGTTCACAGGAGGCGACATGGATGGTGCATGGATTGCATCACAAGTCCTATGCAGACAGGTTGACGGAACTGAACATGTACTCCCTGGAGGGAGGAGGTGTGGGGATATGATGGGGACATACAAGTATTTTACAGGGGGGAACAGAGTGCAGGAAAACAATATTTGTAAGCGTAAAGGATGTTCCAGGACTAGAGGGCATGGGATGCAGTTGGAGGGGGCTCGTTTAAGAGGAAACATGAGAAAGTATTGCTTCACAGAATGGGTGGTGGACAAGTGGAACACCCTGCCAGAGGATGTGGTGGGGGCTGACTTGGTTACGGGATTTATGAATGCATGGGTTAGCCATGAAGGAATTCTGGAGGTCAGGGGTGAGGGGGAACGGACTTATAGGACAACAGAGTGAACGTACAAGGCCAAATGGCCAGACTGGGTGTCCCATAGGCCCTTATCTGCCAACACTGTCTATGTATCCATGTATGTAGGTATGACGCAGGTGACCTGCATCACAGTGCAGCATCACGACACGTCTGTGTATGCATCACAGGTGGTCCAGGCATGCACTGGGCACATAGCTGTGTAACTGGCATCGCACCACGTTGCCACATCACTTGACAGCCTAGTTTGTACTGTGATTGACGTGGGCAGTGTGTGTGGGCGATGGTGCGCATAGCTGGTGCCGCCTGTTTGTGATGGCCATGTGCATGTTCACTGTGGTGGGTGCATGCCATCACAGGTGCAGGACATTGGGTTATATGGGTTGCAGGTTGGGTGGTGTTCAGGGTTGTGGTCAGTCTCAGCCATTGACTGTGTTCCCATTTTCCTAGGCCTCGGGTGCTGAGATGCATGTCCCAAGATCTGCGGCGCTCACCCAGGTTGGACTACAAAACCAGGAGCTCCTGCAGGCCATACAGCGCCAGGGTGAACAGCGGCGGCGCACAGGAGGGATGCCAGCAGGGGAGGACCAGGAGCCAGCTGGGCTGTAGCCCACATTCCCTTCCCACTTCTCCCATCCCTTTCACCCTGCCTTCCCTCCAAGTTTTATTCCTCCCTTGAACACCCTGCCTTTTACCCGTCCCCCAACTTGTACATATAGTTTCACCTGTTATTGTTTATATGTTGTTTTTAAATATACATTTCTATTTTGATACAACTGCTGTGTTGGTGTCTGCTTTGCAACTGGCTATGGTGCTCCGTTGCAGGGGTGTACATGCCATCTGGGCTGCTATGGTCCTGGGTATATATGTGTGTGTGTGTGTGTGTGTGTGTGTCCATGGGAGGTATCACCAGTGGCGGCTCTACACTAGGGCCCGCCAGGCACGTCGCCCTAGTAAAAATGCTGTGCCCCAGTTGGTGCCCTCTATGGTGCAGAGCTTCCCCATAGTGACAATACATCAGTGCCCTGCTGCCATCTGTTGTGCCCCAGCTGTGCCCTGGTATCCATTTGTGGCTGGAGCGCTGTGGGTATCACCAGCATGGCATTGCCTTTCTGTTGGTCTTGCCATCTGCTGCCACCCACTGCTGGGTGCACAGGGTGGGTCTGGCTGGTATGCTTCTCTGCAGCATAGGGTTGACGTGTGGCACGGGGGTGCATGGTGTTTCCTGCAGTGCCTGTCACTGCACATGAGCAGTGTCTTGGGGCACGTGTGTGCTGTCGCACGGGGGACTGATGTGTACTGTGGTTGTCAACCCCTGTGTGTGGCACTCTCTGCCTGCCAGTGGTTGTGCTAGGGTATCATGGCTCTGCTATGCTTTAGTTGGCTTGTCCCCATGGGCACGTGGATCATCCGTCCCACCCCCAGTGATGCTGTGCTTGGGGTGTGCCGGTGTGGTGTGGGTTCTGCAGTGAGTTCCTGTGCATGTGTGTGGCATGGCTGGCGGTGGGCCCAGCCTGCCTCCCTGGATGTGCAGTTCCATTGCTCTGGGAGGGGCTGTGTTGCGCTATGGCAGCTCTGCAATGCTCAGCTGAGCTTCCATGGTTGCACCATAGCGCAGCATTTGGCTCAGCTTCTCCTTCCTGGTTCGTGATGGCGCGGTATGTGCGATATTGAGGCGTTGGTTGCTTGCGCAATTTGCTCTGCTCCATGTTTGAATATCGCACCTGTTGCCATGACTAGCAACTAGTTTGTGCTTGCTCCACTGTTGCGCCAGTTTTTTCAGCGCAGTTGAATATCCAGCCGCTGTGTGTATGTATATATGTGTGTGTGTGTGTGTATATGTATATATATGTGTGTGTGTGTGTATGTATGTATGTGTGTGTGTGTATATATATATATATATATATATAACACATACATATATATGTGTGTGTGTGTGTCTATATATATATATTAATATATTATACATACACACACACACACACACACACACACACATATATATATATATATAAAAAATCAATAGCACCCTATCTGACACACAACCTGTCCCACTCTGGGGTTCCCCAGGGCTCCATTTAGGCCCTCTCCTCTTCAGTCTCTCCCTCAGCTCCTCTCCTCGGCCTGCCCAACTAAGATCCTCCTACATGGTTGACACTGTGCTCTTAGCCTCTGACCCCAACCCTGACACACTCAAGGCCACCCTCCGACAAGCTTTTGATAGAGCTGGCGTTGGTGCACATCACGGAGCTAGTCTGAACCTAAAAGACCAAAGCATGTCTTCTCTCATCGCCAAAAGCAAAGCCAGTGGTGCCTCTCATGATACTGCCTAGCACACTAAACCCCATTGAGCAGGTTTCCTCCTACAAGTATCTGGGCATTACCTTTGATTCGGCACTCTACTTCCATTCCCATATCAATACCCTTTCTGCTGCCACCAGTGTCAGGATTGGACTGTTATACGCCATATAGGGACTGCCTGCCACAAGAGGCCCTTAGATTGGCAATCGCCTCCTCTGTCCTGTCGCTAATCGACTATGGGCTGTCCATCTATGCTGCAGCCGACAACACTCGCGCTTGCAGGAATCAGCTCTCTATAAACCAGGGCTGGAGGCTAATGCCGGGAGCCCCTAGGCACACCCACACATGCCTGCTGTACTCCACCACCAACTTGCTCAACCTTGAAGAAAGACTCTGCTTCCAAACCTGCCTTCTTGTAAAAAAAAAAAAGACCCTTTTTGGGCTCTCTTCCCCCCCCCCGGGTTCGCAACCTCCCTGCAGCGTGCCTCCCCACAGTCTCCACCTACAGCACTGTAAAAACCTCCCTTATTGTCCCCAGGGTAAGGACTTCTATGGCCCAGAGATCCTTTTGCTGTCTGGCTCCCTCCTGGTTCAGTTCCCTACCAGCCAACATGGCTGACTCCACTAAGCTTGGTCCTTTCAAGATCTCCCTCAGAAGCCATCTGACAAGCACTCGCTGCTGCAACTGCACATAATCTCCCATCTGCCCCTTACCCTCACCCCTAGGCTGGGTTTACCCTGTCTACTTTTGCTGTATATGCCTGGGGTCTCGGGCAACATCTACTGACTAATGTAATAAAATATTTCTGGTTGTACCTGCCGTGGTACTCGTGTACCTATATTATGTCTACTGTGATCTACCTATTACGCTTAATCTGTTCTGCTTCCGGTTTATTTTCCGGAGCATTCTAGTAGGGGAGAAGCTCTCTTGCACACCCTTGATGTGCACCATGCTCTTCCTTGTGTTTTGTCCAGAACAAAGGGTTTCCGGAAATCGAACCAATTGTTTGTATCTTTTGTGGATAGATCCTTGGGGTGCCCAGTTATAAACAAGCGCTTCCGGCGTTGGCTGGTCAGTGCATCTCCTTTTGTTGTCAGCAAGCTAACAAGACTTTTCTGGGCTCAGTTTGGGCTCATTCTATAAGAGTGGTGGCTGCTTCTGGTCCTTAGTTGTGCTACTGCCACCTGGCACTCGGTGCATACCTTTATCAAACATTACAGTCTGGGCATTGTTTCCAGATATTGCGCAGGTTTTGGCCTGGCAGTCCTCCAGGGCCTTCTTTCCTGAGAGGTATTGTCTCCTGAGGGTTTCCTGACTCTCCTTTCCTACTCATCCATGGTTGTCTTAAGTTTAGACCTTGAATGGGTATGTGTTTGTTGCCTCTCCTTCCCAGGGGTTGTCTTAAGTTAATACCTCTGGGAGATCTTTTTTTTTTACCTTTCCCCACCCTTTTCCAGCAGTTGTCTTCAGTTTATACTGCTTGGGAATCAGTCCTATATATGTGTAACTTGCAGCAAGAGCTTCCCCTCTAAGTAAGATAGTACAGTTACGTAAGAACTTACCATAACAGTACGTCTTTCGAGAGAAGCTCTTGCAGCAAAGTATGATTTCCCTCCTTCCTTCCCTGGGAATGAGCCTTTCTGCACTGGATAAGTTCTGCTCCCCTTGACGGGCCTTGCAAATTTGTGTTTCTGCAGAAATGTTTCTGTCACTGTGTTAGTTATTCATTGGCCTGGCCTGGGTGTGCCAGAACTGGAGCACATGGGGACCCGCCTATGCCCTTTATATCACGTGACATTGGGGTGGGGCCGGCGTGAGTAGGTGGTCCCACATCGGCACTGCTAGAGAAAAAGAAATGCCAAGATCTGCTGCCAGGTGGCGTCAGTCCTATATATGTGCTGCCTGTAAATGGCATGAGTGAGGCAAGGGTACTTTGCACCATGCAGTTTAATGAGTGGTTGAAAAATGGTGTGGAGCACAGGTTTGGCTTCATTGGGGACTGGGGTTCCACCTGGAGGACACCAGCCTATACTGGCAGGATGGTCTGCATCTGTCCAGGAAGGAACAAGTCTTTTGAGCAATCGGTTTAAATGCTTCATTGGCAAGCTTTTAAACTAGTCAAGGGTGAGGCACTGATGAGCAGCAGGAAAATCCCAGCCTCTCCCTACAAAACAGGGTACTAAATGAGAAAAAGACCGAGGTAGAAAGGTCAGTGGGGGATGCTGCAACAGAAAGTAAAGCCATCAAAAAATGGAGAGCAATGAGTACCAATGCACGTAGTCTGAGTAACAAGCTTCCTGAATTAGTGGCCTTGATGGAGGAGGAACATCTGGATATCGTGGCAGTCACAGAAACATGGTTCGCACAAAACCATGACTGGGACAAAACATACCAGGATACACTATCTACAGGAGGGACAGGGAGGGTAAAAGAGGAGGAGGAGTAGCACTTTACATAAGGGAAGGAATCAAAGTAACAGAACAAAAGAGAAAACAGGGAGGAGAAGAAGCACTGTGGGTAAATTTGGAGACTGGCAATGGCACCACAATCCGCACAGGGGTTGTATACAGACCCCCTTCTCAGGGGGAGGAAATGGACAAGGAAATGATAGAAAGTATACTTAGTATGGCAAAAAAAGGGGAGATATTGCTGATGGGTGATCTGAATATGCCAGATGTTAACTGGAGTGCAGTTGCCACAGCCACTTCGAAGAGTGGGGTTATTCTAGATGCCCTACAGGGGGCATGCCTTAGACAACTAGTATTAGAGCCCACTCGAGATGGAGCAATCTTAGACCTGGTTCTCTCAAATGGAGATGAAAGAGGATCACAGATGTAGAAGAGGGTAGCCATCTGGGAACTAGCGACCATCAAACAGTATGGTTCACAATAAACACAGCAATAGAGTCAAAGCCATACAAAGGCAAAGGTACTGGACTTTAGGAGGCTGACTTTGCAAAATGGGTAAGTGCCTAAGGAATGCACTCAGCACATGGGCAGGAAGGAGGTGAAAGAACAATGGGGAATAATAAAACTGCCATCAAAGAGGCAACAAGCCTCGTGTGAAGCAAATAAACAAAACTAAGTGATGTAAGAAACCACTATGGTTCTCAAAGGAAGTGGCAGTGAAGGTTCAAGAGAAAAACAAAGCATTCAGGAAGTACAAGGAATCGCAGAAGGAGCAGGACAGAGAACTGTATCAGTTAAAGCAAAAGGAAGCTGGGAAGGCAGTCAGAACAGCAAAGGCCCAAACCGAGGAAAAGATAGCCAACTCAGTTAAGAAGGGGGATAAAACCTTTTATAGGTACATCAGGGAGCGAAGGAAGACCAAGGGGGATAGTGAGGCTTAATAAAGGGGAGCGGGATGGGCAGAGGGAGACTGTGAAAGGCAGAGATACTAAACAAATATTTTTGCTCAGTATTTACAAAGGAAGAGGGGGGTACCTAGAACAAACAGTAGAAACACACTGGATACAGAAGTTGATACCAGCCCATTTGCAGAAGAAAGGGTTCTGAAAGAACTCTTAAAACTGAAGAGTGGACAAGCAGTGGGGCCCTGATGGGATTCATCCCAGAATTCTAAAAGAACTAAGGGTAGAATTAATGACACCACTGAGCTACCCTGTTTAACAAATCATGGGAGGATGGGTGGTACCGAGGACTGGAGGAGGGCAGATGTGATTCCCCTTCACAAAAGTGGGAGCAAGGCAGAAGCAGGAAACTACAGACCTGTTAGTTTAACCTCAGTGGTAGGGAAAATGATGGAATCACTTCTGAAGGAAAGAATTGTCAAGTATCTAGAGGCCAGAGGGGCACAGGACCCAAGGCAGCATGGACTCACAGCAGGAAGGTCATGCCAGACAAATCTGATAGATTTCTTTGACTGGGTGACCAAAGTAGTAGATCAGGGAGGGGCTGTGGACATGGCCTACCTAGACTTTAGCAAGGCATTTGACACAGTCCCACACAAAGATTAATATACAAGTTAGCTAGCCTGGGAGTGGGTCCCAAGATGACAGCTTAGTTAAAAATTGGCTGGAGAAAATAGGACACAGAGTAATAGTAAATGGAGTCCACTCTGATGAAAGGGGTCACTAGTGGGGTACTGCAGGGTTCAGTATTAGACCAGTCCTCTTCAATGTCTTTATAAGCGACATTGCAGAGGGACTGAAGGAGAGTATGTCTCTTTGCAGATGACACAAAGATCTGCAACAGAGTTGATGCACAAGGTGGGTGGAAAGGATGAAAAGGGACTTGGCAAGGTTAGAAGAATGGTCAAATGTATGGCAGCTTAGATTCAGTGCTAAGAAGTGCAAGGTAATGCACCTGGGAAACAAAAACCAGGGAAGAGTACACAATGGGGGTGAGATACTAACAACAACAAAATGGAAAGTGACCTGGGGTAGTCATATTAGATGACCTAAAGGTGGGCAAGCAATGTGAGAGGGCAGCAATGAGGGCTGGGGATATTGGGATGCATAGGAGAGGCATCACCAGTAGGAAACAGGAAGTTATTATCCCTCTGTACAGACAGCTGGTCAGACCCCATCTGAGTACTGCGTGCAGTTCTGGAGACCCAGTCTTCACAAAGACATAGACAGGATGGAAGCTGTCCAGAGGAGGGCAACTAAAATGGTGCAGGGTCTGCACGGGAGACATATGAAGAGAGACTAAAGAAGCTTAATATGTATAGCCTCGAGGAAAGGAGGGAGAGGGGGGACATGATAGAAACTTTCAAGTACCTCAAGGAATCGACAAAGTCCAAGAGGTAGCATCTTTCAAAAAAGGGTGTGCAAGAACAAGGGGCACAATTTGAAGATGGGGGGGCGGCTTAGAGGTAATTTAGGAAGTATTTTTCACAGAGGGTTGTGGATGCATGGAACGGCTTCCGGAGGAGGTCATGGAGTCAAAACAGTGGTGGAATTCAAGCGCATGGACAGTCATAAGGCAATTCTAGGGATGGGGGTAGGAAAAGTAGGCTGCTGGTTAACTAGGATCTGCAGCTTATCCAGTAGGCAGGGAAATGGGCAGACTGGGTGGGCCAAGCGGTCCTTATCTCGTCAAATTCTATGTTTCTATGTTACCTGCTGCAAGAGCTTCTAAAGATCTACTGTTACGGTAAGTTCTCTACGTAACTGTACTTTGCATTTTTAATCTAAGTGTTATGTATTGTACTGTTTTGTTTGCTGTGATGTATTGCTCTCTTGACGAGGTGCCTTTGTAAATGAGTCTTTGACTCAAAAGGTTTGTAAACCGATCTAATAAATGTCACACAACCAGGATGCAACCCAAGATTTTACCTTTGGATGTAACTGTATACTAACGAATTTCTCAATCCGTTCTTTATGTGGGACAGAGTCAAAGGCCCTCGAGTAGTTCAAATGTACATAAGCCCTTGTCCAATGCAGAACTGACTGGCTCAAAAAAGTGAAGAAGGTTCCTCGGGCATGATCGCCCAGAACTAAAACCATGATGGATTAGATTGTCTAAATAGCCATTCTGTTATGTTTTATAATATTATCTTGTAATGTCTAGTATCTTTCCCAGCACCAATGTCCAACTAATTGGCTGATTGTTCCTGACATCCTGCCTGTCTGCCTTTTTATAAATGGGTGTCACGATTGGTTTCCTCCATTCTAAGGTATTTCCTTAATTTAGTGACTCATAGAATAAACATTGTAATGGGGTCCATTAAGGCATAGTATAGTTCCATAAGGAATTTGGGGTGTATACAGTCAGGGCCAGCAGACTTATCTGGTTTAATTGTGTTTTTTTTTTTTTTTCTGGAACATCTTCCTTAGTGACACTTGTACCGCTAGTAACATTGGAGTCCCCATATATACTGTTTGCTGTACTCTCTATGTTGTTAAATACTCAGAAAATACTTATTAAATTCACTGGTCATGTCTTGCCTTTCCACTATTACCCTGTCACCTTCCCTCAATGGCCAACAGTTTTCGGATTACCTTTTAGAGTACCCACAGTTATTCAACTGTTTATCATCTTTGGCCAAAGATACCATTCTAATTTCCGATTTACATTTGACTTTCTTAATCAAGTTCTTTGCCTGTTTTTTATAAGTATTTCTGTGAGGTGCAATATAATGCAACATATATTTTTAAATGCCTTTTTTTCTAGTATTTCTCTGTCACTACCAAACCAAAATGGCACTACCGGATCGGTTATATTTTCTGACCTCAGGTACATATAGATAGATACATAGATAGTGTATGGCAGATAAGGCCTGTGGCCCACCCAGTTCACCCATTTGAGCTTATAAGTTCAGTTTATGTTTTCCTAGAAGTCTGTTGCCCCTTACTCCTGACCTCCAGAATTCCTTTATGTCTATCCCATGCATTCTTAAATCCTGTGATTGTTTCAGCCCCCACCACTTCCTCTGGCAGGGTGTTCCACTTGTCCACCACCTGTTCTGTGAAGAAATTCTTCCTCATGTTTCCTCTGAATCGTCCTCCCTCCAACTTCATCCCATGCCCTCTAGTCCTGGAACATCTTTTTCGCTTAAAAATAGTGTATTCCTGCACCCTGTTCCTCCCTGTGAGATACTTATGTCTCTATCATATCCCTCTCTCCTCCTCTCCTCCGGGGAGTCATGTTCAGTTCCTACAACCTGTCTTCATAGGACTTGTGATGCAGTCCATGCACCATCTTTGTTGCTGCTCCTCTGAACCTTCTCTACCCTGTCTATGTCCTTATGTAGGTATGGTCTCCAGAACTGTACACTGTATTCCAGGTGGGGCCTCACTAGTGTCTTGTATAGCAGAATTATGACTCTCCCTTTCCTGCTGGTGATGCCCTGCCTATACATCCCAGCATCCTATTTGCTTTACCTGCTGCCTTGTCACATTGTTTCCTACCTTGAGGTCATCAGAGTTGATAACCCCATATGTGCCAATACAACAGTCGAATCTCTGATTTTTGGCCCATATTGTCTAAAATTGTGCTCCTTCAACTCTCTCCCAATTCCATGAGCTGAGATACTCCCATTTGATCATAATTCACTTTATGGTAATATTTAAGGATAGTAGCCCCTTGCCATCACTTAAGCTGCATTCATCACTTACTAATCATATTGTGATCACTGCCCCAAGAGGTTCTAATACTTTATTTTGTGGATGTTGTCTGTAAAGTTGAAGAACATGAGATCTAATGCATTTCTTCCACTGATAATTTCTTGCATGACTTGATCAAAATTTTAATAAACTTGTTTTCTATGGGAGTTGTTCCTTCCAAAGTTGATTAGTTGATCTTGAAATTAAAATCCTAAAGGAACACATAATCCTCATTAATATCCATCGTGTCACTAGTACAAGAAACCTGTTTTCATCATTATTAAGGCTAGGGAGCGATGACCAATACAACATTGAGTTTTTAGTTGATAGGTGTATTTCAATTGTGATTAGTTAATCTTCCATAGTGTTGTCATTATTAAACTTCATCTCATGTGCCCTAATGTTTTCAGCGATGTATATAGGGCTGTGCCACCCCCATGCTTATCTTTGTGCTCCTTATGGAATAAATTGTACCCTGGAATTTTCTGGTTTTACTATGTCACTGCAACATCCGCTGCACCGACATCCCTGACAGCGACAGCCACAATGCCAAGTGTCGGCATTGCAGAGTTATGGATGCCTCTGTTTTATTGGGAGACTGCACCTGATGGCCTCATGAGGCTCTGCCCCCACCCCTGGACTCTAGGGGTACAACTCCGACTTGAGTTGTCTCAGGGAGGGGTGATACACTGGCGAGGCAGTCCTGTGCTTGCAGAGACCATCACAGTAATGCGAGGATTGTGCCCGATTCCCGCGTGCTGTGATGGTCTTTGCACTCTTGGGTTCACTGTACTGTCGACATATCTGATTTTCTTACCCCATTCATTGGCTCTGAACCAGGTTTCTGTTATAGTGCAAATTATCTGTTCTTTGTGCAATATATACTTTAGTTCCTGAGTTTTATACCTCGGGCTTCTTGCATTGATTAGTAGTAGCAGTGACGCTAAGGACAGCCATGCATTGGGTGCCAAGGGATTCCATGGAGGTTAACCATTCAGTTAGGCTAGGAGCATCTGTGATCTTCATCTTCTGAGGATTAGCCTCTACAGATACCGTAGGCAACCATAGCTTCTCTGAAGTAGTAAGCATGGATGTAGAGGAAAAGGAGACTATTGGGATAGGTGCTGGAGTATTGAGGATGGTTTCTTAAATATGGCAGAGCAGATCTTGAAGTACCTTGTCCCAACTAATGGGTAGCCCCACAGAATATGAAGTAAATCTGCACCAAGAGAAGTACTCACAACATTTGCATGAGACAACAATCACATGTGTTGTAACTGCGCGGCAATACCACCAATGCAGAATTGTGTTCTGTACAAACTGGTTTGCACAGGCTGTATGTGCTAATGTCCAGCATAGAGTCCATTCCGAGTCAGATAACTGAATCTGTCAGGAGCTTTGCCATTTTTCTTTAGCGGGGATAGTAGGATCAGGAGCCACATCCCTCATTGTGTTTTGTATGATGCCTGCCCTCCCTCTGGATGCCATTACTCACTTTCTTTTTTTTTTTTTTTTTTTTGCGAATAACTTTATTTTACTATTTTTATATTTCAGAAAAATAATACAAAACCATACAGATAAAACAAACCCAGAAATAACTCACTGAAAATCACACGTTATAAGTGACATAATCTCAAGAAAAAAAAAACAAACCCACCCCAGAATCCACCTCGTGGCAGCTAAAACATAGAACTTACAAATAAGTATACTTTCCTTACAGAGTTTAGAGTAATATGACATAGGTTAACCTAGCAACAAAAGGAGAGAAGGAAAAGAACTGTGGTGCAGCCATAAAATTACATCTCGAAGGAGGGGGAGACAAGGAAGAAAACATCATCAGGAAAAATAAGCGGAAACCGTAAAAAGAGGGGACTAAGGGGGGGGTGATAATCACCAATAGAAGAGAGACGTGGAAAATGGTCTTTCCAGTGACTACATTGCATTATCCTTGTGTATCCCCAGAGAGAGGATGGGCAAGAAAGAGCGACCAGGGAGCTAAGACCAAGTTCCCGGGGGCCCATGATGGTAGCGTTCAAGGCTCTCTCCCTCCTAGTAACCAAATTTGTTTTTTAGGTATGTAAAAAATCCACCCCAGCACTTCTGGAATTTTCCAGCAGAATTAAAGAGATTGGTGACAGACCTTTCAGCATTTAAAAGTTACGTCCCACCATTCTCTGTATAAGGGTTCCTAACTGCCTTGCCAGTGCCGGGAGAATTACCAGCTTGGTGACAAGAGCTACCATTGCCATCTGCCACTTTTGAGTCCAGTTGGGATTTGAGCATACATCCCTAATAAGCAACATTTTCATTGAAAAAGCTGAGATATTACAATAGGGGCCACCACTGCTTGACTGAGTCCTAAAATTAGCCACCTTTGGACAAGCCCAGAGTTTGATGTATTGTGGCTAGGGGTCTCCACAGTCCACACAGGCAGAAGAGGAAGACCTGATATCCGGGATAGTTTGGCAGGAGAAAATAAAGGTTATGTAAGATGTTGAATTGAATATTTCTAAGTCTATCTTGTTTAATGCAGGCATATGAGTCTATCCAGATTCTTTCCCAAATTTCAGCCGCCAACACTTAGCAAAATTGGACTCCCAGTAGTGAGCTATGGGGTGAAATTCGCATTATTTCTAGTCAATATTAACTTATAAGTCTTAGAGACCGCTTAGGCAGTCTGCTAACTCTCTCATTTTTTAAAAGATTCCAGCTCCATCTGACCAAGGACTTTCCCCAAGAAAAGACTTACATACGTTGAATCTGGTACAGTCGTAATAGATTGTCGTGACCCACCCCGAATTTATTGACAAGCTGTGATACCGGGATCAATGAATTAGCCGAAATGAAGTCTGCCAGACGAAGTTTGGGAGAATAATTACCAATAAAACAAGTGATTGGGCGATTCCCTATCTGTATGTTTGGATTCCTTAGCAAAGGTTGCGTCAAGTCTCTTAAATAAGATTTATGGAGCAGCGAATAGAGCTGGTGTAGGGCCTTCACGTCCCAACCTAATGGAGTGTTTTTATTTTTGGGAACTTTAGACCAGGGGTATAAAGAGATTCCAAATCTAACTTAAGATTATTAATTGAGGAGCGATCTAAGATAAGCTGGGGAGGAATTGGGTTGCTTTGGTTTGCCACCTCACGAGCATCTCAGAGATGCGAATAGCTAAGTAATAAACAAAGAAGTCAGGCAATTGCAGCCCCCCTAATTTTCTAGGTCGGGTAAGTTTTGCATATGCCTGACGAGGTGCTTTGCCTTTCCACAGAAAATCTGAACAGCATTTATAAAGTGGTTTAAAGAAGGACTTAGGTAGATAGATGTTAAGATTAAAAAGGGGATAGAAAATTTTAAGTAAAACCATCATTTTTAAAGTATTTGCTCTATCCCAGAAAGATAGGGGTAATTTATTCCATCTTTCCAAGTCCTCCTTAATAGTTTTGAACAGAGGGCTAAGATTAAGATTTGCCAGGTTGGCAAGGTCTTTGAGATTCTAATGCCCAAATAAACCAGAGAGCTTCCCTGCCATTGAAGGCCCAAGGAGGAACACCAATCTTTCTTGAAGAGGAGATAATGGATACACATTAGTTTTGTTAGTGTTTAGTTTGTAACCTGAAAACCACTGAAACAAGAAATGATCTGAAGTAATTGAGGTAGGGATTTTCTGCTGTTTTCTATATGTATAAAGGAGGTGTCTGCAAAGGCTGATATTTTGCATTGAGGCTTGCCAACATAATTCCTGGATTTGGTTGTCTAGCTTCAGGGCCCTTATTAGGGGCTCAATATATAGATTAAAGAGGAGCGGAGAGAGCGGGCAGCCCTGTCGAGTACCACGGAAAAGGGAAAATCGATCAAATAAGATTGTTGCATTGGATTCTGGCCGATGGGCCTGAATAGAGAACTCGGATGTAATCTATGAAACGTTGGGGAATACCGAATTTGCTTAGTACTGCAAACATAAGACGCCATTCTACTCTATCAAACGCTTTTTCCGCATCTAAGGATACCAGAGATGCTTCTAGCTCTGGAATCCCAGCCACAGCAATTAAATAGAATAACTTCCTGAAATGATCTGCAGAAAAGCGTCCAGCCACGAATCCAGCCTGCTCTGGACTGAGTAATCCTTCCTATGATAATCTTATTCTGTTAGCCAGAATTTTGGCGTATATTTTAACATCTATGTTAAGGAGGGATATGGGCCTGTAGTTACCCACTTCAGATGGAATTTCCCGTTTGGGCAAAAGAATTATTCTTGCTTCAAACAGTGTATGATCGCTAACCCATGGGCATGCCAATACGGGTAAACTTGGAGTAGCAAAGGTGTTAGCCATTTTTAAAAGTTTTGTAAAAGGGCCCTAGTAGCCATCAGGGCCAGGCGCTTTGTCAGGCTTTAAGGAGTCGATAGTTTTGGATATTTCCTCGCTTGTAATAGGGCCACTAGCATAGTTTAAGTTCCTCTGACAATGTCGGGAAAGGAATCTTATCTAGAAATGCCCGCATTTTGGTGTCGTGTTCTGGAGTACTGGGCTCACTAGAATATAATTTTTTATAAAAGTCATGGAACAGTGCTAGTATACCTTCTGGGTCCGCGACCAAAGCATTCGTTTAAGGATGCCTTAAGGCTGCCACCCATTTAGCAGATGAACGCTGTTTCAATTGCCAAGCTAAAAGCTTACCCGCTTTGCTGCCTTGGCCTATATACGAGGCTTTTAATATGGAAGCTGACCTCTCGACAGATTCCCTGAGAACACTCGCATACATGGCTCTAAGAGTGGAAAGTTCTTGCTCTTGTGCTTGGGAAAGTGTACCGATCTCTTTACTGTCCAGGTCTTTAATTTTATTTAGACAGCTGGTTAAGAAATTGTTTTTTTTCTTTTTCCGCACCGACGGATAAGTTCTCCTCTCCAAGTGGCTTTCAACGCAGCCCAAGCCCGGTCCGTTGCTGTGATTGATCCCCAATTGGTAGCAATGGAGTTTGATAAAAAGTCTTGGAAACGCACCACTATTTGATTGTCAGACAATTTGTTGTTGAGAGCCCAGGAATAGGATCTTGTTGGGATATTTGGCAACAAACACTGCAAAATGATAGGAGAATGGTCAGAAATTACCCGGGCTAAAATGTTGGCTTCTACTATGTAAGGTAATAACTGCTGACTAATCAAAAAATAGTCAAGGCGGGAATAACTTTTGTGGACTGGAGAAAAAAATGTAAATTCCTTACTTAAAGGATTATTTATTCTCCATGGATCTAGGAGGCCCAATGACGTTGTAAATTCTAGCAGAGCCCTCTGCGAGGAGGAGCTTTTGGTTCCTTTATGATAAGTGCGGTCCAGGTGGTTAGATTGTACCAGATTCCAATCGCCACCCAAAAGTATAGGTAGGTTTAAAAAGGGGGCCATAACCGTAGCCAGGTGTGTGAAAAAGGATGGTGTATCTAAATTAGGTCCATAAATGGAACCCATAACTAAGTTTAGGTTGCCAATTTTGCCTGCTACAAAAATATACCTGCCTTCTGGATCTGAAATGACTTCTGTTGGTAAAAGTGGATTCCTCTAGCCACCAGTATAGCTATCCCCTGTTTAGATGTAAATCCTGAGCCAAAAACCTGACCAACCCATCTTTTTGGAGATAATGCAGTTGTTCGGTAGCAAATGGTTTTCTGCAGAAACACAATTGAAGGATCAAATTTCTAGGTGGTTTAAGATGATATATTTCTTTTATTGTCTCTCCCTCCTTTTTACATTCCAGGACAGAATATTTAAGCCGTTAACCATGCACGTGTCAGCATTAACCCCATAGGAAAGGAGAAAAAGTTGCTGCCCCCAAACAAAAGGAAAATGTAACTCTACGATTAACCCACCCCCAAACACACCCCCCAAAAAAAAGCCACCAACCTCTAACAAACCTACTGAATAACCCGGCCCTGGGCCTACTCCTATCCATCTGGCCCATGATGCGCACCAGAAAGTGGGCTCTACCCCCCTCAATCCAAACTTAAAGGAGACAGTCAGCTGCTAAGAGCTTGCGAATACCCACAGTTAAATCCGAACTTGAACTCGTTATAATTGACTTCCACATACCTTACAAATGGTATCCCACTAATTAGGTCCCGTAACTATCCAATAACTATTAAACATGTTGGCAGAAGCAAACTGCCATGTAATTGAGAGCAGTGAATCATTACTTAACATCTGGAGCATATAGAGCAATTAGAGAAAAGAAAGAAAAAAAAAAAGCACATGGCTAATAGTAAATGCATGGTCTTGTACTCATCTTGACTTAAATTACCCCACTTCTACAGTCTGGTTATAGATTGAAGCCTCTTTGCAGAGAGATAACTACTGGAGAGGCAACCAGATCAGGAGCAACTGTGCATTAAAGCAAGGTTAAAACAGATTAAAAAAAAAAAAAGTAGGCTCCTGGAGGGTTAGCCAATATAAAGTGCAGACCACACAGATTAAAACGCAGGGAACATAGGACAAATTAGGCCACTGATTGCCTGGGGATAACTCAACTCAGATCCAGGCTGTAGTGATGAGTTTTATCCCTTTAACCTTGATAGGGATGAATAGAAGCGAATAATCGCAGTAAAAACAGTATTTAAGCAACCAGTTGTGAAGTCCGGGCTCCCTCTAGTGGAAAACATAGTGAATGACCCACATCAGACAGCAAACGAAAGTCCGTAGAAACCTAGAAATATTACTGTTAGCATAAAATAATAAAGGAAAAAAAAACAAGTCTGCACCAAGCTAAATGAAGACAAGTTCAGCTTAATTCGGTATTCAGCCAGTAAGTCCTCCAGAAAAGCATAAAGTCACCTCAGGAATTGGTATTGAGTGCAAGAACCAAGTCCCATTAAGAGTCGCAAAATAGGCTCCTTAGTGCCTTCAGTAAAATGCCACATCAGCCTTTAGAGAAGAGATCAGGGTAATATTTCTTGAGAGCCTTCAGAGCTTCCTCAGGTGAGTCGAAGCGTTTGGATCCCTCCTGCAAGGTTACCTCTAGACGGGTAGGGTATAACATGCGATGCTTAATGCTGGCGGCCCACAGCTTAGAGGTGATGGGGCAAAAGCTCTCCTGAGCAAGCGTTGCCTTTCACTGTTAGGTCCGCACAAGTCTAAGTTTTTCCTTCCCACAAGATCATCAGAGTTTCCTGGATTCTTTAAAATGAATTATGGTCCAAATAGTTGAGAAGCTTAAATATGACTGGCCTAGGAGGATCTGATGCCAGTGGTTTGGCCCGTAGAGAACGATGGCCTCTTTTAATTATGTACTCTGGACCGTTTGGAGAGGGGCCTACCGTCTGCTTGAGAAATTTCTGCAGAAACATTATCTTGTTCGGGCCTTCATCCCCCTCGGGGAGCCCCAGTAGGACTAGGTTGTTCCGTCTGTTCCTCCCCTCCAAATCTTCCAGGCGGTCTTCCAGTTTTGCAACTGATTTTTTACATTCGGCAAGAGAGGGGTCATTTTTATCGAGTTTCCTCTCCACGAAAGATATCCTTACTTCAGCATCAGTTACATGACGAGCCAGTTGAGTCAAAGCTGGTTTGAAGTCCGCGACTTCATCTATCAGCTTAAAGAGAGCTTCTTTAATCGTGGAAAGCTCTGAGTAGACCCGGGAGGGTGTCAGATCTTCTTCTGGAGTCATAGGAGAAGAGCTCCGGCGGGCTGTTTGGCCTCGAGTTCCTGGACTGGCTCCTCCATCCCTTCACATTGGACATGAGGCTGCAACTGCTCACAGGTAGATAGTGAAGACGGCTTACTAGTCGATATAATGAACTAATATATTTTGCTGGATCGTTTTAATGGCAATTCGCTAGCTTATAGGATCGAGAGGGATAGCACTCACGGCAATGCTGCTACTCTCTAGAACACATCACGTGACCTCCATTGCCCACTTTCTAATAGGCAAGTTAGTGGAATTACCTGCAAGCAGGCCGCTGCATGCAGAGTAGGTGCATGTGGATTTGCCCCAGTGGGTGTCTACATCTCTTATTTGGAGAGATTTCCAATAAGTCTGATCTCAGGAGGGAGTATTTATTCCGCAGTTCCTGAAAGGATTCCATCATTGAAGTCTGGGGTAAGCAAATCAATAAATCTGTATATCCGTTTATGTTCCCATTCATTTCATTTAATGGGGTGATTCTCAATACAAATGGAGGGATTGTTTCGGATAAATCAGTATATTCCCAGTTTGACAAGATTTTGTGAGAAGGGCCACTTTTCTCCAGGTGGCATGTGCTGCTTTAATGGCAAGCTACTGACCAAATCGTTGGGTAAGTGGCAGACCTACTGTAGGTACAGTACACCATAGGGTGTGACCCTTTTAGGACTGTGGTTTTTACCTCCATCTGCACTGGTGGATCCTCGTTGGGACACTGGAGAGCTTGGCAGGTTTTGGCCATGATTATATGGGGGAGATTCTACCCTCCTTTTTCCAGTGGGCCCTGCTTTATCTTGTGGTGGGATTGTTCCCAAAGAAACTGTCTCATGAGCAAAATGTAGCTTCCGAAACCATTTTTCGGGGATCTCCACTTGTAAGTGAGCTAATATGTAGAATACCTTGGGAGCGAGCATCATTTTAATAGATGTCATTTTCCCAGGAAGGGAAAGATGAAAATGTCTCCCCCTGTCCAGGTCGTTCTGAATTTTCCCTAACAAGGGAGTTGAGTTCAAGGGAATTAGCCGATGCAGGTCAGGTTCAAGTATCGCTCCTAAATATTTAAGTCATTTTGAGGCCCATGCCAGTCCTGCAGTTTGGACCAAGACTGGTGTGGTGTCTTTTTATTTTTTTTAGGTTAAAATTTCAGATGTACTTTTATTAATATGCAGATCTGAGGTTCGCTCAAATGTGTTTAAAGTGGCCAAAAGGGGGAGAAGGAGGCTAGTGCGGACATTGCTGATAAATCTTCCGCATAAAGCTTTAATCCCTTCTTTTTGGATATTTGATCTTATAGCTGCTGCTAACAGCTCAATGGCCATAACAGAGTAGAGGGGACAGAGGGCGACCCTGTCTAGTACCTCTTTGTAATACAAACTGAGGTGACATTGTACTGTTAGTTAATACTCTAGCTGAGGGGTTATCGTACAGCATCCTGACCCAAGTGCTGAATTGTGGCCTGACATTTAAATAGTTCAGAACTGTGTGCAAGTATTCCCATTCCACAAAGTTGAAAGCTTTTCCAAAATTGACTGCAATGGCAGCTGCAGAAGTGGAAAGTGTTGCTGCTGTCTGAAATAGTTATGAGGGCTCTAAGGTGGTCAGAGCTATGTCTCCCCTTCGTGAACCCACCTGGGAGGGTAGCACCTTTTCCAGGCACGAGGCTAGAATTTCTGCATCAGCATTTGAGTGAACTGGGCCTACATCAAGATGGTTGAAGGGAATCCTTGCCTTCTTTTGGTGGAACTGTAATGGCCGCTTCTTTAAGGGTGCACAGAAGGGACTTTTTACTATGAGCCTCCTGTAGCATTCGAAGCGTCTGCTTAGATACCTGGTCCATCATCAGCTGATGGATTATTTCTATCACTTTCCAGAGTCTTTTGAGGAGCTATGCTCTTTGTGGCCTGCAAAAGTTCTTGCTCATGTATAGGGGCATCGAGGTCCGCTCTTTGAGCTTAAGACAACTTAGGGAGGGGTGACTGAGTCATAAAGGATTGGAATTGCTGCATATCAAACAGGCCATTTGACTGACACAGGTTTTTGTAAAAGGCAGTTGTGATTTTATTTATTGCTTCAGGGGTGACACCAAGGTTTCCAGCCGAATCTCTTTATCCGCCTGCTGTTGGCACAGTCAGTAGGAGAGTAACTCGCCAGCTTTGTCCCCATGTTACCAATATTTGTGTTTGTCGGATCTGCTGTAGTAAGCCTTCCTTGTGGTCAGGGTATTGAGCTGAATTCTTAGAAGATATTTCAGAAATTAAATTTGGGTTATCCAGGTGCGGGGGTCACACTTATAGAGGGATTCTCTGGAGTAAGGTTTCCAACCATTGAGCTTCCAGTTCTCTTAGTCAGTGACGGGCAGCATAACTATAATGATTCGACCACAGATGGTGGCTTTAAAGGCTTCCCATATCATATCAGGGAGCACTGTTTGAAGGATTGTCCATAAAATAATTCATAATTTCCCTCCTTATCCATAAATGGAAGTTGTCCTGCATTAGTAATGGCTCAAGCTTCCCAAGTGCTGTAAGCCTGTCTGGGGAGAGGCAAAGGATGTACCCATTGCCAGGCGAGCAAGATCAGAGATGTATTGGGGAGCAGAAGGCTGTCTGGACAACAGTGGGCTTAGGGAGTCTGAGGGTGGGAAATAAGGGGTACATCCCCATTTTGGTCCAACTCAGTAACTAATGCTCTGCCCTAGAGGGGAGAGGGAGTCCCAAAAGGAGGCCCAGTGTTGAGACCATGGAGGATGAGCAGGTCACCAAGGAGGATAACTGGGGTGAGGGGAGGCAGGGAAGAATACCCAGGAGGAGGAGGAAACTGCTCTTGGTGGGGGACTCACTAGTATGGCACATGGACCTGGAGTCAGGAGGGGAGGTGGAGAGGGAGATTGCGTGCTTTCCAGGAGGAACAGCTCTGTGGGAGGGAGAGCGTAATTTGAGGATCGCTAAGGCAGTGGCTAGGAAGGGGGAGCTGGAGGTAGTTTTCCACCTGGGGACAAATGACCAACCTATCAAGGGATGAGGTGAGTATAGAGCAGGTTCGGGGGGAATTTGAGCAGCTGGGAGAGCACTTTGGGGAGGTGGCAAGCTCCGTAACATTTTCAGAGGTACTCTCTGTCCAAGGCAGGGGGGAAGTTAGGAACCTCCAATCAGTGACTTCAACAAATGGCTGGAGCTGGTGCAGGGAGAAGGAATTTGGCTACACAGGGAACTGGACCCCACCTGGAGTGGTGCGGGCCAGTATAAAAAAGACAGACTGCATCCATCCAGGAGGGGGACAACGGTCCTAAATGAGAAGTTTGAAAGCTACCTGAGTGAGCATTTAAACTGGGGGGGAGGGGCATGAAGGCACAGGGAGAGTCAGATAGCCCAGCTCCAAAATTAGAATGTAACAGAGACACCGATAAGGAAGTATAAGAGCATGGTAAATAGGAACAGATAAGCACAACCAGGGCTCAGGGCAGGAGGGGCAAACCCCAAAATTAGGAATAGCAGAGGCACACGTTATAATGGGAAGGTTGCAGAACATGGCATTGGGGAACAGATAAAATAACTAGTACTAAGGAAGGAGAGGGACAAGGATAGGGAAGGCGGGCTTCAAGGGAATACCTGAAGTGAGGGTAAAGGGGTATTGGAAGGTTTTGCTGCCTAATGCCCTTGAGAAAACAAAATCACAGAGCTCATGTCACTGATGGTGGAGGCAGACCTGGACCTAGTCGCTGTGACTGAGATATGGCTCACAGCTAACCACTCCTGGGAGGTAAACATTCTGAGATTAACCCTATTTAGAAGAGACAGAGAAGGAAGAAAAGGGGTGTGGGGGGGTGGCTCTATATGTAAGGGACAATATTAAAGAGGGACTCCGGTCAAAAGTGCTACATTGCAGAATTAGAATAAGCATGCCCAAAAAAAGTCTTGCACTGAAACTTCGGTTTCAGTGTTACTTCATTTTAGCTATGAGCTATTTTGTAACCCTGATTTCACTTCCTGTTCAAAAAAGCCAGTTTCAGTGAAGAGCTGCTGCTGATGTCATCTCCTGAACTCAGTCTTGTCCTCCTTGTCAGCAGGCATAGGTCCTGTTTCTCCAAAGTTTAAAGATCATGTGCAGTGGATTTCATAAATAAAACATGCAGCACCATTCGGTAAACATTACTATAAAAACTGCCATATATATTTGCAGATAAGCTGATCTGCGTATAAGCCGCTGCCCCCAAATGTGCAGCCCAAATCAGGAAAAATCACATGACCCGCATATAAGCAGAGGGTATTTTTATTAATGCCAAATAAGTGCCAAACAGTGCTAGGGCATATAGTGCAGGATCATACAGTACAGTGAAAAATCAGTATGGTAATAACGTCACAGTAGTCCATCAAAAGCTGCACTCGTGATACTGTCCCCGTAACTTCCTGCACTTCAGTCATCGTCGTCCTTAGAGTGCCTCAGATTCAGTATCTGAAATCCCAATGCATGCATATTCTCTGCCAGGTATTCCCTCAGATACCATGTCTGAGGTCATACTATCAGTTCCCTGTCCTAGTCTGCCGCCCCTCCGTCTCCTCCTCATACAGTGCATCCTCCTTTGTGCCATCCATGTTGCTCATCCGCACTTCAAAAAACTTTATGACCATGTCTTCTGGGATTGATTTCCAATCCTCCACAATCCATTCACAGATAACATCCAGCTCTGGTTTCTTTAAGTTGCCCACTTTCATCACCCCTCCAGCACCAGAGCTCATCCACTTCTTTCTCACCCGATCCTTGAACAGTTTCTTCAGACAGACATCCAGTGGCTGCAGGATTGATGTCAGATCACCAGGTATCAGACACAGATCTGTTTTTATTTTTTTACTGGATCAGTGAGATGTGCTTTAAACATATCCCACACCAAAAGGGAGTGCTTAGAACGCAGAGCACCAGGACGTGTGTGCGAGATGTTCTGCAGCCACAGTTGAACAAGGGACTCGTCTATCCAGCCCTTTGGTTGTGGACAGACTAGAACACCCGCTGGAAGTTATTTTTTTGGTAGGGTTTTTCTTTCAAACACTACAAGGGGTTTTAACTTTCTTTAATCTGCTAGACAGAACAGAACAACCGTGTAGTGTGTCTTCGTGGCCAGTGGTGTGAATCAGAACAGTCTTACTACCAAATGGAGTGACTGCATGACCAGTCAAAAGTCATCGGTGTTTCATCCATGTTACCAATTTGTTTGAGGTCATTGGAGTGTTGGGTTCTCATTTTCAAAACAAACCTCTGAAAGCTATCCACTTTTGACTCAAGATCTGGTGGAAGCTTTGCAATATTTTGTTTGCTGCCACAGTGTCGGCCCATGGTGCTCCATGAACCTGGAACACCACCTGGTAGATGCTAGGAAGGACTCCACACCAACACAGTGGTACTTTAGATCCTTTGCCATGTGAAGCTCCCTGATTTCATATCGCACTGTAATCCCCAGCTGTTCAGATCACTCTCCAACAAGTTAACAGCTGCACAGTCACCGTTTTGGTTTGGGCATTTCGCTCAGTGCCTGCTTACATTTTCTCCACTCCCTCACTTGCTTTTCATTAACACTGTACTGTGGAGCTGCACCAGAGTTATTAGTTGCCTCGGCACACTCAACATGCAGCTTGAATGCTGCGTCGTATGAGCTCAGTTTACGTTTTACTCTCATTTCGCCTGTACTGAAAGACAAACTGTAAGTACTGTACTGGGACTTAGCTCTATAGTATTGAACTGGGGATTACAGAAACCTACACGGACTGGATCGTTAATTGATTAATTGGCATGACCCGTATATAAGCAGATACCAAAAATGCCAATCAAGTTTTGGTACAAAAATCTCTGCTTAGTGGCCTGACACCAAGCAAGATGGAGGTTTAACTACAGAGCTCTTCACTGACTGACTGAATCTAACATCATCCTCTCTCATCCAAGGTCATGAATATTATCTAATACAGGAGAACAAAGTAAGGAATGATATTAGTGCTACCAGGACTATTTTTGGCAATATATTTTATAATTTCATATAATTTTTCTGGAGAGCTCACTGAGACCCTACAAAACATAACTATGACCTACTCTGACAAACAATTTGATCCGTTGGAAAAAATAGAAAGCATGTTTAATAAACTATCTATGGATATGCAAGATATAAAAACTGCTACACAATATAACACACAAATGATGGAAAGTATAGATTCCAGACTGGCCTTCACAGAAAATAAAATTTGTCTCAACGAAAAAGATATACAAGAAATGCAAGCTATTATTAGAACTCAGGATCGGGTAATTAAAGAACTACATATGAAGGTGGAAGATCTAGAAAACAGAACTCGTAGAAACAATTTACGCATATTTGGCTTCCCTGAAGGAGTGGAAGACAAAAATACCACTAGTTTCCTACAACAAGAATTACCGCGTATACTGCATCTTCAACCCGATGAAGATCTAACTATAGAGCAGTCATCGCTCACTAGGCCCAAAGCCCTCTACAGAACAAAAACCACGACCTATCATTGTAAAATTTCTTAATTATGCAGCGTTGAGCTAATTTTGAGGAAAGCATGAGAAATAGGTCAACTTAAATGGCAGGATTACAAAATATACATCTATCAAAATTTTTCAAAAGAACTATCTCTGAAACGTAAGGCATACACTAATGCTAGACGTCTAATGCACCAGATGGGAATTCATTTCAATTTAAGATACCCAGCAAACATGCGGCTTTACTTAGAAAATTCAACAAAGGATTTTATGATTCTGACTCCTTATGTCATTCTTGAATAACTATTCTATAACCACTAAAAAGAAACTAATAAACAACAAAATGAACCACTTAATCTCTGCCTCTGAAAATCTGGCTTTAAAGGGAGCAAGCATAACAGATTGTTACAACGAAAGGGAGCCTATGTTAACTTTAACTGATAGCTCATCAAAGGAGAAATCTCAACATGGACAAACAACACCCAAATCGCAACAAATTACTTCATCGACGAATGAGAGCAACCATAAATCCATTAATAAGGATGCCTCTAAATGTATTTCAAAGCCTATTACCTTTACTGGCGTTACGATGCAGAACAAGTATGCCGTACTGCAACATCTACCCTCCCAATGTGACGATACAGAAGCAGATGCTGGCATGCCGATGGGAGAAGAGGCCATTTGCGATCAAGTTGAAACTTCTTGGGCAAGCTATGAAGAAAAATCCCCTACTAAAAATAATGAACCTCCAAAGAAAAAGCGCAGAGGCAAAACAAATATAAAAATGATAGCTCTCCAATTAGCACTCAAAGTGATTTTTATGATGTGAATTTAATTTAGTAATTTATCTAGCCATCGCTGTGGGTATTATAAGTGGAGCCTTGATTTAAAGAAATGCATTAGTCGAATACCTTTAAAGTTTGGAAACTATACAGAGCTATGAGATAACCCATATTCTCTAGAAGCAACCTATGAATAAGTGGCTGTGGCGGGACTAGAAGTTAGGTACTGCTAGCTATACTTTTAAAGCTCAAGACAGTATAAAAGCAAGTCTTACAAGAGAGACCTGTAATTAACTCTGGAGGGCAGCAAATTACAGTTAAGGGATCATAAAATAAATCGAGAAAACTGTCATTTCTTATACCTGGACTGAGACTGAGACAGTTACCGCAGACGCATTCTCTCAGCATTACATAAATGCTCTCTGACTAATCAATCGCCAGACACCAATAAAGAAACCAAAATTTAACAAAAATATTGGAACTGCTATCTCTGAAAATGTGAGTTTGGAGGAAATAGATGGGATAGGTTCCCGTAAAGAGAGGAATCGTCCGCTTATTATAACTGAGATCACAATACAAGAACTGTCTAATTAGGGGCATGCGAAATTAGGACCACAGCGAGCCATAAGATTAGAGAGTGATTGAGATCTTAATTTATGATTGGGGATACTGCCACTTCTGTTTTAAGACTCATCATCTTGGTTGGCATT
This sequence comes from Neoceratodus forsteri, assembly GCA_016271365.2. Classification (NCBI taxonomy): domain Eukaryota; kingdom Metazoa; phylum Chordata; order Ceratodontiformes; family Ceratodontidae; genus Neoceratodus; species Neoceratodus forsteri. The sequence continues at coordinate 28,097,532 of CM028129.1, forward strand.
ATTGTGTAGAATGGTTACGCCGCATTGAAACATTTGTCTTCCCATAGCGAATATTTAGAAACGGAATTCGGCTTATCGAGGGAAGAAGAAGCCCGATTGTGATTATGCTGGATTACATGATTAAGCAGTGGAAAATATCCCCTGTCGGAAAACAAGATTTATTAAAGAAAGAGCATTGAAATAAGGGCGGATGTGGAATTGGCATTTCTCTACCTGGACATCTGGGGTGAACATCGCAAAGCAACCTAATTCACTTTTCATATTTAACTGCTACCAAAGTATTGTAGCTGAGATCGCTGACTTATATAATATAATAGTTTTAATACCTCGATAGTATGGAAATTAATCAGAGCTATGGGATCTTGAAACTCTAATGACATAGCAACAGTTGTAAGTGGCTGTGGCGGGACTAGATTCTAGACACTGCTGACATAAGTTTAAAGCTCACTATAGTATAAAGGAAGTTTTCTTTTTACAGAGACCATTGCCATTGATATTTGCCAATAACAATTTCATAATCATTGGATTATAAACTATGACAAATATGGCATTTTTCTTTACTAGTTGATCGTGATGAGTCATTATATTAATATAATCTCACAGTATTCCATAACTGATCTAGAAAATGTCGCATAACATTGTACCTTGATGCATAAGTTGGCTTAATATGATTTATTTTACAGATCATTTATATAGAGTACCTGCTTATATTTAATTGATAAATATATAATTAATAAGTAGGCTGGTACAAAATTTCTATGATGCAATATCATTTAATATAAATTACCTATATAGGGTATTCTTACGGCTTGCAAGTTTTAGGCATTGGATTTATTGATTATTGTTTATACCAGGATCCTTTAATTTTTTTTTCTCTTTCCTTTCCTCAGAGATGATGATAGATTCAGTTAGGCTAGGGAATTATATCTACAACTTTAATAGAGCTAATTATACATCTTTTATAATCCTAATTAAAGGATTACGTTAAACAATATAACATAGACACTGTTTGATCATATTAATTTGTTTATTACACTTAGGAAGATTGGATTAGTCCCTTTCTCTGTTCTTTTTTATTTATTGGGTTCCTCTCTTCCAGATATAAAAGCTGTCCTGATATACAGGGAGGTGGTCTTGGTCTTTTGTATCTGGCTGTTTCTAAGACTGACCTTTTCCACTCTGTATATCTGAGATGACAATTTTATTTTATACTTACTTGTTGTGGATGTTTAATTTTGTTAAGACTACAAATGTTAGAGAGAGCTGCATAGATAATCTTCAAAAAGAGAAATATAAGTTTGTTAACTTAAGAATAGTTAAAATACCTGCCAACATGAGGACAAGTTACAATATATATTATAATTCGCTCTATAGATCATTGCTGCATATTACTTTGCATAAGAGTCCCTTGATATATACTTACTACTTAAATTGGTCAATAACTTAAATACATAATGTCCAATCTAGCATTTTGTACCTGGAATGTCAAGGGACTCAATACACCAAATAAACATAAACAAATTCTAAATTATCTAAAAACACAAAATACAAATTGCAGCTTACAAGAAACTAAATTATTAGATGCAGACAATGACAGATTAAAAGAGATTGGGTCGGTCAAGTGTATGCAGCATCAGCTACTACAAAAAGAGGTGTGGCCATATTGTTACATAAAATCTGAGATGGACACCTCTAACATACAGAAAGATACTGATGGCAGATGGCTTATCATAACTTTTAACACCCCATCAGGGCCATTAACCATAGTCAATATCTATGCACCAAATTCAGATGACCCTAAATTTTTCAGAGTTTATCCCAAATGTTTATTACATTGAATATGTACAATTCCCGATGTTAATTGGAGGGACTTTAACTTTACTTTAGAAGCATATATGGATAGAAGCAGTGGGTCATTAGGCAGTCACCTAAAAGTTTATCTATTATCACTCAACTTATGCAGGATTTGGGCCTATCAGATATATGGAGAACTTTCCATCCTAGAGACAGAGAATATACGTTTTATTCTTCACATCATCAGACATACAGTAGAATAGACTACTTGTTAACCTCACCTATAATAACTGCAAATACAATTGACGTCAACATTTTACCATTAATTATATCAGATCATGCTCCAGTTAAACTTCTAGTCACATGTGGTCTTCCCCCTAAAAAATCCTTTGCATGGAGACTAGACCCCTTATTATTGAAGGATCCGGAATTTGTCCCCTGGATTAAAACACAAATAGAAGAATTTATACAAATTAATGACCCAAGAGACCGTCTATGAGTACAATATAGGAAGCACTTAAAGTTACACTTGAGGCAAAATAATCAGTTATGCAGCCCATAGGCGAAGCTCAGGAACAGCGAATTAATAACCTTGAAAAATTACTTGAAACAAAGCAAAAACTATATTCTAGCAATCCTCATCCCAATCCTTCCTCAAATCTGCATTATGAAATCTTACAATTAAGAATGCAAATCAATGAGTTAATATCTAGAAAGACGGAAATTGCTTTACTGAGAATAAAACACAAATTTTGGGAAAGGAGCGAGAAAGGAAGCAAAATTCTTGCTTACAGACTTAAGATGCAACAGACAGAACATTACATAGCAGCTTTAAGGATGATAAAGGGAAGATTCAAACTAATGAATCTGATATTAATCAGATAATGACATCTTTTTATAAAAAACTTTATTCTTCACTCCATACACCATCAAGTCTGGACATTTCCTCTTTCTTAGATAAGATAGCACTTCCATGTCTCTAAGAGATAATACAATCTTTTAGATACACCATTTACAGTGGAGGAGATAAGAAAGGCAGTTCACACTCTCAAAATGGACGATCCCCAGGTGGGGATGGCTTCCCTGTGAAATTTACAAACTCTGTGAAGAACAATTGTGTCCTTTATTATGCAAGTATTTCATGAATCATCTTTATTAGGCCAACTACCGTATACTATGACAGATGCAATAATTACGATCCTTCCAAAAAGATAAGGATGCAACTAATCCAGCTAATTATCGCCCAATATCTTTACTTAATAAGATGGAAAGATTTTCGCTAAGATTTTAGCAAATCATATGAGAACCATATATCCGAAACTAATTCATAAATCTCAAGTGGGCTTTGTCAAAGGTAGGATGGGTTCTGATAACTTCGTTCATTAATAAATCTCATTTACAAAGCCAAATCTCTCAAATCTCCGCAGCAGCGATAGCAATAGATTTCGAAAAACCTTGACTCTTTAAGTTGGAATTTTCTCTTTCAAGTACTGTCTCGTTTTGGCTTTAGTGAACAATTTTGTTCCTGGATTAAACTACTTTATACCAATCCTCATGCAAGAGTACTCACTAATTCTACTTTATCACAGACATTCAGACTAGAAAGGGTACCAGACAAGGATGCCTCTCTCACCTTCACTTTTATTCTAGCCCTATAAACTTTTGCTGCCTTTATTAGACAGAACAACGAAATTAAGGGTATTAACATCGGTCACATACAATATACAACCCTGTCATATGCAGATGACATGTTAATTCTATTAGAAAATTTAAACACATCTGCAAAACTACTTAAAGACATTTTCGCTTTGTTTTCAAGACTTTCGGGATTAACAATTAACACTCAAAATCAGAAATATTGCCATTGAATAAATACTGTATACGAATATGAATATACATTTAGATTTTCAATGGGCCCCAATATATCACCTATTTGGGGATTAAAATTTCAACTGATTTTGACAAAATATGGGAAAACAATCTTCGGCCATTACTTACTAAAATTAAAGCAGATTTGGATAGATGGAAAAGTTTGAAATTATCCCTACTCGGCAAGATATCGGTAATTAAAATGAATATTACTCCTAAAATCTTATATTTGTTTGCCTGTATCCCCCTTAAGATATCTCCTTCCTTGTTGGAAAACATTGACAAATCTATAGGAAACTTTATATGGGAAGGAAATGTTCGAGGTTTAATCGTATCAAATTACGACTATCGTTGGTACTAAGGTGGATTTGGCCTACCTTGGTATATGGCCTATTGGGCTTTCTGGCGTCACAAACTATTAAGTGGTTTATGAAACCTAATCATAATGTTCCGTTATGGTATGATATGGAAACTGCTCTATCTATAGGATATACACCTAATAGTAACATCTACTTCCCATTATCTTCTAAACTAAAAAAATCCCACAATTAATGCATCAGTTCATTACTGGTTTTAAAATGCATAATTGGCTTAATCTGACCCTTCCCCTTATCTTTTACACCAATATGGGGTAATCCAAGATTTATATTAGAAAACAAACCAATATATTGTAAATCTTGGAGATATAAGAATATCCTATTTTACACGATATTCTAACTGATAATGACAACTCATTAAACTCTTTTAATAATATTCAAACAAAATGGAACATTCCTAAAGAAGAATTTTGGAAATATCTACAAATACGCACGGCCATACCCTCTGATCTTCAACAACTTAGTAAAATGGAAGTATCAACTTCATATATAAATACATGGATTAATATCTCTCATGGCTTAACCAGCAAAATATATAAGCAGATTAGAGACATATTACCAAACCAATCACTTTTGGCAAGAGATAAATGGAATCGGATATTAAATATAAATATTAGATTCTCAATGGAATAGCTGTTGGAGAAATTGTCACGATTCCTTTAAAGATATCGTAGTAGGTTAATTCAATCAAAATTTTACATTTATGGTTTCAAAACACCAGCTCATTATACAATATAGGTCTAGCCCTTAACAATAAGTGCTGGCGATGTATGATACCAAATGGAGATCTCTTACATATATTATGGACCTGTAAACCTATATCTGACCTATGGCACACTGTTCATATATTAGTCACCCAAATTATTAGACTTGATATTACTTTCGATCCTAAATTTTGCTTGTTAGGAATAAGGAATAATAATACAAACTTAACAAAATACCAATTCAAATGGCTCCAGATCTTATTTATGCAGTTTAGGAGATTAATTTTAATCAAATGGAAAACTCAACTTATACCTACTTTAAAAGATATTTTTGACAACCTGACTCACATCGCATCTCTGGAAAGAATCTCATACCTGATAGTAGACCGACTCAATGAATATTACTTGTGCTGGCAGGACTATCTAAATTTTCTTCAAACTCAGAAGATATAACAGATATTACCTTTCTCTTTTCTTTTTTACTTTCAGATATATCTTTAATATGGATGTAGAGTTTAAACTAACTTTCTGTGCAGCTCTAGTTTAGTATAGAATATGTTGTTCTTTGTATTTTTCTATATTATTAATTGTAATAAAGGGTGAACAGAATAAGTAAAAGAGAAAATAATTTTAATATACAATTACATAACCCTTTTAAGACACCATTTACGTGTACTAGTATATTGGTATTTTGGCAACACATTATATTTTATATACTATCATCTGTTGTACCTTGTATACAAAATGTAATATCATTCATATTTGATTTTGTACTATGTACATGTGTAATGATAAATATCTATTAATAAATAGATTAACTGCAAAAAAAAAAATCTCTGCTTATACATGAGTATATACAGTATGTGTTTCAGGTTTGTAACAGTTGACAAATTCATATTTTTAATGCCTTTTGGTGTGGTCCATTTCTCCAGGGTTGCTGGATCTGGTCAGCATGCCTGCAGGTTGCTGATACAAGTTGGGGTGCAAATCTACTGTGCCTATTATGAAGTTGTATTGCTACTGGTATTGGAATGCTGGTAACTTCATTCTGTTTGTCAGTACCTGCTTTACAATAAGTTTTAATAGGGGCCTTATATGTGTTAATTCCTACTAGGGGTGGAAGTGTTAGCACTGGTAAAGTGATCATTTTAATAAAGAAATAATTCATGACATGGTGCTTGTCATGTTGGGATAACGTCACCCTCAGGTGGCAGAGTCTGCACCACCTGAAAAGTGACATTCTCCCACCATGACACACACCCTGGAGTGCATTAATCCTGTTATGCAGTGGTTCCTTTGTTGAAGACAAACAAAAAGGATTAGACAATGCACCTTCAAAGACATTTTCCCTTGTATTTTAACATTAAGATGTGTAGTAGTCCCTTTGTCTTAATCAGTTAACTCTTATTTAAGAAAGCTTCTCTACCATGCAAAGTGTAGGCCCAACATGCGTATTGCCTCCAGTGCGGATCCTATCTCGGCTGCCTGCCAAAGCCTTGCCCAGTGCGGTCAGGTTCAAGTGGGCAGTTTTCCATTAGTAGATTATAGAGATCTGCCACTAGAGGGATCTTGTTCTTTCATTTAAGAATGTCTACCCTCTTAAAGTCACAGTAGCTTTACTTGCAATATCCTTCCTTTTACTGCCTCCCTACTAAATTCTGTTGGACCTCTTTTAGTTCCTCTCTTGTCCAATGGCATCACAGGGTGCAAAACTATTTTTGCCGCTTTTCTGTGCACTCCGGGTCCCACTCTCATTTGGATAGCACCCCACATCACATACTCCTGTTCTCCCTACCACAGAACTTCCTCTTATCACACTTGGTATGGTCACCAGTATCGATGTAACATACTACACCCCTTTCTTCCCGTGAAAGCTGCACCACAGCAGGCTGCACATGAAATGTGGAAGTTGACTGTCCTCTATTGACCCACCTGTTCTTGTGCTACTTAAAAACCTCGTGTTCCTACGGACCCTGTTAAAGTACATCTAAAGGGGAAATCTCATCCCCTTACACTTTATTTACTAAGGCAACTCCTGAAACGCCTCATTCTTTACTTCTTCTTATCTCTGAGAGTGTACATCCTAATCTGGGCTCTCCTTCATATGGAGTCAATGGCAACAAAAAACGGGATACGCTTGTCCTGGCCAGTATGAACATTCGCAGTCTGTTAAAAAAATTTGATGCCCTCACTGCTTAGGTTGTAATATACAACCCCGACATCCTGTCAGTCATCTAAACATGGCTGTTACCATCTACCCCTGACTTGGCCATCCTCCTACCAGGCTACTCACTTTTTAGGCAGGACAGACTATCTAGAAGAGGAGGTGGCTGTGCCGTATGCCTAAAGGAGTCATTGTTGGCTTATCCACTTTCCCTCCCTGAACCAAGTATGGATATTCAGATCCTTGCTGCTAAGGTTATGCTCGGTGCATACAACAAGGTCCTCAACATTGGCTCAATCTATATTCCCAATGACCTCACTGAACAAGGGTTAAATCCCCCAATGAACTGCATCATGTGTCTAAAACAAGACACAGAAACCATTCTGTTAGGTGACTTTAATGCCAGCTGGCTCTCATTAGGTACCAGAAGGCATAGGGATGAGTTAACAGGCCTAAATTTTACCCAGTTAATAACTCCAACCAGTTAAACTATAAGACTGGGACTAGCACACTCCTGGACTGGGTCCTAATGAATCGTCCAACACATATCTCCCATTCTGAAGTACTGCCTGACACTATCAGTGATCACTCTCCTACCAAGTGTTATTGGTCTAACAAATTTATCAAGCCCCCTGCCAGAACAATCACAAGTAGAGTGCTCTTTCATGGCCACCTGCAGCCACTAAAGTCTCTCCTCCGACAACAAGACTGGTCTTACATTGAAACCGCACCTGATATTGACTCAGCTCTACAATACTTCATTGAACACTTCAATGCGGCCTGTGACATCTCACGCCCCTTTTAGGACACGTAGGATCAGGGGACTTGATAATCCCTGGATATTTTTTAGCCATCTGGCTCAAATGAAAGCTCATGACCACCTCTGGCATAGGGCCAGGACATCTGGCAGTCAACCTGATATACAGGCCTATAAGATGGCCAGGAACGCATATACTAAGTCTGTCCCTGAGCACAAAGTGCATTATTATAAGGACATCCTTGCCCAGACCTGGGCGGACAGGGAAAATATCCTGGGGAAAACCTTTTGGAAATCACTAAGAAAGCATCCAAACAAGCTCCAATATGTTAAATGTTGATGGGTCTATCACCCATGACCCAGTGTTAATTGCCAATGCATTTAATTCATCCTTCACAGACCTTAGCCACATTCTGCCCCCAAATTTCTTTGAACTGCCCAGCACAGCTCCTACATCCACCAAATCAGAAGAGGCCTTGACCCACCCATGTTTCTACTTCAAAGCTATCTCGGAAAGCGAGGCCAAGAAATACCTACGTAAAGTTCTAGGAGGAATTAGGACAAGCAGTGATTCCTTTGACCTAAAACTTCTTACTCTAACCCTAGATGAAGTCCTGTTTCCCCTCACCAAGCTTCTCAATCACTCCCTCATACTTTCACAACCTCCCCAGATCTGGAAATATGCTCTGGTTACATAAGTTAAGAGTGGGGACAAATTACTACCTAGGAATTATAGGCCAATATCTATTCTTTCCTGTTGTCCAAAGCACTTGAAAGGATTGTTGCTGACCAGTTTGTGGAGTACCTGGAAAAATGCAACCTACAATGTGTCCAACAACATGGTTTTCGGAAAGGGCATAGCACATCTACAGCCCTACTGGAATTCACAGGTTTCATTCACCATACTCTTGATCAGGGTCAACTTGTTGGTGCAACCTTTATTGACCTGTCTAAAGTATTTGGACACGGTCGGTCACCATTTGCTGATACATCAACTTGCTGGGCTTGGTATATCTTCAGAAGTCATAAAGTGGTTCACCAGCTATCTAGCAAACTGCACACAGCGGTGAGAATAGGTCTACCCTTTTGCTAATTGCCTGTCTGCTCTGGGGTTCCTCAAGGATCAATACTGGGACCCCTTCTATTTAGCACTTTCCTTAATCTTCCGGCATCCTGTTCGAACCAGTACTCCTCCTCTACATGGAAGATGCAGTCATTTTCTCAGAATGCTGACCCTACCCTCCCTCAGGCCCAATTTCAGAAAAGTTTTATTGAAGCAGAGTCCTGGTTCACCTGTTGTAGGTTGGTGCTTAATTGCAAAAAAACAAAGAACATGCTCTTCCATGGTACCCACAGCAAGCACAAAGCCAAGCAACTGGTGATTAAAAATGGTGCGGGTGTAGTCCTTGATAAGACTCAATCTTTTAAACACCTAGGAGTTACTCTGGATAGTACGCTGTCCTACTCCAACCATGTTGAGAATGTTGCCAAGGCAGTTAACATTCACCTAGACCTTAAACACAGGCATAAACACTGCCTTACTACCGAAGCCTTCAGATTGGCTATCCAAAGTTCAATTGTTTCTATTATTGACTATGGTTTGGTCATTTATGGTTCTGCCACAGACACAACCCTACATCGGCTTGCCACAGTTCTGAATAAGGCATGCGGTCTACTAACTGGTGCAGCATATCGTATTCACACTTGTGACCTTTATGGACAAGCAAACTGGCTTTAACTCTAGGCTCGCATTGAATATCAAGCCTGCCTTCTGGCTAAGAGGGCAGATCTTGGTCTCCTACCACCAGGTTACCTTCAGCTTTTCAGTCCCTTCTGGGGCACTTGTAACACACGAAGTTCTGTGAGCCAAACTTTTACTGTCCCTCGCTGTCGAAATTCACTCCAGCAGTGATCCATTGCGGTTAGAGCTGCTAATTTATTTAATTCCCTTCCTCCTGAGATTGCGATGACTGCAACCTTGGAACCATTTAGGTGTAAGCTGTGTCAATTCCTAGTTTCCAGAGCATCTTGTAGCTGCTATACCTAATCTTTACTGATGGATAAATGCACTGGGACCTCCGTTTTTTACCATTTGCCCCTGTATAGCCCTACCCTGTTGCTGCGCTTATTCCACTTACAGCACTTCCTTCCTTCCTTCATCCCTTTCCCATCCCCATTCCTGTCCTCTTTTCATCCTACCTCATCCCCCCCTTACTTTACCCCTCCTCTGTTTCCTCACCTTGTTCTCTCCTCTCCCTTTCCCCCTCCTGCATCCCATGGGTCTTTCCTGCATAAGCTTCATTGTGGCAACTCCTCCTTGCTTTTATATTGCTCCTTCCACCCAATTCACCCCTGTCCTTCTCTCCTTGTAATCCCTTTCACCCTTCTTCAGACAAAGCCACTGGCTGCACTTGACCTAATATTTATCTTGCCATATTGTTCTTTTGTTTATGTAATTACTTTCCTTATGTAGTACCACTTACTGAAACCATTGTAATTTGTTATTCTTGTGACTTGACTTGGAACCTCTGTATAAGAGCCCTTGGCTCAAAGGTCTTTCTGATTTGTTATATAAATAGAAAGTTATTTTAGTAATGGTTAATGTGGTATAACAGCTACTATACTGATTTACATACAGCAACAAGGAATTCTGGGTAGATGATAAAGTTAATGTAAATTTTCCTTACTCAGCAGTATAGTCTCCTATTTTGGTAGTGGTGACTGCAGTATGGTACCTAATATGTAGATGTATGTAGCAAGGCATTGTGGGTACACTATGAAGCTGTCTTCCATTTTCCTTACTTGAAGGTGCATTCTCCTATTTTTGTATTGTTATAACAACATACGCTCTCAGATGTTTGTTTTCAAAATGAGGCATTGTGCGTACACTACATAAGTGACAGGATTTTTATTTAGATGGTCTCCTGTTTCTGTAGTGAGTATAGAAATATAATATCCTATATACTAATTCATAAAGTGAGGAATTGTTGGTACAGTAAATGGCTAATTTTTTCATCTCCCTATTGATAACATTCAGTGGTGTGAGCTGGGACTAAATCCGTAATATTATTCTGGGATAACATCATGGATCCAGCCCAGACTGACCAATCAGAGCCCAGCATTCTTCCTTGCCATTGTATAATGTGGAGTACAAAATAGATAAGCTTGAATGTAGGACAGCCTGTCAGGAGAAAACACTAAGTCTGGCTACTGCATAGAAGCTTGTAGTAGTGTTTCAAACAGCATTACCTTCCCCCCATTTACAGGAGATGGGATCATTGTTTTAGTGCCATACAGTGAAATCACATCAGTTGAATGACAGGTGTGAATGATCAGAGCCTTTCACCACATCAGTTATCCATTCTGCAAACCTCACTACAATGTGTTATGACTTCAGCTTCCAGCAACCCTGGAGAAATAGACCACAACAAACTGGCAAAAAAAACAAAACAAAAAAATTCTCAACTTTTTTACAAAATCTGAGAGACGCATGGGCCCAGATATTCAGAGCAGTTGAGCAAGTGCGGAATTGCACCAAGGAGCCATATTCAGTGGGAGCCAGTGCACAGCGCAAAATCCATTGCGCCAATGTGCGACTATAATGAATGCAGGTGCAAGAGCAGGGAGCGTTCCCATGAATATCCAGCACAGTGGCATATTTGTCCATGAAACCATGGTGCAATTGTGGAGCAAATCGAAGTTTCTCTGAGCAGACTTGTTCCTATAAATGCAGGGTGCAAACACACAGACCGGAGTCCCTCTTTAAAGCTGTCGAGGTTCAGAAGAGACAGAGAAGAAAGAAGAGGAGGGGCGGGTGGCCTATATGTAAGGGAAGGTATTAAAGTTACATAGGTTCAGGAAGAGACGGAATGAGAAGGAGGTATTGTGGTCACACTTGAAATGGCTCAGGCTCAACGACTTCACATGGGGATGTCTACAGGCCTCTAGCTCAAGAGTGGGGGGCAGAAACAAGGAACTGGGGGAGGAAATACACTACATGTCATCCAAAGGGGAGGTCTTGCTCCTGGGAACTTTAACATGCAAAATATGAAGTGGAGCATGCCAGTGGCAGCCTCAACACGGAGTTGGGACATATTGGAATCACTGCAGGAGTGGGTCTCAGGCAGTTGATGTGAACCCACTAGAGAAAGATCAGTGTTAGACCTGAACCTAACGAACAGACAGGATCACGGATGTGTGAGTGAGGAGTCACCTGGGGTCATGACCATTGCACTTTGTGGTTTAATTTAAGCAGAGTCTAAAACAAACTATAGTAAGGCTAATATCTTCAGACTTCAGGGGAGTAGACTTCAACGAGATGAGAGAAAATATCAGAGGGGCATTAACAAGGGTGAAAACAGGAGAGGGAGTTGCGGTATGGTGGGAATGCATTAAAGAGGCTATAGTCGAGGTAACATGCCATTGCATCAAGCAGAGGAGTAAGAGAAGGAGAACCACTATGGTTCTCAAAGGAGGTGACAGGAAAAATTAGAGCAAAGGGCAGGAACTTCAGGAAATATAAGGAATCCCAGAGTGAGGAGGATAGGCAGGAGTACCTTGAGAGCCAAAGACAAGCGAGTAAAGCAGTTAGGAGAGCAGTAGAGAACAGAAAAGAGATTAGCTCAAACAGTGAGAAAAGGGGACAAAGAATTCTACAGGTATATTAGTGGTGGAAGAAAAGCCAGGGGGAGGTTGTAAGACTTGGAGGGGATGGGGAGAGTGTGTGGAAGAGGACAAAGAAAAGGCAGAGATACTTAAATACTTTTGTTCGGTATTTAACATGTAAGGGGTAGCACAAGGTCCAAGGCTGGATATCACAGGGGAGGTTTACACCAACCCATTTTCAGTGTCAAGAGTACTGGAGGAGCTCTCTTCACCAAGGGTCAATAAGGCTATGGGGACAGATGGCATACATTCCAGGATTTTGAAGGAACCGAGACAAGAGCTAGTGACTCCACTGGCAGACATTTTCAGCAAGTCCTTAAAGACAGGGGTGGTTCCTGCCGATTGGAAGAGGGCTCGTGTGGTTCCACTGCACAAGAGTGGGAGCAGGGAAGAGGCAGGGAATTGTAGGCCAGTCAGCCTCCCCTCTGTAGTCAAGATCATGGAGACGCTGCTGAAGGAGAGGATTGTGGAACACTTCACAGTAAATGGAGAGCTGTATCCAAGGCAGCACGGCTTCATGAAAGGAAGGTCATGTCAGATGAATCTTATAGATTTTTTTGACTGGGTGACAAAGGCAGTGGACCAGGGTGGAGCAGTCTACATCGCATATCTGGGCTTCAGTAAGGCTTTCGACACCGTACCACACAGGAGGTTGTTGAGTAAGTTGGCCGGCAAAGGGGTGGTCAGTACGGTGATGAACTGGATTAGGAACTGGCTGCAGGACAAGAAGCAGAGGATGGTAGTAAATGGGATAGTCAGATGAGAGGAGGGTGGCCAGTGGGGTACTTCAGGGGTCAGTCCTGGGACCAGTCCTGTTTAATATCTTTATAAGCTACATAGCGGAAGGACTGAATAGGGAAGGTACGCCTGTTTGTGGATGACACTAAGATCTGCAACAGGGTAGGTACACCAGAAGGGATGGAAAGGATGAGAATGGATCTTGAGAAATTGGAGAACTGGTCTGTGGCATGGCAGCTGAGGTTTAATGCCAAGAAGTGCAAGATTATGCACGTGGAAAGAGGAACCCGGGAGAGCTACAAAATCACTGGAGAACTTCTGACAGTCACTAAAGAGGAGAGGGACTTGGGCATCATTATCACAGGGGACTTGAAGGCCATCAGGCAGGTAGCCAAAGCAGTGGAGAGCTCAATGGGATGTTGGGGTGCATTGGGAGAGGAATCATGAGTCAGAGGAGATAATAGTTCCACTGTACAAAACTATGGTGAGGCAGCATCTGGAATACAGTATGCAGTTCTAGAGGCCTCACCTGCGCAAGGAGATGGATAAAACATATATTTTTAACAGGAGATAAACTTTTAGGACTGTAAGGCCCTGTTTTACAAAGTTGTCCTGTGTAAGCAGATGGTTACATAAAGTGGAAGAGCGCAAAACTTATCAATTGTTTCAAAGAAGACCACAGATTTACAATCGGGAAAACACTTTTTAAAACTCATTTAACTATAAACTTACAAAAGAATTTCGAACAATACAAGGATGGGGTATCTTAATTTAGTATTGTGTATCAAAAACAAGAATATTTGTACTACACTATGGAACAATGTTTCCCCTCTAGACAATCACAGGATATAAAGTGTCCATGTGGTTCGAGACAAGACATCACACATGGGCCATTGTTCGTAAACTTGTTTACATAATACTCAACAGGCGATCGTAATTTATAACCCGTCCATTTCTTGCTAATATCCTTTGGCCCTTTATTATCCTAGACAGTAGCAAGTAACTTTCCACATCGTGTCTATACCTTTTCTAAACTCTCATAGATTTCTTGCATTTCTAATCTCTGGGTTTAATTCATTCCATATTTTTGGGAGGTAATACCTTCTTTGCATCTTACTATACACATTATTGACAAAGGGGATCCTTAAACCTCTTGTGTTTTTTTATTTTTAAGTCCCTCGAAGTATATTTATTTGCTGATTTCTGTGCATATGTTGTACCATTTTTATTTCCCTCTCCAAATTCCACACACACTTTTGGACCCAATAAGTTTTTCCTTCGGATTCTGAGGGAGTCCCAATTTAAATATTGCAGAAGGCTGCAGTGGTGTATGTTGAAATTACATTTTAAGACAAATCTTGCTATCTTGTAAAATACTTTAACTTATCAAATGAGGTTTTTGTTGCATGTTGATAAATTGTACTCTGTATTCTAGTACTAGTAACTTTAATTGTGATGCTACTTTATTTCTGTCCTCTTTAGGCAGAAAGGAGCTCTTCCTATGTGGGACCCCCAGTCTGACATTCACGTTACCCATAGTGCTGGCTATAGGCCCTCCAAATGTAAGTTTGTTATCCAAAAGTACCCCCAAGTATTTGTATTGTCCCGCTTCTTCCAACTTATAATTATTTAGGGTAACAATATTCAGTCCTTGATTATACTGTATGTCTTTGTTATACCTCTCATTTTAAACCATATAACTGGAATCTCTTTTCCTGCTCAGGACCATTTTGGAGGCTTGCAGCCAACACTGCAGGATTTTGAATTCAGACTGCAGGGTATTCAGTATTTCCAGTCTATCCTTGGCTCTGGCTATCCGGGTCGGCCATATCATCTGCATACAGGTAAATTTTACACCTTTCAATCAGCTGCGGCAATGGGTTTATGTAGATCAAAAACAGAAGGGGGCCCACAATCGAGCCCTTGGGACACCCCTACCCCTTCTCAGATGGTACAGCACCCACACTGACCTGCTGAGTGTACTCTGTCAGGTAGGAGAGCATCCATGTTTTAACTGGATCAGATGTGCCAACGAGCGTAAGCCTATCCATCAAAATGCTATAGTCAACCAAATCAAAGGCTTTTGAGAGGTTGATGAACACCGCTCCAACAGACTCCCCCAGCTCCAGTCCATTTGAGACTGTATCTAAGAAGTTTCCCAGAGCGGTGTCCGTTGACCTCTCCGCCCTAAAGCCCACCTGGCAGTCCGATAACAGTTTGTATTTGTCAAGGAACTTGTATATATTTGGTTACATACCAGTATTTAAAACACCTTAGAGATCATGGACAGCAGGGCTATCTGGTGATAACTTGTCTGGTTGCCTCTAGCTCCTCCCTTAAAAATGGGTATTATTTTAGTTCTTCCAAAAATCTGGATAAATCCTGTTTTGTAGGCTGGCATTAAACAAGTTTGTTAAGGCTGGAGTTATCTGTTCAACAGAGTCCTTTAAATTTTTTTATCTCCACTGGAGCTAATCCTGTGGCCTTCTGCGAATTCAGTTTTTTTGTTTTTGTACCTCATTCAGTCTAATTACTCGAAATTAAAATTGTGGTGTATTTAGATTAATGTGTACTGCTTTAAATGGACCATTCTGTGTATTTGGATGTATCATCCAATTGGCATATCTGGGAGATAGCAAACATATTGATTTAGATAATTTGCAATTTGGTATGCACTCATTTCTTCTTCCTTCTCATCCCATATATTTATTTATATATCTTTATTTGTTTTCCCTTCAAGTTAAGTTCCAATATTGTGCAGAATTTATCTGATTAATTTTACATTTGTAATATTTTTTTCTAGCCTTTTTGATCATACACTTGCATTTATTCCTAATTTTTTAGGGCTGTGGTGGAGCCTACAGCCGTTTTGCATCAGCTCGGTAGCTCTAACAATGGCTGATCGTGGAACCTCTTCCACTGGACTTTTGGAAGTATCCTTCCAAAAGCCCAAGAGAGCTTTAACACCTCCACCATGATCGGTCGCTACAGAATAACAGCCGCACTATTTTGGCTGTTACTTCCGCGTTCTAGTGTGTGAACTGCGCATGTGCACGACTCCTGCGCATGCATGGTTCTGCCGGTGCCGCCATGCTGTGAATGCCAAAATGCTATTCACTATTTTCTGTGCCCCCCCCCAAGTCTTGCCCAACATTAGGGTGCCCAATCCCCATGTCTGCATTCATGTGGCACACTGGCAGCCCACCCCAGTGTGCAGAAATACATTTTTTCTTTCTGTACATTGAAAACGGTCCCTCATTGTCATGTTCTTTTTCCTGGTATCCCTCCCCATGTCATGCCTGACATTGGGGTGCCAAATCTCACGTCAGCATTCATGTGGCACACTGGGAGCCCACCCAGTGTGCAGAAATGTTTTTTGTAAATTAGAAAATGGTCCCTCATTGTCGGGTTTTTTTTTCCCTGTAAAACTAAAAATGGTCCTCATCATCGCTGCAGTCCACCCTCCCACCCTCCCACTGAGTTCCCATCTCCCCACCCTCTTACCCCATACTTGCCTCCAGAGGTCAGCACTGTCATCTTCTCTTGACCGGGACACATCTGCACTCTTCAAAGTCCAACCGTGAACTGAAGAATTAAAGCTAAGCATGCTATGCAGCTATTCATTGGGGTTTTCGACTTATGCTGATCTCTCATTCATTTTTGGACTTTTACCCCAAATTTTCAACATGGGGTTCTTGGGACCCCACCTCATGAAAACTGTCACTGACATGTTGTTATTCAGTCTCAAAAGGTGATTTTGCAGTCACTATGCGGAATCACCTTTTGGGACGGATTCATGAAATGACAGTGCCACTATGCATGAAGTGGGGGTCCCAAAAAGCCCATATTGGAAATTTAGTGAAAAATTCCCAAAAATGACTGCATTAAGAGTGTGCATTGTGCAGTTTCTACACATGCTCTTAACATCACCAATTTTTAATATTTTTCAATCCACATGTTTAACATTGTCATTCTTGCACACCTCCTTCAAAACAGTACAGCTGTCATTTTCCACAACCTGTCCAAAATCATTTTTCACACCTGTGGTGCAGAATAGCGCGTTTGCTCTGCGCAATTGCCTTTTGGGACAATTGAACAAAATGACACTGGCACTGTTCATGAGATGGGGTCCAAAAAAGGCCATGTTGAAAATCTGGAGCAACACCTCCAAACAATGGCCAAGTTACACTTGGGTGTTGAATAATTTCTATGCACATGTGTAACTTTCATCACTTGGTAGCTCTTCACAGCCTTATTGGCTCTGGCCAGGATTTGTTTGAATAGTTTCCAGTCTTCTGCTTTCAATGTTTGATTTGCCCTTTTACACACACTATCCATCCACCTAATCTGCTATTTTTATGTTGCTTGCACGCATGTGCAAGAAACATAGTGCCATCATCGGAGATTTTGAGGTGTGTCACTTCCTCCTCCAATTCAGTCAGTGAGCTGGCAGGTGCGGCCCTGTAAGCCAATGCATTTTGGAGCTGTCTTTGACGCTCCAAATGCAGTGGCACTCTGATTGAAAGGGGGGCTAGCTCAGTGAGTACCGATAAGCGTAGCTCCCCCACGCAGGCGCACGCCTCACATCGCTCTGTGTAGCCGACGGGGTGCCCAATCTCGCCGGCTAAGCTGCTGTCGCTCCCCCTCCGTAGCTGGTGCCACACTGGGAGCCCACCCAGCATGGCAATCAGTTGTTTATTAGCAGGGGTGCCAATCCCGTCGGCTGAAACTGACCCCCATCCTTGTGCCATGCTGGGGCCCACCCCAGCATGGCAAACATCCTCGTAGTCTTTTTTTTGTTTTAAACCTGTAAAATAAAACGGTCCTGGGGCACGTCTCCGACCCCCCACCACAACCCACACCCACCCACTGTGCACCCAGCCTCACCACACCCCTCACCCCATACTACCTCCGGACTCTGGCGTGACGATCTTCGTGGACCAGGAACACGCTCTGCACTCTTCAAAGCCGACCGCGAACTGAGGAAATGCCGGAAGCTGTATAATGGGCTAGATAGGAGGGTTCAACTTTATTGCATATCTCAGGCATTTTTGGATTTTGCACAAATTTTCAACATGGGGTTTAGGACCCCTTCATGAGTGATGTCACTGTCATGGTGGTATTAGGTCCGAAGGGTGATTTCGCAGTGACTGTGAAATCTTCCGGCCCAAATATCACCATGACAGTGACATCATTCATGAGAAGGGCCCAAAACCCTATGTTGAAAATTTGGTCCAAAATTCCAAAATTACTGTTTTATTTAGCCGCAGTGTTATGCAGTTCCTACACAGGCTCGTAAGTTCGTGAAATTTCAATATTTTCACTCCAGATTTTCAACATTGCCATTTTACCACACCTTCTTATGAGTAGTATAGCTGTCATTTTTCACATCTCACCCAAAATGTGTTTCCGCCCTTGTAGCACAGAATGGCGCAGTCAATGTGTGAAATCAATGTACGGGACAAATTAAGAAAATCACAGTGACACTGTTCATGAGCAGAGGTCTTAAAATGGCTATGTTGAAAATTTGGTGAAAAAATTCCTAAAAATGACTGTTTTACGAGTGTGCGTTGCGCAGTTCCCAATGCCATCGTAGGTTTGCGAATTTTCAATATTTCCACTCCAGATTTTCAACATTGCCATTTTACCACACCTCCTTATGAGCAGTACAGCTGTCATTTTTCACCTCCTGCCCAAAACGTGTTTCCGCCCATGTAGCGCACAATGGCGCAGTCGGTGTGCAAACTCAATGTATGGGACACATTAACAAAATCACACTGACACTGTTCATGACCAGAGGTCTTAAAATGGCTATGTTGAACATTTCGTGAAAAATTTCCTAACAATGACTGTTTTACGAGCGTACGTTGCGCAGTTCCTATGCACGCTGGTAAGTTCGAAAATTTTCAATATTTGCACTCCAATGACTTCCAAATACCTAAACAGCACATAGAAGCAAGCAACATTCGGCATTGACAAATGCTTGTTATTTTATTGTCAACCCAAGGATGGTGCTGTTTTCTTTCTTTTCCTTGTTTGAAGGTGCATTTGTGTTACAAATATCCACATGAGTTCTGGTAAATTCCCTAACTGCTACATCAACATCTGGGATGAGATTAATTCAGTCCCAGTTTTCTTGTTCCAGTTGCTGTTGGAACCTCGATCTATTAAACATTTTAAAATCTCCTATAGATGTGTTTATTTGTTCTTATTTACATTCTGTTTCACATTCAAGGTAGCAGTGGTCCCCTAAATTTGGCGTCCCAACCTTAAAACATGATAGTTTAATACCCGCAGTCATAAATACCAGGTTCTAGATATTTCCATTGCTCTGGTATGTGCTTTTACGTGTGGGAATATTTATAATCTGTGTTAGGCCTAAAGGTTGTAGTTCTGCTTCATGTTTTTGGCCTCTAGCTGCACCCCAGGTGCAGTGAAAATCTCTGATCAAGATTGTCTCCTTTTGTTCAATTATAGTGATCATTTTTGATAATAATGTCTCAAATGCTACAGGCTTAACCTTGGGATGAGAGAATATTACCGCAACACCTATTGATAACTTGAGGACATGAACTGGATAGGATATTGCTAGGATGCAGGCGGTGCAGAGGAGAGCTATGAGGATGGTGGGTTTGCAGCATCAACCATATGAGGAGAGAGTGAGGAATCTCAATATGTACACCCTGGTGCAGAGGCGAGAGCGGAGGGGTATGACAGAAACTGTA
The DNA here is from genome assembly GCA_016271365.2 of Neoceratodus forsteri. Taxonomy (NCBI): domain Eukaryota; kingdom Metazoa; phylum Chordata; order Ceratodontiformes; family Ceratodontidae; genus Neoceratodus; species Neoceratodus forsteri. The sequence continues at coordinate 28,117,325 of CM028129.1, forward strand.
AAGTACCTCAAGGGTATAAATGAGGTTAAAGGGGAGGGCATGATCCAGCTAAAACAGTGTGCAAGGACAAGAGGTCATGACATGAGACTGGAGGGTGGCCAGTTTAGGGGGAATGTAAGGAAGTACTTCTTCACAGAGAGGGTGGTGAATGTATAGAATGGCCTGCCCCAGGAGATAGTGGTGGCAAGGACAGTAACAGGATTCAGGCGTGCGTGGGACAGGAATAAGGGAATCTTAGAGATGGGTTGGAGTAGCTATAGCCGGTGACCAGGTAAAGTCACAAGCGGCTCGTGCAGAGGGGCAGACTAGATGGGCCTGCACACCTTTTCTGCTGATAGTGTCTATGTATTCTAAGTAGTCAACAGAAACTGCCGAGATGGGATGGGATAAGTCTTGCTAAAGTGAACCAGCCTGCTCACTCACCATTGCATGAGCCTCCGAGAAGTACGATAGTTCCTACTAGAGGGTTTCTGAGTCTCCAAATATCGCTCAACTGGTGCAGTGAAAGTAGGGTCTTAATTGTATATAAGGCCTTGATGTGTGATTTGGGGTGGGCATTGGATCTATCAAGATCAAGGGCTAGATTGAAACTCCACAAAAAAAAAATGTAATGTCAGAGTTGTCATCTGCTAGATCTATCAGCTTCTGTGAAAGGTTGTTTAACAATTTAGAGGTATCTTCATTTGGGGCATGGATATTCCCTAAACTCGCAGGGCCCAAGGGGATAGCAAGTTTACCTAAGATCCACCTGCCCTCTAAATACCTTTTTTTGTTCTATAACTTTCCATTTAATATTTTTATGAAAAAGAATGGAAATACCCTGCTTAGCCTTCCCTGATGTGCTATGAACCTCCCACCCACCCACTCCTAATTTCCGGCCTCTTCTGGCTAATTTTGTTTCTTGAAGAAAAGCTATTTGAGTTTTCAAGTGTTTCAACCTAGTGTGGACCTTTTCCTTGTAATTGGTGAATTTAATCCCCTTGCATTCCACAAAGTTAGTTATTGGGACAGATGTGTCCATATTAGTTGATTAAAAAGTGGATATGTATCCCAGAAGGCAGCAAGAATAGGGGTTTCATAGCAGCAGGAGAGTAGGTATTTAACATGTAACCCACCCCCCAAATGGTGGGCTTACCTGAATGTACTTCCTGGACCTTGCAAGGTTTTTCTTCTGCCCAAATAAGGATCCCTGATGGTGTTGTGCTGCTAAGAGCCTGGCATGTCCAGTACTGTAAATATACTCCAGTGTAAAGTATTGTTGCAATCCCAGTTCCTGCATGGGGATGTAAATGAATGCCACCAGCTGCCACTTTAAGAGGTCTAGCCGCCACTACAGTGAAGAGCCTGTGCTGGGTCTGGGAATTCGAAGCCTGTGACCAGCTGGGCAGTATCCGAAAGTTCCATTATACAGTCGATCACTTGTGTGAATGCTGTCCATTCAATGCTGTGATTATTTCTTGTTCAATCCCAACTGTTATGTTTAAAATGAACTATGAATGTGGACTGTTTACTTCCTCAGCAAGAGAGTGCCATGTTTGGTCCAGGACTTTTGCATTTAGAGCAGTCAGAACTTCTGGGATCCTAAGGGTCCATATTACAGTGATTTCTGGGAGAAACTGTGAACTTTTCTCTTGGCGCCCAATAATTGGAGCTCTGGAACTGTGACTGACAGTTTGGGCAGTCAACTATTGGAGGGACTGTTTTGAGGTGGTCATTTCAGCTTGAGTTCTCATGAAAGAGGGCGCCTGTGTGGCTTAGCAGAGAGACATGGAGAAAGGCTTGTTTTGCCTTCCCTTGTAAGTCATCTGGGACTGCCACAAAGCAGAAAGTGAATGTCTAGTCAGCTACCAAGGCTGATAAGGAAACCGTTTGTTGGAATAAATGTCCTTTGCTGAACTGTCTCAGTAGCCAAGTAATTCCTGTGAGGAGATTGCCTTAGAGACTCCCGTGTGAAGTTAGAGGCTGCAAATGCTGAAAGTGTCTCCTGTTGCGTTCAAAAAGAGGGAGACCTGTTTGTCATTTTTTCCTTCCACAGCAAGGGCTTCAGGTACCAGAGTTAATAAGCTGAGTGTACAGTTTGAACTGCACCAGATACTAAACTGCATGTGTAGGCCTGTGCCACTGATACTAAACTGCATGTGCTGGGCTTGTGCCACAGATACTAAACTGTGTGTGCTGGGCCTGTGCCACGGATACTAAACTGCATGTGCTGGACCTGTACCACTGATACTAAACTGCATGTGCTGGGCCTGTGCCATGGATACTAAACTGCATGTACTGGGCCTGTGCCATGGATACTAAACTGCAAGTGCTGGCCTGTGCCACAGAAACTAAATTGCATATGCTAGGCCTGTGCCACAGATACTAAACTGCATGTGCTGGGCCTGTGCCACAGATACTAAACTGCATGTGCTGGGCCTGTGCCACAGATACTAAACTGCATGTGCTGGGCCTGTGCCACAGATACTAAACTGCATGTGCTGGGCCTGTGCCACGGATACTAAACTGCATGTGCTGGGCCTGTGCCACGGATACTAAACTGCATGTGCTAGGCCTGTGCCACGGATACTAAACTGCATGTGCTGGGCTTGTGCTACGGATACTAAACTGCATGTGCTGGGCCTGTGCCACGGATAACAAAATGCATGTGCTGGGCTTGTGCCATGGATACTAAACTGTGTGTGCTGGGCTTGTGCCACGGATGCTAAACTACATGTGCTGGGCCTGTGCCACAGATACTAAACTGTGTGTGCTGGGCCTGTGCCTCAGATGCTAAACTGCATGTGCTGAGCCTGTGCCACGGATACTAAATTGCATGTGCTGGGCCTGTGCCATGGATACTAAATTGCATGTGCTGGGCCTGTGCCATGGATACTAAACTGCATGTGCTGGGACTGTGCCACAGATACTAAACTGCATGTGCTGGGTCTGTGCCACGGATACTAAACTGCATGTGCTGGGCCTGTGCCACGGATGCTAAACTGCATGTGCTGGGCCTGTGCCACGGATACTAAATTGCATGTGCTGGGCCTGTGCCACGGATACTAAATTGCATGTGCTGGGCCTGTGCCACAGATACTAAACTGTGTGCTGGGCCTGTGCCATGGATGCTAAACTGCATGTGCTGGGACTGTGCCACAGATACTAAACTGCATGTGCTGGGTCTGTGCCACGGATACTAAACTGCATGTGCTGAGCCTGTGCCACGGATGCTAAACTGCATGTGCTGGGCCTGTGCCATGGATACTAAATTGCATGTGCTGGGCCTGTGTCCTGGAAGGCCCCAGAGACTGTTGCTGTGAGTTACCATCCATCCAGGCTAAAGATCAGCTCAGGGAGTCAGCCCCTGTGGAGAGAAGAATTGCAGGTTGTGGCCACCTTGAAGGGAAAGGCCGTGAAGTGGAGGTGAGTCTTGGCCTTGGTCATCATGTTCCTGCCTGGCAAGCAAGAATCCAACCTGACTACCACCATCAGTTCCATTGGTCCTGGTGCTGTGAGTAACCTCCGGGTCCTAACCCTGCAACAAAAACTAAAGTATTTGGGTCCTCTGATTTGCTTCCTAAGTTTACTTTGGTGTGAGTTGTCATAATAAATATCATCAGCTTTGAATACATATCAATAAAGAATTCAGCATGTACATAACAGGTACTAGAACATTATCAACAGGCATCCAATAAAATATTGAACCACCTAATCCTTCATTATACAATGGGGTGAGGGATAAATGAGTGAAATAATGTGTTATTTTCACTGCAGTGGAATAACCACTGTGTTGACATCACCACAGTGAGAATATTTACCAATATACACATTGTGACTACATCATTAGCAAATATTATCACTGTAGTGATGTCACCAGAGTGAGAATATCTTCACTGCAGCCTGCATTCTAAATGGAACAGCTTCACAGTTTTCTTCTCAATGAAGCCCACAATTAACTCAATTATCATTGCAAAAGACAATCACCCGTGGCCCATGGTGTTTCTGACACTCCTAGCCCATTACTGTGCTGATCTAAGCTTCAAAACAGCCTCCTTCATAAAGCAGTTTCTCTTTCTGAGTGCTGCCTGCAGCAGTTTCCCTGTCTCACTGAAGCCTGCAACTTACTCAATTAGCATTGCAAAACGTGCACATCTGTGTCCCATAGTGTTTCTAAAACTTGCAACCCATGACTGTGCTACTCTCGCTTCAAAAGTGCCTTCACTGTAAATGACAGTCCTTCACCACACAGTTTGTTTATCACTTCTAGCTGCAGGTAGCTCAATTACCATTACAAAACATTCACCTGTTTCCCATAGTGTCTAACACTCCCAGCCCATTCAGAAACACGTACACTCACACAAACAGTGCTGTCAGTATAGCCTAGAGGTTAGAGGAACAAGCTTGCTACATCCAGCAGACCAGACCTGGGTTTGATTCTCACAGCTTCCACTTACAGACTGTGTGACTCTGAACAAGTCACTTAACTGCCCAGTGCTCCCAGGTCACCCTTGAAAACTTACCTGGTTACCAAACACTAAAATAAAAAAACAGAGTAAACTGGATGAGAACACACAAAAAAAATGTTCCTAAAGCTCCTTGCCCCATTGTAAAAAATGCACACATGATGTGCAGATTGTGGGATATGGAAAATATTCTCATTCTTGCAGTGTGTGCATTCTCACTTGTGCCTGCAGCACTCTTGAACATACATAGCTCACTCTGCATGGACTGAGAATAATTTTACATATCCCACTCCTTCCCATCATGTATCCCCTATATTTACTAGGTAGAGCACAGCGATTTTGATAACATTAGCACTTGGTTACCATAGGGATGATCTCAAAATATGAATAACATTTGCTTAACATATAAACGCTCTGCATCAACAGTCTAAACAGATTTAAGAGCAAAAGGCCAGAAAAGGTCCCAGAATGCTCTCAAGAGATAAATAGTTCTTGTTTAGCTTGTTTAGTCTTCAGTTAGAGGGAAGGGGAAGAAGCTTCTAGCTGGATGCTGGGAGAGTAAGGAGACTTGAAAAGATTTTCTTAGTTGGTTGTGCTTGAGGTGCAGTGAGGGCAGACACAGGGCTGATACACCTCGTGAGAGATTGGTGTAGACTTAAATCCTCCCCAGATCTTGGCTCCTTTATGGTGGAACACCTGCCCTGCAACTGGAGGAAAAGGCTTCAGGTGCAGCTCATGTAGTTCTAGCCACTGGGGGTTGGGTTTAAGGGCTGGGATAGAGGAGTTTAGGGAGTTGCACACTTCCCCTATAAGTTTACTGTGTAGTAGTGCACCTAGTAACGGGGGTACCTGTTTACTGTGGGACTGTATCTAGGATTAGTGGGTGACCTGATTAGTGGGTAGGGGTGTATCTTGGACTAGGGGGAACCTGGTGGTTCACCCAAGGAACCCTACTTGGAGGGGGATGGGACCACACGTCATTAGGGCCAGCATCTTTGCGAGGGTGGTGGGGTGCACAGGGTGTGGCACGGCCATGATACTGGACTGGGCTTGAAGCTTGGTGGTTGCCTAGTGTGCTACCAGCTGGCACAGCTTAGGAAGGAGGATGAGGGGATTAGGAGACAGCTGGAGGGAGGGGGGGAAGTATGGTTGGGGAATAGGGCAGGGGCTCTCGCACGGGGTTGCACCAAGCACTAGGGGCAGGGGCATAGGGAAAGGAGTGTAGGAGGGTACTCTGGGGTCGCATAGAGACACTGACAGAGGGGGCCCAAAAGGAGGACACTACCAAGGAAGCAGGCAGGTATCTGGGGACCCTCACAGAGGCAGGCAAAAGTGAGAACATTCTCAGGGAAATAGGCAGATGGCTGGAGCTGGACAGAAGGAAGCAAGGGGGAGAGGTGGATCTGACCTTAAGCTCAGTAACCGCTTCAGTTCTCTTCTTCTGCTTGAGGATGAGGGTGGTGATGCTACGGCAGGGCAGTTAGAGATGGAAAGGAGTGGGGGCAGGAAGCAGGGATGGATAGTGGGAAGAATGGGGGGACTTGGAATGAAGGAAAATGGGGAGCGAGGGACTGGAGCAGAAGGAGGAGGGGTAGAGGAGGGAAGGACCAGTTAGGAGGAAAGGGTAAGGAGAGGGACCAGAAGTACAAGGAGGATACAGTAAAGGCAGCTGAAGGTTATGCCAGGGCAGCACGACAGGCAAGGAGGGACTGAACGGAGATGGGAAGGAAGGGAGGACGAGGCCAGGCAAGTTTAGCAGATGGGGGTGGGACCAGTTGCGAGCAGTGATGGGGGGGACAGGGGTACAAAAGGATACCAGGAGGAGGAGAGGCATAGGATCGGAGGGGAGGGGTGGCCAGGGTAAATAAGGAGGGGGCGCAGGAACACCCAGATGGGGGAGCAGCAAAGAGTCGGCTGGGGGCAGGGGCCAGTAGAAAGGATGAGGGACATGGAAGGGGGGGAATGGAGGAAAAGGGGTGGTCAGAGTGCTCCTGTTGAGTGATTCCATGATCAGGGGGTATCAAATGGGATAGAGAGGGGGAAGCCTGCCTGGTTAGAACAAAATGCTTCCCTGGCATAACGGTGCACAGGGCCAAGCATGAGGTATATCAGCTGGCAAAGGATTGTGGAGGTTCCCCGGACGTACTGGTCCACCTAAGCACCAATGACATTGAGGGAAATAGTGAGCTAGAGATACAGGCAAGATTCAGGGAGCTTGCCAGGGTCTGTCATGACATAGGATGCACAGTTTCCTTCTCAGAAATCCTGCCGGTGCCAAGGGCTAGTGGGAACACAAAAGGAAGATTAGGAGATAAACCAGTGGCTCAGGGGTGGTGTGAGGCCAGAGGTATGGGTTGATGGGGATTGGGAGGAGACTGGGAGGATAAGGAGCTGTATGCTAGAGATAGACTACGTCTCAATTTGGAGGAGGGACCCTTAAGTTGAAAATAGGGGTTCATTGGAGAAAGGTAGGGTTTAAACCTTGTGAAGGGGAGGATGGAGAAAAAGGCTGTCGAGAGGGGTCCGAAGAGGAACTCTGTCTCCACCTCCCTGGGGAGCTGGAGGAATGTGGGAAAAGGCCGACTGGTAAGGTGCTGACCGGGGAAAGACAGAATCCCCATGGGAACGTGAGCAGAGGAAATGGAAGTATACGAAAAGAGTGGAAGGTAATCCTGCTAAATGCCAGGACCTTGGGCAATAAAATGCCTGAGCTCCAGGCGATGCTAACTGAGGGACAGGTAGATGTGGCAGCGGTCACTGAGACCTGGGCCACTGCAGGGCATGACTGGGACCTGAACCTGGAGGGTTACACCATGTTCAGGAAGGACAGGGGGGAGGGAAGGGGAGGAGGGGTAGCAATAATAGTCAAAAACTGCATTGGCATAGGAGGAGTGGAGGAGGCAGAGGGAACTGTGGAGGCAATATGGGTCATCTTGATAACAAGGGGGGTAAGAGAGTGAAAATAGGACTGGTGTATAGACCCCCTGCGCTGGCAGAGGAGCTGGGGAAGAGTCTGGTGTCAGATGTTGGGAGACATTGTAGATTGGGCAGGGGAAGGGTGGTGGTGTTGGGGGACTTAAACATGCCAGGAACGGACTGGGAGACTGATATTCTCAGTGGCCAGGGAACAGAGGTTGTTGGATGTCTTTCAGGATGCGTTCCTAACTCAGCAGGTGGGGGAACCGACCAGGGAGGCACAGATACTGGATGTGGTCCTGGCAGACAGTGACCAGACTGGGGGCCTGGAGGTAAGGGACCCATTAGCGGGGAGCGACCATGCCATGGTCTGGTTCTGCCTGCACCTAGGAGGGGTAGAAGGCTACACTAAGATGGAGGTAACTGACTTCAGGGGGGTGGATTTCAAGAAAATGGGAAGGATCCTTAAGAAGCATTTGGATCGGATTGGGCCAGACATGGACGCTGACAGTAGGTGGGAAATCATCAGGAGAGGGGTGCGGGATGCTTCCAGGACCTGTGCAAGAGTAAGACGAAAATGCAGAGGGGCGAAACCCTGCTGGTGGACCAGGAAGCTCAGGAGGTGGTGCTGGAAAGAAGGCGGCCCTAGGCAATTCAAGTGCTCAAGGAGTGAAAGGACTGAGGGAGTACGAGCTGATGGCTAGAAGGGCTACTAGAGTGGTGAGGGCGGCCATGCAAGGAAGGAGCAGAACCTGGCTAGGAAATTAGAGAGGTAAAAAGGGTTCTTAGATACATTGGGGAAGACGAAGGGTGAAGGGGCAGATTAGCAGGATTAAATCAGGGAGATGGGCACAAGACCGGGGGAGCAGGCTGAGGTACTAAATGAGTACGCCGCCTCAGTTTTCCCAAGGGAAATGGGGGCACATCATACATGGGAGGAGATGATAAACTGAGGAGGGGGACTTGCCGATTGGGGGTCTGGGAGGGGGCCATCACTGGTGGGGGGGGAAAGCAGGGGATGAGGTAACGGAGGTGCAAATCATGGCAGAGCGAGTGAGGGAAGCCCTCAGGTCCCTTAAGACAGAGAAAGCACCAGGGCTGGATAAATTACATCCCAGAGTGCTGAAGGAACTGGCTGATGTCCGCGAAACCCCTGGTGGAGCTTTTCAGCATCTCTTTGAGAACAGGGTGGGTGCCCCAGGACTGGAAGGTGGTGCATATAGTGCCTCATCCGCAAGGGAGGTAGCAGGGAACTACAGGCCTGTCAGCCTGACATCGGTGGTAGGCAAAGTGATGGAGGGCATTGTCAAGCAGAGGCTGGGGAGGACCTGGAAAAGTCAGGATGCCTGGACAATAGACAGCATGGATTCGTCCCAGGGAAACCGTGTCAGACAAACCTTGTGGAGTTCTATGACTGGGTGATGAGTGCCTTGGACCTAGGTAGACCAGTGGACATCCTCTATCTTGACTTCAGCAAGGTGTTTGACTCTGTTCCTCACGGGGGCCTGTTGAATAAACTGGGAGAAATGGGGGTTGGGAAACAGATGATCAGATAGATAGGCAATTGGCTCCAGGACTGGACCCAGAGGGTCATGGTTGGTGGGATAGTCTCATCCCCAAGGAGGGTCATTCGTGGGGTCCCTCAGGGGTTGGTCCTTGGGTCCCTCCTGTTCAACGCCTACATCTCCGACATAAGGAAGGGTATCAGGAGTAAGATGAGTCTCTTTGCGGATGACTCGAAACTGGGGCAGTGGTGGATGGTAGAGGGAGACCCTACAGGGGGACCTGGAGGCTCTGGAAACGTAGTCTAGAAAGTGGAAGCTGAGGTTCAATGCAGGGAAATGCAAGGAACTGCATCTGGGAGCCAGAAACCTGGGCCAACTAAGTGTACACCCTGGGGGGGGGGGATGTTACAAGTCTCAATGGCTGAGAGGGCCCTGGGGGTGGTGGTGGATGTCAAGATGAACAACTCAGAGACTTGTAGGAGGGCAGTGGCCAAAGCCAACGGAATGCTGGGATGCATCGCTAGGGGGATCACCTCCAGAAGGAGGGAGGTGATTCTCCCTCTGTATAACTGCTTGGTGAGGCTGCACCTTGAGTACTGCTTGCAGTTTTGGATGCCACACTTAAAGAGGGACATTGAGCTCCTGGAGAGGGTCCAGAGGAGGGCAATCAAAATGATCTTTAGCCTGGGGGACAGGCCATATGGGGAGAGGCTCGAAGAGCTAAATATGTACACATTGGAAGAGAGAAGGGACTGGGGGGGACATGATACAGGTCTTCAGGTACATGAAGGAGTTAAATGGGGAGGAGCAGTCAGGGTACTCCGAAGGAAGGGGTGGCAACTAGAGGGCATGGGTGGAAGCAGGGGTGGATTCAGGGGAGACAGAAGGAGGTGCTACTTCACTGAGAGGGTGGTGAAGCATGGAATGCGCTGCCCAGGGGGCTGGTGGAGGCAGAGATGGTGGAAGGATTCAAGAGGGGTGGGACAGGTACAGGTGAAGGGTTCTGGAAGCAAAGTCCTGTGCAGTAGGAATATCCGAGACTGGGAAGAGAGAAGCCAGAGAGGGCGAGGGGGGCAGTAAGGTCAGCTCCCAGGGTGGGGGCTCACCAAACGAGCAGACACGTAAGACCGTTAGGCCTATTCTGCTGGCATTTCAGTATGTTTATATAGCTGGCCCTTTTATTATTGGCTACCCCCCCCCCCGCAGGAAGTCTAACCACTGTTGAATAGATGGAACCATGACATCTTTCAGTTTTGTAGGAGAAGCCTTTAAAGGCTAGCAGTTAAAATCCATAATATTCCTTGCATGGGCATATCTGGGATACTCAAGATATCCCCATGGATAAGTATCAGTGGAGATCATGGAAAAGATGATCCTAAAATAGATTGACAAATGGTGTGAATTTGCTTTCAGCTAGATAGGACCGCCTTACAATACCAACATAGACAAGCTAGGTCTGGATTGGCATCACCACACCTCCAAAACTGATCACTAGGAACTAGGCCCAAGCTAAATAACCCTCATGGGGAAACAAAGAAATATAGAAATCTGCTGGCAGAAAAGGACCGATTGGCCCATCCAGCCTGCCCATTATCCCCCTCCCTCGTTCCCTTATCTTGCCCCCTTGCTTCCATGCCCTCCTTTCTCAGTACTGTTTTTGCTTCTATTTAGCCCAGTGTAGTCGTCCCAAGCCCTCGTGAATTTGGTCACTGAATCTACCCCCACCACCCCTTCTGGCAGCTTGTTCCAAGGACCCAGAACTCTCTCAGTGAAGAACTTCCTCCAAATCTTCCCCCCTCCAACTTGAATGCATGCCCTCTTGTTGTTTTTTTTTCCACTCATCCTAAATATGCTACCCTGCCTCACCTTGTTTATTCCCTTTAGATATTTGAAGGTTTCTACCATATCCCCTTTCTCTCATCTCCAGTGTGTATAGATTTAGTTCCTGTAATCACTCCTTGTATGATTTCCTGTGCAGCCCTTGAACCATCTTGGTTGCCCTTCTCTAGACCTTTTCCAACTTGTCTCTGTCCCCCTGGAAGTGTGGTCTCCAGAACTGGACCCTTTATCCCAGATGCAATCTGATCATACTTTTGTATAATGGCACGATCACCTCCTTCCTCCTGCTGGTAAATCCTCTCCCTATGCATGTTGGCATTTCCCCATTGCCGTACTGCATTGGTTCCCCACCTTCAGGTTATCAGAAATGATGATCTCCAGGTCTCTCTTCTTCTCTGTTACCTCTAACTCTCTCCCACCAGACAGTATTTTGCCCTTAGGTTCCCACTCCCTGTGTGCATAATTTTGCATTTTCTTGCATTAAATTGTAATTGCCACTTCCCTGACCACTCCTCCAGCCTGACCAGGTCCTCCCTCAGGAATAGTAGTGGAGAACCTTGAACTGCATCAATCTACCTTGAATTTCTCTGCAGACTTTGGTAGCATTATCTCACATTTTTCTCCAGGTTTCCTCAGGAATAGTTAGACCCAGGTCTATCTGCCATTTAATTCTGGCATGGTCTGCTAGACATGCCACCTCATTTAAGAGCTTATGTATGGAACTAAGGCCCCTGGATGTTAAACAAATTTAAAGAGAGTCCCAAGCTGTCAAAGGAGCAATATTAAAATTTCCATCTAGAAGTCTGTTAGCAAGAAAACTCCTTACTTTTAGTAGATAAATCCAGAAATCACATTTGTTTAAATGGAATTTAACTCTAAGGTCCTCAAATGAGTAGACTGTTATACTTGTCTAATAAATCACCAAGAGTTTTTATACCTTTTCTTCTCCAACCTAATCTTTAAGGCCTTTGTTGTCAGGTGTTAACAGTAGATTGCCCCAAATAGGCGTAAACTTTGGTACAAATTAAATTTTTTTGAGGTGGTTGAACTTTTTACAAACAATCACTGAAATCGGAAGGGTGGATGATTTGCTAAGCGAGATGGAGTATGCACAAAGAACAGGCCGGGCAAGTTTGAAGGGGTAACAAGTTATTTTTCTACCCTTACCCATAAAGACGTGGCAGTAGTGTCCCGATTTAGAAGCCAGTTGGCAATTTACTCAAGTCTGTATGCCTCAAAATAACCCTGCCACCACAGAAGAGCTAGTCCACCCGCTTTAACTGGGGCACAACATTTGTGATTGGTCAGTCTTGGGGAAGGGGGGTTCCCTTACCACAAGAATGAAGAAATATATCTCTCAGTTCTGTTAAACCAATCCCCAGGAATGTTGGCAGCAAAGTTATTCATGAAATAACAAAATTTAGGGACTAAGATAATTTTTATTTAGTTTATCATCCTCCCTATAGGGAAAGGTGCAGGGCAGACCATTTATCCAGTTCAGCTTTCAAATCGTTTAAAATCTTTGGTGGGCTGTGATTTAGAATTTTGTCCACAGAATCAAAAATATTAATCCCCAGATGGGTCAGCCTATCAGAAGGTCATGAGATGTCCAGACTACTTTTTAATCTGGCCATATAAGATGCAGAGCGACATAGCATTAGCTATTCTGTCTTCGCCCAATTAACAGAGACCCAAACTTTCACCAAAAGTTTGAAGCAGGGGTTTTACATTTTGCAAGAAAAATATGGGTTGGGTGAAAGTCATATCATCTGCAAAAGCTAAAACTTTGTTAGGATTCATGGGGTACAAACTGGTAATTACACTATTAGAATGCATAATTCTTCTGATTAGTGGTTCTATGGCCAGCACAAAAAGTAAAAGGAGAGAGGGCACCCTTGTCTGGAGCCTCTGTGGAGTTGGAAGGGAGATGATCTAAGGCCGTTGGGGATTATACAAGCCCTAGGACAAGCATGAAGAGTTTGGACCCATCTCACAATTCCAGGACTGAAGTTGTTAACTTTCAAAACATCATACAGGTAACCCCACTCCAGAGAATCAAATGCTTTGCCTATGTCTAAAGAGATGGCTACCAAAGGGGAATTTTTGCTTTTTGCAGATTGGACAGACCAGAAAATTGAGAATAACCTGCAGAAATTATCTACAGCCTGCCTACCCTTTAAAACCCCACTTGCTCTTTGCCCACCAAACTATTTAGGAATTTTTCAAATAAACTTTATTTTACACAAAAACAGAGACAAAGATAACAACAAATTATCATTACATTTTACATTTTGAATTTCCCCTCCCCTCCCCCCACCCAACCACCAGAGTATAATCCAAACTTAGTGAGAAGTGTGGTTGATAGTGCATTGAGTATGCTCCTAACCTCCCCAAAGAGTACAAAGGGGTACAATCGTTCTTATGCATGGCAGATGAATTGAACTCTGACCCATATTTATTCAGTTAATAATGTATATAGAGGTTCCCGGATATGTTTCTGTCTTGTAGGTTTGTTGGATAAGCTAGCAATGAGGCACTCAGCTTGCAAAGCAGATAAGATTTTCTTGTGCCATTCCAGGAAGTGAGGGATATCTTGGTCTAACCAGTGCCGAAGGATAACCTTCTTGGCCCATAGATATATTAGTCATGTAGGCTTTCTGATTGCCTATCAAGGACCCCTTGTTGTCACCCACAATACAAAGTTAGGGAGAAAGGCAGCAGAGAGTCCTAACAAAGGATTGAGATGGGACCAATTTGAATCCCAAAAGGGGACCACTTTTGGGCAGGTCCACAAAATGTGGTAAAGGGAGCCAAGTTCTTGGCCACATCTGGGGCAAAGATTGTTACGGAGCCGGCCCATCTTGTACAGTTTAATAGGAGTATAATAAAGATTGTGGAGAATCTGAAATTGCATCAGGTGATACCAGTTCCATTTTGTTAATTTGTATAGTTGGTTCCAGATGGTAGGCCAATTCCTGGAAGTTATAGTGACCTGGAGAACTCGGTCCCAGTCATAAACCTGGGGTCCTTTATTAGCCACTAAACAGTTTTGCAGTGACTTATAATAATATGAGATGAGAGATAAGATGAGAAAGGGGTACTGAAGAAAACATTGGAAAAATCATTGCGCCCAATGGACCATGGTCCTAACCCAAAAATTTTCATGAGCATATGGGATAACTGAAAAAAATTAAAACTCGAGGTAGTGGGCCAGTGATATAATGAGCGTGCTTCCTGAAAAGGAGTAGTTTATGACTGCGTGTAAGATCTATATCAGTGTTTGGCCAGAACCGCTTGGAAATCATCTGACCTGCAATTCACAAGTTGGGGTTCTCAAACAACGGTTGAGAGATATCCTTAACGTGGTTAATTTTAAGTAGGGAGCAAAGCTGCGTATGGATATGGAGAGATGAGTTGAATCTTTTAATGTGCAAGGTAATTTCCCTTTAGGCAGGAAAAAAAAAGTGCGGATGTCTATAGCATTTAAGCTGCAAAGGGGATTGCTCTTTTTCAGCCCATTGCGGGGCATATACGTAACTGGAATTGGACCCCAGCGAGCGATACCAAGAATAACTTCTACTTGGGTGCAAAGCAAGGTAACATACAATAGCAGCCACAGATACTGCCAGCTATTTCCCCAAATTTCTGTGATATTTCCAGAGAAATCTCCTGCTTTCTCCATTTCCACAGTAGGGACAGCAGAGAGAAACTCTTTAGAAATTTTGTGAAATATCTGGAAATAGCTGGCAATGTCTGTGGCTACTACTGTAGATAGAAGTTAGAGATTTGGAGACCACCATCCTGTTTAGCTCTCATAAGTTTTGAGAGTGCCTGGCGGGCAGCCTTACCTTGCCTAATAAAGGATGTAATAATTCTGTGGACTTCAGTAAACCAAGATTGAGGGAGAACTGAATTAAACATTTGAAGGGGGTATAGCAGGCGGGGTAAAATATTCATTTTAATTATACTCGCTCTACCCCAAAGGGTGAGGGGCAGCAGGGACCAGAGGTCAAGGTCTGTCTTAATTCGAGATACGATAGCATCCAGGTTAAATTGTTTGATACCAGTGGGGGAGGTACTAAGAAAAATGCCTAAATATTTTAATTTGTTCTTCCTCCATACGAGGCCTAGGTGTTCTACTTCCACTCTGAATGTTTTAGTGTTAAGGGGCATGATTTTGGTTTTGGAGAGATTTAACTTATAATTGGAAAAGGCCCCAAACTGAGAAATTATTTGTAAGGCCACAGGTAAGGAATCCACATGAGAAGATCCGTGCAGAAATCAGTCATCTGCATATGTGGAAAGTTTATAATCAATGCCTCCAACAGGGGTGCCAGTGACAAGAGATGAGGAATTAAGTTTACGAGTCAAGGGCTCTAGAAAGAGATTAAATAAGAAAGGAGAAAGGGAACAACCTTGTCTCATACCTTGGTGTAATGGAAAGGGTTGGGAAAGCATTCCATTACATAATACTCAAGCTGAGGAGGTATAAAGTATTTTAATCCATTGTAAAAATGTTTGTGGGATGCTATATTTTGGAAGAAGGGCAAACAAGTAGTCCCATGAAACCCTATCAAAGGCTTTCTCGGCATCCAGGGACACTGCTGCTGCAGAATAGGGGAAGTCCCTGAACATCGAGAAAAGATATGACAGTTTCCTAAGGTGGTCAGTTGAAAGTTGATCTTTTGCAAAGCCTACCTGTTCTCTGCTTATTAATGAGTCCCAAACTGATCCCAGTCTGTTAGCTAAAATCTTGGAGAGTATTTTAAGGTCTACATTAATGAGTGATATTGGTCTGTAATTAGGAATCAACAATCGGTCCTTACCCAGTTTAAGGAGAACTACTATGGATGCTGCCATGAAAGAAAAGTCAGATAGACCCCTCTCAAAAACATGTTTATATGTATTAAGAAGGATAGGGGCTACCTGATCTTTTAAGGCTCTATAAAAGTTTGTTGTGAAGCCATCTGGGCCAGGAGTCTTATCTACAGCTAGAGCGTCTATGGCTTGTAAAACTTCCGACAGGGTTAGGGGCATTTAGAATGGCTTGTTTGATCATTCAATTTACGGAGTGTAACATCCTGGAAAAAGGAGACGAAAAGGGATTGATTAAATGAGGGAGGGACATATAGTTGTTGGTAATATGCCTTAAATGCTTCTACAATGTCTTGAGGTGACGTGAGTAAGTGACGAGAGTCGCTACTTATTGAAGGGACAATTCTATCCATTGCCTGAGAATGGAGTCTGAAAGCTAGAAGTTTTCCGACCTTTCCCCAAGTCAGAATATTTTACCTTAGAATGCTGTATCATATGATCAGCTCTTTCCCCAAATTGAGTGTTGTACTGGAACCTAAGTTGTTCAAGTTGTTCCAAATCCGACTGGGGAGAAGATACTGATATACTTTCTTCGGAAGCTTTATTTGATTAAGCAGAGTTGTAAGAGAGGCTGTGGATTGTTTTTACACTGGATTGCTATGCGAATCAGTTCTCTCTAATGCACACTTCAAGGCCCCCTAGAATATCAAGTTTAGGCATAGTAGGAGATTAAATAACAAAGTTTGAAATAAAAGATTGAAGGTGTTCCACTAAATCTTTGGATTTAAGCAATTGATTATTCAAAATCCTTATTTTATCCCTAGTCAAGGTAGGAGTACAAGTTAACTGGGGTAAAACAGGATGATGGTCTGAAATTGCTTTAACTGATTATTGGCATAACCTTATCCCAGAGAGATAACTAACCCCCATCAAAAAGTACTCTATCCTGGAAAAGGAATTATGGGGGAAGAGAGTGAAAAGAATACTCCCAACTAGATGGGTTGAGAACCCTCCAGGGTCAACCAAACCTGCTGATTGTATGAATTCCTGAATGGCTAGTTGCCAGGAGAGGGCCAGGCAGGACAAATTTGTCCTGTCCAAGGTATTACACTGAACCAAATTCCAGTCCCCTCCTAGAATTATAGGGAAGTTTAGCCAGGGGGGCTAGAATGGACATAAGGGTGGTAAGGAGTTTAAAGATTCTGATAAGACTTTAGCCAATATTTTATAATCGAAGTTCAAAAGTGAAATTGGTCTGTAATTGCCACATTCCAATGGGTCTATCTTATTTATTAATAAATATATGTATGCTTCATTCATGGAATCCGGTAATAACCCTGCATCAAAAGAGTTTCGGAAGGCTTCCAGTAAGTGGGGAAAAATAGTACTATTCAGTTGCTTATAAAACTCTCCTGACAACCCATCGGGATCAGGAGTCTTCTCTTTTGGCGCCTTGGCTATGACTTCAGAAATGTCTTGTAAAGAGAGTGGTCTATCCAGCTGTTGTTTTTCAGTGGTGATAGGGATGGTAATTTTGTTCCGGGTAAGAAAGTCGTCTGTAGAGTCTGCCCAAGATGGGCCCTGTGACCTGTACAGGTTTTCATAAAAATCTTTGAAACCATAATTAATTTTCTCAACATTGTGCGTTACTACCTCACCTCAATCTTTAGTTCCTTTAATGTTATTTTGATTTTGCATTTTGTGCAATCGATACGATACGAGCTTGCCAGCTTTTTCACCTGACTCCCAGAAGCTTTGCTTAATTCTAAATAAAGAGTACTTAATTTTCTCTGAGTGAATTTTGTTAATGTCATACTTAAGACCTAAAAGATCTTTTGTATTTAGGGGGTTGTTTTTAAACTCAGTTTGGATATTACTAAGAGGATCTTCCATAAGTTTTAGAACTTTGTTTCTTTTTTCATTCAGACACAAAGCTAATTATGTCCCCTCTTATATATGCTTTATAAGCATCCCAAAGCACCCTTGCCGACACTTCCCCATTACAATGTATTTTAAAATAAGAAAGCATCTCTTTCTGCAGCATCTCGTCTGGAGTGCATCTAGTAGCTATGCCAGATGGTGCCTTGGAACAGCAGAGATATTTTTAGAACAAGTCTAGAACTGGTAATCGACTTGGATGCCAGTGTATCAGACTGGGGCACTTGGTGTGAGGGATTCTTCACTGGAGGCAAATGGTCCCCTGGATGAGTGCCCCCTCTGCATCTATGTGTTAAACTGTTGGTGACAGCCTTTGTAATCCAAAATTTTGTGATGGACAAGCTGAATACCACAGTCCTTCTCCACATGGACAGTGTGGTGTTGGTGAGGTACATCAACCACCTGGGAGAAATCGGATCCCAAAGGGTGACTACAACAGTGAAGATGTTTTAGGTCTTCTGCCTGAAACTGAATCTGTGAGCCCAAGTGATTCACATCCTGGGCCTGGCCAATGGGATGGTAGATTGGAGCTCAAGGAATATAATAGACTCAAGGGACTTTCAGCTGCACTGCAGTATTTTACTTGAGATAGCCAAAAGGAGAGGTCCTTTGTACCTAGACCTGTTCACCTTGAGACTCACCCATCAGATGAAGAGGTTCTTCAGCTGGTGTCCAGATCCCATGGCAGAGATCATGGATACATTCTTGAAAAACTGGAGGGGAAGAAGGCATATGCCTTTCTCTCCTTCATTATAATTTGCAGAACTGTGGCCCAAATTAGGAGACTGTGAGCTTCAGTAGTGGTGATGGTGACTCTGATGTAGTAAGCCCATCCATGGTATCCGATATTGCTGGAGCTTTCATTGGATATCCCAATTCTTCTTCCCCCTGGTCCTAGATCTCCTGTTTGATGTGGTGGGCCAAACACATCCCCTGATCATGGAGGGGTCCTTGACCTTGGAGGTGTGGATGCTTTTTAGGGTTCCTGGGCAACCACAGGCCTTTCAGAGGGAGCTGTCTGCCTTCTTCAACAATCTTGGTCAGGGGAATCAGGGCAGTGCACAAGCCAGCCTGGATAGGATGGGCTAGCTGGTATCTATGAAGATATCTGGATCTCATTTCAGTACCTGTAAAATTAAGTTTCTGCACAGGGTGTACTCCACAGGTAAGTCATACAGGTACATAAATGTATGGCGATCGGCCATTACAGTCAGGGATGACCTGGTGGATGGCAGGTTCACATGGGTCAAGTCCCACTGGTTTGCAGATTCCTCAAGGGCTATAGTGTGGTCAAGGCCCTTTATCTCGTTTGGGATCCAGACTCTCTCTTCCCTAGTTATATGGCGTCCTAGATCACATGCGGACCTGACAAAAGACACATTATGGAGATGACTAGGACTATATCTCATTTTCCAGACATTATTAAATCATTAATTTTCTTTCAAGTTGTGTCTTAGGAAAATTACCAGCTGTGAAAGAAAATTACAGTTCTATTAATGTCTCGGAGGTGGAGATAATAGTCCTAGTCATTGTCCCTGTACTGTTTTTTGGTCCAGTCCAGCATGTGATGCTCAGGGATTTAGGATAACTAGGAAGAGGGGAGTCATAGACACTGTTGGCAGATAAGGGCCTATGGCCACCTTGCCTTCCCATTTGAGCTTGTAAGTTCCCTTTATGTTTTTTCTATACGTCTGCTGCTCCTTACCCATGACCTCCAGAATTCCCTTATGTCTATCCCATGCATTCTTAAATCCCATGATTATTTCATCCCCCACCACTTACTCTGGCAGGGTGTTCCACTTATCCACCAACCTTTCTGTGAAGAAATTCTTCCTCATGTTTCCTCTGAATCGCCCTCCCTCCAACTTCATCCCATGCCCTCTAGTTCTGGAACATCTTTTTCGCTGGAAAATAGTGTATTCCTGCACCCTGTTCCTCCCTGCAAGGTCCTTGCATGTCTCTATCATATCCCCTGCTCGCTCTCTCTGGAGGAACCCTCTGTGGGTGGACTGAATCCAGCTGCTTGATTGCTGACCTGGCAGTCTAAGTACTGTCATATCACCCCTGTGCTGCATGAACTGCACTGGTTGCTGGTCAGGTGGAGGTCCCCTTTAAGGTGGGCTTGCTCACCTTTCAGGCACTACGGACTGGGCCCTAGTTAGCTGAGGACCTTCTTACACCCGCTGTTTCAGTCCTCTCCCTCCGCTCCTCCTCCACGATTCCCAGGGCCGAGTTAAAAGCGGCTGGCAACAGAGCATTTGATGTCCGCTATCTTGTCCTGTGGAATTCGTTACCTCCAGCTTTGAGAGGCACCTTCAGTAGCGGTCTTCAAAGCCTGCCTCAGGGCCTTCCTGTATAATCGGGCCTTCCCGGACTTTGTTCTGTAATTCTATCCTTTGCCCGACTGTTATATTTTTGTCCCTGGTTATATAATGAGTTTCTGGTATTTATTTGTGGAATAAATTATAATATTTTATAATAATGAGTTATTTTATACTGTTGGTTTTACTTGTATGTGATTTGGATTTGTGTGGCTCCCAGAGCCTTCGGGACGGGCGTCTTTTTAAATAAAATTTGCCTTGCCTTGCTCCCTCTCCTTCAGTGAGTACATATTCAAGTCCTTCAACCTGTCCTCATAAGACTTATGATACAATCCCTGTACCATTTTGTGCCTCCTCTGAACCCTCTCTACCCTGTCTGCAGTCCTTACATGGGTAAGATCTCCAGAACTGTGCACTGTACTCCAGGTGGGGCCTCACTGGTGCCTTGTATGGTAGATTATGACATCCCTTTTCCTGCTGGTGATGCCCCTGCCTATCCATCCCAGCATCCCATTTGCTTTACCTGCTGCCATGTTGCACTGTTTCCTACCTTGAGGTCATCAGAGATGATAATCCCAAGGTCCCTTTCCTGCTTGGTGTATGATATATTCACAACCTCAACTGATATGTTGTTCCAGGGTTTTATTTTTATTTTATTTATTTGAAGAGATTCACCAGGAAAGCAATATGAACTGATAAAACAGATCATTTTCTGAAGCATCCTCTGGGGTGGGGTGGGAGTACATAGGATAATGCGACTGACTTCAAACAGAGAGAACATGTTATAGAGTCAAACATTCAAGAAAAATAAAACCAGGTAGTGGGTAGCTAAGCCAACAAGTGCAAGGTTTTTGTACCCCATATGCATTATCTTGCACTTCTTTGCACTGAATTTCAACTGCCAAATCCTTGACCATTCTTTAGGCTTCTGCCAGTCCCTTCTAATTCTGTCTACACCCTCATGCATGTCCACTCTGTTACAGAGCTTTGTGTCATCAGCGAACTGTGAAATTCTGCCTCCTAGGTCCTGTGCAATGTCACTGATGAAGATGTTGAATAGGACCGGTCCCAGCACTGATCCCTGTGGTACCCCACTGGTCACTCTTCCCTCTGTGGAGTGACAGCCATTTACCACCACCCTCTGTGTCCTGCCACCCAGCCAGTTACCTACCCACCACACTACTGTCCTGCCCACACCCATATTCCCCAGTTTGTGTAATAGTCTTCTATGTGGCACAGTGTCAAAGGCCTTGCTGAATTTAAGATAGGCCACATCCACTGCCCTCTACTGATCCACCTCCCTTGCCACCCAGTCAAAAAATTCAATGAGGTTGGCCTAGCATGACCTCCCCCCAGTGAAATCATGCTGCCTTAGGTCCTGTAGTCTGTTGGCAACCAGATGTTCCACCATTCTCTCCTTCAGTAGTGCTTCCATGATCTTCCCCACTACCGATGTCAGACTGACTGGTCTGTAGTTCCCTACTTCCTCTTTGTCACCACTTTTGTATAAGGGGACTACATCTGCTGTCCTCCAGTCTTTGGGTACCTTCCCTGTTTCCGGTGATTGGCTAAACAGGATTGCCAGAAGTTCAGCCACCACCTCTCTTAATTCCTTTAGGACCCTGGGGTGCACACCACCTGGCCCCATTGCTTTATCAACTTTTATTCCTTCCAGTTCCTTTACAACCCTTTCCTGTGTAAAGGGACTTGTATCTATTTCTGCACTGTTCCCACCAGTTGTACTTCCTTAAGGCCTATTACCCTCCTGTTCCTCAGTAAAGACTGAGCAGAACTACCTGTTCAATATGTCAGCTTTACTGTTGTCATCCTCCACGCGACTCCCATCCTCCCCCTTCAGTCTCACTATCCCTCCCTTTGCCCTTCTTTTTTCACTTATGTACCTGTAAAAGGTTTTGTCCCCTCTACCCACTGATTTTGTGATGCACTCTTCTCTCTGAGCTTTGGCTTCCCTTACTGACCTCCCTGCCTCCCTTTGCTTCTCCTGGTACTTCTCCCTATCCCCTTCTGCCTGTGTCTTTTTGTATTGCCTGAATGCAATCTTTTTGGCTTTCACTTTCTCCGCTACCTCTTTGGAAAACCATAATGGTCTCCTCTTCCTTTTTCCTCTTGCTAACCTGCTTAATACATAATTCTGTTGCTCTTGTAATCCCCATTTTAAATACTTCCCATGTTCCTCAACCCTGATTCCTGCCCCATTCCCCTTAGTGCCTCTTTCAAGTATCTCCCAATTTTCCCAAAGTTTGCCCCCCTAAAATCCAGGATATGTGTTTTGTGCAGTTTGGTTCTGCTCCTTCTGTGATTTCAAACCATGGTGACTGGTGGTCACTGTTCCCCAGGTGCTCCCCCAGTTGGGGTTCCAGTTTGTTGTGGTTATGGTCCAATTGTTCTGTTTGTAGTACAGTTCCAAAGAACAGATTTGGGTCCAGTTATTATGGTAATGGCAAAGAAGAGGATGAGCGGATGCAGTAACAGCTGTTTATAGCGCTTAGGGCACGATGGGAACCTGTTTCATGATAGGTTTACACAGTAACATATGGGAGTTGTGGTTTATGATAGCCCTATGGGCAAATGCATGTGTGTAAGATGTCTTTAATAGGAACATAGGAATGTGATGCCAGAAAAGGACCGCTAGGCCCACCTAAGTCTGCCCAGTTTGCCTAGACATCCACTAAGCCTTTCTTCTAGTCCCCTTCCCCTATGTCAACAACCCCCTGTGCTTATCCTATGCCTTCTTGAACTCTCCCACCATCCTCTGCCCCACCACTCCCCCGATAGCCCATTCCAGTTGTCCACCACCCTTACAGTGAAGAAGTATTTCCTAATGTTTGCTCTGAATCTCTCCCCCCCCCCAATTTGGAATTCATGTCCCCTCATTCTAGGTCACTCCTTTAATTGGAATAGACTCCCCAGTGACACTTTATTGATACCCTTTAAGTATTTAAATGTCTTGATCATGTCACCCCTCTCCCTCCTCTGCTCCAGTGAGTACATGCTTAGGTACTTCAGTCTCTTCTCAGTATGTTAAGTGGTCGAGCCCCCATACCATCTTTGTTGCCCTCCTGTGAACTCGCTCCACCCTCTCCATATCTTTCTTGAGGTATGGCCTCCAAAACTGGACCACAGATCATCTCGGGGAATCAGGAGTCTGATTTGGGTGATATTCTGTAGATGATGATAACCACTCCTGATGACGGCTGACACGTGGACATACATGGTCAGTCTGTCATCCAGGATCAGACCCAAATCCCTCACCTGTCTGGAGGGGACAAGAGGAACATCTCCTAACATTAGGTCAGGGAGTATCCCCCCTCCCCCCGATGATCCGGATCCACCACCAGCACCTCAGTTTTGTCTGAGCCAGTTTTGAGTCATCTATAACTGGATCTCCTAGGAGCAGTTGTTAAACACTGCAACTGAAACCTGGCTCTCATGTGTGCAGGACAGATACAACTGGGTATCACCTGTATAACAGTGAAAACCCAGTCCATATTGCCTGATGATGTTCCCCAGTGGCAACATGCATGCCGTGAACAACAGGGGCGACAAGACCGAGCCTTGCAGAACTCCACAGCACAGAGGCTTCAGGGCAGATGAGGCAAGCCCCATCATTACTCTTTGGACTCTGCCAGTTAGGTATAATCTGAACAACCAGATGACCTTGCCAGACAGGCCACACACCAGAACTGCAAGCGGTCAAGCAGCTCCTCATGATCCACGGTATCAAATGCTGTGGAAAGGTCTAGGAGGACTAAGATGGTACGATCTCTTCTATCCCTTGCCATCAGGAGGTCTTTCAACACCCTTACCAGGGTGGTCTCCATGCTATGCCTCACCCAGAAACCAGACTGAAGTGGCTCATAAAAAGAGAAAGAGGTGTCTCTCTAGCTGAATGGCCACCACTTTTTCTATAACCTTCCCTAAAAATGGGAGGTTTGAATCTGGTTTGTAGTTGCTGAGACAGTCCGAGTCCAGGGAAGGCATTTTCAACAGGGATCTAACCAAGGCCTCTTTCAAAGCCAGTGTAAAGATCCCACTCCTCAAGGAACTCCAGACAATCTCAGTAACCACAGGTTCAAACATCCGACCAAAAGCTAGGTTGGTCCTGGGTCGAGATCGCATTGGGTAGGTCATAGCTTAGAGAGTATCCCCACCACCTCCTCCACCCCAACTAGCTCAAACTCCTCCCAGACAGGAGGAGTGTATCTATACCACTCAGATAGACCGCCAATGCCCTTTCAAGAGACACTCAAGGCAACCTCAGCCCTGATGGAGGACACCTTGTTGGCAAAGAACAGAACCAGCTTCTCACACCTAGCAACTGAACTCCACTCCCCCCCCCCACATGTAGACAGTCAGGGTGTAACAACCTGTCCATCACGTGGAAGAGCTGAGCTAGTCTGTTCTTTGCCACAGCAATCTCTCTTGACAGAAATGCTGCCTTCTTCTGAAAGATTGCCCCCTGATAGTCAACATAATGTGACTTCAGGGCCAATCTGTCCCCCTCCAGTAAAGATCTCCTTCAGCACCTCTCTAACCTCGCCCCTTTGTCTTTAAACCACTCAGGTCTTCATCAAACCACAAGGATCTGCAGCATGTAGACAAAGGGTGGACATGGATGGGTGCGATGGATTCGAAGGTGGCAGAGACAGCCCTGTAATAGGCCATCACCGCCTCCTCCATCCCCACCACACAAGCCCCACACACACTCGATAGGTCCAGCATCGCTGCTAGTCCTATAGAGGAAACACCTCTCAAAGGGCAGTACTGGACCATCTCCACAGGGGCAAGACCTTCTAAGAGAGGGGGGCCACCAGCATGAAACCCATGGCACCATGATCCGACCAACTTACTGGATCAACCCTAAGATATAAACATAGACAATGATGGCAGAAAAAGACCACTGGTCCATCCAGTCTGCCCATAAACCCTACCAAACCAGGGACCTATTGTCCATACAGGGTTCTAACTCGCCCTATCCACCCCCATGCTCCCTGCTACCACGATCACCCTGAGCACCCACTAAGCCCTTCACTCTGTCCCAGCCGTGTTTGAAATCACTGACAGTTTAGACACACACCACATCAGCTGGCAGACTGTTCCACAACTCACCACCATTTCTGTAAAACAAAACTTTCTTACTTCCCTCTTGAATTCCCCCCACTGGCCAGTTTCCACTCATGCACCCGTGTTCATGATCCACTACTTCATCTACTGTAAGACTATTTATATTTGTATGGTCTCGTTAATATAAGTAGTTGCTTGCTCCTCCAGTGTCTTGTAATTTTGACCTTCTTTGTGTATCCATGTACTGCCTTTGCTATGTAATCTGTTATATATGCTGTTGTCAATTTCACTTATTGCTGCTGTACTGCAACTTGTTATTCACTGACTCTGTCCCTATGTAACCTCCTGGGTCATGCCTGAGAATAGAAATTCAGTTGTCTAGTGCACTTACCTGGTCAACAAAAACTAAATAAATAGTGCTTCATAGTTTACCTTGTTCATCCCTTTCAGGAGCTTGAAGGTCTCTATCATATCTCCCCTCTCTTGTCTGGCCTCCAGCGTTGTACGTGTTCAGTGCCTTGAGCCGATCCCAGTAGGACCCACCCTACCGAACATGAATCATTTTGGTCACCCTGTGTTGCACTGTTTCCAGTTTGTCCTTAGCTTTCCTTAGGTGAGGACTGCAGAAGGGGGCACAGTACTCCAGGCAGAGCCTCACCAGTGATCTATAAAGAGGTAATACTTCCTTCCTTCTGCTGTCAAACCCCCTTTCCATGCACCCCAGCATCCTGATCGCTTTACTGCAGGCCTTGTTACACTGGTCTGACTGTTTTATCGATTCGTTGACAATGACCCCTAAGTATCTCTCCCCAGACACCCAGGACTCGGGGTATGAACCCAGGTCTGGATGGCAAGCTGTAGAACTACCGCTCCACTAGCCAGCCAACGCCGCCAATAAAACAAGTCTTGATACAATTGTAAATGACAGTGAGGTGTTGTGGAGCATCCGGTGGCTCATCTGTTTGCACGCAGGCGCGGTACCACCAGCACTTAAGTCAATGTTCTGGCCCTTGTACTGGGGGTACTTATCCGTACTGCTATAAGTTTCACACTCTTGGTGATTTTTAATCACAGGGAGAGGCACAGGTTTTAACTACAGAAATTGTCTTGCTGTGCACTGAACATTTGAATTCCTGGGACTGAGGGTATATGTATTGTGCTTTGTATGGTTAAAGCAAAGTGTAGTAAAGTAATTGTCTTGTTTCACAGGCTGGCATTGGCAGTCATTTAAACTGGCAACATAAGCAGCTTGGGCAAACCAAACATTGTGCCAGACACCCCCCCCCCCAAACAAGTTTGGCATGCAGAAAGGGGCACCACCTTTCACTCCTGCCAGGAAAGGGTCAGGGCAGTACAAACATTGCCAGCCTCTCACCAAACTAAAGGTAGATGACCATGTGAAACCATGAAGACTTCAGGCAGGCAGCTAGGGGTAACAACATTCCTTGCCATGGAGGAAGGTGACTGGCAGCACTGACATTACCAACTCCTTCCCTTCTCCAGCCTTGGCATTACCAACTCCCTCCCTTCTCCAGCACTGGCATTACCAACTCCGTCCATTCTCCAGCACTGGCATTACCAACTCCCTCCTTCTCCAGCACTGGCATTACCAACTCCCTCCCATCTCCAGCACTGGCATTACAACTCCCTCCCTTCTCCAGCACTGGCATTACCAGCTCCCTCCCTTCTCCATCTGGCATTAACAACTCCCTCCCTTCTCCAGCACTGGCATTACCAACTCCTCCTTCTCCAGCACTGGCATTACCAACTCCCTCCCTTCTCCAGCACTGGCATTACCAACTCCCTCCTTCTCTAGCACTGGCATTACCAACTCTCTCCCTTCTCTAGCACTGGCATTACCAACTCCCTCTTTTCTTCAGCACTGGCATTACCAACTCCCTCCTTCTCCAGCACTGGCATTACCAACTCCCTCCCTTCTCCAGCACTGGCATTACCAACTCCCTCCCATCTCTAGCACTGGCATTACCAACTCTCTCCCTTCTCTAGCACTGGCATTACCAACTCCCTCTTTTCTTCAGCACTGGCATTACCAACTCCCTCCCTTCTCCATCACTGGCATTACCAACTCTCTCCCTTCTCCAGCACTGGCATTACCAACACCCTCCCATCTTCAGCACTGGCATTACCAACTCTCTCCCTTCTCCAGTACTGGCATTACCAACTCCCTCCCATCTCTAGCACTAGCATTACCAACTCTCTCCCTTCTCCAGCACTGGCATTACCAACTCCCTCTTTTTCCCAGCACTGGCATTACCAACTCCCTCACTCCCTTCTCCAGCACTGGCATTACAAACTCAATCCCTTCTCCAGCACTGGCATTACCAACTCCCTCCCATCTCTAGCACTGGCATTACCAACTCCCTCCGTTTTCCAGCACTGGCATTACCTACTCCCCCTCCTTCTCCAGCACTGGCATTACCAACTCTCTCCCTTCTCCAGCAGTGGCACTACCAGCTCCTTCCCATCTCCAGCACTGGCATTACAACTCTCCCATCTCCAGCACTGGCATTGCTCCACTCCTCCTTCCTTCTCCAGCACTGGCTACCAACTCCTCCAATCTCTCCAAAACTGGCATTACCAACTCCTCCATCTCCAGCACTGGCATTACCAACTCCATCCTCCCTTCTCCAGCACTGGCATTAAACCCCCATCAACCCATACTCTGGCCTCACACCACTCCCTGAGCCACTGGTTTATCTCCCTAATTTTTCTTTTGTGTTCCCCCTCAGCCCTTGGCACTGGCAGGATTTCTGAGAAGGAAACTGTGCATCCTATGTCATGACAGACCCTGGGAGCTCCCTGAATCTTGCCTGTATCTCTAGCTCGCTATTACCCTCAATGTCATTTGTGCCCAGGTGGACCAGTATGTCTGGGAACCCCCACAGTCCTTTGCCAGCTGATATACCTCTGCTTAGCCCTGTGCACCGTTAGTCCAGGGAAGCATCTTGTTCTAACTGGCAGCTTCTCCTCTCTATCTCATTTGATACCCTGAACATAGAATCCCCAACAGGAGCACTCTGACCACTCCTTTCCTCCATTCCTCCCCTTCCATGTCCGTCATCCTTTCTACGGCCCCTCCACCCAGCTGGCTCTTTGTTCCTCCCCTATCTGGGTGCCACATGCCACCCCTCCTTATTTACCATGGCCACCCCTCCCTCCAATCCTATGCCTCTCCTCCTCCTGAGTATCCTTCTGTACCTTGCTAACTCCCCTCACTGCTCGCAACTGGTCCTTCTCCCCATCTGCTAAACTAGCCTGGCTCATCCTCCCTTTCTTCCTGTCTCCATTTAGTTCCTCCTTGCTCGTCTGCTCCCTGGCCTAACCCTCAGCCTCTTTACTGAATCATCCTTGTACTTCTGGTCCTTCTTACCTTTCCTCCCAACTGGTCCTTCTCCTCTGCTTTCCTCCCTCTTCCCCTGCTCGATTCACTGCTCCCCATTCTCCTGCATTCCAGGTCCCCCTGTTCTTCCTGCTATCTGCCCCTGCCTCCTGCCCCCACTCCCACACCTTTCCGTCTCTAACCACCTCTGTCGTGGCTACATCCCCCCATCCTTGGAGCAGAAGAAGAGAATTGAGCTGTTACTAAGTATAAGGTCTGATCCACCTCCCTGCCTTGCTCCTTCTGTCCAGCACTGGCCATCTACCCAGAAAACTCATATGGTGGCACTATGTTTCTTGCACATGCATGCAAGCAAACATAAAAATACATTTTGCAATTGCTAACATTCTGTAAAGACTGATAATGTAGCTGGTAGTTTGATTCTGATTCTTTTTTTTTTTTTTAAGTGAAAAACAGACTGCCCACCATACTGGTGTTATCAAACAAAAACAGGTTTGTTTACATTCCTTGATCAACTCCCACTGCATCTTTCTTGGACTTAGGAACACCCCCAACACACTCTAGCCACTCATGATACAGTGGGAGTTTAGGTGGCAACTGCCCCATGAGCGACTGCACTGTTTAGGGGTGCTTCTAATATTTGGGAAGTATTCAAGAAGAATGGATTCAAGATTTGAAACATAACAAAGTTGTTTATAAATATACATTACCATGCATTTCAGTTCTACTAAACAAGGAGACAGAGAAGACATACAGCAACACTGGTGAATTTTAGAGAAGGCAAGCAATCATAAAATGTGGGGTTTTAACTACAAATAATATGATGCAAAACAGGTTGACAGTGTCCCTTTAACTCTAGCAGTCAGCCTCCTGGATTGCTCTGCCCCAGAGATGAATGGAACATTATGCTAATAGTGGAACACTGATTGTCTCGTGCCACCATTCAAACCTGCTGCCCTGTCAACTGTAAGCATTCTAAAACACTCAGATTTCCTTCTCCGCCTGCCTAATTGGTCACCTCGGAGTCTGCTTCTCAGCGTTACTGAGAGAACTTAGATTTTGTCCAAAACCATAAGTATTGTTTTTATTTTACTTCATTTCTGCTGCCTATTATAGTTTTTAGTTAGTTTTAGCATTTATTTAGTGTCTTTTAGTTAGTTTTGTGGTTCCTCATCAGTTCCTAGTAACTGGTGAGGAACTGTCCTAGTTTGGTTCATTTTAGCGTTAAATCGCTATTTCTTTAGTTTAACTAGAGCCAGAAGTAAATTATTTAATACCTTTTGTTGGACCAACATAGATGTAACAAAAAGAACAAAGTGCTTTAGCTTTTGGACCAACCCAGTCCTTCCTTGGAAGCTTAAATATGTATTTAGTTTAACTAGTATTCATTTACTTATTATTAGTCCGGTGTAATTTGAGTCTATTTATCTGGGTTTTTCATGGTTTCCTTGGTTGAGGAACCGACCGTAAGCTATTTTTTTAATGGACTTGTGGTAAATCTCCGGTTACTTCTCGGATTAGGAACTGATACAAATTTTAAGTCCCATTTTCTTAGTTTACTGAGCAATGTCTGATAAACCTAAGAAAAGACTGGATTTAAAAATTGTGTTAAATGCCAGGAAATATTTGTCAAAGCTGACAAGCATGAACTTCATTTGTTTTGTTTTGGGGTTGAGACTCTGAGTCTGAGTGTGAAATATGTAAACGTTTTCCTGAGAAAACTGTGGAAAAGCATAAAAAACATTTTAAATAGAGAACTTCCACAGGTTTGGTTTCGGATCCGAAGGATCCAACCATTGATAAAAATATGTATTTTCAAACGCCCCTGAAAAAGACGAGGCAGCTGGACTGAAAAGACCGGAAGAACCGGTAAAGGATTCACCTCCTTTGATAACGTTGGATAAGAAAAAGAACACTGGTTCCTCGGCTGAAAAAGCAACAGGCCTCCCAGTGATTATAGGTGTAACACCCCTGCAAATGGGGGTTCCCAAAAGACTTCTAGGAGCTTGCTTGAATGCTCCAAGCCTGAATGGTGTTTCATGCTTAAGCCATTTATCAGTGAGTGTTTTTAGAACCTCTGGTACTGTCTCTTTAAGAGCTGTCTGCTTGCAGACATAATTAGTTTGTATGGGGACTGTGTGTTTCTTTGATTGAGTACCACTCAAGCTGCTGCCAATTCACCCCATTTTGCAGTCACTAGGAGTGCAAAGGGAACCTGTCTGAAAGATGTAACTGATTGCCAGAAATCATTTACAGTAATAATAAAATTACAGTTTGTCTAACCTGCTTTCTTTGCAGTCAGAACTGTCTGCCTAGTTCCCCATTCTGGTTTTGAACTGCTGAACTGGACCAATCAGTGTGGGTAAACTAGCTCTAAAATGATGCCCTTGGACGAATCAGAACTTGGGACTCATAATCTGAGCCAGCCACAAGAGGATTGTATGGGCAGTGACTCTGGGAGATGTAGTTTAGACTTGATTGCCTTTTGGACCAACAGCAGCAGTCTATTGTGAGTGACAGCCAATCCAGTCAAGAACTGGGAGGAACTCAAAGGAAGTGCCTGTTTTGTCTGTTGGGAGTTTCAGTTTGAGATCTGAAAGTGAGGGAAAGAAACCCTGTGCTCCTTCAGTGCACAGTTTCAGTCAAAAACGTGTGCAAGGCCCAGAGTTCCGGTCTACAACTTGTGTAACTGCTTGTTAGGACTGAATCCGTCCTGTGAAAAGAATCAAAGGATCTCTGAAGAGTAGAAACCAGGCTCACCCTGTAGAAGACTGAAGAAATTGTTGAATTACACTCGGTCTGTCAGGAACTGAATCTGCTGTGTGTTCTCCTGGTTATTGTGCAGTAATTATGAGGGATACAGATGCAGCCTGCCTGAGGTATTTGTCTATGTTAAAGTACTGTACTGTGATTGTTGCACTGTATCTTATTTTACAGGATGTCCCGTGCCTGAACCAGCCTTGGGGGTAAGTGTATACTGTGTAGGTATTCTGCTATATTGTGTGGGCCACTAGTGGGAAGAAGGGGGTGCAGTGTCCCAGAGGGCTGTGACCAAGTAAGTTTAACTATTGCAAACCCTGACCTCTGGGTGGAGGCACCCGGCCATTGGATCCAGGCCCCTCAACCTGTTAGTGGCAAATCAGGCAGGGGTAGTCCCTGGGATAGCTCATCTAGGGGTTACATTTTGGAGGCTCACCGCTGGGATTGTGTGTCCTCTAGTGGCCATATTTACAAACCACTGTTAAGGGAAAATAAATAAATAAATAAATAAATGGGTACCCCGACAGAAGTGGCTGTGCACCGGCTGGTGGAGTGGTGTACTGGGGAGGAGATCGACCCCCAAAATGCTATGCTTATCCTGGACATCCCCCTGGGTATCAATACGGACACTGTGCAGGGAGTACTTTCCAAGGTGGAAGGTTTACAAAATCCTGTGGTGGTGGGTCGGCACGCTAATCTGCTCACCCACACTTTCCTGGGCCCTAGTAGAGTTTGCATGATCCCATAGATAGCCCCAAAGCAACACACAGACCATTACCCCAGAGGGAGCCCCTCACTGCTTGGAGAGTGATAACTATGACAGTAAAGACCTCAATGAGCCCCCACCACTATCTGAAACTTTTGAGGAGAAATTTGCTAAATGGTTGCTGGGAGAAGGAAAACTGTGGAGGACTCTGAAGAAACTATTCTTGCCACCTGGGGTGTTCCTCCCCAACACCTCTCCTGCTCCAGTACCCGTAATGGTGGCTGAACCAATGCAGACTCCTATTTCTGCACCTGCCATTAGTCACGACTCTTACCGAGGTTGAGGATCTTTTCTGGCACTCCTCCCACCTTCAAGGAGGATGACTGGGAGACCTGGATAGACTATGTTGCCTCAAGTGCTAGAATGGCAATGCCTCGGAAGCCGAAAAGCGAAGAGGGTTAGTGAGAGTCCCAGGTCCTGCCCTGGCTACCATCCATGCTAAACGGCCAGTAACCCTGAAGCGTTTACTGCACAAGCTTATCTTGAGGCCTTGGAGAATGTGTATGGGAGCCCAGATTCTGATGAGGACCTATGGTGGAGAGTAAGAAATGCACAACAGTACCAAGGGGAGTTGTTGTCTGTGTATGTCTCGGCTGGAAAAATTGTTGCAAGAATGCCTCAGAAAGGGTAGTTTGCCAGCGATTGAACTGGACCGAACCAGACTGGACAGAACTTTAAGTCCGTCCCCCTCTCAGAACTCTGTTGTTTCAGTTACGCCTGGCAAATCGACTGGAATCCCCACCCTCCATGATGAGTTAATGAGAGAAATTCGAGGAGTTGAGAAAAGGCGACCTGGGAGGACCTGCACCAATAGCTGTGGCTATGACCCGAGAGTGACTGAGGGTGGCCCATCAAGTGAAGTTCGAAGGAGAGGTTGGCAGTCAATGAGTGCTCTGATAAGGAAAAAGATATGCTACAATGGGGTGAACTGTTGAGAGATCCGAATTCAAAACATAGTCCTTTATGAAGGCCACGCCGCAAGTACGGCCCCACCTATATCCGGACTGTATCTAATATGGGGTGGGGATACCACTCCATGATCTCCTGCTGATAATAGCTCCAACTCGATTCTTGACTATGGAAGTGGGAGAAACTGACGAGATGTCTCCAAATGCTTATCCTTGCTGACATGACAGAGATGGCACCAAGGTTTTCCAGTTAGTAATACACCGCCCTGGCTCCAGTGGCGCTTTCTCGACAGCTCAAACTCCAAAAAGTATGTTTTGCTATAATTGTGGAAGGATGGGTTGGCCATGAAAGGGAATGCCAATCCCAAAAGACACACTGACAAAGTTGCATATAGGCTACAAGGAGAGCTTCGGAGAACAAATCAGTGGTTAAGAGGTGCACGAAATGATCCTGCGAGGGCACCCAAAATGCTAATTCACGTCCTTTTGTGGGAGGTCAGTTGCCCAGGCCCCACTACCGCCTCCAGACTAGTCCAGGGAATAGTAGGTCCCTCCATGGAGACTACCAAAGGTAAATGGAGTGCTTACAAGAGCTGTGGGTATTGTGATAGTGGCCCCAAGTGACAATTATGTTTCAAGATTGGTATCAGAAGATTTATCGACGTACCTCTACAACCATTAGAAGGACTGCATGTATGGGGGTTAAGTGAGAAGGCCTACCCCTATTCTGGGTATATCCGAATTTATTATTCTTTCCCTCACCTCCGTGGGCTGGAGAGGGTCGAACAAGTAGAGACCTAGCCTTAGTGTGTCCCCCACTGGACTGTATGATGGTGTCCCTTTGTTGATTGGAACAAATGCTCATATGTTCAGAAGGCTGGCACATTTGTGTTACTGAAAACAGGGTCAAAGGCCGGTAGGCTTTAAGAGTTCGGCTTTAATTAAAGAGGCCTATGAGGCCACAGAGAGATGCTGAAAATATAGAACAGAGGAACCGGTTGGAATTGTATGGAAGAAGGATCCTGAGTCTCTGATCCTGGCACCAAATGCCCAGTGTACCTTACAGGAGAGGTCCGTATCAGAAAGGATGTTAAGAATAAAATATAATGTTGGATGCACCAGGCTGATGGAAAATTGCCAGAGGGACTGCTGGTCGATCTGAGTATTTTGCCCGCTAGAGCCCATGTGATACCAGAAGGTAATGGTCCAGTTGGCAATGTGTCTGAAAGAGACATTCTGATAAATAGAGGTTGCATCCTGGCTAATGTGCATTGTGCAGATACTTGCAGTGCTACCCAGCAGCAAGTTCAAGGAAGAATGACGAAATGGCAACCTGACTTGTTTGATTCGTAACTCCCGCTGCCAGCTGAATGGAAAGTGAGGATCAGTGAGAAGCTTGCCCAGAGAGACCAGGTGTTTTCTTTAAAGAGAATGGGGCGTGGGATCGTGGCAAGGGCTGAGCACAATATCCGGCTGCAGCGAAAGACCATTTCGTGAGGGTCTCATCACTACACCTGCTGATATAGATGGATGGAGACTGCATCTGCAAGAGATGTTAGCGGCTGGTTAATACAAGAATCTAGAAGCCCTATGCTTCCCCATTGTGGTAGTGAGGAAAAAGAATGTGACAGTAAGGAGGTGCGGGATTTTCTCCAGACCCTAAACCCATGGACCATCCTCGATCAGCACACAATGCCCCATTCAGGATGCTTTTGGACCGCTTAAACGGAGCAAGTGGAGTTCTGTGCTGGATCTCCGTGAGTGGGTACTACCAGATCCCGATGGCCCCAGAGGACTGTGAGAAGACAGCCTTTATCTGTCCGCTTATTTCTATGAATTCATGAGGATGCCCCTATGGGATTTAGGTGCCCAGCCACTCTTTCAACGATTGATGGAGCCTGCATGGGGACATGAACTTACTAGAGTGCCTGGTATACCTAGATGATGTTATTGTGTTTGGCAGCTCACTGGAGGAACATGAGAGCAGATTATTTAAGGTATTGGATCGACTGAGGACTTTGGCCTTAAACTGACCGCATTGATGGCAACAATTTCTTTCTAAACATCAGTAAAGTATGTGGACACATAGTATCCACCGAGGGGATAGAGATGGCTCCAAGTAAAGTTGAGGCCTTGACCACCTGGCCTGGCCAAAATCTAAAAAGAACTGCAAAGATTCCTGGGATTCTGTGGTTATTATCGGCGTTTACCTGCTGACCATTCAAGTTATGCGATCCCCTTTACTTAACCTTACTCAAGGGTATCCCCAACCCACAAAAAATACCAAAAGTCACGTCCTCAAGACTGAAAGGGTGTATTTTCATCCGAGTGAAGTATTTGGGGCCCGCTGGACTCCTGATTGTGAGACTGCTTTTCATGAGATCATATATCAACTTACCCATGCTTCAGTGCTGGCTTTATGCCGATCCAAGAAAACCTTTTACGCCCCTGCACACTGGATGCTAGCTTGCAAGGGTTGGGGCTGTGTTGTACCAAGAGCACGAGAATGGCCTGAGACCAGTGGCCTTTGCCAGCAGAAGCCTGGACCCCATCCAAAAGAACCATCCTGTACATAGTTAGAGTTCCTAGCTTTGAAGTGGGCCATTGTTGACCATTCCATGAGTACTTGTATGGGGCTAAAATACTAGTCAAAACTGACAACAATCCTTTTGACCTATGCGCAGACCTCAGCTGTTGATGCCATCAGCCACAGGTGGCTTTCTCTGTACCATTCACATATGACTATGCTCTCGAACAATCGGTGGTCTGAACCACATAGATGCTGATGCTTTCCCGGAGGCCTGTTCCCTAGAATGATTGGGTCCATTGGCGGGAACCTGACATTCGGGCACTCTGCCGGATTTGGACAGGGAGGAACAATGTCCACTGGACGAGTGGACTTCTGGTGGATTGCTTGGGACCCTGAGAATTGCATACCTGCTGCTTGTTGCCACTTTTCTGCAATAGAC
This sequence comes from Neoceratodus forsteri, assembly GCA_016271365.2. NCBI lineage: Eukaryota > Metazoa > Chordata > Ceratodontiformes > Ceratodontidae > Neoceratodus > Neoceratodus forsteri. Next base: position 28,152,953 of record CM028129.1, read on the forward strand.
ATTGTGCACTGCCTCAGCTGGACAATGACAGTATTCGGCGGCTCAATCCCGCGATCCTATGATCAAATCAGCTTTGTAGCCCTCTATGCAGGAAGAGATGTGTCCAAGTCGCTCCACTGATTTGAGAACTGCACTTGTTATACAAAGAAGGTCCTAAGTTGAAACTGATCAATAAACTGTTATATAGAAACAGTGATAGATGAGGGGACAAGTAGACAAACAACAACTGCGCCTTTACCGCTTTCAGAGACTCAGTATTGAGGTCCTTGCACCACAACCACATGGGGCACCCTTGGTATAGACAGAACCTTGACTTGGTGAGATCCAGATTCTATTGGCAGCCTAGATGGGGGGCTGATGTGGAGCAACACATACGACTTGTAGTAGCTGCTTACACAGAGAAAGCTTTGCCCCAGAGGGCCCCCCTTGTTAACATAACCACCAGTGCACCCATGGAGCTGGTCTGTATTGATTTTCTGAGTTTGGAGTCAGATCAAAGAAATATCAGTAATGTGCTGGTGGTCACTGACCATTTCACGAGATATGCCCAAGCTTTCCCCACCAAAGACCAGAAAGCATCCACTGTAGCCAAAGTACTCGTAGAAAACTTTTGTTCACTATGGGAGCTCCAAAAGAATCCATTCTGATCAAGGGAGAGACTTTGATGGAATCTGATCAAAAGAGATGCTACTTTCTCTGTGGGGGTGAGAAAGTCCAAGAACCATATTACCACCCCAGGGGACCCACAGCTGAGCGTTTCAACACGCTTTGCTAGATATGCTAGGCACCCTGCACACAAGGACAAGCCTAGATGGAGCCAACAAATTAGCACCCTGGTACATGCTTATAACTGCACCAAAGTGATGCCACTGGGTTTCTCCCCTACCGCCTGATGTTTGGAAGAAGAAGCTCGACTACCGGTAGATGTGTGTTTTGGGTCTCTCTGATGGGGTTCAAGCGACAACTATTTACAGTATGTGCAAAGTTAAAGCCCAGCTAACTCATAACGTGCCAACTGAAACCAAACCATAGCTGCCAAAGAAATCTGGCCAACAAAAGAAGGTATGATAAAAATTGAAAACACGAACTCAGGAGGGAGATCGGGTATGCTAAGAAATCTGGGACTGCATGGCAAACACAAGATTGCTGACAGATGGCACCATCTCCCTCACATTGTAGTGGGCAAACTAGATGATCTGCCAGTGTACAAAGTAAGGCCTGAGAACAATTCAAAGATGTAAAACAATGCATAAATTTTACTACCCATGAGACAAATCCTGATTGAGTCTGAGCCCCAGAAGATGCCCCTCTGGACCAGTGACTAGAGCTGCTGCTAAGAAAAGATCAAGGAAGTCTGCACCTACAGAAGCAGAGTTAAAGTGTTCCCTGCACAAGTCCCAGTTGAGCATGACTGTCAGTCCATATCAGAAGAAAGTGAGAGTGACTTTGAATACTATCCTTCTTACGAACTTCAGTCAATTGTTTGGGGCAATCCCCTAGTCAATACTGGAGACAAAGCTGGGCCTTCTGGACTGTCTATGCCCCAGCTTCATCCCTGGAGCCAATGCTCCAGAAAGTGAAGTGCAAAACATCAGATCAGATGAAATGGAATCATTGTGCATGGTTGAACTGTTTGAGCTTTCAGGGAGAAAATGATAGATTAGGGCAGACTGGTGATACACCGAACAAGAAGAGTAACAGGTACCCCTGACAGTCCACTGCCAGTGTCTGAAAGCTCTCCATGCAGGCAAATGTTGTGGACTCAGAGAATGTAACTCCTGGAGCTGAAAGTGCCCCAAGTTCTAACCTCTCTCTACCCCATGGAACTCCCTGACAAGTGAGAACAATGCTGAAATGAGGCTCAGAGTGCAGAGACTGTAACAGCCCCCCTAGAAAGACTGGTAGAGCTGTAAAGCCTGTAGGTGCACCTCAGTTATGATTCCCTGGGCAGCCAGTGGACCTGCCTCTCAATGTTGTCCATAAAGGGTGTATGTGTCCCGAGCTCATTGCCCAAACTGAGGCGTTAAGTGCTAACTCAAGTTACTTGTGTTTGCCCTCTAAGTATGGTGCCCTTGCCCGTCCAGCCCCAAGGTAACTGATAGGAAGGGCCCTCTCTTCAGGTTTCATGTACAGAGGTAATAACTTGAGTTATGGTACAATGTGTGTGTTATACTGTGTAAGAGTGACGTACTGCAATGTTTCAGAAATGGTTCTTGGTAAAATGATGTATTGACTGATGATTACATGTGTGAGCCTAATGCAAATGTATATGGTTGCAGTTGAAACTTATAGAATTGCTGCTTGTGGACGTCAAGCTTTTCCCAAACCAGGAAAGAGTGTACAACCCCCTGCAAATGGGGTTCCCAAAAGACTTCCAGGAGCTTGCTTGAATGCTCCAAGCCTGAATGGTGTTTGGCATTTAAGCCATTTATCAGTGAGTGTTTTTAGAACCTCTGGTACTGTCTCTTTAAGAGCTGTCTGCTTGCAGACATAATTAGTTGTATGGGGGACTGTGTGTTTCTTTGATTGAGTACCACTCAAGCTGCTGCCAATTCACCCCATTTTGCAGTCACTAGGAGTGCAAAGGGAACCTGTCTGAAAGATGTAACTGATTGCCAGAAATCATTTACAGTAATAATAAAATTACAGTTTGTCTAACCTGCTTTCTTTGCAGTCAGAACTGTCTGCCTAGTTCCCCATTCTGGTTTGAACTGCTGAACTGGACCAATCAGTGTGGGGTAAACTAGCTCTAAAATGATACCTTGGACGAATCAGAACTTGGGACTCATAATCTGAGCCAGCCACAAGAGGATTGTATGGGCAGTGACTCTGGGAGATGTAGTTTAGACTTGGTGCCTTTTGGACCAACAGCAGCAGTCTATTGTGAGTGAAGCCAATCCAGTCAAGAACTGGGAGGAACTCAAGGAAGTGCCGGTTTGTCTGTTGGGAGTTTCAGTTTGAGATCTGAAAGTGAAGGGGAAAGAAGCCCTGTGCTCCTTCAGTGCACAGTTTCAGTCAAAAAACGTGTGCAAGGCCCAGAGTTCCGGTCTACAACTTGTGTAACTGCTTGTTAGGACTGAATCCGTCCTGTGAAAAGAATCAAAGGATCTCTGAAGAGTAGAAACCAGGCTCACCCTGTAGAAGACTGAAGAAATTGTTGAATTACACTCGGTCTGTCAGGAACTGAATCTGCTGTGTGTTCTCCTGGTTATATTGTGCAGTATTGCAGATTGGGATACAGATGCAGCCTGCCTGAGGTATTTGTCTATGTTAAAGTACTGTACTGTGATTGTTGCACTGTATCTTATTTTACAGGATGTCCCGGTGCCTATGAACCAGCCTTGGGGTAAGTGTATACTGTGAAGGTAATTCTGCTATATTATGTGGGCCACTAGTGGGAAGAAAGGGGGTTGCAGTGTCCCAGAGGGCTGTGACCAAGTAAGTTTAACTATTGCAAACCCTGACCTCTGGGTGGAGGCACCCGCCGTTGGATCCAGGCCCCTCAACCTGTTAGTGGCAAATCAGGCAGGGGTAGTAGCCCCTGGGATAGCGCCATCTAGGGGTTACATAGGCAATTTGCCAACTGCTGATCAGGTGGCACAGGCCCTCCAAATCTTACAGGCCTTGCAGACTGGTCTGGCACCGGTTAACCAGCAACTGGTTAGTTATCGTGCATCCACGACTTTGTCCTCTACAGAGGCCATGGATCCCTTCCGGGATGATTTTGGGGAGGAGTATGAGCCAATCGAACCAGAAATTTCCCCTGAACATGGGTATGAATCCCCCCCCCTCCACCGGACAACTGAAGACTTCTTACACTTTACTTTTGTGAAGCAGATGGTTGAAGCTCTGGACCTCACTACTTATGAACCTGAACAGGATGAAGAGGAGGTGCAATTCATGGATATGATGGGGCTAACACCCACAAGAGAGGTGTTGTTACCCATTAATAAATGTTTTAAAAAACAAGTTGTTAAAATTCTTGACACCCCAAACACTATCTTACCTGTGGATAAAAAGCTGACAAAGAAAAGCTTGATCCACCAGGTGCAGAATTTCTATTGACACACCCAGACCCTGAAGGGGTGGTACAAACAGTAGCTTGTGGTAAGGCTAAAGCACTCCTGGCTACACATCCACTGGAAAAAGATTATAGAAAGTTGGATGGGATGGCCAAGAAAGGATACCTGGCAGCCTCTCTGGGTGTTAGGGAGGCTAATTACATTGGCTATGCAGCCCAATATCAAAACACCCTGTGGAATTCAATCATGGCCATTGCTGACAAGGCACCACCAAGCCTGCAAGCTGACATTGTGGAAACAGCCAGGTGTGGCCTTGAAGCAAAAAACTATCAATTCCATATGGCTGTTGACATGAATGAGAATGCAGCCAGATGGATGGCTTTGTCCATAACCCTCAGAAGATTTGCCTGGTTTAGGGCAACCAACCTTACTCAGAACACTCAAAATAAGGCTATGGACTTCCCTGTGGAGAATAACGTCTTGTTTGGACCAAAAACAGAGGAGTATATGAAAAAAGTGGATGACTATAAAGCCACTTAAAAAAGTAACTCTGCATGGGAGAGGGCCTCCACTTCATACAGGCCCTATGGAAAGGGAGGAGGAGTAGGGGTTACACATGACCCTTCTACTAGGCATAAGCTACTCATAGTTACCCACTGAGGGGGTACTATGGGGTAGGGGTCGCAGAGGCTCCAGAAGGGGAGAACAGTCCCTTCAGCCATGCTAGTCAGGGTTGCCTCCCCAACTCCAGTCCAGGTTAGACTGATCCACTACTTTCAAAACCGGGAAATCCATCACCACAGACAAGTGGGTATTGGAGGTGGTGGGTCAAGGACTGGTCCTCAGTTTCAAAACTTTCCCCAGGTTAAGACCAAGACTGTCCAGGTGTCCAGACCCAACAGAAAGAAACTGTTGGAAAAATAGGTTTCCTCACTGCTGGCAGCAAATGCAGTAGAACCCATTCCCTCCTCTCAAAGGGAAGAGGTTTCTACCCAGCTAGTTCTAACCTCAAAAAAAAAAAATGGGAGTGGCAACCCATACTGGATTTGAGATCCTTAAACAGGCATCTCATAAAGTCAAAGTTCTGGATGGTTACTTTGGCAATGATCTTACCCACATTACAACAAGGAGACTGGCTGGCATCACTGGACCTCAAAGATGCCTACTTCCACATTACATACTGCCATACTAATTGCCAGCAGATTAGGCCTTACGGTCTATCAAGTCTGCTTGAACCTCAGATCCCTAGTTGGGTGCCGAGGCCCTCCCCCCCTTGTGTTCCAGAAACCCTATCATCCATCCCTACCCCCTAGGCCAGGCCATCATCTGATACATTACGCTTTCTGTGTCTGTCCCACCCTCTCTTGAAGCCCTTCACTGTGGATCTCTGAAACACAGAAACATAGAAACATAGATTTTGATGGCAGATAAGGACCGCTTGGCCCACCAGTCTGCCCATTTCCTACCTAATGGATAAGCTGCAGATCCTAGTTAACCAGCAGCCTACTTCTTCCTACCCATACCCCTAGAATTTCCTTATGACTGTCCATGCATGCTTGAATTCCACCACTGTTTTTGACTCCACAACCTCCTCCGGAAGGCCGTTCCATGCATCCACAACCCTCTCTGTGAAAAAATACTTCCTTAAATTACCTCTGAGCGGCCCCCTTCTATCTTCAAATTGCGCCCCCTTGTTCTTGCACACCTCTTTTTGAAAGATGCTACCCTCTTGGACTTTGTTGATTCCCTTGAGGTACTTGAAAGTTTCTATCATGTCCCCCCTCTCCCTCCTTTCCTCGAGGCTATACATATTCAGCTCCTTAAGTCTCTCTTCATATGTCTTCCGGTGCAGACCCTGCACCATTTTAGTTGCCCTCCTCTGGACAGCCTCCATCCTGTCTATGTCTTTGCGGAGATTGGGTCTCCAGAACTGCATGATACTCCAGATGGAGTCTCACCAACTGTCTGTACAGAGGGATAATAACTACTGTTTTCTACTGGTGATGCCTCTCCCTATGCATCCCAGTATCCCCCCAGCCATTCTTGCTGCCCTCTCACATTGCTTGCCCACTTTTAGGTCATCTGATATGACTACCCCCAGGTCCCTTTCCATTTTTGTTGTTGTTAGTATCTCACCCCCCATTGTGTACTCTTCACCTGGGTTTTTGTTTCCCAGGTGCATTACCTTGCACTTCTTAGCATTGAATCTAAGCTGCCATACATTTGACCATTCCTCTAACCTTGCCAAGTCCCTTCTCATCCTTTCCACCAGCTCACCAGGCAGCACATTCCAAGATTCCACCACCCTCTCAGTGAAAAACCTCCTCCTCTCTTTCCTCCTCACCCTTCCACCTTAAAACTTCAAACCATGCCCTCTCGTGATACCTCCCTGCTTTAGTCTAAAATCCCTCCATGTTTACCCTATTTATTCCCTTGAGGTACTTGAAGACCTCAATCCATGTCCCCATGTCTCTCCTCCTCCAATGAAAACAGGCAGAGCTCCTCACGTCTGTCCTCATATGTCAAATCCCTAGTCCTCGTATCATCTTAGTTGCCTTCCTCTGTACCATCTCCAGGAGCTGTATGTCCCTCTTCAAGTGTGGTCTCCTGCACTGCTCAGAGTTATTCATACATGCATCCACCATGACCCATAGGTCTTTTTCCCCTGTTGAGGCCTCCAGCACCTCCCCTAACAGGGTGTACCTGTGTTTAGGGTTTCTCCACCCAAGATGTAACATCTTGCACTTGGTGATATTGAAATTTAATTTCCATGTGTGAACCCTGCTTTCTAGGGTGTCCAGGTTCCCTTGCAGGGCCAACCTCCCCTCTTCCCCCTCAACTACTGCTCCCATCTTGGAGTCATCAGCGAAGAGACTCATTTCACACCCTATACCCTCCCTGATGTCCGATATGTATGCATTAAACAGGATCGGACCCAGGACCAAGCCCTGCGGTACCCCACTACCGACCTCTCTAGGGTTCGAGAGCTCCCCACCCGACCACTACTCGCTGGGTGCGTCCAGCTAGCCAGTTTTCAATCCATCTGACCATCAAAGGGCCTACTCCCAACCATGTCAGTTTCTCCACCAGACCATTGTGGGGTACAGAGTCAAACACCTTGCTGAAGTCCAAGAATAATACATCCACAGGCTTTCCTCTGTCCAGTTCTGATGTTACCCATTCATAGAACTCCCATAAGGGAATCCCACAGTAAGTACCTGAGGTTCAGACTACCATCAGGTCACTACCAGTTTGCAGCTCTGCCTTACGGCCTGATCTCAGCTCCAAGGGTATTCACAAAGTACTTGGTAGCAGTGGTGGCACATCTGAGAAGACAGGGCATATCAGTGTTCCCATATCTGGATGACTGGTTAGTGGTGGGAAAAAACCCCACAACAAGTAAGAGATGCTTTAAGTCTCACACAGGAGACATTGAAGTCTCTGGGATCTCTCATAATGTTTAAAGTCTGTACTGCAACCTGTTCAGGTACTGCATTTCATAAAAACAGAACTGTACACTGTATGGGGCCGAGCTTTCCTTTCCCAACAGAGGGCAGACAGTATAGTGAGCATTGCGGGTCTTTTGTCCTAAATGGGCCAAGACCAGCAAGACATTTTCTGCAATTGCTGGGACACATGGCTGCAGCTACAAGCACAGTGCAGGGATATCGTTTTCAGGTGAGAGACATCCAAATCCACCTAAGGGCCCATTGGTGCCAGAAAAGGGGCCCTCTTTCAAAGTTGGTGCCAGTGTCAGGGACTCTGATACAGACCCTGCAATGGTGGCAGGACAAAAGCAACCTGAGGGAGGGAGTACCATTCAAGATTCAGTCTTCTACCATGGTACTCACAACAGATGCTTCCCTGCTAGGGTGGGGAGCTCATCTAGAGGAACACACAGTGCATGGCACTCGGTCCCCTACAGAGTCACTGCTACACATAAATCTATTGGAGCTCAGGGCAGTGCTTCTAGCACTTTGGTTTTTTGCATCCTCGATAAAGGGAAAGGTGGTACAGATCAGGATAGACAATACCACCACCATATATTACATCAACAAGCAGGGAGGGACAAGGTCCAACCTGCTCTGCACAGAAGCAATGAAAATCTGGGGCCTGGCATACTCTCTTCAAGTGTTCCTGGTGGCAGTGCTCCTTCCAGGGAAAGACAATACTTTGGCAGATGCCCTCAGCAGAATCAGCCAGAACCATCATGGATGATGTGTCAACAGACAGGTGCTGGAGATAGTGTTCAGAAGGTGGGGCACTCCAGAGATGGATTTCTTCACCTCAGAAGAGAATCATCAGTTGCCACACTTTTGTTGCAGACCACCAGCCAAGGGGTCAATCCCAGTGGATGCTATGGTGCTGAACTGGGCAGGGAAAACCATGTATTCATTTCCTCCATTTCCCTTGTTGATCAGGGTCCTGGTCAAGTTCAGATCCCAGTCAGCCACCATGATTCTGATACCTCCAGATTGGGCAAAGCAGCCTTGGCACTCACTGCTGCTTTCCCTGTCAGTGGCACAATCAATACACCCTTCCACACAGACACAATCTCCTGACATCCTCCCAGAGCAGGATTCTATACCCAAACACTTGGTCTCTCAGGCTCAAGACATGGCTCTTGAGGATCTAGAATATGCTGATTTACACCTCTCAGAGGATGTTTTACAGGTGCTCAGGGTTCTAGGAACCTTCAACTTGGAAAACCTATACTTCCAAGTGGAAGAGATTTTCCATCTGGTATGCTTCAAAGGGGTGGTTCCCACAGAGGCAGGGTTGTCAGTCATGCTGGAGTACCTGACACACCTAAATACTCTGGGACTTCAGCCAGCCACACTCAAAATCCATCTGGCATCTGTTTCTGCATACCTATCGCAAGGAGTCTCCTTAGCAGCTCACCGTATTTTTAGAAAATTCTTTAAAGGGTTGGCCCATCTGCATCCCCCTCACAGGGAGTCAGCTCCAGCCTGGGACCTAAATATCAGTATTGCCAAGCTCATGGAGCCTCCATTTGAGCCATTGGCCAATGCTCATCTAAAATTTGCCACTTGGAAGACTATCTTCTTAGTAGCCATCACATCTGCAAGAAGGATAAGTGAGTTATAATCTCTGTGTCTGGAGAAAGACTACATTTCATTTCACAGAGACAAGGTGGTGCTCAGAACTAACAGAAAATTCCTTCCTAAAGTAGTTTCTGACGTTCACCTGAATCCATCTATTACTTTGCCAATCTTCTTCACCAAGCACTCTAGCTCTGGAGAGCGTAGATTGCATAGTCTCAATGTAAAGAGAGCCCTGACCTTTACATTGAGCATAGACAGACAAGCAACAGCTGTTCCTGACCTATGGTGACATGGGTAAAGGTAGGCCAGCTTCAAAAAGGACAACTGCATGCTGGATTGTGGCATGCATACAATTCTATTACATTAAAGCTGGCAAGGAACCCCCAGTAGGCCTGAGGGCACATTCCACTAGGGGTACAGCTGCTACAACAGCAGCTAGGGACATTCCCCTGTTGGAAATCTGCAAAGCAGCCATACGAAAATCTGTACATACCTTTATTTTTTACTTATTTAAAAGTTTTACTAGGAAGGCATACTGAGCAGACAACTGCTCGATTCCAGATGCGTCGGGGTGGGGGGGTGGACAATGGGACACAGTACAATAGAAGATGCAGCAGAAAGAAAGGAAAAAAGCACACTACATACAATAGAATAATGGCAACAAGAAAGGAACATTTTAAACAGAGATTCAGCAGACAGTATGATACAATGCAGTAGCAAAATTATATTATGATATAATACAATCAAATGTGGTATCAGCGAATCCAGTATAGTACAGCCAGTAAATTCAACCAACAGTATGAACGGGCATCCTTACCAAACAGGGTTTGTAAGTGCTCAGGCCTTAGTTAGGAACAGGGAGGATTTGGTGCAGGTGCATGAGGAGCAAAAATGGGCTTTGAGGAGGGAGTTGAGGTGGTGTCTGTAGGAGACATGGTGAATGTCAAGAGGGGAGTGAATTACACAGTTTAGGCATGTGGTATGAGAAGGCTGCTTGACCTGCGGTGGTGGACTTGCATGGGACAGTAAAGGAACAGGTGTCATAATGCCTGAGGGAGTGTGTGGGGGTGAATATAGGGCTGAGGAGAGGTACGTGGGCAGAGCCTGGGATCAGTACTTTTACAAAGCACTACAGTCTGGACATTCAGTCCAAGAGTGATGCCAGGTTTGGCACAGCAGTGCTACAGAGTCTGTTCCCTAAATAGGATTCTGGACCCTCCTCCAAAGGTACTGCTTTATAGTCTGCTAGAGTTAATGATATTGAAGAATACCTGGGGTTAGAAGAAAAAAATACTTACCGTAGTAATCTTCTTTCTTCCAGGATATTCTTCAATATCATTAACTCACCCTCCTCCTTCAGAACCAATCAGTATGTAGTACAGGTAGTGCTGTGAGTTTGTTGGCCTTCACTGGTACAAAATCTTTTTAAACCCGATGGCCCAGTTTCTATTTTTATTGTTTTTGGACATTGCCAGTTGGCATAAGGGAACAAAAAAGGGGGTTTGATCAAATCAAAGTGTTATTATTACTTTATTGTCAGCGGTTAGGATGGCATAGTGTGAGGCGTAGGTATAGGCTTATTGAAATCGGAGTGTTTTAGAATGCTTACAGTTGACAAAGCAGCAAGTTTGGATCATGGCACTAGCCAGTCAGTGTTCCACTATTAGCATAAAGTTCCATTCATCTCTGGGGCAGTGCAATCCAGGAGGCTGACTGCTAGAGTTAATGATATCGAAGAATGCCCTGCAAGAATGAAGATTACCTCAGTGAGTATTTTTTTCATATATACTGCCTACAGCTATCAAATAAAAAGATTTTTGGAAAGGGTGAAAATAAGACTGTTTGAACTGAATTTCTGCAAGAATGTAAGAAGTAATGTAGATAGATAGATAGATAGATAGATACATACATAGATACTGTCTGTAGATAGACAGATAGATAGATAGACAGACAGATAGATCACTCATTTATTATGTGTTAATTGTACGCCATATGGTAACTATGATCTTACAAAGGTCCAGATTAATTAACATGTTTTCTATTTCTAGAACTTTGTAACAGTAGTTGTCTTGATATAAATAAAACTCTGCTTAAACAGAATTGAAAGAGTAAAGAAAAAAATGTAATTATTATCCCCAGGTCAATTCACCTCTGCAACAACTCTATCCAGAAGCACTATACAAATTCCTTACACGCACAACCAGCTTCCTGCCGACAATATGTGGTCAAGTGACCAGTTCCAGTCCTACCTGAGGAAGAATGGGTTTGAGAAGGTCTGGAGTGACATCATCTTCCCCGGCATGAAGCAGGCTGTGATACATGCCATGCAGACGGCTCAGGATGTGGTCGAGTTCCGTAAGAACAGTTTTGAGCTCTATGGGGCTGACTTCATGTTTGGGGAGGACTTCCAGCCCTGGCTGATTGAGATCAATGCTAGCCCCACCATGGCACCCTCCACACCAATCACGTCTGAGCTATGTGCCAATGTACAGGAGGACACCATCAGGGTGGTGATTGACAGGAGACATGACAGGAACTGCAGTACAGGACACTTTGAGCTGATTTACAAACAGGTAAAAAACTTGGGAAGGCAGGCAAGCAGGTGGAATCTTTATTTTTATACAGGGTTTGACTAGCAGAGCCAAAATTGCCTGATTTTCAATGTTCTGGTCACAAATAATTACAGTTTTCTTACAGTACAAAAGTACCAGTAGCTATTAAAACAATACAATCATAAATTTATAATCACTGGTTAGCATTTTTAATACCCATATAACTGTGTTGTAATTACATGTTGAAACCTACTGAGTATAATTGTGACCTGTCAATCAAGTGTGTGGTTCTAAACTACCTGGCATTGGCTCACAGCTGATTCTTCTAACTAAATCAAATTGCTTCGCACAAATCATGGTTAAAGCCCAAACAATACGAAACAAATCTGTACTTCATGTCTTGTTATTTGATTTGGTTGCACCTTCCGAGTAAAAGGAGCTCCCTCAAAAGTAACAGGAAATGTTTCTGAGATTCTATGATCTTTAAAGTTAGTGAATGATCCAAAACAATTCAATTAAAATGCTGTCCATGAATTATAACAATGAAATGGATTGGTGTGTTTGACCCAGAATTCTAAACATATCCTCAATATATGATACATTTATATACCCCTCGAGCTTCACTCTCGAGATTTCTGTAGCATCACATACCTCAGGTGTGTGTAAAATTCTGGTTACACACCAACCCATGTATTATTCTCTATATAATAAACAGCGAATTGGTGAATATAGTCCTGAGAAACACTTGGCACTGCAAAACAGACACAAAGCCATTTTGCTATTTGCTTTTTTATTTCTTTGTTCTCTTTTTCTTCTTTGGTCTAAGATTGGTACCTTCCCCATGAGCCCCTGCCTGGTCTGTGATTGGTGCCTCCCTCCATCCTCCCACCTGATTTAAGGTTGGTACCTCCCTCTTCTAACAATGAGTTTCCTAGTGTTGCTATACAATTATGCAATCATCTCAGCCCTGCACTGTTGCCTGAGAGATGTAATTTGGAATCTTTCAAATTCAAACCCTGCAGTGTGGTTATGCCCCCCTAGCATTCTAATGGCACATTTATTTCTTCACTGAAGAGTCCAGATGCCATGTAGTCCTGTTTCAGGTCTAGGTTAGCTAAGTTTACATTTAAATCTTGTATTTTACTTTAAAAATGTATTCAATCAGCAGGATTCCTTCAATGATTCTTTAAAACAAGTACATCTTCCAAAAGAGTGTGATGCTCCTGAGATAGAATTTAAAATGCAAATGGAGCCAGCCGTGATGTAAAGTAGTACCCTGCAGTGCATGGCATGTCACAAAATACTGCATGACAAAAGGGCTGAATTGCTATTTAATTACATTGTTCCCTGCAGTGTACTGCAGCATATTGTTCTGCACTGCAGCACTTTGCTCTACGTTGCAGCATTGTGTTCTACATTGCAGCATTTTGTTCTACATTGCAGCATTTTGTTCTACATTGCAGCACTTTGTTCTGTATTGCAGCATTTTGTTCTACACTGCAGCATTTTGTTCTGCATTGCAGCTCTTTGTTCTACAGTGCAGCATTTTGTTCTACGTTGCAGCATTTTGTTCTACACTGCAGCATTTTGTTCTGCACTGCAGCATTTTGTTCTACATTGCAGCACTTTGTTCTGCATTGCAGCATTTTGTTCTACACTGCAGTATGATTGCATTGCATCCTGGCTGGTGCTGCTATGGTTTATTATACTTCATCCAGAATGAACAAAGGTCATCCACTGGTTGCAGCTGTGTAAGGCCAAACAATAAATAGTTCAATCACAGATAGCCTCACAGCCTTCCTACTGTGGCCCTTGCTAAAGCTCCAGTTCAGGAAACAGAACACCACCGGGCTGTGTTTTGGGGTGGTACTGATATTTCTTACATTCTGCTACGGTGTGTAAGTCTTTAAGCCTTGAATAAATTGAATAAGCGTTCTTTTGCATACTGGATCTGGTATTCGTTTATAGTATATGGTGGGCAGCTGTTGGTAGCAAATCCATGCTCCCAACAACGTTATTGCTACTCCTCAGTGCGTCATGATCTTGTTGTGCTGCACCAAGTACATCACCGGAGCAGCACAAGATTGAACGCATTCATGCATGCGCGATTTAAAAGCCGCGTCGGCGAGGGAGCTGGTAGCGCTGGAGCGAGTCTCAACACGGAAGCCAAGTAAGGCATTATTTAAAAATGCTGCTTCATTCCCTGTTTTGAAATTAATAGACTCCCCACTTATAAAGATTGTCTATGGGAGTCATTCACAAACAAGGATCTTCTTGGATCTCCAGGTATCCTTAGCAACGGACAACCTCGAGCTTCGCCTCGAGGTCGAACGCTGCCAAGGATACCTCTTGATCGAGAATATCCTTGTTGTAAATGCCTCCCCATAGACAGTCCTCTATATTATACTTAGCAGTTTTTTTTGATTCCTGAGGGTTCCTGGAACCAGTGAAAGCACCATTCAGCACAGTTCCCACTTAGTGCAATACAATGTGAACAATGCATTGATTTTTGTCTTTTAACCTTTATTGGTTCCCTTTGTCAAATGGTGTACCTTTATCCCCAGTAGAAGAATGCAAAACTATTTTGGCATCTTTCTCAGTCGCATAATATGCAATAAATAGGCAGCACGTTCACAGCATCAGTTGGACAGATGGTAGCCGAGGAGATATGCGGAGGGATGTGCTGCTAGCTATCCATAGCCACGGCACTGACTTGCAGGTATGGGGGTTGGGGTGGTGGTGTCAGTGCCTCAGGGGTGGGCGGCCACTGACCACCAATGAGGGGCAGGGGAGACAGGATCAGGGTTGGGGTGGTCAGGAAGTGTTAAACTGGGTTGGTCCTTTACGAGAGGGCTCAGGTTGGGGGATGCACAAATATGGGGAAGGGGCACAGATGTGTGCAAAGGGTTCCAAAATACAGAGGCAGGGCACAGATTGTGTGTGGGCTTTACACAAATATGGGGATTGGCCGGTGATGTGTGTTGGGGTGTGTGGGCTGGCATATGGGACGGTAGTGGGAGTTCTCCTGGAGGTGGGCAGTTTGCACCCTAAAGCCAGGACCAGGCAGAGGTTCTTTGTGTGTGCTGTGCACAGGGCCCTTGTGGCAAGGTCCCCCCTGCCACATCCTGTGCCCTCCTATGCCCCCTAATGTGTGCTGCACTATGCACCTTTATGCATGATGCATAGTGTGGGCATGCCTCCATCCTGCCCTCAGACCTCCCTAGTGCGTAGCTGCACAGGTGGCCAGGGGATTGGGTGCACACCTGATCAGCGCACATTTGGTGAATGCTGCCAGGGATCTGCGGGACCCCCACTGCATGGCATTCACATGTATGTATGCCTGTGTGCCTGGTGTCTGCAGCACACTGGCATAGTGCATAGGGCCCAATGTGTGTCCAGAGGCACTAAAGGGGTTCAGGAGGCTTCATGGCTCAGGGTAACCACTTTAATGCAGGATACCCAGGACAAAACAACGGATTTCATATTTGAGGGTCCCTTCCTATTTGGAGATAAGTCAGAGACCTACATGATAAAGTACTGTAGAGGAACAGAAAACTGCTTTTAAAAATTTAACAGAGCTCTTCTTCTCACAAACCTTATAGAATGAGAGGAATGGGAAGTGCTTACTACAGCACACATTAACGTGAACTGTGAATATCCAAGTCAAACAGGGAAAGGGAGAAGCAGAAGTAGGAGAGCAAGGCAGAAAGCTGCCTTGTTTCCTTCCACATTGGGCTGGCCAAACCCTGACATATTTGCCCCCTGTTGCCATAGACTCATTAAGAGTAGGAGGCAATGTCCCACCATCTTCAGGAATGGAAAGAAATTACCACAGACTTGTAGGTCCAGGAGATAGTGAGACAGGACTTAACCCTTTGATTTGTAACATTTCCAAAGTCAATCAAAACAAGAGTCTTTCCAGCTTACAGTTCAGAGTAAAAAATCCCACTGGGACCGGAGGTGTCAAAGTCAGTGCGGCTAAATGCAGTGGAAAGTGTTCCTGTCTCTCTGCAGAGGAAGGGGCCATCCATTCAGGGCCTGACATTCCTGAATAGGCACCTAAAAAGAAGAAATTCAGAATGGCAACACTGTAAATAGCTGTCTCATCCTTGCAAAAAGGGACTGGTCGGGGTCTTTGAATCTGAAACATGTCCACTTTCACATCCTAATGACCCATTCACAGAACGTACCTGTGGTTCAGGATGGGCACTGCCCGTACCAGTTTACAGCAATGCCCTTTGGTCTGATCTTAGCTCCCAGAGTCTTCACAGAGTGCTTAGCTATACTGGCAGCACATCCAGGAAAACAGGAATAGTGGTGTCCCCATGTAGACAACAGGCGAGAGAAAGAAAAAGGAAGGAACCAGTCCACTCACTCCAAAACGGAACGAGTGCAATGCAGAGGCTAGGATTCCTCTTATACTTGGAAATGTCCCTCCTGAAACCCAGTCAAGTGCTGGATTACATAGGCACAGAGCTGAACACTGTAAAAGAGAGGGCCAATTCAGAGGCCAGCAGCCTTCATGCAGTGAACAAGCTCATTTCTGGCACACCACAAAAAGATTGCCCTGTAATCCCTGCAGTTGTTAGGCTGTGTGGTTTCAACAGAGTCAGTAGTATTATGGACAAGGCTTCAAATGAGAGATGCCCAGTGCCACCAAAGAAGGTGCTGGCATAAGAGAAGTGCACCACTAGAGCTGCTAATGCCAGTCACCCAGTACCTGGTACAGGCCTGAGAGTGCTGGAAGGTCAGTAACCTGAGAGAGACTATTCTCTTTCTTCAGCCCTTGCCTACGAGGGTCCTGACAGGATGCCTTACTACTGGGGAGGGGAGGCCATCTGGGGGACCAGACAATCAGTGAAGTCTGGGACTCACAGAAGCACCTGGAGCACATCAACCTGTTAGAGCTCTGAGCAGTGCTCTCTCCATGGATCACCCCCGTTGAAGAGACAAACAGTCCTGATCAAGACAGACAATACAACCACAGTGCCAGACCCTCAAAACTTTGTACAGCGCCAACAAAAATGAACTGTAGCATGTTTTTTTTGTAGATTCTGTTTATGCACCAGGGATCAGAGCATCCCTCAGAAGTGCCCACTCAACCGTGGCCTGTACTCCTTGGCCTGAAACCACCTTCCCTTCAGGGAGTCCTCGAGCACCCTTCTCTCTGAACCCAAGGAACTTTACAGCCCCTGGATCACCCCCACCCAGAGGAAGGCCCACCTCACCTACCTGGCAGCCTTCTGTAACTAGAGGGAACTAGAGGTTGGCCCTGGGCTGGTTGAAAGTGCCCGGGAGAACCCCGTCGGAAAGATAGTCCAACCTGTGGGATGTGAGCTTTTGCTCCTGGGGCCTCCGTCGCCTCCCTGTATCCACTGGGGCTTTTCCTGCTCTGTGCCCCATTATCCCAAGGCCCCAGAAGTGGAAGCGCATGTACATGGAGGTGTGCACGTGCACCACAGCTCTGGTCCACAGCCTCATCCACCCTCCCCTGGCCTAGCGCCCTGGCTCCTCGAACATGACACTGCCACCCGGTCTCCATCAGGAGCCAGCCAGGCCATAAGGAGCCCCTCAACTCCATCTCAAGGATGAGAGCTGCTAACTGGTAGCTCAGTCAGCTCCTTGCCCTCCCCTACCGGCCAGCCCTCGATGACCCAAGTCCATTCCTAAACCCGGCTTGTGGTATACTTCTTAAAGCTAGCAATTTCTGCACTACTCCTACGAGATAAGGAGAATGTATTAGCAGATTCCTAAAGCAGGATGGGTCAGTGAAATCACAAATGGTCTCTGAACTAACAGGTGCTGAATTCTGTATTTCAGATATGGGGAGTTCCAGAAGTGAACCTGTTCACTTCCTGAGAAAACAGGAAGCTCCCCTATTTATGTTGCCGATCTCCTTCAGTACAAGCAATCCCATGGGATGCTCACTTCCTTCTCTGGAGGGGCAGGTTTCCTCCTGATCCTTACTGCCTTGCCGAAATTGAAGAGGGACTCGGCAACAATGTTTCTGATTGTTCCAGACTGGGCCAGGCAGACCTGGAGCTCTCTTCTGCTGACAGTGTCACAGAGGACTACTATTCCTCTACCCCTGAGGCATGATCTTCTGACTCGGACTCATGGTGGAGTGGACTCACCCAGATCTCAGAACACTGTGCCAGGAAGCATGGTTCCTGAGGAGGTAGCGTATTTTAAGCTTGAATTTGCCTAACCAGATGTTGGAAGCTTTAACGGTTAGAAAGACAATAACCAGAAAAACATATGCTCTGAACTGGAAAAGATTTGTTATCTGGTGTGCTTCATAACAAGTGTAACCCTCTCTTCTTTTAAGTTGTCAGGTGGCACTTTAAATTACTTCAGGAAGAATAACTACGTTACTTTACTGGCTCCTGCTTGAGCACTTTTGGGGCTTCGCTCGAGCAGGCAGCAGTTTCAGTCCAGGCACAAACAGAAATCTTCAGAAATTACCCCACTCCCCTCCCTTTTAGGATTTAATGATATACCTGTCTCTGGGATAGGGGAGGGGTACCATCTTGATTGTAAGCACTTAAGAAGGGTATAAAACACGTATCTTTTTAAATGCAGATTCGGGTTCCTCCTAGTGACAGTTCGAGCTCTGTCTGAGCGCAGACTGGATGCTGATTTTCTCCTCCCAGCACCTCAGGTGGTCACAGGCTCCAAATACAGGCTGTAAAACAGTTTGTTAGGCAAGCAGCAAAACAACACATTTTTCCCAAAGTGTTCAAAATAATTCAGTTCCAAACTATTTTAAATGCAAACAGGCAGCATTTATTTCCCATCGTCGACCGTGCTCAAGCAGTAAAACAACATCAGTGAGGATTCAGAATCGATTTCTAGCACAGTTACAACATTTCTATGGCACTCAGCCAAGGCACGGACTTGGGGAACTCAGGGTTTGAACTTGGGACATAGTAATGTTTCCCTTGCCATTTTGAGCCAAGTGGGCTCCGATTCCTTTCAGCAACATTTTCTTTGCCATTGTACTTTACTTTTAACACCCCATCTGTGGGAGCGGAGGCGCAATTTCTTTACATACAGGCAGGCTTTCCTCCATGGAGGGAGGAGTATGATGGTCAGGGACACTGGTTTACCGGATTCAGAAAGGGCATATTCCATTTTGCACATTGTAAAAAACAGTATTGTCACCAGTGTCTGCTAAGCCAAAATCCGGTTTTACCGGCATTTGGTTCTGTGTACTTTATTTAACAATTTTCAACTCTGCTAACATGCATTTTAGCAATTTTGACCTCCACTATTGCACATCCATCCATCCTTCTACCAATTTAAAGTTATTTTAGGTACAAGATGTGATGGCAGCAGCAGCACTACAGCCCCCATCCCTAAGGTATGATGGAAGCAGCACTACAGCCTCATCCCTCAGGTGTGATGGCAGCACCAACAGCACTATGGCCCCCATCCCTCTGGTGTGATGGCAGCAGAAACAGCACTATGACCTCCCTCCCTCAGGTGTGACAGAAGCAGCAGCACTGTGGTCCCATCCCTCAGGTGGGACAGCAGCAGTACACATTCCCCATCCACCAGTGGTGATGGAAGAAGCACTACAGCTCCCACCCCTTCTGTGTGATGGCAGTAGCAACAATGCAGTCCACATCCCTCTGGGGTGATGGCAGTAGTGACAGCACTATGATCCCCTTTCTTCAACACCCACACCCCACTTGCACAAGTTACAAATGACTTGCTCTTTTTGCTTTTTAGAACTCAGATGTGAGTTACTCTGAACCATCACCGCTAAGGTGGACTACCTTTATTTTTCTATCTATAATTTAACTGCCTGAATTAGATTTCTGCCTGTGACACCGCTGACCAGGGTTAGGGAACAGACTTGACTTGGGTGTTAGAGGGCCAGCTAGTGGGTGAAGGCTTGAGTGTCCAATAACCACTCACCTTCTCCTGGGAGGCAGGGTGGGTTTACGGCTCAGCATTTGCTGGCCTCTGGTGGAGGCCAGATGCATGACAACATATCAGCCCTCACTGTGGAAGGGAGCGTGACAGACGTCAGCTTGTGCTTTGACATCATGTGGCCTGTCATGCTCCCAAGAAAATGGGAAAACACCCGGCACAACCGAAGGATGGCTGCTGGTCTCTCCATGTCGAAAGCCCCAGACATGGTGTCCATTCCAACCCCTGCCATGCCCAGGATACACAGGAAGCTCTTTGGGGCAATTCTCCTCCCCTAGTAGCCTCCCACAGGATTAGGGGCCTATTCAATGAAGGGTTACTTTGGGTTACCTGGTAGCACAGCAGTAAGGGGCAGTGGATGGTGGCTGGGACTCAGCAGAGGTGCTAGGGGGGCCATGGCAGGCCTGAAGGAGTGGATGGCCAGGAGGTAGGAGGAGCAAAAAAAAAATGCTTGAATTTGCTTCTTTGAAATGAAGTGTCTTCACCTAAAAAATCCACAAGTGGACCTTCAAATGGATTCATGCATCTTCTAGACATGTGGATACTTTTCTTTTACTTTGGTGTTCATGAGAAGGGTGTCTCCCAGTTTTCATGTCTGAGCTCAGATGTGAATTGAGCACTACTCCATCCACCAGCATCATACAGACCCTGGGGTCTTACCTTCTGTATGTCATTGAATGTGCTTTCAAAATCCACTGGCCAAACATAATTACACTTAAATACTTAACATTTGCTTTTTGTTGAAGCAGTCTATCAGAAAACTTTTTGTTATCATAGAGACTGAAACAGCAGGTGGGAGAAAAGGTGCAAATGATCAAATTCACCTAAATGGGGTGCTAACTGTGAAGTATTTTCATAAGTAGTAAGGCAGTTTTTTCCTTGTGAACATACCTCCATTCAGACTAGTTTTCATTCAAACAACTGAGGATTTTGGATGGCCCTGCTGATTATAAACTTGAATAAGTTAGGGTAACAGTGATCCTGCATTTAGCAATCTACAACCTAGATGCTCATATGCAAAGAATACAATAAAAATCTGACTAAAATCTAAAAGCAAGCTTATAAAACACATAAAATGTATCTGAACATTTATCTTTACCTATACAAAATCGTTGCAGCCCAAATAAAACTCAAGTAAATTACATGGTACCCTGTCTACTATTCTATAATGTAGTAAACATATATTGGTATTTTTTTTATATTCTTTGTAAATCAGGTAAGGCCCACTAGGCAGAACTGCCTGTTTTCAGAAGTGACCTAGAAGCACTGGAGTCACACAGTATGCAAGTGGAGGTTGTGGGAGTCAAACCCAAGTCTGCTGGATATACCCAGTTCAATCACTGTTTGTTACTCTAACTACTAGGCTATACTGCCAGCCATAATAACACCCATATATAACATTTTAATATATGATTTTTAATAATAGTGCACAGTACTTACAGTGCAAATTATGAACATGAAACACTTTACAAGATTTTACTAAAACTGAACTATTTGCCACTCCATCTGCTTATTTTTTCTTACACCAAAGTCGGTGAATAGTTGACAGATCACTGTAAATAGCTTTTGATTAGGCTTCATTATTCTACATCCAGAAACAGATAAAATTTGTTTATTCTGGATTTATTTAATATTGATTTTCTGTGGCTCAATAAATAGAATCTAGCACTGTATAAGGCAGATGTTTTTACATTTTGGAAGAGGCAACACATCTTATCTGTTTAGGATTCATGTTAGAAACAGGAGTTTTTCTTCATATTTAAAACATATTCAAGTGTCGGTGTATTCATTTAGTAGTTTATGCTGACTAATATATGCTGTAGAAAACAGTAAAGGATTTATTGTGAAGCACTCCAGATCTATAGAAGAACTCACGCAATTTCCCAGCAAGTTTTGCAAAACATCTCTGCAATTTCAGGTTACTTTTCCTGCAATTTTCCAGTGGCCCTGCCCATGTGTGCTGATACTTGTATTTTTATTGTATCATATAGTGTAATATAAATAGTAAAAGACACTTAGGCACATACTACATGAAAACTGTGGTTTTTTAGGAAGGAAAGCATTCCTCAGGTGAGGGAGATGTTGGTGGGAAGCATGGGTGGTTAAACTGAATGGCTGGTTACAACAAAGCAGTGCGGGTGATTTCCTTACTGACTATATGCAGCAAAGCAGAAAGAATGCGAAGCACGGCAGCATTCATTACAAGATGCTGAAATCTGGGTCGGCCCGCTGGTGCTGCAGTAGCACTACTGCTTGCAATGCCAATGACCCAGGGTCAGAAGCGAAATTGGGTTGCTGGAGGTCTGGCTAGGGAGTAGAATCGAGCACCTGGGACTGCTCTCTTCCTCCAGGGAGGGTGGACTGCAGGTCCTGCTGCTTTGCTACCACCTGTGTGACCATGGGTGGTGGTGCAATGGTGCTGCAGAGTGATCAGAAGGGGAGGACGCTAGCCAGGATCTGGAGCAGTGGCATGTCTCTATGTGACCTACCTCCTTGGATCTCCTCTAGTGCCCATGCCCTCAGGGACAGAGAACAGAAAATCAGGAACAATCACCCCACATCAGCTACTGGCAGAAGGGAACCAGTTGCCCCAGACTTCATAACCAGACTCC
The DNA here is from genome assembly GCA_016271365.2 of Neoceratodus forsteri. Classification (NCBI taxonomy): domain Eukaryota; kingdom Metazoa; phylum Chordata; order Ceratodontiformes; family Ceratodontidae; genus Neoceratodus; species Neoceratodus forsteri. The sequence continues at coordinate 28,175,143 of CM028129.1, forward strand.
ATGAGGGACCCACTGGACTGCCCGACACACACTAAAGGAGTATGGAGGGGTGACCTGGGGTCCCCTCCCTTCTCACCGGGGGGGTAAAACCCAGGCAGGATGGGGCAGGCCCACAGGAGCTCCTGAACATTACCTGGGGTGAAGCTAGGGGATACCCAGCCTAGGGATCTCTGAAAAGTGGAGACTGATGCTGTGAGAAGGGGGCATAGAAAGAGAAAATAAAAAAAAAATTTAAAAGATACTGAAATCTTAGAGAGTCTGTGCAGTGAAATGCACTTTCGTGAGGCACTGTACAAGAATTCAAAATCCAAAACCAAGCAGGATTCTGTGATTGCTACCGTGTTACTGTTAAAATGGAAACCAGGGTCCCTGATGATGGTACATTTAACAGGCACTTCCAGTTCTTTCCACTAGTGGCCACCCACCTGCAGATCCATGGGCAGGGTTCTCACAAAAGCAGGGGCCTAACTCTTCCTCACCAACAGTTCCAAAATATAAGCAGCACAGTGTCTTAAGTGGACATGTCAGGCAAGGGTATCTCTGCACCTACCACATTGGAGACATCACTGCCAGCTCAGTCTCAAATTGGCCCTCCATGGCAGCCACTTCCTCAGTCTCCTTTTAGAGCCTAGCAGACTCTTATCGATCCTTCAGCACTGCTGCACCTTTACTGCTGCTGCATTACCATCTGCCACTTTGGGGGAATCCCTCTCCACATTTGGGAACTGGGGGCAATCTCCCCACCCTGGCCCTGGGCCTCCTCGGCCCCTACTGTAGACCTCCCCTTGCGGGAGTGCAAGCAGGCTCCCTCTCCTCCTCCTTGATGCACCTCACCTCCTCAAACTCCCAACTGAATCTGGAGATTCACTTCAAATGGTGCTTTGTCATAAAAATGCAAGCACGCCTGAGCAGTGCTCAGCAACATGCGCTTGCACCTCCCGTGATGCCGATTGCACATCTATACTAGTAACCCCCTGTCACAAACCCACTAAGCAGGTCAGCCCTCAACTCCCAAAGTTCCAACCTCCGGCGCAGTCTTATGAACAGTTAACAGAACAGGGTAACCCTCCTGTCTTGTTTTGTGGGTTTGAATCAACCTTTGCTCTCAAGTCTTGGAGGGATTCAAACTGTGAACCTCTTGTTAGCATACCCAATGCACAGGCTCAGATAATTCTATATTCGGGGGGCCAGATATCTTTGCCTACAGGCACCTAATCAGGTGTACAAAAATGAACCCTTAAAAACTCTAATAAAAGACCTCAGATTTAACTCTACCTTTTTTTCCAGTTTGGTATCACCATTCAAGCTTATGCATAGTGCCAGCTTTAACTATATATACTTTACTTGTTAAAGAAAGAAATTCAAAGACAGACTAAGTAGGTTCCAAAAATAGAGTTTTACTAAAATAGATAAAACTATGTAAAACATAAAATACAGAACCATATATTACAAGAACCATACAATCTTTTAAAAGAACAAGGTTTTTAACAGTGTAATTCCTACTACAGTACTTAGATTTGTCTCTCTCTCTAAATACCTGCTTAAAGTGCTCAAAGATGTGTCTTTCTCTGAGTGTAGATAGAAGTGTGCCTCTGAAGTAAAACAGAATACTGTTTAAAAAGCTGTCTTTGCCAACCCCTTTGCATGAGGTCACCTAGCTCCTCCTCTGTTTATTAGAAATCATACATCCAGGATGTTTTATCATGTTAGAAGGTACGTTAATTAAGGTTACATCAGCAGAAACTCCTTTCCCATGTGACTTCCCCAATCAAATCTATAAATTCCCTTTAATCTATGAGCAGTATCCCTCTCACACAGACATCAAAGCATTTATGACTTGCACCAGTGTCACATAACCTGCACTCTTCCCCTTAACGCCATAAAAGTTTATGATTTCCCTCTTAGCAACTACTGCTATAATTACCTTAGATAAACAGGAGATCCTTGATTAAGGCCTGTTCTAGTCTGTAATTATCTCATGGCTTTCATCTTTTTGCTGAGACCTGGGGGGGAGGGTGAGTGAGGTCATTCCAAGAGCACCAGATTTCTCAGCAGAGACAAGCAATAACCCATTTTTATATTTTAAAAAAATCATAGAGTACTCAGAAATGGCTCTCCACATGTCACATCCCGATTGGCACAGGGGTTACACAAGAAATCCAACAAACTAAGGCACCACAAAGTAGTGTATAAATTGTGAGGATCTTTTATTTAAGATTGTGCTCCATTCAGTAAAGCAGCCACCCTGCAGCAAAGGGATCACCTCAACCGGTTTCGCACCACTCGTGTGTCATCAGGAGTAATACCTATAAATGTAGGCTTGTCATTGGTTCAGGACTATTTTAGTGCCTCTGCAGACTCTGGTTCTGATGCCTCTACTTTACAGGTGTTTAGCTGTTTCAGTTTCTAAGTCAACAGGGAAGGAAAAAAAACTTTGCTTCTCAACCAGTTTTCAAAAGTGTTTTCAAAGTTCTTGAATCAGTGAAGGACCCAGATCCCCCATGGGACCGAACCTAGTCCAGGCACAGCTAATGGAGCTTCCTTTCAAGTCCATGTTCCCAGCAGAACTCAAAATACCTGATTTGGAAGACAATGTTTTTAATTGAAATTACCTGTGCCAGAAGAGACAGTGAACTGCAGGCCTTCTGTTCAGACTCCTGTTTTATGGTCTCGGATAGGGATGAAACGATGCTTCTAATAACAGGAGTCCAATGGTGTGTCCTACAAAACTACATAATTTCCATCCGGAGGTGTTGCTCTAGAAATAGACCTGAATGCTAAAATAATTCAGAATTCTACTGAAACTCTGCACTGTGGTCACTCTCCCTATGCTGTTGTGACATCGGATTTGTTTCTCCACTAAAGAAAGCAGTTGTCCTGAAGTACTGTTCCAGTATTATGGATCACATTTATGTATTTTATTGCAGTTAAACTAGCTGTGTTAAAATATTACATTATTTTAGTTTTATTTTAGTTTTTAGAGGGGAAGAGTGGGCAGCTAAGTTGAGGTGCTAGCTGCACAATCGAGCAGACTCGATAGACCATGAGGCCTGTTTCTGCTGGCATTTCCATATGTTCATAGTACTCTGCATTAGGGTAGTTTAGTTTAATTTTGTGTGTGTGTGTTTGTGTGTGTGCGTGTGTGTGTGTGTCGGTAATCAGTGTTTTTCTCTGGTTCTCTTTCAGTTCCAGGAACCAGAGAAATTGTGCAGTCTGTGACTTTGCCTGTGTAGTTTTCAAACCCCACACACACGTGCTAGTGAGGAGTAACTCCATAGCCTGGATGTTAACAGAGCCTATTTGAACAGAACCAAGCTGCCTAGAACTGACAGCACTCAGCTGTTTCTCACTTATGATGAGATAGGCAAAGGCAAACTAGCAGCTAAAAAGACTATTTCATGTCAGATAGCTTCTTGTATACAATGGGGATGAGAAAAACAGATACAGATAAATGAAATATTCACATGGCAGTAGGACCTGGTGTGATGAAAAACATTTTTCATCACTAGAGGTAGTCCACCATTTATCATCACTTGAGGTTGGTAACAAAGGAGGTCTTAACCAATGGGAGAGCAGCTTGAACAATACCTAATGGCATCACAATGACCTTTGCTGTACTCAAAACAGAGCAGTGAAATCAAACAGAAGCAGTTTATTCTGTATTAGAAGAACTAATCTGAAAGCTTTATTACAATTTAGAATACACAATAACTTCACTCAGAATATGATGTTTATCATCACTTGTTAAGAAGCAGGACTTTCATTAGTCACTCGTGGCTCTGCAACTCATGAGTTCTGGTCATGTCCTCTCACTCATGACGATAAATGGCAGATTCTGATTCTGGCCACTGTGTGTCCCATATGTATAAAGGTCCGGTATGAGAAGGCCGGCAATTAGCCATCAGAAGGCCTACGGGCACATTCCACTACAGTTATATCTGCCACTGTGGCAGCAAGCTGCTGCTAGTTCCTGGCAGAGAGAATCTTGCTTTCAGAGCAAGCAGTTGACTAAAAAGCTACAGAATTTCTTACTGATAAATCACTTTTTCAGCAGGAGTCAGTGCCTGTTCGGATTAAGCAAAGATATACTTTATTAGAAGCAGGGAGTCTTATTTAAGTAAAAAAAAAGAAGAAAGTCACTGTGTGTTGTTCATTTTTGGGGGAAGGGGCTGTATCAACTTAGTTTGCTAAATCAGGAGCAGAGAAGTTAATTGGGGGTGTGGCTTGAGCAGTAGAAAAGCAGCTGTCTCCAATTACAACTTCCTGCTGCTAGTTTCTGACAGAGGAAATCTTGCTTTCAGAGCAAGCAGCTGACTAAAAAAGCTACAGAATTTCTTACTGATAAATCACTTCTATCTCAGCAGGAGTCAGTGCCTGTTGGGATTAAGCAAACAGATACTTTATTAGAAGCAGGGGGTCTCATTTAAGTAAAAAAAAGAAGAAAGTCACTCTGTGTTTCTCTGTTTAGGGAAGGGGGCTGTATCAACTTGGTCTGTTAAATCAGAAGCAGAGTAGAGAAGTTAATTCAGGGTGTGGCTTGAGCAGTAGAAAAGCAGCTGTCTCCAATTACAGCTTCCTGCTGCTAGTTTCTAGTAGAGGGAATCTTGCTTTCAGAGCAGGCAGCTGACTAAAAAAGCTACAGAATTTCTTACTAATTCCCCTTCTTACCACCCCTCCACCCTCCCACACTAAGTCAGTTCTACTTTTATAGCCATTGGATTTGACTGACAACAGGAACATCCTGTTTGGCAGTAGGAAGGGAAGGATCACTGAGACACATTAGTTTCATTAACCTTGAAGGGGAAAAGAAAAATAGCTCTTTCTCCCCCTTAGCTGCTGGAGGCCTGAGTCCAAGCAAGGAGGAAGGAGACTACTGATGACTACAGGAAGTTCCTGTCCCAGAACAGGAAGTGCAAGAGTTGTAAGGGTACATAGGCAGTAGGAAAGTAGGTGGAAAAATATGTAGAGGGAGAAGATATTAAGCATAAAAAGCAACAAGAGAGGGGACACAAAATAAGTCATGATGGGAGTGGTGCAGTGCAATGGCTGTGGGGCAGCAGTGTTCAAGGAGGCTGCGATGCTGCCCTATTTGCAGGCACCTCTCTGGTTTGAAGGAGGAGGCTGCCCATCTCCAGACTGACCTGGCTAGGATTCGTGAAATCTCTTCCCCCACTCAGGGACCACCAGGGCCACCACCGTTACCTCAGAGGCTTCCAAGAAAGAGGAGTGGTTGGACCAAGGTGGGCTCAGGGAGGGAGAGGGTGGTGGAACAGAGGTGCATTCCTCCAGCTGTACCTCTCCACAATGCTGTTCTGGCAAAGAGTGGTTCCTCTATGGAGGCAGCTGCAGTGGAGACCAAGGAGGATGCTGGGAACCTCCACAAAAGAGACCCATAGGAGAGTGGCATGAGACCCCACAGGGGGAAGAAACAGCTCCTTGTGGGGGACTCAATCATTAATGTGGTAGAAGTGGGGGAGGAAGGGGAGAGGGAGGTAAGGTGTCTGCCTGGTGCCATGGCTCAGAGGGACAGGAAGTGAATCCTCAGGATTGCAGGAGCAGCTGCATGTGGGAGGGAGCTGGATGTCATTGTCCACCTAGGGACAAATGACCTGGCTTAGAATGGGATCAGAGCAGTGCAAGAGGAGTTTGTAGAGTTTGGGAGGGGCCTTAGACAAGTAGCACATACGGTAACCTTCTCGGAGATGCTGCCTGTCTATGGCAAGGATGATGCTAGGGCACTCCGCACCATGGGATTCAATGAATGGTTGAGAAACTGGTGTGGAGCTCAGGGTTTTGGCTTCACTGGGGAATGGGGAGCCACCTGGAGGATCAGGCCTATACTGCCATGATGGTCTGCATTTGTCCAGGCGGAACCAGGATCCTAGGTGTGATAGGTTTAAATGCTTCATTGGCAAGCATTTAAACTAGCCAAGGGGAGACACTGAAAAGGGCAGGAAATCCTAGCCTCCTCCACAAAACACAGTCATTGGCAAGGTAAACACCAAGGTAGAAGTCATTCGGAGCAGGACAGGGTAAATGCAAAAAAGGCAAAGTCAGTAAGGACAGGAATGGAGCTAAGAGGGTAAGGCCATCAAAAATGGAGGGTGATGAGTACCAATGCCCACAGTCTGTGTAACAAGCTCCCTGAACTAGTGGCCTTGATGGAAGAGGGATGCCTGGATATTGTGGCAATCACTGAAACATGGTATACAAAGAACCATGACTGGGATGTCAACATACCAGGATACACAATCTATAGGAGGGACAGGGAGGGTAAAAGAGGAGGAGGAGTAGCTCTCTGTGTAAGGGAAGGGATTAAAGCAACAGAACTAAAGAGTAAACATGAAGTAGATGAGTCACTATGGGTCACCCTGAAGACAGGAAATGGCACCACAATCTGCATGGGAGTTGTGTACAGACCCCCATCTCAGAGGGAGGGAGTGGACAATGAAATGATAGAAGGCATCCTTAAAATGGCAGAAAAAGGAGAGATATTGTTAATGGGGGACCTGAATATGCCAGATGTTAACTGGAGCACCTTTGCTGAAAGCACATCCAGGAGCAGGGTCATTCTTGATGCCCTACAAGGAGCATGCCTCAGACAGCTAGTGTTGGAACCCACTCGGGAGGGAGCAGTCTTAGACCTGGTACTCTCAAATGGGGATGGAGAAAGGATCTCAGATTTAGAAGTGGGTAGCCATCTGGAAACAAGTGACCACCGAACAGTGTGGTTCACACTAAACACAGTCATAGAGTCAAGCCATACAAAAACAAGAGTATTGGACTTTAGGAGGGCTGACTTTGGGAAAATGAGAGATTGCCTCAGAAAAGCACTAGCAAACAGGCAAGAAGGAGGGTGGAGGAACAATAGGAATAATCAAAACAGCCATCACAGAGGCAACAAGCCTTTGTGAGAAGTGAATCAAAACAAAACGAAGGAAAAAACCACTATGGTTTTCAAAAGAGGTGGCAGGGAAGGTTAAGGAGAAAAGGATAGCATTCAGGAAATATAAGGAAACACAGAAGGAGCAGGCAGAGAACTGTATCAGTTAAAGCAGAAGGAGGCATGGAAAGCAGTCAGAATAGCAAAGGCCCAAACCGAGGAAAAGATAGCCAATTCTGTTACAAAAGGGGATAGAACCTTTTATAGGTACATTAGGGAGCGAAGGAAGACCAAGGGAGGGATACAGAAACTTAATAAAGGGGAGGGAATGTGGACAGAGGGTGATGGTGAAAAAGCAGGGATTCTGAATGAATATTTCTGTTCAGTATTCACACCAGAAGCGGGAGGTACCTAACCAAACAAAAGAAACACTCTGGATGGGAGGGTGATACCAGTCCATGCACAGAAGAAAGGGCTGTGAAAGAACTCTTGAAACTAAGAGTGGACTTAGCAATGGGGCCTGATGGGATTCACCCCAGAATTCTAAAAGAACTAAGGGTAGAATTAGTGACGCCACTGACTGCTCTCTTTAACAAATCAAGGGAGGATGGGGTGTTACCTGAGGACTGGAAGAGGGTGAATGTGATTCCACTTCACAAAAAAAGGATCAGGGCAGAGACAGAAAACTACAGACCGGTTAGTTTGACCTCAGTGGTAGGGAAAATGATGGAATCACTTCTGAAGGAAATAATTGTTGAGTACCTAGAGGCCAGTGGGGCACAGTACCCAAGGCAGCATCGATTCATAGAAGGAAGGTCGTGTCAGACGAATCTAATAGATTTCTTTGACTGGGTGACCAAAGTAGTAGACCAAGGAGGGGCTGTGGATATGGCCTACCTAGAGTTTAGCAAGGCATTTGACACAGTCAGACACAAAAGATTAATATACAAGTTAGCCAGCCTTGGAGTGGGTCCCAAGGTGGTAGCCTGGATAAAAAAATGGCTGGACAACAGGACGCAAAGGGTAATAGTAAATGGAGCTCACAGTGATGAAAGGAGGGTAACTAGTGGGGTACTGCAGGGTTCAGTACTGGGACCGGTCCTCTTTAATGTCTTTATAAGTGACATTGGAGAGCACCTGGAAGGAAAAGTATGTCTCTTTGGAAACGACACAAAGATCTGCAACAGGGTTGATACACAAGGTGGGATGAAAAGGAACTTGGCAAGGTTGGAGGAATGGTCAAATATGTGGCAGTAGTGTGGTGGGTAGGTAACTGGCTGGGTGGCAGGACACAGAGGGTGGTGGTAAATGGCTGTCACTCCACAGAGGGAAGAGTGACCAGTGGGGTACCACAGGGATCAGTGCTGGGACCGGTCCTATTCAACATCTTCATCAGTGACATTGCACAGGATATAGAAGGCAGAATTTCACTGTTCGCTGATGACACAAAGCTCTGTAATAGAGTAGACACACCAGAGGGTGTAGACAGAATGAGAAGGACCTGCAGAAACTTGAAGAATGGTCAAGGGTTTGGCAGTTGAAATTCAATGCAAAGAAGTGCAAGATAATGCATATGGCACAAAAACCCTGGCACAATATATCAGTTGGGGGTGAGGATATAGCATGCACCAAGCAGGAAAGGGATCTTGGGGTTGTCATCCTGATGACCCCAAGGTAGGGAAACAGTGTGACAAGGCATCAGGTAAAGCAAATAGGATGCTGGGATGTATAGGCAGGGCATCACCAGCAGGAAAAGGGAGGTCATAATTCCGCTATACAAGACACTAGTGAGGCCCCACCTGGAGTACAGTGTACAGTTCTGGAGACCATACCTACGTAAGGACATAGACAGGGTAGAGAAGGTTCAGAGGAGGGCAACAAAGATGGTGCATGGGTTGCATCACAAGTCCTATGAAGACAGGTTGAAGGAACTGAACATGTACTCCTGGAGGAGAGGAGGAGAGGGATATGATAGAGACATACAAGTATTACAGGGAGGAACAGGGCAGGAAAACACTATTTTAAGCGAAAAGATGTTTCAGGACTAGAGGCATGGGATGAAGTTGGAGGAGGACGATTCAGAGGAAACATGAGAAAGAATTTCTTCACAGAACGGGTGGTGGATAAGTGAACACCCTGCCAGAGGAAGTGGTGGGGCTGAAACAATCACGGGATTTAAGAATGCATGGGATAGACATAAAGGAATTCTAGAGGTCAGGGGTAAGGGGAAATAGACTTCTAGGAAAACAAACTGAACTTACAAGCTCAAATGGGCAGACTAGGTGGGCCATAGGCCCTTATCTGCCGACACTGTCTATGTATCTATGTATGTAGCTCAGATTCAGTGCAAAGAAATGCAAAGTAATGCACCTGGGAAACAAAAACCCAGGGGAAGAGTACATACTGTGGGGTGAGATACTAACAACAACAACAAAAATGGAAAGGGACCTGGGAGTAATTATATCAGATGACCTTAAGGTGGACAAGCAATGTGAGAAGGCAGTAAGGAGGGCTGGGGGGATACTGGGATGCATAGGGAGAGGCATTAACAGTAGAAAATAGGAAGTTGTTATCCCTTTGTACAGACAGTTGGTAAGACCCCATCTGGAGTACTGCATGCAGTTCTAGAGATCCCACCTCTGCAAAGACATAGACAGAGTGGAGGCTGTTCAGAGGAGGGCAACCAAAATGGTGCAGGGTCTGTACCAGAAGACATATGAAGAGAGACTAAAGCAGCTTAATATGTATACCCTTGAGGAAAGGAGGGAGAGGGGGGACATAATAGAAACTTTCAAATACCTCAAGGGAATTAACAAAGTCCAAGAGGGTAGCATCTTTCAGAAAAAGAGATATGCAAGAACAAGGGGGCATAATTTGAAGATAGAGGGGTGAGACTCAGAGGTAATGTTAGAAAGTATTTTTTCATGGAGAGGGTTGTGGATGCATGGAACAGCCTTCCTGAGGAGGTTGCGGAGTCAAGAACAGTGGGAGAATTCAAGAATGCATGGGACAGACATAAAGCAATTCTAGTGGGAGGTAGGAGGAAGTAGGCTGCTGGCTAACTGGAATCTGCAGCTTATCCATCAGGTAGGGAAATGGGCAGATTAGGTGGGCTAAGCGGTCCTTATCTGCCGTCAAATTCTATGTTTCTAAGACATACTCTTCCAAGATATCTGTAAAGCAGCTACATGGTCTTCAGTACACATCTTTATTTTACATTACTGTCTGGACATCCAGACAAGAAGGGATGACAGGTTTGGTATTTCAGAGCCTTTTTCCTAAATAGGTTCTAGACCCTGCCTCCCAAGGTACTTGGAATCTGCAGAATTGTACACTATGACATCACTTGTAAAGTCTCATTGGTAGAAGAGAAAAATGCTCATCATTGTAATGACGTTTCTCCTAGAGGTTTTGCTAGAGATTCCCATTCTAGAATATTAGTAAGAAAGAGTTCTTCAGAATAAATCAAAATTTATTGCTTGAACATTTCATTGCTGAGAACTTTACAGTTTTTACAATGTTCACATGTGGGTTTTGTATTCTAGGTTAAGTAATAGTTAGTATTGATTGCGTTGATGGTCCCTGCCCTCTTCTGGTCTTCAGCTATAAATCTACCATTAGAGTGCTAGGGCAGAGCATGACCACAGCACACAGTCTGAGTTTGAAAGATTCCAAATTCCATCTCTTGGACAGCAACTCAAGGCAGAGATGATTGCAGGATTGTATAAGTCACTAGTAAATCCTATAGAAGATACATTATTACTATGGTGAGTAATCTGTTTTGTATCCACTAATGATCTGAGGCTGGTCCTTCCCTCAATCAGACTTTCTGGTTTGAGAACCATTCTTCCCTCCACCCCTCCATGGTCCAAGGTTAGTGCCTCTCTACACCCCAACCCTGTGCAAGGTTAGTGCCTCTCTACACCCCAACCCTGTGCAAGGTTAGTGCCTCTCTACACCCCAACCCTGTGCAAAGTTAATAACTTTCTCCATTTGACTGTGACCCGGCAGGATGCTCAGGCAGGGAGGCCAAATGAGCTTATCCCCCATGCTGGTGGCAGGGCACTTAGGGAGGTATCAGGAGGGGGGCAAAGAAGGGGGAACAAGTAGGGAGAGGGGTAAAGGAAGCGGGGTGGAGGGTGGTGACAATGAATGCTAGGAGTCTGGGAACAAAGTTGCAGAACTACAGGCACTCATGCCAGATGGGGACGTAGATATGGCAGCCATAACCTGAGACATGGGCCACCCACTACCATGATTGGGGCCTGACAGTACTGGGATATAAGCTATTTCAGAAGAACAGGGTAAAAGGGAAAGGAGGGGAGTGGTGCTCTATGTGAGGGAAGGTCTGAAATGCATCAGGAAGGAGGGGAAGGAAGGCAACACAGAGGCATTATGGGTGCAGATCCAGATCTCCAAACATAGGACCCTCAGGATGGGAATGGTTTACAAGCCACCCTCTCACACCGAGGAGTTAGGGAACTAGCAGGGCAGGTCAGAAGGATCTATGGAAGGGGCAGTACTGTGATTGCTGGTGACTTCAACCTGCCAGGGGTGGACTGGGGTACCCCAGCTACAACAAATAGGAAGAAACAAGTACTTCTGGACACCTTCCAGGACAGCTTCCTATTACAGATGGTTGACAAGCTGACCAGGTTAGGAAACACCCTTGACCTCATCCTGGCAAATGGTGAGTTCATGAGGGAGCCAAGAGTGGAGGAACCACTGGCAGGGAGTGACCATAGCGCAGTGTGGTTTAGGATAAACATGAGGAAAGAGGGAGTAGGATCAGTCACAAGGGTGTTAGACTTCAGAAGGGTTGACTTTGGAAAGATGAGGGAAATAGTGCAGGGGGATCTAGCAAGAATCAGTCCAGATATGAACACTAATCAGAGGTAGGAGGTCATTTAACGGGGGATTAAGAAGGCAACAGCAACATGTACAAGGTTCTAGAGTAAGAGGGTGAGGGCAAAGAAGCCTAGTTGGGTGAGCAGTGGGGTGATGGAGAACTTAGGAAGAAAAACAGCTGCCTTTAGAAGGTACAAGAGAACAGGGAGGGGGAGGACAGAGAAAAATACCTAAAGGAGTTAAAGGAAGTGACAAGGGCAGTCAGGGCAGCCAAGGCATCCCAGGAACTCAGGCTGGCCCAGGGCATTACGGATGGGGAGCAGGAGGTACATCGGGGAGAAAAAGAACTGCAGAGACCAAATTGTGAGGATTAAAAAGTGGGGGGTGGGGGTGGACACTAAAGAAAACAGGTAGAAGCATTAAATGAGTACTTCTGCTCTGTATTTACCAAAGAGAAAGGAGTGGTGATACCCAGGGGGGTTGGGGTGGTCACAGGAGGGGGTGAGGAGACGGACAGGGAAATCACAGTGGGCAGGGCACTGGAGGGCTTGAGGGCACTGAGGGTGGACAAGGTACTGGGTCCAGATGGCATACACCCCAGGGTGCTAAGAGAACTGGCAGATGTCCTGGCTGAACCACTTGCAGACGGTTCAATGCCTCTGTGGTGTCAGAGTGTATACCACAAGACTGGAGGATGGCACACATGGTGCCCCTCCACAACAGTGGCCCCAAGGACGAGCCGGGGAACTACAGACCAGTAAGCCTCACATCCATCGTGGGTAAGCTGATGGAGACAATCTTGAAGGAGAGGCTGGTTTCACTCCTGGAGGCTAATGGGCTACAGGACAGCAGGCAGCACGAGTTTGTCTCGGGTAGATCCTGTCAGATTAACCTGGTGGAGTACTATGATTGGGTAACCAGGCAATTGGACAGGCGTCATGCAGTGGATGTCCTGTATCTGGACTTCAGCAAAGCATTTGATTTGGTGCCACATGGGAGGTTAGGTAGTAAGCGGGAGGGCACAGGGACCAGGGCAAAGCTGGTGGGATGGGTAGTGAACTGGCTGCAAGGGAGACAGCAGAGGATGGTGGTGGGAGGGGAGCTCTTGTCACCCAAGGCAGTGACAAGTGGGGTGCCACAGGGATCGGTGCTGGGGCCGGTGTTATTTGGGGGTTTCATAGCAGACATTTGGATAGACATCAAGAGCAAGATCAGTCTGTTTACAGATGACACCAAGATGGGACCGGTAGTGGATGACCTGGAGGGGTGGCAGGAGTTACAGGATGAGCTAGAAAAGTTGGAGGCCTGGTCAGACACTTTGCAGATGGGGTTCAATGCTAAGAAATGCAAGGTGCTACATTTCAGATTAAAAAACCCAAGGAGGGGCTACCAGATAGGGGGTATGCTGCTGGCCAGGACAGAGAAGGAGAAGGATCTAGATGTAATCATAACGGGAGCAATGAACAGCTCCACGCAGTGCAGAAAGGCAGCTGCCAAGGCTAACAAGATGCTGGGCTGTACTGCCAGAGGCATATGCTCCTGGAGGGGGGAGGTGATTCTGCCACTGCACTGGTCACTGATTAGACCACACCTGGAGTCCTGTGTGCAGTTCTGGCTGCCGTACCCAAGGAAGGACTTGAGGCTACTGGTGGCAGTGCAGCGCAGGGCAATAAAAATGATCCACAGTTTAGAGGACTTGCCCTATGAGGGTTGGCTGAAAGAGCTGAACATGTACTCCCTGGAGAAGAGGAGGGACAGGAGGGACATGACAGACCTTCAAATACATGAAGGGGGTAAATAGGATGGATACGGGAGGGCTTTTCCAGTTAAGGAAGGGAAGGGACACCCGTGGGCACAATCTGAGATTGGAGGGGGGTAGATTCAGGAGGAGAATGAAACACTTTTTCATGGAGAGGGTGGTGGTAGGTTGGAATGCATTACCAGAGGTAGTGGTATCTTGTAATATGGTGAGCTGCTTCAAAGGGATGGTACAGGTTAAGGGGCAGGGTCACTGGAGGGGAAGAGGAGGGAGGCAGCTGCAGTATGGGGCTGCTAGCTGGACATTCAAGCAGACTCGATAGACCATATGGCCTTTATCTGCTGGCAGGGTAGTATGTTTGTATTCCCAAAATCCACACTTGGTACTTTCCTCACCCCTTCTTGGTCTGAGCTCAGTACCTCCCTCTTATCCTCCCTCCTGATCTAACGTTGTAGTGATTGCCATAGGAAGATATTTCCTGAATTTCAGTGATATGTCTAGAGAAATTCCTGCCTACTAGCAGTACCATCTTAGGGTGACCAGAGAATCTTTCTAGAAATATCACAAAATAACTGGAAATATCTAACCATGTCAACGACTGACAATGTAGGTGGGCACTTCCTCCAGCTCTCCCGGTCAGAGGCGGCAGCTCTCTCCCATTCCTCAGTCCAATGTTGATACCTCCCTCAATTCTCCCTCATGGTCTAAGGTTGGGACCACTATAAATACCATCTGTAGTTGGTACCTCCCTTTATTCCCCCAGTCTAGGGGTGGTACCTCCTGCCATCCCCCACCCCACATTCTGAGGATGGTATCTTCTTTCATCCCCCACCCCATGGTCCAGGGCTGATAACTCTGTCTAGTCTCCCATGGTCCGAGGTTGGCCCCTTGACTCCACCTAACTTGTTGATCCATACTCCCACCAGTTCCCTCCACATCACATCATCCAGTGCTTATTCCCATGTGATGGATCCTAGAGGAAAATGCAGAAATCTCATTGAGGATATAGGGTTGGGATGTGGGTAGTTATTCATCTACTAGGGACAAGGTTCACAGGAGCCCTCACTGGGTGTGGATGCAGGGCAAACTTCATTGCCAAGAAACCACCCTCTCCTCTCACTGGGCATGACCTGAAGCAGTACATCAGAGCATACAGCCTATAGTGGTGCATCAGGAGAGGCGCCTCCAATCGCTGCCCATTTAAGACACCCTAGTGAAACCTGCCTTGGATACATCACATGTTTGCATCACTTAATCAGATGGACATGTGCAGGACTTCCTCCCTGTGATACCAGGGGGTAGCCATACTGCAAAATAAGGAAACCCTCTCTGTGAGGCTGGAGATACCACAGATGACTACTCTCCTGGCCTAGTCTATTGGCTACTGATGTCCTGGGCTAGTGTGCCAAACCCCAGATGCAGGTATAGCAAATGGTTCCCCGTCAACCACACCACCAAGGTGGCCCTTTAATTTTTGTTTTACAAAATTGCATACAGTCCCACCTGGACTCTCTTATTGCCTCCCCAACCTTCCAATCTTAGTTGAGAGGCTTCTCCATTTCATCTTGGTGCTAATGCTGAGGTGGGTCAAGATAAAGAAACAGAGTGTCCCATGCATGCTGAAAATTTCAGCTGGTGCTATGTACATTCATTAACAGGAGAATACACAACCAACACTCAGTCATAAAACAAATAGAGTCAGGAGAAGTGATGAAGGTACACTTCAGTCCTGAAGTGCTAAGGTTTTAACTGCACTCTTGTGTCTATATTACTGAATAAGCCATGAGTTTTTATTTTCAAACTAGACTCCACTTGTTTTTCTGAACGAGTGCTGGTTTGTGTGTTTCAATGGGCCAGGATATCTGCAAATCCTTACCATTTGAATAATCTGTAGGCACTGATGCCTGATCTGCTCACAGGGACACCCCGTCCAGCTGCCACTCTTAGTCCATGTGTAAGGAAACCCTCCCACTGAGGTCAACTCCACACCACGCCTGTGGCCTGGAGGACAGGAGGCTATCTGATCCCTCTCACCTGCTGCCAGTGCTCATTCATGGATGAACCTAGGAAGGGTTTTAATATAATGTACTCACATCTGTCAGTACACTGAACATGCCACTTCCATGTTCTGTCTAGTCCTTCCTGGCCTAATGTTCATGAGTGCCTTGAGTTTGGTATGAAAGGGACTTGACACCCCCAGTTGGCAGCTCCTTTGCTGTTGTACTTTCCCACTTGCATGGGGTGATACATTTTACCAGAAGGTTAACTATCCCAAGCTGAGACATACCTTTTTTTTCCCCCTGTGTTTAGCCTGCTGTGGAAGTCCCCCCATATGTAGGAATAAATCTTCTAGTTGAAGGGTCAACTATCAGGAAGCCGCGACCTCCAATCCAGAGAAATGCAACCATCATCAGCAGTAGCAACATAGGCGGCCAGAGGAACAGCACCTTGGTGCACTGTGACCAACAGAAAACCAAACCAGAGAACTCCAAATCTGTCGAGAGTGGAGATGCCAACAGCAACACTCCTGCTATTATTCCAAAAAAAACTGCCGCAAATGTAAAAACAGCTGTCCTGTGTACAGGCACAACATTACCAGGAGGAAAAGAGAACAGTCTGAGGTCTGTGCCTCCACCCCAGATCACCAACAGACTACCAGAGAATCCAACAGTGTTGGCAAATCATTGTCCAATAACAGACAAGACAGCAGAACTTCCTTACCCCACAAGGTTGCCTACAAGCGAGGAGAGAGGAAGTCCCCGAGTTCGCCTACTAACAGCACCCAAAGTTTGCCACATGACCATTGCAGAGAAGCAACAGACACTCTTCACTCCAGAACCATCACGAATAGGGTTAAAGCTCACCACTTTTGACCTGATGGATTCCAGGGTCCTGAAGCAGCCCAAGCCTTCAGGTATTGTAAAGTATAAAAAATATCAAGATGTTTGCATAAGATCTCTACGGCTACCAATGCCTTCACGTTCTTTCTGCTTACCTTTGTTGCCATCTAAACTACCACCACTCAGAATTACTAGCTTGAGGCTGCTATAAGAGGTAGTGAAGCCCACAGATGCAATGAGTGTTCATCATTTTAGATCTAGTGAACACTCTAATGCTCAATGTATATAGCAGAACCAGAAAAGGCCAGTTCCAGCCTTACAAACGAAATCTACAGGGTCAGGTATATAGAGGTGATAATAATTAAACTGCAGCTTGCAGAATTTCCAACCTGAGCCTGGTTTGACTATTTGTCCATTTAGTTCCAATCAGGAGGTGCACTCTGAGAGGCTGTCCTAAAGTCTGTTCATTAACTCAGTCTGTCTGGTAGGGGAAGAGTCCAACAGTCTCTCAATTGAGCTCCATTCGAGTGGGGGCATTAACCTGCCCATTGAGCTCTAACCAGGGAAGGTGGGGGTTTAACATTCTGCCTGCTGAGCTGTATTAAGAGAGGGGCTGGAAAGTCCAATGGTCTCTCCATCAAGCTTCATTCTATAAGGGAGGTCCAACAGTATGTCTGTCTGGCTTCACCATGGGGGTTTACCTTACACTCTATTTCAATGGGTGGGTCCAACAATCTGTCTATTGAGCTCCATCTCAGGGAGATGGATCCAGCATTCTGTTTATCACAGTCCTTCCTAGGTGAGGAGCAGTATACAGCAATCTGTCCATCAAACTCCAGCCAAAGGAAATAAGTCCAGCAGTCTTCCCATTAAGCTCCATCCTGGGAGAAGGCCCAACAGTCTGTTTATCACAGTTCATCCCGGGGAGGAGCAGGGTCCAGCAATCTGTTGATTGACTTCCATCCTGGTGGAGGGAGAGTTCTAACATTCTGTGTACTATTCTATGTCCTGAGGTGGAGGGTACAACAGTATCCCTACATTCTTTCCATGGGTGGGGAGTCCAACAGTTTATCCTTCAAGCTCCATGAAAGGTGTCCGTTTAGTTGTATCCTGGTGGGATGGGTTGAGGTGACCAATAGTCCGTCCACAGAGCTCCATCCAGGAGAGGCAGGGGTCCAAATGTCTCTGTTCATTAAGGTCCATCCAGGGGCAAGTTTTCAACCTGTCTGTATACTGAGTTCCATACTGTGTGGAGGGACCAACAGTCTGTTCATCAAGCTCAATCTGGGGAGGAGAGGATTTAACACTCTGTTCAAGCTCCATCAAGTGGAGGGAGAGGGATCTAGCAGTCTCTCGTTCACACTCAGTGCTAGGGAAGAGGTTCAACAGTCTGTCCATTGAGAGTCATCCTGAGGGATGGGTCATCATTCTGTCCATTGAGTTCCTTCTACGGAGGGGGTCCAACACTCTGTCTGAGCTCCATCTGGGGGAGAGAGTGTGGTTCAACAGTCTGTCAGTCACACTCAGTTCTGGGGAAAGTGTCCAACAGTCTGTCCGTCACACATCATTTTGGGAGATGGTTCAACAGTCTGTCCATCGAACATCATCCAGGGGAGGGATCCAACTGTCTATTAAGAGGCAAAAGTCCAACAGTCAATGCATTGAGCTCCATTCAGGACTGGGATGCACAAGTCTGTACAGAGAGTTCCACTGCTGGACTTGAGGACTCAACAGTCCATCCATTGCATATCCTTTCTGGGAGGAGTTACAGTATCAGTCAGTTCATTAAGCTCCACTCTGGGGGAGGGGTCTAACAGCTTGTCTATTAAGGTTTATCTCAGATGAAAAAAAGCATCTAACAGTTTGTCCATCAAGAAAATCCTGAATCTATGTCACTGCATAGTTTCAGAAATGTGAGCATGAACTTATCAGTACAGTGCCCACAATTCTGAAACCATGAAGTGACACAGTCAAAACTCCAGATTCGTGGTTCCATGAAAGGAACTGCACAAAATGTTGTCCATACAAAGAAAACAATGCAAAATGCAACTGACAGCTTCAGTTTTATTCAGGCACAGTTAAATAGGGATCCTTTAGCGGTATGAATATAATTTATGAAAACAGAATTGCAAGCACCTGCGCATGAGTAATCAATTCCTGCCCCCACTAAGGGGATCTCCCTAACCCCAGGTATTCTTCTATATTCATGGCTATATGCAGTCAGCCTCCTAAGTAGAACTGCCTGGAGAACTGGAACCATATGCAAATGATAGAACTATCATTGGCCAATGAATTGGAACCATATGCAAATGATAGAACTATCATTGGCCAGTGACACAACATTCAAACTGCTGCCCTTGTGTGTTGCAACGTTTGATCAATGTATCAGATTTCTTTCTCTGCCTGACAAGTCAAGATGCCCAGGAGACTTCCCAAATCAGTCATTCCTTGTGGTTCCTCACAGAATATAAGTAGTCTTATATTTTTATTCTTACTGCTGCCTTTATTCACTTAATTTTACCTCATATGTTAGTTTAAATGAGTTTATTAGATCAATTTTAGTTTTATTTCTTGGTTTCTCACAGTTCGGTATAACCCTTGGGGAACTGGGGCTTTTATAGGCTTTTGCGGAAAGTTTTCTGTCATATTTCTGCTATATAGTTTATTTATTTAAACTGTTTACTTTTAAAATAAATTTATTTTGAAACTGTTGAACCATTTTGTTGAACCACTAACCGGTTCCTGTGAACTGCTGACCGGTTCGGATTTGTTGAACCCTCGGTTGATTATCGGAACTTTAGCAGTTCCTGAACTGACATAAAAATATATGTATATATAAATAGGTATAAAGAGTGCAATCTTTATTATGATTTATTTTTTCTGTTTTAATAAGAATGTCTGAAGAACCCAAAAAAAGACAGGACCCCAGGTTTTAAAAACTGCCTAAAGTGTGGGGACATTTTGCTAAGGCAGACAAACATGATATGTGCGTAGTCTGCCTGGGGACTGACCATTTCTCAGACTGTGAAATCTGTAAGTCTTTCCCAGAACACTGTTGGAAAAAGAATGGAAAGATTACAGAAGAGACTGGATAAGGGTGATACAGGCTCTAACTAGCCCACCTTCCAAATCTGTGGGTGAAACCACTGTCTCTTCCCTGAACACCCCTGATAAGGGTGATGCAAGTGCTGCCAAAGGAAGGGTGATCCATCTGACTCTCCAGTCCCTCCAAGAAAGCCAAAAGACTAAGCACATTGAACCCCAGGCTGATAATCCTAGAGGGGTTTCATCTGTGCCTCACAGCCTGCTACCAGCGAAGGAGCTTGCCCAGACCATGAAGGTTATCCAGGCTTTGCAGGGTCTTATACCTGCACCGACCCTCCCTCCACTGGTTCAAACCCTGGTTGCTCCTCTGAACTCCCATCTCAAGAAATGGAGCATGAAGAGTAGAAACTGATGAAGGTGAGCTTATACAGCCAGAGATCTCACCAGAGCAGGAATTCAGTTCTCCTCCAAAGCCAGAGGATTTTCCTCTCATTTTTCCTTCGCATGGAAAATAGTTGAAGCTCTTGACCTGACCACTACAGAGGTCATAGAGGATGAAGAAGAGGCTGAATATATGGAGATGATGGGGTTAACACCCACTAAGAAGATTTGTCTCCCAATAAACAGGTTCTTTAAAAAAGACTTGTCTAAAATCCTGCAGGCTCCAAATTCTGTTCCACCTCTGGATAAGAAGGCGGACAGGAGATGCCAGCTGGACAGACAGGGGGCTGAATTCTCTATTCTCATCCTGATCATCAGGGTATAGCCCAGCAGGCAGCCTGTGAGAAGGCAAGGTCCTCTTATCCTTTCACCCACCTGAGAAGGACTCTTGAAAAATAGACAGTATGTCTAAGAAAGGGTACTAGCTGCCTCTCTGGGAGTAAGGTAGGCTAACTATCAGGCTTACTCTGCACAGTATCATAATACACTATGGCAGTCCGTGCAATGCCAGAGAAGGCCCTTCACCTCTCTGATGACCTGGCTCAAACAGCAAGGTTTGGACTGAAGGCAGCAAAGTACCAGTCTCAAATGGCAGCAGATGCCAATGACAATGATGCCAGGTGGATGGCTCTGACTATAGCCCTAAGAAGGCTGGCATGGCTCAGGGCTACCAATTTAACACAGTATACCCAGGCTAAGGCCATGTATTTTCCTGTGGAGGATCATTCTTTATTCGGTAAGTAAACCAAAGCATACATGAAAAAGGTGAATGAGTATAAGGCCACCTACAAAAGTAATTCCTCCAGAGACATGCCTTCTTCTTCCTATAGGCCTTATGAAAGGGGAGGCAGAGGAAGGACAGCCTATGGTAGGCCCTTTTATCAGGTGCAGGCTGTCCCACAGTTCCAACCATACCCACAGCAGACTGGGTATTTCAGGACCAGAGGTAGAAGGGGCCCCAGAAGAGGCTCCCAAACTACCCAGACTCAGCTCCAGGTGAAACAAAACCCCTGACTTAATAGTCAAGGCCACCTCCTCACTACCAGTAGGGGGCAAACTGGCTTACTTTTTTCAGGCCTGGCATTCCATCACCACAGACAAGTGGGTCCTGGAAGTAATAAGTCAGGGTTTGTCCCTGAGCATCAAGTCTTTTCCTCCCCTAAAATCAAGGGTTTTTAAACCATCTTCTCGCATGGAGAAAAAACTCTTGGAAAAAGAAGTTCAAAGCTTACTCCACATGAAAGCAGTGGAGTGTGTACCAAGCCATCAGAAAGGAAGATACTTTTACTCAAGGTATTTCCTCACCAAAAAGGAAAATGGAGAGTAGTGGCCTATTTTGGACCTCAGACTCTTGAACAGATATCTTATAAAACCAAAGTTCAAAATAGTCACACTGGCTCTGATTTTGCTAGTTATCCAGCAGGGAGATTTGCTGGCATCTCTGGATCTAAAGGATGCCTACTTTCACATCCCAATAAGAGAGTCTCACAGGAAGCATCTCAGGTTCAGATTTCCAACAGGTCACTACCAATTCTCAGCTCTGTCTCTTGGTCTCATCTCAGCACCCGGGGTGTTCACAAAGTGCCTGGCAGTAGTAGTTGCATACCTAAGAAGACTAGGAATATCAATCTTCCCTTATCTTGACGACTGGCTAGTCATGGGAAAGTCACCACAGCAGGTGCAAGATCACCTAAAGGTAACACAAGACGAGCTACAATTTCTAGGATTCTTGATAAATCAGGAAAAATCCATTCTCACTCCAGTACAAGTCCTGTACTTTATAGGAGCAAAACTAAACACATTACAAGGAAGAGATTTCCTTCCTCAGGAGAGGGTGCAAAGCATCCTGCAGCTGGCCATCTCATTCAAACTGAATGAGCTATGTCCAGCAAGGCAATTCCTGCAAATCTTGGGGCATATGGCCACAGCAACAGGCACAGCCCTGGGAGCAAGGTATCAAATGAGAGATATACAGTTTCATCTCAGAGCACATTGGTGCCAGAGAAAAGACAAAATGACAAACCTGATTCCAGTAACAAGAACACTGATTCAGGCACTGCAGTGGTGGAAGGAAGCAGACAATCTCAGGGAAGGGGTACTCTTCCAAAAGAAAACCCATTGGTTACCCTTCAGATCCTCTCTGTTAGGATGGGGTGCTCACTTGGGAGAGCACACTACCCATATGACTTGGTCAAGTGCAGAGTCACTCCTGCACATAAATCTGCTGGAGCTTTGAGCAGTGTTTCTAGCCCTAAAAGCATTTGCTCATCTAATGAAAGGCAGAGTGGTGCAAGTCAGAACAAACAACACTACAACAATGTACTACATAAACAAGCAGGATGGAACAAGGTCAAGCCCTCTGTGCACAGAAGCCATGAAAGTATGGAATCGGGTTTACTCACTAAAGGCCTCTCTACAGGCCATTCATGTACCAGGAAAGGACAACAT
This sequence comes from Neoceratodus forsteri, assembly GCA_016271365.2. NCBI lineage: Eukaryota > Metazoa > Chordata > Ceratodontiformes > Ceratodontidae > Neoceratodus > Neoceratodus forsteri. Next base: position 28,197,407 of record CM028129.1, read on the forward strand.
CCTGGCAGATGCTCTAAGCAGAGTCAACCAGGTACATCACGAATGGTCCATAAACAAGCAAGTGTTGGACTCAGTGTTCAGAAGGTGGGGCACACCAGAAGTGGATCTTTTTGCCTCCCAGGAGAACCACCTCCTGCCCCTATTCTGTTGCAGACCACCAGCCAAGGGTACAATCTCATTGGATGCTCTGACTCTGAACTGGTCAGGGAGGAGTCTGCATGCTTCTCCTCCATTTCCACTCATCTTCAGAGTCATTATCAAGCTCAGGTCACAATCTGCACCAATGATCCTATTAGCACCAGACTGGGCCAGACAGCCCTGGTACCCCCTGCTGTTATCCATGTCAGTATCCAAACTGATACACCTCCCTGGGAAGCACGATCTGCTGACCTCCCATCAGGGAAAGTCTTGTACCTGAATCTAATTTCTCTCAGACTCAAGGCAGTGGCTCTTGATGATTTAGAACATGCAAACCTGAATCTCTCTCAGGCTGTTCTGGATATCCTGAAAGGATACAGAAAACCTTCCACTAACAAAACCTATTCATCAAAATGGAAAAGGTTCTCTGTCTGGTGTGATTCCAAGGAAATTACACTTGCTTTAGCAGGAATCCCAGTACTCCTGGAATACCTCACATATCTGCCTTCCCAGGGGTTGAAATATACATCCCTGAAAGTTCATTTAGCATCAGTCTCAGCCTACATTTCTGCTGGGAAAAATGTTTCCATAGCAGCTAATCCCATTTTCAAAAAGTTCTTCAAAGGTTTGTGTCACATGCACCCACCTATCAGGGAACCAGTCCCAATGTGGGATCTAAACATATGCATTGCTCAACTCATGAAACCCAGCTCTAAATTCTCCATACCGTATCACTATATATCTTTTTATATTAGGTTTTATTTGTGCTAACTGCACCTGATATTATATTTCTTTACTTTTATGAAAATTGTGTCCTACCCAAAACTAGCTGTATCTTCTGTTCCAAACATATACTACTGTCAATGCTACCTGCTGATACTTTGTCTATACTGTATTATTGTATCTCACTTTATTTGTATTATTACTATTTTCTTGTGTGTTGCATTCCATGTATATTGTCCCTTGTTCTTGTTAACACACCCAGGTCCACCACAAAAATGAGCTTGCTCAACGATGATCGCCTGGTTAAATAAAGACTTCGATTGATTGACTCATAAAACCCCTTTTTGAGCCTATGTCTTCTGCTCATTTACAATATGTCACATGGCAAACTGTGTTTCTGGTTGCATTACTTCTGCCAGAAGGATGAGTGAGCTACAGGCACCTTGTGTGGAGAAGGACTATCTCTCCTTCCATGATGACAAAGCAGTACTTAGAACAAACAGATTTCTTCCAAAGGTGGTTTCTGATTTTCACCTAAATCAATCCATAACATTGCCATTTTTCTTCACTGAACGCACTGGTTCAGGTAAGCGCAGACTCCATAGTCTGGATGTCAAAAGGGCATTAAGTTACTATATGACCCACACCAGGGATCGACACGACAAACAACAACTGTTTCTCACTTATGGGGATGAGGGTAAAGGTACCCCAGCTTCTAAGAGGTCAGTCTCTCACTCGATAGTCCAATGCATTCAGTTTGGTATTCAAAAGTTGGTAAGGAACCCCAGCAGGCCTGAGGGTCCATTCAACTAGGGCACAGCTGCCACTATAGCAGTGCAGAGATATTTTATTAGTGGAAATCTGTAAAGCAGCTACCTGGAGGACAGTACACACATTAACTAAACACTTCAGTCTGGACACACAGTCCAGAAGTGATGCCAGGTTTGGCACAGGAATCCTGCGAAGCCTCTTTCATAAATAGGTTCTCTGCCCTCCTTCAAAGGTACTGCATCAAAGTCTGCATATAGTTATGAATATAGAATACCTGAGGTTAGAAGAAAAAAATTACTCACCTTAGTAATCTTGTTTCTTCTAATGTATTCTTCTATATTCATAACTCTCCCTCTCTGCCTCCCCTTCCAGAACCAGAGCTGCTGCACTCCTAACCAAGTCTTTTTGACTTGACAGTCTCAAACACTGGCACAGATGTTTTATACTCCTGGTGGGAAATAGTAATTCCCTTCTTCTTCCAGGTGATTCTGGTATTCAGGTTTTTTTTTTTTTAATCATTGCATACTGTTTACATTTCATGCAGTCATGGACAGCTTAAGGTGTTTTACAGTACATAGGTATAAATAGATAAGTCTTAGTATAGGTTGCCTTATAGTCTCCTTAGAAATCTGATATGTTAATAGAATGTTGCAGCAGATAAGGGCAGCAGTTTGAATGTTGTGTCATGAGCCAAAGATAGTTCTATCATTTGCATATAATTTAAATTCTCTGGGCAGCTCTACTTAGGAGGCTGACTGCATATAGTTATGAATATAGAAGAATACATTGGAAGAAACAAGATTACTAAGGTGAGTAATTTTTTCTTACTGATTATCTGTTGCAGGATTTGCTCAGGTCATATGACACGTTTTGACCAATGAGGTTACAGGATTTTTGTGACCCATTTTATAATCTGCTAATGACAATCTGTTCAGGGAAAGGGCATCCAAGAGTATGTCCATTGAGTTCCATCCAGGAGGTCCCAATAATCTGTCCATCACACTCCACTTTTGGGAGAAGAGGTTCAACAGTTGCAGTGTCAGTGGCTCAGCAGGTAGTGCACTTGCCTCTGTGGCCAGGAGATCAGAAGGCTGTGGGTTCTATCCACACACCAGGCACTTGGGTTAAATCCCAATACTGACAATGTAGTGAAGCGTGAGGGAGATGCTGCATTCCTGAGGTGCCGTCTTTCGGAAGAGATGTTAAACTGAGGTCCCATCTGCCTGTTCTGGTGGTAGTTCAGGTGGATGTTAAAGAGCCCATGGCTCTTCTTTGAAAAGAGTAGGGGAATTTCCCTGGTGCCCTGGCCAAATTTCCCCCATTCACTAAAATAACACCGACAGCTTAATCCGGCTCAAGGTCAGCTGGCATCCATCTGTATCCCCCTCCTCCGGGTCGTGCCTGAAAATAGGCAGAATTTGTCCAGTGCACTTACCCAGTCAACAAAAATGAAATAAATAAATAGTCTTTCTGTTACACTTCATCCTGGAGGCCCCAACAGTCTATCCATTGAGCTTCATCCTGGGGAGGAGGGACAACAGTCTGTCCATTACATTTCATCTGGGGGAGAGGAAGGGTCCAACAGTCTATCCATCAAGCTTTAAATGAGAGGCATCCAAAAGACTGTAAATGTAGCTTCATCCTAGGAGGGTATAACAGTTTGTCCATCAAACTCCATTAGGTGGGGGAGGGTGGGTCAAATGGTCTATCTATGAAGCTTAATCCAGCTGGGCTGATAATATATGTATCATGTCCATGAGAAGAGGAGGGTCTAACAGTTTAACAGTCTGTCCAACAAGCAACATCCTAGAGGGCAGGGCCCAACAGTCTATCTATTGAACTCCATGCAGGGTAGGTGTAACAGTCTGTCCACTGAACTCCATGTAAGGTAGGTGTAACAGTTGGTCCATTGAACTCCATCCCAGGAGGGAACTCCAATAGTCTGTCCTTCTCCATCTTTCCTGAGGAGGTCCAATAATCTGTCCTTCTCACTCCATTCTAGGTCCACAGTCTTTCTATTACACTTCATCCTGAGTCCAACAGTCTGTCTATAAAGCTCCCTGGTGAGGGGCCAATAGTCTATCTATCAAGCACAATCCGGGGGCTAACAGTCTTTCATCAAGCTTAATCCAGGAGATGAGGAGGGGTCTAACAGTCTGTCCAGTAAGCAAGATCCTGGGGGGGGGGGTACGGTCCAACAATCTATTCACTGAGCTCCATGCAGAGTGGGTCTACTAGTCTGTCCATGGAACTCCATCCTAGGATTTGAGTACAACAGTCTGTGCACCAAACTCCATCACACTTTCTCAGATTGCTTTTTCTGATGTAGCTGGTATTTAGTTATCTTACCACTAACTCAATTATTTGACTGTACTCTTACTACTCTGATTAGAATTATTTTCTGTTAGTCTTAAATATTTTTCAAAGATGTATGGCACTTTGATGTAAGGAATTGCGCTTATAAATAAAGATTGATTGATTGATTGATTGATAGTGGAGGACAGGGTCTGAGAGTCTTACCATGAAACGCCATCCTAAGGGAGGACTGAAACAGTCTGTCCCTGAAGCTGCATCCAAGGAGGATGTTTAACAGTATGTCAGTTGAACATTATTTAGGGTACTGACAAGGTCCAGCAGTTTGTCCGTCAAGCTTCTTCCTGGATGAAGGGTCCAGCAGCCTGCTCACTGAGCTCCATCAAGGAGAGGTTGAACAGTCTGCCCATCAAGTGCCATTCTTTAAAGGAGGAATCCCAGCCTGTTCTCAAAACTCCATTCTGGAGAGGAGTTGTCCAACAGTCTGTTCATCATAGTCTATCCAGTGCTGTGGGGTTCAACAACCTGGCCATTGAGCTCCATTTAGGGGAGTGTCCCTCAGTCTGGCCATCACATGAAATTCTGAGGGGTTCAACAATCTGGCCATCAAATTTTCTCCTGCAGTTCTGCTTCTCACACTCTATTCTGAGGAGTTCAACAGAGTTTCTCAAGCGCCATTCAGAAAACAGAGGGGTCCAATACTCTGTCTGAGCTCCATCCTGCAGAGGGCCCCACAGTCTGGCCCTCACACTTCAATTAGGGGTTCAACAGTCTCACCATCAATCTCCCAGTATGGTTCTGACACTTCACTCTGAGTGGTTTAACAGTCTGTTCATCAAGCTGTATCCAGGGAGGGAGGGGTCCAATACTGTGCTCCATCTGAGGGAGGGAGACAGGTCCAGCAGTCTGTCCATCATACAGCATCCTGAAGAAAGGGGTCCAACACTCTATCCTATGCATAGCAGCCAGGGGAGTGACTCAACTCTCTGTCCATCAAGTTTCATCCAGATGGGAAAGGTCCACCAGTCTGTCAATTACGCTCCATCATGGGGGAAAGGGTCCAACAGTCAGTCCACGGGGGTCTGTGCATGATAGGGGTCCATCAGTCTGTCTATGCAGCAACATCGCAGCAGATAGAGTTGCCTTCTTGTAATGCTGTAATTCCTATATCTGGGGCAAGGCACCACCATGTCTGGTGCATAACCTTTTACTTTGATATATCGGCGGGGAGAATTCAACAGTCTGACTATCGAGCTTCATCTTGGGGGGGGTTAAACAGTCTATTAATCTAGAACCATTTTGTGGAGAGAGGACCACAGTCCTGTCTGTCACATTCCATCCTGTGGGGAGTCCAACAATCTTTGTTGAGCTCTGTCTGGGGAAGAGGAGGGATCAACAGGCTCTCCATCAAGCTCCACACAAGGGGGTCTGGCAGTTTCTACATGGAGCTCCATCCTAGAAGGAGTATAGAATAGTCTGCTCATTTCATTATCTCCTGGTGGAGTTCAACAGTCTCTACATTGATTTTCCTTGATGGGTGGTTCAACAGTTTTTCCCCAACAAACTGAATTTGGGGGTCAAACATTCTGTCAATCAAGCTTCATCCAGGGGTGAGATGGGATATAACAGTCTGTCCATCAAGTAACATCCTCATGAGACAGGAGTCACAATCTATCCCTCAAGCTCCATACAGGAGAAGTCCAACAGTCTGACCATGGAGCTGCATCCTTGGAAACTGTCCTACAGTCTATTCACCAAGTTGCATTTAGGGGAGGAATCAAACAATCTGTCCATGGAGTGCCATCCTAGGATCAGTGTCTAAGTCTTGTATTCCATTTAGGGTAGGGGAGGGGTCCAGAAGCTTGTCCCTTGAACTCCATTCTGGGGGAAGAGTCAAATAGTCTGTTCATCAAGCTCCATCTGGGGAAGGATTTAAACTGCCTGTCCATCAAGCTACTCCTTTTGGAGGTAGTATTCACCAGTCTGTCATCTGCACTCCATCCTGTTGGGAAGGGGTCTAATAGTGTGTTCATCACAGTCCAGGGAAGTGGGGTCCAAAAGTCCCTCCACTGAGCTCCATCCAGGATGATCCAATAGTCTGTCCATCACACTTTATCATGGAAGGAAGGGGTCCAGCAGTCAGTCTGTCCTTTACATTACATCCAGGGGGTTCAACAGTCTGTTTATCTGGCTTTTTGTGGGGGTAGAAGAGGAGCCTAACAGCTTCTACATCAAGCAACATCTGGGGGAGACAGTCCAACAGCCTGTCCATTGCATTCTAGGCAACGAGGGTCCAGCAGGCTGTTCAGTTCTCTTCATTCTGGAAAGTAGTTCAACAGTCTATCCATCAAGCTCCATCTTGAGGTGAAGGGTCCATTAGTCTGTTTATCTGTCTCTGTCTGTCTGTCTATCTGTCTGTCTGTCTGTCTGTCTGTCTATCTATCTATCTATTTATTTATCTCAGTCCAGTGGGGACAACAGTCTGTCCATTGACCTCAGTCCAGGGTGCAACAGTCTGTCCTTTTTCCCCTGATGAGAGGTTTTGCCCTCAAAGCGCGTAGAAACCATTGTGTACATCTCTTGTGAATTCAATTAAATTATTTAGCATCTGAGAACATTCTGTGAATCGCTGCTTTTCTATGTGTTTCGGTGCAACATTCTGTCCATTGAGTTCGGTCCAGGTGGGTGACAGTCTGTGCATTGAGCTCAGTCAAGGGCAACAGTCTGTCCATTGAGCTCAGTCCATTGGGAGATAACAGTCTGTCCACTGAGCTCAATCCATGGGAGGACAACAGTCTTTCCATTGCATTCAGTCCATTGGGGACAATAGTCCATCACTGAGCACATCCTGTCTGCCCTATTTTTCCCTGCCTATTCTGACACCTAAGATCCTAGTTGGTCTCAGTGTCCCTCCCACCTCGCTTTCCTCTACCTATTATACCTGTGTGTCTATCCCATGCATGCTTGACACCCCCAATTGTTTTTGTCCCACCACCTCTTCTGGCAGGCTGTTCCAGGCATCCACCACCCTTTCGGTGAAAAAGTATTTCTAGGATCATGGCTATGTTGTTCCATCCACACTGGCTGGCATGTCCCTATCCCTTTAAATCTTGCCAGATGGTCCAAAAGCTGGCTCCTCCCACCCCTGGGTGGTATATGCCTGGCTCCACCCCTTGACACCAGATCTTCCTTTCAGGTTCCTTCTTACCACTCCCATGTTGAGTAGGTCCTGGCACTTAATCCTTTGGATAAACTACCAAAATCAAACCTGAGTTTCTTCACGTAAATTCACGATAGCAACCGCGATGGGGGACAAGTCCTCACCCCGGGTTCTACCAGTGTCCCTGTGGGCAGACAATGTCCCATACTGACCCACACGCCACATATGTCTACTGCCTGGGCCATGCACATGATACCCAGGCCTGCGATTTTTGTCTTGCCTTTCATTCTGCCATTTTGGAAGATCGCCTTCCACATTTGCCACTCGGACAACTGGAAAAACAGCACCTGCCAGACAAATCTAAAAATGCCTGCTGTGTGGTCTCCGCAGCCACAGGATCCACCAACCAACTGGAGCAGATGAAGGTCTGCGCTGCCAAGCAATCCTCTTTGGTCTTGGTCTTTGTTCCACACAAACTGGGCACTTCCTTCTCCAGATCCTTCAAAGGGCATGGGATCATAATGTCTCAAGACATAATGCTGAATGCACAATCGTGCTACACGATTTATGCCATGAGGCATATGTCTTTGTTCTGTGGGGGGCTCTGCCCCCCACAACCCCTGTTACAGGGGGGCTGTGCCCCCTGGACCCCCCCACTAAAGATTCTTAACTCGTGGGGGTCCAACTTGAGGATCGCACAAGACTAGGTTAGCCATAATGCCGTATGCTATTAAGTGTGCGACATTATGACCCAGTAGGCCTTCAAAGACATGTGCCAGTCTCTCCTGATGAAAGGAGAGGGCCCGTTCATCTCACACACCTCCGGATCCCGTAAAACTAATAAAGGATCAAGAGAAGACTCGTCACATCGACGATGCTCTTGGGACAGAAAGAGATCTCGGTCCCAGGAGTCTCCCACCTCAACTTTGGTCGAAATTGCGACCTCGGCCGCTGGCTTCACGGTACTCTCATCAGGCCAGCCAGCTCAGACGCGGGACGATGACCTGATTGAAATGGTAATCAAACCCATTGATGACTGATAAGGATGACAATTCTTTATTTAGGACTCCGGTCCTACCAGCCACCGAGGAGGAGACCCAGCTTGCTGTGCTCCACCCGTGATCTCTGTCCCTGACCTGGAGGAGCTGTAGTTCTCCCCAGCTTCTTATGAGAGCCCCCATTGGTCCCCCCAGTGGTTGAGGTCAAGGTCTTGGACACCCTTGGCCTATAGGCCGAGGAACTCTTGCAGGTGGCACTGCAAAAAATAGCGCCACTGCCATTTGTCCTCATCCTCCTCGGATGAGGAGAGGCTTCGACACAAGCTGCATTGACTCTACAAGGACCTCATGTGGCAACAGCTCATGCTGTCCGGTCTGAAGTTGATCCTGGCTTCCACTCTGGCCATCACTTGGCTGTCACCTTCTAGGTCGACGCCGACTCCTCCGGAGCTGGTCAACACCGTGCCTCCACCCATGGAGCCAGTGAAGACCCTTCTGGCTCGGCCGAAGCTGGTCTCTCCACCTATTTTGGTGGAGCCGCCACCTGAGCTGCCTTCCTCAGGGGCTCCTGCTAAGGTGTTTTGGCCTGTTCAGGGCCTCCCACACAGGCTGTCTGTCACCTTTATTCCCAACCATCTGGGGTGGGTTGACAGTGACTCTGGTGGTCAGTCGCTCTATCCAGATTCAGGTCTGAGGATTCAGACCTGAATTTCCATCCATGTGATGATGATTCCATGAGTCTCTCGATGGAGGAAGGTCCCATGTCTTTCATGGGCATTCTCTCTCATCTCTGAATCAATGGGGATGCCTTTGGAGCCTGCTGAAAAATGGGCTGAATATCCCCTGACTGATATTCTCAGAAAATGGGATTCTCCGTCGAGGCTTTCCCAGTGGCTGAAGCCATAGTTGGCCAATCCTGGAGCTTTGGCAGCACCCAGCCTCCTGCACTGTGCCTCGGCTCACATGGCCAAAAAGTATGCGATTCCAATCGCTCCCCTCGGGTTTACACAACACCCCAGCTGAGGGTTAGTGACCCAGTCTTTTCATCACTCAGGAAACTCAGGAGACATGGATAGACCTCCAGACAAAGAGTCAAGAAATTGGACCATTCTGCCAGAAAGGTCTATGCTGCCTCCTCGCTTGGTCTTGACAGGTGAGTTCAGCCATCATTATGGCACACTTTTCCCATGTCCTCTTGGGCTCTCTGGATGAGGTGCTTCTCATCTCCCACGAACCTTCAGACCACAGTCAAGCAGGTCCACCTGACCGAGGGTTGGGCTGTTTGACAGCAGCAACTCCTGGCGTGCAGTACGCCATGTCGCGGGGCCTGGTTGACAGTCTCGACTTTATGGCAGACACCCAGCACAAACTGGCGAATGTTCCTTTCCTGTATACCCGACTTGTTTGGTCCAGGAGTTGAGGGTCACCTCCAGCGTAACGAGAAGTCCAGTGCCACCCTGGACTCTGTTACCTCCACCCAGAAGGAACTCAGGGTTCAAAGAAGCACAAAAGGAAGCCTTTTCGGCCTTCTACCTCTGTGGCCAAGCAGCCCCAGTACCAATCTTGACAGCAGCAGCAGGCTCAGTCTTGGCACCCTCAGCCCAAGCCAGGGCTTTGGGAGCCCATAAGCCCAGAGAGAAGGGCTCCAGTGGGCCCCCTGCTGGATCCTCCTCCTCCAAGCCTGTACAGTGATGGGATGGGGGTAGCCACCACCATACCCATCACAACCACTCTGGGTCCTCCTTGGGGACCAGCTCCACCACTTCCTTTCTGCCTGGTCCGCTGTCACAGCAGACAGGTCTGTCTTGAAGTGGCTGGCCAGGGACTGCCTCTGGAATTCTAGCAGTACCCTCCAAGCTGGGCCCGCACCGCATGGGAGGAGAGGTATCCTCAATATTCGGTCAGCTCTCAGAGACAACATTGCCCAACTCATCCGCAAGGAGGTAGTGGTCAGAGTCATGGATCCCCTGTCAACCTAGGGTTCATATCCAGGTACTTCCTGGTCCCAAAACAGATGGGGGGGCTGGCACCCCATTCTAGATCTGCACGACCTGAATCAGTTTCTCAGGTCTCGCACTCTTCAGATGGTAACTCTACCTCAGATTATACCATCTCTTGAGCAGAAGATGTAGTTCTGCTCACTGGATCTACAGGACACATTCTTTCATGTTCCGATCCCTCCGTCCCACCAAGGGTCCTCTGCTTTAGGGTGGAGGAACCCTCTCGAGTTCCAAGCCATGCCATTCCGCCTGTCATTGGCTCCCAGGGTCCTCACTAAAGGCATTGCAGTCATGGTGGCCCATCTTCAGCATCTCGACAACTGGCTCATGTGGGTCCCTCCAGACTGGAGGTGGAGAGGTCCAGGGACCTAGCCCTCCAAACCTGCCTCAGCCTTGGCCTCCTGATCAACAAGGCCAGTCAGAACTTGTGCCCTCGCAGGTGATTTGCTTTATCGGGGCAGAGCTCGACTCTTGATAAGCCAGAGCCAGGCTCCCTGTGTACAGGGCGGAGGTTCTCTCCTCCTTTGCCTGACCATTTCTGGTTGGCACACACATCTGTACTCTGCACGAATGCGCAGACTGGCTGTCATTAAGAAACAGGGTCAAATTCCAGACTTGCATCCTAGGGAAGAAGGCTCTATTGGGTAAAACACTGCCTTGTGTATGCAATTTGATCAAGGTGGCCAACTCATTACAGGTCACCAGGGGGAGGACTAGAGGGGCCTTGGCTATCCCCTTCCATCGCACCTCGCTTGGGCAACATGCATTTGCTTACTGGGCCCCGCTGTAGATGAATGAACTCCCTGGGCACCTCTTGGCCACCAGTTGTCTGGCCCAACTCAAAACTGACCTCAAACTGCACCTAATAACACTCTCTAAATGCACTTGCCCCTATGTCCACCCACACCCGCTCTCTCTGCCCCCAGCAAGCACTAGGCAGGCCTCAGATACCCCCTCCTTCTGTCCCTTTTCATGACTTGCCTCAGCAAGTAGTTTGTGTCATGCTTCTTCTGCACCCACCACCCCACCTTCCCCCCAATTCCCAGTCCCGTGAGTTTCCTTAACAGTCACTACTAATGCAAGCTGCTTGACCATGCCCCTCACACCCCACTACTTATTCTAGCACATCTTCTCTGCTCAACCTCCCCTCACCCCCCATTTCTCCCTATACCTTATCGCCCTTCTTCCCCCACCTTTCACCTCCACCGCAGTACCTACCTCTCTTGTACCTCCTTTCTTCACCCCACTGCCAGCTATCCCTGTCCCTCTGAACTACTGATAAGGCACTTTGTGGCTGCTTATTCCCCCCCAACCCTCATAAAGTGTTTTTCTTGTTATTTTAACTTGTACCTATATTTTGAGTTATTCTGTAAGTTCTGAATCCAAGCTGTATCATTCATTTTGATGTACCTTTGCTTTCACCTGTTGTACTTTGTTTTGCAGTCTATGATGTGGAACCTTTGCAAAAGAGCTTGCGCTCAAAGGTCTTTTCTGAATCACTAAATAAAAAAAAAATTGTGCTCTGCCCGGGACTTCCTGTGACTTCTGAGTTACATGGCGGCCTGCACCTCTGTGGTCCAATGTGCCCAGTGGCATATGCACCCCTTCAATGGGAGCTGGCCAGCTAGTGGTCTCAGTGACATGGTAATTTCAACCAGCTGGTCTCTGTGACCCAGAAGATGTCAGGCACTCTCCAGTGGTGGATCGTCCTGGAACATCTGCAGTGAGGGATACCATTTGTCTGCCCTGAGATGATGGTTGTTCTGACAACTGATGCCTCTCTCATGGGCTGGGGTGCCCATATGGGGAATCACAGAGTCCATGGGCTCTGGACCCTCGAGGAATCCCAATGCCATATCAACCTGCTGGAGCTCCGAGGCAGTTTGGCTGGTGCTGGCTGCATTCACTCCGTTCCTTTGGGGTCAAGTGATTCAGGTCCAACAGAGAACACCACGACCATGTACTACCTCAACAAACAGGGAGGCATGCACTCTCAGCCTCTGTGCAGGCAAGCGCTCTGCATCTGAGCCCTCATGAGCTGACTGGAGGCAGATCTCCTAGCCATCCACATGGCAGGAGCCTCAAATCAGTTCCGCTGGGTGAGGCATCCCATGAGTGGTCTCTCCACCCAGAGGTAGTTCACAGTCTGTTCTCCCAGTGGGGCACCCCTCAGGTGGACCTGTTCACCTCCAGGGAGAACACAAAGCTGAGGCTGTTCCATGCCCACCCCCCCCTGCAAGGCTCGCTGCAGGGGGATGCCTTCTTGAGGCTGTGGATCCCAGACCTCTTCTGTGCCTTCCCTCCACTTCCCTTAGTCCACAAGACGCTCCTTAAGGTCAGGAGGTACAAGGCACAGGTGATCCTGATTGCCCCAGATTGGCCTGGCCAGTTCTGGTATCCAGATATCTTCAGCCTCAGCACTAGGCTGCCTAGGCATCTTCCAGCACACCCGGACCTACTCTCAATCAATCAGGAGAAGGTATTCCATCTGGACCTTCAATCCCTGCACCTGACAGCCTGGTTCCTGAGTGGCTGGAGAGTTCCAGGCTTTGAGTCTCCGATGATGTCCTCACTGTAGTTGAGCATCTAGGAAGGTGTCAACCAGGAGGTGCATGCCTTCAAATGGAGGAGATTCTCATTTGGTGTCAGGGCAAGGGCCTGGACCCTTCTTCCTGTCCGGTGGCTAGCATCCTCGACTACCTTTGGTCTCTCTCAAAGGGGTCTTCGTCTATGACCCTACAGGACTCCTTACAGCCACCTCTGCTTACTGGGCATGGATGGCCAGCAGACGCAGCACAGGAGAAGGTGGTCTGACATTTCTTTAAAGGCCGTGACCATATTCCCTCCAGTGCGTGAACCACCACCACTGTGGGATCTACTGCTGGTACTGGCAAAGCTCATGGGCAAGCCATTCGAACTGATGCACAGGTGTGAGATGTCACATCTGTTTGTGGAAGACTGCCTTCTTGGTGGCTATCCGTCAGCCAGAAGGATTGGGGAGTTCCAGGTACTCTCTGTCGAGTCTCCCTATCTGGTCTTCCATAGGGAAAAGGTTGTCCTGCACCCCAACCTGAGATTCCTTCCGAAGATGGTGTTGGAGTTTCACCTGAACCAGGTGATGATTCTGCCTGTGTACTACCCCAGTTACACCTCGGAGGCTGAGTACATGCTCCATACTTTGGACCTGAGCTGAACGCTCTCTTATTACAAGGAGCATATGGCTGAAATTCGGAGAGCGGTTCACCAGCTGTTTGTCACCTACACTGAAGCCACACCTGGCAGACCTGCAGCATAGCAGATGATTGGCAGATGGATTACATCTTGCATTGATCTCTGCTACCGGCTGGTGGGCAAGGAGCCTCCCGTGGGATAGAGCTCATTCCACCCACTATACTGCTGCATCAGTGGCTGCTTCTAGGGACATCCCTATCCAAGATATCTGCAGGGCTGCTACCCGGAAGTCAGCAAACACCTTCATTTCCCATTAACACATCGACCTTGAGTCATGCTGGGATGCTGGTTTTGGGGCTTCAGTTCTCTAGTCTCTGTTCCCTAAGTTGGGGGTGTGCACCTTGCCTCCCTCCACCTGGAGAACTGCTAGGAGTCTGCCAACCAGTGTGGATAGAACAACATATCCATTGTCCTAGAAAAACAGGTTACTCACCTGTAACAGTAGTTCTAGGAGTGGTATATGTTGTTCATCCACACAAACCCACCCAACCTCCCCAGCTTCAACACACAACCCTGTGCTTCCAGTGGGCAAGATCTGGTGTCAAAGGGTGGAGTCGAGGCATATACCACCCAGGTGGGTGGGAGGAGCCAGCTTTTAGACTATCTGGCAAGATTTAAAGGGAAAGGGACATGCCAACCAGTGTGGAAGAACAACATATAACACTCCTAGAACTACTATTCCAGATGAGTAACCTGTTTTTCCTCACATCCCTCTTAAACTTCCCCCAAGTAGCTTCATTGCAATCCTCTGTGTTCTGGTGCTTTTGCTACTCTGAAAGAGACTCACCAGTTGCACTTGTTCACACATGTGAGGTACTTACAGGTCTACATATGTCCCTCCTTGCTCTCCTCTCCTCTCCTCCAAGGAGTACATGTTGAGTTTCCAAAGCCTCTCCTTGTATGGCTTCTTGGTTACACACACCATTCTGATAGCCTCTTCCGGACTGCTTCCATCCTGTCAGTGTTCTTGCAGAGGTGCAGTCTCCAGAACTGGACACAGTACTCTAGGTGGGGTCTCATTAGTGAATGATACAGGGGCAACACAAATTCCCTTTTCCTGCTAGAAATCCCCTTGTTATGCATCCCAGCATCCCACTAGCTTTGCCTACTGCCTTGTCACCCTTTCCTGCCACCATGAAATCTCAGATGTGATTACCCCAGGTCCCTTTCTTGCTTGGTGATTGTCAGCACCTTCCCCCATCTTATATGCAGCTCCTGGGTTTCTCTGTGCCAGGTACATGACTTTGCACTTTTTGGCATTTGAAACCCATCTGCCATGCCCCAGACCACTCCTCTAGTTTCCCTAGATCCCTTTGTATTATCTCCATCCCCTCCTGAATGTCCACCCTGTTGCAGAGTTTTGTGTCATCTGCAAAGAGGCAAACCTTTCCCTCCAGTTCCTCAGCAATGTCACTTAAGAAGGTATTGTAGAGAACCAGTCCTAGTACTGATCCCAGTGGCACCCTGCTAGTCACTTTCTTGTCCCCCAGGTGTCTGCCGCTAACCACCACCATCTTCCTCTATCTAACTTATGACTTTCTCCCCAATCCTAAGGCTGCATAGTTTCCTTACTAGACTCCTATGCAACACAGTGTATGCAGGCCTTGCTGGCTTCCAGATATGCCACATCCACTCCTCCCTGATCCAGTTCCCTAGTTACACAGTCAAAAATGTATGAAATTTGTTTGTTTTACCTCCTCCCAGCAAAACTGTGATGCTGGCGGTCTGCACCCATATGCCTCCATGTACTCCATCAGTCTCTCCTTCAGCAGGGTCTCTATTAATTTCCCCATCACTGATGTGAGACTGGCTAGCCTGTAGTTGCTAGCCTAATCCTTGGTGCAGCTTTTGTGCAGAGGGAGCGATCGGTCCTCCTTCAGTCATCTTGAACTACACCCGCTTCCAATGTGCTGCTGAATAATGCTGCTAGAGGGGTGGCTAGCATCATGCTTAGTTTTTAGAACACTTGGGTGAATCCCACCTGGTCCCATCACCTTGTTCTCCTTTAGGGCTTCCAATGCCTTCTAGTCTCGCTCTAAAAATTAACTTGTGTCCACTTCCCCAGTGCCTGTTGATACTTGTTGGTCCTTCCCCAACCAACAGTCTGTCCATCAAACTCAGGTAGAGTCCAACATTCTGTCCCTCAAGTTCTGTTCTTGGGGAGGACTCAAACAGTTCATCCATGGAGCTCCATCCAAGGAGGGTGGTCCATTAATCTGTCTATCAAACTCCAGTTAGTGCATTGGGAGGGTCCAATAGTCTGCCCATCAAGCTAAGTTGTCCAGAGAGGAGTCAGTCTGTCCATTGAGTGCACCCCTTTCAAGGAGGGGTCCAGATGCCTCTTTTCTGAATTTCACCCTGGTGGGAATGGGTCCAACAGTCTGTCTATTGAGCTCCAGGGGGGTTCAATAGTCAGTCCATTATTCTACATCCTGGGATCCAATAGGCTATTAATCAGACTCCATCCTAGAGGATGGTTCAACAGTTCTATAACAGGCGCCATCCTAAATCTTCTGTAAATTGAGGGAGCAGTCATTTGTTGGAATCTTGAGACAAAAAGTGTTGTCATAGCAGGGTAAGCCATGCTTAACAACATACTGCTTGCCCCTCAGTGACATCATTTTTATGGCTGCATAGTGAGAACTATGCTGACATAGTGCTATTGCATAGATAAGGGAACTCTGGAAGCATGTGACTGGCTACTGAACGCACCATAGCTGTCTCCTTACACCAAGTGGAGCTGAAACACATCTCTAAATCCTCTACATTGACTACAGTGTGTTTCTTCCTCTTCCCCGACACACTATTTTCTTGCTTCTGACTCCACTGCCCATACCTCTTTAGTGGCCACTGGTAGCACTGGCCCTCGTCACACACAGAGCCATGTATCACAGTGAGGGAGTAAGGGAGATGAAGAACACAATACTGTGCCAGTTGCAGTATGACATTTGTGGGTACAATTTCTGAAGCAGCAGTTTCGCCATTTCTAACATTAGTCCAACTGTTAATCTTTACTGTATTACATTGGTGACTTAAAGAGGACAGGAAATCATTTCTTACTGGCAGCTGTTTATAATGTTCCTAGTTTCTGAAATGATTTTCATAGCCCTGAATGATAACAATTTAACTGTATCTGAATAAAACGTGATACAAAAAAAACATATTTTGCATTATCTTATTTTTATGGGCAGCATTCTGTTACAGTTCTCTTCATGGAACCAGTAATTTGGAGTTTTTGACTATGATACAGCTTGTGTACAGAACTCTAAGCATGGTTCTGATAGTTAAACAACCCATGCTTAGCAAGCTGTACACAAACCATGACACAGTCAAAACTCCAAATTACTGGTTCCATAAGAGAACTGTGTAGAATGTTGTCCATAAAAGGAAAACAATTAAAAACAGTTTTTCACATCAGTATTTTTTCATGTACAGTTAAATATGGATCATTTGGAAGGATGAATTTCAGTTCTGTACACAGGAACATTAGCTGCTGCCAATCAGCACACATTTCCTGTTCTCTTTAAGTAGTTTGACTGTGTTTTATGTTTTGCTCCAGAGTTTGGTTGTTCTGTTCTAGACTCTGATTTATTTGAAGGCACCTTCAATTAACATGCCAGCAAATACCATTTGTGGCGACTGTTTGGCGTCTTTGCCTTCATACAGTTCACGTATTTGGTGAATGAACTGATGCTCCTTGACAGTGTTATCCAAACCACCACGTTCAAGAACTCTGAACCAATGTACTCTACCTACTTCTTGCAGGCTGTTGACTAGATAAGCATCTGTGCTCTGTGTTACTGCCGAATTCAAACTTGCATTACTGATCTGTGATTTATGTTGTCCTGTTTAATCTCTAAAACTGTACACAACTGCAGTACAGATGCCATTACATGGTGTAGATACTGCAGGTTCATTTTATAACGGTAGGGTGTTATCTGAAGTTGTTATGGACCTTGCTGGATAACATGGTGAACACTGCCTCCTATTGTTCTGCATCAGATAATAATGTGATAATACTGTAGATAATGCAGTTATAGTTTTCTTCATGGCTGGATCCAACCAAAGTCACCAAGAGGCACAGTCATGGTAGTAACTGTATTGTCTATTAGTTATTTGCTCTTGAAAGGGAAACCGATGATGGTAGCATCTTGCCAGGACAATTTTAAAGGTTTAAATAGCCCATTTGCAGCTTCTTTACATGCTCCACTCATCAACTGTCCCGATCGTACAGCTAAAGGTGCAGCTAATTTCGCTAGTTTTATAGTTGTGGATCTTTCATATTCTGCAAGGCCTGGCACTAGAGTAGTGTCTGCCTTACATCCTGTGACAGCAGTGTAACTGTACCTGCCATTAGTAGTTGTGGAGCAGCTGGGTCATTGGATGTTTACTGTGATGCTACTGTAGGAATGCTGCTGATTGGTACAGATCACCCTGCTGCAATGAAACTAGTAGGGTCTGTCCTAATCAGTTTTTTGTTTTTTTTTACCCTGTGCAGTTTGAGCTGTAAAACCAGTTTCTGTGGGCAACACAGACTGTTGCCACAGCAGTGGGTTAGGCCCAGTTTGATATTTGGTTTTGAAAACATTATTTTGGTGTGTTTAGTGGTGCCATCACACAGTGCCACACTAGCAGCTGCTTTTGTAGATTTAAAAATAGAGCTTCTTGCATGAACATTGGTAATTTTGTTTGTTTTTAAATATTGACAGCGGCATTTAATTTATCACTATCAGTTTGACCAGAATAGCTATTGTGTTTTTAACTTCCAGTCACTGGAGCCAGTTAACTTGTTGCAACTCTGGCCATAGTTTGTACTTCCACTCCTAGAGCTTCCGTTGGATCATCAGAATAAGTTAGATTGGGGTCTGGTGGAAACACCACAAAATCAGACAATGATCACCCTTTTCCTGCATTATCAAAAACGGGGTGACTTTGTCCTGTTGACTGACTTTAATCCATCTGCGGGCCATGCCTCCAGTAGCTTCAAAAATAATTCAAATGCTCAATAGTTACTAGTTACCAGATTTCAGGGAACAAGTAATCCTGTACAAAAGCACGGACATCATCTTTTGAAAGCCTTAGATTAACAATAACCCTAGGCGTATGAGGGTTTTGTTTCTGGTTTTCACAACAATACTTCTGTGCAGCAGTGGTATCTATGTGTTGGAAAGCAGTATCAGCAACAGCAGAAATGTAGTGATCTGGATTATTATGTTTGTCCATTTCTGTTATCTGCCCCAGCTCTGGGCCATCTTCTACATTACCAGCAGCCACCATAGAGTTAGCGAATATTCACTGTGTCCACTCTGGCACTAATCTTTCTTGCACTGTTCTAGTTTGCTGACTTCATAAACAAGCCATTCTATCACACAAAGATCTCAGTCTCCTGCTGGTGAAAAATCATGAAAGCATCCTACGATCTTGTTTTTACCTGCTGTGACATTAAATCAAAATACTGATGCGGAAATATAAAGCAGTGCCTCATTCACTGCCTACTGGTTTCTCCGGTGTCTACTGCATCAACGTGTGCTCGGCCAAAGAATGTGCTAGACCAAACTCTGTTGAACCAGCCCAGTTAATTGAACTCATCCGATCCAGTTTGAATACTTCTAGGCCTACATCTATTAATTTCCTTTCAAACTGAAGCTGTATCTATATCAGTATCAGTATCAGTATCATCGTGTCCCAAACTTGACTCATTTAATGCCTTCATTATTTAATGGCCCATTCAAAGCTGCCAACATGGACAGCAGTCTTTAGATCTTCTGCATCCTTCAATTGATAAAAGCGACCCTGACCAGGCACCCTTGTGATCATCTGCCCACCAGATAAATAGCCCACACATCTTCAGTATAAGTATGCCATGATCAAATCCCTATGAGTTTCATTGTAGATAATTTCTAATAGATATTTGTAATATTCTGTGGTTTTGGGCAACCATTTGTGGGTGTGATCAACACCAGCAAGATCTATAAAGTCCTGGTAAATTGTATGGCGGCGTTTGATATCTGGTAAGTTCTTTAACATGCCTCTAGCCTTGGCGGCTACCTCTATGCCTTACAGACTAATACCACTTAGTACAAGTAACTAGCATAGTCTGCTTTGATTGTTTCTACCACTTCAGAGTTTTTGTTAGCAAACTCTGTGAATTCTGCATCATTGTGTACATCTTTGTTTAGTTCATTTAGGCTCCTCATGTATGTATTTAACTCTGTTTATATTTCAGCAGAAACATAAAGAGATTCTGTTCATGATCTAATTTAAGAGTGTACTCATTTAGATCTTGTGTTTGATATCCCCAGCATTCTCCTAATGGACCACACTGCTTTCAAACAATTGGATTAATTTTCACCTACCTAAATGATCTCCATTAACTTTTCCAGTTCTGCAGTGTGATAGAGTCAGTGGGTGGCCTATCACAGGTAAGGGTTTATAGTAGCTAAAATATCTTATTGACTGCTGAGGAGCAACCAGAAACCATGTGAGCAAAGCTGCTGCTACATGGCCGGTGTCTGTAACAATGCTCGTTGTGATGTCATACTAATTGTGACATCAGGCTGTCTTTATAGCCTGATGTCCTAAATTGAATGGGGCAATCTGTGTGGCAAGGCAAGACAAGACAAGTTTTATTTTTCCAAGCACCCAATCCCAGAGGGTCTGGGCACCGTACATATAAATAAAAACTATTATTAAAATAAAACCAATGCATAAATTGCGACACTAATAAATTAAACAGGCCACATAAAAAAAACACAACATACGATAAAAGCAGTCACTAAAAAGGCTATCCCAGGGAAATGGTCTAGTAGACAGTGTTTGGGAAGGCCTGACTGAACAGGAGGGTTCTGAGGCAGGCCTTGAATACTTCAACTGAAGGGGCCTACCTTACAGATGGAGGAAGCAAATTCCACAGGATGGGTCTGGAGACACTAAATGCTCTGTTGCTGGCAGTTTCTTTGCTTCATCCTGGGAATCACAAGAGGCCGCTAGAGGAAGAGCGGAGGGAGCAGACCGGGGTAGCGGGTGTAAGAAGGTCAGACAAGTATCCCGGGTCCAGCCCATGTAGGGCCTTAAAAGTGAGCAAGCCCACCTTGAAGACAGTCCTTCACCTGAAGCCAGTGAAGTTCATGCAGCACCAGGGTGACATAGCAGTATTTCGACTGCCCCATCAACAACCTGGCAGCTGTATTTTGCACTAGCTGCAGCCAGTGGAGGGTACCTCCCGAGACCCTGAGGTAGAGTGCATCACAATAATTGAGTCTAGACATCATAGAGACAGGTACCAAGGTGGGAAGGACTATGGGCAGAACTAGGGGCTTGATCCTGGCGATATTCCTGAAATGGTAAAAGCTGGTCCAGACAACGGATGACACCTGAGCTTCAAATGCCAGTCTGTTGTCAAAGGTCACACCAAGATCACTTACCCTAGAGGAGGCTTTCAATGGCACAGAACCCAGGAACAACCCTGTTGCTCCGCCACAGGCCATCCTAGCATGCTCTCTGTTTGATGCTCCATCAGAAGTCATCCTATCATGCCCTCTGTTGACTCCACCACCAGTACCTCCGTCTTATCGGGTTCAGTCACAATCAGCTGGAGGCCATCCAGTCATTGATCTTGGCAAGGCAGCTATTCAGCACTTCCACCGACTGGATATCCCAGAGCAAAGTAAAGATACAGTTGGGTATCACCAGCATAGCAATGAAAACCCAAACTGAATTTCCTAATGAGCACTCCCAGGGCAGCATATACATGGCAAACAGCACTGTTGACAAGACTGAACCCTGAGGTACTCCACACAACAGAAGGCTAGGGGAGGAGGAGAAATTCCCCATCACTACCCACTGCTTCCTATTCATGAGATAGGACTCAAACCAGCGGATGACAGTGCTAGCAAGTCCACAAAATTCCCTCAGGTGATCGAGCAACACACAATGGTCTACCATGTCAAAAACTGAAGAGAGGTCAAGAAGAACAAGAATTGTCCCCTCTCCTCAATGTCGAGCCCTGCGGAGGACATTGCACACCCAAACTAATGCAGTTTCTGTGCTATGCCTCGCATGAAACCCTGATTGAAGGGGCTCATAATGATCAAAGGCCATGAGGTGCTCCTCAAGCTGCTGCTCCACAACCTTCTCAACAACCTTCTCTAAAAATGGGAGGTTAGTGATTGGACAGTAATTCGACTTGACATCAGGGTCTAGTGATGGTTTCTTCAGAAGAGGTCCAACCAGTGCCTCCTTCACGGCATCTGGGAAACCCCCTCTGAGACAGAGCACTGGACAATGAAGGTGAATAACGGACCAATGATGTCAACACACCCCATCAAGAAACGCGTCGGCACTGGGTCCAGTTCACAATATGTGTGCTTCAGCTTGAGGGCAAGCTCAATGACCTCAGCCACCTCCACTGGTTTAAATTCTCCCCAACTAGGTGAATTGCTCTCTGGATGCTGAAGGTGACTACTGTTGGCCACAGTGTGGCATCATGGTGGAACGCCTTGCCAGATGGTGCACACCCTATCCGAAAAGAAACGCGCAAGCTCTTCACATAAAGCATCAGAAAATGCTTTTATCAGCTGTAAACAGGTTGGGTTTAATAGCCTGTCCACAGTCCAAAATAGCACTGTTGGTCAATTCTTTCTGGGAGCAATCTCCCTGGACAGGAACTCTGCCTTATTACAGGTGCTTGCCCCCTGATATTCAACATAATGGGAACTCAGGGCCAGTCTGTCCACCTTCAGCCCGGACTTCCGCAAGCAGTGCTCTAACCTCGGATCCAAAATCTTCATTGCCTTGAGCTCCCCATCAAACCATGGGGACCTCAAGTGAGAGGATTTGGGTTCTACACAGACTGGTGTGAGAGAGTCGAGGGCAGCCGACATCACCCTATTATATGTGAGACTCACCTGGAGTCTGTGTGAAGACTCACCTGGAGTCAGGTTGGAGATTACCCTGAAGAGGACAGGACAGTCTGCTGTATGTCCTGGTGTAGAACTTGATGAAGAGACTAGAGAAGACATGTCAATTTCATGTTTTGAATTATCTTCTAATTTGCTGAATGGACACTGACCTGATGAAGAAGACATGCTGAAATGTTTTCTAATTTGTTTATTCCTGTCTTGTGATTTAGTACAATAAATCACCACTGGTAGATTTTTACAATTTCTCCTGGACTGCGTATGTTTCCTAACCTAAGCCTCCAATATATTTGGTGTCAGAGGTATCTGGATTACTTACATCTGGTGTCATTCTGTATCAGAAGCTTGGCTGGATTTACACAGCGCAGCCTCTCCACATTTGGTGTCAGAAGTGACCACCTCTCCACATTTGGTGTCAGAAGTAACTGGATTTAAGCTGTGCATAGTCTCAGGCCAAGAGTGTGTTCATGGGTTCCAGACCTGGAACCAGGGAAGCATAGCAGAAAGGTATGGATCCAGTCAAAGCCAAGCCACCAGACATGATAGAAGAAAATAAAGCAGCAGCGGAACTGGGTGGGCCAAGTGGTCCTTATCTGCTGTCAAAGTCTATGTTTCTATGTCTATGTTTCTAACCAAAAAGTCTGAGTTTTTCAAATGGTGTGTGATACAGCAAATCAAGACCCCGAGGTGGAGAAAAGAAGACCTACACTGATTAGAGGCACAGTGAAGAGTAGAGGCAGAGCAGAGAGAGAGAAAGACCTCCAACGTTTATAGGCACAAAGCAGGGAAGACAGGAAGCTATGGCTGGCTGCCTTGCAAGCTATTACAGGTGGAGAAACTGGTACAGGTCCCATAGATCAGCAAAACACAGGTTATTTGAAGACATTAAACTGACAAAGCTGTGCCCCTCAGAAGGCTCAGAGGAAGAACCAGAGAATGACAATTCCCAGACACAGCTGGAGGAGGAGGAGTCTATGGTGGAGCAGGACCTTCCAATATTGCCCGAATTCCCAGGTTGCTATTTGTTGGAGAATGGAGATGCCAGCATGGATGTGAGAAAGACTCCTGGTGAGACTGTGATTAGGTTTACTATATTTGGGGTAACGACTCCAATCAAGAAAGAAGAGACCTGTATAAAGGCTATAGGGACTTTTGCTTGTTGTATGCCATCTGTATCTAGTCACAGTAATGTTATGCAAGATAGTGCTGACTGGGGTAGACTTCAAGTTGAGGATGCTGCTATTGGGAAATTAATGCAATTTGTAAATGAAAAAGAAGGTGTACACGTTAATGGTGGGGTGGGCATGAGACAGTCCTCATGGTATGAAGTGCAAAGGGGTGTTCTTTACCATATGAGACCCAATCCCTGTACCCAGAGAGTAGATTCCCAGATAGTAGTGCCACAGACCTACCAGCAGCAGGTGATGGAGGCTGCACTCCAGTACCTGTGGAAGGCACTTAGGAAGACAAGGACACTGACTACATTGTTGCCCCACTTTTACTGGCCAGGTGTGTACAGACAGGTTGCAGCCTACTGCAAGGCCTGTTCTGTCTGCCAGTCTGTGTTGGTGACTGCCAGGCTGGTCCTGGATAAAGAGCCCCAGAATAAAAAAGGTGCCTGTACACTCACTAAAAGGGAAGAGGTGGCATACCCAAGGAGTAAAGCCAAATGGGGAAAAGAATGGAGGCCCTGGAAAATGACAGGTAACTTTCCACCTAGGCTGGGTAGTACATAACAGTAAAAACACTTCTTAACTAAAGTTGGGAGATTAATGAAAATGGAATGGAAAAGGTTTATGAAGCTGGTACTGTATATGGTAAATGGCAAAGAGTCCAAGGTAATATACATTAAGTGTTTGTTTGTACTTATAAGAAAAACCTACATAGGAATAAGTAGGTGGGAATGCTATCAGACCCTGCGTTGGGGTAACACCACTGTTATCGTCAGGTGTCTGAAACTGTACTCGGAGATTAAAGATATTGAGGGTTTAAGTAGTGGGTGGAACCTAAGAAAGGGTCCATACTTA
Organism: Neoceratodus forsteri; assembly: GCA_016271365.2. Lineage (NCBI taxonomy): Eukaryota > Metazoa > Chordata > Ceratodontiformes > Ceratodontidae > Neoceratodus > Neoceratodus forsteri. Next base: position 28,221,686 of record CM028129.1, read on the forward strand.
GTACAGGCATATCTGGTGGGGATAGCTAGGGCAATTAGCCACCCCTGGAAAAGGTGCTACATGTTGTAGGTACACATATATTCTGGGGCAAGAACCTGAGTATATCTCAAATGTTTGTTTAGAACGTTAAGGTTAGAATTGCTAGAGAAAGGAAAAACCAGTGCTTCCCTTATGGTTTTCCTCTTAAGCAGGGAGGTATGTGATAGAATTAGTGGGTGACCTATCATAGATAAGTGTTTACAGTAGCTAAAATATCTTATTAACTGCTCAGGCAAGCAGCAACCATGTGGATAATGTTACTGCCAAGCATGTGTCTGTAACAATGCTGGTTATTATTTATTTATTTATTAAATGTTGGTGACTGGGTGAGCCCAATGGGCCCTGGAGGTCCTTTTTCAGGGGCTGTGATGTCATGCTAATTGTGACATCAAGCTGTCTTTATAGCCTGATGTCCTGAACTGAATAAGGCAGTCTGTCGGGAAGGTAGCCTCGTGATGATAGTGATTATAAATGAGTCACTGTAGAAACAGTGACTCATTTATAGCGCTATCATCATCAGCTACCCTGCAATGATAGCGATGGTATAGCACCTAGAGTGACCAGAAGGGAGGGATGGGGAGCAGTAGGGAGGATAGGAGGGAGGAGGGTTTAGAAGGAGGTGAGCCTGCTGCAACCGAGCCAGCCCTGTGGTGGGGGTGGTGAGGGTGGCTGGCTATGGTGCAGTAGGCACTGGGTTGAGGACCTGCTTGGGGATACTGGTTTTACCACTGCTTGCAGCTGTTTTTTTGTTGTTCTTGCCACAGAATTTGGCCCCTCCCTCGACATGCACCCCTGGGTTGAGAATCTAAGTAGCGAGGGTGTGAGCCAAAGCCCCTGTGAGGTAGGTGTCAGGGGCACACCCCCCACAAAACACTTTTTTTCCGGATGTCGGTCGCTGATTGTTGTATATCACCCAAATGCTTTTCGGTGATATACATCCGCAATGACAGCAATCAGTGTTTTCGATCACTATCATCACATGGAACCTGTGGGGAGACTCACCTGGAGTCTGTGTGAAGACTCACCTGGAGTCAGTGTAGAGATTACACTGGAAGAGAGGTAGGGCAGTCTGTTTTATGTCCTGGTGTAGAGACTGTTGAAGAGAGACTAGAGAAGACATGTGGATTTCATGTCTTGAATTATCTTCTAGTTTTCTGAATGGACACTGACCTGATGAAGAACACATGCTGAAATGTTTTCTAATTTGTTTATCCCTGCCTTGTAATTTATTATAATAAATCATCACTGGTGTATTTTTACAGTTTCTCCTATGTTTCCTAATCTAAGCCTCCAATATATTTGGTGTCAGAGGTATCTGCATTACTTACATATGGTGTTGTGTGTCAGAAAGCACACCACACCCAGAAGCCTCTCCACATGAAATCATTGAGAACTATCCAGCGACCACACCTACAAGCAGATATAGAATAATACCTAATATTTTTACATTGTCTAGAGTCATTGTTCTTGATCTACTTGCACCCTCAAAGGAAATCCATTAGACTGATCTAGTTGTGTGGTTTTCATTTCCTTTTGTTCGGCAGTTTCAAAGGAATAAATCCCAGCTATGGCACTACCCGAGTTGTGCATTTCTAGATTTAGATTCATAGCTCTATGTTCACCATGCTTAAAGACCTTTGCAAGAAGCTCAGCAATGAATTCCATTGGAGCATGATCATCGTTAAAGAACAGCACTTTCCAAAGTTTTGGTGGCTGCAAAGAAACAGTGATTTGTTTTTTACTTAACTACTGCAAAGTCAATCACATGAGCTTTGCCTGAGTCAGGAATTTTCTGACCAGTCTGATAATCAGCATGCCATTTATACAGCTGCATAACAAGAGCTATGCTGACACAGTGCTATTACATGGAGAAGGGGCCTGTGAAGCAAGTGATTGATACTAAATGCAGCACAGCTGTCTCCTTACACTGAGTGGAGTTGAAGCACATCTCTTCACATCCTCTCCACTAACTACAGTGCACTTCCTTCTTCTTTCCCCCCCACTGCACTATTTTCTTGCTCCCTACCCTGCTGCCAATACCTCTGTAGTGGCCGCTGGTAGCACTGGCCCTTGTCACACACAGCGCCATGTATCAGAGTGAGAGAGTGTGGATGACAGAGAAAGGAGTGAGTGGCTCATCAGCTCAATGAATCAGACTACTGCACACTCTTTTCCCTGATTGCCACCTTGCATCTCTCTCTCCCTTCCCCATCCCAATCGGTGCATGCCTCACTTTTTTCCCTCCTGCCACCCTTCCCAATTGTCATTTAAAAATTCATCAGGCACTTCAGAATGTGTTGTTTTTGCTCAGAGGAGCCTGAGAGAAATGCTTTGTATCCATTCTGCATCTGCGAGCAGAACGCAGATGTTGGCACAGTGTTATGGAAGATGGCTCTGTGTCAGATGGACCATACTCTTGACCTGCCGTCTGTGTAATAGAGTGGAGTAGAAGAAGCAGCAGAACAGAATGCAGTAGGGAAATGGGAGAAGGAAATGTAACTTAGAAACCAACTCTGGTTCTTCCTATGGGCATCTGATGTCTACTACTGCTCTCCTCTCCCTTACTAGTCACGGTTCCCCTTCCTCCTCCTTCCTTTTACAGATACTCCCAGATGACAAGCCCTTCAAATATTTCTTGGGCAGATGTTACAGCAGCTATACACCCTTCTCCTCTTAGCCAGTTGATATGGAAACTGCACAGGCTCCAACAGCAGAACTAGCATTCAACACCCCCCCCCATCCGATGCTGGAGTGATCACCCCTGGTGCTGGAATACCCCTCCAGCTTGCTTATGCCCCCAACCTGCCCATGTTTGGACTGGTCTGTGCTCCTCCCTCCTCCACCACCATCATCAGGAGATTGAATTCATTGCAGAGCCAAGGAGGTTACCGTAGCAGCACCATGACTGATGGAGAGCAAGAACTAGCTTGGGTGAGAGTCATGACTTGGGCATCCCAGAGATGGTGTGACTGATCTGCAGCAGCAGGACTGGGATACTGGGACTTATCATACTCCCACCTCACCTTTCTGTGACTCTCCATCTCTCTCAATGGTCCCAATCATAGCATCTAAAAACTGAATGTAAGTGCAGTCTCTGTTTGTAGACACTAAGGATGATTTAGAAATATAGCCCTAGTTTGAAATGAATTTTTTTTTCTGCACAAAACAAAAGAACTTTGTTGCCTCAGGACACAGGCTTAGGTGAGAAAGTTAAGGGGTATTTGTTGGTCCCTATAACTAGAAGTTCAGATAGATTTACAAATTATATTAATTAATTGTATTTATAATCAAATTTTATTGAGATTCAATACAGTGTAACAGACAACAGATATCCAAGTCAAACAACACACTGACTAGGAGGAGAAGTATAAAAAAAACATAGAACCTCTCTAGAAGAGAAGGACTAGTGCATTAATTATATAATAAATCTAATCTTACAATGCTAGAAGACTACCATTTATAATCATTCCTTTACAAGAACTAGATAAAGTGCTTTCAATGAATTTAAAATAAATTGACTGAGAGTGGAGGGGACTTCCAAGGACCACAGGGATTTTTTTTTGTTTACCCTGTGTCCCGTGACAGGACTTTAGGGTACAAAAGATGGATTAACCTTCAACTGGAAAATGACCCAAGGTTGCCAGATCCATTGACATATAACATCTTTATTTAATAACTTGTAATAGAGTTTTAATATTCCATAAATAAAACTGACTATCTCATGACAGCAGGAAATAGTTGCTGTCCGCAGTTGCAACCAAAACCTAGTTAAAGCTTTTTTGGCACAGAGAATGAATACCATTAATAGCCTAACTTGGGTCCTGGAAAGGCACAATACTTCAGGAGGGATCAACAACAATACTAACGTGGAGGATAAAGTCACATTTTCATTAAAAATCCTTCAGAGATCCCCAATATCATCTGCCAGAACAAGTGCAACTTTGGACAACTCCAAAATATGAGGCCTTGATCCACCTGCGATTCTCCGCTGCCACCGGCAGGATGCATAATGTGAGCCTCTTTACTTTGCTACCTCACTGTGGTGAGAAAGAACTGAATTCTACACTTCCAAGAAAACTCTTTAAGTAAGAGGAGGACAAACCTAAAACTTAATAACGCAGATCTATGCCATTCCTTCCAGGTACAGGGTTCCTCCAGTTCTGACTCTCACCTATGGAATATTGGTCTAGTTAGTTGCAGTTTGGGAGCCCATAAATCTGAATACCAGGATCCTATTAGATGCTTAACATCCTCACCCCATTGTGCTACAATAATTATCCATACCCTGAAGATTTTAAACAAGTCAAAAAACGATGCTTGTTCAGAAGGGATTGATATACTAAAGGTGCTGAGCTGTAGATAGTGAAAATGATCCAAAGTTGCTAAGCCATAACGGGCTTTCAGGTCCCTGAAAGAAAGACAGCCCAAAGAATCAACAATCTGATGATAATATTCGAATCCCAATTTGGCTCACCTTCTAGCAAATAACGCCATCTTATAATAGGGGGCATCTGCATCCCACGCTAGGGCCATGATGAGAAAGCATTGCTCAGACTGTAGAGATTTCAAATAATTAAACCAGATCCCCAGTACCACTCTGGCATACAGATAAAAGTGAGAAAGCAGAATTTGTGGGATACAGCTTGCATAAAGTATCTGACCTACATTGTACAAGTCATTCAGGACGAACTCAAACTCTCTCCAATATGCCCTATAATAGGGGTTCGTCCATTTACATATGATATGCAAGGACACTGCTTTGGTGCACCACCCAAGTTGGGAAGCCCTATTCCTCCTTGTGCTGAAGACAGATAGAGAATTGCTGCTTGTATCCTAGGAGACCTTCATCACAAGACAAAACATAATTTAGATCTTTGCCAATGTCGAAAATGTGCCTTTGAGGGGAACACTGGGAGTGTTTGAAGAAAAAACTAAATTTTTGGTAGAACAACCATTCGTATCACTTCAAAAAGAGATAAAGGCAGTGTACCCCATATAACTAAGTCTTGTTTAATTTCCTGTGTGAGAGATTCCAAATTCAGTAGGTCAGCGTGTTCCTGAGATTTAGTTAGACTCACACCCAAGTACTTAATATAATTCCTATTCCAACGAATATGCCATTCAGTCTGAGTCTCTTCAGGAGGGGTGTATCAATAAGCTATTACCTCTATCTTAGCTTTATTGAGATGAAACCCAGACAATAATTCAAATTCCTCCAAAGGTGAAGAAGCTCCCTGAGCGAGGATGTGGATTTGTTAATGTTAATTGGATAGCGCCTACAAATAAAGCTACTTTATAATCCTGCCTCCATGGGATGCCCTCAACGTGTTTTGAAAGATGAATATGAAACACGAGGGCTCAACATAACAAAGCACATAGAAGAGGAGATAAGGCACCCTTGATGGGTGCCATGAGCTAAACAAAGTGAGGAGGTCAAAGTACCATTTACTATAACATATGCCTTTGAGTTAGCATAGACATGCTGAAGCATATTGAAAACTTCAAAGGAAACCCAAAGGCCCACAATAATGACCAAAGAAAGGGCTATATGACTCAGTTGAAGGCCTTCTCCATGTCTAGACTGACCAGTACCAAAGGGAGAGACCTCACATCAGCATAATATAAAAGCTGGAAGATAAATCCAGAGAATTAAAGCTAACAATAAATTTGACTAAAACTAAAATCTTAATATTTAGTCCTAATAACAAGAAGAAGTCGGGCACATGGACACTAGAAGGGGAAAAAGTAGATATTGTAAAAACATATACATATCTAGGTGCTGTGTTTAGTGAAAACTGTCGATGGTATTGTCACTACCAGAAATGCTTGGAAGTGCTAAAAAAATGATGTCTCTTGTATACTTTAACAAAAAGTATGGGGGATTGAGTATTAAGCCGTTAATAACAGCAATTAAATCAAAATACGAAGCACAGTTACTATATGGGATGGAAGTTACACAAATGCAAAAATTAACAGTACCACTCTAAGCAATTAAGAAAAATAATGAGCATGGGATGTTCTTGCCCAGACCCTTATATAAGATCGGAATTGGGACTAACAGCTGTCAGAGCACTATGTGCAGTAAAACAGATTAATTTTTGAATTAGACTAACAAGATTGCCAACACATAGAATATCAGTCATGTGTCTGAAAGAAAAACAGACATGGCTACAGATGGGATACACTAAGGGATATTGGCTACCTATAATTGCACAACAACTAAAAAAATACAATTTAGAGATATTAGTACATTATGTAAAAAAGGGAATATTAATAAGCACTAAATACAAAAAATATGTGTCCAAAGAAATAGCAAACTATTGGAAAAAGGAGGACCTGCAATTAATTAAAAATTCATTATATTCCAAACAGTTTGCCAAAAACAATTTTGAATTTGGATATAAAATGTATCTAGTTGTACTTAATGACCCTCCTATGTGGAGAATTTTTACAATATATAAATTTGAACAATTCGATAACAGTGTCTTAAGACATAAATATAAAAAGATTGACACTGACAATTGTAGTTGTGCAACTGGAGGAAGGAAAGATTTAATTCACGTAATGTGGTATTGTGCTTGGTATGAAAAAGCACATCAGTATTGGTTAGGTTCCTTTATTAATAATGGATATCATGTGGATATTGAAACTTTGACTCTCATTTTATTCCACACTCAAGATGAATGGACTATAAGTAAGTTAGCTAAATTTTTCCTAACAATAGATAAGATTAAAAAAAGAATCGGCCCTTCATTGAGTGTGTTGGGTTTAAAAAAAAAAAGTAGGGAATAGTCCTAAATCCTATTAGTAATATTACATTGGATTTTGTACATATGTAGATCCATGAAAATTTGGATAAAGATCTCTAAGTATTTTGAAATTACAGTGTTTTAAAAACATTCTTTATGTAAGACGAAATTAAGATGATATTTATGTATGTTCATTTTGTATGAAATGTCTGTTTTAAATATTTGTTGAAGGCTTTTCAAGCCAAACAATAAAGCATTTGATTGATTGATAATATAAAAGCAGATAGGTATGGCACATTATCAAACACTTGGCAGTTCTGAACAAATTCAGTCTGGTCCCAGTCAATCAAAGATGGGAGAAGACTCTATTCTGGCTGCAAAACAGACATAAAAAGTTTATAATCCATGTTTAACATTGAAATAGGTCTATACAACTCTGGTCTGATGGGATCCTTACCAGGCATCAGTAATGCGGCTGTGATTGCATAACTCCACGAGTTAGGAGGGGTTCTCCCTCCTGTACTCTTCTTATCACCTGCAATAAGACAGGACTCAAAATCTGCTGTAAATCCTTTACTTTGTAGAAATCAGATGGGAAACCATCTGTCCCAGGACTTTTCCCAGAGTTAGTGCGTTGAATGGCAGCTGTAAGCTCTGAAAGAGAATTGGGAGAAGTCAAGGAAGCTGCCTGTTGTTCAGTTATCCGAGGCAGCCACGCTCAAGCTAAGTACGATAAAACCTTGTCCGGTGGATGTATCTGAGGGTCTGAGGTATAAAGTGATTGATAATAACCCTTGAAGATTTTTAATATTTCACCTGCATTGTGTGTGGGTATCCCTTTCACTGGCTCTCTTAAAGAACAGTGACTGCTGCATACTGTGCCCTATGATGCTGCCGCTGCACGCTGTGCCCTATGATGCTGCCGCTGCACGCTGTACCCTATGATGCTGCCACTGCACACTGTACCCTATGATGCTGCCACTGCACACTGTGCCCTATGATGCTGCCGCTGCACGCTGTGCCCTATGATGCTGCCGCTGCACGCTGTACCCTGAGATGCTGCCGCTGCACACTGTGCCCTATGATGCTGCCACTGCACACTGTACCCTATGATGCTGCCACTGCATGCTGTACCCTATGGCATTGTGCCAAGTATTTTGCTCCCTTCAAACCTCCTAATTGACATTTAAGTCTTAAATAGTAAAGCGCGTGCTCTGTTTTAAGATCAAGATATTTCTGTAATTCAGCTTTTGAAGCCAATAGTTTCTGGTGAACAGTACGATCCCCTTTGGCCAAGGCCCCTTGGAGAAATTTTACTTCTTGATATAACTCAGTTAATCTTTTCTCCCGTTCTTTTTGTTTTGCTGAGGCATATGAAATTATTTTATCTTGCATATCGGCTCTTAACGTGTCCCATAAAATACTGTCTGAGACCTTACCAGTATCATTGTACTGCAAATAAGTCCAAACCTGGCCAACAATTTGTTTAATTAAGGGTTGGTCTCTAAGGTATGCTAAATGAAGCCATCAAAAGTATGGTGGGGTTCCTTAATATGGCCCATAGTGATTAGTACCAGAGAGTAGTCTGACAAATGAAGATGGTCTAATTCTACCCTTAAAACATCCCTAAAGTGTTCGACTCTGGTAAAAAAGTAGATGAGCCTCACCTAACTACCATATGTCACTGAATAATGAGCATAACCAGGTTCCCCCGAGTGAAAGGAATGTCAGCTATCTATCAGACCTAAATGTTAAAGTTTGCTCCTGGTATATTGAAATAATTAGGAATTTCTATAAGGTTTAGGATTGGAAGTATCCAACATAGGATTCAAGGCAACATTTAAGTCCCCTCCCTAAAGTAATCTACTTTTCAATTTTGAAGTAAGTAATGAAAAGAAGTTAAGAAAAACCCTCTTGTTAGTGGCTGGAAGGAAATTAAGTGTTAACTAAGGTAACTTCCTTACCATAAACAAGCAGGTCACAACTATGTAACTTCCTTCAGAATCTGCAACAGTATCGTGGACTTCCAAGGGTAGACCCCACCTGCACAGAATTAACACCCGCCTCCGCACCATCATAGAAATATCTTCTCAAATCACAATTTTAGAAATTTCTCATGCTCGGAGGGAAATTAAATGAGTTTTCTTGAAAAAATCAATTCAGTCTTCTGCTGATGGCAATAGTGGAGACCTCTATACCTTTTAATAGGACTAGTCACACCATTAACATTGTAGGATATAATGCTAAGGTTGTGAGTTACAATTTCTGTATAAATTAACAAATATAGCAGGTAACACTGCAGTGGCATGAAGAATAACAGTGATGCAAAAGAGAAAAGGGGACCAACGCTGCTCAAGGCCCTGAAAGTTATAACATAAACCCACCTCCGTCCATGATCCTTCAAAATTCCCCCCACTCTCCATAGTTTCAATAAAAAGGTAAATAAACTCTAGACAAGCACCATAAGCCTTAGTAAAAATTATTTTGCCCCGGCAAAGGTAATTATAACAGTTAAAAGGACAGCGCGAATCCCTAACGAAACAAAATATCCACCATGACATTTAAAATTACAGCTCATTTCAGTGTCATAATAACAGCAAAACAGCACAATCAAATTGTCTATCCTAACAGAAACAAAAGCGGAACAGGGACACCAGCAATAGTAGAAATGTAGCCCTAAATTAATACACGCATAAATGGCAGTCAAACACAGCATAATAAGGTCCACATTATGAAACAGTTATAATCAATTGGTCCAGCCATGAAGTCATTCCCTGATAAGTATCCTAGTAAACCAAGAAGTAGAAGTCCAGAGGAGGACAACCCACATAGTGGAGCATAAATCAAATAATATAAATGATACTAAAGCTATAAAGAGGGGTTCTTTGAACATGAAAATATGCGGCTTTTCGAGAATCAGTTTAAACACACCACTAAATGCTATTGGATCAATATTAAAAAGAAATCGAGAGATAATTCTATTATCAAAGGAACTGCTCCCTCTTAATACAAACATCTAAATGTCTTCTGTCAGAGTCCAGAAAGCAGTGTATAAATGGAAAACACCCATAACCGAGCAAATGCCAACAGGGCAAATAAAAACAAGGAATCCCTAGGCCAGCAAAAAATGCATTCACAGGGGCCGAGAATATAAGACATTCCGTTTTGAATATAGTAACACAAACAAATAAGCCCCTCAAAAAGCTATGGTGCAACACTGCCCAGGAAATAAACAACGATTCCTGACACTCCTGCCCCATAAACAGACAAGCATTTGTCAATGCCAAATGTTTGCTTGCTGCTTTGGCATTGGTACTGCAGGAGTTAGAGAGATGCACAATAGAATGGCAGTGAAGTATTGAACTAACGCCAGCTCCCACCCCACCCTGCAGAGACTGACAAGAGTCACTGTGTGCCTTCGGTCTTTGGCCCTTACGCCACCCCATTCCCAAGGAAATAAGCTAAGATGGGTGCAGTATAGGAGAATGGGGTGAACGTTAGGGGCCAAAGATCCCAAGACTGTCAGTGGCTGCAGGGTGGGGGTGGAATGGCGTAAGCATTATGGCTGATGACTCCAAGCCACACCCCTGACACTTGTCAGTCTGTACAGGGTGGAGCGTTACTATTGGAAACCCTAATGCCCTGGGTGTTTGTTGGTATTTTTGCTCCAAAATTTCAACATGGGCTTTTCAGGACCCCACCTCATGAACAGTAGCAGTATCATTTTGTTATCCAATCCCAAAAGGTGATTTCGCACAGCGAGTGTGCCATTCGGTGCCACAGGGGCAAAAGCACACTTTGGGCAGGATGTGAAAAATGACAGCTGTACTGTTCATGAGAAGGTGTGAAGAAATGGCAATGTTGAAAATCTGGAGTGAAAATATGAAAAAGTGACGAAGTTACGAGTGTGCGTAGAAACTGTGCAACGCATACTCATAGCGCAGTCATTTTTTTTTTTTTATGTTTCCACCAAATTTTCAACATGGCCTTTTTGGGACCTCCTCTCTGAACAGTGGCACTGGATTTCGTTAATCTGTCCTAAAGATGATTTCACAGGACCAAGGCCATTCTGCGCCACAGGTGCAAAACACATTTCAGAAAGGATGAAAAAATGACAGCTGTACTGTTCATAAGGGTGTCTAATAAAATGGCAATGTTGGAAACTTGGAGTGAAAATATTAAAATTGATGAAGTGATGAGCCTGCATACAAACTGCGCAATGCACACTTGAAACGCAGTCATTTTTGGAGTTTTTCATCAAACATGCAACATGGATTTTGGGACCCCACCATGAACAATGGCACTGTAATTTTGTTAATCTGTCCTGAAAGGTGATTCTGCACAGTAACTGCGAAAATCACATTTCAGGATCGAGAAACAAAATGATAGTGCGGTGTTCATGAGATGGGTCCCAGAACCCATGTTGAAAATTTGGGACCAAAACCCCAACAATGGCTGTGATATCAACTATGTTGAACCCCCCACCACCAGCACCATTGAATGCCATTATAGGGCTTACTGTGATTTTCTTCAGTTTGTAGTCGTCTTTTAAAGAGTGCAGACTGCAGACATGTTCCTGATCCACAGAAGACTGCAGTGCCAGACCTCTGGAGGTAAGGCATGGGTGAGGGGGTGGGAGGTGGGTGCAGAAAGAGAGTCAGGTGGGGGAGGGCAGCGAGACAATGAGGGATCGCTTTCTTTTTCTTTAGGTTTAAAAAAAGACCTTGGGAGGGACAGTTTTTATTTGTACAGGTGAAACAGTATGAAAAATAATTTCAGCACACTGGGGTGGGCTCCCAGTGTGCCAGATTAGTGGGGGGGGGGGATCAATGCCGACCCAGGGATTGGGTACCCCGAGCTCGGCTGAAAAAAGGGGGTATGGGGGGTACATCCGACACTGAGAATGGGCATCCCAGTGTCAGAAAATATAAAAAATTACTTTAGCACACTGGAGGGGGCTCCCAGTGTGCCACAATAGTGGTAGTGGGAGCGGGCATGCCGACATGGGGACTGGGCACCCTGTTGTCGGCAAAAGATATGCTCAGGCTTGGGAAGGGGGCATGCCGACATGGGGATTGAGCACCCCATTGTTGGCAAAAGATATGTTCACCAGGAAAGGCACACTGAGCAAATGAGTTGTTGTTAGTGCAGCCACGGCATTATGTGCACTGTAATGCACATGGCTGAAATGTGCCTGGTTGCTGGGAAGGGGGAGGGAGCTCTGCTACAGCAATGACAAAACTGTCCATGATTGGAGCGGCAGATTTCTTTCAAGTCCAGCGCTCGCTCTGAAACTGCCATCATCGGCAGCTTCCCTGTTGATTGGTGGCTGAGGGACTCGCCCATTAAAGCGTCCCCTGCATTGGCTACAACACTGCCACGCTTCTGCAATGCTCCACTAACCTCAATATGTTTCTTGTGTGCTGCACATGCAAACAAACATAAAAAAGTGAAGCAAAAGCAGGGGAATAAAGAGAAAAGTTAACCCCAAACCCATAATAAACATCCCCAACCCACCCCATGTATCGTGGGAAAATCTTCCAGTACTCAGCTTAACTCATCTTTATTTTTAAAAACCACAAACCAAGATATCCAAGTGCTTGTACAAAAAGATAAAAAAGATAAAAAAAACTACAATTTAAAAACATATAAAAACAGCAACATTCATTAGCAATAAATTATCCAAACTCCAAAAAGGCGAGATTAAACAAATACGTCTTCAAGGCCGACTTAAAGCTCTCCACGGTCGGGCATTTCCTTACCAAACAAGGTATAGAATTCCACAGGGTCAGGGCATAAATGAAAATGCCCTGACACCAGATGTCTTCAAACTGATCCTGCGAATCCCGCCAATCCCTCGCCAGTGGAACAAAGCGGTGGAGGGGGCAATAAGACGTAGGAGTTCTTGCAGGCTATGCGGACCCTGTCTGTGTAGGGCATTATAGGTCAGCAAACCAACCTTGAAGGTGACTCACCACTGACTGTCAGCCAGTGCAGGCTGTGGAGCACAGGTGTGACATTGCAAGATCGAGGTAGTCAGTCAACAACCTGGCCGCCTTCTGCACCAGTTGCAGGTGGCGAATATCAACCCCTGGAAGCCCTAGATATATGGAGTTGCAGTAATCAAGGTGCGAGGTCACAAAGGCATGGACCAGAGTTAGAAGGTCATCGGGTGGAACCAGGTGTTTTAACTAGGCAATATTCCTAAGATGGTAAAAAGGAGGATTTGACGATGGCCACCACCTGCGATATAAGCATCAGACCGTCATCAAAAATAACACCCAGATTACGAACCCGGTCCGAGGTCAGTAGCTGGCTGCCCCCGAGCCAAAGCCAGGAAGGCCGACCAGTCAATTGTTCCTCAACCTGATGGCCCGGATCCACAACCAACACCTTGGCCTTGTCAGGATTCAGCTTCAACCAATTGGCACTCATCTAGTCCTGGATCTCAGCGAGGCAGTTGTTAAACACCGAGATAGCATCATCCTGCCTGGGCACAAAGGACAAGTAGAGCTGAGTATCATCTACATAGCAGTGGAAACTCAGTCCATACTGCCTCACAGTGTCCCCCAATGGCAACATATACACCGTGAACAACATGGGCGACAACACAGAATCCTGAGGGATCCCACCAGGGAGACTGGGTCAGAGGAATGAATCCCTGACACCACTCTCTGAAACCTTCCAGTAAGGTATGAGCAGAACCAGCTGAGGACTGTACCCGACAATCCACGGATGAACCTCAGGTACTCCGGGAGCACACCATGGTCCACAGTGTCAAATACTGCAGAAAGATCAAGGAGAACCAAGATGGAATGGGTTCTCCAATTTCTCACTATCAGGAGATCATGGAGTACCTGGACAAGTACCGCTCTTGGTACTATGCCTCTTCCTGAAGCCCAACTGGAGAGGATCATAGATCTCATGGTTGGTAATATGATCCTCCAGCTGCAGTGCAACTGCCTTCTCTATAACCTTCCATACAAAAGGAAGGTTAGAGACAGGCCTGTAGTTAGCAAGACAGTCGAGTCAAGAGAAGATTTCTTAAGGAGAGGTGTAATCACCACCTCCTTCAGGATGTTGGGAAACAAACCTGTCTCTAAAGTACACCCGACTATCTCCGCTAGGACCAGGCCAATGACCTCAACACATCCCATAAGGAGGCAAGTTGGACCTGGGTCCAGACTACAGCAGGTCAGCTGCAAACTCTGGATGATCTTCATGACATCCACAATCACCAGACAATCAAAATCCGACCAGGCAAACTGAGGAGCAGCAACCTCCCACCGACCACTGCAATCCCCATTGGAGCGAGCCACATAGATATCCGATCTGATGTTGTCAACTTATCTGTAAAGAACTGAGCAAACTTGTCACACTTTCCTTGTGACAACACTCTCCATGGCTAGAGATAGGCTGGATTGCAAAATCTGTCCACTATCTGGAAGAGATGGGCTGGTCGGTTCTGTGCAGCAGCTATCTCCATGGACAGGATTTCCACCTTCTTATGGGAGATAGCCAACTGATAGTCCTTGTAAGGGACATCAGTCTAAATATGTCAGCTTCAAGACCAGTCTTCCACAAGTATCACTCCAGCCTTCTCCTACTGCCTCAACTCCCTCAAGGTCCCATCAAACCAAGGGACTGAGGGTAGAGAATGAGTGGGCGAAACAGACAGAAACAACGGAGTTTAGAGCCTCCACCACAGCCCTATTATAAGCTTGCAGCAGGTTCTCTGGGTTTATGCTTATACTGCATGCTTAATAGGTCCAGCACTGCCATCAGGCCATCTGGGGTCAAACCTCAAAGGGCGGTGCTGGTAAAGATAACCATGGGCAAAACAATAACCAAAAATGTAGTGGGTTTCAAGGTAGGAGCTACATCTGTAAAGTAGCTCTGGAGCACTGTGGAAAAATAATGCTACGGGGAATTATAATGGTCAAAGACCCCCAGGTTCAAAAAGAACCACTTTCGACCATGTGAGATGGCAGAGTTCTCATACCTATTCTGCCTAAATCACCGTGAGCCATAGATGTGGTAAAAACAAAACAAAGAAAAACAGGGCATCCTAACTCTAAATTCTTAACTCACCCCAAATAATAATAATCATAAAAGACCTTTCTCATCTTTCTACCTGCCACCATGACTACAATGCAAAAAAAAGCAGAGCAACTGGCGACCTGTAACACCGCCCTCCTCTTTGTAACTACCACAGTTATAAAAGCTTTACAGAAATGCCCTCCAAACCATCTTGTAGCCCAGGATTGAAATGACATAACAGTGAAAAATTCAAAGCAATTCCTAGGCTAAAGGAGACAGAGATCCTTCCTCCCTTAACACTATTCTCCCTAACCTATGAAAACTTACTGGAACTCAGAATGGGCTCTAGAAGTCAGGATTTAGTACTCCAACCTATCTTCGTCAACCCAATCAGGGTGAACAAAACAGACAATAGCCATTCCAGAGATCTGGGGAGACGCCCATGATGATAAGACTGTCTTCACTCTCGACCTGTAAGGAAAAAAGAGCAATTATTAAAGAAAGAAATGAATATGAGGAAGAGGTAGACAATAAAAACAAGCATTTGTCAATGCCGAATGTTGATTGCGCTGGTGTGTTGAGCTTGCTCACTGCCCTCTGTCACCGCTCAGGCTGTTTCTCCCGGTGCTGCAGGCTGCTGTTTTGTACTGGGCCCTGCCTGCACTGGCACCTTGTTCTGCCCACTAAGAAATCCACAGCTGTCCCAACAGAGCTCGTGCTGAGGTGGCTCACCCCTCTCTCATTCACTCATTCTGTTTCTCCTGGCGCTGCAGGCTGCTCTTTTGTACTGGGCTCCTGCCTCTGTTGGTGGCTTTTTCTGCCCACAAAGAAATCTTCAGCAGTCCCAACACAGGTCTGTTGAGCCTGCTGAGTCTCCCTCTTTCACTCACTCATTCCGCTTTCTGCCGTGCTGCAGGCTGCCCTTTGTACTGGGCTCCTGCCTGTGTTGGCACCTTTTTCTGCCCACAAAGAAATCCACAGCTGTCCGACAGAGTCGCTGAGGGCACTTACTCCCCTGTGTCACTCACTCATTCTGTTTCTCCTGGCGCTGCAGCCTGCCCTTTTGTACTGGGCTCCTGGCTCTGTTGGCACCTTTTTCTGCCCACAAAGAAATCTGTAGCTGTCCCGACAATGCTCGCTGAGCTCACTCAGTCCCCTCTCTGACTCGCCTCATTCCGTTTCTGGTGGTGTTGCAGGCTGCCGCTTTCTATTGGGCTTCTGCCTGCTGTTCGCCATTTGCAGCAGCTACAATAGCTCTGTTGAGCTCGCCACTCCCCTCTCTCACTCGCTCATTCTGGTTTTCCTGCCACTGCAGGCTACCATTTTGTACTGGGCCCCTGCGAGCATTGCTGCCTTTTTCTGCCCACAAACAAATCTGCAGCAGTCCCAACAGAGCTCCGTTGAGCTCACTCACTCCCCCTCCCTCACTCGCTCATTCTGTGTCTCCTGCTGCTGCAGGCTACCCTTTTGTACTGGGCTCCTGCCTGCATTGGTGGCTTGTTCTGGCCAGAAAGAAATCTGAAGCAGTCACGACACAGCTCCATTGAGCTCGCTCACCCCTCTCTCATTCACTCATTCCGTTTCTGCCCACGCTGCAAGCTGGCCTTTTGTACTGGGCTCCTGCCTGCGTTGCCGCATTTTCTGCCCACAAAGAAATCCGCAGCAGTCACAATAGAGCTCCGTTGAGCTCGCTCACTACCGCTCTGTCACTCACTCGTTCTGTTTCTCTTGGCGCTACAGGCTGCGCTTGTGTGCAGGGGTTGCTGGCTGTGGTGGCACCTTTGTCTGTCCACAAATAAATCTGGTTGTACCGACAAAGCTCCATTGAGATCGCTCAGTCTCCCTCTGTCATGCGCCATTCTGTTTGTCCTGGCGCTGCAAGCAGCTCCTTTGTACGGGCCTGCCTGATTGGTGTCTTTTTCTGCCAACAAAGAAACCGCGAGCAGTCCTGATAGAGCTACGTTGAGCTCACTCAGTCCCCCTGTCTCACTCACTCGTTTCTCTCCACTGCTGCAGGCTGGCCTTTTCTGCTGGACCCCTGCCTGCATTGACGCCTTTTCTGCCCACAAAGAAATCCGCAGTCCTGACAGCACTTCAGTGAGTTCGCCTCACCTCCTCCCTCACTCACTCTCTCGCTCTGTTTCTCCCACTGCTGCAGGCTGCCCTTTGTACTGGGCTTCATTGACAAGGCCTTTTTCTGCCCACAAAATCTGGAGCAGTCCTGACAGAGCTCAGTTGAGCTTGGTCACTCCTCCTCACTCGCTCAATCTTAATCTATCCCAAACACTGATGTCCCACAGCGACTGCAGTATTCTCCAATAGAGTGCAAAACATATTTTAGCCAGGATGTGAAAAATGACAGCTGTACTGTTCATAAGGAGGTGTGAAAGAATGCCACTGTTGAAAATGTGGCATGAAAATATTACAATTTTGATGAGTTACAAGGGTGCGGAAACAGTTGAACACACGCTTGTAACACAGTCATGTTATGGAGTTTTGTCACCAAATTTCCAACACAGGATTTTACGACCTCTGCTCATGAACAGTGCCACTGTCATTTTCTTTTATCTGTCCCGAACACTGATTTCCCACAGCAACCGTAGTTATTCTGTGCCGCAACTGTGAAACCACATTTGACTTAGGATGTGCAAAATGACAGCTGTGCTGCTCATAAGAAGGTGTGAAAAATTGCCATTGTTGAAAATGTGGCATGACAATATTACGAGCCTGCAAAGTTACAAGGGTGTGTGGAAAGTGTGCAATGCAACTCATTTGATGGGCTATCATCACCAAATTTTCAATATAGGCATTTTAGGACCTTTGCTCATGAACCGTATCACTGTCATTTTATTACTCTGTCCCGGACAGTGATTTCCCACAGCGACCGCTCTATTCTGCGCCAGAACTGCAAAAACACATTTCAGCCAGGATGGGAAAAATGACAGCTGCACTGTTTATAAATAGGTGTGGGAAAATGGCAATGTTGAAAATCTGGAGTGAAAATATTATACATTCGCGAAGTTACGAGCGTGCGTGCAAACTGCACAACGCAGGCTCGTAACACAGTCTTTTTCTGGAGTATCATTACCAAATTTTCAACATAGCCATTTCAGGACCTCTACTCATGAACAGTGTCACTGCCGTTTTCTTAATCTGTCCTGAACACTGACTTCCGACAGCAACCCACTATTCTGCGCCGGAAGTGCGAAAACACATTTCCACCAGGATGTGAACAATGACAGCTATATTGTTCACAAGGAGGTGTGACAAAATGCCAATGTTGAAAATCTGGCATCAAAATATTGCAAATCCATGAAGTTACACATGTAAATACCAACTGCGCAGCGCACGCTCATAAAACAGTCATTTTTGGGATTTTTTCCACCAAATTTGCAACATAGGCTTTTTGAGAGCCCACCTCATGAACGCTGGCACTGTTGTTTGATTAATCAGCCCCCAAAGGTGATTCCGCACAATGACCGCGAAGCCGTGACAGTTCCAGCATTCATGAGGAGGGGTCCCAAAAAACCCATGTTGAAAATTTGGTGAAAAAATTCCCAAAATGCCCGAGATATGCACTAAAGTTGAAAAAACCCTATTCATTACATTATATAGCTTACCGGCATTTCCTCAGTTCGTGGTCGGCTTTGAAGAGTGTTCCGTCCGCTGAAGATCATCGCGCCGGACTCGGAGGTAAGTATGTGAGGAGGGTGTGGGGAGGCAGGGTGTGCAGTGGGTGGGTGCGGTGGTGGGTGGGCAGCACGGAGACTTAGGGACCATTTTCTGCTTTACAGGGGAAAAGGCAAAAGACCCTGCTGACAGTTTTTTCTTTACAGGTGCATGTGGTACGCTGGGGTGGGCTCCCAGCATGCCACCAACAGCTATCTTTTGGGGCCAGCAATAGCCGAAGGATTGGGCACCCCGCCAGCACACAAGGGGAACTATTGCGCGACGGGATTGGGCACCATCGGCAGGAATAACAGCATTTGGGGCACCAACGGCTTGTTGGCGGAGCAGCAATAGCTGATGGGATTGGGCCCCTTGCTAATAAAGGGGTTTATTATGCCGACGGGATTGGGCACCCCATTGGCAGAAAATGAAAGAGTGGGGGAGGGTGACAGAATGCCGATGGGGACTGGGCTCCCGTCGTCAAATGAACAGAGGGTCACGCCGCTGGATTGGGGCCCCCGTCGTCACACAAACACGGTAGGGGGGTTATATTGTTTGAGAACACAGCAGCAACCCGTCACCATGTTCACAAACAATATCAGGGTTTTTGCATCCCGCCCTGCAATGACGGGTCGCTCCCTCATTGCAGCGGATGGCTGACGCTGCAATGACAAGGTGGCCCCTGATTGCAGCGGCTGATTTGTCACAAGTTGGTGCAAACATTCCAAACTTGTGTCACCAGCAGCCTGTAATGGCATTGGGGGAAGTGGGACAAGCCTTTGCAGGCTGTGGGGGCATTGGCCACAACAGTGCTGTGCCTCCACAGCCTGCTTCTCAGCAAGTTGCACTAATATGTTTCTTGCGTGCCGTGCAATCAACATAAAAATGTTTCATACAGCAGTTCTAACTGAAAGAAGAGCTAATAAGAAGCTACAAGCAATAAAAGAAAAATGAAAAAAGATATCAGAACCAAAGTGGGAGAGCTCAGAAAGATCGCAATCATATATAGAAAATTGAATAATAAAATGATAAAAGTGATTAGACCATGGAAAATAAATAGACATTAACAGAAACCACCAGCAGGAATAAACTATAATAAGAAGCAAAGCAAGGAAAAAGATGTCAGAAATAAAGGGATAGGCTAATATACCAAAAGGGATAAAGTAAATGGTCGTAAAGGCAAAGTTAAGAAGTGCTAAAGTGGCACTGCCTAATGCTCTGTTCCCAGGTATACAGTCTAAAAGTCCCAAAGCAGGAGACAAATGCAGTCCAGTCTCAGAGGCAAAAACTCAAGGCTGATGTAGTTCGTCACCTGCTCAGGTGGTATCCTCCTGAGGTTACATTCGAGCATTGCTCGGATTTCTTGCAGGAAGCTTCCATCCTTCTTTTTTTGCTGGAGGGTGAAGCTCAAGACCAGGTTTCCTTGTGTAGAGCTCTCTTTTCTTTTGCCTCAGAGAAATCTATTGACTGTTCTTGGGGCAGCAATTTATGGGCCAACAGCTCCTGGACCACAGATTCTGGTCATCAGACTGCTTAGAACCTTCTAAAAAGTGGATCCGCAACCAGGCTGGGTACGGTGTCGAGAATTTCAGTTTGTGAGCCCGATGAATCTTTAATATTGGGGTGTATGATCTACACTGCGCCTGAACTGCCAGGGCGTAGTCATTATCTAGGTAAATATGAGACCTTTTGTAAGTCAAGAGACCCCTCTTCCATGCCCGCAGAAGCAGCTCCTGTTTCACTGCATAATTATACAATCGGAGAACTATAGATCTGGGTCTCTGATCTGCTGAAACCGGCTTCTGTGCTAACGAGCAGTGAGCCCTCTCAATGGGCAAAGAAATCATGTTATTAGAACTATGTTACTAAACAAAACCTGTCAACTCCTCACTGGTGCACAGAGATGGACCCACACTTGTGACCTCTACACGGAAACCGGTTGGTTGCATCTTTCCAATCACCTCATGTATCTCACCTGCACAATGGCAAAAAAATCAATCTTGGGACTCACTCCTCCATGTATCTGGGACCTGCTCTGCCTGAACAATGGCACTCGTACCACCAGAAGATCTGACCACCAGCCTTCCCTTGTCCCTAGATGCCGGACTGCTCAGGGACAAAGATCTTTTACATACCGTGCCCCTACCTGGTACAATGCCCTTAACCTGCCCTCCCTATCCTCCACAACATTGGGAGCTTTCAAATCCATACTTTACACTCACCTCACAGCCTCCAGCTCCTGTGACTGCTTTGACTAAAGTCTCATCCCACTGAGTGCACTTACATTTGTTTCACTCAATCACCATGGTCTCTCTTGACAAAGACAACCTGAGTACCACTAACCTGGTTCTGTCTGCTCCTAAACTTCTATTCTCCTCCTCTTCCTCTCAAGCTCTCAATCCTTATTCCTTGCCCTTGACACTGCCTCTGAGTTCCTTTTCTTTTCTGTACATAAATGTTACTGTTTAGTTGTGGCCTTGTTAAGCGACTTACTGATTGTTTGTAACACTGTCTGCTATGTTTTGTACTTAATGACGTGGAACCTTTGTAAAAGAGCCTTATGCCAAAGGTATTAATTCCTAGAACAATAAATTTCAACCTCAACTTCATAAACTTCAATCATGTCAGAAATCTCAAGAATAGAAACCAGAAAGGACTGAAACATTTAATCATGCCCCCGCTCTCTCTTCTTTGCCCTCCAGCACTCCACATATTCTAATAGTATTCCTGCATGAGCAATTCTCACAATCCTTGCAACATTCCATAGGTACTGACACTCTTGCAGCATATACAATTACCCACTCCAGCTGATGCGACGAGGTGTCTGTGTTGAGAACCTAAGCGGTTAGGTTGGCTACCTTCATTTGAAGAGTGCCAGTTGTAGATCGAAGCTCCTGTAAAGCGTTATGGGTCTCCAACCAGAAATCTTTTAACCTTGAAGAATCATCAAGACAGTGGAATTGGGTGGAGGCTGTGATGATGCCCGATCAGCAACCATGCTACCCGACTCGGCTATCGATGGCGATGCACCTGAAGAAGACAAAGATGGGACTAAGGTGAAAGCCTATTGTTTACTCTTTTGATTTTTGCCCATACCGTTATTTTGAGCCTCTGGGATAAGTAGAAAGTAGCCAAAGGCGAACAGAATAATAATGTAGAGGGGTTTTTCTATGGCACGGCAGCGAGCTACCAACTTAGATGACCATGCTAACTGGGAACGGAACCAGGAGTCCGCTTAATTCGTGAAATCCTTAACTATGACAGCAAAGCAATATTTGCAGAATTCTGTTCTGAATAGGCTGAATGGGAGCCATTCTGAACGAAGTCAGTATAATAGAAAGCAGTCCCACTTGTTGTTAATCAAAGAATGAGATCAACAAGGGATGCATTCTTCACATTACATTTCCACTCAAAACTTCTCTATCCCACATATTTGTGGTGCTCAGATTGTTGAATTCTTCTGGTGCACCTGGGACTATTTTAAACAAGCTCTGGTCTGCGTGTTCTCATGCTGACATCATAAATCCCCATCCTGTTAGCAAAATGACACACTGTGTATTAGCCAAAAGTAAGGCCCTATTGAAAATGAGATATTGCATCTCAGCTGACATGTAATGGGAAAATACATTGTAAAAATGGGTAAAACCAGGAACCCACTGAAAACAACATATGGCACCTTAGCTTGGTTGTCCTGGCTACATACATTGAAAAGAGGTAAAGGCAGGACCCCACTGAAATGAGATATTGCATCTATCTGTTATCCATGGTAAAAAAAACTGTAAAAAATGGATATATATAGGACTGAACTGAAAATGATATTTTGCATCTCAGCTACTCTATCCGAGGGAAAATACATTGCATAATTCCAAGAACTAATGATTAATTTAAGATAGAGAAAAGGACAGACAGCTTAAATAACAGAATAAAAATGTTTGACAACAGATAGGGTGCATTACATAGCCTCTGTATGGTAGGACTAGAGCTCAACTTTGCACTCAATTCTTAAACCTCCCATTGTTAAATGAATTGCCTTTGACTTCAACTAACTGCAAACACTTGAACCTGCTGGCTAGTAATGACTGATGTTCTCACAGACTGGTAAATGTTTTTCCATCTGCTCACATATATCATGATGTATTCCCTCCCCATTTTGTATCCTAACAGGGGTGTGTACCTGTCTTGTTCATGTATCCAATTGTACTGTCTGTGTATGCTTGCACTTTTTCAATATAGTTTACCGAATCCAAAAAGAAAAAGACTGGTGGTAGGTGCTCAACCTTCTGGGAACTTCTGTGGTTTGTCCAGAACTGTTGTGAAATAGATCAGTTCCTTCCTGGATCATCACCATCAGACTGTGATTTTGGGAAACCGTCCATGTGCCACCTCCCCAGTCCTGTGCGGCATCCCTCAGGGTGCTATCCTCTCCCCATTATTATTTGCGATTTATATGCTTCTGCCAAGGGATGTGATCCAAAGGTATGGCTCAAGTTTTCACTGCTGTGTGGATAACTCTCTGCTTCACCTTTCACTTAGACAAAGACACAGAACTCTGATGCTTATTGTGGAGAATGCTGTCTCGGAGATCACGGACTGGATGAATGCCAGTTGACTGAGACTCCATCAAAACCAAGTGCTGCTGAAGGGTCCAGATCATCCAGTGTTTGTTGCAAAGAAACCTCTTCAGCTACACGTTCTAAATGGGGCTCAGCATTACATAAAGGAGGAGGTGTGCAGACTGGGAGCCACTTTTGATGGCGAGCTGACTAGGGCCTCCCAGATGAAGGCTGTCGCTCGTGGTGGTTTTTCTCATCGTAAAAAACATTGCCATGTTGTATCCCTTCCTTGACCAAGACAATCTGCACACACTACTAGTTCAAGCTTTTGTCACCTTAGGAACTAACTACTGTAACATGCGCTATAATGGCCTTCCAGCTATTCACTTTCTCTAACTTAGCTTATCCAGGATGTGGCAGCCAGGTTACTAGCAGGAGTGCGGAAATCCGGGCATATCATTTCCACTCTTCGTGAGTGACACTGGCCGCCAGTGACACGGTGGGCTGAATTTAAAATATTGTTGCTGGTTTGTAAGACCGTAAATGGACTTGGCCTGCTCTACATTTCAGAGTTACTAGAAATCCACCAGAAAAATCTGGAGGATGTAAGAGTCCTTAGCTCTGATACTCAGGGACTTTTTGAAGATTCCTCCATCGAGGCTGAAATCAGCTGGAGATTAAGGTCTCATTCACAAAAACTCACAAAGTGCAGCACAAAAGTTTGCGTTGCACTTTGCGATTGCCCAGGTGGTTAAAAATGCTATAAACAGATGGCTAGCATATGACGCTATCTGACTGTGAATAGAGTTAGGTAGAGGCAGCAGTAACCCCATTACTGCTACCTCTAACCCACTAGCGCTGCCCCAAACTGCATCCCTGTCAATGGCCCCGCAATGAATAGCATTCAGTGCATTTTGTGTGACTCACAAAAGCAGCCATGCAAACAGAGGTGTGTGCAGAAGCCATGAACAAGGTGGACCCAGGGCTCAAAATCCTAACAAAGCTTGGGGGGGGGTCTGGGGGTGTACTCCCTGAGGTAATCTTAAAAAAAAAAATCACTGTAAATGGTGCATTTTCCTGCATTTTACAGTTAGGCAAGATACATTACAGCCCAAGCATGAAATAGGTACAACTGGAATGGAGCCCGGTGCTCTTTGGGGGGGTAGTAGCTAGGCTCCATAAATCCGAAGAGAAATAGTTCAAGGTAGCAAAGCACTCACTAATCTTCCACAATAAGAAATGCAGGGCTCAGTAAATATGTTAAATAAATTCTGTACTTTTATTGCAGGTAATTAACAGACACACGTGGTGTGGGCTCACCACCACACCAAACCCCCAGCGCTTGACAAAAGTCTTCCAGAGAGGGTCAGTTTTACCGTGGCAGAATAATCTCTTTTCTGCAGTTTCCAGAACCAACCTGTTGTCTGCCACTTGCTGTTTTAAATACATACAGCATAGACATGTTAATTCATGATTTAGATTTAAGTGGCTGTGGTGGGATTCGAACAATGATAGACAAAATGCAACTCAATGGAACATAAGAAACAAAAAACAAATGAATATAGAAAAATGTGTACATATTAGGTGGAATTGCATTAGGGAAGATGAGTTTGAAAAGCAATCTCAGGAACCGTTCAGTAGATTCATACAAAGGCTACGATTGGCTGACAGTTGGCAATGCTCTTGAAAGAGATAAAACATGGAAAGGGACTCCTTGTTAGAAACAAAGAATTAGGAACAGGGCAATAACAGATCTGTCTGTTTTATCACAAAATACAGTAGGGCATTTGGGGGCATTGGGAACATCATTAGAAATTACTGGCCCATTCTTCTTAGGAGGCAGTATAGTGTAGTGCTTAAGGGCACTGAGCTGTAAACCTGGAGACCTGGGTTTGAATCCCATCAGCTCTCACTTGCATGTTGTGTGATCGTAAGCAAGTCATTTAACTTCCTTGTGCTCCCAGGTTGTGGCTGGAAACAAGCTCTGGCTTAGTGTCAAGAGAATTAATAGAGAACTTACAGACAGACTAGCTCATAGCCATTATGTTGAAACCAAACCTGAAGCAACACTCACTCTCCACACACACACACACACACACACACATACAACCTCTCTCTCTCTCTCTCTCTCTCTTGCTCGCTGACTCACTCTGTGTTCCAATGTGGGAAATGAAACGGGAATTCTGCTGCCAGAGTAAGAAATTCCAGCTTGAAGGTTATCAAAACACAGTTGAGTCTGAAGCTTTCTTAACTGCAGTAGCGCAGGACTCTGAGGTCATGCACTGGGGGGTCCTTTCCTGCCATCAATTTCTATGAAGGTAAACAACAAAAAAATCTAACGGGGGGGGGCCAGGGTCAAGGTCAGCACCCCCCATGCACACCTCTGCATGCAATTGAACCCATTGGGCATGCAAGGCACTAGCTGGCAATTTGCTACCCATTATGGGCTCATTTACATGGGCTGCGGTGGGGTAGCATGCCTCCCTAGCCCCTGCCCGACACAGCCATAGTCACTGGTGATCTAGTGGTCCCTCCCCTGTCCTCAATATCGATCCCTGTCCCGTTAATTCCGATTAAATATTCCTGGTTGTCTAGTAGTCCCTCTCCCCTCCTAGATCTCCCATCGTCATCCCCATTGTAAAGAAAAAATATCCCTGATGGCCTAGTGGTCCCTCCCCCTCCCCGATCACCCTCCCAGTATGTGTATATCAAGTTCCCTGCTGGTCTGTTTGTCCCTCCCTCCCAGTCGCCTCCCAGTATGTGTATATCAAGTTCCTGGTAGTCTAGTGGTCCCTCCCCCTCCAATCACCCTCCCAGTATGTGTATATCAAGTTCCCTGCTGGTCTAGTAGTCCCTCCCTCCTCCCCAGTGCACCCTTCAGTATGTGTATATCAAGTTCCTGGTAGTCTGGTAGGTCCCTCCCCTCCCGATCACCCTCCCAGTATGTGTATATCAAGTTCCCTATGGTAGTCTGGTGGTCCCTCCCCTCCCGATCACCCTCCCAGTGTGTATATCAAGTTCCCTTGTAGTCTGGTGGTCCCTCTCCCTTCCCGATCTCCAGTCACCATCCCCACTATAATAAAAGAATTTCCCTGGTAGTCTAGTGATCCTACCCCCTTCCCTGTTCTCTGATCTCTGTCCCATTATTAAATAACAATTTCCCTGGAAGTCTAGTGGTCCCTCCGCCCTCCCCTGTTCTCTGATCACTGTCCCGTTATTAAATAATAGTGTCCCTGGTAGTCCAGTGGTCCCTCCCTTCTCCCCCGTGCTCCGATCACCATCCCATCATCATAACAAAATGACCCTGGTAGTCTAGTGGTCTCTCCCAATCAATCTATCCCCAATCTGCCCCATATGTAAAGTACACATTTTCCGTGTGTAGTGGACCCCCTACCCTCCCACCCTGGTAGGTAGTGTCCCACCACCCTGCTATTCCCCATTCTGACATCGAGCCAATGACCAGCACAGCCCTCCTCTCACCACCATGACTGGCCACTGACTGAGCTGTGAATGAGCACGTACTGTATAAGGTATGCACTAATACACAGTGATCTATGTATGAGAAGAAGAAGAATCAGCATTTATATAGCACTTTTCATACACAGCGTATCCCAAAGCACTTTACAAGCAATGCTAGACTAGTAGCGAAATGACTGAATGTGTAGTGGCAGCCATATCGAACATCAACACCCACACACAGCCTGGACAATTGCATGATCTGGTTTATGGAAAGGGGAATGTTGGACAAGACACTGGGAATGTCCCCTACTCTTTGTGAAGAGTGCCCTAGGTTCTTTTACTTCCACCTGGAGACCCACCAGGACAACACCAGGATGGGTAGAAGGGATCTCGGTTTAACATCTCATCCGAAGGACGGCACACCCCAGCAGTACAGCACCCCCCACAATACTGCACTCAGATGCCAGCGTTTTAGGTACAAGTCCAATCCTGGTGTAGGACGAGAACCCACGACCTTCTAGTTCAGAGGTGGATGTGCTATCAACCAAGCCACGCTGACACCACAGTACACGCTCATTCACAGCTCAGTCGGTAGCTAGCCGTGGTGGTGAGAGAGGCCATTCCAATCACGGGCTTGGTTTCAGGACAGAGGGGTTTGTGTTGTGCTGGGACACTATCTGCCAATGTGGGAGGGCAGGGTGTCCACTACACATGGAAAATCTATACTTTACATATCACGGGCAGATCGAGGATGGGTGGGAGGAATCACTAGACTAGAAGGGTCATTTTGTTTCGATGATGGAGCAGCGATCGGAGCATGTGGGAGGGGGCGGACCACTAAACTACCAGGGACACTAATATTTAATAACGGGATGGTGGTTGAGAACAGAGGAGGGGAGGACCACTAGACTACCAGGTAAATTATTTTTTTAATAATGGACAGCAATCGGATAATGAGGGACAGGGGAAGGACCACTGGACTACCAGGGACACTATTATTTTGTAACAGGACTGCACTCAGGGAATGGGGAGGGGGGGTGGAACTGCTAGACTACCAGGTAAATTATTTATTTAATAATGGGACAGCAATCAGAAAACAGGGGAGGGACCTCTAGACTATCAGGGAAATTATTTATTTGATAACAGGATGGTGATCAGAGAACAGGGGATGGGGGAGGGACCTCTAGACTATCAGGGAAATCATTTATTTAATACCGGGATAGCGATCAGATAACAAGTGACGGAGGAGGGACCACTGGACTACCAGGGACACTATTATTTTGGATCGTGACTGTGCTCAGGGAACAGGGGAAGGGGTGGGACTGCAAGACTACCAGGGAAATTATTTTTTTACAGTGTGGACAGTGATTGGAGATCGGGGAGGGGGAGGGACCACTAGACTACCAGGGAACTTGATATACACATACTGGGAGGGTGATTGGCAGTTGGGGAGAGAGAAGAGACCACTAGAGTATCAGAGCTATTCTTTCTTTACAACGGTGACAGAGATCGGAGATCGGGGAAGGGGCAGAGACCACTAGACTACCAGGGAGCTTGATGTACAAATACCGGGAGGGTGATCGGTGATCCGGGGAGGGAGGGGTTGGGACCACTAGACTACTAAGGACAATATTTTCATACTATGGGGATGGCAATTGGTGATGGGGGGACTGCCAAAGTACCTCTGCCAACCACTAGGGTTGTGCAGACTTACTGTACCACCAGATCTGGCTCAGGCATTTCTCACACAAGGGAACTTTGCAAAATGGCCCCTGCATGGAGAAATGGTTTGTGAGTAGGACTGTGGCCACATGCAGGTCCCCTCCCTCTTGTTTGCATTGCGGCCCCACAAAACTTTGCCACAGCACAAACCCAGTATGCGGGTGCAAACTGGGCTTTGGTGAATACTGCATTGGGGTAAAACCCAGTTTACACAGCACAAGCTGGCTTTGCAATGGGGCAAAGTATTGTGAATCTAGCCCCAGGCATTTTCAGTTAGTGCTCCAAGGCTCTGTAATGCCATCCCCAGATCCATCGGTACTGTTTCCTCAGTAGAAGTTTTAAAATCAAAACTGAAAACCTGACTGTTTGGTATAACATTTTGAGGTGATTGACTGTTTATGTAATAAACTGTGTGAATACGTTTAACCCCTTTGCAGCGACATTTTCACAGCGAGGTCCCCACAGCGACTACAGCACCTAGCCCTGTGGAGACCTGCTGGAACCCGGCACTGCCTGTCGGGGTCCTGCCCCCGCCCAATCACCTCTGACTGGAGTTGAGAATCTTTAAGTGGGGGTGTGGGGGCTGCAGCGTCCCGTATGGGGGGTTCGGGGGGTGATGCCACCCCTAAGAAAACAAAGAAATCAATTGCGAACCGGCAGCTGACTGCAGAATGCGGTCGACCTGTCGGTGTTGCTGACAGGGCGTTTGACAGAATTTCTGTTGGACTCCTGTTGTGGATCCGTGTGAATGCAGTCTAGGAAGTTTAATGCTGTTGAATTTGTCAGACAAACTTTTCTAACCTATATGGTGTAAGTCTGTGTAATGTAAATGTACATTTGTTTTGTTTTTTTAAATGTTTGTTTATTTCTGTTTTATTGTTGAGCACCTTAAGCTGTGAAGAGAAGATACATAAAGACCAACCTATCTGTCTTGATTAGGGCCCTGCACAAAGCAAGAAATAGGTCTGTGATAATGAGCACCATTATACAGCTGCTTTGTGAGTAGTCCGCTGAGTCAATCATAAAGCAAGCTACAGGTATGGTGCAGAGCACGTTACTATGCGGTAGCAATCTTTTACAAAAGTAAGGAAATTCATTGTAAAAAAAGTGCATTAAGGCTTCTATTAGGGTTGAAATGCAAAGCACAGAAAGCAGGGAAATGAAAAATTAGGGTTCAAAGTCTTTGAAACATTAGCAAATAGGCGGTGTGGTGTTCCTTGATGTTTGAAGGCTCATGTGTGGCAGGATTGGCATTACCCTTCAGAACTGTTGTGTTACACAAAGTAAATTACACAGCAGGGCTTACACAGAGAGTGTTGATATTAACATAATGCCAGCCTTTTATCACATGATCATTCAAACCTCAAGAAATGTCTCACCATTGATTTACTTGGGTACCAGAGACTTTGAAGCCTAATGTTTCATTTCTCTATTTAGCCCACTGTGCATTTCATCTCTAATAAATGTATTAATGTAGTTTCTTGCAGTTAATATGCAGTATATGTATTCTGCCGAATAACCCTCTCCTTCTCACTTTCCAGGTGTGCAGAAAACTCACAGAATGCCGTGCTTGGTTTGCCGGAGTGGCCGGTCCCTTCTGGCTCTGCAGCTGCCCTGCACGTGTTTCAAACGAGGACTGGCTGCCTCAAAGACTCCCAGACTGCACTGCTCCAAGGAGATGGCTCTAATGAGGTCACGGGACTCCGAGCCACTGACTGCTAGAGGGACAGCATTGATTACATCACTGCTTCTGTGACAAGTTTCAGCCTGATGCTTTCCTTGGGTCCTCCTCCTAGTGCAAAAGGATTCATAAGCATCTCTCTCAATTCCCCCCAGGAGGATGACCTGAACTGAAGATGCTGTGACAGTGGGGAGCAGGAGTTTCTACCCACCTTAACAGCTGGCTGGACAGAAGCATGGGCAAGACATGTAATGGGTCTAGAGTCATGGAACAGGACATGTGACTGGCCTATGGTCATGAGACAGGACATGTAACTGGCCTAGGGTCACGGCACAAGATATGTGATTGGCCTATAGCCATGGGACCGAACATGTGACTGGTATAGGGTCATGGGACAGGACATGTGACTGGCCTAAGGTCACACACTGAGGCAACATGATATGCTAGGATTGGACTAAATGGGCAGAACATGTGATTGGCCTAGGATCATGGGACAGGACATGTGACTGGTGTAGGGGGTATCCCATGAGGTGGGTGCATGGGGAAGGGGCGCCATCCATAACGGTGAGTCGTTCCCCACAAAATCCCCTCATGGCGATGGGAGGGTAGGGCACCAGATTGGGGTGGGCGAAATGGGTGCTTGGGGGAGCGAGCATGGGCTGGGAGGGCGGAGGAACTGTAGGGGGTGGTGCTGCGGTGGGTTGCCGAGCTGTGTCGTGGCACCGGGGGTTGGCCTGTGGTTGGGGTGGGTGAGGTACCGGGTTCGGGTCTGGACGCTGGTGCAATTTTATTGCGCCCGGCCCAAACCTTTAATTTTACATGTTTTCACCCCCACCGACATGCACCCCTCTGGAGTTGAGACTCCTTTAGTAGGGGGGGTGGGGGGCACAGCCTCCTTCAGAAAGCATTGAAATATATGTCCCCGGAGCCGTTGTCCTGTGCGCCAGGGTGTTAGAGTGCCAAAAATGTTTTCGGCATTCTGACTGCACGATAACGGTGATCGCCTTTAGGCTTTCACCATTATCACATAGAACCGTGTAGGGCCATGCTCTGAGCCAGCTATGAATGCAAGGATTAGAATGTGAATCTCCCAGTATGTTTGTTTTGGCAAGGGAGGATAATGTCTTTCTATTACAGTCTACATTCCACTTGCCATTACAAACTAAAGCATGAAAGGGATACATGACAAGACATGTGTCAGAACACAGGACAGGAGCTATGACAAGGGACAGGACATGTAACAGAACACATGACACCACTCAGGGCTTAAGACAGACAAATGACAGGACTCAGGGCTAACATGTGACACGAGTTGGGACATGACTTATGTCAGGACTTCGTATTGTCATGTGACAGGATTAAGAATGGACACACAGTAGAACTCGGGAAGGACACGTTATAGGACTCAGGACACAATGAGAAATGACACATGACAAAACTCAGAACTGACACCTGCTAGGACCCAGGATTATGTGACAGGACTCAGGAATGACATATGATAGGACTCAGGACTGACATGTGACAAGACTTGGAAATTACACTTGACAGGACTCGGGTCCGACACGTGACCCAACTCAGGAGTGACGCATGTCTGGACCCAGGACTGACGTGTGACAGGACTTAGAAGTGACACATGCCCAGACTTAAGACTGACATGTGATAGGATTTGGGACTGACATGTGACTGGACTCAGGACATTTATCTTCCTGCATAAAGCAGCAGTTTATGTTACAACTAGTTTTACGTAACAGTATTTTATTATCCACCCTTTGCAATCCCTGATGGTGATCACTGCTGTTCACTGTTATTTCTAAATCTTTTTATGCTGTCCCATTTCCTTTAATATTCCCCATGCTAATACTTTAATTCTGTGGCCTGGAGGCAGCCCTGATGTGCCCTAATGTACTTTAGGTCAAGCAGCAGTTTCTGGTGTATGCTAATTCATGTTAGTCACAAGAAGAGAGCAGTGGGTATCCAAATACAGCTGTGAATACTGAGAATAACCCGAGACATGTTCGTGTTTGTTTTTATTGGATTTTGTTTTGTTAATTCAGCTTAGTACACAGTGATAACGCAAACAGATGTTACCATACATAGAAACACAGAAGCATAAAATAAGATGGCAGAAAAATCCCTGGTGCCCATTCCATCTGCCCACCCTGCTTCCTTCACTTAGGGTGGTGATCACATGATCAGCTGGTTTTACTATGCGATCATTCAGAAGAAGACAGCTTGTCATGGAGGAGGGTGGGCTATGTCAGTCACCTTCTTTCCTCGAGCATGGAATTGAGTGCTGGCAGGTGCAGGGGGATGCTGCCGTCGGGGGTTGGGGGACAATCTGTTAGTGTGCTGCAAAGTGCTGAACGTTGGTGGCCAGCCAAGGAGGTGGGCAGGTTGTGATGATTGCCAATCAGAGTTTTCCTTAAAAAATACATTTATTTTATTTTAAAATTTGTTAACTGGGTAAGTACACCGGGCCACATGACCCTTTTACCGGCAAGACCTGGGACATGCAAAAGATAAAAACATCAAAAACATCAATCGATTGAGAGCAGAGAAAACATTAAAATACAAACATATAGAAATTCATTGTACAAAATTACGATAAACAGTTACAGCAGAAAGTGGATATCAAGTAAGATTTGTAAACAGATTTAAAATGACTAATTTTATTTACGGCTCTAATATGTAAACTTGCAGAGTTCCAGCGTTTTCCAATTCCAGTTTCCATTGTTTTCATTATCAAAATGTGGGTGCTGGGGTGAGGGTGGGATCAGATTCTAACTAATGGTGGAGAGACGGGTGGGGGCTGTTTCTTTTCCATTTTTATGGCTGTGGGGGCACAGCTCTGCAGACGTTATGGCACCATGAGAGTTTTAGTACAGCACTGTGGAAGCACGTGATTGGTCTACTGTCCAGTGTGCTTCCACAGTGCTGTGGCAAAAATCCACTAGTGCAGTTTATGTGGCCCTTCCCTAAGGGCCGCATAAACACACCACCTTCGCTGGCGCTCTACTTTCTGTGCAGTGATTCTGGCACTGATTGCGCCGTACCCAAGATGGCCACCACAGATAACTGTGCATGTGCGAGTATCACGCATGCGCAGTTCTGTTATATCGTCCGTCTTCTGTATGGTTGATCCGTGCAGCGAGCGCCTGTTTAATGTTTCACTGGAGCTCACATTGTTATATCTCCCTGCTATTTGTTTCTTTTTAAACAGCACGTACTTTCATAACAGCTCTGCACAGCCACATTGGCTCTAACCAGACTTTGTTTTAGATAGTATTTCCTGAATAGGGATGAATAGTGCCACTTTTCATGATCTGGATCTGAATAATGAACAGTGCATTATTCATGGTATTTGGGAAATACTATTCATTACTCGCACAACCCATCCATAACCATAGTAAAGAGTATTGTACTCTGGAAAACTGGGATTCCTCTTACCATCGCAGATATTACAGTTAGTACCCAGCCAGGTGATAGAATTCATAGGAGCAGTGCTGAACATAATAAGGAAGGGATTTTCACAATGCACAGGGCGGAAGCCCTTATTCAGTGTACAGTCTCATTCCTGCCAGGCCACCTAAACATAGCACAGGAATTTTCCTGCAGCTTCTAGGCTACATGGCATCAAGACCTGCTGTTGTGCCATGGGCTCAGCTACAAATGAGGGTTCTGAGTATTGCTAAGGTACTGGCACCAGAAAATGGTCTCATCAGACCAGACAATCCCAGGTGCTCAAAAGCTGATTCAGGCTCTGGCATGGTAGAAAGACATGTACACTATCAGAGACAGTATCCTGTTTCTGCAAGAGTCTCCCACAAAGGTCTATATGCCTCACTATTGGGGTGGGGAGAATATCTAGAGGACAAAACAGTAAGTGGTATCCGACACAGGAATGTCTGGAGCACACAGGAGTGGATGGTGTCCATAAACCTTTTCCAAGCAGTGCTTCTGTCAATACAGACTCTCCTCCCTGTTGCAAGGACAAACAGTCTCAATCAAGATATAACACAATGTATTATTTAAAGAAGCAGGAGATACCAACCACAAATCTCTGTTCAGAGGCAACTGTGCTATGAAACCTAGCATACTCCTTAGAGGCCAAAATAACTGTAGTACCTCTGCCAGGGAAAGACCATGTGCTAGCAGACTCCCTAAATAGGATGAGTCAAGGAATACATCAAGGGTTACTAGATCAGCAGGGGCTGAATTTGGTGTTCAGAAGGTAATGAGTTCCAGAAATGGATCTGTTCACCTCATGGAACAGAAAGTTACCCATGTTTGTTGTAGACCACCCTCCCAAGGGACAGTCCCAGAGGAGGCACTGTCCAGACCCTGGAAAAGAAAGTTCCTGCATGCCACTTCACCATTTGCATTAATACAGAGAGTATTACTTGAAACAGAAGGGAGTCAAGAACAATAATCATGACAGTAGCAGACTAGGCCAGGAAGACCTGGTACTTAGTCCTGTTGTCTCTGTCACACTGAAACCCAGTCTCACTCCCCTGAGACACAACTTGCTGACACCATCACAGAGCAGAGTGACTCATCCAGATTTCAGAACATTCTACCTGAAGGCTTACTTCTAACCCCAGTAATGCTCAGAATATTCAAACTTTATGCAGTAAGCCTGGGGGTTGGACTGCTCGGAGAGATGGAACACATGGAAATGAGTAGAATTCTTTGCACGCTAGCATCTTTCAAATACTGCCTCTACCAACTAGTGTTCTACCTCTTCAGATTTTTCTCTCCGCCTGAAAGTCTGGTTGCTCGGAGTTCCTGTCATCCTCTTTCGCATGAAGAAAGATATAAAAATCATGAAACCAT
The DNA here is from genome assembly GCA_016271365.2 of Neoceratodus forsteri. Lineage (NCBI taxonomy): Eukaryota > Metazoa > Chordata > Ceratodontiformes > Ceratodontidae > Neoceratodus > Neoceratodus forsteri. The sequence goes on from CM028129.1 coordinate 28,256,431, forward strand.
AAGTATATTTCATTTTGTTTACTGCCTCTACTAATTGTCAGTTTAGATCTAATTTTATTTAAAAAATAGTTGTTTTCTCGGTTCCTCGCGGTTCGGGATAACCGTGAGGGATCCAAGTTAGCTTGAGTTATTTCTGGTTCTCTGACTAAAGAACCTGTGTGTTTGCATTTAAATTTGGTCTTTGCAAGTTCTATTTGTAACCGCTTTTTATCGGTTACAGAACCGCTGAACCGGTTCATTTTTACATCTCCTGGTTCGGTTCCTCCAGTTCCTATCGGTTCTGGAACTGACAGCAAAAAAACCTCTGACTTTATAACCGCAGCAGTTTGTTATTTAGTGGTTGGGGGTTTTCTTCTTTGGCTTCATCATGGCAGAGAAACCTAAAAAGAGAGCCGGAGAGCCTGGTTTCAAAAACTGCATTAAGTGTGGAGATGTGTTTGCTAAGGCAGACAAGCACACCTTATTTGTAGCCTGTCTGGGATTTGAACACCTGGACCAAGAACGTGACATTTACAAATCTTTCCCAGATAAAACTGTGGAAAATCGCCTTGAAAGGCTTAATAAAAAATTTCCAAGGGGTCCCTCTGGCTCTGACCAGCTGACACCCCAATCTGTTGTGGCTAAACCCACAGTTGTGCATACCCTTGCCCTTGATACGGGCGAAAAAGGGGCAAAAACAGGCAAAGAACCATCTGACCCCGGTTCCCTCAAAAAGGCAAAAGCTAAACATGCAGAACCCTCCCTACTAAACCAGGGACTTCTGCGCAGGTGCCTGCTATGCCTTCAGCTCAGGAGATAGCTCAGGCATTTAAAATTATTCAATCCCTGCAAAATGCCATCCCTCAGCCTCCTGCCCCTTCTCAGGGTCCCCAGGTTGGCAGTGCAGTGTTGCCCTCTGCACTGGAGCAACTATATTTTGAAGAGAGTGAAGAGCCTTATGAGGCGGATGAAGCTACCCCTCCAGAGGTGTCCCCTGAGCAGGATTCTGGCTCGCCTCCCAGGGTGTCTGAAGATTTTTCCTCCCATTTCTCTTTTGTGAGGAAGATGGCAGATGCTCTGTATTTCGCCACAACAGAGCAAGTGGAGGATGAGGAGGAGATTGAATATTGGAACATGATGGGTTTAACACCCAAAAAGGCCCTCCTCCTCCCAGTATATATGGTTTTTTTCAGAAGGATGCTCTGAAGCTCCTGGAGACTCCTAATTCTATTCCTCCCATTGACAGGAGAATAGACAAGAAATACCAGCTGGCTAGGGAGGAAGCTGACTTCCTCTTCTCCCATCTAGACCACCAAGGGGTAATACAACAGGCAGCTTGTGATAAGGCTAAAGTCCCTCTGTCCTCACATTCCCAGACAAGGATTCCAGAAAATTGGATAGTATGGCCAAAAAAGGCTATTTGTCAGCCTCCTTGGCCATGAGACAGGCTACCTTTCCAGGCTTATGTTGCCCAGTATCAGAAATCCCTGTGGCAGTCAGTACTGGCAATGTCTTTGAAAGCCACCTCACCCTTATCAGATGTCTTGGCTGAAACTACCAGGTTTGGGCTATAGGCGGCTAAGTACTAGTTCCAGATGGCTGCTGATTCGAATGACACTGCAGCCAGATGGATAGCTAACACAGTGGCTCAGAGGAGGTTTGCTTGGCTTAGGGCCACAAACCTCACTCAGGATACTCAATCAAAGGCCCTGGATTTTCCATTGGAAGGAAATTCTCTTTTTGGGGAATCCATGGTGGCCTTTATGAAGAAGGTGGATGAATATAAGACTACTTATAGAAACAACTCTGCCAGGGACACAGCTTCATCATCCACCAGGCCCTATGAAGGGGGGGGGGAGGTTGGTCCATCATGACAGAGACCTTTTACAGCCAGAAGCTGTGCCCCAATACCAGCAGTACCCCAACAGAGATACTCTAGGGTAGTGGTAGAAGGGCTGTATGCGAGGACTCAGGCACAACCTCGGCCCCAGCCTAAACAGAACCCCCTGAGATGCAGGCCGCCTCCTCCCTACCTGTCGGAGGCAGACTATCCCACTTCCTCCATGTTTGGTCAACCACCACCACAGACAAGTGGGTGTTTGAGGTAGTGGGCAAGGGTCTGTCTCTGGACTTCAAATTTCTTCCTCTGAAAAGTCCAGGGTTTTTCTCTCTCTCCTAGCAGAAACAGCACTGCTAGAGGCAGAGGTCAAAGCTGCTACAGCTCAGAGCAGTGGAACCAGTTCCACAACCCTGAGAGGAAGAGGTTTTACTCCAGATACTTCCTAACAACAAAGAAATGTGGGGAGTAGAGGCCAATACTGGATCTCAGAGCTTTAAACAAGCACTTGAAAATACCAAAGTTCAAAATGGTAACTTTGGCTCTGATTTTGCCAACAATCCAAAAAGAGGACTGGCTGGCATCACTGGACCTGAAAGACGCCTATTTCCACATCCCCATAAAAGAATCTTTCAGAAAATATCTCAGATTCAGACTCCCATCAGATCATTACCAGTTTTCAACCCTGCCCTTCGGTCTTTCCTCAGCACCATGTGTTTTTACAAAATGCCTAGCAGCTGTGGTGGCATTTCTTCGAAGACAGGGAGTGATCCTATTTCCTTATCTGGACGACTGGCTGGTGGTGGGCAAATCACCAGACCAGGTCAGAGTTCTGTAAAGCTCACCAAGATATCTTGGAGCCCCTGGGTTCATAATAAACCAGAAAAATCAGTTCTAACCCTACACAGATTTTACAGTTCATAAGGGCAGAAATCAACACTCTTCAGGGCAGAGCATTTTGCCCTGGACAGGAGTGCAAAGCCTTCAATCCATGGCAAATTCTTTCACGTTGCACAAGCCAAGAACTGCTAGGCAGTTCCTGCAGCTCCTGGGACATATGGCTACATCCACAGGCACAGTGCAGGGATCAGGTTCCGATGAGACATCCAGTTTCACCTCAGGAATCACTGGAGTCAGAAAAGACCCTTTCAAAACTTATTCCAGTAACAAGGGCACTATTACAGGCCCTCCTGTGGTGGAAAAAGGAGTCCAACCTAAGACAAGGTATTTCTTTTCAGAAAGAGAATCCTCGTTAGTCCTCACAACAGACGCATCCCTTTGGGCTGGGGTACTCATCTAGGGAGCACACAGCCCAGGGTACCTGGACAGAAGCACAGCCCTCCAGCATATAAACTTGCTGGAACTCAGACACAACCCAGGGTACCGGACAGAAGCAGAGCCCCTCCAGCATATAAACTTGCTGGAACTCAGACACAACCCAGGGTACCCGGACAGAAGCAGAGTCCCTCCAGCATATAAACTTGCTGGAACTCAGACACAACCCAGGGTACCCAGACAGAAGCAGAGTCCCTCCAGCATATAAACTTGCTGGAACTCAGACACAACACAGGGTACCCAGACAGAAGCAGAGTCCCTCCAGCATATAAACTTGCTGGAACTCAGACACAACCCAGGGTACCCGGACAGAAGCAGAGTCCCTCCAGCATATAAACTTGCTGGAACTCAGACACAACCCAGGGTATCTGGACAGAAGCAGAGTCCCTCCAGCATATAAACTTGCTGGAACTCAGGGCAGTGCGGCGAGCCCTAAAAGGTTTTTCTCCTTTGGTGACGGGCAGGGTGATACAAATCAGAACAGACAATACCACCACTATGTATTACATAAACAAGCAGGAGGCACCAGATCAGGCCTCCTCTGCAGAAAGCCATAAATCTGGACTCTGGCGTATTCCCTAAATGTATCCTTGCAAGCAATCCATCTGTCAGGAAAGGTCAATACCATGGCAGACACACTGAGTCGAATCAACCAGTCCCATCACGAATGGACACTGAACAAGCAGGTGGTGCAAGTAATTTTCAGGAGGTGGGGCACTCCAGAGGTAGACCTGTTTGCATCCCACCAGAAACACCAGTTGCCTCAGTATTGCTGCAGACCACCAGACCGGGGCACAATCCCTCTGAACGCTCTGGTGTTAGACTGGTCAGGTAAGTTCCTTTATGCCTTTCCCCCATTTCCTCTGGTTTTCAGGGTGTTACTGAAGCTCAAATCCCTCTCAGCTTCTCTGATTTTGATAGCTCCAGATTGGCCCAGGCAGCCATGGTACTCTCTTCTGCACTCCATGTCTGTCAGCAAACCAATAAACTTGCCTCTCAGGCACAATCTCCTGACCTCCAATCAGGGAACATTGTTGTACCCAAATCTCAAGTCCTTCCACCTCAAGGCATGGCTCTTGAGGAGTTAGTGTATGCAGACTTAAACTTTTCCGGTTGTATTAACTATCTTGAAAGGTTATAGAAAAACTTCCACTAAGAAAACCTATTCCTCAAGTGGAAGAGATTTTCTTTTGGTGTTTCAGAAATCACATCCCAAATGATGCGGGAGTATCAGTAGTATTGAATTATCTCACTCATTTGTATTCATAGTGTTTACAACCCAGTTCTTTCAAGGTTCATCTTACAGCAGTGTCTGACTACCTTTCTGCCAGGACAAAGGTGTCAGTAGCATCAGACCCCATTTTCAAAAGCTTTTTAAAGTTCTGATGCATTTGCATCCCCTTATAGGGCACCAGTGCCCGCCTGGATCTTAATGTGTATGTATAGCCAAGTTAATGGGGCTCCTTTTGAGCCCATGGCTACAGCCCATCTAAAGTATGTAACCTGGAAAACAGTTTTTTCTAGTAGCAATTACTTCTGCAAGAAGGATCAGCGAGCTCCAGGCTCTCTGTGTTGACCAGGACTACATCTCATTCCACAGGGATAAAGTAGTCCTCAGAACAAATAGACAATTCCTTCCCAAAGTCGTTTCAGACTTCCATCTGAACAAATCAATCACTCTACCAGTCTTTTTCAAAGACCATGCGAGTTCTAGTGAAAGAAGACTCCACAGTATGGATGTGAAAAGAGCTCTCAGCTATTACATGGCAGATACTAAGGGCCATAGGCAAGATAAAAACAACTTTTCCTTATATATGGGGATGTAGGAAAGGGCAAGACAGCTTCAAAAAGATCCCTTTCTTGATGGATTGTCCAGTGTATTCAATTCTGCTACACTATAGCAGGTAGGGAGCTCCCAGCAGGGCTGAGGGCACAATCTATAAGAGGAACAGCTGCTAGTCTTGCAGCTGCCAGGGAGGTTCCTTTACTGGATGTTTGTAAAGCAGCTACCTAGAAATCAGTACACACCTTTACAAAGCATTACAACCTGGATATTTTTTCTAGAAGTGATGCCAGGTTTGGCATAGCAGTCCTGCAAAGTCTGTTTCCTAAGTAAGTTCTGTGCCCACCTCCAGTGGTACTGCTTGGTAGTCTGCATAAAGTTATGAATATCCTGAGCATTACTGGGGTTAGAAGAAAAAATTACTTACCATAGTAATCTTCTTTCTTCCCAGTGATGCTCAGATATTCATAACTCCCTCCCTTCCTCCCCTTCCAGAACTTCAGCCTCTGCACTCCGCATGCTGGTGCCACCTAGCCATATCCTGTGGTGGTTCATTTTCTCTATGCTGAGTAAATTTTGAACAGAGTTTCCTGTTTCTCTTTAATAGTTTTCTGATGCTGTTTGGTGAACACCATTGTTAATTTTATTATTATTGTTCCTCCCTTAGAGGTATTTGTTAATTATTCTTTATTAGGGGTAAACCCAAATTTGTAACTATTAGATTTTTTCCTAATGCCCGACTTCCAGGTTTCCTTCAAATCTGAAGAGGTAGAACACTACAGTTAGCAGAGGCAGTGTTTGAAAGATTCTCACGTGCAAAGAATTCTACTCATTTACATGTATTCCATCTCTCCGGGCAGTCCAACCTTCCAGGCTTACTGCATAAAGTTATGAATATCTGAGCATCACTGGGAAGAAAGAAGATTACTATGGTAAGTAATTTTTTCTTCTTGAAGAGCTAGGGTAGTCTAGCCTATATCATTCCAATAAGGTGTTGTAAGTTTTGAAAGTGTCCAGAAAACCTGTTATGAGAAAATCACATTCCTCAAAGTGGAAGAGATTTTCACTGTGGTTTGCTTCACATAGAGTCTTTCCATTGAAACATATTTGTTTGTGGTTCTGGACTTCCTGATACACTTGCAGTCACTCAGACACAGGTCCTAGACTCTAAAAGTACATTTAGTAGCTGTTTAAGCTTATAGGTTTGCAGGGAAAAAGTCACTTACATCATGATTCACAACCAGTTTTCAGAAGATTTTTCAATGGCCTGAATCACCTGTATCCCCCATTGAGGAATCTAGTCACTCCAGGAATCCAGTCCCTCCTTAGGACTTACCTTGCACAGTTAGTGGAGCCTCCTTTGAAGCCAATGGCCTCAGCAGATCTTAAGTACGTAACATGGAAAACAGTGTTCCTGATAGAAATTACTTCTGAATGGAGGGTCAGTGAACTGCAAGCCCTCTGTGTAGAGCCAAACTATAGTCTGACCCCAGGAATCCCTCACTTATGGATTTACTCTTAGCATTAATCTCCATGGAGACACATGCCCAGGAGACAGACCCTATTCTAATAGTGGAATTAAAACTTAAAATACATGTTTGAAAGTCCAGCCCACTGGCACAGCGGTAGCGCTACTACTTGCGATGCCAACAACCCAGGTTTGGAAGCAAACCCGGGAGTCAGAGGGCCAACCAGGGGGAGGAGGATTGAGCATCCCATGGTCCACTCTCCTCCAGGTGGGAGGGTGGGGAAGCACCTGGTGCTCGACTTACCCCTAGCAGAGGCTAGGATGTCCGCTCCACCAAGTCCCACACAGCAAGACCGAGGTACCTGGCCTCCTTTAACACCTTCAGTCTCTCATTGGGGAGCAGTCTCCCTTCCTCGATGGCCCTGCCCTGGGGGTAAGCCAGGGTGCACTCTGGGGGGGGAGCAGAGAGTAAGTCCTAGGGGATGAGGTGGCAGGGGACGGACCGATTGGAAACAGATGGCCAGTAGCAAAAAAGTTTAAAATAGATGTTTGAAAAACTCTGCAGCCACCTTCCACTCTGACAGTTGTCAGGTTTGTTTCTCTGCCTGAAAAGAACAGTTGCTCTGAGTTCAGATCTGGTACAACTGGGTCTCCAGTCACCTATTTGTTTAAAAAAAAAGAACAGTAATTCAACTGTGTAACTATTTTTCTACCTACTCTACATTAGTTAGGGTTTTCTAATTTTAAACGGTGGTTCTTCCAGCTCCCGTTTCAATTCCTGGGAACCGGAGACCAATTTGTTGGCTATCTTCTTAGCTATTTTAGCTCATTTTTGTCACTAACTTACATTTCAAACCCAGGAATCCCTCACTTAAGTTTATCAAGTAAGTAATAAGACACGATGCGGTGGTGGTTGTCAAGGGTTAATGCATACCCATGTGCATAGTGAGGCATGAGGCTCTTGCACTGAGTGCCTTTAGCACCTGAAAGTGCATTAACCCAAGACAGGCACCACCCTGGAGTGTCTCATTGTACTTATAAAATGGGTCCCCATGTAAAAAAAGTTAAGAGACAGAATAAAATACAAAGAAATGAAAACAAATATATTTAAAAAAATCATCATTTTGCAATGAAGATAAAACAAATCCTTGCCATTTTCTGCCACTATGTAGCAGTACTGTGACTATGAGCTAGTATAAGGTAAATGACTGTGATGGCTTAATGGGGCTTGGAAGAAACTTTTTGTTCTGATAAATCAGGAGTGGAGTTGCTTGCTGTGGAGGGGTTAGCCACTACCAGTAATATTTGCAGAAATATTCTGTTATATTTTTTGTGTGTGATTTTGTGTATGTCAAATACCATAAGGATGCCAGTGTTAATGAAAGGGTCACATAGAGATAGAGACTGGATTTTTCAAGTATTTGACCTTCCTCTGTAACCTGAGGGGGAAGCTTGCTGGGCAGGAAGCCAAATTACTTCTAGGACTGCTCAACAAGGATATGCCAAAAATACATCACCTGTCGTAAATCTTCGCATTTCAAAGGTAGGATGCTTGGGAAAACAGGTTTTAGGAAGTAAGCAGTCTTGACAAGCTGGTGTCAGTTGTATTACCAGTAAGACAGTGAGACATCACAAGGCAGCCCAGAAAACTGGGCTGTGGGGAAAGTGCAAGAATGACATCTACTGGCCTAAAAGTTGTGACCAGACCAGGGATATTCACCCACTATATAAGTGATGAGCCAAAGTCATTCTCTCTCTTTTTCCTGGAGCATTTCAATGCACCCTCTTCTGACACACAAGAAACAAGACTGTTACAAAGGAAACTGAAACTTTGATTTACTTTTTCTGGACTTCAATTCACTACGGACTTAAGGTAGAAATAGATAAAAGTATAGTGTGTTGTTCCTATACATGTCCACTTTTTATTTGTGTTATTCTGTGACCAAATTGATAAAACCTTTTAGTTGTAATTGTATGATAGTTATTAAAAGTATTTAGTAAAAAAAAAAAAAATTTAAAGAAAACCTGCCTGAGTGAGATTGTATATTATTGTGTGTGACTTGGGGACAGTGATTAATAATCTGTGATCAAACTGTTATTGCTAAAGGGGTACCACCATAAGCAACCAATTGAGCAAGGATCTATAAGGGAAATCTGTGTAAAGATAGGGAGAATACAGAAGTCTCAGGAAAGAGTATGTGGGGATTTGAACCAGGTTATTGCTTGTTCTGTGAGAGAAGACAAAATCAGGGTCACATGGCTACCCCAAAGAGCATGTGACACCTGGATCTTCCCTTTTGTGTAACAACCAAGAAGGGTTCATATTTGGCTACAAGACTTGAGACTGGTATTGTATCCTGATCCAGAGTTTTAAGAGGGATGCCCTGGGACCTCGTGGCGGGTGTTCAGTTCTGGACCCAGCGAGTACTCTGGAAGGACACGAGGAGGATATTCCTGTCCCCCCCATCATGGATTGCACTTAGGGGTGGGCACTGTGAGCTCAGTGAACCTGACCCCCAGGAGTGGGTTTGTAACAGATCTGGTACGCAGCAGTGGGATCTGAGCGATCTGGTTGCATAGTGTTACAATTCAAAAGATATTGGTGGCACAGGCATAACAGTTGGATTCAAGGCCACTGTATCATATTGATAAACTGAAAACAATCCACTGACAATCAAGGCAGACATTTGGAAAAAAATAAGTTAGTTACAGTATAAAGTTCCCTACCTGTTTTTCTTTCAGCGTAAGCTAGTGTGGTAGTAGTTAGGGAAGAAGATTGCTTCCAACTACAGCAAATACACAACAGACCACCTAAGGCAGTTGTGTCAGGAAAGAGGGGTCCAGTATGAGGGGCGAACCAAAAAGCAACTCGTGGAGGCTCTCATGGCAGCCGATGAGCAACAGGTTGCCCTGATCCTTGAATCACAGCAAGTGACTGAAAGGGACCAGTCCTTGGGTGTGGGGGTGCCAAGTGATGTTGCAGAGTCCAGACCCAGGGAGGACAGTGAGACCAGAGGGAACCCAGAGCCACAGCACCAGGGGAAGGCCATCACAAATCTGGAGCCAAAAAGGATCAGGTTGCAGATGGAGTTGAGGAAATTGGAGCTGGAATTCAAGCAGAAAAAGTTTGAAGCCCAGCAGCAAAAGGAATTCAAGCAGAGGAAGTTCAGGATGGAGCAGCAAAGGGAATTCAAGCAGCGGAAGTTCAGGATGGAGATGCAGGAATGGCAGCGCTAGAGAGAGAGGCTGAGGAAAAAGAAAAGCAGCTTCAGAGAGAGGCTGAAGAAAGAGAATGGCAGTGCCAGAGAGAGAGTTTCAACTGGAGAAGCTAAGACTCCAAGGACCAGCACCAGAGGAGATAAGTGGCAGGGATGGACCTGAAACTCCAGGGCTGGGGTATAAATTAAATTCCAAATTAGTAGGTGAATTTATAGAGAGGGAGGATATGGATGCATTTTTAAAGTCGTTTGAAAAGGTCTGTATCCAGGCCAAAATACCCAGGGAGTCCTGGAGGTTCCAGCTATCCCTGCTACTTACTGGTAAAGGGCATGGTGCACTAGGTCATATGGCTAATGAGGGCAGCCAAGACTATGACAAACTTAAAACTGCTTTACTTAAAAAGTATGAACTAATGCCTGAGGCCTATAGGGTTAAATTCCATAAACTCTGAAAAAGCCCTGACATGAGCTTTGAGGAGCTCACCACAAAGCAGCATCAGTTTTTGAAACATTGGTGGGAGGGGGTGAAAGCAGACTCTGTGGGGAAAATTGAGGAGGTTGTACTGTTAGAGCAGTTCTTTCGGGCTTGCCCAGCAGAGCTGAAAACCTGGTTAGAGGACCAAAATCCAAAAACAGCACAGTAAGCTGCTGAGCTCTGGGATCACTATACCAGGAGCAGGCCTGCTCTGAAAGGAAGTGGAGCAGGTGTGGCAGGGCAGAAAGGGAAAAGTGTGCCTTCAGGGCAGCTAAAACCTTCATAGCCTCTGCAGAAAGGGGGAAGCTCCAGGTTACCAAAAAGGGATTTCTTAAGAAAAAAGAATGATGAATGCTGGTTTTGTAAACACCCAGTGCATCTTGCTAGACAGTGTCCTAAAAAGGCACCGAGTGAAAAAAGTGGTGCTCGAACAGAGTTGGGTTGTTTGTGTATCCCTGAAAGCATGCCTGTAAACATGAGGGAGCACATGCACCCGGTTATGGGTTAAAAGACACGGGGGCGCCTCTTACTCTGGTAAAAGGGGATTTGGTTGTGCCTGACCAGCTTATACCAAGTCAGTTTATCACTGTGAGGGGATTCACTGGGGAGGAGAAAACTCTGACACTTGCTAGTGTTCTCTTGGATTGGGGTGAGACTGGGGAGACGGTGCAAAAAGTGGCAGTGGCAGACAACCTCACCCTGGATGTAATAATAGGGAATAATCGCCAGAAGGGGGTGGTGTGTGCAATCAGACAGCAAAGGCTGCTTGTAGTTCCCTGGACCCCATAGAATCCCCTGTGGAAAAAATAGGAAGCTGGTTCCCCATTCTGTGTCTCCTGACATGGACAGTAGTGAAAGGGAGGTAGGAATTCCCTAAGTAGCAGTTCACAAAACAGCTACAGAAGGTTACTCTGAGTAGGGAGGGGTAACAATGGTCAGAAGTTAGGGATGGCAGTGACCCTGAGTGCCCTGATGCTACAGATACAGACCCCAGTTTAGGAACTGAGGGGAACATGTCCCATGCCTTGAGAAAATTGAAGAATTTGCAGCTGCTCAAAGGGCTGCTCCGAGTTTGGAGAGACTGCGGGTTTGTGCAGAATCTGATGGGACACAGGGAGGTGATGGGAGACATAGAGTATTTTGGGACAATAGAATGTTGTATATACAGGACACAAGGACTGAGGGAAAGGTGATGGGCAGGCAGCTTGTTATTCCCCAGGGGTACTGTAAGTAGTTGCTCAAGATCCCTCATCATATCCCCATGTCCTGACATCTGGGAATCGCATACACCATGCAGCAATTGGCCCAGAATTTCTATTGGACTAACTTCACCCAACAGGTGAAGGAATATTGCAGGTTTTCTGGCAAAGGCACCTAGCTTCCTCTGAGCTCTTTTCTTCTAGTTTGCTTGTAAGGACAGAGAAAAGAACCTTAGAGCAAGGAAAATGATTAAGGCTTCTTTTGGCTAGGCAGATTTACTGTGTGTTATTTTCTTTCATACTCACAGGGGTTGTTACTGTTTGTTGCTTACATTTTATTGCTTTATTTTTCTCTGATTCAAATTGTTGTTGCGGGGTATACTTTCTGCTGCATTATTTCAGGGTGTGCCTTCAGGTTTGGGCTAACAGATTACTGCTGTAATCTTCTGATTCAAATTGTTTTTTGCAAGGTATATCTTCTGTTACTGCTTTATTTTTCTCTGTAGCAAAGGTTTTTTTTACAGGGTATATCTTCTGTGAAATTATTACAGGTGGTGCTTTACAGGTTTTACAGTTTTATCTATCATTAGGCTAAGCTTTCAGGGCTACTGCTTTTCTTGCTGGATGATTGTTTTTGCTCTTACCGCCTTGTTTCTTTCATCTGTGGTTATTTTTTGGCAGGGGAAGGGCCCAGCCACCTCCCCTCCATCCCCAACCACCCCACGCTACACTGCTTTTACAGGGTAGCACAGTTGTGACATTTCCTGTAGCAGAACAGGAAGGGGAGGATCAGAGGGGTATCCACACAGTGACCTCATTTACAGGGGCACAAGCAATTTAACTTGTTATAACAAATTATACAAAAACAAACAAACAAACAAAACACAAAATCAAACTTTTGCTTTCATTTTCCTCCTTCTAATTACTCTGACCAGGTTATAAACCCAGCAACACATCTGGAATGGATATTATCAACTGCAGGTACTGCAGGACACTTTTCAAAAGGGTAGTTATACAGGATTTAGGACACTGTCCTACATGATGGACCACTGGAGATCTAAGGGCTCAGCTCCAGGCAACATGGGCAGAAACTGCACACTTCAAATCGCATATTCAGGAGGAACTATATTATAAGAACTGCCTGCCATTTCCCCAACATGCAACAGCAGCAGATGATACCCAGCTCTACCTTTCTTTTGCCCCTGAGCAGGAGGGAGCTCTCTCGGTCTTTAACAGCTGTCTAAAAGAAATCCAGGAGTGGATGGATTCTAGCTGGCTGAGGTTGAACTCAGAAAAAACAGAGGTACTGGTTGTGGACCCTGGTCGACAGATGGGGGGGTCGGGTGGTGCTGCGTCCTCCGGAATGTTTCTTGGAGGCGTTTCTCTCCCGACCTCTGAACAAGTGCTGAACCTGGGGGTAGTTCTTGATGATAGACTGACACTGCAGTCGCAGGTGTTGGCTGTCGTCAAGACTTCCTTTTATCATCTTAGGAACATTGCCAGGGTTAGGCATCTTGTTCCGTCTGACGACCTACCAACTTTAGTCCACGCCTTTGTGTCCTTGTGCCTGGATTACTGCAATTCCCTCTATCAAGGGCTTTCAGGGGTTGAAATCCATCACCTGCAGCTAGAGCAGAATGCTGCAGCCCAGCTTTTGATGGGTTCTTGTAGATCCTGTCATATTACTCCGGTGCTGTGAGAACTGCACTAGCTGCTGATTCGGTGGCGGATCACCTTTAAAGTTGGCTTGCTGACTTTTAAAGCCCTACACAATCTGGGCCAGGTCTATCTGAAAGGACATTTGGTTCCCTACCACCCGATCGAACGCTCCACTCGCCCGATGAGGGGTTGCTAGAGGTTCCATGGGGGGTGGCTCAGAGGTAATTTAAGGAAGTATTTTTTCACAGAGAGGGTTGTGGATGCATGGAACGGCCTTCCAGAGGAGGTTGTGGAGTCAAAAACAGTGGTGGAATTCAAGCATGCATGGGACAGTCGTAAGGCAATTCTAGGGGATGGGGGTAGGAAGAAGTAGGCTGCTGGTTAACTAGGATCTGCAGCTTATCCATTAGGTAGGGAAATGGGCAGACTGGGTGGGCCAAGAGGTCCTTACCTGTCATCAAATTGTATGTTTCTATGTTTCTAAAAAGCCTTTTTGGAACACTGATTGACTTAATCGTCATGGTTTTGTTGAATATTTTTAATGACTTTTTAACTGTTTTAACTGTTATTTATGTAAGGCACCTTGATAATTGAAAGGCGCCATATAAATAAAATTATTATTATTATTATTATAACCTAAGTCGCAAGCACTAAGGCAATGGTTACCCCAAGGGGCATTGGTCGGGAAGCCAAGTTTCAAAGAAATACAAAATCACACATGCCCCCATAATGCAAAGCATCATGGGCTGCATATGCAAATCACCACAGAATATTATGCTGGTTCAACTTTAAGCAGAAATGCATGGTGCTGAAAGGCTTCACACATAGTTTGCAAAGACTGCCAACAGAAGACACAGACACATGTTTCACCCTACCAGGACTCATCAGTGTGCCTTGTTTGTTTGACGCCCCAGTGGAATGAACCAGCTACCCTAAGATGGTCCATCTGGGTTATGTTGCGGTGAACCCAATTAAAACAAAAAACAAGTTAAAAGACAAAGAACCTCAGTGTTCAAGCACTAAAGCAATGGTTACCCCAAAGGCCATTGGTCGGGAAGCTAAGGTTCAAAGAAATACAAAATCGCACATGCCCCCATAATGCAAAGCATCATGGGCTGCATATGCAAAACACCACAGAATATTATGCTGGTTCAAATTTAAGCAGAAATGCGTGGTGCCAAAAGGCCTCTCACACAGTTTGCAAAGGGTGCCAACAGAAGATACAGATACGTGTTTCATCCTACCAGGACTCATCAGTGTGCCTCATCTGTTTGACACCCCAGTGGAATGAACCAGTTACCCTAGGATGGTCTATCTGGGTTATGTTGTGGTGAACCCAATTAAAACAAAAAACAAGTTAAAAGACAAAGAACCTCAGTGTGTAAGCACTAAGGCAATGGTTACCCCAAAGGGCATTGGCCGGGAAGCCAAGTTTCAAAGAAATACAAAATCACACATGCCCCATAATGCAAAGCATCATGGGCTGCATATGCAAATCACCACAGAATATTATGCTGGTTCAACTTTAAGCAGAAATGCGTGGTGCCGAAAGGCCTCTCACACAGTTTGCAAAGGGTGCCAACAGAAGACACAGACATGTGTTTCGTCCTACCAGGACTCACCAGTGTGCCTCATCTGTTTGACACCCCAGTGGAATGAACCAGCTACCCTAAGATAGTCTGTCTGGGTTATGTTGTGGTGAACCCAATTAAAACATTGGGGGCATGTGTGATTTTGTATTTCTTTGAAACTTGGCTTCCCGGCCAATGCCCTTTGGGGTAACCATTGCCTTAGTGCTTGCACACTGAGGTTCTTTGCTTATTATAATAAAACCACTTTAGTTATGCCAAAACATTCCAGATCTGTTCTATAACTAGAAAAACTGAGTACACTCGTATTGTGTCACATGAACCATGGCACTGGCACTTAGTGTTGCTCAGTTAGTATCTCATGAATTAGGATACCACCACATACCTGACATTTGGCCAGATAGTGGATCCAGTTGGACAGTAGCACCATCCGACCATGGACCTGACCGTCCTGGATCCAGGTCAGATCCCCTAGATCTGCGGTCAGATCCCTGGATCCGATGCTGAATCCCTGGATCTGACCTTGGATGATGTGGATCCGACTTCCGACTAAGGTTGTATCCCAGGTCGGATCTCAGATTTGATACTGCCACTATCTGACAGATCACAATTAGATCCACACAGGCACTATCCGAGCATCACTACTGGCACTAGTGCTGGTACTGGTTCTGGTTCCAGTTCTAGCTCCCAATGGCATATGATCCCTGAATGGAATTTTAATAAAGATCTGGAAGTTAATCTGGATAATTCATAGTAGATTTGGTAGGAATCTGTCTTTTAGTGCAGGACGCCTGACAGTTGGAAGAAAAGAAACAAAAGGTTAGTTTAACATTTTACTATTAGTGCTGCAATTCAATACAATGCAGTCCTCCAACCCCAGGTGCCAGTATAATGTTAAACTGTCTGCATTTATTCTAGTCATTACAGCCCCTCCTAGCATTTACTCTGCACTGCAGATACCAACTCACAGGTGGCACTACCGCTGCTGCCACCCCTCCCCCTGTGCAATGCAGTGTTAAACTCTTTAACTTTATTCTCCTCACTGTCACCCCACCAGTCCCCAGGTGCCACTGCAGTGTTATATTATTTGTCTTTATTCTAGCCACAGTCCTGGACTACCTAGTCCACCTCCAGTCCTTGAGCCTAGGTTTTCAACTCTGGAGGGGTGTTTGGCAGCAGTGTCAGCTTACGCATTAGCTGGCAAAGACAGGTCAATGGCCTTACAATCTATTTTCAAAAAGTTTTTCAAGGGCCTTAATCACCTGTACCCTCAAGTGAGGGAGCCTGTCCCTCCCTGGGATTTAAACTTGTGCATTGCCCAGCTGATGGAGGTTACCTTTGAGCCCATGGCCACTGCTGCGCTGAAGTATGTAACCTGGAAAATGGTTTTCCTAGTGCCAGTGACATCTGTAAAAAGGAGGAGTGAGTTACAGGCCCTCTGCACAGATCCTAACTACATAATTTTCCATAGGGAGAAGGTAGCTCTAAGGACAAACAGGAAATTCCTTCCAAAAGTGGTGTCAGAATGCCATCGGAATCAGTCAGTTGCCCTTCCAGTTTTCTTCACAGAAAAATCCAGCACAGGTGAGCAAAACCTCCACATTCTGGATGTAAAAAGGGCACAGAGTTACTATTTGGACCACACAGAGAATACCAGGTTCACTAGCACTTAGCTGTTTGTTATATGTGAAGTGGGGAAAGACAAACCAGCATCCAAGAGAACAGTTTCTCAGTCGATAGTATCTTGCATACAGTTCTGTTATGACAATGCTTACAAACTGCCTGCAAGCTTGCACACTCCATAAGAGGCACCTCTGCCTCCATAGCAGCAGCAAGGGGCATCCCACTTCAAGATATGTGTCGAGCAGCAGCACAGGGTCATTATGTCACAAGAAATAATGCCACATGGCACTATCGCGCTGCACGATTTATGCCACGAGGCATCATATCTTTGTTCTGTCAGGGCTCTGCTTACACCCCTGTCATGAGGGGGCTGTGCCCCTCAGACCACCATTAAATATTCTCAACTCCGAAGGGGTTCCAACTCGGGAGCGCACAGGTCCAGATTTCACCATAATGTCGTACGCTATTAAGTGTGCGAGATTATGACCCAGTACATTGAGCAGCTACCTGGAAAACAGTGCACACTTTCACAAAGCACTATTGTTTGGACTTACAGTCCAGGAGGGATGCCAGTTTTAGCACTGTTGTCTTCCAGAAGCCTTTCCCTAAATAGATACCCAGCTTCCCAAGGTACTGCTATGAAGTCCGCACTTGTTTAACTTAATGAGGGGTTCCTGGGGTTTGAAAAAAAATATTTAAAGTAGTAGTGTTTTTTTCTTTCAAAGTGATCCTTCACTGAGTTTAGCAATCCCTAATCCTGGTTTCCCCTTTCCGAACTTGGAAAATGGTTCATACAATAATCAATTCCTTTTCAGCTCGCTTGAGCTTAGTTATTTATTTATTTTTTGGTAACTGGGTAAGGCCACTAGGCACAAGTGCCTGTTTTCAGGGGTGACCCGGGAGCTTTGGGCTGGTTAAGTGACTTGCTCAGAGTCACACAGTATGCAAGCAGAGGCTGTGGGAATCCAACCAAGGTCTGCAGGTACCAAGCTCGTTCACAGCTTGTTGCTCTAACCTCTAGGCTGTACTGCCAGGCCAGCTTTATTGTTACAGTGATTCAACAATGGCTGCTCAGCGGTCTCAGTGGTTTTAGTTTTTCATAACAAATGGAATTGTTCTGCCTTGTTTTAACACATTTTAAGACATGTTTTGGATAAACAAAAATTTAAAAAAATTGTTTTCTATTTAGCTAATTTCAGTGGTCACTGCTCTTCAAAACTTTAGAAATAAATCTGGTATTAGAGTGCAGGGGTGACATGACCACACAGCAGACTTTGAATTTCATTCTGAATTCTGTAATTTACGTAAAATCCTAAATGCTCTGGGCTGCTCATTCCAGAGGAATGACTACACCTGTGAAACTCAGTGAGAGATCCCTTTGTAAGAAGCAATATTACTACGATGAGTAATTTTTTTGACTTGGATAATAATAAAAAAAAATTATTATGAAGAAAACTTCCACTTAAAATTTGTTTAATTGGTAATACAATTACAAACAATGCAAGTACTAATGGGTATGAAAGCTCAGATTCGTGTGAAAAACTAGTCATAAATAACAGCAAAATGACTGGCCAGAAGGGTAATAAATCCAAAACTGAAGCAAAAATGCTAAAGAAAAAATAAAACTGAGTAGAGAAGAAAAGCCCAGTGCTAGTACTAAATGAAAAGCCTGGTACTAGTACTAAATTAAAAGCCCAGTGCTAGTACTATATGAAAAGCCTGGTCCTAGTACTAAATTAAAAGCCCAGTGCTAGTACTAAATGAAAAGCCCCTAGTACTAAATGAAAAGCCCGGTGCTAGTACTAAATAAAAAGCCCGGTGCTGGTACTAAATGAAAAGCCCGGTACTAGTACTAAATTAAAAGCCCGGTGCTAGTACTAAATGAAAAGCCCGGTTCTAGTATTAAATTAAAAGCCTGGTACTAGTACTAAATTAAAAAGCCTGGTGCTAGTACTAAATGAAAAGCCCGGTATAAGTACTAAATGAAATGCCCCTAGTACTAAATTAAAAGCCCGGTGCTAGTACTAAATGAAAAGCCCCTAGTAATAAATGAAAAGCCCAGTACTAGTACTAAATGAAAAGCCCGGTACTAGTATTAAATGAAAAGCCTGGTACTAGTACTAAATTAAAAGCCTGGTGCTAGTACTAAATGAAAAGCCCAGTATAAGTACTAAATGAAAAGCCCCTAGTACTAAATTAAAAGCCCGGTGCTAGTACTAAATGAAAAGCCCCTAGTACTAAATGAAAAGCCCAGTACTAGTACTAAATGAAAAGTCTGGTGCTAGTACTAAATGAAAAGCCCAGTGCCAGTACTAAATGAAAAGCCCGGTGCTAGTACTAAATGAAAAGCCCGGTACTAGTACTAAATTAAAAGCCCAGTGCTAGTACTAAATGAAAAGCCCGGTACTAGTACTAAATTAAAAGCCCGGTGCTATAACTAAATAAAAAGCCCAGTACCAGTACTAAATGAAAAGCCCGGTGCTAGTACTAAATGAAAAGCCCAGTACTAGTACTATATGAAAAGCCTGGTACTAGTACTAAATTAAAAGCCCAGTGCTAATACTAAATTAAAAGTCCGGTACTAGAACCAAATGAAAAGCTCGGTACTAGTACTAAATTAAAAGCCTGGTACTAGTACTAAATGAAAAGCCCCTAGTACTTACTTAAAAGCCCAGTACTAGTACTAAATGAAAAGCCCAGTATTAGTACTGGGGGGAAGGGGGAAACAGACTGGGGGTGGAGGTTTCAGGAGGAGCAGAGGGAGGATGGAAGTATAAGGAATCTGGGGGTTCGACAAAGAGGATCAGGGATAAGGGTGGGGTTGGTGTTAGTAAATGCCAGGAGCTTGGGAAACAAGTTGCCAGAGTTCCAGGCCATGCTGTTCGGGGGTGGATGTGGTGGCAGTCACAGAGACGTGGGCCAACAAAAACCATGACTGGGACCTAAACGTATGGGGGTACACTATGCTTAGGAAGGATAGAAAGGAGGGCAGAGGGGGTGGAGTGGCTATGTTCATTAGAGATGACATAGAAATTGCTAGGGTAGAAGAGGCAGAGGGAAACGTGGAGGCCTTATGGGTCACCTTACGATCCCCAGCAGGAGATAAGGTCAAGCTGGGTGTAGTATATAGCCCCCGGGTGAGTGATGTTCTAGAGGATGGTTTGCGGACAACATCATTGCCCAGTGTGGACCAAAAGGGGAAGGAGTGGTGTTGATGGGGACCTAATATGCCAGGTACAAACTGGGGAACCATGTCCTCTAAGGTGGCCAAGGAGCAGAGGCTGCTGGATGGCTTCCAGGATGTGTTCTAACACAGCATGTGATGGAGCCCACAAGGAGGGCATGTCCTGGATGTGGTTCTGCAGATGGGGATCTGGTACGGGACATGGTTGTACAGGACCCCTGACTGGGGCGACCACAATACTGTCTGGTTTCAAATAAGCATGGGGGAGGGAGATCTAGGACACTGGCAGTGGACTTCGGGGGCAGACTTTGTGGCATAGGAAATATTCTCAAGGATCACTTGAAGGGATTACATCAATGACAAGTGTGGAAAGGAGATGGGAGGTCATAAACGGGACTTCATGAGGCAGTCAGGATCTCGCTAAGTTGAAATGTAAGGGAGCAAGGTCACATAAACCATGCTGGTGGTCCAGTGAGGTACAGGTAGCAGTCAGAGAAAAGAAGGTGGCCTACAAAAATATAAAACAACAAGAGGGGATAGGATAAGGAAGTGTACCATCTTGCATCTAGAAAAGTCACCCGTATGGTGAGGGGAGCAAAGTCCAGTAAAGAGCAGCGCTGGCACAGGGATACATGGAGGGAAAAGGGTTCTTCTGGTACATTGGGAGTGGAGAAAACTAAGGGCCATCTCAGCAGATTGAGATCAGAAGGAGGGTGGGTGGAAGAGGCAAGGGACCAGGCAGAGGTATTTAACGAGTACTTTGCCTCTGTGTTCACTAGGGAGGGGGATGGGATATCTACAAAGCAAGGCACGAAGGTGATAGAAGCGGCAGTAAGTGGGATCAGGGGAGCAACAGAAATGGAGCAAGAGGGAGGGAGAGGTACCCCAGGGGTGTCACATCTGGATAAGGATAAAAAGGCCAGTAAGGTGGAGGGGACGGATGATGCTATCTCCACCAAAAGGGTGTGGTTAGCCCTCAAGGCCCTAAAGAAAGACAAATCTCCTGGGCCGGATGGCATTCATCCGAGAGTACTATGGGAATTGGCGGACATACTGGCTGCACCCCTGGCGGAGCTCTTCAGCAGGTCACTTGAGACAGGGAGGGTACCTAGGGATTGGCGAGAGGCACATGTGGTGCTAATCCATAAAGGGGGGTCGAGGGAAGTACCAGGTAACTATAGACCCATCAGTTTGACCTCGGTGGCGGGAAAATTAATGGAGAGTATACTAAAGGAACGATTGGGGGTGTACTTGGAGGAGGTGGGAGGTCTGGATAGTCGGCAACATGGGTTTGTGCCAGGTAGGTCATGTCAAACCAACCTTGTGGAGTTCTATGAATGGGTAACATCAGAACTGGACAGGGAAAAGCCTGTGGATGTATTATTCTTGGACTTCAGCAAGGCATTTGACTCTGTCCCCCACAATGGTCTGGTGGAGAAACTGATGGGGTTAGGAGTAGGCCCTTTGATGGTCAGATGGATTGAAAACTGGTTAGCTGGACGCACCCAAAGAGTAGTGGTCTGTGGGGAGCTCTCAAACCCTAGAGAGGTTGGTAGTGAGGTACCGCAGGGCTCGGTCCTGGGTCCGATCCTGTTTAATGCATACATATCGGACATCAGGGAGGGTATAGGGTGTGAAATGAGTCTCTTCGCAGATGACTCCAAGATGGGAGCAGTAGTGGAGGGAGAAGAGGAGAGGTTGGCCCTGCAAGGGGACCTGGACACCCTGGAAAGCTGGGCTCACACATGGAAATTAAATTTCAATATCACCAAGTGCAAGGTGTTGCATCTTGGTCTGGGAAACCCTAAACACAGGTACACCCTGGGAGGGGAGGCACTGGAGGCCTCAATAGGGGAAAAAGACCTAGGGGTCATGGTGGATGCATGTATGAATAACTCTGAGCAGTGCAGGAGAGCGGCTGGCAAGGCAAACAGGATGTTGGGATGCATCGTAAGGGGGATCGCCTCTAGGAGCAAGAAAGTGATTCAGCCGCTGTACAATGGACTGGTTAGACCACACCTTGAGTACTGTGTACAGTACTGGAGACCACACTTGAAGAGGGACATACAGCTCCTGGAGAGGGTACAGAGGAGGGCAACTAAGATGATATGAGGGCTAGAGGATTTGACGTATGAGGACAGACTTGAGGAGCTCTGCCTGTTTTCACTGGAGGAGAGGAGAGACAGGGGGGACATGATTGAGGTCTTCAAATACCTCAAGGGAATAAATAGGGTAAACATGTAGGGATCTTTAGATTAAAGCAGGAGGTATCACCAGAGGGCATGGTTTGAAGTTGGAAGGCGGAAGGGTGAGGGGAAGAGGAGGAGTTTTTCACTGAGAGGGTGGTGGACCCTTGGAATGCACTGCCTGGCGAGCTGGTTCAGAGATCCACAGTGGAGGGCTTCAAGAGAGGGTGGGACAGACACAGAAAGTGGATGTATCAGATGATGGCCTGTCCCAGGGGGGTGGGGAAGGATGATAGGGGTTTCTGGAGCACAAGGGATGGGAGGGCCTCGGCACCCAACTAAGGATCTAAGGTTCGAGCAGACTCGATAGACCGTAAGGCCTAATCTGCTGGCAAATAGTATGTTAGTACTAAACAAAAGGAAGACAGGGAAAAAGAGGAACAAGATGCTAAGGAGGCTACCAATACCACTTTATTAAAAGAGCTAAGGGGTGAATTTGACACCATAAAAAACATTGTCAGGCCAGGTCTCAGCTAACTAGAACCAGTGAGTTGGAAGTCTGCGTAAGTAAAACTGAATCTGAAAAGGAACCAATGTATATTTCAATACAGGAGCCTACAAATGAATTACGAATAGTACAATAAAAGTCAAAGAGGTGGAAGCCAGATCCTGTAAATGTAATTTGCAACTGGAGGGGTCCCCAGAGAGAATGGAGGGTAGTAACCCCTTAATCTTCTCTGAGTCACTGTTGACAGAAGCTCTGGGCAGAGAGTACCCTACATATAATATGTATATGATTCAGAGACCCTGAGGCTGAACAACTTTATATCATTAGCATCCTTTAAGCATTTATACCTATGTCTCTTCCAAGAAAACTGCAACTGCTACTACTAGTACTAGTATACTCAAATTCCTAACCTTCTCCTCCTCAGGCAGCCAACAACAGGTGTCATTACACCTTCTAATCATTCAATCCCATAGTCTCCGTACATCCTGTCTATAGTCCTCTCCCATTACTTCTTGGCACATACCGTAGTCCTCATCCCTACCATACATCGCCTGGGGCTAGCCCCAGCTCCTGCCCAGGTCACCCCTACACCTTATCACTGCGTCTCCTTGCCCATTATGGTTCTTACCCCGAGTATTGAAATATTGGATGCTTTACTTAAGAGATTTACTAAAGATCATCCCATTGTTGATATGTGTATATTAGATTAGATAGTGTACATCCATGTGTCCCTACTTGTCATTATGTTTAGGCAACAACGTTTTGGCATATTGTATATAAGTGTTTTTAACATAACTGTATATGTAACTACTATTGAACCTTGACCTTATCAGGTCCATCTTGCAAATGAGCTGTGCTCAATGATGTTCACCTGAATAAATAAAGATTTGATTGATTGATTGATTGATATAAAGTAATACTTGATCAAGTATAGCGGTTCAGAAGTGTGAAGCACAGAGGGATTTTATCCTACATTTGTTTTTTGTTATACCACTAAAATATCAAGACAAAGAAGAGAGAGCGTACAAGGCAAGAATGGAAAAGAGGTTACACGTAAGAGGTCTAACGATTCAAGTTTGTCATGATTTATGACCAGGAGCCAGATATTCAAAACTTTGCCCAGAGGGCAAAGTGACTACACCCTATTTGCCCAGTGTTTGTGCCCATGCACAATATTAAAAGGGGGCTTTTACATGCGCTAACAGAGTTAACACACAGAAAAAAAAATGTATGCAGTGGACAAAGGGAGAGGTGAGGACAGGAATACCGGTGCAGAGCGACATTCAAGTGCATTTGCGCTGTGTAAAGTGGTTAGTGCAGGCCACTTTGCACAGTGCAAATACCACCAATCAAAGGCCCGACTTACTCTGGGCAACCCCAGTGGCCAGTGAAGCAACTGCATCCAAAAACCAAGTTGGCAGCCTGGCATGGAATTTCCCCCTGTTCCCCAATTCCCATGAAATGAAAATATGTTCCTGGTGTCCAGTGGTCCCTCCACCCTCAATCACTATCCCCTATATGTACTGTTACTTCTGGGTGTCTAGTGGTACCTCCCCACCCTCCAATCGCCCTCCCATATAAGTACAGTTAATTTCTGGTTCCAGTGGCCCCCCACCGTTGACTTGCCTGTATTCTGTACAGCACCCTGGGTCCCTGGGAAGGGTACTTAAAAAATAAAACCTTACTTATTATTTCTTACTGAGAACACCATAAAGAAGGAAGATGTGTTGTATTACAGATAGAATGCAAAAATAAAACATTTACATTACTTGATTTGTATGCCCCAATGAGGATTCCGAAAGCTTTTTCTCAACTTTTCTTTTGGATCTGTCTCAGTATTCTTTTCCCTTTCTGATAGTGGGTGACCATAATCTGATTCTCCAAGAGCCAAACAGAGCAATTGGTAGTCACGAACTAAAGGCAAAATCCATACAAGTAATATTTAGTATGCTTTTTTCCCTGATGCTCTGCCATCAGCCCCACTCCAGTCACCTATCTCGCTGTCCTATGGCCGCCATCCACTGTCCACTGATACTCCCTGGCTTATCCCCAGGGTGGGGCCACAGCACCACAGCCTGCCCGTCTATGATAGGGGAAGATGTCGGCAGAGCTGACATTGCCTCCCTGGCTTAGCCCTCAGGGCGGGGTTCGGGGCTTGCGTGGCACTGCAGAGATGTAATTAAGTCAGTGGAGCAGTGGAGAGCCATGGAGGCCAGGCGCCAGGGTGGCATCATCTAGAGCTGCCAGCATTTTCCTCTTGATTTTTCCTTGGGGACGGGGACGTGCAATGATGTCCAGCGTCCACCCTGCCCACCCAGAATGATCTGATGCCAGTCACTCTAGTATCCCCAAGCTCTCCCAGGGGTCTGTCAAGCACTGGTTGTGCTCCCATCCCTCCCCCCAGAGAAGGAGAGCAGTCCTCAGGATGCTCCATCCTTCTCACCCCGGCTGGCCCTCTGATGACCCGGGTCCGTTCCCGAACCCGGGTCACCGGCGTCGCAAGCAGAAATCCAACCACTGTGCCAACAGGCCGGCTTTATCCATACAAATAATACAAAATGATATAAAAGACTATAATCTGATAAATACTTACAGACATACATTTCTAATAAAGCAGACTTATTCGTATTACTCTAATGTGCACAGGGCACGTTCTAGAATAGATAACATGGTGTCATCAGCAAATGTAGTCAATAATTTACGAGAAGTTGATTATGGCCCCATACTAATTTCACACCACACTCCATTGATTTGGTCACCTGAATTAAACAGACTTGTCAAAAGAGAAAAAAATATGGAGATTAGATTCGGCACTATTGAATGACCAATATTTTGAGCATTTTTAAAAAGTCAAACTTGGTAATTATTTCAAAGAAAATTAATTGGTAACTGTTCCACCTTTTACAATTTGGAAATCATTTATGCCATCTAAGGCATATAGAACCAAAAAAACATAAAGAGAAACATAAAAAATAAGAACTGCAAATAAAAAGGGAAGAACAGGTATATAATAAGGAGATCCAATATGGCGACTGACTGAGCAGCAGCAGCAGCGCTGTGACGGAGTTCTCTTACTGTGTTTGTATCAAAATCTGTATGTAGCTCATTTTTAGTTTTAAACCTGATGTCGGAAAAAAGAAAATTAAGAGCAACATCTTCTTTGAGTGAAGAGTTTGCCTCGCCTTCTGTTACACCTTTGGCGAAGAGATTCCCACAGCCGGGACTCAGCCCTATTAGCAGAGAGTGTTTTGTCTCTGCCACTACTATGGCAACCTGCCTGTCTGGATCATCGAAGTAGCTGGCACTGCAAGCACTGCTGCAATCAGAGGCTTTTAAAATCAACTTGGCATCTCAATCACTTGGATCTCATTCTAGCCCACAGGCAGAGGAGATTAGAGGGGTATTTATAAATAAAAATACAACAACATTAACCGAAATAACTGGAGAAGAACCTGACACTGGAAGAATGGCAGCTTATAAAAACCCTGGTGCTTCTCAATCTAACGAGTATTCACCTGCGTCCCTAGGAAAATCAATAGAATGCGTGTTAGCTGTGCTTCAAAGACAAGAAAGGAACATACGAAAATATGAAATTGCCAGCAGATACAGGCCAAATGGTCTATCGCATCTGCTCGATTGTGCAGCACAGAGGTTAGACTCCTGCTGCTGCCCCCCACCCCCTGCCTCCCTCATCTTTTCACTGACTAGTATCTTGCTCTTAACCCTATCCCATCCACTTTTAAAGCTCTCCACTGTTTTAAGAGATATCACTTCTTCAGGTAGCGCATTCCATCCCCCCTACCACCCTCTTTGTGAAGTAATGCTTCTTCGCCTCTCTCCTGACTCTACCCCCCCACCAACTTCAGGTTGTGCCCCCTAGTAATCAGTTTTACCTTCAATTGAAACATGCCCTCCATACTAACCCTGTTGATGCCCTTTAAGTACTTGAAGGTTTTGATCATAGCACCCCTTTCCCTTCTCTCCTCCAATGAGTACATGTCCCTCAACCTCTCCTCACAAGGCTTCCCCTCCATACCTCTGATCCTTTTAGTCATCTTCTGTAGTACCCCCACCAGAAACCTGATGACCTTCTTAAAGTATGGGTTCCAGAACTGTACACAGTACTTCATGCGTGGCCTCACCAGTGCTCTGTACAGTGGCAGAATGACTTCCTCCATCCTAGAAGTGTTTCCTCTAGCAATGCACCTCAGCATTCTATTGGGTTTGCCACTGCTTTCCTACATTGAGATGAGTGGTTCATGTTCTTTGTGACCATTACTCTGAATCCTTTTTCTCCTCAGAGACGAACAGCTGAATGGATCTCTGTGATAACAGCGATCGGCATTAGGGCGAGGACACATCGCTGAAAAAATATTTCGGCGATGTACTCCCCGGTGCACAGCAAAACGGCACCAGGGAGTTGAGATTTTACATTTTATGCAGGGGGCTGTGCCCCTCGCACCCTCCCCCCTCAGGTGGCTTCACGTCCTGCACCTCCCTACTTAAGGATTCTCAACTCCAGGGGGGGTGCATGTTGGGGGGTGCAAGCGGGCAAAAATAAAATTTGGGGCCAGGCGCAACAAAAAGTACCTGTGCCCAGACCCGAATCCAGCACCATTCCCGCCGCAGCCCTGAACCCACCCACCATGCCACAGAAGCAGCCTGACAGCTCACCGCAGCGCTACCCCCTACAACCCCTCCGTCCCCTCCTACTCCATGCTCAGCGTGCTCGCTCCTCCCACCCACACATGCAGGCATGTAGTGACAGGATGTCACTATTTGCGCAACCCCCATCCGGTCACTCAACTTCCCCAGTTGCCCCGATGACAGGTGCCGTGATTGAGTCGCCCTTTCAGTAGGCACCCAATTGCGGTCATCAAAGTCACGGGATATCCAGCTGAACCCCTCCCAGATGGTAAATGTACCCAGGATTCCTTGCTCCGAAGTGCATGACCTTGCACTTCTCAGCATTGAAACCCAGCTGCCAAGTGTCTGACCACTGCTCAAGCCTTCCCAAATCTTCTTGGAGGCCTTTTCCTCCTTCTACCCCAGCCACAACTGCCCCTATCTTGGTGTCATCTGTGAATAGACTGATTCTCCTCTTAACTCCAACTGCTATACCGGCTATGAAGATGTTAAACAGTACTGGTCCCAGCACTGATCCCTGTGAGACCCCATAGGAAACAAGACACTCTCAGTGCAAAGATTGATTTTTTACAGAAAGAAATAAAAGATACAAAGGAAAAATCTGAGAACAATTTCAAAAAGATTGCCAATAACACTGAAAAGTTTAAGTCCGTAGAGAGTAACATTGTAGCAATGGAGGTTACTAATGCTGCTACTGTGAAGGAGAATTACAATTTAAATAGGAAAACTGAAAACCTGGAGAACCAGATAAGGTAAAAGAATCTTATAACTATCAGCCTCCTGAAACCTCTGGACTCCTTTGATTCCGTTAAGACATCTAATAAAAGACATTTTCATGGTAGTATTTGATTTGCCCTTGGAGAATCTTCCCTTTATTACTAAAGCTTTCAAATTATACAACAGGTGCAGAGAAAAACCTTTAGAAGATTTTGAAGAAAATAAAAATTAACCTGATTTAAATGTGAAAAGTACAATTCTGCTTAGTTTTGCTTTTGACTCTGATCGTGATTCACTCATGAAACTAGTCCGAGTTAAAGGTACACTCATTTATAAAACCTACAGATTTTATATCTATCCAGATTTTTCATTTCAAACACAACAAAGGTAAACGAAATTTTTGATGTAACAATAAGAGAGATTAGAGCTTGGTGGGTCTTTTCCAACTGCTGGCACTAACTAACGTGCATATTTCTTTTAAGAGTAAAGCATATCTTTCTTGAAATTGATCAGCTGGTTTCTTTCCTACGTTCACGATATGAGCATGACTCCTCTAGTGGGAGGAGTCTCCATCCAACTCCCATAAGGAACTTCCAGCTATAGCACAAGATATGGAAGAAGACTCTGTTGAATAAGTACATTTTTCGTGGGGTTTTTTTTCAGAGATTGATTTAGTTAGACAGAATGTTTCTTTTTTCTAGTTAGCAACACCCACTAACACTTTATCCTGGAGTGGTCTAGATGAGAGATTAAAGTAATAATGTATTATTATAAATAGGATAAAGTACGGGGTGGTGTGTGTAACAAGAATTTTACACATCCTCGAGGTGTTGGATGCCATATAAACCCTGAGAGTAAAATTTGAGTTTATATATCACCCCATATTTTATTTTATATAATTGTTGGGTTTCGTTTTTTTCCACCTCAACAATTATATAAAATAAGCAGTACATCTCTGTGCAGGTGCAGCCGCTGTCTGACTGGGTTTGAGCTAGGTGAGCGGTCGGACAAGGGTGCTGCAAAAGGAAAAGCTAAGTTGATTTGCCAGGATGGAGTTTGAAAATGTTTGCATTGGCATTTGTTTATTTTTTTTTTTAAAAGGTTTTGCTTACTGCCAAATCGGAGTGGCGGTCTGGCTGGTGGCGATGCGGAAGAGTGGTGTCTCTGGCTGGGCACGCACTGAGCAAGCGGAAACCCGGCACGTGTTTGCCATAATAAACACTCCTTTATTACAGCAAATTACGCCATGGGTTTCCCATAGAGAAAAAACAAAACCCATTAATTATATAGAGAATAATGGCTACGAAATGGTGTATTAATGATTTCTTTTACACATCCGAAGTGTGTGATGACCCATAAACCTCGAGAGGGAAACTTGAGAGGTTTATGAGGTCATCACACACTGAGGGTGCGTAAAAAAATCCATGACACACAGTTGCATAGCCTTTACATTTTATCATTACTGATGCAAGGAGCAGTTCTGTCACACAGACACACACACACACACAGACACACACACACACTCTCTGTTTCTCTGTCTTGCCCTTTCCAGTTAGCAGTGGCCCCCCACACGGCCCATTTCAAATCACAGTCACAGTCACAGTCTTCCGAAGCCCTGCCCAGAGCTTACAAACATCAGGATCGACCAGATAAGATTTTTCCCATTGTAAAGGCAGGATCAACCACATAAATACTGAAAAATAAAAATAAGTTACCTGTAATGAGAGTGAGAGGAAATGATCAGTGTGGGTCCTCATTCATGTAGAAATGGAGCTGCCATGTTTGTTGAGGTATTCGGTCTGCCCACACACAGAATAAGGGCCAATCAGGTCGCGTGAGTAATGTAACTGACAAGCGACTGAAAACAAGACACAGTAATAAGTGGGTAACCCGGATATTATGGGGTTTGAAATATTGATCGAGACCATGCATTAAAGCTGGTCACCAGTAATTATATTATAGCTCCTGATTCAGTTTAAGGGAGTTTTGCTTATCTTACAGAAAAAAGTTCAAGCCTGTTTTTTAAGAAATGTATGCTAGCTGCATAAGATTAGTAAAAATGAAATGTATGTTTGTTTATTTGCATAAGCTGTATTATTTCTCTAGTGATATGGACTGGTTACCATCCAAGTGTGTAAAAAATCTGATTCATATATTAACAGGTTAAAACTGAAAGTCCTGATTGGCATGCTAAAATGAAAATAATCGGGAACTGAAGAATCAAAGGTAAGCACCATATAATGGCAGTCAATGGGGCTTTCAACTTACGTTGATATCTCAGCCATTTTAGAACTTTGACCTCAAATTTTTAACATGGGGTTCTTGAGGACCCACCTCATGAACTACTGCCACTGTCATCTCATTACTTGGTCCCTAAAGGTGATTTTGCAGTCACTGCATGGAATCTCCTCGGGACTGAGTAACAAAATGACAGTGCCAGTGTTCAAAAATTGAGGTCCAAATTACCCTATGTTGAAAATTTAGTGCAAAAGTTCCACAAATGACTGTTACAAGCGTGCGTTGTGCAGTTTATATGCACACTTGTACCATCTCAATTTTCAATATTTTCACTCCAGGGTTTTCAACATTGCCATTTTTTCACACCTCCTCATGAACAGTACAGCTGTCATTTTTTTATATCCTGCCCGAAATGTGTTTTTGCACCTGTGGCGCAGAATGGCACAGTCACTATGCAAAATCAACTTTAGGGATGGATTAACAGAATCCCACTGCCAGTGTTCATGAGGGGAGGTCTCAAAAAGCCCATGTTGAAAATTTGGTGAAATAATTTCAAAAAATGGCCGTGTTACGAGCATATGTTGCACAGGTTCTATGCATGCGTAACTTAGACAATTTTCATATTTTACTCCAGATTTTCAACATAGCCATTTTACACACCTCCTCATGAACAGTATACAGCTGTCATTTTCACATCCTGACCAAACATGTTTTTTCACATCTATTTGCTGAGAACAGCGTAACCGCTTTGCAAAATCAACGTTTGGGACAGATTCTGGCTGACAATACAGTGCCAGTGTTCATGATGGGGTCCCCAAAGTACATGTTGAAAATCTGGTAGAAAAATCCTAAAATGCCTAAGTTATGTGCATCTGTTGAATTTATTCCACACAGCTTTCATAATTTTGCGGGATTCAGACCCTGCACTCCCACAGTAAGGTAAGGATACTATTGTACTATCTGAAAAAGAAGAAATTTGTTGCAAAACACTATGTTAATGCATCAGTTAGGGTTTTATTAAATCATCTAAAGCTGGGAAATTTGATGTTAGGGTTCCACCCTACCACCCACCCTCACACACACCAACAGGCTTGAGTTGTGCCATGGGGTCATCAGTCCTACTTCTCACCGCATTCTCCTATACTATACCATGTCAACTTGTTTACACATAGAATGGGGTGAGGTTGAGCCAGCGACCCATGGCACCCAATGCACCTGTTGGTGTGTGGAAAGGAAACAGGTAGTGTGGTGGTGAACCCTAACATTGGATTTCCCAGCTTTGACAATCTAATAGGAGCATCACAAACCTACAGAAGATACAGGCCTCACAGTATCTAGTCCTGCTTTCGATTGCCATCAGCCCCTCACCTTGTGGCTGCCCCACCCACCCTCCCCTCTTCATAATTACCCCATCTCACTCTGTCCCATCCTCTCTTAAAGCCATCCACTATGTTATATGATACTACCTCCTCAAGCAGAATATTCCACTTGTCCACCACCCTCTCTGTGAAATACTGTCTCCTGACTTCCCTCCTGAATCCCCTCCAATCTCAACTGGTGCCCCCTCGAGACCCTCCCCCTCCTGATCTGGAAAATCCTTTCTGTACTAGTCTTGTTTATCCCCTTTAGGTGTTTAAAGGTTTTGATCATGTCCCCCCATCCCTCCTCTCCCCCAGGGAATACATGTTCAGTTCGCCCAGCCTCTCCTCATAGGAGTATGCCTCTAATCCCTGGATCATCTTTGTCACCTTCGTTGTTACACCCTCCAAGAATTTGATGTCCTTCTTCAGGAATGGGTGCTAGAAATGCACACAGTATTCCAGGTGCAGCCTGACCAGTGACCTGTATTTATACTGGGTACTTATACTGGGTGTTGAATGGAAGAAGGCGTACCTGCCCATTATTATCGTTCCTCACATAGCGGGTTCATTGAAGCATAGAAACATAGAAACATAGACTTTGACGGCAGATAAGGACCGCTTGGCCCATCTAGTCTGCTCATTTCCCTACCTACAGGATAGGGCCGCAGATCCTAGTTAACCAACAGCCTATTTCTTCCTACCCCCCACAAGAATTGCCTTATGTCTGTCCCATGCATTCTTGAATTCTCCCACAGTTTTAGACCCCACAACCTCCTCAGGAAGGCTGTTCCATGCATCCACTACCCTCTTTGTGAAATAATACTTCCTCACATTGCCCCTGAACCGCCCTCCTTCTATCTTTAAATTGTGCCCCTTGTTCTTGCAAGTCTCTTTTTCTGAAAGATGCTACCCTCTTGGACTTTGTTGATTCCACTGAGGTACTTAAAAGTTTCTATCATGTCCCCTCTCCTTCTTTCCTCAAGGGTACATATTAAGCTCCTTTAGTTTCTCCTCATGTGGCTTCTCTTGCAGACCCTGCACCATTTTAGTTGCCCTCCTCTGGACTGCCTCTATCCTGTCTATGTCCTTGCTGGAGATGGGGTCTCCAGAACTGGACACAGTACTCCAGATGGTGTCTCATCAACTGTCTGTACAGAGGGATAACAACTTCCTGTTTTCTGCTGCTGATGCCTCTCCCTATACATCCCAGTATACCCCCAGACCTCCCTACTGCCTTCTCACATTGCTTGCTAACCTTAAGGTCATCTGATATGATTACCCCAGGTCCCTTTCCTTTTGTTGTTATTACTACACCACCCATTGTGTATTCTTTCCTGGGTTCTTGTTTCCCAGGTGCATTATTTGCACTTCTTTGCATTGAATCCTAGCTGCCATACTTCTGACCATTCCTCCAACCTTGCCAAGTCCTTTTCATCCTTTCCCTCCTCCTTGTGTATCAACCCTGTTGCAGATCTTTGTGTCATCTGCAAAAGGCACACTTTTTTTATTTTATTTTATTTTAACATCAGTTCAAAACCTTTCGCCATGGGCTCATTTACAAAGGTACCTCGTCACATAGAGGAAAAACAGCAGTACAGGAGACAACAACAAATCAGCAATACAGTTCACAGTAGGTGTCAGTCAATGTTACAAGTATTGGGGACATAAAACTATATACAGGCGAGTTAAGGTAGAGATAGTGGAATAAAGGAGGATCAGTTAAGGGATGGATAGCAGAGGGTGGGAGGAGCCCAGCGAGGAGGAGATACTTTTCCTTCCAGTCCCTTTGCAATGTCACTGATGAAGACATTAAAAAGACTGGACCCAATACTGAACCCTACGGTACCTTACTAGTAACCCCTCTTTCTTCAGAGTGGACTCCATTTTACAATTACCTTCTGTGTTCTGTTGTGCAGCGAATGTTTTACAGGCTACCACCCTGGGACTCACTCCCAGGCTGGTTAATTTTGACTATTAATCTTTTGTGTGGGACTGTGTCAAATGCCTTGCTAAAGTCTAGGTAGGCCATGTCCACAGCCCCTCTCTGGTCTACTACTTTGGTCACCCAGTCAAAGAAATCTATTAGATTCATTTGACATGACCTTCCTCTGTAAACCCATGCTGCCTTGGGTCCTGTGCTCCACTGGCCTCTAGGTACTCAACTATTCTTTCCTTCAGAAGTGCTCCATCACTTTCCCTACCACAGAGGTCAGACTGACAGGTCTGTAGTTTCCTGCCTCTGTCTTGGTCCCACTTTTGTGAAGGGGAATCACATCCGCCTTCCTCCAGTCCTCGGGTACCACACCATCCTCCCATGATTTATTAAAAAGAGTAGCCAGTGGTTTCACTAGTTCCTCCCTTAATTCTTTTAGAATTCTGGGGTGAATTCCATCAGGCCCCATTGCTTTGTCCACCTTCAGTTTTAGGAGTTCTTGCAGAACCCTTTCTTCTGTAAAAAGGACTGGGATCGACCCCCCTATCAAGAGTGCTTCTGTTAATTGGATTAGGCACTTCCCCCTCCTCTTTTGTGAATACTGAGCAGAAATATTCATTCAGTATCCCTGCTTTTTCACTGTCCCTCTCTGCCCACCCACCGTTCATTCTATTCAGCCTCACTATCCCTCCCTTTGTCTTTCTACGCTCGCTGATGTACTTATAAAAGGTTTTATCCCCCTTCATAACTGAGTTGGCTATTTTTTCTTCAGTTTGGGCCTTTGCTATTCTGACTTCCCTCCCTGCTTCCTTCTGCCTTAACTGGTACAGCTCTCTGTCCTGCTCCTTCTGTGTTTTTCTCTTCATTACTAGATTCCCTTAACTGAATGCTGTTTAGTTTGTATGACTTTCTACAATTGTTTTCCCCAGATGCATAACATGAGGATAATGCTGGGGATCGGTAATAACCACGCTGTAATCACCTTGAGTGGTTGCTAGGGCAACATGATAAACCTTGAGAGCACAGCTCGAGAGGTTTACTGTGTAGCCCCTAGCAAACAAAGAGGTGATTTCGGCATGGTTGTCACCGTCCCAAGCCATCATCTTTATAGTGTATGGTCAAAAACACTGTTTGCATTCTATGTGTGAGAATTATGGAACTCTGGTGCATTCTTTTGTTATGCCACTGTTTGGAAGCTCCGAGTGTGGTTAACAACTTTAAAATTCTAAACAGCGCATAACAAAGCTGTGTGACTGCTGATTATGGTGGTTAATAGGCACTTACCATACATTATAGTATATTTTTCAACAGTAAATGGCATTCTGTTTTCTTGAGACCACTTTTCTACAAGCTTGTAGGTCTTTTCCTAGACCCTTGATTCTTTCTGGTGTATCTGCTGGTCCTATACTAGCTTAATGTCATATGCAAACTTAACAGGCACATTAGTTGTGCTATGGTAAATGTCACTAAATATATATAGAAAAAGTATTGGACCCAATACAGACCCTGTAGTATATAAACTGTCAAATCAGAAAAAGTAGAATATGTACCAGAATTCTTACTTTTTGTTTTCTTTTAACCAGTTTTGTGTCCAAGTGATTAGTCTGCTTTCAACGCCTATTTTAGTAATTTTTTCCAGCAGTTTGTTGCTAGATTCTTTATCAAAAGCTTTCTAGAAATCAAGAAAGAACAAATCTACCAGTTTATTTTGTTTACTTGTTCATAAAAGCAGAGCTGATTTCTTGAGCGTGACCTGCTTTGTTTAAACCCATGTTGTTTTTGGTCTTTATATTTCAATGATTTGAATTTTCTTCCAATTTACCTTTCAGAAAGCTTTTGGCTACCTTACATAGAACTGAAGTTAGGCTAACCAGTCTGTTGTCTGACCGTATAGTTCTATCACCCTTTTTTGAATAGTGGTGCCACTGTAGCCTGCCTCCAGTCCCCGGCACCACCCTGTTGCAAAAGAGGTGTTATACAAGTATGCCAGTGGTCTAGAGATTTGTTTTCTACCCCTTTAAGTAGGGTGCAATTGGTCTGGTCCCACAGATTTGTGTGGTTTCAATTTGTTTAATAAATTTTCAATATCAGTTATACTAATTTTTAAATCTAAGTTTGTGATTATATTCTGACCAATATTAATATTATGCTGTTCTTTTATCATATACAGAACTGAAGTATTCATTGAAGTTTTCTGCCATATCTTTGGGTTCAATATTTTTATGCCATTGGTTACAAGTGGTCCATTCTGGTGGGATGTTTTTTTTATTGTTGACAAAGGCATAAAAGCTTCTGTCATTGTCATGTCTACATGCTAGGTTGAATTCTACTTTATTCCTTTTTTCCTTATTTTTCCTTAGCATGTTTAATACTTTTTATGTTGATTGCGTATGCATAAAAACATATTGCGGCAACTTTATCCACAAGCAGGTTGTGGAGGTGTGGCACCGTTGTGGCTAATGCCCCAAAGCCTTTGGTAGAAGGCTTGTCTAGCATCCCCAATGCCATGGCACGCTGCTGCTGACACACTAGTTCAGCCAGCATGCCACCAACTTGTAAAAACAGCCGCTGCAATCAGAGGCTGCGCGTCATTGCAGCATCAGCCATTCGCTGCAATTAGGAGCGACCCGCCATTGCAGGTGGGATCTTCACACACTGATTTTATTTTGTGAACATGGCGGCTGTTTGCTGCCATGTTCAAATAATATTAACCTCACCATGTTTTATTTACTGCAGGCCCAATCGCCGGCTTCAGGTATATTTATGTTGCCGACAGAGGGCCCTCCCCATCGGCATTATGTGAACCCCCACTTATATTCTCTGCTGACGGGGTGCCCAATCCCTGTCAGCATAATGTCACCCCCACCCTTTTTGTTGTGTGCCGACGGGGGTTCCCAAACCCCTGTCGGCTACAGCTGGCCCCTCCAAAAGGAAGACTCCGGTGACACACTGGGAGCTTACCCCAGTGTGCAGCATGCCCCTGTAAAATAAAACAGTCCCACAATGTCTTTTTTTTCACCTGTAAAACAGGAAACTGTCCCTCGGGTCTCCTGCCCTCCTTCCATAGCCGCACCCTCCCACTGCACCCTGCCTCCCACACCCCTCTCACCTCATACTTACCTCTGCTAGCTTGGCACTACTCCATCTTCGGTGGACCAGGAACACGCCTGCACTCTTCAAAGCCTAACGTGAACTAAGGAAATGCCGGTAAGCTGTATAATGGAATAAATGTGTTTTTCCAACTTTAATGCATATCTCAGTCATGTTTTGGAATTTTGGCACCAAATTTTCAACTTGGGGTTTGGGACACCTCCTCATGAATTCTGAAACTGTCATGGTGGTAATCGGCCCCAAGGTGATTTCACAGTCACTGTGCGAATCACCTTTGGGGCCGATTAACAAGATAACAGTGCCAGTGTTCATGAGGTGGGCTCTCAAAATCCTATGTTACACAAATTGGTGAAAATCAGACAATTACTGTTCACTAGCGTGTTGTGAAGTTACGACGATGCTCTTAGCTCAGAATTTGCAAATTTTTCATGCCAGATTTTCAACATTGGCATTTTACACACCTCCTTGTGAACAGTACAGCTGTCATTGTTCACATCCTGGCTGAAATGTGTTTCGCACTTCCAGCGCAGAATAGCGCGGTTGCTGCAGGAAATTAGTGTTCAGGACAGATTAAGAAAATGACAGTGACACTGTTCATGAGTAGAGGTCCTAAAATGCCTATATTGAAAATTTGGTAACGATACTCCATAAAATGACTGTGTTATGAGCGTGCGTTGTGCGGTTTACTGCGATACTCATAACCGTGAATTTGTCAGATTTTCCAACATTGCCATTTTCCCACACCTACCTATGAACAGTACAGCTGTCATTTTTCCATCCTGGCGAAATGTGTTTCGCACTTCGGTATCAGAATAGAGAGCGGTCGCCTATGAAATCACTGTTCAGGACAGATTAAGAAAATGACAGTGATACTGTTCATGAGTAGAGATCCTAAAATGCCTATGTTGAAAATTTGGTGATGATAGCCCATCAAATGACTGTGTTACAAGTGTGCATTAGCACTTTCCATCCTTGTAACCAGCAGATTTGTAATATTGTGATGCCAGATTTTCAACTGTGGCATTTTTCACACCTCCTTATGAACAGTATAGCTGTCATTTTTTACATCCTGACTGAAATGTGTTTTCAGAGTTCCAGCGCAGAATAACCCAGTCACTGTGGGAAATAAGTGTTCAGAACAGATTGAGAAAATGACAGTGGCACTATTCATGAGCAGAGGTCCTAAAATCCCTATGTTGAAAATTTGGTGACGAAACTCCATAACATGACTGTGTTACAAGCATGCGTTGAACTGTTTCCACGTACACTTGTAACTTTGCAAATTTATAATATTTTCATGCCACATTTTCAACCGTGGCATTTTTTCACACCTCCTTATGAACAGTATAGCTGTCATTTTTCACATCCTGGCTAACATATGTTTTTGTACACCTGCCAGAGAATAGCATGGTCGCTGTGGGAAATCAGTGTTTGGGATAGATTAAGATCGGCGAGTGAGAGGTGGAGGGTGACCGAGCTCAACTGGCTCTGTCGGGACTGCTGTGGATTTGTTTGTGGGCAGAAAAAGGCCCCAACACAAGAGCCCAGTACAAAGGGCAGCCTGAAGCACTGGGAGAAACAAAACGAGAGAGCGAGTGAGGGAGGGTGAGTGAGCAAACTCACCGGAGTGCTGTCAGGACTGCTGCAGATTTCTTTGTGGGCAGAAAAAATCATCAATGCAGGCAGGGGCCCAGTACAAAAGGCCAGCCTGCAGCGGTGGGAGAAACAGTATGAGCGAGTGAGACGGGGGGGGACTGAGTGAGCTCAACAGAGCTCTATCAAGACTGTTGCAGATTTCTTTGTGGGCAGAAAAAGGCACCAATGCAGGCAGGAGCCCGTACAAAGGGCAGCTTGCAGCACGGGACAAACAGAGTGAGCGCATGAGAGAGGAGACTGAGCGACCTCAATGGAGCTCTGTTGGGACAGCTGTGGATTTCTTTGTGGACAGACAAAGGTGCCAATGCAGCCAGGAGCCCTGTACAAAAGCGCAGCCTGCAGTGCCAAAAGAAACTGAACAAGCAGTGACAGAGCGGTAGTGAGCAAGCTCAGCGGACTCTATTGTGACTGCTGCAGATGTCTTTGTGGGCGAAAAAGGCGGCAATGCAGGCAGGAGCCCAGTACAAAAACAGCATGGCGCTGGCAGAAATGGAATGAGTAAGTGAAAGAGGGAGTGAAGCGAGCTCAATGGAGCTGTGTTGGGACTGCTTCAGATTTCTTTGTGGTCAGAAAAAGCTGCCAACGCAGGCAGGAGCCCAGTACAAAAGGGCAGTCTACAGCGGCGGGAGACACAGAACGAGCGAGTGAGGAAGGGGGAGTGAGTGAGCTCAACGGAGCTCTGTTGGGACTGCTGCAGATTTGTTTGTGGGCAGAAAAGGGCAGCAATGCATGCAGAGGCCCAGTACAAAAGGCAGCCTGCAGTGGCAGGAAAACCAGAATGAGTGAATGAGAGAGGGGGAGTGAGTGACCTCAACGGAGCTCTGTGGCAACTGCTGCACGTTTCTTTGTGGGCAGAAGAAGGCAGCAACCAGGCAGGAGCCCAATAGAAAAGGGCAGCCTTCAGTACCAGCAGAAACAGAATGAGCGAGTGAGAGAAGAGGGTGGCGAACTCAACGGAACTTGTTGGGACTACTGTAGATGTCTTTGTGGGAAGAAAAGGTGCCAACAGAGGCAGGAGCCCAGTACAAAAGGGCAGCCTGCAGCGCCACGAGAAACAGAATGAGTGAGTGAGACAGGGGGACTGAGCGACCTCAATGAAGCTCTGTCAGGACAGCTGCAGATTTCTTTGTGGGCAGAAAAAGGTGCCAACACAGGCAGGAGCCCAGTACAAAAGGGCAGCCTGCAGCGCCAGGAGAAACACAATGGCCGAGTGAGGCAGAGGTGTGAGCGAGCTCAGCGAAACTCTATCGTGACTGCTGCAGATTTCGTTTTGGCAGAAAAGGCGGCAATGCAGGCAGGAGCCCAGTACAAAAGGCCAGCCTGCAGTGCGGCAGAAATGGAACGAGGAGTGAGAGAGGCGGAGTGAGCAGGCTCAACAGACTTGTGCGGGACTGCTGCAGATTTCTTTGTAGGCAGAAAAAATCACCAAAGAGGTAGAAGCCCAGTACAAAGCGGCAGCCTGCAGCACCGGAGAAACAGAATGAGCGAGTGACAGAGGAGGAGTGAGTCACCTCAACAGAGCTCTGTTGGGACAGCTGCAGATTTCTTAGTGGGCAGAAAAAGCTGCCAATGCAGGCAGGAGCCCAGTACAAAAGAGCAGCCTGCAGCACCAGGAGAAACAGACTGAGCCAGGTGACAGAGGGGCAGTGAGCAAGCTCAACACACCAACGCAGTCAACATTCGCATTGACAAATGCTGCTTTGTATTCTATGACTGCTTCTTTTGTTCCTTGTTTTATCATAGTATCATAGGCTCTTTTTTCTTTGTACATAGTTTGATTATTTTGGTGGTACACCATATAGGTATTTTCCTTTTCTATTATGCATTTTTTTCGTTGGTATGTATTTTTCTTCCAGTTCTTTTAATTTATTCTTTATTGATACCTACATTTGATCTACAGTCTTATTAAGAAAGCTTTGTTCCTACTTCCAGTCTGCTAAGTTTTTCTTATTTTGTGATAATTGGCTTTATTATAGTTCCTAGCTATGGTGGTACCCTTAACTACTATTAATCACCTTTTATGATAAATTATATGGTGTTGTGATCACTGCTGCTCAGACTTTCCCTGAAGTAAACTTTTGTTCTCATATCTTCTCTATTAGTTATTACCGTGTCTAAAGTATTTCCCTCTGGTGGGCTTATATATTAGTTGACTTAAACCAGTTGTGTATATCATCTCCATAAATCTTCTAGATGCTGCATTTTTGTTGTTCTATTTATCCAGTCAATGTCTGGATAACTGAAATCACTGAAATGAGCACTCCCTTCTAGTGCCATTTGTTCAGTTTCTGCTTCAATGCCGCTATCAGTAATTTTGTTACAGTTTGGGGGTCGATAATACACCCTAGCAGCAGTTTTTGATTATTATTTTCCTGTATAGACACCCACATACAGTAGATTCTACATCTGTATTTGAAGTATACCGGCTATGTATTGAACTCTGTGAAGTGTTCTTTTTATTTTTTATGTAGATTGCAATACCTCCGCCTTTTTGTGGTTCCTGTCTTTTGCATACAACTCATAGCCCTCAATGTTACTATTCCAAAGTACACCAGTGTCCCACCATGTTTTGGTAATGAAATAAACATCTACATTTTCTAATAGGACCTTTCTCTCTAATTCTGATTTGTTGGTGGTGTTGAGGCTTCTTGCATTTAATAACCAAACTTTTAGTCCCTTATATCTATTTTTGACTGTCTTGTTTTCATTTTCTCCCTACTGTTTGGATTTAAAGTACATTCATTTGGTGACTTAACCCATCTCCCCCAATTTATCAGTTTAAATTACTATCTTCTACCTTTTTTATCGTTAACCTGAGTTTTCTACTTCCTTTTTTTACTTAAACAGAGACCATGTTGGCTGCAATACCCTAGTTTATTTATAAAGTCTTCCCAGTGGGTTATGCATCCAATTCCCTCCTGTAGCATCCGGTGCCTTAACCAATTATTCAGCTCTTTAATTTTTGTTTGGTTAAATTCACTTTCTTTTTTGGAGGAATCTGTTAGGATTTCTTTATAGTAATTATATGAAAGTATTCTAGGTATACTATGTTGTTTGTACTATGTTTTTGCATTTGCATGTATTTAAAATGTGGAATCTACTTGTATGTATTTAGATAGGAATTTACACAGGTCTGTTTTGTAAACTGGATTATGTCCAAATGACATGTATTACCTGTATAAAATAAATTTTACCTACCTTCTTTAGGAACAGGTAGTAGTTCTGAAAAGTACAGTTTGCATTTAAGTTTATTTGCCTCTTCCATATGTTTTTAAATGTGTACTTTATTTCTGTTTGGCTTTGACCTTTGATGTTATTAACACCCAAGTGTAATTTTAAGATACCAGCTCGTCTTTCCCTTTAATTATATTGGGTAGCATTTTTTGCATCGCCTCTCTCATTTTGGCACCCAGAAATAACTTGTGATTATTTCTTTATTGCCCATGAGGTGTACCTGACTGTGTACTTTAGGACTGAGTTACCCAATACATAGACATTGTTTACAATTGGTGACGTGTTATGCTCATTTATAGTGTTTAATTTCTCATACTGAGGTGTAGTGTCCATTTCCATTTCTTTTGAATCTAGAACCTTGTTATTATTTTCAGTTCCAGTTTCTTGTGGTGTTTGGTGTCACACTTGGACCGCTGGTTCTGATCCCTGCATCATATTTTTTTGTAAATATAAAAAAAATGTGTGATGGACTATGTCAAGAGAAAATGCTGTCTTGCTGAAACTGACACACAAAAAAAAACAGGCATAAGTTCAAAGGACAGGAGGTATTTTAAACTGCAGATTTTTAAAATGCAATTATCTTGTCAATTTGCTTTGATCCCAGGAAATAAAATTAGCCATTTATGATGTCCTCAGGGAAATCCTTTGATCTGCACTAGATGTCCTGAGAAAAGGGACACTGGCCAGTGTTATGAATAACCTCCCAGGAAGCCAGCTCATTTAATCAAAGAGACCTTTGATGTGTAGATACCAAGGCCCGGACAGAATTAAGGAATCAAATACACCTTCGCTTTGAATACACAGTGACTTACATCAAAGAGACTTTTGATGTCTAGGGGAAAGCAGATCACAGACTGGTTTCGACTAGTTACATAAAGAGACAATTTATTATGTCATCTCTTATTTTTTTAAATAACTTAGTAGGCCATCATGTGTTATAAAATACAGATTTTGTTACACCAAGGCAGAGTTTGGTGACCTCAGAGATAAGGCTGGCTCAGGACTGTCTTAAACCTACTGAGCAAACCTTGAGACACACACTTTCATATTTCTCACTGAGAGAAGAGGAACATCAAAGCACTGAAGTAAGGACCTTAGACAAGATTAGTCTGAATGTTATTATTTGTAGGAATTTGCACTTTAACCTGTTTGTTTTAAGGCTGTATGTGTTGGGATATTTTGTTTTGTATTTTACTGTTTTCCTATTTTACCTATTTTAAAGTAAAGATATATATTTTAAAACAGAGACTGCCTGGTGTGCCTTGACATTTCTTTTTATTTAAGTGAAGCTTGTAAAGGTTATAGTTAACACTGTGTATGAGCTTATTGTTATACCAAACTGGGAAATGGATAGAGTTCTCTAAGGTCTTGCATAGAGTTCTAAGGGTTCATTTTGTAGACCTGGTTAGGTGCCTGTAGGCAAAGATATCTGATCCCGAAGACAGAATTATCTGAACCTGATAATTGGGTATGCTAATAAGAGGTTATCAGTTTGAATCCCTCCAGAACTTGAGACTAAGGTGACTCAAACCCACAAAACAGACAAGAGGTTACCTTGTACTGTTCTCTGTCCACAAATCCTATGCTCAGAGGTTGGCACTTTGGGGTAGAGGCTGAGCAGCTGGCAGGTATGTTATTTAGTATTGTTAATTACTTCATTTTGCCTTAGATGGTTCTCCACTTTTTCCCTCTTACATCCTGTGTAAAGGACATTCATTTTGAATATTATTTTGCCTTTTATGAAACTGTACCTAGCATTGTGAGAAGTGGATGTGCATTTACCTAGATCCTGCTCATTATTTCTGTTCGACTGTGTGTTGTCTCTTGGGTCTAAGTTAATTTTCTCTGTTGTCCTTCTTGTTGCATCTCATATAGAATAGTGGATGGGTGACCATCCACAACAAGGCTGTGTTTCCATCGAGGTTGTTGATGACATCATGGAGACCTTGAGAGTGGGCTTCGAGAGTCTCCATGATGTCTTCAACTAACAAGGAATATTACAACCATGAGATGGTTACCCATCTATTTTATAATATATGGTTCCTGGCTTGTGTTTCTTTTTCATGTCTTCCCCAGGTTGTGATTTACCTTCATAAGTGTTATGCTGCTCCGCTCTGACTCGTCTTGCTCTCAGGTCAGCTTCACCCTGTCCTTCAAGCTTGCTTGGCATAATTTAAATTAAAAAAAAAACAAACGGCGATTCACTTTAGTGACACAGAGCC
Organism: Neoceratodus forsteri; assembly: GCA_016271365.2. Taxonomy (NCBI): domain Eukaryota; kingdom Metazoa; phylum Chordata; order Ceratodontiformes; family Ceratodontidae; genus Neoceratodus; species Neoceratodus forsteri. The sequence continues at coordinate 28,299,593 of CM028129.1, forward strand.
TTTGAGGATCTCCATGTCATGAGGGGTCCTCCGACCAGCGCTCGCTTACACGCTGTCATGTTCCACATTTTTTCTTCTCAGACCGTTGCTAAGTAAGCCAATCAGGTTGCAGAGCAAGGCAAAATTATTACTATCGATGTGACGTCAGACCGATAGTACAACAACTGACCTTTGAACTGTCTACAACAAAATTTTGAAAACCAGAGCTTTCTATTCATTATAAGCCCTAACCATATACTATATTTGCGTTGTTTATATTATCTTCCTGTATAGTCTCCTGCTCATGATTTACATTTATATCTGCATCAGGTAGCATCAGCGGCTGATATCTATTACTTATTTCCAGGTTAAATCCATTGCCTTCTTCCTTTTTGTATTTTGGTTTTCTACAATGATCCATATTCTTCCTCCAGCTCTCTTAATCTCTTTCTATATCCTTATTTACTCCTGCTACCTGAGCTTCTTGTATGTTCTGTGTAAGATGTTGTTGTTGCACAGAGCTCAGTTTCATTCTAGTTCTAAAATTGTTTTGTTAACTCCTTTATAAGCATACACTCTTTGCAGGTGTATCTCAGAACTTCATTGCTACTTCTATGCTTATTTTATTGTACAATATACATCTCAGTTCCAAACCACCTCTTTCTAGCCTGACCAAGTTTGCATCCATGATATGTATTAGCTGTTTTAACTACTGTTGACTTGCTTGTTGTTTGGTGGTAGCAATGCCTTATTATCAAGGATTGAAGCCCTCCTTCACTTCTTGGTAGTAATTTCCACAGAATTTAACAAAGTATGGGGGGACTGGGGTACTAGTGCTGATGCAAACTTCTGTGACACATGATAAAAAAAAAGCACCAAACAAATTTTTGTCCTGGACAAATAATATGTCCGTTATGCATCTATGGATACACAGTTGATAATATAGATGTCAGAGCAAAGGTTAAATTGTGAGATGTAATCTTAAGGAAGAGCTAGTATTGTGTACACAATTTCTGTAATTAAACATGAGAAGAGGCCTAGCCTACCTTGCAATATAATATAGAGATGTTCACTCCCATGCCTTCTAAGCCAGACATGCCAGTCACATGCTGAGGCGCATGTGTCTCTGCCATCTCCATGCGCATGCAGCGTGCTCACCCTGCTCACTGCAGGGCTTCTATTTATCTCCCTGTAACCCAGAACTGCCCTATGGGGTCACAGGACTACTGCTGAATTCTCCACAAAAATACAAACTGAATTAAAAAGCAGGCGAACACCACTCATGCGTGGTTCTGGCGCGCTTGTGGCCCCCTCAACAACTCCCAGAAATGCAGTTGGAGTAAACTGATTGTTCCTGCTGACTGGTAGTTCAAGGACTGAAATGAACTACCAGCCCCTCTTCCTGCTTCCTGTTAAAGGGGCAGGATCACCTCCCTATTTCTAGAGGAGATTACCTGTCATTATGCACCCCAGCATCCTGTTGGCTTTTGCTGCCACCTTCCTGCACTGAGCCGAGTTGTTCCTACTCCCCATTATGAGCTCCATTAGATCATTCTCCTCCTCAGTGCATTCCAGCCTTACCACCCCCTAGCTGATAGCTTCTCCCCTGGTTCTAAGCCCAAAGTGCAAGACCTTGCACTTCTTGGCTTTAAACCACAACTGCCATGCCTCCAACTACTCCTGTAGTTTGGCCAGGTCATCCTGCAGCCCCTCCACCCTTCAATGTCATCTACCACTGCTCCATCTTTGTATCATCCGTGAAGACTGATCTTACTCCGGTCCCCGTGGAGATATCAGCAATGAAAATCTCCAAACAACACGGTCCCAACACTGATCCCTGTGTCACCCCTGCTCATCACATCCCTCGGTGATGAGAGTTCCCCACTACCACCACCACTACCACCCTTTGCTGCCTTCCCTTCAGCCAATTGGTGATCCAGTTCACCATCATTGTTCCCACCCCTATATATTCCAGATTCCCCCCAGCCTCCCATGTGGCATGGAATCCAAGGCCTTGCTGAAATCCAAATACAGGACATCCACCACATGGCCTTTGTCCAGTTCTCTTGTCACCTAATTGTAGTACTCAATCAGGTTTGTCTGGCACGATCTTCCTGAGACAAACCCATGCTGCTGGCCATCCTGGAGACTATTGTTCTCCAAAAAGGTCGACGGTTTCTCTTTTAGGATTGTCTCCATCAGTTTTCCACTTTTGATGTGAGGCTCACTGGTCAGTAGTTGCCTGGTTCATCCTTGGATCCACTTTTATGAATGGGCACAACATGGGTCATCTTCCAATCCAGTGGTACGCATCCTGTGTCCAAGGAGATATTGAACAGGTCAGCCAAAGGTCCTGCCAGGATCTCAGCTAGTTCCTTAAGTACCCTAGGGTGAATGCCATCTGGACCCTGTGCCTTATCCCCCCCTCAGCACCCATAATTGTTTCAGCACCCTTTCCTCTGTAATCCCTGCATCAGTCACCTCCTCCCCCTGCCCACCTTTCCTCTCCCAGGTGGTGCCTGCCCCCCTTTCTCCTTTGTGAACACAGAGCAGAAGTAATCATTTAGTGCCTCTGCCTAGTCCTTCCCCCTTCTCCACTCAGCCCCCATCCTTCTTCATCCTCACTATCTGATCTTTGTTTTTCCACCTTTCACGGATGCATCTGAAGAAATCCCTCTCTCTGCTCTTAATGCCCTGCACCAATCTCAGCTTTCTGGAAGTCTTGGCCATTCTGACCAGCCTAGTAACCTCCCTGGACTTCTTTGTATACATCTCCCTGTTGCCCTCCCTCCTTTTTCTTGGCCCTCACCCCCTCCATGGCCTCCTGCATCAGCCAGCTGGGATTTTTTGCCCTCCCCTTCTTACTCCTTGTTTTTGTACATGTCCCAGTAGCCTCCACCAGTCCTTTCTTAATAATATCCCATTTCTGGTAAGCATCCATGCATGGTCGAATACCTGCCAGATGCCTGCCCACAATATCCCCATTGCTTTTAAAGTCCGTCCCCTTAAATTCAATCACCCTGGTACTTGTACCTCCTGATTTCCTGCCCATATTGAGTGTGAACCGTACCATGTGGTGGTCACTCCCAACCAGAGAGTCCTCCACCTCCAGATCCCTTACAGTCTCCCATTTGACAGGACTAGGTCTAGAGTTGGCTCTTGGACAAACTGCACCACAAAGCTGTCTTGGAATACCTCTAATGCGACCTGTTCCTAAGCACTTGTCGTAGTTTGGGTGCTCCACTCGACTCCCGGTAGGTTGACGTCCCCAACCACCACAGTGTTCTCTTTCCTACAGACCCTTCTGATTTCCTCATCTAACTCCCTATCCAGGCCATCCCTTGGGCCAGTGGGCCTGCACACCACCCCATCCTCAATGTCCTGCTTTTAAGTCTTTAATAAAACCCTAACTGATGCAATAACATACTTTTTGCAATGTGATCTGCTGGCTGTACTATAGCAGCAAGCTGCATGGTTTCATTCATTAGAAGCCGGTGCTCGGAAGTGGAGGAAGGAGGGTTGTGCTGTGCTGGACCGATGGGCAGCACAACAGTTTTCTTCTCCTAATAGGGATAATTGGGTGCTGGGTGCTGGGAGGCGGGGAGAGACTGATGGATGGATGGAGTAGTCAGGTCACTGTTTGTTGTTACTGGGGATTTCTGTATATTTTGAGTGCTGCTGTCTCTACACATTTGGGGATTACTCTGTATTCTTGGCAGCTGCCTCTCGCTAAATTTGGGAGATTACTCTGTATTCTTGGCACTGCTGCCTCTCGCTTAAATTTGGGAGATTACTCTGTATTCTTGGTGCTACTGCCACTCACTTACATTAGTTTATAAGATGGGAGCCAACCGTGGAGGTGGGCTAGTTCTGCCGGTCCCAATTTAAAAAAACATTTTCGGCAGAAAAAAAAACTTGTGGATGCTGGATGCATAGGAGTGTGGGATTTAAACAGGTGTTACTGAAAGAAGTTGCTGCCTTGAAATTACACAAGGCTCTGGGACCAGATGAGGTACACTGCAGGGTATAAAGGGAGCTCAGGGAAGTGCCAGTGTTAAACAAGCAACCAATGTTCGGCATTGACAAATGCTTATTTTTAACTGCAGAGATAACCCTTGGCCCACTACATCCAGGATCTGCTTGTCTGTGGTAATGTTTACCCACTCCTGGAAGTAGTGGGCAAGCCTTTTCCCGTTAGCAATGGTTAGCAACCAAGGCAGAACAGGAGATCTGTTTTGGTAGAGGCTTGGAGATGGTGGTGCTGTAGCATGCTTGGAGGCCCTGCTACCTCTGCCCCTGTAGTAACCTCTTTGGAGTTGCTACTCATAATGGGTGTAGGTGGTGTAGGCGCTGGAAGGTAGCTCTACCCTTGCCTCCCCTACTATAAAGTCTGTAGGAAGTGGAGACCTTTTCTTTTCGATGTTGTTTGTGTAAGTGGTTTTGTACTCACCCACTTTACTCATGCATGCCTCTGTCTTATCACCAAAAGTGAATTTTCTTCAAATTGGAAATCCATGGCCTTGGGCTAAGTGTCCTGGGAAAGATGGTTGTCTATAGCCAGGAAAATCCTCTCAATGACACTGCATGAGCTAAGACCTTTGCAACTGTGTAATTAGTATCACAGCCACGTGGAAGTGGTATTTTGTGGCATCCAGGGCTGTCTTTGCTGTGGCAGTCATATCTTGTGCCAACTCAACTTCAGCCTTATCAGCCAGTGCCAGCAGTGTTTTCCTACAGTGCCTTCTGCTACTGAGCTGTATGAGCTAAATAAGCTGCCCGCCTGATGAACAGGGAAGCTGATGTATGAAGTTTTTTGATCAGTGTATCCATGTTTCTGGAGTCCTTCTTGGAGGGTTGTGCAGAGAAGGAGGCCATAGCCCTCTCACAGGCAGCCGCTCGGACTACACCTTGATGATCAGGGTGGGTATACAGGTTTGACACTCCATGTCTGTCTACCTGATACTTTTTTCAATCTTTTTCATCTACAGTTGCAGCTGAAGTTGGTGCAGACATGATTTTTGAAGTGGCTTTTTGCAGTGATTTGTGTATGGGAATTAGTAGCCTCCTTGAAGGAGCTAACCCTATCATATCCATACATTTTGCTTCCTCCTCATCCTCCTCTGTTTCCTAAGGGGATGGTGGGTATTGAGGGTGCTCACCATTTGCCTAATGAAAGAGGAATAGGATAAGTAATCCTCTGTAGGCCTTGGAAAGGAGCCCAGTTCCTGCTCAGGTGAACCCCTCCTCATCCACAGGCAGGCAGGGTGGAGTAGAGCCTGTGGGGGGCAGGCTAAAATATTTCCTATTACCTGGAAGGGCTGGAAAAATGCTCCTTTTGGCATGTCCTTTGTTGAGGCATTTTCTTGGACCAAAGCCAGCTCCTTTCCTTTTCAGGAGGAGTGGTAACAGCATTCTTTCTTTTTTCTTGGCAGACACTGTTTCTAGTGCATGCTCCGAGGCTCTCTTATACAAATATATAAATCGCCATCAGATAAAGGCCTTACGATCTAGTTAGTCTACTTGAGTGTAGCGTTCTCACTGTGCTTACAGAGGAACTTCCCCTCCCCATATCCACAGACCCCTTTCAGATACTCCCTCCCTCACCCCCTCTATCTGCAATTTTCCCTTCACTCTGTCCCAACCTCTTTTAAGCTGTCCACCATTTTTAGGATACCACTTCCTCTGGCAATTCATTCCACTTTGCTACTACCTTCTCAGTGAAAAGTGCCTCCTAACCTCCCTCTTGAACTTTCCTCTACCAGCTATGGCTGTTACCCAGTGGTCTTATTTCCACTAAGGCTGAAGAGGCCCACAGTGCTCACGCTGTTTATACCTTTAACTCATTTTGCTCCGGTGGCCACTTTGGGTCCATTCCAGCAATGAATGGTTCCGACGCCATATGGTGTCTATGGGGACAAATTTAAAGGTATTATTGACTTCTGCCATGTCCTCGCTCTCCTGTCTGGCCTCAAGAGGGTACCTGTTGAGTCTTCTGAGCCTTCCTCATAGCTCTTGCCTTGCTAGCCCCATCCTTTATTTCTATTTTTCCCATCACTGGACTCCTTACATGCTCATCTGATGACTGAGAAGCTTTATCTTTATTCTCTGTCCCCTGTGACAGGGACTGCTGCTGTTTATGAGGAGACAATCCTCCAATGCATGCTTTCCACCACCATTAGGAACTCCCTCTGAGCATTTATTATTCTTTGCTGCCATGGAGACAGACTGAGAAGCCATCAATGCTTCTCTTTCTTTAGCCCTCTTCTTTTGGGTCTTAGGGCAAAACTTTGTTAGCAGAAGTAGTAACTTCATTTATAAGGCACCTTTCCCAAAAGGCTCAGGGTGCCATACAGGAATAGACAGGCAATTAAAACAAAAAATGAATGACTAATGAATAAACAAAATAAGCGATTTAAAATAAGAGAAATATAATATCTGATTTCTATTAAAAATAGAGCAGTAGCTGAGGAACAAAAGTCAGTCTAATCCCTATAAACACAATTGGTCAGATCAGGATCTGAACCCAGGTCTCTTAAACAGAGCTGATGGCAGTCTGCCTTTGTCAGGCGCTGGAAACAAATCTGACAGTTTTTAAAGCCTGTTGGTCCTGTTTTCTTTTTCTTAGGTCTATCAGGCATGCCAAACACTGAAGACCCTAAATAAAATTATTTGGCTCACAAAACAAAAACCTACGACTGACAGAACCAGAGGTAGTTAAACTTGGAATGACAGGAACTGCTGGTATATTAATAAAATCACAAATGATAGAACACTGGAGCAGTTTTCGCGTGAGCATTATGATATATTATTCAGTGGTCTGGTTCCCTCTGGGTGGAAACTGAGGTAAAACAGTGAGACTGCTAGGTCAAAACCTACAAAAAATATTTTTAACAACAGGTTATACAGATCTTAATCAAATAATCCACAAGAAATATGGTTCCCTTCAGGCAGGAACCACACTATGCTACAGCTTTCTCTGGTTCCTGGGAACCAATCAGGAACTGGAGAATGCTGGATATTAGCAAACATTATCTATCTGCCCTAATGCAGAGTTATTCATGAAACAGCTGAAAACAGAAAATTATTTAAATATAAAATAATAGCATGCCTGGAGACCAGAGATACCAAAACTGATTTTGGGGTGACTGTCTCAAGTGAGCATAAGGTACAATCTCTGGGGCAACACTCTGTACTAGGAAGATGATGCTTTTGTAAAGCATCAGTGAGGAATTCTGAGGTTAGAAATGTTTCAGTGCCAACAGGACCATAATTCAGAGTGTGGATAAAATAAATATTGCAGCTCTGAGAGTCCTGTGATTGAGTGTGGAGAATAGAAATACTGCAGCTGTGAGTGGTCCAGCATTGAGTGTGTAGAACAGAAATATCTCAGCTCTGAGAGGCCCAGTATTGAGTGAGAAGAATAGAAATGACTCAGTGCTGAGAGCCCCAGGATTGAGAGTGTGGAGAATAGGAATGTCTCAGTGCTGAGAGCCCCAGGATCGAGAGTGTGGAGAATAGGAATGTCTCAGTGCTGAGAGCCCCAGGACTGAGAGTGTGGAGACAAGGAATGACTCAGTGCTGAGAGCCCCAGGACTGAGAGTGTGGAGACAAGGAATGTCTCAGTGCTGAGAGCTGAGAGCCCCAGGACTGAGGTGTGGAGAATGGGAATGACTCAGTGCTGAGAGCCCCAGGACTGAGAGTGTGGAGAATAGGAATGTCTCAGTGCTGAGAGCCCCAGGACTGAGAGTGTGGAGAATAGGAATGACTCAGTGCTGAGAGCCCCAGGACTGAGAGTGTGGAGAATAGGAATGACTCAGTGCTGAGAGCCCCAGGACTGAGAGTGTGGAGAATAGGAATGACTCAGTGCTGAGAGCCCCAGGACTGAGGTGTGGAGGCAAGGAATGTCTCAGTGCTGAGAGCCCCAGGACTGAGAGTGTGGAGACAAGGAATGTCTCAGTGCTGAGAGCCCCAGGACTGAGTGTGTGGAGAAAGGAATGTCTCAGTGCTGAGAGCCCCAGGACTGAGGCGTGGAGAATAGGAATGTCTCAGTGCTGGGAGCCCCAGGACTGAGGCGTGGAAAATAGGAATGTCTCAGTGCTGGGAGCCCCAGGACTGAGGCGTGGAGAATAGGAATGACTCAGTGCTGGGAGCCCCAGGACTGAGGCGTGGAGACAGGGGAATGCTCAGTGCTGGGAAGCCCCAGGACTGAGAGGCGTGGAGAATAGGAATGTCTCAGTGCTGGGAGCCCCAGGACTGAGGCGTGGAGACAGGGAATGACTCAGTGCTGGGAGCCCCAGGACTGAGAGCGTGGAGACAGGGAATGACTCAGTGCTGAGAGCCCCAGGACTGAGGCGTGGAGAATAGGAATGTCTCAGTGCTGAGGCCCCAGGACTGAGGCGTGGAGAATGGAATGTCTCAGTGCTGAGAACCCCAGGACTGAGGCGTGGAGAATGGGAATGTCTCAGTGCTGAGAGCCCCAGGACTGAGGCGTGGAGAATGGGAATGTCTCAGTGCTGAGAGCCCCAGGACTGAGGCGTGGAGACAAGGAATGTCTCAGTGCTGAGAGCCCCAGGACTGAGAGCGTGGAGAATAGGAATGACTCATTGCTGAGAGCCCCAGGACTGAGAGCGTGGAGATAAGGAATGTCTCAGTGCTGAGAGCCCCAGGACTGAGAGCGTGGAGAATGGAATGACTCAGTGCTGAGAGCCCCAGGACTGAGGCGTGGAGAATGGAATGACTCAGTGCTGAGAGCCCCAGGACTGAGTGCGTGGAGAATAGGAATGACTCAGTGCTGAGAGCCCCAGGACTGAGAGCGTGGAGAATAGGAATGACTCAGTGCTGAGAGCCCCAGGACTGAGAGCGTGAGACATAGGAATGAGTCAGTGCTGAGAGCCCCAGGACTGAGAGCGTGGAGACAAGGAATGTCTCAGTGCTGAGAGCCCCAGGACTGAGAGCGTGAGACATGGAATGTCTCAGTGCTGGAGAGCCCCAGGACTGAGAGCGTGGAGAATGGAATGTCTCAGTGCTGAGAGCCCCAGGACTGAGGCGTGGAGACAAGGAATGCTCATTACTGAGAGCCCCAGGACTGAGCGTGGAGACAAGGAATGTCTCAGTGCTGGGAGCCCAGGACTGAGAGTGGAGACAGGAATGACTCAGTGCTGAGAGCCCCAGGACTGAGTGTGTGGAGATAGGAATGACTCAGTGCTGGGAGCCCCAGGACTGAGGTGTGGAGACAAGGAATGTCTCAGTGCTGAGAGCCCCAGGACTGAGAGAGTGGAGACAAGGAATGTCTCAGTGCTGAGAGCCCCAGGACTGAGAGAGTGGAGACGAGGAATGTCTCAGTGCTGAGAGCCCCAGGACTGAGAGTGTGGAGACAAGGAATGTCTCAGTGCTGGGAGCCCCAGGACTGAGAGTGTGGAGACAGGGAATGTCTCAGTGCTGGAGACCCCAGGACTGAGGCGTGGAGAATGAGAATGTCTCAGTGCTGAGCCCCAGGACTGAGAGCGTGGAGAATAGGAATGACTCAGTGCTGAGGAGCCCCAGGACTGAGAGCGTGGAGAATAGGGAATGTCTCAGTGCTGGGAGCCCCAGGACTAAGAGCGTGGAGAATGGGAATGTCTCAGTGCTGAGAGCCCCAGGACTGAGGCGTGGAGAATGGGAATGTCTCAGTGCTGAGAGCCCCAGGACTGAGTCCGTGGAGAATGGGAATGTCTCAGTGCTGAGAGCCCCAGGACTGAGAGTGGAGAATGGGAATGACTCAGTGCTGAGAGCCCCAGGACTGAGTGCGTGGAGATAGGAATGACTCAGTGCTGAGAGCCCCAGGACTGAGTGCGTGGAGATAAGGAATGACTCAGTGCTGAGAGCCCCAGGACTGAGAGCGTGGAGAATAGGAATGACCCAGTGCTGAGAGCCCCAGGACTGAGGCGTGGAGAATAGGAATGACTCAGTGCTGAGAGCCCCAGGACTGAGGCGTGGAGAATAGGAATGACTCAGTGCTGAGAGCCCCAGGACTGAGAGCGTGGAGAATGGGAATGTCTCAGTGCTGAGAGCCCCAGGACTGAGTGCGTGGAGAATAGGGAATGACTCAGTGCTGAGAGCCCCAGGACTGAGAGTGCGTGAGAATAGGAATGACTCAGTGCTGAGAGCCCCAGGACTGAGAGCGTGGAGAATAGGAATGACTCAGTGCTGGGAGCCCCAGGACTGAGAGCGGGAGACAAGGAATGTCTCAGTGCTGAGAGCCCCAGGACTGAGAGTGTGGAGACAAGGAATGTCTCAGTGCTGAGAGCCCCAGGACTGAGAGTGTGGAGACAAGGAATGTCTCAGTGCTGAGAGCCCCAGGACTGAGAGTGTGGAGACAAGGAATGTCTCAGTGCTGAGAGCCCCAGGACTGAGAGTGTGGAGACAAGGAATGACTCATTGCTGAGAGCCCCAGGACTGAGAGGTGGAGACAAGGAATGTCTCATTGCTGAGAGCCCCAGGACTGAGAGTGTGGAGACAAGGAATGTCTCAGTTGCTGAGAATCCTAGGACTGAGAGTGTGGAGACAAGGAATGTCTCATTGCTGAGAGCCCCAGGACTGAGAGTGTGGAGACAAGGAATGTCTCATTGCTGAGAGCCCCAGGACTGAGTGTGTGAGACATAGGAATGACTCAGTGCTGAGAGCCCCAGGACTGAGAGTGTGGAGAATAGGAATGACTCAGTGCTGAGAGCCCCAGGACTGAGAGTGTGGAGAATAGGAATGTCTCAGTGCTGAGAGCCCCAGGACTGAGAGTGTGGAGATAAGGAATGTCTCAGTGCTGAGAGCCCCAGGACTGAGAGTGTGGAGACAAGGAATGTCTCAGTGCTGAGAGCCCAAGGACTGAGAGTGTGGAGACAAGGAATGTGTCAGTGCTGAGAGCCCCAGGACTGAGAGTGTGGAGAATAGGAATGTCTGAGTGCTGAGAGGCCCAGGACTGAGAGTGTGGACAATAAGAATGTCTCAGTGCTGAGAGGCCCAGGACTGAGAGTGTGGACAATAAGAATGTCTCAGTGCTGAGAGGCCCAGGACTGAGAGTGTGGAGACAAGGAATGTCTCAGTGCTGAGAGGCCCAGGATTGAGAGTGTGGAGAATAGAAATGTCTCAGTGCTGAGAGGCCTAGGATTGAGTGTGGAGAACAGAAGGTCTCAGCTCTGAGAAGCCAAGAATTGAGACTGGTGAAAGGACATGTTTTAGTTTTAGAGATCTAAGCTTGAGAATGTGGAAAAGTAAATGTCTCAGCTCCAAAGGGCCCAGGATTGAAAATAAGAAAAAAGGAGATTTCTCAGTTCTGAAGTACTCAAGTTTAGAGAGTGGAGAATAAAATGTTTTGCTCTCAGAGGTCAAGAGTGAGAGTGGAAATTCTCCTTGGGAATCTAAGGTGAAACTCTTACATTATACTGTACATTTTAACCACATTAAAACATTTGGGGTCCCTCAGAGCTGCCTACATTTGTCCCCACTTGCTACTAGGCCCAGATGTTTTAAGATACTGAGCATGCTCAGTATTACTGTACTACGTTTTTCAAGTACCTTCATCTCCACCCTCATCACTGTCATCACCATCATCATCGCCAGTTTCTCATCGACTGGTTTTCCTTTTTTCTTCAGACGTTTGGGAATCTTGGGAAACTTTTTCTCCACCCAGCCCCTGTTCCGCAGGGCAGCCCGGATCACAGGATATGGACCGTGGATCGTGAAGATCTTCCTGAGCTTCATAACAGATGACAAAGGGGATGTGAGAAGAGATTTAGGACACTGTGTAGGACATTTTGGCAGACATTGTACTGTATGTATCCCCAGTGTTCCCCTGTCACTCCCCCAATGATTTCTCTCCCCGGACACTTTGGTTTGCATTCTGTAGCTCCACCCATTTCCTCCTGTTCCCATCCCAAAGATTAATCTCTCCAGTGTGGGACACTTTGGTGGACATTCTATATCTCCCCATCCCCATCTCAATAATGTCTTTCTCCACTGCTCGACACATTAGTGGAAATTGTATATCCCCCACCCCACACACACACACACACACACACACACTTTTTCCTGTCCTCATCGCAGCGATGTCTCTCTCAATATGGGACACTTTGGTGGACATTCTATAGCCCCCTCCACATTTTCCCCATGTTCCCATCTCAAGGATGTCTCTCTCAACTGTGGGACACATTGATACACACTCTTTATCCCCACATTGTTCCCTGTCTCCATCCAAATGATGTCTCTCTTTGCTGAGACACTTTGGTGGATATTATGTCTCCCCCAGTTTCATTTCATTTTATTTTATACTGAATGGTCTGTGGGCTAAAAACCCATTTTCACAGATGTCCAGTATTGACAAACTACAATCACAAGAACAGTGTAAACAATACAAAACATAAACACAAACATTATCTAAAAACAAGCATTTGTCAATGCCGAATGTTGCTTGCTTCTATGTGCTGTTTAGGTATTTGGAAGTCATTGGAGTGCAAATATTGAAAATTCGGAACTTACGAACGTGCGCAGGAACTGCGCAACACACGCTGGTAAAACAGTCATTTTTAGGAATTTTTTCACCAAATTTTCAACATAGCCATTTTAAGACCCCTGATCATGAACAGTGTCACTGTGATTTTCTTAATGTGTCCCATACATTGCTTTCGCACACCGACTGCGCCATTGTGCGCTACATGGGCGGAAACACGTTTTGGACAGGATGTGAAAAATGACAGCTGTACTGCTCATAAGGAGGTGTGGTAAAATGGCAATGTTGAAATCTGAAGTGCAGAAATATTGAAAATTAGAACTACGGTGCGTAGGAACTGCGCAATGCAGCAAGAAACAGTCATTTTAGGAATTTTTCACCAAATTTTCAACGAGGCTTTTGAGAGCCCACCTTATGAACACTGGCAGTGTCATTTCATTCATCAGTCCTGAAAGGTGATTTCGCAGTCACCGCGAAATCACCTCGGCCCGATTAACGCCATGACAGTAAGAATTAAGAGGAGGGGTCCCAAAACCTCATGTTGAAAATTTGGGCCAAAATTCAAAATGCCTGAGATATGCAACAAAGTTGAAAAAACCTATCTATCCCATTATACAGCTTACTCAGTTCCCAGTCGGCTTTGAAGAGTGCAGGCGTGTTCCCGGTCCACCGATGATCGTCGCGAGCTCCGGAGAAACAAGTATGGGGAATGGGGGTGTGGGGATGCAGGGTGCGCAGTGGGTGGTGCGGGTTGTGGGAGGGGCAGGAGACTACGAGGGACCTTTTTATTCAAAGGTTGTTTTTAAGAAGACTACACGGACGCTTGCCGCTAGGGTGGCTCTCCAGCATGGCAGCAGGAAAAGCTGTTTGAGGAAATGTGGAGCTGACGGGGATTGGGCACCCCATTGGCCAAAACAAGATTTGCCACGCTGGGTGGGCTCCGAGCGTGGCACCGGAAAACCTTTGGGAGGGTGTGCAGCCTTGGAGCCGATAGGGATTGGGCACCCCGTCGGCTACAACAGTTGTTGCCACGCTGGAGTGGGCTCCCAGCATGGCACCTGGAAACTGTTGGGCGTGGGCCGGCGGAGGATTGGACACCCCGTCGGCCATACAGTGTGTGTGCGTGGAGGGGCGCATCAGCCGCAATATGTGTGCTTGCGTGTGTGCGTGGGGGAAGCTCACTGAAGTGGAGCTCTCCCTTTCAACTGTATGCGCTGCATTTTGGAGCTGTCATAGACAACTGCAGCACTCATTGGGAACTGGGGCGTGCCTGCAAACACACTGACTGCATTGGAAGAGGGCTGACACCTCCGAAAACTCGGATGATGGCACTATGTTTCTTGCACATGGTGCAAGCAACATAATCAGGTAAAGCACTTACAGGCAGAGTTTATCAACATATTCTTCTAAGTGCTGTCTTAATGGTGGAGATTTTTGGACAGCCAACTATAGTAGTGCTGGGCAATTTTTTATAAAACATTGTGGAAGAAAAAGTTAAGGAATTTTGGACAAACTTGGTGTGGTAAAAGAACTATAAAGGAGTCTCTATATTGCATCCTCGTGTAACCTGAGGAATTATTCCTAAAAAAATAAACTTGCAATACTATTTGGGAGCAGTCCTGAATGAATTTTGTGCAAAAATAAAGGATAGAAAATTAAAATGCTCAGCCAAAGACAAATAATTAAGAGTTGTATCGGTAAACGTGATGCATGAACCTACTGTGACCTGTGGAAGTGACCAGCTTCCCATCTCAACCATGTCTGTCTCCACTGCGGGACACTTTGGTGGACATTTTATATTTTTTTATTTAAAATTGGTGACCGGGAAAGGCACACTGAGCTGGGGCTCATTTCCAGGTGTGACCCGGGTACAAAGGTGTACACAGAAGTTATGCAGAGAAAAGTACAACAAAATCATTTTACAGACAGTATATCAACACTTCTTGGTTACAGGCAGTCGGTACATATCTAGAGTTTACAGTATAAACTATTATCTTGCAGTATGGTATAAACAAGCACAGAAATTGTACAGTAGAGATGCAGGAGTTTGTTATAGTTTGAGGTTAGCGATACAAATATTGAGCAACTGAGGCCTCCTAGTGCGGATTAGACCCGTGTCGGGGTGGGTCCCATGGAGCATCTTTGGCAAGGAGGGGATGGGAGGAGCCTGAGGAGTTCTTAAACTGCTGAGAGGGAGGAGGCCTGTTGAAGGATGGGTTGGAGGTTGTTCCATTGGTGGGGAGATGGTATGAAAAGGCTTAACCGAAGCAGTGGGGGCAAGGGAGGTTGAAGATGCAGGCGTCCCTGTGGCAGTCCCTGTCCCAATTATCTCTCTTTCTCCATCCCAACAATGTCTGTCTCCACTGCAGGACACTTTGGTGAACATTCTGTATCTCCCCTCATATTTTCCCTGCCCCATTTCAACAACGTCTTCTCCACTGCAAAACACTGTGGTGGACGTTCTATATCTGCTTCCTTTTTACCCTCTCCATCCCAACAATGACTCTCTCTCTCCACCTCAGGGTACTTTGGTGGTCATTCTATATCTCCCCCATTTTCCTCTATCCCATCCCGATTTCTCTGTCCAGTGAGGGGTGCTTTCCCTCTTATTGTATTGCATAGCTTAAAGAGTAGCTGACACCTTTGGGAAAACTTTGGAAAACCTAATATTTAGACACAATTTAGCTTGTATTTCATACATCTTCTCTAGAGTTGTCCTCTCAATTATTTGTTACTGAAGGAATTCCTACAAAAACAAGATCTTTATCCCTGAGAGTGCATCTTCCTCTATAGCTTATTCCGTATTTGAAATCATAATACTCAATGTGATAGCACAGTCTGTTGTCATGGGAATAACTGTGATGTCACAAGCAGAGTATTAAAACATACATCAGCTTTGGAAGAAGCAGTAGGAGCTGCTGAACCCTCAAAGAACAACTCTCCTGTTTTCATGTATATGACCTCAGTAATGAATAAATAATGGCACTAAGACATACAGTGCTAATGAGAAATATAAGCTGTTTTGTGTCCAAATATTATGTTTTTCAAAGTTCTTCTCGCAGCGTTGGTGGTTTTTAAAACTCAGTGCAGTCTGTAATTTGAATATCATACCACTATGATTCTGTTACAAATATCTTACCATACATTGGCCACACACTCCCCTAGCTCTTGTTCTGGTTACTCCCATAACTGGTGTACTTTGTATGCTTTTTACATTATTTTTTTTCTCTGGAATTCATTACTTGTACTTTTCTGTTAACTATTCATGGACATTCACCTGTTATCACTTTGCTATTGCTGTTTCACTGTCTGCTATCCCTCCCCTCCGGTTACACCTGGAAATGAGCTCACCCCCCAGCTCAGCATGCATATCCCTGTCCCCAAATTTTAAATAAATATGTAAATAACTAAGTAAATAAATAACTAAAGAGGTCCCCAAAGACTCTCAAAACATAATAAAAAGGCACGGGACACTACATTTCAAGTGGGTATGAACTGCTGGCATTTGTTGGGTAATTTAAAAATAAGTCCGATTCTTCTTTCAGTGCTGGGATGACTGATGAGTTCTTTATTTATAAACCCCAAATACAATACTGACACCTACCTTGATTGCCTTTTTCTGCCAATAGTCTGGCATTCTTTAGGCGGTCAGGATTGATCAACTGAAAGGTTGACAGGTTCTTCCGTGTCCGTCCATCGGTTGAGGGCCCCAGATCCTGAAGAGACACAAATTCCATTCAGTAGGTAACACAGATTTACCCAGAGGGTTGCCTTTAGACCAGAGTAGGAAACAGGGATGTAAAGCACACTAAAATACACCGCATGCAACACACACACACACACACACACAAACAGCGTGCATGCAATTATCATCTTGCGCATCACACACACATACCAAGCATGAATGCACACATCCATGCACACACGCCAAAGAATGCATGCATGCACACACACACACACACCCAAGCATACACACCCACATGCACTCACAAACATGCACAAAAAACACGCACACTCACACCAAAGTACGTACACACACACATGCATACTTAAAAACGCAAAAAATCACACACAAAGACACATACCACACCCTCAAGCACACCCAAGCACTTCTAAGCATCCATAGACACGGACAGCAGGAGGAGAGCTCTGGGAGACAAAGGAAACAGTTGAATTTCTTGCCTTGATATACCAAAACAACATAATGCAGACACACAGACTTCACAGACAGCAGCCTCTCAAAACCCTTTACAATGAATAACTCATCTTGTGTGTTCCATTCCTCATCTAAAATTACAGACAACTCCAGTATCTTAACATTGCTTTTCAGTCTCTTAGGCATTAGACACATTTCTAACCTCTGACTTTTCAAAGCAACTCCAGGATCACTTATAACAAACTTGTCAATATCCACATGTTCAGTTGTTGAGTACATCTTAACTTTACATATGCAGTATAACATCATCTAGGATACTGTAAAATTGCTGAAAGAGCATTGTTGAAATAGAGCCATCTCACTGGTCCAACTGTATCAAATGACTATTATTTGACTCCCAGTAAACAGTCAGTGAAATTGCTTTAAAACATTTAAGGCCCTATCGTGCTTTAAAACTGGCAGTGACACATAGAAACACAGACTGTCAGTATAGGACTGTGAGATCACTGAGTCTGCTCTGCTTCTCCCTAAGAACCACTCCCCACTACTACTAAGTGGCCCTAGACTGAGCCACCACTGCAAGCTTGGGCTGTCCTGCAACTTTATTCCCCACTGCCCACTGAGGTTCCACAGTCACTAACCCCTTGTACCCATCCCATCCTACCTTAAACGCATGGACTATCTATGACATGACCAATTCACTTGACAGGCAATTCCAGCTGTCCTCCACCCTCTTTGTGAAGAAATGTTTCTTCGGTACTTCCAAATGTACCCTCTAACAGTCAAAACCCATGGCACCTGGTGCACTACCCCTCACTGTGCCTGAACAGTGCATTCTGGGGGTTACTAGTGGGGTACCGCAGGGTTCAGTATTAGACCGCTCCTCTTCAATGTCTTTATAAGCAACATTGCAGAGGGACTGGAAGGAAAGTATGTCTCTTGCAGATGACACAAAGATCTGCAACAGAGTTGATGCACAAGGTGGGGTGGAAAGGATGAAAAGGGACTTGGCAAGGTTAGAGGAATGGTCAAATGTATGGCAGCTTAGATTCAATGCTAAGAAGTGCAAGGTAATGCACCTGGGAAACAAAAAAACAGGCGAAGAGTACACAATGGGGGGTGAGATACTAACAACAACAAAAATGGAAAGGGACCTGGGGGTAGTCATATCAGATGACCTAAATGTGGGCAAGCAATGTGAGAGGGCAACAAGGAGGGCTGGTGAGATACTGGGATGCATAGGGAGAGGCATCACCAGTAGAAACAGGAAGTTATTATCCCGCTGTACAGACAGCTGGTCAGACCCCATCTGGAGTACTGCGTACAGTTCTGGAGACCCAGTCTTCACAAAGACATAGACAGGATGGAAGCTGTCCAGAGGAGGGCAACTAAAATGGTGCAGGGTTAGCACCGGAAGACGTATGAAGAGAGACTTAAGGAGCTTAATATGTATAGCGTCGAGGAAAGAAGGGAGAGGGGGGACATGATAGAAACTTTCAAGTACCTCAAGGGAATCAACAAAGTCCAAGAGGGTAGCATCTTTCAAAAAAGAGGTGTGCAAGAACAAGAGGGCACAATTTGAAGATGGGGGGGCGGCTCAGAGGTAATTTAAGGAAGTACTTTTTCACAGAGAGGGTTGTGGATGCATGGAACGGCCTTCCGGAGGAGGTTGTGGAGTCAAAATCAGTGGTGGAATTCAAGCATGCATGGGACAGTGATAAGGCAATTCTAGGATGTGGGGGTAGGAAGAAGTAGGCTGCTGGCTAACTAGGATCTGCAGCTTATCCATTAGGCAGGGAAATGGGCAGACTGGGTGGGCCAAGCGGTCCTTATCTGCCGTCACATTCTATGTTTTTGTTCTCGTCCACTCTGTTGATCTCACTGAGTTATGTGAAAGTGTCAGTCACATTCTATGTTTCTGTTCTCGTCCACTCTGTTGATCTCACTGAGTTATGTGAAAGTGTCAGTCACATTCTATGTTTCTGTTCTCGTCCCACTCTGTTGATCTCACTGAGTTATGTGAAAGTGTCAGTCACATTCTATGTTTCTCTGTTCTCGCCCACTCTGTTGATCTCACTGAGTTATGTGAAAGTGTCAGTCACATTCTATGTTTCTGTTCTCGCCCACTTGTTGATCTCACTGAGTTATGTGAAAGTGTCAGTCACATTCTATGTTTCTGTTCTCGTCCACTCTGTTGATCTCACTGAGTTATGTGAAAGTGTCAGTCACATTCTATGTTTCTGTTCTCGCCCACTCTGTTGATCTCACTGAGTTATGTGAAAGTGTCAGTCACATTCTATGTTTCTCTTCTCATCCACTCTGTTGATCTCACTGAGTTATGTGAAAGTGTCAGTCACATTCTATGTTTCTGTTCTCGTCCACTCTGTTGATCTCACTGAGTTATGTGAAAGTGTCAGTCACATTCTATGTTTCTGTTCTCGTCCACTCTGTTGATCTCACTGAGTTATGTGAAAGTGTCAGTCACATTCTATGTTTCTGTTCTCGTCCACTCTGTTGATCTCACTGAGTTATGTGAAAGTGTCAGTCACATTCTCCTTTCCATCTTGCCTCCAGCAAGTACATGTTTACATTCCCATCCAGGTCCCCAAATTTTGAATAAATATGTAAATAACTAACTAAATAAATCAATACCTATCTGGACAGGTCCATAGCGGTTGCCCATCCATTCCTCGTATGACTTTCCCTGCAGCCCCTGACCATTTTGGTGGTCTTTCTCCGCACTGTTTCCAATAGTCATGGTCTTTTTTGACATGGGATCTCCAAACCTCCATGTAGTATTCAAGGTGCAACCTCACCAGGGACTTATACAGGGCAGGATCCCTTCCTGCCCCTGTTGAATGTCCTACCAGTACTGCACAGCATCCATTCATCCTTTACATACACCCCATTAGCTTTTTCTCCTATATCTATTATTCCTTTGTTTCTGTCCTGTGCATATTTAAAACCTGCCACAGTATGGGCTGCCACCACCTCCTGGGCAGGCTGTTCCATACATCCACCACCCTTTCCATGAAGAAGAACTTCTTAATATTTCCCCATATGCGGCCACCCTTCAATCTCATGTCATGTCCTCTTGTCCTGGCACTATATTTGAGCTGAAATATGTTATTCCCTAATCCTTCCACCTTGTTAATGCCCTTGAGGTACTTAAAATTTCTGTCATGTTACCTCTCCCTCCTTTGTTACAGCATGTACAAATTTAGGTCCCTCACTCTCTCCTCGTAAGGCTTGTGATGTAATCCGTTCACCATTTTGGTTGCCCTCCTCTGCACAATCTCTATTTTGTCAATGTCCTTTCAAAGGAGTGGTCCCCAGAACTGTACATAGTATTCAAGGTGAGGTCTCACCAGGGTCTTGTACAGTGGAACCATTACCTCCGTCCTTCTGCTTGTGAGTCCCCTTCCAATACATCCCAACATCCCTCTGGCCTTTCCCACCACCCTGGTAGTCTGCCTAGCTGCTTTCAAATCATCTGTGACTATGACCCCCAAGTCTAGATAGAAACTTTATTTATACAGCGCCTCTTCCCAGGTGCTCGGAGCACTGCACATCATATAAAAACAAACATATTCATTAAATTACAAATCAAGATTTACAGCCCCAGCCTGCAGAATAGTAACAATATTTAAAATCTATCTATAATATAAAACTAAAAAATAAAAATAAAATGACAGGGTAGAGGCCATCAAAGAAAGGCAACAAAATGGTGCAGGGCTGCACCAAATGTCCTATGAGGAGAGACTGAGGGATCTTAACATGTGCACCCTGGAAGTGGGGGGTGTGAAAGAGAGAGAGCTTTAAATACCTCATGGAGTGAATAAGGTACTGTACAGGAGGGGAATATTTTTCAGAAAAGATGTACAAGAATTAGGAGGCATGAAATGAAGCTTGGGGGGAGAGTTAAGAGAGATGTGAAGAAGTATTTCTTCACTGAAGGGATGGTGAATGCTTGGAGCAATCTTCTAGTGGGGTTGGTGACAGTGAAAACAGTGATAGGTTCAAGCTTGCATGGGATAGGTATAAAGGAAAACTGGAATCAAAGGAGGGGAGGAAGTGGCCCGAGACAGGTAGGGTCTGCAGTGGCAGAACAGGCAGAGGAAGGGCAGACCAGGTGGATCAAGCAGTCCTTATCTGTTGACAAATTCTACATTCTCTGTTTCTGTTGCACTGGGCTGGTGGCTTGAGGCTGTCACTAATGACTCCTAGATCCCTTCCTCCATAGTCCTGTTTACACTGAAACAGTTCTCTGCTTTGGTCCATGTTCTCAATATGCATGACTTTGCATTTCTTGACATTGAATTTGAGCTGCAAGACCCAAAACCATTTCTTCAGTTTCACCAGATCACTCTTCAATTCCTTGATTACCTCCTCTGTGTCTACCCTGCTGTGCAATTTTGTATCATCTGCAAACAAATGACTCTTACCCTGTATTCCTGCTGTTATGTCGACCTCCGGGTGTAGACATGGAGGATCCAATAGCCCGGAGGACAAGCAGTCAGCTTCTGTGGACATTCTATAGGACTGCTTATTACTGCAAGTACCAACAAGGGAGCAGAAATCCCTCTGACCTGGTGCTCACCAATGAGGAAATGGTAGGGACGGTTGAAATAAAAGAAGTACTGGGGTCCAGTGACTACAGCTTGGTGTTGTTTGAGATAGCTACAGAAAGAGGGCACTCCTCATCACTCAGAGGTTGGGTGTCAGTCACTCAGAGGCTGGGTGCTGGTCACTCAGAGGTTGGGCACTGGTTGCTGAGTGGCTGGGTGCCAATTGCTCAGAGGCTGGGATTCAGTCCACCAGAGGCTGGGTGCCAGTCACTCACAGGCTGGGTGCGCTTACTTGGAGGCTGGAAACCAGTCACTCTCAACAGCAATAAATTAAAACCAGTATGCAAGGACCCACCCAGTGGTAAGGTGGACTGAGGAATTGACTGATTTGCCACTGGCTGCACTGGCAACTGGGTCTCCAAGGGGCCTGTCTGGAGAGAGACAACTCTAACCTTCCTGCTTGACCCCTGGGAACAGTGATCACAAATCAATATACGTTAGCTTATTATTATATTGTCAACACTCCACTAATAATACATTCTTAAAGAACTATGATAAAGCTGAATTCAAATCTATAAATAGACAATTAAATGACATACAATGGGAAAATATGCTACTACCCTCACTCTTGAGGAAGCATGGAACTGTCTCAAAATGTTATTTTGAATCTTGAAAAAGATATGTCCCTATGAAAAGAAATACAACAACAAAGAAGAAGATACCCACATGGCTAAATAATAATATAAAGAAATTAATTATTGACAAAAAACAGCTCTTCTCAAAACTAAAATGTCCACACAATAAAAAGAAAACACTTTATTTCTATCAGGCTTCAGTAAAAACTAAAAAGCAATTTATCTATCCAAACGTAACCCGGAACTTAAAACTGCACATACAAAGGATGGACACAAATCACTATTTGCATATCTAAATAAACAAAAGGAAATAACAGACAAGTTGGCCCACTAATAGTTAATAAAACATTAATCACATCTGACAAAGACGCAGCTGACAAACTCAACAACTACTTTTGTTCAGTCTGTTCCAAAAATGGTACAAATGTCCGTCTAGCAACAACAACTAACAAATCCAAGCATTTCTTAATAACCAGGAAGCACACAAGGGATGTATTAAAATCACTTAACAAAAAAGGTAGTCCAGGACCAGATGGGATAAGCCCCAGATTTCTAGTCAAACAGCTGAAGCCATGAATCTTCCCTTAACCATCATATTCAACAAATCCCTTGAAGATTCCACTGTTCCCCTTGACTGTCTGACAGCCAATGTAACACCCATTTTTAAAAAAAGAAGTCGATCCAACCCAGAAAACTACCGTCCCATCAGTCTGACTTCAGTTCCTTGTAAATTATTGGAGAAAATAATCAAATATATATTAGAATCAGAACTTCAATTATTAAACATTAGTGACTCCACACAACATGGCTTTAAACAGGGCCATTCATGTACTTCTAACCTCACAGCTTTTTACAATCATATAAACCAGGGGGTTGACTCTAACATTCCGATGGCCGTTATCCTTTTGGATTACAGTAAGGCCTTTGACCAGGTGACACATGGGAAACTAATCAACAAACTTCTGTACCTCGGACTTCCTACCAATCTAATTATATGGGTTGACCATTGACTGACGGGCAGAACACAGCTGGTAAAAATCAACGGAACTTTATCAGACAGTGGGGATGTGACTAGTGGGGTCCCTCAGGGCTCTGTCCTTGGACCTACACTATTTAACTTATTTATATCTGACATACAAGTCAGCTCAAGTAATATATTATCGAAATTTATGACTACACCAAACTGGGTGGGAGGGTAGATTCAGTAAACTGTACAAATCATCTGATTAAGGATCTATCTGAGATCAAGACCTGGGTAAATATAAATGGGATGGACTTTTAACACCAACAAGTGTACCATATTTCAACTTGTGAAAAACAACCCAATGCAGGTTTATCAAATGAACAACATCACGCTAAGAGTAGCAAATAGTGAAAAGACCTTGGTATTATAGTTAATAACAAACTTTCCTCTACTGACCATTGCAACAAATTAGCCAAAAATTCCAATGCACTTCTCAGAAGAATAGATCATGAATTTATCACAAAACAGAAGAATGTATAATCCTTCTTTACAGAACATATATATCAGGCCATATTTTGATTATGGGTCACCTTTGGAGTCGAGATTTAAAAAGACATAGAAAGAACTGAAAAATAAGAGAAGAGCAACAAAATGGTACCCATTTAACACAGCTAGTTACCAGATAAACTCCATCAATTGGGCCTATATTCCCTGGAATTAAGGCCATGGAGGAGATCTTTTATTCCTCTTTAAAATACTTCAAACACCTTCCTTAATGCAGCAATGTGGCATTTTCTTTCAGATAGAAAATAGTACCAAGGCTACATCCAAATAGCTAGATATTGGAAAAGCCAAAACTAACAAAATATTATTTTTTTTTCAGTAAGGGCACCAAGACTAGGAAACAAACTCCCACAAGAACTAGTCGACAGCAAGAACCTTGAAATATTCAAAAGGTCTGGACGTGTGGCTAAATAGTAACTGAATCTTTAATGTTCACAAAATTGTAGGGGGGCATTCTCGATAGGCTAACGCCTACTTATGCCGTGATAACACCTACTAAACCTAGTAAACTGAGTGTACATAGGAGAATTTCCTCCTTGGGAAGGGGGACTTCCTGACCCACTGCTTAAGTGCCACCTAGAGGAACTTAGGTGGCAGCACCGTGGGACAGCATGGGAGAGGAGCACCATGCCTGGATGTCAGGGACATCGTCTTGAAGCTGGAGCACACACATCATGACATTACATGCTGTGGGCCCCAAGGGAGAAAATAGGAAAGAACTCTCTGATAATGATGAGGTGATGGCCCAGTCCCTCGTAGGCCCTGCAACAATGAAAGGGCACCTTCGACCACATCCTGAGGCAGGACGCCAGGGACATCGCCATGGGGGCGGAGCCATCACATCACTTGATCGCATACGCATGGGCCACAAGGGTGAAAATGGAGGTAAAGCCCTGTAACAACAGCGTGATGATGATCCAACCCCTTGCAGGGCCCACACCGACAGGGCACCTTTGCCAGGTCCTGGGGCAGGACACCAGCAGAGAAGGTAAGTCTCAAGGTAGTCTGGTGACATGGTGGGGGGAACAGGTCCAGATAGAGACTGGCTGGAGCAACCAGGCGACAAACACAAGGTGCAAAAAGCATCATGCAGTCAGCGCTAACAATATAAAGAGATAAGAATGTAATATAAATGAGAGGGTCACGCCCCACCTACATCTACAGAGAAATGCTGTGCAAAGCGTTTCAGGATGACCCCATGTGTTCCACGGAATTGGCAGTAGAAGCCATGGAATGTTATTGTTGATTGTTGTAAAGAAAGAAAAATGTGTTTACAAAACATACAAGTAGAAACTTTTCTGATTAATGGTCACTATAGAACGTCCACCAAACTGAGCTATTTTGTTGAACAAAGTACATCCTGGAATAAGTACAGTGTTATGGTTATCATTTGCAACATTCTCAAAGTCTGCGCACAGTGCAATAGGGCTTACAGCAAGGCAAATAGGGTGTCTGTGTGTTTCAGTGATCCTGCCCTGCACAGGACCCTAGGGCTTACAATAAGGCAAACCGGATGTTGATGTGTGTCAGTAATCCTGCCCCATACAGGACCGTAGGGCTGTTGGCCTGAACTGCCACCTACAGCTTTTTGCCGTACTGCAAGAGTCAGCACTACCAAAATAGCTGTTGTAAGCATTAGCTGTATTTATTTATTGAAATCTAGGATTAAACACCTTTGAGCTGGAAGTTCGTTTACAAAGGTTCCACATCAGTGGAAGGGTAGACAATAATTACAAACGTTATACAAACAAGACAGAAAAAAAGTGGCAATAATAGTTGCAATACCATTGGTTTGAGACAGTTAGCAATTAATGCGGGCAAACTTGAGCATAGTTGGCAAACAAATAGTAGGAGAAAAGGCAGATAGGAGTTAGAGAGGGCCATGGAAGAAAGTGGGTCAGGAGTGGGTGTGGAGGTGCGGAAAAGGGCAGCAGTCATTGACATTGTGAGGGGGTGGGTTGAAGGTGGCCAGGGCCTTGACAGTGCAGAGAGCCGCTATGTGGCAGGGCAGAGACTGTGGCAAGGGGACTAGGTGTTACAGTCACAGGTGCTAGATGCGGAAAGTTGTAGATGAAGCAGTCTTTTAAAAGGGCCCACAGTAGATATGTTGGAAATATTATCAGTGTGTCTATCTGCAGAACTAAGGATGAGCTAACTGTCTTCCGAGCTAACTGCCCACCAAAAGAATTGCTGTGTTTACTATCCACCTTCTTATCTCTAAGAATAAGACTGTGTCTTTCTCTGAGTTTGTTTGATGACACTGCAGTGTGTATGAGGAGGTTTAGAACTCCCAGCTGTGGTAAGCTGTCCTTTTACATGTATTTGGGGAATAAACTTTTATTCTGTGAGACCTGACTTTTGTGTCATGCTTTGCCAACAGGTACAGAATCTGCCTGCCTAGCAAAGGCAACTGGGCTTACAGCAAGGCAAACAGGATGTCGGTGTGTGTCAGTGATCCTGCCTTGTATGGGACTCTAGGGCTTACAACAAGGCAAACAGGATGTCGGTGTGTGTCAGTGATCCTGCCCACACAGGATCCTAGGGCTTTCAGCAAGGTGAACAGGATGTTGATGCATATAGACAGAGGCTCAATAATAGAAGGGGAGGTGATCCTTCCCAGTACAGGACCCTAGGAGGCCTCATCAGGGCACAAATCAGAACTTGCACCAGAAAAGGATGGGGCAGACTGTAGGTAGTGCACATCATGACTACCAGGACCCTAGTGAGGCCTCATCTCAAGTACTGTGCCCAGTTCTGGAACCCGCAACTCCATGCACAAGACCCTAGTGAGGCCTCATCTCCAGTACTGTGCCCAGTTTAGGGAACCCACAACCCATGCACAGGGCCCTAGTGATACCTCATCTCAAGTACTGTGCCCAGTTCTGAACTCACACCTGAGGAAGGACAGGGACAAGGTCGAGGCGGTGCAGAGCATGACTACCAGGACCTTGCGATTCCTCATCTCAATTGCTGGCCTCAGTTCTGGAACCCACACCTGAGGAAGGAGAGGGACAGGCTGAGACAGTACCGAGCAGGACTACCAGGGATGATCCAAGGACATCACGGCTGGACATATGAGGAACATCTTGCAGATCTCAGTGTGTTCTCACTGCAGACAGGAGAGAAAGGAGGGATGGGATGAGATGTACACCTTTCTGAGGCACATAAATTAGGTGGAGAGAAGGACCTGCATCAGGAACCACAGCGCAGTTATGAGACTGTGGTCATAAGAGCGCAGGATTGGAAACTGGGGAAGGGAGGTTTACGGGGGGCATCAGGAAGTTTTCTTCACTGAGAGAGTGGTGGAGCAGTGGAATAAGCTGCCTAAGGGGGTAGTAGAGGAAGGGACAATAAACGAGCTCAAGGTTGGGTGGGACAAATTTAGGGAGTTGGTAAGGGCGAAGGGGGTAGTGAGGGGAATTATTTCTGTATGGCGGAAGGCCTACAGGACAATATCTAAACAACAGCACATCTCAAAGGATGACTGGATGCATGACCAGTCTTTTTCTGTTGTCATTTTCCATGTATTTGTGTATATATTGCAGATGAATATGGTGGAGTGCTGATCCAAGAACGATCCTTGAGGCATCCTGCTGGTCGCCATTTGACCCTGAGTGACTGACTCCATTTATCACTAGTCTGTGTCCTAGCTCAGACACTTTTCTTATCCTTTTGGCTA
Organism: Neoceratodus forsteri; assembly: GCA_016271365.2. NCBI lineage: Eukaryota > Metazoa > Chordata > Ceratodontiformes > Ceratodontidae > Neoceratodus > Neoceratodus forsteri. Next base: position 28,326,616 of record CM028129.1, read on the forward strand.
GACTATTCCTCACTCCCAGGTCTTCAAGCATTTTCACCAGCCTCATGTGCAGCATGGCCTTGTTGACGACAAGTACAGGACAGCCACAGCTGATCCTAGCCACTTGCCTGTGTCCCTGGCTTGGAAAAGTCGATAAGGTTTGTTTGGCCTGACCTCCCTTTTACAAAGCCCTGCTGCATCCCATCCTATAGTTCCTCCTTTGTGAGGAACTCCACTATCCCTTCCTTAAAGATTGGCTTGAGCAGTTTCCCAACTAGAGATGTCAGACTCTCCAGTCTCTAGTTACCAGGACCCCCTTGTTCCCCTCCCTTGTGAAGAGGAATTACATGTTCCTCCCTCCAATCTCTCAGGACCTCATCAAGCCAGGCATATCACTCACTGTGCTTCCTTTATCTCCCGATTCTGTCTTGGCTCTCCGCCCCTCTACCCGTACCTCTTTCTTTTCACAATTCTCTGCCCCCACCCTATTCCCTTTCTAATAATGACCCTGGGGCCCCTCTTCGAAAGCTTCTGTCGAGAAATATTAATAATGATGGGTATAAACCAGATGTTAAAAGAGCAATTTTAATAAGTTTAATTATTCCTCATGATTTCAAGGCAGTTAAGAATTCTAAGCTATGAAGATGGCAGGTAATTATTTTGGCTGTGAGTGCTATCTTTCCTTCCCCCTGACAGCAGATGATTGTTGCCTTTATACTACAATAAGACTGGAGTTCATCCCCATAAAGACAAACTCTAGTCAGAGCCAATACGGCAGCAAATTGATTTGAGTAAATATTCATGATATCAGGAATTTGCATATTGTTTTGTTGTTAAAGGTTCTATTTAAAATGTGTCATATTACATATAATATGGCATACATTGTCATATGAAAGAGACATTAGCAGTCTGTTACTAATGTGACACATCCTCAGTATACGAGGAGTCTCATAGAGTTACAACTGGCAATAAAGGTAATGAAAAGTATAACATCAAGCCTGGTATTAACTACCCACAAGGCATATTTTCACAGTTGGTTAGTAGATGAAAGTATTAAAACAAGCTTTACATATAAATTTACGATATCAGAAAATATGAATTTATATAAGTCCATTTTGCACAAGTTGGGGTGAAGCACTAAGGATATAAAATGTTTAGGTGTTCATCCATATATTTTCCTTCTCTTGAGAGACATTTTCTCTTGCACTGTGGATCCAATGAACTCTGTGATACAAAATACAAATGTCAGGCATGTATTCTAAAAACAATAAAAGCAGGACGATATTATATCAGATGCTCATTTAGTCATAATCATACAGTGGTAGTCAGAGAAAAGTTTCTCAGTACTGAGGTATACCTGGGTATACTGAGGCAGAGTGAGGCAGAAACACATTAAAGTCAATGCAAATTACAACTTGAGTGCCTCAGTGGTACCTCAGTGGTACCTTGAGGGACCTCGAGGTAGGCAACTTTTAGATAACTACCACTCTATTACAATAAAAATATTTCTATTGCAAAGTATGCCTGACATCTTTATATACAGCAAATAAAGATTGTCTATAGAAATCATTCGCACCTGGGCTATAAGAGCCCCCAAGGTATAGATTCATTATAGCGAGCATCTGATATAATAATGCCCGACTTTTTATCTAATGTTTTACAACAGACTCCTGATATTTGGAATCATTGTACTGCAGAGTTCATTGGTTTCACAATTCTGAAGACAACGTCTCTCAAGAGAAGTGATACATAAATGAATACCTGTCTATTTTATATCCTCATTGCTTCACTCCAGCATCCACAAAATATATTTCTATACGGCTTATATGTCTTAATATTGTAGTTTATATGTAAAGCTTTTTTTATAACTGCATGCACTTACCAACTGTGAAAATATGCCTTTTGGGTAGTTTAAACCAGGTTTGATATTATCCTTTTCATTACCTTAATTGCCGGCTGTATTTTATAAGTGCCTCCTCGTATCCTGAGGATGCATCTTATTCTGTTTTTTACATTTTTATTTGTACACATCACTGGTGGCGGATAATATAATAACCAGTTACAATAGTGCAACAAATATAGCACAAGGAAAAACAGTGATGTCCGATGGCGTGCACACAGACAGTGACAGGGATTAAGCAAGCCGTGCAGTAAGCACTACCCAGGTCGCTGTCTGTAGTACTAGGAAGAAGACAAGGGCTAAGAATTGAAAATGGTGGACGAGCTGCTCTGTGGCAGAGAGGACTGAGACATGGAGCTGCTTGGCACAATAGTGGTGAAGGTCAGGGTTCTAGTCCTGACATTCAAAATTTTGTTTTCTACCTTAACAGGGTCATTATTAGAAAGGGAATAGGTGGGGGCAGAGAATTGTGAAAAGAAGGAGGTACAGTAAAGGGGCAGACAGCCAACACAGAATCGGAGATAAAGGAAGCACAGTGAGTGTTTGGACTGGTAGCAGTCATCAGTGTACTTTTGACTGCTACCAGTGGCATTGCCTTTACTTGTGCATTTGTTTTGGCCACTGTTCTGCATAGTGCTGTATGGAAGGTGCTGTTATTGACAGTGCTGTTCATATATGTGCTATTCAGACCTAGTGCCAGATAATATAAGGCATTTCTGCATTAAGTTACTGACTTGATAAAACTCTGCTTCTGGAGTGAAACGTTAGTTGTTTTGCCCCAATATGGCATAGCACTGCTCTCTGATATTTATTGCACTACTGCACTTTTGTTGTTTCTAGTATTCATCCTATGAATTCCCATTCCAATTCCACTCCAATTCACCCCATACCCTCCTCCTTACCCTTAGACCTACCACATCGACTAATGCAGCTATGTCAATCCTGAAGGTATTACAATTGTCCCCTCCCACCCCTCCTAACCTCTCCTCCCTCCACTATCCTTGGCGCATCCTGTGCTCTCAGTGCCCTTGCTTTATAGTCTTCTCCTAGGCCATGTAATGCTTTGCCGGTCTAGACCTCATCCAATATAATATTGTACCCTACTGTCTATCAGAGACCTGCCTTGTACAGAACTCGCACATAGCAGTATGCTGACTGCCTTTGGTACCATGCCGGTAAAATATGCTGCCTTGTTCTGTTCTCAGTGTCAAGCCTTACGTTGCTATTTGTAAATTATTGTACACCACTGTGCCAAGCCACACCTTCTCACTTGTAATGACTGTACATAGGCTGCCAATGTTGCTCACGCCTACTCCAAATTGTTGTATTGTGACTTGTTGTTTAAACTACCAGGTCCATGTTGTAAATGAGCCCTGCTCAATGGTGTTCCACCTGGCTAAATAAAGATGTTGATTGATTTATTGATTGATTGGTTGATTGACTGATATGCTTTTCCATCAAGCAGGTTAAAATTTTACTGCTGACTATGGAATAACACTGCCTTTTATTTGATGTACAAGTGGCAAGTACACAAATGTGTAACAGTACAATGAATAGCAGAGAACAATGCTAGAATAGATTAATACAGAAAACAACAAATGTTTCTTTCCTAAAACATCACTTGGCTCGATGTGATGGCGCCTGATGTGTTCATTCTCGGGGTCATTAACAGGCAATAGTTCCGTGTTTTTCACTTGTATCATAATATCTAGCAGCTAAGAAATCAATCGGAAAGGTTTGGCTATTAGGATATCGGGTTATAACGAGACACTCTGGCTCGCATGACCAATTGTGGGGATACAGCCGAGGCAACTGGCCATGTCGAACACGTGGGCCGGGAAACAAGGGCCCAAGTGCGCAGTAGACCCAGGAGATGTTCACTGCATCTCTTTAAAAGCAAATGGCTTAGTGACACTGGCAGCGAACAATATGATAGCAGCAATTAACAGGTTGGAATCCTGACTGGACATAACAGAGCATAAAATTAAAGAAAACACTGACGCACTAGAAGACATCTCTGCTATAATGAGGGCTCAAGAGAGATCAATCCAGGCATTGCAGGCTAAGGTTGATGATCTAGAAAATCATAGTAGGCGTAATAACCTGCGTTTGCTAGGGTTTCCGGAGGGTGCAGAACAAGGTAACCCTGTTGATTTTCTTTACGATACCCTCCCTGACCTGCTAAAGCATAATCTTCCTCTTGGCTTCACGATTGAGCGGGCACACAGAACTCTCTCCCCTAAACCGAAACTCAGCGACAGGCCGAGACCGCTCATGGCACGAGTATTAAACTTTGCCGACAAGGAATGGGTTACATCTCGTGCTCGGGAGCTTGGTGCTCTTTATTGGCGGGAGCATAAAATAATGATTTTTCAGGACAACTCTCGGGACCTGGCAGCTCGACGGAAGAAATACTCTGAGGCCTGACGTATCATGCATGAAAGTGGCATCAAATTTTCACTTATATCCTGCGTTATGCGATTGAAGAGAACAGTACATTTCTCTGCTTACTACCCCTAGTAGTCTGTCTGAACATTTAAAAGCAAATGGTATGGAGCTGTCACTATGGACAATGTATCCATGGATTCTACTCTACGGGGGAGTCACAGTAATAATGTATCCTAGATGGCGCCTGCATATCCTTATCTCACCTTAATGGGTTCCAGTTTCAAGGCCAGAGTACTCCACTCCCAGCACGCATACGGAACGCTAACAGAACGAGAATCACCTTAAGAGAATTCACCCTATCAATCGTGCAGGGAATGTTTCAGATCTATCGCTAAGCTCAAAGGCTTCTATGATGGATTTTGACTCTCAATTCCTCTCCTCTAACAGATTTGCACCACTTGCCCCATCTCACGGGATGAATTTCCTGAATACCCCAAGAGGAAATGCTGCAAGAGGCTTCAAAGGTTGAATACTTGTCGGTGATCTTGTGTCAGCTGTACCTACACCTAAGGATTCTACTCAGGAACTACCTTTGAACAACTGTGGTGAAAGCTGCTTAGATCAATGTGCACGCCAACCTGAACTCAGTATTGAAAGTTTGCCTCCTTGGATGCACAGAACCACTATTAGATAAGTGCCTATGTTCACTCTGTATTGTTAAGGGGCGAGGTAGTGAAGTAGGCGGGAGAAACTAGAGGTCTGTGCAGCCCATTTGCAAGGCATTCCTTGTGGACTAACTGGTCCTCTTAGGTCTTTATGACACCAGAGGGTGTCTTACAGAGTTGGTCTAAACTTTGATGGTCCTGGTATGGCCCTTATAGTAATAAATACCCCTGGGAGTCCTTGGTCCCACGCAGGACTTGTGATGGGGAAAACTCCAATACCCAGTGAATCTTTATGGCTGCACTAGAATAATGCCAAGGTTGGAACAGAGAAATCTCCCCCCCCATGGGCACCACAACTATGTAAGGGGTCAACATGCTATTCGGTATGCCTGGCCGGTAGCTGTTAGAGAAATCGGACATGGGGCTATGTTAAAGTACTTGATCCCCGAGAAATGGGTTGCTCTCAGGGGCGATAAAGTCCTGGTTAATGCCCAAGACCACCACCCACTGTAGGTGGAACGATGAGGCCTGAGAGGACTTTGACTCCTCGGCCTGAGACATCGTTATCTCCAAAGTGCACTGGTGTGCATCAGGTAAATAGTTTTAGTGTGTCAATAATTGTTGTGTTCCAGACTATTTTTACAACTTCAAAACAGATGTGTGGTGTTAAACTTTAGTAAACTCTGTATTATGCTTGTAGGGTTACAGACTGGATCTGAGGAGAAGCTGGATGGTTGACTGAGTTTATCCCTTCATATCCCCTAAAAGATTTTGTTATATCCATCCTAATGGGTGATATCTCCTTTATAACTTGGAACGTAAGAGGGTTAAATTCCCCTTCTAAGAGGAAGCAGGTATTTTCCCATCTTAAAAGACTTAAAACCCAGGTGGCCTTAGTGCAAGAAACTAAACTTGCAGAGAAGGATTGTAAATATTTAGTTAGGGACTGGGTGGGTATGGAACTGCATTCTTGCACCTCCATGAAGAAAAGAGGTGTAGCAATCTGATCCACAAATCACTCCATGGGAGGTGGTTAGAGGAAGACAGACTCTCATGGACTCTGGTGTAGCTAGCTTGACAACCCTGAGGCCACCTTCTGGTGGTAAACATTTATGCTCCGAATATGGATGATCCTTCTTTCTTTTTAGAGTTGAACTCTAAATTAGACACAATGGTAGAAAAAGATATACCCATTATCATCGGGGGGGATTTTAATCTTACACTTGTCCCTGTGTTGGACAGGAGTGATCTAGGCAAAGAATCTCATACCAGGGGAGCTCAGGCCATTCAACACCTAAGCTCTGAGTATCAGCTGGTGGACATATGGCGCTTAGTGCACCCCTCTGTCCGGGACTATTCCTACTATTCTGGGGTCCATGGTACTTATAGTAGATTAGACTACTGACTTATTTCCCATAGTCTTACAGGCCTAGTTAGTAACTCAGTTATTCTTCCCATGGTAATCTCGACCATGCCCCAGTACAGGTAGTCATCTCTTGGGGTCCTTCTTCTCAAAGATCCCTTTCCTGAAGACTCGATCCGCTACTCCATGTGATCCCAATTTCAGAAAATGGGCTGAATTAGAGACTACAAACTTTCTTAGGGACAACCCCCTTGAGGACACATCTGCCCAAAATACCTGGGAGGCCTTCAAAGCCACCATGCGTGGGAAAATTATAGGGTATGCCTCCTACAGGAGGAAAAACAGGGAAAGGGAAAGGGTACAATTGGAGGATGACCTGCTCAACACTGAAAAAACTTTTAAGGTTCAACACCACCCTTCCTCTAAGTCACTGTGGGGTCGAAGAGTTCTGGATATAAGGACTAGGTTAAATGAACTTCTCTCCAGGGTGGCTGACTTGGCACTTATTAGAACAAAACATACATACTGGGTGGGTGGGGAAAAAGTGGGAAAATTCTGGCATATCAGCTTCGGAAACAACAAGGAAATAGGTACATAGGGGGGTTAAAAGATCCAGGCACAGGAGTAGTGAAAACGAATCCACAGGAAGTGAATGATATTATGAAGGCATTTTACTCTCAAGTATACAAGTCAACCAAAACCAATCCTTGTTTGGATATATCACCATTTTTAGAAACGGTGAGACTCCCGACGTTGGCTCCAGAACAAACCGCAGCTCTGGAGAAACCCCTAACCCATGCAGAGGTTGCGGCCTCCCTGATGGCTTTAAAAACAGGAAAGGCCCCTGGCAGTGACGGGTTCCCTGTGGACTTTCTGCAACTATTATCCCCTCTGATCTCTCCCTTGCTCTGTAAGGTCTTTAAGGAGACCAAGGATAACGGTATACTACCCCCTACACTAAGGGAGGCTGTCATCTCAGTGATTCCCAAACAAGACAAACCCCCTGATGAACTGGCAAGTTATCGTCCTATATCCTTAATAAATTCAGACAGCAAGGTCTACGCCAAAGTGCTTGCGGATAGACTGGCCCTGGTCTTACCATCCCTGATTCACCCATCACAGGTCAGTTTTGTAAAAGGTAGATATAGCACTGACCATATTAGAACACTTATTAATCTTATTCACATAGCGAATCAGGATACATTAAGGGTGTTCTGCTGTTGCCATTGATTTTGAAAAGGCATTCAATTCAGTGGAGTGGAATTACCTGCAGAAAGTTTTATACCACATGGGGTTTGGACCGAACTTTAGAGTGGCTGTCTCCTCCATTTACACATCTCCCAGTGCAAAAGTCCTCACTAATTCGGTCCTGTCTGAACCATTTCCTTTACACAGAGGTACACGTCAAGGATGCCCGCTCTCTCCTCTTTTGTTTGTCATTGCTATTGAACCATTAGCAGCTGCAATCAGACAGAATACGCACATCACTGGTATCGGTAGGGGGCAGGTCTTTGTCTCCTCCCTGCTGTATGCTGACGATCTGCTGGTATTGCTAAGAGACATTAACGAGTCCTTACCCCAACTTCTAGATATCCTGGACTCCTTTTCATCCATTTCAGGGTTAAAAATAAATCAACCCAAAACTGAAATACTCCTTCTCAACACGCAGTGCAAGTCTCACCAAGTGGCACAGTTTGGACTTAAATGGTCACAGCATATGATCAAATACTTGGGAATCAAGGTGGGGAGTAATTTAGCGAAGTGGTGGGATAATAACCTGTGCCCCCTTCTGGCCAATTAGTAAACTTGAAATGGAGCGATTAAATAAGCTCCATTTAACCATGGCAGGTAAGATAGCAGCCGCTTTTAAGATGTCCCTCGCCCCGAGATTTTTCTATGTGCTTGCCCATATCCCTCTTTTTCTCCCAAATTACTGGTTCAGGAAAATAGACACGATGATTGGATCCTTTCTATGGGGCTCAGTTAGACCTCGTTTCAGTAGAAATCAACTTTGGGCTCACCCTCTGCAGGGAGGATGGAGTCTTCCATGGACTGAAGGCTATAAGATAGCTTTTCAAGGAGCACAAACATTGAAATGGTTCCAACCCCATAATACTGATTCTCCTCAGTGGCTAAGGCTCAAACAGATGTACAGTAATAGCCCTACAGCAGTCTCTTTCTCTGCTCCTCCCTGGTCAGGAGTATGCATTGCATCCCACTATAGGTTCCTCAATCAGATATTGGAAGATTCTACAAAAAAAATAAAACTCCGACTCTTCCCTTATGTATGTGCCCTTGGAACAACTCTATAACCATTGGTGGCTCCATGGTGGCCTGGCTCTCCTGGCAAGAACAAGGCATTATATTCCTTAAGGATATAGTGAGACCCAATTCCTTTGTGGTGGATACGTACCAGAATCTGCAATCCAGATGGAACCTGGATAAATCAGATTTTTGGAAATACCTGCAACTGCGTGACAGTCTTAGACCTCTCCTAAATCAGGGTAAAGCTCTTCCAGCTTGTGACTCATACTTAAAAAGGTGGCTTTACCTGCCCAATAAAGTTGCAGCTATGATATATGCTGTACTGAGGGACTCGCTACCTTCCTCTAATACAAAGTCTAAGTTAAAATGGGAAAAAGCCTTAAATATACAAATATCAAAGACACAGTGGAAACGGTGCTGGCAGGTTGGGTTAAAAACTCATAAAGATACCCGGAGCAGACTTATACATAATAAAATTTTGCATTCTTGGTACAGGACACCTGCTATATTAAAGAAAATGAAAGTCCTCACACACGATATGTACTGGCGATGTCTCCAGCCGGGGGATCTATTTCATATTCTTTGGCAATGCCCCCGAATACATGATCTTTGGGAGGAAGTGATACATGTGGCCAGCATGATACTTAACTGTCAGGTTCCTGTTGACCCTTCCCTTATGCTGTTAGGTTTGTGGCGTGTTCCTCCCCTTAAACACCAGGAACTTAGGTGGCTACTCCTACTTAGTATGCAGGTTAAACGGTTAATCCTACAAAACTGGCAAAGTACTGTCCTGCCCAGTCTCAAGGAGATTATAGCATTGCTCTCCTCTGTATATGAGATGGATAGGCGGACACATATGGCTATGGGGAAGATGGAATACTTCTCCCCTTGCTGGGCCCCTTCATGGCATATCTGTCAGCCAGAGCGGTGATCGGATGATCAGTCTCCTCATATCCATCTGACACCACTTACTGTCTGAACTAAGGTTACCCTCTGAATACTCTATTATGAATCTATGGATATAAGGGTATAGAGTGTCAGTAATGTGCAACGTTGTTTCTATTTGAATGATATAGTGTACATAGTTTACCCGCATTGAGGTAATTTCTGTTTTATAGGTTTAATACAGGTCATTGACTGGTATGTGAATATCTATCAAGTGTTATATTTTGTAGTTTGAGTAATGGTATCTAACATACCCACTTTACCCGTATAGAGCGTATAACACTGTTTATTAATAGTAGATATGCTCCACAGTAGAACAGATGATGTATGATATTACTTTGTTTACTCTGTGGTCTCTCTCCTCCAGAAGCAGTGTACGAAGCGGCCATAAGAGGGTGTAACTATTATACTCCATGAAGCCTTGTCTTATATGTGGTGATACCTCCCTATGGTTGCTGCTATGGGAAAAGTGAGGTAGGTGCATCTATCTTGTCTGTTTCGATATGCTTTAGGATTTGAGATTTCATAGTATTCACAGTATATACCCTGTGAATTTCGCTCTGTATTTTCTCCTTTTCTTTGTTTTATTATTTTGTTATGTATGTTTGGTGATTAGGGTGTTGAAACCAGTTTACATACTAGTTCATGGGTATCATAAAAGAGGGATTTATCCTTCATACGATGTCAATTATACAATTATAAGTGCAGCTTGAATGGATACTTGGATGGGACGGTGTAACATCAAGGTTATGTCCAGACTGTCAACACCAAGCAACTCTGTATACACATCCACTATACTTGTAATACTGTATGTATGTTTTGCTTTATGTTTGAAAACAATAAAACATTTAACTGAATAAAACATCACTGGAGATGGGCTCCCATTATCTGCTTACTGTTTTTCATTGACTGTTGGACCAGGGGGCTGAGCACCTAGTGTTAGAATGGAGGGTTGGCAGCACCGGGGTTTGACTGCCATTGTTTGCTGCTTGTTTGTGTCAGAATTGGGAAGTTTGGTGGCAACAAGACTGAGCATCAAGTGGCTACTTGCTTTCATTTTAGTTTACAACCCTACCCCATAATTGGGCATCCAGTGTGGAGGCAGGGAATGGCACTGCAGTTTGGCTCCTGGTGACTACCTAGCTGCCTGAATCAGGTCACCCAGCCAACCAAACCAGAACCGCGTGCCATTGCTTGCAAGCTGCAGCACAGAAGCTTCCCTCAACCCAGCAGTATAGCTAACCTTAAAAAGAGCTGTACTATGCTGTGCTTCTTCCATAAAATACTAGAGCAGTCTGGTTGATAATGAGAGGTGCAGCACCAGCTAGCCACCCTGCCCAGCCAGTAGTTGCAACACAGAGTCAGACCCTCAAGTAAGCGTCATACCAGCAGCAAAAACAGCCAAGAAAGAAATTCCCTGCAGAACCAGAAAGACAGGGTTCTGGCTGCCTGTGCCTTTTCATTAAGGTAAGTGGCTGGGTTTATTTCAGAATGTCTCAGTACTGAGGGGAGGGGAAGGGAGAGACTCGAAAGAGATGGATAGCTTTGCTTTTCCTGGTGGGAGAGAAGGAGGTCCTGCTTCTCCTGGCTTAGGTGGGTGAGGATGGCCCTGCTTCTTTTGGCTTAGGAGAAGGGTATCTCCCTGTTTCTCCTGGCTTGGGGGGGTGGCCCTGCTTTTCCTGGCTTGGGGGTGGCCCTGCTTTTCCTGGCTTGGGGGGCCCTGCTTTTCCTGGCTTGAGGGGGTGGCCCTGCTTTTCCTGGCTTGGGGGATGGCCTAGCTTCTGGGTCATGTGGCCTGCTTCTCCTGCTAGAGGAAGCAGGGGGAGTGCTTCCCTCCCCCGAGCCAGGAGAAGCAGAGCCATCCATTCCAAGCCAAGAGGAGCCGAGCCTCCGTACCCCACCCCAAGACAGGAGAAGCAGGGCCCCCTGTAAAAAATAAAATGGAATTTGCATTTTTATTTTAGAAACATAACATTCATCATTAGTTCAAATACTCCAAGATGCAAGCATGAATATGCACATATGCTTTCCATTCTGGTTTCAGTAGGTGCCCTGGCTTCCAACTGTAGTGCCCAGCCAGTGCCTGGTAGCCAACAGAAGCTGGAGCTGCCGCTGTTGCTAGCCTTACAAACTGTGAAACCTGATCAAATAGAAATAATAAATGTAAATGTGGAGGTGGACATTGGGCAGAAAAATTAAATGAAAGAGGGGGAATTTCCAAGAACTGAAGTTGATAGGGATATGTGGTCTGGATCGGGGGCCTCACAGTATGAACTGTGATTGACAGGGTGTATGTGGCCTGGATGTGAGGGGGCACAATGAACTGTGGTTGTTAGAGGGTATGTGGTCTGGATGCGGGGGAGTGGACATTATGAACTATGATTGATAGGGGGTATGTGGTCTTGATGAGGGGTGTGCACACTATGAACTGTGGTTAATAGGGGGTATGTGGTCTGGATCTGGGAAGCACACAATATGAACTGTGGTTGATAGGGGTATATGGTCTGGATGCGGGGGGTACAATATAAACTGTGGCTGATAGAGGTATGTGATCTGGATATGGGGGAGCACAATATAAACAGTGGTTGATAGAAGTTATGTGGTCCGGATGCAGGGGTGGCACAATATGAACTGTGGTTTATAGGAGGTATGTGGTCTGGATGCAGGAGGCACAATATGAACTGTGGTTGATAGCAGGTATGTGGTCTCGATGTGGGAAGCACAATATGAACTGTGGTTGATAAAAGGTATATGGACTGGATGCGAGGGTGAACAATATGAACTGTGGTTGATAGAAGGTATATGGACTGGATGCGAGGGTGCACAATATGAACTGTGGTTGATAGGAAGTATGTGGTCTGGATGTGGTGGTGGCACAATATGAACTGTGGTTTATAGGTATGTATTGGTCTGGATGGTGGGTGAACACAGTATGAACTGTGGTTGATAGAGGGTCATGTTGTCTGGATGTGGGGTGGCACAGTATGAACTGTAGTTGTGAGGGTATATGTATGGATGTGGGGGTGTATGCACTACTGAGCTGTAGTTGATGGGGTATGTGGTGTGGATGTGAGGAGCTCACAATATGAACTGTGATTGATAGGGATATGTGGTCTGGATGCTGGGGGGCACAATATGAGCTATAGTTGATAGAGGGTATGTTGTCTACATACGGGGGCACAGTATGAACTGTGGTTGATAGGGATATGTGGTCTGGATGCAGGGGTGCACAATATGAGCTGTGGATGATAGAGGGTATGTGGTCTGGGTGTGGGGGTACAATATGAACTGTGGTTGGTAGGGGTATGGTCTGGATGTGGGGAGCACAGTATGAACTGTGTTTGATAGGAGACATGTGGTGTGGATGTGGGGGGCACAACATAAACTCTGGTTGATAGGGGGCATGTGGTCTGGATGTCGGGGGTGCACAGTATGAACTGTGGTTGATAGGAGGTATGTGTTCTGGATGTGGGGATGTGCACAGTATGAACTGAGGTTGATAGGGGTTATGTGGTCTGGATCCGGGGGGCACACAGTATGAACTGTGATTGATATGGGGTTTGTAAGCCTGAATGCTGAGGCACAGTATGAACTGTGATTGATAGAGTATATGTGATCTGGATGTAAGGGGTAGGTACAAATTTGAACTATGGTTGATAGAGGTATGTGATGGATACTTGAGAGGAAGTGGACAATATGAACTGTGATTGATAGGAGGTATGTGAGTCTGATGTGGGGCTGCACAGTATGATTATGGCTGATAAGAGGTATGTGGTCTGGATCGAGGGGCACATGAATATGAACAGTATTGATAGGGGTATGTGGTCTGGATGTGGGGTGCACAATATGAACTGTGGTAGATAGGGGTATGAGAGTCTGGATCGGGGGTGCACAGTATGAACTGTGGTTGATAGAAATGTATGTGGTCTGGATGTGGCAATACAATATGAACTAATGGTTGATAGAGGTATAGTCTGGATAGGGGGCACAATAGACTATGGTTGATAGAAGGGTATGTAGTCTGGATGTTGGGTACAATATAATTTGTGGTTGATAGGGGTATATGGTCTGGATGCAGGTGACACAGTATGAACTATGTGGTTGATAGAAATTATGTTGTCTGGATATGGGCAGCAGAATATGAACTATGGTTGATAGAGGTATGTGGTCTGGATGTGTGGGGCACAAAATATGAACTGAGAGTTGATAGAGGTATGTGAATGTCTTGATCAGAGGCACACAGTATGAACTGTGATTGATGAGGGGTATATGTGCCTGGATATAGGGGCACAATATGAACCTATGGTTGATAAGTTATATGGTCTTGATGCGGGGGAGTGGACAATATCAACTGTATGATTGGCCAGAGGCATATGGTCTTGATGTGGGGGGCACAATATGAACTGTGGTTGATAGAGGTGTGTGGTCTGGATGTGGGACGGCAGAATATGAACTGTGGTTGATAGTGGGTATGTGGTCTGGATGTGGGGAGCACAATATTAACTGTAGTTGTTAGGGGGTTTGCAGTCTGGATGCTGGGGGTACAATATGAACTGTGGTTGATAGAAGATATGTGGTCTGGATGTGTGGAGCACACAGTATGAACTGTGGTTAATAGGAGGTATGTGGTCCGGATGCGGTGGTGGTACAATATGAACTGTGGTTGACAGAGGGTACATGGTCTGGATGCAGAGGAGCTCCCAGTATGAACTGTGGTTGAGGGTATGTGGTCTGGCATAACGTTAGTATGAACTATGGTTGATAGGAGGTATGTGGTCGGATGCAGGGTAGCACAATATGAACTGTGGTTTATAGGGGTATGTGGTCTGGATCTGGGGGCACAGTAAGAACACCTAGTTGATAGAGGGTATGTGATCTGGATGTGGGGATTACAGTATGAACTGTATGGTGATATAGAGGGGTTTGTGGGGGCACAATATGAACTGTAGTTGATAGGGGGTATGTGGTCTGGATGGGGAGCATAATATGAACTGTGGCTAATGGGGGGGTTTGCAGTCTGGATGTGGAGGAGCACAATATGAACTGTGGTTTATAAGGGATATGAGGTCTGGATGCGGGGAGTGCACAATATGAACTGTGGTTCATAGGAGGTATGTGGTCGGGGCGCAGGGGTGGCACAATATGAACTGTGGTTTATAGGGGTATGTGGTCTGGATGCTGGGGGGCGTACTATATAAACTGTTATTGATAGGGGGTATGTGGTCTAAATGTGGGGGTTGTACAACATGAACTGTAGTTGATCCAGAGTATGTGGTCTGGATGTGGGTAGCACAATATGAGACGTGGTTGATAAGGGTATGTGATCTGGATGTGGGGACATACAATATGAACTGTGGTTAATAGGGTTATGTGATCTGGATGTTGGGGCACAATATGAACTGTGGTTGATAGAGGTATGTGGTCTGGATGCGGGGGCACAATATGAACTGTGGTTGATAGAGGATATGTGATCTGGATGTAGAGGGACATACAATATGAACTGTGGTTAATAGGGTTATGTGATCTGGATGTTGGGGCACAATATGAACAGTGGTTGATAGGGGGTATGTGGTCTGGATGTGGGGGGGCACAATTTAAACTGTGGTTGATGGGGGATATGTGGTCCTGGGACAGGGGGCACAATATGAACTATGGTTGATGAGGGTATGTGGTCTGGATGCTGGGGGCATAATATGAACTGTGGTTGATAGGGGTATGTAGTCTGGATGCAGGGGTTACAATATGAACTGTGGTTGATAAGTGCGATATGTGGTCTGGATGTGGGGTGCACAGTATGAACTGTGGTTGATAGGGGTATGGGGTCTGGATGTGAGGGCACAATATGAACTGTGGTTGATTGGTATATAATGTCTGGATGTGGAATTGCACAATATGAACTGTAAGTCGATAGAGGAAGTATGTAGTCTGGATGTGGGGGTACAATATGAACTGTGGTTGAAAGGGGTCTGTGGTCTGGATCCGGGGGCGCACAATATGAACTATGGTTGATGAGTGGGGTTTGCAGTCTGGATGCAGAGGGCACAATATGAACTGTGGTTGATGAGGAGGTATATGCGATTCTGGATGTGGGGACATACAATATGAACTGTGGTTAATAGGGTTATGTGATCTGGATGTTGGGGGCACAATATGAACTGTGATTTATAGGGGTATGTGATCTGGATGTGGGGCACACAATATGAACTGTAGGTTGATAGAGAGTATATGGTCTGGATGTGAGAGGGCACAATATGAACTGTAGTTAATAGGGTTATATGATCTGGATATTTGGGGCACAATATGAACAGTGGTTGATAGGGGTATGTGGTCTGGATGTGGGGGCACAATATAGAAACTGTGGTTGATAGAGGATATGTGGTCTGGATCGAGAACACACAATGTGAACTGTGGTTGATGGGTATGTGGTCTGGATGCAGGGGGCACAATATAAACTTTGGTTGATAGGGAAGTATATAGTCTGGATGCAGGGTTACAATATGAACTGTAGGTTGATAAAGGCGTATGTGGTCTGGATGTAGGGGTGCACAATATGAACTGTGGTTGATTAGTATATATGGTCTGGATGTGGGTGGGCACAATATGAACTGTGAATCGATAGGGGTATGTAGTCTGGATGTGGGGGGTACAATATGAACTGTGGTTGAGAAGGGCATGTGGTCTCTGGATGTGGTGGGCATGATATAAACTGTGGTTGATAGGGGAATCTGGTCTAGATGTAAAGATGCACAACATGAACTGTGGTTGATAGAGAGTACATGTGTAGTGCAGATGGGGGCACAATATGAACTGTGGTGGTAGAAATGTATGTGGTCTGGATATGGGCGGCACAATATGAACTGTGGTTGATAGTGGGGTTTGCAGTCTGGATGTGGGGGGGCACAATATGAACTGTGGTTGATAGTGGCTATGTAGTCTGGATGCGGGGGTGCAGAATATGAACTGTGGTTGATAGGGGTATGTGGTCTGGATGCAGAGGGGCTCACAGTATGAACTGTGGTTGATAGGGGTATGTGGTCTGGATGCAGAGGGGCTCACAGTATGAACTGTGGTTGATAGGGGTATGTGGTCTGGATGTGGGGGGCACAATATGAACTGTGGTTGATAGGAGCTATGTGATCTGAAAGTTGGGGTTGCACAATATGAACTGTGGTTGATAGAAGGTATGTGGTCCGGATGCAGGGGTGGCACAATATGAGCTGTGGTTTATAGGGGTTATTTGGTCTGGATGCAGTGGGGTGCTGAATATGAACTGTTATTGATAGGGGTATGTGGTCTGGATGGAGAGGGGCTCACAGTATGAACTGTGGTTGATACGGGATATGTAGTCTGGATGCGAGGTGGCACAATATGAACTGTGGTTAATGGGGGGTTTGCAGTCTGGATGCAGAGGGGCACAATATGAACTGTGGTTGATAGGGGTATGTGGTCTGGATGTGTGAGGGCACAATATGAACTGTGGTTGATAGAGGTATGTGGTCTGGATGTGAGGGGTGCACAGTATGAACTGTGGTTGATAGAGGGTATGTGGTCTGGATGTGGGGGGCACAATATGAACTGTGGTTGATAGGGGTATGTGGTCTGGATGTGGGAGGGCACAGTATGAACAGTGGTTGATAGTGGGTATGTGGTCTGGATGTGGGGGAGCACAATATGAACTCTGGTTGTTAGGGGGTTTACAGTCTGGATGCTGGGGGTACAATATGAACTGCGGTTGATAGAAGCTATGTGGTCTAGATGTGTGGAAGCGAATTATGAACTGTGGTTGATAGGGTATGTGTTCGGATGCAGAGGTGGCACAATATGAACTGTGGTTGATAGAGGTATGTGGCCTGGATGTGGATAGGCTCACAGTATGAAATATGGTTGAAACTTATGGTCTGGATCGCGAGAGAGCACAGTATGAACTATGGTTGATAGGGAGGTATGTCTTCCGTTTGCAGGGTAGCACAATATGAACTATAGGTTTATAAGAGGGTTGTTTGAGTCTGGATTAGAGGAAGCAGAATATGAACTGTGGTTGGTAGGGGGGTATGTGGTCTGGATGTGGGGGCACAGTATAAACTGTGGTAAGCGGGGATATGGTCTGGATGTGGGGAGCACAATATGAACTGTGGTTGATCGCGGGTATGTGGTCTGGATGCAGGAGGTGCACTATGAACTGTGGTTGATAGGGGTATGTGGTCTGGATGTGGGGGGCACAATATGAACTGTGGTTGATAGGGTATGTGGTCTGGATGTGGGAGGGCACAGTATGAACAGTGGTTGATAATGGGTATGTGATCCGGATGTGGGGGAGCACAATATGAACTGTGGTTGTTAGGGGGTTTGCAGTCTGGATGCTGGGGGTACAATATGAACTGCGGTTGATAGAAGCTATGTGGTCTGGATGTGTGGAGTGCACAGTATGAACTGTGGTTGATAGGAGGTATGTGGTCCGGATGCAGAGGTGGCACAATATGAACTGTGGTTGATAGAGGGTATGTGGTCTGGATGCGGATGGGCTCACAGTATGAACTGTGGTTGAAAGTATGTGGTCTGGATGCGAGGAGCGCACAGTATGAACTGTGGTTGATAGGAGGTATGTCGTCCAGATGCAGGGGTGGCACAATATGAACTATGGGTTTATAAGGGGTATTTGGTCTGGATACAGGGGAAGCAGAATATGAACTGTGGTTGGTAGGGGTATGTGGTCTGGATGTGGGGGCACAGTATAAACTGTGGTAAAGCGGGATATGTGGTCTGGATGTGGGGAGCACAATATGAACTATGGTTGTTGAGGGTATGTGGTCTGGATGCAGAGCATGCAATATGAACTGTGGTTGATAGGGGTATGTGGTCTGGATGTGGGGGGCACTAATGTAAACTGTGGTTGATAGGGGTATGTGGTTTTGGATGCGGGGACACAGTATGAACTATGGTTGATAGGGGAATGTGTGAAGTCTGGATGCAGGGGCCAATATGACCTGTGACTGATAGAAGTATATGCAGTCTGTATGCTGGGGTGCACAATATGAACTGTGGTTGATAGGGGTATGTGGTCTGGATGTGGGGGGCACAATATGAACTGTGGTTGATATGAGCTATGTGATCTGAAAGTGGGGGTTGCACAATATGAACTGTGGTTGATAAATTATGTGGTCCAGATGCAGGGGTGGCACAATATGAACTGTGGTTTATAGGGGTTATGTGGTCTGGATGCAGGGGTGCAGAATATGAACTATTATTGATAGAGGTATATGGTCTGGATGGAGAGGGGCTCACAGCATGAACTGTGGTTGATAGGGGATATGTGGTCTGGATCTGAGGTGGCACAATATGAACTGTGGTTGATAGGAGTATGTGGTCTGGATGCGGGGGCACAATATGAACTGTGGTTGATAGGGGGTATGTGGTCTGGATGTGGGGAGCACAATATGAACTGTGGTTGATAGGGGATATGTGGTCTGGATGCGAGGTGGCACAATATGAACTGTGGTTTATAAGGGATATGAGGTCTGGATGTGTGAGGGCACAATATGAACTGTGGTTGATAGGGGTATGTGGTCTGGATGTGAGGGGTGCACAGTATGAACTGTGGTTGATAGAGGGTATGTGGTCTGGATGTGGGGGGCACAATATGAACAGTGGTTGATAGTGGGTATGTGGTCTGGATGTGGGGGAGCACATTTTGAACTGTGGTTGTTAGGGGGTTTGCAGTCTGGATGCTGGGGGTACAATATGAACTGCGGTTGATAGAAGGTAAGTGGTCTGGATGTGTGGAGCGCACAGTATAAATTGTGGTTGATAGGAGGTATGTGGTCCGGATGCAGAGGTGGCACAATATGAACTGTGGTTTATAAGGGGGTATGTGGTCTGGATGTGGGGGGGCACAGTATAAACTGTGGTAAAGCAGGGATATGTGGTCTGGATGTGGGGGAGCACAATATGAACTTTGGTTGGTCGGGGGTATGTGGTCTGGATGCAGGGGTTGCAATATGAACTGTGGTTGATAGGGGTATGTGGTCTGGATGTGGGGGCACAATATGAACTGTGGTTGATAGGGGTATGTGGTCTGGATGAGGGGCACAGTATGAGCTGTGGTTGCTAGGGGTATGTGATCTGGATGTGGGGGTTGCACAATATGAACTGTGGTTGATAGGGGTTATGTGGTCTGGATGCAGGGGGGTGCAGAATATGAACTGTTATTGATAGGGGTATGTGGTCTGGATGGAGAGGGGCTCACAGCATGAACTGTGGTTGATAGGGGATATGTGGTCTGGATGCGAGGTGGCACAATATGAACTGTGGTTGATTGGGGGTATGTGGTCTGGATGCGGGGGGCACAATATGAACTGTGGTTGATAGGGGGTATGTGGTCTGGATGTGGGGAGCACAATATGAACTGTGGTTGATAGGGGATATGTGGTCTGGATGCGAGGTGGCACAATATGAACTGTGGTTTATAAGGGATATGAAGTCTGGATGTGTGAGGGCACAATATGAACTGTGGTTGATAGGGGTATGTGGTCTGGATGTGGGGGCACAATATGAACAGTGGTTGATAGTTGGTATGTGGTCTGGATGTGGGGAGCACATTTGAACTGTGGTTGTTAGGGGTTTGCAGTCTGGATGCTGGAGGTTACAATATGAACTGGGTTGATAGAAGGTAAGTGGTCTGGATGTGTAGGCGTACAGTATGAGCTGTGGTTGATAGGAGTATGTGGTCCGGATGTGGGTGGCACAATATGAACTGTGGTTTATAAGGGGTATATGGTCTAGATGTGGGGGGGCACAGTATAAACTGTGGTAAAGCGGGGATATGTGGTCTGGATGTGGGGGAGCACAATATGAACTGTGGTTGATCGGGGGTATGTGGTCTGGATGCAGGAGGTGCAATATGAACTGTGGTTGATAGGGGTATGTGGTCTGGATGTGGGGGGCACAATATGAACTGTGGTTGATAGGGGTATGTGGTCTGGATGTGGGAGGGCACAGTATGAACTGTGGTTGCTGAGGGTATGTGATCTGGATGTGGGGGTTGCACAATATGAACTGTGGTTGATGGGGGTATGTGGTCTGAATGCGGGGCGCAGTATGAGCTGTGGTTGCTGGGGGTATGTGATCTGGATGTGGGGTTGCACAATATGAACTGTGGTTGACTCCCTCATCTTTGAGCATCTCTTTCTGTGCCATATGCCACCTGTCTGTGCCTTATTGATACCCCTGAGGTATTCGATTGTTGCTATCATGTCTACCCTTTCTCTCCGTTCCTCCATTTAGTACCTACAGTGTTTAATTCCCTTAGTCTTTCCTTGCATTGCAGGGTTTCTGATGCAGGCCATGCACCATTTTGGTTGCCTTTCTCTGTATTGGCTCCACCTGCTCTATGTCCTTCCTGGGATGGGCCTCCTGAACTCACTCAGTACTCCAGGTGTGGTTTCACCACTGATGCCATGCAAAAGGCAATATAACTATAGAGTAACGTTATGGTAGCCATGACCAGGAGACAA
This sequence comes from Neoceratodus forsteri, assembly GCA_016271365.2. Taxonomy (NCBI): domain Eukaryota; kingdom Metazoa; phylum Chordata; order Ceratodontiformes; family Ceratodontidae; genus Neoceratodus; species Neoceratodus forsteri. The sequence continues at coordinate 28,347,631 of CM028129.1, forward strand.
TCTATATTAATTAACAGATTCAGCACAAGAATGCATTAGAAAAACCTAGGGGAATACTTTTGTTAAAGGAGGGGCTACTTGGAGGGTCAGAAATGGCAGGGGGCATTTTGCAGCCAAGCGCAATTACAGGAGTGTGTGGAGAAGTCACAAAGGAGCAGTGGCGGAGCCAGGATTGGAATCATTTGGGAGCCAGGGGGGCCATTCAGTCAATCACAGGCTCCACAATGGGCACTAAACAGTGTATAAAGATGGTGGCGGGGCGCCACTACTCACACTGGGGCAGCCAGGAGGGGCGACCGCCCGCAGCCCCCTCTATCTCCGCCACTGCAAAGGAGGGATTTGAGTGAACTACTGGATGAGGTGGAGATTAGTAGAGTGTGAGAGCACACAAGGCTCAGGGAATGGAATGCAGCTTGGCCTGCCGGCGATTTTATGTGAGACAGGGAGAGGAGTGAAGGTCAATGTTTGAAAGTGAGTATGTGGGGAAAAAAGGTGGGAGGAAGGTAGGGATAAGGATCCATGCCATAATTCTGTGGAAAATGCTGTGGGAGATGCTTGGCATCAAGGGTGGGGGGAGAGCAGGAGAATAAAGGGCTATTCAGACTAAACCAACATTTTGTTTTACTGCCTTAGCATTTTATTAGGGCAGACTTGCAGTTTTACAATTTTCGTGTTTGTTTTTATGGTCTCTATTTGCCTATCATTCTGAAATTAGAATCCTAGGTGAAGTATGATCACAGGGCTGCATTTTAATTTGAAAATTCCAAATTTCATCTAAGGGTCAACAACTCAGGGATGAGATTGCTGCAGATCGTGTGAAGCAATAGTAAACCCTGTTTACCTTAGTAAGCTATACAATTTTTTCTTCTGTTTCTTTTATTCTTTATTACTCCCTTATGTTTCATGGGAGCAGGATCCTTGTCTCCAACAAATGATTAACTACTACTGTTTAGTCTTTTTTTTTATATGTAATTTCTGGGTTTTTTGCAGGTTTTCTCCCAATCCCTACAGCCACTTGTCTCTGACATAGCGCATGCGTGTGGAGGCATGCACCACATGCACCATTGGGATGCCCTCCCTTCTAGTCACACCAATGATCACCTGCGCTGGCACCAAACCTCCATTCGGTGATGGTGGGACTACAGGTGGGTGACCCACCTACCGGGAGAGGAGAGCAACCCTGGCTCCTGCTCCCACCCTCCCATCCCACCCCATGCTGGCACCCCAGCACCCGAAGTTGTTCCTGAACCCAGGTCGATGGTATAGCGTGAGCTGTGGTGTCCAGTGCCTCAACCCTCAGCACCACCTGGCCAGCAGTTAGTCTTTTCTGAAGTTCCCCTCCTCTGTTTATGACATCATAAACCTTGCCACAGCAACAAAGTATGATGTCATAGATGATTGTCACTTCAGCAAGTTTTAACAACAGAATCAGTTGAACCCTGGGGACATGGGTCCTTTTCAAAAACATCTGACTTCTCTAAGACATAGTTCCAGTTCAGAAGCATCTGACCTCTGGGGACATGTGTCCTGTTCAGAAGCAGCTAATCTCTTGGGGACATAAGTCCTGTTCAGAGTAGCTGACCTCTCAGGACACAGGTCAGTTCAGAAGCAACTGACCTTTTGGGACACAAGTCCTGTTCAGAAGCCGTTGACCTCTCAAGAACACTGGTCCTGTTCAAGACAGTTGACCTCTCTGGGACACTGGTCCTGTTCAGAAGCAGCTGACCTCTCTGGGACACATCTCCTGTTCAGAAGCAGCTGACCTGTTGGGGACATGAGTCCTGTTCAGCAGCAGATGACCTCTGGGGACATGGGTCCTGTTCTAAGCAGCTAACTTCTTGGGACACAGATCCGGTTGAGAAGCAACTGACCTCTGGGAGGCACAGGTCCTGTTCTGAAGCAGCTGACCTCTCAGGAACACTGGTCCTGTTCAGAAGCAGCTGACCTCTCTGGAACACTGGTCCTGTTCAGAAGCAGATGACCTCTCAGGGACTGTCGCAGGTATGTGGGTATAAAGATAACATTGGACACAGTAATTGGGTACAGCACACATGCAGTGTGTTTTATCTTATACAAAAACAGAAAAAAAAGTAAATAAATAGAAATAAAACACTTCAAACAGAACAAGAAAATAAACACTAGCTCAAGGTTATTTCACCTTACATCAGGTATCTCAAAACAATTCCTCAGCTTTCCTGCTGTTAGAGATAAATTCCTGTTCAGGCTTCTGAACAGGACCTATAGGTCCTTCTGTTCATCTTACTCCAGGTAAGGTGAGACTGGCTATGCAGGTAATCCGACTCTAGGTGTTTGAGGAGGACTTATATAGCACTCCCTCTTATGGGAAGCCCTGCACATAATATCTAATTAGCTCTAGAGTGGTCCCTAAAGGCTCATAACCCATCCTATACAAAATAAAAAGGGTTACTTCTAAGCCTGTATGTATGAACTACCATTCCCTAGAACCAGACTATCCCAACATGCTTTTTATTAGGCTAGGAACATTAATTGTCCCTAAATAGGGAAACTCCTCCTCTATTACATAATGAGATTTTAGCTCATGGAGTATAAATACAGCCCTCTAGGGGCTGCTGTCCCCCTATAGAAAGCCCATTCCTGAGATCTTGCCAACAGGTCAGCACCTATTTTATTTGCAAACAGTGAAAACATTTATTTCATTTATACATGTGCTGTATTGTTATAGTATGGACACTAGCCCTTTATATTGCAGGGGTATATATATATATATATATATCATGAGGCTCCTTTAGAGACCTTCAGTGTCTCTTTATTCTTTTATTTGTTTAATTTCTTCTATGTGTTTAGTTTATCTTTGCAGCCCTCTCCTTATTCTGAGGGCCACGTCAACTGTATAGCATTTTCACATACGTAGGGACATTCCTGTCCCTTTAAATCATTTGTTTCTATAGAAACCAAGAAACATAGACTTTGATGGCAGATAAGGACCGCTTGGCCCACCTAGTCTGCCCATTTCCCTACCTATTGGATAAGCTGCAGATCCTAGTTAACCAGCAGACTACTTCCTCCTACCACCCACTATAATTACCTTATGTCGGTCCCATGCATTCTTGAATTCCCCCACTGTTTTTGACCCCACAGCCTCCTCAGGAAGGCTATTCCATGCATCCACTATGGAACAGCCTTCCTGTTGTAGCAGAGCGGCAGACTGCTAGACAATCATTATTTAGCCACTCTGCTTTAGGGGTCTACATAGCTTTGATAAGCCCCTTTTGATTTAATTTTATTCTGGGCTGTAGCTTTTATGTCCAGGGACAGCATAGTTCCTTTTTAGTTTCAAGTGCTTACTTTTTAGAGCGCACTGCATACTCAGGGAAGTGGGGTGGCTGAAAGGAAATGTAAAAGTTTGCTGCCCCATTTTGAATCGTGACACAGCAGTTCAGTGAGAAAGAAAGAGCGAGTGAGGAGTGAGCGTGCTCCTCCTTTCAGTAATAAACTCTCTCTCTCTATCTCTCCTCTTAGACCCCGGGTGTCTTTTTTCTTTTCTTTTATGCATTTACTGGGGTTTGGGAGTAGAGCCATGGAGCAGCGGCAAAGCTGAAAGTGAAAGTTTGCTGCTCCATGGTAATCCTATCTCTCTAGCAGCCTGGACTGGCTGCCCACGTGCTACAGACTCCTCCATGGCTAGCTGGCACAAATATACAATATTTCTTGACATAAAGCCAGCAACGGGGTCCTTTCAGCACTGGGGCATCAATAATTATTAACACAAATACAGAGCGACAGCAAAAGTAAAAGTAAATGTTTGCTGCTCGGCCTTAACAGTTCTTGCTTTGATGCAAGATTTCTTTGGAAGCTATTTAACAACAGAGTGGCAGCAAAATAATATAAACGAGGGAGACATAATGCCGCTCTGTTGTACTCATATTCCACCTATCAGAGTGGATGTCTCTTTATACTTAACTGCCATTTTAAACATTTCTTTATCTAATGATTCTGTGGCACCTTAAATCTTTATTTCTTCCCACACCATAGAGACATAAACTGGCATTCGTATTTTAGCTTATTAACTGCATTAAGCACTGCAGCACTTTAAACTTATTAAAGGGCACAGAATGCACTCTATGCACTTCACTTCTTAAAATGCACTTTACACTACTGCACATTATTTAACCAGCGCCTTATGTTTTTATTTATAAAATTTTGGTGACCGGGTAGGCCCACTGAGCCCCGAAGGTCCCTTTTTCAGGGGCGACCTGGGATAACAATACATATTTTCATACAAGAAGACTTGGGTTACAGAGTAGATACAGGTGAGTATGCAGGTTACAGCCATGGTTATCATCATGCTACAGACCCTATAAGTAAGCTTGTCACAATTAATTAAGAAAATGGTGCGGAAGTTAGTTGAAGGGAAGTCTAGAGAAACACCTTGGAACCTTAAGAGATGCATGGAGGAATGTTGGAGGGTGGAACAAGTGAGAAGAGGGAGTGCTCATGAGCTGTGACAATGGCAAGTGCTAGTATCAGTCATATGGGCTTTGAGTCTGGTGTGGAAATTCATCAGTGAGGAAGCTTCCTGCACTGGAGGAGGGAGTTTGTTCCATTGGCAGGGGGCTGAATAGGAGAAGGACCTGCCACCAGCTTTTGTCCTGACTCTAGAAACTTCCAGTAGAGTTCGGCCTGATGTCTGTAGACTCCTAGGGTTATGTTTGATTGTTATAGTACCAACTAAGCTGGGAGGGGCAAAGGGGCTGAGTAGCTTGAAGGTCAAGCACAGCAGGGGGTAAATAAGATGAGCTGTAAGAGACGGCCAGCGTAGTTGGGCAAGTGTGTCACAATGGTGACTTCGCGAGTGGTCCTGGGTAGCAAACCGAGCAACCTTGTTGTACAAGATTTGCATCCTGGTGACCTCCTGCTTGGCCATGCCCTGAATGATTGGGGCAGCATAGGCCAGGGTGGGGAGGAGGACACTTGTAACGATTGAGGTCCTGGCCTCAGGGATGAGTTGGTCCTTTAGTCGGTACAAGGTACCAAGTTTGCGGTGTATGGTCTTGGTAACTTGATCCACATGGGGCTTGAAGGTAAGACAATGGTCCAGTGTCAGTCCTAAGTGTTTTAGGGAGGGCACAAACTCAATGACACTTCCTGAGAGATATGTGAGATGCAAAGCATTCGACCTGTCATGACCAAGGGCTTTGTGTCCGAACAGCATCACCTTGGTTTTGCCTGCATTTAGGATCATCCTGTTTGCTCTCAGCCAGGCCTCAAGAGATGCGAGGTCAGCTTGGAGAAGGGGACTGAGAGCTGCTGTGTCCCCCAGGGGTCGGTAGATGACGGTGTCATCTGTGTACGGAATGACAGAGCTACCCTCACAGTGGAGGTTAAGGTCATTAGTAAATATGGAGAAAAGGAGTGGGCCGAGAATCGAGCCCTGTGGTACTCCCTCTGTTAGGGGTAGTGAACCCGATGTGGCACCCTTCCAGATGACTCTCTGGGATGGTCCCGATGGTAACTCCCAAACTACTTGAGGGCGAGGGGGTCTAAATCAATTTTAACCAGTTTTAGTAGCAGGAGTTTGTGATCTACAAGGTCAAATGCCTTGGACAGGTCTACAAAGATGGCGCCTGTAGATGTACCATCATCCATTGCTCTGAGCACGTCATTCGAGAACTGGATTAGGGCTGCGTCTGTCCCATGGTTAGTTCTAAAACCATGCTGAGAGGAGGCTAGTAGCTGATGGGACTCCAGGTAGTCCCGGAGTTGACCATAGACTAACCTTTCTTGTAACTCTGCAAGTGTACTGAGCAGAGAAATAGGCCTGTAATTGCTTAAGTTTCCCCTGGAGCCACCCTTGTGGATAGGGAATATGTCAGCAAGTTTCCACTGGTCTGGAACAGTCCCTTCAAGTAGGGATCTGTTTAGGAGCCAGGTCAGGGGTTTGGAGAGGGATGGGGCTCCCCCCTTAAGTAGCCAAGGGTTAAGTCCATCAGGTCCTCCTGTGCCACTGTCCTTCAGGGTCCTAAGGAGGTTAGGACCTCTTTCTCTTGACAAGTCTTAGATGGGCGGGGACGGTCAAGGCACATAGTCTCAAATACATTGGGACAGCGGTTGGCGAGACAGGCCCGACCTTGTAGGTGCGAGGTTTGTGAAGTGACTGTTAAGGGCAGTAGCAATTTCAAGAGTCACTCACAGGCTGACCATTGACCTCCATGGGGCCAGGTTCAGTCTTAGTGTTACCCTTGATCAGGTTGTTAATGTGCCGCCAGAATTGTTTGGGGTTGCTCAAGTAAATCTTTTGTAGATGAGTGACATACTCCCTTTTTGCAAGCTTGATGGCTCTCTTGCATTTATTTCTTAGGGCTTTGTATGATACGAGGTCAGCAGGAAGGGAGAAGAGCCTGAACTTCTTCCAGGCCTTTTCCCAATTGACCATAAGGGTTTTCAAGGATGGAGAGATCCACCTGTAGCAGCTTCCTTTTGCTCTACGTTTTTTCAAAGGGGCCAAGAGGTCAACTGCTGTACATACTGCATTGTGAAGATGCTCCAGAGCCTCAGCCAAGGTAGGGAGGAACCTAATTGGGCTCCAGTCCAGGCTGTGTAGGTAGTCATTGAACTGCCCTACTGAGAAGTTGGTATAGTCTCGAGCAGTGAGTATTCTAGGTTGAATCTTGGGTGCTCTGTTTTTCCATATGCAGAATATGGGGGAGTGGTCACTTAAGGAGTCCGCCATTATTTCAGCTTTCTGAATATTGGCAGGGTTGGACACAACAGCTCAGTCGAGGGTGGTATGGTTCCCCGATTTGTAGTTCAGTCTGGTTGGTTCTGAGATGACCTGAACCAGGTTTGCTTCTTGGGTCAATGCCAAGAAGGTGTTGTTTGGGTCCCGGGTCCAGTTAAGATTGAAGACACCCATAATAAGGAGTTCCAAAGTAACTCCTTGGGCCATGGTTTTAGTTATTGCTTCCAGGGATTAAAGAGCCAACTTGAGTGGGCTGTAGACGCAGCCAATAGCGAGTAGTTGCTTTGAATGCCGAGGGTGACTTGTATGAATATAGACTCACCATCAATGCAGGTCCTTGCTGTAGGATGAGGGGCATTACAGTTAGGGCTTCATTGCGTGAGATGAGTACACCACTTCCTCTTTTGGTAACCCTGTCCCTCCGATAGATCACTGTATCCTTGGGCCAGTACCGTGATCAGGGATGTGGGCCTTAAGCCAAGTCTCTGAGATGGCAAGGATATCTGACTTGTAGAGATCAAGTCAGGCTTGTCACCCTCCTGCATTTTGATCTGAGGCTGCATATGTTCATATGCACTATCTTTAGCCCCTTTGTGAATGCCCAGTGGGGGTCATAAGGGGACGATATTGAGCAGTTGATGGTGTTAGGGCCAGGGTTAGGTTGTATGTCCCCAGCCAAGAGTAGTAACACTGCCAGAAGGCCGAGTAATTTAGGGCTGACCGATAGGATTCTGTTGCCTTGGCTCATTCTGCTTGCAAAGTGGAAAATATCATAGCATAACCCCTTTCTCATGAGCTCATGGGCTGAAGAGAGGGTTAAGTGGCTTGAGTGGGGCACTCCATTGTAGAAGCTGATGGGAGGTGTATCATTGTACATTTGTCCCCTAATTTCTGGATGCCCTGAGCCGATGAGCCTGTCCACCCAGAGAAGGGACAGGATATAGACTGTTGCCAGGAATACCCCCCTATTGGAGAGGGTGGCCCATGGGTTTCGTACCCCATGCGGCACGTGATCTAGGTTCAGCTTCTGGTGAGGCATACTGAGCTGGAAAGGGTGCCCAGTAACTACCTCTATTGCCCTGTCTTAGGTAGCTTTTCCGGCATAGGATAGGTACCCTGACTGTGGAGGAAGAGTCAGGTGGTAAACACAATCCAGCGGTAATATTCAGTCAATAGGGGCACAATTGTCAGGAGAAAGCAGGTATTCGGTCACTGCTGGGATATCAAATGAAACTATTTACTATATTAGATTTCAGAGAACTAGGGTGTCAGTAGGGGAAAAACTCTGTCCACTTGAGGAAATGGAGACAGTTATCAGGCATAGGGATGTTCTAGTTGAGAGCAGTGACAGACCCTTAGTTAGTAAATGGCAGGGCAGAGGTAGTGCCTGAGTAAGCCTGGTCACTGCAACATAATGCTTGGTAGAGGCACTGAAGGGGGAAAATTTAGTTAAACTCTGCCCTGGGCAGGGTCAATGACTTGGAGAATAGGTTAGCTGATCTGCTGTACAGTCTAGAGAAATGTGCAGGAGATGTGCGATCTTTCCGCATTCATCCTCCCTACGATTTCTGCAGCTATCAACATTTACAAGCCTTTACCTAAAAACAGGTTATTAACTTTCATTGAGAGTAGTCCCTGTCGATATACTATTTAAATTAGAATTACCCAAATATGGGAGGCATTAATACATTCAGGACAGGAGGGAGGAAGAAAAGAAAAGGTTAATCATTTGCTGCAACTATACACATTTGAGAAGACATAGCATGTGTAACTTGTAGAGATGCCGGTACCCTGTGCAAGAAAGGTTACAAGCCAAGTGATTGACGCAGAGATTCATATGGGCAGGGCAACCCCAGTATTTAATGGGAGGAGGGAACGGGGTGGGCTCGGTGGGAGAAAAAACTGTCCCAATGCACAATGTCCTGTATTTTAAAATCCTGAGGTCGGCTTCTGCCACAAGAGAAAGATGCAGGGCAAGTCCCAGGTCCAGAACTTCAGTTAGATTCCAGTTGTCCCGGGAGATCTGCGGCTAGGACGCCTTCTATAAAGCAGGGGAAGAGAACTTCTGTATAATGGGGAGGTCCACCTGGCTTAGCAACAATGAGACGGCACCCCTAACCCCACGCATTGGTTTTGGTGCAGGGAATGAGGGGGTACCCACTTGCTGAGAGGTCACCCTCTCCACCCCAGACAGTCCCAGTAGTAAAGAGCAGGGGCTCAGGTCCAGGCTTTTGAGTGACCTGTGGAGATGTGTCACCGCTCAGGCAGAGACCAATCAGGTGCCGTAATGTGCTGTTTGAAACTGGCGCTTGAAAATTCAGTCGTTCCTTTGTCACCGATTGCTGTGCCCTGGCGAGTGAGTCAAATTGTGGATGCTGCCGACTCGGTTTAAAACAGTTGACAGTTGTGCAAGAGAAACAGCTCCGAGATCAGGAATTCTGCAGTGAGTGGAGAAGGTAAAAACTGTCCCGATGCACAATGTCCTGTATTTTAAAATCCAGAGGTCGGCTTCTGCCGCCAGAGAAAGATGCAGGGCAAGTCCCAGGTCCAGAACTTCAGTTAGATTCCAGTTGCCCCAGGAGATCCATGGTTCGGACGCCTGCTATAAAGCAGGGGAAGAGAACTTCTGTATAAGGGGGAGGTCCACCCGGCCCAGCAACAACGAGACGGCGCCTCTAACTAGGGTTGTCAGAACCCTCTGAAGTTCTGGGTTCTAGTTCTAGTCTAGAACTTTTGAAAAAGTTCTAGGGTTCTAATCTTTTTTAGAACTTTTTAGAACTCGAACCCTATTTTTTTTATTTGTGCTGCTAGTAACAAGATAGTAATAAAATACATGTAAAGGAAAAACTGTTCAATATAAGGGGAGAGAATTATCTTGTGTGACATTGATAGGAATACAACTAGGTTTATCTATGGTTTCTTCTGTTTACTAAGTCAGCAACTAATACTAACAGGCCCACCACCCACCCATATGTTAAAGTTTTCCGCTGCAGCTGCATCATAGTTCCTTAGTGAAAGAAAGAGGCACATTAGCCATTTATGTACTCAGCTATATATACTCATCGGCCATGAATTAGGAGAAAAAATAACTGATATTACCTAATTTCAGCTATTTGCTGCTTTCTGTTTTAAATGAGTGAATCAAAAGTTGCTATGTTTAAAAGAAAGCTTTTATAACAAAGTCAAGCCAAGTACTACAGCAGCAACATGTGGAACTGTTACAAAACATATAGGGCCAGATATTCAAAACTTTGCGCTGGGCAAAAATCATTTGCGCAGGTTTAGCGGGATGTGTGGTCTGCCATATTCAAAGGCCAAATAATAGCGGACAAACTGCATTAGCGTAGACAAAAAGTATAATGTATACGAGGGCAAACTGACATGAATACAAAGCGCCAATGCGATATTCGGTGGCTAGCGCTGGCAGCTAAGTGTTTAGCGACCTAGCCCAGCGACGGATTAAGCGGTGTGAGATTACCGTAGAAAAAAGCTGGTCTTAATCCTGGGCAATCAGCTTTAACGAACATAAAATGGCTGTGCGCTGGATTTGCTGGGTTTAGCGGTCTTACGCCCTAATACATAAATATAACACATAGATAAAGCCAAACATAGTGGAAGCTGCTTACAACCAATGGCATCACAATGATGCCATCATCTGCCACCAGTCCCAGCCATGCCAGGCAGTAAGTGGTGACCTCTGCCACCAGTGGACAGCATGGCAGTGTAGCCATACAGCACACACCTGCTGACCACATATCTGTGGACAAAACAGATGCCAGACACACATGCAGCACTGTGGGCATGGAGGATGTTGAGGGTGTGTGTGGGTGGCCAGGCTGTGCCTGAGACCAGGTGTGGCCACAAGGCTGGGACTCAGCATGCAGTGCACATGGGCCAGTATCAGGAATACCCCCAACACTAGTGTGCCTTCGGATACTATATGCCTCCCCAGCCACATACCACACAGCTGTACAACTGCCACAACACACAAAGCCAGATATGTACATGTCACTGTGGGCATCACATGCCACAGGTACAGCATCTGTGGGTCACACAACAGTGTAACAGTAATGTCGACTGTCAGTAAACACCTGCAGGTTGGGCCTGTCACTGTGTACAGTGCAATCAGCATCCTTGCCCTACACACCATAGGCAGAGCTACGTCCCTCACACTACTGTCTCCTTGCTACTGTAGGTGTCTGCTAGTGCACTGTAGCATGCCCCACATTGTGACAGTTGCATGCAGCACCACCACCACCTGTGCCTATGCTGTCCTGTCCCCTGGGGTACAATATGCTATGCTATGCTATGCTGTACTGTTTACCTGTAGCCTGTAGCTATCATCGTGCACTGCTAGACTGACCTACAGATGGAGCTGCGGTTGGACCTTGTCTGCCCTGTACTTCCAGACTGACCTACAGGTGGCTCTATGGGACCCTGCAGTAACGCTAGGCAAACTGTGTGCAAATCAGGGTATAATGAGATGCTAATCCGGTTGTTTGCCCAGAGACTACCTAAGTAGGCTCATTGCATAGCACTTTTGAATATGGCACATTTAGCTCCGGGCAAGCGTGTTTGCTCCAGCTAATTTGCTTAGCTCCGCTAATGTGTTGGCTAAGCGCTTGGCAGGGAATATTGTAATGTTTTGATCACTGTTCTTTCTCATCTGCTGCTTCCTGCAACTGTACTGAGTCCATGCATTTGCTGGCACACACATTGCCACGTAGTTAGTCTGTACCTGCCCTCACGTTGCTGTGTACTGTGTTGTTGTTGTGGGTTGCACTTCCTGGTTGCTTTATTCAGTGCTGTCTTATTCCAGGGCAATGTTTGCCTGCACTCTCAGCCCAGTTTGCATGGCCTTCATTACCATGCTATATTCAGAAGCTGTTTGCCCTGGGCTATTCCGTTTGAATATGGCTTGCTTTGTGCTCGGTTCGGTTTGCCCGCTGGGCAGTGCTAATTTTGCCCCTGGGCAAAGTTTTGAATATCTGGCCCATTATGTCATAACATATTCAGTCAAGACATTGGAATAAAAAAAATATGCCAGTCATTGTTGCTGGCAAAATGCATGCAATTTTCTAAGGTAATGCATACATATACCAACATTTTTGTTGGCAAATTGAAGTAATACATACAAAAAATTCTAAGATGATGCATTTTTGCAGCTGATACTTCAATAAAATCTGTATTTCAGTCACATAAATAAAAAGTGGTTTCCTCACCACATACTAAGGAACATTTAATGTAGCTGCAGCAGTTGGCATGTGATGTTTAAGGGACAGCGTCTGTCAACCCCATTATGTATCAAATTATCACTACTTATAAAGCAAAACTATGATCGTCACATTCTGTGAAAACTGCTGATGGTAGATTTTCTTTATTTCTGATTCCTTTATTCTTTTTAAAGGGACAGGACAATTGTGCTAGGTGGCAGCAGTTTGCAAATGTATTTAATAAGAATATATATTATGTGTACAGTAGGTTCGGTCTGTCATCATTTTTTTCCTCACCATCCCCAGCTGATCACGAATCTGTAAAATGAAAGAACTAAAACAACACCTATCCTTTCACCAAATCACCCATTCCACTTTTCTTCCACCACCCTCATCTGCAGTAGCACCCATGCCACCCTTACACCCATGTTAAAACCAACCCACAACCCTCACCCATGTACTAGCATCCATTTTTCGTTTATGGCTAACATTTCTTGTAATTGAAAAAATAATCAGCTACCAATTAGAACTCATTGTTTTGTCCTCTTTAAAATTGAAAAATAGACCGTCTCCTGTCCCAGCCCATACTGATGCACCACAAAGTCACAGAAGGTAAATCCAAAAATATATGTTTGCACTTTAACTATAAATATATGATACAGAAAGGATTGACGTGACAGTGTCCCTTTTATGCCAAATTTGGGCCTGTTCCCACTGATGTTAAAATTGCCCTGTATATAAAACTTGTTGACTTTAGTTTAGACCCTAGCTACAAAGCAGTTTGCCATGAAATGGTGAAAGTTTTGGGGGTATATAAGTCCAAGGTAGTAGATCGAGAAAGGAGAGAGACGACAACCAAAGTCATCACAGTCTGTAAAGTTTCCTTTTGGTGCAGAGAGACTCATTCCACACAATATTTACCAGCCACCACCATCTGAGTTGTCATCACCATCAACATCCACAACATCAATCACTTCAGGATCAGTTTGTATACTTTGTAGGGATACGAAATCTTTGACTTATTAACTTTAATAAAAGTTAACGGTGTACATTTTCTGGCAGCAACCTATTTCTGGTGTCTGTCACAATATTGCCAGCTGTACTAAACATGCTCTGAAGAGACACTTGTTGCAGGACAACCAAGATATTTACAGGCTTCATCATACAGCTCTGTCTAAATTGACTTTTTGATCTCCAGTATTCAAAAGGCATGCATCAATAGGAATAGGGTTCTTGCAGGTAACTGTCTACCATGTTGGACAGAGACCCTTCAGAAGAGGAATCAGCAGAAGCAGCTGGTATGGCAGCAATTTGGGAAAGGTTTTGCCACAGATTTAGCTTGCTACTAAGGGCTGAAGAAGTGGCAGTTGTGGAACAACTACTGTTAATGTTTGGTGACTTTTCCAGTTCTGTATCCCTTTGTGAAGATGAACCTGCATGTTGTGGTGATGACAACCTGAGGGTACTGTGGTGTCTGTATTTGACTCCTGTGAATGCTGCAGCTCATCTAGCAACATACATTTGTACTGCTCTATATCATCTGTTTTTGGAAGATGTATAGCCTTGAACCTCTGATCTAAGAGAGTTGCAAGGATGTAGTGTCTTGATTTCGTGCCATTGCAACTAATTTGTCATTGGTTTTGAAGCGCTCACTCATTCTCTTTTACTTAGATTCCCATGATACAGGCGCATATGTTGTCTGACGCTTAGATCTGTCTTTTTCTATTTGTAGATTTAGAACACTAAGATGATGTGAAATGAACATTAGTGAGTGGATAACCTGACTCACAGATGCACCTTCAGAAGACATGTCCCTTGTAGCTGTCTCAAAAGGAGCTAGGATACAGCACACTGTCTCCATTAATTTCCACTGCAGCACAGACAGCATAATGCCATCTCCAATAATGTAACTGGAGCAGTACTCATGTACAGCTTGCTTTTGCTCCAAGATAGCTGCAGCATATAAAGTTGAGTTCCAACAGTGAAACATTTTGAATCAGCTTTGCTGGGGCAGCTTGTGTTTTTTTTTGCAGTTCGGACAATGTCCGAATAGCCTTGGTTGAATGTGAAAAGTGAGTCACAATTTTTGCAAACAGCAATCATACCATCCACTTGTGTTTCGTTGCTGAGAAATCCCGTGACAATTATGTAAGCAATGTGCAAAGCAAGAAGCATGCAGAAATCCTCCATCCTGTACTGCTTTTTAAGATGTTGGCTCCATTGTCACTTACTATGAAGCCACATTTTAGACCGTGAGAATAAACCCATTCGGTCAAGGAGGTCATTTAGTTCCTGCAAGATGTTTGCAGCAGTATGACTTTGCCCAAACTTCTTTATATGCAGCAGCGCTATCTTTGGGGTGTCTTGTTTTGAAGAAGCACAAGAAAACGTGACCTAATGAGCGGTAAGGACATGTAATCTATGTTTTGAGTGCTGGTCCACATATCTGTTGTGACATGAATAACCCCATCCTCTGCAGTTTTAAGTGCAAGCATCACTGTCGCTTTTAAAGCCTGATAAATGTTTGGTATTTCAACATAGGAAAAGTACCCTGATGAGGAACATTGTAACGAGGCTCTGCTAATGTCATGAGTCCCTAAAATCCTCATGATCTACCAAAGAGTATGGGAGAAGGGTCTGCTAACAGTTCACCAATTCGGTGATTAAGATGAAGGTCTTTGGATGATTTCTAGTAAAGGTATTCTTCCTTTCAAATGCCTGAGACAGTGTTAGCTGTTTGCAACATGTCCCTGCTGGTTTATTATACACCGTGCTTCGATGGGCAGATGGACGCAGAGATGGTGGACTAGGACTTATACATTCAGTGCCATCACTGGATGTGCAACTGGTACTAATGGTGCTGGCATTGGTGGTAACAGTGATCCTAGGGCTGGCAGTGGTTCTGCCCGCATCAAGTTCAGACAATTCAGTATCCATTTCAGATTCCTGACCCTTCTCACGTACGGTCTGGAAGATGGAGACATGGGTTTTGGATGATCAAGCAAAACCGAATGCTTTTTCAGATGGTTTAAGAGCTGTAGTGCCAAGGCATGACACAACTTTACCACGGCTTACACTCTGTTTACATAGGAACAAATTGCTCTGCATGGATCAGTTTTTACTGACTGAGAAATAATTCCACACCTCAGATGTGACAGATTTTGTTCGAGTGCTAGGAAGATAGCTAAAGACTGTTTGTGTCTTTTCACCTGTCCTAACAGAACCTGGGACATGCTCCTTGGTGCTAGAAGAGCGGACAGAAGACTCTGATGGATTTTCATTGCTGGCCAACACAGAAGTGGTGGATTCAATGGATATGTCCTTTTCATTGCCAACAGTGCTGGATGTATTTGCAAGTGCACTACCTGATTCATTGTCAGCAGACTTGCTCATTTCACTTTGTTGAGGAAGTAATGATTTGTCGCGAGACACAACAGTGTGGGACTGAGACAAAGAGCTACTGTCTGAGTCAGAGAGGGACTCACTGTCACTTGCATTATTGCTGCTAGTCACAGGGATCTTAACGGCATGAATGGCACCTTTATGGTGCCTCTCCGTGTGACCCCAGCAGCTGTACAGGTTTTCTTAAAAGGTCCCCTTTACCACACTTCACTGTTGCTCTTTGCTGTTTGTTGAATTTTTATCACATGAAACATTTTGGTTATTTCTGTTAGCACCAGGAGTACCACTACCACCAACACCTGCTCCAACACCAGCACTAAATGCTTCATCTATGTTGGTGTCAGCCATAACAGACAGTAAGTACCAGTACTACCAGTCCAGTATACTGCAGTGAAAACACCAACACCCAAACAATTCCTGTGTAACAAAGCAATGTGATCTGTAATCGCTGGCTAAACTCCAAAATTTTATTTTGGTTGTGTGACACTGTGATACGTGGACTGAAAGTAATTGAAGAATATGACAGTTTGCAACTAAAGGATCCCAGGTTCAAGGCTTACAGAATGATTTGGGCTGCTGGGCATAGGCAATACATAGCAATCAAAAGGTGCACAGCAGCAGGGTGATGGGCTGACCACAGGAGACGGAGTCACATACACAACCCAGGGAATGAGAATTATATTTCTACATTTCTGTCATGTAAGGTTAATGCCACCACACAACTGGCCACTGGGCTTCTCTCTGTAACACACACTGGGTAGGGTACAGTGCAGTCAAAGGGCACACAGCAGCAGGGTGATGGGCTGACCACAGGAGATGAGTCACATCGCAACCAGGGAATGAGAATTATATTTCTACGTTTCTGTCATGTAAGGTTAATGCCACACACAACTGGCCACTGGGCTTCTCTGTACACACACACTGGGTAGGGTACAGTGCAGTCAAGGGCACACAGCAGCAGGGTGATGGGCTGACCACAGGAGACGGAGGTCACATCACAAAACCAGGGGAATGAGAATTATATTTCTACGTTTCTGTCATGTAAGGTTAATGCTACCACACAACTGGCCACTGGGCTTCTCTCTGTAACACACACACTGGGTAGGGTACAGTGCAGTCAAAGGGCACACAGCAGCAGAGGTGATGGGCACACTGGCTTCTCTCTGTGACACACACTCAGGGTTCAGAAAGATTTATTTTGCCTTTTTGCCCCCTTGTATGCTTGTTGCTGGCAGCTGCTGAGTGTGCAGTGTGCTGCAGTTTCAAATAATCACATTTCACAAAGGTTCTTAATCTTCAGTCTTTCTTTTTTTTATTCTCTCTCCGAGTCCTCCTCCAGTCCTGATATTGGTCTCAATCCCTCCCTATTCCCAGTCCCTTCCCAATCTTGATTAATCCCTCCTTCTGTCCTGAACCTCCCCTAGTCCCACTCCCAGTCTCCCCCCCCCCGATTTTCAGCTTTTTTTGAGCCTTTCTCTTGTTCTCGGTCTCACAGGAGAAGAAGAAGTGGCCACTGGACAAGAGTAGCAGTATACGCGTTAATCGCTAATTGCTACAGTTTAGTGGGCTGCTGCCTGCTGCCTGCTGCTGCTGCCTCTGCTCCGATGATCCTCAGCAAATGGCGCCTCCCTCATGGCACATCTCCTTAAATACCCCCACAGATCCCGCGGCTCGCAGTAGCTATCACTCGACCCCATGTCGTCCCGGTTCAATGGTGATTCGAATCTCTTTGGTCTCGTCTTAGTGTTCGAGTTCTAGTTAGAACTCGAACACCAGGGTTCGAGGAGGGTTCAAATCTTTACCGAACCTGTTCTGACAACCCTACCTCTAACCCCATGAGTTGGTTCCAGTGCAGGGAATGGGGGGGGCACCCACTTGCTGAGAGGTCACCCTCTCCACCCCAGAGAGTCCCAGTAGTAAAGAGCAGCAGGGCTCAGGTCCAGGCTTTTGAGTGGCCTGTGATATTGAAGGTACTTTATATCTTTGGCATTTAATGCCATAAATGCACATTATTTCATTCCTGCCAGCTGGCCTTAGCCTGGTGCATTATTTTGGGGCATTCTTGGTGAGGGATGGATATATAGAAACTAGAAAAAAAAATGTAGTAGGAAAAAAGTTTTAGTGAGAGATAGAAAAGACTGATGTAGGTGGCCAACCTACACTAGGGGTGGAAAAAGGAAAAGTATAGTATAGGAAGACACGAATGCACAGCAGATTTCTGAAGAAAAAGAAGATAGGAAAGGCATCTCTCCACCAGGGTTATCGGTCCGGCAGAACACAGTTCTGCCATAGGGACATGGATCCTGTTCAGAAGCAGCTGACCTCTGGGGGACACGGGTCCTGTCTAGAAGCAGCTGACCTCTGGGGGACACAGGTCCTGTTCAGAAGCAGCTGACCTATCGGAACACAAGTCTTGTTCAGGTGCAGCTGATGTCTCAGGGACATGGATCTTGTTCTGAAACAGCTGACTTCTTGGTTACATGGGCCCTGTTCTGAAGAAGCTGACCTCTCGGGGCATGGGTCCTGTAAGAAAGCAGCTGACTTCTTGTTAGACAGGCCCTGTTCTAAAGCAGCTAACCTCTTGGGGACATGGGTCCTGTTCAGAAGCAGTTGACCTCTCGAGGACACAGATTCTGTTCAGAAGCAGCTGACCTCTGGGGGATACAGGTCCTGTTCAGAAGCAGCTGACCTCTGGAAGACACTGGTCCTGTTCAGAAGCAGCTGACCTCTGGAAGACACAGAGCCTGTTCAGAAGCAGCCGACCTCTGGGGGACACAGAGCCTGTTCAGAAGCAGCTGACCTCCGGGGGACACAGAGTCTGTTCAGAAGCAGCTGACCTCTGGGGGACACAGAGCCTGTTCAGAAGCAGCTGAACTCTGGGGGACATAGAGCCTGTTCAGAAGCAGCTGACCTCTTGGGGACACAGGTCCTGTTCAGAAGCAGCTGACCTCTGGGGAACACAGAGCCTGTTCAGAAGCAGCTGACCTCTGGAAGACACTGGTCCTGTTCAGAAGCAGCTGACCTCTGGAAGACACTGGTCCTGTTCAGAAGCAGCTGACCTCTTGGGGACACAGATCCTGTTCAGAAGCAGCTGACCTCTGGGGGACACAGGTCCTGTTCAGAAGCAGCTGACCTCTGGAAGACACTGGTCCTGTTCAGAAGCAGCTGACCTCTGGAAGACACTGGTCCTGTTCAGAAGCAGCTGACCTCTGGGGACACGAGAGTCTGTTCAGAAGCAGCTGACCTCTGGGGACACAGAGCTTGTTCAGAAAAGCAGCTGACCTCTGGGGACACAGAGCCTGTTCAGAAGCAGCTGACCTCTGGGGGACACAGATCCTGTTCAGAAGCAGCTGACCTCTGGGGGACACAGAGCCTGTTCAGAAGCAGCTGACCTCTAGAAGACACAGGTCCTGTTCAGAAGCAGCTGATCTCTCGGGGACACAGGTCCTGTTAAGAAGCAGCTGACCTCTGGGGGACACAGGTCCCGTTCAGAAGCAGCTGACCTCTCAGGGACATGGGTCCTGTTCAGAAGCAAGAAGTAACTGACCTCTCAGGGACATGGGTCCTGTTCAGAAGCAAGAAGCAACTGACCTCTCAGGGACACAGATCCTGTTTTCCTGCGTATTAACGGGTCATGAAGAACACTGTAACAGAAATGCAGACAATCCACAAAACAGAATCTGAAGTGCAGTTAAATAGTCTGAGTTCCAAAGTTTTCTCAAAATGGCAGACTTCCTTTAATGTTAAACATTGCAGCCTATATAGGTACGTGTGTGTGTGTGTGTGTGTGTGTGTGTGTGTGTGTGTGTGTGTGTATGGTTTTGTGTCTATTTGAATAGAAGCTAATGCCTTTTGGGAAAACTTTGGAAAACATATATACAGACACAATTCAGCTTGTGTTTCATCTTCTATAGATTTCTCCTGTCCATTATTTATTGCTGAATATATTCCCACAAAACAGATCTTCATCCCTCAGAGTTCATCAGCCACTATAGCTTATTCGTACTTGAAATTACAGTGCTCTGTTGCGACATCACAGTCTGTTGCCATGGGCACAACTGTGATGACACAAGCAGACTAGTATGACGTCAGCTTGGGAAGAAGCAATAGGAGCTGATGAACCCTCAAAGAACATTTCTCCTGTTTTCATGCATATAACCTCAGTAATAAACAATGGCGCTAAGAAATGCAGAGCTAATGAGAAATATAAGCTGCTTTGTGTCTAACTATTAAAAAATGTTGTTTTTCAAAGTTCTTCTCAAGGCATTGGTTACTCCTTAAGGTTTGCGGTGTCTGTGAAAATTAGCTTTTGCGTATTTGTATGTGTCCATGTGTGTGTATCCAAAATATACATTTGTGAGTGTGTGTACATGGGTGTGTTAGTGGATGTTTACATCAGTGTCTGCATACCTGTGAGTGTGTGTCTGTGTACATGTGTTTATGTGTAAAGTGTGTGTTCACATGTGTCTGTGTACATGTTTCTGTGTAATGTGTGTGTTCATGTGTCTGTGTACGTGTTTCTGTATGTAAAGTGTGTGTTTGTGTGTATGTGTACATGTGTTTCTGTGTAAAGTGTGTGTTTGTGTGTATGTGTACATGTGTTTCTGTGTAAAGTGTGTGTTCATGTGTGTGTGTGTGTGTGTGTATACTAGGGATGGACCAAACAAATCCCTGGCCTCTAAACTGAGCCCCGTTGAACTGTGATGGCTTGGTTTATGGAAGACCCAAGCCAAACACTGCTGGCTCG
Organism: Neoceratodus forsteri; assembly: GCA_016271365.2. Taxonomy (NCBI): domain Eukaryota; kingdom Metazoa; phylum Chordata; order Ceratodontiformes; family Ceratodontidae; genus Neoceratodus; species Neoceratodus forsteri. Next base: position 28,367,714 of record CM028129.1, read on the forward strand.
GCTTGGATCTCACCTTTTTTTCCTCCCCCAGCCTCCCTGCTTGTTTACTTCTCATATGACGTGCATGGGAAGCTGGGGAGGAGCTCAGTGTGTGCGCCAGTGAGCGAACCTGACCTATTATACTCCAGTGCACCAATGAGTGAACCTGACCTATTATACTCCAGTGCGCCAATGAGTGAACCTGACCTATTATACTCCAGTGCGCCAATGAGCGAACCTGACCTGTTATACTCCAGTGCGCCAATGAGCGAACCTGACCTGTTATACTCCAGTGCGCCAATGAGCAAACCTGACCTATTATACTCCAGTGCACCAATGAGCAAACCTGACCTGTTATACTCCAGTGCGCCAATGAGCGAACCTGGCCTATTATACTCCAATGCGCCAATGAGCGAACCTGACCTATTATACTCCAGTGTGCCAATGAGCGAACCTGACCTATTATACTCCAGTGCACCAATGAGCGAACCTGACCTATTATACTCCAGTGCGCCAATGAGCGAACCTGACCTATTATACTCCAGTGCACCAATGAGCAAACCTGACCTACTATACTCCAGTGCACCAATGAGCGAACCTGACCTATTATACTCCAGTGCGCCAATGAGCGAACCTGACCTATTATACTCCAGTACGCCAATGAGCGAACCTGATCTGTTATACTCCAGTATGCACATGAACAAAACTGGGGTATATAGGGCTTTCACACTTTAGCTTGGCACCATTCCATAGCAGAACAGAGATGGGAGGGAGCTTTTTGGCAGTGGGAAGGTGTGTGAGTGCAACTGGACTCACATTCAGACTCGGCGACGGAGATGAAGTGGGCAGAGTGGAGGAGAGGGAGGATAGTAATCAGAGACTCAGAGCCAGAAGGACTTGATTAGAGGAATTGGAAAATTAAAAAAAAATTAAAGAGAGAAGGGAGAGAGGAGGACAGCAGGCAGGTGGTGGTCTGATAGGGCTCTCCAGGAGGACTTGGAGGAGTCAGACAAAAAAAATACATTTAATAAGAATGTAAAGGAAAAAGCAAGCCCCAGGAAAAAAAAGAAAAGGGGGGAGAGGTGGGTGGTGGTGGGCTGGAAGGCTTCTCCTCAGCTCTCCACTTGTGCTGCAGTGTTTTACAAAAAAAAAATAATAATAATAATAAATAAATACAGATATAACAGACTAAAAGAAAAAGAGTAATGAGACAGGAAAGAACAAGAAGAAGAAAGCTAAGCAGAATTAGACTAACCATAGCCAGCCTACTTTGCTAGTGAAAGTGTTTTTTTTTGGGGGGGGGGGGTTGTGTACTTCAGCCTGGTACTGTACTGCCCCTCAGTCCCAAACAGTATCATCCTGCAGCTGTGAATGATCTCCATTCTTGAGTACCTGCCACTGCTGCCGGTGCCTACATCCCCTTGGGGGTAGTGACTTGCCATCAGCCATCTGGGATATCCCGCCAATTTAAAAATATATTTTGAACCAAAATAGTCTGATACATTTGGCTTACTGTCATCCTGTTGTGCATTATCTCCATTCTTGAGCCCCTGGCAGTGCCTACGCCTCCTGTGTAGTGGTTTACCACCTGGGCTAACCTGCTAATTAAAAAAAAAATACATATACATTTTTCCAACCTGAATAGTCTATTTCTTTAATCCAAGGTGTTTTCTCCTCCAGTTGTGAACTTATGACCTGCCAGTGTCCATGGCCCTTCATAAGCCATCTGGGCTAGCTAGGATACCCAGTGGGAGATGTCATCTGATGAAGTAGCAGACAGCAGTAGGAGAGTTACCTGGGTCCCACCACACTACCTACAACCACTAACCAATGGTAGGAGAGTTACCTGGGGTCCCACCACACTACTTACAACCACAAACCAACAGTAGAAGAGTTACCTGGGGTCCCACCACACTAACTACAACCACTAACCAACGGTAGGAGAGTTACCTGGGGTCCCACCACACTGCCTACAACCACAAACCGACAATAGGAGAGTTACCTGGGGTCCCACCACACTACCTACAACCACAAACCAACAGTAGGAGAGTTACTTGGGGTCCCACCACATTACATATAACCACAGACCAACAGTAGGAGAGTTACCTGGGGTCCCAACATACTACATATAACCACAGACCAACAGTAGGAGAGTTACCTGGGGCCCCACCACACTACCTACAACCACAAACCAACAGTAGGAGAGTGACCTGGGGTCCCACCACACTACCTGCAACCACAAACCAACAGTAGGAGAGTGACCTGGGGTCCCACCACACTACCTACAACCATAAACCAACGGTAGGAGAGTTACTTGGGGTCCCACCACACTACCTACAACCACTAACCAACGGTAGGAGAGTTACCTGGGGTCCCACCACACCACCTACAACCACAAACCAACAGTAGAAGAGTTACCTGGGGTCCCACCACACTAACTACAACCACTAACCAACGGTAGGAGAGTTACCTGGGGTCCCACCACACTACCTACAACCACTAACCAACGGTAGGAGAGTTACTGGGTCCCACCACACTGCCTACAACCACAAACCGACACAGAGAGTTACCTGGGGTCCTACCACACTACTCTACAACCACAGACCAACAGTAGGAGAGTTACCTGGGGTCCCACCACACTACCTACAACCACAGACCAACAGTAGGAGAGTTACCTGGGGTCCCACCACACTACCTACAACCACAGACCAACAGTAAGAGAGTTACCTGGGGTCCCACCACACTACCTACAACCACAGACCAACAGTAGGAGCAATTTGATGATAGTACAGTAGAAAGAGGCACTGCACAAGTGAATGCAGGATACATAATCATCCTGACCATTGGGGAAGACAATAATTATCCATCAGTTCGTAATTGGACCCCTTGGTGATTTGCTGCACTGCTGCTTGCACTGCTGGAGCTGCTAGAGACACTTGTGATCTGGATATTGCTGCTGCTTGACTACTTGTCACAGCTTGGTGGTTAGTAGTGTGCTTTAAACTGCTTGGGCTAGTCACCTATTGATCCAAACCCTTACTTGAATAGTGTGTGTGTGTTTAATTTTACTCACCTGGCATTGTTTGCATTTAATTAACCAGTTTTCTTGATCATTCCCTGTTTACAAACCATGGACAAAACTAATAAACATACGAACATACGAAATTGCCAGCAGATAAAGGCCTCATGGTCTACTAAGTGTACTCGATTGTGCAGCCAGCAGCCTTATATTACAGCTGCCCCATCCCCCCCTCCAGTGCCCTTACCCCTTACCCTGTCACATCCCCTTTTGAAGCAGCCCACTGTTCTGCAGGATACCACTTCCTCTGGCAATGTGTTCCTCCCAGACACCACCCTCTCCATAAAAAAGTGTCTCCTCATTTGAGTGTCCCTTCCCCTCCTTAATTTGAAAAGAACCCCCCCATGCCCATCTTATTTATTCCCTTCATGTACTTGAAGGTTTCAATCATGTCCCCATCCCTCCTCTCCTCCAGGGAGTACATGTTCAACTCCCTCAGCCTGCTCTCGTAGGGTAAGTCTCCTAGCCCCTGGATTATTTTTGTTGCCCTATGCTGCACCACCTCCAGTAACCTAATGTCCTTCTTCAGATATGGTCACCAGAACTGCATGCAGTACTCCAGGTGTGGTCTAACCAGTGACCTGTATAGTGGCAGGATCACCTCCCCCCTCCTGGAGGATAAGCCTCTGGCAATACAACCCAGCATCCTGTTGGCCTTTGCAGCTGCCATTCTAGACTGTGCTGAGTTGTTCATTGCTGCTGTTATGATCACCCCCAGATCCTTCTTCACTTCCATCTTGGCTAGTTGAATCCCCCCTAGCTGGTAGCTCATCCTTGTTTTTTTTGCGCCAAAATGTAGCACCTTGCATTTCTTGGCATTGAACCCCAGCTGCCAAGTGTCTGACCAGGCCTCCAAGTTTGCCAGATCATCTTGAAACCCCTGCCACCCTTCTAAGTCATCCACTACTGCTACCATCTTGGTATCATCTGCAAAATAGACTGATCTTGCTCTTGATGCCTATTGAGATGTCTGCTATGAAGATACCAAAAACACCGGCCCCAGTCCACAGCCCTGTGGCACCCCACTTGTCACTGCCGTAGGAGATGAGAGCTTCCCTCCCAGCACCACCCTCTGCTGTCTCCCTTGCAGCCAGGTTCACTACCCATCCCACCATCTTCGCCACCACCCCTGAACCTTCCAGTTTACTTCCTAGCCTCCCATGTGGCACTGAATCGAATGCCTTACTGAAATCCAGCTACAGGACATCCACTGCATGGCTCCTGTCTAATTGCCTGGTTACCCAGTCATAGTACTCTACCAGGTTGGGCTGACAGGATATGCCTGAAACAAACCCATGCTGTCTGCTGTCCTGCAGCTCATTAGCCTCTAGGAGGGAATCCAGCCTCTCCTTCAGGATTGTCTCCATCAGCTTTCCCACGATGGATGTGAGGCTTACGGTCTGTAGTTCCCTAGATCATCCTTGGGGCCGCTCTTGTGGAGGGGTACCACGTGCGTTATGCTCCAGTCCTGTGGTACACTCCCTGAGTTCAGGGATGCATTGAACAGGTCTGCCAGGGGTAGACATAAAAATCACCTTGGCAGATCTACATCGGTAAGACACTTAAAGAGAATGCACCTGATGGTATGCAACGAAGATGTGTTGCCACTATGCAAGACAGAGGATGAGGTACTGCATGGCAGGGACCTAGACTGTTCTTCCGTAACCAAAACAGGTGGCATTACCAATTATTTGTCCTCGCTCCTCAGCCAAAAAAGCCAAACACATAATTCACCATCACCTTCAGGCACTCTAGCATCTGACAGTTCCCCTCCATTTAGTTTGGACTGTTCTTTGTGGAGCAGAGGAGGCCCAAAACCAAAACAGTTCTGAAGAGTTATTTCAAAAGGTATGTAAATATGAATCCAGTCATCCAGCTGCCCAAAAAGTGAATAAGGCCATAGCAGAAATGATAGTGTTAGACCAGCATCCCTTCTCTTTTGTTGAGTCTGTTGTTTTTAAGCAACTAATGAAGATTGCAATGCCACAATATCAAATGCCATCATGGAAACATAGAAACTGTCAGCAGAAAACTACCTCCTAGCCCACTTAGTCTGCCCTAAGGCCCCCACCTATTGTGTTGCTGTAGACACTGATTAATCTTCAGCCTCCCTTCCCCCAGCCCAGTTACTAAGGTCCCCTGTGTCCATCCCATGCATGTCTGAAACCAGTTACCATTTCGATTCCCACTCACGTCTGCTGGGGAGTCTGTTCCAGATGTCCACCACCCTTTCTGTAAAGAAGTATTTCCTCACATCCCCACTAAGTCTCCCCTTCCAGCTTCTTACCATGCCCCTTGTCCTTGAACATCCCTTTCTATGCAAAATGCCAACCTCCTGTACCTCTTTGATACCTTTGAGGTATTTGAACGTTTCTGTCATGTCTTCCTTCCTCCTTCCTCTAGAGAGTACATATTTGACTCCTGAGACTTTCCTTATAGAGCTTCTGATGAAGGCCATGCACCATTTTGGTTGCCCTTCTCTGTACTGCCTCCATCCAATCTATGTCTTTCCTGAGATGGGTCCTCCATAGCTGGACACAGTACTCCAGGTGGGGCTTCACCATTGATCTATAAAGGGGTATCCCTACCTCTCCCTTTCTCCTGGTGATATCCCTCCCTATGCACTCTAGCATCCTACTAGCCTTTCCCTCTGCCTCATCGCACTGCTTTGCTACCTTCAAGTCATCAGATATGATGACCCCCAGATCCCTTTCCTGTTTTGTGGTTGCTAACACCTCCCCCCTAAAAGATATGTTGCCCTTTGGTTTCTGTGCCTCATGTGCATAATTTTGCACTTTTTGGCATAAAGCCCAGTTGCAAACCCTTGATCATCCAGCAAATATTGCCACAAAAGAGTACCAAATTTATATTGTGGAATTACGTGAGAAAGTAGACGTAGGGCCTTGAAGCTGGTAGCAGTGCCACAAATCCATATTACAGCCAACCTGTGGACAACATAAGCATCACTTGCCACTGGGTCCCCTTCCATGATTCCTCTGCCTCATCCTCTGTCTCAGACTTAGCCTGGACACTTAAGAAGCAGGCTGCCTTGTGTACTACTGTTCACATAAACACCGGTTTTGCCCAGGTGCACTTCTGACTAAAAGGAAGATGATCAGCTTGGCTGCAATTGAGATTCATAACCCCTTACGAAGCACACTGAGCAGTGAAGCCATTTACTGTATGGTTCAGTTTTGGAATAAGAGTGAATGTTTAAAGATTTTCTAACTGATTAAAAGGCAACCCTTCCGAAGAAGCCTTCTATGTATACAGGCTAAATGTTGAGGAAGTACACCTATTGAATCTTGTAATAGAACTACTGAATGACTAGAGTTTGAAGTGATGACTCTCTTACTGAATCTTAGTGAGTCCTCCAGTCTTTTACATTTTTTAATTGGCTTTAAATTTACGCCGAGTTCATAAGGGTGTGTTTTTGGGTTCCAAATATGCAGTTTCATTCTGCATGCCACTATCTGGTTGCTTCCCATGTAGGTTAGTCAGAAACTAATAGTTTTTAAACAGCAGGATGCCATGTATCTCAAGCAGGGGACCCCTTCAATATTATCGCCACTTCATTGACATTTTCTGATGCTTTTCTCTTAAAAAAAACTCTTTTTCCTCTAATTATACATAGTGGCTGGATCTGCCAAATCCAATTCCAAATCCTTTTCAAATCCAAACTCAAATTCAAATCCACTCCGGCTTTGCCCATCCCTAATGTGTACGTGTGACTGTGTGTGTATATGAGTGTGTCAGTGTATGTGTTTGTGTGTGTATGTGTATGAGCATGTGTGTGTGTGTGTATGTGTGTGTATGTATGTCTGTGTGTGTTTGTGTATGCATATGTGATGTGTGTCACAACCGCACTCCGCAGGTCAGGCCCTCTGCTCCCACAGTGCCAACCTCTGAGTGCAGTATTGTGAACAGGTAATAGGGTAACCCTCCTGTCTGCTAGTGGGTCCGAATCACCTTTAGTCTCAAGTTCTGGGGTTCAAACTGTGAACCTTATGCTACGTGATTCAAATGTACAGGCTCAGATAATCTGCTCTTCAGGGGATGCCAGATATCTTTGCCTAAGGGCATCTAACCAGGTATCCAAAATGAACCCTTAAAACTTTATAAAAGACCATAGGTATATCCTTACCTTTTCCCAGTTTGGTAACACCATCAAGTTTATGAACAGTTTTGTCAGTCTTAACCCTCCATACATCACATGCAAAAGAAAGAACTTGGAAGACCCAGGCAGTCTCTTTCAAATGAAATGTTTACTTAAAAATGGATAAAAATATGTCAAATGTAAACACAGAACAATATATTATGGAGCATACAATCACTTAAAAAGAAAAGCAAATAAACTACAGACAAGCTCCTACCAACATACAGTTAGACTTTTTCTATCTAATGTATTACCCCTATAAGTGCCTTAGTTAGGTCTTGTTTCTTAAGAGTCCAAAAAGAAAATGTCACTAAGTTGAAGCACAGAATACAGTTTAAAACGCTATGTTTCCACCACTTCGATGATGTAATCTAGCGCCTCCTTTTAGAATATAAAAATTATACAAACAATGATCTTCCTGTCAGAAGATATTTTAAATACTGTGACTTCAGCAAAAACTAATTCCCCAAATTATGACTGTCTTTAATTCAAGCCTTTCCTTTAATCGTGTGTGGTTTCCTGCTCCCCTGGCAGGATTTGACAACTTTTCACACCATTTTGTTATAACATGTTTTTTTTCTCTAAGACATCATAAAAGTTTATGATCTCCATCCTCTGGCAGACTCATAAAGTCCCATTTCATTTCTACTTCAAAGAGCCTAGGCATATCATAAAACGGTAATAAAATGCCACTCTGAAGTAAGGCAGTTAATTCAATGGTTCCTGCTTCACTGAAACAATCACACACTACATTTTTATATTACAAATATCATCAAACAATCACTTAGCTGGCCAAGTGTCACAATGTGTATGTGTATTTGATATATGCGTGTGAGTATGTGAGTCTCTGTATATATGTGTTTGTGCAAAGTATATGTTTGCATGCGTCTGTGTGTGTGTATACGTCTGAGTATGTGTGTGTATATGTGTGTGTGTGTATGTATAAGTGATGTGTATGTGTGTGCATGTGTATATAAATGGGATGTGTATGTGTGTATGTATGTATATGTGGTATGTATATGTGATGTGTATGTGTGTGTATGTGTATGTAAAAGTGATGTGTATGTGTGTGTGTATGTGTATGTAAATGTGATGTGTGTGTATGTGATGTGTATGTATATGTGATGTGTATGTGTGTGTATGTGTATGTAAATATGATGTGTATCTGTGTGTGTGTGTGTGTGTGTGTGTGTGTGTGTGCTTGAGTGTGTGTATGAGAACTCATGTATGTTACAGAGAGTGTCTCTAATTGTGAACATATAGTACCTCTTAAATTATTTTTAAATACAGTAAGTAGGATATTCAGAATGCGCCAGGCAGGGGCGCAAGCCTGAAGTGCAGTGCAACTGGGCTGCACCAGGGCATGGACCAGGCGATATTCAACGGTGCTGCGCCATGGCTCAGCACCATTGAATGGCGGCACTGGGGGACGTGCCTGCACTGCGTGACGGGCACAGTGGGGCAGTGCACCAGTGCAAGGGCAGGTATGAGCAGGGGCTGCTCAGTGCAAGTGCAGCTGCACTAGATGCAGCAAGAGCGATATTCAGATGTGAGCATGCAAATGAGGCCATTATGAATGCATGGGCGCAAATGGGGCCATTTGCATGTCGTGCGTCCACATTGCATGCAGGCTCTTGGCGATCCCTGGTAACTGCGCCTGGCACTGCCCAGAGCTGCAGGCCGTCGAGGACTGATGCCCCCGCCCCTCGGGAAACGCGCCCCAATGCCTGATCGCAGGCTTACGTAAATTAAAATAATCCCTGGTGGTCCAGTGTACCTGATCCCCAGCCCGATCGCGGGCTTTAGAAATGAAAATATTCCCTGGTGGTCCAGTGGACCCGATCCCCTGCCCGATCGCAGGCTTTGTAAATAAAAATCATCCCTGGTGGTCCAGTGGACCTGCTCCCATGCCCGATTGAGGGCTTTAGAAATGAAAATATTCCTTAGTGGTTCAGTGGACATGCTCCCATGCCCGATCGTGGGCTTTAGAAATGAAAATATTCCCTGGTGGTCCAGTGGACCCGAATCCGCCCGATAGCAGGCTTTAGTAGTACGTGATTGCCCCAGTGGGCTAGTGGCACCCCCTCCCACCCACCCACTTAGACCCACCACCGCCTCTCAGTCAGTGGCAGGTGGCAGCTCCCTCCTGCATGCCGTCCAGCCGCCCGCCGACTGACAGCGTACAGTACAGCTGTACGCCCATTGGTCCCCTGTGTGGGCCAATGGGCGTGCACACCGTACTGTACTGCATAGTCCTGAAATGTGTAATAGAACATGGCAGCATGTTGCAGGAGCGGGTCCACTGGACCACCAGGGAATATATTTATTTATAAGGCCCATGATTGGGCATGGGGGCAGGTCCACTGGACCACCAGGGAATATATTTATTTATAAGGCCCGCAATTGGTGGGGGGAACAGGTCCATTGGACCACCAGGGATGATCTACTATCTGCCCGTGATCGGGCGAAGGGGGAGCATGACACACGGACTATGTTCCAGGAGGTCAGGTGGCCACCCACGGCAGGTTGCTACCGTGTTGCGCACCGCAATATGGCAACCCGCCTGTGGGTGTCCCCCAGCTCGCTCCTACTTTTTATAGGCAGATCTTTGCGCCCCCCCGTGCGGCGCAAGGCGGGTGTGTGCCTGCATATGTGCCACACATCCGGGCAGAATATTGGGATGCTTTGACAAATATGCATGGGCATACCCCCCGAACTCGTGCTGCATACATTACTGGTGTGCCCCGGCGCATCAGGATTTGCGCAATTCAGCTTTCACCTTTGAATATCGCATCAGGGTGCATCAGTGGGTTGCGAATGGCGCTATGCGCAACCCCTTTGAATATCCCACCCAGTGAATGTAGTTTACATCAATAAGCAAAACCAATGGTGTAACACATTCTTTTTAAATGGATTATACAGAGCTTTATTCTGCTTATAGCAACTCTCAACCCCCATTTTAGTTTAAAGGGTCCAGAATCATCTTTGTGGTGCGGGGTGACAGTAGACTCTTTCAGGGTGAATTATTTTTGACGCCTACATATGAGAGATGTTTTGTGCAAAGTTGGTGTTATTGTATTGTATTATGTTTCATTTCTAGTCCCGACTTGTCCGCAATGAGGTGCCATATTTCATCTGGACAACGAGAAGAGATGTGATTGACTGCCGGCTTTTACGAAAAGACCAGATGATGAACCACTATGCCAAAGCTGGATCATTCACGACCAAGGTAGGGGTCAGGTATCACATTACCAAGGCAGGGGTCAGGAGTAACACAATCAGATTGTGGTTAGTGCTAGAGCTGGGTCACATGATCAAGTTAAGGGTCAGTGCTGGAGCGGGGTCACATGATCAAGGCAGGGGTCATTGGTAAAATGACAAAGGTAGGGATCAGTGCCAAGTTAGGAATCACATGAACCAGTAAGGAGAATCAGTGCTGTGGTGAGGTACAACAGCTCTGAGGTATAAGCAGGATTTATAAAGTAAGCTGGCCTTCAAACTCTGACTATGGCTGTGCTAGCATGCTTCAGGAATTATATATCTATACATGTGTAGGCAGTGATGACTGTTACTACACTGGCTTCCCCAGTCAAACACCTCTTACTCTACCAGCATCCCCCAGCTCGATATAACTACTCCATCAGCATCCCCCAGCTCGATATAACTAACTCCACCAGCATCCCCCAGCTCGATATAACTTACTCCACCAGCATCCCCCAGCTCGATATAACTAACTCCACCAGCATCCCCCAGCTCGATATAACTTACTCCACCAGCATCCCCCAGCTCGATATAACTTACTCCACCAGCATCCCCAGCTCGATATAACTTACTCCACCAGCATCCCCAGCTCAATATAACTTACTCCACCAGCATCCCCAGCTCGATATAACTTACCCACCAGCATCCCCAGCTCAATAACTAACTCCACCAGCATCCCCAGCTCGATATAACTAACTCCACCAGCATCCCCAGCTCAATATAACATACTCCACCAGCATCCCCCAGCTCGACATAACTTACTCCACCAGCATCCCCCAGCTCGATATAACTAACTCCACCAGCATCCCCCAGCTCAATATAACATACTCCACCAGCATCCCCCAGCTCGATATAACTTACTCCACCAGCATCCCCCAGCTCAATATAACTTACTCCACCAGCATCCCCCAGCTCGATATAACTTACTCCACCAGCATCCCCCAGCTCAATATAACTAACTCCACCAGCATCCCCCAGCTCAATATAACTAACTCCACCAGCATCCCCCAGCTCAATATAACTTACTCCACCAGCATCCCCTGGCTCGACATCTCTTACTCCACAAGCAATGCCCAGCCCAACACCCCTTACTCCACCAGCATTCCACAGCTTGACACCCCTTACTCCACCAGCATTTAACAGCCCAATACCTCTTACTCTACTGGCATTCCCCAGCCTGATACTTCTTACTCCACTGACATTTTCCCCTACCCCACCAGCATCTCCCAGCTCGACACCTCTTACTCCACTGGCATTCCCCAGTCAACACCTCTTACTCTACCAGCATTCCCTAGCCTGATCACTCTGACTCCACTAGGATTCCCCAGCCCAACACCTGTTACCACACCAGCATTACACAGCTCGACACCTCTTACTACACTGTAATTCTGCAGCCTGATACCTCTTACTCTACTGGCATCAACCTGCCTGATACCTCTGACTCTATTGGCATCAACCTGCCTGATACCTCTGATTCCACTAGCATCCCCCAGCTTGACACATCAGATAAAATGAGTGCACAGGAGTCTGCACTATTTCCTACATTCTGTCTAACTCTGTCTTGTTCTTTTAGCTTTGCAGCATTTTAAACTTTAATTGGAACTGTATGTGCCTCTGGAGAGACGTTTGTGTTTGGGCTCAGGTTGCCTTGAAACAAGTGGAGACATTCTGTCTCAAAAGGTGCTTAGCTGCTTGCCCAAAGGCAGTGTGGGAAGGTGGAGGACCTAGCTACATTCTAGTTATAGCACCTTCATTGCTAGTTGGCTTTTTGCAGGAGATGTGCAGAAGCAGCATATTAAGACCACCACATGAGGTGGCAACTGTGTCGAATTTAAAACAAACTGTTTTGAACTTTAAAACATTCTGTGTTGGGGCAAGAGGTCGGCGGGAAGTGACACACTACTTCTGGTTGCCCTACTGCTTATAAGGCACTGCTCCAGTGAGCGGTGAGCGCTGCATGATCGTGGCATAGAGTGAGCAGAGACACATGCATCTCAGCGCATGTCTGCTGTGTCAGCTGGGTTGGCAGGGAGGTAGGTCAGACAAATTACAACTGTGTATATACCTTTCACAACATTAGCAAATACTATAGATGCTAGGAAGGGCCTGAGGTTGACCACAACTATATTAAGTGAAAGTGTGTGGCCAAACACAACATAATATGGGGACTCATGAAAATCTGTGTGGTAGTTGTCAAATGTATGCCATTGGGCCACAAATTGAGAATTTTGTATGTGATAGATGTCTGTTGCTCAGGGTATTACAGGATGAATTAAATATTCTGCACACTAAAAGCCCCTCTGACCCAGACTTACACTCATTAGAGTCATACACTGATGAAATGGCATCTCTTTACTATCCCTGTAATGGCACTAATACAGTACTAGAACCAACAAATTCAGTAGCCACTTCAGTATTAGCACCTGTACCCAACCCAGAGAATGAAACATGGTCACAGGTCCCAAAGGTAAAACAAAGTGCAGGGGTGGCCAAGTGTTCAATAGTGCCCCAGTGGTGCAGACACATAACAAGTTTGAGGTCCTAACACCAGGCGATGATTCTCTGGACCCAGACTCATTAGGTAACCCCTCTTCTTATGACCACCAGTAAAAAAATATCTCTACCTCTGTACCTACACTCACTCAGATGGAGGTGAAATCCAACAACAAAAGCCCAGTCCCCCTAGAGTCGACTACACCTAACCTTGGAACAACAACAACTAGTAAGGTGAATTCTCCTAGGCAGGTATTTGTATTAGGGGACTCCATTATTAAGCACATTGATAGGACAGTGTGTAATCCAGATAAAAGTAAACATACCTACTCCAGCTTCAGGGGAACAGGTATATCCAATATAACCTTGATGGCTCCAAACATACTGAAACATTCTGGTGCAAACCCCCAGTAACCTTCTCAGAGGTGCCGCCAGTCCATGGCAGGGGTGAGGCTAGGGTACTGCACACCATGCAGTTTAATGAATGGTTGCAAAACTGGTGCAGAGCACAGGGCTTTGGCTTCACTGGGGACTGGGGGTACACCTGGAGAGATGAAGGTTTATACTGGCACGATGGTCTGCATCTGTCCACGAAGTGAACCAAGCTCCTAAGTGACAGGTTTAAATGCTTCCTTGGCAAGCTTTTAAACTAGCCAAGGGAGGTGATGATAAGAGGCAGGACATTTCAAGCCTCCTCCCACAAAACATGGCAGGTAGTAAGGTAAACACTGAGATACAGAGCTAAAACAGAGGGCAGGACAGGGGTAAATGGAAAATAGACAAGGGCAATAAGAGCAGGGATGGGAAAAAGGATAAAGCCAACATTAAATGGAGGGCAATGAGTACCAATGCCTGTAGTCTGGAAACAAGCCTTCAGGCTAGTAGCCTGATGGAAGATGAAAATTGGATATTGTGGTAGTCACAGAAACATGGTACATGGAGACCCATGACTGGGATGTCAACATACCAGGGTACACAGTCTACAGAAGGGACAGGAGGGTAAAAGAGGTGGGAGTAGCTCTATATGTAAGGAAGGGATCAAAGTTACAGAACTAAAAAGTAAGGGGAGGACAAGAGGCACTCTGGGTCACCTTGGAGACAGGAATGGCATCACAATCCACAGGGTTGTATACAGACCCCGTCTCAAGGGAGAAACAGACAAGAAAATGATGGAGGACATTCTCAAAGTGGCTGAAAAGGGGAGATACTGTTGATGGGGGACCTGAATATGCCAGATGTTAACTGGATGACATGTACTGCAGCCACATCCAAGAGCAGAGTCATTCTTGATGCTCTGCAGGGGGCAAGCCTTAGACAGCTAGTGTTGTAACCCACTCAGGAGGGAGCAATACTAGACCTGGTACTCTCAAATGGAGAGAGGATCACAAATTTAGAAGTCAGTAAACATCTTGGAACAAGTGACCACTGCACAGTGTGCTTCACAATAAGCACAACCATGGAGACAAGCCATACAAAAACAAGGATACTGGACTTTAGAAGGGCCGACTTAGGCAAAATGGGTGAATACCTAAGGAATACACTAGCAAATGTCCAAAAAGGAGGGATGGAAGAACAATGAAGAAAAATCAAAACTGCTATCATAGAGGCAACAAGCCTTTGTGTGAAACAAATAAAGAAAACAAAGCAGAGTAAAAAACCACTATGGTTCTCAAAAGAGGTGGCAGGGAAGGTTAAGGAGAAAAAGGCTGCATTCAAAAAGTATAAGGAATCACAGAAGGAGCACAACAGGGAACTGTATCAATTAAAGCAGAAAGAAGTGGGGAAGGCAGTCAGAATAGCAAAGGCCCAAACCGAGGAAAAAATAGCCAACTCAGTTAAGAAGGGGGATAAAACCTTCTATAGGTACATTAGGGAGCATAGAAAGGTTAAGGGAGGAATAGTGAAGATTAGTAAAGGAGAGGGGAGGTGGGCAGAGGGAGACAGTGAAATGGCAGAGATACTGAATGAATACTTTTGCTCAGTATTCACAAAAGAAGTTGAAGAGGAGTTACCTAAACCAGTCAATAGAAGCACTCTGGGTAGGGGGGTTGACACCAGTCCATTTACAGAAGAAAGAGTCCTGAAAGAACTCCTAAAACTCAAGGTGGACAAAGCAATGGAGCCTGATGGGATTCACCCCAGAATCCTAAAAGAAATAAGGGAGGACCTAGTGACACCACTGACCACACTTTTTAACAAATCATGGGAGGATGGGGTGGTACCTGAGGACTGGAGGAGGGCAGATGTGATTCCCCTTCACAAAAGTGGGAGCAAGGCAGAAGCAGGAAACTACAGACCTGTAAGTTGGACCTCAGTGGTAGGGAAAATGATGGAATCACTTCTGAAAGAAAGAATTGTTGAGTACCTAGAGGCCAGCGGGGCACAGGACCCAAAGCAGCATGGATTTATAGCAGGAAGGTCATGTCAGACAAATCTAATTGATTTATTTGACGGGGTGACCAAAGTAATAGACCAGGGAGGGGCTGTGGATATGGCCTACCTAGACTTTAGCAAGGCATTTGACACAGTCCCGCACAAAGACTAATAATCAAGTTAGCCAGCCTGGGGTGGGTTCCAGGGTGGTAGCCTGGAAGTAACAAACTGGCTGCACAACAGGACTCAGAAGGTAATAGTGAATGGAGACACATTCGAAGAAGAGGTTACTAGTGAGTACCTCAAGCTCAATACTGGTTCCAGTCCTCTTTAACAGCTTTATAGGTGACATTGCAGAGGGTCTGGAGGAAAGGTATGCCTCTTTGCAGATGACACAAGGATCTGTAACAGAGTTGATACACAAGGGGAGGGGACTTGAGTTGGAGGAATGGTCGGACATATGGCAACTTACATTCAATGCAAAGAAGTGCAAAGTAATGCACCTGGGAAACAAAAACCCAGGAGAAGAGTACACAATAGCAGGGGAGGTACTAACAACAACAAAAATGGAAAGGGACTTGGGGGTAGTCATATCAGATGACCTAAAGGTAGGTAAGCAACGTGAGAAGTCAGTAAGGAGAGCCAGGGGGATACTGGGATGCATAGGATGGGGTATCACAAGTAGAAAAAGGGAAGTGGTTATCCCTCTGTACAGACAGTTGGTGAGGCCCCATCTGGAATACTGTGTGCAGTTTTGGAGACCCCATCTATGCAAGGACATAGACAGGATGGAAGCAGTCCAGAGGAGGGCAACTAAAATGGTGCAGGGTCTGCATCAGAAACCATATGAAGAGACTGAGAGAGGCTTAATATGTATACCCTTGATGAAAGGAGGGACAGGGGACATGATAGAAACTTTTAAGTACCTCAAGAGAATCAACAAAGTCCAGGAGGTAGCATCTTTCAGAAAAGAGATGTGTAAGAACAAGGGGCCACAATTTAAAGATAGAGGGGGGACGGCTCAGGGGTAATGTGAGGAAATTTTTTTTTACAGACAGAGTGGATGATGCATGGAACTGCCTTCCTGGTGAGGTTGTTGGGTCTAAAACAGTGGGGGAATTCAAACATGCATGGGATAGACATAAGGCAATTATAGTGGGGGGTTGCAGGAAGTAGACTGTTGGTTAACTAGAATCTGCAGCTTATCCAATAGGAAGGAAATGGGCAGACTGGGTGGGCCAAGTGGTCCTTATCTGCCGTCAAAGTCTATGTTTCTATGTTTCTAATAATCACGCTGGTACAAATGATATCAATAGATGCCACCTAAACCAAATGAAGTTAAATACCATCTACCTTAACAAAATCCTGACCGAAATGGGTTGTGAAATAGGTTTTTCAGAGGTTTTGCCAGTACCAAGAGCTACTGAATATGTTACTAACACAGTTAAATCCTACAATGAGTGGCTGAGGAATTGATGTTTGCCACAGGAAATAAAATGCCTTGCGCATTGGGAAAATTTTGTAGACAACCCTCTCTTCTGTTGGGATGGTCTGCACTTGAACAGGAGAGGTAGTTCCATCTTAGGCAGGATAATTCTCTCATACATTAGCAGCTGTTTAAACTGACATCAAGGGGGGTTTGGGGTGATACCCAAGACTCTAGCAAATAAGCCTCCAACATCTAAGGTTTGCAAAATATTATCTCTTAATGAAAGGTCCTTAAACTTGTTAAAAATCTCTGAGCTTGAAACCAAAATTCATTCACTGGATATTGATGTAATTTCAGTAATACAGACATGGTGGGACCCAGATTCAACCTGGATGAAAGACATACTGGGCTTTAAATTATACCAAAAAGATAGATTTCACAAAAAAGGAGGTGGTGTATGTCTTTATATTAAAGACACAATTCATTCACATGAATACCCATATACTTCACCAACGGAAAGTATATGGGTAACCATTCAGTTTCAGGGACACCCACAACTAATCTTGGGCACATATTGTCATCCACCATCCTCTGATTTAGAATATACAAACACATTAATACAGGACATCAGCCACATGACGAATAAAGGCGATATCCTGATCCTGGGAGACTTTAACATGCCGTCCATAAATTGGTTTACTACTAACGGCACAACAGCTGTCGAAAAAACTTTTATTTCAAGAATAAATGAATTAGGGCTTGAGCAAATTGTTCAAGAACCCACTAGAGGGTGCAATATATTAGACCTTGTGATTACCAATATTGAGGACAAAGTCTTAAATCTTTCAGTATCAGACCCACTAGGGGATAGTGACCACCATACCACTGTATTTGATCTACAGTATGAATCTAGCATAATAGTTAATAATGCTCAGGTGTATAACTACCACAAAGCCAACTTTGAGGCAATAAACAACAGCCTAAAAAATACCCCATGGGAAACTATTTTATCACCTTTAACCCTGGAAGACTCTTGGGTATTTGTTAAAAACAAGATAATAGACCTAGAAAAAGCTTATATTCCAGCCCGGATAAAATATGTAGTAGTAGTAGTAGTAAACATTTTTATTTTTATACAGGATTTACAAACTTTAGGTCGAAAAGACCTATTTTCAAAGTTGTCCTGTGTAAAAGTAAACCATTTACAATAAGTTATCAGACAATAACATAACTATACATATAAAGTGCTCACTCAAAGTTAACACACACATAAAATACTTCATCGTACAAAACAATATCAATTTAAATGGACAAACGTCTCACAATCATTTAAAAACCTCATTTAAAAACAAGTACATTCAGTAAAAAATACATCATTTAAACCTCTTTTGAACTGGGATAAATTTGTTACTTTTCTTAACTGAGGGGGGATTTTATTCCAAATTGTTGCCACCTGTGCCTTAAATGTCATAGTTCCATATGTTGTATTCATTTTTGGAAATCTGTGACTCCTGTACTTTACATCTCTTAAAACATGAGAATAGTTCTTACAATCAGGGGACAAATCCAAATTTCCATTTATCATCCCATTTTTTGTTTTATAAATGAATACAAAATATTGTTGTTTTAACTGTACTGGTAAACTATCCCAGTTTACGTCTTTGTACAGTGTACAATGATGGGTGTCGAAACTACAGTTTAAAACAAATCTTGCCAGTTGGTTGTATGATATGACTTATTTATTTAAGTTTTTGACCCACAAAATTGTACACCATACTTCCATATTCCAGTATAGGCATTATTAATTGGTTTGCAATTAACCTCCGGGTTCATTGATTTAATATCCCTGATGACCTGCGCAGTGCTCCTATTTTATTATTAACTTTTTTTATTGTATTATTTATATGTGCTGAAAAAGATAAGGTATAATCAATCTCTACACCTAAGTATTTATATTGATTTGTAACTACCAGCTTTTTCCCATCCCTCATTATTATATCTCCACCTTCAATCTGTTTTTTTGGGAAGCTTAGTTGTTTTTTTATGAAAGTGCATAACCTGAGTTTTTTTGTAACTTAACACTAGTTTAGAACTGGAGAACCAGTCCTGCAAAGTATCAAAATCCATCTGTAGTTTTGCCATCATTTCATTTTGAGATACTGCTGATGCTAGAAGAACAATGTCATCAGCATAAAGCCTAATTTGTGTGTTATTTATTTTAGTGGGTACATTTGTTAATATATAACAAAAACAATAATGGCCCCAGGATTGTGCCTTGGGGAACACCTCTTGATATACTACCCACTTCTGAAAAATGTCCATTTATTACTACTTGCTGATTCCTATGGGTCAAGTAGGATTTAAACATTGCAAAGGCCTAGAAGCTATCCCAGTCCTCTCCATCCTCTCACATAGTAGATGGTGGTCAACCAAATCAAAGGCTTTGGACAGATCAACAAACACTACGCCTGTGGACTCCCCCCTATCCAGGGCCACTGCCACTTTATCCACGAAGTCCATGAGCGCAGTGCCAGTCGAATAACCTGCCCTAAAGCCATGTTGGTATTTTGTCTGTTTTGAATATTTTTCTAAATAACTATACAGTTGGCCGAACACCATCCGTTACATCAACTTGGAGAGGATGGAGAGGACCACTATTGGTCTATAATTAGAAGGATCATTAAGATCACCCCCCTTAAATATGGGTACTATTTTTGCTGTTTTCCAGCAAGAGGGAAAAACATTTTCCATCAGGCTTTGATTGAATAGGTCAGTCAATATTGGTGACAAAATATCTACAGCATCTTTAATAAATTTGGCTTCTAGGTTATCCAAACCACATGATTTATTTAAATTTAGTTTATGATCTCTTTCCTAACTTCTGCAATTTTTATTTTCCTAAAATAAAAAAGGGGACAATTTTCATTGTTAATTAATTTATTAACTGGATCGGTTTGTACTGGTAAACCAGCTGGGATGGCAATATTCGGCAGTGTTAAAAAATAATGATTTAGCAACTGAGCTGATACTTTTGAGTCAAGGAGCTCTCCCCTGTCATTATAGATTTTTATATGAGGCTTAGCTCTCAAGGGGTTATCTAGTTCTTTAATTAATTTCCAATATTGTTTTGGATCATGGGTAGTCTCAATTTTAGTATTATAAAATTTCTTTCTTGCCAATCTAATTAATCTCTGACATTCATTCCGCTTTGTTTTAAAATTAACCCAGTCTTCCTCTCTTCTTGTTTTATTTGCTTTTTTTCCAGGCTCTATCCTTGATACGAATTTTCTTTTTCAATAATTCATTTATCCAAGGGAGGTGCTTTTTTTTTGTTTTAATTTTTTTAAATGGTGCATGCCTGTTACAAGCCTCCAAGAGTGTTTTAGAAAATTCTTCAACCCCCAAATTTACACCTGGAATTAGATTTAATCTATCCCACTTTATACGATGTAAATCAAAAACAAAATTAATTAAATGATAATTTTTTAAATTTCTTTTTAGGGTAATCTTTTCTCCCTCGCTTATTTGATTTATGTCTGTTATAACACAGTATACTGCATTATGATCACCCAAATTAGGAGGTAGGATTTGACACTTTTCAACAGAAAAACCCTTAGAAAGAAATATCAAGTCCAACATACTCCCCTGACTATTAACCCCACTCTTCCTAGTACTTTGAGTTATTATTTGGTTAACATTTAGTATCTCTAAACTTTTTTCTAGTTTCAATCCCCTGGGTTTACCCCAGGCAGCGTTAAAGTCATCAATCAGTATTAAATCTTTACTATCTGACAAGGATTCTAGTTTTGATGCCAATACCTCAAACTTAGCAGTATTTACCTTAGGAGGAGAATATCGTGTACTAATTAAGAGCTGCAACCTTTCAAATTTAACACACAGGCATTCAATCCCTTCTAAGATTCCTTGAAAGCTACTTCCCCAGTCCCAGTTTCTCTGTAGTGTATAAAAGAACCCCAACTGCCCTCTTTCCCTATCTAATCTAAAAGATTGTAACCATCCATAGATATTTCAGTATTCTGTATGGCTTGAGACAACCATGATTCAGTTAAACCCATCACATCTGGTTCATAACTTTTTGCCCATATTCAAACTTTTTTACAATATAACAGTAAAGGTAAAATTCCTTTGTGGTTAAATAATGATATTCGTAGGAAAATCAAACAGAAGAAAAAACTATTTACTCGTTTAAAAAAAATGCACAATAGACACACAAGGACTCATACTGGGACAATACAGAACTGCCATTAAAGAACTAAAAAGGACTATCAGGAAGGCAAAACACAACCTCAAGTTCTGCATAGCCCATTCCAAAGATAATCACAAATTCCTATTTTCTTATCTCAATAGTAAAAAAAGGCAGTAACAAGACAAATTGGGCCATTGACCAATGGGACAAACACCATTACATCTGATAGAGAGACATCCGACACATTTAACACCTAATTTGCTTCAGTACTCTCAAATCATACAGTCATAATTAATACAAATACTATCATATCAAGTTCTACTGAAAATAACCACACCATAACTATTTCTGAAGTAGTTTCCTTGTTAAAAAATTTAAAACCAAATACTAGCTGTGGACCAGACTTAATCCTAGATTTTTAGTTGAAACAGCTGAAAATATTGTCACACCACTTTCCATTATTTTGAATAAATCATTAGCGGAACAATCTGTTCCATCTGATTTGATAACTGCTACAGTTAATGGCTATCTTAAAAGGGTAACCGTTCCATAGTGATAATTACACCCCATCAGCCTTACTTCCATCCCATAGTAATATGGAACAAATTATAAAAGGCATATTAGAGGCAGAAGTGCAAACTTTAGGTATACCGCCCACTCACAACATGGGTTCAGGCAAGGCTTTTCTTGCACTACCAATTTAATAGCCTTTTACAATACTGTCAGCCAAGAAGTAGACAATAAGATTCCCATGGATGTCATCCTCCTGGATTATAGCAAAGCATTTGATAAGGTTACTCACAATATTCCACTAGCTAAGCTATCAGACCTAGGTTTTTCTTGTAACATAATAAAATGGATCAATTGCTGGTTAACCAACAGGACCCAGCATGTTAGGATCAATGGTGCCTATTCCAGTAATATGGCTGTGACCAGTGGTGTGCCACAGGGATCAGTTCTGGGCCCAGTACTATTCAATATTTTCATTTCAGACATGCAGATTAGCTCCAGGAACATACTTTTGAAATTTGTAGATGATACAAAATTAGGTGGTGGGGTGGATTCCAACTATAATATGGACTTATTAGTAAACAACCTCTCAGTATTAGAGCACTGGGCACAGAAAAACAAAATGACATTCAATATAGACAAATGTTCTGTTCTCCACTTAGGTTACAATAATCCCAAACAAACCTATACATTATACAATATTATCATTAAATCTTCAATATGTGAAAGAGACTTGGGCATCCTGCTAGATGACACATTATCCTCCTCCAATTACTGTAATCATGTAGCTAAAACTGCTAATTCACTACTTAGGCGCATTAACCGTACATTTATATCTAAGACAGAGGAATGTATTATCCCATTGTTTAAAGCATACATCAGACCATATACAGATTATGGGTCACCATTGTGGAGTCCATACATGGTCAGGGACATTCAAGTGATTGAAAGAGTTCAGAGAAGGGCAACAAGAATGGTGCCCCATTTAGCATCACTACCATATCCAGAGAGGCTTCAAAAAACAGGCCTACATTCACTGGAGTTTAGGCGTTCCGGGGGTGATCTTCTGCTCTTATATAAAATTCTCAAATCACCCTCTCTGATGGACAAATGTGGTTTTGTTAAAACACAAATAAAAATAGTACCTAGACTTCACAATCAACAACTAATGGTGTGTAAAGCAAAAACAAACAGGAGGCTTCATTTCTTCTCAGTAAGAACACCAAGATTCTGGAACCAGCTACCACAAGAGCTAGTAGACTGTAATACCTTTGAATCCTTTAAAAAGGGTGTAGATCATTGGCTCTCCAAAAACTACAACAAAGTGTAATTTTCCACAAATGTGGGAGACAATCAAGATAAGTTTCATAGCTTCCTTTTGTCCTCACTTACCTAGAGAACCTGCATTCCTCAGATTGACAGCTATTAATGTACTGGCATTCCCCCTGTCTGACACCTCTTACTCCACCAGCATCCCCCAACCTGACACTTCTTACTCCCATGGCCTTCCTCAGAGTGACACCTACTAATCCACCAGCATTCCCCAGCCCAACATGTCACTCTCTGCCAGTATCCTCCATGGCTCCTACCCTTCCCTGCCCATGGTGGGACCTTCAGTAGTGCCCCCTCTGGTGTTTACATTTAGTACCCAACTCTGGTGTCTACATTTTGTTCCCTCCCCATGTCTGCATTTAGTGCCCCCTCTGGTGTCTACATTTAGTTCTTCCCCCCAGTGTCTACATTTAGGACCTCCTCAGGTTTCTACATTTAGTAACCCCTCTGGTATCTACGTTTAATACCTCACTCTGACGTCTACATTTAGCACTCCACTCTGGTGTCTAAATTTAATACCCCACTCTGGTGTCTACATTTTATACCCTACTCTGATGACTGCACTTAATGCCCTGTCTGGTGTCTACATTTAGTACCCCCTCAGGTGTCTACATTTAATAATTCCTCTGGTATCTATGTTTAATACCTCACTCTGACATCTACACTTAGCACTCCACTCTGGTGTCTGAATTTAATTCCCCACTCTGGTGTCTACATTTTATACCAACTCTGATGTCTGCACTTAATGCCCTGTCTGGTGTCTACATTTAGTACCCCCTCAGGTGTCTACATTTAATAATTCCTCTGGTATCTATGTTTAATACCCCACTCTGATGTCTACATTTAGTGCCTTCTCAGGTGTCTACATTTAATACCCTACTATGGTGTCTACATTTAGTGCCCCCTCTGGTGTCAACATTTAATACCACACTCTGGTGTCTACTTTTAGTACCCCTTCTGGTGTTTACATTTAGTACCCCCTCTGGTGTCAACTTTTAATATACTACACCTAGCGTCTCCATTTAGTGCCCCACCTCTGGTGTCTACATTTACTACCCACTCTGGTATCTGCATTTAGTGTCACCATCTGGTGTCTACATTTGTTACCCCCTCTGGCATCTACAGTTAGTGAAGCTGAATGAGATGCAGATAACTGAGGGTACCTGGAGCTGTAATATTGGTGAGCCCTGGCCATTTTCCTGTTTGTGATCCCTCCCTCCATCTTATGGGACTGTAAACCCTCTCTGTCTCCACAGCAAACCAGTGGGGAGGCAGTTAAAAATGCATCCAGCATTCAAGTGGAGGAGGTACTGATGTATGCATCCAACAGTAAACCTATGCAGAAGGCAGTAATGTAGGCTTCCAACAGTGAACCTGTGCAGGAGGTGACATATGCATCCAACAGCAAACCTGTGCAGGAGGTAGTGATGTGTACATCTAACAGAGAACATGTGCAAGAGGTAGTGATATGTACATGTACTGTAACAGTGAAACTGTATAGGAGGTAGTGATGTGTGTATCTAATAGGGAACCTGTGCAGGAGGTAGTGATGTGTGCATTTAACAGCAAAACTGTGCAGAAGATGATGTATGCATCCAACAGTGAACCTGTGCAGGAGGTAGTGATGTGTGCATCCAACAGTGAACCTGTGCAGGAGGTACTAATATTGGCATCCAGCAGCAAACCTGTACAGGAGGCAGTGATGTAGGCATCCAACAGTGAACCTGTGCAGGAGGTGACATGTGCATCCAACAGCAAACCTGTGCAGGAGGTGATGTATACATCCACTAGCGAACCTGTGCAGGAGGTAGTGATGTGTACATCTAACAGGGAAACTGTGCAGGAGGTAGTGATGTGTGCATTTAACAGCAAACCTGTGCAGCAGATGATATATGCATCCAACAGTGAACCTGTGCAGGAGGTAGTGATGTGTGCATCCAACAGTGAACCTGTGCAGGAGGTAGTAATGTCAGCATCTAGCAGCAAACCTGTGCAGAAGGTAGTGATGCATGCATCCAACAATGAACCTGTGCAGGAGGTAATGATGCATGCATCCAACAATGAACCTGTGCAGGAGGTGACATGTGCATCCAACAGCAAACCTGTGCAGGAGGTGATGAATACATCCAACAGTGAACCTGTGTAGGAGGTAGTGATGTGAACATCTAACAGTGAAACTGTATAGGAGGTAGTGATGTGTGAATTTAACAGTGAACCTTTGCAGGAGGCAGTGATGTGTGCATTTAACGGCAGAACCTATGCAGAAAATAGTGATGTGTGCATTTAACAGCAAAACCTGTGTAGGCAGTAGTGATGTGTGCAGCTGACAGTGAAACTGTGCAGGAGGTAGTGATGTGTGCATCCAACAGTGAACCTGTGCAGGAGGTGACATGCGCATCCAACAGAAAACCTATGCATGAGGTGATGTATACATCCAACAGTGAACCTGTGCAGGAGAAAGTGATGTCTGCATCCAATAGTGAACCTGTGCAAGAGGCAGTGATGCAAGCATTCAACAGGGAACCTGTGCAGGAGGTAGTGATGTGTGCATTTAACAGCAGAACCTGTGCAGGAGGTAGTGATATGTGTATCCAACAGGGAACCTGTGCAGGAGGTAGTGATGTGTGAAACTAACAGCAGAACCTGTGCAGGAGGTAGTGATGTGTGCACTCAACAGGGAACATGTGCAAGAGGGAGTGATGTATGCATCTAACAGCAGGACCTGTGCAGGAGGCAGTGATGTGTGCATTGAAAAGTGAACCTATGCAGGAGGTAGTGATGTGTGCATTTAACAGCAGAACCTGTGCAGGAGGTAGTGATGTGTGCATTTAACAGCAGAACCTGTGCAGGAGGTAATGATATGTATATCCAACAGGGAACCTGTGCAGGAGGTAGTGATGTGTGCATCTAACAGCAGAACCTGTGCAGGAGGTAGTGATGTGTGCACTCAACAGGGAACATGTGCAGGAGGGAGTGATGTATGCATCTAACAGCAGGACCTGTGCAGGAGGTAGTGATGTGTACATCCAACAGGGAACCTGTGCAGGAGGCAGTGATGTGTGCATTGAAAAGTGAACCTATGCAGGAGGTAGTGATGTGTGCATTTAACAGCAGAACCTGTGCAGGAGGTAGTGATATGTGTATCCAACAGGGAACGTGTGCAGGAGGGAGTGATGTCTACATTCAACAGTGAACCTGTGCAAGAGGCAGTGATGCACGCATCCAACAAGGAACCTGTGTAGGAGGTAGTGATGTGTGCATTGAAAAGTGAACCTATGCAGGAGGTAGTGATGTGTGCATTGAACAGCAAACCTGTGCAGGAGGTAGTGATGTGTGCAACCAACAATGAACCTGTGCAGGAGGCAGTGTTGCATCCAACAGTGAACCTGTGCAAGAGGCAGTCATGCAAGGATCCAACAAGGAACCTGTGCAGGAGTGGTGGTGTGTGAATTGAACAGTGAACCAATGCAGGAGGTAGTGATGTGTGCATTGAAGAGCAAACCTGTATAGGAGGCAGTGATGCATGCAACCAACAGTGAACCTGTGCAGGAGGCAGTGATGCAAGCATCCAACAGTGAACCTGTGCAGGAGGTAGTGATGCAAGCATCCAACAGTGAACCTGTGCAGGAGGTAGTGATGTGTGCATTTAACAGCAGAACCTGTGAAGGAGGTAGTGATATGTGTATCCAACAGGGAACCTGTGCAGGAGGTAGTGATGTGTGCAAATCACAGCAGAACATGTGCAGGAGGTAGTGATGTGTGCATTCAACAGGGAACCTGTGCAAGAGGTAGTGATGTGTGCATCTAACAGCGAACCTGTGTAGGAGGAAGTGATGTGTGCATCCAACAGTGCAGGTGTGCAGGAAGTAGTGTTGCATGCATTTAAAAGCAGAACCTGTGCAGAAGGTAGTGATGTGGGTATTTAACAGCAGAAGCAGTGCAGGAGGTAGTGGTGCATGCATTTACTGTAACAGCAGAACCTGTTCAGGGGTAGTGATGTGTGCATCCAACAGCAGAACATGTGCAGGAGGTGGTGATGTTTACATCCAACAATGAACCTGTGCAGGAGGTAATGATGCATGTGTCCAAGTGAACCTGTGCAGCAGGTAGTGTTGCATGCATTTAGCAGCAGAACCTGTGAATGAGGTAGTGATGCTTGCATTTAACAGCAGAACCTATGCAGGAGGTAGTGATGTGTGCATTTAACAGAAGAACCTGTGCAGGAGGCAGTGATGTGAGCAACCAACAGCAAAACTGTGCAGGAGGTAGTGTTGCATGCATTTAACAGCAGAACATGTGCAGGAGGTAGTGATGTGTGCATCCAACAGCAGAACCTGTGCAGGAGGAAGTGTTGCATGCATTTAACAGATGAACTTGTGCAGGAGGTAGTAATGCATGCATTTAACAGCAGAACCTGTGCAGGGGGTAGTGATGTGTACATCCAACAGCATAACATGTGCAGGAGGTAGTGATGTGTACTTCCAACAGTGAATCTGTGCAGCAGGTAGTACTGCACGCATTTAACAGCAGAACCTATGCAGGAGGTAGTGATATGTGAATTTAACAGCAGAACCTATGCAGGAGTCAGTGATGTGTGCAACCAACAGCAGAACCTGTGCAGGAGGAAGTGATGTGTGCATTTAACAGCAGAACCTGTGCAGGAGGTAGTGGTGTGTGCATCCAACAGCAAATCCATGCAGGAGGAAGTGCTGCATGCATTTAACAGCAGAACCTGTGCAGGAGGTAGTGTTGCATGCATTTAACAGCAAAACCTGTGCAGGAGATAGTGATGTGTGCATTTAACAGCAGAACCTGTGCAGGAGGTACTGATGTGTGCATCAACCAGCAGTACCTGTGCAGTATGTAGTGTTGCATGCATTTAACAGAAGAACCTTTGCAGGAGGTAGTGATGTGTGCATCTAACAGTGAACTTGTGCAGAAGGTAGTGATGTGTTCATCCAACAGCAGAATCTGTGCAGGAGGTAGTGTTGCATGCATTCAACAGCAGAACATGTGCAGGAGGTAGTGATGTGTGCATCTAAAAGCGAACCTGTGCAGAAGGTAGTGTTGCATGCATTTAACAACAGAACCTGCACAGGAGGTGGTGTTGAATGCATTTAACAGGAGAACCTGTGCAGGAGGTAGTGATGTGTGCATCCAACAGCAGAACCTGTGCAGGAGGTAGTGTTGTTTGCATTTAACAGCAAACCTGTGCAGGAGGTAGTGATGTGCACACCCAACAGCAAACCTGTGCATGAGGTAGTGTTGCATGCTCCTAACAGCAGAACCTGTGCAGGAGGTAGTGATGTGTGCATTGAAAAGTGAACCGATGCAGGAGGTAGTGATGTGTGCATCCAACCGCAGAACCTGTGCAGGAGGTAGTGATGTGTGCATCCAACAGCAGAACCTGTGCAGGAGGAAGGGTTGCATGCATTTAACAGCAGAACCTGTGCAGGAGGTAGTGTTGTATGTATTTAACAGCAGAACCTGTGCTGGAGGTAGTAATGTGTGCATACAACAGCAGAACCTGTGCAGGAGGAAGGGTTGCATGCATTTAACAGCAGAACCTGTGCAGGAGGTAGTGTTGTATGTATTTAACAGCAGAACCTGTGCTGGAGATAGTGATGTGTGCATTTAACAGCAGAACCTGTGCAGGAGGTAGTGATGTGTGCATCCAACAGCAGAACCTGTGCAGGAGGTAGTGATGTGTGCATCCAACAGCAGAACCTGTGCAGGAGGAAGTGTTGCATGCATTTAATAGCAGAACCTGTGCAGGAGGTAGTGATGTGTGCATCCAACAGCAGATCCTGTGTAGGAGGTAGTGATGTGTGCATCCAACAGCAGAACCTGTGCAGGAGGTAGTGATGTGTGCATCCCACAGCAGAACCTGTGCAGGAGGTAGTGTTGTATGTATTTAACAGCAGAACCTGTGCTGGAGGTAGTGCTGTGTGCATCCAACAGCAAACCTGTGCAGGAGGTAGTGTTATGCATTTAATAGCAGAACCTGTGCAGGAGGTAGTGATGGAGTTTTCCCCATCACAAGTCCCGTGGGACCAAGGACTCCCAGGGTATTTATTACTATAAGGGCCATACCAGGACCATCAAAGTTTAGACCAACTCTGTAAGACACCCTCTGGTGTCATAAAGACCTAAGAGGACCAGTTAGTCCACAAGGAATGCCTTGCAAATGGGCTGCACAGACCTCTAGTTTCTCCCGCCTACTTCACTACCTCGCCCCTTAACAATACAGAGTGAACATAGGCACTTATCTAATAGTGGTTCTGTGCATCCAAGGAGGGCAAACTTTCAATACTGAGTTCAGGTTGGCGTGCACATTGATCTAAGCAGCTTTCACCACAGTTGTTCAAAGGTAGTTCCTGAGTAGAATCCTTAGGTGTGGGTACAGCTGACACAAGATCACCGACAGGGTATTCAGCCTTTGAAGCCTCTTGCAGCATTTCCTCTTCGGGGTATTCAGGAAATTCATCCCGTGAGATGGGGGCAAGTGGTGCAAATCTGTTAGAGGAGAGGAATTGAGAGTCAAAATCCATCATAGAAGCCTTTGAGCTTAGCGATAGATCTGAAACATTCCCTGCACGATTGATAGGGTGAATTCTCTTAGGGTGATTCTCGTTCTGTTGACGTTTCCGTGTACGTGCTGGGAGTGGAGTACTCTGGCCTTGAAACTGGAACCCATTAAGGTGAGATAAGGATATGCAGGCGCCATCTAGCGATACATTATTACTGTGACTCTCCCCCGGTAGAGTAGAATCCATGGATACATTGTCCATAGTGACAGCTCCATACCATTTGCTTTTTAAATGTTCAGACAGACTACTAGGGGTAGTAAACGAGAGAAATGTACTGTTCTCTTCAATCCGCATAACCGCAGGATATCGAAGTGAAAATTTGATGCCACTTTCATGCATGATACGTCAGGCCTCAGAGTATTTCTTCCGTCGAGCTGCCAGGTCCCGAGAGTTGTCCTGAAAAATCATTATTTTATGCTCCCGCCAATAAAGAGCACCAAGCTCCCGAGCACGAGATGTAACCCATTCCTTGTCGGCAAAGTTTAATACTCGTGCCATGAGCGGTCTCGGCCTGTCGCTGAGTTTCGGTTTAGGGAGAGAGTTCTGTGTGCCGCCAATCGTGGAAGCCAAGAGGAAGATTATGCTTTAGCAGGTCAGGGAGGGTATCAAAGAAAATCAACAGGGTTACCTTTGTTCTGCACCCTCCGAAACCCTAGCAAACGCAGGTTATTACGCCTACTATGATTTTCTAGATCGTCAACCTTAGCCTGCAATGCCTGGATTGATCTCTCTTGAGCCCTCATTATAGCAGAGATGTCTTCTAGTGCGCCAGTGTTTTCTTTAATTTTATGCTCTGTTATGTCCAGTCAGGATTCCAACCTGTTAATTGCTGCTATCATATTGTTCGCTGCCAGTGTCACTCTCAGCCATTTGCTTTTAAAGAGATGCAGTGAACATCTCCTGGGTCTACTGCGCACTTGGGCCCTTGTTTCCCGGCCACTGTGTTTCGACATGGCCAGTTGCCTCGGCTGTATCCCCACAATCGGTCATGCGAGCCAGAGTGTCTCGTTATAACCCGATATCCTAATAGCCAAACCTTTCCGATTGATTTCTTAGCTGCTAGATATTATGATACAAGTGAAAACACGGAACTATTGCTCTGTTAATGACCCCGAGAATTGGAACGCTCACATCAGGCGGCCATCACATCGGGAGCCAAGTGATGTTTTAGAAAGAAACATTTGTTGTTTTCTGTATTAATCTATTCTAGCATTGTTCTCTGCTATTCATTGTACTGTTACACATTTGTGTACTTGCCACTTGTACATCAAATAAAAGGCAGTGTTATTCCATAGTCAGCAGTAAAATTTTAACCTGCTTGATGGAAAAGCATATCAGTCAATCAACCAATCAATCAATAAATCAATCAACATCTTTATTTAGCCAGGTGGAACACCATTGAGCAGGGCTCATTTACAACATGGACCTGGTAGTTTAACAACAAGTCACAATACAACAATTTGGAGTAGGCGTAGCAACATTGGCAGCCTATGTACAGTCATTACAAGTGAGAAAGGTGTGGCTTGGCACAGTGGTGTACAATAATTTACAAATAGCAACGTAAGGCTTGACACTGAGAACAGAACAAGGCAGCATATTTTACCGGCATGGTACCAAAGGTAGTCAGCATACTGCTATAGTGCGAGTTCTGTACAAGGCAGGTCTCTGATAGACAGTAGGGTACAATATTATATTGGATGAGGTCTAGACCGGCAAAGCATTACATGGCCTAGGAGAAGACTATAAAGCAAGGGCACTGAGAGCACAGGATGCGCCAAGGATAGTGGAGGGAGGAGAGGTTAGGAGGGGTGGGAGGGGACAATTGTAATACCTTCAGGATTGACATAGCTGCATTAGTCGATGTGGTAGGTCTAAGGGTAAGGAGGAGGGTATGGGGTGAATTGGAGTGGAATTGGAATGGGAATTCATAGGATGAATACTAGAAACAACAAAAGTGCAGTAGTGCAATAAATATCAGAGAGCAGTGCTATGCCATATTGGGGCAAAAACAACTAACGTTTCACTCCAGAAGCAGAGTTTTATCAGAGTCAGTAACTTAATGCAGAAATGCCCTTATATTATCTGGCACTAGGTCTGAATAGCACATATATGAACAGCACTGTCAATAACAGCACCTTCCATACAGCACTATGCAGAACAGTGGCCAAAACAAATGCCGCAAGTAAAGGCAATGCCACTGGTAGCAGTCACAAAGTACACTGATGACTGCTACCAGTCCAAACACTCACTGTGCTTCCTTTATCTCCGATTCTGTGTTGGCTGTCTGCCCTTTACTGTACCTCCTTTTTTCACAATTCTCTGCCCCCACCTATTCCCTTTCTAATGAATGACCCTGTTAAGGTAGAAAAACAAAATTTTGAATGTCAGGACTAGAACCCTGACCTTCACCACTATTGTGGCCAAGCAGCTCCATGTCTCAGTCCTCTCTGCCACAGGAGCAGCTCGTCCACCATTTTCAATTTCTTAGCCCTTGTCTTCTTCCTAGTACTACAGACAGCGACCTGGGTAGTGCTTACTGCACGGCACTGCTTAATCCCTGTCACTGTCTGTGGCACGCCATTCGGACATCACTGTTTTTTCCTTGTGCTATATTTGTTGCACTATTGTAACTGGTTATTATATTATCCGCCACCAGTGATGTGTACAAATAAAAAATGTAAAACAACGAATAAGATGCATCCTCAGGATACGAGGAGGCACTTATAAAATTACAGCCGGCAATTAAGGTAATGAAAAGGATAATATCAAACCTGGTTTAAACTACCCAAAAGGCATATTTTCACAGTTAGGTAAGTACGTAGTTATAAAAAAGCTTTACATATAAACTACAATATTAAGACATATGTCGTATAGAAATATATTTTGTGGATGCTGAGTGAAGCAATGAGGATATAAAATAGACAGGTATTCATTTATGTATCACTTCTCTTGAGAGACGCGTTGTCTTCAGAATTGTGAAACCAATGAACTCTGCAGTACAATGATTCCAAATATCAGGAGTCTGTTGTAAAACATTAGATAAAAAGTCGGGCATTATTATATCAGATGCTCGGCTATAATGGATCTATACCTTGGGGGCTCGTTATAGCCCAGGTGCGAATGATTTCTATAGACAATCTTTATTTGCTGTATATAAAGATGTCAGGCATACTTTGCAATAGAAATATTTTTTTTATTGTAATAGAGTGGTAGTTATCTAAAAGTTGCCTACCTCGAGGTCCCTCAAGGTACCACTGAGGTACCACTGAGGCACTCAAGTTGTAATTTGCATTGACTTTAATGTGTTTCTGCCTCACTCTGCCTCAGTATACCCAGGTATACCTCAGTACTGAGAAACTTTTCTGGCTACCACTGTATGATTATGACTAAATGAGCATCTGATATAATATCGTCCTGCTTTTATTGTTTTTAGAATACATGCCTGACATTTGTATTTTGTATCACAGAGTTCATTGGATCCACAGTGCAAGAGAAAATGTCTCTCAAGAGAAGGAAAATATATGGATGAACACCTAAACATTTTATATCCTTAGTGCTTCACCCCAACTTGTGCAAATGGACTTTATATAAATTCATATTTTCTGATATCGTAAATTTATATGTAAAGCTTGTTTTAATACTTTCATCTACTAACCAACTGTGAAAATATGCCTTGTGGGTAGTTAATACCAGGCTTGATGTTATACTTTCATTACCTTTATTGCCAGTTGTAACTCTATGAGACTCCTCGTATACTGAGGATGTGTCACATTAGTAACAGACTGCTAATGTCTCTTTCATATGACAATGTATGCCATATTATATGTAATATGACACATTTTAAATAGAACCTTTAACAACAAAACAATATGCAAATTCCTGATATCATGAATATTTACTCAAATCAATTTGCTGCCGTATTGGCTCTGACTAGAGTTTGTCTTTATGGGGATGAACTCCAGTCTTATTGTAGTATAAAGGCAACAATCATCTGCTGTCAGGGGGAAGGAAAGATAGCACTCACAGCCAAAATAATTACCTGCCATCTTCATAGCTTAGAATTCTTAACTGCCTTGAAATCATGAGGAATAATTAAACTTATTAAAAATTGCTCTTTTAACATCTGGTTTATACCCATCATTATTAATATTTCTCGACAGAAGCTTTCGTAAGAGGGAGCGCTCCAGGGTCATTATTAGAAAGGGAATAGGTGGGGGCAGAGAATTGTGAAAAGAAAGAGGTACGGGTAGAGGGGCGGAGAGCCAAGACAGAATCGGGAGATAAAGGAAGCACAGTGAGTGATATGCCTGGCTTGATGAGGTCCTGAGAGATTGGAGGGAGGAACATGTAATTCCTCTTCACAAGGGAGGGGAACAAGGGGGTCCTGGTAACTAGAGACTGGAGAGTCTGACATCTCTAGTTGGGAAACTGCTCAAGCCAATCTTTAGGAAGGATAGTGGAGTTCCTCACAAAGGAGGAACTATAGGATGGGATGCAGCAGGGCTTTGTAAAAGGAGGTCAGGCCAAACAAACCTTATCGACTTTTCCAAGCCAGGGACACAGGCAAGTGGCTAAGGATCAGCTGTGGCTGTCCTGTACTTGTCGTCAACAAGGCCATGCTGCACATGAGGCTGGTGAAAATGCTTGAAGACCTGGGAGTGAGGAATAGTCTAGCCAAAAGGATAAGAAAAAGTGTCTGAGCTAGGACACAGACTAGTGATAAATGGGAGTCAGTCACTCAGAGGTCACAATGGCGACCAGCAGGATGCCTCAAGGATCGTTCTTCGGATCAGCACTCCACCATATTCATCTGCAATATATACACAAATACATGGAAAATGACAACAGAAAAAGACTGGTCATGCATCCAGTCATCCTTTGAGATGTGCTGTTGTTTAGATATTGTCCTGTAGGCCTTCCGCCATACAGAAATAATTCCCCTCACTACCCCCTTCGCCTCTTACCAACTCCCTAAATTTGTCCCACCCAACCTTGAGCTTGTTTATTGTCCCTTCCTCTACTACCCCTTAGGCAGCTTATTCCACTGCTCCACCACTCTCTCAGTGAAGAAAACTTCCTGATGCCCCCCGTAAACCTCCCTTCCCCAGTTTCCAATCCTGCGCTCTTATGACCACAGTCTCATAACTGCGCTTGTGGTTCCTGATGCACAGGTCCTTCTCTCCACCTAATTTATGTGCCTCAGAAAGGGTACATCTCTATCCCATCCCTCCTTTCTCTCCTGTCTGCAGTGAGAACACACTGAGATCTGCAAGATGTTCCTCATATGTCCAGCCGTGATGTCCTTGGATCATCCCTGGTAGTCCTGCTCGGTACTGTCTCCAGCCTGTCCCTCTCCTTCCTCAGGTGTGGGTTCCAGAACTGAGCCCAGCAATTGAGATGAGGAATCGCGAAGGTCCTGGTAGTCATGCTCTGCACCGCCTCGACCTTGTCCCTGTCCTTCCTCAGGTGTGAGTTCCAGAACTGGGCACAGTACTTGAGATGAGGTATCACTAGGGCCCTGTGCATGGAGTTGTGGGTTCCTAAACTGGGCACAGTACTTGAGATGAGGCCTCACTAGGGTCTTGTGCATGGAGTTGCGGGTTCCAGAACTGGGCACAGTACTTGAGATGAGGCCTCACTAGGGTCCTGGTAGTCATGATGTGCACTACCTACAGTCTGCCCCATCCTTTTTCTGGTGCAAGTTCTGGATTTGTGCCCTGATGAGGCCTCCCTAGGGTCCTGTACTGGGAAGGATCACCTCCCCTTCTATTATTGAGCCTCTGTCTATATGCATCAACATCCTGTTCACCTTGCTGAAAGCCCTAGGATCCTGTGTGGGGCAGGATCACTGACACACACCGACATCCTGTTTGCCTTGTTGTAAGCCCTAGAGTCCCATACAAGGCAGGATCACTGACACACACCGACATCCTGTTTGCCTTGCTGTAAGCCCAGTTGCCTTTGCTAGGCAGGCAGATTCTGTACCTGTTGGCAAAGCATGACACAAAAGTCAGGTCTCACAGAATAAAAGTTTATTCCCCAAATACATGTAAAAAGGACAGCTTACCACAGCTGGGAGTTCTAAACCTCCTCATACACACTGCAGTGTCATCAAACAAACTCAGAGAAAGACAGTCTTACACACAGTCTTATTCTTAGAGATAAGAAGGTGGATAGTAAACACAGCAATTCTTTTGGTGGGCAGTTAGCTCGGAAGACAGTTAGCTCATCCTTAGTTCTGCAGATAGACACACTGATAATATTTCCAACATATCTACTGTGGGCCCTTTTAAA
This sequence comes from Neoceratodus forsteri, assembly GCA_016271365.2. Classification (NCBI taxonomy): domain Eukaryota; kingdom Metazoa; phylum Chordata; order Ceratodontiformes; family Ceratodontidae; genus Neoceratodus; species Neoceratodus forsteri. The sequence continues at coordinate 28,403,417 of CM028129.1, forward strand.
AGACTGCTTCATCTACAACTTTCCGCATCTAGCACCTGTGACTGTAACACCTAGTCCCCCTTGCCAACAGTCTCTGCCCTGCCACATAGCGGCTCTCTGCACTGTCAAGGCCCCTGGCCACCTTCAACCCACCCCCCTCACAATGTCAATGACTGCTGCCCCTTTTCCGCACCTCACTCACACCCACTCCCTGACCCACTTTCTTCCATGGCCCCTCTCTAACTCCTATCTGCCTTTTCTCCTACTATTTGTTTGCCAACTATGCTCAAGTTTGCCCGCATTAATTGCTAACTGTGTACTCAAACCAATGGTATTGCAACTATTATTGCCACTTTTTTTCTGTCTTGTTTGTATAACGTTTGTAATTATTGTCTACCCTTCCACTGATGTGGAACCTTTGTAAACGAACTTCCAGCTCAAAGGTGTTTAATCCTAGATTTCAATAAATAAATACAGCTAATGCTTACAACAGCTATTTTGGTAGTGCTGACTCTTGCAGTACGGCAAAAAGCTGTAGGTGGCACTCTAACACACCACATAACTGTAGCTGGGTACATAATGTACAGAAGTCAGTTAGGAACTAGCTGTCACTAGTTCTGAGTTACAATATAGAAATGCTTAGTTTGCACAGTAATAAAAGCTGTCTAAGCTGTATCATCAAGCTCTGAAGCAATACTGACACTATTTGGGCCAAAGGTTACCTAGCACATAGTCCCTGTTAGAATACTACAATCATATACACATGTGTATTACAAAAGCACATAATGCTATACTACATTCTACCTTGCTAAGCATATTACAAATGGATGTATGTGTACCATATGCTGCGGGGTGGTTCAGGCCAACAGCCCTACGGTCCTGTATGGGGCAGGATTACTGACACACATCAACATCCGTTTGCCTTATTGTAAGCCCTAGGGTCCTGTGCAGGGCAGGATCACTGAAACACACAGACACCCTATTTGCCTTGCTGTAAGCCCTATTGCACTGTGCGCAGACTTTGAGAATGTTGCAAATGATAACCATAACACTGTACTTATTCCAGGATGTACTTTGTTCAACAAAATAGCTCAGTTTGGTGGACCGTTCTATGAGCGGCCATTAATCAGAAAAGTTTCTACTTGTATGTTTTGTAAACACATTTTTCTTTCTTTACAACAATCAACCATAACATTCCATGGCTTCTACTGCCAATTCCGTGGAACACATGGGGTCATCCCTGAAACGCTTTGCACAGCATTTCTCTGTAGATGTAGGAGTGGGCGTGACCTCTCATTTATATTACATTCTTATCTCTTTATATTGTTAGCGCTGACTGCATGATGCTTTTGCACCTTGTGTTTGTCGCCTGGTTGCTCCAGCCAGTCTCTATCTGGACCTGTTCCCTCCCACCATGTCACCAGACTACCTTGAGACTTACCTTCTCTGCTGGTGTCCTGCCCCAGGACCTGGCAAAGGTGCCCTGTCGGTGTGGGCCCTGCAAGTTGGATCATCATCACGCTGTTGTTACAGGGCTTTACCTCCATTTTCACCCTTGTGGCCCATGCGTATGCGATCAAGTGATATGATGGCTCCGCCCCATGGCGATGTCCCTGGCGTCCCTGCCTCAGGATGTGGTCGAAGGTGCCCTTTCATTGTTGCAGGGCCTCACGAGGGACTGGGCCATCACCTCATCATTATCAGAGAGTTCTTTCCTATTTTCTCCTTGGGGGCCCACAGCATGTAATGTCATGATGTGTGTGCTCCAGCTTCAAGACGATGTCCCTGACATCCAGGCATGGTGCTCCTCTCCCATGCTGTCCCACGGTGCTGCCACCTAAGTTCCTCTAGGTGGCACTTAAGCAGTGGGTCAGGAAGTCCCCCTTCCCAAGGGAGGAAATTCTCCTATGTACACTCAGTTTACTAGGTTTAGTAGGTGTTATGCGGCATAAGTAGGCGTTAGCCTATCGAGAATGCCCCCCCTACAATTTTGTGGAACATTAAAGATTCAGTTACTATTTAGCCACACGTCCAGACCTTTTTTGAATATTTCAAGGTTCTTGCTGTCGACTAGTTCTTGTGGGAGTTTGTTTCTTAGTCTTGGTGCCCTTACTGAAAAAAAAAATAATATTTTGTTAGTTTTGGCTTTTCCAATATCTAGCTATTTGGATGTAGCCTTGGTACTATTTTTCTATCTGAAAGAAAATGCCACATTGCTGCATTAAGGAAGGTGTTTGAAGTATTTTAAAGAGGAATAAAGATCTCCTCCATCTTTTAATTCCAGGGAATATAGGCCCAATTGATGGAGTTTATCTGGGTAACTTAGCTGTGTTAAATGGGTACCATTTGGTTGCTCTTCTCTGTATTTTTTCAGTTCTTTCTATGTCTTTTTTTAAATATCGACTCCAAAAGGGTGACCCATAATCAAAATATGGCCTGATATATATGTTCTGTAAAGAAGGATTATACATTCTTCTGTTTTTGTGATAAATTCATGATCTATTCTTCTGAGAAGTGCATTGGAATTTTTGGCTAATTTGTTGCAATGGTCAGTAGAGGAAAGTTTGTTATTAACTATAATACCAAGGTCTTTTTCACTATTTGCTACTCTTAGCGTGATGTTGTTCATTTGATAAACCTGCATTGGGTTGTTTTTCACAAGTTGAAATATGGTACACTTGTTGGTGTTAAAGTCCATCCCATTTATATTTACCCAGGTCTTGATCTCAGATAGATCCTTAATCAGATGATTTGTACAGTTTACTGAATCTACCCTCCCACCCAGTTTGGTGTCGTCCGCAAATTTCGATAATATATTACTTGAGCTGACTTGTATGTCAGATATAAATAAGTTAAATAGTGTAGGTCCAAGGACAGAGCCCTGAGGGACCCCACTAGTCACATCCCCACTGTCTGATAAAGTTCCGTTGATTTTTACCAGCTGTGTTCTGCCCGTCAGTCAATGGTCAACCCATATAATTAGATTGGTAGGAAGTCCGAGGTACAGAAGTTTGTTGATTAGTTTCCCATGTGTCACCTGGTCAAAGGCCTTACTGTAATCCAAAGGATAAGGCCATCGGAATGTTAGAGTCAACCCCTGGTTTATATGATTGTAAAAAGCTGTGAGGTTAGAAGTACATGAATGGCCCTGTTTAAAGCCATGTTGTGGAGTCACTAATGTTTAATAATTGAAGTTCTGATTCTAATATATATTTGATTATTTTCTCCAATAATTTACAAGGAACTGAAGTCAGACTGATGGGACGGTAGTTTTCTGGGTTGGATCGACTTTTTTTAAAAATGGGTGTTACATTGGCTGTCAGACAGTCAAGGGAACAGTGGAATCTTCAAAGGATTTGTTGAATATGATGGTTAAGGGAAGATTCATGGCTTCAGCTGTTTCGACTAGAAATCTGGGCTTATCCCATCTGGTCCTGGACTACCTTTTTGTTAAGTGATTTTAATACATCCTTGTGTGCTTCCTGGTTATTAAGAAATGCTTGGATTTGTTAGTTGTTGTTGCTAGACGGACATTTGTACCATTTTGGAACAGACTGAACAAAAGTAGTTGTTGAGTTTGTCAGCCTGCGTCTTTGTCAGATGTGATTAATGTTTTATTAACTATTAGTGGGCCAACTTGTCTGTTATTTCCTTTTGTTTATTTAGATATGCAAATAGTGATTTGTGTCCATCCTTTGTATGTGCAGTTTTAAGTTCCGGGTTACGTTTGGATAGATAAATTGCTTTTTTTAGTTTTTTTACTGAAGCCTGATAGAGAAATAAAGTGTTTTCTTTTTTATTGTGTGGACATTTTTAGTTTTGAGAAGAGCTGTTTTTTTGTCAATAATTAATTTCTTTATATTATTATTTAGCCATGTGGGTATCTTCTTCTTTGTTGTTGTATTTCTTTTTCATAGGGACATATCTTTTTTCAAGATTCAAAATAACATTTTTGAGACAGTTCCATGCTTCCTCAAGAGTGAGGGGTAGTAGCATATTTTCCCATTGTATGTCATTTAATTGTCTATTTATAGATTTGAATTCAGCTTTATCATAGTTCTTTAAGAATGTTTAGTGGTGGAGTGTTGACAATATAATAATAAGCTAACGTATATTGATTTGTGATCACTGTTACCCAGGGGTCAGCCAGGAAAGGTTAGAGTTGTCTCTCTCCAGACAGGCCCCTTGGAGACCCAGTTGCCAGTGCAGCCAGTGGCAAATCAGTCAATTCTCAGTCCACCTTACCACTGGGTGGGTCCTTGCATACTGGTTTTAATTTATTGCTGTTGAGAGTGACTGGTTTCCAGCCTCCAAGTAAGCAGCACCCAGCCTGTGAGTGACTGGCACCCAGCCTCTGTGGACTGAATCCCAGCCTCTGAGCAATTGGGCACCCAGCCACTCAGCAACCAGTGCCCAACCTCTGAGTGACCAGCACCCAGCCTCTGAGTGACTGACACCCAACCTCCGAGTGATGAGGAGTGCCCTCTTCTGTAGCTATCTCAAACAACACCAAGCTGTAGTCACTGGACCCCAGTACTTCTTTTATTTCAACCGTCCCTACCATTTCCTCATTGGTGAGCACCAGGTCAGAGGATTTCTGCTCCCTTGTTGGTACTTGCAGTAATAAGCAGTCCTATAGAATGTCCACAGAGGCTGACTGCTTGTCCTCCGGCTATTGGATCCTCCATGTCTACACCGAGGCTCGATATAACAGCAGGAATACAGGGTAAGAGTCATTTGTTTGCAGATGATACAAAATTGCACAGCAGGGTAGACACAGAGGAGGTAATCAAGGAATTGAAGAGTGATCTGGTGAAACTGAAGAAATGGTTTTGGGTCTTGCAGCTCAAATTCAATGTCAAGAAATGCAAAGTCATGCATATTGGGAACATGGACCTAAAGCAGAGAACTGTTTCAGTGTAAACAGGACTATGGAGGAAAGGGATCTAGGAGTCATTAGTGACAGCCTCAAGCCACCAGCCCAGTGCAACAGAAACAGAGAATGTAGAATTTGTCAACAGATAAGGACTGCTTGATCCACCTGGTCTGCCCTCTTTTCTCTGCCTGTTCTGCCACTGCAGACCCTACCTGTCTCGGGCCACTTCCTCCCCTCCTTTGATTCCAGTTTTCTTTATACCTATCCCATGCAAGCTTGAACTCATCACTGTTTTCACTGTCACCAACCCCACTAGAAGATTGTTCCAAGCATTCACCATCCCTTCAGTGAAGAAATACTTCTTCACATCTCTTAACTCTCCCCAAGCTTCATTTCATGCCTCCTAATTCTTGTACATCTTTTCTGAAAATATTCCCTCCTGTACAGTACCTTATTCACTCCATGAGGTATTTAAAGCTCTCTCTCTTTCACACCCCCCACTTCCAGGGTGCACATGTTAAGATCCCTCAGTCTCTCCTCATAGGACATTTGGTGCAGCCCCTGCACCATTTTGTTGCCTTTCTTTTGATGGCCTCTACCCTGTCATTTTATTTTTAATTTTTTTAGTTTTATGTTATAGATAGATTTTAAATATTGTTACTATTCTGCAGGCTGGGGCTGTAAATCTTGATTTGTAATTTAATGAATATGTTTGTTTTTATATGATGTGCAGTGCTCCGAGCACCTGGGAAGGGGCGCTGTATAAATAAAGTTTCTATCTAGACTTGGGGGTCATAGTCACAGATGATTTGAAAGCACTAGGCAGACTACCAGGGTGGTGGGAAAGGCCAGAGGATGTTGGATGTATTGAAGGGACCCACAAGCAGAAGGATGAGTAATGGTTCCACTGTACAAGACCCTGGTGAGACCTCACCTTGAATACTATGTACAGTTCTGGGGACCACCCTTTGAAAGGACATTGACAAAATAGAGATTGTGCAGAGGAGGGCAACCAAATGGTGAACGGATTACATCACAAGCCTTACTGAGGAGAGAGTGAGGGACCTAAATTTGTACATGCTGTAACAAAGGAGGGAGAGGTAACATGACAGAAATTTTAAGTACCTCAAGGGCATTAACAAGGTGGAAGGATTAGGGAATAACATATTTCAGCTCAAATATAGTGCCAGGACAAGAGGACATGACATGAGATTGAAGGGTGGCCGCATATGGGGAAATATTAAGAAGTTCTTCTTCATGGAAAGGGTGGTGGATGTATGGAACAGCCTGCCCCAGGAGGTGGTGGCAGCCCATACTGTGGCAGGTTTTAAATATGCACAGGACAGAAACAAAGGAATAATAGATATAGGAAGAAAAAGCTAATGGGGTGTATGTAAAGGATGAATGGATGCTGTGCAGTACTGGTAGGGCAACATCAACAGGGGCAGGAAGGGATCCTGCCCTGTATAAGTCCCTGGTGAGGTTGCACCTTGAATACTACATGGAGGTTTGGAGATCCCATGTCAAAAAAGACCATGACTATTGGAAACAGTGCGGAGAAAGACCACCAAAATGGTCAGGGGCTGCAGGGAAAGTCATACGAGGAATGGATGGGCAACCGCTATGGACCTGTCCAGATAGGTATTGATTTATTTAGTTAGTTATTTACATATTTATTCAAAATTTGGGGACCTGGATGGGAATGTAAACATGTACTTGCTGGAGGCAAGATGGGAAAGGAGAATGTGACTGACACTTTCACATAACTCAGTGAGATCAACAGAGTGGACGAGAACAGAAACATAGAATGTGACTGACACTTTCACATAACTCAGTGAGATCAACAGAGTGGACGAGAACAGAAACATAGAATGTGACTGACACTTTCACATAACTCAGTGAGATCAACAGAGTGGACGAGAACAGAAACATAGAATGTGACTGACACTTTCACATAACTCAGTGAGATCAACAGAGTGGACGAGAACAGAAACATAGAATGTGACTGACACTTTCACATAACTCAGTGAGATCAACAGAGTGGACGAGAACAGAAACATAGAATGTGACTGACACTTTCACATAACTCAGTGAGATCAACAGAGTGGACGAGAACAGAAACATAGAATGTGACTGACACTTTCACATAACTCAGTGAGATCAACAGAGTGGACGAGAACAGAAACATAGAATGTGACTGACACTTTCACATAACTCAGTGAGATCAACAGAGTGGACGAGAACAGAAACATAGAATGTGACTGACACTTTCACATAACTCAGTGAGATCAACAGAGTGGACTAGAACAGAAACATAGAATGTGACTGACACTTTCACATAACTCAGTGAGATCAACAGAGTGGACGAGAACAGAAACATAGAATGTGACTGACACTTTCACATAACTCAGTGAGATCAACAGAGTGGACGAGAACAGAAACATAGAATGTGACTGACACTTTCACATAACTCAGTGAGATCAACAGAGTGGACGAGAACAGAAACATAGAATGTGACTGACACTTTCACATAACTCAGTGAGATCAACAGAGTGGACGAGAACAGAAACATAGAATGTGACTGACACTTTCACATAACTCAGTGAGATCAACAGAGTGGACGAGAACAGAAACATAGAATGTGACTGACACTTTCACATAACTCAGTGAGATCAACAGAGTGGACGAGAACAGAAACATAGAATGTGACTGACACTTTCACATAACTCAGTGAGATCAACAGAGTGGATCGAGAACAGAAACATAGAATGTGACTGACACTTTCACATAACTCAGTGAGATCAACAGAGTGGACGAGAACAGAAACATAGAATGTGACTGACACTTTCACATAACTCAGTGAGATCAACAGAGTGGACGAGAACAGAAACATAGAATGGACTGACACTTCTACATAACTCAGTGAGATCAACAGAGTGGACGAGAACAGAAACATAGAATGTGACTGACACTTTCACATAACTCAGTGAGATCAACAGAGTGGACGAGAACAGAAACATAGAATGTGACTGACACTTTCACATAACTCAGTGAGATCAACAGAGTGGACGAGAACAGAAACATAGAATGTGACTGACACTTTCACATAACTCAGTGAGATCAACAGAGTGGACGAGAACAGAAACATAGAATGTGACTGACACTTTCACATAACTCAGTGAGATCAACAGAGTGGACGAGAACAAAAACATAGAATGTGACGGCAGATAAGGACCGCTGGCCCACCCAGTCTGCCCATTTCGTCTAATGGATAAGCTGCAGATCCTAGTTAGCCAGCAGCCTACTTCTTCCTACCCCACATCCTAGAATTGCCTTATCACTGTCCCATGCATGCTTGAATTCCACCACTGATTTTGACTCCACAACCTCCTCCGGAAGGCCGTTCCATGCATCCACAACCCTCTCTGTGAAAAAGTACTTCCTTAAATTACCTCTGAGCCGCCCCCCATCTTCAAATTGTGCCCTCTTGTTCTTGCACACCTCTTTTTTTGAAAGATGCTACCCTCTTGGACTTTGTTGATTCCCTTGAGGTACTTGAAAGTTTCTATCATGTCCCCTCTCCCTTCTTTCCTCGACGCTATACATATTAAGCTCCTTAAGTCTCTTCTTCACGTCTTCGGTGCTAACCCTGCACCATTTTAGTTGCCCTCCTCTGGACAGCTTCCATCCTGTCTATGTCTTTGTGAAGACTGGGTCTCCAGAACTGTACGCAGTACTCAGATGGGTCTGACCAGCTGTCTGTACAGCGGATAATAACTTCCTGTTTCTACTGGTGATGCCTCTCCTATGCATCCCAGTATCTCACCAGCCCTCCTTGTTGCCCTCTCACATTGCTTGCCCACATTTAGGTCATCTGATATGACTACCCCAGGTCCCTTTCCATTTTTGTTGTTGTTAGTATCTCACCCCCCATTGTGTACTCTTCGCTGTTTTTTTGTTTCCCAGGTGCATTACCTTGCACTTCTTAGCATTGAATCTAAGCTGCCATACATTTGACCATTCCTCTAACCTTGCCAAGTCCCTTTTCATCCTTTCCACCCCACCTTGTGCATCAACTCTGTTGCAGATCTTTGTGTCATCTGCAAAGAGACATACTTTTCCTTCCAGTCCCTCTGCAATGTTGCTTATAAAGACATTGAAGAGGAACGGTCCTAATACTGAACCCTGCGGTACCCCACTAGTAACCCCCAGAATGCACTGTTCAGGCACAGTGAGGGGTAGTGCACCAGGTGCCATGGGTTTTGACTGTTAGAGGGTACATTTTGGAAGTACCCGAAGAAACATTTCTTCACAAAGAGGGTGGAGGACAGCTGGAATTGCCTGTCAAGTGAATTGGTCATGTCATAGATAGTCCATGCGTTTAAGGTAGGATGGGATGGGTACAAGGGGTTAGTGACTGTGGAACCTCAGTGGGCAGTGGGGAATAAAGTTGCAGGACAGCCCAAGCTTGCAGTGGTGGCTCAGTCTAGGGCCACTTAGTAGTAGTGGGAGTGGTTCTTAGGGAGAAGCAGAGCAGACTCAGTGATCTCACAGTCCTATACTGACAGTCTGTGTTTCTATGTGTCACTGCCAGTTTTAAAGCACGATAGGGCCTTAAATGTTTTAAAGCAATTTCACTGACTGTTTACTGGGAGTCAAATAATAGTCATTTGATACAGTTGGACCAGTGAGATGGCTCTATTTCAACAATGCTCTTTCAGCAATTTTACAGTATCCTAGATGATGTTATACTGCATATGTAAAAGTTAAGATGTACTCAACAACTGAACATGTGGATATTGACAAGTTTGTTATAAGTGATCCTGGAGTTGCTTTGAAAAGTCAGAGGTTAGAAATGTGTCTAATGCCCTAAGAGACTGAAAAGCAATGTTAAGATACTGGAGTTGTCTGTAATTTTAGATGAGGAATGGAACACACAAGATGAGTTATTCATTGTAAAGGGTTTTTGAGGAGGCTGCTGTCTGTGAAGTCTGTGTGTCTGCATTATGTTGTTTTGGTATATCCAAGGCAAGAAATTCAACTGTTTCCTTTGTCTCCCAGAGCTCTCCTCCTGCTGTCCGTGTCTATGGATGCTTAGAAGTGCTTGGGTGTGCTTGAGGGTGTGGTATGTGTCTTTGTGTGTGATTTTTTGCGTTTTTAAGTATGCATGTGTGTGTGTACGTACTTTGGTGTGAGTGTGCGGGTTTTTTGTGCATGTTTGTGAGTGCATGTGGGTGTGTATGCTTGGGTGTGTGTGTGTGTGTGCATGCATGTACTCTTTGGCGTGTGTGCATGGATGTGTGCATTCATGCTTGGTGTATGTGCGTGCGCACGTATGATACATGCATGCGTGCATGTTTGTGTGTGTGTGTGTGTGTGTGCTTGCGTGCGTGTATTTTAGTGTGCTTTACATCCCTGTTTCCTACTCTGGTCTAAAGGCAACCCTCTGGGTAAATCTGTGTTACCTACTGAATGGAATTTGTGTCTCTTCAGGATCTGGGGCTCCCTCAACCGATGGACGGACACGGAAGAACCTGTCAACCTTTCAGTTGATCAATCCTGACCGCCTAAAGAATGCCAGACTATTGGCAGAAAAGGCAATCAAGGTAGGTGTCAGGTATTGTATTTGGGGTTTATAAATAAAGAACTCATCAGTCATCCCAGCACTGAAAGAAGAATCGGACTTATTTTTTAAATTACCCAACAAATGCCAGCAGTTCATACCCCACTTGAAATGTAGTGTCCCTGCCTTTTTATTATGTTTTTGAGAGTCTTTGGGACCTCTTTAGTTATTTATTTACTTAGTTATTTACATATTTATTTAAAATTTGGGGACAGGGATATGCATGCTGAGCTGGGGGGTGAGCTCATTTCCAGGTGTAACGGGAGGGGAGGGATAGCAGACAGTGAAACAGCAATAGCAAAGTGATAACAGGTGAATGTCCATGAATAGTTAACAGAAAAGTACAAGTAATGAATTCCAGAGAAAAAAAATAATGTAAAAAGCATACAAAGTACACCAGTTATGGGAGTAACCAGAACAAGAGCTAGGGAAGTGTGTGGCCAATGTATGGTAAGATATTTGTAACAGAATCATAGTGGTATGATATTCAAATTACAGACTGCACTGAGTTTTAAAACCACCAACGCTAGTGAAGAACTTTGAAAACATAATATTTGGACACAAAACAGCTTATATTTCTCATTAGCACTGTATGTCTTAGTGCCATTATTTATTCATTACTGAGGTCATATACATGAAAACAGGAGAGTTGTTCTTTGAGGGTTCAGCAGCTCCTACTGCTTCTTCCAAAGCTGATGTATGTTTTAATACTCTGCTTGTGACATCACAGTTATTCCCATGACAACAGACTGTGCTATCACATTGAGTATTATGATTTCAAATGCGGAATAAGCTATAGAGGAAGATGCACTCTCAGGGATAAAGATCTTGTTTTGTAGGAATTCCTTCAGTAACAAATAATTGAGAGGACAACTCTAGAAGATGTATGAAATACAAGCTAAATTGTGTCTAAATATTAGGTTTTCCAAAGTTTTCCAAAGGTGTCAGCTACTCTTTAAGCTATGCAATACAATAAGAGGGAAAGCACCCTCACTGGACAGAGAAATCGGGATGGGATAGAGGAAAATGGGGAGATATAGAATGACCACCAAGTGACCCTGAGGTGAGAGAGAGAGTCATTGTTGGGATGGAGAGGGTAAAAGGAAGTAGATATAGAACGTCCACCACAGTGTTTTGCAGTGGAGAAGACGTTGTTGAAATGGGGCAGGGAAAATATGAGGGAGATACAGAATGTTCACCAAAGTGTCCTGCAGTGGAGACAGACATTGTTGGGATGGAGAAAGAGAGATAATTGGGACAGGGACTGCCACAGGGACGCCTGCATCTTCAACCTCCCTTGCCCCCACACTGCTTCCGGTTAAGCCGCCTTTTCATACCATCTCCCCCACCAATGGAACAACCTCCAACCCATCCTTCAACAGGCCTCCTCCCTCTCAGCAGTTTAAGAACTCCTCAGGCTCCTCCCATCCCCTCCTTGCCAAAGATGCTCCATGGGACCCACCCCGACACGGGTCTAATCCCGCACTAGGAGGCCTCAGTTGCTCAATATTTGTATACGCTAACCTCAAACTATAACAAACTCCTGCATCTCTACTGTACAATTTCTGTGCTTGTTTATACCATACTGCAAGATAATAGTTTATACTGTAAACTCTAGATATGTACCGACTGCCTGTAACCAAGAAGTGTTGTATATACTGTCTGTAAAAATGATTTTGTTGTACTTTTCTCTGCATAACTTCTGTGTACACCTTTGTACCCGGGTCACACCTGGAAATGAGCCCCAGCTCAGTGTGCCTTTCCCGGTCACCAATTTTAAATAAAAAAATATAAAATGTCCACCAAAGTGTCCCGCAGTGGAGACAGACATGGTTGAGATGGGAAGCTGGTCACTTCCACAGGTCACAGTAGGTTCATGCATCACGTTTACCGATACAACTCTTAATTATTTGTCTTTGGCTGAGCATTTTAATTTTCTATCCTTTATTTTTGCACAAAATTCATTCAGGACTGCTCCCAAATAGTATTGCAAGTTTATTTTTTTAGGAATAATTCCTCAGGTTACACGAGGATGCAATATAGAGACTCCTTTATAGTTCTTTTACCACACCAAGTTTGTCCAAAATTCCTTAACTTTTTCTTCCACAATGTTTTATAAAAAATTGCCCAGCACTACTATAGTTGGCTGTCCAAAAATCTCCACCATTAAGACAGCACTTAGAAGAAATATGTTGATAAACTCTGCCTGTAAGTGCTTTACCTGATTATGTTGCTTGCACGCATGTGCAAGAAACATAGTGCCATCATCCGAGTTTTCGGAGGTGTGTCAGCCCCTCTTCCAATGCAGTCAGTGTGTTTGCAGGCACGGCCCCAGTTCCCCAATGAGTGCTGCAGTTGTCTATGACAGCTCCAAAATGCAGCGGCATACAGTTGAAAGGGAGAGCTCCACTTCAGTGAGCATAGCTCTCCCCCCCCACGCACACACACGCGCAAGCACACATATTGCGTGCTGATGCGCCCCTCCACGCACACACTGTATGGCCGACGGGGTGTCCAATCCTCCGCCGGCCCACGCCCAACAGTTTCCAGGTGCCATGCTGGGAGCCCACTCCAGCGTGGCAACAACTGTTGTAGCCGACGGGGTGCCCAATCCTGTCGGCTCCAAGGCTGCACACCCTCCCAAAGGTTTTCCGGTGCCACGCCGAGCCCACCCCAGCGTGGCAAATCTTGTTTTGGCCAATGGGGTGCCTAACTCGCCAGCTCCACATTTCCTCAAACAGCTTTTTCTGCTGCCATGCTGGGAGCCCACCCTAGCATGGCAAACGTCCCTGTAGTCTTCTTAAAAAACAACCTTTGAATAAAAAAGGTCCCTCGTAGTCTCCTGCCCCTCCCACAACCCGCACCACCCACTGCGCACCCTGCATCCCCACCCCCCACCCCATACTTGTTTCTCCGGAGTTCGCGACGATCATCGGTGGACCGGGAACACGCCTGCACTCTTCAAAGCCGACTGGGAACTGAGTAAGCTGTATAATGGGATAGATAGGGTTTTTTCAACTTTGTTGCATATCTCAGGCATTTTTGGGAATTTTGGCCCCAAATTTTCAACATGAGGTTTTTGGGACCCCCTCCTCATGAATTCTTGCACTGTCATGGCGTTAATCGGGCCCGAAGGGTGATTTCGCGGTGACTGCGCGAAATCACCTTTCAGGACTGATGAATGAAATGACACTGCCAGTGTTCATAAGGTGGGCTCTCAAAAAGCCTACGTTGAAAATTTGGTGAAAAAATTCCTAAAATGACTGTTTTATTTAGCTGCATTGCTAGTTCCTACGCACCGTAGTTCTAATTTTCAATATTTTTCACTTCAGATTTTCAACATTGCCATTTTACCACACCTCCTTATGAGTAGTACAGCTGTCATTTTCACATCCTGTCCAAAGCGTGTTTCCGCCCATGTAGCGCATCAATGGCGCGGTCGGTGCGAAAGCAATGTATGGGACACATTAAGAAAATCACAGTGACACTGTTCATGAGCAGGGTCTTAAAATGGCTATGTTGAAAATTTGGTGAAAAATTCCTAAAATGACTGTTTTACTAGCGTGGTGTTGCGTAGTTCTTTTACGTCAGAAGTTCGCGAATTTTCAATATTTGCACTCCAATGACTTCCAAATACCTAAACAGCACATAGAAGCAAGCAACATTCGGCATTGACAAATGCTTGTTTTTAGATAATGTTTGTGTTTATGTTTTGTATTGTTTACACTGTTCTTGTGATTGTAGTTTGTCAATACTGGACATCTGTGAAAATGGGTTTTTAGCCCACAGACCATTCAGTATAAAATAAAATGAAATGAAAATGGGGGGAGACATAATATCCACCAAAGTGTCTCGCAGCAAAGAGAGACATCATTTGGATGGAGACAGGGGAACAATGTGGGGGATAAAGAGTGTGTATCAATGTGTCCCACAGTTGAGAGAGACATCCTTGAGATGGGAACATGGGGAAAATGTGGAGGGGGGGCTATAGAATGTCCACCAAAGTGTCCCATATTGAGAGAGACATCGCTGCGATGAGGACAGGGAAAAGTGTGTGTGTGTGTGTGTGGTGTGGGGGGATATACAATTTACTAATGTGTCGAGCAGTGGAGAAAGACATTATTGAGATGGGGATGGGGAGATATAGAATGTCCACCAAAGTGTCCCACACTGAGAGATTAATCTTTGGGATGGGAACAGGAGGAAATGGGTGGAGCTACAGAATGCAAACCAAAGTGTCCGGGGAGAGAAATCATTGGGGAGTGAAGAACACTGGGGATACATACAGTACAATGTCTGCCAAAATGTCCTACACAGTGTCCTAAATCTCTTCTCACATCCCTTTGTCATCTGTTATGAAGCTCAGGAAGATCTTCACGATCCACGGTCCATATCCTGTGATCCGGGCTGCCCTGCGGAACAGGGGCTGGGTGGAGAAAAAGTTTCCCAAGATTCCCAAACGTCTGAAGAAAAAGGAAAAACCAGTCGATGAGGAAACTGACGATGATGATGGTGATGACAGTGATGAGGGTGGAGATGAAGGTACTTGATAAAACGTAGTACAGTAATACTGAGCATGCTCAGTATCTTAAAAACATCTGGGCCTAGTAGCAATGGGGACAAATGTAGGCAGCTCTGAGGGACCCCAAATGTTTTAATGTGGTTAAAAATGTACAGTATAATGTAAGGGTTTCACCTTAGATTCCCAAGGAGAATTTCCACTCTCACTCTTCGGCCTCTGAGAGCTGAAACATTTTTATTCTCCACTCTCTTAAACTTGAGTACTTCAGAACTGAGAAATCTCCTTTTTTTCTTATTTTCAATCCTGGGCCCTTTGGAGCTGAGACATTTACTTTTTCCACATTCTCAAGCTTAGATCTCTAAAAACTAAAACATGTCCTTTCACCAGTCTCAATTCTTGGCTTCTCAGAGCTGAGACCTTCTGTTCTCCACACTCAATCCTAGGCCTCTCAGCACTGAGACATTTCTATTCTCCACACTCTCAATCCTGGGCCTCTCAGCACTGAGACATTCCTTGTCTCCACACTCTCAGTCCTGGGCCTCTCAGCACTGAGACATTCTTATTGTCCACACTCTCAGTCCTGGGCCTCTCAGCACTGAGACATTCTTATTGTCCACACTCTCAGTCCTGGGCCTCTCAGCACTCAGACATTCCTATTCTCCACACTCTCAGTCCTGGGGCTCTCAGCACTGACACATTCCTTGTCTCCACACTCTCAGTCCTTGGGCTCTCAGCACTGAGACATTCCTTGTCTCACACTCTCAGTCCTGGGGCTCTCAGCACTGAGACATTCCTTGTCTCCACACTCTCAGTCCTGGGGCTCTCAGCACTGAGACATTCCTTGTCTCCACACTCTCAGTCCTGGGGCTCTCAGCACTGAGTCATTCCTATTCTCCACACTCTCAGTCCTGGGGCTCTCAGCACTGAGTCATTCCTTTGTCTCCACACTCAGTCCTGGGGCTCTCAGCACTGAGACATTCCTTGTCTCCACACACTCAGTCCTGGGGCTCTCAGCACTGAGACATTCCTTGTCTCCACACTCTCAGTCCTGGGGCTCTCAGCACTGAGACATTCCTTGTCTCCACACTCTCAGTCCTGGGGCTCTCAGCAATGAGTCATTCCTTGTCTCCACACTCTCAGTCCTGGGGCTCTCAGCAATGAGTCATTCCTTGTCTCCACACTCTCAGTCCTGGGGCTCTCAGCACTGAGACATTCCTTGTCTCCACACTCTCAGTCCTGGGGCTCTCAGCACTGAGACATTCCTTGTCTCCACACTCTCAGTCCTGGGGCTCTCAGCACTGAGACATTCCTTGTCTCCACACTCTCAGTCCTGGGGCTCTCAGCACTGAGACATTCTTGTCTCCACCTCTCAGTCCTGGGGCTCTCAGCACTGAGACATTCCTTGTCCCACACTCTCAGTCCTGGGGCTCCCAGCACTGAGACATTCCTGTCTCCACACTCTCAGTCCTGGGGCTCTCAGCACTGAGTCATTCCTTGTCTCACACTCTCAGTCCTGGGGCTCTCAGCACTGAGTCATTCCTATTCTCCACACACTCAGTCCTGGGGCTCTCAGCACTGAGTCATTCCCATTCTCCACGCCTCAGTCCTGGGGCTCTCAGCACTGAGTCATTCCCTATTCTCCACGCCTCAGTCCTGGGGCTCTCAGCACTGAGTCATTCCTATTCTCACGCACTCAGTCCTGGGGCTCTCAGCACTGAGTCATTCCTATTCTCCACGCACTCAGTCCTGGGGCTCTCAGCACTGGAGTCATTCCTATTCTCCACGCACTCAGTCCTGGGGCTCTCAGCACTGAGTCATTCCCATTCTCCACCTTCAGTCCTGGGGCTCTCAGCACTGAGACATTCCCATTCTCCACGCACTCAGTCCTGGGGCTCTCAGCACTGAGACATTCCCATTCTCCACGCCTCAGTCCTGGGGCTCTCAGCACTGAGACATTCCCATTCTCCACGCTCTTAGTCCTGGGGCTCTCAGCACTGAGTCATTCCCATTCTCCACGCCTCAGTCCTGGGGCTCTCAGCACTGAGTCATTCCCATTCTCCACGCCTCAGTCCTGGGGCTCTCAGCACTGAGTCATTCCCATTCTCCACGCCTCAGTCCTGGGGCTCCCAGCACTGAGTCATTCCTATTCTCCACGCCTCAGTCCTGGGGCTCCCAGCACTGAGACATTCCTTGTCTCCACTCTCTCAGTCCTGGGGCTCTCAGCACTGAGACATTCCTTGTCTCCACTCTCTCAGTCCTGGGGCTCTCAGCACTGAGACATTCATGTCTCCACTCTCTCAGTCCTGGGGCTCTCAGCACTGAGACATTCCTTGTCTCCACACCTCAGTCCTGGGGCTCTCAGCACTGAGTCATTCCTATTCTCCACGCTCTCAGTCCTGGGGCCCAGCACTGAGTCATTCCTATTCTCCACGCCTCAGTCCTGGGGCTCCCAGCACTGAGACATTCCCATTCTCCACGCTCTCAGTCCTGGGGCTCTCAGCACTGAGACATTCCCATTCTCCACGCCTCAGTCCTGGGGCTCTCAGCACTGAGACATTCCTATTCTCCACGCCTCAGTCCTGGGGCTCCAGCACTGAGTCATTCCTATTCTCCACGCTCTCAGTCCTGGGGCTCTCAGCACTGAGACATTCCTTGTCTCCACACTCTCAGTCCTGGGGCTCTCAGCACTGAGACATTCCTTGTCTCCACACTCTCAGTCCTGGGGCTCTCAGCACTGAGTCATTCCTATTCTCCACACTCTCAGTCCTGGGGCTCTCAGCACTGAGACATTCCTATTCTCCACACACTCAGTCCTGGGGCTCTCAGCACTGAGTCATTCCTTGTCTCCACACACTCAGTCCTGGGGCTCTCAGCACTGAGTCATTCCTTGTCTCCACTCCTCAGTCCTGGGGCTCTCAGCACTGAGACATTCCTTGTCTCCACGCCTCTCAGTCCTGGGGCTCTCAGCAATGAGTCATTCCTATTCTCCACGCTCTCAGTCCTGGGGCTCCCAGCACTGAGACATTCCTATTCTCCACGCTCTCAGTCCTGGGGCTCCCAGCACTGAGACATTCCTATTCTCCACGCCTCAGTCCTGGGGTCTCAGCACTGAGACATTCCCATTCTCCACGCCTCAGTCCTGGGGTCTCAGCACTGAGACATTCCTATTCTCCACGCCTCAGTCCTGGGGCTCTCAGCACTGAGTCATTCCCTGTCTCCACGCTCTCAGTCCTGGGGCTCTCAGCACTGAGTCATTCCCTGTCTCCACGCTCTCAGTCCTGGGGCTCCCAGCACTGAGTCATTCCCTGTCTCCACGCTCTCAGTCCTGGGGCTCCCAGCACTGAGTCATTCCTATTCTCCACGCTCTCAGTCCTGGGGCTCCCAGCACTGAGACATTCCTATTCTCCACGCTCTCAGTCCTGGGGCTCCCAGCACTGAGACATTCCTATTCTCCACGCTCTCAGTCCTGGGGCTCCCAGCACTGAGACATTCCTATTCTCCACGCTCTCAGTCCTGGGGCTCCCAGCACTGAGACATTCCTATTCTCCACGCTCTCAGTCCTGGGGCTCTCAGCACTGAGACATTCCTTGTCTCCACACACTCAGTCCTGGGGCTCTCAGCACTGAGACATTCCTTGTCTCCACACACTCAGTCCTGGGGCTCTCAGCACTGAGACATTCCTTGTCTCCACACCTCAGTCCTGGGGCTCTCAGCACTGAGTCATTCCTTGTCTCCACACTCTCAGTCCTGGGGCTCTCAGCACTGAGTCATTCCTATTCTCCACACTCTCAGTCCTGGGGCTCTCAGCACTGAGTCATTCCTTGTCTCCACACTCTCAGTCCTGGGGCTCTCAGCACTGAGACATTCCTATTCTCCACACTCTCAGTCCTGGGGCTCTCAGCACTGAGACATTCCTATTCTCCACACACTCAGTCCTGGGCTCTCAGCACTGAGTCATTCCTTGTCTCCACACACTCAGTCCTGGGGCCTCAGCACTGAGTCATTCCTTGTCTCCACACTCTCAGTCCTGGGGCTCTCAGCACTGAGTCATTCCTTGTCTCCACGCTCTCAGTCCTGGGGCTCTCAGTAATAGTCATTCCTATTCTCACGCTCTCTCAGTCCTGGGGCTCTCAGCACTGAGACATTCCTTCTCCACGCTCTCAGTCCTGGGGCTCTCAGCACTGAGACATTCCTTGTCTCCACGCTCTCAGTCCTGGGGCTCTCAGCACTGAGACATTCCTTGTCTCCACGCTCTCAGTCCTGGGGCTCTCAGCACTGACTCATTCCTATTCTCCACGCTCTCAGTCCTGGGGCTCTCAGCACTGAGTCATTCCTATTCTCCACGCTCTCAGTCCTGGGGCTCTCAGCACTGAGACATTCCCATTCTCCACGCTCTCAGTCCTGGGGCTCTCAGCACTGAGACATTCCCATTCTCCACGCTCTCAGTCCTGGGGCTCTCAGCACTGAGTCATTCCCATTCTCCACGCACTCAGTCCTGGGGCTCTCAGCACTGAGACATTCCCATTCTCCACGCCTCAGTCCTGGGGCTCTCAGCACTGAGACATTCCTATTCCACGCCTCAGTCCTGGGGCTCTCAGCACTGAGACATTCCTATTCTCCACGCCTCAGTCCTGGGGCTCTCAGCACTGAGACATTCCTATTCTCCACGCCTCAGTCCTGGGGCTCTCAGCACTGAGTCATTCCCATTCTCCACGCTCCAGTCCTGGGCTCTCAGCACTGAGTCATTCCATTCTCCACGCTCTCAGTCCTGGGGCTCCCAGCACTGAGACATTCCTTTCTCCACGCTCTCAGTCCTGGGGCTCTCAGCACTGAGTCATTCCCTGTCTCCACGCTCTCAGTCCTGGGGCTCTCAGCACTGAGTCATTCCCTGTCTCCACGCTCTCAGTCCTGGGGCTCCCAGCACTGAGTGATTCCTATTCTCCACGCTCTCAGTCCTGGGGCTCTCAGCAATGAGTCATTCCTATTCTCCACGCTCTCAGTCCTGGGGCTCTCAGCACTGAGACATTCCTTGTCTCCACGCTCTCAGTCCTGGGGCTCTCAGCACTGAGACATTCCCATTCTCCACGCTCTCAGTCCTGGGGTTCTCAGCACTGAGACATTCCCATTCTCCACGCTCTCAGTCCTGGGGTTCTCAGCACTGAGACATTCCTATTCTCCACGCTCTCAGTCCTGGGGCTCTCAGCACTGAGTCATTCCCTGTCTCCACGCTCTCAGTCCTGGGGCTCTCAGCACTGAGTCATTCCCTGTCTCCACGCCTCAGTCCTGGGGCTCCAGCACTGGAGTCATTCCCTGTCTCCACGCCTCAGTCCTGGGGCTCTCCAGCACTGAGTCATTCCTATTCTCCACGCCTCAGTCCTGGGGCTCCAGCACTGAGTCATTCCTATTCTCCACGCCTCAGTCCTGGGGCTCCCAGCACTGAGACATTCCTATTCTCCACGCCTCAGTCCTGGGGCTCCCAGCACTGAGACATTCCTATTCTCCACGCTCTCAGTCCTGGGGCTCCCCAGCACTGAGACATTCCTATTCTCCACGCCTCAGTCCTGGGGTTTCAGCACGAGAGACATTCCCTGTCTCCACACACTCAGTCCTGGGGCTCTCAGCACTGAGACATTCCTTGTCTCCACACACTCAGTCCTGGGGCTCTCAGCACTGAGACATTCCTTGTCTCCACACTCTCAGTCCTGGGGCTCTCAGCACTGAGTCATTCCTTGTCTCACACACTCAGTCCTGGGGCTCTCAGCACTGAGTCATTCCTTGTCTCCACACTCTCAGTCCTGGGGCTCTCAGCACTGAGTCATTCCTTGTCTCCACGCTCTCAGTCCTGGGGCTCTCAGTAATGAGTCATTCCTATTCTCCACGCTCTCAGTCCTGGGGCTCTCAGCACTGAGACATTCCTATTCTCCACCTCAGTCCTGGGCTCTCAGCACTGAGACATTCTTTGTCTCCACGCCTCAGTCCTGGGGCTCTCAGCACTGAGACATTCCTTGTCTCCACGCCTCAGTCCTGGGGCTCTCAGCACTGACTCATTCCTATTCTCCACGCCTCAGTCCTGGGGCTCTCAGCACTGAGTCATTCCTATTCTCCACGCCTCAGTCCTGGGGCTCTCAGCACTGAGACATTCCTATTCTCCACGCTCTCAGTCCTGGGGCTCTCAGCACTGAGACATTCCCATTCTCCACGCTCTCAGTCCTGGGGCTCTCAGCACTGAGTCATTCCCATTCTCCACGCCTCAGTCCTGGGGCTCTCAGCACTGAGTCATTCCTATTCTCCACGCCTCAGTCCTGGGGCTCTCAGCACTGAGACATTCCTATTCTCCACGCCTCAGTCCTGGGGCTCTCAGCACTGAGTCATTCCTATTCTCCACGCTCTCAGTCCTGGGGCTCTCAGCACTGAGACATTCCTATTCTCCACGCCTCAGTCCTGGGGCTCTCAGCACTGAGTCATTCCCATTCTCCACGCCTCAGTCCTGGGGCTCTCAGCACTGAGTCATTCCCATTCTCCACGCCTCAGTCCTGGGGCTCTCAGCACTGAGACATTCCCATTCTCCACGCCTCAGTCCTGGGGCTCTCAGCACTGAGTCATTCCCATTCTCCACGCCTCAGTCCTGGGGCCTCAGCACTGAGTCATTCCCTGTCTCCACGCCTCAGTCCTGGGGCTCCCAGCACTGAGTGATTCCTTATTTCCACGCTCAGTCCTGGGGCTCCCAGCACTGAGTCATTCCCATTCTCCACGCCTCAGTCCTGGGGCTCCCAGCACTGAGACATTCCTATTCTCCACGCCTCAGTCCTGGGGTTCCCAGCACTGAGACATTCCTATTCTCCACGCCTCAGTCCTGGGGCTCCCAGCACTGAGACATTCCTATTCTCCACGCCTCAGTCCTGGGGCTCTCAGCACTGAGACATTCCTATTCTCCACGCTCTCAGTCCTGGGGCTCTCAGCACTGAGACATTCCTATTCTCCACACTCTCAGTCCTGGGGCTCTCAGCACTGAGTCATTCCTATTCTCCACACACTCAGTCCTGGGGCTCTCAGCACTGAGTCATTCCTATTCTCCACACTCTCAGTCCTGGGGCTCTCAGCACTGAGACATTCCTTGCCTCCACACTCTCAGTCCTGGGGCTCTCAGCACTGAGTCATTCCTATTCTCCACACTCTCAGTCCTGGGGCTCTCAGCACTGAGTCATTCCTATTCTCCATGCTCTCAGTCCTGGGGCTCTCAGCACTGAGTCATTCCCATTCTCCACGCTCTCAGTCCTGGGGCTCTCAGCACTGGGGCTCTCAGCACTGAGACATTCCTTGTCTCCACACTCTCAGTCCTGGGGCTCTCAGCACTGAGTCATTCCTATTCTCCACACTCTCAGTCCTGGGGCTCTCAGCACTGAGACATTCCTATTCTCCACACTCTCAGTCCTGGGGCTCTCAGCACTGAGACATTCCTTGTCTCCGCACTCTCAGTCCTGGGGCTCTCAGCACTGAGACATTCCTATTCTCCACACTCTCGGTCCTGGGGCTCTCAGCACTGAGACATTCCTATTCTCCACACTCTCAATCCTGGGGCTCTCAGCACTGAGTCATTTCTATTCTTCTCACTCAATACTGGGCCTCTCAGAGCTGAGATATTTCTGTTCTACACACTCAATGCTGGACCACTCACAGCTGCAGTATTTCTATTCTCCACACTCAATCACAGGACTCTCAGAGCTGCAATATTTATTTTATCCACACTCTGAATTATGGTCCTGTTGGCACTGAAACATTTCTAACCTCAAGAATTCCTCACTGATGCTTTACAAAAAGCATCATCTTCCTGGTACAGAGTGTTGCCCCAGAGATTGTACCTTATGCTCACTTGAGAGCAGTCACCCCAAAATCAGTTTTGGTATCTCTGGTCTCCAGGCATGCTATTATTTTATATTTAGAAGTAATTTTCTGTTTTCAGCTGTTTCATGAATAACTCTGCATTAGGGCAGATAGATAATGTTTGCTAATATCTGCGCATTCTCCAGTTCCTGATTGGTTCCCAGGAACCAGAGAAAGCTGTAGCATAGTGTGGTTCCTGCCTGAAGGGAACCATATTTCTTGTGGATTATTTGATTAAGATCTGTATAACCTGTTGTTAAAAATATTTTTTGTAGGTTTTGACCTAGCAGTCTCACTGTTTTACCTCAGTTTCCACCCAGAGGGAACCAGACCACTGAATAATATATCATAATGCTCACGCGAAACTGCTCCAGTGTTCTATCATTTGTGATTTTATTAATATACCAGCAGTTCCTGTCATTCCAAGTTTAACTACCTCTGGTTCTACCAGTCAGTCGTGGTTTTGTTTTTGTGAACCAAATAATTTTATTTAGGGTCTTCAGTGTTTGGCATGCCTGATAGACCTAAGAAAAGAAACAGGACCAACAGGCTTTAAAACTGTCAGATTTGTTTCAGCGCCTGACAAAGGCAGACTGCCATCAGCTCTGTTTAAGAGACCTGGGTTCAGATCCTGATCTGACCAATTGTAGTTTAGCATGGGATTAGACTGACTTTGTTCCTCAGCTACTGCTCTATTTTTAATAGAAATCAGATATTATATTTCTCTTATTTTAAATCGCTTATTTTGTTTATTCATTAGTCATTCATTTTTTGTTTTAATTGCCTGTCTATTCCTGTATGGCACCCTGAGCCTTTTGGGAAAGGTGCCTTATAAATGAGTTACTACTTCTGCTAACAAAGTTTTGCCCTAAGACCCAAAAGAAGAGGGTTAAAGAAAGAGAAGCATTGATGGCTTCTCAGTCTGTCTCCATGGCAGCAAAGAATAATAAATGCTCAGAGGAGTTCCTAATGGTGGTGGAAAGCATGCATTGGAGGATTGTCCTCATAAACAGCAGCAGTCCCTGTCACAGGGACAGAGAATAAAGATAAAGCTTCTCAGTCATCAGATGAGCATGTAAGGAGTCCAGTGATGGGAAAAATAGAAATAAAGGATGGGGCTAGCAAGGCAAGAGCTATGAGGAAGGCTCAGAAGACTCAACAGGTACCCTCTTGAGGCCAGACAGGAGAGCGAGGACATGGCAGAAGCCGTTAAGTACCTTAAATTTGTCCCCATAGACACCATATGGCGTCGGAACCATTCATTGCTGGAATGGACCCAAAGTGGCCACCGGAGCAAATGAGTTAGGTATAAACAGCGTGAGCACTGTGGGCCTCTTCAGCCTTAGTGGAAATAAGACCACCTGGTAACAGCCATAGCTGGTAGAGGAAAGTTCAAGAGGGAGGTTAGGAGGCACTTTTTACTGAGAAGGTAGTAGCAAAGTGGAATGAATTGCCAGAGGAAGTGGTATCCTAAAAATGGTGGACAGCTTAAAAGAGGTTGGGACAGAGTGAAGGGAAAATTGCAGATAGAGGGGTGAGAGGAGGGAGTATCTGAAAGGGTCTGTGGATATGGGGAGGGGAAGTTCCTCTGTAAGCACAGTGAGAACGCTACACTCAAGTAGACTAACTAGATCGTAAGGCCTTTATCTGATGGCGATTATATATTTGTATAAGAGAGCCTCGGAGCATGCACTCAGAAACAGTGTCTGCCAAGAAAAAAGAAAGAATGCTGTTACCACTCCTCCTGAAAAGGAAAGGAGCTGGCTTTGGTCCAAGAAAATGCCTCAACAAAGGACATGCCAAAAGGAGCATTTTTCCAGCCCTTCCAGGTAATAGGAAATATTTAGCCTGCTCCCCCACAGGCTCTACTCCACCCTGCCTGCCTGTGGATGAGGAGGGGTTCACCTGAGCAGGAACTGGGCTCCTTCCAAGGCCTACAGAGGATTACTTATCCTATTCCTCTTTCATTAGGCAAATGGTGAGCACCCTCAATACCCACCATCCCCTTAGGAAACAGAGGAGGATGAGGAGGAAGCAAAATGTATGGATATGATAGGGTTAGCTCCTTCAAGGAGGCTACTAATTCCATACACAAATCACTGCAAAAAGCCACTTCAAAAATCATGTCTGCACCAACTTCAGCTGCAACTGTAGATGAAAAAGATTGAAAAAAGTATCAGGTAGACAGACATGGAGTGTCAAACCTGTATACCCACCCTGATCATCAAGGTGTAGTCCGAGCGGCTGCCTGTGAGAGGGCTATGGCCTCCTTCTCTGCACAACCCTCCAAGAAGGACTCCAGAAACATGGATACACTGATCAAAAAACTTCATACATCAGCTTCCCTGTTCATCAGGCGGGCAGCTTATTTAGCTCATACAGCTCAGTAGCAGAAGGCACTGTGGAAAACACTGCTGGCACTGGCTGATAAGGCTGAAGTTGAGTTGGCACAAGATATGACTGCCACAGCAAAGACAGCCCTGATGCCACAAAATACCACTTCCACGTGGCTGTGATACTAATTACACAGTTGCAAAGGTCTTAGCTCATGCAGTGTCATTGAGAGGATTTTCCTGGCTATAGACAACCATCTTTTCCCAGGACACTTAGCCCAAGGCCATGGATTTCCAATTTGAAGAAAATTCACTTTTTGGTGATAAGACAGAGGCATGCATGAGTAAAGTGGGTGAGTACAAAACCACTTACACAAACAACATCGAAAAAGAAAAGGTCTCCACTTCCTACAGACTTTATAGTAGGGGAGGCAAGGGTAGGAGCTACCTTCCCAGCGCCTACACCACCTACACCCATTATGAGTAGCAACTCCAAAGAGGTTACTACAGGGGCAGAGGTAGCAGGGCCTCCAAGCATGCTACAGCACCACCATCTCTCAAGCCTCTACCAAAACAGATCTCCTGTTCTGCCTTGGTTGCCCAACCATTGCTAACGGGGAAAAGGCTTGCCCACTACTTCCAGGAGTGGGTAAACATTACCACAGACAAGCAGATCCTGGATGTAGTGGGCCAGGGGTTATCTCTGCAGTTAAAAATAAGCATTTGTCAATGCCTCAACATTGGTTGCTTGTTTAACACTGGCACTTCCCTGAGCTCCCTTTATACCCTGCAGTGTACCTCATCTGGTCCCAGAGCCTTGTGTAATTTCAAGGCAGCAACTTCTTTCAGTAACACCTGTTTAAATCCCACACTCCTATGCATCCAGCATCCACAAGTTTTTTTTTCTGCCGAAAATGTTTTTTTAAATTGGGACCGGCAGAACTAGCCCACCTCCACGGTTGGCTCCCATCTTATAAACTAATGTAAGTGAGTGGCAGTAGCACCAAGAATACAGAGTAATCTCCCAAATTTAAGCGAGAGGCAGCAGTGCCAAGAATACAGAGTAATCTCCCAAATTTAAGCGAGAGGCAGCAGCGCCAAGAATACAGAGTAATCCCCCAAATGTAAGCGAGAGACAGCAGCACCAAAAATATACAGAAATCCCCCCAGTAACAACAAACAGTGACCTGACTACTCCATCCATCCATCAGTCTCCTCCCCCGCTCCCAGCACCCAGCACCCAATTATCCCTATTAGGAGAAGAAAACTGCCGCCGCTGCCCACCGGTCCAGCACAGCACAACCCTCCTTCCTCCACTTCCGAGCACCGGCTTCTAATGAATGAAACCATGCAGCTTGCTGCTATAGTACAGCCAGCAGATCACATTGCAAAAAAGTATGTTATTGCATCAGTTAGGGTTTTATTAAAGACTTAAAAGCAGGACATTGAGGATGGGGTGTGTGTGCAGGCCCACTGGCCCAAGGGGATGCCTGGATAGGGAGTTAGATGAGGAAATCAGAAGGGTCTGTAGGAAAGAGAACACTGTGGTGGTTGGGGACGCCAACCTACCGGGAGTCTAGTGGAGCACCCAACTACGACAAGTGCTTAGGAACAGGTCGCATTAGAGGTATTCCAAGACAGCTTTGTGGTGCAGTTTGTCCAAGAGCCAACTCTAGACCTAGTCCTGTCAAATGGGAGACTGTAAGGGATCTGGAGGTGGAGGACTCTGGTTGGGAGTGACCACCACATGGTACGGTTCACACTCAATATGGGCAGGAAATCAGGAGGTACAAGTACCAGGGTGATTGAATTTAAGGGGACGGACTTTAAAAGCAATGGGGATATTGTGGGCAGGCATCTGGCAGGTATTCGACCATGCATGGATGCTTACCAGAAATGGGATATTATTAAGAAAGGACTGGTGGAGGCTACTGGGACATGTACAAAAACAAGGAGTAAGAAGGGGAGGGCAAAAAATCCCAGCTGGCTGATGCAGGAGGCCATGGAGGGGTGAGGGCAAGAAAAAGGAGGAGGGCAACAGGGAGATGTATACAAAGAAGTCCAGGGAGGTTACTAGGCTGGTCAGAATGGCCAAGACTTCCAGAAAGCTGAGATTGGTGCAGGACATTAGAGCAGAGAGAGGATTTTTCAGATGCATCCGTGAAAGGTGGAAAACAAAGATCAGATAGTGAGGATGAAGAAGGATGGGGCTGAGGGAGAAGGGAAGGACTAGGCAGAGGCACTAAATGATTACTTCTGCTCTGTGTTCACAAAGGAGAAGGGGCAGGCACCACCTGGGAGAGGAAAGGTATGGGGAGGAGGTGACTGATGCAGGGATTACAGAGGAAAGGGTGCTGAAACAATTATGGGTGCTGAGGGGGATAAGGCACAGGGTCCAGATGGCATTCACCCTAGGGTACTTAAGGAACTAGCTGAGATCCTGGCAGGACCTTTGCTGACCTGTTCAATATCTCCTTGGACACAGGATGCGCATTCACTGGATTGAAGATGACCCATGTTGTGCCCATTCATAAAAGTGGATCCAAGGATGAACCAGGCAACTACTGACCAGTGAGCCTCACATCAAAAGTGGAAAACTGATGGAGACAATCCTAAAAGAGAAACCGTTGACCTTTTGGAGAACAATAGTCTCCAGGATGGCTAAGCAGCATGGGTTTGTCTCAGGAAGATCGTGCCAGACAAACCTGATTGAGTACTACAATTAGGTGACAAGAGAACTGGACAAAGGCCATGTGGTGGATGTCCTGTATTTGGATTTCAGCAAGGCCTTGGATTCCATGCCACATGGGAGGCTGGGGGGAATCTGGAATATATAGGGGTGGGAACAATGATGGTGAACTGGATCACCAATTGGCTGAAGGGAAGGCAGCAAAGGGTGGTAGTGGTGGTGGTAGTGGGGAACTCTCATCACCGAGGGATGTGATGAGCAGGGTGACACAGGGATCAGTGTTGGGACCGGTGTTGTTTGAGATTTTCATTGCTGATATCTCCCACGGGGACCGGAGTAAGATCAGTCTCTTCACGGATGATACAAAGATGGGAGCAGTGGTAGATGACATTGAAGGGTGGAGGGGGCTGCAGGATGACCTGGCCAAACTACAGGAGTAGTTGGAGGCATGGCAGTTGTGGTTTAAAGCCAAGAAGTGCAAGGTCTTGCACTTTGGGCTTAGAACCAGGGGAGAAGCTATCAGCTAGGGGGGTAAGGCTGGAATGCACTGAGGAGGAGAATGATCTAATGGAGCTCATAATGGGGAGTAGGAACAACTGCCCAGTGCAGGAAGGTGGCAGCAAAGCCAACAGGATGCTGGGGTGCATAATGACAGGTAATCTCCTCTAGAAATAGAGGTGATCCTGCCCTTTAACAGGAAGCAGAAGAGGGGCTGGTAGTTCATTTCAGTCCTTGAACTACCAGTCAGCAGGAACAATCAGTTTACTCCAACTGCATTTCTGGGAGTTGCTGGAGGGGGCCACAAGCGCCAGAACCACGCATGAGTGGTGTTCTGCTTTTTAATTCAGTTTGTATTTTTGTGGAGAATTCAGCAGTAGTCCTGTGACCCCATAGGGCAGTTCTGGGTTACAGGGAGATAAATAGAAGCCCTG
Organism: Neoceratodus forsteri; assembly: GCA_016271365.2. Taxonomy (NCBI): domain Eukaryota; kingdom Metazoa; phylum Chordata; order Ceratodontiformes; family Ceratodontidae; genus Neoceratodus; species Neoceratodus forsteri. Next base: position 28,432,252 of record CM028129.1, read on the forward strand.
CAGTGAGCAGGGTGAGCACGCTGCATGCGCATGGAGATCGCAGAGACACATGCTGCCTCAGCATGTGACTGGCATGTCTGGCTTAGAAGGCATGGGAGTGAACATCTCTATATTATATTGCAAGGTAGGCTAGGCCTCTTTCATGTTTAATTACAGAAATTGTGTACACAATACTAGCTCTTCCTTAAGATTACATCTCACAATTTAACCTTTGCTCTGACATCTATATTATCAACTGTGTATCCATAGATGCATAACGGATATTATTTGTCCAGGACAAAATTTGTTTGGTGCTTTTTTTATCATGTGTCACAGAAGTTTGCATCAGCACTAGTACCCCAGTCCCCCATACTTTGTTAAATTCTGTGAAATTACTACCAAGAAGTGAAGGAGGGCTTCAACCTTGATAATAAGGCATTGCTACCACCAAACAACAAGCAAGTCAACAGTAGTTAAAACAGCTAATACATATCATGGATGCAAACTTGGTCAGGCTAGAAAGAGGTGGTTTGGAACTGAGATGTATATTGTACAATAAAATAAGCATAGAAGTAGCAAATGAAGTTCTGAGATACACCTGCAAAGAGTGTATGCTTATAAAGGAGTTAACTAAAACAATTTTAGAACTAGAAATGAAACTGAGCTCTGTGCAACAACAACATCTTACACAGAACATACAAGAAGCTCAGGTAGCAGGAGTAAATAAGGAATATAGAAAGAGATTAAGAGAGCTGGAGGAAGAATATGTGGACTGGTCAGTAGAAAACCAAAATACAAAAAGGAAGAAGGGCAATTGGATTTAACCTGGAAATAAGTAATAGATATCAGCCGTTGATGCTACCTGATGCAGATATAAATGTAAATCATGAGCAGGAGACTATACAGGAAGATAATATAAACAACGCAAATATAGTATATGGTTAGGGCTTATAATGAATAGAAAGCCCTGGCTTTCAAAATCTTGTTGTAGGACAGTTCAAAGGTCAAAAAAGTTGTTGTACTATCGGTCTGACGTCACATCGATAGTACAACTCTTTTGCCTTGCTCTGCAACCTGATTGGCTTACTTAGCAACGGTCTGAGAAGAAAAAAATGTGGAACATGACAGCGCGATTAAGCGAGCGCTGGTCGGAGGACCCTCGCCTTCATGACATGGAGATCCTCACAAGGCTCTGTGTCACTAAAGTGAATCGCCGGTTTGTTTTTTTTAATTTTTAAATTAAGTGCTGCCAAGCTAGCGGGACAGGGTGAAGCTGACCTGAGAGCAAGACGAGTCAGAGCGGGAGCAGCATAACACTTATGAAGGTAACCATCAACCTGGGGAGACATGAAAAAGAAACACAAGCCAGGAACCATATATTATAAAATAGGGATGGGTAACCATCCACTCATGGTTGTAATATTCCTTGTTAGTTGAAGACATCATGGAGACTCTCGAAGCCCACTCTCAAGGTCTCCCATGATGTCATCAACAACCCCGATGGAAACACAGCCTTGTTGTGGATGGTCACCCATCCACTATTCTATATGAGATGCAACAAGAAGGACAACAGAGAAAATTAACTTAGACCCAAAGAGACAACACACAGTCGAACAGAAATAATGAGCAGGATCTAGGTAAATGCACATCCACTTCTCACAATGCTAGGTACAGTTTCATAAAAGGCAAAATAATATTCAAATGAATGTCCTTTACACAGGATGTAAGAGGAAAAAGTGGAGAACCATCTATAAGGCAAAATGAAGTAATTAACAATACCAAATAAACAGTACCCGCCAGCTGCTCAGCCTCTACTCCCAAAGTGCCAACCTCTGAGCATAGGATTTGTGGACAGAGAACAGTACAAGGTAACCTCTTGTCTGTTTTGTGGGTTTGAGTCACCTTAGTCTCAAGTTCTGGAGGGATTCAAACTGATAACCTCTTATTAGCATACCCAATTATCAGGTTCAGATAATTCTGTCTTCGGGATCAGATATCTTTGCCTACAGGCACCTAACCAGGTCTACAAAATGAACCCTTAGAACTCTATGCAAGACCTTAGAGAACTCTATCCATTTCCCAGTTTGGTATAACAATAAGCTCATACACAGTGTTAACTATAACCTTTACAAGCTTCACTTAAATAAAAAGAAATGTCAAGGCACACCAGGCAGTCTCTGTTTTAAAATATATATCTTTACTTTAAAATAGGTAAAATAGGAAAACAGTAAAATACAAAACAAAATATCCCAACACATACAGCCTTAAAACAAACAGGTTAAAGTGCAAATTCCTACAAATAATAACATTCAGACTAATCTTGTCTAAGGTCCTTACTTCAGTGCTTTGATGTTCCTCTCAGTGAGAAATATGAAAGTGTGTGTCTCAAGGTTTGCTCAGTAGGTTTAAGACAGTTCTGAGCCAGCCTTATCTCTGAGGTCACCAACTCTGCCTTGGTGTAACAAAATCTGTATTTATAACACATGATGGCCTACTAAGTTATTTAAAAATAAGAGATGACATAATAAATTGTCTCTTTATGTAACTAGTCGAAACCAGTCTGTGATCTGCTTTCCCTAGACATCAAAAGTCTCTTTGATGTAAGTCACTGTGTATTCAAAGCGAAGGTGTATTTGATTCCTTAATTCTGTCCGGCCTTGGTATCTACACATCAAAGGTCTCTTTGATTAAATGAGCTGGCTTCCTGGGAAGTTATTCATAACACTGGCCAGTGTCCCTTTTCTCAGGACATCTAGTGCAGATCAAAGGATTTCCTGAGGACGTCATAAATGGCTAATTTTATTTCCTGGGATCAAAGCAAATTGACAAGATAATTGCATTTTAAAATCTGCAGTTTAAAATACCTCCTGTCTTTGAACTTATGCCTGTTTTTTTTGTGTGTCAGTTTCAGCAAGACAGCATTTTCTCTTGACATAGTCCATCACACATTTTTTATATTTACAAAAAATATGATGCAGGGATCAGAACCAGCGGTCCAAGTGTGACACCAAACACCACAAGAAACTGGAACTGAAAATAATAACAAGGTTCTAGATTCAAAAGAAATGGAAATGGACACTACACCTCAGTATGAGAAATTAAACACTATAAATGAGCATAACACGTCACCAATTGTAAACAATGTCTATGTATTGGGTAACTCAGTCCTAAAGTACACAGTCAGGTACACCTCATGGGCAATAAAGAAATAATCACAAGTTATTTCTGGTGCCAAAATGAGAGACGGCAAAAAATGCTACCCAATATAATTAAAGGGAAAGACGAGCTGGTATCTTAAAATTACACTTGGGTGTTAACAACATCAAAGGTCAAAGCCAAACAGAAATAAAGTACACATTTAAAAACATATGGAAGAGGCAAATAAACTTAAATGCAAACTGTACTTTTCAGAACTACTACCTGTTCCTAAAGAAGGTAGGTAAAATTTATTTTTATACAGGTAATACATGTCATTTGGACATAATCCAGTTTACAAAACAGACCTGTGTAAATTCCTATCTAAATACATACAAGTAGATTCCACATTTTAAATACATGCAAATGCAAAAAACATAGTACAAACAACATAGTATACCTAGAATACTTTCATATAAATTACTATAAAGAAATCCTAACAGATTCCTCCAAAAAGAAAGTGAATTTAACCAAACAAAAATTAAAGAGCTGAATAATTGGTTAAGGCACGATGCTACAGGAGGAATTGGATGCATAACCCACTGGGAAGACTTTATAAATAAACTAGGGATTGCAGCCAACATGGTCTCTGTTTAAGTAAAAAAAGGAAGTAGAAAACTCAGGTTAACGATAAAAAAGGTAGAAGATAGTAATTTAAACTGATAAATTGGGGGAGATGGGTTAAGTCACCAAATGAATGTACTTTAAATCCAAACAGTAGGGAGAAAAATGAAAACAAGACAGTCAAAAAATAGATATAAGGGACTAAAAGTTTGGTTATTAAATGCAAGAAGCCTCAACACCACCAACAAATCAGAATTAGAGAGAAAGGCTCCTATTAGAAAATGTAGATGTTTATTTCATTACCAAAACATGGTGGGACACTGGTGTACTTTGGAATAGTAACATTGAGGGCTATGAGTTGTATGCAAAAGACAGGAACCACAAAAAGGCGGAGGTATTGCAATCTACATAAAAAATAAAAAGAACACTTCACAGAGTTCAATACATAGCCGGTATACTTCAAATACAGATGTAGAATCTACTGTATGTGGGTGTCATACAGGAAAATAATAATCAAAAACTGCTGCTAGGGTGTATTATCGACCCCAAACTGTAACAAAATTACTGATAGCGGCATTGAAGCAGAAACTGAACAAATGGCACTAGAAGGGGATGCTCATTTCTAGGATTTCAGTTATCCAGACATTGACTGGATAAATAGAACAACAAAAATGCAGCATCTAGAAGATTTATGGAGATGATATACACAACTGGTTTAAGTCAACTAATATATAAGCCCACCAGAGGGGAAATACTTTAGACACGGTAATAACTAATAGAGAAGATATGAGAACAAAAGTTTACTTCAGGGAAAGTCTGAGCAGCAGTGATCACAACACCATATAATTTATCATAAAAAGGTGATTAATAGTAGTTAAGGGTACCACCATAGCTAGGAACTATAATAAAGCCAATTATCACAAAATAAGAAAAAACTTAGCAGACTGGAAGTGGGAACAAAGCTTTCTTAATAAGACTGTAGATCAAATGTGGGTATCAATAAAGAATAAATTAAAAGAACTGGAAGAAAAATACATACCAACGAAAAAAAATGCATAATAGAAAAGGGAAAATACCTATATGGTGTACCACCAAAATAATCAAACTATGTACAAAGAAAAAAAGAGCCTATGATACTATGATAAAACAAGGAACAAAAGAAGCAGTCATAGAATACAAACGAGCATTTGTCAATGCGAATGTTGACTGCGTTGGTGTGTTGAGCTTGCTCACTGCCCCTCTGTCACCTGCTCAGTCTGTTTCTCCTGGTGCTGCAGGCTGCTCTTTTGTACTGGGCCCTGCCTGCATTGGCAGCTTTTTCTGCCCACTAAGAAATCTGCAGCTGTCCCAACAGAGCTCTGTTGAGGGGACTCACCCTCCTCTGTCACTCGCTCATTCTGTTTCTCCGGTGCTGCAGGCTGCCGTTTTGTACTAGACTACCTCTTTTGGTGATTTTTCTGCCTACAAAGAAATCTGCAGTCCCGCACAAGTCTGTTGAGCCTGCTCACTCCGCTCTCTCACTCACTCGTTCCATTTCTGCCGCACTGCAGGCTGGCCTTTTGTACTGGGCTCCCTGCCTGCATTGCCGCCTTTTCTGCCAAAACGAAATCTGCAGCAGTCACGAAGAGTTTCGCTGAGCTCGCCTCACCCTCTGCCTCACTGGCCATTGTGTTTCTCCTGGCGCTGCAGGCTGCCCTTTGTACTGGGCTCCTGCCTGTGTTGGCACCTTTTTCTGCCCACAAAGAAATCTGCAGCTGTCCTGACAGAGCTTCATTGAGGTCGCTCAGTCCCCCTGTCTCACTCACTCATTCTGTTTCTCGTGGCGCTGCAGGCTGCCCTTTTGTACTGGGCTCCTGCCTCTGTTGGCACCTTTTTCTTCCCACAAAGACATCTACAGTAGTCCCAACAAAGTTCCGTTGAGTTCGCTCACTCCTCTTCTCTCACTCGCTCATTCTGTTTCTGCTGGTACTGAAGGCTGCCCTTTTCTATTGGGCTCCTGCCTGAGTTGCTGCCTTCTTCTGCCCACAAAGAAATGTGCAGCAGTTGCCACAGAGCTCCGTTGAGGTCACTCACTCCCCCTCTCTCATTCACTCATTCTGGTTTTCCTGCCACTGCAGGCTGCCTTTTGTACTGGGCCTCTGCATGCATTGCTGCCCTTTTCTGCCCACAAACAAATCTGCAGCAGTCCCAACAGAGCTCCGTTGAGCTCACTCACTCCCCCTCCCTCACTCGCTCGTTCTGTGTCTCCAGCCGCTGTAGACTGCCCTTTGTACTGGGCCCTGCCTTGCTGGCAGCTTTTTCTGACCACAAAGAAATCTGAAGCAGTCCCAACACAGCTCCATTGAGCTCGCTTCACTCCCTCTTTCACTTACTCATTCCATTTCTGCCAGCGCCATGTTGTTTTTGTACTGGGTTCCTGCCTGCATTGCCGCCTTTTTCGCCCACAAAGACATCTGCAGCAGTCACAATAGAGCTCCGCTGAGCTTGCTCACTACCGCTCTGTCACTGCTTGTTCAGTTTCTTTTGCACTGCAGGCTGCGCTTTTGTACAGGGCTCCTGGCTGCATTGGCACCTTTGTCTGTCCACAAAGAAATCCACAGCTGTCCCGACAGAGCTCCATTGAGGTCGCTCAGTCTCCCTCTCTCATGCGCTCATTCTGTTTGTCCTGTGCTGCAAGCTGCCCTTTTGTACGGGGCTCCTGCCTGCATTGGTGCCTTTTTCTGCCCACAAAGAAATCTGCAACAGTCTTGATAGAGCTCTGTTGAGCTCACTCAGTTCCCCCCGCCTCACTGCTCATACTGTTTCTCCACCGCTGCAGGCTGGCCTTTGTACTGGGCCCTGCCTGCATTGACGATTTTTTCTGCCCACAAAGAAATCTGCAGCAGTCCTGACAGCACCCGTGAGTTTGCTCACCACCCTCCCTCACCGCTTCTCTCGCTTTGTTTCTCCCAGTGCTTCAGGCTGCCCTTTGTACTGGGCTCTTGTGTTGGGGCCTTTTTCTGCCCACAAACAAATCCACAGCAGTCCCGACAGAGCTCAGTTGAGCTCGGTCACTCCTCCACCTCTCACTGGCTCGATCTTAATCTATCCCAAACACTGATTTCCCACAGCGACCATGCTATTCTCTGGCAGGTGTACAAAACATATGTTAGCCAGGATGTGAAAATGACAGCTATACTGTTCATAAGGAGGTGAAAAATGCCACGGTTGAAAATGTGGCATGAAAATATTATAAATTTGCAAAGTTACAAGTGTACGTGGAAACAGTTCAACGATGCTTGTAACACAGTCATGTTATGGAGTTTCGTCACCAAATTTTCAACATAGGGATTTTAGGACCTCTGCTCATGAATAGTGCCACTGTCATTTTCTCAATCTGTTCTGAACACTTATTTCCCACAGTGACTGGGTTATTCTGCGCTGGAACTCTGAAAACACATTTCAGTCAGGATGTAAAAAATGACAGCTATACTGTTCATAAGGAGGTGTGAAAAAATGCCACAGTTGAAAATCTGGCATCACAATATTACAAATCTGCGAAGTTACAAGGATGCTTGAAAAGTGCTCAATGCACACTTGTAACACAGTCATTTGATGGGCTATCATCACCAAATTTTCAACATAGGCATTTTAGGATCTCTACTCATGAACAGTATCACTGTCATTTTCTTAATCTGTCCTGAACAGTGATTTCATAGAGCGACCGCTTTCTCTATTCTTATACCGAAGTGCGAAACACATTTCGCCAGATGGAAAAATGACAGCTGTACTGTTCATAGGTAGGTGTGGGAAAATGGCAATGTTGAAAATCTGGACAAATTCACGGTTATGAGTATCGCAGTAAACCGCACAACGCACGCTCATAACACAGTCATTTTATGGAGTATCGCTCACCAAATTTTCAATATAGGCATTTTAGACCTCTACTCATGAACAGTGTCACTGTCATTTTCTTAATCTGTCCTGAACACTAATTTCCTGCAGCAACCGCGCTATTCTGCGCTGGAAGTGCGAAAACACATTTCAGCCAGGATGTGAACAATGACAGCTGTACTGTTCACAAGGAGGTGTGTAAAATGCCAATGTTGAAAATCTGGCATGAAAAATTTGCAAATTCGCGAAGCTAAGAGCATGCGTAGCAACTTCACAACACACGCTCGTGAAACAGTAATTGTCTGGATTTTTTCCACCAAATTTGCAACATAGGATTTTTGAGAGCCCACCTCATGAACACTGGCACTGTTATCTTGTTAATCGGCCCCGAAAGGTGATTTCGTACAGTGACTGTGAAATCACCTTTTGGGGCCGATTACCACCATGACAGTTTCAGAATTCATGAGGAGGTGTCCCAAAAACCCCAAGTTGAAAATTTGGTGCCAAAATTCCAAAACATGACTGAGATATGCATTAAAGTTGGAAAAAAACACATTTATTCCATTATACAGCTTACCGGCATTTCCTTAGTTCACGTTCGGCTTTGAAGAGTGCAGACGTGTTCCTGGTCCACCGAAGATCGTCGTGCCAAGCTATAGAGGTAAGTATGAGGTGAGAGGGGTGTGGGGAGGCAGGGTGCGCAGTGGGTGGGTGCGGGTTTCGGAAGGAGGGCAGGGAGACCTCCGAGGGACAGTTTCCTGTTTTACAGGTGAAAAAAAAAAGACATTGTGGGACTGTTTTTATTTTACAGGGGCATGCTGCACACTGGGGTAAGCTCCCAGTGTGTCACCGAGTCTTCCTTTTGAGGGGCAGCTGTAGCCGACAGGGTTTGGGAACCCCTCGCACACAACAAAAAGGTGGGGTGACATTATGCTGACAGGGATTGGGCACCCGTCAGCAGAGAGAATATAAGTGGGGTTCACATAATGCCGATGGGGAGGGCCCTCTGTCGGCAACATAAATAGACCTGAAGCCGAAGGGGATTGGGGCCCGTCCAGTAAATAAAACATGGTGGGGAGGTTAATATTATTTTTGAACATGGCAGCAAACAGCCGCCATGTTCACAAACAAAATCAGTGTGTGAAGATCCCACCCTGCAATGACGGGTCGCTCCCTAATTGCAGCGAATGGCTGATGCTGCAATGACGCGGCAGCCTCTGATTGCAGCGGCTGTTTTTTTACAAGTTGGTGGCATGCTGGCTGAACTAGTGTCAGCAGCAGCGTGCCATGGCATTGGGGGATGCTAGACAAGCCTTCTACCAAAGGCTTTGGGGCATTGGCCACAACAGTGCCACACCTCCACAACCTGCTTGTGGATAAAGTTGCCGCAATATGTTTTTATGCATACGCAATCAACATAAAAAGTATTAAACATGCTAAGGAAAAATATGAAAAAAAGGAATAAAGTAGAATTCAACCTAGCATGTAGACATGACAATGACAGAAGCTTTTATGCCTTTGTCAACAATAAAAAAAACATCCCACCAGAATGGACCACTTGTAACCAATGGCATAAAAATATTGAACCCTAAAGATATGGCAGAAAACTTCAATGAATACTTCAGTTCTGTATATGATAAAAGAACAGCATAATATTAATATTGGTCAGAATATAATCACAAACTTAGATTTAAAAATTAGTATAACTGATATTGAAAATTTATTAAACAAATTGAAACCACACAAATCTGTGGGACCAGACCAATTGCACCCTACTTAAAGGGGTAAGAAAACAAATCTCTAGACCACTGGCATACTTGTATAACACCTCTTTTGCAACAGGGTGGTGCCGGGGACTGGAGGCAGGCTACAGTGGCACCACTATTCAAAAAAAGGTGATAGAACCATACGGTCAGACAACAGACTGGTTAGCCTAACTTCAGTTCTATGTAAGGTAGCCAAAAGCTTTCTGAAAGGTAAATTGGAAGAAAATTGAAATCATTGAAATATAAAGACCAAAACAACATGGGTTTAAACAAAGCAGGTCACGTTCAAGAAATCAGCTCTGCTTTTATGAACAAGTAAACAAAATAAACTGGTAGATTTGTTCTTTCTTGATTTCCAGAAAGCTTTTGATAAAGAATCTAGCAACAAACTGCTGGAAAAAATTACTAAAATAGGCGTTGAAAGCAGACTAATCACTTGGACACAAAACTGGTTAAAAGAAAACAAAAAGTAAGAATTCTGGGTACATATTCTACTTTTTCTGATTTGACAAGCGATATACCACAGGGGTCTGTATTGGGTCCAATACTTTTTTCTATATATATTTAGTGACATTTACCATAGCACAACTAATGTGCCTGTTAAGTTTGCATATGACATTAAGCTAGTATAGGACCAGCAGATACACCAGAAAGAATCAAGGGTCTAGGAAAAGACCTACAAGCTGTAGAAAAGTGGTCTCAAGAAAACAGAATGCCATTTACTGTTGAAAAATATACTATAATGTATGGTAAGTGCCTATTAACCACCATAATCAGCAGTCACACAGCTTTGTTATGCGCTGTTTAGAATTTTAAAAGTTGTTAACCACACTTCGGAGCTTCCAAACAGTGGCATAACAAAAAAGAATGCACCAGAGTTCCATAATTCTCACACATAGAATGCAAACAGTGTTTTTTTGACCATACACTATAAAGATGATGGCTGGGACGGTGACAACCATGCCGAAATCACCTCTTTGTTTGCTAGGCTCACAGTAAACCTCTCGAGCTGTGCTCTCAAGGTTTATCATGTTGCCCTAGCAACCACTCAAGGTGATTACAGCGTGGTTATCACCCGATCCCCAGCCATTATCCTCTATGTTATGCATCTGGGGAAAAAAACAATTGTAGAAAGTCATACAAACTAAACAGCATTCAGTTAAGGGAATCTAGTAATGAAGAGAAAAACACAGAAGGAGCAGGACAGAGAGCTGTACCAGTTAAGGCAGAAGGAAGCAGGGAGGGAAGTCAGAATAGCAAAGGCCCAAACTGAAGAAAAAATAGCCAACTCAGTTATGAAGGGGGATAAAACCTTTTATAAGTACATCAGCGAGCGTAGAAAGACAAAGGGAGGGATAGTGAGGCTGAATAGAATGAACGGTGGGTGGGCAGAGAGGGACAGTGAAAAGCAGGGATACTGAATGAATATTCTGCTCAGTATTCACAAAGAGGAGGGGAAGTGCCTAATCCAATTAACAGAAGCACTCTTTGATATGGGGGTCGATCCCAGTCCTTTTTACAGAAGAAAGGGTTCTGCAAGAACTCCTAAAACTGAAGGTGGACAAAGCAATGGGTCCTGATGGAATTCACCCCAGAATTTAAAAGAATTAAGGGAGGAACTAGTGAAACCACTGGCTACTCTTTTAATAAATCATGGGAGGATGGTGTGGTACCGAGGACTGGAGGAAGGCTGGATGTGATTCCCTTCACAAAAGTGGGACCAAGACAGAGGCAGGAAACTACAGACCTGTCAGTCTGACCTCTGTGGTAGGAAAGTGATGGAGTCACTTCTGAAGGAAAGAATAGTTGAGTACCTAGAGGCCAGTGGAGCACAGGACCCAAGGCAGCATGGGTTTACAGAGGAAGGTCATGTCAAATGAATCTAATAGATTTCTTTGACTGGGTGACCAAAGTAGTGAGACCAGAGAGGGGCTGTGGACATGGCCTACCTAGACTTTAGCAAGGCATTTGACACAGTCCCACACAAAAGATTAATAGTCAAATTAACCAGCCTGGGAGTGAGTCCCAGGGTGGTAGCCTGTAAAACATTCGCTGCACAACAGAACACAGAAGGTAATTGTAAAATGGAGTCCACTCTGAAGAAAGAGGGGTTACTAGTGGGTACCCAGGGTTCAGTATTGGGTCCAGTCTTTTAATGTCTTCATCAGTGACATTGCAAAGGGACTGAAGGAAAAGTATCTCCTCGCTGGGCCTCCTCCCACCCTCTGCTATCCATCCCCTTAACTGATCCTCCTTTATTCCACTATCTCTTACCTTAACTCGCCTGTATATAGTTTTATGTCCCTCAATACTTGTAACATTGACTGACACCTACTGTGAACTGTATTGCTGATTTGTTGTTGTCTCCTGTACTGCTGTTTTTTCCTCTATGTGACGAGGTACCTTTGTAAATGAGCCCATGGCGCAAAGGTTTTTGAACTGATGTTAAAATAAAATAAAATAAATAAAAAGTGTGCCTTTTTGCAGATGACACAAAGATCTGCAACAGGGTTGATACACAAGGAGGAGTGGAAAGGATGAAAAGGGACTTGGCAAGGTTGGAGGAATGGTCAGAAGTATGGCAGCTAGGATTCAATGCAAAGAAGTGCAAAATAATGCACCTGGGAAACAAGAACCCAGGGAAAGAATACACAATGGGTGGTGAGGTAGTAACAACAACAAAAAAGGAAAGGGACCTGGGGGTAATCATATCAGATGACCTTAAGGTTATCAAGCAATGTGAGAAGGCAGTAGGGAGGTCTGGGGGTATACTGGGATGTATAGGGAGAGGCATCAGCAGCAGAAAACAGGAAGTTGTTATCCCTCTGTACAGACAGTTGATGAGACACCATCTGGAGTACTGTGTCCAGTTCTGGAGACCCCATCTCCGCAAGGACATTGACAGGATAGAGGTAGTCCAGAGGAGGGCAACTAAAATGGTGCAGGGTCTGCAAGAGAAGCCACATGAGGAGAAACTAAAGGAGCTTAATATGTATACCCTTGAGGAAAGAAGGGAGAGGGGGGACATGATAGAAACTTTTAAGTACCTCAGTGGAATCAACAAAGTCCAAGAGGGTAGCATCTTTCAGAAAAAGAGACTTGCAAGAACAAGGGGCACAATTTAAAGATAGAAGGAGGGCGGTTCAGGGCAATGTGAGGAAGTATTATTTCACAAAGAGGGTAGTGGATGCATGGAACAGCCTTCCTGAGGAGGTTGTGGGGTCTAAAACTGTGGAGAATTCAAGAATGCATGGGACAGACATAAGGCAATTCTTGTGGGGGTAGGAAGAAATAGGGCTGTTGGTTAACTAGGATCTATGCGCCCATCCTGTAGGTAGGGAAATGAGCAGACTAGATGGGCCAAGCGGTCCTTATCTGCCGTCAAAGTCTATGTTTCTATGTTTCTATGCTTCAATGAACCCGCTATGTGAGGAACGATAATAATGGGCAGGTACGCCTTCTTCCATTCAACACCCAGTATAAGTACCCAGTATAAATACAGGTCACTGGTCAGGCTGCACCTGGAATACTGTGTGCATTTCTAGCACCCATTCCTGAAGAAGGACATCAAATTCTTGGAGGGTGTACAACGTAAGGTGACAAAGATGATCCAGGGATTAGAGGCATACTCCTATGAGGAGAGGCTGGGCGAACTGAACATGTATTCCCTGGGGAGAGGAGGGATGGGGACATGATCAAAACCTTTAAACACCTAAAGGGGATAAACAAGACTAGTACAGAAAGGATTTTCCAGATCAGGAGGGAGGGTCTCGAGGGGCACCAGTTGAGATTGGAGGGATTCAGGAGGAAGTCAGGAGACAGTATTTCACAGAGAGGGTGGTGGACAAGTGGAATATTCTGCTTGAGGAGGTAGTATCATATAACATAGTGGATGGCTTTAAGAGAGGATGGGACAGAGTGAGATGGGGTAATTATGAAGAGGGGAGGGTGGGTGGGGCAGCTACAAGGTGAGGGGCTAGCTGCACATCGAGCAGACTAGATAGACTGTGAGGCCTGTATCTTCTGTGAGTTTGTCATTCATATTAGATTGTCAAAAGCTGGGAAATTCAATGTTAGGGTTCACACCACTACTACCTCACCCTCATTCTTCATATTACACCAACAGGCACAGGTGCCATGGGTCGCCAGGCTCAACCTCACCCCATTCTATGTGTAAACAAGCTGACATGGTATAGTATAGGAGAATGCGTGAGAAGTAGGACTGATGACCCCATGGCACAACTCAAGCCCTGTTGGTGTGTGGAGGGTGGGTGGTAGGGTGGAACCCTAACATCAAATTTCCCAGCTTTAGATGATTTAATAAAACCCTAACTGATGCATTAACATAGTGTTTTGCAATAAATTTCTTCTTTTTCAGATAGTACAATAGTATCCTTACCTTACTGTGGAGTGCAGGGTCTGAATCTCCTTAAAATTATGTGCTGTGTGGAATAAATTCAACAGATGCACATAACTTAGGCATTTTTAGGATTTTTTTCACCAGATTTTCAACATGTACTTTTGGGGACCCCCATCATGAACACTGGCACTGTCGTTTCGTAAATCTGTCCCAAACGTTGATTTTGCAAAGCGGTTGCGCTGCTCTGTGCAACAGATGTGAAAACATGTTTTGGTCAGGATGTGAAAAATGACAGCTGTATACTGTTCATGAGGAGGTGTGTAAAATGGCTATGTTGAAAATCTGGAGTAAAAATATGAAAAATTGTCTAAGTTACGTGCGTGCATAGAACCTGTGCAACATATGCTCGTAACACGGCCATTTTTTGAAATTATTTCACCAAATTTTCAACATGGGCTTTTGAGACCTCCTCCCTCATGAACACTGGCAGTGGGATTCTGTTAATCCATCCCTAAAGTTGATTTTGCATAGTGACTGTGCCATTCTGCGCCACAGTGCAAAACACATTACTGGCAGGATATAAAAAAATGACAGCTGTACTGTTCATGAGGAGGTGTGAAAAATGGCAATGTTGAAAACCCTGGAGGAAAATATTGAAAATTGAGATGGTACAAGTGTGCATATAAACTGCACACAGACGCTTGTAACAGTCATTTGTGGAACTTTTGCACTAAATTTTCAACATAGGGTAATTTGGACCTCAATTTTTGAACACTGGCACTGTCATTTGTTACTCAGTCCCGAAGGAGATTCCATGCAGTGACTGCAAAATCACCTTTAGGGACCAAGTAATGAGATGACAGTGGCAGTGTTCATGAGGTGGGGTCTCAAGAACCCCATGTTAAAAATTTGAGGTCAAAGTTCTTAAAAATGGCTGAGATATCAACGTAAGTTGAAAGCCCCATTGACTGCCATTATATGGTGCTTACCTTTGATTCTTCAGTTCCCGATTCAACTTTGAAGAGTGCAGACATATCCTGGTCCAGAAATGATCGTAGTCGCTGACCTCTGGAGGTAAGTATGGGGTGGGGGGTGAGGGAGGTGGGTGCACAGAGGGAGGGTCGGATGGGGAGGGGGACATGGGGAGATGACGAGGGCTGGTTTCCCTTTCCAGGTTTTAAAAAAAAAAAAAGATGTTGGGGACTGCTTTGTTTTTACAGGTACATTATACATTTGGGGACACTGGGAGTGGGCTACCCGGTGTCCCACACTGTTGAGGAGAGGGGGGCTACTGCCAACATGGAGATTGGGCACCCTGCTGTCTGCAAACATAAGGGGGGAAAACGGCAACATTGTTGGGGGGGACATACTGGGAACACCAGGAGTGGGCTCTCCAGTGTTCCACAGCAATAAATGGGGATTTTATATACAACTAGGGACACTGGGAGTGGACTACCCAGTGTCCCACATGGTCGGGGGGGAGAGGGCTACTACTGACACAGGGATTGGGCACCATACTGTCGGCAAACCTTAGATGAAGAGGGCACACTACTGGGGGGGAGGGGGGACCATACTGGACTGAAGGACAACTGGGGACGCTGGCAGTGGACTACCCAGTGTCCCACACTGAGGAGGATGGGGGTCCTGCTGGTCTGGGAAGGAGATTTGTTTTTTTGGGAAGCTGTTTTTGCAAGACTTCCCCTTTCACTGTTTACTGATGTGGGTATCAAGTGCTTAGCTGTGGTAGCAGCACATCTGAAAAGACAAGGGATGGTGGTTTTTCCCTACCTGGATGATTGGCTAGTCTCAGGGAAAACAGAACAAGAGGCAGGAGGTGTCTTATTTATAAGCTGAAAAGCACCCTGGAAAACCTTGGGTTCCTGATAAATCAGCAGAAGTCCCAAAAAGAACCTGCCCAGGTGCTGGACTTCATCTGTGCAGAACTGTATACCCTGCAGAGGAAAGCCTTTCCCCACAGGGGAGGGAGGCCAGGTTTAGAGCCGGCAGAATCTGTGAATTCCAAATTCATGGAAATTTCGTGGAATTTTCCAAAATCTGACTTTGGCGAAATCTGAATCTTTTGAATATGTTTGGCAAATGTTTGCCCCATTCCACAAACTTTTCTGGATGATTTGCAGAATAATATACATGAACTATGGAAGGACAGTTCCGAGGAATTCATTCCAGTTTAATATATTAAACATTAATCATTGATGCTAGGTCCTGGACAACTTTGAGTAGACTCGATGGACCTTGGTCTTTTTCTGCTGTCACGGTCTATGTTTCTATGTAATCTGCAATACATGTAATCATTCTGCAGTTCAGTGATCCGTTCTGTGGAATTTCTTTCTGCAGTTTAATTCATTAATCCCAATTCACTCATTTATTTTGCCATTCTAAGTCAGAATGTCTGTGAAAGCTGCCAAAGTTCATTTCAAAATTTTGTGGAAGTGAAAATTCTGACTTTCATGGAAATTCAGTCAATGTGATTTTATTTTCTCACAACCCTAGCCAGGTTTCAGATGAGGGACATTCAGTACCTCTTAAGAAACCAGATGGGACTCTCTCTCCAAACTAGTGCCAGTTGCAAAAGCATTGGTATGGGCATTGGATTGGTGGAAGGACAAAAGCAACCTCAGAGGGGCATTCCCTTCCTCCAGTAGTCCCAAACAAGTAATCTCACAACAGATGCTTCACTTCGAGGGTGGGGTGCCCTCTTGGAGGGCCACAAACTAAGTGGCATTTGGAGCCTTCAAGAGACCCAGGA
The DNA here is from genome assembly GCA_016271365.2 of Neoceratodus forsteri. Lineage (NCBI taxonomy): Eukaryota > Metazoa > Chordata > Ceratodontiformes > Ceratodontidae > Neoceratodus > Neoceratodus forsteri. Next base: position 28,448,756 of record CM028129.1, read on the forward strand.
GCACATGAGTCTCCTGAAACTCAAGGCAGTGTTTCTGGCAATGCAATCCTTTTCTTCCCAGCTACAAGGTCAGTCTGTCCAGATCAGAACAGACAGTGATGTACTACATAAACAAGCAGGAAGGTACAAGATCCTCAAGACTGTACATAGAGGTAATGAGGATCTGGGATCTGGCTTACTCCCTAGATGAAAAGATCTCTGCAGTACACTTGCCAGGCAATGACAATATCCTGTTAGACTCCTTAAGTAAGATCAGCCAGGGAAACCATGTGTGAACCCTGAATCAGCAGGTTCTGGCCACAGGTTTCAGAAAATGGGGCACTCCAGAAATAGACCTGATTGCATCCTTGGAGAACAATCAGCTCCCAAAGTTTTGTTGCCGCTACCAGCCATGGGCACAGTCCCAGAGGACACCCCAGCCTTGAAGTGGACAGAGGGGTTCCTGCATGAATTCCCTCCATTCCCACTCATACAGAGAGTGCTCGTAAAGCTCAGCAGAAAGCCAGCAACAGTGATCCTAATGGCCCCAGACTGGGCCAGGCAGGCCTGGTAATCAGTGCTACTGGCCCTGTCCAGCAAGAATCCAATCAGCCTGCCACTGAGTTACAACCTGCCGACCCTATCTCAGGGCAGGATAACATTCCTAGTCTCCAGGATTTTATACCTGAGGTCATGGTTCTTGAAGAGCTAGAGTGTTCTGGATTGAGTCTATCAGAGGAGGTCCCAGGGGTACTTAAAAGTTTTCAGGAAACCAGCAAACAGGAAAGTGTGCTCCTTTAGGTGGAAGAGATTCTCATTAGTAGTGCCCACCAGAAAGATAATCCCAATGCAGACAGGGTGGATCCTCACACTGCTCTCCTTGCATCCCCCTGTGAAGCCTACACACTGCTCTCCTTGTATCCTTCTGTGGATCCTACAGACCGCTCTCATGCATCTTTCTGTAGATCCTACAGACCACTCATCTTGTATCCTGTGGATCCTACAGACTGCTCTCCTTGTATCCTTCTGTGGATCCTACAGACTGTTCTCCTTGTATCCTTCTGTGGATCCTACACACTGCTCTTCCTGCATCTTTCTGTGCCTACAGACTTCTCTCCTTGCATCTTTCTGTGGATCCTACAGACCACTCTCCTTGTATCTTTCTGTGGATCCTACAGACCGCTCTCCTTGTATCTTTCTGTGGATACTACACACTGCTGTCCTTGTATCTGTTCAGTGCTTTCTTTGTTGGGGGGACAGTGGTTAGCTGAATGTTGCTACTCCTCAGTCTGTCTGGATGGAGTTTGACTGGCTAGTGATCGACTATGTTATGATGATTCTCAGGAAGATCGCAACCAGTTGTAGTTTGGATCCAGACCCTACACACCTTTTATTGAGGCTGTCTTGCTGTTATCTGGCAGTCCTTCCGGAGTAAGTCTGGTGCTCATTGGAGATGGGTGAGTTTCCTGCTCCCTAAAGAAGCAGTGGTAGACTCCTTCTTAAGAAACCTTCCCTTATTCCCAGACTGCCCTGCTAACCACTGTCCGATCTCAAATCTTCCCTTTAAGGAAGGCTATTGAGAAAGGTTGTGGTGCTACAGTTGAGAATCATCTTACCATCCATGACATCTATGATCCTCTCCAATCCAGATTTCATAAAAGGCATAGCACCGAGACCGCTCTGGTTCGGGTGCTCAATGATCTCCTGATTGCAAGAGATCAGAGATCACAGACCATTCTGGTGTGTCTTGATCTGTCTTCAGCTTTTGAAACTGTGGACCATGTGGTGCTGCTGGATCGCCTGCATGCTATCTGTGGGCTGTCTGGTATGGTCCTCAGATGATTTCGTTCATTCCTCACTGGTAGATCTCAGACGGTGGTCTCAGGGGTTCATTCCTATGTAGTTTTTCCTGCCTTGTGGGGTACCGCAGGGCTCCGTGCTGTCCCCCATGTTGGTTGCAGTGTATATGCTGCCATTAGGAGACATTGTATGATGGTATGGGCTGGGGTTTCACTGTTATGCAGATAACACACAGCTCTATCTGTCCTTGACTCCCGACCAGGATAGTACGCTCTCACTCTTTAACAACTGCCTGGCTGAAACCCAGGATTGGATGAATTCTAACTGGTTGAGGCTTAATCTGGATAAGACTGAAGTGTTGGTACTAGACCTGGGTCACTGGATTGAGGTGTGGGGCAGGGGGTCCCTCTGGGCTTTGGCTCGAGTGTCCAGTTACTGACCTCTGACCGGTGCAGAATCTGGGGGTAATATTTGCTGATGGCTTGACACTTTGTTCTTAGGTGTTGGCCATCATTAAGGCCTCTTTTTCCATCTGAGGAATAGTGCCTGGATTAAGCACTTGGTTCTGTTTAGTGATCTGCCTGTTTTGATCCATGCCTTTGTAACTTCATGCCTGGACTACTGTAACTCTCTCTACCTAAGGCTTCCTGGGGATGACATCTGCTGCTTGCAGCTGGTGCAAACGTGGCCAGCTGCGGTTGTTGTCTGGATCCTTGCAGTCCAGTCATATCATGCCTGTGCTGCGTGAACTGCACTGGCTGCCTGTTCTGTGGTGGATCACCTTAAGGTCATTTTATTGACCGATAAAGCCCACATGGACAGGGACCGAGTTATCTGCAAGATCTCCTGCACCTTCTGCCCCCCAGCTACTCCGCTTGACGGTGAGGGATTACTGGAGATTCCCAGGGTTTGGCTTAAAACATCGAGAACTAGGGCTTTTTCATTTATGGCTCCTACCCTGTGGAATTCTCTGCCTCATCGGGTTCAGGAGTGCCTGACAGTGGAAACTTTAAGACTGCCTTGAAAACTTATTTATTCCAGCATGCGTTTGGTGTTATATTGATCTATTATTCTGTGTTTTATAGTTTTTATTTATTGTATTCTGAAATGTTATTGTTGTTATGGTTTTATTGTGAAGTGCACTGATATCCATTGAAGAGTACTATATAAAGATTACTTACTTACTGTCCTTCTGTGGATCCTTCACACTGCTCTCCTTGCTTACTTCTGTGGATCCTACAGGCTGCTTTCCTTGTATGCTTCTGTGGATCCTACAGACTGCTCCCATTCCATCCTTCCATGGATCCTCCTACACACTGTTTTCCTTCCATCCTTCTGTGGATCTTAGACACTGCTCTCCTTGCACCCTTCATTGGGTCCTTCGCACTGCTCTCCTTGCTTACTTCTGTGGCTCCTACAGACTGCTTTCCTTGTATCCTCCTGTAGATCCTACAGACTGCTTTCCTTGTATCCTCCTCTAGATCCTACAGACTGCTTTCCTTGTATCCTCCTGTAGATCCTACAGACTGCTTTCCTTGTATCCTCCTGTAGATCCTACAGACTACTTTCCTTTCATCCTTCTGTGGATCCTACAGACTGCTCCCATTCCATCCTTCCATGGATCCTCCTACACAATGTTTTCCTTCCATCCTTCTGTGGATCTTAGACACTGCTCTCCTTGCATCCTTCATTGGGTCCTTCGCACTGCTCTCCTTGCATCTTTCTGTGGAGTCTGCACACTGTTCTCCTTGCATCCTTCATTGGGTCCTTCGCACTGCTCTCCTTGCATCCTTCATTGGGTCCTTCGCACTGCTCTCCTTGCATCCTTCTGTGGAGTCTGCACACTGCTCTCCTTGCACCCTTCTGTGGAGTCTGCACACTGCTCTCCTTGCATCCTTCATTGGGTCCTTCGCACTGCTCTCCTTGCACCCTTCTGTGGAGTCTGCACACTGCTCTCCTTGCATCCTTCTGTGGAGTCTGCACACTGCTCTCCTTGCATCCTTCTGTGGAGTCTGCACACTGCTCTCCTTGCATCCTTCTGTGGAGTCTGCACACTGCTCTCCTTGCATCCTTCATTGGGTCCTTCGCACTGCTCTCCTTGCACCCTTCTGTGGAGTCTGCACACTGCTCTCCTTGCACCCTTCATTGGGTCTTTCGCACTGCTCTCCTTGCACCCTTCTGTGGAGTCTGCACACTGCTCTCCTTGCACCCTTCTGTGGAGTCTGCAGCACTGCTTTCCTTGCACCCTTCTGTGGAGTCTGCACACTGCTTTCTTGCACCCTTCTGTGAGCCTGCACACTGCTTTCCTTGCACCCTTCTGTGGAGTCTGCACACTGCTCTCCTTGCACCCTTCTGTGGAGTCTGCACACTGCTCTCCTTGCACCCTTCTGTGGAGTCTGCACACTGCTCTCTTTTTTACCCTTCTGTGGAGTCTGCACACTGCTCTCCTTGCACCTTCTGTGGGTCTGCACTGCTCTCCTTGCACTCTTCTGTGGAGTCTGCACACTGCTCTCCTTGCCAAATGCCTCACTGCTATGCTACCTTCAAGTTTACTAAATGCCTCAACTTCTGATTCTAGTTAAGAATAGAAAATGAACTATAGGGTCCAAGAATAAAAATGTAATTTCAGCTGTGTGGCCTTTGCTTTGGATGGAGCCTGTTTGAGTGATTGTGGGCAGTTTCTTTTTGTTTGGGGTGTGAGGGTGTTTGGCTTGATGGTAGGCTGCTTCTCTCTTTTGGAGTGTGAGTGTGCTTGACCTGATTGCAAGCTAATTCTCACTTTTTGGGGTGTGAGACAAGCATTGTACCTTTTTGTGGGCTATCTCCCCTTATGTAGGGGGGTGTGAGTCAGGTGTTTCGCTTGGTTGCAGGCTGTTTCCTTTTTGGGGTGTGAGTTGGGAGTTTGGCCTGGTTGTGGGTGTTACCCTGTTGTGCAGTGTGAGCTGTGTGTTTTATCTGGTTTGAGGTGTTTTTGGGGGAGGGGGACAAACCAGAAGACTGACCTGTTTGTAGGATAAACACAGAAAGAAATCAGACACTCACCACCTTAATTAAAAAGCACCACTCTAAAACATATGTATTATTAAAATATGGGTATTTTATTCAGTGCCAAAACAATAGGAACACCACGTCGACAATACATATGTTTTAGAGTGGTGCTTTTTAATTGAGATGATGAGTGCCCGATTTCTTTAAGTGTCTGTCCATTTTTTAGTATCATGAGCACACCACCCCAGTGTGATTTCACGGTGTGATTTCTTTTTGTGGCTTTATGTTTGTAGGATGTTTCCCCTTTTTGGAGTTTGAGCTGTTTCTTTGTTCCGGTTGTAAGTTGTTTCCACTTTTTGGAATGTGAGCTGGGCATTTTACCAGGTTATGGGCTGTTTCCCCCTTTTTGGGGTATGAGCCAGGTATTTGGCATGGTTGTGAGCATTTCCCTCTGTTTGGGGTGTGAGCTCGGTGTTTGGCCTGGCTGCATTCTGTTTCCTCCTTTTTTGGGTGTTAGATTGGTGTTTGGCCTAGTTGTGAGCATTTTCCTCTGTTTGGGGTGTGAGCTGGGTGTTTGGCCTGGTTGCAGGCTGTTTCTTTATTTTTTGGGGGTTGAGCCAGATGTTTGGCATGGTTGCAGACTGTTTACCCCCTTTTGGGGGAGTTAGTTGGGTGTCTGACCTGGTTGCAGACTGTTTTCGCCTTTTCTGGGCATTAGCTGGGTGTTTGGCCTGGTTGTGAGCATTTCCCTCTGTTTGGGGGTGAGTTGGGTGTTTGGCCTGGTTGCAGGCTGTTTCCTCCTCTTTTGGGGTGTGAGCCAGGCATTTGGTCTGGTTGTTCATGTCTCTGCCCTTATATCATCTCCTCATCTTTCATCACCTTTCTCAGAAGAAGCCAGAAGGGGAAGGAAGGAAGGAAACATATTCAATTCAGTGCTTTAGAGTAACTGGTAATTGCTATTTTTCTTTTAAACTTAGATTGTGGGCTTTTAGTGACACTATACTTTCTTTGTTGTCTTTACTTATAATTGTTTTTGGACTGTTGAAAATGTAAAACATAGTGGTGGTGTAATTCTGTGCTGTCTTTAATTGCTGCAATTCGCCCCCCCCTCCCCTTTGCCCAACTCTTAATTATATGCCCTGTTAAATCTGATTGACAGGAACTAAACACAGGGTATAGTAAGGAGTGTAGAGGAGGAGGGGCATAGGGGAAGAAGCCCACCCTCAGCACAAGTGTTTTGACTCATTTATTTATTTATTGGTTTCTTTTTTTTTTTTTTTAAGAAAATTATCTGAGGATCAGTGGCAGGAATTTTAGGACAGTAAATTAATAAAGAGGGAACTAGGAGAGCTTCAGTAGCAGACAAGTAGTGGAATTGCAGTATAATGTGGGGAGTGGTGCAATGCAGTGGCTGTGGGGCAGCCATATTCAGGCAGACCTTCTGGACATTGAGGTGTTGCCCTATCTGCATGCATCTCTCTGGACTGCAGGAGGAGGTAGCCAGACTCAGAACGGAAGTAAACTGGGTCAGGAGTACCATCACCCCTATCCAGAGACCACCCAGTCCAATACAACTGCCTCAAAGGATGCCGAGAACTAGGAGCACTTGCATGACAGTGGGCTCAGGGAGGGTTAGAAGCGGTCAGGCAGAGGCATCCCAGATCCTATTCCACTCAAGAACTCATATGCCACACTGAGCAGGGACAACCAAATAGAGGTACCCAGAGAAGTGGAAGGAAAGGATGTGGAGGTTAGCCAAGGAGGTGACCTCAGCGGGAAAGCAGTGGACCCCAGAGGAGGAGGAAGCGAATCCTGGTGGGGGACTCCATCATAAGAGGGATCCAGCTAGGAACACAGGAGGGGGAGGACAGGGAGGTGAGGTGCCTACCTGGTGCCACGGCATGGAGGGATGGAAGGAAGATCCTGGGGATCACTGGGAAGGCAAGACGGAGGGTGAGCTGGATGTCATTATCCACCTAGGTACTAATGACCTGGCAAATGGGGAGCCAAAGGAAGTTCAGGAAGAGTTTAGGAAACTGGGGAGGGTCTCAAGCAAGTGCTACTTCTGTCACTTTCTCAGAGTACTACCTGTGAGAGGCAAGGGAAACATAAGTGCATGCACCAGGAACTTTAACTCATGGTTGAAGAACTGGTGCTGTGAAGGGTTTGGATTCATTGGAGCTGGGGACCCACCTGAAGGGATGGAGGTTTGTTCAAGCCTCGCGGCCTGCATCCACCCTGAAGGAGATCAAGCACTCAATGATAAGTTTAAATGCTACATTGACAAGCATTTAAACTAGCAAAGGGGTGGCAGGCCAGCAAGGAGGGTACCTGCCTCACCCCCACAGCTAGCAGTGGAATCAGTGAACCAGAGGAGTGGCTATCTCTGCAAAGCAGTGTGCAAAAGATGGAGATTAGTGCCCAAGAGTGGATAAGCAGAAAGGGCAAAATTCAGCAGAAGGGCAGACAGCAAGGAGAACCAGGGATAAGAACAACCAAGGAAGGGCTGGAGTAGAACAGGAAACAGTCTAAGGAGGTCAAATCATGGAAAGCCATGTGCAAATGCCAGGAGCCTTAGCAACAAAGATGGAAGATCTGGAGGCTGTCATGGTGCAGTCAGACCTGGACATTGTGGCCATCACTGAAACCTGAATAATGATAACCACGACTGGGAGATGGCCATACCTGGCTACAACATATTCAGAAGAGACAGAGCAGGCAGGAAGGAGGAGGAGTGCACTGTATGTGAAAAAAATGACATAAGAGCCACAGAGATCCAGGAGGAACAAAATGGGAGAGATACTGTGGGTTAAGCTGGAAAGGAAAATGGGAACAGCCATCTGCACAGGTGTGGTCTATAGACCACCATCCCAGGAGGAAGAAACAGATAGGGAGCTGATGCTAGCCATCCAAAGGATGGCAGACAGGGTGAGGTAGTACTGGTTGGAGACTTCAATATTCCAGACGTGGACTGGAGCATCCCAGCAGCAGCATCAACTAGAGCAGATTTATCCTGGACTCCTTCAGGGTGCCTTCCTCAAGCAACTGGTCATGGAACCAACGGCAGAGAGCAATACTGGACCTTGTGCTCACAAACAGGGACAGTGTGATGGGAGTAACAGTGGGAGAGCACCTGGGGAACAGTGACCACCAGTCACTGTGGTTTGAAATCAGAGAAGAGCAGAACAAACCACACAAAAACACGTATCCTGGATTTTGGGGGCAGACTTTGGGAAAATGGGGAGATACTTGAAAAGAGGCATTAAGGGAATGAGACAGGAATCGGGGTTGAGGAACAGTGGGCAGTATTTAAAATGGGATTACAAGAACAACAGAATTATGCATTAAGCAGGTTAGCAAAGGAAAAGGAAGAGAACCATTATGGTTTTCAAAGAGGTAGCAAAAAGTAACGCCAAAAGATTGCATTCAGGCAATACAAAAAGACACAGGCAGAAGGGATAGGGAGAAGTACCAGGAGAAGCAAAGGGAGGCAGGGAGGTCAGTAAGGAAAGCCAAAGCTCAGACAGAAGAACACATTGCAAAATCAGTGGGTAGAGGGACAAAACCTTTTACAGGTACATAAGTGAAAAGAAAGACAAAGGAGGAGTAGTGAGGCTGAAGGGAGGATGGGGCGTGGAGATGACAACAGTAAAGCAGACATATTGAACAGGTATTTCTGCTCAGTCTTTACTAGGGAAGAGGAGGTTAATGGGTCTGAAGGGAGTACAAGGGGTGAGAATGGTGCAGAAATGGACACAAGTCCCTTTACACGAGAAAGGGTCCTGAAGAAATGGAAGTAATAAGAGTTGATAAAGCAATGGGGCCAGATGGGGTGCACCCAGGGTCCTTAAGAACTAAGAGGTGGTGGCTGAACCTCTGGCTATCCTGTTTAGCGATCACTGGAAACAGGGGTACCCAAAGACTGGAGGACAGCAGATGTAGTCCCCTTATACAAAAGCGGGAACAAAGAGGAAGCAGGGAACTACAGACCAGTCAGCCTCACCTCGGCAGTGGGAAGATCATGGAAGCACTACTGGAAGGAGATTGGTGGAACATATGGTTGTCCAATGGACTACAGGACCCAAGGCAGCATGAAGCTACACCAGGGGCGGTCATGTCAGACCAACCTCATTGAATTTTTTGACTGGGTGACTAGGGAGGTGGATCAGTGGAGGGCAGTGGACATGGCCTATCTGGACTTCAGCAAGACCTTGACACTGTGCCTAGAGACTATTACACAAACTGGGGAATATGGGTGTGGGCAGGACAGTAGTGTGGTGGGTGGTAACTGGCTTGGTGGCAGGACACAGAGGGTGGTGGTAAGGCTGTCACTCCACAGAGGAAGAGTGACCAGTGGGGTACCACAGGGATCAGTGCTGAGACCGTCCTATTCAACATCTTCATCAGTGACATTGCACAGGACCTAGAAGGCAGAATTTCTCTGTTCGCTGATGAGACAAAGCTCTGTAACAGAGTAGACACACCAGAGGGTGTAGACAGAATGAGAAGGACCTGCAGAAACTTGAAGAATGGTCAGGGTTTGGCAGTTGAAATTCAATGCAAAAGTGCAAGATAATGCATATGGGGTACAAAACCCTGGCACAATATATCAGTTGGGGGTGAGGATATAGCATGCACCAAAGGAAAGAGATCTTGGGTTATCATCTCTGATGACCTCAAGTAGAAACAGTGTGACAAGGCAGCAGGTAAAGCAAATAGGATGCTGGGTTGTATAGGCAGGAGCATCACCAGCAGGAAAGGGAGGTCACAATTCCGCTATACAAGACACTAGTGAGGCCCCACCTGCAGTACAGTGTACAGTTCTGGAGACCATGCCCTACGTAAGGACATAGACAAGGTAGAGAAGGTTCAGAGGAGGCAACAAAGATGGTGCATGGATTGCATCACAAGTCCTATGAAGACAGGTTGAAGGAACTGAACATGTACTCCTGGAGGAGAGGAGGAGAGAGGGGATATGATAGAGACATACAAGTATCTCATAGGGAGGAACAGGTGCAGGAATACACTATTTTAAGCGAAAAGATGTTCCAGAACTAGAGGGCATGGGATGAAGTTGGAGGGAGGACGATTCAGAGGAAACATGAGGAAGAATTTCTTCACAGAGCGGGTAGTGGACAAGTGGAACACCCTCCAGAGGAAGTGGTGGGGCTGGAAACAATCAAGGATTTAAGAATGCATGGGATAGACATAAAGGAATTCTAGAGGTCAGGGGTAAGGGGCAACAGACTTCTAGGAAAACATAAACTGAACTTACAAGTTCAAATGGGCAGACTGGGTGGGCCATAGGCCCTTATCTGCCGACACTGTCTATGTATCTATGTATCTCACAAGGAAGTAGTCAGCTGACAAAAAGACAAAATTATTTTTCCCTTTTTAAAGGAATAGTCAGAGAGTGAGGGTAGCGTTTTCCTTTTTGATGGTGTTGGGGGTGGGTGGGTATCATGTTAAAGAGACTTGGGAGACTAGTCTGCCAGGAAGCAGAATAAGTAAAATTTTTTATGGGGGAGACATAGTTAGGCTGTTGCAAAGAGTTTGGGCAGTTTTCCCCTTGTTTTGGGACCCATGGTGTGAACGTAGTTTTCCCTTTGTTCAGCCCTCCGGGCTTTATCTTGGGGGTGTATCACTCCTGACCTCTGAACAGGTGCGTAACCTGGGGGTAATTTTTGATGAAGGGCTGACTCTGCATTTGCAGGTATCTGCTGTCATCAAGTCCTCATTCTACTATCTGAGAATATCTCCTGGATTAACACCTTTTTTCCATCGCAATCTTCCTACTCTGGTCCATGCTTTTGAGTCCTCGCACTTGGACTATTGCAATTCCCTCTACCTAGGGCTACCTGAGGGTGGAAATCTGCCTCCTGCAGCTGGTGCAGAATGCAGCAGCCTGGCATGACTGAGTACTTCCAGTCTAGTCATATTTGCGGTGCTGTGCGGACAGCACTGGCTGCCAATCAGTGGTGGATCACCTTTAAAGTTGGTGTTCTGACTTTTAAAGCCCTACATGGACTTGGTCTGGACTGCCTGAAAGAGGTCCTGGTTCCTTACCACCCTGGGAAATTGCTCCACTCAGCTGATGAGGGGCTGCTAGAGATCCCGAGGGTGTGCTTGAAATCTTCTGGAACCCATTCATTTATACATGCGGCCATTATCCTCTGGAATTCTCTACCCCATTAGTTACGGGAGTGCGCGACCATGGAGGGATTTAAAAAGGCCCTGAAAACATATCTATGTTATCGCTTTTGGTGATTGACTTCATTCGTTGTATCTATCTGCGGTTTTATATATTTTAAGATTTGAAATGTTTGATGTGTTTTTAAACTCTGTAAGGTGCCTTGGTTTTGAAAGGCACCATGAAATAAGTTTATTATTATTAGTTTATTATTATTTCTGTCTTGACTTTCTTGCTTTTAAATGGCAAACTGGCTAACCCTTTGTTTCCCTCAGGTGATGAAAGTCCAGAAGAAGAAGATGAAAAGGATAATAATGATCCGGATGGCACGTACGCTCTACTGGTTAGTTTTCACATGAAAATCAATTCAGATTCATTTAAAAGCTGCTTTAAGAATGTCAATACTGGAGCCAGCCTGCTAGCGCGGGGGCAGGGCGCCTACCTGCGACACTGGTGAAATGTGTTCGGGAATGGACCTGGGAAGTCAGAGGGCCAGCCAGGGAAGAAGGATTGAGCCTTCAGATGACTGCTTTCCTTCTCCAGGGGGGAGGGGTACAGTGTTCAGTGCAACGCGAACACCTAGCGGAGGCTGAGTGTACCATGTGTGTTGACATCAAAAGCAAGCTCAAGGGTGAGGCAGACACTGGATGTCATTGCACATCCCCAGCCCTGTATACCTGTAAAAAACAATGCTGCCAGCTGCCCTAGATAAAGCCACCATCGGCTTCAATCAGCCTCCAGGATGGCCATTCAACCTATCCCGTGGTTGCAGCACCTCGAGGGGCGGTGCCCCAACCTGCCCTGAGGATAAGCCAGGGGCATTGAAGAACACGTCTAATGTGAGAGTGGGAGCAAGGGTCTGTGACAAGAGCTGAGGGTACCCGGGCGGCTGGCAGCAAAGTATAATAAATAAAAATAAAAAAGATTGTCACTACTGACCAACTAGCAATGTCGTCCGATGTGTGTGTGTGTGTGTATATATGTGTGTGTGTGTGTCTGGGGGCCACAATATGAACTGTGGTTGATAGGGGGTATGCAGTCTGGATGTGGGGGTGCGCAGTATGAACTGTGGTTGATGGGGGTATGTGGTCTGGATGCAGGGGCACACAATATGAACTGTGGTAGATGGGGGTATGTGGTCTAGATGCAAGGGTTGCACAATATGAACTGTGGTTGATAGGGGGTATGTGGTCTGGATGCGGAGGTGCACAATATGAACTGTGGTTGATGAGGGTATATGGTCTGGATGCGGGGCACACAGTATGAACTGTGGTTGATAGGGGGTATGTGGTCTGGATGTGGGAACACAATATAAACTGTGGTTGATAGGGGGTATGTTGTCTGGATATGGTGGCGCACAATATAAACTGTGGTTGATAGGGGGTATGCTGTCTGGATGCGGGGGGCAAAGAATAAACTGTGGTTGATATGGGGTATGTGGTCTGGATGTGGGGGTTGCTCAATATGAACTGTGGTAAATAGGGGGTATGTGATCTGGATGAAGGGTGCACAATATCAACTGTGGTTGATAGGGGGTATGTGGTCCGGATGTGGAGGGGCACACAATATGAACTGTGGTTGATAGGGGTATGTGGTCTGGATGTGGGGGACAATATGAACTGTGGTTGACAGGGGTATGTAGTCTGGATGTGGGGGCACAATATGAACTGTGGTTGATAGGGTATATTGGTCTGGATGTGGAGGTACAATATCAACTGTCGGTTGATAGGGATATGTGGTCTGGATGAGGGGCACAAAATGAACTCTGGTTGATAGGGGTATGTGTCTGGATGAGGGGGCACAAAATGAACTCTGGTTGATAGGGTATGTGATCTGGATGTGAGGGCACAAAATTAACTCTGGTTGATATAGGGGTATATGATCTGGATGTGAGGGCACAATATGAACTGTGAGTGATAGAGCGGTATGGTCTGGATGTGGGGCTGGAATAATATGAACTGTGGTTGATAGTGGGTTTGTGGTCTGGATGGTGGGTGCACAATACGAACTGTGGTTGATAGAGGGTATGTGGTCTGGATGCGGGGGGCACAGTATGAACCATGGTTAATAGGGATATGTGGTCTGGATGTGGGGGGCACAATGAACTGTGGTTGATGGAATTATCTGTGGTCTGGATCGCGGGGCTCCTAATTGAACTGTGGTTGATAGGTGGTATGTGGTCTGGATGTGGGGTACACTAGGAACTGTGGTTAATAGGGGGTATGTGGTCTGGATGCAGGGGGCACAATATGAACTGTATTTATAGGGGTAGGTGGTCTTCATGTGGGGTGCAGAATATGAACAGTGGTTGATAGGGTGTATGGTTTGGATGTGGGGAGCACAGTATGAACTGTGTTTGATAAGAGGCATGTGGTCTGGATGCGGGATGGCAGAATATGAACTGTGGTTTATAGGGGGTATGAGGTCTGGATGCGGGGGGCACACAGTATGAACTGTGGTTGATATGGGTATGTGGTCTGGATGTGGGGGTACAGAATATGAACTGTGGTTAATAGGGGTATGTGGTCTGGATGCGGGTGGCACATTATGAACTGTGGTTGATAGTGGGTATGTGGTCTGGATGTGGGGGAGCACAATAGGAACTGTGGTTGATAGGGGGTATGTGGTGTGGATGCGGGGGGTACAGTATGAACCGTGTATTAATAGGGGATATACAGTATGGTCTAGATGTTGGGGAGCGCTAATGATGAACTGTGGTTGATGGGGGTATATGGTCTGGAAGGTGGGGGGTTCACAATGAGACTGTGGTTGAGTGGGGGTATGTGGTCTGGAAGTGGGATGTTTACAATATGAACTGTAGTTGACAGGTGGTATGTGGTCTGGATGCGGGGGCACAATATGAACTGTGGTTGATAGGGGTTTATGTGGTCTGGATGTGGGCGGGCACAATATGTACTGTGGTTGATGGGGGTATGTATGTTCTGGATGTAGGGACACAATATGAACTGTAGTTGATGAGGTATATGATCTGGATGTGAGGGTTGCACAGTATGAACTGTGGCTGATAGGGGGTATGCGGTCTGGATGCGGGGGCTCCACAATATGAACTGTGGTTGATAGGTGGTATGTGGTCTGGATGTGGGGGTACACTATGAACTGTGGTTGATAGGGAGTATGTGGTCTGGATGCAGGGGACACAATATGAACTGTATTTGGAAGGGGTATGTGGTCTTGATGTAGGGATGCAGAATATGAACAGTGGTTGATTGGGTGTATGGTTTGGATGTGGGGAGCACAGTATGAACTGTGTTTGATAGGAGGCATGTGGTCTGGGTGCGGGGTGGCACAATATGAACTGTGGTTTATAGGGGTATGTGGTCTGGATGCGGGGGCAGAAAGTATGAACAGTGGTTGATAGTGGCATGTGGTCTGGATGCAGGCGTGCAGAATATGAACTGTGGTTAATAGGGGTATGTGCTCTGGATGCAGAGGCACAATATGAACTGTGGTTGATAGTGGGTATATGGTCTGGATATGGGGAGCACAATATGAACTTGTGGTTGATGGGGGTATGTGCTTGTGGATGCGGGGGCACAGTATGAACCATGGTTTTAATGAGGATATACAGTATGGTCTAGATGTCAGGGCGACAATATGAACTGTGGTTGAGTGAAATTATATGGTCTGGATGCAGGGAGACACACAATATGAACTGTATGGTAGAAGGGGTATGTGTGGTCTGGATGAAGGGGCGCACAATATAAACTTAATGGTTGATAGGGTATATTGTCTGGATATGGGGGTGCACAATATAAACTGTGGTTGATAGGGGGTATGTTGTCTGGATGGGGAGGCACAGAATAAACTGTGGTTGATATAGAATGGTATAATGGTCTGGATGTAGGGGTTACTCAATATGAACTGTGGTAAAAGAGGTATGTGATCTGGATGAAGGAGGCACAATATCAACCGTGGTTGATAGGGGTATATAGTCGAGGATGTAGAGGGCACACAATATGAACTGTGGTTGATAGGGGTATATGTGGTCTGGATGCAGGGAGCACAATGAACTGTGGCTGATGGGTGGTATGTGGTCTGGATGAGGAGGCACAAAATGAACTCTGGTTGGTGAGGGTATGTGATCTGGATGTGAGGGGCACAAAATGAACTCTGGTTGATAGGGGTATATGATCTGGGTGTGGGGGAACAATGTGAGACTGTAGTCTGATAAAGAAATTATGTGATCTCTGGATGTGGGGAGCACACAATAATATGAACTATCGTTGACAGTGGGTATAATGAATCTGGATGCGGGGCACAATATATAGACAGTGGTTGATGGGAGGAATGGACTGGATCACAGGGCACAATATGAATGTGGTGTATATAGGGGTATGTGGTCTGGATGCAGGGGTGCACAATATGAACTGTGGTTGATAGTAGGTATGTGATCTGGATGTGAGGGGCACTATATGAACTGTGGTTGATAGTGGTATGTGATCTGGATGTGAGGGGCACAAAATGAACTGTCGTTGATAGGCGTGTGTGGTCTGGATGAGGACACAATATGAACAGTGGTTGATGGGAGAATGTGGTCTGGATCTGGGGCACAATATGAAGTGTGGTGTATATGGGGTATGTGGTCTGGATGCAGGGGTGCACTATATGAACTGTGGTTGATAGTAGGTATGTGATCTGGATGTGAGGGGCACAATATGAACTGTGGTTGATAGTGGTATGTGATCTGGATGTGAGGGGTACAATATGAACTGTCATTGATAGGGCGTATGTGGTCTGGTTGAGGGGACACAATATGAACTGTGGTTGATGGGGGTATGTGATCTGGATGTGGGGAGCACAATATGAACTATAGTTTATATGGGGTATGTGGTCTGGATGCGGGGTGAATAATATGAACTGTGGTTGATAGTGTGTAGTGTGGGCTGGATGGTGGGTGCACAATGCCAGACTGTGGTTGGGGGGGTATGTGGTGTGTGGTCTTGGGGGCACAGTATGAACCCGGAAGTGGTTTTAACAGGGGATATACAGTGGTCTAGTTAAAGGCACAATATGAACATGGTTTATATAGGGGTATGTGGTCTGGATCAGGAGGTGGAATGATATGAACTGTGGTTGATAATGGGTTTGTGATCTGGATGGTGGGTGACTGTCACAGACTGTGGTTGATAGAGGTATGTGGGTCTGGATGTGGGGGCACAGTATGAACCATGGTTAATGGGGATATGTGGTCTGGATGTGAGAGGGACACAATATAAGACTGTATGATTGATGGGGTCATGTGGTCTGGATCGAGGGAGCTCCACAATATGAACTGTGGTTAATAGGGGTATGTGTGGTCTGGATGCAGGGGCACAATATGACACTGTATTTGGTAAGGGTAGGTGGTCTTGATGTGGGGTGCAGAATATGAACAGTGGTTGATAGGGTGTATGGTTTGGATGTGGGGAGCACAGTATGAACTGTGTTTGATAAGAGGCATGTGGTCTGGATGCGGGATGGCACAATAAGAATATGGTTTATAGGGGTATGGGTCTGGATGTGGGGCACACAGTATGAACTATGGTTAATATGGGTATGGTCTGGATCTTTGAGGTGCAGAATATGAACTGTAGTTAATAAGGGTATATGGTCTGTATGCGGTGGCACAATATGAACTGTTGGTTGATGGTGGGTATGTGGTCTGGATGTGAGAGCACAATATGAATACTATGGTTGATGGGGGGTATGTGAATTGTGGATCTTGAAGTGCAGTATGAACCCGTGTTATAATTGAGGATATACAGTATGGTCTAGATGTTGGGAACAACAGTATGAACTACGCGGTTGATGGGGAATTATGTGGTCTGGAAGGTGGGGGTTCTAATATGAACTGTGGTTGATGGGATATGTGGTCTGGAGTGGGATGTTCACAATATGAACTATGGTTGACAGGTGGTATGTGGTCTGGATGCGGGGTACAATATGAACTGTGGTTGATAGGGGTTTGTGGTCTGGATGTGGTCGGGCACAGTATGCTATGGTTGATATAGGGGGTATGTGTTCTGGATGTGGGGACACAGTATGAACACGTCTTGATAGGGGTATGTGATCTGGATGTGAGGGTTGCTAATATGAACTGTGGCTGATAGGGGTATGTGGTCTTGATGGGGAGCACAATATGAACTGTGGTTGATGGGGGTATGTGGTCTGAATCAGAACTCACAATATGAACGCTATGGTTGATGGGTGGTATAATGATCTGGATGTGGGGTACACTATAGACTATGGTTGATCTAGGAGTATGTGGTCTGGATGCAGGGGCACAATATGAACTGTATTTGGAAGAAGTGCAGCGGTCTTGATCAGGGGGTGCAGAATATGAACAGTGGTTGATAGGGTGTATGGTTTTGGTGTAGAGACTGGTGAACTGTGTTTGATAGGAGGCAGCATGTGGTCTGGGCGGGTGGCACAATATGAACTGTGGTTTATGAGGTGTATGGTCTGGATGCGGGGCAGACAGTATGAGACAGTGGTTGATGGTGGCATGTGGTCTGGATGGGGCATGCAGAATATGAACTGTGGTTAATAGGGGTATATGGTCTGCATGCAGGGGCACAATATGAACTGTGGTTGATAGTGGGTATATGGTCTGGATGTGAGGACTAATATGAACTGTACAGTTGATAGAGGGCATGTGCTGTGGATGCAGGGGCACAGGTATGAACCATGGTTTTAATAGGGGATATACAGTATGGTCTAGATGTCAGAAGGCACAATATGATTGTGGTTGATGGGGTATGTGGTCTGGAGGTGGGGTTCACAATTGAACTGTGAGTTGATGATGGGTTTGTGGTCTGGATATTGGGTGCACAATCGTTTAGCGGTTGATAGAGGGTATGTGGTCTCTGGATGCGGGGCTGAGTATGAACCGTGGTTAATGAGGATATGTGTGGTCTGGATGTGGGGGCACAATATGAACTGTGGTTGATGGGGGTATGCTGATCTGGATGCGGGGGCTCCACAATATGAACTGTGGTTGATAGGTGGTATGTGGTCTGGATGTGGGGTACACTATGAACTGTGGTTGATAGGGGGTATGTGGTCTGGATGCAGGGGGCACAATATAAATGTATTTGGTAGGGGTAGGTGGTCTTGATGTAGGGGTGCAGAATATGAACAGTGGTTGGTAGGGGTATGTGGTCTGGATGTGGGAGCTGGTATGAACTGTATTTGATGGGGAATTATGTGTGCTGTTTGGATGCGGGGCACAGGTAGGAATTTGGGTTTAATAGGGGGATATGCAGTATGGTCTAGATGTCAGGGGCACAATATGAATTGTGGTTGATGGGGGTATGTGGTCTGGAAGGTGGGGGTTCACAATATGAACTGTGGTAGAAGGGGTATGTGGTCTGGATGTGGGGCACACAATATAAACTATGGTTGATAGAGATTATGTTGTCTACTGGATATAAGGAGGCGCACAATATATAAGCTATGGTTGATAGAGTACATATTGTCATGGATGTAGGGCACAAGAATAAACTGTGGTTGATATGGGGTATGGTAGGTCTGGATGTGGGGTTGCTCTACTATGAACTGATGGTAAAAGGGGTATGTGATCTGGATGAAGGGGCACAATATCAACTGTGGTTGATAGAGGAGTGTAGTCAGGATATGGAGGGCACACAATATGAACTATGGTTGATAGGGTATATGGTCTGGATGGGGGCACAATATAAACTGTGGCTGATAGGCGGTATGTGGTCTGGATGAGGGGCACAAAATGAACTCTAGTTGGTGAGAATTATGTAATCTGGATGAGAGAGAACAAAATGAACTCTGGTTGATAGGGGTATGTGATCTGGATGTGAGGGCACAATATGAACTGTGGCTGATAGGAATTTATGTGATCTGGATGTGGGAGGCACACAATATGAACTATCGTTGATAGTGGGTGGACAGGATACTGGATCTTGGGGCACAATATGAACGATGGTTGATGGGAGAATATGGTCTGGATCTGAGGCACAATGTGTAAGTGTAATTGTATATAGAATTATATGGTCTGGATGCAAGGGTGCACAATATAGAACTGTGGTTGATAGTAGGTATAGTGATCTGGATGTGAGGGCAGAATATGAACTGTGGTTGATAAGTGGTATGAGATCTGGATGTAGAGGCACTAATATAGAACTGTCATTGATAGAGTGTATGTAGTCTGGATGAGGGACACAATATGAACTGTAGTTGATAGAGAGGTATGTGATCTGGATGTGGGGAGTACAATACCAGACTGATGAAGTGGAGTACCTTAACAAAATGGAAAATGTTAGATCTCAATGAAAACTGATTGCCTGATGAATCACTACCAGCACATTACTACAGCTACCAGAAATAGTTTGAAACAAGACTTTTCCTCCTTACCTAAAGGCACCACATGAGGCAGCATAACTCCATGTCAAAGAATGGGTGCACTCATAATCATTTTATTTCAACCTAAATACATTTTCTACCTGGCTGAAAAAACTAAGTCATCCTTAAGTTATTAGTCTAATAGCATTTATTAAACTGTCTCTGAGGATGAAACAACACATTGAAACGTTGTGCAACTGCAATTACTGTGGTAAATGTGGTTCAAACTTTTTATTTTTTATCTCACCATGGAGGGCGTCTAACAGACAGATGTAAATGGTGATGTATTCAGGTTACCTAACTGGAGGACTGGGGCAGGAAGCAAGAATCTCTGGATGGTCCTGCAGCCTACTCAGTGCACCACGTCCTGACATGAGGGTGGGATGGAAGCCCACAGGACAGTCAGGATCAAAATTTGAGGTTTACTATTAGTAATGCTACTCACTTTAGAAGGACGGAGTATATTGGCCCTCAATTTTGTTTCTTTATCTGGCATAAAACTTACCCTGAAGTCGGTAGGGGAAAAAATGGGGGGGTAGAATAGGGACAAGGAAGGAACAGTTTATCAAGTGTGCTTACGGGGAAGGGTAATTTCCACTTCAGCCTCCTATATTTACTAAACCTTACTGGAAGGATTACAGGATTAAGGGTGGTTGGTTGGTGTAATATAATGGTTGTTGTTGCAGGGAGGGGGGAATTGTTTTGGGTTCACCTACTAGCAAATATGGAATGATTTACTGGTAAGTTTCCTTCCTGAGGAAGAGCTAAAAGATACAGGATTATTATTGGTTTTTGTCTGGTCATGAAGTAGCTAAAGTTTTGCTCTTGGAATGTTAAAGGCACCTCAATCCCTACCAAAGATGCCAAGATATTGCTGCACCTTAATAAGCTTAATATAGATGTAGCTCATTCAGGAGACGCATATACCCAACTCACAAATCAATAATTTAAAAGAACATGGTGGGACATGCACTTGGTACTGGGCTAGATACTGTAGAAATGGAGTTGCAGTGCTAATTGCACGTCAGATACCCTTTCGACTGCTGCAGTCGATATGTGACCCCTAAGGCAGATAGCATACTATTGAGGGCCATATTAGGTCACACTGAAATGGTATTAGGGTCTGTCTAAGGACCGTTGAGATGACCTCAATTCTTTATAAGTCTTATGACTAATTTGGCACCATGGTCTAAGCTCCCCATTTTATTTGGTGGAGACTGGAACTTGGTTCTCGTAATATCTTAGATAGGTCTAAAATCAGGCATACCCTATACACCCCTGCACAATTGGCTCCTCAAAGATCTTATGAACACTCTGGGCCTTGTGGACCCATGGGAGGACTCTCTTTCCTTCTACCGAGATTATTCATTTCACTCCTTACCCCATAACACATTCTCAAGAATTGACTTCTTTCTCTGTTGGGGATTGAGCACCTTATGTAGGGTTCAAAGTTGTGTCTATCTTCCAAAGTGATCTCTGACCACTTATCCAACTCTTTTGCAATGGTCTACACCCACCTCTATTAACCAAGTCAAAGTCTGGAGATTTAACCCCAATTACTAAGGTCCTAGAACACAGTTAAACTTTTGCAAAGGTATATAATAAATTTCCAGGAAACTAATGCCTGGTCCATGCCAAACTAGATGTGCTATGGGGGCTCTGAAATGTCTACTAAGAGGAGAGATTATTCGTTGATTCTATTAGGAAAAAAGAAAATCTCATTAGAATCTTCTTCACTTTTACAACAAATCAGAGCTTTAGAACAGTCCCTTTTCTTCCCAATCATACCCATGGAACTCGAAACTAGAAAGCCTTCTATTCCAATATAATACCCTTCTTGGTGATAAGGTGGAATATCTCCATTTTAAAACAAAGCCACTTACTTTGATGAAGGGACAAGGTGGGGAAAATACTGGCCCTAAGGCTTAGGAGCACAAGTGACGGACAGGATGGTAGTAACTATTCAAGATCCAGTTGGTAAGTACCATACTACACCCAAGGAGATAGCCTCATGCTTTAAATCATATTATCAATCTTTATATTCCTGCCCTCCCAACCTCCTAAAAATACCAAACTAGACCTTTTCCTACAAGACATAGA
Organism: Neoceratodus forsteri; assembly: GCA_016271365.2. Classification (NCBI taxonomy): domain Eukaryota; kingdom Metazoa; phylum Chordata; order Ceratodontiformes; family Ceratodontidae; genus Neoceratodus; species Neoceratodus forsteri. The sequence goes on from CM028129.1 coordinate 28,470,186, forward strand.
TCTTCCACATTTATCCCAGCACCAAATAGCCTTTTACAAGCTCCCCAAATATAAATGAAATACATGAGGCTATTGAAGCTCTTCCATTGATAAGGCACCGGCCTAGATGGCTACACAACCAACTTTTATAAAGCATTTAGATCTCAACTGAGTACACTTTTGCTCGCACATACAATTACATATACAAACACGACTTTTCAGATCTCAGCCTCACTGAGGCTACTATCATGGTACTTTCTAAACCAGATAGGGATCCCACATTACTGTCGAACTATCACCCAATATCACTAATAAAATGTAGATATGAAGATTCTAGTTAAAACCCTGGCCAATAGATTGGCCAAGGTCTGCTCAGTACAAATCCTGAAATGTTGGTTTTTGTGGCCGGGCGCCTCTCATCAGATCATTTACTTAAAATCTCCCATCTTATTTCTGCATCAGGGACTCCTATATTCCAGCAGCCTTAGTTTCCCTTGACGCAGAAAAGCTTTTGACTGGTCTCATGGGAATACTTGTTCGAATTACTATCGAGATATAGAATCCCAAGCAGTTTATAAAGTGGATCAAAATTCTTTACTCCCATCCTTACACCCAGTCACTATTATTTGACATCATGTTTGATGGCGTTGGAGCTGAGCCAGCCAGAACGCTTGATTTTATTGTTTGTCGTTTCGCTTATATTTGGTTAATTTTAGAAGAATTTTTAGCCCTTTGAGTTCGTTTTGTATGTTTTTTTATGTGGACTATTTGATTATACCGCTGTGAGGTTTAAATAATTTTGTCCGTTTTCCGATCAGCGTTCGAGTGTTTTCTGGAGTGGCTTGGAGTGCTTTTCACTTATTAGAGCCTGTTTATCATTTTACTGCCCCTGGATTTGAGTCCTGGCCATACTTTTTGGAGTCCTGCATCTCTTTAAGTACCTAGTCTGGCATGCCTTCACTGCTGTCGCTTTTGATCCGTTGTTTTCCGTTCTTCACTCTCCTGGCTGTGCTGTGAGAGGCTGTGGAGTTGAGAATCGTTGGAAAGAGTTCAAGTGAGGATTGCAGGAACCTGTTGCAGGTTCCTGCCGGTGAGTGAGTGTATGACTCTGGATGGCTAGGTGGTACTTGAACCTGCGTGTGTGGGAAGTTTGGCACTGTGAATTAGGAATTATTGAGATACTGTGAAGAAGCTCTCTTTCGATTATTGATACACTCACTTGGTGTTGCCCCAGTGACTCTGTCTTGTTTTGACTTTAAGAGTTTATTACAGCGTGATTTACTGAAGGAGGATTTGTAGTTTTATTACTGAATATAAGGTTGTGCAGCTGGGGACTGGAAAAGTACTTTATTTATTGGTTGCCTTTGGAAGTATTGGGCTGCAGGATTCAAAGCCAAACTTGTGGTGTGGATTTTGGCTGTGAAATGTGTGAGAAGGAAGAAAGAGGAAGAAGACTTAAGAACCAGCCTAGCTGTTCCTAAGGTGGATGCGGGTGCTGGTGTTTGTACCTGAGGGGCTGGGAGCACCTGCCGGAGGGGTTGGTGTTTCGGGCCTGGGTGATGCTGAACACCTGGCAGAGGCTGGCTATGTCTAGCATCCCATGTAGGGAAGACAGCATGCATTTCCGCCCTCCTGTAGTTTCATTAGGTGAAGAGTGCTCTCCTGGCGGCTCCACGCCAGGCATATGAAGAAAGTGTATTGATCTGCAATATTATGAACTCTGTTATATGGGGCTTATGATTAGATTTTATTAAGTTTATGGACTTTTAGTCAGGGTTTTAAATTGTGTGATACTTTCAGATTTATGTTGTTTGTTTTATTTGTTCGTATGTGAATTTTATGTTTGTATGCAGTGAGTGTTAAGACTTTTGGGTAGGGAGAGTTTTATTTTATTTGTTTTGTCTTGCTTTTATTTTATTTTGTTTTGTTTGTTATTTTATCTACTTACTAATTATATGATCTTGTATGGGTTTTGGTTTGATTATATGATTTTTATTTTTATTTTAGGTTAATTATATTGTTAATTAAGATAGGTTGTTTAGTTGAAAGTTATTTGTATTTGCCATCAATAATGTGTTTGATGGGGCTTAAGACGGTCAGTGCGTACTCTCCCACTCTGTCCCGGGACCTCCGCTTCCTTTCTATTGTCCTCGGTTATCCGATGATGCCCTTTAACAACTGTCAGAGCAGGGATAATGAGAAGGCATTTAGGGAATGGATGGGCTGGGCAGTGGGAGAATGGAGAGGGGTGGGTGATAGGGAGAGTTAGGTCAAGGAGATGCCCTGGGGCAAATGGAGTCAGGAGAGGGGTCCTCCTTGCCTGATTCCATACCCAAGGGCTCCACAGACTGTGGGCAGGTACTGCGATCCCTCTCCGAACTCTCCGCCCCAACTCGAGCTGTAAGATCTAATGCCAGGGTCGATTAGGAACAAGACTGCTATTATTGCAGATCTTGTTGCAACATCTGACCTTATTATTATCGAGACCTGGCTGGATGAAAATGCAGGTCCTATCTTAGACTCTGCCGCCTCAGCTGGGTTCTCCGGTAATGCACCATTCGAGATTGATCATAGGGGCGGGGAGTGGCCATCTTTTAGATCAGAGCTGAATCTTGTGGAGGTGCTAGTGGTAACACCAGATCCTTTGAGTGTATCCTGGCAGGTGCAGAGCTCAGGATTCTTCTCATTTACCATCCACCCGGTGATGGTGGTGAATTCTGAAGGAGTTTAGGACTTCATCGTTGACATGGCACTGGAGTCGCTTAGATGAGCTAATTCTGGGTGACTTCAATGCCTGGGTCGACGATGAACTCGTGACTTTGGAAAGAACTCCTCCAACTTATGTCTATGTTGGGCCTGTCACAGGTAGTTACCTCTGCTACCTATAGGTGGACACTCATTGGACCTGGTGTTCCTACTGATTTGGATGTTTCACATTTGAGGTGGAACCAAATGCGTGACAGACCATCACACCATAAGATTCAGTTTTGGGGCACCCTCAATAGGTCTGTCCTTATGGAGATGGTCCAGTATCGCCTTTAAGGAGTAAACCCAGAGGGCCTATTGGGTACTGGACCTATCGGGTGTTTTGGATGAGAGCATGGGTCCAGGGGACCTGGTTATTGCCTATAATATGCGGTGACCAGGGCCCTGGATCGAATTGTTCTGAACTTGTGATTCGCTTAATTACTTCAGCGCCCCAAAGACTCCCTGGTTTGATGAGAGTCTTTGAAGGAGCTGAGGAGAGTGGGGCGGTATAATTGAGAGAGTATGGCGGAAATTTGCCTGATGCCGACAAACTTAGATTGATGGATCATTATGTTATTCTATCAATCGGCAATATCCCGTAAGAAGTCAGAATTCCTGTCCAGGGAGATTGCTGCTGCGAGAAACCGACCAGCTCATCTTTTCGGACTGTTGACAGATTGTGCAATCCACTTGCTCACAGTCTGGAAGAGATTTTTCACAAATAAAGTGTGATGAGCTTGCTCGATTTTCGCTGATAAGATTGCCGCATTAGGGCGGATCTCAGCCAAGCTCACTCTACAAAGGTTTGCAGTGATCAGCTAGGGAAGCAAACACCTGTGTCACCTGGTCTGACTTTGTAGGCTGGAATTATGGACATTATGAGGATTGTCCAGACTGTACGTCCAACCAGTTGTAGTTTGATCCGGGCCCTACACCACTTTTATTGGGTTGCGATATTATCTGGTCCGACCATTGCTGAAATCGCCTGAAATCCTTGGAGCAGGGATCTTTCCTGAACCCTTAAAGGAGGCGGTCGCTCGACCACTCCTAAAAACCTTCATTGAACTCGGACTGTCCAGATAACTACAGACCCATTCTAACCTGCCATTTTTGGGTAAGGTTATTGAAAAGGTGGTTGCACTGCAACTGACGCACTATCTTACAAATCATAATGTCTATGATACTCTTCAATCGGATTTAGGAAAAGACATAGTACTGAAACTGCTCTTGTCCGATTCTAAATGATCTCCTGATAGAGAGGGATGGAAAGGCTCATACTATTCTAGTCCTTCTTGATCTCTCTGCAGCTTTTGACACTGTGGACCATGATGTGCTTTTGGAACGCCTATGCTTTCATTGTGGACTGTCTGGTATGGTTCTACAATGGTTTCAATCTTTTCTCACAGGGCGGAGACATAGGATTATCACTGAATTTATTCCTCTGATGCCCTCTCTTTGCCTTGTGGGGTTCCGCAGGGTTCCATTCTGGCACCCATGTTGTTCGCTGTCTATATGCTGCCATTGGAGACATTATTAGCAATATGGCTTTGGTTTTCACTGCTATGCAGATGTTACCCAGCTATATTTGTCCTTTAGTCCCGGCAAGAAGATGCAGTCTCTATACTTAACAACTGTCTATCCGAGATCAGTGATTGGATGAGTGCCAGCTGGCTAAGGTTAAACCCGGATAAGACTGAGGTGTTGGTGGTGGACCCAGGTCGCCGTGGAGGTGGATTGTAGGGCTGGTCTTCCTTCGGGCATATGGATCGATGGTGCCCAGCTCTCGACCTCAGACCGGTGCGTAATCTCCGTTATTATTGATCGGCAAGTTTGACGCTGAAATTCCAGGTGTCATCTGCTGTCAAATCCTCCTTTTACCATCTGAGGAATATTGCTCGGGTGAAACACCTTGTTTCTCGGCTGACCTCCACATTAGTCCACATGCCTTTGTTACTCGCTTTGATTACTGCAATGCCTGTACCTAGGGCTGCCGGGGTTGATATCCGCCGCTTGCAGCTGGTGCAGAATGCAGCAGCCAGGCTTTTGCCAGGGACATCTATGAGGAATCATATTATGCCTATGCTGCGCGAGCTGCACTGGCTGCCAGTTCAGTGGCGGATCACCTTTAAGGTCGGTTTACTGACCTATAAAGCCCTACATGAACAGGGACCGCGATATCTTCAAGATCTGCTTGTTCTCTACTGTCCCTCTCGCTCACTCTGCTCCACGGGTGAGATTGTTAGAGGTTCCCAGGGTTCGTTTAAAACATCGGGGACAAGCGCTTTATGCTGCCCTACCCTGTGGAATTCTCACTCGTCGGATACGGTTGCCTGACCGCTTGAAAGCTTTAAGTCAGAACTGAAAACCTATTTATTTCAAAAGGCGTATGGGGAGTAGTTTATTGCACTGTATTGTAATTATAATTTATTGTTGTTTGTTATGTTGTATGTATGTTTTATATGTATTTAAACTGTTTTATTGTACAGCGCTTTGATTTGAAAAGTGCTTAAAAATAAACTTTTACTTACTTACTTACTTACTATGCAATGGGGTCATGTCACTGTCCTTCCCTCTTCAACAGGGCACAAGGCAAGGCTGCCCCCTATCCCCTTACCTATTTAATTTATTTTTAGAACCACTTATCAGGAAGATTAACCAATCTACATCAATATCCGGTATTCTGATTCACCAATTTCAATACAAACTATCGGTGTACGCTGATGATATTATGCTTCACGTTACAAACCCATCCATGTCTATACCAGCCACCTTCAACATTATCCAAGAATTTGGGAACTTCCTATAAATTAAACGAGCTAAAACAGAAGTAATGCCACTAAATAATCAGACTTCAAAAGCAGACATCGAACAACTTGGCTCACTTGGGTAAGAGATAAATAAATACCTGGGCATATTCCTGTCACAATCGAAAACAAAATGAAACAATATAATTTGGACCAATTACTTACAAACATCAGGACAGACCCTAAACTGCTGGGTATTGCTTCCTATCTCCCTCTGGGGACGATCAACATTATAAAATGAATGTTTTGCCCCGCTTGCTGTACGCCCTTCAAATGCTAAATCAATTTCTTCCCCAATCTTGGTTTCACCAAGTGCACAGCATTATCTCAAAATTCATTTGGAAAAATAAGTCACCTCGAAGAGCAATTATTAAACTGCAGAGGTCCAAAGAACAAGGTGGACAACAAGTTCCAATATTTACCACTACTACCTGGCCATTAACTGTGCCATAGTTTCACGATGGCTAAAACCCACAGAAGACCCCCCATTGTGGTCACAAATAGAGCAGTCAATATGCAGCGCAGCAGGAATAGATATTAAGAGCCTTCCTTATCTTATTGCTAACAAAGTCCCCAAGCAGTGTAAATCCACGCCAATTATGGCCTCTATATGGATACATACGCAGATGAACAAAACCTTCGGGTACTTATTAATGAAGGACTCATCCCAACCCCTCCTTAAAAATCCCAACTTCAAAATAGGGGGTAAAGTTATCACTACATCCATTTGGCTGTTGGATTGTGGAGTTACGGTGGCTGATTTAACCGAAAATCGTAAACTACTTGCTTTCTCAGCTATTAGGACAAAATACAAATTACCAGTTTCTTCTGCTTTAAATACCTTCAAGTCTCCCATGCTCTAACACAGCATTTAGGTAGTGGTCTTTGGGACCGGTTCATGCTTGGTCCTATACTCAGCTCACTTCCTAAGAGACCATCGTCCCACTATGTTACCTTTTACTATAAGGAACTCCAAGTACGTAATAGTGAACTAGAAGGTGCCCAACACTACACGTGGGACAGGTCCCTCCCTCCTACCTCTCAGGTACCCCGTCAATGGTGACAAATCTGGAAAAGATTGTATAAAGATGTCAGGTGGGACCGATATAGGCTGCTTCAATTTTATGTGCTGCATGACCTATACTATACACCTGTAAAACTCAATAAAATGGGGCACCACGCAACAGAATTGTGTACCAGATGCGGTTCACAGAGAGTACATCCTTCATATCCTCTGGGAATGTGACAACGTTATCCCATTTTGGGCTGCCATTCGATCCAAACTGGACCCTATACTGGGGCTGCAGAATGCTTTCCAACCAGAAATCTGTATTTTGGGTGACTCAGGAGAAACTCTAGTAGGTAACCAAAGGAAACATATGTCATTGATATCTCTCTGTGCTAAGAAAATTATACTACGTCACTGGTTGGATCAGCAAATTCCCTCATATGCAGAATGGCACAAAGAAATTTATTTGCTCTGCAAGCAGAATATTTTATAGCCAATATATCCAAAATATAGCAATAAATACTAGAAAACATGGGCACCTCTATACTCTCTATTATCCATTTAGGAGAGCCTCTAGTCTGGATCCGAACCTGATATAGTTCTGTGATGGTTAATGATCAAGCTCTTCTTATTTCTCCTTATTTGGTTGTTTGACTATTCCTTCCATTATCTCGGAAGGAAACTACCCTAGTTATATACTGTAGTGGCGAAGTGGAGAGTTGAAGGGGAATATAAGGTTTTATTAGTCTTATCATTATACTGCATTATGTTTTAAGAGCTAGGTACTCCTGTTAGATAAATCTAATTTTATCTCAATTAATCAGTTTTGTAATATGTTGATAGACGTTCTATAATCCATAGCTTGTGCATTAATTGAGATCTACAATGTCTAGATATATATCACAAATTGTTTGTTTAATAGTCTGTACAAGATGATTTGTATATTATATGATAAATATATTGTAACTCTAATGCTACAATAAAGCATATTAAATTCAAAATAAAAAGAAAAATAATAGGTGCATTCAGGGTTTATCTCCTTCGTTACCATACAGCCCAAAAATCTCAGCCTATGCAGATGTTATATGCTTATTGGTGGCGGATATCCCTTCTGGACTGAGGCGCTACGGGTGGTTGCCGTTTCTCAGCTCTTAATGGCACCAGGCTGAATTATGAGAAATGTAGATGTTTGGAAGTTGGTGATACTTCACTACTTACTAATATCGGTGGTATTTTAGTCTCCGATTCCCTTAATATTTTAGGATTCCTCTTTGGGAAAGGGGATCTAGCCTTTTTAAACTGGGAGAAGTGTCTCATTATATGTGAACACAAAGTACAACAATGGAAATCTTGGGAATTTTCAAAAAGAAACGGGTGTTAATTATTAAGAAATTCTTATTACCTATCTTTTACATGTGTGTTCTGTTTTTCCGATTCCGTCTCTTTAGAAACCAGGTTATAGTTGTTTTTCAAATGGTGTGGGTAGCTGGTTAAACCCTATCAAATGGGCTTTCACTTATTTAAAAATTGGTCAAGGGGCTTAGGGATGATAAACCTATAGTTTTTTTCCATTCCTTTTTTATGATAGCCTCATTTCAAGATACAGTCTTGCCTCAGGACCACCCATGGTCAGCATGGACTCAGCTTTATTTTCTCCATTTTGTTACACTGGAGGGTGGAGGCTTCTTAAATGGAATATGACAAGTGCAACTGCCTTATGGTATCCGTGAAAAGGAGACTTAGGGAATGGAAATTGGGGAAGGCAAAATTACATGGAGTTCCTCAAAAGGACTTTTATATGGAAACTATGGGTAATGTTTTCTACGCTCAAGTAGATTTCTTTGTGTCCCTACTAAACTCCTCACGGGCCTTACGCTCTTAATGGATCACAGGTACCACCCTTCATGTGGGATATTCAATGGCTTTGCTGTCATGGGAAATTAGGAGTTCGGGTAACTTAAAACATAAACCTATTTCAGATAGATTATGTCTCAGAACGGTTGTTTTGAAACAGGTAGAAACATTAGAACATTTTTCTTGTTATGTCCTTATGCTATTGCCTTTGGTCTGATATAGCTACAAGGTGGAGCTGGAGTATTATACATACATTTCCTATCAGAGTTTAATTTTGGGAGATTATTCAGGTTTTTAGGAGGTATCATCCTAGTACGCTTTACTGTGATTTTTGTATGTGTTAAATACCATTTATGGCAAGCCAGATGCCAGTTCTCCTTACAATACACCATTATTCCTAACAGTATTATTCTTAGCCGTATTGAACTAGCTTTGTTAAATAAAAGAGTTTTGAACGCAGTTCTTGATAATCAAGTATTTCTTAGTTTTGGAAACATATTACTTGAATTACATAATTTGCTAAATTTGATGTCTCAGGTTTTCCTTTTTTTAGATTGCTACACTTAATTTTTTCTATTGTCGGTATTTCTTTACAAGATGTATAATTTATCCTTCTTAGTTTTATTTTGTGTTAACCAAGTTTATTTTCTTTTGTTCATTTGCTGATGTTATTCTGATTTGTATTTTCTGATGTGTGGTTTATTTTCTAATAAAAAATTCCCCTACTCTTTTCAAGAAGTGCCATGGGATCTTTAACTTCCACCTGAACTACCACCAATCCAGGCAGATGGGACCTCTGTTTAACATCTCATCTGAAAGACGGCACCTCAGAAGTACAGCACCCCTCTCAAGCTGCACTACAGTGTCAGTACTGGGATATTAACCCAAGTGCCAGATGTGGGAACGGAACCCACAGCCTCTGATCTCCGGCCTCAGAGGCAAGTGTGCTACCCACTGAGCCTACTGACACTGCTAATTTGCTACCTGAAGGCCTCTTGCAGCAAGGAGGGACTGATGTAATTGAGCATAGGTAGGGGTGGAGGGATTTTCATGTGGGAGGGTTTTGTGCATATGTTTTTTTTCCAGGTTCTTTGCTGCTGGTTAATTGGTTTGACTAGTTTCTAATGATGGGTTAATTGTGTTATTAGTACTGTCCCATAGGTTTACATTAGTGTAGGTATACACTTCTTATTCATGTAGGTACATACTTATATTGTTGGATGAGTGTATGTATGTATGTACTTTTAATTAGTATAGATATATACTACTATTTAATGATTTGCTTTAGCTAAGGTATGCTGGGAAATAAACAGTGAGTACTTGTACAGGGAAAGTTTCTCATCCACTTAATGTATTATATAAATATAGTTAAGTAAGTAAATGCATTTGTTAGCTGTATTTGTCATTTGCACATGTATTTGTGCTCCAAGTTACAGTTGCATTAATATGAACATTATGCACCCAACCATGGCATGAGATTCCTTGCGAGTTGGTTTAAACATATAGAGATAGGTGGAGATAATGAGAATAGTTAATAGACAGTGCTGTGCACACATAAGATTATGCCACCAGAATTACTTCGAAAGTCAGAGTTTCTTATCCACAAAATTTAAGACTATACTTTGGGAACTATTGTGAATTCCAACCTAGAAGGATAGAATGAATGTATGAATTGTGGACTGATGTATTAAACTGCGGAAACAAATTCCATGGAATTGATAATTGAACTGTGGAATGACTGCACGTGTTGCTGACCGATGTACACTATTAACTGTGGAATGGAAGTCCACAGAATTGACATTCAACAGTTCACGTGTATCATTCTGCAATTCAGATAAAAAAAATTGATGGAATGGTGCAAAGAATTTACCAAACACATTCTGAGGATTCAGATTTTGTCAAAGTCTAAATTTTAGAAAAAGTTGTGAAATTTCTGTAAACTTGGTATTTGCAGCTTACACTCAGCACTACTAATAGATGTAAAGAAAATTGGCATTTCATGAGATAAAAAACATTTTTACTATTTGGTATTCCTGGCTAAATTTCCGATTCACTAAAAATACCACCAACAGCTTAATCTGGTTCAAGGTCAGTTGGCATTCATTTGTATCCCTCCTGGTCATGCCTGAAAATAGGCAGAATTGGTCTAGTGCATTTACCCGTCAACAAAAACTAAATAAAAATAAAATAAATAAAATTAAGCTCCGAGGAATGACTTGTTGGTCCACAAGCTAAAGCTATTTGTTCTTTTTGTAACATCCTTGTTGGTCCAATATAAGGTATCAAAGCATCTGTTATGGATTTGTTATTCATTTAAGAATTCTTAACTAAAGCAGTATATTGAAAGCTGTGCAAATTAAAAGGGAAAACAAATTAGTGTGTGTGTGTGTGTTGCAAGTGTGTGTGTTGTTTGTGTGTGTGCATGTGTGTGTTTTATGTGTGTAAGTGGAGAAATATATTTGCACATGCATTATGCAATGATGTCAATCACAACCAGCATTCAAATATACTCCAGTGAGAGTAGCACAAAGCAAGCACAAACTCAAGTTCTTGCACAAAAGTACTATACTACTAGAAATGATAGAATTCCCACTGGAATAGATCTTTACACTGTGAAAATAACAGACAATGTGGAATTTCACAAATTAATGTGGAGTTCTGTAGAAAACAAGGAAATACACAGTTTCTGCAGTTGTGTCATAAGACATATTTGCAGCATCATAGCAAAAAAAAAAACTAAAATGCAATGATTTACTTTAATTAATGACACTTTTCTTTGCAAAATTCCACAGAATTTCCCATGGCATTCCATCAGGTTTAGGTAAATTAGAATTGTCATTCTGCCAGTATTCTGTCTGCCAAATGCTGCTTTCTGTAATTTCTGCACAGCAGTATTCACAAAACACAAAAACATACTGTACAAACATACACTGCCATCAGAAAAAAGACCTGTGTGACCAAACTCACAATCTGCAAACCATCTTGTTCATCCCATAATAAGAGCAAGGTTGCACACTTAATAGTCATTTGAGCATTGCAAGCAGAGATGGGCGAAGTAGCCCCAATTTGCTCCGCAAAGTGATATGTGGAGTGAAGTCGAATTTGCAAAGTGTTCCGCAACATGAAGCGGAGTACTTCGCGTTATAATGGATAACGTGAAGTCCATTGAAAATAATGACTTTATGCTACTCTGCCTTCCCAAACCACTATTCCACTAAATTCTTAAGGCAAAGTACATTGAAAATAATGCACCTCACCTCACTTTGCCTTGTTTTTATGCTCCAAAGGCGAATTTTGCAGTGATTCATCGGATTTCAGGTCACATTGGCTCCAGATTGTTCTGCACATCCTCAGTTTGGGGTAGTGTGTGTAGGAAGCTGTAGGAGACAATCTGCTCTGAGAGCTCTCTGTAATTCAAACTTTCTAAAATCTGTTAAAAAAGCCTTTTTGAGTAATTGTTTTTGCTGAAACTTTATTACGATTATAGGAAACCCTCCTGTGCTCATATCAGCGAGTGTTTATTGTTTGTGTGTGGATTTTGAATGTTAATGTACAACATTCAGTCAGTGTACTGAGAGACACTGGAAGTGTGCTTTAGGGGAAGGGGCGTATCTGTGGTGTAGGTAGATTAACTTGAAGAAAAAGACAGTGCTTTCTGTTTTGGTGATATTTTTCTTATATAACTGTGTTAATGTACACACAGTAATATTTTCAATAATTCTTGCCATTTTTTTGCTGATTGTTGTGGTGCAGCACTGCATAATTTTAGTTTGTTTAAAATTTGTGGTTATATTACTGAAGTTTTCAATTTGCTACTCATTACTTAGTGTGTGTGTGAGTATGCATGTGATGCATGTCATCAAATCAGACACCTTTTATTGTGCTACATAATTTCAGCAACATGAACTTGTTATCCACTGCAGCTGTGTAATTTTTGTACTTCTTTTTGGTATCTTTTACTGGTACTAGTATTAGTGACTGTTACTACGGCAGTGCAGTACACTGCCCCCCCATGCCCACCCCAACTGGCAAAGGTATTCTTTTCCAGATTTGAATTTCTGATGGTGAGCACTGGTTAGGTGGTGTGCCTTTGCATCTGCACCAATTCAGTGCTCAGCGCAATCTTAATCTGTCTGTACATTTGCATCTCTTTAGGGCCCAATCTCCATCTCTAACTAAAGCCACAGTTTCTTTGGCTTCCCTTCAGAGTACTGGTCAGGTGTGGTGCATAATTCTTCATGAACATTGTACTCATTAATATGCGTTTTTAAGTCAGGATCGTCATCACGAGTCACTCGTGATACAAATCACGTTTGTCATCATCATGGTCACAAATGCAGTCACAAATCACGATTTATGATCATGTCACAAATCACAAAATTAATTTGTTTAATAGTTTTAATAGTTATTTGGATGTATTGTAAGCCTGTTTTGTAGTAAGTCTTCATGCTTCACCACCGCACCATTGTACTCATTAATAAGTGTTTTTAAGTTGGGGAGTTTTGTGCCACACCTCATCGGGGCCCGGGAAGTACAGCCATAGGCATTCGCATTTCTTCATCATCACGGTCACAAATGCAGTCACAAATGATGATTTACGATCACGTCAAGAATCACAACATTATTTTTTTTTTTTTACTAGTTACTTGGATGTATTGTAACCCTGTTTTGTAGTATCTCTCCAGGCTTCACTATCCCACCATTATACTCATTTATATGTGTTTGTAAGTCAGGGATTTGGACAGCATCTGCAGTACATACACAGGCTGGAAAGAAGGCTGACTGCACACATGCAGTTTAGCACAGTATACTTGCACTGCTCAGAATACAAAGTGTCATGCATACGGAAGACAACAAAAAGGGCATAATTACATACAAGGGTCGGGGATGGTGGAGGAATACATTTTATAACACAGCAAGGAAGGTGTAGGGGGGCACATGGTGTGAGGAAAAAAAAACTAAAATAGGATCCCATGGTGATCCAGCAGCAGTTCCAGCATGGACATAAGTTGCAACTGATGTCCCGCTATGCAATCCAGCTGCTGCTCCATAGCAATCACCCTCTCATTGTTCTCCTCAACAGCACTCCAGAGAACTGCCAAGTCAGCCTGTGTTACATGTAGTTCTCTGGGGTCTACATGTTCTACAGGCTGACCTGCTGGTGGTGGTGGTGGGGGGGTGCTGGTGGAGCAGCAGGTGCTGCTGTGGTCCTCCTCTTCTTAGGGATGCCGCCATGCACAGCTGCACCCTCTACCACAGAATGGCCAGCAGGTGCAGGCATGATCTGTTCTGTGGCAGCCTGCCACTCCAACTGGTGGTGATTGAGCATATGGGTGGCTGGCCCCAGTCCCCAGGTGAGTTCCCGGGGCCACAGTGCACCTCCACCCACATAGGCAGCACTTGACCACACTGCTGTCCCCCAACACAGTCAAAAAACTGCCAAACAACAGAGGTGCGGGGAGGACCAGGCACAGGAAGGGGAGGGCCAGATGAACTGGCAGCCGGATGGTCATGGTGCTGAATAGGGATGGGATCCACACCTGGGCCCGGGGGAACAGGTACATCCTGCTCCAGAGGACCTGGTGCTGGACTTGGTGGTTGTAGTTGATCCAACTGCCTCAGAGTCAGGACAGGAGGCAGTGCTGGTCCTGCTTCTGGAGGGGGGGAACATTCACAAGTTTTGAGTGGCCCAAAAGGAATGGGAGCCCATGACCCCCACACATGTGCACGGTATGCTGCTTACTACTACCACGCTCTCCCAGAGCTTCCCCCACCCTAGACATTCCCTCACCCTGGTCCATCTCTCCTACTGAGCTCCCTCAGTCTGAGCAATCACTGCTCACACTGTCACACAACACACACACACACAGTCACACAGACACAGACAAACAACTAACTACTTATAAAGGTAAGAAAAATAAAATTTACAGAAAGAATAATTTAAGTAAAAAAAGAGTACAGAAAAGCTAAAAATATGTAGCTTTTAAAAAAGCTGTTGGGTCTAAATCAAAGTTTAAATCTCTTCTTCGCTCTGATCTCAAATAATCAGCAGTCACAAAACAACACACTCCTCTCTCTACTTCTGCTCAGGAGAAAGTAAAAGTGTCTGCTTGTATGACTCACTTCCTTCCTGCCTAGCTAAAGAGTATGTGAGTACTGTAAGCCATGTGATGTGTGGGAGGGGCTGCGAAATCTGAAACACCAAGTGGATCACTTAGAATCATAATGAGGAACGCGAAGTCCAATAAAAACAATGACTTTGTCTTACTTTGCATTGCCATTCCGCCTTAACGCGAAGTGGTAATGACAAGTCGGAGTGAGCACTTTGCATGGCATACTCCACGTAGAGGAGTGGCAACGCGGAGTGCCCACTTCGCGTTCACTTTGCCGGTGGAATTTAAATTCTCTGCATCTTTATTTGCAAGCACAAAACACTGTTTGGGAGGCACAAGCCACTTTGTACTGGAGCATACAAGGCTATATTGGAAATAAAATGTAAATTAATCTACTCTTCATTCATAGAAAGATAGACATAGAAACAGAATTTGCCAGCAGATAAGGACTGCTTGGCACACCTAGTCTGTCCATTAGTTCTAGGAACAAACTTCAACCTAACATCAAAATAACTAACTGTACTTTGCATCTATTTATAATGAGACACTCCCCTTTACAGTGGAGGCTTGAACACCAACAGTAATATGGTTACACTTTATTTTATGTGCCAGTTAACTACACTGTATTTAAAGTGTAACTATGATGTAACTGCATTGCAATGTAGTTGCATGCAACACACATGTAACCACCATGCAATTACCCTTTTGCATGTAATTAATGATTAGTTACATTGAAACAGACAAATAAAGTGTAACCAGTAATACAACAAAACTCATGGATCCATGCTGTGCCATATACTAACTATGTGTTACTGCATGTTAGTCATGTGCTTCATGGACTGTATTTGTGCAAACATGCAAACTTGACAGTGCCTCCCAAACCGCTGCTTCTAATAGTGTCCTTGTCTAACACACTTCCAACTTATCCAGTTTGTGAGGCAACAACTCAAGTTGTGATATGCAAAACATTGCAATATGCTGCCAACAAGGGCTTTAATCATAGGAAACTCAGTAGCCAAACATTGTCCCCTGAATCCCCCCTAGAAATGATGGATGCCACACCATTTAAACTTGTTGGTTGCTCGTCGGTGAATTTATTCATGACACAAAAGACTATATTTACAACCATATACTTTGAATTCACAATTAAATTGACATCAAATTTCTTTCAAATTTTCCTGGTTCCGGCCTCAGTACTTCTTCTGGTCATTTCTTCCATTTTGCTTTCAGGGCCTGGACACTATGAATCCGGCCCCCTCTTCCACACCAGAACCAGATCGGTTCCACTTACCTGGGCTTTCACCCTCCAGACCCGGACACGCCCAGAATCCGATGCCTGGACCTATCCCTCCCAGCTTTACCACCACATCTGAGTTCTTTGTCCCCAGCCCATGTATCCTACCCCTCCCCTTTCTTTCACCCCCTGCCTCCCCTTTCTTTCTTCCCCAATGGGCATACATGCCTCTCCCTGCCAGGGGACTCTTTCCAGCTCCGCTGGCCTGATGCTGCCTCCCTGAAGCAACAACAGACACAGCTGGCCCAATGCCCAGGGCCCCTAGGGCACCTCAACCTGCCCTCCATTTCTGTCCTTGTGCCATAACAGCCTCCCAGCACCTTCCTCAATAAGGGTGGAAAAATTCCAGCAAAGAGGTCATCCTGCCTGAGCTCGCAATAATATAACCTTAATAGGCCCCTGGTCAGGACCCCTTGGACTCCACCCCCAGCCAATCCCACGGGCTCTGGCTTGCCCATGCCATTTTACCTTTTTCTGCCTGGTAATGTCACTAGGCCCTCCCCTCTATTCCTCTGTCCTCTACCCCACCCCTCCCCTCTTATGCACATCTTCCTGGTAGGGGATCACTGGACAACCTGGCTAGCCTTTTAGTGGCAAGCCCCATTGTTCAAAACTTTCATTTTCTGATTTACACTTGTGCCACATACATGGAAGGCAGGCTGAAAGAACCTCCCTGATCCACACTTTCAGTAACCAAGTCTAGCTGGGCCTCCCCTCAGTGCTGATACCTCTGATATGGCCAGCCTGTCTTCCCTACTTGTCTGCCTTAGCCAGGTCTCCATGGATTCAAAGTGCTGATCGAGACTGATCCAGTGAAGGCAATTTCATTAATAGAGGAAACTGAGATTAAGTGCATTAGAGCATGGATTATACTGCAACATCACTCCTGGTGGGCAGATGTCTGAGCAGCATACACCCATGTGCCTCCCAATGCATGCCTCAACACATTGTAGCCAATAGGTGGCAGGTAAGCAACAGAGTCAACAATGTGCCTGCAGATGAGGAGAACATCCAATCAAGCACACATGTGTCCCCTACCAGCCTCTGCTCCTGACTCTTCAGGCTTGGTGTGAGTGCTAGTGTGCCAGAGTGCCCCCTCCACCACCACTTTGTGCTACAGAGTTGGCTACATAGTCAAAATGTATGTTTTGTTTTATGAGTGTTTTGACCCTAAATAAATAAGTTCTAGTCAGAGCCAATATGGCTGTGCCAAGCTCATACCTGTCCAGGTGACAGAGTGGCAGCAGTATCGCTTGCAGAGCACTGTAGCACTGGTCACGGAGCGGTGGCAAGTGGTGATGGTTGCCATTCAAAAGATGGCAGCAAACACTGTGCATGCATGATTCTTGCACATGCTCAGTGAAAGTGGAAGTGCATCTACAAAGTAGTGGGCAGTGGGAAGGGGGACAGCGTACTGCAGAGGGGAGTTCCATTGCAGAGTATAGCTGTTATTCAGTAAGTGCTGTCATGATATTGTCACAGCACTGTAGGAGAACACATGGTCACGTTCTGGAACCAACCACTTGTTCTCCTACAGTGATGTCATAATGTCTGCAGAGCTCCTCCCACACAGCTGTAATAATAGCTTGAGTTCAAAATTATATAAATAATTTTGTCTGGCCCAGCCCAGAGGCACCGCTTAGTGTGCTACACTCCAGGGTAGATGGCTGGGGTTGAACTCATGGACCCGACACACAACCTTGGACCAGAGATATCTAGGCGGGGCTACAAAGAGTAGACAGTGATGTCACACTCTGCAGAGGGTGATGACTCTATGCAGCTTTAGCACCTCCTGTGGTGGGTCCAAGAGGACCTTGAATAACTTTAGCCACTCTGCAGTTATAGAATTTTGTGGACTTGCAGAACTTGTCATGCAAATTCTGGATCTGCAAAAATTTTCTGCAAGCTGTGTGTGGCAACAGAATTTTTTTCCATAGAAACATGGAAACATAGACGATGTCAGTAATTTTGGCAGAAAAAGACCATAGATTTATCTGGACTACCCTATTATGCCCTGTGCTGCCCCATGATGCAATGTCTAGATAGGGTTTATGCCCTCACTTTCTCCCCCCTACCCTCTACCTTACTGCTACCTCTCAGTGTAACCATTAATCTCTTAATTCTGTCCCAGTAAGACCTGAAACCATTGATGATATTTGCACTCATCACATCAACGAGTAGGCTATTTCATAGGACAACTACCTTTTCTGTGAAGTAAAACTTTGTCATGTCCCCCCTTGAATCTCCCCCCAAAAACTACCACTCATTCCTGTGTTTGTGACCTGTCACTCATGCTGAAATGCTCCTCACTGTTTAACTTTTTTTATTCCTTTCAGGAACATGAAGGTCTCCGCCATGTCTCTGCTCCTGCTCTCTCTCTCTCTCTCTCTCTCTCTCTCTCGGCCTCCAGTAAGTAAATTTTCTGTGCTGTGAGCTGTTCCTTGTAGGATATGCTCTGTTGGCCTTGAATCATTTTTGTTACCCTATGCTACACTTTCTCCACCCTGTCTTTGTCTTTCTGGATGTTGGGACTCCAGAACCGTGCACAGTATTCAACATAGGACTTCAACAGTGTTCTGGAGAGAGGAAGTTTTACCTCTTTCCTGTTTTAGCAAGTTGTATGCTTGGCATTTTTTTCTAATCACATTTACTACTTGCAGAAATAATATGAACATTACAAATTATTCTTTCTGCATTTTGAGAAACTTGCAAAAAAAACATCTGCAAGTTCACCCAACTGTATCTACAACACATCTACACCTAGTGGTAATGAACTTTTCCAATTGCAGCCTGTCACAGCAGGTGCAGTAGCGTATGGGGTACAGCACCAATGGTTGAACAATTGATGCCAATCTGGTATGCTACACTATGTTTGGGTTAGCTGGATGAGACAGACAACATCTATAGTTAGGGTAGGCAACCCAACAATGGTCCCAAAACATACGAGTATCTAGCATGTTGATTATAGGATCTTTTACTGGCTGGATGAAGTAGACATACAGGCACAGTTGCCTACAGTATAGGTTACCTGCCAGTAGTCTCACTCATTGTGCTCCTCTGCCATATTTTATCTCAATTCTATTGTAGCTTCCTTGTAATGTACTGGTGAGGACATCCTTAGATCACCATGCACTGCCACCTTCCATTATACTGAGACTCTTCCTACCTGGTCCTCCTGGGACTCCTAGGACACCCACAACACACTATTGTGTTGTCTCCTCAACTTGTCCCTTGTGCAGGTCAACTTATATTTTCTTGGCAGTTTATCCCATTGTATACAGCTGCCCACAGTGGAAGAGAATCCTAGGAACCAACTTAGGAGCCAGGAGAATACAGCTCCACAGTAGATCTGAGGAGCAGGTGAGGCTTCATCTGCCTCATCAGCAGCCTGAATTTTTTCCTTCTGTAATTTTCTCCCAGACATCACCATGTGGGACACATGCCTTTTTCTTGTGCATCTGCACTGTGCTGCTGGCATCAGCCACATTTCAGCCCCAAGTCTGCAGTGTCTCCGACCATGCTATCATCCTGCCTCTTCTTGGTGGCAGTTACACAATAACATACACAACCCTCCCTTTCTCCCTGAAGAAGGAGAGCAGTCTGTGGGATCCTACTCCTTACCCAGGTCAGCCCTCAGTGATCTGTGCTCATTCCAAAATGCAAGTCACCTGCACAGTGAGCAGTATCACTACCACTGTCCTACTAGGCTGGTCCCTACCTGGTATATTGCAGCACACTGGAGTTGCAGACAGGAAGAGCAGCATACAGTAGCAGTGGCTCATTGAGGAGGCTACCCAGCCAGGGTTCTACAGATGATGCCCATCTGACATCTTGCAATGCTGCTTCCTTCTGACAGGATGATGTAGACAAGAGTAGCAGCTGGCCACAGGGCCAGCCACCAGTTGTTCCAACATATATACACATCTGCCATCTTAGAGGACTGATGCATTTTGCTAGTTTGATGAAATCATGAGTAAGCAGGCAGGCAGGTGTGGACAAATGGGTCTGTGACAGTGACCAGCAGGATTAAGGAAGGAGATAGTGTGCATAGAAGTTCAAGAGGGTAAATCAGTGGTGGTGACTTATCATACCCCGGAAACTACGATCCCATCTTCTCCTCCCCTCACTCGCAAAGATCCGCAGTTTTCTACTCTACTCTGGATTGTTGGATTTCACACCTCAGCTAAGTTGTTTCCCATACTGATCAGGGTTTAAAAACATCACTCCAAGTTTCTTCCCACTGTGTTTCATCAACACCATCCACTCTGCCATGGACAAAGGCCAAATCACTGTCACAATTTTCATCAACCTTGCCAAGGCCTTTGATTCCATCTTACATACACTACTACTAAACAAACTCCACTCTGCTGGTCTGGCATCTCCCTCCACACTTTGGTTTCACTTCTATCTTATTGGAAAACAGCAATCAGTACGATTGGATGGCTCTTCCTCTCCCAACTCCCCACTTTGGCTGGTGTTCCCAAGGGGTCTATTCTTGGCCCTTTGCTGTTCTCAATACTTATAAACGATCTCCCTTCCACCTGTTCCAATTCCTACATACCTATGTACATAGACAACATTGTCATTTGTGCATCCGGGCCCTCTACAAAGGACATCTTCTCCAACAGGACTTCAACAATGTATTGGCTTGGTTTCAAGAAAATGACCTAAAAGTTAACAAACAAAAAAACAGTCTCAATGACTTTTGGCTCTTTTCAAAGGCTTTCTAAGCTCCTGATCCCACCAGTATTTCTTACCTAGGAAAATTCTACCCTAGACACTGTGAATGTCTTCAAATACCTGGGGGTATGGCTTGATAACCACTTCAGTTTCTCTGCACACATTGATGCACAAATCTTCCAAGGTCTGCCCTCAAATGGATTTCTTTATCAAAATAAAGACTCCCTCTCTCACTCCCCATATGGTGCAAGCTTGTCACTAAATGATCCTCCCATCCCTAGACTATGCTGACATCATCTACAGCACAGCCCTGCTGCATCCCTCTCTAATTTGGACACCATGCTGACCTCCTTCTGTAGATTTGCCACTGCCTCTCCTCCCAGTACATACCACTGATCCCTTTACTGTTCCCTTTCCATCACACCCATCTCACATAGGAGGCATATCCACTCCCTAGCCTTCATTGGCAAGTTTTGGTTTGGGCTTCTGCCTCTTACCTTTCCTCCTACTTTACCCACATTCCCTATGTACTTCCTTCATTCCTGTGATCCCCAGTCTTTCAAAATCCCTCATACACATTCACCTGCCAGTCAGAATGCATTCTACTGCCTACCTGGTCTATGGAATAAACTTACCCTTGGGATTTGTAAGTCTACCACCTACCTCATCTTTAAAAAATGAGTTCCCATTCTTCCAGTTCAACCCTGTTCCTGTCCCTCCACCAACTCTGTGCTGTCGCTCCCCTCCCCATCAACTCCACCTCCTACAAAGCATTCACATAAGCAACTTTGCCACCTCAAAAAGATCTCCATCCTTTATGTCATTCCTCTAGGTAGATGCAAATTAATATGAGAATCTGTTTTGCACAATATGATTAGTTTCATCTGCACTTTTTGATGTCTGTAGTTTTAATCCCTTTCATTTATTGCCATGTAATCTACATGGATTTTATGTAATTTTCTTATTTGTATCTGTACCAAACAATCTTGAATATGTTTTAATGTGTCATACTAAGTCTAGATATTCAAAGGGTGCATATGGCCAACAGTAGTGTTGCACCATGCTGCAACCACTGATCCGCCAGCATGATATTCAAAAGGGAAAAGGCGCATAAATCCCAATGCACCGGAACACCAGTAATGTATGCAGGCGAGGGTAGGGGGCTTGCCCATGCATACCCTGCACAGCCCGATATTCAGCCTGGATGTGCAGATCTATGTCAGCAACCCCTACCTGAGCCAGCACAAAGTTGATCCAAAAAAGGAAACAACTGATGGCCACCCACAGGTGAGATGCCACATTGCAGAGTGCAACATGGCAGCTGCCACCTGTGGGTGGCCGCACGCGCTCCAGCTGCACCTGGCGGTGCCCTCCATGCCCGATCACGTGCATTTGAAAAAAAAAAGATTAATGTCCAATATCCCTGGTGGTTCAGTGGACCGCTGTCCGCCCGATCGTGGGCATTTGTACTGAAAAACATAAATAATACCAATATCCCTGGTGCTCCAGTGGACCGCTGCCTGCCCGATCATGGGCATTTGTAATAAAACAGAAATTCCATCCAATATCCCTGGTGGTCCAGTGAACCACTATCTGCCTGATCACGGGCATTTGTAAAAAAGAGACATAAATGTCCAATATCCCTGGTGGTCCAGTGGACTGCTGTCCACCCGATTGCGGGCATTTGTACTGAAAAACATAAATAATACCAATATCCCTGGTGGTCCAGTGGACTGCTGTCTGCCCGATCGTGGGCATTTGTAATAAAACAGAAATTTCATCCAAAATCCCTGGTGGTCTAGTGGTACCCCTCCCCCCCACCCACTGAGCCCCACCGCCCGCCCCCCGGTCAGCCCTTGGTCCACAGCGTGAGCCAATGGGCATGCAGCCCATACCATACTACACATTCCAGATATGGCAAGGCAAGGCAAGGCAAAATTTATTTAAAAGACGCCCAATCCCGGAGGCTCTGGGCACCATACAAGCATTTAAACAAACATATTTTAAAAGAAAAATATAAATTCACATATAAATACAAATCAATACAAAAATTTTTAAACCTAAAAATTAATACATCTCTAAACATTAAATGCCTTAGAATAGAAGAAAGTCTTTAGCTGGACCTTAAAACACATCCACCGATGAAGCTCTCTGACCATAGTCGGTAAAGAATTCCACAGAACTGGGGCTGCGACACTGAAAGCTCTATCACCAGCTGTTTTCCAGCCTAGTTCTGGGAATGGTCAATAGGCATTCATTCGATGAACGAAGAAGACGCTAAGAGAGTGGACAGGTGACAGAAGGTCTAATAGGTAGCCAGGGCCCTGTCTGTAGGGGCCTTATAGGTGAGAAGACCCACCTTAAAGAGGACTCTCCACCTGACCGGCAGCCAGTGCATCCACGAGAACTGGTGTAATGTGACAGAACTTTTCTGCCCTGTCAACAATCGGGCAGCTGCATTTGCACCAGCTGTAATCTTCGTGAGATCATCCCGTGACCCGAGATAGAGCATTACAGTAATCAAGCCTAGATGTGACTAAGGCATGTATCAAAGTAGGGAGGTCCAAGACTGAACAAGGGTTTAATTCTGGCAATGTTTCTGAGATGGTAAAACAGGTACGAACCACAGAGGATATTTGGTCCTCCATGGTTAAATCTCTGTCCAGAAACACGCAAGATTGCAAGACCTGAAGGAGGTCTTCAATGGCACAGACCCTAGGACAATCCCAGTTTCTGTGTCAGAGGCCATCCTATCACGAACTCTGTTCGACTCCACTACTAATACCTCCGTCTTATCAGGGTTCAGCCGCAACCAGCTAGAGGCCATCCAGTCGCTGATCTCAGCCAGACAGATGTTAAGTACGTCCACTGAATTGGATGTTCCTTGGGCAAAGGAAAATATAGCTGAGTATCGCGGCATAGCAATGAAAACTCAAGCCATACTTCCTAATGATCCCACCAGAGGCAGTATATACACTGGACAACATTGGAGCCAAACTGATCCCTGAGGAACTCCACAGAAAAGCAAACTGGGTATAGATGAGAAATTTCCCATCATAACCCGCTGCCTCCTGTTAGTTAGAAAGGACTCAAACCATTTGATACATTACCGGTGAGTCCACATAGATCCCCAAGGTGAGCAAGCAGCACACAATGGTCCACAGTGTCAAAAGCTGATGAGAGATCAAGGAGAACAAGAATTGTCTTGTCTCCTCGATCTCTAGCCCTGAGTAGGTCATTCTGCACCCGAACAAGTGCAGTTTCAGTACTATGTTTGGCACGAAAAGCCGACTGGAAAGGTTCATACAACTCATGAGAACTGAGGTGTTCTTCCAATTGAAGCGCTACCACTTTCTCAATAACCTTTCCTAAAATGGAAGGTTAGAGATTGGATGGTAATTTGCCATGATCTCCGGTCCAAAGATGGCTTCTTTAGAGGGTCTTACCAGAGCTCCTTCAAGGCATCCGGAAGACACCCTCAGACAAGGAACACCGTATAATGAGGCAAACACCGGACCCACAGCAGAGCCAACGCATCTCATTAAAGCAGCGTTGGCACTGGGTCCAGTTCACAAAAGGTGTGCTCTCATTGGTTACCACCTCAATAACCTCACTATCCTCCACTGGTCTAAAATTCCACAACCAGACGGAGTGCACTCAGAGCACATCAGACGATCACTGCCAGCTATAACATTTCTGGCTGAAGGAACCACCACCGGATCGCAGACACCCTATCCGAAAAGAACCGACAAACTTCACAATCCATATTGGAAAACCCTTCCGGCTGCAGACAGACAGGATGTAAAGTCTGTCGACAGTCCGGAAGAGTGAGGCCGGTCGGTTCCTTCCGCAGCAATCTCCCTAGACAAAACACTGTCTTCTTACGGTTAATTGCCTCCTGATAGCCAACATAATGGGCAGAGGGCCAGTTTGTCTGCATCCAGATGGGATCTCCTCCAGCAACGCTCCAATCTCCGACCCAGTCTCTTCATCTCCCTGAGCTCACCATCAAACCATGGTGACCTCAAGTAAGAAGTCCTGGGTCGTACACGGACAGGTGCGAGGGAGTTTATGGTGTCGGATAACACCTCATTATATGTGTCAACTCCGACCACAACACCTCCCGCGCATGCATCACCCACTCTAGACAGATCTGCTGCCGCCAAAAAACCCTCAGGGGTCAAACCCCGTTATGTGAATGGGATCATTCACATATCTGGAATGTGTATTACGGTATAGGCTGCATGCCCATTGGCTCACGCTGTGGACCAATCGGCGTACAGCCCTATCGACAGTGTCAGTCGGTGGGCGGCGGGGCAGCAGGTGGGTGGGGTGCTGCTACCCACTAGCTGACTGGGGGTGAGCGGGCAGTGGGGCTCAGTGGGTGGGTGGGAGGGGGTACCACTAGACCACCAGGGATATTGGACTTTTTTTTCCAATGCCCACGATCGGGCAAATAGCGGTCCACCGGGCCACCAGGGATACTGGACATTTATGTCTCTTTGTACAAATGCCCATGATTGGGCAGATAGCAGTCCACTGGACCATCAGGGATATTGGACATTCATGTCTCTTTTACAAATGCCAGCGATCGGGCAGATAGCGGTCCACTGGACCACCAGGCATATTGGACATTTATGTCTTTTTACAAATGCCAGCAATTGGGCTGTGGAGCACATTGCTGGCTGCAGGGGCATCGGCCCCTAACGGTTGCTGCCTAGCAGGGCACCAGGTGCAAGTCGTCAGATCGGCGTTATTTCAGATGGTAAATGGGGGCCATAATGATACGCAAATGGTCCATTTGTGCCTTGCATACATTATGGCCCCATTTGCATATCAAGTTTTGAATATCATGATTGCTGTGCATAGCTCAATGGAACTTGCGCTTAGCGCATCCCCATGCTTCACTCTGGCCACTTGACTGGCGCGAGTGCCACTACGCCATGCGCACTGAGGTGGCCAGGGTGCTATATTCAAGCTGCTGAGCCATGGCACAGCTCCATTGAATATCGCCCAGTCCACACCCTGCGCAGCCAAGTCGAGCTGCTTCAAGCTTGCACCACAGCCTGGTGCAGTTTGAATATATGGGCCTTAATATCTTGTATTCTATTTGAATGTGTATTTACTGTACGATGTCCTCAGGTCACACCTGAAATGAGCTTCAGCTCAGTGTCCCTTTCCCAGTCACCAAAATTTTAAATAAATAAAGAAGCAGTGTACTACTTGCAGCAACACAGACTCTCATCATTATCATCCTCCTAATCCTTTCACCCAGGTGGTACAGCCACAGCACCTTCATCTTCCAGAACTGTGGAAGGCATCTTAATTTGGATATGTTCATTTTAGAAGTGACACCACTCAAAATGTTAATTGAAGGATGTGTTCTTAAGTTATTCACACAATTGCACCTGTAACATCAAAGATGCTCTCTATGTGCTAGTGAAGGAGAGTAAGCAACTATTAAAAGTTCACTCAAAGTTGATCACATTGTAGCTTGTGTTGCAAATACAGTACAGATTTACCTCTCAATTATACTTGCATATATTGTTCTAGATAATCCTCTGTGATCTGTATGGCTATAATTTCTGTTGCCAGTAAAGCACACTGTGTGCTGCCCATGTTATTAATGAGACCATGGTCAGGCAGCACATCCCAGACTGAATGCCATCTGCTAGTGGTCTTTCAGTCACAGTATCAGTTCTTGGTTGGACACCTTTTTCACTGTGTTCCACATCACTGGATTACTGCTTTCTCTCTTTGTACTCCTTTAGAATAGGTGGAAATAGTTACGGATGGTGCCTGTTAATCCTGTTGTGTAAGTGACAGCTCCCTTTTGTTATCCATCTATGCAGACATCTTCTCAAACATGTTGTGCAATATTCCTTATTCTTGCCTTCTACTTCCGATAATGTCCCAATAGTGTCCCTGAAATAGGTTTATAAAAGGGGTGCCATGATATAGAGCTGGATTTTCAAAAGATTTAGGTTGACACAAGCCACAGGTGTGCCAACGATACGGTCACCAGGCTTTTGGGAATCTAATGAGATTTTGGAGGCTGTGTTGCGATTGCCACAAGTTAGACCAACTTTTTGTTGTCTCGATTGTAACAATCTTGGGGGCCCTTTTTACAGAGCTTGCACCAGATATTTGGCACAAGCTGCTGTAAAATGTGGAATCTATTGCAACTGTCCCAGATTATAAAATCTGGCACAGTTAAGGCATAGGGCTATGGCGCCCCACCAGAATCTAAGTATCGTGGCATAGGGCGTGATGCAAGCTCTGCACAATACCTCGAAATTCTGGCTCATAGTGTTCACAGTCCACATGCTGTTAATATAATTGGAAAAGCTTTGCCTGTAGTTCAGTGACAAAGCAGCCAGCCACTCCCACTTCCTTAGCTTTATAAGCCATTCCTCTCAGCCTCATTGTGAAGCATTTTTTCTTTGCAGCCGAAGGCTCTGTTGGTTTATCCTTTGAGCTGGTTGGGCCTCCCTGGCTGGCTGGGGCCTGTGCCCCCCCCCTTGCTGCTCCTGTTTGTCTCTGCTGGGCTTCTGGTTTGTATTTTGCCTTTGGCTGTGTGTGCTTCCTTCTGTTTTTTTTCCCCGTTTTCTGTGTTTGTGTGTCTTTGGTTTTGTCTTTTGGGGGGGTGCTTTGTTTCTAAGCTTCTAGCATACTGCTACTCTAAAGCCCATATTGCTTGCTTTCAATTACTCACAACTCTTAAATTACTTGCACTGCAAACCTGATCTGTGTATTTCAGCTCAAGCTGCTCCATGCTGCATACTCGATTACTTTCACCTGACTCAGATTTACTTTGCACCTAGCTATGCTACCACTCATGCTTGTTCTAATTACCTCATTGCAGCAGTCTCATTGCACTGCCTGATGACAGTGTTTTCATAGAATTGTGCCTCCTTTTATTTTGTTTATTGCAGTTACAACTCAGTGTAATCAATTGTTTTCAATTCTGCTGCACAGGCCTAATTGCTTCCTGCTACTGCTTTGTTTACTCTCATTGCTATTGTACCCTGCTCTACTCTGAAGTTAGCAAAAGCTCCTGCTGAGGCTATTAAATTAGCTTTTATATCTGCATGTGGTTCTCATGCCTTCCATTGCTTCCTTGTTTGTCCTTCAGTGGGGACTGGGTGGTGTTTGGTGGGTCTTGGCCAATGTGGCTAATTATTTCTGTTCTAAATCCTGTCTTTGCCACTGAAATTCCTCAGAGTTTATCACCTTGATTTGGCTTTGAAATGCCTGGCTGGCTTGCCCCACTATTCAGTGCTGTTTGCACTATGTTATGCAGACCTACATGCAGGTCCACTTATTACTACTCTGTTTACTGACCTACATGCAGGTCCACACTTGCTTACGCAACCGTTGTTCCTTTCTTATGCAAACTATTGCTTCATGCCTACTGCCATCCTCTCTTCTTCAGCCTCTGGGATTCTGCTGCACTCAATCTGCATTCAACCTTGCAAGGTCTCAGCACTCAATGCACATTATGCTCTTAGCATGCCATGCTCATTCAGCTCACTAGCTTTTCAGTTCTAAATCAATTTCTGGGGCATGCCAGCCATTTCTATTCTGGTGCAGGATTCTTGCAGCTGATGGTCTTGCTCTGCATTTGTCCACATCCAAGCATGTACAACTTGGGTGGGATCCTCTCACCTGGCCATAGCTGGGAATGTCCTCACCCAGGCTTGGCTTTAGCTTCCTGCTGCACAACAGCAGCTCCTGGTAGAATTTAAGACTAGCGGTGAAGGGTGGAAAAAGTTACCTCTTTTGGCTCTAGTGTTCCATTACAACAGTTAGCCATTGACTTTAGTGGTTTCCCTAGGAAGGCACCTTCACTGCATTCTCCCTATGACTGCCTCTGGTTCACTTGGTTTGATTTAGGGTGGGTAGGCCAGGTGAGTGCCTCAGCAGTTATTGCTCTCCTCCTGTTCCTTGGATGCACATATTGTTGCAGAGTTTTTTTGCAACCTTCCATGGCATTCCCGCTAGATGGTTTGAGTGAGAGCCTGCCACCAAACTGGAATATTTTCCACTTCCCTTTAATTGGGTTTTTAAAATTGCAGCTGCACAGCCATCACTAAATAAACTATACCAAGCCTGGAGGGAAGGCGACCTAGGCATTGGATCCCCAGAGATTTCCTCCTCATAGTGGCCATTTTCTCTCCTCCATTGCCTCAGGTCACAACACTTAGTTAGCATAGTTGTTTCCCCTAGTTTCTTTAGGTAGGTTCTGCTGTTGGATGGAGGTGGAGGATGTCCTGCCATTCCTCTCTCTTGGGATCCCTAATCTCAATGTAAACCATCAGTATCATGCTACACAAGCCTGGGCATTCATTACATTATCCAGCTGAGCACTTCATTGCATTATCAAACTGTCTATGCTTCTCTACTACTACTTACAGTTTCTGCTCCTATGTCACAGTTACTGCTTGCTCATATGCTTCGTGTTGCCGCCTTCTTTGGCAATGATTATACTACATTTCTTTTGGGGATTCCTAAGGTATCTTTAGTCACGGGAATCATCCCATGGCACCTCTGGAGTGGAACCCTCTCTGAGGGTTCCTTGCCTTTCATACCCCTACAGGGTGGCAATTTCTCTGGAATAGAGATTGTGAATGGCAAAAACCAAACTAATACAGTTGCACAAGCATAACACTATACTGGCTGTGTAGGTCAGTGAATTGAAAAGGCTTTGCCTGGAGTTCGGTGGCCAAGCAGCCAGCCACTCCCACTTCCTGAGCTATATAAGCAGTTCCTCTCAGCCTCATTGTGAAACATAGAAACATAGAATTTGACAGCAGATAAGGACCTCTTGGCCCACCCAGTCTGCCCATTTCCCTACCTACTGGATAAGCTGCAGATCCTAGTTAACCAGCAGCCTACTTCTTCCTACACCCACCCCTAGAATGGCCTTATGACTGTCCCATGCATGCTTGAATTCCACCACTGTTTTTGACTCCGCAACCTCCTCCAGAAGGCCGTTCCATGCATCCACAACCCTCTGAAAAAATACTTCCATAAATTACCTCTGAGCCACCCCCTATCTTCAAATTGTGCCTCTTGTTCTTGCACACCTTTTTTGAAAGATGCTACCCGCTTGGACTTTGTTGATTCCCTTGAGGTACTTGAAAGTTTCTATCATGTCCCCTCCCCTTCTTTCCTCGAGGCTATACATATTAAGCTTCTTTAGTCTCTCTTCATATGTCTTCTGGTGCAGACCCTGCACCATTTTAGTTGCTCTCCTCTGGACAGCTTCCATCCTGTCTATGTCTTTGTGGAGATTGGGTCTCCAGAACTGTATGCAGTACTCCAGATGGGGTCTCACCAGCTGTCTGTATAGAGGGATAATAACTTCCTGTTTTCTACTGGTGATGCCTCTCCCTATGCATCCCAGTATTCCCTCCAGCCCTCCTTGCTGCCCTCTCACATTGCTTGCCCACCTTTAGGTCATCTGATATGACTACCCCAGGTCCCTTTCCATTTTTGTTGTTGTTAGTATCTCACCCCCCCATTGTATACTCTTCCCTGGGTTTTGTTTCCCAGGTGCATTACCTGCACTTCTTAGCATTGAATCTAAGCTGCCATACATTTGACCATTCCTCTAACCTTGCCAAGTCCCTTCTCATCCTTTCCACCCCACCCTGTGCATCAACTCTGTTGCAGATCTTTGTGTCATCTGCAAAGAGACATACTTTTCCTTCCAGTCCCTCTGCAATGTTGCTTATAAAGACATTGAAGATGACCGGTCCTAATACCGCAACCCTGCTGTACCCCACTAGTAACCCCCCTTTCTTCTGAGTGGACTCCATTTACTATTACTCTCTGTGTCCTATTCTCCAGCCAATTCTTTACCCAGGCTGTCATCTTGGGTCCCACTCCCAGGCTGGCTAACTAGTGTATTAATCTTTTGTGTGGGACTGTGTCAAATGCCTTGCATTTTTTCTTTGCCCCAGTATCCTCCCCTCCACTTCCAGTGGCACTGCTCTATCCTTAGGCAGATTCCTAAGGTGCCTTTAGTCACAGGAATCTTCCCATGGCACCTCTAGGGGTGGAACCCTCTCCGAGGGTTTCTTGCCTTTCATACCCCTACAGGGTGGTAATTCCTCTGGAATAGAGAGTGCGAACGGCCAAAACCAAACTAACACAGTTGCACAAGAATAACGCTACACAGGCTGCGTAGGTCAGCAAAAAGGCATATATGAAGGTATTCCTTCATTTCTGTAGAAGCAACGCAGCACTAGCATCTCTCTTTCCTTCAATGACAGATTTTATACAGAAAGGTCAGGTTTCATTTTATAATCAGTGACAGTCCCTGTCTTTGAAAAGTTGCATCAACACTTACTACTTGATTGGCCTCCTCAAGGGGCTGGAGCACACAAGCCAGAGTTCCCATGAGCTACAGTACCACTATCATGGGCTGATGTTAAATTCCACCCCCCCCAATTCCATATTCCATTGTGTACTGGTCGAAGGTCATGTATCATTCCATCCACAGATCTGTCACATAACAGGTGGGAGTTACATTGGGTAACATCTCTTGCCTTGTTCCATGGAGTGGTAGTTTGATTTCCATCTGTGTTTTACACTGCAGCTTATGTGCCTTGACAGAATAGCTATAATGGCCAAAATACATTACACAAGTTGAACGTCAAGTTGCTCACATGTGTGTCTTCTTGCAGAAATGGTTGCTTCATTAGGTTGATGTGGTGGGGTATACTTGGGTCTTATACCAAGCATCCAATCTTCAGAGTCTTTGCTATGTTTCATGCATTGTCTGACAATATAAAACCTGGTGTGATGGACTTTGGTGCCAGCCTCTCATAAACAATGCCACTGTTTTTTTTATTTTTACCAGAAAACCCAGTAAAATTCCAAAATCTGTACTTTCTACATAATGGTAAAAGAAAGAATTTCACAGAATTTTTCATGTTAGATCAGATCAGTAAACTTACAGTCGCTATATTTTTCTTACAATTGCTTCCATTACTAGTTTAAATTTTCTTCAATTAATGCTCAGTATATTAAGCCTTATTTTATTCTAATTGTTTTGTTTATCCACATAGTAAAAGAATGACAGTACAATCCTTGCAAAATCCAGAAATTAGACTAACAATTACAGGTGTGGTTCTCAGAATTTCGAGTACTGAAAATGGAATTTCATCATTTTAATCATTGTAAATCAGTGGCCTTGCTCATCAATCATTCTCTCTCACACGCTTCTTTTTTTTAATACTTAGAGTTTACTAAATCTTTATAAATAAAAACATAGTACACACTTATTTTCTGATATACAGAGGTATAGAAACATCGGCTAAAAGATTACTATGTTTTATTTATTTATTGAAATGTTTCCAAAGGAAGGCACTTTGAACAACAAGTTTCTCGTCTCCCGGTGTGACCTGGAGATGAGAGGATACAGGGGTAAAACATACAGAAAAAACAAAATGGACAGCACAATTGGTGTCAAGTAGTACAGTACAAGAAATTAACAGCCATAGCAGAGATACATCAACCTAATTTACAATGAATTTGGACCATTAAAGTGCAAGACTACTATATATACATAAGTGCAATTGTATAAATAAGACAGCTTCAAGATAGGAGAAGGAATGCTAGAGAGGGACAGGATGCATTAAGTATGTGGGAAACAGGTGCAGTTAGAGGAGAGGAAATTATGGAGGGCTGAGGAGATGGATTGAAAGGAGAAAGAGTGGCAAATTTGTGGAAAGACTTTCCAGATTTTTGGGAACCACTGAGTGAAAGCAGATTCACCAGCCAATGTGGAGCCAGTGTGAAGCATGGGGGGACAGAGGTGCACAAATCAGTGGGCCGCAACGATCAAGCAGGGGAAGGAGGGGTAGAGAGGGAGGTGGATAGATATGAGGGAAGAGAGCCAAGTCTGTATTTAGAAATGAGTCTGGCACAGTGACAGAGGTGCCTGTCAGTGAGTGAAGGGAAAGATAGGGAGTGACAGAGGTCACAGTGGTGAGTACGTACAGGAAAGTCAAGGTCAAAGTGGCAGAAAGAGTTGAAAAGGGGTCCTATCTGGAGAGGGAGGATTTGGGAGCAGCACTGTAGACTACATCACAGTAGTTGAAGATGGGTAGGATCATCTTTTGGACACTGTCTCGCCTGGCCATAAGATGGATGCATTTGTGGTTCCTGTATAAGGTGCTGAGCTTGGGGCACAGTTTTTTCTGGATGGCATCGATGTGACCAGAGAAGCTGAGGGATTGGTCTAGCCAAACCCCAAGGTATCTAAATGAGGAGGTATCCTCACGCTGCGTCCCATACAGGGTGTGGAATGTGGGCAGGACAGGGAGCCTGTACACAAGACATGCTCAGCTACCTCTCTAGTAGGAGCTTAATGCAATCTGTTAATTACAGCAAATAAAAGCAAGGTAATTGTCATCATGATTATTCATTCATTATTTTGGCCTAGGCTTCTACTTCCACAGTTCTCCCGAGTGCTTCTTCAAACGTCTGTTTGGCAGCCATCTAGTTCCCCTAGTTGTTACCCAGCAAAACTTTCACCTGAGGTGCTCCACTCATCTTGTTGTAGCAAACATAGAAAACAAAGACTGATGGCCACCTTGTCTTCCCATTTCCATACCTAATGGATAAGCTGCAGATCCTAGTTAACCAACAGCCTACTTCTTCTTACCCCCCACTAGAATTGCCTTATGTCTGTCCTATGCATTCTTGAATTCCCCTATTGTTTTTGACCCCATGACCACCTCAGGAAGGCCATTCCATGCATCCACCACTCTCTCTGTGAAAAAATAATTTCTCACATTGCCCCTGAGCCGTCTCCCCTCTATCATCAATCTGTGTCCCCTTGTTCTTGCACATCTCTTTTTCTGAAAGATGCTACCCTTTGGATTTTGCTAATTCCCTTGAGGTACTTAAATGTTTCTATCATGTGCCCCCTTTCCCTTCTTTCTTCAAGGGGATACATATTAAGCTCCTTTAGTCTTTCTCTCTTCGTATGGCTTCTGGTGCAGACCCTGCACCATTTTATTTGCTCTCCTCTGGACTGCCTCCATCTTGTCTATGTCCTTGAAAAGATGCAGTATCCAGAACCGCATGCAGTACTCCAAATGGGGTCTCACCAACTGTCGGTACAGAGGGATAACAACTTCTTGTTTTGTACTGGTGATGCCTCTCCCTATACATCCCAGCACCCCCCAAGCCCTCCTTACTGCCTTCTCACATTGCCTGCCTATCTTTAGTTCATCTGATATGACTACCTCTATGTCCCTTTCCATTTTTGTTGTTGTTTGTACCTCCCCCAACACTGTGTACTCTTCCCCTGAGTTTCTGTTTCCCAGGTGCATTACTTTGCACTTCTTTGCATTGAATCTAAGCTGCCATACTTCTGACCATTCCTCCAACCTTGCTAAGTCCCTTCTTATTCTTTTCACACAGTCCCTTGTGTATCAAACCTGTTGCAGATCTGCAAAGAGGCATACTTTCCCTTCCAGTCCTTCTGCAATGTCCTCTACAAAGAAATTAAAGAGGACCAGTCCGGGTTCTGAACCTTGCAGTACCCCACTAGCCATCCCCCTTTCTTTGGAGTAGACTCTATTTACTACTACCCTCTATATCCTGTAGTCCAGCCAATGTTTTACCCAGGCTTCAACCCTTTGACCCACTCCCAGGCTGGCTAACTTGTTTATTAATCTTTTGTGTGGGACTGTGTCAAATGCTTTGCTAAGTCTAGGCAGGCCATGTTCACAGCCCCTCCCAAGTCTACTACTTTGGTCACGCAGTCAAAGAAATCAATTAGACTCATCTGACATGACCTTCCCACTGTGAATCCATGCTGCCTTGGGTCCTGTGCCTCACTGGCCTCTAGGTACTCAACAATTCTTTCCTTCAGAAGTGATTCTGTCATTTTCCCTACCACTAAGGTCAAACTAACATTTCTATAGTTTCCTGCCTTCTGTGGTGCTCCCACTTTTGTGAAGAGGAATCACATCTTCCCTCCTCCAGTCCTCAGGTACCACACCATCCTCCCATGAGGAGGCAGTATAGCACAGTGGTTTAAAGCTCTGTGCTGCAAACCTGAAAATCTGTGTTTGAATCCCACAGCCCTCACTTGCATTCTGTGTGACCCTGAGCAAGTCGCTTAACTTCTTGTGCTCCCAGATCGCACCTGTAAACAAGCTTTAAGCTTAGTGTGTCTATCCTGGTAAAACAAAGGTAGAAAAAAATTTGTTAAAAAGGGTTATGCACACTGCATTGCAACCAACAAAGAGCACTCCCCCTACTACCCTGTATCCATGTGTTATTTAAAAAGGTTATTCAGCTCTGGGGTTTTCTTTGAGCTTGGACAAGATTGTTTTGCAAAAACATATGTGATTGCCAGAGTTCCTACTAAGTCATCAATTTAGCTTTGGTGAGGCAACCACCTGCTTTTGAATTGCTCTGTTTCTTATTGCCGTCTCAGTATGTTTTCCATTTCCAGGCTATGCCTAATGTGTCTGTTCCACAATACCAGAGTTGGGGGATTTGGGAACAACTAGTAAGTTATTGATTTTAGCACAGATGCACATGAACTCTGAAAAATGTATTTCTCATTGGCCTCTTAGCCCCTGAGGGGAGGAAGCTCCCAAACCAGATATTGCACCTGTACTTTAGCAGCCCAACTCACTATTCTATTTACCATCAACTTATTCTCCTCCCAGAATTGGGCTATCTTTGGGCATGCAGCAATAGCTATGGAACTGACCTGCCTTCTGACAACAATCCCTCCAGCAGGAGTCAATGTATGTGAAACTATAATGCTTTGTGATTGTTGGAATTTTGAAAAAAAAGCAACATTAACAACCTTCCTCTTAAACTCTCTCCAGGCATTACTAGTGGGAGATATTGCTGATGGGTGATCTGAATATGCCAGATGTTAACTGGAGTGCAGTTGCCACAGCCACTTTGAAGAGTGGGGTTATTCTAGATGCCCTACAGGGGGCATGCCTTAGACAACTAGTATTGGAGCCCACTCGAGAGGGAGCAATCTTAGACCTGGTTCTCTCAAATGGAGATGAAGAGAGGATCACAGATGTAGAAGTGGGTAGCCATCTGGAAACTCGCAACCATCGAACAGTATGGTTCACAATAAACACAGCAATAGAGTCAAGCCATACAAAGGCAAAGGTACTGGACTTTAGGAGGGCTGACTTTGCTAAAATGGGTAAGTGCCTAAGGAATGCACTAGCACATGGGCAGGAAGGAGGGTGGAAGAACAATGGGAATAATAAACTGCTATCACAGAGGCAACAAGCCTTTTGTGAAGCAAATAAACAAAACTAAACGATGTAAGAAACCACTATGGTTCTCAAAGGAAGTAGCAGTGAAGGTTCAAGAGAAAAGAAAGCTTTCAGGAAGTACAAGGAATCGCA
This sequence comes from Neoceratodus forsteri, assembly GCA_016271365.2. NCBI lineage: Eukaryota > Metazoa > Chordata > Ceratodontiformes > Ceratodontidae > Neoceratodus > Neoceratodus forsteri. Next base: position 28,506,083 of record CM028129.1, read on the forward strand.
GAAGGAGCAGGACAGAGAACTGTATCAGTTAAAGCAAAAGGAAGCTGGGAAGGCAGTCAGAACAGCAAAGGCCCAAACCGAGGAAAAGATAGCCAACTCAGTTAAGAAGGGGATAAAACCTTTATAGGTACATCAGGGAGCCGAAGGAAACCAAGGGAGGGATAGTGAGGCTTAATAAAGGGGGAGGGTGGGCAGAGGGAGACTGTGAAAAGGCAGAGATACTAAACAAATATTTTGCTCAGTACTTACAAAGGAAGAGGGGTGTACCTAGAACAAACAGTAGAAACACATTGGATACAGAAGTTGATACCAGCCCATTTACAGAAGAAAGGGTTCTGAAAGAACTCTTAAAACTGAAGGTGGACAAAGCAATGGGGCCTGATGGGATTCATCCCAGAATTTAAAAGAACTAAGGGTAGAATTAGTGACACCACTGACTACCCTGTTTAACAAATCATGGGAGGATGGGGTGGTACCCGAGGACTGGAGGAGGGCAGATGTGATTCCCCTTCACAAAAGTGGGAGCAAGGCAGAAGCAGGAAACTACAGACCTGTTAGTTTAACCTCAGTGGTAGGGAAAATGATGGAATCACTTCTGAAGGAAAGAATTGTCAAGTATCTAGAGGCCAGAGGGGCACAGGACCCAAGGCAGCATGGATTCACAGCAGGAAGGTCATGCCAGACAAATCTGATAGATTTCTTTGACTGGGTGACCAAAGTAGTAGATCAGGGAGGGGCTGTGGACATGGACTACCTAGACTTTAGCAAGGCATTTGACACAGTCCCACACAAAAGATTAATATACAAGTTAGCTAGCCTGGGAGTGGGACCCAAGATGACAGCCTGGGTAAAAATTGGCTGGAAAATAGGACACAGAGGTAATAGTAAATGGAGTCCACTCTGATGAAGGGGGGTTACTAGTGGGGAATTTACATGAGTTCAGTGTGGGACAGTCCTCTTCAATGTCTGTCTTGGCATTGCAGAGAGACTGGATGGGAAAGTATGTCTCTTTGCAGATGACAAAGATCTGCAACAGAATTGATGCACAAGGTGGGGTGGAAAGGATGAAAAGGATTTGGCAAGGTTAGAAGAATGGTCAAATGTATGGCAGGTTAGATTCAATGCTAAGAAGTAAAGTAATGCACCTGGGAAACAAAACCCAGGGAAGAGTACACAATGGGGGTGAGATACTAACAACAACAAAATGGAAAGGGACCTGGGGGTAGTCATATCAGATGACCTAAAGGTGGGCAAGCAATGAGAGGGCAGCAATGAGGGTTGGGGATATTGGGATGCATAGGAGAGGCATCACCAGTGGAAAACAGGAAGTTATTATCCTCTGTACAGACAGCTGGTCAGACCCCATCTGGAGTACTCGTGCAGTTCTGGGAGACCCAGTCTTCGAAAGACATAGACAGGATGGAAGCTGTCCAGAGGAGGCATAATTCAAATGGTGCAGGGTCTGCACCAGAAGATATATGAAGAGAGACTAAAGAAGCTTAATATGTATAGCTTCGAGGAAAGGAGGGAGAGGGGGACATGATAAAAACTTTCAAGTACCTCAAGGGAATCAACAAAGTCCAAGAGGGTAGCATCTTTCAAAAAAAGAGGTGTGCAAGAACAAGGGGGCACAATTTGAAGATAGAGGGGGGGCGGCTCAGAGGTAATTTAAGGAAGTATTTTTTCACAGAGAGGGTTGTGGATGCATGGAACAGCCTTCATGAGGAGGTCGTGGAGTCAAAAACAGTGGTGGAATTCAAGCATGCATGGGACAGTCATAAGGCAATTCTAGGTGATGGGGGTAGGAAAAAGTAGGCTGCTGGTTAACTAGGATCTGCAGCTTATCCAGTAGGCAGGGAAATGGGCAGACTGGGTGGGCCAAGAGGTCCTTATCTGCCGCCAAATTCTATGTTCCAGGCAAGAATATCCAACAGGGTGGATATGATGATAACATCCCACTTGGGTGGTTAGGCCTGACCACTGGCCAAGGGCATCCAACACCCAAGAAAGGATGTTATCCCTACATAACACCCACCCTGGAGGGCATTATTCCTATTATACAATGGCTTGATATTTTATACAGAATAAAAAAAATATTTTAAAGAATGTTTTTGTTAGTCTGGACAAATATTTTTGTTTCTTAAGAGAACGTGCAAATAGAGCAAATGGAGCAAATACAAAGAATCAGCAGGGATGTTATTCCAGGATAACATCCCTGCTGTGATGGCCAACTGACCAATCAGAAGTCAGGATTCTTTCTTGCCATTGAATAATTATGTGTTTTCTCCAATACTTTGTTCCATTGTCACTCAAGAAAGGTTTTTTAGGCTGCTTCTTTTCCTTTGTCCTGAATTTTCCTAAGAGTGTTTTTTTTAGCACAAGGAGTGCAAGATTTGTACCAGTGAGGAAACTGGGTCCCTGGAGTGACTATGGGTAGCTGTGTGTTTTACATATTTAAGGAGGGGATTTAAAGTGGACAACATTTCTGCTCTAATGGGATCCCTGTTTACTTGTCTCTGATCTTCAAAATATCTAAAACAAGGTCAGAGTGTGTCACTTGAGACTCTTCCCTCAGGATCAGAAATGTTTTCATGTCCCTCTCTTGAAACAGCTGCCCTAAATGGCTTAATCCGTTGTCCTGATATTTTTTTAAAAGCTGGGTCTGTCTTCGTTGAAGGGAAATGGAGGTAGAAACATACAATAATTGTGACTACCAAACTTGTATTAGGGAGATAACATTTCTGTATGACTTTCCACCAAACCTGCAGGGTTGCCTTCAACTTAAGATTGCAAACTGCTCTTATAACTGCTGGGGTTTAGCCTGAGGTGATTAGTGAAGGAAGTTCACAGCTACGTCAGTATATACAGTTAATCTGTGAAATCGTATTGAAACTTTCAGTAAAATATTTATTGGAAAAACTGTGAGTAACGCTGCATTTTCTATTTGCCAGCCAGCCATATTAATGTTATGAGACAAGTAAGGTTTACTTTTGTAACTGAAACTTTTATATGTAATATCTGTACTTGAAGGGACTCCATTGCAAATGAGCTTGCCTCAATGATTACATTCCCTAATAAAACTGAATTGAATCAAAATTGAATTGAAGTTTTGATACTGCTCAGCTGAGCTAGGTAACAGTAGGGTACATTTCACACTAGTTACACCAAAGACTTGCTTTAGTATTTTTAATGAGTTGCATACCTGTTACTGTATCCAGCACAAAACATATTAAATACTGTTGCCAAAGAGTTGCAACTCAGGTTTGTACTAGAAAATAGTCTAAGAAATTTCCATTCTGATTGACTGATACCCCTGGCAAGGTGGGCTTCTATCAGACAACACAGCCCGGGTATTAAAAGTACCAGTCCCAACTGAACTCATAAACACAATCGGGGGGCACTGGCTGTTTTCAAATTGCAGACCCACCTTTTGTTTTTATTGGTAACAAAGATTTCCCAATCAAGTAATAACGGGAGTCCCTCCCAGCCCGTGTCAAAAGCATTCATTCACCTGAAAAATACATATTTTATATAAAATTAAAGTTTTTCAGTCACATCAAACTGCTCAAACCTCACAGAGCTTTTCACATCCCACGCTGCTTCAAAGGCTTACCAATCTATTTGCTGTTTCCAGCTGACAGTGCATCTCCATCTATGTGGAGCAGAATATAGAACTGCCATCTCCACTCCTCAGACCAATTCTTCCAATCCATTTAGTTTTAAATTGTAGCCCTTCTCAGTTTTAAGATTGTAGCCCTGCCCTACCACCCACTGGGTTTTCCTAAACTGATGGATTTGGCTGTTGAAAGCAGTTGCATTTTAAAAAATCACAACACTGAAGATGTACCCACTAAGCTCTGCTCTAACCAGAGAAAGGTAAATGAAGACCTGCTCTGCTGCAGCTTGGAAAGAAGGTGGTAGTAGCAATTTACATCACAGGCCTTGAACAGTAAGCACCATGTTATTAAATCACGAGGAAGTACCCCTCCTATACTGCTGCCTAGGTAATGAATGAGTCAAGTCTTTCATGACTCTATCCTGTGCCAACTGATTTTGAAGATGAAAACAATAAACTCCCCAGTGAGGGGCTGTTAACATGGCCTACCTAGACTTTAGCAAGGTATGTGACACAGTCCTGCACAAAAGATTAATAAACAAATTAGCCAGCCTGGGAATGGGTCCCAGGGTGGTAGCCTGGGTAAAACACTGGCTGGACAACAGGACACAGCGGTTAATAGTAAATGGAGTACACAGTGAAGAAAGGGGGGTTACTAGCGGGCTACCGCAGGGTGCAGTACTGGTTCTGGTCCTTTTTAATGTCTTTATAAGTGACATTGCAGAGGGACTGGAAGGGAAAGTATGTCTCTTTTCAAATGACACAAAGATCTGCAACAGGGTTGATACGCAAGGTGGGGTGGAAAGGATGAAAAGGGACTTGACAAGATTGGAGGAATGGTCAAATGTATGGCAACTTAGATGCAATGCAAAAGAAGTGCAAAGTAATGTACATGGGAAACAAAAACCAGGGGAAGAGTACACAATGGGGGTGAGATACTGACAACAAACACATGGAAAGGGACCTGGGGGTAGTCATATCAGATGACCTAAAGGTGGGCCAGCAATGTGAGAAGGCAATAAGGAGGGCTGGGAGATACTGGGATGCGTAGGGAAAGGCATCACCAGTAGAAAACAGGAAGTTGTTGGCCCTCTGTACAGACAGTTGGTAAGACTACATCTGGAGTACTGTGTACAGTTCTGGAGACCCATCTCCACAGAGACTCAGAGGAGGGCAACCCAGAATGGTGCAGGGTCTGCACCAGAAGACATATAAAGAAAGACTAAAGGAGCTTAAGATGTATAGCCTCGAGGAAAGGAGGGAGTGGGGGGCATGATAGAAACTTTCAAATACCTCAAGGGAATCAACAAAGTCCAAGAGGGTAGCATCTTTCAGAAAAAGAGATGTGCAAGAACAAGGGGGCACAATTTGAAGATAGAGGGGAGGATGGCTCAGAGGTAATGTGAGGAAGTATTTCTTCACAGAGAGGGTTGTAGATGCATGGAACGGCCTCCTGAGGAGGTCGTAGAGTCAAAACAGTGGAGGAGTTCAATAATGTATGGGACAGACATAGTTCAATTCTAGTGGGGTTAGGAGGAAGTAGGCTGTCTGTTAACTAGGATCTGCAACTTATCCATTAGGTAGGGAAGTGGGCAGACTAGGTGGCCAAACGGTCCTTATCTGCCATCAGATTCTATGTTTCTATGCTGCTCCTGTTAGTTAGCTGTCTGCTGGTGTTCAGGAAATTACCATAGAGCAGCAGGTAGGGAGCATGCCACCTGGGACCTTTGCCCTCATTGTTTAATGTATACTCACCAAATGATTTCATGGGGTTTATGTTGGTTTGTTTGTCAGTGTATTGGTTGCTACCCCGCCGCTTCTCAAGGTTTCTGGTTGGGTTGCAGCAGATGTTGAACTATGCAGCTTCATTTTAGTCTGCTTGATAGATTGCTGAGCAGGGAATGGGTTCGGTGTATAAATCAATAATCCAACATGAACAGCATTTCGAAGCGCTGTCTGCAGGGATAATTGCCGGGGTGGGCTACAGCAGAATAGCCAGATGAGTTCAGTTACCCAAACTTTTCAGGGGCATCCCGGGCATTTACTTGAAAGTGAAAGAGGCCCGAAGAGGTCTCTTATATTGCCCTCTCCTGCCAATTGCAGCAGTGGAGAGACTATTTTACAGAAACGTTTTTGTTAGTCATTTTTATTTCCTTTTCACATTTCTTTAAAATTTTTTAAGCATTTTATTTAAAATATGAACAATGATCCACTTTGTAAGCACAATAATACCAAACAGGGTGGGCAGAATTAGACTATATCATACCTTCCAGGGGCTATAAAGCCATTCGTCTGTGGCGTCGGGCCTCATTAAGCCTCTGGGCAGTCTGGTATAGCCCGGATTCACTACAGAATATTAACAGTCACTGGCCTGACTTACAATAGCCTGACATTGTTTGCCAGACAATCACTTGCCCAACAATTGGAATATACCTCCATGGAGATAATTTTATGTTTAGGGGGCTTTCACCCCCTGCACCCCATACTCTAAATATAATCACTTCCACCATTCATAAATGTTTACTGCTGGGCAAGTGACTGTCGTACATATGGTGTCAGGCTATTTTAATTTGAGTGAGTGACTGTCAATATTTCATAGGACTCCCAGTTTGGCCCAATACTGCCCACTCTGTTGGGTAGTATTGCTTGCATACATTGTGGCAGAAATGCAAAGGCATTCTGGTTGAGCTGCAAAGCCGTTTTATAAAATGTATTCTTGAGCTGGCTAAGTGTTGAAAAAACACAATATGAGTTGCTAATGCATTTCCAGCTCTAGTAAACAATACAAACCAACTGTTTTTATTTTTTTTCTTTGGTAACTGGGTAGTCCCACTAGGCACAAGTGCCTGTTTCAGGGCAACCTAGGAGCACTGGGCAGTTAAGTGACTTGCTCAGAGTCACACAGTATGCAAGAGGAGGTTAGGTGAGAATCAAACCCAGGTCTAGTCTGCTGGATGTATCGTTTGTTCATACCTCATTCCTCTAACTCTCTAGGCTATACTGCCAGCCCAACATATTGACGTGATAGTTTATTATGAATTGTACTGTAGTTACAGCATTGTTCAGGTACCTCATCCTACCTTTGTATTTGGGAGTGGTCAGAATTGTCCAATTATGGCTATGAAGTTCTTTTCCCAACAAAAAATTATGAAACCATCTGTCTCAGCTCCTTCCAAAGTTTTGTGGGTAGACCAAATTGTACAGTATTCCATAGGGTACACACCTCCCACACACACACCCCTACCCCACAGCCCTAAAAATGTTGACAAAGCATCTCTTGGCTAATTAGTGGATTCCTACTGACTGTTTGTAAATGTATGATGCTCTGTTCTGTGTTTTCAGTTTTGTCGTGTTCATGACGAGGAACCTTTATAAAAGAGCTTTGGCTCAAAGGTGCTTAATTCTGATTATTACAAATAAATAAAATAAACTTGTCCTGAACACATAGCAAATGTAGCCATCAATCTCTAAGTGACCACTTGGCATTTTTTCTAATCACCTTCACTACTTGCAGAAATAACATGAACATTACAAATGATTTTTTCTGCATTTTGCAAAACATGCAAATAAAAACATCTGTAAGTTCACCCAGCTGTATCTACAACACATCTACACCTAGTGGTAAAGAACTTTTCCAATTGCAGCCTGTCACAGCAGGTTCAGTAACGTATGGGGTACAGCACCAATGGTTGCACAATTGATGCCCATCTGGTATGTTACAGTATGTTTGGGTTAGCTGGATGAGACAGACAACATCCATGGTGAGGGTAGGCAATCCAACAATGGTCTCAAAACAAATGACTATTTAGCATGCTGATTACAGGATCTTTTCCTGGCTGGATGAAGCAGAAATACAGGCACAGTGTAGGTCACCTGCCAATAGTCTCACTCATTGTTCTCCTCTGGAATATTTTATTTCAATTCTGTTGTAGCTCCCTTGTAACGTATTGGTAGGGACCTCCTTTGATCACCATGCACTGCCACCTTACATCCTACTAAGACTCTTCCTACCTGGTCTTCCTGGGATTCCTAAGGCACCCACGACACACTACTGTGTTGTCTCTTCAACTTGTCCCTTAGTGCAGGGTCTGCTTATATTTCCTTGGCAGCTTCATCCCATTGTATACAGCTGCCCACAGTGAAAGAGAATCCCAGGAACCAACTTAGGAGACAGGAGAATACAGCTCCACTGCAGATCTGAGGAGCAGGTAAGGCTTCATCTTCCTCATCAGCAGCCTGAACGTTTTCCTTCTATAATTTCCTCCTCAGGACATTACCACGTGGGTTGCACATGACTTCTTCTTGTGCATCTGCACAGTGTTGCTGGCATCAGCCACACTTCAACCCCACATCTGCCGTGTCTCTGACCATGCTACCACCATGCCTCTGCTTGGTGGCTGTTGGACAATGAGATACACAACCCTCCCTTTCTCCCAGAAGAATGAGAGCAGTCTGTGGGATGCTACATCCTACTCCTTAAGTAGGTCGGCCCTCAATGATCTTTGCTCATTCAAAAATGCAAGTCACCTGCACAGTGAATGGTAGCACTACCACTGCCCCACTAGGCTGGTCCCTATCTGGTATATTGCAGCACACTGGTTTTGCAGACAGGAAGAGCAGCACACAATAGCAGTGGCTTATTAAGGAGGCTACCCACCCAGGGTTCTACAGATGATGCCCATCTGACATGTTGCAATGCTGCTTACTTCTGATAGGTTGAGGTAGACGAGTAGCAGCTGGCCACAGGGCCAGCCACCAGTTGTTCCAACATATATACACATCTGCCATCTTAGAGGGCTGAAGCATTCTGATAGTTTGATGGAATCATGAGTAAGCAGCCAGGCAGGCATGGGCAAATGGGTCTGTGACAGTGACCAGCAGGATTAAGGAAGGAGATAGCCTGCATTGAAGTTCAAGAAGGTTAATAAAGGGTGGTGACTTATTATCCCCAGAAACTATGATTCCATCTCGTCCTCCCTCACTCAGAAAGATCCACAAATTTCTACTCTACTCTGAATGTTGGATTTCCACACCTCAGCTGAGTTTCTTTGCCCGTACCAATCAGGGTTTAGAAAACATCACTCCACAGTTTCTTCCCCACTGTGTGTCACCAACACTATCCACTGTGCCTTGGACAAAAGCCAAAACACTGTCCCAATTTTCATTGACCTTGCCAAGGTCTTTGATTTCATCTTACATACACTACTACAAAACAAACTCCTCTCTGCTGGTCTGGCATCTCCCTCCACACTTTCGTTTCAGTTCTCCCCCTCCCCATTTTGGCTGGTGTTCCCCAGGGGTCTAATCTTGGCCCTTTGGTGTTCTCAATACATATAAATAATCTCCCTTCCACCTGTTCCAATTCCTACATATGTATGTACATGGACGACATTGTCATTTTTGCATCCAGGCCCTCTATAAAGGACATACAAGCTCCTCTCCAACAGGCTTCAACAATGTCTTGGCTTGATTTCAAGCAAATGACCTAAAAGTTAACAAAAAACAAAAACACAGTCTCAATTACTTTTTTTTCTTTTCAAAGGCTTTCTAAGCTCCTGATCCCACCAGTGTTTCTTACCTAGGAAAATTGTACCCCAGACACTGTGAATGTCTTCAAATACCTGAGGGTATGGCTTGATAACCACTTCGATTTCTCTGCACACATTGATGCACAAATCTTCAAAATCTGCTGTCAAATGGGATTTCTTTATCAAAATAAAGACTCCATCTCACTCCCCATATGGCCCAAGCTTGTCACTAAAATGATCCTCCATCTCTAGACTATGCTGACATCATCTACAGCACAGTCCCTGCTGCATCCCTCTCTACATTGGACACCATGCTGAACTCCTTCTGTAGATTTGCCACTGCCTCTCCTCTGTGTATGCACCACTGATCCCTTTACTCTGCCTTTCCATCTCACCCATCACACATAGGAGGCATATCCACTCCCTATCCTTCATTGGCAAGTTTTGGTTTGGGCTTCTAACGCCTTACCTTTCCTCCTACTTTACCCTCGCATCCCCCTGTGTACTCCCTTCATTCCTGTGATCCCCACTCTTTCAAAATCCCTCACATTCACCTTCCAGCAAGAATGCATTCTCCTACTGCCTACCTGGTCTATGGAATAAACTCACCTTCCAGGCTTGGAAGTCTACCACTCGGCCTCATCTTTAAAAATTAGTCTTATTCTTCCATTTCAACCCTGTTCCTGTCTCTCCACCAACTCTGTGCTGTCCCTCCCCTCCCCATCAGCTCCACCTCCTACAAAGTATTCACATAAGCAACTCTGCCACACCAAAAGACCTCCATCCTCTATGTCCATCCCCTAGGTAGATGCACAATATGAGTTGTTTCATGTGCACTTTTTGATGTCCATAGTTTTAATCCCCTTTCATTTATTGCCATGTAATCTAAGTGTGGATTTTCTTATGTCATTTTCTTACTTGTATCTGTACCAAACAATCTTGAATATTTAATTGTATCTGTACTCTAAATATCTTGTATTCTATTTGAATGTGTATTTTACTGTACGATGTCCTCAGGTCACACTTGAAATGAGCCTCAACTCAGTGTCCTTTCCTGGTCACCAACTTTTAAATAAATAAATAAATTAAAAAGCAGTATACTACTAGCAGCAACACAGACTTTCATCATCTTCCTTCTAATGCTCTCACCCATTTGGTATACCCACAGCACCTTCATCTTCTAGAACTCTGGAAGACATCTTAATTTGGGATATGTTCATTTTGGAAGTGACACCACTCAAAATGTCAATTGAAGGGATGTGTTCTTAAGTTATTCACAGAATTGTACCTGTAGCATCAAATATGCTCTCTTTGTGTTAGTGAAGGAGTGTAGCTGAGCTATTGAAAGTTCACTCAAAGATGATCACCTTGTATCCTGTATTGCAAATACAGTACAGACTTATGTCTCAATTTTACTTGCATATAATGTTCTAGATAATCCTGTGCAATCTGTATGGCTATAATTTCTGTTGCCAGGTGAGCACACTGTGTGCTGCCCATGTTATTAATGAGACCATGATCAGGCAGCACATTACAGACAGAATACCATCTGCCAGTGATCTTTCAGTCACAGTATCAGTTCTTGGCTGGACACCTTCTTCACTGTGTTCTGCAGCACTGGATTACTGCTTTCTCTCTCCTTGTACTCCTTTAGAAAAGGTGGAAATAGTTACTGATGGTGCCAGTTAATCCTGTTGTGTAAGTGATAGCTCCCTTTTGTTGTCCATCTATGCAGATATCTTCTCAAACATGTTGTGCAATATTCCTTATTCTTGCCTTCTTCTTCCAAGAATGTCCCATCAGTGTCCCTGAAATATGTATTTAAAAGGGGTGCCAAAATATAGAGCCAGATTTTCAAAAGACTTAAGTTGACACAAGCCCCAGGTGTGCAGACAATACGGTGCACTAAGCTTATGGCAATCTAATGAGATTTTGGATGCTGTGTGGCAATTGCAACAAGTTAGACCAGAGCTTGCACCAGATATTTGGCATAAGCTGCTGTACAATGTGGAAACTGTTGCAACTGTGTCCCAGATGATAAAATCTGACACAGTTACAGCTTAGTGGTGCGGCGCCCCACCAGAACCTAAGTATCTTGGCAGAGGGCTTGATACAAGCTCTGCACAATGCCTTGAAATTCTGGCCCATAGTGTTCACAGTCCACATACTGTTAATATAATAGGCATATATGAAGGTATTGCATAATTTCTGCAGAAGCAATGCAGCACTAGCATCCCTCTTTTCTTCAAAGACAGATTTTATACGCAAATGTCAGGTTTAATTCGGCAATCAATGATGGTCCCTGTCTTTGAAAAGTTGCATTGACACATACTACTTGATTGGCCTCCTCAAGGGGCTGGAGCACACAAGCCAGAGTTCCCATGAGCTACAGTACCACTGTCATGGGCTGATGGGAAACTCTCCCCTCCCAGCACCATATTCCATTGTGTATTGGTGGATGGCCATGTGTCATTCCATCCACTGATCTGTCATGTAACAGGTGGGAGTTTCATTGGGTGACATCTCTTGCCTCATTTCATGGAGGGTAGTTTGTTTGCCATCTGTCTTTACATGGCAGCTTATGTGCCTTGACAGAATAGCTATAAAGATCAAATACATTACAGAGTTGAACGGCAAGTTGCTCACATGTGTATCTTCTTGCAGAAATGGTTGCTTCACTAGGTTGATGTGGTGGGCTATACTTGGGTCTTATACCAAGCATCCCATCTTCAGAGCCTTTGCTATGTTTCATGCATTGTCTGACACTATGAAACCTGGTGTGAGGGACTTTGGTGCCAGCCTCTCATAAACAGTGCCACTGTTTTTTTTTTTTTTTTACCAGAAAACCCAGTAAAATTCCAGAATGTGTACTTTCTGCACAATGTTAAAACAAAGAATTTCACAGAATTTGACATTTTAGGTCAGATCAGTAAATTTACATTTGCCATATTTTTCTTAGAGTTGCTGCCATTACTAGTTTCAATTTGCTTCATTTAATGCTCAGTATATTATGCCTTCTTTTATTCCAATTGTTTTGTTTATCCACATAGTAAAAGAATGACAGAATCCTGGCAAAAATCCAAAATTAGACTAACAATTAGAGGCAGGAAGGTGGTGGAGCAACAATGGGGAAACATCAAAACCACCATCACAGAGACACAAGCCTTTGTGTGAAGCAAATAAATCAAAATGAAAGAAAAACATTATGCTTCTCAAAAGAAGTGGCGGGAAGGTTAGGGAGAAAAGCTAGCATTCAGACAGTTTATGTAACATGAAGGAGCTTGACGAGAACTATACCAGTTAAAGCAGAAGGAAGCGGGTAGATAGTCAGAATAGCAAAGGCTCAAACTGAGGAAAAGATAGCCAACTCAGTTAAGAAGGGGGATAAAACCTTTTTTAGGTACATTAGGGAGCAAAAAAAGACTAAGGCAGGGATACTGAGGCTGAATAAAGAGGAAGGTGGTTGGGCAGAGAGCGACAGTGAAAAAGCAGGGTTACTGAATGAATACTTCTGCTCAGTATTCACAATGGAAAAGCCAGTCAATAGAAGCACTGTGGATAGGGGGGTCGATATTCACAGAAGAAAGGGTTCTGAAACAACTCTTAAAACTGAAGGTGGATAAAGCAATGGGCCTGATGGGATTCACCCCAGAATTCTGAAAGAACTAAGGGAAAAACTAGTAACACCACTGACTACCCTTTTTAATAAATCATGGGAAGATGGTGTGGTACCTGAGGACTGGAGTAGGGTGGATGTGATTCCCCTTCACAAAAGTGGGAGCAAGACAGAGGCAGGAAATTACAGACCTGTCAGTTTGACCTCAGTGGTAGGGAAAATGATGGAATCACTTCTGAAGGAAAGAATTGTTGAATACCTAGAGGCTAGTGGGGCACAGGATCAAGACAGCATTGATTCACAGAGGAAAGGTCATGTCAGGCAAAATCTAATTGATTTCTTTGACTGGGTGACCAAAGTAGTAGATCAGGGAGGGGCTGTGGACATGGCCTACCTAGACTTTAGCAAGGCATTTGACACAGTCCTGCACAAAAGATTAATAAACAAATTAGCCAGCCTGGAAGTGGATCCCAGGGTGGAAGCCTGGGTAAAACACTGGCTGGACAACAGGACAAAGTGGGTAATAGTAAATGGAGTCCTCAGTGAAGAAAGGGGGGTTACTAGTGGGGTACTACAGCATTCAGTACTGGGACCGGTAATTTTTAATGTCTTTATAAATAACATTGCAGAGGGACTGGAAGGAAAAGTAGGTCTCTTTGCAGATGACACAAGATCTGCAGCAGGGTTGATACACAAGGTGGGGGAAAGAATGAAAAGGGACTTGGTAAGGTTGGAGGAATGGTCAATTGTATGGCAGCTTAGATTCAGTGCAAAGAAGTGCAAAGTAATGCACCTGGGAAACAAAAATCCAGGGGAAGAGTACACAATGGGGGTGAGATACTGACAGCAACAAAAATGGAAAGGGGCCTCGGAGTAGTCATATCAGATGACCTAAAGGTGGGCCAGCAATGTGAGAAGGCAGTAAGGAGGGCTGGGGGTTACTGGGATGCATAGGGAGAGACATCCACCAGTAGAAAACAAGAAGTTGTTGGCCCTCTGTACAGACAGTTGGTAAGACTACATCTGGAGTACTGTGTACAGTTCTGGAGACCCCATCTCCACAAAGACATAGACAGGGTGGAGGCTGTCCAGAGGAAGGCAACCAAAATGGCTCAGGGTCTGCACCAGAAGACATATGTAGAAAGACTAAGGGAGCATAAGCTGTATAGCCTCGAGGAAAGGAGGGAGAGGGGGAACATGATAGAAATATCCAAATACCTCAAAGGAATCAACAAAGTCCAAGAGGGTAGCATCTTTCAGAAAAAGAGATGTGCAAGAACAAGGGGACACAATTTGAAGATAGAGGGGGGACAGCTCAGAAGTAATGTGAGGAAGTATTTCTTCACAGAGAGGTTTGTAGATGCATGGAACAGCCTTGCTGAGGAGGTCGTAGAGTCAAAAACAGTGGGGTAGCTGAGCATGTCAAGTATACATATTAAGATCCTTTTAGTCTTCTTTCTATGGCTTGGTGCAGACCCCTGCACCATTTTAGTTGCCCTCCTCTGGATTAAGGCCCATCTTGTCTATGTCCTTGCAGAGATGGAGTCTCCAGAAATGCATGCAGTACTGAAGGGGCCTACCAACTGTCCGCTCAGAAGGATAACAACTTCCTTTTTTACAAGTGATGCCCTCTCCCTATACATCCCAGTATCCCCCGCCTCCTTAATGCCTTCTGACATTGCTTGCATATCTTTAGGTCATCTGATATGACTACCCCAGGTCCTTTCCATTTCCGTTGTTGTTAGTCCCCCACAGGTATAATCTTCCCCAGGTTTTTGTTTCCCAGATACATTACTTTGCACTTCTTTGCATTGACTCTAAGCTGCGATACTTTTGACCATTCCTCCAACCTTGCAAGTCCCTTCTTATCCTTTTCTCCCCCCCCTTGTGTATCAACCCTGTAGCAGATCTTTGTGTCATCTTCTGCAAAGAAGCATACTTTCCCTTCCAGTCCCTCAGCACTGTCCCCTATAAAGGCATTAAAGAGAACCGGACTCGGTACTGAACCCTGCAGTACCCAATAGTCACCCCCCTTTCTTTGGAGTCCAGCCAATGTTTTACCTAGGCAACAACCCTGGGACCCACTCCCAGGCTGGCTAACTTGTTTATTAATCTTTTCTGCAGGACTGTGCAAATGCCTTGGCTAAAGTCTAGGTAGGCTATGTTCACAGCCCTCCCAGGTCTACTATTTTGGTCACCCAGTCAAAGACATTAATTAGAGTCATCTGACATGATCTTCCCACTGTGAATCCATGCTGCCTTGGGTCCTGTGCCTCACTGGTCTTTAGGTACTCTACAGTTCTTTCCTTCACAAGTGATTCCATCATTTTCCCTACCACTGAGGACAAACTAACAGATCTGTAGTTTCCTGCCTCTGTGGTGCTCCCACTTTTGTGAAGGGGAATCACATCTGCCCTCCTCCAGTCCTCAGGTACTATACCATCCTAGCATGATTTGTTAAAAAGGATTGTGTACACTACATTGCTACCAACAAAGAGCACTCTCCTACCACCCTGTATCCATGTCTTATTTAATGAGGTTATTCTACTCTTGGGTTTTCTTAGAGCTTGGACATGATTGCTGAGCAAAAACATATGAGACTGCCAGAGTTCCTAATAAATCATTAATTTAGCTTTGGTAAGGCAGCCACCTGCTTCTGAATTGATCTATTTCTAGTTTCCATCTCAGCATGTTTTCCATTTCCAGAATATGCCTAATGTGTTTGTTCCATGATACCAGAGTTGGGGCTTTGGGAACAACCAGTAGTTATTAATTTTAGCACAGATGCACATAAACTCTGAAAAGATATTTCTTTGGCCCCTTAGCCCTGAGGATGAAGCCCCCAAACCAGATATTGTACCTGTAGGTAAGCAGCCCAGCTCACTATTCAATTTACTATCAACTTATTCATCCCCAGAATTGGGCTATCTTTGGGCATGCACTAATAGCTATGGAACTGACCTGCCTTCTGATAACAACCCCTCCAGCAGGAATCAAAGTATGTGGAACCATAATGCTTTGTGATTGTTGGGGTTTTGAAAAAAAAATAAACATTAACAACCTTCCTCTTAAATTCTCTCCAGGCATTACCAGCAGTATACTTATGTGTCTTCTCCAATATTTTGTTCCATTGTCACTCAATAAAGATTTTTTTTTAGGCTGATTCTTCTCCTTAGTCCTGAATTTTTCTAAGAGTGTTTCTTTAGCACAAAGAGTGCAAGATTTGTACCAGTTAGGAAACTGGGTTTTTGGAGTGACTATGGGTAGCTGCCTGTTTTATATATTTAGGAGAGGATTTAAAGTGGACAATATTTCTGCTCTAATGGGGTTCCTGTTCACTTTTGTCTTATCTTGAAAATATCTGGCTTAATCCATTGTCCTGCTATTTATGTAAAGCTGGGTATGTCTTCGTTGAAGAGAAATCTACTTGGAAACATATACAATAGGTGTGACTACCAAACTTGTATTCAGGAGATAACATTTCTGTATGACTTTCCGCCATACCTGCAAGGTTGCCTTCAACTTAAGATTGCCTACTGCTCTTATAACTGCTGGGGTTTAGCCTGAGGTGATCAGTGAAGGAAGTTCACAGCTACGTCAGTATATACAGTTAATCTGTGAAATCGTATTGAAACTTTCAGTAAAATATTTATTGGAAAAACTGAGTAAAGCTGCATTTTCTATTTGCCAACAAGCCATATTGATGTTATGAGACAAGTAAGGTTTACTTTTGCAACTGAAACTTTTATATGTAACGTATGTACTTGAAGGGACTCCATTGCAAATGAGCTTGCTTCAATGATTACATTCCTTAATAAAACTGAATTTAATCAAAATTGAATTGAAGTTGTGATACTGTTCAGCTGAGCTAGGTAATAGTAGGATACATTTCAAATTAGTCACACCAATGAGTTGCTTTAGTATTTTTAATGAGTTGCGTACTTGTTACTGTATCCGGCACAAAACATATTAAATACTGTTGCCAAAGAGTAGCAACTCAGTTTTGCATTAGAAAATAGTGTACGAAATTTCCATTCTGACTGACTGCTACCCCTGGTAAGGTGGTCTTCTATTGGACAACAGAGCCCAGGCATTAAAAGTACCAGTCCCAACTTACGTCATAAATAGTATCGAGGGGCACTGGCTGTTTTTGATAAAGGTCAATTATGTCCTGCATCAGCTTTTGTCACATTCCATTACTAACACAATGTTAATGTGTAGACATAAAATATAAAAATAAAATTGACCTGGATGCTGATTTTGAGACTCCAATACAGTTAGGAGTCCCTCAGTAGTCCATATTTAGGCTTCACATTTAAACATAGCACTTCACACTACAGACTGGGATACATTGTTTTAATCAGGGAAACAATGTCTATTATAAGGTTTCAGGCTTCATGAAAGCAACAACTTTTGAAGGAGTTTCACAAATGACCATACTCCACTAGCCGCCCGTCTATGTGAAAAGAAACATACTGCAATGCATAAAAATCATCATTTTGCCACAAGTGCTTGCAGAATAATGAAAATATATCAACAATTGAGCACTTCAATCTGCACTGGTGAGTCCTGCTTAAGTCACCACACAGAATATAAATTTTGCCAAGGAAAGCATAGCCGTTACAAGAAATCAAAAGAGTAGCTCCATTCTCTCCGTGCTCTTTAAATGCTGCTCCCATATTTTGCCCTTTCAGCGTCTAAGCATCAAAGTTACTTGAACTATATAATTCGGACTATAGGAAAATAAGATAAATAGCCGCTTCACAGTCCGACTATAATTAGAACTGCCTTCTATTAAGTTACTGGATAGTAGCGCATATGTTTTAAAATAATAGAGAGAGTTTAAGAGCTATATCTTGAGAACTAAAATCAGCTTAGAGAATTCAAATCTTCTCTTAGTAAAGACAATCAAACTGAATTCAAACTCCATTTTATTAATTCTCTGTGAAGCGCTCATGAGATGAAAGTCACAGTCTTTCCATAAGCAAGAACTTTATATACCAGGGGAATGTGCCCATTCAGGTAGTGAAAGTGGCCTCCCACATAAAAACGTGTATGACACCACAAAAAGCAGTATCTTTAAAATATCCTGCAGTCAGAAAACTGTATGGTGCAGAGTTTAGAGAGGCTAGAGTTACCAGAGTTTGTGCCATACCATCACATCAAGGTTCATTCAAATTTCTTCAGTAATTTAGACCTTTGAAATGTGCATGCTGCTCCTCTAGGCATTTCAGTCAGTCCCACCTGGATTCATTCAAATTAACATCTATCAGGCAAGAAGGGGGAATAAACGCTTCACTGAGCTAGTATATTCAAGATAGCTGGAAGTAATATGGAGGCCCTCTGACCCTAGGCAGCATTAGCATACCTTTTTTCAAAAAAAATAAAACACGCATTTTCAGCACATATTGTGCTCCCGTAGAATTCAATGTCCTTGCGGGAGGCCTCCTAATTTCTGGTTCCTGATATGAAGGTCAGTAACCACCATGGTCAATTACCTCTGTTCCATTAGCCACAGCTCTGGCCAAAAATCAGAAACCAGTCCGTCAACTCCATTTGACCAAAAATAATGTCCCTGGCAGTAAATAACCTAGACAGAGCCTCCTAACTCAAGCTACAACAACTAATGGCATGTCTCTCAAACAAGCAGCTCCTTTTTGATCGACAGTTAAAAATGCACTTTTGCAATTCCAGCAATAAAATAACCTTAGTCTCACTCAGCAGAATTCAAAACTGCCTAAATAACAAAGTTTTACCAATGCTGTTGAATGCCCAGACAGAAGGTGGCGGCTGGGAGAGCGGGCAGCACTGCAGCCACCTTTGCTGCTCCACTTTCATGTAAATTATTACATTGTATTACAAGACTATACAATGTAATCCAGGCAACAAGTAATATTATTTTCCCTCAAGGTGTCCGCTCCGATGTGGTTCTGACAGAGTCCAGTGGGGTGTGTGAAAAACCAGGGCAGAGACCCTCCGGCTGAACTGTAAAGCCTCCGGGTTCACCTTTAACAGCTACACATTGAACTGGGTCTGACAGCAACCCAGGAGGGAACTCAAGTGGGTTGCATATGGTGGGGGCGGTATACATTACTCTCCCTCGTCCAGGGCCGGTTCACCATTTCGAGAGACAATTCCCAGAGCATGGTGTATTTAGAAGACATGGGCTGCCTGCAACCTTAAGTCCTGGCCACCAATTACTGCACTTTACTAGATGGGATGGACACAGTGACAAGAAACAATGAGGAACTCATTACTGGTACAATACAGTACCTGCTGAGGGCTGTGAGTACAGCCATGATAAGCACACTGAATTAGGTTGGTAGGAGGTCTGAGTTTACCACACTACAAGACTGGAAAGAACAGGAACTTGAGAAATACCTGTTCTAGTAACAAACTTGGATTGTAGTGGCAGATGGCAGAGCCATCACCATATTTATTGAAATGATACACCAGGCAACTCACGCCTGCAATGAGGGGAGGTCTCTCATTCAGCAGCTAAAACATTTCAGTTGGTGGCACACTTTGCACTGCTGTCGCAGGCAGTGTGCTATTTCATTGGTGCCATGGAGACCAGCCCGAAAAAGCAGTGGCGCCACTGGCCATAACAGGAACACACCTCCAAAACCTGCTATTCCAAGTTACCGCGATGTGTTTCTTGCACAGGCGCAAGACAACATAAAAAGTGATCAGTTAGGTAAAACTCACCACTATCACGGCTTTTACATAGAAACATAATATTTGATGGCAGATAAGGACCGCTTGGCCCACTCAGTCTGCCCGTTTCCCTACCTGATGGATAAGCTGCAGATTCTAGTCAATCAACAGCTTACTTCCTCCTGCCCCCCCACTAGAATTGCCTTATGCCTGTCCCATGCATTTTTGAATTCTCCCACTGTTCCTGACTCCACAATCTCCTTAGGAAGGCTGTTCCATGCATCCACAACTCTCTCTGTGAAAAAATAATTTCTAACATTACCTCTGAGCCGTCCCCCCTCTATCTTCAAATTGTGCCCTCTTGTTCTTGCATATCTCTTCTTCTGAAAGATACTACCCTCTTGTACCTTGTTAATTCCCTTGAGATACTTGAAAGTTTCTATCATGTCCCCCCTCCCTCCTTTCCTCCTTTATACATATTAAGCTGCTTTAGTCTCTCGTTGTATGTCTTCTGGTGCAGACCTTGTACCATTTTGGTTGCCCTCCTCTGAACAGCCTCCACTCTGTCTATGTATTTGCAGAGATGGGGTCTCCAGAACTGCACGCAGTACTCCAGATGGGGTCTCACTAACTGTCTGTAGAGATGGATAACAACTTCCTGTTTTCTACAGTTGATGCCTCTCCCTATGCATCCCAGTATCCCTCTAGCCCTCCTTACTGCCTTCTCACATTGCTTGCCCACCTTTAGGTCATCTGATATAATTACTCCAAGGTCTCTTTTGATTTTTCTTGTTGTTATTAACTCACCCCCCATTGTGCACTCTTCCCCTGGGTTTTTGTTTCCCAGATGCATTACGTTGCACTTCTTTGCATTGAAACTAAGCTGCCACGTATTTGACCATTCCTCCAACCTTGCCAAGTCCCTTTTCATTCTTTCCAACCCACCCTGTGTACCAACCCTGTTGCAGATCTTTGTGTCATCTGCAAAGAGGCATACCTTTCCTTCCAGGTGCTCTCCAATGTCAGTTATAAAAATATTAAAGAGGACCGGTCCCAGCACCGAACCCTGCAGTACCCACTAGTTACCTCTCCTTTCTTCATTGTTGTCCAGCCAGTTTTGCACTGTCTTTTTTCCTTGGACCCTCCTTTATTGTAATCCTCCACCAATGTTTTCTACTATATGCCAGTCTCTGTGCTGCAGGTCATCCAGCAGTGTTTAAGTTGCTTGATGTTTCTGACTGCTTGTTTGCCATCACCACAAACTTTGGTCTGAATGTCAGATTAAATAGCCTCCCATTTAATGTATGGAAGCTTGTTGTTGCTAGATAGATCATTGGCATGTTTGGTCACTGCAACAATCAAAATGGATGTCTTCTGCTGAAAATGGGGACGATACTGCCCTGCTGCTGCTTCCACCTTCTTGAGGTGTGGTGGTGCTTGTAGAGGTTTTAGTTGACTTGCTTGGTCACTGCTGGCCATTTTGATAAAGTCACTGGGCAAGGAGAACAAAGTTCTGTACACACTGCAAAATTCAGGCTGCTGATGAAAAAACAAGACCTGATTTCTCAACCAGATCTGTGGAATATCACTATGTGGAAACAATTATAATTCCACCTAGGAGTAATGCACATTGAATATCCAAGGAAAAATATTCTGGTGGCTAGCGTATACATCATCAACAATGCACTGTGGAATAGTATTCCATGGAAGTGAACATCAGCGGAACAATAATCTGAGGAACGGAATGTGGAAACGGTTTGATTTTAGAACGTTACAAAATTCATTGTGGACCTCCTAATGACCATACAGGCAGATGTGTGGTCATGTTAACACTGTTTGCAAGCATGTGTGATGATTATCATTGTAAGTCACTTCTTGCATTTCAAGAAAATTGCATGTAATGACCACGGAATTATATTCTGAGAAAAACTGTGGCTTCCACAGAATAGTATTCTGCCAATGGTACTTCAATCAGTTCTTGTCATAGTTGATGAAAGGAAAAAAAACAAATATATCACTTATACCATATTAGTTAAATACATCACTTATACTATATTAGTTAAATACATCACTTATACTATATCAGTTAAAAGAAATCAAGAACATCAAGTGTGGTCGAGGGCTTTATGATATGCGGGGGGTGACAAGATGGACCCAGCATTGTTGTTCTGCCATCAGTTTATGTCTATCTCTGTTGCAATGTTGCTTGTTTAAGTTTATAAATATGCAACATTGTAACAGAGATACATATCAATACATGGCAGCTCAGCAATGCTGGGCACATCTTGTCTGTCCACCCCCCCCGCCCAGGACCACACTTTATCTTGATTTCTTTTAACTCAGATAACCGTACGTACAAATATTTATTTGCTTCTGTACAGTTTATCTGCCTCTGTCTACAGATGTTCAACTTAATGTTTTCTATTCTCATTCTTGTCTACACCGGTCTGTGTCTCCCTTGGATTTAAGGATCCACTGCTGGATGCATCCCTTTTCATGTTTTTGAGTGCTGGTGTTCCTTCATACAGTCTGCTGCAGTAAGGTAAGTATTTTCTTTCATACATTTTGTTTTCTGTGAGGTTAAATAATTTCAGTCCCTTTTTCCAATGGGTTAGATTACTGAAAATACATTTAATTTCTTGCAATTGCAAGGTGGTTTTAAATTTATGTTTGGTCATGCTTTTCTTTGCAGGTCTGTGAAACCCCGGTATTTCTTCAACCCTGTTATGTTCATCCTAATCTGATGCTGCTGCTGCTGCATATTACCTGTCCTCCACTGCCTTCTCCTCCATCTCCTCCTAGTGTGACTGCTGGGAAAAAGAAC
Organism: Neoceratodus forsteri; assembly: GCA_016271365.2. NCBI lineage: Eukaryota > Metazoa > Chordata > Ceratodontiformes > Ceratodontidae > Neoceratodus > Neoceratodus forsteri. The sequence continues at coordinate 28,528,324 of CM028129.1, forward strand.
CATCTCAAGTCTCTGGTGCTGCTGACGAGATAAAGAATCTAATGGGGCTGCTGCTGCCTCAGGCCCGTCCACCTGAGCCTCCTCCACTCCTGACATTTCCTGTGTCTGATGCTGCCATGCTAACGAACCTCAGCTGAGTGAACTGATAGGAGCCCTGTTGTGACTGCTGCTGCTTTAGACCCATCCTTCTGTGCCTCTTCCAGTCCTGCATCTGGTGCTGCTATGCTGAGGAACCTCAGCAGAGTGAACTGATAGGAGCCCTGTTCTGGTGTTTGAGTTGTTTTAAGGAAGCTCTGGATGCTTGACATCATTGTTAACTTTAATGCCAATCTAGGAAATATTTTTCTCGTGTGGGGTACTATACCACATTATAACCATTACAATATTTCACACAATCCAAAATGGAAATGAGCTCACAAGTTCTACATATGGCAATGGTGAAAATCCAGACTGAAAATATCACCAATGCACGGCAGTGATGCGGCGTGCGTGCAATCTGCCACAGCATGCGCTCGTAACACAGTTATTTTATGGAGTATCATCACCAAATTTTAACATAGGCATTTTAGGTCCTCTGCTCATGAACTGTGTCACTGTCATTTTCCTAATCTGGCCCAAACACTGATTTCCCACAGCGACTGCGCTATTGTGCGCTGGAAGTGCGGAAACACATTTTGGGCAGGATGTGGAAAATGACAGCTGTACTGTTCACAAGGAGGTGTACAAAAATGACAATGCTGAAAATCCGGCAATAAAATATTGTGAATGCGCGAAGTTACGAGCCTGCGTAGCAACTGCACAACGCACGCTCGTAAAACAGGCATTTGTTGGATTTTTTACACCAAATTTGGAACTTAGGCATTTTAAGAGGGCACCTCATGAACACCACTGCTGTCATTTCGTTAATGGGCCCCGAAAGGTGATTTTGCGCAGTGACTGCGAAATCACCTTTGGAGGCCGATTAACACCATGACTGTGACAGAATTCATGAGGAGGGGCCCCAAAACCCCATGTTGAAAATTTGGTATAAAATTCCAAGAAATGCCTGAGATATGCAACAAAGTTGAAAAAACCCTATTCACTCCATTATACAGCTTACGGCATTTCCTCAGTTTGCGATCGGCTTTGAAAAGTGCAGGCGTGTTCCGATCCACTGAAGATCGTCGCCGAGTCGAGGTAAGTATGGGTAGGGGGTGAGAGGCAAGGTGCGCAGTGGGTGGGTGTGGGTGAAGGCGGACCTAGACTACGAGGGCGGTTTTCGTATTCTAGGGGAAAACAAAGAAAATGTCGTGGGACAGTTTGACGCGCTAGGGTGGGCTCCCAGCATGCCACCTAAGTGGGCTGGGGGTCAGTAGCCGACAGGAGATTGGGCACCTCGCGGCACACAACACGGGGAGTAATGCCGCTGGGGATTTGGCACCCGCCCGGCAAACAAAGTCGGGGAGCGCCGCGGGCGAGTTGGGCACCCCCTCGGCAGTCCACATTTGCGGGGGGGATGCCGACGGGGAGTGGGCTCCCCCGTTGGCACACAAACACGGAGGGGGGTTGCCGGCTCGCCAACCATGGCCATAATGGCAGCAAGCACGTCAAGCAAAGGACCGCTGCGTATGACGATTGCAGCGGTACTTTGCTTTGATGTGTTCGCCCCATTATGTATGCATGGTGTGGCGGTACCATGCAGGCTGATTGGGGAATGAGGGACACACCTACTGATGCGTGCCCTGCATTCGCCCAACAGCAGCCGCGCCCCCAAAGCTCCACTATCCCAATATGTTGACTGCCGCGCAAGCACGGCATGCCAACATAAAAAGGGGGGCACAATAGCTCAAAGGGATTCCTAATGGAAACTGGTATTGGGTACCCGGTGGTCAAACAAAAGACTGGGTGGGGGATATGTTTGTTTTCATACAGTGAGACACAGAAATGATTGTTTCCATTTTTTTTCACTTTTGGCCATAAGTTGCCCATTTGGGATCCGATTGACCCCACATATCGGCATCCCACCTCAGGATTGTATGGCCTGGTATCTCTGCCACTGTGCAGATTGGATGGCTTGGCAGTTCTGTCACTGCACAGATTGGATGGTATGCAAGGCAAGCCAAAGGAAGGCAATACAAATTTTATTTATGTGGTGCCCTTTTCAATGGCTCAGAGCGCCTCACAACAACAAAAGTATAGATTCAAAAATAAAAAAAAACAGTAAAATAAATGCATTAAAATATAAATGAGAATAGTAAATGAGATAGAAGCATCTAGAGTTAGTTAATAATCTGGAAAGGACAGTATAAATAAGTACTGTTTTTCAATCTAAGCTGGCGCACAGATTGTATGGCCTGGCAGCTCTGTCGTTACAGAGATTGGATGGCCTGGCAGTTCTGCCACTGCACAGATCTGATGAACTGGCATTCTTCCAGCTGCAAAGACTGAATGGTATGAAGCTCCGCCATTGCACAGAATGGATGGTATGGCAGCTCTACCACTCTACAGATTGGACGGCATGGCAGTTCTGCCACTGCAGAGACTGGATGGAATGCAGCTCAGTTATTGCACAGATTGGGTGGTGTCTGCTCTGTCACTGCACAGATTGTATGGCCTGGTATCTCTGCTACTGCACAGACTGGATAGCCTGGCAGCTCTGCCACTGCACAGATGTATGGAGTCACAACTTTGCCATTGAACAGATTGGATGGCCTGGTATCTCTGCCACTGCACAGATTGGATGGCCTGGTATCTTTGTCACTGCACAGATTGGATGGTGTCTCTGCATAATCACTGCACAAACTTGATGGCATGCAGCTCTGCCACTGCACAGGTTGGATGGCCTGGTATCTCTGTCACTGCACAGAAAGGATGTGTCTCAGCTCTGCTATTGCACAGGTTGGATGGCCTTGTATCTCTGTCACTGCACAGATAAGATGGTGTCTCAGCTCTGCCATTGCACAGATTGGATGGCCTGGTATCTCTGTCACTGCACAGATTGGATGGAGTCTCTGCTTCATCACTTCACAGATATGATGTCATGCAGCTCTGCCACTGCACAGATTGGATGGCCTGGAATGTCTGTCAGTGCACAGAAAATATGGTGTCTCAGCTGTGTCACTAAAGAGGCTATATGGAGTCACAATTCTGCCACTGCACAGATTGGATGGTCTGAGTATCTCTGCCACTGCACAGACTGGATGCCCTGGCAGCTCTGCCACTGTACAGATTGGATGTCCTGGTATTTCTGTTACTGCACAGATCTGATGGTGTCTCAGCTCTGCCACTGCACAGATTAGATGGCATGGCAGCGCAACCACTCCACAGAATTGATGGTATGCAGCTCTACCATTGCACAGATTGGATGGCCTGGTTCTCTGTCACTGCACAGTTTGGATGTTGTCTCAGCTCTGTCACTACACAGATTGTATGGCATGGCAGCTGTGTCACTACACAGACTGGATGATGTCTCAGCTCTGCCACTGCAGAGATTGGATGATGTGGCAGCTGTGCCACTGTTTATCTTGGATAGCGTGTTTGCCATGCCACTGCATAGACTAAATGGAATGGCAGCTTGGCCTCTGCATAGATTGTATGGCATGACAGCTCTGCCACTGCATCGGCTGGACTGCACGGTAGCTCTGATGGTGCACAGACCAAACTGTTTGGCAGCTCCACCACTGCACAGTTTGGATGGTGTCGTAGCTCTGCCTTTGCACAGATCAGAATGCTGTCAGCTCCGCCAATGGACAAATTCGATGCCGTAGCACCTCTAGCACTGCACAGACTGAATGTCATGGTAGCTTTAGCATGTCACAGACTGCATGGCCCCTGATTTATTGAAATATTGCAAACTTGGGAAATATTGAAAGACGTAAATTTAAAAACAATTCAACCTATAATTCACACATGTTCTATGTTTCCCTTTCCCTCCTTTTTTTTAATACAAGGAAATGTACTTAAAATCAGGGCCTCCAAATACAGTTGCAAAGGTGCAGTGGTGCTAAGCTGGGCACAGTGGTGCCCCATAGCACCAGCAGTATTTTTGCTATGCTCAAATCTGGAGGGCTCTCACAGGGTGTGAGTCCCCACACAAACTTTGACAGAGTCACTTTTCATTATATAAAAATTGGTGTATCCAGATGTTAGTAGGCACAAACTCCTGTTTACACCTACTAACCTGCTGGTCTCCAGCTGCCGAAGTGTCTGTGCATTGCACAGCATCAGTTGCATCACAAATATCACCTTGGTGACATTGTGCTACTGCAGTGGAGGAACACCCATCCTCCTAACTCTCCCCTTATTTCCCTTTCCTAGGCTAGCATGTTCTCCTCTTCCCTAGACTTCCCTGGTAGCCCATTGCCCACCAAGTTCTCCAGCAACATCTTCCATTCCCTTGTGTCCAACAGTTCCCCCTTCATAGCCCTGCCTTTAAGTCACAGTGACCAGGGAGTCTGTGGGCCACTAGAATGCAGCAAAATAACATTTGCCAGCAAAGTAGCCATAAAAATCGGCAATTTCGTCTGGCGAAATGTTTCATGAAATTGTGGAGAAATTTCACAATTTTGCCCACAATTTCACCCATCACCACCGGCCACAATGTAAATTGAACCCCACACACACAAGTTTCCCAGCACCCCCCCACATTTGTTTTATTTAAATAAAATCTGCCCACCTCCTCCACTCCCTGCTGTCTAGTAGTCCCTCCCCCCCGGCCTTCACTGGCCATAAACATTCATAAGCACTCCCTCTCCGTTGTTTGTTTTAAAAACAAATATATATATATACCCTTCATTCCCTGGTGTCTAGTGGGACCCCCCACTCCCCCACCCCATCAGTATATAGCAGCACCCACCCATCTCCCTCCCAGTACCCTGATCAGGCCACCAGCACAGCCCTCTACTCACCTCCACGGCTGGCAGCCTGACTGAGCACCACTGAGCACTTGAATGAATGAAGGGCGTGTCGCTCCTTCATTCATTCAGAAATCTTTCAATCAGGCTCAATTAAACTACCGACTTCATGAAAGTAAAATGAAAAAACTGTGTAATGTATTCATGAAGTACTAGAAGCTTCAAATGAGTGCTCTCTGATAGAAGTGAAATGAAAATCCCACTAGACAACAGGGAAATGAAAGAAATGCTCATATATATATATATTTTTAAGACCAAACAACAGAGGTGGCAGGGTAACTTTGGGGAGTGCTTATTAATGTTTATGACCAGTGATGGCCTTGGGGCCACTAGACACCAAGGAGAAGTTTGAACACAAGTTCACCCCGGGATGTGAAATTACTCTCACAGGTGGTAAAATGTCATCACTGGGTATGAAATGTCACCAGCTTGGGGGCAAAATTTCACTTACAACCGCGGGTGAAATTTCATATTTCACCAAGTGAAATATTTAGTGTAATGCGTTAATTATGCAAAATATTTTGCTCTGCGAAATATTCCAGTTTCGCACAACACTGTGGGCCACCTAACCCACTTTTCCTGCTGGAACTTTCATTGTGGTTTGTAAGTCCCTCTGTTGAACTGCTCGTAACAGTTCTAGAAAAAATTCAAACTGCGCTCGATGTATGAGGGTTTCGCAGAAGAGGGTGGCTACCCCAAAATTGAATACAAGTACTGTGAACTGCTGCACTCCTTTTAAGCCACAAAAAACCACAAGGAGGAAACTTAATACAACTATTTCAAGGTGTTTATTCATTTTTGGTTTTTGTATTTAAAAGGAGTGCAGCAGTTCACAGGTACTTGTACTGTGTCTACCAGGCCGGCTGTTGCTGAGGCTTCAGACTGGGGACAGGTACTAGTGAGAGACTGCACAAAGCTGAGCAACCCATTACAATGCCAGCCCATGCATGTCCAGGAAGTCTCCGCCTTTTCCCCAAGTGCTGCTCTTTGTCAGCACATTACGTGTAGTCGTACTTCATGACTGCATAAAGAGGCTTACGACATGGTTTGCATAGTGGAACAGGGTAGAAAATGAGAGACACTGTTGTCAGTGAGAGCAATTTGCTCCAATAATTTGGGATCACATAAGAGGCTCTGGATTTTTCCCGTTAGATCCATCTGCTGCCGTCTTCCCTACTCTTGTGGTCATAATCCTGTGTTTGTGAGCTTATAATCATTTCCATGGTAACCAACAGAGGTCTCACAGTCGAAGACTAGATTGTGTGTAGCTAAGTCTAAAGTGAATTCTAAGAGACTAAGATTCTGCTTTCCTGAAAATGCCTTTAGAAATAGATAACACAGAGGAGAGACATTATACAACAGAAATCAGTGAAACTGTGCCAAGAGAGTAAACATTTCCTTTGACATCAGTAACGTTTAATATACTGAAAATAAATAAATAAAAGTTTAATATATAAATAGATAAAATCTTATTGGATGCTTTATACTATATTTGCAAAACAGCAGTCAGATGTTATGTGTTTTCACTATACCAAAATTACCTTTTGCAGCCTTCATGTATATTTGTTTGAACAATGGATAATGGATTTTCACTGGCGTTGTTAGACTTAACAAAGGCTTTCCATCTGATTAATTACATCATCTGATGTGATAAATTGATGTTGTCAGGACCTGATGCAGGTGTTGCAAACTGGTTAAATTCATATTTGAGCCCTGAAATCAATTGCTTGAATTAAGCAGTCTCACTGTGCCTTTAAGCCAGCTAATATTATATTGGAGTCCCTGGAGTCAATACCAGGAGCTGTCACCTCCTTCATTGTTTATTAATCACTTTCAGCTTTAGAAGGAATCCAGGGCAGCAGTGTTCATGTGCATGTGGGCAACAACACAAAACTGTTTTCTTCTGAGTAATTACAGTACTCAGGTTAGCTAAAAACTGCAAAAGAGATTTCTGATAATGTTCTTTCGTGGTTTTATTTTAATAACCTGACATTTATTGTCTTAAACTTGACATTTCTTTTGATCAAATAATTTAATGAAAACTGATTGTCAGGCTAGTCTCCATATGCTATGTCCATGCTGGTGCTCTTAAAAAACAGTTTAAGACCCTTAAAATGTTTTAAGAGCCACCTAACACACTTTGCATATGTACTGGTGATGTTTTCAAACTGTGTTTGAAAACCATGCTTAAACCCTTTAAGTATATGGGTTTTAGCTCAGTTTTCAAAACAGTTTGGAAATAAACATGGTTCATGTACCAGTGTGAATGCAGTTTTGAACCATGTTCGCTTGTGTTTGTCCTCCTTGGGGCCACAATGCATTACAGGCATGTGCCATAATCCACCCCCTGGACAGTTCTGAAACTGTTTGCAAACCGACCTTAACGTGGACGCAGCACTACCATGTTCAAACTAAATTTGGATCTCAAGGATACTGGTGCAGATGGACCAGCATGGTAAGCCCTAAAATTATTTAAAACCGTTTTCACAAAAACATGTTTAGTGTGGACAGAGCCATAGAGGCCTTCAATAGTATTAAACTTAAACCTGAAAGCTAAAAGGAATTTTTCAAGATTCCCCCTTCCTCCACAGAATCACAGGTCTCCAAGAGAGCCTTTCCTCCTCTTAAAACATTTCAGAACATATTTTTTAGATTGCATCTTCAAACTGGGAAAGAGGAGTTTCAACATGGCGGGTGGCTGCTGCTTACATCGAGAAACTCTCTGTGAGTGACTGGGATCCTTTCTGACAAAAACTCATGAATGGCTGATAAACTGAAAGGTTTTTCATCGACTTCATCAGACAAATATTCGTCGCCTCGGATAAAACCTCTCAAGAAACATTTCAAGCTGGAAACCAGCAATACAAGTGTCGGCAGAATGGGAGAATGAGTCTGTCATTCTGGGAAGATGCCAGCTGCCGACCAGCACATAACTCTTGGACAACAGTCAGAAGTAAGCCCCTAAAAGATGATTGACACTCCTTAGTCCACTGCTGTTGGAAAGTTACCATCTGAGGCACCACGATATGAAAACCTACCTCACCAGTGGTTGGTGACTTCACTGATTTTTCAGCTCAGAGATTAATTTGGTGGCAGTAGTGGCTGAATTTGGGTCTGTGGAGGAGAAACCAGACTTTAGCAGCTCACCTGTGACTGGTTACTCTGGGGTCCTGTCCACACTACACCACTAAAACCCTGTAATGGTTTCAAACCATTACAGATGGTAAATGTTACAGTGTGTCCACACTGCCAGTGAACCATCATGATAACGGTTCGGAACCATTACAGCCGGTCCAGATTGTGGGTGACGGGTGACCTTTATGGTTGGCACCCTATCCCACAGTGCAGGTCATGCTGCACTGAGGCAATGCTGGGGCTACACACTTACGCATCCACACTACAGCTGGTAATGTTACCGAGGCAGAACCATTTTCGTAACCATTGTTGAAATCACCTCATAAGTGGTTGCAACAACGGTTATGAAAATGCCTCCTGTAACATTACAGGTGTAAATGCAAACCATTGCAGTATTGGTTTGGACCCTCTGTAACATTACAGAGGGGAGTTTTCAGTGTAGTGTGGACAGGGCCTGAGTGTGTTACCATGGCTACTACAAGTGCTACAACTCACAAACATACAATAGATAAAATGGGTGATACATTGAAAAAAACTGTTTAAATGGTCACAAACATCTGATCGGAAATTTCAAGCACTTTCAGAAAAGGTTGATTTTCTCCAAAATAATGCAAAACAAAACGGAAAAAATCAAAGCTGTAGTAAAAGACGATGAAGCAACTAAAGGAGAAATTGTTAAAACTACAAAGAAATGAGTATAGAGGCTACAACAGCGAACTTAATCAGAGATAATTATAACATGGCAAGGAAAATCAAAATATTAGAAAATCAACAAAGATATAAAAATCTTAGAATCATGGGACTACTGTACCTAATACTGTTGATGAGTCCTTTAAATCAGTTTATGAGCGACATGTTAAAAGATCTCTTTGTGTCAGTTTTTGAATTACCTGAAGAAATCCTGCCTTTCATCATCAAAGCATACCGAATCATAACTAAACAAATTACCCCAGGTACCCAAATTGCAGATGCCCAACTTGTAATAGGACCACCCAGAAAACAATCTACAATATTCGTGTCCTTTGCAATTGAATCGGATAGAGATTTAATTATGAGACTTTCTAGAATTAAAGCGATGTTGATGTACAAATCATTTAAGTTTTCTATTTTCCCTGACTAGGCATTCACTACACAGCAAAGCAGTCTTTGTTTTCTTAGATACCACCAAGAAGTTCTGGAATTGGACGCAGAGTTTCAGCTCTTGGCCTCGGCCAAAGTTCAAGTGAAGCATAAAGGAACACAGTATTTGTTTTTTGAAATTGATCAGTTAGCTACCTTTATCTGAAATCAATTCTCTCAAAATAGTAGTACTGAATTATTTATTTATTAAATTTTGATAACCGGGTAAGCCCGCTGGGCGAAAAGGTCCCTTTTCGAAGCACCGAAAATTACATGGAATAATACATGGGCAGCATACAGCACCAGTACATTACACTAGACAGTGAGGAACATAATACATAGTAGTTTTCAGCAGTTACATTTAAGAAGTAAGACATAGTAGCTTTTAGCAGTTAACATTTCCTAGGTAAAGCTCTACAGATGGGGTGCAGTGCTATATAGATGGGGTACAGTGATAGTAGCTATTTCCATATGAGGAGAGGGGTGGGCTTCCACTTAGGAGCCTAGAATTGCCAATACTTTCTGAGGAGGAAATGTTAAGAATGTAAATTTAGTTCAAGGATGATAATTATGGTGTATGGCAGAGGGAAATTTGAGGGGTGGAGAGCAAAGTAAGAAAATTAAGTAAATGGGAAGTGTTACTTCTATATAATTAAAGTTTAAATTGAGGGTAAGTGCTGTTGATTAACATATTAAATAATGAATATAGTGCTTGATAACTAAAAGTGCAAGTCCTGCTTGCTAAGTCTATATGAATAAAATATAATATGCTCCTCCTCCTTTATGTTTTGATCTAGACACTCCATGCATCATAATGCAACAACATGATTATTTGTCTTTCTCTTTTTACTTTTATGTTTGCTTTATAGTTGTTCTCATCCTGATGTAAAATATTGACAAAAAATTAATAAAATGTAAGTATAAAACAACAAATAACTGAGAAGTAGCTGAGGGTTGAATTCAGGCCATAAATGTGCCCTTCCTGACCTGGCATGACCAAACGAACACAGAGGGGAACAACCTGTTTTTACTCATGTTGGACTCAGGGTTGTCATTTGGTGCACTGCAACCCCAGCATCCAGCACTGCCACCACTAAGGCACAAAACCGAGGAGGATCACCGGCAGAATACAGGCACATGGAGGAAGTTAGAGCCATTAGTAGTACTGCTGCTGTTGTAACTGACGGCTTCACTCCAATTGTTCTCCCAGCCCAGACAAAACTGATATCATTGTTTCATGGAGGTTTTTTGATATTTACTGAATCATGTTATTTTGAGATAAGTATTTATTTTCACCTAGAACACATGTTCTAAGGAATCATGGTGGACTGACAGCCAAAACTGGGATGTGGCTATACCAGGCTACCCTCTGTTTAGGACAGCCAGTGAAGGGAGAAGTAGAGGAGGGGTTTGTACTATATATGAAGGAAGGAATCAAGACTTCATAAGAGCAGGGTCATCCAGAGGACAAAGAAGGACTAGAGGTGCTTTTGGGTCATCTTGGAGACAAGCGCTGGAGCTGCTATTGGTACAGGGGTGGTATACAGACCTCCAGCAGAGGAAGAGGAGTTGGATAAGGCACTTGGGGAGGACATCATAGGGGTGCAAATAAGGTGGAAGTGTTTCTAGGTGGTGACTTTCATCTGCCAGATGTGGATTGGAGCCTTACAGTGGCAGCTTCAGCAAGTAGCAGGTCCATCCTTGACTCCATGCAAGAGGCCGTTCTTGAGTAGCTAGTCAACAAAACCACTAGGAATGAGCAGTGGTGGACCTGGTGCTTAGAAACAGGGACAGCACTGCAGACAGTACAGTTGGCAGTCCCCCTAGGTAATAATGATCACTGTACACTGTGGTTTAACATTTGGATGAGAGCAGAGGCAAACCACAAGAGGACTAAGGGTTCTGGACTTTAGGATTGCAGATTTTAAGGAACTGGGAGGCTAGCTCAGAAAATGCCTACAAGAGGGATTATCTCCATGTTGTTCTTTTGTTTATGTAATTGCTTTCCTCATGTTGTACTACTTACTGAAACCATTGTAATTTGTTATTCTTGTGACTTGATGTGGAGCGTCTATAGAAGAGCCCTTGGCTCAAAGGTCTTTCGATTTGTTAAATAAATAAAAAAAAAAATAGAAAATAAGGGAGGGGTAGAGACAAAGTATGGAAAAATAAGGAAAGACATAATTCAGGAAATCAGCCTGTGTCTGAAGAAAGTGAGTAAAAGCAAAAGGAAAAAGAGACCATTATGGCATTCTAGGAAAGTGGTCATGATTGCGAAGGATAAAAGTGTGGCATTCTGAAGGTATGGGGAAAAAGGAGAGACAGGAAAGGAGGGAGGTGTACTAGGTACACAAAGGGAAGCAGTTAAAGCAGTGAGAGGAGCAAAGGTGCAGACAGAGGAAAGGATAGCCAAAGGGGGTAGCAAAAGGGATAAGACTTTCCTCATGTACATAAGTGAGAAGAGAAAAGCAAGGGGTGGGATAATGAGGATGAGAGGGTGGCAGAGGGTGACAGCAGAAGAGGATCAAGGAAAAGCAGACATCCCAAACAGGTACTTCTGCTCAGTCTTCAAAGTGGAGGGAGGGGCTGGAAGGACCACCAGTGATCAGCAGGATCAAATGGAGAGGGAAGATGGACTCCAATTCATTTTCAGAGGAAAGAGCCATGAAGGGACTGGCAGCTTTGAATGTGGACAAGGCTATGACACGGGACTGAATACACCCGAGGGTACTGAAAGAACTCAGGGAGGTTCAGGCTGCCCTTTTGACAGTCAGATGTAACAGCTCACTGGCATCAGGCATGGTTCCAGGGTACAGGAGAGCAGATGTGGTCTCTCAACATAAGGGTAGTAGCAAGGCAATTTTTTTCATGTAGAGCTCAATCCAACAAGGCCTCTGAGTGTTTGACAAAGATAAACCAGTCAACAAAATAAAACACATATTAAATAGAAGCTGAGAATCAGATCATGTCAGATTAAAAGCTTAGTCAAATAAAGCTTTCAATGAGATTTAAAGGCCCTCACTGTGCTGGCTGAATGAAGATAATAAAGAACTGAATTCCAAATAATAGGGGCTGCCACTTCAAAGGCTATATCACCTGATGATTTAAGCATTGATGTGGAGACAACCAACAGACTAACTTCAGTGGAGCAGAGGGGCAGACTGGGTGGTATGGAATCAGAAGCTTTTTAAGTATTCTGGTCCTGGACCATGCAGGGCCTTGTATGTCAGCAAGCAGATCTTGAAGGTGATGCACAAATGCAAAGGCAGCCAGTGCAGGGCATGCAGAACTGGTGTAGATGGTGCCTCAGTGAAGAACTACCCAACATCCAGGCTGCAACATTCTGCACTAGCTGCAGTTGACTCATCAAACCTCCAGATAACACCAAGTATAGTGTTACAGTAATCCAACCTAGTCATGACAAAAGCATGGATGAATGTTGCTAGATCATCCTGAGCTAAGTACGGCTGGATCTTGGTGATGTTTCAGAGGTAAAAGAAGCCAGATCAGACAACAGAAGACACCTGCTATCATAACAAGGTTTTATAAAACCCCAGTGATCACCAAACATCATGGCAGACACCCCTCAGATAAGTGTTGGAGCAGCTGTGACCAACTGTGGAATCATGAACATATTTTCTGGAGTCGTCCTAAATTACAAGGCTTTGGAAATCAGCCCACCAGATAATAGGGTATATTACAGACACCCAAGTTCCTTTTTCTTCTGAGACGTTATTATGAGGGATACTTCCACGGGAGTTGCGTAGTGCAAGGGGAAAATAGGTATTTACTGTACTATCTTGATTGCAGCGGCCGTTAAGGCCATAACCCAGAATTGGCTAGAAGAATCTCCCCAGATATGACTCTGTGGCTAGCCTGCTGAGCCTGTATAAAGGAAATGGAAAGAATAACAGCTCTTCTGCAGTTGCAGAAAGACAAGTTCACTGCAAGGTAGCTCCCTTACAATGAGTTTCTCAGTGCAAGGGAAGGTATTCCTATTTTGGAAATCTTGGCAACAGAAGCCTAGATTGAAACATAGCAAGTTGTATGGTTTACTTGAGGCCCAGTGTTAGTGTTCCCAAACTGCTTCTCTCAAATAGGATCCTATTAGAATGAGTATAAGAACATAAAGACAAAGAAAAGCTGTCAGATGGAGACCATTAGTCCATCTAGTCTGCCCAAGGTGGCTACCTCCCAACTATATTTTCTCCTAAGTTGCCCACATTGCCTGCCCCAAGCGAGTTTGAATTCCTTTACTGTCTTCAATGCCTCACTTCTGGAAGCAGGCTGTTTCATGGGTCTATCACTCTCTCAGTGAAAAGTACTTTCTAGAGTTGCTTTTAAACTTGCTCTCCCACCAGACGAAAGTTGTGCCATCTTGTACACACCATCCTGTTTTCCTGGAAGAGGTTTTCCTTTGAGTTGTGTTAATTCCCTTGATGTACTTAGATGTTTCTGTCATGTACCCCACCCTGTTTCTTCTGTTCCAGAGAGAATAATTTCAACATATATCTAGACATAAAGTCTGCTGTCTACCCAAGGGTTATGTAAGATGCCTGTACAAGTGACCATGTCACCAAAGCCAATGGGGCGATGGGGGATTAGTTATTGTTATGTTTTTTATGCTAGATGAATGTATTTTGTTGTAATAATGAACTGTGTCTGTGTAGTTTAGCATACGATGCTGAAAATAAATAAAAGTGTGATTTAAAAAGTAGAAGACACCTGCTGTTCAAATTTCTGTCTGTCATCCCAAATGACCCCCAGATCACTGATCGCACTAACTGCTGTGAACTCATAGGCTGCAGTTTAGACTAGGGGTAGATTGTCAGACGCATTTGATCTTCATCTTGAAAACAAGCCAGAATGTCCAAAATCACCACATCAAACAACTCCACTCACTAGGGGTCTGGGCTGGCAAAAGTCAGACATATGCTGATATTCAATGTTATGCATATTTTATCATTCTCTCTCTCTCTCTCTCTCTCTCTCTCTCTCTCTCTCTCTCCATATATCTATATACAGTCTCCACTGCTTATAAAAGAAACGTTCATGCAAATAGATTCTGCCCATTATCGACATTGGTTGGTATAACCTCAGGGTTGAACAAATGATGCAAGCAAGATGTGCAGTGAAAGTGCTGCATTTAATTGTTTGCTTACCTCCCTGTAACCCCTGATTACTGTATAGACAGTGCCAAACAGTGTGAAATAAAAAAAAAAGCATAAGAAACATAAGGAAAAAAAAGAAGCAGCAGCAGCAGTAATCAGCAGCAAAAAATGATTCTGTAAAGTAAATGTATTTGTTATGATAGGTATTCAGTGATTTCTGATTGCACTATGGTCTTCTGGCAATATGGCTCCCACACCTTTTCAACTGCTGTAAGTGTGCTCCAGTCAGATGCAATTGCTGGGTGCTGCTCCATAGCCCTACATAGAGTGAGAAGGGCAGAATTCACATTTGCTGCTGCAACTCATCCCTTTTCTAATGAGCTCTATCTTCTTGCTCGAAGATAGCACTTTACATGTCGGTGCCATTCTGCTAAATGCTCACACCTCTGTACAGCTAACACCTCCTGAGAGCAACACAGCTTGACAAGATTAGGTGAGAATACTTAAAGTTTAAATGCTCATCAATGAGGGTTTAATGAGGTGTTAATTGTTAACTGTCAAGCCATGCTGTCAAACCTGACAGCTGTATACAGTGCTTGTCAGCCTGCTTGATTGCTCAAAATACACGGGGTGTCAATGATACTAGAGTATTGCTGGCACAGTAGCGCCAGTATAATTAGGGTTGAGAAAGGTGTTTATAATGCTAAACCTCAATATTTGTACCTTAATAACTTTGTCAATGTTCAATAAAACAGTTCAATTTTCAATTCAAATTCAATTCAAATTTATTGATCAGCCATAATGGGATGCATTATGGTCATTATAACATATTACAGCTATTATACAACAAGCATTTGTCAATGCCGAATGTTGTCTCACTGGCATTGGCATCGGTAGTGCAAGAGTTAGAGATGCATAATAGGAATGGCAGTGAAGTACTGAACTGACGTCAACCTCACCCCCCCACCCTGCAGAGACTGACAGGCGTTGGGGTGTGCCTTTGGGTCATCAGCTATAACGCTCATGCCAATTCACCTCACCATACCCTGTAGACACTGACAAGTGTTGTGGTGTGCTTTGGGGTCTTGGGCCTTATACTTACCCCATTCCATAAGAAAATATGCTGAGATGGGTGCAGTATAGGAGGGAGACTGGGGTGAACTTTGGGACCAAGCACTCCAAGGCACACCTCGATGCCTGTCACTGGCTGCAGGGTGGGGGTGGAATGACATGAGCATTACAGCCAATGATCCCAAGTCACACCCCTGATGCCTGTCAGTCTCTAAAGGGTGGGGTGTTACAGTTGGAAACCCTAACGCAGTAGGCGTTTGTTGGTATTTTCACTCCAAATTATCAACATGGGCTTTTTGTGACCCAACCTCATGAAGAGCAGCACTATCTGTTTGTTAGTAGAAAGGTGGTTTTGCACAGTGACTGCGCCATTTGGCGCCACAGGCATGAAAACACATTTTGGGCAGGATGTGAAAAATGGCAACTGTAGTGTTCTTGAGGAGGTGTAAAAAAATGGCCACATTGAAAATCTGGAGTGAAAATATGATAAATTGGTGAAGTCATGCGCATGTATAGAAACTGCGCAACACACGTCTGTAACCCAATTATTTTTGGGATTTTTTAACCACTTTTCAACACAGGCAGTTTAGGACCTCCCCTCATGAACAGTGGCACTGTGATTTTGTTAATCTGTCCCAAAAGTTGATTTTCCACAGCGACCACACCATTTTGCACCACAGGTGTGAAAACACATTTTGGGCAGGATGTGAAAAATGACAGCTGTATTGTTCATAAGGAGGTGTGAAAAAATGCCAGTGTTGAAAATCTGGAGTGAAAATATTACAAATTCATGAAGTTACAAGGGTGCGTGGAAACTGTGCAATGTATGCTTGTAACACAGTCATTTTATGGACTTTCATCACCAAATTTTCAACATAGGCATTTTAGCACCTCTGCTCATGAACAGTGTCACTGTAATTTTCTAAATCTGCCCCTAAAACTGATTTCCCAAAGCGACCATGCTGTTCTGCGCTGGAAGTTCAAAAACACATTTTGGCTAAGATATATAAAATGACAGCTGTACTGTTCATATGGAGGTGTGGAAAAATGGCAGTGTTGAAAATCTCGAGTGAAAATATTACAAATTCACAAAGCTACGAGCATGCATGGAAACTGCACAACGCACGTTCGTAAAACAGTCATTTTTTGAATTTTTTTCCACCAAATTTGCAACATAGGCTTTTTGAGAGGCCACCTCATGAACAGTGGCACTGTTGTTTTGTTACTTGGTCCCAAAAGGTGATTCAGTGCAATGACCACGAAATCACCTTTCAGGACTGAATAACACCATGACAGTGACTGAATTCATGAGGAGGGGTCCCAATAACCCCATGTTGAAAGTTTGGTGACAAAATTCCCAAAAATGCCCGAGATATGCACCAACGTTGAGAAAACCCTATTTATGCCATTATACAGCTTACCATCATTTCTTCAGTTCGCAGTCGGCTTTGAAAAGTGCAGACGTGTTCCCGGTCCACCGAAGATCATCGCTTCAGGCTCTGGAGGTAAGTATGGGGTAAGGGTGTGTGTGAGGAGGCAGAGTACACAGAGGTTGGGGGAGGGGGCAGTAGAGTCTGCAAGGGACTGTTTCCTTCTTTTACAGGAGAAAAAAAAGACAAAGAGGGTCGGTTTTCTTTTTTTACAGGTGTTTGTTTGGTACACTGGGGTGGGCTCCCAGTGTACCACCTGCATTACGGGAAGGGAGACCACAGCCAATGGGGATTGGGCCCCCAGTTGGCACAGAAACGAGTGGGGATCACGCATGGTGCCAAGGGGGATTGGGCACCCCCTCAGCACACAGCACAAATTGGGGGTTGGGCACATTATGCCGATGGGGAGTGTGCTCTCCCATCGATGAATTGAACTGGGCAGGAGGACTGAAGCCAATGGGGATTGGGCCCCCCGTCGGCACACTGCAATGGGAAGGGGGCATTATGCCAACGGGGTGTGGGCTCCTCCGTCGGGAAATGAATTGGGTCAGGGCATGCCGACACAAGGATTGGGCACCCCTAAAGTTGGCATTGTGTGCGGCTGCAGTCAGTGCTGCTATGTTTACTGGAAACTTCTCCAGTAAAGGCATGTCGGGAGGCATGTTACTGTGCTGCTGCATGATGAGCTTGCCTCTCATTGCAGCAGCACTTTTGTTTGATCTGGTGGCCAGTTTACGTATGCCTGGTGTCAGCACCTACATGATGGCTTATTGTGGAATGAGGGACGCACCTACTGATGCGTGCCCTCCATTCACCCACAGTGACCGCACCTCCAAATCTGCCACTACTGCAATATGTTGGCTGGCACACATGCACGAGCCAACATAAAAAGTAGATAATAAATTATGAAATGTAAAAAATTGTAAAAATAACGGTGTCAATAAACATTTGGGAAAACTGAACACTAGGCACAACAGTCAATATCAAGTGAAAGAATAAATATGCACATCTCTATGATTTTTCATGTAAATAAATGGTCCAACAATAATCATAATTATATACCTTAGGTTGCAAATTAATAGGTTTGTCCTTTACAATATTCCTACGGTAGTACAGATTAAGGACTAGGAGTACCAACCGTGAGTTAGTCCCTTGAGGTGCTATTTGGTGCAACAGTCATCTGGCACCTTACTCAGTAAATCAAAAATAACCCTCAAGGAAGGGGTGGGCCAAGTTCCAGGTCTCAGAACAGACCACCAAAAGACAGGATTTCTGCATTAATTACTATGCCTCAGGTGGATTTGAAAGACCTTCGCCTCCGGCACCAAAACTGTCCAACCTGTGCTACCAGTTAGAATCTGCATTTATCAGAGTCTGGAGGGACCACCCCATAGCGCATGCTATCCAGTGCTCCACAAACTGATACTTAGGCATTTACTTCCAACTGGTCTGCATCCTGGTATCAAATATAGGTCCCTAGGACCAGGTCTATACCTTCATATTGGGTCATTTCATCCCATGCAGATCCTGAGAATCAGTAATGGATTAAGACCATGACTCTGAACTCTCACCCCAATGTGGGGCCACAAAGGCCACTTTTAAGAGGTACCATAGATTTCAAGCCACCAATAGCATCCCATGGTCATTCTCTGGGATACTGGCACCCACAACACACAATCAACTGTATAAACTTATAATCCAGTTGGTCATTCAATGCAGGAGCTAAACAATAAATGCTTCTTAACCAAAGTATACCTATAAACATTTCCCCAGGTAAAAAATCCTGAACAGAAGAACAAAGAACAAACATGTAACATCTAAGTTCTTTAAAAAATAAAAATAAGTGTGGCTCCAAATAGTCCCACCGAGGCAGTCAAATAAACTGCAAATGATATCCAGTGAACAAGGCGACCATGGCTGAGAGCTTTCAAAAAGGATGACTCAGTCA
This sequence comes from Neoceratodus forsteri, assembly GCA_016271365.2. NCBI lineage: Eukaryota > Metazoa > Chordata > Ceratodontiformes > Ceratodontidae > Neoceratodus > Neoceratodus forsteri. The sequence goes on from CM028129.1 coordinate 28,547,030, forward strand.
CGGTGCCTGTGTTCTGGGCTACCTGGCAGGGTAGTGACCAGATACAGGGGTAGGTGAGTACAGCGACAGGATGGCACTATGTATACACATGCGGGGGAAGGGACCACAATGCATGACAGGCAGAAGGGGAGAGAGGGTATGTGGGGTGCAGTGTGGGGGTCAGCTGCCAAGCTGACTGGGTGGCATGGTGGGTAGGTGAAGGTCCGGGGTTGGGAAGGTGCCAGGTTCGGTTCTGGGCTTGTTCAATTTTTGTCAGGATTTTAATTTTTTTTAAGTTTTTACACCCCCAACATGCACCATCTGGAGTTGAAAATACTTAGTAGAGTGCCGGGTCACAGTCCCCTGCATAATATAGAAAACAGTCACCAGTTTTCTAGTTGCTGTGAGTGTACATCGCTGTAATTCATTTTCGGCAATGTACACTTGTCCAAACGGCAATCACTATTCCACGATCGCAGTGATGAAATGGAACCACTGCAAACTATGCAAAGCAGTCTTTTGAGCAGAATTTAAGGGTTATCATATCAGAATGGTTCTGTCCATTTTAGACTCTGCTGCAGCAAAAGCAGTCCCAGAGCACATAATAATGTGCATGTATATTGATTAGCTGTCATGGAAGAAGGATAAAAATAACAAAAAAACAGCAATTCATTAGTTTCACAGGAGCTTTTACCTAATTCTCTATTAAAGTTATCTGTAGTCACAAGAAACTGCCACCATCTCGTATCCTAAGTCCTAGGCCCTTTATAGGCCAGTTCTGTGTGGCAAACAAGCAAAAGGTTCAAGGTTTGAGGCCCGGTCAGCAATAGACCATCATATCTACAAAATATATGGAGCAGTTTATTAATATATAAAAAGTGATACCTTTAGTTGGCTGTATTCTGGCCCATTTTTGCCTCACATGCTTTTTCACATCAGCCTCAGTTGCATTTGGTACTGTCTCAGTTCTGACTCTTTTAGGCCTTGCAGACCCCACCTCCACCTATGTGTACTCTTCTGTTCCCAGGGTTTAAAACATTTCCTTTGGTCAGACAACTTCAAATAAAGCAGGAAAACACACAATAAAAAGTGTTCATCTAGCGCAGTCACTCTAGTAATTCATAATATTATCCCAGGCTCCCAGCCCTTAGCAACAAATGGCATACCTGTAGTAAGTAGAAAAAATGCCTATCTGCACCTGAGGTGCTGGAGTTTATCTTTGAATCTTGCTTCAGTCCTCACCACATGGAACAGGGTTAAATAAGATCCTCTGCATCTAACGACAGTATGGAATGGCTTATTTTCTTCTTTTTGGTAGCTTTTACCAAGGTTGTTAATGTTTGTTTTGTATCTGGTCAGTTTCAATTCACTAGTCATGAAGACTCTCCTTGTTGGTGTCCGGCACTGGTCTTTCATGTACTGCTTTCTTATACTGCGCTACACTCTCAGATGACCAAGAGTCCCTCTACAGTCAGGCACTGAACACAGCCCCAATGGACTACTTCTATTAAACGTTGAGACTTGTGATTAACTCACAAAAACAATAAAACTACAGTAGCATAACAGCAATGATTAAAGCTACAACATAAGCACAATACCAAAAGGAGCGGATCAGCATCACAGCCATCTTGCTTCTCCACCCCCCCAGCTCTGCTTTGTGAGGGAGATCAATGAAACAGTTAAGAATTTGTCATGTACAGACTTGCCTCAGGGTCTTGAAATGTCAGAAGCTGTGTAATGACGTCTTGTGTGGTTTATGAGATAATGAACATCAAAAAAAAAAAAATTAAAATGCAGCTTTTGTTTTCCTATACTTACATGTTTTTCTCTCATGTACAGCATAGGAAAACATTTTTTTCCACAATTTGCCAGGGTAGAAAGAACCCATGCTAAGGTAGTGCCTTTCAAAGGTTACATGAAAACATATTAAATGGTTCAAGAGTTACAAGTTTTTTGCAGAGCTGTTCTGAGCATGATCATTGGGTTGTTGGATAACCCTCTAATACGAACTTTGAAAAAAGCAATCAAGAGGGTTTATAGATCACAAAATTAGTGATTATTGTCCATGACAAAAAAAATGTCAATCGTAATAGGCATCTTTTTTTTTTTTTATGGGACCCGTTTAGCTAGATTCCAGTGTTAGTTTTTTTAAAATATGCCTGGATATATTTGTTTCTTGGCTCCTAAATATCCAGGGTGCCCAGTTTATTGAGACGAGCCCTTCACCTGCATTCTCTGTATGAGAACAGTGGCACTTTCCTGTCATCTGCAGCCACAGGTGGAGGCATGCTGCTGGCTACAGTGCCAGCACTGAGTCAGCGATCAATCTGTTTCTCGCTCAACTCTGACTTCTATCTTTTCAACTGCTTATCTATTTATCTATCTATCTATCTGAAATGATTATTGATATAATTGGAGACAAAAATGCAATCCATTGGTAGTTTTGTAAAACATAGAAACATAGAATTTAACACAGAATTTAATGGCAGATAAGGACCGCTTGGCCCACCTAGTCTGCCCATTTCCCTACCTAATGGATAAGCTGCAGATCCTAGTTAACTGACAGCCTACTTCCTCCTACCCCCACTAGAATTGTCATATGTCTGTTCCATGCATTCTTGGATTCCCCCACTGTTTTTGACTCTACGACCTCCTCAGGAAGGCTCTTCCATGCATCCACAACCCTCACTGTGAAGAAATACTTCCTCACATTACCTCTGAGCCATCCCTCCTCTATCATCAAATTGTGCCCCCTTGTTCTTGCACATCTCTTTTTCTGAAAGATGCTACCTTCTTGGACTTTGTTGATTTCCTTGAGGCATTTGAAAGTTTCTATCATATCCCCCCTCTCCCTCCTTTCCTCGAGGCTGCACATCTTAAACTCCTTTAGTCTTTCTGCATATCATTTATTATTTATTAAATTTTGATAACCGGGTAAGCCCGCTGGGCCCCGAAGGTCCCTTTTTCAGGGGCAACCCGGGGATTACATGGAATATTACGTGGGATTGCATACAGCACAAGTACATTACACAAAACAGATAGGAACATAATACTTAGTAGTTTTTCAACAGGTTACATATCCTAGGTATGTCTTCTGGTGCAGACCCTGCACCATTTTGTTTGTCCTCCTCTGGACAGCCTCCACCCTGTCTATGTGTTTGTGGAGATGGGGTCTCCAGAACTGTACCCAGTACTCCAGATGTGGTCTTACCAACTGTCTGTACAGAGGGCCAACAACTTCCTGTTTTCTACTGGTGATGCCTCTCCCTATGCATCCCAGTATCCGACCAGCCCTCTACTGCCTTCTCACATTGCTGGCCCATGTTTAGGTCATCTGATATAACTCACCCCAGGTCCCTTTCCATTTTGTTGTTGTCGAGTATCTCACCCCCCATTGTGTCTCTTCTCCTGGGTTTTTGTTTCCCACGTGCATTACTTTGCACTTCTTTGCATTGAATCTAAGCTGCCATACATTTGACCATTCCTCCAACCTTGCCAAGTCCCTTTTCATCCTTTCCACCCCACCTTGCATATCAACCCTGTTGCAGATCTTTGTGTCATCTGCAAAGACACATACTTTCCTTCCAGTCCCTCTGCAATGTCACTTATAAAGACATTAAAAAGGACTGGCCCCAGTACTGAACCCTGCAGTACCCCACTAATAACCCTCCTTTCTATACACCCCACGTTGGACGTAGTAACATTTTAGCAGTGTCAGTGGCTCAGTAGGTAGCACACTCGCCTCTGAGGCTGGGAGATCAGAGGGCTGTGGGTTCAGTTCCCACATCTGGCACTTGGGTTAATATCCCAGTACTGACACTGTAATGCAGCATGAAAGGGGTGCTGCATTTCTGAGGTGCCGTCTTTCGGATGAGACGTTAAACCGAGGTCCCATCTGCCTGGATTGGTGGTAGTTCAGGTGGATGTTAAAGATCCCATGGCACTTATCGAAAAGAGTAGGGGAATTTCCCCGGTGTCCTGGCCAAATTTCCCTCATTCACTAAAAATACCACCAACAGCTTAATCTGGTTCAAGGTCAGTTGGCATTCATCTGTATCCCTTCCCCCGGGTCGTGCCTGAAAATAGGCAGGATTTGTCTAGTGCACTTACCCGGTCAACAAAAGCTAAAAATAAATATACTGTGGACTCCATTTAGTATTACCCACTGTGTCCTGTTGTTCAGCCAGTGTTCTACCCAGGCTACCACCCTGGGACCCACACCCAGGCTGGCTAATTTGTTTATTAATCTTTTGTGCAGGACTGTGTCAAATGCCTTGCTAAAGTCTAGGTAGGCCATGTCCACAGCCCCCCCCGGTCTACTACTTTGGTCACCCAGTCAAAGAAATCAATTAGATTTGTCTGACATGACCTTCCCACTGTGAATCCATGCTGCATTGGGTCCTGTGCCCCACTGGCCTCTAAGTACTCAACAATTATTTCCTTCAGAAGTGATTCCATCATTTTCCCTACCACTGAGGTCAAACTGACAGGTCTGTAGTTTTCTGCCTTTGTCTTGTTCCCACTTTTGTGAAGGGGAATCACATTTGCCCTCATCCAGTCCTCAGGTACCACACCATCCTCCCATGATTTATTAAAAGGAGGCAGTATGGCGCAGTGGGTTAAGGCTCTGAGCTGCAAATTTGGAGACCTGGGTTTGAATCCCACAGCCCCCTAGGTGCATACTGTGTGACCCTGAGCAAGTCACTTAACTTTCTTGTGCTCCCAGGTTGCACCTGCAAACAAGCTTTCAGCTTAGTGTGTCTCACCTGGTAAAAAATAACAATAATTGGTTAAATAAAAAGGGTAGTCAGTGGTGTTACTAGTTCTTCCCTTAGTTCTTTTAAAATTCTTGGGTGAATCCCATCAGGCCCCATTGCTTTATCCACCTTCAGTTTTAAGAGTTCTTTTAGAACCCTTTCTTCTGTGAAAGGACCAATATCAACCTCGCTATCCAGAGTGCTTCTATTGACTGGCTTAGGCATCTCCACCTTCTTTTCCATCGTGAATACTGAGCAGAGGTATTCATTCAGTATCCCTGCTTTTTCACTGTCGCTCTCTGCCCAACCACCTTCCTCTTTATTCAGCCTCAGTATCCCTGCCTTAGTCTTTCTTTGCTCCCTAATGTACCTATAAAAGGTATTATCCCCCTTCTTAACCGAGTTGGCTATCTTTTCCTCGGTTTGGGCCTTTGCTATTCTGACTGCCTTCCCCCTTCCTTCAGCTTTAACTAGTACAGTTCTCTGTTCTGCTCCTTCTTTGTTTCCTTATACTTCCTGAATGCTGTCTTTTTCTCCCTTACCTTCCTCGCCACTTCTTTTGAGAACCATAGTGTTTTTTTCTTTCATTTTGATTTGTTTATTTGCTTCACACAAAGGCTTGTTGCCTCTGTGATGGCAGTTTTGATGTTTCCCCATTGTTGCTCCACCCCACCTTCTTGCCTGTTTGCTAGTGCTTTTCTGAGGCACTGTCCCATTTTGACAAATTCAGCCCTCCTGAAGTCCAGTATCCTCACTTTTGTATGGCTTGACTCTACAGCTAATTTTATCATGAACCACACTGTTTGGTGGTTGCTTGTTCCCAGATGGCTACCCACTTCAAGATCAGAGATCCTCTCTCCATTCCCATTTGAGAGTACCAGGTCTAAGATTGCTCCCTCCTGAGTGGGTTCCAAAACTAGCTGTCTGAGGCATGCCCCCTGTAGGGCATCGAGAATGGCCCTGCTCTTGGATGTGGCTGCAGCAAAGGTGCTCCAGTTAACATCTGGCATATTCAGGTCACCCATCAGCAATATCTCCTCTTTCTCTGCATTCCAAAGGAAGCCTTCTATCATTTCCTTTTCCATTTCTACCCCTGAGATGGAGGTCTGTATACAACCCCTGTGCGGATTATGGAGCCATTTCCAGTCTCCAGGGTGACCCACAGTGCCTCCTCTCCTCCCTGTTTACCCTTTAGTTCTATTGCTTTGATCTCTTCCCTTACATAGAGAGCTACTCCTCCACTTCTTCCCTCCCTGACCCTCCTGTAGATGGTGTACCCTGATATGTTGACATCCCAGTCATGGTTCTCTATGTACCATGTTTCTGTGACTGCCATGATATCCAGGCATCCCTCTTCCATCAAGGCCACCATTTCTGGGAGCTTCTTACCTAGACTATGGGCATTGGTACTCATTACCCTCCATTTTTTATGGCTTTATTTCTTTTTGCCCCATTCCTGTCCTTACTACCTTTATCTTTTTCTCCATTTAACCCTGCCCTTCTCCCTATTAACTGCTCTATCTTGGTGTTTACCTCACTGATTACCCTGACATTTTTTGTGGGGGATGCTAGGATTTCCCTTCTCCTTTTCAGTGCCTCCCCCCTTGGCTAGTTTAAATGCTTGCCAATTTCAAATGACCTGTGTATCTGCTAGGCAACAAATGCAATTATTTTTTTTCTTAAAAATTAAACAGTATTGTAATTATGAAAAATAGGTATGAATAATCTCTATTGAAACTGTTATGCTGTCATATGATGACTGATCAATTGCAGTATCTGAAGTATCTTAATTCTGTGACTTTCCATTTTTTTTAATTTTTAAACTTTCAGCTTATAAATAAAAGATTATTCCTTTTGTAGTTCAAATTCATGTTATTTTCTTTTAAAATAAGTTGGCATGTGGATGTTAATAGTCACATATTGTAGGAATTACATAATAATAAGAGATCCAAATTTATTTGATGAAGGATGTGTTTTCATCTGAAACATACTAATAATAATAATAGACTTTATTTTTAAGCTTCTTTCAAAATTATCAAGGTGCTGTACAAAAATCAAAACACAGTCATATAAAACACAGACAACAGTTAACCAAAGTAACAAATCCATTCAACTATATATCACTGAAAAGCCTGATGATACAGAAAGGTTTTGAGCACCTATTTAAATTCCCCCACAGTCGTGCACTCCTGAAGCTGGTGGGGTAGAGAATTCCAGAGGGTAGGGGCCATAGACAAAAATGCAGAGGCCCCAGAAGATTTCAAAGTAACCCTCGGAATCTCCAGCAACCCATTGTCAGCCGAGCGGAGCTGTTACACAGGGCAGTAGGGAACAAGAAGTTCTTTCAAGCAATCAGGACCAAGTCCATGTAGGGCTTTATAAGTCAGTAAACCAACTTTGAAGGTGATCCACCACTGAATCAGTAGCCAGTGCAGATCGCGCAGTGCTGAGGTAATATGCAAGGAGTGAGACGTCCCTGTCAACAATCATGCTGCAGCGTTCTGCACTAGTTGCAGATGGCAGATATCAACCCCAGGAAGTCCTAGGTATAGAGAGTTGCAATAGTCAAGGCATGAGGTCACAAAGGCATGGACCAGTGTAGGCAGATCCCCAGATGGAACAAGGTGCTTGATACTGGTGATGTTCCTAAGATGATAAAAGGCAGACTTTATGACTGCCGACACCTTGGATCATAGGGTCAGCCTGTCATCAAGCACCACCCCAGGTCTCGCACCCATTCAGAGGTAAGAATCTGGGAACCCCCAGATAAAGTCCAGAGGGTTGACCAGCCCTGAACCCCCTCTATCCAGTGACCTGGATCCTCAACCATCACCTCATTCTTTCCCACATTCAACTTTAGCCTGCTTGAATTCACCCAGTCCTGGATTCAAGTGAGGCAGTTGTTAAATACCGAAAGAGCACTATCCTGGTCAGGTGCAAAAGACAGGTAGAGCTGGATATCATCGGCATTGCAGTGAAACCTCAGCCCATACCATCTTACAATGTCTCTGAGGGGCAGCATATACACTGCAGACAACATGGGGGACAGTACCGTGCCCTGAGGAACCCCACATGGCAAAGGGAGTGAGTCTGAAGAAAAAATTCCAGACACAACTCTCTACATTCTGCCAGTGAGGAAAGATGTAAACCACCTGAGAACCATACATGTCAGGCCACAGATGAACCTCAGGCACTCAAGCAGCACTCCATGGTCCACAGTGTCAAAGGCTGAGGAGAGATCAAGAAGCACCAGAATGGGAAGGTCTCTCTGATCTCTTGCCATCAGGAGATCATTGAGCACCTGAACCAGCACAGTCTCGGTACTATGCCTCTTTCGAAAAAAACAGACTGGAGAGGTTCGTAGATATTATGGCTGGCCAGGTGGTTCTCCAGCTGTACCACCACTGCTTTCTCAATAACCTTCCCTATAAAGGGAAGGTTCAAGATTGGTCTGTAGTTAGCTAGGACGTCTTGGTCCAAGGAAGCTTTCTTCAAGAGGGGTGTTACCACCACCTCCTTCGAGGAGCTTGGAAACTCACCTGAGTCTAAGGAGCACCAGACTATCTGAGCCAGGACCAGGCCGATAGTATCACAACAACCCATAATCAAGGAAGTTGGGCCCAGATCCAAACTACAGCACATAGGGTGCATACTCTGGACAATCCACATGACATCAACGAACTCCAGCAGGATAAAGGTACTCCAGAAAATATGAGGTGTAGTGACCATGCGCCTACCAACAGCATCCCCCACAGAGTGGGTCAGGAGGATCTCTGACCTGATGTCAGCCACCTTATTCACAAAGAACCAAGCAAGCTCATTGCACTCCATTTACGAAAAAGTTATTCAAAGCTGCTGACAGGCTGGGTTGCACAACCTGTCCACAGTTTGGAAGAGTTGAGCTTGTCTGATAGGTTGACCAATGAAAAGCAGTGGCTCACTGAGCAGGATCAAAATCAAGATGGAAAAAAAACATGTAATTCAATAAGTTCAACCATCAAGCAGTATTCTGCTATATTTTATTTCAATTCTATTTATTCACCTCTGTGGGATGGAGATGGTACCATGTCAGTAAAAGAAAGAGATCGCTCACCGGCTGCAGTGGCGTTAGGTAAAATATCAATAAGGTAAATCAGAAAAACCTCATAACCTTCCCTCAGGTCCATGATATTTGATGAAGCCAAATGACAGTGTGTCTTGTTCAAGAAAACAGTTAATTGTTTTATCAACTACACACAATAGAAACCATATCAACATACATAAAGTGCCACCACAGAAATATGCCCGAGGGCATTTCCATCCCTCCCTTTGGAGCTTTATCAAGAGCTCTTGATGGTACCATGTCCCCTATCAGCCCTGGTACATGAACCCTCAATGCCTCTTGACCTGGCCTCTGACTCAACTGCATAATGGCGAGGACTGTAGCTTACCCCCATGGAGGTGCTCCCTCAGAGGGGAATGAGTTGGGAGACCGAGATCACCCTTGTGCCCCTGCCCCGGCTTAGGCTATACCTTTTTCAGGCCAGAGAGAGTGGGAGTTCATTGGGGTGTCATATTGCATGCCTGGAGGGTTTTTTTCAGCTTTAACCCCCAGAGGTGTGGACATGCAGTGACATCCATTGTGTGAAGGGCATGCTCCCATGCAGGCCCACAGGACATCAGCCATCTCCTCTACCATTTCCAAGGTGTCCCCTGGCTGCAGCTCCCACCAGTCTCCACTGGGAGTAGCATGTTGCTGGGAATCTACATCCCACCCCTCCCCAGGAAAAGAAAAGCAGTTCTCCAGATATTTAATCTTCCCCTCCCTGGCTGACCCCCGATTATCCAAGCTGGCTCCCGAACATGGGTCACTAGCATGTTGTGAGGAAAGGTGTCCAGTGCCTCAGCCCTCGTGCCACCAGGCCAGCTTAGTAGTCTGCTCTTCCAAGTACCAAATATTTCTTTCATTTTTACTGCAGCCCTACTGGTGGAGCTAGTGCAAAACAGACATATCAGGAAATAAGTCACACCTCCTCTTGCTGATCTCTTAGTCCCTGATCGGGGAAACATCTGAACGGCCGTGGATACCTGGGCCAGCCATACACACCACCACCACTGCTCACCACCAAGAAACCCTCCTCTTGCTGGTAAGCTCCCATTGGCCGATGCCTGTTGCTTCCATCTCCTGTTGAACTGTTGTGCTCCTCACGGCCACTGATTGGCCCTGCAATCTTGACTGATTCAAACTGTTCTGCTCGACTCTGCGTCAATAGACTTCAGTGGGTTTCAGAAGAAAATTTTGGCTAAGTTGCTAGACAGCTTGCTTATTTTTCTGTTAAAGTCTCAATTAATGTATAGACCAGTCTTGATGTTCTTAGCACTCAACTTCTAAAAACTCCGGGTCTCAGATGATAATCTAGGCTAAATTGCTAGGCTGCTTGCTATTTTTTTGTCAAAGTCAAAATTAATTGTGTAGACCTGCCTAAATGTTTTAGCATTGACCTGTAAAGTTCAGTTGGAAACTGTTGTAATTTAGAGCTGTGAAGTAATTCCTGCCCCTCTGCATTCACTCTTTCTCTCCACCCTCCGTCCACTGCTAAACCCTGCATCTTTCTTCTCCTCCTCTTGTAAATTTCATATACTACTAAATCTCCCCTCTGTTCTCCCTCTGGTGTCAGTTCAAGCTTATTTCTCTTGTCTGTGGCTGCCTCACCCCCCCACCCCTCTGCCAAATACCCCTCTGTCTCTCCACTGCCCACGCCCCTGATTTACTCTCCAGTGTCACCCTTTGTTATTACTGTGACTCACAATCTACTGCTCTGTTCCTTCCCACAGATCTCTCAGCCCCTGGTTACCAGGACCAGCCATCCACACCAGCATTGCTTACCGCCAAGGAACCCTCCTCTTGCTGGTAAGCTCCCAGGCTGAACCAGGAAGTGCTGAAAGGCTCCCATTGGCTGCTGCCTGTTACTTCCATCTCCTGTTGGAATGTTGTGCTCGGCATGGCCACTGATTGGCCCTGCAATCTTGACTGATTCAAACTGTTCTACTGGGCTCTGTGTCCATAGACTTCAGTGGGTTTCTAAAGAAAATTTTTGCCCACCCCTTCCCCCACCTTAATTTATAGGCCTTATCTCTGCCCACTTCTGCCTAGGGAACCACCCTTTCATTTCCTATTGGATACTCTCTGTCCTGTACCTCATCTCTTTACCGCCCACTCTCCCATCTCCCTGCTTCTCCTCCCCCTCTACTAATCAACTCAGTCCCCTCACTCCTCTGCCACCTTTCTGTGCTTGACACCCTCCTTATATCTTCTACTGCACCCATTTCATCCCCCTCCCCTGTTTCACCTCCATTCCTGACTATTTTTTCTCCCTCTCTCAGACCTTTTTCACCCTCTACTATCCTCACCTCTCTATCTACTATGGCCCTCCCTCTGTGCCCCTCTGTCTGGTTATTGTCTCTCCCTGTTTCCCATGGCATTCCTGCCTGGAGCCTGCCATCCCAATTTCCCACTGTGCTTTCAGCTGGACAACATGTACTGGCACTCAGGGACAATACCCACTGGGCTATGCCCTCCATATCTAACCACTACCAGGACAGGCTTGCACCACTCCTGGAATCAAGATAGGGTGATTTACGTTCACCTATTCCCACTCTCACTTCTGGCCTACATCACCACTTACTAGTATCATCGTTTACAGAGTAGCTTTCTCTCCAATAAGAAACAGTTGAATAAAATCTCCATCAAACAGCTACACTGGTGCACCCTGAAACTCTTGCTTCTACTACTACTTCTGTCTGGCAATATTCACCCTAACCCTGGCCCCACAATCCCAAACTCTGACCTCCAGCAGAATCACTCTGGGGGACTCATCTATGCAATGATTAACATTTGTAGCCTTCTAGCCAAACTTGATGCCCTACAATTATTTGCACACCAGCACAACCCTGATGTTCTTGTGATTGTCAAAACCTGGTTCACTCCAAAAAGACCTGACAGTGCAATTACCCTACCAGGATATAAAGTATTCAGAATTGACAGGACCACTAAAAAAGGCAGTGGATGTGCTGTTTACCTTAAAGACTCTCTCCTGGGACACCGTGTTCAATCCCCTGCCTCAGTCTCTACCACCCAGATACTATTCATCAGAATTCTACTCGGGGTTCACAACAAAGCACTGATTATTGCTGCTGTCTACATCCCTCCCCAGGATCAAGGTAAAGGTCTCAACTCTGTCCTTGATCTTGTCTGTTCCCAACCACCAGGCACCGAGATAATTCTAATGGGTGATTTTAACATAAATATGTTTGGATCATATACAGGTGGCTACAATGAAGCCATCTCAGCTGCCAACCTCGTTGGTTGTCTCCCCCACTAGACTCAACTATAAGACTGAGACAAGCACCCTCCTAGACTGGATACTGACCAGCCACCCATCCCGCATCTCAAAAGTCTCTGTTCTCCCAGATACGCTAAGTGACCACTCCCCAGTTGCATGTGAATGGTCTATCAAATTCAGCCCACAACCACCCAAACTAATTAACAGCAGACTCCTTCCACGTGGTCAATTGAAGCACCTCAAATTACTCCTTAGACAACAAGACTGGTCACCTATCTTCCATGCATCAGATGTCAACTCAGCACTTGACTTCTTCATCAGTTCCTTCAATGCTGCCGGTGATGTTTATGCCCCCTTCAAAAAGAGGAAAGTAAAGGGCCTTAGCAATCCATGGCTCACTGCTGATCTCCTTACATTACTGAAAGCTAGGGATCACCTCTGGTTTCAGGCCCGGGCCACTGGTAGGCAAGTAGATATACAAAACTACAAACAAGCCTGAAATGATTGCACCAAAGAAATACGCCTGAAGAAAAGTAACTATTACAAAGATGCCCTCACAAACACCTGAGGAAAGGGGAAGTCCTTCTGGAATAATCTCAAGGAAGTTACAGGAATACTGCCCAAAACATCATCTTCAATGTTCGATGTGGATGGGACTATAACTCTTGACCCTTCCACTTTAGCTAACACGTTCAATAATGCATTCACTGACCTCAGCAGTATTCTTCCTCCAGACTTCTTTGATGAAGACCTCCCTCCAGCACTCTACCCCACACCTGCCTCCTTTTTCAAGTCAGCCTCCTTTTACTTCAGAGCAGTCAGGACACATGAAGTCCATAGATCATCTCTAAAGCAATTGCTGGATCTAGAATAAGTGGCGACTCACTTGACCTCAAACTGCTGTCCCTTACTCTTGATGAAGTGCTGTCTTCTCTAACCTGGATTTTCAGCCTCTCCCTCACCCTTGGCCAGTTCCCCGACAGATGGAAATCTGCCACCTTGACACCAGTCCACAAGAGTGGGGACAAGGCCCTTCATGGAAATTATAGGCCTATATCCATACTACCCCCCACCTCTAAAGCCATTGAACATCTGGTATCTGATCAGCTAATGGAATATCTGGACAAGTACAACATCCTTTGTAAACAACAACATGGCTTCAGAAAAGGCCACAACACCACATCTGCCCTCCTTGAATTCACAGGAGCAATTCACAACTCCCTGGACAATAATTACCTCACTGATTCGGTCTTCATAGACCTGACCAAGACTTTTGACACTGTCCATCATTTAATACTCCTCATAGAACTGCTCAAAGCTGGGCTCTCCCTTGAGTCTACAACTTGGTTTAAGAGCTACCTGGAAAACCATTCCCAAAGAGTGAAAATTGCTGATATCCTCTCAGATGCTAGACCAGAATGCCTAGTAGTCCCCCAGGGATCCATTCTTGGGCCACTCCTCTTCAGCCTGTTTTTGAACAATCTTCCTCAATCCTGTCCAGAACAAATCCTACTCTATGCTGATGATGCTGTCATTCACACCACCCAACAGGACCCCCACCTACTCCAAAAAAGCTTCAGAAGGGATTCATCTCCATTGAAACATGGTTTAATAGTCAAAAGCTGGTTCTCAACTGTAAGAAAACAAAGTCAGTGCTTTTCTGAGGCTCCCACAACAAACATAGGCTTCACCCTTCTAATATTATAACCTGCCTTGGTGCTGTCCTCGAACAGGTTAGCTCCTTTAAATATCTGGGGATCACCATAGACAGCAACCTATCCTACACCATCCACATAGATAGTGTTGCCAAAGCTGCAAACACATGCATTGGTCTCCTCTACAGGCACAGGCAATGCCTTACCTCGGATGCCTTAAGGATAGCAGTACAGAGCTCAGTGATCTCTCTAATTGACTATGGTCTGATTATTTATGGCTCTGCAACTGACACAGCCCTCAGGTGCTTATCCTTGGCCCTAAACAAAGCTTGGTGACTCATCACAGGATCCCACCGACTCACCCATACGTGTGACCTCTATGCCCAAACAGGGTGACTCCAGCTATCAAACTGTATCAAGTACCAAACTTGTCTAATGGCTTAGAAAATTATGCTACATCTTGCTCCCCCCGGAGTCCAAAGTCTTCTCCATAGAGCATGCAACCCCCGCCTCACCAGGGCTTCAGAAAATGAAATGCTGCACATTCCTCAGTGCCACACCACACAGGTCCAAAGATCCTTTGTGTACCAAGCTCCTAGCTGGATTAATGGACTCAACAAAGACATCTCCTCTCTGCAAAAGCTAGGCCCATTCAAAGCCAACCTTCATCTCCACCTAGCTGTCTCTAGCTCCTGCGAGTGTCCCTCATAATCTGATCTCCCTCCTAGCACTTTTACTCCTACCTCCTCTCTTCCTCTTCCTACAGCCTACTTTCCCCTCCTGTTTTGGCCCCCTACCCCCAAGCACTATTTTGAGGCCTGACAAATGCCCATGGCTGCACTGCTCTTTTTGTGTCCATTCCAAGCCTCAGTTACCTCTGGCTACCCTGCCCCGGTACTCACTTTCCCTCAATGTAATGTATTTCAGCTCCTTAAAAATGTCTGTGCACCATTTCTGCATTCTTTCTCGACTCTATGTAACGTTTGGTATTGTACCTCAATTGACGTAGAACCTTTGTAAAAGAGCCTTGGCTCTAAGGTACTTGTAATCCTAGACTCTAAATAAATAAATAAAGTAAATAAAAAAAACATTGCATAAGGAGTATTTCTGTGTTAGTATTATACTTGAGTCAGGGTCCTACCTAGGCTCTGAAGTCCATATAAAACTCATAGTTCGACTTGGTGATTATTGTTCTCATAGTAAACACCCACATAAAAACATATCTTTTTTACTGTTCATATTCAAAACAAATCCTTATTTTCTATTCTTTTACACCCTTAAAGAGCCCCTGACAGCATTATGAAAACTTTAAAAAAAGTAAGATGTATATTCAGCTCTGTCCCATTTTCTTTATTACTTCATACATTTTCAGTAATTTATTCCCCATGTTCTTTATTACTGAAAACAGTTGCACGAAAATAAAATTCCTGTCACCTAGACTATATCTACTCTGGCTGCTTCTCTACACATGACATCACAATCCACTGTTTATGACATCATAATTATCTCCACAGCAACATATTTTGATGTCATAAACAAAATTATGATGTCAGGTGTAGGCAGGCAGCCAGAGCTAAAAGGGCAGGGATACTGTATTCATTCTGCAGCTTATCCAATAGGTAGGGAAATGGGCAGACTGGGTGGGCTAAGCGGTCCTTATCTGCCGTCAAAATCTATGTTTCTATGTTTCTATGCAAATACCATTAGTAATAAGAAAATAAGGGTGAGACTTACAGAAGAAAATATAAAATATAAGCTACAGTTATGCCTGAAAGTTACATTTTTTCAAAGTTGTTTCAACTGTGTTAGAAGCTTTTTTAATCCCTCTTGTACTGTATATCATCCTCATTTAAGCACATTTACTGTATATCTACATTATAAAATCAGTTCAATATTCAATGTTATATGGTGTATATCAGTGATACTGCTAGCAGTAAATCAGTGTTGCCATAACGGTTCATCCAGCAACCAGGTGTATAGTAACCTTTATAAAATGGGTAAAAAAAATGTGTAAATTCTGATTGGCTATACACATTTCAGCTGTGTCTTTATCAGGACATAACTTTACAACCAGCACTACTTGTGCCAACCAAAACTGCAGCCCAACATGTAATCAGAAGCGTGACACTGCTTTCACACAGCAGCTTCTCAGGTAACATCCCACAGAACTGCAAGAGATTCATGGGATGAGCGGTGGCCCACCAGAGAAACCAGAAGAATCCAACAGTCTACTGTGTAGTGGCCAAACTGGAACTCCCCGCAATGCAGTCTGTCATCACGAAGTATGGTGTCAGTTAGTTAAACGTTGTCACGTGAAATAAACATCTGACCTGTGCTAGCAAAGAAGTGGCTTTCAAATAAAGCCCCATACCTACTCCTCCACTAGCTCACCAGATCTGCTTCTGCACTGCATCACTCATTCAGACAAGTTTAATTGTAGGTTTCAATATGTAATGCAGAGTGAGCAACCAAAATCACAAGCAGGGAAACGTTATGGCAAAAGTGCTAAATACAGCAACTCGCAAGAGTCACCCTTGCTCCCGGTCCTCTCAGTAAAATTGAAACTCACTAGGCTTTTATTTGGTTCTCCATTAGCTGCACAGACCTGCTCCTCCACTTGGTGCTTCAGACAAGTTTCTTTTTTAAACATTCCAGGCTTAAATAGTTATGGCAAAACTAGTAGCTGAAACCTTGATCAGAAAACTGCTAAATACGACTGCCGGACAGGCACACGCTTGCTCCAGCTCTTCTGACTAAAATTGGCTAGGAAGTTACTATGTGATAAAAAACAGAAAAGTATATTTTAGAGGATTTTGTGTGAGGGGCAGATGCATATTCTAGAGGGTTTTGTGTGTGAGGATTAATATCTTAGAGGATTTTGTGGGGTTGGGGGGAACAGACAGATGACACAGCCCCCTACTTAATACTCATCAAACCTATCCAGTACAACACAATGAATGACAGGGACTATTATTTAATTTTTTTCCTCTATAATCATATTTTTGTTAAATCTTTTTATGTGCACTTCACTGCTAAAGGCACTCTGCACAAGCACCTCTTGCCTCATTACACACCTGGGGCGTGCTCTTATCAGGCCATAAACCACACCTCATCATGTTTTATTCCTTACTTAAAGCCCTTATTATGTTAAACCTGCTGCAAGCAAAGTGACTCAGTTATTAAATAATTTGTCATTCTATTCCACACAAGTTTTTTATTATCAAAATTCTCCATAACTTATGTTTTTACACACTTTACTTTTTGTTCTGTGAAAGTAACTCATATTTAAAAAAAAATGTTCATGCTATTCCACACAAGTTTATTATCATCAAAATTCCCCATACCTTATGTCTACAGTATAAGTACTTTACTTTTTCTTCTGTGAATCATATATAATATCTGTCAGTATAGTGGCCATCCTCATGAAACTAAAGGAATGGTCAAAACGATGGCAGTTAAAGTTTAACGCCAAGAAATGCAAGGTCATGCACCTAGGAAAGAAAACCCAGAAGTAAAGTACACACTGGATGGGGACCAATTGAGGTGACAAAGATGGAAAGGGACCTGGGTGTACTCATCACCAACGACTTAAAAGTTACAAAACAGTGTGAAAAAAGTGGCACAGAGAGCAAGTGGCCCCCTAGGATGCATAGGTAGAGGCATTACAAGGAGAAAGCAAGAGGTAATCATGCCGCTGTCCACATCCTTGGTGATGCCACACCTGGAGTACTCTGTCCATTCTGAAGGCCACACCTGAAAAATGACATAGACAGATTAGAGACTGTGCAGAGAAGAACCACTAATAAAACTAGGCCCAGGGAACTGAAGTTATACTCACTAGAACAGAGAAAAAACAAAGATTACATAATAGAAACGTTCAAATACTTCAAGGGAATAAACAAGACAGAGATAGTGATGCAGTGAATTAAATATTTCCTGGTGAAGTGAACGTGAAGTGAGCACTTTGCATTGTCATTCCACTACACAGAGTGGCAACTGTAAAAGGCTCACTTTGCATTGTAATTATGACTTTGCGTTGTCATTCTGCGTTGTCATTCCGCCTTAATGCGAAGTAAGGCAAAGTGGCAACAATATAGGCAGCTCCCCCACACGTCAAATGGCTTACAGTACAGTAAGTCACATGCTTTAGCCAGACAGAAAGGAAGTGACTCATGCAAGCAGATAGAAATAGGAGGCAATTTGTCTATTTAGGAGTTAGGAACAGCGTAGATCATATAAATCCCACCCAACAGCTTTTTTTCAAAGCTATATTGTTGTTTAGTGTTTTTTTTTACTCTTTTTGTAGTTCATTTTTTTCTTACTGTGATTGTGATTTCTTTGTTTTCTACTTTTATAAGTTTTTGTTTGTCTCTGTGTGTGCCTGTGTTGTGTGTGTGACTGTTTCATGTTGTTGTCAACTTGTCACATCATTGCTCGGACAGAGGGAAGGAAGGAGGGCAGTCGAGTAAGAGTTTGAGTACTTACGTTGGTGAAATGGAGCAGGGACATGGTGAAAGTCCACAAATGTCTCGAACGATGCCTGGGGGAGTAGGAATGCATGACAGGCATAGCATGGTTGGTACAGGAGGAGTGCACACCCATGGAGGGCATGGCCTGGTGCTGTTGGACTGGTCTAAATTCTTGGGTCCTGCCCCCGTCTCCTGAAGCAGCAACAACAGCAGAACAACAACCACTACCACCTCCCCCCTCGGAAGCAGCAGCAACACCACCACTAACACCACCATCAAGTCCACTACCACCACCACCACCGGCAGCAGCATCAGCAACTCCAGCAGCACTGCCTCCACAGCAGGATGTGCCAGAGGTTGAGCACCGCCGTGACCAGGCTGCTGCCAGTGTATCTGGCCCTCCCCTGCCTGGTTCCTCCCTCAGCTCCCCAGTTTAGGGTTCTTTGACTGTGTTGGGGGCAGTTCAGTGTCACATTTTAGTGTTGAGGTGCACCGTGGCCCCCTGAGGACACGCCTAGGGACTGGGGGCCAGCGCACCCACATGATTAATCACCACAAGGTGGAGTGGCAGTCTTCCACAGAATGGGCCAGGCCTCCACCTGCTGGCCCTTCTGTGGCAGTGGCAGAGTGTGCTGCTGTGAATCACCGCAGCAAGAGAAGGGCTACAACAGCAGCTGCTCCACCACCAGCACCACCCCAACCACCACCACGACCAGCTGTATCACCACCAGAGGAGGACACCACACTGACTGTAGCCCAGGCTGACCTTGCTGTGTTGTGGTGCATGGTAGAAGAGAACAATGAGAGGGTGAGTGCTATCCAGCAGCAGTTGAAGCACATAGAGTGACCCCAATTTCAGATTGTGTTGATAACGCTGCCTGCTGCTAGAGCAGCAGGATACCACATTAGCTTTTTGAACACACCTCCCCCCCACTGTGTTATAATCACAGTTAAGAAAGTGTACACCTGATGTATTTTGGTGCCTCAGTAATGTTTCCTTTCTGTTGTGGAGTGGTTGTGGAAAAGCAGTACTGAGCAGTGCGAGCATAATGTGCTAAATTGCATATGTGCAGCCAGTGAGAATGTTCTTTCCTGTGTGTGGACTGCAGACATTGTCCAGCTTCTTGCAAACATATATATGCTGACTTGTTGCAGTGTGTATGGTACAAAGAATAAAGATAAGAATATATAACATATATTTGATTGGTACCATCAGCAGCAATGTACTAAGTGATATGATATTTTTTCAGAGGTCTCTGGCCAGAGTGCACCTTAATCACACACAGTGCACACGTGACTTTTAGGAGTTAGATCATATATCAACCAAAAATCCTGCTCTTCAACAGACTGTACCCATGAGACATGAAGTATTGGTGATGGTAAGGCACCAAAATATCTGATGAATGGTGTACAGACACTATAAAGTCAGGAAATATATAAGGTCCAGTTCACGCACTGCCAAATGTCAACACAGTGTGCTACCACAGTTCTTTTCATTTTACATCTGCAGTGGGCAGAGCCTGCAGACGTTTTGCATGTACAAAGGAGTGATATCATGTTTTCTGTCCGTGGAACTGAGTAAAGGTGTAAAAGTCTCCTCTGCCTTATCCTCCTCCAAGATGTTTTCCGCCCTCAAATAAATACACTTTCATGTTAGTCAATGGTAGCAGGGCACTATTTTCATTCTTAATTGGGAGGTACAAGAACTGGAACCTGAGTAGTGGGAAGCAGCCTTAGTTTTTTGGGGGGGAGTATAGATCCACTCCTACCTACTCCCGAGAAGCTCCTAAAGATCCACCCCCACTTGTTTTTGGTTCATGTGGAAGGGGCATTTGGTGGATCTATCATGTTGGAATAACTGACTATCAGAGCTGCCCGGGGAAATAATTAAGGAGTGCCTGAACTGAATCTAGGCATATCCCCCCACACATACACACACATAGACTTGAATATTTTTTTAACTCTAAGCATGTCAGTATTTGACTATAACAGTATGGGCAAGTTGGACATAATAATAAAATAGAAAAAAAAGGATCAAGCAGGTGCCTTTTCATTTGTCAGATACATGCAGACAGAAGGTCACAAATCCTGTATGGCAAGTTCATTATATGGATGTTTTCCATGTGAAACAAAATGTTGTTAATGTCATGTCTGTAGCATCATTTCTAGCCTATTATTTACATAGGTAACTGTAAATGACAGTTTTAATTTCAATTTTAATTCAGAATTTCAGTGTTGATTAATTTTTTTTAGCAGTTCTGTAAGATGTATGTCTCTCTGATGTAAGTGTAAATAGCACAGAAATAAAAGGGTTTCTTTCATTGATTGTTGTTTGCATGAGAAGTGGGCCTGATAGTGGCATGCAAGAGTGAAGTCTAAATTGTTTCTTTGGTCATTCTGAGATCTGAAGTTTAGCAGTAATGTGTGATGAGAATAAAGTCTTGTGTTTTGTGCATTTGAATAGATTTAGTGCTTTGAAGTTAAAATACATAAATATATATAATTAGTGTAATGGGTACCTGAAAAGGAAGGAGACTCTATTAATGTAAATGCTATTCTGATGATTTATTTATTTATGTGTAACATTTTAAGTGTAATTCTGCCTAGGTCACAGACACATAGGGCTGGATATTCAAACTGCACCCAAAAACAGGGGACCAACACACCGGTACACAAAAGTGGAGACAAATCACTGCACTCCAACTACAGACCTATCTCCATCCTCCCTCCATTGTCTAAGGCCCTGGAGTGCATCGCCTCAGACCAATTAGTCAAGTACCTGGAAAAATATGACAGCCAGTGTCCTGAGCAACATGCTTTCCGAAAAGGGCACAGTACCACCACTGCACTATTAGAATTTCCAGGCTTTATCCATACCACACTTGATCAAGGAAACTGTGTAGGGGTAGTATTCATCGACCTTACGAAAGCCTTTGATACTGTGAACCACCCACTCCTACTCAAGCAATCATCAAACATTGGGCTCTCCAATGAAGCACTGCTCTGTTTTCAAGCTACCTTGCAGGAAGGGTCCAGCAGGTTAGGATTGCGGTGTTACCTTGGAAGAAAAGCCAGTCATTTCAGGGGTCCCACAGTCCATCCTGGGGCCACTACTCTTCAGCCTCTTCCTCAATGACCTTCCCAGTGTCTGCCACCAGGAAATTACTGTTTCACGCCGATGACGAGTCATGTTCACCAAACACCAAAATGCAGAGCTCCTCGAGAAACAATTACAGCTTGAATTCATGCGCATCGAAGAATGGTTCAAGTCACACAAACTGGTCATGAACTACCACAAAACAAAGGTTATGATCTTCTACAATGCCAGGAGCAAGTACAAATCCCGTGACCTCACCATCCTAAACCAAACAGGGACCTTACATGAACACGTTCCTGATTTTAAATACCTAGGTGTCACATTGGACAGCTCACTGTCCTACCATCGGCACATAGATTCTGTCACCAAAGCCACCAACATCCGTATAGGCCTGCTCTACAGGCACAAACACTGCATGACTCCTGACACTCTCCGGTTGGCTATCAACAGCTCTGTCACCTCCAGCATCGATTATGGGGTAGCAATTTATGGCTCTGCCTCCGCCTCTGCCCTCCGCAGAATTACAGTTGCACTCAACAAAGCATGCAGGCTGCTAACTGGGGCTGATTGACTTACACACATTTGTGACCTGTACACTCGGGCAGGATGGCTACCTCTCATCAGCTGGATACAGTATCAAACCTGCCTCTTAGCCAAAAAAGTTCTCCTTGGGGTCATGCCCCCGGGCATTGAAAAGCTACTTATTGACCACCACAGCACCCAGAGAACTAGAAGTTCACAACAACTAACCTTCCTTGTCCCCAGGTGCCGGACTACCATGGGCCAGAGGACCTTTGCCCACAGAGCACCACAGTGGTACAATACTCTCAACAAAGAAACTCTTACTACTGCTGCTCTTGGCCCTTTTAAGACACAACTCTGACTTCATCTAATTTCAACTAGTCATTGTGACTGCCTCGCCTAATCAGGGGCCCACCGCTTACTGCCCTCCACCTCAGTCTTGAAAGCTACCTCTCCCCTCCTTGCCTCCTTCTACCTGCCTACCCCCTTGTCCCCTCTCTCTTTCCTCCCCTGGGGCATTTCCTGACTTCTATCCTCCTCACCTCCCCTTTAGAGCTGTTACCCTCACCTTCTCCAACAATGGCCTTCCTGCCTGCATACCCCTTCCCTCTCACCTGCAGTGCTTATTTCCAAGATTGCCCTTGGCTGGTTATGTCATGCTACCAACATTTGGCACATTTTGAATTACTGAATTTCTACGCCTCAGTCTCTTACTTCTTGTTATTGTGTAACTATGTATTATTATGTTGACCTTTGTATGTATGTATACCCCCCCATTCCTTTAACATGGAACCTTTGTAAACGAGCAGTTCCTGCACAAAGGTATTTGTAATCCTAGATTTCAATAAAATAAAATAAAAAAATTTAAAAAGTGCAATAGCAGAAAGAAACACAAGTCCATTAGCCCATGCGCAATAGATACGATATTCAAAAAAGGAGCAAGCCAAATTGCGCCAAGAGCTAACGTCTCAATATCGCACAACCTGCACCATAGCGCAACTAGGAAGGGGAAGCTGAGCAGATACGATGCGCTATGGCGCAACAAGGGATGCCCAGCTGAGAAGCCCAGAGGTGCCATAGCGCAAGAAGGGAGCCTCCCAGCAACAGAGCAATGTAACTGCACAACCAGGAAGGTGGGTAGGGACCCACCACCCATGCCACAGATGAGCACAGGAACACACAGCAGAACTGACAATGTGCCCCCACACCCCAAGCACAGCACAACTAGGGGAGGGCCAGAATATCCACTGGCCCATGGGGACAAGCAAACAAAGCACAGCTGGGCCATGGTGCCTTAGCACACCCACCGGCAAGCTGAGACTGCCACACAAGGAAGGCAGATCACCCCATGCCACACCAGCCCCCTCAGTGCACAGCACACCCTGCACTGTGACCCCCAGACACCCCCCCATGAGCAGTGACCATCACTGCAGGAAACCCCATGCATACAACCACCCCCACTGTCACACTGCAACCTCGTGTACCACAGAACCATACAAGCCATCCCCACCATGAGGACCCAGCAGTGGGTGGCAGCACACAGCAATGCAACAACAACAGACACAGTGCCAACACACACAATCCCCTGAGGCACAGCTGAGAGCGACCATGCATCGGCATAAGAGGTACCCCACATGGGAAAGGGCATGCCCCTGACACCACCACCATTGATACAACACCTTGCACAATAGATAAGTGGCACATCCGACCCACCACACTAGCCACAGCAGCCAGCACAGACACCCACAGTGGTGTGTGGAAGCATGCATCACACTGGATGCAACACAGTACAGGGGCAAGCACACACCCATACCCATGAGGACAATAATACAGGGATGCAGTAGTGTGGCAACCAAGCCCCCAGTGTGGGCCCATGAAAACTGAGCACACACAGCCTGTAGTCCTCCATGGCACAGGGGTGACACCCACCCTGTGCATGCACTGTGGTCCTGTACGCCACCATCATATGCCTGGAGCACAAATCACAGACAGTGGTGCATAGCCCCTGCAACACACACAAGCCACAGCATGGAGGTGGGACATCAACTGCGGAGGCCACAGTGTCACCCGAGGCAAACATGCACCACACCAGTGACAGGAGGCAACCCAGCATTGTGACGGTTACAGTGGATGACCTGCATGGACAGCCACCACTGACAAGGCAGCAGACCTTGCAGGCCACGGACATGCAAGGGTGTCAGCTGCACAGACCAAGGATGGGTTGACAGGGGCACAATGGACAGAAAGCATGCACCATGGACCACTGCACACAGTAATGCAATGCACAGAGAACAACACACACACACAGACACCAACTGATAGCCACTCCCACACCATAGACACTTCCCCACGCACACACACATACCCATGACTGCACCACCCCAGATGCCATGCACACACTGCAGCTGAGCACCTATAGCCAGCTGCAAATCAGAAACCCACAGTATTCATATCAAAATATTTCTATTGCAATATATAAGACACAACTATATACAGAAAACTATGTACAAATGGGGGAGGGACATAAACAAGGTGGGGGTGGAAAGGGCAGGGTGAACATATGGGAGAGGGAAGGCGGGGTGTGAGGGTTGGTCAAAGGGGGGAAGGTGTAGGTAGGTGCATGTGGAAATTAGTGGCCGGCCTGGTCCTCCTCCGCTTGGGGCTGTCATCTGGCCCGTCTCCTCCTCCTGACCCCATGCTTGTGTATGTCCCTCAGGATGTGCAGGAACTCCCTTGCCACCTGCAGCAGCTCATGCACAGCCTGCTGGATCTGCAGGAGCATCCATTCACCTAGGATGAGGGATCAGAGTCAATAGGTGTGACTGTCCATCCCCTGCAGCCCACCCATTATGCAAGGCATACAGCCATGTGCCCGCGCTCCTGTGATGGTATGTGCCCACCCACAGTGACCGTGTCTACAAGGCGTGCCCAACCAGGCAGCAACAGCCATGTGTACCACACACACCCACCACACATGTCCGCATAGCACCACCAGGGCTGTACAGTAACGTGGCTATCGGTGTGCAGGCAGTGCCACAGCCATGTGCCCAGTGCATGCATGGACCACCATTGATGCACTCCCAGACATGCAGTGCCACTGGACAGTGCTGACTGTCACAAGTTGCGTGCATGAAGTGGTGTCCATGGATGGTGGCCATGCCCTGC
Organism: Neoceratodus forsteri; assembly: GCA_016271365.2. NCBI lineage: Eukaryota > Metazoa > Chordata > Ceratodontiformes > Ceratodontidae > Neoceratodus > Neoceratodus forsteri. Next base: position 28,571,996 of record CM028129.1, read on the forward strand.
TTCCCACCCTGTTACACAGCATTCAATAGTAATCATGGTGTCATGGCACTCACCCTCATCGGGCCATTGTTGTCGGTGGTGGTGGTCCCCGACACATCGGTGTGCTGCGTCCTCCTCCCTCTGCTGATGCTCCCCCATCCTCCGCCACTCATCCATGCCTGTGGGAGAATAAAGGAGAGAAAAACATCAGTACAGTCCCAAAGCAAAGTCCCCCTGCCCCAATGTGTGTGCCCACCCCCAGCCAGACCCACCCACCCCATATCCCATAAAACCGCCACAGCCAACCCTAGACTATCCCTCCCCTATGTGCTGGACACATAAGACAGTGTTACCCATATGGACAATACAAGTGTGCAGACGTATCACCCACCTGGATGAGGCACCATGCCCCTCCTGGCACGTGACCACAGATGGGCAAGTAGCTCTGGCTCCCTCCTCCTGAGGTCCCCATAATGGTGCCTGCACTGCTCAGATGTCCTCCTGCATCCAGTAGCTGCCTCCAGGTCAATGGTCACCTCCTTCCAGACCTGGGTCCTGGCCCTGTCCAGTGCCTCATCTCCAAACAGTGGGCCATAGTATGGCTCTACAGTAGCCTAAGGTTGGCCAGCTCAATGGCACTCCATTGTGGGGCTCTCCTGCATGCCATCTCAACCACTATAGTAGGCAATATGGCACTCTGCAGTGCGGTAACCCACGTGGAAATGCTTCGCAGTACAGCACCACCATTCCCTATCGCGCTGTTACCGAACAGCACTATAGAGGTGCAGCCATGCCGGACGAATGGCACCAAGGGGGCAAAGGTCAGGTACAGGGTCATGGGTCTCTGGGGCAAGGCCACACACAGCGCCATCGGACATGTGTGCATCTAGCATGATTGGTTGCCTGTGTGCCTGCGCCACAGCGAACTAACAGCAGTTGTGCTACAGCGCCATATAGTGACCCTACGCTATGGCGCCACTGGCACAATGGTGGCCATGCCCTGCATTGCCTACCACGCACACACGTCATCAGCACAGCAGACACCTGCGTAAGCTACCTGGACATGTGCAGTGAGGTGTACTACACATGCCACAGAACTGTGCCATTGCTCAGCACGTTCAACACAATTTCACAACATGCAAAGGCACGATATTCAGCCGTCATATGCTAATCATCCGATCAGCCATTCAATGGCGCAGCAGCATGATTTGCATCTAATTAAAATTGCTCCTCGCCTAATTTGCATGGATTGCGCTATATAGATGCGACAATGTTCTGCAGTGGCCATATTCGTTACTGCAGTTTATTGGTGAGTTGCATGCTTGTGTGGGTCTGGACTGTGGTATCAGGGACTTGCTTTGTCCTGCACAGTCACAGGTAACCACTGTCATCCTTGCAGGCTGAATAATGACCGAGAGAGGTCTGGGTGAGGAGGACTACGATGGTGGGTGGAAGAGGAGGCCCAATTTCACCAAGGCCGAGATGGAGGCACTCTTCGAGGCCTACCTTGATCAGGAGCCACTGCTCAGTGGACAGCAGGGCACCCCACAGGCCTGTGCTGCTGCATGGAGAGGTGGCACATGTCATCAACCTGCACGGCAGCCACCAGCGCTCTGTGCAGGAGTGTAAGAAGAAGATGGGTACTGACAGGAGGAGGGTGAAGAAGAAGGTGGCTGCCATCAGGGCGGCACATGTTGCAACAGGCGGGGGCCAGCTGGAGGTGGTGCAGCTGACACTGGCAGAGGACAGGCTTGCTGCAAGCATGCAGCGCAGTGCCATAGAGGGCATTCCAGGAGGTGGCTTCCAGACAGGTGGTAGCCCATCACTGCACGGTAAGTCATGGTCTGTTGGGGGGGCAAGGTAGATCACATGCAGTAACATGACTTTACTTTCTGTTACAGATCCTGCACAACTGCAGGGGTCAGTGGTGGAGGGCCTGTCCACTGCAGACAGTCATCTGGAGTTGGAGGAAGGACCATCCACCTCCACAGGTATACGTCGAGCATTGCAACAGTGGGTCCGCCTGGCTGTCCACACTGATGTTGTTGAGACAGGTGTTGGGGAGGCCCTTCCTGTGTCTCAGCATTCTGGCATCCAAGGATGCCAGCATGCTGTGGCTGTGGCAGAGAACTGCACCAATGATGAAGACACGACCGTCATGGGCAGTGACATGTGTGTGCCATGGAATGGACACACAGCAGGCCAGCTCACTCCCATGGACCTGGCTGGTTCCAATGTGAGTGCCAGAGTGTCAGCACAGTCCCAGGCTGTGCCTGTCAGCACCAGTGGGGCAGCACCGGTGGCTGGTCAGGACAGTGGGACTATTGCGGCCACAGCAGTTGAACAACTGATCCCTTGGGCACAGCAGGTGGAGGGGCTGCAACAGCAGTCACCCACAGGGACAGGGGGTTCAGGGTTCAGTGGTGGCATCTGTGCACTGCCTGTGGACTTGCCCATACCTGGTTCTGGTGAGCAGTGCCCACCCTCAAGGGGTGCTGAACATCAGACCCTTGCATACCTTGAGGGACGGGATGCCAGGTGGCAGATGACCTCTTTGACGAACACACCCGCCTACTGCAGGCATCGGTACAGCAGCAGATGCAGCTTGCAAGGTCCATGGAGGCACTGCATGTGGCTCTGGGTGGGCCGAGGAGCAATGCAGCAGGGACACCGATAGGACCCTGTCACGGATTGACCATTTGCGGGAGGATGTGACCGCTGCCATTGACAGGCAAACACAGATGTTCATCGCTGTCATGGCCACAATGGGCACACAGTCAGGTGCCCATGCATCACTCACACCGCGCAGTTCACTATCCACTCCCCGTTCCCAGCGTTGTGCGACGCCCACCCTGTCGATGCTGGGTTCAGCTGTGGGCATCCCGAGCACTCCTGGTGCAGGTATGTTCGGTGTGCTACAGACCTCTGTGTGGGCACGGTCATGTTCACGCAGTGGAACCCCTGGTGGACCATCAGTGCCACCCCATGGGGCCCATGGTCAGCCTGCCAGTGCTGCTGGGTCTCAGCAGGGCCGCCCACGCATCCGAGGCAGACGTGGCACTGTGCCACAAGACTGACCTGTCTCCCAGCGCGGGCATGTCTGCTGCTGCCCTGTGTGCATTGTGCGTTTTGGTGGGCAGTGCATGGGTGGGTGCCCGGCCCTGCCGCGAACACACGGTCCACCTGCACCCTCCCGCTGCTGTCCAAGGTACATGTTGATGATGCCTGCATTGGCTGTGCACCAAAGTGCGATGGTGCCCAGCATCTGACACGCGTGCATGGACAGTCAGTGGACATGGTGGCCTGTGGACATATGTGTTGCTAGTGTTTGCATTCCAGCTCGGATTTGCACCTGACCCCTGTGCACTTTGTGCCTATTGTGTGTGCGTGTGTGTGTGTCCGTCCATGTGGCATGTTACTGTTCACCCCTCCCTGGTTGTATGTGTGCTTCTGTGCCCTGCCACATCCCTTGCCAGCATGCACCCCTGGTGTGTTTCCATGTGTGTATGTGGGTTGTGCCCTAGCCACTGGTGATTGCACATGGCACCATAACTTACCTGTGTTGGCTGAAGTGCTCCTCTGTGATGGTGTCCCGGTGCAGCTGTGCCAGCCAGATCAGTCGGGGGTCCCATCAGCCAAGGGGGGGCTGCCCATCCCCATCATCACCGGCGTCACCGTCGTCCCCATTGCTGTCCCCCTCTTCAACCTGTACGGCTATCCCACAGTCTTTGGCCATGTTGTGCAGGATGCAACAGGCCAGGAATATCCCACATGCCTTTGAGGGGATATACTGTAGGGCAGTGCCAGAGATGTCCAGGCAATGGAAACGTGCCTTCAGCATCCCAAACACCCGCTCAATGATGTTGCGTGTGGTGGCATGTGCCTCATTGAAGCATTGCTGCGATGAGGTTGTGGGCTGCCTGTAGGGTGTGAGCAGCCAGGGACAGAGTGGGTATCCACTGTCACCTGTGTGAAGATAGTGGAGGTTAGTGTCATGTTCAGCCTCATATTGCCCCTAACCCTGTGTGCCACACCCATGGCACATGTGGCTTACCCCCTTGCCCACGATATGTCAGTTCTACATACATACTCACCCACTAGATGACCTGTGGGGATGTCCCCACTCTCAAATCAGTGGCACAGTGCCGACTGGTGCCAGATGAAGGAATCATGTGCTCCCCCAGGGTGTGTGGCACAGACATTGATGATGCGCCCACTGGCATCACACACCTCTTGGCAGTTGACACTGGTATATCCCTTATGATTCATGTAGGTGGCCCCATCGGGCCAGGTGGTGTGCGCATGGCCACACGGGTGCAGTCTATCACCCCTAGCATGCCAGGTATACGTGCTACCCTGTGGAACTCCTGTATGTTTGCTGTGCACTCTGCCACAGTGCTGGGGAAATGGATGTACTCTGCAGCATGTGACAGCAGTTCACTGAGGAATTGGGTGAGGATGCATGACGTGGCCGACTGTGTTATGCCTGTGGTGTCCCCTGTTGGTCTCTGGAAGGTACCCTTGGTGAGCAACCACATGCAGGCTGTTACCTTTGTCTCCACTGACAGAGCATGACTCCGTCGTGTGGGTGCCTGCATCACATCACTGCACAGCTCACAGAGCCACCTCAGTATTGCCCTGTTCAGGCAGTACCAGATCACAATCTCAGTATCTGTGTACAGCTCAAAGCTGGTGCAGGCTCAGTACTGCCTGTTATGGGCATACCGCCAACGGGCCCTTCCACGGCCACATCCCCCTGCAGCATGTCTTCTCACCCCCCTCATTACGGCATGCATGTGGAAGGTGGCACTGTCCATGTCCTTGGCTTGTGTTTCCCCCTCAGCAGCTGTTGCTTTGTTCCCCGCTGTCCTGACTGCTACCTCTCCCTGCTCGGGTACACCTACTGGCCTCTGCTTTCTGTGCCCCCACACCTTCCCTTGCCCCTCTTGTGTGGTGTGGTTTCCTGGCCTTCCCTCTTTGTGCTGTTTTCCTGTGCCTGTCTCTGCCTCTGTCTCATGTGGCTTCCCTGTAGCGTTCTTGCCCTCTTCCTTGATCCTTTTATTTTGGCTCATTCTCGCTATGGTGCAACTTCTGCCTGATCCACTGTTGCGCATTCGCAAGTCTTTTGAACATTGCACTGCGCCATTTATGCATGGTTCCTCCCCCTTCGGTTGCGCATGCCTTCATTATCATTGCGCTGTTGCTCAGCATGTTTTCATTGGCGCTACTTCCTCCTGCTGAATATCGCAGAATGGTGCATTTTTTGACTTGCGGTGGCGCAACCCTATTGCGCATTGTGCAACCCTTTTGAATATCCAGCCCATAAGCTATAAAAAGTACATTTAAGGATGGATGTATAAGTCAAACTTGTAGTAGCAAAATAAAGCAAGCAAAATAATATATTGTTTTTTTTTTTCTTTCAATTGTTTAACCAGGAGTGGCACACTAAGCTGAAAGCTTGTTTACAGGGGTAACCAGTGAGCACATGGAAGAAAAGTGACTTGCTCAGGGTCACCCAGTATGCAAGTGGGGGCTGTGGGATTCAATCCCAAATCTCCAGATTTGCAGCTCAGAACCTTAAACCATTGTGCTATACTGCTTCCCTAGTTATGGCAGTCATCTTTTTTATGATTCATAATGCTGGTGTAGTAAGCAGCAATACATTGCACAGCAGCAGTAAAATGTCAATAAGTAGGTCATGCAACAGATGTGCTGGGCAGTTACTGAAGCAAGACATGTATTTAGGATAGTAAAATATTCCTGTTAAATGTGTGACATCTGCATCTCAATTTCAAGAAGGTCCTGATGGGGTATCAATGTACAATATAAAGTAGTTATAGTTTTCAAGTTGTCTGAGTAACTGCTTTGTACTACCACTGTTACTAAATTCAAATTATTCTGTGAAGGAAATTAAGTTTATGTAACTGTCTGTAAATGTATTAAAAACATTTAGTTGTCCTTATAATGTAATGCATTAAATGCTGTTGCTAGGTTAAGAAGTCACATAACATCAATAGAGATGAAAACAATGGGATGCATAGGAATTTAAAAAAAAGAATACATTAGCAGGAGCAGTGTCATGACTTCACAAATTTTTTTATAGTTCCACTCTAGATTTTCAAAATTAACAGTTTTTTTACACCTCCTCATAAACAGTACAGCTGTCATTTTTTACATACTGTTCAAAATGTGTTTTTGCACCTGTGGTGCCAAGTGGCACAGTCGGTGTGTGCAAAATCACCTCTCAGCTAATGAACTGATAGCAAGGTGCCGGAAGATAGTAAAGCTATGGGCAGAGGATCAGAAGGGCACTATGAGGCACAAAGGGCACTTTTTCTAAACTAGTTTTGCCACACAAAATAAAAGAGAGGGGCTGCTGCCTCTTCTGCCCCCGGTTCCTGATCCTGTGACTGATAGTGTCACTGTTTATGTGTTAGGGTCACAAAAGCCCATGCTGAAAACTTGTAGTGAAAATAACAAGAAACATCTAGGTATTAGGGTTTCTGACCATAACACCCTGCCCTGCCTTGTAGGGACTGACAGGCATCAGGGGTGTGTCCTGGGATTGTCAACAGTGATGCTCATGCCATTCCACCCCATCCCCACCCTGCAGCCAGTGACAGGTATTGAGGTGTGCCTTAGACTATTCAGCCCCAAAGTTCACTCCATTCTCTTATACTGTACCCATTTCAGCTTATTTCCTTAAGGAATGGGGTGAGTGTAAAGTTTGAACACCCCAAGGCACACCTCGACACTTGGCTGTGTCTGCAGGGTAGGGTGCGGTAAAATGGTGTGAGCATTATGGGCAATGACCCAAAGGTACACCCCAATGTCTGTCCATCTCTGCAGGGTGGGGTTGGGGTTGGTATCACTTCAGTACTTCACAGCCATTCCTATTCTGCCTGTCTGTCTGTCTGTCTGTTTCTCTCTGTCTCTCTCTTTCTCTCTAGCTATATGTCTAGGTAATTATCCCTATCTTTCTATCAGTTTCATGTATCGCTATTTTTACCTATTTCTAAAACAAACCTGCATATCACATTTGCCTGCACTATGAGCACATACTTATGAAACTGTGCATATTTGTACTCCACTTCTGCATATACCTCATACTGTCCTAATATTCCCAATATCACAAGCATAACTACTTTGCCCTTATCAAAAGTGACCCCCTCTGAAAGTTACTGTCACATTTTGTCTGCTAATTGCCCATCATCACACCTGACTTCCTGACATCAACACATTGCTTAAATATAACTTACATCACCTCATGGACAAAAACCCTGTTTGTCTGAAAAAAAAAACCTGTGTAAATAATCCCAAGGCTGAACATATGCCAGCCATTACTTTTACGTGTACTGCCACCTTCTGTACCATCATGGGGATCTGCACATGTTTCCCATGATGCTTTGCATTATTGGGGTATTTGTAATTCTGTTTTCTTTAAAATTTGTCTGTAGGGCCAATATCATCTGGGATAACACATACATCAGTGGCATTTGCTCTGAGGTTCTTTGGTAAACCTATATTGCTTCCTATTCCTTCCATTAAAATGTACACCTCCATATATTTTCCTAATACGGTTATGTGTATGCCTTCCTTAGAAGAGAACCTAAAACAAATCTTGTTGCTTACAAATCATCGTGTTGCTTCTCCATACGTCCTTAACAATTCCACATAACTTCACTAACTTTATTATGCAACTGTGGTGGATCTGACCAGACTTTGTTTGTTCTGGAATAAATGATGTCTTTCTAGTTTAGAATGGCAGTGTCATTTTTTTAGCAAGTTGATGAACACCATAACACAACACCACACCAGTGGTTGTACAGTGTAGTGGCAGTGGACTGCAGGAGCTGTTTTATATATTCAGACTTTAAAATGTCTGTACACTATAACATATTTTGGGTGCCTCAGCAATATTTAATGTCTGTTGGGTATGGTTTGTTGAAAAGCATGATTGTTTTTTGTGCTATTATCTGCACAAAAATTTGTGTGCACTGTGAGTGACTGAGATACACAGTGGCCTGAGACCTCTGAAAAATATAATATCACTTAGTCTGCTGCTGCTGATGGAACAAATAAAATATACATTATATATTCTTATCTTTATTCTTTACATTCAGCAACAAGTCACACCATATATATGTTTGCACTGGACAGTGTCTGCATAAGCAGGAAAGAACACTGACTGCACATACGCAGTTTAACACAGTATACTTGCATTACTCAGTCCTGCTTTTGGACAAACACTTCACGACAGAAAGTAAACATTACTGAGGCTCAAAAATATTTATTTTTGAAATAGACATTAATTTGTAATTTATGACATTATATTATACAACACACAGTCCCCAGAATTTTGTGCATCCCCAAAATGCAACTGTCTTGTGTCCAGAAAATTCCCCAGTGCTGACAAAGTGAAATGAGAGCGTAACATGAAGTGCAAAGTGTCCCAGAAGAACTAATGGCACACTCAGTCTTACATGCAGTGTTGACACACAGTCCACAGAACTTTTGTGCATCCCCAAAATGCAACTGTCTTGTGTCCAGAGAATTCCCCAATGCTGATAAAGTGAAATGAGAGCGTAACATGAAATGCAAAGTGTCCCAGAATTTATGGCGCACTCAGTCATGCACGCAGTACTCACACACCATCACCAGAATTTTTGTGCATCCCCAAATGCAACTGTCTTGTGTCCAGAAAATTCCCAAGTGCTGATGAAGTGAAATGGGAGCATTAAAAGAAATACTGCATCTTTTGCAATTACATGTAATGCTGCTGTGTATTGACCTTAATGCGATGATGATGTGATGATGCACAGTGTCTTGCCAAACCGTATGAAGGAAGGATAACATGAATGACCATTCTGTGTACCGTCACAAATGATGACACTGAGAGAACTGTTGGTTGCCCAAAGTGTGCTGCGATCACCTCAACAGGAAGGGTGCCCTTTGTGTGTACACCATTAGTAACCTTGGTGAGTTGATATATACATATATACACATATGTATTTTCTTGGGGGGGGTGACATAAATATACATGTACTCATTATATTGTTTTCTGTCACAGGTCACATACTGTTGGTGTGTACATTACCATGCTTGAGAAATTGTGGTGTTGGAATTGGAAATGGAATACTCTCAAGCCAATGGAGGTAAGTATTTTTTTGTGAGGATGGATTATCATATTTGCAAGTAGGTCTCATTAATGGTTTATTGTTTGGTTACTTCTTCACAGATTTTATCTGCATCCTTCTCCAGTCCAGTAATGATGATCATGGTCATCATTGATTCATACAACTTCTACTTTTTGCATGTCTGCCAGCCCGGAGGGGGGGGGGTATAATGTTGAAGTTCTTTGGATAAGGCAACTATGACACAACACTGCACCTGGAAGTTTCCTAAAATAGAAATGAAGGACTTATTACAACCTGATTGCAGCAGTAACACATTATGTTTAAACCGTGGGTGTTCCAGCACAGGTATATGGATTAACACAGATAGCAAGCTGTGAAGCCACAAGAACACCAAATCATCAGATCACAATTAAATTTAGTACCAAGCTGTAAGAAATACATTGTGTCAGTGTCCCTGCATCTTAACTCAAGTTACATTTTAAAACCACATCTTGTCAAGTCACATGACCTGGGTCAAACTTTTTTCAACACTGGCATGGTTGCAGCTGCAAATCTGGAATACAGTGCATGATGAGTTGGGCAAATGTTTTGTGACTTACATGTCACCTACTTTATGAATGATCAGTCGGATTTTTTGCACTCTTAGGAAAAAAAAGAAGAGATTAAATAAAATTGATATACAGTACTTAGCAGTATGGAAATGGATATCCCATAAGTTGCTGTACACAGTAATGCTGTACCATTGATATAGACCTTCAGCAAAGGAGAGTCATTTGTTAACCTGTAAAAAAAAAAATAAGTTGACCATATTTGTTTGACCATTGCAGCTTAGAAAATCAACAGGAAACAAAACACACAGCTAAAGGAAGTTGAATAGCATGAAAAACATTAGTACACATGCTCAGTTTATAGTATTCACAGTAAGAAGCTTTGTGCCTGTGGCTGATGGATGTGGTCACCTGTTCGACTCCCTCTGCCTTGGCATGGTCAAGACATGTAATGGAAAACATCTTCAGGACAGTGGTGATGGGTGGTGGTGGTCTTAGCTTAGGCACATGATGACATTCCCTCTCACATCTTCCTGCATCTCGTGGTGGTTGCAGTGACTAACAGCAGTCTTATGGTGGTGGTCCAGGGGAGCACACAAAGTCATTCCCCTGGTGGCAGTGTCTAACAGCAGTTTCATGGTGGTGGTCCTGGGGGCACACAGTGACATTCCCTATGGTAGCAGTGGCTAACAGCAGTCTTATGGTGGTGGTCAAGGGGGGCACACAAAGTCATTCCCCTGGTAGCAGTGGCTAACAGTGGTTTCATAGTGGTGATCCAGGGGGGCACATGGTGACATTCCCTATGGTGGCAGTGGCTAACAGCAGTCTTATAGAAACATAGAATTTGACGGCAGATAAGGACCACTTGGCCCACCTAGTCTGCCCATTTTCCTACCTAACAGATAAGCTGCAAATCCTAGTTAACCAACAGCTTACTTCCTCCTACCTCCCACTAGGACTGCCTTGTCTGTCCCATGCATTCTTGAATTCCCCCAATGTTCTTGACTCCACAACCTCCTCAGGGAGGCTGTTCCATGCAACCACAACCCTCTCCATGAAAAAATACTTCTTCACATTACCTCTGAGCCGTCCCCCCTCTATCTTCAAATTGTGCCCCCTTGTTCTTGCACATCTTTTTTTCTGAAATATGCTACCCTCTTTGACTTTGTTGATTCCCTTGAGGTACTTGAAAGTTTCTATCATGTCCCCTCTCTCCCTTCTTTCCTCAAGGGTATATATATTAAGCTCCTTTAGTCTTTCTTCGTATGTCTTCTGGTGCAGACCCTGCACCATTTTAGTTGCCCTCCTCTGGACAGCCTCCACTCTGACTATGTCCTTGCGGAGATGGGGTCTCTATAACTGCACACAGCACTCCAGATGGGGTCTCACCAACTGTCTGTACAGAGGGATAACAACTTCTTGTTTTCTACTATTGATGCCTCTCCCTATGCATCCCAGTATCCCCCCAGCCTTCATTACTGCCTTCTCACATTGCTTGCCCACCTTTAGGTCATCTGATATAATTACCCCCAGGTCCCTTTCCATTTTTACTGTTGCCAGTATATCACCCCCCACTGTGTACGCTTCCCCTGGGTTTTTGTTTCCCATGTGCATTACCTTGCACTTCTTTGCATTGAATCTGAGCTGCCATAGATTTGACCATTCCTCCAACCTTGCCAAGTCCCTTCTCATCCTCTCCACTCCACCTTGTGTATCAACCCTGTTGCAGATCTTTGTGTCATCTGCAAAGAGACATACTTTTCCTTCCAGGTCCTCTGCAATGTCACTTATAAAGACATTAAAAAGGACCGGTCCCAGTACTGAACCCTGCGGTACCCCACTAGTAACCCTCCTTTCTTCACTGTGTACTCCATTTACTACCCTTTGCATCCTGTTGTCTAGCCAATTTTTTATCTATACTACCACCTTGGGACCCACTCCAAGGCTGTCTAACTTGTGTATTAATCTTTTGTGTGGGACTGTATCAAATGCCTTGCTAAAATCTAGGTAGGCCATGTCCACAGCCCTTCCCTGGTCTACTACTTTGGTCACCCAGTCAAAAAAATCTATTAGATTCGTCTGACATGACCTTCCCATCATGAATCCATGCTGCCTTGGGTCCTGTGCCCCACTGGCCTCTAGGTACTCAACAACTCTTTCCTTCAGATATGATTCCATCATTTTCCCTACCACTGAGGTCACTCTAACTGGTTTATAGTTTCCTGCCTCTGTCTTGCTCCCACTTCTGTGAAGAGGAATCACATCTGCTCTTCTCCAGTCCTCGGGTACCACCCATTCTCCCATGATTTGTTAAAGACAGTAGTCAGTGGTGTCACTAGTTCTACCCTTAGTTCTTCTAGAATTCTTGGGTGAATCCCATCAGGCCCCATTGATTTGTCCACCTTCAATTTTATTAGTTCTTTCAGAACCCTTTCTTCTGTAAATGGACTGGTATCGACCCTCATCTTCAGAGTGTTTCTCTTGTTTGATTTAGGTACCTCCCCCTCCTCTTCCTTTGTGAATACTGAGCAGAAATATTAATTCAGGATCCCTGCTTTTTCACTGCCATCCTCTACCCACATTCTCTCCCCTTTATTAAGCCTCAGTATCCCTCCTTTGGTCTTTCTTCACTCCCTAATGTACCTATAAAAGGTCTTATTCCCCTTCTTAACAGAATTGGCTATCTTTTCCTTGGTTTGGGCCTTTGCTATTCTGATTGCCTTCCCAGCCTCTTTCTGCTTTAACTGATAAATTCTCTGTCCTGCTCCTTCTGTGTTTCCTTATATTTCCTGAATGCTATCCTTTTCTCCTTAACCTTCCCTGCCACCTCTTTTGAGAACCATAGTGTTTTTTTCCTTCATTGTGTTTTATTGATTTGCTTTACACAAAGGCTTGTTGCCTCTGTGATGGCTGTTTTGATTACTCCCCATTGTTCCTCCACCCCTCCTTCTTGTCTGTTTGCTAGTGCTTTTCTGAGGCACTTTCTCATTTTCCTAAAGTTAGCCCTCCTAAAGTCCAATACTCTTGCCTTTGTATGGCTTGACTGTATGGCTGTGTTTATCGTGAACCACACTGTTTGGTGGTCGCTTGTTCCCAGATGGCTACACTTCTAAATCTGAGATTCTTTCTCTGTCCCCATTTGAGAGTACCAGGTCTAAGATTGCTCCCTCCTGAGTGGGTTCCCGTACTAGCTGTCTGAGGCATGCCTCCTGTAGAGCATCAAGAATGACCCTGCTCTTGGAAGTGCCTGCAGCAAAGTTGCTCCAGTTAACATCTGGCATATTCAGGTCCCCCATCAACAATATCTCCCCTTTTTCTGCCATTCTAAGGAAGCCTTCTATCATTTCCTTGTCCATTCCCTCCCCCTGAGATGGGGGTCTGTATACAACCCCCATGCAGATTGTGGTGCCATTTCCTGTCTCCAGGGTGACGCAGAGTGCCTCATCTGCTTCCTGTTTACTCTTTAGTTCTGTTGCTTTGATCCCTTCCTTTACATAGAGATCTACTCCTCCTCCTCTTTTACCCTCCCTGTCCCTCCTGTAGATTGTGTATCCTGGTATGTTGTTATGGTGGTGGTGGTCCAGGGGCACACAAAGTCATTCTCCCTGGTAGCAGTGGCTAACAGCATTTTCCAAGGTGATGGTGGTCGGGGGCATACAAAATAATTCCCCTTGTGGCAGTGGCTAACAGCGGTCTTATGGTTGTGGTCCAGGGTCACCATGGTGACATTCCTATAGTGGCAGTGGCTAAAAGCAGTATTATGGTGGTGGTACAAGGGCCAGGATATATGGTGCTCTGTGTTACAAATGTGACATGACATATGGAATTTGAGTCACTCTGAGTGGGACATGGATTTAACTTTATGAAAAAGAAAACATGTATCATACTACAAATGTGACAGCCTTTTAACCACTTAAGTTAAAGCCTGCCAACATTAACCTCATCATCATCCTCTCAAAGAAAGCTGCCCTCACAGTCATCTATGTCTGAATTCTGACCATTGGGAAATTCTTTCTCCATTGTGTCATCATCTACATCAGTGGAAGGCTGTTTCATGCTGCCACTGCCAGTGCCACCAGGATGGTCCATTTCTATATCAGCAAAACCATGACTAGGCCTGGGTACGAATACTAAGGTTGCAGTCTGAGCTGGCACTGTATATGCCTCTCATTCATTTTTATGAATGTCAGCAAACTGAGGTTTGTACTACGATTCCGAACTATTGTACCTGCTGAGCTGAATACCCTCTCAACACTTTAACTGGAGGGAGGGCATGTCAGGTACTTCAGTATAACTGCAGTCAGCTCTGGCCATTCCCTGATCTTTCCACTCCAGTATAAAAGAGGATCTTCAGTTATTGTCAGATGCCTGTTTTCAGACAAATATGACTCAACCATTCACTGTGCTGCACTAAGTCCAGTGGACGATGCATCATCCTGTTCTCCAAAATCAGTTATGTTACAAATCCCCACTTGGGACAAAGCCTTCCAAAGTGCATTAACACAAACCGGTTTTGATGACAGACCACCTGGAACTGCAGACCCCTTCCCCTTACAGTATATGCTTGATACTACTCCAGGTTGACCTTCAGCCTGATTTTGCTGCTGAGGTTTGCTGACCTTGGCACGTGACTTCTGTGCCCCATGAACCAAGCGCACCAGTTGCCCACTGACATTTTTTGCCTATTCAGGCCCACGATCCAGTACTGAGGCAATTCCGTGTTTGTATCATGGGTCCAGCATTGTTGCTATTGCAAAGTTGTCACTATGCTGAATGCTCAAGATGTGATGATTCTGGTCGAATACTGTCAGCATGTGTTTCAGCAACACACTGCTAGCACCGTCTCCAGCAACATCAAAGGCTGTGCTGTAAATTCACCAATGTCTGCCTCAGCACCCGCGAGCAGTGGAATTGATTGGCTAAAGGAGGCAGACTCACCACTCACTCCCTGTATGGTATGTTCAAAAGGCCTCAGAATTGTTATTACAGAGTCCATGAGGCTCCACTGTTCAGTCGTCATAGACATGGAGGTCCTGGAACTGTCACAGCTAGTGTACATGACAAGATATTCAGAGATGGCTTTGTATTATTCATACAACCTTTCTGCCATATATAAAGTGGAATTCCACTGGGTAACAACTTCCAGCTTCAAGCGGTGCTGCGGGAGGCAGTTTTGGATCTGCAACTGCCAAAGTTGGTCACGAGCCTTTGCAGAGCGTGAACAGTGAGAACAGATACGGTGTGCAATATCTGCATTTCCATTATTTATTTTTATTTTTTTTTATTTTATTTATCTTGAAATATCGGAATTACAAACCTTTGAGTCAAAGACTCATTTTCAAAGCCTTCACATCAGTTACAAACACAAGATACATAAAGGCAGTTACAGAGTAGCTACATAGGCAGAGTAACAGTGGGTGATGTGGCCTTTACAATATGTTAGCTAAGAGGGGTGGGGGAGAGAGCAAAGTAGACCTATGACCTATTTACAAATAAATTAGCAATCCAATGGAAAGTGGCCTTTACAAGAGATTTGCTAAGCATGGTCCCAGAGACAAGGGAACTAGTTGTAGATAAGAAAGCAGTGCAATCGGTTTAGCTAAGACTTTGTCAAATGGTTGAGTACTGGCTCTGGTTATCTGATGGTAGGTAGTTTGGCTACAGGCAGGTGCAGGAGTGGGCAGAGAGTATGCGGTTTCTGAGTGCCGCCTTGAAGGAGCCAATTTTGGTGAGGCTAGTGATGAATGTGGGGAGGGTATTAAAGAAGGTGGGGGCCCTGACTGTAAATTACCTCTGTGCCTGGGTTGTCTTAAGTCTGGGGATTGACAGGGAGGCAGAGCTGCTACTGCGAGTGTTTACTGGGTGCTCTTTGGTAGTCAGGGGTGCTGCCAATTCTGGCGGTGTTAACCCAAGGAGGGGTTTCTTGACTGTGAGGCAGACATGATACCTGAGCCTCTCGTCAAAGTTGAGGATCTTTGTGGTGGAGTAGAGGGCGCAGATGTGCATGGTCCACGCTGCACTTAACAGGAGCCTGCAGACTTTGTTGAGGACTACTTTGATTTTGTTGAGTGCCGTTGTGTCGGCTGCACTATAGATCAAGAGACCGTAGTCTATTAGGGACATGACAGATGAGGTGATGGCTAGTTTTAATGCTTCAATAGGTAGGCAGTCCTTGTGGCAGAAGAGGAGGCCGATACGGGTGTTCACTGCAGATGTGAGCATGTGGATGTGAGTATAGAAGGTGAGATCAGGGTCAAAAGGTAACCCCTAGGTATTTGTAGGAATAGACCTGTTCTAGGGGGTGGAGTGAGCTGGAGATGATGAGGAGGGTTAAGTTCTTTAGTTTGTTTTGATAGTGCGCAAATAGTAGGGTCTTAATTTTCTTCAGATTCATAACCAGCCTGCTTTTGCAGAACCACTGTTCAGCAAAGCTAAAGGAGTGCTGGAGAGTGGCCTGCAGGTTGTTGGGGTTGGCATGGGTGGTGCATAGGGCGGCATTGTCTGTGTAAAGTAGTATTTTACCCGGGCAGAAGGAGGGGAGGGTGTTGAGAAAGAGACTAAACAGTAGTGGCCCCAGGATTGAGCCCTGGGGGACTCCAGAGCATATAGGGAGGGAGACAGATAGCTTGGTATTAATCTTGACACACTGCATTTGTGATATTAGGTAGCTGGAAAGCCCCTTTAGGGGGGCCTTGAGGGAAGCCTAATTTGAGGAGGGTGTCCAGCAGAAGGGGGTGGTTTACTGTGTCAAAGGCCTTGGAGAGCTCAATGAATAAGGCTCCTGCTAGTTGTTCCTTAACAAGTGCAGCATGGATATAGGATGAGAATTCCAGGAGGGCTGTGGTTGTGCTGTGCCCAGCATGGAAACTGTGCTGTTGGCTGCAGAGCAGGTTATGAGTGCCTAGGTAGGTTGTTAGCTGGTCTGCCACCACCTTTTCCAGGGCTTTGGAAGGGGGGAGGATAGACATGGGTCAGTAGTTCCCCGTGGATAGTTGATCCCCACCCTTCTGGATGGACATCACTACTGCAGCTTTCCAGTTTTTGGGGAACTGACCAAGGCAAAGGGAGAGATTCAGGGGGCCTTTTGGGGGAGGAGCAGGACATCCAAAGACAAGCGGAGTATTCTGGTGTCCAGCGGGTCATTCAGGGGGGCTAGTGCCTTTCAGAGCCTTTGCCAAATAAGGCTCAGCTTCCTGAGGGGCAATTGCCCTCAGGTAGAAAGGTGGATGAGTGAGCTGGGGGGTGTTGGAGGTGGGAGTAGGGCTGAAGAAATTTTGGGAGAGGACTGAACTCAGATCGGTTAAACTGGTGTTGAGGGCATCAGCTATTTCCCTGGTGTCGGTGCTAATGGAACCATTAATTGAGACCTGTGAGGGGCGGGGACCACAATTTGCCATTGGTGTTTTTATGTTGTCCCAGAATTTGCAGGAGGAACCCCAGGAGGAGGTAAGTTGAGACCTGAAATGTTCAGCCTTTGCTTGGCTGATGGTCCAGGTACATTTATTCAGCTCTGTGCAATGGCCTGCCTGTCAACAACCTTTGCCAAATCTTTGGCCTTGTGCCACATTTTGTCTCTGTGTTTAAGCTGTTGGATGAGAACAGGGATTATCCAGTGTGCATTATTCTGTTTGCAGTGTGTTTTCTTTATAGGGTCATAGATGTCACAGGCAGAGGTGAATGAGTTGTGGAAGTAGTCTAGAGCAGTGTTCACATTAATGGCCTCATAAATTGTGTTCCAGTTCCAGTGGGCAAGGTGTTCTTTGAATTTGGTGAGGTAGCCCGGGTGGAGAATATGCCGGAGTGTGGTGGTAGGTACAGAGGTAGGTTGTTTGCCTGACCATGTGCAGCACACTGGTGAGTGGTCACTCAGGGAGTCTGGGAGGACAGTTATATCCTTGATTCTATGAGGCCAGTTAGGAATTATGTTGTTCAGTAGGATGTCTTTGCCTGTGGCGTGGTTGTGCCTGGTGGGCTGGGTCACCAGCTGATGGAGGTCTAGGGCGATCAGAGCATCCCTGGGGCAGTGGTCATGTCAGAGAGCCAATTTCAGTTGAGGTCCCCAGGATGATATGTTCAGCTTTGTTGGGAGGCTGGTGATATATTCTGTGAGGATTGGAGAGCCTGGGACTGCTGCATTAAGTGGGATGTATGCCACTGTGATTATGTGGGGGCTTTGGATGGATTGGGGTGATCTTGATGGACATGGCTTGTGTTCCATGGTCCAAGACTGGTGGCGGTATGGCTTGGGCAAGCAGGGAGTGTTGCAGGTAGACTGGACATCCACCACCCTGTTTTCCGACCCTGTTGAGGTGATGCAGGGTGTTGCCTGGGATGGATACAAAGGAGTCAAGGGTAGACTTGGAAAGCCATGTTTCCACCAAGGCGAGAATGTGTGGTTGGTGTTGTGTGATCCAGCATTGTAACACAGCCGTTTTCTTTAGTATCCTGCAAATGTTCATAGAGGCAAAGATATATATCAGGGTGCTACAGACACTCCTGCACCACAAGATTTAAACAGTGGGTCATGCATGGAACCTGAACAAAGCCATCATTCATGGTGCATTTAACCACATTTGACCCATTGTCACTTGTTATGAACCCAGCTCTCAGGGACAGGGGGTTCAACCACTTGTCAGTTTCAGTCAGTACCAAGTCCAGCATGTTTTCACCAGTGTGTGAACAGGTCACAATGTGTATAGCAATCATAGCATGCTGTTAAACTCCTGGAAGATTGCTACCACTGCACTCCACCTTACTACACTGATTATTCACACTATCAACAGCAAAAACAACCCCGGCACCTGCTCCCAATGTGCAGTTATACACAAATATGAATGCCCCGCTGTTTTGCCACTTGTCCACATATCCATACTTTAATGGATGAATGAAGAGGAGGAACATTGAAGGGCCTGTCTTACAGAGTTGGACACAGTATGGTACAACTCAGGGACAACAAGGGTGGAAAAGTATATCCTGGATGGGACTTTCTATTTTGGACAGGCATATGCTGCAAATCACCAGAACTCAGAATTCTCTACAAAGGAGAAGGGCAAAAGATCAATTGTCAGCATTTCCACTGCAGCAGCATTAAGTTCACGTGACCCTGTATGATTGGGGGAGTACTTCAGCATATGTGCAAAAAACATTCTGTAATGGGCTGACTTAAATGTTTTACATGGGGTGTCATGACAAATAGGTCTGCTCTGCGAATGGCAGGGGTTGGAGTGTGGATGTGTGATGAAGACAGTTGCACAGGTGATGAAAAATCCACAAATGAAGTTATTTTCACAGATTTATGAACAGGGGTTGATGTACCACTTGCACTAGACATACTGCATTCACCACCACCACCAAAACTGCTCTTACCGCCACTGGACAAGATTTTAAAATTATTGTGCTCCTCCACCTCATCATGCCTGTAGTAATCCTCTGCTGTTATTTCATTGCTACTGCACATATTTAATTACCTACATGATCTTACAGTCATGGAAGGGGATAACATGCATTATGGTTGATGACAAGGTGAATGCCTCACTGTGGTATTAGCTGCCATCTTGTGCTGGGTCCACAGTGCCATGTGACTGTTCTTAAGATGTGTATGCTGTCTCACTGTACCCAGATGGCTCCCCTTTTTACCTCAGCTCACACATGCATGGGGAACCTGACAGATTGCAACTGACTCATCATTTGCATCTTGCACCAAAAAATCTCAAATGAGAGATTATGATCCCCTACTTTTAACACCATTTTTAAGCCTTGAAGTGTGTGTGTGTGTTGGGTGGTGCTACATGATTTTTCAGGCCAGACACACTTGGTCTGCAACTGACCACCACGATTACCTCTCATTATTACTGGGTCATCATCATCATCAACTGAAACTGGTAAATCACAAGTTTTATGGGGGTGGTTAATGCAAACAGAACCAGATACAGCCACCTTGAATTTATTTTCTCTGGTTCCCAACAGGGTCACTGACATCATCATCATCATCATCATATTCATCAACATCATCACATCTACATCTTCTGCTTGAATGCTGGCATGTGGACTACATGTTGCAACCACAGCAACATCAGCATCATCAGATTCATCATCATCATCAACACCACCATCACCCGATATTTTTTCACCATAGTGTGAATCATTGTCTGGCAAATCGTGACCTGAACAGCGGTGGAAGAAATGTGACATTGTTGTTTTCATTGCCATGATGATCAGAATCCTCATGTTCTGTTATCAATGGGATGTTACTGGGGGGTATGACATCATCTACACTGTCACTCACTGCTTTATTGTCAACTATATTTTTGGACACGGACAACAGATCAGAAGTGGAACTTGAGGCAGCAATACTCATACGACTAGCAACTGCACTAACACCACCAGCTGGTACAACAACCTCTCCTCCATCTATGAGTGACGCTACCGCTTGTGCTGTAAAAAATGTTGAAGGAGAAATACTTTTCCTCACATCAGCAATACACTTCTGTGACTGCGTACTACCACGCCCACAGACAGTCTTACCACTGGCAGCAGTGTCATGGTGAGAAACAGCTTTGCTTGCACGTTTCTTTGTGGGCATTTTGGGGGATCAACAAGAATATTCTAAACAAATTTAGATTTTGGAACGTTCACTCTGGGCCACTGGATGTGAAGCCAAAAAAACAACTGTGGCTTCAACAAGAGATACAGATGCAAAGTCATGACAAGTTCAACAACACCTTAACTAACCAGGGGTGCTCAAGTCACAATACAATCTGGAAAGAATACCTTTTGCTGGTTGGAGGGCACTGTGACTTCAGATTACAGTAACAGTGCAAAACCAAGATACCACAATGGTAGTACAAAATCACGCATGTGCAGTGGATAGCAGTTCACACTGCTGCAATTACACTGTGGCACAATAAAAGGTGTATTATTTGATGTCATGCACCACACACACACACACACACACACACATACACTGTGGCTAAGCAAATTGAAAACTTCAGTAATATACCACATATTTTAAACAACATGAAATTATGTGCTGCACCAGGTCCACAACACAATCAGCAAAAAATTTCAACACATACTGAAAATATTGCTGTGTCTACATTAACACAGTTATACAAGAAAAACATAACCAAAAAAACAAAGAACTCCCTATTTCTCCAACTTAATTCTACCTACACCACAGATACACCCTTCCCCCAAAGCACACTTCCACTCTCTGTCAGTACACAGACTGAATGTTGTACATTAACATTCAAAATCTACACAAAAACAATAGATATTCGATGATATGAGCACAGTAGAGTTTTCTACATCAATGGACTAAAGTTTTTGCAAAAATAATTACTCAAAAAGGCTTTTTTAACAGATTTTAAAGGGTTTGAATCACAGAGAGCTCTCAGAGCAAACTGTCTCCTACAGCTACCTACACAGACTACCCAGAACTGAGGCTGTGCAGAACAATTTATATCCCATGTGACCTGCAATCCCATGAATATCTGCAAAATTTTCCTTTGGAGCTCACCAACAAGGCGAAGTGATACTAAGTACATTGATTTCAATGTACTTCACCTTAAAATTAGTGGAGTAGTGGTTTGGGGAAGGCGGAATAATGCAAAGTCATTGCTTTCAATAGACTTGGCACTCCTCATTATTTTTATTTTATTTTAGTCTTTGGTAACTGGGTAAGGCCCACTAGGCTCAAGTGCCTGTTTTCAGGGGCGACCTGGGAACACTGGGCAGTTAAGTGACTTGATCTGAGTCACACAGTATGCAAGTGGAGGTTGTGAGAATCAAACTCAGATCTGGTCTGCTGGATGTATCAAGCTCATTGACACCTTGTTCCTTTAACCTCTAGGCTATACTGCCAGCCCTTGTGCTTATTATTATGATGCAAAGTACTCCGCTTCACATTGCAGAGTATTTCATGAATTCCACTTTACTCCATGAATCACTTTGCAGAACGAATTGGGGCCACTTTTCCCACCACTAGATGAAGAACCTCTTCCAAGAAAATAAGGGACCTCGGATAAGGGGGTACAACTTGCGTCTGGTGGGAGGCAAGTTCAGGAACAACTATAGAAGGTACTTTTTCACGGAGAGGTGATAGAGCCGTGGAACAGCCTGCCAGCACAGGTGGTGGCAGCTAAAACAATAGAGAATTTAAGCTAGGTGGGACAGACAGTGTGGACAGCTTGTCTGGAACAATTAAAGGGGGAGCCACCTTGGGCGGACTAGATGGATCAAGAGGTCCCCATCTGCCAACACCACTCTTATGTTCTTCTAAGAGAGAAAAGGGTACTCTTAGTCACAATTCATGTAATCATTTTCTTTAGAAAACAAAAACTAGGTGCAAGCATGAGAATTCCCCTCCTTTGTCCACTCACCTTTTATTGTCAGCATGTGTATGGGGCAGTCAGCAAGAGGAACTTCCGTGGCCACTCATGAGTGTACTGTTTAAGCAGGACTGATGCATATGGGTGGAGATAACTCCTCCAGTCACCATTGCCTGATGAACAGATGTCACAATTGATGTCTTACATCCTGGCAATGGTGCAGGAAGAGGGCCGCATGTTGCTAAGCAACAATACATCATTATGTTGTCACTGTAGCAAGAACAGGACATTTCTGGGCAGTGTGTGCAGGCTACACACCCCTATACCCCATCAAGTTTCAGGCTTCTGTATTGGTTTTAATTTCCATTCCTTTCTATACTGTGGAAGCTGTCAGGACAATCCCAATCTTCAAATCTGTTTATGAATATTCGTAAGTAGCAATCAGGCTGCTCAAGGCAGGTCTGTCACTAAGCTATCAAGGTTAATATCTTTTACAGTAATAAAAATTGAAACATTTTTTTCACATGGTAGAAGTGTTTTCAAACCATGATCACAGTCTTGACTTTCAGTCATAAAATTCATATTTTCTTAGAGTGAGACAAGCGATCCTCCCATTCAAATTATGACATATATATTAATTTATGGTTCAGACCTCAATGTTCTTTAACCTATGTCTAGAGCCTAAGTTCAGCTGCTCATGAACAAAAATACATTGCATGCTACTTTTTAAATATAATTCTCAGTAAATACCAAACTCCCTGTCATTTTTTTATTGGCTCATGCTTACGCGGCCAACATATTGCATTAGTAGCAGATTTGGAGGCACGGTCACTGTTGGGCGAATGCAGGACACGCATCAGTAGGTGCGTCCCTCATTCCCCAATAAGCCAGCATGCAGGTGCCACACCAGGAATATATAATGTGGCAAACACATCTAAGGAAAGGTCCGCCGCAATGACAGCCAAGCTCATCATGCAGCAGCACCAAAACACGCCCTCCCTACGTGCCTTTCCTGGTGAAGCCCTACCATTAACATGGTGGCGCTGACTGATGATGCATGGAGAGCTGACTTCAGAGGTGCCCAATCCCCGCATCAGCATGCCCCAACCCACGGCATTTGCCGATGGGGGCGCCCACCCCCCTTCAGCATAATGCAACCCCCCTCCTATTTTTTTTATCATAAAATATTTTATTGATTTTTGTCTTTTTCAATACAGCCAGGATGAATGCAACAATGTATCAAACACACACATATACCCAACCGTTGGTACAGAGACTGTCAAGCACTGTTTAGTAGGATACCACATCAAATACTAATCAATAATAAATCCTGGATGTGTTACACAGCTAATATCTAGTCATCATTTACATTCTAATTGTAACAATGGATATCAGACCAAAGGCAATGTGTAGGTTCTGAATTGGCCTAAAATAAAATACTGAGGTAGAGCAGCTCATAATTCAGCATCATTCCCTTTGCATATCTTATAGTAGATAAAACAAGTTCTTAAAGCATGAATAAGAGAAAAGGTTAAAAGGAAAAGACGGGTAGGGTGTAGGGGTAATTCTAAGGAGGTAAGCTGAGGACTCCATTTCCAACAGAAAGGACAGAAGTGTAAGGGGGGGTGGGTAGAGAGATCACTGCATTGGGGGATTGTTTGGAGAGGGAGGTGGGACTGCACAAATATGTGAGTGCAGGTATGCATCACATTTTTGTGGTATCTAGAGAGATGACCTTTTCCTGCCGAAGTAAGCCTCTCAAAGATAGCTAGCCTAGCCATGGTTGCCAGCCAGGCCGGGACCCAGGGGATGGTGGGTTGCCTCCATCTCATCAGAATAGCCCTATTAACCTCCATTACTGCAGCAAGAGTCCATGCTTTTAGTGGAACAGGTAGTGGATCCAGAGTGGAATCTCCTAACAGAAGGGATTCATGAGAGTGGAAAATCCTTTTGCCGACAACCTTTGAGCAGTCATTCAGTACTTTAGACCAGAATTCTTGAAGGGCAGAGCATGTCCAGAGGATGTGAAGTAGATGGGCTGGGGAGGACTGGCACCTCCAGCATCTGTCATGACTCAATGCTTTAAGTTTACAGAGCACGGCAGGCATCCTATATCATCTAAGAAGAATTTTCAGCTGTATCAGCTGGCTCTTAGCATCCTCATAAACTGTATGCCCGCCTTTAAACAGACGGATCACTGCTGCAGGGAGAGGTGCTGGAGTTCCACCTCCCATGCCATCCGGCATGGAAGTGGTATCCAGCTGAGAGTCTCTCAGTACTTTGTAAATGATTCCCACAAATCCTTGACCTTTTCTTGGCTTGTGAAGTGTGGACAAACAGCTCCATCCACCCTCATCAGTGTGTTTGGCCAGAAGGGAGGGAGGGTGCTTTGTATCTGAAGGTATCTCCAGAAATCCTGTGCTTTCAGGTCAAAGTGACCCTGCAATTGCTCATAAGACATCAAAGTTTAACTATCTGGGAGGAGGAGGTGTCCCATGACGCGAATCCCTTTGGTGGCTCTGTGGGGCCAGTACAAGGGTTTACGATCCACCATGATTATCTTGTTGTTCTAGAGAGGGGCATATGAGATTGGGGGGAGGTAGTCCATACTGGGGACATCGGTAAGGACCAATGCTTGGTGTCATGTTGTACAAGTCTCCTTTATAATTGGAGTAAGTTGGTTTCAAGGGGGGTGACTTACTGGTTAGCAGGGAAAAAAGAGAATTATCTGGTGTAAGGGCAGATTCTAGAAAGACCCACTGCGGGGGCAAAGTTAAGGATGATCCAAGCAGTGGCTTGAGCCATACAAAAGGCTAGGTGGTAGCACACGACCAGGAAGCCTAAGCCACCTTCAGACCACTGGGCCTGCAGCTTTGTGCATCCCCAATGGGCTGTTTTACCTTCCCATGGAAAAGAGGAGACAAGCTTCTCTAGAGAGGAAAACGGCTTATGAGACAAGGGGATTGGAGGTGTTTAAGAGGTATGAGACTCCTGATAGTATAAACATATGCACTACCTCTATTTTGCCCTTTAGAGACAATAGCAGTTTGCACCAACACTGAACTTCAGCTGTCAGGGCTGCTAGGAGAGGGGAGCAATTGGCTTTTTCCACATCACTCCATGCCGAGGAGATACAAATCCTGAGATAAGGGAAACCCTGACGGGTCCAGGTAATGGCAGTGCCTGCCAGGCAATTCCTACCACACTTTGTGTTCAGCAGGGAGATAAATGTCTTCTTTTGATTAATTAGCAGGCTGGAGAGAGAGGCAAACTCTTGTAACATCAACAGCACTATAGGTAGGGAGAGCTCTGCATTAGACATTGTGAGTAGCATATCATCACCATATGCATTGACAAGGAAAGACTTGTTTTTGACAGGGATCCCAGTAATACCTGGAGTGCTCAGAAGTTTCCTAACCAGAGGGTCAAGGGCTATAATGAAAAGAAGAGTGGAAAGGGGGCACCCTTGCCTGGTGCCCCATTGTAGCAGAAAAGGAGAGGAAATATCCCAGTTAGTAACAGTTCTGGCTGTTTGTAAGTGTTATGGTGTGGAAACCCAAGAACAGAAGTGACAACCAAATCCATAAAGGCTGAAGAGATCATGGAGGTAGTTCCACTCTAATGAGTTGAACACCTTGGCAAAGTCAATTGCTAAAGCTGCAGTGGGAGTCAAGGAATGGATCGCCAGCCACTTCAGATTGAGGACAAGGTGCAGATTGTCCACCCCTGATTTGCCCTTTGAAAAAACAGATTATGAGGGATGCATTAGAGTGGGAAGAACCTGGGTTAATCTGTTTGCCAGCACTTTGGCTAGCAATTTGGTGTCCACTGAGAGCAATGAGATGGGCCAAAAGTTGGCACAATCCAATGCATCTGAAGACTTCTAGGGGGAAGAAGGTTATTAGAGCTCCCCTCATAGTGGGAGGGAGTGCAGCTGTGCCTTGGGCCTTGTGCAAAGCCTGCAATAGGGGGTGATGATCTCAGTTTTAAGAAGTTGGTAGAGTTCTGCCATCATTCTGTCTGGCCCTGGAGCTTCCCCCTTTGCCATTTGGGAAAGAGCAGACTGGAGTTCCTCAGGAGTGACAGGGGCATCCAAAGTATTACGGTCTGTTTGCGAGTATTTGGGAAGAAAAACTCCTTTACAAAGCTCCGACATGTGTGCAGAAAGCTCATCAGCTGAGAGCTTAGATATGGTCTGGTAAAGAGCTTGATAAAATAGCCGCAACATCTCATTAATATCTTTGGGCGCTGAGACCACCTTACCCTCTTTGTTCTTAAGTGCGAGTATTCTGGATGAAGCCTGCTGCTTGCGGGGGTGATAGGCTAGCAGCTTGCCTCCTTTATTCCCATCCACCCACAACTTCTGTTTGGAATGTAGAAGTTGCCATTCTGATTTTCTGTTTAACAGTGAATTTATTTGTTATTTCAGGCCTATAATGGTGGGTAGAAGGGGGGAGTTAAGCAGATGCTGTGTTGAGGCTTTAACTTGCCTCTCCAAGGTTGATAGTTTGGCTTGCAACCGGCACAGTGTCTCTGCATGGGCCTTGTTCTTGGCTGCTGCTTGGGGAAAAACCAGGAGGGTGGGCCTCTGTCAGCCACATAATAAATCTTAATGGCAGGCCCAGACACCGGGGTGGAAGGTACAAATTGCTCTGCTTGGTTGCCAAATATCTCTAGGGTTGGTGGGCATCTAGTTAAACATCCCCAACACAATCCTCCAGGTACAATAACCTGAAGGAGACATGATATAGCTAGGGGCATCCGGATTGGAGGGAGTACAGACCCTGTTTAAATACAGAAGGCATCTCCAGTCAGCTGGCAGGTATTGCCGAGAAGCTGATAGGCGAGGTGCAACAGGGAGATAACTGCGTGCCCCCAATGTCAGCAGGAAATACACCAGCCAAGGAGAAAACAGCATTACCAAGCACTAAATTTAGAAAAAAGCGAGAAAGAGAAAAGTCTTAGCCAGTTTCCAAATGTCCTGACAGTCATCCGTCTGTCCCAGATTTCCATGATCTTCCAAGTGGCTTTTCAGTTCTGCTAAGTCACAAGGGGATGGCAGGGCTTCTGTGAAAGATTTGGTCCCGGTTTGAGTGGGCCGGCAGCTAAAGCCAGTTCTTCCTCGTCCTTTTCCACTGTAGTGGCCCAATCCAGCGGGCAGTGTCATCTGTAGTCTCACCGGGCTCAGCGTTTGGGGAGTCATAAGTTTCAAATCTTGTTGGCAATGCCGCATCTGCCTGTGGAAGCTTGGTAGGAGGGGAGGCTGAAGACTTGCCAACAGTTAGATGGCCTGAGCTTCTGGAGCGTTGGCATTGCCAGTTGGTATTGGAGTGTTTGGGCCAGTCTTGCTTTCCTGTTGTTTCCAGATCCACAGAAGAACACCTGGTAGAAGATAGTAGGCTATTGGCAGGACAGTGTCCTGATTCCCTGGGTTGCTGGTAGGCTTGTGAGGGAGGCATGGGGGGGGTTTGTGTCAGGACCAGTCTGACTGTGGTTGTCTTCCCCCAGGAACCATCTCTCTTTCTTATCTGTTCCTCTTCCCATACGATCTCCTGGGACCCAAAGGCATCTGGGAGAAGCAGTCTGAGATATGAGGTCTGGCCAGTGGTTGTTGATCCATGATTCAGCTTCTCTTGGAGACTCCGCGAGGAAGGTCTTTCCATCCTTGGATATATGTAATGCAGTAAGTTTTTTGAAATGGTATTGGAAAGAGTTAGCCATCAAAATTTTCTTTAGGGGACCATACACTCTCCTTCTAGCAGCTACCTCCTGGGAAAAATCCTGATAAAAGGAAATATTAGCACCCGTCCATGTAAGCTCTTTCATGTCCCTGGTAGCCAGGAGCAGCCTCTCCTTCACCAGTATCTCAGAAAGTATAAGCATCCCTCCAGTTGTTCCTCTCCACAATTTCTATGCTGTTCTGGAAAAGTGTGGTTCATCTATGGAGGCACCCACAGTGAAGACCAAGGAGGATGCTGGAAATCTCCACAAAGGGGACCCACAGGAGGGTGGCATGGGACCCTGCAGGGGAAGGAAACAACTCCTGGTGGGGGACTCTATTGTTAGGAAGGTAGAACTGGGGGAGGAAGAAGAGAGGGAGGTAAGGTGCCTGCCTGGTGCCATGGCTTGGAGGGACAGGGAGCGAATCTTCAGGATTGCAGGTGCAGCTGCATGGGGGAGGAAGCTGGATGTCATTGTCCACCTAGGGACAAATGACCTGGCTAAGAAAGGGATAAGAGCAGTGCAAGAAATATTTGTGGAGATGGGGAGGGGCCTTAGACAAATGGCATGCACGGTAACCTTCTCGAAGGTGCTGCCTGTCTATGGCATGGGTGAGGCTAGGGTGCCCCACACCATGGGATTCAATCAGTGGTTGAAAAACTGGTGCAGAGCTCAGGGATTTGGCTTCATTGGGGACTGGGGTCCACTCTGAGGATGCAGAGCTATACTGGCGTGATAGTCTGCATCTGTCCAGGAGGGGAACCAGGATCCTAGGTGATAGGTTTAAATGCTTCATTGGCAAGCATTTAAACTAGCCAAGGAGGAGAGCACTGGAGTGGAGCAGGAAATCTAGCCTCCCCAAAACAAATCAGGGTACTAAGTGAGGTAGACAACAACATAGAGATGCTGATAGGGAGAAGTGCAGGGGTAAACGGAAAAAGTGACAAATGCAATAAGGACAGGGATGGGGCAAAGAGGGGTAACGCCATCAAAAAATGGAGGGTAATGAATACCAACACCCGTAGTCTGGGCAACAAGCTCCCTGAACTGGTGGCCTTGATGGAAGAGGGATGCCTAGATTTTGTAGCAGTCACAGAAACATGGTACACAGAGAACCATAACTGGGATGTTAACATACCAGGGTACACAAACTACAGAAGAGATAGGGAGGGGAGAAGAGGAGGAAGAGTAGCTCTCTATGTAAGGGAAGGGATAAAAGCAACTGAACAAAAGAGTAAACAGGAGGAGAGAAGGCACTGTGGGTCACCTTAGAGACTGGAAATGGCACCACAATCTGCACAGGAGTTGTATACAGACCCCCATATTGAGGGGGGAATGGACAAGGATATGATAGAAAACATACTTAGGATGGTAGAGAAAGGGGAGATACTGTTGATGGGGGACCTTAATATGCCAGATGTTAACTGGAGCACCTTGCTGCAGCCTCATCCAAAAGCAGGGACATTCTCGATGCCCTTCAGGTGACATGCCTCAGATAGCTAGTTTTGGAATCTACTTGTGAGTAAGCAGTCTTAGACCTCATACTCTCAAATGGGGACAGTGAGAGGATCTCAGATCTAGAGGTGGGTAGCCATTTGGGAACAGTGACTACCAAACAGTGTGGTTCACAATAAACTCAGCTACAGAGTCAAGCCATAGAAAAGTTTCTGGACTTCAGGAGGCTGACTTTGTCAAGATGGGCGAGTGCCTTAGAAAAGCACTAGCAAACAGGCTAGAAGGAGGGAGGGAGGAGCAACAATGGGGAATATCAAAACTGCCATCACAGAAGCAACAAGTCTTTGTGTGAAGCAAATAAACAAATCAAAATGAAAGAAAAAGCCACTATGGTTCTCAAAAGAGGTGGTGGTGAAGGTCTGGGAGAAAAGACAGCACTTAGGAAGTATAAGGAATCACAGAAGGAGCAGGACAGAGAACTGTACTAGTTAAGGTAGAAGGAAGCAGGAGGGTAGTGAGAATGGCAAAGGCCCAAACTGAGGAAAGATAGCCAACTCAGTTAAGAAGGGGATAAAACCTTTATAGGTATATCAGGGAGATGAAAGACAAAGGAGGGATAGTGAGGCTGAACAGAATGGATGGTAGGTGGACAGAGAGGAAGAGTGAAAAAGCAAGGATACTGAATGAACACTTCTGTTCAGTATTCACAAAAGAGGTGGTGGGGAGGTGCCTAATCCAATTAACAGAAGCACTCTGGATAGGGGAGTTGATCCCAGTCCTTTCACAGAAGAAAGGATTCTGAAAGAACTTCTAAAACTTAGGTGGTTGTGTTCTGTCAAAAAGTTTGCCGATGCATTAAGGATGTATTTCGAATCTCAATTTAATTGTAACTGTTTTTTATGAATTTTTTTAATGAATTTTACACGTAACAAAGACATTTTTGTCTGCAATTTTCTGCATTGTATATGTATGTTTGATTATGTATTGTCTGTATGCAATATATGTGGGTCGCACCTGTAAAAGGAACTTGTTTCCAGTGTGCTTACCCGTTAAGCGAATAAACAAACAAACAAACAAAACTAAAGGTGGACAAAGCAATGGAGCCAGATGGAATTCACCCCAGAATTCTAAAAGAATTAAGCAGAGAACTAGTGACACCACTGACTACCCTTTTTAACAAATCATGGGAGGATGGTGTGATACTTGAGAACTGGAGGAAGGCAGATGTGATTCCCTTACAAAAGTGTGAGCAAGACAGAGGCAGGAAACTACGGACCTGTCAGCTTGACCTCTGTGGTAGGGAAAGTGATGAATCACTTCTGAAGAAAAGAACTGTTGAGTACCTAGAGGTCAGTGGGGCTGGGACCAAGGGCAGCATGGGTTCACAGCAGGAAGGTAATGTCAGATGAATCTAATTGATTTCTTTGACTGGGTGACCAAAGTTGTAGACCAGAGAGGGGCTGTAGACATGGCCAGCCTAGACTTTAGCAAGGCATTTGATACAGTCCCACACAAAAGATTAATTGTCAAATTAACCAGACTGGGAGTGGGTCCCAGAGTGGTAGCATGGGTAAAACATTGGCTGGACAACAGGATACAGAAGGTAATTGTAAATGGAGTCCACTCTGAAGAAAGAGGGTTACTAGTGGGGTACCGTAGGGTTCAGTACTGGGTCCAGTCCTTTTTAATGTCTTTGTAAGTGACATTGCAGAGGGACTGGAAGAGAAAGTATGCCTCTTTGCAGATTACAGAAAGATCTGCAACAGGGTTGATACACAAGGAGGCGTGGAAAGGATGAGAAGGGACTTGGCAAGGTTGGAGGAATGTTCAGAAGTATGGCAGCTTGGATTCAATGCAAAGAAGTGCAAAATAATGCACCTGGGAAACAAAAACCCAGGGAAAGATTACACAATGAGGGGAGGTAGTAACAACAACAAAAATGTAAAGGGACCTGGGGGTAATCATATCAGATGACTTTAAGGTTGGCAAGCAATGTTAGAAGGTGGTAGAGAGGGCTGGGGGGATACTGGGATGTATAGGGAGAGACATCACCAGCAGAAAACAGGAAGTTGTTATCTCCCTCTACAGACAGTTGGTGAGACCCCATTTGGAGTACTGCATCCAGTTCTGGAGACCCCATCTCTGCAAGGACATAGACAGAATGGGGGCAGTTCAGAGATGGGCAACTAAAATGCTACAGGGTCTGCAAGAGAAGCCGTATGAGGAGAGACTAAAGGAGCTTAATATGTATACCCTTGAGGAAAGGATGGAGAGGGGGGACATGATAGAAACTTTTAAGTACCTCAGTGGAGTCAACAAAGTCCAACAGGGTAGCATCTTTCAGAAAATGAGATGTGCAAGAACAAGGGGACACAGTTTTAAGATAGAGCAGGGGACGGCTCAGGGGCAATGTATGGAAGTATTTTTTCACAGATAGGGTGGTGGATGCATGGAGCAGCCTTCCTGAGGAGGTTGTGGGGTCCAAAACTGTGGGAGAATTCAAGAATGCATGGGACAGACATAAGGCAATTTTTGTTGGGGGGTAGGAAGAAATAGGCTGTTGGTTAAATAGGATCTGCAGCTTATCCTCTAGGTAGGGAAATGGGCAGACTAGGTAGGCAAAGCAGTCCTTATCTGCAGTCAAAGTCTATGTTTCTATGTTTCTGTGTTTCTATGCTAATATAGTTCTAGGGGAGTTGGAACTGTCTGGTCTGCCAGACACCCTGTGAGCTCTTTCCGTGCCAATTCGTTCTCTCCACCTATCCCCCAGCAGTTGGGGCAACTAATCATTAAGAAAGCATTCCATGTTTGGGCCTTCAGCACCTTCCGGGACCCTCAAGATTCTGATATTATTCCTCTGGCTCCTGTTCTCTCGGTCTTCAGTCCTGTACCAGAGTCTAGAGAGTTTGGCTTCATGATCCCTGAGATGTTGCAGTACTGTGATGTGCTGCCTCTCCAGCTCCTCAGCTCTCTGCTCCAAAACATTTTGTTTATCCCTCAACCTACGTACATCGGCCACATTTCCCGCCAGGGATGCCCCAGTGTTGTCCACTCTTGTCAGAAGGGCTTCTAACATCTTTGTGATGTTTGAGAGGGCATCCCCTAGTTGGGCCTGATTGTGGGGTGACTGAGCAACTTGCACACAAGGCCCTTGCACATCGCCCCCCAGAGGCATCCCTCACCCCTTCTGTTAGAGTAATTATTTCAGGAATGAGGTGAGACAGCAGCTTGTAACTGCCTTTCATGTGCCCGTGGCTGACTGAAGATCGAGACCCGTCAGGCTGTAGTCAGACGCTAAAGTACCGGTGGATGTAGCCGCAGGCAAACTCGTATCCCTGTGCTCAGGCCTTCATGGCCTGCCCTGACTGTATGGCCCCGAGATATGAGCACTATAAACTTGCTTATAGAGTGTGGCTCCCGGATGAAAAACATCAGCATGATGGCGGCAGAGTGCGGGGGTTTCAGTTGCTACAAAGGTGATTCAGTCCAGCATTGCAGTACATTATGTGCGATTAGGTGCCAGGCTGGGGCAGAGCAAAAGTCCTAGGCTGCCATTGCTGTCGGGTCCAAGCCACGCCCAACCCCCCTCTCATTTAAAGTGTGTGCCGAGAGATTGTCCAATCCCCTTGGCATCATGTCCCCCCTTCCTGGTTTCATTTACTGACGGGGGAGCCCACTCCAACACTGGCAGTTTTTCACACGTCATTATGAACAGTACAGCTGTCATTTTTCACAGCCTGCCCAAAATGTGTTTCCGCACTTGTGGCACACAATGGCATGGTCGCTGTGGGAAATCAACTTTTGGGACAGAGTAACAAAATCACAGCACCACTGTTCATGAGGGAGAGTCCCAAAATGCCTATGTTGAAAATTGGTAAAACAAATCCCCAAAATAATTGGGTTATGCACATGTGTTGCGAGTTTCAATGCATGCTCATGACTTCACCAGTTTTCATATTTTCACTCCAGATTTTCAGCGTTCCATTTTTACACCTCCTCACGAACAATTCAGTTGTCATTTTTCATCCTGTCCAAAATGTGTTTTCATCCCTATGTCACCAAATGGCATAGCCACTGTGCAACACCACGTTTGACTAACAAACTGATTGTGCCGCTCTTCATGAGCTGGGTCACAAAAAGCCCATGTTTAAATTTTAGTGACAATACCAACAAGCGCCTATAGCGTTAGAGTTTCCAACTGTAACACCCACCCTGTAGAGACTACCAGGCATCAGGGTGTAACTTGGCATCATTAGCTATAATATTCACGCCATTCCACCACCACCCTGCAGCCAGTGACAGGCATTGAGGTGTGCCTTGGAGTGTTGGCCTAAAGTTCACCCCATTCTCCTATATTGCACCCGTCTCAGCGTATTTCCTTATGGAATTGGGTAAGTATAAGGCCCAAGACCCCAAAGCACACGACACTTGCCAGTGTCTACAGGAGTAAGGGTGAGGTAAAATGGCATGAACATTATAGATGATGCCCCAAAGGCACACCCGACGCCTGTCAGTCTCTGTAGGTGGGTGGGGTTGTGTCAGTTCAATACCTCACTGCCATTCCTATTATGCATATTTAACTCCTGCACTACCAATGCCAATGCCAGCGAGACAACATTTGGCATTGACAAATGCTTGTTATACACTTGTCACAGTTACAGTTACAACTGGACATTGCACTGTTATCCTGCAGGATCAGATATTAGAAATAGCCTTTACCCCAATTTTTGTGTAAGAGTAATAATTCAGCAAGTATTGTCCACATAACCTCTATCTATTCCTGTGGACACCACCAGCCTGCATCACTCCTGCTCCAATGGCCCATAGACTAGGGATTTCTATAATCATACTGGTTTATAGATAAATTTCTAGAAGGATTTCAGATGAGTCCTCCTGGAGATCACTTTATATACCACTGTTCAGATCACTATTTACACACTTGTATGTACTTGGGTGGGGGGGAGTTGATCAC
The DNA here is from genome assembly GCA_016271365.2 of Neoceratodus forsteri. Lineage (NCBI taxonomy): Eukaryota > Metazoa > Chordata > Ceratodontiformes > Ceratodontidae > Neoceratodus > Neoceratodus forsteri. The sequence continues at coordinate 28,606,137 of CM028129.1, forward strand.
TTAGGGATGAAGTCTTTGTAGAATCAAGTAAACTATCAAGCCATGAAAATTATTTCATGTAAGCTCAGTAGGGTCACAGATGGGAAGATAAATGGATCACCAACATGCTGACTACTTTTCTTCTTTTTCATGCCTACACAGTCACTAACGGTGTCAAAGGCATAAATCCAAAATACTATATTTTTCCACTAGTTTATTCTAGTCTCCCCTATGTGCTGGGTGGGGTGTCTACACACTTACTGCACACATTTTTCAGTGAGGCCACAGTATGTCCCTCCTGGGCAAAGTGTTGTGCCACAGGAATCCCTCATTCCTCAATTGTATATTAGTTTTATGCTCACTGATTCTACATTTCAATGGCCTATTTGCCCTGCCAACATAATATTTTGAACAGGAACACATTAGAACATATATAACATGATCTGAGTCACAATTCATGAATGATTTAATAGGGTCTCATATTACTATTTGGATGTGTAATTTCTTTCTTTTTTTCCTGCAGTAACTGCATCTGCCACATGTGTACATCCCTGGTTATAAACGGCCGAAAAGTAATTGTCCCCTCGATGGTCCTGGTCTTTTCTGTCCTGAGTGTACCAGATTGTCCTTCAGTGTACTAATTTTTTTGAAGCAATGGTATGTCTTGTTTTCAAATTCTGGAATTACTATGGATTTCAAGTGCCCCAATATGAGTGAAAAAGTTTTCTGATCGGTCCAGTGAATGTCAAATATCCCAAAGGCAGGACCATCCTATCCATTTGTTCCATCCTATTTAGCAATCTCTCATCCCTCTGAGCTGTTTTTGTCCTTACCACTGCTTTATTCACAATTCTTTTATTATACCCTTTACTAAGAAAACTTTCAATGTTTACAAATTCAGTCTCAATTTCTTGTTCATTGCTACAATTCCTGTTGACCCTGAGCATTTAGGAGTACACATACGAACACACAAATTTGCCAGCAGATAAAGGCCTTATGGTCTATCGAGTCTGCTCAAGTGTGTAGCTAGTAATCCTTATACTGCAGCTGCCCCTCACTCCCTTCCCCTGTCCCTCCCTCTTACCCTATCCTATCCCCTTTTGAAGCAGTCCACTGTTCAACAGGATACCACTTCCTCAGGCAATGCATTCCACCCAGAAACCACTCTCTCAGTAAAAAAGTGTCTTCTCATTTCCCTCCTGAACCTTTCTCCCTCCAATCTGAGATTGTGACCTTGAGTATCCTTAACCCCCAACTTGAATACTCCCTCCATGTCTGTCTTGTTTATTCCCTTTTTGTACTTGAACGTTTCAATCATATCCCCCCTGTCTGTCCTCTCCTCCAGTAAGTACATGTTCAGCTCCCTCAGCCTGCTCACATAGGGTATATCACCTAGTCAATGGATCATCTTTGTTGCCCTGCACTACATCCCCTCCAGTAACTTAATGTCCCTCTTCAGGTATGGGCGTCAGTACTGCACACAGTACTTCAGGTGTGGCCTAACCTGTGACCTATACAATGGAAGGCTCACCTCCCATCTCCTTGAAGATATACCCCAGGCAATACAACCCAGTATTTTGTTGGCCTTTGCAGCTGCCTTCCTGCATTGTGCTGCATTGTTCATTGAGCCCGTAATAATCCCCCCCAGATCCTTCTCCTCCTCTGTCATGGCTAGCTGAGCCCCCCCATGCTGGTAGCTCCTTCTTGGGTTTTTTTTGCCCTGAAATGTAGCACCTTGCACTCTTTGGCATTGAACCCCAACTGCCAGGTGTCTGACCAGGTCTCCAATTTTGACAGATCATCCTATGGAAAGTATGAGATGCTGTCTTTTAAATGTTTTGGGTGGTAACTTCTCACATATAACAGAGTATTTCTGTTAGATTTTTTTCCTGTAAATTTTACTCTGTAGCTTACCATCTGATATGTAAATGAGCAAGTCCAAAAAATGCAGCCCTGGGGCACTTGTCACAATATTGAACTTTAAATGATCAGTTATAGAATTTATGTGCTTGTAAAAGAGTTGCAGTTCCTCTGGTGTGCCACCCCGAAGGATAGACAAATCAGCAATGCATCATTTGTAACATGTTACATCTGAAAACAGGGTTGTATATTTGATTAGAAATAAACTGTACTTCAAATAGTTCCATATAGAGATTGGCATAGGTTAGTGACATTGTGCTGCCCATTGCCATCCCTTCTTTTTTTTATCCTCAAAACAAAGTAATTTTCATATAGTACCAATCTTGCCAGCTCCAGAAGCATACCGATGGGTGTCATGGTGTCTGTCAAATCTTTGTAGCCCAACCTCCAAACCAAGGCACCTCTCTTCATGTGGTATGGATGTGTATGTCCTTCACATCCATGCTACTCAAGATTATATTGTTACCATACCAGGATGTGATCAGGTCTTTCAAGGTCTCAATCACGTCATTTGTGACAAGGATATAACTTGTCATCCATTGAACTGTCAGATAGGCATAGTGGTTAACAAAGCTAGAAAGCGCTTCAAGAATTGAGTCATTTCCTTTTGCAATCAGATGTGCTGGGGGATTACAAGCATCTTAATGCGTTTTGGGTAACCCATAAAAGACGGGAATCTTAGGAACAACTTCTTAAGTAACCCCACCTGACATTCCTTTGGATGTCCGAATCCTGCTTCCATTTCTCCAATGTGTTGGATGCTCTTTTGGAATCTAGGGTGAGTCTGCTGGTAATGTCTTGTAATGTTCCTCAGTTTCTAGGAGGTCTCTACATATTTTGCTGTATTTCTCTATCTGCATAACTATGATATCCCCACCATAATTTGCTGGTTTTATCACAATAGAAGAATCATTTTCTATATTTCTGTTGGCTTGTGACTCAGTACTAGTCAAATTATATTGTGGATGTTGCTGTCTTGAGTCCCTAAGAAGCCTATCTACATCATTAAGCACCTGCATTATAAAATGCAAGGCATTTGTGAGGCAGTATAGTACAGTGGTTTAAGGGTCTGAGCTGTAAATCTGGAGACCTGAGTTTGAATCCCACATCCCAAACTTGCAAACTGTGTAACCCTGAGCAAGTCACTTAACTTCCTTTGCTCCCAGGTGACACCTGTAAACAAGCTTTCAGATTAGTGTATCTCTCATGGTTAAAAAAAAATGCTTCCACATTATGATTTCTACTTTTCGGTGAGTTATAGTTTGATTTATAGTTTAATCATTGTCTCAAGTCTGTAATAGCAGGGTCCTATGGAGGTTCTGTGTGGAGCTGTTCTTTTAATCTAATGTTCCTAAAGAAATGCTGTAACTATACCAGTATCTGAAAACCTATCAGTGTGTTTGTATGGTGAAAAAGGAAGAGCCTTCCTAAGGACAGGCATTTCTTCAGAGTTCAAAGGCCTCTCATTTTAGATTAAAAATCATTACATTCTCCTCCCTCGATAACCAGAACCTCCTTCTCCCCCTCTCCCTCTGCCTCCTCCTCCTTTCCCTCTTCCTCCTCTGTGTTAATGATACAACTCTTGGTCTTGTTCGTAAGCAGGTCCTTGATCTCAGGTATTATATTTGTGACTTCTCTTTTCTATATTCTGGTCTGTTCTGTCCTCCTGAGGTGGGGCTTGTACTAAAAGAACATTTCTGTTGTACCTATCTATTACCTGGTACTTTGTCGTCCATCGTGCATAGCTACCAGAGCTATCAGAGTCTGTCTCTTCCCTGTTTTCCCTATGTGTAGTTTTTGTCCTCCAATTGTATGCACGGTTTGGACGACACTCATATCACTTTGAATTTTCTAACTTTTGTTTTCTGTATGTCCTCTTCAAATTGCTGTAGCCTCCTTTTTGTGTCTTCTAGTGTTTGTTTAAATGTTTTTCTTCTGCAGCAACCTTTAACTGGTCCTGAATCTTGTTAATCTCCTCTGCTATATTACTCTTTCCTTCCAATACTGCCTTATAAGGGCATACATAAAATCATTCAAGCACTCATTTTGATGCCCTTCACTGTTCATCTACTCTCTTCAAGTCAGCCTCCCGGTTGGGTTCAAATAGTACCCTAAGCCTCCTCATGATTCATTTCTAGTTGAGGTATTCCACTAATGTTATCCCATGACACTCAATCTTGGTGTCTCTTTTCCTGGGTTGTTCTAAAAAAATCTTATAATGACAGTGTATTAATGACACTGTTGACTTTCAGATTTAATGTTTTGAGAACTGTACAAGGACATTTACATAATTTCCTTCTGGCACCCAATTTGGAATTACTGAAGAGGAATATTATACATTATGTAAATATTGTGTTGTATAGCAGACTGGGTGTTGCATAGCAGACTGAGCAGTCTGTCTGGGCCTAGCGGTCCTTATCTGCCATCAGCTACTATATTACTATAATGATATATGATTGTTTTACATTTAGATCCTCTTCCCTGAAGAAGCACAGAGTGGTGAAACATTTGCCTTATGATGAGGGTCTTTGCTTGGCTCCAGTTGTAATAACATCCACTTGTATAAAGACGTTTTGGGGAGTGATTGGTTTCTACACACTTGTGTCTGGATTTTTTGCCTGACTGACCCCAAATTACAAATAACTTAATTAACATTGAAGGCCCCGGATAGTCTGTCTTTGGTTTTTTTGGAATATGCACATATGTGTGATGCTCTTGTGTGCATATATATATATATATATATTTATAAAATGGCATGGTAAAATCATAGAAATCCCACTTATACAATTGGACAGAACACGTCACATGACCGTGTATTATTTCCCAACGACCGCACGCCTTCCAGTATGACCGCACGCCTGAACTACTTTCCAGCCCTCAAAACCTTCTCACCAGCAGTGAGATCACTCCACACCTAATGCAGTTAGGCAGCCACATACACACATACACACACACACACACACACACACACACACACACACACCTGGCACCCACAGGCATAACATAATATATCACTAGTAGTCACACGCTGTACAACCTGATGTGCTTGATTGTGCCATTCATTTTTAAATAAAATATCATCTAAAAATCAAATTCTGCCTGCCATTTTCACACTCTTACTGCAGAGCCACTAACTTTTATTACTGCACACTGTGTCACCAAGCAGTCTAAATTCTACAAAAAAATATAATGGCAGGTGTTTAACAGAAACCTAACTGTGTAGAAAAAACCAAGACAAACTACATTTCTATTAGTTTCTACTCTTACTTTCTGTTAAAAAAATCTCCGTTTCTAGGGAGAGTTGTCCGATTGTGCAGCACTTTCACTTTTTCTTGCTGAACTATAGCGTGACCGAGCAGTGCGCATTGCAGCAAGTGACAACCTGTTAGGAGTTCAAAGTAAGTCCTTCTGTGTTTAAAAAAGAGAAAAAGTGAGTCCCCCCTGTTAGGCTGTGTTAGTTTGACTAAAAGAAGCTGCAGACTCTATGCAGAAGGGAGTGACAATACGCCGAGTGACAGCAGCTTTAGGAGGTAGACGGAGAGCGGTGTTGCTGCAGCAACACTCGCTCTGGCTTCCCTTCCTAAAGCTGCCGACTCACCACTGTGTCCTCCGCCCTTCTGCATAGAGTCTGCAGCTTCTCTTACTCAAACTAACAGAACCTAACAGGAGGGACACACTTTTTATCTTTTTTAAACACAGAAGCACTTACTTTGAACTCCTAACAGGTTGTCACTTCCCGCAATGTGCACCGCTCGGTCACATTATAGTTCATCACTCGCTCTAGCTTCCAACTACCTTCCTAAAGCTGATGACTCACTCACTGTGTCCTCGCTACCTTCTGCATAGAGTCTGCAGCTTCTCTTACTCAAACCTAACACAACCTAACAGGAGGTACACACTTTCCATCTTTTTTTAAACACAGAAGTACTTTACTTTGAACTCTGCCAGCATATCATTTAGCAGCTAGAGAGAGGATTATTTTCTCCACCCCCCAAAACATGTGTGGCCATTTTATAAGCTAGATATACCACTCTAGGGTGTGCAGTCGGCGCTCTGATATACGCATGCGTTGGGTAGTTGAGCATGACTACGCCTTGGCCTCGTGCATCACAACACACACCAAGGCGTGCGTATATCAGAGCACGACCGCACACCCTAGAGTGGTATATCTATTACATATATCATACCTTAAAACCAGCATGTGAATTTTAAGCTACATGATATTATAGGGGTGCTGTAGCACACCTATAGTTATGGTTGAATCGGCTGTTTAAAGAGCTAGTGGAGCCAAAACAGGAAGACATGAAAATAATACAAATTTTAAGTAGTAGTCATTTGTAACTTTATATGTCTGAAGTATTTTTCTTGTTCCTTTCACTCATAAGAAAGTCTTCTATGTGATAATATTGTGCAGGATGTGTGGAACAGCTCTTAGCCTGGCAGCTGACATATCTAGCTCTATTGCCCCACACTACATCAGCATTGTGATCTCACCGAGGGTGACATCGCAAGTGAGTGACCTGGCAGTCACTCACTTGCTCTTCCTAAGTAGCAGTGATGTCACAGTCAGTGAGGTCACAATTTGATGAGTGAATGGTAAAGCAGAGCAAGATATGTCAGCTGCCAGGCTAAGAGCGCCCACACATCACACCTACTATCATCAGGTACACAGTCTTTTAATTAAAACAAAGGGAAAAGAAAAAGCACCTCAGATGTAAAAGGTAATGGTTGGCTGCTTTTAAAATCTAATTAGTTTTATGCAGTACACTAGCTCTTTAATGGTAAACCCCACTTTTTGCACATTAATTATTTTGGTGTCATTTGAAGACATAGCCCAAAATTTCACAATGGCCATCAAGCTGCCAGAGTCTCAAGATGTGAAAAGTTTTGTGATGGGATCTTGTTTGGCTTTTGAGAAACAAAGTGCCAAAAAAAAAAAAAAAAGAAACACATTTGGTTTCCCTATACTTAACATTGGGTATTTTTTGCTCACATCTACAGCCTAGATAGTGTGAAATATTGCATGACATTTTTAGGGTTAAAGGGGGGCATGTCAAGTGTGCATGGATCAGCTCAGTGGCATGGAGGGCTGAGGTGCTGGGCCACTTACTTCCTGCCATGCCAGCAACCATGTTCGGGAGCAGATGCTAGTCATCGAGAGGTTGTCAGGGAGTGAGGAGGATCGAGCATATGGAAGACTGCTCTCCTCTCCTCTCCCAGGATGAGTGGATTGTCATTCCTGCTGAATGACTGTCCCCAGTTGGAGGCTTGGTGGTAGTGCGGGTCTGAGGGTGACAGAAAAGGGAGGGTGCTGCAAGACTTCGACAGCAAATACATGCCTCCAATTGTGCATGCTAATGTGCAAAATACAACGGGGAATGAGAGAAAAATGAAAGTGATGCTGGCAGGGTTCATGATGCCCTTCAGGGCTAAAAGGAGCTCTCTCAAGTGAGAGAGAGCCGAAGCCACCTGCTAGCCTCCCGATGGCAGAAAAGCTACATACTGAAGCAAAATATATATCTTATATGGTTCCAGAGTTATAACAATTTCAGAGTTAATGTCATGATGCAAATGGTAAAACAGAATCGCAGTTGCTTATTTTCATAATTTACCTTGCGAACAGTAAAGAAAAAACAATCACAACTGCTTTTTTTCAGGATTTACCTCTCATGCTGACAGAAATACCAATCATGTTGGCTGACATTTGTTTTCTCATTTTAAAGTCACAAACATTAAAATGTATAAATATAACCTATTTAAAAAAAAAACTCAATCTACAGTAGCTAAATGGGACCCATTTAGCTAGCTTCTGGTGTTTGTTTTTTAAAAAAGTACTCAGAAATACCTTTTCTGGGCACTTCCAAATCCAGGGTGCCCAGGTTAGAAAAAGGAGTCATTTACCAGCATTCTCCATATGAGAACAGCAGGACTTTCTTGAGTTTTGGAACTCGTACTGCAGGCTGGTCTGACAGCAGTGAGCCACTGTTTCCCTGGTGTTTATTGGTTCCCCCACCCTCCACTACCAACTCCTCATGTATGTAATGTTTCCTTGGTGTCTAGTGGCACCCCTCACCTTCCAATCGCTGTCCAATTAAGTGTGTCACATTTCCATAGAATCTAGTGGCAACCCAATCAATGATTACCATGCTTGTATTTATATTATGTTTCCCTGGTGTGTAGTGGCACCCCTGCTCCTCTGATCACCAGACCATATTTATACAATGTTTCCCTGGTGTCTAGACGTGCCCCCACCTTCCAGTCACTGTCACATTATTTTTATGTTTTCCTGGTGTCTGTTGACACTCCTACTCATCGATCATCATTCTCTTATGTATCCCTGGTGTCTAGTGTCACCCCACACTATCCCATCACTGTCCTCTTATGAATTATAGTGTTTCCATGGTGTCTAGTGGTGCCACCCACCCTCTGATGACTGTCCCCTTATGCATGCTTTTTCCCATGGTGTCTAGTGGCACCCCCCACCCTCTGATCACTGTCCCTTTATCTATGTTTTTTCCTTGGTATCTAGTGGCATCCTCCACCCTCCAGCCACCATCTATGCATTAATATTCTGTGTAATAAAGAATGCTGTCCCTCTTTGGGGTTTTTTTGTGCTTAAACCTTTAAAAAAGAAAGTGGTCCCTTTCCAATCCAACCTCCCACAAAACCTTCCACTCAGCTGTAACCACCCCACACCAGTCACCCTCCTCACCCCTGAACATCTCCCAAGGGCAAGATCCACTCTCTGATCCAAGACACATCTTGGTACTGGAACCACTGGCTGCAATATGTGAAACTAAGGTAAGTGAGGTTTAATGTATTTCAACTGGGTTTTGAAATTTGTTTCAGATCTTTGTCATTTTACATATTTTGACCCCGATTTTCAACATGCCCTTTTTGGGACCCTACCTCATGACCAGTGTTAGTGGAACTATGCAAATCAGGTCTGAAGGTGATCTTCAGAGTCACATGCCAAAATCACATTTTGGGTGGGATTGAACATTTTCACTGCCCTTGCTCATGAGGTGGAGTCATAAAAGGTTACATTAAAATTTAGGGTCAGGATATACAGAAATGGCAAAATTATGCACATATGTTGAAATTTTCTACACGTTCATAACTTTGCTGGTTTTAAATACTTTGACCCCAAATTTTCAATATAGCAATTTTTCACACCACCTCATGAACATGACAGCTGTCATATTTCAAACCCTGGCCAAAATGTGTTTTCGCACCTGTGTCTTGGAATTAAATTTTGGTAGTACGGAATGACATTCTGGCGAGAATTTGAAACTTTTCATCTGCTGGGTTCATGCGGTGGGGTAATAAGAAGGCAATGCTGGAAATTTGGTGGACACATATGGTAAAATGCCCAGATTATGACGTAATATTACAGTGTTTCAGTGTTCACTCATAAGTTTGCTAATATTCAATATTATGACTCCAAACTTTCAACATGCCCATTTTTCCACATCGCCTCATAAACATGACAGGTGTCATTTCTTAAATCCTGGACAAAACCTATTTTTGTACTTGTGGTGTGAAATTACATTTCAGTCAATATGCTATAAATGATACATGTCATGTTTATGAGGGCAGTCATAAAATGACTATCTTGAAAATCTGGGGTCAACATTAAAAAAAGAGCCAATGAGTGAAGAGTGAATGAGTACAGAGTGAATCAATCAATCAATCAAAATCTTTATTTCACCAGGCGAACACCATTGAGCAATGTTCATTTTCAAGATGGACCTGGACGGTATACTGTACATAGTCATAATTTAACACAATGTTTACAATAGTAAGAAAAACAAGTTTGGAACCATAACAGTTACAATGAGAAAATATTAACAACAGCAAGGCCTAAACAAAAAAAAAATGTCTACAGAAAATATGAAGTTTCATTGGATGATGTATAAAAGTATAACCCAACACAATTGCCTGAAAAGTACCAGGGGAGGGAAGAGAAATAGAGATCCAGAGAAGAGTAAAATGGATTAAAAATGGGCTTGGGGGAGCTGGATAGTGAATTAAATAAGAGGATGAAGGTAAAGGAAGGAAGGAAGGAAGGAAGGAAGGAAGGAAGGAAGGAAGGAAGGAAGGAAGGAAGGAAGGAAGGAAGGAAGGAAGGAAGGAAGGAAGGATGGGCGGACCAGGGAACCATCGGAACTGTAGGCCAGCTAAACTGAGGTAACAGAATACAGGAGCCAGAATGAGAGTGTGAGGGGGTCTGTATCCACTAACAGGTAAACCCGAGGGATGCGGTTGCAATACCCTGTAACAGGACAGAAATGTGGTGGGAGTAGGGGAAGTAAAAGGATAAAGTTGGAGGAAGTATGAGCTGTTGGTCATGGTTGCAAACACAATCACAGGAAGAACTGAGATATTTGAAATAAAGGAACAAGGGAACAGTGAATGGGGTTGGGGAAGGATGAGGAGAGAGAGGCAGGGAACAGCCTGAGCCCTTGTTAAAAGATAAGCCAGGATTAAGGGAAGCAATTGCAATGTTCAATAAAGGAATGGGCATACAGTGATTTGAAAGCTGCCAGCATAATAGGGAGGACCACTTTCAACTTTTTTTGCAGCCTATTCCACAACAGAGGTAGCTTATAACTTATTGAGGCCCTACCAAAACGTGATTTGACCTTGGGTACAGACAATGTAAAATAGGAAGCACTTCTCAGTATGTACTTGCCTATCATGCATAATGGTATGCAATCAGAAATATAATGGGGCAGCATCTTGGTGATGGCTCTAACTGTCAAAGTGCTGCATTTCTCTGATGCCTATGCATAAGAGACGCACCATCCCACCACTGAGTATAAGGAGCAGTGATGCATCGAGTAGGAGAGTCCTGTAATAAACCTTAGGGCTCTATGGTAGAGTTTGTCCAACTTTAGAAAGTGCAGTGGCAGGACCCTGACTATAGAGAAAGTCTGCATAGTCTAGTACAGACAGGAAGGTGGTTTGGTCCAGCCTAATCTTGGCCTCCCTTGAGAGGAAGTAGTTGATTCTACAGAAGAGACCAAGTCTCTGCCTAAGCCTTTTATCAGCTTGCTATGTGGTCTATAAAGGACAGTCTATAGTCAATCCAGCCCCCAGATATTTGAACTTTACAGCAAATTCCAAGGGTTCGCCCAGAAGTGTAACAATTGGAGGTGCCTTTATGGGATCTGCCACATGAACAAGAGGAGAAAATATCATTGCCTTAGTTTTTTTGGCATTTAAAAGTAGTTTCTGGTTTAGGAGCTGATGCTGGAGCTGGTTGAAGTCATGTTGAAGGTCACTACATGCAGATTCAAGGGATGGTCTACAGGCATAGAGCACCATATTGTCAGTGAAAAGATAAATGTTAGCAGCTTCAATACTGACATTGATACTATTAATGTAGATCATGAAGAGTAATGGTCCTAAAATAAAGCCCTGTGGTACACCTCTCACTAAGGGTTTTAATGGTGAAAATTCCCCTTCTGCCTTAACCTGCTGGTGCTGACCCACAAGATAATTAGAGAACCATCTCAAGGATGATGAGTTTAGACCAATGTTCCTGTGGGATGTAAGAAGCAGTTCATGGTCCACAGTATCAAAAGCCTTGCTCAGGTCTAAAAATACTGCACAGACAAAATTCTTATCATCCAATTCATGCTGCCAGTCATTAGTTACTTTAGCGAGAGCCGAGATGGTACTATGTCGAGATCTAAAGCCTGATATAGGGGATTAAGCAGGTTCTCTGCTTCTATGTAGTTTCTGAGTTAATTGCTTACAACTTTTTCCAACAGTTTTGATAGAATAGGTAGTAGCGATATTGGTCTATAGTTATTAAGGACAGTAGGGTCTCCAGATTTGAACAGGGGAATTACATGGGTGGTTTTCCATAAAGGAGGAGGATACCCTGAGTAAGAGATAAGTTAAAGGTGTATAAGTGGCACAGCCAAGACGTGATAACCAATTTTAGGTACAGAGGATCCAGGAAGTCACTCCTGTGCTCTTCGTTGTGTCCAGCTGTAAAGAAGGTCTTCAACCTCCTTCAGGGTTGCAGGCTACAGGGAGAACGTAGAGTCAGGAACAGGTACTTCTTGATCAAGGATGCCAATTTGAGAGCGGAGATTGCTGGCTGGAGAGGTATCAAAAGTTGACCAGCAGTGGCAAAGTGATTGTTGAGGTGCTCAAGGATGGAAGACCTGTCTACGAATGAGGTGCTACCAACTATAATTTTTGCTGATAGTGAATTACTAGGGGAATGGCCTTCTACAGTATGACTTTTATGGTTTTCCAAAATTTGGAGGGACACCGTGAGGATGATTCAAGCTCCATGTGGTAAATATTAGCCTTTGCCTCTCTGACCAACTTGTTGCAAAGGTTTCTAGCCCTCCTAAACATAATCCAATAGACAGGCAGCTTAGATCTCCGGGCAGCTTTCCATAACATGTCCCTATTTTGAAGTGCGGGCTTTAACTCAGCTATAAACCATCGGCATGATTTAATCCTGGTACGGACTTTGACCAATGGAGCGTGCTTATCCAGGGCCCCTAGTACAATTTCATGGAAGATGTCATATGCCATATTTACTGATTTTGATAGGTAGAAGTCCTGCCAATGCAAGGAGTTTTTTTATCTTGCAACAAACTCACAGGGATCACAGTTGTGTCAGCATCTCTTGGAGTGAATTTAGAAGTGGAAGTTGATTTAGGGTTAGATCTTACATATGCAATAAAACAGTGGTCACTAATATCTGAGAAGAATACACCAACATGGGAGTATCGGTAAGGTTTACTTACAACAATAAGATCTAGTAGAGAGCTATTGGTTGAGTTCTTTTTATTAGGGCAAGTAGCTTCATCAATTAGTTGGGTCAGCCCAAGGGTGTCACAGGTGTCTTTAAGGGGTGTGGAGGCACTGGAGAACCAATCTAAATTTAAGTCTCCTAAAATTATGACCTCAGATAACACAGCTCCCAGTGTACTTTCCAGATGTTTAAAAGTTGTAAACCAGCTGACGGAGGTCTGTAACATCCAACTACGTGAAAAGAAGCCATAGGAAATCTTGACTTTAACAGATAAGCTTTCAAATTCATTTTGAACGGAGGTTGAGTCAGTAACAGAAATAGGGTATTTATCTTTAACATATATGGCTACTCCACCACCGCTGGACTGTCTGTCCATCCTAAACAATAAGTATGAGGGGATGTTCACTTCACGGTCTCCAAAACCAGGTCTAAGCCAGGACTCGGTAACCACCAGTATATCAGGTGTGGTATGACAGACCTATGCCTGGATGGAGGTGACTTTCTGTAGTTGGCTGCATCCATTGACATGCATAAAGCTCAAACCTTTGAGACTAGGCAGATCAGCTGGAGAAGAAATTGTTGCTGGCTGACCAGGGTTTAGTTCATTATTACCAGAGCACAGCAGTAAAAGGAGCAGTCATTTTCTGATAGTCCCTAGGAGTACTCTAAGTGCTGAAGACCGTTTCCATTTTTGGTGATGGCTAGCAGTCACTGGAGGGATCCTAGGATTATTTCCATAATAGCCAAATGCCACATAGATTAAAACCCTAACTGAGAAGTGCATGGGAGACAAAGGAGCATATGTTGAAGGTGCTACACCCTCACTATCTAGTACTTCCACAGTACCATCCCGCCATGGTAGGTGTATAGCCAGATCAGGTTTGTGAAACAAGCAGCCACATATATACTGATCCATGGGATGTGACATCCCTTGGCAATCTTCCCTGTTACTGTTTGTGAAGGTACTAACTAATGGATGTTGAGCTAACCTTAAACAGGTGAACAAGGCATAAGAGGAGAAGGGGCATGGAGGACAATCGAGTTACCTGCATAGTTCTGATTTTTCGGCAAGTACCTTGAGGCTTTAGCTAGCCCTGCTTCTGAGACAGAAAAGAGGCAACAGTAATAGTAACTGTATAATTAAGGGCAGAGTGGTAGTGTTTATACAAGGCTGTCAAGTTTATACCACTCAAGTCCCTACTCATTAAAACTGATGGTCACCCACAGAACCATCATGAAATAAATGGGGTTCGATGTTAGAAGAGTGTCTACATGTCATGAAGACCAACAGTCCAAGCAATTATAGTGTTGTCCTTTAAGAAAAAAAAAATATATATATATATATATATATATATATAGATATATATATATATATATGTATCAGAGCACAAACAACACTGCTAGCTAATGAATGCGAGGAAGAGAGAAGTAGGCATGGTTAATGTGTATTTAAGGTGACCTAAGGAGGGGTGAACCAAAAAATTACTACAGTGGCAGGGATGGATATAGAGCAGAGTCCTAGATGAGGAAGCTCACCGAAGCCAGGCTCCGGGTGCAGACCAATCGGAAGGCTGCAAGTTGGCAATTGGCCAATCAGGGCTAAACCGTGTGAGGGCACTGGAATTCAATTGTAGCCAAGACTCTCACAGCTTGCAAATCTCTGTAGTCGTAGCCAAGAAAAGCCGTACCTGCTGCTGCTGTTCGTGGGACTGGTTGCTGTAGGTTTCTTGCACCTTAGGGGCCCCGGCGGTCCGGGTCTGACCCACGGACAAATGCAGTAGCCCAGAGAGGCTAGGGAATGCCTGAGAAGAAGGGAAGACAGAGAGATATATTCAGCAGCAGTGGGAGGGTTCAACCAAAGGCACAAAAGGGCTGTAAATTACTGTGTATTGTGCTGCAATGACAAGGCGGGTCGCTGACAGCAGGGAAGGTGCCAGCTCTGTCTGCAAACACAAAGACAGGGGTTGGGGGTGGGCAGGAATCACAAAGCCAAATCCAACAAAGAAAGGAAAGCTAGGGTCAAAGACCTGGCAAATGTGTCACTCTGGAAATAGTACAGTCTGCCCATACAGCATCAAACTTTTCCTAAGAAAGACTAATACAGAATATCCTCATGCAAAATTTTCCTAAGAAAGACTAATACAGAATATCTTCATGCTCAATCTAATGGTTGTAGCCAGGGGATTAAATCAAGTACACATGAATTACTCCAAATTAAACAAAAAATGCTAGTTCTTATTGCTCTATACAGGACTTTGAATTAGGCACATAGGAATTTTTTCTAAATCAAAACAATAGCTGGATGTTCCACTCAAGTGCAGCTAACACCCAAGAGAACCAATGCTTTTACAGAAAACTGCACCCCCGCGGACCAAGGCTGTTGCAACAGATTTAAGAAAAGGTTAGTCCTCAAACGTGGCAGGATCTCCCTGTCACATATCCCCCACCTTAAGAGGGAAGCAGTTATTACAGACTGCTTACCACCTTCCTGTTCCAGGAAGGGATGGAGCTTCCACCCATCCATCTTCAGAAGCAGTTCAAAAGGGCAAGGCTGGACCAAACAGCAGCTAAAATTCAGGGACTAAGAAAATAAAATAACACCATGGCCAAGGAAAAGAAAAATTACTACAGTAGCAGGGATGGATATAGAGCAGAGTCCTAGATGGGAAGCTCACCGATGCCAGGCTCCAGGTGCAGACCAATTGGAAGGCTGCAAGTTGACAATCGGCCAATCAGGGCTAAACTGTGTGAGGTGCTGGAATTCAATTGTGCAGGACACTCACAGCTTGCAAATCTCCATAGTCGTAGCCAAGAAAGCCGTACCTGCTGCTGCTGCTGTTCATGGGGCTTGGCTGCAGGTTCCTCATGCCTTAGGGGTGCCGGCAGTCTGAGTCTGACCCGCGGACAAATGCAGTAGCCCAGAGAGGCTAGGGAATGCCTGCTGCTGCTGTTCATGGGACTGGTTGCTGCAGGTTCCTCGCACCTTAGGGGTGCCGGTGGTCTGGGTCTGACCCACAGACAAATGCAGTAGCCCAGAGAGGCTAGGGAAAGCCTGCTGCTGCTGTTTGTGGGAGTGGTTGCTGCAGGTTCCTTGTGCCTTAGGGGTGCCGGTGGTCCAGGTCTGACCTGCGGACAAATGCAGTAGCCCAGAGAGGCTAGGGGATGCCTACTGCTGCTGTTCGTGGGACTGGTTGCTGCAGGTTCCTCGTGCCTTAGGGGTGCCAGCAGTCCGGATCTGACCCGCGGACAAATGCAGTAGCCCAGAGAGGCTAGCAAATGCATGAAGAGTTACTCTGTACTGAAGGTGTAAAGAGTGAATGTGTGAAAAGTGAATGTGTATTGAATGTGTGAAGAGTGAATGTGTAAAGAGTGAATGTGCCACACCCTGCACTTCTGTAGGTGGATAGAGTCTTCTGATAGCGCACAGCCTAAAGGGCCCTGAACATCTACACCTGCTCACGCAAGTCCCAAATGTATCTGCATGAGTGAAGATGTAATTCCACGATCTCAAAAGGAAAGGAAATTCTTTGCAAAAATCTTTGCTAATGCACCAGTTAGGATAACTAACATCACAAAAGTAGGAAATGTAGCACTAAGTTCCAGCCTAACTCCTAACTCCCACCCCAAGCAGCAAAGGAAAAAAATCATTAGGATTTTGGGTCTCCAGAGTCTTTACAAATCAGTGGTGGAGTATTTCTTGAGGTTGTCAACCACAGTGCTCATCCCTTCCCCACTGTCCATAGCCTCCAGTCCAAAGCACAAGGTACAGGTCCAAGGCAGTGTCTCATAGTGATACACTCGTGCCACGCCAGTGACCCAGGTTTGGGAATGAGCCAGGGCTACCGGGGCTCAGCAGATGGGGAGAGGAAGGATTGAGTGTCCAGAGGACAGCTCTCCTTCCTCGTGGGGATCCAGGGACTATGCCCAGCACTGCAGTGACCTCTGGTGGAGACCGGAGGTACCACAATGTTACAGGGCTTGGCTGAGGGGCAGCGGGCCACAACAAGACGTTCCCTGGTGTCATAGCACATCGCGCTCTGCCTGGGGGTGGGGCTGAATGGTGGAATGAAGGAAAACAGAAAAACCCACCTCCTGATAGGTGACAGAGAGTGCGAGGGGTGGTTGATCCACCATGCCGAGAGTCAGGCCATTCTTCGCCACCTGTGTGCTCCCATCCGCCGTGGTCCGCCAGACTAGATTTCTAGATAGAGCACCAGGAGGAGTATCTGGCAGTCCTGCCTCGGGGGACTCAGAGCCGGGGGGGGCTGGGCGGCAGTAGTGGCAGATGGAAGGGGTGAGAGAGGCTTGAGGTGGGTGGGACAAGGAGCAAGACCCCGTGAGACCACTCCTGAAAGAGTTCAGGAAGAGTGGGGTGAGAAAGAAAGAGTGAAAAATAAATAATGCCATATTTCCCTACTTTTGTAGCATTAAGTTACCCTAGCTGGTGCATTAACAAAGATGTTTGCAAAGAATATGAAATATAAGCATTAATTAATTCAAGCCATACATATAAATACAAATTCGTAACATAGCTCCCCTTCCAATGAACCAGTATTCCCCCCCCCAAAAGAGTCTTAAATTCACACATTTGTGGGCATGCTGCAATTCATCCATCTTCCATAAACTGATGAATAAGTAAGTAAATAATGCATTCATAAACAGTAACACAGATAGAGAAAATGTTACTAGTATCAGCCTGTTGCTAATTTTTAATGTTATTACATGTATTTTATGACAGACTTATTGTAATATTGAAATTAAATGGCAGTTGGCAACCATTGTGAGTAATATCTGTATCGTTTAATGAATAGTGTCTTGGATGAATCTCATAACAATTGTACTAAGTTAAATAATACTATGGTACCACTGTTTTGAAGGTTTATTTATAATGTAGTTTAGCACATTGAAAATGTGCAGATTCATCATCTGAGAAGCAAAATATAATAATATAATAAAATATCATAACTGTCCTGATGTTAGAGCATGTGGATTGAATATTATGTATCAATATGAACAACAGTGAGAATTGCAGAAGAATGGCGGTAAAGGCAAACAAGACACTGGGCTACATAGCCGAGGAATAACGTCCAGGAGGTGAGGTGATCCTACCTCTGTACAATGCCTTGGTCAAGCCACATCTTGAGTATTGCATGCAGTTCTGGAGGCCGCACCTTAAGAAGGACAAAGTGCTGTTGGAGAGGACCAGAGGAGGGCAACCAGGATGATCTGGGGCATGACTGATAGGATCTATGAGGATAGGCTGGAAGCCCTTGGGCTGTATTTGCTGGAGGAGAAGAAGAGACGGAGGGGGCATGATTGAGGTTTTCAAATATGTGAAAGAGATTAACAGGGCAGAGCCATGAAATGTTCAGGCTAAAGCAAGGAGCACAACCAGAAGGCCTGAATGGAGCTGGAGAGAGGAACCTATGGGGAGAATGTAGAGGCATTACTTCACAGAGAGGTGGTGGAGCCATGGAATGCATTGCCCAAGAGTCTAGTAGAGCAAGGCACTGTGGAGGGCTTCAAGAGGGGTGGGGACAGATGCATGGTGTACTGAAGCCAAGGTTGACCCTCTTGGGGACCACGGGGTGGAGGAGCTGAAGCACAATAGGGCTGGCTACCAAGCGCCTACGAAAGACTGTCAGGCCTATTCTGCTGGCTTTTAGCATGTATGTTAGTATGTTAATATCTGAACTGCTTCTTTGAGAGAAATAAAGGCACCAATATGGGTGGTCTGTCATTTTGAATATGGTTCACCTATATGAGACTACAATATAAAATATTTCAATGATCTAATTAAAGATCACTGGGTAACACTATCTGATTAAAATGTGCCTGAGATTACCTTTTCTATTTCTGAGCAGCATTACCCACCATTTCAAAGACCTTCAAGCTGTAAAAAATCTAATGACTGTGATAGAGTTTGTCAATGTGGAGGGTTGTGGGACAACAGATGGACCAGACATGGAACTCAGGTTCAACACACAATCTCTGTGTGAAGTTTATTCAAAATACAGGAAATATGCTTCAGCAATGCCATCTTCCTTCTTCAGTACATCTGTTTGCAGCAACAGACTATGTATGTCTTTTCTCTGTACTTAGCCAGCACCTACTGACACTGATCTCTGATCTAACCACTTTTCAGTGAAAACCCTTCATCCCTATGTGGGCCCCATTTGTGCTAGGGTGGTAGGGGCTTAAGAAGAAAAAACAAAACAACATAAAAACAAAGAACCTCAGTGCAGAAACAATGAAACATGGGTTACCCTAAGGGCACTGGCAACAAATCAAGTTTCAAGAAATACAACATCATACATATTTCTACAATACAGCGCATCATGGGATATGCAAATCACTATGAAATTTCAGACTTGTTCAGTTTACAGCACTTTACATACATTTTAAATAGTACAACTAACTTAATTTCTATAATAGTCACCTAGCACTTTTACCAATATCAAAACACCTAGTGCCATGGTATTTTCAACATTTACAGGTTTGGTAAACATAAGGTATATAGAACAAGGTATTTTATGACATAGTGCTATACATACTAAATCCAACAACGATAAACACAACCTGTTTTACATACACTTGGAACCTCCTTGACGAGGACCTGAGAGGGGAAAGGAAAATTAAAGAGGACACTATAGAATAGTCAAGAAAGGGAAGGGGATGCCCATAGGTGGCCAACCTTATGGACTATAAATTGTGAAGGATAGATTAGGCTAAGCAATAGAAGAACTGTTGCAACAAATTTAAGAAAAGGTCAGTCCTCAAACATGACAGGATCTCCCTGTCACAGTCAGCACATAATAAATAGACAAACAATGTGGTGTACCTAACAGATACTGGAAAAATGGACCCAAAGCAACATGGTTTCACAGCAGGATGCTCTTGTCAAATCAACTTGATCAATTTCTTTGACTGGATCACCAGAACATTGGATCAGGGAGGGGTGGTGGTTGTTGTATACCTAGATTTCAGCAAGGCCTTTGACACCATCCCTCACAGAAGGTTAACCAACAAACTGGAACACATGGGAGTTGGCCAGAAGATGGTCAGCTGGATCAGTAACTGGCTGAATGATAGGACCCAGAATGCTAGTCAATGGATCATTGTCAAGGCAGGGTAGGGTGACCAGTGGTGTCCCACAGGGATTGGTACTGGGACTGATCCTATTTAACATATTTATAGCAGACATAGTGAATGGACTAAAGATGATACAAAACTCTGCAATGGAGTGGACACAAGGGAAGGAGCAGACAACATGGAAACTGACCTTAGAAGGCTAGAGGATTGGTCCAGGGACTGGCAGTTACAATTTAAAGCCAAAAAGTGTAAGGTAATGCAGTTGGGAAAAAGGAATCCTGGAAAAAGTACACACTAGGAGGGCGTCAACTGAGGAGACACAAGCGGACTGAGATCTTGGCAGAATCATCACTGACAAATTAAAGGTAGGAAAACAATGTGAGAAAGCAGCACAGAAAGTGAGTAGCATCCTTGGATGTATAAGTAGAGGTATTTCTAGCAGAAGAGGAGGTTATCATGCCTCTGTACAGGTCCTTGCTCTTGGTGAGGCCACACTTGGAGTACTGTGTTCAGTTCTGGTGACCTCACCTTAAGAGGACATTGACCATTTGGAAATGATGCAGAGAAGGGCTACTAAGGTGGTGCATGGACTGCATCACAGATCATATGAAGCAAGACTCTGGGAGCTGAACCTGTACTCCCTTGAGCAGAGAAGAAATAGAGGGGACATGATTGAGACATTTAAGTATGTGAGGGGATTTAACATAGCTCAGACAGGCAATCTATTTCAACAGAACATGGCAGCATGCACGAGAGGGCATGATATGAGACTGATAGGTGGAAGGTTCAAAAGTAGCCTCAGGAAGTACTTCTTCACAGAGAGAGTGATAGACCCATGGAACAACCTGTTGCAGGAGGTGGTAGCATCAAAGACCATCAGAGAGTTCAAACTCATATGGAACAGACATAAAGGACATGTTAGGATGAAGGCTGCATAGAAAGGGGGATAGTTTCTATGGCAGACTAGATGGATCACATGGTCCCCATCTGCAAACGATTTTCTTATGTTCTTAATGTATAAACATTCACTGTAAAAAGAAATAATGTACATCATGGAGCGCAGATAAAAATTTTATTAGTAGCAATCTGTATTCCAGTGTTTAAACACTCAGTGGCCTGGACGAAGTAACTCCAGAAGTCACTTGCAGATTCATTGCTCTGTTAAATTGCCTGTCAAGATTGGTGCACCTTATTCAAATTATCCCTATTTACGTGGTTTCCAGTGAGGTGGCCAGCTGAGCATTTCTCAGTCAAGACATGGGGTAGCTCAGCAGTTTGTGTAAAAAATGTCACAAAATGCAATTGAAAGACAAAAATATTGAGTACATGTACTTTCAAGCATAAAAATAGTTACATGCTGAAAGAATTTAGTAAATACAGAGATATAATAAAGATATGGGACCCGATGTACAGAAACATGCAAAGCGGAGGGCAAAGGTTTGTGTTGCGCTTTACAATTGCCCAGAAATGTGAGAGGTGTAGTTTATCAAATTCTAGATAAAAAATGTTTTTGCACATATGATGTGAAATGACATTTCGGTCAGTGTTCTATAAATGCCACATATCATGTTTATAAAGTGAAGTCATCAAATGAATATCAAAAATTTGGGGTCAAAATAAAAAAAAAAAATATATATATATATATATAGATACAGTATATATTTATACTGTATATAAATAAGGGATAAGTACCTATGTGACGCATCTTTTATCAGCACAGGGCAGTTTGACCTCAGGGAAATTCATGAGTGGTATGAGGCATATGTGATGTCAGCAAGAAAAACTACAGATGCATGATGTATCACAAAAGGTCTTCAACACATATTTTGTTTATGCAGTAGGCTGGAACTTTGTTTGACTATTTTTTCTAGAATTTTTTATCTTTTTAAACACATTCCTGGTGTTTCTAATTCCCATTTTTCTGATGCTCTCAAAAAGTTTTCAAGATTGTTTTCTAGCAAATGTACATTCTTAAATATATGGAAGAATTATCAGAATAATGATTTATCCTGATGTAACCCCTAGGTTGCGCTATCCCAATGGCTACTACCCCTGCCTACTTGGCTACTGACAGGTTGAGGGGCCTAGGTTCTATGACGGGTGCTTCCACCCAGAGGTCAGGGTTGGTAGTGGTTAAACTCGCTCGGGTACAGCCCTCTGGGACACTGTGACCCCTCTTTGTTCCCACTAGTGGCCCACACAGTACACGGGAATTACCTTCCCAATACCTCACATGGGCACACTTTGTACACATATAGATACCACTTACCCTCGAGACTGATTCTGCAGCATGTCTCTGAGGACCCCCTGTAAAACAAGGTTAGGCAATATACACAGATAAAATGCAAAGCTGATTCTATATGTACTGACACCACAGACAGTATATAGTTCAGTAACAACAAATCTGTTTTATTTGGGGACAATAACATGGGGGGGGCAAGCAGGTTGATTTGGTTTGGCAATGATCAAATCACAGTACTGCATACTTATAGGGTCTAAAAAGTCACACTATGGGTACCCAGGATGGGGGGGGGGCTAGCCAGGTCCGTTGCCCGGGGTTGGTCAGCTAGTGCAGCTGGATGGGGCCCTGTAGGAAGAAAATATATGCACAACACAAACTTGTAATCTGGAGCTGGATGGCTCAGTTCATAGAAAAAAACACAATAATTCAGATGGCACACTTTTGATTTATAAACTGTTGCAGTGGGTTGCTTTGAATTGTATTCACAATACCCCACACAGATTTCAAGCTGGAAGGTGTTGTTTCTGGGTTGCCAGCATTCAGCACACAACTCACATCAGAGGAAAATGGAATTGTGATCTCCACAAGCACTAGACACATTTATTTCTAAAGGAGTCACTATACCAGGCAGCTGCTTCTCGATCGATCGCAAACACTTGCAAATTACCGGGAGCATGCACAGCATCAGCAGTCCCCGGCAGGCGATCGGGTTCGGCAAACTTCGGTCTTCTTCAGGTTGGTGTGGCTTCCACACTTCTGGTTCTCCTTTCTCCTCACAACTCGGATTCTGTCGAACTAGCACTCACAATGGCTGTTAGCCGACTTAGGGCCTCCCATGCGCTTCCCTACGAACTACGCACCACAGCAAGAGCAGAGCTCCTTCTCTCTTCACTGTCACTACCGAACTGGCTTGACAACAACAGTGCAGGGCATTTCCTTTGGGTTCCCTCCAGTTCGGTTGGCTGGTTCAGCTGTCAATCACAGCAGGGCTCCCTCTGTTGGTGCAAAAAGGCACCAAGGTCCAAACTACATTTCCCAGAGGCACTGGCCATACAGTACAGAGGTGGATGGCTCAAGAATGAGAGTCCAAGTTCTGATTCGCCAGCAGACTCCATTTTAACAATCCCTTCTTCACACTGATTGGTCCAGTTCAGCAGTTCAGGTCCAAAATGGAGGGGCAAAACACAAGAGTCCCAGCTGCAATAAAGGCAGGTTAGACAAACTGCAATTTTACTAATAGTCTAAATGAGTTCAGGCAAGCAGTTACAGCATTCTGAAAGGCTCCCTCTGCACATATAGCAATGGCAGAAATGGAGCGATTAAACAGCAGCTCGGGCGGGATTCGAGCATTAAACACACAGTCCCCCATACAAACTAATTTAGTCTGCGAGCAGGCAGCTCTTAAAGAGACACTACCGGAGGCTCTAAAAGCACTCACAGTTAAGCGACTTAAATGCTGAACACCATTCAGGCTGGAGCACTTAGCCAGCTCCTAGAAGACTTTTAGGAACCCCATTTGCAGTGGGGTCACGCCATTATGTCATGTCCAGCTAAGAACATATACAGGATGGCAGCAAGGAAATTAGCTACCATAATTGCAGCAGTTGGTATCATTCAAGGCACTTTACCTAAATGTATATGGTCTTTGGTTACACTGTTTATTTTATGTTAAAGTCCTTGCCATTCTACACGTACTTTTGAATTGTTTGAATAGCATTCTTGAAAGTTTTATTTTATTGGGATATTTCAAATATGTTGTCCTGAGCCGATGACCTCTGAAACTGTAACTCTGAAAGCAGATATAACCAAAAGAAGCATTGCAACTCCTATATTTCTTTCAGTTTCTATATTCATAACCATATTATAAATCTGTCAAAAAGTTTTATGAAAATTACATGGGTTTGAAATGGTTTTATGTATAAAGAATACAAATATTCCCCTTTTGGGATGAATATCAGTTCAAAGGGTGTCATAGTATTGGTCATTTACTCTTAATTTTGCATTTGTGGAAAAAATAAAGCAAGCATCACGACAAATGATGTGTCCTTGTTTCACATTTTCTTTCACACTCATGTTGCCATCTAAAATGTTGCTATTATAGCCTCATAAAACAATCTGATCCTTTTGCATTTTTTCCATAAAGAAAGATTAGGAGCAGGATTCACAAAAGCGAAATGGGACTAAGTCACTCCGCAATTCGTTGCGTGACAAAATGCGTCAGAGGCGGCGATCCACAACCACAGCAGTTGCGGAGGGCACTACGGTGGATCCCAATGCCCTAGCAGCCTCCGCAGCTGTGGTGCTGTCTAGCAGCAGCACCCACAAGCTGCCGTGTGCGTGGAGATGGTCATACCTGCCCTCTTTAGTGAATACCCGCAGCTGCAGGCGACCTGTGGCTTCGCAAGTGGAATCCCACTAGTGTCGAGGTTTTCCCACAGCTACAGAACCTTTCCCCATGTTAGGGAATCCTGCCCTAGGTCTCAACAATGTAACCTAAAAACAAGCATGGTAATCCATGTATTTTGTTGTGGATTGCAAATGTTCAGATAACCATTCATGTACTGGGCAAAAAAATATGACTTCGACATGGGGTTGCTGAAACACCAGGGAACATCCTTAATTGTCCTGGATTTTTCCCATCTCAATAACGACAGACACCAATATTTTGGTGGTGCTCAGATCGTTAATTAATTTATTTACAACCATTTCATGTATATTTACCAAATTTGTTTCCATCATATCATCCATTCCACATTGTCATTATTCACATTTTAACCTTCCACATTTAATTTCTTATCTTTATAATTTCCATATTATTATTATACATCATTCTTTTCATCTCTTTCCTTCTTCTCACCCCCTAGGTGTAAAAGTGAGTGACTATTCTTCTCTTCTTTTTGGAGGTAATGGTGTAGACCGTTACCACTTTTCTCAATTGATATTGCTGTCCTTCTTGTCTAGTTTATTCAAACCTTCTCCCTGCTGCATCCCCCCTGGCCCCTTTTAAATATATTTTCTCCACACTCCTTCCTTGTGAGTAATTATTTTCCAAGTTTCCTTTTCTGCCTTTTTTTTCTCAGCCGACCACCCCGACTGAACACCACACTGTAGTGTGCTTCGCCATCTATGTTTTGACTTTGTCTCCCATCTGCCATCCACCTTCAGCAGTCCCTGTTCCTCACACAGTCCTACTATTTTTATTTTATTTTCAGAGAATCAGAAATACCTTTGAGTAAAAGACTCCTTTACAAAGGTACCATGTCACACATAATTGGTCAGATGCACAAATACAAATACAAATTAGTGCAGATACAAATACAGCGATTGATTATTACAGAGTAAAATTATTTTACAACAGGAAAGTTAGGCTGACATTCAGGAACTAGACCAGTTTGAGACAGTTTAAAGTGACTGGAAACTAACATCCCAGAGCTGGCAGAGGTAAGAGCTTTAAGCAGAGGCAAGCCAGAGGCCATTGTCAGTCTTAGATGGACCAGGCACCAGTTCACGAACAGTCGCAGTCAGTTGAGGACCGAAGATGGGCCCTAAGGTGCATTTTGAAGTGACCAATTCTTTGATCAAAACGCAAGGAGGAGGGTAGGTTATTCATCCATAAGGGTGCCCTGTAGCAGAAGGATCTTTGGAATTGAGTTGTGCGACAGGAAGGGATAAAGCGATGATGGGTATCTAGGCTACGGGTGTGCTTAACTTTAGGGTCCAAGGTGATTAAGGAAGTGAGTGCTGCAGGGACGAGGCCAAGGGTGATTTTTTTTGCTAAGAGACATGTGGAATTTGATTCTATTGTCAAGGTTAAGCGAGTTGGTGTCCTTATATAACACACAGGTATGGGTAAGTCTGTCACACCCTAGTAAAGACGACAAGCCTTGTTTAGCACAAGTCTAAGTCTATCCAGGGCTGAGGGCTTGCACCTCCAAAGTCAGGGGGCCATAGTCTAGTAGGGAGAGAACCGAGAGAGAAATTGCAAGCTTCAGGGCCTCAGGCGTAGAGGCAATGTTTATGATGTACAAAGCCCAAGCCTAATATTTAGGGTCTTGGATAATTGGTATATATGCTCATGGTAGGTAAGACCAGAGTCCAAAGTGATACCCAGGTACTTAAAGGAATGAACAAATTCCAGAGGGGTCTGGAACGCTGATAGTATTTGAGGAAAAACACGTATCCGGGAATTCTGCGGATGAGCAAAGAGCATACCTTTGTTTTTTTTATAGTTAATAATATGGCATTGTGAGGTAAACCAGCTTTCGGCAGCGTTGAAAGAGGACTGGAGAGAGTGATGGAGTTGAGAGGGGTCTGGACTAGAGGAGAAGATGACAGCATCATCTGCATATAGTAATAGGTTGGAGGAGCAGGATGCAGGGAGGGAGTTTAGGAAGAGGCTGAAAAGGAGGGGACCCAAAAATAGACCCTTGTGGGACCCCTGAGAGGACAGGAGATTTGGAGGTTAGGGTATTCCCAATTTTGACTTGAAGGGTCTGGTTAGCAAGATAGTCTGCGAACCATCCCACAGAATCCTGTGAGAGACCAAGGTTAAGCAAGGAGGTAAGAAGTAATGAATGATGGACGGTATCAAAGGCCTTAGTGAGGTCAATGAAGATCGCACCTGTGATGTGGCCTTTATCCAGTGTAGTATGGATGTGTGATGTTAGCTCCTGCAAGGCCGTAGTCATGCTGTGACCTTTGCAGAAACCATGCTGTTGTTTGCAGAGTAGGTCATATTTATTGAGGTGGTCAGTGACCTGATCTGAAACTATCCTCTCCAAGGCCTTGGAGGGGGGGGATGTATGGAGATAGGGCGGTAATTATTGGCAGAGGAGCAGTCACCACCTTTAAATAAGGGCATGATAGAGGCAGATTTCCAAATGTTAGGGAATTTACCTAGTGAGAGGGAAAGGTTTAAAATGTGGGTGAGAGGAGCCAGGACTTCCTTAAGGGCGAGCCTAAGAATTCTAATATCAGGGGAGTTGGCGTTGGAGGAGGCGTGACTAAGGGAAGCAGTAAGGTATGGTTCAGCTGATTTAGGAGAATTGCGGTGAAAATAAAAGGGGGGACCAAGGTGAGGCGCTGGATTGCTAGGAGCAGGTGGGTCATAAAAGTTCAGGGGGAGAACATGGCTAAGGTTGGAGAGAGCTTTACTGAAAACAGCAGCAATTATAGTGGTGTCAGAAGTCAAGGACCCATTTGACATGACTTGGGAGGGGACTGGGTTGGGGACCTTACCGCATATTTCTTTAATGTTGTTCCAGAACTTGCAGCCGGAGCCCCAGGATGAGGTTAAGGTGGATTTATAATAATCTGCTTTTGCCCTACGAATGGCCCATGTGCACTTGTTCCGGGCCATTCTACAATTCTGTCTATCAAGGGGGAGGCCGGACTCGATGGAGAGATGCCATAGTGAGTCTCTGGTTTGCATTAAAGACTTGAGCCTTTCAGTGAACCACGGTGCGTGATTGCCTTTGACCATTCTTTTCGTGAAAGGTACATAGAGGTCACAATTATTGTTGAAGGACCTGGTAAATAGGTCCAAGGCACTGTCTAGGTTAACAGTGCTGAAAATGAAGGACCAATCCATGACCCTGAGGTGCTCTTTTAGATGTGCCAATTTACCAGGACCAAGCTTACGTTGCACAATTATTTTGGGAGGGGATCTTGGGATTTTACAGGACCAGGAGCAGAGAACAAGATAGTGGTCGCTGAGAACATTTGGAAGTATGGAAACATTGCTGATCTTACCCGGGCGATTGGAGAAGATGAGGTCCAATAGTGAGGAGGATCTGGTACAAGGGTCCAGACGTGTGGGGGAAGTGACAAGTTGTGTTAGATCTTGGGCTGTGGTGAGATCAATGTGTGGGATGGCATCCTTGCTTAGTGAATTGATGTTAAAGTCACCAAGTACAAGTATTTCCGACTGGGAGGGTAGTGTGTCCAGATAAGACAGTACTGATTGGAAGGCTGAATTTTTGTCCCTTGGGGGAATGTAGACTGTAGTTATGTATAAAGGGTTTTGAGCCCTTCCCAGAGCAAGTTTGACAGTGAGGGCATGTGTGCCAGCCCCCAAATGAGGGGAGTGGAGAAGGTGACCTTGTAAGGTATCCTTACTATAGAGGGCACAGCCACCCCCTCGCTTACCATGTTGATCTGCATGGTAAAGGGGCAGAGATATGAAGGAAACCGGGGTCCGAGAGGTGAGCCAGGTTTCACACACTGCTATGACATCCGGTTGGTGCTGTAATACCCAACCCTGGAAGGAGTCCCATTTTTTTAGGATGCTACAACTATTGAGAGAAGCAATAAGCAGTTGACCCTGGGTACGTTGGGGAGGCATCATGTCAATAGGTGGTCCAGGATTAGAAATGGATATTCCCCGATAAGAGGATGAGGAGAAGCAGGAACCTTGCAGAGGGGTACCAGGCATACCTCCTCTTACCAACGAGGGGTATCAGGGTATGTGGTATAGTGGTGGTGACAGTGGGAATGGGTAGTGAATGTTCCTTAAGGTAGGCTTGAAGGAAGTAGTGAAAGTCAAGGGAGGCTGACAGTGTTAGAAGTTGAGGTTTCTGAGTCAGGACAGCCCCTGGTGGGCGGCCAGGGTTGACTGACTAGCCAGGCAGTCATAGTGAGTAAAAGGAGTGTAGGTTATCTGCCAAACCCCTATAACAGGGTCCTGGGGGGGGTCGACTTTACCCAGAATAACACTAGCTGCCAAGCATTCAGACTAGCAAGTTTCACATACTTTAGAGCTTGAGATCAGGGATTTGGGTGGGGGAGGCACCGTTTCCACTGCCCTCACGACCTCCAAATGAACATCTGTGGAGAAGCAAGACAGGTAATGCTTGATATATATATGTTCACTTTTGGGAACAAAGGGAGGGGTACAGTGAGACAGCTTGCATTGGTCAGTTTTACACAACAATACAGTGAACAAAGTCTAGCCTGGCTCACAAACTCACTGGAATAACATTAAATAACCCAGTAAGTACGCTTTTACTCCAAAACAATGAAAGTAGCTGTGTAAATGAACAACGTACTGCTTCAAATGGCCTGCACTACAGAGCAGTCGCAACGCTACAGAAAATGTGAATCACAACATTCACTACAGTGCAAATGCTAACACTCTAAGTGTAGCACAAAACTAAAATTAAACAGGCAGCCAGAACATAAGGACTGGAAATATGGCACTTGTAAATTTAATATTCAATAGATAATGCTGCTAGAGGGCTCGCAGAAGCTCCGACTGTGTAACTTAAGGCTCAGTCAAAAAGGCGCCAAGAATTCAAAATTAAAATAGGTCTTAAGGCACCCCTCAGATTCTCCAGAAAGGAATATAAGTAAAATAACAGTAAAATGCGACCCGGTCTTAAGGCACCCTTCCGTTTAAGCAGAAGCTACTGAAAATAACAGTAAAATGCACCCAGGTCTTAAGGCACCTCTCGATTATGCCCAAATAACAAGCAATACAGTAAATGTTCCCCTGCAGGAGACTATCTCTACATCTGCGCTAACAATTGAGATGGTGCCAAAATTCAAACTGCAGCAGAGCAGAGTGAGAGCAAAGTGAGTCCTTGGTAGAAGCAGCCAGCACGCAGTACAGCTGTGAAGTTTTCCGTACCTGCAGAGCTTGAGATCGGGGATTTGGGTGGGGAGGCGCCGCTTCCACAACCCCTCACGACCTCCAAACGGACATCTGCAGAGCCTGAGATCGGGGATTTGGGTGGGGGGAGGGTGCCGTTTCCACTAGCCCTCACAACCTCCAACTGAACATCTGCAGAGCTTGAGATCAGGGATTTGGGTGGAGGGAGGGCGCCGTTTCCATTGTCCTTTCCTCCTTTTTGTTTTTGGAAAAAGAAAACCTTACCCCTTTTGCAAGGTGGGTGGGAGGTGCAAATACCATTGAGTAGCAGAAAAAGAGACTGAATCCTTCTGTGCAGCCCCCTAAAAGGGTCTTGCATCTGACTCCTCCCCCCTTGCCCCTAACCTATCCCTCCCAGTGCCTCCCATATTGCATCCCTTCCCCTCTTGTGACATCACTTGTGACTCACCATCCTGGCTGGCCTCTCCCTTTACTTGTCATTTTTGTCATCCCCCCTTCCCCACTTTCCTCCCCTTCCTTCCTTCCTTACTGTTTATCCTGTAAGAAGCCATTGGGCAGTGCCACCAGGACAACCTGGTTTGCCTTTTAACAGGCAAACTCCATTGTCTTGGATTTTCCCTGTCCCAATAATGACAGACACCAAGTTTTTGGTGGTGCTCAGATCAGAAATTAATTTATTTACAACCAATTCATGAACATTTATCAAATTCACAGTTTTCATCACATCAGCTATTCCAGTTTGTCATTATTCACATTTTAACCTTCCACATTCAATTTCTTATCTTTATAATTTCCATATTATTATTATACATCATCATTTTCTTCTCCTTCCTTCTTCTCACCTCCCAGGTGTAAACCTAGGTGACTACTCTTCTCTTCATTTTGGAGGTAACGGTGTAAACTGTTACCACTCCTCTCAATTTGATGTTGCTGTCCTTCTTGTCTAGTCTATTTGAAACTTCTCCCTCCCCACCCCCTTGGGCCCTTTTTAAATGTATTTCCTCCCACAGCCTGTCTGCAGCCTGCGTTGGATGAGAGACATTCCCCCGCTTTCCATCATCTCCTCTCCTGCCTTTGCCACACCTCTATTTATCCCATGGTTTCCGTACTGAACATGTCTATTCCTATATCAGAGAGGTGCACCCTTTCTGATCGGTTAAAATCATCCACCCATTCTTCAACTCACCTCAGTATGACCCATTCCCCCATTGCCCAGAACAGCGTGCCTATCCTCCTATTCATTGTTCTCCTGGCCCTCTCAATAGCTACATGGCTGTGTTCATTCTGCCATACTCTCCGTGGTATCATATCCGACCACATCAATGTCACCAAGGGACGACATTATTTAATTTTTTCCAAATCATGTTTTATTTGTAAGAAAATGTCCAACCGGGACCTGGACCCAATGTCATTTCCCTGAGATGTACAATGATCATGTCAAGCATGGGGCATCTTTCATTCATCTCCACAGGGTGGGTAACACTTGTGCCCATTTCATCGACAGCCTACACTGTCTGATGTCCTGATACAGCTGTTTGCCCCCTGCTTTCCTCTCGGCTCTCCTCTCTGCCCAGTAAATATAGGAATGCCCACATATCCAAATTCCAGTGTGTTGGTTATATCCTGGTAAGGAGACAAAATGATGACTGAGCCAAGCTCTGCCTTTCTGACTACATACTCCCTCCCTTATCCCCCCTGCCTTTCTTCCCTTATTATACAACTATATAACTATACCCACTTAAACCTATAAAGTAAGAGACAGATGGTCAGTCAATTATTCATTCAAAGGTTGTATTTGTCTCTTAAAACATCCAGACTTCCAATGTCCTATCTCACGGACCTGCCACAGGGATCCCCATCCGATGTGGCCTGTGATGCCGCCCCACTTCTAATGGAGTGGGATGAATAACATAGTGGATCCTCACCCAAGAATTCCATGCCTTTCTTAAGAACGGCTATGATCTGGTACAGCTGACTCCTTTTCTGTCCCCATGCGTAAATAGCTGACCTTGCTTTTTGTGCCTGGTTGTGGCATAAGCCCACAACACTTGTACGTAACAGATCACTGCATTGCTGTTTGGCCTCACAGTCACCCAACACCCCTTCCCTTCCCTTCTTGATCCATCTAGGATCTCTTGATATCCGAATCTGTCTCAACTCCCAAGTTACATCCTCCTACTTTAAACCCATGTTGTCATCCCTCTTCTCATGACCCACTGCTTCGCTCACCCTCAGGGCCCCAAAAAGCATTACTACATATATGGCATGAAATAAAATAGCCTCTTCTGATGTTTTGCATATCTTGGGTAAGACAACTACTAGCCTTCCCAATAACTGACTGGAAACCGGTTGCCTTTCGTCAGCTGCCCTCTGGTTTAGATGTCCACAGCACTGCAACATTCATATTATGAACATGCTCTCAGTTGGGTTACACCACTCTTTCAGGTTGCATACTATGCTGATCGCTGCCAAATGGATACCCATCATGGCATGAGCCTGCCCTGTTTCCCACTGATAAACTATGACCTTTCCTATCTGTTTGTCAGTGACCAGTCCACTTATCTACATGAGGTGCAATTCCCTGAATGCTTGAAATGCCCACCAAGACCCTTTGTATGGCCTCAAGGTCCTGGATGCCCAGGAGTTGCAAACAGCAATTTGGCTCCTTCAACCAATGTCCCATACGTTCAGTGGAATAGGCATTTTTTGTCCCTCTGCCTTCAGAGCAATGGCCCAGAACCTGTCCAGCTGCAGACAAGAAAAGCTGTCAGCTAAGGTATTCTGTAGCCCATCAATGTGCCTAGCCCTAAAAGACATGTTGAGCTGTAAACCCAGCAGTAGTAGCTACTGTAATTTTTTTTTTTTTTACCAGGTGAGACACACTAAGCTGAAAGCTTGTTTGCAGGTGCAACCTGGGAGCAGCGAAGTTAAGCGACTTGCTCAGTGTCACACAGTAATACCCTCAGCACTGATTCTGATGTTGCCCTCTGTTGTTGAGTATGTCCAATACCGCTCTGCTGTCACACAAAATCACCTTTTGATTACAGAGTTCTTCCCCCAAATAAGGTGCTGACCCAAATTAGTGTGATCTCTGATGTGATCTCTAATGTCCTTGGTCAGACCCCTGCTAATTCATTCTTCTGGCCATGGTTCCAAGAACCATCTGGCCCGAAAATACCTATGCCCAGCCTCTGATACATCTGTGTACAACTCCAAGTCTGTAAATCAGTCCTCTTCCCAAATGACATCCATTAAAGTTCTGCATGAATGTACCCCAAATCTGCAAGTCATCTTTCACGCCCTTTGTGATGTCGACCCAGTGGTGTGGTCTGGCTACCTAGTTGCCTGGCCAGGCATCTGGTAAAGCCGCCCAGGCTCTATCACCCTGCAGGCAAATTTGAGGTGACTCAGTAGCTGTTGTATTTGATATAACTGAATCCTCCTTCTATCCAAGGGTACCCTATTTGTTCCCATAATCGTCTCTACCTTGTTGTCAGGTAAATGGAACATCTGCGTTTGCGTTTCAATCTCTAGCCCTAAAAATTCTATGGTTCTGATTGGCCCTCCATTTTCCGGTGCCAACAGCACCCACCAACTCCCCATGAGTTTTGAAAACAGGAGAGCATGTGTTCTGCTTCTTGTTTCCTGTTCCCTATGAGCAGGAAATCATCCAATAATATATAATTGTCCTGCACCCAGTCTTTTGCTAAAACATCCACTGTAAGTATGTGCTAAATGCACAAATGTGGCACAGGCTGTGGAATACCCCATAGGCATGGTCTTGTTGATATAGTATTGCCCATCCATCTTAAAACCTAGCAGGTCCCAATCCTCTGGCTGTACTGGCAGTAGCTAAATGCTGATTCTATATCTGTCTTGGCCAGCCAGGCCTCTGGGCTGTCCCTGATAATCTAAACAGCTTCCTCTAATGTGACATATGACACTTTGCTGTCTTTTTTGTCAATATAGTCATTGACTGAGTCCCACTCTGGGTAGGACAGGTGATGAATGACCCTGTACTCAGCCAGTTGTTTCTTGGGCACCAAACCTAGAGGGGATACTGTCAAACCCCCCAAGGGTGGGTCCTTGAATGGTTCCTCTACCCTCCCAGCATCCTTCTCCTTTTGAATATTTTTCCTCAAAATATCCTTTTTCCCCTTTAGCGAGCACAAGTTTTTTGTTTCCTTGCCTTCTCTTGGGCCTTGAAATTGCAAACTAAAACCTCTCTGGAAACCATCTATGAGTTGTCCCTGCTGCCCCATCTGGGTAGCCTCTTAGTTAGCTCTCCAAGGCTTCTACCTTGATGGGTGCTTGCCCATGGGAAACTGCTTACTATTGCAGTATACCTGCTGCCCCACCCTGCCCTGCCACCCCTTGCTGTGGTCCCATCCCTCTGTGCCCCCTTGTAGCTCTGTTATGCCTGATGAAATCATCAGTGGCCCTGTCCTCCCTTCCACTGTACCCCGTCCATCTGGCTCCTCTACCCATGTCTGTCCCCATAACCCTGTGCTCCTCCCCAAAAGATATGTTGGGTAATCCTTGAGTCCCACTGGCCTGCCTCCTTGTTTCCAGTTCATCCAACACTTGGAAACTGGATGGCTCCATCCACACTTTGAACAAGTGTGCTGAAGTCTTCACTTGAGGCCAGGAGCAGAATGCTCTATTGTAGCCCCAAGCAAAATTTTTGTATAAGGATGACTTGATCCATAACATAATCTGTCCACAGGTCAAGTTGCTTCGTATCCCATCTGACATACCCATAAGTTGCCATTCATCTGAACAATTTGTCTTACTACAACCAACCAAATCCTCCCCTGGCTTTTGCTCTCCGTACAGTATGATCAAGGAATACCAAATGAGGGGTATCCCTAGTTCTGGTTTCTTCTCCTTGACTATCGCTGAGTATATAGCAAAACTGGTAAACCAGGTGTCCCATGTCTTCCCCTTAGTAACTTATTCTCCTCCTTCTTTCTAACATTTCCACTTCTGCCACCATACTCGTCCCTATGCTCTCCTTCTCATCGTATTGTGTCACTGCTTCCCTACTTACCAGTGTAAATATATCCACATATTCCTTTCCATATCTTATCCTTCATGGCCATATGTATGTGTTTCCCTATCCTCATGCCTGGAGAACCAATTTTCCTGGACCCCATCCTCACCCCTAGCCCTTCTGTGTTTTTCATCTGTGCCTCCTGTCACACTCTGTCCTGCTTTAATATCTGACAAAGCTTTTCCCAGTTTCCCCAACCCTCCCGCCCCCAAGGGTTAATTATTTATTCTACATACTCTTTTTGCCATCCCTCACACTCACTCCACCATTACCTGTTTGTGGGGCTGTTGCCAATGTGGGGGCTGGTCCTGGCGAGGCAGTTTTATTGGACCAGGGCCCACTGGCCACACTGGTAGTTGCCCTGGTGTCTGAGGTTCCACTGGGGCTGGAGCAGATAGTGGACTAGGTACTGCCAGGAACATTGGGGTGGGATCAGGTGCCTGAAGTGGCACAGGCTCAGGCTGGGTAGAGGCACTATGGGTGTACTGGGTTGTGGCCACCCAGGCTAATCAGCTGGGATGGTCCCACTGGTGCTGGGGTTCCCTCATTGGTCTAACTGGCTTCACTGGGCCACTTTCCTTTCCCTCCCTGCCTCTATCAGCCTTCCACTTCTCCTCCATCTTCCCTGGTTCCAAACTCTCCACCAGTTGCCATGCTTTGCTTGCCCTGTCCGCCTGCTCCAATATGGTGCTCTAGGCATCCTCTCTGGTGGGTTTGCTCTTCCTTGGTGCCAAGTTGGTTCTGCCTCCCTAAAGAAAGTCAGGAGAGAACTGAGAAAAAGGAACAAAGTTAAATGCCTTGTGACCCCCATCATCTGATAAGACTATTTTCATCATTTCCCCCTTCTTTTTATGTTTGCTTGTGCATGCAAGAAACATGTGATGACAACAGGAGAGAAGTGGGTTGGGAGGTGCGGCAGTGTGGCTTCCAACAGAATCATTGCATTTGGGGGCCTGGCTGTTTGTGCACCAATGGAGGCACAGTGTGCTGATGACACTGGCTTCCAGAAGGTGTACCAAGTTATACATTTTTGCTGCAGCAATCACGGGCCGCCCTCATCATTGCAGCGTCAGTGATTGCTGCAATGAAGGTGAGCCATCATTGCTGGGTGGAACATTGCTAGTGTGATATTGTTTGTGAACATGGTGGGGCCTTGCTGCTGTGTTTTAAACAATATCAAAAGAACCCATGCCGGGGTACCTAATCCCCTCTGCAGCATATGCCCCTCCCCACAGATGTGTGTTTTTGCCGACAGGGGCCACAATCCCTATCGGCATCCATCCCCGATGTTGACTTGCTGGCAGGGGAGCCTAGTCCCCATCGGCAGTATGGTCCCACTCCCTGTGTGATGTGCCGATGGAGAAGCCCATTCCCCATCGGCATCAGCCCCCCAAAGTGTAACATGAGAGACCGAGGGGGTGCCCAATCTCCCTCGGCTCTTAGATCCCCGCACTTTTGTACTGATGGGAGTGGCCAGTCCCCCGTCGGCTACACCTCCCAAAAAAAACAAAGTTCAGGTGGCATGCTGGGAGCTCACCCCAGTGTGCCCAATGCCTCTGCAAGGAAAAACAGTCCCACAATTTTTTTTTGTTTTGTTTACACCTGTAAAACAAAATGGTCCCTTGCAGTCTCCTGGCCTCCCACAGCACCACCCACTGCTGCCTGCCTCCCCACCCCCTCACCCTATACTTACCTCCGAGTCTGGCGCAATGATCTTGAGTGGACCCGAGAACACGTCTGCACTCTTCAAAGCCGACTGCGAACTAAGTAAATGCCGGTAAGCTGTATAATAGGATAGATAGGGTTTTTCAACTTTTTTGCATATCTCAAGCATTTTTTTGAAATTTGGCACCAAATTTTCAACATGGGGTTTTGGGGATCCCTCCTCATGAATTCTGTCACTGTCATGGCGTTAGTCATCCCTGAAAGGTGATTTTGTGGTCACTGTGTGGAATCACCTTTTGGGACCAATTAACTAAATGACAGTGCCAGTGCTCATGAGGTGGGCTCTCAAAAAGTGTATGTTGCAAATTTGGTCGAAAAAATCCAAGAAATGACTGTTTTACAAGTGTGCATTGTGCAGTTGCTATGTGCGCTCGTAACTTCACGAATTTGCCATATTTTCAGTCCAGATTTTCAACATTGCCATTTTTCACCACCTCTTTATGAACAGTACAGTTGTCATTTTTCACATCCTGGGTGAAATGTGTTTTCACACTTATTGGCGCAGAATAGCTGGTCACTGTGGAAATCAGTGTTTGGGATGCATGAAGAAAATCACAGTGGCCTTGTTCATTAGCAGAGGTCCTAAAATGCCTATGTTGAAAATTTGGTGACAAAAGCCTATAAAATGACTGTGTTATGAGCATCTGTTGCACAGTTTCCATGCATGCTCATAACGTCGCACATTTGTAATATGGTCACTCAGATTTTCAACATTGCCTTTTTCCGGCCTCCTTATGAACAATACAGCTGTCATTTTACACATCCTGGCTGAAATGCAATTTTGCATCTGCAGCGAGCAGCACATGCCACTGTGGGAAATCAGTGGCGCCACATTAACAAAATCACAGTGACACTGTTCATTAGCACAGACCATAAAATGCCTATGTTGAAAATTTGGTGATCAAACTCCATAAAATGACTGTGTTACAAGCGTGCGTTGCACTGTTTCCAGTCACGTGCATAACCGCACATTTGTAATATGTTCCTCCAGCTTTCAACATTGCCATTTTCTGCACTCCTTATGAATAGTACAGCTGTCATTTTCACATCCTGGCCAAAATGTGTTTGCACTTCTTGCAGAGAATAGCGTGCTTGCTCTAGGAAATCAGTGTTCAGGACACATCAAGATAATCACACTGACTCTGTTCATGAGCAGAGGTCCTACAATGCCTATTTGAAAATTTGGTGACGAACGTCCATAAAATGACTGTGCAATGTGCATGCGTTGCGCAGTTTCCACATACTGTATGCTTGCATGAGTGAGCACTTTTTATATTCCCAGTACAGCTGTTCAACATTGCCATCTCTTCACACCTCCTGTAGATGGTATAGCTGTCATTCTTCACATCCTGCCGATCTGTGATTTTGTTCATGTAGTGCAGAGTGGCACATGGCATGCCGTCATTGCCGATGAACCAAACACTTAATCCAATGCCTGTTTGTCTCTACAGGATGGAGGTGGGGTTGGCATGAACTTCAATACTTCACTGCCATTCCTATTCTGCATCTGTCTAACCCCTGCATGCCCAATGCTAATACCAGCAAGCAAACATTCGGCATTGACAAATGCTTTTTTTAATAGTT
Organism: Neoceratodus forsteri; assembly: GCA_016271365.2. Taxonomy (NCBI): domain Eukaryota; kingdom Metazoa; phylum Chordata; order Ceratodontiformes; family Ceratodontidae; genus Neoceratodus; species Neoceratodus forsteri. Next base: position 28,644,127 of record CM028129.1, read on the forward strand.
ATTGTTTTTTTTTGTATATATATCCTCAGTTGCCCGCCATTGCCTTTATTGCACCCTACAAAGCCTGCCCATGCTCCTGACTAACAGGTTATCCTTCAGTATGCGCACCTAAAACTGACCCTCTTGTTCTGGGTTGACACCCATCCTGCTTCTGCCTCAGAACTGCCCCTTCCCTTGGCTGGTTCCATCATCCCCAGGCATCCTTCCCCTTCTGTCTGCTAAGTTGGTAACTGGTGATATATACTGTATATATATATATATATTTTTTTTTCACAATATGGCAGGGCACAAATCGTGCTATAGTGTAATATTCCATGTGCACATTAAATAGGCTACCTCTATACCAAAATGTTGCCCCATTAATAGACTCCCTCCAATATTGGATTACTCTACATACTCATCCTTTTCCTTCCACTTTTTCTTTTTTGTCCCTAAAACATTGCTGCATACCAAAATGGAATTGCCTCTAAAAGCTAGGATGAAAGAATCATCCTCACTTTTGTGTGGCCTGGCTCATCACATGGTGCTACTCCTGCCACCTTTCCTGGGTAACCTGCTCAAGTCCCCACCCATTGTGCTGTGGCCCTGAGCCCCTCTCTCTCCTTCCATGGACTATCACCCACTTGTCAGCCCTCCCTATGAATATCATACTCTCTCTCAACCTTCTTTGCCTCCCAAAGCAGCAAGTTTCTAAGACCTTGCAAAACGCTTGCTTGCGGGCCCATTTTCCATGTGGTGGTGATGTCAGACACCACCCGCTGCGTGGTCCAGGCTTTGGCCTGACTGGTGTCTCAGGCTCCCCAGCCAACTATCCCCTTTTCTTTCTGCTCCTCATTGACCCAATTAGGCAAGACAAGGCAAGGAAAATGTATTTCTAAGGTGCCCAATCCCGGAGGCTCTGGGCACCGTATGCAATAAAAAACAGAATGCAGAATACAAAGATAACATTTGCCTAGAAAGACAAAATCCTGCTTAGTTAATCCCGAGATGTACAGGAAATCCGCCAACAATGAAAACTGGCTGCAGTCCCATTTTTTATGTGGCGATGACATCAGATGCCATCCACCACGTGGCTAAGGCCTAGGCCTGCCATTTGCCTGGGCCTCCAGCCAAATGTCGCCCTTTCTTTTCAACATTCCTGGGGCTCCCCTGCTGAACCAGTAAATAAAGTAGCACAAACATTTTTGGCACACTTTCCGATGCACTTCCTCCCCATTCGTATTGGCACCATGTCCCCCCTCCCACACTGCCCCCCAGCCCCCAACAATTCCCCACACTCCAAGACTAACCAAAAACTGCATTCTTGTGTTTATCTTTTTTAAGCCCTGTGCTCACCATACCTTAAACAAAACAGGCTATACTCTACCATCTTCATCCCCTCATACCAAGACAACCTCTCTTGCCCGCTTGGAAGCCCTTCCCACCGGTTCCCTAACTTGCCTGGTAAATGTCCTCCTTGCAACCACAACTTTGCCAGGACTGCTATACTCGGGGGCCGAGCTCCTGCCCTTACCTGCTCCAAATCATCAGTCCTGCTCAAACGGTGAAGCTTGGTCCTTCAGGGAACACTGCCACAATCTGTCTAAAAACCTGCTAAGAATGACATTCTTCACAATAGTTCACTGAAAAAGGCAGCAGAAAAAAATGTGATCTTTCTTCTGACAAAAATGAGAAACTTCCCACTGAAATTTCCTTTAAATACAATATCTCTGCCCATCTGATGTACTGCTCCTGCAAAAACCAGTAAGTAGCAGAAAAAGAGGCTGATTCCTTCTGTGTAGCCACTTAAAAGGATCTTGCTTCTAACTCCTCACCTCTTGCCCCTGACCTATCCCTCCCTGTGCCTCCCATGTTCCATCCCTTCCCCTCTTGTGACATCACTTGTGACTCACCATATTTGCTGGACCCTCCCTTCACTTGTCATTCTTGTCATCCCCCCTTCCCCTCCTTTCCTCCTCCTCCTCCCCTTCCTTCCTTACTACTTATCCTATAAGCAGCCAATTGGGCAGTGCCACTAGGACAATCTAGTCTGCCTTTTAACAGACAAACTCCATTAGCACAGTTCATGGGTTTCTTTTTTGAAACAGTGCCATGTGCATTGTTTGTCTCCAGTTGCTATGGGCATCACAATGAATGCAGCATTCAGATGCCATGGCTGGCAGTATAGCCTAGAGGTTAGAGGAACGAGGTATGAATGAGCTTGATACATCCAGCAGACCAGACCTGGGTTTGATTCTCACAAGCTCCACTTGCATGCTGTGTGACTCTGAGCAAGTCACTTAACTGCCCAGTGCTCCCAGGTCACCCCTGAGAAACAGGCACTTATGCCTAGTGGGCCTTACTCAGTTACAAAATAAAAAATAAAACAAATAATGTTGACATGACTGGTGCAGCAACAGCAAGTGACTTATAAAGATTTTATTGAAAAAATGGTGGCAGTGTTTAGTGAGTGCTCCAGGTTAAGTGAAGGCATTTGGTTCCTGCCTGTGGCAGTAAGGAGATCAGGAAGAATATTTATTACATACTCATTTTGTGTTTGGTAGTATTGGGATGAGGTGGAGGTGCAGGCGTTGGGCCGATTCTAGAAAGAGAAATATGCCAGGTGCAAGAAATGCAGTTGCATAAGATAATGCAATAGCAACTGCGACATGTGAGATACATGAAATTCTAGAACCCACAAGAATATGCCAAACGCAATTGCGTAAGTCGCGACACACAAGATACACCGTATAAAAGTACGCAACATGCAGTAGTGCCCCAACATAAACGCCAGCAGATATGCCACAGCAATGGCACAAGTGGCAGTAGAACGTTAGAGTAGGAAGAGGAACTTTCACAATGAGGTTAACAGCCTGGTGGAGCAGATAGATTGCCACCATGTACTCCTCACGGGCCGTGGAGGGGATGCCAAGAGGAGGGAGAAACGGAAGAGGCATGGGACAGGGTGACACGCAGGGTCAATGCCAATGCTGCACAGCGCAGGACAGTAAGTGATGTGCAGAAAAAATGGAATGACCTGAAGTGCCCAGTGAAGCACAAGATGGCGCAGAATAGGCACAGTGCCCAGGGCACAGGGGGTGGACCCATCCAGCTGGAGCCACCCAGCGCCAATGAGAGGAGGATAGCGGCACATCTCAGCCAGCAGAGCATCGTTGGTGTCACACAGCTAGACACATACAGACAGTGGGGCGGCCACAGGTAGGGACAAACCGCCAGCAATGTTTGGGACAGGCCAGGCCAGGCAGGAAAACAGCACCCAAGCCAACGGAAAAGTTGGGGGATGGGTTGGCAATGTGAGGCAGTTGCAATGGTGGGGAGGCATGCCACAAGACTGCCACATGGCCACAGACAGCCACAAAGTGGGCCAAGGGAACCAGAAAATGGTGAGGGCAGGACAGGGACAGACATGTGAGCAGCTGCCATGTGCAGCAGTGCAAAAGAACGACCCATGGGCAACCATGGAGGGTTAGGCACAGGTCCAAGAACCAGGAAGGGGGGGCATGCTGAGGGATGGGCAGGGCTGCACTGTGAACTGTTGGTGAGGCATGCTGAGGGATGGGCTGGGCTGCACTGTGTGTTCTGCACTGCGAACTGTTGGGGGGTGCATGCTGAGGGATGGGCTGGGCTGCACTGTGTGTTCTGCACTGTGAACTGTTGGGGGACAGCATGCTGAGGGATGGGCTGGGCTGCACTGTGTGTTCTGCACTGCGAACTGTTGGGGGAGTACATGCTGAGGGATGGGCTGGGCTGCACTGTGTGTTCTGCACTGTAAACTGTTGGGGGACAGCATGCTGAGGGATGGGCTGGGCTGCACTGTGAACTGTTGGGGAGGAATGCTGAGGGATGGGCTGGGCTGCACTGTTTGTCCTGCACTGTGAACTGTTGAGGAGGCATGCTGAGGGATGGGCTGGGCTGCACTGTGTGTCATGCACTGCGAACTGTTGGGGGGTGCATGCTGAGGGATGGGCTGGGCTGCACTGTGTGTTCTGCACTGTGAACTGTTGGGGGACAGCATGCTGAGGGATGGGCTGGGCTGCACTGTGTGTCCTGCACTGCGAACTGTTGGTGGGGGGACATGTTGAGGGATGGGCTGGGCTGCACTGTGTGTTCTGCACTGTGAACTGTTGGGGGACAGCATGCTGAGCGATGGGCTGGGCTGCACTGTGTGTCCTGCACTGTGAACTGTTGGGGGACAGCATGCTGAGGGATGGGCTGGGCTGCACTGTGTGTCCTGCACTGTGAACTGTTGGGGGGCAGCAGCATGCTGAGGGATGGGCTGGGCTGCACTGTGTGTCCTGCACTGTGAACTGTTGGGGGGCAGCATGCTGAGGGATGGGCTGAGCTGCACTGTGTGTTCTGCACTGTGAACTGTTGAGTGGGCAGCATGCTGAGTGATGGGCTGGGCTGCACTGTGTGTCCTGCACTGTGAACTGTTGGGGGGGTGCATGCTGAGGGATGGGCTGAGCTGCACTGTGTGCCCTGCACTGTGAACTGTTGGGGCAGCATGCTGAGGGATAAGCAGGGCGGCACTGTGTGTCCTGCACTGTGAACTGTTGGGGAGGCATGCTGAGGGATGGGCTGGGCTGCACTGTGTGTCCTGCACTGTGAACTGTTGAGGAGGCATGCTGAGGGATGGGCTGGGCTGCACTGTGTGTCCTGCACTGCGAACTGTTGGGGGGTGCATGCTGAGGGATGGGCTGGGCTGCACTGTGTGTTCTGCACGGTGAACTGTTGGGGGACAGCATGTTGAGGGATGGGCTGGGCTGCACTGTGTGTCCTGCACTGCGAACTGTTGGGGGGGGGCATGCTGAGGGATGGGCTGGGCTGCACTTTGTGTTCTGCACTGCAAACTGTTGGGGGGTGCATGCTGAGGGATGGGCTGGGCTGCACTGTGTGTTCTGCACTGCAAACTGTTGGGGGACAGCATGCTGAGCGATGGGCTGGGCTGCACTGTGTGTCCTGCACTGTGAACTGGTGGGGCAGCATGCTGAGGGATGGGCTGAGGCTGCACTGTGTGTCCTGCACTGTGAACTGTTGGGGGGCAGCATGCTGAAGGATGGGCTGGGCTGCACTGTGTGTTCTGCACTGTGAACTGTTGAGGGGCAGCATGCTGAGGGATGGGCTGGGCTGCACTGTGTGTCCTGCACTGTGAACTGTTGGGGGGGTGCATGCTGAGGGATGGGCTGAGCTGCACTGTGTGCCCTGCACTGTGAACTGTTGGGGGGCAGCATGCTGAGGGATAGGCAGGGCTGCACTGTGTGTCCTGCACTGTGAACTGTAGGGGGGGCAGCATGCTGAGGGATGGGATGGGCTGCACTGTGTGTCCTGCACTGTGATCTGTTGGGGGCAGCATGCTGAGGAATGGGCAGGGCTGCACTGTGTGTCCTGCACTGTGAACTGTTGGGGTCAGCATGCTGAGGGATGGGCTGGGCTGCACTGTGTGCCATGCACTGTGAACTGTTAGGGGTATGCTGAGGGATGAGTTGGTCTGCACTGTGTGTCCTGCACTGTGAACTGTTGGGGGCAGCATGCTGAGGGATGGGCTGGGCTGCACTGTGTGTCCTGCACTGTGAACTGTTGAGGGGCAGCATGCGGGGGATGGGAAGGGCTGCACTGTGTGCCCTGCACTGTGAACTGTTGGGGGGCAGCATTCTGAGGGATGGGCAGGGCAGCACTGTGTGTCCTGCACTGTGAACTGTTGGGGGGACATGCTGAGGGATGGGCTGGGCTGCACTGTGTGTCCTGCACTGTGAACTGTTGGGGAGGCATGCTGAGGGATGGGCTGGGCTGCACTGTGTGTCCTGCACTGTGAACTGTTGGGGGGCAGCATTCTGAGGGATGGGCAGGGCTGCACTGTGTGTCCTGCACTGTGAACTGTTGGGGGGACATGCTGAGGGATGGGCTGGGCTGCACTGTGTGTCCTGCACTGTGAACTGTTGGGGAGGCATGCTGAGGGATGGGCTGGGCTGCACTGTTGTCCTGCACTGTGAACTGTTGGGGACATGCTGAGGGATGGGCTGGGCTGCACTGTGTCCTGCACTGTGAACTGTTGGGGGACATGCTGAGGGGATGGGCTGGGCTGCACTGTGTGTCCTGCACTATGAACTGTTGGGGAGGCATGCTGAGGGATGGGCTGGGCTGCACTGTGTGTTCTGCACTGTGAACTGTTGGGGAACAGCATGCTGAGGGATGTGCTGGGCTGCACTGTGTGTCCTGCACTGTGAACTGTTGGGGGGTGCATGCTGAGGGATGCGCTGGGCTGCACTGTGTGTTCTGCACTGTGAACTGTTGGGGGACAGCATGCTGACGGTAGGGCTGGGCTGCACTGTGTGTTCTGCACTGTGAACTGTTGTTGGACAGCATGCTGAGGGATGGGCAGTGCTGCACTGTGTGTCCTGCACTGTGAACTGTTGGGGGGGTGCATGCTGAGGGATGGGCCGAGCTGCACTGTGTGCCCTGCACTGTGAACTGTTGGGGGGGCAGCATGCTGAGGGATGGGCAGGGCTGGGCTGTGTGTCCTGCACTGTGAACTGTTGGGGGGCAGCATGCTGAGGGATGGGCAGGGCTGCACTGTGTGTCCTGCACTGTGAACTGTTGGGGGGCAGCATGCTGAGGGATGGGCTGGGCTGCACTGTGTGTTCTGCACTGTGAACTGTTGAGGGCAGCATGCTGTGGGATGGGCTGGGCTGCACTCTGTGTCCTGCACTGTGAACTGTTGGGGGTGCATGCTGAGGATGGGCTAGCTGCACTGTGTGCCTACACTGTGAACTGTTGGGGGCAGCATGCTGAGGGATAGCAGGGCTGCACTGTGTGTCCTGCACTGTGAACTGTTGGGGGGCAGCATGCTGAGGGATGGGCTGCACTGTGTGTCCTGCACTGTGATCTGTTGGGGGCAGCATGCTGAGGGATGGGCAGGGCTGCACTGTGTGTCCTGCACTGTGAACTGTTGGGGTCAGCATGCTGAGGATGGGCTGGACTGCACTGTGTGCCTGCACTGTGAACTGTTAGGGGGTATGCTGAGGGATGAGTTGGCCTGCACTGTGTGTCCTGCACTGTGAACTGTTGGGGGCAGCATGCGGGGGATGGGCTGGGCTGCACTGTGTGCCCTGCACTGTGAACTGTTGAGGCAGCATTCTGAGGATGGGCAGGGCAGCACTGTGTGTTCTGCACTGTGAACTGTTGGGGACATGCTGAGGGGATGGGCTGGGCTGCACTGTGTGTCCTGCACTGTGAACTGTTGGGGGGGCATGCTGAGGGATGGGCTGGGCTGCACTGTGTGTCCTGCACTGTGAACTGTTGGGGGAGCATGCTGAGGGATGGGCAGGGCTGCACTGTGTGTCCTGCACTGTGAACTGTTGGGGGACATGCTGAGGGATGGGCTGGGCTGCACTGTGTGTCCTGCACTGTGAACTGTTGGGGAGGCATGCTGAGGCTGGGCTGGGCTGCACTGTGTGTCCTGCACTGTGAACTGTTGGGGGGACATGCTGAGGGATGGGCTGGGCTGCACTGTGTGTCCTGCACTGTGAACTGTTGGGGGGCATGCTGAGGGCTGGGCTGGGCTGCACTGTGTGTCCTGCACTGTGAACTGTTGGGGAGAGCATGCTGAGGGATGGGCTGGGCTGCACTGTGTGTTCTGCACTGCGAACTGTTGGGGTGCATGCTGAGGGATGGGCTGGGCTGCACTGTGTGTCCTGCACTGTGAACTGTTGGGGGGGGACATGCTGAGGGATGGGCTGGGCTGCACTGTGTGTCCTGCACTGTGAACTGTTGGGGAGGCATGCTGAGTGATGGGCTGGGCTGCACTGTGTGTTCTGCACTGCGAACTGTTGGGGTGCATGCTGAGGGATGGGCTGGGCTGCACTGTGTCTGCACTGTGAACTGTTGGGAACAGCCTGCTGAGGGATGTGCTGGGCTGCACTGTGTGTCCTGCACTGTGAACTGTTGGGGGCAGCATGCTGAGGGATGGGCAGGGCTGCACTGTGTCCTGCACTGTGAACTGTTGGGGCAGCATGCTGAGGGATGGGCTGGGCTGCACTGTGTGTTCTGCACTGTAAACTGTTGAGGGGCAGCATGCTGAGGGATGGGCTGGGCTGCACTGTGTGTCCTGCACTGTGAACTGTTGGGGGGGTGCATGCTGAGGGATGGGCTGAGCTGCACTGTGTGCCCTGCACTGTGAACTGTTGGGGGGCAGCATGCTGAGGGATAGGCAGGGCTGCACTGTGTGTCCTGCACTGTGAACTGTTGGGGGGCAGCATGCTGAGGGATGGGCAGGGCTGCACTGTGTGTCCTGCACTGTGATCTGTTGGGGGGGCAGCATGCTGAGGGATGGGCAGGGCTGCACTGTGTGTCCTGCACTGTGAACTGTTGGGGGTCAGCATGCTGAGGGATGGGCTGGGCTGCACTGTGTGCCCTGCACTGTGAACTGTTAGGGGGTATGCTGAGGGATGAGTTGGTCTGCACTGTGTGTCCTGCACTGTGAACTGTTGGGGGGGCAGCATGCTGAGGGATGAGCTGGGCTACACTGTGTGTCCTGCACTGTGAGCTGTTGAGGGGGCAGCATGCGGAGGAATGGGCTGGGCTGCACTGTGTGCCCTGCACTGTGAACTGTTGGGGGGCAGCATTCTGAGGGATGGGCAGGGCAGCACTGTGTGTCCTGCACTGTGAACTGTTGGGGGGACATGCTGAGGGATGGGCTGGGCTGCACTGTGTGTCCTGCACTGTGAACTGTTGGGGAGGCATGCTGAGGGATGGGCTGGGCTGCACTGTATGTCCTGCACTGTGAACTGTTGGGGGGCAGCATTCTGAGGGATGGGCAGGGCTGCACTGTGTGTCTGCACTGTGAACTGTTGGGGGACATGCTGAGGATGGGCTGGGCTGCACTGTATGTCCTGCACTGTGAACTGTTGGGGGGCATGCTGAGGGATGGGCTGGGCTGCACTGTGTGTCCTGCACTGTGAACTGTTGGGGGGGACATGCTGAGGGATGGGCTGGGCTGCACTGTGTGTCCTGCACTGTGAACTGTTGGGGGACATGCTGAGGGATGGGCTGGGCTGCACTGTGTGTCCTGCACTGTGAACTGTTGGGGAGGCATGCTGAGGGATGGGCTGGGCTGCACTGTGTGTTCTGCACTGCGAACTGTTGGGGGGTGCATGCTGAGGGATGGGCTGGGCTGCACTGTCTGTTCTGCACTGTGAACTGTTGGGGAACAGCATGCTGAGGGATGTGCTGGGCTGCACTGTGTGTCCTGCACTGTGAACTGTTGGGTGGTGCATGCTGAGGGATGCGCTGGGCTGCACTGTGTGTTCTGCACTGTGAACTGTTGGGGGACAGCATGCTGAGGGAAGGGCTGGGCTGCACTGTGTATTCTGTACTGTGAACTGTTGGTGGACAGCATGCTGAGGGATGGGCTGTGCTGCACTGTGTGTCCTCCACTGTGAACTGTTGGGGGGGCAGCATGCTGAGGGATGGGCTGGGCTGAACTGGGTGTCCTGCACTGTGAACTGTTGGGGGACAGCATGCTGAGGGATGGGCTGGGCTGCACTGTGTGTCCTGCACTGTGAACTGTTGGGGGGGCAGCATGCTGAGGGATGGGCAGGGCTGCACTGTGTGTCCTGCACTGTGAACTGTTGGGGGGGTGCATGCTGAGGGATGGGCAGGGCTGCACAGTGTGTCCTGCACTGTGAACTGTTGGGTGGGCATGCTGGGGGATGGGCTGGGCCGCACTGCGTGTCCAGCACTGTGAACTGTTGGGGCAGGCATGCTGAGGGAAGGGCTGGGCTGCACTGGTGTTCTGCACTGTGAACTGTTGGGTGGGCATGCTAGGGGGTGGGCAGGGCTGCACTGTGTGTCCTCCTTTCTGAACTCCAGCGCACCTAGTTGCCATATCCACCACAGCTGGTCATGGGTTGGGTCAACTGTGTGGGTGGGCATGTGTATATCAGGGTGATTGTTTTGCTGGGTCAGTTTGTGTGGGTGTTGTGGGTGTACATTTGATGGTTGGGTTTGATTATTGCTGTTTGTTTGTGGGTGGGACTGTTGTTTGGGTGGTGGACCTGTGTTGGGGTGTGCATGAGTGCGGGTTGGTGTTTGGGGGTGTTGTGGATGATTGTTTGGGTTTCCTGTGCTGTTGAACTGTTGCTGTTGCCTGTTGTTCATCCCCATCCCTCTCCCATTGTTACCCTGTATCCCAGTCCCTGTTTTGTTCATTAAATCATACACACTGTCTCTGTGTCTGTTACTGGGTTGATTGACTGTGTGTGTGTGTGTGTGTGTGTGTGTGTGTGTGTGTGTGTGTGTGTGTCGCTGTGTGCAGGGGTGCACACTGGTGTTGCTGCCTGCTGTCCCCAGTGTTCCCTCCCTGTGCATCAGGTTGGTGTGCCATTTGTACTGCCCTCATCACAGGCCACTGTCCCCAGGCCACATCTGCATGTTGTCCTGTGTGCTGCAGGTCACCTTGCATGCTATGTTATCCTTGCCACCTCATATTGTACCTCCCAGCTGTGTGGTGGCACAGTGCCTGTGCTGCTCCTTTCTGCCTCCGGGTGCCATTGTTCCCTGCAGGTGGCACCACTGGCATGGACGTTGGTGTGTCTCACCACCGACTGTCCACTGGTCTGTGCCACCCGGTGCTGTGCCCCTGTTGTTGTTGCACTGTTTCCATGTATCAGTGGCCATGGTAGGGCGTTGTGCCTGGTGGTGCCATCATCCAGCATTGTCCCTGTGGCCTCTGTGCACCCCTTTGTACTCCTGTGTCACACTGCTCCTGTGTGCCTGCCTTCCTGGGTCACTCTCTATCCTATGTTACATGTGTATTGCTGTGTGTCTGGCCTGTCTGGCCCTGCTCCTTTCTTTGCTGTGTATGTTACACCTACTCCCACGTGGTTTATGTTGCGCCGTCTGGTCTTGGTGTATGTTGTTGCACTGCTGCTTCTAGAATCCTGCCCTTCATTTCTCTGCCATTTCCTTGGCATATGTCCAAATGTGCATTTGCATATCTGCGGGTTTTTCACAACTGCAGTGTAAGTCACCATTAGCGTACTGCATTGCGTCAATGCGCATCTCGCAATGTAGAATTGCATTTGATGTATTTGCCATACATATTTGAGACTTACATCATTCCTTTGGTGCATCTGCATTGCACTTGGTGTGTGCTTGTAACCGGGCCCATGGTGATGTGTTCGTGTTGTGGTGCCAGCGGTGCTGTCACAGTCACTGTTTGCTAGTAAAGTTTTGTGGATTGTTAGGCAGAATTCTGTTAGTCTGAAAAGGACAAGTATCGGGCTGGCCCTGTGTCTTGCAAGAGTGCATGAGTGAGCAAGTGGGCGGTGCCCATGAGAGCAGAATAAAACTGAAGTATACTGGAAAGAGTAACTGGGGTCTGGGAAGAAGGAAAAATACAGTGATTAAAAATGTTGAGATAATTTGGGGAGTTTGCATGTTTTACAAAAGGAAACTTAAGCAATACTGTTGAGATGTTGGTATTTGGTAGTGCTAGAAACAGAAAGTTAATAAGGAGTAAGTATTACCAGTGGTCGGGCGATGGCTGGTAGGATGATGAACTTCCTCTATGTGTAAATTGATAATGACGGACTTCCTATATGTTTAAATTCATAATCTCTGAGTTATACACATAGTTGCTCTGATAAATGGATTTATCAGTAGTTTCTTGTGTCCATGCCTAAGGTGAAGATCAATTTACTATTTGTATCAATTAATTTTCTCTGATTTATACATATAGTTGCTCTGATAAATGAATTTATCAGTATATTCTTGCATCCACACCTATTGCATATATATGTGTGTATAGGTACAGATATACACACATACATGTATTTTTAATTGCAAATGTTAGTTATATGCAGGTAATATAATTCTACTTCTAATGAATTCTGAATGATTGTTGCAGGTTATTAAGCAGCTAATTGAGGAATATGGAGCATTGGTGGGCTACAAGACAAACTAACTAATTATTAGTTTGTTTAGGTTAATTAAATGGGATGGTGAAATTGTTAAGATTGGATACTTGGATATTTGGTTAGCACCAATCCTGAGGGTAGCCATGTTGCTCAGTAATAAGAAGTTAACACAAATTATGCATACTGATCTAAAAAGATGATCCGAATAATCTATTCATTTGTGAGTCACAATTATGTCCCAAATTAAATTATGTATGTTTGCAGAATGTTTCAAGTACTAATAATAAACAAGTCACCTAAAGGCCTATTGAAGAATGGCAATTTTAAATTTTTTGACTAGGGAAAATGTCAAGGTGCTCCACACGATTTCTATGTAAACCAGCAGAAGCAGTGAGACTGCAGGCCTTGGATTTTCAGTTGTTTTAAAGCAATTGACACATTTACATTGCTGCAGCCATGTGATATTTGCAAAGATGATATATCCTGTTTTCATACCACCATTTCTAATTCATGAAAGGAGTTCTGCATGAACATAATTATTCAGCTCTGCAGCCAGCGCCATTGCTAGTTGGAATGTGCCATAAGTCATTTAGCCTTGGGTATCCTCAAGGCAAGATACAATTAAATTATTTTCTTTTCATTACAGACTCAAACTAAAAACAGGCACTCATATACAGAATAAAGCTGAAATGATTTGCTGAAAACTTACTTTGACAATTTCTAAGAGTAAAAAAGTTGCTTTGGATTAATATGGTATGGTCATTGCTGGCTGCAGCTCCCATATGGTTATTGAACTAAATGATGATTCATCTGTCACAAAACTCATGCTGTGCAATATATAATTGACGTTTCAGAAAAAAACATTTATGAAGCTCTATTTTATTTACATTTCTTCAAGCTTACCAACTGATTACCTGCCCCACCATGTCCTCACCCAGTCTGCTCCAACTTGGAAATTACATGTTCTCCATAGCTTGTCCCGAATGATGTGGTCCACTTGCCTTACAATAAATTAGATGTATAGTATATACAGAAACAGGTCATGTGTGGGCAGAGGATGTCCCATGGAGTAGATTAGGGACAGCGCAGCCTGGTTGATTTTGTTTCTGTTATCTGCACTTTCTAGCTGTCAAGTGGTGCACTATCTCTGCACTCTTCAACTGGCCATAATGCACAACTTCTGCACTGTCCAGCTCTCCATGATGCACAACCTCTACACTGTCAAGCTGTTCATGATGTACTACCTCTGCACTATCCAGTTATCACTGATGAGCTACCTTTTTTACTGTCCAGCTATCCATGATGCACAACTCTGCTCTGTCCAGCTATCATTGATGTGCTACCTCTTTACTATCCAGCTACTGTATCCATGATGCATTACTTCTGTACTGTCCAGCTGTCTCGAGCTATCCATAATACACTACCTTTACACTGTCCAGCTATCCATAATGCACTACCTCTGCACTGTGCACCTATCATTGATGTGTTACCTTTTTACTGTCCAGCTACCCATGATGCATTATCTCTGCAATATCCAACTATCACTGATGTGCCACCTCTTTACTGTCCAGGTACCCATAATGCATTATCTCTGCAATGTCCAACTATCTTTGATATGCTACCTCTTTACTGTCCAGCTACCCATAATTCATTACCACTGCAATGTCCAGCTATTACTGATGTGCCTCCTCTTTACTGTCCAGCTACCCATAATTCATTACCACTGCAATGTCCAGCTATTACTGATGTGCCACCTTTTTACTATCCAGCTATCCATGATGCACTACTGCTGCACTGTTGAGCTGTCCATAGAGATGGGCAAAACCAGCAAATTTCATTACATGAAATTGATCACCAAATTAACACATTTTACAAAATATTTCATGGACATGAAATGCAAAATTCAGCTGGCGAAATTTGAAATTTCACCACTTGTGGGCAAAAGACTGCATTTCTCACCTGCAAAATATTTCAGAGAACGCACAATTTCTGTGAAAGATTTCATGTGGTGAAGTTCACAATTTCAACAGAATTTCATCGGTAAAATAACATTTGCAGTATCTCTAGCTGCCCATAATGTACTACCTCTGTACTGTCCAGCTATCATTGATGTGCTACATCTTTGCTGTCCAGCTATCCATAATGCACTACTCTGCACTGTCCAGTTATCTCCAGCTATCCATAATGTATTACCTTTGCACTGTCCAGCTATCCATAATGCACTACCTCTGCACTGTCCAACTATCATAAATGTGCTACCTCTTTACTGTCCAGCTATCCATAATGCACTACCTCTGCACTGTCCAGCTATCATTGATGTGCCATCTCTTTACTGTCCAGCTATCCATATTGCATGACCTCTGCACTGTCCAGCTATCATTGATGTACTACCTTACTGTCCAGGTATCCAATAAGCACTATTTCTGCACTGTCCAGCTATCATAGGTGTGCTACAACTTTACTGTCCAGCTATCCATAATGCACTACCTCTGCACTCTCCAGCTATCATAGATGTGCTAAGTGTTTACTGTCCAGCTATCCATAATGCACTACCTCTGCACTGTCCAGCTATCATTGATGTGCTACCTCTTTACTGTCCAGCTATCCATATTGCACAACCTCTGCACTGTCCAGCTATCATTGATGTGCTACCTTACTGTTCAGATATCCAATAAGCACTACTTCTGCACTGTCCAGCTATCATAGGTGTGCTACATCTTTACTGTCCAGCTATCTATGATGCACTACCTCTGCACTGTCCAGCTATCATTGATGTGCTACCTCTTTACTGTCCAGCTATCCATAATGCACTTCCTCTGTACTGTCCAGATATCTTAGATATGCTACCTCTTAACTGTCCAGCAAACCACAATGCACTACCTCTACACTGTCCAGCTATCATAGATGTGCTAGCTCTTTATTGTCCAGCTATCCATAATGCACTACCTCTGCACTGTCCAGCAATCATTGATGTCAACCTCTTTACTTTCCAGCTATCCATAATGCACTACCTCTGCACTGTCCAGATATCTTAGATACACTACCTCTTTACTGTGCAGCTATCCATAATGCACTACCTCTGCACTGTCCAGCTATCATTGATGTGCTACCTCTTTACTGTCCAGCTATCTATGATGCATTACCTCTGCTGTCTAGCTATCATTGATGTGCTACGTCTTTACTGTCCAGCAATCCATAATGCACTTCATCTGTACTGTCCAGATATGTTAGATATGCTACCTCTTAACTGTCCAGCTATCCATAATGCACTACCTCTGCACTGTCCAGCTATCATTGAAGTGCTACCTCTTTACTGTCCAGTGATCCATAATGCACTTCCTTTGTACTGTCCAGATATCTTAGATATGCTACCTCTTTACTGTCCAGCTATCCATAATGTACTACCTCTACAGTGTCCAGGTATCAAAGATGTGCTACCTCTTTACTGTCCAGCAATCCATAATGCACTACCTCTGCACTGTCCAGCTATCAATGATATGCTACCTCTTTACTATCCAGCTATCCATAATGCACTACCTCTGCACTGTCCAGTTATAACTGATGAGATACCTTTTTACTGTCCAGCTAACTATAATGCACAATTCTGCACTGTCTAACTATCATTGATGTGTCTCCTCTTTACTATCCAACTAGCCATGATGCACTACTTCTGTATTGTCTAGCCATCTTGAGCTATCCATAATACACTACCTTTCCACTGTCCAGCTATCCATAATGCACTACCTCTGCACTGTGCACCTATCATTGATGTGCTACCTCTTTACTGTCCAGCTACCTATGATGCATTATCTCTGCAATGTCCAGCTATCACTGATGTGCCACCTCTTTACTGTCCAGCTACCCATAATGCATTACTTCTGCAATGTCCAGCTTTCACTGATGTGCCACTTCTTTACTGTCCAGCTACCCAAAATGCATTACCTCTGCAATGTCCAGCTATTACTGATGTGCCACCCCTTCACTATCCAGCTATCCATGATGCACTACTGCTGCACTGTTGAGCTGTGCATAGAGATGGGCAAAATCTGCAAATTTCATTACATGAAATTTTTCACAGAATTCACACATTTCACAAAATATTTCGTAGGCACGAAATGCGAAATTCAGCTGGCGAAATTTGAAATTTCGCCTGTGAATGGTAGAATTTCATCACTAGTGAGCAAAATCCTGAATTTCTCAGATGCAAAATATCTCAAAGAATGCACAAATTTTGTGAAAGCTTTCATGTGGTGAAGTTCACAATTTCAACAGAATTTCATTGGTGAAATTAAATTTTGCAGTATCTCTAGCTGCCAATAATATACTACCTCTGCACTATCCAGTTATCTCCAGCTATCCATAATGTATTACCTGTACACAGTTCAGCTTTTCATAATGTGCTACCTTTGCACTGTCCAGATATCCATAATGCACTCCCTCTGTACAGTCCAGTTATCATAGATGTGCTACTTTTTACTGTCCAGCTATCCATAATGCACTACCTCTGTACTGTCCAGCTATCATTGATATGCTACTTCTTTACAGTCCAGCTATCCATAATGCACTTCATCTGTACTGTCCAGCTATCATAGATGTGCTACATGTATACTGTCCAGCTATCCATAATGCAATACCTCTGCCCTGTCCAGCTATCATTTATGTGCCACTTCTTTACTGTCCTGCTATCCATAATGCACTACCTCTGCACTGTCCAGATATCACAGATGTGCTACATCTTTACTGTCCAGCTATCCAAATGCACTACCTCTGTACTGTCCAGCTATCATTGATATGCTACTTCTTTACAGTCCAGCTATCCATAATGCACTTCATCTGTACTGTCCTGCTATCATTTATGTGCTATTTCTTTACTGTCCAGCTATCCATAATGCACTACCCCTGCACTGTCCAGATATCATAGATGTGCTACATCTTTACTGTCCAGCTATCCATAATGCACTACCTCTGTACTGTCCAGCTATCACTGATATGCTACTTCTTTATTGTCTAGCTATCCATAATGCAATACCTCTGCACTGTCAAACTATCATAAATGTGCCACTTCTTTACTGTCCAGCTATCTATAATGCACTACCTCTACACTGTCCAGCTATCATAGGTGCACTACCTCTTTACTGTCCAGCAATCCATAATGCACTACCTCTGCACTGTCCAGCTGTCATTGATGTGCTACCTCTTTACTGTCCAGCTATCCATAATGCACTTCCTCTGTACAGTCCAGCTATCAATGATATGCTACCTCTTTACTATCCAGCTATCCATAATGCACTACCTCAGCACTGTCCAGTTATAACTGATGAGATACCTTTTTACTATCCAGCTAACTATAATGCACAATTCTGCACTGTCTAACTATCATTGATGTGTCTCCTCTTTACTATCCAACTAGTCATGATGTACTACTTCTGTACTGTCTAGCCGTCTTGAGCTATCCATAATACACTACCTTTCCACTGTCCAGGTATCCATAATGCACTACCTATGCACTGTGCACCTATCATTGATGTGCTACCTCTTTACTGTCCAGCTACCCATGATGCATTATCTCTGCAATGCCCAGCTATCACTGATGTGCCACCTCTTTACTGTCCAGCTGCCCGTAATGCATTACCTCTGCAATGTCCAGCTATCACTGATGTGCCATTTCTTTGCTGACCAGCTACCCAAAATGAATTACCTCTGCAATGTCCAGCTATTACTGATGTGCCACCTCTTCACTATCCAGCTGTCTATGATGCACTACTGCTGCTGCACTGTTGAGCTGTCCATAGAGATGGGCAAATTCTGCAAATTCCATTACATGAAATTTTTCACAAAATTCACACATTTCACAAAATATTTTGCGGGCGTGAAATGCGAAATTCAGCTGGCGAAATTTGAAATTTCATCTGTGAATGGTAGAATTTCATCACTTGTGAGCAAAATCCTGAATTTCTCACCTGCAAAATATCTCAAAGAATGCACAAATTTTGTGAAAGCTTTCATGTGGTGAAGTTCACAATTTCAACAGAATTTCATTGGTGGAATTAAATTTTGCAGTATCTCTAGCTGCCCATAATGTATTACCTCTGCACTGCCCAGTTATCTCCAGCTATCCATAATGCCATAATGTATTACCTTTTCACTGTTCAGCTTTTCATAATGTGCTACCTTTGCACTGTCCAGATATCCATAATGCACTCCCTCTGTACAGTCCAGCTATTATTGATATGCTACTTCTTTACTGTCCAGCTATCCATAATGCACTACCTCTGTACTGTCCTGCTATCATTGATATGCTACTTCATTACAGTCCAGCTATCCATAATGCACTTCATCTGTACTGTCCAGCTATCATAGATGTGCTACATGTTTACTGTCCAGCTATCCATAATGCACTACCTCTGCACTGTCCGCTATCACTGTTATGTGTACTTCTTTACTGTCCAGCTATCCATAATGCACTACCTCTGCACTGTCCAGATATCATAGATGTGCTACCTCTTTACTGTCCAGCTATCCATAATGCACTACCTCTGCACGTGTCCAACTATCATTTGATGTGCTATTCTTTACTGTCCAGCTATCCATAATGCACTACCTCTGCACGGTCCAGATATCATAGATGTGCTACATCTTTACTGTCAAGCTATCCATAATGCACTACCTCTGCACTGTCCAGCTATCATTTATGTGCTACTTCTTTACTCTCCAGCTATCCATAATACACTACCTCTGCACTGTCCAGATATCATAGATGTGCTACCTCTTTATTGTCCAGCTATCCATAATGCACTACCTCTGCACTGTCCAGCTATCATCGATGTGCTACCTCTTTACTTTCCAGCTATCCATTATACACTACCTCTGTACTGTCCAGCTATCATTGATATGCTCTATTCTTTACTGTCCAGCTATCCATAATGTATTACCTCTGCATTGTCCAGCTATAATAGATGTGCTACCTCTTTTCTGCTCAGCTATCCATAATGCACTACCTCTGTACTGTCTAGCCATCTTGAGCTATCCATAATACACTACCTTTGCACTGTCCAGCTATCCGTAATGCACTACCTCTGCACTGTGCACCTATCATTGATGTGCTACCTCTTTACTGTCCAGCTACCCATAATGCATTACCTCTGCAATGTCCAGCTATTACTGATGTGCCACCTCTTTACTATCCAGCAATTCATGAAGCACTACTGCCGCACAGTTCAGCTGTCCATAGGGATGAGCAAAATCTGCAAATTTCATTACATGAAATTTTTCACAAAATTCACACATTTCACAAAATATTTTGCGGGCGTGAAATTGAAATTCAGCTGGCGAAATATGAAATTTCACCTGTGAATGGCAGAATTTCATCACTTGTGAGCAAAATCCTGAATTTCTCACCTGCAAAATATCTCAAAGAATGCACAAATTTTGTGAAAGCTTTCATGTGGTGAAGTTCACAATTTTAACAGAATTTCATTGGTGAAATTACATTTTGCAGTATCTCTAGCTGCCTATAATGTACTACCTCTGCACTGTGCAGTTATTTCCAGCTATCCATAATGTATTACCTTTGCACTGTTTAGCTTTTCATAATGTGCTACCTTTGCACTGTCCAGATATCCATAATGCACTCCCTCTGTAAAGTCCAGCTATCATTGATATGCTACTTCTTTACTGTCCAGCTATCCATAATGCACTACCTCTCCACTGTCCCGATATCATAGATGTGCTACATCTTTACTGTCAGGCTTTTCATAATGCACTACCTCTGCACTGTCCAGCTATCATTTATGTGCTACTTCTTTACTGTCCAGCTATCCATAATGCACTACCTCTGCACTGTCCAGCTATCATCGATGTGCTACATCTTTACTTTCCAGCTATCCATAATGCACTACCTCTGTACTGTCCAGCAATCATTGATATGCTTTATTCTTTACTGTCCAGCTATCCATAATGTATTACCTCTACATTGTCCAGCTATAATAGATGTGCTACCTCTTTACTGTCCAGAAATCCATAATGCACTACCTCTGCACTGTCCAGTTTTCATTGATGTGCTACCTCTTTACTGTCCAGCTATCCATAATGCAATTGCTCTGTACTGTCTAGCTATCAATGATATGCTACCTCTTTACTATCCAGCTATCCATAATGCACTACCTCAGCACTGTCCAGTTATAACTGATGAGATACCTTTTACTATCCAGCTAACTATAATGCACAATTCTGCACTGTCTAACTATCATTGATGTGTCTCCTCTTTACTATCCAACTAGCCATGATGCTCTACTTCTGTACTGTCTAGCCATCTTGAGCTATCATAATACACTACCTTTGCACTGTCCAGCTATCCATAATGCACTACTTCTGCACTGTGCACCTATCATTGATGTGCTACCTCTTTACTGTCCAGCTACCCATGATGCATTATCTCTGCAATGCCCAGCTATCACTGATGTGCCACCTCTTTACTGTCCAGCTACCCATAATGCATTACATCTGCAATGTCCAGCTATCACTGATGTGCCTTCTTTACTGTCCAGCTACTGAAAATGCATTACCTCTGCATTGTCCAGCTATTACTGATGTGCCACCTCTTTACTATCCAGCTATCCATTATGCACTACTGCTGCACTGTTGAGCTGTCCATAGAGATGGGCAAAATCTGCAAATTCCATTACATTAAATTTTTCACAAATTTCACACATTTCACAAAATATTTCGCGGGCGTGAAATGCGAAATTCAGCTGGCGAAATTTGAAATTTCACCTGTGAATGGTAGAATTTCATCACTTGTGAGCAAAATCCTGAATTTCTCAGCTGCTAAATATCTCAAAGAATGCACAAATTTTGTGAAAGCTTTCTATGGTGAAGTTCAATTTCAACAGAATTTCATTGGTGAAATTACATTTTGCAGTATCTCTAGCTGCCCATAATGTACTACCTCTGCACTGTCCAGTTATCTCCAGCTATCCATAATGTATTACCTTTTCACTATTCAGCTTTTCATAATGTGCTACCTTTGCACTGTCCAGATATCCATAATGCACTCCCTCTGTACTGTCCAGCTATTATTCATAAGCTACTTCTTTACTGTCCAGCTATCCATAATGCACTACCTCTGTACTGTCCTGCTATCATTGATATGCTACTTCTTTACAGTCCAGCTATCCATAATGCACTTCATCTGTACTGTCCAGCTATCATAGATGTGCTACATGTTTACTGTCCAGCTATCCATAATGCAATACCTCTGCACTGTCCCGCTATCATTTATGTGCTACGTCTTTACTGTCCAGCTATCCATAATGCACTACCTCTGTACTGTCCAGCTATCACTGATATGATACTTCTTTACTGTCCAGCTATCCATAATGCACTACCTCTGCACTGTCCAGATATCATAGATGTGCTACCTCTTTACTGTCCAGCTATCCATAATGCACTACCTCTGCACGGTCCAGCTATCATTTATGTGTTATTTCTTTACTGTCCAGCTATCCATAATGCACTACCTTTGCACTGTCCAGATATCATAGCTGTGCTACATCTTTACTGTCAAGCTTTCCATAATGCACTACCTCTGCACTGTCCAGCTATCATTTATGTGCTACTTCTTTACTCTCCAGCTATCCATAATGCACTACCTCTGCACTGTCCAGATATCATAGATGTGCTACCTCTTTACTGCCCAGCTATCCATAATGCACTACCTCTGCACTGTCCAGCTATCATCGATGTGCTACCTCTTTTCTTTCCAGTTATCCATTATGCACTACCTCTGTACTGTCCAGCTATCATTGATATGCTCTATTCTTTACTGTCCAGCTATCCATAATGTATTACCTCTGCATTGTCCAGCTATAATAGATGTGCTACCTCTTTACTGCTCAGCTATCCATAATGCACTACCTCTGTTCTGTCTAGCCATCTTGAGCTATCCATAATACACTACCTTTGCACTGTCCAGCTATCCATAATGCACTACCTCTGCACTGTGCACCTATCATTGATGTGCTACCTCTTTACTGTCCAGCTACCCATAATGCATTACCTCTGCAATGTCCAGCTATCACTGATGTGCCACCTCTTTACTGTCCAGCTACCCATAATGCATTACCTCTGCAGTGTCCAGCTATTACTGATGTGCCACCTCTTTACTATCCAGCTATCCATGATGCACTACTGCTGCACAGTTCAGCTGTCCATAGAGATGGGCAAAATCTGCAAATTTCATTACATGAAATTTTTCACAAAATTCACACATTTCACAAAATATTTTGCAGGGCGTGAAATGTGAAATTCAGCTGGCGAAATTTGAAATTTCACCTGTGAATGGTAGAATTTCATCACTTGTGAGCAAATTCCTGAATTTCTCACCTGCAAAATATCTCAAAGAATGCACAAATTTTGTGAAAGCTTTCATGTGGTGAAGTTCACAATTTTAACAGAATTTCATTGGTGAAATTACATTTTGCAGTATCTCTAGCTGCCCATAATGTACTACCTCTGCACTGTCCAGTTATTTCCAGCTATCCATAATGTATTACCTTTGCACTGTTCAGCTTTTCATAATGTGCTACCTTTGCACTGTCCAGATATCCATAATGCACTGCCTCTGTACAGTCCAGCTATCATTGATATGATACTACTTTACTGTCCAGCTATCCATAACGCACTACCTCTGCACTGTCCAGATATAATAGATGTGCTACCTCTTTACTGTCCAGCTATCCATAATGCAATACCTCTGTATTGTCCAGCTATCATTGATATGCTACTTCTTTACTGTCCAGCTATCCATAATGCACTACCTCTGCACTGTCCAGCTATCATTTATGTGCTACTTCTTTGCTGTCCAACTATCCATAATGCACTACCTCTGCACTGTCCTGATATCATAGATGTGCTACATCTTTACTGTCAAGCTATCCATAATGCACTACATCTGTACTGTCCAGCTATCACTGATATGCTACCTCTTTATTGCCCAGCTATCCATAATGCATTACCTCTGTACTGTCCAGCTGTCATTGATATGCTACCTCTTTACTGTCCAGCTATCCATAGTGTACTACCTCTGCACTGTCCAGCTATCATTGATGTGCTACCTCTTTACTGTCCAACTATGAATAATGCACTACCTCTGCACTTTCCAGCTATCATTGATGTGCTACCCTTTACTGTCCCCTATCCCTAATGCACTTCATTTGTACTGTCCTGCTATCAGTGATGTGCTACCTCTTTACTGTCCAGCTATCCATAATGCACTACCTCTGCACTGTCCAGTTGTCACTGATGAGTTACCATTTTACTGTCCAGCTATTCATAATGAACATTTCTGCACTGACTGGCTATCACTGATGTGCCATCTCTTTTCTATCCAGCTAGCCATGATGCATTACCTCTGCACTGTCCAGCTATCATTGATGTGCTACCTCTTTACTTTCCTGCTATCCATAATGCACTACCTCTGCACTGTCCAGCTGTCAGGGAGAAAAAAAAGATAGCATTCAGGAAGTATAAGGAAACACAGAAGGAGCGGGACAGAGAGCTGTACCAGTTAAGGCAGAAGGAAGCAGGGAGGGTAGTCAGAATAGCAAAGGCCCAAACTGAGGAAACAATAGCCAACTCAGTTAAGAAGGGGGATAAAACATTTTATAGGTATATCAGAGATCATAGAAAGACAAAGGGAGGGATAGTGATGCTAAATAGAATGAATGGCGGGTGGGCAGAGGGGGACAGTGAAAAGGCAGGGATACTGAATGAATATTTCTGCTCAGTATTACAAAAGAGAGGAAGTGCCTAATCCAATTAACAGAAGCACTCTTGATAGCAGGGTCGATCCCAGCCCTTTCACAGAAGAAAGGGTTCTGCAAGAACTCCTAAAACTGAAGGTTGACAAAGCAATGGGGCCTGATGGAATTCACCCCAGAATTCTGAAAGAATTAAGGGGGGAACTAGTGAAACCACTGACTTCTCTTTTTAATAAATCAAGGGAGGATGGTGTGGTACCCGAGGACTGGAGGAGCGGATGTGATTCCCCTTCACAAAGTGGGACTAAGACAGAGGCAGAAAACTACAGACCTGTCAGTTTGACCTCTGTGGTATGAAAAGTGATGGAGTCACTTCTGAAGGAAAAAATTGTTGAGTGCCTTGAGGCCAGTGGGTCACAGGACCCAAGGCACCCTGGGTTCCAGCGGAAGGTCATGTCAGATGAATCTAATAGATTTCTTTGACTGGGTGACCAAAGTAGTAGACCAGGGAGGGGCTGTGGATATGGCCTACCTAGACTTTAGGAAGGCGTTTGACATAGTCCCCTACAAAAGATTAATAGTCAAATTAACCAGCCTGGGAGTGGGTCCCAGGGTGGTAGCCTGGGTAAAACATTGGCTGGACAACAGGACACAGAAGGTAATTGTAAATGGAGTCCACTCTGAAGAAAGAGGGGTTACTAGTGTGGTACCGCAGGTTCAGTACTAGGTCCAGTCCTTTTTAATGTCTTTATAAGTGACATTGCAGAGGGACTGAAGGAAAATATGCCTCTTTGCAGATGGCACAAAGATCTGCAACAGGGTTGATACACAAGGAGGCATGGAAAGGATGAGAAGGGACTTGGTAAGGTTGGAGGAATGGTCAGAAGTATGGCAGCTAGAATTCAATGCAAAGAAGCAAATAATGCACCTGGGAAGCAAGAACCCAGGGAAGATTACACAATGGGGTGAGGTAGTAACAACAACAAAAAGGAAAGGGACCTGGGGTAATCATATCAGATGACCTTAAGGTTAGCAAGCAATGTGAGAAGGCAGTAGGGAGGGCTGAGGAGATACTGGGATGCATGGGAGAGGCACCACCAGCAGAAAACAGGAAGTTGTTATTCCTCTGTACAGACAGTTGGTGAGACCCCATCTGGAGTACTCGTCCCAGTTCTGCAGACCCCATCTCTGCAAGGACATAGACAGGATAGAGGCAGTCCAGAGGAGGGCAACTAAAATGGTGCATGGTCTGCAAGAGAAGCCGTATGAGGAGAGACTAAAGAGCTTGATATGTACAGCTTTGAGGAAAGAAGGGAGAGGGGACATGATAGAAACTTTAAGTATCTCAGTGGAATCAACAAAGTCCAAGAGGGTAGCATCTTTCAGAAAAGAGGCATGCAAGAACAAGGGACACAATTTAAAGATAGAGGGGCGGTTCAGGGCAATGTGAGGAAGTATTTTTTTCACAGAAAGGGTAGTGGTTGCATGGAACAGCCTTTCTGAGGAGGTTGTGGGGTCTAGAACCGTGGGATAATTCAAGAATGCATGGGACAGACATAAGGCAGTTCTTGTGGGGGGTAGGAAGAAATAGGCTGTTGGTTAACTAGGATCTGTGGCCTATCCTGTAGGTAGGGAAATGGGCAGACTAGGTGGGCCAAGCAGTCCTTATCTACCATCAAAGTCTATGTTTCTATGTTTCTCTAGCTATCAGCAATGCCCTACCTCTGCATCATCCAGCTATCTCCAGCTATCAATAATGGACTACAACTGCACTGTCCAGCTATCTCCAGTGATCCATAATATACTACTTTGCACTGTTCAGCTTTTCATAATGCACTACCTCTGTACTGTCCTGCTGTCTCGAGCTATCCTTAATCTATTACCTTTGCACTGTTCAGCTATCCATATTGCACTACCTCTGCACTGTTCAGCTATCATAGATGTGCTGACTCTTTACTGTCCAGCTATCCATAATACAGTACCTCTGCACTGTCCAGCTATCTCCATCTATCCATAATGCACTACCTCTGCACTGTCCAGCTATTTCCCTCAATCCATATTTTATTTATTTATTTATTGTATCAGAATTACAAATTTTTGTACCAGAGGCTCATTTCCAAAGGCTTCTCGTTGTGTAACACAGGACAGTATACATATTACATACAGGGTAATAAACACATACATCAGAAGGATTCCATACAAAGCAGGATACCAGTGTGGTAGAAATGCAGAGGAAAATAGTCTTACAAAATTAGTGCTATATACATAGTGGGGTAAACAGCGAGGGAGATCCTATACAATAGAGTAGCTAAGCAATTACATATATCACAAGCATAAGGATAGCTGACTACATGCAGTTACAGTTATGTGAGGCAAAGAGATGTTGCCAGAGTGCAGTCTTGAATGGCCCAATCTGTTTTCAGATGTGATGCAAGAATGTAGGGAGTTAAGTCATGAGGGGCTCTGTAGTGGAAAGATCTCTGAGCCAAGGATGATGTTCTGACTCTGGGCACTAGAAGTGAGGTCTTGGAGGAGCTATGGGTGGAGACGGTAGAGAGGGAAGGGCTGAGAGTAGTGGTCAGGCCAGGAGGGGTTAAACCTGTGACAATTATTTGGGCGAAGAAACAGGTTTAGTAGCGTAGTCTCTCATCAAAGGTGAGTATATTTGCTAGGGAGTAAAGAGTGCAGGTGTGGCCGAGGCTGTCGGCCCCGGAGACTAATCAAGAGGCCTTGTTAAGGGAGAGTTTGACTCTATTGAGAGCAGTGTTGTCAGCAGATTCATAGACCAGGAGTTGATAGTCAATGAGTGATAGGATTGAGGAGTTGATGGCTAGCCTCAAAGCTTCTGGAGGGAGATAAATCCTGTGGCGGTATAACAGGCCAATTTGCGAGTTGACCGCAGAGCAAATGGTGCGAATATGACAATGAAAGGAGAGGGCAGAATCAAAGACTATACCAAGGTATTTGTAGGTATTGACTTGCTCTAGTGGGTGGAGGGAGCTGGACAGGACTGGGAGAGTGGAGTTTTTGTATTTGTTTTGGTTGTGGGTGAAAAGCATGGTCTTAGATTTTTTTCAGATTGAGCACAGTCTGTGGTCCAAGAATCAGCGTTCTGCCTGGGTAAAGGAGTTTTGAAGACCATGTTGGAGGTGGGCAGTGTCTGAGTGAGACGTGAAGAGGACCACATCATCTGCATAGAGGAGGATCCTTTCAGTACGGGAGTTAGGAAGTGTGTTCAGATACAGACTAAACAGTAGCAGCCTCAGGATCAAGCCCTGGGGACTCCTGAGTGGACTTGAAGGGGGTTAGAGAGGATATCATTGATTTTCACACATTGCATTCTGGATGCGAGATAGTTGGTGAGTCAGGTGATGGGGCCTTGTGCAAAGCCCAATTTCAAGAGGGTGGCTATAAGGAGAGGGTGGCACACAGTGTTGAATGCTTTCGACAGGTCTATAAAAATTGCCACTGAAAGGTGCCCATCATCGAGAGCAGAATGAATGAAGGAAGAGAATTCAAGTAGGGCAGTGGTGGTGCTATATCCCTTGAAGAAGCCATGCTGTTCCACTCAGAGGAGGTTGTGGGTGGCAAGGTAGTCAGCTATTTGATCATCTACTATTTTTTCCAAGGCTTTGGAGGGAGGGGATTGATATAGGCCTGATGTTCCCAGGGGAAGTGCGACTACCGCCTTTGTGTATTGGGGTGATGACTGCAGTCTTCCAGGCATGACAGAACTGTCCAAGGCAGAGGGAGCGATTGAGAAGGCTGGTGAGGGGAATGAGGACAACATCCAGTACCAGGTGCAGAAGTTTGAGATCAAGTGATGTCACTGCTGTGTCTGATGCCATTTAGGGCCTTGAGCAGGTATGGCTTGGCTTCAAGAGGAGAGAGGCCCCAGTTGAATGGAGGTATGAAGAGGGGGTTGGAAGGTACAGGGCAAGGTCAAAAAGTTAGGTGAGAGGATTGCGCTGAGGTCTGAGAAGGTTTTGTTTAGATCACTGACGATACATTGCCGGTCTGTGAAGATGGATCCATTAATATTAAGTTGGGATGGAGTTGTAGATGTGGATTTTCTGTTAAGTTCTTTCAGGTTGTCCCAAAACATATGGGTGGAATCCCAGGAGGAGGCAAGGGTGTTCCTGTAATAGTCAGCTTTTGCTTTATGGGTAGCCCAGGTGCACTTGTTGTGTGCAGCCCTGTAGGTTTGTCTGTCAGCTGGATTCCCAGACTCAAGGGCACTGTACCAGAGGTTATCCCTATGTTTCATCTGATTGAGGAGGGAGGAGGTGATCCAGGGGAAGTCATGCTTCTTAACAAGCAGTTTCGAGAGAGGTGCATAGGTGTTGCAGGCTGAGTTAAAGGAGTTGGCAAAGTAATTTAGAGCTGTGTCAATAGTAGAGGCAAGTTTGATAGGGGTCCATTCCCAGCAGGTAAGATGCTCATGGAGTCAAGCCAAGTTGAGGGGGTGAAGGCGTTGCTTGTAGATAAATTTGGGTTTGGGCTTCAGCATCTTACATGACCAAGAAAAAAGGACTAGGGAGTGGTCGCTTAGGGCATTGGGCAGGACAGTGGTGTCAGAGATTTTGTGAGGCCTGTTAGAGAGTATAACATCCAGCAGTGTGGCGATACCATTGGTCGGGTGGGAGCGTGTGAGTGAGGTGACCAGCTGAGTGAGACTGAGGCAGCAAAGGCATCTTTGGCCTGGGAGGAGGAGATGGCAAGCCAGTTAATGCTAAGGTCACCATTATGATTTGTTCCAAGTTACTGGGTTGGCTGGAAGGTGCTCTAGCAGTGATTGTAAGGTGAGATTCTGGTGATGTGGAGGGGACGTAGGTGGCAATGATAATGGAGATTTTGATATACCTAGGGTGATTTTAAGGGAGATTGCTTGGGCTCCATGCTCCAGTTGGGGCTGAGAGAGGGCATGGCCTAGAATGGAGTCATGGAGATAGATGGCACAGCCACCACCATGTTTTCCGACTCTGTCCTCTTTGAAGAGAGCATACCCAGGTAAGGCAATAAAGGAGTCCAGGATGGACTTGGAGAGCCATGTTTCAACTAGTACCAGGATATCCTGTTGGTGCTGTGCTATGCAGTGCTGAAGACCAGCAATTTTTTTTAGGATACTGCATATGTTAATGCAGGCAAGTGGGAGATCAAGTTGGTGGGGGTGGGTGGGGATAGCAGTGGCAGGACCTGGGTTGGGATGGACATAACCTGATAGCATGAGAAGTAGCAGAAGCATTCTAAAGAGGGCCAGGACCTGCCTATGGCAAGTGGAGGATATGCCCAGGGTGGCAGGTGTTGGGAGGGAGATAGGAATGGGGAGAGCTCTGAGAGAGGGAATGGTATGGAAAAAAAAGGGGACAGGGGGAACCACCCAGAAAATGGGAGGGCAGGGTAGGATATACTGGGGGTGATGGACTGGAGGGGTGGCATTGGTAGGGGTGCAGAGATGATAGTCAAAAGGGCAGGAGTGGTGGTGTATGATGGGTTGTAACGGCATTGGTGTGTACTAGTATGAACAGATGCGGGGCCTAAATGTAGTAAGATTAGTATGAGTGAGGCCATGCATGCAGATGAGAGGGAGGCAATTAGGGCGATCTTGATGTTGGCTTAAAGGGGAGCAAAATACTTCCAGAGATGTGGCAATCCATTTGGTATTGTGGTAGGGCCATGGACAATAGTGCAGAGGTTACAGGGTTCAAAACCTGAGGAGGAAGGCCCAAAATGATCAGCGTGGGATCAGAGGGCGGGGCGATTAGCACTGAAAAAGAGGGTGGAAACGAGGGGAGAGGGTACAGTGAGTGACTCCTAGTGGCCACCGAGAGTAATGCATATAGGGAATGGCCAGGGGGGATAGAGAGGGGAGGAAGCAGAGTGGAGATTGAGGATAGACAAGAGTAGGAAGGGAGTCAGTGAGGAGAAGCACTACGCTGCCACTTATTGGTGGAAGCGTATAATCTGCAAAGGGAAAAGTGAGGACTTAGAAAATGTGAAGTAGGAAGTCACGTGACCAGGGGAGGTCCTTAAATTAAGGGATGCCCCTGGGTGGCAGGGTGGCTGGGGCAGGTGAGGCAGTCAACGCAAAGTGTCGACGGCCTAATACCCCCTCACAAGATGTTCGTTCAAGGGGGGGGTAGCTGTTTTCCTTTAGGGCTCCCTCGGTCCTGTCTCTGTTCCCAGACAGTGTCTGAAGGCTTGTGTGCCTGGGGATGGGTCCTGCAGCCTAAAATAGAGCAGAGAGACAAAGGAATAAAATTAGTATGGAGCGGGAGATAGTCTGGGAGCTTCAGGCAGGCTGGACCCTAGTGCGCATGCGGGAACCGGGAGGCAGCCAGAGAGTGGAGGAGGGGAACAATGGAGCCTGGGGACCTGCCTAGAGATGCCAGCCATGCGGTGGGCCTGCAGCAGCCAGGAAAACAACTAACTAGCAGTAAGTCTCATGGCTGTAAAGTAATACAAAACAGTGCAATTACTGTCAACAGTTTCCAGGATAAATAAATGAGCCTGAGGACAGTAAGAGCAACAAATTGCAGCAGAAGCTAGGCTAACTACTGAAATTATCAGAAAACACAGGGAATGTTAGGGAAAGTAATAGCTGATACAGCAGTGAGAGCAGGAAATCACACTAGAACAGACTAGAAAGCAAATGGATTGCTAGCAGTGAGCCCTTAAAGCTCCACGGAAATATCCCTGTAATCCAGGCTTCTGGATGCATTCTGAATTTGCCAAAATAAATCAGTCACCATAGGAGGGCATAAAATAGACACCACCTCACAAGTTGTTCATTCAAGGGGGTAGCCATTTACCTTTAGTGCTCCTGTGGTCCTATCTCTGTCCCTAGTTGGTGTCTGAAGGCTTGTGTGCTTGGGGATGGGGTCCTGTGGCCTTTAGGGCTCCATGTCCTGTCTCTGTCCCCAGGTGGTGTCTGAAGGCTTTTGTACTTGGGGATGGGGTCCCATGGCCTTTAGGGCTCCTGCCATCCTGTCTCTGTTCCCAGGTGATGTCTGAAGGCTTGTGTGCTTGGGGAGGGGGTCACATGGCCATTAGGGTTTCCGTGGTCCTGTCTCTGTCCCCAGGTGGTGTGGAATACCTCTGCACTGTTCAGTTTATCATAATGCACTACCTCTGTGCTGCCCATGTCAGAAGATCCCAGGCAGACAGAGCAAGGGAATTTTGTGGGTTAATAGAAAGCGAATCCACTCAAATAATCATGCCTGTGAAAAAACAGTGGGATATTACAGTAAGAAAAAATCAAGGAGATTATTCTTTAAATTATAAAAGTCAAAAAGAAAATAGAAGAGATGACAACAAATGCTTGGTTTAGGGAGAACAGCAATCGGTTAACCATCACCAGTTCTGTCAGCTCCTTCAAATACCATACCAAGGAGTATCAGTCTGAAAAATCACTTTCATAAAGAAAGCATCTCCTTCTTTCATGCATCATTTTAAAATACAAAGTGCCCAAAGTACTGTCTTAGTGCTGAGCAGAGCAAAGAGCTGCACTAGAGTGTCCTGGGGTGTTCTATGACAGTAAACTCCCCAAAAAAATTCCCAAACACATGGTCTGCCATAAATGTCCTAAACGTCACTTCCTCATCATGGCCCTCCTCCTACTTGCATCAGGTAGCATTCATCCCAACTCTGGAACTAATGCTTCCACCTCTGCCTGTAGCAGTTCTACCTCTAATGTGTCCAAACCCTGTTCTCCATCAGTTCTCCCAAATGGCCTGAAAATCTTCCACTTAAACATCTGCAGTCTCATTACAAAAAGTACCTATTACAGCCAATGCTCATCTCTCTCTCTCTCTCTCTCTCTCTCTCTCCGCTGACATTCTGATTACAACTGAATCCTGGCTAAATGACAAGATACCCTACCACTCTGTTTCCATCCCAGGTTGCTCCTTAATCAGGCAGGATAGGGCTGGAAGAGAAGGTGGAGTCACCATGTATATCTTGTCCTCACTTCAGTACACAACTGTACTAACATCCTCATTACCCTCCTCCTCCTATGAAACCCTTGCTATAAACATTGCCCTTCTTTTCTTCATTCTTCATAGCCAGAATCTACTGTCATCCTGGAATCTTGCCCTCCATTACAGCTGAACTCATTTCATCTATAACTTCCCTCTCACATACTGGTGAGTTATACATACTGGGTGATGTAAACTTAAACTGGCTGGCTCCCACTACCTCCAAGACACGCAATGACATTTCTACCCTTAATCTCTCCCAGCTTATCCTCAAACCCACCCGCCTAAATCACAAAACCCTAAATCACTCCCTGATAGACTGGGATCCTCTACCCACCCTCATCGTGTCATTAAATGGGGCATCTTTCCAGATGCTGTCATTTATCATCACCCTATCTTCTTAGTTAGGAAGGTCCACAGGCCCTAAGCGCCACATAAAATCCTGCAGCTCCTCTCCTTCAACTTCTTGGACCTTAATCCCCCTTCTCCATGATCTTGCCATCTCCAACTGGGCCCCGATAGCCTCTGCACCATCAGCTGACCAAGCCCTCACCTACTTTGAAGATAAATTTTTAACTGCCTGGAACTCATTTGCCCCTTTGAAATGATCCAGAGTACATGGAAGCCATCATCCTTGGAACACTCCAGAACTATTGATCTGCCTCAGGGAGAGAGATAAAGCTTGGAGGAAACACAAAGCTACTCAGCTTCAAACTTATTTTACAAAGTATCGCAAGCTAAGAAATGCCTTTACTAAAGCTACCAGATTAGCTAAGTCTGTATACTTTAAATCTGACTTCATTAAAAATATCAACACCGCCTTCAAATTCTGGAAAGTGGTCCATGCCCTCTCCCTTCCCCCCGTGCTTAAAATAAGTAACTCATTAGTGACTAAACTGTGCCTAGTGGCCAAGGAGTTTACACCTACTACACTTTGTGTGCCTCAGCACTCCTAAAGTCCCTCCCTTCAAACCTCCCCCCTACTTCTCCACCCACTTCTAGCACTCAACTCCCCCGTGCTCACCCTTCCTTCTTCTCAGTTGTACCCCCCCTGATGAAACACTTACCGCCATCCTGTCTCTCATCCCTCTAAAGACTCCTCACCTGATGATCTGGATCCTGAACTTATTTTCTTTCAGCACCTGCTATGCCTATCCCCTCCTTAATCATAAACTTCTCATTTTCATCTTCATCAGTCCCTTCATCCTCGAGACATGCAGTGGTCTCCCTTTCTCAAGAGTAGTGACCCCTTCTCCCCTGGCAACTATCGCCCAATTTCTCTTCTCCCCACCCTCCCCATGCTCCTAGAGCACCTGGTCCTCTTCCAACTTACCTCCTTCCTCTCTGACTCCTCCTTTTTCACCCCATTCCAATTTGGTTTTCAGAAGAACCTCTCCACCACCACCACCACCACCACCAGCCTTTTCAGGCTCACTGACTCCATCCTCACCAGGATGGACAATGGCCACATCACCTCTATCATCTTTGTTGACATCGCTCAGGCTTTCTACACAGTCTCCCATGCCCTGCTTATTGACTCCCTTAAGACAGCTAGGCTGACTGCACCCACTACAAACTGGTTCAGAGCCTATCTCACAGGCAGAACACAATCAGTCAAGATCCACGATGTGATCTCTCCCCGCTCCCTATCACCACAGGAGTCCCTCAGGAATCTGTGCTTGGCCCCATTCTCTTCTCCATTTTCCTCAACAACTTGCTCTCAGTCTGCTCCCCTCCTCCTCTATCCACATATGCATGAATAATACCATCTTGTTTAACTCAGCCAAGTGTTCTGCCAAAGCAGCAACCATATTGCAGCATAACTTCCACCAGGCTCAGCTCTGGTTTGCCTCACATCCATTATTCCTGAATGCTAAGAAGACTGTCTCCATGACCTTTGGCACTAGGTAGAGAATCTCTAGGCTACATTCCCTACCCTCCTTTCACACCCTGGATGGGACAATCCTTGAGGACAACTCCTTGTTCAGATACCTTGGGGTCTGGCTGGACCAGCACCTCAACTTCTTTGGCCACATTGACACCATCTTGAAAATACTGTGTCCCAAGTTTGGTGCCTTATACAGGAAGTATAGTTGCATCCCTCCTATGGAAGGGCTTGAACTTGCCCAGAAACAATCCTCCCCATCTTTGACTACTGTGATGTAGTCTATGTTGTTGCTCCCAAATCCTCCTTGGCCAGATTGGAAACTCTCTTTAACTCATTCTGCTACTTCGCTCTCAATGCCCCTTCATGAACTTACCACTGTGATCTCTATACCATGCCCTGTCCTTTCCCCCACTTGCAAACAGGCATCTCACTCACTGTGCAAAACTCACTTCTAAATATTGGCATGGGGAACTCTCCCCCCACCTCTCCAGCTCTCTCTCTCTCTCTTCCCCTCCCACTACCTCTCACTCCCTCAGATCCACGGACACTTGCACCTTGCTGGTCAACCACTGATCGACACTTATTGGCCAGTCTGGCTTTTTTCATTGCTTCCCCCAAATTCTGGAACTCTCTCCCCCTCAAATATGGAACTCCTCCTCCACTTACTCCCTTGCCTCTGCCTTACATAACCATCTCTCCTCTAGCTACTCCTGTTTTGATCCTGCATAACTTCTTCCTTGTACCTGCTCTTCAGCACATCACCCCATCCCTCTCCCACCAAACACTCCCCTTTCTCTGTCTCTGTTCTACACCTGCCCCCCCCCAATCTCCAATAGTGAATGCCTTTGCCTGGATCTTACCCCTTGCAGAGTTATCAACATCCTGGAGGGAGTAGTTCTAGCCAACCTCTTCCTTCCCTTCCCCCCTTACAACTCTGTCCTACACTTGCTGCCCCCATCTTCTATAGCCAAGTCCCTGCCTGGCTCTGTCCCCTTGCAGGGTTCTCAACATCATGGAGTGGGTAAGTTCTAAGCATGCCTCTTCCTACCTTCCCCCAGCTATTCTACCTACCTTCCAAACCCCCTGTACTCTGTCTTTTACCTGCCCACCACACCCACTGTTTCTCCCTTCCCAATTGCCATCAACCAGTTCTTCCCTGGCAGGATTCTCAGAATACTGAAGGGTTTCTAGTACTGGTCCTGACTCACTGTTCCCTTATTCTAACCTCCTCCTCGTCCTCCCCCCTCTTATCTTCCTTCCTTCCTTCCTTCCTTCCTTTACACCGTCAGCATTTAATTGGTAGCCCCCTGCCTATATGCACTTTATTACATTCATTCCCCCATTGGTCCCTATATTCTTTGCACTGACAAAGCTGCTACTTGGGCTCATCCTAGTCCTGAGTCAAATATCTCACTCATTCAGGCCTTGCTATGTCTTTACTGGTAACACACTGGCTCCTCCTGTCTCACTGCTCCTCCTTCCCCCCAGCTGGTTTCCACTCTCCTATCTACAAGTCTTCCTATAACACTTTAAAGGTTTAATTGTATTGTTTACCTGTGTAATTTGCAGTATCATTCCAACAATGGTTGGTGTTAGTGTAGCTCAACCTTTGTACCTAATAATATCCTCAGGTATGTATATCAAATTGTATCTATAGTCTCTGTTTTATAACCACTTGTACCCCCACTCCCCCAGGTCACACCGTGAGACTAGCAACTTGTTGTTCAGTGTGCCTTTCTGGTGAAACATTTCAATAAATAAAACAAGTAAGTAAAATAAATAAACAATACAAGATTAGTCAGTCATAGCACTTACCCAGGGCATATACTTTAAAGAAGAGTTCAGCAAATGTTGCTCAATTTATTTCAGTATGTATTTTATTTGCCAAATACAAATTGCCATTCAGAAACCTCAGGATCAGAGAATCACACAAAATCTCTAATGTTTGAACTCTACAGAGTTCTTTGTCAAAGATGTAGTAAATTGAGTAACGTTTGCTGAACTCTTCTTTAAACGGTATACCCTGTGTAAGTACCATTGCTGTCTTAGTGCTGTACAGAAACTGACAATGATTTGCTCATATTTCCAATTTGAAGCCAGCACAAATCATATCTAAGTACTGTGGTGCTATTTTGTCCATTCAACTGGATAATGTCCTCTAACTAAAGTTTTATATGTAAGGGGCTCAATTCTCAAAGGGTGACACAGGGCTTGGAAAAGCCCTGCACCAAAACCTGCACTGCTCCAAACACGTTGCCACATGGTGTGCTCTATTCTTATAGATCACATGGATTTGCCACACTTTACCCTCTTTACGGCAACTTGCATCAAATATTTTGTGAACCCGTTATAAAGGTCCACAAAAGTTAGACTGAAAATCTGGTCTAACTCACGGCGTAATAATTGCAGGATCAAGAATCGGTGGTGGCCTGACACCATGGCCCCATGTGACCTGTGTTCAGTGCACCGTGCAGTCTAACATATTTGAGAATCGAGCCCAAGTGTTTAAAGATGTGGAGCAGGATTTTCATAGGGATCTGCCCGAGATGGGGTTGCACCTCTTTGCAAAGCAGAAATGCATCCAAACCTGCTAGACCATCCATTAGATCGCTTAACAGCATCCAAAGGCTGGGTCCAAAAACTGATACAGTTGTATCCAAAATGGATGCATATAAATTGCATCCATTTTCTTCTAAAAATGTGACTTTGAGTAGTAAATGGATGCAGCTTCTGAAAATATCAGCAGGGTTGCCTGGACACAGGTTGATGGATGTGGACGCAGCATGGATGTCCGTCCGTGTTCAACCCTTTTGGCTTCACTCAGACAGAATCTCTCTTGAATAGTTTTCTGTTCATGGGCATTCCCAATGTTATGTTGATCTTGACAGCTTAGCATTGTTGTGTCTCACATATTGGTTGGGGGTGTCCTTTTATTATTCAGTTGGCTAATGACATTGTGCTCAGTAATCTCAGGCCAAAGCTGAAAATTGGGAAGACAAGAAAATGACTCCTTAAAATATATAAATAGCAATGCTTTTGTGAAAGTGATGCCACCTGTAAAGCCTTTAATTGTGACATTTTAATCTCCAGGCATATCCCCAAAATTATAAGAGTAGTTTAAAGCAACAAGCAAGCAAGGAGAAGCCACTCCACTACAGAACCATGCCATGCATGAAAATGATGAAGCAAACAAAACTGCATGGCACCAGTATATAGTGTAAAAAGTTTTAATACATAAACTTCAAATATCTTGCTGTGCTGTGCAAAAAGTGCACACAAAAATCACAGCTGATGTGACCCGACCTGCTTTCGCCTAAAAGGCTTTTTCAAGGGACAAGGGAACCATACATATGGATATTCTTAAATAGTATATCAGCAAGGTCACATGATGCAAAAACCTCTGACAATCTTAAAGTCATAGTGCATTTTTTTCAATTTAAAGTTTATTAACGATTTTCAACATATAGAGGATAGAGCAACATAATCAATACAACGTGATAACAGTATATGAAAAATTAACAGATCTGCCTCCTCCACCTCCCATCTTCCCCTTCCCCCACCCCAAATTTTGCATAATCTGTACATGTTATTAACAATAAGGTATCTAATCAGAACAGTATCTTTAGGGCAGGGTGCAAGGAATAGACAGCTTGAATAGGACCCCATATCTTCGTAAACTTAGCAGAACTGTTACAGAGACTTGTGATCATTCTTTCAGTTCTGAGGTTAGCTAGCAATTCACTCAACCATTCAGTATAGGAAATCTCTTCAGTGTCTTTCCAATGTCTCAAGACTTACTTCTTAAGCGATAATGAGATTAAGGTCATTTGGAACTTGCGAGCAATGACTTGAATCATGGAAAAATCTCCCAATATGCATACTTTTGGAGAAAACTAATCATTAAGACCTAAAAAGGGATCTATTTTTTGTTTGATAAGCATCCATAAAGGGACTATCTTGGGACAGGCCCAGAAAATATGGAGTAAATTGCCTTCCTCCTGTAAACATCTTGAACAGGTTGAAGAGGAGGCAATATCAAATGTAGCCAGTTTTTGCGTGTGTAATATAGGTTATGTAATATTTGGAATTGCATCAGACGAAGTGTATCCTGAGTAATGAACTTATGGCAGCTTTGCCATAATACAGCCAATTAATTATTGGTGTCTCAGGGAGAAGAGGACCAGTAATTGGAGGGACCAAAGTGTTCCAGATACAGCCAGTCATAAAAAAGCTAAACATCTTAGACACAGCGTCATGGGAGACCAGCCAGTGGAGTCATACCAGTCTGAAATTTTGGGCCTGTCATGTAGAGGAACTTCACCCAGAGTTTTCACCAGAAGGTGACATCATTGAAAAACTTTGAAAACGTTGGATTTCGGGATGCTAGCTTTGGTGATAATCTCAGGGAAAGATTGCCAAGAGACATCTATTATATTAATAAAATATGAGAGGGAGGAGATTTTAAAATCTGGGAGCCAAACAAGAGAAAGCACTTTACCATCTATCTTAAGATTGGGGTTACCCACAAGCAGTTGTGCCAGGTCTTGAAAATGTGTGTATTTCAAGAAAGCACAAAGCTGGAAGTGTATTCTTACAGAGGTTGCAATCAGAGTGTTACACAATTGTGTAGGAAGATATTTTTCTCTAGTATACAAAAGCGCAGCAGGGGAAAGGCGATGGCATTTAATTTGGGTCAATTCTCTCTTTAGCCAAATTGGAATGTAAGAAGACTGGGTTTGTGAAATCTCTGGGATGAACCACCTAAGGTATTAACTAGCTTGACAAGCCCAATAATAAAGCCTGACATAGGGAAGTCAGAGGCCTCCCCTAATTTTAGGGGCTGCTAATTTGTGAAAGGCCAGATGTGATTTTTTGCTAGCCAAATAAAGTCAATAAAAAGGCTATATACCTTCTTAAACCATACCAATAGCAACCTGTTGCACCTGTAAACAAGCTTTCAGCTTAGTGTGTCTCACCTGGTTAATAACTGGAAAAACAAACAAAGCATAAATTTAACAGATTGGGTGGATAAAGAAGGTGAGGAAAAATGTTCATTTTAATCAGGTTGATTTTACCACATAGGGAGAGAGGGAGAGGAGAAGGACCACCTTTTAAGGTCTTGAGTAAGAGTGGACAATAAAGAATCTAACGTCTCTTTTGTAAAGGGCGAGCTTCTGGAAAGTTCAATCCCCAGATATCTCAGAGATTCCTTGTCCCAAGACAGTCCCAGGGTCGTGATTTAGTCTCAAAACAAGATGATTGAGGAAATACAACCGCTTTATCGATATTCAATTTATAATTAGAGAGGGTACTATACTCACTAATGATCTCCAACATGGGTGGGATAGATAAAGCAGGCTGTGATAGCTGAAGTAAAAGATCATCAGTGTATGCCAATACTTTGACTTCATAACCTTGTATAGGAATACCTTGGATGTTGGGGCAGTTCACTAGGTGACGTATAAGGGGTTCCGGGTATAAATTAAAAAGAAGAGGGGATAAAGGACAGCCCTGTATCGTACCAGAATTTAAATGGAAAAGGTCAGAGATAGTTCCGTTACTCGATACTTGGGCTGATGGCGATTTATAAAGTGCAATGACCCATTTCTGAAATTCAGGAGGGAAGCCAAAGGCGTGCAGGGTTCTGAATAAGAAGTTCCAATCGGCCCTATTGAATGCCTTCTCAGTGTCCAGGGAGATGAGAGCAGCTGGAACTTCCATATCCTTGGACACAGAGAAGACATGAGCCAAAGTGTGTAAATGGTCAACAGAGGACCTTCCTTCATAAATCCAACTTGTTCTTGCCCTATAAGATCAGGGAGGACTAGGTTTATGTGATCTGCAAGTAATTTGGATAGAATTTTAGTATCTTGATTAAGAAGAGAAATGGGTCTATAGCTGGAAACTGAGCCTGGAGATTTGCCTGGTTTAGGAAGGAGAACAATCAAGCCTCGAATAAGGATTTGTCAACTTCAGAGCCTGTTAGAATGTGTTGGTATGGGGTGGTAGCAAAGGAACCGGCTGTTTGGCAAAAGTCATATAAAAGTTGGGGGAAAAGCCATCTGGTCCGGGGTCTTCTCGGTGGGGAGTTCCTTTATGACTCAAAACAATTCAGTTTCGGAGATAGGAGCGCATATTTGGAGCTGTTGAAGTTCTGAGAGAGAAGGCAGGTGAGATTCATCAAGGTAAATATCTAGACTCTCTAGGGAGGGAGAATTTGACATTGAGCTATATAGTTGCATATTGTAAGTCTGAAACTCAGCGGTAATGTCAGCCAGGGAAATGTTTAGGGAACCATCTGCAGACGATCTAATAGCTGCAAAGAGCTTGGAAGATTCTTGTTGCTTGATCCTAAGGGCAAGCAAGAGACCATCTTTTTCTCCATGGTCTGTATAAGAGGTGTTGGTTTTTAAAATCATGAATTCTGCCTTCTCCCTCAGAAGTTCCAGATAAGAATCATTCAACTTTATGAGTTCTTACCAGATAGGTTTGGGTGTTACCGAGGATAGTTTGGTCTCAATATTTCTGATATGCGAGAGGAGGTTTAACAGTTGTCCTTCTCTCTTTTTTTTTCATTTTGAGGCTAGACCAATCAGTAAACCCTGTAAATAGGCTTTTAAAGCACACCATTCGATATCAGGTTTACCCGTAGAATTGTGGTTATCAGATACGAACTGTGTAATGTGCTCAGAAATGTACTGGACTGATCCCCGATCCTTTAAGAGCTGGTTATTAAGTTTCTAACGACCCTCGGGTTTAGGAAGTGATGAGAATGTAGGATGACATGTAACTAATGAATGATTCGATAGTGGACCCAGTTGGATGGTCGAATCCATCACCCCAGGAAATAGACCATGCAAGATCATGATATAATCAATCCTAGAAGAGGACCAATGAACTGGGAAGGTAAATCTGTACCCATTCTCAGAAGGGTGAAGAATCTGCCAAACATCTTGAAGACCCACCTGATCCACCATATCCCATAATGCCCACTGCGCAGGTGAGAGGTCTTTAAACTTGTTTCCAGTATGGTCCATATTTGGGTCGAAGGGTAAATTTAACTCACCACCCCAAGAACATGGGGATGGAAAGAAAAGGGATTAACGTGTTAACCAGCTGCATAAAGAACCTAGGAGAGTCACTATTTGGACCATAAATGCTACCCAACAAGAGGGCAGGGGTGTGTAATTTGCCATGAACAAATAAAAATCGACCATGCGGGTCAGTTATAATATTCAGTGGCGAGAAAGGTACTGATCGTGATACTAGTATCAATACCCCACAGCTCTGAGTAGTACCTTCCTTGGCAAAAACTTAGCCTATTTTCTGCCCCTTAGTTTTGTTGCTTCTGGTAGTAACAAATGGGATTCTTGTATAAAGGCAACATCTACCTGAAGTAATTGTAAATGTTTGAGTATTTTATACTGATGTAGTTTGTGCCTCACTCCCTTAACATTCCATAAAGCAAAATTTTAATCTCTAGCCATTGAGCCCCTTCATTTGTAATGTTGCTTCCCTGAATAAAAGAAAAAAGGACATCTGCCCAAATTGTTGTACAACTAACAGTATCTGTGCAAGATTCTCCCTTAGCTACCCTTTTACCCTTGTCTCTAAACTCAGTCCCGCATCCCTTCTCTACCCCCATCTAACCCTACCAACTTAGAATTAGTGACATTGTAGAACAAAAGTGAAAAACATTCCCAGCCCTCCCCTCCCCATTCTGCTGTGAACTTTGTTCTGCAGAACCCTTCGCCTCTGCTTCCCTCCTCCAGCTACCCTGAATAAATCTCCCAAACCCTCGTTACTAACTGATTAATATTCTTACATACAGAAATAACTAAGAGGACCCTTTGTTAGAGTGTATACCTATTAATTTAACAATTAGGATATAATGCAATAAATCAGTGGAAGCAACCTAAAAATGTTGTAAGGGATCCCCATTACCGGGTATTTTACCTGCAACCATGAACTAAAAATGATTTTTATACCCAAAACATTAATAGAGGAGGGCTAGAAACTGCCCATTCAAACATTAGTAGATTCAGTAGAAAATCCAAAAGCCAGAAACAAGAAATGTAAAGTTGTAAATGAAATAAGTCCTCTCATTGGACAACATAGAACCCAGTAGCGTGGGCCCTTCTGGGAAAACACACCCAACACCAAGTCTTTCTTTGATGCAAAAATCACTTTTGGTCAAGCAGGTATGTGGAAATATTGCCGGGTGCTGAGTTTTAAAAGAATATGAATCTGGAGTTTATCAATGTACCGGGATACCCAAACGATAATAGGGAACTCAGGAAGACTTTCATAAAAATAAGTTCAAACTGCAGACACTGAAAAGTAGACCATCCCAGCTACGATCTAACTGGGTACCAACAGTCACTGAACAAACACTAAAGGAATATGAGAACTGCTTCAAACCCAGCAAACATGACTCATGTGCCTCCTCTGGTGGACAGATAGTATATTGGGGTTAAAACTATATTTACTGGTGTGGCCACACAATGTTGCGTGCGATCTCGCGGAAAGGCAGAGCCCAGCAAAAGTCTCAGATAAGAGAGAAAAAAGGCTGGCATTGCCATTGTGCACAGTATTAATAATCACACCATCCATGGCAATATAACAATGTCGTCATGTATCTCTGAGGCACCTCAGGCACACTGCACTATCTTAAAACTGTGCCCAGTCATAACAGAAAATGATAGATTACCAAGGCTGCACATTGTTATACACAAATTCAGGGAGCACAAAAAAGATCAGGTAATGCTGCTTTAAGCCCAGTCGTAGCTGACTCCAGGTTGTTGTAGGACAGCCAAGCCCCATTTACCAGAACTTGCAGTTTAGCAGGATATACCATTCTAAATGTTATCCCAGCTGCAATTATCTTGGAAACTAAAGGATGGAAAGCAGATCTCTTCTGTCTCACGGTAGTAGGCAGGTCTTGGGCAATGTGTACCTTAGCGACTTCCCACTTCACTTCTTGTAGCTCCTTGACTTTTAATAGAAAGTGCTGGCACTCCAAATAGTTTAAAAATTGGAAGATCAGCAGGCATGGGAGAGCTCCTGCTTGTGGTTTTGGGCGGAGAGCCCTGTGTGCTCTTTCAATGACATAACTCGACCCAAAGGAAGAGGGTCCCACAATCTTTTCCACCAGGTTCTGTATGAATAATATAGTGTTTAGTCCTTCTTCTCCCTCTGGGAGCTCTATGAGGACTGCATTATTCCTGCAGCTACAGTCCTCAGGGTCCTCCACCTTGACTCAAACCTAGACATTTTCTGCCTTATTACCACTAGCTCCGGATCAATATTTTCAACCCTCTTCTGTGGAGAGCACAGTCTGTCTGAATTGTCTGAGGCCCATTGTGCTATTTCCTCCACAGCATGAGTAAGAGATTTCAGATCGTTCATGAGATTGTGTAAGTCTTCCCAGAAATGTTTGAACTCCTCGAGAAATCTATGAAGGGTAAGTGGCTCATCCCATGTTGTAGTAGGCACTGTGGATGGTCCCGCTGACAAACCAGAAGCCTGTGTTTTTAGGGGCCTTCTCAGCAGTGACCGGTGCGGTGTGTTGTGGCATAGCTTTTCTTATTTCTATGTCCATGGTGCTTCAAAGCTGTAGCAACGGGTTCCATTAAGTTAATCCTTTGTTCACGTGGAAAAGTACCCTGATTGTGAACTGTAGCAGTAATAATAAATGAGAAATATAAACTGGGCAGCTGGAGAGATATGGAGAGGCTGTTACTCTGTGCTCTGCATCATGTGATCTCCTTATAGTGTAATTTTAAATATCCTAGCTATAGAGTAGGAATTTCCGCATTCATGAAACCCAATTAAATTTCTTACAAGCACGAGACAAAACAGTAGGTACACCACAATAAATACTGAAACAGAATTCTAGACATGGAGACAGGGTCAAATTCCAATATCAAAAGTAGATAAATAAATACTTTTAAGTGCATTAGTAATCAAGGTGCTGCCCCATTCTGGCAAGCCACTTTCTTTCCGTTCTTACAACTTGTAGTGTGTGCAACTATGCATTCATCATTCACAGTGACAAATCAGACCTAAAAAAAG
The DNA here is from genome assembly GCA_016271365.2 of Neoceratodus forsteri. Taxonomy (NCBI): domain Eukaryota; kingdom Metazoa; phylum Chordata; order Ceratodontiformes; family Ceratodontidae; genus Neoceratodus; species Neoceratodus forsteri. Next base: position 28,687,739 of record CM028129.1, read on the forward strand.
ACATCACACAAACTGGAGAATTAGAGGTGAAGTTACAAGACCAGATATACCTATTTCATTTGTTATCATATCATCTGTAAATTTCTATTCATAGAGGGGATTAACACAGCCTTTTCCTCCATCTTCTATTAATGATGAGCATAACCTCCAATCTACCATTTAGACCTGGGGTCATATGCCCACCCAACCAGAAAATTTATAGTGCTTCCCTTTCCAGAATGAAGGTTTTAAGATCCCCACCTCTTTTTCCTAGAGTTTTGTGCTTGTAAGAAATTTAATTGGGTTTCACGAATTTGGAAATTCCTACTTTATAGCTAGGATATGTTACCTAGCTTTTTCAGTGCGTTAAATTATGGATTGAGTGATTGGCCCAATAATTAACTTATAATACATAGAACAACAGTAAGCTTTTTTAATGCCAATATGCTTTTGTGTTACAATAATTTTTTAGTTGTCACTATTACACAGGGGAGCACTTTAAAATTACACTATGGCCCAGATATTTAGAAATGTGCCAAAGGCCAGAGCAAGTCCGGTGCAGCACAAATCCGGTGTGCCGTGATGCAACAGGAGCCATATTCAGAGGCTGCACTGGCCGCAGTGTACCAGCACAACCAGGTTGAATATGGCACAGTTGTGCCATGGCACAACTGTGGATGCACCATGGCACAACCTTGGATGTGCCTTGGCACAACCAGAGGTGCACCATGGTGCAACCACAGGTGCATCATGGGTAGACAGAGAAGCCCTAGGGCAACTGTGGGAGCAGAGCAACAGAGGGGGGCATGGCACAGAGAGGAGACACAGGGACAGACCCAGGGAAGCATAGTGACAGACCACAGGAGGCCACCGTCAGCTGGGCACAGCAGGTGCACACAGGCACCCAGACCCCCACCCAGAACATAACAGTGGCACAGACAGTAGGCAACAGGGGGTGCCAATGGGAAACAGAAGGCCACCAAGGGGACCCCCCACAGGCAGTAGGCCGTGCCCCCCGGCACATCCAGACCAGGGCAGGCCACACCCAGGACCATGCAGCAAATCAGACACACCCTCCACACAACCCTGACAGCTGCCCCAATGGCACCCCAGGGAACAGCCATCAACTGAGGGGAGGGACACCACCACTGTGGGACACACTGCAACACACAGCAGTGATCCACAGAAGCACAACACATGCCCCAACACATGCACACCACGGACAGGCATTGGGCCACTTCAGCATGGCTCCACCGCCACCTGCAAAACAGACATAGACAAAACGGAAATGCGTCAAAAGTAATGTAATGTGAAAAACAACTATATACAAGAAAGGTGTGGGGAGGGTAGCAAAATGAGGGGAGGTTTAGGAACAGGGACTGAACAGCAGGATGATGGACTGGAGAGGAGGTATGGCTGGGGAAATAGGAGAACTCAGGGACCGACTAGCAGCGACCACGGCCCGCCACCCCCTGCAGACGTCGCTGCCTCCTGTCCACCAAGATCATTCTATGGACCTGCATCACTGTCTCCATTGTAGTTGATGTAATCAGGATGAGCTGCCTCAGGAGCAGGCAATAGAGGGGCCTCCTGCACCACCACTGGACATCTAGGACAAGGGACAGGACAGGTGATCAGTGCAATATTCCAAGGAACCATACCCAACCACAGCGCATACTGGGCAGCGGGAACACACACCTCCGGAGGGCTCATACAGGTTACCCACAGGGGTGTGGGCCAACACTTGCCGGCACACCACGTCAGCACACAGCGGTGGTCCTCGCCACACAGTGGCCATCTGACTATGCCATGGCAGCCACATGGCACAGTGCTCCAGCAGCAGTACAGCAACATCAGGGGTGGCCGGGCACACACCTACCCCACCAGCAGCCAGCACACATGTCCAATGAATGAGCCGCAGTGGCAGGCACCATGCATAGTGCAACACACACACAGCTGCCACAGCACACAGCACAGGTGGCTATGTCCGAACCCATGCCCCTGTCACCCCCCAATGATGATGCGCAGGACAATGTCAGTGCCTATCTGCCCTCTGTGGCCCCACTGGTACAGGAGCCGCTCCTCCACCCTGGGCTGCTGTGGTCTGGCGTCCTGCCATCACTGCCCGTCTTCAGTCTTCAGGTCCTGGGAATGCAATAGAAACAGGTACACATCACTAACAAACCACAGCAGCTGCCCACCACCCCACCCCTGTGCACAGGGTGAGCCCTGCCCGTCACGTCCCACACAGTGCAGCACAACTCAAGTGGTGGAGGTGATGCCACCCCGCAATGTGCATGATGGTAGTACACCGCCCTACAGGACATGCCAGGCAGCCAATCCAACACCACAGTACAGCACCAGGGCACACATGCATGATGGGCCTACTCACCTGGCTGTGGCACAGCCCGATGTCTGATGTATGCCTCCAGCCTCCTGAGGCACTCTGGGTCCCTCCAAGCTAGGTCCCTGTAGCGGTGTCAGTACTGCTTCCCTGTCCTGGCTACTCCTGTGCACTGCCACAGTGAGGCAGCAATGGCTTGCCACACAGCCACCCGGGGCTGCTGCAGTGGTGCCTGCCTGAAAAGTTGTGGTGTGTGGGGCTGGATGCAGGCCACGAGGTTGACAAGCTCAACCTGCATCCAGTTTGCTGCCTGTCCCTATCACTGCTGTGCCATGTCTCTGGTGTGAGCCGCGGAGCAAAATGGCGGTGTTGGTGCAAGTGGCCACTGCATGCACCAGATGTGTGGGTCAAGGGGGCATGTGCTGTGTCCACCCATCACGCAGTCCTGGAGATGCGTGGCACGTGCATGGCTAGGCAGAGTTATGGGTGCAGGGGTCACACAGGGAGAGAGGTTATAGCAGGGGTCAGAGGTTGGCCACCGCACAGTGCTCACGTGCACAATAGCAGACATGGCACACCGTGTACCATGGCCCCTATTGTGCAGTGGGCACCCACAATGTGCAATAAACGGCTGTACACCATCAGTGCATGCGCACTGTGGTCCTGTGCACCGCGCATGCATGCACATTGTGCCATGACTTGCTCCAGAGCAATCTGATTGCACATGGAGCAAAATCATGATATTCAGCTGCCACATGCAAATGAGCTCATCAGCCAATGTGTGGTGCACTGGGGGAATTAGCATTTCATTACCATTGTGCCAAAGCTCATTTGCATGTGATGCGCTATAAAAGCGCACAGAACAGCATAGGCCAATTTACCAAAATTGCATCTTTTTGAGGAAAGTTGTGCATGCTGCTGGAACACACTGAGCCCAGCCAGCACAGTAGGGGGGAACAGAACAGAGTGCTGCTGCCACTGACACACTGTGCTGCCCATGTCCACAGGAAGTGACATGTTGGAACGTGAGGAGGGTGAGGAAGCACAGGCCCAACTTCACAAAACCAGAAGCAGAGACCCTGTTTGAGGCCTACCTCAACAGGGAACTGCTGTTCAGTGGTGCCACAGGCACACCACAGGCCAAGGCTGGGGCCTGGGAGGAAGTGGTGGCACGTGTGAACCAGCAGGGCAGCTACCATCGGTCAGTGCAGGAGTGCCACAAGGAGGTGGGCATGGACAAGAGGTGCATTAAGGAGAAGGTGGTGGCCATCACCCCTGTGGCCGATGAGCCTCCTTTGGCTACTGATTGACCCCGGTGCAGCCACCCCTATGACCATGGTGGCCATGGTTCTGCGCAGTGGCACTGATGTGCATGCTGCCCAGACCACAGTCTGCAGCCGTTGCCCTGTGCTTGTGTGTGTGCATACCACTGGTGTGGCCTGTGTGTGCCACACCACATGCTGCCTGTGTGCATGCCTGCCCAGCTGCTGGATCATGTGGCATGGATGTGATGAGGGCAGTTCAGCATCAGTTGTGCCTGTGCACCAGTGCAATGCATCTGATCCCTGCAACATGTCAGTGCCTGGGTGTATGGGTGCGTGGGTGCGTGTGTATGCTGCTATGTGATGCTGTGTGCAGTTGGGTGTGGTTGTGTGCCACTGATCCCCCTACCCCTGCACCACACCTCTGTGTGTGCATGCCCATTGCCATGCATGCCCCTGCCTGTATGCTGTACCTGTGTCTGTGGCTTTGTGCCACCTACCTGCATGCACCGTAGTGCTCCTGTGTGATGGTGTCATGATGCTGGCATGCCATCCATTGCAACCGGGGATCCCTCCACCCGGGGGGGGAGCTGTCCACCACCCTCCAGACCATTGCCTCCATCGTCCCCATTACTGTCACCCTCATCAGCCTTGACAGCTCTCCCACAGTCCAATGGCCATGTTGTGCAGTATGCAGCCAGGAATAGGCCACAGGCTTTTGAGGGCTGTACTGTAGGGCACCACCAGACCTGTCTAGGCAACAGAATCATGCCTTCAGCATGCTGAATACACACTCAATGATGTTGCACATGCTGGTGTGTGCCACATTGTAGCATTCCTCTGCTGGGGATGTTGGGTGCAAATAGGGGGTGAGCAGCCATGGCCTTAGTGGATAGGCACTGTCTCCTGTGTGGATAATGACATGGTTAGCCCTCTGACATCCTTTGCTGTGCCCCTTGCCTGTCCCTGGCATCCTCACCAGCATGCCCACCGTACCCTCTCCCATCCCATGGCCTGCTCTGCCCATCTTCCCTTGCCCATCCCATACTCACCCACTAGGTGGCCCATGGGGATATCCCCATGCTCGAACCTGTGGCACAGTGCAGATTTGTGCCAGGCAGATGCATCATGCACTCCCAGGGTGTGTGGCACAGACATTGGTGATCGCCCTGTGGCATCGCACACCACCTGGCAATTGATGCACGGAACCCCTTCCTATTGATGTAGGCCACAGCCTCAGGGCTGGTGGCATGCAGATGTCCACATGGGTGCAATCAATGGCCCCAAGCATCCCAGGATATGTGTTACCTGTGGAAATCCTGCATGGTTGCTGTACGTTCCACCTGTGTGTGGGAAAATGGATGTATTCTGAAGCATGTGGCAGCAGAGCATTGAGGAACTGTAGGAGGAGGTGTGACATGGCTGACTGGGTTATGCCTGTGGTATTCCCTGTTGGTCTCTGGAAGGTGCCCAAGGTGAGCAAGCACATGACAGCTATTACTTTGGTCTCCACAGACATTGCATGGCTCTGTCTGTGTGTGCCTGCATCTCCTCACTGCACAGCTGGCAGAGCTGCCTCACAATGGCCCTGTTCAGGTGGTACCATCCCACAGCCTCCATGTCGGAGTAGTTCTCAAAGGTGGTGAAGGCATGGTACCACCTGTTCCAGGGATACCGCCGACAGGCCGTTCCTCAGCCATGTCGCTGTTCCTCCTTCCCCCTCACACCTCTCATTATGGCCTCCATCAAGAAGGGTGCACTATCCATGGCCCCTGATGTCTTGTATTCCCCTGAGTGGTCGCTGCTGAGGGATGTGTGTACCACCCTGGTTCACTGCCTGGCACTGTGCCTGCCTGTCCATCTCACTCTCTCTCTGCCACTGTCTCCCTCTCCACTGCCACCTCTGTCCCTCTTCCTCTGTGGCTGCCTCTGTCTGTCTGTTTGTCTCTCACTCACTCTGTCCCTCTCTGTCTGTCTTTCTGTCTGTCTGTCCTTCCTTCTTTCATGTGTTCTGTCACTCTCTCTCTCTCTCCATCTTAGTTATTGAGATATTCAGAAAGACCTTTGAGTCAAAGACTTATTTACAAAGCTTCCACGTCATACATAGAATATTCAGGGACAACATTTGTTACAGATTGCAATACATTACATTACATAACAGGTACTGTATACACATTTGCTGCTAGGTTTTGGGGTACCATCAAAGGGTATGGTGGGGTAGGATGCTAGCACCTCCCTTCCAATTCAATTACACAACAATTATGGCCCTATCACTGGCAAAATGGAAATTCTGGATGCCTTCAATAACCACTTCACAACGGCTGGCCTTGTCTTTAACACCTCTCCTGCTATCCTGCTGAGGGAACAATTAAGCTCCCATTACACTGGTGTTCAGAGAGCTGACTCTTCCTTCAGCTTCAAATCTATACTGTTGAAGCAAGTAGAGGACCTATTATGGCAGCTGGATACCAAAAAAAGCGCAGGGGCAGACTCTCTGGACCCCTACTTTCTAAAGATTGCGTCCCATGTACTTGCAGTCCCCCTAACACATCTCTTTAACCTACCTCTAAACTCTGGTTCTATTCCCACACTGTGAAAGACAGCCCAAGTGGTTCCCCTTCTAAAATCAGGGGACCCTATGGAACTTAATAATTACAGGCCCATTTCCATTTTACCAGTGCTATCCAAGATGCTGGAGAAATTAGTGAGTAACCAGTTAAGGGAGTATCTTGACAATGCTAATCTCTTGAATCCAGCACAATCTGGATTCAGGGCCAAGCATAGTACTATCACTGCACTAGCCAAGGTCACAAATGACTGGCAAACCAAATTAGATAAAAAGAATAATGTCTGTGCAGTATTTCTGGATCTGAGCAAAGCATTCGATACTGTGGACCACTAGCTTCTACTATCATCCCTGCACTCCCTTGGCCTAGATCCACCCTCCCTTAAATGGTTCAGATGTTATCTCATGGGTAGGTCACAGCAGGTAAAAGCTGAAGGTGACCTATCCCCATTAAAACCACTGTTAAGAGGAGTCCCCCAAGGCTCTATCCTGGGTCCTATTCTTTTTGCCATTTATATAAATAATATTGATTCAACCCTCATCAATTCCTCTGTACAACTCTTTGTTGATGACACTGTTTTGTATGTCAGCAACCCTTCGTCTGCAGCTGCTCGTGAAATCCTACAAACAGAATTCTCCTTGTTACAATATCAGCTACTTGAGAAAAAGCTTCTGTTAAATGCAAAGAAAACTAAAGCAATGATGTTCACAAATCAAAGCTCCACCAGCACCTCCTCTTCAATCATCCTCCCCCAGCTATGCACTATACTTGGAGAAAATCTGGAATATGTAGAAAACTTCAAATACCTAGGTGTGTGGATTGACAACAGACTCGACTTCACTCATCATTTAGAAGAACTGCTAAAAAAGCTTCGCCAAAGGCTTGGCCTTCTCTATAGATTAAAACCCTTCCTAAACAGAGATTCAAAGATGAGGTTAGTCCAGGCCATTTTTCTATCAGTTGTTGACTATGCAGACTTCCTTTATAGTCACTGCCCCATCTCCTACCACAAGTTGGATACCTTATACCATAGAGCAATAAGATTCATTACAGATCTGCCATCTAATACCCATCATTGCTCTCTTTATGCTGCAGTTGGATGGGTTCCCCTTCACCTCAGAAGGAACAGAAATGCAGCACTACGGATTTACAGAGCATTATCAAAAAAACTTCCAAACTATATTCTGGACTGCTTCACCCAGACCATTCCTAGCTCCTATGCCCTAAGAAGCAACAACATCATCCTGCTCAAATTGCCCAAATTCAACACCAGGCTAGGGAGGGCAGCAATCAGCTATTCTCTAGGTATAGCATGGAACACCCTACAAAAATCCTTAAAACTGTCCAATATTATTCCATTTGCATCCTTTAAACAGCTTTGTACAGTCTTCTTCACAGAGAAATGCAGTTGCTACCGCTAGAGCTAGCTTTGTCATCTCACAATCTCCCTCCCAAAAATTAACCATATATGGCATAAATCCTTCCAGGCAGACACCCCATCTTATGGCACCCAGTAATACCTTCACCATCCTAGTATTACATTATGCTGTGTGTTTGCCATGGCCCCTCCACTGGGACATGTATATACTGTATATACTGTAAATATTAGCTTAACTTTCCTGTAACCGATTTTTATTATGTGAATGTTACTGTACATCACTGTGTTTATAAACGTTTTTCCCCCTGTATGTATAACTGTTTTATATAAGTTGTATGATGTATCTGTTGTGTATCAACTGTTGAACCTTGACCTTATCAGGTCCATCTTGTAAATGAGCCTTGCTCAATGATGTTCGCCTGAATAAATAAAGATTTGATGATGATGATGATGATGATTTGTTCAGTAAGTGACTACCATTCCAAGATAACTTGAATTACAATGATTAGCACAGCCATAAGGTAGCAGAGAAGTTCTGAAGAAGGTTGTTTGTCAAATAATTAGATCGGAGAAATTAGATATGAGAACGCAGTAAAGTTGTTCTAGGTCATCGGGGGTGTCAGTTGCAGTCACATAGGTTGGAGGCCTGGCGGTGTTTCCTTAGCCTGGATTTAAAAAGAACCAAGCCTTGTTTCATCAGTTATTAGGCTTGGGAGTGAGTTTGTCTGGGAAGGGCTTTGTAGCTGAAGGATCTTTGGAATTGGAAGTCCAGCAATGGGTACCCATAGCAACGTTTGTTCGAGTTACAGGTGGTTCTGCCAGGAGATGCTGAGAGAATAATTTTGTCAAGGGCAGGAGGGGTGAGGCCTAAATTATCTTTTTAGTATCATTAGGCAGGTGTGGTACCTGATTCTGTTGTCTAAGTTTAGCCAGTTTGTGGTACTGTAGAGGGAGCAGGTGTGTGTAAAGCGATCACATCCAAGGATGAGATGGCAGGCCTTGTTTAACATGAGCCACAGTCTATTGAGGGCTGAGGTGGGTGCAGCACTGTAGATGAGAATACCATAGTCTAGCAGAGAGAGGACAGAGGAGATTATGGTAAGTCGTAGAGCCTCAGGGGTGTGGCAGTGTTTGTACCGATAAAGTATGCCTAATCTAGAGTTAAGGGCAGTTGCAAGGTGCAGGATATGTTAGATTAAAGTTGAGGGCTGGGTCTAGTGTGAGCCCTGAATATTTAAAGGTGTTTACTTGTTCAAAGGGGGTTTGATTAACAGTAAGAATTTGGGGCAGAGGCTCTGAAGTGTGTTCTGGGAATGGAGAAGATCATGACTTTTGTCTTATTGTAGTTAATTATTAGATGCTGGGTGGTGAGTCATTGTTCAGTTTCACAGAAGGTGTGTTGGAGAGTTTGGTGGAGTTTAAGTGGTCAGGATCAGGAGGCGAACAGGACGGCATCATCTGCATATAGGAGTAGGCTGTGGGGGCAGGCCGATGGGAGGGAGTTTAGGTGAGACTGAAAAGCAAAGGGCCAAGAATGGAGCCCTGTGAGACAACAGAGTGATTGGGAGGTTAGGAACAGGACGTGCCTACCTTTACCAACTGTGTTCTATCAGAGAGATAGCTGGTGAACCAGCTTATGGCATCAATGGAAAAGCCACTGTAGGTGAGTGTGTTCAGTAAGAGGGCATGGTTGATGGTATCAAATGCCTTAGAGAGGTCCACGAAGATGGCACCTGTGATGTGGCTGTGGTCCAAGGCGGAATGGATATAGGAGGTAAATTCAAGGAGGGCGGTGGTGGTACTATGTCCCTTTCGGAAGCCGTGTTGCTGGTTGCATAGAAGGTTATATTTAGTAAGGTGGTCAGTGAGTTGATCGGCGACCATGCACTCTAGTGCTTTAGATGGGGGGGTAGAATGGAGATGGGGCAGTAATTATTAGTGGATGTGCAGTCCCACTTTTTAGATAAGACAGATAAGCCAATTTCCAGAGGAAAATTCCCAAACAAAGGCAGTTGAGAATATGGGTGAAACAGGAGTTAGAGACTTCCAGGAAGGTAAGCGGAGAGTCTGAGTCAAAGAAGTCATTGCTATAGTAGGAAATGTTGAGCTTGTAAAGATTTAGCTACCTCAAGTAAGAAGCCAGTGAAGTGAATTTGGTGACATCCACAAACTGTTTTGCCAAACAAGTTCTGGCAACTTCACACACCACTATATTAGATTATACAATAGCAGGAGAATTTCTTGTTTCCTGATTGGTCAATGTGTGCCTGTGACAGTGATGTTTAACAACAACATCACTGGATTAAGTACAGCACACAAGTGATTACAGAACAGAAACAAATCCCTCCTCCCACAAGAACCATGAAACCCACACTGCTCTATCAGCTGCCCGACAGATAATTTCCTCCTCCTCCCTTATTCTCTTCACCACCCCAAAACAACAACAGCTGGGAAAAGCAACCAAACCACAACTGATATTGTGATAAATTGAATTTATGCTGTTTCCCCAAAGTGAGTGGCTTCACTGAACCACCAAAAGTGTAACTGCCATTCGTGTGCACCTAAGTGATACCGCCCGATTTCAGCGGAAAAAGTGGGCATGAAAACAAACACATGGTGTAATCCAAGCTGCTCTTGTACTCGCGGCACAAAAACTGTTGAGCCATCTCAGGGAAGTCTTTCCCAACTCCTTCTCATGTCCCAAATAAAATATCCTACACAGTCTCCAATCGGATCGCAAACCACAACCCCCAAATAATGCTAATCAAAAGAAGGGAGCAGGATTAAAACTTAAAAGGCCACTTCAGCAGTCAGTAAGCATACGGTGGGGTAGGCTGAGAATGTTGTAAACCACCACTGCAGTAAGCTTACAGGCTTCAAGATTAGTCTTGGGAAACCAGCATCATTTACTGAGCAGCTCCACCTACTGGTGGAAATATGTAGTGAACTTGTTTTAAAAACATGTACCTCCACTCACAAATAATGGGGAAAAAACAATATTTTTTATTTTTTTAATGTTTTTTTAAAATAAAAATAATGAGCCATTGTATAATAGCAATAAGGCACTCCAGGGATGTGTGTATTGTGTAATAACATCACTCCTGGGATGGTGGAAGCACACGGCTTCACCTCTTGCTTCAACCCACCTCAGGAGTGATGTTATTACACAATAACACACACCCTGTCATGCCTTATTGCTTATATACTCCATCAACAGTTTACAGACTGTGACAACAGAAAATAGCCCATTGATTAACAATTCTGCCTACCCCAGTCTAATACATGTTAATGGTCCCATTTACAATCCACCCTCTTTGGAGAAGACTAGTCATATCATTAAAACACCTTAGTGTCTACTGTTCACTATTGCCTGTTGAATTCTATTCAGTAATTCTTTAATATTTAATCTCTTCATTTTCCCAAAGACTGATCACAACCTGCAACACATCTGTCATGTTTAAAGTTTCTCAAACATTCTGATTGGTTAGGGTCACACATCTGAGATGACTCTAAACATTGAGAGAAACACTGCAATGTTCTGGAGGAACTTTGAGCAATGCCAAAGGCTGCAGTGTGACACATGATGCTCGAGCTGCTGCCGAGCCTCTGCTTTCATGATTGATGATGAGCAAGTGAGAATAAATGAGCAGAAATGAGCTAAACCTGCAAGAATGTTTATTACTCAAACCTCATTCATTTTATACCCTCCCCAGCCACCCACCCACTTCCCTGTTCACAGTGAAGGAGCACAGTTCAATGGTAAGACTATCCACAGCATCCTTCAGTGTGACAGATCTGTATGAGTTGCTACATTGTGTCATTAAAGGAAAATGATCACTGAGAGGGGATTTTAACTCTAGCCGGATGCCTGAAGACACATTCGCACTCACAGAATTCAATTCCATCATGTACTGGCGTACACAATCAGTGTATAAAATAAGATAACATTTATTTTTAAACAGGATAAAATTATTAGGACTTGTTACAGCCCTGTTTACAAAGTTATCCTGCATACAATTTAGAGTGTGTATACACTACACTTAAATGATTTACTGTACATAGCAGTGCCTACAGAATATAGAAAAGTGCTTGTATATTTTGAACTTTTATGTGGCCTACTCTACCTAATAATGCATGAGGTGTGCTTCCCTTAGCCCTGTTACCACACTGTTATGTACACTAATGATAAATTAAGAAACATTTTTTTCTAGTCCTTTTGAAAAGCACTTTGCATTTTCTTGGAGTAAAGACACCAATAAAACATGATTTATGTAGTCTAAAATATGGGCAGCATTCACAAACAGCACTAGCGTTTCACTGTTTTGTATGTGTGTCTGCTTCTGATAATGGCAAAATGGTAAATAGTAAAGAAGGTTCAAGATAAACTCTCTTAATAGACTGCCATGAAAATTGTTCATACAATATATGTAATAAATATTAACAGCATCGCTCCTTTCTCTTTCTGCATGAATCTGAACAGCAGTTGACTGGTGGTAAATCTTTACTGCAGTGAATAAAATGAATGATATACACTAATCATAAATCCCTTAAATGAATGGTATACAGTCTTCCTAAATCCCTGAAATGTAGGGTGTACACGCATCATAAACCCCTTAAATGTGTGGTATACATTCATCTTCATTAGATTTACACAAGGGACTCTATCTGTTATGGTGCTGTAACATCATCAAAGGAATCCATGACATCATAAACCCCAAGAATGACGCTCAAGAGGTTTATGATGTCATTGAATCCCATGACAATGCTACCACCACTATAACGGATAGAGTCTCATGTGTTGTTTTTTTTTTTAAATTCATGGGGTTCTTCTATGAACAGGCAGAATGAGCTGGCTATTTAACTCAGATTTTACTTGCCACTGTGGCATTCACTCTCACTCACCCCACTCCAGCTCTCAGCGTCACTCGATGTGACAGTCACATCCTGGCTCCATGGCAATGACGCCTGTCCCTGTTACTCACTCCCACAGCATTTGGGAGCAGGCACTGGGAATTTAAGTAATGATTTTTAAGTCATAGTATTAAAGTCATATTTTTATGAACAACCTAAGCACACATTATCAGTCATGTAGCTCTGGTTCACAGCCTTGCTCACTATTACAATGATACATAAAATTGGCAAGGACATTCCTGTGTCCTGAGTGACTGAGCTTGGCTCCAACCAAGGCACAAACATAGCACAATCCATGACTAAAACAAGTCCCTGCCAACTTGGTTGTAGCACATTTCATATCTTGGTCCAGCTGCAAAGAATCTTCAGTTTTCAATAAGCAGTCATTTTTTTTTTTCAAAATACATCACTGTTACCCGTAACCGTGCTCTTTCTCCCCCCATCTCCACAAAATCCATTCCCCAAACTCATAACTAACTTCTTGTTTAGATCACTCATTTATTTTTATTTTAACTTCACTTGTATGCTCTTTATCCCACTCACTGTCTTTCGGATGAGACGTTAAACCGAGGTCCCATCTGTCTGGATTTGTGGTAGTTCAGGTGGATGTTAAAGATCTCATGGCACTTTTCGAAAAGAGTGAGAATTTCCCGGTGTGCTGGCCAAATTTCCTTCATTCACTAAAATACCTCAACTGCTTAATCTGGTTCAGTCTCAGTTACTTACCATCTGTATCCCCAACCCCCCAGTCACCCCTGAAAAAGGGACTTATTGGCCCAGTGGGCTTACCAGGTCAAAAAATCTCAACAAAACAAACTTGCTTCAGCTATGATGGACCATTTCTCTAAATAGCAGTGCAGCTTACAAATGTATTTAAAAAAAGCCAATTAATTATGGATCTCTGTTGTGGCAAATTTAATCTTGGTCATGTGTTTTGCATTTGAGTGGGTCAGCTGTGACAGTCAGTTATCCAGTAAGAAACACCCAATCTCTCAGTATATTTTTCAAGCTGCTCCATGTCTCTGATCCCCATCCTACACCAAAACTTTCACCTGTTGCCACCCATTTTCTTTTTTTATCCCACCTCCTTCTCTAGTATCCTGGAAATGTTTAAACCTACAATTTGATCCAGATTGGAGTGATCCTCTAACACTACTGAACCACTAGATGTGATTGGTGTATATGAGAGCACTTTACCCAGAAGCGTGTTTCAATCTTCAGTAGACACTGTCAGGAAATTACCACTGTTCTTATACCCCCCCCCAACACTGATGAGCAAGTTGACCGCATGGACTTGTTAGCTAATGAACTACACAACACAATAGGTATGTGCATACACTTCAGTAGCAGAGCAGAAGTGGTCTGATATTCAGGAAATAGGTCAAGTGCAGTGCAAATATTTGAGTTGTGCTTGCCCTGTGCTCTCCCAGCTGCTGCGATATTCAATCAGATAACAAGTGGCACTATCTGACTAAACATCAGTCCATGTCAGAGCAGTGCTAAGTGAATCTGTGCTGCCCTGATACAGAGCTGGGTTGTATATAGCCCAAAGGTATGGGGCTGCCTGAAACAGGATAGCATCAAGACCCTGTGGGTTACATTAAGCCCAAGCATGGACATGAGCTCGTTGGACATTCAAGACACTAAGGAGCCTTTTTGCATGCTCATTATAGGCTCAGTTGCATGGGGTGCAGCAGTCCCTAAGCACTCCCTGCAAACCTGAAATTCTATCCCTGGTGATCCAGTGTACCCAGCCCAGGTTGCTTGTTCAAATGCCTTATAACATTCCCTTGTGGTCAAGTGGATCCCTTCATTTTTAATTACAAAGCTTTTCAATTTTCAGAATTTCCTTAGGGCCAAAAGCCATAAACTCACATGTAAAATAGCTCTTGACACAAAACTATGTTTAAACTCTGAAAAGACTCAGTCTGTATTATTTTCAAGTACTGATAAAAGAAGTCCACTGGAGATCCAGTTCCTAGGTGGAGTTCAAATAGAGCAAGTTGTTAAGTATAAGTACTCATAAGTCCTAGTAGATGAGAAATTGAACTAGGAAGCACATCTTGAGGCCCTATTGCAAAATATTGCCAGAAAATTCTGAAAGATGTAGAGATTTAAATTTTATATTACTCCTGAAATTCGACTGAAAATTGTAAACATCATGCTACTCCCTGTGTTTGGACTATGGGGATGTAGTATACACAGGGGCCTCAAGGACAGAGTTAGCCAAATTGAACATAATGTACAATAAAATGGCTTGCTTTGTCCTCGACGCTCCCAGGAGGACATATCATTGTGAACTGTATAGATCCTTAAATTGGATGAAGCTCAAGAATAGGAGAGATTGGCATCTCTTGATATATATATATATATATATATGGTTAAATTGCAAAAAGAAAACTAGTCAAGATATATCCTGGATCTATTTAATATTAGAGAAACTAGAAAGTGCCTAAGGTCAGCTCAGGGTTTAGAATATATTGTTCTAAGATGTAATATGAATATTGGGAGATCATCAATTTGGTTTAGAGGACCAATACTATGGAATTCCGTGCCTATCAGTTTATGATACGCAAACCCAGCCATTGGCCTGGGCTCAATTAAACAATGGTTCTGTGAAGGGGATCTGGCTCCATCAAAGTGCTGTGTAGAGAAACATAGAAACATAGATTTTGATGACAGATAAGGACCACTTGGCCCATCTAGTCTGCCCATTTCATTACCTAACAGATAAGCTGCAGATCCTAGTTAACCAACAGCCTACTTCCTCCTACCGCCCACTAGAATTGCCTTATGTCTGTCCCATGCATTCTTGAATTCCTCCACTGTTTTTGACTCCATGACCTCCACAGGAAGGCTGTTCCATACATCTACAACCCTCTCCATGAAGAAATACTTCCTCACATTACTTCTGAGTCATCCTCCCTCTATCTTCAAATTGTGCCCCTTGTTCTTGCACATCTCTTTTTCTGAAAAGCTACCCTCTTGGACTTTGTTGATTCCCTTGAGGTACTTGCAAGTTTCTATCATGTCCCCTCTCCTCCTTTCCTTGAGGCTATACATATTAAGCTCCTTTAGTCTTTCTTCATGTCTTCTGGTGCAGACCCTGCACCATTTTGGTTACCCTCCTCTAGACAGCCTCCACGTGTCTATTTTTTGTGGAGCTGGGGTCTCCAGAACTGCATGCAGTACTCCAGATGTGGTCTTACCAACTGTCTGTACAGAGGGATAACAACTTCCTGTTTTCTACTGGTGATGCCTCTCAGTATCCCCCAGCCCTCCATACTGCATTCTCACATTGCTTGCCCACCTTTAGGTCATTTGATATAACTACCCTCAGGTCCCTTTCCATTTTGTTGTTTTCAGTATCTCACCCCCCATTGTGTACTCTTCTCCTGGGTTTTTGTTTCCCAGGTGCATTACTTTGCACTTCTTTGTGTTGAATCTAAGCTGCCATACATTTGACCATTCCTCCAACATTGCCAAGTCCCTTCTTATCCTTTCCGTCCCACCTTGTATATCAACCCTGCTGCAGATTTTTGTGTCTTTTGCAAAGAGACGTACTTTTCCTTCCAGTTGCTCTGCAATGTCACTTATAAAGACATTAAAAATGACCGGCCCCAGTACTGAACCCTGCACTACCCCACTAGTAACCCCCCTTTCTTCA
This sequence comes from Neoceratodus forsteri, assembly GCA_016271365.2. Taxonomy (NCBI): domain Eukaryota; kingdom Metazoa; phylum Chordata; order Ceratodontiformes; family Ceratodontidae; genus Neoceratodus; species Neoceratodus forsteri. The sequence continues at coordinate 28,703,847 of CM028129.1, forward strand.
CTGTGGACTCCATTTACTATTACCCTCTGTGTGCTGTTGTCCAGCCAATGTGTTACCCAGGCTACCACCATAGGACCCACTCCCAGGCTGGCTAATTTGTTTATTAATCTTTTGTGTGGGACTGTGTCAAATGCCTTGCTAAAGTCTAGGTAAGTCATGTCTACAGCTCCTCCATGGTCTACTACTTTGGTCACCCAGTCAAAGAAATTGATAAGATTTATCTGACATGACCTTCCTGCTGTGCTCCATGCTGACTTGAGTACTGTGCCCCAATGGCCTCTAGGTACTCAACAATTCTTTCCTTCCAAAGTGATTCCATCATTTTCCTACCACTGAGGTCAAGTTGACAGGTTTGTAGTTTCCTGCCTTTGTCTTGCTCCACTTTTGTGAAGGGGATACATCCACCCTCCTCCAGTCTTCAGGTACCACACCATCCTCCCATGATTTGTTAAAGGGTAGTCAAAGGTGTTACTAGTTCTCCCTTAGTTCTTTTAGGGGGTGAATCTCATCAAGCCCACTGCTTTATCCACCTTCAGTTTTAAGAGTTCTTTCAGAACCCTTTCTTCTGAGAAAGGACTAGTATCAACCCCCTATCTAGAGTGCTTCTATTGACTGGATTAGGTATCTCCTTGCTCTTCCTTTCTAAATGCTGAGCAGAAATATTTGTTCAGTATCCTGCTTTTCACTGTCCCTCTCTAACCAACCACCCTCCTCTTTATTCAGCCTCAGTATCCCTACCTTAGTCTTTCTTTGCTCATTAATGTACCTATAAAGGTTTTATCTTCTTCTTAACTGAGTTGGCCATCTTTTCCTCAATTTGGGCCTTTGCTATTCTGACTGTCTTCCCCTTCCTTCTACATTAACTGGTACAGCTCTCTGTCCTGCTACTTCTGTGTTCCTTATACTTCCTGAATGCTATCTTTTCTCCTAACCTTCCCTGCCAATTATTTTGAGAACCATAGTGTTTTTTTCTTTCAATTTGCTTTGTTTATTTGCTTCACACAAAGCCTCGGTGATGCAGTTTGATGTTTCCCATTGTTGCCCCACCACCTTACATACTATTTGCCAGCAGATTAGGCCTTATGGTCTATCAAGTCTGCTCGAACCTAGATCCTTAGTTGGGTGCGAGACCTCCCATCCCTTGTGCTCCAGAAACCCCTATCATCCATCCCCACCACCCGGGACAGGCCATCATCTGATACATCCACTTTCTGTGTCTGTCCCACCCTCTCTTAAAGCTCTCCACTGTGGATCTCTGAACCAGCTCACCAGGCAGAGCATTCCAAGGGTCCACCACCCTCTCAGTGAAAAACCTCCTCCTCTTTTCCCCCCTCACCCTTCCACCTTCCAACTTCAAACCATGCCCTCTGGTGATGCCTCCCTGCTTTAGTCTAAAGATCCCCTCCATGTTTACCCTATTTATTCCCTTGAGGTACGTGAAGACCTCAATCATGTCCCCCTGTCTCTCCTCTCCTCCAATGAAAACAGGCAGAGCTCCTCAAGTCTGTCCTCATAAGTCAAATCCCCTAGCCCTCGTATCATCTTTGTTGCCCTCCTCTGTACCCTCTCCAGGAGCTGTATGTCCCTCTTCAAGTGTGGACTCCAGTACTGTACACAGTACTCAAGGTGTGGTCTAACCAGTCCATTGTACAGTGGCAGAATCACTTCCTTGCTCCCGAGGTGATCCCCTTGTGATGCATCCCAACATCCTGTTTGCCTTGCTAGCTGCTCTCCTGCACTGCTCAGTGTTATTCATACATGTATCACCATGACCCCTAGGTCTTTTCCCTGTTGAGGCTTCCACACCTCCCCCCAGGTGTACCTGTGTTTAGGTTCCCCGACCAAGATGCAACACCTTGCACTTGGTGATATTGAAATTAATTTCCATGTGTGAGCCCAGCTTCCAGGGTGTCCAGGTCCTTGCAGGCCAACCTCCCCTCTTCTCCCTCAACTACTGCTCCCATCTTGGAGTCATCCGTGAAGAGACTCATTTCACACCCTATACCATCCCTGATGTCTGATATGTATGCATTAAACAGGATTGGACCCAGGACCGAGCCCTGTGGTACCCCACTCACCAACCTCTGTAGGGTTCGAGCTCCCCACAGACCACTACTCTCTGAGTGCGTCCAGCTATCCAGTTTTCAATCCATCTGACCATCAAGGGCCTACTCCTAACCCCATCAGTTTCTCCACCAGACCATTGTGGGGACAGAGTCAAATGCCTTGCTGAAGTCCAAGAATAATACATCCACAGGCTTACCCTGTCCAGTTCTGATGTTACCCATTCATAGAACTCCACAAGGTTGGTTTGACATGATCTACCTGGCACAAACCCATGCTGCCATCCAGACCTCCCACCTCCGCCAAGTAAACCCCCAATCGTTCCTTTAGTATACTCTCCATTAATTTTCCCACCACTGAGGTTAAACTGATGGGTCTATAGTTTCCTGGTACTTCCTTCGACCCCCTTTGTGGATTGGTACCACATAGCCTCTGCGCCAATCCTAGGTACCCTCCCTGTCTCAAGTGACCTGTTGAAAAGCTCCATGAAGTGCAGCCAATAGTCCGCCAATTCCCATAGTACTCTCTTGGATGAATGCCATCCGCCCAGGAGATTTGTCTTTCTTTAGGGCCTTGAGGGCAAACCACACCCTTTGGTGGGATGGCATCATCCGTCCCTCCACCTTACTGGTCTTTTATCCTTATCCAGATGTGACACCCTAGGTACCTTTTCCTCCTTTTGCTCCATTTCTGCTGCTCCCTGATCCCACTCCTGCCGCTTCCTATCCCTTTGTGCCTTGCTTTGTAGATATCCATCCTCCCCTAGTGAACACAGAGGCAAAGTACTGTTAAATACCTCTGCCTGGTCCCCGCCTCTTCCACCCACCTCCTTCTGATCTCAATCTGCTGAGATGGCCCTTAGTTTTCTCGGCTCCCCAATGTGACGGAAGAACCCTTTTCCCTCCATGTATCCCCTGTGCCAGCCGTTGCTCTTTACTGGACTTTGCTCCCTCACCTACAGGTGACTTTTCTAGATGCAAGCTGGTACATTCCTTATCCCTATCCCTCTTGTTGTTTTATATTTTTGTAAGCCCTTCTTTTCTCTGACTGCTACCTGGACCTCACTGGACCACCAGCATGGTTTATGTGACCTTGCTCCCTTACGTTTCAACTTAGCGCCAGATCCTGGCTGCCTTATGAAGTCCCGTTTATGACCTCCCATCTCCTTTCCACACTTGTTGTTGAGTAATTCCTTCAAGTGATCCTTGAGAATATTTCCCATGCCCATAAAGTCTGCCCCTGAGAGTCCTGCCAGTGTCCTAGATCTCACCCCCACTCCAATGCTTGTTTGAAACCAGACAGTATTGTGGTCACTCCCAGTCAGGGGGTCCTGTGCAACCATGTCCCTTACCAGATCCCATCTGCCAGAACCACATCCTGGACATGCCCTCCTTGTGGGCTCCATCACATGCTGTGTTAAGAACACATCCTGAAGCCATCCAGCAGCCTCTGCTCCTTGGCCACCTTAGAGGACATGGTTCCCCAGTTAGTACCTGGCATATTAAGGTCCCCATCACCACTCCTTCCCCTTTTGGACCACACTGGGCAATGATGTTGTCCAGCAAACCATCCTCTAGAACATCACTCATCCTGGGGGGCCTATATGCTACTCCCAGCTTGACCTTATCTCCTGCTGGGGATCGTAAGGTGACCCATAAGGCCTCCACGTTTCCCTCTGCCTCTTCTACCATAGCAATTTCTATGTCATCTCTAATGAACATAGCCACTCCACCCCCTCTGCCCTCCTTTCTATCCTTCCTAAGCATAGTGTACTCCCGTACATTTAGGTCCCAGTCATGGTTTTTGTTGGCCCACGTTTCCGTGACTGCCGCCACATCCACCCCCGAACAGCATGGCCTGGAACTCTGGCAACTTGTTTCCCAAGCTCCTGGCATTTACTAACACTAACCCCCCCCTTATCCTGATCCTTTTGTGAACCCCACCCAGATTCCTTATACTTCCATCCTCCTCCTGCTCCTCCTGAAACCTCCACCTCCAGTCTGTTTCCCCCCTCCCCCCCCCTTGGGCTTGAAGTCTACTCCCCTTCTTGCCTGTTTGCTAGTGCTTTTCTGAGGCACTCTCCCAGTTTGACAAAATCAGCCCTCCTGAAGTCCAGTACCTTCACTTTTGTATGGCTTGACTCTACAGCTAAGTTTATCATGAACCACAATGTTTGGTGGTCACTTGTTCCCAGATGGTTACCCACTTCTAAATCAGAGATCCTCTCTCATCCCCATTTGAGAGTACCATGTTAAAGAATGCTCCCTCCCGAGTAAGTTCAAAAACTAACTGTCTGAGGCATGCCCCCTGTAGGGCATCGAGAATGGCCCTGCTCTTGGATGTGGCTGCAGCAAAGGTGCTCCAGTTAACATCTGGCATATTCAGGTCTCCTATCAGCAATATGTCCCCTTTCTCTGCCATCCTAAGTATGCCTTCTATCATTTCCTTGTATATTTCCTCCCCCTGAGATGGAGGTCTGTATACAACCCCTGTGCAGATTGTGGTGCCATTTCAGTCTCAGGATGACCCACAGTGCCTCCTCTCTCCCTGTTTACCCTTTAGTTCTGCTGCTTTGATCCCTTTCCTTACATAGAGCTACTCCTCCTCCTTTTCTACCCTCCCTGTCCCTCCTCTAGATTGTGGGCATGGTGTCAATACCGCACATGACAGAATGTCATTGGAAATAATCGCATTGCATGATTAAATGAAATCTTTTTTCTGTGGGGACTCTGCCACCACACCCCCAATCTATGGGGTCTGAGCCCCAACCCCCCCCAGGATTCTAACTCCAGAGGGTCTAACATGGAGGCGCACAGGTCCAGGGTTCGTGCATAATGCCGTATGCTATTAAGCGTACAACATTATGACCTGGTACGTAGACTGTGCACCCTGGTATGCTGACATCCCAGTCATGATTCTCTGTGTACCATGTTTCTGTGACTGCCACGATATCCAGGCATCCATCTTCCATCAAGGCCACCAGATCAGGGAACTTGTTACCTAGACTATGAGCATTGGTACTCATTACCCTCCATTTTTTGATGGCCTTATTCCTTTTTGCCCCATCCCTGTCCTTACTGCCTTTGTCTTTTTCTCCATTTACCTCTGCCTTCTCCCTATCAACTGCTCTATCTTGGTGTTTACCTCACTAACTACCCTGACTTTTTTGGGGGGGGCTATGATTTCCCTTCTCCGTTTCATTGCCTCCCCCTTGGCTAGTTTAAATGCTTTCCAATGAAGCATTTAAACCTATCACCTAGGATCCTGATTCCCTTCCTGGATAGATGCAGACCATCACTCCAGTATAGTCATGTATCCCTTCAGGTGGAGCCTCAGTTCCCAATGATGCTGAAACCCTGAGCTCTGCACCAGTTTTTCAATCACTGATTGAATCCCATGGTGTGGAGTACACTAGCCTCACTCATACCATAGACAGGCAGCACCTCCAAGAAGGTTATCATGCGTGCTACTTGTCTAAGGCCCCTCCCCAACTCCACAAACTCCTCCTGCACTGTTCCAATCCATTTCTCAGCCAGGTCATTTGTCCCTAGGTGGACAATGATATCCAGCTCCCTCCTCTGTGCAGCTGCTCCTGCAATCCTGAGGATTCACTCCCTGTCCCTCCAAGCCATGATGGCAGGCAGGCATCTTACCTCACTCTACCCTCCCCCAGTTCTACCCTCTTAATAACGGAGTCCCCATCATGAGTTGTTTCCTTCACCTGTGGGGTCCCATGCCACCCCCATGTGGGTCTCCTTTGTGGAGGTTCCCATCATCCTCCTTGGTCTGTACTGCAGATGCCTCCATACAGGAACCACACTCTGCCAGAATGGCATATGAATTGTGGAGAGGTACAGCTGAAGGGATGCCCCTCTATTCCACCACCCTCACCCTCCCTGAGCCCACTGTGGTCCAACTGCTCCTCTTTCTTTGCAACCTCTGAGGTAATGGTGGTGGCCCTGGTGGTCCCTGGGTAGGAAAGGAGGTCCCCAAAATCCTGGCCAACTCAGCCTGGGTTGAGCAACCTCCTCCCTCAGCCCAGAGAGTACCTGCAGATGAGACAACACTGCATCCTCCAGAACGTCTCCCAGAAGACTGCTGCTCCACAACCACTGCAGTGCATCACTCCCATCATGTCTTTATTTGTGGTCCCTTAACTGTTGTTTTGTATACATACTGTTTCCTCTCTGTTTATTTTATTTATTTATTTTTTTATACATATATATTTTCCCCTACTTTCCTATTGCCTCTGCGTCCTTACAGATCCTGATCTTCCTGTTTTGGGACATTAAGTTCCTATATTCCTCAGTAGTCTCCTTCTTACTTGGTCAGAGTCAGACCTCCAGCAGCTAGAGGGTGATGGAGAGCTACTCTTTTCTTTCTAGGATGGTGATTCTTTAGTGCCTCTGTGATCACTCCCTTCCTGCTCCTAAACAGGACGTTCCTGTTGTTAGTCAAATCCTGTGCCTATAAAAGTAGAACCAGGCTAAAGATAGGGGTGGAGGGAGGATGGAGGGCAATATAGTCCCAGTAGAGTAGTATAGTTCTAACAGCACCTCCTTCCTCTTGCTGTTCTCTGCCACAAGCTATCTAGGTCAGTTTTTAAATGCAGACACCTGTCTTCCTTCTCTCTAAGCCAGTCCTCCTAATTAACCATTTGTTTCTTCACCTAGCTAACTGCACAGATATCAATTCCTTCACCTAACTCAGACAAACACTTTTTTATTTGTTTTTACCTTAAACTGAAGTACCCAGTAATAGAGTTCTAGTTCTTTAGTCCACAAGAGTAGTATAGTTCTGACAGTGCCTCCTTCCTCTTGCTCTTCTAACTTGTATGTGGCAACTTATAAAGCATCCAGCTCTATAGTAATGTACTGATTAATTGTTTTGTGGAATACTATGTGGTTCGTCAGAAATTGTATCTGTTTAGTATGAAATTAATGTCCTAAATTGTTTCTGTGATGAATATGTATCCTTGATAGAGTTTTACTGTGATGTTGTTTACATTGTTATACAGTTGTTTTTATATTTCTTATTGTATAGGTAACTACTTTTATTGTAAATATAGGAACTTCTTAGAAATGAGCATTTTGCTCAGTGGAGTAATGTAACATCTTTTCAACTTAAAATCATGTGAATAAAATCTAGTACTTCTTACTATTACTTCACCCCCCCCCCGATCACTCATCTGAGCTACTTATAATAGTCCCTACTGGTCCTGTGTGTCCCCCACCCACTCCCCAGGTATACAGTGATACAGAATTCCCTGGTGGTCCAGTGGCCCCCCCAGCAGCCCCTCACTGGACCCACCTGCTGACATTTCAACTCCCTTCACCCCAGATCACAGCACTCTGACAAGCCACATATAACAACCAGCACAGTCCTCCTGTCACCTCCACAGCCAGCCACCATATGCTTCCCCACCAGCCTTGGCTCCTTAGACTGGCTCACTGTGCTAACACCCAAACTCAGGTCACTGGCATGGGAATGCAACATGGTCCCCACCATGCCAACGGACAACCCTGCAAACAACGTTAGTTCATAATCTTTTTGTTGTTGTGTTACATTCTGACCCCAAAATTTCAACAGTTTCCTTTTATGACCCCTTCTTCTAAACATAGCAGGTGTCACTGAATATCATAGTGGTCAAAACACAATTTTGTGCAAGACGTGCAAAATCACACATTGGCCAGGAATTGAAAAAACAATTATCATGTTCATGAGGCAGTGTGAAAAAATGACTATGCTGAAAATGTGGGGTTTAAATATTGAAAATTACCAAAGTTTTGAGTGTGCATAGGAAAAGTACAACACAACTCAATAATGTTGTTGTTTTTTAATATTTTGACCCTAAGCTTTCAAAATAATCTTCTTATGACCCATCTTCAAGAACCTGGTAAGTGAAACTTTTCACATTCCCACCAAAACATAATTTTGTGCCACAGATGTAACTTAAGGGCATGGGGGGGCAATACAGAGTGGATAGGGGAAATGAACCAGCAAAAAAAGTGGGTAGCAAGAGTCAGGCTACATGTTTAATTCAAGTGGCAAAAGGAACTAAGCACCCCAGTGTCTGGTTTGTTAAAATAAAGCACTTAGGCAGATAATGGCAGACAGATGCACACACGGACATGCACAGCGTGCTCAGCTGGGACGGGGCTAGACACTAACATGTAGCCTTGTCACTGCTGATCAAAACAGTGGGAATGGATTTGTCAACAGGGAGCCACCCCTGCCAGCTGACAAATGACAGTTGTCTTGTAATAAGACAACATGACTTCATGATGTGGCAAAAATTCAGTTATCTTTAGAACGTTGATTTATTAAAATGCTCAGGCTCACAAGCACAATGTTTTTTCTTAAATAATTTAAAAACTACTTAAGTTTTGGACATAACAAACACAAAAGCACAAACCTTGGGCCAAACTCTATGAAACTTGTAAGTTTCAGTTTTCTAATTCACCTCGTTTTTCAGTTATAGTTGAACAAAAAAGGTCTTAACTTTGGTAATTTGGGCAAAATGTGCCCCTCTATCACTTTGCCCACAGGGAACCAATTGCCATGACATTTACAGGATCCAGAGACTCTGGTAATATCTCTGAGTATTCCAAATTTCATGAAAATCGGTTGAACGGGGCAAAGTTATTAAGGTGCAAAAAGTTGGGTTTAACATTAAAGTGCTTAATTCTACTATACAGGCACTATGGTGCCTGAATAATATAACTGTTATATAGTTACCTTTAAGTTAAAACTGGGAGCTTACTCTCCTTTCTGTCAACAACACCTATACTTCCAAAACAGGACTCCAATATACTCATCATAAACCCCTTAAATGTGTTGTATACACTGATCTTAAACCACTTTCATGTACGATATATATATATATATATAGAGAGAGAGAGAGAGAGATACTGTATATATATATATATATATATATATATATGGTGGCACGATAGTGCCACTACAGTTAGGGTCGAGTACCCCATTTAAGGTTAAAGTGTGACATTTTGAAGCTTAATAACTTTACCACCATATGACGGATTTGCCTGAAATTTGGCAGGCATGGAGCGGTACCATAGATCTCAGGATCTGCCAAGTTTTGTAACAGTCAAATATACAGTTGCAGAGCTGTAAAATGACATTCCATGTCGCATTTATGCTTTTTTGCTCATTCTTTGCTCGTGCCTGCAGGTTGCACGGTTTGCCTGACTGGTCTGAAAACTTCAGGGAACATGTAGCCAGTGTCCCCAATGTGCCTTCTGAAGATTTCATGAAAAAATATTAAACTGTTCAAATGTTATTCAAAAAACAAATTTCCATTATAGTCAATGAAAAAGTTAACTTATTGCCTCCCTAGAAATGCCTGTAGGTGTCTGCAAATCTAACTGCAGTGTGTCCCACAATGCCTACAGAAGTCACCTACAGACTTCCTGTGTGCCCTAGAAATGTCTGGAGAAGTCACTCACATGTTTTAATATTACTTGCCAGCCAGAATAGATTAGAATTGACTGCATAGTGCCATTAGAAAGGTAATGTTGTGCTGAACAACTTTGCCGCTGACACTTTGTGTGTATCATGTTCACTTTAGGAGTTATTCATATTTGTTTATGACATTTTGTCCATCTAGAACCACCTAAGTACTTTGAAAAAAAAACACATTCTGGGTATCTCAGCCAGTATAAAACAAAAACCGAATTGAGTACAGTTGATTGCATAGAACCATTGGAAAGGCAATTTTGTGTGCAACAACTTTGCCATTGATACATTGTGTGTATCATGTACACTTTAGGAGTTATATGCATTTGTTTATGGTATGATGTGTATGGTTCAGATTTGTCCCTCAAACCTCACCAACACACCTTGACTCAAATGGGGAAAAATTATGTTTAATACTGCAGAAATAGCTGTTTGTTTTACAAACAAATTATTAAAATCACATCTAATGTCTGGATGCTTAATTTGGTGTTGATATGTTACATATTTCCCAACAAAAACAGGTTTATGGTGCATTTTTAGTGGAAAAATATTTTGTTTTGCTGTTTCAACCAGCACAGAAATAAAACTAAATTACCTGCTATTCCTTGCATATGACCATTGGAAAGGTAATTTTATGCTGAACAGTTTTGCCATTCGTACTTTGTGTCTAGCAGTTACGGTTTTTGTGCTATTAGCATCTGTTTGCGGCATGCCAATTATGTCTTGATTTTGCTTAGAAAGGCACAGGATTAACTGTTAACAGTATACAGGAGACAAGTGCTGCAACTTCAGAAAGCTCCTGTGGAGGCAATGAGTTAACAAAATGTTCTACAGTGTCACAAATGCAGTTTTTAGTGTCACAAATTACCCCTGTAGTGTCGCAAATCCACCATTTTGTTTTCAGTTGCTGGTCACAGAAATGCTTGCCATTTAAAATTGGGACCCTCTAGGGACACAATTCTTTTTGTGTCCACCTAGTTGAGCCCTGAGGATGCTAGCCATGTCTTTTTTGGGGGGCTAGACACCCCGGAAATATGTTCTTTTAATTTTTGAAAAAAGTAGTGTTGCAAAGTAGTGTTGAATATTCAACACTTTCATGATTTTTTTCGAAAGTGTCATGATGTACGACACTACTTTGTGACACTATGCCCAAAATAACAGGAATTCTTTGCCACCCTGCTGCAAAAGAATGATTTGGTCTTTTGGGCTGCAGTTTGGAAGGAAGAAAGCCGACATCACACAGATGTGTCTTTTTATAGTTTGGTGACAAAATATTGGAGGGCTGAAAAGTTATGGTACTCTGAAGTTGACAATTTTTCCCATAGGATAACATTACAGCATTCGCCGCACCTTTCGGGGCCCGTATCTTGGAAACGCTTCGAGATACGGACTTCTCATTGGAAAAATGCTTAGCCCAGCTTAGACTAAGTACAAAACTAGCAAGGAAAGTCATAAATTATATGAAATTTTTATTTTGTTTCTATGTCATACTGTTCCTGAGATATAAGCAATTTAGTATTCCAAGTGCTCATTTTCTGCTCCGAGGCCCATTATTATGTATACATTCTTTGCATTCACTGTGTTTCTCTATGCAGCTTTTGTGGGAAAAAGGGTGTGCACTTTCATTACTGTTACAGTTAGTGTTTCCACTTGTGTTTCCATGACCATTTGCGTTGGCGTTCTCATCTATGCCACCGTGTGCATTACCCTTTGCGTTTTCTTTTGCGCTTGCGTTTGTGTTACTGTTACCATTTGCATTTCCATCACTGTTTCTGTTTGCATTTCATTTTGCGTCACCATGTGCATTACCATTTGCATTTGCATATGCTCTTCCATCTGCATTTGCATTTGTGTTTCTTTTGGCATCATTGTTGTTGTTACCGTTTGCATTTGCATTTCCAATTGCATTACTATGACTGTGTGCATACGGTTTGCATTTCCATACACGCTTGTGTTTGCCTTTCTGTTTTCATTAACGTTTGTGCTTGCATTTCTATTACTGTTTGCATTATCGTTTACGTTTGCGTCACCATGTGCATTAGCGTATGCGCTTGCATTAGCGTTGCCGTTACTTCACTATTAAAGTGCACATTCTCAAAAAGAAGGGAAATTCATGGCAAAAAATTTCATTTAATGCATCAGTTAAGGTTGTTCCACAGTGACAAAGTAGGGAAATTCGATGTTAGGTTCCCACCCCTTGCCTCCACCCGCCCCATCAACAGGCTTCGGGCATGCGTTAGGGTCGTCTGTCCTAACTCTCACCCCATTCTCCTATATTACACCACCTCAGCTTGTTTACACATGGGATGGGGTGAGAGTTAGGACCACTGACTCCAACGCACACCCCGATGCCTGTTGGTGGGGCCGGGATGTGGGTGGGTGCAAGGGGGGTGGGAACCCTAACATCGAATGTCCTTATTTTTATCACTGTGGAACAACCCTAATTGATGCATTAAACAGAGTTTTTGCCATGAATGAATATATATATATATATATATATATATATATATATATATATATATATATAAAATATTAACTTAAACCCCTTAAATGTAGAGTATACAGTCGTCATGAACCCTTAATTGCAGGGTATACACACACACACACACATCTTAAACTTCTTAAATGTGTGGTATACACTGATCTTAAACCACTTTAATGTATGATATATACATATATATATCATATTCATCTTAAACCCCTTAAATGTAGAGTATACAGTCATCATGAACCCTTAATTGTATGGTATACACATCTTAAACTTCTTAAATGTATGGTATATAGTCATTGTAAATCCATTAAATGAATGATACACATTTATCTTAAATCCCTTAAATGTATGATACATACTAATCTTAAACTCCTTAAACCCCTTAAATGTATGGTATGCTACACTCATCATAAACCCCTGAAATGAATGGTATACATTCATTTTAAATTCCTTAAAGGAAAACTGTACCCTCGTATCATTTTAATTTTATTTGTTTCCATGCCAAAAGACAACTCCTTTCCTGTAGCTGTTAGGGCTATATGTATTACCTTTAGTTTGTTTTCACTGCTCATGGTAGCTCCTGTGACTGTCCTGGGGTCTCCATTTCATGGTTGTTGAACTCTCATTGTCCATGAGAACTGCATTAGCATATGAGAATATGAAGTCAAATCAACCATTTGTATTATGTATCTCTATGCTGAAAGAACAAATACCCTGCAAAAACTCTCTAGAAACACATAAACTGAATGAAGTGTAAAGGGAAAAACCCTGCATTACAACTCAGATAGGTGGCAAAGCTCTCTGAAGGTAAGCGTGGTATTTCATACCTTCTTGTAGCCTTTTTCTTTGAAGACTAATTAAGTGAGACAGGCATACTGGGGACTTTAAATGTTGATTACACATCATGTTCTCATATGCTAATGCAGCTCAGGACAATGGGATTTCAACAACCACCAAATGGAGCCTCCCAGAACAGTTACAGAGCCCAGTATGAAGTGTGAAATTGGACTAAGGCAGTCACATACATCTCTAACAGCTACATGAAAAGAGTTGTCTGTTGACATGAAAACAAATAAAATGTAAAAGATATGAGGGTGCTTTTCCTTTAAATGTGTAGTATACCAATCTTAACCCACTTAAATGTATGATATATACAGTACTCATCTTAAACCCTTAAATGTGTGTGCATGGCAAACTAGTCTCTCCCAGACTCTGCTTGCGACTGCTACCAGCTTTTTCCAACCCCCTGACTGTAGGAGTCCCTCAGTAGCTGCAGCTACTCAGCTTACACTCACCTGTGGGGTATCTCTAGGTTTGAATCCCACCAGAGCCATTGCCCATACAATACAGCATGCCTTACCAAAGGGCAAATAACTGACCCCCCGTCTCAACTGAGAACACCTCTGTTTTGAAACAAAATGTGTTACAGTAACTGTAGCACTTTTCTTGAGAGATGAAACACAGTTTCTGTCAGTAGTATAAGCCAGTTATCTGTACCTTAAGGACTCATTCCCAGAAACATGGCATTTATAATATTAGTATTTCATACTTCAGGAAAGTCATACATAAAATACAGAATACTACACTAAAACTATGGAGAACAGTAATTTTACAAAGATAAAAAGAGAAAACACGATCTCCCTTGTCTCTCTTTATTTAGCAATGTAAAATCTATTACCACAGAAAACACCTTGGTGAATTAAGGCAGACTCAAACCTTGACCCCTATGCCCATAGGGGCAAGACGTATGCACTGGAGGCACGTATCCCACCTGTGGAGCTCCACACCTGCGGACAGGTGTGCACCGGTGGCTTTCATGACTGCCAGCCACCTATCCATGGCCCCACCCCCCGGTGCATGGGTACATGCAGGTTTACGCTGGGTGGCCATGTGTGGAGCTGTGCACCTGGGTGGGCATCCAAAGGGATGCCTTTCCCAGATCCCTAAGTGGATCCTGCACATGGTGGGGGGGCACATTGGCTGTGCTCCCCCACAGATGTTTGCACAGCTTGTGGCTGTGGAGGTGAGAGGTGGGATATGCCATAAGCTGTGCCCGGCCCTGAACAGATGGGGAGGTATGGAGAGGTGGAGGCCGTGTCATGATGATGTTTTGGGGGTGATTCATGCCCACCACACCAGCAGGGCTTGGATGTGAGTGAGGGATGCAGAGGGCTGGTGGTGCTGTACAGGGGTTTGCAGTCCAGGGGCTGGTGCCCCCATATGTGTGGGGGTTGCATGCATGGAAAAGATGGGGTGTGGCTGAGTGCAGGGGTGGGTGGCCCCTGGTGGCCTGTCACTGTGGTTTCTGGGGTTCTGGTGTTGAGGGATGGAGGCATGGGGTACATAGTGGACTTACAGCAGGGGTCGCCCTGGTGAAACCCGATGTCCACCTCTGCACCCGTGGTCAGACTATATGCCATTGTGCAGTGTGTGTAGTGCTGGCACCCTCCCACCCACCCCTGCTTGTTGTAGTCCACACGGGTGGATTTTCAGGTGCATAGGGGCTGTGTGCCCCGTTGGAGTATCCCATGCAGGGGCACAATGGGTGCAGAGTGTCTGTGCACATCACATATGCAGCACAGAGACACTCTGTACCTTCATGCATAGGCCCCTATATGTTAATTGCTCGGAGTTTCAACCTGATTACCCAATGTCTCACAAAAGTATGGCTTAATTTGGTTCCCAAAACTGGTCTCCACCCTCCCTCAGCACACATGTCCTATGGCATCACTTCTAGGCCAGATCTTTGTGTTTCCAGGGGCAAGTTCCATGTGAAACTTGTCTGATCTGAACTTCAGGAGTTTGTGTATTACAAAGGATCCCTCCTTTATTTAACCTCCTGTCATACATTTTGAAGGGGTTCTTGGTCTCATCATCCAGCTAAATTATGATCAAGCCTGACCACTTCGGCAAAGTGACCACCTTCATCAGTCAGGAAAAAAGCATCACATTTTACCTTGCCAAACAGAGCTGAGATGCCCTTGCATTCTCTTTTGTTTTTGTGGGAAGCCTCTCTCTGGCTTTATTACTTATGTAGTGTTCTCGCCAGAGGGCTCACAGGTGTTCAATGGGAGCTCACCAATTAGAAGAAGGCCACAATTCTCCTGCATTCAAATCAGTATAAAGGGTTTGGTGAGCTCAACCTTGCATTTACAATGTATCTTAGTAAAATTTATGGGGAGGAACCTCATGTGTGACCACCCCAATTCAGCTGGATGACGAGACCAAGAACCCCATCCAAAATGTATGAAAAATAAGAAGATTGGAGTTACTTTAAAACATTGCAGGCTTTAAAGCAGCAAAAAGGAGGAAGGGGGAGAGCTCTGGTACCTTAACTATATGCTAATTCACATAATTCCTAGAGGTATTCTGGGAAAATTCCAATGGATAAAAGGCAATAAAATAAGCCTGAATGGCTACCCCAGGGGCCATATAACTGGCAGGAAAAAGTTAAAAACAAAACAACTTCTCACAGACACAGAAATGGAACAGAATGCCAGGGACCATCAGAAAAACAAAAACACAATGAACAACATATGTTTTATAATGTTTGCATGTACTGTAGTTTTCCTTTAAATGGTATGGTATATCCTCTTCTTAAACCCCTCAAATGTGTGGGGTACCCTCATCTTAAAACCATTAAATTGAGTGTTGTACACTGATCTTAAACTACCCTAAATGTGTGATATGGTATTTATTCATTGTAAACCCATTGATATGATAAACACTCATCCTAAAGTATACTCCTTTAATAATTTGTAAAGGCTTGTCTCAGTCCATTAAATGAACCATATCACCCTTTTTTCATAATAGTATAGTATCCAGATAATGTAGTTCATAGTAAACACCTTATTGAAACAAGGGCTAGTACCACATTACTTTCGTATAATGGATGAGATGTGCAGTGAGTTCCATGGCAGACAAGCACCCTGGAGCAAGTTTGGCATGTCAGTATTTATAAAGTTACTATTACACAACCCCCTTCTTACCTCTGAAGTGCTTTTGTACAGTAGGGATAAATACAGTCCAGGAAAATGTTTGGATTGTAGCAAAGAGTTACATACTGAAAATGTATTGTTCCATACTATAAAAATTAAAAACGTGAAATGCAAGCTTATCAGTTAGCTTAAAATTGGCACTGTTTTACATATGACAATGTTATACACTGGGGACATATGTAGAATTAGTGTGCACTTTGATGAAGGTTCACTTATGAAAATCTTCTGCACAAAGGAGGCGAGGGAAACTTGTGCTCTGGATTTTTTTTTTTTTTTTTTATTTTCTCTTTATCCTCCTCCCTACTTGCAGCCCCCTCCTCTTCGGGAGATACCTATGGGCTTATCAGCCTTCGCTCACCTACCTGGAGCCGGTGCAGTCCATGCCCCATGGAGCCGTGGCTATACCCCCCAGGCGGGTACGAGGCGGGACACCCTTCCACTCCGACGTTCCACTAATCTTTGTCGGCATGCTGTCTCGGGCAGTAGGGGCATTGAAGGTCGGAGCCCTGGTGCTCCGTCTACCAGGAGGCTGCAGAGGTTTTCCTGGTGTTTCTCGACGTGCCAGGTCTGATGGCGTCAAAGGCGCCCGGCATGACGTCAGCTTGTCGCTCCCCTCTGTTGGAGCATCGGCTTGCTGTACCTCAGGTCTCCACCTGGGGTCAGACAAACACCGAGCTCAGTACCCCTCCCAGGAGAGGGCGAGCAGTCCTTGGGGCGCTCAAGTCCTCCCCTCCCGGCAGCCCTCCAGCTCCGGGCTCGTTCCCGAACCGGGTCAGCTGTTTCGTCATAAGAAATCCAACCTGCTGCGCCGGGCGCTCCTGTCTCTGGATTTTTTAAGTTATTAATTTCTATTAGAAATGTCAAGAACAAAAGCATTACATTCTTGACATGTACAAAAATAGTCTGTACAGCAAAAATACAAACACAACTATGAATAACACTATAATGCCATACCTAACACGGCAATTGCACTCACATGTAAAACAGCTCTTGATACAAATTAGCTAACAACTCATGTTCTATTATAGAAAAATCACATTGTCAGAGAGGAAGAGCATACATTGGCACAATGGACTATGTCACCAAAACAATCTTTTAAATATTATTCAGTTGCTGAGAAAGAGGTATATCTTGCCCCCTAATTGGGACCTATACTGAACATTCACAGTGGCATTTGTAAGAAATGTGGGCCTGATCCCCCAGCTGTAGCTCCTTCAGGGGGTTTGCAGAAGGGAGAAGAAAGAATGGGGGTCAATATTAACCAATATTTGTCCATCGTTCCTCTGCAGGTATGGGGAAAGCCTTTCAAAAATAGCCAGCTTCCCCAGAGAGTTAATCCATTTGGCCAGCTCGGGGACCTTTGTGGATCATCAAGTTCCTCATAAGGAGTCTTCAAATACCTCAAGGGCATGAACAAGGTGGAAGGGGACAGCATATTCCAGTTTAAAAGTAGTGCCAGAACAAGAAGGCATGACATGAGACTGATGGGTGTCCGCATAAGGGGTAATGTCAGGAAGTTGTTTTTTACAGAGAGGGTGGTTGATGCATAGAATAGCCTGCCCAATGAAGTGGTGGCCACCTGTACAGTGGCAGGCTTCAAAAATGCATGGGAGAGGTATAAAGAAATATTAATGATGGGAAGATAAAGCTAAATCCAGTGACCATATAGGGTCACTGGCCACCTTGTCAGGTAGCATAAATGTGCAGATTTGATGGGGCTGGCAGCCCTTATCTGCTGGCAGAATCTTTGTATCTATATATCTATGTCTTTTGGGCTCCAAAAAGCTACCAGTAACACAGGGAACTGTCCTGGGAAATATGCAACCTGAGAGGCTACCCAGGAGACAACATGGGTGCAACAGGGATTTATACATGAAGGCTATTACCTTCTGCCAGAAGGCCTGTATAGCTGAACACTGCAACAGAATATGAGTGAGGCTACCCCCTGGGGTCCCAAATCTCCAGCAAGTGTCTGAGGGGACAAAGTTTAATGTTTGCTGGTTCACTGGTCTTTAGTATTAGTGGAATAATATTTTATTTTGGATGAGTCATGCTCTCCCATCACACAGGCCTTGTGTATCACTTTCCAGTTGTTGCACCATTCGGTCTAAGACATAAGGATGTTGAGTTAGGTTTCCCATTTATCCTTTTTTGCCTGGGAGTGTTCTGGGATACCTTCATGTTCAATTTGTGTATGGTCCCAGTTCTATGTTTTTTGAGCCATACCAGAAGATAATAGTAGCAAGTTGTGGTGAAGGCTTTTGGGGGAGGGAAGGAATTTCTTCTGCAATGAGAAGATAGCACTTCTTATAGCAGTTGTTGTGGGGCAGCAGTTTTCAGAGAGACGTTTTGCAGACTTTGGTGCTGCCCTATCTGCACGCACCTCTCTGGGTTCAGGGAAAAGGTCACCTAGACTCCAGGCCAAGTTCGCTAGGATTTGGGGGACCTCTTCTCCCACCAAGGGGCCACAAAATCTACCACCGTTACCTCAGAGAGTACCAAGAAGAAGGAACAGCTGGACTATGGTGGTCTCTGGAAGGGTGGGTATGGTGATTCAGAGGAACATTCCTCAGATGATACCAGTACATAATTCCTACACTGCTCTGGTAGGGGCAGGACTGCCAGGAGGAAGCACCCTTGTACTAACCAAGGAGAATGTAGGGGATCCTCTGTAGTGGACACCTCAAGGAGGTAGGTGAGGGACCCCAGGGCAGGAATCAACTTCTGGTGAAGAAATCAATTGTGGGGGAATACGTTTAGGAATAGAAAGTGGGGCAGAGAGGGAGGTCAGGTGCCTACATGGTATCATGGACCAAATGGATGGGAAGTGGATCCTGTGGATAACTAGGCAGCAGGACAGAAGAGGGAGCAAAATGTCATTGTCCACCTGAGGACCAATGACCTGGGGCTAAGATAGTGCAGGCAGAGTTTTCAGAGCTGTTGAGGGGTGTTAGACAAATAGTGCACTCAGTGGCTTTTGCTAAGGGGCTGTCTGTCAATGATGGTTGGAGGAGATGGTCCTCAAGACTAGAAGCTTCAGCCCATGGTTGAAGGAATGGTGCAAAGAAGAGAGGGGTTTGGCCACATTGGGAACTGTGGACCCACCTAGAGAGACAAGGGCCTATACAGGGGTTATGGCCTGCATCTATCCAGGAGAGGAACTGCAGTCCTCTTTGGATTATTTTAATTTTAGTTTGATGAACATGTAAACTAGCCAAGGGGGTGGAAGGACTCAGGGAGGGATGAACAGCCCCCACAGACTGAAGAAGAGAGTAGGGGGACCCAAGGGGAGATAATTCCTCCAGAGTGAAAATTAATAAAAGAAACAGAGTGGTAAAAAGGAAGGGGGATGGAAATGAGAACATTAAAAAGAGAGGGGGAAGGGGCAGAAAGTTAAAAAGGGGTTGGCAAATAGAGTGGCAACATCTGGAAGGTCATGTGTATGAATGCTAGAAGTCTAGGAAATAAAATTTCAGATCTAAAGGACATTATAGCAGAGGCTGATCTGGATATTGTGGCCACTACCGAATCATGTTACACTAAAAATCCTGAGACGTGGCCACACTAGGATATACTCTGTTCAGGAAGGACAAGGTGGGAAGAAAGGGGGGAGGTGTGGTGATTTATGTGAGGGAAAACATGAAAGCAACGGAGCTAGAAGGAATACAGCAGGGCAGAGGTACTATGGCTCACTCTTGAGATGGGAGCAGAGTCATTATTCACATTGCCATGATCTACAGACCTCTGGCACAGGGGAAGAATTTAGATGAAGTACTGGTGGGCGATTGGCAACATGAAAGAAAGGGTGGTGCTGCTGGTGGGGACTTCAATCTTTGAAATTAAGTTTATTTTATATTTTCAAACAATCAACCACAACAATTAACCCATTTACAAAAAACAAAATAACAAAATACAGCACAACTGCAACTATATACAAATAAGCAAGTGCACCATCAAGAATAAGAACCAAAGCACAGCAAACAACCTTCCATAACATGGAGAAAAAAAGAGGGCAATGTTATGTAACCAAATAAAAAAATTGCCATACAAGTGAAACAATGGATAACTTAAAAGGGAGCAATATCAAAACTACAACCATAAAAATAGGGTATGTACAGTAACATGTGCAGTTTACCCCATCTTTTCTCATATAATGACAACATATTATGAGTACTTGCAATAGGTTTTTCCAACCAAAGATTACTTAGTAATCATTAAACCATTCTGCATATGTTAATTGATGATGATATCTCTAATGGTGTAAAATCAGTCATTTCAGTGCCAATGATATCATAGCTATATGGGGCTGGATATTCAATCTGCACCCAAAAAGTGTGCAATAGCAGGAGCAAGCACAAGTCCATTGTGCCCATGCCCAATAGACGCGATATTCAAAAAAGGAGCAAGCCAAATTGTGCAAACAGCCAACGTCTGAATATCGCACAACTTGCGCCATAGCGTAACTAGGAAGGGGAGGCTGAGCAGATACGATGTTCTATAGTGTAACAAGGGCAGCCCAGCTGAGCAGCCCAGAGGCGCCATAGCACAAGCAGGGAGCCCCCCAGCAGCAGAGCAATGGAACTGCACAACCAGGGAGGTAGGCAGGGGCCCACCACCCATGCCACAGATGGGCACAGGAACACACTGCAGAACTGACAATGCACCCCCACACCCCAAGCACAGCACAACTGGGGAAGGGATGGAATATCCACCGGCCCATGGGGACAAGCAAACAAAGCACAGCTGGGCCATGGTGCCCCAGCACACCCACTGGCAAGCTGAGACTGCCACACAAGGAGGGTGGACCACCCCATGGTACAGCAGCCCCCCCATGCACAGCACACCCTGCACCGTGACCCCAAGACACCTCCCATGAGCAGTGACCAGCACTGCAGGAATCCCCATGCATACCCCCCCACTGTCACACTGCAACCTCGTATACCACAGAACCATACAAGCCAGACCCACAATGAGCACCCAGCAGTGGGTGGCAGCTGCAACAATACAATGGCAGACACAGTGCCAACAAGCACAATCCCGTGAGGGGCACAGCTGAGAGACTGAACATGTGTCACCACAAGAGGTACCCCACACGGAAAGGGCGTGCCTGACACCACTGCCATTGATACAGCACCTGCACAGTAGACAAGTGTCAGCGCGACCCACCATGAGCCACAGCAGCCAGCACAGACATCCACAGTGCTGCATGGAAGCATGCAGCACACGGATGCAACACAGTGCAGGGGCAAACACACACCCATACCCTCGGGGACACCAACACAGGGATGCAGTAGTGTGCAACCAAGCCCCAGTGTTGGCCCATGTAAACTGTGTACACACAGCCTGCAGTCCACCATGACAACACGGTGACACCCACCCTGTGCATGAACTGTGGCCCTGTATGCCACCAGCATATGCCTGGATCACAAGTCACAGACAGTGGTGCAACCCCTGCAACACACACAAGCAACAGCATGGAGGTGGGACAGCAACTGTGGAGAGCCACAGTGTCACCCGAGCAAACATGCACCTCACCAGTGACAGGAGGCAACCCAGCATTGTGACAGTCACAGTGGATGACCTGCAGGGACAGACACCACTGACAAGGCAGCAGACCTGCATGAGCCACAGACATGCAAGGGTGTCAGCTGCACAGGCCAGAGACAGTTTGACAGGGCACAATGGACACAGAGCAGGCACCATGGACCCTGCACACAGCAATGCAATGCAGAGACAACACACACCACAGATACTGACTGATAGCAACTCACACAGAGACACTTCCCCATGCACACACACATACCCATGACTGAACCACCCCAGATGCCATACACCACTGCAACTGAGCACCTATAGCCAGCTGCAAATCAGAGACCACCACAGTATTCATATCAAAATCTGTATTATAAAATATATAACAACAACAACAACACCATCTATATACATATATACATATATGGGGTGGAGGTACAGGAACAAGGTAGGGGTGGGTAAGGGACAGGGGTGAACAACTGGGAGAGGGAAGGCGGGGTGTGAGGGTCAGTCAAAGGGGGGAGGTAATGCATGATCAGTGGCATCCAGCCTGCTCCTCCACTGCCTGGGGTCATTCCTGGGGTCACCTTCTCCTCACCCCATGCTGATGGAGGTCCTGCAGTATGGCCAGGGATTCGGCCACCACACGAACCAGATCCTGGATGGAATGCTCTATGCGAAGGACTATCCACAGACCTAGGACAAGGGATCAGAGTCAATGGGTGTGACTGTCCATCCCCCTGCAGCCCACCAATCATGCATGGCATACAGCCATGTGCCCCGCTCCTGTGATGGTGTGCACCCACCCACAGTGACCATGTGCACAAGACATGCCCAACCAGGCAGCAACAGCCATGTGTACTACTGCACACACACACACACTGTCCATGTCCAGCACAGCACAACCAAGGCCGTACTGTAATGTGGCTATGCGGTGGGCAGGCAGTGCCACAGCCATGTGCCCAGTGCATGCATGGACCACCATTGACGCACTCCCAGACATGCAGTGCCACTGGACAGTGCTGACTGTCACATGCCATGTACATGGCAGTGGTATCCATGGATGGTGGCCATGCCTGCTCCCACCCTGTCACACAGCATGCAATAGCAATCATGGTGTCATGGCACTCACCCTCATCGGGCTGTCGCTGGCATTGGGGTTGTTCCCCAACACGCTCCTGTTCTGCTTCCTCCACCCTCCACTGCTGCTCCATGGCCCTCCTCCGCTCTGCCATGCCTGTGGGAGACAAAAGGAGAGAAACACATCAGTACAAACCTAAAGCATATTTCCCCTGCCCCAATGTGTGTGCCCACCTACCCAGCCAGACCCATCCATCCCATACCCTGTAAACACCGCCACAGCCAATCCGAGACCATCCCTCCCCTATGTGCTGGACACAAAAGACAGTGTTACCCATATGGACCATACAGGTGCGTAGACGGATCACCCACCTGGACGAGGCACCACGCCCCTCCTGGCACGCAACCGCAGATGTGCCAGTAGCTCCGGCTCCCTCCGTCTCAGGTCCCCATACCGGTGCCTGCATTGCTCGGCCATCCTCCTGCGGCCAGTGGCTGCCTCCAGGTCAGTGGCCACCTTTTGCCAGACCTGGGTCCTGGCCCTGTCCAGTGGCACCTCACCATACAGTGGGCCATAGTGTGGCTCCACAATGGCCACAAGGTAGTCCAGCTCAAGGGCACTCCATTGGGGGGCTCTCCTGTGTGCCATCTCCAGTGCTATAGTAGGCAATATGGCACTCCGCAGCACGGCAACCCCACATGGAATTGCTGCGCACTACATCGCCACCATTCCCTATTGTGCTATTGGTACAGTGCTGCCATTCCCTATCACGCTGTCACTGAACAGCGCGATAGAGCTGCAGACATGCCGGATGTATAGCACCAAGGGGGAAGGTTGGGCACAGGGTCATGGGTCTCTGGCGCAAGGCCACGCACAGCGCCATCGGACGTCTATGCGTCTAGTGCGATTGGTCGCCTGTGTGCCATTGCCACAGCGAACTATTGCGCAGTTGTGCCACAGCGCCATGTAGTGACCATCGCCATAGCACCACTGGCACAATGGTGGCCGTGCCCTGAATTGCCTACCATGCACAGCACATCATCAGTGCGGCAGATGCTTGCGTAAGCTACCTGGGCATGTGCAGTGCGGTGTACTACGCAGCCACAGAACTGCGCCACTGGCTCAGCATGTTCAACCCTATTGCGCAAAGCGCAACAGCGCGATATTCAGCCGTCATATGCAAATCATTCGATCAGCCATTCAAAGGTGCAGCAGCGCGTTTGCATCTCATTAAGTTGCTCCTCACCTGATTTGCATGGATTGCGCTATAAAATGTGACACTGTTCTGCAGTGGCCATATTCGATTACTGCAGTTTATAGGTGAGTTGCATGCTGTGTGCTGTTCTGGACTGTGGTCTCAGGGAGTTGCTTTGTACTGCACAGTCACAGGTGACCACTGTCACCCATACAGGCTGAGAAATGACCAAGCGAGGACTGGGTGAGGAGGATGATGGTGGGCAGAAGAAGAGGCCTAATTTTACCAAGGCTGAGATGGAGGCACTCTTTGAGGCCTACCTGGATGAGGAGCCACTGCTCAGTGGACGGTGGGGCACCCCTCAGGCCCATGCTGCTGCATGGGAGGGTGTGGCATGTGCCGTCAACCTGCACAGCAGCCACCAGTGCTCTGTGTAGGAGTGTAAAAAGAAGATGAGTACCGACAGGAGGAGGGTGAAGGAGAAGGTGGCTGCCATCAGGGCGGCACGTGCTGCAACAGGTGGGGGCCAGCCGGAGATGGTGCAGCTGACTCTGGCAGAGGACAGGCTCACTGCAAGCATGCAGCGCAGTGCCATTGAGGGCATTCCAGGAGGTGGCTTCCAGACAGGAGGTAGCCCATCACTGCATGGTACGTCATGGTCTGTGGGGGGGGGTGAAGGGAGATCACATGCACTAACGTGTCCTTATTTTCTGTTACAGATCCTGTGCATCTGCAGTGGTCAGTGGTGGAGGGCCTGTCCACTGCGGACTGCCATCTGGAGTTGGAGGAGGACCATCCACCTCCGCCTGGGTAGCAGCGTGCTTTGCAACAGTGTGCCGCGGGCTGCGCTACTGATGTCGTTGAGACAGATGTGGGGTGCCCTTCCTGTGTCTCAGCAGTCCTGGCGTCCAAGCATGCCAGCATGCTGTGGCTGTACTGTGGCACAAACCTGCACCATTGATGATGCAGCGACCATCATGGGCATTGACAGGTGTGTGTCACGAATGGACACACAGCAGGCCATCGCCCATGGACCTGGCTGGTTCCAACGTGCATGCCAACATGCCAACACAGTCCCAGGCTGCACCTGTCAGCACTGGTGGGGTAGCACCGGCGGTTGTTCAGGTCAGTGGCACTGTTGCTGACCACAGCGGTGGAACAACTGATCCTTAGGCACAGCAGGTGGAGGGCGCAGCAGTCACTGGACTGGGGTACAGGGTTCAGCGGTGGTGTATGTGCACCTCCTGTGGACATGCCCATACCTGGTCTGGTGAGCAGCGCCCACCCTCGAAGTGGCTGAACATCAGGCCCTTCCATACCCTGAGGACAGGTTGCTGATGTGGCGGGCGACTCCTTTGATAGGCACACCCGCCTGCGAGGCATCGGTACACAGCAGATGCAACTTGCAGCGTCCGTGGAGGCACTGTGTGGCTCTGGAGGCGGGTCGAGAGCAACACAGCAGGGACACAGAGAGGATCCTGTCACGGACTGACCATTTGCAGATGGATGTGACCGCCGCCATTGACAGGCAGACACAGGCGTTGGTCACTGTCGTGGCCACATTGGGCACACAGTCAGGTGCCCCTGTGCTGCTCACACAGTGCAGTTCACTATCCACTCCCTGTTCCCGGCATCATGCGACACCTACCCTGTCGACGCCAGGTTCAGCTGAGGGCATCCCGAGCACTCCTGGTGCAGGTATGTTCAATGTGCTGCAGACACTTGTGCGGGCATGGTCACGTTCATGCAGTGGAACCCTTGGTGGACCATTGGTGCCACCCCATGAGGCCCGTGCTCAGCCTGCCAGTGCTGCTGGGTCTCGGCGGGCGCCATACGCATCCGAGGAGGCCGTGGCACTGTGCTGCAAGACTTGAGCTGTCTCCAGTGCGGGCCCTGTCTGGGTGCTGCCCTGTGTGCAATGTGTGTTTTGGTGGGCAGCGCACGGTGGGGTGCCCAGCCCTACACACAGACACACGGACCACCTGCACACCCTCCTGACTGCTGTCCACAGGTGCGTGTGCATGATGATGCCTGCATTGTGCTGTACACCAAAGTGCGATGGTGCCCAGCATCTGACACACGCACATGGACAGTCAGTGGACGTGGTGGCCTGTGGACATATGTGTTTTTAGTGTCTGTGTTCCGGCTCTGTTTTGCACCTGACCCCCGTGCACTTTGTGCCTATTTTGTGTGTGTGTGTGTCCATCCATGTGGCATGTTACTGTTCACCCCTCCCTGGTTGTATGTGTGTGCTTCTGTGCCCTGCCACTTCCCTTGCCGTCATGCACCCCTGGTGTGTGTCCCTGTGTGTATGTGGGTTGTTCCCTAGCCACTGTTGGTTGCTCATGGCCCCATGACTTACCTGTGTTGGGTGAAGTGCTCCTCTGTGATGGTGTCCCGGTGCAGCTGGGCCAGCGGATCAGTCGGGGTCCCGTTGTCCAAGGGGGCTGCCCATCCCCATCATCGTCACGTCACTGTCCCATTGCTGTCCTCCTCTTCCGGCCTGTATGGCTATCCCACAGTCTTTGGCCATGTTGTGCAGGATACAACAGGCCAGGAATATCCACAGACCTTTGAGGGGCTATACTGTGAGGCACTGCCAGAGGTGTCAGGCAATGGAAACATGCCTTCAGCATCCCAAACACCCGCTCAATGATGTTGCATGTGGTGGCATGTGCCTCATTGAGCGTTGCTGCGATGAGGTTGTGGGCCCCGGTAGAGGTGTGAGCAGCCAGGGACGGAGTGGGTATCCACTGTCACCTGTGTGGAGATAGTGGAGGTTAGTGTCTTGTTCAGGCTCAGACTGCCAAACCCTGTGTGCCACACCCATGGCACCTGTGACACCCCTTGCCCACAATTTGTCAGTTCTACATGCATACTCACCCACTAGATGTCCTGTGGGGATGTCCCCACTCTTGAATCTATGGCACAGTGCTGACTGGTACCATATGGATAGATCATGTGCTCCCCAGGGTGCGTGGCACGAGACATTGATGATCGCCCACTGGCATCACACCACCTGACAGTTGACACTAGCATACCCCTTCCGGTTCATATAGGCGGCCCCATCGGGGCCAGGTGGTGTATGAATGGCCACATGGGTGCAGTCTATCGCCCCTAACATGCCAGGCATACGTGCTACCCTGTGGAACTCCTGTATGTTTGCTGTGCGCTCCGCCGCGGTGCTAGGGAAATGGATGTACTCCGCAGCACGTGGCAGCAGTGTGCTGAGGAATTGGGTGAGGCTGCGTGATGTGGCCGACTGTGTTATGCCTGTGGTGTCCCCTGTTGGTCTCTGGAAGGTACCCATGGTGAGCAAGCACATGCAGGCTGTTACCTTTGTCTCCACTGACAGAGCATGACTCCATCGTGTGGTTGCCTGCATCACATCACTGCACAGCTCACAGAGCCGCCTCAGTATTGCCCTGTTCAGGCAGTACTGGACCACAATCTTGACATCTGAGTACAGCTCAAAGCTGGTGCAGACTCGGTACTGCCTATTGGGGGCATACCAGTGATGGGCCCTTTCACAGCCACGTCCCCCTGCAGCATGCCTTCTCACCCCCCTCATTACAGCTTCCATGTGGAAGGTGGCACTGTCCATGTCCCTGGCTTGTGTTCCCCCCCTGCTGTTGTTGCTTTGTTCCCCCGCTGTCCTGACTGCTACCTCCACTGCACCGGTACACTTACTGGCCTCTGCTCACTGTGGCCCCCACACCTTCCTTGCCTCTATTCTGTCCTCTTGTTTCCCTGGCCTGCCCTCTTTGTCCCTCCTTCTCTCTCTCCCTGCCTCATGTGGCTTCCCTGTAGCGTTCTTGTGCCTCTTCCTTGCTCCTTTTTATTTTGGCTCATTTCCGCTATGGCGCAACTTCCGCCTGATCCACTGTTGCGCATTGCGCAAGTCTTTGAACATCGCACTGTGCACTTTATGCATGGTTCCACCCCCTTCGGTTGCACATGCCTTCATTATCATTGCACTGTTGCTCAGTATGTTTTCAGTGGCTCAACTGCCTCCTGCTGAATATCGTGGAATGGCGCATTTTCTGACTTGCGCTTGGTGTAACCTATTATGCATTGCGCAACCCTTTTGAATATCCAGCTCCATGGTATTTTTGTCTTTTGCAGGGACAAACTAAAGGTCATCAACAATGCAAATTTCAGGAATAAAATAATCTTGGAGTCTCAAAAGTGGGTCCATCTTTTTCTTACTTCCATTCATAATTTACAAACTGGAGGGTATTCCCAAAATATGTAGCATGTGCCTTCCCAAACTACACCAGGTACAAAGTATGGATGTGACCCTTCCCATTTTAACAAACTTTTAAAGATAATATAATTTAAGTAAAATAAAAAATTGGGTCTGATGTAATCTATCTTGTGTTATATAGGAACAAAGGTATTTCCAAATTTTAGACCCATTAAATAAACTTTCTGAAAAAACATCTTGCTAGTACTGACATTGATTTCACAATTTTTATACAATTCAGGAAGAAGAGTCTGGATAATTTTGAAATACAATGAGGTAAAAGTGCCAAAGATTTCAGCAAAGAGAGCAGGGGATCAAATGTGACTAACCATGGGGTGTTCCATGTGCTGTGATACAGCGGGCTTGATATTCAAAAGTGTTGCGCCATGCGCATGATAGGGTTCTTGCGTCGCCAAGTCCCAGAGTAATGCGCCATTCTGCCATATTCAATCAGGAGGCAGTTCGCCTCTGAAAAACAGGCTGAGCAACAGCGCAATGCAAATGAATGCATGCTGAACTGGAGGGGAGGAACTCATATAAACTGCACAGCCCGATATTCAGCCGGGTGTGAGAGCTGTGCAGGCACAACCCCAACCTGCGCCTGCACAACTTTGAGCCAAAAAGGCTTAAGTCGAGGACTACCCACAGGGTGAGCTGCTGCGCTTCAGGGTGCAACACAGCAGCTGCCACCTGTGGCTGGCCCTCAACCCACTCCTGTGTCCCCCTGCAGCCCGATCACGGGCAAAGAGATGAGAATCCACCACCACCACTTCATGGCCCGGTCGCAGGCATAGCTTTAATTCCCCTCCACCAGCTCGATCACGGGCAGCAATGTGTCTCCCGAGTATATCCCTGGTGGTCCAGTGGACCGAAGATCCCGATCGTGGAGACGGAGTGTGAAACAACCCCCAACACATCCCTGGTGACCTAGTGTCCCCCCCCCACCCACCAAAGCCCCCCCCACCCCGCCTCCTGCAGCCAGGGCAGTAGCATCCCACCTGCCTGTCGCCCCACTGCCCACCGATAACTGCCTGTAGGGCTGATGCCTCATTGGTGCAGAGCAAGAGTCAATGGGCATGCAGTCCATACTATAAGAAGTCCAGATTTGTGAATGAACTCATTCACAAATCTGGACTGTCTTGTACAGTATGGCTGCACACCCATTGGCTCTTGCTCTGCACCAATGGCATGCAGCCCTACCTGGCAGTCAGTCGGCGGGCGGCAGGGCAGCAGGCAGATGGATGCCCTCTCGCCGCTGTGGGGGGAGCGGGTGGTGGGGCTTCTGGGTGTGTGGGCTGGGGACACTAGGGTCACCAGGGATGTGCTTGGGGGATTGATTGCACACCCATACCACGATCGGGATCTTCGGTCCACTGGACCACCAGGGATACATTCGGGGAAGAGATACATTGCTGCCCGCGATCGGGCTGGTGGGGGGGGAATTACACTATGCCCGTGATCGGGCCAGTGGGGGGTGGTGGGGGGATTCTACATTGTTTAGCCCATGATTGGGCTGCAGGGGGTGTCGGTCCCCGATGGCTGCTGCCTGGCAGGGCGCCAGCCGCAAGTCCTCGGGGATCGGCGCACCTGCATGTTAATGGCATGTAAATGGGGCCATAATCAGATGCAAATGGCACCCCTGCACCTTGCATGAATTATGGCCCCATTTGCATGTCACCTTTTGAATGTCGGGATTTTGCGCATGGCGCAATGGTACTTGCGCCACCGCAAGTTGAATGCTCCACTCTGACAACTTGCGGTGACGCAAGTTCCACTGCGTCATGCACAGTGGCTGTGGCCGGGGGGTGATATTCAAAGGAGTTACTCAATAGTGCAACTCCTTTGAATATTGCCCCGGCCACACTCCTGCGCAACTATTTTGCGCATCGCAAGGGCTTGCGCCTAAAAATAGCGCAGTTTGAATATCCAGCCCAGCATGTTTAAGTTGAAAGTATTTAAAAGCCGTATTGTCGGACAAAGTAAGCTCTTCGTGGGTTGGGGCTAATAGGACAAAATGTCCATCATGTAATAAATCAGAAAGGAGATAGTGTCAATCTTTGGAAGCCAACCAGGTGGGATGGGCTTACCACCAATCTTGACATTAAAGTTTCTAATATGTGGCTGAGCCACATATTTAAACAATTTAAGTGAAAGGGCCATGGACATTTGCTGATGTACAAATAGGGAGGTACCGACAACTAAGTGTTGAAGAGAGAAGGGGAGAAAAATTATAAATTTGACATACAATATGGATATGGGAGAGTCTCCACAGGAAAGAATTTGCTCCAGTTCAATGTCGAGGAACAGGGAAGTATAGAGGTCATGTGGGGAAGATTTCATTGGCCAAATCATTGAAGAGACTTACTTAAATGTATGGGCCCAATAATACTACTACCTAATGTTCGTAATTGTAAGCCTCCAGAGGCTTTGGGACCACCAGTTTAGTATACACCTGACACAGTGAATTTCCAATACAAATAAATCTGGAGATCATAGAATGTATCATTTGAAACCATTTTAATAGGAGAAAACATTCAACATCTGTAGGAGATAGAATAATCTGGGGATCATTCATTTAATTACACTTATTATACCCCAGATAGTGAAGAGGCAGAATGCTCCATCACCTAAGTTCGCCTTAATGGAGGATACTAATATTGTACATCCATATTAAGTTTTTTATATTGATTTGGATCAGTCATAAGATCAATTCTTAGGTACTGCAAAGTCTTCAGGGCCCAGACAAATCCAAAATGCTCAATGTCCGAGCTCATTAAATATTTATTAAGTGGCATAACTGCTATTTTATTTATATTTAATTTGTAGTTATAAAGAGAGATAAAACATTCAATCATGTCAGATATAGCAGGGATAGTTACTACTGGGCATATAACATGAAACAAAATTTCATCCCATATATAGAAAGTTGATAAGAGGAGGAACTCACGGGAATTCCTGAAATAAGGGTGTTAAGTTTAAGCTTTACAATTAACGGTTCTAAATATATGAATTAAATAACTGGGAAAGGGGACATCCCTGTCTAGTGCCACTGCTCAGAGCAAAGGAGGAAGACAAAACTCCATTAGAGTATATTTTGGCAGAGGGGCGATCATAAAGAATTTGTAACCATTTATCAAATGTTATGGACACCTGAACTTATCTAATACAGCAAACAAAAAAAGGCCAGGCTACCCTATCAAAAGCTTTCTCAGCATCTAGAGATATAATGGCAGATGGATTGTCCAAATCCCTGGACATGAAGACATGGGCAGCTTACATAAGTGGTCTGACCCAGATCTAGCAGACATAAATCCCACTTGTTCTGAACCAATAAGGTGGCCCCATATTTTGTTTATACATGTCACAGGAATTTTGCCAAATAATTTCAAGTCTTAATTTAT
Organism: Neoceratodus forsteri; assembly: GCA_016271365.2. Lineage (NCBI taxonomy): Eukaryota > Metazoa > Chordata > Ceratodontiformes > Ceratodontidae > Neoceratodus > Neoceratodus forsteri. The sequence continues at coordinate 28,735,331 of CM028129.1, forward strand.
GAGGGAGATTGGGCAATAATTGAGAACTTGTTCTAGATCTTTGCCTGGTTTAAGTAACAAAACAATAAGGTTTTCTGCTAGGGAAGCATCGGACATATCGTTGTCTAAAATATCAGAAAAAACTTGGGTTAAAAGAGGGGCACATTCCTGAACATATATCTTATAAAAATTGGAAGTAAAGCTGTCTGAGCCAGGAACTTTATGTATAGTCACTAACTCATTTGTCGTGGAAACTTCTTCCAAGGAAATGAAACAGGTTAGTTTGGATTGGTGTACCTCAATTAAGGTGGGAAGAGGAAGTGTGACCAAATAATCAGTACTAGCTTCTGAAGAATGTGGGAAGGAAGGGGTCCATATAGAGTCTTATACAATAAGTAAAAATTGTGGGCTATAGCTCTGGGATGAAACTCAATAGATTGAGCCATCATGGACTGTACGTGTGAGATAAGCCTGGAACTTTCTTGTTTATGCAGCTGAAGGGCCATTCATTTTCTGGTTTTCACACCTTGGTCGATAAATTTAGATTTCATTTTAAAGGTGGCATATTCCACACGGTCCCTTAGCAAGTCAGCATATTGATCTCTTAATTTTTCCAACTTCAGTATCTGGGTATCCATAGGGGAGGTAACCCTTTCTAGACTTCTAACTGCAGATAGCAGGAACAATAGTTTTTTTTATGTAATTTCTTACGCTTGGTAGCTATATGAATATATTTACCCCATAGCATAGCCTTGCATGTAGCCAACTCCATATCCCTCCAATTAAGAGTGCCCACTTTCTTACTAATAAAATTGTTGAGCACCTCTCTCATATGATTAACCATGTAATCATCCTTTAGCAATTGGTTATTAAGCCTCCAGATGGAATTAAAATCTCAGGATTGGTACAACCAAACTAGATAGTGCTTGGATAATGCCTTTGGTGCTATTTCACAAGAAGGAAGGCTAAATATAAAGGACTGCCTCATTAAGAAATAGTCAGACTTGGAACAGGAATGGTGAACCAGTGGAAAAAAGGTATTGCATCTAAGTGCGGGGGTAAGGATTCTCCATGGCTCACATACGCCTAGGGAATCTGTCATATCATGTAAAGAATATTGGGCTGGGGAGGGCCCTGCCAAGATCTTATGGGTTCTATCAAGATCATTCATTAAAGTAATAGTCCAGTCACCCACAATGAGGAATTGGTAAATGAGCAAATGGGCTACTCGGTAGCCAATTCTACAAAAAGGGAGTCCATATTAGGACCATGAACACTACCAAGGAGAATTTCAGTTTGTCCAAGATATCCATGTACAAAAATACTGGCCAGATGGCCTTACAGCATATCTTTAAGAGTAATGGGTACAGTACAGATCTAGCAATCAAGACAATCACACCTTGTGTCTCTACACTATCTTCCACTCCATAAGCTTGCCCAATGAAGTTCCTGCAGAAAAGCATACTCTCAGAGGACAATAGTTGTGTTTCTTATAAGAATGAAATCAGAATCTCAAGACATGCCAAATGTTTTAGAATTTGATACTGTTTAATCTTTGACCCAGCTCCCTAACATTCCAAGTTGCAAATTTAAACCTAGCTATCATCTACCCCAAGAGAAAATATAACAGGCTACATTGTCCATAAGCAAATACCAAAACAAGAAATCAAGACAATTATAGAGTGCACTCGCTGTCTCCCCATCCACTCCTCAAGACCATGTAACAATCTAACCAAAACAAAAGATAACTACAAGAAACAGTAGCCTGTTTGGGCAACATAAATACCCCCGGTCCTCGGACCCACACTCCTGCAGCCAGGTCAGTGGAGGATTCCCCAGAGAGGTCTTCAACTCACCCCTGCTGGGTGTAAAATAATTATTACTGCAATTGTAGGAACGTTGGTGCCCCACAGTGTCTTTGACAAAAGGAGCAGCAGCTTAATAAACAAATGAAAGTAAAACTGCTACATTCCACCAACAGGAGAAATCTGCATCCTGTAGTGATTGCCATACTTTAAATAATAACTAAACACAGTCATAATCTCCTCCTCAGCTTAAAACATACTTGGCCTGAAAAATGACTAAGTATTTAAACTGCAAGATCATCAAAGTCAAAAAAACATACTGGAAACTAATATAATGGGAATAATGGAAGCAAAGGAGGGATCTAGAAAGTAGAACATGGAGGAAAACTAACAAACCAAAAGTAAAATGAGACTCTAGGAAATAAAAATACAAATTGACTTAACAGAATAAACAAGGAAGGAGACTGAAGAAAAGAGGCTTACAAAGTACGTGAAGGAAAAGAATAATAAGCAGATAACAGAGAAAAGAAAGGAGAGCTAAACTTGCATATAAGCAGGGAAAAAATAAGAAATAATAGCTAAAAGAACTCATTCCAAAACAGTCCAGTTAAATGAAAAAGGAAATAACAGAACACAGCTAAACCAATCAATAAATGATGAGTACTAAATAGCTAATCTTCCAACAGTAAGAGAGAATCTACCCCTACTATCGGAACAGCCATAGACATATCTAAGAGGCACATATGATGTATCAAATAATTTATAAAATTTCTGAGCAACTGGAGTCTCATTACTCAAGAAAGAATGCCTCTCAACAAATGAGAGTGTTTCCGCTTCCTTCAGTGTCAAAAAGCAAGCAGCCTGGACTGTCTCTCTATGTTGGAGAGCAGCAACCTGAAAATAAAATTCGAAATCATGAGGGATAATAAAAGGTCCGTGGGGTGTGCTCATAAAGTCCCAAGTTAAAAATGAGGAGTTCAGAAAGCCCAATGCTAAGAAATAGAGTACTTCAAGCAAGTTCCCAAAAAATTCCATGGTCATGCTTACTAGGCTGTAATGAACCCAAATGCTGTGGCTTCATGGTCCCCATGGCAACAATAGACAAATCAAATGATCGTTGTATTCAGGTAGAAAGAGACATCAAATAAGAATCAACCCACAAAATGAACCCCGTTTGCTAATAAATAAAGCAGTCTTTAGGGATCATTGGAGCAATCCTGCTCCGATCTGGTATTCAACATTTTAAAATGAGGCAAGTTTTTGGGTGGGAGTATGGGAAAGAATAACAGGCTAGGAAAATGTTTTGGTAGCTCAGCCTTAGCAACTACGATGCCGATTGACAACACGACTCCCCAGAGGCAGTAGAAACAGAGAATCGCACGTAGCCCAAGCGGATGCCTGCAGCATGCAATTTGCTTTTAATATCTTTGTTAGCCTGCTGTTTTGAATGGATCCCAGGCTCAAAAATGAAATATGAAAATACGAGAGTTCTCCCAGACTCCCACCATAACTGCCTCTGCTTTCACATCTAAGAGAGGACATGATTTTATCTTGAAAGTTCAATAAATGAAAAATTAGGATCCTTGTTTTCTCCAGGCATAGCAATTGGTTATAGAGATCAGTGCACCTTTTCAAGCATGTAAGTGGTCCCATAAGGAAAGGGCCTGCCAACTTTTCTAGCAGTTGTTGTACAAACAAAATAGGGTGAGTGCCTTCAGCTCACTCGGGTATGCCAAAAATAATCAAGTTATTTTTTCTGCTGTGGGTCTCCTGATCCACTATTTTTCCCTCAAGCTGCACTATCTTCCTCCTTATATCCACAAGCTCTGGTTCCATCCTGCAGGCCTGGCCTCCGAGAGAGGAGATGCGAGCTTCCAAATCTGTCATGCACCAGCTCAATAACTCCAGTGTTGGTTTTACAGATTCATATTCTGCCACCAGCTCAGATTAAAAGAACCTTAATTGTAGCAAGGTCCCTAGAGAAGTTATCAAAGGCAGACAGATGCACTAATGGTCCCGGGGAGTCAACGAATGACACATCTCCTTTGGGACACTTAGATGTTGGAAAATGGGCCATAAATTGCTCTGGAGCTGAAGTGGTGTCCATGACTGGTTGATCTGCCACCATCAGGGATGAAGTTCAAACAATTTAATCATGGTAAGGCAATGGAATGTACCAGTAATCCTTGAGAGTAAAAATTAAATAGCGGTGCAAATCAAAAAGAGAGAAGTTAACACTCATCACAGAAAGCCAGCATGAGAGCATCCAGTCTCTAACCGGCCATTACGTGACCCTCCATTTGTTCTCAAATTGCAGCCCCCCTGGAGTTTATTTTAAGAAATTTATACAGGGGACAAATTGCCCATGAATAATTTGTACAGGGGGCTGATTGATGCTGGAGCTAATAGTAGGGTGTGAGTTGTCACAGAGCACACTGAACAGAGCCAATTGCCATGTAACCCAGTTCTGGTTGGGACTGTGAATGGGTTCAAAGACAAATAGGATAGGGTGAAAGAACTCATTGACACAGACCGTAATGGACGTAAGTCCAGGGTATTGGTAGTACAACAAATGGGCAGACTGGCTGGACCCTTGAGCTTCATCTGCCATTACATTCTATGATTCTTAGCAGCTTCAGTTAATAAAGGGGAAGTCACTTCAATTTAAAGCAGCAGTGCAATGAAAATGAGCTAAAATTTAAACATACCTTTTTTTCTTCCTAATGAATGCAAGACATCTTCCAGGTGAGTTCTGTTACAACAGTTTTGGTTTCTGTTGTCATTTAAGAATTTTATGAAAGTTTTAAAATAATTATTTCTCAAGAAATAAAGATGGGCGCCTCATTTTTCCATAGAAATAATACTGAGAACATGAGGAGGCAAGAATCCAGACAAAAATGCAAAAGTACAGTACAGTACAAAGAATAAGAGTTTACAGAAATCCAAAATTAATAGTCCTGCCAATATTTTCATAACTATAGCAGAAAATTAGCTTTATGGAGTAACTTTTTGTTGCAGTGCTGCTTTAAATAATAATGACCAACCAGCCGGACAGTACTTGGGGATTTAATAGCTAGCTAGGGGGGGAAGGGTGGCCCAAGCCACAGCCAAGGGCCAGCCTCCTCTAGCTGGTCATTAATCCATAGCAAATGACAGGCTGTGAGGTCATTCTTACAATTGCAAGTCTTGTGGGTTCCATTACAATTACAAGTCTAATTGTGTTAGTAAGGGGGAAATGACTTGTTTTTTAAGTGTACAAATATGCACATTGCTCTGATTAGCTGCTGCATCAGTTATTACTTGCTTAGAAATGCCAAATACAGATGCCAAAAAAAACAGTTTATATGACTCTTGGTACCCATCAGAGGCTCTCCAGACTCTCCTCCCTCCTTGTATTTCACACCCTGGATAGTGCTTTCATTGAGGATGTATCCTCTTTTAACTACATTGGAGTTTGGTTCAACTGTCATCTTGATTTATTGGTTCATATTGATGCCATTCATCAAAAACTTAACCCCAGACTTGGAGCACTGTACAGGAAAAAAACTATTCCGCTTCCTGTCCACCATTGGTGGTGGGCCTGATGTTAAAATTTGTGCTCATAAAGTGATTCGCGAAGTAGCAGAATCTGCTAAGTGGTCCATCGAGAAGTGGAGTACTTTGGGTCATAATAAGGAACACGAAGTCCATTGAAACCAATGACTTTGCATTATTCCGCTTTCCCAAACCACTTCTCCACCAATTTTAAGGCAAAGTACATTGAAATCAATATACTTCAGATCACTTTGCCTTGTTATTAAGCTCAAGGTGAATTTTGCAGTGCTTCAGTGGATGTCAGGTCCACATGGGCTTTAGATTGTTCTGCACAGCCTTAGTTCTGTGTAGTGTGTATGTAGTGGAAGATGGAGATAGTTTCCTCTCGGTGCTCTGTGATTCAAATCCTCTAAAAGCTGTTAAAAAGCCTTTTGAACAATTGTTTTTGCTCAAAATTTAGTACATCAATTGTAGGAAACCCTCCTGTGCTCATATCATTGAGTGTATATTGTTTGTGTGTGGATTTTGAATTTTAATTTAGGACATTCAGTCTATATCTGGCAGACACTTGAAGTGTGCTTGGGGTGCGTATCTGTGGTGGAGGTAGGTTAAAACTGGGAGAAAAAGGCAGTCTTTCTGTTTTAGTTATATTTTGTTGTATAACTGTTAATGTACACAGTGGTGCAGCAGTGCATAATTTCAGTTTGTTTAAAATATTTGGTTATATTACTGAAGTTTTCAATTTGCTACGCATTACTTGTAGTGTAGTGTGTGTGTGTGTGTGTGTGTGTGTGTGTGTGATTCGTGCCATCAAATTAGACACATTTTATTGAGCCACAGAGTAATTGCAGCAGTGTGAACCTGCTATCCACTGCAGCTGCATTAATTTTTCGTACTGCTTTGTGGTATCTTTACTGACAGTGGACATTTACTGCCGTGCGACCCCCCACCCATAAGCAAAGGTATTCTTTTCCAGATTTGGATTTGTGACTTGAGAGCACTGGTTAGGTGTTCTTGTGCCTTTGTGTCTGCATCTCCAACAGTGCATTTGCATCTCCTTAGATCCTGAACTACATCTGTAATTTAAGTCACAGTAGTTTTGGCTTACCTTCAGAGTACTGGTGTGATGCATGTCTCTGCGAGAACATTGTACCCATTGATTGATCAGGTGATCATCATGAGTCACTCACGATACAAATCGCGTTCTTCATCTTCATGGTCAAGATTCATGAATCACAAAACTGTAAATTCTTTGTAGTTAGTTACCGTAAGCCTGTTTTATAGTATCTGGGTCTGTGCTTCAGTCTCCATTGTACTCGTTGATATGAGTTTTCAAATCAGGTAGTTTTGTGTGGTACAGGTCAGGGAAGTACAGCCATAGGTATTCATGTTACTGTACAGTTTAATATCATTGATCATGTCACACCAGACACTCATCATGAGACAAATTACGTTCTTCACTAATCACAGCAGTCATTTATTTTCAGTTCTGATGATATGCTGAAGACCTGTAAAGATGAACAAAACACTGATGAATCTTTTTTATCTTTTTTTAAATTATCCCCCAAAAAAATACTTACCTTCACTGGCTTGACAGTATTCCAATTCCAAAATTCCTCATCAAGCCAAAATGCACACCCAAGTTTGACTATATGACCTGTGATAAAGAAAAGCAATGATTATATGTATATATATTTAATATATATATATATATATATATAGCTATAGGATATGAACATTTAAGGTAAACTCAGGTTCTGTGGAAAACCATGATGGTGCCAGGTACATTAACTTACCAAGGGTAGTATTAGTGTTCACACAGAGGCATCCTTCCTGTTGGGGGTCAGTGCAGCAGACATTGGGCTACCGACGCATTATCACATCATCACTGGGCAATCAACAGCATTATCACATCATCTGGGCAATCAACAGCATTATCACATCATCACTGGAAACCATCATCATTATCACATCATCATCACTGGGCAACCATCAGCATTATCACATCATCACTGGGCAACCATCAGCATTATCACATCCTCACTGGGCAACCATCAGCATTATCACATCATCACTGGGCAACCATCAGCATTATCACATCATCACTGGGCAACCAACAGCATTATCACATCATCACTGGGCAACCATCAGCATTATCACATCATCACTGGGCAACCAACAGCATTATCACATCATCACTGGGCAACCATCAGCATTATCACATCATCACTGGGCAACCATCAGCATTATCACATCATCACTGGGCAACCAACAGCATTGTCACATCATCATGGACAGTTAACTCAATGGTCAAGTCATCCTTCTAGCACATCATTTGGCAAGACACTGTGCATCAGCCCAGTCAGGTCAAGAAGCATTACATGAAATTCCAAAAGCAGCAGCAGGGGACATACTGTAGTTCTTATTGGAGTGTGTGAACGCATGACTGTGAGTGGCATGAATTACTTTTCTTTCCATTTTATGCTGTCACCAAAAAACAACATATTGTATGTGCCTACAACCCCCCCACCCATCCAATGGTCTAAAAGATCTGGATGAGTTACTGGATCAAGATTCATACCTTGCAGGGAGAAATGAAGTCCTCATACTAGGGAAACTCAAAAAAGTTCTTGCCCCACATTAAATTCTTTCTTTTTTCCAATCTGGCATCCACCCTAATGACGTCACTAAATGGCGTACACTGCAATAATTCCCAAACCATTGCCAGCTTTTTCAATGACAAATTCTCTGACTTAACTAACTACTCCTTCTCTTTCCCAGCCCAATAAAACTTAACCAACCCATCAGTTGTAAATGGTCCTCATTTCTTTTTTCAAGGCAGTCTCAGAGGGAGATGTACTGAGATTGTTAAACAACATCTCAGACTACACTGCAGCTAGCTCAGACAATCTAGAACCCAAGCTCTTAAAAGCTTGCTGCCCCTTCATTTCTGCTCCCCTAGTCAAGATTTTCCACTCTCCTTGTGCCAGAGCTATATTCCTGATATATGGAAGGTAGCTAGGATTACCCTTGTTTTCAAAAAAGGAGAATGTAATGATCCCTCAAACTAAAGGCCCATAGCCATCCTGTCAGTTCTCAATAAAATTCTTGAGAAACTGGTAGCTGCTCAAACAATTGAGTTCCTCCAGAAATATTACCTTCTTACCTCTGCCCAGCATGGTTTTCACAAGGGCCATAGCACTACTACCACCCTTCTCAAATTTACGTCAGATACCCTAGTGGCCATGGACTCTGGTCTTCTTACTGGGGCCATCTTCATTGACATGGCTAAGGTGTTTGACCTAGTTGATCAATCCATCCTCTTAGCCTCCCATACATCATGAGGCTTCTCGTCTAACATTATAAGATGGTTTGGTTGCTACCTATCTGACAGGACTCAAATTGTGAAATATAACTCTACCCTCTCTGGCAAGACCACCATAAACACTGAGGTGCTGCAAGGGTCCATCCTCTGGCCACTGCTTTTCTCTATCTTCATAAATAACATCACTACCAACCTCCACAGGACAGCCTCCCTGCTATATGTGGACGACATTGTGCTATACAGTGCCAAAAGAATTGATGACAATATTCAACAACTCTCTCTTGACTTTCAACTAATCCAACAATGGCTGTCTATTCACAAACTTGTCCTTAGTGAGTCCAAAACCCAAGCTATGCTATTTGGATCAAATGCCAACTCAGGCACTCACAACCTAAATTTAAAGTCTCCTACTCCAATAATTCAACAGTTGGAGTGGTGAATTTGTTTAAATATCTGGCGTCACTTGATCCATCACTAAACTTTGATCTACTCATCCAACAGACCTGCAAGCTGATAAACACTAAACTTGGAATAGCCTACTGTGCCAGCTATGTGCTCATCCCCTCAGCTTGGCTTGCCATTGCCCGTGGCATACACCTACCCTCACTTACTTATGGTATTGCCACATATACCTCTGTGTGCAAATCAAGTTTTCAGAAGTGGGATGTCACATACAACAATATCTGTTGCCACATCCTCCTCTCATTGGCTGAAACACCACTGTCTCCTTTATTCAGATCTGGGATGGCTTCCTCCTCCTGAGTGAAGGCTTTATGCTTACAGATCTGTCATTGACAAATTGTCTGACTACAAAGCCCAACCCTCGCGGGCCTCTTCTAAAATATGACACTTAGCTATGGGTTGCAATCTGCAGACAAAGCCCCTGTTTTCATCCCCAGACATTATACCTCCAAAGGCGCAAGTGCTTTTGCCTGTCATGCCCCCCAATACTGGAACTCCCTCCAACTTTAGCCTTGTGCCAATCCCCATCCCACGTCTCATTTAAGAAAGGGTTGCATAACCATCTCGACACTTCCTGCAAGTGCTCCTGTTTCAGCCTCACAACCAATAATTTTCCTTTCCAGCCTTATCTCTCCATGCCACTGCTGAGTTGCCTTACTAACGCATAGCACTTCCTCTATTTGTTTCTATCCCACCTCTCACCTTGCCTCGTCCTCAACCCTTTTCCTGGCCACTTACTTCTATCTCCTTTACCCTTATCCCTTCCTTATTTTTCCCTATATCAATCCCATATGAATTACTATAATATTACAATCTGTTCTTTGTTTTTCCTCAAATGTAACAATGTTATGTAGCCTTGGTTTATTGAACTGTTTCTGTATATTTTTGAAACTGTTTTTAGCTTAACCTTGTCTGTAGCAAATTTTTCTACCTACTATGTGCACTATTGTTAACTATGTCAAACTTGTATTGTGATGTTTGCCTGCTTTGTTTGTACTGTATCCTCCTGGGTCATGCCTGAAAATAGTCATTGCTATGGCTACTGCACTTACCCAGTAAACAAAAACTAACTAAATAAATAAAAATAAATTTCTCTTCATCTGGAGTCAGGAATTCTCTGGACAAAGACAGTAGCATTTGGGATGCACATTAATTCTGGTGACTGTGTGTGACCGCTGCATGCATGACAAAGTATGCCATTAATTCTGGGAGACTTTGCATTTGTTATGCTCTCATTTCACTTTGTCAGCACTAGGGAATTTTCTGGAATTTAAGAATTTAATAATTGGTCTGGAGAGATAGGTAATGTCATTTACAAGAACTGACATATATTACACTCAGATAGACAGTTGGCAGAAGTGGCGGGACTCACACCAAGAATTACTTTTTTGAAGGGTCCAGGTATTAGGGAGAAGTTGCTTCATAGTCAAATTCCACCAGCTAAAATACATCAAACATGGCTGGACCCAAAACTAAAAGGGATGTTTAAATGCCAAAAGTGTATTACATGCTGCTATCGTGTTGCTGGAAAAGAATTTGTGCATCCACATACTACTGTAAAATTTGAAATTAGAGCATTCATGAACTGTGATACCACGTTTGTGGTTTACATCTTGTGGTGTACATGTAATTTAGTTTATATAGGGCGTACTACAAGAATGTTGAAGACCAGGATCCAGGAACACATTTACAACATTGTGAATGTAACAAAAGACACACCAGTAGGTTTGCATTTTTTTGAGAAACATTAAGGGATTTAAATTCATGGGTATTGACAGACAGGGCCCTCTACCATCTGATGGGAACAGAGTTAATGAACTCCTTAAGAAGGAAAGTGAGTGGATCTATAGTGTGAGACCTGATGGTCTTAATGAGCAGTGGGACCTGAAACCATTTCTTAAGAGAAAGTAATAATTTTTTCATTTTACTGTCAGAACTTAAGCTATCTATATGCACAATTTATTAATGGAGATGCTAACAGTGTGGTGATTACATCTGTGCATTAAGTGTGTCAGCTGATTATCTTGAATCCCCGTTGTTACAGTATTTTCTTTTTTCTTTCCTTTTTTCTCTTTTTAGCTTTATATGTTTTCCTTTTTTCTTCCCCTTTTATCCCGGTTTTTTTTCTCTTTATATATTATTTGTAATTTTCTTTATTTTTTCTTTCTTTTTCTTTGTTCTCTCCAGCTGTTCCTTAGCTATTGAGTCTCTGCTTCATTTAAACTTAAATGAATCTCTTTTTTGCACTTTGAAAAATAAAGTAATAAGAATAATGAACTATGATATTTTGAATCAAGTTTACAATGTTATGGTAAACAAGTAGAATTATTTATGATATTTTGTATTAAGGTAACATTGTATACAAGTGTGTTGTGTACGAGGATTTTTTCATATATTTTGTATTTTGTATAATGTGCACTGTTTGTCACTTTAAGGCAAGGCAAGGCAAATTTTATTTAAGAGACGCCCATCCCAGAGGCTCTGGGCACTGAACATTTAAAAAGAAAATAAATACTATACATTCTAAATAAAACATAACAATATCTCAGATATAACACTATATATATATATATATATATATATATATATATATACACAGTAACTTAGGCAATAGAAACCAATGCCTAAAAAGCCAGTACTAACCTAACATAGTTTCTAAAACAGCAAGGACTATAATACACAATCTGGGAAGGCCAGATTATACAAGAAGGCCTTGAGGCAGGCCTTGAATACCTCCACAGAAGGGGCCTCCCTAACAGCTCGAGTAAGCGAATTCCACAGGATGGGAGTGGTGACACTAAATGTTCTGTCAGCAGCTGTTTTTAACCTCATCCTTGGAATCGCAAGAAGACCACTATAGGAATAGAGGAGGGGGCTGGTCGAGACAGCAGAAATGAGAAGGTCCTTCAGATAACCAGTGCCCAGTCCATGTAGGGCATAAAGGTGAGTAAGCTGACCTTTAAGAGGACCCTCCACCTAACTGGCAGCCAGTGCAGTTGACTGGGACCAGAGTGATATGACAGTACTTAGACTGTCCAGTCAACAACCTCACTGCCACATTCTGCACCAGCTGCAGTTGGTGCAGGGTACCCTCAGAGACCCCAAGATGGTGTGCATAACAGTGGTCTAACCTGGATGTCACAAAGGCATGTACCAAGGTGGGAGGTCCTGTGGTGGAACTAGGGCTTTATCCTGGTGATATTCCTCAGATGATAAAAGCTGGTACAGACAGTGGAAGACACCTAAAACTCAAGTGTCAGTCTACGGTCCAGAATAATGCCCAGATCCGCACCCTAGAGGAGGTCATCAATGGTACAGAGCCAAAAAAGCCCTGTCTCCACACCAGAGGCCAACCTATCGTGCCCCTCTGTGACTCCACCACCAGTACCTCCGTCTTATCGTCGGGTTTCAACCAGCTGGAGGCCATCCAGTCATTGATTTCAATGAAGCAGCTATTATACACTTCCACTGTGCAAGATGTTCCAGGGCAAAGAAAAACACAGCTGGGTGTCATCGGCATAGCAATGAAAATCCAAGCTGTACCATACTTCCTAATGAGCTCTCCCAGGGCAGCATATACATGGTAAAGAACATTAGTGACAAGACCGAGCCCTGAGGAACCCTGCATAACAGGTGGCCGGGGAGGAGGAGAAATTCCCATCACCACCCTTGCCTCCTGTTAGATAGAAAGGACTCAAAGCAGCAGATGACCATGCTGGCAAGTCCGAGAGAATTTCTTAGGTGGTCAAATAACACCTGATGGTTAACTATGTCAATGCTGAAGAGAGATCGAGGAGAACAAGAATTGTTCCTCACCTCAATCTCTAGCCCAAAGAAGGTCATTATACACCCAAATCAGTGCAGTTTCTGTGCTATGCCTTGCATGAAACCAGACTGGAGTGGCTCGAATAAATCATGGGCCAAGAGATGCTCCTCAAAGTGAAGTGCCACCACTTTCTCACAATCTTACCCAAAATGGAAGATTGGAGCTAGGACAGTAATTGCCTTGATCTCAGAGTCTAGTGATGTTTTTTCAGAAGGGGTCTCACTAATGCCTCCTTCAAGACATCGGGAAGACCCCTCTGGCAAGGAACACCAGACAATCAATGCAAATACGGGCCAACGAGTTAACACATCTCATTAAGAAACAAGTTGGCACCAGGTCCAGTTCACAAAAGGTGTGCCGGAGCTTGGAAGCAATCTCAATGACCTCAGCCACCTCCACTGGTCTAAACTCACCCCAACCAGGAGGAGAGCTCTCTGGATGCCCATGACAACTGCTGTCGGACAAATTTTGACCCACTGGCAGAATCCTCTGCCTGATGGCAGACACCCTGTCTGAGAAGAACCAAGCAAACTCTTCACACAATGCATTAGAAAAGGCTACCTTCGGCTGTAGACAGGAATCTCCCTAGACAGGAATTCTGCCTTCTTATGGTTGATTGATCCCTGGTATGCACCATAGTGCACACACAGGGCCAGTTTGTCCACCTCCAGGCCAGACTTCTACCAGCAGTGCTCTAATCTATGACCCAAGGTCTTCAACCCCTTGAGCTCACCATCATACCAATGGGACCTCAAATAAGAAGACCTGGGTCATACATGAACTGGTGCGAGGGAGTCAAGTGCACCAGCAAGCTTCTTATTATAGGCATCCACTGCCACGCACACACCCCCAACACATGCACTATCCACACTAGATAGGCCAGCTACTGCCAAAAAACCCTCAGGGGCCAACCCCTGCAAAGGGCGATAGCTGACCATCTCAGCAGGGGGAGGGCTACCGGGGGATGCCCCAAATGAGAACTTCACCGTATAATGATCGGACCAAATGACCCAATCAGCCCTGAAACAATTAATCTCAAGCCTCAGTGAGAACACCAGATCCAACACGTGGCCACCCAGATGAGTTATGGAGGAAACACCCTGCACAAAGCCCAAGGAAGACATTGTCTGGAGGAAGTTGGAACCAAGCCGAGATGATTTACTGTCGGCCCAGACTTTGAAGACCCACAGCATTAAACATCTGGGGCCTCCAACGTCTCACTGACCATGAAATCAGACCTCCTGAAGAAAGTCTCCCACTGTCCCAGAGGCGATAAATCAAAAGAATCAGGCAGCCTGCGCCCAGACCCCATGGATGGTCACACATTCAAATGAATGCAATGTTCCCATTGGGTGTAGGGTGAAGCCTAGTTCAGATCTAAAACAGATGGCTACCTCTCCTCCCCTGTGTTCCACTCTGGGGCAGTGCACCACAGTATATCCAGACGGGACGGCAGCCTCTAAAACCTGGCCAGCATCATCACCAATCCAGGTCTCCATAATGCAAGCCAGATCGGTCAAAGAAAACAAGTCTGCTATAATTGCAGTCTTGTTTCTGACTGATTTGGCATTGCAAAGCACCACCCTCAGGGGATTGGTGGATAGTGCAGCCCCTCTGGCTACCTGCCCACTCGGTCTGGTGGGAACCCTAGTGATGGGAACTAAACATGTCTGGCCTCTCTCCAGAACCCATCTAACCCCCGGGCACCTTCTACATCCCACTACCTCAATCCTACCACCAACCGCAGTACATGGGGCGCCCTGACCCAGGCGAGTGAAACGGTTCCTCCTTATTCCAACCTCCTTACAGCACCTAGCCATACTAGCAGACACTGGGAGGCTGACAAAAGGCTGTAGATTGTACAACTGGGGGACCCCATACACAATTCTAGCCCTTCCCCCAGGCCCTCATACCTTCCCAGACACATCCCTGCCAATTACATAAACCCAAGTCCAAAACACAGCCCACAAACACACTCTGCATCACACACTCCTCTCATACACCCACACATACACTAGTAACTTAATACCCAACCTGCCCCCACCCCAAAACACCCATCCAACAACTATAGTTTAAGATGCTAAATACTATCAACCCTCCCTTGCAGAAAAAAGTCTCAACACAGTGCAAATATGCTGAAAACAGAATACTCTTTCAAAATAAAAAAAAAAGAAACTGCGTAGCTAAAATTAATTGACAAATAGTCCAAGTCCAGGTCTGAATGATGAGCTCTAAATCTTCAAAATAATAAGAAGAAAAGAGCTCAAAACTGCCTGTTCCAACAAGGGATAAAGAGCTAAAATCTGAGAGTCACAAGTGAATCGGAGCACAGAGTCGGCAAAGGGTAATTCACCCTCTCACGAGTGGAAACCAGTTAGAAACAATAAATGGCAGACCCTCATCAGTCACAGAATGTACCCAGGAGATCACACCTCCAGGGAATGGTAGCACTGTTCAGTTTCTCACATGGGCTCTCACCTCCACCCGAACCAACAGAGCCCCAACAGTGATCTCAAGTCCCAGAAAAAGTACACACAGTCTGCAGCCGAAAACAAAACTCACTGTGAATCAAGTCAGAGAGCAAGGAAAACCAAGCTAGGGCACCCAGGAAATTAAAATTCCACTTCACCACTCCACGGATTCTCACATCAGCTGACAACAGGGCTGAAACTGTGCTTCAGGTGCCAAAGATGTCTAAATCACAGCCAATACTCAGATAATCCTGGAAGGGCCCACCCAGACCCCATAACCTCTTCCTAGACCCACTCCTGCTATGGCTGCCCACCAGCTACCGAGCTGCAAAGCGGAGATGCATGAATCACGGCAGCCCATCAACAGCAACACCACAGCACACCACCAGGTTGCGGTCGGGCCAGGAAGGAACTCTTCCCACAGTCCACCAGCGTCTGCCCCTGAGTCAAGCACTGCTTAATCAAAGTCCTCCTCGCTCCACCATTGGGACTCTATTTCCTGCTCTCCACACTCCGCCCTGCTGCCACACTCCTCTCCCACAACAATATCAGGGACTCCACAGGTAATAGCTCTTTCCAATTCCAAATCGTAAACAGATCACAGACAGAGCACAGATGATAGTAGAGATGTCCACTACTCCAGTTTTCCTGTTTATAGAAAAATGGCACAGTTCTCAAATACAGACTGGTGTAATAGAGAGATCAACTAAAAATGAACTGAACTTACGACTAAAATGTAATAAACAAAAAGCAGGAATAAACTAAATGAAAACACAACTCTAATCCTGTTTCTGATGACTAGCGGCATGGCGCCATCTTTCTCACAGGGCAGATTAATATGATGTCACTGCTATGATGTATAAAATTAGGAAACATTGCTCCTATTGTTACACCCCTAATGAAGAGCGTGACTGCTGAAGCACTGGGGTTCTTGGTGCAGCACATGGAAGGCCAAATTAATTTCTGCATTTTGGAGCTAATGTGAGTTCTGCTGTTTTTATGCCATGGAGTGCTGGCTTATTTTGAAAATTTACTGTGTGTGACCACTGCATGCATGACTAAGTGCACCATTAATTCTGAGAGACTTTGCATTTCTTGTTACACTCTCATTTCACTTTGTCAGCATTGGGGAATTTTCTGGACACAAGACAGTAGTATTTGGGGATGCACATTAATTCTGGTGACTGTGTGTGACCACTGCACATGACTAACATAGAAACATAGAATCTGACAGCAGATAAGGACCGCTTGGCCCACCCTGTCTGCTCATTTCCCTAACCAATGGATAAGCTGCAGATCCTAGTTAACCAACAGCCTACTACCTCCTACCCCCAGCCCCAAGAATTGCCCTATGACTGTTCCATGCATTCTTGAATTCCACCACTGTTTTGACTCCACAGACTCCTCAGGAAGTTAATTCCATGCATCCACAACCCTCTCTGTGAAAAAATACTTCCTCACATTACCTCTGAGTGTGTCATTAATTCTGGGAGACTTTGCATTTATTGTTACGCTCTCACTTCATTTAATCAGCACTGTGGAATTTTCTGGACACATGAAAGTAGCATTTTGGGGATCCAAATTAATTTTGGTGACTGTATGTGAGGGGGCTGAATGACAACATGAAGTAATAGTTACAAGGCGAAGTGAGCATTTCATATTGGCCACTCCGTGTAGTGGAAAGACAAGGCGAAGTGCCCACTTCGCGGGCACTTCGCCAGTGAAATTTATACATCTCTATCTACCATGAGATTGTTTTAAGATGATTCTCCCTATCTTTGATTATGTTGATATGGTCTATAGTGTGCTGAGATCCTCACTTGCCAGACTGGAGCACCTCGTTCCTCTTTATGTTGTTTTGTTCTACTGTAGATTGTTCCCTCATACCCACCATTTCTCTCCCTCTCTCTCTCTCTCTCTCTGCCCTTTAACTCCTTCTTTTGATGCCAGGCAACTTTCCCATTGTGTTTCCTTTAATTCTGAATTCTGGTTTGGTGGTCTTCCCTCTTATCCTCTCCCCATTTCCAGCTCCTTGATAGTGCATTCTGTGACTGGTCATGGTGGTGAATGGAGGGCAGTGCTGGTTGTAGGATCGGGGAACGGAACGAGGGGAGCAGGGTGGTTGGGCAATGCCTGACAGAGCAGGGAGGATAGGGGACCACTAGACCACCAGGGAGGATGACCTGATTTTTTTTGACAGGAGATTGGGATGGGGGTGAGCACTATACCACTGGTGCAAACCTTGCAATATTCTCAGGGGAGATAGGGGATCATTGGGGATTCCACTAAACCACCACACTTCTACTAAAGCATCAGGAATTGGGGGGTGAGGGTCTGCTACCAGGGAACATGTTGTTTTTTTAATTTTGTTTATTGACTGTCAGATATTCATACAGGTACATACATTACCTCCTAAGTACTTTAAATCCATATTTGTCAGTATGTATTTTAACACCTGCCTTTTGACAACCATATATTTTGTATGTCCTTCATTTTATACATACAATTACAATCTGCTCCTCCTGTTTTAGGGTAATTTAACAAAGTTTTTACCTAAAATCTTTATTCAACATTTTAACTTCTGACTGTAGAGATTCTAGAATCCTTCCATTTCCATCTTCTCTTGATGGAATTTGTCCTATCGTGTTTGTATGTCTTTTTCTGTTACTTTCACTTCATCCTTTGTTTGCTTGTGCTCATTTCTCCTTTCCAGTCTATTTGCCTATCATATTATGGTGTTTAGACGCATAACTATAGCCTCATCTGGTGGGAAAGAGTTCATTATGGTTCCCATACCTTCTCAACTAAGTCTCCCACTCTTTCAGTTCATATGTTACCTTCTACAGGGCAAAGTTTGTGCACATTCTAACCACATGTTAATAGTGGACATTGTGCAGGACACCCATGTGTTTTGGATGCATTTCCTCTCTGTGACAGGGTGACCCCTGTCATGGGTGGAGTGCCTGGTGGTAGAGGCAGAGAGTCTCCCTTGCCCCCATAAAGTGCTCTAGTGCTTTGTTTATTGCAGGCATGCTTTAATATATAAAAGTGCCTTTAAGGGAAGAATTAATATACATAGATATAGTACTGCCTGTATGATAAAAAGTACAGTTGCAGTACAGAGATAGAATAAAACAGTAATAAATATAAATTAGGCAGCTCTAGTAAATGTCTGTTTGGTCCCCTGGAAAGATTGTGAAAAAGGAGCTGTAATGCCACATGTAGATTGGGAAGGTGGTAGTATGTTTCGGCAAGAGCAAGTGGCTGGCAAGCTGCCAAAATGAAATTGCAGCCACCATTCTCTGCCGCCACCTTCCCGTGCATCTCCCTTAATTGTAACAAAACTTATCAACCACAGAAAAGTGATTTTCAACCTGAGAGGGAGCTGTTCAAAGAGAAATTAAGCTCCTTGCTCCAGCTTTCAGGTATACAGTGCACCAGTTAGAGTGAGTGACTGACAGACTGCCAGAATAAAATTGCAGTCAGCGCTCTTTATGGAATTGCTTCTACTGGCTGGTAATACAAATGTAGACAACCCTCTTGAGTTGAACGAGTGAGAGAGAGCCTGTATATATGAAAGGAGCTTACAGTAAAAGCCCCACATTCTTTCTCTCCTCCTGCTGCACTAATGCAGCTATGTTCATGGAGCTTTGTAAATTTTAACCAGAGCAATACTGTTCCATGCATTATCTCCTGACTTGTCCAAGCATTCTGCCACTCCATGTTATCCCTCCTTTTGCCTGACTTAGGAAAAGATTCTTCGGGGTCAAGGGCAACACATTAGATTAAGAGAGACCCTGAATGTGTGAGAGAAGAGATTTTTATGGAATGTGCTAAAATGGGAGCACGCTGTCTCTTTTTGCTCTCTTTCTCTGTCTCTTTGTGAGAATGTTGTGGTGCAGATCAAAGCAGAGTGGCTATAAACATCCACTTTCAGCAGACAGCTGCTCTGCAAAAGTAAATAGATAAACAAATACTAATAAGGGACAGGGAAGTCCCTTTTACTGAAACAAAGTGCCCCTTGGGACAGACGGCTGAAATAAATTCAAAGGGAGATGCCTTCTTATAAGAAAGAGTGCAAAGAACCAGATATTATGCTGTGCCTGAAACCCCTTGAATAAAATGCTTTCCAAATAGAACAAGCATTTGTCAAGGCGAATGTTGTCTTGCTGGCATTGGCATTGGTAGTGCAGGAGTTAGAGAGATGCATAATAGGAATGGCAGTGAAGTATGGAACTGACGCTAACTTCACCCCACCCTGCAGGGACTGACAGGCATTGAGGTGTGCCTTTGGGTCGTCAGCAATAACGCTCATGCCATTTCACCTCACCCTACCCTGCAGACTCCGACAAGTGTCACGTTGTGCCTTGGGGTCATTGGGCCTTATGCTCACCCCATTCCATAAGGAAGTACATTGAGATGGGTGCAGTATAGCAGAATGGGGTGAACTTTGGGGCCGAAGAGTCCAAGGCACTCCTTGATGCCTGTCAATATCTGTAGGGTGGGGGTGCAATGGTGTGAGCATTACAGCTGACAATCCAAAGGCACTGTCCTGATGCCTTGTAGTCTGTACAGGTTGGGACGTTACGGTTAGAAACCCTAATGCCCCAGGTGTTTGTTGGTATTTGCACTCCAGATTTTCAACATGGCCTTTTTGTGACCCCACCTCATGAAAGCATTTGGGACCTATGTTCATGAACAGTGGCACTGTGATTTTGTTAATCTGTCCAGAATGTTGATTTCCTACAGCGACTGTGCCACGTGTGAAAACACAGTTAAGGCAGGATGTGAAAAAGGACAGCTGCCCCATTCATGAGGAGGTGTGAAGAGATGGCAATTTTGAAAATCTGGAGTGTAAATATTAAAAATTCTTGAACCTACAAGCATGCATGAAAACTGCACAATGCACACTTGTAACACAGTCATTTTTTGGAATTCTTTCACCAAATTTTTAACACAGGCATTTTGAGACCTCTGCTCATGAACAGTGGCACTATGATTTTCTTAATCTGCCCGAATGTTGATTTCCACTGCAACTGTGCCATTGTTTTGCCAGTTGTGCGAAACCACATTTCAGGCAGGATGTAAAAATGACAGCTGTACTGTTTATAAAGAGATGTGCAAATGGCACTGTTGAAAATCTGAAGTAAAAATATAAAAAATTCTTGAAGTTACAACTGTGCATGGAAGTTGTGCAATGCACGCTCGTAACATAGTCATTTTGTGGAATTTTGTCACCAAATTTTCAACATAGGCATTTGGGACCTCTGCTCATGAACAGTGTTACTGTGATTTTCTTTTTTTTTTTTTGCTTTATCTATTTATCTCCCGACCCTTA
Source organism: Neoceratodus forsteri (assembly GCA_016271365.2). NCBI lineage: Eukaryota > Metazoa > Chordata > Ceratodontiformes > Ceratodontidae > Neoceratodus > Neoceratodus forsteri. The sequence continues at coordinate 28,756,071 of CM028129.1, forward strand.
CCTACCCCTCCTTCAGGCCAATTGCCAAAAGGACTCGCATCTCTCCTGTCATATCCACCGATCTTGACCCCACATTGCAGCCAACTCAGGGTAACCTGACATAACCCTTTGTTGGGTGGGTCCTCCTCTTCTGGAGGAGAAATGGCCTAATAGCTAGGCATTGGCCCTGGGTGCTGCCTGACTGCGGCTGGGTCAGCTGTTGCTTGCGGGCTCTGGGAGGCACTGGTCCGGGTGGCCATCATCCGGTAGGAGAAGAAGCCATTTTCTATTTTTCCTCCAGTTCCCTACTCGCATCACAACTGAGCTTCTCCTGGTCTCAACTTACAGCTTACTGGCATTTCTTCAGTTCGGTCAACTTTGAAGAGTGCAGACGTATTCCCAGTTCATCGAAGATTGTTGCGCAGGCTCTGGAGGTAAGTATGGGGTGAGGGAGGTGGGGAGGTGGGGCAGGATTGGGAGGGGCACCAGACATGTCGAGGCAGCGTTTTCTCATTTTCAGGTAAAAACAAACAAAAAAAAAAAACATAAAGACAACGTGGGTCAGTTTCTTATTTTGCAGGTGTGTTTTAGCACACTGGGATGGGCTCCCAGTGTGCCACCTGTATTTTGGGGGAGAGGGACCAAAGCTGATGGGAGACTGGGCCCCCCACTGGCACAGAAATGTGTCAGGGGGACGCATGATGCTGAGGGGGATTGGGCACCCCCTCGGAACACAAATGATAAGGGGGCCATTATGCTGACAGGGATTGGGCTCCCCCATTGTCAAACTGAACTGTGAAGGGGGCATGCCGACAGGGGGATTGGGCACCCACGACATCGGCTTGATTGGGACTGTGAGGTGGATGGCGACAGCCGCCATCATTTATTGAAATGTTACACCAGGCAAGGCATGCCCTGCAATGAGGGGTAGCTCCCTCATTGCAGTGGCTAAATCGTTTTAAGTTGGTGACATGCTTTTGCACTGCTGTCATAGACAGCATGAAATCTAATTTGTGCCATGGAGCCTGGCCCGAAAAGCAGTGGCACCACTGGCCACAACACGACAGGGCCTCCAAACCTGCTATTCCAACCTACCCCAGTATGTTGCTTATGTGTGTGCAAGACAACATTAAAAGGGCCCCGCTGAAAGTTATAGCTGACAGTCTAATATTTCAGCTGTCGGATGAAAATAACAGTTTTATTATTCTTGTTCTGCCTGGAGGAAGGGCTTAACAAAGAAGTACTTCCACAGAACATAAAACAAAATAAATTCTTTGTTTAGATCAAAAGGAAAGAAGAAACAAAGAATGTCTCTCAGGTTCCCCCTCATATTTTCTAACCTTAGAATAAACATTATAGAGGGCTATGTACTGTGTGACTGTGTGTTTGATAACAATACTGTTCCAGTGATGGGATCCGAACCCATGTCCCCAAAGACACTGGTGGCTGGATTCGAATCCCACCGCTAACACCATATGTTGAAGGATCACAGTAATTCAAATCATAGAATCAGGCAGCCAAAACTTAAGACACATAAAAAACACTTGAGAGCGTTTTTCATTTTATTAAAACTCAAAAATAATAAGGCAAAATACAAAAAATAAAGAATAATAAAAGGAACTTCCCTGTCTCTTATTAGAATTTGGTTTTGTATTTACTATTCCAAAGTGGCTGTCTGCTGAAAGTGAAAGTTTTCAGCTGCTCTGCTTTGATCTACTACAACACTCTCTACGCAAAGAGAGAGAAGACACGAGAGAGCACACGACGCTCACCTTTTAGCAAGTTCTATAACAATCTCATCTCACACATACAGGGTCTCCTCATCTAATTTGTTGCCCTTGACCCCGAAGGGTCTCTTCCTAAGTCGGGCAAAAGGAGGGATAACACGTAGTGGTGGAATGCTTGGGCAAGTCAGGAGAGAAAGAAAGAATGCATGGAGCAGTATTGCTCTGGTTGAAATTTACAAAGCTCTGTGAATGTAGCTGCATTAGTGCAGCAGGAGGAGAGAGAGAATGTGGGGCTTTTAAGCTACTTTCATACATATAGGCTCTCTCTCACTCTTTCAACTCCAGAGGGTTGTCTACATTTTTATTACCAGCCAGTAGAAGCAATTCCATAAAGAATGGTGGCTGCAATTTTATTCTGGTAGTCTGACAGCCCCTCACTCTTACTGGCGCACTGTACACCTGAAAGCTGAAGCAAGGAGCTTAATTTCTCTTTGAAAAGCTCCCTCTCGGGTTGCAAACTACTTTTTGTGGTTTATAAGTTTTGTTAGAATTAAGGGAAGAGCACTTGAAGGTGGCGGCAGAGAACAGCGGCTGCAATTTTATTTTGGCAGCTTGCCAGCTGTTTGCTTCTGCCAAAACATACTACCATCTTCCCAATCTACATGTAGCATTACAGCTCCTTTTTTGCAAGCTTTCCTGAGGAGCAAACAGACATTTAATAGAGCTGCCTAATTTACATTTATTACTGTTTTTTGCCTGTCTGTGTACTGCAACTGTACTTTTCATCCCAGGCAGCACTAGATCCATGTATATTAACTCTTCCCCTTTAAGGCAGGTTCTTATTTTAAAGCATGCCTGCATTAAACATAGCACTAGAGCACTTTATGGGTGGCAGGTGGAGACCCTCCTCTCCCTACCAGGGCACCCACCCATGACAGGGGTCACCCTGTCACATTCACTAGCAGCAGTAATACCCTTATCACTCTAGGGTGGGGGTCCCATTCTTCTTCCTCTTCATGGTCCATCCCCATCAGAATAGACATAGGAGTATTAGGTATCTGTATACCTGTCCGTTCTTCTATTTGCTGTCTAATCTCTGTCCAAAACTGTCTCAGAATTGGACATTCCCAAAAGTAATGCATATACGTTCCCCTTGCTACTTGTCATTTGCCACATATGGGTGAAGTCCTCAGTAGAGATGGGCGAAGTGGCCTCAATTCGCTCCATGGAGTGATTCATGGAGTAAAGGCAAATTTACGGAGTGCTCAGCAATGCGAAGCAGAGTACTTCACGTTATAATGGGTAATGTGAAGTCCATTCAAGACAATGACTTTGCATTATTCCATCCTCTAAAACCACTACTCCACCAAATTTTAAGGTGAAGTACATTGAAAACAATGTGCTTCGCCTCACTTCACCTTGTTTTTAAGTTCCAATGGTGAATTTTGCAGTGATTCAAGGGATTTCGGGTCACATAGGTTCTAGATTGTTCTGCACAGGCTCGGTTTGGGGTAGTCTGTGTAGGAAGCTGTAGGAGACAGTCTGCTCTGAGAGCTCTCTGTAATTCAAACCTTCTAAAAACTGTTAAAAAAGCCATTTTGAGTCTTTTTTTTTTCGCTGAAACTTTAGTTCATCAATTGTAGGAAACCGTCCTATGCTCATCATCGAGCGTTTATTGTTTGTGTGTGGATTTTGAATGATAATGTACAGCATTCAGTCTATGTACTGAGAGGCAGTGGAAATGTGCTTTGGGAGAGGGTGGTATCTGGTGTAGGTAGATTTAAGTTGGAGAAATAGGGAGTTCTTTGTTTTTTGGTTATATTTTTCTTGTATAACTGACTGTGGTAATGTATACACAGTAATATTTTCAGTAATTGTTGAAATTTTTTTTGATGATTGTGTGTGTTGCGTTGTGGTCTGGACCTGGTGCAGCAGTGATGATGTTTAAAATATGTTGTATATTACTGAAGTTTTAAATTTGCTATGCATTACTTGTAAACAAATTGTGTGTGTGTGAGTGTGTGTGCGGTGTGTGATGTGACACCAAATAATACACCTTTTATTGTGTCGCAGTGTAATTGCAGGTGCAGTAATGTGAACCTGCTATCCACTGCAGCTGCATGATTTTGTACTGCCATTGTGGTATCTTTTCTTGGTTTTGCACTGCCATAATTTGCAGCCATTGCCCCCGCAAAAGGTTTTATTTTCCAGATTGGACTGTTTGTGACTTGAGAACACCACTGGTTAGTTATGGTGTAGTTGAACTTATTTTGACTTTGTGTTTATATCTGTTGTTGAAGCCACAGTTGTTTTGGCTTCAATCCAGCATAATCCCCCACCCCAGGCCCTACCCAGAGTAAACGTTCCAAAATCTAAATTTGTTTAGAATGTTCCTGTAGATCCCCAAAATGCCCGCAAAGATACGTGCAAACAAAAGACACAAGTCCCATTTGTCTATTTGTATTCCTTTATTAATGGAGAATTTTGTAGATGATATAATAGGGTTCAAGATATAGGTTAAAAAGTAATGGAGACAAGGGGCATCCTTAGCGTGTACAGGATTATAAGGGAAATGCTTCAGAAAAAAGGCCATTACAGTAGACTTTTGCTGTTGAATATGAATAAAGGGTTTGTATCCATTGGATAAACTGAGATGGAAGTCCAAATTTCTTTAGGACTTCAAACAGGAAGGCCCAGTTCACCCTATCGAATGCTTTCTCTACATCTAATGATATCAAGGCCATTGGGTAGGGTGCTATTCTAGATTCAGAGAAAATATGGCATAACTTCCTGATGTGGTCTGCCGAACAATGGCCTGACACAAATCCCACTTGTTCTAGGCTAAGTAATGGGGTCCAAACCTTGGCAAGTCTGTTAGCCAATATTTTAATATCATAATTCATTAAGGAAATTGGCTGATAATTAATGACTGAAAGGAGAGATTTGTTTGGTTTGGGGATTACTACTATGAGAGCTTCTAGTAAAGAAGGATCCGAAAGTCCAGAATCACAAATAAAATTAAACATATCAAGTAGGATGGGTGAAAGTTGGTCTTTGAATGTTTTATAAAACCTGGGTGGAAAGCCATCTGGGCCAGGGGCTTTATCATCTGGTAGTGAGTCGATGACTTCCATCACTTCCTGGAGAGTTATGGTCTTTTTAAGGCTGTCCACTTGCAATTGTGGGAGAGTCAGAAGTGGAATATTTTTAAGATACTCTTGTATATCTAATATTTGGGGGTTAAAATCTTGGAGGGAATATAGAGCTCTATAATAGTCTTCAAACTCTTTAACTATTGACATTGGAGTGGTAAGCATAGAATTATCCTTCAGAGAATTTAATGCCACTACAATTCTTGACTCTTCTTGTTTTCTTAATCGAAGAGCTAACAAATGACTAGCTCTATCACCTTGCTCAACATATTTCGCATGGGTTTTAAATAGTGCATATTGCACTTGGTCCTTTAGCATTTCCGAATATTGGTTTCTAAGTTTCATTATTTTTTCCAGGAGGTCTTCTGAATACATGTCCAACTGCTGATTTTCTAAATTATTTATTTGATCTAGGAGTGAGGCAGATTGTGACTCTCTCTTTTTTTTCCTAATGGAAGACAGCCGAAAACATTCACCTCTAACTACACATTTTAGAGCACTCCAGAATTTATCAGTATCTGATATGATACCCTGATTATATAAGAGAAACTTGTCAATTGTTTCTTTAAGGGAAAGTATAATTTGATCTTCCTGAAGTAATTGTATATTTAGTTTCCAGATGGTACTCTTCCTATTTTGAGTAAAAATAGTGCCTTCCATCCAGATAGGTGAATGGTCAGATATGGTCATTGGGGTTATACCACACCCCCTAAAACCTTCTAAAATGTTACTATTTACTAAAAAATAGTCGATACAGGATAGAGTATTATGTACCAGAGAATAGAACATGTATCCTCTCCCATTCGGATTTATTAGTCTCCATGGATCAATAAGATTATACGATGCCATAAATTCCCTAGCTGCTCTCTGTGCTGGTGAAAGTTTAACATTTCTACAAATCAATTTATCTAATTCTGGAGAATAGACTAGATTATAGTCTCCTGCTACAATTATAGGTATATGTGGGAAAGAACTTAGCACATTCGAGAGAGCCGTGTAAAATTTTGGTGAATCAATATTGGGACCATATATACAGCCTATCAACACTTCAATATGATTTAAAAGCCCTGATATCAAGATAAATCTTCCAGATTTGTCAGCTTGGCAGTGTCGCAGTTGAAATTGCGTATTTCTGGTTACAAGAATGGCTACACCTCTCTGTGCCATGGTATTACCAGCATCAAAAACTTGGCCTATTTGTTTTCTGCTAAAAATGTTGCCTTTATTCTCTAAAAGGTGCGTTTTCTGTAATAATGCTGTATTACAGTGTAAAGATTCTAGATGTTCCTTCCATCTTAGCAATCTACCATTGTTTTTTCCCCATCTGTGACAGCCAAACCAGGGGGTTGTGGTCAGTCTGTACCACAAAATTCTGCCCATACAAGTATGGCTCCAACTTCTTTAGGGCCCACACTATGGCAAGGCACTCCTTTTCCACAGTGGAGTATGCCTGCTCCCTGGGAAATAACTTCTTACTCAGATACGCTACAGGGTGATCTTTCCCTTGGCTGGATGTCTGACTCAGTACTGCCCCAATACCCATGTCTGAGGCATGAGTCTGAACTATAAAGGGTCTGCTATAGTCAGGTCTTGTCAAAACAGGAGCACTGTACAGTGCCTCCTTCAATTTGTTAAAGGCTTCTTCACAGGCTGGTCCCAGGCCATTTTCTTTAGCATCCTTTTCTTTACCAGGTCAGATAGGGGAGCAGCCAGGGCACTGTAATTGGGTACCAATTTTCTATAGTACTCTGCTGTCCCAAGGAAACTCCTGACCTGCTTCTGCATTTATGGTCTGAGCCATGCCCAGATTACCTCTATCTTTATTTGGTTAGGACGGAGCTGTCCTCAACCTACCACATGCACAATGTACGCCACTTCTCTCATGGCCACCTGGCACTTCCTGGCTTTGACAGTGAGCCTGGCCCTCTGTATTCTGCCCAGCACTTCCCTAAAGTAGGACAAGTGTTCCTCCCAGCTGGCACTAAAGATGGCAATGTCATCCAGGTATGCCATGGCGTACTCCTCAGCACCATTTAACACCTGGTTCACCAACCTTTGGAAAGTGGCCAGGGCGTTCTTCATTCCAGAAGGCATTACTTTGAATTCAAATAAGCCTATCAGAGTGATGAAGGCCGAACTCTACCTAGCTCTGTCCGTCAACTCTACCTGACAATACTCCTTGGTCAGGTCAGTGGTTGTAAGGTAGGTTGCCCCTCCCAACTTGTCCAGGAGTTCATCCATCCAAGGCATTGAGTGGGCATCTGACTTCGTGACTGTATTCAGTCCATGATAGTCCACACAGAAACTAGTAGAGCCATCTGGCTTAGGCACAAGGACTACAGGTGAGGCCCAGGGGCTATGGGATCTCTGGATTACCCCTAAATCCAGCATCTTCTCCACTTCCCTCCTAATGTCCTTTTGGACAGCCTCTGACACCAGATATGCTGTCCACTGTATGGGCGTCTGTGTCCCTGTCTCCACATCGTGCATTGCTAAGGGGGTTATTCTAGGTTTGGTGCTAAACAATGGGACAAAGTCTGCTAAAACCTCCTTTACTTCCTGGATTTGGTCCGGGGTCAGCTGGGGAGACAATTTAACTGCCTCCACAGAGGACTTCCACTTACTTTCTTCCAGCAAGGCCAGAAGGGAGTCTCCTTCATCCATCCCTTCCCCAGGACTACACACTGCAAACACCATGTCAGCCCTATTAGCATATGGCTTCATCATGTTGACATGGTACATCCTTCCTGTCTGTCTTCGGTCAGATAACTCCACAATATAGTTCACGTCATTTACCTTCCTAACCACTTTGTACAGTCCTGTCCACTCAGTCTGAAGCTTGTCTTTCCAGACCAGAAAAAGGACCATGACTTCCTGACCCACCATGTATGAGCGAGCTCTGGCTCTGCAGTTGTACCACACTTTTTGTTTCTGTTGGGCAGCTGCCAGGTTGCTCTGGGCTGTCCCCATAAGCTCCTTCAGCTGTTCCCTAAACCTAAGGACATAATCCACTATGGGAGTTCCCTGGGTGGCGTGCTTGCCTTTCCAGTCCTCCTGGATCAAGTCTAGGGGCCCACTTACCCGGCATCCATATAAGAGTTTGAAAGGGAAAAATCCTGTCAACTCTTGGGGTACCTCCCTGTATGCAAACAACAGGTGGGGAAGGTAATTCTCCCAGTCCCTCCCATGCTGTTCAGCAAACGCCCAGAGCATTGACTTCAGGGTAGCATTGAATCTTTCCACAAGCCCATTAGCTTGTGGGTGATACGGTGTTGTGCATCTCTGCACCACTCCACACTTCTCCCATAAACATTTCATCAGATCTGACATGAAGGAACCCCCTTGATCGGTGATAACCTCCTGCGGAAACCCAACACGGGAGAAAATCCCAAGTAAGGCATCTGCTGCTTTATCTGTCCTCAGTGAGGATAGGGTGACTACCTCTGGGTACCGGGTGACATAATCCACCACAGTCAAGATGAATCTCTTCCCTGAGGAGCTGGAGGTATTTAAAGGCCTCACAATATCCATTCCCACCTTCTGGAATGGCTCCTCGACCATGGGCAATGGTATCAGGGTGGCTTGTTTTTGTTTGCCCGCCTTCCCTATTTCGTGGCACCAGTGTCAAGACCTGCAATACTCATTCACCTTCTGGGTGAAGTTAGGCCAATAGAAGTTCTGGTCTAACCACTGCATAGTGCGTGCGATTCCCAGATGACAAGACAAGGGAATATCATGTGCAATCTTGAGCAAATGCTCACAATACCCTTGGGGAATGACAAGCTGCCTGCCTATCACCCTTCCCTCTGTCTGCACAGCCTGAGTATACGTCAGTCCATTTTCCCAACAAACCTTATGCCTGCCGTCACCTCCCTATGCCCCATCAGAGTCTACCCAAGCCCTCAGCTTCTCTAGACTGGGGTCACTTCTCTGAGTGGCTGCAAACCCCTCACACATTCCCAAGGCATGGGGCAGGTCCCCTTCAGTCATTAAACTAGGGTCCCTAGCACTAGTGTCAGAGAACTCAGGATCACTGTCAATTCCAACCCTCTGGCAATGGGTCATCCCTCCCTCTTCTGAGTAACCCTTTGTAGTGGTGTGGTTACTTGTTACTGGGGAAATTTCTACCCCCTTTTCATTAGTCTCCATATCAGGAGACACAGGCTGGGGAACCAGCCTCTCAGTGGTGTCCACAATGGCTCCTGTGGGGTCCAGGGAACTACAGTGTTCCCTTGCTGCATGGCTATGGATAAATGCACACACCATCACTTGTTTAAGATTGTTGCCCAGGATCACATCCACTGCTAAGGTTTTGGCTACAGCCACCTGTTGCACAGTTCCCCCCATTTCACCCCAGTCTAGAAGAACACTAACGAGGGGCAATGTTTTATCTTCACCAGTAAAGTCCTGTACAGTGATGTATTTATTGGATATCAGCTGACCCAGCTCTACTAGATCCCCCTTAACCAAGGACAAGGATACCTGTGTCCCTTAACCCTTGTGTCTGTACACCATTCACCATGACTGGGTGCATGTGTTCCCTCATGTTCAGTGGCATGCTTCCAGGGACACAAAAACAACCCACTTCCTTCCTAGTCCCCTGTTATGTATTGCTCACCTTTTTGGGTCACTTTCTGGCAATATGCCCAGTTTCTTTACACAACGAACATTCATTTCTTTTCTCAGAGAAATATTTTCTCTGAAACCTGAGGCTAACTGGTTTTGGTGGAGGCAGTGAGGGTTTTAGCTGCCCTGAAGGGGCGCTTTTGCCTTTCTGCACTGCCACACCCACCCCATTCGCTCTCAGAGCAAGTCTGCTCTTGGCATAGCAGTCCGAGAGTTCAGTAGCCTCTTGCATTGTTTTGGGATCTCGGTCCTCCAGCCAGGTTTTCAGCTCTGCTGGGCATGCCCAGAAAAACTGTTCTAACAGAATCACATTTTCAATTTTATCAACAGAGTTTGCTTCAATTCCTTCCCACCAACATTTTAAAAACTGATATTGTTTCGTGGCTAGTTCCTCATAGCTCTTGTCAGGGCTTCTCCTGAGCTTATGGAATTTAGCTCTGTATGATTCAGCAGTTAATTCAAATTTCTTTAACAGTGCAGCTTTAAGTTTGCTGTAATCATCACTGTCCTCATTGTCCATTTGACCCAATGCATCCTGAGCATTCCTGGTAAGTAGCGGGGATAGCTGGAAGCTCCAGGACTCCCTAGAAATTTTAGCCTGAATACAAACTTTTTCAAAAGAATTTAAAAAGGCACCCATATCCACCCCTTCTTTAAATTTGGCTATCAATTTGGAATTCAATTTGTAACCCAGTCCTGTATTCCCTGTTAATCCCAAGCCACTTACCTGTTCTGGTGCCGCTGGTTGGAGTAGTAGCTTCTCCAGTTCATGTTGCCTCTGGTACTTATGCTCCTCATGGTCAGTGTCTCTCTGTTCTCACTCTGCCTCTCGGTGTTCTTGCTCTGCCTCTCGGCATTCTCGCTCTGCCTCTCAGTGTTCTCGCTCTGCCTCACGGTCCACCTCCTGCTTTTCACAGTCCCTCTCCCTCTGGAACTCCTGCTCCATTCTGAGCAACTCAATTTGCAGCCTGAGCACTTCTGGATCCAGGATACTGCTGACCTTCCCCTGCTGCTGTGGCCCTTCACTGACAGTGGCCCTGTTGCCCTCCTCATTGGATCAGGACACTGCACTGGCCGCTAGCCCTGCCGCACTCAAGGTTTGGTCCTTTTCAGTCACTGTCTGTGACTCAGTGCTCTGGGTATCTGCTACCATCAGGGCATCCACGAGGTTCTCTTTGGTGGCTTTCACCTTGAATGGGACTCCTCTATCCCCGCACAACTGCTTTAAGTAGTCTACAGTGTATCTGCTGTAGTTGGAAGCCATCTTCTTCCCTATCTACAGCTACTCTGACTTGCACTTTAGAAAAAAAAATTAAACAAGTAGGAATTTGACAGTACAGTAAGTGATATAAGTCTGTCTCCTTTTTGAAAATAAATCACTACCTTTTTCTTTCTTTGCAAGTGAGCTGATGGTCTCAAGCTGACACACTGAACAATAAAAGCTTGTAATGCCAAAATTATCTCACCGCTGCCAACCAATCCATTACAAACCCTCTCAGCAGGTCAGGCCCTCTGCTCCCACAGTGCCAACCTCTGAGTGCAGTATTGTGAACAGTTAACAGAACAGGATAACTCTCCTGTCTGTTTTGTGGATTTGAATCAAACTTTGGTCTCAACTTCTGGAGGGATTCAAACTGTGAACCTCTTGCTAGCATACCCAATGTACAGGCTCAGATAATTCTGCTCTTTGTGGGGCCAGATAAATTTTGCCTACTGGCACCTAACCAAGTGTACAAAATGAACCCGTAAAACTCTATTAAAGACCTCAGAATAAACTCTTACCTTTTCCCAGTTTGGTAAAACCAGTAAGCTTTGTACAGTGTCAGCTTTAACCATATATGCTTCCTTTGTCAAAGAAAGAATGTCAAAGGCACACAGGTAGTCTCTAAACATAGAGGTTTACTTAAAATAGATAACAATGTAAAATGTAAAACACAGAACCATATATCACAAAACATACAATCTTTTAAAATAATAAGGTTTAAAAAGTGCAAATTCCTACCAATAATATACTTAGACCTGTCTACCTAATGTATTCTTATCTTCTTATAGTGCTGTAGATGTTTCTTTTTTCAGAGTCCAAACATGTGTGTATTAGTGGAAAACAGAATACTGTTTTAAAACTGGCTTTGCCAACCTCTTTGCATGAGGTCACCCAGCTCCTCCCTGTCAGAATATAAACAATTGTACACCCAGGATGTCTTATCAATTCAGGATGTAAATTAATTAAGTGACATTTCAGCAAAACTCATTTCACAAATTTTGAAACTCTTTAAATAACATCCCTCTTTGATCTCAAGTAGCTCTTCTTACCAGGACACATCAAAGAATCTTTTATGACATTGTACTGAAGTGTGGTAACCTGCTTTCTTCCTCTAAACGTTATAAAAGTTTTTGATTTCCCATCCTAGCAGCTGGCAAGCTACAATTAAGCTAGATAAACAGGAGATCCTAATTTAGGTCTCTTCTAGCCTGTAATTATCTCTTGGCCTTCCAGGTAATACCTTGCAGCTAAAACCTGGGGAAGGGAGGTTATTCCACAGGTTGTTTCAGCATCCCTCATGAGAGACCTTCAATAACACATTTTTATATTACAAAAATCATGCAGCAATCAGAACCAGCTGTCCAAGTGTCACATGCCTTTCCTGGTTAAACAATTTCCCCTTTTGCTTTCCTTAGTTTCTGTTGCACCTAATGGTGAACAGTCAGCACTAAAAGTCCCACACCCAAATGTGAGACTCGACTCAGTTTGCACTTTGTGTGCAGAAACTTTTTTTTAAGCTTTTATTTACTTTCTGTTTACTGTAGTATAGCAGATTGTATCCATCTAATTCTGCTGACTTCTAAGCTGACATTTGCTGCAACTAGAAATTCCAGAATCCCCTACAGCTGACATCATAGCCGGGCTGCAGCACAGGGAGATTCAATAGCCTGCAGTGCATCTTAGAACTTTTAAAAGTTCAGTTCAGCTGGTTTTCTGGGGCTGTAGTCTCAGTGACAGTGCTTAGCCCAGGGAGAATAGAGGGACCAGCAAACAAAACATCATAGCTTATAAAACTCTACCATGCACTGCAAGTTATTGAATCTCCCTCTGCTACAGTCCTGCTTTGATGTCAGCTGCAGGGGATTCTGGGATTTACAGCAAAAGGCAGCTTGGAAGTCAGCAGAATTAACCTGATACCCTCCACCACACTACAATAATCAGTAAGTAAAAATAAAATGTTCTTGCACACAAAGTGCAAATTGGGATCAGCCCCACACTTGGGTGTGGGGTGGGGGGGCCCTTAGTGCTGACTGCTCCCCTTTAAGAAATGTGCAGTAAAGTATGGTTATAAGAACTCAAAACTTACCAGATGCATGAGTGGTAACTATACAGTATTTCACTGTCTTGTGGATCTTGTGGTAATAGTTTGTCCTTATCAGAAGATTTTATAATACACTGATTGTGCAGCAATTTTCAAATTCTAACTGGAATGCTGCTGCCTATGGTGTGGGAGTTAGTGCAGCCATTTTAATAGAATGGGAGATGCAGGAATGCAGGAGGCATCTATGAGATAAAAAAAATGGATGCATGTTCCAGGAGAAAGAGACAGGTGCACAGCAAATGGGAAGACAGAAGTGCAAATAGAAGCTAGCACTCCAGCAGATGCAGATGTTTGTCATTCTCTGAGCTGCCTGAGAAGGTGCAGACAAGCCCCAGCTAAGACCTGTATGGCTAAGACCTGTATTCAAATGTATGGCAGCTTAGATTCAGTGCTAAGAAGTGCAAGGTAATGCACCTGGGAAACAAAAACCCAGGGGAAGAGTACACAATGGAGGGTGAGATACTAACAACAAAAATGGAAAGAGACCTGGGGTGGTCATATCAGATGACCTAAAGGTGGGCAAGCAATGTGAGAGGGCAGCAGGAGGGCTGGGGATACTGGGATGCATAGGAGAGGCATCACAGTAGAAAACAGGAAGTTATTATCCCTCTGTACAGAGAGTTGGTGAGACCCTATCTGAGTACTGCATGCAGTTCTGGAGACCCAATCTCCAAAGGACATAAACAGGATGGAGGCTGTCCAGAGGAGGGCAACTAAAATGGTGCAGGGTCTGCACCGGAAGACATATGAAGAGAGACTTAAGGAGCTGAATATGTATAGCCTCGAGGAAAGGAGGGAAGGGGGACATGATAGAAACTTTCAAGTATCTCAAGGGAATCAACAAAGTCCAAGAGGGTAGCATCTTTCAAAAAAAGAGGTGTGCAAGAACAAGGGGGCACAATTTGACGATAGAAGGAGGCGGCTCAGAGGTAATTTAAGGAAGTATTTTTTCACAGAGAGGGTTGTGGATGCATGGAACGGCCTTCTGGAGGAGGTTGTGGAGTCAAAAACAGTGATGGAATTCAAGCATGCATGGGACAGTCATAAGGCAATTCTAGGGGGTGGGGGTAGGAAGAAGTAGGCTGCTGGTTAACTAGGATCTGCAGCTTATCCATTAGGTAGGGAAATGGGCAGACTGGGTGGGCCAAGCGGTCCTTATCTGCCGTCAAAATCTATCTATGGTCTATGACCACACACAAAGCAATGGTCTTTCAAATACATATCTTGGAAACTGATACTGAAAATGTGCTACTTCAGTTCTTTTGTTTTGATTAAAATGGACAGATCTGAATCTAAGGAATTACAGTCAGTTTGAATTCCATCCTGCCTGTGCTTTGCATTCTCTCTGTCTCTGTCTCTCTTCCCATTTCTTCTGTTATACTTAGCTTTTCTTAACATTTCGATTCTTTCCTTAACCTCTCTTTGTTTCTCATACCAATATTACTGCCAGTGGCTCAGTTTGTCACTTGTTTGCCCTGGGCCAGAAAGATCAGAATGCTATGTAATCATGTCCCTCACCAGGCATGTGGGATAAAACCCAACACCGACACTGATTAGTGCTGCACTAGGGTGGCCCTGTAGTGTTGGGAGTGTTGTCCTACAGATAAGATAATACACCAAGGCTCAGTCTGCCTATAATTGGTGGATCTTCATGAGTGACATTAAAAACTGTGATGCATTTTTTTGAAACATTAGAAGAGACATCCCTGAAATAATAGTCTGCATTCCCTTTCCAAATAGCAAACGGCTAGTAGAATATGGCTATGTGGTGGCTGCTACATGTATACTCCATGTAGTCCCCTGCACTACTCGTATCTAATTCATTGCTTTGTTACAGGTTAATAGATACATTTCAATTTACATTTATTCCAGTATTGCATTACCATAGCAAGATTACAGCATCCCGAGACAGGGTACAACCATATGTCTGAAAAATGCATAGCTTTGTCACGCACAACTTAGATTCGAGCTTTGAAAAGAAAGTTTTACCAGCTGTACATATTGATTACTAATGATTTTGCTTCAAAATTTCTAAGTCTTCATGAGAATAATTCTCTGGGATTCCCAAGATAAAATGTTAAACAGTAGCTAGACTTGGGGGTTGAATGCTACTTATGCCCCAACCCTGAGGTACTATTTTCACTCCATAGGTAAGGTAGACTATTTCCACCTACTCAAGTATTTTCAGTGATTGGCCAATCATACAACTGTACGTTGCACCCACCAAAAATTTTATTTTCAGCAAACATAAGCAAAAACAATAGTGCACTATAAAAGGTGTTAAAGTAATACATAAATGTAACACAAAGCATGAATACTGGCTTACTTCAAGGCAGGCAGAATAAATGAGGAAAACTCAGATTTCCACTGGGTGACATAAATCTACATTCCTTGATACTATATACTACCAAAGAGTATTGACAGTACAAATATATAGAGCTGGGCAGTGGACATGATATAGAAGAAAAGAGCAGCAGCAGGTGCAGGGCAATGAGGGGCATTTAGGGCAAGGATAGTAGAAGGAAGATGATGGGTGTGGTGCTTTGCAGCAGATGTGGGGCAGCAGTGTTCAGAAAGACCTTCTGGACACTGCAGTGCTGCCCTGTCTGCAGACACATCCCTGTATTGAGGGAGGAGGTAGCTGGACACAGAGCAGAGTTGGTGAGGATACAGGCAACCTTTCCCTCCATACAGAGACCACCATGTCCACCACCTCTCCCTCAGAGGTTGCCAAGAAGGAGGGAAGGATGGACTAAAGTGGGCTTGGGAAGGGTGCGGGAGGCAGCACAGAAGCACATCCCCCAGCTGGTGGCGCTTCACAACTTGTATGCCATCCTGGCAGAGCATAGAGATTGCACAGCATCTCCAGAAGTCAACACCATGGGGGCTGAGGGGGTCATCCAGGATGGAACCCCAAGGGCAGATGCAAGGAGAACACACAGGAGAAGGAAACAAATCCTGGTTGGGGATTCCATTGTCTGAGAGATTTAGCAGGGGTCAGGTAGCAATGGTG
The DNA here is from genome assembly GCA_016271365.2 of Neoceratodus forsteri. Lineage (NCBI taxonomy): Eukaryota > Metazoa > Chordata > Ceratodontiformes > Ceratodontidae > Neoceratodus > Neoceratodus forsteri. The sequence goes on from CM028129.1 coordinate 28,771,933, forward strand.
AGAGGGAGGTAATGTGCCCACCTGGAGGCACAGTTCATAAGGAGGGCAAGTGAATCCATAGGATTGCAAGGGTGCTAGCAAGGAGGGGGGAGCTGGATGTCATTATTCACTTGGGGACTAATGACCTGGCTAGAGAGGGGGCAGATGTAGGAAGAGTACAGAAAGAGTTCAGGGAGCTCGGGAGGAGTCTTGGGCCAGTAGCACACTCTGTCATCTTCACAGAAGTGCTACCTGTCCACAGCAAGGGGGAAGGGAGGGACATCCACATCATTGAATTCAACAAATGGCTGAAGAAATGATGCAGAGAGGTGGGGTATGGCTTCTTTGGGGACTGGAATCTCACCTGGATGGATGAAGGATTGTATTTTCCAGATGACTTGCATCTATCCAAGGGAGGCAAAGGTATCCTCTCTAAGAAGTTTAAGTGCATCATTATTGATCATTTAAACTTGCTAAGGGGGGGAGGCACAGACAGTCAAGAGGATTATCATACCCCCCAACAGGGCATAACTGAAAGCAGTGAAGACCTAATAACTAGCATAATATCTAACTGTAAAACTACCATAGTTACAATGGGGGAGAGAACAGAAGGTACATCACTGATGCAGCACAGGGCAAAGACCAATAAACAAGGAACATTAAGGGGGTACACAGAGTGGAAGGTCATGTGCACAAATGCCCACAGTCTGGGAAACAAAATCCCAGACCTAACGGCACTGATGGCAGATACAAACCTGGACATTGTGACTATTACGGAGACTTGGTATGTAGGGAACCATGACTGGGATGCAGCCATACCAGGGTATACACTTTTTAGAAAGGATAGGGAAGGGAAGAGGGGAGGAGGGGTTGCTATGTATGTAAAGGAAGGGATTAAAGCTACGGAGGTTCAGGGATCCAGGGAAGAAGCAGAGGCATTGTGGGTCACTCTGGAGTCAGGGAAATTAATAACCCTCCCTACTGGAGTACTTTACAGTCTTCCCACGCAGGGGGAGGATATAGGTCTAGTATTAGTAGAAGCCATCCATAATATGGCAGCCAAAGGGGAAGTACTACTAATGGGTGACTTCAACATGCTGGATGCAGATTGGAATACCCAGACTGCAAGTACATCAAGGAGCAGGGACCTCATATCTGCCATGTATGGGGGAAACCTAAGGCAGCTGGTGGTTGAGCCCACCAGGGAGGGGTCTGTACTAGACTTAGTGCTGACAAACAGGGACAGAATTATGGATGTTGAGGTGGGCAGGCACCTTGGTACCAGTGATCACAGAACTGTATGGTCTAGAGTCAACACGTTGGCAGAAGAAAGCCATTCAAAGATTAAGATCCTAGATTTCTGGAAGGCCAACTTCATGGAGATGGGGGAACAGCTCAAAATTGCTCTAGCAGCAGAAGATGTGAGGGAAGGGGTAGAAGAATAGTGGCTTAGGCTCAAGAGATCCATAGCAGGAGTGACAAGTCAATGTGTCAGATTGCTTAGCAAAAGCAAAAGAAAGAAGCGGCCACTGTGGTTCTCTAAGTCAGTAGCCAAGAAAGTGTGAGAAAAAAGTAAGGCATTCAGGAAATACAAAGAGACACAGAAAGAAGAAAACGGACTGAAATATCTAGAGAAGCAGGAGAAGCTGGGATAGCTGTCAGAGGGCTAAGCAAGAAGGAGAAAGGAATAGTACAGGTTATTAAGAAGGGCAAGACCTTCCTCCATTATATTAGTGAGAGGAAGAACACCAGAAATGGTATTGTAAGGCTAAAGAAGGAGGGGTGGGTGGGTGGAGGATGACCTTGAAAAAGCTGAGGTACTGAACAAATATTTTTGCTCAGTATTTACTAAGGAAGAGGCATGGGAGAGGCTAAGACTCACGAGGAAAGATGTACGGGATGAGAGGTGAACACCAGTCCATTTACAGTGGATAGAGTCTTGGTGGAACTAGGAAAAGTAAAGACAGAGAAGGCAATGAGGCCAGGCGGGATTCACCCTAGAGTGTTGAAGGAACTCAGGGAAGTCCTAGCAGGTCCACTGACAACCCTCTTCAACCAATCACTAGAGACAGGGAAGGTACCTGGGGACTGGAGGAGGGCAGAGGTGGTCCCCCTGCATAAAACTGGAAGTAGGGAGGAGGCAGGCAATGACAGACCCATAGGTCTGACCTCAGTGGTTGGGAAGCTGATGGAGTCCTTGCTTAAGGAAAGGGTAGTGAAGTTCCTGGAGTCAAGTAATGCAAAAGACCCAAGGCAGCATGGATTCACTGAGGTTCGGTCCTGTCTGACTAATCTTATCAATTTCTTTGACTGGGCAACCAGGGTGGTGGATCAAGGAGGGGCGGTGGATGCGGCCTACCTGGATTTCAGTAAGGCGTTCAACACTGTTCCTCATAGAAGGTTGCTTAACAAATTGGGGAATCTGGGTGTGGACTCTAAAATGGTAAAATGGGTTGGTAACTGGCTAAAAGGCAGGACCCAGAGGGTGGTAGTAAACAGCATAAAATCAGAAGAGGGGGAGGTGACCACCAGCAGGGTTCCACAGGGATTGGTGCTGGGTCCAGGTATATTCAATGTCTTCATAAGGAACATTACAGAGGGACTGGAGGGGAAAGTATGCCTGTTCATTGATGACATTAAGATCTGTAACAGAGTCACCACACAGGAGGTGCTAGATAAAATAAGAAATTACCTAAGACTACTTGAGGAATGGTCAAGGGTTTGGCACTTGGGTTTAAATGCTAAGAAGTGCAAGATAACGCATGTGGGACACAAAAATTCAAGAGAGGAATACAGAATGGGGGGGGCAGGTTCTAGTCACCACAAATCAGGAGAAAGACCTGGGGGTTATCATATTTGATGACCTGAAGTCAGCCAAACAATGTGAAAAGCAGTGGGGAAGGTAAACAGCATGGTGGGGTGCAAAGGAATGGGTATAACCAGTAGGAAGAGTGAAGTGGTGATGCCACTGTATAGATCACTGTTGAAGCCTCATCTGGAATACTGTGTCCAGTTCTGGAGACCACATCTCAGGAAGGACATAGACAGAATGGAAGCAGTCCAGAGAAGAGCAACAAAAATGATACATTGATACAAGCCTTATGAGGAAAGACTCAAGGTACTAAACATCTATTCACTGGAAGAGAGAAGGGAGTGAGGGGATATAATAGAGACTTTCAAATACCTTGGAGGAATAAACAGGGTACAGAAGGGGAGCACATTTCAGAGATGAAAGTACACAAGGACAAGGGGACATAACATGAGGCTGGAGGAAGGGAGACTTTGGGAGAAAGCTAGGAAGTATTTTTTCACAGAGAGGGTGATGGATCCATGGAACAGCCTACCAGCGGAGGTGGTGGAAGTGAAAACAGTACAGGGATTCAAAAGTGCATGGGATAAGTATAAAGGCACCCTGCTGTACAGCAGAGTGGGGAAAAGCAGTCCATATAAGAGTAGGGATTGCCAAACCAAGTAGGGGAAATTGGAAGACTAGGTGGACTGTATGGTCCTTATCTGCTGACAGATTCTATGTTTCTATGTAATTAATACTTTTATTTAGAAATATTAAATTGCTGACAGCTTGTTAATGTTTTGTGGCTCTGGGGTAGGTGTGATCAAAGTAAAAAAATTTGCAATTTGTGTAGTTTGCCATGAAGTTTGGAACTTGACATAGTTGCTTGCTTTTTACACACAGCCAGTGCCAAAGGTAAGGGGGAATTGTAAATGGCTGATACAAATAAAACAAAACTGTTTGCTGACCTTGGGCTACATATTCAAAGCCCCTGTCACTTGCAAGGCTGCAAAAAAAAAAAACTGGCACAAGTGGGTTTCCACTTGCGGAGCAGCAGTTGTTCCCGCAGCCACCATATTTTCAAAAGTGGAGTTGTATATGACCGGCTCCATGATTGACAGCAGCTTGCGGCTGTTGTTTTGGTGCAGCTGCCCCAAAATGTTACATGAGGTGGGATCCAGCGTAACATCTCCCTCAGCTGCACCTGCTGAACATATGAATCTCTGCAGGTGCGAAGATTTCATCCTGCAGCAGTGGCTGTGGAGTGGGACTTTTTTTTTGGTTGTTTAACCAGGAGTAGCACACTAAGTCGACAGCTTTTTTACAGGCATGACCTGAGAGCACAGGGAAGTTAAGTGACTTGCTCAGGGTCACACGGTATGTAAGTGAACCTGTGGGATTCAAACCCAGGTCTGGTTTGTTGGGTGTCACCAAATTTGCAGCTCAGAGCCTTAAACCAGTGTGCTATACTGCCTCCCAAATCACTTATCACTGATGTGCTGAAAATCCATCCCCTTCTCTTTAATTATGTGTGCTTTCAGCAAGGATAGGCTTGCAGTGTTGGGGAGAGATTCCGGGTGCACTTTGAGCTCACAGCCAGTGCCAGAGGTAAGGGGGCATTGTTAATGGCTGTCTGATAGTAATAAAAATGCTTTTCCTTTACATTGCACTGAAATTGCTTTGTTTTTTTCAGCAGGACAGGCTTGCAAGGTCATGGTTCAGAGGCCAGAAATCTGGGGGAGGTGAACAAGGTCACATGATTGGCACAGTACAATTAGGATTTAACAGGAAGTCCCTGCTGCAGCTTAAAAGGCTATCCATTCTTAACATGTCCTATTCACATTTGTGTCCCATAGCATGAGTGGTATAGAGCAGGAGTACAACAGGATTGGCGTCTTAGGTGTCAGTAGGTGACTGCAGGCTATGGGTCATTCTGAAGGGGGACTACAAGAAACATAACTAAGCTCTTTAGTAAAGGGACGATCAGGGAGAAACAGTAACAAAGGCAAGGCAAGGCAGGGCACAGAGTGGTATGCAAGTAAATCTTATCAAGATAAAGTGTACAGGGTGAATTTGGAGCAAGGTTAAGAAAGGAAGGTTATGAAACACCCTTTCTAGAGTAAAGCTGCAAACACAGTAAAGGGATAAACCAAATACAGAAAGGAGTTAAAGGTACAGTCAAGCCAAGAGGGGGATATAAATAGGAGAGGTACAAGTTCAAGGGAAAGGCAGGGAAGTAAGTAAGTAGTTAAGAAGAAAACCAGTCATCAGGCATGGAGTAGTGCAGCGTAATGGGTGGGGCCACAATCTTCAGAGACATGTTCTAGAGACCGGGGTGCTGCCCCATATGCCAGCACCTCTCTGGGCTGACAGCAGAGGTTGCTGGACTCAGGACCAAACTGGCATGAGTCTGCCTCACTCATGGGCTACCAAGATTGCTGCCACTCCCTCAAAGGAAGCCAGAAGAAAGGTAGGATGGCTGGACCTTGGTGGGCTCTGGCAGGGTGTGAGAAGGAGTGCACCCCTCAGATCTTACCGCTGCATCATTACTCATCATTCTGGTGGAATTGGGAAGCCAGGAGGAGGCAATGAGGCAGTTTGAAGGGAGGAGGTTGGGGTCCTCAAGGGAGGAGGCATCAAGGTGGGAGGGATAGGCTACCAGCCAAGGATGAAGTAGATGCTAGTGGAGAGCCTCATAGTTGGGGGAAAGAGTCAGGGGAAGTGAGAGACAGAATAGTAAAGTGCCTATCAGGAGTTTTGGTGGGGAGGACTGAAGGGCAGATTGTAGAGATCATCAGGGAAGAGGAAGAAGGGGGAGATCTGGATGTCATTGCCCTTCTGGGGACTATGACTTGGCCATGGTCACAGCAGCTGAGGTGCAGGATAGATATAGGGAGCTGAGGAGGGACCTGTAGCAGATAGTGAAAAGGGAAGGACAGGAACGGGGAAATGGGAGAGTTGAAAGATGGAAACAGAAAGGAGATGCAGAATAAGGGAGTGAGTGACAAAAGATGTTGAAAGCCATGTAGGCTAATACAAGGAGCCTAGGACATAAAATCCTTACGAACATATGAACATACTGAAATTTGCCAGCAGATAAAGGCCTAGAGGTCTATCAAGTCTGCTCGAATGTGCAACTAGCACCCCTTATTCTGCAGCTGCCCCTCCATTCCACCCTTCCCCTTCATTAACCCTCCCCCTTGTCCTGTCCCATCCTCGTTTGAAGCAGTCCACTGTTCTACTGCATACCACTTCAGCAGGTAACGCATTCCACCCAGCCTCCACCTTCTCTGTAAAAAAGTGTCTCCTCATCTCCCTCCTGAATCTTCCTCGCTCCAGTCTCATATCATGGCCCCTGGTGGCCCTCCCCTCCCTTACTTTGAACAGCCCCTCTGTACCCATCTTGTTTATTTCTTTTATGTATTTAAAGGTTTCAATCATGTCACCCCTGTCTCTCCTCTCCTCTCCTCCAGTGAGTACATGTTCAACTCCTTCAACCTCCTCTCGTATGATAAGTCTCCCAGCCCCTTGATCATCTTTATTGCTCTGCGCTGCACCCCCTTCAGTAACTTAATGTCCCTCTTCAGATACAGACGCCAGTACTGCACGCAGTACTCCAGGTGTGATCTAAATAATGACCTATACAGTGGCAGAATCAACCTCCTCCCTCCTCGAGGATATACCCCTTGCAATACAACCCAGCATTTTGTTGGCCTTTGCAGCTGCCTTCCTACATTGTGCCGAGTTGTGCATTGATCCTGTAATGAGCACACCCAGATCCTTCTCCTTCTCTGTCTGGGCTAGCTGCACTCCTCCTAGCTGGTAACTCCTCCTTGGGTTCTTCATCCCAAAATGCAGCACCTTGCACTTTTTGGCATTAAAAGCCAGTTGCCAGGTGTCTGACCAGGTTTCAAGCTTTGCCAGATCATCCTGCAACCCCTGCCATCCCCTAGGTCATCCACCACTCGCCTACCTTGGTATCATCAGCAAACAGACTGATCTTGCTCTTGATATCCAATGATATGTCTGCAGTGAATATCCCAAACAACACTGGTCCCAACACTGAGCCCTGTGGAACATCGCTTGTCACTGCCCTTGGGTGTGAGAGCTCCTCACCCACCACCACCTGACCTTCAAGCAATCATTGCTAAGGCAGACCTGAATCTGGTGACCATAGCAGAGTCTTATTGCATTGACAATCACGGCATGGAAGTTGCCATACTGGGCTACAGCATGACCTAGAAGGACAGAGCAGGGAATAAAGGTGGGGGAGTTGTATATATATAAGACATGCTATAAAGGCCTAACACTGGGTGTGGATATCTAAAGACAACTTAGACAACTCGGGTAGGGTACAACATGTACAAGAAACACAAATTTTATTCACAAAGTTCAACAAGTGGTAGTGCAGAAGGCAAAAATCCAGTATTTACACAAGGAAATGAAGAAGGCTAGAGCATTAACTTGAGGATAGAGCTTTCAACAAAATTACTTCCCCAAATCTTTCCAGCTAGAGGTTCCAACATAGCACCCACATTACAGCGTTTTGTATTCAGAAAGTCATCTGACCTCACAACCAGCCTAAAGGCAAGCAGCAAACCTTCCTCCTTGACATCAGGAACTCAAGTGACTTACAAGGGCATTCAACAGGGCTTTTATATGTTGAAGCTCCACCTAGCAGGTTCTGTGCTGCTCCTTGTTTACAGTTAGTGCATGTAGTGCATGCAGTTTTGAATTTAACAAACCGCCTCTCATTCTGAAACTTTGTACAGTAGGGCTGTGTGGAAATTTCAAATTCCTGCAGAACCAAATTTCAACAGATCTCAATATTTTTTGTGAAAATGGCTGCGGAATGATTTTCTGTGGAAAAATGCTGTTCCATGAAATATTATTGCGCAGATCACAGCCAAGGAATAATGCAGAAGATCCAGCAAAATTCTGACAGAAATTCCACTGGCAAAATATTCATTCTGCACTAATTTTGCTGGCAGAATTCTGCATTCCACACAGCACTATTGTATGCCATTTATTGGCATCTGGAACATTTGTAATGACTTTTGTTATACTCATAAACTGTAAATACATAGTTTTTAGAGAGCAAACAAGGTGTGTGACATCATAATTGCTGGCACATCCACCACTGCATCTCGGCATCACAGCCCATAATACTAGAAATTACTTCCACCTTGAGCTGCCGCCTCCCTATGGTGAGCGCGCAGGAAATGCAAGGCAGTTTGACGGAAGAGGAGAAACAGAATGAGCAGAGCAGCAGGCATTAATTTTCACACAATGCAATAACTATATTGCTAAAACAAAGAAAAAAAATAACTGCTTGAAATGTCTTTAATCTAGCAGAGTGCTTTCACGGAAACTTTTGGTTTAACAATGATCTTTTGCTCAGATATAAACTGTATGTAATTGCATTTCAACTATTTGTTTAGGCCAGGAAACAGCTTAACTTTACAAGATTTCAACACATTGCTTAATATGTGTTTTAGAACTAATATACTACTAATAGTGGCAGGATATCCAATCACTTGACTGTATTTCAGAATACAAAGTCATTTGCTTAGGGTTTCTTTTTTTGGGCGGGGGGGGTCACGCTCAGTGCTCCCAGATTCAAATAGCCATTTCCCTGTAACATGCCTTAATTTTTCCTGTATTTTCCCCAAAGAGACACAATCAAATCCCTGTATAAATCCCTCTAGGCTTTCTTGCAAGTCACTGATTTCTTACTTTTGACCTCGTGCTCTGTTTAAGATGTCCATAAAATTTTTAAAGAAAGGACTTTGATTTTCTGTTGATAGTGATAGTTACTAGTTTTAATATAAAAAAATCATGATTTTGATTTATTTGTTTAAGAATCTGGTAGCTACATAACTTTCAAAATGTTGGTTTTCATGGACGGCCAGATGTAACGGGAGCACGAAATTACGCTCCCGTCATTTCGCTCACTACATCTCGCTCCCATTCCAATTCACCTCCATGTAATTTTGCTCTCGATCATTATGCTCCTGCTTCTGCTGCACACAGCAGCTGAAGTGAGTTACACTCCTGCTTGGCCACCGGCTCACAAAGCGCAAACTCCCATTGCAGGGCAGAGGGGTTCCCAGCTGGGACAAAGCCTCCTCTTGTCCCTTGATGCTCCCCCAGTGATCCACTCCTGCTTTCCTGCTTGCTGTCCTACTATCGGAGAACACGCCCAGTAGCTCGTTGCTCACCCCCCAATTTCCTGCCCCTGATAAAGTCGGAGACCCAATGATTTCACAGACCTCTTCTTCCAAATCTGTGGTGCTGGGTTCACTGTTTACCGCTGCTTACCCTGCCTGCCTCGGGGATGCCTTTCCATAGTTCTCCCGAACACTCCCCGATGTCTACCGTTACTGCTCCAGCATCTGTCTCTTCCAGAAAGGCTTTGACAAGTGGTCCACCTAGGCATCCCTGCTGCCGTACTGATTGAGCGAGGCATGCGGGCAGAGAAGAGCGCTGATCTCGAATATTAAATTTAAGTGAGCAAGCACTCTAATGCTGATTTTATAGTTTCAGCGCCTGTTGAATGTAAAATCATGGCTTTAGGTCCAGTCTGTGAGTCAGGTGACCAAGCACTCTGATTTAGGCATACAACAGAGCTGAACAGAAATGGAGATCCTGTACTGAAATTTTATTTACCAATTTAAAATATATTTATTTGTTTAAGTTTTGTATTGTACGCTGTAGGCTGTTCTTTATAGTAAACAGCTTGTGTGTGGCATAGGGGGACATAGATCATGCGGAACTACAGTGTGCTTTATACATGTACATGTACACACAAACCAGCTACAATAGGCATTTTGGATATCCAGAATAATATTCACTTATACCGTTTGACCATAAAGAAACAGCAGTTCGAATATTAACACTATTTCTACATTTGGTGGGCAGGAGTGAATGTGAATGGGGGTGAAGTTGTTTAGGAGAAAAATGGCTGGAGTGAAAGTGGTGAGAGTGAAATTACAGGAGTGAAATGTCGTAGACCCAGATATAGCACTCAACATACATACTACATGACCAATAAACATGAAAGTAACATATATAATTGATAAGCATTAAAAAACAGCTACCTATCCATTGCTCTCACATGATCACGATGCGTTTTAAGTCTAGTTCATATATATGCTACAATTTTAATGGCAGAAGATATTCTAGAGGTACTGTCTAAGACACATGGCCCAGATATTCAAACTGCGCCAAGCTGTGGCACAAGCCTGGGCGCAGCGCAACTTGGCTGCGCAGGGGTGTTGACTGGGGCGATATTCAACTGAGCTGCGCCATGGCTCAGCATCGTTGAATATCGCACCCTGGCCACCCGCAGTGCACATGGCGCAGTGGCACTGCACCAGCGCCAGTGGCTAGAGTGGAGCATGGGGATGCGCTAGCGCAAGTTCCATTGAGCAAGGTGTAGCAACTGCGATATTCAAAAGTTGACATACAAATGGAGCCATAATGCATGCAAGGTGCACATGGAGCCATTTGCATGTCATTATGGTCCCATTTGCATGCAGGTGCGCCAATCCATGACGACTTGCACCTGGCGCCCTGCCAGGCTGCAGCCATCAAGGATTGATGCCCCCTGCAGCGCGGCAAATGTGCCCCACAGCCTGATTGCGGGCTTCGGTAAACAGAGATTAATCCTATATCCCTGGTGGTCCAGTGGACCGCTGTCATCCCGATCGCGGGCTTCAGTTCAATAAAATCTGGTCCCATATCCCTGGTGGTCCAGTGGACCACTGCCCGCCCATTCGCAGGCTACATAAATGAATGAGAACTCCAATTATCCCTGGTGGTCCAGTGGACCTGTTTGCCCAATCACGGGCTAAGTAAATAATAGAGAACTCCTATTATCCCTGCTGGTCCTGTGGACCTGTCTGCCCAATCGCGGGCTAAGTAAATAATAGAGAACTCCTATTATCCCTGGTGGTCCAGTGGACCTGTCTGCTCGATTATGGGCTGAAGTAGTATTACATGAAACCTATCATCCCTGGTGGTCCAGTGGACCCCCCTCACCACCTGCCCACTGACCTCCACCGCCCCACTCCCCCCAGTCAGCGGTGGGCGGTAGCACCCCACCTGCCTGCTGCCCCGCCACCTGCTGGCTGACACCGTCGGTAGGGCTGTACGCCCATTGGTCCACACGTGAGCCAATGGGCATGCAGCTCATACCATACTACACATTCAGATATGTGAATGGATCCATTCACATATCTGGAATGTGTAATGCGTATAGGCTGCATGCCAGTTGCTCGCGTGACTATAAGCGTCAGCCTGAATGGTGTCAGTCAGCAGGCGGCAGGCGACAGGGGTAGTGCTGCTGCGCCGCTGATGAAGATGAGGGCAGAGGGATCAGTGGGCATGTGAGAGGGGGGTCCACTGACGATCGAGATGATAAGTTTCATTAATACTACTTCAGCCAAATCGAGCAGACAGGTCCACTGGACCACCAGGGATATTGGATAGGCTTTTATTGAACTGAAGCCCACGATTGGGATGGCAGCGGTCCACTGGACCACCAGGGAGTTAGGAGGGTCATTTCTGTCAGTATGCCTGTGATTGGGCATGGGGGGGACGCCGCTGATTGCAGCCGGAGCTCGGGTAGCCAGCCACAGGTGGAAGCTGTGGTGTTGCACGCTGCAGTGCGGTAGCTCACCTGTGGGTGGACATCCGTTGTTCATTTTTTTTTTGGATCAACTTTGTGCTGGCGCAGATAGGGGTTGCACATGCATGGCTCTGCACATCCCGGGCTGAATTTCGGGCTGTGCAGAGTATGCATGGGCATGCCCCCCCACCTGCACCTGCATACATTACTGATGCGCTCCAGCACATTGGGATTTGTACCACGCACTTTTCCCATTTGAATATCGCGTCGGGTGCATCAGTGGGTTGCGCATGGTGCAACACTATTGCGCCATGTGCAACCCTTTTGAATATATAGGCCCTAGTATTTACATTTTTACTGTGTTCCCATTAAGTAATGTCTAAACTGTTAAAAAATCTCAATCATTATGTTTTAATGTGTCCTTATTCAGTCTTTCAAAGTCACTACTTCTCTTTTACAACTCTTGTCCTGATAGGATTAATACTTATCATTCTTTCCGCATCTTTCTAGCATTTCTTTTGGTGGCTTAAATTTAAAACATTCACTCTCTGTTTTGTTGAATGAGACATGCAGAAGTGAAGTGAGTGTGTCTGGCTTCATGCAGCCTCTATCCTTGGTCTTTGTTTTGTTTTACTCACTGAACAGTCTCTCCACATCAGCATTCCCACGTGGCAGAACTAGAAGTGCTGATGTGAGTTGCCCCAGTACTGAAAACCTCAACTGCCTTGGCTTTCTTTGATATTTTTAAGTGACCTACATAGTGCCAATGCTCATCAACTGGCAAGGCAACCTTATCTTCTGGGAATGTCATCATTTCATATTCCAAAGCCTTATCTTCCAGTTGCTGTATGGTAGCATCTCTGTTATCAATTATGTAAGGAAACCTCTTGGCCAGAAACTGGAAGTTGGTTTTAGACACATGGGGGTGGGGAGATATTCAGAGGAGTTGGGCAATGCACAACTGAGTTTCACAGGCGCAACCACAAAAATGTGCCCTGGAGCCATATTCAACCAACGTGAATGCACAGTGCAAAATCCATTGTGCAAATGTGCAACAGTAATGTATGAGGAGCAAGTACAAGGGGGCGTTCCCATGAATAAGCTGCGCAATGGCATATTCAGCCGAAAAGCACGGCGCAAGTCAGGAGTAACTCACAGAGTGTGCCAGACAGACTTGAGCATATAAAAGGAGGCTCAAACACACACACAGCAGATGCGCAGGCCAGAGCTAGAAACAGCAATGGATGCCAGGTCTTTCTTGATGGAAGTGGTAATGAGGGGTGTGAGGAGGAGGGAGTAACACCAACATGGCCAAGGATGGGCCCATCAGCGGTATGCCCAACACAGATGGTACCGTGCCCGCTTCACCTTTGAGGACTATGGTAATGCAGAGATCGTGGGCCAGTACCATCTGAATAGGACAATTCTGAGGCAGCTCTGAGAGCTGTGCCATGATGAGTTTCAGGCACGCACCAGAAGGAGTCATGCCATGACAGTGGAGACCCAGGTGACAGCAGCAATGTGCCTGCTTGCCACGAGCACCTTCCAGAAACCAGTGGGGGCAACCACTGGTATAACCCAGTTGGCCTCATCCCACCTCCTCACACAATTCCTCAACGCCCTGCTGCCACATGCTTCAGAGTTCATATGATTCCCAAGCACACAGGCAGAGCATACAGCAAACAGGCAAGACTTCCACAGGGTGGCACGCATGCCAGACATGATTGGGGACATAGTCTGCACCCACCTGGCCATACACACACCACCTGGCCCAGAGGGGGCAACCTACATGAACAGAAAGGACTACCCATATGTCAACTGCCAGGTTGTGTGCAATGCCATGGGCGCATCACGAATGTCTGCACCACCCACCCTGGGAGTGCACATGATGCATTCATCTGGCACAGCTCCATTCTGTGCCAGAGGTTCGAGCATGGGGTATCCCCATGGGTCACCTGATAGGTGAGCACAGCATGGGACGGGGTGACAGGGCAGCTGTGAAGGGGACATAGGCCCAGGCCACACATGGCAGGAGCTGAACGGGTGGCCATAGGTGACAGGGAGAGGGGAAGGGAACAAGCAATGCCATGTGCTAACCAGCATGTTTTACCCATAAAGGTGACAGCGCCTACCCCTTGCACCCCTGGCTGCTCACCCCCATCTGGCGCCCATTCAGTGCTGCAGAAGAGAAGTACAATGAGGCACACATCGCTACATGCAACATCATTGAGCGAGTCTTTGGCATGCTCAAGATGTGATTCTGTTGCCCAGATAGGTCCGGTGATGCCCTACAGTACAGCCCTGCAAAAACCTTTGGCCTATTCCTGGCCTACTGCATGCTGCACAACATGGCCATTGACTGTGGGATAGCTGTCCAGCTGACTGAGGACAACAGCAGTGATGAGGATGGGGAGGACGGGCTGGATGGGGGTGCACAGCCACCCATGCAAAGGAGGGACCCCAGAATGGTTGTAGGGGCACAGAGACACTGGGACATGATTGTACAGGAGCACTTCGGGAACCGCAGGTGAGTACCAGATATGATAGCTGTGCATGCACAGAACACCACATACACACACAGAGGTGCACAGCCACACAGGGAGGCATGCAGGGACATCAGCACACACACAGCATGCATAGGGACCACACAAACACACAGCCACATGCACACATCACAGTGCACAGGCATGGGCACACACACACATACGTGGGCCCTGGGCTGGACACAGAGCTGCCCACAACACTGCCCACAGAAGCACAATCAGCACCATCATGCAGTGCACAGTTGGGCATAGTGGGGCATGTGGGTGGCACATTCAGGAGCAGTGGGCGATGTGGCAAAACACACACACACGTGCAGCTGGACATGGCATGGATCAGAGTGAATGCATCGCCACACAGGCAAGGCTGGCACAGTGCTGCCCTCATCATGCCCATGCCACAAGGCCCAGCAGCACAACATGAACACATGGAGGATGTGCCACACGCCACACATACGTGCCGACACATGCACGTGGGTGCATTCAGCCAAGTATGCACCAGGCAACTGCAGTGGGCAGCAGGATGGGACAGCACACCCAGCAGGCCTACCATGCTTTGCCACGGCTGCCATGGCCACATGGGTGGACACGCCCAGGCTGTGTGGCAGGACAGGCTGCTCAACAGCCACTGGAGATGTAACCAAAACACTCATGAGGTAGAGGCCTGAGAATGTGACCAGGTCCTCACGGGTGAAAAAAGCCCGGCAAAAAGATTACTGATGGATGTGTCAGGGCTGGGCACATCAGAGCCTGGCATCTGCCATGCTGATGTCACCAGACGCTGGGTCTGTGTTGTCGATGTTGCACTACGGGGAGTCCTATGCACCCTGCCATGCCCAGTGGATGCCGGTGATGCAAATCCGGTGGCAATGGTACCAGAAATGCAGTCCAGTGAAGCGGTCATGGCCTCCCACAGCTGCCAGAGCTCACCAATTAGCTGGGTATGCGCAATGTCCCCAGGCTCGGACAGTTGATGCAAATCTACCCGCAGTGCATGGATCTCAGCCCCGAGCATTGCCTGGTTGTCCATGGATGACCACAGCAGCCTGGTGAGCTCATCCAGCCTGTCAGCACCTTGCACATCCTGGGGCTCACACCAACCCGCTGGGGGTGTGGCAGCATGCTGTGCAACATCCCTCACCTGGGGATGCTGCACAGGGGACTGCACGGGGGTGGGGATTGTGCAGGTGCCCCATCAGTGGCCCCTGTGGTGTTCTGCACGGTTGCCACTGCAGCCTGCTGCCATTGCCCATCTGCCTGCTGGGCCTTCTCCATGGCATATGCGACTGTGGCAGCACCCCCCCAAAGCCGGTGACAGCGGCAGTGCCACACACCATTGTGCAGCCATAGTTAGGTGGTGGCTGCATGGGTGCCGTACCACCACTGATGGCAACCACTGCCTATGTATGGCCCTGTACCCTGAGCAGCGTGTCCAGGCTCTTGCCACCCAGGCTCAGTGTTGTGTCATCATCAGTGTCCAACGACACACCCTCCTGTGTCCCCAGTACAAGTACGGGTAGGGCCTCAGTGAGCAGGAGTTCCATCAGGGGGTTGTCATTGCCCAAACCCAGGAATTCCTGCAGCCCCACACTGCCCTGTCACCAACGGTCAGTGGCCCTGATGCCTGTGGACATTGATGGCTCTGCCTCGTCGGGTCCAACATTGTCGGCAGCATCCTGCAAATCACCCCTGAGGTGTGATGGTACTGGAAGACAGAAGAGCAGCATCAGTGTTGCCGATGGCAATATGCATGCAGAGCCATGGTCAATGTGAAAGGGGCATGCGCGCCACCACCATACCTGCAAGCAACAGGGATGCCCGTGTAGCACCGCACATCAGGGTGGTCATGCCACAAGTGGTGCACATGCCAGGTCAGCCATGATAAGTGGATGTAGCACATGGTGTTGCACAAACACATGGCTGACATGCATGTCCCCCCCTTGGGCCTCTACACCAGTGGTGTGCCGCGTGTGGACCATGCTGTGCCACTGGCACACTGTGCAGGTGGCACTGTGGGGCAGCCCTGCAGCACTGCACACCATGGACCAGGGGCCATGGCCACAGTACAGTGCCCATGCTGCTGTCCCACTGCACACAGGTGGCCAATGCCATGCATAGTGGCCCCATGTGTGGCATGCGCAGCTGCATGCCATTCAAACCATGGGCACACATCACTGCTGCTGTCACACATGCACACTGCCGGGCAGCACACCCCTCCACACCCACATACAACACCCACAGACTCACAGTGCTGTGATGGGCTGCCACGAGTCTGGAATCCACCTCCTGGTATGCTCTCTATGACGGCATGGGTGACGGTTGCTGCCACCATCTCCTCACCTACCATCAGTACTGGTACAGTGTCCAGTCTCCCAACCATCCTGCTATGAGGCACCCTGATGGTGGCCACCTTCTCTTTGATATGCCTATGATCCATCCCCATCTTTTTCTTGCACTCCTGTGCACTCCTGTTATGTCTGCCATGGGCATTCATGTAGGTTGCCACCTCCTCCCACCCAGTTGCAGAGCTCTCTGGAGTGCCAGTGGCCCCACTCAGCAGTGGCTTCCTGTTGAGGTAGGCCTCAAACATGGCCTGCTGTCCATCCTTACTGAAGTTGGGCCTCTGCTTCCATGCAGGCCCCTGTTTCTCAGCCCCCTCCATCTCAGACATGTTGATACCTGTGGACAGTCGGACACTGGCCCAGTTAGCAGCTTGGCAGCCCATCCTGGAACAGTGCATTACTGACAACATGCACAGCTATATCACAAAGTGTGATGGTCCTTACCTCAATGGCTGCAATACCTGTCAGCGACCTGTACTGCATTGTGACGCTTTTATGGCTCAACGCATGCAAATGGGCAGCAGCGCAATTGTAATGAGATGCTAATGTGCGCAACTGTGTGCGCTGTGTGGCATTTCCCTATTGCGCATGTGGCCCTGTGCGCATGCCACGCATACGGACACAATGTGTTGCCTGACCCCACTGCGCTTCTGTACCAGATGCACTTTGCCACCAACTGCGCATTGTTTGACTATGAACAATTGGCATGTGAACAGCATTGTGCAGGGTCATGCAGGGCATGGATATGGGTCACTGCTGTGACCCTATACTGCTGCCATGATGTGCTGCGTTGCACATGTGCTGTAATGTGTGATAGGCCTGTGCTTCACACATCTATTGTGCATCTCCGTGCTGTGCAGCTGTGGCCCAGAGCCCCCTATTGCACATCGTATGGGCACAGTTCCACGTGCAAGCTTTGCAGGCCACAGTAGTCGTGGTAGCGCACTATGCACTGCAAACCAAAAATGCCATATTCAGGTTCCCGTTTGTGCCATGCTCTTAATTGAAGTGAGGTGGAGATGTGCAGTCTGGTGGCCCTGGTGAAGCCTGTGGCAGCACAACTGTTTGTGGATGCAGATCTCCAGGTACCACGGTCACAGGTCTGGGACAGGGTGGCGTTTGGGCTGGAGTGGTGTACAGGGGTGCCACACACCTGGGAGCAGTGCCGCCACTGTTATGGATACCTCCACAGGTGGGATCCAGCTCACCTCTGATGGCTCTAGGACAGGGTGCAACAAGGGTCTGTGCACAGCAAGGTAGGTGTTACCTTGCACTGTGCATGCTCCCATTGTCCAGCAACTGTGTTGACATGTGTGCTCTGTGTGTGGCTGAATGGGGGGGCAGCACTGGTGGGTGCTGCATGTCCTGCTGTGCTACATGATACACCTGTGCAGTGCATGGTGCAGCCCAGGCACCATACCCCACACATGGCTCAGTGTCCCTGCCTGTGCTGTGTCAGTGGTGTTCACTGTGTTGGTGCTGGGGCGGCCTGTGCATGGCATGGCACTCACATCCATTTCTTATCTCTGTTCCTTCCACAGGACCAGAGGACCATGGGAAGGCCAGGGTGGCCACAGGATGGGCCAGGCAGCAGGGTGATGGTGGTGATGGTGGTGCTACAGCTGCACCAGCACCTGGACAGGAAGGTGAGTGTATGTGGCATAGTGTATGGGGTGTGGGTGGGGCTGGAATGGGTGGTGTGGTCCAGCCAAGGGCACTTCTGCCATGCATAGTCACTGCTTGGGGAGGTTTCTGCCTCCACCGCCTGTGCTGTGTTGCGTGGTATATGTTGCAGCTCTGTGAGCATGGCTTCTATGTGGAGGCACCCCATCACTGTCCCTGGTGGAGTGGGTGTGTGCGCGCATCTACCATGGTGTGTGACTGCTGCTGGGGTATACTGTCCTGCCTGGGGGGGGCCTTGCACAAGCACTGTGGAGTACACTGCAGAGGTGTGGATGTATGTCGCTCCTGGGAGGCAATGCAGTTTGGCTGTGGGGCGTGTCAGGGTCGGCTGTTGCTGTCTACTGTGCATGTGCCATTGAGGGTTCCGTCCACTGGTGGGCGCATCGGCTGTCCAGGGTGCACACATGCGGGGTTGGCTCCTTGTCACCTGAAACTTATTGCCAGTTCTATGTCCCTTCTTCTAGGTCAGGCTGGGCCACAGGTCTGAAGACTGCGGCCAGGGCTCATTGGTGGGGGCATGCTACACCTCCACTGCCTTGTGTAGAGGAGCATTCAGTGGATGAATGTTCTAATCTGCATCAGATGGCGCCATCTTGAGGCCGCACAGGACCTGGTGTGGGAGGTGCGCCGGCTGAGGATCCTGCTGCTGTGTCAGCACCACTAGTTCTGTCACCCACTCCTGCTGTTCCTTGGACTTCCCCTGCCCTCCTCCACTTTGGTTGTTCCCCATTACCCACCTGTATTTTTCCTCCTGGACCCATTCCGCTTGTGTCCCACATTGCCACTTTCTGAGTTTACCCCTAACTGATTTTTTTTGCGTGCCCTGTTGGCACCCCTCTGTTTTTTGTGTATTCAGTAAAGCTGTTATATTTTTCCATATCTGTGTCTGTGTCTCCTTTGCATGCAGGCTGATGCATTTTGCTGACGTTGTTGTGTCGTGCTTTTGGGCATGTTCCCTTCAGTCCTAGTGCTGTGCCTTTTGGGTTGTGCTGCTGTGTGCACATAGTCCTGTATGCTGTGTCCCTGTCTCACGTGCCCATGGGCTTTGGGTCTTCTCCTGCCCTGTGCATGGTCCACTGCCTTCTATCTCTGTCTGCCTGTGCTGCCCTGCCATCCACCTACCATGCTGCCCTTGCCAGTGCTGGTGTGCTGTGCAGTGCTGGGCCCTGTGTCCCTGCCTGTTGGTGTGCCATTTGCTCCTTGTTCCCCTGTGCATCTGTGTCTCCTTTACATCAGTTCACTGTGTGTGCCTGGTGCCCTTGGACCATGGCTGTGACACTGTCCCATACAGTGCTGCCTGTCAGGGTTGTGGTGGTGGTGCACTGCTGTGGGCCTGCCAGCAGCCATGCCTTCAGGGTGGGTGGGTTGGTGTGCTTTGCGACCTGTGTTAATGTTGTGCAGCTGGCCTACTCTCTTGCCCCATGGCCACATGCCTCTGCTGTGCATCCTGGCCTCTGTCCCCTTGTGGTTTGGGTCTGCCACTGCTGGCTTGGCACTCTGCTCCTGTGCTGCCATGCCTATGGTCTCCTTTGCCTGTAGTGCTTGCTCAGCCTGCTGGCTGCTGCAGACTTGCATGCTCCTGCACAATCCTGGTTGCTCCAGCTCATGTCTGGTAGTGCGGTGGTGCATCTTTGCTATATTCAGCGTGCTTTGTGCCTGTGCATGTCAGTTATGCATCTGTTGAATATGGCATCAGTTTCCTATGGAGCAACCGCATTGCGCTGCACATTCCATTGCGCACATTCTGTGTGCAGTTTTGAATATCTGGGCCATGCTGTTTTTCTGGATTAAGCGCTGCAAAATTCTTGTAGATGCCACCGTCATAGTCTTCAAAGGGCACACTTTTTTTACTTGTAGGCATGCCTCAATCCAGAACCTCTTTGCCAATAACAGGAATGACTCAGCTGTATCTCCCTCTCCATCATCTTCCAGCTGCTGCGCTAATGCACTGCACTCCATTTTTCCAAATGCAATTTGATATGGTGGTAGGTGGTTCTCTTCATCTGTCTCATCAGTGGCCCCCACTGAGGTGGATTCCCTGATAGTAGCAGATTGTATGAATTTTGCCAGCAGTTTTTTGTAGAGAATGTCCAGTTCTTGCTGCAAGAGATGTATATTTATTTCTTCAAATCAAATTTTATTGATTTCACACAAATAAGAACAGATCCAAAAAAGATAGTCATCACTGAATGAATAATCACCCATGAACTTACAGTACAGACCTTGGAGCTGCTCTCCCCCATACCCGCTCCCCCCTCCCTACAAACTATCCCACCCTAATCAGCACAGCTCGAACTAATCAGATGGTGATCCGTGCAGAACAACAAAACTGCCTTGGCATCAGCTAAGTAACAACTAAGTAAGAAGCAGCGTGTTCAACGGATCCCAAATTCTTTTATATTTGCTTATCTTGTTATTTAAACTAGCCGCCATTTTATCCATCCTGAGATTGGCCAATATCTCTTTGAGACGTTCTGAGAAAGGAATATCTACATCATCCTTCCAGTGCCGGAGAATGACCTTCTTAACTGACAGAGAAATTAGTGCCATATAATACCTTCTCGGAACCACAGAGATAGAAGAGTAATCCCCAATAAACATACCTCTGGAGTGAACAGGTCTGAAAGGCCCAATAGGGGATCCATCTTCCACTGAATTTCTCCCGAGAGGGTGGAGGCCTTAGAACATGACCAAAATAAGTAACATCACACAAAGCATAATGCTCCAAGAGCTCATGAAGTGCCCTTTGAGCAAGGGAACAACCTCTTCTCGTAGAAGAGGAGCGATCCAGTAGTGGATCCATAACGGTGTTCATATCTCCCCCCATGATAATTGGCAAAGTGATATAAGGATATAATAGATCAGTTAACTTTACAAAGAAATCAGGTGAATCTGTATTAGGCCCATACAGGGTTCCCAGGAGGAGTTCGGTGGAATACATAAAACAATGAATAAACAAAAATCACCCCGTCGGTTCTTTAAGCACCTGCTTAACAGTAAACGGGATTTTTCTATTGATCAAGATTAGTACACCAGCACTATTAGTGGTAGCCCCAGCTGAAAAGACATGGCCAACCTGCTGCCATCTCATACAATTGGCTTCCGAGTCCAATAAATGTGACTCTTGAATTACCGCGATGTCCAAAGCAAGGTGCTTAAGGATTTTGTATTGCTTCACATGCTGCCTTAATCCCTTCACATTCCATGTTGCAATTTTTATAATATTAGCCATTCTTACAAGGCCCCATCAATGTAAAACACCGAACCATCCATAGAGATGTATATTTGGCCGCTCTTGTTGAAACAGTACATTAAATTCCAGGATTGTTGATAAAGCAAAGTCTAAAAACACGAAGCACAATCTCACAAGGTTTGACTGCAAAGCCTTTCTTATGGCAAGTACCATGGCGTTTTTCTCACTCAAGCTTTCAAAGTAAGATCTCAAAGCAAGGAATTGTTCATTCTCTCAGCTACCTGATGCAGACTGAGCCATCTTGTTTGGCAGGGCTTTAGGACTCTATAGGGTTTAGTGTTGATAAATTCCTGGAATGTTGAAAAAGTCTGCGTTCGCTTGACACTTTTTTTAAAATAGTACCAAATGTCTATGGGTAGACTTTGGATCTCCTCAGGAAACACCTTGCAGGCATCATTTGCAACTAGATGTGCAACATGACAGATGCAGTGAATGCTGAATATATGTGGAAGTTCTTTCTTCAGTCTGGACAACACGCTGTTTCTCTCACTAATCATGACACTGGCACCATCTCATCCAAATTCGATGATATTTTGTAGAGGCTCTTCATCTTTCTGCAGAGCATCCATAATTGTGCGTTACAGGTGATGCCAGTTGCAGTGGGGGTACCCTGTACTTCTATGAGTTTATAAAAGAAGGATCTCACCCTCCCTTGAGTATCCAGAAATCTCAAAAGAAGAGCAAGCTGCTTCGCCACTGTTGTGTCATTACTTTAGTCTATAAGGAGGCTGAAATGGTGTTGTCTCATTTGTTCCACAACAGATGACTTTAATTCTTCTCCAGTTACATTAACTAGCAGTGACCTGGTTTTGCTGTTCATGCAGGAAAATTTTTTTCAACAATCTTGGAATCTTTGAACATTACTGGAAATAATTCTGACATGTGGTTAGCAAGGGCAAATGGAAGACGATGTTCTGATACAGCTCATGCCCAGAGGAGTTCAGCCGATGCCACATCTGTATCTAGTGATCTTGCAAAGAAGGTGCCCATGCTTCTGTTGCTGGATAAGGATGCAAGAAGTTTCTTGTGTTTTCTCCCCTGCCCTGGTCACGTAGGTCATTCTTCCCTCCATTGGCTATCTTCACATACTTGCTGCAGGGTCTGCAATGAAAAACACATATTTTGTACATTATGCATTACATCAAACTATGTGAAGCTCTTTTTTCCCCACTATGTGATGTCATTTTGTATAACACTCAAGATTCAGAGCAAGACGAGGTCACGTGATGGCAGCCTAAAGTGAAAGTCGCACTTGTCTGGAGCTCACCGATCGACCGCTCAATTTCTTCCTTTTTCGGCGCTCTTTCGGTGAATTAACGGCTGCTTTTTTTGCGATTGCTAAGTCCGATACTTAACGACTGCTCGGTTTGACTTTCGGCGATGAAACATTCATTAAGAAGTCCCGCTCAAGCATTCGCCTCGCAGACGCCGAGAGAAAGCACAGGCCGCAAAGAGGGCTAAGCAACAGGCTGCTAGCCTGTCCCAGCTCCCATACCGAGTCCCGCTCACTGAAGCTAAATTTATGGAAATAATGAAACCTCTCCAAGCCTCCATTACGATGCTATCAGGGGACATTCAAGATATTAAACAGGCTATGGATTCACTTTCTAGGAGGATTGGGGATGCTGAGTGTAACATCTCCTCGTTGGTTAGTAGACAAAATGGAGCTGATTCAGAGATTGTTCTGGCAAAAAGAAGAATTAAAAAACTAGAGGATAAGCTAGAAGATTTGGAGGGGTGCAGCAGAAGGAACAATCTGGTGGTCATAGGCATTCCAGAAAGAGAGGAAGGTAACGCTCCAGTCACTTTCATGCAAAAATTTTGCCTTAAAATTGCGGGTTCTCCTCCCGAAGGGGGAGATTATATAATAGAAAGGGCACATCGATCCTTACGCCCTCCCCCTGTTCAGGGTCAACCCCCCAGACCTCTGATCCTGCGTTTTCTTAATTATCTGGATAAACAACACGTTCTGGATAAAGTTAAAGGGACGAAGGAGCTATTATGGGAGGGCAAGAGAATCCGAATTGTCCAGGATCTGCCCATTCAGTAAGAATCAGAAGACAAGAATTGCATCCTTTAGTCTCTAAGCTCATTGCTGCATCGAAGCCCTTTAAGGTGAAATACCCAGCCACTCTAATGGTTTCACATGAGAAATGGCTTTCATTCGAGTCTCAGCAGCAGGCCCAACAAAGCTACAGCGGATACTACCAGACCTGTTCAAGTGAACTTTCGACTTACTCATCTGTTTGAGTGGGACTCTCATGCATCTCAGTATGAAGGATTTATGACGGAATTATCTGACATTTATTAAGAAAGGAAAAACTTAATGGTTTTTTTTTCTCTTGTTTCAGTCTGCTCTGATTGAGACTGGAGGGATCTACTGAGTTTTTAACTAGCAAGTCTCGTGCTGATTGCAAGGATGCCATCCGGCCGGTCGCTTACCCTGTGCAGCTGAAGTAACATTATAAAAGTTCCAGGAAGAAGTTCCGGGTTTCGCCCCCCTAATTCCCTCGGACCTTTTTTTTTTTTTAATATGGGGCATACATTGCTTGTTTATTGGTTTAATATGGGATACTATCTCAGTGGTAGGGTAGGTGGGCTCTGGGTGGGGATTGGGTGATAATTAGCTATAGGCTGTTTTTGGATGTATATCATGTGGCAGTATTGTGTTAGCGTGCAGTTTTGGGAACTGGGGTTGTGTATAAATAAGGGCAGGAGGGTTTTAGGAAACTTTACTATAAGGGGTTGGGGAGGGGGGATGGGGGAATTTTCAGGGTCTCGAACATACGAATAGTGGGAGGTCTTTGGTTTGTTTGGGTGCTTGCATTTCTTTACTAGGGGCTGTCAGTGTAATACCCCAGGTGATTGCTCAGAGGTTTCCGTCTGATTTTATTCACCAGGTATATGGCATTACCATTTAAAATTGTCAGTTGGAACATAAAAGGAGCCAAGGATAGGGTCAAGAGGCAGGTAGTCCTAAACATCTTTCACACTTAGGGACACAAATTGCTTTCCTTCAGAAACCCATCTAAAGAGAGCTGACCTTCATTATTTTAAAAGATTGTGGGTAGCTCAAGTTTTTGGTCTTGAGGCTCTTCTAGGAGAGCTGGGGTAGCCATCCTAATTGCAAGAGGGGTGCCTTTCAAATTGGTACAGGAATGTTGGGACCCAGAAGGGCGTTTTGTATTTGTGAAAGCTACATTAGCATCTCAAACTGTGGTCTTAGGCTCGATTTATGGTCCCAATTGTGAATCTCCTTCTTTTTTTAGGGACCTTCCCCTCAAAATGGGCCTAGAGGCACATAATATCACCATTCTTGGGGGAGACTGGAACTTGGTACTCCAAAATGATTTGGATAGATCTTAAAACAGACATAGAGGCCTTTGCCCTTCCCAAAGGGCCCTGAAAGACTTTATCAACAATTTAGCCTTAGTTGACATATGGCGTCTTTTGTTTCCAGAAAGGAGACAATATTCTTTTTTCTCCCCAGTCCATCATACCTATTCGAGAATAGATTATATTCTAGTTAGCTCATCTATGGTTCCCAATATCTCCCATGCTGAGATTTCGGCAAGGGTGATCTCAGACCATGCTCCGGTATGTGTAAAATACACGCCTTTCCCGGAATTGTGTAGATCTACACAATGGAGGTTAAATACCCAAATTATAAAAGAAGAAAGTTCCCTAAGGAGCATTAGGGAGCTTATCGTACATTTTATGACAGTCAACAATGACTCCATAAATCAAAAAGACCTTATATGGGCTGCCTTAAAATGCTTCTTAAGAGGGGAGTTGATTAAAATGGCGTCCAGGAAGAAACGGGAGCAGAGAGATAGGCTGAGAACAATTTTAACGGCTATCCAATTAAAGGAGAATACTCTATCCCGTAGCTCACCTGAATCAGAGTAGGTCAGGCTGCATCAGTTGCAGGCCCAGTACTCGCTATAATTTTTCAGCAATCAGATCTTGCCCTTACTCAGACAAGATGCAGTATTTGGACCTGGTGAAAAAGCAGTAAACTCCTTGCTTGGCAGTAAAACAATTGGACTCAGATCAATATATAGTGGAGTTGGCAGGTCAAGGGGACCAGATTCATACTGACCTGAGAGAAATCTTGAAGTTATTTGGAGAGTACTTCCAGAAATTATATGCACATGAGTCTGATGCGGGACCCTCCGGTCCTGAAATTGCGGAGTACCTAAGTGAAGTGAACTTGCCAAAATTATCAGAAGCCGACTCTAAAATTTTAGAAGCTCCAATCGCCCTTGCCGAGATACAGCAAGTTATCCAGCAGCTGCCCCCAGACAAATCCCCAGGCCCCGATGGTTTCCCGAGTAATTTTTATAAGGCTTTTCTCCCAGAGATTTCACCAGTTCTACTTGACGTTTTTAGGTACTGGTTCAGTTATGGTATTTCTGATCCACTCTTCCTCGAGGCCACAATTTCCCTAATTTTGAAACGGATAAAGACCCAACCAGTTTGGATAGTTATCGGCCAATCTCTTTGCTTAACACCGATATTAAAATACTCACAAAATTTTAGCTAATAGACTAGCTGAAGTTATGGACCGATTGGTTAGTAGGAACAGGTAGGTTTCATAAAGGAGACTATCTCATGATCACATGAGAAACTTATGCATCTTATTGCAGTAGCAAAAGAGTCCAAAATCCCTGCGGCACTCCTTTCACTCGATGCCGAAAAGGCCTTTGATCGGGTCTCATGGCCCTTTCTGTTTGCCACTCTCTCGGCTTTCGGCATACCCCACAATTTTATAACTTGGATCAGATTATTATACTCATGCCCATCAGCCAGGGTGAAATGCAATGGATTCCTGTCACCGGCCTTTAAGTTGGAGCGGGGCACTAGGCAGGGATGCCCGCTGTCCCCTTTATTATTCAACTTGTATTTAGAGCCATTACTGCGTAGGATTATAAAGAATTCGGCCATCAAGGGTATACAAATAGGGGATTCTAGGTATGTCTGTTCTGCATATGCGGATGACGTGCTCTTACATATAGAAAATCCAGAGTCTTCAATCCCAGCTATACTTAAGGAGATTAATAGTTTCTCCGTAGTATCTTCATACAAATTAAACTACGCTAAATCTAAAGTTTTCCCGCTAAACTATCTTTCGAGAAAAGCAGGGATGCAGGGTCTAGGTGTCGCATGGGAGACAAAATTCGTTACATTTCTTGGCATAAAGATTAAGACGAGTTTTATCCAGATGGTCAGGGATAATTTGGGTTCCATTGTCGCGAGATCTCGGTGATCTTAATAGATGGGCGCACTCTCCTTATCCCTATGGGGCAGGCTGAATCTTATAAAGATGTTGGCTCTTCCTAGACTTCTTTACCGCTTGATATGCTAGGAGTCTTTTTGCCAAAGAGCTGGTTTATTAAATTACAGAAGGTATTTAATTCCTTTTTATGGCAAGGTAAAACAACCCGTCGCTCTTATCTCAAACTTTCAGCTCCCAAACTTAAAGGTGGCCTAGCAGCCCCCTCTCTTTTTATCTATTATTTGGCCCAGCATGTAGGAAAATTGGCTTTCTGGGATCGGGATCAGACTAGAGTTCCATATACTCCTCTCTGGTTGGACATTGAACAGGTCCTTGCGAAGAGGGCCAAATGTTCCTTATCTGCGCTCCTTTATATCCCTCTGGCCTGCCTTCCCATGCCACTCAAAAATAACCCTATAGGATGGTCTATCAGGGCATTTCATCAATTGCAAAGTTATTTAGGGGTTAAGTGGTGGTTATCCGGCTCTCAACCCATTATTGACAATCCACAAATTACAATTGGTGGCTCCCTATCGGTGACCTTTTGGCCTCAGGTATGCAAGTTAATGGTCGCTGATTTTTGGGATCAGGGCAGGCCATATACGTTTGATGTCTTAAAAGAAAAGTGGAGCTTTACGGACGTGATTTTTATAAATGGTTGCAGCTTAGAAAAGCCCTAACTCAGGTCTTCCTCCCCAAATTATAAAAGAGGTTAACGAGGTAAGATATACACACTCTTTTTAGGACTCTTTGTAACCTTACGCAGTAGGCCAGGGTTCATGATCTCCTCCAAGAATGGGATCACACTCTACCTTGAGGAATCTGCTACTAATGGGTCCAGGCGTTGGATATCAGTGCCTCCCGAAAGCCTGGAGGATGCTTTGGTCTACAGTGTATAGATTCATTAAGCAAGACAGGCTAACAATGATCCAGTTTAAAATTATGCATCATATGTATTTGACTCTACCATCTCTTCAGAAGGGGAGTACTTAGCTCACCTCTATGTGGGAAATGTGGAAAGGAAGATGGAACTTTTACCACCTTTTATGGTTGTGCCCTCAAGTCCAAAACTTTTGGAAATCAGTGGGTTCCCTACTCAGCCTATCCTTGCTCTTACAGAATGGATACCCGAGATCTGCTTATTGGGTGCCTTCCCTTGACCATTCCTAAAGTTTGGAGGCATACATTAGTCTGACCGCTGCTGTAATCTAAGCTGCTAATTCTTAGGCACTGGGTGTCAGACAAGGTTCCAACATTGGTGGGTGGCATAGGGAATGCACCTTTGCTATACAACTTGAAAAACACATTGCAGACACAAAGGGTAAAGAGTCTTTTGGTAAGTTATGGGGTTCATTGGAGCATTTTTCTTTTCTCTTGGACTCCGTTTAACTAAAACTTTTTTTTGGTTTATTAGGCTAGCACCCTCTAAGGGTTAATTAGCGACTTTTGACCTCTTACATGTTTAATGTTGAGGTTTATAGGTGGGGGAGGTATTGGGTTCGTAAGTTATTTAGTGTAGACTCGTGTTTCTGCCGGGGAAAGTGTTTGTTTTTAATTCTTCTGCAGAATGGCTCTAAGATGTTGTGGCTTTCTCTGTAACCCCTATCTAATTATTCATGAACAATTGTGTTGGTTGAGAAAATTAATAAAACTTTTAATTAAAAAAAAAAAAAGATTCAGAGCAAGACTATGTTTTGCCAGTACTAGAATCAAAGAATGTCGCCGGCCGGTGGTGCTGAGGGTTGAGCTGGACACAACACCTCACACCACACAGTGACCGGGTTTTGGAATGAACCGGGTTGTTGGGAGTTGGCAGGAGAGGAAGAGACTGAGCATCCAGAGGACTGCTATCTCTTCCCAGGGAGGATTAGAGTATAACTCACTCGAGGTGACCTCTGGCAGTGGCTGGTGGTAGTCAAAAGCAGCGTGGCATAAGCCTGGGGGTGGAGCCACAGCAGCATGTTGCCATGGCAAGCCAAGCTCCACAGGGGACAAGCAGGAAAAAAAACATCTCAGAGATAGGTGGCACCTGGGCCAGGACCAAACTCCAACTCCAGAACGCTCTCCCTCCAAGGTCCACCCATGTGATCTGGCTCTACGCTATAGTTAGAGTGCCCTGGGAGGTAGGGGCGGCCCTTCCTCCAGGGGGCTTAGATCCAGAGGTTGTGTCAGGTCCATGCAGGGAGAGAGGTAGGAGGTTTCAGGAAAGAGGTAGAGACCTGGATTACAGGATGTCCGAGACAGTTCTCCAGTAAGTGGAGCATAAAAATAGTTTGGAAAAAAAAAAAAAGAATGTTGCCATATTCACACACAGAATCCATATTCCTGTCCTCTTTTGCTCTTCTGCAGCCATTCTTTAAATTCAGACTCTGGCTCCCAGTCCTTTCTGTAATGCTGTCTGTACCTCATCATCTTTGCGACAGTGAAGGTGATAAAGGAGATCGTGTCCCTTCTCTTGAGGATTCCATGTTGACGTTGCTGCTGGTTTCTGCAGAATCAAAGAAATGAAGTGGCTCACCATACTTGAAATCAGGCTGTGGGATCCCCAGGAGGCAAAGACCACACCATGCCATTGGATATCAAACAGCAGGCCAGGATAAGTTAAAGATGAAGAAGGACTCAACTTCAGAAATAAGACAGAGACAAAAGACTCCACAACCATTTTATTAGGTGAAATACAGTTACAAAGAATCTGACTATTATTAAACTGGTTAGTGTGCAGGCACACACCCCTACACACACTCACACACATACACATACACAAACTGTCTGAGCATAGTGTGCAGAACTGGATACATCGGGGTCAAAATTAAACATCCGCTATTCCCCTTTCCCCAACAAGGACACCAGGGCAGTCAACAACATCACCATATCATCTGGTGCCCATGGACATTATACATAACTCACAATACTAGCCACCCAGCATCCAGAGTAGCAAGTGAACAGTTACAATCATTTATTATCTTAAACCACCACAAGTACTAGCATTAGGGTCTGCCATACCAATGTTGTGGCATGATGCCAGTCCCCTACAACACAGCCAAGACAACCACAAGAGGACCCAACTTGAAAGTAAGTGCCTTTTGTTTCAATCTATATTATTTTTTATTATTTTAATCTGGGTCAATGGGGAGGACCTTGTCGAGGTGACCCAGCTTGTCTCGAACACCTCCCCCCCTCAGTTCTTAAGCCATTAAGAAAAACTTTCCAGGGAGAGGGAATGTTTTTTAAACTGCCCAATCAAACAGGCTGAGCTGCCACAGCCATCAGAGACTAACTGAATAATATTTGAGACTTAACCATTTGACATCTCAAAATAGACCCAAAATGTCGTAATAATATGCTGGAACATCAATTACTTATGGCCACTTGGCTATGCCTTCAGTCCGGTGTCCAAAAATATACACTGTCCCAGGGAAGGAGAGCATGGGCCACTTTGTATACATGCACCCTTTGCTGGTCAATGCATAGTAGGATTGGGGTGGGCTGTGAAAGCAGTTCCTTACCAATCCTCTCTGGTGGAGAAAGGGATCAGATGTGGTGCAATCAATTGTTAGAGGGCGTTAATGAATACAAGGAAGGAGAGGACAATAAAATTACAAAAGAATATAACTAATTCCTGCACATACTGTGCCCTGTTGGCATGTAATGTAGCTTTGGGGCACAACCTGTTTTTTTATTTACTATGTATATACCCTGGACTGATCTGGACCAATGAGAGCTTAAGAGACTAAGCTGCCAAAGGTCAAAAAGGCACAGTTTGAATCTGGTAGTGGCCCACTGCCTCTCATATATATTTTTACAAATAATTCAGTCCACAATGAATTCTCTGTCCAAGTTCTCAAACAGTGAGCTTGTAGGGTACATGGAATGGCCTTGGTGCCTGGTGGAACCAGTAGGAGTACTGTAATTCCTAGTACTGCTGTCAAGCTTATTTACAGCCTCGACCCTGCAATGCCTGGAACAGATTTCTAAATGATTGAACTGCATGAGTATAACACGAATGATGTTTGTTCAGAAACTGGCCAGATAGAGACTGATAATGTAACCCTACTTAGGCAGATAAACTAAGCAGATGTTATTCCTCATCATTCCAATGTTTGATCAACCTTGGAGACTGCCCCGCTCAAGAAACAATTTGACAGATCTGAGATGTGTACTAGTGATGGATTTATACAAAGCATTTTAAAAGCATGCACCATGCAGCAGTTACTGAAAAAAAATCAAGTGTTGAACAAGGTTCTATACCTAACTGATGCTTATTTTATAGTGGTCGTTGGCTGCCAGACAGAAGTCCCAGTGTAATGTATCTCAGGAAATCCACACTTATTCAAGGATTTCCAAAGCAGCTGCCAATAAAATATCCAGGTATTTTTGAGACAGATCTCTGATTATCTGATTACCACTACATAAAACAAGCATTTGTCAATGCCAAATGTTGTCTCGCTGGCATTGGCATTGGCATTGGTAGTTCAGGAGTTAGAGATGCATAATAGGAATGGCAGTGAAGTATGGAACTGACGCCAACCCCACCCCACCCTGCAGAGACTGACAGGCACCAGGGTGTGCCTTTGGGGCATCAGCTATAACGCTCATGCCATTTTACCTCACCCTACCCTGTAGGCACTGACAAGTGTTGTGGTGTGCTTTGGGGTCTTTGGGCCTTATCTTTACCCCATTCCATAAGGACATACACTGAGACGGGTGCAGTATAGGAGAATGGGCCTCACCCTACCCTGTAGACACTGACAAGTATCGTGGTGTGCTTTGGGGTCTTTGGGCCTTATACTTACCCCATTCCATAAGGAAATACGCTGAGACAGGTGCAGTATAGGAAAATGGGGAGAACATTAGGGCTGAACACTTCAAGGCACACCTCGATGCCTGTCACTGGCTGCAGGGTGGGGGTGGGGTGGAATGGTGTGAGCATTACAGCCAATGATCCCAAGTCACACCCCTGATGCCTGGCAGTCTCTACAGGGTGGGGTGTTACAGTTGGTAACCCTAACGTTGTAGGTGTTTGTTGGTATTTTCACTCCAAAGTTTCAACATAGGCTTTTTGTGACCCCACCTCATGAAGAGCGGCACAATCAGTTTGTTAGCTGAAAGGTGACTTTGCACAGTGGCTATGCCATTTGGTGACACAGGGACGAAAACACATTTTGGGCAGCATGTGGAAAATTACAACTGTTTTGTTCATGAGAGGCAAAAAATAGCAGCGTTGAAAATCTGGGTGAAATATGAAAAACTGGTGAAGTCATGGAGCATGCATAGAAACTGTGCAACATCGTCCGTAAGCAATTACTTTTGGGACTTTTTACACATTTTCAATGTAGGCATTTTGGACCTATCCTCATGAACAGTGGCACTGTGATTTTCTTAATCTGTCCCAAAGTTGATTTCCCACAGCGACCACGCCATTGTGCGCACAGGTGCGGAAACACATTTTGGGCAGGCTGTGAAAAATGACAGCTGTACTGTTGATAAGAAGGTGTGAAAAAATGCCAGTGTTGAAAATCTGGCATGAAAATATTACAAATTCTTGAAGTTACAAAGTGCGTGGAAACTGCGCATGATGCACCTAACACAGTCATTTTATGGACTTCGGCACCAAATTTTCAACATAGGCATTTTAGGACCTCTGCTTATGAACAGTGTCACCGTCATTTTCTCAAACTGTCCTGAAAACTGATTTCACACAGCAACCCGCGCTATTAGCGATGGTGAAGTGGCCCTAATTAATCGCCCAGTGGAGCAGTGAAAGCGGAGATGTGGTGCTCCCGCAGCACAAGTGGAGTACTTCGATGTTATAATGGATAATACAAAGTCCATTGAAAACAATGACTTTGCATTATTCCACAACTGGCTCCACTACTCCACAAATTCTTAATGCAGAAGTACATTGAATGCAATGTGCTTAGCCTCCCTGCACTTGTTTTTAAACTCCCAAAGCGAATTTTGCAGTGATTCATGGGATTTCAGGTCACATGGGCTCTGGATGTTCTGCACAGCCTCAGTTTGGGGTAGTGTGTGTAAGGCTGTAGCAGTCTGCTCTGAGAGTTCTCTGTTATTCAAACCTTCTAAAAGCTATTAAAAAACCTTTTTTGAGCAATTATTTTTGCTGATACTTTAGTTTATCGATTGTAGGAAACCCTACTGTGCTCATATCATCGGCGTTTATTGTTTGTATATGGATTTTGAATGTTAATGTACGACATTCAGTCTGTGTGACTGAGACAGTGGAAGTGTGCTTTTGGGGAGCGTATCTATGGTGTAGGTAGATTAACATACTAACATACTAAAGCATCGCACAATAAGCCTACGATCTTTCGGCGTCTGCTCGTTTGGTCAGCCCCACCCTGGAGCTGACTTGCTGCCCTCGCCTTCTCTGGCTTCTCCTTCCCAGTTCAGATATTCTCACTGCATTGGATTTTGCTTCCAGAACCCTTCCCCTGTACCTGTCCCACCCCCTCTTGAACCCCTCCACCATCTCTGCCTCCACCAGCACCCTAGGCAGCACATTCCATGGCTTCACCACCCTCTCAGTGAAGTAGCACCTCCTCCTTTCTCCCCTGAATCCCCCTTCCAGCTTCCACCCATGCCCTCTAGTGGCCCCTCCTCCTTCCTTCGAAGCACCCTGACTGTTCCTCCCCTATTTACCCCCTTCATGTACCTGAAGACCTCTATCATGTCCCCCCGGTCCCTTCTCTCTTCCAATGTGTACATATTTAGCTCTTCGAGCTTCTCCTCAAAGGTCCTGTCCCCCAAGCTCCAAATCATTTTGGTTGCCCTCCTCTGGACCCCCTCCAGGAGTTTAATGTCCTTCTTTAAGTGTGGCCTCCAAAACTGCATGCAGTACTCAAGGTGTGGCCTCACCAAGCAGTTATACAGAGGAGTATCACTCCCTCCTCTGGTGATCCCCTAGCGATGCATCCCAGCATCCTGTTGTCTTGGCTGCTGCCCTCCTACAAGTCTCTGAGTTGTTCATCTTGACATCCACCACCACCCCAGGTCCCTCTCAGCCATCGAGACTTGTAGCATTTCCCCAGGGTGTACACTTGGCCTGGGTTTCTGGCCCCCAGGTGCAGTACCTTGCATTTCCCTGCATTGAACCTCAGCTTCCACTTTCTAGACCATCTTTCCAGAGCCTCCAGGTCCCCCTGTAGGGTCACCCTCCCCTCCTCCCCATCCACCACTGCCCCAGTTTTGAGTCATCACAAAGAGACTCATCTCACTCCTGATACCTGTCCTTATGTCAGAGACGTAGCGTTGAACAGGAGGGCCCAAGGACTGATCCCTGTGGGACCCACTAATGACCCTCCTTGGGATGAGACTATCCCACCAACTACGACCCTCTGGGTCCGGTCCTGGAGCCAATTGCCTATCCATCTGATCATCTGGTTCCCCACCCCCATTTCTCCCAGCTTATCCAACAGGCCCACGTGAGGAACAGAGTCAAATGCCTTGCTGAAGTCTAGAAAGAGGACGTCCACTGGTCTACCCAGGTCCAAGGCACATCACCCAGTCATAGAACTCCACAAGGTTTGTCTGACACAATTTCCCAGGGACGAATCCATGCTGTCTATCGTCCAGGCACCCTGACTTTTCCAGGTCCCCCCAGCCTCTCCTTGACAATGCCCTCCATCACCTTGCCCACCACCGATGTCAGGCTGACAGGCCTGTAGTTCCCTGCCACCTCCTTGATCCCCCCTTGTGGATAGGCACTATATCGCCACCTTCCAGTCCTGGGACCCACCCTGTCCTCAGAGATGGTGAAAGCTCCATGAGGGGTTTCACCAGGACATCCGCAAGTTCCTTCAGCACTCTGGGATGTAATTTATCCAGCCCCGGTGCTTTCTCCGTCTTAAGGGACCTGAGGGCTTCCCTCACTCTCTCTGCTGTGATTTCCACTTCCACTACCTCTTCTCCTTGCTTAGCCTTCCCCCCTCCTGCCAGTAATGCCTCCCCCTCTCCCCTGACCTGCCGATCGGTAAGGGTCTCCCCTTCCTCAGTATCACTGTCTCCTCCCATGTATGATGCAGCACCCCATTTTCCTTGGTGAAAACTGAGGTGAAGTACTCATTTAGTACCTCAGCCTGCTCCCCTGGGTCTTGTGCCCATCTCTCCCCTGTTTTAATCCTGCTAATCTGCCCCTTCACCCTTCGTTTTTCCCCAATGTATCTAAAGAACCCCTTGTTCCCTCTCCTAATTTCCCTGGCCAGGTTCTGCTCCTTCCTTGCCTTAGCCACCCTCACCACCCTAGTGGCCCTTCTAGCCATCAGCTTGTACTCCCCTCGATCTTTTTCACTCCTTGAATTGCCTATAGGCTGTCTTCTTTCCTCGCACCACCTCCTGCACCTCCCTGGTCCACCAGCAGGGTTTTCGGGCCCTACCGCATTTTCATCTTACTCTTGCACAGGTGCTGGTAGCATCCTGCATCCCTCTCCTGATGATTTCCCACCTGCTATCAGCGTCCATGTCTGACCCAATGCCATCCAAATGCTCCTTAAGGATCCTTCCCATTTCCTTAAAATCCGCCCCCCTGAAGTCAGTTACCTCCATCTTTGTGCAGCCTTCTACCTCTCCTAGGTCCAGGCAGAACCATACCGTGGCATGGTCACTCCCCACCAACGGGTCCCTTACCTCTAGGCCCTGAATCTGGTCACTGTCTGCCATGACCACATCCAGTACCCATGCCTCCCTGGTCGGTTCCCCCACCTGCTGAGTTAGGAACGCATCTTGAAAGACATCCAACAACCTCTGTTCCCTGGCCACCGAGGATGTCATAGTCTCCCAGTCTGTTCCTGGCATGTTTAAGTCCCCCAACACCACCACCCTTCCACTGCCCAGTCTGCAGTGTCTCCCAACATCTGCCACCAGACTCTCCTCCAGCTCCTCCGCCAGTGCAGGGCGTCTATACAACACTCCTATTTTTACTCTCTTGCTCCCCCTTGTTATCAAGGTGACTCAAATCGCCTACACGGTTCCCTCCGCCTCTTCTACTCCCCCTATGCCAATGCAGTTTTTGACTATCATTGCTACCCCTCCTCCCCTTCCCTCCCCCCTGTCCTTCCTGAACATAGTGTAATCCTCCAGGTTCAGGTCCCAGCCATGTCCTGCGGTGGCCCAGGTCTCAGTGACCACTGCCACATCCACCGCTCCCTCAGTTAGCATCGCCTGGAGCTCAGGCATTTTATTGCCCAAGCTCCTGGCATTTAGCAGGATTACCTTCCACCCTTTCCCTATACTTCTATTTCCCCTGCTCGTGTTCCCGTGGGGATTCTGTTTTCCCCTGGTCTGCACTTTACCAGTCGGCCTTTTCCCAGATTCCTCCAGCTCCCCGGGGGGGATACAGAGTCCTTCCTTTATTGGCACCCCCTTGACAGCCTTTTCTTCCATCCCTCCCCCCTTCACAAGTTTAAACCCCACTTTTCACCAATGAACCCCTCTATTTTCAACTTAAGGATTCCCTCCCTCCAAATTGAGATGGAGCCTATCTCTAGCACACAGCTCCTTATCGTCCCAGGTCTCCCCCCAATCCCCCATCAATCCCATACCCTCTGGCATCACACCTCCCTGAGCCACTGGTTTATCTCCTAATTTTCCTTTTGTGTTCCCCACTAGCCCTAGCCTGGCAGTTCTGAGAAGGAAACTGTGCATCCTATGTCATGACAGACCCTGGCAAGCTCCTGAATCTTGCCTGTATCTCTAGCTCGCTATTTCCCTCAATGTCATTTGTACCCAGGTGGACCAGTATGTCTGGGAACCCCAATCCTTTGCCAGCTGATATACCTCATGCTTGGCCCTGTGCACCGTTAGTCCAGGGAAGCATTTTGTTCTAACTGGCCAGGCTTCTCCCTCCCTATCCCATTTGATACCCCTGATCATAGAATCCCCCAACAGGAGCACTCTGACTGCTCCTTTTCCTCCATTCCCCCTTCCATGTCCCTCATCCTTTCTACAGTCCCTCCACCCAGCTGGCTCCTTGTTCCTCCTCCTATCTGGGTGTCACATGCCGCCCCCTCCTTATTTACCCTGGCCACCCCTTCCCCTCCGATCCTATGCTCTCCTCCTCCCGAGTATCCTTCTATACCTCGCTAACTCCCCCCTCACTGCTCGTGACTGGTCCTTTTCCCCCATCTGCTAAACTAGCCTGGCTCGTCCTCCCTTCCTTCCTGTCTCCGTTCAGTCCCTCCTTGCTTGTCGTGCTCCCCTGGCCTAAACCCTCAGCTCCCTTTACTGAATCCTCCTTGTACTTCTGGTCCTTCTCCTTGCCCTTTCCTCCCAACTGGTCCTTCTCCTTGCGCTTTCCTCCCTCTTCCCTCTGCCCCTCCTGCTCTGATTCACTGCTCCCCCCATTTTCCTGCATTCCAGGTTCCCCCCTTTCCTCCTGCTATCAGCCCCCTCCTCCTGCCCCCACTCCCTTTCCATCTCTAACCACCCCTGTCATGGCTACATCACCCCTCATCCTCAAGCAGAAGAAGAGAATTGAAGTGGTTACTGAGCGTAGGTCTGATCCACCTCACCATGCCTTCCTTTTGTCCAGCCCGGACATCTGCCTACTTCCTTGAGAATGTTGTCCCTCTGGCCCCCCTTTGTGAGGGTCCCCAGTTACCTGCCTGCTTCCTTGGTAGTGTCCTCCTTTTGGGCCCCTCTGCCAGGGTCTCTATGTGACCCAGTATTCTCCTGCACTCCTTTTCCTATGCCCCGCCCTAGTGCTTGGTGCAACCCCTTGAGATCCTGCCCCTTCCCCAACCATACCTCCCCCTTCCCCAGCTGTCTCCTAATCCCGCAACCTCCTCCCTAAGCTGTGCCAGCTGGTAGCACACTGGGCAACCACCGAACTTCAAGCCCAGTCAGTATCATGGCTGCTCCACACCTGTGCCCCACCACCTCCCAAGATGCCAGCCCTAATGACGTGTGGTCCCATCCCCCTCCAAGTAGGTTTCCTTGGGTAAGCCACCAGGTTCCCCACTAGTCCAAGATACACCCCTACTGCCTAATCAGGTCACCCAGTAATCCTAGATACAGTCCCACAGTAAACCAGTAAACCTGTTACTAGGTGCAGTACAACACAGTAAACTTATAAGGGAAGTGAACAACTCCCTAAGGTCCTCTCTCCCAGCCTTTAAATCCAACCTCCAGTGGCTAGAACTACATGAGCAGCACCTGCAGCCTTTTCCTCCAATTGCAGGGCAGGTGTTCCCCTATAAATTAGAGCTCTGGGAGGGAGAGGTGGGGAGGGTGGGTCTTGGGCCTATATCTGACTCTCGGGAGAGTGTATCAACCCTGTGTCTGCCCTCCAAGCACCTGCAGCCAAAAGAACCAGCCCAAGCAAATCCCACCAAATAGGTTTTAAATCAGAAGAAATAGGCCTCCACCAGCGCAGCCTGTTACACAGTGAAACATCCAACAAATGAGTCCACTTACAGCCACCAAACCAGTTTCAAACTTCCAACATCCCCCAAAACAATACCCTGCTAGTCCCTTAGAAGAAAGAAAGAAAGAAAGAAAGAAAGAAAGAAAGAAAGAAAGAAAGAAAGAAAGAAAGAAAGAAAGAAAGAAAGAACCTTCTACCAAGTAAAATCAACAAGAAATCCTGTAACAACAACAAGAAGCAGCTACTGTCCTGGAACACAACTGATCATGTCCCCTTCCAGTTCCCTCTCTTGAAGAAAAAGACAGTTCTTTCTGTTTTGGTGATATTTTTCTTTGTATAACTGTGTTAATGTACACACAGTAATATTTTCAATAATTCTTGCCATTTTTTTTGGTGACTGTTATGGTGCAGCAGTGCATAATTTTAGTTTGTTTAAAATACATGGTTATATTACTGAAGTTTTCAATTTGCTACGCATTACTTAGTGTGTGTGTGTGAACGTGTGTGACACGTGTCATCATATCAGACACCTTTTATTGTGCCACATAGTAATTTCAGCAATGTGAACCTGCTATCCACTGGCAGCTGTGTGATTTTTGTACTTCTTTGTGGTATCTTTACTGGTACTAGTACTAGTGACTATTACTGCAGTAGTGCAGTACACTGCCCCACCCCGTGGCCCGCTACAGACAGCGAAGGTATTCTTTTCCAGATTAGAATTTCTGATGGTGGCACTGGTTAGGTGTTGTACATTTGCATCTGCATCTCTTCAGTGCGCAGCACAATCTTAATCTGTCTGAGCATTTTCATCTCTTTAGGGCCCAATCTCCATCTTTAACTTAAGTTACAGTTGTTTCTTTGGCTTGCCTTCGGAGTACTGGACTGGTCTGGTGTATAATTCTGCATGAACATTGTGTCATTAATATGCCTTTTTAAGTCAGGACAATCATCACGAGTCACTCGTGATACGAATCACATTCTTCATCATCACGGTCTCAAATGCAGTCACAAATGACGATTCACGATCACGTCACGAATCACAACATTAATTTTTTTACTAGTTACTTTGATGTATTGGAAGCCTGTTTTGTAGTATCTCTCCAGGCTTCACCACCCCACCATTGTACTCACTAATGAGCATTTTTAAGTCGGGGAGTTTTGTGCTACAGCTCATTGGGGAAGTACAGCTGTAGGCATTCGCATTGCCAGTACAGGTCCATATTGTTTATCTCACACTGTTGAGACCGAATTATGTTCTTCACCATCACAGTCACAAATGCAGTCACAAATCATGTTTCACAATCACGTCACGAATCACAACACTAATTTTTTGACTAGTTACTTGGATGTATTGTAAGCATGTTTTGTAGTATCTCTCCAGGCTTCACCACCCCACCATTGTACTCATTAATGAGCATTTTTAAGTCGGGGAGTTTTGTGCTACAGCTCATCGGGGAAACACAGCCATAGGCATTCACGTTCCTTCCAGTACAGCATGTGAGTTACAGTACTGTAAGTAGTGGTGGGAAGTGTCCAATTTGCTCATGAAGTGATTCACTGAGTAGCTGGACTCCACGGAGAACTCCACATTGTGAAGCAGAGTACTTCACTTCATAATGAGAGCAGTGAAGTCTATTGAAACCAGTGACTTTCCGTTATACTGCCTTCCACAAACCACTTCTCCACTAATTTTAAGGTGAAGTACATTGAAATCAATGTAATTCACCTCACTTCACCCTGTAATTGAGCTCCAAATGAAATTCTGCAGTTATTCATGGAATTGCAGGTCACATGGGCTCTAGATTGTTCTGCACAGCCTCAGTTCTGGCCTGGGTAATGTGTGTGCAGTGGTAGCTGGAGACTGATCTCAGAGCTCTGTGATTCAAAACCTCTAAAAGCTGTTTAAAATGCCTTTTTAAGTAATATTTTTGCTCAAAATTTAGTACATCAATTGTAATAAACCCTTCCATGCTCATATCATCAGTGTTTATTGTTGTGTGTGGATTTTGAATGTTAATAGAACAGTCAGTCTGTGTACTGTAAAGTGTGCTTTGGGGAGGCGTATTTGTGATGTAGGCAGATTAACTGGGAGAAAAGGAAGTCTTTCTGTTTTGGTTATTTTTTGTATAACTGTGTTAATGTACACACAGTAATATTTGCAGTAATTCTTGACTTTTTGCTGATTGTTGTGATGCAGCAGTGTACAATTTGTCTGTTTAAAACATTTGGTTATATTACTAAAGGTTTTCAATTTGCTATTTTTATATTAATATAATAATAATATTAATATTGCAATTTGCATTACTTGAGTGTCGTGTGCCTGTGTGTGTGTGATGCGTGCCATTAATTCAGACACCTTTTATTGTGCTACAGAATAATTGCAGCAGTGTGAACCTACTATCCACCGCACCTGAATGAATTTTTTATACTGCTTTGTGGTATCTTTACTGGTAGTGGATTGTTACTGCCGTGCACTAACCCCACAACTGGCAAAATGTATTCCTTTTCAGATCTGGATTTGTGACTTGTGAGCACTGGTTAGGTGTTATCGTACCTTTTCGTTATGCATCCCTTGAGTGTACACACTAATCTTAATCTGTCTGTGCATTTGCATTGCACCATTAATTCTGGAGACTGCATTTCTTGTTACATTCTCATTTCACTTTGTCAGCACTGGAAATTTTCTGGACACAAGACAGTGTCATTTTGGGATGCACATTAATTCTGGTGACTGTGTGTGACCACTGCTCGCATGATGGAGTGCACCATTAAGTCTGAGAGACTTTGCATTTTTTGTTATGCTCTCATTTCACTTTGTCAGCACTGGGGAATTTTCTGGACACAAGACAGTAGCATTTTGGGGATGCACATTAATTCTGGTGACTCTGTGTGTGACCTGACCACTGCATGCATGACTGAGTGCGCTCTTAATTCTGGGAGACTTTACATTTCTTGTTACGCTCTCATTTCACTTCATCAGCATTGGGGAGTTTTCTGGACACAAGACAGCAGCACTTTGGGGATGCACATTCATTCTGGTGACTGTGTGGGTGGGATGCTGCCAATATTGTTGTCAATCCGCTTTACTTCACGTTTAAGGTGGAATGACAATGCAAAGCAATAATAACAAGGTGAAGTGAGCATTTCCTATGGGGCACTCCGCATAGCGAAGTGCCAATGTGAAGTGGCCACTTCGTGTTCACTTCACCAGCGGATTTTAAATTTGCTGCATCTCTACGCGCTATTCTGTGCCAGATGTGCGAAAACACATTTCAGCCCAGATATGTAAAATGACAGCTGTACTGTTCATAAGGAGATGTGGAAAAATGGCAATTTTGAAAATCTGGAGTGAAAATATTACAAATTCACTAAGTTATGAGCGTGTGTGGAAACAGCGCAATGCACACCCATAAAACAGCCATTTCGGGGATTTTTTCACCAAATTTGCAACATAGACTTTTGAGAGCCCCCCTCATGAACAGTGGCACTGTTGTTTCATTACTTGGTCCCGAAAGGTGATTCCACACAGTGTCTGCGAAATCATCTTTCAGGACCGAATAACGCCATGACAGTGACTGAATTCATGAGGAGAGGTCCCAATAACCCCATGTTGAAAATTTGGTGCAAAAATTCAAGAAAATTCCCATGATATGCACCAAAGTTGAAAAAACCCTATTTATGCCATTATACAGTACATCTTACCGGCATTTCTTCAGTTCATGGTCGGCTTTGAAGAGTGCAGCCGTGTTTCTGGTCCACTGAAGATCATCAAGCTGGACACCAGAGGTAAGTATGGGGTGAGAGGGTGGTATGGGGAGGCAGGGTGCACAGAGGGTGTGCGCGGGTTGTGGGAGGGGGCAGGGAGACCACGAGGGACCATTTTCTTCTTTCATAGGGTTAAAAAAAAAATTGCGGGATGATTTTTCTTTTTCAGGGGATTTGGCATGCTGGGGTGGGCTCCCAGTGTGCCACTTAAGTGTTTTGGGGGGGATGCTGTAGCCGATGGGGGATTGGGAACCCCTGTCAGCACATACTGGGGGGAGCAAGAGCCGTGGGGACTGGGCACCCCTTAGCACTATAACAAATCTGGGGGTGCCTTATGCCAATGGGAGTGAGGCCCTCCATTTGGCACTATACATTGGGTCAGGGCATGCCGACAGGATTGGGCACCCCTGAAGTCGGCATTGTGGCAGGTAGTGCGCCGCCATGTTTCATGTAATTTTTCACCAGGGGAAACAAATCAGGAGGTGCCGCTGCATATGACAAGCTTTGCTCACATTGCAGCGGACCTTTCTTAGATGTGTATCCAAAACATTTTCCCAGAACTGAGCATCATGAGTAGTTAAAGTATGGCTTCATCTCAACATCACACTGAAAATATACAATACCATTTTTCCTCATGAGTAGAGATGCAGTAAATTTAAATTCTGCTGGCAAAGTGAACGCGAAGTGGGCACTTTGCGTAGCCACTCCGCTACACAGAGTGGGCAATGCAAAGTGCTCACTCCGCCTTGTCATTACCACTTCGCGTTAAGGCGGAATGGCAATGCGAAGTAAGGTGAAGTCATTGTTTTTAATGGACTTCGCGTTCCTCATTATGATTCTAAGTGATCCACTTGGTGTTTCAGATTTGGCAGCCCCCCCACACATCACATGACGTAGTACTGTAAGTCACATGCTCTTTAACTAGGAAGGAAGAAAGTGAGTCATTCAAGCAGACACTTTTACTTTCTCCTGTGCAGACAGAGCTAGAGGTGTGTTTTGTGACTGCTGATACTTTTAGATCAGGCGAGGAGGAGATTTAAACTTTGATTTAGACCCAACAGCTTTTAAAAGCTACATTTTTTGTGTTTTCTGTCTGTACTCTTTTTACTTAATTTGTTCTTTCTGTAAATTTTATTTTCTTATATAGAGGACATCAGTTGCAAATTATGTCCATGCTTGAACTTGCTGCTGGATCACCATGGGATCCCACATTAGATTTTTTCCTCACACCATGTGCCCCCCCACACCTTCCTTGCTGTGTTATAAAATGTATTCCTCCACCATCCCCGACCCTTGTATGTAATTATGCCCTTTTTTGTTGTCTTCTGTATGTATTCTGAGCAGTGCATATATACTGTGCTAAACTGCATGGGTGCAGTCTTCTTTCCAGTCTGTGTATGTACTGCAGACACGGTCCAACTCCCTAACTTAAAAACACTTATTAATGAGTACAATGGTGGGATGGTGAAGCCTGGAGAGATACTAAAAAACAGGCTTACAATACATCCAAGTAACTAATAAAAAAATTAATGTTGTGATTCGTGACGTGATCATAAATCATGATTTGTGACTGCATTTGTGACTGTGATGATGAAGAAATGCGAATGCCTACAGCTGTACTTCCCCAGGCCCAATGAGGTGTGGCAAAAAACTCCCTGACTAAAAAACACTCATTAATGAGTACAATGGTGGGGTGGTGAAGCATGGAGAGATACCAGAAAACAGGCTTACAATACATCCAAGTAACTAGTAAAAAAATTAATGTTGTGATTTGTGATGTGATCATAAATCGTGATTTGTGACTGCATTTGTGACCATGATGATGAAGAACATGATTTGTATCACAGTGACTTGTGATGATGGTCCTGACCTAAAATTCACATTAATGAGTACAATGTTCATGCTGAATTATGCACCACACCTGTCCAGTACTCTGAAGGGAAGCCAAAGAAAAAACTGTGATTTAAGATAGAGATGGAGATTGGGCCCTAAAGAGATGCAAATGCACAGACAGATTAAGATTGTGCTGCACACTGAAGAGATGCAGATGCAAAGGCACAACACCTAACCAGTGCTCACCATCAGAAATTCAAATCTGGAAAAGAATACCTTTGCCGGTTGGGGCAGGCCACGGGGGGGGGCAGTGTACTGCACTGCTGCAGTAACAGTCACTAGTACTAGTACCAGTAAAGATACCACAAAGAAGTACAAAAATCACACAGCTGCAGTGGATAGCAGGTTCACATTGCTGAAATTATTATGTGGCACAATAAAAGGTGTCTGATTTGATGACACGCGTCACACACATACTCACACACACACTAAGTAATGCATAGCAAATTGAAAACTTCAGTAATATAACCGTGTATTTTAAACAAACTAAAATTTGCACTGTGGCACCACAACAATCCAAAAAAAATGGCAAGAATTATTGAAAATATTATAGTCTGTACATTAACACAGTTATACAAGAAAAATATCACCAAAACAGAAAGCACTATCTTTTTCTCCAAAATAATCTATCTACATCACAGATACGCCCCTCCCCCAAAGCACACTTCCACTGTCTCTCAGTACACAGACTGAATGTTGTACATTAACATTCAAAATCCACACACAAACAATAAATGCTCGATGATATGACTATAGGACGATAGGACTAGAGGATGGCACATGTGGTGCCCCTCCATAAGAGTGGGCCCAGGGACGAACCAGGGAACTACAGACCAGTGAACCTTACACCATTGTAGGAAAGCTAATGGAGACCATCCTCAAGAAGAGGCTGGTGAAATTCCTGGAGGTGACTGATCTCCAGGTGGGCAGGCAGGATGGGTATGTCTCAGGCAAATCCTGTCAGGCAAACCTGGTTGATTTTTGATTGGGTGACATTGGCACTGGATAAGGGCCATACTGTGAGCGTCCTGTGCCTGGACTTCAGCAAGGCCTTTGACTCGGTGCCTCATGGAACGCTGACCAGCAAGTTGGGTAACCTAAGAACAGTGAAGAAACTGGTTAAGTGAGTTAGAACAGGTTACAGAACAGGCAGCAGAAGTAGTCATGGTGGGTGAGC
Source organism: Neoceratodus forsteri (assembly GCA_016271365.2). Lineage (NCBI taxonomy): Eukaryota > Metazoa > Chordata > Ceratodontiformes > Ceratodontidae > Neoceratodus > Neoceratodus forsteri. The sequence goes on from CM028129.1 coordinate 28,816,646, forward strand.
TATCGGAGCCCAGAGATGTAACAAGTGGGGTCTCACAAGGCTTGGTGCTAGGACCAGTGCTGCTTAATATTTTCACAGCTGACACTGCACTGCTGAGCCCCTCCTGTTCAATGCCTATGTCTCTGACAGATGGAAGGGTATCACGAGTGAGATGAGTCTCTTTGTGGATGACTCATAACTGGGGGGCGATGGTGGAAGGGGAGTAGGGAAGGGTAGCCCTACAGGGGGACCTACAGGGTCTGAAAAGGTGGTCTAGAAAGTGGAAGCTGAGGTTCAATGCAGGGAAATGCAAAGTACTGCACCTGGAAACCAGAAACCTGGGCCAAGTGTACACTCTTGGGGGGAAATGCTACAAGTCTCGATGGCTGAGAGGGACCTGGGGGTGGTGGTGGATGTCAAGATGAACAACTCGAAGACTTGTAGGAGGGCAGCGGCAAAGGCCAACAGGATGCTTGGATGCATCGCTAGGGGGATCACCTCCAGAAGGAGGGAAGTGATACTCCCACTGTATAACTGCTTGGTGAGGCCGCACCTCGAGTACTGCGTGCAGTTTTGGAGGCCACATTTAAAGAGGGACATTGAACTCCTGGAGAGGGTCCAGACAAAGGCAAACAAAATGATTTGGGGCTTGGGGGATAGGACCTATGGGGAGAGGCTTGAAGAGCTAAATATGTACACATTGGAAGAGAGAAGGGACCGGGAGGACGTGATAGAGATCTTCAGGTACATCAAGGGGGTAAATAGGGGAGGAGCAGTCAGGGTGCTCCAAAGGAAGAGGGGCAACTAGAAGGCATGGGTGGAAGCTGGAGGGAGATTCAGGGGAGAAAGGAGGAGGTGCTACTTCACTGAGAAGGTGGTGGAGCCATGGAATATGCTGCCCAGGGGCTAGTGGAGGCAGAGACGGTGGAGGGGTTCAAGAGGGGGTGGGACAGGTACAGGGGAAGGGTTCTGGAAGCAACATCCAGTGCAGCGAGATTATCCGGGACTGGGAAGGGAGAAGCCAGAGAGAGAGGGAGAGCAAGGTCAGCTCCCAGGTGGGGGCTAGCCAAGCGAGCAGGCATAAAGACTGTGAGCCTATTCTGCTGGCATTTTAGTATATTAGTATATGAGCACAGGAGGGTTTCTATAATCGATGAACTAAAGTTTCAGCAAAAGAAATGACTCAAAAGGCTTTTAACAGCTTTTAGAAGGTTTGAATCACAGATAGCTCTCAGAGCAGATTGCCTCCTCGGCTACACACCCTACCCCAAACTGAGGCTGTGCAGAACAATCTAGAGCCCATGTGACAGAATCCCATGAATCACTGCAAAATTTGCCTTTGGAGCTTAAAAACAAAGGCGAAGTGAGTGAAATACGTTGTTTTCAATGTACTTCACCTTAAGAGTAGTGGAGTAGTAGGTTTGGGAAGGGCGAAAGTAGCGAAGTCATTGTTTTCAATGGACTTGGCGTTACCCATTATAACGTGAAGTACCCGCTCAGCATGGTGGAGCACTCTCATGACCGCTTTCACCCGTGTTCCACTTCACGGAGCGAATTGGGGCCACTTCACCCATCTCACTCATGAGTCCAATGCAGTTTTGCAGCATTGAAATAAAGCATGCACCCAGCCTTAATCTTAGACCATCATGAGGGATTAGAGCAGGCCACCACCTGTGCCAGTAAGTTAACCCAACAACACAAGAAATATCATACCTGCCTACCCACATTAGATCTGGTGCAGATCTATACAGGCCAGAGAGGAAGGAAAATTGTTCTATTCAGTGCTACAGCAATAATCCCACAACCTCTTTCTTCTCTTCATTAAGATCCCTCTACCTGCAGACACCCCCTCTCCACCAAAAGTAGATAGCTCTAGACCATCATTTTAAAATTATCAGCACACCGTAAGTACAGCCTCAGAGAGCTACAGTCTAATGACAGAGAAGTAACTCAAAACTTATAGAAACAAATTACCCAACCTATCATCAAATAATATAACAACCAAGAAGATGATTCTCAGGGGTGCAGTGCTGAAAGACATTCATTGGAAGTCATACTAACAATAGGAGAGAGACAAGTGACTCAGATGGAACCCAGGCCACCTGGAATACTGTTCCAATTACGTTAACCAGTAGCACCACTGAGACAGACAGAAACTGAGCCATCCCCGAGCAGATTGCTCTTTTTCAATTGCACAACCCAGTGACTTCACATATAATTACTTATTGCAATGGAGTGCAGTGTGAGTATTTATGGAACGCACACAAACATAAAGAGGCAGAACTTGGTAAGTGCCTCAGCTGGGACTGAACCCAGGCCTAGCTGAGGCACTTACTTCTCTCTCTATGTTTGTATGTGTTCCATAAATAGTGACCACTGCACACTGCAGTATACTGTATAATAAAACAAGTGTATGAATGTTCTGAAATGCTAGCAGCTGAGTCAGCCACATGCATAAAAAAACAGTCAATGAGCTGCACATCCACCTTTTCACATATATCTGGGAATAACAGTTATGATCCTTAAGAGGGAAGTACTGTATTGCACCCAGGGCAGCCACCGTACAAAATTGTAAAGTGCTATGTCTAACACCAAAAGATTTAGATACCCAGCTGGATTTGTATTGGCTTTATTGTCGCATTTATAATTTGCAGGGAATTAATTCATTCCTAGCCTTCACATATAAGCAACAGTAATCTGCTCTTATTTAAAAAAAAAAAAGGAAATCATAATGCGGAGTAGGCCATATAGTATATAGTAGCTTGCAAAGGAGGCAGTATAGTGCAGTGGGTTAAGGCTCTGAGCTTCAGATCTGGAGACCTGAGTTTGAATCCCACAGCCACCTAGGTGCATGCTGTGTGATCCTGAGCAAGTCACTTAACTTCCTTGTGCTCCCAGGTCGTATCTGGAAGAGAGCTTTGGCTTAGTGTGCTACTGCTGGTTAAACAATGTTCCCTTTCCAAAGGGACAGGGCACTTTCATTACTAGTGGAAGAAGGAGACTGCACCTTAAATTCAATTAGATCACGTAAAGCAAGTTAACAAAACATTAGAGAATGCAGTTAGGTTTCCTCTAAGTGTTTGAAATACAGTAGAGGAGACACAAATCATAACATTTCAATAACAGCTATTTATTATCATACATCTTTCAAAGCTGGTGAAAAATAGAAATAAAATGAATTATACATCGACTTAATTCTTTGCCCACTGTTCTGCAGGAAAAAAAAAACAGTTCACATTCTTTGGTGCTGGTGGCATTTTAGAAACTCAGCTGCAGTTCCTTCAGAATTCACTGCCAATGGCAATGTCCTGGGAGTGGAAAGGGCGGAGCCAAGGAGAAGCTCAGGAGCAAGAAGGGTGATCCCTGTCCCTGCCACCCTCTTTTAGCCTCCCTGCCAGCAGTTCTCCTGTGTTTACCTGCCCATGCATTTACCTGTCTACCTGCCTAAATAACCCCATGTTGCATTTCATTTTGACAGGGGTACCACAGCAGGAATGGTAACTCACTGGCTACAACATACATACAGAGAGAAAAAAAAACACTCCAAAAGTATTACCTACATTCAAATGGTAATAAAAACAAAATAACAAAGTGGGGTCACTACAACGATCATTCAGAAAGCTTCCTTACTTTTGTGCTGAAGAGGGATTTATATGGAATGCTTGAACTTCCATCAAACAAAAAAATAGCAGGGTAACCCTATTTTCAAAACATAAATGGTATACTTAAACAAGCATTTGTCAATGCCGAATGTTTGCTTGCTGGCATTAGCAGTGGAAGTGCAGGAGTTAGACAGATACAGTTTAGGAATGGCATTGAAGTACTGAACTGACACCAACTCCACCCCTCACCCTGCACAGATGGACAGGCATTGGGAATTGTGCCTTGGGTCATCGCCCATGGCCAGTCACGACATTTCACCTCACCCTACCCTTCAGACACTGACAAGGTGTCGAGTTGTGCTGTAGGTGTTTGGGCTTTACATTCACCTCATTTCATAGGAAATACGCTGAAATGGGTGCAGTATAGGAGAATGGGGTGAACTCTGGGGGCAAAGGGTCCAAGGTGCACCTCAATGCCTGTCACTGGCTGCAGGGTGGGGTTGGGGGTGGAATGGCATGAGCATTTCTGTCAACATTCCCAAGTCACACCCCTGACCCCTGTCAGTCCCTACAGGGTAGGGCATTATGGTTGAAAACCCTAACACCCTGGGCATTTCTTGGTATTTTTACTCCAAGTTTTCAACATGGGCTTTTTGTGACCCCACCGCATAAATAGTGACACTATCAGTTTGTTAGGCAAAAGGTGATTTTGCACAGCGACTGTGCCATTTGGCACCACAGGTGCGAAAACACATTTCAAACAGGATGTGAAAAGTGACAGGTGTACTGTTCATGAGGAGGTGTAAAAAATGGCATTGTTGAAAATCTGGAGTGAAAATATAAAAAAACTGGTAAAGTCATGAGCGTGCTTAGAAACTGTGCAATGTACACCCATAATGTAATTAGTTTGGGGATTTTTGCAGCAGATTTTCAACATAGGCATTTTGGGACCTCCGCTCATGAACAGTGTCACTGTGATTTTCTTAATCTGTCCTGAACACCAATTTCCCACAGCGACCATGCTATTCTGTGCCGGAAGTGTGAAAACACATTTCTGCCAGGGTGTAAAAAATTATAGCTGTACTGTTCATTAGGAGATGTGGAAAAATTTCAATGTTGAAAATCTGGACTGAAATATTACAAATTCATGAACTTACAAGGGTGCGTGGAAATTGCGCAATGCACGCTTGTAACACAATCATTTTATGGACTTTTGTCACCAGATTTTCAACATAGCCATTTTAACACCTCTGCTCATGAACAGTCTCACTGTGATTTTCTTAATGTATCCCAAAAATTGCTTTCACACACCAACACATAATGCACTACATGTACGAAAACACATTTTGGGTGAGATGAGAAAAATGACAGTTGTGCTGTTCATAAGGAGGTGTGGTAAAATGGCAATGTTAAAACCTGGATTGAAAATATAAAAAAATTATCAAAGTTACTAGCGTGCGTGGAACTGCATAGCATGCACTCATAGAACAGTCATTTTGGGGATTTTTCACCAAATTTTCAACATAGGGTTTTTGGGGACTACCTCATGAACTGTGACACTGTCATTTTGTTAATTGGTCCTGAAAGGTGGTTCTGTGCCGTGACTGCAAAAATCACCTTTCGGGACTGAATAACAAAATGACAGTGACTGAGCTCATGAGGTGGGGTCCCAAGAACCCCATGTTGAAAATTTGGTGAAAAAATTCCCAAAAGAGTCAACGAGGGACCATTTTTTCTTACAGGTGTGTTTTTTTTTTTGTAGAAAGATGATGCAGGACTTTTGCTGTGCTGGGGTGGGCTCCCAGCATGGCAGCTGGAAGTTTGTTTGGGGGGCAGTGGAGCCGTCAGGATCGGGCACCCCGGTCAGCCATACAGACTTTTACCATGCTGGGGTGGGCTCCCACCATGGCACCAGGAAGTCTGTTTTTTTGGGGGGTTACAGTGGAGCCAACAGGGGATTTGGCACCATTGGTCATACAGTGTGCAGGGGTGGGGGCGAGCATATGAGCATGCTGGGGTGGGCTCTCAGCATGCTACTTGGGTGTTTGTTGGGCGAGGAGGAATCCAAGAAACAAACAGAGCTGTCTGACAGCTGTTCAGATGCAGTGCTGACGTGTAGGCACTTTGCATACTGCCAATGGCAGTATGTAAATTGCCTGGCCACGGCAGTATGCAAATTACCTACACTTCACCACCTCTCATTGTAGCAGTCTTTTGCCTTGAACTGTTTGCCACCGCAGCTGAACTGCTGTCATAGACAGCTCGGACATTTATTGGTGGGGTGAGGCTGTGCCTGCAAGAAGGAGCAGAGCATTGGAAGCGAGGTGGCACACCTACGAAAATTCGCATGGTGGCACTATGTTTCTTGCACATGCGTGCAAGCAAATATAAAACAAAATCACTCTTCTGGGCTGATGATTTTTTTTTTCCTTACCTTGTTGCTGTCACTGACTGTTCACGCACCGGGTCCAACAGTTCAGAACTCCGAGAGGGCAGAGCTGCTTTATTACCCGAAGGAATGCCAGAACCATATGCCATGGTAAATTATACTGTACAGAGGATTTTCTTATTTAATTTGCTAAGCTTTATATTTTTCGTTGTTCCTGTCCACACAGTCCCGAGGAAGGAACCAGCAGTTCTACTGTGGCCAGGTTTTATGCAGAAGGAAGGTTTCAAAACACTTTGGAAAGTTAGACAGTTAAACACTCCCCAGAGGCAATCTGACTACTACCCGGACTGGGTCCGGAACTCACAAACCTGCCACAGAGACTGGAGCCATTCCAGATGATTGCAGAGATGCTGAAAGGTGCCGAGCTGCTGGGACAACTGATCAAGCAATCTTCTCCCTCCAGCTCGGCACATCAAGATTTATAGTGCCGCCAGTGTGGATCCCTCCGAAAACACCTCATAGGTGCTGTGGCCAATCAAGACTTCTGGTTTTATTTCTTTTGCAGTGACACAGTCCGGTGCAATTTGAATGTGCAGGTGGGTGATTAAATTAAGACGAGGCCAGTGCCGATGTACCCACAGTGCCTATAACCCGTAGAATTCCGTAACTGAAAGCGGAATCCCCCGAGAAAGCCACATATACATTTTTCATTCTTGTACCCCATGTTTGCTAGTAAAACCCCATTAAATATGGGGATCCCCATAAATCTGGGAGCCCTGCATGCTTTCAAACCCAACAAGACAAGCCAGGTAAGGTAACAGCATTTAATATCACTAGCAGCAGTTTCAGGGACATAACCTCTTCCAGGCACTTTCTATCTTTATTCATAACACAGGGCATCCAAATAAAGGAACATCATAAACAAGCAGCTACCATAACTGCTTTCACAACCACGACAACACAGAGTGCCACTGGGCAAAGTGAAGCAGAGCTGTAAAAATCGTGTGTGTGTGGGAGTGGAGAATGATTATGGTACCATGAAAAAATCTGTTTAAAGGAGAGGAGAGAAATATAGACAAGACAGAATGAAACAGGGAGAGATAAAGGACAGATCCCAGTGGCAAGCAGCTGTTCCTGCCAGGGGTTAGAATAGGCAGTAAGCTAGATGGTAGAAGAGACAGAAGAGATTGCTGTGGCTCGGACTTCTAGCAGGCTTCTGAACTGCCAAACTGTGGGCTTTTTACTAGCCCAGTGTCAGATATACCAGGGCTATGTTACCATTATGGCATCCCAACCACAAGGCCACATAGTTACAGGAACACTGGGGGTGTAAGGAAGGGCTGCAGATACTATGGGTCAGCTTAGAGACAGGGTCTTGGGCATTTATCCACATGGGGGTGGTATACGTAGCTTGGTATAAATAGTGGTATGAATAGCTTGGCAGAAGACACCAGGAGAAAGGACTGCTGTGTGACTGGACTTCTCTGCTGGGACTAAAGTAGAAGAACTTTTGTACTTGGACCTTTAATTTAGGGTAAAAAAAAACTAACATACAAAACAAAAAAAAAAGTGTGTATGTGTCTGTCTGGGTTAACTGAACTGAATGGGTAACTGAACAGTTATAGGTGTAAATATCAAGTGATTGAAAGGACTTAACTGCTGTGAGGTTTAAATTACTGGTAGAAAGATCTAGTAAGTAGGGGGAGTGGCTTAGCTAGAAGGAAGCTACATTTAAAGACTGCCTTAGAAAGATTCTGCTAATATCTAGGCAGAAGACACCAGGAGAAAGGACTGCTGTGTGACTGGACTTCTCTGCTGGGACTATATTGCCCTCCTTCCCTCCCTCCACCCAAAGCTAGTTCTATTTTTATATGCACAGGATTTGATTGACAACAGGAACTTCCTGTTTGGGAGCAGGAAGTAGTGATCACAGAACCACCAAGACCCACCATCCTAGAAGGGCAAGAGTAGCTCTCTGGCCCCTCTAGCTGCTGGAGGTCTGCCTCTGAACAAGTAAGTGGTCTACTGAGAAATATAGGATATTCTTGTCTCAGAACAGGACAATCAGGAGCTTAAAGGGCACACAGGCAGAAAGTAAGGAGAGAGAAAAAAAAACAGAGGAAGAGTAAGGATTGAAAACAGTTAGGGGCCAGAAATAAGGCGTGATTGGAGTGGTGCAGTGCAGTGGCTGTGGAGCAGCAGTCTTCGGGAGATGTTCTGGAGGATGCGGTGTTGTCCAATCTGCAGGCACCTCTCTGGGCTGAGGGAGGAGGTTGCTCATCTCAGGTTGAGTTGACCAGGATTTGTGGGACCTCATCTTCCATCCAGGGACCACCAGTGCCACTGCCGTTACCTCAGAGGTTGCCAAGAAAGAAGGCGGTTGGACCACAGTGGGCTCAGGGAGGGTGAGGGTGGGGAACAGAGGTGCATCCTTCCAGTTGCACTCTCCACAATTCCTATGCCATTCTGGAAAAGTGTGGTTCATCTATGGAGGCACCCTCAGTGGAGACCAAGGAGGATGCTGGGAACCTCCACAAAGGAGACCCACAGGAGGGTGGCAGGGGACCCTGCAGGGGAAGAAAACAACTCCTGGTGGGGGACTCCATTGTTAGGAAGGTAGAACTGGGGGAGGAAGGGAGAGAGGTAAGGTGCCTGCCTGGCGCCATGGCTTGGAGGGACAGGGGCGAATCCTCAGGATTGCGGAGCAGCTGCACAGGGGAGGGAGCTGGATGTCATTATCCACCTAGGGACAAATGACCTGGCTAAGAAAGGGATTAGAGAAGTGCAGGAAGAGTTTGTGGAATTGGGGAGGGGCCTTGGTCAAGTAGCATGCAGTAGCAACTACCGGGTGCTGTCCATCTATGGCATAGGAGGGCTAGGGTGTTCCGCACCATGGGATTCAATCAGTGGTTAAAAAACTGGTGTGGAGCTCAGAGATTTGGCTTCATTGGGGACTGGGGTCCACCTGGAGTGATGCAAGCCTATACTGGCATGATGGGCTGCATCTATCCGGAGGGAACCAGGATCCTAGATGATAGGTTTAAATGCTTCATTGGCAAGCTTTTAAACTAGCCAGGGGAGGGCACTGGAAAGGAACAGGAAATCCTAGCCCCCAAATAATCACGGTAGTAAGTGCGGCAAACACCAACATGAGGTGTCGACAGGGAGAAGGGCAGGGGTAAATGGAGAAAGTGACAAAGGCAAGAAGGACAGGGATGGGGCAAAGGGGTAAGGCCATCAGGAAATGGAGGGTAATGAGTACCAATGCCCATAGTCTGGGCAACAAGCTCCCTGAGCTAGTGGCCTTGATGGAAGAGGGATGCCTGGATATCGTAGCAGTCACAGAAACATGGTACACAGAGAACCATGACTGGGATGTTAACATACCAGGGTACATAACCTACAGGAGAGACAGGCAGGGGAGAAGAGGGAGGAGTAGCTCTCTATGTAAAGGAAGGGATAAAAGCAACTGAACAAAAGAGTAAACAGGGAGGAGAGGAGGCACTGTGGGTCACCTTGGAGACTGGAAAAGCACCACAATCCGCTTAGGGGTTGTGTACAGACCCCCATGTCAGGGAGGAATGGACAAGGATATGATAGAGGCATTCTTAGAATGGCAGAGAAAGGAGATACTATTGATGGGAGACCTAAATATGCCAGATGTTAACTGGAGCACATTTGCTGCAGCCACATCCAGAGCAGGGCCATTCTTGATGCCCTACAGGTGGCAGGCATTAGACAGCTAGTTGGAACCCACTCATGAGGAGCAATCTTAGACCTCATGATTCTCAAATGGGGCAGTGAGAGGATCTCAGATCTAGAAGTGGGTTGCCATCTGGGGACAAGTGACCATCAAACAGTGTGGTTCACGTTAAACTCAGCTACAGAGTCAAGCCATATAAAAGTGAGGGTACTGGACTTTAGGAGAGCTGACTTTGGCAAGATGGGAGAGTGCCTCAGAAAAGCACTAGCAAACAGACTAGAAGGAGGTGTGGAGCAACAATGAGGTATCATCAAAACTGCCATCACAGAGGCAACAAGCCTTTGTGTGAAGCAAATAAACAAATCAAAATGAAAGAAAAAGCCACTATGGTTCTCAAAAGAGGTGGCTGTGAAAGTCAGGAAGAAAAAATAGCATTCCAGAAGTATAAGGAAACACAGAAGGAGCAGGACAGAGAGCTGTACCAGTTAAGGCAGAAGGAAGCAGGGAGGGAAGTCAGAATGGCAAAGGCCAAACTGAGAAAAGATAGCCAACTCAGTTAAGAAGGGGGATAAATCCTTTTATAGGTACATCAGCGAGCGTAGAAAGACAAAGGGAGGGATAGTGAGGCTGAATATAATGAAGCGGTGGGTGGGCAGAGGGGACAGTGAAAAGCAGGGATACTGAACGAATATTTCTGCTCAGTATTCACAAAGAGGAGGGAAGTGCCTAATCCAATTAACAGAAGCACTCTTGATAGGAGGTCGATCCCAGTCCTTTCACAGAAGAAAGGGTTCTGCAAGAACTCCTAAAACTGAAGGTGGACAAAGCAATGGGTCCTGATGGAATTCACCCCAGAATTCTAAAAGAATTAAGGGAGGAACTAGTGAAACCACTGGCTACTCTTTTCAATAAATCATGGGAGAATGGTGTGGTACCCGAGGACTGGAGGAAGGCGGATGTGATTCCCCTTCACAAAAGTGGGACTAAGACAGAGGCAGGAAACTACAGACCTGTCAGTCTGACCTCTGTGGTAGGAAAAGTGATGGAGTCACTTCTGAAGGAAAGAATAGTTAGTACCTAGAGGCCAGTGGAGCACAGGACCCAAGGCAGCATGGATTCACAGCAGGAAGGTCATGTCAGGCAGATCTAATAGATTTCTTTGATTGGGTGACCAAAGTAGTAGACCAGGGAGGGTTGTGGACATGGCCTACCTAGACTTGGAAGGCATTTGACACAGTCCACACAAAGAGTAATAGTCAAATTAACCAGCCTGGAGTGGGTCCCAGGGTGGTAGCCTAAATAAAACATTGGCTGCTCAACAGGACACAGAAGGTAATTGTAAATGGAGTCCACTCTGAAGAAAGAGAGGTTACTAGTGGGGTACCGCAGGGTTCAGTTTGGGTCCAGTCTTTTAATGTCTTCATCAGTGACATTGCAGAGGGACTGGAAGGAAAAGTATGCCTTTGCAGATGACACAAAGATCTGCAACAGGGTTGATACACAAGAAGGCGTGGAAAGGATGAAAGGGACTTGGCAAGGTTGGAGGAATGGTCAGAAGTATGGCAGCTAGGATTCAATGCAAAGAAGTGCAAAATAATGCACCTGGGAAACAAGAACCTGGGGAAGAATACACAATGGGTGGGAGGTAGTAACAACAACAAAAAAGGAAAGGGACCTGGGGGTAATCATATCAGATGACCTTAAGGTTAGCAAGCAATGTGAGAAGGCAGTAGGGAGGGCTGGCGGTATACTGGGATGCATAGGGAGAGGCATCAGCAGCAGAAAACAGGAAGTTGTTATCCTCTGTACAGACAGTTGGTGAGACCCCATCTGAGTACTGTGTCCAGTACTGGAGACCCCATCTCCTAAGGACATAGACAGGATAGAGGTAGTCAGGAGGACAACTAAAATGGTGCAGGGTCTGCAAGAGAAGCCGTATGAGGAGAGACTAAAGGAGCTTAATATGTATACCCTTGAGGAAAGAAGGGAGAGGGGACATGATAGAAACTTTAAGTACCTCAGTGGAATCAATAAAGTCCAAGAGGTAGCATCTTTCAGAAAAAGAGACTTGCAAGAACAAGGGACACAATTTAAAGATAGAAGAGAGGCGGTTCAGGGGCAATGTGAGAAGTATTATTTCACGGAGAGGGTAGTGGATGCATGGAACAGCCTTCCTGAGGAGGTTGGGGTCTAAAACTGTGGGAGAATTCAAGAATGCATGGGACAGACATAAGGCAATTCTTGTGGAGGGCAGGAAGAAATAGGCTGTTGGTTAACTAGGATCTACGGCCTATCCAGTAGGTAGGGAAATGGGCAGACTAGATGGGCCAAGCGGTCCTTATCTGCCGTCAAAGTCAAAGTCTATACAGACCACCAATACAGGGGGAGAAGTTAGACAAGGTTTTGGGGGAGGCCACTGCAGAATGACAAAAAGAAGTATTGATTGTGGGGCTTCAATCTGCGAATGTGGACTGGAGCATTATGGTCACAGCTACAACGAAGCATGGGCATCCTGGACTCCCTACAGGCTCATTTCTCAGGCAGCTGGTTACAGAATTTAAAGATGGAGCAGTGCTGGGTCTTGCATTTATGAACAGGGACTCATTGCAGGCATCACAGAGAGTAGTTCCTATTGACAAGGCGATCAGCGTATTGTCCGTTTTGGCATATGGACTAGGCAAGAGAAAAAAGCACTCTTAGACAAGTGTCCTAGACCTCAGGAGAGCAGATTTTAAAGAAATGGGTGAATGTATCAATAAATACCTTGAAGAAGGGGATGGTGGTTGGGGGGGAGTGGAGACCTAATAGAAAAGGATCAAGGAAGACATAGCTTAGTCAACAGCACGCTGTTTGAAGGAAGTAAGTAATGGAAGGAGGAGGAAGAGAAGAAGAAGAAGAAGAATCAGTATTTATATAGCGCTTTTCATACATCCAAAGCGCTTTACAAGCAATGCTAGACTGGTAGTGAAGTGACTGAATGTGTGGAGGCGGACATATCAATCATCACCACACACAGCCTGGATAATTGCATGAACCGGTTTATGGGAAGGGAATGTTGACCAGGACACCGGAATGTTCCCTGCTTCATAAGAGTGCCCTGGGTTCTTACTTCCACCTGGACACCCACCAGGACAACACCAGGATGGGCAGAAGGGACCTCGGTTTAATGTCTCATCCGAAGGGACGGCACAGCCCAGCAGTACAGCACCGCCCAATACTGCACTCGGATGCCAGCGATTTTAGGTGCAAGTCAAACTCAGGTGGACGAGAACCCACAACCTTCTGGTCCAGAGGCGGATGTGCTGCCAACTGAGCCATGCTGACACAAGAGGCAGCTATGGTTCTCAAATGGGTGGCTAAGGCAGTGAAGGTGAAAAGACACCCATTTAAGAAGTACATAAAGACTTAGATGGAGGTGGACAGGGAGGTATATCTGAAAAAAGGAAGGCAGGAAGGAGGTAAGGACAGCTAAGGCAGAGGGAGAATCACTATGGAGATCAAAAAGAAGACTTTCTTCAGGTGTGTGAGTGAAAAGAGGAAAGCAAGGAGTGGGATAGTGAGAATCAAAAGGATGGGGGACTTACAAAAGAAAATCAGGAAAAATTGAAATGAATACATTGCTTTTTCCAAGTAGATCGATAGATGGAACAACAGTAACCAGCAGGCACTGGATAAGGGAAGAAGTTTAATGGTAAGGATGGGGGATATGTAAGAACAATAGACAGATGTGACCTTATATATGCTTCAGTGGCTTATGTTGCTGCAGCAAGGAATGGCTCTGACTCAACCTCATTTTACCATCTGAGGAATATCACCTGGATTAAACACCTTGTCCTGCCTGATGACCTTCCGACATTGGTCCATGCCTTTGAGACCTCCCTGGCTACTGCAATGTCATGTACCTAGGGCTACCATGGGTTGATATCCGTCACCTGCAGCTGGTGCAGATTCGCGGCCAGGCTGTTGACTTGTTTATTTAGATCCTGCCATGTCACACCTGTGCTCAGCAGCCTACACTGGCTGTCTGTTCGGTGGTTGATCACCTTCAAGGTCAGTTTAGTGACCTATAAGGCCCATACGAACAGGGTCTGTGTTATCTACAAGAACTTCTGCATCCCTGCCACCTCAACTGCATACTCCGCTCCACTGATGAGGGATTGTTAGAGGTTCCCAGGGTTTGTTTGAAGACTTCATGTCCTCGGGCATTTGCATTTGTGTCCCTACCCTGTAGAACTCTCTGTCTCATCGGGTACGAGAGTGCTTGACGTGGAGAGTTTTAAATCTGCATTAAAAACCCATCTATTTAACCTTGCTTTTCCAGAGTTTTGATAAGCTTTAGCTTGCTGATATGTATTTTAACAGATTTTAAGATGTGATTATTTTAAGTTTGTTTTTATTAAATATGTACAAGCACTTTGGTCTATGAGAAAATACTTTTTTAAAAAATAAAATATTGATTGATTGATTGAGCATACATTCATGCTCACAATAACTGATTAAGTGAATCCAAATCCAAGGGGAGCTAATTTCAATAATTCCTTATTAAAAAGTGAAACTTTCTGGATTCCAAAATTTTATGCAAACAAAAAAAATATGACTCAATGTCAAATTTGATTTGCACCCCTACTTAGAGAAATAATTTGTTTTTTGCTGTCATTTTTATCTTTGGTTCTCCTTAAGAAATGTTATTTATTTACCATTGCTATTTATGAAATGAGTTCTTGTATACATTTTATTATATTTTGCAATAACTGCACTCTACTTAAAACCTTTGCTTGACATGGATTTTGCACTAGCAATAACCCCCCACCGACTTTTCCTCTCTTCTCTTTTATGTCATTAACACCTGGCCCTATTTGTTTTAGTTCAATCATTTTAGTTGTTTTATGTGATGTCATTTTGTGGTTAGCTGATTTTAGCTATTTAAGTCATGTGTTTATCTATTGCCTCAACCTTTGATAAAAGACAGTAGTCCAAAACACATTAGGCAGGCACAGAGTGTACTTGGTGGTCGACATGGATATTCAGAAAATAAAAATTAAGTTACATGGCATTGCTGTTGGTGTCCTTCTTCAAATGGTGGTGAGTGCCTGAATTTTACCTGTGAAACATGTTTAGGCTGCAAATGAAAGCAATGTGGCTGCACAATATATTCTGTAGTGCAGAACAGGTGCTCGAGTACGCTTGTGGGTGAGCACGTAAGATATCTGCATGCCACCTGGGACAAAGCAGGGCATGATTGCTTTTGGTGTTCCAGTATGCAAAGGGTCAACATCAAAGTCCACAGTCAGCTGATCCAAATAATAAGCGAGCATCTGCACAGCAGAATGTGACAACAAACGTGTCCTCTGCCACTGCTTGTTTGGCAGAGAACTCATGAGCAGCGACCCATCATAATGATGTGCTTTTGTTGCCTGAGGAGCTGTGTCATGGCTCTGTGTTGTCAACTTAGACTGTCTTCCTGCATTAGCAGGCAACCTCATTCTCAGTGGCATGCCACTACCCACAGCACTGTCTTTTGGGCTGCCAGTGCCACTTACTCCAGTTGTTCCAGAACTGTCTGACCCACAGCATCCTCTGGATAGAACAGGTCCATTTCCCTCATGTCACCCTCAGGTCCACTACACAATTGCTGCTTGTATTCATTCACTTGTGACTCTGCATGGACAAACGCAGTGCCACATATTTGAATCTTGGGTCTAACATGGTTGTGAACACATAGCTAGCATTGTTATGTATGGTTGCAAACCATGATTTTAATTCCCTAGTAAGCCCTTCAATGAGCTGTTTGATGGGTTTCAGAAACAAGTCCATAATGTTGTGCTCCTGGAAACTCTCCATGGTTGATATTAGGAGATGGACAGCTGGAATGACCTGACTCTGTGAAGCTGTATTAAAGCTTAGGTCACAAGTGCATTTATCAAAGGGAGATAGAATCTAGACCATGCTCTCAGAGATGCTCCATTCGTGGTATAGCAGTACCCCACCAGTAGTCTGTTTGATGGATAACTCACATAGATCACACTTCTGTTCCAGCAAGTGCTGCAACATAAAAAATGTGCTGTTCCACTGTGTACTGACAACTTGGATTAGTCAATGATTTGGTAAACCAAACTCATCCTGAACAATTTGCATCTCTATGGTTACCTTAGCAGAACAATGAAAATGACTACTGGTGTCTCATGAGATATCAACAATATGAGAAGCACCCATGCTGCTCTGGAGAGCACTAGTGACCACAAGGTCCAAGGCATGATCAAAGCAGCAGATTTCTTGGAATTGGCCAGCACAAACTGTTTCTGCCATGTTCTTCACATTATCTGTAATAAAGAAAACCTGTTGTGCTAATCAAGAGTCAAGCATTTCTTGCAAAGATGTTGGAATGTTAACACTGTTCACTTGAAAGGACTGCAACATTAAGGAGAACAGATATCCAGTGGGATGGGGTACTGCTACAGCCAAGGACAGAAAAAGAGGAGAAGGAGGAGTCAACAGCAGCTATGCCAAAATCTGCAACTGGTGTAGGTGAACACCAGTGTGCTGTGATTGAGAGAAATGTGTGTAGTGACTTTATACTGGTCCATACATCAGATGTACAGTGGAACACCCTGCTCACAACCTGGTTCAGCAATTTCTTCACCTGTCAATGTCATGCTTCATAGATATTTGTCACAGCTGTATGAGAAAACATAGGTTGCATTAACATGTGGTATCAAGGTTGCAAGAAATGTAGACATATATGGAATCCAGTGTCTTCAACAATGGAATAAGGTTGCAAATCCAGTACAATGGTTTCACCCTGTGAGCTGCATGATCAGAACAGCTGTGTAGTGAGTTGGCAAGAACTTTATGTGGTCCTGAAATGCTTCCTTTATTGTGAAAGTAGGCTTTTGAAATGGCATAACCTTGCTCCTGGCCCTGGCTCCAGAATGGACAATGCAGTAATTTATTATTCATTATTCATTACAAATCAGATTTACAACCTTTGAGTCAGAGACTCATTTACAAAAGCACCTCATCGCAGGAGGGCAGACATCAAGACAGTTATTACAGCGCAGATTAAAACAGAGGATAACATTACAAGTGCAGTAAAAGGAACATTTAACATAGATACACTTAGGTTACATAATGTAGTAGTTTGTATGTTACTCAGGTTACATAATATTACAAAATTGTGAGTTACACTCATGGATATAGTAGGTCCTCAGAGAAGACAGTGGGTTACATTCCTGTTTGGACCTATTAGGGATGGGGTAGGTCTGGGGAAGGGAAAGGCTGTCCCGTGGACATGTTGAGCCAGGGGGCAAGGCGGGCGGGAACCACAGGTTACAACAGGGGGGTTAGTTGCACCTACAACAGCGGGTATTAAAGATATGGTTCGATGGGCTGTTTTGAAGGAGCCAATTTTTGGCAAGTGGAGATGTAGCTAGGGAGGGAGTTGAACCAGGTGGGAGCTGGGAAGAGGAAGGATCTCTGGCAAGAGAGGTCTTGGTTCTGGGCACCTTGAAAGTGGCCTTAACAGAGCTATGGGTGGTGGCGAACACAGAAGGTTGCTGTGGAGGCGGAGACCCGGGGAGGAGAGTTCTAGCAGAGATTTCTAAGCGAGAAGGCAGGTAGAGAGGCTGGTGTGTGAGTTTGGCTGGGGGCACCAGTCAGGAGCCTACAGGCCTTATTGATGGACAGTTGGATTTTGGAGAGGGCAGTGTTGTCAGCTGCAGCATAGATGGGCAAGCCATAGTCCACAAGGGACAAGGCGGAGGAGGTGATGGCCAGCTGGGAGGCACCACAAACAGCCATCTGCTGTGTCACCATTGTTAGTGACTTGGTGTAGTGCCTGTCAGGGTACTTGGGCAAGGACTGGAAATGAGATTTTGCTGGTGTGTGGTCACATGATGACTGCCTCAGCCACCATCACCTGCAGCACCATCAAAGACTCAGAAACTAGTTTTACATTTTGGAAATGTTCTTTATATATTTATTTGTTTATTGAAAGATATTTACCAGAAAATACATACTGAGCCAAAAGCTCATTTCTAGATGTGTCAATGGGGAACGGGTGGGAATAAATGCACAGTATAAGCAAAGTACAGCAATCTGATAAGCAAAAGGCACAGCTATGTACAGTATATACAGTAATGTAAATGGCAAATTGCTAAACAAGAAAGATAGATAGGAAAGGAGGAGACAAAAAGGAGGGTAGGAGTGGGAAGGCGGGAGAGGATGAAAGAGAGTGTGAATAGATTATAGGTAGTAGTAAATGGGAGTGGAGATAGGGAGGAAAAGGGTTGAAGGAGAAGGTAGTAGAACAAGGCGGAGGGAAAAGGTTGGGAAAAAAGGGAGGAGAAAGAGCACGGAGATTGAAACATTTAGTACTAGTAGTATAGTACATAGAAACAAAGAAACATAGACTTTGATGGTAGATAAGGACCACTTGGCCCACCCAGTCTGCCCATTTCCCTACCTACTGGATAAGCTGCAGATTCTAGTTAACCAACAGCCTACTTCCTGCAACCCCCACTATAATTGCCTTGTGTCTGTCCCATGCATGTTTGAATTCCCCCACTGTTTTAGACCCAACAACCTCCTCAGGAAGGTTGTTCCATGTATCCACCACTCTCTCCATGAAAAAAATTTCCTCACATTACCACTAAGCTGCCCCCCCTCTATCTTAAAATGGTGCCCCTTGTTCTACACATCTCTTTTCTGAAAGATGCTACCCTCCTGGACTTTGTTGATTCCCTTGAGGTACTTGAATGTTTCTGTCATGTCCCCCATCCCTCCTTTCATCAAAAGTATACATATTAAGCTCTTGCAGTCTATCTTCATATGGTTTCTGCTGCAGACCCTGCACCATTTTAGTTGCCCTCCTCTGGACAGCTTCCATCCGGTCATCCTTGCGTAGATGAGGGTCTCAAAACTGCACACAGTACTCCAGATGGGGTCTCACCAACTGTCTGTACAGAGGGATAACCACTTCCCTTTTTCTACTTGTGATGCCCCTTCCTATGCATCCCAGTATCCCCCTGGCTCTCCTTACCGACTTTTCACATTGCTTACCCACCTTTAGGTCATCTGATATGACTACCCCCAGGTCCCTTTCCATTTTTGTTGTTGTTAGTACCTCCCCTGCTATTGTGTACTCTTCTCCTGGGTTTTTGTTTCCCAGGTGCATTACTTTGCACTTCTTTGTATTGAATCTAAGTTGCCATATGTCTGACCATTCCTCCAACCTTGCCAAGTCCCTTCTCATCTTTTCTACCCCTTGTGTATCGACTCTGTTACAGATCTTTGTGTCATCTGCAAAGAGTCTTACCTTTCCCTCCAGACCCTCTGCAATGTTACCTATAAAGATGTTAAAGGGACTGGACCCAGTACTGAGCTCTGAGGCACTCCACTAGTAACCCCCTTTCTTTGGAATGTGTTCCATTCACTATTACCTTCTGTGTCCTGTTGTGCAGCCAGTTTGCTACCCAGGCAACCACCTCAGACCCACTCCCAGGCAGGCTAACTTGATTATTAATCTTTTGTGCGGGATTGTGTCAAATGCCATGCTAAAGTCTAGGTAGGCCACATCCATAGCCCCTCCCTGGTCTATTACTTTGGTCACCCAGTCAAAGAAATCAATTAGATTCATCTGACATGACCTTCCTGATGTAAATCCATGCTGCTTTGGGTCCTGTGCCCCGCTGGCCTCTAGGTACTCAACAATTCATTCTTTCAGAAGTGATTCCATCATTTTCCCTACCACTGAGGTCAAACTTACAGGTCTGTAGTTTCCTGCTTCTGCCTTGCTCCCACTTTTGTGAAGGGGAATCACATCTGCCCTCCTCCAGTCCTCAGGTACTGCCCCATCCTGCCATGATCTGCTAAAAAGTGTGGTCAGTGGTGTCACTAGGTACTAGCTAGTAGCTTGGGGATTGGCAAGGGATGGGAAAGAAAGGGAAAGACATTGGACTAAAGGGCAATTGCAGGTGGGAGATGTATGGGCTTGGAGTAACAAGGAAGAATCCTTGCAGGAGGCAGAGCGAACTGTAAGGGAAGAGATTTCAGATTTTAGGAAAGTGGTAAGAGAAGGTATGCTGTCTCACAAAGGATTTACAAGAAGGAGCATTAGGAAGTGATAGTTTGAGTTATGGAGAGAGTAAGAGGAAGGAGGCATTAGGGACAGAAGAGAACTGAGATAAGGGGGGAGGGAGAAAAGCCAGAATTTAGAGATGAAGGAGGCACAGTTGGAAATGCCATGTGCAGTGGTGTGAAGAGACAGCTCCAGCAGGGGCTTCATCCAAGTTAGCCACCTCAGGATGATATTTAAGAAAGTGGTTCCAAAGACATGTTGTGCTCAGTTTCTCAACATTTTATCATTGCTGAGGCTCTGCCCACAGTGAGAACCCACAGCTCTCCTAGTATCATCCTCCTGCTAAGTAAACTATGTCCAGATATTAATGGAAATTGAACTTGTACCTGATCTCAACCTTCTTGTACACTGCTTGTGCCCATGTTCACCAGATTCAGTTTGGAGTGGTGTAGAAGACTGCTGTGAATTGACACCAGATATAGTATCAGAACCACTAGGGCAATGAAAAGATAGGATGGACTGCTTAGTTTTTTTAGCAGGAGGTTGACATGAAGAATGAAAAGGAACAGTGGCAGATGTTTTGTACCTCCCTTCAGCAGATGATTTTAATGATAGTTTTTGACCCGAGTGCTTCATTGTAGAATGAGGTGAGGACTCTGTTTCAGCATCATCAGACTCACTCAGGTAATTGCTGTCAGAGGATGTGTCATGGAACACATCTTCAAACCTTTTTAAATCTTCTGGGGTAGGAGCAAATTCTGACCCAGAAGAAATTGCCTCATTGTCTTCATCATGCTCAGAAGAACTGCTTGGATTTAACTGCCAAGGCCATGGCTAAATACTTCTATCATGGACTGTGGTCATGGTGGTACTATTGGATTTGGAGGTGGTGATAATGGTGTCAGCAGCAGCAGCAGTGGAGGTGGTGATGATGTTGGTAGTACCACTATTGGAGGTAGTGCTGATGGTGACACTGGCAGCAGCAGTGGAGGTGGTGATGATGTTGGTAGTACCACTATCGAGGTAGTGCTGATGGTGACACTGCGCAGCAGCAGTGGAGGTGGTGATGATGTTGGTAGTACCACTATCGGAGGTAGTGGTGATGGTGACACTGGCAGCAGCAGTAGTGGAGGTGGTGATGATGTTGGTAGTACCACTATTGGAGGTAGTGCTGATGGTGACACTGGCAGCAGCAGCAGTGGAGGTGGTGATGATGTTGGTGAGTACCACTATCGGAGGTAGTGCTGATGGTGACACTGGCGGCAGCAGTGGAGGTGGTGATGGCGTTGGTAGTACCACTATGGAGGTAGTGCTGATGGTGACACTGGCAGCAGCAGTGGAGGTGGTGATGATGTTGGTAGTACCACTATCAGAGGTAGTGCTGATGATGGCACTGGCAGCAGCAGTGGAGGTGGTGATGATGTTGGTAGTACCACTGTTGGAGGTAGTGCTGATGGTGGCACTGGCAGGAGCAGTGGAGTTGGTGGTAACGGTAGCAACCGATATAGCAACAATAGTGCTGTATGGAATGTGGAATTCTGCCAGCACAATTAACATGGAATGACCATTCTGCTGGTGGAATTTCTGCCACAATTTTGCTGGTTCTGCAGAATTCCACAGGCTGTGTTCCACTGAATAATATTCCATGGAACAGCATTTTTTCCACAGAAAATCATTCAGCAACCAGTTTCATGGAAAATATTGAAATCTGCAGAATAAAATTCTGGAGAAATTTTGTGGAAAAACATATTATTATTATATAATAACGGGCCAGCAATTTTTTGAATGGGCTGACCGAATTATAATTTGCTGTTATTACCCATGGGTTATAATGGCAAACACGAGCCAAGTCACTCAGACACAGCAGCTCCCTCATTGGCTGTTCACGTCCTGTGGGTGGGCTAAACTGTTTTTCAAACATGGCGGCTCCTCAGTAGCTTAGCGAGCAGCTGCCAGAACAAGTTCTCCGCGCGTTGTCTTTAAAAAAAAACACGTATATTATGAGTAAAAGCATGTATGCTGTTGATCCTTCCATTTGGAAAATGTAGCGCACAACATTTCCAACTCTCGCTCTGTAGTTCGCTCACTTGTTCGTCGGTCACACAGAACAGGAAGTGGCAAATGCAGGTAAGCTGCATCCTTAAAATAAATCAAAATAAAAAATTGCTAACCAGCAATTGTAAATAATAAAGGATGGGGCCATGTGCTTAACTTGGATTTAATGATTGCCCTCAGTGTGGGATGCTGTAATAAACCCCTCAGACTTTGCCCTTGGGGTTTTGTGCAGTAGCATCCCACACCTTAACAATCATTAAATCCTGTTAAAGCTACGTCCCCATCCATTATTATATTTTATTATTTGGAAAATGTTTCACCAGGAAAGACAAAGTGAGCTGTAAACAGCTCATTTCCAGAAGCGTCCGGGGGTTGGGGGTTACAAGATATTGGGAGAGCAAAACTAAACAGAGTAATATAGGAGTAATACAAGCAGAATTAACAAAACATAACTGTGTGGTACAAGTACAGAGCAGAATGACCCAGACTAACCAGCCAGGGAAACAACACACATAGGATCCTCCACGGCCCCCAGACAAGCCCTCGCTCGCAAAATCAAGGTGGTCCAGCTTGCAGGAGACCACCTCCTCCTAAAGGCCAATGCAAAGGTAACTTTTACAGGAGAATGTCCATGCTACCTGCTCAGCTGGTTCTTTTGGTGCTGCTACTAAGCAGAGGACTTCTGAATATTCTTTGGTGTTTTTTTCCCAGCCCAGCCATTGGTTCGCAGTTGCTGCTGCTCGTGTCCCTCCTAGATGTGGCTGTGGACACCGCTGCTGAACTTTAATGAAATTCCCACTGAAAGTCGTACAAACTCTGTGTTAGTATTAGTCCTGTTTTAAGATGTGGCACAGTTAGCTCTATGTCTCGGCTTTAAATCGGAACCTACAGCAAAGACCTGTGCTATTCGATTTGATTTGTATTCTAACTGAAGTCATAAAGATAGTTGGGGATGCATTCTGCTAAAAATTAACTTGTTCTGGCATTTATAAGGATAGTTAGGGGATGAATTATGCTAAAAATTAACTTGTTCTGGCATTTATCGTGTTCCTGCTGCTTAAAAGACTGCTATTTGGAGTTTTACCGGCCCCGTTTCTTTGTTTAAATTTAACCCTGCCTATTCTTCTCCCTACTTAAATCCCCTCATTTCCTCTCTTCCCCAGGACTCTCCACCCGCTTGGGCATACCTAAGATTCTCCTCGGCCCTCAGACAAGCCCTCACTCGTAAAATCAAGGTGGTCCTGCTTACAGGAGACCGCCTGCTCCTAAAGCCCAACACAAAGTTAACTTTTACAGGAGAACGGACCGTGCCGCCAGCTTGGCTGATTATTTTGGTGCTGCTACTAAACAGAAGCCCCTCCAGTGCTGTGCCCCAGCTCCCCCACCCACCTGCCCTATCTGGGCATTTGCTTATATAGGCTTAGTATGTCAGTTTCAGCTGATGTGTAACAGGCCACTTTTCCATTAGCTCCTTATCACTTACTACCACTAGGGGTCGTCGGCTCATCTTTCATGCTCATTGAGTGCCTGTTCTTGATGTTTCTATCTGCACTGAGGCAGTTTCACTCCTCCTGCATTTGCAACTGTACTATCACTGCTCATTATGACACACAAAGTTTTGGTTTCTCTAGTGACCAACCTGTTGCTCTGTTCCCTTGTTAAGCTCTCCCTGCTACCCTGTTCCTGCAGTAACATCTGGCTGCAAAACTCAAATGGAAATTTCAAATTCTCTAACATGCTGGTTAGACCTGCTGGCTACCTTGATCTTACTCCACTACTGATCCCAAGATTCATTAATTATCTCGTGACCACCTACTTAGATAGTAGACTGCTTTAAAATGACTATGGTTTCTTCTATCATTCATTGCAAGCTCTGGTATATCTTGCTGCTTGTGATCCTGTTGGCAGGTGATGAGGAACTAAACCCAGGTCCCTTACATCCTCACCCATGCAACAATGCCTCCTGGGCTACTACTGTTGGGCTCTGCATAGCCCATCTTAACATTAGGTGCTTTACACGTAATTCCGCAGACTGAAGGCTTGGTCTCCACCTACAACCCGGATATACTGTGCCTTTCTGAGACATGGCTTAAGCCTTCCACCTCTGACTCAATCTGCTCGTTACAAAACTATAGCCTTATCAGGAATAACAGATGATCTCCTAAGTGGGGTGGGGTGTTTTGCTGTTTTACAAACTTCATCTAACGTCTCCCAAATACTATACCCAAATTCTCCACTTGTGAATCCCTGCATGCCGTCTCCACTTGGGTGCTAAAATCTACATTTAGTTGTTGTTTATAACCTACCCCAGGGAGGGCTGTCTGCCTTCATAAATTTGCTGGAGAACTCGGTAAAACTAGCAGGTCGAAACAAACTACTTATTCTTGGGGACATGAACTTAAACTGGCTTGGGCAAACACATGGCTAACTTCTATCTGCAATCCAAAACTATAGCCTGCATCAAGTTATAACAGAGTCCACAAGGATCTCCCCTTAAACAACGTCTAGCACGTTACTGGATTGGGTGTTAAATAGGGTTGACAGAATTGTGGATGCAGGCACTCTGCCAGATACTATATCAGAGCACCCCCATTTTTGTGTGTGGCAACTCTCTATCTCCCTGCCTCTGCCCCACGCTATATCACTTTCAGGAACTATGCTAATCTGGATCAGGCTAAATTCCTGTATGAAGTCTCATCTATTGACTGGTCTTAGTTTTCTCAGTCCCTGGATGCACAAACAGCTCTGAACTACTTTTAGACCAGTTTCATTCAGTTCAGGATAGACATACACCCTAGTGACCTGTTGTGTTTGGGTGACACCCACTAAGTGGTTACACAAAGATCTCCTGGCAGCTTTACATGTCTGGGATAAGAGATGGAGGTGTTTTAGAAAAACTGGCCTCAATGCTGACTACCACAGCAATAGGACCCAGAGAAGTGATTGCAAAAAGCAGATTAGACAAGCAAAAAGCATATATTGTAAGGGGCTTCTGCTGGGAGCATCAGGTGACTCCAGAAAATTGTGGGCACATATAAAATCGTTCCTAGGTGCAAAGAAAACTCACCTGGCTGACGAAATGTTCATTAGTTCATTAGTGGGGTCCATCACAATAACTCCAGGACCATTGTGGAGGTGTTTAATAAAAAATTCTCTGACCTGTCCAGCTTTACATCTGTCTTCTTCAATGGTCAGCTTTACCTAACCCTCCTGCTGCTACTGTACTTACCCCCTCATGTTTACTTTAAGGCAGTATCAAAATCTGACATCCTGGGCCTACTGAATACCATTTCTGACAACACTAGTGTAGGCTCTGATGGGATGGAACCCAAACTCCTAAAACTGGCTGTTCCATTCATTGCACAGCCTCTGTCATGGATCTTTACCCTCTCTCTTTACAAAGGTGTTGTCCCTGACATCTGGAAATGGCTAGAGTCACTCCAGTCTTGGTGGAAAAAGAGATATGACTAACTATCGGCCGATAGCTATACTATCAATTCTGTGTAAAATCCTGGAAAAGTTAGTATCAGTACAAGTTATTGAATTTATGTCTAAGTATAACCTTCTCTCGGCACTTCAATATGACTTTCGGAAGGGTCATAGCACCTCCATGGCCCTGCTTCACCTTGCAAATGACACTTTAACTGCTATGTACAATGGACACCTCACAGATGCAGTTTTTATTGACCTGACAAAGGCTTTTGACCTTGTTGATCATCCTCTTCTGCTTGATCGTCTCCTAGCCCCTTGGTTTCTCCCAAAACTCAGTTGCTTGGTTTAAAGATATCTGTCAGATGGGACTCAGTTCATTAGATTCAACTTTGCTGTATCCAGCCCCATGGCTATTAATCTAGGTGTTCCCCAGGGATCAATATTAAGACTCCTTCTCTTCTCTATTTTCATTAACATATCTCACTGAGTATCCTCGACTGCTCAGCTATCCTTTATGTGGATAACCTGGTCTTGTACTGTAGTGATAAAAATATTCATCACATAAACCAAACCCTTACTACTGCTTTTAAGTCCACCCAATCTTGGTTCTTCCACCATAAGCTAAAAAACACATACTATGCTGTTTGGTCCTGTAGTCAAATTAAGTAAAAACCAGGACAAATTTAAAGTATCTGGTCAGGGTGGGAAGGTCCTTAAACCAGTACACTCTTTCAAGTATCTTGGAGTACTCCTTGATGAGAATCTTAACTTTGGTCAGCATATAACATCCACCTGTAAATCGGTAAATGCCAAAATTGGGTAGCCTACAAAACCAGCTATGTCCTTACACAGTCGGCAAGGTTAGCCATAGCCCATGGGATCCTGCTCGTTGCAATCCTATGGGGTAGTTACCTATCTCAGTGCATCCAAATCTCTACTCAGGGGTGGGACACTACTTACAACAGCATCTGCAGGTATGCCTTGGCATCTCCTGGTCAAAACATCATTGCAAGCTTTATGCTGATATAAACTGGCTACCCCTGCTTCTGCTCAAACTCTTGCCCTTGGCTCCTGACTGATAATATCATTAGAACAGGTATCCCAATCTTGCTGGCCTCCCTACTAACTCTGCAGCCCTCCTCTCACGGCCTATGAATAGGCTATGATTGGCTGATAAATCGCTGATGCAAATACCTAGATGTAAATCTAACAAAGGAACCCTTGCTTTTTCTCATTCAGCAGCCAAACTTTGGTACTTTCTGCCTCTTGATGTAAGCTTAGCCCCCAATCATGCCCAGTTCAAAAACAGTTGTAGCTCTTTCCTCTTCAGCCAAATCTCCTGTGCCTGCTTCAAACGCCCCTGAATTTGCTTTTGACTCTGTCCCACTTCCCCACTGCTGCAAACTGCTTTCCACTTATCCTGACCATCCAGTTATGTTAATTAGGTGCTTATTGTCTCATTTGATTGTGTTTCAGCTACCTTTAACCCAGTAGTGCCAGCTGCATGTGATTTTTTTCTCACTAAATCTTTGTTACCGATTATAAACTGTGAACCATCTTGTTAACTACTCATTGTGATTGTGAAACCTTGTTTCAGCTCTGTATTTTGTCTCTTCCCTTAATCAAATTGTATTCCCTGTATATCCCTATTTATTGTAATCTCCCAGGTCGCATCTGAAAATAGTCATGTTTTGGCTACTGACACTTACCTGGTAAACAAAAACTAAATAAAATAAAATAAATTTAGATACAGGAATAATACAAGCACAATTAGCAAAACATAACAGTGTGGTACTAGTACAGAGCAGAATGACCCAAAACAACCTGCCAGGGAAACAACCATATTTAGATAATGAGACTTTTCAACAGGCCAAGAGTAGTTAATCCTGTAGGATACAGGTTAGAGGATGGCTGACACAGCTGAAGTGCTATGGGAGTAGGTTGAGCAGTAGATAGGATGTGCTAATGTAGACCCACGGGAGGGCAGTTGTACGACAAGTTGGGGGACAGGGAAGGCAATGGTTAGAGGGTGTGGGAAGGAAGAAGAAGAGAAGGGAGACATCCAATATCTATTCCACTCCAGGATGCTGAGAACCCTGTAAGGGAAACAGGACCAGGCAGAAGGGAAGGGGAGAAAAGGAGGGCAGGTAGAGAAGAAAAGGCAGGAGAAAACAGACAGGGTGGGAGAGGGATAGGAAGTAGGGAAGTTGGCAGGCGAAGGATTAGAAAGTTGGTGGAAAGGAATAGGAGTGGATGAGAGGCAAATCTAAATCCCATCAGGATGCAAAGAAACCCTAGAAGGATTGGAATAAGAGGTGGGGTTTAAAGGAAGAGGGGAGAGAGAGGTGCAGAACCTGAACCCTTTCAGGATGCAGAGAACCCTGCAAGGGGTCAGGAATCAGGTAGAAAGATGGGAGGGATGGGAGCAGGAGGAGGAGTGTTGAGAGGAGGAACAGTGGGGAGGGAAAATTGGGGTAATACAAGGACATGGAAAGGGGCGGCTGTGGGGGAGAGGGAGTGGTGGGGGGGGGGGGGAGTAGAGATATGAAATAGGGCAATGAGCTGCAGACAGTGGAGAGTGTAGATAAGACACAATAGTGGTGGGGTGGGAGGAGGGGTATGAAAGGTTGGCGCATGAGATCTAGGAGGTAGGTCAGGAATAGAGGAGTGGTGATAGAAGAGATGGGGATAGTATACTGTACAAGGGTGGGGGATTGGGAAGGGGGGCTAGGAACAAGTATAGTTAGGGGAAAGGAGTTAAGTAGAGCTAGAGGAATAGTGCACCAGGGAGGAGGGAGGGTTGAGGGGTCTAGAAATAAGTGCAGTTAGGGGAGAAGAAATTATGTAGGGCTAAAGAGATAGAGGCATACCTCTCAACTGTCACACATTATGAGGTACGTCACTCATTTTAACCCTCAGAAATCATTTGTCCCACATCAAGGTAGTGATGTTCCACATTTTTCACAGAGGTTTTAAAGCAGAAATTCATAATTATCTATTGTGCTCAATTATCAGCAAACATTATGAACATTAGTGCACTGATAGCCATTGTAGTCTGAGCTTGCAGTGCCATGTTTGATGATATGTCACACATTTTGTCCATTTGTCACACATCTCGTCACACATTTTGGTGAAGAAAGGTTGAGAGGTATGGCTAGAGGAAGGGGATGAAGAGAGCCAGATAGTGCATGGCAAGGAGTTCCAATGCTTTGAGAAGTGGTAAGAGAAGGCTGCCTGACCTATGGAGGTCGAGCAATGAGGAATAGCCAGAGAGCGAGCATTACTCCACATTGTTCTGCCACAGAATTCTGCCACTCCATTTCCAGTGAATTTCAGCATAATTTCATTGGAGTTTCAAAAATTTTGTGAAATTTTGTTCTGCTAGAATTTGAAAATTCCACACAGCACTAGGCAACATAAGTCACTACAGAGGCTGAGACTTGCACAGGAACAGTGTTCGTGGCAGTGGTACTAACAGTGCTAGCACTGGTTAATTTAGTAACTGGTCTGCTCGGGGTGAAGGAACAGCAGGACGATGAATACATGTCAAATGTTGACCCCTGTCTGAATCACTTTCGGAAGGGCTGATACACAAATGTTTTGAGTGTACTTGACTGCTTGTGTGACATTTTCACTAGTCAGTTAAACTGGCAAAAAGTAGAATACGTATAGAATAAAGTATGGGTGGTGTGTGTACGAGAGTTTACATACACCCGAGGGATTAGGTACTACATAAACCCCAAGAGCAGATGTGCAACTGAAGGGGAGGAACCATGCATAAATGGTGCAGTGCAATATTCAACAACATGCACCATGCGCAATTGGGAAGCCAGAGGAAGTTACGCCAAAGCGGAAATGAGCCAAAATAAAAGGGAGCAAGGGAGAGGTGCAAGAATGCTACAGGGAAGGCACATGAGGCTGAACTCTAGCAAGAGAAACTGGGCAGCAGAGACACACAGGGCAGGCCAGGGAAAGGGAACCTGGAACCCACAGGGTCAGGGGGAAGGTGTGGGGAGCCACAGTGTAGAAGGGGGGAGTACTTGCCACACAGCAGTGAGGCCAGCACAGTCAGGTGTTGCCGGTGCAGGGAAAGTAGCAGCCAGGACAGTGGGGAGAATACAGAAACAGCTGCTGGGGGGGTGAACACAACATAGAAACATAGAAACATAGAAACATAGAAACATAGAATTTGACGGCAGATAAGGACCGCTTGGCCCACCCAGTCTGCCCATTTCCCTACCTACTGGATAAGCTGCAGATCCTAGTTAACCAGCAGCCTACTTCTTTCTACCCCCACCCCCTAGAATTGCCTTATGACTATCCCATGCATGCTTGAATTCCACCACTGATTTTGACTCCACAACCTCCTCCTGAAGGCCATTCCATGCATCCACAACCCTCTCTGTGAAAAAATACTTCCTTAAATTACCTCTGAGCCGCCCCCTCTATCTTCAAATTGTGCCCTCTTGTTCTTGCACACCTCTTTTTTTGAAAGATGCTACCCTCTTGGACTTTGTTGATTCCCTTGAGGTACTTGAAAGTTTCTATCATGTCCCCCCTCTCCCTCCTTTCCTCGAGGCTATACATATTAAGCTCCTTAAGTCTCTCTTCATATGTCCTCAGGTGCAGACCCTGCACCATTTTAGTTGCCCTCCTCTGGACAGCTTCCATCCTGTCTATGTCTTTTGGAATTGGGTCTCCAGAACTGCACACAGTACTCCAGATGGGTCTCACCAGCTGTCTGTACAGAGGGATAATAACTTCCTGTTTTCTACTGGTGATGCCTCTCCCTATGCATCCCAGTATCCCCAACCCTCCTTGCTGCCTTCTCACATTGCTTGCCCACCTTTAGGTCATCTGATATGACTACCCCAGGTCCCTTTCCATTTTGTTGTTGTTAGTATCTCACCACCATTGTGTACTCTTCCCTGGGTTTTGTTTCCCAGGTGCATTACCTGCACTTCTTAGCATTGAATCTAAGCTGCCATACATTTGACCATTCCTCTAACCTTGCCAAGTCCCTTCTCATCCTTTCCACCCCACCCTGTGCATCAACTCTGTTGCAGATCTTAGTGTCATCTGCAAAGAGACATACTTTTCCTTCCAGTCCTTCTGCAATGTCGCTTATAAAGACATTGAAGAGGACTGGTCCTAATACTGAACCCTGCGGTACCCCGCTAGTAACCCTCCTTTCTTCTGAGTGGACTCCATTTACTATTACTCTCTGTGTCTATTCTCCAGCCAATTCTTTACCCAGGCTGTCATCTTGGGACCCACTCCCAGGCTGGCTAACTTATATATTAATCTTTTGTGTGGGACTGTGTCAAATGCCTTGCTAAAAGTCTAGGTAGGCCATGTCCACAGCCCCTCCCTGATCTACTACTTTGGTCACCCAGTCAAAGAAATCTATCAGATTAGTCTGGCATGACCTTCCGCTGTGAATCCATGCTGCCTAGGGTCTTGTGCCCTCTGGCCTCTAGATACTCGACAATTCTTTCCTTTAGAAGTGATTCCATCATTTTCCCTATCACTGAGGTTAAACTAACAGGTCTATAGTTTCCTGCTTCTGCCTTGCTCCCACTTTTGTGAAGGGGAATCACATCTGCCCTCCTCCAGTCCTCTGGTACCACCCTATCCTCCCATGATTTGTTAAAGAGGGTAGTCAGTGGTGTCACTAGTTCTACCCTTAGTTCTTTTAGAATTCTGGGATGAATCCCATCAGGCCCCATTGCTTTGTCCACCTTCAGTTTTAAGAGTTCTTTCAGAACCCTTTCTTCTGTAAATGGCTGGTATCAACTTCTGTATCCAGAATGTTACTACTGTTTGTTTATGTACCTCCCCTCTTCCTTTGTAAATACTGAGCAAAAATATTTGTTTAGTATCTCTGCCTTTTCACATTCTCCTCTGCCCACCCTCCCTCCCTTTATTAAGCCTCACTATCCCTCCCTTGGTCTTCCTTTGCTCCTAGATGTACCTATAAAGGTTTATTCCCCTTCTTAACTGAGTTGGCTATCTTTTCCTCAGTTTGGGCCTTTGCTGTTCTGACTGCCTTCCCAGCCTCCTTTTGCTTTAACTGATACAGTTCTCTGTCCTGCTCCTGCTGGATTCCTTGTACTTCCTGAATGCTTTCTTTTTCTCTTGAACCTTCACTGCCACTTCCTTTGAGAACCATAGTGGTTTCTTACATCGTCTTGTTTTGTTTATTTGCTTCACACAAGGCTCGTTACCTCTGTGATGGCAGTTTTATTATTCCCCATTGTTCTTCCACCCTCCTTCCCACCCATTTGCTAGTGCATTCCTTAGGCACTCACCCATTTTAGCAAAGTCAGCCCTCCTAAAGTCCAGTACTTTTGTCTTTGTATGGCTTGACTCTATTGCTGTGTTTATTGTGAACCATACTGTTAGATGGTCGCTAGTTCCCAGATGGCTACCCACTTCTACATCTGTGATCCTCTCTCCATCTCCATTTGAGAGTATCAAGTCTAATATTGCTCCCTCTCGAGTGGGCTCAGTACTAGTTGTCTAAGGCATGCCCCCTGTAGGGCATCTAGAATAACTGCACTCTTGGAAGTGGCAGCTACAACTGCGCTCCAGTTAACATCTGGCATATTCAGATCACCCATCAGCAATATCTCCCCTTTTTCTGCCATTCTAAGTATACTTTCTATCATTTCCTTGTCCATTTCCTCCCCCTGAGAAGGGGGTCTGTATACAACCCCTGTGCGGATTGTGGTGCCATTGCCTGTCTCCAAATTTACCCACAGTGCTTCTTCTCCTCCCTGTTTACCCTTTTGTTCTGTTGCTTTTATTCCTTCCCTTATGTAAAGAACTACTCCTCCCCTCTTTTACCCTCCCTGTCCCTCCTGTAGATAGTGTATCCTGGTATATTTACTTCCAGTCATGGTTTTGTGTGTACCATGTTTCTGTGACTGCCACGATATCCAGATGTTCCTCCTCCATCAAGGCCACTAATTCAGGAAGCTTGTTACCTAGACTACGGGCATTGGTACTCATTGCTCTCCATTTTTGATGGCCTTACCTTCTGTTGCAGGATCCCCACTGACCGTTCTACCTTGGTCTTTTCTCATTTAGTACCCTGTTTTGTAGGGAGAGGCTGGATTTTTCTGCTGCTTGTCAGTGCCTCCCCATTGACTAGTTTAAAAGCTTGCCAATGAAGCATTTAAACCGATTGCTCAAAGACTTGTTCCCTTCCTGGACAGATGCAGACCATCCTGCCAGGATAGGCTGGTGTCCCTCAGGTGGAACCCCAGTCCTCAATGAAGCCAAACCCTGTGCTCCACCATTTTTCAACCATTCATTAAACTGCATGGTGCCAATTACCCTCGCCTCCCCATGCCTTTGACAGGCAGCACCTCTGAGAAGGATACTGTGTTGCTACTTGTCTTAGGCCCCCCCAACTCTGCAATGTCCTCCTGCACTGCTCTAACTTCATGATGAGCCAAGTCATTTGTCCCTAGGTGGACAATTATGTCCAGCTCAGAATCCCTTGCAGCTGTTGTTGTGATCCTGAGGATGCGCTTCCTGTCCCTCCAAGCCATGGCACCAGGCAGGCACCTTACTTCAGATTTCCCAGCTCCTCCCAATTCTATCCCCCTAATAATTGAGTCCCCCACCATGAGCTGCTTCCTTTCCTTGTGGTGTCCTCTGCCTCCTTCCTGTGGGCCTCCCTTGTGACAGTTGTCCTCAGCCTCCTTAGTCTCCTGTGCGGGTGTATCTATAGGGGAGCTATGCTCCCCCAGAATGGCGTATGGATTGTGGTGTGTAACATGTGACTGGGTGTGCCTCTGTTTCACCATCCTCATCCTCCCTGAGCCCACTGTGGTCCAACTGCTGTGCTTTCTTTGCAACCTCTGAGGTAGTGGTGGTGGTTCTGGTGCTCCCTGGATGGGGGAGGTTCCCTTCCTACTGTCCATTGTGGCCTGGGGGAAGGTCCCCGTACTACTGTCCAGTGTGGCCTGAAGACGGGCAACTTCCTCCCTCAGGGCAGACAGTTGTCTGCAAATAGGGCAGCATCTCAGCCTCCAGAAAGACTCCCGGAAGACTGCCAGGGACACAAGCCAGGGACATGGCCAGTGCCACCATCCAGATGGAGGCAGTAATGAGGGGGGTGAGAAGGTGGGCAGCAGGGGAGCGTGGCCATGGAAGGGCCCGTCGGTGGTATGCCCCGAACAGGCAGTACTGAGCCCATACCAGCTTTGAGCTGTATAGTGATACAGAGATCGTGGGCTGGTACCTCCTGAATTGGGCAATTCTGAGGTGACTCTGTGAGCTGTGCAATGATGTGATGCAGGCACCCACACGATGGAGCCATGCTCTGTCAGTGGAGACAAAAAGTGACAGCTTGCATGTGCTTGCTTGCCACGGGTACCTTCCAGAGACCAACTGGGGACACCACAGACATAACCCAGTCGGCCACGTCATGCCACCTCACCCAATTCCTCAGCACACTGCTGCCTAACGAGGTACATCCATTCCCAAGCACCGGCGGAGTGCACAGCAAACATACAGGAGTTCCACAGGGTAGGACGTATGCCTGGCATGCTAGGGGCAATAGACTGCACCCACTTGGCCATCCGCACACCACCTGGCCCCAAGGGGGCCACATATATAAATCGCAAATGCTATGCTAGCATCAACTGCCAGGTGGTGTGCGATGCCAGGTGGTGCATAATCAAATTCTGTGCCACGCACACTGGGGGAGCACATGATGCCTTCATCTGGCACCAGTCAGCACTGTGCCACAGATTCAAGAGTGGGGATATCCCCACTGGCCACCTAGTGGGTGAGTATGCAAACCACATGGACAATCATAGGGCCTGGGGGAGCATGGTCAGAGGTGACATGGGTAGTGGCCTACATGGCCCAGGGCAGGGCGATGCTGATCACCAAACTAACCTCCACCCTCTACACACAGGTGACAGTGGATACCCACTCCGTCCCTGGCTGCTCACACCCTATCGGTGGCCCGCGACCCGATCACAGCAACGCTACAATTAGGCACACGCTGCCACATGTAATGTCATCAAGTGGGTGTTCGGGATGCTGAAGGCACATTTCCATTGCCTGGACACCTCCGGCGGTGCCTTACAGTACAGCCCCTCAAAGGCCTGCAGCCTATTCCTGGCCTGTTGCATCCTGCACAATATGGCCAATGAATGTGGGATAGCCGTACAGGTCGAAGAGGGGGACAGCGATGGGGACGATGAGGACGCCAGTGACAATGGTGATGGCAGTCCCCCCTTGGGAAACAGGACTCCGACTGCTCCGGCTGGCACAGCTGTACCAGGACACCATAATGGAGGAGCACTTCAGCCAACCCAGGTAAGTCATGGGGCCATGTGCAACCACCAGTGGCTAAGGCACAACCCACAAACACACATGGACACACACCAGGGGTGCATGCCATCAAGGGAACTGGCTGGGCATGGAACCACACACACAACCAGGAATGGGTGAGGTCTAACATGCCACGTAGACACACAGACACACACACACACACACACACAAAACACACCAGACATGCACAAAGGGTAGAAGGCACACTGACCCAGAACACCACCCCTAGCAACACACATGTCCACAGACCACCACGCCCACTGTCTGTCATTGTGCATGTGTCAGATGCAGAGCACCATTGCACATTGGTGTACAGCACAATGCAGGCATCATCATGCAAACACAACTGCAGACAGCAGCCAGAAGGGTGTGCAGATGGACTGTGTGTCCAGGTGCAGGGCCGGGTACCCACCCGTGCATTGCCCGCTGAATGACACAATGCATACAGGCAGCACCAAACAGTAGCCGCATTGGGAGACAGGTCAGTCATGTGCCACAGTGCTCCGGCTGCCACAGATGCATGGGCAGCTCCGCCGAGATCCACCAGCACTGACAGGCTAACCACTGGCCTCATGGGGTGGCACCGATGGTCCCCCAGGGGTTCCACTGCGTGAACACGACCGTGCTCGCGCAGGGGTCTGCAGCACACCAAACATGCCTGCGCCAGGCATGCTCGGGATGCCCACAGCTGAACCCGGTGTCAACAAGGATGGTGTCACAGGACACTGGGAATGGGGGGTGGACAGTGCACTACATGGTGCCTGCGTTGCATGGGCAAATAACTGTGTGCCCATTGTGGCCATGACAACAGTGAATGCCTGTGTCTGCCTGTCAATGGCAGCGGTCACATCCTCCCACAACCGGTCCATCCCTGCCAGGATCAGAGCGGTGTCTCTGCTGCAACGCTCCTCTGCCTACTCCAGAGCCACATGCAGTGCATCCGCCGATGTCACAAGCAGCATCTGCTGGTTGACTGATGCTTGCAGTATGTGGGTGAGCTCATCCAAGAGGTCATCTGCCTCCTCGGCATCCTGTCCCCTCAGGGTGTGCGCAGCCCTGATGCTCAACACCCCTTGAGGGTGGGCGCTGCACACCAGGACCAGGTCTAGGTATGTCCACAGGTGGTGCACTGATGCCGCCCCATGACACTGTACCCCCAAGCCCATTGGCTGACTGCTGATGCTGCCCCTCCAGCTGACACTCCCCAGGGCTCACTGGTGCCACCACTGTGGCCACAACAGTCCAACTGTCCTGTACACACACCAGTGCTGCCCCACTGGTCCTGACAGACACAGGCTGGGACTGTGATGAGATGCAGACCTCCATGGCAGCACCACCAACAGTCATGGCCGTGATATTACCTGCTGTGTGACCATCCCCCTGGCACACACATGTCACTGCCCATGGTGTTAGTGACATCATCATCGGTGACTGACCTGGCACCAGCCCGAGTCACAGCATGCTGGCATCCATGGATGTTGGCACACTGGGACACTGGCAGGGCCTCCTCCACACCTGTTCCAACAACTTCAGTGTGGACAGCCAGGCGGGCCCACTGTTGCACTGAGCCACGTATACCTGTGGAGGTGGATGGGCCCTCCTCCATCTCCATCTGACTGGCCTCAGTGGACAGACCCACCACCGCTGGCCCATGCAGATGCTCAGGATCTGTAAGGGAAAACAAAGTTGCGTTACTGCATGTGACCTACCCTGCCCTCCCCAATAGACAGACCATGACCTACCATGCAGTGACAGGCTACCACCCATCTGGAAGTCACCACCAGAAACCCCTTCAGTGGCACAACGCTGCATGCTGCCAGCAATCCTCTCCTCCTGTGGGTCATGCGTAGCACCTCTGGCTGTCCCCATCTGTCGCAGCTTATGTTGCCCTAATGGCAGTCACCTTCACCTTTATCCACCTCCTGTCTGTGCCCATCTTCTTCTTGCACTCTCACACGGAGCGCTGGTGGCTGCCATGCAGGTTCACTGCACGGCAAGTCCTCCCATGCAGCTGCATTGGCCTGTGGTGTTCCCTGCCATCTGCTGAGAAGCGGTTCCTGATGCAGGTAGACCTCAAACAGGGCATCCGTCTCGGCCTTGGTGAAATTAGGCCTCCTCCTCCTCCCACCACTCTGTTCCTCCTCTCTCACAACTTGCTTGGTCATGATTTAGCCTGTGAGAATGAAAGTTGTTACCTGTGACTGTGCAGTCCCATGCATGTCCCAAAATCCACAGTCCACACTCCCAAACAGCATGCAACTCACCAATAGAATGCAGTAACTGACTATGGCCAGTGCAGCCCAATGTCGCATTATTATAGCGCAACCCATGCAAATGAGGCAATACACAACTTTAAGTGGATGCAAATTGCAGTGCTGTGCCATTGAACGGCTGATTAGCTGATTTGCATATGACAGCTGAATATCGTGCTGTTGTGCTTTGCGCAATTGTGTTGAATGTGCTGATCCAAGGGCGCAGTTCTGTGACATGCGCAGTACACACCTAACTGCGCATGCCCGGGTTGCTGACACAGGGGCCTGCCACACTGCTGACGTGCTGTGCGTGGGAGGCAATGCAGGGCACAGCCACCATTGTGCCAGTGGTGCTACAGCGATGTTCACCTATATGGCTCTGTGGCACTGGAGCATCGTAGGTGCACTGGGGCAACAGCGTGGTAGGCCATTACTGGAGGTAGCACACAGGCACCCAATCGTGCTACATGCATTGGGTTCAAATTGCGCTGTGCCTGTCCGTGTGCCAGAGACCCTTGACCCTGTGCCTGACCTTTGCCCCCTAGGCACCATGCGTCAGGCATGGGTGCACCACTATCGCACTGTTCGGTAACAGCACGATAGGGAATGGCAGCACTGTACCATGCAGCATCTGCATGTGGTGGAACCGCGCTGCAGAGTGCCATTTTGAACCTACTGAGCAAGAGAGATGGCACGGAGGAGAGCTGCCCAGTGGAGCCAGATCGAAATGGCAAACCTGGTTGCCATTGTTGAGCCACTTTATGGCCCACTGTTTGGGGAGGCAGGTCCAGGAGCCAGGTGTGGCAGAAGGTGGTCAACGCCCTGGAGGAGGCCACAGGAATGGGGCAGACAGCGGAGCAGTGCCGCCACAGGTATGAGGACCTGAGGCGGAGGGACCCGGACCTGCTTGCCCACCTGCAGACAAGTGGCAGGAGGGGCATGGTGCCACAGCCAGGTAGGTGTAACGTCCACACACTTTTATCTTCCATATGGGTATCACGGTTGCATGTGTCTGGAACATGGGTGAGGGACATTCCGGTGCTGGCTGTGGTGGTGTTATCAGGGTGGGTCGGTCTGGCTGGGTGGGATTGCACACACATTGGGGCAGGGGGACTTTGCTATGGGATTGTACTGATGTTCCTCTCTCCATGTTTGCACCTTAGGGCCGGAAGAGAGTCGGCTGGCCAGGGAGCAGAGGCGCCAGCAAGAAGACAGGGCCAATAGGAGGGGCAAAGGTCCACAGCACCAGAGGGGCTGGCCTGGTGATGGTGAGCGCCATACCTCCATGATTACTTTTGCATGCTGTGTAACAGGGAGGGCAGCGGGACATGGCCACCATCCACTGACACCACTGCCATGCACGCAACTTGTTACAGTCAGCACTGTCCAGTGGCACTGCATGTCTGGGAGTGCATCAATGGTGGTCCATGCGTGCACCAGGTACATGGCTGTGCCACTGCCTTTGCACCACATAGCCATGTCACTAAACAGCCACGGTGGTGCTGTGCATGACTTGGCCAGTGGGTGTGTGCAATGGTCCGCATGGCTGTATGCACCTGGGTGGGCAGGTCTTGTGGACGTGATCACTGTGGGTGGTCATACACCATCATAGAGGCATGTCCCATGGCTGTATGCCATGCACAGTGGGTGGGCTGTATGGGGCTGTGCATTCACACCTATTGACTGTGCTCCCTTGTCCTAGGTGTCCACCAGCTGCAGGAAATCTGGGAGGCACTGCAGGAAATACTGACCGTGGTGAGGGCATCATTTGACATTATGCGAAGGATTGAGCGGCTGGGGGTCTGGCGGAGACATGGGAGGTGGAGCAGCTGGGGCGGGAGTGGGGCTCCCACTGACCATCTATATCCCTGATTTCCCCTACCTCCCTGGACCCACCCTCACACCCCCTTTTCCTGTCCCATTTGTTCACCCCTGCCTCTACCCACCCCACCTTGTTTCGGCCCTCCCCACACATTTGTACATAGTTGTAAATAGTTTTGTTTGATATTTTTGATTACAATTCTTTTGATATGAATACTGTGGTGGTCTCTGACTTGCAGTGGGCTATAGGTGCTCAGCTGCAGTGGTGTGCATGGCGTCAGGGGTGGTGCAGTCATGGGTATGTGTGTGTGTCCGTGGGGAAGTGACTATGGTGTGGGAGTAGCTATCAGTCAGTGTCTGTGGTGTGTGTGTGTTGTTCCCTGTGCACTGGATGACTGTGTGCAGTGGTCCATGGTGCATGCTCTGTGTCCATGGTGCCCCTGTCAGCCCATCCATGGCCTGTGCAGCAGAGCGCCCATGCATGTCTGTGACCTGCATGATCTGCTGGCATGTCAGTGGTGGCTGTTGTCCATGCAGGACAGCTACTGTACCTGTCACAATGTTGGGTTGCCTCCTGTCACTGGTGTGGTGCATGTCTGCCTCAGGTGACACTGTGGCCTCAGCGGTTGTTGTCCCACCTCCGTGCTGTGGATTGTGTGTGTTGCAGTGGATATGCACCACTGTCTGTGACTTGTGCTCTGGGCAAATGATGGTGGCATACAGGTCCACAGTGCCTGCACAGGGTGGCTGGCACTCCTGTGCCATGGAGAGGACTGCTGGCCGTGTGTACATGGTTTCCATGGGCCCATGCTGAGGGCTTGGTTGCCCAGCTACTGTGTCCCTGTGTTGTTGTGCCCTTGGGTATGGGTGGGTGTTTGTCAATGCACTGTGTTGCATCCGGTGTGGTGCATGCTTCCATGCACCACTGTGGGTGTCTACGCTGGCTGTTGTGGCCAGTGCTGGGTTGGGGTGTCCTTGGGAGGGTGTGCAAGGTGCTGTACCACTGGTGGTGGGGTCCAGGGCATGCCCTGTCATTTGTGGGGTACCTCGTGTGCCGACGCATGGTCAGTCTCTCAGCTGTACCTCGGGGGGGGGCTGTGCATGGTGGCACTGTGTATGCCATTGTTGCATCACTGTGTGCTTCCACCTGCTGATGGGTGCTCGTGGTGGGGCTGCCTTGCATGGTTCTGTGGTGCACAGGGTTGCATTGTCACAGTGGGGGTGGTGGCATGCATGGGGTATCCTGCAGTGGTGGACGCTGCTCCTGGGCAGGGTGTCTGGGGGTCATGGTGCAGGGTGTTCTCTGCATTGGGGGGATGGTGTGGCATGGGGTGGTCGGCCCTCCTTGTGTGCAGGTCATAGCTTGCCAGGGGTGCGATGGGCACCATGGCCCAGCTGTGGGCTGGTTGCTTGTCTCCATGGGCCAGTGGTTATTCCAGCCCTCCCCAGTTGTGCAGTGCATGGGGTGTGGGGCGACGATGTCTGTTCTTCTGTGTGTTCCTCTGCCCATCTGTGGCATGGGTGGTGGGCCCCTGCATCCCTGGTTGTGCAGTTGCATTGTTGCCCTGCTGCTGGGGGGTGTCCTTGGTTGCACTATGGTGCCTCTGGACTGCTTAGCTGAACATCTCTTGTTGCGCTATGGCACATCAGATATGCTCAGCTTCCCCTCCCTAGTTGCACTATGGCGCAGGTGGTGTGATATTCAGTCATCGGCTGTACTGTAGGCTCATTTTAGCCAGCTCAGTTTTTGAATATCGCGCCTCTTGCACATGGACGCAATGGACTTGCGTTTGCTCCTGCTATTGCGCACTTTTTGGGCGCAGTTTGAATATCTGGGCCCCAGTATAATAGCACATATGTTTACAGGATACCCTCTTCAAAAAGGTAATAAGTCTGAGATCCTCTTCTTTCAGCACTACAACCTTTTTAAATGCTATTCCCGATGCTGTTGTCTGCTGTAGAACAGTAAGATCTTTTAAATTCAGGCTGGTGCAATGGCTGAATTCTCTCATTGAATGTATCTGTCATTGATATTGAATTGTCTTTTCTTTTACATCATTTTATACTATTGTACTTTGTTATTTTGTATATCATGTCTTGTCTATTATATTGAATGTATCTACACTTGCTTGTAAAAACAGGCAGTTTTGCTCATTTTGCCAACAAGTATAAAAATTAAAAATGAAATGACCCCTTGTTCTTGAACATCTTTTTTCTGAAAGATGCTACCTCTTGTACCTTATTTATGACCTTAAGGTATTTGAATGTCTCTATCAACCCTCTCTCCTTCTCTTCCAGGGTATCGATATTGGAAGAAAATGACTTTTTGGCCCACCCAGTCTGCCCCATTATTGTTTCCCTTCTCTGAACTGCCTCTACTCTGTCTGTGTCTTTCTGGAGATGTGGCCTCCAGAACCGGACACAGTACTACAGATGGCATCTCACCAATAATTTGTACAGTAGTATCACCACCTTCTTTTATCTGCTGGTGATACCTCTCTCTCTCTGTGCACACCAGTGTGCCACTGACTCTCCCCACAGCCTTTTCACAATGCTTGGTCACCTTTAGGTCATCAGATATGTTTACCCTAGGTCCCTTTCCTGTTTGGCAGTTGTCAGTACCTCACCCCATCATGTACTCTTCCCTGGTATTCTGTGATATGGGTGAGTCAAATTGAGCGGCTCAATTTAACTACCCGTGATAAGAGCTAGTGGGAAAGGATAGCGAGGGCGGTAACAGCGAGTGTGAGGGGACAAGAACCATGAAAGGAAGTATACAGCCACTGTGAGAGGGAGGTATAGTGAATCAGGGTATAGGAGGTAGTTTGGCCAGGCAGTTCCCAGCTGTCCGTTTGATGTTGTGGAAGCAGTAAATGCCTGCAATGTCACCTCACCAACTGAACCCACCCAACCTGGGTTGCTTGCTTC
Organism: Neoceratodus forsteri; assembly: GCA_016271365.2. Lineage (NCBI taxonomy): Eukaryota > Metazoa > Chordata > Ceratodontiformes > Ceratodontidae > Neoceratodus > Neoceratodus forsteri. The sequence goes on from CM028129.1 coordinate 28,858,239, forward strand.
TTGCTTGGTTTCTGCAATGGCTGCTGCCACACTGCACTGATCAAGGCCTATGAAGGCCACACACACCACTGTCACCAATGCTACTAAGCCTAACTTGCTGCCATCGCGGTCTGTGCTGGTTTTTTTTTGCAAGGCAAGCCTAGTAGAGTATGTCTGTAGCCTAGTCTTGAGTTCTGGCTCACCCTCTGTCCCTTCAGCCACCAGGGGAGACAAAGACTCACTAAGAGTAGACCAACAAACATATCTTGCCACAACACCGACCCCTCCCAGCTGTAGTGTGCAGTCTGTCTACTCTGTTGTGGGAAAGACAGTGTTATCCTTGCAAGACTCATGAGCTCTTTCTTGGCTGGAGCTCATCCACATCACATGTGACTGTGCTGCCACTAATAGGTGAAGAGAGTGGACAACAAAATACAGACACAGTCGAGTCTGGAGAGTACCTGCAGCGTGAGCACACACAGGCCAGGTGGGCACTTACTGTGCAAATGATTAAATCCAAATTTAATGTCATTAGTGCCACACCATAAAAACAACCTAGGCACAAATATGGGGGGGCAACTGCCCCCCTCTGCCCTACCTAAATGGCACCCCTGCTGAATGGTAGAAAGTCATTCTCAGGTGCTAATGCAGTGATTTCCACTGTGTTCTGAGGTACTGTATCTCCATGTTTCATGATGTGTCCTGATCATCATGTGGCTAGAGTCCCTCATTGTTCCTCATTTTGAGTGTCCATGTCCCTTATTTCAGTGACAAAATGTGAGGTGTGGTGCATGCTTCCAAAACCCTACTCAGCACAAAGAGTGCTGAACATGGCCATAGTGTATAAGCTTAATACAGAATGACAAAGGGAAAGTAAGTGAGATGAAACAGTCATGGAGAAACACATTTGTAGCACTAAATATGCATAAGTAATTTGCATGGTCCAAAACAAAAAGGATAGGCTTCACAACACAGAGGCCCCTCTTTGTACATCTGGAATGGGGAATGTTGGCTGGTTGTATCCTTGGCAGTTAAATTAGTAACAAACAGTACTTTACAAATTAATATGCATTTAATGACAAACTCAAAAGCCATTAAACAACTTGCAAAAGGATCAGAATTATTGAGTTTACCTAATTTTTATGGGAATTCAAATAAAATGCATTTTAATTATTTTAATTGCTAGCAGTAGTATAAGAAATAGAAATTGATGTGTTTTTTAGAGGAGATTTGCACCAGCTTAGCTGCTGCACACTTGGCAAGCTTTGCAGCATGTGAACCTGATGTGATGTTTAAATGATGTTCACACAAACTTAACTGCTGCACTCATGTCAAGCATGCAGCATGCAAACCTGATTTGTTCTTTACGTTTGCTTGCGCGCATGCTCAAGGAACGTTTTGGGAGAGTAGCACACTTTGGAGGTATGCCTCTCTCTTTCAATCTGCTGCTCAGTTGAGCAGGCGTGGCAGCCCTGCACCAATGGGTGTGGGAGCTGTGTTTGACAGTGGTGGTCTTGGCTTCAAACAAAATCACTGCTGTCATACAGAGCACGTCATGCCGCCCTCCTCCGTCACGCCGACCCCTCAAAGCTTTGATGCCTTGCTGGGAGCCCAACCCAGTATGGAAAATGTCCTGCTTTGTTTGCGACAGAGTGCCCAATCCCGTTGGCTCCTCGGCCCACCTAGCTATCTTTCTGCCATGCTGGGAGCCCACCCCAGCATGGCAAGCGGTCCCATGAGTCCATTTTTTTAAAACCTGTAAAGAAAAACGGTCCCACGTAGTCTCCCAGTCCTCCCTCCCACAACCCGCACCTACCCACTGTGTGCACTCAGCCTCCCCACACCCTCACCACATACTTACCTCCAGAGCTTGGCGGACGATATTTGGTGGACCGACCACGCCTGCACTCTTCAAAGTCGACCGTGAACTGAGGGAATGCTGGTAAGCTCTATAATGGGCTAGATGGTGGGGTTTCAACTTTATGCATATCTCAAGCATTTTTGGAATTTTTGCACCAAATTTTCAACATGGGGTTTTTGGGACCCCTTCTCATGAATGATGTAACTGTCATGGCGCTATTCGGGTCCGAAGGGTGATTTTGCAGTCACTGCATGAAATCACCCTTCGGGCCTGAATAACTCCATGACAGTGACATCACTCATGAGAAGGGGTCCCAAAAACCCCATGTTGAAAATTTGGTGCAAAAGTTCCAAAAATGACTGTTTTATGAGTGTGCGTTGCGCAGTTCCTACGCTGGCTCGTAAGTTCATGAATTTCCAATATTTTCACTCCAGATTTTCAACATTGACATTTTACCACACCTCCTTATGAGCAGTACAGCTGTCATTTTTCACATCCTGCCCAAAATGTGTTTCTGCCCATGTAGCGCACAATGGCGCAGTTGGTGTGCGAAATCAATGTATGGGACACATTAAGAAAATCACGGTGACACTGTTCATTAGCAGAGGTCTTAAAATGGCTATGTAGAATATTTGGTGAAAAAATTCCTAAAATGACTGTTTTACGGCGTGCATTCTGCAGGTTCCTCGCACTCGCTCGTTCACTGATTTTTCAATATTTGCACTCCAGATTTTCAACATTGCCATTTACCACCCTCCTCATGAGCAGTACAGCTGTCATTTTTCACATCCTGCCCAAAATGTGTTTCCGCCCATGTAGCGCACAATGGCGCAGTTGATGCGAACTCAATGTATGGGACACATTAAGAAAATCACAGTGACACTGATCATGAGCAGAGGTCTTAAAATGGCTGTGTTGAAAAATTTGGTGAAAAGTTCTAAAAATGACTGTTTTACGAGTTCGCGCTAAGTAGTTCCTACATGCTCGTAAGTTTCATGTAATTTTCAATTTTTTTCACTACAGATTTTCAACATTGCCATTTACCACACTCTTATGAGCAGTACAGCTGTTATTTTTCACATCCTGCCCAAAACATGTTTCTGCCCATGTAGTGCACAATGGCAAAGTTGGTATGCAAAATCAATGTATGGGACACAGTAAGAAAATCACAGTGACACTGTTCATTAGCAGAGGTTTTAAAATGGCAATGTTGAAAATTTGGTAAAAAAATTCCTAAAAATGACTGTTTTACTAGCGTACGTTGCACAGTTCCCGTACACGCTCGTAGGTCTACGAATTTTCAATATTTCCACTCCAGATTTTCAACATTGCCATTTTACCACACCTCCTCATGAGCAGTACAGCTGTCATTTTTCACATCCTGCCCAAAACATGTTTCCGCCCATGTAGTACACAATGGCGCAGTCGGTGTGCGAAATCAATGTATGGGACACAGTAAGAAAATCACAGTGACACTGTTCATTAGCAGAGGTTTTAAAATGCCAATGTTGAAAATTTGCTGAAAAATTCCTATTGTAGCTGTTTCTGACGTCGTTGCACACCTCCACATACATTTCGTGAGGTTTGAATTTTCAATATTTCCACTCCAGATTTTCAACATTGCCATTTTACCACACTTCCTTATGAGCATTACAGCTGTCATTTTTCACATCCTGCCCAAAATGTGTTTCCCCTATGTAGCGCACAATGGGGTAACAAAAGGTCATGCTGAAAATTTATTGTGCAAATTCCAGCAATCGCACAGGACATTAGGGTAAAGCACCATACGTGCCAAACACCACTGCAAATACCTGCAAGCAAACGTTCGGCATTGACAAATGCTTGCTTAGACGTGGTTCACTTAGGATCACTTTGTATATGCGAACTGCACAGTTAAGCACGTGGCATGCATTCTGCATGTACACAACAAACCATTATTCCTGTAAGGGCTCCCTGGCCAGGACTCTCCTGAGACATTTCCCCATCTTTGCGAAGCTGGCAGCATCCTAGAAGAAAAAGAACACATATTTTAGATTGTTGTTTGTAACTTTCTACTGTTTTAACAACAGTCAGAAACTCAGACGGCTAACACTTGGCAAGTGGGCAGTAGTCACTTGGGCAGCAAGGGTGTTCCCCAGGCTCCTTCCTATGCCGGGGCACAGACAAACTTTGTAGTGAAATGAAAGGACACAGAATATTTTTTATATAAATGTTTTAATAAATGACAGCTCAGATAAGTAGTACGGGACCAGGTAAAGAACAACAAGCATAAGCCTGAAGCTGCAGGTTCTGCAAAGCAAAGAAGGCAGTGCTCCATTCCCTTGTTCTCAATACACTCACTGCAGTGGAGGCAGGCAGGTAGCAAATCCTCAGTGCACTGCCAAAACAAACATACTGTAGTGTCCCGGAGAAAAGAAATTAGATTTTCTTTACTCACACTTGAAATAATTAAACTACAGTCAGAAAGGAAACTGACTGGCAGCACCAGCTTCAGAACACAGCACAGTAAACTGAGCACTGTGCACACATTAGAGTGTTTCCCTTCCTTTTCCTTCCCCCACACAAACAGATATTTATTTACTTTCTGCAAAATAAAGAAACAAGTTTCAGTCTCAGCAGAACTATAAAGAAGAACTAAGGACTTAGAAGCCGCAGGAACTGGCCCTTTTTAAGCCAGCCAATGAACAAGAGCTATAGCCTAACCTGCAGCTGCAGAGCAAACAGACCCCTCCCCTTCCCCCTCCTCCCTCTGCCTGAAGATTCCAGCATGATTTCTTTCTGTTGAAAATGTACTTTTAGTAATCCGTCTGTCACTGAAGTGGACCACAACAGCCTAAGAGCAAAGCAGAGGAGTCAAAAAAGGTCTGTAAAGACCATTTTTTCCACTTTGCTTCTAAAGACCATCCAGAAAACCCTCACAGAGAGAAACAGCTTCCTCTCAGCACAAATGTCTCTATGCACTGGCACAGTCACATGGTAAAGCTCTGCAAAGCTCTCTGAACAGCCTGGGGATTGGCTGAGGAGATCTCACAAGATCTCAAAGTCCCATCAAATATGGAACAGTTGAATATATCGAATACAGCCTGCCCTTCGGGTATTCGTTGAATATGCCCAGTATTCGAGGTATTTGACAGCTAGTTTGAATTTGACGCACACCCCTACTATAAATACATTCTCTGTTTGATGCCTATGTTTGAATTTACAAAATGTGCCACAGCTCATTGCATATGTGGTGATTCTGAATTCCGGAAATAAATTACCAGTTCTGGGTATGCTTCAACTGGTTGACTCCCGGACAAGAAAAAGCTTGTACAGTACAGCAATGTGGGGAATACTCTGGGATTGATATTCATCACCTCACATTTAAAAATTCTAAGTCATAGGCTACTAAGTTCCAACCTGGGAGACCACTGTCCAGTAAATTGAAGCCTTGAGAGAACAACTATAAAATCTGCTGACCATAATGCAATACAAGTAGATGCTACAGAAACTTCAGTGAGGAAAGCTTTAACTTTAGCATGTCGAATGAAAGGTCAGACAGGCTGGACATTATTCAGATGTAAATCTGGCTATCAAAACTCACCCATTCATTTCTTGCACTCTGCAACAAACATACACTAGTCTAGTAGGACTAGAAAAAAAAACATATGCTATTGGTAACAAACCACTTAAAAAAGCAAATTAAGATCAAAAACATGTTATGGTAAAGGGCAAACAGGACAGCCAAAGGAGATGATTGGGAAAGGTTAAAAAGTTAAGGAACAACTGGAAAAAAAATCAAAAGGACAAAGCCAAAATATTTTAAGAACAAATTCAAAATGATAAAAGGTGTTGAGGGATCCAATGGAAGTAGTAACAGAGACAAATTCATGAAGGAAGACAGCATAGCTCAAGATTCAAAAACTGTAGCAAACCAACTAAATCCATTTTTCTGCACACTCCCTGATGTAAAACGTCCCCCTACAAAACCATCAGCTATAACAAGATCTATTGGAGTTAGGCTGCAGAAGCCACTGACACAAACAGACCTAGCTTCCATTTTAAAATAATAAAAGACTATGAAGTAACATAGAAACATAGACTGTGTCGGTAGATGAAGGAGCATGTGGACCATCTAGTCTGCCCATTGTGTACAGCCTCCTCCCCATTTGCCTGCTTTTCTAAGTTTACCACAGTGTCTGTCCCATGCCAGCTTGAATTCCCTGTCAGTCTTTGATCCCATCACCCCATTGGAGAGTCCATTCCAAGGTTCCACCACCCTTTCTGTAAAGAAAAACTTCTTAAATTGTCCCTGAACCTATACCTCTTCAGGCGCATGCCATGGACCCTGGTCAGGTACAACTGTTTACCTGAGGGGATTCTGTGCCTGTACCTTGTTAATACCCTTCAGGTATTTGAAGGTCTCTATCATGTCCCCGTCTTTCCCTCATTTCAGGGAATACATGTTGAGTGGCTTAAGCCTTGCATCATATGGCTTGTGATGCAGACCATGTACCATTGTTGTTGGCCTTCTCTGTATAGACTGTAGTCTATCTGTGTCCTTCTTTAGGTGAGGCTTCCAGAATTGGTCACAGTACTCCAGGTGAGGCCTCACCAGGGACCTGTATAGTGGCATTATCACCTGCCTTTTTCTACTGGTTATGCCCCTCTCTATGCAACCCAGGATGCCGTTGGCCTTTTGTGCAGCCTTTTTGCATTGCTTGCCTACCCTCAAGTCATTAGCAATGATAATCCCAAGATCATGCTCATGTTCTGATACTGCCAACTGTTCCCCATTTTAAAAGTATTTCCTCCCTGGTTTACATCTACCTAGGTGAATAACCTTGGCGTTGAAGTTCAACTGCCAGTTTCCTGACCATTTATCCAATTTCCGAAGGTAAGACTCCATAATTGTATCCCCTTCAGCTGTGTCCAATCTATTGCAGAGCTTTGTGTCATCCACAAATAGGCACACCTTGCCATTTAGGTCATCAGCTATGTCTCCAGTGAATAAATTGAAAAGGATTGGTCAAAGCACAGAGCCCTGCGGAATTCCACTTGTCACTCTACCTTTCTTCGACAGTGTGCCATTTATCAATACTCTCTAAGTCCTCCCATCTAACCAGTTTTGGATCCAGTTTACCATTCTTGGCCCAACTCCTGTGTTCTCCAGTTTGTTTATTAGCCTTCTATGTGGGACATAGTCAAAGGCCTTCCTGAAGTCCAGGTATACCATGTTCACAGCACCACCATGGTCCATCATTTTTGTGACCCAGTTAAAGAATTCAATTAAGTTAGTCTGGCAGGACCTTCCCGCCATGAGGCCTTGTTGCTTTGGGTCCTGCTGTTCACTCTCTTCTTAGAATGCCACTCTACTCTCCTTTAATAGGAACAAAGCAAACTAAATGTTAACAAGTCACCACCTTGGGACAATGCAGAAATTAAGTTCCTAAACAAAAGTAACAGCTCATATATATAACCAATCCTGATGAAACTCTTCAACAGAAGCCTTATAGATGGATCCTTCCCTGAGACTTGGAAACATGTGAAAGCGGTCCCAGTCTACAAGGGAGGGTGGCTTATCGAACCCTCCCACTACAGACCTGTATCACACTATCCATGACATCAAAATTACTTTTAAAAATTGACTGTCAGAAATTAACCTCATACCTAGAAAAACACAACCTACTGACAGTTCACCACTCAGAATTCAGGGTGGGCAAGTCCACATCCACCATGCTCGCAGACTTCATTAGGGAAGCTTAGTGTAGCCAGAAATTTCCATTTTGTACACAATCTCCAACAGTTGCACCCCCCAATTAAAAAATGTACACATCCTTTCCAAATGGCACCCCCTTCCAAACAAGTCAGATTGTTATCAGATGACTCCTCTACTCTCTAAAGAGGTTATACATGTATTGGACACTCCTCAGTGGCCTACACTAACACAATACTACAGATTAGAATGATAATATTAACTGAATGGCTTGTGGTTTGTGGCAGGCAGTCAACAAAACTATGCGCAAATGTGTACAGTGAGTATGCCTGTCTACACCCTTGAGGAAGCTGCAGGCCCTGAATAATGAAGATTCCACTGGAGCAGTGTACATGACCCTTCAAAGGCATTTGACGTGGCAGGCCACAACATCCTACTAGAACAACTACAGAAAATGGAAGTTGAAGATGAATTGACCTCCTGGTTCACATGTTAACTTATCCAACTGCAGGAAATCAGTAGGCCTTGGCAACACCCTGTCAGAGGTGGGATACCTGTTCAGGTGGGCCCCAAAGGATCGATGCTGGGTTCCCTGTTATTCCTAGAGTACATGAACAACCTTCCTAGCCATACACACCACTCCAAGATAAAACTCTGCATGGATAAAAATTCTCATTGCGAGAGCGACATATTTCTCCCAAATGGAGAAAAGACTTCAATCAGACTTTGATACCCTCCCAAAAGTGGTCTGTCTCTGCAAAGATGGTCCTAACTTTGAAAAAGACACAGTCTATGGCCTTCCAAAAAAAAAATAATAAAAACCAGAGACATCAGGGAGCTAAAAGTCCAGCTCTTAGACAGCTCTATAATCAAAGAGACCAAAGAATAAAAACTCTTAGGAGTGGAAAATGACAATATCCTAAGCTTTGAAAACCATATTAAATCAATGGTCAAAAAAGTGAATACTAGGCTGACAGCACCCTGCCGCAACACCTATGCCATACTAAATTAAACAAGCAATTGTCAATGCCAAATGTTGTCTTGCTGGCATTGGCATTGGTAGTGCAGGAGTTAGAGAGATGCATAATTTGAATAGCAGTGAAGCATGGAACCAATGTGAACCCAACCCCACCCTGCAGAGACTGACAGGCATTGGGGTGTGCCTTTCTGTCATCAGCCATAACGGTCATGCCATTTCACCTCACCCTACCCTGCAGACATTGACAAGTGCTGAGGTGTGCCTTGGGGTGTTCGAGCTTTACACTCACCCCATTCTATAAGGAAATATGCTGAAATGGGTGCAGTATAGGAGAATGGGGTGACCTTTGGGGCCGAAGAGTCCAAGGCACACCTTGTTGCCTGTCACTGGCTGCAGGGTAGGGGTGGAATGGTGTGACCATTACTGTCGACAATCCCAAGTCACACCCCTGATGCCTGTAAATCCCTACAGGGTAGGGCATTATGGTTCAGAAAGCCTAATGCCCTGGGCATTTCTTGGTATTTTCACTCCAAGTTCTCAGCATGGGCTTTTTGTGATCCCACTGTATGAATGTGGAGGGGTTGTGGGATAACAGATGGACCAGACACCAAACTTCAAGTTTAACACACAATCTCCGTGTGATGTTTATTCAAAATGCAGCAGATAACCTTAAGCAATGGCATATCCCTTCTTCAGTACATCAGTTTGTAGCAACAGACTATGTATGTCCTTTTGTCTGCACTTAGCCAGCACCTACTGACTCACTGATTGCTGATCTAACTAGTTTTCAGTAAAAACCCGTCATCCATATGTGGGCCCCATTGCTTGGGTAGTGGGGGCTCAAAAGGAAAAAAAAAATAAGCTAAAAACAAAGAACATCAGTGCAGAAACACTAAAATCTGGGTGACCCAAAGGGCATTGGCAACAAATCAAGTTTCAAAGAAATACAACATCATACATACTCCGTTAATGCAAAGCATTATGGGATATATGCAAATCAGCATGAAATCTCAATCTTGTTCAATTTATAGCAATTTACATGCATTTTAAATAGCACAACTAACTTAATTTCTATAATAGTCACCTAGTTTTACCATTATCAAAACATCTAGCGCCATAGTATTTTCAACATTTAAAGGTTTCATACACATAAGGTATATACATTAAAGTATTTTATCACAAAGTGCTATTACATACTAAATCCAACAACAATAAACACAGCCTATTGTTTTAATAAGCTCAGAGGTCACCACAGTAACCTCCTATATGAGGATCTGAGAGGGAAAAGGAAAATTAAAGAAGACACTATAGCACAGTCAAGAAAGGAAAGTGAGTGCCCATAGGTGGCCAACCTTATGGACTAGAAATTGTAAAGGATAGATTAGGCTAAGAAATGGAAGAACTATTGCAACAGATTTAAGAAAAGGTCAGCCCTAAAGAGTGGCAGTAGCTCCCTGTCACAATGAACAGTGACACTATCAGTTCATTAGCGGAAAGGTGATTTTGCACAACTACACCATTTGGCACCACAGGTGTGAAAACACATTTCGAACAGGATGTGAAAAATGACAGCTGTACTGCTCATGAGGAGGTGTAAAATTGTTAATGTTGAAAATGTGGAGTGAAAATATATATAAAATTGGTGCAGTCACGAGCAAGAGAAACTGCTCTATGTACACCTGTAATGCTATTATTCTGGGATTTTTTTCACCAGATTTCCAGCATAAGCATTTTGGGACCTCCGCTCATGAAAGGTGGCACAGTGATTTTCTTAAGCTGTTCCAAGCGTTGATTTCACACAACAACCAGCGCCCATTGGGTGCCACAGGTGCGAAAACATGTTTTGGGCAAGATGTGAAAAATTACAGCTGTACTGTTCATCAGGCAGCATGCAAAAATGACAATTTTGAAAATCTGGAGTAAAAATACAAAAAAATTGGTGAATTTATGAGCATGTGTAGAAACTGCGCAACACACACCAGTAACATAGAAACATAGAATTTGATGGCAGATAAGGACCGCTTGGCCCACCTAGTCTGCCCATTTTCCTACCTAACAGATAAGCTGCAGATCCTAGTTATCCAACAGCTTACTTCCTCCTAACGCAGTCATTTTGGGGAATTGTTTCACCAAATTTGCAACATGGGCTTTTTGGGACCTCTCCTTATGAACACTATCACTGTGATTTTTTTAATCTGTCCCGAACATTGATTTTGCACAATGACTGCACCACCATTGTGCGCCACATGTGCGAAAACACATTTTGGGACAGATGTGAAAAACGACAGCTGTCCTGCTCATAAGGAGGTGTGTAAAATGGCAATGTTAAAAATCTGGAGTGAAAATATTAAAATTCTCAAAGTTATGAGCTTGAATGGGAACTGCGAAACACATGCTCATAACACAGTCATTTTGGAATTTCTTCACTAAATTTGCAACATTGGCTTTTTTAGAGCCTACCTCATGAACTCAGACACTGTCATTTCATTAATTGGTCCTGAAAGGTGATTCCATGCAATAACCGTGAAATCACCTTTTGGGACCCAATAACACAATGACAGTGAATGAGTTCATGAGGTGGGGTCCCAAGAACCCCATGTTGAAAATTTGGTGCCAATATTCACAAAAATGGCCGAGATATCCACCTAAGTTGGAAAAACTCCATTGATGCCATTATACAGCTTACCAGCATTTCTTCAGTTCGCAGTCGGCTTTGAAGAGTGCAGATGTGTTCCTGGTCTACTGAAGATCATTGTGCCGGGCTACAAAGGTAAGTATAGGGTGAGGGGGGTGTGGGGAGGTGGGGTGTACAGAGGTTGGGTGCAGGTTGGGGGAAGGGGCCACCGACAGCTAGGGACCGTTTTCTGCTTTACAGGTAAAAAAAAAAAACATCACGAGAAGGTTTTCTTTTTTTACAGGTACATTTGTCATGCTGGGGTGGGCTCCCAGTGTGCCATCTGTGTGTTTTGGGGAGCAAACTTACTGGAGCCAACGGGGATTGGGTACTCAGTTGGCAAATAAGAAAGGGTCTGTGTTGGGGGTATGATGCCAAGGGGACTGGGCATCCCCCTCGGCAAACAAGTTGTACGGGGGGACATTATGCTGACGGGGATTGGGCTCCCCCATCGGCAAATGAACTGGGGAGGGGGGCATGCTGACAGGGGTATTGAGCACCCCCAACGTTGGCTTTTATGGGGACTGTGATATGTGGACGGCAACAGCCAACCACCATTTTTATTGAACTGTTACACCCGGCAAGGCACGCCCTGCAATGAGGGGTCCCTCCCTCATTGCATCAGTGAAATTATTTCAAATTGGTAGCATGCTTTTCAACTGCTGTCATAGACAGTGTGTGCATTTACTGGTGCCACAGAGACAAGCCCCAAAAGCAGTGGGGGCATTGGCCATAACAGGATCTCACCTCCAAAACCTGCTTTTCCCAGCTACCACAATATGTTGCTTGCATGTGTGTAAAACAACATGGTAAACATGAAATGAAAATGAAATACTCAGAAATGCTAGACAGACTTTAGTCACCCAGCTGCTGCTGCCAATTCCAGAGTACAGAAGCACAATCTTCCAGTATGCAAACATGTAGTTACTAGAAATACTCAACATAACCTACCATCAGATGGCAAGATTCATCCTCAGATGTCCATATTGCACGCACCTCTGTGAAATGATCTGGAGCCCCATATTCATAGCCATTCGGATGCGCTGTGCAAATAGATGCGCCACACAAAAAAATGGGCCAACCAACTCTGATGGGATATTCAAACAGAATGCAAGATTGGAACAGATTGTGCATTCTGTTTGAATATTGGACTCTGGATGTGTGGCACATAGTGGGCAGATGCCATGTTTAGTGCAGCACATCCAGGGTTCGGGCTGAAGACCACCAGTGTGGTAATGCATGGCACATACCTGAATGTGCCATTTCCCCCAGGGGTGATATTCAGCCTAAATATGCTAATGAGCTCATTAACCATGCATGATGCAAATGGAGCCTCATGCATGCCCATTATGGGCTCATTAGCATGGCTGTACCTGTCGGAATGTGATGGGCCAGCCCCCTCCCAGCCTCAATTCCTGTTATAAAAAAGAAACGTAGCTCCTTCTTAGTCTTGGCCATAGTGCAGTGTTCCCCCATCCCTGATCCCCATTCTTATAAAAAACTTTAGCCCTGTCCCCATCTTGTCCATAGTGCAGTGTCTCCCTCCTTGACCCCGATCCCCATTATAAAAAACTGTAGCCCCATCCCCTCCCTGACCCCATCCCCATTATTATAAAAAACTGTAGGCCCATCCATATCTTTTCCATAGTACAGTGTCCCCTCCCCATCCGTGATCCCCGTTATTATAAAAAAACTGTATCCCCATCCCCATAGAAACCTAGAAAGTGATGGAAGAAGGGGACAATATGGCCCATCTAGTCTGCCCTTGTTCCTATCCCCCTCTCTTCAGTGTTATGGTTCCCTTGTACCTATCCCAAGAATTTTTGAAAGTTCCCACAACTTTTGACTCCACCACTCCCTGTGGAAGGCTGTTCCATGCATCTACCACTCTCTCTGTAAAGAAGAACTTGCATGTGTTGCCCCTGAATCCCCCCCCCCCCAGCCTCATATCATGTTCCCTGGTGCTGGTGTGATTCTTGATCTGAAACAGGTCCTGAACCTGACCTTGTTTATTCCATTTAGAGCTGAGGTCTCAATCATGTCTCCCTCTCCTTTCGCTGCTCCAGGAGGTGCATGTTTAGTTCCAGCAGCAGTTCATCATATGTTTTGCTGTGCATTCCCTGTATCATTTTTGTTGCTCTTCTTTGCACTTTTTCCAGTCTGTGCATATCTTTTTTAAGGTGCAGCATCGAGAACTGGATGCTGTACTCCAGGTGTGGCCTCACCAGTGATCGACAGAGTGGCAGGATGACCTCTCTGTCCTGCATGCCATTTGCCCTTAGTGCTGCTTTTTCACATTGCTTGGACATGTTCTGGTCATCTGTTACAATTATTCCTAGATCTCTTTCCTGCTTAGTGGATTCCAGTTTTACTCCTCCTAGGTAGTATTCTTCTCTGGGTTTCCTCTTCAAGGTGCATGATCTTGCATTTTTTTGCATTGAAGTTTAGTTGCCATGTTTTTGACCATAGTTCCAGATTCCTTCTGTCAGCCTTCATCTGTTCTGCTCCTCCTGGAGTGTCAACTCTGCTTCCCATTTTTGTATCATCTGCAAACAAACTCATCTTACCTTCCAGGCTGCCAGACATGTCACTAATAAAAATATTAAAAGTATCGGACCTAGCACTAACCCCTGTGGCACTGTGCTATCTACCCCTCTTTCTTTTGATAGGGAGCCTTTTAATAGTACCCTTTGGGTCCTTCCGCTAAGCCAGCTCTGTGTCCAGTTCACCACTTGTTGCCTTACCCCATGCTGTCTAACTTATTTAGTAGCCGTCTATGTGGGACAGAGTTGAAGGCTTTGCTGAAGTCCAGTTATACTACATCTACTAGTCAGCCTGATCCACTATTTTGGTCACCCAGTTAAAAAAGTCTGTTAGATTAGTTTGACATGATCTACCTGTGGTAAAGCCATGCTGTTTTGTGTCTAATTTGTTGTTTTCTTTGAGAAAGGATACAATCATCTTTTTTAGAAGGGTTTCCATTACTTTGCTCACAATTGAAATGAGGCTTACTGGTCTGTAGTTGCTTGCACTCTCTTTGCTCCCATTTTTATGTAGCAGGATAACCGTGGCCTTTTACCAATCCTGTGGAACCTCTCTCAGCTGAGTGATAAGTTAAGGTCAACAGGAGACCTGCAAGTTCCTCTCTTAGCTCTTGCAACCTCAGGTGCACTTCTTCTGGTCTCATGGCCTTATTTAATTTTTTCTCCGGTTCCTTTAGAACTCTTTCCTTTGTAAGAGGTCCTGAATATACCCCGCCGTCGTCAGTGCTGCACCTTTTAAGACAGAGCCCGCAACCTTCATCCTACTTGGTAAAAACTGAGCAGAAGTATCTGTTGAGGATTTCTGCTTTTTTGTTATCATCCTCTGTGCCCCCCCATCATCCTTAGCTAGTCTGACAATATCTCCTCTTGTCTTTCTCTTCTCACTGACATATCTATAGAAGGTTTTGTCACCCTTCTTTACCTCCTCGACTATCTTCTCCTCCGTTGTTGCTTTTCCTGTTCTGATTTCTTTGCTTTGCTTGCTTCCTTTAATTTCTCCTTCTTGTCATCCCTGTCCTTGTCGGATCCAGTTTTCTTGTATTTTCTAAAAGCCATCCTTTTTTCCCCTAACCTTTGGTGGCTACTTCCTTGAAAACCAAGTGAATTGCACAGTATATTGTCGTGGCCATTGACCAATGGAGCGCATTACTATGGAGTGTACAGGCTCATTGACTGTTTAGTCAGTGGCTGGCCGTGGTTGTGTGTGGAGGGCTGTGCCAGTCACCGGCTCAGGCTGGGTAGGGGGAGCTGGATTATGGGCCATGTCCTACTGAGGTGGGGGTCTGCTTGACCACTGGGGATATGGGGGATATCAGTTACTATTCATTTGAAGATCGGGCTGGGGTGGAGGGCTCCACTACACCACCAGAGTCAGTGGGTGGAACATATATTTTGTATTCTGGGGTTCAGGGCGGGGAGGGAACTCGGCATTATGGAAAAGATGTGGATGGGGCTTTATTTTGTATAATAACAGGAATCAGGGACAGGAAGGAGTCACTGCACTAAGGAAAATATGGGACGAGGATACTATTTATAATAATGGGGATGGGGCTGGGAGGGTCCACTACACTATGGAAAATTGGGGAATGGACCATTATTTTTCCTTATAGCTGGAATTGGGGCTTGGTGTGGGGATCACGTGACCAGCCCAGTACTGCGTGGGGCACCACCCTGCCCAGCGTAGTTAGGGCAGGGTTTTGGATTCCTAACTTTGTGCTGGCACATTCAGCTGTGTCTTCCCAAGGGGATTTTTGAATATTGAGATGCAGGGAATATGTCTGAGGGACCCCTCATTTGCATGCCCGCATCGCAATATTCTGCACCATGATGCAGTTGGGTTTGCGCGGCACATCGGGGGCTTTTGAGTGTTGCCATGCCCCCAATGGCCATTGCAAGTCCGAAGATGAACGGGCACATCTATGGATGTGCTGCTCATCTTCTTTGAATATGCAGTCCCAGAAGACTAAACTGCAATTCTCTCAGAACTAGAAGGGAAAAATCCAAGCCAATCATGGCTTACAAAATAGCTAAGACCAGATAACCAAATACCAAAATTTAGTAAACAACTCTTCCAAAAACATGTACGATATCCGGGAGATCAAAAATAGGGGCCTCCACATCCCCACGGCTTGACCCTTTTAAGAGAAAATAACCCTTAATTATTTTGCCTCAGAGGGCCTGATTTTCAAAGGGGATGCAGCTGCTGTAAGCCCCTGGTGTGTGAAACAAATGGCATAGGGGCTTGTGGAATTCCACTGACGCAAATAGGAATTTTCAGTCCCCAGCACCAAAATGCACAAGTTATACCTGCACACTCCTGGTCTAACTTTGTACCAATTACCCTTGCCATTTTTTACCCTTTTTACAGGGCTTGTGCCAATGCTTTGTACAAGCTGCCATAAATTGTGAAAAATATTGCAACTGCACCCAAGGTACTAACACCGGGCACAGGTTGTGACAAACTGTTTAGCACAGCTGTGACAAACATTGCAGTTGATGCAAGGTGTGACGCAAGCCCTGCATCAGCCTTTGAAAATTGGGCCCAAACACTTGGAACTCCTTGTCTCCGGCACCATGTAGGAGCAAAACTCTGTCCAAATCTATACGCATACTACAAACAGAATTCACTGACATTTTTAGTTGTAGCTAAATTGAAATTAACTGTCTGTGTGATCCTCTGACAATGGAACAACCTTCCCTGGATCAGCATCTGCTGTCTAGGTTCATAGATTGCATCTGAACTCCTATCTGTCAGTGTTGATACTAATGTAATGAGTTTCCCCTCCTATTTGTAAATGATGAAGCTACTGTAATGTACTTAATCAGAGGACAACTTTGAAAATAATCCCATGGTGGTCCTCAATGTTCTTCTTCTGTCTAAAAATAAAAATTTCTACCTATCTTAAGAGATTTGCATTAGTGGGCATGTCCTATGCTATATAAAAACTTACTGCTACTTTACTTTAGTCTTTTCTTCTCTTTTCTCTGTATTTTGCCTCCCTAAGTCTCCCTTTAACAATGTGTTTGCCTAGTGACGGCTGTAACCCACACCCATAGCTGCTCAGGGAGTTGAGCCAGGCTCTGGCAGCACCCCTGACAAACCTATTCAGCTGCTCAGTTGAGATGGTCACGGTCCCCAGAGACTAAATGGGGGCAGGCATTGTCCCCTGCGCAAGAGTGGGAATGGGTGACTCAAGGAATTATACACCTGATAGCTGGACCATTGTCAGGAAGATCCTTAAGACTCCAGGGCAGATAACAGCATGGCTTTGTGAAGCAGAGGTCCTCTCAAACTACCTTCATGGAGATCATCAATGCTGTGTTACAAGTGTTGGATGAAGGACAAGTGCTGGACATAATTTACGTTGCCTTTTGTAAGATCTTGACTCAGAACACTAGAAGAGGCTGGTAAAGAAATTGGGGGCTAAGGTGTTGGGGAGAATATCACTAGATGAGTGGGAATATGCCGTGGAGAACTCAAATGATGGTATTAAACATTAAGTTTTTGAGGGCAGGGAGGTTATGAGGGGGTCCAGTAGTGGTCAATGCTAGGCCTAGTACTCTTCACTGTTTTTATCTGCAACATTACAAAAGGGATACAGGACAATCTGTGACTATTTGTGGATGTCATAAAGATATGTGGCAGGGTGGACAGTGAGGAGAGTAAGGGAAATGAAAAGAGATCTGGGCAAATTGGGAAGGTGGTCCAAGATTTGACAATTCAAATTTATTGCAGAAGGGTAAAGTTATGCACTTGGGAAGGGAACTGAGGAATGAATATTGGATGGAAGGCTGTGACTGGAGGAGACCTTAGAAGACAAGGATCTGGATGTTATAATTAAGCAATAATGCACAACAGGGTGTGGGTTGTTATGGGATTTACCCATGACTTCTGTGGTGTGTCACAAGGTCACAGGTTGAGTGACTAACCACACCACAAGTTGGTACATACCACAACAACCCACACCCTGGAGTTCATTGTTGCAATTATGCAATGAACTGTAAAATATGAATTAAATAATGTTAATATAAACCTTAGCTTATAGTTTTCAATTATTTTATTGAAATATCCTCCTCCCAGGTGAAATAGTTCCCATCCTCCCCACTGCAAGGTGACAAGTGAGCAGAGAGTAAAGGAGAGTGACCAGGAAAGAAGTAGAGTGAGTGAGGTGAGACTTCCATGTTCTTTTGCCATTTTATGTTGGCTCACGCATGTGCAGCCAACATATTGCGATAAGTAGAATTTGGAGGTGCAGTCACTGTTGGGAGAATGCAGGGCACGCATCAGTAGGTGCGTCCCCCATTCCCCAATCAACCAACAGCAGGCGCTGACATCACGCATCTCTAATGTGGCCACCAGATCTAAGAAAAGGTCTGCTGCAATGATAGTGAAGCTCTCATGCAGCGGGACCTCAACATGCCTCCCAACATGCACGCAACATGACGGCAGTGACTGCTGCCACCTGTCACATTGTATGCCAATGGGGAGCCCAATCCCCTCGACATCATGCACCCCCCAATGTTTTTTCTTTGCTGATGGGGGGCCCAGTCCCCATCTGCATTTATCCCGTCACCGTTTATTTTTCTGATGGGGAGCCCACCCCATTGGCATAATATCTCCCCAGTTTTTGTTGTGTGCTGAGGGGTGCTCAATCCTCCTTGGCTCAGTGTCCCCCTTCCAGTGTGTGCTGGCCCGGGGTACCCAATCCCCGTCACGTACAGCATCCACCCAAAAACACGCATTGGCAGGCTGAGCCCACCCCAGCGTACAAACTTCGCAAAAAAAAAAAAAAAAAGTCCCACAATGTTTTTTTTTTTAACCTATAAAGAACGGTCTCACGGTCTCCTTGCCCCTCTCAAAACCTGTGCCCACCCTCTTTGTACCCTGCCCTCACACCCCCCTCACCCATACTTACCTCCGGAGTCCGGCACGACGATCTTCGGTGGACCAGGAACACGTCTGCACTCTTCAAACTCGACTGCAAACTGAAGAAATGCCGGTAAGCTGTATAATGGCATAAATAGGGTTTTTCTCAACTTTGGTGCTTGTCTCAGCCATTTTTGGGAATTTTGGCACCAAACTTTCAACATGGGGTTATTGGGACCCCTCCTCATGAATTCAGGTACTGTCATGGCATTATTCGGTCCTGAAAGGTGATTTCGTGGTCACTGCATGGAATCACCTTTCGGGACCAATTAAAAAAAATGACAGCGCCATTGTTCATGAGGGGGCTCTCAAAAAGCCTATGTTGCAAATTTGGTGGGAAAAATCAAAAAAATGGCTGTTATACGAGCATGCATTGAGCAGTTTCCATGCACACTAGTAACTTCGTGAATTTGTAATATTTTCACTCCAGATTTTCAAAAATTGCCATTTTTCCACACCTCCTTATGAACAGTACAGTTGTCATTTTACGTATCCTGGCCGAAATGTGTTTTCACACGTCAGGTGCAGAATAGCGCGGTTGCTGTGCGAAATCAGTTTTTGGGACAGTTTGAGGAAATAATGGTGACACTGTTCATGAGCAGAAGTTCTAAAATGCCTATGTTGAAAATTTGGTGACGAAATTTCATAAAATGACTGTGTTACAAGTGTGCATTGTGCAGTTTCCACACACCCTTGTAACTTCGCAAATTTGCAATATTTTCATGCCAGATTTTCAACACTGGCATTTTTTCACACCTCCTTATGAACAGTGCAGCTGTCATTTTTCACATCCTGCCCTAAATGTGTTTTCAAACCTGTGGCGCACAATGGCATGGCCACTGTGCGAAATCAACGTTTTGGACAAATTAACAAACTCACAGTGCCAGTGTTCATGAGGAGAGGTCCCAAAATGCCTATGTTAAACCTGTGATTAAAAAAATCTCCAAAATAATTGGGTTACGGTCGTGTGTTGCACAGTTTCTATGCATGCTCGTAACTTCACCAATTTTTCATATTTTCACTCCAGATTTTCAACTATGCCATTTTTTTACATCTCATCATGAACAATACAGTTGTCATTTTCCACATACTGCCCAAAATGTGTTTTCATCCCCGTGTCACCAAATGGCATAGCCGCTGTGCAAAACCACCTTTCAGCTAACAAACTGATAGTGCCGTTCTTCATGAGGTGGACTCACAAAAAGCCCATGTTGAAAATTTGGAGTGAAAATACCAACCCACACCTACGGTGTTAGGGTTTCCAACTGAAGCACCCCACCCTGTAGAGACTGACAGGCGTCAGGGGTGTGACTTGGGCTCATCGGCTGTAATGCTCATACCATTCCTCCCCCACCCCCACCCTGCAGCCAGTGACAGGCAACATTGTGTGCCTTGCACTCTTTGGCCACAAAGTTCACCCCAATCTCCTATACTGCACCCACGGCAGTGTATTTCATTATGGAATGGGGTGAGTATAATGCCCAAAGATCCCAAAGCACACCATGACACTTGTCAGTGTCTACAGGGTAGGGTGAGGTACAATGGCATGAGCATTATACAGTAGCTGATGACCCAAAGGAACACCCCAAAGCCTGTCAGTCTCTACAGGGTGGGAGCAGGATTGACGTCACTTCAATACTTCACTGCCATTCCTATTATGCATCTCTAACTCCGGCACTACCAATGACAATGCCAGTGAGACAACATTTGGCATTGAGAAATTCTTGCTTAAATTGAGCCAGTGAGAGTGGTGAGGAATTGAAAGTGGCTCCCACTGGCATGATGGCTCTCGAATGGGAATGTCTGGGTAAATAAAGTGTGAACAAGTCATGCAGGTAAGGAGAGAGAGAGAGAGAGAGAGTGAGTCGTTAACTGCTATTATTAGTAATGCTGCTGTCGGGGTGAGAAAGCTTCGAGTGCGGCAGCTTGGCTGGAGGAAACACCACTGTTTTGAAAAACTTACTACACTGTGCTGAGAGAAGAAAGGGATTGAGGGTTGATGTAAGAAAAATCCACTAGTAGAACATGTTGTGATTTAAAGGTGGAGAAAAAATGGTTGATGAACTGTTTTGGAAAAGGTTTGAAGGTGTAGTGATTTTTATGTTGCTTGCACGCATGTGCAAGAAACATAGTGCCATCATCGGAGATTTCGGAGGTGTGTCACCTCCTCCTCCAATTCAGTCAGTGAGCTGGCAGGCACGGCCCCTGTAAGCCAATGCATTTTGGAGCTGTCTATGACATGCTCCAAAATGCAGTGGCATACAGTTGAAAGGGGGAGCTACGCTTCAGTGAACACCGATAAGAAGCGTAGCTCCCCCCCCACATGCAGGCGTGCGCACCCCGACGCGTACTGTGTAGCCGACGGTGCCCAATCCCTGCCGGGCTGAGCTGCGTCGTCTCTCTCCCGTAGTTGGTGCCACGCTGGGAGCCCACCCCAGCATGGCAATCAGTCCTTTGGCCGACAGGGGTGCCCAATCCCCATCAGCTGAGCGGCACCCCCATCCTTGTGCCATGCTGAGAGCCCACCCAGCATGGCAAGCATCCCAGCGTCTTTTTTCTTTAAACCTGTAAAAAAAAAGCGGTCCTGCGGCGCGTCTCGACCCCCACAACCCGCACCCACCACTGTGCACCCAGCCCTCCACCCTCCCCTCATCCCATACTTACCTCCGGACTCCGGCGCGATGATTTTCGGTGGACCGGGAACACATCTGCACTCTTCAAAGCCGACCACGAACTGAGGAAATGCTGGTAAGCTGTATAATGGGCTAGATGGAGGGGTTCAACTTTATTGCATATCTCAGGCATTTTGGGGAAATTTTGCACCAAATTTTCAACATGGGGTTTTTAGGACCCCTTCTCATGAATGATGTCACTGTCATGGCGTTATTCAGGCCGAAGGTGATTTCTTGCAGTGACTGCAAAATCACCGCTTCGGGCCTGAACTCCCATGATGTTTCATCATTCATGAAAAAGGGTCCAAACTTCATGTTCAAAATTGGTCAAAATTCAAAAATGACTGTTTCTGGCGTGCATTGGCAAGTTCCTACCAGGCTCGTAAGTTCGTGAAATTTCAATATTTTCACTCCAGATTTTCAACATTGCCATTTTACCACACCTTCTTATGAGTAGTACAGCTGTCATTTTTCACATCTCACCCAAAATGTGTTTCCGCCCCCTTAGCGCAGAATGGCGCAGTCGGTGTGCGAAATCAATGTACGGGACAAATTAAGACAATCACAGTGACACTGTTCATGAGCAGAGGTCTTAAAATGGCTATGTTGAAAATTTGGTGAAAAAATTCCTAAAAATGACTGTTTTACGAGCGTACGTTGCGCAGTTCCTACGCAGGCTCGTAAGTTCACAAATTTTCAATATTTTCACTCCAGATTTTCAACTTTGGCATATTACTGCACCTCCTCATGAGCAGTACAGCTGTCATTTTTCACATCCTGCCCAAAACATGTTTCCGCCCATGTAGTGCACAATGGCGCAGTCGGTGTGCAAACTCAATGTATGGGACACATTAACAAAATCACACTGACACTGTTCATGAGCAGAGGTCTTAAAATGGCTATGTTGAACATTTTGTGAAAAATTTCCTAACAATGACTGTTTTAGGAGCATGCGTTGCGCAGTTCCTACGCATGCTCGTAAGTTCGCAAATATTCAATATTTGCACTCCAATGACTTCCAAATACCTAAACAGCACATAGAAGCAAGCAACATTCGGCATTGACAAATGCTTGTTAATATTTCTGTAATGGGTCGGATCTCAGCTGGCATTGTTTGCATGGATTGTTGTGGGATTTAGCCACAGCCATACCTACGTAAGGACATAGACAGGGTAGAGAAGGTTCAGAGGAGGGCAACAAAGATGGTGCATGGATTGCATCACAAGTCCTATGAAGACAGGTTGAAGGAAATGAACATGTACTCCCTGGAGGAGAGAGGAGGGAGAGAGAGAGGGGATATGATAGAGACATACAAGTATCTCACAGGGAGGAACAGGGTGCAGGAATACACTATTTTTAAGCGAAAAAGATGTTCCAGGACTAGAGGACATGGGATGAAGTTGGAGGGAGGACGATTCAGAGGAAACATGAGGAAGAATTTCTTCACAGAACGGGTGGTGGACAAGTGGAACACCTTGCCAGAGGAAGTGGTGGGGGCTGAAACTATCACGGGATTTAAGAATGCATGGGATAGACATCAAGGAATTCTGGAGGTCAGGGCTAAGGGGGCAACAGACTTCTAGGAAAACATAAACTGAACTTACAAGCTCAAATGGGCAGACTGGGTGGGCCATAGGCCCTTATCTGCCAACACTGTCTATGTATCTATGTTTCTATGTATCTAAAAGCTCCAGTCAGCCAATCATAATGCTGGGTTTTCAGACTTCATTCTATAATAAGTGACAGATTCAAAAGCTCAACCCAGTGTAAAAAGGCATACATGAAAATGAAAAGAGCATGACAGGCACTTGAGGTGACAATCTGGTACTGCTGATTATTTCTTTACTGTGTATCAAGTGTACAAAAAGTGCAATAATACTGCCAAAGCATAATAAGTAAAGTTAATCCATACCAGCACTAACAGACATTGACAGGATACAACAGTGCTTTAAACTGCTGTTGCCCTTCATTAAGGGGCCTGACGATTTGTAGCTGGGCAGTCTGACTTGGCACAAGTCGGCTTCTCAGACTTTGTTTTAATTGCTTTCCCAATATAGACAAGCTATCAGGATGTTGGGGTTCATTCATAGAGCCTTCTCAAGCCTATGGAAAGATATGATCCCCTCCCCTTTAGAAATCCTTGCTGATACTGCACCTGGAATATTTTGTGTGCAGTTTTGGAACCATCACCTAGAAAAGGGCACAGATCACTTGGAATCAGTCCGATGGAGAGTGACTGAAATAAAATTCATGGCCAGTAGGGGAGGACTTATAAGAAAAGGCTTTATTGACCTCAATATGTGCTCCTTGGATGCCAGTAGAGAGAAATGGGGAAATGTGATTTAAAACTTCTGATACCTGAACGGTATAAAAGGGTGGACAGCCAGCAACTCTTTAAGTTTAGCAAAAAGGTCCATCACAAGGGTTCATAATTGTAAGCCAGCAAGATGCAGTTTAGGATGGACGTGATGTAATACTTGTCCAAGGAGGTGGAAAAGTGAAATTGTCTACCAGTGGAGCTGGGTGATGTTAACATGGTGGCAGGTTTTAAGAGGGGCGGAGAGATAGGTAGGAGTGGTGAGGTTGATGAGGGAGAGGCTGTAGAAATGGAACCTTGGGAGTTAGTTCAACTCCAAAGTTTCAGAACCTGAAGACATAATGCATAGGGATAAAACAGATGTAGCACTGGTTACAGAAGCTTTGAGGGATAACTCAAGTGAATGGCTCAGAGGAATTTCAGGATATAGGCTTTTCTACACAAATAGGAGTGGCAGATGGGGCTGTGAGGTTTGCATCTACATTGCAAACAATATCAAGTGTCATCAACTGTTTCCATCAAACCCACCAGGTGAACAATTAAAAAGCAGCTGGGTGCAAATACTGTACAGCCACAAAACAATAAGCCAAAACTAATCCTGGGAAACTGTTATAGGCCACCAAATTCTTCACTAGACTATGACAAAGCCCTCATAAATGAAATTATACCAGTTACAGACATTTAGGAATGCATCATAGTAGGTGATTTCAACTACCCAGGTATAAACTTGGAACTACTTATTGGTTCTAATCCTATTGAAACTGCATTTGCAGATACAGTAGCCACAGTGGGTCTGGAATAACTAATGCAAAAACCCACAAAGGATGAAAACACATTAGACCTAATCCTTACCAATGTTCAAAATAAATTATTGGAGATAAACATTAATTGCCCCTTAGGAGGAAGCAATCACAACATAGTTACATTTGCCATCAATTTAACTATAGCAAAAATTAAATGTCCGACCACAATTAATAACTTTAACAAAGCTGACTTTGAAAAAATCAGAAATTCACTTACCAACATCAATCGGGAACAATAAATGGGCAATAATTCTAGTGAGGTCATGTGGTCTGGTTTAAAGAACAAGTTATCTCAAATCGAGTGTGAGTGTGTCTCCAAAGTTACAAAATTTAGCAATAAAGGGAGGATCCTTCAATGGCAGAGTATTAAAGTGAAAAAAACTAATCAGGTCCAATGAAAGTGCTTATAATAACCTACAAAAAATAACACTACTGCAAACTATAACACATATAAAAACACCTTAAAAACCTAAAGAAACAAATATGAATAGAGAAAAACAAAACTGAATTTAAAATAGCCCATACCAGAGACAATAATAAGGCCTTTCACTCATGTAATGCAAAAATGTAAAATGTTATTTATATAAGGCACCTTCCTGTACTCAGGTGCCTTACAATAATCACAGCAGTATTTAAAATACATAACATTGATAAAACATATATATCAGACATCAAGTATCTAGCAATGCTTGATAAAACAGAAAAGTTTTAAGAGATTTTGTAAAGCTTTCTACAGTCAGGATATCTTGTATCTGATGAGGTAGAAATTCCACAGGGTAGGTGCCATAAATGCAAAAAATCTTCCACCAGATGTTTTCAGGATTACCGTGGGAATCTCAAGCAATCCCTTGTCAGAGGATTGGAGTGCGTGAGAGGGACAGTAAGAAGACAGGAGTTCTTTCAGGTAGCGAGGTCCCAACTCGTATAGGGCCTTATAGGTCAGCAATGCGACCTTGAAGGTAATCCACCACTGTATAGGCAGCCAGTGCAGATCCTGCAGCACAGGTGTTATATGACTGGATCTAGGGACCCCAGTCAATAACCTGGTCACCACGTTCTGCACTAGCTGCAAGTGGCAGATATCCACCCCCAGCAGCCCTAGATAAAGGGCATTGCAATAGTCAAAATGACTTATAACTAAGGCGTGGACCAAAGATAGTAAGGTCTTTAGGCAGAACCAGGTGCTTCACCTGGGCTATATTCCTTAGATGAGAAAAAGGAAGACTTGACTGCAGCCAACACCTGCACCCTCATAACTGGAGGTGGGCTTAGTCACAGTTAAAGCAACAAACAGAGCTTCATCTCAGAAGAAGCAGAAGATGAAGGAAAACATATTCAACTCAGTGCTAGAGTAACTGGTAATGAGCACTTTCTTTTAAACTTAGATTGCAGGCTTGTAGTGACACCATACTTTAGCTTTCTGTGTTGTCTTTACTTATAATTGTTTGGGCTGTTAATTAAAACATAGTGGTGGTGTAATTCTCTGCTGTCTTTAATTGCTGCAAATTTAATCTTATCTTGTCTGACTGTTGTCCTGCTTAGCTAGGAGAAGGGTGATAACTGTCCGGCCTCGACCTCCATCTGGTGATAACTGGAGGTGGGGCTTAGTCTGATTAAAACAGCAAACAGAGTTCAACTTCTCGAAGAAGCCAGAAGAAGAAGGAAGGAAACATACTCAATCACTGCTTCAGGTAACTGGTAATTGATATTTTCTTTTAAACTTAGATTGTAGCTAATAGTGACTACTTTCTTTCTGAGTTGTCTTCTTATATTGTTTTGGGCAGTGAAATTTAAAACATAGTGGTGGTGTAATTCTGTGCATCTTTAATTGCTGCAAATTTATCTTGTATCTGACTGTCCTGTAGCTGGGTGAAGGGTGTTAATTGGCCTCTGACCTCAGCTCGTGATAACTGGAGGTGGGAAGAGTCACAGTTAAAGCGAAAACAGGTTCATCTTCTCAGAAGAAGCAGAAGGTGAAGAGGAAACATATTCAATTCAGTGCTTCAGAGTAACTGGTAATTGGTTTTCATTTAAACTTAGATTGTAAACATAGTGACATATACTTTCTTTTCAGTTGTCTTACTTATAATTGTTTGGGCTGTTGAAATTTAAAACATAGTGGTGGTGTAATTCTGTGTATTAGTACTGCAATTTTATCGAAAGCATACACTGCCCTGTAGCTGGGTGAAGGTAATTGTCTGGCCTCTGACCTCAGCCATGATAACTGCAGGTGGGCTTAGTCACAGATAAACAGCAAACAGAGATTCTAAGAGAAGCCAGAAGATGAAGGAAAACATATTCAATTCAGTACTTCAGGTAACTGGTAATTGTATTTTTCTTTAAACTTAGATTGAGACCTAGTGACACTATACTATCTTTCATGTTGTATTACCCATAATTGTTTGGGCTGTTGAAATTTAAAACAGTGGTGGTGTAATTCTGTGCTGTCTTTAATGCTACAATTTTATCTTGGATTGTCTGACTGTCATAGCTAGGTGAAGGGTGATAACTGTCTGGCCTCACACCTCATCGTGATAACTCAGGTGGAACACTCACATTAAAGCAGCAAACAGAGGTTCCTCTCCAGAAAAGCCAGAAGGTGAAGGAAGGAAACATATTCAATTCAGTGCTTCAGGTAACTGGTAATTAGTACTCTTATAAACTTAGATTGTAAACATAGTGACACTACCTTTCTTTCTGTGTTGTCTTTACTTATAATTGTTTTGTTTTGAAAATTTAAAACATAGTGGTAGTGTAATTCTGTGCTGTCTTTAATTGCAATTTATATTGGCTTGTCTGACTGTACTGTAGCTGGTGAAGGGTGTTAATTATCTGGCCTCTGACCTCAGCTACGTGATAACGGAGGTGGGGCAAATCACAGTTAAGCAAACAGAGATAACTTCTCAGAAGAAGCCAGAAGGTGAAGGAAGAAACATATTCATTAAAACTTCAGGTAACTGGTATTTTTCATTTAAACTTAGATTGAAACCTTGGATGACATATACTTTCTTTCTGTGTTCTTTACTTATAATTGTTTTGGGCTGTTGAAATTTAAAACATAGTGGTGGTGTAATTCTATGCTGTCTTTAATTGCTGCAAATTTTATCTTGGCTTGTCTGACTGTCCTGTAGCTGGGTGAAGGTGTTGTCTGGCCTCGACCTCAACTAAGTGATAACTGGAGGGGGGATTAGTCAGTTAAAAGCAGCAAACAGAGGTTCATCTTCTCAGAAGAAGCCAGAAGGTGAAGGAAGAGCATATTCAATTCAATTGCTTCAGGTAACTGGTAATTGGTATTTTCTAAACTTAGATTACAGGCTTGTATCTATCTTCCTTTCTGTGTTGTCTTTACTTATAATTGTTTTGGGCTGTTAAAAATTTAAAACATAGTGGTAGTATAATTCTGTACTGTCTTTAATTACTGCAAATTTTATCTTGCTTGTCTGACTGCCCTGTAGATGGGTGAAGGGTGTTAATGTCACCTCTGACCTCAGCTACGTGATAACTAGAGGTGGGGCTTAGTCACCAGTTAAAGCAACAAATGAGGTTCATCTTTTTAGAAGAAGCCAGAAGATGAAGGAAAACATATTCAATTCAATTGCTTCAGAGTAACTGTGGTAATTATAGTTTCTTAAACTTAGATTGTAGGCTTGTAGTGACACTATACTACAGTTGTCTTTACTTATAATTGTTTAGGGCTGTTAATTTAAAACATAGTGTGGTATAATTCTCTACTGTCTTTAATTGCTACAAATTTTATCTTGGCTTGTCTGACTGCCCTGTAGCTGGGTGGAGGGTGTTAGTGTCAGCCTCTGACTGATCGTGATAACTGGGTGGGGCAGTCACAGATAACAAACAAGTTCATCTTCTCAGAAGAAGCCAGAAGATGAAGGAAGGAAACATATTCAATTCAGTGCTTCAGAGTAACTGTAATGGTATTTTTCTTAAAACTTAATTGGAACATGGTGACACTATACTATCTTTCTGTGTTGTCTTTACTTATAATTGTTTTTGGGCTGTTGAAAATTTAAAACATAGTGGTGGTGTAATTGTGCTGTCTTTAATTGCCAAATTTATCTTGGCTTGTCTGACTGTCCTGTAGCTGGTGAAGGTGATAACTGTCTGGCCTCTGACCTCAGCTGAGTGATAACTGAGTGGGGCTTATCCAGTTAAAGCAACAAACAGAGTTCATCTTCAGAAAGCCAGAAGATGAGAAGGAAACATATTCAATTCAGTGCACAGAGTAACTAGTAATAATTATTTTCTTTTGACTTAGATTATAAACATGGTATATACTTTCTTTCTGTGTTGTCTTTACTTATAATTGTTTTAGGCTGTTGAAAATTTAAAACATAGTGGTGGTGTAATTCTAACACTGTCTTTAATTGCTACAAATTTATGTGGCTTGTCTGACACACCTTAGATGGGTGAAAGTGTTAATGTCTGGCCTATGACATAATACGTGATAACTAGAGGTGGGGCTTAGTCACAGTTAAAGCAGCAAACAGAGTTCTCTCAGAAAAGAAAGAAGAAGATGGAAGGAAACATATTCAATTCAGTGTAGAGTAACTGGTAATTGATATTTTTTCTTTTAAACTTAGATTCTAGCCTAACAGTGACCTATACTTTTCTTTCTACGTTGTCTTTACTTATAATTGTTTTGGGCTGTTGAAATTAAAACATAGTGTGGTGTAATTCATGCTGTCTTTAATTGCCAATTTATCTTGGCGAGTGACTGTCCTGTAGCTAAGTGAAGAGTGTTAATTGTCTAGCCTCTGACCTCAGCTACATGATAACTGAAGGTGGAGAAAAGTCCAGTTAAGCAGCAAAGGTTCATCTTCTCAGAAAAAGCCAGAAGGTGAAGGAAAACAAATTCAATTCAGTGCTTCAGGTGATAGGTATTTTTCATTTAAACTTAGATTGTAAGCATGATGACATATACTTCTTTCTGTTGTCTTCTTATAATTGTTTTGACTGTTGAAATTTAAAACATAGTGGTGGTGTAATTCTGTGCTGTCTTTAATTGCCAAATTTATCTTGGACCTCTGACTGTCCTGCTAGCTGGGTGAAGGGTTTGGGCTGTGCAACCACTGACCTCCTTCTAAGTGATAACTGGAGGTGGGGCTTAGTCACAGTAGAGCAGCAAACAGAGAGTTCATCGTCTCAGAAAAAGCCAGAAGGTGATGGAGAAACATATTTAATTCAGTGCTTCAAGGTAACTGGTAATTGTTTTTTCATTTTAAACTTAATTATAAACATGGTGACACTATCTTTCTTTCTGTGTTGTCTGCCTTATAATTGTTTGGACTCTTGAAAATTTAAAACATAGTAGTGGTATAATTCTGTGCTGTCTTCAAGTACTGCAAACTTTATCTTGGCTTGTCGACTGCCATATAGCTAAGTGAAGGGTGTGGTGTCCTGCCTCTGACCTCAGCTAAGTGATAACTGGAGGTGGAGCTTAGTCACAGTTAAAACAACAAACAGAGGTTCACCTTCTCAGAAGAAGCCAGAGGTGAAGGAAAAAACAATTTAATTCAGTGCTTCAGGTAACTGGTAATTAGTATTTTCTTTTAAACTTAGATTGTAAACATAGTGACACTACTATCTTTATGTGGTATCTTCTTATAATTGTTTAGGGCTGTTGAAAATTTAAAACATAATGATATAATTCACTTCTTTAATTGCTGAAAATTTATCTTGGCTTGTCTGACTATCTATAGCTGGGTGAAGGGTAATTGTCTGCCCACTGACCTCAGCTAAGTGATAACTGGAGGTGGGGCTTAGTCAGTTAAAGCAGAAAACAGGGTTCATCTTCTCAGAAGAAGCCAGAAGGTGAAGAAGAAACATATTCAATTCAGTGCTTCAGAGTAACTCGTAATTGGTATTTTTCTTTTAAATTTGATTGTAGGCATGGTAACACTATACTTTCTTTCATATTGTCTTTACTTATAATTGTTTTGGGAAATTGAAATTTAAAACATAGTGGTGGTGTAATTCTGTGCTTTAATTGCTGCAAATTTTATCTTGGCTTGTCTGACTGACCTGTAGCTGCATGAAGGGTTTAATTCTGGCCTCTGACTCAACAAAGTAACTGGAGGTGGGCTTGGTTGAAGCACAAATATTCTCAGAAGAAGCCAGAAGGTGAAGGAAGAAACAAATTCAATTCAGTGCGTCAAAGTAACTGGTAATTGGTATTTTTTCTTTTAAACTGATTACAGGCTTGTAGTGACACTACTTTCCATCTGTTGCTTGCTTATAATGTTTTGGGCTGTGAAATTTAAAACATAGTGGTGGTGTAATCTGTACTGTATTTAATTGCCAAATATTATCTTGACTCTCTGACTGTCCTGTAACTGGGTGAAAAGTATTGTCTGGCCAATGACCTCAACTAGTGATAACTGGAGGTGAGGCTTAGTCACAGTTAAAGCAACAAACAGAAGTTCATCTTCTCAGAAAGCCAGAAGGTGAAGGAAGAAACATATTCAATTCAGTGCTTCAAGTAACTGGTAATTGGTATTTTCTTTAAACCGTTAGGCTGGTAGTGACACTATACTTTCTTTCTACGTTGTCTTTACTTATAATTGTTTTGGGCTGTTGATTTAAAACATAGTGGTGGTATAATTCTGCTGTCTTTAATTGCTGCAAAATTTATCTTGGCCAGTGACTGTCCTGTAGCTGAGTGAAGGTGTTAATTGTCTGGCCTCTGACCTCACTACATGATAACTGGAGTGAGGACTGGTCACAATTAAAGCAGCAAACAGAGTTCATCTTCTCAGAAGAAGCCAGAAGTGAAGGAAGAACAAATTCAATTCAGTGCTTCAGGTAACTGGTAATTGTTTTTCATTAAACTTAGATTGTAAACCTTAGTGACACTATACCCCTTTATCTGTGTCTTTACTTATATAATTGTTTTGAGCTGTTGAAAATTTAAAACATAGTAGTGGTGAAATTCTGTGCTGTCTTTAATTGCTGCAAATTTTATCTGGATTGTCTGACTGACCTGCACAGCTGAGTGTTGGTGTCTGACCACTGACCTCAGCTACATGACAACTGGAGGTGGGCTTAATCACAGTTAAAGCAGCAAACAGGTTCATCGTCTCAAGCCAGAAGATGAGGGAAGGAAACATATTCAATTCAGTGCTTCAAGGAACTCGTAATTGTTTTTTCTTTAAACAGATTGTAAGCTTGTAGTGACCTATCTTTCTTTCTGTGTTGTCTACACTTATAATTGTTTTCGGCATTGAAATTTAAAACATAGTAGTGGTGTAATTCATGCTGTCTTTAATTGCTGCAAATTTATCTTGGCTTGTCTGACTGCCCGCAAACTGGTGAAGGTGGTAATTATCTGGCCTCTGACTCAGCTCATGATAACTGGAGGTGAGGCTTAGTCACAGTTAAAACAGCAAACAGAGTTTCTCTTCAGAAGCCAGAAAGGTGAAGGAAAACATATTCAATTCAGTGCTTCAAAATGCTTTGGTAATTGTATTTTCTTTTAAACTTAGATTGTAAACATGGTGACACTATCTTTCTTTCTGTTAACATTTATATAATTGTTTTGGGAGTAAAATTGAAAACATAGTGGTGGTGGTCTGTGCTGTCTTTAATTGCTGCAAATTTTATCTCGGATTGTCTGACTGTCCTGTAGCTAGGTGAAGGGTGTTAATTGTCTGGCCTCTGACCTCAGCTACGTGATAACTGGAGGTGGGCTTAGTCACAGAAAAGAACAAGAGTTCATCTTCTCAGAAGAAGCCAGAAGGTGAAGGAAAACATATTCAATTAGTGCTTCAGGTAACTGGTAATGGTATTTTTCTTTTAAACTTAGATTGTAGGCTTGTAGTCACTATACTTTCTTCTGTCTTGTCTTTACTTATAATTGTTTTGGGCTGTTGAAAATTTAAAACATAGTGGTGGTGTAATTCTGTGCTGTCTTTAATTGCTGCAAACTTAATCTTGGCTTGTCTAAGCTGTCCTGTAGCTGGGTGAAGGTGTTAGTGTCTGGCCTCTGACCTCAGCTACGTGATAACTGGAGGTGGGGCTTGGTCACAGTTAAAGCAGCAAACGAAATTCATCTTCTCAGAAGAAGCCAGAAGTGATGGAAGGAAACATATTCAATTCAAGCTTCAGGTAGCACAAGTAATTATTTTTTCATTTAAACTTAAGATTATAGGCTTGTGGTGACACTACTCTTTCTTTCTGTGTTGTCTTCCATATAATTGTTTTCGAGCTGTTGAAAATTCAAAACATAGTGGTGGTGTAATTCTGCTGTCTTTAATTGCTGCAAAACTTTATAACTGGCTTGTCTGACTGCCCTGTAGCTGGGTGAAGGTGTTAATTGTCTGGCCTCTGACCTCAGCTACGTGATAACGGAGGTGAGGCTTAGTCACAGTTAAAGCAGCAAACAGGGGTTCATCTTCTCCAGAAGTCAGAAGGTGAAGGAAGGAAACATATTCAATTCAATGCTTCAGAGTAACTGGTAATTATTTTTCTTTAAACTTAGATTATGAAGCTTGTTGTGACACTATACTTTCTTTCTGTGTTGTCTTTACTTATAATTGTTTTTGGGCTGTTGAAAATTTAAAACATAGTGGTGGTGTAATTCATGCTGTCTTTAATTGCCGCAAATTTTGTCTTGGCTTGTCTGACTGTCCTGTAGCTGGGTGAAGATGTAGTAATTGTCGCTCTGACCTCAGCTCGTGATAACTGGAGGTGGGGCTTAGTCACAGTTAAAGCAACAAGAGAGGTTCATCTTCTCAGAAGAAGCCAGAGGTGAAGGGAGGAAACATATTCAATTCAGTGCTTCAGATACTGGTAATGGTATTTTTCTTTTAAATTTAGATTGTGAAGCTTGTAGTAACACTATACTTTCTTTCTGTGTTGTCTTTACTTATAATTGTTTTTTGGGCTAGTTGAAAATTTAAAAAAATAAGTGGTGGTGTAATTCTGTGCTGTCTTTAATTGCTGCAAATTTTATCTTGGCTTGTCTGACTGCCTGTAGCTGGGTGAAGGGTGATTAATTGTCTGGCCTCTGACCTCAGCTAAACTGATAACTGGAGGTGGAGGCTTAGTCACAGATTAAAGCAGCAAACAGAGTTCATCTTGTAGAAGAAGCCAGAAGGTGAGGAAGGAAACTATATTCAATTCAGTGCGTCAAATAACTGGTAATTGTATTTTCTTTTAAACTTAGATTGTAGGCTTGTGTGACACTATACTCTTTCTGTGTTGTCTTTACTTATAATTGTTTTTGGGCTGTTGAAAATTTAAAACATAGTGGTGGTGAAATTCTGTGCTATCTTTAATTGCTGAAAATTTTATCGTGGCTTGTCTGACTGTCCTGTAGCTGGGTGAAGGGTGTTAAGTGTCTGGCCTCCTGACCTCAGCTGAAGTGATAACTGGAGGTGGGGTTTAGTCACAGTTAAGAAAAAAGCAGCAACAGAGGTTCATCTTCTCAGAAGAAGTCAGAAGGTGAAGGAAGGAAACATATTCAATTCAGTGCTTCAGAGTAACTTGGTAATTGTATTTTTCTTTAAACTTAGATTGTAGGCTTGTAGTGACACTATACTTTCTTTCTGTGTTGTATTTACTTATCAAACATTTTTGGGCTATTGAAAATTTAAAAACACAGTGGTGAGGTGTAATTCTGTGCTGTCTTTAATTACTCAAATTTATCTTGGATTGTCTGACTGTCCTGTAGCTAGGTGAATGGTGTTAATTGTCTGGCCTCTGACCTCAGCTACGTGATAACTGGAGGTGGGACTTAGTCACAGTTAAAGCAGAACAGAGGTTCATCTTCTCAGAAGAAGCAGAAGGTGATGGAAGGAAACATATTCAATTCAGTGCTTCAGAGTAACTGGTAATTGTTTTTCATTTCATTTAAACTTAGATTGCAAACTTGTAGAGACACTATACTTTCTTTCTGTGTATGTCTTTACTTATAATTGTTTTTGGGCTGTTGAAAATTTAAAACATAGTGGTGGTGTAATTCTGTGCTGTCTTTAATTGCTGAAAATTTTATCTTGGCTTGTCTGACTGCCCTGTAGCTGGAGTGAAAGAGTGTGAATTATCCGGCCTCTGACCTCAGCTACGATAACTGGAGGTGGGGCTTAGTCACAGTTAAAGCAACAAACAGAGGTTCATCTTTTAGAAGAAGCCAGAAGATGAAGGAAGGAAACATATTCAACTCAGTGCTTCAGAGTAACTGGTAATTGGTATTTTTCTTTTAAACTTAGATTGTAGGCTTGTAGTGACACTATACTATCTTTTTGTGTTGTCTTTACTTATAATTGTTTTTGGGCTGTTGAAAATTTAAAACATAGTGTTGGTGTAATTCTCTGCTGTCTTTAATTGCTGCAAATTTTATCTTGGCTTGTCTGACTGTCCTGTAGCTGGGTGAAGAGTGTTAATTGTCTGGCCTCTGACCTGCAGCTACGTGATAACTGGAGGTGGGGCTTAGTCACAGTTAAAGCAGCAAACAGAGGTTCAATCTTCACAAGAAGCCAGAAGGTGAAGGAAGAAACATATTCAATTCATTGCTTGAGTAACTGGTAATTGGTATTTTCTTTTAAACTTAGATTTGAAAGCTAGTGACACTATACTTTCTTTCTGTGTTGTCTTCTTATATTTCGTTTTGGGCTGTTGAAAATTTAAAATATAGTGGTGGTGTAATTCTGTGCTGTCTTTAATTGCTGCAAATTTTTTCTTGGCTTGTGTGACTGTCCTGTAGCTGGGTGAAGGGTGTTAGTTGTCTGGCCTCTGACCTCAGCTACGTGATAACTGGAGGTGGGGCTTAGTCACAGTTAAAGCAGAAAACAGAGGTTCATCTTCTCAGAAGAAGCCAGAAGGTTAAGGAAGTAAACATATTCAATTCAGTGTTTCTGAGTAACTGGTAAATTGATTTTTCTCTTTAAACTTAGATTGTAGGCTTGTAGTGATACTATACTTTCTTCATGTGTAACTTTACTTATAATTGTTTTGGGTATTGAAAATTTAAAACATAGTGGTGGTGTAATTCTGTGCTGTCTTTAATTGCTGCAAATTTTATCGTGGCTTGTCTGACTGTCCCATAGCTGGGTGAAGGGTGTTAATTGTCTGGCCTCTGACCTCAGCTGCGTGATAACTGAGGTGGGGCGTATCACAGTTAAAGCAGCAAACAGAGTTCATCTTCTCAGAAGAAGCCAGAGAAGGTGAAGGAAGGAAACATATTCAATTCAGTGCTTCAGAGTAACTGGTAATTATATTTTCTTTTAAACTAGATTGTAGGCTTGTAGTGACACTATGCTTTCTTTCTGTGTTGTATTTACTTATAATTGTTTTGGGCTGTTGAAAATTTAAAACATAGTGGTGGTGTAATTCTGTGATGTCTTTAATTGCTGCAAATTTTGATCTTGGATTGTCTGACTGTCCTGTAGCTGAAGGTGAAGGAGTTGATTGGTGTCAGGCCTCTGACCTCAGCTACGTGATAACTGGAGGTGGGGCTTACTCGAAGTAAAGCAGCAAACAGAGGTTCATCTTCTCAGAAAAGCCAGAAGGTGAAGGAAGGAAACATATTCAATTCAGTGCTGAGATGGTAGTGGTTATTTTTCTTTTAAACTTAGATTGTGAAGCTTATTAGTGACACTATACTTTCTTTCTGTGTTGTCTTTACTTATAATTGTTTTTGGGCTGTTGAAAATTTAAAACATAGTGGTGGTGTAATTCTGTGCTGTCTTTAATTGCTGAAAATTTAATCTTGGCTTGTCTGACTGTCCTGTCGCTGGGTGAAGGGTGTTAATTATCTGGCCTCTGACCTCAGCTACGTGATAACTGGAGGTGGGGCTTAGTCACAGTTAAAGCAGCAAACAGAGGTTCATTTTCTCAGAAGAAGCCAGAAGGTGATGGAAGGAAACATATTCAATTCAGGCTTCAGAGTAACTGGTAATTGTTTTTTTCATTTAAACTTGGGTGCTTAAACATAGTGACACTACTTTCTTTCTCTATTGTCTTTACTTGTAATTGTTTTGAAACATTGGGGTAAAATAAAAACATAGTGGTGGTGTAATTCTGTGCTGTCTTTAATTGCTGCAAATTTTATCTTGACATGCTGACTGCCTGTAGCTGGGTGAAGGGTGTTAATTGTCTGGCCTCTGACCTCGAGCTCACGTGATAACTGGAGGTGGGGATTAGTCACAATTAAAGCAGCAAACAGAGGTTCATCTTCTCAGAAGAAGCCAGAAGGTGAAGGAAGGAAACATATTCAATTCAGTGCTTCAGAGTATCTGGTAATTGGTATTTTTCTTTTAAACTTAGATTGTAGGCTTGTTGTGACACTATACTTTCTTTCTGTGTTGTCTTTACTTATAATTGTTTTTGGGCTGTTGAAAATTTAAAACATAGTGGTGGTGTAATTCTGTGCTGTCTTTAATTGCTGCAAATTTTATCTTGGATTGTCTGACTGTCCTGTAGCTAGGTGAAGGGTGTTAATTGTCTGGCCTCTGACCTCGTCTACGTGATAACTGGAGGTGTGGCTTAGTCACAGTTAAAGCAGCAAACAGAGGTTCATCTTCTCAGAAGAAGCCAGAAGGTGATGGAAG
The DNA here is from genome assembly GCA_016271365.2 of Neoceratodus forsteri. NCBI lineage: Eukaryota > Metazoa > Chordata > Ceratodontiformes > Ceratodontidae > Neoceratodus > Neoceratodus forsteri. The sequence continues at coordinate 28,895,252 of CM028129.1, forward strand.
GAAACATATTTAATTCAGTGCTTCAGAGTAACTGGTAATTGTTTTTTTTCATTTAAACTTAGACTGTGAAGCTTATAGTGACACTATACTTTCTTTCTGTGTTGTCTTTACTTGTAATTGTTTTGGGCTGTTGAAATTTAAAACATAGTGGTGGTATGTCTGTGCTGTCTTTAATTGCTGCAAATTTTATCTTGGCTTGTCTGACTGCCCTGTAGCTGGGTGAAGGGTGTTAAATGTCTCGCCTCTGACCTCAGCTACGGGATAACTGGAGGTGGGGCTTAGTCACAGTTAAAGCAACAAATAGAGGTTCATCTTTTTAGAAGAAGCCAGAAGATGAAGGAAGGAAACATATTCAATTCAGTGCTTCAGAGTAACTGGTAATTGGTATTTTTCTTTTAAACTTAGATTGTAGGCTTGTAGTGACACTATACTATCCTTTGTGTTGTCTTTACTTATAATTGTTTTTGGGTTGTTGAAAATTTAAAACATAGTGTTGGTGTAATTCTCTGCTGTCTTTAATTGCTGCAAATTTTATCTTGGCTTGTCTGACTTTCCTGTAGCTGGGTGAAGGGTGTTAATTGTCTGGCCTCTGACCTGAGCTACGTGTTAACTGGAGGTGGGGCTTAGTCACAGTTAAAGGCAGCAAACAGAGGTTCATCTTCTCAGAAGAAGCCCAGAAGGTGAAGGAGAAACATATTCAATTCAATTAACTGAGTAACCTTGGTAATTGTTTTTTTTCATTTAAACTTAGATTGTGGAAGCATAGTGACACTATACCTTCTTTCTGTGTTGTCTTTTCTTATAATTGTTTTTGGGCTGTTGAAATTTAAAACATAGTGGTGGTGTAATTCTGTGCTGTCTTTTAATTGCTGCAAATTTTATCTTGGCTTGTCTGACTGTCCTGTAGCTGGATGAAGAGTATTAAGTGTCTGGCCTCTGACCTCAGCTAAGTGATAACTGGAGGTGGAGCAGTCACCGGATTAAAGCAACAAACAGAGTTCATCTTCTTAGAAGAAGAGAAGGTGAGGGAAGAAATATATTCAATTCAGTGCGTCAGAGTAACTAGTAAATTTATTTTATTCTTTAAACTTAGATTGTAGGCTTGTAGTGACACTATACTTTCTTTCTGTGTTGTCTTTACTTATAATTGTTTTTGGGCTGTGAAAATTCAAAACATAGTGGTGGTGTAATTCTGTACTGTCTTTAATTGCTGCAAATTTTATCTTCGCTTATCTGACTGCCCTGTACTGGAGTGAAGGGTGTTAAATGTCTGGCCTCGACCTCAGCTCACGTGATAACTGGGGAGGGGCTTAGTCACAGTTAAAGCAGCAAACAGAGTTCATCTTCTCAGAAGAAGCCAGAAGGTGAAGGAAGAAACATATTCAATTACAGTGCTTCAAAGTAACTGGAATTGGTATTTTTCTTTTAAAACTTAGATTGTAGGCTGGTAGTGACACTATACTTTCTTTCTCGTTGTCTTTACTTATAATTGTTTTGGGCTGTTGAAAATTTAAAACATAGTGGTGGTGTAATTCTGTGCTGTCTTAATTGCTGCAAATTTTATCTTGGCTTGTCTGACTGTCCTGTAGCTGGATGAAGGTGTTAATTGTCTGGCCTCTGACCTCAGCTAAGTGATAACTGGAGGTGGGGCTTAGTCACGAGTTAAAGCAGCAAACAGAGTTCTCATCTTCTCAGAAGAACCAAGAAGGTGAAGGAAAGAAATATTCAATTCAGTGCTTCAGAGTAACTGGTAATTGTTTTTTCATTTAAACTTAGATTGTAGGCCTGTAGTGACACTATACCTTCTTTCTGTATTGTCTTTACTTATAATTGTTTTTGGGCTGTTGAAAATTTAAAACACTTAGTGGTGAGGTGTAATTCTGTGCTGTCTTTAATTGCTGCAATTTTATCTTAGCCCCGTCTGGCTGCCCTGTAGCTGGGTGAAGGAATTATTGGTCTCAGCCTCTGACCTCAGCTACATTGATAACTGGAGGTGGGGCAGGTCACAGTTAAAGCAGCAAACAGAGTTCATCTTCTTAGAAGAAGCCAGAGAAAGGTGAAGGAAGGAAACATATTAATTCAGTTCTTAAGGTAACTGGTAATTGAGATATTTTCTTTAAAACGATTGTAAGAGCGTGACCTCTTTCTTTCTGTCTTTACTTATAATTGTTTTTTGGGCTGTTAGAAAATTTAAAACATAGTGGTGGTGCAATTCTGTGCTGTCTTTAATTGCTGCAAAATTTATCTTGGCTTGTCTGACTGTCCTGTAGCTATGTGAAATGTGTTAATTGTCTGGCCTCTGACCTCAGCTACGTGATTACTGGAGGTGGGGCTTAGACACAGTTAAAGCAGCAAACAGAGGTTCATCTTCTCAGAAGAAGACAGAAGGTGAAGGAAGAGGCTTATTAATTCAGTGCTTCAGAGTAACTGGTAGTGGCATTTTCTTTAAACTTTGGTTGTAGGTTTGTAGTGACACTATACTTTCTTTCTGTGTTTGTCTTTACTTATAATTGTTTTGAGCTGTTGAAAATTTTAAAACATATAGTGGTGGTGTAATTCTATACTGTCTTTAATTGCTGCCAAATTTATCTTGGCTTGTCTGACTGTCCTGTAGCTTGGTAGAGGACCCAATTGGTGCTCGGCCTCTGACCTCAGCTACATGATAACTGGGATGTAACTTAGTCACAGTTAAAGCAGCAAACAGAGGTTCATCTTCTCAGAAGAAGCCAGAAGGTGAAGGAAGGAAACATATTCAATTCAGTGCTTCAGAGTAACTGGTGGTGGTATTTTTCTTTAAATTTAGATCGTAGGCTTGTAGTGACACTACACTTTCTTTCTGTGTTGTCTTCTTATAATTGTTTTTGGGCTGTTGAAAATTTAAAACATAGTGGTGGTGTAATTCTGTGCTGTCTTTAATTGCTGCAAATTTTATCTTGGCTTGATCTGACTGTCACAGCAGGGTGAAGGTGTGAATTGTCTGTCCTCCACTCAGCCGGACGTGATCACTGGAGGTGGTGCTTAGTCACAAGTTGCTAAAGCAGCAAACAGAGGCCATCTTCTCAGAAGAAGCCAGAAAGGTGAAGGAGAAACATATTCAATTCAGTGCTTCAGAGTAACTGGTAGTGCTTTTTCATTTAAACTTAGATTGTAAGCTTGTGGTGACATCTACTTTCTTTCTGTGTTGTCTTTAGTATAATTGTTTTTGGGCTGTTGAAAATTTAAAACATAGTGGTGGTGTAATTCTGTGCTGTCTTTAATTGCTGCAATTTTATATTTTCCTGTCTGACTGTCCCTGTAGCTGGGTGAGGGTGTTAATTGTCTGACCTCTGACCTCAGCTACGTGGAAACTGGAGGTGGGGCTTAGTCACAGTTAAAGCAGCAAACAGAGGTTCATCTTCAGAAGAAGCCAGAAGGTGAAGGAAGGAAACATATTCAATTCAGTTCTTCAGGTAACTGGTAATTGGTATTTTCTTTCAGAAAGCTTAGATTATGGCTTATAGTGACACTATACTTTCTTTCTGTGTTGTCTTTACTTATAATTGTTTTTGGGCTGTTGAAAATTTAAAACATAAGTTGTGGTGCAATTCTTACTGTCTTTAATTGCTGCAAATTTTATCTTGGCTTGTCTGACTGTCCTGTAACTTGGTGAAGATTTGTTAATTGTCTGGCCTCTGACCTCAGCTCAGTGATAACTGGAGGTGGGGCTTAGACACAGTTAAAGCAGACAAACAGAGGTTCAACTTCTCAGAAGAAGACAGAAGGTGAAGGAAGAAACATATTCAATTCAGTGCTTCAGGTAACTGGTAATTATGATTTTTATTTTAAACTTAGATTGTAGACCTGTGGTGACACTATACTTTCTTTCTGTGTTGTCTTTACTTATAATAGTTTTGGGATGTTGAAAATTTAAAACATATAGTGGTGGTGTAAATCTGTGCGTCTTTAATTGCTGCAAATTTTATCTTGAAAGCATCTGACTTCCTGTAGCTGGGAAACGGTGTTAATTGTCTGGCCTCTGACCTCAGCTATACATGATAACTGGAAGTGGTGCTTAGTCACAGTTAAAGCAGCAAACAGAGGTTCATCTTCCAGAAGTAGCCAGAAGGTGAAGAACAGAAACATATTCAATTCAGTGCTTCAGAGTAACAGGTAATTGGTATTTTTTCTTTAAACTTAGATTGTAGGCTTGAAGTACTCTATACTTTCTTTCTCTGTTGTCTTTACTTATAATTGTTTTGGGCTGTTGAAAATTTAAAACATAGTGGTGGTGTAATTCTGTGCTGTCTTTAATCTGCAAATTTATCTAGGCTTGTCTGACTGTCCTGTAGCTAGGTGAAGGGTGTTAATTGTCTGGCCTCTGACCTCAGCTACGTGATAACTGGAGATGGGGCTTAGTCACAGTTAAAGCAGCAAACAGAGGTTCATCTTCTCAGAAGCCAGAAGGTGAAGGAAGGAAACATATTCAATTCAGTGCTTCAGTGTAACTGGTAAATGTATTTTTCTTTTAAACTTAGATTGTAGGCTTGTAGAGACACTATACTTTCTTTCTGTGTTGTCTTTTCTTATAATTGTTTATGGGCTGTTGAAAATTTAAAACATAGTGGTGGTGTAATTCTGTGCTGTCTTTAATTGCTGCAAATTTTATCATGGCTTGTCTGACTGTCCTGTAAGCTAGGGTGAAGGGTGTTAATTGTCTGGCCTCTGGCCCTCTACGTGATAACTGGAGGTGGGGCTAGTCACAGTAAAAGCAGCAAACAGAGGTTCATCTCTCCAGAAGAAGCCAGAAGGTGAAGGAAGAAGCATATTCAATTCAGTGCTTCAGAGTAACTGGTAATTGGTATTTTTCTTTTAAACTTAGATAGTAGGCTTGTAGTGACACTATACTTTCTTTTCTGTGTTGTCTTTACCTACAAATTGTTTTGGGCTCTTGAAAATTTAAAACATAGTGGTGGTGTAATTCTGTGCTGTCTTTAATTGCCAAATTTTATATTGGCATCTCTGACTGTCCTGTAGCTGGGTGAAGGGTGTTAATTGTCTGGCCTCTCACCTCAGCTACGCATGATAACTGGAGGTGAGGCTTAGTCACAGTTAAAGCAGCAAGCAAACAGAGGATTCATCTTCTTAGAAGAAGCCAAAAGGTGAAGGAAGGAAACATATTCAATTCAGTGCTTCAGGTAACTGGTAATGGTATTTTCTTTTAAACTTAGATTGAGAGCCTTAGTGACACTATACTTTCTTTCTGTGTTGTCTTTATTATAATTGTTTTGGGCTGTTGAAAATTTAAAACATAGTGGTGGTGTAATTATGTGCTGTCTTTATTGCTGCAAATTTTAACTTGGCTTGTCTGACTGTCCTGTAGCGGATGAAGATGTTATTACTGTCTGGCCTCTGACCTCAGCTACATGATTACTGGAGGTGAGCTTAGTCACAGTTAAAGCAAACAGAGGTTCATCTTTTCAGAAGAAGACAGAAGGTGAAGGAAGAAACATATTCAATTCAGTGCTTCAGAGTAACAGATAATTATTATTTTCTTTTAAACTTAGATTGTAGGCTTGTAGTGACACTATACTTTCTTTCTGTGTTGTCTTTACTTATAATTGTTTTGGGCTGTTAAAAATTTAAAACATAGTGGTGGTGTAATTCTGCTGTCTTTAATTGCTGCAAATTTTATCTTGGCTTGTCTGACTGTCCAGTAGCTGGGTGAAGGAGTAAAGGTGTCTGGCCTCTGACCTCAGCTACGGATAACTAGAGGTGGGGCTTAGCCACAGTTAAAAGCAGCAAACAGAGGTCATCTTCTCAGAAGAAGCCAGAAGGTGAAGGAAGAAACATATTCAATTCAGTGCTTCAGAGTAACTGGTAATTGGTATTTTCTTTTAAACTTAGATTATGAGCTTGTTGTGACACTATACTTTCTTTCGATTGTCTTTACTTATAATCGTTTTGGGCTGTTGAGAAATGTAAAACATAATGGTGGTGTAATTCTGTGCTGTCTTTAATTGCTGCAAATTTTATCTTGGCTTATCTGACTCGTCCTGTAGCTGGGTGAAGGAAGATGTTAATGTCTCGGCCTCTGACCTCAGCTACGTGATAACTGGAGGTGGGGCTTAGTCACAGTTAAAGCAGCAAAACAGAGGTTCAACTTCTCAGAAGAAGCCAGAAGGTGAAGGAAGGAAACATATTCAATTCAGTGCTTCAGAGTAACGTAATTGGCATTTTCTTTTAAACTTAGATTGTAGCAAACATGGTGACACTATACTTTCTTTCTTTGTCTTTACACATAATTGTTTTGAGCTGTTGAAAATTAAAAACATAGTGGTGGTGTAAATCTGTGCTGTCTTTAATTGCTGCAAATTTTATCTTGGCTTGTCTGACTGTCCTGAAGCTGGGTGAAGGTGTTAATTGTCTGGCCTCTGACCTCAGCTACATGATAACTGGAAGTGGTCGTAGTCACATTTAAAGCAGCAAACAGAGTTCATCTTCTCAGAAGAAGCCAGAAGGTGAAGGAAGAAACATATTCAATTCAGTGCTTCAGAGTAACTGGTAATTGGTATTTTTCTTTTAAACTTAGATCGTAGGCTTGTAATGACACTATACTTTACTTTCTGTTGTCTTTACTTAATAATTTTTTGGCTGTTGAAAAATTTAAAACATAGTGGTGGTGTAATTTTGCGTTGTCTTTAATTGACAAATTTTATCTTGGCTTGTCTGACTGTCCTGTAGCAGGGTGAAGGGTTAATTATCTGTCCTCTGACCTCAGCGGCGTGATCACTGGAAATTGGTGCTTAGTCACAATTAAACAGCAAACAGAGGTTCATCTCCTCAGAAGAAGCCAGAAGGTGTAGAGGAAACATATTCAATTCAGTGCTTCAGAGTAACTGGTAATTTGTATTTTTCTTTTAAACTTAGATAGTAGCCTTGTAGTGACACTATACTTTCTTTCTGTGTTGTCTTTACTTATAATTGTTTTTGGGCTGTTGAAAATTTAAAACATAGTGGTGGTGTAATTCTGTGCTGTCTTTAATTGCTGCAATTTTATATTTTCCTGTCTGACTGTCCTGTAGCTGGGTGAAGGGTGTTAATTGTCTGGCCTCTGACCTCAGCTACGTGGAAACTGGAGGTGGGGCTTAGTCACAGTTAAAGCAGCAAACAGAGGTTCATCTTCTCAGAAGAAGCCAGAAGGTGAAGGAAGGAAACATATTCAATTCAGTGCTTCAGAGTAACAGGTAATTGGTATTTTTCTTTTAAACTTAGATTGAAGGCTTGAAGTGACACAATACTTTCTTTCTGTGTTGTCTATACTTATAATTGTTTTTGGGCTGTTGAAAATTTAAAACATAGTGGTGGTGTAATTCTGTGCTGTCTTTAATTGCTGCAAATTTTATCTTGGCTTGTCTGACTGTCTTGTAGCTAGGTGAAGGGTGTTAATTGTCTGGCCTCTGACCTCAGCTATGCGATAACTGGAGGTGGGGCTTAGTCACAGTTAAAGCAGCAAACAGAGGTTCATCTTCTCAGAAGAAGCCAGAAGGTGAAGGAAGGAAACATATTCAATTCAGTGCTTCAGAGTAACTGGTAATTGGTATTTTTCTTTTAAACTTAGATTGTAGGCTTGTAGTGACACTATACTTTCTTTCTGTGTTGTCTTTACTTATAATCGTTTTTGGGCTGTTGAAAATGTAAAACATAATGGTGGTGTAATTCTGTGCTGTCTTTAATTGCTGCAAATTTTATCTTGGCTTGTCTGACTGTCCTGTAGCTTGGTGAAGGGTGTTAATTGTCTGGCCTCTGACCTCAGCTACGTGATAACTGGAGGTGGGGCTTAGTCACAGTTAAAGCAGCAAACAGAGGTTCATCTTCTCAGAAGAAGCCAGAAGGTGAAGGAAGGAAACATATTCAATTCAGTGCTTCAGAGTAACTGGTAATTGGCATTTTTATTTTAAACTTAGATTGTAGGCCTGTAGTGACACTATACTTTCTTTCTGTGTTGTCTTTACTTATAATTGTTTTTGGGCTGTTGAAAATTTAAAACATAGTGGTGGTGTAAATCTGTGCCGTCTTTAATTGCTGCAAATTTTATCTTGGCTTGTCTGACTGTCCTGTAGCTGGGAGAACGGTGTTAATTGTCTGGCCTCTGACCTCAGCTACATGATAACTGGAAGTGGTGCTTAGTCACAGTTAAAGCAGCAAACAGAGGTTCATCTTCTCAGAAGTAGTCAGAAGGTGAAGCAACGAAACATATTCAATTCAGTGCTTCAGAGTAACAGGTAATTGGTATTTTTTCTTTTAAACTTAGATTGTAGGCTTGAAGTGACTCAATACTTTCTTTCTGTGTTGTCTTTACTTATAATTGTTTTTGGGCTGTAGAAAATTTAAAACATAGTGGTGGTGTAATTCTGTGCTGTCTTTAATTGCTGCAAATTTTATCTAGGCTTGTCTGACTGTCTTGTAGCTAGGTGAAGGGTGTTAATTGTCTGGCCTCTGACCTCAGCTATGTGATAACTGGAGGTGGGGCTTAGTCACAGTTAAAGCAGCAAACAGAGGTTCATCTTCTCAGAAGAAGCCAGAAGGTGAAGGAAGAAACATATTCAATTCAATTGCTTCAGAGTAACTGGGAATTGGTATTTTTCTTTTAAACTTAGAATGTAAGCTTGTGTGACACTATACTTTCTTTCTGTGTTGTCTTTACTTATAATTGTTTTGGGCTGTTGAAAATTTAAAACATAGTGGTGGTGGTGTAATCCTGTGCTGTCTTTAATTGCTGCAAATTTTAACATGGCTTGTCTGACTGTCCTGTAGCTAGGTGAAGGGTGTTAACTGTCTGGCCTCTGACCTCATCTACGTGATAACTGGAGGTGGGGCTTAGTCACAGTAAAAGCAGCAAACAGAGGTTCATCTTTTCAGAAGAAGCCAGAAGGGGAAGGAAGGAATCATATTCAATTCAGTGCTTCAGAGTAACTGGTAATTGGTATTTTTCTTTTAAACTTAGATTGTAGGCTTGTAGTGACACTAATCTTTCTTTCTGTGTTGTCTTTACTTACAATTGTTTTTGGGCTGTTGAAAATTTAAAACATAGTGGTGGTGTAATTCTGTGCTGTCTTTAATTGCTGCAAATTTTATCTTGGCTTGTCTGACTGTCCTTTAGCTGGGTGAAGGGTGTGAATTGTCTGACACTCTGGCCTCAGCTCGTGATAACTGGAGGTGGGGCTTAGTCACAGTTAAAGAGCAAGCAAACAGAGTTCATCTTCTTAGAAGAAGCCAGAAGGTGAAGGAAGGAAACATATTCAATTCAGTGCTTCAGAGTAACTGGTAATTGGTATTTTCTTTTAAACTTAGATTGTAGGCTTGTAGTGACACTATACTTTCTTTCTGTGTTGTCTTACTTATAATTGTTTTGGGCTGTTGAAAATTTAAAACATAGTGGTGGTGGTGTAATTCTGTGCTGCCTCTTAATTGCTGCAAATTTCTATCTTGCTTGTCTGACTGTCCAGTAGCTAGGTGAAGGGTGTTAACTGTCTGGCCTCTGACCTCAGCTACGTGATAACTGGGTGGGGCTTAGTCACAGTAAAAGCAGCAAACAGAGGTTCATCTTTTCAGAAAAGCCAGAAGGGAAGGAAGAATCATATTCAATTCAGTGCTTCAGAGTAACTGGTAATTGGTATTTTCTTTAAACTTAGATTGTAGGCTTGTAGTGACACTATTCTTTCTTTCTGTGTTGTCTTTACTTACAATTGTTTTTGGGCTGTTGAAAATTTAAAACATAGTGGTGGTGTAATTCTGTGCTGTCTTTAATTGCTGCAAATTTTATCTTGGCTTATCTGACTGTCCTGTAGCTGGGTGAAGGGTGTGAATTGTCTGGCCTCTGACCTCAGCTACATGATAACTGGAGGTGGGGCTTAGTCACAGTTAAAGCAGCAAGCAAACAGAGGTTCATCTTCTTAGAAGAAGCCAGAAGGTGAAGGAAGGAAACATATTCAATTCAGTGCTTCAGAGTAACTGGTAATTGGTATTTTTCTTTTAAACTTAGATTGTAGGCTTGTAGTGACACTATACTTTCTTTCTGTGTTGTCTTTACTTATAATTGTTTTTGGGCTGTTGAAAATTTAAAACATAGTGGTGGTGTAATTCTGTGCTGTCTTTAATTGCTGCAAATTTTAACTTGGCTTGTCTGATTGTCCTGTAGCTAGGCGAAGGGTGTTAACTGTCTGGCCTCTGACCTCATCTACGTGATAACTGGAGGTGGGGCTTAGTCACAGTTAAAGCAGCAAACAGAGGTTCATCTTTTCAGAAGAAGCCAGAAGGTGAAGGAAGGAATCATATTCAATTCAGTGCTTCAGAGTAACAGATAATTGGTATTTTTCTTTTAAACTTAGATTGTAGGCTTGTAGTGACACTATACTTTCTTTCTGTGTTGTTTTTACTTATAATTGTTTTTGGGCTGTTAAAAATTTAAAACATAGTGGTGGTGTAATTCTGTGCTGTTTTTAATTGCTGCAAATTTTATCTTGGCTTGTCTGACTGTCCAGTAGCTGGGTGAAGGGTGTTAATTGTCTGGCCTCTGACCTCAGCTACATGATAACTGGAGGTGGGCTTAGTCACAGTTAAAGCAGCAAACAGAGTTCATCTTCTTAGAAAAGCCAGAAGGTGAAGGAAGAAACATATTCAATTCAGTGCTTCAGAGTAACTGGTAATTGGTATTTTCTTTTTAACTTAGATTGTGAAGCTTGTTTGACACTATTTTCTTTCTGTGTTGTCTTTACTTATAATTGTTTTTGGGCTGTTGAAAATTTAAAACATAGTGGTGGTGTAATTCTGTGCTGTCTTTAATTGCTGCAAATTTTATCCTGGCTTATCTGACTGTCCTGTAGCTGGGTGAAGGGTGTTAATTGTCTGGCCTCTGACCTCAGCTACGTGATAACTGGAGGTGGGGCTTTGTCACAGTTAAAGCAGCAAACAGAGGTTCATCTTCTCAGAAGAAGCCAGAAGATGAAGGAAGGAAACATATTCAATTCAGTGCTTCAGAGTAACTGGTAATTTGTATTTTTCTTTTAAACTTAGATTGTAGGCTTGTAGTGACACTATACTTTCTTTCTGTGTTGTCTTTACTTATAATTGTTTTTAGGCTGTTGAAAATTAAAACATAGTGGTGGTGTAATTCTGTGCTGTCTTTAATTGCTGCAAATTTTATCTTGGTTGTCTGACTGTCCTGTAGCTGGGTGAAGGGTGTTAATTGTCTGGCCTCTGACCTCAGCTACGTGATAACTGGAGGTGGGTCTTAGTCACAGTTAAAGCAGCAAACAGAGGTTCATGTTCTCAGAAGAAGCCAGAAGGTGAAGGAAGGAAACATATTCAATTCAGTGCTTCAGAGTAACTGGTAATTGGTATTTTTCTTTTAAACTTAGATTGTAGGCTTGTAATGACACTATACTTTCTTTCTGTGTTGTCTTTACTTATAATTGTTTTTGGGCTGTTGAAAATTTAAAACATAGTGGTGGTGTAATTCTGTGCTGTCTTTAATTGCTGCAAATTTTAACTTGGCTTGTCCTGACTGTCCTGTAGCTGGGTGAAGGGTGTTAACTGTCTGGCCTCTGACCTCATCTCGTGATAACGGAGGTGGGGCTTAGTCACAGTTAAAGCAGCAAACAGAGGTTCATCTTTCAGAAAAGCCAGAAGGTGAAGGAAGAATCATATTCAATTCAGTGCTTCAGAGTAACTGCTAATTGGTATTTTTCTTTAAACTTAGATTGTGGGCTTGTAGTGACACTATACTTTCTTTCTTTGTTGTCTTTACTTATAATTGTTTTTGGGCTGTTGAAAATTTAAAACATAGTGGTGATGTAAATCTGTGCTGTCTTTAATAGCTGCAAATTTTATCTTGGCTTGTCTGACTGTCCTGTAGCTGGGTGAAGGGTGTTAATTGTCTGGCCTCTGACCTCAGCTACGTGGTAACTGGAGGTGGTGCTTAGTCACAGTTAAAGCAGCAAACAGAGGTTCATCTTCTCAGAAGTAGTCAGAAGGTGAAGCAAGTAAACATATTCAATTCAGTGCTTCAGAGTAACAGGTAATTGGTATTTTTCTTTTAAACTTAGATTGTAGGCTTGTAATGACACTATACTTTCTTTCTGTGTTGTCTTTACTTATAATTGTTTTTGGGCTGTTGAAAATTTAAAACATAGTGGTGGTGTAATTCTGTGCTGTCTTTAATTGCTGCAAATTTTAACTTGGTTTGTCTGACTGTCCTGTAGCTAGGTGACGGGTGTTAACTGTCTGGCCTCTGACCTCATCTACGTGATAACTGGAGGTGGGGCTTAGTCACAGTTAAAGCAGCAAACAGAGGTTCATCTTTTCAGAAGAAGCCAGAAGGTGAAGGAAGGAAACATATTCAATTCAGTGCTTCAGAGTTACTGGTAATTGGTATTTTTCTTTTAAACTTAGATTGTAGGCTTGTAGTGACACTATACTTTCTTTCTGTGTTGTCTTTACTTATAATTGTTTTTGGGCTGTTGAAAATTTAAAACATAGTGGTGGTGTAATTCTGTGCTGTCTTTAATTGCTACAAATTTTATCTTGGCTTGTCTGACTGTCCTGTAGCTGGGTGAAGGGTGTTAATTGTCTGGCCTCTGACCTCAGCTACGTGATAACTGGAGGTGGGGCTAAGTCACAGTTAAAGCAGTAAACAGAGGTTCATCTTCTCAGAAGAAGCCAGAAGGTGAAGGAAGGAAACATATTCAATTCAGTGCTTCAGAGTAACTGGTAATTGGTATTTTTCTTTTAAACTTAGATTGTAGGCTTTTTGTGACACTATACTTTCTTTCTGTGTTGTCTTTACTTATAATTGTTTTTGGGCTGTTGAAAATTTAAAACATAGTGGTGGTGTAATTCTGTGCTGTCTTTAATTGCTGCAAATTTTATCTTGGCTTGTCTGACTGTCCTGTAGCTGGGTGAAGGTTGTTAATTGTCTGTCCTCTGACCTCAGCTACGTGATAACTGGAGGTGGGGCTTAGTCACAGTTAAAGCAGCAAACAGAGGTTCATCTTCTCAGAAGAAGCCAGAAGGTGAAGGAAGGAAACATATTCAATTCAGTGCTTCAGAGTAACTGGTAATTGGTATTTTTCTTTTAAACTTAGATTGTAGGCTTGTAGTGACACTATAGTTTCTTTCTGTGTTGTCTTTACTTATAATTGTTTTTGGGCTGTTGAAAATTTAAAACATAGTGGTGGTGTAATTCTGTGCTGTCTTTAATTGCTGCAAATTTTATCTTGGCTTGTCTGACTGTCCTGTAGCTGGGTGAAGGGTGTTAATTGTCTGGCCTCTGACCTCAGCTACGTGGTAACTGGAGGTGGGGCTTAGTCACAGTTAAAGCAGCAAACAGAGGTTCATCTTCTCAGAAGAAGCCAGAAGGTGAAGGAAGGAAACATATTCAATTCAGTGCTTCAGAGTAACTGGTAATTGGTATTTTTCTTTTAAACTTAGATTGTAGGCTTGTAGTGACACTATACTTTCTTTCTGTGTTGTCTTTACTTATAATTGTTTTTGGGCTGTTGAAAATTTAAAACATAATTGTGGTGTAATTCTGTGCTGTCTTTAATTGCTGCAAATTTTATCTTGGCTTGTCTGACTGTCCTGTAGCTATGTGAAGGGTGTTAATTGTCTGGCCTCTGACCTCAGCTACGTGATAACTGGAGGTGGGGCTTAGTCACAGTTAAAGCAGCAAACAGAGGTTCATCTTCTCAGAAGAAGCCAGAAGGTGAAGGAGAGAAACATATTCAATTCAGTGCTTCAGAGTAACTGGTAATTGGTATTTTTCTTTTAAACTTAGATTGTAGCCTTGTAGTGACACTATACTTTCTTTCTGTGTTGTCTTTACTTATAATTGTTTTTGGGCTGTTGAAAATTTAAAACATAGTGGTGGTGTAATTCTGTGCTGTCTTTAATTGCTGCAAATTTTATCTTGGCTTGTCTGACTGTCCTGTAACTGGGTGAAGGGTGTTAATTGTCTGGCCTCTGACCTCAGCTACGTGATAACTGGAGGTGGGGCTTAGTCACAGTTTAAGCAGCAAACAGAGGTTCATCTTCTCAGAAGAAGCCAGAAGGTGAAGGAAGGAAACATATTCAATTCAGTGCTTCAGAGTAACTGGTAATTGGTATTTTTCTTTTAAACTTAGATTGTAGGCTTGTAGTGACACTATACTTTCTTTCTGTGTTGTCTTTACTTATAATTGTTTTTGGGCTGTTGAAAATTTAAAACATAGTGGTGGTGTAATTCTGTGCTGTCTTTAATTGCTGCAAATTTTATCTTGGCTTGTCTGACTGTCCTGTAGCTAGGTGAAGGGTGTTAATTGTCTGGCCTCTGACCTCAGCTACGTGATAACTGGAGGTGGGGCTTAGTCACAGTTAAAGCAGCAAACAGAGGTTCATCTTCTCAGAAGAAGCCAGAAGGTGAAGGAAGGAAACATATTCAATTCAGTGCTTCAGAGTAACTGGTAATTGGTATTTTTCTTTTAAACTTAGATTGTAGGCTTTTAGTGACACTATATTTTCTTTCTGTGTTGTCTTTACTTATAATTGTTTTTGGGCTGTTGAAAATTTAAAACATAGTGGTGGTGTAATTCTGTGCTGTATTTAATTGCTGCAAATTTTATCTTGGATTGTCTGACTGTCCTGTAGCTGGGTGCAGGGTGTTAATTGTCTGGCCTCTGACCTCAGCTATGTGATAACTGGAGGTGGGGTTTAGTCACAGTTAAAGCAGCAAACAGAGGTTCATCTTCTCAGAAGAAGCCAGAAGGTGAAGGAAGGAAACATATTCAATTCAGTGCTTCAGAGTAACTGGTAATTGGTATTTTTCTTTTAAACTTAGATTGTAGGCTTGTAGTGACACTATACTTTCTTTCTGTGTTGTCTTTACTTCTAATTGTTTTTGGGCTGTTGAAAATTTAAAACATAGTGGTGGTGTAATTCTGTGCTGTCTTTAATTGCTGCAAATGTTCACCCCTCCTCCCTTCCCCAACTCTTAATTGTATGCCCTGATAAATCTGATTGACAGGAGCTAAACACAAGGTATAGTAAGAGGTGTGAAGTAGGAGGGCAAGGGGAAGAAGACCACCCTCAGCACGACAAGTGTTTTGACTCATTTATTTATTTATTGGTTTCTTTTTCCTTAAAAAAATATATATATCTGAGGATCAGTTACAGGATTTTTAGTACTGTAAATAAATAAAAAGAGGACTAAAAGAGCTTCAGTAGCAGAGAAGTAGTGGAACTGCAGTATAATGTGGGGAGTGGTGCAATGCAGTGGCTGTGGGGCAGCCATATTCAGGCAGACCTTCTGGACACTGAGGTGCTGCCCTATCTGCATGCATCTCTCGGGACTGCGGGATGAGGTAGCCAGACTCAGAGCGGAAGTAAACTGGGTCAGGAGTACCATCACCCCTATCCAGGGACCACCCAGTCCAATGCAGCTGCCTCAAAGGATGCGAGCGAGGAGCACTTGGATGACAGTGGGCTCAGGGAGGGTTAGAGCAGTCAGGCAGAGGCACATCCCAGATCCTATTCCTCTCAGAACTCATATGCCACACTGGCAAATGAGGACAACCAAATAGTGGTACCCAGGGAAGTGGAAGGAAAGGATGTGGAGGTTAGGCAAGGAGGTGACCTCAGTGGGGAAAGCAGTGGACCCCAGAGGAGGAGGAAGTGAACCCTGGTGGGGGACTCCATCATAAGAGGGATCCAGCTAGGAACACAGGAGGGGGAGAACAGGGAGGTGAGGTGCCTACCAGGTGCCATGGCATGGAGGGATGGAAGGAAGATACTGGGGATCACTGGGAAGGCAAGATGGGAGGGTGAGCTGGATGTCATTATCCACCTAGGTACTAATGACTTGGCAAATGGGGAGCCAAAGGAAGTTCAGGAAGAGTTTAGGAAACTGGGGAGGGTCTCAAGCAGTAGCTACTTCTGTCACTTTCTCAAGTACTACCTGTGAGAGGCAAGGAGAACATAGGTGCATGCACAGGAACTTTAACTCATGGTTGAAGCACTGGTGCTGTGAGGAAGAGGTTTGGATTCATTGGTGACTGGGGTCCCACCTAGAGGGATGGAGGTTTGTTCAAGCCTGATGGCCTGCATCCATCCTGGAGGAATCAAGCACTCAATGATAAGTTTAAATGCTACATTGACAAGCATTTAAACTAGCAAAGGGGTGGCAGGCAAGGATGGTACCTACTTGCTCACCCCCCACAGCTAGTAGTGGAACCAGTGAACCAGAGGAGTGGCTATCTCTGCAAATCAGTGTGCAAAAGATGGAGATTAGTGTCTAAAAGGTGGATAAGCAGAAAAGGGGCAAAATTCAGCAGAAGGGCAGACAGCAAGGAGAACCAGGGATAAATGACAACCAAGGAAGGGGCTGGAGTAGAACAGTGAAGCAGTCTAGGGAGGTCAAATCATGGAAAGCCATGTGTGCAAATGCCAGGAGCCTTAGCAACAAGATGGAAGATCTGGAGGCTGTCATGGTACAGTCAGACCTGGACATTGTGGCCATCACTGAAACCTGGTGTAATGATAACCATGACTGGGAGATGGCCATACCTGGCTACAACATATTCAGAAGAGACAGAGCAGGCAGGAAGGGAGGAGGAGTGGCACTGTATGTGAAAAATGACATAAGGGCCACACAGATCCAGGAGGAACAAAATGTGGGAGAGATACTGTGGGTTAAGCTGGAAAGGAAAATGGGGCCAGCCATCCACACAGGTGTGGTCTATAGACCACCAGCCCAGGAGGAAGAAACAGATAGGGAGCTGATGCTAGCCATCTAAAGGATGGCAGACAAGGGTGAGGTAGTACTGGTTGGAGACTTCAATATACCAGACGTGGACTGGAGCATCCCAGCAGCAGCATCAACTAGGAGCAGATTTATCCTGGACTCCCTTCAGGGTGCCTTCCTCAAGCAACTGGTCATGGAACCAACTCAGCAGAAGGCAATACTGGACCTTCTGCTCACAAACAGGGACAGTGTGATGGGGGTAACAGTGGGGAGCACCTGGGAAACAGTGACCACCAGTCATTGTGGTTTGAAATCACAGAAAAGCAGAACCAAACCACACAAAACATGTATCCTGGATTTTAGGGGAGACTTTGGGAAAATGGGAGATACTTGAAAGAGGCATTAAGGGAATGGGACAGGAATCAGGGGTTGAGGAACAGTGGGCAGTATTTAAAATGGGATTATAAGAACAACAGAATTATGCATTAAGCAGGTTAGCAAGAGGAAAAGGAAGAGAGACCAGTATGGTTTTCCAAAGAGGTAGCAAAGAAAGTGAAAGCCAAAAGATTGCATTCAGGCAATACAAAAAGACACAGGCAGAAGGGGATAGGAGAAGTACCAGGAGAAACAAAGGGAGGCAGGGAAGTCAGTAAGGAAGCCAAAGCTCAGACAGAAGAACACATTGCAAAATCAGTGGGTAAAGGGACAAAACCTTTACAGGTACATAAGTGAAAAAGAAAGACAAAGGGAGGGATAGTGAGACTGAAGGGGAGGATGGGAGCGCGTGGAGGATGACAACAGTAAAGCTGACATATTGAACAGGTATTTCTGCTCAGTCTTTACTAGGAAGAGGGGTAATGGGTCTGAAGGAGTACAAAGGGTGAGAATGGTGCAGAAATGGACACAAGTCCCTTTACACGAGAAAGGGTCCTGAAGGAACTGGAAGTAATAAGAGCTGATAAAGCAATGGGGCCAGATGGGGTGCACCCCAGGGTCCTTAAAGAACTAAGAGAGGTGGTGGCTGAACCTCTGGCTATCCTGTTCAGCCAATCACTGGAAACAGGGGATTTACCCAAAGACTGGAGGACAGCAGATGTAGTCCCCTTATACAAAAGTGGGAACAAAGAGGAAGCAGGGAACTACCGACCAGTCAGCCTCACCTCGGTAGTGGGAAAGATCATGGAAGCACTACTGAAGGAGAGATTGGTGGAACATCTGGTTGTCAATGGACTACAGGACCCAAGGCAGCATGGTTTCACCAGGGGAGGTCATGTCAGACCAACCTCATTGAATTTTTTGACTGGGTGACTAGGGAGGTGGATCAGGGGAGGGCAGTGGACATGGCCTATCTGGACTTCAGCAAGGCCTTTGACACTGTGCCACATAGAAGACTATTACACAAACTGGGGAATATGGGTGTGGGCAGGACAGTAGTGTGGTGGGTAGGTAACTGGCTGGGTGGCAGGACACAGAGGGTGGTGGTAAATGGCTGTCAAACCACAGAGGGAAGAGTGACCAGTGGGGTACCACAGGGATCAGTGCTGGGACCGGTCCTATTCAACATCTTCATCAGTGACATTGCATAGGATCTAGAAGGCAGAATTTCACTGTTCGCTGATGACACAAAGCTCTGTAACAGAGTAGACACACCAGAGGGTGTGGACAGAATGAGAAGGACCTGCAGAAACTTGAAGAATGGTCAAGAGTTTGGCAGTTGAAATTCAATGCAAAGAAGTGCAAGATAATGCATATGGGGCACAAAACCCTGGCACAATATATCAGTTGGGGGTGAGGATATAGCATGCACCAAGCAGGAAAGGGATCTTGGGGTTGTCATCTCTAATGACCTCAAGGTAGGAAACAGTGTGACAAGGCATCAGGTAAGTAAATAGGATGCTGGGATGTATAGGCAGGGGCATCACCAGCAGGAAAAGAGGTCATAATTCCACTATACAAGACACTAGTGAGGCCCCACCTGGAGTACAGTGTACAGTTCTGGAGACCATACCTACGTAAGGACAGAGACAGGGTAGATAAGGTTCAGAGGAGGGCAACAAAGGTGGTGCATGGGTTGCATCACAAGTCCTATGAAGACAGGTTGAAGGAACTGAACATGTACTCCCTGGAGGAGAGGAAGGAGAGAGGGGATATGATAGAGACATACAAGTATCTTACAGGGAGGAACAGGGTGCAGGAAAACACTATTTTTAAGCGAAAAAGATGTTTCAGGACTAGAGGGCATGGGATGAAGTTCGAGGGAGGACGATTCAGAGGAAACATGGGAAAGAATTTCTTCACAGAACGGGTGGTGGACAAGTGGAACACCCTGCCAGAGGAAGTGGTGGGGGCTGAAACAATCACGGGATTTAAGAATGCATGGGATAGACATAAAGGAATTCTAGAGGTCAGGGGTAAGGGGAAATAGACTTCTAGGAAAACAAACTGAACTTACAAGCTCAAATGGGCAGACTAGGTGGGCCATAGGCCCTTATCTGCCGACACTGTCTATGTATCTATGTATCAATGTATCTATGATCACAATCTAGCCAAGCGTTCACCAAACTTATATTTTATCAACTTTATTAGCCTTAAAAAAAAACACATCTCGAGCGACCAGCAAAAACACCAACTTCAGCTTCAGTTTAATCTATTCTGGTCAAACTTCACAACCTGACCAAATGCCAATATCAGCTTTGTGTCTTTTCTTTTAAAAGAGGAATTGAATCAGCTTTACACTGATCATGCTGCTGGCCTTAATTAAAGCTGTATCTAGCTGTGTGGAACCCAGGAGCCAGCATGTGCACTGCATTAGGAGCCACCTGACTAGCGACAACTAGCCCCACTGTAAGCTGCGGGTTTTCTCTACCTCCTCAGGTGTGATATTTGAAACAAAGGCAGGCGCCTGTCTGCCTGCCGTGTTACTACTAAACGGCCACTTCTCCCACAACAGGAATCTCTCTACCTGATCACAATCTAGCCAAGCACTCACCAAACTTCTTTCTATAAAATTTATACAGTATTTAATCACATCTCTAGTGACCAAAAACACCAACTTCAGCTTTTTCGTTTAAAATAATCTGATCAAACTTCACAAACTGACTAAACGGCAACATCAGCTTTTTTCTTTTCTTTTAAAGAGGAATCTGAACAAACGTAATCTGATCAGACTTTACAAGCTGACTAACAACCAACATCAGCTTTTTCCTTTCTTTTAAAAGAGATTGTGAACAAACTGGTTATGTTGCTTGCCTTAATTAAAGCTGTATCTAGCTCAGCTGTGAGGAAGGCCCCTCATTAATTAACAATTCCAGCATTCAGATAATTAGATCTTAGAGCCAGCATTGACTAGTTCTTCAAGAACTCCCCTGGGATGGTTGATTCCTGAGAATGCAAATTGTAATACAGCTTTCTTTTTAGCAAATTCAAAGATAAACTTCTTGTCTCTTACCTTGTTTAGGATTCTAAGCAGGGACCCCTGTGTGCTAGCCTTTCAGATGCACTAGAGAACAGGGACCCCTCCCGTGACCAAGGCGTACTGCAAAATTTGATACTAGGTTACATGTACATCTATGGCCTATCTGGTGGGCTAAAACCCATGATGTAATGTCTGGAGTGCCGTGGATACATGACCAACACAATTCTCTATTACTAGAGATGCTGAAAAACAACACAAGGAGCTATGCACAACATCTAGATGAGATAGAGGAAGGCAAAGAAGAGGGGAAAGAAAAGGAGTTAGTAATAAAGTAGAATGAAAATAATAAAAAGACCATAAACGATATAACAGAAGAAGTAGGCAGGAAGGAAAATTTGGAAATAAAACAACGTGTACACCAACTAAAAGTGTAAGAATTGAATGGGAAAAGAAAAAAATCAAGTAGTAAAAGAAAAGGATAGAGTGAAAGAGGATACCTATGCTAGGAAAAGTTTAAGAACAAAAAGCAGAACAGAAAAGGAGAATATATTTAGAAGGGGAGAATGGAATACTGATACCGACATTAACCCCCTCCCAACTAGAGGAAAGTATGGTGGCAGAACAAAATAATCAAAAGGGAAAAGAAATGGCTAGATTACAAAATGAACAGATGATAGCGGACTTAGAATTTAGAAAGCAGAGTAAGGTTAAAATGGGAGGAGCAGAACAAACTGATAAGGAAAAAGATGAAATCCTGAAAGAGGAAAAGATTAAAAAAGGACTAATAAATCATAGATACATAGACAGTGTCGGCAGATAAGGGCCTATGGCCCACACAGTCTGCCCATTTGAGCTTGTAAGTTCAGTTTATGTTTTCCTAGAAGTCTGTTGCCCCTTTCCCCTGACCTCCAGAATTCCTTTATGTCTATCCCATGCATTCTTAAATCCCGTGATTGTTTCAGCCCCCACCACTTCCTCTGGCAGGGTGTTCCACTTGTCCACCACCCGTTCTGTGAAGACATTCTTCCTCATGTTTCCTCTGAATCGTCCTCCTCCAACTTCATCCCATGCCCTCTAGTCCTGGTGCATCTTTTTCACTTAAAATAGTGTATTCCTGCACCCTGTTCCTCCCTGTGAGATACTTGTATGTCTCTATCATATCCTCTCTCCCTCCTCTCCTCCAGGAGTACATGTTCAGTTCCTTCAACCTGTCTTCATAGGACTTGTGATGCAATCCATGCACCATCTTTGTTGCCCTCCTCTGAATCTTCTCTGCCCTGTCTATGTCCTTACGTAGGTATGGTCTCCAGAACTGTACACTGTACTCTCCAGGTGGGGCCTCACTAGTGTCTTGTATAAGCGGAATTATGACCTCCCTTTTCCTGCTGCTGATGCCCCTGCCTATACATCCCAGCATCCTATTTGCTTTACCTGCTGCCTTGTCACACTGTTTCCCTACCTTGAGGTCATCAGAGATGATAACCCCAAGATCCTTTCCTGTTTGGTGCATGCTATATCCTCACCCCAAACTGATATATTGTGCCAGGTTTTGTGCCCTATATGCATTATTTTGCACTTCTTTGCATTGAATTTCAACTGCCAAACCCCTGACCATTCTTCAAGTTTCTGCAGGTCCCTTCTCATTCTGTCTACACCCTCTGGTGTGTCTACTCTGTTACAGAGCTTTGTGTCATCAGCAAACAGTGAAATTCTGCCTTCTAGGTCCTGTGCAATGTCACTGATGAAGATGTTGAATAGGACCGTCCCAGCACTGATCCCTGTGGTACCCCACTGGTCACTCTTCCCTCTGTGGGTGACAGCCATTACCACCACCCTCTGTGTCCTGCCACCCAGCCAGTTACCTACCCACCACACTACTGTCCTGCCACACCTATATTCCCCAGTTTGTGTAGTAGTCTTCTATGTGGCACAGTGTCAAAGGCCTTGCTGAAGTCCAGATAGGCCATGTCCACTGCCCTCCCTGATCCACCTCCTAGTCACCCAGTCAAAAATTCAATGAGGTTGGTCTGACATGACCTCCCCTGGTGAAACCATGCTGCTTTGGGTCCTGTAGTCCATTGACAACCAGATGTTCCACCAATCTCTCCTTCAGTAGTGCTTCCATGATCTTCCCCACTACTGAGGTGAGGCTGACTGGTCAGTAGTTCCCTGCTTCCTCTTTGTTCCCACTTTTGTATAAGTGGACTACATCTGCTGTCCTCCAGTCTTTGGGTACCTCCCCTGTTTCCAGTGATCAGCTAAACAGGATAGCCAGAGGTTCAACCACCACCTCTCTTAGTTCTTTAAGGACCATGGGGTGCACCCCATCTGGCCCAACGGTTTTCTTTAGATGTATCCCGAAAACCAAAAATGAAAACTTAACAACTCTGAAAATAGCAGTATGTAATGTATGTAAGGGTTTATAGGGATATAAGTTTAGGTGGAATGACATTGCTTCAGTATATAGATACTATTGCGGTAGGGGAAAAGGATGGGTCTGTCTAGTAATGCAGACGTCTGGAACTAGGCAGATGATCTTTGATGTAAAAGTAGAGTTTAAAAAAATGAGTGTAAAAGCAGAAACAAGTATATGCTGGGAAGAAAATGGAAAGGAGGAAAGTAAGAAAATACTAGAGGAAAGGTGTGAAACATCCCAGATAGATCCACACCCTTCACTGGGAAGGAAAATCCAGAAAAGATTAACAAACTACTAGGAACCAGTACATAAAGATTATACATTACAGGATAGTGGACAAGTAGGGAATAAGGATAGGATGATTACAGGGAGGAAAATCAGAGGTCCTAGAATAAACAACAGTATGATAATGTCATTGCATGATAATTCTGTGGTAGATTTGGGCTCTTCATCAATGGATATCACAAAGAAAAAATAGGTTTTACCAATTGGAAGTGGAAGTGATTCTTAATTGACAAAGAGAGAAAAAGAAGTGTCCCCCAATCCCTCTAGAAAAGCCTTAGAGAGAGGTAATCTCCTGGAACATAGTGGGACTGGGGGAAACTGAAGGTTATGGGCCGGTGGAATTTAGTTTCAAAATTTACGGTCATTTTACTTCAAGAAACTTGGGTAACCAATCAGGTGGGATATCTTTTAGAGGGTTACCAGACCTGGGGAGTTCAAGCACACAAATCTTCTAAATATGGAAGACCCTCAGGGGGGGATAAGTACCCTTGAAAAAATGGGCATTGGGTTGGAAGTGAAGTGCATTGTAAAGAATGAAACATACAATATTTTAGGAATTGTTCTATCCAGGGATGGGAATCCCTTATGTGTAATTCTGAATGTTTATTTCATACCAAAGGTTATGCTGAATGAGAACACTAAAAGAATGGAAAGTTTACAGGAAATATTACTGGATGTACAAGTAAAATATCTGGGATTTACTAGCATACTGGGCAGAGACTTGGATGCGAGAGTTGGGATGTAAATAGAGGATCCAAGTAACAACTGGAACTTAGACGAAACCCTAGGAATTCCCATAAGGTCATCTAAAGACTTAGAGTCTAATAATCAAGGAAATCTTCTGTTAAAAGTGTCAAAAACTACTAATATGAGAATGTTAAATTGCAGATCTATTGGAGACAGAGCTGGAAAATGTACACACATGGGAATAAGGGGAGGAAGTGTGTTGGATTATTTTATAGTTGATGCTTTTTCTTTTTTATGATAACAAAGATGAGGATTTTGGAAGTATAGGATAGCGATCATTTTCCTCTGTCTCTAAGTATAGATCTGGCATTATCAGGGAAATTGAGAAGAGAGAATTTGGAAAGAATGTCTATTGCAAATGAAAATATGCAAGTATATAACAAGAAAAAAATAAGATGAATGGAAGAGACTAAAGGAAGAGTGCAAAAGCTGTTGCAGGAAGAAGGGTTGTTGCAACAAAAAGGAGAAGTATTAAATACTATCAGGTAGGGATGAATGAGTATGGGTAGAGGAATGGACAAGTAGAAATGTTTAGCTCCAATTTAAGAGATATGGAATGTTTTGGGTAATGTGAAAGAATGGTCTTAGCTAAATTAAGATCAGGTAAGGAAAACAGGACTATCAGGAGGAATAGGAAGGAAAAAGGAATGGCTAAATGGTACGATAAAGAATGTGTAACTGCAAAATCCAGAATGATGAAAAAGGGCAGAAGAATGAGAGATACAAGGGAGTTGCAGGATAGGGTGACTTTTATAAATTTAAGACAAGAATATAGGGCAATAATAAATACTAAAAAACAAAAATATTCAACTGCCCTTTGGCAAGCTTTGCAGATATCAATAGTGGAAAAGGACACAAAATCTTTTTGGAATTTAGTGGCATATGGAACGGGCAATTTTAGAACAAATATAGAAGTGTATATCACCCCAGAGGTCTGGATAAATCATTTTAAAATAATATATAGATCTGATCAAAAGCCAGCAGAAGTCCAGAGAAATAATATTAAGAAAAATAGTAAATGGAATACCCGGGAAAATAAAGGCTGGAATGATTTCACAATAGGGGAGGTGGTAAAAGCAATTAAGGATCAAAAAAATAATAAAACTACAGGTATGGATGAGATAAATGCAGAGATCTATCACTCTGACCCAGAATAGTGGGCTGAAATATTGACCCCGATGTTCAATTATATGGTGAAGTTGGAAAAAAATTCCTTTAAATTGGTCCCTGGGTGTGATAGTCCCCTTACATAGAAAGGGATCAATGGAGGACCCAGGTAATTATAGACCAATTACTGTGTTAAGTATAAGTTCCAAAATTTTTGCCAGACTTTTATTAGTAAGGTTAGAGCACTGGGTAGAGGAAAACAGCATAATATCTTTATTCCAGTCTGGATTTAGAAAGCATATATCCACATTGGACCCAATATTTACTCTTATTCACATAGTAAATAGGTAAGAAAGGAGGGCAGAAAGCTTTATGCAGCATTTATTGACATTAAAGTGGCATGCCGTTTGTATATACATAGTAAGTAGCAACTGCTGTTTTGTCTGTTCCTTCACTTACTTCTGTACATTGTATAAGCCACTGTACTGCTTTGTCTCTGACTGCTGTAATATCTTGTACCACATTTACCTGGTTGTACTATACCCTGCATCTTTTGTATGATATGATATTTTCTTGTGTCTTTCATTGCACTGTAATGCCTGACACTGTATGCTTTGTATTGTATTCTATGACGTGGAGCCTTTGTAAAGGAGTCTCTGACTCAAAGGTATTAATTCTGATATGTTTCAATAAATCAAAAAAAAATGATAGTGTCAATAGAAATTATCTGTGGGAAATTTTTGAAAATAAGGGGATAGATGGTAAATTACTTAAGATGATTAAATTACTATATAAAGATTCTGAAGTTGTAATAAGATACTGTAAAGATGGTGCTTGCATGGAGCCCTTGGACATTAATTATGGTGTAAGATAGGGATGCTTGCTGGCACCAACACTTTTTAACATTTACATAGGAACAGTGGGAGAAGAATTACAAAAAATTGATACCTTTCCACCTAGAATATTTCAGTTATTGGTGAAAATGATGTTATGCGCAGAAGATGCTATTATTATGTCCCAAACCCTGATGGGGTTAAAAAGAGCTCTAACCTCAGTTTCTGGCTCTTTAAACAGGTTAGATTTAGAGCTTAATACTCAGAAGACAAAGATTATGGTGTTTGAAAAAGGAAATTCAAATCCATATAATTGGACAATGGAAGAAAAACACTTTGAAGAATTGAATACATTTTGTTATCTGGGTCTTCGGTTTTAAAAAAAACTAACATGGAAAATTCATATGCAAAAAATAAAGGAAAAAATGTGAGATCAGTGCAGACAATAACAAGGTTTGCCAATACTTTTTCCCCAAATTCTTACATTGCACAAATTAGATGGCTGGAGGTGAAGATTAATGCACAGATGCTGTATGCATCAAACATTTGGGGCATACTGGGGGACACAAATGTTTTAGAAGCAATACAGAACAAGTTTCTCAAACAACTTTGGGGGTATTCATCTGCACCCACAGTTCAATGGTAAGAGTAGAAACTTGAGTGCATGCTAGTAAAACAAAGGTAGGGAAAAGTGCAATAATTTACTGATATTGAATAACTAATAATGAAGATCCTGATTTATCTTAGTATGCACTTTTGGAGGAATGTGAAGAAAGATTTAGGGGTATTGATATGTGGATGCCTACCTTAAACTCCATCTTAAATAAACTGGGATTAGTATATAATTATGTATTACAACCTGATAAGGGTATCTACCTATTCAAGAACCAGGCAATCCGAAGATTACTTGATGTAAAGGCAGCACAGGCTATAGAGTGTATACATGATCATAGGGAAGGGAAAGTATATAGGAATATTAAAAATATATTTTAAACAGAAAAATATTTAGTGTTCTGTGATAACAAAAATCAAAGAAAAGCCTTTAGTAGACTCCGGATGGAACAGGTTACCCCGGGGGTAAAGTATATGATATGGAGAGCATCAATATTGGTCCCATGTTATTGTAATGAAAATTATAAGTGGGAAATCTCCCATGTAATGTTTAAATGTCCAGTTTTTGATACACCTAGGATACAGTGGATTTGGCCTATAAAAGACCATTTAGAGGTGGATGATTCTTGGTCTAAAATCATGAGTATATTTACTGTAAGTCTAGACATGAGCCGGTAATATATGCATTAGCAAAATTTGCACAGTATGTATTCTATTATGTTGAAAAAAGAATTCTATGAGGAATGAATAGTGAGAAATGGAGCGCTTTATTGAAAGAAACTAATTATGGATTTCCTTACCCTAGCTTGCTCTCTCTTTGGGCACTTTCGATACTTTGTTTAAAGCTATTCTGATTATAAATGTGGAAGGATGTAATTATTCGTATCCTGTGTTTTTAAAAATGTTTTTAAATATAACATGTAACAAAATTATTTTTATATACATGTGTGTGGATAAAAAAAAATAAACTTTGACTTTGACTATGAATGATTAAACAGGCCACTCCTGGAGTACTGTGCCCAGTTTCAGAGTCCACACCTAAGGAACAACAAGCGCAGGCTGTACATAATGCAACGTAAAGTAACCAAAATGGTTCATGGCCTGCAGGACAGATTCAATGAGGACTGGCTTTGGGAATTGAACTGAACATGCACTCCTTCGAGGTCTGAATGGAGAGGGTGATATGACAGAGACCTTCAAGTTCCTGAAAGGAATGAACAAGGTAAACTGTAAAAACAAATTCTACAGGAATAGCAAACGTAGAGCACAGGGACATCAATGCAAGCTGGTGGAAGGGAAAGTCAGAAAGAACATGAAGTTCTATTTTTTTTTTTTTTTGCAATTTATTTCTTCACCCCCTTGCCTGAGGAACTCTCTCCAGCAACTGCCTAACCTGCTCTCTACTTCCTGCTGTGGTGACTGCAGCTACTCCCTCACTCTGACCAGGCAGCGCCTCCGAATCTAAGCCCCCATGGGGAAGGGCTGCCCTATCCTCCAAGGGCAGTCTATCTATAGCATAGTGTGCCTGTCAGAGTGGAGGACCAGGGAGAGTGAGGAGCCCAGCACTGGGAGTGTGGAGCTGGCAGCAGTGTCTTCGCTTATCTTCTGGGGGGGCCATTTTTCTCTGTTTCCCCAGATGCTCAGTCATGCGATGGCGTCTATGGCACTAGTGCCGATGCCTGCCACAGCACCCCCTTGCAATGCTTGGTAACGCAAACTTGGCTCCCTCCGGTCCCCACCAGAGGTCGCACTTGTGCGACGCAAACCCTAGAGCCCTCCTTGGGAAGACAGAGTAGTCCTCTGGATGCTCGATCTCTTCCCTCTGCTGCCGACCCCCGACGACCCGAATTTGCTCCCGAACCCGGGTCGCTAGGGTAGTGTGAGGTGTGGTTATCCAGCGCCTGAGCTCTCAGCGCCACCGGGCCAGCCCATGAAGTTCTATTTTACAGAAAGAGAGTGGCTGAGCCATGGGACAGCCTGTTTGCTGATGCAGTGAGTGCCAAAACCATCAACAGATTCAAACACTATAGGGATAGAGTTCAGAGTTTTTGCCTCCTCCCCACTGTCTCTCAAATAATTCCATTGTTATTTCTCCATTCACCCCTGTGGCTTCTCCTGATACTGGGCCCAAGGTTGTTGCCCATCATCCTCCATTCTCTGCTGCCCCTTCTCCCTGCACCCTCATTAGTGCAGCTACCTTTCCCAGTATAAACCCATATTGTGTATTGCACTCTGCTAAGTGTTCTTAAGTACTTCATTCATCATAGTGTACCCCCTATTCTGTTTATCCTTCTCCCCCGACCACACAGCTGGATGCAAACAGATAGCAGCTCAGTATGTCCTTCCAGGTAACACTTTTCAACTCAATCAATCAATCAATCAATAAAGTTTTATTTTTTTTTTCAATTTAAAATTTATTAAAATGTTTTCCATTAAAACATCACAATACCTTTGCACATAATTACATACTGATAAGTTACAAAATGTGTTAAAGAGGGATCCAAGCACAATGCAATCCAAATAGATTTATTCTTATGTTTGATCAAACCATACATCTTAACTTTATGAAGATATTTAAATATATACAAAAATGTATTTATCATTAAATACTTACTGTAGAACAGTAGGTTGGAAACACACCACATATATCCAAAAAGACTCACTTTTATCAATTATTGAGTAGCAAATTCTTTCATCATTTGCTACCCCCTTCCAGAGAGCTTAAGCACTGTTGCAGAGATGGTACAGTTATTTCCTTCCAGTTTCTAAGAAGAAGCCATTTAAAAACCAGTGCTACTGACAAGACCCATATTTTCTTTAATTTTGGAATGTCTTTTAACATACTAACATCACCAATGACAAATACCAGCGGGGAAAGCAGGATAGGAAGACCTATTATGATTTGACATAATGCACAAATTTGTTTCCAGTGATCTAGTACCCCTATGCAGAACCAAAGTATGTGTGCCAGTCCTGCATCCAACATCCCACATCTCCAGCAATGATCATTGTCACTCAACCCTAATCTGAATTATTGTCTGGGGGAATAATAATAATAATGCAAGATTTTAAACTGTAGTAGTTTACCCTGTATTTCTTTGGATGATTTGGAAGCATTTACCCAACCTGAGGATGTGATTACTTTTCCCAAATCTTCCTGCCATATAAGTCTAGCATGTTCTGTCAGACAGTCATCCACCTCATTTAACAATTTATAAGTTAAACTAAAGCCTTTGAGAAGGTAAGCTAATTTCAGCAATGTGTCTCATTCCAAAGTAGGGGGAAGCACATAGTTAGGGTCTAAGAATTTACTAAAGAGAAAACTCCTTATTTGTAGATACATACAGAAATCACTCTTATTTAACTGGAAATTATTTCTAAGATTCTCAAAAGATGATAATCTCTCATCACTATCTAATAAATCACCAAGTACTTTAATACCTTTCCTTCTCCAATCTTTCTCCTTTAGAACTTTATTATTAGGAGTAATCAATGGGTTCCCCCATAGAGGCATACATTTTGAAAGGCACTAATTTGACATTTTTTAGACAATTGAAGTTTTTACATACTAGTATTGAAGGAGATCACGTGATGGACTGGGCTTTCTAACTGCTGTTTCCCTCGGCTCCCGCTCCCCCAACTGAAAATCTAATTTCATCAAGCACTTTCTGGCTTGTAATTGGGGGCATCCTCAACATTTATATTCCTGCTCACCCAACGGAGCTTGCTGGCTGTTTTTTTTGAAGCACCTACTGCTTTAATGCGTAGCGATGGAGGCCGAAATGAAAACGGCCTTGCCTAGACATGCGCCCCCCGTGTCACCCGATAAGCAGGCGAAGAAGGCAAAACCTCTCCAGCAACCATCGGCTAAACAACTGGGTGCATTTTCAGCATCAGCACCGCTTTCAGAAGAGCGATTTTTGCAAGAGCTGCAACCCTTTAAGGAGACGCTTCTGGATATTGCCACTGATCTTAAAAATATTCGTGCTGAAATGGTGGATCTCAGAACTCGCATGGTAGACACGGAGACACGCACCTATTCCTTAGAGACCTGGAGAGACAGGGTGGAACCAGAAATTACAAAGCTCAGGCAGCAAATTACTAAATTACAACTCAAAACCGAAGATCTAGAAGGGCACAGTAGGAGGAACAACATCTTGATCTTTGGCCTACCAGAAGGGGCTGAAGGTCCCTCTGCAATTTTGTTTATGCAGAAACTCTTCTCTAAGATCGTGGGCCCTTCCCCACATAACCCTACCTATCTAATAGAAAGGGCACACAGGTCTCTACGTCCAAAGCCAGAGGAGACTGCCTCCCCTCATCTGATGATTATTCATTTTCTCAACTATCTGGAAAAGCAGCACATTTTGGCGAAAGTCAGAGAGTTACAATCTATACAATGGGAGGGCAAGCGACTAAGAATTACTCAGGATTTACCCCTAGAAACTCGGCGGAAAAGAGCCTCCTTTCATTCAATAGTCAGCAAGCTGATAGCTGCCAGTATTAAGTTTCGCATGGCATACCCAGCACGTTTGCAGGTTTTGGTGGATGGAGCATGGCTATCCTACGATTCAGCCGACCAGGCTCAAGCTGATCTCTGCAAGAAGCTGCCTTCACTATTTAAATCTTAGGACTGCAATCTCGTTCTCTTGCTACCAAAGAACTGTTTATCTATGACTGTATTATTCTATATTCGGCTGGCTTACCACTGAGGAGATTGTTCCAGGGGACGCCTTTGAAGGGAGAGTTTTTCCCCAGTGTGGAGAGGACGGAGGTGGCTGAGAAGAGAGGCAGATGATGGCCTGTGGGCCTGTGGGACTCTGCGTGGCAACGAGCACCATTTTCCCACGGATCCCCTTTTCTTGCAACTACTTGTTTCCAGTGGGGACTGTTTCTCATGGGACAGTTTGGCCCGTTACCAATATGGTTCCCCTGGGGAACACCCGTATATTTGAGGAACTGCCTGCTACGTTTACTCTTTTTGGCAATGTTTCTGCTGTTATTTTATGCAAACAATTCTGGAAAGACTCTTATTATCTATCCTCCTGCTTACTACTAAACCTATTTTCTCTGGCTGTTTCAGCTTCATTCTATATCTCTCGATCTTCTATATTTAGTGAGATAATTACACTACTCTCAGCATAATGGTGTTTGTCTCTCCTTGACTACTCCTTCTCTATAGGACTCCTGTCCTTTTTTCCTCTTTTATCGTTTATGTCTCCTTCATTCTCTCACCACTCTTCTTGGTACGCCGATCCTTTAGGCTCATATTCAGCTCCCTCTGCAGTCTCGTCTACCACACATTCATATCTTTCACCTACTAATTCTGTCAGATAGTGTGGTGTCGACTTTACTTCTCTTTTGGTTATCACATGAATATGGCTCGATTTATGGGGTTTGCATGAAGCTTATACATTGTTGGGGTATCTCAGTCCGATTTTCAGAATAATTTCAATATCCTTTTCTTTTTGAAGGGTGGGGGTGGGAGGAGAGGATATTGGCTTAAGAGTAACCCACCACAAGTCCTGAAGTATGGGGGGTAGTACCCTTATTACTCTTACTTTTTGCTTTGTATGGCTTGGCACTCTGGGGATTCCTTTTGGTCTGTTAGACTGGTCTACATTAATGCCCAATTTGGAGTTGGAGGTGTACCCAGTGCGAGTTCTTACCAAATTTAGTAACCTATACTTGGTTAGAGGTATTGAGGGTAGTTACAATGGGGTACTTGTGGGCTCTCTACCATTGAATAATAATGTAGTTTCTTTACCAGTGTCAAAGCTAGGTAGAGGGATACTTGTAAATAGTTATATGGGGGGGATTATGGGGGCGTTTAGAAATATGGTGTTCCATCGTTTTCTATTGTTGATGATGGGGTTTCCCCGTACCTCATAATTGCCATTATGGACAGATGTATGTTCAGGTTTTTATTTTGGGTCTTGCGGGAACACCAATTTAATAATTTGTATGTAATATTGGTGGGGGGGATTAGCGGTGCACTCTCATATTACATTGGTCTGGCTATGCATTGGTTGGTATAACCTTCAATGGTTACTGGTCTGAAATATTTATAACTTGGAATGTAAGAGGGCTCGTGATCTTAACAAGAGAATCCAGATCTTAAAACATTTATCACTATTGAACACCCATATCTCCTTCATACAGGAAACCCATCTGCTCCCTGGGGGAAGCGGGGGGCCTGCACAGGTTTGGCATTGGGCAAGTTTTTGCTTCTGGTAACTCATCCATCAGTGGTGGTACTGCTATTTTAATTCACAAGGCGATAGCCTTTCAGCCCAAAATAACAATTGCTGATCCACAGGGGAGATATGTTTTAGTCCAAGGATTATTGGACTGTACTGAATTGGTCCTGGGGAGTGTGTATGGGCCTGTGGGGGGAAATTCTGAATTTTTCCAGGATTTATCGGCCGAATTACAAAGGTTCTCTGTGTTTCCCTTAATTCTCGGGGGGGACTAGAACTTGCCACCCACACAGGACTTAGATAGATCCAATATTCCTTGCCTAAGCCCCCTTCTCAAGTCCAAAGGGGTCTTGCTGAATTTCTTGACTCTACTGGATTGTGTGATCCCTGGCACCTCCTAAATCTTAAGACCCGTGCTTTCTCATTTTACTCTATGGTGCATTCCACTTGGTCTCGGCTGGATTATATTTTACTTAGTCGTTCTCTCATTCATGGTCTCAATGATTCTGCTCTAGAACCAATTGTTATATCGGACCATGCTGTGGCATGGGTCACAGTCATGTTAAACCAAAATCTCCAAAGGGACTCAATATGGCGTTTAAATACGTAGCTTTTGAAGGAGGACTACATCATTACCAGGATCTCAGACTTGATTCAACTCTTTATTGCAAATAACCAGGGTTCTGTTGCAAGAATGGACCATGAATGGTGCGTCTTAAAATGCTTTCTGCAAGGCGAGTTTATCAGACTCTCCTCCACTCGTAAACGAAAGAGAGAGGTGGCCACCATTTCACTTCTGGGTCAGATTCGTACACTTGAGCAATCTCTCACCTCTTCTTCTTCTCCTGATTTGCTAAAAATCATTGCTGAATTTAAGGAATCAGTATTCTTGTCTAGTGCAGGAAAAAGCAGAATTTCTCATTTTAAGAACTAAGGCAAAATATATAGAGCAGGGGGAGAAGGCAAGTCATCTTCTAGCTTTGCATCTGAGGAAACTAGAGGCGTCTAGATTTATTCCCTCGATCAATGATCTGGACGGAACTACTAAAACACATCCAAGAGACATAACTGCTGTCTTCAGACAGTTTTATCTTTCTCTCTATCGTCAGCGTCTTGCATCTCCGTCTCATGCTGAATTACTAGAGTATCTATCCGCCTCACCACTACCTACTCTCTCTCAATCACAACAATCCCTTTTAACTGCTCTTATATCTCTTCAGGAAGTGCTATCTGCTATTCATAATCTCGCCTTGGATAAGGCCCCTGGTCCAGATGGTTTCCCTTTGAATTTCTACAAAGTCTTTGCCAAAGATCTTGCTCCCTATTTATTGCGTCTATATCAATATATGCTTTCAGGACAAACCCTAGATCCATCCCTATTGGAAGCCTCCATTATCCTCCTTCTTAAACCAGACAAGCCACCCCAATCTCCCATGAGCTATCGTCCCATTTCTTTGTTAAATTGTGATATTAAAATCTTAGCTAAGATACTTGCTAGTAGAATCGAACAAGTTTGGACTCAGCTTCTTAGCCCAGAGAAAATTGGGTTTGTGTCAGGTAGAACACCTGCTGACCACCTTCGAAAATTGGCATATTTGGTTCAGGTGGCCAAGACCTCCCCCTTCCCCATGGCCCTGATATCCCTTGATGCAGAAAAAGCATTTGACAGGGTGGATTAGAATTTCCTGTAGGCTACGCTGTAGACAATGGGCTTTCCTAATACCTTTATCAAATGAATTCAGACCCTATACTCCTCTCCTCAGGCTAAAATAAACTGCAATGGTGTCTTATCCGAGGTTTTCCCTCTCTTTTCGGGCATGCGGCAGGGTTGCCCGCTATCTCCTTTTCTCTTTAATATATATCTTGAACCGCTGATTAGGCAACTAAATTCCTTCCCTTTAATTACTGGCATTCCAATAGGTGATAGGACCCCTGTGCTTTCAGTTTATGCGGACGACATAATGCTTCACCTCTCAGATCCGGTCTCCTCCTTAACAGAAGCATTGCATATTATTGATACTTTTGGGAAATTCTCGAATTATAAATTCAACATTGCCAAAACCGAAAGTTTTCCCCTTAACTCTTTAACATAAAGCTCAGCTTTCAGTGAGTTTGGTATGAAATGGACCTCCAAGTCCATTAAATACCTGGGCATTTATATTACCTCGGACTTACCATTACTCCGCAAACTTAATTTGGAGGATTTGTGGTCCAACATTCAACAGGACTTATCAAGATGGAAGAAGCTCCCTCTCTCTCTTTGGGGCAGAATTAACACCGGTAAGATGAATGTTCTACCCAGATTGTTTTATCCACTAAATATGTTGGATGTCTTGTTACCCTTGTCCTTTTTTTCAGCGCATCCACTCTGATGTTAGCTCTTTTATCTGGCAAGATAAGGCAATCAGAAGATCCTACCTTAAGCTCTCTTTACCTAAGGAGATGGGGGGCTTGCGTCTTCCTAACTTCCTGTTTTACTATTGGGCTTGTCACCTTTATAAGTGTAGGAAATGGTTTTCTTTAGCTGAACTCTGCTCATCATGACTATGTTCCTATTTGGTTACATATAGAGTCTGACATTCTCACTGCACATAATTTAGCTCCCTCTTCGCTCTTTTATACGCCTTTTAAAAAATTGCCAAAAGCCCTGCAGTTCTTTCCGATCGGTACCTCACTAAGAGTTCTCTCTCAAATGTTCAGCTTCTATAAGGTACTTCCGAGTTCTGATCCTTCTCAGCCACTATATGGCAATTTGAATCTTAAAATAGGGGGAGTTCCCATATCTCGGTGCTGGCTATTTCTTCCTCCTGAGCTCACAGTGGCTGACTTTTACTCAAACGGTGCTATCTTATCCACCAAGGAGATTCTCACTAAACTCGGTCTAACGTCGCGGGCTGTCTTTCAAATTTTGCAGCTTAAGCAACTACTGGCTAAGGTAGTAGGGAAAGAGTGCAACCCCTATTGTATTGAAGCTTTCCTCAAGCAAATTAAGACTTTTGCCTGCAAATCCCATGGCATTTCTACCATATATAAGTTGGTCCTCACCTTTCTTCATCCCCCTTCAATTGCTGGTTCTCAGGACTGGCAGGTTTCTTTCCCTGACAAAGTTATTAACTGGCATTCAGTATGGACAGGCCTACACACACATATCTCACCCAGGACCGATATAGACTTACACAATACTGTATCTTAAACAATATGTATTATACTCCGGTAAAATTGGCTCAAATGAAGAGGCTTCCCTCCAACACGTGTTCTAGGTGCAATAAAGAGGAAGGCTCGCTCCTCCATATATTGTGGTCCTGTGAAAGGATATCCCCATTGTGGAAGCAAATTGAATCTGCTCTACACCCATTGTTGGGACTACAGGGCCTCTTCTCCCCTGTCATATGTATCTTGGGAGATTACTCTGGAATTCCGGTGAAGGAAAGAAGGTTTCATATGGCTCTAATCTCAATGGCGGTCAAAAAGCTAGTGCTTAGAAACTGGACGGATCAAGTTACCATCTCTTATGCGGAATGGTTGCATGAAATATCATTCGCACTCCACCTTGAACACTTAATTGCGAGTGTGCACCATCGCCTTTCATCTTTTAACAAAAAATGGTGGAAATTGTATGCCCTCTATTTGTCTTGATAGGATATCTTGTGTTGAGTTCACGAACCTCTCCTCCCTTTTTAATTATATCTTAAAGACTATTCTTGCTGTTTCCTTGTTAACCTTACAATATTAAAGTATAGGAGAGTGCACCGTGGGGGGGGGTGTGTGGTTGTTTTTTGTTTTATTTCTCACAAGGTGGTGTTGATTTTATTTTCTCCGAATGTTATTCTATTCTATTTTATTAACCTGTGTATGGCCTTCCTGCCAGTGTGTATTGATAGTATTGCATTTACTTTCCATATGCTGATGTATTGAGATGTGCTTAATAAAGTATGTCAAATTAAAAAAAAAATACTAGTATTGAAGCTTGAAGCACTGGGTGATTCACAAGATAAGTAGGGGTGGATACAAAAAATAAGTCAGGTAGGTCTAAGGGGGCAGTTAATTCTCTTTCTGTTTTAATTTATAAAGGCATATCAGATTTATGATT
Source organism: Neoceratodus forsteri (assembly GCA_016271365.2). Classification (NCBI taxonomy): domain Eukaryota; kingdom Metazoa; phylum Chordata; order Ceratodontiformes; family Ceratodontidae; genus Neoceratodus; species Neoceratodus forsteri. The sequence continues at coordinate 28,931,710 of CM028129.1, forward strand.
CTGGCGAAACCAATTGGATACTTGTTTCAACTTGTACACCCAGAAGTACCATTGCCACCATGGCAATGCTAAACTCCCATGGGTTATTGGAGCTCTAAGCTAGGTTTGGACAATCTAGGAGGCTTTCCATTCCACAGAAAAGTAGAGATCATTCTTTCTAGCTTATTGAGCCACACCATAGGAATGTTTGCTGCAAAATTGTTTATAAAATAGAACAATCTGGGAGTGAAGGTCATTTTCAATGAATTACTCTTACCCCATAGAGATAAATGTAATTTGGCCCACCTATCTAAATCCGACCTAAGTTCCTCTATTACTCTGGACATATTAAAATCTAATATTCTCTCAATAGAATTGAAGAAATGAACCCCCAAGTAAATTAGACCATCTCTAGGCCATTTAACATCTAGCATATTATCTACCTTCTTTTTTTCCGAATCTGAGGTGGAGAGCATCAAACATTCTGTTTTAGACCAATTAACATATAGGACTGATATTTCTCCAAAATTCTGCAGCATTTCTTCGACATTCATCAAAGAAAAGGCTGGCTGAGTCAAAGTTAAAAGAATATCATCCGCAAAGGCAAGGACTTTATTGACATATTTCCATGTTTGTATCCCATTGATTCTATTAGGCAACATTATTCTTTTGATAAGAGGTTCTATGACCAGAATAAAAAGAAGTGGGGAAAGAGGACATCCCTGCCTAAAACCACTTTTCAAATAGAAAGGAGAAGATCTAAGACCGTTTATAATTATGCATGTTCTGGGACTTGCATATTTAAGTTTGCACCCATGAAATTAAGTTAGGCCCCAAATTATTTATTTTAAGAACTTTTAGTAAATAAACCAGTTCTAAAGAATCAAATGCCTTAGCTATATCCAATGAGATTGCTAATGAAGGATTTTGTTTTCATTTTGGGATGATTGAGCTGATCATAAGATCAAGAATAGCCTGTGAAAATTATCAGCAGCCTGCCTTGTAGGAAACCTACTTGCTCTTTCCCCATGTGACAGGGAGCTTCTGCCACTGTTGAGGACTGACCTTTTCTTAAAACTGTTGCAACAGTTCTTCTATTTCTTAGCCTAATCTATCCTTTACAATTTCTAGTTCACAAGGTTGGCCACCTATGGGCATCCCTTCCCTTTATTGACTATGCTATAGTGTCCTCTTTAATTTTCCTTTTCCCTCTCGGGTCCTCATACAGGGAGGTTATTGTGGTGACCACCAAGCTTATCTAAAACAACAGGCTGTGTTTATCATTGTTGGATTTAGTATGTAATAGCACCATATCATAAAAAATCTTGATGTATATACCTTATGTTTATAAAACCTGTAAATGTTGAAAATACCAAGGCACTAGGTGTTTTTGATAAAGGTGAAAAGTACTAGGTGACTGTATATTATAGAAATTAAGTTAGTTATGCTATTTAAAGTGCATGTAAATTGGTGTAAGTTGAACAAGTCTGAAATGTCATGGTGATTTACATATATCCCATGATGCTTTGCATTATGGAAGTATGTGTGATGTTGTGTTTCTTTGACACTTGGCTTATTGTCAATGCCCTTTGGGATAACCCATGTTTCAGTGCTTCTGCACTGAAGTCCTTTGTCTTTAGCTTGTTTTTTTTTTTTATTTGAGCCCCCACCACCCAAGCAAACAAGACCCATATAGGGGAGGAGGCTGAATCTCAACTGCTACGTTAGATCAGAGATCAATGAGTCACTAGGTGCTGGGTAAGTGCAGAGAAAGGACATACATAGTCTGTTGCTGCAAACTGATGTACTGAAGACGGGATATGCCATTGCTTAAGGTTATCTTCTGCATTTTGAATAAACATCACACAGAGATTGTGTGTTGAACTTGAAGTTCAGTGTCTGGTCCATCTGTTATCCCACAACTCTGCCACACCCCACCAGTGTGTTCAGTATTTTAGAGATTCTGACAGCTAATACTTTTGCTATGATTTTGTAATCGAAATTTGGGAGGGATATTGCCCTGTAACTCCCACATTTGAGAGAATCCTTCCCCTTTTTAGCCAGTAAACATATATAAGCATCAATCATAGAATCTGGGAGAGATCCATCCTTGAAGGAATCTTCAAAAGCCCTGAACAGATAGGGAGCTATTGCATTGTTTAAGTACTTGTAAAATTCACCAGGCAATCCATCTGGACCTGGAGTTTTGCCTTTGGGCACATTTGAATTAACCTCTGAAATTTCCTGTAGAGTAAGGGGTTTGTCTAGTAATTGCTTATCATGTAGGGATAGTGTAGGAAGATTAGCTTTTTTCAGGAATTCCTCTCTGGGGCCTATCTGTATTGAACCTTGTGACTTGTATAACTTTTCACAGAATTCCTTAAAACACTCATTGATTTTTCCCTCCATTATGTGCAATTTCACCTGTATTAAGTCTAATGCCATTAACAGTATTCTGATTCTGCATTTTCCTCAATCTGTGAGCTAAACGTTTACTTTATTTCTCTCCCGATTTCCAAAATTTTTGTTTTAATCTAAAGAGTGTATTCAATTTTGCTGGAATACATTTTGTTGATGTCATACTTTAGACTCGTAGCCTTATAAAGTAAGTCATTTTTATTTGAAGGGTTTCCTTTTAAATATGATAAAGTGCTACTTAAATCTTCTTCCAACATTTGTAGCTGTTTGAGTTTTTCTTTTTTCTTCTTGGAGGCAAATCTTATGATGCCACCCCCCAATAAAGGCCTTATAGGCATACATATTATTTTATCCATTACTTCTAAACCGCAATTATTTTTAAAATAATCAGACGTTTCCTCCTTAACCCAAGTCCTGAACTTCTTATCCTGTAGTAGAGAGCAATTCAATCTCCAGCTTGATGACCTGCTTTTTTTATTATCAAACCAGACAGAGCTTTCCGGCAAGGAATGGTCTGAGGTAAGTACATTTTCATAGCTTATATGACTCACTTCATTGATACATAGATACATAGACAGTGTCGGCAGATAAGGGCCTATGGCCCACCCAGTCTGCCCATCTGAGCTTGTAAGTTCAGTTTATGTTTTCCTAGAAGTCTGTTGCCCCTTACCTCTGACCTCCAGAATTCCTTTATCTCTATCCTATGCATTATTAAATCTCATGATTGTTTCAGCCCCCACCACTACCTCTGGCAGGGTGTTCCACTTGACCACCACCCGTTCTGTGAGGAAATGCTTCCTCACGTTTCCTCTGAATTGACCTCCCTCCAACTTCATCCCATGCCCTCTAGTCTTGGTGCATCTTTTTCACTTAAAAATAGTGTATTCCTGCACCCTGTTCCTCCCTGTAAGATACTTGTATGTCTCTATCATATTCCCTCTCTCCCTCCTCTCCTCCAGGGAGTACATATTCAGTTCCTTCAAACTGTCCCCATAGGACTTGTGATACAATCCATGTACCATCTTTGTTGCCCTCCTCTGAACCTTCTCTACCCTATGTCCTTACTTAGGTAAGGTCTCCAGAACTGTACACAGTACTCCAGGTGGGGCCTCACTAGTGTCTTGCATAGTGGAATTATGACCTCCCTTTTCATGCTGGTGATGCCCCTGCCTATGCATCCCAGCATCATATTTGATTAACCTGCTGCCTTGTCACACTGTTTTCCTACTTTGAGGTCATCAGAGATGACAACCCCAAGATCCCTTTCCTGCTTGGTGCATGCTATATCCTCACCCCCAACTGATATATTGTGCCAGGGTTTTTGTGCCCCATATGCATTATCTTGCACTTCTTTGCATTGAATTTCAACTGCCAAACCCTGACCATTCTTCAAGTTTCTGCAGATCCCTTCTCATTCTGTCTACATCCTCTGGTGTATCTACTCTGTTACAGAGCTTTGTGTCATCAGCGAACAGTGAAATTCTGCCTTCTAGGTCCTGAGCAATGTCACTGATGAAGATGTTGAATAGGACCAGTCCCAGCACTGATCCCTGTGGTACCCCACTGGTCACTCTTCCATCTGTGGAGTGACAGCCATTTACCACCACCCTCTGTGTCCTGCCGCCCAGCCAGTTACCTACCCACCACACTACTGTCCTGCCCACACCCAGTGCAAAGACTTAATATCATAAATAAATTATCTAGTCTACTTAATGTACAATGAGCGTTGAAAGAAAAGAATAATCTCTCCCTTGAGGGTTTACTAACCGCCATGTGTCCATTAATCCTAAATCTCTAAGTGTCAGATGAAGTTCTTTTTGAGCTACACTTAAACATCCCTGGTTGGGGCAGTTAGATTTATCTAAAACAGGGTCCATAACCACATTAAAATCACCTCCCAAAATAACCTCATAGTTTCCAATATTAGGCAAGGCATAAGCTATTTTTTGTAAAAACTCTTTTTACTCTGAGTTCGGGGCATACACTAGGGGTGGGCAAAAGTACGGATTTCTGCTATCATGGAAGTTCTGTGAAATTTTGAAAATTTTGCAGAATTTTCCGTTCTCTCACCTGTGGCAGAATTCTGAACTCTCACCAAATACCTGAGGATTTCCACCTAGTATTGTGGCATTTAATTATGAACTGCAGATGTTTTACATGATATGCAGAAATAAAGTCTCTTGCTTAGTATTTTGCCATTTATCATGTAATTATCTGCAGTTTGCATTATTTCTGTGGGTTTTCCCCCCACAGTTTAATACAGAAGTCGCAGAACTGAACACTGACAGTGATCAGCTCTGTGGAGTTTTTTCCCGCAGTTTAATACATTGACCCACATTTCTTAGATTTATTCTGTAGTTTTTGGGTGGAATTTCTGCAAAAGTTGGCGAAATGATTTTCGAACTTTTGCAGAAGTGAAAATCTGACTTTAGGTGAAATTCCTTTTTGCGTAACCCTAACATACACGTTACATAATGCTATGTTTTTCTGGTATATATTGCCTAGTAAGATCTGGTGCCTGCTTTCTAGGTCAGTAAAATGATTATGTTTCACAAAATTCAAGCCCTTATTTATTAAAATTGCTACACCATGCTTCTTTATTGAAAAGCATGAGTAATTTACAGTAGCTACCCAGCTATGAGCAAGCTTTTCCACCTCCTCTGGAATTAGATGTGTTTCCTGTAAAATCCTATGTCTGTTTTATGTTTATTTAAGTGATTTAGAACCCTATATTTTTTAATTGGTGAGCCTAACCCTTAACCATTCCAAAACACAATACACACAGAGCTCATAGTTAACTTCTATTGCTTTTCAAGAGGAACCCTCAAAATAAAACAGAAATGGATACCCTACAAGCAAACCTTACAATAAATTGAAACAAAAATGACCTATAATCACTGTTGCAATTAAATACTGTTAAGAATATTAACATTTGTTTTATAATAAGAAATAAATAAACAGACTCCAGAGACAAATTCAGACCCCTTTCACACACCCAAACACACAACACACTCACCCACACTTATACAACGCAAGACAAAAATAGCAGGAAGCAATGAGACAACTCACTGAGAACTCTCAAAGTGGCATCACACAGCTCTTGGAAGCACAACGAGAACCCACACTTATTTTCAGTAAGCTTAGTGTAGCATTCACTGTCCAGCAAATTCATTTAGAGAAAAGCAATATGGTAAAAAGGAAAAAAATACCCATACTAGGCTAAAATTGCAGAACCTGTGTCTCAGTACCTGCATTAGATGGTTGGCTAAGAAATGTGAATTATTTAGACCCCTAGTTCAGCAAGTCAAACCCTGTACTAGGACCTGTTTATGAATACTGAGGTTGAGGCAGTAACTGGGCCCATTTAAGTATAAACTGATTTTGACCACAGTACCTTTTCTAAGCAACCTCAGACATGAAGGAGACAGGGCCTTATTTAAAAGTTTGTGGACCTGCACCAACCTTCACTTACCTGAATATAAAATGAAGGGGTTAAGATAGTATCCTTTTCAAGTGACGGGTGCTCTTGGCTCACATTCATATTTCAGACACAACCTGCAAGAATGATAATTCTTAAGAATTATATCACAGAGTCGGGCTTATATAGCAGGCATGCATGTACTCAAAACCATCTTTGGAATGAGAAGCCTGTTAAGCCTGGCATTTTAGAGGAAAGCAACCCATTCCACAAAGGATAATCTAGATCATTAGATAATTAAATTAAACAGGATTCATGATCATGGTGCAAGGTAGAAACATAAGGGAAATGAACTTAAACAAGTTTTCCAGCTCTACTGCCTCCATGCCACAACTTTCAATCAAATAGGCTTATTAGTCACCTAGGCAGAGAGCAATAAGGCAGCAATCATGGGAGGGGGAAGCATGAGCAAAACCCCCTTATAAAGACTGGGTCTTGGGGTAGGTTAGAGTTGATGGGCAGACTACAGGCCTGCCTTTAAAAGACTTGCAGATTTGCACTTAGGTCCCTCGTGCACCAAACATATGGTGCAGGGTAACTGTGGCATTCCTGCTGAAACCAATCACAATTTTCTGTCAGGTGTGCCAAATGCCTCAAGTTACACCAGCTCTCCCCTGGTCTAACTTGCCCCATTTGGGGGGACCCTTTTTACAGAGCTTGCACCAAAGCTTTGGTGCAAGCTGCCATACATTGTGCAAAATGTCACAAGTGCACCAAATGTACCAAAATTGGGCGCAGTTGAGTCAAAGGAGTTTAGTGCAGCTGCGTCAAACATCAGGGTTGATGTAGGGCTTGATGCAAGTCCTGCATCAACCTTTAGAAATTGAGCCCTAGATGTACTAGGAGTCTTTTTCTGCCATAATTTCTGATGTTTCTGTGTTTCCTGCTGATAGAAACATAGACTTTGATGGCAGACGAGGACCGCTTGGCCTACCCAGTCTTCCCGTTTCCCAACCTATTGGATAAGCTGCAGATCCTACTTAACCAACAGCACTACTTCCTCCTACCCCCCACTACAATTGCCTTGTGTCTGTCCCATGCATTCCTGAGTTCCACCACTGTTTTTGACCCCATGACCTGCTCAGAGAGGCCATTTCATGCATCCTCCACCCTCTCTGTGAAAAAATACTTCCTCACATTGCCCCTGAGCCATCCCCCCTTTGTCTTTAAATTGTGCCCCCTTGTTCTTGCACATCTCTTTTTTTGGAAGATGCTACCCTCTTGGACTTTGTTGATTCCTTTGAGGTACTTGAAAGTTTCTATCATGTCCCCCCTCCTTTCCTCAAGGGTATACATATTAAGCTTCATTAGTCTCTCTTTGTATGGTTTCTGCTGCAGACCCTGCACCATTTTAGTTGCCCTCCTCTGGACTACCTCCATCATGTCTATGTCCTTGTGGAGATGGGGTCTTCGGAACTGCACACAGTACTCCAGATGGGGTTTCCCCAACTGTCTGAACAGAGGGAATGACAACTTCCTGTTTTCTACTGGTGATGCCTCTCCCTATGCATCCCAGTATCCCCTCGGCCCTCCTTACTGCCTTCTCACATTGCCTGCCTACCTTTAGGTTGTCGGATATGACTAAACCCAGGTCTCTTTCCATTTTAGTTGTTGTTGGGACCTCCCCCAATGTGTATTCTTCCCCCTGGGTTTTTATTTCCCAGGTGCATTACTTTGCACTTCTTCGCATTGAACCTAAGCTGTTATACTTTTGACCATTGCTCCAACCTTGCCAAGTCTCTTCTCATCCTTTCCACCCCTCCTGTTGTATCAACCCTGTTGCAGATCTTTGTGTCATCTGCAAAGAGGCATACTTTTTCTTCCAGTCCCTCTGCAATGTCACTTATAAAGACATTAAAGAGGACCGGTCCCAGTACTTAACCCTGCGGTACCCCACTAGTAACCCCCTTTCTTCAGAGTGGACTCCATTTACTATGAGCCTCTGCGTCCTGTTGTCAGGCCAATGTTTTACCCAGGCTACCACCCTGGGACCCACTCCCAGGCTGGCTAACTTGTTTATTAATCTTTTGTGTGGGAGTGTGTCAAATGCCTTGCCAAAGTCTAGGTTGGCCATGTCCACAGCCCCTCCCTGGTCTACTACTTTGGTCACCCAGTCAAAGAAATCTATTAGATACATGTGACATGACGTTCCCACTTCAAATACATGCTGCCTTGGGTCCTGTACCCTGCTGGCCTTTAGGTACTCAATTATTTTTTTTTTTCAGAAGTGATTCCATCATTTTTCCTACCACTGAGGTCAAACTAACAGGTCTGTAGTTGCCTGCCTATTCCTTGCTCCCACTTTTGTGAAGGGGAATCACATCCACCTTGCTCCTGTCCTCAGGTACCACACCATCTTCCCATGATTTGTTAAAAGGGTAGTCAGTGGTGTCACTAGTTCTCCCCTTAGTTCATTTAGAATTCTGGGGTGAATCCTGTCAGGTCCCATAATTTCTTTCAGGACCCTTTCTTCTGTGAAAGGACTGGTATTGACCCCCATATCCAGAGTGCTTCTATTGTTTGGTTTAGGTAAGTCCCCCTACTCTTCTTTTGTGAATGCTGAACAAAAGTATTCATTCAGTATCCACCTTTTCACTGTCACCCTCTGCACCACCCTCCCCTTTATTAAGCCTCACTATCCCTCCCTGGTCCTTCTTCGCTCACTAATGTACCTATAAAAGGTTTTATCCCCTTTCTTAACTGAGTTGACCATCTTTTCCTCAGTTTGGGCCTTAGCTATTCTGCCTGCCTTCTCTGCTTCCTTCTGCTTTAACTGGTACAGTTCTCTGTCCTGCTTCTTCTATTCCTTATGCTTTCTGAATGCTACCTTTTTCTCCCTTACCTTCCCTGCCACCTCTTTTGAGAAACATAGTGTTTCTTTCCTTCTTTTGTTTATTTGCTTCACACAAAGGCTTGTTGCCTCTGTGATGGTAGTTTTGATTTTTCCCCATGGTTCCCCCAACCCTCCTTCCTGCCCTTTTGCTAGTTCATTCCTTAGGCACTCTCCTATTCTGCCAAAGTCAGCCCTCCAAAGTTCCAGTACCTTTGCTTTTGTATGGCTTGACTCTATGGCTGTGTTTATTGTGAATCACACTGTCTAGTGGTCGCTTGTTTCCAGATGGCTACCAACTTCTTAATCCAAGATTCTCTTACAGTCCCCGTTTGAGAGTACCAGATCTAAGACTGCTCCCTCCTGAGAGGTTCCAATACTAGCTGCTTGAGGCATGCCTCTGTAGGGCATTGAGAATGACTCTGCTCTTGGATGTGGCTGCATCAAATGTGCTTCTGTAAACATCTGGCATATTCAGGTGCCCCATCCACAATATCCCCCCTTTTTCTTGCCATTCTAAGGATGCCTCCTATCATTTCCTTGTCCATTTCATCCACCTGAGATGGGGGTTTGTATACAACCCCTGTGTGGATTGCGGTGCCATTTCCTGTCTCCAAGGTGACCAACAGTGCCTCCTCTCCTCCCTGTTTACCCTTCAGTTGCATTGCTTTGATCCCTTCCCTTATGTAGAGAGCTACTCCTCCTCCTCTTTTACCCTTCCTGTCTCTCCTGTAGATTGTGTACCCTGGTATGTTGACATCCCAGTCATGGTTGTCTGTGTACCAGGTTTCTGTGACTGCCACGATATTCAGGCATCCCTCTTCCATTAAGACCACTAGTTCAGGAAGCTTGTTACCCAGACTATGGGCATTGGTACTCATCACTCTCCATTTTATGATATTCTTACCCCTTTTAGCCCTATCTCTGTACTTACTGCCTTTCTCTTTTTCTCCATTTACCCCTGCCCTGCCCCCTATTGACCTCTCTACCTTGGTGTTAACCTCACTAACTACCCTGTTTTGTGGGGAGAAGCTGGGAATTCCCTGCTCCTTTTCAGTGCCTCCCCCCTTGGCTAGTTTATAAGCTTGCCAATGAAGCATTTAAACCTATCACTTAGGATCCTGGTTCCCCTCCCAGGCAGATGCAAACCATCATGCCAGTATAGGCCTGTATCCCTCCAGGTGGACCCCAGTCCCCAGTGAAGCCACAACCATGTATTCTGCAGCAGGTTTTCATCCATTCATTGAATCCCAGGGTGTGGAGTAACCTAGCCTCATCCATGCCTTAGACTGGCAGCACCTCCGAGAAGGTTACTGTGCATGCTACTTGTCTAAGGCCCCACCCCAACTCCACAAACTTCTTCTGCACAGCTCGGATCCCATTGCCAGCTAGGTCATTTGTCTCTAGGTGTACAATGTCATCCAGCCCCCTGTCCTGTGCAGTTGATCCCACAGTCCTGAGGATTCACTTCCTGTTCCTCCATGCCATGGTGCCAGGTTCTACCCTCCTAACGACTGAGTCCACCACCAGGAGTTGTTTCCTTCTCCTGTGGGATCATATGCCACCCTCCTGTGGGTCTCCTTTGTGGAGATTTCCAGCATCCTCTTTGGTATCCACTGTGGGTGCCTCCATAGAGGAACAACACTCTGCCAGAAAGGCATATGAATTGTGAAGAGTTACAGCTGGAGGGATGCATCTCTGTTCCACCACCCTCACCCTCCCTGGGCTCACCATAGTCCAACCACTCCTTATTCTTGGCAACCTCTGAGGCAGTGGCCCTGGTGGTCCCTGGGTGGGGGAGGTGATTTCCCAATCCCCTGCCCCTGCCTGACTACAGTGCAAGACATAGTTAAAAAGAAGGTTACAGTAATTAAAACAAACATATACAGTACAAGATAATGCATGGGTAACTATACAAAGCAAGGCTGATGTTTATATCTTGGGGTAAGGAGACATCATAGAGACCTCTCATGCTTCACTTGTTTAGTCTATGATGTCATCTCACTCTTTTGGGTGCCCATACATTCCTTTATATAGCATTACAGCAGGTTATCATGTATAGGGTTTTTTTTTCAGTTGGCCCTTTTACTCCTTTCTGAAATGGCTCTCATAATACTGGTCCTCCCAGCCCCATCACTTCAGCTTCTCTCTGGCTTACTGGACCTTGCTCCTGCAGCTTACCCCTGCAGCATGGTGGCAGGGAGCACACTCTGCCCACCAGGTCAAGGATCCAGTCATTGGGTGTGAGGCCAGTGAGGAGTGAGGCAATCATTCTACCAGCCAGGATCTTTTTCCCTTGTATTCTTCATGTCCCCGCCTTCCCTTGTGGTACAGAGGAGCTGCATGCAAATGCATTAAAAGTGGCAACACGCACACTCCTGTGAAAGGCATGCCGGATGTCTGTCCCTCCTCTGCTGCTTGGTGCACTTGCCCCTTGCCTCTTCTAGGGGGACACGACTGCTTTGAGGCCATGCCACTCCCTCCCTGGAGGAGGAGGAGAGCTGTCCACTGGATGCTTGATCCTCTTCCACCGGCTGACCCTCTGATGACCCAAGCTTGTTCTTGAACTTGGGTCATCAGCGTCACAAGTAGTAGCGCTATTGTGCATAGGTTTTAAACCAATGAGGCTGAATTTCCCTTCTGAATGTTTGCAGCAGTGGTAACCTGTAGATAATATATTTGGATCCAAGATTCACATAAAACTGTGATAAACTGAAAAGTGGAAATAAACATCTAAATAGAATTGTGATGGATTTGAGAACATGTAATACCTTTAGATTTTTTATATTGTTTTATTATGTATTACTTCTCAGGTAGAAGGGGATTGAAATTTAAATTTTAAAAACAAACAACATTGGATTATACTGCCTGTAATATATTAAAATAAGCTAGGTGACCCGAATGAGTTCTGTAAATTGGCAGGGCTATAAACAGGGTTATAGATGAAATTCAGCTGCTGATAGCTACCACTTTGCACAATTTGAGGAGTGTATGACAGAACATGAAGATGAGATTATTAAGAAGCAGTTTACTGCTGGAGGAAAGAGGATGCTCCTTGAACATTTCAGGAAATTAAAATTAGCATTTCAAGTATATACTGTTTAGAAAGGTAAGACTTCCATTATATTTCTTGGAAAAGAAAGACTAAACCATCATTATTCATCAGTCTGAAATTCTGTAAATGATGTGCAGTAACTAGTGTATTTCTACAGAGCTCCTGAAGTCCAATAAGAGAAGTCACAATGCATCTGCCTGGGGCACCAAAACAATTGCCCTCACAATTTACGAAAGCTGAACAATATCGTTCATTCTTGCCTTTATTTGAGTTGGAGGGTAGAATTTCATTTTGACCAAGTGCAATCCCTGAACCAAGGAAAATAAAATTGAAGTCTCTAGCCTGTTAGGCTGTTTGAAGTGAGGTTTTTTTTAGTGCCAGTCACAACTGCAAAACCCATCAGGGACAGTGACTGTTGTGTTGCACACTTCATTGTTTCTTCTATTACAGAATTATAACTTTGTGTCTATCTGAGGATTATTTGAAAAGTGCACTGTAACAGAAACACAGTAGCACACTAGAGTTAAAATACAGAAGGGAAGAAGGGAGATACAACAAGAAAATAACTGTGAAAGAACATCTTAACTGAATACCTTTAGATCAGCTCTAACTGTATCCTTTTGTGGCCATTGTTGACATTCAGTATCAGCCCAAAACAACTTGCCCTTCCCCTTCACCTGGCTGGTCACCTTCTGCTCTGTTGTTCCCCCAAACCCCACCCCCAGTCATCTTTGGGACTTATCTGTGTGACCTGCCTGTTCTTTTACAGCTTACCCTCCTGTGTTGGGGTCCTTCAGATACTCTAAACCCCATCTGGATGCCATGTTCAGTTTGCTGGGTCTTGCACCCAGTAGTTGGCATGGGGTCTGCATGGGATCTCTAGTGCTGCTTTGCCACAGCCAGTGGGCTTTTCTCCTGTTTTTTCGCTGACCCAAGGATGCTCCACAGAGCTGGTGGTATGATGTGTGCACACTGAGTGTTCTTCCATCTTCTGTCAGGGAGTGTCCCCCTACCAATCCATGCTCCAGCCCACATCTCAACCTCTGGTCAGCTAGGCAGTGACATTACAGCAGAGCTCATAAGCAGTGGAGCCAGGGGGTTGGGGGGGTCAGGCGAACCCTCAATTTTGTAGCTGAAGGGTCAGACATTGAATTGAGCAGTGCCTTGGGCTGAGATGTTCTATGTAATTCCGCCCCAGGCAAGTGCCCTCTGGGATGCTCAATCCTTCCCCCTCCCCCGTGTCTACCCCCAATGACCTAAGTTCACTTCCAAATCTCAGTCATCAGTGTTATGACTGACAGCGCTACCACTGCAATGATGGGCCAGCTCAACAACTTGATTTTTAACCAGCAGTTGGTAAAAAAAATATATTACTGCCAACAGATGAATGTACCAACATCTGCAGTATATTTATCATGTGACTGAAAGTTTAGTTCTACTTGAACATAATGGTTCTTACAGGAGAGTACAGACCATGAGTGGCATCGGATGTTGGATCCCTCCTCTTCTGCAAACAGAAACAGCTGCCCCAAATGGCTGGATGTGCTGGAATACAAGTTTAGGAAGCCAAGAACACAAAAATCCCGGCACCATCCACCACCTCAAATAAAGCAAATTCAGACAGAAGTAGACTTATAAATGCTAGTTTAGTTCATGAAGTGCTATGAAACCACAAACTACACAAACGAGGATGCCAGTAGGGAGCACCCAGCACTAAACTCCAACCAGTTTCGCTCAGGGCATCATCAGGGAATGCCCCAGGCTCCTCTTCCTCAGGCAGCCTGGGGTAGATTTCTTCTTCTTCTCCTTCCCAGGAAAAATGGTAGGTCTTGCCCAGCAAAGGGGGGCGGTAGAGGGGTAGGCTGCATCAAATCACAAAGGGGATGTAAGGGACATGGTAGGGTGAAGAGCAAAGGAACTGGGGAGCTTGGAGCTGGTAGGAAATGGCCTTTTAGCCAATCAGGAAGGGCAAGGATGTGGAGAAAGGGAAGGCAATAGAGTGGGTACTTAAGGGCTTGCTCCTTGGGAATTGAGTCTTTCTGCCTGAAATCCCAAGAAGACACAAGCTAACTCTCCAATCCACACCAAAAGGGGGGACGATAGGGACTAGTCAATGAGCAGAATATGTAGGAAAGGTAGGAAGGGAGAGAGAAAAGGGGGAGAGTGCCATGGACTCAGCTTTGCTCACTGAGTATTGTTGCAGAGGTAATGAGGAATTTACATAGTTTTCGCCTGGTAATCAGGGATTTTTCCTACATTTTTTTCCCTCATCAGGGTTGGGCCTAGGGTGCTCAGGTAAGGGAGCAAAGATAGGTATGACTTTGCCACAGCCATTGTAAGTAGACAGGTAGTCTGTGGTCAAGAGGGTGCCACGCTGTTGGGTGTTGGTCTGCGTTCCCCTGAACAGACTTTCCATCTCTCTCTCGATTCATTAATTGTACATTTTTGCAGTCTTTTTTTTTGTATATTTTATTTATGCACCTACCATCCTGTAAGTCTCTTGGGCATCCTCTCTTGCCACCTCCGCATACCACCAACCTGAAGCCACCCCACTGGGAAATCACGGACAGATACTCCCCTGCCTACCTGGTCTGGTGGGTCCCCATCACCGGAACTAGGACAAGCTGGGGAATAGGGAGAGCTGGCAAGGTAAGCCTGGCATTGGGCATGTTGCAGAGGGGCACTGAAAGTGCCATCACCTATCCAAGGGGCAGGGGATTTTCTGGGCATGGTTTCCCCCAGAGTGCGGATGTGCAATGATGTCTGCACGGTCAAGTGGCTGACATCCACTGCCACTCTGTTCTCTTGTATGACTCAGCATTGTCCTTACCTCTGGTCTCCACCAGGGGTCACTGGTATACAGACTAAGCCCCTGGAGCCCAACCTGGGAGAGAAGAGTAGTCCTCCAGACATTCCAACCTCTCCCTCCCTCCCCTGCCAGACCCGGCCTCCCAAGTCCATTCCTGAACCTGGGTCACCAGTGTGGCATGAGGTGTGGTGTGCAGTGTCTCAACCCTCAGCGCCACTGGGCCAGCTACCTTTTTGCAGTCTTAATACAGTAAATGTGTGGTTGTAGCCATTTTACCCAAGCACAGTGTGGTCATTGGGCACGAGGAAGGGGTAATGAGATCATAACCTGCAAATGGACAGTCCAGGGTATTATATTATATGAGAGTGTATTGAATGATATGTATTCCTGTTTAGTGTTCCTTTATGAACCCAACATTACAAATGTAGAGTTTTATTTGGCTTATGTCTTTCACCTTGTAAATGAACAGTGTAGCTGGGCTGTCAGGAACAGGAAATGTTTCAGTAATAGAGATCTGATCAAAAAACATTTACAATGTGCAAAAACAGCAGAGTTAGCAAAGATGTCAGTCATACATAGATGTGGGGGGTTGATAAAGGATGGCAGTGGATGCAAATGAAAGCTGCATCTGAATTTACATCCACCCAATTGTGTCTGAGCAGCTTTGAGTGGTTGGCTGCTCAAGGAGGGTAAGTAAGCCACACCACCTATCACTGTCAACCTACACTGAGCTGGTTTGAGAACAAAGATGAAAGTTTGAGGAACAACCATTTGGTGGCCATCCAACTGTTGATCTCACCAAGGCACCACTCCAACATGGAGGCACTTTTACTCCCATTTGGAGTGCAAGACAGGTAGAGTTGAGAATCGCCAGCATAACAGTGAAACTCAATGCCATACCTTCTAATGTTCTTCCACAAAGGCAATATGTACACAGTAAGCAACATGGGGTCAAGGATCAATCCTTGAGGAACATCACAACAGGGTGCAGCTGCTCCATAGATAAAATTATCTAGAGCAACTGGCTGCATTCCCCCAGTAGTAGGACTCAGGCCAGTGCAAAACAGTGCCTATGAGACCTACATAAATCCACAGGTGATCTAATAGCATCCTCATGGTCAACTGTGTCAAATGTAAAAAAAGGGATCCAGGAGGAATAAGATGGAACATAGCTCTCAAACCCTCATCATTGGGATGTCATGTGACACCTTGATGAGCGCTATCTTCATACTGTGACTTTATCTGAAAAGCAATTAGAGAGGCTCATAAATGTGAAATAGCTCCAAGTCAAGCCACCAGCTCTGCCACCACCACTTTCCCAGTCACCTTCTACATAAAGGAGAGGTTTGTGGCCTGTCAGTAATTTGCTAGATGCTCAGGGTTCAACATTTTTTTTAACTCTTTTCAAGGCAGCAGGAAAGACAGCCTTCTTCAGGAACACCTGACAGTTAAAGGAAAGATTGGCCACAAGGGATTCTAGCCAACTAAGAAGCAGCAAAGTAGCCCCAAGGCTAAAAATACAGCAGGTGAGGTGCAAACTCAAGCTCACTCAGTGAATCTTCTCTTCAACAACTGTGTTAAATGCATGCTGGGGAGAATGATCGACAATGCCCCCCTTCCACCGACCACTACCTGCCCATGACAGATTGCTTCACAAAATACCAGTTCAAACAGAAAAAATTTTGTCCAGAAAGAATCTGCTGAATTCCTCACATTTTTATGTGGGAAAGTCTCAAATGGATCATAGATAGAGGGTTTAATCAGCCTGTTCATGGTGCGGAAGAGCTGAGCTGTCCAGTTCTTCCCAGCAGCGATTGCCCTAGACAGGCACTCTGTATTTTTCATGGAGATTGTCCACTGCCCTCCACAGAGTTGGATCGCCACCAAGAATACTCTAGCTTCAGTCCCTTTGTCTTCAAGACATGATTCAGCTCATGTTTCAGTATACATCTTCTAGTCATTCTTTATTACTAAATAAATTGTCTGAAAACAAGATCCCTGATATTTGGTCTTCATCTGGTTAAGTAGGGCATCACAGAAGCATGGAACAGACATCATAGAAACATGAGACATAAACAAATCTGTAGGCAGCAAGAAACAATGGCCCATCATGTCTGCCCATACATGTCCATTTGTTTGAGACACACACTATACACATGTCGAAATGATCATGGAATCTCAGACAGAGGATTATAATGCCACATGTAGACAAGCAGCCATAGTACATGATGTCCTGGGGATAAGCTTCATATTTTGAGGATAACTCTCCTTATTAATAAAGAACATAATGAGGATAAAACCAAAAACGATGTATGTACAGGACAAGTTGAACTGGGTCTAAAAACAAACATTTTCCCTGAAGTGTTAGCAGTTAAAAAACTGTAAAACTACTCAAGGTGATGAACATAAGAAATCATGATCGGCTCTTTGACATCAAAAAAAAAAAAAAAAGAAGAGGATTTAATAACGATATTGCTTTTCTGGCTCCCTCCCAGGGGCAATCAATATCAAACCATGAACAAAGAGAAAGAACATTTTAAGATTTCTCCCTCTCACTCAGCTCCACCCCATGTGTACTATTTATCTTTTTAATCTCTGTAGCAGTTTCAAAATAACTGAGACACATCTGTTTCCATAACAGCATTAAACTCAGTGAAGAGAGATTTTGTAACCCTCCTAAGCCTGCTTTTACTGCTGTAAATTACAGTAACTAAAGTATAAGGCTGATACACTCAGACTACCTGCTGTCTAATTCAGAACTGAACCCAGTGTATACAATATACTTGGCATGCAACTCAGCTATGTTTTCACTAACCTGAAGAGTATAACTCCTGAACGCTAATTTTACATAAAGACTTCTGTTAGTTAATTAAAAGGTATCACCTACATCATTTTTCCTGTCTATCCTTTTGCATCTTCAGCTGTCTTAACACAGATGCTACACATCTTTGTTGCTACTTGCTCTTGAAAATAATGACTTCAGAATCTTAGGAGACAAGGAAGTCAATAGTATATTCTCTATTAAAATCTACAGTTTATCATTCAGCTTTGACCCATTTAAAAGTTATTCCACACCAGACCAAACAACATAGCTATCTTAACCAGAGATTTAAGTGAATCTTGAGAACTTTGAACTTATGTGTCTGTAGAAGTCTAAGACTTGCCTAAACACATAAGGGATAATTGGCCTACATGCTTACAGTGCTTAATAGAATAAGGTACGGCAATGGTAAAATGTGCTACACTATATGAAGAACATACTTTTTGAGGGACACACCTTAAAAATCAACTGCAGATATATTATAAACATTACTCCTTTTCCCCAACATAAGGACAAGCAGGCCTTATTTATTACAGTACATACAAAATGAAGAAATTGCCATTTGTCATGAAGATATACTACTTTTATGCTAGCTACACAGAAAATCACTCACATATTTTTAGACCAGCTAGTGCAATTTTGGGTGAGTGCTGATGACATAATTTTCCTCAAGGTCCTGGCAGCTACACACACACACACACACACACACACACACACACACACACACACACACACTCACACATAAATGTACATCAGACTGTAAAATGACAACAATTCTTGTTTACTTTCAATTGTCTGAAGACTTGTCTCAGACTCTCAAGACTTTTGTCTACTGAATTTTATTGAAAGGATTACAGATAAATAGTTACTTTTTCACGGATTAAGCAGTAATTTATAGGAGACAATACTTTGTTTAAAATAAGGAAGAAGCTGTGGGGGCTTCATTCAGACCAGGAAGAAAACAAAGGGAAAAAGATTTTCCTGTTAGGAACCTGTCATGTTGATTTTTTTTTTGGGGGGGGGATGCTGAGCACAAAATATTGATCATCAGCTTAGGGAAATTGTTAGATATTTACTCCTGGTGGTTTACTGGAATAATTTGATTAATAAAGGCCAACATCAGAAACCTAGAAGCCAATACTGATTTTTGAATGTCATAATATGATGCACTCTGTATGTACTGAGCTGCCTGGACATTGAGGAAAATTATGTAATTGTTACTTGAATAGAATCAGCACTCACCCAAGATTCTGTCAGCTGGTCTGAAAATGTCTGAGGGATTTTCTTTGAAAAAATCTCATAAGACAGGCAGTAAAATAGCATCTGGGCATGGGAAATGACTGTTCCTGCACATTACTTGCAATATATATGGACAGGTTGTTCTCATGGTGAGCAAATAAAATATGTTAAGTATTTTAAAAACACTGCGACTGATCTTTAAGTCAAAGGCCAGGAATGTGCAAAGGCTATAAATCTATACATCGTGCAGCTCTCATTAAACATACAGAGTAGTATGGATGGTTTTATTTTTCTGCTATAATTCTACAGTAGTTAGATCCTTATACTATAGTTGTCAGCAAGGAAACAATAAAAGTCACACCAAAGCCACATCCTTGTGGTATTTGAACACACAGATAAAACTAAAGAAGTGAGTACTGTAAATTAATGAATGAATGAATGTAAATGAGTGAGTGAGTGAGTGAACAAATGGATTAATTAATGATTGAAATCTGATGTGCATGCTTTGGTGAACATTTTGTACACTTTTTTTTTTGCATTAGATTGTTCCTCCTATCTTGCTAGATACCCTTTTCCTTTTTATGTTGTCTTGTGCAACATTTTGTGGCAGTTAGAGATGGTAGAAGGAGAAATGCAGAGGTGTGTCAGTTTTGGTGAATGCAGGGCATGCTTTAGAAGGTGCGTCAATCATTCCCCAATTAGTGAGCATGCTAGCGGTGAAGTTTTATGTAAAGTGCCACCAACTTGAAATGAATTTGCCATTGCAATCAGAGACAAGCTTGTCATGCAGTGGCACAGATGACATGGCTCCGCTATGTGCCTTTCTTGGTGAAACATTTCAATCAACATGGCGGTGGTGGTAGTGGCAGGAAAGCAAACCTTGTAACCTCTCCATCTCACCACCCCACCGGTCCCTGCCTGAATGGTAGGAGGAGGCACTTTCCTCGCCTGCATCCTCCATGTCCCACTGTCTCTGACTGGAAAGTTTCTCCCAGCCATTCAGAGCAGACCACATCCTATGCTCCACATGGGTGGGAGTATTGAGAGACCAAAGGCACTTGTACTGCAAGCATGATCCTGATGGTGCTGGTGGACCTCCCCACCCACCTAGTGACATCGGGGTGCTTAATCCCCCACCCCAAACATCCTTTAATGTGGAACACTGGGAGTTCACCCCAGCGTGCTAAATCCTACTGTGGTGTTTCTGACACTGGGATGCTCAGTCCCGGCGTCAGATGTGCCCCATCACATATCTTCCAACTTCGCGATACCCAATCCCTGGGTCAGCATTGATCCTTCCAGTAGTGTGGCACACTGGGAGCCTACCCCAGTGTGCTGACATCCAGGTTTCCTTTAAAATAAAAAAACAGACCCACAATGTCTTTTTCATTTTTAACCTGAAAACAAAGAAAACTATCCCTGGTCATTGCTGCTGGGCCCTCCCCCAACCCGCACCCTCCTTCCCCACACCCCACCTCCTCCACCCCTCAGCCATACTTACCTGCAGAAGTCAGAAGCAGTGATCTTCAGTGGACCGGGAACACATCTACACTCTACAAACTCCAACCACAAACTGAAGAAATGATGTTAAGTCCTATAATGACACTGAATGGGGGGTTTCAATTTAGGTTGATATCTTAGACATTTTTGGGAGTTTTGGTCCCAAATTTTCAACATGGGGTTCTTGGGATCACACCTCATAAACACAGTCTCTGTCATTTCATTATTCAGTCCTGAAAGGTTATTTCACAGTCACTGTGCAGAATCACCTTTCAGGACCAATTAATGAAATGACAGTGCCACTGTTCATGGGGTGGGCTCCCAAAAAGCCTATGTTGCAAATTTAGTGAAAAAATTTTTAAAAATGACTGTGTTACAAGAGTGCATTGAGCAGTTTCTATGCACTCTCGTAACTTTGCCAATTTTTAATATATTCACTCCAGATTTTCAACATTGCCATTTTTTCACATCTCCTTATGAACAGTACAGCTGTTATTTTTCACATCCTGCCTGAAATGTGTTTTCACACATGTGGGGCACAATGGCATGGTCGCTGTGAGAAATCAATTTTCAGGACACAGTAACAAAATCACAATGATACTGTTCATGAGCGGAGGTCCCAAAATGCATATGTTGAAAATGTGGCAAAAAAAATTCCCAAAACAATTGTGCTATGGGCACGCATTGCGCAATTTCTACACATGCTTGTGACTTCACCCATTTTTCATCTTTTCACTCCAGATTTTTAACATTGCCATTTTTTTACACCCCCTTATGAACAGTACAGCTGTCATTTTTCACATCCTGCCTGAAATGTGTTTTCACACATGTGGCACCAAATGGTGCAGTCGCTCTGCAAAATCACCTTTTGGCTAACAAACTGACAGTGCCACTGTTCATGAGAGGGGGTCACAAAAAGCCCATGTTGAAAATTTGGAGTGCAAATACCAACAAACACCTTGGGCAGTAGGGTTTCCAACCATAATGCCCACCCTGTAGAGACTGGCAGGCATCAGAGGTGTGACTTGGGATTGTCGGCTGTACTGCTCATGCCATTCCACTCCCACCCCCACCCTGCAGCCAGTAACAAGCTTTGAGGTGTGCCTTGGGCTCTTTGGCCTCAAAGTTCACCACATTCTCCTATACTGCACCCATTTCAGTGTATTTCCTTATGGAATGGGGTGAGCATAAGGCCCGAGACCCCAAGGCACACTGTGACACTTGTTGGTGTCTGTAGGGTAGGGTGAGGTGAAATGGTGTGAGCATTATGGCCAATGACCCAAAGGCACACCTCAATGCCTGTCAGTCTTTGCAGGGTTGGGTGGGGTTGGCGTCAGTTCCCTACCTCGTTGCCATTAGTATTATGCATCTCTCTAACTGCTGCACTACTAATGCCAATGCCAGCAAGCAGACATTCGGCATTGACAAATGCTGGTTAAATCTGCTTTGGCATTTTTTGGATTTGAAGTAATGGGTGTTCCAATAACTAAAGCGAACTTCAGGCTTTCATCAATATTCTCACCTGTTTTTAAAAACCCATTGTTTAACATCTTGTGTCTTGTGACTAACGTGATCTTGGTTGCAACAGAGACTACTTGCTGACCTTTTGGGATACTGGTTGTTCAAAAACAGCTGAGCATACAGATAAAACCACGTAGATACACAGATGCCAAAAACTGTATATTCAGCATTTGGCACCAGACAGAGACTAGCAAGGCCCTCACATGCCAGTATTTTCAAGATTCAGCATGACAACCTGCCTGAAGAGGTGCCCTGCTTCAAACAGTTAGGGATGTGGCTAAATCAGAAAATCAGCTTTCACACCCACATTGACAACATGCATTAGAAATGTCATATTAAGCTTGGTCTGTGCTGAAACAAACCCTGCCTTCCTCTCCCACTTGCTGAGGGATCTTTTGCGAGATGACTTTGCCAATGTTTGACTATGCAGATGTGGTCTAAAGCACTGCTGCAGTGCTTACACTTGCCAAGCAAGACCACCTTTCTCATTCCCTCTGCCCCTTCACCCATAGTTGTCCATCTCTCACCTATCACTGCTGTCTCTATACTAACCTCTCTTTCCTCTCCCTGTCTTTCATTCTGTTCCTCATTCCTGGCCAAATACTGGCATGCCACTGTTTCCACTTACCTCTCTTCTCTCCTCTCTCCTGAGCTCTGCCATCCTATACTTCTGCTCCCTCTGATCAGCTGCTGCATGAACAGCAAGCTAGTAACTCACCAGAGGGATATATTGTATAAGAGTGGAAAAAGTGAAGCGGGACAAAATCAACTGAAGCACAGTATTGGAGGTGGATAATTCTCATAATTCAGATGGAAGCAGAGAACTACTACCATGGCTGATGTGATAATAAAATGAGTAGCTAGCAGTGGGGTGTGAAATTTTCAGATTCCAGCAGAACAGAATTTCATGGAATTTTCAAAATTCCACCAAAATTCTGTAGAACTTCATCAGAAGTGAAATGGCAGAATTCTGCAACAGAAGAATGTGAAATGGGTTTTCTGCTACATTTTCATGGAATTTCATTCTGAAAATCTCAATACTTTCCATGGAAATGGTTGCAAAATGATTTTCCATGGAAAAATACTGTTCAACAGAACATAATTCTGCAGAT
Source organism: Neoceratodus forsteri (assembly GCA_016271365.2). Taxonomy (NCBI): domain Eukaryota; kingdom Metazoa; phylum Chordata; order Ceratodontiformes; family Ceratodontidae; genus Neoceratodus; species Neoceratodus forsteri. The sequence goes on from CM028129.1 coordinate 28,954,472, forward strand.
CACAGCAGTCAGACTTCTACAGAAGAACCAGTGAAATTCCAGTGGAAATTCCACTAGCAAAATGGTCATTCCATGCTAATTCTGCCACCAGAATTCCACATTCCACACAGAACTAGTAGCTAACACTCCTCAAAAAACTTTGTTTTGGCAGCACTTAACTGGAATATCTCAAGGTTAAGAGATGGAACTTGACTTGAAATAATTACACATTATGACATAATTTTACTTCAAAACACATTGCAAAGGGATTACAGTTTCTTTGTACAGAGTGGTTCACTTGTTTTGAAACAATACATGTGAACCACCAAGAAGTGCAAGGTGATGCATTTCGGAGCCAAAAACCTAGGATACAGCTACTGGATGGATGGTATCAAACTGTCCACATCCAATGAGGAGAAGGATCTGGGAGTGCTGGTGACTGGGGAATTAAACCACTCGACCCAGTGTAGGAAGGTAGCAGCTAAGGCTAACAGGATGCTAGGGTGCATAGCAAGGGGGATTACATCCAGATGTAATGAAGTCATATTGCCCCTGTACAGGTTCCTGGTGAGGCTGCACTTGGAGTACTGCATGCAGTTCTGGCATCCGTACTTGAAAAGGGATATCAAAATACTGGAGGCAGTGCAGAGAAGAGCAACAAAGAAGATCCAGGGGTTGGGGGATAGAACTTACAAGGAAAGACTAAAAGAGCTAAACATGTACATCCTGGAGGATAGAAGAGAGAGAGGAGAGAGGAGACATGATTGAGACCTTCAAGTACCTGAAGGGGATGAACAAAGTAGGCTTCCAGGATGGGTTCACTCTCTAGAACGGAAGAGATGCCAGAGGGCACTCTCTGAAGTAAAGGGGGGCAGATTCAGTAGGGAAATGAGGAGGCACTATTTCACTAAAAGAGTCGTAACAGGGTGGAATGCACTGCCTGAGCCATTCGTATCAGTGCAGACTGTAGGGTGCTTCAAGAGAAGGTGGGACAAGTTAAAGGGGAAAGTAAATAGCGGGGGCAGTTGGGGGAGGGAAGAGTTAATGGGAAGGGGGGGCAGCTGAGTCTAATGGGCTGAAGTGCTGTACACTCGAACAGACTAGATAGACAATAAGGCCAGTATCTGCTGGCAAGTTCGTGTGTTCATACGCAAAGAAAGAAACAATCTGTAAGAGATATGAGAGGGCTACTCACCCTTGTTACTACAAGCATTATAATACCTCCTGTGCACATTGCTACTGATAATAACTTCATATTTGTTAATAAGATTGTTTTCCTGGGGGGGATGATTAATAACATGAATGTCGATTTGCCAACCTGTATGTCAGTAGAAGATGTCAAAAACAAATTGGCAGAAATCATAGAAATAATTGAGGAAAGCCAGACACCAATTTTAAGTGGAATTGCATGTATCCTGTGAGACTTCAATACATGACCAACAAATTATTCAGAACATGATGGGGGTTCTTTGGGCCTAGATATTGGATTAGGAATAGAATAAAAGCACTCAAGAGATAAAGATTATCAGCAAGGGGAAAAATGTCTGCCCTGTCCAGAGAGTAATAACTTTAGAATTCTAAATGGATGGGGAGGCTACCGGCCATGCAGCTATACAATGAGCAAGCATCAAGAGTGGTTAGGAAAACTAAAACTTGGCCAGGATGGCAGACCTGCCTGTACACTGCCTTGGAAGGTGGCAAGGGTGTTTGGAAGCTTTCATGCAGAACTGTATAGCACTGCAGAACCAATTAAGGAGACAGCAAAGCTAGCAGACTTCCTTTTGGGAGTGGATTTGCCTTGTTGGGAGAGGAGGCTAAAGAAATGCTGCATAAACCAGTAATTGTAGAAGAACCCCACCATGTCATCAAATCCCTGAACAACAAGTCCCTGGGGAAGATAGCTTCACTATGGAGCTATGTATATGATTTAGGGAACAGATGGAACACCCATTAATGGATGCCATAAATCATTGTATATAGCCTCATACCTTTACAGAGGATTGGCAATCTGCCTCACCACAGTCATGCCTAAACTTCTAAACACTAGGAGGAATGTGCCTCGTATCAGTGTACCTCCCTCACAGATGTAGATACCAAACTCTATGCCAAAATAATAGCCAAAAGAATACACAAAATGGTTGGCAAAATGCTCCAACACAACAAAACTGGATTCATCCTGAATTGAAGCTCCTGCAGTAACATCCTTGGACTCCTTAATATAATATCAGCCACAGCAGGTCTTACAACACCACATAGGACAGTTATGATTGATGCTGAAAAGGCCTTTCACAGGCTTCACTGGCAATAACTTTTAGCAGTTCTTCTAAAATGTGGCTTCAGCCCTGCCTTCATAGAAAATCTGATTACCCTGTACTAGGTATCCTCTGCAAGGGTGCCAGTTAATCTAGCATACAGTAGTAGGCACAGACATGGTCAGATATTTCACAAAATTTCTAAAGAGTTTCTCTCTGCTGCCCCTACTGTGGAAATGCAGAAAGCAGGAGATTTCTCTAGAAATATCACAGAAATTTCAGGAAATATCTCACCATGTCTTTGGCTGTGACTGTAATCACCACAATTTGAACAGCACAGGAGAACCCAGCAGGAATTAACCATGCCCCCCCTTACCATTGAAATGGAGCCACTAGCAGCCAGGGTCAGACAAATGCCCACCATCACAGGGATGAGGGTTGGTCTAGTAGAATATAAAACTGTGTTATGCAGAGACAACATATTTCTGTTCCTCAGTAACCTCCAAATTTCCCTACCTAACTTGTTAGACTTGCTTCATCAGTTCAATGAAATTGCTGACTTTAAAATTAACTATGCAAGACAGAGGCCCTCCTTTGTAGTGGTAAGAACCCTTTTGAAACTGCATCCGAATTTCCTTTTTGAGGGGCCAGGAATTGGTTTCGGTATTTAGTAATACATATTACTAAAAACTTGTCACAACTCTATGATTAGAATCACAAGCTCTTTCTGAAGATCATTTAAGGGGATCTGGATTGTTGGCTGCTTCTGCCTTCCTCCCTGGGGGCTCAATTTTAAACAATGTACATGAATGTTCTAGACAAGAGCCTAGATATATCTCATATGCTTCTGGTAGGGGTTCCACACAGCTTCTGGAGAAAAGTGGACCAAGCTGTCTCATGGTATGTCTGAGGCACAAGCACCCTCAGATGAACCATAGCTCATTAGAGGCAGCCAAGGAGAAAGGGGGGTTGTTACTACCCAACATGAGATAATACTGTTTGGCTGCATAGGTAACACCAATTTTAACAATCGTAAAACAAAATGAAACATGGGGGGATATGCTCACATCACAAATTGTGACCTGAAAACTGTGTCTTTCTACCTACCTCTAGGCTTAAGGTACTCAGAATAGTTAACAGGTGGACCACCCACATGATTCAAATGTGGATAACTGTCAGAACAAAAATGGACAGCACAAGAGATGTGGCTGAGCTCTTTCCCATTAGATGAAATTAAGATTTTCCCCCAGGCTTGATAGACCAAGGATTCAAGGTATGGGCAAACCATGGGATACAAAATGTTGCTGATCTCTTAGACCAGAGAAAAGTCCTCTCTTTTACCCAGCTCTGAACCAAATTCCAGACAGATAGGAGAAACTTCTTCCACTTTCTTTTTTTTTTATAAGTATTTTTTTTTGTTGTTTGCACCCCAGATCCAGGACCCCAGCAGACACGTATGTGTGTGCCTGCATGGAGGCACATGCATATGCCAGGTACCAGCTTGGTCCCTTCTGCCCCACCTGTGGCATTTGCTGCTGCCCCACTCACCTATGCTTCCCACTGGACCTCCACCTGGTGGGAGAGGAACTACAAGGAGAGAGGACAACCACCCCTGAGAGAGGAGAGCTGCCTATGGCTGCCTACAGAAGATTAGATTTGCTGGAAAAGGCACCTAGCTTCACCTGAGCTCTTTTCTTCTAGGTTGCTTGTAAGGACAGAGCAAGGAAAAAGATTAAGGCTTCTTTTGGCTAGGTAGATTTACTGTGTGTTTTTTTTTCTTTTGTACTTACAGGGGTTGTTACTGTTTGTTGCTAATATTTTACTGCTTTAATTTTCTCTGATTCAAATTGTTGTTGCTGGGTATACTTTCTGACGCATTATTACAGGGTGTGCCTACAGGTCTGTGCTTACAGATTACTGCTGTAATCTTCTGATTCAAATTGTCTTTTGCAAGGTATATCTTCTGTTACTGATTTATTTTTGTCTGTAGCAAAGTGTTTTTTACAGGGTATATCTTCTGTGAAATTATTATAGGTGGTGCTTTACAGGTTTTACAGTTTTATCTATCATTAGGCTATGCTTTCAGGGCTACTGCATTTGTTGTTGGTTGATTGTTTCTGCTCCTACCTCCTTGTTTCTTTCATCCATGGTTCTTCTTTTTCGGCAGGGGAAGGGCCCAGCCATCCACCCCATTCCCAAACACCCCACACTACACTCCTTTTATAGGGTAGCACAGTCGTGACATTTCCTGTAGCAAAGCAGGAAGGGAAGGATCAGAGGGGTTTCCACACACTGACTTCATTTACAGGATCACAAGTAATTTAACTTGTTTTAAGAAGTTATACAAAAACAAACAAACAAAACACAAAATCAAACTTTTGCTTTCATTTTCCTCCTTATAATTATTCTGACCAAGTTATAAACCCAGTAACTCATCTGGAATGAATATTATTAACTGCAGGTACTGTGGGACACTTTTCAAAAGGGCAGTTATACAGGATTTAGGACACTGTCCTACATGCTGGAATATTGGAGAGCTAAGGGCTCAGCTCCAGGCAGCATGGGCAGAGATTGTGCACCTCAAATCACATATTCAGGAGGAAATATATTATAAAAACCACCTGCCATTTCCCCAACATCCAACAGAAGCACCTCGACCACAGAGGGTAGTTGGTCCAGGAGGTTAGCAGGTGGTTAGGAGGGGCAAAAAGGGTGCCCATCACTCGATGCTCTCCAATGTATCACCTTCACAAACCATATAAAAACTACAAACAAGTATCTGCCTCTATCTCTGAAAGAAATCAAAGGGGTAGAGGACACTGCAGAGCAGGACACTGCAGTACAGGAGCTAGTGCAACAAAACTCACTCAAAACAGGAATCAAAACAAAAATAGCAAAAAGGAAATCCAAAATACTTCTGATCATAGGGGACTCCATGATTCAGACAGTTGATACCTACCTCCAGCAGAGGGTAATGGTCAGATGTCTTCCAGGTACATCAGCATGAAGAGACATGGACTGCATTTTTAAAATCATGCAGGAAGCAGGAGAAAACATCGATGTCCTGGTACACATAGGGACTAACGATCTCGCCAGCCAGTTAGTTGTGGAGACCAAGAAACACCTCACCGCTGGGTGATAAACTATCATCCATTTCATCCAAGATCTCCTCCTCTGTGATTCTGCCAGTCTGGGAAAGGGGGAAGATGGATGGAAGGTCAGAGAAGGGAAGATAGGGGAGCTAAACATGTGGCTCAAGGGCTGGTGCCAGGAAAAAGGACACAAATTTGTAGTTAACTGGAAACAATTTTGGAAGTGAAAATTCCTTAAATTCAATGGACTGCATCTGACTAAGGAGGAAGTCAGTGCATTGGGGCAGAAGTTTGACATCTTTGCAGAATATTTAAACTAGTAAATGGGGAGAGGGGTGCAGCACCCGATGCATCAAATAGGAAGAACACCCCTCCCCTCAGCTAATGATCAAACAGGAGATCAGCATGTTTGTAGTTCATTTGCAACACCAGGGAAGGAAAAAGGCCCAGCTCCCCATACAATGCACAGGGGAAATGCCAGATCTCGCCCAACAACTAAAACACTGAAATCTGGCCAATGGAAAATCATGTACACAAAGGCTCACAGTCTGGGAAACAAGATCCTAGACCTGCAGGCAACAATGACAGAGGCTAAACTGGACATATTAGCCATCAGCAAGACATGGTTCACCAGTAACGACATTTAGGACATTTCAGTACCCGTCTACGTACTGTTCAGAAGAGGCCAAGGTGCAGAAGGGGGTGGAGTGTCTCTTTATGTCAATGAAAATACCAAAGCTACAGAAATTCAGAATACACATAAGGAGCCAGAAGAACTGTGGGTCACCCTGCAAACAGTAAATGGGACAGCCATATGAACTGGAGTTGTCTACAGGCCTCTAGATCAGGGGGAGGATATAGACACATTACTGTTAGAAGATATGCAAAACATCACAGCTAAAAGGGAGGTTCTGATAATGGGAGACTTCAACATGCCAGATACAGATTGGTCAATACCAGCAGGAACACCTACCAGAACTAGACACGTAGTGGATTCCCTGCTGAGGGAGGGCCTCAAACAACTGGTACAACAACCCACAAGAGACTGAGCTATCCTAGACCTAGTACTGACTAACAGGGAAAGGATCTGAGTGGGTTTTGCTTTTCATGAACTACATTCTTAAACACACTGGGACACTCGTAATTGGGCTATACAGCTCTTTGCTTGAGTTCTTATCTTACTCTGAAGGTATCTCTAAGACATTTTAACTTATGTGCAGTGCACTCCCTGCTTGTTGTGATGCTCTGAGCACATCTGACCTTTAGGCCCCTTCAGCTGAAGCTGAACTGGTACTATTTAGCATCTCTGATGTTTCTTCTGTTATTTTTTAAATGAGTATTTTAAACCAAAATGATTTTTTTTGTGTTTTTGTCTGCATGATTTGAGTGTTAAAAGTATGGGATTTTCTAAATAACTGTCATTAAGCTTCTGAGGAAGGAATGGGTCGGTCCGAAAGCTAAAGCACTTTGCTCTTTTTGTTACATCTATGTTGGTCCAATAAAAGGTATCAAATCATTGGCTTCTGGATCTCCACAATAATTGAGGACATAGAGATGACAGAGATAGATGAACCTAGGATTGGAAATAAAAAAAATTAAAAATATTAGCATATCATTATACGCTGATGATGCAGTATTACTCTCTGTGTCTGCAAAAAGACTGCATCTCACAATTGACCCAGTTTACAAATCTCTACTATCTCTTAGTTTAGAAATATACACTGGTAAAACAAAGGCGCTTATAATGGGCATACTGAGGAATAAGAGTTTTTCATGGTCAACTGATAAAACACAAGAAGAAGTGGTAGACTTGTATACATATTTGGGTGTCTTACTATCCAAAAAAGTGCATTGGGCTACCCATATTTCTGTACCTAAGCTAACAGCAAGACAGTCTGTCCTGGGTATTCATATATTTGAAACAAAAAATGCAAATCACTCTCTTTCAGGAATGATTGAGGTTTGTAAAGCTAGAACAAAGTCATCAATACTATAAGGAGATGAGACATGGGGAACAGAGCAACTCTCCTCATCTTTAGATCAACTTCAAAATAAATTTTTTTGTGTAATGTTAGGTCTTCTCCAATTTGTCCCTGGAGCTATTCTTAGGGTGGAACTTAATAAAATCCCAGTTTCTTCCCATGCCTTAATAAGAGCAGCAAATTAATGGCATACGGTAATGTTGATAAAGTTGGAACAACAGAAACATAGAAACATAGACTTTGACGGCAGATAGGGATCACTTGGCCCACCCAGTCTGCCCATTTCCCTACCTACTGGATAAGCTGCAGATTCTAGTTAACCAACAGCCTACTTCCTGCCACCCCCCACTACAATTGTCTTGTGTCTGTCCCAGGCATGTTTGAATTCCCCCACTGTTTTAGCCCCAACAACCTCCCCAGGAAGGCAGTTCCACGCATCCACCACTTTATCCATGAAAAAAGATTTCCTCACATTACCCCTGAGCTGTCCCCCCTCTATCTTTAAATTGTGTCTCCTTGTTCTTACACATCTCTTTTTCTGAAAGATGCTACCCTCCTGGACTTTGTTGATTCCCTTGAACGTTTCTATCATGTCCCCCTGTCCCTCCTTTCATCAAGGGTGTACATATTAAGCTCTCTCAGTCTCTCTTTATATGATTTCTGATGCAGACCCTGCACCATTTTAGTCTCCCTCCTCTGGACTGCTTCCATCTTGTCTATGTCCTTGCATAGATAAGGTCTCCAAAACTGCACACAGTACTCCAGATGGGGTCTTACCAACTGTCTATACAGAGGGATAACCACTTCCCTTTTTCTACTTGTGATGCCCCTTCCTATGCATCCCAGTATCCCCCTGGCTCTCCTTACTGACTTCTCACATTGCTTACCAATCTTTAGATCATCTGATATGACTATCCCCAAGTCCCATTCCATTTTTGTTGTTGTTAGTACCACCCCTGCTATTGTGTACTCTTCTCCAGGGTTTTTATTTCCCAGGTGCATTACTTTGCACTTCTTTGCATTGAATCTAAGTTGCCATATGTCTGACCATTCCTTCAACCTTGTCAAGTCCCTTCTCATCCTTTCTACCCCTCCCCGTGTATCAACTCTGTTACAGACCTTTGTATCATCTGCAAAGAGGCATACCTTTCTGTCCAGACCCTCTGCAATGTCACCTATAAAGATGTTAAAGAATACTGGACCCTGTACTGAGCCTTGAGGTGCTCCACTAGTGACCCCCCTTTCTTTGGAATGTGTTCCACTCAGTATTACCTTCTGTGTCCTGTTGTGCAGCCAGTTTGCAACCCAGGCTACCACTCTGGGACCCACTCCCAGGCTGGCTAACTTGATTATTAATCTTTTGTGCAGGACTATATAAAATGCCTTGCTAAAGTCTAGGTAGGCCACATCCACAGCCCCTCCCTGGTCTATTACTTTGGTCACCCAGTCAAAAAAATTGATTAGATTCATCTGACATGACCTTCCTGCTGTAAATCCATGCTGCTTTGGGTCCTGTGCCCTGCTGGCCTCTAGGAACTCAACAATTCTTTCTTTCAGAAGTGATTCCATCATTTTCCCTACCACTGAGGTCAAACTTACAGGTCTGTAGTTTCCTGCTTCTGCCTTGCTCCCACTTTTGTGAAGGGGAATCACATCTGCCCTCCTCCAGTCCTCAGGTACAACTCCATCCTCCCATGATTTGTTAAAAAGTGTGGTCAGTGGTGTCACTAGGTACTCCCTTAGTTCTTTTAGGATTCTGAGGTAAATCCCATCAGGCCCCACTGCTTTGTCCACTTTGAGTTTTTGGAGTTCTTTCAGGACTCTTTCTTCTGTAAATGGACTGATGTCAACCTCCCTACCCAGATTGCTTCTATTGTCTGGTTTAGGTAACTCCTCCTCATCTTCTTTTGTGAATACTGAGCAAAAGTATTCATTCAGTATCTCTGCCTTTTCACTGTCTCCCTCTGCCCACCGCCCCTCTCACTTATTAATCTTCACTATTCCTCCCTTAACCTTTCTATGCTCCCTAATGTACCGATAAAAGGTTTTATCCCCCTTCTTAACTGAATTGGCAATTTTTTCCTCAGTTTGGGCTTTTGCTATTCTGACTGCCTTCCCCACTTCTTTCTGCTTTAATTGATACAGTTCCCTGTCACGCTTTTTATGTGATGCCTGATACTTTTTGAATGCAGCCTTTTCCTCCTTAACCTTCTCTGCCACCTCTTTTGAGAACCATAGTGATTTTTTACTCCGCTTTGTTTTCCTTATCTGTTTCACACAAAGGCTTGTTGCCTCTATGATGGCAGTTTTGATTTTTCTTCATTGTTCTTCCACCCCTCCTTTTTGGCCATTTTCTAGTGTATTCCTCAGGTATTCACCCATTTTGCCTAAGTCAGCCCTTCTAAAGTCCAGTATGCTTGTTTTTGTATGGCTTGTCTCCATGGTTGTGCTTATAGTGAAGCACACTGTGCAGTGGTTGCTTGTTCCCAGATGTCTACTGATTTCTAAATTTGTGATCCTCTTTCCATTGGAGAGTACCAGGTCTAGTATTGCTCCCTCTCAAGTTGGTTCCAACACTAACTGTCTAAGGCCTGCCCCCTGCAGGGCATCAAGAATGACCCTGCTCTTGGATGTGGCTGCAGTACATGTCATCCAGTTAACATCTGGCATATTCAGGTCCCCCATCAACAGTATCTCTCCTTTTTCAGCCATTTTGAGAATGTCCTGTATCATTTTCTTGTCCATTTCCTCCCCTTGAGATGGGGGTCTGTATACAACCCCTGTGCAGATTGTGATGCCATTCCCTGTCTCCAAGGTGACCCAGAGTGCCTCTTGTCCTCCCCCTTTACTTTTTAGTTCTGTAGCTTTGATCCCTTCCCTTATGTATAGAGCTACTCCACCTCCTCTTTTCCCCTCCCTGTCCCTTCTGTAGACTGTGTACCCTGGTATGTTGACATCCCAGTCATGGCTCCCCGTGTACCATGTTTCTGTGACTGCCACAATATCCAATTTTTCATCTTCCATCAAGGCTACAAGCTCAGGAAGCTTGTTTCCTTGACTTCGGGCATTGGTACTCATTGCCCTCCATTTAATGTTGGCTTTATCCTTTTTCCCCCATGCCTGCTTTTTTTGTCCTTGTCTATTTTTCCATTTACCCCTGTCCTGCCCTCTGTTGAGCACTGTACCTCAGTGTTTACCTTACTACCCATCATGTTTTGTGGGGGGAGGCTTGAAATTTCCTGCCTCTTATTAGCACCTCCCCATGGCTAGTTTAAAAGCTTGCCAAAAGCATTTAAACCTTTCACTAGGATCTTGGTTCCCTTCATGGACAGATGCAGACCATCATGCCAGTATAGACCTTCATCTCTCCAGGAGTACCCCAGTCCCCAATGAAGCCAAAGCCCTGTGCTCTGCACCAGTTTTGCAAACATTCATTAAACTGCATGGTGTGTAATTGCCCTAGTACCCCTGCCATGGACTGGCAGCACCTCTGAGAAGGTAACTGTGCTTGCTACCTGTCTGAGGCCCTCCCAACTCCACAATTTCTTCCGCACTGCGCTGATCCCATGCCTAGCTTGGTCATTTGTCCCAAGGTGGACAATGATATCTAGTTCCCTCTCCTGTGATGCTGCTTCTGCAATCCTGAGGATTCGCTTCTTGTCCCTCCAAGCCATGGCACCAGGCAGGCACCTTACTTCCCTCTCCTCTCCCTTCCCCAGGTCTACTCCTCTTACAACTGAGTCCCCTATCAGAAGCTGTTTGCTTCCCCTGTGCTGTCCCTTGCCACCCTTCTGTGGGTCTCCCTTGTGGGTGTCCTCAACATTCTTCTTGGTCTTCACTGAGGGAGCCGTCATAGAGGAACCTTGCTCTGCCAGACTGGCATATGGTTTGTGAAGAGGTACAACTAGGGGGCTTTGCCTCTGTTCCTCTACCCACACCCTCCCAGAACCCACTGTGGTCCAACTGCTCTTCATACTTGGCAGCCTCTGTGGCAGTGGTGCTCTTTGGGTGGGGGAGGCCTCCTCAGTCCTTGCTAGTTCAGCCTGGAGGTGGGCAACCTCCTCCCTCAGAGCTGACAGTTGTCTGCAGATAGGACAGCAACGCAGTTTCCAGAATGCCTCTCGGAAAACTGCTGCCCCACAGCCAGTGCATTGCACCACTCCCTACATGTCCCTCTCAGTTATAATATACAATATGTAATACATATAAATATATTTTTTTCCTTCCTTTTTGTGGTGTGTACTTACCCTTTATGCACTGTGCTGGGTTATTAAGAATATGACAGTTCTGCCCCAAGACCTGTTGAGGAAGTGATGTCAGAACCTTGGCTATAAAGGAAATGTCACGCCTGGGGTGTGGAGTACAGGTAAGGGTGGGTGGGTAGTCAACAACCACTGGTGACTGTTAAAAACAATCAAATACACCACTGCTCCACCACCCTGGTGAGTACTGCCCTTTATAGTAATTCAGCTAACCTCCAGTAACTGATTTGTCAACTATTTAATAGTAATTTGATGCAAACTGTTACAGAATACTAGTAGACAGTCCAGTTACCCACAAAGGAAAATCAAATATGCAGTTATTTCAACCCTTCTGAAGTTGCTCACAGGATAAGCAGTTTTGTAAACCCCCTTCCTGATTTAAAAAAGGAAAATAATTAAACACAAAGCAATACCAATGTAAGACTGTAAAGTAAGGAAAATTTCCCTCAGATATAAGTAAGAGAGATTTGTTGCAGATTTCTAGTCAAATATAGTATATCCCATGCAGCTTCTCAGTTGTTTCAAAGCACACCATGTTACACAACTTGAAGAGATGGGCTTCTGTCCGAAACAGGATCACACCAGTAGTTGTTGACTTCCTCGCTGAAGCATACAAATATGGAAATGACAAAATATTTGTACCAGCATGGGTTAAAAAATGGACAAAATATTAAGGAAATTGTGTATTACCTGTATTTAAAGCTTAGACAGCATTTTGGATTGGTAACCGTCTAGAGGTTCAGTAGTGCAATGAATAACGGACATATCGTAGCAGCAGGATATAAAAATAATTTTATGATAACTAGCTTTCCCTCTATAAACAAATAAAAAAGGATAATTTGTTTGAAAAGTAACCCCCTGCTCTGTGAAAATAAGCAACATTTTAAAATGATTGTACAGCTGAGGCTGGGTTTGGTATATAATGAATCTATTACATGTTTCTTATCTAGACAAAATGTTGTATCTACGTCAATGCACCATGCCCATGTTTTTGGAGCCATGCATATTGGCATTCCTAAGTGCCTCCGACACACACCAGGGTCCTGTGGACCCCTGTACATATGCACAGAAGGGACACATGTCCCTTCCATAGGATCCCACTAGCTGGTGCACCACTACATGTGGGGTGGTCTGGGTAGAGTGTTCGAGGTGTGCCCACACTCTAGCACCATCCTGGCTGGCTTCAATTTTCAAATTGCATAAAATACCAAACCTGCATTATGGCAAAGAAAATAACCATGGATCTCGCTCCACCGGGAGTCCAAGCACTGCTTAGTTCTAGGCTAAAGCCACGTAACGCCAGGGGCTCTGAATACCAGCTCCTTCAGGTTCCCTGCCATTGCACCTCTGAGGGCCAAAGATCCTTTGCCTTCAGAGTGCCTAGCTGGTTAAATGCACTCAATCCTGACATCTCATCCACTACCACCGTTGGCTCATTCAAACATAAACTCCATCTCCACCTTACTAATTCTAGCTCCTGTGAATGCTACCTATAATCTCCTCAGCCCTCTCATTTTTGTTCCCTCCAACTACCACCTACCACATCTCCACCCCCTCCTTTTTATTTATGTTACTTTTTTATTTCTTCTTTCTTTTCACCACTCCTGACTCTCACCCCTTCATCCCCTGCCTCTTCTGAGCCCTCAATGATCTTTCCCTTTTTGTTGACTAGTTTCAGCCTGCTCCCAGTTGATGACCCTGCCCTTTGGCTGCTATTCCTGCCCTCTCCAGCTTCACTCCTCACATTTATCTTCATCTTCCACCCTCCCTCCTACTTATTCCTCTGTTACTCTGTGGTCCCATGTTTACATTCTACTTATTCTAGCTATTGTATTGATCTACCATTGTAACCTAATATGCTGACCTATTTATTGTTTTGTTCTTATTTCTGTAACTTGTATTGTATTTGTACTCTGATGTGGAACCTTTGTAAAAGAGCCTGCCTCAAAGGTACTTGTAATCCTAGTTGTAATAAAATAAAATAAATAAATAAATTGACAAAGGTACAGAGTACTGGCTGCAGGGCACATGTTACATGAGGGGAAATCCTACAGCATCCCTTAAGCACCCCCCAATGGACAACAGCCAGCAGTGGAAGAATAGTAACACCTTCCATCCTGCTACCCCAGCCCACTAGTCTGCCAGGGAAGGCTTGGGGCAGCCATTTGGGCACTTGCCCATAGTTTTAAAAGTACAGGGTCCAATGTCTTCTAACGATCTCCTGCTGATGTGCAGCAGGGGATCCACTTTGGGACCCAGGATAGGCATCAGATTGGATGCCCACCTGTATCCCTTGATCTACCCCCATGTAGTTGTGTACTGAGGGGGAAGGCCAGCAGACAGGTGGCCAGCAATAGTGAATGCTGGCTGGTGTATGCCTTTGTATAGGTGTGGAGCTGCACAGGCTGGGTATGTGCCTCTAATGCATACTCAGTGCACATTTAAGCAATAATGACTGAGCAACCAGTCATTTACTGATGACTAACAACTGGCTGGGGTGAAAGGGTGGCCCAAGGTTCAGTCAAAGGCCACTCCCATGTAGCCAATCATTAATCACCAGCATATGACCAACTGTGAGATCATTATTGTGATTATCAGTCTAATTGCAATAATTTAGCTTTTTATTGACAGCAGCGCTGAAAACAGTTCATGTTTTGGCACCACTGATGTCACTGTAGAGTACATGAGGAACTGAGTGTTGCTGCTGTGCCAGGCATTTCTTAGATATTTTAGACCGGCATGGCAGTCAATCTGTGAGCTAGTTTAACTCATAAATAGTTATACTTATAATTTAATATATTATTTACCACCAGATCTCAGATTTTTATATACATACAATAAGTTATTAATGTACTCAAGTTTACTTACTCAAACAACACTGAGGTATGTGAACAATTTAAAAGGATACCTAATTTTTCTTGAGGAGATCTATCATTAACCCTTTGTGGGTCAGTACATTCTAACTTCACATGTACACTGTGATCTCTATTTATTTACTTATTTATTTATTTAAACATTTGGTAACCATGAAAGGCTAACTGAGCCGAGGCTTGATTCCAGGTGCAACCCAGGAGCAGTGGAAGTACAGACAATAAATGCAGAGAATTAGTCAACAGAACAATAGCAGCTAATTACGATCAATATAATACAGCAGTGAGAGCTAAAACATGACACGTGATGAATTTCTAGAAGTGAACTATACAATAATAAGTGCTCTACATAATGAATCTTTAATTAGTGCTAGGGAGGGTTGTAAGAAGGTAAAGTTATACTAAGATACTAAGAAAGTTAAATACACAGAAGGCCGAGGCCATAAGTCAGTAGAAGTTGAGGGTTTAGCTCAGTTGTGGCAGTGACATAAAGGTGGAGGAAGGAGACGTAGCTGTTGCTTGCAGCTAGCATGAGGAAGGAAATTTCTGATAGCAGGGGTAAGTTTGTTCCATATGTAAGAAAGCTGGTAGAGAAAGCAGCTTTGCCCACTGCAGAAGAGGATTGGGGCAGGATGAAGGATCTTTCATTTCTGTGCCTGCATTCACAGGGGGATAGGGAGTCTGAGGATAGACAGTCCTCAAGATAGGAGGGGAGCAAGTTAAACCAGTACTTGCATATAAGGTTGAGGGTGTGTATATAGTGCCTGTGAGATAAGGGGCTTAGTCTGAAGAGAGAGTAAAGATTACAGTGGAGGGTGCATAGGTGGGAGTTCATAGTGAAGTGACAAAAGGAGTTTAGAAGAGCATCCAGCCTGACAAGGGTGATTACAGCTGTAAATCACATCTGCATAATCTAGTATGGGGAGGATCATTTTAGAGACAATTTCACATCTGGCAGGTAACGGGAGAGAGTCCCTGTTCTGGTCGGTATAGCACGCCGAGTTTGGGGCACAGCTTGGAGGTGATAGATTCAATGTGAGCTGAAAAAGACAGGTGGGGGTCCAGCCAAATACCCAGGTACTCGTATATGGTGACTTGGTCAAGTGAGGAGCCATTGAGAGAGAGGTAGGGAGTAGTACGGCTAAGATTCTGGGTAGAGCCAAAAGTTTTGGTGGTGTTTAATTTCAGTTGGTTTTGGCTGAACCAGCACTGAATATTGTTGAAGTCAGTTTGTAGGGTAGCTTGGACTTCAAGCAGGTATGGACCAGAGGTAAAGAGGATGGTGTCATTCACATACATGTGTATTGATGAACTGGTATAGGAGGAGGAGGGAAGGTCATTAATGAAGGAGGGAGAAGAGGATGGGACCAAGAACAAAGCCTTGAGGGATGCCCTCCAGGATAGGGAGAAGGGTGATGTGGTATCAGTGATTCTAACAGATTGAAATATGGTGGATAAATAAGACTGAAACCACCTTACAGAGATGGGGGCAAGTCCAGCTGCCTCAACAATCTGCAGAAGCTGGTGGTGACAAATGCTATTGCTAAATCGACAAATACAGCTGCTGTAAGGAAGCCTTGGTAGGAGGCAGTTTGGATATGGTAGGTGATGCGCAGGAGGGAGGAAATTGTGGAATGGTGTCTTCTGAAGCCAGACTGATGGGGTGAGAGGATATTATTTGTTGCAAGATAGTCAGCTAATTGGGTGTGGGCCAAGGATTCTTGTAGTTTGGCTAGGGTTGGGAGGAACGATATGGGCCTATAGCTGCCTTGCAATGAGGTGTCACTGCCTTTATGAAGGGGAATTATGCAGGCCAATTTCCAGGATTGTGGAACAGTTCCTGTGGAAAATGAGAGGTTAAGGAGATGTGTAAGGGGCTTGGCAATCACAGGAACCAAGATCTGCAGGAGCTTGGGGTGAATCCAATCTGGGCTAGTCTTTGCAGGGTTAAGTGAGCATAGGGCTTTCCATACCTTGTGTACAGAAAGGGGGGTGAACTTGAAGTTTTTGCTAAGGGGAGGAGGTGGTGGTGGGACTGGAGAAGGAGGGGGGAGCACAATGGTACTACACAGGAAGTGAAAAACTGATTCAGGATTTCAGAGGCACGGGTTGGGTCAGTGATTGGTTGGCCATTAAGTTTGAAGGTGGGGCTGCAGGGATGGGCTGGTGGGTCAAGGAGTGTGTGCACAACTTTCCAGAATTGAGGGGGCTTAGCATGTGAGAGTTGTAACCTAAAGTAGTCTGCCTTTGCTTTACTCATGGTCTTGGTGCAGGCATTACGTAGGGTGTTAAAAGCGTGCCTGCTCTAAAAGTTGTGGTGGATCTCTTCACTAAGTCTAATTAATTATTCTTTATTAATTAATTATTCATGAGCTAAAGTAGCTAACTGATTTGCTGCTGTGCCAGTTTGAAAACTCTTAGAAATGCATGGAACGGCAGTCAAACACAAATGAACATGTCACAGTTTTAAGAAATAACATTTTTAAAAAAAGAACAATTCTGTGTTCATGTGAATCATTACTACACTGATCCTTGTGTCATCATCAGTTCAAAGACCTGTGCTTCAGCATCGCTGGGACAAGCCAGCACGTAAGCATCACTCCGACATATTACCAGAGGGGCAGCAAGTCGTCATCACTCTGACATATTACCAGAGGTGCAGCATGTCAGCATCACTCCGATATGTTACCAGAGAAGCCAGCATGTCAGCATTGCTCTGACATGTTACCAGAGGGGCCAGCATGTCAGCATTGCTCCGACATGTTACCAGAGGGGCCACCATGTCAGCATTGCTCTGACATGTTACCAGAGGGGCCAGCAAGTCAGCATTGCTCCGACATGTTACCAGAGGGGCCAGCAAGTCAGCATTGCTCTGAGATGTTACCAGAAGGGCCAGCATGTCAGCATCACTCCCACATGTTACCAGAGGGGCCAGCATGTCAGCATCACTCTGACATGTTACCAGAGGGGCCAGCAAATCAGCATCACTCTGACATGTTACCAGAGGCACCAGCATGTCAGCATCGCTCTGACATGTTACCAGATAAGCCAGCATGTCAGCATTGCTCTGACATGTTACCAGAGGGACCAGCATGTCAGCATCACTCTGACATGTTACCAGAGCAGCCAGCATGCCAGCATCAGTCCAACATGTTACCAGAGGGGCCAGCAAGTCAGCATCGCTTCAGACATGTTACCAGAGGGGTCAGCATGTCAGCATCACTCCAACATGTTACCAGAAGGGCCAGCACGTCAGCATCTCTACTACATGTTACCAGAAGGGCCAGCATGTCAGTATCACTCTGACATGTTACCAGAAGTGCCAGCATTTCAACATCACTCTGATATGTTACCAGATGGGCCAGCATGTCAGCTTTGCTCCGACATCTTTCCAGATGGGCCAGCATGTCAGCATTGCTCCGACATGTTACCAGAGGGGCCAACATGTCAGCATTGTTCTGACAAGTTACCGGAGGGGCCAGCATGTCAGTATCACTCCAGCATGTTACCAGAGGGGCCAGCATGTCAGCATCACTTTGACATGTTACCAGATGGGCCAGCATGTCAGCATCACTTTGAAATGTTACCAGAGGGTCCAGCATGTCAGCATTGCTCTGACATGTTACCAGAGGGTCCAGCATGTCAGCATCACTCTGACATGTTACCAGATGGGCCAGCATGTCAGCATCGCTCCAACATGTTACCAGAGGGGCCAGCATGTCAGCATCACTCTGACATGTTACCAGAGGGGCCAGCATGTCAACATCACTCTGATATGTTACCAGATGGGCCAGCATGTCAGCTTTTCTCTGACATGTTACCAGATGGGCCAGCATGTCAGCATTGCTCTGACATGTTACCAGAGGGGCCAACATGTCAGCATTGTTCCGACAAGTTACCAGAGGGGCCAGCATGTCAACATCACTCTGATATGTTACCAGATGGGCCAGCATGTCAGCTTTTCTCTGACATGTTACCAGATGGGCCAGCATGTCAGCATTGCTCTGACATGTTACCAGAGGGGCCAACATGTCAGCATTGTTCCGACAAGTTACCAGATGGGCCAGCATGTCAGCATCACTTTGAAATGTTACCAGAGGGTCCAGCATGTCAGCATTGCTCTGACATGTTACCAGAGGGTCCAGCATGTCAGCATCACTCTGACATGTTACCAGATGGGCCAGCATGTCAGCATTGCTCCAACATGTTACCAGAGGGGCCAGCATGTCAGCATCACTCTGACATGTTATCAGAGGGGTCAGCATGTCAACATCACTCAGACATGTTACCAGAGGGGCCAGCATGTCAGCATCGCTCTGACATGTTACCAGAGGGGGCCAGCATGTCAGCATCACTCTGACATGTTACCAGAGGGGCCAGCATGTCAGCATCGCTCTGACATGTTACCAGATGGGCCAGCATGTTAGCATCGCTCCGACATGTTACCAGAGGGGCCAGCATGTCAGCATCACTCTGACATGTTACCAGAGGGGCCAGCATGTCAGCATCACTCTGGCATGTTACCAGAGGGGCCAGCATGTCAGCATCGCTCTGGCATGTTACCAGAGGGGCCAGCATGTCAGCATCACTCTGACATGTTACCAGAGGGGCCAGCATGTCAGCATCGCTCTGACATGTTACCAGAGGGGCCAGCATGACCATGTAGCAGTGCCAGCATGCGCTCCCACAAAAAAAGTTAAATAAAACATCTGTAGAAAATCCTCTTATTATTGCAGTTAGACTTACAGTCTCAATAATGCCCTCACAGCTGGTAATTTCCTGGAGATTAACAACTGTCTGGTGGGAGCTGGCCTTCAGCTCTGTCTTGGGCCACCCTACACCCCAGCTGGTCATTAATCCCCAGGATATAACCGGTTGTTCATTCATTATTTCATAATTATGTGTTTGTAAAGGCAATTCTATGGGATTGTTTCTAGTGTATGGTATGATGTAACTGTTTTTAATATTTTTGATATTTCTGTGTGTAGCAGAACAATATATTTCTATACATGCATATTAACATACGAACATACCAAAATTGCCAGCAGAAGAAGGCCTAGCAATCTATGAAGTCTTCTCATGTTACCATGTCTCTTCACTGATCACTCCAAGATGGAAGCAGTAGTTGAGGGAGAAGAGGAGAGGTTGACCCTGCAAGGGGACGTGGACACCCTGGAAAGCTGGGCTCACACATGGAAATTAAATTTCAATATCACCAATGCAAGGCGTTACATCTTGGGCGGGAAACCCTTAACACAGGTACACCCTGGGAGGGGAGGCACTGGAGGCCTCAATAGGGGAAAAAGACCTAGGGGTCATGGTGGATGCATGTATGAATAACTCTGAGCAGTGCAGGAGAATGGCTAGCAAGGTAGACAGGATGTTGGGATGCATCATAAGGGGGATCACCTCTAGGAGCAAGGAAGTGATTCTGC
This sequence comes from Neoceratodus forsteri, assembly GCA_016271365.2. Taxonomy (NCBI): domain Eukaryota; kingdom Metazoa; phylum Chordata; order Ceratodontiformes; family Ceratodontidae; genus Neoceratodus; species Neoceratodus forsteri. Next base: position 28,974,344 of record CM028129.1, read on the forward strand.
CACTGTACAATGGACTGGTTAGACCGCACCTTGAGTACTGTGTACAGTACTGGAGACCACACTTGAAGAGGGACATAGAGCTGCTGGAGAGGGTACAGAGGAGGGCAACTAAGCTGATATGAGGCTAGGGGATTTGACATATGAGAACAGACTTGAGGAGCTCTGCCTGTTTTCATTGGAGGAGAGGAGAGACAGGGGGGACATGATTGAGGTCTTCAAGTACCTCAAGGGAATAAATAGGGTAAACACGGAGGGGATCTTTAGACTAAAGCAGGGAGGTATCACCAGAGAGCATGGTTTGAAGTTGGAAGGTGGAAGGGGTGAGTGGGGAAAAGAGGAGGAGATTTTTCACTGAGAGGGTGGTGGACCCTTGGAATGCACTGCCTGGTGATCTGGTTCAGAGATCCACAGTGGAGGGCTTCAAGAGAGGGTGGGACAGACACAGAAAGTGGATGTATCAGATGATGGCCTGTCCCGGGGGGTGGGGCTGGATGATAGGGGTTTCTGGAACACAAGGGGTGGAGGGCCTCGGCACCCAACTAGGGATCTGAGGTTCGAGCAGACTCGATAGATCATAAGGCCTAATCTTCTGGCAAATAGTATGTTAGTATGTTGTGGAGTCCTGCCTCTGGAATAAACTAACCTTGAAGCTTGAACATTGATCGTCTGCTGCTGATTTCTTTCCTATCCCTCCTGTACAACTATAGCAAACCAGCCTGCTTTCTCTCTCTATGCCTACCAACACTACAGAACCACCTGTTTCCCCATTTGTCTCTCATCCTACATGAACTCTCCCAAACACATTTACAAGCACACATCTCAAAAGCATGCACCTGCAGCCAGCCATTGTCCTCACTGCTTCACATTACGACATCCCCTGCCCTATTTACTTCCACTATATTCTCTTTTTGCCTCTTTGGGTATTGCATACATAAACAATAAGACATGACGGGTTGAGCGTTAGATGTTTCTAGCACATGGCTAGGTGGTGCAGTGATGCACAGGGCAATAGGCCAAGTGCAATCAGTCCCCTAGCCATGCATTAGAACTGCCTAATACATATTCCCAGAATGGCGTACTGCACTTATAAAATGGGTCTGTGTATTCTACATGGGGTTTCTAGTTTTAGCTGTGCATTATACCCTTCTAATGCATAGCTAACAACCAATCAGATTTCTTGAAATTCTTTGCCCATTTTATAACGTAGCTTAAAACTCCATGTACTCTGCAATTTGATTTCTACATCACCATGATACTGTTGCAAATACATTGCCATATGTTAGTGGTATGCACCACCAGTCCTCATCCTAGGTGCTTTTATAATACATGTACTCTAAACACTTTTTTACTGGTTTTTTCTTTTTTCTGAAATTCATTACTTTAACTTTGCTAATATTTTCAGTGTAGTGCACACACACACACACACACACACACACACACACCTGTTGTTATCACTTTCTTTGTTAATTCTATTCTACCCTCTGCTGTATCCCCTCCCCAGTGTCACTTCTGGAAACCAGCTGTGACGCAGTGTGCCTATCCCAGTTATCACATTTTAAATAAAATAAATGAATGAATGAATGAAGAAAATAAAAAGATTGTCTTAATTGAAGAATTAGTCCTTTAACAATTTCAAATATAACACCAATGTTAAAGCAGCTCAGAATGTGGCAGAGAGGTCACTGCACAAGACAGGAGAAAAAAGGAGCAATGTAAGGTAGAAACAGTTCTCCCCAGTATCACCCTCCGGTGACCACAGCTTAGCTATGGGTGTTTGTACATCATTCTAGTGCAGATTATATTAATCTTCTTTGCTTTTAAAATATTGTATTTCATTTTAGCATCTGGATTTGAAGGTTGTGTGGTTATGTCTCCTATATAATATAATGTTGAATAAAATACAATTTTTATATTCTTTGTAACTAGAAATTCTGGGTATAACAATGCAAAAATCTCCTTTAAGGATAATGGAAAACATACTAATAAATGTAAAGAGGGAAATATTTCATAATAGCAATATCCTGCAAAGTGGCATACCACCACTGAACTGATTTTCACTCAGGGAACATAACTGCTTCTTTCCAGATTTATGCTACACTATCTGCTGCATATGTCAAAAGACTGATGAAAATTTGAAATATTTCAAGAAAATAAGCACTATCAAACCCCTAAACTGATCCAGACAGGCAGGCAGCAGCTATGCCATTAACACTAATGAGAGAGGACAACATGGCAGTAAGTCGACTTCACCATTTATCAAATTGCATCTGTATAAAGGCTAGGGCAAACTTTTTGAAGCTGGCATTTGCGATGTTCATGAACAAAAGACAGAAGTTGTGCTGATGTAATTTAAATAATACCCACTCCCAGCCACCCACAAAAATAAGTGCTGCCACAGGCCCCTATCCCACTGCCAGTGAGAAGTGGATAGAGTTAATGTTTCCTCACCCCAGGACCTCTGACCAGCAGGTGTAATAGCAGCTCAGATTAGATTTCTCCCTAATAGAACAGCCCCAATCACAATTACCATTGGTGATGTTAGAGTCCTGCAGACAACAAAGTTTGCCCTTTAAGGGGCAGACCAAGTTGTCCTGGTGCACCCCTTCCCTTTACCTGAAGATGGTGTGCTCGGAGTGGGGAAGGGAAGGGGAAGGACAGGGAGACAGAACAATAGGCAGGCAAGCAGGAAGGGGAGGGGCTAAAGGAGGTACATAATGGGCAGCACAGTGGTGGTTCAGCCAATTTTGCTGAAGTTTTGATCCATACTAAAACTACAGCACGTCAGATTGGCAGCAGAGGTTTGTGCACCAGGATAAAGAAGGTAAGAAATGCACAGCTAGGTTGAAACATGATTGATGTTTTAAACAAAAAAAAGCTTTCATTTGGGGGGATTTTACATTAAGCCAAAAAAAAAAAAAACTGTGGATGGCTCAATGGGAGAGGATATGAAGCCTGGTGGTAAAGTTTAAAAAAAATGAGGATGTGTGGTTTTTAATTTTAAATTATGAGTTCATCATCAAGTTTACGGTGATAGTGAGGCAGATTCAGGGAACAGAGTTGAGATTTACATGACGGAAGGGTGGGAACAACATATAGGGTGTTGGCCGGTGGTGGCCTAGTAGAGAGAGGGTGAAGAGTGTTGTTTGGGGGAGAGCAAGTGACTGGGAGGAGGTTTAAAGTATAATGGAAAAGGTCCAGTCATGAGGGGAGCAGGTCTGGTACTGGATTAGGAAAGAAGCTCGCTAGGGTGCGTGGAGTCTGCTTGGAAGAGCTTGTATCCAGTAGGGTATGTCAAAAAAAAAATGCTGAGAAGCCTCGAGGAGTGATAAGCCCTTGATCTGGCACTGGGTTGGGGTTGCCTTTGAGCATGGGGACAGGATGTTCTGGTGTTGAGAAGGCCTGAAGAAAGGGGCTAGCATGGGGCTTACAGAGACGGCCGCTAGGAGGTCAGCACATGTTGTTTTTTAGTTAAGATTGGAAAGGAATGAAGCTAGTAGTTGATGGGAGGATCTCGAGCTGGTGCAGTGCTGTGTTGTTCTGATCATGAGACAGAATGATTGGTTTGAAGGCCTGGTTAAATTGGCTAGTGTGAGGCTGACATACACGGCCACGAGGCATGACATTACACGTCATGGGAGGCCGTGCAGTGAGCCGGCCTGGGGGGGCAGGCCTAGCAACAGCAACAGAAATTGGGGGGGAGAGACTGTGGCCTGCTAGTTATAGGCTGACCAGGACCAAAGGAGAGAGGCCTGGTCAGATGGGCTGGTGCCTCAGAATGTAGGCCGGCCACAGGGTGTGACGTCACACACAGGGGGACTGCATGGCAAAGATGGAGCTCTGACAAGAGCATTTGTGGGAACAGTGGCAGGATATGAAGGGAGAGAAGAAGGGGAAGCCGGGAACCCACGGAGGGCAACAGACATTGATGAGCAGTGAGCAGCGAGTGATGAGGCATAGAGGCCACATGGAGGAACCTGAGTAATAGGGACACAGAAAGGGACCTGGATAGGCCCAAGGTGGCCGAGGAGAGGGAGACAGATTCCCAGAGGGCAAAAAAGAAAAAAAAAGTGATGAGAAGGCCTAGGTGACTAGGAGGTCGGTGGTGGCACTAGGGGGTTCCCAATAAAAAATTAATCCATAATGCCATTAGAAGGGGGATTCCAGGCAAAATGGAACCAAGGCAGGCCCTTGGAGAAGGCGCAGAAATGGGCAGATAGAGTTGAATACAGTGAGGTGTAGCAAGGGTTGGAGGGTGGGAAGAGGCTGGACAAACCAGCCTCCAGCTTTGCCATCAGGGTGTGGCGGGCAAAAGGATAGGCCTAACATAAGGGTAGTGGTTTGGGCATGCCCGGGGTGGGCTAAGAGCAACAGAAGAACCTAGTTACAACAGAAGATTAATTAAAACTTTTTGTCAGTTATCTCCACAGCTCTTTACAGGAAAACACGAGGAAATAGCACCAAAAAAGAACAGGCCATCAAAGAAGGATGCCTATAAGGCTATTGTGGAGTTTGCAGAAAAAGTCAACAGAATGTGGCAGGTGGTGGAAGGGGAAGAACCATGGAGATCTGGGGAGAAGAGGAAAGAAGGAAAGGGAAAAGGGGGTGGAGGGAAACGGCCAGCAGGGAGGCCTCGCCACCCTACCATGGTGCAGCCACTGCTGGTGGTATCTCCCAGGGTGGCTAGCCCAGTACCTCTGCAGCCCTATGACCCAGTCCCATCAGTGCCTCCCCATGACCAGGTGGGGGTTCCCCCAGTGGAACCCAGACCAGATCTCCCAAACATGATGGTTCCTCCACAGCTGACATTGCAACCAGCCATTCAGCCACAGGGGGACATACCAGGGCATCATGAGGACAGCAGGCCACAGGAAGAAGGCAAGGCCACAGGTAATGTACCCAGGTCAGTAGGACAAGGCATCAAAGAATATATAAGGCAAATTATTTCGGCACTCGGGACAGGGGGATTGGGCCAGATGGAGTCAGCACTGGCAGAGATTAGGTTGGAAAAAGAGATGAAGAAGGAAGAGGAGAAAGGGAGGGAGAGTGTAGGAAAAGGAACAAGGGAGATATGAACTCCGTGAATGAGAATAGGGGAACACATACCGCTGGCCACAAAAGAGAAAATATGGAAGGGGGAGTATGTGGATATTTTTGCTTTAGTGAGCCGAGAGGCGGCGGCAAAATATGATGAAACAGAGAATATAGGAAAAAGCGAAATGGCAGCAGCTGTAGTTTTATTGGGTAAGAAAGAGGAGGACAAATTTACTAAAGGAAAGACTTGGGATGGATGGTTTGTAGGTTTTGCCATGTATTCAGCAATAGTACTGCAGAAGAAGCCAGAGCTGGGTATTTAACTTATCACGTACTCCCTGATAATAAGGCAGGCAAAGGCAAAGGGTGGGGTGGGGTGGATATACTATGATGAATTCTTCTGACAAAGGATGGCAACATATGGGGATGTAAGATGGGACATGAAACAATTAGATTTGTGGACTGACTATGTAACCGATCAGTCCACATCAGAAGGAGAAATGGGGAAAAGGGGAACGATGCCCCAGAGGTGTTGTAGGGGTTACAATAGGGCTTTTTGTTCCACAATGCCACTTTTGGCATGCATGCTCCAAATGTGGGGGACACACCCAGCAAGCAGATGCAGAACGATGTGGGTACAAGGGGCACAAGGGCCGGGGGGGCAGGAAATAAATCAGCAGTTTTTTCGAGAAGGGCAAGGGTATAGGGGGCAGGTGTGGAATGAGGGGGGGGAGAGGCAGAGGGCATACAGGTAGAGGGAATCAGACTTACTGACCATCAGGGCCAAGAAAATGGCAGGGTGAGGGAGTATGGCAGAAGGGAAAGGAAGAGGGCAGAGGATCAATTTCAAGAAGCAAGAACTCCAATCAAGATAGATGCATGGGAGGACTGGTTAGAAAGATACCCGGATAGGGCCATCCCATTGGCACAGTGGTGGGATTTCTGCTTGCGACACCGACGAACCGGGTTCAGGAATGGACCCGGATCATCGGAGGGCCAGCCGGGGGGAGAAGGATAGAGTGTCCTAAGGACTGCTCTCATTCTCCAAGGGGAGGGTGGGGGAAGCGATCAGCGCACTGAGGATTCCTGGCTGAGGTCGGGGGATCTCAGGTGACTGACATTCACAGCTCTGGGAGGCAGGGCAGATGCTGGTGTCTTTGCACATCCCTGCCTCCATAAGGAAAACGGCAGAAAATCGAGGCAGGCTAGGACCACCGTCTACATGAAGCCCTCCCGGAAGACCTCGATTCACCACCATCGCTGCAGGTCACCCGACTAGATACTGGTTTCATGGTCACCGAAGAAGGTGGCTGTGGCCCTGCCCTCTGGGGGGCAAGCAGGGGGTGACTGGGGGACCTCGGCAGCCATAGATGGTGGTGGAGGTTTCCAGGGGCTGTGACCAGGGCCGATTAATGACGGAGTCCTGCCATGGAAAAAGACAAAATTAAAAAAAAAAAGAAAGATACCCAGATAAAAAGGTGGCAGAGACAATTAAGACAGGTTTTCAGACTTTTTTTTCATTACAGTGAGAAGGCCCGAGGCAAGCAAGAGAAGCAAACAACCTGAGCTCAGTTAAAGGGAAGGAAATCTTGAGACAGAAAACAGAGAAGGAAAAGGCAGCTGGTAGAGTAGAAGGGCCATACGATACACCCCCATTGCAGAATATGAGAATTTCTCCATTGGGTTTGTTTCCCCAAAAACAGCAGGGAGAATACAGGGTGATTCACCACCTGTCATTTCCAGAAGGGGACTCGGTGAATGATTTTATAAAGGAAGAACATAGTAAAGTGACCTATGCCACATTAGAAGAGGCGATCCAGATCATACGAGTGACTTCTGATGCTTGGATGGCCAAAACGGATGTAGAGTCAGCTTTCAGATTGCTTACGGTTTGGAGAGAAGACTGGGACCTATTGGGATTTAAGGTTGGGGGTCAGTACTATTTTGATAAAGCAATGCCCATGGGATGCTCCATAGCATGTGCTACATTTGAAGCATTCAGCATCTGCCTACAGTGGATATTTCAGGAAAAAACTGGATACAAGACTGTAATACACTACCTGGATGATTTCCTTTTAATAGGCAGCGGGAGGAGAGAGGCAGAAAGAATGCTGGCCAGTTTCCAAGATTTGTGCAGAGAGTTAGGGGTTCCATTGGCACCAGGCAAAACAGAAGGCACAGTAAGGTTTTAGAATTCCTGAGCATTGAAATAGATGCCCTGGGGGAGGTCTTTAGGTTGCCAGACAAAAAAGTGAGGAAACTGAAGGAACTGATTCAAGTACATACAAGTAAGAGAAAAGTGCAGTTGAAATAGGTACAACAGGTCTTGGGACACCTAAACTTTGTGTGCAGAGCAATTGGAACAGGAAGGGTGTTCACTAGAAGACTAGCAAGGGCCAGAGTGGGAGGAACCAGACCACACCACTGGGTAGACATGACACTGGGAGTTAAGGAAGACTTCAGGGTGTGGGAGGAGTTCCTCAGCACCTATAATGGTTGTTCTTTTGGCAAGAGGACTAGGTTTATAACATGGACCGTGATCTCTACACAGATGCAGCAGAGGGCTTAGGTATGGGGGACTATTTGAGGGGCAAATGGTTCACGCAACCATGGCCTACAGACTGGGTGAGGGAAGGAAAAGTAAAAGACATCACACTGTTGGAGATCATGCCCATTTGGGCCTGCACCCTGGTGTGGGGAGAGGAGCTGCAGAATCAGAAGGTTACATTTTGGTGTGACAACAAGGGAGCAGTAGATGTTTTAAACAACAGAGGAGCCAGGTCAGAAATGGTCATGCGGATCTTGAGACAGTTGGTGTTAGGGGCCTTGCAATTGAATATGTCATTCAGGCCAAACACATAGAAAGGGTACACAACATCTGGGCTGACAGCCTTTCCTGTCTGCAGCTGGATCATTTCCGGATGCTGGCACCATCAGCAGAGGAGCTGAAAACGCCCATACCAATGAACATCTGGGACGTTGGCAAGAGGGAGCAGAACTACTGTTTCATAGCTCATGGGTACCATGGACTCTGTGGGCCTTTGAAGGGGAATGGTGGGTGTTCCAAACATTCAGGGCAACACACCACATGGAGGTAAGTAGGCCACTTATGGAGGAACAGTTAGGGAAGTTCACAGTAGAGCAATGGCAGAGAGGAATGGCCCACACCATGATGGGGGTCTATCTGGCAGGGATTAGTTAAGTTTGCAGCCTGAAAGGATGGAAGGACCCGACGAAGTCAATGTTGATTAGAAGAATGATGCAGGGCTGGGGTAGGTTAAAACAAAGAGCTATGGATAGTAGACGACCAATAGGAGAGCAGTGGCTTGCAAAGCTAAAAGGGGTACTACCGACAATCTGCAGATCCAAAAGACAAGACCCAGCTATTCCACATGATTTATCTGGTAATGTTTGCAGAGGCCATGAGAGTGAGCGAGACTGTGGGACATAGCAGTAAGGATGAAGAAGGGGGTTTGGAATGGGAAGATATAAGCTGGGGCATGAAGGAGATACAAATCATGATTAAGAAGTCAAAGACAGATCAAGGGGAGCAGGGTTGTACTGTAACCTTGAAGGCTAAGGTAGATGGCTCAGTGTGCCCAGTAAAGGCTTTGTGGGCTAATGCCACAGAGCGTGGGTGTAGGACAGGGAGATTATTTGTGCATGGAGATGGAAAAAAGGTCACAAGTTATCAAGTCACGGCCATGCTCAAGAAAGGCATGCAATTCCTGGGTGAGGATCCAGGCAATTACTCATCTTACTCTCTATGAATAGGGGCTGCTTCGCAATGGGCAGCAGCAGTGGAGATGGTGACTAATATGTTGGAGAAGGGGTGCTGGCAGTCTGCCAGTTACAAGAGATACATTCGAGCACTACAGTATGGAGACTAACATATCACATGTTTTGTTTTGCAGATACAGAACCACATTGGGGGGCATAGAGATGGGATACGGTGAAAGAGCTCAGACCATATATAAAATATGTTTCTTGCTTAAATCCTATAGGAAGAGGGAGGATCATGGAAGTATGGATCTGTGGCCATTCCTACATTTATTGGGCAAAAAAGAGAGCTGAGAAAAAGGCTGGGGGAAAACAGCTGTTCCAGAATGTGAGGAAATGTAGGTTGGTTTGGCGTGGCATCTGAGAGATGAGATGGGCACAGATGCTTCCTACCCTGAAAGAGATGAAAGAGCGACGACACATTCCAGACTTAACTATTTTATATCTAGGGGGTAACGACATTGGGGGAAAGCCATGGGTGGACACATATATGCAGGTAAAAAGGTACTTAGAGAAAATACAGCAGTGGTGGCCAGGGGTATGCCTTGCCTGGTCAGACATGATCCCAAGAAGGGTATGAAGACATGAACACAGTCATAAAGCCTTAGATAGGACCAGGAGAAAAATGAATAGAAGAGTAGGAACACTGATAAGAAAAATGGGGGGCATGTAATACTGCGAGGTGTGGAAGAGTGGGTAGAGGAGTTCTTCAGGTCAGATGGAGTGCACCTGTCAGATCTAGCCATAGAAATGTTTAATACAGAAACGATGGGTTTTATAGAAGCATGGAGGAGACAGGCAGGAAATAGAATATAAAAAAAAGAGAAGGAAAAAGGGGGAGGTCCCCTAAGTTGGGGGGGAACAATATCCTAAATTGGGGGGAAAACCAGTCATCCAACACAAGCTGGAGACTGGCTAATGGGGATAAAAGGGGGGAAGGAGGGGAGGGGAGGGGGGAAGGAAAAAGGAATAGGATGAAAAGAAGAAACTGAAGGAAAAAAATCTGTCTCGGTTCTCACCGTTACCTAACAGGAAAAGAGAAGAAGAAGGCACCCAGGTTTTCACCTGTGGGAGCAAGAAGAGGAAGAAAGAGGGATGATCAGAGATTGATATATGGATGCAATAAAATACAATGGTGAAAGAGACAATAATAAATGATGATGATATTTAAATGGAATTATGATATATAATAAATTAATTGCTAATCTGAGCACAACAACATACAATGGTGTCTGTCTTTTGTGAGGGAAAAGGGGGGGAATCCGGGACAATGGAGTTTGCTCTTTAAGGGGCAGACCAAGTTGTCCTGGTGCACCCCTTCCCTTTACCTGAAGATGGTGTGTTCAGAGTGGGAGTGGGTAAGTACAGAGAGACAGAACAATAGGCAGGCAAGCAGGAAGGGAGGAGCTAAAGGAGGTACATAATGGGCAGCACAGTGGTGGTTCAGCCACTTTTGCTGAAGTTTTGATCCCTCCCACCCACCCTGAAACTAAAGAGGATGAGGGGAAGACAGTCTCAAAGGACTGTATGTTGGCCTGTCAGAGGTGGATGACAGAGTTTGTCTGGTAGTTTGGTCAATGGCCTGCCAAAGGTGGATGGCAGAGAAGAGGGTAAAAAAGGGGGGGGGAGAAGGAATAGGATGAAAGGAAGAAGAAGCTGAAGGAGAAAAAGCAGTCTCAGTTCTCACCATTATCTAACAGGAAAAGAGAAGAAGAAGGCACCCAGGTTTTCACCTGGGAGAGCGAGAAGAGGAAGAAAGAGGGATGATCAGAAATTGATATATGGATGCAATAAAATACAATGGTGAAAGAGACAATAATAAATGATGATGAGACTGTAAATGGAATTATGATATATAATTAATTGCCAATCTGAGCATAACAACATACAATGGTGTCTGTCTTTTGTGAGGGGAAAAGGGGTGAGTCTGGGAGAATGATACATAAATGCTCTTGCCAGGGGCTAGCAATCATGTGATCCCTCAACATCATTTTGTAGCATGTGCAGTCGTGATGCCAGAAGGGATTACTTGGGAAAGGATTATGCACATAACACCACTCCTTCACAGTATCATGCCTGGTAGGTGTGATATTGGGAAAGTGCAAGAAAGAAGAATTATTTTCTACAGGAGGAGGAGTCTACTGTCACTGATGGTAGCAATGGGTGAGTGATGATGCTTTTCAGTATTGCTGAGGAGGATAGCGTCCTCATCTACAGGAGTTGTATTTCTGTTGTGTTCCTCAAAATGGCAGATTGCAGTCAATGTCAGTGCAGTGCATCATTTGAAAACCAGAAAACAAAGAATAAACTACTTTTTATTGCTGTAGGTGTAGCCCAGCAGGCGTTTTGCATTCAGAAAATGGCTGATGTCATTTTTGCTACCAAACAACATGATGGAGTGTCAAAAATAGATTCCTCCACTGAAGCCTCATTACTACGATGCCTGTGTGCGTATATGAAGCTGTAGAGCACTATTTTTCCCTCTGGCTTGAGGAGTTAATTGTGCCCACAGAAAGTTAACTCATTATCTTCTGGCAATCATTCTGTGTCAGATTACCAATGAATAGTACAGACATCACAGTACAGCTATTGGAAGTAGAATAGGTTAAACACTTCCTGGAGCTTTCTGCATAACAAATAAGCTCTGCTGTGTCCTCATCCCCTAGAAACACCTTATTAAACCATTTTACACCACCATCCTAAGAGAAGTCATTCTGCTACTATGCAGGACATTCCATAGCAAAGAGTCCCAGTGATGCCTGTTTCCAAATAATGCACCAACTTCATTTTCTCAAGCAGACAGTTCAGGGATACTTTTTATTGTCTACTGAATCTTTTTTTTTTTTTTTTAATTTTAACTCTTTATTCATTTTAACACGAAAGTACAACATCATGCAACATTGTACGCATAATAAGGTAGAACAACACAATGTTCATCAGAGGGCAGAAAAGTACACATAAATGGATAAATACAAGAAAACCCCCCTATCACCCCTACCCCACCCCCCATAGACTGCACTATACTACAAACCTTATATCCATAATTAACTACTACTCAGCTATGTACCTGGCGATTTCCATAACGACATAATAGCCTCAAGACTCCCCCAGCGCACAGTAAAATCTTTGCCTCTATCCCGCATAGCTGCTATATGTCTTTCCAACTGCAAAGCTAAAACACATTCCCTGTACCATTCCATTATTGGGGGCACATTCTCATCCATCCAGTGTTTCGCTAAAATTAACTTGGCAGTTGCAGTTACTAAGACCATATGTGCCTTCCTATTACCTGGAGTGCCATTCGGAAAAGGTTTATTAGGCACACTTCCGGTAAAAGTTCCTCAGCCGAGGATAGGGTCTAGGATCATTAATATTCTGCCAAAGACTTTAACACGTGAACATTGCCATAACATGTGATAAAGGGACCCACTCTGTCTTACATCTTTTACACATTGGCACTTGCATCCGGCCAAAGCTATGCAACTGAGACTGCGTCAAGTATAAGTCATGCAAGATATTGTAGTTAACTGCTCTAAGCCTATCCTGCTTAACAAACTTGTATAGGGTAGTCCAAATATTTCTCCACACATTGACATCCTCAGAGATGCCTAATGCGTCTACCCAGTAGAAACAGACGCCTGAATATAATTTGCGATCCCAACCCAACAACGCTTTATATAAACTGGACACCTTATGCGACTGCAAAGCGACCTGAAGTAGCTCAATAGAGTCCTTTTCCCCCATATCTATTATTGGAGAACGCTGGTGAAATGCAGATAGGGCCTTATTAACTTGCAAAATTTTAAGGAATTCTTTACTGGCAGGGCAGGCGGAGCAACCAAATTGGGTCGGAATAACCAACTTACCATCCCTCCAAACCTCCGAGACCTTACAAAGCTTCAACCTATGCCAGAATGCTTTAGTTATCGGAGCACCGCCAATTTTAAAATGCGGGTTATTAACAATTGGTTGGCCCGAGGATTGAGATCACTTCACTGACAATAACACTTGGGCCTGGTGAGAGGCTTTTATCGACCAACCCATAGGATTATTTTGAAGACTTTTGGGGATATTGTCTACTGAATCTTCTTAACCTGCAATTTGTGACTATAGGTGTTTATAACTGAATGATAGTAATCACATTTGATTCACTTGCAGATAGGTAGGTGTGTGTGTGTCTAACTGTTGTTTGACCTAGGTTACACATAGAATCTGATCAGTTCATAACATGTTGTATTTTGAGTAAATGAACTGATAAATGTGGGCTTCGGTTTCTTTTACAAATTCATTTTTCCTGACCATGGATATACTAAAACACACATTTCTCAACAAAATATTTAAAAATAAGGAGTTTAGCAATATTTTAGTTGATGCGCTGTGAAGAGCTGCTCCTTGGAAAATTACCTGGTTGGGGAGTGGGGGGCTGCCACAATCAGAATTGGACTTCATGGATGGGGGAGCTCATGGTAGCAGAAGAGGCATGATGACATTAAAAGCTTAATGGTGTGGATGTAGAGGCACCAATATTTGAGCATGACTTTGGTAGGGGACTAAGTGTGACTCGGGGAGGTAGGGGTTCATCAGGAATTGAGTGAGTCTTGATATTTGTAGCATAATGATTTTCTGAAACTTCAACCTTCAATGGATTAGACTCTGCATCCATCTGTACAGTATGTCACTAAGACACAAAGCTATTGGAAGTAGAATGGGTTAAACCCTTCCTGGGGCTTTCTGCATAACAAATACACTCTGCTGTACCCTCAGCCCCTAGGAACACCTCATTAAGCCATTTGACACCACCATCCTAACAGCAGTCATACTGTTACTTTGCAGGACATTCCATAGCAAAGAGTCCCAGTGATGCCTGTTTCCAAATAATATACCAACTTCATCTTCTCAAAAAGACAGTTCTGGGCTACTGTTTATATATTTTACAGAATGTTCTTAACCTATAATTTGTGGCTATAGGTGTTTACAACTGAATAATAGTAACCACATTTGCTTCACTTGCAAATAGGTAGGCATATGTGTGTCTAATTTTTGTTTGACTGAGGATACACATAGAATCTGATCAGTTCATAATATGCTATATTTTGATTAAATGAACTGATAAATGGGGGCTTTGGTTTCTTTTACAAATTCATTTTTCCTGACCATGGATATACTAAAACAAACATTTCCTAACAAAATATTTAAAAATAGGGAGTGTAGCAATAATTTAGTTGACGTGGTATAAAGAGATGATCCTTTGAAAATGACCAGGTTGGGGGGTTGGGGACTGCCACAAGCAAAGTAAGACTTCATGGTTGGGGGAGCGCATGGCAGAAGAAGAGGCATGATGGCATTAAAAGCTTAAAGGTGTGGATGTAGAGGCACTGATATGTAAGCATGACTTTATTTGGTAGACGACTAAATGTGACTTGGAGAGGGGGGGTCATCAGGAATTGAGAGAGTCTTCGTATTTTTAGCATAATGGTTTTCTGAAACTTCAACCGTGAATGAATTAGACTCTGCATCCATCTGTTCAGAATGTCACTAAGACACATGCAGTGGGGGATGGGTAAAAACCAGACCACCAGACCAGGACCAGAGCTGTAAAATCTGGAATGGGCACAGCTTGTGCAAATATTGCTGATCCACTCACTCCAGGTGATCTGGTCTGGCTTTTACCTATCTGGATTGGTCCCAATGGTTCCGTTTTCAACCTTGCCAAGGAAGGGTTGGAAAACAGACATCCAGGAGCAGACCAGATACATAAAAGTCAGACTGAACAGTGCAGCCAGAGTGACCGGACCAGCAGTATTTGTTCAAGTTGCACCCAGTATGGCCAGTTTGGATTTTTACAGAACTGCTGTGGTTCAGGTCTGTCACTCCAGTTTTTAATCAATCAGTCTTTATTTTTTACTGAAAGGTATATGAGCAAAATGCCCATTTACACAAACATCCAGTTAAGCATAAAAAGAGAACAGAACATCAGGTTAAACAATTACATAGTAAAATACAGTAGAAACAGGTCTCAAATTTACAGCATGGAATATAGTTGGAGGTACAATTCAGGAACATGAACAGTTGGATGATGCATCAAAAAGAAGTGCAAGTCCTCCGGCACCCAGATCCTGCATGTGGATGAACATTACTGCTGCATGATCTGCCTAGGCCCAAACATCGGGTTAAGTACTGTGCAGCCTGCCAGTCCTTCAACCAGGCCACACGGATTAGGCACCAGAAAAAGCTTGAAGCCCGGTCGGGATGAAGATTTCCAGATTAGAAAATTCATCAATTGTCAAACTGAGGGGGTAATTTTTGGAATAAAATGTCCCTGCGACCTTATGTATATAGGCAAAATGAAAAGGCCTTTAAAACAGAGAATTGGTGAGCATAAGGGTTATGTTAGAAGCAAAGACATGACCTCCCCTATTGCTCGACATTTTATTGATCGAGGTCATCAAGTTCCATCATTAAGGTTTTTTGGCACTGAAAAAGTACATAGGGATAGCAGGGGAGGAAATTATAACAATAAATTGCTTCTTAGAGAGGCGAGGTTTATAAATTATTTTCAAACTAATAACCTTCTTTTTGGACTTAATGAAATAATAGAATGGCAACCAATTTTGTAAAATATAAGAGGTCTGTAGAAAAAATGTCTTCTTTCAAATTGAGTATTGTTGATTTTTCTCATATTCCTTTTTTTATTTAACAGCAGATTTAAGTAAATTGTTTAGTTTAGAATGAATGGAATTATAAGGCAAAAATAAATCAATAGTACCTTCGACACTAAGTATTATGGTACTAGGTGCCACCGAGAGGTGGGTCTGGCACACAAGCAGGTATGATTGTACCTGCCATGACACGTTTGCGTAGTTTGCCAGATTTGGGGGAGGTGGAGCTCCCTCTCTATATAAAATTAGCTGTTAAAGGCTCCGCGCGTTACTCCCACCAGACTAGACACCAGAAATCAGACAAAGTAAGTGTTACTATAACGAAATAAACATAGATTCTACTACACTTAGATTTGACAAATACACATTTAGGAAGCAGAAACAGTAATATGAACATTGACTTTTTTCCTTTTAGCGTAACATAAAATCCCATTAATGAACAGTAGCAAACATGACGTTCAACAAAACTAACTGATATTGGACTTAATTAGGTAAATAGAGTACAAGCCCTTTCATATTTACTTGCAATATAAGACAATATCCTTTTTATGAAAAATATTTGATTTTTGTTTACATCTCTTGGTGTTACAGGGCATATAAATACATAAGGCATATAAGAGGTAATGGAACATTTAAAGTTGAAAATAAATAATTGTAAGTAATGCTGTTACTATTAGAAAATTGATTGTAAGTCAACAGAATCATAGAAATAATAACGATGTTTAACAGTCTGTATTTGTTTTATTAGTGGTACTTGGTGGTAGTCAAACCAGAGTATTAACATAGAAACAGAATAAAAGAGTGAAACACAACAGAATAAAAAATGTATGTGGCCATAAGGCTAATTGTTATATGTTTTTGGTTCCTTTGAGGTCTTAAAGGTTAAAATTTGAATAGATTAATGAACAAGATATATTGAAGCTATGTTTTTTTATATACTTTTTTTCATTGTTTTCATTGTTTGATTTAGAAAACCAGTTTCCTGATGAAGGGCATCACCCAAAACATTGATATTACTTGTAACTGGAGGATACATGATTAAAAAATGGAATGAATATTATCAAATCAGTAGTATTGTTTTCAGGGTGAGTGGGCCAGTCCATCCAGTATTTTTCTTTCATACTTAGCATCAGCCGATACTGGTAGTTACCGACCTCTCCCCACATACAGACACTAATACGTATTTTAATATTTTGTTTGAGGGATTGGCTGTATTGGAGATGTCTTTTTGTGGAAATATCTTCTCCAGTGCCAGAACTCAAAAAGAAGAAAAAGGACAAGGAGAGGCATCAAGACTGAAATAGGTCTCCATCCACTTGGCAGCAACCATTGGGCACCACTGACACTGGAGGGGCCTCCACTTCGGTAAATACCCCTACTGCCAGATCTCCTACTGCTCTGGTGGGTCAGACCACAGCCTCCCTGTCTGCTTTACTCATGGTGCAGTCAGGGATCTCCTTGGATGACTGAAGCCCTATTGTGCACCTTTGGCCCACATCTTTTTCATTGTCTATCGCCAGCAGCCAGGTCAATAAGTCACTCCCTGGCCCCACTGATGAGCGTGCAGTCACAGCCAATAAGCTGGACTCCAGCTCTGCTGTTGTCTTCATGGCCCAGGCTGATAAATCAGACATTAGCTCTTCTGACATTTCCACTGCCGCAGCTGATAAGTCACTACCCGGTTCCTCTGGGGACCACACAGTTGAGACTCTCCCCTCGGGGTCACAGAATACCCCCGATGTTGAGTTGAGTCAGCTGTCAGACATGCAAGAGTATTTAGAGGGTTCCTAGCTCCCACTGACCCAACCGGACCCTACAGACTTACCTGAAGATCATGAACCAGAGGTGGGCACATATATGGAGGATCCCCCTTCCTTTGCTGGGTCAGTTTCTTTATGGTTCACCCACTGGCCTATTCATGAACAGTTGGGTAATGCATCGAAAAGAAGAAGTGCAAGTCCTGTGGCAACCAATTCATGTATGCAGATGAGCATTCCTGCTGCAAGATCTGCCTAGGCCCCAAACACCAGGTCAAGGGCTGTGCGGCCTGCCAATCCTTCAACCATGCCACATGGATTATGCACCAGAAAAGCTCAAAGCCCACTTGCTGGAGATACACCTAGCTCTGATGGAAAAGGAGCTGCAGAATCTGTGGGAAAAATCTTCTTCTCCAATGCCAGAACCCAAACAGAAGAAAAAGGACAAGGAGAGGCACTGAGACTGGAATGGGTCTCCATCCACTTGACAGCGACCATCGGGCACCACTGACACTGTAGGGGCTTCCACTTCTGTAAGTACCCCTACTGCCAGGACTCCTACTGCTCCAGCGAGTCACACCACAGCCTCTCTGACTGCTTTACTCATGGTGCAGTCAGGGCTCTTCTTGGACGACAGAACCCCTATTGTGCTTTTTAGGCCCATATCTTTTTCAGGGTCTATCACCAGCAGCCAGGTCAATAAGTCACTCCCTGGTCCCACCAAGGAGCACACAGTCACAGTCGGCAAGCTGGACTTCAGCTTTGCTCTTGTCTACATGGCCCAGGCTGATAGGTCCTATGTTACTGTAGCTCTCTGCATGGCTGCAGCTGATAAGTTACTCTCCAGTTCCTCTAGGGACTGCACAGCTGAGGCTCTTCTATCAGGGTTGCAGGATACCCCTGATATTGAGTTGAGCCAGCTGCTGGACACACAACTGTCTTTAGAGGGTTTCTCACTCCCACTGACCCAACTGGACCCTCCGGGCTTGCCTGAAGATCGTAAGCCAGAGGTGGGCACTAATCTGGAGGTTACCCTTCCTTTGCTAGATCAGTTTCTTCCTGGTTTGCCCACTGGGCCTATTGTTAATCCCTCTGGGGACCTTTCATCAGGACCTTCTCGTTCCAAGCCCCCTTGGACAACCAGGTTTCAACATCTTGGGACCCGGCTTCACAAACAATGGCAGATCTTCCGTCAGGTTCTACTCACACCCCTATGTCAAGTGACCCTTCACCAGATGACCCTTCGCTGGATCAGGGTATGTCTAGCATTCTTGCCATTCTTCAAAAGCTGGATGGCCTTCTGTCAGGTCCCCAGGCACCAAACCTTCTGGTGCTGGACTTTCCTGAACCTAATCCAGTGCCAGCCCCTTTGAATGTCCCTATGAGGCCAACACCTGGTCCTTCTGGACCTCCTGCCAGGCCTTCAGTTCCACATTCAGCTGAAGCCATGGGCAACGTTCGGGGCTATCCGCCCCCACAATACCCAATGTACCCTTCACCGGGGTATCCAACACCTGGTTATCAACCCCATTATGTACTGGGGTAGCAAACGCTGGGCTATATCTAATCAAGTGTATGCTCCTTCTGGCTTTCCCTACTCCTATTAGGGTAATGGATACACTCAATATCAGACGCCAGGTTATCCACTATACCAGCTTCCTCCTCTACCACCTCCTCCTTTTCCTCATCCTCAGTCTCTGCCTTCACAGCAGCCTCAGGCTGATATCCAGGCAATGTTTCAGACCCTAATTCAAGAATCCAGGCCTCAGCTAGCCTCAGAACTTGACCATCAGAAACCAGAGGCTGCCTCTACTCTCGCCTCCTTTCCGACCTCTAGATCAGTCTCTCCTGTAGATTCCCACCTTTCCAGAGAAGGACTTCTAGACACCAGGTGAGGGATAAGACCCAGAACATTCCTCTAAAAAGGGTTCAGACCCCCAGCAGGCACTCTTCAGAGTCTGACTCCAACTCATCCTCCAGCTCTGGTATGCATACACCTATAGAGTCTTAGCCTAAGGAGTCCCGAAGTCCCCTCCGGAGGACCCTTCCTTTGCAGAACTCCTCATAACAATGCAAAATGCCTGTGGCTGGTCTATCCAGGAACAGGATCCAAAGAGAAAAATTTTGCAGATCATCTAGACATGACTGACACAGCTCCTGTGCCCATACTGCCTTGGACTGGGCCCCATGAATGCCTGATGTCCACTATCTGGCAACAGCCTTCCTCCATTCTGGCTGTTTCTAAAAAGGCAAACAGGATGTATCACACCCAAGATGGGGTCACACACCTTACTGGCCATCCTAATAGAGACTCAGTTGTTACCACGGCTTCCCTCAACTGGTGCTCTAAACCTAAACATTTGAGCATGTCTCCTCCTTATAAGGAGTCTAAGCAGCTGGTCAATTTTGGTCACAAGATCCATTCCTCCTTCACTTGCACCTTCAGGTCCCTTAATTATGTGGCTCATATGGTTTCCTACCAGAAATCTTCCCTGGCCTCACTCGAGTCCGAGCTGGAAGCTATCCTGGACCAGGAGCTCAAGGCCAAGATTGCCAAGAAAGTGAGAATGGCTAAAATCTCCTGTCATCATGCCCTGCTAGACACTTATGACACAGAAGACTCAGTTGCTCGCACCACAGCCGCTGCTGTCTGCATTAGGTGACATTCATGGCTGAGGATTGCTGGCTTGGCACAGGACTTCCAGACCTCCATCCTGGATGCCCCTTTCAGGGGATCCAAGTTATTCAGAGGTGACACCAAGGATATTATCACTGAATTGCAGAACCACAGTAAATCTATCTGGGATGTCTGCTTCATGTACCTAGGGGGTTACAAAGGCAAACAGCCTTTTTGTCGGCAACAGAGATGCCAGACTAAAAAAGCCCCTGCCAAACGTCAGGTTGAATGTGAGTATCCAGCATCAGGAACCCCTACTCCCCTTGCCAAATTCTGGAATCTCCCGGAGGAGCAGCTGGCTCCCTCCTCTCAGACTCCTGACTCGTGGGGGACACCCCTGCCTCCTCCAAATCCTCTGGGGAAACCAGTAGGGGGTAAGATTTTCCCTCCACCTTCCAGGGCCCCAGGACATAACCACAGACTCTTGAGACTTTCAGTTAATAGCAAGAGGTCACACTATAGAGTTCCTAGACAGGCCTCCAGACAACCCCCCATGCCTCTCCCATTATCCTCCAAGACATCTGTCTCTGATAGGGGACAAGATCCAGGCTCTTCTGCAAAAGTCAGCTGTAGAGCCTGTGGTTCCAGTACAGATAGGAAGAGGGTACTGCTTCCATTTCTTCCTAGTGCCCAAAAAGGCAGGCAACCTAAGACCCATCTTGGACCTCAGCATGCTCAACCTGTACATCAAATATAAGAGGTTCTTCATGCTCACCCATCCAGGGACTTCTACTCCTGCTCCACAAGAGCCATTGGCATTGTACACTGGACATGCAGGATACTTACCTGCGCATCCTTGTCTTCTAGGCCCACCACCACTTTCTTCAGTTTGTCTTCCGGGAGAACATTACCAGTTCAAGGCCCTTCCTTTTGGCATATCCTCAGCACCTTGGGTTTTTACCAAGTAGCTAGCAGTGGTGGCTGTGGCTCTATGCTGCTGAGGGATCTAATTGTGCCTGTATCTGGATGACTGGCTTCTGTCAGCCCCATCACAGAGTAGTCTGATGGAGTCTCTCTCCTTCACCCTGGACCTCTTTTCCAGACTTGGAATAACAGTCAACCATCCCAAGTCCCACATCTCCCCTCCTAACACCTAGAATTGATTTGGAGTGGTACTGGATACGGTCCGAGGCAGGGCCTTCCTCCCATCAGACAGAGCAGAGACCTTCCAGGAAGAGGCCAGATTTGTGACCAACTCAAGATGGACCACAGCCTGGTCAATCCTCTGTCTTCTCAGGCTGATGGCAGCTGCGACCCTTACAGTTCCTCTAGCTAGACTGCACATGAGGGTTATGCAATGGACTTTTCATGTCCAATGGGATCAGCAGCCGGACAACCTGGACCACAGGGTCCTAGTGTTTGGGTACATGAAGAAGGATCTTCTTTGGTGGCAGGAGTTGTCCAAGTTGTCCAGAGGGGTTTCCTTTCAACCCTGCTCCTACCATGACTCTTACAATAGATGCTTCATGTCAAGGCAGGGGAGCCCACCTAGGAGACCATCAGATCCAGAGAACATGGTCTCAGCTGAAAGTGTCTACACATCACTGTGTTAGAAATGAGGGCTGTGCTGAATGCCCTCCGGGCCTTCCAGCCCCTACTATATTCGGAACACTCCTGGTTCAGACCGACAATATGTCTGTGGTCTGGTACCTGAACAAACAGGGAGGCACTCGCTCGTAACCTCTATGCTGGGAGCCAATGAAAGTGTGGTATTGGGCAGTCCAGCATGACCTCCACCTGACTGCTGTCCATGTGCCGGCTGTCAGCAACGTCCTGGCAGACAGTCTCAACTGCACCACTGTCAGGGCTCATGAGTGGGAGCTAAATCAAGTGGTGGTCAAAAGCTTATTCAACCTGTGGGGTCAGCTGTAGATAGACCTCTTCATCTCCCCATCCAATGCAAAACTATCCAATTTTTGCTTGCGTGTTCCCTGGCATGGTGTTTTCTGATGAGATGCACTGTCTCTTTGCTGGACAGGGAGATTTTTGTACGCCTTTCCTCCCTTCCCAGTGCTTCAGAGCGTTCTCCTGAAGCTACAACAGAAGGGGCTCACATGACTCTAATAGCCCCATGTGACCCTATTAGATTTGGTTCCCTCTGCTTCAACAGCTATTGATGGAACCCCCAGTACCTCTGCCTCTCTGCCACAATCATCTGACTCTGGAGCAGGGCAGAATGGTGCATTAGGGCCTCAAATCCCTCCACCTGCATGCCTGGCACCTGTGGACATAGCTGCCTCACACTTTGGAGTTTCCACCCTAGTGGCCCAGGTCCTCATAGAGGCCAGAAAGCCTTCTACCAGAATTACTTATGCCATGAAATGGAAAAGATTCTCCATTTGGGCAGCCTCCAAGGGTCAGGACCCTTTCTCTTGCCCAGTGTCCCAGATCATGGACTATTTTTTGCATCTTTCAGATCTCGGCTTCAGCTATTCTTCTTTGAAGGCCCATCTGTCTGCCATTTCAGCCTACCACTTCCCCATGGATGGCAAAACCATAGCTCAGTTGGAGATTTACAAAACCTTCCTGAAAGGAATTTTCAGTCTGAAATCACCGATTCATAATCCAGTCCCCCGTGGGACTTGAATTTTGTTTTGGAAAAACTTACTTTGCCTCCTTTTCAACTGGCAGCAAGTTATGCTATGCATTATTTGTCTTGGAAAGCACTTTTCTTAGTTGCTATTACTTCAGCTCAAAGAATTTCAGAGCATCAGGCCCTGGTGTGTAAGGAGCATTACTTGATTTTCAACAGAGACCGTCTGGCTCTGCATACAATCCCTAAGTTTTTACCAAAAGTGGTTTCTGAATTTACATTAAATCAGACAGTTCAACTGCTGGTATTCTTCTCTGAGTACTCTAGTCAGAGGGAGGCTCTTCTGCACACTATGGATAAGCACAGAATTCTGCATTATTTTACTAACCAAACTAAAGATGTTCATAAGACCGATCAGCTGTTTGTTTCCTTTGTGCCCAAAAGACAGGGCACAAAAAGTTTCAAAAAAGTGACTGTCTTAATGGTTGGCAAACTGCATTATTTGTTGTTACCAGAAGTATAATACACCTCTACTGGGGAAGTGAAAGGGCACTCAACCAGAGGCATGGCTGCTTTTACTGCTTGTTTCAGAAACATCTCAGGAGCGGATATTTGTGCATCTGCGCATCTGCTCTTTAGTGAGCTGTATTTTACTTATTTTTATTTATTATCATATATGTTATGTTGTTTTTGCCTGTACACCCACCTGAGATGCAGAGCAATTGAACACATTACATGTTGCTGCTGGAATAGCTCTATATTTGCCCCCCCTTCATTTTATAGCTACTTCTCTTCCATTCCACTTTGTTTTATTTTTATTCACGTAATTCCTATCACTTAAATTATGTGTTATGTGAAATAACTCCCATTGTTATTATCTTTTTACAAAAATTGTCAACTGTGCAGACACATTTGTAAAAAATGAATTATAATAGTGAGACGTTTTGAAATGTTACTTGACTTCCCATACTCATGCTTTTCTACCCACTTACTCAGTCTCCTACTTGTTTCTGTCCTTGTACTAACTAATTCCTGTTGCTTCATATTAAGGGGTAGTTGATTTTCATTTTATGTGTGCCTGGGGTGCAGCAGCAATAAAAGATAAACTATGCAATACCCTCAGTAACACACCTACCCCACTTTACATTTACCTAATGCCAATTTTTAGGCCTTATACATTAAGATCTTCCTTCAAGATAACAATTTGTAATTAAATGTGTAATGAAATGTGTAAGATTTACATTGACATTTGTGTTTATGCACTTTTATGTTATACTAATTATGTGTGTGTGTGTGTTAGTGCGTGTGTTAGTGTGTGTGTGTGTGTGTGTGTGTGTATGTACTATATAGCAATCTCTAAAAAACTCTATTAAACACATCAAATGTCTTCCTAAGCATGTCTCAAGACTGTGTTTATCTTTCACCTTTTCACAACATATAGTGTTTGCAGTTAAGGTACAGCAGCTTCATGTATATGATGGCCTGGTTCTATTGAGTTGATTGCTATAACAGTGCATAGAATAAAATGTGAAACATATAGGTAACTGTAATACAGATGGTGGCATTATTTTTATATCTGCCCTTTCTCAATGTACCATACTTTGATTCAGTTAGTGTATGCAATGGCAATTCATGTTTATATTTAAGCCCATGAAACACCCTTATCTAGTTAATGCATTTACAGTCGTAGTGGCTTTGCCAGAGTTTCTTGGCAATTGTTTTCACTTATTACCAGTATAGCATAGTGGTTAAGGGCACTGAGCTGCAAATCTAGAGATCTGGGTTTGAATCCCAATAGCCCACTTGCATACTGTGTGACCCTGAGCAAAGACACTTAACTTCCTTGTGCTACCAGGTCACACCTGGAAACAAGCTATGGCTTAGTCTACCATTCCTGGTTAAACAATTTCCCCTTCTATAGCTGCCAAAGCAGCAGTGACAGACTCTTCTGCACCACAAAACAGCAGAAACAAATATACCTCTGGTGGGGAGGGGACTGCACCTTAGCTGACCTGACAACCACAGCACCAGTATTTCATGACACTGGTAAGGGGGCACTAGGAAACACTAACACCTCCAAAATCCACTGTTAGGATCAATGGCCAAAGGGGCTGGCCTTACTAAGGATGAGATAAGTTGGCCATTAGAAAATTCAGTTCAACTCCCTGGTTCAGCATTGATATTTTTTTCCATGGTATGGGGGAGGGGGGTCTAGTAGGTAGTGATGCAGCAAAATTTAATTTTGCCTGTGAAATTCCAGCAAAATCAGGAATTTCTCCCCCTCAAAATATTTTGTGAAATTCACATATTTCGCTAAATGTTATGCGGGTGCAAAATGAGGAATTTCACATCCATGTTATGTATATTAAAAAACAAATATCCCCCCGGGCCAACGTTAAAATAAATGTTTATTCCCATGATCCCTGGCATCTAGTGGTCCCACCCCCCCAGCCAATTGCTGGCCCAACATGAAGAATCCCCCCTGCTGAGATTCACCCCTGTGCCATTGCCCATCCAGAACTTTAAATAAAGATAAATGTCCTTGGTGTCTACTGGTCCCACATGCCGGTCAATCGCCAGCCCAATATGAAGAATGATCCCCCTTCCGACATTCACACCTGACCCCCTCATTGTCCATTAATGTCACCAGGCCAGCCAACATTAATCGTTTAATTTAAAAATAATCCCTGGTGTCTATTGGACCCCCTACCTTGTCCAGTATTGACCCCCACCCTGCACCCCCCCATCCAGACCCCAGTGGGCCACAGGCACAACCCTCCACTCACCTCCAAGGCTGGCAGCCTGACTGATTGCTTTCACAATGAGCCCAACTGAGCCCTTGTCAATGAATGACTGTGTGCTTACATGCTCATTCATTGAAAGGGCTGAGGAGTGGACTTATTTGTGAAAGCGAACAGTCAGGCTGCCAGCCATGGAGGTGCATGGAGGAATGTGCCAGTGGTCCACTGGGGTCTGGATGAAGGGGGTGTAGGGTGAGGTCATTACTCACTATCAGACAGGGAGGTGGGTCCACTAGACACCAGGAAAATATTGTTTTTAAATTAAATGACTGATGTGGGTGGGCATGGTGGCACTAATGGACAACCAGGGGACAGGGTATGAATCTCGGAGAGGGATCATTCTTCATACTGGGCCAGCAATCAGCCAAGGGGGTGGAACCACTAGACACCAGGGACATTTATCTTTATTTAAAATTCTGGATGGAGGGAGATCACGTGATGCAGAGTGCTGAGTAGCAGCTCCCTCAAGCAGCTCCCGCTTCCCATCTCTTATTTAGCTCATTTTGGTGCTCTATTTTATTATTTTCTCTCATTTCTAAGTTTTCACACTGTACAATAGCTGTTGCAATCTGGTCTGGTTATCTTTCTAATGGATGGAGGCTTATATGAAGAAAGCCCCACAGAAGCATACCTCTCCAGCAACCCCCGAGAAGGCCTCTAAGAAATCCAGGGCCTCGGGTGGTTCTAGCTCTGATCTCCCGAGCCAAAGTTGTGATCAGGAACCTCTAATGCTGGTCAGATTTCTCAAGGAATTCCATCCCTTTCGAGAGGAAATGAAGGACATGGCAACGGACTTGAAGTCGTTATCCAGAAAATTAGACGAGCTCTCATTGTCTGTTTCCGACAACGCAGCCTGCATTGTTTCTATTGAGAAAAGAATTGGTAGCCTTGACCCTGAATTGGTCTCAATGCACCAGAAAATGTCTCGTCTAGAAGCCAAGCTCGAGGACCTTGAGGGTCGGAGCCGAAGAAATAATGTGGTGGTTCTCGGTTTACCGGAAGGAAAGGAAGGCCAAAATGTCGAGGCATTTATTCAGAAATTGGTGGAGCGGGTGGCAGGTCCATCCCCATTTGGCTCTGGCTACATTATAAAGTGTGCCCACAGGGCTTTACGGCCTAAGCCACCCCCGGAGGAACTCCCCCGGCCTATCGTATGCCGGTTCCTGAATTATCTGGAGAAACAACATTTTCTACAAAAAGTGCGCGCCCTACAAGAGGTTCGCTGGGAACTCATAAAGCTGAGAATCTCCCATGATCTACCCATCTCAGTCTGCATGAAACGCAAGGCATTTCACCCTATTGTTTCCAAGCTGATTGCTGCAGGCCTGAAGTTCAGAATGAGTTATCCGGCTAGATTACAGATTTCATGTAACGGATCCTGGAAAATCTATGAAGACCCTGAAGAAACCCTAAGGAGCCTTAAGTCCATGTTGCCTGATCTCTTCAAAGACCCTTGAATGGCTGTGGCATAGTATCAAGCACTGCATGGAGCCAAGAACTCAAACTTTTATTTTTCTTCCTTTGAGAAATCTTAGCAATGTAAAGACTTCGGTGACTGCATAGTTTGCAGTGAACTGGGGGGGTCACCTCAGGCCGGCCCGTTTCTTCTTTTATTTCCAATTCATAATGGGCATATAGTGGCCTGATGTAAAGGACACTGGAGTTTCGGGCCTTCTTGGGGGGGGGAGTTGCGAGCCAGGGTTTTTTGGTGACAATTTTTGTTGGGGGTTGAAAGGGCCCAGTTTTGTAATGGGCTAGTTTTTTGGTTTCTCCTTCAAGGCTGTTATTGGGATGGTCCTGGGCTTTCTCCATCTCACCCTCCACTTGGGCTGGGTCTAGGAATTGACCACTAGAGGGTGCTCCTACCTTTAGGGACTTTCCGGGAAACTCCACTCGTGAGGGCTTTAACAGGAGCATTGATTAGCTGGGAGGCAGCACTCACTATTTGTCACGGAGGCCCTGTTTACTGGACTCTGACCGGGAGTGGGGAAAGGTAGTTTTAATGCCATTCTCCTCTGGTCTATAGTTTCCAGCTTTCCTATATTAACTCTCACCTTTAATGCAAGCTGGGGCACTTCTCCCTCCAGGTGTTGCTGAAACCAATGCCTTCGATATTAATATGGGTTACCACAAGAGATTGGGCATTGGGACTCCCTCATCATAGCCCCCCTATGTTATTTTTTCTCATGCACATACTTTGGTCGGAATGAGGCGAAGGCCCAGGACCACTCGTTCTTGTCGGGGTATAACTGGCAGGGCTCGAATTTTGAAGGCTGTCCTTAGTGTGTAACAGCACTAAATAGTAAACCTTGCTATCAGGGGGAGGGAGCAAAGGGATTAGAACCAGTACTGTGCTGAACGTAGCTTGTGACAGATTGGGGGAGGGGCAGGGGTGTGCTAGTAGGGGTTCTGTGATGGGGTTATCTACTTCTGTGGGTTAGGGAGGAGGGCGGGTTTTACTGCAGTAACCCTGGGGATACATGTAATGGAGTTTTGCATCTTGTGTGCTGAGTATATTTATTTTAGATTGATATCTCTTCTGGATGGTAAATGAGTTAACATTCATGTCTTGGAATGTTAAGGGGATCAGAAGGCAACATAAGCAATTTCAGGTTCTTAAACACTTAAGCTTGTTTAATTCACAGATAGCTTTCTTGCAAGAAACCCATTTATTAGAAGGGGAAGCTTTGCAACTAAGGAGGCAACAAGTGGAATCAATTTACAGTGCCCAGGGCACAACAAATAGCTGTGGGGTCATGCTCATGATTAACAGGAGTATCCCTTTTTCTCCTACACAGGTGATCAAAGATACCGAGGGCAGGTTCATTTTGGTCAGAGGTACCCTCTGGACTGTCCCAATTTTATTGGGCTGTGTTTATGGCCCTAATCAGGATGACCCCGGATTTTTTGTGAGACTTATGTCTATCATTCTTCCAATGATTCCCATTAAAATTATTTTAGGGGGAGATTTCAATCAAGTATTTGATTCTCACTTAGATAGACTGGGTAGTGGCCCAGGTGGAGTTACCTCTGGACAGAAGACACTCAGGGAGCTACTAGATCAATGCGGGCTCTGTGACATCTGGCACATCTTACACCCTGATTCCAGACAGTTTACTTTTAGGTCCATGGTGCATGGCTCGCAGTCCCGCATTGACTATTTACTTATTTACCAGTGCCTCCTGCCCGGGGTTAAAACCTCCTCAATTCAACCTGGCCCAATCTCCAAACACTCACTGGTGGTATGCAATTTGGTACTGCTCAATTCATTTAACAGGGAAACTAGATGGAAGTTCAATGATCAGCTTCTTAAAGATGCTAAATACTACAAACTTATTAGGGAAAAAATAGAATATTTTTCCTCACTAAACCCCTTAGAGGGTGTAAAACCTGAAATCTGGTGGGAGGCCTTCAAAGCCTTCATGAGAGGGATACTGATTAGCATGGTGGTTGGTAGGAAAAGAGAGTGAAAGGAAGACCTTAAATCCCTATTATCCCAAATTAGATCTCTGGAAACAAACCTTCCGACTAATCCTCTAGATGAGGATATTCAGAAACTCCTGAAATTAAAGGATAAATATCTGGGATTACTTCAAGAGAAAGAAGAACTAGCTATTATTCATACCAGAGCTAAATACACAGCTCAGGGGGAAAAAGCGGGACGTTTACTGGCATTGCATATTAAACAGCAGGAGTCAATGAGATTCATCCCATCTATCAGGTCACCAGCAGATGGAACTCTCAAAGTGTCTCCCAATGAAATAGCCCAGGAATTTGTTGCTTATTATTCTAAACTGTATAGTGACATGGAGCACCCTCCCTGCCTAGAAGACATACAAAGTTATTTAAAAGGTTCCCACTTGCCCCTTCTCACTGACAGGTGCAGTGAATCTCTGGTTGTCCCTATTTCTCAGGAGGAGATTGCCAAGGTTATTAGTGAATTGTCTGCTGACAAGGTCCCTGGTCCAGATGGATTTTCTCCTTTTTTCTATAAGGTCTTTCGAGACCTTCTTGTACCAATACTTGGTCATTTATTTCAACATATCCTATCTGGGGAGGATACAGATCCATATCTCTATGAGACCCTGATTGTTCTGCTTCCCAAACCTGATAAAGACCTTGATAAGGTTCAAAGTTATAGACCTATCTCCCTTTTAAACCAGGATGTCAAGATTCTCTCCAAAATACTGGCCAACAGGTTAGCATTGGTTCTTCCTGGGTTAATAGGTACAAACCAGGTTGGATTCATGAAAGGTCAATTATCTTCTGATCATTTATGCACTCTGCCGCATGACTTCTCGGCTACCAGGGACGCGGGGTTCCCAGTGGGCCTGGTCTCCTTGGAAGCTGAGAAGGTATTCGACAGTGTGAACTGGAATTTCTTGTTTCATACTTTGGAAGCTTTCCATATCCTTTCTCTGTTTATCTCCTGGATTGCCGCCCTTTATAAAAACCCTTCAGCAAGGATTTCTGTGAATGGGGCCTTCTCCCACTCTTTTCCACTTTATTCAGGTACTAGACAGGAGTGTTCTCCTCTCCTCTATTATTTAACTTATATCTGGAATCTCTTATCCAAAACATTCTCAACAATGACTCCATACAAGATGTTAGAATTGGGCGGCATGAAGTGAAGGTTACCGCATATGCTGATGACCTGTTAATACATTTGTCCAATCCGGTATCCTCAGTTCCGGCCTTACTAAGTGAAGTGGCAAGGTTCAGTGTTCTGTCTAACTATAAATTAAATGCCAGTAAGTCCCTGTTTTTTCCCTTAAATCGCAAAGTCTTCAAAACTGATATTAGTCCCTTGGGCTATGCTGGACTCCCAGGTCTTTCAAGTATCTTGGTATTAAACTTTCACGTAACCCCTTAGTATGGTTCAAGGAAAACCTAGATCCTTTACTGCAGGGAATGACACACGATCTAGAGAGGTGGTCTAAACTCCCTATCTCTCTATGGGGCCGAATCAATATAATTAAAATGAATGTATTTCCTAGAATTTTTTACCATTGTCCTTCTTAATGCTTTTGTCCCTTGTCTTTCAAATGCTTTTGTTCCATAGGTATCCCCATCTAGCTTACCATAAGGTGGCAGCTCCTAAATTGGAAGGGGGGTTGCAAGTCCCCCACCTGGCTATATATTATTGGGCTAGTTACCTTGCGAAATATTCAGAGTGGGTATCTCCCGGCCCAGAGGAAGCGCAATCCATCTGGCTTAAAATAGAATTGGACACAATTAAGGCCAATAATCTGGACCATCTCGCGTTATTTTTTCTTAAATTATCTCAAGTAAGTATGGCTGTAGATTGTCCCATAATAAGGTCCTCTTTAAAGGTCTACCTAAAGTTGTGCTCCTTTTTGCAGTACTCTCCCCATCTGGACCTGGCCCAGTCTATATGGAACTCTCCATCATTTACTATTAACAAGATTCAAATCTCCCATTTTTGGTTGCCTCAGCTCGAAGAGGGAAAGCTCTTGACCCTTACTGATGATAAGGGGAATTGGCTATCAGTGGAAGAGATGGTTTGAAAATTTCACATCCCGATTTCTTCTTTCTTCAAAGTTTTGCAATTGAGACACCTGCTAGTAATTTCCCTGGGGAGTATTCCTCCCTCACAGAGCATCTCCTCTCTGATACCTGAGATATCCCTTCTCTCTGGGTCCTCTGGCGTAATCTCTAAATTATATCAGGTTTTGTTTCACAAAAAGTTTCGGGGCCCCTTTGGGCCATCAAGATTTTGGAGCAACTTTTTCCCCCACCTGCAGTTGGATTGGCATTATCTCTGGAAGTCATATCACAAATTTATCACTCAGGATGGACTGCATCTCATGCAATATTATGTATTACACAATCTATACTATTACCTGGTTAAGCTCCACAAGTGGGGCTACTTAGACTCCAATAAATGTAACAAATGTTTCCAAGATGAGGGCATGCTTTTTCACATGCTTTGGTCTTGCCCAAGTATTTCCACCTTTTGGGTCTCAATTCAAATCTCCTTAGACCCCATGTTGGGCCTCCAAGAATACTTTATCCCTGAGGTATGTGTCTTGGGGGACCTGTCTTCCATTAGATGCAAGGTGTGTAAGTTTCACATATCCTTGGTCGCCTTGTCGGCTAAGAAAATAATTCTCCATCATTGGAAAGACAGGTCCTCCCCTTCTTTCCAGGAACAGGTAAGAGAAGTTTTATCCAACTTGCTCACAGAAAAAGCAATAGCCAGCCTACATAACAGACTGGTAACTTATACTAGAATCTGGGATCCCCTTCACTCATTAATCTCTCTGGTTCCAAACTAAGTTTACAATAGGCTCAAGGCTTTTACAAGGCCTTTTGATTAGAGGCTCGGCAGTTACGGGTACTGTGATGGGTTACTGCAGTAAGGGGAGGTGAGGGGGTAGCATCTTTTTACTATGTATCAATGTGTCTCTGTCAGCTTCTTTGTATGCTGCCTTTTATGGTGGAAAATGTGTGAATAAACTTTAAATTAAAAAATAAATAAATAAAATTCTGGATGGAGGATGGCATGGGGTGAATTTCAGTGAGGGGGGGATTCTTCATATTGGATTTGGGCTGGCAACTGGCCAGAAAGGTGGGATCACTAGACACCAGGGATCGTAGGGATGATCATGTATTTTAATGATGGCCTGGAGAGGAGGAGGGCGGAAAACACTTTTTTTTATTTTTACATATACATGGATAATCATCCCTGCCTTCAAATGTGGAATTTTGCATGTGGGTATGAAATTCCATATTTCACAGGCAAAGACTACATTTTGCTAGGGAATTATGCATTCTGCAGTCTACAAAATATTTTGAAAATGTGCAAATTTTGCAAAATATTTTGTGGGGCAACATTTTTTAATTTCACACATCCCTTCTAGCAGGCTACAAATAAAGATATGTGTTGCTCTTCCACCAACTGAATTTGTAATAAAGAAATGCTGTTGCCTGAGCTGGCTGAAGGCCCAGAGTTAGCTTTTTTGCTACATTAAACAGTCTGGGACAAAGGGGGCGGATCAAGGGTTGGAAGTGAATGGGAGGGTGGCATTGGTATCAGCTCTGGCCACCAAGAAAGAGCTAGAGCTTTTTTTATGAATTTGCTGATGGGTTGAAAAGATCCAAAGTGCCCCAAAACATCGACAGCCTTGAATCAAAGGTGAACATGCCAAATTTTAGCACTTTCACCGCAATGCAAATTGAGTATCGGACCACCTTAGTCCTTTCTTGCCTAGGAGTGGGGTTATTCTTTACAAAATATGGACTGTGCCATGGATAGTCCAAATAGTTAAAACATTTAAAAAAAGGTGAATTATCTGACAGTTTCAACTGATTTCTGTGGTAGTTTGCCTGTAAAAACAGGTTCACCAAGCTGCAGTCAGTACCCACTGTCAACATTTAAGGACTTTTTTGTAGCCCTAATTAATTATAACATATTTAAAAAAAAACTCAAGTTATCACATAATAATAATATAATAATAAACTTTATTTTTAAAGTGCCTGTCAAAAACCAAGGCATAGTACAATAATAAACATATACTAACATACTACATATTAACATACTAAAATGCCAGCAGAATAGGCCTAATGGTCTTTCATGTCTGCTCGTTTGGTCAGCCCCCACCCTGGGTGCTGACCTTGCTGTCCCCCTCGCCTTCTCTGGCT
Organism: Neoceratodus forsteri; assembly: GCA_016271365.2. Taxonomy (NCBI): domain Eukaryota; kingdom Metazoa; phylum Chordata; order Ceratodontiformes; family Ceratodontidae; genus Neoceratodus; species Neoceratodus forsteri. The sequence goes on from CM028129.1 coordinate 29,007,247, forward strand.
TCTCCCTTCCCAGTTCCGGATATTCTTGCTGCATTGGATTTTGCTTCCTGAACCCTTCCCCTGTACCTGTCCCACCCCCTCTTGAACCCCTCCACTGTCTCTGCCTCCACCAGCCCCCAGGTAGTGCATTCCATGGCTCTACCACCCTCTCAGTGAAGTAGCACCTCCTCCTTTCTCCCCTGAATCTTCCCCCCTCCAGCTTCCACCCATGCCCTCTAGTGGCCCCTTCCTCCTTCCTTCGAAGCACCCTCACTGTTCCTCCCCTATTTACCCTCTTCATGTACCTGAAGACCTCTATCATGTCCCCCGGTCCCTTTCTCTTCCAAAGTGTACATTTAGCTCCTCGAGCCTCTCCTCATAGGTCCTGTCCCCCAAGCCCCAAATCATTTTGGTTGCCCTCCTCTGGACCCTCTCCAGGAGGTTAATGTCCCTCTTTAAGTGTGGCCTCCAAAGCTACACGCAGTACTCCAGGGCCTCACCAGCAGTTATAAGAGGGAGTATCACTTCCTCCTTCTGGAGGTGATCCCCAGCGATGCATCCCAGCATCCTGTTGGCCTGGCTGCTGCCCTCCACAAGTCTCAGAGTTGTTCATCTTGACATCCACCACCACCCCAGGTCCCTCTCAGCCATTGGAGACTTGTAGTATTTCCCCAGGGTGTACACTTGGCCTGGGTTTCTGGCCCCAGGTGGAGTACCTTGCATTTCCCTGCATTAAACCTCAGCTTCCACTTTCTAGACCATCTTTCCAGAGCCTCCAGGTCCCCTGCAGGCCACCTCCCTCCCCTCCTCCCCATCCACCACTGCCCCCAGTTTCGAGTCATCTGCAAAGAGACTCATCTCACTCCTGATTCCTGTCCTTATGTCAGATACGTAGGCGTTGAACAGAAGGGGCCCAAGGACTGATCCCTGTGGGACCCCACTAATGACCCTCCTTGGGGAAGAGATTATCCCACCAACTACGACCCTCTGGGTCCGGTCCTGGAGCCAATTGCTTATCCATCGGATCATCTGGTTTCCCACCCCCATTTCTCCTAGTTTATCCAACAGGCCCCCGAGAGGAACAGAGTCAAATGCCTTGCTGAAGTCCAGAAAGAGGACATCCACTGGTCTACCCAGGTCCAAGGCACTTGTCACCCAGTCATAGAACTCCACCAGGTTTGTCTGACACGATTTCCCCGGGATGAATCCATGCTGTCTATCGTCCAGGCACCCTGACTTATCCAGGGCCCCCCCAGCCACTCCTTGACAATGCCCTCCATCACCTTGCCCACCACTGATGTCAGGCTGACAGGCCTGTAGTTCCCTGCCACCTCCCTTGATCCCCCCTTGTGGATAGGCACTACATGCGCCACCTTCCAGTCTTGGGGCACCCACCCTGTCCTCAGAGAGATGGTGAAAAGCTCTGCCAGGGGTTTCGCCAGGACATCTGCAAGTTCCTTCAGCACTCTAGGATGTAATTTATCCGGCCCCGGTGCTTTCTCCATCTTAAGGGAGCTGAGGGCTTCCCTCACTCTCTCTGCTGTGATTTCCACTTCCAGTACCTCTTCTCCCTGCTTAGCCCTCCCCCCACCTGCCAGTGATGCCCCCTCCCCAGACCTGCCGATTGGTAAGGGTCCCCCCCTCCTCATTATCTCTGTCTCCTCCCATGTATGATGCAGCATCCCCATTTTCCCTGGTGAAAACTGAGGTGAAGTACTCATTTAGTACCTCAGCCTGCTCCTCTGGGTCTTGTGTCCATCTCTCCCCTGATTTAATCCTGCTAATCTGCCCCTTCACCCTTCATCTTTCCCCAATGTATCTAAAGAACCCCTTTTTCCCTCTCCTAATTTCCCTGGCCAGGTTCTGCTCCTTCCTTGCTAGCCGCCCTCACCACTCTGAGTGGCCCTTCTAGCCAACAGCTCATACTCCCCTCGATCCCTTTCACTCCTTGAGCACTTGAATTTCTTATAGGCTGCTTTCTTTCCCTCACCACCTCCTGGACCTCCCTGGTCCACCAACAGGGTTTTTGGGCCCTACCGCATTTTCGTCTTACTCTTGCACAGGTGCTGGTAGCATCCTGCACCCCTCTCCTGATGATTTCCCACCTACTATCAGCGTCCATGTCTGACCCAATCCCATCCCAAATGCTCCTTAAGGATCCTTCCCATTTCCTTAAAATCCACCCCCCTGAAGTCGGTTACTTCCGTCTTTGTGCAGCCTTCTACCCCTCCTAGGTCCAGGCAGAACCAGACCGTGGCATGGTCACTCCCCGCCAATGGGTCCCTTACCTCCAGGCCCCCAATCTGGTCACTGTCTGCCAGGACCACATCCAGTACCCGTGCCTCCCTGGTCGGTTCCCTCACCTGCTGAGTTAGGAACGCGTCTTGAAAGACATCCAACAACCTCTGTTCCCTGGTCACAGAGGATGTCATAGTCTCCCAGTCTGTTCCTGGCATGTTTAAGTCCCCTAGCACCACCACCTTTCCTCTACCCAGTCTGCAGTGTCTCCTAACATCTGCCACCAGACTGTCCTCCAGCTCCTCCGCCAGGGCAGGGGGTCTATACACCACTCCTATTTTTACTCTCTTGCCCCCCCTTGTTATCAAGGTGACCCAAATCGCCTCCATGGTTCCCTCCGCCTCCTCAACTCCCCCTATGCCAATGCAGTTTTTACTATCATTGCTACCCCTCCTCCCCTTCCCTCCCCCCTGTCCTTCCTGAACATAGTGTAACCCTCCAGGTTCAGGTCCCAGTCATGTCTTGCAGTGGCCCAAGTCTCAGTGACCGCTGCCACATCCACTGCTCCTCAGTTAACATCGCCTGGAGCTCAGGCATTTTATTGCCCAAGCTCCTGGCAATTAGCAGGACTACCTTCCACCCTTTCCCTATAGTTTCATTTCCCCTGCTCGTGTTCCCTTGGGGATTCTGTTTTCTCCTGGTCTGCACTTTGCCAGCTGGTCTTTTCCTGCAATCCTCCTGGTCCCCAGGGGGGTGAAGACAGAGTCCCTCCTTTATCGGCATCCCTTGACTGCCTTTTCTCCCATCCCACCCCCCTTCACAAGTTTAAACCCCACTTTTCACCAATGAACTCCTCCATTTTCAACTTAAGGATTCCCCTCCCCTCCAAATTGAGATGTAGTCTATCTCTAGCATATAGCTCCTTATCCTCCCAGGTATCCCCCCAATCCCCCATCAACCCATACCCTCTGGCCTCACACCACTCCCTGAGCCACTGGTTTATCTCCCTAATTTTTCTTTTGTGTTCCCCACTAGCCCTTGGCACTGGCAGGATTTCTGAGAAGGAAATGCATCCTATGTCATGACAGACCCTGGCGAGCTCCCTGAATCTTGCCTGTATCTCTAGCTCGCTATTTCCCTCAATGTCATTTGTGCCCAGGTGGACCAGTATGTCTGGGGAACCCCACAGTCCTTGCTAGCTGATATACCTCGTGGCTTAACCCTGTGCACGTTAGTCCAGGAAGCATCTTGTTCTAACTGGCCAGGCTTCTCCTCTCTATCCTATTTGATACCCCTGATCATAGAATCCCCAGCAGGAGTACTCTGACCACTCCTTTCCTCCATTTCCCTTCCATGTCCCTCATCCTTTCACCGCCCCACCCAGCTGGCTCCTTGTTCCTCCCCTCATCTGGGTGCCACATGCCACCCGTTCCTTATTTACCATGGCCACTCCCTCCCTCCAATCCTATGCCTCCTCCTCCTGAGTATCCTTCTGTACCTTGTTAATCCCCTCACTGCTCGCAACTGGTCCTTTCCCCATCTGCAAACTAGCCTGGCTCATCCTCCCTTCCTTCCTGTCTCCATTTAGTTCCTCCTTGCTCATCGTGCTCCCTGGCCTAACCCCTCAGCTCTCTTTACTGAATCATCCTTGTACTTCTGGTCCTTCTTTACCTTTCCTCCCAACTGGTCCTTCTCCTTGCACTTTCCTCCCTCTTCCCCTGCTCCGATTATACTCCCCCATTCTCCTGCATTTCAGGTCCTCCCTGTTCTTCCTGCTATCTGGCCCCTGCCTCCTGCCCCCACTCCCACACCCTTTTCTGTCTCTAACCACCTCTGTCGTGGCTACATCCCCCATCCTTGGCAGAAGAAGAGAATTGAAGCGTTACTAAGTATAAGGTCTGATCCACCTCCTGCCTTGCTTCCTTCTGTCCAGCACTGGCTATCCGCCTACTTCCTTGAGAATGTTGTCCTCCATCCCCCTTTGTGAGGGTCCCAGTTACCTGCCTGCTTCCTTGATAGTGTCCTTTTGGGCCCCTCTGCCAGGGTCCCTAGTACCCTGAGTATTCTCCTGCACCCTTTCCTATATCCCCACCCCCCAGTGCTTGGTGCAACCCTGTGGGAGATTTCCAGCCCCTTCCCAACCATACCACCCCTTCCCCCAGCTTTCTCCTCATCCCCACAACCTCCTCCCTAAGCTGTGCCAGCTGGTAGCACACTGGCAACCACCAAACTTCCAAGCCCAGTCCAGTATCATGGCTGCTCCACACCCTGTGCATCCCACCACCCTCCCAAAGATGCCCGCCCTAACGCTGTGTGGTTCCATCCCCTTTCAAATAGTTTTCCTTGGGTGAGCCACCAGGTTCCCCCTATTCCAAGATACCCCTACTGCCTAATCAGGTCACCCACTAATCCTAGAGACAGTCCCACTGTACACCAGTAACTCTGTTACTAGGTGCAGTACAACACATTAAACATGTAAGGAAAATGAACAACTCCCTAAGCTCCTCTCTCCTGGCCTTTAAATCCAACCCCCAGTGGCTAGAACTACATGAGCTTCACCAGCAGCCTTTTCCTCCAATTGCAGGGCAGGTCTTCCCCTATAAATTTGCAGACAAATTTGCAGATTTACAATTAATAAATTAAATAGCAATATAACCAAATAACAAAATAAATAAATACCTAATATAGCCAAAATATTCAGTCTAGGTAGGCGCTAAGCCACAGATGTGTCTTCAAGGCCTTCTTGAAGCTCTCCACAGATGTGCACTCACGTATATGACTGGGTAGAGAACTCCACAGGGATGGAGCCACTTACATAGATGCATAGGCCCCTGATGTCTTAAGACATACCTTGGGAATCTCTAGCAATCCCTCGTCAGCTGAGCGTAGTGCTCGCCCGGGGCAGTAGGGGCACATGATTCACAGCTGTATCTGTTTGAGATTCCCATATATGTTCTTTATAATTCCTTTAATGTATTAATGTTCACCTCAGAATTATAATTTGTTACAAGTATTTTATGCTTTACTCAAGTTGTAGCTTATTGGGTGCCTTCATTTTGTCTTTGACTTTGCAATAATTACACCAGCTATAACAATTCTACACAGCTAATACTAGTAGTAGCACTTGTAGTATATTTATTTCTTAGGTGACCAATCCCACAGACTATGGGCACCTTACAAAACCAAATATACCATTAACAAACAGCAGCAGACAGTACATACATTTTATCTTAGGGTATTGTAGGAGAGGTTGTAATATAGAGAATAATGGCTGTGCAACTGTGTTATGGATTTTGTTTACACACCTGAGATGCATGATAACCCATAAACCTTGAGAGTGAAGCTCCAGAGGTTTATGAGGTCATCACACATTGAGGGTGCGTAAAAAAAATCATAATGCCATAATTACATAACCTTTATTTTTTATAATAACTGGTGCAATTTTTTTTTTCCTTCAAAATTTCAAACAAGAGAGACAAATAGTAAAATTGAAGTAGTTCTGTAAGACACACACACACACACACTCACATACACATACACACACTCTGTCTCTTTCTCCACTAGACTCATTTTTGTGTTTGTTTTTTAAAGGTGCTCTGTGGAACTGGCATTGGAAGCAGGATAAGAAGACAGCAGTCAGAGAAGCACAGTCCATTCTTGGTCAGGCTTGTTAGCTTCCAAAGTCCCAACCGAAGTTTAAGAACAGCAAGATTAACTGGATAGATTTTTTTGCTCAAAAAGGCAGGAGCAAACAGATAAATAGTGAAAAAAATGAATAATTCAAATGTGAGGAGGGTGAGAGACAATAATCAGTTTGTGTGAGAGCGCTGGTCCTCAGAAAGGGGGAATGAAAACCATGACATTTCTACACGTGTTCAGCCCACCCACTCACAGTCTAAGGACTAATAAGGTGGCAGTCAACAAATGACTTGATGCTGTAGTGACAGAAAGTTTTGAGAAATGCTGTAATAACCAGTTTTCGGGTTATTACAGTGTTGGATAAATGGGGGTCACCAGTAATTATAAACAATGCTTTAATTCTCATAAAAAGCTTTCAACTGAGGGGGCCTCCTGAAGTTCCCATTGTAGCTGGTTCCAGAAAAGTGAGGCAGCCACTGCAAAAGTGTGATCCTGGATAACTTTAAACATGATGTGGGGACCTTCAAGAGGACCTCCTTGGAAGAGCAGAGAGGGTGACCAAGGATATACGAACATTTAAAACCTGCCTGCAGAAACAGGCCTCACGGTCAATCAAGTCTGCTTGAATGTGCAGCTAGCACCCCTATACTGCAACTGCCCCACCCCATCCCCCCTTGCCCTCGGAAACTGCTCAGAATTGTTTACCCAGCCCCCCTTGCCCTGTCCCATATTCTTTTGAAACTGCCCACCATCCTGCATGCCACCACCTCCTCTGGTAAAGCGTTCCATTTTGACACCACCCTCTCAGTGAAATAATGTCTCCTCATTTCTCTCCTGAATCTGCCACCCTATGGTCTTAGCCCGTGCCCCGCTGTGTCCCTTCACTTCCTCAGCTTAAACAACCCCACTGTGCCAAATTTGTTGACCCCCTTCCTCAAGTATTTGGAAGTTTCAATCATATACCCCCAATCCATTCTCTCCTCCAGGGTATACAAACTCAAGTGTCTCAGCCTTTCTGCATATGTTCTGCGTTCCATCCCCTGTATTATTTTTGTTGCCCTAAGCTGCACCACCTCAAGCAGCCTGATATTCTTCATCAGATACAGATGTCAGTACTACATGCAGTACTCGAAAGGCAGCCTGACCAAGGACCTGTACAGGGGTAGGATCACATCCTTGTATCTGGATAAGTACCCCCATGCAATGCACCCCACCATCCTATTGGCCTTAGCCACAACCTTCATGCACTGAGCAGCGTTGTTCATGGTCCCCATTACTATGACCCCCAGATCCTTCTCCTCCTCAGTGACACCCAATCACATCCTTCCCAACCAATAGTCCCTCCTTGAGTTCCTCACCCCAAAGTGCATAACTTTGCACTACTTTGCATTAAAACCCAATTGCTACTTTCCTGATCACTCCTCAAGTCTGGTTAGGTCACCCTGTAGCCTCTGCCACCCCTCCATATCATCCACAACAGCCCCCATCTTGGCATCATCAGTGGACAAACTGATCTTGCTCCCAACATGTGAGCAATATCCAATATGAACAAACCAAACAACACCAGTCCCAGCTCAGAGCCCTGTGGCACGCCACTGGTCACTGGCCTAGGAGATGAGAGTTCCCCCCCACAACCACCCATTGCAGTCTATCTTCCAGCTAATTCTTGATCAAGATAACCATCTTAACCCCACCCCTACATATTTCAGCTTTGCCCCCAGTCACCTGTGAGGGACTGAATCAAAGGCCTTGCTGAAATCCAAATATAGGACATCCACTGCATGGCCCTTTTCCAGCTCCCTTGTGACCCAGTCGTAATATTCTTTTAGTTTGGTCTGGCATGATCTCCCAGAGATGAACCTATGCTGCTGCCCATCCTGGAGCTCATTGACCTCCAGGAAGGTTACCAGTCTCTTCTTCAAGATTGCTTCCATACGTTTACCCACTGTGGAAGTGAGACTCACAGGTCTGTAATTACCTTCATCCTTTGGGCCACTCTTGTGGATAGGCACCACATGAGCCAACCTCCAGTCCTGCGGCATGCACCCCATGTCCAGGAAGGTGTTTACCAGGTCAGCCAGCATCCCGGCCAACCCTTCTGCCATATCACTCCACACCATAGGGTGAATGCCATCTGGACCTGGTGCCTTATCCACCCTAAGTGCCTTCAGATCTTCCAATATCTTGCTTTCCAGAATCATCCCATCAGTCACCTCCTGCCCCCTCTTCCCCACCCTCCCAGTCCACAGAGGCAGCGGAGCTCCTGCCTCCCTCATGAACACAGAGCAGAAGTAATCATTCAGTACTCTGCCTGTTCCGCCTCCTCTCTCCACCCACTCCATCCTCCCTGATCCAGACTATCCTATCCTGTTCTCAGACCTCAACTCAGTCCTCCCTAGCAACTTTTTTGATCCATTTCAGCCTACCCCACTGTCTAAGCTCCTTCACCCCCCTTCAAACTCAGAGTCATTACCCCTACAGAAGTGAAAGCCTACCTGTCCAAAGCCCTCCAGAGCTCCAATTACTGCAAATACTCCTTCAATATGCGTATCCTACACCTTGCACTAGACTCAGTTATCTCCCCACTCACAGACCTTCTAAATCTGTCCCTGTGCCTGGGCCAGTTTCCAACCTCATGGAAAATGGCAATGATAACACCAATATTGAAATGTAAGAAAAGCTCCTTCCCAAACAACTACCCTCCCATCTCGATTCTCCTCCATTCCCTAAAGCCCTTGAAAAGATCATGGCTAATCAGCTCACTGACTACCTCCTCACACACAACCTCTTATGTAGGGAGCAGCATGGTTTCAGAGCTGGTCATAGCACTACAACCGCCCTCACAGAATTTGCTAACTCCCTGCCCTCCATGCTTCACAAGGCACCACAGGGGCCATGTTTATAGACCTGTCAAAGGCCTTCAACATGGTTTCTCACCCCTTCCTTCTTAACACATTACAACAAATTGGGGTCTCTCATTGTCCACTCTCATGGTTCTCCAGCTATCTTTCATCTAGAACCCCATGTGTTAAAATTAATAATATCATATCTACCATGCTGCCTGTGTGCTCACGAGTTCCCCAAGGATCTATCCTGGGTCCCCTGCTATTCAGCATTTACCTCAATGTCCTGCCTAAATCCTGCCCCAGCAACCTTCTTCTCTACATGAACAATGCTGTTCTTTATGCTGCACATCCTGATCCTCTCTCTCTCCAGCATACCTTACAAAATTCCTTCTCTCAGATTTAACGCTGGTTTGCTGAACACAGATTGGTGGTCAACACTAAAAAAACTAAGACAATGCTCTATGCCCACTGCCAAAACAGATCAAAGGAATTCCCCCTGGAAATACTCTCTGCCTCTCTCATCCCACTGGAAGAGGTCCAAAAGTATAAGTATCTAGGTATTACATTTTACTCTTCCCTCTCATTCCACGAACATATAAGAAAACCTAACCTCCACCACCAACACCCGCATTGGTCTCCTTTACAGACATAAAGACTGCCTGCCACCTGAAGCACTTCAACTAGCCATTACCTCCTCAGTCTTATCACTGGTGGACTATGGCCTCACAATCTATGCTGCCACCGACCCTATGGTGCTTCATCAAATACAAGTAGTCATCAATAAGGCGTGCTGGCTCCTATCTGGTGCCGATAGAAATACACATAACTGCACCCTATAGGTGCTCACCAATATCCTCTCCCTTGAGGAAAGACTATTGTACCAGACCAGTCTCTTCACCAAAAAATCCACCTGGGTTTAACCCTAATAGGTGTCATGGCTTCCCTTCAGGCAGCCACCATCTCAGCATCCACACGGACTACCCCAACAACTATCTGGAAGGTGGCTAGGGTCAAGACCACCCTAACCCATCGGTCCTTCCCCCTTAGAGCTCCATACTGGTACAATGCCCTCCCACCGGCCATCACATCAATCTCCAATCTAGGGCCTTTTAAAGCTGCCTTAAGGGCCCATATCCTCTCTTCACATCAAGGCCAATGTAACTGGTAACCTGTGGATCCTGCACCAAGCCGCTAGGCCACGCACCCGCCCTTGGCCTGGCAGTGGAGAGCACTCACTATTTCTAGCCTACAGGCTCCTCATCTCACTCGGTTACCATATAGTTGCACTGGACTATGAATGCATTGTATTATGTTTAAGACAAGGCCTCCCTGAGGTGACTTACTACCAACTCATATCATGCATTGCTTTAACTACCAGTTGTATAGGTATTACACGCTCACAAGGTAAATATGTCGATGGAGCTGTCCTCTTTTAGCTACCAAATGTATAGGCACCAATCAGTGCTCATTGTACTTATACTCTGTATGATTGCTCACCCACATTTATTCTATGTATGTACCATATGAATGTCTGTTTTATTCTGACATGGAGTCTTTGGAAACGAGTCTAATACTCAAAGGGTTGTAATTCTGATTTCCTAAATAAATAAAATATCTGGTCCTTGCAGTTCCTTTTCTCCCTTACTTATCTATGGACTTCCTTCTCTCCCTCCCTGATGCCCCAAGCCAGCTTCAGCTCCTTGGAGGCCTTGGTCTCTGACTAACTTGGTTACCTCCTCAAGGTCATATCTGTGTCCTTCTCCTCCAGGTTCTTTTCAGTCTCCTAAAGCTGCTCTCTTGTCCCTCACCCCTCCAACACATTACTGATCATCCAGCATGGTGCCGTAGCCCTGGCCTTCTTGCTCAGGGTCCTGGTGCATGCTTCAGTAGCCTCCCTCAGCCCAGACTTTATGATATCCCACTTCTGTTGTGCATCCATCTCCGACCTAATTCCCTCAAGGCACCACCTCAATATTTCCCTCATTCTCCCAAAGTCCACCCGTCTGAAGTCTACTAACCTTGTTGCTTACCCCACAGCCTTTATGCTCATGCTGAGTGTGAACTACACTGAAAGGTGGTCACTCTCAGCTAGCAGGTCCGCTAGCTGTTGTTCCCTCACTGTCTCACCATTTGATAATACCAGTTCTAATGTATTACCTAGCCAGATTGCTTCACCAAACATCTGCACCAGATAGCTATCCTGGAATGCATCCAGAAGTACTTGTTTCCCAGCACTAGAAGTGGTTCAGGTTTCCCAGTCCACCCCAGGTAGATTAAGGTCCCTCATGATCACCACGCTACCCCTACCACATACCCATCGAATCTGATCCACCAACTCCCTATCCATATAGATATAGATATGACATATAGATACAGGAAGTTGTTTAGGTAGTCAAGACCCAGGCGGTTCAGGGCTTTGTATTTTAACAAACCTATGCCAGAGAAGATGCACTACCTCACAGGCAGCCAGTGCAATATCTGCAAAATCAGAGAGATATATTCGGAATGAGACACCCCAGCAACAAGTCAGGAAGTTTATTCTACACCAGCTGCAAGCAGAGCATCAAACCTCCAGAGAGCCCGAGATAAAGAACATTGCAATAGTCTTGCCTAGATGTCATGAAGTCATGCACCAGGGACTTCAGGTCATGAGAGCTTAGAGAAGGCTTGCACAGGGTGATGTTCATAAGATAACAGCAACCAGAATGGACCACAGCAGACACGTGAAGTTTCATAGTCAGCCATGATCTATAAAGTCATGCAGATTCTTCACTGTGTCTCTGGCTTTAAGCTTAATAGGCCCATGATGTAAGATGGCCACACCTCTGCAAAAGCCAGTCCCCCCTCCAATTCCTGAATCCACCAGTACCACTTCAGCCTTATCTGAGTTTAACCTGAGCCAGCTGGAGGCCATCCAATCACTGATCACAGATAGGCAACCATTTATCACGCCCACTGCATTTTTCTCACCTGTGGCAAAAGTGGGGTACTGTACATGTGAGTATCATTGGCACAACAATGAAACCACAGGCTGTGCCTTTGTATCACTACTCCCAGTGGCAGCATATTCACCACAAATAACACAGTCTTTAGAATTGACCCTTGAGGGACTCCACAGGTCAAGGCAGCTGGTTCAAAGAGAAAATTCCCCCGTTCAACCTTTGCACCCTACTGGAAAGGAAGGGCTCAAACCACCTCAGCACAACCAAGTTGAGCCCCACCAACTCCCTGAAACAGTCAGTCAAGATCCCATAAACGATGGCATCAAACACTGATATGACACTGAGGAGAACGAGAATGGAACACTCCCCTCTATCTCTAGCCAGAAGAAAATCATTCTGCACCCTAATATGTAATAGTCTAGTTTTTGTGAACTGAAGAAGAAGGAATTTGCAGAACTGACTTCTTCATTACTCAGTTACAATTTTGTCCAGGTAGGTGCACTGAATATGAACATCAGTTCACTTCTGGGTGAGTCGGGGGAGGGGGGCTATGGATTTATTATGAAAATAAGATTAAATATTTGGGACCTAGAGTCTAGGACTAGGCTGTGGAAGAAATGAATTACATCTAACAGTGTAATGTAAAATCTGGTGCAGCCTCCTGCATTCCTCCTCCGCTTCCATGATCTTACTTGTTTCTCTGCTCCAGTCCACTCATTTTATGGTTCACATACTGCGTACACTTTTATGCAAAGACCTCTTTGTCACCCCCCACACCTGCTGTGGCTACGTGTTTCTTTACACATGCACTACAGAATTATTACCTTACTATGTATACATTGATTTAAATATCTTGTATGTTATTTCTTTAATCTTTTGTAGTGCATATTTTAATGTCTTTCCTTCCCCCCTATCAGTATCACCACTTCGACCTGGGCCGCACATCAAAATGGGACCAGCTCAGTGTGCTTTTCTTGGTGTCCTATTTCTAATGAATAAACATGAAAAAAATATAACTCTCTTTGGGAGAATATCTGGGGTTTCAAGGTCACGTGAACGTTAACATGCAATGCACATTTTAAATGATACTAAAAATCTCTAACCTGATTCTGTGATTAATAAAAGTTTAGAATTATGACATAATGCAGCTGAATATTTCAAGGTTATTGTTTTTGCAATTATGATTTATAATGCAAAATGAATGCTTTTTATTATGAGCAAATGCTAAATGATGCTACAGTATCTGACTCACAGAAAGAGTGGGAGTAATTGTCTTATTTGCATCTCCAAGTGCAATATTTTCCCAACCAGTATTTATTCATTGTTGCTGTTTCTTTAAAGTGATTTACAAAGTGTTGATATATGAACGCATATACTGCAAGGTGACTGCATGTAGAACTGATTCGCAATGTATTTTGATAGATGTATAGCCTATTTTAGCAAATTAAATCCGGTTTTCACCCTCACAAACCAGGAAGTGTCACTTTGTGTATTGAAGCCTATATTTGGTGACTTTGACACTCATTGCCTTTGAAATGTCACCACAGGAGATCTGTGCTCTGCAATTAAAATTATTTCTTGGTCACAGCAATTCTGTCTTGATAACAGAGCTCTTGGTCGCAGCATGCAGTACGACAATAGCAATGTCAAATAGTTTATTTTCAGGGTCCAATGATGAAAGCATTATGTTGTCCTGCACTAACAGTAATCTTTCAGACACTGACATAGTAATTAGTTTGACAGCCACTGCATAGTAGATCCCCAAAGGATGGCCCTATGACAGCAGCAAGAATGATTTGGGCAATAGTTCAGGCAGCCAAAGTAGTAGTCCCAATCCATTCCAGTACAGCAGTGAGCAGACTTAGCAACACAGACTGTAAATAAAATATTTTGCTACTTAGTGCTACGGTTTGGTTACTGTCATTGCTGTCATTTTACTGTGCAAAATCGAGGTATGTGTGTGTTCTGTTACTCCCAGCATCAATGTGCCCACACAAATCCTAGTGATAGTACCCTGGTTTTATATTTCTTTTTTCAGTGGGGGATTGCTTTCCTGTGCTAACAAGTTGTTGATCACTCCAGCTTGAGACTGAGAACACGGCTCGATCTGGTGGCATTGTTGAGTAGTATAATGGCTCACAATTTGTCCAAATCCAATTTGTCCAAATTCCTCACCTGGTACTAGTTAGTAGAGACCTCCCGCCAATTGATTTATCAGTCACTCACTTTGATGGAGCACAGGGTGGAAATTACAAGCAGGTGCCTTGTACCCCAACCACTCTAAACCCCCAGCTCCACACATACACTTAGAAAAATGCTGCAGCATAGACCTTTTGTTATCTGTAAATTATTTATACTGTTTGGGTCTGTATTTGCCCTAGTGCCAAATGGTCTATGCTATAGCTTTCTTCTGTGTGTGTGTATGTTTGGGGTGGGAGCTTGCTTGTACTTTCCCTTTAGAGGTATCAGTGATTGAGTAACATGTTGAAGTCACCGGTTCCCCTGCTTACGTCATGTTATAAATTTAAAACTACAAATTATTGCACCAGCTTTGTGTTACCTCTAAGCGCTCAGGAACTATACAGACTGCAGCTGTCATTAGTGTCTGCATAAGCATCTGTAACACCATCCTGGCATTGGCTCATTGCCGCTACATGTGTGCCTCCTGGTGCATTATGAATTGAGCAAAAAATACACAGTACAGTCGGTGATCATCCCCCACCGCCGAAGGTTAAAAATGACACTGCCAATACCCTTCTCATGGAGAAAGAGACTGCATTTATGTTTAGATTGCCTAAGTACCATTTAATTGGTCCACTACAAAAAGGGACATATCCTTGCGGTAGGTACTCAAGTGTTAGACTGTATTTAAACCGCCCTTCCTCACTTATGTCACCATACTTCATTACCACTTCAGTCTGTGTCAAGCCATTTGTGTTTTCCTATTTTTTCCATTACAGTAGATCTCTGATGCACATGCGAAAAGTGTACAGCAAATACAACAGATGTTGCACTATACTGTCTCCCATGCCTTACCGATGTCATTGTGCATTGTGTAGACTTCCTGCATTCATTGCTGTGTAGCCCATATTTTGGTTCAAACATCACACCCTAAGTATGCTGAAATGACTAGCACACTTTGCAATATAACACCACAGAAGCAGTACATTGGTACCACCGTGTCGGGAGACGATGTCAACTGCAGTCTCTTCTTTTGCTGGTGGTCCAGAGCACATACAATGATGAAATAATCCTAATTAGAAATAAAGACTGTATGTTAAAATGTTAAAAAACGTAAGTGTTTTTAATTTTGAGATACACTGTAAGCTGGAGAAACAATTCAGTGCACCATGTCCCTTTATTCATGCACATCGAAGCATACTTTGGTGATCAGTGTTATGATGCTTGCATGAGAACACCAAATGAGCACAAGAAAACACAGGAGCACCAAAAAAAATATAAACTGTCAATAATGATGGTGACAATCAGAAATACAATAGCAAAGGCAGTTTACTGAAGCAATCACACTGGAAGCAGCATTTACCAAAAACACACTATCTCTGATATGGGACAATATCCAGGCTCTTCTGTAAAAGTCAGCTGTAGAGCCTGTGGTTCCAGTACAGATAGGAAGAGGGTACTGCTTCCATTTCTTCCTAGTGCCCAAAAAGGCGGGCAACCTAAGACCCATCTTGGACCTCAGCATGCTCAACCTGTACATCAAATACAAGAGGTTCTGCATGCTCACCCATCCAGGGACTTCTGCTCCTCAAGGGCCATTGGCATTGTACACTGGACATGCAGGATACTTACCTGCACATCCCTGTCTTCTAGGCCCACCAACACTTTCTTTGGTTTGCCTTCCAGGGGAAACATTACCGGTTCAAGGCCCTCCCTTTTGGCCTATCCTCTGCACCTTGAGTTTTTAACAAGAAGCTAGCAGTGGTGGCTGTAGATCTATGCTGAGGAGGGATCTAATTGTGCCTGTATCTGGATGACTGGCTTCTGTCAGCTCCATCACAGAGTAGTCTGAGGGAGTCCCTCTCCTTCACCCTGGACCTCTTTTCCAGACTTGGAATAACAGTCAACCATCCCAAGTCCCACATCTCCCCTCCCAGCACCTAGAATTGATTTGGAGTGGTACTGGATACAGTCCAGGGCAGGGCCTTCCTCCCATCAGACAGAGCAGAGACCTACCAGGAAGAGGCCAGATTTGTGACCAACTCAAAATGGACCACAGCCCAGTCAATCCTCCATCTTCTCAGGCTGATGGCAGCTGCGACCCTTACAGTTCCTCTAGCTAGACTGCACATGAGGGTTATGCAATGGACTTTTCATGTCCTATGGGATCAGCAGCTGGACAACCTGGACCACAGGGTCCTAGTGTCTGGGTACATGAAGAAGGATCTTCTTTGGTGGCAGGAGTTGTCTAAGTTCTCCAGAGGGGTTCCCTTTCAACCCTGCTCCTACCATGACCATTACAATGGATGCTTCATGTCAAGTCAGGGGAGTCCACCTAGGAGACCATCAGATCCAGAGAACATGGTCTCAGCTGAAAGTGTTTACACATCACTGTGTTAGAAATAAGGGCTGTGCTCTATGCCCTGCAGGCCTTTGAGCCCCTACTATATCCAGAACACTCCTGGTTCAGACCGACAATATGTCTGTGGTCTGATAACTGAACAAACAGGGAGGCACTCGCTCGTACCCTCTATGCTGGGAGCCGATGAAAGTGTGGTATTGGGCAGTCCAGCATGACCTCTATCTGACAGCTGTCCATGTGCCGGGTGTCAGCAATGTCCTGGCAGACAGTCTCAGCTGCACCACTGTCAGGGCTCACGAGTGGGAGCTAAATCAAGAGGTGGTCAAAAAGCTTATTCAACCTGTGGGGTCAGCTGTAGATAGACCTCTTCATTTCCTCATCCAATGCAAAACTATCCAATTTTTGCTTGCGTGGTCCCTGGTGTGGTGTTTTCTGGTGAGACACACTGTCTCTTTGCTGGACAGGGAGATTTTTGTATGCCTTTCCTCCCTTCCCAGTGCTTCAGAGGGTTCTCCTGAAGTTACAACAGAAGGGGCTCACATGATTCTAATACACCTATTTGACCCTATTAGATTTGGTTCCCTCTGCTTCAACAGCTATTGACGGAACCCCCAGTACCTCTGCCTCTCTGCCACAATCATCTGATCAGGAGCAGGGCAGAATGGTGCATTAGGGCCCAAAATCCCTCCACCTGCATGCCTGGCACCTGTGGACATAGCTGCCTCACACTTTGGAGTTTCCATCCTAGTGGCCCATGTCCTCATAGAGGCCAGAAAGCCTTCTACCAGAATTACTTATGCCATGAAATGGAAAAGATTCTCCATTTGGGCAGCCTCCAAGGGTCGGGACCATTTCTATTGCCCAGTGCCCCAGATCATGGACTATTTTTTGCATCTTTCAGATCTCAGCTTCAGTTATTCTTCTTTGAAGGTCCATCTGTCTGCCATTTCAGCCTATCACTTCCCCATGGATGGCAAAACCATAGCTTTGTTGGAGATTTCCAAAACCTTCCTGAAAGGAATTTTCAATCTGAAATCACTGATTCATAATCCAGTCCCCCGTGGGACTTGAATTTTGTTTTGGAAAAACTTACTTTGCTTCCTTTTCAACTGGCAGCAAGTTATGCTATGCATTATTTGTCTTGGAAAGCACTTTTCTTAGTTGCTATTACTTCAGCTCAAAGAATTTCAGAGCTTCAGGCCCTGGTGTGTAAGGAACATTACTTGATTTTCCACAGAGATTGGCTGGCTCTGCGTACAGACCCTAAGTTTTTACCTAAAGTGGTTTCTGAATTTACATGAAATCAGACAGTTCAACTGCTGGTATTCTTCTCTGAGTACGCTAATCGGGGGAGGCACTTCTGCACACTATGGATGAACGCAGGGTTCTGCGTTACTTTACTAACCAAACTAAAGATGTTCTTAAGCCCAATCAGCTGTTTGTTTCCTTTGTGCCCAAAAGACAGGGCACAGAAGTTTCAAAAAAGTGACTGTCTTAATGGTTGGCAAACTGCATTATTTGTTGTTACCAGAAGTACAATACACCTCTACTGGGGAAGTGAAAGGGCACTCAACCAAAGGCATGGCTGCTTCTACTGCTTGTTTCAGAAACATCTCAGCAGCAGATATTTGTGCATCTGCTCTGTAGTGAGCTGTATTTTATTTATTTTTATTTATTATCATATATGTTATGTTGTTTTTGCCTGCACACCCACCTGAGATGCAGAGCAATTGAACACATCACCTGTTGCTGCTGGAATAGCTCTGTATTTCCCTTCAATTTGTAGCTACTTCTTCCATTCCACTTCTGTTTTATTTTATTCACTTAATTCCTATCACTTAAATTATGTGTTATGTGAAATAACTCCCATTGTTATTATCTTTTTACAAAAATTGTGCAGACACGTTTGTAAAAAATGAATTATAATATTGAGACTTTTTGAAATTTTTTTTGACTTTCCATACTCATGATTTTCTACCCACTTACTCAGTCTCCTACTTGTCTCTGTCCTTGTACTAACTAATTCCTGTTGCTTCATATTAAGGGGTAGTTGATTTTCATATTGTGTGTACCTGGGGTGGAGCAGCAATAAAAGATAACCTATGCAATACCCTCAATAACACACCTACTCCACTTTACATTTACCTAATGCACATTTTTAGGCCTTTACAGTAAGATCTTCCTTCAAGATAACAATTTGTAATTAAATGTGCAATGAAATGTGTAAGATTTACATTGACATTTAAGTATATGCACTTTTATATTACACTAATTATGTGTGTGTGGTGTGTGTGTGTGTGTGTGTATGTACTATATAGCAATCTCTAAAAAAATCAATTAAACACATCAAATGTCTTCCTATACATGTCTCAAGACTGTGTTTATCTTTCACCTTTTCACAACATATAGTGTTTGCAGTTAAGGTACAGCACCTTCATGTATAAGATGGCCTGGTTCTGATGAGTTGATTGCTATAACAGTGCATAGAATAAAATGTGAAACATATAGGTAACTGTAATACAGAATGTGGCATTATTTTTATATCTGCCCTTTCTCTGCACTGTTATAGCAATCAACTCAACAGAACCAGGCCATCATATACATGAAGGTGCTGTACCTTAACTGCAAACACTATATGTTGTGAAAAGGAGCAAAGGAAGACCAAGGAGGGATAGTGAGGCTTAATAAAGGGAGGAAGGGTGGGCAGAGGGACACTGTGAAAAGGCAGAGATACTAAACAAATATTTTGCTCAGTATTTACAAATGAAGAGGGAGAGGTACATAAAACAAACAGTAGTAACACTCTGGATACAGAAGTTGATAACAGCCCATTTACAGAAGAAAGGGTTCTGAAAGAACTCTTAAAACTGAAAGTGGACAAAGCAATGGGGCTGATGGGATTCATCCCAGAATTTAAAAGAGCTAAGGGTAGAACTAGTGACACCACTGACTACCCTTTTAACAAATCATGGGAGGATGGGGTGGTACCTGAGGACTGGAGGAGGGCAGATGTGATTCCCTTCACAAAAGTGGGAGCAAGGCAGAAGCAGGAAACTACAGACCTGTTAGTTTAACCTCAGTGATAGGGAAAATGATGGAATCACTTCTGAAGGAAAGAATTGTCAGGTATCTAGAGGCCAGAGTAGCACAGGACCCTAGGCAGCATGGATTCACAGCGGGAAGGTCATGCCAGACAAATCTGATAGATTTCTTTGACTGGGTGACCAAAGTAGTAGATCAGGGAAGGGCTGTGAACATGGCCTACCTAGACTTTAGCAAGGCATTTGACACCGTCCCACACAAAAGATTAATATACAAGTTAGCCAGCCTGGGAGTGGGTCCCAAGATGACAGCCTGGGTAAAGAATTGGCTGGAGAATAGGACACAGAGAGTAATAGTAAATGGAGTCCACTCAGAAGAAAGGAGGGTTACTAGTGGGTACCGAGGGTTCAGTATTAGACCGTCCTCTTCAATGTCTTTATGTTTACATATGCGGAAGGACTAGAAGGAAAGTATGTCTCTTGCAGATGACTCTAAGATCTGCAACAGAGTTGATGCACAGGGTGGGGTGGAAAGGATGAGAAGGACTTGACAAGGTTAGAGGAATGGTCAAATGTATGGCAGCTTAGATTCAATGCAAAGAAGTGCAAGGTAATGCACCTGGGAAACAAAACCCAGGGGAAGAGTACACAATGGGGGCTGAGATACTAACAACAACAAAAATGGAAAGGGACATGGGGTAGTCATATCAGATGACCTAAAGGTGGGCAAGCAATGTGAGAGGGCAGCAAGGAGGGTTGGGGTTACTGGGATGCATAGGGAGAGGCATCACCAGTAGAAAACAGGAAGTTATTATCCCTCTGTACAGACAGCTGGTGAGACCCCATCTGGAGTACTGTGTGCAGTTCTGGAGACCCAATCTCTGCAAAGACATAGACAGGATGGAAGCTGTCCAGAGGAGGGCAACTAAAATGGTGCAGGGTCTGCACCGGAAGACATATGAAGAGAGGCTTAAGGAGCTTAATATGTATAGCCTCGAGGAAAGGAGGGAGAGGGAGGACATGATAGAAACTTTCAAGTAGCAGGGGAAGGAAACAACTCCTGGTGGGGGACTCCATTGTCAGGAAGGTAGAACTGGGCAAGGAAGGGGAGAGGGAGATAAGGTGCCTGCCTGGCGCCATGGCTTGGAGGGACACGGAGCGAATCCTCAGGATTGCCGGAGCAGCTGCACAGGGGAGGGAGCTGGATGTCATTGTCCACCTAGGAACAAATGACCTGGCTAAGAAAGGGATCAGAGAAGTGCAGGAAGAGTTTGTGGAATTGGGGAGGGGCCTTAGTCAAGTAGCACGCACGGTAACCTTTTCAGTGGTGCTACCCATCTATGGCATAGGAGAGGCTAGGGTGTTCCGTACCATGGGATTCAATCAGTGGTTGAAAAACTGGTGTGGAGCTCAGGGATTTGGCTTCATTGGGGACTGGGGGTCCACCTGGAGTGATGCAAGCCTATACTGGCATGATGGGCTGCATCTGTCCGGGAGGGGAACCAGGATCCTAGGTGATAGGTTTAAATGCTTCATTGGCAAGCTTTAAACTAGCCAAGGGGGAGGCACTGGAAAGGAGGGAAAATCCTAGCCTCCCAAACAATCACGGTAGTAAGTGTGGCAAACACCAACATGGAGGTGTCAATAGGAGAAGGGCAGGGGTAAATGGAGAAAGTGACAAAGGCAAGAAGGACAGGGATGGGGCAAAAGGGGTAAGGCCATCAGGAAATGGAGGGTAATGAGTACCAATGCTCGTAGTCTGGGCAACAAGCTCCTGAGCTGGTGGCCTTAATGGAAGAGGGATGCCTGGATATTGTAGCAGTCACAGAAACATGGTACACAGAGAACCATGACTGGGATGTTAACATACCAGGGTACATAACTTACAGGAGAGACAGGCAGGGAGAAGAGGGAGGAGTAGCTCTCATGTAAAGGAAGGGATAAAAGCAACTGAACAAAGAGTAAACAGGGAGAGGAGGCACTGTGGGTCACCTTGAGACTGAAAAGGCACCACAATCCGCAGGGTTGTAAAGACCCCATGTCAGGGGAAGAAATGGACAAGGATATGATGGAAGGCATTCTAGAATGGCAGAGAAAGGGGAGATACTGTTGATGGGAGACCTGAATATGCCAGATGTTAACTGGAGCACATTTGCTGCAGCCACATCCAAGAGCAGGGCCATTCTTGACGCCCTACAGGTGGCAGGCATTAGACAGCTAGTTTCGGAACCCACTCGTGAGGGAGCAATCTTAGACCTCGTACTCTCAAACGGGGCAGTGAGAGGATCTCAGATCTAGAAGTGGGTTGCCATCTGGGGACAAGTGACCATCAAACAGTGTGGTTCACGTAAACTCAGCTACAGAGTCAAGCCATACAAAAGTGAGGGTACTGGACTTTAGGAGGGCTGACTTTGGCAAGATGGGAGAGTGCCTCAGAAAGCACTAGCAAACAGGCTAGAAGGAGGTGTGGAGCAACAATGGGGAATTATCAAAACTGCCATCACAGAGGCAACAAGCCTTTGTGTGAAGCAAATAAACAAATCAAATGAAAGAAAAAGCCACTATGGTTCTCAAGAGAGGTGGCTGTGAAAGTCAGGAAGAAAAAGATAGCATTCCGGAAGTATAAGGAAACACAGAAGGAGCAGGACAGAGAGCTGTACCAGTTAAGGCAGAAAGAAGCAGGGATGGAAGTCAGAATAGCAAAGGCCCAAACTGAGGAAAAGATAGCCAACTCAGTTAAGAAGGGGGATAAAACCTTTTATAGGTACATCAGCGAGCGTTGAAAGACAAAGGGTGGGATAGTGAGGCTGAATAGAATGAACGGTGGGTGGGCAGAGGGGACAGTGAAAAGCAGGAATACTGAACGAATATTTCTGCTCAGTATTCACAAAAGAGGAGGAAGTGCCTAATTCAATTAACAGAAGCACTCTTGATAGGGGGTCGATCCCAGTCCTTTCACAGAAGAAAGGGTTCTGCAAGAACTCCTAAACTGAAGGTGGACAAAGCAATGGGTCCTGATGGAATTCACCCCAGAATTCTAAAAGAATTAAGGAAGGAACTAGTGAAACCACTGGCTACTCTTTTAAAATCATGGGAGGATGGTGTGGTACCGAGGACTGGAGGAAGGCGATGTGATTCCCTTCACAAAAGTGGGACCAAGAAAGAACAGGAAACTAAAGACCTGTCAGT
The DNA here is from genome assembly GCA_016271365.2 of Neoceratodus forsteri. Lineage (NCBI taxonomy): Eukaryota > Metazoa > Chordata > Ceratodontiformes > Ceratodontidae > Neoceratodus > Neoceratodus forsteri. The sequence goes on from CM028129.1 coordinate 29,029,664, forward strand.
CTGACCTCTGTGGTAGGGAAAGTGATGGAGTCACTTCTGAAGGAAAGAATAATTGAGTACCTAGAGGTCAGTGGAGCACAGGATCCAAGGCAGCATGGGTTCACAGTGGAAGGTCATGTCAGACAAATCTAATAGATTTCTTTGACTTGGTGACCAAAGTAGTAGACCAGGAGGGCTGTGGACATGGCTACCTAGACTTTAGCAGAGCATTTGACACAGTCCCACACAAAGATTATTAGTCAAATTAACCAGCCTGGGAGTGGGTCCCAGGGTGGTAGCCTGGTAAAACATTGGCTGGACAACAGGACACAGAAGGTAATTGTAAATAGAGTCCACTCTGAAGAAAGGGCAGTTACCAGTGGGGTACCGTAGGGTTCAGTATTGGGTCCAGTCCTTTTAATGTCTTCATCAGTGTCATTGCAGAGTGACTGGAAGGAAGAGTATGCCTTTTTGCAGATGACACAAAGATCTGCAACAGGGTTGATACACAAGGAGGCGTGGAAAGGATGAAAAGGGACTTGGCAAGGTTGGAGGAATGGTCAGACTTATGGCAGCTAGGATTCAATGCAAAAAAGTGTAAAATAATGCACCTGGGAAACAAGAACCCAGGGGAAGAATACACAATGGGTGGGGAGGTAGTAACAACAACAAAACAGGAAAGGGACCTGGGGGTAATCATATCAGATGACCTTAAGGTTTGTAAGCAATGTGAGAAGGCAGTAGGGAGGGCTGGGGGTATACTGGGATGTATAGGGAGAGGCATCAGCAGCAGAAAACAGGAAGTTGTTATCCCTCTGTACAGACAGTTGGTGAGACCCCATCTGGAGTACTGTGTCCAGTTCTGGATACCCCATCTCTGCAAGGACATAGACAGGATAGAGGCAGTCCAGAGGAGGGCAACTAAAATGGTGCAGGGTCTGCAAGAGAAGCCGTATGATGAGAGACTAAAGGAGCTTAATATGTATACCCTTGAGGAAAGAAGGAGAGGGGACATGATAGAAACTTTCAAGTACCTCAAGGAATCAACAAAGTCCAAGAGGGTAGCATCTTTCAGAAAAGAGACTTGCAAGAACAAGGGACACAATTTAAAGATAGAAGGAGGCGGTTCAGGGCAATGTGAGGATATTATTTCACAGAGAGGGTTGTGGATGCATGGAACAGCCTTCCTGAGGAAGTTGTGGGGTCTAAAACTGTGGGAGAATTCAAGAATGCATGGGACAGACATAAGGCAATTCTTGTGGGGGCAGGAAGATATAGGCTGTTGGTTAACTAGGATCTGCGGCCTATCCTGTAGGTAGGAAATGGGCAGACTAGATGGGCCTAGCGGTCCTTATCTGCCATCAAAGTCTATGTTTCTATGTTAAGTACTCAAGGAATCAACAAAGTCCAAGAGGGTAGCATCTTTCAAAAAAGAGAGGTGCAAGAACAAGAAGGCACAATTTGAAGATAGAGAGGGGCCTCAGAGGTAATTTAGGAAGTATTTTTCACAGAGAGGGTTGTGGATGCATGGAACAGCCTTTCGGAGGAGGTTGTGGAGTCAAAATCAGTGGTGGAATTCAAGCATGCATGGGACAGTCATAAGGCAATTTGGGGTGGGAGTAAGAAGAAGTAGGCTGCTGGTTAACTAGGATCTGCAGCTTATCCAGTAGGTAGGGAAATGCCAGACTGGGTGGGCCAAGCGGTCCTTATCTGCCATTAAATTCTATATTTCTATGTTTCTCAATGTACCATACTTTGATTCATTTAGTATATGCAATGGCAATTCATGTTTATGTTTAAGCCCATGAAACACCCTTATCTAGTTAATGCATTTACAGTCGTAGTGGCTTTGCCAGTTTGTTGGCAATTGTTTTCACTTATTACCAGTATAGCATCGTGGTTAAGGGCACTGAGCTGCAAACCTGGAGACCTGGGTTTGAATCCCAATAGCCCACTTGTGCACTGTGTGACCCTGACCAAAGACACTTAACTTCCTTGTGCTACCAGGTCACACCTGGAAACAAGCTATGGCTTAGTCTACCTTTCCTGGTTAAACAATTTCCCCTTCTACATCTGCCAAAGCAGCAGTGACAGACTCTTCTGCACCACAAAACAGCAGAAACAAATATACTCTGGTTGGGAGGACTGCACCTTAGCTGATTTGACAACCTCAGCACCAGCATTTCATGACACTGGTAAGGGGCACTAGGAAACACTAATACCTCCAAAATCCACTGTTAGGATCAAGGGCCAAAGGGCTGGCCTTACTGAGGATGAGATAAGTTGGCCATTAGAAAATTAAGTTCAACTCCCAGGTTCAGCTTTGATATTTTGGTCCATGGTATGGGGAGGGGGTCTAGTAAGTAGGTAGTGATGCAGCAAAGTTATTTCACCTCGCGAAATTCCAGCAAAACAGGAATTTCTCCTCAAAGTATTTTGTGAAATTCACATATTTCGCAAAATGTTATGTGGGTGCAAAATGAGGAATTTCACATACATGTTATGTGTATTAAAAAAAAAGTATTCCCCCCCCCGGGCCAAAGTTAAAATAAATGTTTATTTCCATGATCCCTAGCATCTAGTGGTCCCACTCCCCCGGCCAATTGCTGGCCCAGTATGAAGGATCCCCCCTGCTGAGATTCACCCCTGTGCCATTGCCCATCCAGAACTTTAAATAAAGATAAATGTCCTTGGTGTCTACTGGTCCCACACCCTGGTCAATCGCCAGCCCAATATGAAGAATGATCCCCCTCCTGAGATTCACACCTGACCCCCTCATTGTCCATTAATGTCACCAGGCCAGCCAACATTAGTCATTTAATTTAAAAATAATCCCTGGTTTCTATTGGACCCCCTACCTTGTCCGGTATTGACCCCCACCCTGCACCCCCCCATCCGGACCCCAGTGGGCCACTGGCACAACCCTCCACTTCATTACAGGCTGGCAGCCTGATCTGATTGTTTCACGAGCTTGACTGAGCCCTGTCAATGAATGACTGTGTGCTTACATGCTCATTCATTGAAAGGGCTGAGGTGGGCTTATTTGTGAAAGCGAACAGTCAGGCTGCCAGCCATGGAGGTGCATGGAGGAATGTACCGGTGGCCCACTGGGGTCTGAATGAAGGGGGGGTGTAGGGTGAGGTCATTACTCACTATCAGACAGGGTGGTGGGTCCACTGGACACCAGGAGAATATTGTTTTTAAATTAAATGACTGATGTTGGTGGGCATGGTGGCAATAATGGACAACCAGGGGACAGGGTGTGAATCTCGGAGAGAGAGATCATTCTTCATACTGGGCCAGCAATCGGCCAGGGGGTGGAACCACTAGACACCAGGGACAGTTATCTTTATTTAAAATTCTGGCTTGAGGGAGATCACGTGATGCAGAGTGCTGAGTAGCAGCTCCCTCAAACAGCTGCCGCTTCCCGTCTCTTATTTAGCTCGTTTTGGTGCTCTATTTTATTATTTTCTCTCATTTCTAAGTTTTCATGCTGTACAATAGCTGTTGCAATCTGGTTTGGTTATCTTTCGAATGGATGGAGGCTTATATGGAGAAAGCCCCAGAGAAGCATGCCCCTCCAGCAACCCCCGAGAAGGCCTCTAAGAAATCCAGGGCCTCGGGTGGTTCTAGCTCTGATCTCCCTCGGGTGGTTCTAGCTCTGATCCCCAGAGCCAAAGTGGTGATTAGGAACCTTTAACGCTGGTCAGATTTCTCGAGGAATTCAAACCCTTTTGAGAGGAAATGAAGGACATGGCAATGGACTTGAAGTCGTTATCCAGAAAATTAGATGAGCTCTCATTGGCTGTTTCCGACATCCCAGCCCGCATTGTTTCTATTGAGAAAATAATTGGTAGCCTTGACCCTGAAATGGTCTCAATGCACCAGAAAATGTCTCGCTAGAAGCCAAGCTCAAGGACCTTGAGGGTCGGAGCCAAAGAAATAATGTGGTGGTTCTCGGTTTACTGGAAGGAGAGGAAGGCCAAAATGTCGAGGCATTTATTCAGAAAGTGTTGGAGCAAGTGGCAGGCCCATCCCATTTGGCTCTGGCTACATTATAGAGCATGCCCACAGGGCACAGCCTAAGCCACCCCTGAGGAACCCCCGCCTCTATGTATGCCGTTCCTGAATAATCTGGAGAAACAACATTTTCACAAAAATGTGCGTGCTCTACAAGAGGTTCGCTGGGAACACATAAAGCTGAGAATCTCCCACGATCTACCCATCTTGGTCCACATGAAATGCAAGGCATTTCACCCTACTGTTTCCAAGCTAATTGCTGCAGGCCTGAAGTTCAGAATGAGTTATCCGGCTAGACTACAAATTTCAAGTAACGGATCCTGGAAAATCTATGAAGACCCTGAAGAAACCCTGAGGAGCCTTAAGTCCATGTTGCCTGATCTCTTCAAAGACCCTTGAATGGCTGTGGCATAGCATCGAGCACTGCATAGAGCCAAGAACTCAAACTTTTATTTTTCTTTCCTTTGAGAAATCTTAGCAATGTAAAGACTCAGGCCACTGCATAGTTTGCAGTGAACTGGAGGGGGGGGGTCACCGCAGGCCCCCCCATTACTTCTTTTCCTTTCCATTTCATAATGGGCATATAGTGGCCCGATGTAAAGGACACTGGAGTTTCGAGCCTTCTTGGGTGGGGGGTTTGTGCAGCCAGGGTTTTTGGCTACAATTTTTGATGGGGGTTGAAAGGGCCCAGTCTGGTAGTGGGCTAGTTTTTTGTTTTCTCCTTCAAGGTTGTTATTGGGATGGTCCTGGGCTTTCTCCATCTCACCCTCCACTTGGGCTGGGTCTGGGAATTGACTGCTAGAGTGCGCTCCACTTGCGAGGGCTTTAACAGGAGCATTGACTAGCTGGGAGGCAGCACTCCCGATTGCTCACAGATGCCCTGTTTACTGGACTTTGGCTGGGAGTGGGGAAAGGTAGTTTTAATGCCATTCTCCTCTGGTCTATAGTTTCCAGCTTTCCTATATTAACTCTAGCCTTTAATGTGAGCCAGGGCACTTCTCCCTCCAAGTGTTGCTGAAACCAGTGTCTTCGATATTAATATGGGTTACCATGAGGGAGTGGGCATTCGGACTGCCTTATCATAGCCCCCTTATGTTATTTTTTCTCATGCACATACTTTGGTCAGAGTGAGGCGAAGGCCAGGACCACTCATTCTTGTTGGGGGTATAACTGGCAGGGCTCAATTTTTGAAGGCTGTCCTTAGTGTGCACAGTGCTAAATAGCAAACCTTGCTATCGGGGATGGGAGCAGAGGATTAGAACCAGTACTGTGCTGAAACATAGCTTGTGACAGATTGGGGGGACAGGGGTGCGCTCAGGGGGTGGGGGTTACAGGGGATGGGGTATCTACTTCTGTGTGGGTTAGGGAGGAGGGCGGGTTTTACTGCAGTAACCCTGGGGATACAACAAAAGCTAAATAAAAAAAATACAAGTAATGGAGTTTTGCATCTCGTGTGCTGAGTATATTTATTTCAGTTTGATATCTCTTCTGGATGGTAAATGAGTTAACATTCGTGTCTTGGAATGTTAAGGGGATCAGAAAGCAACATAAGCAATTTCAGGTTCTTAAACACTTAAGCTTGTTTAATTCACAGATAGCTTTCTTGCAAGAAACCCATTTATTAGAAGGAGAAGCTTTGCAATTAAGGAGACAACAAGTGGGATTGATTTACAGTGCCCAGGGCACAACAAATAGCTGTGGGATCATGCTCAAGATTAACAGGAGTATCCCTTTTTCTCCTACACAAGTGATCAAAGATTCCGAGGGTAGGTTCATTTTGGTCAGATGTACCTCTGGTCTGTCCCAATTTTATTGGGCTGTGTTTATGGCCCTAATCAGGATGACTCATGATTTTTGTGAGACTTATGTCTATCATTCTTCCAATGATTATCATTAAAATTATTTTAGGGGAGATTTCAATCAAGTATTTGATTCTTACTGAGATAGACTGGGTAGTGGCCCAGGTGGAGTTACCCCTGGACAGAAGGCACTTGGGGAGCTACTAGATCAATGCAGGCTCCTGGAAGTCTGGTGCACTTACACCCTGATTAAAGAGAGTTTACTTTAGTTCCATGACATGGCTTGCAGTCCCAAGATTGACTATTTACTTATTTCCCAGTGCCTCCTGCCGGGTGAAGACATCCTCAATTCAACCTGGCCCAATCTCCAAACACTCACTGGTGGTTTGCAATTTGGTACTGTTCAATTAATTTAACAGGCAAACTAGATGGAAGCTCAATGATCAACTTCTTAAAGATGCTAAATACTGCAAACTTATTAGGGAAAAAATAGAATATTTTTCCTCACTATACTCCTTTGAGGGTGTAAAACCTGATATCTGATGGGGGGCCTTCAAAGCCTCCATGAAAGGGATACTGATTAGCATGGCGGTTGGTAGGAAAAGAGAGTGAGAGGAAGACCTTAAATCCCTATTATCCCAAATTAGATCACTGGAAACAAACTTTCCGACTAATTCTCTAGATGAGGATATTCAGAAACTCCTATAATTAAAGGATAAATATCTGGGGTTACTTCAAGAGAAAGCAGAACTAGCTATTATTCGTACGAGAGCTAAATACACAGATCAGAGGGAAAAAGTGGGACATTTACTGGCATTGCGTATTAAACAGCAGGAGTCAATGAGATTCATCCCACCTATCAGGTCATCAGCAGACGGAACTCTCAAAGTGTCTCCTAATGAAATAGCCCAGGAATTTGTTGCTTATTATTCTAAACTGTATAGTGACATGGAGCACCTCCTGCCTAGAAGACATACAAGGTTATTTAAAAGGTTCCCACTTGCCCCTCTCCTGACAGGTGCAGTGAATCTCTGGTTGTCCCTATTTCTTGGGAGAAGATTGCCAAGGTAATTAGTGAATTGCCTGCAGACAAGGTCCCTGGTCCAGATGGACTTTCTCCTTTATTCTATAAGGTCTTCCGAGACCTTCTTGTACCAACACTTGGTCGTTTATTTAAACATATCCTATCTGGGGAGGATACAGATCCATATCTCTATGAGGCCTTGATTGTTCTGCTTCCCAAACCTGATAAAAACCTTGATAAGGTTCAAGTTATAGACCTATCTCCCTTTTAAACCAGGATGTCAAGATTCTCTCCAAAATACTGGCCAACAGGTTAGCATTGGATCTTCCTGGGTTAATAAGTACAAACCAGGTTGGATTCATGAAAGAGTGATTATCTTCTGATCATTTACGCACTCTGTCGCATGTCTTCTCGGCTACCAGAGATGCGGGGTTCCCAGCGGGCCTGGTCTCCTTGGATGCCGAGAAGGCATTCAACCATGTGAACTGGAATTTCTTGTTTCATACTTTGGAGGCTTTCCATATCCCTTCTCTGTTTATCTCCTGGATTGCCGCCCTTTATAAAAACCCTTCGGCAAGGATTTCTGTGAATGGGGCCTTCTTCCACTCTTTTCCACTTTATTCAGGTACTAGATAAGGGTGCCCCCTCTCTCCTCTATTATTTAACTTATATCTGGAACCTCTTATCCAAAACATTCTCAACAATGACTCAATACAAGGAGTTAGAATTGGGCAGCATGAAGTGAAGGTTACCGCATATGCTGATGACCTGTTAATACATTTGTCCCATCCGGTATCCTCGGTTCTGGCCTTACTAAGTGAAGTGGCAAGATTCAATGTTCTGTCTAACTTTAAATTAAATGCCAGTAAGTCCCTGTTTTTTCCCTTAAGTCACAAAGTCTTCAAAACTGATATTAGTCCCGTGGGGCTATCCTGGACTCCCAGGTCTTTCAAGTATCTGGGTATTAAACTTTCACATAACCCCTTAGTATGGTTTAAGGAAAACCTAGATCCTTTACTGCAGGGAATTACACACGATGTAAAGAGGTGGTCCAGACTCCCTATCTCTCTATGGGGCAGAATCAATATAATTAAAATGAATGTATTTCCTAGAATTTTTTACCCATTGTCCCTTCTTAATGCTTTTGTTCCATATGTATCCCCATCTAGCTTACCATAAGGTGGCAGCTCCTAAATTGGAAGGGGTTTGCAACCCCACCTGGCTATATATTATTGGGCTAGTCACCTTGAAAATGTTCAGGTGGGTATCTCCGCCCAGAGGAAGTGCAATCCATCTGGCTTAAAATAGAATTGGATGCAATTAAGGCCAATAATCTGGACCCTCTAGCGTTATTTTTACTTAAGTTATCTCAAGTAAGTATGGCTGTAGATTGTCCCATAATAACATCCTCTTTAAAGGTCTACCTACAGTTGTGCTCCTTTTTGCAGTACTCTCCCCATCTGAACCTGGCCCAGTCTATATGGAACTCTTCATCATTTACTATTAACAAGATTCAAATCTCCCATTTTTGGTTGCCTCTACTCAAGGAGGGGAAGCTCTTGACCTTTACTGATGATAAGGGGAATTGGCTATCAGCGGAGGAGATAGTTAGGAAATTTCACATCCCGATTTCTTCTTCCTTCAAAGTTTTGCAATTGAGACATCTGCTAGTAATCTCCCTTGGGAGTATTCCTCCCTCACAGAGCATCTCCTCTCTGATACACGAGATATCCCTGCTCTCTGGGTCCTCTGGCGTAATCTCTAAATTATATCAGGTTTTGTTTCACAAAAAGTTTGGGGGCCCCTTTGGGCCATCAAGATTTTTGGAGCAACTTTTTCCCCTACCTGCAGTTGGATTGGCATTCTCTCTGGAAGTCATGTCACAAATTTATCTCTCAGGACAGACTGCGTCTCATGCAATATCATGTATTACACAATCTATACTATTCCCCGGTTAAGCTCCAAAAGTGGGGCTACTTAGACTCCAATAAATGTAACAAATGTTTGCAAGATAAGGGCACACTTTTTCACATGCTTTGGTCTTGCCCAAGTATTTCCACCTTTTGGGTCTCAATTCAAATCTCCTTAGACCCCAGGTTGGGCCTCCAAGAATATTTTATCCCTGAGGTATGTGTCTTGGGGGGCCTGTCTTCCATTAGATTCAAGGTGCATAAGTTTCACATATCCAAGGTCGCCTTGTCGGCTAAGAAAATAATTCTCCGTCATTGGAAAGACAGATCCTCCCCTTCTTTCCAGGAATGGGTAAGAGAAGTTTTATCCAACTTGTGCACAGAAAAAGCAATAGCCAGCCTACTTAACAGACTGGTAACTTATGCTAGAATTTGGGATCCCCTTCACTCAATAATCTCTCTGGTTCCAAACTAAGTTTATAATAGGCTCAAGGCTTTTACAAGGCCTTTTGATTAGAGCATCAGCAGTTACGGGTACTGTGATGGGTTACTGCAGTAAGGGGAGGTGGGGGGGCAGCATCTTTTTACTATGTATCAATGTGTCTCTGTCAGCTTCTTTGTATGCTGCCTTTTATGGTGGAAAATGTGTGAATAAACTTTCAATTTAAAAAAAAAATTCTGGATGGAGGATGGCATGGAGTGAATCTCAGTGAGGGAGGGGATTCTTCATATTGGATTTGGGCTGGCAACTGGCCAGAAAGGTGGGACCACTAGACACCGGGGATCGTAGGGATAATCATGTATTTTAATGATGGCCTGGAGAGGAGGAGGGGGGAAAACACTTTTTTTAATGTTTACATATACATGGATAATCATCCCCAGCCTTCAAATGTGAAATTTTGCATGTGGGTGGCGAAATTCCATATTTCACAGGCAAAAGACTACATTTTGCCAGGGGAATTATGCATTCTGCACCTACAAAATATTTTTCGAAATGCGCAAATTTTGCAAAATATTTTGTGGGGCAACATTTTTTAATTTTGCACATCCCTTCTAGCAGGCTACTAATAAAGATATGTGTTGCTCTTCCTCCAACTGAATTTGTAATAAAGAAATGTTGTTGCCTGAGCTGGCTCAAGGCCCAGAGTTAGCTTTTTTGCTACATTAAACAGTCTGGGAGAAAGGGGGCAGATCAAGGGTTGGAAGTGAATGGGAGGGTGGCATTGGTTTCAGCTCTGGCCACCAAGAAAGAGCTAGAGCTTTTTATGAATTTGCTGATGGGTTGAAAAGATCCAAAGAGACCCAAAACATTGACAGCCTTGAATCAAAGGTGAATATGCCAAATGTTAGCACTTTCACCCCAATGCAATTGGCCATCGGACCACCTTAGTCCTTTCTTGCCTAGGAGGGTTATTCTTTACAAAATATGGACTGTGCCATGGATAGTCCAAATAGCTATAACATTTACAAAAGGTGAATTATCTGACAGTTTCAACTGATTTCTGTGGTAGTTTGCCTGTACAAACAGGTTCACCAAGCTGCAGTCAGTACCCACTGTCAACATTTAAGGACTTTTTTGCAGTCCTAATTAATTATAATGTATTTAAAAAAAACTCAAGTTATCACATAATAATAATATAATAATAAACTTTATTTTTAAAGTGCCTGTCAAAAACCAAGGCACTATACAATAATAAACATATAAAATGAATAAATTAAATAGCAATATAACCAAATAAAATAAATAAATACCAAAAATAGCCAAAATATTCAGTCTGGGTAGGCGCTAAGCCACAGATGTGTCTTCAGGCCTTCTTGAAGCTCTCCACAGTTGTGCACTCACGTATATGACAGGGTAGAGAACTCCAAAGGGATGGAGCCACTTACATAGATGCATAGGCCCCTGATGTCTTAAGACGTACCCTGGGAATCTCTAACAATCCCTCGTCAGCTGAGCGTAGTGCTCACCCGGGGCAGTAGGGGCACATGATTCACAGCTGTATTTTTTTGAGATTCCCGTACACGTTCTTTATAATTCCTTTAATGTATTAATGTTCATCTCAGAATTATAATTTGTTACAAGTGTTTTATGCTTTACTCAAGTTGTAGCTCATTGGGTGCCTTCATTTTGTCTTTGACTTTGCAATAATTATACCAGCTATGACAATTCTACACAGCTAATACTAGTAGTAGCACTTGTAGAATATTTAGTTCTTAGGTGACCAATCCCACAGGCTATGGGCACCTTACAAAACCAAATATACCATTAACAAACAGCAGCAGGCAGTACATACATTTTATCTTGGGGTATTGTAGGAGAGGTTGTAATATAGAGAATAATGGCTGTGCAACTGTGTTATGGATTTTGTTTGCACACCTGATATGCATAAAACCCAAAACCTTGAGAGTGAAGCTCCAGAGGTTTATGAGGTCATCACACAGTGAGGGTGCATAAAAATTTCATTATGCCATAATTATATAACCTTTAGTTTTATAATAACTGGTGCAGGATTTTTTTCCTTCAAAATTTCAAACAAGAGAGACAAAGAGTAAAACTGAAGTAGTTCTGTAAGACACACACACACACTCACTACATACACACACACACACAACCTCTGTCTCTTTCTCCACTAGACACATTTTTTGTGTTTGTTTTTTAAAGGTGCTCTGTGGAACTGGCATTGGAAGCAGGATAAAAAGACAGTAGTCAGAGAAGCACAGTCCATTCTTGGTCAGGCTTGTTAGCTTCCAAAGTCCCGACTGAAGTTTAAGAACAGCAGGATTAACAGGATAGATTTTTTTGTTCAAAAAGGCAGGAGCAACCAGATAAATAGTGAAAAAAATTAATAATTCAAACGTGAGGAGGGTGAGAGACAATAATCAATTTGTGCGAGAGTGCTGGTCCTCAGAAAGGGGGAATTAAAACCATGACATTTCCACATGTGTTCGGCCGATCCACTCACAGTCTAAGGACCAATAAGGTGGCAGTCAACAAATGACTTGATGCTGTAGTGACAGAAAGTTTTAAGAAATGCTGTAATAACCAGTTTTGGGTTATTACAGTGTTGATAAATGGGGTCACCAGTAATTATAAACAAATAATGCTTTAATTCTCATAAAAAGCTTTCAACTGAGGGGGCCTCCTGAAGTTCCCATTGTAGCTGGTTCCAGAAAAGTGAGGCAGCCACTGCAAAAGTGTGATCCTGGATAACTTTAAACATGATGTGGGACCTTCAAGAGGACCTCCTTGGAAGAGCAGAGAGGGTGACCAAGGAAATATGAACATTTAAAACCTGCCAGCAGAAGCAGGCCTCACAGTCAATCAAATCTGCTCGAATGTGCAGCTAGCACCCCTATACTGCAACTGCCCCACCCCATCCCCCCTTGCCCTCGGAAACTGCTCAGAATTGTTTACCCAGCCCCTTTGCCCTGTTCCATATTCTTTGAAACTGCCCACCATCCTGCATGCCACCACCTCCTCTGGTAAAGCTGCCCATTTTGACACCATCCTCTCAGTGAAATAATGTCTCTCATTTCTCCTGAATCTGCCACCCTATGGTCTTAGCCCATGCCCCGTCAGTGTCCATTCACTTCCTCAGCTTAAACAACCCCACTGTGCCAAATTTGTTGACCCCTCCTCAAGTATTTGGAAGTTTCAATCATATACCCCAATCCATTCTCTCCTCCAGGGTATACAAACTCAAGTGTCTCAGCCTTTCTGCATATGTTCTGCCTTCCATCCCCTGTATTATTTTTGTTGCCCTAAGCTGCACCACCTCAAGCAGCCTGATATTCTTCATCAGATACAGATGTCAGTACTACATGCAGTACTCGGAAGGCAGCCTGACCAAGGACCTGTACAGGGGTAGGATCACATCCTTGTATCTGGATAAGTACCCCCATGCAATGCACCCCACCATCCTATTGGCCTTAGCCACAACCTTCATGCACTGAGCAGCGTTGTTCATGGTCCCCATTACTATGACCCCTAGATCCTTCTCCTCCTCAGTGACACCCAATCACACCCTTCCCAACCAATAGTCCCTCCTTGAGTTCCTCACCCCAAAGTGCATAACTTTGCACTACTTTGCATTAAAACCCAATTGCTACTTTACTGATCACTCCTCAAGTCTGGTTAGGTCACCCTGTAGCCTCTGCCACCCCTCCATATCATCCACAACAGCCCCCATCTTGGCATCATCAGTGGACAAACTGATCTTGCTCCCAACACGTGAGCAATATCCAATATGAACAAACCAAACAACACCAGTCCCAGCTCAGAGCCCTGTGGCACGCCACTGGTCACTGGCCTAGGAGATGAGAGTTCCCCCCCACAACCACCCATTGCAGTCTATCTTCCAGCTAATTCTTGATCAAGATAACCATCTTAACCCACCCTACATATTTCAGCTTTGCCCCCAGTCACCTGTGAGGGACTGAATCAAAGGCCTTGCTGAAATCCAAATATAGGACATCCACTGCATGGCCCTTTTCCAGCTCCTTGTGACCCAGTCGTAATATTCTTTTTAGTTTGGTCTGGCATGATCTCCCAGAGATGAACTATGTTGTTGCCCATCCTGGAGCTCATTGACCTCCAGGAAGGTTACCAGTCTCTCCTTCAAGATTGCTTCCATACGCTTACCCACTGTGGAAGTGAGACTCACAGGTCTGTAATTACTCATCCTTTGGGCCACTCTTGTGGATAGGCACCACATGAGCCAACCTCCAGTCCTGCGGCATGCACCCCATGTCCAGGAAGGTGTTTACCAGGTCAGCCAGCATCCCGGCCAACCCTTCTGCCATATCACTCCACACCATAGGGTGAATGCCATCTGGACCTGGTGCCTTATCCACCCTAAGTGCCTTCAGATCTTCCAATATCTTGCTTTCCAGAATCATCCCATCAGTCACCTCCTCCCCTCTTCCCCACCTTCCCAGTCCACAGAGGTAGCGGAGCTCCTGCCTCCCTCATGAACACAGAGCAGAAGTAATCATTCAGTACTTCTGCCTGTTCCGCCTCCTTCTCCACCCACCCCCATCCTCCCTGATCCAGACTATCCTATCCTGTTCTCAGACCTCAACTCAGTCCTCCCTAGCAACTTTTTTGATCCATTTCAGCCTACCCCACTGTCTAAGCTCCTTCACCCCCCTTCAAACTCAGAGTCATTACCCCTACAGAAGTGAAAGCCTACCTGTCCAAAGCCCTCCAGAGCTCCAATTACTGCAAATACTCCTTCAATATGCGTATCCTACACCTTGCACTAGACTCAGTTATCTCCCCACTCACAGACCTTCTAAATCTGTCCCTGTGCCTGGGCCAGTTTCCAACCTCATGGAAAATGGCAATGATAACACCAATATTGAAATGTGGCAAAAGCTCCTTCCCAAACAACTACCCTCCCATCTCGATTCTCCCTCCATTCCCTAAAGCCCTTGAAAAGATCATGGCTAATCAGCTCACTGACTACCTCCTCAGACACAACCTCTTATGTAGGGAGCAGCATGGTTTCAGAGCTGGTCATAGCACTACAACTGCCCTCACAGAATTCGCTAACTCTCTGCCCTCCATGCTTCACAAGGCACCTCACAGGGGCCATGTTTATAGACCTGTCAAAGGCCTTCAACATGGTTTCTCACCCCTTCCTTCTTAACACATTACAACAAATTGGGGTCTCTCATTGTCCAATCTCATGGTTCTCCAGCTATCTTTCATCTAGAACCCCATGTGTTAAAATTAATAATATCATATCTACCATGCTGCCTGTGAGCTCAGGAGTTCCCCAAGGATCTATCCTGGGTCCCCTGCTATTCAGCATTTACCTCAATGTCCTGCCTAAATCCTGCCCCAGCAACCTTCTTTTCTACACGAACAATGCTGTTCTTTATGTTGCACATCCTGATCCTCTCTCTCTCCAGCTACCTTACAAAATTCCTTCTCTCAGATTGAACACTGGTTTGCTGAACACAGATTGGTGATCAACACTAAAAAAACTAAGACAATGCTCTATGCCCACCGCCAAAACAGATCAAAGGAATTCCCCCTGGAAATACTCTCTGCCTCTCTCATCCCACTGGAAGAGGTCCAAAAGTACAAGTATCTAGGTATTACATTTTACTCTTCCCTCTCATTCCACGAACATATAAGAAAACCTAACCTCCACCACCAACACCCGCACTGGTCTCCTTTACAGACATAAAGACTGCCTGCCACCTGAAGCACTTCAACTAGCCATTACCTCCTCAGTCTTATCACTGGTGGACTATGGCCTCACAATCTATGCTGCCACCGACCCTACGGTGCTTCATCAAATACAAGTAGTCATCAATAAGGCATGCTGGCTCCTCTCTGGTGCCAACAGAAATACACATAACTGCACCCTATAGGTGCTCACCAATATCCTTTCCCTTGAGGAAAGACTATTGTACCAGACCAGTCTCTTCACCAAAAAATCCACCTGGGTTTAACCCTAATAGGTGTCATGGCTTCTCTTCAGGCAGCCACCATCTCAGCATCCACATGGGCTACCCCAACAACTATCTGGAAGGTGGCTAGGGTCAAGACCACCCTAACCCATCGGTCCTTCCCCCTTAGAGCTCCATCCTAGTACAATGCCCCCCACCGCCATCACATCAATCACCAATCTAGGGCCTTTTAAAGCTGCCTTAAGGGCCCATATCCTCTCTTCACATCAAGGCCAGTGTAACTGGTAACCTGTGGATCCTGCACCAAGCTGCTAGGCCACGCACCCGCCCTTGGCCTGGCAGTGGAGAGCACTCACTATTTCTAGCCTACAGGCTCCTCATCTCACTCGGTTACCATATAGTTGCACTGGACTATGAATGCATTGTATTATGTTTAAGACAAGGCCTCCCTGAGGTGACTTACTACCAACTCATATCATGCATTGCTTTAGCTACCAGTTGTATAGGTATTACACGCTCACAAGGTAAATATGTCGATGGAGCTGTCCTCTTTTAGCTACCAAATGTATAGACATCAACCAGTGCTCATTGTTCTTATACTCTGTATGATTGCTCACCCACATTTATTTTATGTATGTGCTGTATGAATGTCTGTTTTATTCTGACATGGAATCTTTGGAAATGAGTCTAATACTCAAAGGGTTGTAATTCTGATTTCCTAAATAAATAAAATATCTGGTCCTTGCAGTTCCTTTTCTCCCTTACTTATCTATGGACTTCCTTCTCTCCCTCCCTGATGCCCCAAGCCAGCCTCAGCTCCTTGGAGGCCTTGGTCTCTCTGACTAACTTGGTTACCTCCTCAAGGTCATATCTGTGTCCTTCTCCCTCCAGGTTCTTTTCAGTCTCCTAAAAGCTGCTGTCTTGGCCCTCACCCCCTCCAACACATTACTGATCATCCAGCATGGTGCCGTAGCCTGGCCTTCTTGCTCAGGGTCCTGCATGCTTCAGTAGCCTCCCTCAGCCCAGACTTTATGATATCCCACTTCTGTTGTGCATCCATCTCCGACCTAATTCCCTCAAGGCACCCCCTCAATATTTCCCTCATTCTCCCAAAGTCCACCCATCTGAAGTCTACTAACCTTGTTGCTTACCCCACAGCCTTTCTGCTCATGCTGAGTGTGAACCACACTGAAAGGTGGTCACTCTCAGCTAGCGGGTCCTCCAGCTGTTGTTCCCTCACTGTCTCACCATTTGATAATACCAGGTCCAATGTATTACCTAGCCAGATTGGTTCACCAAACATCTGCACCAGATAGCTATCCTGGAATGCATCCAGAAGTACTTGTTCCCCAGCACTAGAAGTGGCTCAGGTTTCCCAATCCACCCCAGGTAGATTAAGGTCCCTCACGATCACCACGCTACCCCTACCACATACCCATCGAATCTGATCCACCAACTCCCTATCCATATAGATATAGATATGACATATAGATACAGGAAGTTGTTTAGGTAGTCAAGACCCAGACGGTTCAGGGCTTTGTATTTTAACAAACCTATGTCAAAGAAGATGCACTACCTCACAGGCAGCCAGTGCAATATCTGCAAAATCAGAGAGATATATTCGGAATGAGGAACTCCAGCAACAAGTCAGGAAGTTTATTCTACACCAGCTACAAGCAGAGCATCAAACCTCCAGAGAGCCCGAGATAAAGAACGTTGCAATAGTCTTGCCTAGATGTCATGAAGTCATGCACCAGGGACTTCAGGTCATGAGAGCTAAGAGAAGGCTTGCACAGGGTGATGTTCATAAGGTAACAGCAAACAGAATGGACCACAGCAGACACCTGAAGTTTGTTAGTCAGCTATGATCTATAAAGTCATGCAGATTCTTCACTGTGTGTGTCTCTGGCTTTAAGCTTAATAGGCCCATGATGTAAGATGGCCATACCTCTGCAAAAGCCTGTCCCACCCCCAATTCCTGAATCCACCAGTACCACTTCAGCCTTATCTGAGTTTAACCTGAGCCAGCTGGAGGCCATCCAATCACTGATCACAGATAGGCAACCATTTATCACGCCCACTGCATTTTTCTCACCTGTGGCAAATCAGGGGGTACTGTACATGTGAGTATCATTGGCACAACAATGAAACCACAGGCTGTGCCTTTGTATCACTACTCCCAGTGGCAGCATATTCACCACAAATAACACGGTCTATAGAATTGACCCTTGAGGGACTCCACAGGTCAAGGCAGCTGGTTCAAAGAGAAAATTCCCCCGTTCAACCTGCTGCACCCTACTGGAAAGGAAGGGCTCAAACCACCTCAGCACAACCAAGTTGAGCCCCACCAACTCCCTGAAACAGTCAGTCAAGATCCCATAAACGATGGCATCAAACACTGATATGACACTGAGGAGAACGAGAATGGAACACTCCCCCCTCTATCTCTAGCCAGAAGAAAATCATTCTGCACCCTAATATGTAATAGTCTAGTTTCCTTGTGAACTGAAGAAGAAGGAATTTGCAGAACTGACTTCTTCATTACTCAGTTACAATTCTTGTCCAGGTAGGTGCACTGAATATGAACATCAGTTCACTTCTGGGTGAGTCGGGGGAAGGGGGCGATGGATTTATTATGAAAATAAGATTAAATATTTGGGACCTAGAGTCTAGGACTAGGCTGTGGAAGAAATGAATTACATCTAACAGTGTAATGTAAAATCTGGTGCAGCCTCCTGCATTCCTCCTCCGCTTCCATGATCTTACTTGTTTCTCTGCTCCAGTCCACTCATTTTATGGTTCACATACTGCGACACTTTTATGCAAAGACCTCTTTGTCACCCCTCACACCTGCTGTGGTATACGTGTTTCTTTACACATGCACTACAGAATTATTACCTTACTGTGTATACATTGATTTAAATATCTTGCGTGTTATTTCTTTAATCTTTTGTAGTGCATATTTTGATGTCTTTCCTTCCCCCCTTTCAGTATCACCACTTCGACCTGGGCCGCACATCAAAATGGGACCAGCTCAGTGTGCTTTTCTTGGTGTCCTATTTCTAATGAATAAACATGAAAAAAATAAAACTCTCTTTGGGAGAATATCTGGGTTTCAAGGTCACGTGAACGTTAACATGCAATGCACATTTTAAATGATACTGAAAATCTCTAACCTGATTCTGTGATTAATAAAAGTTTAGAATTATGACATAATGCAGCAGAATATTTCAAGGTAATTGTTTTTGCAGTTATGATTTATAATGCAAAATGAATGCTTTTTATTATGAGCAAATGCTAAATGATGCTACAGTATCTGACTCACAGAAAGAGTGGGAGTAAATGTCTTATTTGCATCTCCAAGTGCAATATTTTCCCAACCAGTATTTATTCATTGTTGCTGTTTCTTTAAAGTGATTTACAAGTGTTGATATATGAACGCATATACTGCAAGGTGACTGCATGTAGAACTGATTCGCAATGTATTTTGATAGATGTATAGCCTATTTTAGCAAATTAAATCCGGTTTTCACCCTCACAAACCAGGAAGTGTCACTTTGTGTATTGAAGCCTATATTTGGTGACCTTTGACACTCATTGCCTTTGCAATGTCACCACAGGGAGATCTGTGCTCTGCAATTAAAATTATTTCTTGGTCACAGCAATTCTGTCTTGATAACAGAGCTCTTGGTCGCAGCATGCAGTACGACAATAGCAATGTCAAATAGTTTATTTTCAGGGTCCAATGATGAAAGCATTATGTTGTCCTGCACTAACAGTAATCTTTCAGACACTGACATAGTGCCACAGTTTGACAGCCACTGCATAGTAGATCCCCAAAGGGATGGCCCTATGACAGCAGCAAGAATGATTTGGGCAATAGTTCAGGCAGCCAAAGTAGTAGTCCCAATCCATTCCAGTACAGCAGTGAGAGCAGACTTAGCAACACAGACTGTAAATAAAATATTTTGCTACTTAGTGCTACGGTTTGATTCCTGTCACTGCTGTCATTTTACTGTGCAAAATCGAGGTATGGTGTGTGTTCTGTTACTCCCAGCATCAATGTGCCCACACAAATCCTAGTGATAGTACCCTGGGTTTTTATATTTCTTTTTTTTCAGTGGGGGGATTGCTTTCCCTGTGCTAACGAGTTGTTGATCACTCCAGCTTGAGACTGAGAACACGGCTCGATCTGGTGGCATTGCTTGAGCAGTATAAATGGCTCACAATTTGTCCAAATCCAATTTGTCCAAATTCCTCACCTGGTACTAGTTAGTAGAGACCTCCCGCCAATTGATTTATCAGTCACTCACTTTGATGGAGCACAGGGTGGAAATTACAAGCAGGTGCCTTGTACCCCAACCACTCTAAACCCCCAGCTCCACACATACACTTAGAAAAATGCTGCAGCATAGACCTTTTGTTATCTGTAAATTATTTATACTGTTTGGGTCTGTATTTGCCCTAGTGCCAAATGGTCTATGCTATAGCTTTCTTCTCTGTGTATGTGTATGTTTGGGGGTTGGGGGCCTGCTTGTACTTTCCCCTTTAGAGGTATCAGTGATTGAGTAACATGTTGAAGTCACCGGTTCCCCTGCTTACGTCATGTTATAAATTTAAAACTACAAATTATTGCACCAGCTTTGTGTTACCTCTAAGCGCTCAGGAACTATACAGACTGCAGCTGTCATTAGTGTCTGCATAAGCATCTGTAACACCATCCTGGCATTGGCTCATTGCCGCTACACGTGTGCCTCCTCGTGCATTATGAATTGAGCAAAAAATACACAGTACAGTCGGTGATCATCCCCCACCGCCGAAGGTTAAAAATGACACTGCCAATACCCTTCTCATGGAGAAAGAGACTGCATTTATGTTTAGATTGCCTAAGTACCATTTGATTGGTCCACTACAAAGGGACATATCCTTGCGGTAGGTACTCTAGTGTTAGACTGTATTTAAACCACTCTTCCTCACTTATGTCACCATACTTCATTACCACTTCAGTCTGTGTCAAGCCATTTGTGTTTTCCCTATTTTTCCATTACAGTAGATCTCTGATGCACATGCGAAAAGGTACAGCAAATACAACAGATGTTGCACTATACTGTCTCCCATGCCTTACCGATGTCATTGTGCATTGTGTAGACTTCCTGCATTCATTGCTGTGTAGCCCATATTTTGGTTCAAACATCACACCCTAAGTATGCTGAAATGACTAGCACACTTTGCAATATAACACCACAGAAGCAGTACATTGGTACCACCGTGTCGGGAGAGGATGTCAACTGCAGTCTCTTCTTTTGCTGGTGGTCCAAAGCACATACAATGATGAAATAATCCTAATTATAAATAAAGACTGTATTTTAAAATGTTAAAAAACGTAAGTGTTTTTAATTTTGAGATACACTGTAAGCTGGAGAAACAATTCAGTGCACCATGTCCCTTTATTCATGCACATCGAAGCATACTTTGGTGATCAGTGTTATGATGCTTGCATGAGAACACCAAATGAGCACAAGAAAACACAGGAGCACCAAAAAAAATATAAACTGTCAATAATGATGGTGACAATCAGAAATACAATAGCAAAGGCAGTTTACTGAAGCAATCACACTGGAAGCAGCATTTACCAAAAACACACTATCTCTGATAGGGGACAATATCCAGGCTCTTCTGTAAAAGTCAGCTGTAGAGCCTGTGGTTCCAGTACAGATAGGAAGAGGGTACTGCTTCCATTTCTTCCTAGTGCCCAAAAAGGCGGGCAACCTAAGACCCATCTTGGACCTCAGCAGGCTCAACCTGTACATCAAATACAAGAGGTTCTGCATGCTCACCCATCCAGGGACTTCTACTCCTGCTCCTCAAGGGCCATTGGCATTGTACACTGGACATGCAGGATACTTACCTGCACATCCCTGTCTTCTAGGCCCACCAACACTTTCTTTGGTTTGCCTTCCAGGGGAAACATTACTGGTTCAAGGCCCTCCCTTTTGGCCTATCCTCTGCACCTTGAGTTTTTACCAAGAAGCTAGCAGTGGTGGCTGTAGATCTATGCTGAAGAGGGATCTAATTGTGCCTGTACCTGGATGACTGGCTTCTGTCAGCTCCATCACAGAGTAGTCTGAGGGAGTCCCTCTCCTTCACCCTGGACCTCTTTTCCAGACTTGGAATAACAGTCAACCATCCCAAGTCCCACATCTCCCCTCCCAGCACCTAGAATTGATTTGGAGTGGTACTGGATACAGTCCAGGGCAGGGCCTTCCTCCCATCAGACAGAGCAGAGACCTACCAGGAAGAGGCCAGATTTGTGACCAACTCAAAATGGACCACAGCCCAGTCAATCCTCCATCTTCTCAGGCTGATGGCAGCTGCGACCCTTACAGTTCCTCTAGCTAGACTGCACATGAGGGTTATGCAATGGACTTTTCATGTCCTATGGGATCAGCAGCTGGACAACCTGGACCACAGGGTCCTAGTGTCTGGGTACATGAAGAAGGATCTTCTTTGGTGGCAGGAGTTGTCTAAGTTCTCCAGAGGGGTTTCCTTTCAACCCTGCTCCTACCATGACCATTACAATGGATGCTTCATGTCAAGTCAGGAGTCCACCTAGGAGACCATCAGATCCAGAGAACATGGTCTCAGCTGAAAGTGTTTACACATCACTGTGTTAGAAATAAGGGCTGTGCTGTATGCCCTGCAGGCCTTTGAGCCCCTACTATGTCCAGAACACTCCTGGTTCAGACCGACAATATGTCTGTGGTCTGATAACTGAACAAACAGGGAGGCACTCGCTCGTACCCTCTATGCTGGGAGCCGATGAAAGTGTGGTATTGGGCAGTCCAGCATGACGTCCATCTGACAGCTGTCCATGTGCCGGGTGTCAGCAACGTCCTGGCAGACAGTCTCAGCTGCACCACTGTCAGGGCTCACGAGTGGGAGCTAAATCAAGAGGTGGTCAAAAGCTTATTCAACCTGTGGGGTCAGCTGTAGATAGACCTCTTCATTTCCTCATCCAATGCAAAACTATCCAATTTTTGCTTGCGTGGTCCCTGGTGTGGTGTTTTCTGGTGAGACACACTGTCTCTTTGCTGGACAGGGAGATTTTTGTATGCCTTTCCTCCCTTCCCAGTGCTTCAGAGGGTTCTCCTGAAGTTACAACAGAAGGGCTCACATGATTCTAATACACCTATTTGACCCTATTAGATTTGGTTCCCTCTGCTTCAACAGCTATTGACGGAACCCCCAGTACCTCTGCCTCTCTGCCACAATCATCTGATCAGGAGCAGGGCAGAATGGTGCATTAGGGCCCCAAATCCCTCCACCTGCATGCCTGGCACCTGTGGACATAGCTGCCTCACACTTTGGAGTTTCCACCCTAGTGGCCCAGGTCCTCATAGAGGCCAGAAAGCCTTCTACCAGAATTACTTATGCCATGAAATGGAAAAGTTTCTCCATTTGGGCAGCCTCCAAGGGTCGGGACCATTTCTATTGCCCAGTGCCCCAGATCATGGACTATTTTTTGCATCTTTCAGATCTCAGCTTCAGTTATTCTTCTTTGAAGGTCCATCTGTCTGCCATTTCAGCCTATCACTTCCCCATGGATGGCAAAACCATAGCTTTGTTGGAGATTTCCAAAACCTTCCTGAAAGGAATTTTCAATCTGAAATCACCGATTCATAATCCAGTCCCCCGTGGGACTTGAATTTTGTTTTGGAAAAACTTACTTTGCCTCCTTTTCAACTGGCAGCAAGTTATGCTATGCATTATTTGTCTTGGAAAGCACTTTTCTTAGTTGCTATTACTTCAGCTCAAAGAATTTCAGAGCTTCAGGCCCTGGTGTGTAAGGAACATTACTTGATTTTCCACAGAGATTGGCTGGCTCTGCGTACAGACCCTAAGTTTTTACCTAAAGTGGTTTCTGAATTTACATTAAATCAGACAGTTCAACTGCTGGTATTCTTCTCTGAGTACGCTAATCGGGGGAGGCTCTTCTGCACACTATGGATGAGCGCAGGGTTCTGCGTTACTTTACTAACCAAACTAAAGATGTTCTTAAGCCCAATCAGCTGTTTGTTTCCTTTGTGCCCAAAAGACAGGGCACAGAAGTTTCAAAAAAGTGACTGTCTTAATGGTTGGCAAACTGCATTATTTGTTGTTACCAGAAGTACAATACACCTCTACTGGGGAAGTGAAAGGGCACTCAAACAGAGGCATGGCTGCTTCTACTGCTTGTTTCAGAAACATCTCAGCAGCGGATATTTGTGCATCTGCTCTGTAGTGAGCTGTATTTTATTTATTTTTATTTATTATCATATATGTTATGTTGTTTTTGCCTGCACACCCACCTGAGATGCAGAGCAATTGAACACATCACCTGTTGCTGCTGGAATAGCTCTGTATTTGCCCCCTTCAATTTGTAGCTACTTCTCTTCCATTCCACTTTGTTTTATTTTTATTCACTTAATTCCTATCACTTAAATTATGTGTTATGTGAAATAACTCCCCATTGTTATTATCTTTTTACAAAAATTGTCAACTGTGCAGACACATTTGTAAAAAATGAATTATAATATTGAGACTTTTTGAAATTTTTTTTGACTTTCCATACTCATGATTTTCTACCCACTTACTCAGTCTCCTACTTGTCTCTGTCCTTGTACTAACTAATTCCTGTTGCTTCATATTAAGGGGTAGTTGATTTTCATATTGTGTGTACCTGGGGTGGAAGCAGCAATAAAAGATAACCTATGCAATACCCTCAATAACACACCTACTCCACTTTACATTTACCTAATGCACATTTTTAGGCCTTTACAGTAAGATCTTCCTTCAAGATAACAATTTGTAATTAAATATGCAATGAAATGTGTAAGATTTACATTGACATTTAAGTATATGCACTTTTATATTACACTAATTATGTGTGTGTGTGTGTGTGTGTGTGTGTGTGTGTATCTATATAGCAATCTCTAAAAAAATCAATTAAACACATCAAATGTCTTCCTATACATGTCTCAAGACTGTGTTTATCTTTCACCTTTTCACAACATATAGTGTTTGCAGTTAAGGTACAGCACCTTCATGTATAAGATGGCCTGGTTCTGATGAGTTGATTGCTATAACAGTGCATAGAATAAAATGTGAAACATATAGGTAACTGTAATACAGATGGTGGCATTATTTTTATATCTGCCCTTTCTCTGCACTGTTATAGCAATCAACTCAACAGAACCAGGCCATCATATACATGAAGGTGCTGTACCTTAACTGCAAACACTATATGTTGTGAAAAGGGAGCAAAGGAAGACCAAGGGAGGGATAGTGAGGCTTAATAAAGGGGAGGAAGGGTGGGCAGAGGGACACTGTGAAAAGGCAGAGATACTAAACAAATATTTTTGCTCAGTATTTACAAATGAAGAGGGGAGGTACATAAAACAAACAGTAGTAACACTCTGGATACAGAAGTTGATAACAGCCCATTTACAGAAGAAAGGGTTCTGAAAGAACTCTTAAAACTGAAAGTGGACAAAGCAATGGGGCCTGATGGGATTCATCCCAGAATTCTAAAAGAGCTAAGGGTAGAACTAGTGACACAACACTGACTACCCTTTTAACAAATCATGGGAGGATGGGGTGGTACCCAAGGACTGGAGGAGGGCAGATGTGATTCCCCTTCACAAAAGTGGGAGCAAGGCAGAAGCAGGAAACTACAGACCTGTTAGTTTAACCTCAGTGATAGGGAAAATGATGGAATCACTTCTGAAGGAAAGAATTGTCGAGTATCTAGAGGCCAGAGTAGCACAGGACCCTAGGCAGCATGGATTCACAGCGGGAAGGTCATGCCAGACAAATCTGATAGATTTCTTTGACTGGGTGACCAAAGTAGTAGATCAGGGAGGGGCTGTGAACATGGCTACCTAGACTTTAGCAAGGCATTTGACACAGTCCCACACAAAAGATTAATATACAAGTTAGCCAGCCTGGGAGTGGGTCCCAAGATGACAGCCTGGGTAAAGAATTGGCTGGAGAATAGGACACAGAGAGTATAGTAAATGGAGTCCACCCAGAAGAAAGGAGGGTTACTAGTGGATACCGCAGGGTTCAGTATTAGGACCGTCCTCTCAATGTCTTTATGTTTAGTTACTGGAAGGACTAGAAGGAAAAGTCTCTTTGCAGATGACTCTAAGATCTGCAACAGAGTTGATGCACAGGGTGGGGTGGAAAGGATGAGAAGGACTTGACAAGGTTAGAGGAATGCTCAAATGTATGGCAGCTTAGATTCAATGCAAAGAAGTGCAAGGTAATGCACCTGGGAAAGAAAACCCAGGGAAGAGTACACAATGGGGGCTGAGATACTAACAACAACAAAAATGGAAAGGGACATGGGGTAGTCATATCAGATGACCTAAAGGTGGGCAAGCAATGTGAGGGCAGCAAGGAGGGTTGGGTTACTGGGATGCATAGGGAGAGGCATCACCAGTAGAAAACAGGAAGTTATTATCCTCTGTACAGACAGCTGGTGAGACCCCATCTGGAGTACTGTGTGCAGTTCTGGAGACCCAATCTCTGCAAAGACATAGACAGGATGGAAGCTGTCCAGAGGAGGGCAACTAAAATGGTGCAGGGTCTGCACCGGAAGACATATGAAGAGAGGCTTAAGGAGCTTAATATGTATAGCCTCGAGGAAAGGAGGGAGAGGGAGGACATGATAGAAACTTTCAAGTAGCAGGGGAAGGAAACAACTCCTGGTGGGGGACTCCATTGTCAGGAAGGTAGAACTGGGCAAGGAAGGGGAGAGGGAGGCAAGGTGCCTGCCTGGCGCCATGGCTTGGAGGGACAGGGAGCGAATCCTCAGGATTGCTGGAGCAGCTGCACAGGGGAGGGAGCTGGATGTCATTGTCCACCTAGGAACAAATGACCTGGCTAAGAAAGGGATCAGAGAAGTGCAGGAAGAGTTTGTGGAATTGGGGAGGGGCCTTAGTCAAGTAGCACGCACGGTAACCTTTTCAGTGGTGCTACCCATCTATGGCATAGGAGAGGCTAGGGTGTTCCGTACCATGGGATTCAATCAGTGGTTGAAAAACTGGTGTGGAACTCAGGGATTTATTTCATTGGGACTGGGGGTCCACCTGGGTGAGCAAGCCTATACTGGCATGATGGGCTGCATCTGTCCGGGAGGGAACCAGGATCCTAGGTGATAGGTTTAAATGCTTCATTGGCAAGCTTTTAAACTAGCCAAGGGGAGGCACTGGAAAGGAGTGGAAAATCCTAGCCTCCCAAACAATCACGGTAGTAAGTGTGGCAAACACCAACATGGAGGTGTCAATAGGAGAAGGGCAGGGGTAAATGGAGAAAGTGACAAAGGCAAGAAGGACAGGGATGGGGCAAAAGGGGTAAGGCCATCAGAAATGGAGGGTAATGAGTACCAATGCCCGTAGTCTGGGCAACAAGCTCCTGAGCTGGTGGCCTTAATGGAAGAGGGATGCCTGGATATTGTAGCAGTCACAGAAACATGGTACACAGAGAACCATGACTGGGATGTTAACATACCAGGGTACATAACTTACAGGAGAGACAGGCAGGGAGAAGAGGGAGGTAGCTCTCTGTAAGGGAAGGGATAAAACAACTGAACAAGAGTAAACAGGAGGAGGAGGCACTGTGGGTCACCTTGGAGACTGGAAAAGGCACCACAATCCGCAAGGGGTTGTGAAAGACCCCATGTCAGGGGAAGAAATGGACAAGGATATGATGGAAGGCATTCTTAGAATGGCAGAGAAAGGGGAGATACTGTTGATGGGAGACCTGAATATGCCAGATGTTAACTGGAGCATATTTGCTGCAGCCACATCCAAGAGCAGGGCCATTCTTGACGCCCTACAGGTGGCAGGCATTAGACAGCTAGTTTCGAACCCACTCGTGAGGGAGCAATCTTAGACCTCTGACTCTCAAACGGGGTGAGGAGATCTCAGATCTAGAAGTGGGTTGCCATCTGGGGACAAGTGACCATCAAACAGTGTGGTTCACGTTAAACTCAGCTACAGAGTCAAGCCATACAAAAGTGAGGGTACTGGACTTTAGGAGGGCTGACTTTGGCAAGATGGGAGAGTGCCTCAGAAAAGCACTAGCAAACAGGCTAGAAGGAGGTGTGGAGCAACAATGGGGAATTATCAAAACTGCCATCACAGAGGCAACAAGCCTTTGTGTGAAGCAAATAAACAAATCAAAATGAAAGAAAAAGCCACTATGGTTCTCAAGAGAGGTGGCTGTGAAAGTCAGGAAAAGATAGCATTCCGGAAGTATAAGGAAACACAGAAGGAGCAGGACAGAGAGCTGTACCAGTTAAGGCAGAAAGAAGCAGGGAGGGAAGTCAGAATAGCAAAGGCCCAAACTGAGGAAAAGATAGCCAACTCAGTTAAGAAGGGGGATAAAACCTTTATAGGTACATCATCGAAGTAGAAAGACAAAGGGTGGGATAGTGAGGCTGAATAGAATGAACGGTGGTGGGCAGAGGGGACAGTGAAAAAGCAGGAATACTGAATGAATATTTCTGCTCAGTATTCACAAAAGAGGAGGGGAAGTGCTAATTCAATTAACAGAAGCACTCTTGATAGGGGGGTCGATCCCAGTCCTTTCACAGAAGAAAGGGTTCTGCAAGAACTCCTAAAACTGAAGGTGGACAAAGCAATGGGTCCTGATGGAATTCACCCCAGAATTCTAAAAGAATTAAGGAAGGAACTAGTGAAACCACTGGCTACTCTTTTTAATAAATCATGGGAGGATGGTGTCGTACCCGAGGACTGGAGGAAGGCGGATGTGATTCCCCTTCACAAAAGTGGGACCAAGAAAGAACAGGAAACTAAAGACCTGTCAGTCTGACCTCTGTGGTAGGGAAAGTGATGGAGTCACTTCTGAAGGAAAGAATAATTGAGTACCTAGAGGTCAGTGGAGCACAGGATCCAAGGCAGCATGGGTTCACAGCGGGAAGGTCATGTCAGACAAATCTAATAGATTTCTTTGACTTGGTGACCAAAGTAGTAGACCAGGGAGGGGCTGTGGACATGGCCTACCTAGACTTTAGCAAGGCATTTGACACAGTCCCACACAAAAGACTATTAGTCAAATTAACCAGCCTGGGAGTGGGTCCCAGGGTGGTAGCCTGGGTAAAACATTGGCTGGACAACAGGACACAGAAGGTAATTGTAAATAGAGTCCACTCTGAAGAAAGGGCAGTTACCAGTGGGGTACCGCAGGGTTCAGTATTGGGTCCAGTCCTTTTTAATGTCTTCATCAGTGTCATTGCAGAGTGACTGGAAGGAAGAGTATGCCTTTTTGCAGATGACACAAAGATCTGCAACAGGGTTGATACACAAGGAGGCGTGGAAAGGATGAAAAGGGACTTGGCAAGGTTGGAGGAATGGTCAGACGTATGGCAGCTAGGATTCAATGCAAAAGGTAAATAATGCACCTGGGAAACAAGAACCCAGGGAAGAATACACAATGGGTGGGGAGGTAGTAACAACAACAAAACAGGAAAGGGACCTGGGGTAATCATATCAGATGACCTTAAGGTTTGCAAGCAATGTGAGAAGGCAGTAGGGAGGGCTGGGGGTATACTGGGATGTATAGGGAGAGGCATCAGCAGCAGAAAACAGGAAGTTGTTATCCCTCTGTACAGACAGTTGGTGAGACCCCATCTGGAATACTGTGTCCAGTTCTGGATACCCCATCTCGGCAAGGACATAGACAGGATAGAGGCAGTCCAGAGGAGGGCAACTAAAATGGTGCAGGGTCTGCAAGAGAAGCCGTATGATGAGAGACTAAAGGAGCTTAATATGTATACCCTTGAGGAAAGAAGGGAGAGGCGGGGACATGATAGAAACTTTCAAGTACCTCAAGGGAATCAACAAAGTCCAAGAGGGTAGCATCTTTCAGAAAAAGAGACTTGCAAGAACAAGGGACACAATTTAAAGATAGAAGGAGGGCGGTTCAGGGGCAATGTGAGGAAGTATTATTTCACAGAGAGGGTTGTGGATGCATGGAACAGCCTTCCTGAGGAAGTTGTGGGGTCTAAAACTGTGGGAGAATTCAAGAATGCATGGGACAGACATAAGGCAATTCTTGTGGGGGCAGGAAGATATAGGCTGTTGGTTAACTAGGATCTGCGGCCTATCCTGTAGGTAGGGAAATGGGCAGACTAGATGGGCCTAGCGGTCCTTATCTGCCATCAAAGTCTATGTTTCTATGTTAAGTACCTCAAGGGAATCAACAAAGTCCAAGAGGGTAGCATCTTTCAAAAAAAGAGGTGTGCAAGAACAAGAAGGCACAATTTGAAGATAGAGGGGGGCTGCTCAGAGGTAATTTAAGGAAGTATTTTTTCACAGAGAGGGTTGTGGATGCATGGAACAGCCTTTCGGAGGAGGTTGTGGAGTCAAAATCAGTGGTGGAATTCAAGCATGCATGGGACAGTCATAAGGCAATTCTGGGGGGTGGGAGTAAGAAGAAGTAGGCTGCTGGTTAACTAGGATCTGCAGCTTATCCAGTAGGTAGGGAAATGCGCAGACTGGGTGGGCCAAGCGGTCCTTATCTGCCATTAAATTCTACATTTCTATGTTTCTCAATGTACCATACTTTGATTCATTTAGTATATGCAATGGCAATTCATGTTTATGTTTAAGCCCATGAAACACCCTTATCTAGTTAATGCATTTACAGTCGTAGTGGCTTTGCCAGTTTGTTGGCAATTGTTTTCACTTATTACCAGTATAGCATCGTGGTTAAGGGCACTGAGCTGCAAACCTGGAGACCTGGGTTTGAATCCCAATAGCCCACTTGTGCACTGTGTGACCCTGACCAAAGACACTTAACTTCCTTGTGCTACCAGGTCACACCTGGAAACAAGCTATGGCTTAGTCTACCTTTCCTGGTTAAACAATTTCCCCTTCTACATCTGCCAAAGCAGCAGTGACAGACTCTTCTGCACCACAAAACAGCAGAAACAAATATACCTCTGGTTGGGAGGGGACTGCACCTTAGCTGATTTGACAACCTCAGCACCAGCATTTCATGACACTGGTAAGGGGGCACTAGGAAACACTAATACCTCCAAAATCCACTGTTAGGATCAAGGGCCAAAGGGGCTGGCCTTACTAAGGATGAGATAAGTTGGCCATTAGAAAATTAAGTTCAACTCCCAGGTTCAGCTTTGATATTTTGGTCCATGGTATGGGGGAAGGGGGTCTAGTAAGTAGGTAGTGATGCAGCAAAGTTTAATTTCACCTGCGAAATTCCAGCAAAACCAGGAATTTCTCCCCCTCAAAGTATTTTGCAAAATTCACATATTTCGCAAAATGTTATGTGGGTGCAAAATGAGGAATTTCACATACATGTTATGTGTATTAAAAAAAAAAGTATTCCCCCACCCCCCGGGCCAAAGTTAAAAATAAATGTTTATTTCCATGATCCCTAGCATCTAGTGGTCCCACTCCCCCGGCCAATTGCTGGCCCAGTATGAAGGATCCCCCCTGCTGAGATTCACCCTGTGCCATTGCCCATCCAGAACTTTAAATAAAGATAAATGTCCTTGGTGTCTACTGGTCCCACACCCTGGTCAATCGCCAGTCTAATATGAAGAATGATCTCTCCTGAGATTCACACCTGACCCCTCATTGTCCATTAATGTCACCAGGCCAGCCAACATTAGTCATTTAATTTAAAAATAATCCCTGGTTTCTATTGGACCCCTACCTTGTCCAGGTATTGGCCCCCACCCTGCACCCCATCAGGACCCCAGTGGTCCACTGGCACAACCCTCCACTGGTTTTCGGGTGCAGCCTGATTGATTGTTACAATGAGCTGACTGATCCCCTGTCAATGAATGACTGTGTGCTTACATGCTCATTCATTGAAAGGGCTGAGGTGGGCTTATTTGTGAAAGCTTAACAGTCAGGCTGCCAGCCATGGAGGTGCATGGAGGAATGTACCGTGGCCCACTGGAGTCTGGATGAAGGGGGTGTAGGGTGAGGTCACACTCACTCATCAGACAGGGTGGTGGGTCCACTGGACACCAGGAGAATATTGTTTTTAAATTAAATGACTGATGTTGGTGGCATGGTGGCAATAATGGACAACCAGGGACAGGGTGTGAATCTCGAGAGAGAGATCATTCTTCATACTGGGCCAGCAATCGGCCAGGGAGGTGGAACCACTAGACACCAGGGACAGTTATCTTTATTTAAAATTCTGGCTTGAGGGAGATCACGTGATGCAGAGTGCTGAGTAGCAGCTCCCTCAAACAGCTGCCGCTTCCCGTCTCTTATTTAGCTCGTTTTGGTGCTCTATTTTATTATTTTCTCTCATTTCTAAGTTTTCATGCTGTACAATAGCTGTTGCAATCTGGTTTGGTTATCTTTCTAATGGATGGAGGCTTATATGGAGAAAGCCCCAGAGAAGCATGCCCCTCCAGCAACCCCCGAGAAGGCCTCTAAGAAATCCAGGGCCTCGGGTGGTTCTAGCTCTGATCTCCCGAGCCAAAGTGGTGATTAGGAACCTCTAACGCTGGTCAGATTTCTCGAGGAATTCAAACCCTTTTGAGAGGAAATGAAGGACATGGCAATGGACTTGAAGTCGTTATCCAGAAAATTAGATGAGCTCTCATTGGCTGTTTCCGACATCGCAGCCCGCATTGTTTCTATTGAGAAAATAATTGGTAGCCTTGACCCTGAAATGGTCTCAATGCACCAGAAAATGTCTCGTCTAGAAGCCAAGCTCAAGGACCTTGAGGGTCGGAGCCAAAGAAATAATGTGGTGGTTCTCGGTTTACTGGAAGGAGAGGAAGGCCAAAATGTCGAGGCATTTATTCAGAAAGTGTTGGAGCAAGTGGCAGGCCCATCCCCATTTGGCTCTGGCTACATTATAGAGCATGCCCACAGGGCATTACGGCCTAAGCCACCCCTGGAGGAACCCCCCCCCGCCCTATTGTATGCCGGTTCCTGAATAATCTGGAGAAACAACATTTTCTACAAAAAATGCGTGCCCTACAAGAGGTTCGCTGGGAACACATAAAGCTGAGAATCTCCCAAGATCTACCCATCTTGGTCCACATGAAATGCAAGGTATTTCACCCTACTGTTTCCAAGCTAATTGCTGCAGGCCTGAAGTTCAGAATGAGTTATCCGGCTAGACTACAAATTTCAAGTAACGGATCCTGGAAAATCTATGAAGACCCTGAAGAAACCCTGAGGAGCCTTAAGTCCATGTTGCCTGATCTCTTCAAAGACCCTTGAATGGCTGTGGCATAGCATCGAGCACTGCATAGAGCCAAGAACTCAAACTTTTATTTTTCTTTCCTTTGAGAAATCTTAGCAATGTAAAGACTCAGGCCACTGCATAGTTTGCAGTGAACTGGAGGGGGGGGGCACCGCAGGCCCCCCCATTACTTCTTTTCCTTTCCATTTCATAATGGGCATATAGTGGCCCGATGTAAAGGACATTGGAGTTTCGAGCCTTCTTGGGTGGGGGGGTTTGCGAGCCAGGGTTTTTTGGCTACAATTTTGATGGGGTTGAAAGGGCCCAGTCTGGTAGTGGCTAGTTTTTGTTTTCTCCTTCAAGGTGTTATTGGGATGGTCCTGGGCTTTCTCCATCTCACCCTCCACTTGGGCTGGGTCTGGGAATTGACTGCTAGAGTGCTCCACTCTACAGGGCTTTAACAGGAGCATTGACTAGCTGGGAGGCAGCACTCCCGATTGCTCACAGATGCCCTGTTTACTGGACTTTGGCTGGGAGTGGGGAAAGGTAGTTTTAATGCCATTCTCCTCTGGTCTATAGTTTCCAGCTTTCCTATATTAACTCTAGCCTTTAATGTGAGCCAGGCACTTCTCCCTCCAAGTGTTGCTGAAATCAGTGTCTTCGATATTAATATGGGTTACCATGAGGGAGTGGGCATTCGGACTGCCTTATCATAGCCCCCTTATGTTATTTTTTCTCATGCACATACTTTGGTCAGAGTGAGGCGAAGGCCAGGACCACTCATTCTTGTTGGGGGTATAACTGGCAGGGCTCAATTTTTGAAGGCTGTCCTTAGTGTGCAACAGTGCTAAATAGCAAACCTTGCTATTGGGGGATGGGAGCAGAGGGATTAGAACCAGTACTGTGCTGAACATAGCTTGTGACAGATTGGGGGACAGGGTGCGCCCAGGGGTGGGGTTACAGGGATGGGGGTATCTACTTCTGTGTGGGTTAGGGAGGAGGCGTGGTTTTACTGCAGTAACCCTGGGGATACAACAAGCTAAATAAAAAAAATACATGTAATGGAGTTTTGCATCTCGTGTGCTGAGTATATTTATTTCAGTTTGATATCTCTTCTGGATGGTAAATGAGTTAACATTCGTGTCTTGGAATGTTAAGGGGATCAGAAAGCAACATAAGCAATTTCAGGTTCTTAAACACTTAAGCTTGTTTAATTCACAGATAGCTTTCTTGCAAGAAACCCATTTATTAGAAGGAGAAGCTTTGCAATTAAGGAGACAACAAGTGGGATTGATTTACAGTGCCCAGGGCACAACAAATAGCTGTGGGATCATGCTCAAGATTAACAGGAGTATCCCTTTTTCTCCTACACAAGTGATCAAAGATTCCGAGGGTAGGTTCATTTTGGTCAGATGTACCCTCTGGTCTGTCCCAATTTTATTGGGCTGTGTTTATGGCCCTAATCAGGATGACTCATGATTTTTTGTGAGACTTATGTCTATCATTCTTCCAATGATTATCATTAAAATTATTTTAGGGGGAGATTTCAATCAAGTATTTGATTCTTACTGAGATAGACTGGGTAGTGGCCCAGGTGGAGTTACCCCTGGACAGAAGGCACTTGGGGAGCTACTAGATCAATGCAGGCTCCGTGAAGTCTGGTGCGACTTACACCCTGATTAAAGAGAGTTTACTTTTAGTTCCATGGCGCATGGCTTGCAGTCCCGCATTGACTATTTATTTATTTCCCAGTGCCTCCTGCCTGGGGTGAAGACCTCCTCAATTCAACCTGGCCCAATCTCCAAACACTCACTGGTGGTTTGCAATTTGGTACTGTTCAATTCATTTAACAGGCAAACTAGATGGAAGCTCAATGATCAACTTCTTAAAGATGCTAAATACTGCAAACTTATTAGGGAAAAAATAGAATATTTTTCCTCACTATAGTCCTTTGAGGGTGTAAAACCTGATATCTGATGGGGGCCTTCAAAGCCTCCATGAAAGGGATACTGATTAGCACGGCGGTTGGTAGGAAAAGAGAGTGAGAGGAAGACCTTAAATCCCTATTATCCCAAATTAGATCACTGGAAACAAACTTTCCGACTGATTCTCTAGATGAGGATATTCAGAAGCTCCTATAATTAAAGGATAAATATCTGGGGTTACTTCAAGAGAAAGCAGAACTAGCTATTATTCGTACGAGAGCTAAATACACAGATCAGAGGGAAAAAGTGGGACATTTACTGGCATTGCGTATTAAACAGCAGGAGTCAATGAGATTCATCCCACCTATCAGGTCATCAGCAGACGGAACTCTCAAAGTGTCTCCTAATGAAATAGCCCAGGAATTTGTTGCTTATTATTCTAAACTGTATAGTGACATGTAGCACCCTCCCTGCCTAGAAGACATACAAGGTTATTTAAAAGGTTCCCACTTGCCCCTTCTCCCTGACAGGTGCAGTGAATCTCTGGTTGTCCCTATTTCTTGGGAGAAGATTGCCAAGGTAATTAGTGAATTGCCTGCAGACAAGGTCCCTGGTCCAGATGGATTTTCTCCTTTATTCTATAAGGTCTTTCGAGACCTTCTTGTACCAATACTTGGTTGTTTATTTAAACATATCCTATCTGGGGAGGATACAGATCCATATCTCTATGAGGCCTTGATTGTTCTGCTTCCCAAACCTGATAAAAACCTTGATAAGGTTCAAGTTATAGACCTATCTCCCTTTTAAACCAGGATGTCAAGATTCTCTCCAAAATACTGGCCAACAGGTTAGCATTGGATCTTCCTGGGTTAATAAGTACAAACCAGGTTGGATTCATGAAAGAGTGATTATCTTCTG
Source organism: Neoceratodus forsteri (assembly GCA_016271365.2). Classification (NCBI taxonomy): domain Eukaryota; kingdom Metazoa; phylum Chordata; order Ceratodontiformes; family Ceratodontidae; genus Neoceratodus; species Neoceratodus forsteri. Next base: position 29,064,909 of record CM028129.1, read on the forward strand.
ATCATTTACGCACTCTGTCGCATGTCTTCTCGGCTACCAGAGATGCGGGGTTCCCAGCGGGCCTGGTCTCCTTGGATGCCGAGAAGGCATTCAACCATGTGAACTGGAATTTCTTGTTTCATACTTTGGAGGCTTTCCATATCCCTTCTCTGTTTATCTCCTGGATTGCCGCCCTTTATAAAAACCCTTCGGCAAGGATTTCTGTGAATGGGGCCTTCTTCCACTCTTTTCCACTTTATTCAGGTACTAGATAAGGGTGCCCCCTCTGTCCTCTATTATTTAACTTATATCTGGAACCTCTTATCCAAAACATTCTCAACAATGACTCAATACAAGGAGTTAGAATTGGGCAGCATGAAGTGAAGGTTACCGCATATGCTGATGACCTGTTAATACATTTGTCCCATCCGGTATCCTCGGTTCTGGCCTTACTAAGTGAAGTGGCAAGATTCAATGTTCTGTCTAACTATAAATTAAATGCCAGTCAGTCCCTGTTTTTTCCCTTAAGTCACAAAGTCTTCAAAACCGATATTAGTCCCGTGGGGCTATCCTGGACTCCCAGGTCTTTCAAGTATCTGGGTATTAAACTTTCACATAACCCCTTAGTATGGTTTAAGGAAAACCTAGATCCTTTACTGCAGGGAATTACACACGATGTAAAGAGGTGGTCCAGACTCCCTATCTCTCTATGGGGCAGAATCAATATAATTAAAATGAATGTATTTCCTAGAATTTTTTACCCATTGTCCCTTCTTAATGCTTTTGTTCCATAGGTATCCCCATCTAGCTTACCATAAGGTGGCAGCTCCTAAATTGGAAGGGGGTTTGCAAATCCCCCACCTGGCTATATATTATTGGGCTAGTCACCTTGCAAAATGTTCAGGGTGGATATCTCCCGGCCCAGAGGAAGTGCAATCCATCTGGCTTAAAATAGAATTGGATGCAATTAAGGCCAATAATCTGGACCTCTAGCGTTATTTTTACTTAAGTTATCTCAAGTAAGTATGGCTGTAGATTGTCCCATAATAACATCCTCTTTAAAGGTCTACCTACAGTTGTGCTCCTTTTTGCAGTACTCTCCCCATCTGAACCTGGCCCAGTCTATATGGAACTCTTCATCATTTACTATTAACAAGATTCAAATCTCCCATTTTGGTTGCCTCTACTCAAGGAGGGAAGCTCTGACCTTTACTGATGATAAGGGAATTGGCTATCAGCGGAGGAGATAGTTAGGAAATTTCACATCCCGATTTCTTCTTCCTTCAAAGTTTTGCAATTGAGACATCTGCTAGTAATCTCCTGGGAGTATTCTCCTCACAGAGCATCTCTCTCTGATACACGAGATATCCCTGCTCTCTGGGTCCTCTGGCGAATTCTAAATTATATCAGGTTTTGTTTCACAAAGTTTGGGGCCCTTTGGGCCATCAAGATTTTGAGCAACTTCTTCCCTACCTGCAGTTGGATTGGCATTCTCTCTGGAAGTCATGTCACAAATTTATCTCAGGACAGATCATGCCTCATGCAATATCATGTATTACACAATCTATACTATTCCCCGGTTAAGCTCCAAAAGTTGGGCTACTTAGACTCCAATAAATGTAACAAATGTTTGCAAGATGAGGGCACACTTTTTCACATGCTTTGGTCTTGCCCAAGTGTTTCCACCTTTTGGGTCTCAATTCAAATCTCCTTAGACCCCAGGTTGGGCCTCCAAGAATATTTTATCCCTGAGGTATGTGTCTTGGGGGGCCTGTCTTCCATTAGATTCAAGGTGCATAAGTTTCACATATCCAAGGTCGCCTTGTCGGCTAAGAAAATAATTCTCCGTCATTGGAAAGACAGATCCTCCCCTTCTTTCCAGGAATGGGTAAGAGAAGTTTTATCCAACTTGTGCACAGAAAAAGCAATAGCCAGCCTACTTAACAGACTGGTAACTTATGCTAGAATTTGGGATCCCCTTCACTCAATAATCTCTCTGGTTCCAAACTAAGTTTACAATAGGCTCAAGGCTTTTACAAGGCCTTTTGATTAGAGCATCAGCAGTTACGGGTACTGTGATGGGTTACTGCAGTAAGGGAGGGGGGCAGCATCTTTTACTATGTATCAATGTTGTCTCTGTCAGCTTCTTTGTATGCTGCCTTTATGGTGGAAAATGTGTGAATAAACTTTCAATTTAAAAAAAATTTGGATGGAGGATGGCATGGAGTGAATCTCAGTGAGGGGGATTCTTCATATTGGATTTGGGCTGGCAACTGGCCAGAAAGGTGGGACCACTAGACACCGGGGATCGTAGGGATAATCATGTATTTTAATGATGGCCTGGAGAGGAGGAGGGGGGAAAACACTTTTTTTTAATGTTTACATATACATGGATAATCATCACCCAGCCTTCAAATGTGGAATTTTGCATGTGGGTGGCGAAATTCCATATTTCACAGGCAAAAGACTACATTTTGCCAGGGGAATTATGCATTTTGCACCTACAAAATATTTTTCTAAATGCGCAAATTTTGCAAAATATTTTGTGGGGCAACATTTTTTAATTTTGCACATCCCTTCTAGCAGGTTACTAATAAAGAAATGTGTTGCTCTTCCTCCAACTGAATTTGTAATAAAGAAATGTTGCTGCCTGAGCTGGCTCAAGGCCCAGAGTTAGCTTTTTTGCTACATTAAACAGTCTGGGAGAAAGGGGGCAGATCAAGGGTTGGAAGTGAATGGGAGGGTGGCATTGGTATCAGCTCTGGCCACCAAGAAAGAGCTAGAGCTTTTTTTATGAATTTGCTGATGGGTTGAAAAGATCCAAAGTGACCCAAAACATTGACAGCCTTGAATCAAAGGTGAATATGCCAAATGTTAGCACTTTCACCCCAATGCAAATTGGCCATCGGACCACCTTAGTCCTTTCTTGCCTAGGAGTGGGGTTATTCTTTACAAAATATGGACTGTGCCATGGATAGTCCAAATAGCTATAACATTTACAAAAAGGTGAATTATCTGACAGTTTCAACTGATTTCTGTGGTAGTTTGCCTGTACAAACAGGTTCACCAAGCTGCAGTCAGTACCCACTGTCAACATTTAAGGACTTTTTTGCAGTCCTAATTAATTATAATGTATTTAAAAAAAACTCAAGTTATCACATAATAATAATATAATAATAAACTTTATTTTTAAAGTGCCTGTCAAAAACCAAGGCACTATACAATAATAAACATATAAAATGAATAAATTAAATAGCAATATAACCAAATAACAAAATAAATAAATACCAAAAATAGCCAAAATATTCAGTCTGGGTAGGGGCTAAGCCACAGATGTGTCTTCAGGCCTTCTTGAAGCTCTCCACAGTTGTGCACTCACGTATATGACAGGGTAGAGAACTCCAAAGGGATGGAGCCACTTACATAGATGCATAGGCCCCTGATGTCTTAAGACGTACCCTGGGAATCTCTAACAATCCCTCGTCAGCTGAGCGTAGTGCTCACCCGGGCAGTAGGGGCACATGATTCACAGCTGTATTTTTTTGAGATTCCCGTACACGTTCTTTATAATTCCTTTAATGTATTAATGTTCATCTCAGAATTAAAATTTGTTACAAGTGTTTTATGCTTTACTCAAGTTGCAGCTCATTGGGTGCCTTCATTTTGTCTTTGACTTTGCAATAATTATACCAGCTATGACAATTCTACACAGCTAATACTAGTAGTAGCACTTGTAGAATATTTAGTTCTTAGGTGACCAATCCCACAGGCTATGGGCACCTTACAAAACCAAATATACCATTAACAAACAGCAGCAGGCAGTACATACATTTTATCTTGGGGTATTGTAGGAGAGGTTGTAATATAGAGAATAATGGCTGTGCAACTGTGTTATGGATTTTGTTTGCACACCTGAGATGCATAATAACCCATAAACCTTGAGAGTGAAGCTCCAGAGGTTTATGAGGTCATCACACAGTGAGGGTGCATAAAAAATTTCATTATGCCATAATTATATAACCTTTAGTTTTTATAATAACTGGTGCAGGATTTTTTTTCCTTCAAAATTTCAAACAAGAGAGACAAAGAGTAAAACTGAAGTAGTTCTGTAAGACACACACACACACTCACTCACATACACACACACACACACACACCACACTCTCTGTCTCTTTCTCCACTAGACACATTTTTTGTGTTTGTTTTTTAAAGGTGCTCTGTGGAACTGGCATTGGAAGCAGGATAAAAAGACAGTAGTCAGAGAAGCACAGTCCATTCTTGGTCAGGCTTGTTAGCTTCCAAAGTCCCGACTGAAGTTTAAGAACAGCAGGATTAACAGGATAGATTTTTTGTTCAAAAGGCAGGAGCAACCAGATAAATAGTGAAAAAAATTAATAATTCAAACGTGAGGAGGGTGAGAGACAATAATCAATTTGTGCGAGAGTGCTGGTCCTCAGAAAGGGGGAATTAAAACCATGACATTTCCACATGTGTTCGGCCGATCCACTCACAGTCTAAGGACCAATAAGGTGGCAGTCAACAAATGACTTGATGCTGTAGTGACAGAAAGTTTTAAGAAATGCTGTAATAACCAGTTTTGGGTTATTACAGTGTTGGATAAATGGGGGTCACCAGTAATTATAAACAAATAATGCTTTAATTCTCATAAAAAGCTTTCAACTGAGGGGGCCTCCTGAAGTTCCCATTGTAGCTGGTTCCAGAAAAGTGAGGCAGCCACTGCAAAAGTGTGATCCTGGAAAACTTTAAACATGATGTGGGGACCTTCAAGAGGACCTCCTTGGAAGAGCAGAGAGGGTGACCAAGGAAATATGAACATTTAAAACCTGCCAGCAGAAGCAGGCCTCACAGTCAATCAAATCTGCTCGAATGTGCAGCTAGCACCCCTATACTGCAACTGCCCCACCCCATCCCCCCTTGCCCTCGGAAACTGCTCAGAATTGTTTACCCAGCCCCCTTTGCCCTGTTCCATATTCTTTTGAAACTGCCCACCATCCTGCATGCCACCACCTCCTCTGGTAAAGCGTTCCATTTTGACACCATCCTCTCAGTGAAATAATGTCTCCTCATTTCTCTCCTGAATCTGCCACCCTATGGTCTTAGCCCATGCCCCGTCGTGTGTCCATTCACTTCCTCAGCTTAAACAACCCCACTGTGCCAAATTTGTTGACCCCCTCCCTCAAGTATTTGGAAGTTTCAATCATATACCCCCAATCCATTCTCTCCTCCAGGGTATACAAACTCAAGTGTCTCAGCCTTTCTGCATATGTTCTGCCTTCCATCCCCTGTATTATTTTTGTTGCCCTAAGCTGCACCACCTCAAGCAGCCTGATATTCTTCATCAGATACAGATGTCAGTACTCGAAAGGCAGCCTGACCAAGGACCTGTACAGGGGGTAGGATCACATCCTTGTATCTGGATAAGTACCCCCATGCAATGCACCCCACCATCCTATTGGCCTTAGCCACAACCTTCATGCACTGAGCAGCGTTGTTCATGGTCCCCATTACTATGACCCCTAGATCCTTCTCCTCCTCAGTGACACCCAATCACACCCTTCCCAACCAATAGTCCCTCCTTGAGTTCCTCACCCCAAAGTGCATAACTTTGCACTACTTTGCATTAAAACCCAATTGCTACTTTCCTGATCACTCCTCAAGTCTGGTTAGGTCACCCTGTAGCCTCTGCCACCCTCCATATCATCCACAACAGCCCCATCTTGGCATCATCAGTGGACAACTGATCTTGCTCCCAACACGTGAGCAATATCCAATATGAACAAACCAAACAACACCAGTCCCAGCTCAGAGCCCTGTGGCACGCCACTGGTCACTGGCCTAGAGATGAGAGTTCCCCACAACCACCCATTGCAGTCTATCTTCCAGCTAATTCTTGATCAAGATAACCATCTTAACCCACCCTACATATTTCAGCTTTGCCCCAGTCACCTGTGAGGGACTGAATCAAAGGCCTTGCTGAAATCCAAATATAGGACATCCACTGCATGGCCCTTTTCCAGCTCCCTTGTGACCCAGTCGTAATATTCTTTTAGTTTGGTCTGGCATGATCTCCCAGAGATGAACCTATGTTGTTGCCCATCCTGGAGCTCATTGACCTCCAGGAAGGTTACCAGTCTCTCCTTCAAGATTGCTTCCATACGCTTACCCACTGTGGAAGTGAGACTCACAGGTCTGTAATTCATCTTCATCCTTTGGGCCACTCTGTGGATAGGCACCACATGAGCCAACCTCCAGTCTTGTGGCATGCACCCCATGTCCAGGAAGGTGTTTACCAGGTCAGCCAGCATCCCGCCAACCTTCTGCCATATCACTCCACACCATAGGGTGAATGCCATCTGGACCTGGTGCCTTATCCACCCTAAGTGCCTTCAGATCTTCCAATATCTTGCTTTCCAGAATCATCCCATCAGTCACCTCCATCCCCTCTTCCCCACCTTGCCAGTCCACAGAGGTGGGAGCTCCTGCCTCCCTCATGAACACAGAGCAGAAGTAATCATTCAGTACTTCTGCCTGTTCCGCCTCCTCTCTCCACCCACCCCCATCCTCCCTGATCCAGACTATCCTATCCTGTTCTCAGACCTCAACTCAGTCCTCCTAGCAACTTTTTGATCCATTTCAGCCTACCCCACTGTCTAAGCTCCTTCACCCCCTTCAAACTCAGAGTCATTACCCTACAGAAGTGAAAGCCTACCTGTCCAAAGCCCTCCAGAGCTCCAATTACTGCAAATACTCCTTCAATATGCGATCCTACACCTTGCACTAGACTCAGTTATCTCCCCACCACAGACCTTCTAAATCTGTCCCTGTGCCTGGGCCAGTTTCAACCTCATGGAAAATGGCAATGATAACACCAATATTGAAATGTAAAAGCTCCTTCCCAAACAACTACCCTCCCATCTCGATTCTCCTCCATTCCCTAAAGCCCTTGAAAAGATCATGGCTAATCAGCTCACTGACTACCTCCTCACACACAACCTCTTATGTAGGGAGCAGCATGGTTTCAGAGCTGGTCATAGCACTACAACCGCCCTCACAGAATTTGCTAACTCCCTGCCCTCCATGCTTCACAAGGGGCGCCTCACAGGGGCCATGTTTATAGACCTGTCAAAGGCCTTCAACATGGTTTCTCACCCTTCCTTCTTAACACATTACAACAAATTGGGGTCTCTCATTGTCCACTCTCATGGTTCTCCAGCTATCTTTCATCTAGAACCCCATGTGTTAAAATTAATAATATCATATCTACCATGCTGCCTGTGAGCTCAGGAGTTCCCCAAGGATCTATCCTGGGTCCCCTGCTATTCAGCATTTACCTCAATGTCCTGCCTAAATCCTGCCCCAGCAACCTTCTTTTCTACATGAACAATGCTGTTCTTTATGTTGCACATCCTGATCCTCTCTCTCTCCAGCATACCTTACAAAATTCCTTCTCTCAGATTGAACGCTGGTTTGCTGAACACAGATTGGTGGTCAACACTAAAAAAACTAAGACAATGCTCTATGCCCACTGCCAAAACAGATCAAAGGAATTCCCCCTTGAAATACTCTCTGCCTCTCTCATCCCACTGGAAGAGGTCCAAAAGTATAAGTATCTAGGTATTACATTTTACTCTTCCTCTCATTCCACGAACATATAAGAAAACCTAACCTCCACCACCAACACCCGCACTTGGTCTCCTTTACAGACATAAAGACTGCCTGCCACCTGAAGCACTTCAACTAGCCATTACCTCCTCAGTCTTATCACTGGTGGACTATGGCCTCACAATCTATGCTGCCACCGACCCTACGGTGCTTCATCAAATACAAGTAGTCATCAATAAGGCATGCTGGCTCCTCTGGTGCCAACAGAACATACATAACTGCACCCTATAGGTGCTCACCAATATCCTTTCCTTGAGGAAAGACTATTGTACCAGACCAGTCTCTTCACCAAAAAATCCACCTGGGTTTAACCCTAATAGGTGTCATGGCTTCTCTTCAGGCAGCCACCATCTCAGCATCCACATGGGCTACCCCAACAACTATCTGGAAGGTGGCTAGGGTCAAGACCACCCTAACCCATCGGTCCTTCCCCCTTAGAGCTCCATCCTAGTACAATGCCCTCCCACCGGCCATCACATCAATCACCAATCTAGGGCCTTTTAAAGCTGCCTTAAGGGCCCATATCCTCTCTTCACATCAAGGCCAGTGTAACTGGTAACCTGTGGATCCTGCACCAAGCTGCTAGGCCACGCACCCGCCCTTGGCCTGGCAGTGGAGAGCACTCACTATTTCAAGCCTACAGGCTCCTCATCTCACTCGGTTACCATATAGTTGCACTGGACTATGAATGCATTGTATTATGTTTAAGACAAGGCCTCCCTGAGGCGCCTTACTACCAACTCATATCATGCATTGCTTTAGCTACCAGTTGTATAGGTATTACACGCTCACAAGGTAAATATGTCGATGGAGCTGTCCTCTTTTAGCTACCAAATGTATAGGCATCAACCAGTGCTCATTGTTCTTATACTCTGTATGATTGCTCACCCACATTTATTTTATGTATGTGCTGTATGAATGTCTGTTTTATTCTGACATGGAATCTTTGGAAATGAGTCTAATACTCAAAGGGTTGTAATTCTGATTTCCTAAATAAATAAAATATCTGGTCCTTGCAGTTCCTTTTCTCCCTTACTTATCTATGGACTTCCTTCTCTCCCTCCCTGATGCCCCAAGCCAGCTTCAGCTCCTTGGAGGCCTTGGTCTCTCTGACTAACTTGGTTACCTCCTCAAGGTCATATCTGTGTCCTTCTCCCTCCAGGTTCTTTTCAGTCTCCTAAAAGCTGCTCTCTTGGCCCTCACCCCCCTCCAACACATTACTGATCATCCAGCATGGTGCCGTAGCCCTGGCCTTCTTGCTCAGGGTCCTGGTGCATGCTTCAGTAGCCTCCCTCAGCCCAGACTTTATGATATCCCACTTCTGTTGTGCATCCATCTCCGACCTAATTCCCTCAAGGCACCCCCTCAATATTTCCCTCATTCTCCCAAAGTCCACCAATCTGAAGTCTACTAACCTTGTTGCTTACCCCACAGCCTTTCTGCTCATGCTGAGTGTGAACCACACTGAAAGGTGGTCACTCTCAGCTAGCGGGTCCTCCAGCTGTTGTTCCTCACTGTCTCACCATTTGATAATACCAGGCCCAATGTATTACCTAGCCAGATTGGTTCACCAAACATCTGCACCAGATAGCTATCCTGGAATGCATCCAGAAGTACTTGTTCCCTAGCACTAGAAGTGGCTCAGGTTTCCAATCCACCCCAGGTAGATTAAGGTCCCTCACGATCACCACGCTACCCCTACCACATACCCATCGATCTGATCCACCAACTCCCTATCCATATAGATATAGATATGACATATAGATACAGGAAGTTGTTTAGGTAGTCAAGACCCAGACGGTTCAGGGCTTTGTATTTTAACAAACCTATGTCAAAGAAGATGCACTACCTCACAGGCAGCCAGTGCAATATCTGCAAAATCAGAGATATATTCGGAATGAGGAACTCCAGCAACAAGTCAGGAAGTTTATTCTACACCAGCTACAAGCAGAGCATCAAACCTCCAGAGAGCCCGAGATAAAGAACGTTGCAATAGTCTTGCCTAGATGTCATGAAGTCATGCACCAGGGACTTCAGGTCATGAGAGCTAAGAGAAGGCTTGCACAGGGTGATGTTCATAAGGTAACAGCAACCAGAATGGACCACAGCAGACACCTGAAGTTTGATAGTCAGCTATGATCTATAAAGTCATGCAGATTCTTCACTGTGTCTCTGGCTTTAAGCTTAATAGGCCCATTATGTAAGATGGCCATACCTCTGCAAAAGCCAGTCCCCCCCCCAATTCCTGAATCCACCAGTACCACTTCAGCCTTATCTGAGAATAACCTGAGCCAGCTGGAGGCCATCCAATCACTGATCACAGATAGGCAACCATTTATCACGCCCACTGCATTTTTCTCACCTGTGGCAAATCAGGGGTACTGTACATGTGAGTATCATTGGCACAACAATGAAACCACAGGCTGTGCCTTTGTATCACTACTCCCAGTGGCAGAATATTCACCACAAATAACACGGTCTATAGAATTGACCCTTGAGGGACTCCACAGGCCAAGGCAGCTGGTTCAAAGAGAAAATTCCCCCGTTCAACCTGCTGCACCCTACTGGAAAGGAAGGGCTCACACCACCTCAGCACAACCAAGTTGAGCCCCACCAACTCCCTGAAACAGTCAGTCAAGATCCCATAAACGATGGCATCAAACACTGATATGACACTGAGGAGAACGAGAATGGAACACTCCCCTCTATCTCTAGCCAGAAGAAAATCATTCTGCACCCTAATATGTAATAGTCTAGTTTCTTGTGAACTGAAGAAGAAGGAATTTGCAGAACTGACTTCTTCATTACTCAGTTACAATTCTTGTCCAGGTAGGTGCACTGAATATGAACATCAGTTCACTTCTGGGTGAGTCGGGGAGGGGGGATGGATTTATTATGAAAATAAGATTAAATATTTGGGACCTAGAGTCTAGGACTAGGCTGTGGAAGAAATGAATTACATCTAACAGTGTAATGTAAAATCTGGTGCAGCCTCCTGCATTCCTCCTCCGCTTCCATGATCTTACTTGTTTCTCTGCTCCAGTCCACTCATTTTATGGTTCACATACTGCGTACACTTTTATGCAAAGACCTCTTTGTCACCCCCCACACCTGCTGTGGCTACGTGTTTCTTTACACATGCACTACAGAATTATTACCTTACTGTGTATACATTGATTTAAATATCTTGTGTGTTATTTCTTTAATCTTTTGTAGTGCATATTTTGATGTCTTGCCTTCCCCCCTATCAGTATCACCACTTCGACCTGGGCCGCACATCAAAATGGGACCAGCTCAGTGTGCTTTTCTTGGTGTCCTATTTCTAATGAATAAACATGAAAAAAATATAACTCTCTTTGGGAGAATATCTGGGTTTCAAGGTCACGTGAACGTTAACATGCAATGCACATTTTAAATGATACTAAAAATCTCTAACCTGATTCTGTGATTAATAAAAGTTTAGAATTATGACATAATGCAGCTGAATATTTCAAGGTAATTGTTTTTGCAATTATGATTTATAATGCAAAACTAATACTTTTTTATTATGAGCAAATGCTAAATGATGCTACAGTATATGACTCACAGAAAGAGTGGGAGTAATTGTCTTATTTGCATCTCCGAGTGCAATATTTTCCCAACCAGTATTTAGTCATTGTTGCTGTTTCTTTAAAGTGATTTACCAAGTTTTGATATATGAACGCATATACTGCAAGGAGACTGCATATAGAACTGATTCGCAATGTATTTTGATAGATGCATAGCCTATTTTAGCAAATTAAATCAGGTTTTCGCCCTCACAAACCAGGAAGTGTCACTTTGTGTATTGGAGCCTGTATTTGGTGACTTTTGACACTCATTGCCTTTGCAATGTCACCACAGGGAGATCTGTGCTCTGCAATTAAAATTATTACTTGGTCACAGCAATTCTGTCTTGATAACAGAGCTCTTGGTCACAGCATGCAGCACGACAATAGCAATGTCAAACAGTTGATGTTCAGGGTCCAATGATGAAAGCATTATGTTGTCCTGCACTAACAGTAATCTTTCAGACACTGACATAGTGCCACAGTTTGACAGCCACTGCATAGTAGATCCCCAAAGGGATGGCCCTATGACAGCAGCAAGAATGATTTGGGCAATAGTTCAGGCAGCCAAAGTAGTAGTCCCAATCCATTCCAGTACAGCAGTGAGAGCAGACTTAGCAACACAGACTGTAAATAAAATATTTTGCTACTTAGTGCTACGGTTTGATTCCTGTCATTGCTGTCATTTTACTGTGCAAAATCGAGGTATGGTGTGTGTTCTGTTACTCCCAGCATCAATGTGCCCACACAAATCCTAGTGATAGTACCCTGGGTTTTTATATTTCTTTTTTTTCAGTGGGGGGATTGCTTTCCCTGTGCTAACAAGTTGTTGATCACTCCAGCTTGAGACTGAGAACACGGCTCGATCTGGTGGCATTGCTTGGAGTAGTATAATGGCTCACAATTTGTCCAAATCCAATTTGTCCAAATTCCTCACCTGGTACTAGTTAGTAGAGACCTCCCGCCAATTGATTTATCAGTCACTCACTTGATGGAGCACAGGTGGAAATTACAAGCAGGTGCCTTGTACTCAACCACTCTAAACCCCCAGCTCCACACATACACTTAGAAAAATGCTGCAGCATAGACCTTTTGTTATCTGTAAATTATTTATACTGTTTGGGTCTGTATTTGCCCTAGTGCCAAATGGTCTATGCTATAGCTTTCTTCTCTGTGTATGTGTATGTTTGGGGGTTGGGGGCCTGCTTGTACTTTCCCCTTTAGAGGTATCAGTGATTGAGTAACATGTTGAAGTCACCGGTTCCCCTGCTTACGTCATGTTATAAATTTAAAACTACAAATTATTGCACCAGCTTTGTGTTACCTCTAAGCGCCAGGAACTATACAGACTGCAGCTGTCATTAGTGTCTGCATAAGCATCTGTAACACCATCCTGGCATTGGCTTATTGCCGCTACATGTGTGCCTCCAGGTGCATTATGAATTGAGCAAAAAATACACAGTACAGTCGGTGATCATCCCCCACCCTCCAAGGTTAAAAATGACACTGCCAATACCCTTCTCATGGAGAAAGAGACTGCATTTATGTTTAGATTGCCTAAGTACCATTTGATTGGTCCACTACAAAAAGGGACATATCCTTGCGGTAGGTACTCAAGTGTTAGACTGTATTTAAACCACCCTTCCTCACTTATGTCACCATACTTCATTACCACTTCAGTCTGTGTCAAGTCGTTTGTGTTTTCCTATTTTTTCCATTACAGTGGATCTCTGATGCACATGCGTAAAGTGTACAGCAAATACAACAGATGCTGCACTATACTGTCTCCCATGCCTTGCCAATGTTATGGTGCAGTGTGTAGACTCCCTGCATTCATTGCTGTGTAGCCCATATTTTGGTTCAAACACTATTCCCTAAGTATGCCGAAATGACTAGCACACTTTGCAATATAACACCATAGAAGCTGTACATTGGTACCACAGTGTCAGGAGAGGATGTCAACTCAGTCTTTTCTTTTGCTGATGCTCCGGAGCACATACAATGATGCAATAATCCTAATTATAAATAAAGACTGTATGTTAAAATGTTAAAAAACGTAAGTGTTTTTAATTTTGAGATATACTGTAAACTATGTATAGTATAACTATATACAGTATATAACTGATTTTATTGCATTCATTTATAAACTTAGCGAGGAGCTGGCAAGCTGGAGAAACAATTCAGTGCACATGTCCCTTTATTCATGCACATCTAAGCATACATTGGTGATCAGTGTTATGGTGCTTGCATGAGAACACCAAATGAGCCCAAGAAAACACAGGAGCACCAGAAAAAAATATAAACTGTCAATAATGATGGTGACAATCAGAAATGCAATAGCAAAGGCAGTTTACTGAAGCAATCACACTGGAAGCAGCACTTACCAAAAATACACAGTTTATTGCACTGTTCTCCTGAGATTGGACTGTGCAGCTCAGTGCTTATACTCTTGCTGCACATTACAATTCTGAGCTGTTGAAAAAGTTATCCATTTAACACAGACCTCTATGTACCAATACTGAAAAGCTTACTTCAATTTATAGATCTGCCCAGTTCAGAAGTCCTACTTTTGTGTCCCAGTACACTAGAGATTACAGCTCCACTCAGTTAAAAAAATTTATTTTTTATACAGACTTGTTATAATTATGTACTTGCAGCACTTATTAAAACGGCAACACTGTACTCAAGCAATGTAGATTGTGATGTTCCTAGAACCAATGGACCTAGGACACAGCTTAGTCAGATGAGTCAAATTGAAAATCAGGAGAAATCACCACTTCTGCAATCCCAAAAGCAAGTATAACAGCTGCCAATACAACAAACAGTTTCATCATCAGTGCTGTAATTTTTGCCAGTTCAGTTTTGGATCTGCACTCACTGAAGCTAGGTCCAGGAAAGATGAATGAACGAACAGTGAGAAAGGTGCAGTGGGAACACCTTCTCTGTGCTGATGTCACTCATGCATGTGGACGCACTGCTCATGTGCGAACTTCAAAGAAAAAAATGTGCAGAGACAACTGTGGCACAAAAATGTTAAAAAACTAAGCATCTGAATATATTTAATACTTAACTTCAGGGTAGTTGAGCTTTGCATCACTCAATGAAGGGAGGATGATCTGCAAACATGACATTGGGGGAAGTTGGTAAATCACTTTAATCCTTTTACCTAGACAGTTCTAACACTAATGCTATAGTAGGATAACAGATAGATGGAGACATTGGGCCGGATTCACAAAGGGCAACTCGGGATGCAAGGAAACATGCGTCTGAAACAATGGTGCAAGTAGCACTTGTGTCCTGAGTTGCATCATGGTGGGATTCCCAAAGGCAGGCTGTGACATGCTGCAGATTGCCGGCTCCCAACTGCACCAATGCACCTGAAGCCCTCTTGCGACAGGGCAAAAGGGAGTTTAAGGCAGCAGTTACACCCTATTCACAAAGGGTGGCTGCTACGTCCCACATCAGGATTATAAGGATGATCCACTGGACATCTGTCAACGACCACTTACGCCACCTATGAGGTGTCCTTAGTGGTCTTTGCCATCCACAGGGGGTTGCCACTGGACCCCAGCTCTACAGCCCCCTAACAGCCCCAGCTCCCAGGTATAGTATCCACCGTGCCTAGATGGGTGTCTGGAACACCCCCATATGCCCAGACCCCCCCACACATGTCCAGAGTCTTCCAAATACCTACTGTCCCCCACATGCCCTGGAGCAAGATCCTCCACAGCATATCCAGTATGGTCCTGGTAGTCTAATGACCTCCCCAGCAGTGCCAGCACACCCTCTCCCACCCACCCACACCCAGCCAGTGAATGGCACAGCCCACCTCTCACCACCATGGACAGCCACTGGACTGAGCTTTGCTGGGATCACATACAGTTTTGTGAGAGGTGGGCTGTGCCAGTCATTGACTCACCTGCTGGGTGTGTGTGGGGAGGGGGCCTCGCACTGCTGGGGGGGTGGGGACCACTGGTCCACCAGGGCAGTTAAGGGCATTTTGGGGGGTATCCATGTCAAGGGTGATCGGGGCTGGAGCCCATACCTTACAGGGATCGGGGCCGGCATGGGGGTACCATGGCTCCTGTCAGCTGGTGCATCTGCCACCTACCCCACCCTGTGGCTTGCGGCATACCTGGGAGCTACGCTGCACCTTGCACAGCTACCGCAAGTCGCAGAATGCAGGCCCCTGGACTCCACTCATTTCTGCATTGGGCGCAGGGTCCAGGACGCAGGGGCCATTATCACAAGTTGCCATTGTCACAGCATACGGCAAACATTTGTGAATCTGGCCCTTTGTCTGCATTGACAAGCAGGAAATGAAGGAACCTATCATCCATCTGTTGATACCCAACATTTGTAGAGGAATAATACAGACAGACCTTGAATAATGTAAACTACACTGAATTTTATGATTACAGTACAGGTTAAATTTGTAGGTGAAGACCCATGCCACCAGCCCTTCTCATAACTGCGTTTTCTGAATTCATAACCAGCTATCCATTAAACATAATCTGAATAAATAAATCAAACACATCATCACCCTTAATGGAGTGGCTCCATACTGCAATTAAAACTATTCTGATTTTGGAGCAAAAGAGAAAATACTAATAAAAGCACTATCTCTCTGAAAATAAATATTGCACAGTATAGTGTAATGGTGCAGGCGTATCTCTGTATAAGCAGAACTTCTAAGCGTTAATCAGATTTTCAAAAACACCCCAGAAACCCCATTCCTGAACTACAATTTTGTGACTTTTTAGAATTGTTTTTTAATAGTTCCATAGTAGTATAATGCAAATAGTATATTATTTGA
This sequence comes from Neoceratodus forsteri, assembly GCA_016271365.2. Lineage (NCBI taxonomy): Eukaryota > Metazoa > Chordata > Ceratodontiformes > Ceratodontidae > Neoceratodus > Neoceratodus forsteri. The sequence goes on from CM028129.1 coordinate 29,080,974, forward strand.
TGTATGCATTACGGCATTAGAGATGTTGCAAAATAAAATTTCACCAACGAAATTGCTGCAAAATCAGCAATTTTGCTGTTTAAAACATTTCACGAAAGTCTGCTGTTCCGCAAAATTTTTCACCAGGTGTGAAGTTGCGACATATAACCTGTGGAATGCAGAATTGCACTGTGAAATGCACAATTTTGCCCAAAATGGCAAAGTTTTACCTGAATTTCACCATTCTCTGGGTGAAATTTCACATTTCACAGGCAAAATTTTGCATTTCATGGGCAAAATATTGCATTTCAACCTGCAAAATATTTCATGAAATGTACGAATTTGGCAAAATATTTTGTGTAATGAAATTTTGTAATTTTGCACATCTCTATCTGGCATGGATTGAGGATTTGGAGTGTTAGAGAATATGTGGGGAGATGCATGGTGCTATATCCAGGGGCAAGGAATCTGGGACACTCATACACCCTATGTCCTGCAACACTGGACAGCAGAACTGTTTGCCCATTTTACATTTTGGGTTTGGCTTTTCCACCATAGAAGGACTTCACTGAGGGTCTTTAATAAAGATTAAATAATGGAGCACACAATGGGCCTGATTTTAAAATGACTTGTAGATGCCGTAAGTCCCTGGTGCACCAAACATGTGGCACAGGGGGCTTGCATCATTCCTTCAGTGCAGATCACAATTCCAAATCAGGTGTGCCAAATGCCACAAGTTATACCAGCTCCCGCTGCTCTAACTTGCACCATTTGGGGGATCCTCTTTATGGGGCTTGCACCAAATATTGGCCACAAGCTGCTTTAAATTGTGGAAACTGTTGTAACTGTACTCAATTATCCATGGACCAGCACCCCTGATTCCTGATTGGACCCCTACCTTACAGACAGTACTACTTATAAGTACACATACTATCTTTAGGGCACAGGCACTTATCGTATAAGCATAAGTGGTAGGATCTGAGTTCTACTGTATTTTTACTGAGAATCATAATGCCTTTGCTATTATTCTGATTGTAACATTAGGGAGATACTTCTCTTTACACCACTTTATAATGATTAGTTAGGCAATACTGCCAGCTTTAGTGATAGTGTAGAACTGCATATGTAACCGCAAGTCTCCTTCATGATATACAAGACCCATTGTCTTAGCTATCTGTTACTTTCTGCTAGCTCAGCATGCCTTCCCAGGCTAGTGAGGAGTCAGGTCAGTTACCATTGGACAATTATAATGTTTTTATATATCTTTTTAGCTATTGCTATGACAATTATCGGGGGTGCAAGACCCTTTGCATTACACCTTCTCTCTGAGAAGAGATGTACTGCTTCTATAAGTAAGAAAGATTGGAAGTATTCTCCTGGTGATCACACTGTTTGGTTGTAAACCTGCTTTATGTACCAGAAATCAATCACTTTTTGTGCTGGACACCAGTTGTCTGTTGTTTGTTCACTTTAGTGCAGTTCCAACAAGAACCTGAGAAAGTGATGGTTTTACCATCCCGTTACATTTGGCGACTATGTGCAGGTTGGAATGTACAAAGTGAGGATTCCATTCTAGTTTCTTGAACTGAATGTCAAGTAGTGTAGTGCATTTTTTCCTACTTGGACCTATTCATACTTACAATGGTTATTCTTTTACGGACTTGTCCAGCCTTGGTTTCAGGTATGGCAGACCCACACTGAACCACTGGTATACCCCCTCTGTGAGTTGCAGCGTACCACCTTGGCTCCATCATTTGCCAAAGGGGAATCAGAAAGCCGTTGGGTGATGGCACCAAGGATTTGAGTCCAGTCTTTTGACTGCTTTCTTTGTTTGTGTGTCTACCCCTTTGTTTGGCATGCCTGAATTGTGCACAGAACTGAGACTAGATGTCTCAAACTATCTTACCTCCCATGGAGGCTGGACTGATTTCACGCTGGACACAAAATCAGCAGAAGACCCCTTGCTTACGATCTCTGATCAATATCTAGAGTTGAAGCAAAAAGCCAAGAAATACCACACCAAAGGTCTCTTGGTCGTGGCTTTACATACAGCCATAGAAAGTTTACTAGCACTATGTGCCTCCCTTGAGCTGCAAAATGCTTCTCTAAGAAAAGAGATGGGCTTGCAAGCATTGGAGTTACTGAAAAGGGAACAGTCACTCCGTGATCACAATAACAGACTGTTGCACTGTACTGCTCAAGACTTTGAGCATGAACTGTGTACATTAAGAGATGACAATGGAAGGTTAAAATGTGATAAGAAACAGCTATTTTATTTGAATGACATTTTGAGTGACACAAATGAAAGTATGAGAGATGATAATCTTAAATTGAAGGAAGAGAAAGTAAGGTTGATGCATGAGCTAGACAAAGAGCTCAGGGAGAACGTCGAATAGGGCACCGTATACAGAGTATTGAAGCATGAGGTTGAGAAGGGTATTGAGCAGGGCACTGCAAAAGTTTGTCATAAGAAATGTAGGGACAAGATGGCAAGAATGCACCATCAGTGAGATAGTCTCTCTCTGGCCGTGTAAAAGCCATGTGTGTTTTTCAGTACACACCCACTGACATTACGTCATCGGATGACGACGATTCTGATTATGAGGATATAGGCAACCTCATCACACTGGCATGCCCTCTATGCTGCCACACTAAAACAAACATGGTGGCCCCCATGATATGGGAGGCCGATCACCTCCAAGTAGGAGCCCACTTCCACTGGCTCCCATTTCCAGTGAAGACAATTCCGAAGTGTACGGCATGATATAGGAGGCCTTCACTAATCTAGCAACATCGGACGGACAGTCGTCCATGCAAGAGTGGATTGAGCACATGCGTGAAAATATTGTAACCCAGGAACATACATTCAAAGCAGTCACTGATGCAGTGGAAGCTGCCCTTCGTGGTGCTATGGGTAGTGTGGAATTGACTACCATTCCGAATACGCCCATATCCAATCCCCTACAGTTCATTCACTCTGTTCAGCAAATTGCTCAAGGCATTGGACAGATGGGCCTGACCCACAACCTCAGTTGTCATTTGGAGAAGGTGCGTTCCCTATGTGAGAAGCTTTCTCTCCAACCTGAGTACCAGGTTCAAGTCCTGAGACAGACCATCGAGCCTACCCTCTGGGCCAAACTTCCAGAGGTCATCCGCAACTGCAAGATGTTCAATTACAATGATATCTCACATGCACTCCTTGCTGCCAGCGCCCTAGATATTGTAGGATCCTGCTTGGCCTACAAGGTTAAGTAAAATGTGAAGGAAAGCCCAGCGGCTTACCATCAATGGTTGTGGCTTGCCCACGAGGCCGGCAAAGGCCTAGCGGGTGAAAACACCAGCAAAAATCAAATCAAGTAGAAGGATTTGTACATCCGGAACATGACTCCAGCTCTCCAGGAAAAAGTTGAACTCAGTGTTTATCTGCAGATGGATACCTTTGATGAGATCCTCACTAAGACGGAGCATGCCTTCCAGGTTTACCTCCATAACCTAGTTTCCAGTAAAAACCCCAACAAGGCCGCTACCATCCAAACTCCGATGGCCCAGGGAGTCCCGGCACAAGTTGCCGTGGTGAACCCTACCCCCACCCACTATATAGTAGATGGTAACAATGATAAACAGGACGGCCCTTCTGACGACAAGCAGTCGCATGGTGGGGGGGGAGCGGAATTATAAGAATAATCAGAACTACAAGAATAACAACAACAGAAACTGGAAAAGCTCAAATTCCGATGGCAAGTACAGTAACTGGCCTAGCTATCGGACCCTTAGGGACAAGAACGAGACCCTCCAAAAGCAACTGGAGGAGGCCCATGCCAAAAAGGAGGCAGCACCCACACGTTCAGTGGCAACCCTGGCACTGGCTAGTAACACCATTGCTTTCTGGCCTTCGGCTACTGAACAACTGAGAAGCTGAGAGAAGAACCCTTTCATGGCATCGGGCACTGGCCAGGCCAATGTGATGATCAGCGAACCGCCAATTAAACAGGCCAAGATCGTAGCCCTGACATCACAGGCACAGTATTCGTGTCCTGTGAAGTACCGAGAGTAGGTCCAACGAGCTCCCATAGGCCTCAGGTTGCAGGGAGAGGATGATGAAGAGGAATCTGAGAACTGCACCAATTGACAACTACAGGACCCAGTTCAGATTGTGAGTTACTTGCTTGTCGACACAAATGGATGGCCCTGTGTAAGGGCCACGGTCGAGGGCCACCAACTAAACATGCTTCTGGATACTGGGCAGCCATGTCTGTTCTCGATGATGAGAACCCAGCCACGTCTGCCTGGTCTACCAGCTGGAAGACCAGTGCTCAGGGTGTAGATGGTACTCAGCTACACACCTATCGATCTGTATCTTTACCTGAGCAGGTAGGCCATCTCAAGACTGATTTTGTCTTTGATCTCATGGTATTACATCATCACCCCAGCATACTGGGAATTGATTACCTTGCACAGCATGGCTTTGTTGTGGACCCAGCTAACAGGTTATTGCTACAGATCAAGGGACTCTGTCAAGCTGTCACCATACCAAACTCACACGCAGTGGCAGCCATCTCCCATAACAACAAGGAGTATGACGTCATGGCTCTATTCAAAAGTCATGACCTGTTTTCTGAACTTTCACCCTTGTTACAGGAACACCTTGATGTGTTTGCTGACAGCAAACATGATTGTGGTAGGATGCACACTACCATTGAGATTCCAGGACCTAACCATGTGAGGCAGAAGCAGTTCCTATTCCCTGCTGAAGCCTTACCCTCATTGAGAGAGACCATCCAGTCACTGCTACAACAAGGAGTGATTATGCTTGTGTCTCTATTGTCAGTTCACCCATTTGACCTGTGAAAAAGCCGATTGGAGCTTGAAGACTCACAATTGACTACAGGAAACTTAATCAAGTTACCTCCAGCTGTGTCTCAACTGTGGCATCAGCTCCTGATGTGCTCAAACTGCTGACCCCTGACAAAAAGTGGTTCTCAGCTCTTGACATCTCTAATGGGTTTTGGTCACTCCCATTAGCACAGGAAAGCCAATACAAATTTGCCTTTACCTGTGATGGGCGCCAGTATACCTGGACCTGTCTGCCCCAGGGCTTCCATAACAGCCCTTCCTCTTCCATCTCCACATAATGGATGTTCTGCAGGGGTTTTCCATACCCCAGTGCCTCCTGCAATACATGGATGACTTGCTTTTAGCAACCGCCACAAAGGAAGAACATTTGGCCCTTCTCGACAAATTGCTGACTCTCTTCAGTAGAGCAGGCCTCAAGTGCAATCCCTCAAAGCACAGTTATGTGAAAAAGAGGTAATTTTCCTTGGCCTACATATCACAGACCAAGGGTGAAGCCCAGCTGTTAAGAAGATCCAGGGCTTGCAAGATCTGCCACTTCTTACAAGCGTGGCAACACTGAGACGCCTTCTAGGAATGGTAAACTACTCCAGGGACTTCATCCCTGACTTTGCCTTGAAGGCTGTTCCCCTGTATAACCTGCTGAAAAAGGATGTCCCATGGACATGGGGCCCCATACACTCTAAAGCTGTTACACAGCTTAAACAGGCCTTAGCCTCAGCCCCAGCACTGATAACCCTAACCCAAGATTACCTTTCCATTTGGAAACTACCACCTCTGATGTTGCCAAGTCTGCAGTGCTGGCACAAAAGTACAATGGGTATCACAGACCCATTGCCTATACATCCCAGATGCTATCACCCATAGACAGAAAGTATAGTCTCTGTGAAAGGACACTCTTGGTGACCTTTCGGGCTGTCAAGCACTTTCTGTACATCATTGGGTATTCCCCTATTATCTTGCATACCTGCCACACCCCAACTAACTTTTTGCTTTCAGACAAAGTAAAAGATGGATCAGACTTTAACACCAGGCTGACCCACTGGTCTTTGCTTTTGCAGGACAGGGACATCAAGGTACTGCCTGCTAAAATGCCCTCAATCTTGGCCCATGGCCTACTCTACACAGGCATGCCCCACGACTGCACCTTCCAACTGCCTGACCTACATGACCCAGGACCATTTTTACTGGCTACACCTGAAGTCCTGGAAGATACAACCATGTTTCACATCTTTACAGATGGCTCTGCCTCCTATGTGGATGGAGAGCAGGTAGCAGGTCTTGGAGTGCTCATCCTGGATCAGGAAGGCGATTTCAGGTGCATTTCTAGGAAGTGCACTGTTATCTCCTCACAGTACACTGAACTGGCCACTGTGGCTTGTGCATTGGAGATCATGCCTCATGGTGACAAGGATGCCATCATTTTTGCAGACTCCAATTGGGTTTGCTCATCACTCACTGAGTTCTTTCCATTTTGGCAAAAGAACAATTTTACATCATATTCTGGTACCCCTGTCAAATATAGGGAACTATTTGTGTATATACACACCCTGACACAAATGTTTACTCACAAGCCGTACATTCACAAGGTAAGGGCTCACTGTAAATCTGACCCTTACCATGAGTTCAATGATCAAGTAGACTCACTTGCCAAAACAGGTTCTCTGGGGGGGGTAGACATAGACAATGACTCACACACTAGGTGTAGCAGCTATTGTGGCATCTATCATAGCTGCCAGCAAGAAATTGGTACCAGAACCCCCACTGGATCTCTCTGCTGCACAAAACACAGATCCCAAAATAAGAGATGTGTTCAAATTCCTAAACAAAGGAACTGAACAGTCACTACCTGTTTGTAGTCCATATGAGGGGCACTCAAACAATATACACTTGTCCAGTGATCAGAATCTCATCTGGTATCACAAACAGGATACTGGTGACAAATTGTGGGTTGCACCACAATCTCTGCAAACCAAATTTATTCATATGGTTCATGACACTCCCACTGGTGGACACCAGGGGACAGAAAACACCCTTCAGAGACTGAAAACAGTTGTCTGGTGGCCTGGTATGGCCAAAGATGTAGAACACTAAGTGGACAACTGCATAGTGTGTGCTCAGAACAATCCAATTTCAGTAAAAATAAATGTCAAATTGCTGCCCCAATAGCAATCTGGACCATGGAATGTGATACAGATCGATTTCATTGGCCATCTTACCAGCTTCAATAAGTATGCACTTGTTGTCACAGATTCGTTCTCTAAGTGGGTAGAAGCATTTCCCACTAAGAACAACATGGCAAAGACAATTGCCAAGATCCTGGCAAATCAATTGTTCTTCAGGTGGGGTCTACCCTTAAAGGTAGATTCAGACCAGGGGACTAGCTTTACAGCTGAGCTGATGCAACAGACACTCCAGTTTCTTGGAGTTGATCAAAAATTTCACATTCCTTACACCCTCAATCCTCAGGCCAGGTAGAAAGAGCTAAAAGGTGCATCAAACAGATGCTATGCAAATTAATCAATGATAATCCCAAGGATTGGTATTCCCTCTTGCCACTGCTACTGATGGCAATTAGGGGTACACCTGCAGCCACTGCTCAATGTATACCTTATGAGGTTATGACTGGTAGAGCTATGAGATTACCTGAGCACCTACTGAGTGATCTCCACACCTCTACTGCAGATACAGTTTCTGTAGACAAATACATTGAAAAGCTTCATGATGACATCATGAAGACACACCTGTTAGCTGCCAAGCAGTTGGGTAAAGGTCAACAACAAGGTAAAGCTCATTTTGACAAGCACGTTAAAGAAGTCAACTGGCAAGTTGGAGATCAAGTTATGCTTCTCCAATACAGACAACCCTCATATTCATTTGCCAGTAAATGGGAAGGTCCCTATCCCATTGTCAACAAACTCAGCCCTTCTGTGTATCAGGACAGAGTAAAACAGCAGAAAAAGACCGCTGACAAGTGGTTCCACGATAACCAACTTAAATTGTATAAAGGGGACCAAATTTACTTTTCCTAACCCCTTTGGGTGGAATAGTACTTACACTTACCCAGTCCTTTTTGTTTTCTTATAGTTATCGGCAAGATGGCTATCTTGCACCCCTTTCTCCTACTGGTGGGACTATTGACTGTGACTGTGACTGCACCCACACATAAAGTCCCACAGATTCATAAAGAACATTTGCAACACTTCCTTTGTAAACTTGAACATTCAGCACCTATCGGTGTACAGATTAATGTGTTCCCAACAAAATGGATAAAGTTACTTAAGGCTCAGATGCCTTTCTTGATGCTGTAGTGCTGGTGCCAGATAAATCTTCACTCTCCATACAATGGCAAACTGATGCTATGGGCTACACAATCCCTGTAGCTTGCCTGTCCAAGGGTACATTCCATGGCTGGCACAATACTGACATTTCTAAAAATGGTACTCTCTCCATCAGACAGACCACTCCTAGACATACTAGTCAGTACAATCTCACTGCTCTAATGGATCCTGCCTATTGTGACTGCCTCTCTCTAGAGGAGACACAGTGCTTTCTGTCTTCAAAACTATGCTGCTTTTGAAGCTCTCTATCTTTCCGTAGTCCCACCAAGACAGGAAGAATTGACTGCCTGCCATCCTCAGGAGGATGGACCTCCTAGTGGTTTGACCACCACATCACTACCCAGAGCCCTGATTAATAATGTGCAGTTCATGCGTGTCCCGGTTATTTTCCATCTCACACATTGGTATATGGCTGAATTTGGTTTCTGCCACACAACCAATACCTCCAAATTTTACACCATGATGCTTGCTGATAACGTTGCTGCTTATCAAACATGCACAAATGATCCCATAGGTGGACCTCACACCACTGAACATGTTGGAGTCTTAGACCTCTCCCTAAAGACTACAGTATGTTAAACCCAAATCACGTGCATGCACCAAACGGGATGCAACTGACGTAACTAGTGCCGCCTGATCAGTCTCTGGCATAACTGGAGCAGCAGGTACCATAACCGACCTCTTTGGCTCAGGTATGTCCATTTGGAATAGAGCAGATATTGCTTCCATTAAGGCTCAGACCCTTAAATTTCAACAGACTATTAATAATGATGTAATGCCCCCTATTTTACAAGGTGTAAATTCTCTCAATAATGAAGAACGTTATACTGTGTACAATATGCAAGAGATTGCCCAAGAGTTCAATGATACTAAGCACAAACTTAATGATCTCATTTTTCAGAATAACCGTGAGGCAGACAAGCAATACTGTATATTGGGCGTGACATTTTATGTTCTGCTTATGGCTCCTATGTTATATCTACTGTTAACGCTCTCTTTAGGGATTTGGAATCAAGCAAAATTCCAAATATGGTACATGATCTCAGACTGGGTAAATGGTATTGCCCACACTGCAAAACCACTGGTTGCATTATTATGTGTTTAAAGAATACGCTAAACATCTGTATGTTAGAAATACTGGTTATGGTTCTCGGTTTCCTAATCAAGCACCTTGCTATTTCACGAAGTCCTCTTCTATCAAGGATAATATGTTTATTACATTTACTGTGTTCTCACCACGTTTTGATCCTGCTACAGCTGTCTTTGAAAAATTGGCCTGCATTTATTCCATAGGCCATCTTGAAAATGACTTTTTCCGTGAAAGAACTGAATTACCCTCCATGCTTGTCTATCATCAAGTCTTCCAGGCTTGGGTGGCACTCCATACGAACTGCTGCACAAAGAAATGCTACTACTTCCTGTGCTGATCTGAAATTTTCAATATTGTGAAACCAGTTTGCAGCTATGCTCCTGAACATCTTGACTGGGTACTGACGTTGGGTGAAGAATTGCCATCCAATCTTACTGATGTTGATCCAGATGATGACATCTCCCCCTGCTGCATCTTCAGTGCAAAACACCGAAACAGCTCCATCTCGAAGCTACCTTGAAGAGGTACATCTCTTTACTACATGGCTCACCAACCAGTCCTTTTCCTGTCCAGTATGTCTACATCGATGGTGAGTGCCTTCCATAATAGTTACCTATACTTCTGACAGACAGTATTGTATTGTTACCAATTATCCCAGCTTCTCATATGGTACTAAGACTCGTTCAGTTACTAAATCTAACTTTTGTTTTACTCTACAGCAAAAAAATGTTATTGGTCACACTGTGATCACGCCTGTTCTTCTCCCTGAACCAGACATTATTGTTACTGATCCCCAATACTTGCTTGCCCTATCTCAATATTTGCCTATTTTTAATGTAAACATTGATCCCTTGACACTTTCTTAGAAGTCTCTTTTAGCAAGAAAAGATGCTCATTTGATTTATATTAGTAATAATATTACCAAAGCTACTAATGCACTTAATGAAATTATACATGATGGCGATTTGAGTCTTGCCATAGGCAACACTTGGCTACAGCTCACTTTTATTTATTTTTTATTTATTTATTTATTGTATTGGAATTACCAACATTTGAGTCAAAGACTCATTTACAAAGACTCCTCATTATACACAGGAAGGGGCGGGTGTAATATACAGTGAGTGGAAATAGCAGACAGTGCACGTACATACATTATTTACATTATATACATAGAGGCCAGGATATTCAGACTGCGCCAGAAAGATGCGCAATAGGGGGAGCAGATGCATGTCCAGTGTGCCATGGTGCAATGGGTGCGATATTCAAATCATGCGCAGGACAAGGGTCGCCTGCACAACGTGGCTGAATATCACTCCTGAAGCACCATAGCACAATGAGGGATGCACCATGGAGCAGGGTCAATGAACAATAGCACCCCTAGGGATGCGCATGGACAAAGACAAGAAGCAGCTGAGCAGCAGCCATGGGTGCACCATGTGCTGAGGAGCATGCACCAGGACAGACAGACCATCCCCCCACCCCTAGCCCTCCCCAGGGCAAGGCCCCCATGAGCAGCACAACCAGACGGGTGCAGGACGGATCATAGATGCTTGAACTCTGGTGCTGAACCAACAGCAGATGTGACCCAGCAGTCCCCACCCACTGGCACAGTGCCCCTGCACCATCCACCAGCCAACAGAGAACAGGACACAAGGATGGCCAAGCTCCACCCATGCCATGGCACCACACCAATGCCAACCACCCCAGTAAAGAGTGCCTGAGACACCTAGCACAGAAGCACGACCAAAGAGTGCATGGCACTGAAGGCAGTCCTACAGCACTGTGCCAAGGCATCCAGTCACCCCAGATCGCAATGCACATGTACCACAACCCCACCGTGACCACCCAATGCAGGCAGTGACACCGTCCACCAATGCCACCACAACCCATACAAGACCCTCCAGCATGGCCCCCACGGAGGCACAGCAAGGTGGGTGACCTAGCACCAGGACCCCGCTCATGTTAAGGGCCGCCCTAGAAAACACCACAAGCAGGAAGGCACTCCAAACACAGGACCAGAGCAAGGTCCACCACCCATGCACCCATCCCACCACAGCATTGGCACCACCAGGAACACAGCACCCTCCCATGGTGCATGGAGGCATGCGCCACACAGCAGGCAACACAGGGCACACACAATGCCCCCCTTCAAGTCCCATGGGTACTCTGGTAAACAGCCACACAAAGCAGTGCAACAGGCCCTGCTGTCATGAAGCCCATGGTGCCATGTACCTGCGGCCTGCCCACCACCAGGGTGCTAGTGAGCCTGCCATATGGTGGTTGCCCCATGAGCCTGGACACCCTGATGGCAGGTGCAGGGGCCTGTGACCAGGCCACCACCCACAAACAGCAGGACACAATGTGACAGCCACCAGACCACAGGCACCGCCCCAGTCACCATGGACTACATGGAGGGAGCAAACAATAGCACCGCCCACAATAGCAACAGGGACAGATGTGCAACAGTCCAGGGGTCATAATGGCAGCTGCAAGGATGCCATGCCTGCAAGGTGACAGGTGTGGCCTGCCCCTGAATGCATGCTGTCAGCTGAGCATGCAGTGATGGGGGCCACATGACCGTGTGTACCACAGTTGCACATTGTGGTGGTGTAGCAGCAATGGCCACAGCTGCACAGGCAAAGCACACACCGACAGGGGTGGCTGGGATATGGCACATGCACCACAGTCTGCTGCACACAGGTGAACAGTGCACAGGGCACACCACACATGCCTCTAGACAGAGCCCATGGCCCCCACCCCACCAGGAGGTGGGGGCTCTGGAGGAGCCCCACCAGGCACACCCACGCCCAAGCCAGACCCACCCCACAGTAGCCATGCACACCACTGCAGCAAGGCTCCATGCTCCAGCTGCAAATCAGAGACCAACACCGATGTAGATATAAATGTATGTATTACAAAAAACAACAACATCTACAACAGCAACAAAATCTATATACAGTTATGTACAATAGAGGAGGGGATGGGTGAGGACACCACAAGGGGGGAGGGGAAAGGGTCAGGGGACAATGGGACTGGCAAAGGTGGAGGACATGGGGGTGTGGGGTACAGTCCAGGGAGGGATGGAGTGACAACACTAGCAGCAGGCCCTACTGGTGGCCCTGGTCCTCTCTTGCCACCCTGTGGCACCCATGATGCCACCGCCAGTCCCCCCTGTCCATCCTCTCGAGCAGCTCAAGTGTCACATGGGTGACTTGCAGGATCTCCCGGAGGGTCCACTCCATGGCCTCCCAACGACATCCGCCTAGGACAAGGGAGCAGAATCAGTATGAGTGACTGGCTAGACTAACGCAGCCCACTCAATGTGCACAGCATGGCATGCGACCACCCACAGTGAGTGCACCCACATGAGCCACCCACCCGGGCAACTGTAGCCATGCAAACTGCTGCACACCATCACCACCCATGCACCACACAGCACCATCCTGCCCATCCAGCATCATGGAAATGCAGTGGGAAGGCAGTGGCACAGCCAGGCACTGAGTGCACCCACAGCCCACCTGCAACACCCACCCACATGTGCAGGCTCACAGGACAGTGCAGAGGGCACCACAGGAAGTCCACACCTGGAGGGGCCATATGCAGAGGGGCCATGCCACACCACCACCCCTGCAACCCGCCCTGCACAGGTGTATAGGGAATCACAGTACTCACCTGCATCCTGGTCAGCAGGGTGCTGCTGACCCACAGCACCACCACTGTGGTCTGCCCGCATGCCCACTCCCCTGGCCTGGTCCTGAACCTGCTGCTCCCCAGCCATCTGTGCTCCATGGTGTTCCTCCGGTCCTAGGAGGAAACATGAAGATAGGCACATCAGTACACATCTGACCCATAGGCCCCCCCACCAGTGCATCTGCCCACACAGCATGCCTGGATCATGGTGGCGTAGGGTGGACACGATGCACCCACACCCAACACAGGTGCAGGCCCCCCCAGTGGCCTAGCCTGCTGACCTCTGTGCCCCGAGGACAGTCAGAGAACACTAGTGCTGGCAAGGAGCACCTACCTGGCCATGGCATGGCTCCATGCTGGGCACGCTCCTGCAGGTGCTTCAAGCAGTCAGGGTCACACCACTGGAGGTCACCGTAGCAGTGGCGACACTGCTCCCCTGAATGATGGCTCCCAGTGGTCTCTTCCAGTCCATCCACAACCTCTTGCCACACCGCGGTATGAGGCCTCTGGAGGGGCACCATCCCAAACAGGGCACCTGCATGTGGCTCTACAAGAGCCACCAGGTTGGCCAGCTCAATGGCACTCCACACAGGGGCTCTGGTGCGCGGCATTCTCCAAGCTGTCCACAGTGCAAAATGGCACCCGGTAGCACACGTGTCCCATGTGCTGAGGCAGTACTGTGCTGCGCTGCCATTCACAATTGTGCTGGCACCAGACTGTGCAATGGGGGGCTGCCATGCGGCCGCATGGTGCCTAGAGGGCAAAGGTCAGCCACAGGGTCAAGGGTCTGGCTGCGCACGGAGTGCCACTGTGCTATTGGGAGGCCCTTGTAAGGTGCGCGGTAGGGTGCATGTGTGTAACACCATGCAGTGGCCTACTGCGCAGAGGCACCATGGCACCCACAGCACAGTGGCACAATATGGGGCATGATGGCACTACTCCATCTGCACTATGGCACGTGTGCCCCATAGGACATACAGCACACGAGTGCCACAGGCACAGTAGTGACCATGCACTGTACTGCCTCCCATGCTATGTGCGTATGCTGCACCACTAGTGTATGTGTCAGCACCACACACATGTGTGGTGTGGGTCCGAGTGTGCACATCACAGTGGTGCGCCACAGCTTGAGCATGCACAACACCATTGTGCAAGAAGCATCCGCATGACATTGCAGAAGCGGAGGCCCAACTTCACCAGGGCAGAATCAGATGCCCTGTTCAACGCCTACCTCGACAGGGAGACACTCCTCAGTGGACAGAGGGGCACACCACAGGCCTGTGCAGTGGCGTGGGGTGAGGTGGCATGTGCGGTCAACCAGCAGAGTAGCCACCAGCATTCCATGCAGGAGTGCAAAAAGAAGATTGGCACGGACAGGAGGAGGACAAAGGACAAGGTGGCTGCCATCCGGGCAGCGCGTGCCACCATTAGTGGGGGCCAGCAAGACGTGCCACGCCTGATGCCGCTGGAGGAGCAGGTGGCTGGCAGCATGTGGCATTGTGCCATTGAGAGTGTGCCCGACGGAGGCTTCCAGATGGGTGGCAGCCCATCACTACATGGTAGGACTGGTGCTAGCAGTGTGTGGGTGGCAGTGGGGGTAGGGTCCAGGGTCCAGGTGGAACCACTAACACTACTGTGTTCCTTTACAGCTCCTGAGTGTCTGCATGGGGCAGCGGTGATGGGTGTGTCCACCGAGGGGGCCGCCCTGGAACCAGTGGAGCGCCCCCATCCACCTTAACTGGTGTCCGAGGGACCGACCGCCTGCAGACCTGCACAGCTATCCGGACTGATGCCTGTGGTGCGGGTGCAGATGAGGCCCTGGCTGTGTTCCAGCAGGATGCCAGGCATGGTGTCCTGTGTGTTGAGACCTAGATCAGGGCCAACTCCAGTACCAATGATGATAATATGATGCACGTCCTGGACAGTGAGGTTGGTGGATTACAGGAGGATCCCATGACTGGCATCCACCTAGGCAACAGTGTGGGCAGCACTGGCATGGTTGCCTGCCCACCAGCCATTGTTTCTGTTGTGTCTGCAGCATCCAGTGGGGTAGCACTGGTGTGCAGATGCAGCAGTGGTGTTGGTGGTGCCGATGCAGCCATGCTGGTGGTGCCCGGCGCTAAGCAGCTGGAGGGGCAGTGGCAGCAGCTGGACAGTGTTGATGGGGGGATGGGGCAGGGGGCAGCAACAGTGCACTGCATAAGATTGCACCCCAGGAAGGCACTGCTGTGCGGTGCCCACCATCGCGGGGTGCTGTTTCACAGGGTCAGGAGCCACACAGGGGTCAGCATGATGGCCATGCAGATGACCCCTTGGACGACCACAGCCATCTGCTCCAGGCCTCTGTGGATCAGCAGGTACAGCTCGTGGTAGCGGTGGATGTACTCCTTGCAGACTGCTGCACCAGGCAGAGGAGTGGCACAGCAGGGACCATGCCCTGCTCCTGGCAGAGTTAGCTCAACAGCAGGTGGATGTGACCGCAGCCATCAATAGGCACGCCACTGTGATGGGGACCATTGTGGCAACACTGGCTGACCGGCTGTGTGCCCAGCCACTGCATACCCCACAGAATGCAATGTCCACCCCTCGTTCTCGGTGTCGGGTGACCCCTGCCATGTTGATGCCGGGATCAGCTGTGGGCATACCAAGCACGCCCAGTGCGGGCATGTTTGGTGGCCTGCAGATGCCTGCACGGACATGGTTGCGTTCACACAGCATCACCCCTGAGGGTCCATCAGTGCCACCCCATGAGGTCACTGATCAGCCTGTTACAGCTGGCAGGTCTCGGTGGGGCCACCTATGCATCCATGGCAGCTGTGCTACTGTGCAGCATGACTGACCCTTCCCCCTCCATGACTGCTGTCTACCACTGCCCAGTGTGCACTGTGGTGTTCCGTGTGCAACGCAAGGGTGTGGTACCCTGTCTTGCACTCACACGGGCCCTGTGCACACCCACCCGGATGCTGGCCACTGTGGCATGTGCATGATGATGCCAGCATAGCTCTGTCCACCACTGTGCAATGGTGCTCAGCATCTGAGACACGCACAATGCCTGCCACTGGGTGTGGTTCTGTTGGGTCCTGTGTGGGTGTGTGGGGGGCGTATGGGGGTGGGTGTGCATGTGGCCCTGTGCGCATGGGATGGGGTGTGTGTGCTTGTGTGTGCATGCTGTGTGCAGCCCTGTTGTGCTCTGCCTTTGTGTGCAGGCCCCTACCCATTCTCACACCCCTGCCGCCGAACCTGCCTTGGTGTCCGCACCTGCCTGTCTGTCAGCTGTGCCATTGCCCCTGGTGCTTGCTCATGGCCCTGTTTGCCTACCTGTGTGGTCCATAGTGTTCCTCTGCAATGGTGTCCTGGTGCTGCTGGGCCATCTGGGCCAGCTGAGGATCCCTTCACCCAGGGGATTGCTGCCCGACACCAGCTGGACTGGCATCCTCATTGTCCCCATCGCTGTCCCCCTCTTCAACCTCAACAGCTATCCCACAGTCGGTGGCCATGTTGTGCAGGATACAGCAGGCCAGGAATAGCCCCAGGCCTTTGAGGGGCTGTCCTGTAGGGCACCACCAGAACTGTGCAGGGAATGGAACTGAGCCTTCAGCAGCCTTAACACCCACTCGATGATGTTCTGTGTGGTGGCGTGTGCCTCATTGTACTGTTGCTGCACTGGGGTTGAGGGGCCCTGGTATGGTGTGAGCAGCCAGTGCCGCAGTGGGTACCCACTGTCACCTGTGTGTAGAGAGGTATCATTAGCATGGTTGGCTATGACACTGTGCCCCAGGCCTTCCAGGCCTCTCCCCATGGCACCCCTGCCCTTGCTCTACACTCACCCCCAGCTGCTCCCAGTGTCTGGCGTGCACTGCATACTCACCTACCAGATGGCCAGTGGGGATTTCCCCACTTACAAACCTATGGCACAGTGCAGACTGATGCCAGATGAAGGCATTGTGTGCTCTCCCAGGGTGCGAGGCACAGACATTGATTATGCGTTCCCTGGCATTGCACACCACCTGACAGTTGACACTCGGGTATCCCTTGCGGCTTATATATGCCACCCCCTCCGGGCCAGGTGGTATGCGGATGCCAACATGGGTGCAGTCGATGGCCCTGAGCACACCAGGCAACTGTGCTACCCTGTGGAACTCCTGCATGTTTGCTGTGCACTCCACATGTGTGCTTGGGAAATGGATGTACTCCGCAGCATGTGGCAGCAGTGCGATGAGGAATTGTGTGAGTAGGCGTGATGCAGCTGACTGGGTTATACCTGTTGTGTCCCCTGTGGTGAGCAAGCACATGACAGCTGTGATCTTTGTCTCCCCGGACAGGGTATGGCTCTGTCTTGTGGGTGCCTGCATCTCCTCAATGCACAGCTCACAAAGCTGCCTCAGAATGGCCTGGTTCAGGTGGTACCGGCCCACGATCTCGATGTCACTGTACAGCTCGAAGCTAATGCGGGCACGGTTCAGCCTGTTCTGGGCATACCACCTACAGGCCCTTCCACGGCCATGCCTCCCTGTAGCCTGCCTCCTCACACCCCTCATTACCGCCTCCATCTGGAAGATGGCACTGGCCATGTCCCGGATTGGTGTCCCTCCCCATGCGGCTGACTACTCGGTCCCCCCCAGCTGTGTGCTGCTGGTCCTGCCTCTGCACTGGGTGCACCCCTGGCACTACACCACTGTGTGCCCTTCCTCTGCTCCACTGCTCTCCTTCCTCCGTGGCACACACAGACCCTCACACACACACAAACACACACACACACACACACTTCCAGTGGCCCCCCGTCCACCTCTTGGCCACCCCTGATCATCTGTGTCTTGACCTGGCTCCCTGCCGCTCCATCTCCACTCTCCCCCACTATGACTCCTCGCTGGTGCATTCATCCTTCCTTCACTTTCTCCCTTCTATATTCGCTCATATTCAGTATCGCGAAACTTCCGCTTGCTCCACTATTGTGCATGTCGCCTGCTGTTGTATATCACCACTGCGCCACATATTCCTGGTTACGCCCCGCACTTGTGCATGCATTCATTACCATTGCACTGTGGCGCATTGGGTTTTGTGCTGCGCATATGCTGCCGCTGAATATCGCATTATGGCGCATATCCACTCGTGCACAGGCACAACCCTATTGTGCATGGCACAACTGCTCTGAATATCCCACCCAGAGTGTACTAATAGCAGCAAGAGAGAAAAAAACAAGCAAGAACAAACTCCTTTTTCATGTAACAGTCCTATACATGGTTGTAGCTAAGCAGGAGAGAGTAACTCCGAGATATACATATTAAGCGGCTACGGGAGGTCACTGGATGTGGCAGGGACTCGCAGTGGTATCGTTAGGAGCACCTGCAGCTACGAGAGTTGAGCAGGTGGTTATGGAGGGCAGCTTTAAATGGCCCAATTCTGTGTTTGGATGTGATATTGGGAGAGAGGGTGTTAAACCAGATTGGGGCTCTATGCTGGAAGGACCTCTGAGCAAGAGATGTCCTGACTCTGGTCTTTGTTGTGATTCAGCCATTTTTGATTATCTTTCTCATATTCACTCTGTGCTGCCTGTGACGTACCCTTAGACAACATTGAGAACAACTCGAATTCCTTTACAAGGCTCATGTGTCGGGCCTGTAAATGCCTTTTTAGCTCCATCCCTACCAGCTAACTTGGGATTTTTTCCCAATCTGAGGCAACAAGTGGGGAAATGTTATCCATGGACCAGCACCCCTGATTAGCCCCTACCTCACAGACAGTACTACTTAGTACACATACTAACCTTAGGGCACAGGCACTTATCGCATAAGCATAAGTGTCAGGATCTGAGTTCCACTGTATTTTTACTGAGAATCATAATGCTTTTGCTATTATTCTGATTGTAACATTTGGGAGATACTTCTATTTACACCATTGTATAATGATTAGTTAGGCAATACTGCCAGCTTAAGTGATAGTGCAGAACTGTAACTGCATATGTAACTGCAAGTGTCCTTCATGATATACAAGACCCATTGTCTTAGCTATCTGTTACTTTCTGCTAGCTCAGCATGCTTTCCCAGGGTAGTGAGGCATCAGGTCAGTTACCACTGGCCAATTATAATGTTTTTATATATCTTTTTAGCAGTTGCTATAACAATTATCAGGGGTATAAGACCCTTTCCATTACACCTTCTCTCTGAGAAGAGATGTACTGCTACCTATAGGTAAGAGAGATTGGAAGTATTCTCCCGGTGCTCACACTGTTTGGATGTACGCCTGCTTTACATACCAGAAATAAATCACTTTTTGTGCTAGACACCACTTGTCTGTCATTTCTTCTCTTTAGTGCAGTTCCAGCAAGAACCCAAGCAGGTGATGATTTTACCACCCCGTTACAACCAATGTACTAAAATTGGGCACAGTTCATTGGGGCTGATGTGGGGCTTGAGGCACGCCCTGCATCAACCATTGAAAGTGGTCTTAATGAGATTAACACTAATAGTAAAGTATGATCAGACTTAGAACTGCTGAGCTCAATAGTCAAAGCCCTGTGAGTGCCACAAGTTCCTGGTGTGCTGATTGTTTGGTACACGGGGCTTGTGGCATTCTCCCAGTGGTGATCAGGATTTTCAATCCTGAGGGCCTGATGCTACATGTTAGACCAGGTTTTTCCTGGTCAAGCTTGTACCATTTGGAGGACCCTTTTTATGTGGCTTGTGCAAAATCTTAGGTGCAAGCTGCCGTAAATTGAGCTAACTGCAGCAACTTTATCCGATGTACTAAAATTGGGTGCAGTTGCATCAAAGGATTTTGATGCAGCTGTGCCAAAAAAATGGTATTGATGTAGGCCTTGATGGAAGCCCTGTGTCACACTTTGAAAATTGAGCCCCCTTTGTTTTGGAGACTTACAGTATAGTTATAATATAGTAACAGTTTGGTGATGTGTATGCCCTTTTTGTTAATTTATAATTTAACTCTAGGTCAATGATCATTTAAGTTTGGTAGTGCGTATGCCCTTTTTTGTTAATTTACAACTTAAGTGTACAGTAGGACAACAATCGTTTTCAGTGAGAGCTACAGTATGAATGTGTGAAATTTTTACCCAATGAAATTTGTGAAATGGCTACTTTTAATACTTTCTAAGAGTCATGATCTGACTTATTTCCAGAATAATCTATTGTGTAACTGTATTTATTCATTGTATACTGTACTGAAACATAGACACAGAGAAACAGAAATTGTTGGCAGATAAGGACTGCTAGGCCCATCCAGTCTGCCCGTAGGCCCTATACATTGTATTTGGCCACTGACCCTATGTGATCAATGGCTTGTCATCACTCCCTCCCCTCTCAGACTTCCCTTGTGCCTGTCCCAAGCATGCTTAAACCCCTCCACTGTGCTTGCCCCCACTACCTCCTGTGGCAGATTATTCTATGTGTCGACTACCCTTTCTGTGTAGAAAAACTTCCTCACATTACCTCTTAATCTACCCCCTTCCAATTTCATATTGTGCCCCTGTGTTCTAGTACTTTTTATACATTGGAAAAGCTCCCACTCCTGCACCTTGTTTATGCCCTTGAGGTACTTGAAAGTTTCAATCATGTCCCCCCACTGTCTCCTCTCCTACAGTGAGTACATATTGAGATCCCTTAGTATTTCCTCATATGTTTTGTGATGTAAGCCCTGCACCATCTTTGTTGCCCTTCTCTGGATAGTCTCCACCTTTGTCCTTCCACAGGTGTGGTCTCCGGAACTGCATGCAGTACTCCAGGTGAGGCCTTACCAATGTTTTATACAACGGCATCACCACCTCCCCATCCTGCTAGTGATACCCCTGCCTATGCACCCCAGCATACCACTGGCCCTCCCTGCCACCTTTGTACACTGCTTTGATACCTTAAGGTCTTCAGAGATGATAACCCCATAGGTCCTTTTCCTCTTTGGTGACAGTCAGCCCCCTCCATCCTATAGCTCTCCCCAGGGTTCCTTCTACCCAGGTGCATTACTTTGCACTTCTTTACATTGAACCTCAGTTGCCACATCTCTAACCATCTTTCAAGCTTCTCCAGGTCCCTCTTCATTTTCTGCACCCTTCTGGAGTATCCACCCTGTTGCAGATCTTGGTGTCATCTGCAAACAGGCAGACCTTTCCTTGCAGCCCCTTTGCGATGTCACTAATGAAGACTTTGAACAGGACTGGTCCTAGTACTGATCCCTGTGATACCCCACTGGTCACCCCCCCCCTCGCCCCAGATTGTACCCCATTTACCACCACCCCCCGTCTCCTGTCTGTTAACCAGTTCCTAAGCAAGTTCACCACCTTGTCTCCCATGCCCAGACTACCCATCTTGTTAATCAGCCTTCTATGTGGGACGGT
Source organism: Neoceratodus forsteri (assembly GCA_016271365.2). Taxonomy (NCBI): domain Eukaryota; kingdom Metazoa; phylum Chordata; order Ceratodontiformes; family Ceratodontidae; genus Neoceratodus; species Neoceratodus forsteri. The sequence goes on from CM028129.1 coordinate 29,102,266, forward strand.
ATTGAAGGCTTTGCTGACATCCAGGTAGGCGACATCTACTGCCCCTCCCTGATTAAGTTCCCTTGTCACCCAATCAAAAAAAATCTAACAGATTCATTTGACATGACCTTCGTGCTGCGAGTCCATGTTGCATCAGATCCAGAGCACCACTGGATTCCAAACGTGCCACTTCCTTTCTTTCAGCAGTGTCTCCATGATCTTTCCCACCACTGAGGTGAGGCTGACTGGCCTGTAGTTCCCTGCTTCCTCCCTACTGCTGCTTTTGTGCAGTGGGACTACATGTGCCCTCCTCCAGTCCTCTGGAATGACACCCATGTTGAGTGACTCTGTGAAGATGGCCATCAGAGGTGCTGCTAGTTCCCTTTGCAGCTCCTTTAATATCCTTGGGCGGATGCCGACTGGCCCCATGGCCTTATCCACCTTCAGATTTGTGAGTTTTTCCAGAACTCTCTCTCCACTGTGAATTGACTGGTGTTCACCTCTCCTCCTACATTGCCTCTGCAACCCAACTGTGGTCCTTGATCCACCCCCTCCTTAGTGAATACTGAGCAGAAGTATTTGTTCAGTATTTCTGCTTTGTCCAGATCCCCCTCCTTGCAATCTCCCTTCTCCCCTTTCAGTCTCACAATCCCATCCCTATTTTTTCATCTTTCACTGATATACCTATAAAATGCCATATCCCCTTTGTTTACAGACTGTGCTACACTCTCTTCTTTCTGTGCCTTCACCCTCCTAACGGCCTCCCCTGCTTCCCTTAAACCTTCAAGGTACATCTCCTTCTCCTCCTCCCTTTGGCTCCCCTTGTATTTCCTGAAAATCAGCCTTTTAGCTCTGACTTTGTCCCTCATTTCCTTGGAGAACCATAGTGGTTTCCTTCTTATTTTCCCTTTGGCCACTATCCTGTTGCATTGGTTTGTTATATCCACTATGGCTCCTTTCAGTTTCTCCCATTGTTTTTCCATTGTTACTTTATTATGTGTATTGTATGATTTATTTTATGTGTATGATGTGTACACCTTTGAAAAGGGTCTCTTGAGCTCAAAGGTTTTCTGAATATAATAGACAAACTCTATTTTAGTAGCATTTTTGTCATTTGGTGTATGAGGAGGTAGTACAATGTGCACTGAAAGCCATGCTGTTATAGTGATCTTTAATATGTATTTTACAGGACCAAAATAGCCTTGAAAAAGTGACGTTTAGTCACTAAATATTGGTGTGTCCAACATTCAGGTGACTTTGTGCTCAATTAAAAATTACAAATTGGTATTTAACATTTACAAGAATTTAGTCTGCTAGTTTGTTAGTGGTTTTTAGCCACTGGGAAAGTCATATATACACCCTTTGTGCTGCAACACTGGACAGCAGCACTGAGGAAACAGATCTAGGAGTAACCATAGACAGTGCACTGAAGTCAGGCAGGGGGCATTCTGCCTTAGTGAAGACAGTAAATGAAAAGCTGGGCTGCATTAGGCAACAGAAAGCAAGCAGATCAAAGGTGATGATCCTCTTCCTGCATGAAACACTGGTTAGGCCATACAGAATTCTGTGTCCCATTCTGATAACTGCAGTAAAGTAAGGACCAGTGGTGTGTAAAGTTGGATGACTGGTTTGCAGATTAAGTCACAAATTTGCTGCAATTCAGGAAGTTAGTCCACCTTGCAAAGCTTCAATTTGCAGTACAGGAGTAACTTCATGAATGAAAAATTTAGTAACTTCACTGGTTACAGCACCTTGAAATATTTGAAAGGCGCTCAATCAAATAAATTTTATTATTATTATTATTATTATTATTATTATTACTGGTGAAGTAGGATCCACAGGTGAAGTTCACTACTCACTATGGGAATGCAGGTCACATGGTACTGAAATGAGCTGTGTGGCATGTGGAGGCTGTGCTCAGTGCAGTCTTATAAAGAGAGAGAGAACTGAAGAGAAGACTGTCAATGTGTCCCTGCTTGTCTGAGCATGACAACCTTTAAAACTAATCCAAAAGCAGAGTATTTGGTACCAAATCACTTAAAAACAAGCATTTGTCAATGCCGAATGTTTGCTTGCTGGCATTGGCATTGGTAGTGTAGAAGTTACAGAGCTGCATAATAGGAATGGCAGCGAAGTATTGAACTGAAGCCAACCCCACCACCACCACCCTACAGAGAGTGACAGGCATTGGGTGTGCCTTTGGGTCATCAGGCATAACGACCATGCCATTTCACCACACCCTACCCTGCAGACACTGACAAGTGTCACAGTGTGCCTTGTCTTTGGTCTTATGCGACACCCCATTCCATCAGGAAATACGGTGAGATGGGTGTGGTATAGGAGAATGGGGTGAAGTTTGGGCCTGAGAGTCCGAGGCACACCTTGATGCCTCTCACTGGCTGCAGGGTGTGGGTGTGGGTGGAATGGTATGAGCATGACAGGCAAGAATCCCAAGTCACTCCTGATGCCTGTCATTCTCTACAGGGTAGGGCATTATGATCCAAACCCTGACACCTCAGGCATTAGTTGGTATTTCACTCCAAATTTTCAACATGGTTTTTTTGTGACCCCCACCTCATGAACAGTGGCAATATCAGTTTGTTAGCCGAAAACTGCTTTTGCACAGCGACTATGGCATTTGGCACCACAGGTGCAAAAACACATTCTGAACAGGATGTGAAAAATGACAGCGGTACTGTTCATGGGGAGGTGTAAAAAATGGCAATGTTGAAAATCTGCTGTGAAAATCTTAAAAAAACTGATGAAGTCACAAGCGTGCGTAGAAACTGTGCAACGCACACCCGTAATGTAACTAATTTGGGGATATTTTTACAGCAGATTGTTAACACAGGCATTTTGGGACCTCCGATCATGCACAGTGTCAGTGTGATTTTCTTTATCTGTCCCGAACAATGATTTCCCACAGCGACCACGCATTTCTGTGCTAAAAGTGTGAAAACACATTTCAGCCATGTTGTGGAAAATGACAGCTGTACTGTTCATAAGGAGGTGTGGAAAAATGCCACTGGTGAAAATCTGGACTGAAAATATTACAAATTCATGAACTTACGAAGGTGCATGGAAACTGCTCAATGCTCACTCATAACACAATCATTTTATGGAGTTTTGTCACCAAATTTTCAACATAGCCATTTTAAGACCCTCATGACCAGTGTCACTGTGATTTTCTTAATCTGTCCCAAACATTGTTTTCGCACACCGACTGTACCATTGTGCACTACATGTGTGGAAACACATTTTGGGCTAGATGTGAAAAATGGTAGCTGTACTGCTCATAAGGAAGTGCGGTAAAATGGCACTGTTGAAAATCTGGTGTGCAAATATTACAAATTCGCAAACTTGCCAGCGTGCGTAGGAACTGCACAACGTGTGCTCCTAAAATAGTCATTTTTGGGAATTTTTTCACCAAATTTTCAACATAGCCATTTTAACACCTCTGCTCATGACTAGTGTCACTGTGATTTTCTTAATGTGTCCCATACATTGATTTCGCACACCGACTGCACCATTGTGAGCTACATGGGCGGAAACACGTTTTGGGTGAGATGTGAAAAATGACAACTGTACTGCTCATAAGGAGGTGTGGTAAAATGGCATTGTTGAAAATCTGGGTGAAAATGAAAATTCACAAACTTACAGCGTAGTAGGAACTGCATAGCACACTACATAAAACAGTCATTTTAGAAATTTTTCCACCAAATTTTCAAAATAGGCTTTTTGAGAGCCCACCTTATGAACACTGGCACTGTCATTTCATTAATCATTCCGGAAAGGTGATTTTGCGCAGTGGCTGCAAAATCACAATTCGGGCCTGAGTAACGCCATGACAGTGACAGCATTCATGAGAAGGGTTCCCAAAAACCCCATGTTGAAAATTTGGTGCAAAAAATTCCAAAAAATGCCCGAGATATGCATCAAAGTTGAAAAAACCCTATCTATTACATTATACAGCTTACCGGCATTTCCTCAGTTCGTGGTTGGATTTGAAGAGTGCAGATGTGTTCCTGGTCCACCGAAGATCGTCGCGCCAGACTCCAGAGGAGAGTATAGGGTGAGGGAGGGTGTGGGAGGCAGGGTACACAGTGGGTGGGTGTGGGTTGGGGCAGGGAGACTACTGAGGGACTGTTTTAATTTGGTTTTTTGTACTAAGAGCGTTGGGGACGTTTGCCATGCTGGGTGGGCTCCCAGCATGGCAGCTGAAAAGCTGTTTGGGAGGTCTGGAGCAGATGAGGATTGGGCACCCCGTCGGCCATGCGGGCTGTGCCACGCTGGGGTGGGCTCCCCAGCGTGGCAGCTGTAAGGCTGTTTTGGGGTTGGAGCCGATGGGGACTGGGCACCCTGTCAGCACGGACATGTGCCACGCTGGGTGGGCTCCCAGCGTGGCACCAGAAACTTTTTTGTGGGGCATGGAGACAATGGGGCATGGAAGTACCCCATCAGCTATACAGTACTTAGCGATGGGGGCGCGTCACACGCAATATGCATGCGTGCGATGTTGGACGGGGAGCTCTGCTCACTGAAGCAGAGCTCTCCGCTCAACTGTATGCCACTGCATTTTCAGCTGTCATAGACAGCTGGAGCAGTGATTGGCGCACTGCAACCAGGCCTGCAAACACACTGACTGAATTGGAAGAGGCTGACACACCTCTGGAAAACTCAGATGATGGCACTATGTTTCTTGCACATGCGTGCAAGCAAACATAAAAAGATATAGAGTGTGTTTTGCAGTTAGATTAGTGTTGTTTTGTTTTACTTTGTCTAGTGAATCACTGTTGTGTGGGGGAAGGGAGGTCTTTCAGCTAGCAAGGCAGCCCATAAAGAAGACCAGTGACTTGAGCTTCTTTTACCATGAGCACTAGCATAATTTGTTTTCCCTCAGTCTTTCTTGTTAATTAGACTTTAATATTGCAAGGAAAATAAAATAATAAAGGTCGCACTGTGAGACGAGCATCTTTTTTCTCAGTGTGCCTTACCTGGTAAAACATTTTCAATAAACAATAAATAATAATAATTAGTTTTGTCTGTGGTCAGGGATTTTTGACTTTATTGCTGTAGTACAATTTGTTTGGTTAAGCAAACTATTGTGTCAGTCTGTTTCTATATTAAGTGTAGTTATTTTGTCTAATTCTTAAAGTGACAATGTTACTTACAGTAACTTTTGAATTATTCCTGCTGTGTATGTATTGCTAATCCCTGTTGTGTTAAGAAAAAATATATATGTTTTTAGTGGTTTTACTGTAGCTACAATTAACTCAGTAAACTGTTCTATTCAGATTCAGATCACACTGCTAATCCATTTGGTGAGGTGTTGTCACCTGCAGCTATTTAGTTTTTCTGCAGGGTTTTTTATTATTTTATTTTTTTTGCAATATTAAAATCTAAATATATAAAATGAGTGGAAAGAAACACGTATGTACTGGGAGAGGTACTGACAAGGTGGCCAAGCAGTGCACTGGTTATGTGGGGCAAAAGGGTGTTGTAGCTTTTTTTGGGGGGGTAAGTGTAAACACAGAGGGACGGAAGGACTAAGGAGGAAGGAATGGAAAATAATCATAAAAAGGACAGAGTGTAAAAGAGGCAAAACTTCAGGATGGGAGATAAAAGGACAGAAAAAAGGAAGATGGAGTACCAGTTGCACTGGAAAGGTTTCTTCATGGCCCACTCCCAGATGGAGCAGCACCCCCCCAACACAACAGTGGAGCCCATTCATATCATCAATCAGCACCTGCTGGTTCTACAGTAACTTGGTCATGAGCTGCTCCACTGAACCAACATGGTGGCGGAGGTCCCCATCTCCTCCCACTGTTTGGACAGCTGTTCTGTGGTAGTTGTCGGTGATGCAGGTGCTGGTCCTGGTGCTAGTGTGGGTGGCAGTACTTCTGGTGATGTACCACACCCCTCGGTAAACTGAGAATGATGTCTACATGCTGCTAACCCCCCTTGGTGCCAGACAAGGTTCACCACCACCACTTGCCATCTTGAGCTTCTTGGCCTCCCCCTGAACCTCATGGAGGATTGTAAAATGAGTGTTCTGGCCACCAGTGCTGATATGGCTCCCCTTTATCCCTGGCTGACCAGTGTGTGACAGATATTGCATTTCACAACATGTCATCCTGGCAGTCAACAGTGACAAACGGTCAGACCAGGGAAGAGCATGGCTGCTTGACTCTGGGTGGCACTGAGGAGCCAGAGGGGCATGTGCAAGACTCCTCGGGGCAGCTGGTGGTGGTGATGGTACCATGGAAGGCACAGGGGTTCAGGCTGCTCTGGAGCTTTTGACTGCTGATGTGGAACAGAGGGAATAGGGGGATGCTGCTGAACTGTGGCTGGGGGTTCCCACTGCTGCAGGGCTGGGGGAGCCGAAGGCTGCTGCTGCAGTTGGGACTCCAGTGGAGGGGGGGCTGCTGGATGCTCCCCAAATGCTGCGTGGCACAGGCATATGGTGACACTGCCATGAGTCCTTATGCAGCCATGAGAGGACTCCATCTCACAAGATAAAAAGAAGGAGGGAGAAAAAGAGACAGAGAAAAGAAAAAGACAGTGAAAAAGGGAAAATAGAGCTGCATCATATCTTAAAAAAAGAGGTAAAATATTTAAGAAAATTAAAACTAAATTACTAATAAGATCACAAATACTTGAATGAGAATGAAAAAATAAGAAACACAAAACTCTGAAAGTTATGAAAAAAGCAGGTATTTTCTTGGGTTTTGCTCCCTCTGAAAGTTGTCAGCCTCCTGTCCCCTCCACTGACTACTAACAATGCAAAACCAAAAGTGAAGCGCTCTTACTGTATAGAGATGTACCATGTGATCTGCAGAAGCTCTTCCATGTGACCTTGAGACACTTGTTTACCAGTAGCCTCATTCTGACCAAACTTCGCCTAGGTGTACCCCAAGGACAAAGTTACCAGCAAAGTTGCAATGACAAATTTCCTATTAAATAGCCAACATCTGTGAATTTATCCACAAAGGCAAATTTGGTAAAATTCAGCTTAACTTCACTGGCAGATTAAAACTTCACAGCATCTGTGGAAAAAACATTGAAGAAACTGAGAGTATCCAGCACAGGTCTACCAAGCTGATTAGCCACACATGAGGCAAAGTTTTGCGGTGAGACTGGACATACTCAAATTATTCAGCCGAGAGAAGAGAAGGCTAAGAGGGCAATAATATTCTTGACATTATACTTAGCAATATTGAAAAAGGACTTGTTAATGTCAAAGTTAGGGAACCATTATGATCCAGTAACCATAACATGGTAACTTGTTCACTAATAGAGTCAAAGTCTGTAATAAATGGTAAAACTAAAATAAGACACTTTGCCAAAGCTGATTATACACAAATGAAGAACGTTCCACAGAACTGGAATTGGAAACATGAGTTGCAAGGACTGCCTTTGGAGGACTTGTGGGCTAAGATAGACAACAAGTTACAAGTCTGCATTCACCAATATGTACAGTACCACTCGTAGAAAAATACAACAGTAAGGGGTGAATACATAAATGGTTCAATAAAAAGATACAGAAAATGGTCACAAAGAAGGACAGGTTATACAAAAAATACAAACTGAATCCAGCACATGGTAAATGGGATTTATACAAACAGTATGAATGAAAATGCAAATGTGCAATTAGAAAAGCAAAGGCTAAGGCAGAACTGAATCTTGTAAGCAACAAATCAAACAAATGTAAACAATTTTACAGTTACGTGGGAAGCCTCAGAAATGGACACAAACATATATCCAATTTAAAAGATGGGGAGAGCACTGTAGACAATGAAGAAATAATGGCTACAAAATTCAATACACACTTTCTGGGTGTTTTTGATGATAAGGGTGGTGTAAATGTAAACACTATGTCAAAGGTTATAGGGAGCAAAAGCAAATGGGACACTGAGATTACAGCTAAACAGGTAAGTGACAAACTCAGAAAATCAGATAAATAAAAATCTCGTGGCCCGGATGGACTTCATTCACACTGCCTTAGTACTCTGTCAGATGAACTGGCACAGCCCTTAGCATTATTATTTAATACATCCATGCAAGAAGGAAAAGTGTTATGAGTATGGAAGGTTGCCCATTTAACCCCCATACTGTACATAAAAATGGGGATAAGACAAAGGTTGAAAACTACCACCCAATAAGTATTTATTTATTTATTTATCTATCTATTCAAGTTTCAGATTACAGTACCTTTGAGTCAAAGGCTCTTTTAAAAAGGTTCCACGTCAGAGTAAAGACAACACAACAGAGAACTAAATACAAGTGGAATACATGATACATGGAGTTATATCACATCCATAGTGGGCAAAATTATGAAAAGTTTTATTAAACAATTCCTGGAGAAGGACCTAGGACAGCTAGGACTAGTAGACATAACCCAATCTGGGTTCGGACACAGTACATCATCTGTCAGCAATTTATTGGATTTTTTTAAACCAGTTAGTCAAGCAATAGACCAGGGCATGCCAGTGGATGTGGTTTACTTGGACTATAGAAAAACGTTTGACTTGCTATCCCATGACACCCTAGTGGGATTACTCAAGGAAAAGGAAGTGAAAACATGTTTTGTGTCATGGATTGCATTGTGGTTGGAGGACAGAATGCAGAAAGTCCACATTAGAGGGCACCTGTCAGATTGGGGGAGAGTGGCAGGGGATATTTTGGGACCTTTGCTGTTTAATTTTTTTGTGTCCAATATGCAGGTATCAGAGGGTGTGTGGTTAACGAAATATGCAGACAATACCAAAGTGGGAGCAATTGTAAATAATACAGTAGCTGTAAACAACTTACAGAAGCAACTGAATTCCCTGGCAAACTAGGCAATAACATATAAATTGGAATTTAATGAAAAGAAATGCTGAGTTAAGCATTTTGGGAGTAACAATCTGAGAGCTCAGTATTCTATTAATAATATCATCCTAGATAGCACTGACACTGAGAAGGACTTGGGGGTAATTATAACAAATACATTAAGTTTTGAATCTCATAACACGGAAATGGTAAAAAGGGCCAGAACAGTAATGGGTAACATCTTGAGTAATATTAAAAGTAGGGAGGCCGAGGTACTGGTGGCCCTTTACAAATCTCTGGTTAGGCCAGTGCTTAAATATGGAGCCCCCTTTTCAACCCCTCAGTAGTACTAAAAGGCTAGAGAGGGCACAATGAAGGTTAACTAGGAATGTAAGATCACTTAAAAACAAAATATTACCTCAATGGGTTGCAAGGTCTGGGACTGTATTCCCTGGCATATAGAAAAATAAGAGGGGACCTTTGTTTTGTGTACAAGGTGTGCAGAAATGAATTAACATGGGAATCTGCTGGGTTGAAAACAACACCAAATACTGGTAGGGTGACTAGAACGCTCATGTTTCAGATACAAGGGAAGTATATAAGACTATCAGAAGGGGGTGGATGCGTGGAATGCACTTCCAGCAAAGGTCGTGCAAGCAACAAGTATGTCCTCCTTTAAACGTTTACGAGATGACTTTATGGGTGACAAAAATGGAAATACATCCACTGATAAGTCACAAGTCTATTATGGCCTCACTGCCTCTTGACTTGTAATATCACCTCTAAACCTATGAACTTCCAAGGATTACGGTTCTTTGGCAAACATGCTGAACTTGTAAAAGAAAAAAAGCTCAGCACCTGGCCCGAGTTCACAAGGCTGCGCCCTAAGCCACAATAATAATCCAGAAATGTCTATTGTGGTGCAGCCAGTTTATTCTGTAGTGCAACCAAAGTGCAAATTCGTGCGGTCACACAATTGCAGCAGTTGATCAGCTCCTGTTGCAACTGTATTGAAGGTTTAGTGTGCAGTCTGTTGAACTCGGGGCTGAGCACTGAGCTTTCTCTTTTTACAACACCATCTTCTAGCAGAGGCCCTTTATCCAATGCCATGAAAACTTTGCAGACATTACTGTTGAAAAGATTAACCTTCTGCTCATTTCCCTCCACTACCCTTCCCCCTGAATGTCTTACAATTACCCTTTTCATCTTTCTTGTTTCCCCAATGTGAAGGCTATCGCCTGTAGTTATGTGGGGGAAGAGCTCCTCCCCACATCCTATTTAAATCAGCAGGCTACATCCGCTCTGCTTAGAGCGAGTTGCACTCACTGCTGTGCCATTGCTGGTTCCATGGCTGCTCTCCATGTCCCCCGTCTGTTCCGCCTGGCTTCATTTCATGTGGGTTCCCTGGCTCGTTTTGTTTTCTTTCGTCCATGTGCTTTATTTGGGGGGGGGGGTGTTTGTGCCCTGCTACCTTTCTCTGCCTATGTTCTTTCTGTTTGTCTGCATGCTGTGTTGCTGTCTCCTCCTTTCTTGAGCAGCCCGGCTCCACGCCCCAGTCCTTTGCCACCTTCATTCACCTTTTCCTGCTGTTACCAACTTGCGGCTTCCTTTCAGTCATGCCACAACTGCCTCCGGAGCTCCTGCCATTCTCGCTGCTCCCACGATTTCTTTGATTGTCTCCTTCTCAGTGCCATTGGTCCTGCGCTAGCCAGTCTGTTTGCTCACACATAATGTGACTGTGTTTACACTGCTTATGCTGATCTCCATGTTAATCACTGCAGCTGGGAGCAGTGGCTTGCCATGTGGGGAGCGTATGCTTAGCTTGTGAATTTCTTTATCTGCTGTTTAGTTTTCACATCAAATTCTGCTTGGACTTTAAGCAGGACTCTGAGCACCAGTTTTGCTACAAAACATAAATAACACAGCACTTCTAAGCACTTAAACCAAGCCATTTAAAGGACATGCTCTACTTTAACATTCTGAATGTTTTTCCAGTTTCCTGTTTTAACTGGTTCAGTGTGGTCTAGTTATCTATCGCTTGGATGTAACACCACTGCAACAATCATTGCATTTCTTCTGACACTATTTACATACCAACATACTAAAATGCCAGCAGAATAGGCCTAACGGTCTTTCGCGTCTACTCGTTTGGTCAGCCCCCACCCTGGGAGCAGACCTTGCTGCCCCCCTCGCCTTCTCTGGTTTCTCCCTTCCAAGTTCCGGATATTCTCGCTGCATTGGATTTTGCTTCCAGAACCCTTCCCCTATACCTTTTCCACCCCCTCTTGAACCCCTCCACCGTCTCTGCCTCCACCAGCCCCCTAGGCAGCACATTTCATGGCTCCACCTCCCTCTCAGTGAAGTAGTACCTCCTCCTTTCTCCCCTGAATCTTCCCCTGTCCAGTTTCCACCCATGCCCTCTAGTGGCCCCCTCCTCCTTTCTTCGAAGCACCCTGACTGTTCCTCCCCTATTTACCCCCTTTGTGTACCTGAAGACCTCTATCATGTCCCCCCAGTCTGTTCTCTCTTCCAATGTGTACATATTTAGCTCTTCAAGCCTTTCCTCATAGGTCCTGTCCCCCAAGCCCCAAATCATTTTGGTTGCCCTCCTCTGGACCCTCTCCAGGAGTTTAATGTCCCTCTTTAAGTGTGGCCTCCAAAACTGCATGCAGTACTCAAGGTGTGGCCTCACCAAGCAGTTATAGAGAGGAGTATCACTTCCCTCTTTCTGAGCTGATCCTCCCTGAGAGTGCATCCCAGCATCCTGCTGGCCTTGGCTGCTGCCCTCTACAAGTCTCCGAGTTGTTCATCTTGACATCCACCACCACCCCAGGTCCCTCTCAGCCATCGAAACTTGTAGCATATCCCCCCCAGGGTGTACACTTGGCCAGGGTTTCTGGCCCCCAAGTGCAGTACCTTGAATTTCCCTGCATTGAACCTCAGCTTCCACTTTTTAGACCATCTTTCCAGAGCCTCCAGGTCCCCCTGCAGGGCCACCCTCCCCTCCTCCCCATCCACCACCACCCCCAGTTTTGAGTCATCCACAGAGACCCATCTCACTCCTGATACCCTTCCTTATGTCAGAGATGTAGATGTTGAACAGGAGGGGCCCAAGGACTGATCCCTGTGGGATCCCACTAATGACCCTCCTTGGGAATGAGACTATCCCACCAACTATGACCCTCTGGGTCCGGTCCTGGAGCCAAATGTCTATCCATCTGATTACCTGGTTCCCCACCCCAATTTCTCCCAGCTTATCCAACAGGCCCATGTGAGGAACAGAGTCAAATGCCTTGCTGAAGTCTAGAAAGAGGACGTCCACTGGTCTACCCAGGTCCAAGGCACTCGTCAGCCAGTCATAGAACTCCACAAGGTTTGTCTGACACAATTTGCCCGGGATGATTCCATGCTGTCTATCGTTCAGGCACCCTGACTTTTCCAGGTCCCCCCCCAGCCTCTCCTTGACAATGCCCTCCATCATCTTGCCCACCACCGATGTCAGGCTGACAGGCCTGTAGTTCCCTCTCACCTCCCTTAATCCCCCCCTGTGGATAGGTACTGTATGCGCCACCTTCCAGTCCTGGGGCACCCACCCTGTCCTCAGAAAGATGGTGAAAAGCTCCAACTGGGGTTTTGCCAGGTCATCTGCAAGTTTCTTCAGCACTCTGGGATGTAATTTATCTGGCCCCTGTGCTTTCTCCATCTTAAGGGACCTAAGGGCTTCCCCCACTCTCTCTGCTGTGATTTCCTCTTCCGCTACCTCTTCTCCCTGCTTAGCCTTCCCCTCTCCTGCCAGTGATGCCCCCCCTCCCCAGACCCGCCGTTCGGAAAGGGTCCCCCTCCTCAGTATCACTGTCTCCTCCCATGTATGATGCAGCACCCCCATTTTCCTTGGTGAAAACTGAGGTGAAGTACTCATTTAGTACTTCAGCCTGCTCCCCTGGGTCTTGTGCCCATCTCTCCCCTAATCCTGCTAATCTGCTCCTTCACCCTTCATTTTTCCCCAATGTATCTAAAGAACCCCTTGTTCCCTCTCCTAATTTCCCTGACCAGGTTCTGCTCCTTCCTTGCCTTAGCTGCCCTCACCACCCTAGTGGCCCTTCTAGCCATCGGCACGTACTCCCCTTGATCCCTTTCACTCCTTGAGCACTTGAATTGCCTATAGGCTGCCTTCTTTCCCCGCACCACCTCCTGGACCTCCCTGGTCTGCCAGCAGGGTTTTCGGGCCCTACCGCAATTTTGTCTTATTCTTGCACAAGTGCTGGTAGCCTCCTGCACCACTGTCCTGATGATTTCCCACTTACTATCAGTGTCCATGTCTGACTCAATCCCATCCAAAAGCTCCTTAAGGAGCCTTCCCAATTCCTTAAAATCCGCCCCCTGAAGTCAGTTACCTTCGTTTTTGTGCAGCCTTCTAACCCTCCTAGGTCCAGGCAGAACCAGACCGTGGCATGGTCACCCCCCACCACAGGTCCCTTACCTCCAGGCCCCCAATCTGGTCACTGTCTGCCAGGGCCACATCCACTACCTGCGCCTCCCTGGTCGGTTCCCCCACCTGCTGAGTTAGGAACACATCTTGAAAGACATCCAACAACCTCTGTTCCCTGGCCACTGAGGATGTCATAGTCTCCCAGTCTGTTCCTGGCATGTTTAAGTCCCCCAACACCACCACCCTTCCCCTGCCTAGTCTGCAGTGTCTCCCAACATCTGCCACCAGACTCTCCTCGAGCTCCTCCGCCAGTGCAGGGGGTCTATACACCACTCCTATTTTTAATCTCTTGCCCCCCCTTGTTATCAAGGTGATCCAAATCGCTTCTACAGTTCCCTCTGCCTCCTCTACTTCCCCTATGCCAATGCAGTTTTTGACTATCATTGCTACCCTTCCTCCCCTTCCCTCCCCCCTGTCCTTCCTGAACATAGTGTAACTCTCCAGGTTCAGGTCCCAATCATGTCCTGCGGTGGCCCAGGTCTCAGTGACCGCTGCCACATCCACCGCTCCCCTAGTTAGCATAGCCTGGAGCTCAGTCATTTTATTGCCCAAGCTCCTGGCATTTAGCAGGACTACCTTCCACCCTTTCCCTATACTTCCATTTCCCCTGCTCATGTTCCCATGGGGATTCTGTTTTCCACTGGTCTGCACTTTACCAGTTGGCCTTTTCCTGCATTCTTCCGGCTCCCCAGGGGTGGAGACAGAGTCCCTCCTTGTCGGCCCCCCACAGCCTTTTCTCCCATCCTCCCCTTTCACAAGTTTAAACCCACTTTTCACCAATGAACCCTGTATTTTCAACTTAAGGATTCCCCTTCCCTCCAAATTGAGATGGAGCCTATCTCTAGCATACAGCTCCTTATCCTTCCAGGTCTCCCCCCAAACCTCCATCAACCCATACCCTCTGACCTGACACCAATCCCTGAGTCACTGGTTTATCTCTCTAATCTTCCTTTTGTGTTCCCCACTAGCCCTTGGCACTGGCAGGATTTCTGAGAAGGAAACTGTGCATCCTATGTCATGACAGACCCTGGCAAGCTCCCTGAACCTTGCCTGTATCTCTAGCTTGCTATTTCCCTCAATAACATTTGTACCCAGGTGGACCAGTATGTAGGGGGAACCCCAACAATCCTTTGCCAGCTGATATACCTCGTGCTTGGCCCTGTGCACCGTTTGTCCAGGGAAGCATTTGTTCTAACTGGCCAGGCTTCTCCTTCCCTATCCCATTTGATACCTCTGATCATAGAATCCCCCAACAGGAGCACTCTGACAGCTCCTTTTCCTCCATTCCCCCCCCTTCCATGTCCATCATCCTTTCTACCAACCCCTCCACCCAGCAAGCTCCTTGTTCCTCCCCTATCTGGGTGCTACATGCCGCACCCTCCTTATTTACCCTGGCCACCTCCCCTCTGATCCTATGCCTCTCCTTCTCCTTAGTATCCTTCTGTACCTCGCCAACTCCCCCCTCACTGCTCACGAATGGTCCTTCTCCCCCATCTGCTAAACTAGCCTGGCTCATCTTTTCTTCCTTCCTTCCTATCTCCGTTTAGTCCCTCCTTGCTTGTCGTGCTCCCCTGGCCTAAACTATCAGCTCCCTTTACTGTATCCTTCTTGTACTTCTGGTCCTTCTCCTTGCCCTTTCCTCCCTCTTCCCTCTGCCCCTCCTGCTCTGATTCACTGCTCCCCCTGTTCCTCCTGCTTTCCAGCCCCTGCCTCCCCCCCCCCCAACTCCCTTTCCATCTCTAACCACCCCTGTCATGGCTACATGGCTACATTTAAAGAACCTTTTGGGAAAAGAATTTCAAGCAGTACAAGCAAGGAAGATTTATTCTCGCAGTTTGAACTTTCACCTCTATGGGGACACACATCTAACCTTCCTTCACCTCTGGGAACCATGCTGCTGCCAGCCAGTTGGCATGCTCTGTTTGACTTGCTTGGACATGCAATTCACCCAGGCCTGCATGCAGGTTTATTCCGGCAGTGTATCAGAACTGCATCTATCTGTTACATAGAAACTTACTGTTTCTACACTAGAAGAACAAGACATGTTATTACTAAGTTGGGCCATCCTGCGAGCTCTGAGCAGCAGCAGCGTCAGATAGATCTCTGCACTTTCACCTTCTGAGCTTTGACAGTCTATTACTCATGTTATTGGCCAACTGTTCTAACATATCCTGCTTCCTTACTTGCTTCTACGGCAGCAACCCTGAGCTAGCTAAGGTACCGAGTGGGCTACTGCCTATCTCAGATTATTACTTTTATTCCCTGCGTGGGTCCAAGTCCCCTTGCTCTACATATTTGCCCCTGTGATGCATGCTGTGTCGAGCAGCCTTCCTAGACAGTATCGACATTCGAATTCTCGGCTGCGTATGCTAGATTCCATGAGGCTAGCTGCCTCTCTTTACTTTTCTACCAGCTGACCTACGTGGGATCCAGCCATTCATCCTACCTGCATTCAAGCTTAGCCCCTTCTTTGCCTTCGACTTCTAGTTTCTGGCCATGCACTTCAGTAATGTACCCCATCATCGCTCTCAGAGCCTGCTCCGACTCTTCTTGAGGACCATCTGGGCTTCTATCAAGATTGGACTCACTCCAGGATGTCTTGTCTCCAATCCTGCTGCTCGAGTTCTGGATGCTGTGGCTCACCTTGCCTGTTCGTACTTTTCCATCCATCCAGGATCATCTGTGCTCCTTTATGGATTTCCTCTCGGATTATGTTTTAGGATTTTACATTACTATCCCTGGATGCTTGCCTTGCTGCTTCACTTTGTCTGCTCCTTCATCTTCCAGCTGACCTACATGTGGTCCAGCCGTACTGGCTTACTTTTATGGGGCTTCATTGCCTCTCCTTACTTACCTCACCAGCTGACCTATGTGTGGTCCAGCTGCACATGCTAGCTTACGTGGAGCTGGCTGCCTCTATTTACTTACCTGACCAGCTGAGCTCACACGGTCCAGCTGACCTACGTGTGGTCCAGCTGCGCATGCTAGCTTACGTGGAGCTGGCTGCCTCTCTTTACTTACCTTACCAGCTGAGCTCACACGGTCCAGCTGTATGCTAGCCTTCTTGGGTTTAGCTACTACTTTATTTACTCACCAGCTGACATAGCCAGTCAATGTAACTTATTACCTCTGGTCGAGTTGCCAACTCATCCATCCAGGTCTCTTCACTGCAATCTTTACCATACTCAAACATCAGGAAACAACTGTTTACTGCACCCTTCTACTGCTCTCATACGTTTGCCTCAGGAATATACTTCTATGCTGCACAGCACTGCCTCAGGATTATGCTACTATTTACAATACCAGTTACAATCCATTCTTGCTAAGTTGCTACTAATTCTGCATTACATGCAGTCAGACATTATTATTAGTCTACATACCATTGCTCTACAACCTGCCTAGCCCACAGGGCTGGAGGTTCACCTCATTGCACCTGAAGACCTACACCCCTACAGGCCTGAGGTCCCTTAATCTTATATTACTACACTATATTCACTTGATTCTATGACCTGCCTTGCCCATCGGGCCGGGGGTTTACCTACTTCTGCTCTACACTTGCTACGCCCAGCTCGGGGCTTGGGAAGTTTGCATATTCTACTATACATCTACCTGCAGCCACATCTGCCAGCCTTAGGAGCTCCTGTTTATTATGGACTCACATCTGGATTTGTTTAGCCATTTGTCATCTATTCTTGGATGCTTCTGTCTTGCTGCTTCAGTCACATGAATTACTGTTGCTACACTCTTAGGACTTCATTGAGCTTATCCTAAAGACTTTAAATCTCATGATTTATGTACCAAGGCTTTTTGGACTGTGACAACGCTACTTCATTCATCTCAGCCTCTTCAGCTGTCACCGTGTATGACTCATAAGTTCGACTATTCAGGACTCGTCAGACTGTTCTCATCAAGTCGGTTCTAGCTACGGTACCATTCTGGCTTCAAAACATGGATACATTCATTGCTACGCAACTATTCAGATCACCAGACAATGCTTCAATTTTGTGCTGTTTCCAATTCCTCATGCTCCTCGCTGTATACAGTGCATAAATTATAATATACTACTCCTCTGCTACTACTTCTACTTCTGCAGATTCATTACTACTACTACTATTACAACTACTACTACTGACCTACTTACAGGTCCACTTCTTATCCTACTGCTCTTATTACCTGCTTTATCCTTACAGGGCCTAGAGGTTCATTTAGACCAATTCCCTATTCTACAACCTACTTCCCCGTCAGGATCTGGAGGTACATTTAACTTATGTCTACATATTCGCACTAAGATCTATACCTAATTAGGAGGCAGTATAGCACAGTGATCTAAGGCTCTGAGCTGCAAATCTGGTGACATCCAGCAAACCAGACCTGGGTTTGAATCCCACAGCTTCCACTTGCATACTGTGTGACCCTGAGCAAGTCACTTAACCTCCTTGTGCTCCCAGGTCGCTCCTGTAAAAAAGCTTTCAGCTTAGTGTGCTATACCTGGTTAAACAACAACTAATTCACTTACCCGCTTCCACTCCAGATCAGAGATTCCTACTGCTCTGCCCTCTCCAGATCATGCAGCATGCACCCAGTTATTATGCTTCATCACTAAGGCCTTCATTTCCAAAGCTTGCCAAGAGGAATACGATCTACTGTCCTCCTACTCTGGACATGGACACTAAGCAATTTGGTTACTGGTTCTCCTTGCAGAAGCTGTCCTCATTGCCGGAACATTCCAGCAATGTAACTTTGATGCTTCCAATTATTATCAACCATGGATTCCAGTTTCTCAACATTCTGCTCTGGACATGGACTCTTGGACTAGGATTTGCTAGAAGGATGCTGCCACGTTCACTTACCGGAATATTCTGCGCCATTCAGCTTTCACTTCACTGGATCAAGATCTCAAACTGTGTAACTTGAATTAGCTTAATATTGTTATTTAGGATTATTCCCCCTTAGTATGCCCAGAAGGACAGGCATGCCAGTAGCCATGGGTCCTTAGAGGTTTCCCCCAAAGGGGGTTTTTCCTCTCCTGCGTGCTACTGGTCACAATCTCCGAAGTTGGAGGATAATCATTTGATGCTATTATTCTTTTTGGGGGGTCTCATACTAATGGACTAAGCATTCTTTTTATGGTGGGATACAGAGAAAGGCCAAACCCATACCAAGTCATGACACGTTATTCATCCACTCAAGCATCTAAGCACTTGCATAAGACTATCCAGCTTACTTGTAGTATAATCGCTGACTATATAACTATGTTCAAAGTACGTAAGCACTGATCAATTCAAACTGCTGAATATCTGACAAGCATTGTCCTACTTACTGATCTGGCCTCTGCATCCAAGCACAACCTTCACTATTCAGTTACAATATGTAGCACAAGCACTGAGCTCTGAACCACACATAATGTACCTTAAGAGTTCTTTTTTTCCCTTTTGACACCCTCAGCAATGCACAGCTCTGTGCTTCTGCCCTTCTGACCCACCCAGTTGGCTTCTTTCAGCTTGTCCTGATATTCTCCCTGTCATCCTGCCCTGCGTTTCCATATATATTTTGAATGCCCCTTGTTTTATCCTCATTGCCTCCTCCCCACTTTCATTATGAACTAAATCAGCCTTTTTTATTTATTCCTCTTTCTGAATTTCCTTATCCAGAAATCAGTCACCTCCAAAATGGTCCCATAAATTACAGCCCTTTTCCTCTACCCCCATGACCTCATCTATTCCCTCCAGTTTTTCTCTCTTCCTTGACTATTTTTTACTGAAGTCTGCCCTTCTGAGGTTCAGGACCACAGCATTTAAAGAGGGTCTGCAGCTGCCCAGGACAAGTTCAAACCACATGGTATTGTGGTCACTGGACACCACTGGTTCCCCTCACTGCTATCCTGTTCACAAACATCAAACTGGAAAGCACCAAATAAAAATATGGCACCCAGTCCAGTGGGTTTTCTGAACCACTGCACCAATTAGCTATCCTGAACTCTGCTCAGCAGTACCAGATGTCTGTTGCTCTTTGATGCTGGGGTTTTCCAGTTAATGTCCACTGGGTTCAACTCACCCAAAGCCACTAGTTCCCCTTTTGTCAGTTTGTCAGTGCTTTTAGCCAATCAGCTGTTATTACTAGCAAGTCATCAATAATTCATTCGGTGTGAATGAATTTGGAGTTAGAGAGGCTGGTCACCGAGGGGATGATTTTCTTTCTGAGAGGTGTCTTCTTCATAGACTTTTTTTATTTGGATGATGAAGAGGGAGGAGGGTGGTGCACGGTATTAAGGGTGTACTCTTAGATTGGGACCAGTGTGGGTGGGTGGGGGTGCCCAGGATGGGGGGTGGGAAATTGGGTTTATTCAGAGTCAGGAGGGGTGAAGGTATTACTTAGTAAAAAGATAATAGGGAAATTTGCTGGGAGACTGGGAGCTAGGTTGGGGGTAGTGGTAACATAGATATATTTCAGCCAGTGGTGTGGCAGAGGATGGTTAAATGCTGCACGTAAGTGCAAGGTTTTCTTTTTTAACGTAAGCAAGCAAATAAAAAAAAAACTACACATAGTGACACTTCACCGGCAAAGGTGTCACTACGCGAGAGAGGCGCTGTGGAGCCCAAGCAAAATGGCCACCTGAATTTTTGCCTTACAGACTGTGAGAACTAATGAGCACTTTAAGTACCTCTTCGGATATCACCTGCTCACATCTCTGACATTTATTGGAAGATTAGCAGTGACAGCTCACTGTGGGGAATCCTACAAAGGATTAACCATGTGCAGAAGGAGCGCAAAGTAAAAATGTTGAAGGAGTTGTGACCATAAGAGGAGCTGGTTGCCTGGTAGATCTGAAGGCATAAACTTCATTACAGGAGACTCTGCAATCTTTAGGACTCAAATTAGAGCACCTAATAGAATCAGTGGATTCCCTAAATGATACATTTGATAGCATTTACACCAGGATGTTGGTACAGTAATAAAGACAAATGCTGATGGTGTTAAATCAGAGTTGGCAGATGAGAAGCATCAGGCTCAGTTGGCTGTGGAGGTGGCAGCCATGCAGAACAGGGAGAGTCAGCATGTGAAAATGCACCTAGAGATGCTCAAAAACCAGGTGTGTTCAGCCTTATATTTGAGTAATTGGGCTGCTTGAATGAGCTGAGGGAGACCATTTAAACTGTTTAGGTAGGACTGGTTTCAAGATCAACTGTGTGATGGAAGTGCAGAGCCACATTGTCTACTGCAAAAGGCGGACAAAGTGATGCTTTGTGGTTGGACTGAGAGTGCTGATCAACCACAAACTGTCATGCTAGTCTTGGATGGTGCCAGCACCTGTGATCATCTGTTATACATTGCATGCTGGATGAGACCAATGTTATTTGAAGAGAACCAGATACATCTATGTCCAGATATTAGTCTTGCCACTAGGCAGGAAAAAAGGTTTGATTCAGTGTGACAGCTGAGTTAAGAGATGTGTATGTTAGTCACTGCATGATTTTTCAAACTACGAGTGACACATGAGGGGAAGTCTACATCTATACCAATGCGGCAGATGCTGGGCGGTTTGCAGACAAAATTCCTGAAGCAGAAAGGTATCATCGGGAACCAGAGGCCAAGGAATCAGAGGCTGAGGACAGCTGAGGAGTCTGACTGTGCCAGTCTGTTTTCTGGATTTTTGGCTGTAGGAGCCGTCTTTTTCTACAACTGAGGTTGGTGGGGATGGTGCCAGTGAGTTTTTCATTTACTTCTCCTTTGATGACACTAAGTAATGGTGTGCAGATACCTCAAACAATGGTGAGTTCTGGCAGGTTATGTTGATTTTATTTATCTTAGGGTCTGCAATATAGCGCAGAGGCTAGAGCACTGAGCTATGAACCAAAAGACCCCATAGTCATGGATTTGAATCCCACAGCCACCAGAAGTGCCCTGAACCACATGTTACAGATGTCAGATCACCCAATCTTTTGAACAAGACACAGGCAGAAGGGGTTAGGGAGAAGTACCAGAAGCAGATGCAGGGTGGTCAGTAAGGGAAGCCAAAGCTCAGACAGAAGAGCGCATCACAAAAGCAGTGGCTAGAGGGGACAAAAACTTTTACAGGTACATAAGTGAAAAAAAGGGTGACAGAAGGAATGGTGAGACTGAAGGGGGAGGACAGAGGCAGTGTGCAGGATGACAACAGAAAAGCTGACATACTGAACAGATATTTCTGCTCTGTCTTTACTGAGGAAGGGGAGGGTAATGGGCCTAAAGGGAGTAAAAGGGGTGTGAAGGGCATGGAAATGGACACAAATCTCTTTACACGGGAAAGGGTCCTAAAGGAATTGGAAGGAATAAGAGTCGCTAAAGCAATGGGGCCGGATGGGGTGCACCCAGGGTCCTAAAGAAACTAAGAGAGGTGGTGGCTGAACCTCTGGAAACCCAGTTTAGCCAATCACTGGAAACAGGGGAGGTACACATAGACTAGAGAACAGCAGATGTAGTCCCCTTATACAAAAGTGGGGAACTACAGATCAGTCAGCCTGACCTCGTTAGTGGGGAAGATCATGGAAGCACTACTGAAGGAAAGATTCGTGGAACATATGGTTGCCAATGGATTACAGGACCCAAGGCAGCATGGTTTCACTGGGAGGAGGTCATGCCAGACTGGTTCCATGTCAGAAGGGTGAATAAATAACGGTGAACCATTATAACGGTGCCGACCCCACAGCACGAACACTTTTCAAAAGCGTTTTCTTGCAGGGGGCTTTGCCCCACAGAACCTCCTTAATTTAGACTCCTACTCGGGGGGGGGCACAACTCGGGGCAGTACCATGGTCATGCAAAAGTGTAGGTGTTGGCTCTGTGATTCCTTCACCGTTGTGACGGTTCACCATTATTCATTTGCTCTCTTCACGGGATACCTGCCAAACCAACCTCACTGAATTTTTCGATGGGGTGACAAGGGAAGTGGATCAGAGAGGGCAGTGGACATGGCTTATCTGGACTTTAGCAAGGCCTTTGACAATGTGCCACATAGAAGGCTGTTAAACAAACTGGAGAATGTGTGAGTGGGCACAGGACAGTAGTGCAGTGAGTGGATAATTGGCTGGGTGGCAGGACACAGAGGGTGGTGATAAAAGGCTGGCACTCCACAGAGGGAAGAGTGACCAGTGTGATGCGCAGAGATCAGTGCTGGGACTGGTCCTATTCAATGTCTTCATGTGTGACATTGCACAGGGCCTAGAAGGCAGAATTTCCCTGTTTGCTGATGACACGAAGCTCTGTAACAGAGTGGACATGCTAGAGGGTGTAGACAGAATGAGAAGGGACCTGCAGAAGCTTGTAGAATGGTCAAGGGTTTGGCAGTTGAAATTTAATGAAGAAAAGTAAAAAAGTAATGCATATGGTGCACAAAAACCCTGAAAAAATATATCAGTTGGGTGGTGAGGATACAGCATGCACCAAGCAGGAAGGGGGCCTTGGGGTTATCATCTCTGATGACCTCAAGATAGGCAAACAGTTTGACAAGGCATCAGGTAAAGCGAATAGTATGCTGGGATGCATAGGCAGGGACATCACCAGCAGGAAAAGGGAGATCATAATTCCGCTATACAAGACACTAGTGAGGACCCACCTGGAGAAGTGTGTCCAGTTCTGGAGACCTTACCTATGTAAGGACATAGAAGGGGAGAAGGTTCAGAGGAGGGCAACAAAGATGGTACAGGGACTGCATCACAGGTTCTATGAGGAGAGGCTGAAGGACTTGAACATGCACTCCCTGGAGGAAAGAGGGGAGAGAGGGGATATGATACAGACATACAAGTACCTCACAGGGAGGAACAGGGTGCAGGAAAATACTATTTTCCAGTGAAAATGATTTTCCAGAACTAGAGGCATGGAGTGAAGTTGAAGGGAGGGCAATTCAGAGGAAATGTAAGGAAGAATTTCTTCACAGAAAGGATGGTGGACAAGTGGAACACCCTGCCTGAGGAAGTGGTGGGGACAGAAACAATCATGGGATCTAAGAATGCATGCGATAGACATAAGGGAATCCTGCAGGTCAGAGGTAAGGGGCAACAGACTTCTAGAAAAACTTAAAGTGATCTTATGAGCTCAAATGGGCAGTCTGGGTGGGCCATAGGCCCTTATCTGCTGACAGGATCTATGTATCTATGTCTTTGATAACCGGGTGGGTGCGCTGATCTAGTGGATTGTTTTCAGGCATGACCTGGGCCAATAGCATGGCACAGTGAGTAAAGGAAATACAGGTAACATGACACTAATTTATAGGCATCATTGATTAGGTAAATGAAGCAGAGTACATAATGGTCATACATATAATGGGTTGCAGTGAGGTACACTGTGCACTAAATAGGTCAATTACACAGTTATGATACACAAAAAAATTAGAAGGAATAGTCAAGTAATCAACATAAGAATAAGTGCTGTGACATAAGCAGGTGGGGGAGAGTACAGAGCCAAGTGGGGTGACGATGCCTCGCAGAAGTTGTAGGACACCACATTAGAGGAGGGGATATAGAAGTAGGGGATAGCACACATAACATTACTTGGATAGGCAAGAGCATTTGACTTCGACAGTAGCCAGGATCTAAGGTGGGTTTTAAAGGTGGGGTCAGAGTCAGTCGAACAGAACGACATAGGGAGCTTGTTCCACTGGGAGGGGGAAGAGAATGAAATGGCTCTGCTGCCCATGGCAGAGGAGATTCTAGGGACTTCCAGTGGGGGAAGGGGCAAACGATTCTCAGAGGCCCCATAGCACCACTCTGCCCTTGAGTAGGGATGAGTACGAGAACAAGTGACCATCTGGGAGGGTGTTATCTATAGTGCAGCCAAGGGCACAGTCAAACTGTCCTTGGAGTGGGAGCCACCCTAGCAATTGGTACAAGTCACTGATGGGTAAAGTAAGGTGACTAGCATGAAATGAAAGATGTTATTATATACTGAGTTAAGCCTGCAGCACAGGGCAGAGGACACTTGGTAATAGACAGGGGAGTAGTAATCTATAAGGGGGGGGGGAAGAAAGTTGCCTTGTGACACTCAAATACTTAACATTGTTTATTGCAGGCCAGCCCAGTGGCACTGAGGGTTGAGGTGCTGGATGCCACACCTCGCGCCATGCCGGTGACCCTGGTTCGGGAGTGGGATCAGGTCATCAGGGGTCAGTGGGGTTGAGGATGTATTGAGCACCCTAGGGCTGCTTTCCTTCTCCGGGGAAGGGGGGATCCACTCAGCCGTAGCTCTGGCAACACCTGGAAGAGGCTGGGGGCACTGCAGAGCCTGGCCACAACATTGCAAGGGATTGGAGCTTTGGCAGATGTTCTCCTGGTGTGTGTGGGAGCATGTGCATGCAGGGCTGGACGACACTGCACGTCCGAGCTCTGGGACAAAAACCAAGAAAATTCCTCTGCCGTCGGGTGAGGCGATGGTGAATGTCTGCAGGTCTGACCACATGCCCAATGCTGGCCGAGTCTCTGGTTCTCCCTGGGGTCTGGGGCCTCTCCATGGTACCAGGAGAGACCAAACTTCCATTACCTGATGCAATACTCGGAGATTGATTCAGGCAGGTGGTTGAGTCAATGAACCTCAGACGGGATCCTGAGAGATGCCCCGAAGGTAGGGAGTATAAACAGAGTCTAAAAAAAAAAAAAAGATTGTTTATTGCATTACACTTGCTATATTCATCTGATGAAAAAATAATATAATGGATAGAGTTAGTTCTAAAACAGTGATATTGCAAATATTCATCTTTTAAAAGTGCATTTATTGTGATTTTGTGATATGGCGTGCTTTAACAGCTGAAAAAAGAGCAACGACTTTTAGCATGTTTGGGTACATATATGACTGCATGCCATGCATGGACTGTAATTGCAGTGATGTTATTTTTAATAGTTCTTGTAATACTACTGTGATCCCCCATATTAAGTATCATAATATGATTGATGCATTGCGTTCGGCTATTCCTATGTATTAAGGGTCTTGTCCCCAATGGTATCTGAAATGTATGGACTGTCAGTTGTATGGAACATGAATGTAATGACTTACTTTGAAAATAAGAAAACAAAGTAAAAAAAAGGGGTCACTATGCAGAGTTTTGAATAACAGGCACTATGTAAAAGGGCACATTTGCCAGTGAAGTGCTTATCTTTCTAGTCTTTACCTACTGAAGTGCCCACTTTGCCAGGTGAAGACCTTCATGCTACATGTAGTCAGGGACACTGTGCATAGTGGTATGCGTATAAAAAGTTTAAAAGCTTTGCACGCACCTAGTCCCAGACCTACAGTAGGTTGTTGAATTAGAATGTTCCGTTGATCTGCCCTGAAATCAGAACAAAGTGCTGCTGGAAGCTGCACACAGACTGCTTGCACAGGTTAAAACAAATCCCTCTCCTTCAGCTGAGCTTAAGGTTCAAGCTGTTGGTGAGGGAGAAGGAACGAAGGCCTGCTCAGTCACTCACAATGACCCCCTGGTCTGCCCGGATATCTGAATATTAATACTGTATCTCACATCTTTCTTTTCATTTAGTTTTAATTCTCTGCATCCATAATCAGTTTCAGTCCGATCACTGCCATGCAGCAGGAGGGGCAGTGGAGATGGCCCCAACTATGGTACCTTCCATCATTGTAATACTATGATATTATTTCACAGTACTTTACAAAGTTACGCAATCAGTGCAAATATTTCCTAATAATGGGGCAAACTGAGGCACCTGACTAGTCTGCTTATGGTTTCAGTCATCATCAGAACTTCATCTTTAGTGACATCCTGAAGATAAAACTACTTAAGCCATACAATTAGCAAAATACTTGTTAATATGTGTATTTTTAAACTTATAATACAGTCTAGTTCAGTGATGAGAGTTTCTCTGACTTTTCCAAAATGCAAATTTTTTCATGCCTTCCTTGTCGTGCAGTTATTTCTTTCATCTGTTTTTGCTCACTGACATCCTACCTTTCATTTTTCATCATTACTTCATTCTCTTTCTTCATAATTTTTCTGCCTTTTTTACCCTTTTTATTCCTGCATACACAATCTGGCTCTGGCTGTGTGCTTGTCATCCTATCACTTATTTGCTTAGTATCTCATTTTCCTATCTTCAGTCCCTCTTCTGTAGGAGTTTCAAAATGAAGGACCATCGTCAACCTCTTTGGTGAGTTGTCATTAGTGTCTATTGTGTTATTTAAGAGAGTGAGCCCACATTTAAGTGAACAGAGAGAGTCTTAAATATTTCAGTTTCACAGTGAGTTCAGTGCTAAATCGCCTATAAATTACTGTGACCAATTTAATATAAATGTAGAGATGGGCATTAAAGAAAAAAGCAGACTCAGGGGATATGATTGCAGTATCCTCATTATAAAGTTCCAATATGCAGGAAGTTGTTTGGGAATTTTACTTTTCTAACTGAAGTTACACACGATTGGTTTGGTTTACCTTCATAAAAAATAGTAAAACAATTTCATTTATAGACTGTGCCCATTCCGAAGAGCTCTGATAACTGTGCAGGTATGACAAAGTACATTTAATTATTAACTAATCAATAAATACATTAATTAAATGGTCAAGCAACTAATAACTTCCAGCCAAAGAATTGGTATTCAAATAATGATGAAAGTAGCACCATCGCATTTTAATACCCCAGACACATGTCCAAACATGATGTAAAATTAAGACACTTAAAGAAAAACAATTGCTAAAAAAGAAGCACAGCATTTATACTTACATTACACATTCATACACACTGTATCTCAAAGTGATTTACAAGCATTAAGAGAGACGGGCTGAGCAGTAGGTGTAGATGTATATTAGTAACCATTCTGCCCATCAAAACCCACACACAGCCATAGACAATTGCCTCAATCAGTTTTTGTTTTGTACTCTTTTTTTTTTTTTGTTGCCCCAATATCTTTCCAGCCTTGTCCCTTTCATGCGGACATCCCCAGCTCTGTCATCTGGCTTTTCTTGGATTTGGCTCAACTTCTGATGCTGACGATAGCTTTACAAAGTGCCTTATCAATCCCATTTCCCTTTGCTGGTGGTCTGTACTCTACCCTGGTATGGATAGAGGCACAGGATCCTATCTACAGGGTGACTCACAGCACCTACAGCTCTTCCTTTTCTTCATGGTGCAGCTGTACCTCTATAGCCTTGATTCCCTCCCTCACAAATAAAGCAACCTCTCCTCCCCTTGCCTCCTCCCTGTCCTGTTTCTCCTGAGTATAAGTAGCCCATTATGACCATGTACCTGTGCTCAGTGCACCATAACTCCATTGTTGCCATTACATCCAGGTCAACCTACACTATAATGGCTTCCATGTCTTGAATTTTGTTTCCAGGACTCTTTGCATTGACTCACATGCCTCTCCACATCTTCCTTCCCCCTGGCCCACTGCCCCGATTCCCCCTCCAATTCCTGACTGTGTTTTTCCCTGATGCTCCTCCTGATGTTCCTCCTTCCTCTTTAAATTCCTCACTTCTTGCTGTCTTCAATCATATACCCTCACTGTTTTGAGTTTTACCCTTGTTTCTTCTGTCTCGTCCCCATCTCTGCCTTTCTGCACCCTGCCATAGGGGAGTTTTTTTTGCTGGGTTCTTCCTTCCTTCTGCGTCATCATCATGTGGGAGAACTGTTGCCTCCCTTTGTTTTACTGCCCTCCCCTCCTGGCTAGTTTAAATGATCATCAAAGTAGTGCTTAAACCTTCCACCAAGGACTGCATCTCCCTTCCTGAAAAGATGCACGCCATTTCACCTAGAGACACCCATTTTCTCCAGGTTGACCCTCAGTCCCTGAGATAACTGATGCCCACCTCCAAGCACCATGCTTTCAACCAGCCATTGAATTCCCTGCTGTGGTGTACCCTTGCATCTCCCTCATCATACACAGGTAACACCCATAATCTAGAAACCTACTGACTTACCATATGGAAAGCTACCATGATTGCAAAGTACCAGTACAATTGTTAAGAGGGGACAGGAGTTCCCTTCTCAGAGGGTAACATTTTTTATCTCTCACTACAATTTATGTTGTTAGCATGCCTCGCTCTCTAGAAATCTTCTGTATCGCCATGTAGAACACAGTGGCAGAGCACCACTACAGTAGTTGGGATGGGGCCTGAATTTGCTTTCCAGTTGTGAAATGTTTTTCTCACTAAAACCTGTGTTGTTACTGTGTATCTACTGTGTAAGAGAAATTGTTAGAGGTCATTGCTGACACCAGTGATTGGGTTTTCAGGGCTTGGAGTTGGTTTTCAGACCATGAAACTGCTAGTGACCTAAATAAAACTGGTAAACATAACTACAGTATTCCACTCCATTGAGATTAATCAATCACAAGAGAAGGCAATGGGAGCTTATTAACTATATGCCATGAGACCTCATGAGACTTTCAAGGTCCTAGTACATAAACTGATCAGGTTAAAAATTCAGGGTTTATATATTGTGTGGGCTATGCGTGTTTATTCTGTAAGGTTTATCTGAGTGGTTGTTTGAATGTATGTGTCTGTATTTATTTACATACACATTGTTTAGTATGTATAAACGTGCAACAGGGTAATAAGATTATAAGAAGTAGTCAGTAGATGGGGACTGTGTTATCCATCTTGTCTACCCAAGACATTTCTACTCATCTAGCTGTTTTTATTATCCCTTAAGTGTCCACATTGTCTGTTCCAAGCTAGCTTGGATTCACATAATTTCTTTGATGCCACCACCTCTGGGGGCAGACTGTTCCATGGTTCCACCACCCTTTCTGTGAAAAAGAATTTTCTTACATTGGTTCTAAATCTGTCTCCCACTAACTGTAGATTGTGACCAACAGTATGTGTTGTTTTGTTCTCTTGAAATAGGTTTCCAGTATGGCCAGTGTTGATTCCCTTTACATATTTGAATGTCTCTATCATGTCCCCCTATTTCTTCTCTTCTCCAGACAGTATAAGTTTAATTCACTAAGTCTTGTTTCATACTGTTCTTGATGCAGGCTCTGAACCATCTTTAGTGGCCCTCCTCTGAACCCTTTCCAAGTGGTCTAAGTCCTTTCTTAGGTGTGGTCCCCAGAACTGCACGCAGTACTCATGGTGTGGCCTGACCAATGACCTGTACAGTGGAATAATTACCTTATGTTTCCTACTTGTAATCCTTCTGCCTATACAGCTGAGGATGCTGCTGGCCTTTTGTGCTGCTTTTTCACAATGTTTCCCCACCTTTAGGTTTTTGGTTACAATAACTCTGAGGTTCCTTTCCATGGTAGTCTCTTTGAGGTGATGCCCATTCAGAGTGTATGTCTTCCTTGGGTTATGTTTACCCATGTGCATCACTTTACACTTTTTGGCCATGTCCCTGACCAGTCTTCTAACTTATTATGTTTGTCTTCCATTCTAGAGGTACCTTCATCTGTGTCTACCCTGTTGCAGAGTTTTGTATCATTGGCAAACAGGCACACCTTCCCCTCCAGTCTCTCAGCAATGTCACTGATGAATATGTTGAATAGGATTGGGCCAAGTACTGACCCCTGTGAAATGCCACTGGTAACTCTGCCCTCCTTTGATAATGCCGCATTGACCAGGTCTCTCAGGGTCCCACCCTGAAGCCGGTTCCTAATCCAACTGACTATTTTGCAGTCAATGCCTGTGTTTTCCAGCTTGTTTGCTAGTCTCCTGTGGGGAACAGTGTCAAAGGCTTTGCTAATTACACTTAATTCATTAATTAATTAGAGATAATTACACTATAGTTACATGTTTGTTGCATGCTGCTACATTGCAGTTGCAATGACACTGTAACTATAGTGTAGTTAACTCACAGTAAAATGTTAACCCAAAACTAATACAACCATATCCTGGCACCACTCAGTTCTGTTGGGACTGGATTTCTTACGTCCAAAGTTGTATGACAGAAATGTGCATCTAGACATAGATTTTGACCCTCCCCGATGTTTATGTATTATATGAATTCCTGCTTCCTTTTTATAAATATGTTATGCTAATCCAGTTCTGTGGCAGGGCAGACAATCAGGAAGGGTAAGTAAGCTGCAGATGGTCATTCAAAGGTTGGAGAGGTTGTCCAGGGTTTAACAAATGAAGTTCAATGCCAAGAAGTGCAAGGTGGTGCACACAGGGATTAGGAACCACAGGACAGAATATTGGAGGGAAAGGGTTAGCTAAACACTACTACTGAGTAAGGGAAGCTGAGAGTCATCACAAGTGACTCCCTTAAACAACCTAGCTAATGTAACAAGGCCTGCAGCAAGGCAAGAAAGATGTTGGGATGTATAGGGAGGGGATTTGAAAGCAGAAGAAAGAATCATTACTCCCTTTCTGTAGATCACAGGTAAAGCCACACCAGGAGTACTGTGCCCAGATCTGGAACCCTCACTTCAGGAAAGACAGGGCAGGCTGGAGATGGCTCAGCACAGAGTAGCAAAAAGGATTCAAGGCCTG
Source organism: Neoceratodus forsteri (assembly GCA_016271365.2). NCBI lineage: Eukaryota > Metazoa > Chordata > Ceratodontiformes > Ceratodontidae > Neoceratodus > Neoceratodus forsteri. The sequence goes on from CM028129.1 coordinate 29,132,952, forward strand.
CAGGATAGATCCTTTGATGATCACCTCAGGACATTGAACACGTACTGGTTGGAGGTGGGGAGGGGGGGTGATATGATACAGACCTACAAGTTCCTGAAAGGAATGAATAAGGCAAACTGTGAGGAACTATTAAACAGGAACAGCAAAACTACTAGAACATGGAGACATGAATGGAAGATGGTGGGAAGAAAATTCTGGAGGGACGTGAGGAAGTTCTTTTTTACAGAGTGAATGGTTGAGCCATGGAAGAGTCTGCCAGCTGAGGTGTTGGGTGTGAAGACCTTTAATGGCTGCAAACATGGTTGGGCACAGTTAAGGGCTTAATAGTCTTCTTGCTACAGCAGCCAGGCCAGCAATCTGGGCGTGAGTAGCATGGGTATAAACCCTGTTTATAAAATAGGGAGAAAAAATCCTGCTTCAAGATTGGTTATTCCCTGTGCATGAAATGTGTTCCATGCACAGGCAATAAAAAGTTCAGAGAGGCAGAATCGCATTGTAAGAGAAATCAGGAGTCGTTAGAATGTTGACATTTTAAATGCTGCCATTTTCTTTTCCCTTGCTAACGCTGCTTAAATTTCACCCTTAACTGCTAGTGTCCCTGCCTGCTCACCACCATTAAATGTACATTATAAAGAACATTTCTTTGGAACAAAACCAGAAATTGTTTGTATTCTCACCCCGCTGCTACTTCTCCGAGTGCCCGCCTGCAACTGCTCATTCCTTCTATGGCTTGTGTAATTTTGTTGTTACCAGTTTCATGTTGTCAAGCTCCCCTCTTCTCAACAAGATGCAGTTTGTATGACAGAACTACAGTACTTCCCCCAAGGAAGTAACCCGGGTCACTCCGTCAGTTCAACCGCACAGTCTCTACTTTGCTGTTAAAGGCTGAAAAACGGCTAATGGCTTCTCATTCAAAAGTTGCTCATATAGCTTAAAGTGTGCTGCTATTTGAAATAAAAATGTTAAAGTGCAAGCAATTGAACTGAATTGTGGGTTTTGCAAAAACAGTGGTAAACTGTCGTTAACTGCAGCTGAGATTCATTCAAGAGGCTCTGACCTGTCCGTTACATTGGTATTTTCCCCGTGGGAAGATGACAGGAATACCGACTGGAACTCCGCTATGATGTGTCTGTGTGTACATTTGCTGCTGCAGTCCCCATCTGCTGTGCTACTGTACTGTGGTTCATGACCAACAACAAAAAAATCAGTTCTCTCTCTCTCTCCACATGGAGCTCCTTCCCATAAAAATAAAATCTCCACAAAAGAACATGGGGTTGCGGAGGTAGTGCTCCCATGTTACACTGCATTACACTGAACACAATTTAAATAACTACTGATGCAAGCAAAGGACAGGCTGTGTCCAGGACATACACAATGATGCCATTCTGTAATAGGTGGAAGGACTATGTTATTTTATTTTTTTGAATTTTGGTAACCGGGTGAGCCCTCTTAGACAATGTAGTCCCATTTTCAGAGGCGACTCGGGAAGTGCAATACATAGACAAAGACATGGTAGCTATAGTGGATACAATTGCATCAAACAAGATTAACAAATGACATCATCTACAGATACAATTGTGACTTACATTTGCCAATACATATATAAGAGTTTCTGTACAATGACATATTAAATTCACATAAGCAAATCTTTGTTCTCCATATTAACATGATTTTTCTACTGTAAAAAGTAAAACAAAAAAATTGGAGTCATAGAAACATAGAAGTTGACGGCAGATAAGGACCGAAAGGCCCATCCAGTCTGCCCATTTCTTTTTCTACCTTATAAATGTGCCATCGGCCTTTGCTCTGTCAGTGGTCTATCTATTCATACTCACTTGTATTGCTCCCTTATGCTTATCCCATGCCTGTTTGAAGCCCTGCACTGTATTCATAGCCACCACTTCTTGAGGTAGGCCATTCCATGCATCCACCACCCTTGCTGTGAAAAAGAATTTCCTCACATTCCCCCTTAATTGGCCCCCCTTTAATCTCATGCTGTGTCCTCTTGTCCTGCTATTTTTCTTATATTTAAACATGTTAGACTCTTTCACCTTGTTAATGCCCTTAAGGTGTTTGAATGTCTCGATCATATCACCTCTCTCCCTCCTTTGCTCAAGGGTATACATATTGAGCTCGGTTAATCTGTCCTCATATGTTTTCTGATGCAGTCCCTGCACCATTTTGCTGCCCTTCTCTGGACTGCCTCATTTGGTTAATGTCCTTGTGAAGGTGTGGCCTCCAATACTGCATGCAGTACTCCAGATGGGGCTAACCAGTGTCTTGTAAAGAGGATTATTACCTCCCTCTTACGACTTGTGATACCCTACTAATACACCCTAACACCCCCTATACCTACTGCTTTAGAGGTCTGCTTGGATGATTTCAGGTCATCAGTGATGATGATGCCCAAGTCTCTTTCTTCCTTTGTGACTGCTAGCAACTCCCCTCCCAGCCTATAGGTGGCTTCAGGGTTTCTCTTCCCTATGTGCATGATCTTGCACTTCTTTGCATTAAATCCCAGTTGCCACTCTTCTGACCATTTTGCTAGTTTATCCAGATCTCTTCTCATGCTGCCCACCCCATCTGGATCATCTACTCTGTTGCAAATCTGGCGCAGTGGTCTAAGGCTCTGAGCTGCAAATCTGGTGACATCCAGCAGACCAGACTTAGGTTTGAATCCCACAGCTTCCACTTGCATACTGTGTGACCCTGAGCAAGTCACTTAACCTCCTTGTGCTCCCAGGTCGCTCCTGTAAAAAAGCTTTCAGCTTAGTGTGCTATACCTGGCTAAACAACTAAATAAATAAGATCTTGGTGTCATCTGCAAACAGACAAGCCTTACCCTGTAGTCCATCTGCAAGGTCACTAATGAAGATGTTGAAGAGGACTGGTCCCAGGACTGATCCCTGAGGTACCCCACTCGTGACTTGCATCTCTTCTGACTGTATACCATTTACCACCACTCTCTGTTTTCTGCCCGTCAACCAGTTTGCCACCCAGTTGACCAACTTCTGACCTACCCCGAGCCTACCCAGCTTATTTATCAATCTTCTATGTGGAACAGTGTCAAAAGCTTTGCTGAAGTCAAGGTAGTGACATCAACTGCTCCCCTTGGTCCACTCTGGTTACCCAGTCAAAGAAATCTATGAGATTAGTTTGTAGGATCTTCCTTTGTAAACCCATGCTGTCTTGGATCCTGTGCCCCTATGGATTCCAGGTGTTGCACTATCCTTTCCTTAAGGAGTGCCTCCATAATCTTGCCCACTACTGAGGTAAGACTGACTGGTCTGTAGTTCCCTGCCTCCTCCCTGCTACCACTCTTGTGGAAGCGGGATCACATAAACCTTCTCCAGTCTTCTGGGACCTCTCCTGTGCTCAGAGACTCACTAAACAGTTCTGCTAATGGCTCTGCTAGTTCCACCTTTAGCTCCTTAAATACCCTGGGATGTATGCCATCAGGTCCCATTGCCTTGTCCACCCTGAGCTTAGCAAGCTCTTGTAGGACCCTTTCTTTTGTGAAGGGAGTAGTGCTCACCTCCCTCCCCTGTGTCCATGATGCTGAGCTGTGGGCCCTGCCCTACCTTCTCTTCAGTAAATACTGAGCAAAAGTATCTATTTAGGATAGATGCCTTTACAGGGTCCTCCTCCTCACATGCTCCCTTTTCTCCATTAATTAGAATACCCCTCTGGACTTTCTCTTTCACTAATGTATCTATAGAAAGTCTTGTCACCTTTTTTACTGTTCGTGCTAGTGTTTCCTCAGTTTGGGATTTTGCCTGCCTTACTGCCTTCCCGCTTCCCTTAGGGCAGTTTGGTATGCCTCTCTATCTTCATCCCGCTGTGTTCCCTTATATTTCCTGAAGGCCAGCCTTTTGGCTCTGACCTTTTCTGCTGCTGTATTTGAGAACCAAAGTGGTTTCCTTCTTCTTTTACTTCCTTTTCTGTCTAACACAATGGGATGTTGCTTCAAGTATTGCATCATAATGCTTGCCCACTTTTGCCTGTACCCCCTCACCTGTGTTTCTTTTGCCAGGGGCTAGCTTAACTCTGTTGGCCATCTTATCAAAGATGGCCAAAGAGTCAATTTTATAAGCACAATAAGAATACCTCCTGGTAAATTATGGAACAGATTGCATCTAATGGCCAGCAGCCGAGGGCAATTGGCCGGTGGCCTGGTGCCTTACTAGACCCCTGACCATGCAGTAAAATCTGTTCCATGCACATTCTGTTGTGTCTTATTGCTTACATAGAAACTTGGTCTTGGTAGTAGGAGAGGGCGTTAGGGGCAGATCGGATGGACCCAAGGTTTTTTTCTGTTGCTAATGACTTTATTTCTATGTTTCATAATGTTTTATTATTGGTTGCATGTTAAGCTATTGGCAAATTGTTTGCATCATTGATGGTCAAAATAAGGGCAGGATTTTCAAAAGGATCCATTCAAGATGCACCTGTCAGTCTGACCTCAGTGGTAGGGAAAATGATGGAATCACTTCTGAAGGAAAGAATTGTCAAGTATCTAGAGGCCAGAGGGGCTCAGGACCCAAGGCAGCATGGATTCACAGCAGGAAGGTCATGCCAGATGAACATAATAGATTTCTTTGACTGGGTGACCAAAGTAGTAGATCAGGGAGGGGCTGTGGACATGGCCTACCTAGACTTTATCAAGGCATTCGACACAGTCCCACACAAAAGATTAATAAACAAATTAGCTAGCCTGGGATTGGGTCCCAAGATGATAGCCTGGGTAAAGAATTGGCTGGAGAATAGGACACAGAGAGTAATAGTAAATGGAGTCCACTCTGAAGAAAGGGGGGTTACTAGTGGGGTACCGCAGGGTTCAGTATTAGGACTGGTCCTCTTCAATGTCTTTATAAGCGACATTGCAGAGGGACTGGAAGGAAAAGTATGTCTCTTTGCAGATGACACAAGATCTGCAACAGAGTTGATGCACAAGGTGGGGTGGAAAGGATGAGAAGGGACTTGGCAAGGTTAGAGGAATAGTCAAATGTATGGCAGCTTAGATTTAACGCTAAGAAGTTCAAGGTAATGCACCTGGGAAACAAAAACCCAGGGAAAGAGTACACAGTGGGGGGTGAGATACTAACAACAACAAAAATGGAAAGGGACCTGGGGGTAATCATATCAGATGTCTTAAAGGTGGGCAAGCAATGTGAGAGGGCAGTAAGGAGGGCTGGGGGGATACTGGGATGCATAGGGAGAGGCATCACCAGTAGAAAACAGGAAGTTGTTATACCTCTGTACAGACAGCTGGTGAGACCCCATCTGGAGTACTGTGTGCAGTTCTGGAGACCCAGTCTCCACAAGGACATAGACAAGATGGAAGCTGCCCAGAGGAGGGCAACTAAAATGGTGCAGGGTCTGCACCAGAAGACATATGAAGATAGACTAAAGGATCTTGATATGTATAGCCTCGAGGCAAGGAGGGAGAGGGGGGACATGATAGAAACTTTCAAGTACCTCAAGGGAATCAACAAAGTCCAAGAGGGTAGCATCTTTCAAAAAAAGAGGTGTGCAAGAACAAGGGGGCACAATTTGAAGATGGGGGGGCAGCTCAGAGGTAATGTGAGGAAGTATTTTTTCACAGAGAGGGTTGTGGATGCATGGAATGGCCTTCTGGAGGAGGTTGTGGAGTCAAAAACAGTGGTGGAATTCAAGCATTCATGGGACAGCTATAAGGCAATTCTAGGGAGTGGGGGTAGAAAGAAGTAGGCTGCTGGTTAACTAGGATCTGCAGCTTATCCATTAGGTAGGGAAATGGGCAGACTGGGTGGGACAAGCAGTCCTTATCTGCCATCAAATTCTATGTTTCTAAGTTTCTATGTTACCTGCGACTATCTTCATAAAGAAAATGTGTCCAAATCTGTTACAGTATACCAGTTATTACATGGCTTAACTGCATCCAATGTTCATGTCCAAAAACAGAGGCAAGTGAGTCCAAATAGGGCACAGCTCACAACGGCAAACATTTTGTGCTGCACATCATGAGTTTTTGTTGTAAACACAACTTCTGAAAAGAACAGTAGGGCTGCCAGGGCACAAGTGGGTGAATACAGATGCTTGCATAGTATGCATTTATGTCCGTACCAAACCTTTTTGAAAAGTCTTCCTAAAGTTTGTATGGCTGATATTACTAATCCATGGTGGACTGAACAATATCAAAACATACCACTCAGTCAGGTGCCAATCCCCCATGTGACACCATCATTAAATCTGTACCCCCCGCAGGCCGGCCCAGGGACATGGAGTGCTGAGGTGTTGTGCACCTTCGCTCTTACTGTGTCGGTGACCATGGCTTGGGAATGAGCTTGTGTTGCTGGGGCTTGGCCAGGGAGGGAAATGACTGAACATCCAGGTTGAGAGCATGACGCCTCGGTCTTTGGCTGTCACCTGGTAGAAGCCAGGTGTCAGTGCCAGAATATGAGCAATGCAGTATGGAGTGAACATGGTTCCATAGCGTGTCTGTACCTCGGTATCCAGTGAACAAGGCAACCAAAACTGGGTGCCTTCAAAAATGGCAATTCAATTATCGTGCCTGGGTTCATGGCTAGCAAGTAGGGGGGCAAATGGATACTGGGGTGGGTGAAAAACCACAGCGGAGTAGCAGGTATACACGTGCACCCACGGGGAAGGAGGAGGGATGGTATGTGGGAGGGGCATGGTGGGCAGCTGCTGAGTTGGATCACTGGTGTCGTGGGAGGGTGGTCAGCTGGGGCGCAGGGTACAAAGTTCAGGCCGATGGGGTGTTTTTTTGCCAGCAGGCGTGTATTTTTTTAGTTTTCACCTCCCCACACATACACCCCGAGTTGAGAATCCATAAGTAGGGGGGTGGTGATGGCACAGACCCCCACATTAAGACTGAGACCTGTAGGTCTCGGGTGCCATTTTTGTCCGCCCTTTGAGTGTGCATCTCCGAAATTGATTTTTGGTGATGTACACTCTCCGTAATGGAGATCACCTTTTGGTGATCGCCATTATGACATGGAACGATGTGCCCCCATGTACACAGGCTTACGTGCCACCATGGCATGGGAATGTTGGACAAAATGGAAAATGTTTTTTGCCAGCTTCATGAAGCTCTGCATGCCTGCCCCCATCCCCGCACCTGGACCACTGACTCTAGTTCTGGATGAGGGACACCATGTGGGGGGAGGACAGCCCTTCCCTTCCTGGCCCCACCACGGGAGGCAATCCATGAGGGATTCATGGGCAAGGTGAGTCTGTGGGAGATTGATGCCAGATGGAGTGATGGGCAGGGACAGGGCTGAGCAGCCTGCCTGCATTAACAATGGCAGAAAAAGCTTCATGACAAAAAAAAAAAATCTGTGCTCCCAACACATATTTGCATGGGCACATTATGGGCCAAAAACAGTATGTTTTTTTCAGTGTGCCTAGTGACCCTGCAAATAATGATGTGTTGAATCAATAACATCAATGCTGACCACTCAGTTGGTCAGTGACTAAGCGCTGTGCTGATATAATCCAGGGCTGAATATGACTCACAGGGGACCGTACTGGAGAAAGAGCTGTCCAAATGGGATAGCAACAGGGCTCCTGTAAGCCATATTCAATGCAAGCATTAGCATACCTGCATTGCCCCTGAAGGGTCCATTCCAATAGTCTGCACAGTTTTTCCCAGTAGTCTAGTGGGCTCACCATCCCCCCAATTGCCTGTTCTGTAGTCTTTTGTAAAATCCATAATAGTCTAATGGTCTCCCACTCCCTGTTTGCCCCTCTGATGATATATGTACCTTAATCTGGTAGTCTAGTGGTCCACACACCCTAAAATAATAAGCAGATCCCTCTCCTGACCCAGCCACATAGGACCAGTCTCCCCACATCCCCCCCATCCCAGTCACCATGATTTCCACTGATCCATGGCATGTTAGACAGTGACCAGCACAGCCCTCTGCTCACCACCTTGGCCATCTGCCTTCAGGTAGAGGTACCAGATCATGTGTGGTGTAGAAAGCTGATTCTACAGCACTTGCAACTTGGTATGCCAATCAGATGGAGGTGGTGAGGTGAGGGCTGTGCCGGTTGCTATATGATATGCTGTGGTTTGGAAGAAATAACAATGAGTGGGGTGAGGGGGGGATGTAGGGTGGTGGGTCCTAAGCGGATCTGTCTGAAAGGGGATCTGATGATTGTTTTGGAGAAGGGGAAGGACCAATAGACCATCAGGTTAAGGTACACATATTACCATAGACTACCAGAGATATTACAAAGAACTAGAGAATGAGTGATCGGGGAATGGGGGGACCACTAGACTACCAGGTATGTTGCACAGTACAACAGAATGGGCAATTGGCAAAGTAGCCATTATTCCATGTTAAGGGCAGAGTTTTAGCAGCTAAAACAGTGCTGTAATGGAGGCTGTTTAGGGCTTCCAAATCCTATAAATATTCTGTTGCACAACTAATGAATGAGGGATCTCTCATCTGCATAGGCACAGTGGTACAGTATATTATGCATGGTCACACTGTCATGTTACCATTGTGCACTGAGGCCTCTGCATATATCCCCATCCTGCTTGCCAGCATTTTTCAAGGTTAGTATGGCATTAAAATGGATGGTGTTGCACCAACCATTTGAATATCATGGCCCTTATCTTTGCTGGATGATTCTCTGGTTTTCCCCTTATGATTTGAAGGACAATTAAATAATGGGTTTTGGCAGGCAAGGTTGGAGGAAACTTTCCTTAAACTCCCACTTCCCCTATACATAACCTGCTGGGGGCCTTCCTAGTGGCTGATGCAGTTGTTTATGGCTTGTGAGGTGCTTTGTTATGTAGTGTGCATGAAAGGTGGTAATATTTAATTTTGGTTGCACTATTTCATTCATTTCCTGCTTCATGTGTATATTTGTTATTTGTTTGACACTTCAAAAACCTGTCCTATAGTAAGTAACAAAATGTACTATAAAAGTAAAAAAAAGACATCTAAGCTACATCTCCCCTTCTTTAAAACTAAAGGAAGGAAGGAAATAACTTTGGAGTTATATAGTTCCTTGTATACACACTATATCACAAATAGGAACAGATTTTAATGAGGCATGGTTCTAATGTGAACCAGAAATAATTCCCAACCCCTACTACTAAATGGCTTCTCAAATTATGAGCAGTTAAAGAGATGCATAAACACATAGGTAGATGTTTACAGGTAGAAAAGGTACATGGTCCATCCAGCCTGCCCAGTTTCCTCGATAGTCACTCACCAGTCTAGCACTAGCTAGGCCTTTATGGAATAATTAACCCATAGTTCCACTTACTAGGTTTTTTATTAGACATAAGATGGCATACACCCATCAAGAATGTCTTCCACAACTGTGTGGGTATATTAATTTGTACCAGTTGACAAGTTCAGATATTTGTCAAGCAGAGTTTTAAATTGTACAAATTCCCTGACTTCATCCACTTACTGTGGTAAATTATTCCAAGCCTTGGCAACATGTATTGGTGAAACAGTGGTCTCTTTTATTTGTAATGGCCCTCATTTCTACAAGTTGAAAAGAGTGGCTCCTTGTATTAACTGTCCTTTCTGCAAATTGATAACCACAGTGTAATGTTTTGTAAAATCTTGAATAGCTGTAATAGGTAACCCCTAGATCTTCTGTTTTCTAGATTAACCAAGCCAGTTTGGAACAATCTATGTTGATATGAAAGTTGTTTTATGTTTAATATAATTTATTTATTTATTTATTTAAAGTTTGGTAACCGGGTAGGCCCACTGAGTTCATAATAGTCCCTTTTCAGGGACGACCCAGAATTAATTACAGATAGTACAAAGTTTACAGGGTACAAAATTTGCAAAGTAACAAAAGCAGTAGTTCACAAATATAACGTATCACATACGTTGGTACATCACAAAACAACATTCAACAATTTACAACAATTGTTAATACACTTCATACATTTGTGGATACAGACACTCACAGATTGATTTATTTGGATCACGAAGTGCAGGGCTGTGATATCAATGGTGACAAGTGTAGTCGATACGCTTCAGTGGGTGGGCCTTGAGTCCCCTTTTAAATCCCCCTAGTGAGTTACACTCTTGGAGATTTGTTGGAAGCATGTTCCAGAGGGACGGTATGAAGGCCAAGAATGCCTGAGAGCCTTGGGAGGACTTAACTTTTGTCACTCTATGCTGAACTTGTTCCAAAAGATTTATGTCACATTTAAGGGATTACCTATAGTGCTGCGACATCCACACCGCTGACATCCCCAACAACGACAGCCACAATGCAGTGTCGGCATTGCACTGTCAGGGATGTCTCAGTGTTGTTTTCAGAAGGCTGCTCCCCCCAAACCCCTCCATGTGGTGGACTGTGCCCCCACACCCCCTGGTCTCTAGGGATACAATTCTGAATTGGAGTTGTTGCAGGGAGGGGGCGAAACACCATGCAAGGCTTCCAGCAGAAACCATTACAGTGACTCAAGGTTTTTGCTCAATTCTTGTCACTGTAATGGTCTTCATGCTAGAGGGTTCACTGTACACTCAGGATATCATGTTTAAGGTGCGGGTTCCAGAAGGGAGAACAAAAATCAAGATGGGGCTTAATATATGTTCGATATAGTGGGATTATGCACTGTTCACTTTTTTTGATGAATGATCATTTGATGTTGTTTAGTAACATGTTAGTTTGGGAATTTTTTTTACAATGATCAGTAGGTGTTAAGTTATTAAATTTATAAGTACCCCAAGGTCTCTTTCTTTTACTGACGATTTTATGGGAGTGTTATTTAGAAAGCAGGTATAGTTTGAATTATTTCTTCCAAGGTGGATAACTGCATATTTATCAGTGCTTAGTATCATTTTGTCTTTATTTGTCCAGTGTGCCAATTTTTTAAGTTCCTCAGTCAAGGTTAAATGTTTCTCTACTGTATCAACCTCCCCTTCTATCTTTGTATCATCAGCAGACTCTGCTATATGATTAGTGATGTTATAACGAATGCCATCTATGAATAAATTAAACAGTGCTGGGCCTAGGACCAACCCCAGAGGAACTCCACTGCTCACTTCTCTGGTTGTAGAGAGCTGACCTCCAATTCTAACCTTTTGGATTCCATTAGACAGCCAATTTTCTACCCATCTTACTAGTGTGGAGCTCAAAACAAGACCTTTAAGTTTGATTATCAAATTGAGATGTGGTACCTTATCAAATGCTTTTCTGAAGTCAAGCAATATGACATCAACAGGTATTTTGTTGTCAAGGCTTGCCCCCACAGGTTATAAAAGGTGATTAGACTGGTAGTGCAGGAGCATCCTGCAGTGAATCCGTGATGGTTAATATCCTTGAGTCATAAAGATACCAACTCTTCCTCAATTTTGATTTTTCTAAGCGCTCCATAGTTTTGCTGATGACAGAAGTCAAACTGATAGGTCAATAATTAGCAAATGAACTTCTAGATCCCTTCTTGAAAATGGGGATGACTACTGACATTTTCCAGTCTGAGGGGACCTTGCTTGAGGATATTGATTTATTGAATATTAAGGACAGTGGTATAAGTAAGCTAGATGAGAGTTCAACAATTATCCCAGGGGTGGATACATTAATCATGGATGATTTTAATCTAGCCAACATTAATTGGGAAATTATGCAGGCTAATTCCTCGGACAGACGCAGATTGCTAGATTACACATTATGTAACAACAAGAAGCAATTAGTTAAAGCACCTGCAAGAGGTAACATTGCCCCTGATTTAATTTTCAGCACTATTGAACCTGAAAGTTTTGATTGTACAGTTTTAGCACCATTTTGTAACAGCGACCACAATTCAACTATGGTCAAGATGAAAATAAACTGGAAATCACTTTGGGGAAAACACTATAAAATGTTATAACAGAGCTGATTATGCCAGTATAGTGCAGCAATGTCACAACTGGAACTGGAAGCATAATTTTACCAATAGACCTTTAGAACACAAATGGAAATGTTGTAAAGATCATATTGAAAGTCGTATTCAAAAGTTCGTTCCCATAACCAGCAAATACAACAAGAAAGGAAGAGTTCCAAACTGGTTTAGTAAACAAATTGTCAAACTTGTTAAAGCACGAAGGAAGGCATTCTTTAAGGCTAAAAAAACACCTATCACCAAACAACATCAGAGACTACAAGATAAAAAGCTTAACCTGTAAGGCTATGATTAAAAAATCCAAGAGGAACTTTGAGCAATGTTTAGCGACATCTGTGGGAGACAATAAGAAATCATTTTTCAGTTACATTAATAGCATGAGAAAGGATAACTATATCCCATTCACATATAGTTGATAATTTGGAATTGTCCAATAATGAGGACAAGACTAAAGCATGTAACTGTTTTTTTTGCTAGTACATTTAAATCTAAATCTGACTTCACGAATGAGGAATGGTCGCTTATTTGGAATCAAGCATCTTGGACTTTGACTCACATACAGGAACAAGACGTTTTAAATAGGTTGAAACATCTAAACATAAACAAGTCCCCAGGCCCTGATAATGTGCATCCAGCACTTCCTAAAAATGCAGTTGAGGCATTGGTGGGACCACTAACTGACATAATTAACACCTCTTTAAATGAGGGTATCATGGTGCAGGACTGGAAAAGTGATCTAGCTACTCCCTGCACAAAAAAGGGCCTAAAATAGACTGCAAAAATGTTCATCCTGTAAGTATTACATCTCTTGTTTGTAAACTTATTGAGGGGATTATCTGTGACAAAATAAATGAGCATCTAGAGAAGAGTGGTTTAAGAGACATAAACCAACATGGTTTCCAGAAAGGATGTTCTTGTCTTACTAACCTCCTCAACTTTTTCAATCCAGTCAGTAGTGTCTTGGACAATAGTTTAGCTGTGGTTATACTGTATTTAGAATTTTCTAAGGTGTTTGACACATTGGCTCATAAACAACTCATTGAGCGTCATCTAGAATTTGAGATTGACTTCAACATAGTTACATGGATGAGACACTGGCTGACAGGTAGAAGGTAATGCGAGACAGTAGCAGGTGCCAAATCACCATGGGTTGATGTGATTGTGGAGTACCACAGGGCTCTGTCCTGGGTCCAGTACTGTTTAGTATTTACATAACTCCCTTGCAAACATCCCAACTATGCTGGAGGGCAAAATTCGCTGACAACATCAAAGTATCTTGTAATCTAAATGGTACTCAGTCTGTTTGTCTATTTCAGAAAGAAATCAACAACCTAACTGGCTGGGTTACAGCTAATAAATTAAATCTCAGTCTAGAAAAATGCAAAATTATGCACCTTGATAATAGGAAAGCAATGGCTGCATACTACTTACTCGTAACTCCTATCACAACTACTACTGAGGAAAAGGATCTGGGCATACTAATAACTCATGATCTGAGTAGTGCAACACAGTGTAGAGCTTCAGTAACAAGAGTTCAGAGAGTAATGGTTTTATCTTTAGGAACCTCTCTAGTAGAGATAGAGTACTTAACCATTAAGGTACTTAACGCCAAATCCTGCTTTGGCAGGGCCTCTATTAGTCATGTGCTGCCTCAATTATGGAACAATTTACAAAAAATTCTAAAATCAAAGCACAAAATTAGCATAGCAGCCTTCAAAACTCTTTACTCACATCACAATAAGGACTCTTGTGCTTGCTACCCTTGAACACCTGATCCCCCATCCCGATGAAGCCCCTCATCTAATATTACCTCAGCCTCTTCCTTCGGTTCCTGCTCCCAGCCACTGCCTGACCTCTTCTCCACTCTCTTTTCCCTCCTCCCCTAGTCAACCCCCCCGTCTCTCTCCCCTGGGTCTCCAGCTAGTTAGCTACCACCTTACTTGGCCCTTTAATCCCACTGAGACTTGCTGAACTAATCTACACTATTGCTGCTTGTACCCTTTCACTCTGAATCCTTAATGTGTTCAATCTGTACTCCCCAACGATTGTTACTGCATGTTGTTGATTTGCCAGTGAATTGGAATTATCATGTATTTTCTTGTTGTCTTGTATTTGTTGCACCCAGGTCCACCTCGAAAATTAGCTTGCTCAACGGTGATCGCCTGGTTAAAGAAAGATTTTGATTGATTGATTGATTGATTGATCTCTAGTAGAGAGAGTAGTGTGGTAGTCCCACTGTACGCATCCTTGGTGAGACCACATTTGGAGTATTGTGTTCAAGTGTGGGGTCCTTACAAAAAGAAACATAAAATCTTGATTGAGGGCATACAGAGAAGAACAACAAAGAAAATAATGAACTTGAAGTATTTAGACTATGGTAGCAGGTTAAAACAGCTAGGTTTATTTAGTATGGGCTATCACAGACTTAGAGGTGACCTGTGCATTGTGTACAAGGCATTATCTGATTTAGACCTATGGGAAAACATAGGTTTAGTCAACTAATAATGACAGACATAGTAGATTCCACCAGCATCAGTTAAGAGGTGAGAATTATAAAACAAACCAAAAGGGCAATTGGCTAAATCTAAGGGTAGTTAGCATTTGGAACAAACTACCTTTTAATGTATTAACAGTACTTCACTAAACAGTTTTAAGAAGCTTCTAGATGATTTTATGGTGGATAACAAATATACCCTCTAGAGTAACTGAACAAGTTCATATGGCCTCTCGGCTCCCGACTCGCATTTTGTTCTGTGATGTCTGTGAATTGTCACAGAATCATAGATGTTATCCAAGTGAGGAGGTCTAGGGACCTTTTATTAACTCGTCACTTTTCAGTGCGCAAACTCATATTTTTTAGAACTCATATGATGATCAAGTGACTTCTTAAAGGCATCCATAATTTTACTCATTACTACATTTTCTGGTAGTGAGTTCCATATCATAACCACCCTTTGAGTAAACCATTTGTTTCTTCTTGCTGTTTTGTTAATTTCACCTTTCATTTTAAGCCTATCGGTATGTGTATTGTATAGTAGAACTCTGTTTTGTCAAACCAATGATTTCCTCGTGGATCAATTTTTGGTTGTGGCAAACACCAGGCATAGGTCTCCTCTTAATGCCCTGTATTCCATCAAGTACATATCAAGTTCTCTCAATCGTGTCCCATATCCCATTAGTTGAACTTATAAATCCTTTTGGTGGCCTTTCTTTGTACTCTTTCTACAAGTTTTCTCCCCCTATATTTTGTCAAGCACAAACAGAACAGCAGTATTCTAGGTGGGGCCTGACCAGTGATGTATATAATGGTATAATTACTGATGGTTCTCTACTCTTGATGTTCTTAAAGATGTACCCTAGTATTTTGTTACACTGTTTTTTTTTTTGTATCGTACTTTTTCTTTTCGCCTCCTGCAGCCTGACCTGCGATCATCCAGCCACCACCTTCTTTCCAGAGCAGCCCGCAGGCTCACCCACACATACCGGCTGGTAATGCTGCCATACCCATGAAGGGGGCCCCTCTATTCCCCCGCACTGGGCCGGGAACCATTACCGCAGTGTGATCTCGCACAACAGGCCACATCGGTGAGGAAGTTGTAGCCATCAAGCTGCTCGGTAAATTGCTGCTTTTTCTCCTCCTATTCTTTGTACCCTTATGAAGCTCGGGCATGCAATGACATCCAAGGTACAACGTGCCAACATCTACTGCACTTCGTCTCCCAAGTACACTGCCCCTTGCAGTGCCACAATCTCCTTCGGGGGGATGCTGTAGAGTGATGGAAGCCTGAATCTTACCCCAGGGAAAGGAGAACAGTCCTCCGGATGATCAGTCCTTTCCCTGCCCTGTCAACCCTCAGCAGCCTAAGCCCATTCCCGAATTTGGGTCACCGGTGTGGCATGAGGTGTGGCATCCAGCGCCTCAACCTTCAGCACCACCGGGCCATGTTACACTGCTTTACTTTAGCCCTTGTATGTGTATCAAAAGAGAAGTTGTTAGTTATTGTTACTAGCACCTTATTCATATGAGTACTTGCAGGTGCCACTGCTGAGTCATCCTATGTGCCTTACCCCAGCACTTCCCAGCCCCTATCCCTGGGATAGACAAACCACGGCACTTAGCCCCATCTCCAACCCCTTTATCCCAGCCTGCCCCCCTCTTTCCACACTGTCCTCTCTACCCCAACCTTTCTTCCCTTTTTCCCCCTACTTCTCCTTCTGATGCAGGCATACTTTACACATCACTGCACTTACTGGTTTGGCTTGGATTTATGTACCCTTATGTTAATATTGTCATTATGGGAAGACTAGGTCTGCCAAGCAGTCCTTATCTGCCATCAAAGTCTATGTTTCTATGTTTTATTATCTGTTTTCTGCACTCTCAATGTTTTACCTGTATATTATCCTGAATTCCTTGCACTGTTGTTTATGTACATGACGTGGAACCTCTCAATGAGCATGCACTCACAGGTGTATCCAAGATTTCAATAAATAAATAAAAGTTACTCACAGGTCCCTTTCATTTGTTGTTTTCTGTATAGCAGTATTATTGAATTTGTAATCATATTTCTGATTGTTATGACCAAGGTGCATAACCTTGCACTTATGTTCATTAAATTTTAATTTGTTTTCCAGTGCCCATAACTCAAGTTGGTATATGTCTTCCTGGAGTTTTTTTTATTCCAACCTGACTATTTATTATTGATCTTAACTTGCTGTCATCAGCATATTTATTCAACAATTAATCTAGGGTTTATGTTATCGAGGCCAGGAGATGTGTTAATGTTAAGTTTGTTAATGGCCATAGTAATCTTATCTTTGGAAAATGTAATATTCTTAAAGGGAATGTTGTTTGTAAATTGTTTTGAAATTGTGGGCAGATTGTATACAGAACAAAAGTACGTATTCACAATATTACCTAATTCAAAATCATCTGAAATTATGTTGTTGTTTTCCATAATTAGACCTAATTCATTGAAGTGTTCCTTTTAGCATTGACATATGAGTTTCGATTGAGGGCTAATTGCTGGATCTGCCAGTGTACAGGAGCCTGGGGTCAGAGGCAGTCAGAGAACCGACTGGCTGGTTCCTGGTTTTCCTAGGCCTTAGGGGGAGTTGGCTGGTGGACGGACACCATCCATGGGCCAAGGTTGTGGTGGCAGAATATCTCTGGCGGTGGCCTCTGATGACAGAATGTGGGATCCTTTCTAAACTTTTCGACCGACCAAATTCCAGATTCTCTAAATGGACAGATAACTAAGAATTCATCTTAGAATTTGGATTATCAGATACAGTCAGATTCTCTTTTCATTTCATTTTTTTGACACATTTTGTAAACTTCTTAGGCAGTGAGAGTGCCTAGTGAACTCCGGGTAAATTTCAGGCAGTGAGAGTGCCTGATTAACATTTACTTATGAATTTGGCTGATTCAAGTGCAAATACATGAGAGATGGTGCACTTGAGCTTCTGTATGGACCCCTTTGGATTTTCATGTGTGAGGTGGTACATTTGAATCATATAGGGCCTCCTTTACATGGAGTCATAAATCTTTTCTTGGATTGAATTGGTACAAATACAACAAAAAGACATTTAATGACTGGTTCCCTCAGTATATTAGCTTAAGTATTTTAAGTACTACCTGCAGTAGGATTATTATTATCTTTGCTTGAAGGATATTGCTAGATTTGGTGGGGGAGTTGAAGGGTTATTTTATTTTATTATTAATGTTGATGATTGTTGTTCAGTTTAAATTATTTTTTGTTTAATCTGATCCTCTCTGTGAGAGGGAGAGGGGAGGAGTTTTTAAGTTTATGGGGGGGGGTTTAAATGTGTTAAACTGCAAAGCGTTTTTTATATAATTTTGTGTAGGGGGAAGAAGTGTTATTGGGTTCTAGGAAGTGTTGTGGACATGTGTTGGGATATTAGGGATACAGTCATGCAGTACTTCCCCTCAAGAATGAAGGATCTCCGCCCTTTTGAATTTCTGGCACTCCTTCCGGAAGTGTATAATAGATGCTGAGTTTTCGGCATCTTGAGACGGAGGATTGTGAGGAGTCGGAGATCCTGGAATTCTTGGGGGGATGGGAAAGGTGTGAGTGGATAGAGACAGTGAGAACCAGAAGATGACCTGGGGTGAAATGGGTGCAGGAAAGAGGTCTTCCTTGTCTTGTGTCCATACCCAAGGGTTCTGACTTAGTCAGCCAGGAAGTGGAGTCATCATTGGACTCTTGTCCCTTTCAGGCAGTGTTAAGCAATGCCAGGTCTATCAGAAACAAGACCACAGTAGTTGCGGATCTTATTGATTCTGTTGACCTGGCTTGCATCACAGAGACCTAGCTTGATGAGAATGCAAGCCCCATTTTGGAGTCTGCAGTTCCGGCCGGGTTTTCGGTGATTTACTGCCCAGGAGTGGACTGTAGGGGCGGGGGGGGGTTGCAGTCTTTTTTAGACAGGAACTGGATCTTAGGGAGGTACCAGCTGGATGTTCCAACTCCTTTGAGTGTATGGTAGGTGCAGGTGCAGGCTACAGGATCCTTCTCATTTACTGTCCACCAGGTGATGGGAGGGAGTTCCTGAGGGAAGTTGTGGACTTCATCTCCGAGATGGTATTGGAATCCTCCAGATGGTTAATTCTGTGGGACTTCAATGCCTGGGTCGACGATGAACTCTCGCATTTTGGACAAAACCTCCTCCAATTGATAGATTCATTGGATCTGACATGGGTTATTACCTCTACAACCCATGAGGGGGGGACACTCATTGGACTTGGTATTCCATCTGGGGATGGAGGTCTCTGATGTGGAGGTGGAGCCAATCAGTTGGTCCGACCATCACGCCCTAAGATTCAGTTTCACAGCCCCCCAAAAGAGGCCTGCCCCTAAGGAGTTAGTACAGTTCCGTCCTTTGAGAGGAGTTACCTCAGAAGGCCTAATGATGGAGTTGGACTTCTTGGGATTACCAATGAATAGCACTGAGCCAGGGCCCCTGGTGCTGGCCTATAATAGGGCCATTGTAGGGGCCCTGGATGTCATTGCTTCAACACAAGTTCACCCCCTTACTCTGCACTCAGGGGCCCCCTGGTTTACCAGCTAGATCCATGAGCTAAAGAGAGGGGGGCAAAGATTGGAAAGAAGCTGGTGGAAAACTCACCTGGAGGCGGATAGGATTAGATTGTTGGATCATTATAAGATCTACCAATCAGCAATTTCCCATAAGAAGACAGAATTCCTGTCCATGGAAATTGCTACAGTGAGGAATAGGCCAGCCCAGTTCTTCTGGACTGTGGACAGACTGTGCAATCCAGCCTGTCTTTAGACTGGTCGAGCCTTGTCACAAGTATAGTGTGAGGAGTTTGAGCAATTCTTCATTGATAAGGTGTCCACCATCAGAAGTGAGATCAGCCAACGTCCTCCCATTGGGCCTTGCATGGGTTAATCAGGTGGTACTGATGCCCAGTTGGCTTGGTTCACCTTTAGCCAACCAGCAATCATGGATATAGTGAGGATTGTCCAGACTCTGTGACCTACCAACCGTAATTTGGATCCAGGCCCTATTCACCTCCTAGTGGGGTGTGTAGAGGTTATCGGCCCAATCCTTACTGGGATAGTATCGATTTCATTGGAGAGAGGGATCTTTCCGGATCCCTTAAAGGAGGCTGTAGTTTGTCACCTTCTGAAAAAAGCCCTCGTTTGATCCCGACTGCCCAGCAAACTACAGGCCGGTCTCGAACTTACCTTTTGTAGGGAAAGTTATTGAGAAGGTGGTTGCTTTGCAGCTGGAGGATCATTTGACCAGCCACAATATCTATGACCCTCTCCAGTCTGGTTTCAGGAAATGGTATAGTACTGAGACAGCCCTTGTCCAGGTGCTAAATGATCTCCTGATGGCGAGAGATCAGAGAGCCCAGTCCATCTTGGTTCTTCTTGATCTCAGCAGTGTTTGACACCATGGATCATGGGGTGATGCTCGGACGCCTGTGGTTTTTTTGTGGACTGATGGGGCAGTTCATAGTAGGTTTTGATCATTTCTCGAGGGCAGGTCTCAGAAAGTAGTGTCGGGGATTTATTCCTCGGCTCGTCGCCTGCCTGCCCTATGGGGTTCCACAGGGCATGTTGTTGTCCCCTATGTTATTCGCGGTGTATATGCTTCCATTGGGGGACATTATAAGATGGTATAGGCTGAGTTTTCATTGCTCTGCTGATGATTCTCAGCTCTACATGTCTTTAGCATCCAAACAGGAGTCTGATTCAATCACAGTTCTTAACAACTGCCTACTGGAGATACAGAACTGGATAAGTACCATTTGGCTTTGGTTGAACCCAGGTAAGACAGTGGTATTGGTGGTGGATTCTGGGGTTAGGATGTTAGGGGCATGGGCTGGGAAGCCCTCAGGTTTATGTCTGGGGGGGACCATGCTTATGGCCTCTAACCAGGTGCATAACCTAGGTGTTATATTTGATGAGAGCTTGACCCTGAGGGTGCAGGTGTTGGCTGCAGTCAAGTCTTCCTTTTTTTCATCTAAGGAATATAGCCCAGGTGAAGCACCTGGTTCTGCCCAAAGACCTTACTATCTTGGTCCACGCCTTAGTTATAAGTCATTTTGACTATTGCAATGCCCTTTATCTAGGGCTGCTGGGGGTGGATATCTGCCACTTGCAGCTAGTGCAGAACGTGGTGACCAGGTTATTGACTGGGGTCCCTAGATCCAGTCATATAACACCTGTGCTGCAGGATCTGCACTGGCTGCCTATACAGTGGTGGATTACCTTCAAGGTCGCATTGCTGACCTATAAGGCCCTATACGAGTTGGGACCTCGCTACCTGAAAGAACTCCTGTCTTCTTACTGTCCCTCTCACGCACTCCAATCCTCTGACAAGGGATTGCTTGAGATTCCCACGGTAATCCTGAAAACATCTGGTGGAAGATTTTTTGCATTTATGGCACCTACCCTGTGGAATTCTCTACCTCATCAGATACAAGATATCCTGACTGTAGAAAGCTTTACAAAATCCCTTAAAACCTTCCTGTTTTATCAAGCATTGCTAGATACTTGATGTCTGATATATATGTTTTATCAATGTTATGTATTTTAAATACTGCTGTGATTATTGTAAGGGCACCCTGAGCACAGGAAGGGTGCCTTATATAAATAACATTTTACATTTTTGCATTACATGAGTGAAAGGCCTTATTATTGTCTCTGGTATGGGCTATTTTAAATTCAGTTTTGTTTTTCTCTATTCATATTTGTTTCTTTAGGTTTTTAAGGTGTTTTTATATGTGTTATAGTTTGCAGTAGTGTTATTTTTTGTAGGTTATTATAAGCACTTTCATTGGACCTGATTAGTTTTTTTCACTTTAATACTCTGCCATTGAAGGATCCTCCCTTTATTGCTAAATTTTGTAACTTTGGAGACACACTCACACTCGATTTGAGATAACTTGTTCTTTAAACCAGACCACATGACCTCACTAGAATTATTGCCCATTTATTGTTCCCGATTGATGTTGGTAAGTGAATTTCTGATTTTTTCAAAGTCAGCTTTGTTAAAGTTATTAATTGTGGTCGGACATTTAATTTTTGCTATAGTTAAATTGATGGCAAATGTAACTATGTTGTGATTGCTTCCTCCTAAGGGGCAATTAATGTTTATCTCCAATAATTTATTTTGAACATTGGTAAGGATTAGGTCTAATGTGTTTTCATCCTTTGTGGGTTTTTGCATTAGTTATTCCAGACCCACTGTGGCTACTGTATCTGCAAATGCAGTTTCAATAGGATTAGAACCAATAAGTAGTTCCAAGTTTATACCTGGGTAGTTGAAATCACCTACTATGATGCATTCCTAAATGTCTGTAACTGGTATAATTTCATTTATGAGGGCTTTGTTATAGTCTAGTGAAGAATTTGGTGGCTATAACAGTTTCCCAGGATTAGTTTTGGCTTATTGTTTTGTGGCTGTACAGTATTTGCACCAGCTGTTTTTTAATTGTTCACCTGGTGGGTTTGATGGAAACAGTTGATGACACTTGATATTGTTTGCAATGTAGATGCAAACCACAGCCCCATCTGCCACTTCTATTTGTGTAGAAAAGCCTATATCCTGAAATTCCTCTGAGCCATTCACTTGAGTTATCCCTCAAAGCTTCTGTAACCAGTGCTACATCTGTTTTATCCCTATGCATTATGTCTTCAGGTTCTGAAACTTTGGAGTTGAACTAACTCCCAAGGTTCCCATTTCTACAGCCTCTCCCTCATCAACCTCACCACTCCTACCTATCTCTCCCGGCCCCTCTTAAAACCTGCCACCATGTTAACATCACCCAGCTCCACTGGTAGACAATTTCACTTTTCCACCTCCTTGGACAAGTATTACATCACGTCCATCCTAAACTGCATCTTGCTGGCTTACAATTATGAACCCTTGTGATGGACCTTTTGCTAAACTTAAAGAGTTGCTGGCTGTCCACCCTTTTATACCGTTCAGGTATCAGAGTTTAAATCACATTTCCCATTTCTCTCTACTGGCATCCAAGGAGCACATATTGAGGTCAATAAAGCCTTTTCTTATAAGTCCTCCCTACTGGCCATGAATTTTATTTCAGTCACTCTCCATCGGACTGATTCCAAGTGATCTGTGCCCTTTTCTAGGTGATGGTTCAAAACTGCACACAAAATATTCCAGGTGCAGTATCAGCAAGGATTTCTAAAGGGAGGGGATCATATCTTTCCATAGGCTTGAGAAGGCTCTATGAATGAACCCCAACATCCTGATAGCTTGTCTATATTGGGAAAGCAATTAAAACAAAGTCTGAGAAGCCGACTTGTGCCAAGTCAGACTGCCCAGCTACAAATCGTCAGGCCCCTTAATGAAGGGCAACAGCAGTTTAAAGCACTGTTGTATCCTGTCAATGTCTGTTAGTGCTGGTATGGATTAACTTTACTTATTATGCTTTGGCAGTATTATTGCACTTTTGTACACTTGATACACAGTAAAGAAATAATCAGCAGTGTACAGATTGTCACCTCAAGTGCCTGTCATGCTCTTTTCATTTTCATGTATGCCTTTTACACTGGGTTGAGCTTTTGAATCTGTCACTTATTATAGAATGAAGTCTGAAACCCAGCATTATGATTGGCTGACTGGAGCTTTTAGATACATAGAAACATAGATACATAGACAGTGTTGGCAGATAAGGCCTATAGGCCCACCCAGTCTGCCCATTTGAGCTTGTAAGTTCAGTTTATGTTTTCCTAGAAGTCTGTTGCCCCTTACCCCTGACCTCCAGAATTCCTTGATGTCTATCCCATGCATTCTTAAATCCCGTGATTGTTTCAGCCCCCACCACTTCCTCTGGCAGGGTGTTCCACTTGTCCACCACCCGTTCTGTGAAGAAATTCTTCCTCATGTTTCCTCTGAATCGTCCTCCCTCCAACTTCATCCCATGTCCTCTAGTCCTGGAACATCTTTTTCGCTTAAAAATAGTGTATTCCTGCACCCTGTTCCTCCCTGTGAGATACTTGTATGTCTCTATCATATCCCCTCTCTCTCCCTCCTCCTCCAGGGAGTACATGTTCATTCCTTCAACCTGTCTTCATAGGACTTGTGATGCAATCCATGCACCATCTTTGTTGCCTCCTCTGAACCTTCTCTACCCTGTCTATGTCCTTACGTAGGTATGGCTGTGGCTAAATCCTACAACAATCCATGCAAACAATGCCAGCTGAGATCCGACCCATTACAGAAATATTAACAAGCATTTGTCAATGCCGAATGTTGCTTGCTTCTATGTGCTGTTTAGGTATTTGGAAGTCATTGGAGTGCAAATATTGAATATTTGCGAACTTACGAGCATGCGTAGGAACTGCGCAACGCATGCTCCTAAAACAGTCATTGTTAGGAAATTTTTCACAAAATGTTCAACATAGCCATTTTAAGACCTCTGCTCATGAACAGTGTCAGTGTGATTTTGTTAATGTGTCCCATACATTGAGTTTGCACACCGACTGCGCCATTGTGCACTACATGGGCGGAAACATGTTTTGGGCAGGATGTGAAAAATGACAGCTGTACTGCTCATGAGGAGGTGCAGTAATATGCCAAAGTTGAAATCTAGAGTGAAAATATTGAAAATTTGTGAACTTCTGACCTGCGAGGAACTGCGCAACACGCACGTAAAACAGTCATTTTAGGAATTTTTCACCATTTCAACATAGCCATTTTAAGACCTCTGCTCATGAACAGTGTCACTGTGATTGTCTTAATTTGTCCCGTACATTGATTTCGTACACCGACTGCGCCATTCTGCGCTACAAGGGCGGAAACACATTTTGGGTGAGATGTGAAAAATGACAGCTGTACTACTCATAAGAAGGTGTGGTAAAATGGCAATGTTGAAAATCTGGAGTGAAAATATTGAAATTTCATGAACTTACGAGCCTGAGTAGGAACTTGCCAATGCACGCTCGTAAAACAGTCATTTTTTGGAATTTTTGGACCAAATTTTGAACATGGGGTTTTTGGGACCCCTTCTCATGAATGATGTCACTGTCATGGCGGTATTCAGGCCCGAAGGGTGATTTGCAGTCACTGCGAAATCACCCGCCGGGGCCTATGACAGTGACATCGATGAAGAGATCCTAAATATTGAAGGCCAGTACAAGCCCCAAAATGCCTGAGATATGCAATAAAATTGAACCCCTCCATCTAGCCCGTGCTTGCAACACCAACATTCCTCCAGTTAGGTAGTCGGCTTTGAAGGTGCAGATGTGTTCCGGTCCACGAAAATCATCGCGCCGGAGTCCGGAGTAAGTATGGGATGAGGGAGGGTGTGAAACTGGGTGCTGATTGGTGGGTGCGGGTTGTGGGGGTCGGAGACGCGCGCCGCAGGACCGTTTTGTTTTACAGGTTTAAGAAAAAAAAAGGCGCGATGGGCCGTTTGCCATGCTGGGTTGGGCTCCCAGCATGGCACAGAGAATGGGGGTGCCGTTCAGCTGATGGGGATTGGGCACCCCTGTCGGCCAAAGGACTGATTGCCATGCTGGGGTGGGCTCCCAGCGTGGCACCAACTACGGGGGGAGGGACGACGCAGCTCAGCCCGACGGGGATTGGGCACCCCGTCGGCTACACAGTACGTGCGGGGTGCGCTGCGCCTGCATGTGGGGGAGCTACGCTTCTTATCGGTGTTCACTGAAGCGTAGCTTCCCCTTTCAACTGTATGCCACTGCATTTTGGAGCATGTCATAGACAGCTCCAAAATGCATTGGCTTACAGGGGCCATGCCTGCCAGCTCACTGACTGAATTGGAGGAGGAGGTGACACACCTCCGAAATCTCCGATGATGGCACTATGTTTCTTGCACATGCGTGCAAGCAACATAAAAATCACTACACCTTCAAACCTTTTCCAAAACAGTTCATCAACCATTTTTTCTCCACCTTTAAATCACAACATGTTCTACTAGTGGATTTTTCTTACATCAACCCTCAATCCCTTTCTTCTCTCAGCACAGTGTAGTAAGTTTTTCAAAACAGTGGTGTTTCCTCCAGCCAAGCTGCCGCACTCGAAGCTTTCTCACCCCGACAGCAGCATTACTAATAATAGCAGTTAACGACTCTCTCTCTCTCTCTCTCTCCTTACCTGCATGACTTGTTCACACTTTATTTACCCAGACATTCCCATTCGAGAGCCATCATGCCAGTGGGAGCCACTTTCAATTCCTCACCACTCTCACTGGCTCAATTTAAGCAAGAATTTCTCAATGCCAAATGTTGTCTCACTGGCATTGTCATTGGTAGTGCCGGAGTTAGAGATGCATAATAGGAATGGCAGTGAAGTATTGAAGTGACGTCAATCCTGCTCCCACCCTGTAGAGACTGACAGGCATTGGGGTGTTCCTTTGGGTCATCAGCTACTGTATAATGCTCATGCCATTGTACCTCACCCTACCCTGTAGACACTGACAAGTGTCATGGTGTGCTTTGGGATCTTTGGGCATTATACTCACCCCATTCCATAATGAAATACACTGCCGTCGGTGCAGTATAGGAGATTGGGGTGAACTTTGTGGCCAAAGAGTGCAAGGCACACAATGTTGCCTGTCACTGGCTGCAGGGTGGGGGTGGGGGAGGAATGGTATGAGCATTACAGCCGATGAGCCCAAGTCACACCCCTGACGCCTGTCAGTCTCTACAGGGTGGGGTGCTACAGTTGGAAACCCTAACACCGTAGGTGTGGGTTGGTATTTTCACTCCAAATTTTCAACATGGGCTTTTTGTGAGCCCACCTCATGAAGAACGGCACTATCAGTTTGTTAGCTGAAAGGTGGTTTTGCACAGCGGCTATGCCATTTGGCGACACGGGGATGAAAACACATTTTGGGCAGTATGTGGAAAATGACAACTGTATTGTTCATGATGAGATGTAAAAAAATGGCATAGTTGAAAATCTGGAGTGAAAATATGAAAATTGGTGAAATTACGAGCATGCATAGAAACTGTGCAACACACGACCGTAACCCAATTATTTTGAGATTTTTTAATCACAGGTTTAATATAGGCATTTTTGGGACCTCTCCTCATGAACACTGGCACTGAGAGTTTGTTAATTTGTCCAAAACGTTGATTTGCACAGTGGCCATGCCATTATGCGCCACAGGTTTGAAAACACATTTAGGGCAGGATGTGAAAATGACAGCTGCACTGTTCATAAGGAGGTGTGAGAAAATGCCAGTGTTGAAAATCTGGCATGAAAATATTGCAAATTTGCGAAGTTACAAGGGTGTGTGGAAACTGCACAATGCACACTTGTAACACAGTCATTTTATGAAATTTCGTCACCAAATTTTCAACATAGGCATTTTAGAACTTCTGCTCATGAACAGTGTCACCATTATTTCCTCAAACTGTCCCAAAAACTGATTTCGCACAGCAACCGCGCTATTCTGCACCTGACGTGTGAAAACACATTTCGGCCAGGATACGTAAAATGACAACTGTACTGTTCATAAGGAGGTGTGGAAAAATGGCAATTTTTGAAAATCTGGAGTGAAAATATTACAAATTCACGAAGTTACTAGTGTGCATGGAAACTGCTCAATGCATGCTCGTATAACAACCATTTTTGATTTTCCCACAAATTTGCAACATAGGCTTTGAGAGCCCCTCATGAACAATGGCGCTGTCATTTTTTTAATTGGTCCGAAAGGTGATTCCATGCAGTGACCACGAAATCACCTTTCAGGACCGAATAATGCCATGACAGTACCTGAATTCATGAGGAGGGTCTAATAACCCATGTTGAAAGTTTGGTGCCATCCCAAAATGGCTGAGACAAGCACCAAAGTTGAGAAAAACCCTATTTATGCCATTATACAGCTTACGGCATTTCTTCAGTTTGCAGTCGGAGTTTGAAGAGTGCAGAGCGTGTTCCTGGTCCACGCAAGATCGTCGTGCGGACTCGGAGGTAAGTATGGGTGAGGGGTGTGAGGGCAGGGTACAAAGAGGGTGGGCACAGGTTTTGAGAGGGGCAAGGAGACCGTGAGACCGTTCTTTATAGGTTAAAAAAAAAAACATTGTGGGACTTTTTTTTTTTTTTTTTGCGAAGGTTGTCACGCTGGGGTGGGCTCAACCTGCCAATGCGTGTTTTTGGGTGGATGCTGTACTGACGGGGATTGGGTACCCCGGGCCAGCACACACTGAAGGGGAGACACTGAGCCAAGGAGGATTGAGCACCCCTCAGCACACAACAAAAACTGGGGAGATATTATGCCAATGGGTGGGCTCCCCATCAGAAAAATAAAAGGTGACGGGGATAAATGCAGATGGACTGGGCCCCATCAGCAAAAAAAAACATTGGGGGTGCATGATGTCGAGGGATTGGGCTCCCATTGGCATACACTGACAGTGGCAGTCACTGCCGCCATGTTGCGTGCATGTTGGGAGGCATGTTAGGTCCCGCTGCATGAGAGCTTCACTATCATTGCAGCAGACCTTTTCTTAGATCTGGTGGCCACATTAGAGATGCGTGATGTCAGCGCCTGCTGTTGGTTGATTGGGGAATGGGGGACGCACCTACTGATGCGTGCCCTGCATTCTCCCAACAGTGACTGCACCTCCAAATCTGCTACTACCGCAATATGTTGGCTGCACATGCGTGAGCCAACATAAAAATGGCAAAAGAACATGGAAGTCTCACTCACTCACTCTACTTCTTTCCTGGGTCACTCTCCTTTACTCTCTGCTCACTTGTCACCTTGCAGTGGGGAGGATGGGGAACTATTTCACCTGGGAGGAGGGATATTTCAATAAAATAATTGAAAACTATAAGCTTAAGGTTTATATTAACATTATTTAATTCATATTTTACAGTTCATTGCATAATTGCAACAATGAACTCCAGGGTGTGGGTTGTTGTGGTATGTACCAACTTGTGGTGTGGTTAGTCACTCAACCTGTGACCTTGTGACACACCACAGAAGTCATGGGTAAATCCCATAACAACCCACACCCTGTTGTGCATTATTGCTAATTATAACATCCAGATCCTTGTCTTCTAAGGTCTCCTCCAGTCACAGCCTTCCATCCAATATTCATTCCTCAGTTCCTTCCAAGTGCATAACTTTACCTTCTGCAATAAATTTGAATTGTCAAATCTTGGACCACCTTCCCAATTTGCCCAGATCTCTTTTCATTTCCCTTACTCTCCTCACTGTCCACCCTGCCACATATCTTTATGACATCCACAAATAGTCACAGATTGTCCTGTATCCCTTTTGTAATGTTGCAGATAAAAACAGTGAAGAGTACTAGGCCTAGCATTGACCACTACTGGACCCCACTCATAACCTCCCCTGCCCTCAAAAAACTTAATGTTTAATACCATCATTTGAGTTCTCCACCGGCATATTCCCCACTCATCTAGTGATATTCTCCCCAACACCTTAGCCCCCAATTTCTTTACCAGCCTCTTCTAGTGTTCTGAGTCAAGATCTTACAAAAGGCAACGTAAATTATGTCCAGCACTTGTCCTTCATCCAACACTTGTAACACAGCATTGATGATCTCCATGAAGGTAGTTTGAGAGGACCTCTGCTTCACAAAGCCATGCTGTTATCTGCCCTGGAGTCGCAGGATCTTCCTGACAATGGTCCAGCTATCAGGTGTATAATTCCTTGAGTCCACCCATTCCACTCTTAGCGAGGGGACAATGCCTGCCCCATTTAATCTCTGGGGACCGTGACCATCTCAACTGAGCAGCTGAATAAGTTTGTCAGGGGTGCTGCCAGAGCCTGGCTCAACTCCCTGAGCAGCTATGGGTGTGGGTTACAGCCGTCACTAGGCAAACACATTGTTAAAGGGAGACTTAGGGAGGCAAATACAGAGAAAAGAAGAAAAAGACTAAAGTAAAGTAGCAGTAAGTTTTATATAGCATAGGACATGCCCACTAATGCAAATCTCTTAAGATAGGTAGAAATTTTTATTTTTAGACAGAAGAAGAACATTGAGGACCACCATGGGATTATTTTCAAAGTTGTCCTCTGATTAAGTACATTACAGTAGCTTCATCATTTACAAATAGGAGGGGAAACTCATTACATTAGTATCAACACTGACAGATAGGAGTTCAGATGCAATCTATGAACCTAGACAGCAGATGCTGATCCAGGGAAGGTTGTTCCATTGTCAGAGGATCACACAGACAGTTAATTTCAATTTAGCTACAACTAAAAATGTCAGTGAATTCTGTTTGTAGTATGCGTATAGATTTGGACAGAGTTTTGCTCCTACATGGTGCGGAGACAGGAGTTCCAAGTGTTTGGGCCCAATTTCAAAGGCTGATGCAGGGCTAAGTGCCACACCTTGCATCAACTGCAATGTTTGTCACAGCTGTGTTAAACAGTTTGTCACAACCTGTGCCCGTGTTAGTACCTTGGTGCAGTTGCAATATTTTCTACACTTATGGCAGCTTGTACAAAGCATTGGCACAAGCCCTGTAAAAGGGTAAAAATGGCAAGGGTAATTGGTACAAAGTTAGACCAGGAGTGTGCAGGTATAACTTGTGCATTTTGTGCTAGACTGAAAATCTTTATTTCATACTAGTGGAATTCCTACAAGCCCCTATGCCATTTGTTTCTACACACCAGGCTTACAGCAGCTGCATCCCCTTTGAAAATCAGGCCCTCTGAGGCAAAATAATTAAGGGTTATTTTCTCTTAAAAGGGTCAAGCGTGGGATGTGAGGCCCCTATTTTTGATCTCCGATATCGTACATGTTTTTGGAAGAGTTGTTTACTAAATTTTGGTATTTGGTTATCTGGTCTTAGCTATTTTGTAAGCCATGATTGGCTTGGATTTTCCTTCTAGTTCTGAGAGATTGCAGTTTAGTCTTCTGGGACTGCATATTCAAAGAAGAAGCAACACATCCATAGATATGCCGTTCATCTTCGGACTTGCAATAGCCATTGGGGGCATAGCAGCACTCAAAGCCGATGTCCGCATAAACCAACTGCATCATGGTGCAGAATATTGCGATGCGGGCATGCAAATGAGGGGTCCCTCAGACATATTCCCTGCATCTCAATATTCAAAAATCCCCTTGGGAAGACACAGCTGAATGTGCCAGCACAAAGTTAGGAATCCAAAACCCTGCCCTAACTACGTGCTGGGCAGGGTGGTGCCCCACGCAAAGTACTGGGCTGGTCACGTGATCCCCACACCAAGCCCCAATTCCAGCTATAAGGAAAAATAATGGTCCATTCCCCAATTTTCCATAGTGTAGTGGACCCCCCTTCCAGCCCCATCCCCATTATTATAAATAAAGTATCCTCGTCCCCATATTTTCCTTAGTGCAGTGACTCTCCTTCCTGTCCCTGATTCCTGTTATTATACAAAAATAAAGCCCCATCCACATCTTTTCCATAATGCCGAGTTCCCCCTCCCCGGCCCTGAACCCCAGAATACAAAATATGTTCCACCCACTGACTCTGGTGGTGTAGTGGAGCCCTCCACCCCAGCCCGATCTTCAAATGAATAGTAACTGATATCCCCCATATCCCCAGTGGTCAAGCAGACCCCCACCTCAGTAGGACATGGCCCATAATCCAGCTCCCCCTACCCAGCCTGAGCCGGTGACTGGCACAGCCCTCCACACACAACCACGGCCAGCCACTGACTAAACAGTCAATGAGCCTGTACACTCCATAGTACGTGCCCATTGGTCAATGGCCACGTACAATATACTGTGCACCACTCTGGTTTTCTAAGGAAGTAGCCACCAAAGGTTAGGGGAAAAAAGGATGGCTTTTAGAAAATACAAGAAAACTGGATCCGACAAGGACAGGGATGACAAGAAGGAGAAATTAAAGGAAGCAAGCAAAGCAAAGAAATCAGAACAGGAAAAGCAACAACGGAGGAGAAGATAGTCGAGGAGGTAAAGAAGGGTGACAAAACCTTCTATAGATATGTCAGTGAGAAGAGAAAGACAAGAGGAGATATTGTCACACTAGCTAAGGATGATGGGGGGGCACAGAGGATGATAACAAAAAAGCAGAAATCCTCAACAGATACTTCTGCTCAGTTTTTACCAAGTAGGATGAAGGTTGCAGGCTCTGTCTTAAAAGGTGCAGCACTGACGGCGGCGGAGTATATTCAGGACCTCTTACAAAGGAAAGAGTTCTAAAGGAACCGGAGAAAAAATTAAATAAGGCCATGAGACCAGAAGAAGTGCACCCGAGGTTGCTGGAAGAGCTAAGAGAGGAACTTGCAGGTCTCCTGGCTGACCTTTTTAACTTATCACTTCAGCTGAGAGAGGTTCCACAGGATTGGTAAAAGGCCACGGTTATCCTGCTACATAAAAATGGGAGCAAAGAGAGTGCAAGCAACTACAGACCAGTAAGCCTCATTTCAATTGTGAGCAAAGTAATGGAAACCCTTCTAAAAAAGATGATTGTATCCTTTCTCAAAGAAAACAACAAATTAGACACAAAACAGCATGGCTTTACCACAGGTAGATCATGTCAAACTAATCTAACAGACTTTTTTAACTGGGTGACCAAAATAGTGGATCAGGCGACGCAGTAGATGTAGTATAACTGGACTTCAGCAAAGCCTTCAACTCTGTCCCACATAGATGGCTACTAAATAAGTTAGACAGCATGGGGTAAGGCAACAAGTGGTGAACTGGACACAGAGCTGGCTTAGCGGAAGGACCCAAAGGGTACTATTAAAAGGCTCCCTATCAAAAGAAAGAGAGGTAGATAGCACAGTGCCACAGGGGTTAGTGCTAGGTCCGACACTTTAATATTTTATTAGTGACATGTCTGGCAGCCTGGAAGGTAAGATGAGTTTGTTTGCAGATGATACAAAATGGGAAGCAGAGTTGACACTCCAGGAGGAGCAGAACAGATGAAGGCTGACAGAAGGAATCTGGAACTATGGTCAAAAACATGGCAACTAAACTTCAATGCAAAAAAATGCAAGATCATGCACCTTGAAGAGGAAACCCAGGAGAAGAATACTACCTAGGAGGAGTAAAACTGGAATCCACTAAGCAGGAAAGAGATCTAGGAATAATTGTAACAGATGACCAGAACATGTCCAAGCAATGTGAAAAAGCAGCACTAAGGGCAAATGGCATGCAGGACAGAGAGGTCATCCTGCCACTCTGTCGATCACTGGTGAGGCCACACCTGGAGTACAGCATCCAGTTCTCGATGCTGCACCTTAAAAAAGATATGCACAGACTGGAAAAAGTGCAAAGAAGAGCAACAAAAATGATACAGGGAATGCACAGCAAAACATATGATGAACTGCTGCTGGAACTAAACATGCACCTCCTGGAGCAGCGAAAGGAGAGGGGAGACATGATTGAGACCTTCAAGCTCCTAAATGGAATAAACAAGGTCAGGTTCAGGACCTGTTTCAGATCAAGAATCACACCAGCACCAGGGAACATGATATGAGGCTGGGGGGGGGGGATTCAGGGGCAACACATGCAAGTTCTTCTTTACAGAGAGAGTGGTAGATGCATGGAACAGCCTTCCACAGGGAGTGGTGGAGTCAAAGTGGGAACTTTCAAAATTCTTGGGATAGGTACAAGGAACCATAACACTGAAGAGAGGGGATAGGAACAAGGGCAGACTAGATGGGCCATATTGTCCCCTTCTTCCATCACTTTCTAGGTTTCTATGGGGATGGGGATACAGTTTTTTTATAATAACGGGGATCACGGATGGGGAGGGGACACTGTACTATGGAAAAGATATGGATGGGCCTACAGTTTTTTATAATAATGGGGATGGGGTCAGGGAAGGGATGGGGCTACAGTTTTTTATAATGGGGATCGGGGTCAAGGAGGGAGACACTGCACTATGGACAAGATGGGGACAGGGCTAAAGTTTTTATAAGAATGGGGATCAGGGATGGGGAACACTGCACTATAGCCAAGACTAAGAAGAACTACGTTTCTTTTTATAACAGGAATTGAGGCTGGGAGGGGCTGGCCCATCACATTCCGACAGGTACAGCCATGCTAATGAGCCCATAATGGGCATGCATGAGGCCCCATTTGCATCATGCATGGTTAATGAGCTCATTAGCATATTTAAACTGAATATCACCCCTGGAAATGGCACATTCAGGTATGTGCCATGCATTACCACACTGGTGGTCTTCAGCCCGAACCCTGGATGTGCTGCACTAAACATGGCATCTGCCCACTATGTCCACACATCCAGAGTCAATATTCAAACAGAATGCACAATCTGTTCCAATCTTGCATTCTGTTTGAATATCCCATCAGAGTTGGTTGGCCCATTTTTTTGTGTGGCGCATCTATTTGCACAGCGCATCCGAATGGCTATGAATATGGGCTCCAGATCATTTCACAGAGGTGCGTGCAATATGGACATCTGAGGATGAATCTTGCCATCTGATGGTAGGTTATGTTGAGTATTTCTAGTAACTACATGTTTGCATACTGGAAGATTGTGCTTCTGTACTCTGGAATTGGCAGCAGCAGCTGGGTGACTAAAGTCTGTCTAGCATTTCTGAGTATTTCATTTTCATTTCATGTTTACCATGTTGTTTTACACACATGCAAGCAACATATTGTGGTAGCTGGGAAAAGCAGGTTTTGGAGGTGAGATCCAGTTATGGCCAATGCCCCCACTGCTTTTGGGGCTTGTCTCTGTGGCACCAGTAAATGCACACACTGTCTATGACAGCAGTTGAAAAACATGCTACCAATTTGAAATAATTTCACTGATGCAATGAGGGAGGACCCCTCATTGCAGGCGTCTGCTGCAGGTGTAACAGTTCAATAAAAATGGTGGTTGGCTGTTGCCGTCCACATATCACAGTCCCCATAAAAGCCAACGTTGGGGTGCTCAATACCCCTGTCAGCATGCCCCCCTCCCAGTTCATTTGCGATGAGGGGGCCCAATCCCGTCAGCATAATGTCCCCGATACAACTTGTTTGCGAGGGGATGCCAGTCCCCTTGGCATCATACCCCCAACACAGACCCTTTCTTATTTGCCAACTGAGTACCCAATCCCGTTGGCTCCAGTAAGTTGCTCCCCAAAACACACAGATGGCACACTGGGGCCCACCCCAGCATGACAAATGTACCTGTAAAAGAAAACCTTCTCGTGATGTTTTTTTTTACCTGTAAAGCAGAAAAACGGTCCTAGCTGTCGGTGGCCCTTCCCCCAACCTGCACCCAACCTCTGTACACCCCACCTCCCACACCCCTCACCCCATACTTACCTTTGTAGCCCGGCACAATGATCTTCAGTAGACCAGGAACACATCTGCACTCTTCAAAGCCGATCTGGAACTGAAGAAATGCTGGTAAGCTGTATAATGGCATCAATGGAGTTTTTCCAACTTAGGTGGATATCTCGGCCATTTTTGTGAATATTGGCACCAAATTTTCAACATGGGGTTCTTGGGACCCCACCTCATGAACTCATTCACTGTCATTGTGTTATTGGGTCCCAAAAGGTGATTTCACGGTTAGTGCATGGAATCACCTTTCAGGACCAATTAATGAAATGACAGTGTCACAGTTCATGAGGTAGGCTCCCAAAAAGCCAATGTTGCAAATTTAGTGAAGAAATTCCCAAAAATGACTGTGTTACGAGCATGTGTTGCGCAGTTCCCATTCAAGCTCATAACTTTGAGAATTTTTAATATTTTCACTCCAGATTTTTAACATTGCCATTTTTACACACCTCCTTATGAGCAGGACAGCTGTCGTTTTTCACATCTGTCCCAAAATGTGTTTTCGCACATGTGGCGCACAATGGTGGTGCAGTCATTGTGCAAAATCAATGTTCGGGACAGATTAAAAAAATCACAGTGATAGTGTTCATAAGGAGAGGTCCCAAAAAGCCCATGTTGCAAATTTGGTGAAACAATTCCCCAAAATGACTGCGTTAGGAGGAAGTAAGCTGTTGGATAACTAGGATCTGCAGCTTATCTGTTAGGTAGGAAAATGGGCAGACTAGGTGGGCCAAGCGGTCCTTATCTGCCATCAAATTCTATGTTTCTATGTTACTGGTGTGTGTTAGGTTTCTACACATGCTCATAAATTCACCAATTTTTGTATTTTTACTCCAGATTTTCAAAATTGTCATTTTTGCATGCTGCCTGATGAACAGTACAGCTGTAATTTTTCACATCTTGCCCAAAACATGTTTTCGCACCTGTGGCACCCAATGGGCGCGGTTGTTGTGTGAAATCAACGTTTGGAACAGCTTAAGAAAATCACTGTGCCACCTTTCATGAGCGGAGGTCCCAAAATGCTTATGCTGGAAATCTGGTGAAAAAAAAATTCCCAGAATAATAGCATTACAGGTGTACATAGAGCAGTTTCTACTCTTGCTCGTGACTGCACCAATTTTGTTATATTTTTCACTCCACATTTTCAACATTAACAATTTTTTACACCTCCTCATGAGCAGTACAGCTGTCATTTTTCACATCCTGTTCGAAATGTGTTTTCACACCTGTGGTGCCAAATGGTGTAGTTGTGCAAAATCACCTTTCGGCTAATGAACTGATAGTGTCACTGTTCATTGTGACAGGGAGCTACTGCCACTCTTTAGGGCTGACCTTTTCTTAAATCTGTTGCAATAGTTCTTCCATTTCTTAGCCTAATCTATCCTTTACAATTTCTAGTCCATAAGGTTGGCCACCTATGGGCACTCACTTTCCTTTCTTGACTGTGCTATAGTGTCTTCTTTAATTTTCCTTTTCCCTCTCAGATCCTCATATAGGGAGGTTACTGTGGTGACCTCTGAGCTTATTAAAACAATAGGCTGTGTTTATTGTTGTTGGATTTAGTATGTAATAGCACTTTGTGATAAAATACTTTAATGTATATACCTTATGTGTATGAAACCTTTAAATGTTGAAAATACTATGGCGCTAGATGTTTTTGATAATGGTAAAAAGTACTAGGTGACTATTATAGAAATTAAGTTAGTTGTGCTATTTAAAATGCATGTAAATTGCTATAAATTGAACAAGATTGAGATTTCATGCTGATTTGCATATATCCCATAATGCTTTGCATTAACGAAGTATGTATGATGTTGTATTTCTTTGAAACTTGATTTGTTGCCAATGCCCTTTGGGGTCACCCAGATTTTAGTGTTTCTGCACTGATGTTCTTTGTTTTTAGCTTATTTTTTTTTTCCTTTTGAGCCCCCACTACCCAAGCAATGGGGCCCACATATGGATGACGGGTTTTTACTGAAAACTAGTTAGATCAGCAATCAGTGAGTCAGTAGGTGCTGGCTAAGTGCAGACAAAAGGACATACATAGTCTGTTGCTACAAACTGATGTACTGAAGAAGGGATATGCCATTGCTTAAGGTTATCTGCTGCATTTTGAATAAACATCACACGGAGATTGTGTGTTAAACTTGAAGTTTGGTGTCTGGTCCATCTGTTATCCCACAACCCCTCCACATTCATACAGTGGGATCACAAAAAGCCCATGCTGAGAACTTGGAGTGAAAATACCAAGAAATGCCCAGGGCATTAGGCTTTCTGAACCATAATGCCCTACCCTGTGAGGATTTACAGGCATCAGGGGTGTGACTTGGGATTGTCGACAGTAATGGTCACACCATTCCACCCTACCCTGCAGCCAGTGACAGGCAACAAGGTGTGCCTTGGACTCTTGGCCCCAAGGTCACCCCATTCTCTATACTGCACCCATTTCAGCATATTTCCTTATAGAATGGGGTGAGGTGTAAGCTCGAACACCCCAAGGCACACCTCAGCACTTGTCAATGTCTGCAGGGTAGGGTGAGGTGAAATGGCATGACCGTTATGGCTGATGACAGAAAGGCACACCCCAATGCCTGTCAGTCTCTGCAGGGTGGGGTTGGGTTCACATTGGTTCCATGCTTCACTGCTATTCAAATTATGCATCTCTCTAACTCCTGCACTACCAATGCCAATGCCAGCAAGACAACATTTGGCATTGACAATTGCTTGTTTAATTTAGTATGGCATAGGTGTTGCGGCAGGGTGCTGTCAGCCTAGTATTCACTTTTTTGACCATTGATTTAATATGGTTTTCAAAGCTTAGGATATTGTCATTTTCCACTCCTAAGAGTTTTTATTCTTTGGTCTCTTTGATTATAGAGCTGTCTAAGAGCTGGACTTTTAGCTCCCTGATGTCTCTGGTTTTTATTATTTTTTTTTTGGAAGGCCATAGACTGTGTCTTTTTCAAAGTTAGGACCATCTTTGCAGAGACAGACCACTTTTGGGAGGGTATCAAAGTCTGATTGAAGTCTTTTCTCCATTTGGGAGAAATATGTCGCTCTCGCAATGAGAATTTTTATCCATGCAGAGTTTTATCTTGGAGTGGTGTGTATGGCTAGGAAGGTTGTTCATGTACTCTAGGAATAACAGGGAACCCAGCATCGATCCCTTTGGGGCCCACCTGAACAGGTATCCCACCTCTGACAGGGTGTTGCCAAGGCCTACTGATTTCCTGCAGTTGGATAAGTTAACATGTGAACCAGGAGGTCAATTCATCTTCAACTTCCATTTTCTGTAGTTGTTCTAGTAGGATGTTGTGGCCTGCCACGTCAAATGCCTTTGAAAGGGTCATGTACACTGCTCCAGTGGAATCTTCATTATTCAGGGCCCCTGCAGCTTCCCAAGGGTGTAGACAGGCATACTCACTGTACACATTTGCGTACAGTTTTGTTGACTGCCTGCCACAAACCACAAGCCATTCAGTTAATATTATCATTCTAATCTGTAGTATTTGGGTTAGTGTAGGCCACTGAGGAGTGTCCAATACATGTATAACCTCTTTAGAGAGTAGAAGAGTCATCTGATAACAATCTGACTTGTTTGGAAGGGGGTGCCATTTGGAAAGGATGTGTACATTTTTTAATTGGGGGGTGCAACTGTTGGAGATTGTGTACAAAATGGAAATTTCTGGCTACACTAAGCTTCCCTAATGAAGTCTCTGAGCATGGTGGATGTGGACTTGCCCACCCTGAATTCTGAGT
Source organism: Neoceratodus forsteri (assembly GCA_016271365.2). NCBI lineage: Eukaryota > Metazoa > Chordata > Ceratodontiformes > Ceratodontidae > Neoceratodus > Neoceratodus forsteri. Next base: position 29,171,367 of record CM028129.1, read on the forward strand.
GGTGAACTGTCAGTAGGTTGTGTTTTCTAGGTATGAGGTTAATTTCTGACAGTCAATTTTTAAAAGTAATTTTGATGTCATGGATAGTGTGATACAGGTCTGTAGTGGGAGGGTTCGATAAGCCACCCTCCCTTGTGAGACTGGGACCTTTCACATGTTTCCAAGTCTCAGGGAAGGATCCATCTATAAGGCTTCTGTTGAAGAGTTTCATCAGGATTGGTTATATATATGAGCTGTTACTTTGTTTAGGAACTTAATTTCTGCATTGTCCCAAGGTGGTGACTTGTTAACATTTAGTTTGCTTTGTTCCTATTAAAGGAGAGTAGAGTGGCATTCTAAGAAGAGAGTGAACAGCAGGACCCAAAGCAACAAGGCCTCATGGCGGGAAGGTCCTGCCAGACTAACTTAATTGAATTCTTTAACTGGGTCACAAAAATGATGGACCATGGTGGTGCTGTGAACATGGTATACCTGGACTTCAGGAAGGCCTTTGACTATGTCCCACATAGAAGGCTAATAAACAAACTGGAGAACACAGGAGTTGGGCCAAGAATGGTAAACTGGATCCAAAACTGGTTAGATGGGAGGACTTAGAGAGTATTGATAAATGGCACACTGTCGAAGAAAGGTAGAGTGACAAGTGGAATTCCGCAGGGCTCTGTGCTTTGACCAATCCTTTTCAATTTATTCACTGGAGACATAGCTGATGACCTAAATGGCAAGGTGTGCCTATTTGTGGATGACACAAAGCTCTGCAATAGATTGGACACAGCTGAAGGGATACAATTATGAGTCTTACCTTCGGAAATTGGATAAATGGTCAGAAACTGGCAGTTGAACTTCAACGCTAAGGTTATTCACCTAGGTAGATGTAAACCAGGAGGAAATACTTTTAAAATGGGGAACAGTTGGCAGTATCAGAACATGAGATGATCTTGGGATTATCATTGCTAATGACTTGAGGGTAGGCAAGCAATGCAAAAGGCTGCACAAAAGGCCAACGGCATCCTGGGTTGCATAGAGAGGGGCATAACCAGTAGAAAAAGGCAGGTGATAATGCCACTATACAGGTCCCTGGTGAGGCCTCACCTGGAGTACTGTGACCAATTCTGGAAGCCTCACCTAAAGAAGGACACAGATAGACTACAGTCTATACAGAGAAGGCCAACAACAATGGTACATGGTCTGCATCACAAGCCATATGATGCAAGGCTTAAGCCACTCAACATGTATTCCCTGAAATGAGGGAAAGACGGGGGGACATGATAGAGACCTTCAAATACCTGAAGGGTATTAACAAGGTACAGGCACAGAATCCCCTTCAGGTAAACAGTTGTACCCGGACCAGGGTCCATGGCATGCGCCTGAAGAGGTATAGGTTCAGGGACAATTTAAAGAAGTTTTTCTTTACAGAAAGGGTGGTGGAACCTTGGAATGGACTCTCCAATGGGGTGATGGGATCAAAGACTGACAGGGAATTCAAGCTGGCATGGGACAGACACTGTGGTAAACTTAGAAAAGCAGGCAAATGGGGAGGAGGCTGTACACAATGGGCAGACTAGATGGTCCACATGCTCCTTCATCTACCGACACAGTCTATGTTTCTATGTTACTTCATAGTCTTTTATTATTTTAAAATGGAAGCTAGGTCTGTTTGTGTCAGTGGCTTCTGCAGCCTAACTCCAATAGATCTTGTTATAGCTGATGGTTTTGTAGGGGGACGTTTTACATCAGGGAGTGTGCAGAAAAATGGATTTAGTTGGTTTGCTACAGTTTTTGAATCTTGAGCTATGCTGTCTTCCTTCATGAATTTGTCTCTGTTACTACTTCCATTGGATCCCTCAACACCTTTTATCATTTTGAATTTGTTCTTAAAATATTTTGGCTTTGTCCTTTTGATTTTTTTTCCAGTTGTTCCTTAACTTTTTAACCTTTCCCAATCATCTCCTTTGGCTGTCCTGTTTGCCCTTTACCATAACATGTTTTTGATCTTAATTTGCTTTTTTAAGTGGTTTGTTACCAATAGCATATGTTTTTTTTTCTAGTCCTACTAGACTAGTGTATGTTTGTTGCAGAGTGCAAGAAATGAATGGGTGAGTTTTTGATAGCCAGATTTACATCTGGAATAATGTCCAGCCTGTCTGACCTTTCATTCGACATGCTAAAGTTAAAGCTTTCCTCACTGAAGTTTCTGTAGCATCTACTTGTATTGCATTATGGTCAGCAGATTTTATAGTTGTTCTCTCAAGGCTTCAATTTACTGGACAGTGGTCTCCCAGGTTGGAACTTAGTAGCCTATGACTTAGAATTTTTAAATGTGAGGTGATGAATATCAATCCCAGAGTATTCCCCACATTGCTGTACTGTACAAGCTTTTTCTTGTCCGGGAGTCAACCAGTTGAAGCATACCCAGAACTGGTAATTTATTTCCGGAATTCAGAATCACCACATATGCAATGAGCTGTGGCACATTTTGTAAATTCAAACATAGGCATCAAACAGAGAATGTATTTATAGTAGGGGTGTGCGTCAAATTCAAACTAGCTGTCAAATACCTCGAATACTGGGCATATTCTTGAATACCGAAGGAGCAGGCTGTATTCGATATATTCAACTGTTCCATATTTGATGGGACTTTGAGATCTTGTGAGATCTCTCAGCCAATCCCAGGCTGTTCAGAGAGCTTTGCAGAGCTTTACCATGTGACTGTGCCAGTGCATAGAGACATTTGTGCTGAGAGAAGCTGTTTCTCTCTGTGAGGGTTTTCTGGATGGTCTTTAGAAGCAAAGTGGAAAAATGGTCTTTACAGACCTTTTTTGACTCCTCTGCTTTGCTCTTAGGCTGTTGTGGTCCACTTCAGTGACAGACGGATTACTAAAAGTACATTTTCAACAGAAAGAAATCATGCTGGAATCTTCAGGCAGAGGGAGGAGGGGGAGGGGGAAGGGTCTGTTTGCTCTGCAGCTGCAGGTTAGGCTATAGCTCTTGTTCATTGGCTGGCTTAAAGGGCCAGTTCCCACGGCTTCTAAGTCCTTAGTTCTTCTTTATAGTTCTGCTGAGACTGAAACTTGTTTCTTTATTTTGCAGAAAGTAAATAAATATCTGTTTGTGTGGGGGAAGGAAAAGGAAGGGAAACACTCTAATGTGTGCACAGTGCTCAGTTTACTGTGCTGTGTTCTGAAGCTGGGTGCTGCCAGTCAGTTTCCTTTCTGACTGTAGTTTAATTATTTCAAGTGTGAGTAAAGAAAATCTAATTTCTTTTTCTCCCGGGACACTACAGTATGTTTGTTTTGGCAGTGCACTGAGGGATTTGCTACCTGCCTGCCTCCACTGCAGTGAGTGTATTGAGAACAAGGGAATGGAGCACTGCCTTCTTTGCTTTGCAGAACCTGCAGCTTCAGGCTTATGCTTGTTGTTCTTTACCTGGTCCCGTACTACTTATCTGAGCTGTCATTTATTAAAACATTTATATAAAAAAATATTCTGTGTCCTTTCATTTCACTACAAAGTTTGTCTGTGCCCCGGCATAGGAAGGAGCCTGGGGAACACCCTTGCTGCCCAAGTGACTACTGCCCACTTGCCAAGTTGTTAGCCGTCTGAGTTTCTGACTGTTGTTAAAACAGTAGAAAGTTACAAACAACAATCTAAAATATGTGTTCTTTTCTTCTAGGATGCTGCCAAGCTACAAAGATGGGGAAATGTCTCAGGAGAGTCCTGGCCAGGAGCCCTTACAGGAATAATGGTTTGTTGTGTACATGCAGAATGCATGCCACGTCTTAACTGTGCAGTTCGCATATACAAAGTGATCCTAAGTGAACCACGTCTAAGCAAGCATTTGTCAATGCCGAACGTTTGCTTGCAGGTATTTGCAGTGGTGTTTGGCACGTATGGTGCTTTACCCTAATGTCCTGTGCGATTGCTGGAATTTGCACAATAAATTTTCAGCATGACCTTTTGTTACCCCATTGTGCGCTACATAGGGCGAAACACATTTTGGGCAGGATGTGAAAAATGACAGCTGTAATGCTCATAAGGAAGTGTGGTAAAATGGCAATGTTGAAAATCTGGAGTGGAAATATTGAAAATTCGCAAACCTCACGCAGGCGTGGGAGTGTGTGCTGCGACTCAGTAAACAGTCATTAATAGGAATTTTTTCAGCAAATTTTCAACATTGGCATTTTAAAACCTCTGCTAATGAACAGTGTCACTGTGATTTTCTTACTGTGTCCCATACATTGATTTCGCACACCGACTGCGCCATTGTGTACTACATGGGCGGAAACATGTTTTGGGCAGGATGTGAAAAATGACAGCTGTACTGCTCATGAGGAGGTGTGGTAAAATGGCAATGTTGAAAATCTGGAGTGGAAATATTGAAAATTCGTGAACCCTCTGGCGATATGCGGGAACTGTGCACAGCGACGCTAGTAAAACAGTCATTTTAGGAATTTTTACCAAATTTTCAACATTGCCATTTTAAAACCTCTGCTAATGAACAGTGTCACTGTGATTTTCTTACTGTGTCCCATACATTGATTTTGCATACCAACTTTGCCATTGTGCACTACATGGGCAGAAACATGTTTTGGGCAGGATGTGAAAAATAACAGCTGTACTGCTCATAAGGAGGTGTGGTAAAATGGCAATGTTGAAAATCTGTAGTGAAAAAATTGAAAATTCGCAAACTTACGAGCATGTAGGAACTGCGCAGCGCGAACTCGTAAAACAGTCATTTTTAGAACTTTTCACCAAATTTTCAACACAGCCATTTTAAGACCTCTGCTCATGATCAGTGTCACTGTGATTTTCTTAATGTGTCCCATACATTGAGTTCGCTTCAACTGCGCCATTGTGCGCTACATGGGCGGAAACACATTTTGGGCAGGATGTGAAAAATGACAGCTGTACTGCTCATGAGGAGGTGTGGTAAAATGGCAATGTTGAAAATCTGGAGTGCAAATATTGAAAATTCGAAAACGTACGAGTGTGCGTAGGAACTGCGCAATGCACGCTCGTAAAACAGTCATTTTTAGGAATTTTTTCACCAAATATTCTACATAGCCATTTTAAGACCTCTGCTAATGAACAGTGTCACCGTGATTTTCTTAATGTGTCCCATACATTGATTTCGCACACCAACTGCGCCATTGTGCGCTACATGGGCAGAAACACATTTTGGGCAGGATGTGAAAAATGACAGCTGTACTGCTCATAAGGAGGTGTGGTAAAATGTCAATGTTGAAAATCTGGAGTGAAAATATTGGAAATTCATGAACTTACGAGCCAGCGTAGGAACTGCGCAACGCACACTCATAAAACAGTCATTTTTTGGAACTTTTGCACCAAATTTTCAACATGGGGTTTTGGGACCCCTTCTCATGATGTCACTGTCATGGAGTTATTCAGGCCCGAAGGTGATTTCATGCAGTGACTGCAAAATCACCCTTCGGACCCGAATAGCGCCATGACAGTTACATCATTCATGAGAAGGGGTCCCAAAAACCCCATGTTGAAAATTTGGTGCAAAAATTCCAAAAAATGCTTGAGATATGCAATAAAGTTGAAACCCCACCATCTAGCCCATTATAGAGCTTACCAGCATTCCCTCAGTTCACGGTCGACTTTGAAGAGTGCAGACGTGGTCCCGGTCCACCAAATATCGTCACGCCAAGCTCTGGAGGTAAGTATGTGGTGAGGGGGGTGTGGGGAGGCTGAGTGCACAGTGGGTGGGTGCGGGTTGTGGGAGGGAGGACTGGGAGACTACGTGGGACCGTTTTTTCTTTACAGGTTTTAAAAAAAAATGGACTACGTGGGACCGCTTGCCATGCTGGGGTGGGCTCCCAGCATGGCAGAAGATGGCTAGGTGGGGCCGAGGAGCCAACGGGGGATTGGGCACCCCTGTCGGCAAACAAAGCAGGACATTTTCCATACTGGGTTGGGCTCCCAGCAAGGCATCAAAGCTTTGAGGGGTCGGCGTGACGTGGAGGGGGCGGCATGACGTGCTCTGTATGACAGCAGTGATTTTGTTTGAAGCCAAGACCACCACTGTCAAACACAGCTCCCACACCCATTGGTGCAGGGCTGCCACGCCTGCTCAACTGAGCAGCAGATTGAAAGAGAGAGGCATACCTCCAAAGTGTGCTACTCTCCCAAAACGTTCTCGGCAAGATGCGCCGCGCAAGCAAACGTAAAGAACAAATCAGGTTTGCATGCTGCATGCTTGACATGAGTGCAGCAGTTAAGTTTGTGTGAACATCATTTAAACATCACATCAGGTTCACATGCTGCAAAGCTTGCCAAGTGTGCAGCAGCTAAGCTGGTGCAAATCTCCTCTAAAAAACACATCAATTTCTATTTCTTATACTACTGCTAGCAATTAAAATAATTAAAAATGCATTTTTATTTGAATTCCCATAAAAATTAGGTAAACTCAATAATTCTGATCCTTTTGCAAGTTGTTTAATGGCTTTTGAGTTTTGTCATTAAATCGCCATTAATTTGTAAAGTACTGTTTGCTTACTAATTTAACTGCCAAGGATACAACCAGCCAACATTCCCCATTCCAGATGTACAAAGAGGGGCCTCTGTGTTGTGAAGCCTATCCTTTTTGTTTTGGACCATGCAAATTACTTATGCATATTTAGTGCTACAAATGTGTTTCTCCATGACTGTTTCATCTCACTTACTTTCCCTTTGTCATTCTGTATTAAGCTTATACACTATGGCCATGTTCAGCACTCTTTGTGCTGAGTAGGGTTTGAAGCATGCACCACACCTCACATTTTGTCACTGAAATAAGGGACATGGACACTCAAAATGAGGAACAATGAGGACTCTAGCCACATGATGATCAGGACACATCATGAAACATGGAGATACAGTACCTCAGAACACAGTGAAATCACTGCATTAGCACCTGAGAATGACTTTCTACCATTCAGCAGGGTGCCATTTAGGTAGGGCAGAGGGGCAGTTGCCCCCATATTTATTGCCTAGGTTGTTTTATGGTGTGGCACTAATGACATTAAATTTGGATTTAATCATTTGCACAGTAAGTGCCCACCTGGCCTGTGTGTACTCACCTGCAGGTACTCTCCAGACTCGACTGTGTCTGTATTTGTTGTCCTCTCTTCACCTATTAGTGGCAGCACAGTCACATGTGATGTGGATGAGCTCCAGCCAAGAAAGAGCTCATGAGTCTTGCAAGGATAACACTGTCTTTCCCACAACAGAGTAGACAGACTGCACACTACAGCTGGGAGGGGTCGGTGTTGTGGCAAGATATGTTTGTTGGTCTACTCTTAGTGAGTCTTTGTCTCCCCTGGTGGCTGAAGGGACAGAGGGTGAGCCAGAACTCAAGACTAGGCTACAGACATACTCTACTAGGCTTGCCTTGCAAAAAAAAACCAGCACAGACCGCGATGGCAGCAAGTTAGGCTTAGTAGCATTGGTGACAGTGGTGTGTGTGGCCTTCATAGGCCTTGATCAGTGCAGTGTGGCAGCAGCCATTGCAGAAACCAAGCAAGAAGCAAGCAACCCAGGTTGGGTGGGTTCAGTTGGTGAGGTGACATTGCAGGCATTTACTGCTTCCACAACATCAAACGGACAGCTGGGAACTGCCTGGCCAAACTACCTCTATACCCTGATTCACTATACCTCCCTCTCACAGTGGCTGTATACTTCCTTTCATGGTTCTTGTCCCCTCACACTCGCTGTTACCGCCCTCGCTATCCTTTCCCACTAGCTCTTATCACGGGTAGTTAAATTGAGCCGCTCAATTTGACTCACCCATATCACAGAATACCAGGGAAGAGTACATGATGGGGTGAGGTACTGACAACTGCCAAACAGGAAAGGGACCTAGGGTAAACATATCTGATGACCTAAAGGTGACCAAGCATTGTGAAAAGGCTGTGGGGAGAGTCAGTGGCACACTGGTGTGCACAGAGAGAGAGAGGTATCACCAGCAGATAAAAGAAGGTGGTGATACTACTGTACAAATTATTGGTGAGATGCCATCTGTAGTACTGTGTCCGGTTCTGGAGGCCACATCTCCAGAAAGACACAGACAGAGTAGAGGCAGTTCAGAGAAGGGAAACAATAATGGGGCAGACTGGGTGGGCCAAAAAGTCATTTTCTTCCAATATCGTATACCCTGGAAGAGAAGGGAGAGAGGGGGAATTTGATAGAGACATTCAAATACCTTAAGGTCATAAATAAGGTACAAGAGGGTAGCATCTTTCAGAAAAAAAGATGTTCAAGAACAAGGGGTCATTTCATTTTATTTTTATACTTGTTGGCAAAATGAGCAAAACTGCCTGTTTTACAAGCAAGTGTAGATACATTCAATATAATAGACAAGACATGATATACAAAATAAAAAGTACAATAGTATAAAATGATGTAAAAGAAAAGACAATTCAATATCAATGACAGATACATTCAATGAGAGAATTCAGCCATTGCACCAGCCTGAATTTAAAGATCTTACTGTTCTACAGCAGACAACAGCATCGAATAGCATTTAAAAAGGTTGTAGTGCTGAAGAAGAGGATCTCAGACTTATTACCTTTTGAAGAGGGTATCCTGTAAACATATGTGCTATTATACTGAGGCCCAGATATTCAAACTAAGCCCAAAAGTGCGCAATAGCAGGAACAAGCGCAAGTCCATTGCGTCCATGTGCAAGAGGGCGATATTCAAAAACTGAGCTGGCTAAAATGAGCCTACAGTACAGCCGATGACTGAATATCACACCACCTGCGCCATAGTGCAACTAGGGAGGGGAAGCTGAGCATATCTGATGTGCCATAGCGCAACAAGAGATGTTCAGCTAAGCAGTCCAGAGGCACCATAGTGCAACCAAGGACACCCCCCAGCAGCAGGGCAACAATGCAACTGCACAACCAGGGATGCAGGGGCCCACCACCCATGCCACAGATGGGCAGAGGAACACACAGAAGAACAGACATCGTCGCCCCACACCCCATGCACTGCACAACTGGGGGAGGGCTGGAATAACCACTGGCCCATGGAGACAAGCAACCAGCCCACAGCTGGGCCATGGTGCCCCATCGCACCCCCTGGCAAGCTATGACCTGCACACAAGGAGGGCCGACCACCCCATGCCACACCATCCCCCCCAATGCAGAGAACACCCTGCACCATGACCCCCAGACACCCTGCCCAGGAGCAGCGTCCACCACTGCAGGATACCCCATGCATGCCACCACCCCCACTGTGACAATGCAACCCTGTGCACCACAGAACCATGCAAGGCAGCCCCACCACAGCACCCATCAGCAGGTGGAAGCACAGTGATGCAACAATGGCATACACAGTGCCACCATGCACGCCCGGTACAGCTGAGACTGACCATGCGTCGCTGCGGGTACCCACAAATGACAGGGCATGCCCTGGACCCCACCACCAGTGGTACAGCACCTTGCACACCCTCCCAAGGACACCCCAACCCAGCACTGGCCACAACAGCCAGCGAGACATCCACAGTGGTGCATGGAAGCATGCACCACACGGATCAACACAGTGCATTGACAAACACCCACCCATACCCAAGGGCACAACAACACAGGGACACAGTAGCTGGGCAACCAAGCCCTCAGCATGGGCCCATGGAAACCATGCACACACGGCCAGCAGTCCTCATGGCACAGGAGTGCCAGCCACCCTGTGCAGGCACTGGGACCTGTATGCCACCATCATTTGCCCAGAGCACAAGTCACAGACAGTGGTGCATATCCACTGCAACACACAATCCACAGCACGAGGTGGGACAACAACCGTGGAGGCCACAGTGTCACCTGAGGCAGACATGCACCACACCAGTGACAGGAGGCAACCCAACATTGTGACAGGTACAGTAGCTGCCCTGCATGGACAGCCACCACTGACATGCCAGCAGACTGCGCAGGTCACAGACATGCATGGGCGTCTGCTGCACAGGCCATGGATGGGCTGACAGGGGCACCATGGACACAGAGCATGCACCATGGACCACTGCACACAGTCATCCAGTGCACAGGGAACAACACACACACACCACAGACACTGACTGATAGCTACTCCCACACCATAGTCACTTCCCCACGGACACACACACATACCAATGACTGCACCACCCCTGACGCCATGCACCACTGCAGCTGAGCACCTATAGCCCACTGCAAGTCAGAGACCACCACAGTATTCATATCAAAAGAATTGTAATCAAAAATATCAAACAAAACTATTTACAACTATGTACAAATGTGTGGGGGAGGGCCGCAAACAAGGTGGGGGTGGGTAAGAGGCAGGGGTGAACAAATGGGACAGGAAAGGAGGGGTGTGAGGGTGGGTCCAGGGAGGTAGGGGAAATCAGGGGATATAGATGGTCAGTGGGAGCCCCACTCCCGGCCCCAGCTGCTCCACCTCCCATGTCTCCGCCAGACCCCCAGCCGCTCAATCCTTCGCATAATGTCAAATGATGCCCTCACCACGGTCAGTATTTCCTGCAGTGCCTCCCAGATTTCCTGCAGCTGGTGGACACCTAGGACAAGGAGCACAGTCAATAGGTGTGAATGCAGCCCCATACAGCCCACCCACTGTGCATGGCATACAGCCATGGGACATGCCTCTATGATGGTGTGATGACCACCCACAGTGATCCGTCCACAGACCTGCCACCCAGGTGCATACAGCCATGCGGACCATTGCACACACCCACTGCTGCCATGTCATGCAGCACCACCGTGGCTGTTTAGTGACATGGCTATGTGGTGCAAAGGCAGTGGCACAGCCATGTACCTGGTGCGCATGGACCACCATTGATGCACTCCCAGACATGCAGTGCCACTGGACAGTGCTGACTGTAACAAGTTGCGTGCATGGCAGTGGTGTCAGTGGATGGTGGCATGTCGCTGCCCTCCCTGTTACACAGCATGCAAAAGTAATCATGGAGGTATGGCGCCACCATCACCAGGCCAGCCCTCTGGTGCTGTGGACCTTTGCCCCTCCTATTGGCCCTGTCTTCTTGCTGGCGCCTCTGCTCCTGGCCAGCCGACTCTCTTCCGGCCCTAAGGTGCAAACATGGAGAGAGAACATCAGTACAATCCATAGCAAAGTCCCCCTGCCCCAATGTGTGTGCAATCCCACCCAGCCAGACCGACCCACCCTGATAACACCACACAGCCAGCACGGAATGTCCCTCACCCATGTTCCAGACACATGCAACCGTGATACCCATATGGAAGATAAAAGTGTGTGGACGTTACACCTACCTGGCTGTGGCTCATGCCCTCCTGCCACTTGTCTGCAGGTGGGCAAGCAGGTCCGGGTCCCTCCGCCTCAGGTCCTCATACCTGTGGCGGCACTGCTCCGCTGTCTGCCCCATTCCTGTGGCCTCCTCCAGGGCGTTGACCACCTTCTGCCACACCTGGCTCCTGGACCTGCCTCCCCAAACAGTGGGCCATAAAGTGGCTCAACAATGGCAACCAGGTTTGCCATTTCGATCTGGCTCCACTGGGCAGCTCTCCTCCGTGCCATCTCTCTTGCTCAGTAGGTTCAAAATGGCACTCTGCAGCGCGGTTCCACCACATGCAGATGCTGCATGGTACAGTGCTGCCATTCCCTATCGTGCTGTTACCGAACAGTGCGATAGTGGTGCACCCATGCCTGACGCATGGTGCCTAGGGGGCAAAGGTCAGGCACAGGGTCAAGGGTCTCTGGCACCACGGACAGGCACAGCGCAATTTGAACCCAATGCATGTGGCACGATTGGGTGCCTGTGTGCTACCTCAGTAATGGCCTACCACGCTGTTGCCCCAGTGCACCTACGATGCTCCAGTGCCACAGAGCCATATAGGTGAACATCGCTGTAGCACCACTGGCACAATGGTGGCTGTGCTCTCATTGCCTCCCACGCTCAGCGTCAGCAGTGTGGCAGGCCCTGTGTCAGCAACCCGGCATGCGCGAGTTAGGTGTGTACTGCGCATGTCACAGAACTGCCCCTGTGATCAGCACATTCAACACAATATGCAAAGCACAACAGTACGATATTCAGCTGTCATATGCAAATCAGCTAATCAGCCGTTCAATGGCACAGCACTGCAATTTGCATCCACTTAAAGTTGTGTATTGCCTCATTTGCATGGGTTGCGCTATAAAAATGCGACATTGGGCTGCACTGGCCATGAGTCAGTTACTGCATTCTATTGGTGAGTTGCATGCTGTTTGGGAGTGTGGACTGTGGATTTTGGGACATGCATGGGACTGCACAGTCACAGGTAACAACTTTCATTCTCACAGGCTAAATCATGACCAAGCAAGTTGTGAGAGAGGAGGAACAGAGTGGTGGGAGGAGGAGGAGGCCTAATTTCACCAAGGCCGAGACGGATGCCCTGTTTGAGGTCTACCTGCATCAGGAACCGCTTCTCAGCAGATGGCAGGGAACACCACAGGCCAATGCAGCTGCATGGGAGGACTTGGCACGTGCAGTGAACCTGCATGGCAGCCACCAGCGCTCCGTGTGAGAGTGCAAGAAGAAGATGGGCACAGACAGGAGGTGGATAAAGGTGAAGGTGACTGCCATTAGGGCAACACAAGCTGCGACAGATGGGGGACAGCCAGAGGTGCTACGCATGACCCCACAGGAGGAGAGGATTGCTGGCAGCATGCAGCGTTGTGCCACTGAAGGGGTTTCTGGTGGTGACTTCCAGATGGGTGGTAGCCTGTCACTGCATGGTAGGTCATGGTCTGTCTATTGGGGAGGGCAGGGTAGGTCACATGCAGTAACGCAACTTTGTTTTCCCTTACAGATCCTGAGCATCTGCATGGGCCAGCGGTGGTGGGTCTGTCCACTGAGGCCAGTCAGATGGAGAGGAGGAGGGCCCATCCACCTCCACAGGTATCGTGGCTCAGTGCAACAGTGGGCCCGCCTGGCTGTCCACAAGTTGTTGGAACAGGTGTGGAGGAGCCCTGCCAGTGTCCCAGTGTGCCAACATCCATGGATGCCAGCATGCTGTGACTCGGGCTGGTGCCAGGTCAGTCACCGATGATGATCACTAACACCATGGGCAGTGACATGTGTGTGCCAGGGATGGTCACACAGCAGGTAATATCACGGCCATGACTGTTGGTGGTGCTGCCATGGAGGTCTGCATCTCATCACAGTCCCAGCCTGTGTCTGTCAGGACCAGTGGGGCAGCACTGGTGTGTGTACAGGACAGTTGGACTGTTGTGGCCACAGTGGTGGCACCAGTGAGCCCTGGGGAGTGTCAGCTGGAGGGGCAGCATCAGCAGTCAGCCAATGGGCTTGGGGGTACAGTGTCATGGGGCGGCATCAGTGCACCACCTGTGGACATACCTAGACCTGGTCCTGGTGTGCAGCGCCCACCCTCAAGGGGTGTTGAGCATCAGGGCTGCGCACACCCTGAGGGACAGGATGCCGAGGAGGCAGATGACCTCTTGGATGAGCTCACCCACATACTGCAAGCATCAGTCAACCAGCAGATGCTGCTTGTGACATCGGCGGATGCACTGCATGTGGCTCTGGAGTAGGCAGAGGAGCGTTGCAGCAGAGACACCGCTCTGATCCTGGCAGGGATGGACCGGTTGTGGGAGGATGTGACCGCTGCCATTGACAGGCAGACACAGGCATTCACTGTTGTCATGGCCACAATGGGCACACAGTTATTTGCCCATGCAACGCAGGCACCATGTAGTGCACTGTCACCCCATTCCCAGTGTCCTGTGACACCATCCTTGTTGACACGGGTTCAGCTGTGGGCATCCGAGCATGCCTGGCGCAGGCATGTTTGGTGTGCTCTGAACCCCTCTGTGAGCAGTGCGTGTTCCGCGAGTGGAACCCCTGAGACCATCGGTGCCACCCCATGAGGCCAGTGGTTAGCCTGTCAGTGCTGGTGGATCTCGGCGGAGCTGCCCATGCATCTGTGGCAGGCGGAGCACTGTGGCACATGACTGACCTGTCTCCCAATGCGGCTACTGTTTGGTGCTGCCTGTATGCATTGTGTCATTCAGCGGGCAATGCACGGGTGGGTACCCGGCCCTGCACCTGGACACACAGTCCATCTGCACACCCTTCTGGCTGCTGTCTGCAGTTGTGTTTGCATGATGATGCCCGCATTGTGCTGTACACCAATGTGCAATGGTGCTCTGCATCTGACATGCACAATGACAGACAGTGGGCGTGGTGGTCTGTGGACATGTGTGTTGCTAGGGTGGTGTTCTGGGTCAGTGTGCCTTCTACCCTTTGCATGTCTGGTGTGTTTGTGTGTGTGTGTGTGTGTGTGTCTGTGTGTCTCGTGGCATGTTAGACCTCACCCATTCCTGGTTGTGTGTGTGGTTCCATGCCCAGCCAGTTCCCTTGATGGCATGCACCCTGGTGTGTGTCCATGTGTTTGTGGGTTGTGCCTTAGCCACTGGTGGTTGCACATGGCCCATGACTTACCTGGGTTGGCTAAGTGCTCCTCCATTATGGTGTCCTGGTACAGCTGTGCCAGCCGGAGCAGTCGGAGTCCTGTTTCCCAAGGGGACTGCCATCACCATTGTCACTGGCGCCTCATCGTCCCCCATCGCTGTCCCCTCTTTGACCTGTACGGGCTATCCCACATTCATTGGCCATATTGTGCAGGATGCAACAGGCCAGGAATAGGCTGCAGGCCTTTGAGGGGCTGTACTGTAGGCACCGCCGAGGTGTCCAGGCAATGGAAATGTGCCTTCAGCATCCCGAACACCCACTTGATGACATTACATGTGGCGTGTGCCTAGTGTAGCGTTGCTGTGATCGGGTCGCGGGCCACCGATAGGGTGTGAGCAGCCAGGGACAGATGGGTATCCACTGTCACCTGTGTGTAGAGGGTGGAGTTAGTTGGTGATCAGCATCGCCCTGCCCTGGGCCATGTAGGCCACTACCCATGTCACCTCTGACCATGCTCCCCAGGCCCTATGATTGTCCATGGTTTGCATTCTCACCCACTAGGTGGCCAGTGGGGATATCCCACTCTTGAATCTGTGGCACAGTGCTGACTGGTGCCAGATGAAGGCATCATGTGCTCCCCAGTGTCGTGGCACAGAATTTGATTATGCACCACCTGGCATCGCACACCACCTGGCAGTTGATGCTAGCATAGCATTTGCGATTTATATATGTGGCCCCCTTGGGGCCAGGTGGTGTGCGGATGGCCAAGTGGGTGCAGTCTATTGCCCCTAGCATGCCAGGCATACGTGCTACCCTGTGGAACTCCTGTATGTTTGCTGTGCACTCCGCCGGTGTGCTGGGGAAATGGATGTACTCCGTAGGTTGTGGCAGCAGTGTGCTGAGGAATTGGGTGAGGTGGCATGACGTGGCCGACTGGGTTATGTCTGTGGTGTCCCCAGTTGGTCTCTGGAAGGTACCCGTGGCAAGCAAGCACATGCAAGCTGTCACTTTTGTCTCCACTGACAGAGCATGGCTCCATCGTGTGGGTGCCTGCATCACATCATTGCACAGCTCACAGAGTCACCTCAGAATTGCCCAATTCAGGAGGTACCAGCCCACGATCTCTGTATCACTATACAGCTCAAAGCTGGTATGGGCTCAGTACTGCCTGTTCGGGGCATACCACCGACGGGCCCTTCCATGGCCACTGCCCCTGCTGCCCACCTTCTCACCCCCCTCATTACTGCCTCCATCTGGATGGTGGCACTGGCCATGTCCCTGGCTTGTGTCCCTGGCAGTCTTCCGGGAGTCTTTCTGGAGGCTGAGATGCTGCCCTATTTGCAGACAACTGTCTGCCCTGAGGGAGGAAGTTGCCCGCCTTCAGGCCACACTGACAGTAGTACGGGACCTTCCACCAGGCCACAATGGACAGTAGGAAGGAACCTCCCCCATCCAGGGTGCACCAGAACCACCACCACTACCTCAGAGGTTGCAAAGAAAGCACAGCAGTTGGACCACAGTGGGCTCAGGGAGGATGAGGATGGTGAAACAGAGGCACACCCAGTCACATATTTTACACCACAATCCATACCATGCATTCTGGGAGCATAGCCCCCATAGATACACCACAGAGAGACTAAGGAGGCTGAGGACAACTGTCACAAGGGAGGCCCACAGGAAGGAGGCAGAGACACCACAAGGAAAGGAAGCAGCTCATGGTGGGGACCCAATTATTAGGGGATAGAATTGGGAGGAGCTGGGAAATCTGAAGTAAGGTGCCTGCCTGGTGCCATGGCTTGGAGGGACAGGAAGCGATCCTCAGGATCAAACAACAGCTGCAAGGATTCTGAGCTGGACATAATTGTCCACCTAGGGACAAATGACTGGCTCATCATGAAGTTAGAGCAGTGCAGGAGGACATTGCAGAGTTGGGGGGGGCCTAAGACAAGTAGCAAACACAGTATCCTTCTCAGAGGTGCTGCCTGTCAAAGGCATGGGGAGGCGAGGTATTGGCACCATGCAG
This sequence comes from Neoceratodus forsteri, assembly GCA_016271365.2. Classification (NCBI taxonomy): domain Eukaryota; kingdom Metazoa; phylum Chordata; order Ceratodontiformes; family Ceratodontidae; genus Neoceratodus; species Neoceratodus forsteri. The sequence continues at coordinate 29,187,824 of CM028129.1, forward strand.
TTTAATGAATGGTTGAAAAATGGTGCGGAGCACAGGGTTTGGCTTCATTGAGGACTGGGGTTCCACCTGGAGGGACACCAGCCTATCCTGGCAGGATGGTCTGCATCTGTCCAGGAAGGGAACAAGTCTTTTGAGCAATCGGTTTAAATGCTTCATTGGCAAGCTTTTAAACTAGTCAATGGGGAGGCACTGACAACAGCAGAAAAATCCCAGCCTCTCCTACAAAACAGGGTACTAAATGAGAAAAAGACCAAGGTAGAACGGTCAGTGGGGATCCTGCAACAGAAGGTAAGGCCATCAAAAATGGAGAGCAATGAGTACCAATGCCCGTAGTCTAGGTAACAAGCTTCCTGAATTAGTGGCCTTGATGGAGGAGGAACATCTGGATATCGTGGCAGTCACAGAAACATGGTACACACAAAACCATGACTGGGAAGTAAATATACCAGGATACACTATCTACAGGAGGGACAGGGAGGGTAAAAGAGGGGAGGAGTAGTTCTTACATAAGGGAAGGAATAAAAGCAACAGAACAAAAGGGTAAACAGGGAGGAGAAGAAGCACTGTGGGTAAATTTGGAGACAGGCAATGGCACCACAATCCGCACAGGGTTAGACAGACCCCTTCTCAGGGGAGGAAATGGACAAGGAAATGATAGAAAGTATACTTAGAATGGCAGAAAAGGGGAGATATTGCTGATGGGTGATCTGAATATGCCAGATGTTAACTGGAGCGCAGTTGTAGCTGCCACTCAAGAGTGCAGTTATTCTAGATGCCCTACAGGGGCATGCCTTAACAACTAGTACTGAGCCCACTCGAGAGGGAGCAATATTAGACTTGATACTCTCAAATGGAGATGGAGAGAGGATCACAGATGTAGAAGTGGGTAGCCATCTGGGAACTAGCGACCATCGAACAGTATGGTTCACAATAAACACAGCAATAGAGTCAAGCCATACAAAGACAAAAGTACTGGACTTTAGGAGGGCTGACTTTGCCAAAATGGGTGAGTGCCTAAGGAATGCACTAGCAAATGGGTGGGAAGGAGGGGTGGAAGAACAATGGGGAATAATAAAAACTGCCATCACAGAGGTAACGAGCCTTTGTGTGAAGCAAATAAACAAAACAAGACGATGTAAGAAACCACTATGGTTCTCAAAGGAAGTGGCAGTGAAGGTTCAAGAGAAAAAGAAAGCATTCAGGAAGTACAGGAATCGCAGCAGGAGCAGGACAGAGAACTGTATCAGTTAAAGCAAAAGGAGGCTGGGAAGGCAGTCAGAACAGCAAAGGCCCAAACTGAGGAAAGATAGCCAACCCAGTTAAGAAGGGAATAAAACCTTTATAGGTACATCAGGGAGCAAAGGAAGACCAAGGGAGGGATAGTGAGGCTTAATAAAGGGAGGGAGGGTGGGCAGAGGAGAATGTGAAAAGGCAGAGATACTAAACAATTTTTGCTCAGTATTTACAAAGGAAGAGGGGAGGTACATAAAACAAACAGTAGTAACATTCTGGATACAGAAGTTGATACCAGCCCATTTACAGAAGAAAGGGTTCTGAAGAACTCTTAAAACTGAAGGTGGACAAAGCAATGGGGCCTGATGGGATTCATCCCAGAATTCTAAAAGAACTAAGGGTAGAACTAGTGACACCACTGACTACCCTCTTAACAAATCATGGGAGGATAGGGTGGTACCAGAGGACTGGAGGAGGGCAGATGTGATTCCCCTTCACAAAAGTGGGAGCAAGGCAGAAGCAGGAAACTATAGACCTGTTAGTTTAACCTCAGTGATAGGGAAAATGATGGAATCACTTCTAAGGAAAGAATTGTCGAGTATCTAGAGGCCAGAGGGCACAAGACCCTAGGCAGCATGGATTCACAGCGGAAGGTCATGCCAGACGAATCTGATAGATTTTTGACTGGGTGACCAAAGTAGTAGATCAGGAGGGGCTGTGGACATGGCCTACCTAGACTTTAGCAAGGCATTTGACACAGTCCCACACAAAGATTAATATATAAGTTAGCCAGCCTGGGAGTGGGTCCCAAGATGACAGCCTGGGTAAAGAATTGGCTGGAGAATAGGACACAGAGAGTAATAGTAAATGGAGTCCACTCAGAAGAAAGGAGGGTTACTAGCGGGTACCGCAGGGTTCAGTATCTAGGACCAGTCTCTTCAATGTCTTTATGTTTACATTGCAGAAGGACTGAAGGAAAAGTATGTCTCTTTGCAGATGACACTAAGATCTGCAACAGAGTTGATGCACAGGGTGGGGTGGAAAGGATGAGAAGGGACTTGGCAAGGTTAGAGGAATGGTCAAATGTATGGCAGCTTAGATTCAATGCTAAGAAGTGCAGGTAATGCACCTGGGAAACAAAACCCAGGGAAGAGTACACAATGGTGGGTGAGATACTAACAACAACAAAAATGGAAAGGGACCTGGGGTAGTCATATCAGATGACCTAAAGGTGGGCAAGCAATGTGAGAAGGCAGCAAGGAGGGTTGGGGATACTGGGATGCATAGGGAGAGGCATCACCAGTAGAAAACAGGAAGTTATTATCCTCTGTACAGACAGCTGGTGAGACCCCATCTGGAGTACTGTGTGCAGTTCTGGAGACCCAATCTCCGCAAAGACATAGACAGGATGGAAGCTGTCCAGAGGAGGGCATCTAAAATGGTGCAGGGTCTGCACGAGGACATATGAAGAGGACTTAAGGAGCTTAATATGTATAGCCTCGAGGAAAGGAGGGAGAGGGGGACATGATAGAAACTTTCAAGTACCTCAAGGGAATCAACAAAGTCCAAGAGGGTAGCATCTTTCAAAAAAAGAGGTGTGCAAGAACAAGGGGGCACAATTTGAAGATGAGAGGGCGGCTCAGAGGTAATTTAAGGAAGTATTTTTTCACAGAGAGGGTTGTGGATGCATGGAATGGCCTTCAGGAGGAGGTTGTGGAGTCAAAATCAGTGGTGGAATTCAAGCATGCATGGGATAGTCATAAGGCAATTCTAGGGGGTGGGGGTAGAAAGAAGTAGGCTGCTGGTTAACTAGGATCTGCAGCTTATCCAGTAGGTAGGGAAATGGGCAGACTGGGTGGGCCAAGCGGTCCTTATCTGCCGTCAAATTCTATGTTTCTATGTTTCTATGTTTCTATGTTTCTATGTTGTGTTCACCCCCCCAGCAGCTGTTTCTGTATTCTCCCCACTGTCCTGGCTGCTACTTTCCCTGCACCGCAACACCTGACTGTGCTGGCCTCACTGCTGTGTGCAAGTACTCCCCTTCTACACTGTGGCTCCCACACCTTCCCTGACCCTGTGGGTTCCAGGTTCCTTCCCTGGCCTGCCCTGTGTGTCTCTGCTGCCCAGTTTCTCTTGCTAGAGTTCAGCCTCATGTGCCTTCCCTGTAGCATTCTTGCACCTCTCCCTTGCTCCCTTTTAATTTGGCTCATTTCCGCTTTGGCGCAACTTCCTCTGGCTTCCCAATTGCGCATGGTGCATGTTGTTGAATATTGCACTGCACCATTTATGCATGGTTCCTCCCCCTTCAGTTGCACATTCGCTCTTGGGGTTTATGTAGTACCTAACCCCTCGGGGTGTATGTAAACTTCTCGTTACACACACCACCCCATACTTTATTCTATACGTATTCTACTTTTTTGCCAGTTTAACTGACTAGTGAAAATGTCACACAAGCAGTCAAGTACACTCAAAAAACATTTGTGTATCAGCCCTTCCGAAAGTGATTCAGACAGGGGTCAACATTTGACATGTATTCATCGTCCTGCTGTTCCCTTCACCCCGAGCAGACCAGTTACTAAATTAACCAGTGCTAGCACTGTTAGTACCACTGCCACGAACACTGTTCCTGTGCAAGTCTCAGCCTCTGTAGTGACTTATGTTGCCTAGTGCTGTGTGGAATTTTCAAATTCTAGCAGAACAAAATTTCACAAAATTTTTGAAACTCCAATGAAATTATGCTGAAATTCACTGGAAATGGAGTGGCAGAATTCTGTGGAGAACAATGTGGAGTAATGCTCTCTGGCTATTCCTCATTGCTCGACCTCCATAGGTCAGGCAGCCTTCTCTACCACTTCTCAAAGCATTGGAACTCCTTGCCATGCACTATCTGGCTCTCTTCATCCCCTTCCTCTAGCCATACCTCTCAACCTTTCTTCACCAAAATGTGTGACGAGATGTGTGACAAATGGACAAAATGTGTGACATATCATCAAACATGGCACTGCAAGCTCAGACTACAATGGCTATCAGTGCACTAATGTTCATAATGTTTGCTGATAATTGAGCACAATAGATAATTATGAATTTCTGCTTTAAAACCTCTGTGAAAAATGTGGAACATCACTACCTTGATGTGGGACAAATGATTTCTGAGGGTTAAAATGATGGCGTACCTCATAATGTGTGACAGTTGAGAGGTATGCCTCTATCTCTTTAGCCCTACATAATTTCTTCTCCCTAACTGCACTTATTTCTAGACCCCTCAACCCTCCCTCCCTCCCTGGTGCACTATTCCTCTAGCTCTCACTTAACTCCTTTCCCTAACTATACTTGTTCCTAGCCCCCTTCCCAATCCCCCACCCTTGTACAGTATACTATCCCCATCTCTTCTATCACCACTCCTCTATTCCTGACCTACCTCCTAGATCTCATGCGCCAACCTTTCATACCCTCCTCCCACCCCACCACTATTGTGTCTTATCTACACTCTCCACTGTCTGCAGCTCATTGCCCTATTTCATATCTCTACCCTCCCCCACCACCCCTCTCCCCCACAGCCGCCCTTTTCCATGTCCTTGTATTACCCCAATTTTCCCTCCCCACTGTTTCCCCTCTCAAGCACTCCTCCTCCTGCTCCCATCCCTCCCATCTTTCTACCTGATTCCTGACCCCTTGCAGGGTTCTCTGCATCCTGAAAGGGTTCAGGTTCTGCACTCTCTCTTCTCCCCTCTTCCTTTAAACCCCACTCTCTTATTCCAATCCCTTGCAGGGTTTCTTTGCATCCTGATGGGATTTAGATTTGGCTCTCTCATCCACTCCTATTCCTTTCCACCAACTTTCTAATCCTTCGCCTGCCAACTTCCCTACTTCCTATCCCTCTCCCCACCCTGTCTGTTTTCTCCTGCCTTTTCTTCTCTACCTGCCCTCCTTTTCTCCCCTTCCCTTCTGCCTGGTCCTGTTTCCCTTACAGGGTTCTCAGCATCCTGGAGTGGAATAGATATTGGATGTCTCCCTTCTCTTCTTCTTCCTTCCCACACCCTCTAACCATTGCCTTCCCTGTCCCCCAACTTGTCGTACAACTGCCCTCCCGTGGGTCTACATTAGCACATCCTATCTACTGCTCAACCTACTCCCATAGCACTTCAGCTGTGTCAGCCATCCTCTAACCTGTATCCTACAGGATTAACTACTCTTGGCCTGTTGAAAAGTCTCATTATCTAAATATGGTTGTTTCCCTGGCAGGTTGTTTTGGGTCATTCTGCTCTGTACTAGTACCACACTGTTATGTTTTGCTAATTGTGCTTGTATTATTCCTGTATCTAAATTTATTTTATTTTATTTAGTTTTGTTTACCAGGTAGTGTCAGTAGCCAAAACATGACTATTTTCAGATGCGACCTGGGAGATTACAATAAATAGGGATATACAGGAATACAATTTGATTAAGGAAAGACAAAATACAGAGCTGAAACAAGGTTTCACAATCACAATGAGTAGTTAACAAGATGGTTCACAGTTTATAATCGGTAACAAAGATTTAGTGAGAAAAAATCACATGCAGCTGGCACTACTGGGTTAAAGGTAGCTGAAACACAATCAAATGAGACAATAAGCACCTAATTAACATAACTGGATGGTCAGGATAAGTGGAAAGCAGTTTGCAGCAGTGGGGAAGTGGGACAGAGTCAAAAGCAAATTCAGGGGCGTTTGAAGCAGGCACAGGAGATTTGGCTGAAGAGGAAAGAGCTACAACTGTTTTTGAACTGGGCATGATTGGGGGCTAAGCTTACATCAAGAGGCAGAAAGTACCAAAGTTTGGCTGCTGAATGAGAAAAAGCAAGGGTTCCTTTGTTAGATTTACATCTAGGTATTTGCATCAGCGATTTATCAGCCAATCATAGCCTATTCATAGGCCGTGAGAGGAGGGCTGCAGAGTTAGTAGGGAGGCCAGCAAGATTGGGATACCTGTTCTAATGATATTATCAGTCAGGGAGCCAAGGGCAAGAGTTTGAGCAGAAGCAGGGGGTAGCCAGTTTATATCAGCATAAAGCTTGCAATGATGTTTTGACCAGGGAGATGCCAAGGCATACCTGCAGATGCTGTTGTAAGTAGTGTCCCACTCCCTGAGTAGAGATTTGGATGCACTGAGATAGGTAACTACCCCATAGGATTGCAACGGGAGCAGGATCCCATGGGCTATGGCTAACCTTGCCGACTGTGTAAGGACATAGCTGGTTTTGTAGGCTACTCCAATTTTGGCATTTACCGATTTACAGGTGGATGTTATATGCTGACCAAAGTTAAGATTCTCATCAAGGAGTACTCCAAGATACTTGAAAGAGTGTACTGGTTTAAGGACCTTCCCACCCTGACCAGATACTTTAAATTTGTCCTGGTTTTTACTTAATTTGACTACAGGACCAAACAGCATAGTATGTGTTTTTTAGCTTATGGTGGAAGAACCAAGATTGGGTGGACTTAAAAGCAGTAGTAAGGGTTTGGTTTATGTGATGAATATTTTTATCACTACAGTACAAGACCAGGTTATCCACATAAAGGATAGCTGAGCAGTCAGGGATACTCAGTGAGATATGTTAATGAAAATAGAGAAGAGAAGGAGTCTTAATATTGATCCCTGGGGAACACCTAGATTAATAGCCATGGGGCTGGATACAGCAAAGTTGAATCTAATGAACTGAGTCCTATCTGACAGATATCTTTTAAACCAAGCAACTGAGTTTTGGGAGAAACCAAGGGGCTAGGAGACGATCAAGCAGAAGAGGATGATCAACAAGGTCAAAAGCCTTTGTCAGGTCAATAAAACTGCATCTGTGAGGTGTCCATTGTACATAGCAGTTAAAGTGTCATTTGCAAGGTGAAGCAGGGCCATGGAGGTGCTATGACCTTCCAAAGTCATATTGAAGTGCCGAGAGAAGGTTATACTTAGACATAAATTCAATAACTTGTACTGATACTAACTTTTCCAGGATTTACACAGAATTGATAGTATAGCTATCGGCCGATAGTTAGTCATATCTCTTTTCCACCAAGACTGGAGTGACTTCTAGCCATTTCAGATGTCAGGGACAACACCTTTGTAAAGAGAGAGGGTAAAGATCCATGACAGAGGCTGTGCAATGAATGGAACAGCCAGTTTTAGGAGTTTGGGTTCCATCCCATCAGAGCCTACACTAGTGTTGTCAGAAATGGTATTCAGTAGGCCCAGGATGTCAGATTTTGATACTGCCTTAAAGTAAACATGAGGGGGTAAGTACAGTAGCAGCAGGAGGGTTAGGTAAAAGCTGACCATTGAAGAAGACAGATGTAAAGCTGGACAGGTCAGAGAATTTTTTATTAAACACCTCCACAATGGTCCTGGAGTTATTGTGATGGACCCCACTAATGAACTAATGAACATTTCGTCAGCCAGGTGAGTTTTCTTTGCACCTAGGAACGATTTTATATGTGCCCACAATTTTCTGGAGTCACCTGATGCTCCCAGCAGAAGCCCCTTACAATATATGCTTTTTGCTTGTCTAATCTGCTTTTTGCAATCACTTCTCTGGGTCCTATTGCTGTGGTAGTCAGCATTGAGGCCAGTTTTTCTAAAACACCTCCATCTCTTATCCCAGACATGTAAAGCTGCCAGGAGATCTTTGTGTAACCACTTAGTGGGTGTCACCCAAACACAACAGGTCACTAGGGGTGTATGTCTATCCTGAACTGAATGAAACTGGTCTAAAAAGTAGTTCAGAGCTGTTTGTGCATCCAGGGACTGAGAAAACTAAGACCAGTCAATAGATGAGACTTCATACAGGAATTTAGCCTGATCCAGATTAGCATAGTTCCTGAAAGTGATATAGCGTGGGGGCAGAGGCAGGGAGATAGAGAGTTGCCACACACAAAAAATGGGGGGGGGGTGCTCTGATATAGTATCTGGCAGAGTGCCTGCATCCACAATTCTGTCAACCCTATTTAACACCCAATCCAGTAACGTGCTAGACGTTGTTTAAGGGGAGATCCTTGTGGACTCTGTTATAACTTGATGCAGGCTATAGTTTTGGATTGCAGATAGAAGTTAGCCATGTGTTTGCCCAAGCCAGTTTAAGTTCATGTCCCCAAGAATAAGTAGTTTGTTTCGACCTGCTAGTTTTACCGAGTTCTCCAGCAAATTTATGAAGGCAGACAGCCCTCCCTGGGGTAGGTTATAAACAACAACTAAATGTAGATTTTTAGCACCCAAGTGGAGACGTGCATGCAGGGATTCACAAGTGGAGAATTTGGGTATAGTATTTTGGGAGACGTTTAGATGAAGTTTGTAAAACAGCAAAACACCCCCACCCCACTTAGGAGATCATCTGTTATTCCTGATAAGGCTATAGTTTTGTAACGAGCAGATTGAGTCAGAGGTGGAAGGCTTAAGCCATGTCTCAGAAAGGCACAGTATATCCGGGTTGTAGGTGGAGACCCAAGCCTTCAGCTCCGTGAAATTACGTGTAAAGCACCTAATGTTAAGATGGGCTATGCAGAGCCCAACAGTAGTAGCCCAGGAGGCATTGTTGCATGGGTGAGGATGTAAGGGACCTGGGTTTAGTTCCTCATCACCTGCCAACAGGATCACAAGCAGCAAGATATACCAGAGCTTGCAATGAATGATAGAAAGAAACCATAGTCATTTTAAAGCAGTCTACTATCTAAGTAGGTGGTCAGAGATAATTAATGAATCTTGGGATCAGTAGTGAGTAAGATCAAGGTAGCCAGCAGGTCTAACCAGCATGTTAGAGAATTTGAAATTTCCATTTGAGTTTTGCAGCCAGATGTTACTGCAGGAACAGGGTAGCAGGGAGAGCTTAACAAGGGAACAGAGCAACAGGTTGGTCACTAGAGAAACCAAAACTTTGTGTGTCATAATGAGCAGTGATAGTACAGTTGCAAATGCAGGAGTGAGTGAAAACTGCCTCAGTGCAGATAGAAACATCAAGAACAGGCACTCAATGAGCATGAAAGATGAGCCGACGACCCCTAGTGGTAGTAAGTGATAAGGAGCTAATGGAAAAGTGGCCTGTTACACATCAGCTGAAACTGACATACTAAGCCTATATAAGCAAATGCCCAGATAGGGCAGGTGGGTGGGGGAGCTGGGGCACAGCACTGGAGGGGCTTCTGTTTAGTAGCAGCACAAAATAATCAGCCAAGCTATGCGCACGTCCGTTCTCCTGTAAAGTTAACTTTGTGTTGGGCTTTAGGAGCAGGCGGTCTCCTGTAAGCAGGACCACCTTGATTTTACGAGTGAGGGCTTGTCTGAGGGCCGAGGAGAATCTTAGGTATGCCCAAGCGGGTGGAGAGTCCTGGGGAAGAGAGGAAATGAGGGGATTTAAGTAGGGAGAAGAATAGGCAGGGTTAAATTTAAACAAAGAAACGGGGCCGGTAAAACTCCAAATAGCAGTCTTTTAAGCAGCAGGAACACGATAAATGCCAGAACAAGTTAATTTTTAGCATAATTCATCCCCTAACTATCCTTATAAATGCCAGAACAAGTTAATTTTTAGCAGAATGCATCCCCAACTATCTTTATGACTTCAGTTAGAATACAAATCAAATCGAATAGCACAGGTCTTTGCTGTAGGTTCCGATTTAAAGCCGAGACATAGAGCTAACTGTGCCACATCTTAAAACAGGACTAATACTAACACAGAGTTTGTACGACTTTCAGTGGGAATTTCATTAAAGTTCAGCAGCGGTGTCCACAGCCACATCTAGGAGGGACTGCGAGCAGCAGCAACTGCGAACCAATGGCTGGGCTGGGAAAAAAAACACCAAAGAATATTCAGAAGTCCTCTGCTTAGTAGCAGCACCAAAAGAACCAGCTGAGCAGGTAGCATGGACCATTCTCCTGTAAAAGTTACCTTTGCATTGGCCTTTAGGAGGAGGTGGTCTCCTGCAAGCTGGACCACCTTGATTTTGCGAGCGAGGGCTTGTCTGGGGGCCGTGGAGGATCCTATGTGTGTTGTTTCCCTGGCTGGTTAGTCTGGGTCATTCTGCTCTGTACTTGTACCACACAGTTATGTTTTGTTAATTCTGCTTGTATTACTCCTATATTACTCTGTTTAGTTTTGCTCTCCCAATATCTTGTAACCCCCACCCCCCGGACGCTTCTGGAAATGAGCTGTTTACAGCTCACTTTGTCTTTCCTGGTGAAACATTTTCCAAATAATAAAATATACAATAATGGATGGGGACGTGTTCTTAACCAGGATTTAATGATTGCCAAGGTGTGGGATGCTACTGTACATAAACCCCAAGGGCAAAGTCTGAGGGGTTTATTACAGCATCCCACACTGAGGGCAATCATTAAATCCAAGTTAAGCACATGGCCCCATCCTTTATTATTTACAATTGCTGGTTAGCAATTTTTTTATTTTGATTTATTTTAAGGATGCAGCTTACCTGCATTTGCCACTTCCTGTTCTGTGTGACCGACGAACAAGTGAGCGAACTACAGAGCGAGAGTTGGAAATGTTGTGCGCTACATTTTCCAAATGGAAGGATCAACAGCATACATGCTTTTACTCATAATATACGTGTTTTTTTTTTAAAGACAACGCGCGGAGAACTTGTTCTGGCAGCTGCTCGCTAAGCTACTGAGGAGCCGCCATGTTTGAAAAACAGTTTAGCCCACCCACAGGACGTGAACAGCCAATGAGGGAGCTGCTGTGTCTGAGTGACTTGGTTCGTGTTTGCCATTATAACCCATGGTAATAACAGCAAATTATAATTCGGTCAGCCCATTCAAAAATTGCTGGTCCGTTATTATATAATAATAATATGTTTTTCCAAAAATTTCTCCAGAATTTTATTCTGCAGATTTCAATATTTTCCATGAAACTGGTTGCTGAATGATTTTCTGTGGAAAAATGCTGTTCCATGGAATATTATTCAGTGGAACACAGCCTGTGGAATTCTGCAGAACCAGCAAAATTGTGGCAGAAATTCCACCAGCAGAATGGTCATTCCATGTTAATTGTGCTGGCAGAATTCCACATTCCATACAGCACTATTGTTGCTATATTGGCTGCTACCGTTACCACCAACTCCACTGCTCCTGCCAGTGCCACCATCAGCACTACCTCCAACAGTGGTACTACCAACATCATCACCACCTCCACTGCTGCTGCCAGTGCCATCATCAGCACTACCTCTGATAGTGGTACTACCAACATCATCACCACCTCCACTGCTGCTGCCAGTGTCACCATCAGCACTACCTCCGATAGTGGTACTACCAACGTCATCACCACCTCCACTGCTGCTGCCAGTGTCACCATCAGCACTACCTCCGATAGTGGTACTACCAACATCATCACCACCTCCACTGCTGCTGCTGCCAGTGTCACCATCAGCACTACCTCCAATAGTGGTACTACCAACATCATCACCACCTCCACTACTGCTGCTGCCAGTGTCACCATCAGCACTACCTCCGATAGTGGTACTACCAACATCATCACCACCTCCACTGCTGCTGCCAGTGTCACCATCAGCACTACCTCCGATAGTGGTACTACCAACATCATCACCACCTCCACTGCTGCTGCCAGTGTCACCATCAGCACTACCTCCAATAGTGGTACTACCAACATCATCACCACCTCCACTGCTGCTGCTGCTGACACCATTATCACCACCTCCAAATCCAATAGTACCACCATGACCACAGTCCATGATAGAAGTATTTAGCCATGGCCTTGGCAGTTAAATCCAAGCAGTTCTTCTGAGCATGATGAAGACAATGAGGCAATTTCTTCTGGGTCAGAATTTGCTCCTACCCCAGAAGATTTAAAAAGGTTTGAAGATGTGTTCCATGACACATCCTCTGACAGCAATTACCTGAGTGAGTCTGATGATGCTGAAACAGAGTCCTCACCTCATTCTACAATGAAGCACTCGGTCAAAACTATCATTAAAATCATCTGCTGAAGGGAGGTACAAAACATCTGCCACTGTTCCTTTTCATTCTTCATGTCAACCTCCTGCTAAAAAAACTAAGCAGTCCATCCTATCTTTTCATTGCCCTAGTGGTTCTGATACTATATCTGGTGTCAATTCACAGCAGTCTTCTACACCACTCCAAACTGAATCTGATGAACATGGGCACAAGCAGTGTACAAGAAGGTTGAGATCAGGTACAAGTTCAATTTCCATTAATATCTGGACATAGTTTACTTAGCAGGAGGATGATACTAGGAGAGCTGTGGGTTCTCACTGTGGGCAGAGCCTCAGCAATGATAAAATGTTGAGAAACTGAGCACAACATGTCTTTGGAACCACTTTCTTAAATATCATCCTGAGGTGGCTAACTTGGATGAAGCCCCTGCTGGAGCTGTCTCTTCACACCACTGCACATGGCATTTCCAACTGTGCCTCCTTCATCTCTAAATTCTGGCTTTTCTCCCTCCCCCCTTATCTCAGTTCTCTTCTGTCCCTAATGCCTCCTTCCTCTTACTCTCTCCATAACTCAAACTATCACTTCCTAATGCTCCCTTCTTGTAAATCCTTTGTGAGACAGCATACCTTCTCTTACCACTTTCCTAAAATCTGGAAATCTCTTCCCCTTACAGTTCGCTCTGCCTCCTGCAAGGATTCTCTTTCCTTGTTACTCCAAGCCCATACATCTCCCACCTGCAATTGCCCTTTAGTCCAATGTCTTTTCCCCTTTCTCTTTCCCATCCCTTGCCAATCCCCAAGCTACTAGCTAGTACCTAGTGACACCACTGACCACACTTTTTAGCAGATCATGGCAGGATGGGGCAGTACCTGAGGACTGGAGGAGGGCAGATGTGATTCCCCTTCACAAAAGTGGGAGCAAGGCAGAAGCAGGAAACTACAGACCTGTAAGTTTGACCTCAGTGGTAGGGAAAATGATGGAATCACTTCTGAAAGAATGAATTGTTGAGTACCTAGAGGCCAGCGGGGCACAGGACCCAAAGCAGCATGGATTTACATCAGGAAGGTCATGTCAGATGAATCTAATTGATTTCTTTGACTGGGTGACCAAAGTAATAGACCAGGGAGGGGCTATGGATGTGGCCTACCTAGACTTTAGCATGGCATTTGACACAATCCCGCACAAAAGATTAATAATCAAGTTAGCCTGCCTGGGAGTGGGTCTGAGGGTGGTTGCCTGGGTAGCAAACTGGCTGCACAACAGGACACAGAAGGTAATAGTGAATGGAACACATTCCAAAGAAAGGGGGGGGGGTTACTAGTGGAGTGCCTCAGAGCTCAGTACTGGGTCCAGTCCCCTTTAACATCTTTATAGGTAACATTGCAGAGGGTCTGGAGGGAAAGGTAAGACTCTTTGCAGATGACACAAAGATCTGTAACAGAGTCGATACACAAGGGGGGTAGAAAAGATGAGAAGGGACTTGGCAAGGTTGGAGGAATGGTCAGACATATGGCAACTTAGATTCAATACAAAGAAGTGCAAAGTAATGCACCTGGGAAACAAAAACCCAGGAGAAGAGTACACAATAGCAGGGGAGGTACTAACAACAACAAAAATGGAAAGGGACCTGGGGGTAGTCATATCAGATGACCTAAAGGTGGGTAAGCAATGTGAAAAGTCGGTAAGGAGAGCCAGGGGGGATACTGGGATGCATAGGAAGGGGCATCACAAGTAGAAAAAGGGAAGTGGTTATCCCTCTGTACAGACAGTTGGTGACACCCCATCTGGAGTACTGTGTGCAGTTTTGGAGACCTCATCTACGCAAGGACGTAGACCGGATGGAAGCTGTCCAGAGGAGGGCAACTAAAATGGTGCAGGGTCTGCAGCAGAAACCATATGAAGAGAGACTGCAAGAGCTTAATATGTATACTTTTGATGAAAGGAGGGATGGGGGGACATGACAGAAACATTCAAGTACCTCAAGGGAATCAACAAAGTCCAGGAGGGTAGCATCTTTCAGAAAAGAGATGTGTAAGAACAAGGGGCACCATTTTAAGATAGAGGGGGGCAGCTTAGTGGTAATGTGAGGAAATTTTTCATGGAGAGTGGTGGATACATGGAACAACCTTCCTGAGGAGGTTGTTGGGTCTAAAACAGTGGGGAATTCAAACATGCATGGGACAGACACAAGGCAATTATAGTGGGGGTTGCAGGAAGTAGGCTGTTGGTTAACTAGAATCTGCAGCTTATCCAGTAGGTAGGGAAATGGGCAGACTGGGTGGGCCAAGTGGTCCTTATCTACCATCAAAGTCTATGTTTCTTTGTTTCTATGTACTATACTACTAGTACTAAATGTTTCAATCTCCGTGCTCTTTCTCCTCCCTTTTTTCCCAACCTTTTCCCTCCGCCTTGTTCTACTACCTTTCTCCCTTCAACCCTTTTCCTCCCTATCTCCCACTCCCATTTACTACTACCTATAATCTATTCACACTCTCTTTCATCCTCTCCCGCCTTCCCACTCCCTACCCCTCCTTTTTGTCTCCTCCTTTCCTATCTATCTTTCTTGTTTAGCAATTTGCCATTTACATTACTGTATATACTGTACATAGCTGTGCCTTTTGCTTATCAGATTGCTGTACTTTGCTTATACTGTGCATTTATTCCCACCCCGTTCCCCATTGACACATCTAGAAATGAGCTTTTTGGCTCAGTATGTATTTTCTGGTAAATATCTTTCAATAAACAAATAAATATATAAAGAACATTTCCAAAAATGTAAAACTAGTTTCTGAGTCTTTTGATGGTGCTGCAGGTGATGGTGGCTGAGGCAGTCATCATGTGACCACACACCAGCAAAATCTCATTTCCAGTCCTTGCCCAAGTACCCTGACAGGCACTACACCAAGTCACTAACAATGGTGACACAGCAGATGGGCTGTTTGTGGTGCCTCCCAGCTGGCCATCACCTCCTCCGTCTTGTCCCTTGTGGACTATGGCTTGCCCATCTATGCTGCAGCTGACAACACTGCCCTCTCCAAAATCCAACTGTCCATCAATAAGGCCTGTAGGCTCCTGACTGGTGCCCCCAGCCAAACTCACACCAGCCTTCTCTACCTGCCTTCTCGCTTAGAAATCTCTGCTAGAACTCTCCCTCCCCCCGGGGTCTCCGTCTCCCTACAGCAACCTTCTGTGTTCGTCACCACCCATAGCTCTGTTAAGGCCACTTTCAAGGTGCCCAGAACCAAGACCTCTCTTGCCAGAGATCCTTCCTCTTCCCAGCTCCCACCTGGTTCAACTCCCTTCCTAGCTACATCTCCACTTGCCAAAAATTGGCTCCTTCAAAACAGCCCATCGAACCATATCTTTAATACCCGCTGTTGTAGGTGCAACTAACCCCCTGTTGTAACCTGTGTTCCCGCCCGCCTTGCCCCTGGCTCAACATGTCCACGGGACAGCCTTTCCCTTCCCCAGACCTACCCCATCCCTAATAGGTCCAAACAGGAATGTAACCCACTGTCTTCTCTGAGGACCTACTATATCCATGAGTGTAACTCACAATTTTGTAATATTATGTAACCTGAGTAACATACAAACTACTACATTATGTAACCTAAGTGTATCTATGTTAAATGTTCCTTTTACTGCACTTGTAATGTTATCCTCTGTTTTAATCTGCGCTGTAATAACTGTCTTGATGTCTGCCCTCCTGCGATGAGGTGCTTTTGTAAATGAGTCTCTGACTCAAAGGTTGTAAATCTGATTTGTAATGAATAATGAATAATAAATTACTGCATTGTCCATTCTGGAGCCAGGGCCAGGAGCAAGGTTATGCCATTTCAAAGCTATTTCACAATAAAGGAAGCATTTCAGGACCACATAAAGTTCTTGCCAACTCACTACACAGCTGTTCTGATCATGCAGCTCACAGGGTGAAACCATTGTACTGGATTTGCAACCTTATTCCATTGTTGAAGACACTGGATTCCATATATGTCTACATTTCTTGCAACCTTGATACCACATGTTAATGCAACCTATGTTTTCTCATACAGCTGTGACAAATATCTATGAAGCATGACATTGACAGGTGAAGAAATTGCTGAACCAGGTTGTGAGCAGGGTGTTCCACTGTACATCTGATGTATGGACCAGTATAAAGTCACTACACACATTTCTCTCAATCACAGCACACTGGTGTTCACCTACACCAGTTGCAGATTTTGGCATAGCTGCTGTTGACTCCTCCTTCTCCTCTTTTTCTGTCCTTGGCTGTAGCAGTACCCCATCCCACTGGATATCTGTTCTCCTTAATGTTGCAGTCCTTTCAAGTGAACAGTGTTAACATTCCAACATCTTTGCAAGAAATGCTTGACTCCTTGATTAGCACAACAGGTTTTCTTTATTACAGATAATGTGAAGAACATGGCAGAAGCAGTTTGTGCTGGCCAATTCCAAGAAATCTGCTGCTTTGATCATGCCTTGGACCTTGTGGTCACTAGTGCTCTCCAGAGCAGCATGGGTGCTTCTCATATTGTTGATATCTCATGAGACACCAGTAGTCATTTTCATTGTTCTGCTAAGGTAACCATAGAGATGCAAATTGTTCAGGATGAGTTTGGTTTACCAAATCATTGACTAATCCAAGTTGTCAGTACACAGTGGAACAGCACATTTTTTATGTTGCAGCACTTGCTGGAACAGAAGTGTGATCTATGTGAGTTATCCATCAAACAGACTACTGGTGGGTACTGCTATACCACGAATGGAGCATCTCTGAGAGCATGGTCTAGATTCTATCTCCCTTGATAAATGCACTTGTGACCTAAGCTTTAATACAGCTTCACAGAGTCAGGTCATTCCAGCTGTCCATCTCCTAATATCAACCATGGAGAGTTTCCAGGAGCACAACATTATGGACTTGTTTCTGAAACCCATCAAACAGCTCATTGAAGGGCTTACTAGGGAATTAAAATCATGGTTTGCAACCATACATAACAATGCTAGCTATGTGTTCACAACCATGTTAGACCCAAGATTCAAATATGTGGCACTGCGTTTGTCCATGCAGAGTCACAGAGTGAATGAATACAAGCAGCAATTGTGTAGTGGACCTGAGGGTGACATGAGGGAAATGGACCTGTTCTATCCAGAGGATGCTGTGGGGTCAGACAGTTCTGGAACAACTGGAGTAAGTGGCACTGGCAGCCCAAAAGACAGTGCTGTGGGTAGTGGCATGCCACTGAGAATGAGGTTGCCTGCTAATGCAGGAAGACAGTCTAAGTTGACAACACAGAGCCATGACACAGCTCCTCAGGCAACAAAAGCACATCATTATGATGGGTCGCTGCTCATGAGTTCTCTGCCAAACAAGCAGTGGCAGAGGACACGTTTGTTGTCACATTCTGCTGTGCAGATGCTCGCTTATTATTTGGATCAGCTGACTGTGGACTTTGATGTTGACCCTTTTGCATACTGGAACACCAAAAAGCAATCATGCCCTGCTTTGTCCCAGGTGGCATGCAGATATCTTACGTGCTCACCCACAAGCGTACCCTCGGAGCACCTGTTCTGCACTACAGAATATATTGTGCAGCCACATTGCTTCCATTTGCAGCCTAAACATGTTTCACAGGTAAAATTCAGGCACTCACCACCATTTGAAGAAGGACACCAACAGCAATGCCATGTAACTTAATTTTTTATTTTCTGAATATCCATGTCGACCACCAAGTACACTCTGTGCCTGCCTAATGTGTTTTGGACTACTGTCTTTTATCAAAGGTTGAGGCAATAGATAAAACACATGACTTAAATAGCTAAAAATCAGCTAACCACAAAATGACATCACATAAAACAACTAAAATGATTGAACTAAAAACAAATAGGGCCAGGTGTTAATGACATAAAAAGAGAAGAGGAAAAGTCGTTGGGGGGGGTTATTGCTAGTGCAAAATCCATGTCAACAAAGGTTTTAAGTAGAGTGCAGTTATTGCAAAATATAATAAAATGTATACAAGAACTCATTTCATAAATAGCAATGGTAAATAAATAACATTTTTAAGGAGAACCAAAGATAAAATGACAGCAAAAACAAATTATTTCTCTAAGTAGGTGCAAATCAAATTTGACATTGAGTCATATTTTTTGTTTGCATAAAATTTTGGAATCCAGAAAGTTTCACTTTTTAATAAGGAATTATTGAAATTAGCTCCCTGGATTTGGATTCACTTAATCAGTTATTGTGAGCATGAATGTATGCTCAATCAATCAATCAATATTTTATTTTTAAAAAGTATTTTTCATAGACCAAAGTGCTTGTACATATTTAATAAAACAAACTTAAAATAATCACATCTTAAAATCTGTTAAAATACATATCAACAAGCTAAAGCTTATCAAACTCTGGAAAAGCAAGGTTAAATAGATGGGTTTTTAATGCAGATTTAAAACTCTCCACGTCAAGCACTCTCGTACCCGATGAGACAGAGAGTTCTACAGGGTAGGGACACAAATGCAAATGCCCGAGGACATGAAGTCTTCAAACAAACCCTGGGAACCTCTAACAATCCCTCATCAGTGGAGCGGAGTATGCAGTTGAGGTGGCAGGGATGCAGAAGTTCTTGTAGATAACACAGACCCTGTTCGTGTTAGGCCTTATAGGTCACTAAACTGACCTTGAAGGTGATCAACCACCGAACAGACAGCCAGTGTAGGCTGCTGAGCACAGGTGTGACATGGCAGGATCTAAATAAACAAGTCAACAGCCTGGCCGCCGCAATCTGCACCAGCTGCAGGTGACGGATATCAACCCATGGTAGCCCTAGGTACATGACATTGCAGTAGCCAAGGCGGGAGGTCTCAAAGGCATGGACCAATGTCGGAAGGTCATCAGGCAGGACAAGGTGTTTAATCCAGGTGATATTCCTCAGATGGTAAAATGAGGTTGAGTCAGAGCCATTCCTTGCTGCAGCAACATAAGCCACTGAAGCATATATAAGGTCACATCTGTCTATTGTTCTTACATATCCCCCCATCCTTACCATTAAACTTCTTCCCCCTTATCCAGTGCCTGCTGGTTACTGTTGTTCCATCTACCGCATCTACTTGGAAAAAAAGCAATGTATTCATTTCAATTTTTCCTGATTTTCTTTTGTAAGTCCCCCCATCCTTTTGATTCTCACTATCCCACTCCTTGCTTTCCTCTTTTCACTCACACACCTGAAGAAAGTCTTCTCTCTTTTTTTGATCTCCATAGTGATTCTCCCCTCTCTGCCTTAGCTGTCCTTACCCTCCTTCCTGCCTTCCTTTTTTTCAGATATACCTCCCTGTCCACCTCCATCTAAGTCTTTATGTACTTCTTAAATGGGTGTCTTTTCACCTTCACTGCCTTAGCCACCCCATTTGAGAACCATAGCTGCCTCTTGTGTCAGCATGGCTCAGTTGGCAGCACATCCGCCTCTGGACCAGAAGGTTGTGGGTTCTCGTCCCACACTGGGATTGGACTTGCACCTAAAAATCGCTGGCATCCGAGTGCAGTATTGGGCGGTGCTGTACTGCTGGGCTGTGCCGTCCTTCGGATGAGACATTAAACCGAGGTCCCTTCTGCCCATCCTGGTGTTGTCCTGGTGGGTGTCCAGGTGGAAGTAAAAGAACCCAGGGCACTCTTCGAAAAGAGCAGGGAACATTCCCGGTGTCCTGGTCAACATTCCCCTTCCCATAAACCGGTTCATGCAATTATCCAGGCTGTGTGTGGGTGATGATGTGCGATATGTCCGCCTCCACACATTCAGTCACTTCACTACCAGTCTAGCATTGCTTGTAAAGCGCTTTGGATGTATGAAAAGCGCTATATAAATACTGATTCTTCTTCTTCTTCTTCTCTTCCTCCTCCTTCCATTACTTACTTCCTTCAAACAGCGTGCTGTTGACTAAGCTATGTCTTCCTTGATCCTTTTCTATTAGGTCTCCACTCCCCCCCAACCACCATCCCCTTCTTCAAGGTATTTATTGATACATTCACCCATTTCTTTAAAATCTGCTCTCCTGAGGTCTAGGACACTTGTCTAAGAGTGCTTTTTTCTCTTGCCTAGTCCATATGCCAAAACGGACAATACGCTGATCGCTTGTACACAGGGAACTACTCTCTGTGATGCCTGCAATGAGTCCCTGTTCATAAATGCAAGACCCAGCACTGCTCCATCTTTAAATTCTGTAACCAGCTGCCTGAGAAATGAGCCTGTAGGGAGTCCAGGATGCCCATGCTTCTCGTTGTAGCTGTGACCATAATGCTCCAGTCCACATTCGGCAGATTGAAGCCCCCACAATCAATACTTCTCTCTTTTTTGTCATTCTGCAGTGGCCTCCCCCAAAACCTTGTCTAACTTCTCCCCCTGTATTGGTGGTCTGTATAGACTTTGACTTTGACGGCAGATAAGGACCGCTTGGCCCATCTAGTCTGCCCATTTCCCTACCTACTGGATAGGCCGAGATCCTAGTTAACCAACAGCCTATTTCTTCCTGCCTCCACAAGAATTGCCTTATGTCTGTCCCATGCATTCTTGAATTCTCCCACATTTTAGACCCCCAACCTCCTCAGGAAGGCTGTTCCATGCATCCACTACCCTCTCCGTGAAATAATACTTCCTCACATTGCCCCTGAACCCCTCTTTCTATCTTTAAATTGTGTCCCTTGTTCTTGCAAGTCTCTTTTCTGAAAGATGCTACCCTCTTGGACTTTATTGATTCCACTGAGGTACTTAAAAGTTTCTATCATGTCCCCTCTCCCTTCTTTCCTCAAGGGTATACATATTAAGCTCCTTTAGTCTCTCCTTATACGGCTTCTCTTGCAGACCCTGCACCATTTTAGTTGTCCTCCTCTGGACTACCTCTATCCTGTCTATGTTCTTGCGGAGATGGGGTCTCCAGTACTGGACACAGTACTCCAGATGGGGTCTCACCAACTGTCTGTACAGAGGGATAACAACTTCCTGTTTTCTGCTGCTGATGCCTCTCCCTATACATCCCAGTATACCGCCAGCCCTCCCTACTGCCTTCTCACATTGCTTGCTAACCTTAAGGTCATCTGATATGATTACCCCCAGGTCCCTTTCCTTTTTTGTTGTTGTTACTACCTCCCCACCCATTGTGTATTCTTCCCCAGGGTTCTTGTTTCCCAGGTGCATTATTTTGCACTTCTTTGCATTGAATCCTAGCTGCCATACTTCTGACCATTCCTCCAACCTTGCCAAGTCCCTTTTCATCCTTTCCACGCCTTCTTGTGTATCAACCCTGTTGCAGATCTTTGTGTCATCTGCAAAAAGGCATACTTTTCCTTCCAGTCCCTCTGCAATGTCACTGATAGAGACATTAAAAAGGACTGGACCCAATACTGAACCCTGCGGTACCCCACTAGTAACCTCTCTTTCTTCAGAGTGGACTCCATTTACAATTACCTTCTGTGTCCTGTTGAGCAGCCAATGTTTTACCCAGGCTACCACCCTGGGACCCACTCCCAGGCTGGTTAATTTGACTATTACTCTTTTGTGTGGGACTGTGTCAAATGCCTTCCTAAAGTCTAGGTAGGCCATGTCCACAACCCCTCCCTGGTCTACTACTTTGGTCACCCAATCAAAGAAATCTATTAGATTCGTCTGACATGACCTTCCCGCTGTGAATCCATGCTGCCTTGGGTCCTGTGCTCCACTGGCCTCTAGGTACTCAACTATTCTTTCCTTCAGAAGTGACTCCATCACTTTCCTACCACAGAGGTCAGACTGACAGGTCTGTAGTTTCCTGCCTCTGTCTTAGTCCCACTTTGTGAAGGGGAATCACATCCTTCCTCACTTCCTCCAGTCCTCGGTACCACACCATTCTCCCATGATTTATTGAAAAGAGTAGCCAGTGGTTTCACTAGTTCCTCCCTTAATTCTTTTAGAATTCTGGGGTGAATTCCATCAGGACCCATTGCTTTGTCCACCTTCAGTTTTAGGAGTTCTTGCAGAACCCTTTCTTCTGTGAAAGGACTGGGATCGACCCCTATCAAGAGTGCTTCTGTTAATTGGATTAGGCACTTCCCCCTCCTCTTTTGTGAATACTGAGCAGAAATATTCGTTCAGTATCCCTGCTTTTTCACTGTCCCTTCTGCCCACCCACCGTTCATTATATTCAGCCTCACTATCCCTCCCTTTGTCTTTCTATGCTCGCTGATGTACCTATAAAGGATTTATCCTTCTTAACTGAGTTGGCTATCTTTTCTCAGTTTGGCCTTTGCCATTCTGACTTCCTCCCTGCTTCCTTCTGCCTTAACTGGTACAGCTCTCTGTCCTGCTCCTTCTGTGTTTCCTTATACTTCTGGAATGCTATTTTTTCTTCCTGACTTTCACAGCCACCTCTTTTGAGAACCATAGTGGCTTTTTCTTTCATTTTGATTTGTTTATTTGCTTCACACAAAGGCTTGTTGCCTCTGTGATGGCAGTTTTGATGATACCCCATTGTTGCTCCACACCTCCTTCTAGCCTGTTTGCTAGTGCTTTTCTGAGGCACTCTCCCATCTTGCCAAAGTCAGCTCTCCTAAAGTCCAGTACCTCACTTTATATGGCTTGACTCTGTAGCTGAGTTTAACGTGAACCACACTGTTTGATGGTCACTTGTCCCCAGATGGCAACCCACTTCTAGATCTGAGATCCTCTCACTGCCCCCATTTGAGAATACGAGGTCTAAGATTGCTCCCTCATGAGTGGGTTCAAACTAGCTGTCTAATGCCTGCCACCTGTAGGGCATCAAGAATGGCCCTGTTTTGGATGTGGCTGCAGCAAATGTGCTCCAGTTAACATCTGGCATATTTAGGTCTCCCATCAATAGTATCTCCCTTTCTCTGCCATTCTAAGAATGCTTCTATCATATCCTTGTCCATTCCCTCCCTGACATGGGGTCTGTACACAACCCCTGTGCGGATTGTGGTGCCATTTCCAGTCTCCAAGGTGACCCACAGTGCCTCCTCTCCTCCCTGTTTACTCTTTTGTTCAGTTGCTTTTATTCCTTCCTTTACAGAGAGTTACCTCCCCTCTTCCCCTGCCTGTCTCTCCTGTAGGTTATGTACCCTGGTATGTTAACATCCCAGTCATGGTTCTCTGTGTACCATGTTTCTGTGACTGCTACGATATCCAGGCATCCCTCTTCCATCAAGGCCACTAGCTCAGGGAGCTTGTTGCCCAGACTATGGGCATTGGTACTCATTACCCTCCATTTCCTGATGGCCTTACTCCCTTTGCCCCATCCCTGTCCTTCTTGCCTTTGTCACTTTTTCCATTTACCCCTGCCCTTCTCCCTGTCGACACCTCTATGTTGGTGTTTGCCGCACTTACTACCGTGATTATTTGGGGGGGCTAGGATTTCCCTGCTCCTTTCCAGTGCCTCCCTTGGCTAGTTTAAAAGCTTGCCAATGAAGCATTTAAACCTATCACCTAGGATCCTGGTTCCCTCCGGACAGATGCAGCCCATCATGCCAGTATAGGCTTGCATCACTCCAGGTGGACCCCCAGTCCCCAATGAAGCCAAATCCCTGAGCTCCACACCAGTTTTTTAACCACTGATTGAATCCCATGGTGCGGAACACCCTAGCCTCTCCTATGCCATAGATGGGCAGCACCTCCGAGAAGGTTACCGTGCATGCTACTTGACTAAGGCCCCTCCCCAAATCCACAAACTCTTCCTGCACTTCTCTAATCCCTTTCTTAGCCAGGTCATTTGTCCCTAGGTGGACAATGACATCCAGCTCCCTCCCCTGTGCAGCTGCTCCGGCAATCCTGAGGATTCGCTCCCTGTCCCTCCAAGCCATGGCGCCAGGCAGGCACCTTACCTCCCTCTCTCCTTCCTCCCCAGTTCTACCTTCCTAACAATGGAGTCCCCCACCAGGAGTTGTTTTCTTCCCCTGCAGGGTCCACTGCCACCCTCCTGTGGGTCTCCTTTGTGGAGGTTCCCAGCATCCTCCTTGGTCTCCACTGAGGGTGCCTCCATAGATGAACCACACTTTCCAGAATGGCATAGGAATTGTGGAGAGGTACAACTGGAAGGATGCACCTCTGTTCCCCACCTCACCCTCCCTGAGCCCACTGTGGTCCAACCGCCCTCTTCTTGGCAACCTCTGAGGTAACGGCAGTGGCACTGGTGGTCCCTGGATGGAAGATGAGGTCCCACAAATCCTGGTCAACTCAACCTGGAGATGAGCAACTCCTCCCTCAGCCCAGAGAGGTGCCTGCAGATTGGACAACACCGCATCCTCCAGAACATCTCCCGAAGACTGCTGCTCCACAGCCACTGCACTGCACCACTCAATCACGCCTTATTTCTGGCCCCTTAACTGTTTTCAATCCTTACTCTTTCCTCTGTTTTTTTTTCTCTCTCCTTACTTTCTGCCTGTGTGCCTTTAAGCTCCTGATTGTCCTGTTCTGAGACAAGAATATCCTATATTTCTCAGTAGACCACTTACTTGCTCAGAGGCAGACCTCCAGCAACTAGGGGGCCAGAGAGCTACTCTTGCCCTTCTAGGATGGTGGGTCTTTGGTGGTTCTGTGATCACTCACTTCCTGCTCCCAAACAGGAAGTTCCTGTTGTCAATCAAATCCTGTGCATATAAAAATAGAACTAGCTTTGGGTGGAGGGGAGGGAAGGAGGGCAATATAGTCCCAGCAGAGAAGTCCAGTCACACAGCAGTCCTTTCTCCTGGTGTCTTCTGCCTAGATATTAGCAGAATCTTTCTAAGGCAGTCTTTAAATGTAGCTTCCTTCTAGCTAAGCCACTCCCCCTACTTACTAGATCTTTCTACCAGTAATTTAAACCTCACAGCAGTTAAGTCCTTTCAATCACTTGATATTTACACCTATAACTGTTCAGTTACCCATTCAGTTCAGTTAACCAGACAGACACATACACACTTTTTTTTGTTTTGTATGTTAGTTTTTTTACCCTAAATTAAAGGTCCAAGTACAAAAGTTCTTCTACTTTAGTCCCAGCAGAGAAGTCCAGTCACACAGCAGTCCTTTCTCCTGGTGTCTTCTGCCAAGCTATTCATACCACTATTTATACCAAGCTACGTATACCACCCCCATGTGGATAAATGCCCAAGACCCTGTCTCTAAGCTGACCCATAGTATCTGCAGCCCTTCCTTACACCCCCAGTGTTCCTGTAACTATGTGGCCTTGTGGTTGGGATGCCATAATGGTAACATAGCCCTGGTATATCTGACACTGGGCTAGTAAAAAGCCCACAGTTTGGCAGTTCAGAAGCCTGCTAGAAGTCCGAGCCACAGCAATCTCTTCTGTCTCTTCTACCATCTAGCTTACTGCCTATTCTAACCCCTGGCAGGAACAGCTGCTTGCCACTGGGATCTGTCCTTTATCTCTCCCTGTTTCATTCTGTCTTGTCTATATTTCTCTCCTCTCCTTTAAACAGATTTTTTCATGGTACCATAATCATTCTCCACTCCCACACACACACACGTATTTTACAGCTCTGCTTCACTTTGCCCAGTGGCACTCTGTGTTGCCGTGGTTGTGAAAGCAGTTATGGTAGCTGCTTGTTTATGATGTTCCTTTATTTGGATGCCCTGTGTTATGAATAAAGATAGAAAGTGCCTGGAAGAGGTTATGTCCCTGAAACTGCTGCTAGTGATATTAAATGCTGTTACCTTACCTGGCTTGTCTTGTTGGGTTTGAAAGCATGCAGGGCTCCCAGATTTATGGGGATCCCATATTTAATGGGGTTTTACTAGCAAACATGGGGTACAAGAATGAAAAATGTATATGTGGCTTTCTCGGGATTCCGCTTCAGTTACGGAATTCTACGGGTTATAGGCACTGTGGGTACATCGGCACTGGCCTCGCTCTTAATTTAATCACCCACCTGCACATTCAAATTGCACCGACTGTGTCACTGCAAAAGAAATAAAACCAGAAGTCTTGATTGGCCACAGCACCTATGAGGTGTTTTCGGAGGGATCCACACTGGCGGCACTATAAATCTTGATGTGCCGAGCTGGAGGGAGAAGATTGCTTGATCAGTTGTCCCAGCAGCTCGGCACCTTACAGCATCTCTGCAATCATCTGGAATGGCTCCAGTCTCTGTGGCAGGCTTGTGAGTTCCGGACCCAGTCCGGGTAGTAGTCAGATTGCCTCTCTGGGGAGTGTTTAACTGTCTAACTTTCCAAAGTGTTTTGAAACCTTCCCTTCTGCATAAAACCTGGCCACAGTAGAACTGCTGGTTCCTTCCTCGGGACTGTGTGGACAGGAACAACGAAAAATATAAAGCTTAGCAAATTAAATAAGAAAATCCTCTGTACAGTATAATTTACCATGGCATATGGTTCTGGCATTCCTTCGGTAATAAAGCAGCTCTGCCCTCTCGGAGTTCTGAACTGTTGACCCAGTGCGTGAACAGTCAGTGACAGCAACAAGGTAAGGAAAAAAATCATCAGCCCAGAAGAGTGATTTTGTTTTATATTTGCTTGCACGATGTGCAAGAAACATAGTGCCACCATGCGAATTGAGGGTGTGCCACCGCCCAATGCTCTGCTCCTTCTGCAGGCACAGCCTCACCCCACCAATAAATGTCCGAGCTGTCTATGACAGCAGTTCAGCTGCGTGGCAAACAGTTCAAGGCAAAAGACTGCTACAATGAGAGGTGAAGGTAGTAATTGTATACTGTTGGCCAGGCAATTTACATACTGCCATTGGCAGTATGCAAAGTGCCTACACGTCAGCACTGCATCTGAACAGCTGTCAGACAGCTCTGTTTGTTTCTTGGATTCCTCCTCGCCCAACAAACACCCAAGTAGCATGCTGAGAGCCCACCCCAGCATGCTCATATGCTCCCCCCCCCTGCACACTGTATGACCAATGGTGCCAAATCCCCTGTTGGCTCCACTGTAACCCCCCAAAAAAACAGACTTCCTGGTGCCATGGTGGGAGCCCACCCCTGCATGGTAAAGTCTGTATGGCTGACTGGGTGCCCGATCCTGACGGCCCACTGCCCCCCAAACAACTTCCAGCTGCCATGCTGGGAGCCTACCCCAGCACAGCAAAAGTCCTGCATCATCTTTCTACAAAAAACACACCTGTAAGAAAAATGGTCCTCGTTGACTTTTGAAATTTTTCAAATTTTCAACATGGGGTTCTTGGGAACCCACCTCATGAGCTCAGTCACTGTCATTTTGTTATTCAGTCCCGAAAGGTGATTTTTGCAGTCACGGCACAGAACCACCTTTCAGGACCAATTAACAAAATGACAGTGTCACAGTTCATGAGGTAGTCCCCAAAAACCCTATGTTGAAAATTTGGTGAAAAAATCCCCAAAAATGACTGTTCTATGAGCGTGCGTTGCGCAGTTCCTACGCACGCTAGTAACTTTGATAATTTTTTTATATTTTCAATCCAGGTTTTTAACATTGCCATTTTACCACACCTCCTTATGAACAGCACAACTGTCATTTTTCTCATCTCACCCAAAATGTGTTTTCGTACATGTAGTGCACATTGGCGCGGTTGGTGTGTGAAAGCAATTTTTGGGATACATTAAGAAAATCACAGTGAGACTGTTCATGAGCAGAGGTGTTAAAATGGCTATGTTGAAAATCTGGTGACAAAAGTCCATAAAATGATTGTGTTACAAGCGTGCATTGCGCAATTTCCACGCACCCTTGTAAGTTCATGAATTTGTAATATTTCAGTCCAGATTTTCAACATTGAAATTTTTCCACATCTCCTAATGAACAGTACAGCTATAATTTTTTACACCCTGGCAGAAATGTGTTTTCACACTTCCGGCACAGAATAGCATGGTCGCTGTGGGAAATTGGTGTTCAGGACAGATTAAGAAAATCACAGTGACACTGTTCATGAGCGGAGGTCCCAAAATGCCTATGTTGAAAATCTGCTGCAAAAAAATCCCCAAACTAATTACATTATGGGTGTACATTGCACAGTTTCTAAGCACGCTCATGACTTTACCAGTTTTTTTATATTTTCACTCCAGATTTTCAACAATGCCATTTTTTACACCTCCTCATGAACAGTACACCTGTCACTTTTCACATCCTGTTTGAAATGTGTTTTCGCACCTGTGGTGCCAAATGGCACAGTCGCTGTGCAAAATCACCTTTTGCCTAACAAACTGATAGTGTCACTATTTATGCGGTGGGGTCACAAAAGCCCATGTTGAAAACTTGGAGTAAAAATACCAAGAAATGCCCAGGGTGTTAGGGTTTTCAACCATAATGCCCTACCCTGTAGGGACTGACAGGGTCAGGTGTGACTTGGGAATGTTGACAGAAATGCTCATGCCATTCCACCCCACCCCACCCTGCAGCCAGTGACAGGCATTGAGGCACCTTGACCTTTGCCCCCAGAGTTCACCCCATTCTCCTATACTGCACCCATTTCAGCGTATTTCCTTATGAAATGAGGTGAATGTAAAGCCCAAACACCCCAAGGCACAACTCGACACTTGTCAGTGTCTGAAGGGTAGGGTGAGGTGAAATGTCGTGACCGTCATGGGCGATGACCCAAAGGCACACCCCAATGCCTGTCCATCTGTGCAGGGTGAGGGTGGAGTTGGTGTCAGTTCAGTACTTCAATGCCATTCCTAAACTGTATCTGTCTAACTCCTGCACTTCCACTGCTAATGCCAGCAAGCAAACATTCGGCATTGACAAATGCTTGTTTAAGTATACCATTTATGTTTTGAAAATAGGGTTACCCTGCTATTTTTTTGTTTGATGGAAGTTCAAGCATTCCATATAAATCCTCTTCAGCACAAAAGTAAGGAAGCTTTCTGAATGATCGTTGTAGTGACCCCACTTTGTTATTTTGTTTTTATTACCATTTGAATGTAGGTAATACTTTTGGAGTGTTTTTTTTTCTCTCTGTATGTATGTTGTAGCCAGTGAGTTACCATTCCTGCTGTGGTACCCCTGTCAAAATGAAATGCAACATGGGGTTATTTAGGCAGGTAGACAGGTAAATGCATGGGGCAGGTAAACACAGGAGAACTGCTGGTGCAGGGGAGGGGCTAAAAGAGGGTGGCAGGGACAGGGATCACCCTTCTTGCTCCTGAGCTTCTCCTTGGCTCCGCCCCTTTCCACTCCCAGGACATTGCCATTGGCAGTGAATTCTGAAGGAACTGCAGCTGAGTTTCTAAAATGCCACCAGCACCAAAGAATGTGAACTGTTTTTTTTTTCCTGCAGAACAGTGAGCAAAGAATTAAGTCGATGTATAATTCATTTTATTTCTATTTTTCACCAGCTTTGAAAGATGTATGATAATAAATAGCTGTTATTGAAATGTTATGATTTGTGTCTCCTCTACTGTATTTCAAACACTTAGAGGAAACCTAACTGCATTCTCTAATGTTTTGTTAACTTGCTTTACGTGATCTAATTGAATTTAAGGTGCAGTCTCCTTCTTCCACTAGTAATGAAAGTGCCCTGTCCCTTTGGAAAGGGAACATTGTTTAACCAGCAGTAGCACACTAAGCCAAAGCTCTTCCAGATACGACCTGGGAGCACAAGGAAGTTAAGTGACTTGCTCAGGATCACACAGCATGCACCTAGGTGGCTGTGGGATTCAAACTCAGGTCTCCAGATCTGAAGCTCAGAGCCTTAACCACTGCACTATACTGCCTCCTTTGCAAGCTACTATATACTATATGGCCTACTCCGCATTATGATTTCCTTTTTTTTTTTTAAATAAGAGCAGATTACTGTTGCTTATATGTGAAGGCTAGGAATGAATTAATTCCCTGCAAATTATAAATGCGACAATAAAGCCAATACAAATCCAGCTGGGTATCTAAATCTTTTGGTGTTAGACATAGCACTTTACAATTTTGTACGGTGGCTGCCCTGGGTGCAATACAGTACTTCCCTCTTAAGGATCATAACTGTTATTCCCAGATATATGTGAAAAGGTGGATGTGCAGCTCATTGACTGTTTTTTTATGCATGTGGCTGACTCAGCTGCTAGCATTTCAGAACATTCATACACTTGTTTTATTATACAGTATACTGCAGTGTGCAGTGGTCACTATTTATGGAACACATACAAACATAGGAGAGAAAGAAGTAAGTGCCTCAGCTAGGCCTGGGTTCAAGTCCCAGCTGAGGCACTTACCAAGTTCTGCCTCTTTATGTTTGTGTGCGTTCCATAAATACTCACACTGCACTCCATTGCAATAAGTAATTATATGTGAAGTCACTGGGTTGTGCAATTGAAAAAGAGCAATCTGCTCGGGGATGGCTCAGTTTCTGTCTGTCTCAGTGGTGCTACTGGTTAACGTAATTGGAACAGTATTCCAGGTGGCCTGGGTTCCATCTGAGTCACTTGTCTCTCTCCTATTGTTAGTATGACTTCCAATGAATGTCTTTCAGCACTGCACCCCTGAGAATCATCTTCTTGGTTGTTATATTATTTGATGATAGGTTGGGTAATTTGTTTCTATAAGTTTTGAGTTTACTCTGTCATTAGACTGTAGCTCTCTGAGGCTGTACTTACGGTGTGCTGATAATTTTAAAATGATGGTCTAGAGCTATCTACTTTTGGTGGAGAGGGGGTGTCTGCAGGTAGAGGGATCTTAATGAAGAGAAGAAAGAGGTTGTGGGATTATTGCTGTAGCACTGAATAGAACAATTTTCCTTCCTCTCTGGCCTGTATAGATCTGCACCAGATCTAATGTGGGTAGGCAGGTAGGATATTTCTTGTGTTGTTGGGTTAACTTACTGGCACAGGTGGTGGCCTGCTCTAATCCCTCATGATGGTCTAAGATTAAGGCTGGGTGCATGCTTTATTTCGAATGCTGCAAAACTGCATTGGACTCATGAGTAGAGATGGGTGAAGTGGCCCCAATTCGCTCCGTGAAGTGGAACACGGAGTGAAAGCGAATTCACAGAGTGCTCCACCATGCGAAGCGGAGTACTTCACGTTATAATGGGTAACGCGAAGTCCATTGAAAACAATGACTTCGCGTTACTCGTCCTTCCCAAACCACTACTCCACCACTCCTTAAGGTGAAGTACATTGAAAACAATGTATTTCGCCTCACTTCGCCTTGTTTTTAAGCTCCAAAGGCAAATTTTGCAGTGATTCATGGGATTTCAGGTCACATGGGCTCTAGATTGTTCTGCACAGCCTCAGTTTGGGGTAGGGTGTGTAGGAAGCCGTAGGAGGCAATCTGCTCTGAGAGCTATCTGTGATTCAAACCTTCTAAAAGCTGTTAAAAAAGCCTTTTTGAGTCATTTCTTTTTTGCTGAAACTTTAGTTCATCGATTATAGGAAACCCTCCTGTGCTCATATACTAATATACTAAAATGCCAGCAGAATAGGCCTACAGTCTTTTGCGTCTGCTCAGTTGGCCAGCCCCCACCTGGGAGCTGACCTTGCTACTCCCCTCTCCCTCTCTGGCTTCTCCCTTCCCAGTCCCGGATAATCTCGCTGCACTGGATGTTGCTTCCAGAACCCTTCCCCTGTACCTGTCCCACCCCTCTTGAACCCCTCCACCGTCTCTGCCTCCACTAGCCCCCTGGGCAGCATATTCCATGGCTCCACCACCTTCTCAGTGAAGTAGCACCTCCTCCTTTCTCCCCTGAATCTCCCCCCCTCCAGCTTCCACCCATGCCTTCTAGTTGCCCCCCCTTCCTTTGGAGCACCCTGACTGCTCCTCCCCTATTTACCCCTGATGTACCCTGAAGATCTCTATCACGTCCTCCCGGTCCCTTCTCTCTTCCAATGTGTACATA
Source organism: Neoceratodus forsteri (assembly GCA_016271365.2). NCBI lineage: Eukaryota > Metazoa > Chordata > Ceratodontiformes > Ceratodontidae > Neoceratodus > Neoceratodus forsteri. The sequence goes on from CM028129.1 coordinate 29,219,786, forward strand.
TTTAGCTCTTCAAGCCTCTCCCCATAGGTCCTATCCCCAAGCCCCAAATCATTTTGTTTGCCTTTGTCTGGACCCTCCAGGAGTTCAATGTCCCTCTTAAATGTGGCTCCAAAACTGCACGCAGTACTGAGGTGCGGCCTCACCAAGCAGTTATACAGTGGGAGTATCACTTCCTCCTTCTGGAGGTGATCCCCTAGCGATGCATCCAAGCATCCTGTTGGCCTTTGCCGCTGCCTCCTCTAGTCTTCGAGTTGTTCATCTTGACATCCACCACCACCCCCAGGTCCCTCTCAGCCATCGAGACTTGTAGCATTTCCCCAAAGAGTGTACACTTGGCCCAGGTTTCTGGTTTCCAGGTGCAGTACTTTGCATTTCCCTGCATTGAACCTCAGCTTCCACTTTCTAGACCACCTTTTCAGACCCTGTAGGTCCCCCTGTAGGGCTACCCTCCCCTACTCCCCTTCCACCATCGCCCCCCAGTTATGAGTCATCCACAAAGAGACTCATCTCACTCGTGATACCCTTCCATCTGTCAGAGACATAGGCATTGAACAGGAGGGGCTCAGCAGTGCAGTGTCAGCTGTGAAATATTACAGCACTGGTCCCAGCACCAAGCCTGTGGAGACCCCACTTGTTACATCTCTGGGCTCCGATAGCTCACCCACCATGACTACTTCTGCTGCCTGTTCTGTAACCTGTTCTAACTCACTTAACCAGTTTCTTCACTGTTCTTAGGTTACCCAACTTGCTGGTCAGCGTCCCATGAGGCACCGAGTCAAAGGCCTTGCTGAAGTCCAGGCACAGGACGTCTACAGTATGGCCCTTATCCAGTGCCAATGTCACCCAATCAAAAAAAATCAACCAGGTTTGCCTGACAGGATTTGCCTGAGACATACCCATCCTGCCTGCCCACCTGGAGATCAGTCACCTCCAGGAATTTCACCAGCCTCTTCTTGAGGATGGTCTCCATTAGCTTTCCTACAATGGCGGTAAGGTTCACTGGTCTGTAGTTCCCTGGTTCGTCCCTGGGCCCACTCTTATGGAGGGGCACCACATGTGCCATCCTCTAGTCCTATCGTCCTATAGTCATATCATCGAGCATTTATTGTTTGTGTGTGGATTTTGAATGTTAATGTACAACATTCAGTCTGTGTACTGAGAGACAGTGGAAGTGTGCTTTGGGGGAGGGGCGTATCTGTGATGTAGATAGATTATTTTGGAGAAAAAGATAGTGCTTTCTGTTTTGGTGATATTTTTCTTGTATAACTGTGTTAATGTACAGACTATAATATTTTCAATAATTCTTGCCATTTTTTTTGGATTGTTGTGGTGCCACAGTGCAAATTTTAGTTTGTTTAAAATACACGGTTATATTACTGAAGTTTTCAATTTGCTATGCATTACTTAGTGTGTGTGTGAGTATGTGTGTGACGCGTGTCATCAAATCAGACACCTTTATTGTGCCACATAATAATTTCAGCATGTGAACCTGCTATCCACTGCAGCTCTGTGATTTTGTACTTTTGTGGTATCTTTACTGGTACTAGTACTAGTGACTGTTACTGCAGCAGTGCAGTACACTGCCCCCCGTGGCCCACCCCAACCAGCAAAGGTATTCTTTTTCAGATTTGAATTTCTGATGGTGAGCACTGGTTAGGTGTTGTGCCTTTGCATCTGCATCTCTTCAGTGTGCAGCACAATCTTAATCTGTCTGTGCATTTGCATCTCTTTAGGGCCCAATCTCCATCTCTATCTTAAATCACAGTTTTTTCTTTGGCTTCCCTTCAGAGTACTGGACAGGTGTGGTGCATAATTCAGCATGAACATTGTACTCATTAATGTGAATTTTTAGGTCAGGACCATCATCACAAGTCACTCGTGATACAAATCATGTTCTTCATCATCATGGTCACAAATGCAGTCACAAATCACGATTTATGATCACATCACAAATCACAACATTAATTTTTTTACTAGTTACTTGGATGTATTGTAAGCCTGTTTTCTGGTATCTCTCCATGCTTCACCACCCCACCATTGTACTCATTAATGAGTGTTTTTTAGTCAGGGAGTTTTTTGCCACACCTCATTGGGCCTGGGGAAGTACAGCTGTAGGCATTCTGATTTCTTCATCATCACAGTCACAAATGCAGTCACAAATCATGATTTACGATCACGTCACGAATCACAACATTAATTTTTTTATTAGTTACTTGGATGTATTGTAAGCCTGTTTTTTAGTATCTCTCCAGGCTTCACCATCCCACCATTGTACTCATTAATAAGTGTTTTTAAGTTAGGGAGTTGGACCGTGTCTGCAGTACATACACAGACTGGAAAGAAGACTGCACCCATGCAGTTTAGCACAGTATATATGCACTGCTCAGAATACATACAGAAGACAACAAAAAAGGCATAATTACAACAAGGGTCGGGGATGGTGGAGGAATACATTTTATAACACAGCAAGGAAGGTGTGGGGCACATGGTGTGAGGAAAAAATCTAATGTGGGATCCCATGGTGATCCAGCAGCAGTTCAAGCATGGACATAATTTGCAACTGATGTCCCTCTATATAAGAAAAATAAAATTTACAGAAAGAACAAATTAAGTAAAAAAGAGTACAGACAGAAAACACAAAAAAATGTAGCTTTTAAAAAAGCTGTTGGGTCTAAATCAAAGTTTAAATCTCCTCCTCGCTCTGATCTAAAAGTATCAGCAGTCACAAAACACACTCCTCTAGCTCTGTCTGCACAGGAGAAAGTAAAAGTGTCTGCTTGAATGACTCACTTTCTTCCTTCCTAGTTAAAGAGCATGTGACTTACAGTACTACAAGCCATGTGATGTGTGGGGGGGCTGCCAAATCTGAAACACCAAGTGGATCACTTAGAATCATAATGAGGAACGCGAAGTCCATTAAAAACAATGACTTCACCTTACTTCGCATTGCCATTCCGCCTTAACGCTAGTGGTAATGATAAGGGAGTGAGCACTTTGCATTGCCCACTCTGTGTAGCGGAGTGGCTACGCAGTGCCCACTTCTGCTCACTTTGCCAGCAGAATTTAAATTTACTGCATCTCTACTCATGAGGAAAAATGGTATTGTATATTTTCAGTGTGATGTTGAGATGAAGCCATACTTTAACTACTCATGATGCTCAGTTCTGGGAAAATGTTTTGGATACACATCTAAGAAAGGTCCGCTGCAATGTGAGCAAAGCTTGTCATATGCAGCGGCACCTCCTGATTTGTTTCCCCTGGTGAAAAATTACATGAAACATGGCGGCGCACTACCTGCCACAATGCCGACTTCAGGGGTGCCCAATCCCCCTGTCGGCATGCCCTGACCCAATGTATGTGCCAATGGAGGAGCCCACTCCCATTGGCATAAGGCACCCCCAGATTTGTTATGTGCCAAGGGGGGTGCCCAGTCCCCCACGGCTCTTGCTCCCCCCAGTATGTGCTGACAGGGGTTCCCAATCCCCCATCGGCTACAGCATCCCCCCCAAAACACTTAAGTGGCACACTGGGAGCCCACCCCAGCATGCCAAATCCCCTGAAAAAGAAAAATCATCCCGCAATTTTTTTTTTAACCCTATGAAAGAAGAAAATGGTCCCTCGTGGTCTCCCTGCCCCCTCCCACAACCCAGCAACACCCTCTGTGCACCCTGCCTCCCCATACCACCTCTCACCCCATACTTACCTCTGGTGTCCAGCTTGATGATCTTCAGTGGACCAGAAACACGGCTGCACTCTTCAAAGCCGACCATGAACTGAAGAAATGCCGTAAGATGTACTGTATAATGGCATAAATAGGGTTTTTCAACTTTGGTGCATATCATGGAATTTTCTTGAATTTTGCACCAAATTTTCAACATGGGGTTATTGGGACCTCTCCTCATGAATTCAGTCACTGTCATGGCGTTATTCGGTCCTGAAAGATGATTTCGCAGACACTGTGTGGAATCACCTTTCGGGACCAAGTAATGAAACAACAGTGCCACTGTTCATGAGGGGCTCTCAAAAGTCTATGTTGCAAATTTGGTGAAAAAATCCCCGAAATGGCTGTTTTATGGGTGTGCATTGCGCTGTTTCCACACACGCTCATAACTTAGTGAATTTGTAATATTTTCACTCCAGATTTTCAAAATTGCCATTTTTCCACATCTCCTTATGAACAGTACAGCTGTCATTTTACATATCTGGCTGAAATGTGTTTTGCACATCTGGCACAGAATAGCGCCAGAGATGCAGCAAATTTAAATCCGCTGGTGAAGTGAACACGAAGTGGCCACTTCACATTGGCACTTCGCTATGCGGAGTGCCCCATAGGAAATGCTCACTTCACCTTGTTATTATTGCTTTGCATTGTCATTCCACCTTAAACGTGAAGTAAAGCGGATTGACAACAATATTGGCAGCATCCCACCCACACAGTCACCAGAATGAATGTGCATCCCCAAAGTGCTGCTGTCTTGTGTCCAGAAAACTCCCCAATGCTGATGAAGTGAAATGAGAGCGTAACAAGAAATGTAAAGTCTCCCAGAATTAAGAGCGCACTCAGTCATGCATGCAGTGGTCAGGTCACACACAGAGTCACCAGAATTAATGTGCATCCCCAAAATGCTACTGTCTTGTGTCCAGAAAATTCCCCAGTGCTGACAAAGTGAAATGAGAGCATAACAAAAAATGCAAAGTCTCTCAGACTTAATGGTGCACTCCATCATGCGAGCAGTGGTCACACACAGTCACCAGAATTAATGTGCATCCCAAAAATGACACTGTCTTGTGTCCAGAAAATTTCCCAGTGCTGACAAAGTGAAATGAGAATGTAACAAGAAATGCAGTCTCCCAGAATTAATGGTGCAATGCAAATGCACAGACAGATTAAGATTGCGTTGCACACTCAAGGGATGCATACGAAAAGGTACGATAACACCTAACCAGTGCTCACAAGTCACAAATCCAGATCTGAAAAGGAATACATTTTGCCAGTTGTGGGGTTAGTGCACGGCAGTAACAATCCACTACCAGTAAAGATACCACAAAGCAGTATAAAAAATTCATTCAGGTGCGGTGGATAGTAGGTTCACACTGCTGCAATTATTCTGTAGCACAATAAAAGGTGTCTGAATTAATGGCACGCATCACACACACACAGGCACACGCACACTCAAGTAATGCAAATTGCAATATTAATATTATTATTATATTAATATAAAAATAGCAAATTGAAAACCTTTAGTAATATAACCAAATGTTTTAAACAGACAAATTGTACACTGCTGCATCACAACAATCAGCAAAAAAAAGTCAAGAATTACTGCAAATATTACTGTGTGTACATTAACACAGTTATACAAAAAAAATAACCAAAACAGAAAGACTTCCTTTTTCTCCCAGTTAATCTGCCTACATCACAAATACGCCCCTTCCCCAAAGCACACTTTACAGTACACAGACTGACTGTTCTAATTTAACATTCAAAATCCACACACAACAATAAACACTCGATGATATGAGCATGGAAGGGTTTATTACAATTGATGTACTAAATTTTGAGCAAAAAATATTACTTAAAAAGGCATTTTAAACAGCTTTTAGAGGTTTTGAATCACAGAGCTCTGAGATCAGTCTCCAGCTACCACTGCACACACATTACCCAGGCCAGAACTGAGGCTGTGCAGAACAATCTAGAGCCCATGTGACCTGCAATTCCATGAATAACTGCAGAATTTCATTTGGAGCTCAATTACAGGGTGAAGTGAGGTGAATTACATTGATTTCAATGTACTTCACCTTAAAATTAGTGGAGAAGTGGTTTGTGGAAGGCAGTATAACGGAAAGTCACTGGTTTCAATAGACTTCACGTTCCTCATTATGAAGTGAAGTACTCTGCTTCACAATGTGGAGTTCTCCGTGGAGTCCGCGTTACTCAGTGAATCACTTCGCGGAGCAAATTGAGGCCACTTCGCCCACCACTACTTACAGTACTGTAACTCACATGCTGTACGGGAAGGAACGTGAATGCCTATGGCTGTGTTTCCCCGATGAGCTGTAGCACAAAACTCCCCGACTTAAAAATGCTCATTAATGAGTACAATGGTGGGGTGGTGAAGCCTGAGAGATACTACAAAACATGCTTACAATACATCCAAGTAACTAGTCAAAAATTAGTGTTGTGATTCGTGACGTGATTGTGAAACATGATTTGTGACTGCATTTGTGACTGTGATGGTGAAGAACATAATTCGGTCTCAACAGTGTGAGATAAACAATATGGACCTGTACTGGCAATGCGAATGCCTACAGCTGTACTTCCCCAATGAGCTGTAGCACAAAACTCCCCGACTTAAAAATGCTCATTAGTGAGTACAATGGTGGGGTGGTGAAGCCTGGAGAGATACTACAAAACAGGCTTCCAATACATCAAAGTAACTAGTAAAAAAATTAATGTTGTGATTCGTGACGTGATCGTGAATCGTCATTTGTGACTGCATTTGTGACCGTGATGATGAAGAATGTGATTCGTATCACGAGTGACTCGTGATGATTGTCCTGACTTAAAAAGGCATATTAATGACACAATGTTCATGCAGAATTATACACCAGACCAGTCCAGTACTCCGAAGGCAAGCCAAAGAAACAACTGTAACTTAAGTTAAAGATGGAGATTGGGCTCAAAGAGATGAAAATGCTCAGACAGATTAAGATTGAAGGCGACTGAAGAGATGCAGATGCAAATGTACAACACCTAACCAGTGCCACCATCAGAAATTCTAATCTGAAAAGAATACCTTCGCTGTCTGTAGCGGGCCACGGGGGGGGGCAGTGTACTGCACTACTGCAGTAATAGTCACTAGTACTAGTACCAGTAAAGATACCACAAAGAAGTACAAAAATCACACAGCTGCCGTGGATAGCAGGTTCACATTGCTGAAATTACTATGTGGCACAATAAAAGGTGTCTGATATGATGACACGTGTCACACACGTACTCACACACACACTAAGTAATGCGCAGCAAATTGAAAACTTCAGTAATATAACCATGTATTTTAAACAAACTAAAATTATGCACTGCTGCACCATAACAGTCACCAAAAAAAATGGCAAGAATTATTGAAAATATTACTGTGTGTACATTAACACAGTTATACAAAGAAAAATATCACCAAAACAGAAAGAACTGTCTTTTTCTTCAAGAGAGGGAACTGGAAGGGGACATGATCAGTTGTGTTCCAGGACAGTAGCTGCTTCTTGTTGTTGTTACAGGATTTCTTGTTGATTTTACTTGGTAGAAGGTTCTTTCGTTCTTTCTTTCTTTCTTTCTTTCTTTCTTTCTTTCTTTCTTTCTTTCTTTCTTCTTTCTTTCTTTCTTCTAAGGGACTAGCAGGGTATTGTTTTGGGGGATGTTGGAAGTTTGAAAACTGGTTTGGTGGCTGTAAGTGGACTCATTTGTTGGATGTTTCACTGTGTAACAGGCTGCGCTGGTGGAGGCCTATTTCTTCTGATTTAAAACCTATTTGGTGGGATTTGCTTGGGGCTGGTTCTTTGGCTGCCGTGCTTGGAGGGGCAGACATAGGGCTGATACACTCTCCCGAGAGTCAGATATAGGCCCAAGACCCACCTCCCCCACCTCTCCCTCCCCAGAGCTCTCAGCTAATTTATACGGGAACACCTGCCCTGCAATTGAGGAAAAGGCTGCAGGTGCTGCTCATGTAGTTCTAGCCACTGGAGGTTGGATTTAAAGGCTGGGAGAGAGGACCTTAGGAGTTGTTCACTCCTTATAAGTTTACTGTGTTGTACTGCACCTAGTAACAGGTTTACTGGTTTACTGTGGGACTGTATCTAGGATTACTGGTGACCTGATTAGCAGTAGGGGTGTATCTTGGACTAGTGGGGAACCTGGTGGCTTACCCAAGGAAACCTACTTGGAGGGGATGGGACCACACGCATTAGGGCTGGCATCTTGGGAGGGTGGTGGGTGCACAGGGTGGAGCAGCCATGATACTGACTGGGCTTGAAGTTCGGTGGTTGCCCAGTGTGCTACCAGCTGGGCACAGCTTAGGGAGGAGGTTGCGGGATTAGGAGACAGCTGGGGAAGGGGAGGTATGGTTGGGGAAGGGGCAGGGATCTCAAGGGTTGCACCAAGCACTAGGGTGGGCATAGGAAAAAGGAGTGCAGAGAATACTGGGTCACATAGAGACCCTGGCAGAGGGGCCCAAAAGGAGGACACTACCAAGGAAGCAGGCAGGTAACTGGGGACCCTCACAAAGGGGGGCCAGAGGGACAACATTCTCAAGGAAGTAGGCAGATGTCCGGGCTGGACAAAAGGAAGGCATGGTGAGGTGGATCAGACCTCACGCTCAGTAACCACTTCAATTTCTTCTTCTGCTTGAGGATGAGGGGTGATGTAGCCATGACAGGGGTGGTTAGAGATGGAAAGGGAGTGGGGCAAGAGGAGGGGGCTGATAGCAGGAGGAAAAGGGGGAACCTGGAATGAAGGAAAATGGGGAGCAGTGAATCAGAGCAGGAGGGGCAGAGGGAAGAGGGAGGAAAGCACAGGAGAAGGACCAGTTGGGAGGAAAGGGCAAGGAGAAGGACCAGAAGACAAGGAGGATTCAGTAAAGGGAGCTGAGGTTTAGGCCAGGGGAGCACGACAAGCAAGGAGGGACTGAACGGAGACAGGAAGGAAGGGAGGACGAGCCAGGCTAGTTTAGCAGATGGGGAGAAGGACCAGTCACGAGCAGTGAGGGGGAGTAGGAGGTATAGAAGGATACTCGGAGGAGGAGAAGCATAGATCGGAGGGAGGGGTGGCCAGGTAATAAGGAGGGGGCGGCATGTGACACCCAGATAGGAGGAGGAACAAGGAGCCAGCTGGGTGGAGGGACTGCAGAAAGGATGAGGGACATGGAAGGGGAATGGAGGAAAAGGAGCAGTCAGAGTGCTCCTGTTGGGGGATTCTATGATCAGGGTATCAAATGGGATAGGGAGGGAGAAGCCTGGCCAGTTAGAACAAAATGCTTCCCTGGATTAACGGTGCACAGGGCCAAGCATGAGGTATATCAGCTGGCAAAGGATTGTGGGGGTTCCCAAGACATACTGGTCCACCTGGGTACAAATGACATTGAGGGAAATAGCGAGCTAGAGATACAGGCAAGATTCAGGGAGCTTGCCAGGGTCTGTCATGACATAGGATGCACAGTTTCCTTCTCAGAAATCCTGCCGATGCCAAGGGCTAGTGGGGAACACAAAAGGAAAATTAGGGAGATAAACCAGTGGCTCAGGGAGTGGTGTGATGCCAGAGGGTATGGATTGATGGGGGATTGGGGGGAGACCTGGGACGATAAGGAGCTGTGTGCTAGAGATAGGCTCCATCTCAATTTGGAGGGGAAGGGAATCCTTAAGTTGAAAATAGAGGGGTTCATTGGAGAAAAGTGGGGTTTAAACTTGTGAAGGGGGAGGATGAAGAAAAGGCTGTCAAGGGGTGCCAATAAAGGAAGGACTCTGTATCTCCTGGAGCTGGAGGAATCTGGGAAAAGGCCGACTGGTAAAGTGCAGACCAGGGAAAACAGAATCCTAAGGACACGAGGCAGGGGAAATAGAAGTATAGGAAAGGTGGAAGGTAATCTCATAATGCCAGGAGCTCAGGCAATAAAATGCCTGAGCTCCAGGCGATGCTAACTGAGGGAGCGGTGGATGTGGCAGTGGTCACTGAGACCTGGGCCACCGAGGACATGGCTGGGACCTGAACCTGAGGATTACACTATGTTCAGGAAGGACAGGGGAGGAAGGAGGAGGGGTAGCAATGATAGTCAAAAACTGCATTGGCATAGGGGAGAGAAGAGGGGAGGGAACCGTAGGCGATTTGAGTCACCTTGATAACAAGGGGGAGCAAGAGTAAAAATAGGAGTTGTATAGACGCCTGCACTGGCGGAGGAGCTGGAGGAGAGTCTGGTGGCAGATGTTGGGAGACACTGCAGACTGGGCAGTGGAAGGGTGGTGGTGTTGGGGACTCTAAACATGCCAGGAACAGACTGGGAGACTATGACATCCTCGTCCAGGGAACAGAGGTTGTTGGATGTCTTTCAAGATGCCTCTAACTCAGCAGGTGGGGAACCGACCAGGAGGCATGGGTACTGGATGGTCGTGGCAGACAGTGACCAGATTCAGGGCCTAGAGGTAAGGGACCTGTGGTGGGGAGTGACCATGCCACGGTATGGTTCTGCCTGGACCAGGGAGAGGTAGAAGGCTGCACAAAGATGGAGGTAACTGACTTCAGGGGGCTGATTTTAAGGAAATGGGAAGGATCCTTATGGAGCATTTGGATGGCATTGGTCAGACATGGACGCTGATAGCAGGTGGGAAATCATCAGGAGAGGATGCAGGATGCTACCAGCACCTGTGCAAGAGTAAGATGAAAATGCGGTAGGGCCCGAAAACCCTGCTGGTGGACCAGGGAGGTGCAGGAGGTGGTGCGAGGAAAGAAGACAGCCTATAGGCAATTCAAGGAGTGAAAAAGATCGAGGGGAGTACAAGCTGATGGCTAGAAGGGCCACTAGGGTGGTGAGGGTGGCTAAGGCAAGGAAGGAGCAGAACCTGGCCAGGGAAATTAGGAGAGGGAACAAGGGGTTCTTTAGATACATTGGGGAAAAACGAAGGGTGAAGGGGCAGATTAGCAGGATTAAAACAGGGGAGAGATGGGCACAAAACCCAGGGGAGCAGGCTGAGGTACTAAATGAGTACTTCACCTCAGTTTTCACCAAGAAAAATGGGGGTGCTGCATCATACATGGGAGGAGACAGTGATACTGAGGAAGGGGAGACCCTTACCGATCGGCAGGTCAGGGGAGAGGGGGAGGCATTACTGGCAGGAGGGGGGAGGGCTAAGCAAGGAGAAGAGGTAGTGGAAGTGGAAATCAAGAGAGAGTGAGGGAAGCCCTCAGGTCCCTTAAGACGGAGAAAGCACTGGGCTGGATAAATTACATCCCAGAGTGCTGAAGGAACTTGTGGATGTCCTGGTGAAACCTCTGATGGAGCTTTCACCATCTCTGAGAGGACAGGGTGGGTGCCCAGGACTGGAAGGTGGCGCATATAGTGCCTATCCAAGGGGGGATCAGGGAGGTGGCAGGGAACTACAGGTCTGTCAGCCTGACATCGGGTGGTGGGCAAGGTGATGGAGGGCATTGTCAATGAGAGGCTAGGGGGGACCTGGAAAGTCAGGGTGCCTGGACGATAGACAGCATGGATTCGTCCCTGGGGAATTGTGTCAGACAAACCTTGTGGAGTTCTATGACTGGGTGACGAGTGCCTTGGACCTGGAGACCAGTGGACGCCCTCTTTCTAGACTTCAGCAAGGCATTTGACTCTGTTCCTCATGTGGCCTGCTGGATAAGCTGGGAGAAATGGCGGTGAGAACCAGATGATCAGATGGATAGGCAATTGGCTCCAGGACCGGACCCAGAGGGTCATAGTTGGTGGTATAGTCTCATCCCCAAGGAGGGTCATTAGTGGGGTCCCACAGGGATCAGTCCTTGGGCCCTCCTGTTCAACAGCTACGCTCTGACATAAGGACAGGTATCAGGAGTGAGATGAGTCTTTGTGAATGACCTCAAAACTGGGGTGGTGGTGGATGGGAGGAGGGGAGGGTGGCCCACAGGGGACCTGGAGGCTCTGGAAAGATGGTCTAGAAAGTGGAAGCTGAGGTTCAATGCAGGGAAATGCAAGGTACTGCACCTGGGGGCCAGAAACCCAGGCCAAGTGTACACCCTGGGGGGGAAATGCTACAAGTCTCGATGGCTGAGAGGGACCTGGGGGTGGTGGTGGATGTCAAGATGAACAACTCAGAGACTTGTAGGAGGGCAGCAGCCAAGACATACAGGATGCTGGGATGCATCGCTAGGGGGATCACCTCCGGGAGGAGGGAAGTGATACTCCCTCTGTGTAACTGCTTGGTGAGGCCACACCTTGAGTACTGCATGCAGTTTTGGAGGCCACACTTAAAGAAGGACATTAAACTCCTGGAGGGGGTCCAGAGGAGGGCAACCAAAATGATTTGGAGCTTGGGGGACAGGACCTTTGAGGAGAAGCTCAAGAGCTAAATATGTACACATTGGAAGAGAGAAGGGACCGGGGGGACATGATAGAGGTCTTCAGGTACATGAAGGGGGTAAATAGGGGAGGAACAGTCAGGGTGCTTCGCAAGAAGAAGGAGGGGGCCACTAGAGGGCATGGGTGGAAGCTGGAAGGGGGGATTCAGGGGAGAAAGGAGGAGGTGCTACTTCACTGAGAGGGTGGTGAAGCCATGGAATGTGCTGCCTAGGGTGCTGGTGGAGGCAGAGATGGTGGAGGGGTTCAAGAGGGGGTGGGACAGGTACAGGGGAAGGGTTCTGGAAGCAAAATCCAATGCAGTGAGAATATCTGAACTGGGAAGGGAGAAGCCAGAGAAGGTGAGGGGGGCAGCAAAGTCAGCTCCCAGGGTGGGGGCTGACCAAACGAGCAGACGCGAAAGACCGTTAGGCCTATTGTGCTGGCGTTTTAGTATGTTAGTATGTTAATCTACCTACACCATAGATACGCCCCTCCCCCAAAGCACACTTCCACTGTCTCTCAGTACACAGACTGAATGTCGTACATTAACATTCAAAATCCATATACAAACAATAAACGCTCGATGATATGAGCACAGTAGGGTTTCCTACAATCGATAAACTAAAGTATCAGCAAAAATAATTGCTCAAAAAAGGTTTTTTAATAGCTTTTAGAAGGTTTGAATAACAGAGAACTCTCAGAGCAGACTGCTACAGCTTCCTACACACACTACCCCAAACTGAGGCTGTGCAGAACAATCTAGAGCCCATGTGACCTGAAATCCCATGAATCACTGCAAAATTCACTTTGGGAGTTTAAAAACAAGGCATAGTGAGGCGAAGTACATTGCATTCAATGTACTTCGCATTAAGAATTTGTGGAGTAGTGGTTTTGGAAGGTGGAATAATGCAAAGTCATTGTTTTCAATGGACTTTGTATTATCCATTATAACATCGAAGTACTCCACTGTGCTGCGGGAGCACCACACTCCGCTACTCCTGGCTGCTCCACTGGAGCAAATTAATTACTTCACCATCGCTAATAGCGCGGTTGCTGTGTGAAATCAGTTTTCAGGACAGTTTGAGAAAATGACGGTGACACTGTTCATAAGCAGAGGTCCTAAAATGCTCTATGTTGAAAATTTGGTGCCGAAGTCCATAAAATGACTGTGTTACAGTGCATTATGCGCAGTTTCCACGCACTTTGTAACTTCGAGAATTTGTATTATTTTCATGCCAGATTTTCAACACTGGCATTTTTTCACACCTTCTTATCAACAGTATAGCTGTCATTTTTCACAGCCTGCCCAAATGTGTTTCCGCACCTGTGGCTATAATGGCGTGTCGCTGTGGGAAATCAACTTTGGGACAGATTAAGAAAATCACAGTGCCACTGTTCATGAGGATAGGTCCAAAAATGCCTACATTGAAAATGTGGCTAAAAAAGTCCCAAAAGTAATTGGGTTACGGACGTATGTTGCACAGTTTCTATGCATGCTCATGACTTCACCAGTTTTTCATATTTTCACTCCAGATTTTCAACGTTGCCATTTTTTTTGCCTCCTCATGAACAAAACAGTTGTAATTTTCCACATGCTGCCCAAAATGTGTTTTCGTCCCTGTGTCACCAAATGGCATAGCCACTGTGCAAAGTCACCTTTCAGCTAACAAACTGATTGTGCCGCTCTTCATGAGGTGGGGTCACAAAAAGCCTATGTTGAAACTTTGGAGTGAAAATACCAACAAACACCTACAACGTTAGGGTTACCAACTGTAACACCCCACCCTGTAGAGACTGCCAGGCATCAGGGGTGTGACTTGGGATCATTGGCTGTAATGCTCACACCATTCCACCCCACCCCACCCTGCAGCCAGTGACAGGCATCGAGGTGCGCTTGAAGTGTTCAGCCCTAATGTTCTCCCATTTTCCTATACTGCACCTGTCTCCAGCGTATTTCATGGAATGGGGTAAGTATAAGGCCCAAAGACCCCAAAGCACACCACGATACTTGTCAGTGTCTACAGGCAGGGTGAGGCCCATTCTCCTATACTGCACCCGTCTCCAGTGTATGTCCTTATGGAATGGGGTAAAGATAAGGCCCAAAGACCCCAAAGCACACCACAACACTTGTCAGTGCTTACAGGGTAGGGTGAGGTAAATGGCATGAGCGTTATAGCTGATGCCCCAAAGGCACACCCTGGTGCCTGTCAGTCTCTGCAGGGTGGGGTGGGGTTGACGTCAGTTCCATACTTCACTGCCATTCCTATTATGCATCTCTAACTCCTGAACTACCAATGCCAATGCCAATGCCAGCGAGACAACATTTGGCATTGACAAATGCTTGTTTTATGTAGTGGTAATCAGATAATCAGAGATCTGTCTCAAAAAATACCTGGATATTTTATTGGCAGCTGCTTTGGAAATCCCTTGGAATAAGTGTGGATTTCCTGAGATACACATTACACTGGGACTTCTGTCTGGCAGCCACCGACCACTATAAAATAAGCATCAGTTAGGTATAGAACCTTGTTCAACACTTGATTTTTTTCAGTAACTGCTGCATGGTGCATGCTTTTTAAAATGCTTTGTATAAATCCATCACTAGTACACATCTCAGATCTGTCAAATTGTTTCTTGAGCGGGGCAGTCTCCAAGGTTGATCAAACATTGGAATGATGAGGAAGAACATCTGCTTAGTTTATCTGCCTAAGTAGGGTTACATTATCAGTCTCTTATCTGGCCAGTTTCCCCGAACAAACATCATTCGTGCTTATACTCATGCAGTTCAATCATTTAGAAATCTGTTCCAGGCATTGCAGGGTCGAGGCTGTAAATTAAGCTTTGACAGCAGTACTAGGAATTACAGTACTCCTACTGGTTCCACCAGGCACCAAGGCCATTCCATGTACCCCTACAAGCTCACTGTTTGAGAACTTGGACAGAGAATTCATTGTGGACTGAATTATTTTGTAAAAATATATGAGTGGCAGCATTGTCCACTACTGATTACAGCAGTGACTTGGGAAGCAGATTCAAACTGTGCCTTTTGTGACCCTGGGCAGCTCAGTCTTAATCTCTCGTTAATCCAGACAGTCCAGGGTATATACATAGTAAATAAAAAAAAAAACAGGTTGGTGCCCCAAAGCTACATTACATGCCAACAGGGCACAGTATGTGCAGGAATTAGTTATATTCTTTGTAATTTTATTGTCCTCTCCTTCCTTGTATTCATTAACGCCCTCTAACAATTGATTGCACCACATCTGATCCCTTTCTCCACCAGAGAGGATTGGTAAGGAACTGCTTTCACAGCCCACCCCAATCCTACTATGCATTGACCAGCAAAGGGTGCATGTATACAAAGTGGCCCATGCTCTCCTTCCTGGGACAGTGTATATTTTGGACACCGGACTGAAGGCATAGCCATGGGCCTATGGTAATTGATGTTCCAGCATATTATTACGACATTTTGGGTCTATTTTGAGATGTCAAATGGTTAAGTCTCAAATATTATTCAGTTAGTCTCTGATGGCTGTGGCAGCTCAGCCTGTTTGATTGGGCAGTTTAAAAAACATTCCCTCTCCCTGGAAAGTTTTTCTTAATGGCTTAAGAACTGAGGGGGGGAGGTGTTCGTGACAAGCTGGGTCACCTCGACAAGGTCCTCCCCATTGACCCAGATTAAAATAATAAAAAATAATATAGATTGAAAACAAAAGTCCCTTACTTTCAAGATGGATCCTCATGGTGGCTGTCTTGGCTGTGTTGTAGGGGGACTGGGGTCATGCTGCAACATTGGAATGGCCCAGACCCTAATGCTAGTAATTGTGGTGGTTTAAGATAATAAATGATTGTAACTGTTCACTTGCTACTCTGGATGCTGGGTGGCTAGTATTGTGAGTTATGTATAATGTCCATGGGCACCAGATGATATGGTGATGTTGTTGACTGCCCTGGTGTCCTTGTTGGGGAAAGGGGAATAGCGGATGTTTAATTTTGACCCCGATGTATCCAGTTCTGCACACTATGCTCAGACAGTTTGTGTATGTGTATGTGTGTGAGTGTGTGTAGGGGTGTGTGCCTGCACACTAACCAGTTTAATAATAGTCAGATTCTTTGTAACTGTATTTCACCGAATAAAAATGTGTTGTGGAGTCTTTTGTCTCTGTCTTATTTCTGGAAGTTGAGTCCTTCTTCATCTTTAACTTATCCTGGCCTGCTGTTTGATATCCAATGGCATGGTGTGGTCTTTTGCCTCCTGGGGATCCCACAGCCTGATTTCAAGTATGGTGAGCCACTTCATTTCTTTGATTCTGCAGAAACCAGCAGCAACGTCAACATGGAATCCTCAAGAGTAAGGACACGATCTCCTTTATCACCTTCACTGTCGTCAAAGATGATGAGGTACAGACAGCATTACAGAAAGGACTGGGAGCCAGAGTCTGAATTTAAAGAATGGCTGCAGAAGAGCAAAAGAGGACAGGAATATGGATTCTGTGTGTGAATATGGCAACATTCTTTTTTTTTTTTTCCAAACTATTTTTATGCTCCACTTACTGGAGAACTGTCTCGGACATCCTGTAATCCAGGTCTCTACCTCTTTCCTGAAACCTCCTACCTCTCTCCCTGCATGGACCTGACACAACCTCTGGATCTAAGCCCCCTGGAGGAAGGGCCGCCCTACCCTCCCAGGGCACTCTAACTATAGCGTAGAGCCCGAGATCACATGGGTGGACCTTGGAGGGGAGAACGTTCTGGAGTTGGAGTTTGGTCCTGGCCCAGGTGCCGTCACCTATCTCTGAGATGTTTTTTTTTTCCTGCTTGTCCCCCTGTGGAGCTTGGCTTGCCATGGCAACATGCTGCTGTGGCTCCACCCCCAGGCTTATGCCACGCTGCTGTTTTGACTACCACCAGCCACTGCCAGAGGTCACTCCTCGAGTGAGCGTTATACTCTAACCCTCCCTGGGAAGAGATAGCAGTCCTCTGGATGCTCAGTCTCTTCCCTCTCCTGCCAACCCCCAACAACCCGGGTTCATTCCAAAACCCGGGTCACCGGTGTGGTGTGAGGTGTTGTGTCCAGCGCCTCAACCCTCAGCACCACCGGGCCGGCGACATTCTTGATTCTAGTACTGGCAAAACATAGTCTTGCTCTGAATCTTTTTTTTTTTTTAATTAAAAGTTTTATTAATTTTCTCAACCAACACAATTGTTCATGAATAATTAGATAGGGGTTACAGAGAAAGCCACAACATCTTAGAGCCATTCTGCAGAAGAATTAAAAACAAACACTTTCCCCGCAGAAACACTAGTCTACACTAAATAACTTACGACCCAATACCTCCCCCACCCCTATAAACCTCAACATTAAACATGTAAGAGGTCAAAAGTCGCTAATTAACCCTTAGAGGGTTAGCCTAATAAACCAAAAAATAAAGTTTTAGTTAAACGGAGTCCAAGAGAAAAGAAATGCTCCAATGAACCCCATAACTTACCAAAAGACTCTCTTTTACCCTTTGTGTCTGCAATGTGTTTTTCAAGTTGTATAGCAAAGGTGCATTCCCTATGCCACTCCACCAATGTTGGAACCTTGTCTGACACCCAGTGCCTAAGAATTAGCAGCTTAGATTACAGCAGCGGTCAGACTAATGTATCTCCAAACTTTAGGAATGGTCTAGGGAAGGCACCCAATAAGCAGATCTCGGTATCCATTCTGTAAGAGCCAAGGATAGGCTGAGTAGGGAACCTACTGATTTCAAAAGTTTTGGACTTGAGGGCACAACCATAAAAGGTGGTAAAAGTTCCATCTTCCTTTCCACATTTCCACATAGAGGTGAGCTAAGTACTCCCCTTCTGAAGAGATGGTAGAGTCAAATACATATGATGCATAATTTTAAACTGGATCATTGTTAGCCTGTCTTGCTTAATGAATCTATACACTGTAGACCAAAGCATCCTCCAGGCTTTCGGGAGGCACTGATATCCAACGCCTGGACCCATTAGTAGCAGATTCCTCAAGGTAGAGTGTGATCCCATTCTTGGAGGAGACTCAAACCCTGGCCACTGCGTAGGTTACAAGAGTCCTAAAAAGAGTGTGTATATCTTACCTCGTTAACCTCTTTTATAATTTGGGGAGGAAGACCTGAGTTAGGGCTTTTCTAAGCTGCAACCATTTATAAAAATCACGTTCCGTAAAGCTCCACTTTTCTTTTAAGACATCAAACGTATATGGCCTGCCCTGATCCCAAAAATCAGCGACCATTAACTTGCATACCTGAGGCCAAAAGGCCAGCGATAGGGAGCCACCAATTGTAATTTGTGGATTGTCAATAATGGGTTGAGAGCCGGATAACCACCACTTAACCCTAAATAACTTTGCAATTGATGAAATGCCCTGATAGACCATCCTATAGGGTTATTTTTGAGTGGCATGGGAAGGCAGGCCAGAGGGATATAAAGGAGCGCAGATAAGGAACATTTGGCCCTCTTCGCAAGGACCTGTTCAATGTCCAACCAGAGAGGAGTATATGGAACTCAGTCTGATCCCGATCCCAGAAAGCCAATTTTCCTACATGCTGGGCCAAATAATAGATAAAAGAGAGGGGCTGCTAGGCCACCTTTAAGTTTGGGAGCTGAAAGTTTGAGATAAGAAGCGACAGGTTGTTTTACCTTGCCATAAAAAGGAATTAAATACCTTCTGTAATTTAATAAACCAGCTCTTGGCAAAAGACTCCTAGCATATCAAGGGTAAAGAAGTCTAGGAAGAGCCAACATCTTTATAAGATTCAGCCTGCCCCATAGGGATAAGGAGAGTGCGCCCATCTATTAAGATCACCGAGATCTCGCGACAATGGAACCCAAATTATCCCTGACCATCTGGATAAAACTCGTCTTAATCTTTATGCCAAGAAATGTAACGAATTTTGTCTCCCATGCGACACCTAGACCCTGCATCCCTGCTTTTCTCGAAAGATAGTTTGAGTGGGAAAACTTTAGATTTAGCGTAGTTTAATTTGTATGAAGATACTACGGAGAAACTATTAATCTCCTTAAGTATAGCTGGGATTGAAGACTCTGGATTTTCTATATGTAAGAGCACGTCATCCGCATATGCAGAACAGACATACCTAGAATCCCCTATTTGTATACCCTTGATGGCCGAATTCTTTATAATCCTACGCAGTAATGGCTCTAAATACAAGTTGAATAATAAAGGGGACAGCGGGCATCCCTGCCTAGTGCCCCGCTCCAACTTAAAGGCCGGTGACAGTAATCCATTGCATTTCACCCTGGCTGATGGGCATGAGTATAATAATCTGATCCAAGTTATAAAATTGTGGGGTATGCCGAAAGCCGAGAGAGTGGCAAACAGAAAGGGCCATGAGACCCGATCAAAGGCCTTTTCAGCATCGAGTGAAAGGAGTGCCGCAGGGATTTTGAACTCTTTTGCTACTGCAATAAGATGCATAAGTTTCTCATGTGATCATGAGATAGTCTCCTTTATGAAACCTACCTGTTCCTACTAACCAATCGGTCCATAACTTCAGCTAGTCTATTAGCTAAAATTTTGTGAGTATTTTAATATCGGTGTTAAGCAAAGAGATTGGCCGATAACTATCCAAACTGGTTGGGTCTTTATCCGTTTCAAAATTGGGAAATTGTGGCCTCGAGGAAGAGTGGATCAGAAATACCATAACTGAACCAGTACCTAAAAACGTCAAGTAGAACTGGTGAAATCTCTGGGAGAAAAGCCTTATAAAAATTACTCGGGAAACCATCGGGGCCTGGGGATTTGTCTGGGGGCAGCTGCTGGATAACTTGCTGTATCTCGGCAAGGGCGATTGGAGCTTCTAAAATTTTAGAGTCGGCTTCTGATAATTTTGGCAAGTTCACTTCACTTAGGTACTCCGCAATTTCAGGACCGGAGGGTCCCCATCAGACTCATGTGCATATAATTTCTGGAAGTACTCTCCAAATAACTTCAAGATTTCTCTCAGGTCAGTATGAATCTGGTCCCCTTGACCTGCCAACTCCACTATATATTGATCTGAGTCCAATTGTTTTACTGCCAAGCAAGGAGTTTACTGCTTTTTCACCAGGTCCAAATACTGCATCTTGTCTGAGTAAGGGCAAGATCTGATTGCTGAAAAATTATAGCGAGTACTGGGCCTGCAACTGATGCAGCCTGACCTACTCTGATTCAGGTGAGCTACGGGATAGAGTATTCTCCTTTAATTGGATAGCCGTTAAAATTGTTCTCAGCCTATCTCTCTGCTCCCGTTTCTTCCTGGACGCCATTTTAATCAACTCCCCTCTTAAGAAGCATTTTAAGGCAGCCCATATAAGGTCTTTTTGATTTATGGAGTCATTGTTGACTGTCATAAAATGTACGATAAGCTCCCTAATGCTCCTTAGGGAACTTTCTTCTTTTATAATTTGGGTATTTAACCTCCATTGTGTAGATCTACACAATTCCGGGAAAGGCGTGTATTTTACACATACCGGAGCATGGTCTGAGATCACCCTTGCCGAAATCTCAGCATGGGAGATATTGGGAACCATAGATGAGCTAACTAGAATATAATCTATTCTCGAATAGGTATGATGGACTGGGGAGAAAAAAGAATATTGTCTCCTTTCTGGAAACAAAAGACGCCATATGTCAACTAAGGCTAAATTGTTGATAAAGTCTTTCAGGGCCCTTTGGGAAGGGCAAAGGCCTCTATGTCTGTTTTAAGATCTATCCAAATCATTTTGGAGTACCAAGTTCCAGTCTCCCCCAAGAATGGTGATATTATGTGCCTCTAGGCCCATTTTGAGGGGAAGGTCCCTAAAAAAAGAAGGAGATTCACAATTGGGACCATAAATCGAGCCTAAGACCACAGTTTGAGATGCTAATGTAGCTTTCACAAATACAAAACGCCCTTCTGGGTCCCAACATTCCTGTACCAATTTGAAAGGCACCCCTCTTGCAATTAGGATGGCTACCCCAGCTCTCCTAGAAGAGCCTCAAGACCAAAAACTTGAGCTACCCACAATCTTTTAAAATAATGAAGGTCAGCTCTCTTTAGATGGGTTTCTGAAGGAAAGCAATTTGTGTCCCTAAGTGTGAAAGATGTTTAGGACTACCTGCCTCTTGACCCTATCCTTGGCTCCTTTTATGTTCCAACTGACAATTTTAAATGGTAATGCCATATACCTGGTGAATAAAATCAGACGGAAACCTCTGAGCAATCACCTGGGGTATTACACTGACAGCCCCTAGTAAAGAAATGCAAGCACCCAAACAAACCAAAGACCTCCCACTATTCGTATGTTCGAGACCCTGAAAATTCCCCATCCCCCTCCCACCCCTTATAGTAAAGTTTCCTAAACCCTCCTGCCCTTATTTATACACAACCCCAGTTCCCAAAACTGCACGCTAACACAATACTGCCACATGATATACATCCAAAAACAGCCTATAGCTAATTATCACCCAATCCCCACCCAGAGCCCACCTACCCTACCACTGAGATAGTATCCCATATTAAACCAATAAACAAGCAATGTATGCCCCATATTAAAAAAAAAAAAAGGTCCGAGGGAATTAGGGGCGAAACCCGGAACTTTTCCTGGAACTTTTATAATGTTACTTCAGCTGCACAGGGTAAGCGACCGGCCGGATGGCATCCTTGCAATCAGCACGGACTTGCTAGTTAAAACTCAGTAGATCCCTCCAGTCTCAATCAGAGCAGACTGAAACAAGAGAAAAAAAAACCATTAAGTTTTTCCTTTCTTAATAAATGTCAGATAATTCCGTCATAAATCCTTCATACTGAGATGCATGAGAGTCCCACTCAAACAGATGAGTAAGTCGAAAGTTCACTTGAACAGGTCTGGTAGTATCCGCTGTAGCTTTGTTGGGCCTGCTGCTGAGACTCGAATGAAAGCCATTTCTCATGTGAAACCATTAGAGTGGCTGGGTATTTCACCTTAAAGGGCTTCGATGCAGCAATGAGCTTAGAGACTAAAGGATGCAATTCTTGTCTTCTGATTCTTACTGAATGGGCAGATCCTGGACAATTCGGATTCTCTTGCCCTCCCATAATAGCTCCTTCGTCCCTTTAACTTTATCCAGAACGTGTTGTTTATCCAGATAATTAAGAAAACGCAGGATCAGAGGTCTGGGGGTTGACCCTGAACAGGGGGAGGGCGTAAGGATCGATATGCCCTTTCTATTATATAATCTCCCCCTTCGGGAGGAGAACCCGCAATTTTAAGGCAAAATTTTTGCATGAAAGTGACTGGAGCGTTACCTTCCTCTCTTTCTGGAATGCCTATGACCACCAGATTGTTCCTTCTGCTGCACCCCTCCAAATCTTCTAGCTTATCCTCTAGTTTTTTAATTCTTCTTTTTGCCAGAACAATCTCTGAATCAGCTCCATTTTGTCTACTAACCAACGAGGAGATGTTACACTCAGCATCCCCAATCCTCCTAGAAAGTGAATCCATAGCCTGTTTAATATCTTGAATGTCCCCTGATAGCATCGTAATGGAGGCTTGGAGAGGTTTCATTATTTCCATAAATTTAGCTTCAGTGAGCGGGGACTCGGTATGGGAGCTGGGACAGGCTAGCAGCCTGTTGCTTAGCCCTCTTTGCGGCCTGTGCTTTCTCTCGGCGTCTGCGAGGCGAATGCTTGAGCGGGACTTCTTAATGAATGTTTCATCGCCGAAAGTCAAACCGAGCAGTCGTTAAGTATCGGACTTAGCAATCGCAGTGCAGCCGTTAATTCACCGAAAGAGCGCCGAAAAAGGAAGAAATTGAGCGGTCGATCGGTGAGCTCCAGACAAGTGCGACTTTCACTTTAGGCTGCCATCACGTGACCTCGTCTTGCTCTGAATCTTGAGTGTTATACAAAATGACATCACATAGTGGGGAAAAAAGAGCTTCACATAGTTTGATGTAATGCATAATGTACAAAATATGTGTTTTTCATTGCAGACCCTGCAGCAAGTATGTGAAGATAGCCAATGGAGGGAAGAATGACCTACGTGACCAGGGCAGGGGAGAAAACACAAGAAACTTCTTGCATCCTTATCCAGCAACAGAAGCATGGGCACCTTCTTTGCAAGATCACTAGATACAGATGTGGCATCGGCTGAACTCCTCTGGGCATGAGCTGTATCAGAACATCGTCTTCCATTTGCCCTTGCTAACCACATGTCAGAATTATTTCCAGTAATGTTCAAAGATTCCAAGATTGTTGAAAAAAATTTTCCTGCATGAAGAGCAAAACCAGGTCACTGCTAGTTAATGTAACTGGAGAAGAATTAAAGTCATCTGTTGTGGAACAAATGAGACAACACCATTTCAGCCTCCTTATAGACTAAAGTAATGACACAACAGTGGCGAAGCAGCTTGCTCTTCTTTTGAGATTTCTGGATACTCAAGGGAGGGTGAGATCCTTCTTTTATAAACTCATAGAAGTACAGGGTACCCCCACTGCAACTGGCATCACCTGTAACGCACAATTATGGATGCTCTGCAGAAAGATGAAGAGCCTCTACAAAATATCATCGAATTTGGATGAGATGGTGCCAGTGTCATGATTAGTGAGAGAAACAGCGTGTTGTCCAGACTGAAGAAAGAACTTCCACATATATTCAGCATTCACTGCATCTGTCATGTTGCACATCTAGTTGCAAATGATGCCTGCAAGGTGTTTCCTGAGGAGATCCAAAGTCTACCCATAGACATTTGGTACTATTTTAAAAAAAGTGTCAAGCGAACGCAGACTTTTTCAACATTCCAGGAATTTATCAACACTAAACCCTATAGAGTCCTAAAGCCCTGCCAAACAAGATGGCTCAGTCTGCATCAGGTAGCTGAGAGAATGAACAATTCCTTGCTTTGAGATCTTACTTTGAAAGCTTGAGTGAGAAAAACGCCATGGTACTTGCCATAAGAAAGGCTTTGCAGTCAAACCTTGTGAGATTGTGCTTCGTGTTTTTAGACTTTGCTTTATCAACAATCCTGGAATTTAATGTACTGTTTCAACAAGAGCGGCCAAATATACATCTCTATGGATGGTTCGGTGTTTTACATTGATGGGGCCTTGTAAGAATGGCTAATATTATAAAAATTGCAACATGGAATGTGAAGGGATTAAGGCAGCATGTGAAGCAATACAAAATCCTTAAGCACCTTGCTTTGGACATCGCGGTAATTCAAGAGTCACATTTATTGGACTCGGAAGCCAATTGTATGAGATGGCAGCAGGTTGGCCATGTCTTTTCAGCTGGGGCTACCACTAATAGTGCTGGTGTACTAATCTTGATCAATAGAAAAATCCCGTTTACTGTTAAGCAGGTGCTTAAAGAACCGACGGGGTGATTTTTGTTTATTCATTGTTTTATGTATTCCACCGAACTCCTCCTGGGAACCCTGTATGGGCCTAATACAGATTCACCTGATTTCTTTGTAAAGTTAACTGATCTATTATATCCTTATATCACTTTGCCAATTATCATGGGGGGAGATATGAACACCGTTATGGATCCACTACTGGATCGCTCCTCTTCTACGAGAAGAGGTTGTTCCCTTGCTCAAAGGGCACTTCATGAGCTCTTGGAGCATTATGCTTTGTGTGATGTTACTTATTTTGGTCATGTTCTAAGGCCTCCACCCTCTCGGGAGAAATTCAGTGGAAGATGGATCCCCTATTGGGCCTTTCAGACCTGTTCACTCCAGAGGTATGTTTATTGGGGATTACTCTTCTATCTCTGTGGTTCCGAGAAGGTATTATATGGCACTAATTTCTCTGTCAGTTAAGAAGGTCATTCTCCGGCACTGGAAGGATGATGTAGATATTCCTTTCTCAGAACGTCTCAAAGAGATATTGGCCAATCTCAGGATGGATAAAATGGCGGCTAGTTTAAATAACAAGATAAGCAAATATAAAAGAATTTGGGATCCGTTGAACACGCTGCTTCTTACTTAGTTGTTACTTAGCTGATGCCAAGGCAGTTTTGTTGTTCTGCACGGATCACCATCTGATTAGTTCGAGCTGTGCTGATTAGGGTGGGATAGTTTGTAGGGAGGGGGGAGCGGGTATGGGGGAGAGCAGCTCCAAGGTCTGTACTGTAAGTTCATGGGTGATTATTCATTCAGTGATGACTATCTTTTTTGGATCTGTTCTTATTTGTGTGAAATCAATAAAATTTGATTTGAAGAAATAAATATACATCTCTTGCAGCAAGAACTGGACATTCTCTACAAAAAACTGCTGGCAAAATTCATACAATCTGCTACTATCAGGGAATCCACCTCAGTGGGGGCCACTGATGAGACAGATGAAGAGAACCACCTACCACCATATCAAATTGCATTTGGAAAAATGGAGTGCAGTGCATTAGCGCAGCAGCTGGAAGATGATGGAGAGGGAGATACAGCTGAGTCATTCCTGTTATTGGCAAAGAGGTTCTGGATTGAGGCATGCCTACAAGTAAAAAAAGTGTGCCCTTTGAAGACTATGACGGTGGCATCTACAAGAATTTTGCAGCGCTTAATCCAGAAAAACAGCATGGCCCAGATATTCAAAACTGCACACAGAATGTGCGCAATGGAATGTGCAGCGCAATGCGGTTGCTCCATAGGAAACTGATGCCATATTCAACAGATGCATAACTGACATGCACAGGCACAAAGCACGCTGAATATAGCAAAGATGCACCACCGCACTACCAGACATGAGCTGGAGCAACCAGGATTGTGCAGGAGCATGCAAGTCTGCAGCAGCCAGCAGGCTGAGCAAGCACTACAGGCAAAGGAGACCATAGGCATGGCAGCACAGGAGCAGAGTGCCAAGCCAGCAGTGGCAGACCCAAACCACAAGGGGACAGAGGCCAGGATGCACAGCAGAGGCATGTGGCCATGGGGCAAGAGAGTAGGCCAGCTGCACAACATTAACACAGGTCGCAAAGCACACCAACCCACCCACCCTGAAGGCATGGCTGCTGGCAGGCCCACAGCAGTGCACCACCACCACAACCCTGACAGGCAGCACTGTATGGGACAGTGTCACAGCCATGGTCCAAGGGCACCAGGCACACACAGTGAACTGATGTAAAGGAGACACAGATGCACAGGGGAACAAGGAGCAAATGGCACACCAACAGGCAGGGACACAGGGCCCAGCACTGCACAGCACACCAGCACTGGCAAGGGCAGCATGGTAGGTGGATGGCAGGGCAGCACAGGCAGACAGAGATAGAAGGCAGTGGACCATGCACAGGGCAGGAGAAGACCCAAAGCCCATGGGCACGTGAGACAGGGACACAGCATACAGGACTATGTGCACACAGCAGCACAACCCAAAAGGCACAGCACTAGGACTGAAGGGAACATGCCCAAAAGCACGACACAACAACGTCAGCAAAATGCATCAGCCTGCATGCAAAGGAGACACAGACACAGATATGGAAAAATATAACAGCTTTACTGAATACACAAAAAACAGAGGGGTGCCAACAGGGCACGCAAAAAAAATCAGTTAGGGGTAAACTCAGAAAGTGGCAATGTGGGACACAAGCGGAATGGGTCCAGGAGGAAAAATACAGGTGGGTAATGGGGAACAACCAAAGTGGAGGAGGGCAGGGGAAGTCCAAGGAACAGCAGGAGTGGGTGACAGAACTAGTGGTGCTGACACAGCAGCAGGATCCTCAGCCGGCGCACCTCCCACACCAGGTCCTGTGCGGCCTCAAGATGGCGCCATCTGATGCAGATTAGAACATTCATCCACTGAATGCTCCTCTACACAAGGCAGTGGAGGTGTAGCATGCCCCCACCAATGAGCCCTGGCCGCAGTCTTCAGACCTGTGGCCCAGCCTGACCTAGAAGAAGGGACATAGAACTGGCAATAAGTTTCAGGTGACAAGGAGCCAACCCCGCATGTGTGCACCCTGGACAGCCGATGCGCCCACCAGTGGACGGAACCCTCAATGGCACATGCACAGTAGACAGCAACAGCCGACCCTGACACGCCCCACAGCCAAACTGCATTGCCTCCCAGGAGCGACATACATCCACACCTCTGCAGTGTACTCCACAGTGCTTGTGCAAGGCCCCCCCCAGGCAGGACAGTATACCCCAGCAGCAGTCACACACCATGGTAGATGCGCGCACACACCCACTCCACCAGGGACAGTGATGGGGTGCCTCCACATAGAAGCCATGCTCACAGAGCTGCAACATATACCACGCAACACAGCACAGGCGGTGGAGGCAGAAACCTCCCCAAGCAGTGACTATGCATGGCAGAAGTGCCCTTGGCTGGACCACACCACCCATTCCAGCCCCACCCACACCCCATACACT
Source organism: Neoceratodus forsteri (assembly GCA_016271365.2). Classification (NCBI taxonomy): domain Eukaryota; kingdom Metazoa; phylum Chordata; order Ceratodontiformes; family Ceratodontidae; genus Neoceratodus; species Neoceratodus forsteri. The sequence continues at coordinate 29,247,230 of CM028129.1, forward strand.
ATGCCACATACACTCACCTTCCTGTCCAGGTGCTGGTGCAGCTGTAGCACCACCATCACCACCATCACCCTGCTGCCTGGCCCATCCTGTGGCCACCCTGGCCTTCCTGCGGTCCTCTGGTCCTGTGGAAGGAACAGAGATAAGAAATGGATGTGAGTGCCATGCCATGCACAAGGCCGCCCCAGCACCAACACAGTGAACACCACTGACACAGCACAGGCAGGGACACTGAGCCATGTGTGGGGTATGGTGCCTGGGCTGCACCATGCACTGCACAGGTGTATCATGTAGCACAGCAGGACATGCAGCACCCACCAGTGCTGCCCCCCCATTCAGCCACACACAGAGCACACATGTCAACACAGTTGCTGGACAATGGGAGCATGCACAGTGCAAGGTAACACCTACCTTGCTGTGCACAGACCCTTGTTGCACCCTGTCCTAGAGCCATCAGAGGTGAGCTGGATCCCACCTGTGGAGGTATCCATAACAGTGGCGGCACTGCTCCCAGGTGTGTGGCACCCCTGTACACCACTCCAGCCCAAACGCCACCCTGTCCCAGACCTGTGACCGTGGTACCTGGAGATCTGCATCCACAAACAGTTGTGCTGCCACAGGCTTCACCAGGGCCACCAGACTGCACATCTCCACCTCACTTCAATTAAGAGCATGGCACAAACGGGAACCTGAATATGGCATTTTTGGTTTGCAGTGCATAGTGCGCTACCACGACTACTGTGGCCTGCAAAGCTTGCACGTGGAACTGTGCCCATACGATGTGCAATAGGGGGCTCTGGGCCACAGCTGCACAGCACGGAGATGCACAATAGATGTGTGAAGCACAGGCCTATCACACATTACAGCACATGTGCAACGCAGCACATCATGGCAGCAGTATAGGGTCACAGCAGTGACCCATATCCATGCCCTGCATGACCCTGCACAATGCTGTTCACATGCCAATTGTTCATAGTCAAACAATGCGCAGTTGGTGGCAAAGTGCATCTGGTACAGAAGCGCAGTGGGGTCAGGCAACACATTGTGTCCGTATGCGTGGCATGCGCACAGGGCCACATGCGCAATAGGGAAATGCCACACAGCGCACACAGTTGCGCACATTAGCATCTCATTACAATTGCGCTGCTGCCCATTTGCATGCGTTGAGCCATAAAAGCGTCACAATGCAGTACAGGTCGCTGACAGGTATTGCAGCCATTGAGGTAAGGACCATCACACTTTGTGATATAGCTGTGCATGTTGTCAGTAATGCACTGTTCCAGGATGGGCTGCCAAGCTGCTAACTGGGCCAGTGTCCGACTGTCCACAGGTATCAACATGTCTGAGATGGAGGGGGCTGAGAAACAGGGGCCTGCATGGAAGCAGAGGCCCAACTTCAGTAAGGATGGACAGCAGGCCATGTTTGAGGCCTACCTCAACAGGAAGCCACTGCTGAGTGGGGCCACTGGCACTCCAGAGAGCTCTGCAACTGGGTGGGAGGAGGTGGCAACCTACATGAATGCCCATGGCAGACATAACAGGAGTGCACAGGAGTGCAAGAAAAAGATGGGGATGGATCATAGGCATATCAAAGAGAAGGTGGCCACCATCAGGGTGCCTCATAGCAGGATGGTTGGGAGACTGGACACTGTACCAGTACTGATGGTAGGTGAGGAGATGGTGGCAGCAACCGTCACCCATGCCGTCATAGAGAGCATACCAGGAGGTGGATTCCAGACTCGTGGCAGCCCATCACAGCACTGTGAGTCTGTGGGTGTTGTATGTGGGTGTGGAGGGGTGTGCTGCCCGGCAGTGTGCATGTGTGACAGCAGCAGTGATGTGTGCCCATGGTTTGAATGGCATGCAGCTGCGCATGCCACACATGGGGCCACTATGCATGGCATTGGCCACCTGTGTGCAGTGGGACAGCAGCATGGGCACTGTACTGTGGCCATGGCCCCTGGTCCATGGTGTGCAGTGCTGCAGGGCTGCCCCACAGTGCCACCTGCACAGTGTGCCAGTGGCACAGCATGGTCCACACGCGGCACACCACTGGTGTAGAGGCCCAAGGGGGGGACATGCATGTCAGCCATGTGTTTGTGCAACACCATGTGCTACATCCACTTATCATGGCTGACCTGGCATGTGCACCACTTGTGGCATGACCACCCTGATGTGCGGTGCTACACGGGCATCCCTGTTGCTTGCAGGTATGGTGGTGGCGCGCATGCCCCTTTCACATTGACCATGGCTCTGCATGCATATTGCCATCGGCAACACTGATGCTGCTCTTCTGTCTTCCAGTACCATCACACCTCAGGGGTGATTTGCAGGATGCTGCCGACAATGTTGGACCCGACGAGGCAGAGCCATCAATGTCCACAGGCATCAGGGCCACTGACCGTTGGTGACAGGGCAGTGTGGGGCTGCAGGAATTCCTGGGTTTGGGCAATGACAACCCCCTGATGGAACTCCTGCTCACTGAGGCCCTACCCGTACTTGTACTGGGGACACAGGAGGGTGTGTCGTTGGACACTGATGATGACACAACACTGAGCCTGGGTGGCAAGAGCCTGGACACGCTGCTCAGGGTACAGGGCCATACATAGGCAGTGGTTGCCATCAGTGGTGGTACGGCACCCATGCAGCCACCACCTAACTATGGCTGCACAATGGTGTGTGGCACTGCCGCTGTCACCGGCTTTGGGGGGGTGCTGCCACAGTCGCATATGCCATGGAGAAGGCCCAGCAGGCAGATGGGCAATGGCAGCAGGCTGCAGTGGCAACCGTGCAGAACACCACAGGGGCCACTGATGGGGCACCTGCACAATCCCCACCCCCGTGCAGTCCCCTGTGCAGCATCCCCAGGTGAGGGATGTTGCACAGCATGCTGCCACACCCCCAGCGGGTTGGTGTGAGCCCCAGGATGTGCAAGGTGCTGACAGGCTGGATGAGCTCACCAGGCTGCTGTGGTCATCCATGGACAACCAGGCAATGCTCGGGGCTGAGATCCATGCACTGCGGGTAGATTTGCATCAACTGTCCGAGCCTGGGGACATTGCGCATACCCAGCTAATTGGTGAGCTCTGGCAGCTGTGGGAGGCCATGACCGCTTCGCTGGACTGCATTTCTGGTACCATTGCCACCGGATTTGCATCACCGGCATCCACTGGGCATGGCAGGGTGCATAGGACTCCCCGTAGTGCAACATCGACAACACAGACCCAGCGTCTGGTGACATCAGCATGGCAGATGCCAGGCTCTGATGTGCCCAGCCCTGACACATCCATCAGTAATCTTTTTGCCGGGCTTTTTTCACCCGTGAGGACCTGGTCACATTCTCAGGCCTCTACCTCATGAGTGTTTTGGTTACATCTCCAGTGGCTGTTGAGCAGCCTGTCCTGCCACACAGCCTGGGCGTGTCCACCCATGTGGCCATGGCAGCCGTGGCAAAGCATGGTAGGCCTGCTGGGTGTGCTGTCCCATCCTGCTGCCCACTGCAGTTGCCTGGTGCATACTTGGCTGAATGCACCCACGTGCATGTGTCGGCACGTATGTGTGGCGTGTGGCACATCCTCCATGTGTTCATGTTGTGCTGCTGGGCCTTGTGGCATGGGCATGATGAGGGCAGCACTGTGCCAGCCTTGCCTGTGTGGCGATGCATTCACTCTGATCCATGCCATGTCCAGCTGCACGTGTGTGTGTGTTTTGCCACATCGCCCACTGCTCCTGAATGTGCCACCCACATGCCCCACTATGCCCAACTGTGCACTGCATGATGGTGCTGATTGTGCTTCTGTGGGCAGTGTTGTGGGCAGCTCTGTGTCCAGCCCAGGGCCCACGTATGTGTGTGTGTGCCCATGCCTGTGCACTGTGATGTGTGCATGTGGCTGTGTGTTTGTGTGGTCCCTATGCATGCTGTGTGTGTGCTGATGTCCCTGCATGCCTCCCTGTGTGGCTGTGCACCTCTGTGTGTGTATGTGGTGTTCTGTGCATGCACAGCTATCATATCTGGTACTCACCTGCGGTTCCCGAAGTGCTCCTGTACAATCATGTCCCAGTGTCTCTGTGCCCCTACAACCATTCTGGGGTCCCTCCTTTGCATGGGTGGCTGTGCACCCCCATCCAGCCCGTCCTCCCCATCCTCATCACTGCTGTTGTCCTCAGTCAGCTGGACAGCTATCCCACAGTCAATGGCCATGTTGTGCAGCATGCAGTAGGCCAGGAATAGGCCAAAGGTTTTTGCAGGGCTGTACTGTAGGGCATCACCGGACCTATCTGGGCAACAGAATCACATCTTGAGCATGCCAAAGACTCGCTCAATGATGTTGCATGTAGCGATGTGTGCCTCATTGTACTTCTCTTCTGCAGCACTGAATGGGCGCCAGATGGGGGTGAGCAGCCAGGGGTGCAAGGGGTAGGCGCTGTCACCTTTATGGGTAAAACATGCTGGTTAGCACATGGCATTGCTTGTTCCCTTCCCCTCTCCCTGTCACCTATGGCCACCCGTTCAGCTCCTGCCATGTGTGGCCTGGGCCTATGTCCCCTTCACAGCTGCCCTGTCACCCCGTCCCATGCTGTGCTCACCTATCAGGTGACCCATGGGGATACCCCATGCTCGAACCTCTGGCACAGAATGGAGCTGTGCCAGATGAATGCATCATGTGCACTCCCAGGGTGGGTGGTGCAGACATTCGTGATGCGCCCATGGCATTGCACACAACCTGGCAGTTGACATATGGGTAGTCCTTTCTGTTCATGTAGGTTGCCCCCTCTGGGCCAGGTGGTGTGTGTATGGCCAGGTGGGTGCAGACTATGTCCCCAATCATGTCTGGCATGCGTGCCACCCTGTGGAAGTCTTGCCTGTTTGCTGTATGCTCTGCCTGTGTGCTTGGGAATCATATGAACTCTGAAGCATGTGGCAGCAGGGCGTTGAGGAATTGTGTGAGGAGGTGGGATGAGGCCAACTGGGTTATACCAGTGGTTGCCCCCACTGGTTTCTGGAAGGTGCTCGTGGCAAGCAGGCACATTGCTGCTGTCACCTGGGTCTCCACTGTCATGGCATGACTCCTTCTGGTGCGTGCCTGAAACTCATCATGGCACAGCTCTCAGAGCTGCCTCAGAATTGTCCTATTCAGATGGTACTGGCCCACGATCTCTGCATTACCATAGTCCTCAAAGGTGAAGCGGGCACGGTACCATCTGTGTTGGGCATACCGCTGATGGGCCCATCCTTGGCCATGTTGGTGTTACTCCCTCCTCCTCACACCCCTCATTACCACTTCCATCAAGAAAGACCTGGCATCCATTGCTGTTTCTAGCTCTGGCCTGCGCATCTGCTGTGTGTGTGTTTGAGCCTCCTTTTATATGCTCAAGTCTGTCTGGCACACTCTGTGAGTTACTCCTGACTTGCGCCGTGCTTTTCGGCTGAATATGCCATTGCGCAGCTTATTCATGGGAACGCCCCCTTGTACTTGCTCCTCATACATTACTGTTGCACATTTGCACAATGGATTTTGCACTGTGCATTCACGTTGGTTGAATATGGCTCCAGGGCACATTTTTGTGGTTGCGCCTGTGAAACTCAGTTGTGCATTGCCCAACTCCTCTGAATATCTCCCCACCCCCATGTGTCTAAAACCAACTTCCAGTTTCTGGCCAAGAGGTTTCCTTACATAATTGATAACAGAGATGCTACCATACAGCAACTGGAAGATAAGGCTTTGGAATATGAAATGATGACATTCCCAGAAGATAAGGTTGCCTTGCCAGTTGATGAGCATTGGCACTATGTAGGTCACTTAAAAATATCAAAGAAAGCCAAGGCAGTTGAGGTTTTCAGTACTGGGGCAACTCACATCAGCACTTCTAGTTCTGCCACGTGGGAATGCTGATGTGGAGAGACTGTTCAGTGAGTAAAACAAAACAAAGACCAAGGATAGAGGCTGCATGAAGCCAGACACACTCACTTCACTTCTGCATGTCTCATTCAACAAAACAGAGAGTGAATGTTTTAAATTTAAGCCACCAAAAGAAATGCTAGAAAGATGCGGAAAGAATGATAAGTATTAATCCTATCAGGACAAGAGTTGTAAAAGAGAAGTAGTGACTTTGAAAGACTGAATAAGGACACATTAAAACATAATGATTGAGATTTTTTAACAGTTTAGACATTACTTAATGGGAACACAGTAAAAATGTAAATACTAGGGCCTATATATTCAAAAGGGTTGCACATGGCGCAATAGTGTTGCACCATGCGCAACCCACTGATGCACCCGACGCGATATTCAAATGGGAAAAGTGCGTGGTACAAATCCCAATGCGCTGGAGCGCATCAGTAATGTATGCAGGTGCAGGTGGGGGGGCATGCCCATGCATACTCTGCACAGCCCGAAATTCAGCCCGGGATGTGCAGAGCCATGCATGCGCAACCCCTATCTGCGCCAGCACAAAGTTGATCCAAAAAAAAAATGAACAACGGATGTCCACCCACAGGTGAGCTACCGCACTGCAGCGTGCAACACCACAGCTTCCACCTGTGGCTGGCTACCCGAGCTCCGGCTGCAATCAGCGGCGTCCCCCCCATGCCCAATCACAGGCATACTGACAGAAATGACCCTCCTAACTCCCTGGTGGTCCAGTGGACCGCTGCCATCCCAATCGTGGGCTTCAGTTCAATAAAAGCCTATCCAATATCCCTGGTGGTCCAGTGGACCTGTCTGCCCGATTTCGGGCTGAAGTAGTATTAAATGAAACTTATCATCCCTGGTCGTCCAGTGGACCCCCCTCCCCACATGCCCACTGATCCCTCTGCCCTCATCTTCATCAGCGGCGCAGCAGCACTACCCCTGTCGCCTGCCGCCTGCTGACTGACACCATTCAGGCTGACGCTTATAGTCACGCGAGCAACTGGCATGCAGCCTATACGCATTACACATTCCAGATATGTGAATGGATCCATTCACATATCTGAATGTGTAGTATGGTATGAGCTGCATGCCCATTGGCTCACGTGTGGACCAATGGGCGTACAGCCCTACCGACGGTGTCAGCCAGCAGGTGGCGGGGCAGCAGGCAGGTGGGGTGCTACCGCCCACCGCTGACTGGGGGGAGTGGGGCGGTGGAGGTCAGTGGGCAGGTGGTGAGGGGGGTCCACTGGACCACCAGGGATGATAGGTTTCATGTAATACTACTTCAGCCCATAATCGAGCAGACAGGTCCACTGGACCACCAGGGATAATAGGAGTTCTCTATTATTTACTTAGCCCGCGATTGGGCAGACAGGTCCACAGGACCAGCAGGGATAATAGGAGTTCTCTATTATTTACTTAGCCCGTGATTGGGCAAACAGGTCCACTGGACCACCAGGGATAATTGGAGTTCTCATTCATTTATGTAGCCTGCGAATGGGCGGGCAGTGGTCCACTGGACCACCAGGGATATGGGACCAGATTTTATTGAACTGAAGCCCGCGATCGGGATGACAGCGGTCCACTGGACCACCAGGGATATAGGATTAATCTCTGTTTACCGAAGCCCGCAATCAGGCTGTGGGGCACATTTGCCGCGCTGCAGGGGGCATCAATCCTTGATGGCTGCAGCCTGGCAGGGCGCCAGGTGCAAGTCGTCATGGATTGGCGCACCTGCATGCAAATGGGACCATAATGACATGCAAATGGCTCCATGTGCACCTTGCATGCATTATGGCTCCATTTGTATGTCAACTTTTGAATATCGCAGTTGCTACACCTTGCTCAATGGAACTTGCGCTAGCGCATCCCCATGCTCCACTCTAGCCACTGGCGCTGGTGCAGTGCCACTGCGCCATGTGCACTGCGGGTGGCCAGGGTGCGATATTCAACGATGCTGAGCCATGGCGCAGCTCAGTTGAATATCGCCCAGTCAACACCCTTCCGCCAGCCAAGTTGCGCTGCGCCCAGGCTTGTGCCACAGCTTGGCGCAGTTTGAATATCTGGGCCATGTGTCTTAGACAGTACCTCTAGAATATCTTCTGCCATTAAAATTGTAGCATATATATGAACTAGACTTAAAACGCATCGTGATCATGTGAGAGCAATGGATAGGTAGCTGTTTTTTAATGCTTATCAATTATATATGTTACTTTCATGTTTATTGGTCATGTAGTATGTATGTTGAGTGCTATATCTGGGTCTACGACATTTCACTCCTGTAATTTCACTCTCACCACTTTCACTCCAGCCATTTTTCTCCTAAACAACTTCACCCCCATTCACATTCACTCCTGCCCACCAAATGTAGAAATAGTGTTAATATTCGAACTGCTGTTTCTTTATGGTCAAACGGTATAAGTGAATATTATTCTGGATATCCAAAATGCCTATTGTAGCTGGTTTGTGTGTACATGTACATGTATAAAGCACACTGTAGTTCCGCATGATCTATGTCCCCCTATGCCACACACAAGCTGTTTACTATAAAGAACAGCCTACAGCGTACAATACAAAACTTAAACAAATAAATATATTTTAAATTGGTAAATAAAATTTCAGTACAGGATCTCCATTTCTGTTCAGCTCTGTTGTATGCCTAAATCAGAGTGCTTGGTCACCTGACTCACAGACTGGACCTAAAGCCATGATTTTACATTCAACAGGCGCTGAAACTATAAAATCAGCATTAGAGTGCTTGCTCACTTAAATTTAATATTCGAGATCAGCGCTCTTCTCTGCCCGCATGCCTCGCTCAATCAGTACGGCAGCAGGGATGCCTAGGTGGACCACTTGTCAAAGCCTTTCTGGAAGAGACAGATGCTGGAGCAGTAACGGTAGACATCGGGGAGTGTTCGGGAGAACTATGGAAAGGCATCCCCGAGGCAGGCAGGGTAAGCAGCGGTAAACAGTGAACCCAGCACCACAGATTTGGAAGAAGAGGTCTGTGAAATCATTGGGTCTCCGACTTTATCAGGGGCAGGAAATTGGGGGGTGAGCAACGAGCTACTGGGCGTGTTCTCCGATAGTAGGACAGCAAGCAGGAAAGCAGGAGTGGATCACTGGGGGAGCATCAAGGGACAAGAGGAGGCTTTGTCCCAGCTGGGAACCCCTCTGCCCTGCAATGGGAGTTTGCGCTTTGTGAGCCGGTGGCCAAGCAGGAGTGTAACTCACTTCAGCTGCTGTGTGCAGCAGAAGCAGGAGCATAATGATCGAGAGCAAAATTACATGGAGGTGAATTGGAATGGGAGCGAGATGTAGTGAGCGAAATGACGGGAGCGTAATTTCGTGCTCCCGTTACATCTGGCCGTCCATGAAAACCAACATTTTGAAAGTTATGTAGCTACCAGATTCTTAAACAAATAAATCAAAATCATGATTTTTTTATATTAAAACTAGTAACTATCACTATCAACAGAAAATCAAAGTCCTTTCTTTAAAAATTTTATGGACATCTTAAACAGAGCACGAGGTCAAAAGTAAGAAATCAGTGACTTGCAAGAAAGCCTAGAGGGATTTATACAGGGATTTGATTGTGTCTCTTTGGGGAAAATACAGGAAAAATTAAGGCATGTTACAGGGAAATGGCTATTTGAATCTGGGAGCACTGAGCGTGACCCCCCCCGCCCAAAAAAAGAAACCCTAAGCAAATGACTTTGTATTCTGAAATACAGTCAAGTGATTGGATATCCTGCCACTATTAGTAGTATATTAGTTCTAAAACACATATTAAGCAATGTGTTGAAATCTTGTAAAGTTAAGCTGTTTCCTGGCCTAAACAAATAGTTGAAATGCAATTACATACAGTTTATATCTGAGCAAAAGATCATTGTTAAACCAAAAGTTTCCGTGAAAGCACTCTGCTAGATTAAAGACATTTCAAGCAGTTATTTTTTTTCTTTGTTTTAGCAATATAGTTATTGCATTGTGTGAAAATTAATGCCTGCTGCTCTGCTCATTCTGTTTCTCCTCTTCCGTCAAACTGCCTTGCATTTCCTGCGCGCTCACCATAGGGAGGCGGCAGCTCAAGGTGGAAGTAATTTCTAGTATTATGGGCTGTGATGCCGAGATGCAGTGGTGGATGTGCCAGCAATTATGATGTCACACACCTTGTTTGCTCTCTAAAAACTATGTATTTACAGTTTATGAGTATAACAAAAGTCATTACAAATGTTCCAGATGCCAATAAATGGCATACAATAGTGCTGTGTGGAATGCAGAATTCTGCCAGCAAAATTAGTGCAGAATGAATATTTTGCCAGTGGAATTTCTGTCAGAATTTTGCTGGATCTTCTGCATTATTCCTTGGCTGTGATCTGCGCAATAATATTTCATGGAACAGCATTTTTCCACAGAAAATCATTCCGCAGCCATTTTCACAAAAAATATTGAGATCTGTTGAAATTTGGTTCTGCAGGAATTTGAAATTTCCACACAGCCCTACTGTACAAAGTTTCAGAATGAGAGGCGGTTTGTTAAATTCAAAACTGCATGCACTACATGCACTAACTGTAAACAAGGAGCAGCACAGAACCTGCTAGGTGGAGCTTCAACATATAAAAGCCCTGTTGAATGCCCTTGTAAGTCACTTGAGTTCCTGATGTCAAGGAGGAAGGTTTGCTGCTTGCCTTTAGGCTGGTTGTGAGGTCAGATGACTTTCTGAATACAAAACGCTGTAATGTGGGTGCTATGTTGGAACCTCTAGCTGGAAAGATTTGGGGAAGTAATTTTGTTGAAAGCTCTATCCTCAAGTTAATGCTCTAGCCTTCTTCATTTCCTTGTGTAAATACTGGATTTTTGCCTTCTGCACTACCACTTGTTGAACTTTGTGAATAAAATTTGTGTTTCTTGTACATGTTGTACCCTACCCGAGTTGTCTAAGTTGTCTTTAGATATCCACACCCAGTGTTAGGCCTTTATAGCATCTCTTATAAATATACAACTCCCCCACCTTTATTCCCTGCTCTGTCCTTCTAGGTCATGCTGTAGCCCAGTATGGCAACTTCCATGCCGTGATTGTCAATGCAATAAGACTCTGCTATGGTCACCAGATTCAGGTCTGCCTTAGCAATGATTGCTTGAAGGTCAGAGGTGGTGGTGGGTGAGGAGCTCTCACACCCAAGGGCAGTGACAAGCGATGTTCCACAGGGCTCAGTGTTGGGACCAGTGTTGTTTGGGATATTCACTGCAGACATATCATTGGATATCAAGAGCAAGATCAGTCTGTTTGCTGATGATACCAAGGTAGGCGAGTGGTGGATGACCTAGGGGATGGCAGGGGTTGCAGGATGATCTGGCAAAGCTTGAAACCTGGTCAGACACCTGGCAACTGGGCTTTAATGCCAAAAAGTGCAAGGTGCTGCATTTTGGGATGAAGAACCCAAGGAGGAGTTACCAGCTAGGAGGAGTGCAGCTAGCCCAGACAGAGAAGGAGAAGGATCTGGGTGTGCTCATTACAGGATCAATGCACAACTCGGCACAATGTAGGAAGGCAGCTGCAAAGGCCAACAAAATGCTGGGTTGTATTGCAAGGGGTATATCCTCGAGGAGGGAGGAGGTTGATTCTGCCACTGTATAGGTCATTATTTAGATCACACCTGGAGTACTGCGTGCAGTACTGGCGTCTGTATCTGAAGAGGGACATTAAGTTACTGAAGGGGGTGCAGCGCAGAGCAATAAAGATGATCAAGGGGCTGGGAGACTTATCATACGAGAGGAGGTTGAAGGAGTTGAACATGTACTCACTGGAGGAGAGGAGAGGAGAGACAGGGGTGACATGATTGAAACCTTTAAATACATAAAAGAAATAAACAAGATGGGTACAGAGGGGCTGTTCAAAGTAAGGGAGGGGAGGGCCACCAGGGGCCATGATATGAGACTGGAGCGAGGAAGATTCAGGAGGGAGATGAGGAGACACTTTTTTACAGAGAAGGTGGAGGCTGGGTGGAATGCGTTACCTGCTGAAGTGGTATGCAGTAGAACAGTGGACTGCTTCAAACGAGGATGGGACAGGACAAGGGGGAGGGTTAATGAAGGGGAAGGGTGGAATGGAGGGGCAGCTGCAGAATAAGGGGTGCTAGTTGCACATTCGAGCAGACTTGATAGACCTCTAGGCCTTTATCTGCTGGCAAATTTCGTATGTTCATATGTTCGTAAGGATTTTATGTCCTAGGCTCCTTGTATTAGCCTACATGGCTTTCAACATCTTTTGTCACTCACTCCCTTATTCTGCATCTCCTTTCTGTTTCCATCTTTCAACTCTCCCATTTCCCCGTTCCTGTCCTTCCCTTTTCACTATCTGCTACAGGTCCCTCCTCAGCTCCCTATATCTATCCTGCACCTCAGCTGCTGTGACCATGGCCAAGTCATAGTCCCCAGAAGGGCAATGACATCCAGATCTCCCCCTTCTTCCTCTTCCCTGATGATCTCTACAATCTGCCCTTCAGTCCTCCCCACCAAAACTCCTGATAGGCACTTTACTATTCTGTCTCTCACTTCCCCTGACTCTTTCCCCCAACTATGAGGCTCTCCACTAGCATCTACTTCATCCTTGGCTGGTAGCCTATCCCTCCCACCTTGATGCCTCCTCCCTTGAGGACCCCAACCTCCTCCCTTCAAACTGCCTCATTGCCTCCTCCTGGCTTCCCAATTCCACCAGAATGATGAGTAATGATGCAGCGGTAAGATCTGAGGGGTGCACTCCTTCTCACACCCTGCCAGAGCCCACCAAGGTCCAGCCATCCTACCTTTCTTCTGGCTTCCTTTGAGGGAGTGGCAGCAATCTTGGTAGCCCATGAGTGAGGCAGACTCATGCCAGTTTGGTCCTGAGTCCAGCAACCTCTGCTGTCAGCCCAGAGAGGTGCTGGCATATGGGGCAGCACCCCGGTCTCTAGAACATGTCTCTGAAGATTGTGGCCCCACCCATTACGCTGCACTACTCCATGCCTGATGACTGGTTTTCTTCTTAACTACTTACTTACTTCCCTGCCTTTCCCTTGAACTTGTACCTCTCCTATTTATATCCCCCTCTTGGCTTGACTGTACCTTTAACTCCTTTCTGTATTTGGTTTATCCCTTTACTGTGTTTGCAGCTTTACTCTAGAAAGGGTGTTTCATAACCTTCCTTTCTTAACCTTGCTCCAAATTCACCCTGTACACTTTATCTTGATAAGATTTACTTGCATACCACTCTGTGCCCTGCCTTGCCTTGCCTTTGTTACTGTTTCTCCCTGATCGTCCCTTTACTAAAGAGCTTAGTTATGTTTCTTGTAGTCCCCCTTCAGAATGACCCATAGCCTGCAGTCACCTACTGACACCTAAGACGCCAATCCTGTTGTACTCCTGCTCTATACCACTCATGCTATGGGACACAAATGTGAATAGGACATGTTAAGAATGGATAGCCTTTTAAGCTGCAGCAGGGACTTCCTGTTAAATCCTAATTGTACTGTGCCAATCATGTGACCTTGTTCACCTCCCCCAGATTTCTGGCCTCTGAACCATGACCTTGCAAGCCTGTCCTGCTGAAAAAAACAAAGCAATTTCAGTGCAATGTAAAGGAAAAGCATTTTTATTACTATCAGACAGCCATTAACAATGCCCCCTTACCTCTGGCACTGGCTGTGAGCTCAAAGTGCACCCGGAATCTCTCCCCAACACTGCAAGCCTATCCTTGCTGAAAGCACACATAATTAAAGAGAAGGGGATGGATTTTCAGCACATCAGTGATAAGTGATTTGGGAGGCAGTATAGCACACTGGTTTAAGGCTCTGAGCTGCAAATTTGGTGACACCCAACAAACCAGACCTGGGTTTGAATCCCACAGGTTCACTTACATACCGTGTGACCCTGAGCAAGTCACTTAACTTCCCTGTGCTCTCAGGTCATGCCTGTAAAAAAGCTGTCGACTTAGTGTGCTACTCCTGGTTAAACAACCAAAAAAAAAGTCCCACTCCACAGCCACTGCTGCAGGATGAAATCTTCGCACCTGCAGAGATTCATATGTTCAGCAGGTGCAGCTGAGGGAGATGTTACGCTGGATCCCACCTCATGTAACATTTTGGGGCAGCTGCACCAAAACAACAGCCGCAAGCTGCTGTCAATCATGGAGCCGGTCATAATACAACTCCACTTTTGAAAATATGGTGGCTGCGGGAACAACTGCTGCTCCGCAAGTGGAAACCCACTTGTGCCAGTTTTTTTTTTTTGCAGCCTTGCAAGTGACAGGGGCTTTGAATATGTAGCCCAAGGTCAGCAAACAGTTTTGTTTTATTTGTATCAGCCATTTACAATTCCCCCTTACCTTTGGCACTGGCTGTGTGTAAAAAGCAAGCAACTATGTCAAGTTCCAAACTTCATGGCAAACTACACAAATTGCAAATTTTTTTACTTTGATCACACCTACCCCAGAGCCACAAAACATTAACAAGCTGTCAGCAATTTAATATTTCTAAATAAAAGTATTAATTACATAGAAACATAGAATCTGTCAGCAGATAAGGACCATACAGTCCACCTAGTCTTCCAATTTCCCCTACTTGGTTTGGCAATCCCTACTCTTATATGGACTGCTTTTCCCCACTCTGCTGTACAGCAGGGTGCCTTTATACTTATCCCATGCACTTTTGAATCCCTGTACTGTTTTCACTTCCACCACCTCCGCTGGTAGGCTGTTCCATGGATCCATCACCCTCTCTGTGAAAAAATACTTCCTAGCTTTCTCCCAAAGTCTCCCTTCCTCCAGCCTCATGTTATGTCCCCTTGTCCTTGTGTACTTTCATCTCTGAAATGTGCTCCCCTTCTGTACCCTGTTTATTCCTCCAAGGTATTTGAAAGTCTCTATTATATCCCCTCACTCCCTTCTCTCTTCCAGTGAATAGATGTTTAGTACCTTGAGTCTTTCCTCATAAGGCTTGTATCAATGTATCATTTTTGTTGCTCTTCTCTGGACTGCTTCCATTCTGTCTATGTCCTTCCTGAGATGTGGTCTCCAGAACTGGACACAGTATTCCAGATGAGGCTTCAACAGTGATCTATACAGTGGCATCACCACTTCACTCTTCCTACTGGTTATACCCATTCCTTTGCACCCCACCATGCTGTTTACCTTCCCCACTGCTTTTCACATTGTTTGGCTGACTTCAGGTCATCAAATATGATAACCCCCAGGTCTTTCTCCTGATTTGTGGTGACTAGAACCTGCCCCCCCCATTCTGTATTCCTCTCTTGAATTTTTGTGTCCCACATGCGTTATCTTGCACTTCTTAGCATTTAAACCCAAGTGCCAAACCCTTGACCATTCCTCAAGTAGTCTTAGGTAATTTCTTATTTTATCTAGCACCTCCTGTGTGGTGACTCTGTTACAGATCTTAATGTCATCAATGAACAGGCATACTTTCCCCTCCAGTCCCTCTGTAATGTTCCTTATGAAGACATTGAATATACCTGGACCCAGCACCAATCCCTGTGGAACCCTGCTGGTGGTCACCTCCCCCTCTTCTGATTTTATGCTGTTTACTACCACCCTCTGGGTCCTGCCTTTTAGCCAGTTACCAACCCATTTTACCATTTTAGAGTCCACACCCAGATTCCCCAATTTGTTAAGCAACCTTCTATGAGGAACAGTGTTGAACGCCTTACTGAAATCCAGGTAGGCCGCATCCACCGCCCCTCCTTGATCCACCACCCTGGTTGCCCAGTCAAAGAAATTGATAAGATTAGTCAGACAGGACCGAACCTCAGTGAATCCATGCTGCCTTGGGTCTTTTGCATTACTTGACTCCAGGAACTTCACTACCCTTTCCTTAAGCAAGGACTCCATCAGCTTCCCAACCACTGAGGTCAGACCTATGGGTCTGTCATTGCCTGCCTCCTCCCTACTTCCAGTTTTATGCAGGGGGACCACCTCTGCCCTCCTCCAGTCCCCAGGTACCTTCCCTGTCTCTAGTGATTGGTTGAAGAGGGTTGTCAGTGGACCTGCTAGGACTTCCCTGAGTTCCTTCAACACTCTAGGGTGAATCCCGCCTGGCCTCATTGCCTTCTCTGTCTTTACTTTTCCTAGTTCCACCAAGACTCTATCCACTGTAAATGGACTGGTGTTCACCTCTCATCCCGTACATCTTTCCTCGTGAGTCTTAGCCTCTCCCATGCCTCTTCCTTAGTAAATACTGAGCAAAAATATTTGTTCAGTACCTCAGCTTTTTCAAGGTCATCCTCCACCCACCCACCCCTCCTTCTTTAGCCTTACAATACCATTTCTGGTGTTCTTCCTCTCACTAATATAATGGAGGAAGGTCTTGCCCTTCTTAATAACCTGTACTATTCCTTTCTCCTTCTTGCTTAGCCCTCTGACAGCTATCCCAGCTTCTCCTGCTTCTCTAGATATTTCAGTCCGTTTTCTTCTTTCTGTGTCTCTTTGTATTTCCTGAATGCCTTACTTTTTTCTCACACTTTCTTGGCTACTGACTTAGAGAACCACAGTGGCCGCTTCTTTCTTTTGCTTTTGCTAAGCAATCTGACACATTGACTTGTCACTCCTGCTATGGATCTCTTGAGCCTAAGCCACTATTCTTCTACCCCTTCCCTCACATCTTCTGCTGCTAGAGCAATTTTGAGCTGTTCCCCCATCTCCATGAAGTTGGCCTTCCAGAAATCTAGGATCTTAATCTTTGAATGGCTTTCTTCTGCCAACGTGTTGACTCTAGACCATACAGTTCTGTGATCACTGGTACCAAGGTGCCTGCCCACCTCAACATCCATAATTCTGTCCCTGTTTGTCAGCACTAAGTCTAGTACAGACCCCTCCCTGGTGGGCTCAACCACCAGCTGCCTTAGGTTTCCCCCATACATGGCAGATATGAGGTCCCTGCTCCTTGATGTACTTGCAGTCTGGGTATTCCAATCTGCATCCAGCATGTTGAAGTCACCCATTAGTAGTACTTCCCCTTTGGCTGCCATATTATGGATGGCTTCTACTAATACTAGACCTATATCCTCCCCCTGCGTGGGAAGACTGTAAAGTACTCCAGTAGGGAGGGTTATTAATTTCCCTGACTCCAGAGTGACCCACAATGCCTCTGCTTCTTCCCTGGATCCCTGAACCTCCGTAGCTTTAATCCCTTCCTTTACATACATAGCAACCCCTCCTCCCCTCTTCCCTTCCCTATCCTTTCTAAAAAGTGTATACCCTGGTATGGCTGCATCCCAGTCATGGTTCCCTACATACCAAGTCTCCGTAATAGTCACAATGTCCAGGTTTGTATCTGCCATCAGTGCCGTTAGGTCTGGGATTTTGTTTCCCAGACTGTGGGCATTTGTGCACATGACCTTCCACTCTGTGTACCCCCTTAATGTTCCTTGTTTATTGGTCTTTGCCCTGTGCTGCATCAGTGATGTACCTTCTGTTCTCTCCCCCATTGTAACTATGGTAGTTTTACAGTTAGATATTATGCTAGTTATTAGGTCTTCACTGCTTTCAGTTATGCCCTGTTGGGGGTATGATAATCCTCTTGACTGTCTGTGCCTCCCCCCCTTAGCAAGTTTAAATGATCAATAATGATGCACTTAAACTTCTTAGAGAGGATACCTTTGCCTCCCTTGGATAGATGCAAGTCATCTGGAAAATACAATCCTTCATCCATCCAGGTGAGATTCCAGTCCCCAAAGAAGCCATACCCCACCTCTCTGCATCATTTCTTCAGCCATTTGTTGAATTCAATGATGTGGATGTCCCTCCCTTCCCCCTTGCTGTGGACAGGTAGCACTTCTGTGAAGATGACAGAGTGTGCTACTGGCCCAAGACTCCTCCCGAGCTCCCTGAACTCTTTCTGTACTCTTCCTACATCTGCCCCCTCTCTAGCCAGGTCATTAGTCCCCAAGTGAATAATGACATCCAGCTCCCCCCTCCTTGCTAGCACCCTTGCAATCCTATGGATTCACTTGCCCTCCTTATGAACTGTGCCTCCAGGTGGGCACATTACCTCCCTCTCACCATTGCTACCTGACCCCTGCTAAATCTCTCAGACAATGGAATCCCCAACCAGGATTTGTTTCCTTCTCCTGTGTGTTCTCCTTGCATCTGCCCTTGGGGTTCCATCCTGGATGACCCCCTCAGCCCCCATGGTGTTGACTTCTGGAGATGCTGTGCAATCTCTATGCTCTGCCAGGATGGCATACAAGTTGTGAAGCGCCACCAGCTGGGGGATGTGCTTCTGTGCTGCCTCCCGCACCCTTCCCAAGCCCACTTTAGTCCATCCTTCCCTCCTTCTTGGCAACCTCTGAGGGAGAGGTGGTGGACATGGTGGTCTCTGTATGGAGGGAAAGGTTGCCTGTATCCTCACCAACTCTGCTCTGTGTCCAGCTACCTCCTCCCTCAATACAGGGATGTGTCTGCAGACAGGGCAGCACTGCAGTGTCCAGAAGGTCTTTCTGAACACTGCTGCCCCACATCTGCTGCAAAGCACCACACCCATCATCTTCCTTCTACTATCCTTGCCCTAAATGCCCCTCATTGCCCTGCACCTGCTGCTGCTCTTTTCTTCTATATCATGTCCACTGCCCAGCTCTATATATTTGTACTGTCAATACTCTTTGGTAGTATATAGTATCAAGGAATGTAGATTTATGTCACCCAGTGGAAATCTGAGTTTTCCTCATTTATTCTGCCTGCCTTGAAGTAAGCCAGTATTCATGCTTTGTGTTACATTTATGTATTACTTTAACACCTTTTATAGTGCACTATTGTTTTTGCTTATGTTTGCTGAAAATAAAATTTTTGGTGGGTGCAACGTACAGTTGTATGATTGGCCAATCACTGAAAATACTTGAGTAGGTGGAAATAGTCTACCTTACCTATGGAGTGAAAATAGTACCTCAGGGTTGGGGCATAAGTAGCATTCAACCCCCAAGTCTAGCTACTGTTTAACATTTTATCTTGGGAATCCCAGAGAATTATTCTCATGAAGACTTAGAAATTTTGAAGCAAAATCATTAGTAATCAATATGTACAGCTGGTAAAACTTTCTTTTCAAAGCTCGAATCTAAGTTGTGCGTGACAAAGCTATGCATTTTTCAGACATATGGTTGTACCCTGTCTCGGGATGCTGTAATCTTGCTATGGTAATGCAATACTGGAATAAATGTAAATTGAAATGTATCTATTAACCTGTAACAAAGCAATGAATTAGATACGAGTAGTGCAGGGGACTACATGGAGTATACATGTAGCAGCCACCACATAGCCATATTCTACTAGCCGTTTGCTATTTGGAAAGGGAATGCAGACTATTATTTCAGGGATGTCTCTTCTAATGTTTCAAAAAAATGCATCACAGTTTTTAATGTCACTCATGAAGATCCACCAATTATAGGCAGACTGAGCCTTGGTGTATTATCTTATCTGTAGGACAACACTCCCAACACTACAGGGCCACCCTAGTGCAGCACTAATCAGTGTCGGTGTTGGGTTTTATCCCACATGCCTGGTGAGGGACATGATTACATAGCATTCTGATCTTTCTGGCCCAGGGCAAACAAGTGACAAACTGAGCCACTGGCAGTAATATTGGTATGAGAAACAAAGAGAGGTTAAGGAAAGAATCGAAATGTTAAGAAAAGCTAAGTATAACAGAAGAAATGGGAAGAGAGACAGAGACAGAGAGAATGCAAAGCACAGGCAGGATGGAATTCAAACTGACTGTAATTCCTTAGATTCAGATCTGTCCATTTTAATCAAAACAAAAGAACTGAAGTAGCACATTTTCAGTATCAGTTTCCAAGATATGTATTTGAAAGACCATTGCTTTGTGTGTGGTCATAGACCATAGATAGATTTTGACGGCAGATAAGGACCGCTTGGCCCACCCAGTCTGCCCATTTCCCTACCTAATGGATAAGCTGCAGATCCTAGTTAACCAGCAGCCTACTTCTTCCTACCCCCACCCCCTAGAATTGCCTTATGACTGTCCCATGCATGCTTGAATTCCATCACTGTTTTTGACTCCACAACCTCCTCCAGAAGGCCGTTCCATGCATCCACAACCCTCTCTGTGAAAAAATACTTCCTTAAATTACCTCTGAGCCGCCTCCTTCTATCGTCAAATTGTGCCCCCTTGTTCTTGCACACCTCTTTTTTTGAAAGATGCTACCCTCTTGGACTTTGTTGATTCCCTTGAGATACTTGAAAGTTTCTATCATGTCCCCCCTTTCCCTCCTTTCCTCGAGGCTATACATATTCAGCTCCTTAAGTCTCTCTTCATATGTCTTCCAGTGCAGACCCTGCACCATTTTAGTTGTCCTCCTCTGGACAGCCTCCATCCTGTTTATGTCCTTTGGAGATTGGGTCTCCAGAACTGCATGCAGTACTCAGATAGGGTCTCACCAACTCTCTGTACAGAGGGATAATAACTTCCTGTTTTCTACTGTGATGCCTCTCCTATGCATCCCAGTATCCCCAGCCCTCCTGCTGCCCTCTCACATTGCTTGCCCACCTTTAGGTCATCTGATATGACCACCCCCAGGTCTCTTTCCATTTTTGTTGTTAGTATCTCACCCTCCATTGTGTACTCTTCCCCTGGGTTTTTGTTTCCCAGGTGCATTACCTTGCACTTCTTAGCACTGAATCTAAGCTGCCATACATTTGAATACAGGTCTTAGCCATACAGGTCTTAGCTGGGGCTTGTCTGCACCTTCTCAGGCAGCTCAGAGAATGACAAACATCTGCATCTGCTGGAGTGCTAGCTTCTATTTGCACTTCTGTCTTCCCATTTGCTGTGCACCTGTCTCTTTCTCCTGGAACATGCATCCATTTTTTTTATCTCATAGATGCCTCCTGCATTCCTGCATCTCCCATTCTATTAAAATGGCTGCACTAACTCCCACACCATAGGCAGCAGCATTCCAGTTAGAATTTGAAAATTGCTGCACAATCAGTGTATTATAAAATCTTCTGATAAGGACAAACTATTACCACAAGATCCACAAGACAGTGAAATACTGTATAGTTACCACTCATGCATCTGGTAAGTTTTGAGTTCTTATAACCATACTTTACTGCACATTTCTTAAAGGGGAGCAGTCAGCACTAAGGGCCCCCCCACCCCACACCCAAGTGTGGGGCTGATCCCAATTTGCACTTTGTGTGCAAGAACATTTTATTTTTACTTACTGATTATTGTAGTGTGGTGGAGGGTATCAGGTTAATTCTGCTGACTTCCAAGCTGCCTTTTGCTGTAAATCCCAGAATCCCCTGCAGCTGACATCAAAGCAGGACTGTAGCAGAGGGAGATTCAATAACTTGCAGTGCATGGTAGAGTTTTATAAGCTATGATGTTTTGTTTGCTGGTCCCTCTATTCTCCCTGGGCTAAGCACTGTCACTGAGACTACAGCCCCAGAAAACCAGCTGAACTGAACTTTTAAAAGTTCTAAGATGCACTGCAGGCTATTGAATCTCCCTGTGCTGCAGCCCGGCTATGATGTCAGCTGTAGGGGATTCTGGAATTTCTAGTTGCAGCAAATGTCAGCTTAGAAGTCAGCAGAATTAGATGGATACAATCTGCTATACTACAGTAAACAGAAAGTAAATAAAAGCTTAAAAAAAAGTTTCTGCACACAAAGTGCAAACTGAGTCGAGTCTCACATTTGGGTGTGGGACTTTTAGTGCTGACTGTTCACCATTAGGTGCAACAGAAACTAAGGAAAGCAAAAGGGGAAATTGTTTAACCAGGAAAGGCATGTGACACTTGGACAGCTGGTTCTGATTGCTGCATGATTTTTGTAATATAAAAATGTGTTATTGAAGGTCTCTCATGAGGGATGCTGAAACAACCTGTGGAATAACCTCCCTTCCCCAGGTTTTAGCTGCAAGGTATTACCTGGAAGGCCAAGAGATAATTACAGGCTAGAAGAGACCTAAATTAGGATCTCCTGTTTATCTAGCTTAATTGTAGCTTGCCAGCTGCTAGGATGGGAAATCAAAAACTTTTATAACGTTTAGAGGAAGAAAGCAGGTTACCACACTTCAGTACAATGTCATAAAAGATTCTTTGATGTGTCCTGGTAAGAAGAGCTACTTGAGATCAAAGAGGGGATGTTATTTAAAGAGTTTCAAAATTTGTGAAATGAGTTTTGCTGAAATGTCACTTAATTAATTTACATCCTGAATTGATAAGACATCCTGGGTGTACAATTGTTTATATTCTGACAGGGAGGAGCTGGGTGACCTCATGCAAAGAGGTTGGCAAAGCCAGTTTTAAAACAGTATTCTGTTTTCCACTAATACACACATGTTTGGACTCTGAAAAAAGAAACATCTACAGCACTATAAGAAGATAAGAATACATTAGGTAGACAGGTCTAAGTATATTATTGGTAGGAATTTGCACTTTTTAAACCTTATTATTTTAAAAGATTGTATGTTTTGTGATATATGGTTCTGTGTTTTACATTTTACATTGTTATCTATTTTAAGTAAACCTCTATGTTTAGAGACTACCTGTGTGCCTTTGACATTCTTTCTTTGACAAAGGAAGCATATATGGTTAAAGCTGACACTGTACAAAGCTTACTGGTTTTACCAAACTGGGAAAAGGTAAGAGTTTATTCTGAGGTCTTTAATAGAGTTTTACGGGTTCATTTTGTACACTTGGTTAGGTGCCAGTAGGCAAAATTTATCTGGCCCCACAAAGAGCAGAATTATCTGAGCCTGTACATTGGGTATGCTAGCAAGAGGTTCACAGTTTGAATCCCTCCAGAAGTTGAGACCAAAGTTTGATTCAAATCCACAAAACAGACAGGAGAGTTATCCTGTTCTGTTAACTGTTCACAATACTGCACTCAGAGGTTGGCACTGTGGGAGCAGAGGGCCTGACCTGCTGAGAGGGTTTGTAATGGATTGGTTGGCAGCGGTGAGATAATTTTGGCATTACAAGCTTTTATTGTTCAGTGTGTCAGCTTGAGACCATCAGCTCACTTGCAAAGAAAGAAAAAGGTAGTGATTTATTTTCAAAAAGGAGACAGACTTATATCACTTACTGTACTGTCAAATTCCTACTTGTTTAATTTTTTTTTCTAAAGTGCAAGTCAGAGTAGCTGTAGATAGGGAAGAAGATGGCTTCCAACTACAGCAGATACACTGTAGACTACTTAAAGCAGTTGTGCGGGGATAGAGGAGTCCCATTCAAGGTGAAAGCCACCAAAGAGAACCTCGTGGATGCCCTGATGGTAGCAGATACCCAGAGCACTGAGTCACAGACAGTGACTGAAAAGGACCAAACCTTGAGTGCGGCAGGGCTAGCGGCCAGTGCAGTGTCCTGATCCAATGAGGAGGGCAACAGGGCCACTGTCAGTGAAGGGCCACAGCAGCAGGGGAAGGTCAGCAGTATCCTGGATCCAGAAGTGCTCAGGCTGCAAATTGAGTTGCTCAGAATGGAGCAGGAGTTCCAGAGGGAGAGGGACTGTGAAAAGCAGGAGGTGGACCGTGAGGCAGAGCGAGAACACTGAGAGGCAGAGCGAGAATGCCGAGAGGCAGAGCAAGAACACCGAGAGGCAGAGTGAGAACAGAGAGACACTGACCATGAGGAGCATAAGTACCAGAGGCAACATGAACTGGAGAAGCTACTACTCCAACCAGCGGCACCAGAACAGGTAAGTGGCTTGGGATTAACAGGGAATACAGGACTGGGTTACAAATTGAATTCCAAATTGATAGCCAAATTTAAAGAAGGGGTGGATATGGGTGCCTTTTTAAATTCTTTTGAAAAAGTTTGTATTCAGGCTAAAATTTCTAGGGAGTCCTGGAGCTTCCAGCTATCCCCGCTACTTACCAGGAATGCTCAGGATGCATTGGGTCAAATGGACAATGAGGACAGTGATGATTACAGCAAACTTAAAGCTGCACTGTTAAAGAAATTTGAATTAACTGCTGAATCATACAGAGCTAAATTCCATAAGCTCAGGAGAAGCCCTGACAAGAGCTATGAGGAACTAGCCACGAAACAATATCAGTTTTTAAAATGTTGGTGGGAAGGAATTGAAGCAAACTCTGTTGATAAAATTGAAAATGTGATTCTGTTAGAACAGTTTTTCTGGGCATGCCCAGCAGAGCTGAAAACCTGGCTGGAGGACCGAGATCCCAAAACAATGCAAGAGGCTACTGAACTCTCGGACTGCTATGCCAAGAGCAGACTTGCTCTGAGAGCGAATGGGGTGGGTGTGGCAGTGCAGAAAGGCAAAAGCGCCCCTTCAGGGCAGCTAAAACCCTCACTGCCTCCACCAAAACCAGTTAGCCTCAGGTTTCAGAGAAAATATTTCTCTGAGAAAAGAAATGAATGTTCGTTGTGTAAAGAAACTGGGCATATTGCCAGAAAGTGACCCAAAAAGGTGAGCAATACATAACAGGGGACTAGGAAGGAAGTGGGTTGTTTTTGTGTCCCTGGAAGCATGCCACTGAACATGAGGGAACACATGCACCCAGTCATGGTGAATGGTGTACAGACACAAGGGTTAAGGGACACAGGTATCCTTGTCCTTGGTTAAGGGGGATCTAGTAGAGCTGGGTCAGCTGATATCCAATAAATACATCACTGTACAGGACTTTACTGGTGAAGATAAAACATTGCCCCTCGTTAGTGTTCTTCTAGACTGGGGTGAAATGGGGGGAACTGTGCAACAGGTGGCTGTAGCCAAAACCTTAGCAGTGGATGTGATCCTGGGCAACAATCTTAAACAAGTGATGGTGTGTGCATTTATCCATAGCCATGCAGCAAGGGAACACTGTAGTTCCCTGGACCCCACAGGAGCCATTGTGGACACCACTGAGAGGCTGGTTCCCCAGCCTGTGTCTCCTGATATGGAGACTAATGAAAAGGGGGTAGAAATTTCCCCAGTAACAAGTAACCACACCACTACAAAGGGTTACTCAGAAGAGGGAGGGATGACCCATTGCCAGAGGGTTGGAATTGACAGTGATCCTGAGTTCTCTGACACTAGTGCTAGGGACCCTAGTTTAATGACTGAAGGGGACCTGCCCCATGCCTTGGGAATGTGTGAGGGGTTTGCAGCCACTCAGAGAAGTGACCCCAGTCTAGAGAAGCTGAGGGCTTGGGTAGACTCTGATGGGGCATAGGGAGGTGACGGCAGGCATAAGGTTTGTTGGGAAAATGGACTGACGTATACTCAGGCTGTGCAGACAGAGGGAAGGGTGATAGGCAGGCAGCTTGTCATTCCCCAAGGGTATTGTGAGCATTTGCTCAAGATTGCACATGATATTCCCTTGTCTTGTCATCTGGGAATCGCACGCACTATGCAGTGGTTAGACCAGAACTTCTATTGGCCTAACTTCACCCAGAAGGTGAATGAGTATTGCAGGTCTTGACACTGGTGCCACGAAATAGGGAAGGCGGGCAAACAAAAACAAGCCACCCTGATACCATTGCCCATGGTCGAGGAGCCATTCCAGAAGGTGGGAATGGATATTGTGAGGCCTTTAAATACCTCCAGCTCCTCAGGGAAGAGATTCATCTTGACTGTGGTGGATTATGTCACCCGGTACCCAGAGGTAGTCACCCTATCCTCACTGAGGACAGATAAAGCAGCAGATGCCTTACTTGGGATTTTCTCCCGTGTTGGGTTTCCGCAGGAGGTTATCACCGATCAAGGGGGTTCCTTCATGTCAGATCTGATGAAATGTTTATGGGAGAAGTGTGGAGTGGTGCAGAGATGCACAACACCGTATCACCCACAAGCTAATGGGCTTGTGGAAAGATTCAATGCTACCCTGAAGTCAATGCTCTGGGCATTTGCTGAACAGCATGGGAGGGACTGGGAGAATTACCTTCCCCACCTGTTGTTTGCATACAGGGAGGTACCCCAAGAGTTGACAGGATTTTTCCCTTTCAAACTCTTATATGGATGCCGGGTAAGTGGGCCCCTAGACTTGATCCAGGAGGACTGGAAAGGCAAGCACGCCACCCAGGGAACTCCCATAGTGGATTATGTCCTTAGGTTTAGGGAACAGCTGAAGGAGCTTATGGGGACAGCCCAGAGCAACCTGGCAGCTGCCCAACAGAAACAAAAAGTGTGGTACAACTGCAGAGCCAGAGCTCGCTCATACATGGTGGGTCAGGAAGTCATGGTCCTTTTTCTGGTCTGGAAAGACAAGCTTCAGACTGAGTGGACAGGACTGTACAAAGTGGTTAGGAAGGTAAATGACGTGAACTATATTGTGGAGTTATCTGACCGAAGACAGACAGGAAGGATGTACCATGTCAACATGATGAAGCCATATGCTAATAGGGCTGACATGGTGTTTGCAGTGTGTAGTCCTGGGGAAGGGATGGATGAAGGAGACTCCCTTCTGGCCTTGCTGGAAGAAAGTAAGTGGAAGTCCTCTGTGGAGGCAGTTAAATTGTCTCCCCAGCTGACCCCGGACCAAATCCAGGAAGTAAAGGAGGTTTTAGCAGACTTTGTCCCATTGTTTAGCACCAAACCTAGAATAACCCCCTTAGCAATGCACGATGTGGAGACAGGGACACAGACGCCCATACAGTGGACAGCATATCTGGTGTCAGAGGCTGTCCAAAAGGACATTAGGAGGGAAGTGGAGAAGATGCTGGATTTAGGGGTAATCCAGAGATCCCATAGCCCCTGGGCCTCACCTGTAGTCCTTGTGCCTAAGCCAGATGGCTCTACTAGTTTCTGTGTGGACTATCATGGACTGAATACAGTCACGAAGTCAGATGCCCACTCAATGCCTTGGATGGATGAACTCCTGGACAAGTTGGGAGGGGCAACCTACCTTACAACCACTGACCTGACCAAGGAGTATTGTCAGGTAGAGTTGACGGACAGAGCTAGGTAGAGTTCGGCCTTCATCACTCTGATAGGCTTATTTGAATTCAAAGTAATGCCTTCTGGAATGAAGAACGCCCTGGCCACTTTCCAAAGGTTGGTGAACCAGGTGTTAAATGGTGCTGAGGAGTACGCCATGGCATACCTGGATGACATTGCCATCTTTAGTGCCAGCTGGGAGGAACACTTGTCCTACTTTAGGGAAGTGCTGGGCAGAATACAGAGGGCCAGGCTCACTGTCAAAGCCAGGAAGTGCCAGGTGGCCATGAGAGAAGTGGCGTACATTGTGCATGTGGTAGGTTGAGGACAGCTCCGTCCTAACCAAATAAAGATAGAGGTAATCTGGGCATGGCTCAGACCATAAATGCAGAAGCAGGTCAGGAGTTTCCTTGGGACAGCAGAGTACTATAGAAAATTGGTACCCAATTACAGTGCCCTGGCTGCTCCCCTATCTGACCTGGTAAAGAAAAGGATGCTAAAGAAAATGGCCTGGGGACCAGCCTGTGAAGAAGCCTTTAACAAATTGAAGGAGGCACTGTACAGTGCTCCTGTTTTGACAAGACCTGACTATAGCAGACCCTTTATAGTTCAGACTCATGCCTCAGACATGGGTATTGGGGCAGTACTGAGTCAGACATCCAGCCAAGGGAAAGATCACCCTGTAGCGTATCTGAGTAAGAAGTTATTTCCCAGGGAGCAGGCATACTCCACTGTGGAAAAGGAGTGCCTTGCCATAGTGTGGGCCCTAAAGAAGTTGGAGCCATACTTGTATGGGCAGAATTTTGTGGTACAGACTGACCACAACCCCCTGGTTTGGCTGTCACAGATGGGGAAAAAACAATGGTAGATTGCTAAGATGGAAGGAACATCTAGAATCTTTACACTGTAATACAGCATTATTACAGAAAACGCACCTTTTAGAGAATAAAGGCAACATTTTTAGCAGAAAACAAATAGGCCAAGTTTTTGATGCTGGTAATACCATGGCACAGAGAGGTGTAGCCATTCTTGTAACCAGAAATACGCAATTTCAACTGCGACACTGCCAAGCTGACAAATCTGGAAGATTTATCTTGATATCAGGGCTTTTAAATCATATTGAAGTGTTGATAGGCTGTATATATGGTCCCAATATTGATTCACCAAAATTTTACACGGCTCTCTCGAATGTGCTAAGTTCTTTCCCACATATACCTATAATTGTAGCAGGAGACTATAATCTAGTCTATTCTCCAGAATTAGATAAATTGATTTGTAGAAATGTTAAACTTTCACCAGCACAGAGAGCAGCTAGGGAATTTATGGCATCGTATAATCTTATTGATCCATGGAGACTAATAAATCCGAATGGGAGAGGATACATGTTCTATTCTCTGGTACATAATACTCTATCCTGTATCGACTATTTTTTAGTAAATAGTAACATTTTAGAAGGTTTTAGGGGGTGTGGTATAACCCCAATGACCATATCTGACCATTCACCTATCTGGATGGAAGGCACTATTTTTACTCAAAATAGGAAGAGTACCATCTGGAAACTAAATATACAATTACTTCAGGAAGATCAAATTATACTTTCCCTTAAAGAAACAATTGACAAGTTTCTCTTATATAATCAGGGTATCATATCAGATACTGATAAATTCTGGAGTGCTCTAAAATGTGTAGTTAGAGGTGAATGTTTTCGGCTGTCTTCCATTAGGAAAAAAAAGAGAGAGTCACAATCTGCCTCACTCCTAGATCAAATAAATAATTTAGAAAATCAGCAGTTGGACATGTATTCAGAAGACCTCCTGGAAAAAATAATGAAACTTAGAAACCAATATTCGGAAATGCTAAAGGACCAAGTGCAATATGCACTATTTAAAACCCATGCGAAATATGTTGAGCAAGGTGATAGAGCTAGTCATTTGTTAGCTCTTCGATTAAGAAAACAAGAAGAGTCAAGAATTGTAGTGGCATTAAATTCTCTGAAGGATAATTCTATGCTTACCACTCCAATGTCAATAGTTAAAGAGTTTGAAGACTATTATAGAGCTCTATATTCCCTCCAAGATTTTAACCCCCAAATATTAGATATACAAGAGTATCTTAAAAATATTCCACTTCTGACTCTCCCACAATTGCAAGTGGACAGCCTTAAAAAGACCATAACTCTCCAGGAAGTGATGGAAGTCATCGACTCACTACCAGATGATAAAGCCCCTGGCCCAGATGGCTTTCCACCCAGGTTTTATAAAACATTCAAAGACCAACTTTCACCCATCCTACTTGATATGTTTAATTTTATTTGTGATTCTGGACTTTCGGATCCTTCTTTACTAGAAGCTCTCATAGTAGTAATCCCCAAACCAAACAAATCTCTCCTTTCAGTCATTAATTATCAGCCAATTTCCTTAATGAATTATGATATTAAAATATTGGCTAACAGACTTGCCAAGGTTTGGACCCCATTACTTAGCCTAGAACAAGTGGGATTTGTGTCAGGCCATTGTTCGGCAGACCACATCAGGAAGTTATGCCATATTTTCTCTGAATCTAGAATAGCACCCTACCCAATGGCCTTGATATCATTAGATGTAGAGAAAGCATTCGATAGGGTGAACTGGGCCTTCCTGTTTGAAGTCCTAAAGAAATTTGGACTTCCATCTCAGTTTATCCAATGGATACAAACCCTTTATTCATATTCAACAGCAAAAGTCTACTGTAATGGCCTTTTTTCTGAAGCATTTCCCTTAAAATCCTGTACACGTCAAGGATGCCCCTTGTCTCCATTACTTTTTAACCTATATCTTGAACCCCTATTATATCATCTACAAAATTCTCCATTAATAAAGGGAATACAAATAGACAAATGGGACTTGTGTCTTTCAGTATATGCAGATGATATTTTGCTACATGTTACAAATCCTGAAACCTCACTGCCTGCGATAGTGGCCATATTGGACTCCTTCAGAAGATTATCCAATTATAAACTGAATACTGATAAATCCACAGTTATGCCATTAAACTCCCATACCTATCGAACACACTTGGCAAGTATTCAGTTAAACTGGTCAACTCAAATTAAATATTTAGGACTCATAATTAGTCCTAATATGTCTCAGATTAAGAAACTGAATTTGGACAATCTATTAAGTGTTATAAAACAAGATTTAGAGAGATGGGCCCATATTCACCTTTCCTTGCAAGGTAGAGTCAACGTAATAAAAATAAATGTCCTTCCAAGAGTTTTCTACCCACTAAATATGCTTAACTTTTTTCTTCCACAGTCCTAGTTTCAGAAATTACAACAAACTATTTCTGCATTTCTTTGGAGGGAAAAACACCAAGGAGGTCCTATGATAAACTATGTGCAACTAAACTAAAAGGAGGCCTTAAGCTTCCCCAATTTTTTCATTATTATCTGGCGGGTCACATTGTTAAATATTTCAGATGGTATCATCCTAGTGATTTACTAGGTGACTCAGAATATGTGCCAGTATGGTTGCAAATTGAATGACAATTTATTCAACAAAGCGGAATTTCTCCAATAAGTCTATTACATATTACTCCCAAAATTGGACGGTCAATTTTATCTAATGAATTAATACATATATCTTTAAAAGTTCATACCCAATTGTGTAAAGTCCTTAAATATAATATTAAAGATATATCCCAACCTCTATACCTAAACCCAAACTTTACAATACAGGGTCAATATTTAAAACCCAAAAAGAAACCATTAGAGACTGAAGTAAAAATCTCATATCTACTAACCAATGGTAAACTCAGATCCTCACCAGACTTGCTTGTTTCCCTTCATCTTTCATTGAATCAAACCTTCCGATGCTTCCAAATTAGACACCTGTTAATTACCAAGCTTGGAACCAATGTTTCGAATATAGACAAGTCAGATTTTATTAATACGCTACGTATCCTAGCATGGAGTCCCCATGCTGTCTGTAAATTAACAGTAGAACTGTAACCAGCTCTATTTCCGGAGATTCAAAGAATATCTCCATACTGGGCAAGTCAATTTCCAGATCAACAGATTAATTGGGACAAATTATGGAAAGCTGTATATTCTTATACTTCGAATGATAAATTAAGGCTTATTCAGTTTTATATACTCCAAAATATATATTTTACCCAAGAAAAATTAGCCACATTAGGCATAAAACAGGAAGCCGTCTGTAATAGATGTGGTAATGGTGTGGGAACTCTCCTTCATATTTTTTGGGGATGTCCCTTAGTAAAACCCCTATGGCAAAGAATTAAGGATGATTTGGACCCCTTTTGGGGCCTAGATTACTGTTTTGAGCCTGATATTTGTGTATAGGGGGATTACTGTCAAACGGGGGTAGTAGACAGAAGGTATGCTATCTTTTTAATTTCATATTCAGTAAAGAAGCTGGTATTAAAACACTGGAAAGATTCCCAACTAATCTCATATTTGGAATGGCTCAATGAGTTATTATTTAACCTGAGATTAGAAAAAACGATTGCAAGTCCTCTACATTGTACTATTAGTTTTAATAACAAATGGGGCAAGTTTTACTCAATAATACTAGCTACTACATAAGCTGTATAAAGGAATAGGAAAATATATGTATAATGACACCTGGGCCCAGATATTCAAAAGGGTTGCACCATGCGCAACAGAGATGCACCAGAGCAAGTCTGAAAAGAAAAAATTACTCACCTTAGTAATGTTGTTTCTTCTAATGGAGTCTTGCTATATTATGACATATGCAGTGAGTCCCAACCTTCGAACTGCTCCGGAGGTGAAAGAGTTAACTTTCCATGCCAGGCATGGAACCTTGAGCGCGAGCTCGGTTGAAAACTCTGTCTGTTGTTCTTCAAACTCAAACTGTCAGATCTTTACGAGCAAAACTCACTAAGGTTCTGTGTGGAAGCCAGAACCTACACTCAGCCAACTGGCTACCTAAATATAAGAACACATTTTCTTGGTCCCAAAACAAAGACTCAAGTCAGGGGATCCAGAAAAATAAAAACATAACACCCAAATACCCCAAAAAGGAGGGGTGAAAATAAGGTTAGCATCTTACCAAGTGCCAACACTACACTGCCCACCCACATCCCAAAAGTAAAGGTTCTGAGAGGGGCAGGCCGGGGGAGGTCTTATAATATAGCAAGACTCCATTAGAAGAACAACATCACTAGGGTGAGTAATTTTTCTTCAAACAACATGAAGTCTTGCTATATTATGACATATGCAGATTACACAGCAGTACTCTGTGAGGAGGGACAGAACCTACTTAGGAAATAGGCTCTGAAGCACAGCTGTACCAGAACCTGAGCATCACTCCTAGCCTGGATGTCCAGGAGTAATGCTTGGTAAAAGTGTGAACTGTTTTCCAGGTAGCTGCTTGACATATCTCAGGATAGGGATGTCCCGGCAGCAGTCAGAGATGCAGCTGTACCTCTGGTAGAGTGAGCCCTCAGGCCTGAGGGAGAACCTTACCCAGTTCTCATAGCAAAATTGGATACAAGATTCAATCCACCTGGCAATGGATCTTTTAGTGGCAGGTTTCTTGCCAACCTCACCATAAGTGAGGGACAGTTGGAGGGAGTCAACCCTGTGACCCTTGGTACATTCTATGTAGTAACTAAGGGCTCTTTTGACATCTAAACTGGTGCAGTCTCCTCTGCCAGAGGGAGAATGGTGTGCATATTACAGGAAGAGGTATAGGATTGATTAAGGTGGAAGTCTGAAACCACCTTAGGCAAAAACTTCCTGTTAGTCCTTGAGGACCACTTTCTCTATGAAAGGAGATAAAATCAGGTTCCACTGACAATGCCTGTAATTCCTTATACTTGGCAGAGTGATGGCAACCAAAACACAGTTTTCCAAGTCAGGTATGAAGCTCTGCGAAGACAAAGCTCAAAAGGGTTGTATAAGCTGAGCAATGCAAATATTAAGATCCCAGGCAGGTGCAGGGTTCCTGAAAGGGGTTGTGTGAAGCAACCCCTTGAAAAACTTGGAGAATACAGGATGAGCTGAAAGAGAAGAAGGTTTACCTGCTGATAAGAAAGCAGACACGGCTGCCAGGTGCACTTTGTGATCGCAAATTCTCTCACTGTAAGTATTACCTGAGCAACCACTCTCGTTATCACGGGGCCAAAACCACACCACTGGGTTTTGTCTTAACGTCGCTTTATTTGATCAAATCTCACACATGCATGTGGGACTTTCTACAAAGGAGATCATCCCTGATTAAAGTCTACAGCAGCTTTTTATAAGCTAGATTTTGCACTTCTTATCTTGAAAAAATACCAACATTTCAGTATGAGCCAATCATAAAACAGCATAACAAGTTTTCAGCAGTAAAAAGAAAAAAAAATGTTGATATGTATGAGGTACTTTTCCACTGCAATTCATTTCTTTCCCATTACTGCTTGATACATATGCCTGGGTCAAGCTGACCTGAGAGAGACAATTAGTTTCACTCACACCATAGCAACGTACAGCCTGCCTTCAATGCCACTACGTGCTGTTATCTTTTTTTATTTTGCCCAGGCATGCTCTTATCTCTATATTTTGTCCAAGTCTGCTATTCAGGCTGGTACAACCAGTTCTGCTCAGTTTTATCTAGTTTTCTGTTTTCCCAAATGTACCTCAAGTAACCTCAGTACAAATTCTATAACCCTTAAAAGAAAACATGAACTCAGAAATTTTACTACATTCATTATTACTTTGTTACAGCATGGTTTTAAAGCAAGCATAACTTCAAAGGCATATTATAGCAAATATAGCTTTAGAATATAAAAAGAAGCATATATAAAAATTCCTCACACTTTCCCCCTTTTGATACTTTGTATCAACTTGTTAACTATTATACTTTAGTCATCTGGTATATCACAGAAGCGGAACACCCTGGCTAATTCGCTAGGGTCTTGGTCCTTGGGTGTAGTAAGGAGTGCAGCTGGGTGATTGCATGTGGCAAAAAGGTGCTACAATTGTCGAAGAGAAATTGAGCAACACAATTAGGAGCCATAATGCCAGTATCACCACCACGATTACTGCCACCAGTGGAGGAGGTGGTGCCTCAGTCACCAAATATGCTGAGAACCATGACCAATGGTCCCAGCCCTGTGATACAGGTGCATGCTCACTTAGAACACGTTGCTGTAGCGTTTGTATTCCCTCAATTACTTGCTCAAGTTCTTGGAATTATCTGGTATATAGGTGCAGCATTCTTCCCTACAATGGCGCTTCCCATGCGGAAGCTAATACATAATCAAGTGCGGCTCTATTCTGCAAAGCTAGATTCTAAGTGCTTTAATTTCAGCTGTCAGCAAGTCAGTTGATTTCAAGGTATCATTAATTAACATTTCTAACTCATAGCTTAACTGGTCAATGTAATGCATGTTTTGAACAACACCCACCATGGGAAGATTCCTGCCCCAAATTTTTCCCCACTGGGACACGTTTATTCGCATCCGGCACCTCCCTTTTTGAATTTGATTTATATAGCTTACCGCTGATGTATAGCAGATTCTTGTACTTATATACATGGGCATGAGGGTGGAGTGTGGCTGAATAGCAGCATCACGTCCACCCTATAGGTAGGGAAAAAATAAGCCCTATCCACATGACAGTATAGACCTGACAGACTGCCCACGGCAGTGAAATCAGGATGTACTGTGTGGGCATCTGTGAGCAGCTGGTTATGGTGGACTCGGACTTGGTGGTGCTGTTGTAGTGCTTACAATATTGGCACGTGGACCATCCCAGTGGCGCTAAACTCACGGTTAATTGTTTATTACACAGGCAAAGCCTGGCTGATATTTTCTGTTGTCTAACATCTAGATACAATGGGGTTGACATTTGTATCATTCGATTGGGCTGTACCATACAGTAAAATCATGCCCCCGAAACACAGTTAGGTTCTTTATTTTGTTTGTAGCATAATCTGGGGCATTAGTGATGTTTCTTCCCCTGATGGCACCGAGAATCTCGCTGGCCTCAGTGCTATTTACAGGCTTGGGTTTTAGGTGGAGCCCTACGGCTGCAGAGAAAGGAGAGCTAGTGCATACATAGCAATCAGAGACATTAGCATTATTAACATGTAAGTTCATTAAAGTCCACCAAGTGTTCAGTAATGTAAGTGGCTCTGTGCTCACCGGCAGGAGCAGTTGCTCCCTCGTATCCAGAGCCCCATAGCAAAAACTAGCAGCGATATCCCAACGAAAACAGAAACGATAACAATTTTCATGGTTGCTCAGTTCACTGTGCAATGTTATCGATCAGATGTTGCCGCCCAAACGACAATGAGATCGTGAATCCACGTTTCTCTCTCCGCGATCTTTATGGCAGTGGTGGTAGTCAGGAGCACTTGAACGGTCCTCGCCGACCTCGGGCGCACCTACTTTTTTCTTCGGAAGTCCTTGATAACCACGAAGTCTCCTGGCTCTATCCTATGCAAGGGTCCTCCAGGGAACTGGAGGTACAGCTTTTACCCTAGGATAGAGAATCTTAAAACAGCATTAAGAGATAAACAATAGGCAATCATTTCATTATCTAAACGTGCAATGTTATTCGCTTTGTGGGAAGGGACATTTGTCATTCTGAGAGGCCTTCCATCAAAATTTCATGAGGTGATAAACCCACGGGCAAGCTCTCCCCTCATACTCATTAGGGCTATTGGTAGTGCTTTACCCAACTAAGGCCAGTATCTGCTATAATTTGGTCAATTTTAGCTTTAATGTCTGATTTTCCCTTCTACTGCCCTCCCGATTGTGGGTGGTAGGCACAGTGCATTAAATAAATCCACTTGCGTGCCTCACACAAGGTTCTGATGACTTCATTTGCAAATCGAGCCATTATCGCTGGAGAGCCGGGTGGAATCCCCACCTTGGTATGATTTCTCTAATCAGGGCCTTTGCTACTGTACAGGCTGTGGTTTTCCTACTGGGAATGCTTCTACCCACTTGGAAAACATGTCTATAATCACTAAACAATATTTATACCCTTCACACGGTTTAGCTCAATAAAATCCATCATTAAATGTTCAAAGGTCCTGTAGGAAAGGGATGGGCAGAGGGTTACTTGGAGTCCTCTGCCAACATTATTTTGCATACATATTACACACTTTTACAAAATCTTCAGCATATACGGTAAAGCCAACAACATACCAATGTTTATTACAAGATGTTGACCACTCACTCTTTTTGAAACATGATCGTCCCATGGGCCAATTTTGCCAAAAAGGAAATACTGCCGAGGGCAGGCAGAGCCTGCCATCGAGAGTTTATCCACCTTAGTGCTAGCATCAAATTTACAGTTTGTTTGCCAGTCGTTTCTCTTTTACACTGTCGATTGTTGTAAAGTTGCAACATCCTTTACTGAGAATAAATCAGTTGGTTAGTTATAGTCAAAGACATTAGAAATTTGAACACTCCCAGAAAGAGCTGCTTCCTTTGCAGCTGCATCTGCCTCGCATTTCCTGCAGAGACAAAATCTTGGTTAGAAGTATGGGCTTGACATTTTACAATTGCTAACTTTTCTGGCTTCTGGATTGCTAACAAAAGATTTTTTACCAAATTTGCATGCGTAATAGGTTTTCCAGCTGCTGTTAAAAACCCTCTGTGTTTCCATAAGGTGCCAAAATATTGAGCTACCCCAAATGCATATCGACTATCTGTGTATATGTTAACTGTTTTACCCTCGGCTATTATACAAGCTCTCATCAGAGCTATGAGTTCAGCAGCTTGGGCTGACGTTCGTGGGGGTAACTTTGCTCCTTCCACGACATAGTTTGAGTACACTGCATAACCCACCAGGGGATCCTTTTCGTCTCTTTGTGCTGAGCCATCAACAAATAATTCTAAGTCTGCGTTTTGTAGTGGTACGTCAGTGATATCAGTCGGAGGCTTACAGTCTAAAGTCAATTACTTGCCCACAGTCATACTCCTCCCCTCCTCCGGTGGGGGAGCAACGTCGCTAGGTTTAAATGGTGCACCTTTTTCAAAGTTATGTTAGACATGGTTAGTAACACATTTTGATACTGAAGCAATCGTGCAGGCGTTAAATGAGCTGTGAGCTTGTAGCAGAATAGAATGTACAGAATGAGGCACATGCACTGTCAAAGCACAGAATCCTACCAAATCCACGTATGCCAACACCGCTTCAGTAGCTGCTGCCACTGACTGCAAGCAAGACACCATCCCACATACCACTGAGTCCAAACGCTCGAGTAATATGCTATGGGCCTCCCCTCCATGCTCCTGTGTCAATACAGCTGACATATAACCTCCTTACCATTTACGAACAAATTGAAACCCTTTCATAATTTGGTAGTCCCAAACAGGGACTTGTGATCAATACATTTTTAAGTTTTGCAAAACTGGTCTCTAGACCAGGTGTCACCTGATCTCCTCATTCATCTGCATTTTCGTTACATATATGGCTTCATGGAGGGTTGTGCCAACATAGCATAATCCACGATCCAAGCTCTGCAATAGCCCACCATACCAAAAAGACATCATTTGCTGCTTTGTAACTGGGCGTGGCCATGCTGCTATGTTTTTAATTCTCTCAGGGTCTAACTTTCTACCACTGCCAGACAACACATGACCCAAATATTTCACTTGCTCTTTACACAATTGCAATTTTTCTCGAAACACTTTATGGCCATTCTCAGCCAAGAAAAGTAATAAAGCTTTTGTATCTTGTTCATTTGCTTCCTTACTAGGGGTAGCAAGCAATAAATCATCCACATACTGTATTAGGGTACTGCCCAATGGGGGCACAAAAGCGGATAGATTCTCTCTCATTTGAGCTGAGAATACTGCTGGAGACTCAGCATAGCCTTGGGGCATGCGAGTCCACTTTTCCCCTTTGTAAGTGAATGAAAACCATTCCTGGCTACTGGGTTCTACAGGGATACTATAAAACGCATTTGCTAAATCAATGACTGTGAAATAACAGCTGTTATGTGGAATGGATGACAATACTGTAATTGGGTTTGGCATTACCGGGATATGCACATGTACTGCTTCATTTACCGCTCTCAGGTCCTGCACAAAGCAGTAACTTCCATTTGGCTTTCTCACTGGTAAAATTGGTGTATTTACTGTTGCATATGGGCAGGGGATGATTACTCCCCTCTCCACTAATGCTGCATGCACTGGGGCTATTCCTCCTCCGCCTCTTTACCCAGCGGATATTGATGCCTATTCGGTCTGTAAGAGGACTTTGGCTTGACCATAAGGGTTGTGCATTCTTCAGTAATCCCACATCATACTTTGATTCTGCCCATAGCTTTGCTGGTAATTCATTTATCCAACTTACACTCTCCTGCATGCCTATTTCTTCACAAACCTTTGCACATTCACTTCTCTTTCATCCACTTGTACCTGAACTTTTCTGTTGATTATGTATTTTCACAATTTCCGTCCTTTGATATTAGCTTGCTTTCCTACATTCCCAATCATGCAACTTGTACCATTTCTGCTACCCATGACTCCAATTCCTTCCACTCAAGGGCTCTCTGGCCAAAGAAATGTGGATATGACCCTGGCACTTGGAATACTTTCAATTGCTCTGCATTTAGTCTGACTGAGGCTGCACAACAATTCTTTGCCACATATATCTCTGACACCCAGATGGTCTGCTCTACGGGCTGTTTTCCCCACTCTTTGCACTCATAATCCATGTCCTGACCCCTACTGCATAGTGTGGTGCAATGCAAATCTGTTTGTAACTGCAACCTACGATGTGTTATTTCTTCTGCCCACCCTTGTAACTAACACATTTCCTTGGTTCTGTCAGTTCCCAGCTATACAGCCAGTCCCCTGTTCTTTGAAGCTATACATGGTACAAACCTATTCCTGGTGCTTCTATATTGACCCCTCTGAGGTACATGTAATTTGTGCATTTACCTTTGACAGAGATCCCTTCCCAATAAATTCACAGGACAGGTCGTGCTACTGAGGAAAATATGTTGTAATTCCATTTTCCACAACGAACTGGTAATGAGATTGTCAATTGCTCTCTTTGTGGTACTCCTGATGCCCTATTGTTGTCACCATTCGACTGGATAGGGTGCATTTAACTTGCTTCTCTGAATTACTGACATTGAGGCACCTGTGTCTATTAAGAAGGTCAACTTGGTGTTCATGATTATCAAGTCTATTACTGGACTACCTTCTGGCGTTGTTGAAGCACATAGCATTTTGTGAAAAGGGGAGGGAGTGTTCCTCTAACCTTCTGCTGTCATTGGTAAAGCCAACATTATTAGTCAGAACTGAGGATCCCGAGGTTTACTCCATCCTTGCTGCTGATTTGGCTGCCACTGTTGTGGAGCAGGAGGGGGTGGTGGCGGAGGCAAGAGGGCATTGGAATCTTGATTACGCTGCCACTGGTTTGCCTTTACACAATTTCTTGCTATGTGTCCCTGTTCTCCATAAGCAAAGCAGATGATACCTCCTCCCGGTCTGGGTCTTTGTCCTGCCGTTCCTTCTTGCCCCTTTCCCCCTCCTCCCTGTGGATAACCTCCATTATTTCATCCTCTCTGTCTTCTTCTGTTGCCATTTCCACCTCCCTGTTGGGGCTGCTTATTGTCTCTTTCAAAATACATTAGCTGAGCCTTTTCTAGCTTTTCTTTCTTTTCCTTTTGTATCTCCTTCTGCTGTCTCTCAGCATGTTCAGCATCTGACACTAGGTCAACCATTTCATTGTCTCCCATCCAATGCACACTGTGGTAACTCCCAATCTAATTGGCTCACTCAGTCCAGCACAAAAGCCATACCCAACTGATGCTGGTATGCGGATTATCGGTCCAATACCGGAAAATTGCCTAAAGACCCCCTGCAATCTTTCCTTGTAATCGTGTACTGATTCCTCATCTTTCTGTCTCGTATCCTGGATGCGAGGCCAGTCTGTCACATCCTTGTATTTTTCCCGTAGTTTTATGCACACAGCATTAAATTGTGGCATAATGTCAGCCCTTGGCTTCTCTGGGTCCCAGGCTTCCTTTACTTCCTCCCACATGCCCTTTAATGTTCATCTAAAACATTCTCCAACCTCAGTCGTAGATAGTTCATACATTTTGATTAAGTTTGTTAACTCCTTGATATATTCTTCTATGTTATTCTGAGGCTTTGTATATCTTTCAGGGCCTCTCTCAACTCCTCAGGGTTCCATGGGGGTCCACTTCAATGTATTTAGGGACTGCTGGCTGGTCTCAGTAGCCAGTCTCCTGCCTCGGGGTGTGGGTTGGGATAACGTATCAAAAGGCAACTGCTGTTTTAGTTTCTGTCTTCCCCTGCCTGTTTTGGGCCCTTGCCCTTGCATTAGTTGCCTAAACACCCAAGCCTTCCCATCTCCCTTGCCCTGTACCTTTCCACCAGTGACATAGATTCCACTGCTTCTACCAGGTCCTCTTCCGTCCCCTCTATTTCTATCTCCTCTTCTGAGTCAGTGTCCAACTGAACAGGGTGGGGACCATTGGGGTTTGACGCCAGCCTCCGCATCGAGTCTGCAGGAGGTTGAACAGGCTGTTTTGAATTGGTGGGACCTGAGTTGGTAGGGCAGCCTGTTGTCGACCTGTGCTGGTTGTACTGCTTGGGCTGGTTGGGCCACCTGTACTTGCTGAGCAGGAAGGGCAGCCTGCACAGCTGGGGCAGCTTGTTGTTCAGGCTGCACTACTCCCTGTATTGGTGGCCCTTCTGGCACCATCCCTGCCTGTGGTTCCGGCGGAACAGTTGGTGGAAGGGGCCGATATGGTGGGGGGGTATCGTGATGGTGAAACACCCTCCTACAGCGTTCAGTTTCTTCCTCCTCTTGCTTTACCATTAATCCCTTTACTTGATTTTCATGTCGCCTTTCTGCCTCTCTTTCCCATATTCTAAACCTTGACCAGTCTACCTTGCACCCTTTTTGTTTGCTCTTTTCTTTTTCTTCCAATGCTATCCTTGCTTCCTTTAGTACATCTATACTAAAAGTACCTATAAGGGGAAATATTCCCCTGGTCAACTTATGCCATTGTCCTATCTCAGAGACCGAATCCTGGCCAAACTTATCAACCATACATTTTGCTGGTCCAGATAATACTAACTCTGGACCTAGGTTATTTTTTGTTCCCTTGTTTCCCATTTTATCTAGGCCTGTTCTTTATAGTGCACACTCACTCCAAGGTATACTAAGTACTTACAGTGATGATGAGTGTCGCTGGCCCCTAGGCATCACGTCCTGATGGGGTTCCACAAAAATGTCCTTCTTTTTGTCCAAGGGAAACAACCCGATCATGAGGTGACACGGACCGAAGAACTCATCCTGCAGACTACGCCAAAACTGTGATCGCAAATTCTCTCACTGTAAGTATTACCTGAGCAACCACTCCCGTCGTCATGGGGCCAAAACCACACCACTGGGTTTTGTCTTAACATCGCTTTATTTGATCAAATCTCACACATGCATGTGGGACTTTCTACAAAGGAGATCATCCCTGATTAAAGTTTACAGCAGCTTTTTATAAGCTAGATTTTGCACTTCTTATCTTGAAAAAATACCAACATTTCAGTATGAGCCAATCATAAAACAGCATAACAAGTTTTCAGCAATGTAAAAAGAAAAAAAAATGTTGATATGTATGAAGTTGCTTTTCACTGCAATTCATTTCTTTCCCATTACTGGCAATACATATGCCTGGGTCAAGCTGACCTGAAAGAGACAATTAGTTTCCTCACACCATAGCAACGACAGCTTGCCTTCAATGCCACTACGTGCTGTTATCTTTTATATTTTGCCCAGGCATGCTCTTATCTCTATATTTCGTTCAAGTCTGCTATTCAGGCTGGTACAACCAGTTCTGCTCAGTTTTATCTAGTTTTCTGTTTTCCCAAATGTACCTCAAGTAACCTCAGTACAAATTCTATAACCCTTAAAAAGAAAACATGAACTCAGAAATTTCTACTACATTCATTATTACTTTGTTACACGCTTTTAAAGCAAGCATAACTTCAAGGCATATTATAGCAAATATAGCTTTAGGATATAAAAGAAGCATATATAAAAATTCCCTCACAACTTTTAGGGTAGCTGGTCTCAGCCCCAAAGTATTCAAATGCACCATATAATCCAGGACTGTGGGTAAGTCAGCAGATTCTGGGGAAATACGCCTGCCAGAGCACCATATGGAAAATCTCTTCCATTTGGAATTATAAGTAGCCCTGGTGGAAGGTTTCCTTGAAGCCTTCAAGATATCCAATACACCTTGGGAAAGGTGTAGGTCAGCAAACTCTAACTCTTTAAGAACCAGGCCTTGAGATTGAGAGATTTGAGGTTCGGGTACCAAACCCTCCACTGGGCACAGGTTAACAGGTTGTGATTCCTGGGAAGACACAGGGGAAGGTGGACTGCTAAGGACATAAGGAGTGGGTACCAGGGCTACCTGGCCCAATCTGGAGCAATCAGAATCATCTTACAGTGTTGAGATCTGATTTTGACTAGCACCTTGAACAGAAGAGGGAAGGGGGGAAAAGCATAAAGGAACTTCCCTTCCCAACTGAGAAGGAAGGCATCCAGCGGGACTGAGCCCAACACTGGGGGCCTGCAACAAAAAAGGGGAAGTTGGTGATTGTCTGGGGCTGCAAAAAGATCTATCTGCGGAGTGCCCCATCTGGCAAATACTACCTCCAGTACTAGGGGATCCAGTGACCATTCGTGATGGCCCTGGGAAATCCTGCTGAGAGCATCTGCCAGGACATTGTCCTTGCCTGGGAGGTGAACTGCCGCAAGGGAGGTGTTCGAGGAATAAGCCAGGGATCACAACTTCAGTTAGCCGGTGCACAAGGCTGTGAACCCGAGTGCCTCCTTGCTTGTTGATGTACCACATTGTAGTGGTGTTGTCTGTTCTGACCTGTACGACTTTGTTCTGAACAGATGTGGAAAAAACTTGAAGTGCTAGAAAAACTGCTCTCAGTTCCAACAGATTGATGTGGAGCAGAGATTCCTGTGGGGACCACAATCCCTGGGTAGTGAGATTACCCATGTGAGCTCCCCACCCCAATAGGGATGCATCTATAGTAAGGATTAAGTAGTGAGACTGAGGGGTGAAGGGAACCCCCTGTCTCAGATTGCTCTGGTCCTGCCACCACTGAAGGGCTTGGATCAGGATTCGAGTCACTGGGATCAATTTGGTTACAGGGTCTCTCCTTTGAGACCAAAAGGCTCTCAAATGGAACTGGACGTCCCTCATCTGAAATCTTGCTCCCTGCACCACTGCTGTAGAAGCAGCCATGTGCCCCAGGAGCTGCAGAAAATGCCTTGCTGGTTGAGAGACTTGAAGGGTGAAAGAGGAGGCCAGAGAGACCAGGGTCCTTGCTCTTTCCAGAGGGAGGAAGGCTCTGGCCTCTTTTGTGTTCAGTTCTGCACCTATGAAGGTGAGGAGCTGGACAGGCTCTAGAACTGACTTTTGAAGACTGAGAAGGAAACCTAGAGATGTGAGCAGTTGCTGAGTTACCTGAAGGTGAAGTTTGACTTGTTCTGGAGACTGGCCTACTATGAGTCAGTCGTCCAGGTAAGGAAAGATGGCAATCTTGTGCCTTCTTAAGTGGGCAACTGCTACTGCCAGGCATTTTGTGAATACCCTCAGGGCAGAGGTGAGGCCAAAGGGCATTGCCCTGAACTGGTAATGGCCTGAGGGCAGTTCAAATCTGAGGTACTTTCGAAGGGAGCTTCTGATGAGAACATGGAAGTAGGCATCCTTGAGGTCCAGGGATGCTAGCCCGTCCCCTGGCCTTAGAGAAGGTAAAATAATTCCCAGAGTCACCATTTTGAATTTTGGTTTTAAAAGGTGCTTGTTTAGGTATCTGAGGTCCAGGATGGGCCGCCATTATCCTGTCTTTTTTGTGGTAAGGAAGTACCTGGAGTACAACCCATTGCCCTGGTGTAGGGGTGGAACCCTTTCCACAGCTCTGAGAGCCAGGAGGGTAGAAACTTCTGCTTCTAGGGCAAGCGCCTCTGAT
This sequence comes from Neoceratodus forsteri, assembly GCA_016271365.2. NCBI lineage: Eukaryota > Metazoa > Chordata > Ceratodontiformes > Ceratodontidae > Neoceratodus > Neoceratodus forsteri. Next base: position 29,291,021 of record CM028129.1, read on the forward strand.
GGATTTGCAGGTGGAAAGGATCTGGTTCTCATCTTTGGAAATTTTTTTTTTTTGAAGCTGAGAACCAGTCCTTGGCTTACTACTTCCAGGACCCACTTGTCTGATGTTAAAGACTTCCAGTCCTGGACAAAGTAAGCCAGCCTGCCCCTACAGGTGTGGAGAATCGGCCTGGCCACCCCATCAGGGTGCCTGCTTGGCAGGGCTTAGGGCTGAGGGGTGGAAGCAGGCTTGCTTGTCCCCTGCCTGCCTCTCCTCTAAAGAACCCCTCTGGGCATAGGCAGAAGAGGAGGCCTGGACTTGGTAAAAGGCCTATGAAAAGGCCTGCCCCTGCCCTGGGATGCTGCCTTTGAGGAGTGGCCTGCCTTTCCTTGGCCTGTGCACTCCTTAGGTGGTCCTATATTCATCCATTTCTTCATGTAATCTCTGTTTGCTCCCCAAACAGAGAATTCTCACAACAGGAAAATTCATGGCCTTAGACTGGGTATCCTGTGACAGGGTGGTACATCTGAGCCAAGCCATTCTGCGAAGTGCCACAGATGTAGCCATGACCCTTGATGACACATCATTAGAGTCTACTGCCCTTGGATGCCTCAATACCATCCGCAGCCACCTGTTCCAGCTCCCTGGCAAGCTGGTCAGGGACCTGTTTTGCCAGGGCCAGCACAGTATCCCATCTGGATTTCTAGTACCTAGCAGCATAAGCCATATAATTTGCCTGTCTGAGTCCCAAAGATGCTGCCATGTACTGTTTCTTTGCCATGGCATCAATCCTCCTGGAGTCCTTTTCAGGGGGGTGAGAAGCTAGAGGAACATTTGCCTTGTCACAGGCTGCAGCCTGCACTACCCCCACATGGCTGCATTGCTGTGTAAGGAACTCTGTATCAGAGCCTGATAATGTATACCTCTTGTCCATCCTTTTATCAACAGGAGGTATAGTGTGAGGAGTTCTTAGAACTTTTACTGTCTGTTTCTGAAAAGATTTATGCAAAGGAACAGACAGTCTCCTAGACTCTGGAATATCCATCATTTCTGCATAGTCAGGCTCCTCTTGGTCATCAACAGCTTCCTCAACAGGGAGCTGGAGAGTTTCAGCAACTTTCTTACAGAACATAAAATGAGAAGGGGACTCAGATAACCTGGGGGGAGAAACCCCTGATGGTCTGTCTGGAGAGATGTCCGGTTCAATGGGCACATCCAGACTTTCAAAACCACATTCACTCTCTTCATACTCCTCTTCCCCCTCCTCCTCCGGTTCATAAAAATCCTCAAAATCATAATCTTGAACTGGTGGAACCGACCGAACCAAGCGCTTCTCTGATGGTGTCGGTTCGGTCAGAACTGGAGAAAGTGACTGGACAATTTGAATTGCTTTAGCTATTTCCTCAGCGGTTGGAGAAGGAAATTTTGGCTCCCCACTAGCTGACTCCCTACTCCTTTTATTTGGAACCGACTCCTCAGAGCTGGCTCTACGTTTGCCCGAGGAAGTATCGCCCTGGTCAGAGGGCACTCCCTCTGGTTTGGGTGGGAACGAACCGGGCTGGCCATCCGGGTCAGCGGACTTTTTGGCCTCCCTTTCCATGAGCCTACCAACTCTCTTTTCTATGGTGACAGCAGGGAAATTCTTACAAATCTGGCAGTCTGCATTGAGGTGGTCAAACCCCAGACAATATACACAGGTGGTGTGTGGGTCAGCCTTAGCAAAGGCTTCCCCACAGAGACCACAGTGCTGAAACCCAGTGGGCGCGGTTTTTCTGTTGGGTTTCTCAGACATAGTGCCAGCCTAACCAAACTTGCTCGTTAGTGGCAATCCACCAAGCAAGACTCTCTTATCGGTTCCCAACCGTGTCACGGGTTGTGGAAAAAAACGTAATGAAATCCGTTTTTTTTAGAACCGATAAGAACCAGGAACCGCACTCTAAAGGACTAGAAAGTATTTTTAAAACAACCTGATCAGTTCAAACTGAACCGCAAAACACGTTTACAAGTTCCACACAGAAGAAATAAATGTAAGCCTATCTATTACTTACAATACCACAGACAGAGCTTGAACCGACCGATTGCGGTTTAATTTTGGTCAAGAAACTGAAAAATAAAACTTTTTAACCGACAAACGAACTGAGCAGAAGGAGAAATCTCCGGAACGACTGTTCAGTGAGGTGGAGTAAAGAATCTGACAGTTTGAGTTTGAAGAACAACAGACAGAGTTTTCAACTGAGCTCACGCTCAAGGTTCCATGCCTGGCCTGGAAAGTTAACTCTTTCACCTCCGGAGCAGTTCAAAGGTTGGGACTCACTGCATATGTCATAATATAGCAAGACTTCATGTTGTTTGAATGCACCATTCTGCGATATTCAGCTGGAGGCAGCTGCGCCCCCCAAATTGCAATGTGCAAGAGCTCAATGGTAATGAATGCATGTGCAACTGAAGGGGAGGAACCATGAATAAATGGTGCAGTGCGATATTCAACTGCATGTTCCATGTGCAATACGGGAGCAAGTGGAAGTTGCGCGATAGCGGAAGTGATCCAAAATAAAAAGGAACAAGAGACAGGCGCAAGAACACTATCAGGAAACCAGAGGTGGTAGCAAGGTGACAGCCACAGAAGAGAGGGAAGCAGTGAGTGGGACTGGAAAGGAGCAGTACAGGGAACACCTGGGAACATAGGGCAACAGGACAGGAGTGGGGAGCCTGTGCCACAGTGGACTGAGAGCAGTGGCAGTGGGCAGGACAGCCAAAGCTCAGAGGTGTTCCCGGTTCAGGGGGAGTATCACAAAGGACAGCGGGGGGAACAGGATTACAGCTGCCAGGGGGGAACATGAGCCAGGGACATGGCCAGTGCCACCATTCAGATGGAGGCGGTAATGAGGGGTGTGAGAAGGCGGGCAGCAGGGCGCGGCCATGGGAGCCCATCGGTATGCCCCCAAAAGCGTGCCGAGCCCGCAACCCGGGCACTACAGTAACACCGAGATTGTGGGCCGGTACCACCTGAACCGGGCAATCCTGAGGTGGCTCTGTGAGCTGTGCAGTGATGAGATGCAGGCACCCACGTGACGGAGCCATGCTCTGTCAGTGGAGACAAAGGTAACAGCTGTCATGTGCCTGCTCGCCACGGGCATCTTCCAGAGACTAACAGGGGGCACAACAGGCATAACCCAGTCAGCCGCATCACGCCTATTCACACAATTCCTCAGTGCACTGCTGCCACATGCTGCGGAGTACATCCGTTTCCCCAGCACACTGGCGGAGCGCACAGCACACATACAAGAGTTCCACAAGGTAGCATGTATGCCTGGCATGCTCGGCACCATTGACTGCACCCATGAGGACATCCTCATGCCACCTGGCCTGGAAGGTGCTGCGTACATCAGCCGGAAGGGCTATGCCAGCATCAACTGCCAGGTGGTGTGCAATGCTAGGGGGCGCATAACCAATGTCTGTGCCACGCACCCTTGGGGAGCACATGATGCCTTCATCTGGCACCAGTCTGCACTGTGTCACAGGTTCGAGAGTGGGGACATCTCCACTGGCCACCTAGTGGGTGAGTATGCAAATCACACAGGATGACATGGATCTTGGGGGGCATAGTCAGAGGTGCCATGGGTACCCGCTCTTCCTGTGGCATCAGGCGTGGCACAGCTGGCTGTCCACCACCAGTCGCAGCCCGTGCTGCCCTGATGGCAGCCACCTTATCTTTTATCCTCCTCCTGTCCATGCCCACCTTCTTCTTGCACTCCTGCATGGACTGCTGGTGGCTGCCATGCTGGTTGATGGCACACGCCACCTCACCCCATGCCGCAGCACGGGCCTGTGGTGTTCCCCGCTGTCCACTGAGCAGCGGTTCCTGGTCAAGGTAGGTCTCAAACAGGCATCTGATTCTGCCCGGGTGAAGTTGGGCCTCATCCGTCTCCCACGTCTCTGTTCCTCCTCCTCCTTCTCCACCTCACATTCGGTCATCATTGATCCTGTGGGAATGACAGGTGTTATCTCTGAATGTGCAGTCTCATGCATCTCCCACACACCACAGTCCACACTGGCAAACAGCATGAAACTCACCACAATAGACTGCAATACCAGACTATGGCCTCTGCAGCCCCATGTCGCATTTATATAGCGCAACGCATGCAAATGAGGTGAGGCTCAATTTTAAATGGACGCTAATGCAGTAACTGTGCCATTGAATTGCTGATGAGCTGATTTGCATATGCTGGCTGAATATCGTGCTGTTGTGCCTTGCGCAACTGTGTTGAATGTGCTCAGGCAGGGGCGCAGCTCTGTGAGGTGTGCAGTAGACACCGAACGGTGCATGCCCGGGGTGCTGACACCGACACCTGCCATGCTGCTGATGTGCTGAGTGTGGGAGGCAGTGCAGGGCACGTCCACCACTGTGCCAGTGGTGCTAGTGCGCTGTTCACATGTATGGCGCTCTTGCCCTGGAGCACCATAGGCGCCGTGGTGCCACAGCGAGGTAGGCCACTACAGGGAGTGCCAGACAGGTGCCCTACCATGCTACATGCGGTGAGTGCCAATCGCGCTGTGGCAGTCTGTGCGCAAGGGACCTCTGACCCTGTACCGACCTTTGCCCCCAGGTGCCATGCATCTTTATGGGTGCACCTCTATCGTGCTGTTCAGTGACAGCGCGATGGGGAATGGCAGCGCAGTACCGTGCAGCATCTGCACTTGGCAGACGTGCGCTAGGGAGTGCCATTTTGATTCTCACTCGTGGAAAGATGGCACGGAGACGGGCACCTATCTGGAGCCAGATTGAACTGGCTAACTTTGTGTCCTTAGTTGAGCCCCATGCTTGTGCCCTGTTTGGTGAGGCACCCCTGGACAGAGCCAGGAGTGCTCGTGTGGGAGGAGGTGTCAGTGGTCCTGGAGGAGGCAACAGGGCCCCAGCGCACAGCGGAGCAGTGCAGGCACCGGTATGGGGACCTCCAGCGGAGGGACCCAGACAGGCTTGCCCGCCTACGGGCATGTGCCAGTAGGGGAGCAGTTCCACGGTCAGGTAGGTGCCCCATCCATACACTGGTTATGTCCATATGGGTATCGCAGTGGGCATGTGTCCACCACATGGGGGAGTGGTCCATCCAGTGTGGGCAGTGGTGGTGGTGGTGGTGGTATAGGGGTGGGGGCAGAAGGGTTTGGCTGTGTGGGATCGCACACACCGGGGTGGGGGGGCCTTTGCTACTGGATTGTACTGATGTTCCTCTCTCCATGTTTGCACCCTAGGCCCTGAGGAGCTCCGGCATGTGAGGGAGGAGAGACAGCGGTGTGAGGCACATCCAGATGCCGGAGGACCCATACCGGCCCAGCGCCGGGACCAGCCTGATGATGGTGAGTGCCTTACTTCCAGGATTTTCTATGCATCCTGTGTAGCAGGGTGGGCGGCAGGGCATGGCCACCATCCATTGACACCACTGCCGTGTATGCCACATAGTACAGTCAGCGCTGTCCAGTGGCACTGCATGTCTGGGAGTCCATCACTGGTGGTCCATGCATGCACCAGGTACATGGCTGTGCCACTGCCTTCGCACCGCAAAGCCATGTCACTGTACAGTCACGAAATGCTGTGTGAGACTTGGGTGGTGGGTGTGTGCAGTGGTACACATGGCTGTGTATGCCTGGGTGGGCAGGTCTTTTGGACACGATCACTGTGGGTGGTCGCACATCATCACAGGGGCATGTCCCATGGCTGTATGCCATGCACAATGGGTGGGCTGCAGGGGGCTGTGCATTCACACCTATTGACTCTGCTGCCTTGTCCTAGGTGGATGGAGGATGGTCCATGTGGAGCGGGCACAGCAGGAGCTGCTGCAGGTGGCCAGGGCCTCTCTGGCCATCCTAGAAAGGATGGATCACCATGGTGTGCGGCGTCGACATGGCAGGAGGTGCCATAGAAGTGGGGAGTGGGGCTCCCACTGAAGATGGACCACACATGGACCTCGACAACCCCTCTGGACCCACCCTCACACCCCTCCTTCCCTCTCCCATTTGTTCATCCCTGCCCCTTACCCACCGCCACCCAGTTTGAGGCCCTCACCCCTTTTAATTGTATATATTTGTACATAGTTTTGTCACTACTTTTATAATATATGTGTTTAGTTATGCCTGCTGTTGTCTCTGATTTGCAGCGGGCTAATGGTGCTCAGCTGCAGTGGTGTGCATGGTGTCGGGGGTGGTGCTATCATGGGTGTGTGTGTGTGTGTGTGTGTGTGTGTGTGTGTGTGTCTGTAGAGGAAGCAAGTGTGCTGTGGGCGTAGATCTCAGTCACTGTCTGTGATTTGTGTGTTGTTCCCTGTGCAATGGATGACTGTGTGCAGTGGTACACAATGCATGCGCTGTGTCCATGGCACACCTGTCAGACCATCCATGGCCTGTGCAGCTGCCACCCTTGCATGTCTGTGACCTGCAAAGTCTGCTGCCATGTCAGTGGTGGCTGCCCATGCTGGACTGCCACTGTACCCTGCGCGATGCCGGGTTGCCTCCTGTCACTGGTGTGGTGCACATCTGCCTCGGGTGGCACTGTTGCCACCGCTGTTGTTGTCCAACCTTGATGCTGTCATCTGTGCCTGTTGCACAGGATGTGCTCTACTGTCTGTCATTTGTGCTCCAGCTGCATGCTGGTGGCGTACAGCATTGTGGTGCCTGCACAGGGTTGCTGGCACACCTGTGCCGTGGAGGGGTTCTGGCCATGTGTACACGGCTGCTGTGGTCACACACCAGGGGCTTGGTTGATCTGCTACTGTGTCCCTGTGTTGGTGTGCCCTTGGGTATGGGTGGTTGTTTGTCTGTGCACTGTGTTGCATCCTGTGTGGCGCATGCATCCATGCAACACTGTGGGTGTCTGTGCTGGCTGTTGTGGCCAGTGCTAGGATGGGGTGTGTCCTTGGAAGGGTGTGCAGGGTGCTGTAACACTGGTGGTGGGGTCCAGAGCATGCCCTGTCATGTGTGTGGTACCTCATATGCCGACGCATGGTCAGCATCACAGCTGTACCTGGGGGTGATGTGCGTGGTGGCACTGTGTCTGCAAAGGTTGCTTCACTGTCTGCTGCTGCCCACTGTTGGGTGCTCATGGTGGGGCTGTCTTGCATGGTTCTGTGGTGCACAGGGTTGTATTGTCACAGTGGGGGTGGTGGTATGCTTGGGGTGTCCTGCACTGTTGGGTGCTACTCCTGGGCAGGGTGTATGGGGATCGTGGTGCAGGGTGTGCTCTGCATTGGTGGATTGGTGTGGCATGGGATGGATGGGCATCCATGTCTGACAGACCCAGCTTGCAAGGGGGTGTGCTGGTGCACCATGCCACAGCGGTGGGTTTCTTGCTGGTTTCCCTGGGCCAGTGGTTCTTCCTGCTCTCCTCTGGTTGTGCTGTGCATGGGGTGTGGGGGGCGATGTCTGTTCTGCTGTGTGCTCCTCTGCCCATCCCTACCTTGGGTGGTGGACCCCTGCATCCTGTCCCTGCACATCCCTGGTTGTGCTGTTGCACTGCTGCCTTACTCCACTAGGCCTCCCTGGTTTTGCTAGTGCGCATCTGACCTGCACCACTGCACATCACTGGTTAAGCTATGGTGCAGTTGGCATGATATTCAGTCGTGTGCCGCAGGTGCATCTTGACCTGCGCAGTGTTTGAATATCGCATGCGTTGTGCATGGGCGCAGTGGACTTGCACTTGCTTCTGTTGTTGCGCACTTTTGTGGCACAGTTTGAACTGTGTAACTACAGTACTTAGTTTAAGTTAGAAGGAGGAGGGAGGGAGGGGGGATATTGTAGTTTTGTAGTTCATTAGGTGAATGTATAATACTTAGATAATGTAAGAGTTATTTTTCCTTTTTTTCTTTTAATGTTCGTTTATTTTATTGGGCCAATGTAACCTCAAGGTCATATATATCAAGTCATTGTAAAAGTCAATTTACGTGACCTTTATTGTAGCAGAGTATTTTAAATTTAAAAAATAAATAAAGTACATTGAATTTAAAAAAAAAAGATTGCTAAGATGGAATCTTGCTTTGCAAGGGTATGATATGACAATATTACATAGGGCTGGAGCCAAAAATCAGAACTCTGATGGGCTGTCTCGTGTCTACGAGGAGTGAACTGATTTGGGAAGCTCATCCCATGAAGGGGATAGAGCCCCCAAATTCAGTCTAGGTGGGGAGGAATTGTGACACTTGGACAGCTGGTTCTGATCGCTGTATGATTTTTGTATCATAAAGATGTGTTATTGAAAGTCTCTCATGAGAGATGCTGAAATAGCCTGTGGAATGACCTCCCCCCCCCAAAGGTTTTAGCTACAAGTTGTTACCTGGAAGGCCAAGAGATAATTACAGGCTAGAAGAGACCTAAATTAGGATCTCCTGTTTATCTAGCTTAATTGTAGCTTGCTTGCCAGCTGCTAGGATGGGAAATCATAAACTTTTATAACATTTAGAGGAGGAGAGCAGATTATGATGGTTTAGTGCAAAGTCATAAAAGATTCTTTGATGTGTCCTGGGAAGAAGAGCTACTTGAGATCAAAGCGGGGATGTTATTTAAAGAGTGTCATTTGTTAAATGAGTTTTACTGAAATGTCACTTAATTAATTTACATCCTGAATTGATAAGACATCCTGGGTGTATAATTTTTATATTCTGACAGGGAGGAGCTAAGTGACCTCATGCAAAGAGGTTGGCAAAGCCAGTTATAAAACAGTATTCTGTTTTCCACTAAGACACCCATGTTTGGACTCTGAAAAAAAGAAACATCTACAGCACTATAAGAAGATAAGAATATATTAGGTAGACAGGTCTAAGTATATTATTGGTAGGAATTTGCACTTTTTAAACCTTATTGTTCTAAAAGATTGTATGTTTTGTGATATATGGTTCTGTGTTTTACATTTTGCATTTTTATCTATTTTAAGTAAACCTCTATGTTTAGAGACTACCTGGTGTGCCTTTGACATTCTTTCTTTGACAAAGGAAGCATATATGGTTAAAGCTGACACTGTACAAAGCTTACTGGTTTTACCAAACTGGGAAAAGGTAAGAGTTTATTCTGAGGTCTTTAATAGAGTTTTAAGGGTTTGTTTTGTATGCCTGGTTAGATGCCTGTAGGCAAAAGATATCTGGCCCCCCCGAAGAGCAGAATTATCTGAGCCTGTACATTGGCTACACTAGCAGGAGGGTCACAGTTTGAATCCCTCCAGAACTTGAGACCAAAGTTTGATTCAAACCCACAAAACAGACAGGAGGGTTATCCTGTTCTGTTAACTGTTCACAATACTGTGCTCAGAGGTTGGCACTGTGGGAGCAGAGGGCCTGACCTGCTGAGTGGGTTTGTGACAAGGCACACTGAGACAAAGCTTGTTTCCAGGTGTGACCTGGGAGCACAAGGAAGTTAAGTGACATGCTTAGGGTCACACAGTATGCAAGTGGGGTCTGTTGGATTCAAACCCAGGTCTCCAGGTTTGCAGCTCAGAGCCCTAAACCACTATGCTATGTTGTCTCTTAATAGACCTCAAAGCCAGTCTTCTTAGTGTAAAGTTTGTAATTTCACACACTGACATCCTACAGTAGCAAGAAAAACAACAGACCAGCTCAGCCAGCAACACACCCAAATAAGAGAGTGTTCTGTGAAAAAATACACAAGCTAATGTCATCATAACATGAGGAGCAAAAGGCTTCTAATTTAGTGTAGCTGGTGGCAGATGGTTGCTTTCCTTCTAAAGCGTGAATGTTCCATCCTTTATAATGGGCAAAAGAAGATGAGAAGAAATTGGGACAATTACATCTTGATAAGGAAGACACAAATCAGACATTTCTTGGAAATACTTCATGAGTGAGGTCTCCAGATAAAAATAGCCATAAAACCTTTATACAAACCTATACACAGGTTTGCGATGGATCAAGGATAGAACTTAGAAGCTAGCTAAGTCATCTTTCCAAGGTAGGTCAGGAAAATTACTATTTTCAAAGATAATTTTCTGATAAGAGTTCAGGCAGGAGAGCCATCAATACTTTGAAAACCTAATTTAAGTTCCACCATGGTAGTGTCTTTCTTTGCTATAGCCTAACAACCATATATCCCTTAATCCTTGGGAAAGTTTTATTGGACCTCAGATATGAACTGCAGTTCTGTTGAATGTACCCTTCCCAAGGTAACCCAGTTAGGTTTCTGTAACTGTCTGCTAAATTAACTCCTTATCTCATTACTTAAATATATAATTTAAAATAGGTCCACCACACTCACATATTGTATAGTATAAAAGGCATTGCAGCGATCTCTACACACTGACATTACACGTCTAGTAAATCCGATGCCTGGCATGCTAGAAGCAATGTTGCCTTACAGTGTCTTCACACGAGCTATCTAATTAAGAAGCAAGTTGAACAATGCTGTAGTTTACTTCTTCAAAACTCAAAAACGTCTGGGGGTGAATTAGTATGGTGTAATACTTGCTACAGTTTGTATTTAAAAACATTTTAAAGGGAGCACTCTCAGTGTTCTTTAGGTTCTGTTATAAAACTGTGCTCACAAATTCGTAAGCATAAAAGGTGATAAAGGACCATTTAAAGAAATGACTCAACATGTAGACCCATTGTTCACATAGATGCAGGGTCAGGAAATGTTGCTATATTCAGAATTATTTGTATATGTAATGGGGAGGAATCTCTGCCAATGAGGTCCACCCTGGTTGAGTTCTTGTAGAAGCACATAGAGGTGAATTCAAATATGTTGTGCGCTGGTTCCTTCATTTGAGTAGACTCTTCTAGCTTGGTGGGCTGCAAACATCTGTAGTTTGAATGTTGCCCGATTCCAAAGACTGAGATCTGTACCCCTTTTAGTTCAGGGCAGAACTAACATGAGCAAGTCATGCATGGGCCAGGTGCCAGCACTTTTGAATATGGATATTTTGTATGAAGCTCTTCCGTGTCAACAAAATCTGCTGAACATTTTGTTAACACAAACTAGGTGCAATGGGTTCCATCATGAAAAAGGACATAAGTTTGCTGCCTCCTGATTGGCCAAGAGGGCTCTGAACCCATTCTCTTACTGGGTGACCACCAACAATTTAGGAACTCTTCAGGCAAGCAGGAGACGGTGCACTCAGATAGCTCTGCTTCCCATGGGGCTTTTTCCTTTACTTTTGGCAGTCATTATGGTATGGGGAAAGGGAACTATAACCCCCTCAATTACTGTTATTTCAAAAGAAGCTAAATTACCCAGTTTTTTATACTCTTTTTATTGAATTTTCTGCATGTATATATACATTATACATAATATTTCTCATTTAGTTGAACATTCAGTATAAAGCAAATATTTCAAATACAGTCCATATCAACACTCCATGTTGATTCATCCATAAACAACATGATTTCAAGTTACTTTCTTATCTAACTAATTAACAATAACTAAACAACTGGGCCATCATTTTGCTTGAAATATCTCATAATAAATATCCTTACTCATATATGTGCAGTTCATGAAATAAATCATATAACACAACTCATATTTTATAATAAATGATATCCAGAAGTTTCTCTTAGCCCATAGTTACATTAATTAAAATCTATTTCTTATATTTAGAAAGGGACTAAAGTGCCATTTGTGGTGAGGGGGTAGTGGGGCCACCACAATTTTTTTTCATGAAACCCTTATTTTTCCTTAAATTAGTATGTATCCCTCTAAAATATAAAGAAAAAGGACAGACACATAGCTGCAAGTATCAAGCGGGGGAAGGTCTTTACTCTGCAAATCACTTTCTCTGTATCCTATCATTCTTTGGGGGGTGGGGTCCTGTGCCAACTCCCAATAAAATTATCCAGTGTTAATAACCCCTCCCACCCTGACTGCACACACAATAAGCACTAGAAACTAAAGATTGAAGTCTTTTCCTCCAACCTTATTTTATTCCTCACTTTATGCGATACAGCAGGCCTCTCATTTTGTGGTGCATACTTTCTCCTCTGTCTGGCACTACATCACAGCTGCCACTCTCTCTCTCTTATTTTTCCCTTCCATGATTGTTTTATGATTGTTAGCTACCACTCCTGCTTAATACACTTCTGGATTACATTTTAGTTATAAAAAAAACTAAGAAAAAACGCCTGCTTAAAAACCATCTGTGTGACTGTATTTTCAAACTCAAACAGCAAAACTACTATCTCAGTCCCATGCTCGGAAGCACACACTCAGCTGTTATCTCATGGCCTTGACTGTAACAACACACTATGCTCTAATCACACTCCTTGAGTAGGGAACATCCACTCAGCTGCTATGTTATGGCCTTGAACATAGTCAGACAGTAAGCTGTGATCTCAATCCATCAGTTGGGAGCACACACTCAGTTCAAGACACCATCTTCTTCCTAAATCAGGACTACTTTCACTAACCCAAACTATATCTCATGTCCTGCATTGATAATGCACACACAGTATCAAGTACACACCACATTAAACTGTTACACCTACAGTATGAGTTGCTTAACCATTTCTCAATAAGAACACATAAGTGTTGCTGTATGCAACTAAAACCCATTCAAAAACCAATACCTAAGAGTTGCAACTCAGGGTTGCATGACACTGTGACAGACCTGCAGAGGCAGCTGCAGCTCAGTTTAAATGAAAAAAATAGTCAGAAAGGTTTCTCTTGATCTAGTTACATGTTGAGAAACAATGCAAAGTGAGTTCCAATGCATTAAAAACTAAGAAAACAAGCATTTGTCAATGCTGAATGTTGCTTGCTTGTATGTGCTGTTTAGGCATTTGGAAGTGATAGTTCCATGCCTTCCTCCCAAGACATCCACTGTGTCTTTCCATTCAGTATTCAGAGAAGAGTGGGAGGGGCAAAGGCCACAGCAGTACAGCAGTTGCCAAGGGGGTGAAGAGGTGGACAATAGTCCATTCAAAGGCAAAAGAGTCCTGCAGGAGCTCACTAAAATGAAAGTGGACAAAGCGATGGAACCAGATGGCATACGCCCAAGGATATTAACAGAACTGCGAAGGGAGATAGCAGTACATCTGGCAGCCATGTTCATTGAGTCATTCAACATGAGTGAACTGGAGGAGGGCACATGTGGTCCCTCTACACAAGTCCGGCAGCAGGGAGGAGGCAGGGAACAATAGGCCGTTCAGCCTCACCTCAGTAATGAGGAAGATCATGGAGACATTGCTTAAAGAAAGGATAGTGGGGCATCTAGATGCCATTGAAGCCCATAGACAACATGGATTCACAGTGGGGACATCATGTCAGATAAATCTGGTTGATTTCTTTGACTGGGTGACAAAGGAAGTGAATCAGGGTGGGGCAGTGGACAACGCTTACCTTGATTTCAGCAAAGCCTTTGACACCATCCCATATAGGAGGCTGATAAACTAGCTGGGTAGGCTGGGCATGGGGGAAAGGGTGGTGAACTGGGTTAGAAACTGGCTAACAGACAGGAGGCAGAGAGTGGTGGTAAATGGTGTGCAGTCTAGGGAGAGGGGGCGACCAGTGGGGTGCTGCAGGATCGGTCCTGGGGCCAGTTCTGCTCAATGTCTTCATTAGTAATATTGCAGAACGTCTGAAGGAATTTTCACCAAATTTTCAACATAGCCATTTTAAGATCTCCTGCTCATGAACAGTGTCACTGTGATTTTCTTAATCTGTCCCAAACATTGATTGCACACACGAATCGCCATTGTGCACTACATGCACGGAAACATTTTAGGCGATATGTGAAAAATGACAGCTGTACTGCTCATAGGAGGTATGGTAAATGGCAATGTTGAAAATCTGGTGCAAATATTAAAAATTTGCGAACTACGAAGCATCAGTAGAACTGCGCAACACATGCTCAGTAAAACAGTAATTTTAGAATTTTTTTCACCAAATTTTCAACATAGCCATTTTAAGACCTCTGCTCATGAACAGTGTCACTGTGATTTTCTTAATGTGTCCCATACATTGATTTTGCCCACCAACTGTGCCATTGTGCGCTACATGGGCGAAAACATGTTTTGGGTGAGATGTGAAAAATGACAGCTGTACTGCTCAAAAGGAGGTGTGGTAAAATGGCAATGTTGAAAATCTGGAATGAAAATATTGAAAATTCGCGAACTTACGAGCATGTATAGGAACTGCGCGCAACGCAGGCTCGTAAAACAGTCATTTTTAGGAATTTTTTCACCAAATTTTAAACATAGACTTTTTAAGAAGCCTCCTTATGAACACTGGCAGTGTCGTTTCATTAATCGGTCCCGAAAGTTGATTTCATGCAGTGACCGTGAAATCACCCTACGGGCCTGATTAATGCCATGACAGTGCAAGAATTCATGAGGAGGGGTCCCAAAAACCCCATGTTGAAAATTTGGGCCCAAAATTCCCAAAAATGCCTGAGATATGCAACAAAGTTGAAAAAACCCTATCTATCCCATTATACAGCTTACCGGCATTTCCTCAGTTCGAGGTCGGCTTTGAAGAGTGCAGATGTGTTCCCAGTCTACCAAGATCATCGTGCCAAGCTCCGGAGGTAGATGGGGTGAGGGGGAGGTGGGGAGGCAAGGTGCGCAGTGGGTGGGTGCGGGTTGTGGGAGGGGGGCAGGGAGAAGAGCTGAGGGACAGGTTTTGTATTTACAGGTTTTTTTTTTTTTAATAAGACTACGAGGGACGAAGACTACAAGGGACATTTGCCACACTGGGGTGGGCTCCCAGCATGGCAGCTGGAAGGCTGTTGGGGCTGAAGCTGACGGGGATTGGGCACCCGTCAGCCATAACATCAATTTGCCACGCTGGGATGGGCTCCCAGCGTGGCACCTGAATGCTGGGCGTGCAGCCGGCGGGGATTGGGCACCCCATCGGCTGTACATTGTGGGGGAGGGAAGGCGCATGAGCACGCAGTATGTGTGCGTGCGCGCGTGTGTGTGTGGAGGGGGTAGCTCTGCTCACTCAAGCGGAGCTCTCCCTTTCAATTGTATGCCACTGCATTTTCAACTGCTGTCATAGACAGCTGCAGCAGTGATTGGGGAACTGGGTCCGTGCCTGCAAACACACTGACTGCATTGGAAGACGGGTGCCACACCTCCGAAAACTCAGATGATGGCACTATGTTTCTTGCACATGCATGCAAGCAACATAAAAATGATAAAGCAACTTATTGGTGTGAAAGGTTAATGTAACCTGTACTGTACTGTATTACGAAAACAATAAATTAAAACACTCCTCCTACAGTGACTGGCGGCTCCCGTACAAAGTTTCTCATTGAGCTCAAATACTGTGACAAGGGGAACTCACTTAAAGTCACAGGGGAAGATTCCAGAGGGATGTCCATAAGCACTTTTTCACAGAATGTTGTGGGGCTAGGGTAGGGTGAAATTTATCTTCCACCAGCAAAAATTCTAACAAAATTCCAATTTCACTTCTGTGAAATGTTGTGAATTTTCTGTAAAACGTTTGTGTCATTTTATCAAAATTGTGATTTCAGTTATTTCCATCTAATTTACAAAGTGTTTATTCGCAGTTCACCAAATTTGGTATGATGACTTTACAAACACCTATATAGAACTGTATCAAGTTTCAGTTCTATATCCTTAAAGATGGCTGAGGTCTGAAGCCTACAAACATTCAGAAATTCAAAAATTACATTTTGCAATTATATAAACTATAAAATTTTAAGCCCCTATATCTTTAAAACTAGGGAATGGAATATCACCAGTTTTGTTGGATTCATTGACATTAAATGTTAGGCTTTGATGCCATACCAATGACCCAGTAGCAGAACATCATGTTTCCATGTTGATGATGCAGGTCTGGAAGCAAGCATAGAAAGTCACGTTGGGAGGTAGGTAATGGCCCAGACAACTGCCATTCGAAACTGCATCTCCATCAAGGAGGGTTGGTGGTGGGTTCCACCAGCACAGCCCTTGCGGCTGGGTCAGGGAGCAGACTTCTACCACAGCGGAAGCTATGACTGTGCAAGGCTGATACAGGCACTGTCCCCACCAGGAGAGATGGGACAAAAAAAATGTTGGAGAAAAAAACAGTAGCCAACTGAATGATGGCTGGGTTTAGCCAGTTTGGGTGTATCTCTGTTAACTGAGTACATCCCTGTGAGACGAGCTTCAGGCATGGTGAAAAAACAATATGGAAATAATAGAGGCTGTGTGTGTAAACTCAATAATCTCTTGTTTAACAGTTGGCCAAATTATAAGCAACAAAAGATTCCAAAATAACATCAGTAATTAAAGTGCAATTTCATGAGCTTTTGTGAAACTGTGGAATGTGATGATACATTTGTGGAAGCCATGCCCATACATTTTGCCCAGTCATACAACTGAGTTGCCATTGTAGAGGAGGGTAGAGGCTAGGTAAAGTGGCAATAAGGTAGCATTCATAGAAGGTTCCATATGTAGCCTGTAGCTACTTTTCTCTGCTGGTACCCCCCCCCCCATGTTTTTGTAATGTCTTTGCCAAACACAGAACAAGAACCAATGCCCTATACATGGCATGCAATTTACTCTTGGGAGAATTACTTAACTGGTACCACCTCTAGCTTTAGAGTGTATACCGGGATCATTATCTAAAGGATGGGGGTGAAGGTACAGTATTAAAAAATGAACCTTTGTATTTACAGCTAGGTCCAGGGGAGAGAATGCTAGGCATATGCTAGACCTAACTGCTGAGGGACCCAATAACGTTCACACAGAAACAATAAGCTGAATGTCCAAAGCAGTAATTAGGATTGTGCAGAATGGCTTTATTCACAGGTATTACTAAAGCTAGAGATGTGTGAAATTAGAAAATTTCATTCCACAAAATATTTCATGAAATTTGAGCATTTCACAAAATATTTTGTGGGTGCAAAATGTGAAATTCCGAGTGCTAAATGCAAACTTTTGTCACAAAATGTGAAATTACGTCAATGAAACATGAAATTTCACCTGCGAAATGGCAAAATTAAGGCAAAATTTCACGTTTTGCTGCTGAAATTTCACACCCAGCAAAAAATTTCGCAGAATGGCGGATTTGCAGAAAATGTTTTGCATGGAGAAATTGCCGATTTCATGGCAATTTTGCAGGCAAAATTTAATTTCGCAACATCTCTAACTAAAGCACAAGTGGATCCCACAATGGTTGGTTATTGCAAACAAGTGCACTCTTTTTCCAGAAACTCATTTGCTAGGCAGTGCAGTTTTCCACTGAAACATCTCTGTCCATTTTCCCAAAGTGCTCATGGCCAAACCACATACTGTACTTTAGATACTTTCAGAACACATTTCTATTTTCCAAAGTAGATGCTCATGGCCAGAATCACATTCATGAGCCATTTCCAAACACAAGCAGCTCAGCAGCCCAAGACTGGGCATACACTCACTGGCAGTGCGGCCATTTCTGATCTGCCATCCACCTCACCACCTCTATGGCTGCAGGACTTCCCCAAGCAGTTCAGCAGCCCCTGACCAGGCATACTGTACAGTCACGGGCAGTGTAGCCATTTCTGATCTGCAGCTTGCCTCACCAGCTCTATGGCTGCAGGACTTCCCCAAGCAGCTCTACAGCCCCTGACCAGGCATACTGTGCACTCGCGGGCAGTGTAGCCATTTCTGATCTGCCACTTGCCTCACCAGCTCTATGGCTGCAGGACTTCCCCAAGCATGAACGGTCCAATTCTGAGATGGCATTTTTTCCTATTTTGGTGCTTACAGTGCAGCTTCTCCCTGATTGGCTGCCTTCCTGTGCTGGAGCTCACTGATTGGTGTGCCCTTAAGCCCCAGACTCTGACTGCTAACAGCTATTTTCTTCTAAAGTTCCTGCTACCCTTATTGCTGTTTTTAGGCTTTTAACTTCTTGGTATCACACTATTTTGTCCTGCCTACCCTCCCCAGCCCCAACCTCTATTAAATGCATATAAGCTCCACCCTGTACTCTTCCACTTGCTCTGCTGTTGGCCACTCTTACCTCAAGCCAGTCTTAAGCTACCTTAACCCCTTCCCTCAACCTGTAATTGCTCTAGCCACTCTAATATTGTGCTATGGACAGAAAACCTAGCCCTACTTACTCTGTTTGCTGAGCAACCCCTTCCTGCAATAATGTTCTCTGTCTATGCTGCTCCTCTGTCCCTTTTTACTGTATCTCTTAGCCTTCTCTCCCTTCCGTTACCACACCTGCTCAACAACTCCAAGCCCCGCTCTTCCCCCCTACATTCCTCACTACCCCACTTACCCCCTACTACAACCTAGCAATAATTCCTACAGCTTATTCTCATACTTGGATACACTGCTCTACTCAGCCCTCTGCCCTCATATCTCTACGTTACTTGCACACCCTTCTCTGTCTCTTTAAATTCCAACTTTCTGCTTTCTGCTACTCACCCTGCTTCCCCAAAATGTCTAGTCAATCCTGAAGTAAGAGTACCAAGCTCAACTTCAACATAATCTCTCTCTTTAGGGGATATAAACCCCAACCCAGGCCCCCAGCTCATTAAAACCTCCCTCCCCTTCTACCCCCTTCTTTCTGCCTTCCTCCCTCACCCTGAATATCCTCCCCCAAGGGCTATAGATCCTCCACCTTAACATTCAGAGTCTACTCCCAAAACTTGACCTGCTGCACCCTCTAATAAAGGCAGCACATCCAGTTATACTAATAGCAACTGAAACCTTGCTTACAAATAAGGTCCCTAATGCATCCATCACTATCCCTGGTTATGCTGTCACCTACCAGGACAGAACTAGCAGGGGTGGGGGGAGTCACTATCTACTCCTCTGCCTCACTCCAAACCACAACTATCCTATCAACCACAGTTCCCAAGACCTATGAAGCCCTCATCCTAGGGCTTTCTCTACCCTTCTCAGTCCCTATATTCATTGCAGGTGTGTACTGCTGCCCTGGTCTACACTACACCATTACCGCTGAACTCATCACCTCCATTGGGTCCCACAATCAATCAATCAATCAAAGTCTTTATTTAACCAGGCGATCACCATGGAGCAAGCTCATTTTTGAGGTGGACCTGGGTTTGTTAACAAGGGACAATATACATGGGATGCAACACACAAGAAAATAGTAATAATACAAATAAAGTGAGATACAATAATACAGTATATACAAAGTATCAGCAGGTAGCATTGACAGTAGTATATGTTTGGAACAGAAGATACAGCTAGTTTTGGGTAGGACACAATTTTTCATAAAAGTAAAGAAATATACATATCAGATGCACTGAACACAAATAAAACCTAATATAAAAAGATATATAGTGATACGGTATGGAGAATTTAGAGCTGGAACCAGGGTCAAAGGAATGTGGAAGGGGCAGATATGGGGGCAGAAAAAGGGGAGAGGGAAGAGTCTATTATAGATGTGATCAGTCTTTTAACAGTAGTAATTAGAGTGTGCTTGGACTTATAGGAGTAACTATTTAGGGTAGACAGGCACAGGACTCCTTATTATGATGTAGATATAGAGATTTAAAAGCTGCTAGGCTGATGGGGTGAGTTAATTTCAAAGTTTTTTGCAGCTTGTTCCACAGATGAGGGAGCACAAAGCTGATGGCTGCTCTGCCAATGCGAGATTTTGCTTTGTAAACATAAAATATGAGGTGCTTCCCAGGGCATACTTCCCCAGAGTGCACAAAGGTAAACAGACAGAGATATACTGGGGCAGTTTATTTGAGATAGCTTTGTATGTCCAAACCGCAGCATTTTTTTGCCGTCTGGAACCAAGGGATGTACAGTGGTGGGTTGAGTATGGAAGACCTGTGATAAATCTTGTGGCTCTGTGATAAAGCTTATCGAGTTTGGCTAGGGTACCTGCAGGTCCCTGACTATATAGAAAGTCTGCGTAATCCAATAGGGAAAGAAGGGTAGTTTGAACCAGTTTCAGTTTAGCATCTCTAGTGAGGAGATTATTAATCCTAAAGAACAGACGAAGTCTTTGTCTAAGTTTCTTTACCAGTTCTTCTAAGTGATCTGTGAAAGTAAGTCTATGGTCTAACCAGACCCCCAGGTACTTGAACTCTGGTATGTAGTCCAACCGCTCACCTAGAATGGTAGCGATCTGTGGGAGTGTCCCAGCAATTGCAGGATTTATTGCATTTTGAAGGGGGCGAGAGGAACATTGCTTTGGGGTTTTTGCATTTAAGAGCAGTTTCTGGTTTATAAGCTGATGTTGCAGCAGATTAAATTCATTTTGTAGGGCTTTACAGGCCGCTTCAGGTGTGGGGCTACTAGCATAGAGTACCATATCATCCATGAATAGGTGTATTTGTGTTTCTTTGATAGGGGCATCTACGTTGTTAATATAAATAGTGAAGAGCAAGGGACCAAGAATGGAACCTTGCAGTACACCCCTCAATAGGGGTTTTGGTGGAGAAACTTCCCCTTCTGCCTTTACTTGTTGAAGTCGTCCTGAGAGGTAGTTGGAGAACCATTTAAGGGATAGGGAATCCAAACCAATGTTCTGGAGGGACAACAGAAGCAGTCTGTGATCAATGGTATTGAATGTCTGCCTTAGGTCCAAGAAAACTGCGCAAAGTTTTTTTTGTCTAATTCAAGCTACCAGTCATTTGTCACCTTAGCAAGAGCAGAGATTGTACTGTGCTCTGCTCTAAAACCAGATTGTAATGGGTTGAACAAATTTTCTGATTCCAGGTACTTCCAAAGCTGGGAGTTCACTATTTTCTCCAGCATCTTTGGCAGGATTGGAAGTAGGGAGATTGGCCTGTAGTTATTGAGGTCACTAGGATCTCCTGACTTAAACAAAGGGACCACTAGTGCATTTTTCCAAATAGGCAGTAGGTCACCCTGGGACAAGGATAAGTTGAAGAGATGAGTAATTGGAACTGCGAGGACACGGTAGCTGACCTTTAAGAAGTACGGGTCAATGAGGTTGGAACCAGCACTTTTTCTAGAATCCAGCTGAAGGAGAAGATCTTTGACTTCTTTCAAGGAGGTAGGCTGCAAAGAGAAGGATGGACTGGGGATGGTTTTTTCTTGTGTATCCAATCTAAGTTGTTGGCGGAGGATATTCGCAGGAGAGGAGTCAAAGGCTAACCCTGCAGTGGCAAAATGATTATTGAGAGCATCGAGGATAGACGGTCTGTCGGAGTTGACAGTATTGTCGATCAATAATTTAGTAGGTAGGGAATTTACAGTGGTGTGACCTTCAATGTCTTTGATAGTCATCCAGGATTTGGAGGCATTCCTTGAGGAGCTCTCCAGCTGAGAGTGGTAGAAATTAGCTTTGGCTTCTCTGACCATTTTGGTGCAGAGGTTGCTCACCCTCTGGAAAGAATTCTAGTCATTTATTAAATTAGTTTTCCTAGCAGTTCTCCAGAGTACATCCCTACTCCGCAAAGCATCTTTCAGGTCTTCTGTAAACCACCAACAGGGTTTGTTTCTGGCACAAACTTTTACTATGGGAACATACTTGTTGAGAGCCCCTAGCACAATTTCTGAGAAAATATCGTAAGGCGTAGTCAGGGACTTGGCTCGATAGAAGTCCTGCCATTACATGGAGTCTCTTAGGTCTGATATATACCCATGGAGATCAAAGTTGCGTATGCACCTTTTAAAGGAGAATTTTGGTGCAGTTGTGGATTTAAGAGTGGATCTTACACACGCAATGAAGCAATGGTAGCTAATATCAGAGAAAAAGATGCCAGCATGGGAGAATCTATAGGTGAGCTCTACCTCCTAGGTGACCTTAATCTAGATTGGTTGTCTCCCTCCCTATGTAAAGCTTGCACTGACTTAGCTGCCCTTAACCTGTCTCAACTAATCATGGAACCCACTCGCCAAAACCATAAATCCCAAAACCACACGCTCCTAGACTGGGCTCTCACCTCACACCCACACAGGGTAATCCAGACCGGCCTGCAGCCTCATGCGCTTAGTGATCATCATATGATCTACTATAGTCAGGAAAATCACCAAGCTAAGGCCCCTCCCAAACTGCTAACTATCCAATCCTACAAAATCTTTGACCCTGCCACACTACATCAGGACCTAACCCTCACTGACTGGGCCCCTATAGCCTCCGCTAAATCTATTGATGTTGCTATTGCATATCTCAGAGACAACTTTCTCTCTATCTGGAACAAACATGCTCCCCTTAAGCAAGTCAAAGATTGTGGAAATCACCTTCCTTGGGTCACCCTTGACCTACTGGCCTTGCAACAAGATGTGATTTAGCTTGGAAAACTCTCAAATCCATCAAACTCCCTTGTGACCTATCTAACTACTGTACCCTCAGAAATGCCTGCACAAAAGCCATCCAGCAGGCCAAATCTGAATACTTCCAGTCCACACTAATATAAATAACCTATCCAAATTTTAGAAAGTAATCCACTCACTTTTCTCGTCCCAAGCTAAACCTCCTCCTCCTTTGCTTAAAATTAACAATCATCTCACAGGTGATCATCCATTGGTAGCTGTTGAATTTAACTCTTACTTCACTTTCTGCACCTCCACCATGTTAGTCTCCCTCCAGCCCTCCCATCTACCCCACCCACAGTGTCCACTCCCAGCACCTCCAATTACCATTGAGCTTTACCTTTTCACCAATCACTTCAAGTGACACCTTAAAGCTCTCTTCTCTCTCAACCCTACTAAGTTAACCTCTTCCGAAGGCCTCAACCCAAAGTTGCTGTACTTATCTGCTTATGCTATTTCCCACCCATTGGCTGAACTACTCAACCTGTCTTTCTGCTCTGAAACTATCACTGCTGTCTAGAAACATGCAACTGTCCTTCCTCTTCCTAAGGGTGGTGATCTCTCCTTTCCAAGAAACTACCTCCCAATCTCGCTACTACCCACCCTGGCAAAATTACAGGAACATCTTGTTCTCTCCCAGCTATCTTCCTTCCTTGATGACTCGTCCTTCTTCACTCCCTTTCAGTCTGAATTCCAGAAGAACCACTCCACAACCATCTCCCTACTCAGACTCACGGACTCTATCCATTCTGCCATGGATAAAGGCCATATTACGTCTTCCATCTTTGTCGACCTTGCTAAGGCTTTCAACACTGTCTCCAACTTCTTCCTTCTCAAAACCCACTCATCAGTTGGCCTGTCTCAGCCTGCTTGCAACTGGTTCAGATCCTACCTGGTAGGTAGAACTTAATCTGTCAGAACTGCTGACCCAACATCCCCTCCATTATTAAAAATTCTCTACTGGTGTGTCTCAAGGCTCTGTTCTTGGCCCACTCCTATTCCCTATCTTCCTAAATGACCTACCATCAGCCTGCTCTTCATCCCTGATCCATGTGTATGCTGACAACTCAGTTTTGTTCACCTCTAGCCACTCACCCTCCAATGTGACTACCGGACTTCAACTTGACTTCAATAATGTTCAGCGCTGGCTAAGTTCTCACCAACTCTTCCTCAATGCCAAGAAGACAGTCTCCATGGCCTTTGGCACTAGGCAGAGACTCTCTCTTGGCTGCCTCCCTCCCCTCCTTCACACCCTTGATGGGACTACTTTAAAAGACTCTACCTCTTTTAAATATTTGGGTATCTGGCTTGACCAAAACCTTGGGCCTGATTCCAAGATGGCTAACACATGGCGCAAGCTGAGTTACACCACACCCCATGGCGTAAATCACAACCTGCACCATGCACTACTCCATTCCCTCTTCCAAAAGGCACCTTCTGCCATGCTATATGCAGGTTGTGCCAAATGTTGGTTACGCCAGCCACTACACTGCAAACTACAATGGCATGGTGCAAGGGTGGTTTATGGCAGCAACTGCACCCTATTCCAAAAGGGCAGCTGCCAGAACCCACTTACACTATTCTAAGAGCCACTTTGGTGCAGTGGAGTTTGACCATCATGGAGATGGTCTAAGGGGCATCCATCTGCGCAAATCAATGGATGCCCACTCTGCAGCACCGTGGCAAATTTCCTACAGTGCTCCCCGTGCCCCAAGCACATTCATGTCCCCCACCTCTGAATGGTAAAGTGTCCTCCTGAATGCCTGTGTCACCTGTCCAGCCCCCCATGCCCCCGGTGCTTGCCGAGGTGTTCTTGGGCAGGGGAAGCTCTGGAGGGGGCAGTTTGCAGTGGGCCATGACTTGCAGCATGCAGGGCTATTACACCATGCCCATAGCTCTAACCTATGCCTGCCACAAGTCACAGGTCATAGGTGCTGGGACCCTGCCACTCTTAGAATATGGAACAGGATCCCCGGCATAGTGGCGATTGTCACAACTCACATACGCCTGCGGCTTGCCACAGTCATCTTGGAATCAGCCCCCCTAACTTTTCTGATCATATTGATTCCATTCTGCAAAAATTGCACCCCAGGCTTGGCACCTTTACAGAAACCATAGTTCATTACCACTACCGGTTAGGCGTGAACTTGTTCAGAAAATTATACTCCACATAATTGACTATGGTGACATTGTCTACAGTGATGCTCCCAAGTCTTCCCTTGGCAGACTGGATTTCCTCTTCAGTGCTTTCTGTCACTTTGCCCTTGACTCCCCCCATACTCTCCACTGCATCCTTTACCACTCTCTAGTGCTGCCTTCCCTGGAGTGCAGAAGCCTCTTGCACTGCACTAAGTTCACTTCCAAATTCTGGTTTGGGTCCCTCTCCTTTTACCTCTCCTCCTTTCTTTCTGCTCCCCCTCCCACCTCTCGCCCTCTTAGGTCCTCTGACTCCTGCACACTTGCCATTCCACTTCACCACACCTCCATAGGTCAGAAAGCTTTCTCCTTCCACTTCCCTAAACTCTGGAACTCACTTGCTCCTCCGATCTGACTCTCTTCCTCCCCATCATCCCTCTACATAGCCCTACCCAACTTCTACTCCACTAACTGCGCCTGTTCCTAGCCCCCCTTCACCACCCCATTGCACCCCACTATCTCTGCATGTATCCTTACTTCTGTCTGTCCTCTTACCCTTCTTCACTCTTCCTAACCCTAAGCATCCTCTTCCTTCTGTCACTCACCTACTCCAAGCTCCACTTCCACCTCGACCCTTAACTACCAGCCCTTACACTTTGTATCCCTCATCAAATCCTTATTCATTTTTCCCATCCTCCTATCCATCCCTAAGCTTTTGCTTCTCCCTAGTCCAAGTTCACATTCCCCTCCCCCCGTACTCTCAGACAGTGCCCCAACCCCAGTTCAGGCACTGATCCTCCTACTTCTTGCCCCTCTCAGACGTATACTCTCTCCTCTGTTGCTTATCTTTCAATTACCAAACACTCCTAGCTACCCTGTCAGAACTGCATTTGCTGCCACATTTTGTCCCCTCCAGTTCTTCACTCTCCTTTTCTTAGTTAGCTATGCCCTATCTCCCCCTTCCCCATCTGTCTCTCCCTTCCCCTCTCCTTCTCTTCCCTCCTACTTTCCTGTCTGATCCTGCCCTCCTTGCAGGATTTCCTAGCATCCTGAAGAGGGGGTTCTTGGTCCTGGCAACATTTCCCTCTCCCCATCCCCTCCCTCCCCACCCTCTATCTCTGGTCTTTCACTAGCACTTACCAAACCCCAGCTCCCAACTGTAGGCACTTCTCTCATTCTTTGTTTTTAGGCCATTGTGTTTTTGTTCATATTTATTTATTTATTTTGATCTCAGATTAACACCTTTGAGCCCAGGCACTCATTTACAAAGGTTCCACGTCAGTAGTGGGAGAGTAACATGCAGACACAGGAATATTACTGTTATCTAAAATGACAAAAAACAACAGTATAACTAAAATTATACATTGATAAATCCATGAGAGGATAAATAAACTCTAGTTAATAATAACAGTAGCAGAAATGACATAAGAAACAGTACCTGGAATTGATGACAGTGTTGTACTCTAAAGTAAAAAGTATATAATGGACAGTGGGTGAGAGAGGCTAGAGAGGGGAGGTAGGATAGGAAAGTGTATGATAGGGAGAGGTAAGGGGAGGTGCAGACCATGTGAAGACAAGCATGCATATTTTAAAGGTGGGATGGGAGGGAGAGGGGAAAAGGGGGGTTACTTTCAAAAAGGAAGGGGAGGTAGGAAGAGTGGGTGTAAGGAGAACCAAGGACAGGATGAGGGGGCAGGGTCACTGAAAAGTACTAGGGGTACAAGGGGCAGATATCAAGTGAAGCAGCAACAAGAGCTGTTAGCTACAAGGGCCAGTTTTAGCTTGGTCTTGAAGGCACCCAATTTGTGCAGTGTTGAGTCTTCATAGTCCAGTGAATTGAACCATTGAGGAGCTCTGTAGGTGAAGGAATGCTGACCTTGTGATGTCCGGCATCTAGAAACTAGGAGAGACTGGTGGGCAGCTGATCTGGTGATCTTAGTGGGTCGGGAGGGGGTAAGCAATACCACCATCCCGGGTGGCATTAGTCCTAGAAGCGCTTTTTTTTACCAGTAAGCAGGTTTAATATTTAATCTGATTTTTCAGCTGAAGCCAAACCATCTGTTCATAGAAATCACAGGTGTGAGTAAAGCAATCAGATCCTGTAATTAACCTGCAGGCTTTATTTAGTGCAACAGCTATTCTGTGAAGCATGGTGTCAGTAGCCGATCCATAGATTATGAGACCATAATCAGTGGCTGAGAGGACAGAGCTATACACTGCCAGTTTGAGGGCTACAGGGGTTATATTACGCTTGATGAGATATAGTAGACCAATTTTTATATTTACCACCTTTACTACAGCTTCAATAGGATGTGAGAAGGAGAGCTGCTTGTCCAGTGTAACCACTAAATACTTGAATTGTTCCACTACATCAAGGGGGACACCTTGTTGATTTTTTTATATTGAGTGCATGCACTTTAAATTTGTTTCTTGTGGAGCTGAACAACATAACTTTAGTTTTTTTGTAATTCATCACAAGCTTTTGATTAGAGAACCAGGTTTTGGCTTCACCAAAGCTGCTTTGAAGACAATCCTCAAGTAAAGCGGGGTTAGGTTGGCTTGAGTAAATGACAGCATCGTCGGCGTATAACAGTATGCGCTGGGCAATGGAGGGGAAGGTTGTTTACAAAAATACTAAAAAGTAGAGGGCCAAGGATGGAACCTTGTGGCACACCAGAGAGGGCATTTATTTGGTCAGACAAGAGGTTGGAAATTTTTACACACTGAGTTCAATCATCCAGGTTGTTTTTGAACCAAAGCATCACTTCTTTGGACATACCAGTTTTGGTTAATTTTTGCAGAATCAAAGAGTGACTGACAGTGTCAAATGCCTTCGTTAGGTCAATGAAGGCTGCACCCACAAGATTCCCTTGGTCGAGATCATGGTGTATGTATCCAGTAAATTCCAGGAGGGCAGTTGTGGTACTGTGCCCTTTCCTGAAACCATGCTGTTGCGGGCACCAAATGGAATATTTTTCAAGGTATTTAATTAGTTGATCAGCAACTAGCCACTCCAACACTTTGGACAATGGGGGGAGTATGGAAATAGGTCTATAGCTGATATGTGAGGTCTGATCACCCAATCTGTGGAAAGGGGTAATGTGTGCTGACTTCCAAATGAGAGGGAATTGGGATAGCCTTAGGGAGAGGTTGAAAATACTTGTGATAGGGGTTATAACCCCATCCAGGGTAAGAGTGATAAATTTTAAGTCAAGGGAATTGCCACTGCTCCAAGACTTACCTAGGACCTTGTGCATGTATCTTTTAACAAGGGGGACAGTTACTTTCTTAAAGAAGAAGGGTGGGAAAGGGTTTCAGTTTCCATCATGTTTATGAGAGGCCCCAACTGTTGATTGCTTAAGGGGAGGTGTGGATTGATTAAAGAAGTCAGGTGGGAGGACACCACTAAGGTCTTTGAAAGCATTATTGAAGATATTTGCAATGGTGAGGGGATCCATAGTTGAAACACCATCTGTGTCAATCACTGGGGAGGGCAACCTTTGGGAGTTTTCCAGAGACATCTTTTAAGCTGGACCAGACATTTCTACTATTCCCTCATTACCTGGCAAGCAATTCTCTATGATGTTTGCATTATTCTGGCCTAGTGTCCCGGGTACAGGAATTTCTAGCAGTTTTATAAGCTGGCACATCAGCAGGATTCCCAGAAGCTCTAGTCCACAACCACAGGAGATCATGTTGTTTCATCTTGTATAGAAGCTCTGCCGTGATCCAGGAATTTGACATGCCTCGGACTTTCCAAGTTTTCATTGGAGCATGCTTTTCACAGGCCTCATTGAAGCGTGAGACGAAAAGCTGTAGGGCATGATTTACATCCACTGCAGTGTCAATTTTGGACCAATTAATGGAGCACAGTTTTAACTTTAGAGGATCAAGGTGCCCATGTTTTAGCACTCTGTTTCTTACAGTTAATGGGGGAGGCTTGGAGAATTTATTTGTCCAGGAGCATGATACTGGGGAGTGACCACTGAGGGAGTTAGAGTGGACTATTACATTAGTAATGTGTTCAGGGTGGTTTGATAGAGTCCAGTCTATTAAAGTGCGTGTTCCTGTTCTATAGTTGTGTGTAGTTGGCAGTCGTACTAGTTGTGAGAGGTGGAGGGTAGATAGGGTATCCTTTGCAGAGCTGTGTGAGGGAACAAGCCAGTTTTGGTTAAAATCACCCAAAAGTATAGCCTCAGTAGTGATAGGGTTCCACCTGATGAATTCCAGTAGGCTACTCAGGCCATCATCCTGATTTTTAGGAGGAACATAGACTGAGAACACAGACAGTACTTTGTTATGTGCACCTAGGAGTATTTTGATGGCTAAGGCCTGCACATGGTGGTCAAGGCATATTGCCAGGGGGGGCATGCCCCATAAATGTATCTTTTAAATATATAACACAATCCCCACCTCTTTTGGCCTGTCTATCAAGCCTGAAGATATTATATCCTGAAAGAGTAATGACTGAGTCTGCAATAGATGGGGACAGCCACATTTCCACTGCAAACAAGACCTCCGGTTTATGGAGGGTGACCTAGGCAAGTTGAGAGTCCATTTTCAGAAGAAGTCTGCAAAAGTTTAATGATCTATAGAAATAGTAGCATTTCTGCTATTTGTCTGGTTAGGTATAGATCCAGTAGGGCCCCGGTTTGGATGGACATTTCCTGAGCATAGAATTAGCATTTGGATGAGCAGACGATGTAATCCATTTAATTTCTGGGGCATCAGATACATTTTGAGCCCCATTCCTTGCTTCAATTTTTTATAGGTATCCTGGAAGGAACGAGCAGTATGAAACATAGGGTTGCCACCATTATAATAACCACCATTTACTGCCCAGTTGAAGTACAGTAAAAGTTGATTTCAGTTGAAAATGTTAATACCTGGTGATGAGTCAAAAGCCAAAAGAAATTATCAACTGCTGAGGTCCAGAGTCACAGAATGTGTTAGAATTCCTGAAAGTAATGAACTGTGCCTGTGCATATGCAGGATGTGAAAACCCTTTGTCTATATGCTTCTTTTGTTATTCAAAGAAGTTGTTGAAAAGCCCACATACAGATCCTTTAGGAGCAGGTTAGATGAAAATGTGGATTCACAACCGGACCCAGAGTCACTGAGTTTGTCAGACTTAGTTGCATGACTTATGTTTTGCTTGGGTTAGCTTACAAAAAGCTGATTTAAAAATGAAAATGCAGATACCTGGTGGTGATGTTTTGCAGAAATCCAGTCCAGTAGACTTTCACAGATGTAGTGAGCAAGAATGGTGTAGTTACTTGAAGCAGAAAAACATCTGTCTGTCCTCATCCCCTTCTTCACTCTCCCTAACCCTAAGCACCCTTTTCCCTCTGTCACTCATCTCTTCCTAGCTCCACCTCCACCCCCACCCTTAACTACTAACCCTTACACTTTGTATCCGCTCATCAAATCCTTACTCATTCGGCACATCCTCCTATCCATTCTTAAGCTTTTGCTTCTCCTTAGTCGAAGTTCACATTCCCCCCAGTACCCTCAAACAGTGCCCATAACCCCGGTTTGGACACTGATCCTTCTACTTCTTTTGTATTGTGTTGTAGTCAACTACTCCGTTATGTAAAGAATTTGCACTAGTATTGTTTGATTTTGCCTTATGTTTGCCTCACCCTATCATTGTACTCCCCTTCCCCAGAATGCTTCTGGAAATGAGCTGTTCATCAGCTCATGTTGTCTTTCCTGGTGAAATATTTTGTAAATAAATAAATAAAATGAATAAACATTTCCAAAGTGTAAACTCGTGACCTAAGCCACATACTTACATTTCATCCTGGGCATTGGCCTCTACCCAGGGGACCTTGGCGCCCATCAATGAATCAGTTAGCTCTGCATTGAAACTCCAGATGACATTCCTCCCACCCTTTTTCCCAAATACAGTTTCTGTCATTCCTTCTGGGTTACACAAAAAAAAGCCTTCAATCCCCACTGAACTGCCAAAGACTCCAAACGTTACTTTAAATTAGAACACTGAGGTGAACAGGGGTCCTGGCCAGTGTGATCTATCCTTGTCTTGGTCACACACACCCCAGACAACCTCCCAATTCTGCACTCACAGACTAGTTGCTCCTTCCTCCCAGTCCTAGAAAGTAACAACAGAAACACACATTTTCCTCTCTGGTAACTTGTCAGATTCCATTCACAGTCCTTCTGTAAGGCAGCCGAAAACCTCAGGACCATCAGAGGATTGCCCCTTGGATTCACAAGATGTTGCAGCCCATCTCATTCCCCCTGGAGTGAAACTAAGAGTCATGCTGGCAAACAGTTTCCACCACTTTATAGGTAAACTAAGCATTTTACAAAAACTAGGGTAAGAAAAGACCAGACTCCCTTTTCCAAGTCTCACTGGCAGACCTCCTGCCACTCTGCCACTCAAACTCAGACTAACTGAACGCTCTAAACTTCCCCTGAGCAGTTGATACAAAAATGGTTATGCTGCTGTGACAGTTCTAAATGACATAATCATCCTTCTCTCAGGCTGAGTAAACAATGATGTCATTATGTAGAAAGCCCCTAATGAGCTCTCTACCAGCTGCCTTTTCTACTTGCCTAAGACTAGTACTAATGAGATTCTAGAAACCTCAGTGGACTGGGTGGTTCCGCTCACTGCAACTAGACATACTGGCTGTCCGCAGCCAGGTAATGGTCCAGTACCAGGCTGTCCTAACTCCATGTTCCCTATGGGGAGGGTTGATCAGATCCTCCCATACCACGTGCTAGGCACATGCAGGTAACACTAAAGGATAGCGCTCCACTGAAGAAACTTCAGATCCTACCCTATGACTATCTTTGGATTTTCAGTGTGGCTCCAAAAGTCTGCCTGAATCATGTCCTAATAGAGCAGCACTGAAGGCCCATACTTGAGGTAGGACCTCCAGCCTGTCTACCCTTCTGCCTTCTAGGGAAAAGTTATCTGACCTATGCTACCTACCAAATGCCTATACCTAAAAAAAACATTTACACTAGAAACTGTAGCCCACTTTAGAAACATGTATTTGGCAGTACATTTCCAAAATCTAAGAACTACAAAACTCTACACCTGCAAAGCAGAAACATGGTTAGCATTGTACTAAACAATTTCATCAAGCCTAGCAACTTTTAAAAGGAGGGCTATGAGGAGCCCTAAGAATCCTCTTCTCGTCTTCTTTCAGGAAGACCTGCAAAAGAAAACATTGCAAAAGCACATTCTGCAAACAAAACACAACCTGTAAAACACACAGTGACTAAACCTCCCACCACCGATACTATACAATCCCAAAAAGTCATTTTTTTTAAAAAAGGGGGTTTTCTATTAAAGTACAAAAATAGAAAATAAAAGCACTTATGAAAAATATTTTGGTAGAGGGAAACCCTACAAAGTCTGATGTTCTAAAGAGGAATGTCCAGAGTGCCAAAGCAGTATACTTAGAGTCCCTCCTAGGCTAAAGCCTGCTGTACACAATTCTTGGACAGGCACAATATTTGCTAGCACTGCAGTCCAGTTTAAGAGTGTCTGTTAATAAATCAAAGTTCCTGGGACATCCTCATTTGAAGGTAAAACTGTCAAATTAAAATGTAAGAAGAAAAAGGCATGTCTTACCGGACTCTAGGCAAAAAATGGATGTCTATATCCCTTCTCTGGACCTGCAGCCTGATGATCTTCTGCTGCTGAACAGACAAAATCTTAGTATCAGGTTCTTCCACGACTCCTGCTGGACCTGGATGGGAAATATTCTCCCTCTTCTGCTGCAGATAAACTTGGAAACTGCTAGATATTACCTTGGATGCTGCTGCAGATGAACCTGGATCACCAGAAGAGATGCACCTCCTTCTCGATTGCTGCCGCTTTGGTGGTAGATTGCTGACCTGACATTTGTGTAGTCACTTGGCATGCTGACATAGTTACTCGTGAGTGGCACTGTTATTGATAGCACCACTCTGGATGTGGAGCAAGAACTGTCTCTCTACCTGGACGAACCACTCTGACATTGTAGAATGTCTTTTGGCCAGCCTTGTCCAGTACATGTACAGATTCTATTAACAGAGTCCTGCCACGATTCCAAAACTGTAGTCTCTCATGGCATATTTTAATTCACACAAACGTGTTTACTTTTGGATGCAGGTTAGCACTAGCTTCCTCCCACAATCAGGCATGCCTGTTTTTCTCGATTTCTTCCCAAACCTTTCTAGGAAAGAATGGATATGTCTGTCCACATTCGGCCTAATCCCTACATTTAATGACATGTTCTTTCTTGCTTCTTTTCACTTGGTCTAAACCAGAGGTACAGCTTGGGGGAGGTCAATCCTGGTTAAACCACCTTTGAAGACACAATGCAGAGTAAAAGCAGTCCACCTCTGCATTTGGTTGCACGTTGCCAGAGCCCTCTTCTGTTTCTGAAGGCTCCAGTGAAGCCAGTGCTAGTGGCAACTCTTGGTGGCCCACTCTAGCTGCTTCAACTTCCTCCATCTCTTCCTGTTCCAAAGGCTCTGCCCAGGAGCTGACATTTGCTTTACCTCCCAAAATTGTCCATCCATCACTGCACAGACAGGCAGTTTGCCTCCCAACACAGAGCTTCATCTACCTCTGACTGACCCACCAGGCTTTGGCCTTCTACCCACAGATCTACACAACTTGTTTCTGCAGTGTTAAATTCTACCTTCTGCAGCATGGAAAACTCCATTTCTTCCTGCCCTTGCAAAGCATTCTCACAGACATTTTCCAAGAATTCCCTGACAAATTCAGCAGGGTCCCTCTGACTGCACCCAGTCAACTGCTGTTCCAATCTAACGGAGTCCCCTGCCAGTGTCCATATAAGGGCTAAGCAAACATTTTTGACTTTGGCAATTACTGTACTGCCTGCTTCACACACCCCATATTGTTTTCAGCAGTCTGTACAATGTGGGATCAACAGAATGTCCCTTCCTGGCTTTAAATAGATGATGCATGCATTAACCGGAAAGTTTGGTAAAGCCACATCAGATGGTGCTACTTCACAATTGTAAAGCTTTTCAAAATGAGCTAGCTCTTACTCTTGTTGCCCAATTCACCTCCAGAAGGAGGGAAGTGATACTCCCTCTGTATAACTGCTTGGTGAGGCCACACCTTGAGTACTGCGTGCAGTTTTGGAGGCCACACTTAAAGAGGGACATTAAACTCCTGGAGAGGGTCCAGAGGAGGGCAACCAAAATTATTTGGGGCTTGGGGGACAGGACCTATGAGGAGAGGCTTGAAGAGCTAAATATGTACACATTGGAAGAGAGAAGGACTGGGGACATGATAGAGGTCTTCAGGTACATGAAGGGGTAAATAGGGAGGATCAATCAGGGTGCTTGAAGGAAGAAGGAGGGGGCCACTAGAGGGCATGGGTGGAAGCTGGAGGGGGGAAAATTCAGGGGAGAAAGGAGGAGGTGCTACTTCACTGAGAGGGTAGTGGAGCCATGGAATGCACTGCCTAGGGGGCTGGTGGAGGCAAATATGGTGGAGGGGTTCAAGAGGGGGTTGGACAGGTACAGGGGAAGGGTTCTGGAAGCAAAATCCAATGCAGCAATAATATCCGGAACTGGGAAGGGAGAAGCCAGAGAAGGCGAGGGGGGCAGCAAGATCAGCTCCCAGAGTAGGGGCTGACCAAATGAGCAGACGCGAAAGACCGTTAGGCCTATTCTGCTGGCATTTTAGTATGTTAGTATGTTAATTCAGACCCTGGCATGGAGTGGGTAGTGGGGGATATTGGCTGCCATCTTTCAGGCAGTAGCTGGTTTCCTCCTCAGATGGTAATGGCCTGCTGACGGTTTGTATGGGTCTTTCTGGTGGATTGGGTGGCAGACCCATGGATCATTTGCAAAGTCACTGCAATCACTACTCCAGTAGTTGGAAAATGGGTTGAGCCCAGGTTCAAACTTTAAACTCCAAAAAGTGGTGTTTTTACAAAGTCCTTTACTCTCAATGATTTCTCCTGCTGCTGCACTGCTCGCTGCTCCTCCTTGAGCCCTCCACAGCACAGACATTCAGGCAAAGGGTGGGGCTTGGCTTTGCTGGACCAGTCACATGACATATGCAAATGAGCTTTCTCTCTCTCTTTCTCTCTCAAATGCACTTTTCATGATGATCATCGAGCAGAGCAAATTTAAAACCAAAACTGTCACTTTTTTTTCTCGGCTGGCAATTTCAGTGGGGCAAAGCATTTTACAGTTTCTTGCACATTTCACTTAGCGACTCCCCCAGTTTTCACAGGAAACACATGAACCCTTCTGGACATTTAGGAATTACTGCTATTAAAGTCCTCAAATATTTTTTGCTTGGAATTTGCAACCTTTAAACAGTTCTTTCAGCATTTTAGTTGGCAGGGCAAGGGCACACATTGCTCATCTCACAGTTCATTTGAAGCCAGTTTAAACACACAAGCAACACATTTTCCATTTTCTCCCTCAGGACCACAGGCAGCAAATATTTTTTGAGGCATTTTCCTTGTCACAGACTTTGCTTTTCTTGGCAACGATCTTCGTTATGGTGCACTGCCACCAAACAGTCAAAAGTAAAAAAAAAAAAATCAACGTTTATTAACACATATGTATACAAAAGATTCACATACAAAATGCATCTTACAATACATTTCTAAGAAATTAACATGTGAGTACATATGCAATACCACAAACACATTAAAACTCAATGTGAATATGTAACATTAAAATGAATGGATATACATAAAAACAGAGCAATTAATAAATTAACCCTTTGAGCTTATTCATTACCCTCAGGGCAAAATTGCCCATTGCAAAAATATATACAGGATCATCAAGAGACAAAAACGTTTTGAGTAAATTATTCTTAGACAAATACTTTCTAGAGCAACATAATGGTGTTAACCATCTATCTATTTCAACCACAAATACATCACAATCAGTAACGAGGTGGAAAGTATTTCATCTCTCATCCTTGGTGCGGATACATGGGTAATGTTCCCTTTCCATTAGGGGGATTCATGTTTTTCCAGAAAAACCCAAACCTAAATTTAACCAATGCACACCACTGCCAAACACTGTTACAAAGTGTTAGATATTTCTCTATTCCCCACAAAAATGTAACAAGTTTAATATTTTTATACTGTCTAGACTCATGGATTCTGGTCATATCACTCTGACATGACAAATCTACTATTCTTTGTATAGCTTCATTTTTAAGGGAGATATTTACTTATTTATTTGTTTATTTAATTCTTCAGAGATAACCTTTGAGCACAATGCTCTTTCTCAAAGGTTCCACATCAAGGTTTAGAGACATAATCAATTAAACAGGAACAGTGAACATAACAAGGCACATGAACAATATATCAGGTACATTGACAGGAAACACGGATTTACAGTTAGCAAAGTACAGAGTTATAGTAAGGACATGTCAAGAGGCGGCTAGGGTTGTAATACAATAATCCATGTGAATGAAGCATTGAGAAACCAGGGACATTTGCAAAGCTTAGGAAGAGTCAGCTGCAGTCGAAGCCTTATGGCAGTCAATAGGACTCCAATGGGCTGGCAGTATAGCCTACAGGTTAGAGGAATGAGGTGTGAATGAGCTTGATACATCCAGCAGACCAGACCTGAGTTTGATTCTCATAACCTCCACTTGCATACTGTGTGACTCTGAGCAAGTCACTTAGGCGCCCAGTGCTCCCAGGTAGCCCCTGAAAACAGGCACTTGTGCCTAGTGGGCCTTACCTGGTTACCAAAGACAAAAAAAAAATGTATGTAAAAATAGCTGTGCAATAGCAAGAGCAACCAGTTGAGGCATTGTCGAGAGTTCAGGTGATGGGCTGTATGGAATGGTAATTAGCTGAGTAGAAAGAAGAAGACGAGTGGAAATGGGAGAAGAAGATCGTACAAAGAGGGGGATAGTGAGGGGAGGGGAGAGTTTGGGTGGGAACAGGAAAGACAGTAGGCCCCGAAGGACCAGGGAGAAAGCAAGAACGAGGACAGCTGGGACAGCAGAAGGGGGGACAGTACCATTCACCTGAAGCTCAGTAGTATATTATCTTTGTCTCACCCAGCACTATTTAAAATTCGGTTCAAATTACTAAACCATAAAGTTTTGATTTGTCTATTTAAATTATCATGCCAGCAATGAAAGAGTAGGTTATCCTCAGTAACAGTAGACATCTTAGCCCAAAATGGTAGGCCTCTCTTGATAATTTTAGTTTTCATATCCGATGAGCCATATTTGGCTCCGACAGCAGCATTTAAAGCATGTGGCGGAAGCTCTAATAGTAATTTCAGGTATAGGTTTTGAATTTTTTCCAGAGAAAATACATTTCCCAATATACCCCAAATTTCAGCCGTGTATAGCAACTGAGCTTTGGCTTTGGCTCAAAACTTCTTTTTTTGGACAACATAGGAATGACCCCCATATTTAGCAGCACAGCTGTTAATTGCTAGTATAGAGGGAGACTACGGGTGGGTGAGACTGAGAACATCTGAGGGTGGACAAAAGGGGAGTGGGGGTGGGGCAGCTGTAACTTAGCGGTGCTAGCTGCACACTCGAGCAGACATTGATAGACCAGGAGTTCTGTTTCTGCTGGTACATTCGTATGTTCATACTATAGTTTTTTTTTGCTGCCGAGGATACAGTTTGAATTGTTTGTTCCAATGCAGGCTTTTATGGAAAACTACCCCAAGGTATTTATACTCATCCACTACCTCAACATTCTGCCCAGCAACCTTCCACACAAGGCAAGAAGTATATTTTTTCAAAGAACCAAATATAACTATCTTCGTTTTATGAATATTGATATATACAGTTCCAATTTACATCAAGATTTCTGAACGGAGGTTAACCCTCTCTGTAAGCCAATGGAGGTTTGTGCCAGAATCACAGCATCATCTGCATATAATATTTTAACCGGCACTTTACCAGGCACTCCCCCACCAGACACACGCAACACAGGGGTACTGGCCTAGGGATGCTGCCCCCCCAAATGGCACCACTGAACCTCACTCACCACCAGTTCCACCAGGCATATGGAGGGGCACTATGCCCCCCAGCACTGCCAACAGACCCCCCCCATCTTATCCCTGCATGCATCTCCGAAACTGCATAGGTCCGGCAGCTTCACCCTCCTCTCACCTCCACAGTCCCTGGCCGATGGTCATCCACAGGGTGCACTGCTAGTGAGTGCCCGCCACATAGGGGATCCACTCCATGACCCAGTCTGGGCAACCAACTGGATGTCTGGGCGGGTCCATGACTCTGCCCCAGCCACCCTACAGTGTCCTGCACCTCGGGCGGGTCCACAGACAGGTAACTGGCAGTTGTGAATGCCACCAGTGCACATGTGTCCACAGGTGCGGAGCTCCACGAGTGGGATACTCGCCTCTAGTGAGTAATTCCCACCAATTGGTGCATAGGCACCTATGTTAGTTTTCATGGGTTAAATGCATTCCAGGTGTGAATGCACTCTGTGCAAGTGCCTTATGTCTCATTATGTATCTGGGAATGCATTTAGCCCATGACAACAAACACCCTGTCATGTCTTATGCTTACTTGTTGTTTGGATATAGCTTTCACTAATAGGCTGCTGAAGCAACAGCGACAGGCATTGCTGCACCTCAAAACAGCTGAACTGAACATTCTGCTTGTTAGGGCTATATACTACATGTTGGAATCAATTTATCTAATTGTCTCTTAAAAATGAGACTAGATTAACTCGGGCTGGCAATATAGCCTAGAGGTTAGACTCTAGCTCATTCACAGCTCATTTCTCTAACCATTAGAACACATCCAGAAGCAAATGATTTGCTACCTTTTATTGGACCAACATAGATGTAACAAAAAGAACAAAGTGCTTTAGCTTTCAGACCAACCCAGTCCTTCCTCGGAAGCTTAATGACAGTTATTTAGAAAATCCCATACTTTTAACACCCTATGGGAACTATGGGAAAAGCAATGGGAACCAGGGTGGCTCCACAGTATGCTAATCTTTTTATGGCAGATTTGGAGGAGGACTTTTTAAGGCACTGTGCACACAAACCACTGTTTATTTCTGTTACATTAATGTTTATTTTTAATTTGGATGGAGGGTATTGACACACTTAAGGATTTTCATCAAGAACTTAATAACTTCCACACAACCATAAAGTTTTCCCTGGAATATTCTGTCACAAGTATTAATTTTTTGGACACCACTGTCACCATCAAGGATGGAACCTTACATACATGTATTTACAGGAAGCCAACAGACAGATAGAGATACTTACATGAGAACAGTAATCACCCGAGCCACACTAAGAAATCTGTCATGCACAGTCCAGCACTTTGGTATCAACGTATCTGTTCAAATGAGGAAGACAGAGATAAAGATGAGTATAAATAGATAGGCTAATGACAGAGTACAGGCCTATGGCACATTCATAAGGTAGAAAAAATGGGCAGATTGGATGGGCCTTGTGGTCCTTATCTGCCATCAACTTATATGTTTCTATGTTTCTATACACATTTGGCTATGTTGAAAAACACCCTTATTGAGCAGGGACACTCTTCCAGAGAAATTGATGGGACAATAGAATATGCAACACAAGTACCAAGGCAACAACTACTTCAGTATAAGGAAAGGACAGCTACCAACAGAATACCCTTCGTAATCACACATTATCCTGACCTTGAACTTCTGTACAAGATTATTAAGGTCCAATATTTAGTGAGGATGAGACCTTTAATTGTATCTTTAAGGAA
This sequence comes from Neoceratodus forsteri, assembly GCA_016271365.2. Lineage (NCBI taxonomy): Eukaryota > Metazoa > Chordata > Ceratodontiformes > Ceratodontidae > Neoceratodus > Neoceratodus forsteri. Next base: position 29,330,045 of record CM028129.1, read on the forward strand.
CTACCACTAGTATATTTTAAATAACCACCAAACTTAGCCAAACTAATTATTAGGAGTAAACTTTCACCAGAACAGACTGCCATGACACTTAATGGTACACGACCCTGTAATCAACTCAGATGTAAGACATGAGCTCATTTCCACTTTGAACTGTGTGGTTATAGCACAAAACAGGTTATCAGGGAATTATACATGTGTATCACAGCATGTTGTTTATTTCATTCAATGCAAGAGATGTCCACAAACAGATTATGTTGGGAGGGACAAATCAACCGCTCTGCACTAGAATGAACTCGCACAGACATCATATTAATCTCAAGATGACTGAAACATCAGTGGGGCAACACTTTTCTCAGCTGGATCACTCAATCTCAGATATGTCAGTAATGGTCTTAAAAGGAAATCTCAAAAGTATACAACAGAGACGGGCTTTTGCGATCAAACTTATATTACTTCTCAATATGGTAAATGATGGCATGAACATAGATTTGGGATTTATGGCACATTATAGGACTTAAACATACACAGACTTTTTCTTCAAAAGATAGACATATTATAGGACTTCAGCGACTCCTTGGGGGTGTGTGTGGGGGGGGTGTGTGAGTGTCGTGGGTGTGGGGGTTGCTGTCACATTGAGGTGGTCTTATATTCAGGTACATGAAATAATGGTGTTACCATGTGTAATGACTCTTAGTTTACACCCATAATGAATATTATTTCCTTTAAAAGGTATCTTTCCGGAGGTGGGGGGTAGGATTAATTTCATTGGGTCTTATTCAGATTCCTTGCCTGTTACTCTTCACACAGTAGTTTTCTTAAATGCTGTCACATTTTTGTACTCTGAACATACTGTAGTGCAGGATCTCATTTGCATGGGGTTCCTGGACAAATTAAATTACATCGGGCTAATATTGTAGTGATCTGTGAAAATGAAGGTATGGTAAGACTCATGACTCACATACATATAGTGTACATTCACGTCTAACTAGTTATCTACTATGGGGAGGGTGGAGATTTTTTGCATTTTTGAACTCTGTACAAATCTCTTCTACTTGGAGGTTCAGGACAAGTTTAATTCCTTTGGATATCGTTTGATTTGATTGATGTGGATGATGGTGCATTAGGACATGTGTGTGTTTGTGTGTGTGTTTCCTCTCAACTAGTTACCTTCCCCGGGGGCGGGGGGATTTAATTTCTATGATTTCTTATTCAGATTCCTTATACATTTTTAGTACATCAAGTTGAAATCTGTACACATCAGATTGCATGATGTTAGTTTCTTGGTGGTCTTTGATAAGCAGCTTTTTGTTTGACTCTTATACTGCTAATTTATATTATCATATATAAACACCTCTCCCTGTCATGTGGGGTCCCTCAGGGCTCGGTGCTATCCCCCATGTTGTTCGTGGTGTACATGCTGCCCCTCAGAGACATTGTAAGATGGTATGGGCTGAGGTTTCACTGCTATGCTGATGATACCCAGCTCTACCTGTCTTTTGCACCTGACCAGGATAGTGCATGCTCGGTATTTAATAACCACCTCACTGAAATCCAGGATTGGATGAATTCCAGCTCATTGAAGTTGAACTCGGGTAAGACAGAGGTGATGGTAGTGGATCCAAGTCACTGGACAGGAGGGTTGGGGGCTGGTCAGCCCACGGGGCTTTTCTTAGGGGGCTCCCAGCTTCTTGCCTCAGAATAGGTGTGGGACCTGTGGGTGGTTCTTGACGATGGGCTGACACTTCAATCTCATGTGTCGGCGGTCGTCAAGTAGTCCTGTTACCATAAGAGGAACATTCCAAGGGTCAAGCACCTTGTTCAGTCTGGTGATCGTCCCACACTGGTCCATGCCTTTGTAACCTCGCACCTTGATTATTGCAGCTCCCTTTACCTAGGGCTACTGGGGGTTGATATCCACCATCTGCAGCTGGTGCAGAATTTAGCAGCCCAGTTGTTGACAGGGACTTTATGGTCATGTCATATCACATCAGTGCTGCGCGAACTGCACTGGCTGCCGATTCGGTGGTGGATCAGCTTCAAAGTCAGACTTCTGACTTATAAGGCCCTACACGGACTGAGCCTGGACTACTTGAAAGAGATTCTGTCCACCTACCACCCCGAGCGATCGCTCCGCTCAGCTGACGAGGGGTTGCTAGAGATTCCAAGGGTGTCTTTAAAATCTCCAGTGACCCATGCATTCATGTATGCGACCCCAACTCTTTGGAATTCTTTACCCCGTCAGTTACGGGAGTGTCTGACAGTGGAGGTTTTAAGTAGGCACTAAAAACATTTCTATGGTGCCAAGCATTTGCTGCCTAATTTGTTGAATTTTATTGTTAACTGTTTTATAGTGTTTTGACATTTTATTTTGTTTTATTCTTGATTTTATGTAAAGCGTCTTGATGCTTTGAAAGGAGCTAAATAAATAAAGCTTTATTATTATTATATTACAACACTAAAGGATTTAGGTTTATGGAGCATAATAACCAGTTTGAGAGTATAGCTGGGTAATGTTTCCAACTATTTCTCACATTACGTAAACTTTACTTTAAACTCTTTGTATGCCATGTATATTTATTTTTTTGTAGTTCTAATTTCTATGGCTTATTTTTAACTTACAGTTATGACAATCCAAGAGGGTTTTGTTTTTTATGAACTGCACTCATAATTGAGCTATACAGATCTATGCTCCAGATGTCCTTATCTTACTCTGAAGGTATCTCTAAGTCACTTTAATTTATGTGCAGCACTCCTTGCATGTTGCTAGGCTATAAGCACATCTGACCTTTAACCTTTTTCAGATGAAGCTGAACTAGTATTCTCAGCTTTTCTGAGTCTTGTGTTGTTTTTTTAAATGAGTATTTTAAACCAATGGGAATTTTTTCTTTGTTTTTTTTCTACATGATCTGGGTGTTAAAAGTATGGGATTTTCTAAATAACTGTCATTACGCTTCCGAAGCACATTGTTCTTTTTCTTACATGTATGTTGGTCCAATAAAAGGTATCAAATCATTTGCTTCTGGATCTGTTCTTACAAGGATCAATACAGCAAAGACTAAATCTGTATGCCTAACCGTTAAGAGTAATGAGCTGTCATTGAGCTTTGTACATCCAGCAGACCTATGTTTTATTTCCACAACCTCCACTTGCAGACTATGTGACTCTGAGCAAGTCACTTAACCATCAGTGCTCCTGGGTCGTCCTTGAAAACAGGCACTTGGGCCTAGTGGGCCTTACCTGATTAACATAGAATAAATAAATGAAAATAAAAAAAAAAGCTGGAAGTCAGTTTGAAGCTAAACTCTAACCATAATGCAGGGGAAGATGTGCCTCTTCACAGATAGCACTAAGTTCTATTTTATTTAATTATATATTTATTTGCATCTCAGATTAACACCTTTGCGCTAAAAGCTCATTTACAAAGGTTCCACATTGTTGAATACAATACACACATAGACAGAGTTATATAGCAATAAAAAGTTATTACAACAGAGTTATAAAAATTTGATGTATTAGCACTAACAGAGTATGTTGAGACTGAGTACAGTTCACACATATTGAGAGTTACACAGTAAATCAGAGTTATTAAATCAGAGATACAAAAGTTTGACAATGTGGAGCTAAGAGATTTGTAATGCTGAATTAGGTTGCCACATTAATAGTTTAAGTAGGAGGTAGGGAGCAGGGAGAACAGGGAGAAGAGGTAGGGAGAGGTAGGAAAGACTGTGGTTGAGTAGTAGGAAGCAGTGAGGAAGAGTAACAGGAAATAAGTGGATGGTTGAGGATAGCTGATGGAGGAGCCTCCCAAGAGGGGCCTTATCAGAATAATGGAGAAAATAAGAGGCCAAAAGCAGGGTGGGGGGAGGTTTGTTAGGTAGGAGGTGAGGAAGGAGGGTGGGAGGGTAGTGGGGCCTAAGGGAGGTGTGTGGGACTGGGGGAAATTGGTGAGGTAGGTAATAGATGGAGAAGGGGGGCACAATAGGGGTGGGAGGTAAGTAAGAAGGGGTTGATGTGAAGCAGAGGAAGGAGAAGATGGGAAACATGGAGAAGGAAGTTAGGGAGAAAGTGCTAGTGATGGATGGTGGAGGGGTAGGGTAGGTCGCATGGGGAGAAGGAGAAAGCAGGAGGAACCATAGAAGGTAGAGTCTTAGAAGGGGGAGGGGCAGTAGGGGCTTATAGAAGGGGTAGGGGGATGGAGAGGGCTGGGGAGGTGGGGACTAAGTGCTGGAGGCAGAGTTTTGCCAAGGAAGGGGTGTTGCCTTGGGGGAAGAGGACTTAGGAGATGGTGTAAAGAGTTAGGTGTTATAGTCACACGTGCTTGATGCAACCAGATGTTTGCGAAGTTGAGATTTGAATTGGCCAATTCTTCGCACAGTTTGCAGGTCAGCACTGAGAGAGTTGATCCATTTAGGGGCTCTGTAGGCAAATAATCATTGCCCATGGCATGTTTTATGGAAAGGGACCAGTAGCATACTTTCAGTTGTGCCCCTGGTATTCCTAGGTTGGAGGAGATGGGCAGAGGAGGTTCTGAACCCCTTGGGAGGGTAATGCCCAAGGTGACCTTCTTGTCCAGCAGGCAGACCTGGTATTGGATCCTGTTATGTAAGTTGAGCCACCCTGACTGAGTGTGGAGTTCACAGGTGTGAGTAAGCCAAAGTGCCCTAAGTAGTAACCTGCAAGCTTTGTTGAGAGTGTTTTATATCCTCTTAAGTGCAGAGTCATTGGTGGCACCATAGACTACAAGCCTGTAGTCAATGGCTGACAAAACAGAGCTAGTCACTGCAAGTTTGAAGGCAGCATCATTTAGATAGTGTCTATGCCTGTATAGTTGGCTGATCCTTGCATTGGTAGTCTTGACTACTTGATCAACATGCAGAGAAAATGTGAGGGCACCATCAAGTGTGACGCCAAGATATTTAAAGCTGTTCACCATCTCAAGTGCAGCATTCTAGTTGTTTCGGATATTAAGGCTGTATGACCTATGTTTATTCTGCATTGAGGCAAAGAGCATTGTCTTAGTCTTTTTGTAGTTAAGTAGAAGCCTGGAGTTGATAAACCAGGTTTTAATATCGGAAAAGTTATCCTGCATTAGTTTCTCCAATTCATGGGGATCGTGGTGGTTTGAAAATATTACTGTGCCATCCACATACAATAAGACATTGCCACAGCAGGCCTTAGGGGGGTTGTTAAGAAACAGGCTAAACAGAAAGGGACCCATGATTGAGGCTTGGGGGATTCCTGTAGTAACACTGTGATGGTCAGATAGGACATTGTGGATTTTCACTTGTTGACCACATCCTGTCAGGTAACTCTGGAACCATTTTAAGGATTTTGAGGACAGTCCAATGTTTGTCAGTTGGCATAGCAGTAGGTTGTGGTTGACCAAGTCAAAGGCCTTGGTGAGGTCAATGTAAGTAGCCCCCACCAAGAGCTCCTGGTCAAGAGCCTCGTGGATATAGCCAGTAAATTCCACAAGCACTGTGTTTGTGCTATGAAGCTACCAAAAACCATGTTATTCATGGCACTGGAGGTTGTACTTATCCAGATAGTCTACAAGCTGGTCATAATGATCCTCTCAAGTGCTTTTGAGAGTGGTGGAAGGATTGAGATAGGCCAGTAGTTGGAAGGATTAGACCTATCACTGTTTTTGAAAACAGGAATGACCAATGCCGCTATCCAGGATAAGGGATATTTCCCACTTATGAGGGACAGGTTTATGATCCTTGTTAGTGGGGAAAGAATCTCATCGAGGTTATAGGCAAGAAGTTTGAGGTTTAGGGAGCCACAAGCTGTTTGTGGTCTCCTTAGCACTTGTTGAAAGTAGTTCTTGGCTTTGGGTTTAGAGATGATCTTGGGGTAGAATGGAGGATCATGATTACCAGACTGGTTATTAATACAGGTAGGAACAGAACTGGCTATTGGCTCTGTGGTTGGGTAGAGAGTGAGAGGGGTAAAGCAGTTGGAAAGGGACCTGCAAACTTTGAACAGGTGGCTCAAGGTTTTATAGTTAAAATTCAACACCCAAATATGCAAGGTGATGTATATAAGGAACATGAACCCCAGAATGAAGTAAAGGATAACAGGGGTTAAACTGTGGGCTACTTTTGAGGAAAGAGACCTAGGGGTCATTATTTGCCTGTATTTTCCCCGTAATCTCCCGGGTCGCACCTGAAAATAGGCATATGATTGTCAAGTGTGCTTAACTGTTTAATAAAAGCTAAAATAAGTAAATAAGTGACTCTCTTAAACCATCTAGCCAATGTACAAGGCCTACAGTAAGGCAAACTAGATGCCGGAGTGTACTGGGAAGGGTTTTAATTACGAAGGAAAGAGGCATTACTGACACTGTACAGATCACTGCTGAGGCCACACCTGGAGTACTGTTTCCAGTTCTGGAGTCCTCACAGACAGGCTGGAGAAAGTGTAGCATATGGTAGCCAAAATGATTCAGGGCTGGCAGGGCAAATCCAGTGAGGATCATCACAGGGCACTGAACATGTACTCGCTGGAGGCCAGATGAGAGAGGGGCAATGTGATAGAGACCTTCAAGTACCTGAAAGGAATGACCAAGATAAACAGTAAGGAACAACTTCAGCAGGAATAGTGCATTTAGAACAAGTAACGTGCACAGAAACTGGTTGGGGGAGAGTCAGGAGAGATGTGAGGAAGTTTTATTATGCAGAGAGAGAGTGGTTGGTCTTGGAACAGTCTACTGGCTGAGATGGTAAGTGCCAAAACCATTAATCATTTCAAACATGGCTGGAGCAGGGTAAAGAGCTTACTAATAACTCAGTAGGCTAGCAGTAAGGCAGGGAACATGGGGGAGGTAGTGCAGATGAAAATCCCATATTGACAATGGTCTCAGGACAGTCTGACTGGATGGACCGCTGGTCTTTTTCTCCCATTAGTGTCTATGTTTCTATGTCACTGTTTCCCCAGTTGACTATTGTATCCTCAAAAGTAAATGAGAGAAAAGGAAATGAGAGAGAATACTTCTCTACTGAACTGTAGGAAATCTGGCACCTGATAATCCCTGAGATGCCTTGACTGACTGATATCATGATCCCAGTAGTCAGTTATGAGGCCAAGTGATTTTAATTCCTTCTTACAAGGAACAAGAGGATTCATTTCGGTATGGACCTGCACTTTAACAAATTCCTCGTCTGGCCAGATATACTGTATGTTCGTTCTATATAACAGTGAAGTATTAACTATTACTAGGGTCAATACATTTTTCCAAAGAGAAAAGTGGAAATAAAGTTTCAATATAGCTAAAATAGAAAATGCACATATGAATTGGTAAAAATAAAGCACACCCTGTTTGTGTTGCTATTTTAGTCACATTATGGGATCTAACTCATGTTTCTTTCACAAGGTAATGTCAACTTCCCTTAGTTTAAAGGAAAACTCTTCACAAACACATAGTTGCAGTTGTGGGTTGGAAGTTAAATGTAATGAGTTAAATTAGATACAGTAGTTTGTACCAAATTAGGGTTGCCACCTGTCGGGTTTTTTACCTGGTGATCAAGTTTTCAGGGTGCCTATCAGGTAATCCGGTTTTGCTCTGTGCTAGTCAGGTTTTTGAGCCATTTTGAGTGGTCACATACTTTTGAAACACATTTTGTCATAACATTCCTTGTTTCAGCTGCATGTCCAGGTTACAAACAAGTTCTGTTGTCAGTATATCCCTTTGTTTGTGAAAGCAGTCAGCCTGGGAGGTGTAAAGTATATGCATTAACATCATTAGCACTTACTTAACCTAATCTTTACCATTGCGTTTTAAAGTGGCATAGCAGCAAAGCTGTCCCCACCTTTTGTAACAGTAACAGAGTCAGTTGTCTTCAACTTTTATTTGCTGGTAAACATTTACATCTCAAACAGAATTTAGGCATTTTTAAATGATGTTAATTATTTTTTTCCTCAAGAAAAAAGTATGGTCACTTCATTGGCTCTGAAATAGTACTGTGGACATGAACAAGAAATGGAGCCAGAAAAAGATGTAAAGTACACATTACAGGAAACAGTTTCTTTATTATGTATTATTGTATATCATGTATACTGCTGTATGCTATTTACAGTGTTTCCCTTGTCTCCCCCAGATCATATCTGTAAATGAGATTTCTTTTATCTCTGTATGTTTATCTGGTAAACCAATGTCAATAAATACATATACAACTAAATAACTAGGAAGAACCTGGGAAAGTAACTTTAACAGGTATAGTACAGTAGATTCTTAACATTTTGTGTTGAGCTGCCACTTGAAGTGTTGTCTTTTATTGATATAACGCATGGCTTTCTAGGAGGAGCAGTGCATGATGAATAATGAAAACGGGTGGGGCTGGGGCGGAGCTTAGGATCTGTTTTTTGCCTCATCCAAAGGTAGCAACCCTATACCAAATCCACATAATTATGGAGCTCTATGAACTAAACATTTTCAGCAGAGTGTAGAGCTGAGTTACATGAAACCTGTGTGTCAGTGGACTTTCTTTGGTACCCTCTTCCCAAACATTGATGTGTGAGTGTGTTTTACCTTTGAAGACAGTGCTGATGTTAGGAAAACACCAATACTGCATTGCATGATGGTTCAAAACCTGGGAAACACCACACCACAGATTTAGCAGGGTTCAGGGCATGTCTTTACCCTAATATTACATTCCTTCATTCTGTGTCATTAATCGGAAATTCTAGCTGATGCTTTACAGTATTTTTTTGCAATGCATGTGAGTGCTAGACATTGTAGTTATTACATGTTTAAAGGTGGATAATATAATTTTGTAATTTTCTCTATGTTTGTATAGATTGAAATGACAGAATGATCCTGAAAATTGGAATGGCTCCTAGTGATACAATTCTGTATACATGTTTTAAATAAAATAATAATTAAAATTATGAGAGTCTTGGATAATGTCTTTCAGGACTTTGCTCAGTACAGATATCAAAAGGAATGGCATGTAGTTGCCTAGGTCTGTCCTAGCCCACTTCTTAAAGTTTGTCCTCTTACCTTTCCTGGATAGTAAACCAGGCTAGATGGTGGTGGTGGGGGGGGGGCACAAATAGTTTTGTTCACTGTTCACAGAGGAAAGAGAAGGGGAGGGTTCAGAAGAAAGTAACAAAACCTTTGAAGGGATGCAGGGGAGGAAGATTTGAGGCAGTATAATGCAGTGGTTTAAGGCTCAGAGCTGCAAATTTGGTGACATCCAGCAGACCAGGCCTGGGTTTGAATCCCACAGCTTCCACTTACATACTGTGTGACCCTGAGCAAGTCACTTAACTTCCCTGTGCTCCCAGGATGCTCCTGTCAAAAAGCTTTCAGCTTAGCATGCTACTCCTGGTTAAACAACTAAAAAAAAAAAAAAAAAAAGATGGACACTAGTCCTTTTTCAGAGGTGTGAGTCCTGAAGAGACTTGCTAATCTGAAGGTGGACAAAGCAATGGACCAGGTGGGGTACATCCAAAGGTGTTGAGGGAGCTCAGGGAAATACTGGCTGTACCTCTGATAGTTCTATTTAACAGCTCACTGGAAACAGAAATGATTCTGGAGGACTGGAGGAGGGCGGATGTAGTCCCACTACACAAAAGTGGTAGCAGGGAAGAGGATGGCAGTTATAGGCCAGTCAGCCAGACACCGGTGGTAGGATAGTTAATGGAATCACTGCTGAAGGAAAGAAGGATTGTGGAATGTCTTAAATCCTGTGTATTGCAAGATCCGAGGCAGCATGGTTTTGCAGAGGAGAGGTCATATCAAATGAATCTGATAGATTTCTTTGACTAGATGGCCAACAAACTAGATTTGGGTGGAGTGGTGGACATGGCCTACCCAGATTTCAGTAAGGCGTTCAACACCCTTCCAGATAGGAAGCTAGTAAGCAAGCTTTGAGAAAGGGCCCGTGTCGGCATGAAAACATTCAGCTGAGGGAGGGAATGGTCTGCTTTATCTGTTGCTGATTTTAACAATGAAAGCTTATCCTCGACACAGTTTGAGTGCCTGCATTATTTCAAGTGGAGACCTTGGAGTGGAGCTTCTCAGTGACTGTAAGTGTTGTTTTTTGCTTGCAGCTCAGGTCCTGGCTGTTTTGTGAGCAACCCCACTTTGGAACTGATAGCTTAGGAGGGGGTCCAAAGGTGGTAAACTGTATAAGAAATTAGTTAGGGGATGGGCAACAGAGTTCACTCCAAGGAAGGGAGAATGACCAGCGGGTGCCTCAAGGCTCAGTACTGGGACCAGTCCTCTTTAATGTCTTTATAAGTGACAATGCAGAGGAGCACGAAGGGAGGACTGCCTCTTTGCAGATGACACCAAAATCTGCAGTAGAGTGGACACTCCAAGTGGGGTGAAAGGGATGAGCTGATACATTAGAAAACTAGAGAAGTGGTCAAGAGTATGGCAGCTGGGTTTTTATGTGAAAAAGTGTAAAATAATGCACTTAGGGTACAAAAACCCAGGGGCAGAGTATAAAATGGGTGGCATTGTATTGATGACCACCAAGCAGGAAAGAGACCTGGGGGTAATCCTATCAGATGACCTAAAGGAAGCCAGGTAGTGCAGCAAGGTACTAGAGAGGGCGAGTGGGGTGGTGGGGTGCACAGTGAGGTGTATCACCAGCAGAAAGAGGGAGGTGGTGTTGCCTCTGTACAGATAACTGGTAAGATCCACCAAGACTACTGTGTCCAGTTCTGGAGACCTCGTCTCTGGAAGGACAGAGACAGAGTTGAGGCAGCCCAGCGGAGGGCAACTAAAACTGTGCAGGGTATGCATCAGAAGCCCAATGAGGAGAGACCTAAGGACTTCAGTATGCTTACCCTGGAAGAGAGGAGGGGGATATGAGACCTTTAAATACTTCATGGGGGTAAATAAGGTACAGGAGAGGAGTATTTTTCAGAAGAAAAGGTGCTCAAGGACAATGGACCATGATAGGAAGCTGGAGTGGGGTAGATTCAAAACAGATCTGAAGAAGTACTTCTTAATAGAAAATTAACAAACGGAGAGACTGTTGGTAGGCATATAGAGAACGCAGACTGGCCTGCTCCAGATTTACTGTGAAGGATTGGAAAGTAATGAACAGAGGATAAGCAGAGGGAATAGAGGTATGGGATGGCAGAATTCAGAAGAGAGGAGAGGTAAGTGGTAACAGTGGCATGCCAGTATTTGTCCAGTTATGAGTGTGGAAGGGTTGTGGGATAACAGATGGACCAGATGCCAAACTTCAGGTTCAACACACAATCTCTGTGTGATGTTTATTCAAAATACAAGAAATAACCTTCTGCAATGGCATATTCCTTCTTCAGTACATCAGTTTGCAGTAACAGGCTATGAATGTCCTTTCTCTGCACTTAGCCAGCACCTACTGACACTGATCTCTGATCCAAATCACTAGTTAAGATGTAGCCACCACCCCTATGCAGGCCCCATTTGCTTGGGTAGTCGAGCCCAAAAAGAAAAAAAGAAAAAAAAAAAGCTATAAACAAAGAATCTAAATGCAGAATCACTGAAAGAAAGGTTACCCCAAAGGGCATTGACAACAAATCAAGTTTCAAAGAAATACATCATACATACTTCCATATTGCAATGCACCTGGGATATATGCAAATCATCATGACATTTCTTACTTAAGTTTACAATAAAATATACATGCATTTTAAATAACACAACTAGTTTAATTTCTATAATAGTCACCTAGTACTTTTTACCATTATCAAAAACACCTAGTGCCATGGTATTTTCAACCTTACAGGTTTCATAAACATAAGGTATATTATGACATAAAGCTATTACATACTAAATCCAACAACAATTAGCACAACCTGTTTTACATACATCTGGAGGTCACCACAATACCCTTACTGAATGAGGACCTGAGAGGGAAAAGGAAAATTAAAGAGGACACTGTAGCATAGTCAAGGGAGGGAGAAGGGGGTGCCCAGAGGTGGCCAACCTTATGGACTAGAAATAGTAAAGGATAGATTAGGCTAAGAAATAGAAGAACTGTTGCAACAGATTAAAGAAAAGGTCAGTCTTCAAGAGTGGCAGGAGCTCCCGGTCACAATGAGGAGTAGTCTGAGATACAGGGAGGGGAAAGAGAGGTTAGCATAGAGGCAGCAGTGATAGGTGAGAGAGAGAGGTCTAATGGGTGAAGGGGCAGAAGGAATGTAAAAGGTAGTCCTGCCTAGCAAGTATAGATATCAGGGCAGAGCTATAAACTACATCTGTTAGTAAAACGCTACCAAGCCTCCTCCTACCTAATATTTCCCCTAAAGCTGAAGATTTCCATGGTCTGAAGTGTACCTGTCTTCCCCCTGAAGATGCTGTTTCAAGGTGGCTCTGAATTGAGACTGTGACTGCCGTAAAATGGGCGAGACTAACCTTTCTCTGTCTACCTAATTTATTGTATGTGGTTGCAGAGCCTTTGACATGCTGATGCAATAGCATGTATTTATCAGCTGAATATTCACATTTTACTTTATATTATTATTTTCAGTGCAAAGAGCAGGCTGGGATTCTGCACCACGGTGCTGCTATTTTTTATTTATTTATTTATAGTACTTATTTAGATTTTGATAACCGGGTAGGCCCATTGAGACCAGAGGTCCCTTTTTCAGGGGCAATTAAAGGGGGGAATGTAATTTTGATTCTTCACTGCCTGGACTTTGGAAGCTCTGGCTAAGACTATTCCTATTACTGAAGAAATAATGGATTGGGACTCTGCATCATAGTATGAACATACAAATATATGAAATTTGCCAGCAGATAAAGGCCTAGAGGTCTATCAAGTCTGCTCAAATGTGCAGCTAGCACCCCTTATTCTGCAGCTGTCCCTCCCTCCCATCCTTCCCAATCCATTGACCCTCCTCCTTGCCCTGTCCCAGCCCCTTTTGAAGCAGTCCACTGTTCTACTGGATACCACTTCTGCTGGTAACGCATTCCAACAAGCTACCACACTCACTGTAAAACAGTGTCTCCTCATCTCCCTCCTCTATCTTCCTCCCTCCAGTCTCATATCATGGCCCTGGGTGCCCCTTCCTTCCCCTCCTTTACTTTGAACAGCCCCTCTGTATCTGTCTTGTTTATTCCTTTCATGTATTTAAAGGTTTCAATCATGTTCCCCCATCCCTTCTCTCCTCCAGCGAGTACATGTTCAGCTCCCTCAGCCTCCTCTCGTATGGTAAGTCCCCCAGACCCTTGATCATGTTTGTCACCCCGCGCTGCATCCCCTCCAGTAACTTAATGTCCCTCTTCAGATACGGGTGCCAGTACTGCACGCAGTACACCAGGTGAGGACTAACTAATGACATATACAGTGGCAGAATCAGCTCCTCCCTCCTTGAGGAGATGCCCCTTGCAATGCAATCCAGCATTTTGTTGGCCTTTGCAGCTGCCTTCCTACATTGTGCTGAGTTGCTCATTGACCCCCAGATGGTAATTCCTCCTTGGGTTCTTCACCCCAAAATGCATCACCTTGCACTTTTTGGCATTAAACCCCAGTTGCCAGGTATTTGACCAGGTTTCCAGCCTTTTCCAGATCATCCTGCAACCCCTGCCATTTCCCTAGGTCATCCACCACCACTCCCATCTTGGTGTCATCAGCAAACAGACTAATCTTGCTCTTAATGTCCAATCATATGTCTGCAATGAATATCCCAAACAACACTGGTCCTAACACCAAGCCCTGTGGAACACCGCTCATCACTACCCTTGGGGATGAGAGTGCCCCACCCACCATCAACCTCTGTTGCCTTCCCTGAAGCCAGTTCCCTACCCATCTCACCAGCTTTGCACCTGCTCCTGTGCCTTCTAACTTACTTCCCAGTCTCCCATGTGGCACTGAGTCAAATGCCTTACTGAAGTCCAGATACAGGACATCCACTGCATGGCCCCTGTCCAATTGCCTAGTTACCCAGTCATAATACTCAACCAGGTTGGTTTGGCAGGATCTGCCATGTATGAAGTCATGCTGTCTGCTGTCCTGTAGTCCTTTGGCCTCCGGGAGGGCCACCAGCCTCTCCTTCAGGATAGTCTTCATCAGCTTATCCTTGATGGATGTGAGGCTCACCAGTCTGTAGTTACCCGGTTCATCATTGGAGCCACTCTTGTGGAGGGGCACCACATGAGCCATCCTCCAATCCTGAGGTACACACCCCAAGAGTAGTGAGGCATTAAATAGGTCTGCCAAAGGTCCCACAAGGACCTCTACCAGCTCTTTCAGTACCCTGGGGTGGATGCCATCTGGGCCTGATGCCTTGTCCACTCTCAATGCCCTCAAACCCTCCAGAACTCTGCCCTCCATGATTTCCCCATCTGTCACCCCCACCCCCCTGTTTCTGCCATTCCTCCCCCCCTTGGGTATCACCCCCCCTCTTCTCCTTAGTAAATACTGAGCAGAAGTAATCATTTAGCACTTCTGCCTTATCGCCCCCTACTTCCACCCAACCCTCCTCCTTCCTAATCCTTACTATGTGGTCTTTACAGTTCCTTTTCTCCCTGATTTACCTAAAGAAGTCCTTCTCCCCCTTCTTAATGCCTTGTACCAGGCTAAGCTCCGTAGATGCCTTGGTTCCCCTTGCTGCCCATGTCACCTCCTTTGATTCCTTCAAGTACTCCTCCCTGTCCTTCCCCCTTCATGTTTTCTTGTACCTCCTAAAGGCAGATCTTTTCCTCCTTACCTTTTCCATGACATCCTTGCTCACCCAGCTCGATTTCTTAGCCCTAGCATTCTTGCTCTGGGCCTTGCTTCAGGTTTTGGTTGCCTCAGCTATCCCCAGCTTTATGAGCTCCCACCTCTGGTTATTGCCCATGCTAGGTTGAATTCTTGCCCTCCTGAAGTACAGCACCCTTGTGCCAGATTCCACTCCTTCCTTGCCCATATCCAATGTGAGCCATACTGAGTGGTGGTCACTTCCTGACAGCAGTTCTTCCACCCTAACTTCCCTCACAAACTCCTCATTTGCCAACACAAGGTCATACATACATAGATACATAGATACATAGACAGTATCGGCAGATAAGGGCCTATGGCCCAGCCAGTCTGCCCATTTGAGCTTGTAAGTTCAGTTTGTTTTCCTAGAAGTCTGTTGCCCCTTACCCCTGACCTCCAGAATTCCTTTATGTCTATCTCATGCATTCTTAAATCCCGTGATTGTTTCAGCCCCCACCACTTCCTCTGGTAGGGTGTTCCACTTGTCCACCACCCGTTCTGTGAAGAAATTCTTTCTCATGTTTCCTCTGAATCGTCCTCCCTCCAACTTCATCCTATGCCCTCTTGTCCTGGAACATCTTTTTCCTTAAAAATAGTGTTTTCCTGCACCCTGTTCCTCCCTGTAAGATACTTGTATGTCTCTATCATATCCCCTCTCTCCCTCCTCTCCTCCAGGGAGTACAAGTTCAGTTCCTTCAACCTGTCTTCATAGGACTTGTGATGCAATCCATGCACCATCTTTGTTGCCCTCCTCTGAACCTTCTCTACCCTGTCTATGTCCTTACGTAGGTATGGTCTCCAGAACTGTACACTGTACTCCAGGTGGGGCCTCACTAGTGTCTTGTATAGCGGAATTATGACCTCCCTTTTCCTGCTGGTGATGCCCCTGCCTATACATCCCAGCATCCTATTTGCTTTACCTGCTGCCTTGTCACACTGTTTTCTACCTTGAGGTCATCAGAGATGACAACCCCAAGATCCCTTTCCTGCTTGGTGCATGCTATATCCTCACCCCCCAACTGATATATTGTGCCAGGGTTTTGTGCCCCATATGCATTATCTTGCACTTCTGCATTGAATTTCAACTGCCAAACCCCTGACCATTCTTCAAGTTTCTGCAGGTCGCTTCTATTCTGTCTACACCTCTGGTGTGTCTACTTGTTACAGAGCTTTGTGTCATCAGCTTAACATTGAAATTCTGCCTTCTAGGTCCCATGAATGTCACTGATGAAGATGTTGAATAGACCGTCCCAGCACAGATCCCTGTGGTACCCACTGGTCACTCTTCCCTCTGTGGAGTGACAGCATTTACCACCACCCTCTGTGTCCTGCCACCCAGCCAGTTACCTACCCACCACACTACTGTCCTGCCCACACCCATATTCCCCAAGTTTGTGTAATAGTCTTCTATGTGGCACAGTGTCAAAGGCCTTGCTGAAGTCCAGATAGGCCATGTCCACTGCCCTCCCTGCTCCACCTCCCTAGTCACCCAGTCAAAAATTCAATGAGGTTGGTCTGACATGACCTCCCTGGTGAAACCATGCTGCCTTGGGTCCTGTAGTCCATTGACAACCAGATGTTCCACCAATATCTCCTTCAGTAGTGCTTCCATGATCTTCCCCACTACCGAGGTGAGGCTGACTGGTCTGTAGTTCCTGCTTCTCTTTGTTCCCACTTTTGTATAAGGGGACTACATCTGCTGTCCTCCAGTCTTTGGTACCTCCTGTTTCCAGTGATCGGCTAAACAGGATAGCCAGAGGTTCAGCTACCACCTCTCTTAGTTCGTTATGACCCTGGGGTGCTCTATCTGGCCCCATTGCTTTATCAACTCTTATTACTTCCAGTTCCTTCAGGACCCTTTCGTGTAAAGGGACTTGTGTCCATTTCTGCACCATTCTCACCCTTGTACTCCCTTCAGACCCATTACCCTCCTCTTCCTCAGTAAAGACTGAGCAGAAATACCTGTTCAATATGTCAGCTTTACTGTTGTCATCCTCCATGCGGCCCCATCCTCCTCCTTCAGTCTCACTATCCCTCCCTTTGTCTTTCTTTTTCACTTATGTACCTGTAAAGGTTTTTGTCCTCTACCCACTGATTTTGCAATGTGTTCTTCTGTCTGAGCTTTGGTTTCCTTACTGACCTCCCTGCCTCCCTTTGCTTCTCCTGGTACTTCTCCCTATCCCCTTCTGCCTGTGTCTTTTTGTATTGCCTGAATGCAATCTTTTGGCTTCACTTCTTTGCTACCTCTTTGGAAAACCATAATGGTCTCCTCTTCCTTTTCCTCTTGCTAACCTGTTAATGCATAATTCTGTTGTTCTTGTAATCTCCATTTTAAATACTGCCCACTGTTCCTCAACCCCTGATTTCTGTCCCATTCCTTAATGCCTCTTTCAAGTATCTCCCCATTTTCCCAAAGTCTGCCCCCTAAAATCCAGGATACGTGTTTTGTGTGGTTTGGTTCTGCTCTTTCTGTGATTTCAAACCACAATGACTGGTGGTCACTGTTCCCAGGTGCTCCCCACTGTTACCCCATCACACTGTCCCTGTTTGTGAGCACAAGGTCCAGTATTGCCTTCTGCCGAGTTGGTTCCATGACCAGTTGCTTGAGGAAGGCACCTGAAGGAGTCCAGGATAAATCTGCTCCTAGTTGATGCTGCTGCTGGGATGCTCCAGTCCATGTCTGGAATATTGAAGTCTCCAACCAGTACCACTCACCTTGTCTGCCATCCTTGGATGTCTAGCATCAGCTCCCTATCTGTTTCTTCCTCCTGGGCTGGTGGTCTATAGACCACACCTGTGCAGATGGCTGTCCCATTTTCCTTTCCAGCTTAACCCACAGTATCTCTCCCCATTTTGTTCCTCCTGGATCTCTGTGGCCTTATATCATTTTTCACATACAGTGCCACTCCTCCTCCCTTCCTGCCTGCTCTGTCTCTTCTGAATATGTTGTAGCCAGGTATGGCCATCTCCCAGTCGTGGTTATCATTACACCAGGTTTCAGTGATGGCCACAATGTCCAGGTCTGACTGTACCATGACAGCCTCCAGATCTTCCATCTTGTTGCTAAGGCTCCTGGCATTTGCACACATGGCTTCGATGATTTTCCCTCCTAGACTGATTCACTGTTCTACTCCAGCCCCTTCCTTGGTTGTCATTTATCCCTGGTTCTCCTTGCTGTCTGCCCTTCTGCTGAATTTTGCCCTTTCTGCTTATCCACCTCTTGGGCACTAATCTCCATCTTTTGCACACTGCTTTGCAGAGATAGCCACTCCTCTGGTTCACTGGTTCCACTGCTAGCTGTGGGGGTGAGCAAGTAGATACCCTCCTTGCTGGCCTGCCACCTCTTTTGCTAGTTTAAATGCTTGTCAATGTAGCATTTAAACTTATCATTGAGTGCTTGGAATCTCCTCCAGGATGGATGCAGGCCATCAGGCTTGAACAAACCTCCATCCCTCCAGGTGGGTCCCCAGTCACCAATGAATCCAAACCCTTCCTCACAGCACCAGTTCTTCTACCATGAGTTAAAGTTCCTGGTGCATGCACTCCTATGCTCTCCCTTGCCTCTCGCAGGTAGTACTTCTGAGAAAGTGACAGAAGTAGCTACTTGCTTGAGACCCCTCCCAATTTCCTAAACTCTTCCTGAACTTCCTTTGGCTCCCCATTTGCCAGGTCATTAGTACCTAGGTGGATAATGACATCCAGCTCAACCTCCGCTCTTGCTCTCGCAGTGATCCCCAGGATCTTCCTTCCATCCCTCCATGCCGTGGCACCTGGTAGGCACCTCACCTCCCTGTCCTCCCTCCTGTGTTCCTAGCTGGATCCCTCTTATGATGGAGTCCCCACCAGGATTCTTCCTCCTCCTCCGGGGTCCACTGCTTTCCCGCTGAGGTCACCTCCTTGGCTAACCTCCACATCCTTCCTTCCACTTCTCTGGGTACTCTATTTGGTTGTCCTCATTTGCCAGTGTGGCATATGAGTTCTTGAGTGGAATAGGATCTGGATGTGCCTGCCTGACTGCTCTAACCCCCCTGAGCCCACTGTCATCCAAGTGCTCCTTGTTCTCGGCATCCTTTGAGGCAGTTGCACTGGACTGGGTGGTCCCTGGATAGGGGTGATGGTACTCCTGACCCAGTTTACTTCTGCTCTGAGTCTGGCTACCTCATCCCGCAGTCCAGAGAGATGCACACAGATGGGGCAGCACCTCAGTGTCCAGAAGGTCTGCCTGAATATGGCTGCCCCACAGCCACTGCATTGCACCACTCCCCACATTATACTGCAGTTCCACTACTTGTCTGCTACTGGAGCTCTCCTAGTTCCCTTTTTATTAATTTACTGTACTAAAAATCCTGCCACTGATCCTCAGATTTTTTATTTTTTTTTTTAAAGAAAAAGAAACCAATAAATAAATAAATGAGTCAAAACACTTGTCGTGCTGAGGGTGGGCTTCTTCCCCCTTATGCCCCTCCTACTTCCCACACCCTTACTATACCCTGTGTTTAGCTCCCTGTCAATCAGATTTAACAGGGCATATAATTAAAAGCTGGGGAAGGGAGGGGGGCGAATGCAGCAATTAAAGACAGCACAGAATTACCACCACCACTATGTTTTAAATTTTCAACAGCCCAAAACAATTATAAGTAAAGACAACAAAGAAAGTATAGTGTCACTAAAAGCCCACAATCTAAGTTTAAAAGAAAAATAGCAATTACCAGTTCCTCTAAAGCACTGAATTGAATATGTTTCCTTCCTTCCCCTTCTGGCTTCTTCTGAGAAAATAAAACTCTGCTTGCTACTTTAACTCTGACTAAGCCCCACCTCCAGTTATCACGTAGCTGACCTGAAGGGTATTCCATAACCTGGTTAGTTCACTGACCATTTGCATCAGGAAGCTGTCCTGGAAGGCATTCAGTAGTACCTGCTCCCTTCTATTCCAGGTTGTTGGGGTACTCCAGTCCACTCCTGGCATGTTGAAGTCCCCCACAATCACCACACTACCCCTCTCACAGGTCCTTCTGATCTGTCCCGCAAGTTCCCTGTCTAACTCCTCTGTTTGAGAAGGCAGCCTGTACATCACTCCCATTCTGAGAGTCCTATTCTTAGAATCCTGGATTTGCATACAAAGTGACTCCATACAGTCATTGTACTGAGTGGCCCATGTTTCTGTGATGGCTGCAATGTCCACCTCTCCCTCTGCCATGAGCACCTGTAACTCTGCAGTTTTCCTCCCAAGGCTCCTAGCATTAAGGGCGACCACCTTCCACCCCTTCATCCCTCCCATCCTGCCCTCCTTTACTAGCATCACCTACCTGCCCTTTGTCCTTTGTCACTGTTTTGGGGGGAGTCTCATATAGCTTCTCAACCTGTGGTCTCTGCATGTCTCTTGCCCACTTGCCACCCCCTGCTCCTATTTTAAATTCTCAACTTCCTCTATGTACTCCACCATCCTCTGTTTCAACACTTTCTTTCTCTCCTTGCTGAAGTGTAATCTGTTCTTGGCATAGAGACTACTGTCATCCCAGGTCCCTCCCACCAGCCCATACCCTTTAGCTTGACACCATGTTCTTAGCCATTCATTAAATTCCTCTATTCTCAGCTTTCTTGTTGTGCTTGCCTTATGCACTGGAAGTATCTCTGAAAAAGTTACTGATCTTTCTGCCCCCTCACGTAATTGTCCTAGTTCCTCAAACCTCCTCTGGACTATATCTACCGTGTTGTCAGTCAGGTAGTTCGTTGCCAGATGTATAATCAAATGAGGCTTGTTCCTACCCCTCTAGCATATTTAAGAACAAATTGTCCCACCCTTTCTGCTTTCATTCCTGGCATGGCCTCCACCCAAATGTGACTATGCCTCTCCCATTTGCTACCCCACCTGACTCCTCTTAGTATTGAGTCCCCCACCACTAGGATTCTATCCCTCTTACTCCCTGCTTGCTTCCATTCCTCTCCATTTCTCAGTCCTGGCTCCTCTTCTTCCTCCTGCACATTATTTCCCCTTTTGCAATTCTCCCAGCAGAACTTCCCCAGCTCTGGTTTGGTCCAGGCATTTATCAATTACTCCTCTATTTTCGTCATTTCCTCCTCACTCCTCCTTCCCCTCTAGTACTGCAAAATAATTTTCTGAAGATCCTTCACCAATGACCACTTCCTCTCTCTCTTCTCATAGTAACCTGTTCCCTCCTTTCCACTCCATGACTGTTGCCACTTCTCCTCCTCCCCTCACAAGTCCCAGTCTCCTCCTTCCATTTGTCTTTTGTCCCCTGACCTGGTTGCCCCAGACACCATTCTTCTTGGCCTGGGCCCCTTTGTCTCTGCTTCCCTTCTTCTGATCCTCTCCTCACCACTGTTGGCTTAAATTGCCCTCCATCATCTCCCCTCCTCCCTCCCTCCAGTACTGGGCTATAACCTTTTTAAGGAAGCAGTATAGTGCAGTGGTCTAAGGCTCTGAGCTGCAAATCTGGAGACCTGGGTTTGAATCCCACAGCCCCCACTTACATACTGTGTGACCCTGAGCAAATCACTTAACTTCCCTGTGCTCCCAGATCGCACCTGTAAATAAGCTTTCAGCTTAGTGTGCTACTCCTGGTTAAACAACTAAAATAAAATAAAAAAAAAAAAAAAAAACATACCCCAATCTGCCTTGCCTGTCTTAGTTCCTCCTGCAGACCCTCAATCTCCTTTCTAGGTTTCTGTATGTGGTTGCACACTAAACATCCCCCGCTCTCCAGGCAATTTTTAGAAAGATTGTGACACTGCAGCTGTTGCAACCTACCACCCTATCCATTGTTCTCATTGCCCACAAGTGACCTCCCCCACCCTTCCAGATGAAGGATACCAAACACTCCCCCAAGTCTCCTCTCTCCCCACTCTATCAGTGCAAAACATTCTTATCCTTTTCTGAATTTACCTTACCCCCTTTGACGTACACTTCTAGATTGATTAAGCAACTGCTTTTTGCATTTCTATCCCTCCTGTCCACACTCAAAAAGAGACTTTAAGCAATTATTGAACAACCTTCTTCAAACTCCTACCATTCTTTCCACAATGCAAATACCAATGCAAGCAGGTCACAATGAAAGCTCCTTGTTTTGTAGTTACTTCCCTTCCACTGAGATAGCAGTCACCTCTTCACTCACTGCTGTTCCTTTCCTTGATGTGCACTTCTGTTTAGAGTGTTGTTTAGAGAAAAAAATGTGTTATTTATTTTTGAGTGTGTTGCCTTTTGCAGCCAATGTTTGAAATGTTTGAATGTGTATGTTTGGATGTATATTGCCTGCACTTGAAAATGTTTGGGTTGTGTTTTTTTAAAGAGGAAATGTAGTCATAAGGAGAACAGCAGTTTCAGGCAGCATGGCAGCAGTTCCATTTCTATTAGATAGGTGGTGCTAGTTTATGGACTGGGATGTCACCTCTGTGGTGCCAGGTAAACAGCCATGGACATCATAGTTGGTGGATCATCAGTGGTTGGGGGTAAGGATGCCCAGTAATATCTCCAGTTTAGCTTTAGAGTTGGGAGGCCCAGTAATGGGTCCTGTTTAGCTTTGGGGTTGGGTCACCCAGTTTAATGCCCCATAGAGTTTTTAGTTTCAGAATGCACTGTTCTGGCGGTTTCCCAGTGGTCCATGCATCTTGTTGCTCTGTGGGGAAGTGAGTGTTCATATCCCATGATGGTAAGGGGCCATGGTAGCTGGTTAGTGGTACTCACCAGGTCAGTGAGCATTTAAAGGGCGTAAGATATAACCCACTCTTGGGGTTGGGTTTACAATTTTATCCTCTACTGGCCCTTTTGGCCCTTACCAATTGTTTAATATGTATGGCTTCCGTCCATCGATGGGGCCTATGCAGGTTGGAAGTTGCTGCTGCAGCTCTGGCCTTATATAAGGGTCTTTTAGCACCTTTGGGGAGTAGTGGCAGTGGCTTTGCAGGAGTAGAGCTAATTACCTTCTCCTGCCCAAGTTTTTGGTGGTTTGAGCAGCACTGAGGGTAGTGGCAATATTTACGTGGAGGGGGCTGTTTTGTTGGTGGTACTCCATGGGTTGGGATTGAAACCTTCAGCCCCAAGGTCCAGCACTGAAGAAGTAAAGGGAGAAGTCATGCCTATTAGAGACTGTAGCAGAACGGAGAATGAGGGACTGATGTGCAGGCCCTGGCGGTGGATCGTTGAGTCCCCATTCCTGTCGCAGCTTCCATGGAAGAGGAGCTGTGAGAGGTGGGACCATGGACAGTAAGAGGAGACTGGTGGTGGGGACATCTGCCCCCGAGATGTCTGAGGGGAGCATCACCTACTAAAATCCAGGATCTGGAGGGGACATTGGTTAGGAGCCCTGAGTATGCAATGGATCCCTTTTCTGTCCTGTTGCACATTCGATATGGAACCTGGAGCTACTGTGGCTACTGTGGCATGAGCTAGAAAGAGGAAATGCTGCCACCAATGTTATAGATGTCATCCAACGCCTGAGTTTTAGATGCTGCTGCTGCCTGGAAACCCATATGTGGCCACCTGGCCCAGGGATTAGACTATAAAGGATGGAGGTTCTTCACGACCATGAAGAACCACTGATGCACTCCTTGTAAACCCCATGGTGGGCTATGAGGCCAGGAGTAATCAATTTTGTAAAGTTTGGAGTCTGGCCATGTTTCTTATTGAACTGAATCCCCCATTTCAGCAAGATTTCCAGTGTGGAAATTCCTTTTTTTAACTGGTGGTGCTAATTAACCCCTTAAGTCTATTTTAGCCCAGCACCTGTGGTACGGCACCCCTAGCTTAGAAGAACATGCTCCAGCAAAGCTAGCTGAGGGTACATAGGAACACAGAGATTGATGGCAGAAAAGGAATGCCTGGCCCATCCAGTCTGTCCATTTTTCCCCACCTAATATAAGGCTACAGATCCTATATGGTCTCCAGCCTCTACCCTCCTGCCCCCTTCCCCTAACAATGGTGTCTGCAGCCCCTGTTTGGACTCTGGGTTACCTTCCCTACCAGTGTTGTGATATCCATGTATCTATCCCATGCTTTCTGAAATCCTATAACCGTTTTGGCCCCCACCACTTCTACTGGGATGCTGTTCCATGGGTCTACTACCCTTTCCATGAAGAAATAGTTTCTCCTGTTCCGTCTGATCCTTCCCCCCATCAACTTCAAATTGTGACCTATAGTCTTTGGACATCTTTTTCTTTTAAGGATGCTCCCTTCTTGTACCTTGTTTATTCCCTTTAGCTATCTGAAAGTCCCAATCATGTCTTCCCTCTCTCTCCTGATCTCCAGGAGGTACAGATCTAGATCCCTTAGCCTTTCATCGTAGGGCTTCTGATGTAGGCCCTGCGCCATTTTGGTCACCTTCCTTTGTACCTTCTCCATCCTATCTATATACTTATGTAGATGAGGCCTACAGAACTATATACTGTACTCGAGTTGGGGTCTCACCAGTAATTTATATAGGAGCAGTATTACCTCCCTCCACCTACTGGTTATACCCCTCCCTATACAGCCCAACATACAGTTTGCTTTTCCCTCTGCCTTATCACATTGTTTCACTACCTTTAGGTCATTTGATATGATAATCCCAGGTCCCTTTCCTGCGCTGTTACTGTGACTACTCCCCCCTCCAATTCATATGTGACCCATAGGTTTTTATGTCCTAAGTACATGATTCTGCATTTCTTTGTGTTGAATTTCAATTGCCAATTTCTTGACCACTCCTACAACTTCCCCAGGTCCACTTTCATCCTTTCCACACTCACACCCCTGGTGTGTCCACACTATTGCAGATTTTTGTATCATCCATAGTAAGAACTGAATTTTATTTACCTTGTGTGTGTTTCTACTGTTCAGACCCCTTCCCCCTAAGTAACATCAGGCATATCCCTAGACATGTGGATGGGGGCTTAGATATAGGAATGCCTCTCATATTATTTCAAATCTAAAATATGCAAAACAGATTAAAAAAGGACAAGATCATTTAATGAGACAGGAGGCACAATCTAAAGAAGTAAGGTGTGCAGAATGTTCACCCAGCATGCAACTCTGTTTAAGCCATTCACTGACTGACTGACTCATTCACTCACTCACTCATTGATTCATTTGTCAGTTATTTGTAGTGGCCACTTCTTCAGCTTTATGTGTGTGTCCAATTACCATGACTGGAATGGAGTTTTGGTGTAGGGTTGTTTGTTTTCTGACTTACAGCTAGAGTATAAAGAACAAATTAGAATTGTCTTGGTAGCTCCACCTCCCCTTCCCTGAATAAACTCATAGACACAGAACTAGGAGGAAATGGCTGTGGACATATGTTTTTTTAACACATTATATTATTTGAGTCACATGTGCTGCTGGCAGAATTTTCAGACTCCTCTGGGCCTCACACTTGCCATCACTGGAAGTGCCAACCCTTGAGTGGATACCCAACCCCAAGAACATGTAGATCATGTGGCCAAGTGGCTAGCAGCTGCCTCCAATCTGGCACCACCACCCTCTAATCAAATCAAATCAAACTTTATTTTTATAGCACCTTTCCAAAACCAAGGCGCTGTACATAAAACCAAATACAGAAATGATGTTAAAACAAAAATAAAGCAGGTTAACCATAATCAGGGAAGGCCAAATCAAATAAATAAGTTTTTAACTCAATCTTAAATCTATCAACGGTCAGGCATTCTCTTAACTGACGAGGTAGAGAGTTCCACAGGGTTGGAGCCGAGAAGGAGAAAGCATGGGCACCAGATGTTTTTAATCGTACCCTGGGAACCTCTAGCAATCCCTCGTCAGCAAATCAGAGAGGACGGAGGGGCAGTAGCATATCAAGAGGTCTTGCAGGTAACCCGGTCCCTGTTCATGTAGGGCTTTAAAGGTTAACAAGCCAACCTTAAAGGTGATCTGCCACTGAATAGGCTGCCAGTACAGTTCGAAGAGCACAGAATTAATATGACTAGACCTAGAAGTCCCAGTCAGAAGCCTGGCTGCCGCGTTCTGCACTAGCTGCAAGAGGCGGATATCAACCCCTGGAAGCCTTAGGCAGGTTAGCCTGATTACATTAGACAATGACCCCCCTCCCCATCAGGATCTGAGTTTTGCAGTACCCAGGTCTTGTGCCAACTGGAGGCAACAATCCCTTTAGAAGAATTTGACTAATCCCCCCTTTTCCCCTGTACCAGCAGTCTGCAATACTCCCAAGCCACCATGATAATGGCTGCAACAGTTTAAAGCTTCTTCATACAACCTAAATGTTATCCCTTTGGAGAAGGTGAAACAACTCGGAAAAAACTTTTTACAGGAAAAACTGGGAAAACTCACTCCCTGATCCCCAGTGTGGACACCCCTACTGGGTCAACAGGTTCCCTGTCTGGTCTGGTGGACCCTAACCCTGCTTATATGAGGGTAGGTTGCGTGGGAGTCTGAAGATAGAAAAGAAGGGAGTGGGAGCTTCTAGCCTCAACTCTTTTTAGCTCCTCTCTCTTCACCCCTCTCCAGATAGTCACCACAATGCAGGCATCCCCTGTGGTTTCTCTGCATGAGGTGGTGCCAAGATCTGCTTTCTGCTCCAGAAGAGGAACCCTACCTATCTAGCTTCAGTTCATTGGGGGAAAGGACCCAAGACAAATGGACATCTGCAATCCTTTGGCAGCCTTACTGTTGTCTTGGTAGCCCTCAAATTCCCTACCCTGAATAAATGCCTTGACACACGCCTTGGAGAAAATGTCAGCACCCATATGTTTAGCAACCTCTACAGAATCTCTGGCTGGTCATCCCTTGAGAACCGACTCAACTGCAACATTTGTCACCTTCTTCTACAAACTCTCCTATGGTCTCCTACCTGACTGCATCTGCTCCGTCTTCCAAACAGTAGCTCACCCAGTGGCCACAAGACAGTCCTCCTCCATTTCCTTCACTGTCCCCTTCTCCCGCACCACCTACGGACAAAAAACTCTCTCCTACCTGGGCTCCAAACTCTTCAACTCTCTCCTCCCTGAACTCAAACTCTGTCCCTCCACCTCTTCCTTCAAACACAATATAAGGATGCATTTTTCCCTCTCCTCCTCCTGTAGCTGTTTCCTGGCCTGATTTTCTTTCATCCTTTCCACCTCGCTGTCCTTCATGATACTTCTCCTCCTGTTCACACTCCTCTCCTCTGCTCTTGGGTTTCTTGACATACTAAACCTATCAATAAAAACAAATAGCACTTGTCCTACTGAATTAGCACTTTCTCCATAGCACTTACCCAGCCTAAATTCACAGTTGTTATGTCGTAGAAATGGTATTGTGTTCACTTTTATCTTATGTACCTACTGTTTAATTACTTCTCATGTACACTGTAACCTGTTGAATTATTTTTTCTTTTAAACTGGATGCTTGCGAAAATGGGCAGATCTTGTCCACGTGCCTTTCTAGTAAAACAAATGAAATGAAATGAAATATTTGACTCATACAGTAGCAGTTCTGGCATATACTGGGGCTCGCAGTTTGCTAGGCTGTACTACCCCAGTCTGCACCCAAGTACATTAAGACACGCTCCCTTAACTCTTTGAACTTTGAATCCCTCATAACCTCCCTTAGCCTTGCTGACTGGCACCTGGTGTACTCAGCCCTGAATGTTGATGCTGCCCTCTCCAATTTCCTGCACACACTAACAAATATCTGGGACGCACGTGCCCTGCAGAAAAAAATTAGGGTAAAAAAGCATCACCATAAATGGATATCTGCCCCCATCCTCACCTTATGCAAGGCCAGAGAAAAAGCCTGGCCTGTATTCAAATCCCTGCCTAGCTTCAAAACTAGGCAAGCCTACAACACACTCTGCAATACGTGTACAAAGGCCATTAGGCAGGTGAAAGATTTCAAGTCGCAACTGTCTCATACCCGTCCCTCCAGCTTCTGAAATGTCATACATGCACTCCTTGATCCACCCTCTCAATCCAGCTCCCCTCCCATCAAGCAGCATGGTCAGCTAATAACTGACCTCATCAGTGTTGCTGCTACCCTCAAACAAATCTTTCACATCCTGTGCCATACCTCATGGCCCCCTGCAGCAGACTACGGTCCCCACTCCCCATCATGGACAAGATTATTTCAAATTCTCCCCATTCTCTGAACACAAAGTCCAAGCAATCCCCCGTTCATTAAATGCCACAAAATCCAGTCCAGATGGGATCCACCCAAAACTCCTGCTAATCTCTGCACCTGAAATTTCTAAGCCTCTCACCCATATCCTCAACCTCTCCTTCTCTTCTGGCTTAGTCCCTCAGGCCTGGAAAGCTGCCTCAGTTATACCCTTCCATAAAAGGGAGCCATCTAATCCTGGCAGTTATAGGCTGATCTCCCTCCTCCCAACTCTTGCAAAACTATAGGAACCCCTGGTGCACTCCAGGCTGGCAGAGTATCTCAGTACAAGTAACCTCCTGTCTCCACACCAGTCAGGTTCCAGGAAACAACATTCCACTATCTCCTTACTCCTGCATGTCACAAACTATATCCACACTGTTGCTGACCAAAGCCTCCTTACAGCCACTGTCTTCATCGACCTGGCTAAGGCCTTTAACTCTGTATCCCATCCCTTCTCCTGTCAAAACTTGAAGCAGCAGGCCTTGCCGCTATTGCCAACAAGTGGTTCAATTCCTACCTCTCCAACAGGTCACAGTTCATCAAAATCACTGATGTCTCTTCCCCCTCCCTTCCTATCCTAGCAGGCATTCCACAAGGATCTGTCCTTGGTCCCATCCTCTTTTCCCTCTTCATAAATGACCTCCCCTCCTGCAGAAAATTCAGCATACACATGTATGCAGATGACACTATCCTTTTTACTTCAGGGCCATCAATGCAAGAAGTTCAGTTTACCCTCTAATGGGATTTCACAAATGTCCAACATTGATTCAGTCAAAACTAATTGAAAGTAAACACTGCCAAAACTGTACCCATGCTATTTGGCACAGCCCTGAAGATTAACAGATCCTCAGCCCCTTCTGCCATCACTTACCTAGATGGTACTGCCCTAGTTCATGTCAGTAAATACAAATACCTGGGGTGTGGCTCGATCCTCACTTATCTTACTCATCTCACATTGAGGCAACCATCTGTAAACTATGCGCTAAACTTGGTATGCTCTACTGGCACCATGACTCCCTCCCACTCCCTGCTAGACAGCAGATCTTAACTAAAATGATCCTCCCCATTTTTGATTATGCGGATGTGGTCTACAGCACTTCCCCAGTAACTACCCTGTCCAAGCTTGACACCCTCCTAAACTCTTTTTGCTGCTTCGCCACCAACTCACCCCTTAGAATGCATCACTGCAAACTTTACTCCCTCCTGGGCATAACCCCACTGTCCCACAGACACTATATCCCACTCTCTCAACCTCATATCTAAATACTGGTTTAACATGCTACCCTCCTACACGATTGACAGACTCTCCCTGGCCCTGGACACCCATTATGTACTGGAGCACAGAAATGAAAGATCTTTCCAAATACCTCACCCATCCTTGTCTTCTGGCCAAGCTGCTTTCTCCTATCGACTCCATAGCTTGTGGAACAAACTTGCCCCCTCCATCAGAAAGTTCTCCTCTCACCGCATTTGCCAGAAGCAACTATGCCTCCTGCCACCAACCCCCTGCCACTGCTCCAGGTGATCTATTTTCACTCCAGTGCCCTTAATGTGGCTGATCCCTTACTGTGTGCACTTACGTTTTGCCTTTTTTGGTCTTCCCACTTGTCTTATGTCCATGGAATGTTTCAAGTTCACCATGTTATGTTAGCACTGTATTAATGTTTGCAACTGATGTCTATGTCCCAATGACATGAAAATATTGGTAACTCTGATGGAACTGGTTGTATTCTCAAACCATTGTGTTGCCAAATGCATCTTTTTGTTTCTGTGTTATGTACTGACTTTCTATATGTTCTCCCTCTCTCCCTCCCCTGGGTCACACCTGGAAATGAGCTTCGGCTCAGTGTGCATATCCTCGTCAATGGATGGTTAAATAAAATAAAAATAAATAAATAAAATAAAACGCCCAAGAGTTCAACACCCATTCCTTTGGGATGCTGCTGAAGATGCGAAAGGAAAAACAGGAAAAATGCTGCAGGTGTTACCTTTCATTTGACTAAAGCAATTTTCTTGTGAAACTAGCTTTCAAGAGTTAGACTTGTCAGGTAAGTGAAAACATAGCTGAGTTGCATGCCAGGTATGCTGTATAGACTGGATGCAGTTCTAATTTAGACAGCTGGTAGTCTGAGTCTGCGTCAGCTTTATACTGTACTTTAGTTACTGTCATTTTTACAGCAGTAAAAGCAGGCTGAGGAGGTTTACAGAATATCTCCTCACCCAGTTTAATGCTGCTATGGAAATAGTTGTGTCTCAGCTATTGTGAAACTGCTACAGAGATTAAAAAGATAGATAGTACACATGGGGTGGAGCTGAGCGAGAGGGAGAAGTCTTAAAATGTTATTTCTCTTTGCTCATGGCTTGATATTGATTGCCCCTGTGAGTGAGTCAAAAAACCAATATTGTTATTAAATCCTCTTTGTTTGGTGTCAAAGTGTTGACCTTCTTAATTTCACACGTTCATCATCCCTGAGTAGTTTCAAAGTTCTTTTTCAAAGAACTGTTGATACTTCAGGGAAAATGTTGGATTTTAGACCCGTTCAACTTGTACTGTGCATATGTAGGTTTTGGTTTTCTCTCCACTATATTCTTTATTAATAAGGGCAGTTCTCCTCAAAATATGATGCTTATCCCCCGGACATCATGTACTGTGGCTGCTTGTCTACATGTGGCATTATAATCCTCTGTCTGAGATTCCATGATCATTTTGACATGGGTATAGTGTGTGTCTCAAACAAATGGACATGTATGGGCAGACATGATGTGCCGTTGTTTCTTGCTGTCTACACATTTTTTTATGTTTCCTGTTTGTGTGATGTCTAGTTCATGTTGCTATGATGTCTATTTCATGTTTCTGTGATGTCTATTCCATGTTTCTATATCGGTTTATGTTTCTGTGGTGTATATTTCATGCTTCTGTGATGTCTATTCCATGTTTCTATGATATCTATTTATTTATTTATTTTATTATTTATTGAAATAATCAGTTTTACAACCTTTGAGTCAGAGACTTGTTTACAAAGGTACCTCGTCTCAGGGAGGGGGGGAGACAACAATTAAGAGTGGTTTTAGACAGAGGTTACATACAGGTGAGATACATACATACGTTGAGTTACACGCATCATTATATAAACACAGTTGTTACAGTTGTTCAGTTTTATGTTTCAGTATGTTCAGTATTTATGTTTCTATGCTGTATATTTCATGTTTCTATGATGTCTATTTCATGTTTATGTGACGTCTATTCCATGTTTCTATGTTATTTATTTCTTTATTTGAATTTTGGTAACCTGGTAGGCCCACTGAGACCAAAGGTCCCTTTTTTAGGGGTAACCCTGTGATGTTTCTGTGATGTTCTGCATGACGAGAAAAAGTCCAAATGACATGCACTTTGCTTTCAGGCAAATGTTTTTATACATAAAGAATGAATGGAAGACACATGAACCGAATCATTTCTAAACAATGCATTTTCAATTTTTTTTTTCCTAGAGAAGTCAGTGGTTATTTAATACCCTAATATTTAGGTTACTGACAGAATGTCCTGGGTACTACAACTGTCCATGGCATGCATGTTCTTATATGTGTGTTTGATTGGAAATCCTTGTAGCATCATTCTTGAGTTTTTATCATGGTTTCACCAATATATCAGCCATTAATATTATTATTATGTTTCAGTTAGAGGGAAAGGGGGAAGAAGCTTCTAGCTGGATGCTGGGAGAGTAAGGAGACTTGAAAGATTTTCTTAGCAGGTTTTCTTTGTGTTTCCAGCAGACAATTTGGTGTTTGTGTGTGTTTTAAAGCTGAAGGCAGAGAGAGTAAGTACTAACATACTATTTGCCAGCAGATTAGGCCTTACGGTCTATCGAGTCTGCTCGAACCTCAGATCCCTAGTTGGGTGCCGAGGCCCTCCCCCTTTTGTGTTCCAGAAACCCCTATCATCCATCCCCACCCCACTGGGACAGGCTATCATCTGATACATCCACTTTCTGTGTCTGTTCCACCCTCTCTTGAAGCCCTCCACTGTGGATCTCTGATCCAGCTCACCAGGCAGTGCATTCCAAGGGTCCACCACCCTCTCAGTGAAAAACCTCCTCCTCTTCCCCCCTCACCCTTCCACCTTCCAGCTTCAAACCATGCCCTCTGGTGATACCTCCCTGCTTTAGTCTAAAGATTCCCTCCATGTTTACCTTATTTATTCCCTTGAGGTACTTGAAGACCTCAATCATGTCCACCCTGTCTCTTCTCTCCTCCAATGAAAACAGGCAGAGCTCCTCAAGTCTGTCCTCATCGTCAAATCCTAGCCTTGTATCATCTTAGTTGCCCTCCTCTGTACCTCTCCAGGAGCTGTATGTCCCTCTTCAAGTGTGGTCTTCAGTACTGTACACAGTACTCAAGGTGTGGTCTAACCAGTCCATTGTACAGCAGCAGAATCACTTCTTGCTCCTAGAGTGATCCCCCTACGATGCATCCCAACATCCTGTTTGCCTTGCTAGCCGCTCTCCTGCACTGCTCAGAGTTATTCATACATGCATCCACATGACCCCTAGGTCTTTTTCCCCTATTGAGGCTTCCAGCGCTTCCCTCCCAGGGTGTACCTGTGTTTAGGGTTTCCCCACCCAAGATGTAACACCTTGTACTTGGTGATATTGAAATTTAATTTCCATGTGTGAGCCCAGCTTTCCAGGGTGTCCAGGTCCCATTGCAGGGCCAACCTCCCCTCTTCTCCCTCAACTACTGCTCCCATCTTGGAGTCTTCAGCGAAGAGACTCATTTCACACCCTATACCCTCCCTGATGTCCAATAGGTATGCATTAGACAGGATTGGACCCAGGAGCGATCCCTGCGGTACCCCACTACCAACCTCTCTAGGGTTCGAGAGCTCCCCACAGACCACTACTCTCTGGGTACATCCAGCTAGCCAGTTTTCAATCCATCTGACCATCAAAGGGCCTACTCCCAACCGCATCAGTTTCTCCACCAGACCATTGAGGGGGACAGAGTCAAATGCCTTGCTGAAGTCCAAGAATAATACATCCACAGGCTTTCCCCTGTCCAGTTCTGATGTTACCCATTCGTAGAACTCCCCAAGATTGGTTTGACATGATCTACCTGGCACAAACCCATGTTGCTGACTATCCAGACCTCCCACTTCCTCCAAGTACACCCCCAATTGTTCCTTTAGTGTGCTCTCCATTAATTTTCCCACCACTGAGGTCAAACTGATGGGTCTATAGTTACCTGGCACTTCCCTTGACCCCCCTTTATGGATTGGCACCACATGTGCCTATCGCCAATTCCTAGGTACCCTTCCTGTCTCAAGTGACCTGTTGAAGAGCTCCGCCAGGGGTGCAGCCAGTATGCCCGCCAATTCCCATAGTACTCTCAGATGAATGCCATCTGGCCCAGGAGATTTGTCTTTCTTTAGGGCCTTGAGGGCTAACCACACCCTTTTGGCAGAGATAGCATAATCTGGCCCCTCCACCTTATTGGCCTTTTTATCCTTATCCTGATGTGACACCCCTGGGGTTCCTCTCCCTCCCTCTTGCTCCATTTCTGTTGCTCCCCTGATCTCACTCACTGCCGCTTCTATTCCCATCATGCCTTGCTTTGTAGATATCCCATCCCCCTCCCTAGTGAACACAGAGGCAAAGTACTCGTTAAATACCTCTGCCTGGTCCCTCGCCTCTTCCACCCACCCTCCTTCTGATCTCAATCTGCTAATATGGCCCTTAGTTTTTCTCTTCTCCCCAATATACTGGAAGAACCCCTTTTCCCCTCCATGTATCCCCTGTGCCAGCCGCTGCTCTTTACTGGACTTTGCCCCCCTCACCATCTGGGTGACTTTTCTAGATGCAAGATGGTACATTTCCTTATCCCTATCCCCTCTTGTTGTTTTATATTTTTTGTAGGCCGACTTCTTTTCTCTGACTGCTACCTGAACCTCACTGGACCACCAGCATGGTTTATGTGACCTTGCTCCCTTACGTTTCACCTTAGCACAGGTCCTGACTGCCTCATGAAGTCCCCATGTTATGACCTCCCATCTCCTTTCCACATTTGTCATTGATGTAATCCCCTTCAAGTGATCCTTGAGAATATTTCCCATGCCCACAAAGTCTGCCTCCCTGAAGTCCACTGCCAGTGTCCTAGATCTCCCCCCCCCATGCTTATTTGAAACCAGGCAGTATTGTGGTAGCTCCCAGTCAGGGGATCCTCTACAACCAGGTCCCTTACCACATCCCCATCTGCCAGAACCACGTCAAGGATATGCCCCTCCTTTGTGGGCTCCATCACATGCTATGTTAAGAACACATCCTGGAAGCCATCCAGCAGCCTCTGCTCCTTGGCCACCTTAGAGGACATGGTTCCCCAGTTTGTATCTGGCATATTAAGGTCCCCCATCAACACCACTCCTTCCCCTTTTGGTCCACACTGGGCAATGATGTTGTCCAGTAAACCATCCTCCTGAACATCACCCATCCCGGGGGGCCTATATACTACACCCAGCTTGACCTTATCTCCTGCTGGGGATTGTAAGGTGACCCACAAGGCCTCCATGTTTCCCTCTGCCTCTTCTACCCTAGCAATTTCTATGTCATCTCTAATGAACATAGCCACTCCACCCCCTCTGCCCTCCTTTCTATCCTTCCTAAGCATAGTGTACCCCCGCATGTTTAGGTCCCAGTCATGGTTTTTGTTGGCCCACGTCTCCGTGGCTACCAAAGTGGAAGTATACAACTCCTTAAGATTCTATCTCCCAGCCCTTAAACCTGACCCCCAGTGGCTAGAACTACATGAGCTACACCTGAAGTAGACTTGAAAGATTTTCTTAGCTGGTTTTCTGTGTGTTTCTAGCTGACTAGTTGGTGTTTGTGGGTGTTTAAAAGTTGCTATCTGGCCTGTAAGTGCAGGCATCATATTACAGGAGATTAGTGCTGTTTGAAAGTAAGGTGGGACTCCCAACTCAGTCAATCTTCAGTTAGAGGGGAAGGGGGGAAAAGCTTCTAGCTGGATGCTGGGAGAGTAAAGAGACTTGAAAGAGTTTCTTATTTGGTATTGCTTGGAGGTGCAGTGAGGGGCAGACAAAGGGCTGATACACTCTCATGAGAGTCAGGTGTAGGTCCTGATCCCCCCCCCTCCCCAGAGCTCGGCTCTTTTATAGGGGAACACCTGCCCTGCAATTGGAACAAAAGGCATCAGGAGCAGCTCATGTAGTTCTAGCCACTGGGGGTCAGGTTTAAGGGCTGGGATATAGGATCTTAGGGAGTTGTACACTTCCCATATAAGTTTACTGTGTAGTACTGCACCTAGTAATGGGGGTTCCTGTTTACTGTGGGACTGTATCTAGGATTAGTGGGTGACCTGATTAGTGGGTAGGGGTGTATCTTGGACTAGTGGGGAACCTAGTGGCTCACCCAAGGAATCCTTCTTGGAGGGGGATGGGACCACATGTCATTAAGGCCAGCATCTTTGGGAGGGTGATGGGGTGCACAGGGTGTGAGGCGGCAATGATACTAGACTGGGCTTGGAAGTTCGGAGGTTGCCCAGTGTACTACCAGCTGGCACAGCTTAGGGAGGAGGTTGAGGGGATTAGGAGACAGCTGGAGGGAAGGGGAGGTATGGTTGGGGAATAGGGCAGGGGCTCTCCATGGGGTTGCACCAAGCACTAGGGGTGGGGTCATATGGAAAGGAGTGCAGGAGAGTACTCTGGGGTCGCACAGGGACCCTGACAGAGGGGGCCCAAAAGGAGGACACTACCAAGGAAGCAAGCAGATATCTGGGGATCCTCACAGAGGGGGGCCAAAGGGAGGACATTCTCAGGGAAATAGGCAGATGGCTGGGGCTGGACAGAAGGAAGCAAGGGGGGAGAGGTGGATCAGACCTTAAGCTCAGTAACCACTTCACTTCTCTTCTTCTGCTTGAGGATGACGGGGCTGATGTAGCCATAACAGGGGTGGTTAGAGATGGAAAGGGGGTGGAGGACAGGAGGCAGGGTCTGTAAAGCAGGAAAAACAGGGGGGAACTTGGAACATGGGAAAATGGGGGGAGCTGTGGATCAGAGCAGGAGGAGGAGGGAGTAGAGGGAAGAAAGTGCAAAGAGAAGGACCAGTTGGGAGGAAAGGGCAAGGAGAAGGACCAGAAGTACAAGGAGGATACAGTAAATGCAGCTGAGGCTTTATGCCAGGGGAGCACGACAGGCAAGGAGGGGCTGAACGGAGACAGGAAGGAAGGGAGGATGAGCCAGGCAAGTTTAGCAAATGGGGGAAAGGACCAGTTGTGAGCAGTGATGGGGGGGATAGCGGGGTACAAAAGGATACTTGAGGTGGAGGCATAGGATCAGAGGAGGGGTGACCAGGTAAATAAGGAGGGCGTGGGGCACCCAGATGGGAGAGGAGCAAGGAGCTGGCTGGGGGGAGGGACCAGTGGAAAGGATGAGGGACATGGAAGGGGGGAAATGGAGGAAAAGGGGTGGTCAAAATACTCCTGTTGGGTGATTCCATGATCAGGGGTATCAAATGGGATATGGAGGGAGAAGCCAGCCTGCTGGTTAGAAAAAAATGCTTCCCTGGGCTAACGGTGCACAGGGCCAAGCATGAGGTATATCAGCTGGCAAAGGATTGCGGAAGTTCCCCCAGACATACTGGTCCACCTGGGTACAGTACCAATGACATTGAGGGAAATAGTGAGCTAGAGATACAGACAAGGTTCAGGGAGCTTGCCAGGGTCTGTCATGACATAGGTTGCTCGATTTCCTTCTCAAAAATCCTGCAGGTGCCAAGGGCTAGTGGGGAACACAAAAGGAAGATTAGGGAGATAAACCAGTGGCTCAGGGAGTGGTGTGGGGCCAGAGGGTATGGGTTGATGGGGGATTGGGGGGAGACCTGAGAGGATAAGGGTCTGTATGCTAGAGATAGGCTCCATCTCAATTTGGGGGGGTTGGAAATCCTTAAGTTGAAAATAGAGGGGTTTGTTGGTGAAAGTTGGGGTTTAAACTTGTGAAGGGGGGAGGGATGGGAGAAAAGGCTGTTGGGGGAGGTCCAATAAAGGAGGGACTCTGTCTCCACCCCCGGGGAGCTGGAGGAATGTGGGAAAAGGCCGACTGGTAAAGTGCTGACCAGGGGAAGACAGAATACCCATGGAAATGCAAGCAGGGGAAATGGAAGTATATGGAAAGGGTGGAAGGTAGTCCTGCTAAATGCCAGGAGCTTGGGCAATAAAATGCATGAGCTCCAGGCGATGCTAACTGAGGGAGAGGTGGGTGTCACAGCAGTCACTGAGACCTGGGCTAGTGCAGGGCATGACTGGGACCTGAACCTGGAGGGTTACACTATGTTCAGGAAGGACAGGGGAGGGAATGGGAGGAGGGGTAGCAATGATAGTCAAAAACTGCATTGGCATAGGGGGAGTAGAGGAGGCGGAGGGAACCGTGGAGGCGATTTGGGTCACCTTGATAACAAGGGGGGGCAACTGAGTAAAAATAGGAGTGGTGTAGAGACCCTCTGCACTGGCGGAGGAGCTGGAGGAGAGTCTGGTGGCAGATGTTGATAGGCACTGCAGATTGGGCAGGGGAAGGGAGGTGGTGTTGGAGGAGTTAAATATGCCAGGAATGGACTGGGAGACTATAACATCCTCGGTGGCCAGGGAACAGAGGTTGTTGGATGTCTTTCAGGACACGTTCTTAACTCAGCAGGTGGGGGAACCAACCAGGGAGGCATGGATACTGGATGTGGTCCTGGCAGACAGTGACCAGATTGGGGGACTGGAGGTAAAGGACCCTTTGTCGGTGAGTGACCATGCCATGGTCTGGTTCAGCCTGGACCTACGAGGGGTAGAAGGCTGCACAAAGACGGCGGTAACTGACTTCAGGGGCGGATTTCAAGGAAATGGGAAGGATCCTTAAGAAGCATTTGTATGGGGTTGGGCCAGACATAGATGCTGACAGTAGGTTGGAAATCATCAGGGGGGGGGTGCAGGATGCTACCAGCACCTGTGCAAGAGTAAGA
Source organism: Neoceratodus forsteri (assembly GCA_016271365.2). Taxonomy (NCBI): domain Eukaryota; kingdom Metazoa; phylum Chordata; order Ceratodontiformes; family Ceratodontidae; genus Neoceratodus; species Neoceratodus forsteri. The sequence continues at coordinate 29,367,832 of CM028129.1, forward strand.
TGAAAATGTGGTAGGGCTCGTAAACCCTGCTGATGGACCAGGGAGGTTCAGGAGGTGGTGAGGGGAAAGAAGGCGGCTTATAGGCATTTCAAGTGCTCTGGGAGTGAAAGGGATTGAGGGGAGTACGAGCTGATGGCCAGAAGGGCCACTAGGGTGGTTAGGGTGGCTAAGGCAAGGAAGGAGCAGAACCTAGCCAGGGAAATTAGGAGAGGGAACAAGGGGTTCTTTAGATACATCAGGGAAAAACAAAGGGTGAAGGGGCAGATTAGAAGGATTAAAATGGGAGGGATGGGCACAAGACCCGGGGAGCAGGCTAAGGTACTAAATGAGCACTTCGCCTCAGTTTTCACCAAGGAAAATGGGGGGACTGCATTATACATGGGAGGAGATGATGAAACTGAGGAAGGGGGGACCTTTGCCAATCGGCAGGTCTGGGGAGAGGGGGGCCATCGCTGGCAGGCGAGGGGAAGGCAAATCAGGTGGATGAGGTAGCGGAGGTGGAAATCATGGCAGAGAGAGAGTGAGGGAAGCCCTCAGATCCCTTAAGATGAAGAAAGCACCGGGACCAGATAAATTACATCCCAGAGTGCTGAAGAAACTGGTGGATGTCCTGGTGAAACCCCTGGCGGAGCTTTTCAGAATCTCTCTGAGGACAGGGTGGGTGGGTGCCCCAGGACTGGAAGATGGCACATATAGTGCCTATCCACAAGGGGGGATCAAGGGAGGTGGCAGGGAACTACAGATCCATCAACCTGATATCGGTGGTGGGCAAGGTTATGAGGGCATTGTCAAGGAGAGGCTGGGGGGGACCTGGAAAAGTCTGGGTGCCTGGATGATAGACAGCATGGATTCATCCCAGGGAAATCATGTCAGACAAACCTCGTGGAGTTCTATGACTAGGTGATGAGTGCCTTGGACCTGGGTAGACCGGTGGATGTCCTCTATCTTGACTTCAGCAAGGCATTTGACTCTGTTCCTCACAGGAACCTGTTGAATAAGCTGGGAGAAATGGGGGTGGGGAACCAGATGATCAGCTGAATAGGCAATTGGCTCCAGGACTGGATCCAGAGGGTAATGGTTTGCGGGATAGTCTCATCCCCAAGGAGGGTCATTAGTGGGGTCCCTCAGGGATCGGTCCTTGGGCCCCTAGTATTCAATGCCTACATCTCTGACATGAGGAAGGAAATCAGGAGTGAGATGAGACTCTTTGTGGATGACTCAAAACTGGGGACAGTGGTGGATGGAGAGGAGGGGAGGGTGGTCCTACGGGGGACCTGGAGGCTCTGGAAAGGTGGTCTAGAAAGTAGAAGCTGAAGTTCAGTTCAGGGAAATGCAAGGTACTGCATCTGGAAGCCAGAAACCCAGGCCAAGTGTACACCCTGGGGGGGATGCTACAAGGCTCAATGTCTGAGGGGGACCTGGGGTGGTGGTGGATGTCAAGATGAACAACTCGGAAACTTGTAGGAGGGCAGCGGCCAAGGCCAACAGGATGCTGGGATGCATCACTAGGGGGATCACCTCCAGAAGGAGGGAAGTGATACTTCCTCTGTATAACTGCTTGGTGAGGCCACAACTTGAGTACTGCATGCAGTTTTGGAGGCCACACTTAAAGATGGACATTGAATCCCTGGAGAGGGTCCAGAGGAGGGCAACCAAAATGATCTGGGGCTTGAGGGACAGGACCTATGGGGAGAGGCTTGAAGAGCTAAATATGTACACATTGGAAGAGAGAAGAGACTGGGGGGACTTCATAGAGATCTTCAGGTACATGAAGGGGTTAAATAGGGGAGGAGCAGTCAGGGTGCTCCGAAGGAAGGGGGAGGCAACTAGAGGTCATAGGTGGAAGTTGGAGGGGGGGGAGATTAAGGGGAGAAAGGAGGAGGTGCTACTTCACTGAGAGGGTGGTGGAGCCATGGAATGCACTGCCCAGGGGGCTGGTGGAGGCAGAGACAGTGGAGGGGTTCAAGAGGGGGTGGGACAGGTTCAGGGGAATGGTTCTGGAAGCAAAGCTCTGAGCAGCGGGAATATCCAGGACTGGGAAGGGAGAAGCCAGAGAGGGAGGGGCAGTAAGGTCAGCTCCCAGGGTGGGGGCTGGCCAAATGAGCAGACAAGAAAGACCGTTAGGCCTATTCTGCTGGCATTTTAGTATGTTAGTATTATTTTATTTTTTTGTATTGTATCAGATACACCACATTGTTGGTATACGTTGAAGGTTTTTTTTCCCATGAGAGTAACTGACAGCTCAAGAGCTATGTATGTACACATATTACCACAGAAAGTTATGCAAGGTGGTCCCATACCTTTTGTATGTTGGTAGAGCACTGTAGTGAGCTGCCTTCATGCCAGATCCTGTTTCAAGTAGAGGGAAGAAAGGAAGGAAGGGATGGAGGGAGGAAGGAGGGAAGGAAAGAAAGAAAGGAAAGGAAAGGAAAGGAAAGGAAAGGAAAGGAAAGGAAAGGAAAGAGAGAGAGAGAGATTAGTCAGTTTTGATATTTGGAGCAGACAAAGGTTAAACAATGGGTATTTGTATTAATTTGTTTTATCGGGCTCTGTTAAATGATGCTTATTTACAACGAGGTCCTGGTTAGGAGAGTCAAGCAGTTGCAGCACATCTACAATGCAGCACATACAGAAAATAATAAACAAAACTTAAAAGCAATAGATACATAGCATAGGCATAACATCACAGTACATAATAGAAAGTGAAAGAAATAGGTACAGAACATAGGCATGAATACATGCTACAGAAGAGTACATAGTTGCAATAGATAATAGACTCAGAGGAGGTTAAAGGGACCAGCAAAGTGCACAGGGGTCTGTACTGGGACCAATACTCTTTGATATCTACTTTTGGACTATAGCTGAGAAAGTGCAGCTGGATGTCTATCTTTGCTGATGATGCACAAATCGGTTATATACCGAACAATAGTGAGGGGGCAGCCTGCAAACTGAACTTGATGACAATTATGCATGGGCTTATAAGGAACAAGATAAAATTCATTCAAGAAAAAAGTGTGGTTATACATTTTGGGAAAAATAATAGAGCCTTCAAATACAGTACGGGTGGAGTAGAATTGAAGGAATCTCACAGTGAACAACAGCTTGGAGTGAGCATTGCCAATAACTTTAAAAATTCTTGCCAGTGTGTTGAGGCCATTTCTAAATGCAATAATATCATATCTTGCATTAAGAAAAATGTCACCGGCAGGGACAAGCAGGAATTGTTCCTACATATAAAGCCTTAGTGAGACCACACATTGAGTACTGTGTCCAGTTTTGCTCACCGCAGAATAAGTATGATGTTCTCGGAGTGGAGGTGATGCAGAGGAGGACAATGGAAATGATGAAGGGGCTCAAGAGAATGTCATGTAACAACAGACTACTGTAAAAGAACCGAGACTTTACGCCTGGAGATGAGAATGGAAAGAGGTGACCTGATAGCAGTGTATAAAGCTATACCAAGTACAGAGATACTGAAATGCAATGTTTGCACCTAAAACTTGATAACAGAGAAAACATCACAAGAGGACATAACAAACTACCCAGCGGCAGTCTTTTTAAAACTTAAAGGAGAAGGGAATGATTCAGTGAGAGAGTCATGGGAGAGTGTAACTGCTTACCAAAGGAGATAATTGATAGTAGATCTTTAAATACTTCAAGTACCAACTTATTAAATACTTGTTGGGGATGGTGGATTTACTGGCATTTTCTGTTGGATATGGGGGACAAGATCGATGATCTAATGCCTACGCTTGTCTGTAGAACCTATGGACTTATGAATCTATGGATACAGAACACAGGCATAAAATCATGGTATAGAGTACTTAAAACATATCACAGTAACAGCATATATCGTAAGAATGATGGCAATTACAGGATGCCAAAGTAAAGCTCTACCTTGCAGTAAGAGGAAGCAGATAGAAAACCCTCCCTAGTATGCAAAATTAAGTCGATATTTAAGAAACAAATCTGTCTTACAATTTACTTTCTACCAGTAGCCTGAATCACTGCAGTTTTTAGCTACAGTGTTTCTTATCTATGCTATCACGTCACCTCTTTTCAAGAACATCTTGAAATATCGATATTGGATTCTAGCATTAAACTGAAAATGGATTTTGATTGGTTATTGTTGCAATGGGTGTTGGGTGGATGTAAAAAGGTAATAGTGGGATGTTTATATAACCCCCCACAATGTGGGATTGCTGGCCTGAATACTTTTTTGGAACTAAATAGTGATTATGTACTTAATCAAGATTTTGTGTTGGTGGGTGATATGAATGTTAACTAGATTAATAGCAGTAGTCTTGTTTGGAAACTTGTTAAAATTCATTTAATTTGTCAAAATTAATTAATGAGGCTACTAGGCTTAATTCCCTTTCTGACAAACACTCAGTGATAGACTAGATTGTTACAAATAAGCCAAGTATTGTTTTTTTCTGATGGTGTTTTTGGTGTTTTGGTAAGCGAACATTTGGCAACTTATTGTGATTTGAATTTTAAAAAACATATGTTGCCGTCTCATTTTATTCAAAATCATAGTTTCAAGAAGGTTAATGCTGAATAATTAAAGGCTGAGTTATGAGTGATTGGTCTTTTTTAAACTCTATTCCTGACTCACATTGTGCAGTTGATTTTTGTTTTGTTCTCAATTATTACATCTTATTTTATCTCCTATGACGAAGCCTTCAGTCAAGGTGGTAAAGGTGAACCATCAGGAGATAACAGATCCTTTATCTTTTGCTAATTTATTAAATGTCACATTTCCAGATGTATTTGGGTATAAGTCATGTTTTGTTTTGAGTTTAAATGCTGATCACGATTTTAAGGTCTCTCCCTCTGCTCAGCCACCATTCTATTTTCATACAGCTCCTAGAGCTGAAGTATTGAAACTATTGAATAAGACTCCTAACAAGTTTGTAGATTGGGGGGGGGGCTTAGATTGTCATTTTGTCAAACTTGTATCAACATATGTGGCTGGCCCTTTGTCTATTATTTTCCACTTGTGTCTGACCACTGGTGTTTTTCCCTCAGCTTGGAAGTGTGCAAAAGTTGTTCCGATCCCCAAGAAATCTGGTGCTGCTCAGGCTGTGGACTTTAGACCTATTTCTATTTTAAACCCCTTAAGTAAAATATTGAAAAAATTGTTGCCAATCAAGTTATTCGTTTTCTGGAGAGTAATGATTTAATGTGTCCCCAGCAGCATGGATTTAGAAAGAATCATGGGACAGCTACAACCTTGGTCCCGAACACTGTCCTGAGTAGTTTTGAGCAAGGAGTAATGACTGGGGTGATGTTTGTGGACCTGGCCAGGGCATTTGATCTTATTGATCATTCATTGCTGAGCATTAAGCTTGGTGAATTAAATTTTTCTGCTGGGGTGGTGAGTTGGTTTAGTCATTATTTATGAGATCGCTCCCAGGTTGTTTGTGTTAATTCTGTTCAATCTAATACTGTAAGCTGGAGTGTGGTGTTCTGCAGGGGTACATTTTCAGAGTCCTGTTGTTTTCTGTCATTATTACTCAACTACCTTCTATGTGTAATCATTGTGAGATGCTTTTGTATGCAGATGATTTAATAGTGTTTCATCAGGCAAGACAATTGAATCAGCTTACTGTGTCTTTAGAATCTGATTTTCAGAAAATCTCTTGGTTTTCAGTATATTCTAATTGTTAATGTAAAAAAAATCAGTGCTTTTTGGAACACCACTTATATTGAAGAATAATTTAAGCTTACAGATACTGTACATGACTTAAGTGGGATTAAAAGTGAAAAGGTGCCCGACTTCAAACATTTAGGTGTTCTTTGTGATTCAAACCTGACATTTACTTATCAAGTTGCAAATGTTAGTGATAGTATTAATTATAAACTGGGCATCCTATATTAAGTTGAGGAAATATTTCCCTTATGCTAAATGTTATTCTGTCACTATAGGTTCCTTGTTACCGCACCTTGATTATAATGCTGACCTTTATTTCAGTTTTGATGCTAAAGAGAGAAATGTTCTGACTTTTGTATATAACAACATATGTCAATTTGTATTGGGATCTGTCCCTCGGACACACCATTGTTTATTATATTCTAAGATGGGATGGTTGTCCCCAGGCAATAAATTTGCTTATTTTTTTAGGATGCAAAATTTTTCAAGCAATCCACTTTAAATTGTTGTATCCTCTTCAGGATTTAGTTAATGTTTGGACTCCAAAGACAAGTTTGCATTCTACATCTGGTATTCTGTTGAATATTCCATTTTTTAAATCTAAACAAGGCTCGTGATCTTTCTCATTGTCAGCCCCAGTATTTTGGAATGCCCTTTCAGAATTGTTACAAGTGGAAATGTCATTGAGTTTGTTTAAATCAAGGTTAAAAGAATACTTATTGTCTAAGGATGAGTGTAACTGTTTTAATTAACGCTATGTTTACACATGCCTTTTTTGCTCCTGTTGTTTGTTCATGTATTACATTGTTTGTCATGTTATTTGTATTTGTGTCGAGTCGGGCCTGAATAAGGGCTTTGCCCAGTGTTCTTACCTGGTTAACAAATTGAAATAAAAATAAATAAAAAATATGTATGTTACAGTACTGCACCTTATTACCAAACATGTTTGCTCTTCTTTGCCTCATATCACTATACTGCACAGTCTTTCTATCAATGCTGATGACCTGGATTCAGGAACAGACTCAGGCCACTCGGGGGTCAGCTGGGGGAAGGATGATTGAGCCTTCTATGGAATGTTTCCCTCCTTCATGGAGAAGGACAGCACATCTTACTGCTCACTATCACCTAGTGAAGGGTGGGTGGTATGACAGTGAGAGCACAGCAGAAGGGGCACAGACACAGCCACCAATAATGTGTGTTTGCTGATGTATGTTCACATGTGTCATTGCAAGTAGTGGGGGGTGAAGTGGGCTCAATCCGCTCAGTGAAGTGATTCATGGAGTAAAGGTGGATTCACGGAGTGCTCTGCAACATGAAGCAGAGTATGTTGCGTTATGATGTGTAATGCGAAGTCCATTGAAAACAATGACTTCACGTTACTCCACCTTCCCAGACCACTACTCCACCAAATTTTAAGGTGAAGTACATTGAAATTAATGCACTTCATCTCATGCCACCTTGTTTTTAAGCTCTGAAGGTGAATTTTGCAGTGATTCATGGGATTTCAGGTCACATGGGCTCTATATTGATCTGCACAGCCTCAGCTCAGGGTAGTGTGTATAGGAAGCTGTAGGAGACAGTGTGCTTTGAGAGCTGTCTGTGACTGAAACCTTCTAAAAGCTGTTAAAAAAGCATTTTTAAATTTTTTGGGGGCTCAAACTCTAGTTCATCGATTGTAGGAAACCCTCCTGTGCTCATATCATTAAGTGTTTTTGTTTGTGTGGATTTTGAATGTTAATGTGCAACATTGAGTGTGTGTAGTAAAAGACAGTGAAAGTGTGCTTTGAGGGAGGGGCATATCTGCAGTGTAAGTAGATTTAAGTTGGAGAAATAGGAAGTTCTTTGTTGTTTGGTTATATTTGTGTTATATAACTGGCTGTGTTAATGTACACACAGTAATTTTGTCAGTAATTGTTGAAATTTTCTTGCTGATTGTGTGTTGTGTGGATCTGGTGCAGCAGTTCATAATTTCAGGTTGTTTACAATACATGGCATATTACTGAAGTTTTCAATTTGCTACGCATTACTCGTTCACCATTGTAGACAAACTGTTCTGTGTGTGTGTGAGAGTTTGTGTGAGGTGTTGCGTGACATAAAAATAATACACCTTTTATTGTGCCACAGTGTAATTGCAGGCGCAGCAGTGTGAACCTGCTATCCACTGCAGCTGCCTGATTTTGTACTGCTATCATGGTATCTGTTCTTTGTTTTGCTGCTTGTACTGCTGTAAAAATCTGCAGTCAGTGCTCCCCCCCCACCCCCACTGGCAAAAGGAATTTTTTTTCCAGATTGGATTGTTTGTGACCTTAGCACCACTGGTTACTGAAAGAGTTGTCACTTGTGAATTTGCGTGACCGACTCTATCTGTTACTGAAGCTACAGTTGTTTTTTTGGCTTCACATCCAGCATCCACCAATCAGAGAGTGAACGTACCAAAATCTAAATTTGCTTAGAATACTGTTGTTGGTTCCCCAAAATGCCCACAAAGAGACATGCAAGCAAAGCTGGTTCTTGCAATGGCACTGCTGCCAGTAAGATAGTCTGTGGGCATGGTAGTACGCAGATGCAGAAGTGCATTGCTGATGTGAGGAAAGGTATTTCTCCTGCAATATTTTTTACAGCCCAGTCAGTAGCTTCACTCATAGTTGGAGAAGATTACGTTTTCTCAGCTGGTGTTGTTAGTGCAGTTGCTGGTAGTGGTAGTGTGAGTACTGCTGCCTCAAGTTCAAATTCTGACCAGTGTACCATATCCAAAAATATAGTGGAGTGTGAAGCAGTGCAAGTGAGTGCCAGTGTCGGTGATGTCATACTTCCCAGTAACATCCCAGTAACTGAACCTGAGGATTCTGATAATCATGTCAACAATAGCATACAATGTGACATTTCGTCCACCGCAGTTCATGTCACACATTGTCCTTTCAGTGATTCACAGTGTGGTGAAAAATTATCAAGTGATGGTGGTGTAGATGATGATGATGATGATGTTGCTGTGGTTCAACATGCAGTCCACATGCCAGCATCCAAGCAGAAGATGTGGATGTGTGTGATGTTGATGAATATGATGATGATGTAATTGACCTCAGTTGGGAACTGGAGAAAAAGAAATTCAAGGTGGCTGTGTATGAGTCTGTTTGCAGTAATCCCCCTTTAAAAACTTGTGATTTACCAGTTTCAGTTTGATGATGATGACCCAGTAATAATGATAGGTAGTCATGGTGGTCAGTTGCAGTCCAGGTGTGCAGTGCCCAAAACATCATGTAGCCCCCCCCCCACTTCAGTGCTTAAAAGAACAGAGTTAAAATAAGCAGCACCATGGATATGTTAAAAGTAGAACATCACAATCCCTTGTTTGGGATTTTTTTGTTCAAGATGCAAATGATGAGTCAGTTGCAATCTGCCAGGTTTGCCTTGTGCATGTGAGTTGAGGTAAAAAGGGGAGCCATCTGGGCACAGAAGGACAGCATACGCATCTTAAGAATAGGCACATGGGACTGTTAGTGGAAATGTGCCCACGTTTCACCAAAAACTGAGCATTATAACATAAAGAAACATTCAGAAAGCTGCCGGACATTCACTATAGTGGAGCATGCACCTGCGCTCCTCCTGGCATCACATCCTAATGTTGCTGAGAAAGGGGGGCAGAATTTGGGTGGCTTTTCAGAATGAAAAATCCTCTGTGACGTGACACACTTTAATGAAATTATGGGCGTTTTTCACAGAAATGTATTGCATTATGTAGGGACATGAAGAGCAAGAAAGATTCCCCTTGAAGTAAGGCACCCATATATCGGGTGCAATGCTGTAACTTGGTGAATCTCTTTCATGTCTATTTCACAAACAATATAGTTATAGAGCCTCAGTAATGTTTACTTTGGTCGGGACTCATGAATCAGATTTTAAGTGTTTCACAAACAGCGTGAAGACTGAGCAATGCTAGTATGTTGTGCTAAACTGCATGTGTGCCGTCAGTGTTCTTTCCTGTGTGTGCATACATTGTCCAGCTTCATGCAAACATATATATGGCAAGACATGTTGCATTATCAAGAATAAAGATTACAAAGAATACCTGATGTATATTTTACTGGTACCATCTGCACCAGCGGAGTAAGTGATATGATATTTTTTCAGAGGTATCAAGTCACTGTGCACCTCAGTCACTCACAGTGCACACATGACTCTACGAAGATCATAGCACAGAAAACACATGCTCTCCTAAAAGTTATGTGTGCAGTATGTGACTAAGGTGCACTCTGGCCAGACACCTCTGAAAAAGTATCATATTACTTAGTCCACTGATGATGATGGTGGCAATAAAATATACGTAATTCTGCTCACTGTTCTTTATACCGTAAACACTGCAACAAGTCAGCAACAGCAATTTATGTTTGCAACATGCTGCACAATGTCTGATGTCACACACACACACACACACACACACACACACAGAGGAAACAACACTGACTGCACACATGCAATTTAGCACATCATACTTGCACTGCTCACACTAGCTTGTCCACAAGCACTCCACAACAGAAAGTCAACATTACTGAGGCACTGCAACAACAGAAGGGCAAATGTATTTTATTAAACAACAAAAAAAACCCACATAACAGTACAGTACAGTAATGGGAAGGGGGAAGGGTCCAGAAAAAAATTCCTTAATGGGGTATTCCATGGTATTCGAGCAGCAGGTGGAGCATTGTCAGTATTTGCAGCTGTTGTTGCCGGATTTGATCCACCTGCTGCTGCACAGTACCCACCCTCTCGTTGCTTTCCTTGAGGGCCCCCCACTCCAGTGCAATGTCTGCCTGCATTGCAGGCACTGTGGCAGGGTCCACTGCAGCAGAAAAGCCAGGTAATGGTGGTGGTGGTGAGGGTGGTGCTAGTGGCTGTGGTGGTCATGGAGCAGCTTCTGCAGTTGCCCTCCTCCTGCTGTGGCAGCAAGGCACAAATTCACCCCCAGCACCCTCTGCCACTGCCACAGACGGGCCAGCAGGTGGACGCCTGGCCCCTTCGGTGGCAGCCTGCCACTCCACCTTGTGGTGGTTAGCCATGTGCGTGCACTGTCCACTGTTCCCCAAATGTGTCCCCCAGGGGCCACGGTGCACCTGCACACCACATAAATGGCAAACCACAATGATGCTGTCTCCCCCCACACAGTTAAAAAAATGCCACACTGGGGAGCTGTGGGGGGGGATCAGATATACTGCCAGAACCACCTTAATTTACCTGTGGCTCCACCTGCAGCTGTGGAGGTGGTGGAGGAGGTGCTGCTGGAGCCCCTACAGCTATTACTGGTGGTGGTGGTAGTAGTGTACTAGGTGGATGTGCAGGCACCAGTGGCACTAGTGCTGCTGCTGTTGCTGCTTCCACAGGGGGAGACACAACACCCAAGACTCAGGAGTGGTCCAATAACACCCGACCACCCCCACGTGTGCGCACTTCTCTCCTCTGCCAATGCCCACATGCCACAGACTCTCCTCATCCTGGGTCCATCGTGCACAAGTCCCCGACTATGATCGACGCCTCAATACTCCGACCTTCACCCGCACTCACAGTCTCACACTCAGACATGCACATACACAGTCACACACACACACAACAAAACTCATAAAAAAAATTCAGCTGCAAAAAAAAACAATGAAAAACACAGTACAAAAAAAAATCAAGTTGTAGATTTTAAAAAAGCTGTGTTTTTGTGCTCGAAAGCACAACGATGCAACTAGAAAACAAACTCTTCTCTCCCTACACCAAAAAGGCTTCCTCCTTCTACAACTGCGAAGGAGAAAGTGAAAGTAACTGCTTTTCTGACTCACTTCCTTCCTGCTTGACTAAAGCATGTGACTTACAGTACTGTAAGCCATGTGATGTGTGGGGGGCTGTCTATATTGTTGTCACTTTGCCTTACTTCACGTTAAGGTGGAATGACAATGCAAAGTCATAATGAGAAATGATAGGCACTTTACAATGGTCCTTCATAGCGATCCACCAACAGCCATGGCGTCCACTTACTTCGCGTGATTTTAAATTCACCGCTCTCTAATTGCAAGTAACTTGGTCCTTGGGGAAACCAGTGGCAAAAAGCAAGGGGAAAACCTCCCTTCCCTGCAGGATAACGGAGCAATCTCACAGGCCAAGGCACCATAACACCACATAGTGGTTTGGGCAAGTGGTGGGGTGAGTTCTGCAGAAGGTAGGTGAATGGGCTGGAGACCCCAGTCAGATGGGGAATTGCAGAGAACACAGGAGAATAAGCAGAAAACAAAACAATTTCATGGAAAATGTGGGAAACAGAATGACAATTCTTTGGGAATTCCAAAGGCAGATTTATAATTTTGCACAGTGCTACCAATTAGAATGTTATGAATGCTTATATTTCCATACGTTGCTGCATTAAGTTCCCTGCTTTACATCAGGCCCCACATATAAATGGCATTTCTCTTTCAATGAGACTGTTTGGCTGGTTAAACAAAGAGTCTGATAATGATGAAAATGAAAGCATTGGTGTTATGAAGATTGCAAATGGAGGATGTCAAGAATTTTGCCGGTGTCCTTTGTTGTTTGTTTGGTGATGGTCATTGTTTTCCAAATGGCAGATTCCCCATCCTAGTAAGTAATTAAAGTTTATTTGTAAAGTGCACTATCCCCGGAGGCTCTTCTAGACACTGTACATGAATAAAACATGCAATAAAATACATGATCCAAAAAATTAAGACAGAAATAAAAGATAAAATAAAAAATAGCCCCATTTTACATGAACTAATAAAGCCTGAACTGCTTTAAGAAAATAAAAGTACTCAGTAATCCTGGGAAATGCCTCCATAAAGAGATGGGACTTTAGACCCCCTTTTAATGACTTCCACTAAGACCTAGAAAGTGAGTTCCACAGGGTTGGACCAGCAACTGAAAATGCAGGCTAATCTGATGATTTCAACCAGACCATGGGAACTGCCAGGAGGCCCTCCTCAGAGGAATGGAGTGGGTGGGGGGCTGGTAGGGAGACAGTAGGTCGGATCTACGATGGGAGTCCGACAAAAAGTTTGTTGAACGCCCCGTCAGTGACACCGGCAGGTTGACTACATTCTGCAGTCGGCTGTCGATTCACACTTTGTTCTCTTGTTTGTTTCGGGGGGCTTCGCCCCCAAACCCCCCACGCAAGGGGCTTCGCCCCCCCACACCCACCCCCACTTATGGATTCTCAACTCCAGTCGGAGCTGACTGGGGGAGTGCAGGACCCCCAATAGACAGTGCTGGGCTCCAGCGGGTCTCCCACTGCGGCTTGGCGCTGTAGTCGCTGTGGTGGACCTCACTGGCGAAATGTCACTGTCGGTAGGATAACCGTAGTAGGTCCTAGGTCCCATAGGCAGCTAGGCCCAAGGCCATGGAGAGTATTGTAGGTCACAGCAAGCCAACCTTGAAGGCAATCGACCACCTCACTAGCAGCCAGTGAAGACCGCACAAGACTGGCATTATATGGCTGGGAACTGGGAATGCCCGCCAAAATCCTGGCTGCCACATTCTGCACTAGATGCAGGTGATGTAGGGTACCTCCCATTACCCCCAGGTATAATGTATTGCAGTAGTCTAGCTTGGATGTCACAAAGGCATGTATTAGTGAGGGCAGGTCATCAGGACTGATACGATGTTTAATCTGGGTGGTATTCCTCAAGTGATAAAAGCCACCTGTTACTCTGGCATCAGACCACTGTAGAGGATAATGACCAGGTTTTTCACCCTAGCTGAGCTGGTCAACTGGAAGCCACCAAGAAGTAAACTGGAGTTCTCCCCTAGCCATCCAGCATCCCTCTGATAACAAGGCTCAATCACCAACACCTTCATCTTGTCCAGGTTGAGCTATAGACAGTTGGTGGACATCCAGTCCTGGACCTCAGACAGGCAGGAATTAAACACAGAGACAGCATCATGTTGCCTGGGTGTCAAAGACATGTACAGCTGGGTATCATCTGCATAGCAGTGAAAAACGATGCTGTACTGTCTAATCAGGGACAGCATATGCTCGGCAAAGAGCATGGGTGACAGGATCGAGCCTTGTGGGACTCCACAGGATGGGGGCATTGTGTGGGAGGAGAAAGTTCCCATCACCACTCTTTGCATCCTACCTATGAGATAGGACTTGAACCAGTTGATGACTATACTGGTCAGTCCACAATGGTCTCGACTCTCAAAGGCAGTCCAGTAACACCTCATGATCAGTGGTGTAGAATGCAGCAGAGAGACTGAGGAGGGGAAGTATAGATCATTCACTCCTATCTCTTGCACTAAGGAGATCATTCTACACCCTGAAAAGGGCTATCTCTGTACTCTGCCTAGACCCGAATCCAGACTGGAATGGTTCAAAAATATCAAAGGCAGTAAGACAACCCTCGCACTATACTGCCACCACCTTCTCAATAACATTCCCTAAGAAGGGAAGGCTAGAAATGGACCTGTAATTTGCCAGACAGCTCAGGTCCAAACTTGGATTTTCAAGAGGGGTTTCATGAGAGCCTCCTTCAGAGGATCTAAAAAAAAACCTTGAGAGGGAACACTGATCTATCTCGGCAAGTACCGGCCCAATGGACCCGACACACACCCCACAAGGATGCACATTGGACCAGGGTCCAGGTTACAGTCTGTTGGTGTCAGCTTCACAGAAACATAGACTATAGAAACATAGACTTTGAAGGCAGATAAGGACCACTTGGCCCACCCAGTCTGCCCATTTTCCCTACCTATTGTATAGGCTGCAGATCCTAGTTAACCAACAGCCTACTTCCTCCTACTCCCCAATAGAATTGCCTTATGTCTGTCCCATACATTCTTGAATTCGCCTACTGTTTTTGACCCCACAACCTCCTCAGGAAGGTTGTTCCACATGTCCACCATCCTCTCTGTGAAAAAATGCTTCCTCACATTGCCCTGAGCCATTTATTTATTTATTTATCTATCTATTTATGTCTTTGATAACCGGGTAAGTGGGCTGATCCAAAAGGACTGATTTAAACCATGACCCAGGCCAACAAGATGGCAGCAAACTGGACAAGAGTAGTTATACATAGGGCATATCCAAGCAGTATTTACAAGTACATGTGCAGGAGACTGAAACAAAATCGGCTACAGTGAAGTTGAAGCTGGGTAACAAAAATGAAGATCTAACTATGCAGAGCAACAGTATATACAAATATACAGCAAACTGATTTTACACTATATAGAGCAACAGTATGTACAAATACAACAGCAAAAGGAGTTTATACAAGAGCAGAGTTGTAATATCAAGCTATTAATTATTACCTGTGGATGAATTGCAGTATAGGATCACTTCAGAAGGTACTAACTTTATACAATGAAATAGCAGTTTTACTGTCATCCCCCCTCTATCTTCAAATTTTGTCCTCTTGTTCTTGTACTTCTCTTTTTCTGAAATTTGCTACCCTCTTGGACTTTTTTTTTTTTTTTTAGTTGTTTAACCAGGATTAGCACACTAAGCTGAAAGTTTTTTTACAGGAGCGACCTGGGAGCACAGGGAAGTTAAGTGACTTGCTCAGGGTCACACAGTAAGTAAGTGGAAGCTGCGGGATTCAAATCCAGGTCTGGTCTGCTGAATGTCACCAGATTTACAGCTCAGAGCCTTAAGCCACTGCGCTATACTGCCTCCCTTGTTGATTCCCTTGAGGTACCTGAAAGTTTCTATTATGTCCCCCCTCTCCATCCTTTCCTCGAGGGTATACATATTAAGCTCTTCAAGACAATTCTGCTAATCTTTTCCACCTTTACTGGGTCAAACTCACTCCAGACAAGCGGAGGGCCTCCGTGAGTCCCAGGCCTAATGCTGCACACTGACTGAGAGGCCCTGGGGGAGATACTGGATCTGATGGAGGACACTGTCAGCAAAAAAATAAGCATACTCTTCGCATCTAGCGGGAGGACAAGGCTCTCACCAGCTGGAGACAAGAAGGATGGAGAAGCCTGTCTACTGCCTGGAAGAGCTGAGCTGGTCTATTTTTTGTTGCAACAGTCTCCCTGCACAGGAACTCTGCTGTCTTATGAGAGATTGTCTTTTGATAATCCCTGTAGTGGGATTTCAAAACCAGTTATTCCTCCTCAGCCTAAGCTCTCCACCAATGGTGCTCCAACCTCTGACCCTTAGCCTTCAACTCCCTGAGCTCCCCATCTGACCATGGAGATCTCAGGTGTGAGGTCAAGGGTCAAAAACAGACCAGTGTGATCAAATCAAAGGCTGAGGCAATGGCCCTATTATAGGTCACCATCATCTTCCCCGATCCTGATTCACAACCAGTCAACACACACAATAGGTCTAATACCACTTGGAGTCTTAATGGAGTCAAACCACTCAAAGGGAGGTATTGGACTATCTGTACAGGGCAAGGATGCTCGGGGGGAGCAAGCAAGAACTTCACCATGCAGTGATCCAACCAAATGACTGGATCCATCTCAAGATTATCAATCTCGAGGCCCAGTGAGAAAACTAGATCCAGAACATGACCATGCAAGTATAGTGTAGTAGAGTTCTGCTAATGCCAGCAGCGATTTTCTTTTGGTGACTACAGTCCTCTTTTAAACTTTATAAAAGTAGCATTAAAAAGAAGCAAGACCAACCTCACATGTATACTATTAGAAGTGCCTGCAGTCATACCATATGATCTATGTGTGGGATATATAGATTAATTATACAATGGCAAGAACATTTCCTGGGCTCAGACTGGTCATTGTGACACATTGAACAATTACATTATCTGTACATATCTGTAACATATCACTGCATCAAGTGCAGGCATGCACATGTCCTAATTTCATCAAGGTAATGGTCAGGAAGCATAGGAAAACCAGAAGCACTGATCAAATTTGCAAGTAGCATTTTGTTATTTTAAATTTATTTATTTATTAAATTTTGGTAATCGGGTGAGCCCACTGGGCCCCGATGGTCCCTTTTTCAGGGGCGACCCAGGATTTACATAACATACATCACAAATACGGTACATGTAGTGCATAAATACATGATACAGGTTTATACATAGATGTACAGTCAACTGGTTACATATGCTGAATTTGGCATTAGGTTAGTGCATTAGTTATGGATACTACCCTAGCTGGGGAGGTATAGGCCCCAATTTGTGAAGGCAGGTATTGGGGAGTGAGGTTTTAGGCGTACGATAGGTAGACCCGTCCCTTTAGCAGTAACAGTAAAATAAAAAATAAAATTGTGCAGGATAGTTCTTATGCAGGCAGTCAAACAAAACAAAGTCCTTCAACTGAAGGTATCTCTAAATATAAATGTCAATATCTCTCTCCCTCTCTCTCTCTCTCCAAGAAGATTGTTGTCTTTATATATGCAGCAATGTTTTTTCCTGGCAACTAGCTTCTGCATCCTAAGCTCATTAAGATACCTCCAGTTTCTCACAAAATATATCAGAACTTTGTCAGTTTCTTTACTTGCAGGTGCAACAAAGTAGAACATTGTGTTCCAGAACTACTCTTATGTTGAGTTTTGCAAACAAGCCTGAGGAGATCAAACTGCATCTCAAGGCTAACCTCCTGAGTTCCAAAGAGGTTTTGCAATCATTTCAACGATATAACTAAATATATCTTCAAACCAGGGAACCCAGTTTCACATAAAGATCCACCATATATGTTTATAACCACAGATATGCAATGGGGAATAAAAGATAGAAACAGCAAGAAACAGCAAGTGAAGGCAGGGAGATAGCAGGAGGGGGAGAATCGTGAGACTGTCAAAATGATCAGTTCCTGGGTCTCACAAGAAAATATGATTGCACAATAAGACAGACAAGAGACAGAAAAGCACAGGATAGAACCGATCCTTGCTTTTAACTCTTTCTGTATAATAAACAGGACAGGGTCTTATTCAACCATGTCACACTAATCACATGTAGAAACACAGATACATAACAGCACTCACACACAAGTCACAGATGACCACCATAAATGTCCTCTCAGCCCCAAACCCCAAACATCGTTCACTTTCACATTCCTGTTTCTTTCGTGTCAGAAATAGCAGCCATCGTTATCCTGTCATCCCCCACTTGTTTCGCAATTACAAAAAATTAAAACTAAAGTGAAGCCATCACACTGATCGGCTTCGAAGTCCCCCCACTCAGTACCATGATTGTCTGAAGCATTTGCACACTTTGAAAGCACAGCACTTGTTGCACTCACCAGCTCCTAAAAAAATAGCTGTGCTATTTAAATGTGCACTAAGTTATGGCTGCTCAGTAATGGCATATATACAGAGGAAGCTGTGCTGCTAAAAATCTTTGACAGAACCACAGGTGGGTGAGGGTGGGGTGAAAATCACAACAGAGGTAAACAAGCAGAGAGAGAGAGAGAGAGAGAGAGAGCAGGCTGCATGTGGCAGGAGTACCACCTAGTCAAAAAAACAAATAATTGTGTAGTTATTTTTTGCATACACCTGCACATAAAATCAAGAAACAAATCTAGAAAAAAATATTTTTTCAATTTATTTTACAGAGGAGCCATTGTACATAAAGAATAATGTATGTGAAAATGTGCATAATGAGTTTTATTTCACACACTGAGTGTGTGTGAAAAAAACAAGTAATATCACATCTGCACATTATTTATTTAAGTGATAAGGCTTGACAGGGGGTGCATTATGGTGGGATAATGGCCTGCCTCAGGTGTGTTGAAGCACAAGGTGAAGCTGAGTGCTTCCACAACCCAAGAAGGGCTGATAGCCTTCATAACGCACCACCCAGTGTGCCTTATTGCAATTACGAAATTGATCCATTCATCACTAATAGAATTAATTTGTTTTGCAAGTTTCTTTTTAATTTAAACTAGTAATTTATTATTTTATAATTAAATAATTTAATTAAATGACCTCATTGTTATAAGCCCAGTGGTGCTGAGGGTTGAGGCGCTGGACGCCACTCCTCGCTCTACACCGGCGACCCTTGTTCAGGGATGAGCATGGTCCCCTGGGGGTTGGCAGGGGAGGGAGAGGATTGAGCATCTGATGACAGCTCTCCTCTCCTGGGGAAGAGTGGGCATGCCATCCCACTCCTTGGCTGCCCCTCAGTGGAGGCTGAGGGGTAGCACCAGAGCTAGGGAGACTAGTAACGTGGTATCATGATATGCACATGCCTCCATGTATGTGCATTCATGGCCTTGGGGCAGGGACCAAGAAAAGTTGAAAAACACTGCATGCCAGCTCCATGAAACTCTCTCCACTGCTCTGACGCTATGCCTCGCAGAGCCCCCACCCGCCTCCAGATATGTGTTTGGGGGAGGATGGCCTCCCTTGTGCCCTAACATGGGGGGTAATCCGTGGGGGATACAGGGCCTGGGAGGCACTGGGGAGGTAAATAGCAGCGGACGGGGACGAGGAGGAGAGAAGCTGCCAGCAGGGCAAAGGAGGAAAAACAAATAATGGAAAAAAAAAATGCCCTCATTGTTTAATATTTATATGAATAGCCTTTTCACTTGCTGACACAGAGATAAGCTTTCACCTATATGCAGATGATACACTTACAACACACGGAGGAAAAGCGTAAATCAAATCCAGTATACACTACAAACAGCATTTGATGCATTGCAGCATTTTTGTGGAAAATAAACTGGTTCTCAATGCAAAAGAAATCCAAAGTACTGCTTTTCCAGCAGAGAGGTAAGATGTTCAGGTAGGGGACATGTTAAGCATAGCCACAAGGGAAGGAACCATATTGCAGCAGGTTGAATCATATAAGTGTCTTGGAATTTGGGTTGATAAGTTAAGTGTAATGTACATATTAATAATTTAATTAATAGTCTGGAATATAAACTGGGTGCCCTATATAAAATAGGAAAGGGATTACCATCACAATCTAGACTTAAACTGGAAAACTCTATTATTGTCCCTATTTTTGATTACAGAGATGTCCTGTATGGTGGGACGGCACGGCGGACCTTTCTAAGTTTAATGTATTTTATAATCGATTACCAGTTTTGTCCTTGGTGCACAGCATAGCATTACACTCATCAATGTACCATGTATTGGGAGCTGATTTATATAGATACATAGATGCTGATAGCAGATAAGGGCCTACAGCCCACCTACTCTGCCAATTTGCACACGTAACTGTGCGTCTTCAAGCTTCCCTAGAGCTACATTGTCCCCTTCCCCCAATTACCAGTATCCCCTTATGTCTAGCTCGTGCATTCTTAAATCCTGCAATTGTTTCTGCCTCTACCACCTCCTCCCGCAGGGATTTCCTCTTGTCCACCGCCCTTTCTGTGAAGAAGTACTTCCTCATGTTCCCTCTGAACCTCCCTCCCTCCCTCTCTCTAGTTTCACCCCATGTCCCCCTGGTCCTGGATCATCTTTTTCTATGACAAAAAGTGTGTTTTCCTGCACCTTGTTCCTCCCCGTGAGGTACTTATATGTGTTAGTCATTACCTCCCCCCCCTTCCAGGGAGTACATATTTAGGTCTTTCAATCTTTCCTCGAAGGTTTTGTGATGTAATCTTTGCACCATCTTGGTTGCCCTTCTCTGAACTGTCTCCACCCTGCCTATGTCCTTACATAGATAAGGTCTCCAGAACTGGACACTATACTCGAGGTGTGGCCTCACTGATGTCTTGTATAGTGGAATTATGGCACTGGGTTGGAACATAGCTGACCACAATTCCAATGGCATAAAGAATGTGGCACAAATGCCGTTGATCTTATTTTTTCAGGGGGTTATACCCTCCAACCCCTCCGATGCAGGGGGCTCTGCACCCTACAACCCCAACCAAAGTCCTGAGTTGTATAAAATGGTTGGAGAGAACCCTGATCTCCACTGCCTTCCAGCCAAGTTACTTCATGCCCCAGCCCTCCATGCCACAGGAGCAGCTCAGCCAGCTCCTGGTATTTTGCTGCCCTTTGTTCTGTGGCAGTACCATGGACAGCAACCAGAGGAGTGTATATCGCAAGCACTCTACATCTCTGCTCGTTGTCCGTGGTAGCACTATCCAGACTAGCACTCAGTTGACTGGCATTATTCTGGTAGAGCTAATATAACTTGGTACCAGAATTATGACCTCCCTTTTCCTATTGATGATACCCGTTCCTGTGCATCCCAACATCCTGTTTGCTTATCCTGCTGCCTTGTCATACTAACTCTCTACCTTGATGTCATCAGAGATGATAACTCCTATTCCCTTTCCTACTTGGAACAATCTATATATTGTGCCCCATGTGCATGATTTTGCATTTCTTTGCATTAAATCTCAACTATCACTCCCTTGACCAGTCCTCAAGCTTCTGCAGATCTCTTCTCATTTTATCCACACCCCTCCGGCATGTCCACCCTGTTACAGAGCTTTGCGTCATCAGTGAACAGGCAAATTCTTCCCTCTAGGTCATCTGTAATGTAACTGATAAAGATGTTGAAGAGGACTGGACCTAGTACTGATCCCTGTGGCACCCCACTGGTCACGTTTCGCTCTGCGGGAGTGACAGGCATTTATCCCCACCCTCTGTGTCCTGCCACCTGACCAATTACCCACCCACCACTCCACCATCCTACCCACTCCCATATTCCCCAGCTTGTTTAACAGCCTTCTAATTGGCACAGTGTCAAAGGCCTTGCTGAAGACCAGGTAGGCCACATCACTGCCCCCCATCCACCTTCCTTGTCACCCAGTCAAAGAATTAAATGAGGTTAGTCTAGCATGACCTCCCTCCAGTAAAACCATGTTGCCTTGGGTCCTGTAGACCACTGGCAACCAGGTGTTTCAATATTCTTTCTTTCAGTAGTATTTCCATGATCTTCCCCATTACTGAGGTCAGACTGAGTGGTCTGTAGTTTCCTGCTTACTCTCTGTTCCTGCTTTTGTATAAGGAGATTACATCAGCTGTCTTCCAGTCTTTGGTTACCTCTCCTGTTTCCAGTGACTGGCTGAACAGCGTTGCAAGAGGTTCAGCCACCACCTCTCAGCTCTATCAGCACCTTGGACTCTACCCCATAGCTTTATCAACTCTTATTCCTTCCAGTTCCTTTAGGACCCCGTCACATGGAAAAGGACTTGTTTCCATTTCTGTGCCCTTCCTACCCTTTTTATTCCCTCCTGGACCATTACCTGCCCCCTCCTCTATAAAGACTGAGAATAAGTATCTGTTCACTATGCCAGCTTTGCGGTTGTCACTCTTTACTCTACTCCCGTCCTCCCCTTTCAGCCTCACTATCCCTCCACTTTGACTTCCTTTCTTCACTAACATACCTGTAAAAGGCTTTGTCCCTTCTAAGCACTGATTTTACAATGTGTTCCTCTGTTTGTGCTTTGGCTTCCCTTACTGCCCTCCCTGCCTCCCTTTGTTTTCCCTGGTATCTCTCCCTGTTCTGTTCTGCCTGTGTCTTCTTGTACTGTTTGAATGCATTTGTTTTTTACTTTCACTTTCTCAGCTACCTCCTTGGAATACCATAATGGTCTCCTCTTCCTTTACTCCTTGCTAACCTGTGTCATGAATATTTGTGTTGCCCTTGTTATCTCTGATTTGAATACTGCCCATAGTTCCTACACCTTTAATTTTCTCCCTATTCCAGCTAGTGCCTCTTCCAAGCATTTCCCCATTTTTCCAAAAGCTGCCCTCCTAATGTCAAGTATTCAATTTGTTGTGTGCATGGGCTCTGCCCCTTCAGTTATGTCAAACCACACTGACCAGTAGTCACTGTTCCCCAGGTGCTTCCCTACTGTGATCCCTGTCACACTGTTCCCCAGGTGCCTCCCTACTGTGATCCCTGTCACACTGTTCCCCAGGTGCTTCCCTGCTGTGATCCCCGTCACACTGTTCCCCAGGTGCTTCCCTGCTGTGATCCCCGTCACACTGTTCCCCAGGTGCTTCCCTACTGTGATCCCCGTCACACTGCTCCCCAGGTGCTTCCCTACTGTGATCCCTGTCACACTGTTCCCCAGGTGCTTTCCTACTGTGATCCCTGTCACACTGTTCCCCAGGTGCCTCCCTACTGTGATCCCTGTCACACTGTTCCCGTTTGAGAGCACCAGGTCCAGTATTGCTGTCTGCCACGTGGGTTCCATGGCCAGTTGTTTAAGGATCCCTGTAGGGAGTCCAGGATAAACCTGCCCTCGGTTGATGCTGCTGCTGGGATGCTCCAGTCTACTTCTGGAATATTGAAGTCACCAACCCGCACTACCTCCCCCTTGTGCACCATCCTTTGGACAGCCAGCATCATCTCCCTGTCCATCTTCTCCCCGTGGGCTGGTGCTCTGTAAATTATCCTGTGTGGATGGTTGAACCTCTTCTTCTTTCTAGCTGAATCCACAGTATCCCCCCCTCCCATTGATCCACTGTATCTCTATGGTCTTTACTGTATATTATCTTTCACATAAAGTGTCACTCCCCCCCCCTTCCTGCCTGCCCTGTCCATCCCGAATATATTGTAGCCTGGTATGGCCTTCTCCCAGTCATGGTTATCATTATACCAGGTCTCTGTGATAGCTATAATGTCCAGGTCTGACTGTACCATGGCTACCTCAAGGTCCTCCATCATGTTACTAAGGCTCCAGGCATTGGTACCCATGATTCTCCAGGATGTGCCCTCCCTCCCCTGTTTTGTTGCCATAAATGCCCCCCTTCCAGGGTGCTCTTTTTCCCTATTCCTCTCTGTCTTCCACTCTTATGTTGAATTCTGCCTTCTGACGATCTATCTACTCCTTGGGTACTTATGTTGAGCATGTGTTCATCGGGGGGGGGATAATAAGTCTCTTGTCCTTCCTGGCCCCCCCCCGGCCAGTTTAAATACTTGCTGATGAAGCATTCAAACTACATTTTGGATTGAGAAGACAGTTACATTTGGCAGGTCTTATGTTTAGGTGTTGTAAAGGGTCTGTTTCTGACTATGTACTAGATAATGTATCTTTTAAAGTTCCTAAACTTGCGTTAAGATCATCTAGTGCTACCAAATTTGTTGTCCCATTTTGGAGAGGAAACATAGGGATATCATCTTTCTGATATCTGGGTCCTCAAACTTGGAATAACATACCCAGAAATTTAAGGTTATAGAACAATCTATTGTCCTGGAAGAAATTAGAAAATGGTTTGCTTCATAGCCTGCCTTACCACAAGCATGTTGCCCCAGTACTGGAACTGGTTAAATTTTAACCTTTGTAACTAGTGTATACAGCCTGCTGGGTTTGATGGGAGGATGTATTATCTTCTTCATGTATATATGTATGTATGTATGTATGCATGTATTTATTTATTTATACAGTTAAGGGCTCATTTACAAAGGTTCCATGTAGGTAAAAAACAATACAAATACATTATGTAGATTACAGGTGATTACATTCAGTCAGGACATTAAATACAGGACATTGGGCCAGCCCAGTGGTGCAGAGAGTTGAGGCGCTGGATGCCACACCTCGAATCACACTGGTGACCCGGGTTCGGGAACAGACGCTGGGCGCCGTGGGTCAGCAAGGGATGAAGAGGATTGAGCATCTGGAGGACTGCTCTCCTCTTCAGGGGTGGGTAGGGTTGGCCGCTTCACTTGACAGTGGCTCCTAGTGGAGACTGGGGACAGTGTTTTGAGCAATGCAGTACGGGGAGCACCAGGAAATGGAAAATGACCCCTGCGTTCACTGGATGATGGCTCCCCCACTATCTGACCACATCAGAACCTCCACGAGCCTCCTCTACCTCTGCAGCAACTCTGGGGGTCCTAATAAGAAGTACACTGGACTCCCATCCCTGGTGCCTTCCCCCTCGGAGGAGGGGGACCCACCCGGTCAAGTGATACACCGGGATACCCCTCAGAGGTTGGCTGCAATCTGGGGGATTGAGGAGGAATCGAGAAGGGGACAGCCTTTGGGTCAAGGATCAATGAGGAGCCCGAAGGAGTGGGTAGCGTAGAGCAAGGTAGGCGGGGGAAAAAAAATACAGGACATCAAGATACAGTAGAATACTCTTGTCAGACAATAAACAATACAAATACATTACTTAGGTTACAGGTGATTACATACAGTCAGGATATCTATTACAGTTGAAATACATGAGAAGCCATTGGTTGCACAGTTGCTGGTACAGTTAAAAGGCGCTAAGTAACAACAGCACTACACGAGTGTGGTACAGCAATTTGGTTATTTCAGTGTATCAATTTAAGTCTGTACAGACCTGGGTTAAAGTAGTAAGTTGTGCAGATGTATAAGTAGCCAGAGGTGGCTTTGTCAGGCATATAGCAGAGGGGATGGGGTACAAAGGGTGTGGACAGTAAGGGGGTGTGCAAGGTGAGGAAGAAAGGAAGTGCAGGGGTGGGGGAACCTGGCAGTTGATGGGGAGAGACGGACAGCGCACTAGTGTAAAGAGGGATTGCATTGAATAGGAGGGGATGACAAGGGTAGCATGTTCAGAAAAGGAGTCAAAATCCACTGGGAGATTAAGTGGTGGCTGGATCAGTGCCAGTCCAAGCCACTGGTGCATGTCAATGGGAACAAGAGCATGTCATTTAACTGGAGAGGAGGGTGCGTAGTTTAGACTTAAAAGGTCCAATTTTAGGTTCAGCTAGTAGATCACTTGCGAGGGAGTTGAGCAGGCATGGAGCACGGTATCCAAAGGATCACTGCCCTTGTGTGTTGTGGCAGAATGGAACTTTGAAGGGGTTGCTATGTGTCCCACGGGTCGGCCTAGTGTGGGTGGCTGGGCTTTGTAAGGCTTGGACCCCAGGCGGTGTGAGGCCAAGCATAGTCTTCTTGGCAAGAAGAAGATGCTGATAACGTGTGCAGTATTCCAAGGCCAGCCACTCCATGAGCAAATAAAGGTTACAAATGTTTGTAAGACTTGGGAGCTCCCAGAAGTAGCTTGCATGCCTTATTTAGTGTAAGGGCTATTCTTTTGAGGGATGAATCAGTGGCTGAACTATAAACAATGAGGTTTTAGTCTAATGTCGAGAATACAAAACTATTAATGGCTAGTTTAAGGACATCTACAGTGAGGCAATGTCTGTGTCTGTACAGCTGACCAATCTTTCTGTTTGCTGCTCTAGAGATTTGTTCATTGTGTAAAGAGTATGATAGGGAGGTGTCTAGTGTTACCCCAAGGTATTTGAACAAGTAGACCATCTCAAGGGTTTCATTCAGTTTATTTTGGATGGATAGTTGGAAGATCCTATGCTTGCTATGTGTGGAGGCAAACAACATTGTTTTTGTTTTTTTTGTAGTTTAGCAGCAGTTGGGAATTGGTGAACCAATCTTCAACTAGTTTGAAGTTACTCTGCAGTCTATGTTGAAGGGTGCCAGGACTGAATGGCTTGAGAAGAGGACAGCATCATCTGCATATAGGAGCATTTTGTCCTGACACAAACTGGGGGAGGTGGTTTAAAAAAAGACTGAAAAGCAAGGGGCCTAGGATGGACCCTTGAGGAACACCGGTGTTTACATTTTGGCTGTCGGACAGAGTGTTGCTGATCTTAACCTGCTGGACTCTCCTGGAGCGATTGCTACGAAACCAGTTTAGCAAAGTAGAGGACACGGTTGTATCCCTAGCTGATTTAGTAGTAATTCATGACTGACTGTGTTGAAAGCCTTAGTGAGGTCAATGAAGGTAGCCCCTATTAAGTGCCCCCGGTCAAGGGTGTTATGTATAAAGCTGGTGAATTCAACAAGGGCTGTTGTTGTACTATGTTGTTTAATAAAACCGTGTTGTTCCTTACATTGTAGATGATATTTTTCTAGGTGGTCAACTAGTTGATCATAGACAACAAAACAAGGGCTCTAGAAATTGGGGTTAAGATGGAAACTGGCCAGTAGTTAGTTTGTACCATTCTGTCCCCATTTTTAAAAATGGGGGTAACTACCGCCATGTATGTATAAATCATGTTCTTCATTAATATTTTTAGATTATTAATTATGTAAGCATAAATCCATAACAAAGGAGGTTCCTACTAGGGAATCAATGCCTGGTTAGGGCATGTGGCTGCAGGCCAGGTGCCTCCAAACACCAACCAGGCATTAATTCCACAGACGCGGTTACCTGGTTCAAGAGCTGTGTCTCATGCAGGACTCAGCCTTCAAGTATTGCATCCTTAATGCTTTCCCACTTTGCCTGTACCCTCTCACCTGTATTTCTTTTTCCTGGGGCTAGCTTAACTCTCTGGGACAGCTTATTGCAGTCAGATCCTCTGAAGTCCCATATTTTTGCATTGAAATGGGATGCCCGTAGTCTGAGTAACAAGCTTCCTGAATTAGTGGCCTTGATGGAGGAGGAACATCTGGATATCATGGCAGTCACAGAAACATGGTACACACAAAACCATGACTGGGATATAAACATACCAGGATACACTATCTACAGGAGGGACAGGGAGGGTAAAAGATGAGGAGGAGTAGCTCTTTACATAAGGGAAGGAATCAAAGCAACAGAACAAAAGGGAAAACAGGGAGGAGAAGAAGCACTGTGGGTAAATTTGGAGACCGGCAATGGCAACACAATCCGCACAGGGGTTGTATACAGACCCCCTTCTCAGGGGGAGGAAATGGACAAGGAAATGATAGAAAGAATACTTAGAATGGCAGAAAAAGGGGAGATATTGCTGATGGGTGATCTGAATATGCCAGATGTTAACCGGAGTGCAGTTGCAGCAGCCACTTCAAAGAGTGGGGTTATTCTAGATGCCCTACAGAGGGCATGCCTTAGACAACTAGTATTGGAGCCCACTCGAGAGGGAGCAATCTTAGACCTGGTTCTCTCAAATGGAGATGAAGAGGATCACAGATGTAGAAGTGGGTAGCCATCTGGAAACTAGCGACCATCGAACAGTATGGTTCACAATAAACACAGCAATAGAGTCAAGCCATACAAAGGCAAAAGTACTGGACTTTAGGAGGGCTGACTTTGCCAAAATGGGTGAGTGCCTAAGGAATGCACTAGCAAATGGGCAGGAAGGAGGGGTGGAAGAACAATGGGGAATAATAAAAACTGCTATCACAGAGGTACACAAGCCCTTGTGTGAAGCAAATTAACAAAACGAAACGATGTAAGAAACCACTATGGTTCTCAAAGGAAGTGGCAGTGAAGGTTCAAGAGAAAAGACAGCATTCAGGAAGCACAAGGAATCACAGAAGGAGCAGGACAGAGAACTGTATCAGTTAAAGCAAAGGAAGCTGGGAAGGCAGTCAGAACAGCAAAGGTCCAAACCGAGGAAAAGATAGCCAACCAGTTAAGAAGGGGGATAAAACCTTTATAGGTACATCAGGGAGCCAAGGGAAGACCAAGGAGGGCTAGTGAGGCTTAATAAAGAGGAGGGAGGGTGGGCAGAGGGTGACTGTGAAAAGGCAGAGATACTAAACAAATATTTTGCTCAGTATTTACAAAGGAAGTGGGGAGGTACCTAAAACAAACAGTAGAAACACTCTGGATACAGAAGTTGATACCAGCCCATTTACAGAAGAAAGGGTTCTGAAAGAACTCTGAAAACTGAAGGTGGAAAAGCAATGGGGCCTGATGGGATTCATCCCAGAATTCTAAAAGAACTAAGGTAGAACTAGTGACACCACTGACTACCCTGTTTAACAAATCATGGGAGGATGGGGTGGTACCCGAGGACTGGAGAAGGGCAGATGTGATTCCCCTTCACAAAAGTGGGAGCAAGGCAGAAGCAGAAAACTACAGACCTGTTAGTTTAACCTCAGTGGTGGGGAAAATGATGGAATCACTTCTGAAGGAAAGAATTGTTGAGTATCTAGAGGCCAGAGGGGCTCAGGACCCAAGGCAGCATGGATTCACAGTGGGAAGGTCATGCCAGACAAATCTGATAGATTTCTTTGACTGGGTGACCAAAGTAGTAGATCAGGGAGGGGCTGTGGACACGGCCTACCTAGACTTTAGCAAGGCATTTGACACAGTCCCACACAAAAGATTAATATACAAGTTAGCCAGCCTGGGAGTGGGTCCCAAGATGACAGCCTGGGTAAAGAATTGGCTGGAGAAGAGGACACAAAGAGTAATAGTAAATGGAGTCCACTCTGAAGAAAGGGGGGTTACTAGTGGGGTACCGCAGGGTTCAGTATTAGAACGGTCCTCTTCAATGTCTTTATAAGCGACATTGCAGAGGGACTGGAAGGAAAAGTATGTCTCTTTGCAGATGACACAAAGATCTGCAACAGAGTTGATGCACAAGGTGGGGTGGAAAGGATGAGAAGGGACTTGGCAAGGTTAGAGGAATGGTCAAATGTATGGCAGCTTTGATTCAATGCTAAGAAGTGCAAGGTAATGCACCTGGAAAACAAAAACCCAAGGGAAGAGTACACAATGGGGGGTGTAATACTAACAACAACAAAAATGGAAAGGGACCTGGGGGTAGTCATATCAGATGACCTAAAGGTGGGCAAGCAATGTGACAGGGCAGCAAGGAGGGCTGGGGGGATACTGGGATGCATAGGGAGAGGTATCACCAGTAGAAAACAGGAAGTTATTATCCCTCTGTACAGACAGTTGGTGAGACCCCATCTGGAGTACTGCGTGCAGTTCTGGAGACCCAATCTCCGCAAGGACATAGACAGGATGGAGGCTGTCCAGAGTAGGGCAACTAAAATGGTGCAGGGTCTGCACCGGAAGACATATGAAGAGAGACTTAAGGAGCTGAATATGTATAGCCTCGAGGAAAGGAGGGAGAGGGGGGACATGATAGAAACTTTCAAGTATCTCAAGGGAATCAACAAAGTCCAAGAGGGTAGCATCTTTCTAAAAAGAGGTGTGGAAGAACAAGGGGGCACAATTTGAAGATAGAAGGGGGGCGGCTCTGAGGTAATTTAAGGAAGTATTTTTTCACAGAGAGGATTGTGGATGCATGAAATGGCCTTACAGAGGAGGTTGTGGAGTCAAAAACAGTGGTTGAATTCAAGCATGCATGGGACAGTCATAAGGCAATTCTAGGGGGTGGGGGTAGGAAGAAGTAGGCTGCTGGTTAACTAAGATCTGCAGCTTATCCATTAGGTAGGGAAATGGGCAGACTGGGTGGGCCAAGCGGTCCTTATCTGCCGTCAAAATCTATGTTTCTATGTTTCTATGTATGATTTAGTTCTAGTGGCCAAATTGAACCATACCATGTGATGGTCACTGGCCCCCAGGTGACCATCTACCTGGAGTTCTGTGATCCTTTCCCCGTTAGTCATTACTAGATCCAGGATTGCGCTGTCACTTGTGGGTTGTTGTACCAGTTGTTTGAGGCCCTCCCTCAGCAGGGAATCCACTATGTGTCTAGTTCTGGCAGATGTTGCTGCTGGTATTGACCAATCTGTATCTGTCATGTTGAAGTCTCCCATTATCCGAACCTCCCCTTTAGCTGTCATGTTTTGTATATCTTCTAATAGTAACACGTCTATGTCCTTTCCCTGGTCTGGAGGCCTATAGACAACCCCAGTTCATATGGCTGTCACATTTCCTGCTTCCAGGGTGACTCACAGTTCTTCTGGCTCCTTATGTGTATTCTGAATTTCTGTAACTTTGATATTTTCATTGACATAAAGGGCTAACCCCCCCCCTTTTGCACCTCGGTCTCTTCTGAACAGTACATAGCTGGGTACTGAAGTCTTCCAAGTGTGGTTACTGGTAAACTGTGTCTCGCTAATGGCTACTATGTCCAGTTTAGCCTCTGTCATTGTTGCCTGCAGGTCTGGGATCTTGTTTCCCAGACTGCAGGCATTTGTGTACATGATTTTCCATTGGCCAGATTTCAGTGCATTAGTTGTTCGGCGAGGTCCAGCATTTCCCCTGCACGTCGTACGGGAGCCAGACCTTTTTCCTTACCTGGTGATGCAAATGAACTACAAACCTGCAGGACTCCTGTTTGATCACTAGCTGAGGGGGTGAGGGGTGTTCTTCCTGTTCAGTGTATCAGGTGTTGCACCCTTCTCCCCACTGGCTAGTTTAAATATTCTGCAAAGACGTCAAACTTCTGCCCCAATGCCCTGACTCCCACCTTAGTCAGATGCAGTCCATCAAATTTAAAGAACTTTCACTCCCAAAGCTGTTGCCAGTTACGTATAAATGTGTGTCCTTTTTCCTGGCACCAGCCCTTGAGCCACATGTTTAGTGCCCCTATCTCCCCTTCTCTGATCTTCCGTCTGTCTGCCCCCCTTTCCCAGACTGGCAGGATCTCAGAGAAGGAGATGGCGGACGAAATGGATGACAGTTTGTCTCCCAGCCTGATCAGGTGTTCCATGGTCTCCACAGCTGACCGGCTGGAGAGATTGTTAGTTCCTATGTGTACCAGGACATCAATGTTTTTTCCTGCCTCCTGCATGATTTTAGCCATGCAGTCAGTGTCTCTCCACGCTGATGTACCTGGGAGAAATCTGACCATTACCCCCGGCTGGAGGTAGGTATCAACTCCTCGAATCACGGAGTCTCCTATGATCAGAAGTGTGGTTTTTTGTTTGTTTTTTGTTTTGGTCCCTGTTTTGGGTGAGTTTTGTTGTGCTAGCTCCAGTGCTGCAGTGTTCTCCTCTGTAGTGTCCTCTGCCCCTTTGTTTGATTTTGGAGATAGAGGCAGATACCTGTTTGTAGTTTTTATATGAATTGTGGAGGTGATACAATGGAGAACATTGAGTGATGGGGCACCCAATTTGCCCCTCCTAATCACCTGCCAACCTCCCGGACCAACTACCCTCTGCAGTCGAGGTGCTTCAGTTGGATGTTAGGGAAATGGCAGGCGGTTCTTATAATATATCTCCTCCTTAATATCTGTAACATGGCAAGCGCAGGGAAAACACTGTTTTAATTCACATTAGTTTGGCACGTAAATGCAGAGAAAGTGGTAATATTATTTAAGAAAACATTTTATGGTGTTGTCTGGTATGTGGAACTGTGTGCGTGCATGTTCAGTGCTGTCCATTTTCCACTTTACAGCATTCCGTTTTGTACAATAAGACAGAGAAAACTTGAAAAAATGTACCTCAGTTGCTAAAAACACCAATGTCTGAACTCGTCTGTTTAGTTTTTCCTTCCTATTCACTGCTGCATTTAGGGTAAACTACGAAGATTTGCATATGTCTGTAAGGCGATATATGCAAATCTTACAAGTTTACCCATGATGCACTGAGTGGGGCAAGACAAACGAAGGTCAGGACTTAACACTACACTTTTTCTTAATGGAGGTACATTCCTGTGTGTCCGTTGCTGATAAACACTGCAAGCTGCTGACTCTCTTCTCTTTCTGATAGCTGAATCACCATCTGGTTCTATGGGTATGTTCTTGTCAGCAGCATTCAGCAGATGAATATGGTCACCACTTACATGGACTACAGGGGTTTGCTTGATGGCAGCATTTTTCCAGACTTATTGCTCCATGTCAGGATGTAAGTTGCTTATGCAGAATCATTGTTTGCTGTGTTTCTGTTTATCTCTCTCGTTTCTGTGTGTCGGTTACAGTAACTACTCTAGTGCTGGAGTTCCATGGGGCAGGTGAATAGGAGGGAACAAATTGTAGGGCAGCAAAAAATATGCAGTCTCCATGGGCTTGCTGGGGGTCAGCCGCAAGCGCAGTCCACATTTCTGTGGTGTGACCATGATGCCAACTGTGGTGTAATTATTTCTTTAACACACTCCTGATTGTGCTACCGGGCATTGTGGCTGCAAACAGTAGTACATTCTGAAGCGGGCATTACTAGGGAATTAATGCCCACTTCATTTTGTACCACATGTGCTGTTTCCGCCACTGCCTTTACTGTATTTGGGTGTTACATTTCTTTTCATGTTAAAATTAGTGTTTAGTTACCCTATATGCTTATCTTATTGTGTCTTTTTCTCTTGTAATCAGGATTATGCAAAAATGGTATCTTCTGTAAACAAGCGTCAGCTTAACGAAGAATTGCCTTATTCAATTTGCTGAATGAAATTTATTACTAGTACTTCAAAGTAAAAAAGAAAAACAATGAAAACAAATTACAAAAAGAAAAAAAGTAGTCTGTTTCAGGGAGTTTTCTTTCGGTGTTTGACCAGCAGGTGGCAACAACTTGCATGTAAGGTGCTGTCAGTTTGTTTTGTTTCTTAAAGCTAACTAAAGTAATGCCAGAGATGTTCCAGATTTAGTTGGTAAAACCCCCACCATAATAAGCAGCTATTTTGTTTTTGAAAGCAATGGGCAATAATGCTCATGTACAGGCAGTGCAGTTTGAGCTGTTACATGTGGAGTCAGTTGGTAACCACGTGATTGGCGACGAGTCTACTTGGAGCAAGTAGTGACTGGTACTGGTGCTCTACAGTAATCATTAGTGGATTTGTTTTTATCGTATCTTTCTTTATTCTCCTCCTCGTACGGCCCCTATCTGACCGACTCCTCCAGCTCCGTCCCCTGGAATTACCAGGGCTTACCTTACGCCCGATCCAGGAGCAGTGCCTGCGGAGAGTCGGTCGCCATCTTGCTGCCATTTGTTTTCCATTTTCTCACCAGATTTTACCCGAGGACCCCAGGAGAAGGATGCATGCAAGAGGAGGCACGCTTGCACCTTACAGGCCCAGTAACGGCCCTCCTACACCTACCCCTACCCTGTTGGCCTATCACTGGCACCCTTGCTTGCACAGCCCCTCGGCCTCCACCAAGGGGTAGGCATGAGCGAGGTATGCCACCCTACCTCCCGGAGGAGAGGCTGCCTAATGGCCCTCCACATCCAGCTCCGCCCGCCCCATGCGACCTCGGATGCCCAGGCTCGCTCCCAAACCTGGGTCGCCGGGGTGCCACAAGGTGAGACGTCCAGCGCCTCAGCAGTCTGCGCCACCAGGCCGGCCTCATTAGTGGATTTTGAATCGACAACTTGCAATGTGACTAGAGATTGGAGCTGCCACAAAAAGAAAGCTACCTAGCAACTGTTCCAGCTCATGTTATGTTCAGCGACTGAGGAGCACATTAGTGGAGGCTTAGGCGGGTGATGCATGATGGCAGTTGTAGTGGTAAGTGAGATAGTGTGAATGGATTTTGCTAGGTGAAGTGCTATTAAAAAATCTTATCACAGATGCCGTTTGGGAGTTCAGTAAATGTATTGAGTCTGGGTAGCCTGACGGGAGGAGGAGGTTGTTCGAACATGCACTGTGCATTTTGCCTAATCTTATGATCGTACACATCCATTGATGTATTTATCCTGTTATATTTGCCTGTTATATTTTATATTTTGCTGTTTCGTCACTGCTGCCCCTGGTTTGCCTGTATCCATACTTTGTTATGTAAAATTGCAACCTGTGTTCCCCCTGTACTCCCTTCCCCTGGCTCACACCTGGAAACAATCTTCATCTCAATCTGCCTTTCCCAGTCACCAACATTTAAATAAATAAATAAAATAAATAATATTGTGAAATTTTTCTTTTTTTACCTCTGATGGCTACTTGCTTGGGCTGGCAGTATAGCCGCGAGGTTAGAGGAACGAGGTGTGAACGAACTTGGTACATCCAGCAGACCAGACCTGAGTTTGATTCTCACAACCTCCACTTGAATACTATGTGACTCTGAACAAGTCACTTAACCGCCTAGTGCTCCCAGGTCACCCCTGAAAACAGGCACTTGTGCCTAGTGGGCCTTATCCAGTTACCAGAAGACTAAAAAAAAAAAAACTTGATGCCCACTGCAGGCATTCAGAGTGCCGGCATTAGGGCGCCGAGCCATTAGGGTGCCAAAATCAGGATTCTCTGCCCCTCCTAAGGTCTGCCAACCTGCAGTTGGTATCTATAGGGTAGGTGGGGTTGTGAAACACAGCACCACAAGGGGGGTCGGAGGTAAACAGTAGTCAGCAACATTCCTGATTGGCACCCTAATAGCTCAGCACATTAACACTGGTGCCTTCCAAGGGTGGAACCCCTGTTGCCAAAAAAACTTGCATGCAGGGCTGGTGATGAGGCAAATGGCTCTGGTCTAAGTGCTTAGCCCTTTGGTTGGAGGTACTTCCAACAGGGCTGTTGGGCTGGGATAACAGCCTAGCTGAAAGTACCTCTCAGCCAATCAATTTACAGTATTTTTACTATCCATTTCATAATTTTTTATAATTAATGATTAGCAGTGTTAATTAACATGGCTGGGTCCCCAGATGCTCCCCACCACTATTAGTGAGATGGGCTCACAGAAATAGAGGTGGCAGGAAGAAAGTCTTTGTTTTCAATAGAACTATTAACATTCTGAGTAAAACGTTAAGAGTAGTAATACTTATCAAAAAAGCGCAGACCAGGCAAATGAGTTTAACAGCCTTCACTTGGCCCCAGAAGTGCCCAGCTGTGCTTGAGCCACTCACCCTTTGCAGCCCAGTCAGTATTATCTGTGCTACTGACTGCACACCACTTCTTTTGGCTGGACACCTTTCCCAGTTTTGCTCTCCTAATTGGTAGGCCTTTTCTGTGCTCAGTACTAGAAAGACTGTCAGTATTCCTTGAGCAATGGCTAAACTACAGAATGAAACAGAAACATAGAAGTTGATGGCAGATAAGGACCACAAGACCCATCCAGTCTGCCCATTTTTTTCTACCTTATGAATGTGCCATAGGCCTGTACTCTGTCAATGGCCTATCTAGTCATACTCATCTTTATAATAATAATAATAATAATAATAATAAAAATAGCTTTATTTATTAAGCGCCTTTCAAACTGTCAAGGCGCTTTACATAAAATGGATAAAACAAGATGAATGGACAGCAATATAAAACAGATGATCAGTAAAATCCAGTATTCAGTGTACTCAAACAGAGTAGACCTGGTGCCACAGGTAGGTCTTTACTTCCTGTTTAAAGCCCCCCAAGGTTGTGCACTCCTGTAGCTGATGGGGTAGAGAATTCCAGAGGGCTGGGGCTGCATATAATAATGCACGGGCTCCTGCAGATTTTAAAGATACCCTTGGAATCTCTAGCAACCCCTCTTCAGTTGAGTGGAGCAATCTCTTGGGGCAGTAGGGGAACAGAAGCTCTTTCAGTTAGTCTGGACCGAGTCCATGTAGGGCTTTATAAGCCAGTAGTCTGACTTTAAAGGTGATCCATCACTGGATTGGCAGCTAGTGCAGTTTGTGCAGCACCGGTGTGATATGACACATCCGGGGAGTCCCCATCAACAACCGGGCTACTGCGTTCTGCACCAGCTGCAGGTGGCAGATATCAACCCCTGGTAGCCCTAAGTAAAGGGAGTTGCAATAATCAAAGTGCAAGGTCACAAAGGCATGGATCAGTGTGGGAAGGTCACCGGACAGAACTAGGTGCTTGATCCTAGTGATGTTCCTTAGATGGAAAAAGGATGACTTGATGATGGCCGACACCTGAAATCGCAGTGTCAACCCATTGTCAAGCAACACCTCCAGTTCCCGCCCCCATTCAGAGGCAAGAAGCTGGGAGCCCCGCAGGAAAAGCCCTGTAGGCTGACCAACCCCCGACACCCCCATCCTGTCCCCCTGTTGCTCCCTTATGCCTCATCCCATGCCTGTTTGAAGCCCTGCACAGTATTCATATTCACCACTTCCTGAGGTAGGCCATTCCATGCATCCACCACCTTTTCCGTAAAAAAGAAATTCCTCACATTCCCCCTTAATCAGCCTCCCTCTAATCTCATGATGTGTCCTCTTGTCCTGCTATTTTTCTTATATTGAAACATGTTAGACTCTTTCACCTTGTTAATGCCCTAAAGATGTTTGAATGTTCTGATCATATCACTTCTCTCCCTCCTTTGCTCTAGGGTATACATATTGAGCTCGGTTAATCTGTTCTCATATGTTGTCTAATGTAGTCCCTGCACCATTTTGGTTGCTCTTCTCTGGACTGCCTCCATTTTGTTAATGTGCTTGTGCAGGTGCAGCCTCCAGTACTGCATGCAGTACTCCAGATGGGACCTAACCAGTGTCTTGTAAAGAGGGAATATTACCTCCTTCTTACGACTTGCGATACCCCTACTAATACACCCCAACATCCCTCTAGCCTTACCTACTGCTTTAGTGGTCTGCTTGGATGATTTCAGGTGTGATGATGATGCCAAATCTCTTTCTTCCCTTGTGATTACCAGCATTTCCCCCTCTCAACCTATAGCTGGCTTCAGGATTTCTCTTCCCTATGAGCATGATCTTTCACTTCTTTCCATTAAACCCTATTTGCCACTCTTCCAACCATTTTGCCAGTTTATCCAAATCTCTTCTCATTCTGTCCACCCTATCTGGATCATCTATTCTGTTGCAGGTCTTGGTGTTATCTGCAAACAGACAAACCTTACCCTCCAGTCCATCTGCAATGTCACTGATAAAGATATTGAAGAGAACTGGCCCCAGGACTGATCCCTGAGGTACCCCACTTGTGACTTGCATCTCTACTGACTGTATACCATTTACCACCATTCTCTGTTTTCTTCCTGTCAACCAGTTTGCCAACCAGTTGACCAACTTCTGACCCACCCTGAGCCTACCCAGCTTATTAATCAATCTTCTATGTGGAACAGAATGGCAAATTCAAGCTGAGCTGAACTTCCATACAGTCTCACACGTGAGGGGGGAGACAGTCGTGCAGCCGGAGAAGTCTTTCTTGGTCATTTTTTAATCATTTACCCAACAAATGCAACAGTCCTTAACCTAAAGGAGCAATTTATAACATGTCAGACTTTCTTAATTAACAGGAAACAAAGCAGTGAGTTTTCCTGATATCAACTGGTTACTCAGTTACTACGAAGCTCTGTAATAACCGGGTAACTGGTTAATATTGCTGAAACAAGCTGTTACAGCAATTTAAAGTACTAGATAGTCAGTTGATAAACACTGCTACAATAATACACTCCAGGGTGTGTGTTGTTTGGGATAACACCCTTTCTCAGGTGTTGTACTCACTTGGCCTGCGGCCTCATGCTAACCAGTCAAGGTGTGATGTTAGCCAAACACCATACACAACCTGTTGTGCATTATTGCTTAAATATGATACATTGTAGAAAACTTTCCCACATTCACAACAAGTAAAGATTCTGTCTATCTGCACAAATGGCAGCCTTGAAGGTTGTTATGTGATTTTGTGCTGGACCATCAGAATGTCATTCCACTTATCTTAGTGTGGGCCATAGCCCGTACAGAGAAATGACGGACAGGTTCAAAGAAAAAAATAGACGAAAAGTCAAACTCAATCAGTCAGTAAACCTTGACTACCCTTTTGGGTATAGGAAGCGAACATAATTTAATTTTCTACTTCTCTGAATATGAGAGGAAAAAAATGTAAAAGTAGTAATAGACTATACAAAACGCCAGTGGAAATGAAGTGGAGAAAAGGTTACACAAAACTCTTATTGGCAGTAAAGTCAAGTCTAAATGAAGCACAAACAATTCATTAATTTACTTTTCCAGCATAGCCTAGCTGAGATGCAACTGCTTTTAGTGGGAGCTAGGCTGTACCTATTTCAACGCCTGAGCCAAATGCTGCAACAATAGGTTAAGTGATTTGCTCAGGGTCACACATCAAGTAAGGGAGTCCAGCTGGGATTTGAACCCAGGTTCCTTGATTCCCAATTCTATGCCTTAGCTACTAGACCATGATGCCTCTTAAGACATTCACCCCAATGTAAAGCAATACTGGCAATATACTGTATGTTAATTATCAAATACACCCCATGAAACTGTATATTGTACTTACTGCCCATGCTGTATTATACTAGGTGTACTTGTAATGCTGTGAACATAT
This sequence comes from Neoceratodus forsteri, assembly GCA_016271365.2. Taxonomy (NCBI): domain Eukaryota; kingdom Metazoa; phylum Chordata; order Ceratodontiformes; family Ceratodontidae; genus Neoceratodus; species Neoceratodus forsteri. Next base: position 29,406,126 of record CM028129.1, read on the forward strand.
AAGACAAAGCATAAAAATAAAATGTACAATGCAGTAAAGGAGACGTTTTAAATGTAAATCAGGAATGTGACAGGAAGGGGGGAGGGGTGGCAGTTTATATCAAGGAGGGAATAATTTGCACGAGGGAGGAGTTGGAGGAAGGGGAGGTGGAAGTATTATGGGTTCAATTAAGGTTCAATAGAGGGAGAAAGATGAGGTAGGGGGTGGTTTACAGACCACCCAATCAAGATGAGGAGAGGGACAGGGAACTGAGCTCACAAATATTGAAAGCTGCCGGGAAAGGAGAGGTAGTAATTGTGGGGGACTTCAACCTGCCCAAGGTGAACTGGAGCATAGCATCCACAATATGTGCTAGGAGTCAGGTGATCCTGGAAGGACTGCAGAGTGGGTTCCTGACTCAGGGCATCACAGAACCAACAAGAGCTGAGGCAATTCTTGATCTGGTGCTCACAAATGGGGCGCATGTACAGGAAATAATGATCATGGAGTCACTGGGTGGAAATGACCATTGCACAGTATGGTTCCAGTTGGATATGGGCAGGGAAAGCTTCCCGACTAAGACAAAAATCTTGGATTTCAGGAAGGCAGACTTCAGGAAAATGGGCAAAGTGCTAGGGAGCCACCTGGTGGGCATCAGAGAAGATATGGGGGTGGACCAAAGGTGGTCCATCACTAAAGAAGGAATACTGGTTGCCACAGATGAGTGTTTAATGCTCAGAGGGAAGAATACAAGGGCCAAAGCACCCAGCTGGTTCAGTTCCGAGGTTGCCCAGGCAGCAAGGAAAAAGAGGTTGGCCTATAGAAAATTCAGGAAGACCAAGAGAAAGGTGGATAGGGAAAATTACATATGGTTGGCTAGTGAGGCAAGTAAGGAAGTCCAGCAAGCAAAGGTACAGAAGAAACTGCAGATAGCTGAAGGAATTAAAAAGGGGGGAGAAGGCTTTCTTTCACTATATGAGTGAGAAAAGGGACAAGAAGGAAGGGATTGTTAGGCTTAAGAAAGGGGAGGAGTGGGTGGAGGATAATGGGGTAAAAGCAGAGATACTAAATGCATACTTCTCTTCTGTCTTCACCGGGGAGAAGGATGGAGCAGCACCTTCAGGAGGGAAGAAAGAAGTGGGGGGTAGGGAACACAGATGTAGTAATAAAAGAGGATAGAGTGAGGGAGAGGCTGCTGGCATTGAAGGTGGACAAATCACCAGGCTTGAACAGAGTATATCCAAGGGTACTAAAGGAACTGGCTGAGGAGCCGGCAAGGCCACTGGTAGACCTATTTAATAATTCACTAGAGTCAGGCATGGTAACGCAGGACTGGAGAACAGCACATGTATTACCCCTCCACAAAAGTGGTCCCAGGGATGACCCTGTGAATTACAGACCAGTCAGTCTGACTTGCATTGTGGGCAAGCTCATGGAGACCATACTAAAGGAGAGGCTAGTTGAATATCTAGAGGAGTATGGTCTCCAGGATGCGAGGCAGCATGGGTTCATGGGGTGGAATCATGTCAAACAAATCTGAGTAACTTCTTTGACTGTGTCACTAAGACAGCAGATAGGGGTCAAGTGGTAGACATTCTCTATCTGCATTTCAGCAAAGCCTTTGACTCTGTGCCCCATAAAAGGTTGATCAGGAAGTTGGTGGATCTTGGTATTGGTGGAAAAGATGGTTAGATGGGTAGAAAACTGGCTGAGGGACAGAGCCCAGATGGTGGTTGTGGGGGGAGAGTTATCTGGCACAAGAAGAGTAACCAGTGGGGTCCTACAGGGCTCAGTGGTGGAGCCGGAGTTGTTCAGTGTTTTCATCAATGACACTGGGGATGGCATTACAGGCAAAATGTGCCTATTCGCAGATGACACCATGCTCTGCGGTAGAGTACACACAGATGAAGGGATACAGGACCTACAGGATGATCTGGGAAAGCTGGGGAGGTGGTCCAAGATCTGGCAGTTTGGCCTCAATGACAAGAAATGCAAAGTCATGTATATTGGAGCCAAGAATCCCAGGACAGAGTACTACCTAGGTGGAGTCAGAATATCTGCTTCAGAGGAGTAGAAGGACTTGGAAGTGATGATCACTTGTGGCCTGAAGCACTCCAAGCAGTGCAAGAAAGCAGCAGCAAAGGCAAACAAGATGTTGGAATGCATATCTAGGGGGGATCAGTAGTAGGAGAGAAGAGGTTACTGCCCTTGTACAAGTCTCTGGAAAGGCCTCATCTAGAGTATGGGGATCAGTACTGGTGCCCACACATCAAAAAGGACATTAACCTGCTGGAGAAGGTCCAGAGGAGAGCTACAAAGATGATAATGGGTCATCAGGGTAAGGCATACGAGAAGAGGTTGATGGCACTGAACATGTACTCCCTGGAAGACAGGAGAGAGAGAGAGAGAGAGAGGACATGATTGGGACCTTCAAGTACTTGAAAGGAATAAATAAGATGGATAAGGAGAGTCTCTTTAAGCTGAGTGGCAACCATAACATGAGGGGGCACAGTCTTAAGCTGGAGGGTAGGAGGTTTAGGAGGGAGGTCAGGAAGCACTTCCTCACAGAGAGGGTGGTGGACACTTGGAATGCGCTGCCAAAAGAGGTGATCTCATTGAAGACAGTGGACAGCTTTAAGAAAGGCTGAGATAGGCATAGGGGGAAGGTAAGGATCATGGGTAGGGAGGATGGGAAGTGTAGGGAGGGAGGGCAGGGACAGCAGCTCAAGCTGTGTACACTGCAATACAAGCAGACTAAATAGACCAAATGGCCTTCTTCTGGCTTCTTTGTATGTTTGTATGTTCTTATTCAAGATATGTAGGAAATAGCCGTCCCAGTGGTGCTGAGGGTTGAGGCGCTGGACACCACACCTCGTGCCACGCCGGTGACCCGGGTTCGGGAACAAGCTCGGGCCGTCGGGGGTCGGCGGGGAGGGAGAGAGGATTGAGCATCCATGGGGCTGCTCTCCTCTCTTGGGGAGGGATCCAGGGGTAGCCCGGTGCGGCAGCGGCCCCCGGTGGAGACTGGTGGCACTGTTACGCGCAGGGCTCGTACAGTAAAGGACTACATCAGGCAGCTGCTGTTCTGATGTGGGTGGGAGCACGTCCCACGTCGGTGGTGGGGGGGTAACCAAGAACACAGGAAAAACCCGGTTCCAAGGATCAGGCGATGGCACTGATCCTCCATGCCCTATGCCGGGGTTTCCTGTGCTTGCCTTCAATTTCCCCTGGCCCACTCCTCGTCCGGTGCCAGAGTCTGCCTTGAAGAAGAGTGCCCCAAGTAGGAGAGGGGAGATCCACCCCGGATAGGGTTAGCCGGGGGTGCTGGCATCGGCGAGGAGGGAGGGAGAGGAGGCATAGCATGGGATCCTCAGGTGGGCAGGACAAGGATGGGATGCCTGAGAGAGGACCTTGGAGCCATGACGGGAGCGAAACAAAGTTGACAAAAAAAAAAAAAAGATATGTAGGAAAGCAGTATGATTTTTAAAAAAGGCTATTAGGACCTAGCATGGGATCCTCAGGTGGGCAGGACAAGGATGGGATGCCTGAGAGAGGACCTTGGAGCCATGACGGGAGCGAAACAAAGTTGACAAAAAAAAAAAAAAGATATGTAGGAAAGCAGTATGATTTTTAAAAAAGGCTATTAGGACCTAAAGTATGCATCAGGATTTATAGTACAGAGCAGACTGAGATGAACTGAGAGATACATAGGACAACCCATATAAGACAAAATCTGGCCAGAGCCGATAGGGCTGCAGGAGGAGAATCTGAGTTAAAAATATATTTTTTTAATATTCTTACACCAGATTTTCAGCACAGCCTTGTGATGACCCTGCCTCATAAAAAAGGGCAGAGAAAATGTTCAACTCCTACTCTAAAGGTCATGTTGTGCTGGAACTGCAAAATCAACTTTTGAGCAGCAAACACATTTTGTGCAGGAGTTAAAAAATGACAGCTATCACATTAATAAGTTGCTGTAATGAAATTGCAATGTTGAAAATTTGTGGTAAAAATATTCAATTTTTCCAAAGTTATGAGCCTGCATTTGCAAAATTCAACATAGCCTCATAACTTAATAGGTAAACATATTAGAATCAAAGAACACACGAATGTGCAAAGTACAATACCACCTCATATTAAATTTATTCAAGGCCGGATGGATCATCGCCCTGATGCTGGCCACCTTATCCATAAAGAAGCGAGCAAGCTCATCACACTTAATTTGTGAAAAGACTCTTTGAACCTGAAGACAGGTTGGGTTGCACAACCTGTCCATGGTTCGAAAGAGCTGAGCCAGTCGATTCTGAGCGGCAGCAATCTCCCCGGACAGGAACTCTGCCTTCTTATGGGTGACTGCTGATTGATAGATTTGATAATGTTCCATTGATCTAATGAGGTCAGCTACCAGGGTGGATTTCCACCAGCAATGCTTTAACCTTTGTCCTTCTTGCTACAACTCCCTCAAGGTCCCATCAAACCTTGGAGACTGAGGGCAAAGAGAGGAAGGACGAATTCGGACCAGAACAAGAGTCCAGGGCCATAGTAACAGCCTTGTTATAGGCCTGAACCAGGCTCTCTGGACTCCCACTTGCACCCGGAATGACTGATAGATCTAATACCGCCGACAGGCCATCAGGGCTCACATCCCGGAAAGGGCGGTATCTGACCATCTAAACAGGGACAGGTCTATATGGGGGGCATGGAAACTGAACCTTACAGTGTGATGATCCGACCATCCGACTGGTTCCACCACCAAGTTAGAGATTTCAATCCCCAGGAGGAAAACCAGGTCAAGAGAGTGATCGAACTTATGGGTAGCAGAGACAACTGCCTGTGTAAAGCCCAGTGATATCATCAACTGGAAGAAGTCCTGACTAAATTACAAGAGTTCATTTTTGACCCAGGCATTAAAGTCGCCCAGGAAAATCAACCTGGATGACCCGAACGCCATGTCAACCACGAAGTCCACTACTTCCTGGAGAAACCATTTCTCACCCCTGTGGGGATGGTAGATGAGAACGATCCTACAGCCTACACCTGTAACCACAGTACACTCAAATGGGCTGGCTTCCTCAACTGGCACACCTGCAAGGTCCAGTTCCATCTTAAAACAAATAGCAACCCCCACCCCTGTGGTCTGATCTCGGCAGTGTATCACAGAGTAACCAGTCAGAACAGCAGCCTCCAATATGGGGCCAGCATTATCTTCAGCCAGGTCTCGGTGATGCATGCCAGGTCTGCTGTCCCAACAAGATCTGCAATTACTGCAGTCTTATTCTTAATAGAACTGGCTAAAGCAGAATTAAAGCTAGCAGAAAGGGAAAAAGCATTGACACATCCTTATTTTTACCATTTATTGTAAAAGACAGTACAAAACATAAATTTCAGATATAAGAAAAAAGAACTAACGTATCGCAAGGACAACATCCTTGCGAAACGTTAGTTCTTTTTTCTCACAGTATATCTAAAATGTATATTTTGTACTGCCTTTTACAATAAATGGTAAAAATATAAGGCCATTGATATCCGTCTGTTTTTGGTGGGTGCTATGATCTGAATTTGTTCTGATTTAAGCCTATTTAGCACCACCAATTATCCTGGTGCTTTATTTTTTGCTGTTGAATTGTATAGTTTCAACGTCCACTACCTCAGCTGACAGACCTTTCCACAGCTCAATTAGTCTCTCTGTAAAATAAAACTTTCTCACATCCCTCCTGAATCTCTCCAGCCATCTTCCACTCATATACACATGTTCTAAATTTGCTATTCAAGTTGAATAGTTCCTTGCAGTTTATTGTGTTCACTTTGTTCATTCCTTTCAGAAACTTGAAGGTCTCTGTTATATTGCTTCTCTCTCATCTGGCCTCCAGCGAGTACATGTTCAGTGACCTAAGCAGATTCTCGTAGGATCTGCCTTGTTGGCCTTGAATTATATTGGTTACCCTGTGACATGGCTGTCTTTGTCTTTCCTTAGATGAAGACTCTAGAACTGGGCACAATACTCTAGGTGTGGCATCACCAGTGATCTACAGAGAGGTAGTAATATCTCTTTCCTCCTGCTATTAAAACTGCTCCCGATACACCCTAGTATTCTGTAAGCCTTAATGTAGGCTTTGTTACATTGGCTAGATTGTGTAGGGAAGTCACATATGATGAACCCTAGGTCCCTTTCCTCAGAATTAATGCCCAACTTAACCCCTCCCATCCAATACTTTCCTTATGTGCATCACCTTGACCTTTTTGGCATTGAATGTCAACTGCCAAATCCTAGAACACGTCTCCAACCCTTGCAGGTCTCTCAACTACTACTTTACTCACTCCTCACTGTCTACCCTACTACAGAACTTATTTTCATCTGTAAAGAGGCACACCTTGCCCTAAACTCCTTTTCCTATGTAGCTGATGAACATTTTGAAAAGGACTGTACCATGGACCAATTCCTGGGGCACCACACTTGTGACCTCCCTCTCCCCAGATTTAACTCCACTTACCACTACCCTCTGCTGCTGCCCTTCCAAACAACTTCCCACCCATCTAAGTAAACCTCTCACTGCACCCAGATCCTCTAGCTTTTTCAGTAACCTTTTGTTAGGTACCGAGCCCAGTGCCTTGCTGAAGTCTAAGTAACCTAAGTCCACTGAATGACCCTTATCCACTCTCCTGGTTACCGAGTCAAAGAATACTATATGGTAGGTCTGACAAGACCTCCTTGTCATGAACCTGTGTGATTTACTATCATGGAGCCTTTTTTTTCCAGGTAGTCCACTAGCTTCTCTTTGACTAGTATCTCCATCAGTTTACCCACAATGGAGGTATGATTAACAGGTCTGCAGTTACTGGGTTGCTCTTTGCTCTCACCCTTGTGGATCAAAACTACATCTGTTACCGGCCAGTTTTTTGTACCACTCTCTGTATGAATTTGAGCTATTGAATAGCCCTACCAGCGGTCCAGATAATTCTGATGCCAGTTTCCTGAGCACCCTTATATACATCCCGTCCAACCCTGGGCCTTATGTGTCTTCAGGGCTGCAAGTTCTTTTCCCAACCTTTTGCTTATAAATACCTGTCACCTCATTTCTGGGATCCCACTTTCAGCAGCCTTTATGCTGTTCTAAGGTAAATGCTCCCTGTACTGTCTTGTGAATACTGATGAGAAGTACTGTAGTCATGAAGAACTGCTGCTTTCTTTTTGTTCTCCTCTATTATCCTGACTTCCTCTGTTAGTCTAACAATTCCCTCTCTCATCTTTTTCCCCCGAATATATCTGAATAACTTTCCCCCCCTCGATCCCCTCTGCAATTTGCAGCTCTGTGTCTGCTTGTGTGTCCCTGATCACCCTCTTGGTCTCCCTAATTTTTAGCTGACACTCCCCCCTTCTTCATCCCTGTGTTTCTCCTTCTACCTGTTGAAGGTCTTCGTTTTGGCCCTCACTGCCTCTCTGACCAATACAGAGAGCCATATTGGTCTCTTGTTCCTGATTCTCTTGGTACCTGTCCTAAATCATAGCATCATAGAATGATGCTGGCAGGAAAGGACCCAGCGGCCTATCGAGTCTTCCGCTGCCCCACCTTTAGTCATATCTCTTGTCACTGACTAACCTCTTCCCCTCAACTTCTCAACCTCATATGTCTGTCCCATGCCTTCTTGAATCCTTCCACTGTATCAGCCCCCACCACCTCCTCTGGCAGTCTGTTCCAGGTCTCTGACACCCTCTCTGTGAAGAAATGTCCCATCACATTCACTCTGTATCTTCCACCTTCTAATCTTAAGCTATGCTCTCTTGTTATAGCCCCCTCCTTCCTTTTAAGTAAGCTCTCCCCCATTACTTTATTGATCCCTTTTACTTATTTAAAAGTTTCCGTCATGCCCCCCTCTCCCTCCTGGTCTCCAGTGTGTATAGATCCAACTCCTTACACCTCTGCTCGTATGTTTTCCCCTGCATACCATGAACCATTTTGGTTGCCCTTCTCTGAGCTTTCTCTATGCCATCTAGGTCCTTGCATGGGTGCGGTCTCCAGAACCGTACCACATAGTCTAAGTGTGGCCTCACCTTGGCTTTGTAGAGAGGCATCAGTACCTCCCTCTTTCTGCTAATGATGCCCCTCCCTATACATGCCAACATTCCGTTTGCCTGCCCCACTGCCTTGCTGCATTGGTCTCCTGCCTTGAGGTTGGTAGATATGATCCCCAGATCCCTCTCCTGCTCTGTTTTCTTGATTTCTTCTCCCCCAGAGTGTATACTGCTCGTGGTCTTTTACTTCTTAAGTGCATCACAACACGCTTTTTAGCATTGAACTTTAGCTGCCATGTTGAGGAGGCAGTATAGCGCAGTGGTTTGAGGCTCTGAGCTGCAAACCTGGAGACCTTGGTTTAAATCCCACAGCCCCCACTTGCATACTGTGTGACTCTGAGCAAGTCACTTAACTTCCTTGTGCTCCCAGGTCACACTTGTAAACAAGCTTTTAGCTTAGTGTCTCTCTCCTGGTAAAAAAAAAAAAAAGATTTCTGACCAACTCTCCAGTCTCTTCAGGGCCTGCCTCATGGCCTCCACCCCCACCCCCCCCGGGGTGCCCAACTAATTACAGATTTTTGTATCATCTGCAAACAGGCATACCCTTCCTTCCAGCCCTTCTGCTAAATCACTGATGTTCATAGGGTTCGTAGGGTTCATAGGATATGTACGAACTCAGAGGGTAAGATTACCCTTTATGGACTCACCACCAGTTATTGGTGGAATTCAGACTTGCAGTATAAATCCAGATTTGTTTTAAAGGAATCCAAGGTGGTACTGGATACAACACTCCCAGGCAATCTATTCCAGAAATTTACCACTCTTTGTGTGAACCACTGATTTCTCTTTTGAGTATTGTTTTGGGTACCTTTTAATTTCAATGAGTGTGATCTAGTATTAACATTCAACTGATTTCTGAGTAGGCCTATTGTTTCGAAGATTGAGTCATTTTGAAGAGTTTTATAAGTTAGGCATAAGTTACCGCATAGTCTTCTGTACTCCATGGAATAAAGGCCCAGTGTTTTCAGTCTAGTTTTATACTCAAATTCATTTACTGCATAAACTTTTTTGTACCTTTGCTTTGAACCCTTTCTGTAAGTTTTTAATTCCTTATCAAATACGGTGCAACAACTGAAGTGCAGTATTCTAAGTGTGGTCTAACAAGACCAGCATATAAGGGGATGATCACATTCCTGTCCCTAGTTTTTATGTTTCTAAGAATGCAACTTAATGTTTTGTTTGCTTTTTTGACAGCAGTAGTATGCACATCAAAGAAAAAATCCTTAGAAAGAGTGACACCTAGATCTTTTTCATGGTCACTTATCTGTAAATCAGTATTATTGATTTTGTAAATATAGCATGAATTGTTCTTTCCTAAATACACTATGGACATATGAACATACGAAATTTGCCAGCAGATGAAGGCCTAGAGGTCTATCAAGTCTGCTCGAATGTGCAGCTAGCACCCCTTATTCTGCAGCTGTCCCTCCCTTCCACCCTTCCCCTTCATTAACCCTCCCCCTTGTCCTGTCCCATCCTCGTTTGAAGCAGTCCACTGTTCTACTGCATACCACTTCAGCAGGTAATGCAATCCACCCAGCCACCACCCTCTCTGTAAAAAAGTGTCTCCTCATCTCCTCCTGAACCTTTCTGCTCCAGTCTCATATCATCTCCCTGGTGGCCCTCCCTCCCTTACTTTGAACAGCCCCTCTGTACCCGTCTTGTTTATTCCTTTCATGTATTTAAAGGTTTCAATCATGTCACCCTGTCTCTCCTCTCCTCCAGGAGTACATGTTCAACTCCTTCAACCTCCTCTCATATGATAAGTCCCCAGCCCCTTGATCATCTTTGTCGCTCTACTTCACCCCAATGGCAATGTCCCTCTTCAGATGCGGGGCGCCAGTACTGCTGCGATACTCCAGGTGTGGTCTAACTAATGACCTATACAGTGGCAGAATCACCTCCTCCCTCCTCGAGGATATACCCTTGCAATACAACCCAGCATTTTGTTGGCCTTTGCAGCTGCCTTCCTACATTGTGCCGAGTTGTTCATTGACCCTGTAATGAGCACACCCAGATCCTTCTCCTCCTCTGTCTGGGCTAGCTGCACTCCCCCTAGCTGGCAACTCCTCCTTGGGTTCTTCATCCCAAAATGCAGCACCTTGCACTTTTTGGCATTAATGCCCAGTTGCCAGGTGTCTGACCAGGTTTCAAGCTTTGCCAGATCATCCTGCAACCCCTGCCATCCCCCTAGGTCATCCACCACCGCGCTTACCTTGGTATCATCAGCAAACAGACTGATCTTGCTCTTGATGTCCCATGATATGTCTGCAATGAATATCCCAAACAACACTGGTCCCAACACTGAGCCCTGTGGAACACCACTCGTCACTGCCCTTGGGTATGAGAGCTCCCCACCCACCATCACCCTCTGTTGCCTTCCCTGCAGCCAGTTTCCTACCCATCTCACCAGCTTTGCACCCGCCCCTGTGCCTACTAACTTCCTTCCCAGCCTTCCATGTGGCACTGAGTCGAATGCCTTACTGAAGTCCAGATATAGGACATCCACTGCATGGCTCCTGTCCGTTTGCCTAGTTACCCAGTCATAAAACTCGACCAGGTTGGTTTGGCAGGATCTGCCAAGTATGAAGCCATGCTGTCTGCTGTCCTGTAGTCCTTTGGCCTCTAGGAGGGCCACCAGCCTCTCCTTCAGGATAGTCTCCATTAGCTTACCCACGATGGATGTGAGGCTCGCTGGTCTGTAGTTTCCCGGTTCATCCTTGGGGCACCACATGAGCCATCCTCCAGTCCTGAGGTACACACCCCGAATGTGGTGAGGCATTAAATGCACTACCTTGCATTTAGTTCCATTAAATAGTAAATCATTGCTTTTTGACCATTTAACAAGGTGTGACAAATTATTTTGTAAATCAAGGGCAGAATTTGCATCAGTTATTATACTACCTAGTTTGCAGTCATCAGCAAATTTAGCAAGCCAGCATGTGTTAGTTAGTGGGCTCATGGTAGATATTAATATATTAAAAAGAACTGGTCTCAGCACAGTGCCCTGAGGGACCCCGCTAGTAACCTGACCCCATGGTGAGAGATGACCTTTAACTGAGACCTGTTGTATACGGTCTGACAACCATGTATGTGTCCAATTTATGATTACGGGATGTAATTTTAAGAACTCTAGTTGTTTAGTAAGTATTTGATGGGACACAGATTCGAATGTAAATATTAAAAAGGAAGGACCAGAGTACTGACCCTTTGGGGCATCCTACTCGTCACCCCCCTCACTCTGGAGTGCACCCCATTCACTAACACTCTGACTTCTAACCTCCAACCAGCTTTCCACCCACCTAGTTATTTTTCTTACCATTCCTAAGCTAGCCAGCTTATTTACTAGCCTTCTGTGAGGGACGGTGTTGAAGTCCTTACCGAAGTCCAGATAGGCCATGTCCTTCTCCCCTCCCTGGTCAATCACCTGCAACACCCAATTGAATAATTCAATCAGGTTGGTATGGCATGACCTCCCATTCATGAATCCATGTTGGTTATCATACTGCAGGCCACTACTCAACAGGGAGTCCACCACCCTTTCCTTTATTAATGCCTCCATCACCTTCCCCACCACTGAGGTGAGGCTGACCAGGCAATAGTTTTATACAACCTCCTTAATGCCCCCCTTGTGCACCGGCACCACATTCACCATCCTCCAGTGCCCCGGCACCCACCCCATATCCAGTGATAAGTTAAGAAGGTCTTGTTAGGGGGGCAGCCAGCTGTTCCCTCAGTGCCCTAAATATCATCAGGTGCAAGCTGTCCAGCCACACTGCCTTGTTAACTTTTAACCTGACTAGTTCCTACTTAATCCTGTCAATGTTGACTTGGCTAGGATCTACTAAAGCATGACTTTATTGTCTTAAGAATGGCCACTTTTATTTCTCCCAATCTGTCCTCCACTGTCCTGATTCTGTACATTCCAACTAACTAATTCCATCATCTGGTGGACTGGTCTGCTTTTCTGAAATCTAGAACTTCAGTCTTTGACAAGGGTTTACTGGTACCAAGATCCAGTTTGAACCATGTAGTGTTATGTTCACTAGAATCCAGTGGTTCCTCAACCCTCACTACGCCTACCATTTTCAAGCTGGTGAGCACCACATCGAGAATAGCAGCCTGCTTTGTGGGATCCTTGATGAGCTGTACTAGCAGGCAGTTCTGCAATGTATCTAACAGTGTTTGGCATCTGGTGCTACCATACGCTGTTGCCACAGTGAATGTACATTACAGCGACAAATCGAAAATGTCACTGTAATGTACCTGTGGGACCATGGTGGTGCATTTTATGGAGTTGCACCCCCTTCCCGAATTAACTCCAACTAGGAGCTGATTATAATATTTACAGGGGGCTGCAGGGAGCAGAGCCCTCCACATGGGGGGTGTGGTGGGCAAAACCCCCCACATAAAAGACACTTTTCCCTGATGGTTGTCTGCCAACTGTCAGCATAACAGGCATCGCTGTGGTTATGTTCAAAAATCTTTCTGTCGAGCCTCCGACTTGGAAGCTGGTGCTACTAGCTGCTGGTACATTACAATCAATGTCTGGCAGGTTTCTTCAGTGACGAGTGTGAAGTTGGTGGTCTAGCTCATGACAGGCAAGTGGCCGGGCAGTGTTGTGGGCAGTGATTATTTTGCTGACCTTGAGAAGTTATGAGGTCATTTTGTGCCTGTTCTAGATACAGTGATGTCACTGCTCAATAGCATCATGATTCCTGGGGCTTCACCTTATACAAAATAATTGCTGGTCTGCTGGTGTTAACCTTCTTCCTTCTACTTGTCTAGTAACCTTTTACTTAGACCCCAACCGGCCTATCCTATAAACAGTAGGAAATTTTGTCCAGATACTGGTTTACACAGGTACCTGCCTGTCATGCCTTTGGATGCTTCCTTTTACCACCATCCTAGATAGGCTGTTTGCTATGGGTAGTAATTATTACAGCGAAACTAATGTAAAGTTTGCATACTCAGTTGCAAAGTTGTTGTACCCTAGATAAAGAATTACTAGGATATAGAGTATGGCCAGACGTCGTTATCGCTAGAATTCAATGAGGTCTATAATGTTGTTCTACTTTAGTAGTGATGTCTGTGACCGGGAGATCCTGCCACTCTTGAGGACCGACCTTTTCTTAAATCATTGCAACAGTTCTTCTATTGCTTAGCCTAATCTATTCTTTACAATTTTTAGTCCATAAGGTTGGCCACCTATGGGCACCCCCTTCCCTTTTTGTTGACTATGCTATAGTGTCCTCTTTAATTTTTCTTTTCCCTTTCAGGTCCATGTACAGGGAGGTTATTGTGGTGACTTCAGAGTATATGTAAAAAAAGTTGTGTTTATTGTTGTTGGATTTAGTATGTAATAGCACTATGTTATAAAATACCTTAATGTATATACCTATGTTTGTGAAACCTGTAAATGTTTAAAATACCATGGCACTTGGTGTTTTGGTAATGGTAAAAAGTACTAGATGACTATTATAGAAATTAAGCTAGTTGTGCTATTTAAAATGCTTGTAAATTGTTGTAAACTTAAGTAAGAAATGTCATGGTGATTTGCATATATCCCAAGATGCATTGCATTATGGAAGTATGTATGATATTGTATTTCTTTGAAACTTGATTTGTTGCCAATGACCTTTGGGGTAACTGTTCTTTCAGTGATTCTGCATTGAGGATCTTTGTTTATAGCTTGCTTTGTTTTGCTTCTTTTTGGGCCCCCACTACGTAAGCAAATGAGGCCTGCATAAGGGTTATGGCTACAGCTCAACTGGTGAATAGGGTCAAAGATCAGAAAGAACATTCGTAGTCTGTTGTTGCAAACTGATGTACTGAAGAAGGAATATGGCATCGTAGAAGCTTTTTTCTTGTATTTTGAATAAACATCACACAGAGATTGTGTGTTGAAACTGAAGTTTGGTGTCTGGTCCATCTGTTATCCCACAACCTCTCCACAATGTCCATAGTGCAACAGAACTACTTTTCAGTCTGCTGCACTACAGACATCACAAAAGAATGATAGGGAGCTGAAACGCAAGTAGGCAGTTCATTCTACCTCACGCTGCGGTCCTTTGCCTACAACTGACAAACCTGTTTAAAAAAAAGAAACAATTGTACTCACAAGCATACAGGTGTAGCAGTTTGAAAAACAGATATACAGTACCTGACCCCATTTTTTTGTTTTTTTAGTTTTCTCAGTGTTCCCCCTTGAGTTAATGTGGCTGCCTGGTCAGGATTCTCTGCTAGAGTGAGCAACGAAAGGATTTGGAGCCATTAAGTGAAAAGCTAACGTAATCTCTCCCTCCCTGCTCATGTTTTGTGTCTCACAGCTCCAGGCTACTGCAATGGTAGAGCGGATGTGTCTGTGGCAATTGACCAAACCCACAAGATATGGGACAATTTTTTGGTTGGCTCCTGTATTCAGTCACTAATGAATGTATTTTTCTGGCATAAAGTACTCAGTGAAGTTGCAGTTTTTGTTGAAAACAATACCCGTTTGCTTTGTGCTTTATTTTGTGGAAGTGCAATGTCTGGTCATACACTATGTAGAACAGTGTATGCCTCGCTATACACAATCAGGCTAATCTTATTCTCATGATTACTGTGCTGACTGAGAGACCTCTTGAGAGTTGCTCTTGAGGTCATCAGGCCGGCATTGTAACCACTCGGTTGAGAATAGCCTTGTTATGCATAGCAAGGCATACACTATCCTATATACAGTATATATAATGTATACTAGAGCATTGTTCTGTATAGAATTCCATCCCTTTCAAAACAGTGTTGTACCACAGTTCAAAGATCATGGAATGTAATTGTACCCTTCTGTGGTACAACAGCATTCTGAAACCTCAAGAGGCTGCACACGTCAGTTTGGTTCTGAAAGCCAAAGAACCAATCCATGCACATTTCACACAATACCATATTACCGGATGAGCAACTTTATTCACAACCATTGTGTTCTACCACCTTAGGATACTGATTCCCACGGACCTCTCAAGCTTCACTTTTAAGGTCAGAGAGAATCAGAACCCCTCTGTGGAAGAACATTGGTTGTGGATAGTTGCCCATCCAGTATTCTCTATTAATTTGTAAAAACTCCTGTCATTATTTCTATTTATTTCTCTAGATTTGTATTAGGTAGTAAGTTATTTTTATCTAAATTTGTTATTTTAACAATATTATCCAGTTCCCAATTGATTCCAGATTACCAGACAGTAGTAAATTTTGAGGTTCCCTCTTAAACGTGTTAACTTTTGGATTGAAAACGATTAAAACAACACCCTATTTTGAAGTTTTTATTTAGCAGTTCATGAATTTTATTGTCTAAGGAACCAGCAATACGTTTTAGCTAATGTCAGTCAACTGATATGATTGAAAAGACTTAAAACAAGCATTTGTCAATGCCGAATGTTGTTGCGCTGGCATTGGCAGTGGCGGAGGTGGAGAAGCATAGCACTGTGAGTTTGTTAATGTGTCCCGAAAGGTGATTTTGCACAGCGAGTATGCCACTGTGAGGCAGAGCTGCGGAAATGCATTTTGGGCAGGCTGTGGAAAATGGCAGCTGGACTGTTGATAATGAGGTGGGCACAAATGCCAGTGGTGAAAATGTGGCATGAAAATATTGCAGATTAACAAAGTTACAAGGGTGCATGGAAACTGCGCAATGCACGCTTGTAAGACAGTCATTGTCTGGACTTTCGCCACCATATTTTCAACATAGGCATTTTAGGACCTCTGCTGATGAATAGTGTCATTGTCATTTCCTGAAAGTGTCCTGAAAAGTGATTTGGCGCAGTGACCGTGCAATTCTGCACCAGACGTGCGAAAACACATTTCAGCCAGCTGTACTGTTCATAAGGAGGTATGGGAAAATGGCAATGATGAACAGCTGGAGTGAAAGTATTACAAATTCACAAAGTAACGAGCATGCATGCAAACTGCGCAACGTGCGCTCATAAAAGACTCATTGTATTGACTTTCGTCCCTAAATTTTCAACATAGGCATTTTAGGACATCTGCTAATGAACAGTGTCACTGCCATTTTCATAATATGTCTGGAACTCGGGCTTTGCACAGCGACCGTGCTATTGTGTGCCCGAACTGCGAAAACAGATTTTGGTGAGGTATGAAAAATGGCAGCTGTACTGTTCATTAGGAGGTGTAAAACAATGGCACTGTTGAAAATGTGGAGTAAAAATATAAGTTTGCGAACTTACGAGCGTGCGTGCAAACTGTGTAACGCACGCTCTTAACACAGTCATTTTATGGAGTATTGTCACCAAATTTTCAACACAGGCATTTTAGGACCTCTGCTCATGAACAGTGTCACTGTCATTTTCATAATGTGTCCCGAACAGTGATTTCGCACAGCGACTGCGCTATTCTGCACCGGAAGTGCGAAAACACATTTCGGCAAGGATATGAAAAATGACAGCTATATGGTTCACAAGAAGGTGTGGTAAAATGCCAATGTTGAGATTCTGGCATGAAAATAGTGCGAATGTGCTAACTTACGAGTGTGCGTTGCGCAGTTGCTATGCACACTCATAAAACAGTCAATTTGGGGATTTTTCCCACCAAACTTGCAACATAGGCTTTTTGAGAGCCTCTCTCATGAACAGTGGCACTGTCATTTCATTACTCGGTCCTGAAAGGTGATTTTGCGCAGTGATTGTGAAAT
The DNA here is from genome assembly GCA_016271365.2 of Neoceratodus forsteri. Taxonomy (NCBI): domain Eukaryota; kingdom Metazoa; phylum Chordata; order Ceratodontiformes; family Ceratodontidae; genus Neoceratodus; species Neoceratodus forsteri. The sequence goes on from CM028129.1 coordinate 29,422,856, forward strand.
TACCTTTCGGGATGGAATAACGCCATGACAGTGCAAGAATTCATGAGAAGGGGTCCCAAAAATCCCATGTTGAAAATTTGGGTCCAAAAGTCCCAAAAATGTCTGAGATATGCATTAAAGTTGAAAAAACCCTATTCATTCCATTATACAGCTTACCGGCATTTCTTCAGTTCACGGTCGGCTTTGAAGAGTGCAGACATGTTCTCGGTCCACAGAAGATCGTCGCGCCAGACTCCACAGGTAGGTATGGGGTGGAGGGGTGAGGGGAGACAGGGTGCGCAGTGGGTTGGTGCAGCAGGGGGGGGCATCAAGACTACGAGGGACTGTTTTCATTTTACAGGGGGAAAAAAGAAAAAAAACATTGCGGGACAGTTTTTGTTTTTGCAGGGGATTTGGCATGCTGGGGTGGGCTTCCAGCGTGCCACCTAACTGTTTGGGGGAGGTGTCTGTAGCTGATGGGGGATTGGGCACCCTCATCGGCACACAACACTGGGGGAGGAGGAAGTAATGCCAACGGGGATTGGGCACCCCTGTCGGCACCCAAAGAAAGCGGTGGGGGCCGTGAGCCGAGGAGGATTGGGTACCCCCCTTGGCATTCAACAGTTGGTGGGGGTTATGCTGATGGGGAGTGGGCTCCCCTGTCGGCACAGAAGGGGGAGTTAACCAACAGGGGGATTGGGCACCCCCGAAGTCGGCATTAGTTAGGCGGCCGCCTGCTCGCCAACCATGCACATAATGGCGGCGAGCACAGCAAGAAAAGGACCACTGCATATGATGAGCTTTGTTCGGATTGCAGCAGACATTTTCTTAGATGTGCTAGCCACATTATGTATGCATGGTGTGGCACCGGTATGCAGGCTGATTGGGGAATGCGGGACGCACCTACTGGTGCATGCCCTGCATTCGCCCAACTGCGACCCCGCCTTCAAAGCTGCACTGTCCCACGATGTTGGCTGTGCAAGTGAGCCAACAAAAAAAGGAAGCGGCCTAAGGATTTATTTTATTTATTTAACAGACTTAAGGATTACAACCTTTGAGTCAGGGACTCATTTACAAAGGCTTCGCTTCAGAAAAAAAAACAAATACAAACACTTGATACATATTATAGAATGGCAGCTAAAGGTTACAGTTTTTTCAGTTATACAATATTGCAGAATCAAGATCAGCTATACATTGCATTGAATGTGTTACCGAGAGCTGTATTTTACAGTTTTCAAGAGAACAATAAGTTTGCTGATAGAGGGAGGGAGTAACAGGTTTGATATTTACAGTAAAGTAGAGAATTAGACAGATATCTTGTGAGTGCAGCCAGAGGAGGCATTGTTAATCGGTAATGTTTGGTAGCCCTAATGGTGGGAGCTCAGTGGCGGGGTGGTCCTGTAAGATGATAGATAGATGACCTGGCACTAGCTGGTACATTGGCAGCGCCGTGAAGCGAGAGTGTACTCTTTGAGGGCTGACTTGAAAGGTCCTAATTTGGAGATGGAGGAGATGTCGGAGGGGAGTTCGTTGTACCAGACTGGGGCCCTGTGTGGGAATGACCTTTTAGCTACGGAGGTTCTAACCCTCGGGATGGACCACACCTGTCGGTTGGCAGTGCGGGTGTTCACGAGGTGTGGGAGATTTGAAAACGGTGAATCCTGTCACAAGATCCTGGTGAAGGCAGTCCTCCATGACTTGTGTTTTGTCTATCTGGGTCCTGACCGTGACTGTTTAAACTGTGAGTTGTGCAAACTTTTCTGCCCTGTAACACAATAGAAAAGGACAAAGTCACTTAGCAGCTCTCCTGTAAAGAAAATGGAGGAAAGTACCTCAGATGGTGAAAAGCACTTATCTTCAAGTACCTCTCCTCAAACAAAAATCTAAAGTGACAGAAAAGCAACAGTGTCTTATCAAGGAGACAGAAAAAACTTTCAAGCCATTATCCAGCTCAGAGAAAGAGCACAGGTGTCCAGTAGGGGCACCCTGATGCTAAGGATGGCAAAAATAAAAAAAACAAAGATGCAACAAAATGTACTCCCCGGAGGAGAGGAGAGAGAGGGGAGGTATGCTAGAGATCTTTAGATCTTTAAATACCTCACAGGGGTATAAACAAGGTACAAGTGGGAAAACAGTGGAGGAATTCAAGAGGGCGTGGGACAGACACAAGGGGTTGGCTGGTAGGCAGAGGAAAGTATCCCTGGGAAGTGTAGACAAGTAGGGGCAGGTGGGAAATTGGCAGACTAGATGGTCCAGGATGGTCTTTTTTTTTTTTTTGCTGACACATTACTATGATTATGATTACTATGATTATTTTTCAGAAAAAAAAGGTGGTCTGAGGACAATGGGGCATGATAAGAAGCTGAAGGGGGGTAGATTCAGGAGAGATGTGAGGAAGTACTTCTTCACACAAAGAGTGGTGGATTTCTAGAACAGTAATCCAGTGGAGGTGTTATGGGAACAAAAAAGAGGTTCAAGAATGCATGGGGTAGGCATAAGGGACTCTTAGGGAAAGGGAAGGGGTGGATGGGTGGGTGAATGGGCCATAGATCATGTAAGGGTATGTGATGATACTGTAGGCAGGAAAATGGACAGACTAAGTGGGGGCCAACAAATTCTGTGTTTCTGTTTTTGTATGGTGCCATCAGCACCAGCTACAAAAAAAATATAAAAAAACTAAAAGAAAAGCATCTGACTGCACATGCCCTCAGAAGGGACAAGCTAGGCACCAGCAGTAGAACAGAGAGCTATGCTCTCATCAGAGGACATTACAAAAATGTTGCAGTTTTTCCAGATGCTCCAAGCCATGGGCAATCTTGTAACTATTCCTGCCCCCCTCCCCAGCCTCAGGAATGTTTTGAATCTTAGCTGGAGGAGGAGGAGACTGAGGATAAAGGAGAACCGATAGAACAGGCAACAACCCCTGAACAGTTCTTTGGTTCACCACCCAGAGTCAATGAGGATTTTTCTTCCTATTCCTCTTTTGTAAGGCATATGGTTAAAACTTTAGATATCCCCGCCTCCAAAACTGAGGAAGATAGGAAAGGCAGAATTTATGGGTATGCTGGGACTGACCTCATCTTAAAGACTCACACCATTCACATATCCCTCTAAACTGCCACTATTAAGATTTAGGGGTGTGCCTATTTGCCGATGATACAACATCTGCAATAAGGTGGACACCCCGGAGGGGGTGGTGCACATGAGGAAGATCCTCAAGACACTCAAGGAGTGGGCCAGGAAATGGCAGCTGAAATTTAATGCCAAGAAGTGCACTATGATGCACCTAGGGAGAAAAAAACACACAAGCAGGGTACACGCTGGGTAGGGAGGAAATCAAAGAATCAGAACAGGAAAGGGATCTGGGGATCATAGTCTTTGCAAACCTTAAGGTAGGTTTCCAAAGTAGTAGGGCGGTGGGAAGGGCCAATGGAATGCTGGCATGCATAGGCAGGGGAATTACTAGCAGAAGGAGGGAGGTAATAATGCCCCTCTACAAAGCCATGGTGAGGCCACAGTTAGAGTGCAGGATTCAATTCTGGAGACCACACCTCTGCAAGGATATAGATGCACTGGAAATTGTTCAGAGATGGGCAACAAAGATGGTACAGGGTATGTAGTGGAAGACATATGAGCAGAGGTGCAAGGAGCTAAATCTGTACACACCAGAAACAAAGACGGAAAGGTGGGACATGATTGAAACTTTTAAACATGAAAAGGGGCTCAATAAAGTGGGAAAAGGGTGTCTGCTGAAGAGGAAGGAGACCGCCAGAACTAGAGGACACAACCTCAGATTGCAAGGAAATAGATTCAGGGGCAATGTGAGGGGGCGCTTCTTCACAGAGAGGCGGTGGAGCCCTGGAACAGACTGTCAGATGGAGTGGTGGGGGCTAAAACCATGGGGGAATTTAAGATGGCATGGGACAGGGATATGGGGCTGAGTATTGGGGGGAGGGCAGTGGCAGGCGGGGGGGGGGTAGAAACGGAAAGGGTGGGCAGACTAGATGGACCAGAAGAGTCCTTTTCTGCCATCAAATTTCTATGATTCTATTATTTTGGTGCATACAAATTGAGCTCCAATGACAAAAAAGTGGAGAAGAACTATCAAGTAGACAAGCAGGGGGTAGAATTCTTATGTTGCCACCCTGATCATGAGGGAGTTGTGCAGGCAGCTACATGTGAAAAATCCAAAACATTACTTGCTTCTTGTGCCTCCAGAAAAGGATTCCAGAAAGCTGGATTATGTGGAAAGGGAAGTGGACACTTCAGCCACCTTGTAGTTAAGGCAGGCTGTGTACATGGCAAACACTATACAGTGCCATAACGCCCTTTTCAGTACAGCCCAAGCTCTAAGTGTGAAGGTCGGAAGTGAACTTGGTAGTGATCTAACAGAAACTGCTAAAGATGCCCTGGAAGCCACCAAATATCAGTTCCACGTGGCTGTGAATAAAAATGACACAGCCTCAAGGGTGCTAGTGCATGCATTAGCTCTGAGAGGGTTTCCCTGGCTTAGGGCAACCATCCTGTCAAAAGACAAAACAAGGCCATGGATTTCCCATTTGAGGGGCCCTCCCTGATTGGGGATAAAACAGAAGCCTACATGAAAAAGTTTGATTAACAAAAAACTACCTATAATAATTTAACCTAGAAGGAGAGACCATCTACATCCTTCAGACGGTGACCATATGGAAGAGGAGGTATGGCAAGGCACAGTACCAAAGGCCTTACTCCTACTATGACTACCCTCCTCAGAGGAGTGCCCTAAGAGGCAGAAGCAGGAGAGGTGCATGACAGAAACAATCAAGTCCTAAACCACAAGAAAAAATAAAATCACTGACTTTGTGAAGGATGCTATTGAACCCCTGCCAGTTGGAGGCTGCCTCTCTCATTCCGTCAAGGAGTGGAAAACCATCACCACACGCAAGTGGGCGCTGGAAGCAGTGAGTCAGGATTTAGCACTTCAGTTCACAGGCTTCCAAAATCTAAAAAGCCAAATGTTTTTTCATCCACTTCAGCCTTAGGAAAAAATCCTATGTTGGAATCACTGAATCTGAAAAATGCTTGCTTCCATATCCTTGTGATACACACTCTCACAGAATATACCCAAGATTCAGATTAGGAGAAGAGCAGTATAAGTTTGCCACGCTGCTTTATGGCCTAATCTCAGCTCCAAGAGTGTTCACAAAGGGCTTTATTCACAATGGTGTGGATTGCCTAAATGCCATGTATCTGAGACACGTAGGCAACCCTACGTTGGAATGCTACACAGCAGGGGTCCAACGGACCCCTGGCAGCATTCATAGGAAGAGCATGAGCTCCTTGCACACATGATCCCCTGGCTGAGCCACAGCTATGAGTCATGGGTAGTCCGGGGTGAGTCAGGGTGGTGTGCCCACACTCCATGCCATTCACCAGTGTACAGAGTGATGGGCAAGGGAGGTGCAAGCTACACAAGTGCAGACCATGCTGCATCTGTTACACACACCACCGATGACACCCACCAGCTCCAGTGGGACATAGATTCTCCACACTGTGCTGCCCCAGCCCAACTAGCTGTATGGTAGGGCTGGGGGCAACCATTCAGGTATTCGTCCATAGGTACAAAATTCCCAGGACCCGAGCCTGGCCACAATCACCTGCTTGCATGGAGCAGGGGATCCACTACGGGACCCAAGACAGGCATCCCATTGGATGCCCGCCAAGTCCTGCAACCTGCCACTGCACAGCTGCATGCTAGCGGTGGCCAGAGCTGTGGACAAGTGCCCTGCAGGTGCTTGTGATTGTGAATACCACGCACCTTGCACTTGTCTAGGGCCATGTAACTATGAAGTCATTGTACATGCATTTTGCTTGTATAACCATATCTTTGTGAATAAGGCCCAATGTGCCTTGTACCAGTAGCTGCATCCCTGAGAAGAAAGGAAATAACAGGATGACTGGCTAATCACAGGAAGGACAGACCAGGTGGTCCAGTGCTTCACTGCAATGGTGAGAAACACCTAGGAAGGTCTGGGCTTTCTATGAAATGTAGCGTTTAGAGACTGTTGTTCTCTGCAGGATCTTTTAAGCCAGGCAAGCCAAGGCAAGCAAAGAACTTCTTGTAGTTGCTAGGGCACATATCAGTAGCAATAGCAGTTGCTCTAGGCCCACTTACAGATGAAGGATATTCAGTATCACTTAAAAAGGCACTGGCATCAAAAGCCAAACCCACTGAGCCAGCTAGAACCAGTCATAGGAGGCCTGGTCAGGGCCCTAGAATGGTGGAAGGAGTTGGACAATCTCAGGGAAGGAATCCCACTCCAAAAAAAGTTCCCAAACACTCTTTCTGACAACAGACGTCTTCTTACTAGGATGGGGAGGGCATATGGACAATCACAGATCATGTGGAGTTTGGTATCCACGAGAGCAGTAGGTGCACGTAAACCTGCTGGAACTCAGGGCTTGTCTCTACAGCACTTCTCGGATCTGGTCCAAGCCCAAGGCAGTTCTGCTAAGAACAGGTACCACCACCATGTACTACATAAACAAGCTAGGTGGCAACAGATCCACAAAACTATGTGCACAGGCAATGAGGATCAGGAATATGGCAATTTTCTACACACAAAAATCACTGCTGTACTGCTACCAGGGAAGGACAATGTCCAGGCAGATTCACTAAGCAGGATGTCAGGCCAACCATGAGTGGTCCCTAGGCCATCAGGTAGTTCAGATTTTATTCAGAAGATAGGGAATTCCAGAGGACTTGTTTGCTTCATGGGGCAATCACAAGTTACCACTGTTCTGCTGAAGGTCTCCCGCAGGGGGACCTTATCCTAGGATGCTCTGACTCTCAGTTGCATGGGTTAATAATGTCATGTCCGAAACCACGCAAAACAACAATGCCACAGACAGAATGGGCTGCAAGAACAACAGCGCACACTGTTGGAAATAGTAGCACTATCTTTGCCCCTGCACTCACCCCCCCACACACCCCTGACTAAAAATAACTACCTCTGAGGGGATGTGGACTTAGGGGATGGGGTGAAAGCTCAGAGCAGTGAAAATCTTTTTTTTTTTAAAACAAAACTGCAACAAAATGGGACTTGGGGGGAACCGGACGGCAGCCCCAGGTCTCCGACACCGCTGGGTGCTAGTGCTGTAGCCACTCCACCATGGGAGCGGCTTGACCAGGCAATGCATTGGCAGCCTCCTTGACACTCCCCCATGTGAGCTTACAGCAGCAGAGGTAGCAGTTATTACCGCACACTGAGAAACTCCTGTCGCTCTAGAAATACTAGTGCTTCCTGCAGCATGGTTATTCATGCGCTGTTTCGGCAGCGCTGTACTGACCTGGTACCACTTTCAATTAGAATGGGAAAGTTCTTCTTCGACATACTAACATACTAAAATACTAAAATGCCAGCAGATTAGGTATAATGGTCTCTTGAGTCTGCTCGATTTTCAGCACCTGCACTGAGGGCCGATTTTGGTGTCTCCCCCCCCCCTTGGGTTATACTGTCCCCAGTCCCAGATGTTCCACCTGTATTGGGCCTGGTCAGATTTACCCTCCCCCTGTACCTGTCCCACCCCCTCTTAAACCCATCCACTGTCTCCACCTCTACCAGCTTCCTAGGCAGTGCATTCCATGGCTCCACCACCCATTCAGTGAAATAACATCTCCTCCTCTCCGCTCTGAGCCTGCCCCCTTCCAGCTTACACCCGTGACTCTTGTTGTCCCACCCTCCTTCTGTTGGAGCACCCTGACTGGGCCTCCTTTATTGATCCCTTTCATGTACTTAAAGACCTCTATCATGACCCCCTGTCCCTCCTCTCCTCTAGGGTGTACATGTCGAGCTCCTTGAGCCTCTCCTCATAGGTCCTCTCCCCCAGGCCCCAGATCATTTTGGTTGCCTTCCTTTGGACTCTCTTTAGGAGTGTAATGTCCCTCTTTATATGTGGTCTCCAAAACTGTACACAATATTAGAGGTGTGGCCTAACCAAGCAGTTGTACAGTGGAAGGATCACTTCTGCCTTTCTGGAGGTAATCCCCCTCGCGATGCATCCCAGCATTCTATTTGCCCTTGCCGCTGCCCTCCTACAGGTCTCTGATTTGTTCATTTTGACATCTACCGCTACCCCCAGGTCCCTCTCACCCTCCGTGACTTGAATCATGTGTCCTCCCAGGGTATACCCCTGGCCTGGATTTCTGACTCCCAGGTGCAGAACCTTGCACTTCCCCGCATTGAATTTTAGTTTCCATTTTCCGACCACCTTTCCAGAGCCTCTAGGTCCTCCTGCAAGGCCACCCTCCCCTCCTCCCCATCCACCACTACACCCAGCTTTGAGTCATCTGCAAAGAGACTCATCTCACTCCTGATCCCCCTGTTGATGTCTGAGATATAGGCGTTGAACAGGAGTGGCCCCAGCACTGACCCCTGGGGAACCCCACTAGTAACCCACCTTGGGGATGAGGCTAATCCTCCAACCACCACCTTCTGAGTACGCTCAGAGAGCCAATTTCCTATCCATCTTAACAACTGTCTCCCTACCCTCATATCCTTTAGCTTAGCCAGCAGGCCACTGTGAGGTACTGAATCAAATGCCCTGCTAAAGTCCAGAAAGAGGACATCCACTGGCATACCCTGGTCCAGGGCCCTCGTCACCCAGTCATAGAACTCAACAAGATTTGTCTGGCACAGTCTTCCTGTGACAAAGCCATGCTGCCTATCATCCAAGTACCCAGTTTGCTCCAGTAACCCCCCCTAGCCTTTCCTTGACAATACCCTCCATCACCTTGCTGACCACCGATATCAGGCTAACTGGCCTGTAATTTCCCGCCTCCTCTCTTGATCCCCCTTGTGGATCGGCATGACATGGGCCACCCTCCAGTCTTGGGGCACCCACCCAGTCCTCAGAGAGATGTTGAAAAGCTCTGCTTGAGGGACTGCCAGGACATCCGCCAGTTCCCTCAGCAACCTGGGATGTATCTCATCTGGCCCAAGTGCTTTCTCCATCCGAAGGGACCTGAGGGCTTCCCTTACTCTCTCCACTGGAATTTCAGCCTCCATGTTCTCTCCCTTTTCACCCTGCACTGCTGGGCACCCACCTGTCTGTGGTGGCCACTCCCTTTCCCCAGACCCATCAGGGCCCCTGGTCTCTACCAGTCCCACCCCTTGCTCCGGTTTGCCCCCACTCCCCTTGCAAGACATAGCCCCTCCATCGGACCCATTAAAAACTGAGGCAAAGTACTCACTTCAGACTTCTGCCTGTTCCCCCGACGCCTGTGCCCAAACATCCCCTATCCTTATCTTGCTGATCTGCCCCCTTACTTTCCTTTTTCCCCCTATGTATCTAAAGAACCCCTTGTCCCCCCTCTGGATCCCACTGGCCAAGGACTGCTCCTTTTTTGCCTTAGGTGCTTTCACCATCCTGGTGACTCTCTTGGCTGTCAGCTCATATTCCTCCTGATCCCTTTCACTCCTTGAGCACTTGAAGCGCCTTCGGGCTGCCTTCTTTTCCCTCACCACCTCCTGTTCCTTCCGGGTCCACCAGCAGGGTTTTCTGGTCTTACTGAACTTACGCCGTTCCCTTGTGCAGGATCTGGTAACCTCCTGTATTCCCCTCCTAATGATCCCCCACCTGCTGTCAGCATCCATATCTGGCCTTATCCTGTCCAGATGATCTCTAAGGATCCTTCCCATCTCCCTGAAGTCTGCACCCCTAAAGTCGGTTACTGCCGTCCTTGTTCAGCTTTCCTCCCCCCCAGGTCCAGGAAGAACCAGACTGTGGAGTGATCACTCCCAGCCAACAGGTCCCTCACCTCTAGGCCCCTAATCTGATCACTGTCCGCCAGGACCACGTCCAGTGTCCGGGCCTCCCTAGTTGGCTCACCCACCTGTTGTGTCAGAAATGCATCCTGGAAGACATCCAGCAGCCTCTGCTGTCTGGTCACTGGTGATGCCATAGTCCCCCAGTCTGTTCCTGGCATGTTGAGGTCCCACATTACCACTACCATTCCCTTTCTCAGTCTACAGTGTCCCTTGATATTTGCCACCAAACTTTCTTCCAGGACCTCCGCCAGTGCTGGCGGTCTGTATACCACTCCAACCTTTACTCTCTTACACCCCCTGCATCAGCAAGGTGACCCAAATAGCCTCCATGTTCCCCTCTGCCTCCTCTACCCCTCCAATACCCATGCCATTTCTAACAGTGCTACACCACCACCCCTTTCCTCCCCCACTATCTTTTCTGAACATATCCAGATGAGGGGAGTAGCCTTCAAACCCAAGGGGGGGAAGGGGGAAACAGACTGGGGTGGAGGTTTCAGGAGAAGCAGAGGGAGGATGGAAGTATAAGGAACCTGGGTGGGGTTCGACAAATGGGGATCAGGGATAAGGGGTTGGGGTTGGTGTTAGTAAATGCCAGGAGCTTGGGAAACAAGTTGCCAGAGTTCCAGGCCATGCTGTTCAGGGGGGGTGGATGTGGTGGCAGTCACGGAGACGTGGGCCAACAAAAACCATGACTGGGACCTAAACGTGCGGGGGTACACTATGCTTAGGAAGGATAGAAAGGAGGGCAGAAGGGTGGAGTGGCTATGTTCATTAGAGATGACATAGAAATTGCTAGGGTAGAAGAGGCAGGGGAAACGTGGAGGCCTTATGGGTCACCTAACGATCCCCAGCAGGAGATAAAGTCAAGCTGGGTGTAGTATAGGCCCCGGGATGGGTGATGTTCTGGAGGATGGTTTCTGGACAACATCATTGCCCAGTGTGGACCAAAGGGAAGGAGTGGTGTTGATGGGGACCTTAATATGCCAGGGACAAACTGGGGAACCATGTCCTTTAAAGGTGGCAAGGAGCAGAGGCTGCTGGACGGCTTCCAGTATGTGTTCTTAACACAGCATGTGATGGAGCCCACAAGGGAGGGGCATGTCCTGGATGTGGTTCTGTCAGATGGGGATCTGTAAGGACCTGGTTGTAGAGGATCCCCTGACTGGGAGTGACCACAATACTGTCTGGTTTCAAATAAGCATGAGGGGAAGGGGGGAGATCTAGGACACTGGCAGTGGACTTCAGGGGGCAGACTTTGTGGGCAAGGGAAATATTCTCAAGGATCACTTGAAGGGGATTACATCAATGACAAGAGTGGAAAGGAGATGGGAGGTCATAAAACAGGGACTTCATGAGGCAGTCAGGACCTGCGCTAAGGTGAAACATAAGGGAGCAAGGTCACATAATCCATGCTGGTGGTCCAGTGAGGTTCAGGTAGCGGTCAGAGAAAAGAAGGCCGCCTACAAAATATAAAACAACAAGGGGGGATAGGGATAAGGAAATGTACCATCTTGCATCTAGAAAAGTCACCTGGATGGTGAGGGGAGCAAAGTCCAGTAAAGAGCAGCGGCTGGCACAGGGGATACATGGAGGGGAAAAGGGGTTCTTCCGGTACATTGAGGAACGGAGAAAACTAAGGGCCATCTCAGCAGATTGAGATCAGAAGGAGGGTGGGTGGAAGAGGCGAGGGACCAGGCAGAGGTATTTAACGAGTACTTTGCCTCTGTGTTCACTAGGGAGGGGGATGGGATATCTACAAAGCAAGGCACGATGGGGATAGAAGTGGCAGTGAGTGGGATCAGGAGAGCAACAGAAATGGAGCAAGAGGGAGGGAGAGGTACCCCAGGGGTGTCAAGTCAGGATAAGGATAAAAAGGCCAGTAAGGTGGAGGGGACGGATGATGCTATCTCCGCCAAAAGGGTGTGGTTAGCCCTCAAGGCCCTAAAGAAAGACAAATCTCCTGGGCCGGATGGCATTCATCCGAGAGTACTATGGGAATTGGCGGACATACTGGCTGCACCCCTGGTGGAGCTCTTCAACAGGTCACTTGAGACAGGGAGGGTACCTAGGGATTGGCGAGAGGCACATGTGGTGCCAATCCATGAAGGGGGGTCGAGGGAAGTACCAGGTAACTATAGACCCATCAGTTTGACCTCGGTGGTGGGAAAATTAATGGAGATTATACTAAAGGAGTGATTGGGGGTGTACTTGGAGGAGGTGGGAGGTCTAGATAGTCGGCAACATGGGTTTGTGCCAGGTAGATCATGTCAAACCAATCTTGTGGAGTTCTATGATGGGTAACATCAGAACTGGACAGGGGAAAGCCTGTGGATACATTATTCTTGGACTTCAGCAAGGCATTTGACTCTGTCCCCACAATGGTCTGGTGGAGAAACTGATGGGGTTAGGAGTAGGCCCTTGATGGTCAGATGGATTGAGAAATGCAGCTGGACGCACCCAGAGAGTAGTGGTCTGTGGGGAGCTCTCAAACCCTAGAGAGGTTGGTAGTGGGGTACCGCAGGGCTCGGTCCTGGGTCCGATCCTGTTTAATGCTTACATATCGGACATCAGGGAGGGTATAGGGTGTGAAATGAGTCTCTTCGCTGATGACTCCAAGATGGAAGCAGTAGTTGAGGGAGAAGAGGGGAGGTTGGCCCTGCAAGGGGACCTGGACACCCTGGAAAGCTGGGCTCACACATGGAAATTACATTTCAATATCACCAAGTGCAAGGTGTTACATCTTGGGCAGGGAAACCCTAAACACAGGTACACCCTGGGAGGGGAGGTGCTGGAGGCCTCAATAGGGGAAAAAGACCTAGGGGTCATGGTGGATGCATATATGAATAACTCTGAGCAGTGTAGGAGAGTGGCTAGCAAGGCAAACAGGATGTTGGGATGCATCGTAAGGGGGATCACCTCTAGGAGCAAGGAAGTGTTTCTGCCGCTGTACAATGGACTGGTTAGACCACACCTTGTGTACTGTGTACAGTACAGGAGACCACACTTGAAGAGGGACATACAGCTCCTGGAGAGGGTACAGAGGAGGGAAACTAAGATGATACGAGGGCTAGGAGATTTGACGTATGAGGACAGACTTGAGGAGCTCTGCCTGTTTTCATTGGAGGAGAGGAGAGACAGGGGAGACATGATTGAGGTCTTCAAGTACCTCAAGGGAATAAATAGGGTAAACATGGAGAGGATCTTTAGACTAAAGCAGGGAGGTATCACCAGAGGGCATGGTTTGAAGTTGGAAGATGGAAGGATGAAGGAGGAAAAGAGGAGGAGGTTTTTCACTGAGAGGGTGGTGGACCCTTGGAATGCACTACCTGGAGAGCTGATTCAGAGATCCACAGTAGAGGGCTTCAAGAGAGGGTGGGACTGACACAGAAAGTGGATGTATCAGATGATGGCCTGTCCCAGGGGGGTTGGGGATGGATGATGGGGGTTTCTGGAACACAAGGGGGGGAGGGCCTCGGCACCCAACTAGGGATCTGAGGTTCAAGCAGACTCGATAGACCGTAAGGCCTAATCTGCTGGCAAATAGTATGTTAGTATGTTAGCATGTTAGTGTAGCCCTCCAGATTTAGTCCCACTCATGCCCTTGAGTGGCCCAGGTCTCAGTGACTGCTGCCACATCTACCTCCCTCTCAACTAGCATTGCCTGGAGCTCAGGCATTTTATTTCCTAAGCTCCTTGCATTTATCAGGACAATTCTCCACCCCTTTTCCCCTCCTCTTCTTTCTCCCCCTTGAGCTCCCATTTCTCAGCTCCTGCACCCTACCTGGCAACCCATTTCCATATCTCCCTAGCCCCCTAGAGGAGTGGAGACCATGTGCCTCATTTATCATACCTGCTGGCACTGCCCCTTTTTTGATCCCTCACCCCTTCACAAGTTTAAACCCCACCTTTCGCTGATGAACCCAGCTAGTTTGAGCTTTAGGATTTCCTTCCCTTCCAAATTAAGGTGGAGTCTGTCCCTAGCTTACAGCCCCTTATCCTCCCAGGTTTCCCCCAGTCCCCCACCAGGCCATACCCCAATTCCCCACACCACTCCCTAAGCCACGGATTTATCTCCCTAATCTTCATCTTGTTCTCCCCAATAGCCCTTGGCACCAGCAGGATTTCTGAAAAAGAGATCTTACAGCCTATGGAAAGGCATATCCTGGCCAACTCCCTGAACCTTGCCTGAATTTCTAGTTCACTATTACCATTTATGTCGTTTGTCCCCAAGTGCACTAGAATATCCAGAGTCCCTCCGCATTCCCTTGCCAGTGAATACAACTCATGCTTGGCCTTGTGCACCATCAGGCCTGGGTGGCATTTGATTCTGATCAGACAGGTTTTACCCTCCTCTTGCCCCTCCCGCTGGATGCCTCTCATCATGGAGTCCCCCAATAGCAGTACTCTAACCTCCCCCTTGCCTTCCTGTTCACCCCTTGGGTTCCCCCTCCTTCCATGCCCCTCCTCATCCCTTCATCTGGATTCTCCCCTCAACCAGCTCCTCGCACCTCCCACAATCTGGGTGTTGAAGGTAGCCCCTTCACTATTGTCCCTGGTCACCTCCTCTACCCGTGTCCTGGCCTTCTTTATCCACCCCCACCCGAGTATCTTTCTCTGTATCTCTTTCCCCACTCCTTACTAATCCATCAGTCCTATCAGTCGGCCTACTTGGCTTTCTGCTCACTATCATCCCATTTACGTCCTGTGCCTTCCTGCCTGTCGTGCTCCCCTGTTCCATACCATCAGCCTCCTCCTTGTTCCCCTGATTCTCCTTTTTCCTTTTACCCTCCTACCCCTCTTCCCCCATCCTGTCGGGGTCCCCCTTTATTGCGCCCTTGCCACTTGCCCCCTTCATCCATTCTGTCCATCCCAGCCCCAGCTTCACCAGCAGCAGCATCATCATCCTCCTCCTCCTCTTCCTCCCCCACACACCCCTCTTCTACCAATGGATGTAGAGGGTTAAAATGATTTGTGAGCCCTAGCCCATCCCCCAGTGTCCCCCCTGTCTCTACTGCCTCTCTCGGTTTCCTTTGGACACCCCCAGACTCTTGCCTGCTGCTGTGGAAATTTCCACCTTTTCGGCCCCATCTGCCAGAGTCCCCAGAGCTCCCAGTGTAATCCTCTTCCCTCCTCTCCTAGTGTGAGCACCTCTCTTCACTTCTCCCCAGCTTGGGAGGCCCCAGCACCTAGTGTTTCCATGTAGGTGACTGCTTGCCTCCTACCTCTCCAATCCTCCCATCCCAGCTGCCTTCAGATCCCCTCTATCTCCTCCTTAAGCTCTGCCAGCTGGTAGCACACTGGGCATCCCCCAAACTTCCAAGCCCAGGCCAGTATTCTGGCCGCACCACACCTTATGCACCCAACCACCTGCCCAAAGATATCTGCTCTAGTGATATCTGATCCCTTTCCCAGCATCACAGCAGTCTTTTCTAAGCCAAATTACCAACTCAGTGGCTCTACAGTTTCTCGAGCTACCGGTACCTATATCTAGGCGATTCTCCCCATACAGCATACAGACCTTTAAACTTGCAACACTTGGGTGACTGAACTTTTCCCAACCTGACTTATTAGCCTTAAGAGTTGGCTTATATGGAAGGTTTACAACTCCCTAAGCTCCCCCCCCAGCCTTTAAACCCAACCCCCAGTGGAAAGAACTACATGAGCTGCACCTGAAGCTTCTTCCTCCAATTGCATGGCAGGTGTTCCCCTATAAATGAGCTGTGCTCTGGGGAGGGGTGGGGAAGGATGGGATTCAGGCCTACACCCAACTCTCGCTAGAGTATCAGCCCTGTGTCTGCCCCTCACTGCACCTCTAAGCACTACAAGCTAGTGATGCAGCACCAGCTAGTGATGCCAGCAAACAGCAATCACATTTCTACTCAAAGCACAAAAAATAGGTTTGCTACCAAAAGAAACAGGTCTCCAATTCAAATAGCCTCACCAACAACACATGAAAATAGGCTTGAAATTATAAGATATAGGTCTCCAATTCAAAGAAACAGCCCCAATAAAATCACACCAAATAGGTTTTAAATCAGAAGAAATAGGCCTCCCCAAACACAGCCTGCTACACATTGAAACATCAAACAAATGAGCCCACTTATAGCAACCAAAATAGGTTTCAAAATTCCAACAGCCCCAAAACAGTACCCTGCTAGCCCCTTAGAATTAACAAGAAAGAAAAGAAATAACCTTCTACCAAGTAAAATCCACAAGAAACAATGTAAAATCAGCAAGAAGATGCTACTGTACTGGAACTGATCTGTTGCCACCTCCTTCTGGTTACTTCTGAGAAGCCAAAAGCAACTGACACCACAAACCTGATTCAGCTCTGTCTTTAGTTAGTTAGCTCAGTGAGACCTGGCCAGACTATTTGCACCCTTCCCCCACTATGCATTAAACTTTGCAGCTAGTGATGCCAGCAAAAAACAATCACGATTCCACTCAAAGCACAATAAATAGGCTTGCTACCAAAAGAAACAGGTCTCCAATTCAAATAGCCTCACCAACAACACATGAAAATAGGTTTGAAATTAGAAGATATAGGTCTCCAATTCAAAGAAACAGCCCCAATAAAATCACATCAAATAGGTTTTAAACCAGAAGAAATAGGCCTCCCCAAACACAGCCTGCTACACTGTGACACATCAAACAAATGAGCCAACTTATAGCCACCAAAATAGGTTTCAAAATTCCAACAGCCCCAAAACAATACCTTGCTAGCCCCTTAGAATTAGTAAGAAAGAAAAGAAACAATCTTCTACCAAGTAAAATCCAAATGAAACAATGTAAAATCAGCAAGAAGAAGCTACTGTACTGTAACTGATCCGATCCCTCCTCCTCCTTCTGGTTACTTCCTTTACATTTCCTGCATTCCATCTAATTCACACGGTACTCTGGAAATTGGTGAAGAGTCAGCAAGAATGTTTCTGGTGGCACCAAAATGGGTGAGCCAGCCATGGTTCTCTCTCCTCCTCTTTTCCCATGAGACACAATCTTCTGACTCTGCCTCAGGACAGAGTAAAATTTCAAACCTAAGACCACTCAGGCTAAACGTTTATTTCTTGAAAACCTAGAATACTCTAGCATGAACCTATCAAGCAGAGTACTAAATATTTTTGAAAATTTCAAGAACACATTCCACAAAACAATTTTATCCCTCAGTGTGGAAAAGATTTTCAATTTGGTGCACAGTGAAGGCAGTTTCATTCCTGAAAGCTGAGTTAATAGTTGTTCTAGATTATTTAGAACTAGGGGTTGGCGAAAGTGTGGATTTCCACTATCGTGGAAGTTCAGCGAAATTTCAAAAACTTTGCAGAATTTTCTGCTCTTTCACCTGTGGCGGAATTCCAAACTTTCGCCAAATAACTGCAGATTTCTGCCTAGTACTGTGACATTTAAATTACAAACTGCAGATGTTTTACATGACATGCAGAAATTAAGTCTCTTGCTTAGTATTTCACCATATATCATGTAATTATCTGCAGTTTGCATTACTTCTGCAGGGTTTTTCCCCGCAGTTTAATACATAAGCCACAGAACTCATCAGTTCTACTGAGTTTTTTTCCTTCAGTTTAATACAGTAACCCACATTTCTTACATTTATTCCATAGTTTTCACTGGAATTTCTGCAAAAGTTGGCAAAATTACAGTATTTCTGAACTTTCGCCGAAATTCCGCCGGCAGAATTTTTTTTCGCACACCCCTATTTAGAACATTTGCACACAAGTGAGTTGAGTACTTCAGGATAGAAAGTTTGCCTGGTGGCAGAATCAGCCTTCCTAAATACAGGAACAGCAAAATCTCTAGCCTCACTCCCTGTATTCAAGAGATTCTTTAAAGAGTTGCTAATGCCTTAAAAAAAACTTTGAAAAACATAATAATTAGGTACAAGTCAGCTTCCATCCCATATGTATTCTAAAGATTCCTCCTCCCCAGTATTTATTACTGAGGACATTTGCATGAATGCATGATCTTTATCCCTCAGGGTCCGTCCATCTCTACTACTGACTCCCTACTTCAAGTTATAATCCTCTGTTGTGACGTCGCAGTCTGTTGCCGTGGGACTGCCTGTAATGTCACAAGGCATGCATTATGGCCTCAAGTAGGGAGACAGCAACAGATTACATCTTCTGGAGTAAAGATCCTGTTTTCATGCAAATGACCGCAGTAATAATGGGGAGGAGGAATACAGAACTATTGTGAAATACAAACAGGACTGCATCTAAATATTATGTTTTGGTAAAGTTCTTGTGGATGCATTAGCAGCTCTTTAAAGGCCTCCTTCACTGCAGTCCCCAGTTAGGGAACCTGTTCCACCCTGGGACCTAAATATATGCTTGGAACAACTAGTTTGTGGCCCTTCAAGCCCATGGCTCAGTGGACTTCAAGTCTAAGACATAGAAAACACTGTTCCCCATAGCTGTGACCTCTGCCAGAAGAGTTAGTGAGTTCCAGGCAGTGTGCCCAGAGCCTAACTACGTCATCATGCACAGGAACAAACAGGACCTGCCTCCCAAATGGTGTCAGAATTTCACCTTAACCAAATCGTTTCTCTGCTTGTGCTTTTTCCATATTATTCAACTCCAGGTGAACAACAACTGCAGTTTGGATATCAAGAGAACACTTGGCTACTGTCTTGAGTAGGGCTACAAGTTCAGTTCTACAAAATAATCAAACACCTTGAACTTCAGGTGTTTCATTCTTTTGGACTTTGGTGAACATTTAGGGAAAATAGGCACATTTTTGGTTTGACTGATTCACTTTGATCCAAATGGTATTGACTGGGCAAAAAAGTCAAACTGTGAACCACAGTTCACATCTGAAACAGTTAACCAGGGCACAGTGTGAGTAACAGCCTCCATTTGGAGCTAGATTCAGCTCAGTGACGTGAGCCAGCATGACAGCTCACCTGTGCGCTCATTATTGGGCCATTATTTATTTATTTATTAGCTTTTGTTTACCGGGTAAGCACACTAGACAAGGAATGCCTATTAATTTAGTTTTTCGCTTTGGACTTTCTATTAAGAGAAAAAAAAAATAAAAAAAGACCTTCTCTACGTCACAATATTTTCTCTACCACACGGTCAGAATGTGGGGCTAGTAGTTTACAGCGTCAGCTACTTCCTGTGTGGGGCAGTGGAGAATGGATTACTTTCTGAAGGAGATGGGGTTCGGGAGAATGTAGGGCCAGTACTTTACAGCGGTGGCTGCTTCTTGTACAAGGTGGGGGCAGATGATGTTGCTACTTCTAAATGGTGGTGGCAGCAGCCTGTGGGGTTAAGGATTACAATTCAAACAACATACTGTATGCAACTTTCTGTCAGCTGAGCAGATTCTTGTGTGGAGAGGGGGGCTTTGGAGTTCACTTGGTTTGTTTGCGTCTGGCTGAAGCTCATGGCGAATGCAGACATCTGTAGGTCACTTCCGGACTTACATAGAAACATAGACTTTGACGGCAGATAAGGACCACTTGGCCCACCCAGTCTGCCCATTTCCCTACCTACTGGATAAGCTGCAGATTCTAGTTAACCAACAGCCTGCTTCCTGCAACCCCCCACTATAATTGCTTTGTGTCTGTCCCATGCATGTTTGAATTCCCCCACTGTTTTAGACCCAACGACCTCCTCAGGAAGGCTGTTCCATGTATCCACCACTCTCTCCGTGAAAAATAATTTCCTCACATTACCCCTGAGCCGTCCCCCCTCTATCTTTAAACTGTGCCCTCTTGTTCTTACACATCTCTTTTTCTGAAAGATGCTACCCTCCTGGACTTTGTTGATTCCCTTGAGGTACTTGAACGTTTCTATCATGTCCCCCCTGTCCCTCCTTTCATCAAGGGTATACATATTAAGCTCTCTCAGTCTCTCTTCATATGGTTTCTGATGTAGCCCCTGCACCATTTTAGTTGCCCTCCTCTGGACTGCTTCCATCCTGTCTATGTCCTTGTGTAGATGAGGTCTCCAAAACTGCACACAGTACTCCAGATGGGGTCTCACCAACTGTCTGTACAGAGGGATAACCACTTCCCTTTTTCTACTTGTGATGCCCCTTCCTATGCATCCCAGTATCCCCCTGGCTCTTCTTACTGATTTTTCACATTGCTTACCCACCTTTAGGTCATCTGATATGACTACTCCCAGGTCCCTTTCCATTTTTGTTGTTGTTAGTACCTCCCCTGCTATTGTGTACTCTTCTCCTGGGTTTTTGTTTCCCAGGTGCATTACTTTGCACTTCTTTGCATTGAATCTAAGTTGCCATATGTCTGACCATTCCTCCAACTTTGCCAAGTCCCTTCTCATCTTTTCTACCCCCTCTTGTGTATCAACTCTGTTACAGATCTTTGTGTCATCTGCAAAGAGGCATATCTTTCCCTCCAGACCCTCTGCAATGTCACTTATAAATATGTTAAAGAGGATTGGACCCAGTACTGAGCCCTGAGGTACTCCACTAGTAACCCCCCTTTCTTCGGAATGCGTTCCATTCACTATTACCTTCTGTGTCCTGTTGTGCAGCCAGTTCGCTACCCAGGCTACCACCCTGGGACCCACTCCCAGGCTAGCTAACTTGATTATTAATCTTTTGTGCGGGACTGTGTCAAATGCCTTGCTAAAGTCTAGGTAGGCCATATCCACAGCCCTCCTGGTCTATTACTTTGGTCACCCAGTCAAAGAAATCAATTAGATTAGTCTGACATGACCTTCCTGCTGTAAATCCATGTTGCTTTGGGTCCTGTGCCCGCTGGCCTCTAGGTACTCAACAATTCTTTCTTTCAGAAGTGATTCCATCATTTTCCCTACCACTGAGGTCAAACTTACAGGTCTGTAGTTTCCTGCTTCTGCCTTGCTCCCACTTTTGTAAAGGGAATTGCATCTGCCTCCTCCAGTCCTCAGGTACCACCCCATCCTGCCATGATTTGTTAAAAGTGTGGTCAGTGGTGTCACTAGGTCCCCCTTAGTTCTTTTAGGATTCTGGGGTGAATCCCGTCAGGCCCCATTGCTTTGTCCACCTTGAGTTTTAGGAGTTCTTTCAGGACTCTTTCTTCTGTGAATGGACTGGTATCAACCCCCCTACCCAGAGTGCTTCTATTGTCTGGTTTAGGTAACTGCTCTTCATCTTCTTTTGTGAATACTGAGCAAAAGTATTCATTCAGTATCTCTGCCTTTTCACTGTCTCCCTCTGCCCACCTCCCCTCTCCTTTATTAATCTTCACTATCCCTCCCTTAACCTTTCTATGCTCCCTAATGTACCTATAAAAGGTTTTATCCCCCTTTTTGACCGAGTTGGCTATTTTTTCCTCGGTTTGTGCCTTTGCTATTCTGACTGCCTTTCTTCCTTCTTTCTGCTTTAATTGATACAGTTCCCTGTCGTGCTCCTCTGTGATTCCTTATACTTTTTGAATGCAGCCTTTTCTCCTTAACCTTCCCTGCCACCTCTTTTGAGAACCATAGTGGTTTTCACTCCGCTTTGTTTTCTTTATTTGTTTTACACAAAGACTTGTTGCCTCTATGATGGCAGTTTTGATTTTCTCCATTGTTCTTCTACCCTCCTATTTGGCCATTTGCCAGTGTATTCTTCAGGTGTTCACCCATTTTGCCAAAGTCAGCCCTTCTAAAGTCCAGTATCCTTGTTTTTGTATGGCTTATCTCCATGGTTGTGCTCATTGTGAAGCACACTGTGCAGTGGTCGCTTGTTCCCAGATGTCTACTGACTTCTAAATTTGTGATCCTCTCTCTATTTGAGAGTACCAGGTCTAGTATTGCTCCCTCCCGATTGGGTTCCAGCACTAGCTGTCTAAGATCTGCCCCCTGCAGGGCATCGAGAATGACCCTGCTCTTGGATGTGGCTGCAGTACATGTCCTCCAGTTAACATCTGGCATATTCGGGTTCCCCATCAACAGAATCTCCCCTTTTTCAGCCATTTTGAGAATGTCCTCTATCATTTTCTTGTCCATTTCCTCCCCTTGAGACAGGGGTCTGTATACAACCCCTGTGCGGTTTGCAATGCCATTCCCCATCTCCAAGGTAACCCAGAGTGCCTCTTGTCCTCCCCCTTTACTTTTTAGTTCTGTAGCTTTGATCCCTTCCCTTATGTATAGAGCTACTCCACCTCCTCTTTTACATTCCCTGTCCCTTCTGTAGATTGTGTACCCTGGTATGTTGACATCCCATTCATGGTTCTCGGTGTACCATGTTTCTGTGACTGCCACAATATCCAATTGTTCATCTTCCATCAAAGCTACTAGCTCAGAAAGCTTGTTTCCCAGACTACGGGCATTAGTAGTCATTGCCCTCCATTTAATGTTGGCTTGATCCTTTTTTCCCCCATCCCTGCTCTTATTGCTCTTATCTATTTTACCATTTACCCCCGTCCTGCCCTGTGTTGAGCTCTGTACCTCAGTGTTTACCCTACTACCTGCCATGTTTTGTGGGGGGAGGCTTGACTTTTCCTGCCTTTTATCAGTACCTCCCCCCTTATCTAGTTTAAAAGCTTGCCAAGGAAGCATTTAAACCTGTCACCTAGGAGCTTGGTCCCCTTTGTGGACAAATGCAGACCGTCATACCAGTATAGACCTTTATCTCTCCAGGTGGACCCCCAGTCCCCAATGAAGCCAAAGCCCTGTGCTCTGCACCAGTTTTGCAACCATTCATTAAACTGCATGGTGTGCAGTACCCTAGCCTCACTCCTGCCATGGACTGGTAGCACCTCTGAGAAGGTTACTGTGCTTGCTACCCGTCTGAGGCCCCTCCCCAACTCCACAAATTCATTCTGCACTGCACTGATCCCATGCCTAGCTAGGTCATTTGTCCCAAGGTGGACAATGATATCTAGTTTCTCTCCTGTGATGCTGCTTCTACAATTGTGAGATTCGCTCTTGTCCCTCCAAGCCATGGCACCATGCAGGCAGCTTACTTCCTTCTCTCCCTTCTCCAGTTCTACCCCCTAACAATTGAGTCCCTATCAGTAGCTGTTTCCTTCCCTGTGGTGTCCCTTTGCCCTTTGTGGATCTCCCTTGTGGATGTCCTCAGCATTCTTCTGGGTCTCCACTGAGGGTGCCATCATAGAGGAACCTTGCTCTGCCAGAATGGCATCTGATTTGTGTAGAGGTACAACTGGGGGGCTTCGCCTCTGGTCCACCACCAGCACCCTCCCAGAACCCACTGTGGTCCTACTGCTCTTCATACTCCGAAACCTCTGACTCAGTGGTTGTGGCAGTGGTGCTCTTTGGGAGGGAGGCCTCCTTAGTCCTTGCTAGTTCAGCCTGGAGGTGGGCAACCTCCTCTCTCAGAGCTGACAGTTGCCTACAATAGGACAACAACGCAGTTTCAGAATGTTTCCCGGGAAAACTGCTGCCCCACAGCCAGTGCATTGCACCACTCCCCACATGTCCCGCTACCTTAATATATACAATGTGTAATTATATATATATGTATTATTATTTGTTTTGTGTAACTACGCTTTATGCACGTTGCAGGGTTATTAGGAATATGACAGTTCTGCCCCAAGACCTGTTGAGGAAGTGATGTCAGAACTGTGGCTATAAAGGAAATGCCACGCCTGGGGAGGTGGGGAAGGGGGGTGGGTACTGCACAGCCACTGGTGACTGTTGGAAACAATCAAATACACAACTGCTCCACCACCCTGGTGAGTACTGTCCTTTATAGTAATACAACTAACACCACAATTTACTAGACCACGGCTCCAACACAAACCACTCTACTGAGTCCAGGGATAAAAATGAACTCACTCCTCAGCCAGCAGGACACTTAAAATGTTACAAAAATATCCTTCCAACTCCTAGGTCTCAACCCCCGCACTCAAGCAAATTCAGTTGTATCTCACTCACTCTGGTTGTAAAATTACTACCCTTTTAAAGGAATCCTGCAATTCTCTGCTTAATGCCAATAAGGAAAAATAAAAATAAAACTTTTTATAGAAAGTGTAGCTCCCCGTCTTACCCAGTGCTCTGCAGTATTATGCCTTAATCAGGTTTCCAGGTCCTAAATGGAGTTGCAGTTTGTTCTTTGCAGTAAGTTTGAGCTTCCAGCAGACACTTTAAAGTCAGTGTGACTTTAAGTGAACTGGAGCTGGGATTGCAGGTGCCATTACGGGAGCGGACTGAGAGAGGCTTCTAGTCACCCCCCCCCCCCAGAGATTGATCAAAAACTGTCAGCTATGGGGACAGGGGAAAAACTAACCAGGTGAGTGGCAAACTGGCTAGAAGGCAGAAAACAGTGGGTGGTGATTGGGGGACATTCCAGAATGAGAGAAGTTACTAATGGGGTCCCGCAGGGAACAATGCTTCCTACAGTCCTGTTCAATGTGTTCATATATGACTTTGGTGGCAGCATCAAAGGCAAGATATGTCTTTTCCCAGATGCTTCCAAGCTCTGCAGGAGGATGGACACTGAAGCAGGAATAAGAGATTTAAGGGAGGCCCTAGCAAGGTTGGAATGGTGGTCTGTAATTTGGCAATTCAATGCTAAAAAGTGCAAGGTGATGCACATAGGGTGTAGGAACTGCAGGGCTGAGTACAGTCTTGATGGATAAAGATCACAATCTCAGAGGACGAGAAAGGCTTGATGATGATGAATAAAATGTATTTTTAACCAGGATCATATAGATTAGGGTCATGCCCTATTTTCAACCATTGTCCTGTACATAGGAACATCTATACATGAAATGCAACATTTGGACACATTTTACATACAGAACATGGTTATATAGATACATAGATACTGTCAGCAGATAAGGGCCTATCTCCCACCCAGTCTGCCCATTCGAGCTAGCAAGATCACTTTAAGTTATTCTAGAAGTCTGTTGCCCCCTATTCCTGACCTCCACGATTCTCTTATGTATATCCCAAGCATTCTTAAATCCCATGATTGTTTCAGCTCCCACTACTTCCTCTGGCAGGGTGTTCCATTTGTCCACCACCCTTTCTGTGAAGAAATTCTTCCTCACATTTCCTCTGAATCACCCTCCCTCCAACTTCATCCCATGCCCTCTAGTCATGAAACATCTTTTTTGCTGGAAAATAGTGTTTTCCTGTACCCTGTTCCTCCCCGTAAGGTACTT
This sequence comes from Neoceratodus forsteri, assembly GCA_016271365.2. Taxonomy (NCBI): domain Eukaryota; kingdom Metazoa; phylum Chordata; order Ceratodontiformes; family Ceratodontidae; genus Neoceratodus; species Neoceratodus forsteri. The sequence continues at coordinate 29,447,723 of CM028129.1, forward strand.
GTATGTCTCTATCATATCCCCTTTCTCCCTTCTCTCCTCCAGGAAGTACATATTCAAGCTCCTTCAGCCTGTCCTCATAGGACTTGTGATGTAATCCCTGTACCATCTTTGTTGCCCTCCTCTGAACCTTCTTCACCCTATGTTCTTACATAGGTAAGGTGTCCAGAACTGGACACTGTACTCCAGGTGGGGCCTCACTAGTGTCTTGTATAGTTGAATTATGACCTCCCTTTTCCTGCTGGTGATGCCTCTGCCTATGCATCCCAGCACCCTATGTGCTTTACCTGCTGCCTTGTCGCACTGTTTCCCTAACTTCAGGTCATCAGCAATAATAACCCCAAGGTCCCTTTCCTGCTTGGTGCATGCTATATCCTCACCCCCCCCCAACTGATATGTTGTTCCATGGTTTTATTGCCCCATATGCATTATTTCACACTTTTTTGCATTAAATTTCAACTACTAGACTCAACCATTCTTCAAGCTTCTGCAGGTTTCTCCTCATTCTGTCTACACCCTCTATCATGTCCACTCTGTTACAGAGTTTCGTGTCATCAGTGAACAGGAACATTCTGCCTTCTGGGTCCTGCACAATATCACAGATGAAGATGTTGAATAGGACTGGTCCCAGCACTGATCCCAGTGGCACCCAACTGATCACATTTCCCTCTGTGAAGAGACAGCCATTTACCACCACCCTCTGTGTCCTGTCACCCAGCTAGTTACTCACCCACTGCAATACTGTCCTGCCCACTCCCATATTCCCCAGTTTGTTTAGCAGCCTTCTATGGCACAGTGTCAAAGGCCTTGCTGAAGTCCAGATAGACCACATCCACTGCCTTCCCCTGAGCTACCTACCTTGTCACCCAGTCAAAAATTTCAATGAGGCTGTTCTGGCATGATCTCCCGCTGGTGAAACCATGCTGTCTTAGATCCTGTAGTCCATTGGCAATCAGATGTTCTACCAGTCTCTCCCCTTTAGTAGTGCTTCCATGACCTTCTCCACTATTGATGTCAGGCTGACTGTAGTTCCTCTCTTCCTCATTGTTCCTGCTTTTGCATAAGGGGACTACATCTGCTGTCATCCAGTCTTTGGGCACCTCCCCTGTTTCCAGTGATTGGCTAAACAGGATTGCCAGAGGTTCAGCCACCACCTTTCTTAGTTCTTTTGGACCCTGGGGTGAACCCCATCTGGCCCCATTGCTTTATCAATTCTTATTCCTTCTAGTTCCTTTAGGACCCTTTACCGTGTAAAGAGACTTGTGTCCATTTCCATGCACATCCCACCCTTTGTACTCATATCAGGTCCATTACCCCCCCCTTCCTCAGTAAAGACTGAGCAGAAATATCTGTTCAGTGTGTCAGCTTTACTGCTGTCATCCTCCCCCTTCAGTCTCACTATACCTGCCTTTGCCCTTCTTTTTTCACTTATGTACCTGTAAAAGGTTTTGTCCCCACTAACCACTGATTTTGCAATGTGCTTTTCTGTCTTGAGCTTTGGATTCCCTCACTGACCTCCCTGCCTCCCTTTGCTTCTCCTGGTACTTCTCCCTATCCCCTTCTGCCTGTGTCTTCTTGTATTGCCTGAATGCAGTATTTTGGGCCGGTACCCTCACGGATTCCCATGGCTCACTATCCTGACATGCACCTGCCTGGGCACTATTGCCTGACCGGTGCAGTGTCTCGATAGAGATGAACCCGATGGATACATGCCCGACAGTGTTATGGGAGCTGGTAAGGTAGTGGATGTGATGGCTTGCTACATTAAACCTGAAAACACCGTTGGATCCGAAAGCTGACTGAGCTGCCCCCATGGTGTGGTGGGCTAAAGTACAGGCAGTTTAGTCAGCGTGCGCTGTTGGACCCAGGTTCTGGTCTGGCCACATCCTTTTGCCCCCGTAGCTGTTAATATTTTACTCTGGGATCGTTCCCCCTCAGAGTTACTTATGTTAGTTACGGGGGTGTGGGGGGGGATAGCCCCCACATTGTAAGAAATGACATATGTTGCCTTGTTGTTCGACATTACGTCGGGCAAGTGGTGCCGTCGGGTCAGTAGATTTCGGTTATCTGGACTCAGTATCCTGAGTGTCAGGATACTGAGTTTCTAGATAACATAGATCCTTTTGACTTTCACTTTCTCCATTACCTCCTTTGAAAACCATGGCCTCCTCCTCCTTTTCCTCTTGCTAACTTGCTTAATGCATACCTGTGTTGCTCTTGTAATCCCTGTTTTAAATATTGCCCACTGTTCCTCCACCTTTGAGTCCCTCCCCATTCCTATTAGTGCCTCTTTCAAGCATGTCCCCATTTTCCCAAAATCTGCTCCCCTAAAATCCAGGATATGTGTTTTTGTGCAGTTTAGTTCTGCTCCTTCTGTGATTTCAAACCACAGTGACTAGTTGTCAATGTTCCCTAGGTGCTCTACCACCGTTGTCCGTATCACACTGTCCCTGTTTGTGAGCATGAGGTCCAATATTGCCTTCAGCTGAGTTGGTTCCATGACTATTTGCTTAAGGAAGGTGCCCTGAAGGGAGTTCAGGATAAATCTGCTTCTAGTTGACGCTGCTGCTGCTGGGAGGCTCCAGTCCATGACTGGAATATTAAAGTCTCCAACCAGCACCACCTCCCTCTTGACCGCCATCCTTTGGGTGGCTAGCATTAACTCCCTATCTGTCTCTTCCTCCTGGGCTGGTGGTCTGTAGATTACCCCTTTGCAGATGGCTGATCCCATTTTCCTTTCCAGCTTAACCCACAGTATCTCCCCCCATTTTGTTCCTCCTGGATCTCTGTGGCCTTTATGCCATCTTTCACATAAAATGCCACTCCTCCTCCTCCCTTCCTGCCTGCTCTGTCTCTTCTGAATATGTTGGTGCCGGGTATGACCATCTCCTATTCGTGGTTATCCTTACACCAGGTCTCTGTGATAGCCACAATGTCCAGGTCCGCATGTGCCATGGCAGCCTCCAGATCCTCCATCTTGTTGCTAAGGCTCCTGGCATTGGCACACATACTAACATACTATTTGCCAGCAGAATAGGCCTTACTGTCTATCAAGTCTGCTTGAACCTTAGATCCTAAGTTGAGTGCCGAGGCCCTCCCATCCCTTGTGCTCCAGAAACCCCTATCATCCATCCCCACTCCCCCTGGGCAGGCCATCATCTGATTCATCCACTTTCTGTGTCTGTCCCACCCTCTCTTGAAGCCCTCCACTGTGGATCTCAGAACCAGCTCGCCAGGCAGTGCATTCCAAGGGTCCACCACCCTTTCAGTGAAAAACCTCCTCCTCTTTTCCCCCCTCACCCTTCTACCTTCCAACTTCAAACCATGCCCTCTGGTGATACCTCCCTGCTTTAGTCTAAAGATTCCCTCCATGTTTACCCTATTTATTCCCTTGAGATACTTGAAGACCTCAATCATGTCCCCCTGTCTCTCCTCTCCTCCAATGAAAACAGGCAGAGCTCCTCAAGTCTGTCCTCATACGTCAAATCCCCTAGTCCTCGTATCATCTTAGTTGCCCTCCTCTGTACCCTCTCCAGGAGCTGTATGTCACTCTTCAAGTGTGGTCTCCAGTACTGTATGCAGTACTCAAGGTGTGGTCTAACCAGTCCATTGTACAGTGGCAGAATCACTTCCTTGCTCCTAGAGGTGATCCCCTTATGATGCATCCCAACATCCTGTTTGCCTTGCTAGCCACTCTCCTGCACTGCTCAGAGTTATTCATACACTGCATCCACCATGACCCTAGGTCTTTTCCCCTATTGAGGCCTCCAGTGCCTCCCTCCCAGGAGTGTACCTGTGTTTAGGGTTTCCCGACCAAGATGCAACACCTTGCACTTGGTGATATTGAAATTTAATTTCCATGTGTGAGCCCAGCTTTCCAGGGTGTCCAGGTCCCCTTGCAGGGCCAGCCTCCCCTCTTCTCCCTCAACTACTGCTCCCATCTTGGAGTCATCCACGAAGAGACTCAGTTCACACCCTGTACCCTCCCTGATGTCCGATATGGATGCATTAAACAGGATCGGACCCAGGACCGAGTCCTGCTGTACCCCACTACCAACCTCTCTAGGGTTTGAGAGCTTCCCACAGACCACTACTCTCTGGGTGCACCCAGCTAGCCAGTTTTCAATCCATCTGATCATCAAAGGGCCTACTCCTAACCCCATCAGTTTCTCCACCAGACCATTGTGGGGGACAGAGTCAAACGCCTTGCTGAAGTCCAAGAATAATACATCCACAGGCTTCCCCTGTCCAGTTCTGATGTTACCCATTCGTAGAACTCCACAAGATTGGTTTGACATGATCTACCTAGTACAAACCCATGTTGCCGACTATCCAGACCTCCCACCTCCTCCAAGTACACCCCAATCGTTCCTTTAGTATACTCTCCATTAATTTTCCCACCACCGAGGTCAAACTGATGGGTCTATAGTTACCTGGTACTTCCCTCGACCCCCCTTTATGGATTGGCACCACATGTGCCTCTTGCCAATCCCTAGGTACCCTCCCTGTCTCAAGTGACCTGTTGAAGAGCTCCGCCAGGGGTGCAGCCAGTATGTCCGCCAATTCCCATAGTACTCTCGGATGAATGCCATCTGGCCCAGGAGATTTGTCTTTCTTTAGAGCCTTGAGGGCTAACCACACCCTTTTGGCGGAGATAGCATCATCCGTCCCCTCCACCATACTGGCCTTTTTACCCTTATCCAGATGTGACACCCCTGGGGTACCTCTCCCTCCCTCTTGCTCCATTTCTGTTGCTCCCCTGATCCCACTCACTGCTGCTTCTATCCCCTTCATGCCTTGCTTTGTAGATATCCCATCCCCCTCCCTAGTGAACACAGAGGCAAAGTACTCGTTAAATACCTCTGCCTGGTCCTCGCCTCTTCCCGCCTCCTTCTGACCTCAATCTGCTGAGATGGCCTTGTTTTCTCCGCTCCTCAATGTACCAGAAGAACCCTTTTCCCTCCATGTATCCCTGTGCCAGCCGCTGCTCTTTACTGGACTTTGCTCCCTCACCATCTGGGTGACTTTTCTAGATGCAAGATGGTACATTTCTTATCCCTATCCTCTTGTTGATTTATATTTTTGTAGGCCTTCTTTCTCTGACTGCTACCTGTACCTCACTGACCACCAGCATGGTTTATGTGACCTTGCTCCTTTACGTTTCAACCAAGCGCAGATCCTGACTGCCTCATGAAGTCCCTCGTTTTATGATCTCCCATCTCCTTTCCACACTTGTCATTGATATAATCCCTTCAAATGATCCTTGAGAATATTTCCCATGCCCACAAAGTCTGCCCCCTGAAGTCCACTGCCAGTGTCCTAGATCTCACCCCTCCCCCATGCTTATTTGAAATCAGACAGTATTGTGGTCGCCCCAGTCAGGGGTTCTGTACAACCAGGTGCCTTACCAGATCCCCATCTGCCAGAACCACGTCCAGGACATGCCCCTCCCTTGTGGGCTCCATCACATGCTGTGTTAAGAACACATCCTGAAGCCGCCAGCAGCCTCTGCTCCTTGGCCACCTTAGAGACATGGTTCCCCAGTTTGTACCTGGCATATTAAGGTCCCCATCAACACCACTCCTTCCCTTTTGGTCCACACTGGGCAATGATGTTGTCCAGCAAACCATCCTCTAGAACATCACTCATCCCGGGGGCCTATATACTACACCAGCTTAACCTTATCTCCTGCTGGGGATCGGGATGACCCATAAGGCCTCCACGCTTCCCTCTGCCTCTTCTACCCTAGCAATTTCTATGTCATCTCTAATGAACATAGCCACTCCACCCTCTGCCCTCCTTTCTATCCTTCTTAAGCATAGTGTACCCCCACCTGTTTAGGTCCCAGTCATGGTTTTGTTGGCTCCACGTCTCCTGACTGCGCCACATCCACCCCTGAACAGCATGGCCTGGAACTCTGCAACTTGTTTCCCAAGCTCCTGGCATTTACTAACACCAACCCCACCCCTTATCCCTGATCCTCTTTGTCGAACCCCACCCAGATTCCTTATACTTCCATCCTCCTCTGCTCCTCCTGAAACCTCCACCCCAGTCTGTTTCCCTCCCCACTTTGGGCTGAAGGCTAATCCCTCATCTGGAGAGGGCTTCTGGTCAGCCCCTCCTTACCCTCCCCCTCACAAGTTTAAACCCCACCTTTCTTGAATGTAGTCAGCCATCCCCTGTTTAAGGGCTTCCTTCCCTAATGGGGCAAGATGAAGCCTGTCCTTGGCATATAGTCCCTTATCCTCCCAAACTCCATTCCAGTTCCCTAACATCCCCAACCCACTTTCTTCATCCCACTTCCTGAGCCAGTCATTAACCTCTGTGAGCTTCATTTTTTTCTCCACTGAGGCCTTTGGTACTGGCAATATCTCTGAAAAGGAAATGTTGCATCCATTAACCCGACAGACTCTGGCAAGTTCTTGGAATCTTGCTTGGATTTCCAAAATGCTATTTCCCTCTAGATCGTTAGTTCTCAAATGCACCAGGAAATCTGGTTTCCCTCCACAATCCCTAACCATATCATACACCATGAACTTTGCTCTGTGCACTGTCAGCCCAGAGATACTCACTACCTTCGCCTGGCTATGGCATCCACCCCCCTGTCCCTCCCACTGGATACCCCTAATCATCGAGTCTCCCAATAACAGAACCTTAACACTGCCATCATCCTTATGGTTACCTCACTATGCCCTCTCAACCCCCATCCCCCTTTATTCATGATCTCAATTCCATGGGAGTCTTCCTGCCTTATTAGAGACCCCTTGTCACCCTCCCCTTTCTGCCTCCCTCGTTATTTTGCTCACTCAACTCAACCCCCTCTGAATAGGTGTCCCCTTTAACCCTCTCTAATCCGAACCATTTATCCTGGCCCTGATGGTTTCCCCTTCCCCCACACCGCCATACTCCCCCCTTGTAATAGTACCCCTGCCTCCAGAGGCTCTCTGTGGGTCCCCTTTAGCTAGGGCCCCATCCTTGGTACTGACCCCCCTGATGAAGGGGGGCTCCTCTCCCACCTCCTTGTCTCCCAGTTTCTCTACAATCATACTCTCCTCCCTCATGTCTGCAATATGTTGCATCTCTCCCATTTGCTTAACATTTATGTTTCCCCTTCTCCCTCTGGGACTATTTCTATGCTTTCCATTGCCGGTCTGTGATGCCCTATGGGTATCCGACTCCCTCCCCCCGGCCTCTGTATAAGGTTTCTCATTTCCTCCAACCCCTTCCTCCCCCTCTAGGTTGCTTTGTAGCTCAAATTTATTGTGACACTCTATGTCAGCCTCCATCAAGTAACCCGAGTTTCCCCTGAGTGCACCTCTAAACTGCCCCTCTTCTTCCCCTCTTGCTCTGTTCACCTTAGGAGCTCCCTTCCCACAGTCTGCTGTTTTAGGCTTCTGCACAACAGCCCCTCCTGACTCTTCCCCCTCCACTCTCTTTGTATTCAGAATGTTCATCCCGTATGCTTTCCCCTTAGCGTCAACATCCCTATCTAAGGGTCCTCTGTCCCTAATATCCCCCCTCCTGCTTGCTGTAACATAACGTCCTGTAATTTCAGAGCATTGCCCCAGCCTCCCCTCAGCCCCACCCTTCTGCTGCCCATATCCACACCCCTTATCCTTGGACACCCCTCCAGCTCCCCCAGCTTACTCCTTAACCAATATACCTCACTCCTGATACAAGATAGCTGTCTACAGAGTGGGCAGCCTCCCTCTCTCCAGGCCCAATTGAGAATTATTGCCATCCCACAGCCTGTGCAGCCTACAACCCTTCCGAAGATGCCTGCCATGGTGGAATATGGCCACCCTGTTTATCCCCCTCTGTTTATAATGGCACACCCCCTTTTCTCAGTCCCTTTCCCCTGGAATACAGTTTCTCTCTATACTGACTGCAGTTATTTACAAACCCAATTTCAACCCCACCAATAAAGTTCCCAAGTCTCACAAACACATACAATCCAGTGTGTGTTCAGTCCCACTAACAGTGTGTGTATGCAGACATCAGGTACCGTATGATGTCACAGGCCCACCAGCTCCTGTTGCTTCGAATTTCAGTCCCAAACAGAAATACTCAGCCCTTCAATACCAACCCCCAGTGGCTTTTCTGTATTTAAGAAAGCCTACAAAACAGGATGGGTGGGAGGGCTCTGACCGACACCAGTCAAACAACACATTTAAATTTAACTCTAATTATCACTGCCAAACAACTGTTCCCAAGCCTTAAACGTTACAATATCACAGCCCAAGTAACAGTTCTAACTCAAGGTAATAATTTTTAACGCATAGAACTAGTTTCACTTACAAAACTATTCAAATATTTCAGTTAAAACAGAATATAACCCCAGACCTCTGTCCTTACCAGGCTCCTGCTTATGTTCTCAAGTGAACAATGAAAGACAAGGTAATTCCTGTCAAAGACAAGGTAATTCCAGTTAATGTCCTCTCCCCCTAACACCAGGCAAACAACACATTTAAATTTCACTCTAATTATCACTGCCAAACAACTGTTCCCAAGCCTCAAACGTTACAATATCACAGCCCAAGTAACAGTTCTAACTCAAGGTAATAATTTTTAACACATAGAACTAATTTCACTTACAAAACTATTCAAATATTTCAGTTAAAACAGAATATAACCCCAGACCTCTGTCCTAACCAGCCTCCTGCTTATGTTCCCAAGTGAACAATGAAAGACAAGGTAATTCCTGTTAAAGACAAGGTAATTCCAGTTAATGTCCCCTCCCCCTAACACCAGGCAAACAATACATTTAAATTTCACTCTAATTATCACTGCCAAACAACTGTTCCCAAGCCTCCAAAGTTACAATATCATAGCACAAGTAACAGTTCTAACTCAAGGTAATCATTTTTAACACATAGAACTAATTTCACTTACAAAACTTTTCAAATATTTCAGTTAAAACAGAATATAACCCCAGACCTCTGTCCTTACCAGCATCCTGCTTATGTTCCCAAGTGAACAATCCACATGACTTTCCATGATGTGACCTTCCTGGTCTGTTTTGCTGTTCTACTCCAGTCCCCTCCCTAGTTGCCCTTTATCCCTGGTTCTCTCTGCTGTTTGCCCTTCCATTGTATTTTGTCCTTTTTCTGCCAATCTACCCCTTGGGTGCCTATCTCCATCTTTTATACACTGCTTTGTAGTGATATATCCTCCTCCTGTTCTCTGATTCCACTGCTAGCTGTGGGGGGTGGGCAGTTAGGTACCCTCCTTGTGGACCTGCCACCCCCTTGGCTAGTTTAAATTATGTCCATGTAGCAATTAAACATTTCATTGAGTGCTTGGATTCCCCTCCAGGGTGGATGCAGGCCGTCAGGCTTAAAAAGGCCCCATCCCTCCAGGTGGGTCCCCAGACACCAGTGAATCTGAACCCTTCCTCACAGCACCAGTTCTTCAACCATGTGTTAAAGTTCATGGTGTATACACCCCAACGCTCTCCCATTCCTCACAGGTATATGTCCGAGAAGGTCACATATGTAGCTACTTGCTTGAGACCCCTCCCCAATTTTCTAAACTCTTCCTGCACTTCCTTAGGCTCTCCATTTGCCAGGCCATTAGTCCCTAGATGGATAATGACATCCAGCTCTCCCTCCCATCTTGCCTTTCCAGTGATCTCCAGGATCTTCCTCCCATCTCTTCATGTCGTGGCACCTGGTAGGCACCTCACCTCCCTGTCCTCCTCCTCGCATGTTCCTAGCTAGATCCCCAGTACAATAGAGTCCCCCCCCAGGATTCACTTCCTCCTCCTCTGGAATCCACTGCTCCTCCCACTGAGGTCACCTCCTAGACTGACCTCCACATCCTTCCCTTTCATTTGTCCACGTGCTACTGTCTGGTTGTTGTAAGCTTGTTATCACAGTAACATGCTTAAAATAATACAACAATTTAGACATATAGGGTGGGATTCACAAAAGAGATGTACACTGTGCATCTGAGATGCACCAGTGCATCCCAGAGATGCGCAGAAGTGTGATTCACAAAGGGCAGAGATGAGCCGGCACATCCCGGATGCACCAGTGCCTCCCCAGATGTGCCTAAGACCACATATAATGATATGTGGTGCATCTAGAGGGGGTGTGCAACTGCATACATGGTGCATCCCAATCCACAGAGCAAAATGACAGTGCATCTATGGCCTATCCCCCCCAGATGTGCAGAAATGAGATACCTTTAATAGGAGTAGACCTAAGTGCAAGCCTCCATCAGGCAGCCAGCAGGATAGTAGCAGCAGTAGCAGAGCAGCTGAAAGAACAGCAGAGATGGATGGAGCACCATTCCTGGTGGTGTAGATAATGGGGGGGTGAGGAGATGGGTAGAACAGCAATGTGGTAGTGGAAGGAACAGTAGGCGGCCTGCCCGGAGGCAGTACCGTGCTCGCCTCATGTTTGGACAGCTGAGTGACACCGACAATGTGGGCTGGTACCGATTGAATAAGGCTGCTCTGAGGCAGCTCTGTGAACTGTGCCTTGATGAACTGCAGGTACCCACCAGAAGGGGTCATGCCATCACAGTGGAGACCAAGGTGACAACAGCAATGTGCCTGTTTACTACGGGCACCTTCCAGAAGCCAGCAGCTGACACCACTGGCATCTGCCAGTCATCCACATCCCAGCTCCTCACCCAATTCCTCACCGCACTGCTGCAACATGCTTAAGAGTTCATTCAATTACCAAGCACACAGGCAGAGTGGACACACAGGGAGATAAGCCATGCAACAGTTCCACAGGGTGGCATGCATGCCGGGCATCATAGGGGCCAGTGACTGCACCCATGTGGCAAGTCGCACACCACCTGGTGATGGAACAGTACCATACATGAACCACTAGGGATTCCACTCCACCAATTGGCAGGCAGTGTGCAATGCCATGGGGTGCATCACCAATGTGTGCACCACACACCATAGGAGTACACACGATGCCTTCATATGGCATTAGTCATCTCTGTGCCACTGGTTTGAGAGTGGGGAGATCTCTAGTGGCCACCTAGTGGGTGAGTGGGGCATGTCGCAATACACAACATGGCACAACTGAGCTCAGGAGGCAGTAGCTGCGTGTGTACGGCTATGGCAGGGACAGCGCAATGGTCAACAAACATGCTGGACAGCAGAACTGGGCACGCTGCCAGGAAGGGGAAAACACACACAGTGAAAGTGCTGTGGCAGGGCACAGCACAGGCATTGCATGGCTGTGGCACAGCAGGCATGTGAAGCAGAGCGGAAGGCAGCAGATGCCATCAGGCACAAGCAACCGCAGGGTAATGGAAGGTAACCAAGGTAGGACAGGACCAGGCAGTCCCAGAGGCAGTGATGTGGAGGTGCAGGGCAGAAAAGTGTCATCCAGGACATGCCAGTTGATGGGTGCAACACAGATGTGTTTTCCCACTGTGGTAGTATGGGGATGCACAGGGAGGTGGGCCACAGGTACAGAGGTGGGCAGGCAGTGGCATCAGAGATGGATAAATGGTGTTGCAGGGGGATGTGTTTGACTAAAATACTGCCATGTCCCCACAGGAGATGCTGCATAACCCCTCCTCCCATAACTACTCACCCCACGTTGGCTTAGCACTGAGGCCGAAGACAGATACAATGCGGCACACATGGATGCCTGGACAGGTCAGGTGGTGCCCTACAGTACAGTATGGAAAAGGCCTGTGGCATATTCCTGGCCTGTTGTATGCTACACAACATGGCCATTGATCATGGAATACCTGTCCAGGCTGAGGAGGGCAACAGTACAGGGGACAAGGAGGAGGTGGTAGAGGAGGAGGAACTGTAGGGTGGGGGTGGGCGCCTCCTCTGGAGAGGAGGGATCCACGACTGGCTGATAGGTCTCAGTGGCACAAGGACACCATAGTGGATGAGCATTTCGGTGACCACAGGTGTGTAGCAGAGGAGGGCATCACATGGCAGCCACATGCGCAGGTGTCCACAACACAGCAGGTGCACAGTGCAATGTAGAGCTGTAACAGACATGCACAGATGCACACTGCAGACTCATGAACAGTGGGGGAACACAATGGTGTTACAGGGAATGGCATGTATCAGAGGGCATCCACCAGCACACATGCACGGCGGACTCTGAGCTGAATTCACCATGCTCATGCCACATAGCACAACACCGGTGGCCCCAGCCATACCCAGTGCACCACACAGGTAGCCCACACATGTGGTGCCCCGGGGAAGATGTGTGCCACAGCATGCAGCCCAGACACTGACAGCCAGGTGAGTGGGCCTCAATTGTGGTGTGTTACAGGAGCCATGGGAACGGGAGCCCCAGACATCAGCGGGAGCCCCCATGGCCTCCGCAGATATGTGCACAGCCATGGCCTGGCCTGGCGGTCGCATCTTGCATGACACTGGTCACAGTGGGAAAGTTCGCTGTACCTGCTGGGGTACCCATGCAAGACCATGACCGTGTGCTTGCATGTGTAATAGCTCCGAGGTCCAGGTAAGATCCAGGGGTGTCGGGGATGTGGTGTACAGGTAACGGCATCAGCAGTAATGGGGTTTCTCGATGCTGTAACCTGGGGCTGCGAGAGGCACTGCGCGGAGTGTGATTGGAACCCTGGCATCCATGTGGTGCAAGGTTAGCACTGATCACCTCAAGTGCCAGTGCCATCCTCTCCATTGCTGCAGTCGTGCCCCACCCACATGAGGTGAACCTCTACCAGCATCTGAGTGCACCATGCAGACGCTGCCTCATGCTAGAAGGACCAACTGCATCTGCATGTCCCTGAGCTCTGCCCTAAGGGATGCCTGCCCCTGCATGGTGTCCCGCAGGAGGCGGGCATACTCCTCAACCATGTCAGTGGGGGAAGCAACTGGGGTATAGTGTCGATGGGCAGGTGGTGTATTGGCCTACTGTGCTACATCCACCACAGGAGGACACTGCAAAGCAGTCCACTGTATGGGCAGGGTCTGGGCATGGGCACCCACTGTTTACCCAGGGTCTTCTGCAATGTGATCCCCTGCCGCTTGTTGTGGCACCTCAGTACCCTGCTGGACAGCGGCAGCCATCCTGGGCCCCACATCAGCACCTAACACATGGCCACCAACAGCCACATCTGTGGCAGGCAGTGTTGGTTGCCTGGTGGGGGTGTGTGGGGGCACAGGAACACTCATTCTGCATGATGCCACCTGCGTGGGCACATGGGCTATGACTGGGCAGATGTTAACTGTGTCCTCCAAAACCTGTGTGGTGTCATCCTGGGCATCATCATCATATGTCCCCTCCATGCCCAAGGCCAGCACCAGCAGGTCATTCACGATGTTAAGTCTGTCCACTGGTTTCTTGTTATCAAATCCCAGGAGATTCACCAGCCAGGGTGGGTACACAAGACTACCTGCACTGACTCTGAATGCTGAGGGAGTTGGAGGGTCTGGGCTCACCCCCTGCCATGTCCCTGGCTGTGGATATGTGTGAGAGACTGAGCCCATCCCCTGCCACATCCCTGGCTTCGGAGATGTGTGATGGACTAGACTCATCCTCTGCCAGGCATGTGAGTGTCCCCTGGATCCTGCAGCACCTGTGAGGTGTGATGGAGCTGAAAGAGAGAAAGGGTGACATGGTCAGTGACATGCATCAATGGTTGCTATAGACAGGTATGTACATGAAGTCATGCATGTGTGCCACAGGCATGCCTGTCACACCACATATTCATGTGAGACCCATTGCAGCCAGGGCTGCACACAGGCACAAGCATTGTCCGCAATGCACTGTGTCCAGAGTTCACGCACAGGGACATGTGTGGTATAGCACAACATAGTACAGGATGTGGTGCCCCCCCCCCGGTGTTCCACACAGAGGCACCATACTGTGGAGGTGCCACACACTGTGGCCAGACAGGGCAGCCTGCACATCTGGACATGCCCGGTGGCAGCACACAGGGCTCCTACAGTACACAGGCACACATGCCACCACATGGCCACCTGCGGTGTGTGTGTTTGTGCTCAGTGTATAAACCCTGCACAGGGGCCCAATGGGACACATGTGTGCCCAGTTCAGGGCTGGACACCAACCGCTGATGTGCACACTGCAACAGGGAACCAGACCAGGGCCTACTGTGGCATGACATGGCCACCCATGACAAGCACACACAGACCTCCACAGGTAGACTCACAGTGCTGTGATGGGCTAACCCCAGTTTAGAAGCCACCACTGGGTACCCCCACGATAGTGGCATGGCCCATGCTGAAGACCAACAACTCCTCCTGCGGTGTGAGGTGCACGTCCATTGGTGGACCACCTCCCATCTAGTGTTGCAGCAAAATTTAATTTCGCCAGCAACATTTTGGCAAAATCACAAATTTCACCACGCAAAACATTTTGCAAAATTTGCTCATTTTGCCCATGAATTTTGCGGGTGAGAAATGTGAAAATCTGCTGCAACACTAGGTGAAAACAATCGGAACATCCCCAGTATTGCTAGGCAAATGCCAGCAGGACAACAGTTGTCTATTAAAGATGCAACTGGAGCCATGCAAATACATCAGCAGAAAAGAAGTAGTCATCCAACTTCCTGTACTTGTTGAAAAAAAACAGAAGTCATATTTTCTACTCTGCCTGTTTCAGGAACTAATTATGATTAGCCAGATTGTGACGCTGCAGGGTAAGATTAATGAGGAAACAGATCAATACTCATTAAGGCACTGATCTTTGGGAAAGACAGCTATAGCACAGAATAACAGCAACCTGTCTCTTTATATAGAAAGAAATATAATACAACTGTGCATATATGGTGTGCACATTCAGGTCCTGATTGTCCAGTTAGCCTGATGGAAGTGCTAATTAATAGGCACCAAGATTGCATGTTCAACAGCTGCCTTTTAGGAAGAGAAAAGAAAAAGTCACACGCTGGACTAGTCATAAAGCAAAGGCACGTACCCTGGGAAAAGTCAAATATAACAATGATGCCCCTTGTAGAAAACAAAATATTACAGTAAACTGTGCCTGCGCTCCCTTTATGGTATGCTCATTCATGTCTCAGTTGTCCAGTTTGCAGGATGGAAGCGCTAAACAAGAAAAGGCACCAAGTCTATTGTCTATGGAAAAAGAATAATGCACACTATTGCCAGGCAATTCAGTAAACAAAATAATTCAACTGGCGGCATCAAAGGAAGGAGTGTACCATGTGAGTTAGCATACTCACTATCACTACCACTGAACATGCAAGAAGAAAACGGCAGATGTCCCAAAGATAGAGTTCAGCTGGTTTCTTGTCCTGCGCCCTTCTGCTGAGAGTTCTGTAAGTTCTGGAGAATGTTTTGTATCTCTTGCAGTCCAAGTGGTGCAGCAAGATGCCCTGCTGCCTTTACTTTGCACGAGTATACAATATGCAAGGCAGCAAAAAGGGTTTTCCATTTTTACTGTGCACTGGACGGGCAGGGAGAGATACAGACATTGGATTATCTGATTTCCGGATCTGTGCTAAATAAGATTTTTATATATGATAAATACAATTAATAATTTACTCACATGGCTACCTAGCCAGAATGCAAAATCTAATTTGCAATGCTGCTACTTTTGCCCATATCCACAATTGGAAGGTTAACTGACTCACCCAAGGTCAAGTTGTATTTGGCTTTTGCGAGGATTGAACCTTTGCTCCTTTGGCTGGTAGTGCTGGAGGGAGGCTGAGCAGGTGGCATTCAACAGAGATTGACATACTATAAGTCCTTCATAGGGCTACTTATTTTTTAATAATCAATTAAAAAATACGTCTTTATATCTCTGAGTCTGTGTTACATGTTGTATTACTTCACATGTAAACATAATATTTAAAAAAAATCCTTTAATTGTGTAGGCGATCCTGTAGGGTTGGATATTATAAAGTTCTAGAAACCCAACCTTTTAAAGAGAATGGGGTGGCAAAAAATACAACTGTACCTTATTACAATAAATAGAAGAGAATTCAGAAAAGTTCTTCTTATCAGGGGCAGAATTGGAAGCTAAAAGAAGAGGGGCAACCTGTGACTAGACGGGTTTGGAATAAAGAACTTCCCCCGAGAACAGCAACATCCATTTTCTTACTGTTACCGTATGCTCATATCTACCCTTCTACATAAGTCAGCAGTCATTTAAACAAATAAAACTCGGCTTCCTCAAGCATACAGTAAATGCGTAACTAACAACAAATTTTCTGCAATGGAAACCCTAATCCGTGCCATGTTCATCCATGACTGGAGTGACAAGGGTACTTTTGGTGATACAACTGCTTTGGAACACTTTACAGAAGAAAATTGTGTTGCAAAAGCACCAGCTCCCCGTATAGTGCTGGATATTAAATAAGAGTCGGTGGCAGATTAGCACTTTGATGCACTGCAGTTTAATCACTGCAGAACTTTGGCCAGTGGCAAATTTTGTCTGCAGGAGGCAAAATTATGCCCATAGGTGGTGAAATTTCACTGCAGATGGTGAACTTTCACCAGCGTGTGGCAACTTTTGTGGCTTGCGGGCAAACTTTAACTCGCTCCGGAGGGTGAAATTTCACATTTCACCATGCGAAATATTTCACAAAATGCACGAATAATGACAAATATTTCACAGAGTGAAATTTTTCAATTTTGCACATTACTCCGGTCACCTTCAAGAAGGTCTGGATGGTAGCCACCTTCTCCTTGGCCCACCTCTTGTCTGTGTTGAAGTGCTTCCTACACTCCTGGGGTGTCCTGATGAATATGCCATGGGCATTGACATGCTGGGCCACTTTCTCCCAGGAATATCCTTGATCTGGTGGTTGCCACCTCTGCAAGCCAGGATGTTTTGCCTGCGGTGGTAGGCCTCCAGCAGGGCCCTGTCCTTGTCTTGACTGAAGTTGGGCCTTTGCTTTCCACTCTGCTCATCCACATCAGACATTGTGGTTCCTGTGGAGGGATATGGTGCAGGCATTAGCACAGTACCAGCATGCATGGATATGTGCCTGCACAGTGGCAGGCAGCAGTACATTCACAGACCCCTGGAAGCCTGCAGACCTCCATTGTCTGCAGTGGCTGACAAGCTGTGCTGAATTGGATGTAAACAAACCTTCCTTCAAGGTTGCAATAACTGTCGGTCACCTGTGGTGTGCGGTAGCACGTTCAGGCTCACTCAAGGCTCAGCACATGCAAATAAGATTTGGAGCAACACTGATGAGATGCAAAACAGGCGAGATGCCCCTGCACTGGGCAATGAGCTAATATGCAGCCGTGGCTGTGAATTACAGAATTGCTCCCAGCCCATCTCAATCAGCACAGCGCATCTGATCTGTTATGCTCATCCCTATAAGGCGCATTCCAGCACATGTAAGATTTATTCAGAGCATTTTGTGGATACAGTGCATCTCCGAGCAGTGCATCTCTGTGCATGCATGATACATTGTACACAACATGCCATGCATAATGGGCACTGTCCATGGCTGCGCTATTGCATGCTATGGCACATGTCAGGTGACATGCACCATTGCCTCTGTGCATCGTGTGGCATGTTGTGTGCGCATATCGCATCTGTGCCACAGTGCGATGATGCACCAGTGCAGCCACCTGCACATGTCTGAGTATGTGCGCCATCAGCTGTATGTGTGTGGTATGGTTTGCCATCCACAATATGATGCTTTTGCACGTCCGCGCATGCACGACCCAGTGACCACCCCTTACTCTAGTCTCCCTCAACGACTGTGTGTACCGCGCATGCTCGGTACTGCCTAAATGTCAGCTATCGCACATCACCATGGCGCATTACTGAGATGCGTGGTGTACTGCATGATGACCTATTGCACCATTTGGCATGAACAGGCCTATTCAACAGTGTTGATTCTGCTGTGTGCACCTGCCATTGGGACGCACTAGTTAGTCATATCAGGAGCACAGGCATCTGGGCCAAAGGCCTTTTAACTGGGGAGATGTTGAACTGCCCAACCTGGTGACACTTGTCCAGCCACTGGAAGCACAGTTATTTGGCAACCAGGACTTGCATGAGCCATGCTAAGCAATGTAGGCAAGGGTGGCAGGATACCTCACCCGACACACAGAGTGCCATGCACAGGGGAGCAGTGCAGAAACTACTATGGTGACCTGCAACAAAGGGACACTTCACGACTTTGCAGAGTCCAGGAACAGGCCCACGGGAGGGGAATACCACGCCCAGGTACATCTGTGCTCTGCTTATTCCACTGTATCCATCACATATGCACTTGGGGGGGATCTGCATCTATACACACATAGTGGCATATCCAGCTGGTGGGGCATGGGTTGTGTGGCCATGCATTCCATGCATCACCCTGTGTGCTCTGGTGCATGCAATGGACATTGCTGTGGCACTGTGACCACCATCTTGCAGTGTCCATCTCGTCGAGGCACACATCCAACCACACCCTGTGACATTGGGTCACTGTTTGGGGAAGGGCTGTCCCTGCATACTGTCCACGGTGCTGTTGCATTGTTTCACTGGTGGGGGGAGCTGTCCCTGCATGGTGGTATTGCATTGTGTCATGGGGAGGCTGTCCCTACATGCTGGCCACAATGCTATTGCATTGTGTCATGGGGGAAGGGTTGTTCTTGCATGCTGGCCATGGTGCTGTTGCATTGTGTCATTGGGCGAGCTGTCCCTGAATGCTTGCCATGGTGCTGTTGCAGTGGGTTACCTGGGGGGAGTACCTACAGTCTGCTCACAGTGTTTTTCACTTGTGTTTCCCTTGTAGAAGTGGCAGACTGGCAGAGGGCTGCAGTGCAGGTGGCCAACAGACTTGATAGGGCTTCTGGTGGATGGGCACAAGCCAGGTGTGTGGTGGCAGATAGGTGCACTGCATGTGCTTCCACTGTGTGGTCATATGGTGGGGCAGCAGCTTCCTTGCCCACAGCAGGCCATTGCTTATGTCACGCTGCATGTCAGTGTGTTGTCTGTCACACACACACACACACACACACACTTGGATTGTTGCCTCAGCAGCATGAGCTGGGGCCATTGTGGCAATGGCTCCTGTGTGTTTGTCCCCATTTGCCATGTCTGCTCAGGGCAGTGGGCACCCAGTAAGTGCTCCAATGGGTGTACAGACTGAGCCTGCACAGTTGTGCAAACAGTTGACATCTACACATGCTGCGGGGGACATGGTTTCATTTTCCTCGGCACAACACTCTGCATGCACCTGAGGACATTGATTGTTCTCCATACCACACCACAGTCACTGTGAGTCTGTGAGGGCCAGCCTGTTGCCAGTGTGTGGCTTGCATGGCTGGTTGTCTGCTCTCGATGAGTGGGCATCCTCCAACACACTTTCACGGTGGTATGGGGTGTTTCCGATGTGGATCATGGCACTGGGTCCCTGTTCTCTGTGTTCCCACTGTAGGTTCACAGGCATCAGCTGCTGCATCAGCTAGGAGGAGGAGGCAGAACGGAATGCCATCGCTGGGAGAATTCATGTTTGCCATGAGGAGGCTACTGGTGCCACTGTCCCAGCGATAGGGTGTGATCCTGTGGGCACACAATGCCATTACAGATGCCCTGCAGGTGTTGAAAGTGCCCAATGGCCAATGTTTAGTGACCAGTGGCCAATGTTTTAGTCACCAGTGACAAAACTTTTATCAACAACATATCATTGGCTAACCAAAAGGTTGAGGAAATAGAAAGGTGTAATATGGCTAGTGTAAGGTTGCAAATGAGTAATGAATAACTAAATGAGGCCAACATATAAGTTAATATGGCTAGCTAGTCAATGGCTGCAAGTGGCTAAGTAAATGAATGTTACAACCATGTCAGTTAAAGTGCATGCATGTGTAAGACTTTAAAAGGTTAATGGTTGAAATGAAGAAAATGAAATAATTCAAGAAGCACAAAGCAGAGGTCTAACTTGGAATTGCCCTATTCATCAGAAAATATTGTGTACTAAAACATGTTTTTTTAAAAAGGTTATGGCTAAGATAAGAATGCAGCTGCTAGTAACCATGGCTGGCCTTGATGATTGAGTTCCCCAATTTGGCCATTGTCTGGGTTTTATCTGTAAACTGAGTATTTTTAAAACAGTCACATCCCCTTGTAAGTTTTCTGTATCCTGCAGTAAGTATTTTTGATAAATAAAAATCCCCTGATTACTTGTTTTTCCATTTGAGAATGACCATATGTCTCGGCAAAGTGTCAAAAGTATCTTGTGACCAAGGTATCTTTTGGCCAATGTATTTTTGAACCTGAGTCTTATGATTTGCAGAATGACATATTGTCTGTGTTTAAATCTGCTGTCATAGTTTTGGGGAAATTCCAGCCTTGCATTTTTTTCTAAGCTTGCTACACATAAATATGGGACCTATGGTTATGTCCAGCATCCCTTCGAGAAGACACAGTCTCGGACAATCTGCAGTCTGAGACTATCCATAGATTGCTGGGGGATCCAGAGATATATGGTTTCATGTGTCTCTGAAATGCTGTAGCCCTGTAATGCAAATATTACTAGCTGTCTTGATTGCATGTTAGAAATACCCCAATGGACTGTTCCATGGACTGTTTCATTGGCTGTAAGATTAAATTGTATCAGGTACACTCGGGTAGTAGCAGGCTACCTGAAGCCTAGAAATGATAGACTATCTCAATAAATTACAACTAATTTGGCAAAGAAATAGTGTGGTGGCTTTATTAAATTACTGAGAATTACCAACCAGAAACCTGTATAATTGGATCCATTTTACACAGGTGAGGGTACAGCATGGGCAGCAGAGGAAAGTGCCCTATCAGGGCCATTAGGACTGGGTGATGTGCTGTTCAAGGCCACATTTTTTTGCCCTGTACCCTACCCTACCTCACCATCCCCTTCTTTGGACTGACTTCCCTGATCTACCTGCACACATGCCACTACCCTTGTTGTGCTTGTAGCTAGTTTTGAATCTCACCATTCTTGTGTACAGTTGCCTGCTTGTTTTTCTGGAGGTGGTGTTGTTTTTCTGTATCTGGGTTCTAAGTAAACATTTTGCACATGATCCTTGTGTCTGTGGTCATTTCCTTTCTCTTGTACCATTCACCTGTTGTACTTCCTGGTTGCCCCACTACTCCTGGTTGCCTTGGCCCATTTGGGTCTGTGGCACTGCACAGCCATTTGTCATGTCCACCTTATTTGACCACCGCAGTGTATATCCCCAGGGATGCGTGTGGCCTGTTGTGTGGCCTGCTCACATGCTTACTTGCCGCAGTTCTGGGGGAGGGACAGGTTGTTCTGTTGTTGTCGTCATGCTGGTGCTGTACATTTCTGCCTGAAGTGCACAGTGCCTGTGGGCATGTGCCTTGTGTGCAGGCTACAGGCATCAGCCTGTATGCCATTGTGCCTTTACTCTTCTGTGCCTGTTTTGTGGCACCAATGTCTGCCCCCCATTGTTCCTGTGCACTGTTACAAGGCATAGCTGCCTATGAAATGCTGACCATTGCACCCCTGCTGCTGTGCCACCATGTGCCAGCTGCCCATGTGCATGTCCACTGTTCCTGTTTGTCCCCTGAGTCAGGGTGTTTGTGTGGTGCTTCCTGCTGTACACATGTGTGATCTGTCTGTGCCTCTTGTTTGCATTGTGCTGCCACTCTCCTGCCTTTTGGCCTCGAGTGAACTCCCTGCTTTGGTTGTTCCCCAGCCATCCTTTTGCCTCTGCAGTCCTCACCTGTTGCTCCTCTGTCCCTGGCTGGGTTGCTCCTATTGCCTTGTTCAGTAGTCTCAGGTGCTCCGGCACAATGTATGATGCACCAGGGCATCTCAGGTTGCACCATGGCGTATGACTGGTATTCACAGAGGGGATGTGCCAGGAGCATCCTATGGCGCATCTTCTGTGAATACCATTGCTTGGGATTGGCATTTCTCATTTGCGCCAGTGCACCGGAGTTGCGCTGAGCACACCTTCTTTGTGAATCCTACCCCAAGATTTTAGTATCAACAGACAGCGTCAGCCTGAGGGTGCTGCTGAGTGGCAAACCTGGCAGATGCTTTTATTAAATCTTCTCTGACAGCTTTTGATAAAGAGTGCCATCGAACTACAATTGCTTACAATGCTTACATGCTTACAATTCCTGACTTCAGCTCTGTATTCTAAGTTATTCTACCTTGTTGCTGAAGGAGCATATGCCTGTAATTGGTGTATTGTTCTGTACTTTGAGCTCTGTACCTTCAGGGCAAGAGGCTATGTCCTATCTTGCTCTCAGTGTAAGATGTATGCGGCATATCTAATATTTCATTAATACTTTTGACAAAAAAAGCTTCAGGGTCTCTGTTCATTACCTGCTAAGTTTCTGAATGTTACCACTTTGTAGAGCAATAACTCAAACTCTCTGAGTACCATGGGATGCAGCCTGTAGCTGTACATTCCATCGGGACAATAAAAGACAACAAACAAAAAGATCACAGGACAGACACTTATCTCGCAGCACCAGTGTGCTCACGGGATCTGGGGCATTCTCATCCCATTGGAGCAAGTCCCACTGATCTCACAAGCATGTAAATCACGGCAATGTTATTCAAGTTACAGGTGACAGGGGGATGAAAAAAAATAAAAAGCTAGCCAGTGTGGAAGCTAAGCTGTCTGACTTTGAAACAAGAATCTCTGACAATGCAATAGTGCACAGGGACATAGCAAGTGAAAGTGTGCAGCAAAAACTGTAAACCCAGTATAGGAAGCAATAGAGAACTGTACTTCAAGCAAGAGGTCCTGCCACACCCCGCACCCCTAGTTTCAGCACTGTTCGCTGTTTGCTGATGACACAAAGCTCTGTAACAGAGTAGACACACTAGAGGGTGTAGACAGAATGAGAAGGGACCTGCAGACACTTGAAGAATGGTCAGGGGTTTGGCAGTTGAAATTCAATGCAAAGAAGTGCAAGATAATGCATATGGGGCACAAAAACCCTGGCACAATATATCAGTTGGGGTGAGGATATAGCATGCATCAAGCAGGAAAGGGATCTTGGGGTTATCATCTCTGATGACCTCAAGGTAGGGAAACAGTGTGACAAGGCAGCAGGTAAAGCAAATAGGATGCTGGGATGTATAGGCAGGGGCATTACCAGCAGGAAAAGGGAGGTCATAATTCCGCTATACAAGATACTAGTGAGGCCCCACCTTGAGTACAGTGTACAATTCTGGAGACCTTACCTACGTAAGGACATAGACAGGGTAGAGAAGGTTCAGAAGAGGGCAACAAAGATGGTACATGGATTGCATCACAAGTCCTATGAAGACAGGTTGAAGGAACTGAATATGTACTCCCTGGAGGAGAGGAGGGTGAGAGGGGATATTATAGAGACATACAAGTATCTTACAGGGAGGAACAGGGTGCAGGAATACACTATTTTTAAGTGAAAAAGATGTTCCAGGACTAGAGGGCACGGGATGAAGTTGGAGGGAGGATGATTCAGAGGAAACGTGAGGAAGAATTTCTTCACCGAACGGGTGGTGGACAAGTGGAACACCCTGCCAGAGGAAGTGGTGGGGGCTGAAACAATCACGGGATTTAAGAATGCATGGGATAGACATAAAGGAATTCTGGAAGTCAGAGGTAAGGGGCAACAGACTTCTAGGAAAACATAAACTGAACTTACAAGCTCAAATGGGCAGACTGGGTGGGCCATAGGCCCTTATCTGCTGACACTGTCTATGTACTGTATCTATGTACCTATGGGGGGGGGGGTCAATGCTAAGAATGAGAAAAACCCGAAATTCCTAAAAGCTAAAATTGAGACTCTTGAGACTGCCCAAATGCAGCTAACATGTACAATGTGTGTTTATCTTTTATTTATTTATTTGTTTTACCAGGAAGGTGGATTCAGCAAAGACCATTTTTAGCCATGCCTGGGGAATCGGTAATAACAATAGGGTTATTTACAAAATTATCTAATACAGTACAGCAATTATTAAAATCACAATAAAGGTACAGTCATACAATTCTGGTCTTTCACACTTCAGCACATTATTTACAACTACAGTTGCATTCGTTGATACAAACTTCAAGTACTATCAACAACAACACCCCACCCGACTCACTGGCAAAGTTGACCTACTCAGTGCCATGGCCAGGCTGATATTTAAAGACCTTTATCTTTTACCCCCCAGACTTTGGAGTTACAGTCCGATGATTTTTCGTAAACCCCATGCACCAGAGACCGCAAGATAGGGATGCCCAGAGAACATTTATGACTATTGCCACACTCAGCAGCCAGGAAGCGCATATCCCCTTACTACAGGCAGTTCTGTTCTGGGGAGATATTGTATGGAGGGAAACAGACTTGCATTTTTTCCACCGATATTTTCTCCCAGACCCAAATGCGGAACAAAGAATCTGTAGCAAGTGAAAAAAAAAATCCCTCCTGGAGCACAGAATTGATGCTCAACTTCTATTCCCACCGGACTACAGATTCACCACCTCAACGATCCTCATGTGGTCATCGATTCACCATTGGCGGCAGCACCTGCAGACATGCTGTTGTCTTAGGATTCGGCAACAAATTCTGACCACATGGAGGACACTTAACTCTGCCTGACAGAGGTACTGTACAAACTCAAATCCCATTTCTTGTAAGCAGAAACATAACATAGAAACATAGACTTTGAAGGCAGATAAGGACCGCTTGGCCCACTCAGTCTTCACATTTCCCTACCTTTTGGATAAGCTGCAGATCCTAGTTAGCCAACAGCCTACTTCTTCCTACCAGCCACCAGAATTTCCTTATGTCTGTCCCATGTATTCTTGAATTCTGCCACTGTTTTTGACCCCACGACCTTCTGAGGAAGGCCATTCCATGCATCGACCACCCTCTCCATGAAAAAATACTTCCACACTTTGCACCTTAGTCATCCCGCCCTCTATCTCCAAATTGTGCCCCCTTGTTCTTGCACACTTCTTTTTTTGAAAGATGCTACCCTCTAGGACTTTGTTGATTCCCTTGAGGTACTTGAAGGTTTCTATCATGTCCCCCCTCTCCCTCCTTTCCTCAAGGGTATATATATTAAGCTCCTTTAGTCTCTCTTCGTATGTCTTCTGGTGCAGACCCTGCACCATTTTAGTTGCCCTCCTCTGGACTGCCTCCATCATGTCTATGTCCTTGTGGAGATGGGGTCTCCAGAACTGCACCCAGTACTCCAGATGGGGTCTCACTAACTGTCTGGACAGAGGGATAACAACTTCCTGTTTTCTACTGATGATGCCTCTCCCTGTACATCCCAGTATCCCCCCAGCCCTCCTTACTGCCTTGTCACATTGCTTGCTTACCTTTAGGTCACCTGATATGACTACCCCCAGGTTCCTTTCCATTTTTGTTGTTAGTACAGTCCCCCCCATTGTGTACTCTTCTTCTGGGTTTTTGTTTCCCTAGGTGCATTACATTGCACTTCTTTGCATTGAATCTAAGCTGCCATACTTTTGACCATTCCTGCAACCTTGCCAAAGTCTTTTCTCATCCTTTGCACCCCTCTTATGTACCAACCCTGTTGCAGATCTTTGTGTCATCTGCAAAGAGGCATACTTTTCCTTCCAGTCAGTTATAAAGACATTAAAAAGAACCAGTTCCAGTACTGAACCCTATAGTACCTCGCTAGTAACCCCACTTTCTTCTTAGTGGACTCCATTTACTATTACCCTCTGTGTCCTGTTGTCCAGCCGATTTTTTACACAGGTTACCACCCTGTGACCCACTCCCAGGCAGGCTAATTTGTTTATTAATCTTTTGTTTGGAACTGTGTCAAATGCCTTCTTCCACAGCCCCTCCCTGATCTACTACTTTGGTCACCCAGTAAAAGAAATCTATTAGATTCATTTGACATGACCTTTCTGCTGTGAATCCATGCTGCCTTGGGTCCTGTGTCCCGCTGGCCTCTAGGTACTCAACAATTCTTTCTTTCTTTCAGAAGTGATTCCATCATTTTCCCTACCAGAGGTCAAACTAACAGGTCTGTAGTTTTCTGCCTCAACTTTGCTCCCACTTTTGAGAAGGGGAATCACATCTGCCCTCCTTCAGTCCTCGGGTACCACCCCATCCTCCCATGGTTTGTTAAAAAGGGTAGTCAGTGGAGTCACTTGTTCTACCCTTAGTTCTTTTAGAATTCTGGGGTGAATCCCATTAGGCCCCATTGTTTTGTCCACTTTCAGAACCCTTTCTTTTGAGAATGGACTGGCATCGACCCCCCTATCCAGAGTGCTTCTATTGATTGGATTAGGTACCTCCCTCTCCTCTTCTTTTGTGAATACCAAGCAGAAGTATTCATTCAGGTTCCTGCCTTTTCACTGTCACCCTCTGCCCATCCACTCTCCCCTCTAGTAAGCCTCACTATCCCTTCCTTAGTCTTTCTTTGCTCTCTAATGTACCTATAAAAGGTTTTATCCCTCTTCTTAACTAAATTGGCTATCTTTTCCTCGGTTTGGGCCTTTGCTATTCTGACTGCCTTCCCCACTTCTTTCTGCTTTAACTGATACAGTTCTCTGTCCTGCTTCTTCTGTGTTTCCTTACACTTAAGTAATTAAGACATACCATCTGTTTGGCATGCTTAGATACAGATCTAAAGTTTTATTGCAATGAGATATAGTTCATTATTAGCATACGAAAACTAGAAATTTATCAGAATCAGTTTGCTTGCTTGTTCAAATGCTGTACTGTTCATGTTCGCAATAGTTTCAGGGAGTGGACATGTGATAGTTCGGAGTACAAAATGGCACCACTCAGTTTGCAAACTCTTTCATAGACTTTTTACTACAGCTTTTTCCATCTGTATGGCATTGTTATGCTGGGTAATGCAATGTTACTGAGCACAGGACTTCTCTCAAAGTGGGCCTTCTCCCTGGACTTGTCAGCCAGCCAACATGCTTTTGTCTCCACGTGGGGAAAGGAAGCATGGCACATACAGTAGACTTTGTAGTTTATGAGTGAGTGAGAGTGCTATAGAACTACTTGTTTACTATTTCAGTTTTCAGTTCTGTATTGTAAATCATTCTACCTTGTTGCTGAAGGAGCATATGCCTGCAATAGATGCATTGTTCTGTATGCTGAGCTCTGAACCTTCAGGGCAAAATGTTATGTCCTATCCTGCTCTCAGTGTAAGATGTATACTGTATATCTCATGTTTCATAAATACGTTTTACAAAAAAGCTTCAGTTTACATATAACTATATTATTTGCAGTGTAATTGATTTAGCCCAAGCAGGTACGGGGGTGAATTAACAATGGGGGACTTACAAGTGACGTGAAGCCGTCAAAACTATGCAAAAAGGCAGCAGGAAAGGCAAACAGGATGCTGGGTTGCATATCAAGAGCGTTATCCAGCAGGAGGAACAAGGTCATTCTGCCCCTGTAAGGGTCCATGCTGTGTCCTCATCTGGAGTATTGTGAGCAGTACTGGAGCCCTCTACCTTAAGAAAGACATAAACCAGGTGTAGGCAGTACAGAGGAGGGCTATCAAGGTGATTCATTGGCAGCAGGATATTCCGTATAAATAGAGGCTGGTGAACACAAACATGTGCTCACTGGAGGAGAGGAGAGAAGAGAGAGAGAGATAGAGAGAGAAGACATGACTGAGATCTTAATGCACCTTAAAGGCATTAACTAGGTCAACATAGGGGATCTTTTTTTTTTGCAAAAGTGAGAACAGAAACAAGAGGGAATAATTACAAGTTAGCAGGGGGGGGCAGGATGGGCTCCCAAGGGCTTAGTAAATCACAGGAGAGTGGGGGAGGGTTTAAAAAGGGTAAGATAGATTCAAGGGGAAAGTTAGGGGGCGAGGGGAGGCAGTGTAGCAACATGCAGCATACACACATGAGGTCTGCATAGACCTTCAGTCCTCTTCTGCTGGCCTTTCATATGTTCAGATGCATTGTACACATACCACTTGCTCTCCAGAACCAAAGTTAAAGACTGGTCCTTCTCAGATTCTTCTGTACAGAAACACTGATGTCATCATTCATGGGGGGGTTGGGGAACATAGATAACTACATCCTCCAGCTTACACCATTTACATTTTACCTGCACTAGACTTTATCTTTACACCTTAAACTACGCAATGCCTCTGTGACCATACATTGTCTCTGTACTGTTGTGTCCTGTACCTGGCACTGTCTGTCAGAAATGTACTTGTCTGTCATCTGAGGCCTTCCTTGATAGGACACCATTGTAAACAAACTCTGCTCAGTGGTTTTTATCTTGAATAAAATTGACTTGAATTGAATTGCAGTGAATTGCTACATCTATACTAGCATGGCTGTTGGTGGGGGGGTCTGGCATGGGTGGCTGCTTAGGGGAAGGGGAAAGAGGTGGAGTAGAACTGAACTGTGTTCCACTGGCTGACCGGCATGGCAGTTGAGGAGAAGACCTGAGGAGGAGTACCTGGAGGTGTGCCAGGCTGGAGGAGGTCATACCTGCTGGTGGTGAGAGATTGTTGGAGAGGGAGGATGATAAGATCATGTGATCAGCGGGTTTTACTATAGGAAGTGCATGAGTGCTTTCATTCATGAGAAAGCAGCTGGCCATGGAGGAGGGAGGGTTGTACAGGTCACCTTCTCACTGTATACCTGAGAACTGAGCGCTGCTGGGTGGGAGTAGGGTCCAGTGTTGTGTTGTGGGGTAGGGACATAATTTATACTTTTCTAAGTGCAAATAGCACTTTAAGATGGTGGCTGGCAGCAGAGGAGGGCAGGTTGAGCCAGTCACCCGTAGGGGGATTTATTGTAGTTTTATTAAAGGTATTAAAAAAAAAACTTGTGGGTGCTGGCAGGAGGAGGGTGAGATTGTGCTTTTGATAGAGGGTGGGGGTTGCATTTTACCTGGTTGGGCTGAGAAAGGGGGGCTGTTTCTTTTTTCTTTCTTTCTATTTATTTATGTATTTATTTATTTATTTTTTGCAGGTAGCCGAATAATTTCCTGAATATAAATAGTCCCCTATTCAGGAAGGACTGCTGAATTTTCGGGAGCCCTGCTGTTTGTGGTATTTGAGAAGTAATATTCAGCCCCTGAACAGCCCTAATTTGTGAAGCCCGAAAGCTTCAGCCTTGCAAAGCATTCAGGGCTGCCACTGACATCAGGTGCCACCAGTACATCATCATTATACTAACATACTAACATACTATTTGCCAGCAGATTAGGCCTTATGGTCTATCAAGTCTGCTCGAACCTAGATCCTTAGTTGGGTGCCGAGACCCTCCCATCCCTTGTGCTCCAGAAACCCCTATCATCCATCCCCACCCCGGGACAGGCCATCATCTGATACATCCACTTTCTGTGTCTGTCCCACCCTCTCTTAAAGCCCTCCACTGTGGATCTCTGAACCAGCTCACCAGGCAGAGCATTCCAAGGGTCCACCACCCTCTCAGTGAAAAACCTCCTCCTCTTTTTTCCCCTCACCCTTCCACCTTCCAACTTCAAACCATGCCCTCTGGTGATGCCTCCCTGCTTTAGTCTAAAGATCCCCTCCATGTTTACCCTATTTATTCCCTTGAGGTACTTGAAGACCTCAATCATGTCCCCCTGTCTCTCCTCTCCTCCAATGAAAACAGGCAGAGCTCCTCAAGTCTGTCCTCATACGTCAAATCCCCTAGCCCTCGTGATCATCTTTGTTGCCCTCCTCTGTACCCTCTCCAGGAGCTGTATGTCCCTCTTCAAGTGTGGTCTCAGTACTGTACACAGTACTCAAGGTGTAGTCTAACCAGTCCATTGTACAGCGGCAGAATCACTTCCTTGCTCCTAGAGGTGATCCCCCTTACGATGCATCCCAACATCCTGTTTGCCTTGCTAGCTGCTCTCCTGCACTGCTTAGAGTTATTCATACATGTATCCACCATGACCCCTAGGTCTTTTTCCCCTGTTGAGGCTTCCAGCACCTCCCCTCCCAGGGTGTACCTGTGTTTAGGGTTTCCCTGACCAAGATGCAACACCTTGCACTTGGTGATATTGAAATTTAATTTCCATGTGTGAGCCCAGCTTTCCAGGGTGTCCAGGTCCACTTGCAGGGCCAACCTCCCCTCTTCTCCCTCAACTACTGCTCCCATCTTGGAGTCATCCGCGAAGAGACTCATTTCACACCCTATACCATCCCTGATGTCCAATATGTATGCATTAAACAGGATTGGACCCAGGACCGAGCCCTGTGGTACCCCATCTTATCTTCATTATCTCGAGAAGTACGAAGTCCAACACTATGCATGCAGAACCAAACTGCAATTTGTTCTATATCATCCCAGCTTCATGCTTCAGTTCAAGTGCCATTGTCTCCAATTCTACCACCTACAGATTTGGCACCAGCGGTGGCTAAGGCTGAGGTAAACCCTCCATCTGATTTTGAGTCTGACTCCCCTCCTTAGAAATGGTGACAGTTCCTTTGACAATGATGCTGACTCCTCACGTGTCTGACAGAGATTGCATACCTATTGATTTTGACCCTGATCGTGGTGATGGTGCTGTTCATGTGTATATTAGTGATGGTGTTGTCTCACTTGAAACTACTAATGCCACAATCACACCCAGTTGTGACAAGAGTAAATCCCCTTCCTCTGTCTCCTTGCCCAGTACCACAGTGATCACAGTGGCTAGACAAATCATTACTTCCAAAGGTTCCCTCCTACTGATGCCATCATCACTACAAGATATAGAAATATAGAAATTGTCAGCAGATAAGGACCGCTAGACCCATCTAGTCTGCCCGTAAACCCTATACTTGTATGTGGCCTCTGACCTAATGTGGTCAATGGCTTTTCATTACTCCCTCCCACCTCAAGGTTTTCTTATGCCTGTCCCAGGCATGTTTCAAACCCTCCACTGTGTTTGTTCCCATCACCTCTTGTGGCAGACTATTCGAAGCATCCACTACCCTCTCTGTGAAGAAAAACTTTCTCACATTTCCTCTTAATCAACCCCCCTCCAATTTCATATCATACCCCCTCATTCTAGTACTTCTTCTACACTGGAAAAGGTCTCTCCCTGCACTTTGGTTATGCCCTTGAGGTACTTGAAAGTTTCTATTATGTCCCCCCTCTCTCTCCTCCTTTTCTCCAGTGAGTACATATTGAGGTCCCTTAGTCTTTCCTCATATGTTTTGTGGTGCAAGTCAAGTACCATCTTTGTCGCCCTTCTCTGGACTGCCTCCATCCTGTTTCTGCCCTTTTGCAAGTGTCGCCTCTAAAATTGCAAGCAGTACTCTAGGTGTGAGGCCTTACCAATGTTTTATACAATGGCATCACCACCTCCCACCTCCTGCTAGTCATACCTCTGCCTGTGCACCCAAGCATGCCACTGGCCCTCTCTGCAGCCTTTGCACTCTGCTTTAACACCTTTAAGGCATCAGAAATGATAATCCCTAGGTCTCTTTCAGGGCTGGGAGAACTCCGTGAAGTTCTAACCCTTATTAAATATAAGAACTGGAACACAATGAAGTTCTGATTAGTTCTGATTTATTGACAACTATTTAAAAAAAGGCAAAAAAATGCATGAAAGTGGCCAAAGTCGGTCACATTTGACACAGAGGCCCAAAGGAAATAATTTAATGGATTATTTGTATAAAAATTAATTGAAAACTACTAAATAAAAATGCAATGACTCACTACTAGCCCCTTTATGACTGGCCTGTAATGGTGACACATCCTGTTCAGGTCTGTGACATGAGTGTGCTGAGAGAGAGAGAGAGAGAGAGAGAGAGAGAGAGATGCAAATACCTACATCATTAGTACTCTAACCTGTAAAAAACTGAGATCCCTCTAACTAATGTGATGTCCTTCTGATAACTCCCACCCACAGGCTGGGGACAAATTTACTGTCATGACTCATGGCTGTACACAACACACCAACAGCACAGCAGTCCACCACCACTCCCTTCCAAGATTACCTGACTGACTCCCACAGTACAGTTACAGTTAAGTGACCAAATTCAGCAACTGTTAAGTGTGCCTCAGAATTTGAATGGGAGATGCAGACAAATCTGATGAATAGCCACAAACAGCACAGTCCCACACTGGGAGCTGGTTAATGCTTATACGCAATGCAACACGATATACTATAAAACTAATGTTAATAAGGAGGAATAATAGGGAATGAGTGATGATGATGGCAGTTGTGTGTACAGTAGTTGTACTCTACTTGTATTGTACTGTAAATGACCTGCTATGAGTCACACAGTCAGATTATTCCCTGGGGCAACCACTGCCAGCAGCACAGGCACATCAACTTGTTTGTCTGAACAGTATTGTTTTTTAATACATAAAATCATGAATGAACATTTACTTGTGATCGTGATTCATAATTGGATGACACAAGTCAAATATTTATTTTGCCAGCCTGCTGCCATTGCCATGTACACAAGGCCACACTGAACCTAGGGAAAAAAAAATATTTGGGATTTCTGGGACTGTCAAATTTCTCATGGCCCCCTACTGCAGTCGCTATCTCTGTCTCTCTCTCTCTTTCTCTCTCTCTCCTCCCCTCTGGATGGCACAAGTCAAAGATTTAGTTTTCCAGCATGCTGCTCTTGCCCTGTACATACAGCCACACTGAAGCCAGGAAAAAAATTATATTTGGGATTTCTGGGAATGTTGAATTTCTTGTAGACCCCCCTGCAGTCTCTCTCTCTCTCTCTTGGTCCCTCTCTCTCTCTCTCTCTCTCTCTCTCTCCCTCCTCCCTCTGGATGGCACAAGTCAAAGATTTATTTTGCCAGTTTGCTGCCCTTGCCCTGTTCACACAGCCTCACTGAAGCCAGGACAAATCTTTTATTTGGGATTTTCTGTAACTGTAAAATTTCTCTTGGGCCCCCAGTAGTCGCTCCCTCTTTCTTCTGGATCTGAAATGGCACAAGTCAAAGATTTTGACAGCTTGCCCTCCCTTGCTCATATACACAGCTATACTGTCTGAGGCCAAGAGAAGAAGAAAAAAAAAGTTAATTTGGGATTTTCTGTAACTTTAAAATTTGTCTTGGGCCCAAAGTAGTCTCTCCCTCTGTTCTCTGGATCTGGATTTGGAATAGCACAGGTCAAAGATTTTACACGCCTGCCCTCCCTTGCTCATGTACACACAGCTACACTATCTGAGGCCAAGAAGAGAAAAAAAACTTTCATTTGGTATTTTTTGTGACTGTAAAATTTTTCTTGGCCCTCCAGTAGTCTCCCTCTCTCTCATCTGGACCTTTACATTGCAAGTCAAAGATTTTACCAGCCTGCCCTTGCTCGTATACACAGTCACACTGCCACATTGCCTGCCTTTTCAATCCCCCACCCCCGGCAGCACCCA
The DNA here is from genome assembly GCA_016271365.2 of Neoceratodus forsteri. Taxonomy (NCBI): domain Eukaryota; kingdom Metazoa; phylum Chordata; order Ceratodontiformes; family Ceratodontidae; genus Neoceratodus; species Neoceratodus forsteri. Next base: position 29,480,915 of record CM028129.1, read on the forward strand.
GGCTACCACTATCTCCACAGTCCCTCTGGATTCCTCCTTTCTCCAGTCCTGACCAGTCACCCTCCCCCGATGATCAGTTTTCCCCCCTTGCACCAGTATATTGAGTCCTTTCTCTCTCCTTTTCTCTTCCCTCCCCTCCAAAATGTATATATATATATTTTTTGTTTGTTTCTTTGTTTTACTTTTTAGCAACTTCTTCTGGCAGCTGCTGCAGCGATATGCGAGGTGCTCCTCCATCCCATCCTCCTCCTCTTGTCTGGGCTGCATTACACACTCAGCAAGGTTCTATACCATGAGTACATCATGTGACCATCTGTTGCCTGATTGGATGCAACTGGCCGCCTGTCCATGGAGCGAGTGTGCCGATGGCATCGCCTTGACAACGATATATAGAATAGCACAAATGGCACTTCGACAGGCCCCCAGAACCAGACTTCTGTGTTGAAGTCCATGTTTATCCAGGTTTGTGGACTAAGGGTTTGATCCAAGGGTACGAATCTCCTGCAGAACAGTCCACCCAGCACTAGTCCCTATCCTCCTTGGTGACTGTCAGCACCCCCCCATCCTATAGCTCTCCCCAGGGTTCCCTCTACCCAGGTGCATTATCCTGCACTTCTTTGCATTGAATCTCAGTTGCCAGACCTCCGACCACTTTTCAAGCTTCTTCAAGTTCCTCCTCATTTTCTCCATCCCTTCTGGAGTATCAACCCTGTTGCAGATCTTGGTGTCATCCACAAACAGAAAGATCTTTCCTTCCAGCCCCTTTGCAATGTCACTAATGAAGTCATTGAACAGGATTGGTCCCAATACTGATCCGTGTGGTACCCTGCTGGTCATCCCCTCTCCATGTATTGGATCCCATTTACCACACCCTCTGCATCCTGTCCATTAGCCAGTTACTAACTCAGTGTATCACCTTTTATCCTATGTCCAGACTACCCATCCTATTAATCAGCTTTTTGTGTGGGACAGTGTTGAAGGTTATGCTGAAATTGATGTATGCCATGTCCACTGCCCCTCCCTGCTTACTTCCCTAGTCACCTAATCAAAAAAAATATCAGATTCATTTGACATGTCCTTCCTGCTGTATATCCATGTTGCCTCAGATCCTGGGCACCATTGGATTCCAGCTGTGCCACTATTCTTACTTTCTACAGTGTCTCCATGATCTTTCCCACCAGTGAAGTGAGGCTGACTGGCCTGCAGTTCCCTGCCTCCACCCTACTGCCGCATTTGTGCAGTGGAACTATATGTGCCCTCTTCCAGTCCTCTGAAAGCACACCAACTTGTGTTGAGAGACTCAGTGAACAAGGCTGGCAGAGGCACTGCTAGTTCCCTTCGCAGCTCCCTAAATATCTTCATCAACTGGCTCCATAGCCTTGTCCACCTTCAGTCTGTGAGCTTTTCTAGAACCCTCACCACTATAAATGAACTGGTGTCCACTTCTCTCCCTCCTTTGTCCCTGCTAAATAACTGTGGTTCATGACCATTCCCCTGCTTAGTGAATACTGAACAGAAGTATTTGTTCAGTATTTCTGTCTTGTCTAGGTCTCCCTCTTTACACTCCCCCTCCTCCCCTTTGGGCCTCACAATCCACACACCCTGGTTTTTCTTCTTTTGTTGCTGTACCTATAGAATGTCTTATCCCCTTTCTTCACAGTCTGTGCTAATCCCTCCTCCATCCATTCCTTAGCACTCCTATCAGCTTTTTCTGCTTCCCTTTGACATTCAAGGTACACCAACCTGTCTTACTCCCTTTTGGGCCCCTTATACTTCCTAAAACTCATTCTTATAGCCCTTACTTTGCTACTACCTCTTTAGAGAACCTTAGTGGCTTCCTTCTTCTTTTCCCTTTGGCCACTATCCTGATGCATTGGTTTGCTACATCCACTATGGCACCTTTCAGTTTCCCCCACTGTTCCTCAACCCCCTCCTTTTCCTCCCCCTTCCACAGGGCTTCTCTGATGCAGCTACCCATTTCAGAGAAATCTGCCCTCCTGAAATCTAATACTTTTGCCCTTGTGTAGCTTAATTGAGTCCCTGTCTCCATGCTAAACCACACTATGTGGTGGTCGCTGAACCCCAGCTGTTCTGCCCAGACTGCTGTGACTCTGTCTCCATTGGTCAATACCAGGTCCAGAATTGACTGGTCAGTGGTTGAATCACACACTAGCTGTTTGAGACCAACCCCCTGTAGGGATTCTAGGATGGCTGTGCTTCTGGCTAATGCAGCTGCCTGGGGGGGGTTCAATCCACATCTGGCATATCTGGTAATTCCCCAGCAGCAAGACTTTACCTTTAGATGCCATGTCATGAATTTCCTCCACTAGGCCCCTGTCCACTTCCTCCCATGTGCTGGAGGTCTGTAGATCATCACCCCTGAGTGTATTGCTGTGTCATTGCCTCTTTCAAGGGTGACCTACATTGCCTCAGCCTCCCCCTGTCTTCCCTACACCTCTGTAGCCTTTATACCATCTCTGATGTATAGGGTCCCCCCTTTTATCCTCCCTATCCCTCCTGAACAGAGTATAGCCCAGCACACTGATGTCCCAACCATGATTAGCACTGTAGCAAGCCTCTGTTATTGCTGCTATGTCAAGGTCTGCATCTGCTAAAAAGGCCTCCTGGTCTTGGGTTTTTTCCCAGGCTGTGGGCATTTGTTAACATGGCTTTCCACATTTTACAGCCCAGCCTCACTCTGCTATTGTTCTTGCTCTCTTGCCTCTTTTCCCCACCCAGTTTTCTTTCTTATGCAATCTTGCCCCCTCCGTTTCCCCCCTCATGCATCCTTTTTCTTCTTGCCCACTTTGCCTGCTTCAGTTTCCTCTGGTGTCAACTCATTTTCCTGCATGTATCCATGGGGGGGTGATTCTAAGCCTCATGACCCTCCTGGCTCTCCCCCATTGGCCAGTTTAAATGCTTGTTGCTGAAGCATTCAAACTTCTCATAAGGACCGATGTCCCCTTCTCAGACAGATGCAGGCCATCTTCCTTATACAAGCTCACATCCACCCAGATTGGGCCCCAGTCCCCCATAAAGCCAAAACTCTCCCTTCCCCACCAATCCTTTAACCAGGAGTTGAATTTTTGGATGTGGAGTGATCTCGCCTTACCCATACCTTGGACAGATAGTACCTCCAAGAATGAGATGAAGGGTACTATTTGTTTCAGGCTCCCCCCCAGCTTACTGAAATCCTCCTGGACTCTGGCTAATTCCTCCCTGCTGCCTGCCAGGTCATTGATCCCAAGGTGGACAATGACATCCTGCTTCTCCCTCCTAACTATCACCTTAGCAATCCTATGGATCTGCTTCTCATCCCCCTCATGCAGTGCTTCCTGGGAGGCACTTGATCTCACACTCCCCCTACTAGGTGTCCCTATCTTCACTCCCTAAACAATACAGTCACCTACCAGGAGTAGCTTCCCCCTTCTCTGGGGTCCTCTGCCCCCCCTTCCCTGGGGCTCCATCTTGGAGGACCCACCCATCCTCCTTGGTCCCAGCTGTGGGTGCTTGTGTGGTGCTTTCCCATTCTTCCAATACAGTGTTGGAGTTATTAAACTGGACCAGTTGGGGATGTGCAGGGTTTTAAATAATTGATTAGAAGTTTTTTTCTTGGGACTATACTAACTGTACAGAAAGTATTTATATAGATTTTCTAGAAGTGCTGTGTTTGCTAAATACAGTGAAGCAAGAGCTATGCATTTTCACAAAGATTTAGCACTTTTATGAGCAAAACGCTAATCAATTTATAGAGTTAAATAAATCCCTGATGTGCTTAAGACCCCCTCCCCTCACCCTCCCTGAGCTCACCATAGTCAATCACTCCTCTTCTAGGCATCTTTTGAGATTCAGGTTGTGGACCCAGAGGCCTCTGGGTGAGGGTGGACTCACCCTGTAACCTGATCAGCTTGGCTTGGAGATGGACAACCTCCTCCCTTAGCCCAAAGAGGTACCTGCAGATAGGGCAGCATCGCATCCCCTAGAATGTCTCCCTGAAGACTGCTGCTCCACAACCACTGCACTGCACCACTCCCATCATGTTTGTGACCTTCACCTAACTAATGTCTGCTTATGCCACTTGTCCTTTACAACTGGAAGCAGTCCAGGATCAGGACCCTATAAAGGTAGAGGAGTCCCGGGGTGAGTGGGGTGAGGGGAGGGAGGGTGGGCAGATGTTACGCCACATCCCCAGCCCACAGAAAAACAATCAGCAATTTAAAAATGAGGCAATCCTATACAGCACCCTCTAACCTTGAGTTTAACCCCCCAGAGACTGTTCAGTGCACTGCCTTAAACACTGAGACCATCCATTGCCCATGTTCTATCCCCACAGAATCACACATCCCCTTAAAAGGAAAAAAAAACAAAATAAAAATACAGAATCAACTTCCTTGCCCCATGGTGATCTGCAGCCCTCTCTGAGCTTCAAGCTCTGCTCCTCTTCATCACCCAATTTTGCTTGTTGCAGTTGCTGCCTTCTTGGGGCTCCACTCCGATGCTGCACCGAGTCTGCCTGCTACTGCTACTGATTTCAGGCTCGTGTGCAGCAATATTTAAGCCTGTGGTTTGGTGAGCAATTCAAAGTATCCCCTTTTGTCTTTGCTGTGTGGGGGTGGGTGGGAGTTACATCACAGTTCCAGCCCTCAGAAAAACCACCAGCAATTTACAAATGAGGAAATCCTATACAGTACTATCTAATCTTGAGTTTACTCCCCTTGAGTTTAAAGATCCCTGTCAGTTGCTACTATAACCCTTAGTTTGATTCCTGTGCCTCCTGCTGTACCTCCATTAAGACTCATATTCCTTGCCTGGGTAAGTTCCACTGACAAACTTTAAGCATTATGGGCCCCATTCATGAAAGGGTTGGGCTGTACATGTGATTCACATGTACAAACACTGTGCAGCTCTGCACCATGGGAAAGGAGCACATTGGCCAGTATTCAAAATCACCAGCCTTCTCTCCGTGCCCCTGCCCCCCAGCATGCAGCTGCATGGCAGTAGCGTGGAGGGATTCCCATTGCCACCATGGCTGGTGGGTGTCCATTAGGGGGCACATAAAAGTTAAAGCAAGGTCCCCCATTGTGCAACTTGCACCATACCCAAGCCTGGCACTCCGCACCTTAGTAAATTGAGTGGAGTGCAGGCATGCCCCCAGACCACCTGTGGTGAGTGGCTGCACGAACAGCTAGGTGATCTGGTGAGCAAGGGATTAGAGCATCTGTAGTGAATGCCATAATTTGAGGTTGCTTACTTGCCTCTGATAGGCAGTAAGACAACCTGACCCTTTTGCGAATACGGCCCAAGGTGTGCAATGTAAAACAGCCATTACTAGGAGGAATAAACTCTGTGGCATGTGAATCACTGCTATGAGGTGACACGTATTGCGGCAGCACCATCATGTACTTGCTCATCCTACAGATCTCACTGAGCCATGTAGGGGTGATTCGGATGATAGTGATGATTTTGATGAGTCAGAGCTGTATCATGGTAGAAGTAACAGTCAATCCCCCTAGACAATCATGGTGACAGAGGAAGAGTAGTTATGTGGCCTCCACTTTCATTACATACAAAAAGTATGTCCACTTCAGTGGACTCCGCAGCATCAGCTGACATAGTACTCCTATTGGCAATACCCCTGCCATCGCAAAGCAGCGGCACCAGTGCCTTGACCAGTCCTTTTCCAAAAGTCAAACAATTAGTCATAGCTCAGTCAATTAATTGCAAAACCAAATTTGACTCCAGGCATCTGATTGCTCCCCAAATTATGACTTATTGGTAAAATGATAGACAGAAATCTGCAATCCTTTTCCATTGTGGAAAATGTCACATTCCAAAGGCTGCTTGCATTTTTACAACTGAGTTATGAAACACCATCCAGACTTACTGTATATTTACCTGCAGAGTATTCCCAGAGTTTTACCAGGCAGCCAAAACCTGCATTGAGCATGCACTCCAGGAAGCAGAGGGTTGTGTTATACACTTTACAACAGATATTTGGACAAGCATGTCAACCCATGGCCATATTTCTCTGACTGCACACTGAGTTTCTTTCTCACAGTCACAAACACAGTCTAATCTGAAACCAAAAGGACTGGACAGGGGAATGGCATTGCTCAGATTCACTGTTATGGATGGTGAACACACTGCAGTCAACTTATGTAGCACCCTAGAAAAACTGTGGGAACATTTGATACTCTCAAATGGATTCAAAGTGGGCATGACAGTGACAGATAATGCTGCTAATATGATAAAGGTTTTCAGTGACAGTGACAGTGGTGGCAGGGAGGAGAGAGTAAATGTAAACTGCTTTGCACACACATTAAATTTAGTTGTCTGCCAAGCTTTAGACAGAAGAACAAGTATATGCAATCTTATTGCAATGGCACATAGAATAATCAGCTACTTCCATGGGTCTGTGGAAGCAATTGTCACACTATGGACATTCCAGCAGCTAACAAAACTGCCTTAACACTCCTTGATACTGGATGTCACTATTAGAATAATACATATTACATGATAGAAAGATCATAGGTGTAGCAGAGGGGGGTCCTGGGTGCATGGAACCCCCCCTTCCTTGCTTGGTTAAATATTTGCATTGTTAGCACTGAACTGTGGCAACCACAGGGTCAGGGAAATCAAAGGGTGAGTGAGACACGAAGGTGGGCGTTAGCTTATGAATATGCAACACAAGTCCACCTCTTTACTGGGACAAGACAGCTGAGGAGCCACCTCTAAACATCACTGGACTTGTCAGATAATCTGGAGGAGCAGCATCATGTGGGTGGTCGGAGGAGCAGAGCACAAAGAGTCACAGGAAGTCACTTTCCCACCACAGTCAAGTTGGAGAAGTGTGTCTCTGAGAGCGCTCTCACTGATATTTTTTTAATTGCATCCTTGTTTCAGGTGGCAGCATAGAAATGGGCCCAATCTCTGACTCTCCCCCCTCAGCTTGACATCATCTCTGTGGGGTGGAAAAGCTTGGAGAGTCACTCCCCAAGTCAGTGTGTGTAGCCCCACAGCTGAAGCAGCTAACTGCAGTGGCATTAACTGCAAAATTCTTTTGTGCCTTCCCCTAAAAGCTGTCTATCACTATAGTGTCTGCATAGCTTCCTGGCAGAAAATAAATAAATAAAAACAGATTTACACCTCAAATCATGTGAGAATGGAGATGGGAAAAAAAGAAAGAACATTGCGTTGTGTTGGGGGGGCTGCTACTGTACCTCCAGTACTCCAACACTTTACATCTTACAGCAAAACAGAAAGTATAAACATTTTATTAGTAGTCAATGCTATCCTGTACTGGTAGCCATAGAAATAGTAACTGGGTAGGTGCCCAAAACATTGTGGACCAGTAGATGCTTTTTAGTGAGCAGTGATGCTTTTTTATGTGTCCCGTTAGCTACTTGGCCATTGGATGTTTTATAGCAGTCGCTGTGGTTTTGTTCCCATTTCTGCAACAGTTGTACTGTATGTGCATCCACAAACAGGGCACCCATAACATTCATCATGACTATCAGGCTGAAGCAACACAATTTTAGAATTTAGTTTTCAATTATATTTTTATGTTGATTGCACGCATGCGTAAGAAACATATTGTGTCAGCTTTCCTCCAGAAGCAGGTTGTGGAGGCACGGCATTGTTGTGGCCAATGCCCCCACAGCCTTTAAAGGCTTGGCCCACTTTCCACCATTGCCATGGCATGCTGCTGCTGACACTAGTTCAGCCAGTGTGCCACAACCTTGTAAGGTTTCAGCTGCTGCAATCAGGGGCTGCCTCATCATTGCAACGTCAGCATTCCACAGCAATGAGGGAATGACCCGTCATTGCTGGGTGGAACCTTGGTATTCTGATATTGTTTGGCGAACATGGCGGTGGCTTGCCCACCATGTTCATAAACAATATGAGTGATCTCCCCTGCCGAGGGGTGCCCAATCCCCCTTCGGCAACACGTGCCCCTCCACAGTGTTTGTGTGCTGACAGGGGCCCCAATCCACGTCAGCTTCAGTGCCCATAATCATGCATTCTTTTTGCCAATGGGGGAGCCCACTCCCTGTTGGAATAATGCCTCCCAGTGTTTCATTTGCCAACAGATAAGCCCATTCCCTGCCGGCATAATTCCCCCCCCAAATACCCAGTGCAGTTGTACCGATGGGGGTGCCCAATCCCCTGTCAGCTAGAGCTGCCCCCTAAAAATAAACACTGTACTGGCACACTGGGAGCCCACCCCAGCATGTCAAATAGCCCTGTAAAAAAAAGAAACCGTCCTGTGATGTTTTTTCCCATTTAACCTGTAAAGAAAGAAAATGGTCCCTCACCATCTCCCTGCCCCCTCCCACAACCCGCGCCCACCATCTCTGAACCCTGCCTCGCCACACCCACCCTCACCCCATACTTACCTCCAGAGCCCAGCGCGATGATCTTTTGTGGACCGGGAACACGTCTGCACTCTTCAAAGCCGACGGCGGACTGAGGAAATGCCGGTAAGCTGTAATGGCATAGATAGGGTTTTTTCAACTTTGATGCATATCTCAGGCATTTTTCAGAATTTTGCCACCAAATTTTAACATGGAGTTTTTGGGACTCCTCATCATGAATTTTGCCACTGTCAAGGCGTTATTTGGCCCCGGAAGGTGATTTTGTGGTCACTGCGTGGAATCACCTTTCAGGACTGATGAACAAAACGACAGTGCCAGTGTTCATGAGATGGACCCTCAAAAAGCCTATGTTGCAAATTTGGTGGGCAAAAATCAAAAACATGACTATTTTACAAGCGTTCATTGCGCTGTTGCAATGCACGCTGGTAACTTCGCGAATCTGCAATATTTTCATGCCAGATTTTCAACACTGACATTTTTCCACACCTCCTTGTGAACAGTACAACTGTCATTTTTCACATCCCAGCTGAAAAGTGTTTTCACACTTTCGGCGCAGAATAGTATGGTCACAGTGGGAAATCAATGTTCGGGACAGATTATGAAATTGATTGTGACACTGCTCATGAGCAGAGGTCCTAAAATGCCTGTGTTGAAAATTTGTTGATGATACCCTATAAAATGATGGTGTTAAGAGCGTGCGTTGCCCAGTTTGTACGCACGCTCGTAAGTTTACGAATATAGAATTTTTTTACTACAGATTTTTAACATTGCCATTGTTCTGTACTTCCTTATGAACAATACAGATGTCACTTTTCACATCCTGGCCGAAATGTGTTTTCGAAGTTCTGGCACAGAATAGCGCAGTCGCTGTGAGAAATCCATATTCGGGACACATTATGAAAATGACAGTGACACTGTTCATTAGCAGAGGTCCTAAAATACCTATGTTGAAAATTTGTTAATGAAAGTCCATAAAATGAGTGTGTCCTGAGTGTGTGTTGCCCAGTTTCCACACACGCTCGTACCTTCACAGCTTTGCAATATTTTCACTCCAGATTTTCAACATTGCCATTTTTCTACACCTACTTATGAACAGTGCAGCAGTCATTTTTCACATCCTGGCTAAAATGTGTTTTCGCAGTTATGGCACAGAATAGTGCGCTCACTGTGGGAAATCATTGTTCAGGACACATTAAGAAAATCACACTGACACTGTTCATGAGCAGAGGTCCTAAAATGCCTATGCTGAAAATTTTGTGATGAAACTCCATAAAATGACTGTGTTATGAGCATGCGTTGTGCAGTTTCCACGCATCCTTGTAACTACACAAATTAGTAATATTTTCATGCCATATTTTCAATGCTGTGATTTTTCCACACCTCCTCACGAACAGTAAGCTGTCATTTTTCACATCCTGGTCTAAATGTGTTTTCCCACTTCCAGCGCAGAATACCACAGTTGCTGTCAGAAATCAGTGTTTGGGATAGATTAGGATCAAGCGAGTAAGATGGGGGAAGTGACCGAGCTCAACTTAGCTCTGTCAGGACTGCTGTGGATTTCTTTGTGGGCATGAGAAGATGCCATTGCAGACAGGAGTCCAGTACAAAAGGGAAGCCTGCAACACTGGGAGACACACAACGAGCGAATGAGGGAGGGGGAGTGAGTGAGCTCAATGGAGCTCTGCTGGGACTGCTGCAGATTTCTTTGTGGGCAGAAAAAGGCAACAATGCACACAGGGGTCCAGTACAAAAGGGCAGCCTACAGCGGTTGGAAAAACAGAATGAGCGACTGAGAGAGGGGGAGTGAGCGAGCTCAAAGGAGCTCTATCACGACTGCTGTAGATTTCTTTGTGGGCAGAAAAGGGTGGCAATGTAGGCAGGAGCCCCATACAAAAGGGCAGCCTGCAGCACTGGGAGAAATGGAATGAGCGAGTGACAGATGGGGAGTGAATAAGGTCAACGGAGCTCTGTTGGGACTGCTGCAAATTTCTTTGTGTGCAGAAAAAGGTGCCAACAGAGGCAGGAGCCCAGTACAAAATGACAGCCTGCAGTGCCAGAAGAAACAGAATGAGTGAGTGAGATGGGGGAGTGAGTGACCTCAACGGAGCTATGTTGGGACAGCTGTGGATTTCTTTGTGGGCAGAAAAAGGTGCCAGTGCAGGCAGGAGTCCAGCACAAAAAGGCAGCCTGCAGCACCAGGAGAAACACAATGAGTGAATGAGAGATGGGGGAGTGAGTCAGCTCAACGGAGCTCTATTCTGACTGCTGTGGATTTCTTTGTGGGCAGAAAAAGGCTGCAATGCATGCAGGGGCCCAGTACAAAAGGGCAGCCTGCAGCAGCGGGAGAAACAGAATGAGTGAGTGAGAGAGGGAGAGTGAGCGAGTTCGACGGAGCTCTATCGTGACTGCTGCAAATTTCTTTGTGAGTGGAAGAAGGCAGCAATGCAGGCAGGAGCCCAATACAAAAGGGCAGTCTGCAGCGCTGGCAGAAAAGGAATGAGTGAGTGAGAGAGGGGGACCGAGTGAGCTCAATGGAGCTTTGTTGGTACTGCTGAGGATTCTTTGTGGGCAGGAAAAGGCACCAACAGGGGCAGAATCCCAGTACAAAAGGGTCGCCTGCAATGCCAGGAGAAACAGAATGAGCGAGTGATACGGGGGAGTAAGTGACCTCAACGGACCTCTATCATGACTGCTGTGGATTTCTTTGTGGGTAGAAAAAGGTGGCAATGCAGGCAGGAGCCCAGTAGAAAGGGCTAGCCTGCAGCACCAGCAGAAACGGAATGAGTGAGTGAGAAAGGGGGAGTGAGCGAGCTCAACGGAGCTGTATCGGAACTGCTGCAGATTTCTTTGTGGGCAGAAAAAGCTGACAACACAGGCAGGAGCCCAGTATAAAAGAGCAGCCTGCAGCAGCAGGAGACACAGAATGAGCGAGTAAGAGAGGGGGAGGGAGTGATTGAGCTCAACGGAGCTCTGTTAGTACTGCTGTGGATTTCTTTGTGGGCAGAAAAAGAAAGCAATGTATGCAGGGGCCCAGTACAAAAGGGCAGCCTGCAGCGGTGGGAAAAACAGAATGAGTGAGTGAGACAGGAGGAGTGAGCAACCTTAATGGAGCTCTGTCAGGACAGCTGTGGATTTCTGTGTGGGCAGAAAAAGGTGCCTGCTGTGGATTTCTGTGTGGGCAGAAAAAGGTGCCAGCGCTAGCAGGAGCACAGTAAAGAAGGGCAGTCTGCAGCACCGGGAGAAACACAATGAGCGAGTGAGAGGGGGGAGTTAGCGAGCTCAACAGACCTCTATCATGACTGCTGTGGATTTCTTTGTGGGCAAAAAAAGGTGGCAATGCAGGCAGGAGCCCAGTACAAAGGGCCAGCCTGCAGCACCAGCAGAAATGGAATGAGCGAGTGAGAGAGGGGGAGTGAGCAAGCTCAACGGAACTGTGTCGGGACTGCTGCCAATTTCTTTGTGGGCAGAAAAAGCCGACAACGCAGGCAGGAGTCCAGTATAAAAGGGCAGCCTGCAGCAGTGGGAGATACAGAATGAGTGCGTAAGAGAGGGGGAGGGAGTGAATGAGCTCAACGGAGCTCTGTTAGTACTGCTGCGGATTTCTTTGTGGGCAGAAAAAGAAAACAATGCATGCAGGGGCCCAGTACAAAAGGGCAGCCTGCAGCGGTGGGAGAAACAGAATGAGTGAGTGAGACAGGAGGAGTGAGCAACCTCAATGGAGATCTGTCAGGACAGCTGTGGATTTCTTTGTGGGCAGAAAATGGTGCCAGCGCTGGCAGGAGCACGGTACAAAAGGGCAGCCTGCAGCACTGGGAGAAACACAATGAGCGGGTGAGAGGGGGGAGTTAGCGAGCTCAACGGACCTCTATCATGACTGTTGCAGATTTCTTTGTGGGCAGAAAAAGGCACCAATGCAGGCAGGAGCCCAGTACTAAAGGCTAGTCTACAGTGCGGCAGAAAGGAATGAGCAAGTGAGAAAGGGGGAGTGAGAGAGCTCAACAGAGCTGTGTCAGTACTGCTGCCCATTTCTTTGTGGGCAGAAAAATTAACCAATGCAGGCAGGAGCCCAGTACAAAAGGGCAGCATGCAGCATCGGAAGACACAGAATGAGCGAGTGAGGGAAGGGGAGTGAGTGAGCTCAACGGAGCTCTGTTAGTTCTGCTGCAGATTTCTTTGTGGGCAGAAAAAGGCAGCAATGCATGCAGGGGCTCAGTACAAAAGGGCAGCCTGCAGTGGTGGGAGAACCAGACTAAGCAAGTGAGATGGGGGAGTGAGCGACCTGAACGGAGCTCTGTCGGGACAGCTGCGGATTTCCCTGTGAGCAGAAAAAGGTGCCAATGCAGGTTGGAACCCAGTACAGAAGGGCAGCCTGCAGCACCCGGAGAAACACAATGAGTGAATGAGAGAGGGGGAGAGTGAGCGAGCTCAACGGACCTCTATCATGACTTCTGAAAATTTCTTTGTGGGCAGAAACATAGAAACATAGAATTTGACGGCAGATAAGGACCACTTGGCCCACCCAGTCTGCCCATCTCCCTACCTGATGGATAAGCTGCAGATCCTAGTTAACCAGCAGCCTACTTCTTCCTACCCCCACCCCCTAGAATTGCCTTATGGCTGTCCCATGCTGCTTGAATTCCACCAAGCCAGGGAGGTCAGGTGGGTCATGTGGATGAACAACATATACCACTCTTAGAACTCCTGCTGCAGGTGAGTATCCTGTATTTCTAGGGACGTGGATATGTTGTTCAATCCACACTGTCTGGCAGACTCCTAGCAGTTCTCCGGGAGGAGGGAGGCAAGGTGCACACCCACCCCCTACTTAGGGAATAAGGACTGGAAAACAGAGGTCCCAAAACCAGCATCCCGGCGTGACAAGGTCAATGTGGTAATGGGAAATGAAGGTGTGTGCCAACTTCCAGGTAGCAGCCCTGCAGATTTCCTTCATAGGGACATCCTGAGAAGCAGCCACCAAAGCAGCAGTAAGGTGGGTAGAATTAGCTCTTATCCCTCTGGGATGCTCCATGCCCGCCAACCTGTCACAGAGATCTATGCAGGAGGTGACCCACCTGCCTATCGTCTGCTTGGCTGCAGGTCTGCCAGGTGCAGCTTCACCGTAGGTGACAAACAGCTGGCGAACCTCTACCTCAACTTCAGCCATTCACTCTTTATAATAAAAGCGCTCTTCTAGGGTCCAAAGTATGGAGCCTATTTCGGCCTCAGAGGTGTGACTGGGGTAGAACACCAACAGAGTCAACACCTGGTTAAAGTGAAACTCTGACACCACCTTCGGAAGGAATTTCGGGTGGGGGCGAAGGACAACCTTGTCCCTGTGTAAGACCAGATAAGGAGACTCTATCGAAAATGCCTGGAGCTCTCCCATCCTTCTGGCTGACGTGATAGCCACCAAGAAGGCGGTCTTCCACAACAGGTGAGAGATGTCACACCTGTGCATTGGTTCAAATGGCTTGCCCATGAGCTTAGCCAATACCAGCAGTAGATCCCATGGAGGTGGAAGTTCTCCCACCGGAGGGGATGTGTGGTCCAGGCCTTTGAAAAAGCACCCGACCACCTTCTCCTGCACCCCGACTGCTTGCCGGCCCGCGCCAGTGAAGCAGAGATGGCTATAAGTGCATAAGGGTCATCGACGAAGCCCCTGCTGAAAGGGACCCTGAGTAGTCAGGATGCTAGCCAAGGAATGGGAAGAAAGGACCAACCCCTTGTTGTGACACCAAATGGAGAATCTCTTCCATTTGAAGGTGTAGCATTTTCTGGTCGACTTCTTACGGGATGCCTCAACGACGCTGAGGACCTCATCAGAAAGACCCAAAGCCTGGAACTCAAGCCACTCAGGAACCAGGCCAACAGGTGCAGGGACTGACGGTCCACATGAAGAACCTCCCCTGTGTCGACTGAGAGCAGGTCCGGGTGAAAAAGACAGCAATGCAGGCAGGAGCCCAGTACAAAAGGCCAGTCTGCAGCACCAGCAGAAACTGAATGAATGAGTGAGAAAGGGGGAGTAAGCAAGCTCAACAGACCTGTGTCAGGACAGCTGCAGATTTCTTTGTGGCAGAAAAAGCCACCAGCGCAGGCAGGAGCCTAGTACAAAAGTGCAGCCTGCAGCAGTGGGAGACACAGAATGAGTGGGTGAGTGAGGGAGGAGGAGTGAGTGAGCTCAGCGGAGCTCTGTTGGGACTGCTGCAGATTTCTTTGTGGGCAGGAAAAGGCAGCAATGCAAGCAGATGCCCAGTACAAAAGGGCAGCCTGCAGCAGTGGGAGACACAGAATGAGTGGGTAAGTGAGAGAGAGGGAGTGAGCAAACTCAACGGAGCTCTATTGTGACTGCATCAGATTTCTTTGTGGTCAGAAGAAGGCAGCAACGCAGGCAGGAGCCCAGTACAAAAGGACAGCCTGCACCACTGGCAGAAAAGGAATGAGTGAGTGAGAGAGGGGGAGTGAGTGAGCTCAACGGTGCTCTGTTGGGACTGCTTCAGATTTCTTTGTGGGCAGAAAAAGGCACCAACTGGGGCAGGAGCCCTGTATAAAAGGGCAGCCTGCAGTGCCAGGAGAAACAGAATGAGTGAGTGCTACGGGGGAGTGAACGGCCTCAACAGAGCTCTATCATGACTGCTGTGGATTTCTTTGTGGGCAGAAAAAGGTGGCAATGCAGGCAGGAGCCCAGTACAAAAGGTCAGCCTGCAGCGCAAGCAGAAATTGAATGAGTGACTGAGAGAGGGGTAGTGAGCGAGTTCAATGGAGCTGTGTCAGTACTGCTGCCGATTTCTTTGTGGGCTGAAAAAGCCACCAATGCAGGTAGGAGCCCAGTATAAAAGAGCAGCCTGCAGCAGTGGGAGCACAGAATGAGCAAGTGAGGGAAGGGGAGGGACTGAGTGAGCTCCATGGAGCTTTTTTGAGACTTCTGCGGATTTCTTTGTGGGCAGAAAAAGGCAGCAATGCATGCAGGGGCCCAGTACAAAAGGGCAGCCTGCAGCTCCAGAAGAAATAGAATGAGGGAGTCAGACGGTGGAGTGAGCAAGCTCAACAGAGCTCTATTGTGACTGCTGTGGATTTCTTTGTGGGCAGAAAAAGGTGGCAACACAGGCAGGAGACCAGTACAAAAGCCCAGCCTGCAGCACTGGCAGAAACAGAATGGCCGAGTGAGGCAGAGTGTTCGACCTCAACAGAGCCATGTTGAGACAGCTGCAGATTTCTTTGTGGGCAGAAAAAGGTGCCAATGCAGGCAGGAGTCCAGTACAAAAGGGCAGCCTGCAGCGCCAGGAGAAACACAATGAGCGAATGAGAGAGGGGGGAGTGAGTCAGCTCAGCAGAGCTCTATTTTGACTGCTGTGGATTTCTTTGTGGGCAGAAAAAGAAAACAATGCATGCAGGGGCCCAGTACAAAAGGGCAGCCTGCAGCGGTGGGAGAAACAGAATGAATGAGTGAGACAGGAGGAGTGAGCAACCTCAATGGAGATCTGTCAGGACAGCTGTGGATTTCTTTGTGGGCAGAAAATGGTGCCAGCGCTGGCAGGAGCACGGTACAAAAGGGCAGCCTGCAGCACTGGGAGAAACACAATGAGCGGGTGAGAGGGGGGAGTTAGCGAGCTCAACGGACCTCTATCATGACTGTTGCAGATTTCTTTGTGGGCAGAAAAAGGCACCAATGCAGGCAGGAGCCCAGTACTAAAGGCTAGTCTACAGTGCCGGCAGAAAAGGAATGAGCAAGTGAGAAAGGGGGAGTGAGAGAGCTCAACAGAGCTGTGTCAGTACTGCTGCCCATTTCTTTGTGGGCAGAAAAATTAACCAATGCAGGCAGGAGCCCAGTACAAAAGGGCAGCATGCAGCATCGGAAGACACAGAATGAGCGAGTGAGGGAGGGGGAGTGAGTGAGCTCAACGGAACTCTGTTAGTTCTGCTGCAGATTTCTTTGTGGGCAGAAAAAGGCAGCAATGCATGCGGGGCTCAGTACAAAGGGCAGCCTGCAGTGGTGGGAGAACCAGACTAAGCAAGTGAGATGGGGGTGAGCGACCTGAGCGAACTCTGTCGGGACAGCTGCAGTTTCCTGTGAGCAGAAAAAGGTGCCAATGCAGGTTGGAACCCAGTACAGAAGGGCAGCCTGCAGCACCGGAGAAACACAATGAGTGAATGAGAGAAGGGGAGTGAGCGAGCTCAACGGACCTCTATCATGACTTCTGAAAATTTCTTTGTGGGCAGAAACATAGAAACATAGAATTTGACGGCAGATAAGGACCACTTGGCCCACCCAGTCTGCCCATCTCCCTACCTGATGGATAAGCTGCAGATCCTAGTTAACCAGCAGCCTACTTCTTCCTACCCCCAACCCCTAGAATTGCCTTATGGCTGTCCCATGCTGCTTGAATTCCACCAAGCCAGGGAGGTCAGGTGGGTCATGTGGATGAACAACATATACCACTCTTAGAACTCCTGCTGCAGGTGAGTATCCTGTATTTCTAGGGGCGTGGATATGTTCAATCCACACTGTCTGGCAGACTTCTAGCAGTTCTCCGGAGGAGGGAGGCAAGGTGCACACCCCCTACTTAGGGAATAAGGACTGGAAAACAGAGGTCCCAAAACCAGCATCCCGGCGTGACAAGGTCAATGTGGTAATGGGAAATGAAGGTGTGTGCCAACTTCCAGGTAGCAGCCCTGCAGATTTCCTTCATAGGGACGTCCTGAGAAGCAGCCACCAAAGCAGCAGTAAGGTGGGTAGAATTAGCTCTTATCCCTCTGGGATGCTCCATGCCCGCCAACCTGTAACAGAGATCTATGCAGGAGGTGACCCACCTGCCTATCGTCTGCTTGGCTGCAGGTCTGCCAGGTGCAGCTTCACCGTAGGTGACAAACAGCTGGCGAACCTCTACCTCAACTTCAGCCATTCACTCTTTATAATAAAAGCGCTCTTCTAGGGTCCAAAGTATGGAGCCTATTTCGGCCTCAGAGGTGTGACTGGGGTAGAACACCAACAGAGTCAACACCTGGTTAAAGTGAAACTCTGACACCACCTTCGGAAGGAATTTGGGTGGGGCGAAGGACAACCTGTCCTGTGTAAGACCAGATAAGGAGACTCTATCGAAAATGCCTGGAGCTCTCCCATCCTTCTGGCTGACGTGATAGCCACCAAGAAGGCGGTCTTCCACAACAGGTGAGAGATGTCACACCTGTGCATTGGTTCAAATGGCTTGCCCATGAGCTTAGCCAATACCAGCAGTAGATCCCATGGAGGTGGAAGTTCTCCCAACGGAGGGGATGTGTGGTCCAGGCCTTTGAAAAAGCACCCGACCACCTTCTCCTGCACCACCGACTGCTTGCCGGCCCGCGCCCGGTAGGCAGAGATGGCTGCCAAGTGCACCTTAAGGGTCATCGACCGAAGCCCTTGCTGAGAAAGGGACCACAGGTAGTCCAGGATGCTAGCCAAGGAATGGGAAGAAAGGACCAACCCCTTGTTGTGACACCAAATGGAGAATCTCTTCCATTTGAAGGTGTAGCATTTTCTGGTCGACTTCTTACGGGATGCCTCAACGACGCTGAGGACCTCATCAGAAAGACCCAAAGCCTGGAACTCAAGCCACTCAGGAACCAGGCCAACAGGTGCAGGGACTGACGGTCCACGAAGAACCTCCCTGTGTCGAGACTGAGAGCAGGTCCGGTGAAAAGACAGCAATGCAGGCAGGAGCCCAGTACAAAAGGCCAGTCTGCAGCACCAGCAGAAACTGAATGAATGAGTGAGAAAGGGGTAAGCAAGCTCAACAGACCTGTGTCAGGACAGCTGCAGATTTCTTTGTGGCGAAAAAGCCACCAAGCGCAGGCAGAGCCTAGTACAAAGTGCAGCCTGCAGCAGTGGGAGACACAGAATGAGTGGGTGAGTGAGGGAGGAGGGTGAGTGAGCTCAGCGGACTCTGTTGGGACTGCTGCAGATTTCTTTAATGGGCAGGAAAAGAGCAGCAATGCAAGCAGATGCCCAGTACAAAAGGACAGCCTGCAGCAGTGGGAGACACAGAATGAGTGGGTAAGTGAGAGAGGGGTGAGCAAACTCAGCGGAGCTCTATTGTGACTGCATCAGATTTCTTTGTGGTCAGAAGAAGGCAGCAAGCACGAGCAGGAGCCCAGTACAAAGGACAGCCTGCACCACTGGCAGAAAGGAATGAGTGAGTGAGAGAGGGGGTGAGTGAGCTCAACGAGTGCTCTGTTGGGACTGCTTCAGATTTCTTTGTGGGCAGAAAAGGCACCAACTGGGGCAGGAGCCCTGTATAAAGGGCAGCCTGCAGTGCCAGGAGAAACAGAATGAGTGAGTGCTACGAGGGGGTAGAACGGCCTCAACAGAGCTCTATCATGACTGCTGTGGATTTCTTTGTGGGCAGAAAAGGTGGCAATGCAGGCAGGAGCCCAGTACAAAGGTCAGCCTGCAGCGCAGAAATTGAATGAGTGACTGAGAGAGGGTAGTGGCGAGTTCAATGGAGCTGTGTCAGTACTGCTGCCGATTTCTTTGTGGGCTGAAAAGCCACCAATGCAGTGAGCCCAGTATAAAAGAGCAGCCTGCAGCAGTGGGAGCACAGAATGAGCAAGTGAGGGAAGGGGAGGGACTGAGTGAGCTCCATGGAGCTTTGAGACTTCTGCGGATTTCTTTGTGGGCAGAAAAAGGCAGCAATGCATGCAGGGGCCCAGTACAAAAGGGCAGCCTGCAGCTCCAGAAGAAATAGAATGAGGGAGTCAGACGGTGGAGTGAGCAAGCTCAACAGAGCTCTATTGTGACTGCTGTGGATTTCTTTGTGGGCAGAAAAAGGTGGCAACACAGGCAGGAGACCAGTACAAAAGCCCAGCCTGCAGCACTGGCAGAAACAGAATGAGCGAGTGAGACGGGGGAGTGTTCGACCTCAACAGAGCCATGTTGAGACAGCTGCAGATTTCTTTGTGGGCAGAAAAAGGTGCCAATGCAGGCAGGAGTCCAGTACAAAAGGGCAGCCTGCAGCGCCAGGAGAAACACAATGAGCGAATGAGAGAGGGGGGAGTGAGTCAGCTCAGCAGAGCTCTATTTTGACTGCTGTGGATTTCTTTGTGGGCAGAAAAAGGCAGCAATGCACGCAGGGGCCCAGTACAAAAGGGCAGCCTGCAGCAGTGGGAGAAACAGAATGAATGAGTGAGAGAGGGGGAGTGAGCAAGCTCAACGGAGCTCTATCACGACTGCTGCAAATTTCTTTGTGAGCAGAAGAAGGCAGAAATGCAGGCAGGAGCCCAATACAAACGGGCAGTCTCCAGCGCTGGCAGAAAAGGAATGAGTGAGTGAGAGAGGGGAAACGAGTGAGCTCAATGGAGCTCTGTTAGGACTGCTGCAGATTTCTTTGTGGGCAGGAAAAGGCGCCAACAGGGGCAGGATCCCAGTACAAAAGGGCAGCCTGCAGCACCAGGAGAAACAGAATGAGCGAGTGAGACAGGGGGAGTGAGTGACCTCAACAGACCTCTATCATGACTGCTGTGGATTTCTTTGTGGGCAGAAAAAGGTGGCAATGCAGGCAGGAGCCCAGTACAAAGGGCCAGCCTGCAGCACCAGCAGAAACGGAATGAGCGAGTGAGAGAGGGGGGAGTGAGCAAGCTCAACGGAGCTGTGTCGGGACTGCTACCGATTTCTTTGTGGTCAGAAAAAGCTGACAACACAGGCAGGAGTCCAGTATAAAAGGGCAGCCTGCAGCAGTGGGAGACACAGAATGAGCAAGTAAGAGAGGGGAAGGGAGTGAGTGAGTGAGCTCAACGGAGCTCTGTTAGTACTGCTGCGGATTTCTTTGTGGGCAGAAAAAGAAAGCAATGCATGCAGGGGCCCAGTACAAAAGGGCAGCCTGCAGCGGTGGGAGAAACAGAATGAGTGAGTGAGACAGGAGGAGTGAGCAACCTCAATGGAGCTCTGTCAGGACAGCTGTGAATTTCTTTGTGGGCAGAAAAAGGTGCCAGTGCTGGCAGGAGCACAGTACAAAAGGGCAGCCTGCAGCACCGGGAGAAACACAATGAGCGAGTGAGAGGGAGGAGTTAGCGAGCTCAACGGACCTCTATCATGACTGTTGCAGATTTCTTTGTGGGCAGAAAAAGGCACCAATGCAGGCAGGAGCCCAGTACTAAAGGCCTGTCTGTAAAAGGAATGAGCAAGTGAGAGAGGGGGAGTGAGCGAGCTCAATGGAGCTGTGTCAGTACTGCTGCCCATTTCTTTGTGGGCAGAAAAAGCCACCTATGCAGGCAGGAGCCCAGTACAAAAGGGCAGCCTGCAGCAGCGGAAGACACAGAATGAGCAAGTGAGGGAGGAGGAGTGAGTGAGCCCAGCAGAGCTCTGTTAGTACTGCTGCAGATTTCTTTGTGGGCAGAAAAAGGCAGCAATGCATGCAGGGGCCCAGTACAAAAGGGCAGCCTGCAGTGGTGGGAGAACCAGAATAAGCAAGTGAGATGGGGGAATGAGCGACCTGAACGGAGCTCTGTCGGGACAGCTGCGAATTTCTCTGTGAGCAGAAAAAGGTGCCAATGCAGGCAGGAACCCAGTACAGAAGGGCAGCCTGCAGCACCGGGAGAAACTCAATGAGTGAATGAGAGAGGGGGAGTGAGCGAGCTCAACGGACCTCTATTGTGACTTCCGCAAATTTCTTTGTGGGCAGAAAAAGTCAGCAACACAGGCAGGAGCCCAGTACAAAAGGCCAGTCTGCAGCACCAGCAGAAACTGAATGAATGAGTGAGAGAGGTGGAGTAAGCAAGCTCAACAGGCCTGTGTCAGGATGGCTGCAGATTTCTTTGTGGCAGAAAAAGCCACCAGCGCAGGCAGGAGCCCAGTACAAAAGTGCAGCCTGCAGCAGTGGGAGACACAGAATGAGTGGGTGAGTGAGGGAGGAGGAGGGAGTGAGTGAGCTCAATGGAGCTCTGTTGGGACTGCTGCAGATTTCTTTGTGGGCAGGAAAAGGCAGCAATGCAAGCAGGCGCCCAGTACAAAAGGGCAGCCTGCAGCAGTGCGAGACACAGAATGAGTGGGCAAGTGAGAGCGAGGGAGTGAGCGAGCTCAATGGAGCTCTATTGTGACTGCATCAGATTTCTTTGTGGGCAGAAGAAGGCAGCAATGCAGGCTGGAGCCCAGTACAAAAGGACAGCCTGCACCGCAGGCTGAAAAGGAATGAGGAGTGAGAGAGGGAGTGGAGTGAGCTCAACGGTGCTCTGTTGGGACTGCTGCAGATTTCTTTGTGGGCAGAAAAAGGCGCTAGCGGGCAGGAGCCCTGTATAAAGGGCAGCCTGCAGTGCCAGGAGAAACAGAATGAGTGAGTGATACAGGGGGAGTGAGCGACCTCAACAGAGCTCTATCATGACTGCTGTGGATTTCTTTGTGGGCAGAAAAAGGCAGCAATACGTGCAGGAGACCAGTATAAAAGGTCAGCCTGCAGCGCAGGCAGAAATTGAACGAGCGAGTCAGAGAGGGGGAGTGAGCAAGCTCAACGGAGCTGTGTCAGTACTGTTGCCGATTTCTTTGTGGGCTGAAAAAGCCACCAATGCAGGTAGGAGCCCAGTACTAAAGAGCAGCCTGTAGCAGCGGGAGACACAGAACGAGCAGGTGAGGGAAGGGGAGGGAGTGAGTGAGCTCCATGGAGCTCCTTTGGGACTTCTGTGGATTTCTATGTGGGCAGAAAAAGGCAGCAATGCATGCCGGGGCCCAGTACAAAAGGGCAGCCTGCAGCGCTGGCAGAAATGGAATGAGTGAGTGAGACGGTGGAGTGAGAAAGCTCCGTGGAGCTCTACTGTGACTGCTGTGGATTTCTTTGTGGGCAGAAAAAGGCGGCAACACAGGCAGGAGCCCAGTACAAAAGCCTAGCCTGCAGCACCGGCAGAAACAGAATGAGCAAGTGAGAGAGGGGGAGTGAGCAAGCTCAACAGACCTGTGTCAGGACTGCTGCAGATTTCTTTGTGGGAATAAAACGCCACCAACAGAGGCAGGAGCCCAGTACAAAAGGGGCAGCCTGCTGGACCAGGAGAAACAGACTGAGTGAGTGAGAGAGGGGGATTCAGCCACCTCAACGGAACTTTGTCGGGACAGCTGCGGATTTCTTTGTGGACAGAAAAGGGGTGCCAATGCAGGTAGGAACCCCATACAAAACTGCAGCCTGCAGCACTGGGAGAAAAATAACTAGTGAGTGACAGAGGGGTAGTGAGAGAGCTCAACAGACCAACGCAATCAACATTCGACATTGACAAATGCGTGTTTATTTCTGCTCCTATCTCAAACCCAAAGCAGTTGTTCATAAGGGGTTAATGCTGATCTGCATGACTAATTATTAAAGGGAATTCAAACACCAGAGATTAGGAGTTCCAATGTAGAAATGCCTGGGCAGGTACCATCAGAAGAAATGGCATATTTGAGTCAAACAACAGAGTTTGTGAAGACATATATTAAATGAAGGCAAAGATGAACAAGGCAGGGTGAAAATAATGTAATATTTCTCTTAGCAGTAACATTCAAATACATGAGAGAATAATGGAGTTCCAATGAACTGCCTCAGGTCAGAGGAAAGAGAATATTTGGGTCAAATGACAGAAATGTTTGTGAATCAACATATTGGGACACACAGAAAGTGAAGGCAAGGATGAATAGAACAAGGCAGAGGGAAAATAAAGCAATATTTCTGTGCTGGTGGGGTTGTGTCTGCATTATGCATGTAATGTAGGTAAAGGAGAAATGGAGGGAGACCAGTATAAAGAGAAGACACAGAAAGTTGTTAATTAAAGGGGAAATACATGCAGTGATGGAGATGGAACATAAAAGGCAAAGCTAAAGGTGAAAACAGATATGACAAGCATTTGTCAATGTCGAATGTTTGCTTGTTGGCATTTGCAGTGGTAGTGTAGAAGTTACAGAGCTGCGTAATAGGAATGGCAGTGAAGTATTGAACTGAAGCCAACCCCACCGCCACCCTGCAGAGAGTGACAGGCATTGGGGTGTGTCTTTGGGTTGTCAGGCATAACGGCCACGCCATTTCACCACACCCCACCCTGCAGACACTGACAAGTGTCACGGTGTGCTTTGGGGTCTTTGGCCCTTATGCGCACCCCATTCCATCAGGAAATATG
Source organism: Neoceratodus forsteri (assembly GCA_016271365.2). Lineage (NCBI taxonomy): Eukaryota > Metazoa > Chordata > Ceratodontiformes > Ceratodontidae > Neoceratodus > Neoceratodus forsteri. The sequence continues at coordinate 29,504,389 of CM028129.1, forward strand.
GTGAGATGGGTGCGGTATAGGAGAATGGGGTGAACTTTGGGGCCAAAGAGTCCAAGGCATTCCTCGATGCTTCTCACTGGCTACAGGGTGTGGAATGGTATGAGCATTACAAGCAAGAATCTCAAGTCACAACCCTGATGCCTGTCATTCTCTACGGGGTTGGGCGTTATGGTTGGAAACCGTAATACCTCAGGCATTCGTTGGTATTTTCACTCCAAATTTTCAACACTTTTTTTTGTGACCCCATCTCATGAACAGTGACAATATCAGTTTGCTAGCCTAAAGCTGCTTATGCACAGCGACTACGGCATTTAGCACCACAGGTGCAAACACATTTCGAACAGCATGTAAAAAATGACAGCTGTACTGTTCATGGGGAGGTGTAAAAAATGGCAATGTTGCAAATCTGTAATAAAAATATTAAAAAAACTGGTGAAGCCACGAGCGTGCATAGAAACTGTGCAACGCACACCCATAATGTAATTAGTTTGGGGATTTTTTTCAGCAGATTGTCAACAGAGGCATTTTGGGACCTCTGATCATGAACAGTGTCACTGTGATTTTTTTTATCTGTCCCGAACAATGATTTACGACAGTGACCACGCATCTCTGCGCTGAAAGTGTGAAAACACATTTTGGCCATGTTGTGAAAAATGACAGCTGTACTGTTCATAAGGAAGTGTGGAAAAATGCCACTGGTGAAAATCTGGACTGAAAATATTACAAAGTCATGAACTTACGAGGGTGCATGGAAACTGCGCAATGCTCACTCATACCACAGTCATTTTATGGACTTTTGTCTCCAAATTTTAACATAGCCATTTTAAGACCTCTGCTCATGAACAGTGTAACTGTGATTTTCTTAATCGGCCCCAAACATTGCTTTCGCACACTGACTGCACCATTGAGCGCTATATGTGCGAAAACACATTTTGGGCGACATGTGAAAAATGGCAGCTGTACTGTTCATAAGGAAGTGTTATAAAATGGCAATGTTGAAAATCTGGAGTGAAAATATTGAAAATTTGCAAACTTACGAGCGTGCATAGGAACTGCGCAACGCACTCTCATAAAACAGTCATTTTAGGAATTTTTCTCCAAATTTTCAACATAGCCATTTTAAAACCTCTGCTCATGAACAGTGTCACTGTGATTTTCTTAATGAGTCCATACATTGATTTACGCACACCGACTGCGCCATTGTGCACTACATGGGACGGAAACACATTTTGGGCAAGATGTGAAAATGACAGCTGCACTGCTCATAAGGAAGTGTAATAAAATAGCAATGTTGAAAATCTGGATTGAAAATATTGAAATTTGCAAACTTCGGTCGCGTGAGGAACTGAGCAATCGATCAGAAACAGTCATATTTAGGGATTTTTTCACCAAATTTTCAACATAGCCATTTTAAGATGTCTGCTCATGAACAGTGTCACTGTGATTTTCTTTATGTGTTCCATACATTGATTTCGCACACTGACTGCACCATTGTGCGCTACATGGATGAAAACACATTTTGGGCAAGATGTGAAAAATGACAGCTGCACTGCTCATAAGGAGGTGTGGTAAAATGGCAATGTTGAAAATCTGGAGTAAAAATATTGAAAATTCACGAACTTACGAGAGTTCGTAGGAATAGCACAGTGCACGTTCGTAAAACAGTCATTTTTAGGAATTTTTTCACCAAATTTTCAACATAACCATTTTAATACCTCTGCTCATGAACAGTGTCACTGTGATTTTCTTAATTTGTTCTGTACATTGATTTCGCACAGTGACTGTGCCATTGTGTGCTACATGGGTGGAAACACGTTTTGGGTGAGATGTGAAAAATGACAGCTGTACTACTCATAAGAAGGTGTGGTAAAATGGCAATGTTGAAAATCTGGAGTGAAAATATTGAAAATCCGTGAACTTACCAGTGTGCGTAGGAACTGCGTAACGCACGCTCGTAAAACAGTCATTTTTAGGAATTTTTTTACCAAATTTTTAACATAGCCATTTTAAAACCTCTGCTCATGAACAGTGTCACTCTGATTTTCTTAATTTTTTCCGTACATTGATTTCACACATCAACTGCATCATTGTACGCTACATGAGCAGAAACACGTTTTGGGCAAGATGTGAAAAATGACAGCTGTACTACTCATACGAAGATGTGGTAAAATGGCAATGTTGAAAATCTGGAGTAAAAATATTGAAAATTTGTGAACTTATGAGCCTGCATAGGAACTGCGCAACGCACGCTCGTAAAACTGTCATTTTTTGGAATTTTTCCACCAAATTTTCAAAATAGGCTTCTTGAGAGCCCACCTTATCAACGCTGGCAGTGTCGTTTCATTAATCGGGCCCAAAAGGTGATTTTGCGCAATGACTGCGAAATCACCCTTCAGGCCTGAATAACGCATGACAGTGACATCATTCATGAGAAGGGGTTCCAAAAACCCCATGTTGAAAATTTGGTGCAAAAATTCCAAAAAATGCTTGAGATATCCAACAAAGTTGAAAAAACCCTATCTATCCTATTATACAGCTTACCAGCATTTCCTAAGTTCGCGGTCGGCTTTGAAGAGTGCAGACGTGTTCCCGTCCACTGAAGATCGTTGCGCTGAGGTCCGGAGGAAACTATGGGGTGAGGGGGGTGTGGGGAGGCAGGGTGCGCAGTGGGTGGGTGCAGGTTGTGGGAGGGGGGCAGGGAGAAGCGCTGAGGGACAGTTTTTAATTTTCAGGGTTTTTTTCCAAAATGATGACGTGGGACATTTGCCACTGGGGACGGCTGGTTGGGGGGGGCATGAAGCCACCGGGGGATTGAGCACCCCCATCGGCCATAGCATCAGTTGCCTAGCTGGGGTGGGCTCCCAGCGTGGCACCCTGTACTCTCGGGGGGGAGGACAGTGGAGCAGACGAGGGATTGGGCACCCCCATCGGCTATACAATGACTTGCCATGCTGGGGTGGGCACCCAGCGTGGCATTTGGAAGGCTTTGGGGGGGTGCAGCACAGCCAATGGGGGATTGGGCACCCCCGGCTGTACAGTATGTGCTTGAGGAGGCAGCACGCAGTATGCGTGCATGTGTGTATGTGTGTGTGTGTGTGTGTGTGTGTGTGTGTAGGGGAGTGCTCATGAGCAGACTATATCTGATCGCTGCTCACTGAAATGTAGCTCCCCCTTTCAACTGTTCTCCACTGCATTTTGGAGCTGTCATAGACAGCTCCAGCAGGCATTGGAGAACTGCGGCCGTGCCTCCCAACACACTGACTGAATTGGAAGAGGGGGTGACGCATCTCTGAAAACTCGGATGATGGCACTATGTTTCTTGCACATGCGTGCAAGCAAACATAAAAATGGCTGGGGAAATGAAAATTAAAAAAGCTTAAAAGGAAGAGCTGGAAAAAGTAGTGAAGGTGGTGTGGGGTGGTAACAGAATTTGATGAGATTAGGGAGGTGCGAAATTGGAAAATTTCACTTAGCAAAATATTTTGCGTAATTAGCGCATTTTGTGAAATGATTCCCTGGGTGAAATGCAAAAATTCACCCAAGGTTGGGCACAAAATTTTGCCCCCAAGCTGGCTAAATTTCAATCGTGGGTGAAATTTCGCACCCATTGATGTAATCGTGCCACCCATGGTGAAATTTCATCACCTGTGGGAGTAATTTTGCCTCCCACGGTTAAATGTTGTGGCCACTGTGCAAAGTTCTTCCTGGTGTCTAGTGGTCCCCCCACCCCCTCCCAGCCACTCACTGGCTGATTTTGTTATCCTGGTGTCCGGTGGTCCCCCCCAGCTGATCACCTGCTGAAATTACATCAAATAAGCACACCCATACACAAGTTTCCCTGCCCCTCCATTTGTTGTATTTTAATAAATAAATAAAATTCACCCTCCACTCCCTAGTGTCTAGCGGTCCCCCCGCCAATCACTGGCTGTAATTACATAAAATAAGCACTCTCACCCTCCCAAGTTACCCTTCTGCCTCCGTTTGTTTTATTAAAAAAAAATTCACCCTCAATTCCCTGGTATCTAATGGCCCCCCACCCCATCAATAGATAGCAGCAGCCACCCACTCCCCAGTAACCTGATTAGGCCACTAGTGCAGCCTCCACTCACTTCCATGGCTGGCAGCCCAACTGACCGCAACTGACGCTTGAATGAATGCGTACCACGCTCATTCATTCATTTATTAATCAAGCAGTCAGTGGTGGTCAGAATGAAACTGCCAGTCATGGAAAGGTGAGAAGTAGACTGCTGCCCGTGGCCTGATCTAGAGAAAGGCTGGTGAAATGCTACTATCTGTGATGAGGTGAAAAATCCACTAGACACCAGGAGTGCAGATGAATTTTTTTTGTAAAACAAACAAAAGCGCTAGGTAACTTTGGGAGGATAACATGTAATGATATATGGCCAGTGATGGCTGGGGACCACTAGACACCATGGAGTGGAATGTGACTTTTGTTTTTGTTTTTTTAATAAAACAAATGGGGGGTGCAGAGTAACTTGTGTATGTGGGGGATTTCAATTTACAGACTTGTGGCAGGCGGCGACAGGCAAAATTGAGGGCAAAATTTTGCATCAATTTTGTGAAATATTTCACTCAGCAAAATTGCTGATTTCGCTGCAATTTCACCAGCAAAATTTTATTTCACTGCATGACATACAGTATATATAACAAATTCTGGCAGAACCACTATGGCTGCAAATGCATTAACTAGATAAGGGTGTTTCATGGGCTAAGACATAGAAACATAGAATTCAATGGCAGATAAGGACTACTTGGCCCACCCAGTCTGCCCATTTCCCTACCCAAAGGATAAGCTGCAGATACTAGTTAACCAACAGCCTACTTCCTCCTACCCCCCACTAGAATTTCCTTATGTCTGTCCCATGCATTCTTGAATTCTCCCACTGTTTTTGACTCCACAATCTCCTTAGAAAGGCCATTCCATGCATAATACCACTCTCTCTGTGAAAAAGTACTTCCTCACATTACTTCTGTGCCATCCCCTCTCTCTAGCTTCAGATTGTGCCCCCTTGTTCTTGTACACCTCTTTTTCTTTTTTTTTATTTATTGTACTTTTTCTGGTAGGGCCTCTTGTCAGAGTCAGCCCTGGTCACGGCCCCAGAGTCCACCCCACCGCTAATTGCCATTGCTCTCCCTGTCACCCTCGGCTTACTCCCCAGAGGGAGGGGCTGTGGCACTGGTCTCCTGCTATTCCAGTACCACGGAACAGGTATCTGGTTGGGAGAGCTTCTGGCGATGGATGCTAATTGAAGCCCCAGGGAGGGCTTCATGAAGACAGAGACTCCACCTTGCTTTTTTCCCCCTGTAGTCTGGGGCGGAGATGTGCAATGATGTCTAGTATGTGTCCCACCCCAGAGAAACTTGATTTTGCGTCGCTACAGGGCGGCAACCTGGCCTCTGCCAGCTGTTGCTCCTGTGCGATCACAGGCCCCCCTCCCCCCCAGAGAAGGAGAGCAGTCCTAGGGATGCTTAATCCTTCTCCCCCTGGCCAGCCCTCCAATGACTCAGATCCATTCTTGAACCCAGGTCACCGGCATTGCAAGTGGAAATCCAACCGCTGCACTGACAGGCCAGCCCTCACACAACTTTTTTTCTGAAAGATGCTACCCTCTTGGATTTTGTTGATTTATTTATTTATTTATTTATTTAAACATCAGTTTAGAAACCTTGAGATTGCCTTGAGGTACTTGAAAGTTCTATCATGCCCCCCCTCTCCCTTCTTTCCTCAAGGGTATACTTATTAAGCTCCTTTAGTCTGTCTTTGTAAACATGAATTGCATTTAGTAAGGCCTACGATACCATTCCATGTATGACTTGTGAACATGCTGGGCAGCCTGAAAGTGGGTCACAAGGTGATAAACTGGGTTAGGAATTGGTTGAATGATAGAAGATAGAGTCATGGTAAATGGTGCTCAAAGTAATGAAAGGAGTGTGACTGGCAGGGTGCCACAGGGATCAGTCCTGGACCCAGTCCTGTTTAATGTCTTCATAAGTGAAATTATGGAGGGGCTGGAGGGGAAAGTGTGCCTCTTTGCAAATGACACTAAGACCTGCAACAGGATAGAGACTCCAGGAAGGGTGGAAAAAATGAGGAGGGATCTAGTTAAACTGGTAAAATGGTTCGAAGTGTAGCAGCTGAGATTTAATGCAATAAAGTGAATAAATCATGCATTTTGGGTTGCAGGAACATGGAGAGGATTGGGGGAGAGAAACTGATGGTCACCAAACAGGAAAGGGATTTGGAGGTAATCATACTGGATGACCTAAAGAGCCAGTGTGATGCTGGGGTGCATAAGAAGAGGTATCAGCAGCAGAAAGAAGGAGGTGGTGATGCCACTGTGCAGATCACTGGTAAGACCTCATTTGGAATACAGTGTCCAGTTCTGGAGGCCACATCTCCATAAGGATGTAGACAGAGTGGGGGCAGTAAAGAAGGGCAACAAAGATGGTGCAGAGCCTGCACTAAAAGTCATATGAGGAGAGACTGGGAGACCTCAATATATACACCCTGGAGGAGAGGAAAGGAGAGGAGAGGAGAGGAGAGGAGAGGAGAGAGAGGAGAGGAGGAGAGGAGAGAGGAGAGGAGAGAGTGGAGTGATATGATAGAAACCTTCAAATATCTAAAAGGCAAAAATAGGATGCTGGAGAGTAGCATCTTTCAAAAAAGGAGATGTCCAGGAACGAGGGGGCATGATATGAGGTTGGAAGAGGTAGACTAAGGGGTACCGTAGGGAAATATTTCTTCACAGAAAGGGTGGTGGAACCTCCAGAGCCTTCACAAGTCAGTTTCATTTTGAAAGGGAGAAAAAAAAACACAATTGACACATTTCACGAAATACTACTATACACTATAAAAAAATTAGGATGAGCAACTTTATGCATAACCAATGTGTTCTTTCACCTCAGGGTTCTGATTCCTGTGGACCTCTCAAGCTTCGCCCTCCTGGTCAGAGGGAATCAGAACCCCTCTATGGCAGAAGACACTGGTTGTGCATAGTTGCCCATCCAGTATTCTCCATATTTAGTGCTGCATTGAGGATGTCTAAGCAATAAACCTGTGTCAAACAATTGCTTTAAATTAGACCAAGATTCTAGTCTATTTAATTCAAATTTGTCAAGAGAAGGAGCAAAGTTGGAAGAAACCAAAGGAATAGCAACCCTATAAGTCAGGAGGTATGTAGATGTGAAGGGCTACCCAGTTGTCAACTGCCAGCAATATCAATTTTGACATCTCTGCAACTAAGCAATAAAGAAAGAAGACATTTTACAAAACCTTAAGACAGAAATTGATGCCAGAGTTTAGCTAGCTGTATGCTACCCAGCACAGCTTTATCAATTGCAGAATCAGTTTCAGTCTCATGGTTCTATGAAATGGCTGCTGAATTGATTTAAGATAAGACTGAATTAGACAGGGATATGCCTGGACAGCTGACATCTCAAGGTAAGCCCAATACCTCATCCACTTTGCACCTATGCTCCACTCTAGAAATTGAGTATTTCAATAACTTTTTTTACTTCTTTACTTCCTACCAGTTGTATAATCACAGTAATCCACTGCACAGTGTGGAGTTCACTGAGACTTATGCATGCCTGGCAGTGTTGGTCACTTGCCAAATGTGGGTAAATCCTAGCCCAACCCACACCTAGTTGTGGATTATTAAAGGAAAACTGCATGTTAAAATCAGGAAACCATATGTATTATTACCTTTTTTTGTGTTTTTACTTCATCCCAGTGTTTTTTTCCTGCTCAGGCTATAAGAGGGATTTTATTCTAACTTTCCCAGGCTGTTTTATGGCCCCTTGGGGATGCCATTCAGGATTATTTTATTGCATCTTGTCCCAGATATTCTTTGCAGAGTGCCCTTTGCTGTGATGTCTAATAGCCCCTGCAGGAGGCCAGTGTCTTGTTACAGGGTCTTTATTAGAGCTCAGCCACGGCAGAGAGAACATAGCAGTCATGAGTCACACTGTTAGTCTTTGGGTAAGTGTAAAAAGTTTCCTAAATATTGGTACCTTATTCAGCTGTGTTCTGCTTATGATAGTATGTGTGTGTGTGTGTGTGTGTGTTGATTTAGCTGCTTGTATCTTGCGTAGAAGACAGTGCTTGTAGGCAAATGTAATCATTTTGCAGCTGTGGTCATCCAGTGGCTAACAAAGGAATTTACATCTCTGGATGAGTGGGGGAAGGGATACCAGCAAAGCAGGAGTTTCTCAGTTTGCAAAAGGTTGAAAATTAAGCACTGAAACTTAACAAAGAAAGAAAAGGCCCTAAAACACTTTGGAGGAGGTTTCAACTAGCAAAAAAAGGCAGTACTGGGGAGAGATCAATTGTTGGAGGAGGTTTCAACTTGCAAACAAAGACAATACTGGGGAGGACTCAATTAACTTCTTAAGCCAGAGGAAAAACAGTGCTCTCAAGCTCACATATACTCACAGGCAGTGTAGTAATGAGGCTTCAGCAGAGGACACTATTTGTAACACTCTATCATGTTGTTTGGCAGGTAACTTATGAAGGGAGTCCTTTTCTCAAAGCAAAACATCTGTAGGGATATGCCTACTGCAGCCATAAAAAGGGAAACAAGAATCCTGAGTTCAACTCAAAGACCTGGGACTGGGGAGTAATAAGACTGACAACTTGAATTTTGATGCATTTTGTAACTCAACATTTTTTGCCTAAAAATGCACTAAACTGCACCATTTAACTCCTAAATGTTCAACATTTTCTGGAGGACCATGCCCCTGGACCACCATAGAAAAACATTTGTAAACCACCCTCCTCCAAATCCTGGCTATGTCCCTGAAGATTAGTGGAACACAAAAGGCCTACATCCAATGGCCAAGTCACATGATACTGGCAGAACTATTCATGTCTAGCTAACTCTGGACCAACCTCGTCACATCCTTGCCCCCTTTGACAGTGCTACCCAAGAACTCAGCAGCAGCAGTGCTTCCATTAGTGAGGTTATCCCTATGGTGTGTATTCTCCTCAACTTCACCAATGAAACACTTGACAATGATGACTGCTCTCCTGATTTAATACAGTTATTACAGACACTGAATGAAGAGTTCCATAGGTAGTTTGACAACATGTTGAAAAAGGAAAAAAAAGTATGTCATGGCTACAATACTAGATCCTTATTTTAAGGATGACTTCCTTGTTCAGAATCCTCTGTTTACAGGAGTCTAAACAGCACATAATCTGAAAGGTGCATGTGGCCCAAGCACTCTTAAGCTCTGTTTCTTCCAGTACAACAAAGAAAGTGACCTCAGGATCAGGCACATGGTTCAGGTGACAGTTTCCATATTGAAACCTCCTGGAGTATGTCTGACTCTAGCACAGCTACAGAGGTTCATCATCACACACACTGTATCAAAAACATTTGGACTTGCTTAAGTCCGGCAGTATAGCCTAGAGGTTACAGTGATGAGCAATGAATGGGCTTGGTACTGTACATCCAGCAGATTCCCACAACCTCCACTTGCACACTGTGTGACTCTGAGCAGTCAGCGTAACCACCCCAAAGCTCCTTGGTCACCCCTGAAAACAGGCACGTGTGCCTAGTGGGCCTTATCTTGTAAACAAAGAATAAAATAAAAAGTCAGACTAGAAAAATATGGCCACATTTAGAAATCATGTCACATGATGACTTCACTGCTGATAGAATGATTACTGCATTCCTTAATGAACCCAGAGTCCCAAACCCTGAAACAGATCCTTTGCTGTACTGGAAGTCGAAGAAGTCCATTTGGCAACCTCTTGTTCTAGTTGTTGCCCATTATCTTGCTTCCCCACCCACCAGTGTACCTTAATTCAGAAAGGATACTCAGCACCACTGGTAGCATGGTATCTCCAACCAGAGATGCACTTCTCCCTGAATGTGTTGAACAACTGGCTTTTTAAAAGTTAATGTGCCCACACTGAATTACAATTATGACATATACTCCCTTACAAAAATAACTATATGAAATGTTTTAATGCTGCATGCATAAAACTACCAATGTGATATGTGTGCTGCAAGCATGATTTAGATGTTAAATTGGAACCGATTGCAAACATGTGGCATGCGTACTGCAAGCAAGTGTGGAAAGCATGCTTTTTATGTTAAATTGGAACAGACTACAAGCACTGGCATGCATGCAGAAAGCAAGTGGTCACTGATAACTGCACACATAAAAGTTAAGTGAGTTTCTTAGGATCACACCATATATAAGTGAGGGTTGATGAGATTCAAGCCCAGGTCTTCAGGTCTCCTAGTCTCCTGGTTTGCAGTTCAGTGCCTTTAGCCACTAAGTTATACTGCCTGCTTACATATGGCTCGCTTGTACTTCAGTACAAATCTGCATACCTCTGCAGGCATGCAGCATGCTTGTAGCCCCTGTTGTACTTTTTAGTTTTCTTGTTCCCTTTCATCTCAGCTGCACAGCTGAACTGTAGCACACATACCAATGGAAACATTTGGTTAGTCCCATCCCCAATACACACAGTAACCCACAAAATGACTTAATTACTTCTGTCTGGCCTGTACTCCTACTATTTTCCTCTCCATAGTTTTGAATGGTTCCACTTAAACAGACTTTAAAGGGCAAACACAAAAGTAGCAATAACTTGATACACACCCGCACAGCCAGTCCCCCCCATGCACACACACTGCAGCAGGTGTAGCCATGCTGCTACAGCTAGAGACTGTAGTCTTTAAAAGATGATGTCCATGGGTCAGAGTGCTGTGGTGTACCCCCTTGAAATGAATGGAGTTATTTTTTATTACTATTTTGTACATTATGATGGTGAGTTGGAGAATAATGAATGCCACTGTTCTACTAACAAGGCCCTTGTTAGTCAAGCAATGCCCTTCATTAATCTCCAACTCTGCATTAATAATGTTTAAAATAGTAATAAAAAAATACCCTCATGCATTTTAATGCTGCATGCCCCTGCAGTCTCCCATGCCCTATATCATAATTTGCTTGAGAGTGGAAATGTGGCAGTCAGCTTCACGGGGGGGGGGGAACATAAGCCTGACTATAGTGGGGCTCCAATAGTTTGTGCATACCATACCGCTCAATTGTCCCTGAATGCAAGGGACCGTCCTCCTTTTACACCCGAAAACTGCTCTGCTCTGCTCCTCATCCATCCCTCATGGAAAACATACTGCTCACACTGAGGATGTTCTGAAAATTTAGGCTTTATAGCAGGGGCACCATTTCACATTTCAGCAGGGGGGAGCTAACAACCAGTTAAGGCCAGGTGCTAGTTTACCCCTTGTGGCAAGTTCTGGAATATCCGGGATGTTTCTAAAAGGTAAAATTTATTTGTTGTGACTGAAAAATAATATGCAAATCAGGAAAAATTCAGATGTATAAGATTCATCTGTCTATATCCTGAAGCAGTGCATCAAATTTGGGCTTACCTCACCCAGTTACTAACCAATTTATTTTTTCCTGGCTGAAGTACTGAACCCCCCCCCCCAAAAAAAAAACTCTGTCCAAATTTCTCTCCCTGATTCCATTACATTCAATACCATCTATTATGGGTAGTGATGCTGCCCAAAGGCACAGAAATGTGAAAAACACATCATTATTTCAGTTCTTCCCCAATCCCCCCTTAAAAAAAAATATTCACTTTTAGTTACCCGGTCATCTGGCTAGAACATGCAGCCTAGCTGAATATGCCACCAGCCCAGTTTTCAGTCTGCTCCTTCTCTGTCCTTCTGCCAGAAGCTGGATGCTAGACCCAACAATCCCAGGTCACCAATGTGGCCCATGCCCAAGTCACCTCACCAACCAGACCCACCCAAATTGTGTTGCTTGCTTCTTGCTTGGCTGCTGCCACACTGCATTAATCAAGGCCTATTATGGCCATCCACACACTGTCACTGCTGCTGCTAGCCCTAGCTTTCTGCCACAGGGGGCCTGTGCTGTTTTTTTTGTAAGGTGAGCCACGCTGAGTAAGTAGGTATCATACTCTTGAGTTAGTTTCTAGCTCACCCTCTGCCTCTTCAGCCACCAGGGGAGACAGAGACTCATTAAGAGTAGACCAACGCAAATATGCTGCCACGACACTGCTATTAAGAGTTCAGTGCTCACTGACTCTTCCAAGCTGTAGTGTGCAGCCTGTGGTGAAAATACAGTGTCGCACTCATATGACTCATGCTCTTGCTTGGCTGCAGCTCCACCACATCACATGTGATGGTGCCATCACTAATAGGTGGAGAGAGTGGACAACACAATGCAGACACAGTTGTGTCAGGAGTGCATCTGCTGCATGAGTACACACAGGCTGGAAGGGGGCACTTATTGTGCAAAAGATTTAATCCATATTTCATGTCATTATTGCAACACCATAAAAGCAACCTAGGCACAAATGTAGCAGGGGAGTGGAACCCCTACTTTAAGGTAGAAATTCATTCTCAGGAGTTAATATCTGTACAAGTAAATACAATGGTTTTCGCAGAGTTCTGAGGTACTGTATCTCCATGTTTCAGGATGTGTCCTGATCATCGTGAGGGTTAGTGTCCCTCATTGTCCCTCATTTTGAGTGTCCATGTCCCTCATTTTAGTGACAAAATGTGAGGTGTGGTGCATGCTTCCAAGACCCTACTCAGCACAAAGAGTGCTGAGCATGGACATAGTGTATATGCTCCACACAGAATGACAAAGGGAAATTAAGTGAGCCAGATCAGTCACGGAGAAACACATGCAGTACTAAATATGCATAAGGGGATTTGCACAGTCCAAAACAAAAAGGTTAGGTTTCTTAACACAGAGGCCCCTCTTCACTTGTTTGTGATGGGGGATTTTGGTTAACTAAATCCAAGGCATTTAATGCATTAAGCAAACAATACTTTACAAATTAATGGAAATTTAATGACAAAAATCAAAATCCATTAAATAACTTGCAAAAGGATCAGAATTAATGAGTTTAGCTAATTTGAATGGGAAATCAATGAAAAATGTATTTTAATGGCTCTAATTGTTAACAGTTGTATGAGAAATAGAAACTGATTTTTTTTTAGATGAGATTTGCACTGGCTTAGCTGCTGCACACATGGCAGGCTTAGCAGCATGTGAACCTGATGTGATATTTAAATGATGTTGACACCAGCTTAACTGCTGCACTCATGTCAAGTGTGTCACATGCGAACCTGATACGATTTTTAGAAGATGTTCCCATCAGCTTACCTACTTCACACATGTCAAGCTTGCAGCATGTGAACCTGATTTATTTTTTAGACCTGGTTCACTTTGTGAATTCAAACATCATGCAAACACTGCACAATTAAGCATGTGGCGTGCATTCTGCATGTATGCTGCTCACTTATTAAGTGGTGTGTAACGCAAGATGAAAAAGAGTCTGATATTGAAAGGATAGATGACTAAGCAATGACATGCTGCCTGAGTATGTCCTGGTAGGAGAAGTACACAGTGAGAAAATGTACCCTGGATGCCAACGTTTGACTTTACTTAAAGGCCTTACTGCTGCTGACTTATTCAAATAGGCTATTCACCACATTGTCTGCCACTATCTTTAAATAAAAGAAACCTTAATTTTTGATCCAACAAAACACTAACATGTTCCCTGATTGTCACTGTCTTTTTAAAATCATTACAAAATATTCCTTACATGTACTGGCAGCAGTTATATGCCATTTCCTTCACTGATCTGAAAATAAAGTTACATACAGTACTGCCAACGAGGGATTGCAAGAGGTTCCCAGGGTTTGGCTGAAGACATCTGGGGCCCATGCTTTTGAGTCCATGGCCCCTACCCTTTGGAACACTCTACCTTGTCGGATATAAGAATGCCTGACTGTGAAGACTTTAAAACCACTTTAAAAAAAGTATTTGTTTGAACGTGCCTTTCCTGACTGTAATTATTAAACTGAGTTTATGTTCTGTTGATTTTGTGGCTGAATATTTATTGAATTTTACTGTACAGGCGTTATGATAATTTAGAATAGCGCCTTTTTAAAAACAAAATGAACTGAACTGAATTGAAATTGTATCTATGATAGCACTTTTTAAGTTTACTTAACTAGACTACAGTATAGTTACAGTGTAATGACACTGTAGCTGCATTGCAATTGCAAGGTAGCTGCATGCAACAAACATGCAACTACAGTGTAAATATCCCTATTGAATGTAATTAAAGATTACCTAGCCTGTGGTTACACTGAAACTGATGCTTAAAATAAAATGGGACATTATCTATCTTTACTTGTCTTGCATTCCTCCCTTACATGTCAAAAATCTGTTGCACTGAGCAGAATAAAATAATTCACCTGTGCAAGACTGTACCAGTGGAGCAGGGTGGGTGGGACGGAACTGATGGAGGGAGAAATGATGCCACTGGCTCACACCAGCCCTTTCAGTACCACAGATCCACACCTGCTGTTAGTGTAACACTATTACTCTGAGTCTTTTGTTTCTTTTTCTGTTCATGCTACCATTATGCCAATTACAGTTCCTTTCCCTCTGATTCAGTAATTTTCAACATGGATTTTGTTGCTGCCACGCCATGTTCCTGCTCTCTATTACTCTTCCTATCATAAAGTGTCCCTATGCCACACCTCATCACATTTCTCTCATAATTCTGTTGCTGCCACTGCATGTCTGAAACTACTGCACTGTCAGTCTCCCTGTTGTATCTGACACTGAAAAGATATAACACATACTGGTACAGTAGTTAGTTGTCCTTCACTGATTTTGAAAGAAAGTTACAAACAGACAGTAGTGCTTGTATCTATCTATGCATGTATTTGATTCCGTCCTTACAGGACACTTATCTGTTGCATTGACCAGGCCAATAGTAAACCTGTTTGAGACTGTACCTGTGGAGCAGGGAGGGTGGGATGGAACCGATGGAGGAAGAAATGATGCAGCAGATCCACACCTGCCATGCAACATAAGTCTTGTGCTGTTCTTCTAGTGATTGCAGCACCAATTACTACTATATATTACACTATTGGTTCTGGTTCCGGTTTAGGTTCTGGTTCTGATTTGTTGGTTCCAGTTCTAGTTTGGGTTCTAAAGTTCCCTGACCCGATTCACCACAACACAGCAGAACAGGAAAATCTGATCCACAAACCCACTAACCCAGAGATCTTGACCTTGGTGGGCAGCGATTTAGGTAGGTCCATACTGTGGTTGGTACGGCCATAACCTTTGCTGTCTAATTATGTAGTCAGTTATTGTTAGTCATAACTACACATAGATGTTCTGGGATGACACATCATAATGCCTACCTGGAAATGTTTGTGTAAACAGTGGTGATTCATTATAGTGACTCATCACTACTGATGTCAAGATGCTACTGAATGATATGAAAGTGCTTTTCTTTGCAATTTGTGTGGTGCACCTAGAGGGCTGTTCTCATTCAGCTGCAGTGAGTCGTGTCTAGCCATGACATAGATTTATGACAATTTATGAGCTAGCAAGGTCCTCGGGCACTGCTGCAACTAAAGTTATCAAATGCCTCACTTGAATCCCTGAAGAAACTAACCTTAATATATTGAAAAGAAATAAGTTATATAGAACAAGTGAAAAGTTATCCAAATTAAGTCTGTTAATCCTAGAGAAGAATTTAAACTAGGTAAGGGGGGGAGTAGCACAGCTGATATGAAGAGGATTATGCAGAAACAAAGATGGATTTAAACTAAAAGGGGTGGTGAGTGGTCATCTGGTAGACAGGGGTCCCAGAGTTTTGGGGCCTGACAAGCTTACCCCTAGTTAATGGGGAAGGCAAAGGGGAAGGGACATGGGGGGAGAAAGGAGGGAAAAGGGTTATAGATGGGAAGGGAGTGGGTTGGAGAGTGGGCTCCCTGAATGTGAGGAGCCTCAGAAACAAGTCAACTAAGTTGCAGGCCCTATTGGCAGAGGGGAGGGTGGATACTGCAGCCATTGTGGAAATGTGGGCCACCCAGTACCAGAACTGTGAGCTGATGGTCCCGGCATATAGGATATTCAGGAAGAATAGAACCAAGGGGAGGGTGTGTGTGCTCTATGTACTGGAGAGGATAAGGTGTGCAAGGGATGAGGGGGAAGAAGGTAGGACAGAGGCTGTATGGATGCATTTTCAAGACTCAAAAGGCAGGACATGGAGAGTGGGGGGTAGTTTATGGACCACCAGTTCAACTGGAGGACCTGAACAGGGAGTTAGCTGAGCAAATATTAAGGGTCTGCAGGAAGGGTAACACAGTGGTGGTGGGGACTTCAACCTACCTGGGGTGGATTGGAGTACTCCAACCACCACAAGTGCAAGGGGGCAAGTCCTGTTAGAGGCATTCCAAAACAGCTTCTTGATGCAGTTGGTCTACAGGCCAACTTGGATAGGAAATATTCTGGATCTGGTACTGTCCAGTGGGGTGATATTAAGGGATCTGGGGGTGGAGGACACACTGGTGGGGAGCAATCACTACTCAGTGTGGTTCACACTCAACATGGGGAGGGAAGCTGGGAGTACAGGTACCAAAGTGATTGACTTTAGGTGGGTGGACCTTAAAATCATGGGGGAAATTCTGAGGGGGGCACCTGGACGAGATTCAACCAGGTTGGGACACAAGTGAGAAGTGGCATGTCATAAAAAAGGGGCTAGTGGAGTATATGGGGGTATGTACTAGAACACAGAGCTAGAAAGGGAGGGCAAAGAAGCCCAGTTGGATGACTAAGAAGGTCAGGGAGGGGGTGAGGTCCAAGAGAGAGGCATTCCAGAGGTTCAAAATATCAGGGAGGGGAAAAGAAAAGGAGATGTACATGAAGAAATCCAGAGAGGCCACCAAACTAGTCAGAGCAGCCAAGGCTTCAAGGGAGCTGAGGCTGGCACAGAGTATTAAAAATGGAGAAAAGGATTTGTTTAGAGACATAAGGGAAAGAAGGAACAACAAGGACCAAATAGTGAGGATAAAAAAGGATGGGGGTCAGTGGAGAGAGGGGAGGATCAAGCTGAGGCATAAAATGAATACTTCTGTTCTGTATTCACGCAAGAGATTGCAAGGCAGGCACCACAGGGGAAGGGTGGAATAGGCGGGGGGAGGAGAGGGGTAGACAAATGTGAGATATAATGAGAAAAGGGCACTGGAAGGGCTGAGGGCACTGAGGGTAGACAAGGCAACTGGGCCAGATGGTATTCACCCTAGGGTATTCAAATAGCTGGCTGAGTTTCTGGCAGTGCCACTGGCTGACCTGTTCAATACCTCCCTGGACACGGGATGCATACAACAGGACTGGAGGATGGCCCATTTAGTGCCCATCCACAAAGGTGGCACACAGGATGAACTGGAATTCTACAGGCCAGTGAGCCTCACATCAATCGTGGGAAAGCTCTTGGAGAAAATCCTGAAAGAGAGGCTGGTGACCTTTTTGGAGGACAATAGACACCAGGATGGACATCAGCATGGGTTTGCCTTGGGTAAATCCTGCCAGATCAACCTGATTGAATACTACAGTTTGGTGACAAGGGAACTAGACAAGGGCCATGCAGTGGATGTCCTGTATTTGGATTTCAGTGAGGCGGTTGCCTCTGTGCCACGTGGGAGGCTGGGGGGAAAGCTGGAAGCTGTGGAGGGGAGCAAAGATGGTGAAATGGATAATGAACTGGCTAAGTGGTAGGCTGCAGAGGATGGTAGTGGGAAGGGAACTCTCAGTACTGAGTGCAGTGATGAGTGGGGTGCCACAGGGATCAGTGCTGGGGCTGGTGTTAGTCGGGCTATTCATAGCTGATATCTCACATGTGATCCAAAGTAAGATCAGTCTATTTGCAGACAACACCAAAATGGGAGGTGGTGGTTAATAACATTGAGGGATGGAAGGGGCTACAGTACGACCTAACTAAACTGCAGAAATGGTTAGAAACATGGCAGGTGGGGTTCAATACCAAGAAGTGCAAGGTACTGCACTTCGGAGCAGAGAACCAGGGCAGGGACTATCAGCTGGGAGGGGTACAATTGGGTATCACCATGGAGGAAAAGGACCTGGGCTACTTATAATGGGGAGCATGAACAACTCTGCTCAGTGTAGGAAGGCAACAGCAAAGGCCAACAAGATGCTGGGGTGCATGGTGAGGGAAACTTCTAGAGGTAGGGAGGAAGTCCCCCCCCCCGTAAAGGTCACTAGTCAGGCTGCACCTGGAATAGTGCATGCAGTTTTGGTGCTCGTATCTGAGGAAGGATGTCAGATTGTTGAAGGGGTGCAGTGCAGTGTGACAAAGATGATCCAGGGATTGGAGGACAAGTCCTATGAGGAAAGGCTGAGAGAGCTATATATGTATTCATTGGAGGAGAGGAGGGATGGGGGACATGATTGAGACCTTTAAGTACTTGAAAGGGATGAACAAGACTTGAACAGAGGAGATCTTCCAATTAAGAAGAGGAAAAGACATGAGAGGGCACAGTCTCAGACTGGAGGGGGGAAGATTCAGGAGGGAGGTAAGGAGACAGTTCATCATGGAAAGGGTGGTGGGAAAGTGGAAGACTCTACCACAGGTGGTGGTGGCCTGTAAGACAGTGGGCAGTTTCAAGAGGGGGGGTGGGACAGGGTTAGAGTGAGGATAAATGGGAAAGGAAGGGAAAGGGAACATTGTTTAACCAGGAGTAGCACACTAAGCCAAAGTTTGTTTCCAGATGCGACCTAGGAGCACAAGGAAGTTAAGTGACTTGCTCAGGATCACACAGTATGCACCTAGCCAGCTGTGGGATTCAAACCCAGGGCTCCAGATCTGCAGCTCAGAGCCTTAACCCACTGCACTATACTGCCTCCTTAAATCTAAGTAGGGGAGGAGTGGGAGGAGCAGCTGCAAGATGAGGGGCTAGCTGCACAATTGAGCAAACTCGACAGGTCGTAAGGCCTCTTTCTGCTGGCATTTGCGCATGTTCTCAACATTCACAAAACTGTGGAGGGCCAGGAGAGCATACCTCAAATATCAATACAGGCAAGAGGAGCAAGAAAGATGGGGAGGAAGGGAGGGGTAGATAAAGCAGGGAGGATTCAGAAAAATAGACTCACAGGGAGAACATGATGGGGTAAGGGAGAAGGGATTGAGGGGAGATGGAGCTTAGTAAGTGTAAGAGGAAGCAGGAGTGGGTCCCAGGGTGGTAGTCTGGGTAACAAATTAGCTGGACAACAGGACACAGAAGGTAGTAGTAAACAGAGTCCACTCTGAGGAAGGGGGGGTTACTAATGGGGTACCGCAGAGTTCAGTAC
Source organism: Neoceratodus forsteri (assembly GCA_016271365.2). Classification (NCBI taxonomy): domain Eukaryota; kingdom Metazoa; phylum Chordata; order Ceratodontiformes; family Ceratodontidae; genus Neoceratodus; species Neoceratodus forsteri. Next base: position 29,523,604 of record CM028129.1, read on the forward strand.
TGGGATGTACAGACAGCTGGTGAGACCCCATCTGGAGTTCTGCGTGCAGTTCTGGAGACCCAATCTCCGCAAAGACATAGACAGGATGGAAGCTGTCCAGAGGAGGGCAACTAAAATGGTGCAGGGTCTGCACTGGAAGACATATGAAGAGAGACTTAAGGAGCTTAATATGTATAGCCTCGAGGAAAGGAGGGAGAGGAGGGACATGATAGAAACTTTCAAGTACCTCAAGGGAATCAACAAAGTCCAAGAGGGTAGCATCTTTCAAAAAAAAAGAGGTGTGCAAGAACAAGGGGGCACAATTTGAAGATAGAGGAGGGGCATCTCAGAGATAATTTAAGGAAGTATTTTTTCACAGAGAGGGTTGTGGATGCATGGAACGGCCTTCCGGAGGTTGTGGAGTCAAAAACAGTGGTTGAATTCAAGCATGCATGGGACAGTCATAAGGCAACTCTAGGGGGTGGGGGTAGGAAGAAGTAGGCTGCTGGGTAACTAGGATCTGCAGCTTGTCCATTAGGTAGGGAAATGGACAGACTGGGTGGGCCCAAGCGGTCCTTATCTGCTGTCAAATTCTATGTTTCTATTGGACCTTTTTAATGTCTTTATAAGTGACATTGCAGAGGGACTGGAAGGAAAAGTATGCCTCTTTGCAGACGACACAAAGATCTGCAACAGGGTTGATACACAAGTGCTGAAATGAGGAGCAGGGTACTGTAATGCTGTTGATGGCTGCATAAATAATGGTTCTGTGTTTTTGGTGTTCATATTTGCATATTGTTTCCAAAATGTTTGCTATGGTGAAAATTAATATGGTGTGCTATGTTATTCTAGTATAGAGTCATGGCATGGATTGGCAGCATGGTAGCTGTTAGCAGGTGGGCAGTGTTTCAGAATAGTGGGGTTTCGTATTAGTGAGAGTCTAAGGCTGGGATGCCATCCCTGTTGCCAGACAATCCATCCGGAGCATTGCAGGAGGTGGGTCGCCAGCACAAATGGGTTGTGGCACCCTCCTTTAGGTCCCAAAAGTTTAGAAGGAATAGGTGAATCCATTGTTTGAGCGGTGCTGCCAGAAATGCTGAGTTGTTGGGAGCAGTGAGGGAGTGTGCATACCTATCTGATGCCCATAGGTGAGGTAGCTAGTGTAAACACTCACCAAGGGTGGTGAGTGTCTAAGTCAGGAGATATTTGGGGTCCATACATAACTTAAGAACATTTTTTTAGTTTGGGCCATACATTAAATGTTTAAATGACCTCTGTTGCACTGGTGGGAGCTCTGCAAGAGCAGAGGTAATCATTGGTGTGTGGGGTTATAAATTTGGATTTTTGGCATTTAAAGAGGGTGTTTGGGGAAAGAGGCAAGGTAGCTGCAGGGAAAGGTAATGGGGAAGTGATGCAGGAGAGCAGGGCTATTTGCCTGCTCTCCAGGCAAGCAATTCATGTGTTGCAGGGGGTCTGAAAACCAGTCCGGCAGTGGATCTGGTGGCAGCCGTTGTTTCAGCCTTTGGGTTCCCTCTGAAAAGCCACCCCAAGGTGGTCGTCAACAGAGACGTTTGAGCCAGTATGTCGCATGGCTTCTACAAGTGCTCTACATTTTTGGGAAGTGAGAGAAAGACAGGACCAAGAGGAGAATTGGAGCTAGAGAGAGAATAGAGAGAGGCTTTTCCCTGTAACAGATAATGCCAACCTGGTTGTGGCAGCTCCAGTGGGGCAACGAGAAGGGTATGGGTCACAGCCATGCCTGTGTGCCTCTGGGAGCCAGCTCCAGTGTGTAGAAAGAGCCTGTTCAGCCAGGGGGACTTGTGGAAGCTGGGGCCAAAAGCCAAGGTCTGGAGTCCAATATGCCCTCCCAGGGGGTCCAATGTGCCCTCCCAGAGGATGCAGTTCTGTGGGGATGTCTGGCTGTGTGCCAGGGTGGAGTCATTCACTGTGGCCAGCCTTTTGAGAGAGCCAGTGTTTGAAGAGTACTCAGTATGGAGAGAGATAGGGACTTTTGGAAGCCAAGAATGTGAGAGGGCGAGAGATAGCCTGCTGCTGTTTTATGTCCTGATTTGGTCCCATGGGAATGACTGCCTAGTATCATAAGAGGCCAGCTCAGCCCAGAAGTCAGCTGCCTGAGATTAGTGGGTCCATTTTGGACACAACATGAGTCCACTAGCCCCTTTCCATATGAACCCCTGTGGTCCCGATGTACAGGCAAGTTGTTTAAATAGTGCCATTAAATGGGAGCCCCCTGTTCATTAAATGGGAGCCCCCTGTTAATGTTTCAGCTTGCGTGGACTTCAATTATTTCATTGGGATTGTTTATGCCTGCTAACATTAAGTACCTTGCAGCCCAGCACCAGAAAACATTACTCCCTGCTGCAGACCCAGCCAATACCATCTATCCCAGTAAGTACAATTTGCTTGGTTTCTACTGCTGTGAGTGTCCTCTCTCCATAGAAGTTTACCACCTCATTCCCCTAGATGCTGGGGAGGGGGGTTTATACAATAATTGCTTTATATTTTTATCCCTTCTTTTTGGACTATTATAAATACAAAAGTAACTAGAAATAGAAGTGAGGATAGGAAAGGAAGGTGGGTGGCTGGGGACCAGCTGGACCAAGGAAGCAAAAGATTACAAAAAAATGGAGAAGAGAAACCGGTTGGGGAACCTATAAAAAGGAGAGAATATTCGACAACAGGGACACATTTATGTATAACCAAAGCTACCTGGTGGGCCATTTTAAAAAGAGAATACCTGTACAGGACTCTCCAGAGAGTTACCCAGGCCAGCATACAAAATTCATAATTAAGCACCTAAAGCACTCTTACATGTAGTTTATTCTTTCAAAAATGGAATAAGATCTAGCTCCTTATTCAAAGCTGACCATGAGCGGGCCCCTGTAAAGATAATCCAACAGCATTCATTTTTGAGTAATAAATTACTGTAATCGCCCCATCTGGAATTGGGTTTAAGTTTTTACAAGCCCTCAAAATGGGATTCATTGTATTCCTTGTCCCTGCTCATTGAAATATGCATTGGCATACTCCCTGTCTTCATCAATTGTGGCTCTAATATGTTCTCCTATCTGGATTTTAAATTGGTGTTTTGTGTTGCCTACATAATGTGTTCCACATTTACAAATGACTGTGCATATAATCCCTTCAGTGCCACAACTAACTAAGGTTCTCAGCTCTATCATATTTCTGTTTCTTGAATTTAACACCTCCAGTGTTGTAGGTACTACTTGGCATGACTTACATCTGCCACATGGGAAAGACCTCTTTGACAGAGGATGGAGCCACATATTTACATTCTCCAACACTGGTAGCTGATTACTATTAATCAACCAAGCCCTTAACTTAATCCCTTTTTAATACACAGTTTTCAGTCGTTCATTGCTAACATCTGTCAAAAAGAGTCTGTTGTGAGAGTATGACAATTTCTTCTGATCATATTTACAACTTGAGTGGCATTTGGTGACAACATGGTCACAAAATTCATTTTACCCAGGCTGTCTTCTAGTTGCCACTCTCTTTTCTCCAACAACTGAGATCTTGGGATACTATCCACACTCTCCATTGCTTTTATGATATTTGACATACAATATCCCCTTTCCTGAAATTGTATCTTCAGTTCCTCTGCCTGTTATCTATACAATTCTTGTGCACTACAGTTTATTTTAATTCTGTGAAACTGTCCCCTAGGGATGTTCTTGATAATGTGGTGCAGATGATGGCCAATAAAATTGTATTACGATCAGTTGGTTTTTGATATAGATTTGTTTCAACTATCTGTTTAATATCAATTTTGATCTTTATATCCTGAAATTCTGTTAGTTTTGGACTACTATTTAAATTAAATTTCAAGTTCTCACTAGTAGTGTGTAAAACACAATGAACAAAAGGCTGCAAGTTTTCCTCATCCCTGTGCCATACGATCAGGACATCATCGATAAAATGTCTTTACAATTCCAACTGAGGCAAAAATTGATTCACATCTGGGTCACGCACATATTCACTTTCCCACTTTGTCAAATACAAATTGGAAAAGTTGGAGTAAAAGTGGCCCCCATTGCCATCCCCTATATTTGCAGGTAATTCCTTCCTTTAAATGAAAAACAATTTTCAAAACAAATTCTGATAAATTAACCAGAAATTCAGTAGGTGGCATAGCCCCTTCCACTCTCAAATCCAAATAATATTGCAATGCCTCTAGCCCTTGTTGGTGTGGGATATTAGAGTACAAGGTCTCTATATCCAAAAATTGCCAACAATGCCCCCTCAGAAATCTGTATATCTTTGAGGACACAAAGAATATACCCTGTGTCCTTACTATATGATGGAATCTGTTTTAAAAATTCCCCTAAGAAGAAGTCCACATACTTAGAAAGTGTTTCTGTTACTGAACCAATCCCACTTATGATGGGGCATCCAGGGGAGTTAGTTAAAGATTTATAAATCTTTGGCAGTGCATAGATAACTGGGTTGATGGGAAACTCCGTAATTATAAAGTTTCTTGCAACTTCATCAATCAAACCATTCTCAGAGCCTTTCATAACATCTGCACCCACAACTTTTTTGTATTCCTTCAATGAATCACTGTCTAATTTCTTATAGAACTCAGTATTATGCATCTGTCTCCATTCTTCCTTCTCATAATATTGCATGTTCATAATCACAGTACTGGCCCCCCTTACCAGGTGACTTCATAGGTAGCATTTTATTATTCTGCAAATTTTCAAGCGCTTCTTGTTCACAGTGGCTTCAATGCTGGTATTCTAGCTGTCTCTGATTGTTCATAATTTCCTCCACATCTTTTTCACATTTCTATCTAAACATCCCTATAGCCCTAGATGGGGGGAGGGAGCAGAAAGTTGATTTCTTCTGAAACACAGGCAAGTTAGAGTAAGCTTGATTACTGTAGAATTGAAAAGGAGTGCATTCATTTAATTCGGTGGTCCAAGGCTATGCGACTCGTTAGCTGCAGTTTAATTTCACTGTCCTGTGCTTCCGTGTAATGGATCTGACATAGATAACTAACTCAGCTGTTCAATTAATTTAGCGGGTCTCTTTCTACAGAGAACATAGCAAGACTTTTTTTTACAGAGAAATAAATTCAACAGTATCATTTCCACCTTGTCTTGAGCTTTCCACTATGTACTTTATTTGACTCTGTCCTGTTAAAAAATTATCTTAAACTTAATTGATGGCACACGTATGTATATCAATTATTGTACTGAAGTCATAAATATTATTTGTGGGTATAAAATATAGTCCTTTAGAAAGAACTCTGTTACCAATATCCATAAAATAAGAGAGATTTATCACATTTAATAATGATTGTTCACTCACGTAATATTCTGTCCAGTGCTGCTCCCCTGTAAGTCATTGTTCGATGGGGTCTGCTCCATGGAAATCCTCTTGAACCTGCCCCTTCTACCTCTTCATGTGTGTCTGTGAATGCCACTGTTTGTAATCATGGACTTCAGCTGCCTGGTTGTCCTTTCTGGGGTAGGTTGTTGTAACCATTGCCTTCTTCTAAAAAAAGGCTCTGGGCTAGATTTTCGAAGGAGGCTGAAATCAGTGCAAGCTGCAGCAAACAGCAGCTTGTGCTGAAGCCCAGTGTGCCAGGGACCCTCCACCAGATTCTGGTATAGGAGGAGTCCCAGCACCTAAGTCCCCACACTTACGGCAACCTCTCTGGTGTGACAGACACAAGCCACACAGGAGAGTTTGCTGCAGGATCCTGCACAAAAGCAAGTGGCCCTCCATCTCAGATCCCTGGATCAAATAGATAAAATTCCCGTTGTGGTGGTTGAGTGGCCCCACTCCACAATCCACATTTCACAGTATTTAAATATAAAATAATGCCCCCTTCCCTAGTGATCAAGTGGCTCCCCCTCCCACATCTCCGTGTCCCAGTATGTAAATAAAAAAGAATGCCCCTGTCCCTGGTGATCAAGGTTCCCCCTTCCCAATCACAATTTCTCCTGTTATGTTAATAAAAAAATAATGCCCCTTCCCTGGTGACTGAGTGGCCCCCTCCTACCCGATCCCTGTCTCCCAGTATGTAGATAAACAAATAATGCCCCATTCCCTGGTGATCAAGTGCCCCCCAATCTCCATCTCCCAGTATGTAAATAAAAAAAATAATGCCCCCATTCCAAGTGATAGAGTGGCCCCCTTTCCCAATCCCTTATTTCTCCCAGTATGTAAATAAAAAAATAATGCCCCCTTCCCTGGTGATTGAGTGGCCTACCTCCCTGATTCCCATATCCTGGTATGTAAATACGGGGATCAGAGAAGGGGGCCACTCGATCACCACAGAAGGGGGCATGATTTTTTAAATTACAAACTGGGAGAAATCAGGGATCAGGGAAGGAAACCACTCTATCACCAGTAATGGGAGACAGAGATCCAGGGGGCACTCGATCACCAGGAAGGGGGCATTATTTTTTTATTTACAAACCAGAAGATGAGGATTGGGAAGAGGGGGCATTCAATCATGAGCTAAGGGGGCATTATTTTTTTATTTACATACTGGGAGACATCGGGGTCAGGGAGGGGGACTGCGGCACTTTGTCACACACAGACAACTCTCCCAGAGCGGAATTGTCTAAGTACCCTTAGACCAGCCAAGGCTAGTCTAAGGGTACATAGAATTTCTCCCCCTGGAAGAGTTCTGATAATCCCACATTTGGGGATGTGGCAGCTTGTATCTGCCACATGCCCCCTAGTGCCCTGTCGCACCCCATGTTTGGGTGCAGGGGCAGCACAAGCCCCATTTGGGGCTGGAAATCTGTGGCTGATGCAAGTTGCCATTGAGAATTGCTCCCCATGCATCATTTGATGCAAGAGGCACTTTGCACCATTCATTGTGGTACAAGCCTCTTGGCGCTGAGCTGGGAATTTTGAGAATCAAACCCTCTGTTTCTAAATGTTCCCGTTCTGTGTCACTAGTAGTTGATGAATAATTTAAATTGACTTCATCTCTATTTTTCAATATAGAATGTGGATTCTGTTCTTTAGCGTTCTTCCAGTTAAGTACTTAATTCTTTTCATGGTCATTTTGACCTTCAATAAAATCTATTTTATTTTATTGCTTCCACTTTTTTATCTTGGTTGTTAACAGAGTCTGTCAACTTTTTATAAAACAGTTGAGGGCTTTTCTAACTTGGCCAATTCCTTTTTCCTGTCATCTAATTAATTAGCAATATGTTCCTGTACTTTTGTTAGCAATATGTTCCTGCACTAAGTTAGAATGTTTAAGTATGCCGGTAATTAATTTCAAAGATGCCTCTTGCATATTTGCCTCCCATTCAGTAATGAGTGCCTCATTATCTTGACCAAAGGTAGGTCTCTTTAATATTCTTAACTCCCCGTGATGCTCTATTTACTTGACTATAGGCTTCCAATGATGTATTTTGCCAATAAATCATTTTTGGCTTTTAATGTCATCTTTCTTAATGCATAGTAAACTACCTTAAATTGGGATTATTTATTTATTCTTTTTTTATTTAGTTTTTGTTTACCGGGTAGGTGCGCTAGCCAACAGGTGACTATTTTCAGGCACGACCCGTCTGGAGCCACTGCTCCTGCAGCCACCAAGAAAGGATTCCTGTTTCCTCTATGTGCAAAAGCAAAGCCCAACACATTTAGTGACCCGGCAGCTGTCACATTATCAGCAGTATTCTCCATAAGCATAAGCATTAGATTAATAACAGTGAGTGAACTGATCAGTAACAGCTAACCATCCCCCCACAAACCCCAGTCCTATAGTAAAGGAAAAATTGAAGGGAGTTGCACCTCTTGAGATATGCCATAAGTGTGCTTGTGCATGGACAGGGGCCAATACAAGGGCATGTTGAGAACTGAATATGTTTGAATGTATTTAGATTCTGGACACATACACACACACACACACACTATATATATATATATATATATATATATATATATATATATATATATATATATACACACACACATACATACATACATATGCCTGCAGACTTATAAGGGTTAATACCACCATGGATGAAGTTGAACAGCATGTGTGCTATTTGTGGTGAGGGACCTGGCGCAGAGTTGGGATGGGTCCCTGGTGGAGAAGCAGGAAGATAAGGATGAGATTGACTTGAAAAGTTGGTGGGCTATAGGAAATGGGTGGCAGGAGGAAAAAGGCTAAAAAGGAGAAAGACTGGAAAGGGGAAGGTGGGATGGGGGGGGAGTGTGGTGCACAGCAAAATGAAGGCAGGATCTGTGAAAACATGGCCTGGGGACTCCTAAGATGTGGGGGTGGACAAGACCTGAATGTTGTCCTGGCTAAGGGGTAGAGATAAGGCAAGGACCAGCACTTGTGAAAGTAGTTTCACTATTGTCACATTTTGCTGAAAAGCTTTCTTGAACCGAGCTAGTGGTGACCATTTAGTTAATGAATATGGTGTCCATTGTAATGTAATCGACAGAGCCAGTCACTCCTCCAAAATATACAAAAGGGATACTGGCTGGCTTCAAGGGCAAGATGCACAAGCTTCTATAATGTGTTGCCAGGAAGTGGGGAAGGGAAGGAAGAGGAAAATGGGTGGAGGGGATGACGAGAGTACTAGGGTGTGGTGGAACAGGTGTATTGGGAGAGGTATATCTGAGGAGGTGGATTGGCCCCTGAATTAGGTAGTGGAAGTTCTACCAGAGTTGCAGGAGCACTACAAGCTCTTGTCTGAACTGTTGACTGAGACTGGCTGCCTTGTGGGGGATTAATCAGATTAGAAGGTGGGATATATGTCCCTCACTAATAGGATGATGCAGCCTAGGTCCCTCAGGCCAGTGGTTCTACAAAGTGTCATACAGTTGAACCATGAATGCATATAACAAAGAGGCAAAGCAGTAGAGTAGAATAGTACAAAACAGAGTGAAACACATCCACAGAAGAATGGAAGCTTGCTCCTGCCAAGGATATCTGCAGCCAGTAAAAAGCTGCAGGGAGATTGTCAGGCGGCATGTGGCCTCTGTGAGGGCAACAGCTGTTACAAATCCCAGGTAAAACCATGGAGCAGGGCAGTTCTCAGTGAAGGTTACTGTGGTCTCGAGTCTGTACACTGCTTTGGTGTCCTGTGCAGTGACCACTTTTATCTTTTTTTAAACTTGCAGCAACTGCCCAAACATCAGTTTAATATGGTCTGCTAGAATGGTTGCCACCATGAGGAGGCTGGTCCCGCATGGGAGAGAGCAGCGGAGTAGTGAGGCTAATCCTGGTGCACAACATCATGAGGGTAAGTCTGAATTTAAAAAGAAAAGTGGCAGCAGATAATTTTCTCTGTTGAGCAGCAGTAGAGGCAGGGGATGCCAGACGCCTTCCAAATTTAGGTATAGGGAAAATGATCTCACAAATTAGGCAAGCATCTCTCACCAGTGCTAGCCACCCCCCAAGCACCTCTCTTCCAAACTTGTTATCATCAGCATTACATTGAACTTGCTGAATATTTTTCTTATTCCGCTGAGGTATTCCACCTCAGACGCAACATCTTGTTTACAACAGGTTCCTGCATGAAGCAGATTTTCCAGTTTTAAGAACTAAGGAACAGGGACATCACTGTAAATAATTATAAATCATAACATTATTCTTCGCCACTACAGTACCACAAGAGTTAAAATCACTCACAAAAGAAGTGCCCGTACCCAAAGTAGGAAGATACAACTGCAGGAACAATTTCAAGTGTAGTTAAAACAGTCTGTATTATGGAAGTAAGAAGTATGGTGTCCACTCTGGATGTCCACAGTTAAGTATTTTATTGAATGGATATGTAATTATATTGATATATCAGCTTCTTGTCAATTTATATGATTTTCTCAAAGTATCTACAAATCCAGGGCCTCATACACAACAACAGACAGTAATCCACAATAAACTGAAAACTGAAATTTTAAGATAATATATTTATTTATTAAATTTTGGTGACTGGGTAGGCCCACTGAGCCTCGAAGGTCCCTTTTTCAGGGATGACTCGAGATAACAATACAAGTTATAAGAATGAACAAGGACATAAGGAACATCTGAGGCATTGTGAGTTATAATATTGGGTTGGTTACAGTAAAGAAAAATAGTGGATACAGGCATGGTTACAGGCATGGTAAAAGAAAAGCAGTGGATGCAGGCATGGGTACAGGCATGGTTATCATCATGACATGTAAGCAATTGGTAGTACTTTGCATATAGTTTATTCAGGGGTTACATGTGGCCTCTGGCGAGCAGTCTGTATAAGGCAGGTAGTAGGAAGGTTAAGCTAGGAGATGGGAGTTGGAGAAGAGGGGAGTACCTTAGGAACTTTAAGTGCCATGACAGTGGCATGCGTTTGAGGTCAGCAGATGGGACTTAAGCCTGGTGCGGAAGTTCATGAGTGAGGAGGAGGCCTGGACCTGGGGAGGGAGCTTGTTCCATTGGCAGGCTGCTTGGGAGAAAAAGGATCTTCCGCCAGCATTTGTCCTTACCCTAGGGACTTCTAATAGCATTCTATCTGAGGTCCTTAGGTTCCTTGGGTTGTGTTTGAGGGTTATGGTCCCGGCAATGATTGGCGGAGTGTGGGGTTTGAGAAGCTTGTAGGCCTGGACAAGCAAGGGGTGTTGGAGGCGGGCAACCAATGTGGGCCAACGAAGATTGGCCAAAGTGTCACAGTGGTGACGTCTTGGGTGGTCTAAGGTTGTGAAATGGGCTATTTTATTACATAGGGTTTGCATCCTGGTAATCTCTTGTTTAGCCATGCCCTGTATAATAGGGGCTGCAAAGGTCAGGTTGGGTAGAAGGACACTGGTAGCTATGTTGAGCCTGGCTTCAGGGATGAGTTGGTCCCTGAGTTGGTACAGGGTGCCAAGTTTCCGATGTAGGGCCCTGGTGACCTGGTCCATGTGTTCCTTGTATGTGATATTCTGATCCAACGTGAGGCCTAAGTATTTAAGGGAGGGGACTATGTTAATGGCTTTACCAGAAAGTGAGGTTAAGGAGAGGTATGAGGACCTGTCAAATCCCAGGGATCTTGGCCTGAATAGCATTGCCTTGGTCTTGTCGGCATTTAGTACCATTCTGTTCTTACATAGCCAAGTCTCTAGTGAAGTGAAATCCTTCTGGAGTAGAGGGCCTAGGGCAACCACGTCACACAGGGGTTGGAAGATGACAGTATCATGAGCATACTGAACAACCAAGCTCTCGCTGCAGTGGGTACACAGGTCGTTGGTAAACAAGGAAAACAGGAGGGGGCCTAGAATTGAGCCCCGAGGTACACCCTGGTTTAGGGGTAGTGGGTCAGTCATGGTCCCTTTCCATGAGACCCTCTGTGCCCTGCCTGATAAGTAGCTCCCAAACCACTTCAGGGCATGATTGTCTAGGCCTATATATTGCAGCTTCTGTAGCAGCAAATTGTGGTCGACGAAGTCGAATGACTTGGATAAGTCTATGAAGACTGCACCAGTGGGTATCCCTTTGTCCATTGCCCTGAGAACTTCATCTGTGAAGTTAATGAGGGCAGTGTCAGTACCGTGGTTTGTTCTAAATCCATGTTGGGAGGGGACAAGGAGCTGATGAGCTTCCAGGTAGTCCCTGAGTTGATTGTAGATGACTCTTTCTTGCACCTTAGCAAGTGAGCAGAGGAGGGAGATGGACCTGCAGTTGTTGAGTTTTTCCCTTAGCCCCCCTTTGTGAATAGGGACAACAATGGCATGATTCCATGGGTCAGGGATTGATCCTTCCCTCAGTGATTGATTGAGGAGCATAGTTATAGGCCAGGCTAAGGAGGTAGCTCCTGCCTTGAGTAGCCGAGGGTTAATACCGTCGGGTCCCCCTGACTCTTTTGGTTTCAGGTTCCTTAGGATGTTTAGTACTTCAATGCATTTAACCAGTCTCAGGTGAAATGGGAGTATTTCCATGTGAGGTGAAACATAGAAACATAGAAACAGACTTTGATGGCAGATAAGGACCACTTGGCCCACCCAGTCTGCCCATTTCCCTACCTACTGGATAAGCTGCAGATTCTAGTTAACCAACAACCTGCTTCCTGCAATCCCCCACTATAATTGCTTTGTGTCTGTCCCATGCATGTTTGAATTCCCCCACTGTTTTAGACCCAATAATCTCCTCAGGAAGGTTGTTCCATGTATCCACCACTCTCTCCGTGAAAAAGAATTTCCACACACTACCCCGAGCCATCCCCCTCTATCTTTAAACTGTGCCCCCTTGTTCTTACATATCTCTTTTTCTGAAAGATGCTACCCTCCTGGACTTTGTTGATTCCCTTGAGGTACTTGAACGTTTCTATCATATCCCCAGTCCTCCTTTCATCAAGGGTATACATATTAAGCTCTCTCAGTCTCTCTTCATATGGTTTCTGATGTAGACCCTGCACCATTTTAGTTGCCCTTCTCTGGACTGCTTCCATCCTGTCTATGTCCTTGTGAGATGAGGTCTCCAAACTGCACATAGTACTCCAGATGGGGTCTCACCAACTGTCTGTATAGAGGATAACTACTTCCCTTTTTCTACTTGTGATGCCCCTTCCTATGCATCCCAGTATCCCCCTGGCTCTCCTTACCGACTTTTCACATTGCTTACCCACCTTTAGGTCATCTTCTATGACTACCCCCAGGTCCCTTTCCATTTTTGTTGTTGTTAGTACCTCCCCTGCTATTGTGTACTCTTCTCCTAGGTTTCATCTGAGGTAGGGGGAGAGTCTGGGGAGACTTGCAGGTCTTGTAGGCCTTGAGGTCTGAGAAGTCCCTGTTAAGGGCAGACAATATTTGAGAAGGGTCAGTTGTGAGCTGACCGTTAATCTCCATGGGACAGGACAAAGGCTTTTTGCTGCCCTTGATTAGGTCATTGATATGATTCTAGAATTGCTTGGGGTTGCCCAGGCTGGTTTTCTGGAGGTGTGTTAAGTAATCTCTCTTAGCAAGTTTTATGACTCTCTTGGCTTTGTTTCTCAGGGCTTTGTATCAGTGAGATCTGCCGGGAGGGAGAAGAGCCTAAACTTTTTCCAGGCTTTTTCCTGAGTAGACATTAGGGCTTTGAGGGAGGGAGAGATCCACTTGTAGCAGCTGTCTTTAGCCCTCATTCTCTTCATTGGAGCAAAGAGGTTGGCTGTTGTGGTTAGTTCATCCTGGAAGTATTGCACAGCCTCAGTAAGAGTAGGGAGAAGATTTATGGGGTTCCAGTCCTGACTACCTAGGTAGTGATTGTATTGTAGTTCAGAGAACTTGGAGAAGTCAAGGGCAGAGAGAATTCTAGGTTGGACCTTGGGTGGTTTGTTTTTCCATATACAGAAGATTGGGGAATGGTCACTCAGGGAGTCTGCCATTGTGCCCGCACTCTGTATATTAGTGGGGTTAGACACTGGAGCCCAGTCAAGGGTGGATTGGTTCCCAGTTTTGGGTGGTTTGGTTCCCAGTTTTGTAATTAAGTCTGGTCAGTTCAGAGATGACCTGCGTCAGACCTGCTTCATGGGTAAGTGACTTCGAGGCATGACCAGGGTCCTGGGCCCAGTTTATCTTGAAGTCACCCAGGATTAGTTGCTCCATTGTTACCTTGATAGCCATATCATTTGTGATGGCTTCAAGGGATATGAGGGCTGATTTCTGTGGGTGGTAGGCGCAGCCAATTGTTAGTTGTTTGGCGTGCCCTAGGGTTATCTGGATGTATATGGATCTGTCTCAGCAGCAGGATTAGTCTGCAGGGATAGAGGTGACATGGAGAGGTCATCCTTAGCATAGATTAGGACCCCACCCACTTTTTTGGTTTCTCTGTCATTGCGGTGGCTATTGTAGCCTACAACCTGAATCTCGTGGTCATGGATGTGGGCTTTTAGCCAGGTTTCAGAGATGGCTAGTAAGTCCAGTATGTAGATGCCCAACCAGGCCTGGACTTCATGTACTTTTGGTCTAAGACTACATATGTTCACATGTGCTATCTTCAGACCTTTGGCGGCCACCCATTGATGGTCCTGGGGGGATGCTACCAAGGTGTTGGGTACGTATGGGCCAGGGTTAGGTTGGATATCACCTGATAGGAGAAGTAGTAAGACTAGTAACCTGAGCAGTTTAGTGCTAGGTAATGAGATGAGGTGTCTTCGACGCGTCCTGCTCATATAGTAAAGCAGGTCATAGCATACACCCTTTTTTATGGCCTCATGCTCTGTTAAGAGACTAGATATACTTGAGATAGGGTAGCTGCTAAGGAAGTCATGTGGGGGGATATTATGTAGATTGCTCACAGGTTCTGGGGGAATGGCGTGAGCCTGTCCACCCAGAGTAGGCTCAGTGAGTAGATTATGGCAAGTAGTACACCCCTATTAGGGGGAAGGGCACTTGGGTTTCTAGCACACCAAGGAGGGCGGAAGGAAGCATATACTAAGTAAGGCATTATTATTGGATGATGTCAGTGTAGCGTAGGTAAGAATAGGGTGCTCAGAGTCTATCTGACTTGAGTCTGAAGGGTGGATGGCAGAGACTGAGGACTTCCTGTTTTCAGCTGCAGAGAAGTCGCACAGGCAGTTTTAAGGAAATTGTCAGCCTGTTCAGTGAAGCTTAGGCGAACCTCAAACTACAAACTCACCTTGTAGCAGCACCAGGAAAGAAGTAGAATGATAATGCAGGCCATATTGCACACAATTGAGTACAGTAATTTGTGTAGCAAGCCCAAGAATCCCTCTAGTGGCAGGTCTGTATAACCTGCTAATGGAAATGTAGCCACTTGAAAAGGAAACAAAAATGGCTAAAGAAATTCATGCGAGGTGTAGGAAACCTAAGTAGCAGGACTCAAAGGAGCGTATAAAGTTCATATCATAGCAAAGCCATTAGATGATTGTCGATAGTCACTAAGAAAGCGCCCAGAAAATAAATTTAATTTTACTCTTAAATTACCATGAGCCTGTTTATTCATGTGCTACATCAACAGCTAGCATTGCAAGAGGGGACATGACTGAAACCTACAGGAACCTCACAGGAGTGAACAAGTTGCAAGTGGAGGATCTATTTCAAAAAAAAAGGAAGGCACGAGAACAAGGAGGCATGCAATGAAACTAAGAAGGGGAAGTTTAGGAGAGATGTGCAGAAATACGTCTTCATGGAAAGGGTGGTGGATAACTGGAACAACCTGCAAGAGGAGGTAGTAGGGACAGAGGCTGTGGGGAGCTTCCAACCTCTGTGGGCTCAGCACAGGAACATATTAAGTAAAGGAATGGAGAAGGTTCAGTTCATTTCATGTTTATTTAAGAAAATGTATATGATCCACAAGATTTGTGACATTTCAATAAACAGGAAAAGCATTTTACAATGTAGAATCACACAAATACATAAATAGTTTGAGTACAACTATTGACCCTAATCTCTCCTATGGACCTCACGTAGATAATGTAGATAGTAGCTCATACATGGCTTGGTCTCCTCTACAAACACAGACAACGCCTCACGCCAGAAGCTTTGAAGGTCACAGTCCTGAGCTCAGTAATCTCTATAATAGACTATGGTCTCATCATTTATGGCTCGGCCACAAACACAACCCTTAGATGCCTCTCAACTGCTTTAAATAAGGCATGTCAGCTCATCACTGGTGCTCACCGTCTTACTCACACATATGACCTGTACACCCAGACCAGTTGGCTCCAACTGTCAAACTGCATAAAGTTTCTCACCTACTCCATGGTGAAAAAAATCTACCTTAGCCTTGCACCGCCTTGGGTCTCAACTCTGTTACAAAACCGAATTATCAAATGGTGCCTTGGGAGATCCATGCTACAGCTACTGAAAGTCCCCTACTGTCACACTTCACAGGGACAATGCTCTTTTGCTTATCGAGTGCCACTCTGGTTCAATGGCCTCAGCCCCACCATCTCCTCTGCCCCAACAATTGGTATGTTTAAAACTAGGCTCCAGGACTATCTCACTACCAACAGCTCCTGTGACTGCCCAAATTAACCTTGTTTCTCCACTTCCCTGCCTGCTCTAGTGGTCCCCCCTCCCTTCCTCACTGGATTCTGCTCTCACATCTTGGTATACCCAATGCTGCACTTTTCACCCTCTCCCCACCCTACCTACATTCCTCCCCCACTTCCCTCTCCCCATGACTCTGGCACTTCTTATCTGTTGTCTGTTTTCTCTGACAAATGCCACTGGCTACCTTCCTTACAATGCTACCCTTGAATTGTATTAATCTGTACACTGTTTGCAATGTCCACATTGTTGTAATGTCTGTCTTGATGTTCCCCATAATTTGTATTTCTCTGATGAGGAATCTTTGTAAAAGAGCCTTGGCTCAAAGGTATTTGTAATCCTAGACCTGATAAATAAATAAAAAATAAATAAACAAAAACATATTATGCAGTAAAGTTGCTAAGAAATTTTGCTGTGACAAACATTACATTCACTTTCTTCAATTGTAGTGTAAATAGTTTACAGTCCTTGTCCTGGTCTAGATAGATTAGAGAGAGTTTTGCATCAAACAATCTTTTCCTTAATGCATCCCATCTATTACATTCAGAAATAGTGTGCAAAACATTTGACAGCATCTTAATAGAACAGGTACATGTTTCCAATTTTCTAGGGTTAATAAATCTATTCAAATTATACAAGGGAAGGCCTAAACTAGCCAATCTAAAATTACACAGAACATTCCTGTGCTCATTATTTTAACAATGTATCAGACAGTTTTCAAGCCCCCATTGTTTCTTTATAACAATATATAATCCATTCACATTAAACCCATGTATTCTGGACATATCATCCTGCTTTGCATTATCTTCTGTTCTAAAAGTGGCATCATTGGCCACACCATCTATATGTAGTAATGACCCATCAGACCATAAATTCATAAGACCTAACCTTTTTAAAGCAATATTTAGTTTAGAACACCAGCTTGTGCTATCAGTATTTGCCAAAAGTACTTTATAATAATCTAGCCAACAAATTTTAGGTAAGCGGTCAAATGTATGGCAGTTTAGATTCAATGCAAAGAAGTGCAAAGTAATGCACCTGGGAAACAAAAACCCAGGGCCAGAGTACACAATGGGGGGTGAGATACTGACAACAACAAAAATGGAATGGGACCTGGGGGTAGTCATATCAGATGACCTAAAGGTGGGCCAGCAATGTGAGAAGGCAGTAAGGAGGGTTGGGGGATACTGGGATGCATAGGGAGAGGCATCACCAGTAGAAAACAGGAAGTTGTTAGCCCTCTGTACAGACAGTTGGTAAGACCACGTCTGGAGTACTGTATACAATCTGGAGACCCCATCTACGCAAAGACATAGACAGGGTGGAGGCTGTCCAGAGGATGGCAACCAAAATGGTGCAGGGTCTGCACCAGAAGACTTATGAAGAAAGACTAAAGGAGCTTAAGATGTTTAGCCTCAAGGAAAGGGGGGGGGGACATGATAGATGCTTTAAAAATACCTCAAGGGAATCAACAAAGTCCAAGATAGTAGCATCTTTAAAAAAAAGAGATGTGCAAGAACAAGGGGGCACAATTTGAAGATAGAGGGAGGATGGCTCAGAGGTAATGTGAGGAAGTATTTCTTCACAGAGAGGGTTGTAGATGCATGGAACAGCCTTTCTGAGGAGGTCATAGAGTCAAAAACAGTGGGGGAATTCAAGAATGCATAGGACAGACATAAGGCAATTATAGTGGGGGGCAGGAGGAAGTAGGCTATTGGATAAGTGGGATCTGCAGCTTATCTGTTAGGTAGGGAAATTGGCAGACTAGGTGGGCCAAGTGGTCCTTATCTGCCATCAAATTCTGTGTTTCTATGTTTTTATCTCCCATATTTATTATTCTGCCCCATAGGTTAACAGCTCTAATGAGAACCCTGGATCTGATTGGCAACATACCAGTTTCCAGTCTTGAGAAACTAGAAGGGCAATCTCTTGGTACATTAAGTATAGACCTAATAAAGGAATGTTTTATTACATCAGTATTAAAACTATCAATATGCATCCCCCAAATTTTGCTTCCATATAAAGATTGACTTATTGTTTTTGCCTCAAAGGCAGCCTTAATCACAGCAAACGAGTTGCTTGCAAATTTATGGGCAAATGATTTTATACCACCTTCTGATTTATAAGAGCTATTTTGTACGTCAGCCAAATGAGCTTTCCAAGACATTTTTGAATCAGCAGTAACACCTAAGCACTTATATTCTGCAACTTTTTCAAAATTATTATTTTCTATAGTCCAGAATTTAGATGTTTTTTTCTCACTGTTTTACTAAAATATAGAATTTTGGATTTCTTTATATTCAATTCAAGCATTAACAGAGCTAGAGAGTTAATAATACTAGACATACCCCTTTGTAACCCTAGAGATGTTTGGGAGATTACTATTGCATCATCTGCGTGTAAAAAAAGCTGTATTTTTTATTGTTAATTGAGGGATCAAAGGTATCAATAGCTGAAATATTTTTTATCAGGAGTTCAATATAGTTCCAGTCAGTAACTTCACGGAACAAAATAAAGTGGCAAAACCAGTGTCATCATCAATATTGGCAGCACAAAATGAAGCATGCCAGAACAATGCAGGCTATATAACACGCAGGTAGCAAACTATGTCCAACACATGGAGACACTGCACTAGAACCCCAGCCAGGAGCACAAGCCAGCTTGCAATCGTCCCTGTCCTGTGTGTTATGTGTAGTGTGTGTGTTGCTGGGGACATGCTGGCTTGCGCTCCTGGCCCCTTACATTATACATGGCTATCCACATGGTGGCCATGGTCCACCTGTCCTCCAGTGGTTACACCAGTGAACTGTCTCCATCACTTAGCATTTTGGTTGGTGATTGTGCCATTAGATTACCATGGTAGGGGTCCAGTAGCCTGCTTCCCCTAGTGGTGGTTGCACCCTGCCCTGTTTCATCTCCCTGCATCCCTGTGCTGTTCCTGTGCATGGGTGCCTGCTGCTGTCTTTTCTAGTGCAGTGTCTCCATGCAGTGGACATAGTTTGCTATCTGTGTGTCATGTGTCCTGCATTGTTCTGGTACAGTTCATTTTGTGCTGCCAGTATTGGTGGTGACACTGTTTTTACCACTTTACTTTGGTCCATTTTATTTTGTTCTGCTATGTGACTGACTGGAACCTTCAAGAAACATAGAAACATAGAAACATAGAAGTTGACGGGAGATAAGGACCGCAAGGCCCATCCAGTCTGCCCATTTCTTTTTCTACCTTATAAATGTGCCTTCGGCCTTTGCTCTGTCAGTGACCTATCTATTCATAGTCATTTGTATTGCTCCCTTATGCCTATCCCATGCCTGTTTGAAGCCCTGCACTGTATTCATAGCCACCACTTCTTGTGGTAAGACATTCCATGCATCCACCACCCTTTCTGTGAAAAGAATTTCCTCATTCCCCTTAATCGGCCTCCTCTAATCTCATGCTGTGTCCTCTTGTCCTGCTATTTTCTTGTATTTAAACATGTTAGACTCTTTCACCTTGTTTATGCCCTTAAGGTGTTTGAATGCCTCGATCATATCACCTCTCTCCTCCTTTGCTCAAGGGTATACATATTGAGCTCCGCTAATCTGTCCTCATATGTCTTCTGATGCAGTCCCTGCACCATTTTGGTTGCCCTTCTGGACTGCCTCAATTTGGTTAATGTCCTTGTGAAGGTGTGGCCCAATACTGCACGCAGTACTCCAGATGGGGCCTAACTAGTGTCTTGTACAGAGGATTATTACCTCCTCTTACGACTTGTGATACCCCTACTATCACACCCTAACACCCCTAGCCTTACCTACTGCTTTAGAGGTCTGCTTGATGATTTTAGGTCATCAGTGATGATGATGCCCAAGTCTCTTTCTTCCTTTGTGACTGCTAGCAACTCCTCCCAGCCTATAGGTGGCTTCAGGGTTTCTCTTCCTATGTGCATGATTTTGCACTTCTTTGCATTAAATCCCAGTTGCCACTCTTCTGACCATTCTGCTAGTTTATCCAGATCTCTTCTCATTCTGCCCACCCATCTGGATCATCTACTCTGTTGCAGATCTTGGTGTCATCTGCAAACAGACAAGCCTTACCTCTAGTCCATCTGCAAGGTCACTAATGAAGATGTTGAAGAGGACTGGCCCCAGGACTGATCCCTGAGGTACCCCACTTGTGACTTGCATCTCTTCTGACTGTATACCATTTACCACCACTCTCTGTTTTCTGCCCGTCAACCAGTTTGCCACCCAGTTGACCAACTTGACCCACCCCGAGCCTACCCAGCTTATTTATCAATCTTCTATGTGGAACAGTGTCAAAAGCTTTGCTGAAGTCAAGGTAGGCGACATCAACTGCTCCCCTTGGTCCACCACTCTGGTTACCCAGTCAAAAGAAATCTATGAGATTAGTTTGACAGGACCTTCCTTTGTAAACCCATGCTGTCTTGGATCCTGTGCCCTATGGATTCCAGGTGTTGCACTATCCTTTCCTTAAGGAGTGCCTCCATAATCTTGCCCACTACTGAGGTAAGACTGACTGGTCTGTAGTTCCCCGCCTCCTCCCTGCTACCACTCTTGTGGAGCGGGATCACATGAGCCCTTCTCCAGTCTTCTGGGACCTCTCCTGTGCTCAGAGACTCACTAAACAATTCTGCTAATGGCTCTGCTAGTTCCTCCTTTAGCTCCTTAAGTACCCTGGGATGTATGCCATCAGGTCCCATTGCCTTATCCACCCTGAGCTTAGCAAGCTCTTGTAGGACCCTTTCTTTGTGAAGGGAGTAGTGCTCACCTCCTCCCCTGTGTCCATGATGCTGAGCTGTGGGCCCTGTCCTACCTTCTCTTCAGTAAATACTGAGCAAAAGTATCTATTTAGGATAGATGCCTTTACAGGGTCCTCCTCCTCCTCACATGCTCCCTTTTCTCCATTAAGCTTAGCAATACCCCTCTGGACTTTCTCCTTTCACTAATGTATCTATAGAAAGTCTTGTCACCTTCTTTTACTGTTCGTGCTAGTGTTTCCTCAGTTTGGGACTTTGCCTGCCTTACTGCCTTACCTGCTTCCCTTAGGGCAGTTTGGTATGCCTCCCTATCTTCATCCCACTGTGTTCCTTATATTTCCTGAAGGCCAGCCTTTTGGCTCTGACCTTTCTGCTACTGTATTTGAGAACCAAAGTGGTTTCCTTCTTCTTTGCACTTCCTTTTCTGTCTAGCACAATAGGATGTTGCTTCAAGTATTGCATCCTTAATGCTTGCCCACTTTGCCTGTACCCCTCACCTGTGTTTCTTTTGCAGGGCTAGCTTAACTCTGTAGGCCATCTTATCAAAGTCAGCTCCTCTGAAGTCCCATATTTTTGCCTTGGAATGGGATGATTTAGATGTAGTAGCCAAACTGAACCATACCATGTGATGGTCACTGGCCCCAGGTGACCTTCTACCTGGAGATCTGTGATCCTTCTTTGTTAGTCAGTACTAGATCTAGGATAGCCCTGTCTCTTGTGGGTTGCTGTACCAGTTGTTTGAGGCCCTCCCTGCAGGGAATCCACTATGAGTCTAGTTCTGGCAGATGTTCCTGCTGGTATTGACCAATCTGTATCTGGCATGTTGAAGTCTCCCATTATCAGAACCTCCCTTTAGCTGTCATGTTTGTATATCTTCTAACAGTAATGTATCTATGTCCTCCTCTGGTCTGGGGCCTGTAGACAACCCCAGTTCTTATGGCTGTCCCATTTCCTGTTTCCAGGGTGACCCACAGTTCTTCTGGCTCCTTATGTGTATTCTGAATTTCTGTAGCTTTGATATTTTCATTAACATACAGGCCACTCCTCCCCTTGCACCTCGGTCTCTTCTGAACATACATAGCCAGGTACTGAAGTCTCCCAAGTGTGGTTACTGGTAAACCACGTTTCACTAATTGCTACTATGTCCAGTTTAGCCTCTGACATTATTGCCTGCAGGTCTGGGATCTTATTTCCAGGCTGTGAGCATTTGTGTACATGATTTTCCATTGGCCAGATTTTGGTGTGTTAGTTGTTGGGTGAAGTTTGGCATTCCCTGTGCATCGTATGGGAGACAAACCTTTTTCTTACCTGGTGATGCAAATGAATGGCAAACACGCTGAATTCCTGTTTGACCACTAGCTGAGGGGAGGGTGTTCTTCCCATTCCACGTATGGGGTGCTGCACCTCTCCCCATTGCTAGTTTAAATATTCTGCAAAGACGTCAAACTTCTGCCCCAATGCACTGACTCCTCTTTAGTCAGATGCAGTCCATCAAATTTAAAGAACTTTCGCTCCCAGAACTGTTGCCAGTTCCCTACAAATCTGTGTCCTTTTCCTGGCACCAGTCCTTGAGCCACGTGTTTAGCTCCCTATCTCCCCTTCTCTGACCTTCTGTCCATCTGCTCCCTCTCCCAGACTGGCAGGATCTCAGAGAAGGAGATGCCGGACGAAATAGATGATAGTTTGTCACCCAGCCTAGTCAGGTGTTCCTTGGTCTCCACAACTGACCGGCTGGCGAGATCATTAGTCCCTATGTGTACTAGGACATCAATGTTTTCTCCTGCCTTGAACAATTTTAGTCAATGCGGTCAGTGTCTCCATGCTGATGTACCTGGGAGACATCTGACCATCACCCTGGCTGGAGATGGGTATCAACTCCCCGAATCATGGAGTCTCCTATGATCAGAAGTTTTTTGGATTTCCTTTGTGCTTGTTTAGTTTTGGTTCCTGATTTGGGTGAGTTTTGTTGTGCTAGCTCCTGTGTCGCAGTGTCCTGCTCTGCAGTGTCTTCTGCCTCTTTATTTGATTTCAGAGATAGAGGCAGATACCTGTTTGTAGTGTTTATATGGTTTTTGAGGTAATGTGTTGGAGAGCAGAGAGTGATGGGGCACCTGATTTGTTCCTCCTAACCACCTGCCAACCTCCTGGACCAACTACCCTCTGCAGTCGAGGTTTTTCTGTTGGATGCTGGGAAATGGCGGTGGTTCTTATAATGTATTTCCTCTTCAATATGAAATTTGAGGCGTAATCTCTGCCCATGCTGCCCGGAGCTGAGCCCTAAGATCTCCAAAGGCCCAGCATGTAGGACAGTGTCCTAAATCCTGTAAGACTGTCCTTCTGAAAATTGTTCCACAGTACCTGCAGTTAATGAAATCCATTCCAAATAAGTTGCTGGGTTTGTAACCTAGTCAGAGTAATTAGAAGGAAAAAAAGGAAAAAAAATGCAAGTAATGGTTTAATTGTGCTTTGTTTAACTTGTTATAACAAGTTAAATTACTAGTGCCCCTGTAAATGATATCACCTTGTGGAGGCCCCACTGATCCGCCCCTTCCTGCCCTGCCACAGGATATGTCACAACTGTGGTACCCTATAAAAGGAGTGTAGCGTGGGGTGGTTGGGGATGGGGTGGGTGGCTGGGCCCTTCCCCTGCCTAAAAAGAAGAACCACGGATGAAAGAACAAGGAGGTAAGAGCAGAAACAATCAGTCAACAACAAATGCAGTAACCGTGAAAGCTTATCCTAATGTTAGATAAAACTGTAAAACCTGTAAAGCACCACCTGTAATAATTTCAGAGAAGATATACCCTGTAAGAAACACTTTGCTCCAGAGAAAAATAAAGCAGTAACAGAAGATATACCTTGCAAAAGACAATTTGAATCAGAAGATTACAGCAGTAATCTGTTAGCACACACCTGTAGGCACACCTTGTAGAAGAAGGTATACCAGCAACAACAATTTGAATCAGAGAAAAAATAAAGCAATGAAATGTTAGCAACAAACAGTAGCAATCCCTGTGAGTAAAAATTAAAAACACCACCACACAGTAAATCTGCTTAGCCAAACTAAGTCTTAATCCTTCTCCCTTGCTCTGGTAAGTTTCTCTACTCTGCCTTTCAAGCAGTCTTAGAAGGAAAGAGCTCAGGTGAAGCTAGGTGCCTTGGCCAGCAAACCAAGTCTTCTACCTCCAAGATATCAAGTAACCTGACTAGATACTGTATAGATTAAATAGCAGTGGTGCAAGAAGGCACCCTTGTTTAAATCCTCTATTAATTTCTAGAGCATTTGTTAAAGCTCCATCAAGATAGTACTGAGTCTCAGCTATAGTGTTATGATGTAACATTTTTAATATTGCCAGTAGATGAGGATTGATCCTGGCAAAGTCTCCCATAAAATCTGCCTATCAACAGAATCAAAGGCAGCCTTTATGCCAATAAACCTGACATAAAGTGTAGAATTTATCTCTTTAACTTATTTGTCAACTAAATAGTTGAGTGTAAATAGTAAATTCAAAGTGCTATGTTTTTTTCTTGAATCCACACTGAAATTTAGAGATTAAGTTATTACATTCTGACCAAAATAAGAGTCTATCCAGGATTAACCTTTAGTAAATGTTTTGTAATACTGGTAATAGGGTAATTGGTCTATAACATTTAGGATCCAGTTTATTCCCTTTTTTAAACAAAGGCACAATCATTCCTTCATTCCAGTTTTAAGGAAGTATAAGAAACACACTTTTGGCTATAAAGATGTGTGTTACATAGTTAGCCCAAAAATCAGAGTTGTGTAAATACATTTCTGCTGGAAGGCAGTCTGCCCCTGCAGTTTTATTTCTTTTTTAGCTTTCAATAGCAGATTTAACGTCTTTTATATAAAATTGAAATATGCTTTAGATCCCAGAATCTAGAGCTATACCTACACTAACATCTGACTCCACAACTTAATTCCCAACCTGATAAATTCTAAAAAAAATGGTCTATGCACATATCTGCAGAGATCATACTATCTGTATTATAACAGGTATTATTTGTATCATGCCCGTAAGCTACAAGGGCCCAAAAAGTTTTTGAATCCTTCTTTGTTTTTTTATTCTGGAGATTCTCCCATAACTTATTTTTATATATACATTTTTTTTGGTTTTTCAAATAAGCAGTTTCCTATACTCTAAGATTTTTCAGTGCTCCTAAAACAGTACAAGTTGGATTTTTTGGTTCTAATTCTACCTATTTTATTTACTTCTTTTTTTTAAAGTGAGATATTTACTATCATACCAGGGATTAAGAGCGCCCAGCCTTATTTATTCTTTTATTTGCACATAATTGAACTTCAAATGAACCTATATGTTTATTAAAGTTTCCCACTAAATGTAGGGCTTCAGTATCCGTCATAGTATTAGTTAGAGATGGTTGTTTATAATGTAAATCATTAATAATACCATCAACCACTTTGTTTGAATAAATATTCCAGATGACATTTTCATACACTTAATACACTTGTGTTGATCATCTTTCCTTTCTATATTTATATTTTTTACAGCTTTTTTGAAATTATTCTTAAAGCAACACTCAGTTGGATAGTGTTCATTCTCCCACATGTTGTTTACTTTGAAGTATTTTATCAGAGCATAGTTAAAAGTATAAATACATGTAAATCTAACACTCCCCCTCCATTTCTGGTTGGAAATGTAACCTCACCATCCCAATAGTCTTTAGATCTACCATTTAAATCTGTCAGACAAAACTTTTCAAATAACTTTAATAGAGATTTGCCCTTTCTAGTTTCTAATTTGACCGTTGATTGGAATATTAATTGCATTGCCTATACACCAATCAGTGGAGTATTCATCCTATAAATTGCCTATAGGAGCATTAAAGTCTCCTGCTAGGCTAAGCTTAGCACCAAAGTGTCAAGCTGTTATAGACTCTAGCTCACATTTAATTTGCTTTATCACTTTCTCATATTCCATGTGAGATAGAGCAGGGGAGATATAAATATTAAACAGTACCCATTGTTCATTTGAGCTTCTAATTATTATGTAACTATATCAATTATTATAGCAACTTAGCTCTATACACTTGAATTCAATAGATACATCAATAATAATAATAATAGCTAGGCCTCCCTTACATTGTCCAAATGTATTAATCCTTTGTGCAGGAGAGATCCATGCTTGGTATCCCTCAATTGGTTAATCCTCTACTGTGCCCCTCCATGTTTCTTGAATAAAAATAATAGAAACATTTTTAACCACTGAACACAATCCTTATTTGAAAGCTTCAGCTTAAGCCTAGCTATATTCCAGCTTAGCAGCTTCAGTAAATCACTATTCCTTTGTTTAGATATTTGTCAATTAGAATTATTTGACAGAGATGTTGTAATATTTATACTATCACAACTACAGACAAATCCTCAGAACTTGCAGTAATCTCTGTCATAGAATCTCCAATTTCCAAAGTGACACTATTATTTATTCTCACTCCCATCTGCTTCCTTCCCCTCCTAGTAACACAGATTGTGTCATCACCTTGCAGACTGTGTTCAATCTCCACTACATTTGGGTATTCTGTAATTCCTGATTGCTTTGATATAGTTGCACCCTCTTTCTGTTGCTGCTCAAACACTTAAGTGAGATTCTTAGGTAGTTTAATAGCTTCATTAGCGTCAGTATTACTTTCTCTTATTGTAGTATCTAAAGTTAAACAAATATCTGAAAGATCATTTTTGCTAAGTAAGATCTTTGCTCTCTTTTCCTGGTTTTTCACAACAATGTACAACCAGTCCTTATGGGGTTGGTTTCTGTATCAATAGGTTGTTTTAATAGCTTGACAAATTATTTTACTTTTTATCATTCCTTTTAATAAGCTGCAAGTTACCAATTTCAATATGTAATTATGTTCATTTCTAGATTTTGGCAAGACTTTCAGGAAAATAGTAGCCAATATATCTCCAGTTGAAATTACATGTTCTTTTTTTTTTCTTCCTGTCTCATTATGGTATTTTTCTCCTTTTTCCTGCATCTTTTCCTTTACCTACTTTAACATTTCTATCATGCTTATCTAAATCTTCAACCTTCTCAATACACTTTGTTCTTTTTTCCATACTACTCGGTTTTACCCTACTTTTTCTAACCCATCCAGTTCCATTTGTAGAGGTTTGCTACTTTTATCTTTATGGTTAATAGGTTTATCAGTTTTTTCCTTACCAATGCAAGATTCCTTAATTTGTTTCTTCCTTTGATTTGGTTCAGAGACCAGCTGTTCAATTTCCCTAATTTCTTTATTAGCCACCTCTTCTGTGATTGATTTTAAAGATGTTTTCCTTTTTTATCAATAAGATTCTTCCCTTCCCCTTCTTCCTCGGTATATTTTGATTTTAACCCATTCTGTTGACCTATAGATTGATTATTGACTTGACTTGCAGAACAGTTATCTTTATATTTTGATCCATTTCCACTTTGTTCCTTCAACTGCTGCATATTCCTGCAACTTTTTTCATCATTCACATAAAAATCAATGAAAGCCCTAAAGTGGGTTACCAGCTCCAAAAGCTGCATATTACCAAAATGGATTTCCTTTTTTACTTCATGAATTTGTTGAGCTAATACAAATATTTCTGTATTCATTTTTAAATTTTGTCTGTCCTTATTCTTATCTAAGGTTACTTCATCAGTATTTGTTTTATGATTTGATTCTGATGAAAAGAGTATACCATTCTCTAATTGTTCTAATCTAGAAGGGGGATCCAAATTATGCTGTTTTACATAAGGAGTCAAAAATAACTCATAAGCATTTAGAAATGAGCCCTGATTAGAGTTGTGTGTAGCAGAATGAGCAGCCAAATTAATATCTTCTGGAGTTTTTACAGCAATTGGAGGTGGTGTTATAATTTCAGCTTCTGCTTCTGTATGATTCATCTTACTACTCATTTTGCTGTTATCAATACAATTGCAATTGCAGGTACAATGATTGTCTTGCTTATTAGGCACAATCTGTCCCTGACCAATTAATGTGGGGCCTTTTATCCTTATTTCATCTAAATCAGACGGGTGTAACTTTGGCCCATTATATTAGTAGAGTTTACCTTATTTTTTGCGTTATCCTTCTCTTTGTTTACTAATTTTGGACCAGCTGGTTCCTGCCAGCTTTTGATCCTTTTTGAGAGAGGATGCATCGATACTTGTAATAATTGAAAGCCAGCCATACAGCTTTTTAAATGAGAGGAAGCTAAGCTTGGATTAAAATGTTTTAATACTTTATTGCCTCAAAGTTCTACTTGATTAATTGTGGGGATAATTGAGGGGCTCATAAACTGAGTTATCTTAATAGAGTCCACTTTTTTAGCATCTTTAGTCACTTTATCCACTTGGCCTGTCACCTTAGATGCACTTTTACTACCATTTTTCCCATAAGTTTTCAGTTCTTTCACCACCACCACACCTTTGTGCTTAGACATTGTTAAAAATGGAGTCAACTCAGAAGTTTGCACATAGTGGGATGTTATTTAAACAAATTCAAAAACAATTCAAAAAGAGCCCAAAGTTTTATCTTTTTAAAAGTTCACCTGAACAGTGAAATAATTCAAAGAAACCATTTAAGTATCACAGAGGAACCTCAACAGCGAATATATCAATAAGTCAAGAAGTTTGTATTTTTTTTGCACCAATCCCTTTTAATTTAAAAATATTTTAGGCCAAATTAAAGGCCTTTAATATTAAATAATAAGTAGAAATGTTCAAAGATGTCTCAGTAATCGGTAAAGCACCATTCATGACCGTAGCCTTCAGTGGCACCTGAGGAGTATGATAGGCCTTATAGCATTTAGATTTCTAGATGTCTGATGTTTTATTCACAGCCAGAAACCCCAAGGCAACCCTGGAAGGGATTCTACACACAGACAGCACTAAGAAAAGAAAAAACAAAATAATAAAAAAAACAAATACAGTAAACTAATGTTCAGTTGCTTGCTTAATCAGAAGCTACTTTCAACTACATAAACAGGTTGGCTAGTGAGCAAGTAACGAAGTCCAGTGAGCGAAGGCATGGAAGGAGCTGCAGATAGCTGAAGGAATTAAAAAGGGGGAGACGGCTTTCTTTTGCTATATAAGTGAGAAAAGGGACAAGAAGGAAGGGATTGTTAGGATTAAGAAAGGGGAGGAGTGGGTGGAGGATAATGGGGGAAAAGCAAAGAAACTAAATGAATACTTCTGTTCTGTCTTTACCAAGGAGAAGAACAGATTGATGCCTTCTAGAGGGAAAAAAGGAGTGGGGGGAAGGGAACACAGATGCAGTGATGGAGGAGGATAGACTGAGGAAAAGTCTGCTGGCATTGAAGATGGACAAATCACCAGGTCTGGACAGAGTATATCCAACGGTATTAAAGGAACTGGCTGAGGAGATGGCAGGGCCACTGGTAGATCTATTTAATAATTCACCAGAGTCAGGCATGGTAACGTAGGACTGGAGAACGGCACATGTGGTGCCCCACCACAAAAGTGGTCCCAAGGATGACCCAGGGAACTACAGACCAGTCAGTCTGACTTCCAACATGGGCAAGCTCATGGAGAGCATATTAAAGGAAAGGTTGGTGGAATATCTAGAGGAGCATGGTCTCCAGGATACAAGGCAGCATGAGTTCATGGGGGAGATCATGTCAAACAAATCTGATTGACTTATTTGACTCTGTCACAAAGACAGTAGACAGGGGCCAACTGGTAGATATTCCCTATCTTGATTTCAGCAAGGCCTTTGACTGTGTGCCCATTAAAGGTTGATCAGGAAGTTGTGGATGACAGGGTTAGGGAAAAGATGGCCAGATGGGTGGAAAACTGTCTGAGGGACAGAACCCAGAGGGAGGTTGTGGGGGGGTGAGTTAACTGCAACCAGAGAGGTAATCAGTGTGGTCCTGCAGGGCTTGGTGCTGGGGCCAGTGTTGCTCAGTGTCTTCATTAATGACATTGGAGATGACATTAAGGGTAACATGGGCCTATTCATAGATGACACCAAGCTCTGTGGGAGAGTGGACATAGTTGAAGAGATACAGGACTGGCAAGATGATCTGGAAAAGCTGGGGAGGTATTTCAGGATCTGGCAGCTTGGCTTCAATGCCAAGAAATGTAAAGTTATGCATATTGGAGTCATGAATCCCAGGACAGAGCACTACCTGGGGGAAGTCTGAATATCTGCATCAGAGGAGGAGAAGGACCTGGGATTGATGACCACTAGTGACCCGAAGCACTCCATCTAGTGCAAGAAAGCAGCAGCAAAGGCAAACAAGATGCTGGGATGCACATCTCGGGAATCAGTAGCAGAAGAGAGGAGGTTATACTGCCCTTGCACAGGTCCCTGGTAAGGCCTCATCTAGAGTATGGGGTTCAGTACTGGTACCCACACCTCAAAAAGGACATTAACCTGCTGGAGAAGGTCCAGATGCAGGCTACAATTATAGCAGGTCAGCAGGGTAAGGCATATGAGGAGAGGTTCAGGGCACTGAACAGGTACTCTCTGGAAGACAGACGATAGACAGGGGACATGATTGGGATCTTCAAGTACTTGAAAGAGATAAATAAGGTGGATAAGGAGAGTCTCTTTAAGCTGAGTGGCAACCATAACATGAGGGGGCACAGTCTTAAGCTGGATGGTAGGAGGCTTAGGAGGGAGGTCACGAAGTACTTCTTCAGATAGAGTGTGGTGGACACTTGGAATGTGCTGCCAGAAGAGGTGAGCTCGTTTAAGACTGTGGGCAGCTTTAAGATAGGCATGGGGGAAGGTAAGGATCATGGGTAGGGAGGATGGGAGGAGTGGGAAGGGAGGGCAGGGACAGGAGCTCAAGCTATGGACCCTGCAATCTGAGCAGACTTGATAGACCAAATGGCTGCCTTCTGCTGCCTTCTTTGTATGTTCGTATGTATGTTAGCATACATTAGTTAAGAACAAGTTAAATGTTGCAAAGCACCACGCTTCCAAAAATGATAAATAAAACACTATCGTCAAACACTCTGTTAAGCAGTAATATTGACTTAAAACAAACTGTTTGTACTAGAATTATTTTGGACTTACTTTAAGTAGCGTTCGATGTATGTAACAGTCACACTTGCTGAACCTGCCAGGAGCTGAAGTACTTAGAGAGCCCTCCGAGCAGCGCCGCAGAGGCCACTAGCTGCCAGCCAATTCAAGCAGTACAGAACTAACAGGCAAAAGGAAAGTAATCCAACCAGCAAATAATCACCGTACCAAGACTGGCAGAGACAAAGAAAGCAACTTATTAGCTTGTTAGCTTATCTACTAAACAGTTATGCAAAAATCAGAAGTAAACAAATGCCCAGCAGTTACTTACTGGTAAAATTGGATGCTACATGACTGAGATACCGCAGGCCGAAATAAAAAAAGGCCACATTTTAAAACAGAATCACAGATAAAGTATCAAAATATCAAAAAACATCAGTAAAAGATGTTACACTTGGAAAAAGTGTACAGAATCAGGAAACAGCGAGACAACGAGCAGCAGCAAACTCTAGCATAGCAGAGAGGGAGTGAATCTGATTCTGACTCCTTGTGCAGGCATTTTTAAGCACACAGATCACATGTACAATTAACACATAATTAGCATATGGTGCGAGAGTTAAACATCAATTAAATATATATATGTACATGTATAAAATGCCTAAAAGCTATATGATCATACTTTCATACATTAAATGCATTTAAAGTCAATAAAACAGACCCACTAAACTCACACCTGTTTAACCTGTTTAGCCTGAAAGATATTGTAAGCACAATGCTCTACAAAGTACCAAGTGCCCAATTCTGTTTTAAAACTTAAGAAGAAACAAACTGTTTTGCTATGTTATCTGCTCTCATATGTTGTTCCTCATGAAAACATATGAACTCATAATGTTTGCCGATAGCCCCAAGTTGTGTCCGATAAAGTGCTGAGGTCCAGATTCAAAGCTTTGCACAGAACAGTGTCCCACGGCCTGGCAGCACTACCACTGCAATCCTTTGGCCTTGCTCCAGTGCTTCAGCCATTCCAAGTGGCTCTCTGCCTCCTGTTGGGTCCTGCTTCCACCTCAGGATGTACTGCAAGCCTCAGGATACACCCTGGATTCCACCGACACTGGCAGTTTTCCTCCACCTAGACAGAGAAGCAGAACACACTGGGAGTTGCTGCACTGACGAGTCGCAAAAAGCTAAACTGGGAAAGATACAAAGAATGTGGTAATGGTGTCATACCCGTTATAACATTTTGTTAAGCATTGAATCCCTGCTTCTGTGCTGTACTCCACAGAGCACAAAGCGTGAAGTATGGTCCATTTCAGCACCTCAGCACCATTCATAAAAAAGACCAAAAGCTAATCCTGGTTCAATATTGGAGAAGGGAGAGACACCTATGAACAACCAGGGTCAGTGGTGATGGAATAGGCAGGGACAAGGAGCAGCCTGGATGGGCCTAAAAGTCCTTTTCTGCTGACAAAAATCTGTTTCTGTGTTCAGTGTTCTACTGATGTCTTCCTCCAAGAAATGAAGCACAGGAACTTAACTGTAAGCAATTACAATTCATGACATAATTCTTTGCCAGACAGTATTGTTTGTTTCAAAACATTCAAGGCACTCTTATAACTAGAGACGTGGGGGATTTGTAGTTCACCTGTGACATTCTGGCAAAGTGATATTTGCCTTCACAAAACACTTTGTGAACTTCCCACTTCCCCCAAACTTCTTCATGATGGGTTTCCTGGTGTTGTGGCACTTTGTCATGAGAAGTGATTGCAAATTGGCAATTATGCCAGTGAAATTGCATGACTTCACTTGTGAAAGTGCCCCTTCACCTTCTGAAAGGTTCCCAAAGTTGTCAAGATTCACAAATTAATATGTGCAGCAAAGTTTGGAAACTTCGCACATGTTTGACTCATAACTCTGTAAGAGGGTGTGGCATGCAAATAGTCCTAAAACTCTAAAGTTCTTATTTCAGTCAGCACAGTCTATTTCCCATGCAGAGGTTTTTCTATGTTTCTGCAAAAAAAAACCCAAAAAACAACAACCTTTGAATTTAAATTCAAATTGCATTTTTTAAAAATTGAAATCTTCAGTGTGATTTATAAGTTTATTCATGTAGTGCTCGTGTCTCTTATGGAATGGTGGTATGGTAAACCTTTATTGTTCAATCTTAAAATATCATTACAAATAATAAATAAGTAAGCAATAATCCACAATAGCGTGTGAGGTTATAGGCATTTAATCCATGCCTGGGGTGCATTGTGAAGCACGAGGCCACAGCCTGAGTGTCCTCACACCACCCCAGGTGTGGATGAAATGCTATAACCCCACACCCTGGATTGGGTTATTGCTCTTATAATATGTGTTATCTACAGGATAAGGTACAAATCCTGAAAATTTGCTGGCACCCCTCTTTTAAGGTAAAAAATAATTTTATCCTTCTTCCCTGAAAAGCAGTCCCTTTGAAAAGGTGCATTCTCTGGCTTCTTATGGATGTAAAACTCTTACAATGTCAGCTAGCACTTGCTCTGTTATGTTTCTAAAGTGATGTCTTACAAAGTAGCATGGTAGATGTCAAGCCTAGATATTTTGCAGGAGTATTATATCCCGCTGTAGATAATTGTGCTTTACAGTGTGTGGGCTGCTGTCAACTGTGGATTAAACTCATAGTTTAATACATGGATGGATGTACTGCTATTGTGGGTGACACAGCTAGCTGAGCAGATGGTGAAAGAATGTGGAGAGGAAAATACTAGATGACAGCCACAGGAGGTGTATACATAAATGTATTTTCAAAGTTGATGCAGCTTTGGAATTTACTGAGCATCTCAGCTGACACGAATTGGAAGCCGGTGTTGGGTGAGCTGCAGTGTTTTGCACAACTGCTACTAGCCAGTAGTCAGTAACAGAGGACTGCTCATGGGGTGAAGGAGAGGAATGGGGTCTTACGCTGACAGTCTCACATACAGAGAGAGAGAGAGAGAGAGAAAAAGAAATGCTGGCATGTGGCATTTGTTGTTACTGTTTCTCTCTCTCTCTCACTCTCTTGCTCCCCCCAATGGTGCCCACAGATTGGTACTTACAGAATGCAGCACAGAGCAGCATGTGGCTTGGGGTCTCCTAGAAACAACTCTCCCCAGAATGGAATGTGCTTTTGCATGCTGTGATAGCTGTCACTGCTGCGTTGCTGTGTGTCTGGTTCTGTGCGATGAAGAACAACTGCCACTACTGCATCTCTCTTGTGCTCTGCACCGAAAATGACATGAAGCTGCCAACAGAGACAGACAGACAACACATTCTGTGAGGGGTGCCCACAGAGGGGCTGGGTAAGAGAACCAGGGAATAAAGAAAAAGTTGTAGCGAGCACTGCCTAAACCACTTATTTCATTACTGCATGAGGTGTAAAAAAAAACAAACCTTAGTTTATGAGTGGGCCAGGCACAGTCCCGCGCTCCATCTCTGTCCACCACAATGCACTGCTAGCCATGCCTCTTACTGTCTCTATCATGCAGAGACATCTGTCTGTCTGTCTCTGTAGTGGGATGTGGTGCTGCTTGTGCCTTTCACTCTGTTTAATGCACAAAGCTGTACCACACTGTGGATCAGTAGATAACGGTTGCGGAGGCTTTGGGGGTGCTCTCCAGGACACGCAGGTCTGCAACAGTGCTGTCTTTTTGCTAAATTATCAATGGGCTGCCTACCAGTATGGGGGACCATGGTCCAGAGATGGGACAACTGGTTAGAAGGGCTGTGCGTGTGTCACTGAATGCTTCTGTCTCACACAGTGCTCGTTCTCACTTACAGGGGCAACTACAGTACAATGGCTGACTGAAAAAGCAAGGTGCTGTGAAATCTGAGATATCTGAATGATGTGATAGGGCCTGTCACACTGGTGCTAACTAGATCAGTCACAGTAACTGTGGATTAAATAGAGAATTTAATCCACAGTCACCTGTTACTCTCTAGCCAAACAGTTTCTCTGCTGTTATAAATCCATGTTATAAAAGCAGTTATCCAATTACATGAAACAGATATATTTGTTCCAGGATAAAACATCAGTTACACACAGGTACAACAATAATGTAGCCAATTAATTATACAACAGTGGCCAGATACTCAAAACTTTGCGCTGGACACAAACTGTTTGTGCTTGGTTTACTCCAGGTTTGTGCAGATCCACTGTATTCAAAAGGCCAAATAGCACAGGCAAACTGCATTAGTGCTGGCAAAAGTTTAATGTGTGCAAGGGGCAAAAATAGGGGGCATGTACATGAATACATGCACAATGTTATATTCAGTGCATTAGTGCCATGCAAAGTGTTTTTACGTGACTTACCACAACCCTTTGCATGGTGCAAATTACTGCCAAGGAAAGGGTTGTCTTAACTCTGGGCTTTCCAGCTTTGTGCAGCTTTGTTGCTTTGCCCTGCTTTGTGAGACTTTTGCATGGCTTTGCACGATCCTAACCAGTAAATAATAAACATAGAAAAAAAACAGACATGGAAGAAACATGCTGCACATTGATGGCACCTCCTATGTTGCCATCATCTGCCACTGGTCCCAAACATGCCAGGCATTAATTGGTGACCCAGCACCCAGTGAACAACATGGCAGTGTGTCCATACAGCATACACTTGCAAACCACCGTTTGGTGGACACCAATAGAAGCTAGCACACACATGCAGCACTGGGAGCATGATGGGTGTTGAGGGGAAGGTGTACAGGTCTCCAGTCTGCACCACGCACTGGGTACTGCCACAAGGTTGGGACAATCCACGCAGTGCAAATGTAAATGCAAGTGTAGGGAATACTGAAATACCAGTGAGTCTGTCTGATGGTATCTGCCCTCCCCAGCCACATACCGCACATCTGTACAGACACCACAGCATGCACAGCCAGCTATGTATATGTTATGTCACTGTGAGTATCCCATGCCAGTGGTGCAGTGCCTGTGGGTCACACAACAGCATAGTAGTAATGTCCACTGTCAGTACACACCTGCAAGATGGGCCTGTTACTGTATAAAGTGCAGCAGTTATTGATGCCCTACACACCATAGGCATTGCTGTGTCCCTCACACTACTGCCCCCTTGTTACTGTACTGTCTGCTGTGCACTGTAGCAAGATCTGCAGTTTGATTACTCCATGCAGCACCACCACCTGTGCCTGTGCTATGTAATCCCCTGGGGCACAATATTCTATGTGATTCTGTACAAATGTAGCCTGCAGCTACCACCATGCACTTCCAGACTGACCTACAAGTGGAGCTGTGGGTGGATCCAGACAGCCGCTGTACTGCCAGACTGACCTAGAGGTGGAGCTGTGGGACCCAGCAATAGTTTTGGGCAAACTGCATGCAAATTAGGACCTAAAGAGCTGCTCCTCTGGATGTTTGGCCACAGACTGCCTAAGTAGGCTCATTTGCATGTCACTTTTGAATATAGCAAATTTTTGCCCTGGGCAAATGTGATAGCACCAGATAAATGGCTTAGCTCCACACAAAACCTGCGCAAGTATGTTTGTGCCATGCAAGCATTTCAGAAACATGGTATATTTCTGCAGAATTTCACATGCACTGGTGCTTGCAGTTCTAATGAATCCACTCCTTTGCTAGCACACACAATGGCCACACAGTTCACCTCTACCTTCCTGCACATCGCTGTGCACTGGGCTGCTGCTGTGGTTTGCACTTCCTGCTTGCTATATTCAGAGCTGTCTTATTTTCTGGGCTATATTTGCACTGTACTCCCAGCCCAGTTTGCCTGGCTTCCTTAGCACGCTGTATTCACCAGGTTTCGAACTGGGGCGATTCCTTTTGAATATAGCGGACTATTGGTTCCGGGCTAATTTATCATGCCAGGCAGTGCTAATTTAGCCCCAGGGTAAAGTTTTGAATATCTAGCCCCTATTGTTTTAATTCTTATTTTCCTTATTTTCTGTATAATTACTAAAAAGATTGTAACTCTTTTTATAATAATTTCATCCGGTGTCATTAACAATATACTAATCAGTGTGTTATCATCACATCCTTCTAGAGAAGGCAAGAAAGGCCCCAACCATTTTTTCCTGGCTCCTTCGTACCACTGTCATTTTAATATAACATGTGGAAGATTCTCTATATCCGGCCCCCCACAATAACAATTCAAATACACTGGATCTTTTGTTTTATTAAATTTATCAGTAAGTTCATTTGAGTCTTGAACTTATATTCTAAACCTAGCATAGGTTTTTCTCTGTGCTGAATTTTCTAAGACATCAAGATAATATTTGTACTTATGCACCAATATGTTGTTATTATGCTATATGTAGAATCTAGAGTTTCTTATTTTTTCCATATCTTCTTTCTTATATTTCTTTTATCAGTAATTTCTTTATATATGTTTTAGATTGTACTGATAGTGTAATATTTCTCTATATTAGATCCAAAAGTGATTCCAACCCTACTGACTTTAAAATCGTTTTAACGTTAAGTAGCCATGGGCACTGCCAATATTTGTTAATTTGCCAGAACATTATTTCTTCTAAACATTTTTCGACCATTCTGTTTTCCTGAAAACCATTTACTCTCATCCCAAAATGTATGATCCTTGTTTCTGCTAATGATAACACGTTAGCATATCCTAGTTCTGCTCGTACATAAGCAGCTGGAGTGGATACTGGAAAGCAAGAGTAAATCTCAGTAATCAAATTACTGGTCTTTCTAGAAATGTTATGTACTTGTGGTCCCATAATTCAGCTCCGTATAATACTTGCAAATTATATTTCACTTCAATTGCAGCTAAAATTGGCCTAATAGAAAATCCCCCAAATCTTATATTAAACCTTCTGAGTGTCAGGGCTGTATTCATAACCCCTTTTTGCAGTGATGTACAATGAGCTTTCCATTGACGAGTTTTAGACAAAACTAGTCCCCGATAAGTATAATCATTTATAGACTGTAAAGGTTATGATTTTATGACCCATTTTCCCAAACATTTTTATTACCAAAGATCATAACATTTGACTTGTCACGTTTATCTTTAGACTCATTTCGTCAGCAAATGCATCCAGTATATCTAACATTCCCTGCAGAGCCTTAGCCGTTAGAGAAAGTAATATTATATAGTCTGCATATGCCATTCCTGAATGACAATCTGAGCCAATTTTTGGTGAATCAGTTTGTGAGGATTGCAATTTACCTATTAGAGGCTCAATATAGATTGAAAACAATGTAGGGGCTAAAGTATACTCCTGCCTTACTCTCAAATTTGTTGCAAACTGAGTAGACAGATTCCCTATTAAGTCTAGTCTTATTTGTGCCAAGGTGTTGGAAAACAATAATCTGATTGCGTTTATGATCACAGGGCCTATTCCATAATTATACATCAAGTTCCAAAGTTTACTTCTATCAATATTAGCAGTTGAAGTGTCTCTTATGGTTACGAGAGCTTCATTTCAAGTGCTTTTTGTACCAGTTCAGCTCAGCTTCACATTCTTATTGTCACACTTAAAAACTCAAGAATGCAATTTTATTTCATTTCATTTCACTTTTATTTTTTGTACTTACTAGTAGAAATGTGGCCAATTTCACTTGTGACATAGAAACATAGAATTTCTTGGCAGATAAGGATCGCTTGGCCCTCCCCATCTGTCCAGTTTGTCCCTATTTATACTATCACTGCAGACCCTAATTGATCTCTGGTTGCACCCCCACTCACCCCCTGCTTCAAGTACAGAATTCAAACGCAATACATATTACATTAAAATACACAAAACAGAGTACAAAAACAACATTGTTTAGTAACATTTACAGACTTTCTTAGCAAGTAGACATTTTCTAAGGTGATCATTAAGTGCATCTGGCCATGAAATAGTTAACAATATGGCTAGACATAGAGCTGGAAAAGGTAGGAGCTTTGAATAAAAGGGATTTTTGCCCAATGGTCTTTTTTAAAAAAGGGGATTTTGAAAAGCCTTCAGCTCTGAGTTCTAGAGCCTTGAGAGTTCTGTACCCTGTGGAATAAAAAGGCAAATGTGGGAAGAAGTTGTCCCATCATTACTTTATGAAGCAAAACTCTCAAGTGAAGTTTAATCCTATCTTCAAGGGCTGGCAGTCTACTCTCTGATACAAGAAACTGTGGTGGGTCATCCTGGGTAGATTTGTTATGAAACAGCATATGCTGTTGTAGGTCAGCCTCAACCTGGAGAGCACCTTTTCCCGGTAGCCCATAGTCCGACACTGAAAATAGTAGGCTATGGGCTATCAGCTTATGAGACTCTGGTAGCAGGAAGACACAATGGGCCCAGTTCTCAAAGCCCTGTGTCTGACACAAGCTGCTTGCACTGAACAGATATGGTGCAAGGTGTACCTTGCATCCAGGGCTGACTCCACGCAATTCAGAAAGGTGGCCAGCATCGAACACAGGCTGCCTGCCCTACATGGGGCTTGCACTGTCCCTGCATCCAGAACTGGGCTGCAACAAGGTACAAGAGGCACTGCGGCAGAAGCAAGCTGCCACAGCTCAGGCGTGGGATTCACAAACTGCACCCCAATGGCAGAATTCTAAGTACCCTTAGACCATCCAGAGCTGGTCTAAGGGGACTTAGAAAATGCTCTGCAGGGTGAAGCCCCCTGTATGTGGCTAATATTAGCATGTACACTGTATAGTCCGCTACATTCCGGGCAGTCAGGGACCTCTGCGAAGGTGTGTGGAGGGCTATTCTGGTCCCCTGCCCTACCTGGGGATGGGGTGGGCACTATCTGTTTGGGTGGGGGGCTGGAGCACCACCAGGAGGGTCACTGGCTTGTGTTGGGGCCATTGAGATAGGGGGTACCAGCAGGACATTGCCACAAGGGGCTTGTGGCACCCCCCCGTCCATGCACCTTGCATTAGATGCATGGGAGGTACTGCCGCACATAAGGGGACTTAGGCTCCGGGAGGCGTCCCGTACCTGAATCGGGTGCAGGGTCTCTGGCGTAGGGGGCCTTGGCGCAAACTGCAGTTTGCCGCAGCTTGCACTAAACACAGCCCCCTTTGAGAATTGGGCCCATAGTCTGAATAACAGACCCATCCTCTAGTGTATGGTCTTAATAACAAGTGAGATGTGGAACTCAAATGAAAGGGCGCAATTCAAGACTATTCCTAGGTACCTAACCCTTTTGAGACTTGTTCCACTCTTTAGATCAGTTATATTTAATAATGTAATGGGGTG
The DNA here is from genome assembly GCA_016271365.2 of Neoceratodus forsteri. Lineage (NCBI taxonomy): Eukaryota > Metazoa > Chordata > Ceratodontiformes > Ceratodontidae > Neoceratodus > Neoceratodus forsteri. The sequence continues at coordinate 29,563,494 of CM028129.1, forward strand.
GCAGTATAACCCAGAGGTTAGAGAAATGAGCTGTGAATGAGTTTGGTACATCCAGCAGACTGGGGTTTGATTCCCACTACCTCCACTTGCGTGCAGTATGACTGAGCAAGCCACTTAACCAACCCAGTGCTCTCAGGTCACCCCCTGAAAACAGGCACTTGTGCCTCATGGGTCTTACCTGGTTACCAATGAGTACAAAGAACAGAAAAATTAGGCCTGAATCGTGTTCTTTCCTATGGCCTAAAATTGCATAAATTAGTTATTTTGTGGTATTTAATATTAATTTATATGATTTTATAACCACAAATGCACAGGAACTGTACATATAAACATAAGACATGCTCAATTCATACTGTTTGAAAATTGTTTTGCCGCAATATGAATCCATAGGTTTCTGCTCTAGCTATCAGACCTCATGCAACACAGCATCTTATCTGTATTTATGGGGCTAATCAACAGGAAATAAACACAGCTCAGGAACGTACTCCTGACCTGCAACACTTAGAAAATAAGAACAGAAGCAAATGTGTTTTAGTTCTGGTGGCAGGGTGATGAGTGATAATTTCCAAAAGTATGTCAGGAGGAGACAAGTAAAATATTATAGTTCTAAATATATCTCTCTGACAAATACCCATGCCAGCTCAGCATTACCTGTGGCAATTTCATACTAGTCTAAAAAACACACACACACAAGCACTGATGTACCTTCAGGGCACTGGATTTTACTTTACTGCTAGAATTAAAAAAAAAATAATCTTGTGGGAAGCATTATGAGAAACCATTTCCATGCAGGCATCATTTTCACACATTTTAAAGGATACCTATGAAAAGTAATATTTTAAACAGACAGATGGTTGACATTTCATTTTTATTTTATTTATTTATCTAGTCAGTAAACTCAGACACAACACAGCTGGCAAAGAAGAGGAAGTCTCGATATTTTAAAATAGTTTTTAACATGGCATGTATAGTACCTCAAAATTAAACTCAAGGCTTATTTATTTATTTCATTATTTATTTGCAGTGTTCATTCAACATTGGAGCTGGGAAAGCCAGGAATTTTTTACCTAGAGCCAAGCCAGAGCTGAGCCAGGGGTCTGGCTTGACTGTGCAAGCCAAAATATGAGCCGAGCCCTGGAGGCGGTTCTCTGCATACTGTAGGAGATGAACATTTCAAGACACTATGTTAACTGGCTTGGCTTGACTTTGGCTCTCAATTGCTTATAGATGTTGAGTCAAGCCAAGCCAGATACTAAGCTTGATCCAGGCTTGAGCCTACTCTGACTTGCCCACCTCAATTCAAGAGATGGGAAAGTGACCTCCTGAAATGACATGTATAAGGTGCAAAATGCTTCCGCCACAGTGCAAGACTGAAAGAGCAGCACAAATACGGGACACTGTGGTGCTGGAGTACACTTACAGTACAACTCAGACTAAACTGTCACACCAAAGCCAGCTCTGTGTAGCTGAACAGCGAGGCTCCGGCTCAACATGCTGCTGACCCAGGTTCATGCCCCACACCTGGGGGGACAACTGGAGTGGGGACCAGCTGGGAGTGTTAGGAGCATCTGGGCAGATGCTGTCCTCCCTGGGAAGGAGGGTGGCCTGTACCACTCCTTGAGTGGCTCCTGGTGGTAGGTCAGCAGAGGCACACTAGGTGGCATGGGTGACCATACGCTGCTGTGTATCCGTCTACAGACACCGTGATGTGCAGCCATCACTTGGGGGTTGGGCAGAAGGAACAGAGGAAATGGGGATTTAGCCTGCCCTGGAGTGCTGAATAATGTCCCACTGTTAGTCCCACCCTAGCCACTGACATCTCAGCACATCATCCTTACCTCGCTGACTGCCACCCCTGCTGTCAGAGGCTTTACCCCCTTTATGGAAGCAGGGGGCCCCCGGCAGGGATAAGCTGGAACACAAGGGGTGTCAGAGGCTCACAGGGACTCTGGAGGTAAGTTACAACAGCGGGTTAGAGTCTGGCCGGCAGAGTGGATGAGCATGTGAAGCCTGAAGGACAAGGGCTCGGTGGTGGTGGGGGGCCTGGGGGGGGGGAAATAACCTGTCACACCAATCAGTTGCTTATGCATTTCTGAATAAGTTGCAGCAGTGTTGCTGGATCCTGAGCAAACAGTAACAAACTCAGTGGCCTTAGAGTTGCAACTCACTATTGCATCTGTGATAGGACTGCAAAGCAGTAGCAGTTAAACAGCAAACCACTTGATAAAAGTTGCTCCTCTTGAGCTGCTTAAATGGAAACATTTCTGTGCAGTGCCAATGTGGTCTGAATGCCCATGAATTGCTCTTTCAAATGAGGTATTGGGAGCTGCTATACATGGAAGCAGTACAGAGATATAGATTACTAAGTCTGTTCCATACTAATACTGCACTACAGCCATTTTTAGAACATTGTGGTGTCATCACGAACAAGCGGTACTTGACTTAGTGTAATTAGGCACAGCTTGTTCCTTGGTGACATCAACATGTTCTACAAATGCCTGCACTGTAGAAGAAAAAAAGGATTACCATTTAAATAGCACTTTTCATACACACTGTATCCCAAAGTGCTTTAAAAGCAATATGAGACTGATTGTGAAGTGACACAACTGTAATTGTATATTGGCAGCCATTTTGCATATCTACACAAACACATGGCCTTGGTCAATTGCATGAACCAGTTTTATGAGAAGGGGAATGTTGACCAGGACACTTGGGAAAATCCCCTACTCGTCTGTAGGGGGACCCTCTGTCTGTCTGGAGAGATGGCCACTCTGTCCTCGGAGCCAGAGGGACTGGACATACGGGAGGCAGGGGAGCAGGTCTCTTCCCCTACCTCTACCAAGCCAGAGAGCAGTGTATGTGATGGGGTTTCTTCATCTGAAATGCAGTCTGAGCAATTTCTTTCGATGGATTTTTTGGAAAATGTACAGATGGAAGACAAGGTTGCTACAGACTTACCTGAACCCAGGAAAGGGGATGTATGCCAGGTAGAAGATACTGATGTGGATGTGGCCATTTCCATGCAGGAGCAGACATACATCATGGCAATCAATCAACATCGTGGCAGCAATCAACTGCAAATGGAGGATGACCGGAAGCAGGCACTGGAAGATACAAAGAAAAATCTGCTGGTGCAAATAGCAGATGAAGAATCCAGGTACAAGACAGTTTCATGGGAACTGCGGACAGTTGCAGTATCCAAAACCACAGAATCAGACCAGCCTACACCTGAGATACAGCTGGGAGGTTTGACACAAGTACCCAGTTTGCCTGATACTATGGCAGAACCAACCAGATTACCACATAGGAGGAATCTAGGGCTATCGAATCGGAAAACTATAAATTAAGAAAAGGAACAGCAAGGAATAAAACAAGATGTGGTGTGGCCAGATGCAATGGCATTGCAAAATGCAGGATAGGTGGTAGAGCAGGGTGGATCCTGGAAACCAGACCCCACAGATCCAAAGGTGCTGCAATTTACTGATAAAGAAGTTATCATAACAGGTAAAATCATTACTTCACCTAATAAGCATTTGTCAATGCCAAATGTTGTCACGCTGGCATTGGCTTTCGTAGTGCAGTGCGGAAACACATTTTTGGCAGGATGTGAAAAATGACAGCTGTACTGTTCATAAGGAGGCGTAAAAAAATGGCAGTGGTGAAAATGTGGCATGTAAGTATTGCAACTGTGCGAAGTTACGAGGGTGCATGGGAAATGCGCAATGCACACTTGTAACACAGTCAGTTTATGGAGTTCCGTCACCAAATTTTCAAAATAGGCATTTTAGCACCTCTGCTCATGTGCAGTGTCTCTGTCATTTCCTCAAACTGTCCCAAAACTGATTTACGGTGACTGCGCTGTTCTACTGGCGGGGCGATGCGAAACACTTTCGGGCAGGATATGTAAAATGACAGCTGTACTGTTCATAAAGAGGTGTGGAAAAATGCCAATGGTGAAAATCCAGAGTGACAATATTACAAATGCACGTTACAAGCGTGCATGCAAACTGCGCAACACACGCTCGTAATACAGTCATTTTACGGAGTATCGTCACCAAATTTTCAACATAGGCATTTTAGGACCTCTGCTCATGAACAGTTTCACTGTCATTTTTGTAATCTGCCCCAAACACTGATTTCCCACAGTGACCACGGTATTGTGCGCCGGAAGTATGGAAACACATTTCGGCCAGGATGTGAAAAATGACAGCTGCATTGTTCACAAGGAGGTGTAGAAAAATGACAATGTTGAAAATCTGGCATGAAAATATTGCGAATCCGCAGAGTTACTAACGTGCATAACAACTGCACAACGCACGCTCGTAGAACAGCCATTTTTGGGTTTTTTTCCACCAGATTTGCAACATAGCCTTTTTGAGAGCCCACCTCATGAACACTGCCACTGTCCTTGCATTGATCAGTCCAAAAAGATGATTCTGTGCAGTGACTGTGAAATCACCTTTCAGGACTGATTAACGTCATAACTGTGACAGAATTCATGAGGAAGGGTCCCAAAAACCCATGTTGAAAATTTGGTGCAAAAATTCTGCAAAATGCCTGAGATATGCACCAAAGTTGAAAAAAACAATTTATTCCATTATACAGCTTACCAGCATTTCCTCAGTTCGCGGTCGGCTTTGAAGAGTGCAGATGTGTTTCCAGTCCACCGAAGATCATGGTGCCCAGCTCCAGAGGTAAGTATGGGGTGAGGGGGTTTGGGAAGGCAGGGTGCGCAGTGTGTGGGTGCAGGTGGTGGGTAGGGAGACTACGAGGGACCATTTTCTGCTTGCAGGTACAAACATAACACTTTGCGGATGTTTTTCCTTTTTACAGGCGGTTTCTTTTTTGGGGGATACAGTAGCCGATAGGGGATTGGGCACCTCCGTTGGCACAGAAAAAGGGGAGGGACATCATGCCAATGGGGAGTGGGCTCCCCCATCAGCACATTACAGAGGGAAAGGGTGGAGACAGTTGCCGATGGGGATTGGGCACCCCCGTCGGCAAAAAACGAAACTGGGGGGGGACACATTCTGCCAACAGGGATGGACTCCCCGTCAGCATATAGTTTGCAGGGCAAGCTAACGAGATTAGGCACCCCGAGTCGGCAGTTTAGCCACCATGGTAGTAGCTGGCGAGCACGTAGGAAGGGTCCGCTGGTGTTATGAGTTTTTCTCAGATTGCAGCAGACCTTTCCATAGATGTGCTCACCACATTACTATGCATGGTGTGGCGCTGGCATGCAGGCTGATTGTGGAATGAGGGACGCACCTACTAGTGCATGCCCTGCACTCACCCAACAGCGACCGCACCTCCAAATCCCCACTGCCGCAAGATGTTGGCTGCGCAAGCGCACCAACATAAAAAAACACTGTAAAATGTTGTAGTGGTAGCAAGAAATGAGAATGTTGCAGACAGCACAGTAGTGCCTCTTGAAGGCACAGAATAGGATAAAGAGTCTGAACCTGTTAATACAGATAATAGTAAAACTGCACACTGCAAAGCAGCAAAGCTCGATCCCATTTGAGCCTGAAGTAATTGTTGTAAATAAAGAGGTCACTGGGGAAAAAAGGAGTGAGAAACCCCAGAAGTAGTAGTAGCAGTAGTAATAGTACTAAATCTGTTTTATTCATCAGAATAAGGAAAATAAATTCAATTGAGCATAGCTCATGTTCAATGAAGTCCCAAGCATTAGAACAAAGCAGACATACTGTAAGTTACAATATTAAAAAAAACACAAGTCAAGCATTATAAATAAGACATACAGAGTATCTGGAGACATGAACAGTCACAAATTAACAAGCATCACATTGACTACAATGGAAGGAACTACTTGACCAAGTCAAGCACCATTTGTTCAGGTCAGATAGGTAAATTGGCTGACCAGACCCATGTAAATTTAATGGAATTTGGTTCCACAGAGCAGCTTCTCTGTAAGGAACAGATGACTTGCCCACATTTAGATTACATTTGACAATGGAATATTGTATATCCTCAGCTGATAATATAAATTACCTTTCACACTTCTAAGTGAGAATAGGTTGAGAATATAAGTGGGGGCCACATTGTTCCAGATTCTGAACATGAATTGGAGGAGATGTAAATTCCTATGTACATACTGTAGGGTTTTGACCAATTTAGATTGTTATACAATATGCACCTATGGGTGCTATAGGGCACCTCCAAGACAAACGGCCATTGTGTGGAACATAAGGTCTACTCTGCTCAACAAGGAACCCTTAGCCCCACCGCATAAGAGGTCCCCATAGTCCAAGACAGGCATTAATAAGGAATTTACTACATTTAAAAGAATATACCTAGGCATGTACTTTTTAAATCTATAGAGGGACCCCAACTTCCTATTCAACCCTCGCTAACATATTATTTATATGGAGAGCCCAAGTCAGGTTGCAGTCTAACCAAAGGCCTAAGTATTTGTAGTGGTCTACTTGCTTTATAGCAATACTATCTAAGGTTGTGATAGCCAAACATGAGTTTTGTTCTTTGGACTGTTGATTCCTGAACAAGAGGGCCTGGCTTTTCTTTGGGTTTAGTGTTAAAGAGTGCTTACTGAAACATTCCTGGACCTGGTCAAATGCCAGCAGAGGTTTGGAAACAATCAATTCCCGGGTTTGACCCTCTACATATATTATTGTGTTGTCTCATATAAATGATATTTAATGTCTGGTAGGCCAAATTTGAGCTTGTTAATATAAGTGTTATATAACAAAGGCCCCAATATTGATCCCTGCTGGACACCAATGAAAATTTTCACCAATTCTGATTTAAATTAGCCTATTTCCACAAATTGCCTTCTCTCATCTAAATAGATGGAGAACCATTTAACAACCTGGGGGGACAAACTGATACCGCTGAGCCTGGACAGGAGCACTTGGTAGTTAAAGGTGTTGAAAGCCTTGGAAAGATCTATAAACAATGCCATGATCATTAGTCTCCTGTCCAGGTTCAGCTACAGATCAGTAATCACCTTAACTTAATGCAGTGTTGGTGCTATGTTGAGACTGAAAGAGATAGGAAATCCAGATAAAGGGCCCAGTGAGGATGCACAAACAGGGAAAAGTACTACAGATGATCTACCTGATTTTCAAATTAATGAGGAAAGTGTAACTGTAGGATTTGGAGTCATGAACTTGCAGGACCCAAAGAAGAGACAATTTTTCAAACCCCTGTTAAGGATGTCTGACTTGTTTAAAAATAAAGGGGAGCCAGCACCATGGAAAAATGCAATCAGGCTACTATATAAGGGCAGCCTAGAAAATTCCCCAGACTGAGTATATGTGGAAAGAACTTTGTTAAAGAAGTCTTTGAAATTTCATGCCTCTGAAATATTCGCATTAATACACACAGAGGAATACAATTATGATATTAGTTTTAAAACAGTGGCAGCACTTGATCAATTTTGGGGGAAATACAAAAAGCAGTAAAGGACACACCCCATGGACTCCTTTCCTGGCAATTCCTATAACTAAGCCAGCAGTATGCACCATCACAATATTGTTTAAGAATGAAGGTGTTAACGTTAAGGACATACTGTTCTGGGTAAAGAAAAGGTGCAAAGTTTTAGAACATCCGTCCCCTATCATAGATTCTGAACAGATATGGACTGGTAGCTGGAGGGCTAAATGTAAGCTTATTATGTTGAACAATGGCATAATTCACCTTCCAAGTTGTTTTTACTTAGGAAGGGACAGAGGCTCCCTTTTCTATCCAGTTCAGCCAAAACTTTGCCACAAGTGTGGGTCCAGACTTCATCTTAGTAGCGCATATGCTATCCCTAGTAGTACACATTGTCTGGATACTGGACATCTTGCAGCAGCCTGCATCAATGTCTTCTGCTGCAATCTTTGTGAAAAAAGGGACATTCATATGTCTGATGCCCTTGGGCCTCACACAACGGTGAAGACAGTTCAACTCATGAAGCCCTCATAACACAGGCAAAAAAAAAGGGCTGTACAATAACATTGGAAAAGTGTATCCAAGAAATTCATAAAGAAAAAGAAAGAGAGAAGGGAAGAATCATGGATAAAGAAGACAAACCTACACAAGAACAAAGATAAACTAAAAGACAAAGTAAAAGATATAGACCTCATGCAAACCCAGACAGAGGTACAACAGGTGACAATAGTAGCAAGGACTTCTGCACCACAAGAAGAAGAAAATATGATGGCTCTGAGACAGAAATGGGAAGGAAAGAGTTAATGGTTTGGATTCTGTAGGTGCCTTATTTTTTTAGCAGTGTGAAAAAATACACCGAGGCTGAAATCCTCCAGCAGCATCCAGCTTGTGGAATTCCTAGCTGCTAGATAAAAGCTGGGTCATAAATTTTGAGTGGACATCCCCAGACACAAACAGACCTTGCAGACACAGACACAGGGCAGTTTGAATGGATTGGATCATTCAAATATAACCTTAAGGTGAAAAGGGAATAAAATTGATCACTGATAGGTGTTCACTCTGATTGGGACAATTAAATACATACATGTTAGTTGGTTGGTGCATTTAAAGGGAGAATAGGAATGACCTATTCTCCATAGAATATGTAAGCTTCTGAAAGGCAGATAAGGCTCTCTTGCCTTTGGAAGCTGGAAGGGGAAACATAAGCTTGGAGTCTACCTTGCAGCTATGTCCGTGGGAGCTGGCAGTTAGAACAGGGTTCAGTGTCTCTCATAAGGACAGGGAAGGGTAAGTTTAGTGATAGCATATTTCAGTAATAGCCTTCTTCTTTTGCCATCTGTTATTTAAAACATTTATTTACTTTTCCTGTTTGAATGTTATTCTCTTGTGTTGTAAATACATATCCTGTAACTGCTCATTGCACTTTCTGTTAAATAAAAAGCTATTTATTTGCTCAACAGTTGTGACTGTGATGTCATTTTTCTAAGGTAATACCACTGGCTGAGGTAAACTCTGTGTAGCATCCACCACCCGAGAGAGACACACTACCAGACTTTAACTTGTGCAATTGCACATTTAATTATTTCAAGTCTGTACACTTGAAAGAGGTGCTGGAAGGAAAGTCCGGCTGGTGGCAGTGAATACCCGAGGACAGACACCTCTCTAAAAGCTGTTTCAGCCCAGATGGAGAGGTGGGTTGTCACATATTGGTTGGCAGTGGTGGGGTGATGATAGCAGACTCATGAGCACACTGATACAGAGTTTGCCAGTGAACAGTTACCTTAGCATTGCAAAACAGGATATACAAGAGGATACATTTGTACAACAGTTTTATTTGTTTCTAGATAGCACAGTATAGTAGCAGTAGAGAATGAGCTCCACGGTATGATTCACTTACTGTGCCACAGCTTTTGAAAGGTGCCAGAAAAGAGGATTCAGCCTGAAAGTCTAAAGCAGAAGAAAAAGTCAGACCTCATAGCTACTCTTTTGGCACATGATCTGAAGCAGACAGTCGCTGGGGGTGAGTCAGGAACTGAGGCAGCAGACCCCCCAAACCAGCTTGAGGCACTGCGACTGCAGCTGTTGCTGCAAGACAAGGCGTTGGAGGCGAAAAGACTGGATGCTGAGGTGAAAAGACTGGATGCTGAAGCAGAAGCAAGAAGGTTGGAAGCAGAGAAAGAACTGGAAGAAAAGAGACTGGCAGACAAAGAGAAAGAATGTCAGGAAAAGGAGAAAGAACGTGAAGAAAGAGAAAAAGAACGATAGCACGAGAAGGAGATGATTACCCAGCGCAGCCAGCAAACGTGAGTAATGGTGGAGTGAGTTTACCTCATGAAGCCAAAAAGAATTCTAAATTGTTCCCTCAGTTTAAAGAGGGAGATGACCTTGATTTATTTTTAAGGTCATTTGAGAGAGTATGCGATCAATTAAAATTGACTAAGGCTTCCCGGTCAACTTATTTCACACCCTTGCTGATGGGGCAAGCGTTGCATGCATTTGCTAAAATGAGTAATGAAGACTATGCTGATTATGATAAAATGAAAACAGTGTTGTTGAAACGTTTTGAATTAACTCCTGAGGCTTATAGAAGGAAATTTAGGGAGTTAAAGAAAAGCCCAGAAGACAGTTATGCAGAACTGCAGGTTAAACTGTATACTTACCTAGATAGGTGGATGGAGGGGGCTAAAGCAACTACTGTGGAACTGATTAAAGATGTATTGGTGAGAGAACAATTCCTTAAAATTGTACCTGAGGACATGCGTGTATGGCTCATAGACAGGGCATGCGCCTCTTCCACAGAGATGGCAGGAAGGCTGGACGAGTATCTGTCTAGACCCATACACACAACGAAGTCTTATGGTGGGGGGGCAGCACATGGTTATAAGGGATCCCATGGGGGCAGCCCAAAGGAGACCAGCTTGCACCTGAGCCCAAAGTAGAGCCCTCTGGTTCTAAGGGGGCCTCAAGAAATAGGTCCCAATAAATGTCAGATTTGCAATCAAGTGGGACACTTGAGATATAACTGCCCTCAGAAACTGGTTAAGAGGCAGAGATATGGGGGCGGGGGTGATCAAAAGGGCACTGGTGTGTTTGTAGGGTGTGTCCAGTCTGAAAAACCACTCTCCTCTGATGAGAATCTGCGTCCCATTACGGTTAATGGAATAGTAACAAAGGGACTGTGGGACACAGGCGCTAACATCTCCCTGGTAAGGCAGGATCTCATTCAGGCAGAGCAGATGGTGCCTGGAAAATACTCCAAGGTCTGGGCATTCACAGGGCCACCTGTCCCATTATCAATGGCTAGAGTCTTCCTGAGCTGGGAAGGGGGCCATGTAGAAAAGGAGGTGGGAGTTGTAGAGGACCTACCTGTAAGCATGTTTGTGGGGAAGGATTTGGATCCCAGTAAAAAACTGGTGTGTGTTGTAACTCATTGTCAGGCACAAGGGCAAGCTTCTGAGGGTAAAGAGGCGTCGACTCTGGGTGGTCCAGCCACACCATCAGCAGCTGAGGAAATGTCTAGCACAGGGGAGTGGCTGGATAGAAGCAGCAGTCCAGAAACCCAGTCACAAATAGAGGATCCCACAGGACTTCCTTCAGAAGAGGCACTGGGAAGGGTCAGATGAGGGCAGCTGAGTGCTGCACAGTGAACTGACCCCTACCCTGGAAAAACTGAGGGAAATAGCTCATAGGGCTGAGCATTCTCAGGGGGGTAAAGAGTCCATTTACTGGGACAATGGGCTGTTGTACAGAGAATATACAACAGAGCAAGGGCTAGACGGTGAGGTACTCCAGCAGCTGGTAGTCCCTAAGGTTCACCATCAGCAGCTTTTGGCCCTTGCCCATGATATCCCTTTTTCAGGGCACTTGGGGGTGAGGTGCACAAAAAAGCATCTAACCAACAATTTCTTCTGGCCTGGTATTGGCAAGGATGTGGCAAATTATTGCAGGACTTGACCACAGTGCCAGCGGGTGGGGAAAATGGGGGGACAAGGCCAAAGCAGCTTTGATGCCCCTGCCCATTATTGATGAACCCTTCAAGAGGGAAGCAATGGACATAGTGGGGCCATTGAGCACCCCAAGTCACACTGGCAAGTGGTATATCCTGGTAGTTGTAGACTATGCCACCAGATACCCAGAGGCAGTGGCTCTAACATCCTCTGAGGCAGAACCAGTGGCAGATGCACTGTTGGGAATATTTAGCTAGGTGGGCTTTCCCCAGGAGATACTGTCAGCCCGGGGTGCCAATTTTATGTCAGAGTTAATGAGTAGTTTGTGGGAGAAGTGTGGGGTGAAGCAGCTCAAAACATCCCCATACCATCCCCAAGCTAATGATCTAGTGGAGTGATTTAATTCAACTCTTAAGACCATGCTAAGGACTTTTGCTGACCAGCATAAGAGGGACTGGGACAAATATTTGCCTCATGTCCTATTTGCGTACAGGGAAGTCCCACAGGAGTCCACAGGGTTCTCACCTTTTGAGCTCCTGTTTGGTCATAGAGTGCAGGGGCCCCTAGATTTGATTCCGGATGAATGGGAGGGTGACCGTGCCTCCCAAGGGGAGTCTGTTGTGGAGAATGTCCTGAACTTCAGGACTCACCTTAGGGAGCTCATGGGGTTTGCTTAGGAGCACCTGGCCACTGCTCAATGCGGCAGAAAGTCTGGTATGACCTTGGGGCCCAAGCCAGAGAATATGAGGTGGGACAGCGAGTGATGGCACTCATCCCTGTCCAACAGAATAAATTACAGGCAGCATGGGAGGGGCCATTCTCCATTGTCCAAAAGGTTAGTGATGTCAATTACATGATAGAGCTACCAGACAGGAGATGCAAACGAAAGGTGTATCATGTCAACATGCTAAAGCCCTACCATGACAGGGAGGAAATGGTCCTCACTGTATGCAGTGCCCCAGAGGAGGAAACTGAGGTAGATCCACTGGTGGACCTATTTGGGAAGGCCAGGGTTCTATCCTCTGTGGACAACCTTACCCTATCGGAACAGCTGACACCAGCCCAGGTGCAAGAAATTAGGGGTGTGCTGAGAGAATTTGAGGACATGTTCACAGGGAAACTGGGGTACACCACGATGGCAGAGCACCATGTGGATACAGGGACCCAGGTTCCCCCGAAACAGTCTCCCTACAGGGTACCTGAGCACGTTAAGCAGACTGTAAAAGAGGAGCTCAAAGAGATGCTGGAACTGGGGGTAATCCAGGAATCTAGTAGCCCCTGGGCATCACCCGTGGTACTGATCCCCAAAAGAGATGGCATCACACGATTCTGCGTGGACTACCGGAAGCTTAATAGCTGCACGGAGTCTGACGCTTATCCCATGCCCAGAATAGATGAGACCCTGAAGTGACTGGGGGGAGCCAAGTATTTGACCACAATAGATCTAACAAAGGGCTATTGGCAGGTACCTCTGACCCCTGTGGCCAGGGAAAGATCAGCTTTTGTAACTCCATTTGGTTTATACAGATTTAAGGTAATGCCATTTGAAATGAAGAATGCACCTGCAACCTTTCAACGACTTGTAGATCGCATTCTGTCTGGGGTAGGTGAGTTTGCATTGGCTTATATGGATGATATAGCCATATACAGCCAGACCTGGGAAGAGCACATCAAGAATGTGTGGGATGTTTTCCTCAGGTTAAAGAAGGCAGGTCTGACAGTCAAGGCAGAGAAGTGCCAGGTAGGTATGGCAGAAGTATCCTACCTTGGGCACCGGGTGGGTAGTGGACACATCCATCCGGAGCCTGCCAAGGTTGATGCCATCCTGGCCTGGCCTACTCCTAACACAAAGAAACAGGTCAGGGCATTTCTAGGGACAGCAGGGTACTACCGAAGGTTTGTTCCCTGCTATAGTGATCTAGCTAAGCCCCTGACAGACTTAACCAAGAAGGGAAAGCCAGATACAGTGAAGTGGTCAGAAGGTTGTGAGGTTGCTTTTCAGGAGCTAAAAAAAATCCTTAAGCAGCCCAGCTGTATTGGCTAGCCCTAATTATAGTTTAAAGTTTATGGTTCACATGGGTGCCTCAGATCATAGGCTGGGGGCTGTGCTGAGCCAAGTTAACCAGCAGGGGGAGGAGCACCCGGTTGTGTACCTCAGCCGGAGGCTTTTGCCCAGAGAGGAGGCATATGCCACAGTTGAGAAGGAATGCTTGGGAATAGTGTGGGCCCTTCAGAAGCTGCAGCCTTACCTATATGGGACAGAATTTACTGTGGTCACAGATCATAATTCCCTGATTTGGCTTCATAGGTCCAGTGGGCAAAATGGTAAACTACTATGTTGGAGTTTGGTACTGCAGGCATATAACATGACCATCCAGCATCACAGTGGCAAACAAAATGCAAATGTGGATGGGCTATCTAGACAGGGCTGATGGCCTGGCTGGATACTTTTGGGCACTTCTCAGTAATTGCATGAACGGCTGTGTCACTTGGGGTGGCCCAAGGGACACGCCTTCATTATCTGTGGGGGGGGGGATGTGACAGAAATGGGAAAGAAAGAGTTAATGGTTTGGATTCTGTAGGTGCCTTATTTTATTAGCAGTGTGAAAAAATACACCGAGGCTGAAATCCACCAGCAGCATCCAGCTTGTGGAATTCCTAGCTACTAGATAACAGCTGGGTCATAAATCTTGAGTGGACATCTCCAGACAAACACAGACCTTGCAGACATGGACACAGGGCAGTTTGAATGGATTGGATCATTCAAATATAAACTTAAGGTGAAAAGGGAATACAATTGGTCACCAATAGGTGTTCACTCTGATTGGGACAATTAAATACATACATGTTAGTTGGTTGGTGCATTTAAAGGGAGAATAGGAATGAACTATTCTCCATAGAGTATATAAGCTTCTGAAAGGCAGAGAAGGCTTTCTTGCCTTTGGAAGCTGGAAGGAGAAAAATAAGCTTGGAGCCTGCCTTGTAGCTATGTCCATGGGATCTGGCAGTTAGAACAGGGTCCAGTGTCTCTTGTAAGGACAGGGAAGGGCAAGTTCAGTGATAGCATATTTCAGTAATAGTCTTCTTCTTTTGCCATCTGTTATTTAAAACATTTGTTTACTTTTCCTGTATGAATGTTATTCTCTTGTGTTGTAAATACATATCCTGTAACTTCTCATTGCACTTTCTGTTAAATAAAAAGCTATTTATTTGCTCAACAGTTGTGACTGTGATGTCATTTTTCTAAGGTAATACCACTGGCTGAGGTAAACTCTGTGTAGCATCCACCACCCAAGAGAGACACACTACCAGACTTTAACTTGTGCAATTGCACATTCAATTATTTCAAGTTTGTACACTTGAAAGAGGTGCAGGAAGGAAAGTCCGGCTGGTGGCAGTGAATACTCGAGGACAGACACCTCTCTAAAAGCTGTTTCAGCCCAGAGGGAGAGGTGGGTTGTCACAGGCTCTATCAGAAAGGGAAGGAGCAGTAGGACAAATACATATGGAAGAAATCACACAGCAGTGAGACATGGAGGCAGTAGATGATACTGTGCTTCCTGAACAAGGAGAACAAGGAAACCTGGCAGGAAAAGATAAATCAATGACCCCCCACCAAAGATGCCAGCAGAAACAGCCTTCCTACAAGAGCTGTATAAAAAAAGACTCATAGCAAAGATGGGAAATAAAATAGAACCTAATGGAAAGGGAAGTCACAAGAGGAAAACAGAAATGGACTACAATAAAGAAATATAATGCATTACAAATTGAAAAAAGCATCTGAAGACTCAGAAGAAGAAGATGCAGACTTTGACTCTTCTTCTATCACTTCCTCTACAAAAGACCACTCATCAGATTTAGAAGAGTCAGGACCAGGAGATATGGTAAAGAAGAAATGGATGACCAGATCACAACAGTAGAAAATACATGATTGGCCCACTAATATCAATTCTGCTTATGACAACTTTAAAAATAATAACTATAAATGTTAATAGTATAAAGAAGAGCAAAAGAAGGGTAACAATCCGTACAAAATTACAACAAGAGAACGTTGATAAAGTGTGCTTACAAGACACCTATTTAAAATGTTATCAGAAGTGGCACAAGCAACAAAACTGTGGTCCAAAGGAGTCACTTTCTGGTCTCAATGTCCAGAGTTATGTGATAGATTAGGGATTCTATTTTTTTATTCAAATTTAAAGGTGTCAAGGCTTATAGACTTAGAACCTGAAGGATACCTATTTTAGACATCCAGCTAGGGAATTACATGATAAGATTAATTAATTCCTATGCCTCTGAAACAAAAACTAAAAGGACAGACCTGTTTAAAAAAATTCAGCCATATTTATGCACAGCTAGGTTGGTAATCTGGGGAGGTGATTTTAATTGTGGTCTACACCAGACTGATAGAGGTTTCCAAACACAGAAATTATATTGTGACACCAACACTTTAAAGGAGGTTATCAATACAGCTAAACTAAAGGACACTTACAGAGCAGTCCATAAACAAGGAGGCTTTTCGAATAGTAGAAGGACACACCTAACATGGATTGACTTCTTTTGTATCTCAAAATGTAGAGGTATTAACAGCTGAAATGTAAAACCTGACCTTTACTGACCATAGATCCTTAGAAATTCATATATCCTGGGGGAAGTAATTAACATATGGAAAAGAACCATGGAGACTGATCTCTGCCCTGTTAGAATCAGAATACATTTGTAAGGAATGGAATCGGCTATGGACAGCTAGGAAATATGTCATATGTATGTATGACACTTTGACAGAATGGTGTGAAGATTCAAAAAAGGATTTCAGATCTGTGTTTCAAAAGTTAGCAAATAGACAGTCAGTGGACACATACTTAAACTACTTAACATTAAGAAAGCAATTACATACCCTAATATCAAAAGCTAGACTCTGAAAATAGATTATAATAAACAAATAACACAGATTAAAAAGGAAATATACGAAATACAGTATGACAGAGCTAAAACACTTCAACAAAAATTAAGATTTGGGATGGAAAACAAAAAACAAACCTATGATCCCTTCAAGGATAATCAAAAAAGGGTAGACACAAAAATAATTAATACAATTGGAAGATGAGAATGGTCTGGTTGAGAAAGGGAAGAAGGCGGTTGTAGATATAGTAGACAAATATGTACAAGATACATTTGGACCCCCCTCCCAGTAATTCAATGCCCTAAAGAATATCTACAGAAATCACAAATACCAGAATTAACAAATGCTCAGTCAGATCTCCTAGGACAGCCAATATCAGAAGAAGAGGTACGACTGATGATAAAAGCACTCAGAAATAATACAGCCCCAGGGTGGATGGACTCACTTCAGAGTTCTATAAAATATTTTTAAAATAATTACTTCCAGAGCTCACAAAGGTATTTAACAAAATATTGACTTCCCAAAAAGTACCTAAATCAGTGGCCACAGCAGATCTCATGTTTCTGTATAAGAAGGGAGATAAAAATAAGTTGACAAACTGGAGACTCATCAGTTTGTTAAATTCTGATTTTAAATTTGGGGGTAAAATACTGGCAAGAAGAAACCCAAATTAGCATAGGGCAGTGCTGTTCAGTACCTGGCAGAGGCATACATGATAATTTAATCGTGTTTTTTTTTTGTATACTTTATTTAGAACAACAGAGAGTTGGTTACACACCTGACATTTCGGGTAGTACACAATATCCTCTCATTGGTAAATCATCATGAATTCACAGTACAATTGGAAATATACACTTCAATGGCAGCTTAATGTAACAATGGGTAATCCCTCTCAAAAGGAATCACTTTGAAATGTACTCCTCAAAAACCTCAGGTCAATAAACCCTGTAAGATAGTGACACACTTTAAAATTACTAATGTCAACAGGTTAAAGAAGCAGGTACTAGTTTTAAAATAGGGGAAACCAGCGTTGCACTATGACATCCTCCACGAGAGACCACATCTGGTAATATTGTGCTATTTGGCCCCTGACAAAATATTGAGTTCTTTCTAATTTTATACATTCCATAAATGAGTCCACCCATTCTGCAACAGATGGCATTTCCGATGAACTCCAATACTGTGCCAGAAATCTAAATGCTACCACATTTCCTAGTCTCCATAGGTTGGTAGAAAAGGCTGGGTTTCCTCCCTGGACTCCCAGGGGCAGGCTCAACAAAATTTCATCTGGATCTAACATTATTGGGCATTGTAAAATCGAGGTTAGAAGCTGCTGTATGCCCACCCAGAATAATTGTACCTTTGGGCACTCCCAAAGCAGATGATAAAGAGTGCCCTCATAGATTTTACATTTGAGGCACAGGGGCGACACTGACGGGCCTATCTTATGAGCCAAACATGGTGCAAAGTAGGCTGTGAAAAGAACATTATACTGAACTGCATGTAGCCTGTTGTTAATTGAGCATTTCCCTATGTTTTTAAGAATGGTCAGCTAGTCTCCCCACGTGAGGCCCTCCGGAATTATATCTGATTCTCACTTGGCTTTTATTTTTGTTAAAGAGTCTGGAAGTGCCCCTAGCACCAGTCTGTGACATTTCCTAGGGGGTCTAAAAGCCTGATCCATCACCTGCCCTCAAATACCTCCTTCAGTGGTGTTCTGCATCCCTGTTGGCCCTCCAGCAGCAGAGTCCCCAGTTGGTATATAATTGCCCGCAGACACAAGTAGACAAAGTAGTGTGAGGCGTGTATGTTGTATTTTCTAATAAGGGAGGAAAATGGTACCACCTTGTCCCCCATCCACAATTGACCTAGGGATTTTAAACCTATATTATACCAACATTTTAAAATGTTCTTCTCCCCAGGTGCCACCTCCCCACTATTCAGCATAAGAGTCAGAAAGGGGGTGTCTCTAGAAACTGACTGTATCCCACACCCCAACACCTGATGTGCCTTCTGCCACACCCTCCAAGTGGTTTTGGTGCATGGGTTGTCTAATTTAATAGGCTGGGGCAAACCTCTATCTCCCACCAAGACATCATAATACAGAGGTATAAAAGAACGTGTTTCCAAACTCACCCATGCAGGTCTATTAAGTCCCCCTTTAAACATGTCCTGCACAAAAGCTAATTGTGCAGCCATATAATAATATTGAACATTAGGGAGGCCTAAACCCCCTTCCCAACTGGGTGCCACAAGATCCTTTTTTTTTTATTCTTGGTCTCCTACCCTGCCAAAGGAGGTGGGTAATGGCGCCTTCCAATGATTTAATAAATTTGTGTGGGATCCAGTTGGGGACTGTCTGGAAAAAGTATAAGAACTGTGGGACCACCGACATTTTAATCAAGTTAACTCTCCCTAAAAGGGACAGAGGAAGGGCTCTCCAAACTGTACAGTCTTCATTAACTTTTTTAATGATGCTCTTCATGTTAATTTTCACCAATTTGGAGATAGCTGAGGGGATCACAATTCCTAAATATTTAATCTGGTCGGTACAGGGAATGCTAGTATTGGCCACTATAATAGGATCTCGGGGACCTGCCAGTGGCATCCACTCTCTCTTCCCCCAACTAATTTTATGTCCTGAGAGTGGTCCATATGTGGTGAAAAGTTTGGATAAACAAGGGAGGGATTTCTCTGGGGATCATAGAAAAAGTAAAACATCATCGGCAAAAAGGGAGATTTTATTCCCCTTCCCAATGTCAAGGCCCTGAATACCTGGGGCAGATCTAATAGCCTGAGCTAAGGCTTTAATGGTAAGGACATACAAAAGCGGTGATAGGGGGCAACCCTGCCTGGTTCCCCTAGACAGGGAAAAGGGAGCTAACACCATATTATTTGCAAGTATTTGGGCCTTAGGAGCTCGATATAATGTACCCACCCATCTCAACATCTGGGAACCCATACCGTATTGGCAAGAACCACAAGTATAAAGGGCCATTCAACACGGTTGAACGCCTTTTCAGCATCAAGGGCTAATAACCCCCCCCCTTACCCTGGTGCCAATGATGAATAATATTCAGGGTCCACCTAATATTGTGTTTTGCCTGCCTACCTTTCACTAATCCTCCCTGATCCCGGTGTATCAGTAGGGGCAATAACCCCTCAATCCTAGATGCCATTAACTTAGCTATGATTTTATAATAAGCATTCAGGAGGGAAGTAGGTAGATATGAAGTACATTTAAGAGGGTCTTTACCAGGCTTAGGCAGAACAATGATGGTGGCCAAATTAAATACTGAGAAGGTGGCAGGGTGTCCTGTTCCAAGGCATCAGACACCATCCATAGCATCAAAGGGCCCACAGTGTCCCAAATCAGTTTATACAGATCAGAGGGTAGTCCATCAGGGCCTGGAACTTTTCCTTTCTTTGTCCCCCACACCACCTTATGCAGCTCCTCTAGAGTCACCAGGGTCTCCAAAGTTTCCCTGTCCTGCTCCTGCAAGGCAGGTAGGTCAATCTTTCCCAAAAAGGTCCTGGGATCTGCTTCAAGTGGGAATTCAGAGGAATACAATGTAGAATAATATGCCTGAATGGCATCATCAATCTTGGTTTGATCATAGGCGACCTCCCCATTGGGATCCTCTATATCTAATATTGTTCTTTCTGCATGCTTAGCTTTCACCATTCCAGCCAGCAACTTCCCTGATTTATCCCATCGAAATAAGTATTAGATTTTGTTAACAACAAATCCTGCTCCAGTTTCCTAGTGGAGAGTTGGTTTAAAGTACCTTTCAATGACTTAAACTCTAATATTGATTGTGAGGTCTGTTACCCCATATTCACTCTCTTATATGCTTATAGACTTTTCTATTTGGTACCCTTGGGCTATATTCTTTTTTTTCAGAAGGATGAGTATGAAACAGCTTTGCCTCTAATGTAGGCTTTCAAGGTGTCCCTCACTATCCCACTACCCCACTACTCATGTCCTCTGGTGGATTCAAAAGAACAAAGTCCTTGAGATGTTCATTGAGTTGCTGAATAAACTGTTGGTCTAAAAGTAAGGCAGGATCAAGGTGCCACTGAGCCGTACCGGGTAAGTCCTCTCCCCTGGACACCACCACTCTAAGGGGCACATGATCAGAGATCACCATTTGACCGTATTCTGCTTTCTCTATCTCCCCCACCATTCAAGATGGTAAAAAAAATATAATCTAGTCTGATATAGACACTATGTGCATGGGGAAAAACAACAATATTCCCTAGAAGCAGGATGGCTAAAACATAAAGCCTCAGTGAGGGATCTACCCTCCACTAACCTGCGAAGAGCAGAGGTACCGTGAGGTGGGGCCCCCCCGGGTGAGTTCCAGAGTGATCTAGTTTGATATCCCAATAGGTATTCATATCCACCCCCATGAGTATGCAATCTGGATAAGGAGCGAGGGTGGTCACCAATTGAGTAAAAAAATCAGTGAGTCATAGTTGAGACCATACACCAAGACCAAGGTGAGTTTCCATCCTCCCAAGTCAACCACTGCTATTACATATCTGCCTTGAGGATCAGCCACCCATGATAACACCTGATGGGGCAGATCAGGTCAAATCCATATAGCAGTCCCATAAGCTTTAGAGGTAAAGGGAGCTGCCAATAAAGTACCACCCTAGAAGCCTTTCAAGCAACCAGCCTCCTCCTTAGTAGAGCGAATCTCCTGCAGAAAGACTATATCCCCCTTAAGTTTCTTAATGTATGCCCATACTCGCTTTCTTTTAACCACTGTTCACAACCCATTGACGTTCCATGACATAAAAGTGATATTAGTCATAAGCACATAATAACTTAGTATAAACCTAAAATATCCACTGCAAATCTATGAGAAAAACAGAACTTGCTCTGCTAAGTTTACAGGAACCCCAACTGCCTAGAAATAACTTCCTTAACAAGCTCTACTCCCCCCTCTTAATCCCCAACATGTCATATTTAGAACAGTAATTGGCATTAAACCACTTGGTTGTAATGAATGCCCCCCTCCCCCTAAGAACATATTGGTCCCTATTAAACACATATAATAAAGACAACATCAATACAACAGTAACAAAAGCAAGAACAACCCCCCCCCAACAGTATCAAGTTGTCTGCTGTTCCCATCCACTACTCTTCGTGGACAGAGTGCCCCATTGCCTGCTATTATAAGCATTTAATAAAAATTAAATTTGAGAAAAGTAAACTTTATTCCTCCTAGTGTCCAAAGAAAAGGACCGGAGGGGTGGGGATAAGCGCCTGGAAAACTCTCCTTCTAGTGACCCTTCTTTGCCCAATAGATTACTTGGGAAGTGGGGAGCTGCCTCAGGAGCTCTGCAGGGTTGTCTGCCCCTTCTGAGAAATGAGGAACTAACCAACCCACCTAAATGGAAGTTTCAGCATTAACACCATTGCTCTAACCATAAATTCTGCAGAAAGCTCTTTCACCCAACATCCCCACCTGCAACGTATAAACACTCAGATAAATGCAGTCTAGTTAGTTTAAACCACTAACTAAATAAGAGAAAAGAAAAAAAGCAGGTCCCAAAACTGATTATTTCTTTTTCCCTTTCAGCTTCACGTAAGCTCTCCCGAAGGAGATTTAAATAGGCACACATAGTCCCCAAGTAATAGTCCCAGTAACCATCAATAGTCCAACTATTGACATGCCAATTTCAAAATTAAACTTCTCCGAGTCCAAAAGAAAATGTCTGTGCCACTAGCCATTTTCCATGTGTGGATGAATAGCCCTGGAATAAGTAGAGGCCCAGTCTTGTTTCCCACGCAGCTATCTCTCAAAAGTTGGCATGTTCAGAGTGTCCCCAATACAGATGAGTCTGCAATGTCCTGCCAAGGATGCCAGTATGGGTAAGAGGAGAAGGGAAGGGTGAGGGTACCCACCGATCATGCCCTGACAGGCCCCCAAAGGTGTTATGGACCAAGATAAGGCTTAAATTCCCCCCCACTCCCCAATCACCCACCTCTGGTATTACAGTACCTGATGTTAGTCCTGCCTATGTGGAGTAATCCAATTAGCCTCTCTTCTGGTGTTCCAATTCTCTGATGTATTCCAATGCAAGGTCTGGGCTAGTAAAGGCCTTCTGTGAGCCACCCACAGGCCGGATAATAAGCCTGGCTGGCTAAGCCAAAGTGAAGGGGTAAGAAATTGAATGTAACAGTTTTTTAACTTCAGTATAAGCCTGCTTCTGCAATTGTAGCCCTCTGGAATAGTTGGGGAACAAACTGACCCAGTTCTGCTGCGCCATAATCACACACTTTTTCTGAGCTGCATCAAGCACCAATAGCCTATCCTGATACCTCAGAAATTTTACAATAATGTGGCGAGACTTCTGGTCGGGAGAAGGTCTGGGACCTGGTGAGCGATGAGCTCTCTGAATTTCCAAAGTGGCATCCTGTTGCATTTGTAATGTGTCCCTGAACTAAGATTTTAAAAATCCTGCACAATCCCTTCCTTCGAGCCCCTCCGGTAACCCAATAGTTCTTAGATTGTAACATCACTCCCGATTCTCATGATCATCCAAAAATTTGCTTAGGGAGCTCAATTTCTTTTAGGGCTTTTGTGAGATCTGTAGAGTGTCTAGAGGTTAGATCTTCCTGATTCCTCACTCGACTTTCCAGTTCTCCTATATGGGTTTCATGTGCCTCCACTGTTTCTGCCAACATATTGACCATCTGCTGCATATGCTGGATTTGTGCTGTTACATTTTCAAACCCCGCTTCCATATGGGTACCAAGGTCATAGTTAAGGTCCTCCAGGAGATGTTCTAAATTTTGATAACCTTCAGCTACAGCATCGATCAAACCAGGAGTGGGTTCATACTGCATTGTGGAGGTTTCTGGAGCAGAAGAGGCATGTTCTACTGCAGGCCCCTGCCCGGGCTCATCTCATGCTTTCCTCTGAGGTAGGCCCTTAATGTCTCGGCTCAATCCTGGTGAATTAAAAGAGATTTTGGACTGTTTCTTCACAGATTTAGCAAGCACAGGCATCTGGATAAGTTAGTAAGTTAAACTATTAGGTTTTTTGGTGGTCTAATAAGGTGTAGAGAGAAAATAGCAGGCGATGTGGACGGAGCTCCTCATTCAAGCCACCATTCAGCTCCTGCGCTTGGCCACGCCCCCCCAATTTAATCATGTTAAGGGAACTTTTCCAGAGATGCCAGGAAGGGGCAGAAGGATTTCTGTTGAGCCTTGACCAACAGAAGGCTTTTGATTCAGTGTCCCATGAGTCTATGTTTGTAGTACTACACACTTTTGGGATACCAAAGCAATTTGTTGAATGGTTGGGATGTTTGTACAAAACAGCCACAGTCCAACCTAGGGTTAATGGTTGGTAGGGTGAAATGGTGCAGCTACATAGAGGAGTACGGTAGGGATGCCCACTTAGTCCCTTGGTATACATCTATTGCATAGACCCCTTTCTACGCTCAGTCATAACAAGACAAAAAATTCAGGGTATACCATTGCCAGTAGCCAGCACTCTAGTCAAAATAGTGGCATACGCAGATGATGTGGTGATTATTGTTAGTAAAAACACAGAGAGAACTGATATTGCAGACCAAATTAAAGATT
Organism: Neoceratodus forsteri; assembly: GCA_016271365.2. Taxonomy (NCBI): domain Eukaryota; kingdom Metazoa; phylum Chordata; order Ceratodontiformes; family Ceratodontidae; genus Neoceratodus; species Neoceratodus forsteri. Next base: position 29,587,363 of record CM028129.1, read on the forward strand.
TTTTCAGCAGTTTCTGGGTCAAGAATAAATACAGAAAAAAGTAATGGAATGCAGTTAGGACAAACCCAGCAACCTAGGCATACCTATGCTTCAATCTCCTTAGCCCAGGAACCAATCCTAGTATTGGGAATCCTATTTGAGACAAGGGATTTAGCTGTACTAAATTGAGAAAAGAAAAGAAAACAAGCAGAAGGAATGACTGCCAGTTGGATTCATATACAGATATCCAAAAGAAAGTAGATTTTACTAATTAAGAATCTAATAATACCAATATTCCTATATGTGAGTTATGTATTTCCACCCCCAAACCAGCTAGAAACAAAAATACCTAGTGTGTTCTTTAGAACACCATGGGGAAGCCGCTGAAACCCAGTAAAGAGAGACACCACATATAGGCCCATTAATGAAGGTGGGTTAGGGATGATTCATCCCCTAGCTTTTTTTTGTACAGTATTTTTCTGTAGCATAACATTTTTGAATGGATAAATCAAATAACTAAACAATGGCAAGAAGCAGTAGGCGAGTGAGTAGGTGTCTGTAAACAAGCAGAAAAAAAGTAGGATGGTATCTAGGACAAATTTTGTCCCAACTCATGTAAAGACCATGATACAGAAACTAATTTGATGGAAACTTCCATATCAAACAATGATAGAAAACACAAGACAAGGGATTAATGATGCAATAAATATCATTAACACAGGAAGAAGTGACTTTGCCCTTGTGTCCTGTAAATAGTGGTGGGTGAAGTGGACTCAATCTGCTCTGTGAAGTGTTTCATGGAGCAAAGGCTGATTCATGGAGTGCTCTGCAACGCGAAGCAGAGTACTCCGCGTTATGATGAGGACCGCGAAGTGCATTGGAAACAGTGACTTTGCATTACTCCGCCTCCACTAGTCACTCCTCTTTCAATTTTTAAGGCGAAGTACATTGATGGCAGTTCACTTTGCCTCACTTCACCTTGTTTTTGAGCTCCAAAGGCGGATTTTGCAGTGATTCATGGGAGTTCAGGTCACATGGGCTCTATATTGATCTGCACAGCCTCAGTTCCGGGTAGCATGAATATGAAGGAGTAGGAGACAGTGTGCTCTGATAGCTATCTGTAGGAATCTTGTAAAAGCTGTTGAAAAAACATTTTTGCTTTATTTGGGGGATCCAACTGTAGTTCATCGATTGTAGGAAACCCTCCTGTGCTCACGTCATCGAGCGTTTTTGTTTGTGTGTGGATTTTGAATGTTAATTTACAACACTGAGTGTGTGTAGTGAAAGACAGTGAAAGTGTGCTGTGAGGGGGAGGGGCGTATCTGTTTCTAGGTAGATTTAAGTTGGAGAACTAGTGATTTCTTTGTGTTTTGGTTATATTTTTGTTATATAACTGACTGTGTTACTGTACACATAGAACAATTGTCAGTAATAGTAGGAATTTTCTTGCTGTTTGTTGTGTATATGGTGCAGCATTTCATAAGGTCAGGTTGTTTAAATTAGAAATTTACATTACGTGGCAGTACACTGAAGTTTTGCATTTGCGTCGCATTCCTCATTGAGCATTGTACACAAACTGTTCTGTGTTGTATGTGCAGTGTTGTGTGCATCAAATATAATACACCTTTTAAAATTTGTGACACAGACTAGTGTAAGTGCAACTAAGCGCAGCAGTGTGAACCTGCTATCCACTTCAGCTGCCTGATTTTGTACTGCGATCATGTTCCCTGTTGTTAGTTTTGCTGTTTGTAGTGTAGTGCCGTAAAAATCAGCACTGTCTGTATTCAGTGCTCCCCCCAACCCCACGTTCAAACGTTTTTTTTTACCAGACTGGATTGTTTTTGTGAGTTTGTGATTTGTGACCCCATCAGCATCACTGGTTACTGAAGTTGTTTTAATTGCCAGACAGTGTCACAGTAGTCTCTTATCTGTTGCTGAAGCCATAGTTCTTTATTTTGCTTCACAACCAGCCAGCGTTCCTCCAATCAGAAAGTGAACATATCAAAATCTGAATTTGGTAATAATATTTGTGGTTGATCCCCAAAATGCCTGCAAAGAGACATGAAAGCAAAGCTGTTTCTGGCCATGGCAATGTTGGCAGTAAGAGGGTCTGTGGGCGAGGTAGTAGTACGCGGACGGAGAAGTGCATTGCTGATGTAAGAAAAGGTATTTCTCCTGCAATGTTTTTTACAGCCCAATCAGTAGCTTCACTCATAGTTGGAGGAGATAATGTTTTTCCCAGCCGGTGGTGTTAGTGTTACTGGTGTTAGTGGTGGTGGAGGTAGTATTAGCATTGTTGCGTCAAGTTCTAATTCCGACCAGTGTACCGTATCCAAACATATTGAGTGTGAAGCAATGCAAGTGAGTGATGACAGTGTAGCTGATGTCAGACTTCCCAGTAACATCCCATTAACTGAACTTGAGAATTCTGATGATCATGTAAACGATAGCAAATGTGATATTCCGTCCACCGTGGCACTTAACATCACGCATTTTCTATGCAGTGATTCACAGTGTGGTGAAAAAATATCAGGTGATGGTGGTGTAGATGTGGATGATGAATGTGATGATGCTGATGTTGCTGTTGTTGCAACATGCAGTCCACATGCTAGCATCCAAGCAGAAGATGTGTATGTGTGTGACAGTGATGTTGATGAATATGATGATGATGTAATTGACCCCAGTTGGGAACCGGAGAAAAATAAATTAAAAGTGGCTGTGTCTGAGTCTGTTTGCAGGAATCCCCCCCCCCATGAAAACTTGTGATATACCAGTTTTAGTTGATGATGATGATGATGACGACCCAAGTAATCAGTATGATAGGAAGTTGTGGTGTTCATTTGCAGTCCAGGTGTGCAGTGCCCGAATCATCACGTGCCCCCACTTCAGTGCTTAAAATAACAGACTTAAATAAGCCACATCATCATGGACATGTTAAAAGCAGAGCAACACAGTCCCTTGTTTGGGATTTTTTTGTTCAAGATGCAAATGATGATTAAGTTGCATTCTGCCAGGTTTGCCATGTGCGTGTGAGTCAAGGTAAAAAGGGGAGACATCTTGGGACAGGAAGACAGCATACACATCTTAAGAATAGGCACTTGGCTCTGTGGACCCAGCACAAGCTGGCAGCTAATACCACAGTGGGGAATTCACCTGTGTCACTGGCAACCATAGCCAGCATGTTATCCCCTTCCATGACTGTTAAGCCCAGCAGGAAATTAAACGTGTGCAGTAGTACAGTAATAAGAGCAGAGGATTACTACAGGCATGATGAGGTGAAGGACCATAATGACTTTGAAATGTTGTCCAGTGCTGGTGAGAGTAGCAGTTTTTGTGGTGGTGGTGGTGGTGGTGGTGGTGGTGGTGGTGAATGCAGTATGTCTAATGCAAGTGGTACATCAACCCCGGTTGGCAAATCTGGCAAAATACCATCATTTCTTGGTTTGTCATCATCGCCTGTGCAACCGTCTTTATCAAATGTCTACACTCCACCCCTTGCCAATGCCATTCATCACAGAGCACAACCATTTGTGAGCAACAACACATGACATGCAAAACGTTTAAGTCAGCCATGTCACTGAGTGTTTTTGCGCATAAGCTGAAGTACCCCCTTCCCCGATCATATAGTGTCACGTGAACTTAATGCTGCTGTAGCGGAAATGCTGGCAATTGATCATTTGCCCTTCTCCTTTGTGGAGAATTCTGGGTTTCGGAGGTTTGCTGCACGTGCCTGTCCAAAATGGAAAGTCCCAACCAGGACATACTTTTCTTCCCGTGTTGTTCCATACTGTTTCAGACTCAGTAAGACATGCCCTTCAACTTTCCTCCTCTCCATTCATCCATTTAAATATGGATATGTGGACAAGTGGCAAAACAGTGGGGAGTTCATATCTGTGTATAACTGCACACTGGGCGCAGGTGCCGGGGGTTGTTTGTGATGTTGGTAGTGTGAATAATCAGTGCAGTAAGGTGGATTGTCACGGTAGCAATCTTCCTGGAATTCACCAGCATGCAACAATTGCTATGTGCAGTGTGACCTGTTCATACACTGGTGAGAACATGTTGGACATGGTATTGACTGAAACTGACAGATGGCTGAACCCTCTGGCCCTGAGAGCTGGGTTCATAGCAAGTGACAATGGATCAAATGTGGTGAACTGCATCACAAATGGTGTTTTTTTTCGTGTTCCATGCATGGCCTACTGTTTAAATCTTGTAGTTCAGGAGTTTCTGCAGTACTCTGACATAAAGCAAATGCTGACCATTGCACAATGTATCTGCTCTCACTTTTCAAGATCTGGAAAGGCCCGTGATCAACTGCGGCAGTTGCAGATACAAAACAGCCTGCCTCAGCACCGCTTGAAGCTGGAAGTTGTCACCTGATGGAACTTCATGTCATACATGGCAGAGAGGTTGTATGAACACTACAACGCCATCTCAGAATATCTTGTTATGCACACTAGCCGTGACAGTTCTGGGGCCTCCATGTCTATGATGTTGAACAGTGGCACCTCATGGACTCTATAATAACAAGTTTGCGGCCTTTTGAACATGCCACACAGGCAGTGAGTGGAGAGTCTACATCCATTAGCCAATCAATTCCACTGCTGCGGATGCTGAGGCAGACATTGGTGAATGTACAGTATAGCCTTGATGTTGCCGGAGACGGTGGTAACAGTATGTTGCTGCAACACATGCTGACAGTATCCGACCAGAATCGTCACATTGTCAGCATTCAGCGTAGTGACAGCTTTGCCATGGCAACAATGCTGGACCCACGATACAAACATGGAATTGCATCAGTACTGGAGGGAGGGCCTGAACAGGTAAAAAATATCAGTGGTCAACTGGTGCACTTGGTTCATGGGGCACAGAAGTCACGTAGCAAGGTAAGCAAACCTCAGCAGCATAATCCAGCTGAAGGTGTAGCTGGAGGACCATCAAGCATATCATGCAAGGGTAAGGGGACTGTAGTTCCAGGTGATCTGTCATCCAAAGTGGGTGAGGTCAACCCACTTTGGGAGGCTTTGTCTCAAGTGGGTATTTGTGAAATAAATGATTCTGGAGAACAGGCTGATGCATCAACAATTGGATTTAGTGCGGCACAGAGAATGGTTGAGTCATATTTGTCTGAAAACAGGCATCTGACAATAAGTGAAGATCCTCTTTTGTACTGGAGTGGAAAGGTCAGTGAATGGCCAGAGCTGACTACAGTGGCAGTGAAGTACCTCACATGCCCACCCTCCAGTGTAAGTGTTGAGAGGGTATTCAGCTCAGCAGGTGCAATAGTCAGGGATCGTTGGACAAACCTGTCTCCTGCAAATGTTAGTTTGCAGACATTCATTAAAATGAATGAAAGGCACATACCAGCACAGACTGCAACCTCGGTATTTGTACCCTGGACTAGTCATGGTGGTCTTGCTGATGTGGAAATGGAGCATCCTGGTGGCACTGGTAGTGGCTGCCTGAAACGGCCCACCACTGACGTAGATGACAACACAATGGAGAAAGAATTTCCCAGTGGTCAGACATCAGACATCGATGATTGTGAGGGCAGTTTTCTTTATGAGGATGATGATGTGTTTAATGTTGGCAGGTTTTAAGTGCAGTATTTAAAAGGTGGTGTGCAACACCCCCTCCACCCTGGACCACCACCACCTCCGGGACTGATGTTAGCCACTGCCACCACTGAGCTCTAGTTTGTATGCCCCCTGGACCACCACCACCAGGACTGATGTTATCCAAGTCTGCCACCACAAGTCTGTATGCCCCCCACGGACCACCACCACCACCACCACCGGGAATGATGTTAGCCACTGCCACCACTGATCCTGAGTCTGTATGCCCCCTTGACCACCACCACCGGGACTGATGTTATCCAAGTCTGCCACCATGAGTCTGTATGCCCCCCACGGACCACCACCACTGGGAATGATGTTAGCCACTGCCATCACTGATCCCGAGTCTGTATGCCCCCTGGACCACCACCACTGGGACTGATGTTATCCAAGTCTGCCACCACGAGTCTGTATGCCCCCCACAGACCACCACCACTGGGAATGATGTTAGCCACTGCCACCACTGAGCCCGAGTCTGTATGCCCACTGGACCACAACCACCGGGACTGATGTTATCCAAGTCTGCCACCACAAGTCTGTATGCCCCCCATGGACCACCACCACCACCACCGGGAATGATGTTAGCCACTGCCACCACTGAGCCCGAGTCTGTATGCCCCCTGGACCACCACCACCCGGACTGATATTATCCAAGTCTGCCACCATGAGTCTGTATGCCCCCCACGGACCACCACTACTGAGAATGATGTTAGCTACTGCCACCACTGAGCCCGAGTCTGTATGCCCCCTGGACCACCACCACTGGGACTGATGTTATCCAAGTCTGCCACCACGAATCTGTATGCCCCCCACGGACCACCACCACCACCACCAGGAATGATGTTAGCCACTGCCATCACTGAGCCTGAGTCTATCTGGGCCACCACATCCATCAGCCACAGACACAAAGCTTCTTAAAATTTAAACCATAAAGTGAGTATGTGTACTCAGTCATGTTTGTTATGCTGCTTCACTTCCTTTAGTTTTATGTTTTTCTTTTCTGTGGCTTTTCAGAGCCACAATGGTAAAACACATACAGTTGCACTTATTTTGTTTCTTTTACAGGGTAACCAAAAAAGGCTCCATCGATAAAAGACGTTGGGATAGGAATGGTACTGTAACTGTACCATACAAAGAGGAAGCAATGTAATATCCATGTGAAATCCATTCTGGTAAGTATGAAAATTTTATTTTATCCATTTCATCGTGTTGTGAAGACGTCATTTATTTCTTTTTTTAGGAAATGTCAAGATGCTTTGGTGTTCTGTCAAAGTGGCCTCATCCCAAAAAGTTCTTTAAAATCAGGCACTTCCTTCCCCCGAGCTTGGGCATACATATCAACATGCAGAAGTCGTTTCATTACATGACCATGACCATCGTAACAACCGGACTCCAGAAGGATGCTGACGAAATCTGTGAAGAAGTAACAAAATAAGAAACCATTAGATACAAACCTGCAAATATGATTCCCCTCCCTAGAAAAAAAAAGTACTTACCTTCATGTGCTTGAGAGTTATCTGTTTCCAATTCCAGCACAAAACATTCTCATTGGGCACTTGAATGTGCACACCAACAGTTTCTGTGTGACCTGTGATGGAGAACAATACCATGAATACATGTCCATGATTGTCAACCCCCCTCCCCACCTAGAAAATTCACAACCATCTATCTATCTGTCTATCTAGATAGATATACTCACCAAGGCTACTACTGGTGTACAGCCGAAGGGCACCCTTCAATCCAGTTGAGATGATCACATTGCATTTGCTCGAATCATCTGTCAGAACACATTGGACCAGCAACACAATACTCACAGTCATAATTTTATACTGGTGTATGTGTTGAAACACTCCCATTTCACTGTCTAACCACTTGTCAATTTTCTGCAGACAAGCAGGATGCATTTTGGGCCAGCAGAAAAAATCTGGGGACTCTGTGCCGCTTTTGTGTGTTCGGTGATTGTTGCTGTGAGCTCATGATGTCATGCTGACATTTTCACAATTAAAGCTGCAGTGCAAGAATGTCCTGACAATTTTGACCTGTACTTTTTTATGCCACTTTACATTGCCACAGCCACCACTAGTTACCTCTGAGTCATGACTTGAATGACACGCTTCTTTTCACAATTTATGTCTGCTTTCCTTACTTGACAACTTTTTTTCATGTATGAAAAAAAAAAGAGGACGCCTTTCAGTATTGTTCTCACCAGATTTGTATTTTTTTGCAGCTGCTTTTCAATAAATATTGTTCCATGCTGTCATAAAACACTGACTGCTGCATAATTGTTAATTTACAACAGAAGTGATATATAACAACTAACTGATGCAATGGAGAAAAGCAGAGGAAAACAATAACAAACACCTGGTCAGAGGTTAAACCAATTTAAAAGGAATGCTACTTTCATTATTTCACACATGAAAAAAGGTAGTACAGCAAACTCACCCAAGTTAGCAAATTCTCATATCATTCCAGTCAGTCAGGATGTAAGTAGAGGAACTTGTAACATAGCCTTAAAAAATGCAGGTCAGAGTTATCAAAAGACTGTTGCACTGCTGCTTTACAGAGATTCACCACGTTACATAGTAATGGATTGTAATGCACATAACCTAATATGTGGGGGCCTTACTTCCACTGGAATATTTCTTGCTCCACAGAGTGCAATATATATCTCTGGGAAAACCACCTGTAATTTCATTACAGTGTGTCACATGATGGAGGAATTCCCGTTCAGAAAAGCCGCCCATATTCTGCCCCCCTTTCTCAGCAACATTAGGATGTGATGCCAGGGGGAGTGCAGGTGCATGCTGCACTATAGCGAATGTCCGGCAGCTATCCTAATATTTCTTTATGTTATAAGGTTCATTTTGTGGTGAAATGTGGGAACATTTCCACCAACAAGACTTTTCTTACAGGAAACGTGCCCACACATTTCAAAACAAACTGACCATAAAGAAAAATTTGGAAAGTTGCAGGACAATCAGACATTCACTGTAATAGAGCATGCACCCACGCTCTCCCTGGCATCACGTCCTAATGTTGCTGAGAAGAGGGGTAGAATGTGGGTGGCTTTTCAGAGTGGGAATTCCTCCATCATGTGACATACTGTAATGAAATTAGGGGTGGTTTTACACAGAAATGTATTGATTATGTGGAGCAAGAAAGATTGCCCTGGAAGGGAAAATGTGAATTACTAAACAACAACAAAGAAAAAGCACACAAAAAGAGTACAACACAACAGTGGGATGGGGGGGGCAGAAAACAATGTTATCTTATTGTGGCCATGGGATGCCATGATGGTCCAGCAGCAAGTGCAGCATTGTTATTATTTGCTGCTGCTGCTGTGCTTCGATGGTGCCAAGTTGCTGCTGCAAAGCACCCACCCTCACACTGTTCTCCTCCAGGGCTGCCCACACCAAGGTGAGGTCTGACTGTGTTACAGGGACTGTGGCGGGCTCCACTGTGGGAGAAAATCCAGGAAGTGGTGGTGGAGAGGGTGGTGCTGGTGGCTGTGTGGTGGGGGAGGTGGTGTAGCTGCTCCACTGGCCCTCCTCCAGCTGCAGCAGTGAGGCACATGTTGTTCGTCAGCAGCACCCTCTGCCACTGCCACAGAAGGGCCAACAGATGGACATCTGGCCCCTTCTGTGACAGCCTGCCACTCCACCCTGTGGTGATTCATCATGTAGGTGCACTGGCCCCCAGTCCCCAAATGTGTCCCCTGGGGACCACGGCGCACCTTCACACCACAGAGGCGGCACACCACCACTGTGCTGTCCCCCCCCAACACAGTCAAAAAACTCCCACAATGGGGATCTGGGGGGACCAGACATATTCCTTGAACCACCAGTATTTTCCAAGGCCACCTCCTGTGGCTGAGGAGGTGGTGGAGGGGGTGCTGCTGGAGCACCTACATCTATCAGCGGTGGTGGTGGTGGTAGTGGTGCACAAGGTGCATTGACAGCACCCACTGGTGCCACTGGTGCTGCTGCTTCAGCACAGGAGAGGAACCCCAGAAGTCAGGAGCGGTCCAGCCTGACACGACCACCTCGTGTCCGCACTCCCCTCCTCGGACGATCGCACCCACAGGCCACCAACTCTCCTTCCAAAGGCTCCATCTCAACTCCTCTGAGTCCTGTCAGTCCGACTCACACAAACACACACACACACACACACACACACACAGTCAGTCACACATGCACAAAACAAAACTTATAAAAAAAATTCACTAACAAAAATAAATCACAAGCACAACACTAAAATTAAACAAAAATATAGCTTTTAAAAAAGCTGTTGTGGCTGCAGTAAAGAACTAAACCGTCAGATCTCTCCTTCTCTCTTCACAGAGCTTTCTCACTCTACAAATGCAAAGGAGAAAGTGAAACTGCTTCTCTGACTGACTCCCTTCCTATCTGGCTAAACCATGTGACTTACAGTACTGTAAGCCATGTGATGTGTGGGGGGGTGCCTAGTTACATGGCACTTCTCCTTACTGTGCCTTAAGGCATTATTGGCAATGCGAAATGGTAATGATAACGCAAAGTGAGCACTTTGCGTTGGTCACTTTGTGTTGTGCTCCAACAATGCTAAGTGGTCACTTTGCATCCACTTTGCTGGCGGAATTTAAATTCGCTGCATTTCTACCTGTAAATCCAAAAGAAACAGCCCTATCTCAACTTACTAACACTAGAATACCAGCTTTCTCCTGGTATATAGTATGGCTTACCACACACGGGAGACTGAATGTCAAGAATAACAACAAACACAAACCTGTAAATGAAAGAAATTGTCCAAGACCTGAGAGTCACCAAATCCCAGAAACTCAGGAACATCTTTTTATAGAGTGTGGCTACACTAAGGCCTTATGGAGTGAAGCGGCAGCGGTATGGAATGTACCACAACTAAGGACTTTGACATACTTAGAAGTAATCTTAGCCATATACCCACAAAGATGGAACAACTTTAATAAAGTAATTTTGCAAGTGTTCTTTGCTATACTAAAATAGTATATATGGCAAGCAAGGTGCAAGTGGGTGTTATAACAACAAATAATGACGCATGAAACAGTTTTGAGAAAAGCAAGTATTTCCTTACAAGTATATAAAAAGGACTTGAAGGAAAATACAAGAAACAAGTTAAAGCTACTTTGGAAAGGCTGCAGCCAATTCCTAACATGACAGAAATAAATGGAAAAAGAAAGTGTACTGTATATACTAAGAGAAGCCTGGGTGTTGGATGGGTGAAGGTGGCACAGGAAAAAAAAAGGGGAAACAAATAAAAGAAAAGTAGGGAAACAAATAACAGAAAAAAAGAGGAGGGAAAGAGTGAAGAAAGGGAAAAGAAAACGAACTTTTTTGATAATTTTGTAAATACTCAACAGTTTGCCTAGGAAAAAGAACAGTTTTGATAAGAATTTTACAACGCTAATTCCCCCAATAAAATTCCCCTACTGTTACAAAAAGTGTCTTGGGTGTTTTTACTTCCACTTGGACAGCGAAGGAGATGGGCAGAAGGGATCTCTGTTTAATGTCTCATCCAAAGGATGGTGCACCCAGACAGTACATCATTATCTAGTACTGCACTTGAGTGGTAGCATTTAAGGTATGAGCCCAATCCCAGTGTGGGACTAGAACCCACCAACATCTAGCCCAGAAGTGGATGAGCTACAAACTGAACCAAGCTGTGAGGGTCTCCTGTGCGGGGCGATCACTCCACGGCGGTAGCAGCCAGATCCTCGAGCACCACCCGCCTACCCATGGCAAACAAGATCTGGGACCGGGACTTCTGCAGCCAACAGCCGGATCTCACACCTCCTTTCAAGGACCCCATTTATTCACAGTGAGATGCCCCTGTGCGGGCAGTCACTCCACGGCAGTAACAGCTGGATCCTTGAGCGCTGCCGCCTACCCACACCAAACAAGCTCTGGGACCGGGACCTCCATGGCCAACGGCCAGATCTAATGTCTCCTTTCAAGGGCTACATTTAACCACAAATACTGTAGCTGTTGGTGCTGCCAGTTTGAAATTCTGTCACCAGAACCAACCTCCTACCTTATTGGCTACCACTCACCAGAAATGTTTGTCGATTGGATGGCGCCTAAATCCCTAGTTTGGACTGTAGCTTAGCTCCTTGCATCTACCCGTGATCTGCCTTGGGATCTGTTTGTACTATTGTGTGACTGTGTTGAACTGTTGAGATTCTGCTGATTAATTTCATTAGCCGTATTTGCTAGCTGTATTTTTATTTTTTTTTATTTAAAGCTACATGAATTAATTGTGTTTTCCTTAGCTGTATTTGCTAGCTGTATTTTATTTTTTAGAGCTACATGACTTATTGTGTTATCCCACTGCCTTTAAAGTTTAAAATCTTGCTCTGTTGCCCCTCGTTATCCCCTCCTCCCATTCTAGCTAATTGCTCTCTGCTGATGTAATCGGTCTGGCTCGGACTGCAACCCGACCACCTATTTAGCCCTCTTTTGTTTTGCTCTACCCTCTGCTGCCTCACTGTCTGCCCCTGCCCCCCACCCACTGATTTGTCCATCTTTAAAATTCCCCTGTATTTTTCTTTCCCTAGTAAGAGGCCCCTGTGCAGGTGGTCACTCTACGGCGGTAGTGGCTAGATCCTCGAGAGCCGCCTACCTATCCACAGCAAACAAGCTCTGGGACAGGGACCTCCACAGCCAATGGCCAGATCCAATGCCTCCTTTCAAGGGTTCCATTTACCTGCCGGCACTTTGCATCAGCTCCCCACCCACCCTATCTGGTGAATTTCCTTTATAGTGTGAAAAGATCACATGACTGAAATATACTACGTGGCCATTTCTCCATACACAGGTTGTACAGAGTAACCACTAGAGAGAACTGTTGTCCTTTATAGTCTTCCTTTTCACAAGTTGCTTCCTAGAGTACTCTGTGTGCTACTAAGAAAGTGTTTAGAAAAATCCCCCAAAATGTGAAAGTCACATCCCGCCATCCTAATATTACTGATCTTGGCCTTTTTTTTCAGTGGTGACCTACATGGTAACAAACAGCAACACTGTGCAAATGTTGCTGTCAATCACAACCTACACTATGATCCAGGCTTTCAAATGGGGAACTTCTTCATGTTGACAATGGTCCCTGGTCACAACACTGGCTCCTGATTCATCATTTGGGCTGGCAAACCTCCATGGCCATGACATCTACCCCCTTCAGGCACTGCCCATCTGCCTAACAGTAATGCTCTCTTGCCTGAGGAGGCTATCCAGTCATAATCAGGTGGCCAAAGTGAATTACAGACTACTGAAAGGCTACCTGATCAGAATTATCCTCTTGCTACTGCTGATATCGGGCAATGTTCATCCAAATCCAGCTCCAGCAAGTGGTGCTACACCCATGGGCCAACAAAAGCCCAGATCCATCAAAATTGCAGCAGTGAATGTCTGTAGCCTACTATGTAAGCTGGACAGCCTCAAAGTCTGGATCCACCAGAACAACCCTGATGTACTATCAATGGCAGAGACATGGCTTTCACCAAAGATACCTGACATAGCAGTCACTATACCCAGCTACACCATTATCCAGCAGAACAGGCAATCTAATTGTGGTAGATGCTGTGCCATTTACCTCAGGAGACATTAAAGGGACATACCTTACCTATGGCCAACCTTGGATGTTCTGCACAAGCACTTGCAATTAAAGTTCTACTTGGTGCTCATAATAAGGCCCTGACAATTTTATCCTGTCTATGTTCCACCAAAAGAATGCTTAACTGGATTCCACAGCATTGTGGATTACATCCATAACCTGAAGCACAACTCTGAAACTATTGTTTTTGGAGATTTCAGTGTCAGTTGACTGTCCTACGATGTTGGCCCATTCAAGGACTCCCTCTCTGCACTTCACTTCTCCCAACTTGTTCCCTCTCCTTACTAGACCAACTACAAAACAGGGACAAGTACCCTTCTCGATGTGATCCTCTCTAACCAACATGATCGTATCTCCAACGTAATAGTTCACCCAGACTCACTAAGCGATCATTCCCCCATTGCCTGCAGTTGGCTAAACAAATTCCAGAAGCCCCCCTTCCCAAACAATTTATGGTAGGGTACTCAAACATGGGCACCATGAGCTCCTCAAACAGCACCTGAGTAACCTGGAATGGTCATTCATTGACTCCACCAATGACATCAACCTTGCCTTATACCATTTCATCAGGCACTTCAGTACTGCCTGTGACATCCATGCTCCCTACAGAAAGATGAAAGTTCATGGCGCCATTAACCCCTGAGCTCATCAACAGGATGAAACACAGGGACTACCTCTGGCACTGAGCAAGAAATACTGGCAGACAATTGATGTGCAGGAATACAAGCAGGTCAGAAACAAATGCACAAGGGCAATCCACCTAGAGAGAGCCAAATTCAAAATTCTGGGGAGACAGTATGAGCTTCTAGAACAAAATTAAAGAAGTTACCAGCAATGTCCAAAAAACTCATTGTCAATACTAAACATAGATGGTACCCCTACACCGGACCCCCTTACCATAGCAAATGTTTTCAAAAATGCCTTCACCAATCTAAGCAACATCCTGCCTCAGGACTTCTTTGATGATACCCCAATTTCTACACACAGTACTGAAGCGGGATCAACAGCATCCCCACCCTTTTACTTTATTAAGGTCTCAATACTAACAGCCAAGAAGTACATACGTAAAGTGCTAGGGAAGTCAAGAAATAGTGGAGATTTACTGGATCTTATAATCATTACTCTTGCATTAGACAAACTCATTGAACCCCTTAGTAAGATTCTCAATGTCTCGCTAAACTTGGCTCAATTTCCACAGGTTTGGAAGTCAGCCCTAGTGACCCCCATTTGCAAAAGTGGGGATCGGGCCCTACATGCAAATTACAGGCCCATATCCATCCTCCCACCTTTATCTAAGGCCCTGGAATGCATAGTAGTCAACCAATTGATGGATTACCTTGAAAAATACTGTATCCAATGCCCACAGCAACATGGGCACAGCACCACCACCGCAGCTTTATCGGAATTCACTGGCTACATTTAACAATCACTTGGTGAAGGTAATTTAGTGGGAACAGCTTTTATTGACCTGACAAAGGCCTTTGATATCATTCACCATCCTCTACTTCTCCAGCAACTAACTTCGGTTGGTCTCTCCTCTGACACTTTACCTTGGTTCAAGAGTTAATTGGATGATCGCTCCAAGCCATTTTTTGAATGAGAAAAGGTGTTTGAATAAGTTACAAACAGTGCTGGGTAAGTTACTTTTTCTGTTACTTTCTATTGGTTTTGTAAACTTGTTCCAGGAAGCTCTATGCAGTCACTAGCAAGGATGGAGAAGTACTAGAAAAAGTAATACACCTCACAGTTACAGTTACTTATTTCTTTTTATACAAAAGTAATACATAACTGTAACTGATTACATTTATTTGAAAGTAACTAGTAACTAACCTATTACTCTCAAATAAATGTAATCTGTTATACTTAATTATTACTTTTGTATTGTTTTTGTATAAAAAGAAATAAGTAACTGTAACTGTAACTGTAAGGTGTAATACTTTTTCTAGTACTTCTCCATCCTTGCTAGTGACTGCACAGAGCTTCCTGGAATGAGTTTTCAAAAGTAATAGAAAGTAATAGAAAAAGTAACTTACCCAACACAGCTTCCAGCAGGTGAAAATCTCAAATGTTTCCTCAGACAAGCAGCCTGTCCACTCTGGAGTGCTGCAGGGCTCTGCCTCTACTTTTCAGCATCTTCCTTAACAACCTCCCTCGGGCCTGCCACCAACGGATACTCCTGTATGCGGATGATGCTGTCATCTTTACCACGTAACCCTGACCCACTGCAATTGGAATGTCAACTATAGCATAGTTTTAATGAAGTAGAGGCCTGGTTTAACTCTCACAAATTGATCCTGAACTACAAAAAAACTAATGTCATGATGTTCAGTAGCACATGGAATAAACACAAGTCTCAGCCCCTCACCATCAGGAACTGTGTGGGAGCACCTCTCGAACAAATCCAACTTTTCAAATACCTGGTAGTAACACTGGACTGCTCACCTTCCTATGCACAACACGTTGACAATACTGCCCAGGCTGTCAACATCAAGACTGGTTTACTCCACCGTCGTAAACATTGTTTGACACCCGAAGTCCTAAGAATCGCAATTACCAGCTCTGCCTTACCAACTGTTGACTACAGCCTGGTTATTTATGGTGCTACTACAAATTCCACTGTCAGCAGAATATCCATTGCATTAAATAAGACATGTAGGCTTCTTACTGGTGCTGCATGCCACACCCATACTTGTGACTTGTATGCTCAAACTGGATGGCTTCAACTAAGTGGAAGGATACGGTACCAAACATGTTTGTTAGCCAAAAAAGCACTTCTTGGTCTCCTACCCTTTGGAACCTGCAACCTCTTAAGCATCCACTGCACCTCCCAGCACACCCAAAGCTCTGCCCACCAATCTCTGTATGTTTCTAGGTGCAGAACATCTCAAGGGCAGAGCTGATTTGCTTACAGAGAGCGACTTGGTTTCAATGCTCTTCCCAAAGAAATCTCGACCTTACCAAAACTTGGTCATTTCAAACACATGCTCCGTCAGCATCTTACAGCTAACAGTTCTTGTGTCTGCTCCACTTAATACCTCCACCAGTTGTCATGCCTCATCCAAACCCTTTCCCTCTCCCCTAAGCATTACCTTCTAGACCCTTACTCCCCACTCCACATTTATCTTCTTACATCCTGACAAGGCCTATTGGCTGCTTCCCCCCTCACCTATCTCTTCTGTACCTCTCTCGCTATGCTTCAACTCCCATTCAAAAACTTTAGTTATGTATATAAATAATGCACTAATGCCACTGACCAAATCAAGTTTTTGTCTTACCATCTATGTATGTTTGCTCATCTTCCCCCACTGACATGGAACCTTTGTAAATGAGCGCCTTGAACTCAAACATATTGTAATCCAAGAATAGATAAATAAATAAACAAATAAACAAATAAATAAATAAATACACCAGGATTCTTAATACTGAACAGATTCATTTTCACTTCTGTACTGCTTCCAGTGCAACTATAGGCCAATTGGTCTCACCTCAGTGGTGGTCATACCAAGGAGAACACTGTTAAAGGAAAATTTAGTAAAGTATATTGAATCCAATGGACTGCAAGACCAATGGCAGCATGGATTCATGAGGGGATCATGCCAGATGAATCTAATTGAGTTCTTTAACTGGATAACTAGGGAAATAGATGAGGGAGGGCAGTGGATGTGGCTATCTGTACTTTAGCAAGGCCTTTGATACTGTGCCACACAGAAGACTGATAAAAGAATTTAGTAGCATAGAGGTGGGATCCAATGTGGTTAATTGGGTTAGAAATGGTTGACAGATAGGTGACAGAGGGTGATGGTTAATGGCACTCACTCAAATGATGGAAGAATGACCAGCGGTGTGCTGCATGACTCGGTACTGGGACCAGTCCTCTTGGTTCCATGGGATAACGGCGATCATGGAAGGGCGATCACTGTTAGGGCAAGTGTACATCACTGAAAATCAGCTTCAGCTATATACACTCACAGGGCACAGCAAAAGTGTGCAGGGGACTTTCTTTATGCACCCCCTGCACCCTTCCTGGGGGACTTTGCCCCCCGCAACCCCCTACTAAAGGATTCTCACTCCAGGGTGGTGCATGTTGGGGGGTGCAAAAGTGGGAAAAAAATCACGGATGGGTGCAACAAAACCAACACATGCCTGGAACTGAACATAGCACCCTCACAACCCTAGCCTGCCACCCACCCACCCACCATGCCACAGGGCCAGCTCAGCTGCCCACCACCACACTACACCTCACAAACCCCCCCTTCCCTTTCACCCTTTGCTCAGTGTTCTCGCTTCCCACCCCCATGCATGTGTATATATAGTGACATCCTGGCGCTATATTCATGGATGCCCTTATCTGGTTGCCCTCCCTACCCAGTAGCCCTGTGGACAGGCGCCATGATTGAGTCACTCTTTTTGAAAGCACTCAATCATGGTCACCATTATCACAGGCTACCGTCCTTTTCAATGTCTTCATAAGTGGCATTGCAGAAGAACTGGAAGGGCAGGTATGCCTTTTTGCAGATGGCATCAAAATCTGTAATAGGGCAGACAATCAGGAGGGGGTGGAACTAATGTGTAAGTATCTTGGGAAACCTGAGAAGTGGTCAAGAGCATAGCAGTTGGGGTTCTATACCACAAAGTGAAAATCATGCATTAAGGGATAGGATACCAGGAGCAAAGTAAAGGATGGGGTATAGGTACTTAAAGTCATTAATCTGGAAAGGGACCTTGGCGTTATCATATCTGATGACCTCAATGTGGAAGGGCAGTGTAACAAAGAGGTTGGTAAGCCCAGTGAGATGCTGTGATGCATAGAGAGAGGAGAGAGAAGCCATCTGGTGATCAGTGACCATGGCACAGTGTGATTTAATATAAAAACAGCAGCAAAACACAACTGCACAAGGGTGAGGATCTTGGATTTCAGAAGGGATGTCTTTACAAAGATGGGGGAATATCTCTGAGAGGACCTGGCAGGCAGAGATTTCCTGGGTGGGCTGGAGGCAAAATTGTCTACATTAAAAGAAGATATAGTAAAGGCAATAAATATGTACTGTACATCAATCAAGTAAACAAAAGCAGAAGTAGGAGAAAACCATTATGGTGTTTGAGGGAAGTGGTAGAAAAGGTAACGGCAAAAACAGCGGCATTTAGGAGGTATAGAGAGACCCAGAGAGATGAGGACAGGGAAGTGTATCTGGGGAATAGAGGCAGGCAGGCAAGGCAGTATGGAGTGCAAAGGTGTAAGCTGAGGGAAAAATAATCCAGACAGTGTCATAGGGGAACAAGACATTTTTCACGTATGTTAATTCAATAGGCTTATGCAACTTAGTGTAGTGTTATGCCTGTGCAACTTGTTGATAAACTTTTGTGGCCATTCACCTCTCTGCACCACAGGGAATACTACCCTTTAGGTGTACCAAAGACAAAGAACCCTTCAGGAGGGTTCCACCCCTAGAAACCCCATGGGAAGGATTCTTTCGGCTAAAGGTACCTTATGAAAGAGCCCCAAAAACAGTAATGAACAGCAAGTGGTGCTTACAAAGGTTGAAGAGCATGAATTGACAGAAGCCGCTGAGTTAACAGCCATTAGTGATGAGTGGAAATGGACATGAACTGAGAACTGAATATTTAGGATTATGAAGGCACTTCTATGTTAAACTCGAAATTTGTGCGTTAATAACTTTGGACCTGTTCAATGGATTTGCATGAAACTTGGTATGCACAGTGGGGCTTGATAGGTCTCTTGATTGGCCAAATTTTATTTCATTTGGACTTACGGTTTGTGTGCACCAAAATGCTGAAAAATGCACTTTCCACCAGTTTTGTGGGCAGTTTTTCAGATTTTGTCCATGGCTCAGCATGGCCATTGTGTGTCATGCTGGCCTGTAGCATGGCATTGTAGAAAGAGCATGGGTCAAGGAACATGCCACTTTTTGTTTGGTGAAAAAATATTAATCCATTCAAAAGGTATTAAACTTTTTAGCTCCCAATATAAGTTTATGGGAAAATTTATATGGTTATTGATCGTGAGAAATTTCTTGATTGCGATGGCCGCCATCTTGTTTTCAGTTTTCAGTTGGAAAAAAACAAATATCTCAGCTCAGGGGTGACTTCTGAAGTAAAATTATGATGGGTTCTGCTCAGGGGTCTTCCCTCTATCGAGTCATGGCTGTGGTTTCATGTAGTTATGTAAAAAAATAGTTTGAAACTTTAAAATTCTTTGATCGCAGTTAGTTAACGATCTCTGATCGTGAGCCTGCAAATTCTTTGATTGTGAGAATCTTTGACCATGATCTTCATTCGCGAGGGAGGAATGAGGTGGCCAGATTTAAAAATCAAATATCTCAGCCTTGGGTGACTTATGAAGTCAAACTAGGAGGAGTTTTGCTCAGGGAGCTTCATTCTATCGAGTCATGCCTGTGGTTTAATGTAGTTCTGTGAAAAAAAAGGAGTTTTAACATTTTTAATTCTTTCATCATGAGCCTGAAAATTCTTTGATCGTGAGATTCTTTGATGGTGATCTTCATTTGTGAGGGAGGGATGAGATGGCCAGATTTTTAGGTTGGAAGAAAAAATCTCTTCACAGGGGTGACTTGTGAAGTCAAACTAGGATGGATTTTGCTCAGGTGGCTTCCCTATATTAAGGCATTCATGTGGTTTAATATAGTTGTGTCAAAAAATTGAGTTTTAACATTTTTTAATTCTTTGATCATGAGCCTGCAAATTCTTTGGTTGCGAGCCTGCAAATTTTTTGATAGTGAGATTCCTTCATCGCGAGCTTCCGTTCGTGAGGGCGGGAAGAGATGGCCAGATTTGGAGGGACCAGATAAACATAGAAACATGGAATTTGATGGCAGATAAGGAACGCTAGGCCCATTTAGTCTGCCCATTTCCCTACCTGATGGATAAGCTGCAGATTCTAGTTAATCAACAGCTTACTTCCTCCTACCCCCCACTAGAATTGCCTTATGCCTGCCCCATGCATTCTTGAATTCTCCCACTGTTCCTGACTCCACAACCTCCTCAGGAAGGCTGTCCCATGCATCCACAACCCTCTCTGTGAAAAAAATACTTACTCACATTACCTCTGAGCCATCCCCCCATATCTTCAAATTGTGCTCCCTTGTTCTTGCACATCTCTTCTTCTGAAAGATGCTACCTTCTTGTACTTTTTTAATTTGCTTGAGATACTTGAAAGTTTCTATCATGCCCCCCCTCTCCCTCCTTTCCTCAAGGGTATACATATTAAGCTGCTTTAGTCTCTCCTCATATGTCTTCTGGTGCAGACCCTGCACCATTTTGGTTGCCCTCCTCTGAACAGCCTTCACTCTGTCTATGGCTTTGCAGAGATGGGGTCTCCAGAATTGCACACAGTACTCCAGATGGGGTCTCACCAACTGTCTGCACAGAGGGATAACAACTTCCTGTTTTCTACCAGTGATGCCTCTCCTTATGCATCACAGTATCCCCAGCCCTCCTTACTGCCATCTCATGTTGCTTGCCTATCTTTAGGTCATCTGACATGATACCCCTAGGTCCCTTTGCATTTTTGTTGTTGTTAGTACCCCGCCCACCCATTGTGTACTCTTCCCCTGGGTTTTTGTTTCCCAGGTGCATTACTTTGCACTGCTTTGCATTAAATCTAAGCTGCCATACTTTTGACCATTCCTCCAACATTTTAAGTTCCTTCTCACCCTTTCCACATCCCTCTTGTGTATGAGCCTTGTTGCAATTCTTTGTGTCATCTTAAAGAGGCATACTTTTCCTTCCAGTTCCTCTGCTAAGTCACCTATAAAGACATTAAAAAGGACCAGTCCCAGTACTGAAAACTGCAGTATCTCACTAATAATACCCCTTTCTTCAGAGTGGACTCTGTTTACTATTATCCTCTGCACCCTGTTGTCCAGCCAATTTTTTACCCAGGCTACCACTGTGGGACCCACTCCCAGGCTGGCTAACTTGTTTATTAATCTTTTGTGTGGGACTGTGTCAAATGCCTTGCTAGAGTCTATGAAGGCCATGTCAATAGCCCCTTCCTGGTCTACTATTTTGGTTACCTAGTCAATGAAATCTATTAGATTCATTTGACATGACCTTCCCACTGTGAATCCATGCTACATTGGGTCCAGTGCCTTGCTGGCCTCTAGGTACTCAACAATTCTTACTTTCAGAAGTGATTCCATCATTTTCCCTACCACTGAGCTTAAACTAAAAGGTCTATAGTTTCTTTCCTCTATCTTGCTCCCACTTTTGTGAAAGGGAATCACATCTGCCCTCTTTCGGTCCTCAGGTACCACACCATCCTCCCATGATTTGTTAAAAATGGTAGTCAGTGGTATAACTAATTCTCCCCTTAGTTCTTTTAGAATTCTGGGGTAAATCCCATCAGGCTCCATTGCTTTGTCCACCATTAGTTTTAGGAGTTCTTTCATGATCCTTTCTTTTGTGAATGGACTGGTATCGATCCCCGTATCCAGAATGCTTCTATTGTTTGGTTTAGAAACCTGCCCCTCCTCTTCTTTTGTGAATGCTGAACAGAAGTATTCATTCAGTATCCCTGCTTTTTCACTGTCACCCTCTGTCCACCCACCCTCCCCTTTATTAAGCCTCACTATCCCTCCCTTGGTCTTTCTTCACTCCCTAATATACAGTGAAGGCCATCAGGATGAAGTGCAGCACTGCAGAATTCTGCAGTAGAGTTACTGCAGCAAACAATGCATTTTCAATGGGAGTTAATCCCTTTTGTCATGCAGTAAACCTGTGACACTGCACTTCATATTGGTGGGCTTCACTGTACCTATAAAAGGTTTTATCCCCCTTCTTAACTGAGTTGGCTATATTTTCCTTATTTGGGGCCTTTGCTATTCTGACTGCCTTCCCCACTTACTTCTACTTTAACTGGTACAGTTCTCTGTCCTCTGACTTCCTAAGGGTGGGGAAAGGCAAAGGACGGCCACCATCCAACTCCATCCAACAGCAGAAATGTACCTGATATTAACTACTGTAAGACGGTATTATTACCTTCAGCATGGAAAAACCCCTATGTGGAGGAAACCTCTGCGATCCAAGGTCTGCGTTGCCTTCCCTCCAGGATTGGGAAATATTTACTGACGGCTCTGCTGCTGCAATTTAGAAACCCAGTTAGGAGAAGATTCAAATTGGAAAAAGGCTCTCAATCTATCCCTCTAACATGAACGCCATGAGGGGCTGTGAGCAAATTCTGCACAAAAAGGGGTGTCCCACATGGGAGGCCCTCCCCCAAGGTGGGAAGAGCAGAGCGATGCCCACCGTGGCACTCAGCCGGCCTTCATGAGTCTCAAGAGCAGCCAGTGGTTTAGCAGACCTGGTGATCCTTCGGCTGTGGTGTGGAGAATAGCTTACAAAGGTGCTGCTGATCCCACTCGGCAGCTAAAGGAGCCCCCTTGGGCTTAAGGGCCCCACCCCTTGGCAGTTGAAGTCTTAAATGCTACATCAAGTAGTGCTGGAAACTGATAAGTTAACAGCCAATGGTGACAGCTAAAGCTCTGCTCGGAGCAAGGATATTTCCACTGCAGAGCAACCAGTGGGTCAATGACCACCAGTGATGCAAGATAAGAAGGACCCCACCTTGAGTTTCACTTGCTCAAAATGTGGACTTCATGGGTGCAGAGTGAGACCATTGGCTGCAGGGTGTCCTGAGCCATAGTAATTCATGGTCGAGGTCAGCATGCATCCAGTTTTGAAAGCAGGCAACTGGTGGGTTAACAGCCACTGGTGACACAACAGGTGACAAGAAACAGATGACAAGTCTGAGACAGTATATATAAGACCCATACATAGATCACAAGCATATATGAGACCCACACTTAGGTCAGTAACATGTACATAGGTATGACACAACCTGTATGATGTAGCATGGTACATAAGGAATACTTGCCAATCAGTTTCATAGGGGAAGACAAATTATTTGTGAAACTGAGATTCTCATTAGTTTTCAGTCATAAGGTTTGCATCTAAATGTGTGAAACACCATCCTGGGACTATGGAGGTTACAGGTAGTAGTGAATAAATTATTTAAACTGCTAAGAAAGCAGGAGTCAATGGCAGTAGAGCAACAATAAAACTGCTAGAGAGCAAGCACATAGCAGGGAATTGAAAAGTTGGAAGTTGTTCCAGCTGAGTGGAACCAGGCTCTGATGGGAGCTAGGTGTAAACAATTAAGGATGGATGTGCACAAGGTGACTGCTACAGGCAGGGAAAACAGCAAGTGGGAACTAAAAGCACATAGATAGTTCCAGGTAAACTGAGGAATTGCTAAAAGTATAACAAAAGTAAATGGGAGCCTGAATAGCACACTGTGCTGAATAGCACAATGCAAGCAAAGGGGAGCAGGAGGATGCTAGGAAAACTAGAAGCTCCCCCAGAAAGTAAAACTGAAGAAACACAAGTATAGCAGAACAGGAGAGCAGACACAGATGACAGAGAGAAGCACAAGCAGCAGCCAGAGGCAAAAGCAAAATACTAGCCTAGAAAGGCAGAAGAAACACAAAGCAGCAGAAAGTCCAGCAGAAACCAAGCAGCAAGTCCAAAAGCACTGGAGGGGGGAGATAAATGCCGAAGGGGGGAGCAGAGCCTCCAGCCGGGGAAGGCAGAGTCCAACAGAGCCTCTGGCTACAAAGAAAAAAAAAATATTCTGGGTGAAGCAGGAAGGATTGCCTTATATAGCTCAGGCAAGGGGTGTGGCTGGTTGTTCCAGCCCATCAAACCACAGGCGAAGCCTATCAAGAAAAGAAAGACAAACGGAGGGATTGTACAACTAAAAAAGGATGAGGGGAGCTGCACAAAGAAGGACCAAGAAAAGGGAAATATCTTAAACAAATACTTCTGCTCAGTGTTCACAGTACAAGGGGAAGGGGAGGGACCACAAATAAGCACCAAGTGCTTGGAGGGGATGGAAGTGCACACCTGCCCCTTTTCTGAGGGGAGGGTCAGGAAAGCACTCACTAATCCGAGGGTGGACAAAGCCATGGGGCAAGATGGGGTACATCCAAGAGTGCTGAAGGAACTTAGGGAGGTGCTAGCTGTACCCCTGCCAGACTTGATTAACTGTTCACTTGAGACCAGCATGGTCCCGGAGGACTGGAGAAGAGCAGATGTAGTCCCACTTCACAAAAGGAGGAGGAAGGAAATTATAGGCCTGTCAGCCTGACTTCTATAGTAGGGAAATTGATGGAAACACTATTAAAGGAAAGGATCATAGAACACTTGGAAGCCAACAGACTGTAGGACTCGAGGCAGTGTGCCTTCACAGAGAGGAAGTCATGCCGAAAAAGCTTAATATATTTTTTGGACTGGGTAACCAAAGTGTTCGTCAAGCTCTTTGACTCCGTTCCACATAGGAGACTTGTAAAGAAGTTGGGCAGCATGGGGGTGGTCAATAAGGTGGTAACTTGGGTAAGAAACTGGTTGGGGATAGGAAGTAGAGGGTGGTGGTAAATTGGGTGTGCTCTGAGGAGGGGAGTATGACCAGTAGGGTATCTAAGGGGTCAGTACTTGGACCAGTCCTCTTTACTGTCTTCATTAGTGACATATCGGGGGTATCGGGGGATCTAGAAGGGAAGGTCTGCCTCTTTGTGGATGACACAAAGATCTGCAACAGAGTGGACACTCCAGTGGGGGGGTGCAGTGCAAAGGATGGAAAGAGATTTAACACAACTGGATGAGTGGTCAATAGTTTGGCAGCTGAGGTTTAATGCAAAACTGCAAAATAATGTACTTGGGTCACAGAATCCCGGGGGTGGAGTACAAAATGGAGGGAGAGATACTTGCACCAACCAAGCAGGTAAGGGACCTGGGGTAATCATATCAGATGACCTGAAGGTGGCCACACAATGTAACAAAATGATTGGGAGAGCTAGTGGGGCGGTGGGGTGTATAGGTAGAGATATCATCAGCATTAAGAGGGAAGTGGTGTTGCCCCATATAGGTAATTGGTAAGACCTCTCCTGGAATACTATATCCAGTGCTGGAGACCACATTGCAGAAAAGACATACACAGAGTACAGGTAGTCCAGAGGAGGGCTAGCAAGTTGGTAACGGGTCTGTATCAAAAGCCATACAAGGAGAGGCTAAAGGAACTAAACATATACTCCCTGGGAGGGGTATGTTTGAGACCTTTAAATACCTCATGGGGTGAAAAAGGTACAGGCGAGAGGTATGTTTCAGATGAAAGGGTGCTCTAGAACAAGGGGTCATGATATGAAGCTGGAGGGGAGTAGGTTCTGGAGGGATGTGAGGAAATACTTCACAGAAAGGGTGGTGGATGCCTGGAAGAGTTTTCCAGTGGAGGTAGTGGGTATGAAAACAGTGCTGGAACTCAGGAAAGCCTGGGATAGGCAGAAGGGAATAATAAGAGATAGGAAAGGGGTGGAACAGAAAGTGCTGAACACCTAGAATAGTCTGCAGTGATAGCAATCACAATGAAAAAGAGCAGACTGGATAGGCCAAGTGGCCCTTATCTGCCATCACTTTCTGTTTCTATGTTCTATGTTTCCGTGTATTTCTAGAAGGAGGAGGGAGGTGGTTTTGCCACTGTATTGCTCACTGGTGAGACCCCACCTGGAGTATCGTATCCAGTTTTGGAGGATGTTCCTTAGAAAAGACAAAGACAGGGTGGAGGCAGTCCAGAGAATGGCAGCAAAAATAATGCAGAGGTTGCACCAAAGCCCTAGGAGAAGAGACTGAGAGATCTCAACATGTACACCGTGGAACAGAGGAGAGCTAGAATAGACATGATGGAGGCCTACAAGTACCTCACAGAGGTAAAGAGGATGCAGGATGGGAGTCTTTTTCAAATGAGGAAGAGCACCAGGACCAGATGACATGCAATAAAGCTGAATTTAAAAGTTTAAGATGGATGAGAAGAAGCAATACTTCACTGAAAGAGTGGTAGATGCCTGAAATAGACGGCCAATGGATGTGGTGGAGACAAAATCAGTAGGGGGGCTTCAAGCATGCATGGGATAGACATAGGGGAATATTAGTAATTAGGCATGAAGGTGGAAGGGTTGCCTGAGACCACTTAGGGTGCTGTAGAGACAGACTAGGCAGGGACCATCTGGGCAGACTAGGTGGGCCAAGCGATCCTTTTCTGCCAGCAAATTCTATATCTGTATGTCTATGTTTCCAGCTACAGATGAGCCCAGTGAAAGTCTGAAAGAGCTTTCCATGGGCTTTGAAACTATGATGGACTCTGGATATGAATGTGTCTCTTTAGGTGCTGAACAACAATACCCAATGCAAAACCACCTCAGTGGTGTAACAGTTTATTGTATATCATACTGTATTCATATAGATGGAATTTATGATATTTTGAAAGTTAGTACATTCTTTACTCACACTTACATTAGAGGGACAAGAAGGGGAAGGGAAACTGTTGTCCTGTGTGCACACTCTGGGGCTACATGGGCCCAGGGTATGAGTACATAGATACATACATAGATACATAGATACATAGACAGTGTCGGCAGATAAGGGCCTATGGCCCACCTAGTCTGCCCATTTGAGCTTGTAAGTTCAGTTTGTTTTCCTAGAAGTCTATTTCCCCTTACCCCTGACCTCTAGAATTCCTTTATGTCTATCCCATGCATTCTTAAATCCCGTGATTGTTTCAGCTCCCACCACTTCCTCTGGCAGGGTGTTCCACTTGTCCACCACCCGCTCTGTGAAGAAATTCTTTCTCATGTTTCCTCTGAATCGTCCTCCCTCCAACTTCATCCCATGCCCTCTAGTCCTGAAACATCTTTTTCGCTTAAAAATAGTGTTTTCCTGCACCCTGTTCCTCCCTGTAAGATACTTGTATGTCTCTATCATATCCCCTCTCTCCCTCCTCTCCTCCAGGGAGTACATGTTCAGTTCCTTCAACCTGTCTTCATAGGACTTGTGATGCAACCCACGCACAATCAGTAGTAACATACTGGGTCAAAATGTCCTGCTGACAATGCCTCAGGGCAAAACCATGCAACAGTAACAGCGCGAGTCCCCAGGTTGCACCCCCCCCAAGGAGGTTATCTTAATAGAGAGGGTTCAGGTGGCGAAAACAAGTATTCCACTGTATTCCTTTTTTGGTCGCGTTTTTAACAGTGCGGTATAGTGCCACACTAGATGGTAATCTCCTTGGAGTGAAGGGAGAAGCTAGGGAAGGTTAGTGAGCAATATTTTCTTGATAAGCACAGGGTTCATGAGCTTCCCCAACAAAAACTTTCAGTAAACAAGAAGGTTAGGGCTTAGTCAGAGGGAAGATAACAGTCTGTCAGCCAGGGCTGTGAAGGAGGTCCATCGGCTATAGTGCTTCTTGAATTTAAGCAGTACCCAGCAAGGTGCCTCCATAGACCTTACAGAGTGCAGTGTTGGGGATGGGATTTGAGATACATGGGGGCTGGGGTGTGGATGCATTTAAGGAAATGTGCATACCAGCTGATGTCTCCACAAGTACTGTGGCTCAGACACTCGTGGTGTCTGTATAAGAGGCAGTGATGGGTTCTCGAGTCACTTTCAAGTTCAGACCTGCAGACTTTATTCTACAAGACACCACAGCTATGTACAGTAGTATACAGCCCCATAATCAATGATGCCTTGTTACCTGCTTTCTCTTGTGAGAAATAAGACAGTTCCCAAGCCTGTAGAGAACTGGGAGTCCACTAGGTCAATGATTTGACTGATGTGCCTGTGATAGAAAAACTGCTTCCATTTACACCCTCAGGTGCTTGAAGAATTGAGTCTTCTTGAGTACTGGTGCAGCAGTTGTGGATTGTGAGGGGGGGAATCCAGGTTGTAGATTTGCAGGTGGGCAGAGAAGGCCATGGTTTTAGTCTTCTTAGCATTAAGAATGAGATTGTCCTCAATTAGGCAGGCTTTCACTCCAGCAAAGCCAGCAACAGTAGGTAACTCTCTAAGTGGGAAAGTCATGGTCTACTACATTGGGAGGGCTTTAAGCCCGAGGTTTAATGGACGGAGCTACAACATCGCTCCCCCATCGAGCTTAAATGGTCTCAACATCCTGGGCCTCCTCAGGATTCTTTTTCGTTGCGGCCAGAGGTGCCGCCCTTCCTCGCTCATTTGTTTCTTCTACAGTTTGTTTTGCAGTTGCCTCCGGCTGCCTGCACTTTCATCGCTCTGCCTGCTCCTCTGTGCACATTCATCTGTGCCCTCCCTATGCTGCATAACCCACAGACTTGACCCTTCGGTTGGACCTTTTGTTTTTTCCAGCTGCTCTGGTGCCATCTGCCTGCCTTTCCTGCCCGTGTGTCTGAGCCTGCCCCATTCAGTCCATTTTTCTTTCCTGCTGGTGCCTTCTGTTGCTGTCCCTGCCTCCTGTTTTGCCGACTCCATGGTTCTCCCACCTAGTTCCCTGCTGCTGTTCTTTTCCTCGTTACAGTCTGCAGCGAGCCCATGCCACTCGTTTGGAGTCACACTCCTTTTATTCCCTTGCTTGCTGACCATGCTCACCTAGCACTGCGGCTCTTCCCTCCCTCTCTCAGCTCTCAGAGCTCCATCCAGCAGAGCCTCGACCCTCAGCACGTTACGAAACCCATCAACCGAAAACAAAACAAAAAAAATCTATTCGGGATTCTCCTTGAACTGCCCATCTATCCTGCTGCCTCCTTGTGGCAGCGGCACCACTGCATGTTCCGCTTTGACAGAAGACTGTGTGTCAGTGCGTGTACTGCTTGCTTGAGAATGATGCTGGTGCGGGAGACTGCAAGTGGGGGTGAGAGGCCTCCATTTTTGCCTCTCCCGCTGAGCTCTCTTTTCACTCGCTGCATTTGGGGAATTTGTCTGGGCTCAGGTGACCATACCGCTCTGTTCGGGTTCGGTCTCACTCTGCTATGAATACCTATACCGCACATCTGGGCTGGCTATGGCCACCGTCTCCAGTCAGCATGTACTGCGATTGGAGGTCTTCTACCTAGCTCGGAATCGGCTGCACATACTCTTCTAAGAAGCAGCTGCCACAGCCCCATCATTCTTGGAGTGGCCGACAATGTCCTCTTTCTACATCTCTGATTCTCTACATGAATCCTGTAGTTTGCACGGTCCTAAGACACAAGCTTTCTAATCACGGCTTATCTTGGAAACTCCCTCAGCATACTCCTGAAGAACTGGCCATTCCCCCCTTCTACACCCATTGGGCCCTGCCTCTCTCCTCCTCTCTCCCACCATGCCCCCCCTCAGCTCATCTTTCTACTGCAGCTTCTACTGCCTTCCTTCAGCTCCTTTTTTCCCCTTTTCTTAAACTATGCATACCTTCCCCACTATCCCCTGCTTACCACTCCTCCTATTTGCCCTCACCCCACTGCTCCATCTCCCCACATCCTGCTTTCCCTCCCCTCTCCATAACTTCAAGCTCAATCACTCATATAGCCACACTGGCACCATTCATCATGAAAACAGTCTTGCCCCTAGGGTTCACCCCATCACAATGTACGTACACTTTCATGCTAGGGTGCGGTGGACCCCGCTGTCACCCCAGCTCACAACGATCCTTCTGTACACACACAAAACTACCTCAATCAACTCCTCCTCAATAAAGAACTGCAAGTTCTCCCACAGGGAATTGCGACTGGCCACCCTGAAACTCCTACTCTTACTCCTGCTGCCATCTGGAAACATTCACCCCAACCCAGGCCCTAGGTCTGTTATGAACTCCACCCAAACCAAGCACGTTGGCTCCCTCTCCATTATTTGCCTGAACATCTGCAGCTTGCTATCTAAATTGGATCAACTGCAAGCCTTCGCAAATGCCCACCAGCCTGATATTCTGGCAGTAGTAGAAACATGGCTCACCTCCTCAGTTCCTGATCAAACAATCTCCCTCCCTGGCCACACTATCTTTAGGCTTGATCAAAAATCAGAAAGAGGAGGAGGCTGCGCCCTACACCTAAAGGACAACCTGATGGGGCACACTGTCCACACTAACCTACCAACACCAAATGCCCAGCTACTGCACATCAAAATCCTACTTGGAGCTCAGAACAAAGCCCTCTCGGTCATCACCATATGTATCCCTCCAAAAGAACAGGGACCGGGCCTCCACACAGTACTGGAGTACATCAAATCACTCCCACCTGACTCCAAAATCATCACACTTGGTGATTTCAACATTAACTGGTTGGGACCTGAGGCAGGCGATGCCAGGGACATGGTCACATCGGCAAACTTCACCCAGATACTGGACTCCACAAACAGAAAGAACTATAGAACTGGCACCAGCGCCCTACTGGACTGGATCCTGACTACTCACCCCTCCCAGATCTCTAGCTATGCCATTCTGCCTGACTCTCTCAGTGATCACTCCCCCGTCAGCTGCACCTGGTCAAATACATTCTGGAAATCTCCACCTAAGGTCATCCTCAGCAGAGTCCTACCCTGTGGGCAGCTAAGCCACCTAAAATCTCACCTACTTAATCAAGACTGGTCCCCCATTGACTGGGCTACAAACACGAACACAGCCCTTGACCAATTCATACACATCTTCAATGAAGCATGTAACATCTTTGCCCCACTAAAAAAGCGCAAAATGAAAGCCCTCTGCAACCCTTGGCTCACGGGCTCCCTCTTAAAGAAGCTAAAACACAGGGACAACCTCTGGGGACTAGCCAGAGCAACTGGAAACCAGGCAGACATCTAAAACTGCAAAAGAGCAAGGAATGATTGCACCAAATCCATACACCAACAGAATTCTGAATACTACAAGAAAGCACTCACTGACACATGGAGAAATGCAAGAGCATTCTGGAATAACATAAAAAATGTCACCGGGAATGAGTTAAAATCACCCTTGACTGCTCTCAAAATTAACGGAAATACTACACTGGACCTAAAAGTCATAGCCAACACCTTCAATGATGCCTTCACTGACCTCAGCAGCATCTTCCTCCCCCAACTTTTTCAATGACAGCGACACTCCTCTTCCCACCCATCAGTCTACACCTAAAAAATGCCCCCCTTTCTACTTAAGAGCAGTAAACAAAAATACCGTCAGGAAATACATCTCCAAAGCCATCAAAAACACCAGAGCTAATGCTGACACACTGGACCTCAAACTTCTGTCCCTCACTCTTGAAGAAGTACTGGGGCCTCTCACCAGGATCTTTAATCTCTCCCTCTCTCTCAGACAGTTCCCAGATAAATGGAAGTCAGCAACAGTCACACCAATCCATAAAAGCAGTGACTGGACCACCCATGAGAATTACCAACTTATCTCTATCCTTCCACCCCTCTCTAAGGCCCTGGAACGGATAGTAGCGGACCAGCTCACCGATCATCTGGGCAAATACAACATCCTTTGCCAGCAGCAACATGGTTTTAGAGAAAGACACAGCACTGCTACGGCCCTTCTTGAGTTTATGGGAGCCGTACACAACTCCCTTGACCATGGTCTCCTAACCGGAGCTATATTCATAGACCTGTCAAAGGTTTTTGACACTGTCCACCATTGCCTCCTGCTTCATCAGCTATTGAACATTGGCCTCTCTACAGAATCGGTGGCATGGTTACATAGATACATAGATACATAGATACATAGACAGTGTCGGCAGATAAGGGCCTATGGCCCACCCAGTCTGTCCATTTGAGCTTGTAAGTTCAGTTTGTTTTCCTAGAAGTCTGTTGCCCTTACCCTGACCTCCAGAATTCCTTTATGTCTATCCCATGCATTCTTAAATCCGTGATTGTTTCAGCCCCCACCACTTCCTCTGGCAGGGTGTTCACTTGTCCACCACCCGTTCTGTGAAGAATTCTTTCTCATGTTTCCTCTAGATCGTCCTCCCTCAACTTCATCCCATGCCCTCTAGTCCTGGAACATCTTTTTAGCTTAAAAATAGTGTTTTCCTGCACCCTGTTCCTCCCTGTAAGATACTTGTATGTCTCTATCATATCCCTCTCCTCCTCTCCTCCAGGAGTACATGTTCAGTTCCTTCAACCTGTCTTCATAGGACTTGTGATGCAATCCATGCACCATCTTTGTTGCCCTCCTCTGAACCTTCTCTACCCTGTCTATGTCCTTACGTGAGGTATGGTCTCCAGAACTGTACACTGTACTCCAGGTGGGGCCTCACTAGTGTCTTGTATAGCGGAATTATGGACCTCCTTTTCCTGCTGGTGATGCCCCTGCCTATATCCCAGCATCCTAATTTGCTTTACCTGCTGCCTTGTCACACTGTTTCCCACCTTGAGGTCATCAGAGATGACAACCCCAAGATCCTTTCCTGCTTGGTGCATGCTATATCCTCACCCCCAACTGATATATTGTGCCAGGGTTTTTGTGCCCCATATGCATTATCTTGCACTTCTTTGCATTGAATTTCAACTGCCAAACCCTGACCATTCTTCAAGTTTCTGCAGGTCGCTTCTCATTCTGTCTACACCCTCTGGTGTGTCTACTCTGTTACAGAGCTTTGTGTCATCAGTGAACAGGAAATTCTGCCTTCTAGGTCCTGCACAATGTCACTGATGAAGATGTTAATAGGACGGTCCCAGCACTGATCCCTGTGGTGCCCCACTGGTCACTCTTCCCTCTGTGAGTGACAGCCATTTACCACCACCCTCTGTGTCCTGCCAACCAGCCAGTTACCTACCCACCACACTGCTGTCCTGCCCACACCCATATTCCCCAGTTTGTGTAATAGTCTTCTATGTGGCACAGTGTCAAGGCCTTGCTGAAGTCCAGATAGGCCATGTCCACTGCCTCCCTGATCCACCTCCCTAGTCACCCAGTCAAAAATTCAATGAGGTTGGTCTGACATGACCTCCCTGGTGAAACCATGCTGCCTTGAGGTCCTGTAGTCCATTGACAACCAGATGTTCCACCAATCTCTCCTTCAGTAGTGCTTCCATGATCTTCTCCACTACCGAGGTGAGGGCTGACTGGTCTGTAGTTCCCTGCTTCTCTTTGTTCCCACTTTTGTATAAGGGGACTACATCTGCTGTCCTTCAGTCTTTGGGTACCTCCCCTGTTTCCAGTGATCAGCTAAACAGGATAGCCAGAGGTTCAGCCACCACCTCTCTTAGTTCTTTAAGGACCCTGGGGTGCACCCCAACTGGCCCCATTGCTTTATCAACTCTTATTACTTCCAGTTCCTTTAGGACCCTTTCTCGTGTAAAGGGACTTGTGTCCATTTCTGCACCATTCTCACCCCTTGTACTCCCTTCAGACCCATTACCCTCCTCTTCCTCAGTAAAGACTGAGCAGAAATACCTGTTCAATATGTCAGCTTTACTGTTGTCATCCTCCACGTGGCCCCATCCTCCCCCTTCAGTCTCACTATCTCTCCCTTTGTCTTTCTTTTTTCACTTATGTACCTGTAAAGGTTTGTCCCCTCTACCCACTGATTTTGCAATGTGCTCTTCTGTCTGAGCTTTAGCTTCCCTTACTGACCTCCCTGCCTCCCTTTGCTTCTCCTGGTACTTCTCCCTATCCCCTTCTGCCTGTGTCTTTTTGTATTGCCTGAATGCAATCTTTTTGGCTTTCACTTTCTTTGCTACCTCTTTGGAAAACCATAATGGTCTCCTCTTCCTTTTCCTCTTGCTAACCTGCTTAATGCATAATTCTGTTGTTCTTCTAATCCCCATTTTAAATACTGCCCACAGTTCCTCAACCCCTGATTCCTGTCCCATTCCCCTTAATGCCTCTTTCAAGTATCTCCCCATCTTCCCAAAGTCTGCCCCCCTAAAATCCAGGATACGTGTTTTTGTGTGGTTTGGTTCTGCTCCTTCTGTGATTTCAAACCCCAATGACTGGTGGTCACTGTTTCCCAGGTGCTCCCCCACTGTTACCCCCATCACACTGTCCCTGTTTGTGAGCACAAGGTCCAGTATTGCCTTCTGCCGAGTTGGTTCCATGGCCAGTTGTTCAATAGCTATTTTGACAACAGGACCCAATGTGTAAAAATAGCGGACGTGTTCTCCGACACTAAAGAGGAACGCTCTGGTGTCCCCCAAGGCTCCATCCTGGGCCCACTGCTTTTCAGCCTGTTCCTCAACTCTCTTCCCAACTCCACTCCTCAGCAAGTTATACTCTATGCAGATGACGCTGTGATTCTTGCTTCCCATCATGACCCAAGCCACCTGCAACAAACCCTTCAACATGGTTTCACCTTAGTTGAAAACTGGTTCAAAGAACATAAGTTAATCCTTAACCAGAAAAAAACCAAGACCATGATTTTCACCAGCCACCAAAACAGGCACAAACATCTCCAACTCTCCTTATATACCTGTCTTGGCAGCTCCCTGGAGCAGGATGACTCCTTCAAATATCTAGGAATCACCTTAGACCCCCACTGTCCTTCGGAACCCACATAACCATTGTCGCAAAAACAGTGAACACCAGACTGGGTTTACTCTACCGCCTATGGCAGCGCCTGACAAAAGTGGCCCTCACTGCCGCTGTTCAAAGCTTCATCATCTCCCAGACTGATTATGGCCTTGTCATCTATGGCACTGCCACTACCTCGACACTCAGAAGGATAACCACCACCCTTAACAAGGCCTGTCGACTCATCACTGGGGCCAAGTGTCTCACACACACACCTGTGACCTCTACTCACAAGCAAACTGACTTCAACTTGGAAATAGAATCTAGTACCAAACATTGTGGTTGCAAAGAAAATCCAGTTGGGAGTTGCCCCTCCCAGAGTCTGTTCACTTCTTCAAACAAAAACCAGCTCCAGAATCACCAGGGGATCAAAGCCACAACTGTTTTGCATCCCCTGCTGCCGCACAGCCCATGGCCAGTGATCTTTTACCTACAGGGCCCCCACTTGGTTTAACGGTCTTGCCTATGATACCATCACTACCACTGGTCTAGGGTCCTTCAAATCCAGGCTCTGTAACACCCTTGTTACTTCTAGCACCTACGACTGCCATGGATAACTATTCAACATCACTCCTGCACTGCTCCCCCCTTCCGAGATCCTTGCCCATCGCACTTGCCCTAGTAGGCCTCTGCCCCCTTCCACACTTCTATCTCTAACAATGCCACCAGTCTGGCTGCCTCTCACCCACCCTTTGCCCCCCCAACCATATTCTTCTCCTCCCCTCTCCTCTCTTCCTCCTCCTCCTTGACCTCCTGTTACTGCCCCTCCTATCCTCCTACCCCCCTTTTTCTGACCTGCACCCTCTCTGTTCCATGCTACATGTGTGCTTGTAACCTATTATGTGAAACCAATGTTTATTATGTGCAACCAATGTTTTGACTTGGAACTTTTGTAAAAGAGCCCTGGGCTCAAAGGTAACTTGTAATTCTAGAATGAGTTAAATAAATAAAAATAAATAAACTTTCTGATCACGGATTATTTTACTTAACCCCTCAGCGCAGTCCTGTTGTGACCAGTTCTTACAGCAGTGCATTCCAACCGTCCACCACCCTCTCAGTGAGGAAGTGCTTCCTACCAGTCTTCCTGACCCCCCCCCTCAATTTTCAACTATGTCCCCTCCTGTTTTGGCTTCTGGCCTCCCTCATTTTGCCACCTTGTGAGGTATACCTGCTTAGTGCTGCCTCTTTTGCTTCGTACCACTTCTTGCCTTGCAGGGTGGGCTGTCTGTGGGTTGCTGGCCTCGGCCAGCTCACTGTCTGTGTTTTCTTTTTGGGGGTTTCTGCCTTACCAATAATCTTTCCTCTCTTAGCCTACTGGGGTTCCTTCCGCTCTCTCTACCAGCCATCTCGGCTTCAATTCATTCGTGCTGTCATATCTCATATTCACTACCTCCAGCGTCCACCTCTATTCATCAAGCATACTTTCCCTGGTCCTCGCTACCTCGACTCATCCTGCTCCTCCAACTATCCTATAGGTCTATTCCACCACATCGTTTTCTCTGCTCCCTCTCCTCGGCTCTCTCAGCAAACTCCTGTGCTACCTCATCTACCTCACCATCTGGTTCTAGATGCCCTAGTGGCTGTGCATTCCTTTCGAGCATACCTATCCTTGACTACTCTGCCTTTACTCCAATATCGTACATCATTCAGTCTGCACCTCACCTCTACCTGTATCAGCCTTCTTGGCTTTCCTTCATCGTACCTCATCCATTTCAAACCATCATCCATTTTGTACCTCATTTTCACTGTTCCAGCCCTCAAGACTTCCTTCCTTTCTCCTATATCTCCAGATTCATGACTCTGGTCTTCAGTCACTCATCTGTAATCTATTTACATCACTTCCTCGAGCATTCCTATCATTGACTCCTATGCTGCCTCATTGAACCTGCTGCACGTCTGCAGCTATCATCATCATTGTCAGTCTTCATAATTCTCAAACTACATCTGGATACTTACTTTTTATTTATTTATTTATCAAGTCTAGGATTACAAATACCTTTGAGCCATGGCTTTTTTACAAAGGTTCCACTTCAGAGAATTACAAATTATGGGGAACATCAAGACAGGCATTACAACAATGTGGACATTGCAAACAAAGTACAGATTAATACAGTTCAAGTGTAGCATTGTAACAAGGCAGCCAGCGGCATTTGGCAGAGAAAATAGACAACAGATAAGAAGTGCCAGAGTCATAGGGAGAGGGAAGAGGGTGGGGGGGAGAAGGAATGTAGGAAGGGTGGCAAGAGGGTGAAAAGTGCAGTATTGGGTATACCAAGATGTGAGGGTAGAATCCAGTGGGAGGGGACAACTAGAGCAGAAAGGGAAGTGGAGAAACGAGGTTAAGTTGGGCAGTCACAGGAGCTGTTGGTAGTGAGATAGTCCCGGAGCCTAGTTTTAAACATACCAATAGTTGGGGCAGAGGAGATGGTTAGGCTGAGGCCATTGAACCAGGGTGGCGCTCGATAAGCAAAAGAGTGTTGTCCCTGTGAAGTGTGACAGTGGGGGACTTTCAGTAGCTGTAGCGTGGATCTCCTAAGGTGCCATTTGTTAATTCGGTGTTGTAACAGAGTTGAGACCCCAGAAGGTGCAAGGCCAAGGTAGATTTTTTTCACCATGGAGCAGGTGAGAAACTTTATGTGGTTTGATAGTTGGAGCCAGCCGGTCTGAGTGTACAGGTCACATGTGTGGGTGAGACGGTGAGCACCAGTGATGAGCCGACATGCTTTATTTAAGGCAGTTAAGAGGCATCTAAGGGTTGTGGATGTGGCTGAGCCATAAATGATGAGACCATAGTCTATTACAGAGATCACAGAGCTCAGGACTGCAACCTTCAAAGCTTCTGGCGTGAGGTGTGGTCTGTGTTTGTAGAGGAGACCAAGCCATGTATTAGCAGCTCTAGCTACACTATCTACATAAAGTCCATAGGAGAGATTAGGGTCAAGCTGTATCCCTAAGTATTTGAAGGACCCCACCAGATCTAGAGTGTTCCCCTGGGTGGTGGAGATAGCCAAGTGGTGTAGCTTGTGTGGGTTATGAGAGCTGCAGAAGAGCATAGATTTGGTTTTCTTGTCATTGAGGACCAGTTTATGATTAGGAAACCATGTCTCTACAGAACTGAAACCAAGTTGAAAGTTGTGCTGAAGAGTTGCAGGATCTTTGTGAGTGAAGAATACAACAGCATCATCGGCATATAGTATGATCTGCTCAGAGCAGTGGTAAGGGAGGGAGTTTAAGAAAAGTTTAAAAAGGAGGGGTCCCAGTATGGATCCCTGTGGGACACCTGAGCAAACAGGCAGGGTGTTAGAAAGAGCGTCCGCAATTTTTACTCTCTGTGACCGGTTTTCTAGGTAGCTTTTAAACCAGAGAGAAGAGTCAGGTGATAGCCCGGCATTCAGTAGTTGGTGTATTAATAATCCATGGTTTACTGTATCGAAGACCTTGGAGAGGTCGACGAAAACGGCACCTGTGAGAAGGCCGTTGTCAAGGGATTTGTGCAAAGCTCCAGTGAACTCAAGAAGGGCTGTGGTGGTGCTGTGACCTTTCCGGAAGCCGTGTTGTTGTGGACAAGGTATATTGTATTTATCCAAGTGGCGGTAAGTTGATCAGCACGATCGCTTAAGTGCCTTAGAGTGGGGGGCAGTATGGAGATAGGGCGATAATTTGAGTGAATCATCTTGTCCCCACTTTTATGGATGGGTGTCATGGTGGCTGTTTTCCATAGGTCTGGGAATTTTCCACAGCTGAGAGAGAGGTTTAGGATTTTTGTTAATGGATGAATTACCTCATCGAGGGTGAGCAAAAGAAGCTTAAGGTCTAGGCTGTCGCTACTAGATCTAGATTTAGAGATAGCTGCAGTAATATAGCGGCGAGCTTCATTCAGCCTTACCTTCCTGAAGTAGAAGAGGGGATGGTTAGACTGAGGGGCTGAGGTATTTGGGGAGTAGGCCCTGTTTTCGAAAAAGTCATGGGGTAGAACAGCACTAAGGTCTGAAAAAGCCGTGTTAAAGATGTTTGCGATCACCTTGGGGTCAAGGGTTGAGGATCCATCCACCATTAACATGGCTGGAGAGGTTTTTGGCTGCTTCCCTGTGACATCCTTGATATTGTCCCAGAAGGCACGACCATTTCCCCATGTATTGGTGAGAGCATCTTTGTAATAGATGGATTTCATTAGCCGTATGGCTTTTGCAGAGCATTTCGTGCTTGTTTGTAATTTTGGATGTCAGTTGTTTGCCAGTGGCCTTGGCAACTGCCCAGAGGTGATCCTTAGTTTCAGCTGTGAGAAGAGCCGTGGTGACCCATGGGTTAGAGAGATCTTGTTTTGTGCCTTTTAGCAGGGGCAAAGAGGTCGCAGGCTTTGTTGAAAATTGAGATGAAGTGATCAAGAGCCAAGTTAACATCTGTTGCTTCATAGATGGGTAGCCAGTCTTGTAGAAGCAGGTGTTGTCTCCCTAAAGCTGCCCTCCTGAGGTGATCATCTTATTCAGTCTTCATCACTGCTTCATTTTCCTTCTTCAATCTGTGCTTTCTTTTGGGGTTTTCCCCATCCCATCATCATCTTCCTTACTTATATCCTTCCCCTTAACCTACTTATATCCCTCATCTATGAACCATTCTCTTTACTAATATATGTCCTCAAATCAAACATTGTCAGCCTGGAGGGAAGGCGACCTAGGCCTTGGATCACCAGAGGTTTCCTCCTCAAAGGAGGTTTTTCCTCTCCTCTATGCCAATGGTCATAATATTAGTTAGAGTTAGTGCTTTCTTCTCATTAGTTAGTTAGGTTCCGCTGTTGGATGAAGGCAGATGGTGGTCCAGCTTTCTCCTCTCTCCGTCGGAGGTTAGCCCTTCATCACAGAATTCATTCATCAACCTCACCTCTTCGAAGCTTGACATCTTTGGGTATTCTGTTTGGGCTTCTTCCTAACCTACCTTTAACCAACGCATTCATTCCAGGCACCTGTAGAGGGGAAACCCTCCTCTAGGGTTCCTTGCGTCGTACCCCTACAGTGTGGTATATCCCATGGATAGAGAGGCAGAAAGCCACAAAGCAAATCAAGTTACACAAGCATCATCACATATCTTATCCAGTTGCATAAGCACATTGAATGGGAAGGCTTTAAGCCCGAGGTTCATTGGGCAGAGCAACAGTGTCACTCCCCCATCGAGCTTAAAAGGTCCCAACATCCTGGGCCTCCTCAGGATTCTTTTTCGTTACTCGCCATCCACCCCTCCTCCTCCAGTGTCTTGTCTCTCTTACCCATGGACTTCTTCCTAACCTACCTTTAGCCAATGCATTCATTCCCAGCACCTGTAGGGGGGGATCCCTCCTCTATGGCTCCTTGCTCCATACTCCTACAGGGTGGTATATCCCATGGATAGAGAGGCAGAAAGCCACAAAGCAAATCAAGTTATTAAAACATCATAACATATCTTATCCAGTTGTGTAAGCACATTGAAACACTGTTTTGTACCTGTTAATGGGACAATTGTCAAACATTGAGGCTGGGAGGGAGCACAGGAATGGACTGTAGCATGCACCCAGCTTTGGGGGCTTCTGTTCAGAGGTGCCAGTGCCCATGGCTACCTTTTGCATGCAAACCTCAAGGTAATTAATGTGCCATGAGAGTTAAGCCTTGGTTCTACCAATTTCCTGAGAAGGAGAAGTTGATAATTGACCAGCTTAACAGTTTTAGTCATATTTAGTTAATTAGTTTTTGTTAACCAGCTAAGTGCATTAGACAAATTAATGCCTATTTTGGGAGGGCTTGGACTGAGATTCAGTTGGGGGAATAACTCCCCCCACCAGCTGATTAAAAGCCTACCTTTCCCTATGCCCCACACTTAGCACATGTTGACCACTGAGCTACTGCATGGTTGGTGTGGCTATGCTAGTTCTCTGCTTGTTTCTCCCCTTTCATCAACTGTTTTTCCTTCTCTGTCCTAGTGTTCATTTCTGTGGCTTGTCGCCCTACCCCCCACTCCTGCCTTGTATTGCCTGCCTTGGTTTTGTTCCTTCTGCTCTGCTCCCTGTCTTGCCTCTCTCTCTTCTGTCTCACTGAAGCTCGTGTCTTGTCTGCAGTCCTCACAGCTGCCGCGTACCTCCTTATCTTCTTATTCCTTCCTATGTTAAACAGACCCCCCTTACTCACCTTAGCTGTTCTGGGGAACTTGGGTCTACACTGCACACTCTTCAGAGAGGGCCATCCTGAGTTCACAAGTGGGCACTGATATACTGGAGCAGAATGGTGCAGTGCCTTCTCCTGAGGTAGTGATATTGGATACCTGTGGGATAAATTCCAGGTTACCACCCCCCAGGAAAAAAAAAATTGCTACCACAGTACCTTCCCCACACAGTAAATGCATACACTTTCCAATAACCAACTATACTAAATTGTACCATAAACCAACTTTCCGCTTTATTATAGCAGGGAGGTGAAAAAGTGAGAAAATAGCGCAACAGTATTAAATGGCAACAATTATACCCCACACTTTCTCCCCCACCACCCACCTGTGGGTGCATGCAGCTTTTTCTCCAAATGATTTTCAGGAACAGTTAATCAGTTGCAGTGGGTACTTCACTGAAGTTACTCCAAGAGGGGATGTTATTTGGATAAACAGTCGTGTAACTGGGAAAATAATACTTTCATTGTGACCCAATAACCTGTAAACAGAAGCAAACTAATTTTTTTTTGTGCCTGGGCTTATCTTGGCACTAGCAGAATCCCAACCAGGTCTTAACACCCTTACTAACTAGCTAGCTAATGTAGAAGATGTCCCCGAGCCGTAGCCCAGAGGTACTTGTGAAGGTGAGTGGGTGAGAGAGATGCACAGACTCAGTTAAAAGGTGTAGAGCGCACGTTGCAGTATTTATTTTCCAAAATAAAATAATAAACATACAGAAAGGAAATAGGTGAGTAGTCCTTTAGTTCTGCAAAAGCAGTGCACAATTCCCTCAGTGCACAACTTCCTGGCTTTGTTCCAGCCAAATAGATTCTTAGCACATGAAAACTTGCAAGTACTATGAGCTGTTTCCTCTACAGCAGTCAGGCCTCTATTGACTGACTCATCTGACTCAGCTGTTTTGCATCTCAGGAGGTAGGCTTTTATACCTGCCTATTGATGATATCAACACCATGTGAGCTGTCTGACACACAATTCTCTAAGTAAACACAAGCAGGCTGACTCATCCTGAATAAATGCATTTCTTTAAGTTAAACGCATGCAGGCTGACTCATCCTAAATAAACATAGACAGGCTGACTCATCTGACCTTTACACACCTCTGCTTCATAGAAAGATAGCTTCTGAAGAAGGACTGGTTGGTCCGAAAGCTAGAGCACG
Source organism: Neoceratodus forsteri (assembly GCA_016271365.2). Taxonomy (NCBI): domain Eukaryota; kingdom Metazoa; phylum Chordata; order Ceratodontiformes; family Ceratodontidae; genus Neoceratodus; species Neoceratodus forsteri. Next base: position 29,629,269 of record CM028129.1, read on the forward strand.
TTGTTCTTGTTGTTACATCTATGTTGGTCCATTAAAAGGTATCAAATCATTTGCTTCTGGATCTAGTCTTGTGAGGACCAATACGGCAACTACTAAATCTAGATTTCATAGAAACATAGAACTTGATGGCAGATAAGGACCACTTGGCCCACCTAGTCTGCCCATTTCCCTACCTAATGGATATACTGCAGATCCTAGTTAACCAACAGTCTACTTCCTCCTACCCCCATGAGGACTGCCTCATGTCTGTCCCATGCATTCTTGAATTCCCCCACTGTTCTTGACTCTACAACCTCCTCAGAAAGGCTGTTCCATGCATCCACAACCCTCTCCATGAAAAAATACTTCCTCACATTACCTCTGAGCTGTCCCCCCTCTATCTTCAAATTGTGCTCCCTTGTTCTTGCACATCTCTTTGTCTGAAAGATACTACCCTCTTGGACTTTGTTGATTCCCTTGAGGTACTTGAAAGTTTCTACCATGTCCCCCTCTCCCTTCTTTCCTCAAGGGTATACATATTAAGCTCCTTTAGTCTCTCTTCGTATGTCTTCTGGTGCAGACCCTGCACCATTTTGGTTGTCCTCCTCTGGACATCCTCCACTCTGTCTATGTCTTTGCAGAGATGGGTTCTCCAGAACCTTGGAAAGAATGTTTTGTTTTTGACTTCATGCACACCCAAAGCAGTTTACACAGAATAAAACACAGAGTGCAAGGCTCTTTTGTTTCAATTATTTTCCATTACTTACATTCCCTCTGTGTCTGCCAGCAGTACAGCACAAGAGAAAGCAAGCAACTTACTGCCTCTTATCTTACTTATATGTTCCTTATACAGTACTGGGGGGGGGGGACTACAAGACTGGAAGTGGCCAGATTTCAGCCTACGGCTAGAACAGTAAACTTACAGGAACAGGACAGGATAAAATAAATTGCAGCACAAATTCAGACAGGTTCTCTGACCCTGTCACATACTTCTCTCTTTAAAAGGGGACGAGTCTTTATTATTTTCTTTCTTGCTTAGTGAGACTTGTTTCCAACCTTTTTACTTATTTCTATGAAAACCATACCTGACTCCCATTTTGTTTAAATTTCAGCTGCCGTACATTTTCAGATTTACGTTTAACTCACATCCCCTAAATCTTTCAGGAATATTCACATATTTCAATAAGCATACAGACTTAACATTAGCAACATTTCTCCATTTCATTGTCATTGCAGACAGGAACATTATCAATTGTTTAGACATCATCATCATCATCAAATCTTTATTTATTCAGGCGAACATCATTGAACAAGGCTCATTTACAAGATGGACCTGATAAGGTCAAGGTTCAATAGTTGATACACAACAGATACATCATACACTTATATAAGACAGTTATACATACAGGGGAAAATAACGTTTATAAACACAGTGATGTACAGTAAATTCACATGATAAAAAACGGTTACAGGAAAGTTAAGCTAATATTTACAGTATGTACAGTATATACATATCCCAGTGGGGGGGCATTGCAGACACTCAACATAATGTAATACTAGGATGGTGAAGGTATTACTGGGTGCCAAAAGATGGGGTGTCTGTCTGGAAGGAATATGCCATATATGGTTTTGAAGGGAGATTTGTGAGATGACAATGCTAGCTCTAGTGGTAGCAATTGCATTTCTCTTTGAAGAAGACTGTACAATGCTGTTTAAAGGATGCAAATGGAATGATATTGGACAGTTTTAGGGATTTTTGTAGGGTGTTCCATGCTATAGCTAGAGAATAGCTGATTGCTGCCCTCCCTAGCCTGGTGTTGAATTTGGGCAATTTGAGCAATATGATGTTGTTGCTTCTTAAGGCATAGGAGCTAGGAGAGGTCTGGGTGAAGCAGTCCAGGATATAGTTTGGAAGTTTTTTTGACAACGCTCTGTAAATCCATAGTGCTGCATTTCTGTTCCTTCTGAGGTGAAGGGAAACCCACCCAACTGCAGCATAAAGAGAGCAATGATGAGTATTACATGGCAGATCTGTAATGAACCTTATTGCTCTATGATATAAGGTATCCAACTTGTGATGGTAGGAGATGGGGCAGTGACTATAAAGGAAGTCTGTATAGTCAACAACTGATAGAAAAATGGCCTGGACTAACCTCATCTTTGAGTCTCTGTTTAGGAAGGATTTTAATCTATAGAGAGGCCAAGCATTTGTGCTTTTAACAGTTCTTCTAAATGATGAGTGAAGTCAAGTCTGTTGTCAATCCACACACCTAGGTATTTGAAGTTTTCTACATACTCCAGATTTTCTCCAAGTATAGTGCATAGCTGGGGGAGAATGATTGGAGAGGATGTGCTGGTGGAGCTTTGATTTGTGAACATCATTGCTTTAGTTTTCTTTGCATTTAACAGAAGCTTTTTCTCAAGTAGCTGATATTGTAGCAAGGAGAATTCTGTTTGTAGGATTTCACGAGCAGCTGCAGGCAAAGGGTTGCTGTCATACAGAACAGTGTCATCAGCAAAGAGGTGTACAGAGGAATTGGTAAGGGTTGAATCAATGTTATTTATATAAATGGCAAAAAGGATAGGACCCAGAATAGAACGTTGGGGGCTCCTCTTGACAGTGGTTTAATGGGGATAGGTCACCTTCAGCTTTACCTGCTGTGACCTACCTGTGAGATAGCATCTGAACCACTTAAGGGAGGATGGATCTAGGCCAATGGAGTACAGGGATGAAAGTAGTAGCTCGTGGTCCACAGTATCAATGCTTTGCTCAGGTCCAGGAATACTGCACAGACATTATTCTTTTTATCTAATTCAGATTGCCAGTCATTTGTGACCTTGGCTAGTGCAGTGATAGTGCTATGCTTGGCCCTGAATCCAGATTGAGCTGGGTTTAGGAGGTAAGCATTGTCAAGATACTCCCTTAACTGATTACTCACTAATTTCTCCAGCATCTTGGATAGCACTGGTAGAATGGAAATGGGCCTGTAATTATTAAGATCCATAGGGTCCCCTGATTTTAGAAGGGGAACCACTTGGCTGTCTTCCACAGTGTGGGAATAGAGCCAGAGTTTAGGGATAGGTTAAAGAGGTGTGTTTGGGGGACTGCAAGTACATGGCATGCAGTCTTTAGAAAGTAGGGGTCCAGAGGTCTACCCTGCGCTTTTTGGTATCCAGTTGCCATAATAGATCCTCTACTTGTTTCAACAGTATAGATTTGAAGCTGAAGGAAGAGTCAACTCTCTGATCACCAGTGTAATGGAAGCTTAATTGTTCCCTCAGCAGGTTAGCTGGAGAGGTGTCAAAGCAAGGCCAAGCCGTTGTGAAGTGGTTATTGAAGGCATCCAGAATTTCCATTTTGCCAGTGATAGGGCCATAACTGTTGTATAATTGAGTTGGAAGGGGGGTGTTAGCGTCCTGCCCCACCATACCCTTGATGGTGCCCCAAAACCTAGCAGGATTATGGTAGGAAGAGTCGAGTTCGGCCAAGTAGAAGGCAGCCTTTGCATCCCTAACTTTCTTGGTGCATCTATTCCTGGCTTTCCTAAAGATCATCCAGTCAATTGCATTCTTGGTTTTTCTTGCCATTTTCCAGAGTTTGTCTCTCCCCATCAGTGCAGCTTTATGGTCAGCTGTAAACCAACGACAGGATTTGTTTTTTATTCGGATACTAGAGATTGGGGCATGGGTGTTAAGGGCATTTATTATAATGTTATTTAGCACCTGCTGAGCTTTTTCAACAGAATGGGCAAGATAAAACTCTTGCCAGTGTGGAGAGTAAGCTAGATCATGCAAATATCCTTCAATATTGATGTTTTTCTTGGATCTCCTCATGAGGAATTTTGCAAGGCTTGTTGTTATGCTGGTGGATCTTACCCCTGCGATGGGGCAGTGATCACTTATATCGCAAAGAAGCACTCCAGCGTGTGTGAATAGATGTGGTTTATTCACTAGCATGATATCAAGTGGAGTGCTGTTATTGCTATTACTTGCATTAATTCTTGTTGGTTCATTAATTAGCTGTGTGAACCCATATGTATCACAGAATGATACCAGAGGTGCAGCTTCCTGGGTAAGCCAGTTGAAATTCAGGTCACCTAGAATAATGACTTCTTCAGTGCTGGGTTTGAGCAGGTTCCCCAGATGGGATAAGAGCTTGTGTTCAGCAGAGGGGGGTCTGTAGCAACCAACTAGCTGAAAAGCTGCGGTATTGGGGAGAGAGACTTTTAGGGATAGGCATTCAAACTCCTTGGGCATAGATGTTGCAGCAATACAGGCTACAGCTATACCGGATTTTGCATATATGGCTACTCCACCTCCCCTTGTTTGGCGATCAGCTCTGAATAGACATACTCTAGGCATACAGTTTCCTGATTTTCATCTCATTAGTTTGCATCTTACCCAAGTCCACCTCATCACAGGGAATCACCCTATGACACAATGATTTAGCCCTTCTGATCTTAAGTAGACCTCTTCAGTGCTGCCTCCTGTAGAGCTTTCATACCCCATCTGGATGTCTGGACCCAAGTCCTGAACAAGTACACATGGCAAGCTCTGTTCCTCTTTTCCTCTCCATTTCCAACTGTTTAACACACAGCCACTTTAGGAGCTCCCTGACCTCATCTGGTGGTGCCGATGTGAAGTCCTATTTGGCCTCTGGTATGCTGTGCTCGACTTTAAGGTTGGTTTTGCTCCTGGCCACTAGGTCCAATTCTGGAAGAGGCTATTCACCCATCTTCTCTGCCATCACTCTGGTCAAGAGGTGACTTGTATTCCACATGTTTACCTTTTTGCACCTGCTGCTCCTGTGACATCTGCGAGCATATCAGGGCGATACCCCCTGGTATCATATCTCTCCCAGTCTAGACACACCAGAATCCCAATTCTAAAACCAGATGTGAAGGTTAGTGGGTGAGACAGCTGCACAGATTCAGTTAAAAGATGTAGAACATACTTTGCAGTATTTATTTTCCAAAGTAAAATAATAAACATACAGAAAGGAAATAGGTGATTAGTCCTTCAGTTCTGCAAAAACAGTGCCCAATTCCCTCAGTGCACAACTTCCAGGTTTCATTCCAGTCACATAGATTCCTAGCACATGAAAACTTGCATGTACTATGAGAAACAGTGTACAATTCCCTCAGTGCACAACTTCCAGGCTTTGTTCCAGCCAATTAGAACCATTGCACATCAAAACTTGCATGTACTATGAGCTGCTTCATCCACAACAGTCAGGTCTCAGCTGACTGACTCATCTGGCTCATCTGTTTTGCATCTCAGGAAGTAAGCTTTTATACCTGCCTACTGATGATGTCAGTACCATGTGAGCTGTCTGACTCACAATTCTCTAAGTAAACACAAGTAGGCTGACTTATCCTGAATAATCACATTTCTCTAAGTAAACACAGGTAGGCTGATTTATCCTGAATAAACACAATTCTGTAAGTAAACACATGCAGGCTGACTCATCCTAAATAAACACAGACAGGCAGACTCATCTGACCTTTACACACCCCTGCTTCACCTAGGAAAGGATGTTTTGTTTTTGGCTTCTTGCACACCCAACAGTTTACACAGAATAAAATACAGAGTGCAAGGATCTGTTGTTTCAATTCCTTTTCATTACTTACATTCCCTCTGTGTCTTCCTGCAGCACAGTACAGGAGAAGACAAGTAACTTACTGCCTCTTGTCATACTTATACAGTATGTTCCTTATACAGTACTTGGGAGAAGGGGGGAGAGACTACAAGACTGAAAGTGGCCAGATTTCAGCCTATAGCTAGAACAGTAAACTTACAAGAACAGGATAGTGTAAAAGAAAATGCAGCACAAATTCAGACAGGTTCTCTGACCCTTTCACGGTACTTACAGTCTGGAGATCAAGAGGAGTTTAGTAGACAAATTATTTCAAACAGTACCGTGCTGTTATCAGGAGATGTTGACGGTACACCACAGCAGCAGTTGGAGGGAAAACAGTGGCTGGTTGAAGAAATTAAGAACGCTGGTCTTCACCTGTCAGGCCTTTCAAATCTTTCCTTCTGAGGTCTTTGCATGTGGTATTCACCTAACAGGCCTCTTGATGTCTTCCTCTTCAGTGATCTCTTTGGTGATCTAGGGGACTGGACAGGCTGGGAGTCACCTAGGCTTTCTGCTTGGCACACAGCTTAAGGACACACACTTGAAACAGGGGTTCTGGCTCAGTCTCTAGCCCCAGCTTTCACAACATCTCTGGCTAGAAGCAATCAAGCAGATCTACACTCTAGTCCCTCCAAGGGGAAACACTGTAGCTCAGCCTCTCTATCGTCTGCTGTAAAATCACTTTACGCTCTGCAGCAAATTCTTTTTCTTGCTAATGCAAAATCATTTTTTTCTCTGCTACAAAATCTCTTGCTCTAGCTTCAGGCTGCACATTACCAGTCTCTCTTCTTGGGCAGCAAATGTCTCTTTTCTGCAAGCTGAAAATCTCTAACCAGGTTCAAATCTTAGGGAAACAACCTTTGGCTCGGCCTTCATCACTGCTCTTACAATGTTTTTTAAGGTGCTTTACCTCTTTTCTGCAGTTCTGGGGCCAAATAAGCCATTGGCAGATACAGGTGGCCTTTGGCCTAGGAAGCATACGACAGTCTTTCTTCATCTCCACTCTCTTTCAAATCCCTCAGGAATCTCTTCTTTTGTTGGACTGCCTGTCTTTTTTAATAGTTTTTTCAAAGTCCCAGTCTGAATGGCTGCTGTACTCTATGGCAATTTTTGGTGCCCATTCACATTTCCCGGTGGCCCCATTACCTAGCAAACACAATGGGTGTCACTGTATTTGTTTGCACTTCTCCCCATACAGTGCAGTCCTTTATATTTTATCATAATGTCCTTCTGAGGGCTGAAAACCTTCCCCTCTATGCCTAGAGGTGTGTTCCTACAGATCCCCAGCTTTGCTACCTACCCTGTAGATGGGGATATTATTAAATAATGGCCTCATGGCTGAAACACACATTGCAGCGTGGCTCTTTTAACATCTGCGGCTGTGCAAGTGCAGACAGCACAGGTTGGACATGTTTTTTTATTTACATTCAGCAGCCCACTTGTTCTGCTCTACTGGACCACCAAAATCAATTCCCCCAGTACCCAGAGGTACTAAAATGCTCAAAACCTCACCCCCCATCTCTGATGGGGCTGAGGAATGGAGGATTGATGATGGCCTCAGTTACAGAGTTAATGGGAGGAGCAGGCTGGAATCTCCCCCCCGGAGGTACTGATAACCCTTCCAGTCCTGATTCCTGCTGTAAAGCGGACCAAAGGCAGAACAAGGATCTCGTGGGACTGTAGCCCACTGAGGCAAGCCCTACACAGGGATGGGGGAGCTTACATCCATCCTTGTTTTGTTGTTCTAAGCTCCTTTAGTTTTTATTCTCCATTCCATTCTGCAGCGCTCACTCCGTTCCTCTCTCTTTCAGGTTATGACTCGTTCTGATGTCACCACCCAGATTAAATCTACAGCTCCATTTTTGTTTCAGTTGCCTCCTCAACTTCTTCTTCAGTCTTCCCCTTTACTGACTCTGCATACTTGACTTGGTTTATAGCTTTCCTCAGGGAGTGAACTTTCAGTTCAGTGACATTTGACCTTGGGATAAATTTCTTTTGATTGAACGTTTGCTGTCTTTCTACTGTTATATTGTTTTTTGAATGCAGTTTTAGCTAATGGGGTCCTTAACATGTTTTTATCTGTTTTTTTTTTTTACTTTCTCCTGGTCTTGGTCAAGAGTAATCTTTCCTTTGGTCTTATTGGCTGAGCCCCGATGTACCGGGAACCCAGCGTCATGATGCTCGCTACTGGGAGTTTTTTTGCCTTTGGTTTTTCTCCCGATCTGTGCCTGCCCCTGAGGGTGCTGATGTGAAGGACTTACGTCCAGACGTATGGCATGTTTGCAAATGCCACCATCAAGCATCCACAGTGCCCTCCAAACCCCAACTCCCTTGAGCAACTGCTGCGCCTTGCTGCCCGTGCTTCCACAGGTAACAATGCTAGAGGCATCACTGCACAGTACCCCCCAGAGAAGGAGATCATCCATTGGGATGCTCAATCCTTCCTCCCCCAACCGACTCCTGGTGACTAGTGTTTGTTCCGAAACCTGGGTCCCTGGCATAATGCGAGATGTGGCATCCAGTGCCTCAACCCCCAGCACCACCAGGCCAGCCAACTGTTTTTTTTGTTTTTTTTTGTATGATCTGGGTTTTGAGAAAGTATGTTCTTCCAAAAAACTGGCAGTGTTTTCTGATGAAGGATTCTGTGTAATCTGAAAGCTAAAAGTACCTGTGTTCTTTTGTAACAACTCTGTTGGTCCAAGAAAAGGTATCAAATCATCTGTTTATGTGGATTTTGTAATTTTCAGTCAGGTTTCAGACCAAATGTCTCCACCCAAACAGCATTGATTGATTTCCATAATTCTATCTCTAGGGTGCTGGATAAAGGGTGTATTGTAGGTTCTGTTTTTATTGATAAGTCTAAAGCCTTTGATGTGATTAATCACTCATTGCTTCTAACTCCATCTCTCTCCATCTCCACTGGGGTCAAGAGTCTATACGTTATCCTATTTTATTTAATCTTTTCCCCTACCTCTGTTGTGAATCATTGATCAGTCACACTTCACGCTGATGAATGGGCCTCTCCTATACTCTCAAAATTCCATCTTTCCTTTCCTTGACTCTCCAGGGCAACTTAAACAAAACTGTGAACTGTTTTTTTTTTTGGATAATCTGTTACTTTTACATAGTACAAAAGTGTTAAGCAATGCTATTTGGGTCCCAACTTGTTTTGTCATCAGCAAATCCTTCTTTTTCAATCTGTTTGAATAACCACCCACTCGAACTTGTGAGTGCAAATGTCTTGGTCTTACTTTTGATTCCTCCTTGACCTTTGAAACACACATTGGCAAAACGTTCTCAAAGTTCAATGGCTAGGTCACGTAAAATGCATCAGGCTTTGCTTGTCAAGCTTAGAACATTATCATTTTATTGGGCAAACCTTTCTCCCTTTCCTGGATTATGGTGACACTGTTTATCATCATGCCTCTGCTTCACATCTTCTCCCATTAAATACTGTTTGTTACCAATTACTTCAATTGATCCTAACATCAAAATGGGTGAGCACCATTGCACTTTACTGCATCAACTAAACAGGCAGTCACCCTCTTCCAGGTGCACTTTCCATTAGTTGGCCCTAGATATGTGGGTGAAATAAAACTTCACTGGCAAAGTTCACACAAAGTGACAACATTCTCCACTTCATGGAGCTTCACGAAGCTTCCCCAGGTCTTGGAAACTTTGACTTTGCCCCAATTGTAAAGTTTTTGCCACGATGTGCAGAATTTTTCCAGTGAAATTGCTCATTTCATGGCAAAATTCTGCACTTTGCAATGAAATTCCGCACTTTGCGGTAAAAAATTAGCACTTTGCAATTTGTGAATTGCACCAATTTAATGAATTGTGTTTCACGCATTGTGCAAAATTCATGAATTAATTCACAGAACAAAGTTTGCCAACTTCACCCATCTCTAGTTGTCCCTTATTTATAAAACTGCAAACAATCAGACCCCTATGTTTTTATTTGAAAGTCTAATAGCTCGTGCCCACAAATATAACCTCAGAAATGTGCCTTTGTGTATTTTGCTTGCCCAAGTTCCACACACTTTGGGAAAAAATGTTTGTCATGTGCAGCTCCATTTTCTTGGAATAACTGGTCTCTTCAGCTTAGATGTTTGCCTACTCTTGGTATTTTTATAGGGTTTCAACACTATTGTGTATTAATTGTACCTAATGTAAATCAATGTGATACCTTGTATGAGTTATGTACCTGCAATTGTTTATCGATGTAAAATCTAATAAACATAAAGTACAAAAAAGAAACAGTTTGACAAGATTGTCGATGCAGGAACAATTCATTTGTAATTGTTACTGGGTGATTTTGTGTATGTAATTTTGTTCTGTTTACCACTATGACTTGGAATGTTCTATAAATGAGAGTTGTGTCTCATGGAACTAATCTTGTATCTTATGCAACATTTAAATAAAAATAAATAAACAAAATATTTATCCCTAATTCTCTGAAATGTATTTTTACAAGGGTCTTTTTTTTTTGCTTAACCAAATTCAGTCTAAAGAGGCAGACTAAAACATATATGTTTCCCATAGATGCAGGTTTACATGTACCTTTATACATAGTGGGGGCTGGGTTGCTCACCCTTAATGTGAGAAAGACTCATGGGAGCAGAGGAGGATACTGGGAGCAGAGGTTTTCCACTGGAGCAAGTGTTGCAACAGATTTACACAGTAGCATAATACACCCACTCTGATAAACATCCCCACTGCTGAGTTAGAGCAAAAACAAGAGCCGCAGTGCTCCTAGGATGCTCCAGTAAGAGTACACCCTGCTGACTTTGCACCACACCAACCAATGTGCACAAGTTGATGCACCGTAATGGTGACAGTGTAAGTACTGCCTTTTAATGTTATACAGAGTGGGTTTGGGGCACTCTACCTTGGGAACTTGCGGTACTTGTGTAATAGTCCAGGAAGGAATTCAACACCACCAGTAAATGGTTGTGGAAAAATAAAAAAAGAAGTAGTGATTTTTTTTGTGTTGTGCAGTGGATTGCTAGAACTTTACCCATGAGTTATGCTTGGATTTACCCATGGACACAGACATCAGCTACCCTGTCAGGTTACTGGATTTTAAGACCCCATTGTATAGTGTTCTGTAATATGCTGTATAATGTAATTCCTTCCTCTTTAGCTGCCTCGGCCTCAATATCCATTTTCCTTTTTATTTTAAGCATTTTCCTATTTTAATGTTTTATTTTTTTTTTGCATTTCTAGGAACTGTCTTAGAGCTGCAGAGCAGAAAGCAAAGACATCTAGCTATGTCGAATGACTCTCCAAACTGAATTGATGCATGTACATTAGTAACTATTGACTTCAGTCTTGTATATTTGTTTTGCATACATGCTATAAAAGATGCCTTGCATTTAGCAGCCAAAAGCATCAAAAATATCCAACTCAAGACTCCAAACTGGACCAGAATCAAGATCTGAGACCTGTCCCTCCAATGTCAGTCTGAGCCTACTTGACTCATGGGGGTAGGGGGTACATCAAATCAGGCAAGCTTCACTCATTCCTTAATGTCTTCTCAAGAATTCCCCACACCCCTGGTTTGGAAAACTCTGTCCTGCAGAATGTGTGTTTTCTGCTGTGAAAGCAACATCCACAAGCATCACATAATCAGTGACAACAGATAAGGCCTTTGAAATAAAATCAGGTTGAAACCACCATAAAAACAGTATGTACATTTCAAAAGACTCTTACAGAACAAAAGCAATGAGTCTCATATGTAAAACTTTTTTAGGTGATTGCATTTGAAATAAATACTGGGATGGGACCTGTACATTTATGTAACATATCAGTAAAAGTCTTTTTAATGTTGATGTTGAATAATTGTGCGGCACTAATTGAAAAAAAAAACTAATTAAAACTGTGCAGTATTTACAACTCCTGAGAAACCAACAGCTAGCAGGGAAGGCTGGCAAAATACTGATTAGCAGCATGTCAGTCTCCGTCATTAATAAACGTAACCCCCATTAAGGTACTTGGCCCTATCATTTATTATGAGATAAGAGCTTCTCCAAAGGATATTGATTTAAATTGCAAATGCATTGGTGGCAGTTCCCATGTCTTCCATTGCTACTCTGTACCATGTCAGCTTTGGTTGCCTGGAACTACAGGCTGCAGTGGTATGTTGCTTTACTCACAGGAAATTGCAGTCTTGCAATCAGTATTTTTGTTTGCTTTGCAAAACATTTCACCAAGGAGACCTAATTTACCACTGGGTCACTCATGAAAGGCAAATTGTCCCTTTTCTGTTTTCCAATGTCCAGGAAATCAATGATATTTTTGAAACTGATCAAAGGCTTGGGATTCAATACATCACTTATACCACTGGAAACAAAGGTGCCAGCTCTTAATTTTACCCAGTCTTCTGCAAGGTGGCAGTATAGTCAAGAGGCTAAAGTTTTGTGCTTTGAACATGGGGACTCAGGTTTGAATCCAACCACTGCAGTTTACTCTACAAACTTGAGAAAGCCATTTAATATTTATTTATTTATTTATTTGCTTTTGTTTACCGGGTAAGGCACACTAGACAGCCAAGTGCCTATTTTCAGGTGCGACCCGGGAGCGTTACAAGGTAAATGCATACAACAACAGTGAGGAAGTCAAGTTAACATACAGTGTGATAACAGGCAGTGACAAAATTTGACATACAGAAAAATAACATGCTTAACTGGGATTGAATAGGTAGCTAACAGAATTAGAGATGATTTAGCACACGATAAATACAGTGCGGTACATACTTGGTGATTTCGGCAGAGACCAGCAAAAATACACAGAAACAGATTTGGTCAAATGCAAACAGAAGTAAGTGTCAGCAAAAAAGGTGGGGGCACTTGAGCAACAGGGGGGAGGGGAACAGAGGGCTAGGTGATCGTTCTGCATAGTTCTATATATTTTACACTCAAATTTACCAGCGCTCCATGAAAATACATTAACATTCCATATAATGTTGGAGCAATTTCTGGGCACACAAACTATTCAAGAGCTACAGAATACTGATCTAAACATTACTTAAAATTAAATATTTGGTATTCACAATTTATAAACAGATAATATTCTTTACAATAAAAATGTGCTATACATTCTGTTCACTTGCTCTGCATTTTGAAGGGCTATATGCATTTTAATGCTGAATTATAAAATGTGTCTGAATAATAGAGCTGATTGGATGTAAGTATTCTATGAGCCTTATGTTATTCTTTTACTAATACACATGTGCAGCCTAATTATATGCTGAACAAGGTTTAACACTGTTCAAAAAATGTTTTTTTCTATTATAATAACAATATGGCATTCCCAATGGTTATGCTGATAGTCAGTTAATCACCCTCTAGGGGCATGTGACACTTGGCTATGCCTTGTAGAACAATATATCCCTACAGCATGATTAACAGGCCATTAACATAAGCCATGGTCATGCCTTACTGCTCAGAAAATTAGATCTATGCCCCTCTCCCATGCTTAACCTCCTCCTTTTCCTTATTTGTTCTCTCTCTCCCTCCTCCTCTCATGCCCATCCTCTCTGAGGATTTTTTCATAGGTCACTTCAAGTTTCTGTTTCAACTATTCATGTCCTGTAATGTTATTTGAGATACCGTGTATATAAAAATTGTTATAAAAATCCATATTCCTTTCATTTCAAGCCACAGCCCCAGTGCAGTTCATAAACAGAGGAGAACTGCAGTGGTGTTCACAATGAATTTAATAGAAGAGGGCAGCTTTTGAGAAGAATGAGAGGTCATTCATTTTTCATTTTGAACAGCAAGTTGTGCAAGACAGCCCATTAGTAAGTTTCCTGGCTATCCATCATTCTTTGCAAAGAACAAATAAAACTAGTCACAACCATCGTATGTTACACAAATTGACCCCAATATCCCTTGCCTTGCTCCTCCAGTCTTAGCATTGTACCTTCAGTTCCTATTAAGATCTCCCATTTATGGCCTGCTGTCCATACCTAAAACAAAAATGAAACTAGATGATATCACATTCTCCTGTGTTGCCTCATGACTATGGAATACTATCCTAGCTGGGCTGTGTTAGTACGAGACGATGCAGACTTTTCAGAACAGCTACCATAATTATCTCTTCAAAAACAATGAACTTTCAGACAGCTGATTATGTAGAGATCTGCCAGGTGCTGTTAGCGATGCACCAGTCCACTTACATCTTAGACTCTGTCCCCTCCTATCTGGCTAAGGCAGCTGGCAGATGCTAGTGCCAAAGTTTGTAGAGATTGTGAGCTCCACCCTGAAGATGGTGTCTTCCATGACTCATTTAAAGGGGTCATTGTGAAGCCCCTCCTCAAAAAGTCAAATTTAAATTTGGACAGTTTCAGAAACTACAGGCCTGTCTCTAACCTTCCTTTTATAGACAAGGTTATATAGAAAGTGGCAGCAATTCGTCTGACAGAACACATGGAGAAACTTGACTTTTATGAACCTCTCCAATCTGGTTTCCATTCTCATAACTGCACTGAGTCTGCTTTGGTCCAGGTCATAAATGATCAGCTCCTGGTTAGGATTACCACCTTTCCATATTTTCGCAGGACAGTCCTGATTTGGGCAGCTGTGTCCTGAAAAAAAAAGAAAAATGCTACATGTCCTGACATTATAGTTGAAAAAATATTTTCTGACTTTCCTCTAAATGCCGCAAAACAATATAATAACTTTTTTCAGTTAATCTATTTTCTGCTCCTACACGTCCCCTACAGAGCTCCCTCTTGCCAGGGCGCCCAGCTCCATCTCCCACTCGGAGCATTATCCCCTCACTTTTCACCCCATGGCTTGCCCCCCAGTGGTGGGGTGGCGGGGATCCCTCAACCCACCAGTTCAGATCTGGTGCAAGGGGCTGCTGCTATTGCTGGAGCGGGGCCTGTGATGTCAGGCAGTCATCCGTATGAGGGGCCATTTTCCATTTTTCTCCCCCCCCAAACAGCACAGCAACATGCAATGCCACCAATGACTGATGCGTGCGCACTCCCACATGCAACATGTCGGGAGACTGCTCTGTAACCACCCCCTAGGTGTGAGCCACTGGTGTCAACCCTTGGCCTCTGCTAGGGGTCAGTCATGCAGTGGACTCCGTCCCAACCTCTCCCCAGGAGAGGAGATGAGAGCTGTCTTCCAGATGCTTGATCCTCTCCCTCCCCAGCTGACCCCTGATGGCCCACTCACACCATGATCATGGGTAGCCAGCATGGCAGGAGGTAAGGCATGCTGCCTCAGTCCTCCACGTCACTGGGCTGGCTAACAATATAACAATTTAACTAAATTACCGTAAAATGATAAGAAACACTAGAAACAGCTGAAAAACTATAACACTTAGTCTTAATTCTGATTATTTAGAGAAAACAAGTTTGTTGCATTGGTTGGGATTACATATCAGCCTACATAAAATCATGTTTCAGTAAGAAATGTCCCACTTTAGGCTTTTTAAAAGGTGGTGACCCTACTCTTGGTGAAGAATTGGGGAGAATTATCTATTCTGGTTCTGCTTGACCTCTCATCAGTATTTGATACTGTGGATCATGGGAAGTTAGATGAGTACTTGAGGTGTTTCTGTGGATTGCCTGGTATAGTGTTACACTGGTTCAGATCTTTCTTGGAAAAGCATCACCGTACTGTAGCGCTGGGCAGTTATCAGTTTGCCCCTTGTCTGGTCATATGTGGCGTCCCTCGGGGCTCTACACTCTCACCATTGTTATTCACAGTATATATGCTTTTGATGGGAGACGTCATCCGAAGGTATGGCTTGATTTACTACTGCTATGCAGAGGACTCTCAGCTTTGCCTTTCATTTGAACTTGGTCAGGGGGATCCAATGCATGTGGTTGGGAAGGCTATCATGGAGATCAAGGATTGAATGAGAATGAGATGGCTGAGACTCAGTCCCAGCAAAACCAAGTTGCTTCTGGTAGGTAAGACCACTTGGTACACATGAACATACGAACATGCGAAAGTTGCCAGCAGCAAATGGCCATCCTGGTCTATCTAGGCTGCTCGAGATTGAAGCTAGCCCCTATTCAGAAGCTGCCCCACCCCCTTCCCTCCCTTTACCCTCTCCTTTGCCCTGTTCCACCCCTTCTTGAAGCACTCCACTGTGTTACATGCCACCACCTCAGTCTATAGTGCGCTCCACTTTGCCACCACCATCTCCGTAAAGAAATGCCTCCTCACCTCCTTCCTGAATCCCCCCCCCTCCAATCTCATGTCATGGCCCCTAGTATCTCTCCCCACCATCCTCCTGAATGACCCTTTGTGTCTATTTTGATTATCCCCTTCATATATTTGAAGGTCTCAATCATGTCTGCAGTAAAGGAAGATCTTGTTCTCCCTGAATGTGATGGAGAGCTACTGCAAATAAAATAGGAATTTCACAATCTGGGAGTCATCTTTGACAGTCAGTTGAACTTTACATCTCAAAATACCATTGTCATTAGAAGTGTATTTTACAACCTGAAAAATGTAACCAGATTGCATCCTTTCCATGACTATGGCAATCTGCACACACTAGTGCAAGCTTTCGTTACATCTCAAATTAACTACTACAACACACTCTATTATTGCCACCCTGCTACTCAACTTCACCGCCTGCAGTTACTGCAGAATTCAGCAGACAGGGTGTTAAGTAGTACTTTGAGATTCAGCCATATTTCTCCTGCTTTGTAGGAGGAGTTGCACTGGCTGCCAATCAGATGGAGTTCTGAATTTAAAATGCTGTTGCTTGTCTGTAAGGCCATAAATAGACTGGGCCCCCTCTGTACTTGTCAGTTACTGGCAATCCATCAGGAGGATCCCTGGTGCAGTAGAGTTCTCCACTCCAATACCCAGGACCTTTTGGTAGTCCTAGCTGCAAAATTTAAATATACTGGGGACCGAGTATTTTCTGTAGTTTTTTTTTTAAATACAGTTTATTGAAGTTTATCTGTACAATATACAAGTTCATATTACACATAATCCAATAGTACATAATAAACAATTGAAGTCAAACATTGGAGTGTCATCATTTCCATGCTCTAGTGGTATAGTACTGTGCTATCCTGCATGTCTATTCCGACCCCTCATTTTAAGCCCGCAGTGGTAGGTGTCCCACTGTTGTGGGTCAGTATCCCCTATATTCAACCACCATTGTTCTAATCTACACACTACTAACTATAGTATCCTAACCCTAATCTTTTGTTAGTATAGCAGCATAGTATTTCAGTAATTTGGTACAAGAGAGTAAGCAGTCATCCATTGCAGTTTTGTGTTTATAGGTGGGACTGAACTAGACCACTTATTCCCATGGTATAGTTCTATTCCCATCCTTACACTCTGCTATGATATATTTGGAAATGGGGTTTGGAACCATTGTAACTACCAGTGATCGGGTGGAGGGTGAAACCCTCCATGTGGCCGAGGGGGGACCAAAGCAGGCTGCAGGATTCTCCTTATTTACCACCCTCCTGGGGCAAGAGGAGAATTCCTGCAGGAGGTGGCAGACTTCATCATCAACCAAGTGTTGGAGTCCCCCAGATGTTTAATCCTGGGGGACTTCAATGCATGGGTAGATGATAAATCCTCACAGTTTGGTTATGACCTCCTCCAGTTAATGTGTTCATGCGGCCTGACACAAGCTGTTGCTTCTGTGACTCACTGGCACTGCCACACACTCAACCTGGTGTTCCAGCTGGATCTTGGGGTTGATAACCTTAAGATTGGTTGGGTCTCTTGGTCTGATCACTAGGCCATGGGGTTGACGTTTGGGGTCCCCCTGACATTCCTTCCCCTGTGGAGATGGTCAGCTATCACCTTTAAGGGGGTTAGACCTAGAAGGACTTTTGGCATTAGCTAACCTACCTACAGTTGAGGCAGCTTGTACAATTGGCTCTATTGAGGCGGTAACCAACTATAATATGGTGGTGTCCAAAGCACTGGACACCATTGCACTGGTTTGCATATGACCCAGATCCTCTCACTTGAGATCCCGTGGTTTGATGGGGATATCAAGTCAATGAAGATCAAGGGTTGGAAGTTGGAGCATTGTTTTTTTTTTGTTCAACAGATCTTTATTGATTTTAGATCAACAAACCACTACAGAAAAGAGAAAAAAGAAAAGGAAAACAGATAACAACTAAGACAAAGGACCTGGACAAGCCAGGGTATACAGCCCCAAAACTGACTGTATGAACTATATACAAACCCCTATCTACAAATATAGCAGGAGTCCATCTCATAGCTGTAGATTAGTCAGTTGGCAACTCCTGTGTCTAAACTATAACTCATGTTCCCTACGGGCAAAATGTCTCCAGAAATATAGCAAGCATATGTATTGAAAACAGTTCACATTCAATATATGATAAAATGAGAAAAGAAATTAAGAATAAAAAAAAAACCCGTAACAGGAGCAGATTCCACCATATAAACAAAATTACATTTTTGAGCTATTAACCCTCTGGCGAGGATCTAATACAATCCTTAACTTAAATCCCAGATGGAGCCCCGCTACATCCCCTGAAGTGAGAGAGAGAGAGAGAGAGAGAGAGTCCCGTCCCTACCTAACCCTTGAAAGGCATATATATCAGGCTTGTTCAACCTCCAAGTGAGTCACCCGTATTCTATACCCCAACCCACTTAGACTACCAACACAAAAAAAGAAGAAAAAAACAGAGAAAAAGGAAAAAGATTTGACTTCTTCATATCCTAAGAGAAACTAAATTCATGCTATTCATGAAAGAGACAGACAGACCTGCAGAGATCTCTGTGGCAAATAGATAGCTTCCAAAGGAGCCCACCTCTTAGCATACAATTTTCTGTTCCCCTCACCCCAAAGTTGCCTCCTTATTCTGCCCAAGGAAGACACCAGGTCTCGGACAAAATGTCCGTAGGTATACTCTTGATCATCTTTCCAATGTTGAACCAAGAAGGCTTTCACTAAAGCAGACATCAAAGCTAGGTGAAATTTGGGTAAGGTTCCCTTTACTCCTGAAAAATTCCCCAGGATACAGACCTCTGGTGTGATATAATCTGAATAATTTAGGACTGGGTCCATATGATCCTTTATGTCAGACCATAAAGAAAAGATTTGGAGCACTCCCACATCACATGTAGCAGGTCTCCTATCCCCAACCCACATCTAAAACAAAGGTCTGTCTGTCTCAGTTTCCTGTCATATAGTTTCGCCGGGGTAAAATATATATTGGAAACAATGAAATATTGCATAATCCTAAACTTAGGTATAGAGATATACCTGTAATTATTCCAAATTGAGTCCCAAGCAAGATTCTTGGGAGCCAATATTCCATCCCAATACGCTATTTGTGCAGGAGTGGGTGGACTGCTAAATTCCACCAACACTCTGTGAATCTGGGAAAGAGCATTTGCCTTTGGGTCTACCCCCTTCAAAGAATCCCACGTAAATGGCCCGTCTATAAACCCTCCAATACTTTTCTTCACTTTTTCTAACATACTCGAAAGTTGCAGCCTTTTAAACACCGACAGCCCCAACCCTAGAATTGGTGCCAAATTCTCTGCACCTTGTATGAGGTCCCTCACATTTAGACCCCTCACCTGAATGGCCCATTTGCACTTAACATCTGCCCCCCCAACTTGAAGGTAGGATTGCCTGACAGAGGTTGCTCCCATGATCTCAACTGAGCTTTCCTCTGCGCGGGAGTGAGGAAAGACCACCACGCCCTCATGGATTTCCCAATTGGGTTCCCTCTCCCCATGATAAATTCTTTCACGAAATTAGAATATAACACTGCTCGGGAGAAACCCCGCTCATTCAACATTTGTATCTCTATTTGTAGCCACGTTGGTGTATACATTCCCCTCTGTCTGCCTAACCCACCGAGCATGAGGCCCATCTGTCCCGCCACATAGTAGATTTGAAGATCAGGCAATTTAATCCCACCCCTGATTCATGTAAGCGTAACAACTCATATTTTCTTCCTGGGGGTTTGGAATTCCATAAAATTCAGATAAAAGCTTCCTAATAACCTTGAACCAAGTAGCAGGAATGTCATAGGGGGCCATATATAAGGGATAAAGTAACCTAGGCAGTAAGTTCATTTTGATAAGGCCAAGTCTGGCCATAAAATTCAAGGGGAGTTTGTTCCATCTTGAAATATCGCCTCTGATTACCGATATTACCCCTCCCAGATTTGCTTCGGACCCCTTTTCTCCATTAGCCAGAATCCGAATGCCCAGATATTTGATCTCATCAGACCTCCACTGCAGATTTGGGAAGGCAAAATCTGCCTGGTGCATATGGGGGGTCAGGGGGAGGACCTGGGTTTTAGTTAGATTCAATTTATAATTTGCTACCACCGAAACATGGTCAATTATCACCATTACTCTTTCAAAGCTAAAAGCTGGGTCCTCTAGATGCAACAAGTATCGTCAGCGAAAACTGAGAGTTTAAGTTCCCTCCCCCCCAACCTCACCCCTTTTATGAACTGATCTTCCTTTATAGCTCTTAGCAGGGGTTCCAAATAAATGTTAAATAATATTGGTGACAGCGGACATCCCTGTCTGGTCCCATTTTTCAACATTATTTCTTGAGAGCTATACCCATTACACAAAATCCTAGCCGATGGTGTGGCATATAGGTGTTTGATACCCCTCAGTAGACCTTCCGGAAAACCCATCTTGCTCATTGTAGCAAAAAGGAAACCATGGGAAACCCTATCGAACGCCTTTTCAGCGTCTAATGAAATTAAAGCTAACTGTAGTTAGGAGTCCGGGTCATAGCTAAGTAAATGGTGTAGCTTCGGAGGGCATCCTGAGCCCCTCCCAGGCATAAATCCCACCTGTTCTTCACTAATTAGACTTGGAGCAACAGCGCGGGATCCTGTTAGCCAAGATTCTCATTAATATCTTGATGTCCTGATTCATTAAAGCTATGGGTCTATAGCTATCCATCCTGTTCTAGGCTTGTCTGGTTTAGGATCAGAGATATAAAGGCCTGGTACAGGCGGATGTGGTAACCCCTCTTGTATAATCGTATTGTAAAATTCCAATAGAATTGGTAGGATAACTTGTATGTGCGTTTGGTAAAATTTAGCTGTAAGACCATCTGGGCCCGGAGTTCTACCCAACGGTAGAGATTGCACCACCTCCAATATCTCCCTGCCCATAATAGGAGTCGCCAAATCTCTGGCCTGCATTTCATCTAGCACTGGAAGGGGTACTCCCTCAAGAAAGGCATTAATTTCCTCCTCCCCCACTACCGTACCCAGCCCATAAAGGTCAGAAAAATGGGATGCAAACGCTTCTGCCATCTCTTGGGAGTCTGTTAACAGTTCCCCTTCATACCATATAGAAGTAATAGTTCTACTAGCTTCCCACTCTCTAACCCTTGCTACTAGCAAACGACCTGGGACATCCCCATGTAATAAGATTTAGCCTGACTCTTCTTCAGCCAAAATTCCACTTTGCCATACAAAGGTCCACACTCCCCCTGAGGATTTAAGTTCTAAATCAATTTCTCCCGAAGAGCCCTCCAGAGGGGACAAAGGTTCTAATGCCCCCAAAATGAATTCCTCCTTAGCCTTCCTTAATCTGTTCCTTCTGGCCGCTATATCCTGGACTGCCCCTACATATAGCATTTTGCACATTGGCCAGGCCAATCTCTGATCTTGTAGGGATGGTAATTGAGATTGAATGAATCCCTTCAAGGATTCATCCAACTCATTCTGCACTGTGGTTTCAGAGAGCAATAAGTCATTTAGTCTCCATCTAACTGGCTTAGGGGGAGCAGGACATGGTTCCCACACTAGAGAGATGGGAGAGTGATCCGAGAGAACCCTGACTCCTGTGGTGAGGCCCTTCACTTCCCAGAGAACGGTACCACTGACCAAAAAAAAATCAATCTGTGAGTGAATCTTGTGAGCTGCCGGAAAAAAGGTCATAGCTGCCCTTCTTTGAGTGAGTTTTACTCGGGTCCACCAGAGCAGTTGCCTCCATCATCCTCCTTAGGGCAATCTGAGCCTTACTTGAAGGCCTAACAGATAGGGGCATCCTGTCTTCTAAATTACTGATACATATATTCCAATCCCCAGCCAGAATAAGGGAGTCGGTGGGTAATGCTGATAAATCTCTCTCTATTGAAGCAAAAAAATCTTAGGAGGATGGAGTGGGACCATAAATAGAAGCCAGCGCGATTACCTTACCGGCTAGAACCCCCAACAGGTACAGCCCCCTACCATCCTCCCTTAATAACACTTGGTCAACCCTGAGGGGACAATTACTACTTACTAAAATCGCCACCCCTCCTGACGCCTTTTCCCTACCCTGCCCATAGACCTGGCCCACCCACAATTTCTTAAGACAACTTAATTCTTCAGTCAAGAGGTGGGTCTCTGTAAAGCAGCTATATGAGCTCCCAAGTGTTTAATGTGCCTCAGAATTACCATCCTCTTCCGTCTACCCGAAGTCCTTTAACATTCCAAGAAGTAATGTTAAAACAGGACATTCTTCATAAAAGAGGAAAGAGAAGGGTAAAGAATAAAAAGAAAATAAACCAGAGACATAACGTGTGACTCAGTTCCCAGGCTATCCCATTCTGCCATCCTATACTGATCACACTATGGACTCTCTCTCTCTCTATCCCTCCCCACCAAACCCTTCCCCGCCCCCGATCCTCGATCGACCTCCTAAAATCTCAGCAGTCGTGGATGAGCCCTCCTCCAGACACCTCCCGCCCGCATTACTTGACTCTACTACAAAGAGAGTCTGCCCGTCCCTTAACCCCCTATCTTCCTAGTCCCCTCGTAACAAGCCATACTAAGGTATTGAAATAACCCCTCCCCACACTAGAAATACCAGAGAAGACATGTAAAGGATCCTCATTAACTCACATCTTAAAAGAAGTTAGCTCTGGTTAAGGCAATATCCAGCACCAATAGGAGGAGTTCAATTGTACTACTCAGGTGCCTTACTTTAGAAACACCTGGTCTATTCAGAATCTTGAGATCATCTCTGGAGCACCGAGCAGCCCCACAAGGCCTCCAAATCCAGGCATTGTGGGCCACTCTAATAAAGCTAGACCAGGTTTAATACAAAAACCAAAGTCCCAACCCAGAATAAAATGCAAATAAGGAAAGGGAAAGCTAGTAGCCTTAATTACACAGAATATAAGCACCTACAAGGTCCATATACTGAAAGTCCATCTTTAAGCCAAGCCTTGTACCAGCACAATATCTGAGTAGTCCGCCTCAGGTCTGAGGTTTAAATAAGTTGGGAAGTTCGGTGAGCAGGCATTCCAACGCATCTCTCGCCGTCAGGAATCGTTTTCACCTGATTGCAATCTCACCATCAGGGTTGCTGGATACTGCAGATGAAATTTAATGCCCGACATATAAAGCTTTTTCTTTATTTCAACATACTCCCTCTGCTTTTCTCTAATTGAGGGGGTTTGATCCTGGAACATCCAGAGTGCTGCTCCATTCCAATGGAGGGCTTTATGTTGCCTGGCCTTCCCCAGCACATGCATCTTCTCCTTGAAGTTGAGGAATCGCATAATGATCACCCTGGGTCGCGCACCCGGTGGGGGTATTTCCCTTAATGCTCTGTGGGCCCTCTCCAGATTATATGAGTCCCCAAAAGGTGACTGGCCCAATAACTTTAAGAGAAGATCTTGAATAAAGGAAACACAGTCCGCCCCTTCGGATCTTTCCGGTAACCCGGCCAATATCAGATTGTTTCTCCTACTGCGAGACTCCTGATCTTCTATTCGATCCTCCAGTTTCTTAATTAATTTTTTAGCTGTAGATAATTCCTGTTCCAGCACCACTTTCTCTCCTGTGAGGCTATCCTAGCCTCGGCATCTCCCATACGCTGTGCCAGGGATTGGAGTGCAGGTTTCACAGTTGCAAAGTCGGCCACTAGACCCTGCAGAAGCCTCTTAATATCCTGCAGATCCTCGCTAGGTTGAGGCATTACCCCTCCACCATTTAAATCTTCTTCAGTTTCCTTAAAGGTAGGGATTGTGGTTTAGGCCTCTTAGTTGCTGGTGATCTCGCACCAAAGGCTCCACAATTCGGGCTCCATCACAACTCCCAGCCTCGGTCAGCCAGCCACGCTATAGCGCACACCAGCGTGAATACAAAACCCGCGTGTCCGAGTTTAAAACCGATGCGATCGTCGCAAATACTCGGTCGCTAGAATTAGCACAGTTAAATACCCCGAGAGCACTCACCCACGGGCAGATTCTCAATAGTTACGCTTAAAGTTTACAGCTGGGGCCTAGGAGCGATACAGAGGACGTCTAGCCCGACTTAGCGCATCACATGACCTCCTCCGGAAGTTGGAGCATTGTTGGCAGAAGACCTGGCTAGAGGGTGACAAACTGGTCCTCAGTGCCCACTATGGTGAGTACCAGGAGACAATCTCCTGTAAGAAAGCAGAGTTCCTGTTCATGGAGATTGCCACAGGGAGGAACAGACCTGATCAGCTTTTTTGGACTGTGGTTAGGCTCCTTCATCCAGCCTGTCTACAGCCAGAGAAGACTTTTTCATCCACGTTATGTGAAGATTTTGCTCTGTTCTTCTCCAACAGTGTGTCATCCATCCAGTTGGGGATTCCATTAGGGGGGCTTACACCTCACAGTGGCTGGACTGATTGAAGCAGAGGCTGTCTGCTTGTCTGAGGGGAGTTTAGGCCAGTGGATGTGCCGGAAGTGACTGAGGTGATTTTAGAGCTGAATCACACATTCTGTGAGCTGGACCCAGCCCCAATGCATTTCTTGATGGAATGTGCCAAGGCTGTTAGCTCGGTGTTCACCATGATTGCCAGGTGCTCGATGGTGGAGGGGTTGTTCCCAGTGGCCTTGAAAGAGGCACTGGTGAGAGCCCTCCTAAAGAAATCTTCCCTCGACCCAGACATCCTGGTGAATTACCATCCGATGTCCAACCTGCCTCTTTTGAGCAAGGTTGTCGAGAAATTGGTGGCTCATCAGCTTGAGGATGGCCCCATGTCCTACAACATCCAGGAGCTATTTCAGTCAGGTTTTTGGGCTAGACACATCACAGAAATGGCACTAGTGAGGGAGCACAATGATCTACTCAGGGCTAGAGATAGAGGAGACAGCTCAGTTCTTGTACTCCTCGATCTCTCTTTAGCTTTTGACACCATGGACCACGTTGTGCTTCTCGATCGGCTCTGTGAGTTTTGTGTACTCGCTGGTACTGTCATCATATGGTTTGAGTCCTATCTCTCGGATAGGGTGCAGCGGGTAGTGATGGGGAATTACTCCTCCTCTCCAATGCTCCTGTCATATGGTGTTCCACAGGGCTCGATCTTGTTGCTAATGCTGTTTGTGGTGTATACGCTGCCCCTGGGTGAGCTCATTTGGCAATACAGAGTGAAGTTTCACTGCTATGCAGATAATACCCAGCTGTATTTGTCATTTGGTCTTGGAACATTCGGTGCCATTCACATGCTTAACATCTATCTGGCTAAAATCAATGACTGGATGGCTTCTAACTGGCTGAGACTTAACCCAGATAAGACAGCGGTGCTAGTGGTTGAGCTGGGTTACGGGCATGACGGGTTGCTGCCTGGAGCAGATAGAGGTCTTTTCCTGGGGTGTGCTTCATTAGTTGCTTCCCCAAGGGTGTGTAATCTAGGTGTGATCCTGGACAGCAGGCTGACCTTTGAAGATCAAGTGTCATCTGTTATTAAGGGTGTTTTTTACTGCTTACAGAACATCATCAGGATCAAACCCCTTGTTCCACCTGAGGATCTACCAATTGTAGTACACACCTTTGTTACCTTCAGGCTCGACTACTGCAGCACTCTTTACTTCAGGGTCACAAAAGGGACCCTCTGCAGGCTGCAACTGGTGCAGAATGCAGTAGCCTGGTTACTGACAAGCCTACCCAGGTCATGTCCCCCCAGCTTGCTCCTCACCAGCCTAATTGTTCTCTCTCTTATCCCCCTGTCTTATCAACACTAGGCCCATCCACCCACCTTATTCTTCCTTTCCCAACCTCGGATAGGCGCTCACTACCCTGGGTTGTGACATCCTACCATACCCCGTACTTTATAGCATTCAGTCCTGGGGCTCACACATGCTCCTTTTCTCCATCCACCTTCTCTACATCCCGTTTTACCAACTCCTTTCTGTGCACCGTGCCCTCCTAGCCTTTCTCCCCCTACCTCCCTCCCTTCCCCCCTACCTTCACCTCTACCTGGTGTATATTTTTATTTATTTTTTTTTCTTCCGTTACTTCCTCCTGCAACCTTAAATAACCTGCTTTATCTTCCTATAGACACTTCTATGTATGTGAATACCATGTAATCTGTACAATATCTGTATAATTCTACTGTATGTACATATGAACTTCTTTTTCTTCCTCTCTGTAAAGAGTATTATCTGTATTGCCTTGTAAATACCTGTGTTGACCTGTATATAGAATTGTTCATGCTCCACTCAGGTCCATCTTGCAAATGAGCTTCTGCTCAATGATGAGTGCCTGGTTAAATAAAGACATGATTGTTTGATTGATTGATGTCATGTTACCCTGGCCCTGCGTGCTCTGCTCTGGCTGCCAGTCAGGTGGAGGGTCCTTTGCAAGGTGGGCTTACTTACCTATAAGGACTTAAATGGAGTGGGTCCTGGCTACCTGTTGGAGCTCCTGACACCTGCAAATTCTTTTCGTTCTCTCCACTGCTCCTCGAAAGGCCTCTTGGATGTTCCCAGGGTTCAGCTCAGGACTTCTTGTGATTCAGCTTTCAGTGTCTCTGAGCTGACCCTGTGGAACATGCTTCCACCTGCAGTCCAGGAGGCCTCATTAATTGGTGTTTTTAAGCAAAGGCTTATGGTCCATCTATTCAGCCAGCCATTTACTTTATTTTATTTATTTATTTATTTAGGTCTAGGATTACAATTACCTTTGAGACAAGACTCTTTTACAAAGGTTCCATGTCAGATTACAGTACAATACAATTAATAAGGAAACACAGTACAAGAAAAGAGTTCATATACAAGAGCAACAACCAATTAATTGAGAATGAGTCACATGAGGTTTTGGGCAAACACAGAAGATGGAGGACCTTAACTGAAGATTGTGGGGAAAGAGGATGGGGTGGAGCAAAGGAGAGATTGGAGGAGCCAGGGGCATTGTCGACAGCAAAACAGAGAGAAGTGCTGGAGTACAAGTGGAGAAGGGAAAGGCTAGGGAGGGGGGTGAGGAGGAGAAGATTGAGAGATCTAAGTGCTAGGAAGAGGGAGCAGAAAGTGCTAGGGTTGGGATTCATTGGGCTTATTAACTAAGGCAATCACAGGAACTGGAGGCAGTAAGGAGAAGGCGGAGCCTAGATTTAAACATGCCCAGTATGGGAATGGAGAAGATGTCACAGCTGAGACCATTTATCCAGCTTGGGGCCCTATAGGCAAAAGATTTTTGGCGCAGTGCAGTACGGCAGAGGGGGACCTGTAAAAGCTGGGTTGCTGATTCCCTGGTGAGGCAAGGGTTATTGCTTGGGTGTAGTATGGACTGGACACCAGGGAGCATAAGGCCCATGGTGATTTTATTCACCATAATGCAGGTTAGATACTTTATGTGGTGTGACAGTTGAAGTCATCCAGTTTGCACATTAAGGTCACACATATGTGTAAGACGATGTGAACCAGAGAGGAGCCTACCGGCTTTGCTGAGGCAAGTAGCTTGGGTAGTAGTAGTGGGAATGCTTTATAGATTGAAAAGGTTTTTAACAGATGAGGTTAGAATAATTTTGGTTAATAGTCTTTTGTTTTCAGTTATTGATTATGGATTAATTATATATTTTTTTACTTCAGTTAGAATGCGTAATAAGTTGGAATCCACTTATCATAGTATTATTAGATTTGCTACAGGACAGAAGAAAAGAACTCATCATTGTTTATTATATAGTTCTTTGGGGTGTTTGTCATTAGTTGATAGGTTTAGATTACGTATTTTAGTATTTCTTCAAAAATTAAATTAGAAATTTTTCTGGTATTATTTGTGATATGTTTACTAAATTGATTAATGGTGTAGGAACCAGGTTGCAGGATAATTTAAATTTTAAATTTGGATTCCCTACTATAAAAGTGTTTTTTGCTCAGAATTCTCTTCAATTTTATGCGATGAAATTGTATAATAGATACCCTCTAACATTATGCAATGTGTTCTGATTTTGTCATTAAGAGGATTTTAAAAAATTTTGGTTGTTAATTCAAAGTGTTGTTGTTTTAAATAATGTATTTTTTATGTATGTTTGTTTTTTATATTTATATGTTGTATATTATTTATGTATGTATTATGTTGTGACTGGGCATCAGTGAAAATGGGCATTTTTGCTCACTGATTATACAGAATAAAAATTAACAAACAAACAAACAAACAAAGTAGCTATGCATTTGAGAGCAGTAGCTGAGGCAGAGCTGTAAATGATCAGCCCACAGTTGATGACAGAGACAACAGAGCTCTGAACAGTGATGGTCAAGGCTTCAGAGGAGAGATGTTGCCTGTGCCTGTAAAGTAGGCCAAGATGAGCATTTGCTGTTTTAGCAAAACTATCGATGTGAGTGCTATAGGATAGATTGGGGTCCAGCGTTATACTGAGATATTTAAAGGATTGCACTTGCTCAAGGGTAACTCCTAGGCAATTTGTGATGGATAGTGGATGGAGTCTGTGCCGGCTTTGGGAGCTACTGAAAAGCATTGACATTTTTTTTTGTACTTGAGGACCAACTTGTGCTTGCTAAACCAGTTTTCAACAGAGACGAATCCAAGCTGTAGTTTGTTTTGTAGAGGTAATGGGTTCTTATGGGAAGTGAGAATTACAGTATCATCTGCATATAAAATGATTTGTTCAGGGCATGATTGCTGGAGGGTGTTCAGAAAAAAGCTGAAAATTAGTGGTCCCAGTAGAGATCCCTGTGGGACACCCAAGCAGACAGGTCTTGCATCGTAGAGGACATCAGCAATTTTTCCCCTTTGAGACCAATTTTCCAAGTAACTTTAAAACCAGACCATTGAATCAGGTGACAGCCCAGCCTTCAGAAGCTGTACAAGTAGTAGGCCATGGTGGACGGTATCAAACGCCTTCGTTACATCGATGAAGATGGACCCTGTGAGTTGACCACTGTCCAGAGAACTGTGCAAGACTCCAGTGAATTCTAGGAGGGCAGATGTGGTGCTATGTCCTTTTCTGATGCCGTGTTGTTGTACACACAGAATATTGTGTTTGTCCAGGAAGTCAGTGAGTTGATCAGCAACAATGCATTCAAGGGCCTTGGAGAGGGGAGATAATATGGAGATCGGTCTATAGTTACCATGGAGGGCACTGTCACCACTTTTATTGACCGGTGTAACAGTAGCTGCTTTCCATTTGTAAGGGAACTGGTTGAGGTGCAGAGAGAGGTTCAAGCATGTCACCACTATATCTAGATTTAGAGATTGCCTTGGTAATACGTTTACGGGCCTCGTGCAGCTTGACTGATTTGAACTAGGAAGGCGGGTGTTTAGATGGAGCAGGAGACCTTGGGTGGGGAATAACGAGGTCATTATCCAGGAAGAAGTCAGGGTGGAGAACATTGCTGAGGTCAGTGAAAGCAACAGTGAAAGTGTTTGCAATGAGAGTTGGGTCAAGAGTAATGGTCCCATCAACATTTAGCATGTAGGGGAGTTCTGGGCTGCTTCCCAGTAACTTCTTTAATATTGTTCCAGAAGGCTTGCCCATTTCCCTAGGTGTTAGTGAGGGCATCCTTGTAATAGACACTTTTCTGTTGGCGATTGATTTTGTGCATTCGTTTCTGGCCCGCTTATAGTTCAGTATGTCAGTTTGCGCACCGGAAGCCCGTGCCAGCATCCAGAGGTGGTCCCTTGATTTTAGCTGAGTAATGAGCTCAGCAGAAAGCCAATGGTTGCAAAGGGTGCTGACTTTGTGCTTCTTGAAAGGGGCATATGACTCGCAGGCATTGTTGAAAGCATTGATGAAGTAGTCAAGGGCAGCGTTGACATCAGTTGCCTTGTATAATGGAGTCCAGTCATGCTTATTGAGTCTGGATTTAAGATGAGACAACTGCCAATGAGGAAGGACTCTGCTGGTGATGATCTTTTGGGAGGGTGTACAGAATTTGTTTGACTAGACACATGTAATGTGGGAATGATCACTGAGAGAGTCAGGGAGGATGGAGATGTTGGAGATATGAGTTGGATGGCTATCAAGAACCCAGTCCAGGAGAGTCCCAGTGCCTGTTTTATAGTTTGTTCAAATTGGGGAGTCAACCAGATAAGTTAGGTTTGCTGAGGAGATGGCATCTTTCAGTCCCCCTATCTCCGGTGTCAGCCAGTTTATGTAGAAATCACTTAGCAGGATAAATTCTGAGCCAAAAGGTTGGTTACTGATGAAATCCAGGACGGTATTGAGACATTTCCCTTGTTTCTTAGGTGGGATGTACACAGAGACTACTGTGAGGGCTTTGTTATGGGCTCCTAGAAGGATTCTGATGGGAAGGATCTGAGAGGCTGAGGCCAGGGTGGTGGTAGAAATGGGGTGACCCAGGAGAGTGTCTTTGAGGTAAACAGCATGCCCCCACCACATTTAGATGTCTGGTCTAGTGTAAAAACATTATAACCTGGTAGGGAAATAGCCAGATCAGGGACATTGGGTGTTAGCCAGGTTTTGACAACCGTAAGAATGTTAGGGTTGTATTGTGTTGTAAAAACTTGCAGGGCATCAAGCTTAGGGAGTAAGCTACAAATGTTTAGAGTAGCAAGGGATAATGCTCTGACTGCTTTCACGTGGTTGCTTGAAGAAGGTGTGCTTGGGCTGGGGTTAGGGTGGATATTGCCTGACAGCAGCAGTAGGAGGAGCAGGAGCTTCAGGGTGCAAGGACAGTACTCACCAGGGTGGTGGAGCAGTTGTGTATCTGATTGTTTCTAACAGTCACCAGTGGCTGTGCACTACCCACCCAACCTTCCCCACCACCCCAGGTGTGGCATTTCCTTTATAGCCACAGTTCTGACATCACTTTCTCAATAGGTCTTGGGGCAGAACTGTCATATTCCTAATAACCCTGCAACGTGCATAAAGAGTAGTTACACAAAACAAATAATAATACATATGTAATTACATATTGTATAGAATAAGGGAGCAGGACATGTGGGGAGTGGTGCAATGCACTGGCTGTGGGGCAGCAGTTTTCCAGGAAACATTCTGGAAACTGCATTTCTGTCCTATTTGTAGGCAACTGTCAGCTCTGAGGTTGCCCACCTCCAGGCTGAACTAGCAAGGACTAAGGAGGCCACCCCCTCCCAAAGAGCACCACTGCCACAACCACTGAGTTATAGGTTTCAGAGTATGAAGAGCAGTAGGACCACAGTGGGTTCTGGGAGGGTGTGGGTGGTGGACCAGAGGCGAAGCCCCCCAGTTGTACCTCTACACAAATCAGATGCATTCTGGCAGAGCAAGGTTCCTCTATGATGCCACCCTCAGTGGAGACCCAGAAGAATGCTGAGGACATCCACAAGGGAGACCCACAAAAGTGTGGCAATGGACACCACAGGGGAAGGAAACAGCTACTGATAGGGGACTCAATTGTTAGGGGGGTAGAACTGAGGAAGGGAGAGAAGGAAGTAAGCTGCCTGCCTGGTGCCATGGCTTGGAGGGACAAGAAGCGAATCCTCACAATTGTAGAAGCGGCATCACAGGAGAGAGAACTAGATATCATTGTCCACCTTGGGACAAATGACCTAGCTAAGTATGGGATCAGTGCAGTGCAGAATGAATTTGTGGAGTTGGGGAGGGGCCTCAGACGGGTAGCAAGCACAGTAACCTTCTCAGAGGTGCTACCAGTCCATGGCAGGAATGAAGCTAGGGTACTGCACACCATGCAGTTTAATGAATGGTTGCAAAACTGGTGCAGAGCACAAGGCTTTGGCTTCATTGGGGACTGGGGGTCCACCTGGAGAGATAAAGGTCTATACTGGTATGATGGTCTGCATTTGTCACAAAGGGACCAAGCTCCTAGGTGACAGGTTTAAATGCTTCCTTGGCAAGCTTTAAACTAGATAAGGGGAGGTACTGATAAAAGGCAGGAAAAGTCAAGCCTCCCCCCACAAAACAGGGCAGGTAGTAGGGTAAACACTGAGGTACAGAGCTCAACACAGGGCAGGACGGGGGTAAATGGTAAAATAGATAAGAGCAATAAGAGCAGGGATGGGGGAAAAAAGGATCAAGCCAACATTAAATGGAGGCAATGACTACTAATGCCCGTAGTCTGGGAAACAAGCTTTCTGAGCTAGTAGCTTTGATGGAAGATGAACAATTGGATATTGTGTGCAGTCACAGAAACATGGTACACTGAGAACCATGAATGGGATTTCAACATACCAGGGTACGCAATCTACAGAAGGGACAGGGAAGGCAAAAGAGGAGGTGGAGTAGCTCTATACATAAGGGAAGGGATCAAAGCTACAGAACTAAAAAGTAAAGGGGGAGGACAAGAGGCCATGAAGATGGGGAATGGCATCGTAATCGGCACAGGGGTTGTATACAGACCCCCGTTTCAAGGGGAGGAAATGGACAAGAAAATGATAGAGGACATTCTCAAAATGGCTGAAAAAGGGGAGATACTGTTGATGGGGGACCAGAATATGCCAGATGTTAACTGGAGGACATATACTGCAGCCACATCCAAGAGCAGGGTCATTCTCGATGCACCTGCAGAGGCAACTAGACAGCTAGTGCTGGAACCCACTCGGGAGGGAGCAATACTAGACCTAGTACTCTCAAATGGAGAGGGATCACAAATTTAGAAGTCAGTAGACATCTGGGAACAAGTGACCACTGCACAGTGTGCTTCACAATGAGCACAACCATGGAGATAAGCCATACAAAAACAAGGATACTGGACTTTAGAAGGGCTGACTTTGGCAAAATGGGTGAACACCTGAAGAATGCACTAGCAAATGACCAAATAGGAGGGGTGGAAGAACAATGGAAAAAAAACAAAACTGCCATCATAGAGGCAACAAGTCTTTGTGTAAAACAAATAAAGAAAACAAAGCGGAGTAAAAAAACACTATGGTTCTCAAAAGAGGTGGCAGGGAAGGTTAAGGAGAAAAAGGCTGCATTCAAAAAGTATAAGGAATCACAGAGGGAGCACGACGAGGAACTGTATCAATTAAAGCAGAAAGAAGTAGGAAAGGCAGTCAGAATGGCAAAGGCACAAACCGAGGAAAAATAAGCCAACTCGGTCATAAAGGGGAAAAACCTTTATAGGTACATTAGGGAGCATAGAAAGGTTAAGGAGGGATTGTGAAGATTAATAAAGGAGAGGGGAGGTGGGCAGAGGGAGACAGTGAAAAGGCAGAGATACTGAATGAATACTTTTGCTCAGTATTCACAAAAGAAGATGAGGAGCAGTTACCTAAACCAGACAATAGAAGAACTCTGGGTAGGGGGGTTGATACCAGTCCATTCACAGAAGAAAGAGTCCTGAAAGAACTCCTAAAACTCAAGGTGGACAAAGCAATGGGGCCTGATGGGATTCACCCCAGAATCCTAAAAGAACTAAGGGGGGACCTAGTGACACCACTGACCACACTTTTTAACAAATCATGGCAGGATGGGGTGGTACCTGAGGACTGGAGAAGGGCAGATGTGATTCCTCTTTACAAAAGTGGGAGCAAGGCAGAAGGAGGAAACTACAGACCTGTAAGTTTGACCTCAGTGGTAGGGAAAATGATGGAATCACTTCTGAAAGAAAAATTGTTGAGCACCAAAGAGGCCAGCGGGCACAGGACCCAAAGCAACATGGATTTACAGCAGGAAGGTCATGTCAGACTAATCTAATTGATTTCTTTGACTGGGTGACCAAAGTAATAGACCAGGGAGGGGCTGTGGATATGGCCTACCTAGACTTTATCAAGGCATTTGACACAGTCCACACAAAGATTAATAATCAAGTTAGCCAGCCTGGGTGGGTCCCAGGGCGGTAGCCTGGGTAGCAAACTGGCTGCACAACAGGACACAGAAGGTAATAGTGAATGGAACACATTCGAAGAAAGGGGTTACTAGTGGAGTACCTCAGGGCTCCAGTACTGGGTCCAATCCTATTTAACATCTTTATAAGTGACATTGCAGAGGGTCTGAGGGAAAGGTATGCCTCTTTGCAGATGACACAAAGATCTGTAACAGAGTTGATACACAAGAGGGGTAGAAAAGATGAGAAGGGACTTGGCAAGGTTGGAGAAATGGTCAGACATATGGCAACAGATTCAATGCAAAGAAGTGCAAAGTAATGCACCTGGGAAACAAAACCCAGGAGAAGAGTACACAATAGCAGGGAGGTACTAACAACAACAAAAATGGAAAGGGACCTGGGAGTAGTTATATCAGATGACCTAAAGGTGGGTAAGCAATGTGAGAAGTCAGTAAGGAGAGCCAGGGGATACTGGATGCATAGGAAGGGGCATCACAAGTAGAAAAATGGAAGTGATTATCCCTCTATACAGACAGTTGGTGAGACCCCATCTGAGTACTGTGTGCAGTTTGGAGACCTCATCTATGCAAGGACATAGACAGAATGGAAGCAGTCCAGAGGAGGGCAACTAAAATGGTGCAGGGTCTACATCAGAAACCATATGAAGAGAGACTGAGAGAGCTTAATATGTATACCCTTGATGAAAGGAGGGACAGGGGGACATGATAGAAATGTTCAAGTACCTCAAGGGAATCAACAAAGTCCAGGAGGGTAGCATCTTTCAGAAAAAGAGATGTGTAAGAACAAGGGGGCACAGTTTAAAGATAGAGGGGGAACGGCTCAGGGGTAATGTGAGGAAATTCTTTTTCACGGAGAGAGTGGTGGATACATGGAACAGCCTTCCTGAGGAGGTCGTTGGGTCTAAAACAGTGGAGGAATTCAAACATGCTTGGGAAAGACACAAAGCAATTATAGTGCGGGGTTGCAGGAAGCAGGCTGTTGGTTAACTAGAATCTGCAGCTTATCCAGTAGGTAGGGAAATGGGCAGACTGGGTGGGCCAAGTGGTCCTTTTCTGCCATCAAAGTCTATGTTTCTATGTTCTATGTTTCTATGTGCACAGACGTAGTTCCTTGAGAGTGAGTTTGTGAGTTCGTTTTATGCTGAAGCAAAGGCAGGTTTGCTGGTGCTGGTGCCAGAGTGATGTTGTGAGTGAGCGTGAGAGAGGAGGTAAGTGAGCCCACAGCCCTTTCGCAGGATGGCTTGTGAGTGTCCTGCCAATAATAGAGGAGTGCACCTGTGGGGGGACAGTGTTCATAATGGAGGATGTCTGGGTGGAGGTAGGAGATGTCTAACTGGGTGGTAGGAAAGGGAGAGGGGAAGCAAGCTGCAGGGAGGCAGAAAAGGGGAAACAGGGGGCCGGCCCATTGGTGCAGCGGTTGTATTTCCACTTGTGATGCCGGTGACCTGGGTTTGGGAATGGACTCGGGTCATCGGAGGGCCGGCCAGGGGGAGAAGGATTGAGCATCCCTAGGACTGCTGTCCTTCTCCAGGAGGAAGAGGGGAATCCACGATTGCAAAGGAGTGACACCAGGTGGAGGCCGGGTGGCCGCCCTGTATGCGACGTGAAATCAAAGCTCTCTGGGATGGGACAGACACTGGCGTCATTGCACGTCTCCACTCCAGCTTACAGGGGAAGGAAAAAACACAGTGGGACCCTTGTCTCTGTGAAGCTCTCCCCGGGACTTGCCTCTGCTGCCAGAATCTCTCCCAACTAGATACTAGCACATGGCACCAAATACCAGAGACCAGTGCCATGGCCCTGCCCTCTAGGGGGCAAGCCGGGGGGTGACCAGGAGAGCACTGGCAATGGGCAGTAGGTGGGATTCCCAAGGGCCGTGACCAGGACTGATTCCAACAGTAGGGTCCTGCCTGGGATAAAGCAGAATAAAAATATTAAAAAAAAGAAAAGGGGAAACAGGGAAGAGAGGAGGAGGACCTGAGGAAGCAAGGTAGAGTGGGTCACAATAGCTAAGGCAGTAGCGAAGGGCAAGAAAAGGCTCTGGAGGGGATTAAACAGTAACCAAGCAAGAGAAACCAATGGGCTTCAGGCAGGGAGGTGCCTCATGCAGGATGGTGAAGCTAAGATCTATTTAATTATGCCCAGAGGTGGGGGAGGGGGGCAGGCATAAAATTTTGCCACTTTGCTATGAGTTTCAATGGATGCAGAAGCCCAGAGTAGTCAGAGAGACTGGCAGGCCAATCAGAGAGCAAGTTGTGAGCAGGGGTCCAATCAGGGAGCTAGGCACAGAGCGAAGGACCAATAGCAGCTGCTCCGGGCTTTCCCAGCCAGGGATGGGTCTTACCCAGCATTCTGGAGCTCCCCAGTGGGTTCAGAGAGGTGGCTTGGGTGGCAGACTTTCAAGCCACGGCCACTCCAGTGGAGGACATGGATGGCCCGGTCAAGGGCAGAATCTAAGAGAGGGAGATTAAGGGAGAAAGGTTAGCTAAGAAGGGGAGAAAACAAAGGGGCATGATGCAGTAGCTAAATCGGGGGGTTGGGGGTAGAAGGCCAGAGATGGCAGACTGGAAGAGAAATAGTAGCAGAGCCGAGGGAGAGGGTGCAGGCAGATACAATAAAGAAATTACGCTTCTTCTGGTGCCAGGGCAGGAGAGGTGTGGGGCAGGAGAAAAGGTTGCAGAGAAGTAAGAGAGATGCAGGGAAAGTAGAGTAACAGAGAGAGCAGGAACTGGTGGCGGGGGGGGGGGAGCAGTAGAGTTTAAGCAGGCACAGTCAATTCAAAAATTCCAAGTAAACAGTCTAGCAAACAACACTTTAAACAGTACAATTGGCAACACAGTAAAATGGCTACAGAGTCAAGTAGTAACATTTTGGCACCTTTCTATGAGTTTCAATGGGCATAGAAGACCAGAGTAGTCAGAGGGACTGGCAGGCCAATCAGAAAGCAAGCTGTGAGCAGGGGTCCAAACAGAGAGATAGGCACAGAGTGAAGGACCAATAGCAGCTGCTCAGGGCTTCCCTAGCCAGGGATGAGTCTTACCCGACTTTCTGGAGTTCCATGGCAGATTCAGAGAGGTGGCTTGGGTGGTAGGCTTTCAAGTCATGGCTGCTCTGGTGGAGGACATGGATGGCCGAGTCAAGGGCAGAATCCGGCTTTCTGGAACTCTGTGGTGGATTCAGAGAGGTGGCTTGGCAGCAGGCTTTCTAGCCATGGCCACTCCGTTGGAGGATATGGATGGCCCGGTCAAGGGCAGAATCTAAGAGTATTTACTGAATAATATATTCCAGCCCTGTCTTTATTACAGTAAATTTTAATTTTGAGTATTGATTTTATCTCCTGCTGCTTTTAAGAGTATCAATATATATTTTGTTATATAGCATGAGGTGCCCAGAGCCTAAGGGATTGAGTGCCTTAAAAAATTAAATTAGCCTTGCTTTTGCCTTGTCTTGCCAAAGGAACTCAACAACCAGAACAATCACCAAACTGTTTACTTGAGTGACAGAATGTTATGTAACTGACGGGATTCTATGCAGTGCATCTAGGTGCCCAAATTTCCTTATGAAGGCTTTGTTAGTGTGTCTTAGACCACGTGCCAGTTTTTCTAATTTTTTGAGTTTTTATAGTGTCATGTAGCCATTCTTGGTGGATTGGGCAATGCTTTTCTAGCCAGCTCTTTAGGATTTGTCTTTTGGCTCTGTTGGTGATTAGAGAGAAGCCATGTCAGAATCTGGCCCCTACTTCTGAGTCAAAAAGCTGGCCCATAACGCATTTCTCAAAGCTAAATAGCATTTGATATCCTAGTAAGGAGTGGGGCTTGCTTTTGATCTTATTCCAAAAAGTTGTTATTGTAGGAACAGTCCTGCATTAGGTATTTTAGGTTTCCTGGCGCTGTATTGCATTTATGGCAATTGGAAGGGAGAAGAAAACTCATTTTGAAAAGTTTTTGGAGTATGTAGTAGAGATTGTGAAGAATTTTAAGTTGTTGTGTTCTTAGTTCTATTATGGAGGAGGCTACCTTTGTGAACTTCCATATCTTCTCCCCACTTCCACTCTGACGTGCTTAGTCCTAGTATATTGTACCAAAGGTCTGTTACCTCATCTGCTTGACCTAAGATATTGTCAATCAGGTTACTGTACCAGTATGATGTCCTGTGACATGCTACAAGGTTTTGTCTCAGTTCCATTCCCTATGGTGAATTTATGGGTGCTAGTTCCCTTCTACCCCAATGTTGTCTAATAGCATGTTGTAGTTGGAGAAGGAAAAAAGCATCCCTAGGTTGGAGGTCATGTTTGGGTTAAGGATACTGAAGGGGATGAATTTGCCTTCACTTACAATGTTGTCAACAGTATTCAGTCCCTTGTTTGCCTAAGTTTCATTTAATATCATAACTTTAAAGTTGTTCCCACAGGTTTATTTTCTGATCCAAGAAAAATCTCAGATCCACTCCCACCACATTTGCGAGCTGCGTCTATGTCTCATGTGTGAAAGTGAGAGGCCAATCTTTAAGTCATGTAGGCAGTCTACTGTGTATGAGTGTGGAGAGGTCTAATTTGCTTGGTGTGCAGATACTTTGTTCAAGCTGTACCCATGTCGGTGTGTACTCTCTTGGTATCTGAGCTCCTTTTTCTATCAGCCAGTGGCTGATGTACTTTATCTGGGTTGCCCAGCCATAAAGTTTCATATCTGGTAACTTTAGGCCACCTTTGTGGATTGGTCTTGCCAGCTTTTTGAGAGAGCACCTGGCGTTCTTTCCTGCCCAAAGTTAGAAATTAATCGCCACAGCTGACATCCCCATTCACTCAGAAATCTTCCATGCAACGTGCTAAACAAGAACAACACTCTCGGCAGAAAGTTCATCTTGACTGCCTGGATTCTCTGACCCATTGAAATTGGGAACTTAGTCCACCTTTCTGTATCTGCTTCTAGTTATTGGAGAAGCTTGTTCATATTGAACTTCACCATGTCTACCACTGAGTCGCACAAGTCGATATCATGGTATGAAATGTTCTTGGTCTTCTGCTGTAGGCCGAGATCCATTACCTGGGGTTATTTGCACCTGTGGTTCAGTGGCAGAACTTCAGATTTATCATTATTTAGTTTACATCCTGAAAAGGAGCTGAAATGGGAAATTATATCTAGTAGGGTAGGAATTGAAGTTGCTGGGTGGGTGAGGAATATGAGCACGTCATCTGCATTGGCTGAAATTTTGAACTGTGTGCCATTGAACACTATACCTTTAATGTGTTCTGCTTCCTGAATTTTTAGAAGTAGTGGTTCCAAGGCCAGATTGAATAATAGGGGGGCAGTGGGCATCCTTGTCTAGTGCCCCTCGTTAGCTGGAAAGGGACTAATTTGAGCCATTGGTGAGGACTGCTGTGACTGTGGCTTTATACAAGAGTTTGACCATTTTTATGTATCCTGGGGGAAAGCTGTATCTGTCCAAATTGTAGAACAGGTATGACCATTCCACTCAGTCAATGGCTTTTTCGGCATCTAATGTGACCAGTGCTGCAGGCAATTCCAGGTTGTGAGCTATTGTGCAGAGGTATGATATTTTCCTGGTGTTGTCTGAGATATGGCAGACATTCATGAAGCCAGTTTGATTAGGGCATATTATGCGAGGTAATACTTTCTGTAATCTAGTGGCCACAAGTTTTGCACATATTTTGGTATCAATGTTTAGTAGTATAATTGGTCTATAGCTTTCACAATGTACTGCATTTTTGTTGGGCTTCAGAAGGAGCATTATAATTCTGTTACACAACATCTGTTGTAAGTTATGTGTGTCAATGGCCTCATTGAAGACCTCTTGTAACACAGATGCTAGCTCGCCTACAAAGCAGTGATAGAAGTCAGATGTAAAACCATCTTCTCCAGGTGCCTTCACTTTCTTCATAGACTTAACAGCTTCCTCAATTTCTCTTAGGGTTATCCCCACCTGGAGCGTCTCCTGCTGTTCTTTTGTGATCTTGGGGATTTGGATGTCCTCTAGAAATGTTGAGGCTGAGTTTTATGAGAACTCACCTTGCTTGGTGTATAGTGTATTGTAAAAGTTGTGACCGCATTGGTTAATGTTGGTTAATTGCTTAATGATGCTGTGGTGCAGCATGAGGGGGATGCTGCACTCCAGAGGTGATGTCTTTTGGATCAAACATTAAACCAAGGTCAAATCTGCCTTTTCTGGTGGTAGTTAAGGTGGATGGTAAAGATCCCATGGCACTTCTCATAAAGAGCAGAGGAGTTTTTTTATTAAAGGAAGCAAAACCACATAGAAAAAGACATACAGCCAACATGTAAAAGAAAACATCATCAAATTAAGGTACATCTATTTTCATAGACTATAGTCTTAATCAAAATCAACTTCAAAAATCTTCTGTGTGTTGGTAGGTGGCATTTTACTTATTACTGTGTTTTCTTTATACTTTCTAAAAAAGGAGAGACCTCTCCACCATATTTTAACTGTATTAGAGTCATTAAGAACAACTGTATTATCATAAATTTCTAATAATGCTTTTTCACAAACCACCTTAAATACAATATAAGGCCTACACTGCTGATGAAGTACCTATTGTACTCTAGCATGCCAGAGGTAACATTTTAGGACTGCAAAAAAAAAATGATAATGTACTCTTGTTGAATTTTAACAAACAATTTGAAAAGTCTCCCAAAATCAATACTTCATAAGTTAGGTTTTGTAACTAAACCAGATTCCAGGCTTGAGCCACAAAAGCCCATAAAGTATGGAAAAAGGAGCAGTCTAGGCAAAAATGCTCCATAGATTCTTCTGCAGCACCATGACCAGGAAATGGGCATGTATGTTCTTCCAAGGGTTTATGCTTATTATTAACTCAGACATTTAGTTTCCCATATGTACCTAACCAGTCCACCTCCCACATTTTTTTTTTGGGGGGGGTGCATTTTTCATTCAACATATTGATTACTAATTGTTGCTTATTAGGTCTACAATTTTTAAATTCCAGCTGAGTTGGACCTACTGTGTCTAGAGCATAATTATATAACTGTTTCTGGGAGGAAGAATCAAAAAGGGGTTTTGTAATGTTCCATTTATATAATTTCTGTACTGTCAATCTCATGGAGTCTGGTATCAACGAGTACAGTATTTAAAGTATTTTAATGGGGTGACCTCCCATTTGTCAAAGAAGACCTTCCAGTTATTAAGGAACCATCATTGTGTTAGGGAGTTAGAGTCTTTCCAGGGTAATCTCATAGACTATACCCAGAATAAAGAGTGAAGAAAGGCCACCTGGTCAGGCCTACCCAAGCCACCTCTATCCGATGATAACTACATGAAACCACATTTAATTGGGTTCAATCAGCTTCCCCATAACATGCAGAAAAATATATTATAAATATGAGTCTCTGTTGATAATGGTAATGGAAATATTGATTACAGACAAATCAAACAAAGAATCAAAAATTGTTTAATAAGAAACACTCTTTTAAGCTTAGATAATTTCCATCCCTTCCAAGAATTTACTTTAGTCTCACAGCTTTGTAAGGCCTTTTCCCAGTTTGTGATAGCATTATTGTGCTTGATAAAGGTCATACCCAAAATCTTTACTTGGCCCATAGTGACAGGGAAGTCAGCAATGAAAGATGCAGGGTCCTCTCTTGGCCCGAGTAACACAACCTTTCATTTATCTATGTTAAGTCGGGCAGATGATGCCTATGAATATAAACTGAGCTCCTGACGAACTGCCAGTATGCTGGCATTATTCTTAAGAAGTAGACATGTATCGTCTGCGTAGGCCAAAATTTTAATCTCATCTCTCTGGATTGACCCTGTCATCCCCTGAATATTCCGGTTCTTAACAATCTTCCCCAGTAATTGGTTCAAAGAGAAGATATAAAGCGAGGGGCTTAAGGGGCAGTCCTGATGGACTCCTTCCACTACCAGAAATTCTGGGCCCATGCTCTCCCGTATAATCGAGCTGCAGCATGCATTCACATAAAGCAATCTGATCCATTTAATAAAGTGGTAAAGAATGCTATACACTTGTAGAACTTTAGACAGGAATCCATGATTTACTTTATCAATAGCCTTCTGTTGATCCAGAGATACCATCCAACCTGTCCCCTGTGATTTTTGGAAGAATTCCCATATCTCTCTAATTATTATGAGGAGGTGGAAAATTGATCTATTTGGTAATCTGCAAAACTGAGAAGGATGTATTATTGCCACAGCAATTTTTCTCAATCGGAGGTGAAGGATTTGAAAGAGAATTTTGAAGTCAGCATTTAGAAGACTTGTGGGTCTCCAATTCTGAAAATTAGTTTTTTTCACCAGATTTATGGAGAAAAATAATTAGGCTTTTAGAAAAGTGTCCTGGAATCGTGTTATGCCAAAAGAAGGAATCAAAAACTCTTTCCAAAAAGAGTACTATTTCTACTAAAAAAGTTTTATAGAAATTTGAAAGGGAGGCCATCGATTTCAGGAGCTGCTCCAGACTTAGGTGACTGAATGACCTCTGAGATTTTTACCAGTGAAATTGGTTGAGTTAGAGAAAGGAGTTCTTCCTGGGATTGAGAGTTGGGGGAGATTTCTGACAAGTAGTTGGAAACACCCTGATCCTGGTGGTGAGGGTCTATGGAAGTAGGTGCCAGATTTTCCATCATTATACTGGTCAGGGCCTCACAGGATGTTGCCACCATACAATCTCTTTTTTAGGGATGAAAAGGATGCTGCCTGCCTCTGGATTTTGCATGCTGCACAAGAATGGTGTTTTCTGAATTCCATATGAGAGTTCTGCTCTGATGATGCGTGCTCAATCATACTGAAAAGTTAGCATATCTTCTTTCACTCTGTCAACTTGTGAAGTCAAAGTGTTTCCTACTGTAGGCATTAAGGATAAGAGATGTTGCAGCTGGTTTCTTAATTTTAGATACTGAGAAAACTGTTTTCTAGAATGAGTTTTTCCATGACACTGGAAACATTTCTGAATGTCTAGTTTGGTGTCATGCCACCAATCTCCAAGATCATCGTAGAGCTCAATGACAGATGCCCAGGCCAATAACAGCTGTCTGACTGCAGACTGAATCCCTGAGTCAGTAAGCACTTGAGTATTAAGTTTCCATCTCAAAGTTCCGGATGGATATTGAGGATCTTGACCTATTGAGGAAACCACCATAATGTGATTGGAAAATTCAACCAGAACCAAATCCATTGAACCTACCATTAAGTGTTTAGAGGTAAAAATATAGTCAATTATAGTAGTA
The DNA here is from genome assembly GCA_016271365.2 of Neoceratodus forsteri. Lineage (NCBI taxonomy): Eukaryota > Metazoa > Chordata > Ceratodontiformes > Ceratodontidae > Neoceratodus > Neoceratodus forsteri. The sequence goes on from CM028129.1 coordinate 29,672,102, forward strand.
TACTGTGCACATTTATAAGTGAAAGTCTGCCGACCTGTAACCAAATCATTAGTTTATTTGGTCTGTGGTAGAAATGCAATTTGTAAAGGCTAAAGAATCACAATACATTTTTGAGCAGGTGGCTAACCCTCCAGGGATTTTCAGACTACAGTTTAAATCTCCCCCATTTTTAGAGGCCGAGCCATGGCTAAATAAGGTTGTATGATGTCGAACAGTTTCACCCTATCTGCTTTACTTTGAGGGCCGTAGACATTAACCAGTCTACATGGCTCCCCATCCCAATATCCGTCTAATATTAATGCCCTCTCTGGAATAAGATCCATTAAGTGGAACAGAATAATCCTATTCCCTAAAAAAAGGAAACCAATACTATCAGTCTTATTCGCATTAAAGGAACAGTAAGAAGGCCTCCAGGGCCATTCAGCTTTAAATTATGTTAACTGGGTAACTGAACCCATCCATGCTTTCTGGGGTATAATAATGTCTAAATTCATATCCTGAAACAGTTGAAAAACAGCATGCCATTTGATGCTATTAATTAAACTGTGACAGTTTAAAGATGCTACTTTAGTGTTCAGCATTTAAGAGGGTGTCAGTCAGCTGGCCCGCTGACACAGCAGTTGGAATTCTGCTTGTGGTGCCAGCGGCCCAGGTTCAGGAACTAACCTGGGTCATCGGAGGGCCAGCCAGGGGGAGATGGATAGAGCACCCCTAGGGCAGCTCTCCTTCTCTGGGAGGAGGGTGGGGTAGTGTCTGGAGTAATGAGGACTCCTGGTGGAGGGTGAAAGTCACTCACGCTACTGGCGCTTGGCATCAGGGAGACGAGGCAGACACTTGCATCATTGCACATCCCCGCCTCTGAGAAACAGGGAAAAAAAAGATGGCAGGTAGATCCACTGTCTATGTGAAGCCCTCCCTGAGCGCTTCGATTAGCTACCATTGCCGAATCCCCGACCAGATACCAGTTCTGCGGCATGGATGAAGGGAACCGATGCTGCGGCCCTGCTCTCCGGGGGGGGGTAAGCCAGGGATAACTGGGGATGGCGGCAGTAGATGGCAGAGGAAGTCCCCAGGGACTGTGACCAGGGCTGATGGTGACAGCAGGACCAGCCAGGATAAAGTAGTAAATAAAAAAAAAAGAGGGTGTCAGTCCAATTTCTTTTTTCTCCTTTTCTTCTTTGCAGCATAAAGATTTTCTGGGGGCTGGGAAGATGTTATATTCATATCCAGGGAGTCTGGTAGGTCAACATCCATTTCTGATTCCCCCAAGCTGAGGATGTAAGTACGCCATACAGATTGTCAGTGTCAAGTGGCATAGAACCCTTCTCCTTTTTAGCTATCTAGAATACCTTCTGTTAGGTGGAAGTATAATGTCCTGCTGCAGGGGTGCAGGTTCTGAAAGATCAACCAGTACTTCTTGATCTTTTGGGTCAGAATAACTCACAGGTTGAAATAGGCCATCTGCAGATTCCATTGGTGGATCCTTCTGAGGTTCTGTGGGAGCTGTCATGAGTTCTGGTTCAGTAGGTACCAGGTCTGTAGGTGCTGTGGACCTGGGGAGGGGGGTCAGGGGATGAAGATGTGTCTGCTTGATCTTTGTTAATTAGGTCTTCTAGGTCCAACTTCTGGTGTTTGTTGGGTGAAGCCCAAGGGCAGTCTTGATTGAGATGTCCCTATTCCTCGTATAAGTTGCATCTGGTATGATTGTTACACTGGGAGTTTATATGGCCCACCTCGTAACATAAGCTGCAGTGAAGCTTATCACAAACACTCGATAAATGAATCCTGGACCCACAGTGTCAGCATGCCTTTGGCTGACCGGCATAGAAGCTGACCCCCCTGTTGTGTCTGAGAAAAATGTGATTTGGAACACGAACTATGCCTTCGTCAGTTTGGTGCAGCATGACTTTGAATTTCCACTCCCCAGTCCAGAACTGTTCTCCATCTAGTGTGGCCTCAGGGGCACTCAGTACCTCACATTTTTGCTGGAGCCAGTGATAGATGTCTCCTACATGGACACTTTCATTCTTAAACATTATGGTGACCATTTTGACTAAAGGTTTTGTAAGTGGAATTCCCAAAAATGGTGACCAGAGAGGGGAGAACATTAATTGTCTTTATTTGGACCAGAAATGTTTCGAGTAAGTTGGCAGAATAGAAACTAATATCAAATGTGTCTTCACCTGGGATATGGATAAAAGCAAAGACATCTGCAGGGGAAAAATGTGTACTTAATCAGGACTTTCTCTACATACTGCCAGTTTGGCTGAGGGTCTAACCCCCCCCCCTTGTATTTGAGTCTGATAGCATGCCATCTTGGAAATGGCTCCATTTTACTTGTTTTGAAATAATGGTCAAGGAGGGGGTTCTGACTGAGGGGATTACCCGAAACAGTCAGCCCTTGGACTTCTGGTCTGTTAGGTTCTTTTTGGGATGTCCTGGAGGGAGGTTGCTATCCCCTTTAAATGTTGTGTTTGGTATCCCAGATGTAGCTTGCATGTCCATTGTAATTTGTTGTATGCTATCTTCAGCATGTTTATTCTACCCTGGAGGATATCTCTCCTTACCATCACTAGTAGTGGTAGGAACTTTAGCAGAAGCATTACTTGAGTCTTGCTGGGGAACATGGGTTTCTACCTCCAATGGGGGAGGCCAGGCTGGTGAAGCCAAAGTCTGGGAAAAGAATTAGGGTCCCAGGCTGGATCAGGTATCCAGCCACCATATTCATTCTGAATCCACGCTGTACCTTTAAGGGCAAAATCCGACCAGGGTTTAATAGCAGCAATGTCTGTTGGAAGCCCGAAGGCAGATTGAATAGCAGCCACTCCAGAGTTCAGATCCTGAAACGCTGGACCCTGCCATCAGTCAGCACCAGAGAGCATATTATTCTTAGTCAATAAAATTTGTGCAGCATTTATTGGAGAAATATTTCTGTTATAGAGTGTGACATTATCTATTTTCCTCCTTAAGTCATCCATCTTTTTCTTCTGGCTCAGTTCATCCTCTTTTAGAATTTTAATGAGAGCTGTCTTTTTCTCAGAGAGCTCTACTTCCAACACTTCATTTGCATTGTCCTGTAAAGGAGTGTCAGCCACCACTGAGCATAATGTGGCATCACTGATAGTCAGGGGAGTCTGAGGCCAGGAGAGAACCCCCCTGTATCTGCCATTCCCGACTTGTTCGCCATTGCAGTGAGTGCTGTTGGACCTGAAGCCGCACCTTGTGAAGAAATGTTCAGTCGTGGCTGACAAACATCAGCAGGTAATGACGCTCCTTTTAGTTTTGTCCTTGCCATGCCAGAAGAAGCAGTATTAGGGAGTTTTTGTGCCTGTTGTTGAAAAATGTTTGGACCCACAGCAGTCTCTGAAACATTTGCAGGTAGTTACTGAAGTCAGAGGAGCTGTTTTTTGGGGTCAGTTTCCTGTAGTAAAAACTATCCCCAGCTGTCTAATGAGTGGCCACTCATTCCCCACACAATCTGTTCTATTTTATTTGGCCCTGAAAAAGTAAATACATTAGCACTACTTTGGGAGTCTACGGAAGTTTGAGAGACACTAGTGTTACTCTTTTCCTGAGGCAGTTGTTTTGGAAGATCAGGTGTGTCCATGGTTGTTGTTGCTAAGGATAAACTCCCACAGCTGGCTTGGTCATGAAGGAGGCCTGTCCCTGGCCCCATGTTGTTCTTTTGATCTTGGATTCGGTTCATTGTCTCATGCCATTGGACCTTTTTATTCTTGAACTTTTCCTCTTTTTCCAGCATGATAAGTTGTAACTCTGCAACAGTTTGATCCAGTAAAAAAAAAATGTTTCTGTGATAGCTGGATTCACTGTTATTTTTCCATTTGACTCAGTGTCTCCCATTTCATTTTCTTCAAAATTATCTTTTGCATCAAAGAAGGTTTTGGTCTCAGCAGCAGTCAAGGCAGGGATTGAGACCTGAACCCAAGCCTCCTCCACATCCATCTCTGCTGGCTCCGAAGCAGAACTGGGCTCCTCCATTCTGCTCACAGGAAGTCAGGCCCCGTACTGGAAGAGGAGGGGAATTTTATTGAAAGTGGACTTCCTTATAATACAATCAGGGAGTGGAGCAAGATGGTGGTAGAGCTGCTCTGCTCCACACAGCTCCACACAGTCTAGCTCTTTGTTTTGTGTAAACCATTTAAATTCGGCTTTTACAGTGACTTCATGTGTAACCCCCCTGCAAATGGGGGTTCCCAAAAGACTTCCAGGAGCTTGCTTGAATGCTCCAAGCCTGAATGGTGTTTGGCATTTAAGCCATTTATCAGTGAGTGTTTTTAGAGCCTCTGGTACTGTCTCTTTAAGAGCTGTCTGCTTGCAGACATAATTAGTTTGTATGGGGGGACTGTGTGCTTCTCTGAGTACCACTCGAGCTGCTGCCAATTCACTTCATTTTGCAGTCACTAGGAGTGCAAAGGAACCTATCTGAAAGATGTAACTGTTTGCCAGAAATTATTTGAGTAATAATGAAATTACAGTTTGTCTAACCTGCTTTCTTTGCAGTCAGAACTGTGTCTGCTAGTTCCCCATTCTAGTTTTGAACTGCTGAACTGGACCAATCAGTGTGGGGTAAGCTAGCTCTAAAATGGTGCCTTGACGAATCAGAACTTGGACTCATAATCTGAGCCAGCCACAAGAGGATTGTATGGGCAGTGACTCTGGGAGATGTAGTTTAGACTTCAGCACCTTTTGGACCAACAGCAGCAGTCTATTGTGAGTGACAGCAATCCAGTCAAGAACTGGGAGGAACTCAAAGGAAGTGCCCGGTTTTGTCGGTTGGAGTTTCAGTTGAGCTTTGGCAGTGAAGAAGGAAGGAGCCCTGTGCTTTTTCAGTGTGCAGTTTTAGTCAAAAAACGTGTGTAAGGCCCAGAGTTCCGGTCTGCAGCTTGTGTAACAGCTTGTTAGGACTGAATCCGTCCTGTGAAAAGAATCAAAGGATCTCTGAAGAGTAGAAACCAGGCTCACCCTGTAGAAGACTGGAGGAATAGCTGAATTGCACTCGGTCTGTCAGGAACTGAATCTGCTGTGTGTTCTCCCGGGTATTGTGCAGTAATTGCGATTGGGATACAGATGCAGCCTGCCTGGTATAGTGCTTTCTTTTATATGGATGTGTGAAGAGGTTTGTGTACCTCAAGTGAGCCCTGCTGACATTGAAGGACCCTATCTTATTTGGAGGTGTGAGTACTAATTCAGGGTCGCTCCCTGTTGAATTGCCACATTAAATCCAAATGGAATTACTGTACTGCTGACTGTTTAATTCTCCTTTTCTCTGTGTGAAAGGGCCCTACCAGCTGCCACAGTTTGGACTAGCCACTAGGGCTTGGGTACCCAGGGACAGTAACTGATAGGGATAGGCCTGTGCACAGAGCCATAGAGTAGATTATTAGAGTGATAAGCTAATTGACCTGATTTCCCTCGTCCTTGTTATATTCCCCTAAATAAATCAGAGCTGCTTGTTTCAGCAAAGTTATACTGCCTGAGATATTTGTCTATGTTAAAGTACTGTACTGTGATTGTTGCACTGTATCTCATTTCAGGAGGTCCCAGTGCCGGAACCAGACCTGGGGTAAGTGTATACTGTGAAGGTAATTCTGATATATTGTGTGGGCCACTAGTGGGAAGAAAGGGGGGTTGCAGTGTCCCAGAGGGCTGTGACCAAGTTAGTTTAACTATTGCAAACCCTGACCTCTGGGTGGAGGCACCCGCCATTGGATCCAGGCCCCTCAACCTGTTAGTGGCAAATCAGGCAGGGGTAGTAGCCCCTGGGATAGCGCCATCTAGGGGTTACACATGAATAAAGCCAAACATTTTTCTGGCTAATTTGACCAACTTTAAGCTTACAGGCTACTGAGTAAGTTTTTTGTTATCTGACTGTTTGTACTGGTTTTCAGTCATATGTTTGTTGTATCAAAGTAGCCTGTATTAGAACTGTAATATCAGTAGTGCAGCAGCTATGCAACAGTTGTGCTGTGCTAACGGTTGTGCTAATGCTCTGTGAGATAGTGGAGCTTAAACAGCTTGAATAGCTGTCTGTTTGCTCTGCTGTAAAAAACCTTCTAAGACATTTTTGGAGCACAGTGGTTGCAGCGTTTTGATTGCCCAGATGCCCTGTGTTAGAACACGCTTATGCCGCCTGAGAGGACAGGCTAAAGCGCTGAGGGGAGCATCTCTCAAAGAAACCTGTATCGGGAGATAAATTTGCTGGCACATTTAGAGTGTAGAAAGGCTTGTTTTCTGCTCATAAAAGGTATGCCGTGTGATGCCTAGGGTCTGAAATTGGGCTAGAAATTATGCTGTACTTAAGTTACTCCATTTAGAGAATTGCTTCTATATTTATTTGTTTCAGCTCTGCCAGATAAAAATGATTAAACAGCTGTGAAAACATTATTTAAATGGAAATCAGAGGGAAAACATGAAGTTACTGAAAACTAGGGAAGGAGCTTTTACTAATCCTTTTATAAGGACACTCTAACAGCGACAGATGAAAGGTGTAATGTACCCAAGAGATCTAACTGTATAACGTTACCCTTAACTCAACAATTTTAAAAGTTCATGACTAGGACCCCTGATTTTGGTGCCTATTGTTAGCAGCTTTGAAAAAGCTGTGTTTGAACCCTCTTCATGTCCCAAAGGCTCAAGTATTAGGACTCCAAATCTGGAGCCATTTATTGCTGGCATAGGAAAAAGGCTTGCAGGATAAACTTGCTGCTATGTTTGCTACATAGTGCTGATGAATGTTTGCAACGTATTGGAACTAAGAGGTCACTAAATTTTTGCAATTGAATCACTTGTATGCTCCTGTGCGGAGGACTAATGTTGCTGGTTTAGAACTTTGACTGTGGCCAGACAGAGGGGTAATTTAAAATGACATTAGTATGTAGTAAGTGATACAAAATATGAATGCTGGAAGTGCTGTGATTGAGTCCTCTGCAGTGAAGCAGGTGGCACCCTAAAATGTTTTCATAACCATTTTAAATAACCTAAAATGCCTTTTTTTCCCCTTTCTTATGATGTGCTATGTTTTGTATGTTGAGTTAGCCATATTGTGCTTTGTTATATTTTTGTTAATTCTCAGGCAGATGTCTACTTATAACTAGATGCTTTGTATATTGAAAATGTTACAACGTGACTGAGAAAGAAGCAGTCATTGAAATGGAAGACATTGTCTTAAGCGTTCATTAATGGTAGTCTGTCTACTTTAACAAATTAAGGGCAAGATTCATTACTTTAGAAACTGCTTCCAAAATGCGTTAATGGGTAGTAATGAGGAAATTAATTATTTGGAGGCAGAGCTCTGCAGTGGAAATAGGTTAGGCCAATCAGGTGGACCAGTAGAGGCTTGGCGAAAGAGGGCTGTACTGCTCCTATAGTAAGAGGGCACCATGCAGTTTAGCAGGAAGGTAATACCTGAGCCAAGATGCTTGGACCTAGTTCTAAACACTTGGTTCGATGTACGAGATGAACTGACCTTAATGTGTAACTAGGGGTACAGATCACTGACATGATAAATGGCACGTAGTACAAACTGGCAGGATGCTTGATTTGGACTCCATATATGAGGGATATGGGGCAGCATGTGCTGTGGGGTATTCCCTTTGGGACCCAGTATGGACTTGGAGCTAGCAGTACAGGTGGGCCTTATCTGAGTCTTGTGAGAGTGCCCTACAGTGTATACAGGGGTCAAAGTAGCCTCAATTGCTGACAACAGTTCTTGGAATGGAGAGAAGTGGATTGACACTGTTTTAACCCCAGCTTGAATCAGTGAGCAACCTTTGAACGAGGAAGGTTCAGTCAGGAGAGTTAAGTAACTCTTAGGGGTAACCTGGGAGGGCTGTTCTTTGAGTGAAACTTCAGCTGTCTTTTGATAATAGGGTTTAGCTAAAGATGTGAGACTAAGAGATATCATATAAAAACGTGATCTCTATAATGTATGTACAATGGATTATTATACCCTTATAGGAGTACTTATGGTTATTATGATTAACATGATATAGCTGTTTGTGTAATGTGGTTTGATGAAAGAGGAAGGATGCTTAGTCTTATTTTATTATTCAATGTATGAATTTTAGTGCACTTTAATGTCTGGATAATGTAAATGACAGAATGTTTAATGTTCTTTTTTGGATGTTGTTATGGTTAAATACCTGAACAAAAATAAACTTTACTACTTAGAATACAATCAAAGTAAATCATACCATACAAAGGCAAACAAAGGAATATTCAAATTAACAGTCAGTTCATAATGAAAAGAAAGGAAACAAAGTACAAATCAGGACAGGCATTAAAGCCTATATTACAAAATCATAGTCTTACAGTGTATAATATGGGTTTAACCAAACCATGTATCACAGTGTATCCATAAATGATGTACGTTTCAATGTTATAACACTTTAAATCTAATTGTTTAGTTTGCTGTATAGACTGCTGGATGTTATTCAAATATTCAAGATGACTGACAGTCCTTTGTTTTAAAACCAAAATACAACGTGCTTGCCATAGGAAATACCTGATGTGGCAAGCACTAATAAATAGTATCCCTATGATATCTACCAAAGGAGTTAACATCTGGCCCATACCGCAAAACCTGGAATGTGAGTTCTGAAAAACGTGGCTCTGACCAAGACAGCAACAGGTAGTCCCAATAGGAATGGGCATAAGGACATTCCAAAAATAAATGTTGCTGAGTTTCCAAAACTTGGGTGCAGGATACCCTAGAGCAGAAACTTTCTAAAACCTGCTTATGTTTACTATTTGCCTTCACCCCCAACCGCCCATAATTACTCAACCAAGAGCAGTCCTATGCTAAAGGTAGAATTCTAGGGCTACTCAACTGTTGAAGAACATATGGCAGTTTCACAGCAGGACAACCAGGAAATTCAAGTTCTGAATGACATCCAAAGGTTAGAATGGTGGAGTAAATTGCCTTTCTGTCCATTGTTAATGGCCGAGTAGGAGCTATACCCCACTTAATAGCATTCTTAATACAGTCTCTGCCATCTAGGGGGACATTTTTAGTAAAGGGTAGGGACCTTGGCTTGTTAGCTTCCCATGGTGGAAGACAGGGAAGTAGCCATGCATTAACTGAGTGCCACCATGCCTTATCACCAGGCCATAAGGTAGAACTAATATTAAAAGCAAAAAATAAACTAAAATAAAAGGCAACAGGGTGAATCATTCCTACCCCACCTTTAGCAATAGGGAGATAAGTAAATTCTCGCCTAACCGGGTTCAGATGTGAACCCCAAAAAGCCTGAAAAAAAATCCCAAACAATCCTGTAATAACTGCCTAAGGGGGAAGGAAAACATAGCTAAGGTATAGAAAGAAGGGACTTACTGTAGTAAAGTTTTAATTAGTACCACCCTCCTTTTCTTTGAAAGCTGCTGGCCTCTTCAGTTAGTTACCATTCTACCTGCCTGCACCATTTTCACTTCCCAGTTTAATTTGGAAATATATCCTGGGCCAAATTGTGTTCCAAGAATAGAAATGGGGTCAGCAGACACTATAATGCCAGCCAACAAACCAGTGTAAGACAGAGGGGTAGGTCCAAGAATAACACCTTTACTTTTGCTAAGATCTATCTTAGAACCAGAAAGATAAGAAAACTGAGCCAAAATAGCAGTTAGGGCAGCTTCTGAGGAATCTGGGGCCAAAGTTAAAACTAAGTCATCCTCATAGGCCAACAACTTAATAGGCCATGCATTTGGGAGTGACACTATATCTACTAGGTCTTCACTAGCCAAAATCAATCTAAGCAAAATCTTTATGCCAAAAACAGAGAAGTGGGCTCAATGGGCACCCTTGCTTTACAGCTCTAAGCAGCTTAACTTTTCTGCCAAACCAGCCATTAATATTCAGACAAAGAAAGGATTTGCTATACATAGCCAGGTCACAAAGGCATCTGGAATGACAAAGGCTGATAAGGTAGAAAATAAAAACCGATGAGAAAGCCTGTCAAAAGCTTTCTCCTGATCTATGCCAATTACATACTCTCTATTGCCATCACATTCAGCCCTAAAAAAAAGCTCCCGAAGTATTACTAAGTTGTCATGCTGTTTGTGACCCATTACTGCGCATGTTTGGTAAGGACTAATCAAATAATGTTCCACTTTAGATAAGTAGCCTAAAATGATCTGAGCAGTCAGATACTACACAAGTCTGACTCTTGAGATGTCATTACTGTCCCTGTTCTAGGCAAAATAGCTAAGGAAGAAGGAATGCAATTTTCCAGGGCACCCAACCACTTTCTCATCATTGAGATATTACCCTGGCCACCAAGGGTTCCTGAACAAGACACAGGGATTCAGAATATATTTTGCAGCCCCTTCTGTTACCACTACATCCCCCAGAAAAAAACAAATCCTCCTGTGTTATGTAAGCCCTTTAAATGGCTTTTGCTATGATATTAAAAGTGAGCAAAGAGCAGGTAGTGAAGATAGGGAGGCAATATAGTGCATTGATTTAAGACTCTGAGCTTCAAATTTAGAGATCTGTGTTTGAGTCCCATACCCCCAATTGCAGTCTGTGTGACCCTGAGCAAGTCACTTAACTGTCCAGTGATTGGAGGATGCACTTGTAAAAAAAGATTCATTCAACTAAGTGTGCTAAATCTATAAAAAGAAAACATTTAAATAGTGTTAAAGATTTTGATGTTATTATCATGTAATGGACAGTGATATAGAACTGGGAGCAAGAGGAGTACTATAGTGTTGATTGTATAAAAGTTTGGAAGTGCTGAGGTATACCTCAAGGTACTTTGAGGTGCCACTGAGGCACTCAAGATCATGCAGTGATTGTATAAAGGTTTGGCAATGCTGAGGTATACCTCAAGGTAACAGGTACCTCCTCAGCAGTGCCAAACGTTTATACAATCAACACATGAACTTCAGTGCCTCAGTGGTACTTCGAGGTACCTCAAGGTACCTTGAGGTATCGCTCAGCACTTCCAAACTGTTATACAGTCGCCACTGTACATCTCTGTGGAAAGCATTTACTTATGGATTACTTATTAATAGTTAGTTATTATGCAAGGGACAATCAGTGTAAGGATGACACTACTGTTTCTCATCGATCTGCTGTTTATAAACGATTTCCCTTGGTAAGGTTAACTGGATACCAAGAATATGGTGTAGGCTGATAGATTTGCCACAACAAGCAGTAGATATGTTATCAATGCTCCACATCAAGCAGTTTTGTTTTAGTTTTTTTACAAAAGATATGATCTATCCCATAGACCCATTGGATCTGACATCATGAGGGATACACAGGACAATATTTCCCTGAACTTAACACATGGCAATCATGGTGATTGTGGAGGACGTTGGACCGGTGGTGCATACTGGGCTACTTACTATAGGCAAGGAACCGAGTAACCAAGGATCCCATAGACTTCTACACCGTGCTTACACAAAGATGTTTTATGTTGCTGTACACAAATACAAAGATGTCTTCTGCTGTACAGAAACAAATATTTGAAAATGGAAAACAAATCAAAGTACATTAAAAGCAATGTTTTCATTTTTTTGATGTTTTCTGTGGGAGAGCTCTGCCCCCCACTCCCCAAGGGTAAAAAAATATAACTTTATTGGTGCCTCTGGGGCTGTGGAGGGGGGGGGGGCGGAGCACTCACACAGAAAGCATAATATCATTAGACATAAAGTTGCTCTCACTGGAAGTTAAAGAGTTCTTATATTTTGTAATATTGAGTAATATTATTCTTTCTGTGGGAGTTCCCCTCCCCCGGTGCACCAATAAAGTTATATTTTTTTCCTGGGGGGTGGGGGCTGGAGCACCCCTACAGAAGGAATAATATCACTGAATAGTACAAAACATAATAACTCTAATTTTCTGGAGCACATTGCCTGTTACCACTGCGCCCCCCTTCCCCAATACTCTCAAGCACAGTGGTTTAAGCCTTTGAGCTTCAGATCTAGAGATTTGCGTTTGAATCCAACACCCCCACTTGCAGACTGTGTGACTCTGAGCAAGTCACTTAACTTGCCTGTGCTTCCAAGTTGCACCTGTAAAAAAGATTCAGGTTAGTGTGCTAAATCTCAAAAAAAAAAAAAAAAAAGTTCAGTTATGTTACTATCATGTAATGGAAAGTGCTGTAGAAATGGGAATGAGAAGAGCACTACATCTGTATAGAAAGCATTTCTGTATTGATTACATGCAATTATATCACTTGTTAACTATTGTACATTATAATAGATAGTCATTGTTAGGGTGACATCACTGTTTATCAGTAATCGGATGTTTACAAACAATTTTCATTATTAAGGTTAACTGGGTAGCATGACTATGGTGTCAGCTAAGCAATTTTTTACAGCAAGCAGTAGACATGTTTTTATCTGTGATCCACAGGCAGAGTTTTTTTAATCTTTATTAAAAACATATGATCTGTTCCCTAGACTCATAGGAAGGCAACTGGGATACAAACGGAAATATTTCCCCAAAGTCTGCACACGGCAATCATTTAATCCAGGTCACTGTCACAAACCCGATGTATACCTATGAACAAAGCAGCTGGCCACTACAGAACATTGAATCAGGATATGTCAGTAATATCCCAGTTCCAGTCAATATGATGGAGGGATGAGGATTGTAATTTTCCTGTACAATCTACTCTGAAGAAAGGGGGGTTAATAATGGGGTACCGCAGGGTTCAGTACTGGGTCCAATCCTTTTTAATGTCTTTATAAGTGACATTGAAGAGGGACTGGAAGGAAAAGTATGTTTCTTTGCCGATGACACAAAGATCTGCAACAGGGTTGATACACAAGGAGGCATTGAAAGGATGAGAAGGGACTTGGCAAGATTGTAGGAATGGTCAGAAGTATGGCAGCTTGGATTCAATGCAAAGAAGTGCAAAATAATTCACCTGGGAAACAAAAAACCAGGGGAAGATTACAAATGGGGGGAGGTAGTAACAACAACAGAAATGGAAATAAGGGACCTGGGGGTAATCACATCAGATGACCTTAAGGTTGTCAAGCAATGTGAGAAGGCAGCAGGGAGGGCTAGGGGGATACTGGGATGTATAAAGAGAGGCATCACCAGCAGAAAACAAGAAGTTGTTATCCCTCTGCACAGACAGTTGGTGAGGCCCCATCTGGAGTACTGCGTCCAGTTCTGGAGACCCCATCCCCGCAAGGACATAGACAGGATGGAGGAAGTCCAATGGAGGGTAACTAAAATGGTGCAGGGTCTGCAAGAGAAGCCATATGAGGAGAGAGAGACATTAAAGGAGCTTATTATGTATACCATTGAGGAAAGGAGGGAGAGAGGAGACATGATAGAAACTTTTAAGTACAGTAGTAGCCATAGACATTGCCAGCTATTTCCAGGTATTTCACAAAATTTCTAAAGAGTTTCTCTCTGCTGCCCCTACTGTGGAAATGCAGAAAGCAGGAGATTTCTCTAGAAATATCATAGAAATTTTGGGAAATAGCTGGCAGTGTCTGTGGCTTCTACTGTACCTCAGTGGAATCAACAAAGTCCAAGAGGGGAAGAGTACACAATGTGGGGTGAGATACTAACAACAACAAAAATGGAAAGGGACCTGGGGGTAGTCATATCAGATGACCTAAAGGTGGGAAAGCAATGTGAGAGGGCAGCAAGGAGGGCTCGGGGGATACTGGGATGCATAGGGAGAGGCATCACCAGTAGAAAACAGGAAGTTATTATCCCTCTGTACAGACAGCTGGTGAGACCCCATCTGGAGTATTGCATGCAGTTCTGGAGACCCAATCTCCACAAATACATAGACAAGATGGAAGCTGTCCAGAGGAGGACAACTAAAATGGTGCAGGGTCTGCACTGGAAGACATATGAAGAGAGACTTAAGGAGCTTAATATGTATAGCCTTGGAAAAGGGGGGCATGATAGAAACTTTCAAGTACCTCAAGGGAATCAACAAAGTCCAAGAGGGTAGCATCTTCAAAACAAGAGGTGTGCAAGAACAAGGGGCACAACTTGAAGATGGGGGGGCGGCTCAGAGGTAATTTAAGGAAGTATTTTTTCACGGAGAGGGTTGTGGATGCATGGAACAGCCTTCCGGAGGAGGTGGTGGAGTCAAAAACAGTGGTGGAATTCAAGCATGCATGGGACAGTCATAAGGCAATTCTAGGGGATGGGATAGGAAGAAGTAGGCTGCTGGTTAACTAGGATCTGCAGCTTATCCATTAGGTAGGGAAATGGGCAGACTGGGTGGGCAAAGTGGTCCTTATCTGCCATCAAATGCTATGTTTCTATGTAGGGTAGCATCTTTCAGAAAAAGAGATGCGCGAGCATCACGTGATGCAGAGTGCTGAGTAGATGCTCCTCTGCTAAGTTCCTGCCTCCTGAATATAAAATCATCATTTAATATCATTAAATTTCATCTAACTCTTCTGCCTAAGAGCTTTCCTTGTTTCTGAACAGCGTGTGCTCCTGTTTTGGGTTCCTGCGTGGTAAATGGAGGCTTACATGAAGAAAGCCCTGCAGAAACATACCCCCCCCCCGCCACCCCTGAGAAGGCCTCGAAGAAATCCCTAGCCTCGAGTGGCCCAGACAAACTGGAACCTGCATGTCAAACGGGGGACCAAGAACCCCTAACACATAATAGATTCTTAGAGGAATTTAAATCATTCCGGGAAGAGATGAAAGATATGGCAATCGACCTGAAATGCCTCTCCAGAAAGATAGAGGAAGTTTCCACGACTGTATCGGACAACACTGCCAGAATATTTTCGATCGAGAGAAAAATGGAAAGTTTGGATCCTGAGTTCCTATTAACGAAGCAAAGGCTGTCTTGACTAGAAGCAAAACTCGAAGATCTGGAGGGCCGTAGTCGGAGAAATAATGTGGTAATTCTTGGGCTCCCTGAAGGGGAAGAAGGCCAGAATACCATAGTCTTTATCCAGAAGTTGGTAGAAAAAGTCACTGGTCCCTCTCCCTTTGGCCCAAATTATATAATAGAACAGGCCCACAGTTCTTTGCGAACAAAACCCCCACCTGATGGACCTCCTCACTTCATCATTTGCCGCTCTCTGAACTATCTGGAAAGGCAGCACCTCCTACAGAAAGTCAAGGCCCTGCAAGAAGTCAGATGACAGAAGGTGAAGCTGAGAATTGCTCAGGATATCCCTGGTTCAGTTCGATTGAAACAGAAAGCCTTCCACCCGATTGTATCCAAGGTTATAGCGGCGGGATTAAAGTTCAGGATGGGGTACCCAGCAAAATTACAAGTCTCTGTAAATGGCTCAAGTCTCAATTTCGAGGATCCTGAAGCTGCATTACTAAGCCTTAAGTCAGCGTTGCCAGACTTGTTTCGAATGACCTGAGAGGGCCTCCTGATCCTTGGGACTTACTGGGACCTTCAGAATGAACTGCTGCTTGGATCTTTGTGTGGACAGTGCTCTTTCTAAAGATGGATTTTACTCAACTTTATGCTCTCTAATAGAACTGGGCTACTGGTAGAGGCTCAACTTTATTTTTAACAGACCCTGGCCTGTTGTGGAAATAGTGTTGCAGGGAGAGTCCGGGGGGGGGAACTCCTGTAGGGTTGGTTTTGGACTGCATCTGATATATTATCGCTTGCTCAGTTTTCAGGGGGGAACACACAGGGCTAGGTCTCGGGTAATGCCTCTGGTGTATGCTTTATAGGATGGGAATTCAGATCTGCGAGCGATTCCGGGTTTTCAAGGCGCCTTTGACTGGTGGGTTGGATCAGGTTTCGACCACAAGAGGGCACGGCTCGCCCATTTAATGCAGGTCCGGTCATCCAGCCTTGAGAGGGACTGCTTTTACTAATTATGTCATTCTGGTTTTGTAGGGGGGGCTTCTCAGAGCTAGGGGTCTGTAACCCCTAGGTAGTCACTCCCATGGTTTTCCCATCTCTGGACTTTGTCTCATTTCTCATCCGGATTTGTTTTTTCATGTTCTCATCTCGATGAGGGGCTCACCCCTCCATGTTAATTTTTGCTCTAGTTCTGGTTCACGAGGTAGTTCACTACTGGGAACAAATGTTTTTCAACTCCCTCTCGAGACTCGCATGATGTTTTTTCATGCTCACATTTGTGGCATCTAGGTCTGTTTTTCTCTCTTGTTCATTGGTGAATTCATTAACAGGTGTTTGCAGGCCCTGGAAGCCTGAGACTACTCATTAGATATTAAGCCCTCATTAATGCAGCTTATTGATTGCTTTGTGTTTTAAGCTATGAGGGTGATCATTAGCAGGGGATATGTTCTGGGGGCAAAAGTGGGAGGATAAGATCCAGTGCTGTGCTAAGCATTGCTTGTGACAGTGTGGGGGGCTGGGAGGGCTGAGGTTACGTGTTCTTGTTGAGGGGTAGGGGTGTATTGGAGGTTTAAACTAAGGTAGCTTGTGGGGGGCTAGGGTGGTGGGAGGGCCTTACAGCAGCAACTGGGGGGGGTAGTTTTTTTTTTTTTTTTTGCAATTAACATTTTATTAAGCATTTCAAGCAGACAAATGTGGGAACAATATCAAGATAAACAGTAAGACAAAAATAGAATCATATAGTCGACAGTCAGAATACTTTGTAACAGAAAAGCGAACCAAATATTTCCCGTAATCCCTCCCGTCCCTCCCACCCATCCTCCCACGCCCCTAGATTATTTGTGTTACTTACCCAGAGTGCAAGGCTGAATCTAGTACCTTTAGAAGTACTTAGTAGATGGCCAAGGAGGTGACTTTTGCAACATGGAACGTCAAGGGGATCAGGAAAAAATCTAAACAATACCAGGTTCTCAAACACTTAAGTCTTTTACGTACTGAGGTTACTTTACTGCAGGAATCGCACCTACTAGAAACAGAAGCCTCACAAGTGAGGAGGCAACAAGTGGGGATGGTGTATGAGGTGCAAGGCTCCTCAAACAGCTGTGGGGTTATGATCATTATTAACAGGGGCATTCCCTTCATCCCAACTCACACTATCAGGGAACCCGAGGGCAGGTTTGTTTTGTTATAGGTACTCTCTGGTCAACACCTCTGCTATTGGGCAGCATATATGGTCCCAATGGTGATGACCACACTTACTTCATGAGACTCAAATTTAATCTTGCCTTTCCTTCCCATAAGGATTATCCTGGGGGAGACTTCCACCAAGTTGCAGACTCAAACCTTGATAGGTCAGGAGGTGCATCGGGGGGACCTCCCCAGGTCAGAGGGCTCTTAGAGAATTATAAGATCAGTATGGGCTCAGTGATGTCTGGCATGTCCTAAATCCTGATTCCAAGGAGTTCACATTCAGGTATTTGGCACATGATTCACAGTCCCGTATTGACTACATATTCATTTCTTAGACTCTTTTGCCTGGGGTTAGGTCCTCGTCGATACAGCCTGGCCCTGTCTCCGATCACTCTCTGGTGCTGTGTGATCTCTCAATTCTGGATGTGTCAAAGAAAGAAACACGATGGAAGCTCAATGATCAACTGCTTAAAGATTCCAATTATTGCAATACCATAAGAGAGCACATTGAGGCCTTTTTTCTGTCCAACCCTTTAAATAGTGCAAAACCAGATATTATATGGGGGGCCTTCAAGGCTTACATGAGAGGAGTTCTTATTGGCCTCTCGGTGGCTAGGAAGAGAGTTAGGGACAGAGAATTACTGTCCTTGTTATCCCAAATTCGGGTTCTTGAATCCAGTGTCTCGGTTAACTCCTCAGAGGAGGACAAGGTGAGGCTGCTAGGGTTGAGAGACAAATATTTAGAACTACTCCGGAAAAAGGCAGAGCTAGCTATCATACACACCAAAGCTAGTTATACTGACCAAGGTGAGAAGGCAGGGCGCCTTCTGGCACTTCGCATTAAACAACAAGAATCAGCAAGATTTATCCCTTCAATCAAGGCTTCTGTAGATGGGTCTCTGAAAACATCTCCCACTGAGATAGTTCAAGAGTTTGCAGCATACTACAAATCGCTTTACGGGGAAATGGAGCACCCTCCCAGCCCAGTAAGCATGGAGAAGTATCTGACGGACTCACATTTTCCCTCCCTCCCAGTACATTACATAGACTCTTTGGTCTCTCCCATAACTCAGGGGTAAATCTCTGAGGTTATTAGTGGTTTACCCTCAGATAAAACTCCTGGACCTGATGGATTCTCCTCCCTTTTCTATAAAACATTTCGGGAACTTCTGTTGCCAATACTCAATAGCTTATTTCAGCACATCTTATCCAGGACAGAGGTTGATTGTCATCTCTTTGAAGCCTTGACAGTGCTCCTCCCCAAGCCAGGTAAAGACCCTGAGCTCGTCCAGAACTACAGACCTATATCCCTCCTAAATCAAGATATCAAGATCCTCTCAAAGATTTTAGCTAACAGGTTATTTATGGTGGTCCCCGGGTTAATAGGTAGGTATCAGGCAGGTTTCATGAAAGGATGCTCTTCAGCGGATCATTTGTGTAAGTTATCCCATGTCTTCTCGGCTTCCAGAGATGTTGACTTCCCTGCAGGCTTGGTCTTCTTGGATGCCGAAAAGGTGTTTGACCAGGTGAATTGGAGTTTTCTCTTCAAGGTATTGGATGCCTTTAAATTTCCTCCGGTATTCGTTTCCTGGGTTGCTGCATTATATAAATCCCCTACTGCAAGAATCTCAGCCAATGAGGCCTTCTCAAACTACTTCTCACTTCATTCAGGCACTAGGCAGGGTTGCCCCCTATCACCTCTCCTGTTTAACCTATATCTGGAACCCCTTATCCAAAACATTCTCCAAAATATTTCTATACAAGGTATCAGAGTTGGGTGTCATGAGATTAAGCTCACTGCATACGCAGATGATCTGCTGATACATCTCTCCCATCCAGTTTCTTCAATACCACCCTTACTAAATGAAGTAGCCAGGTTCAGCGTGCTATCCAACTACAAGTTGAATACTAGTAAATCCTTATTTTTCCCATTAAATCACAAGGTATTTAAGGATGACATTTGCCCCCTAGGTTTAGGTTGGACTTCTAGAGTAATCAAATATCTGGGCATAAAGCTATCCCATAACCCCTTAATGTGGGTCAAAGATAATATGGACTCTCTCTCTCACAGGTTATTATTCATGACCTTGACAGATGGTCCAAACTTCCAATATCATTATGGGGCAGGATTAACATTATTAAGATGAATGTATTTTCTAGAATTTATTACCCTTTATCCCTTCTCAACTCTTTTATTCCCATATGCTGGTTCAAGAAACTGCACAGTACATTTACCAGATTTATCTGGGCAGATAAACATCCCTGGTTGGCCTATCATAAACTAGCTGCCCCAAAATCTGAAGGGGGGGCTGAGGATTCCCCATATGACACTATACTATTGGGCTAGTCATCTAGCAAAGTGTCTGAGATGGATCTCCCCAGGCCCTGAAATGGCACAACCAGTATGGCTTAAGATTGAGTTAGACACAATTAAAACTAAATGCCTGGATCCCTTAAACTTATTTTACCTCAAGTTGTCTCATGTAAAGATGGCCGACTGCGCTACAATAACTACCTCTTTAAGAGTTTATACACAGTTATGTTTATTTCTTCACGATTCCCCTCAGACTGATTTAGCTCAGTCTATTTGGAACTCTCCAACTTTCACTCTCAGTGGAAAGTGGATTCCTACTAATTGGTTGCCTCAATTAGGCGATGGAAAACTGCTTTCCCTGGTAGATGGGGAGGGGCACTGGTTGTCCTCATGTGGGATTTTTGACAAGTTTCTCATTCCGGTCTCATTTCATTTCAAAGTTATGCAGTTAAGACACCTTCTCACTGTAGCCCTGGGGAATTCTCCCCCCTCCCAGAAGGTATCAGCTCTGATTCCTGAAATCTCACTATTATCCAGATCTTCAGGCATAGTATCTAAACTATACAGGGTGCTGTACTATAAGAAGTATGGGGACACCTTTGGACCTACTAGTTTCTGGAATTCACTCCTCCCTCAATACCAGTTGGACTGGCAATCCCTATGGAGATCCTGTCATAAGTATGTTTCCCAAGATAGGCTTCGTCTTATGCAATACCACATTCTTCATAACATGTATTGTTCCCCTACTAAATTAAAAAAATGGGGCTTCTCGAACTCCAGTACATGCACTAAGTGCCTGTAAGAAGAGGGTACTCTCTTGCATATGTTCTGGTCCTGTCCCATAGTTTCTTCCTTATGGAATTCAATTAAGATGTCTCTTGATCCCCTACTGGGCCTACAGGAGTACTTCACTCCAGAGGTGTGTCTTCTAGGGGATATGTCCCTGGTCAGTGCTAGAATTAGGAAACACCATATTTCTATGGTTGCGCTTGCAGTTAAGAAACTTATATTACGTCATTGGAAGGAACAATCGGATCCTTCCTTCCAGGAATGGTTACATGAAATCATTGCTAACCTCTGAACAGAGAAGGCAATTGCAAGTCTTTATAACAGACTAGAGGCATACAGTAAGATATGGGATCCCCTTGATTCCTTACTCTTGCTACCTCACTGAAGGTATATCACATTCTGGCTCTACCCATGTGTACCATTGAACCACGCATTGCACGTTAGGGTGATTAGATTTCATTGCTGCTGTAAGGGGGTATGGGGTGGGAGGGGTAGGACGGGCAGTTCTCACTGTTCATGCGCTATGTCACACCCCGACTTGCTGAAACTGCCCTTTATAATGTAAATGTGTTAATAAAGCTTAAATTGAATAAGAGAAAGAGACGTGCAAGAACAAGGGGACACAATTTGAAGACAGAGGGGGGATAGCTCAAGTGCAATGTGTGGAAGTATTTTTTCTCAGAGAAGGTAGTGGACGCATGAAACAGCCTTGCTGAGGAGGTTGTGGGATCTAAAACTGGGAGAATTCAAGAATGCATGGGGAAGTCATAAGGCAATTCTTGTAGGGGGTAGGTAGAAATAGGCTGTTGGTTAACTAGGATCTGCAGCTTATCCTGTAGGTAGAGAAATGGGCAGACTAGGTGGGCCAAGCGGTCCTTATCTGCCGTCACAGTATGTTTCTATGTTACCACTTTCTTATCATAGAACTACCTTCTTGGCTACCACAGCTGACTGGACTGGGCTCAGGAATACAAAATATATTTTGCAGTACCACCTGTTACCATTTCACCCCCAGAAATAACGCTAAATCCTCCATTGTTATGTAACCCCTTTATATGGCTTTTCAGAAGACAGTATCACTGAGCTTACAGCCAGGGATTGAGATAGGAAGGCAATATAGTTCAGTGGTTTAAGGATCTGAAGTTCAATTCTAGAGATTTGGGTTTTAATCACACAGCCTTCACTTGCAGACTGAGACCCTGACCAAGTCAGTTACCTTCCCGTAGTGTTAGCATGGAAGGAGTTTTCTACCCATGTTTTGACCAGAGGATACCAGACAAACAGTATGAATATAACAGCACTGTACCTATGCATACATATTTACTAACATACTAAAATGCAAGCAGAATAGGCCTAATGGTCTTTCGAGTCTGCTCGATTGGTCAGCCCCCGCCCTGGGTGCTGACCTTGCTGCCCCCCTCGCCTTCTCTGGCTTCTCCCTTCCCAGTTCCGGATATTCTTGCTGCATTGGATTTTGCTTCCAGAACCCTTCCCCTGTACCTGTCCCAGCCCCTCCTGAACCCCTCTACCGTCTCTGCCTCCACCAGCCCCCTAGGCAGTGCATTCCATGGCTCCACCACCCTCTCAGTGAAGTAGCACCTCCTCCTTTCTCCCCTGAATCTCCCCCCTCCAGCTTTCACTCATGCCCTCTAGTGGCCCCCTCCTCCTTCCTTCGAAGCACCCTGACTGTTCCTCCCCTATTTACCCTCTTCATGTACTTGAAGACCTCTATCATGTCCCCCCGGTCCCTTCTCTCTTCCAGTGTGTACATATTTAGCTCTTGCGCCTCTCTTCATAGGTCCTGTCCCCAAGCCCCAAATCATTTTGGTTGCCCTCCTCTGGACCCTCCAGGAGTTTAATGTCCCTCTTTAAGTGTGGCCTCCAAACTGCACGCAGTACTCAAGGTGTGGCCTCACCAAGCAGTTATACAGAGGAGCATCACTTCCCTCCTTCTGAGGTGATCCCCAGCGATGCATCCCAGCATCCTGTTGGCCTTAGCTGCTGCCCTCCTACAAGTCTCCGAGTTGTTCATTTTGACATCCACCACCACCCCAGGTCCCTCCCAGCCATCGAGACTTGTGCATTCCCCCCAGGGAGTACATTTGGCCCGGTTTCTGGCCCCAGGTGGAGTACCTCTGCATTTCTCTGCATTGAACCTCAGCTTCCACTTTCTAGACCATCTTTCCAGAGCCTGCAGGTCCCCTGTAGGGCCATCCTCCCCTCCTCCCCATCCACCACCACCCCCAGTTTTGAGTCATCCACAAAGAGACTCATCTCACTCCTGATTCCTGTCCTTATGTCAGAGAAGTAGGCGTTGAACAGGAGGGGCCCAAGGACTGATCCCTGTGGGACCCCACTAATGACCCTCTTTGGGGATGAGACCATCCCGCCAACTACGACCCTCTGGGTCCGGTCCTGGAGCCAATTGCCTATCCATCTGATCATCTGGTTTCCCACCCCCATTTATCCCAGCTTATCCAACAGGCCCATGTGAGGAATAGAGTCAAATGCCTTGCTGAAGTCTAGAAAGAGGACGTCCACTGGTCTACCAAGGTCCAAGGCACTCGTCGTCCAGTCATAGAACTCTACTAGGTTTGTCTGACACATTTCCCCGAGATGAATCCATGCTGTCTATCGTCCAGGCACTCTGACTTTTCCAGGTCCCCCCCTAGCCTCTCCTTGACAATGCCCTCCATCACCTTGCCCACCACCGATGTCAGGCTGACAGGCCTGCAGTTCTCTCCCACTTCCCTTGATCCCCCCTTGTGGATAGGCACTATATGCGCCACCTTCCAGTCCTGGGGCACCTACCCTGTCCTCAGAGAGATGGTAAAAAGCTCCACCAGGGGTTTCGCCAGGACATCCTCAAGTTCCTTCAGCACTCTGGGATGTAATTTATCCAGACCCGGTGCTTTCTCCGTCTTAAGGGAGCTGAGGGCTTCCCTCACTCTCTCTGCTGTGATTTCCACTTCCAGTACCTCTTCTCCCTGCTTAGCCCTCCCCCTTCCTGCCAGTGATGCCTCCCCCTCTCCCCAGACCCGCCGATCGGTAAGGGTCCCCCCCTCCTCAGTATCTCTGTCTCCTCCCGTGTATGATGCAGCACCCCCATTTTCCTTGGTGAAAACTGAGGTGAAGTACTCATTTAGTACCTCAGCCTGCTTCCCCGGGTCTTGTGCCCATCTCTCCCCTGATTTAATCCTGCTAATCTGCCCCTTCACCCTTCGTTTTTCCCCAATGTATCTAAAGAACCCCTTGTTCCCTCTCTGATTTCTCTGGCCAGGTTCTGCTCCTTCCTTGCCATGGCCGCCCTCCACCACCCTAGTGGCCCTTCTAGCCATCAGCTCATACTCCCTTGATCCCTTTCACTCCTTGAGCACTTGAATTGCCTATAGGCTGCCTTCTTTCCTGCACCTCCTTGGACCTCCCTGGTCCCTGGCTGATTTTAAGCCCCCTACCGCATTTTAGCTCTTACTCTTGCACAGGTTCTGGTAGCATCTTGCACCCCTCTCCTGATGATTTCCCACCTACTATCAGCGTCCATGTCTGACCCAATCTCATCCAAATGCTCCTTAAGGATCCTTCCCATTCCTTAAAATCCATTCCCCTGAAGTCAGTTACCTCCGTCTTTGTACAGCTTTCTAGACCTCCTAGGTCCAGGCAGAACCAGACCGTGGCATGGTCACTCCCCGCCAACGGGTCCCTTACCTCCAGGCCCCTAATCTGGTCACTGTCTGCCAGGACGACATCCAGTACCCGTGCCTTCCTGGTCGGTTCCCCCACCTGCTGAGTTAGGAATGCATCTTGAAAGACATCTAACAACCTCTGTTCCCTGGTCACAGAAGATGTCATAGTCTCCCAGTCTGTTCCTGGCATGTTTAAGTCCCCCCAACACCATCACCGTTCCTCTGCCCAGTGTGCAGTGTCTCCCAACATCTGCCACTAGACTCTCCTCCAGCTCCTCTGTCAGGGCAGGGTGTCTATACACCACTCCTATTTTTACTCTCTTGCCCCCCCTTGTTATCAAGGTGACCCAAATTGCTTCCTTGGTTCCCTCCGCCTCCTCTACTCTCCCTATGCCAATGCAGTTTTTGACTATCATTGCTACCCCTCCTCCCCTTCCCTCCCCCCCGTCCTTCCTGAACATAGTGTAACCCTCCAGGTTCAGGTCCCAGTCGTGTCCTGCAGTGGCCCAGGTCTCAGTGACCGCTGCCACATCGACTGCTCCCTCAGTTAGCATCTTAGTTGAATAACTCTTTTATTATTTTTCATTTTTATTACATGCCTGGAATATTGTTGTTAATAAGTTGAATAACAGTAGCAGTGGTATACTTTTCCCTGCTTCTGTGCATGTGTTTATTCTGTCTCACACCCAGAGCCAAAAAAAAAATGCAAAAAAAAGCAGTTACACACATACAGTGTACAGATATGAACTCGCACAGTAATAGTATCTTATGTAGAAATAATTAACTTCCCTATAGTGCACAGCTTGTAAGCTGTAACATTAATGGTAAGTAATAGCTTAAATAGTGAGTTTTTTATGTTGTCAGAAGTTACAGTACGAGTTTTGTACTACACAAATACCGTGCAGTGATCATTTTGTCAAAAACAGATAGTGTGGTCCCATAGCTGCTTGGCAATCCATGTTTTCCAGCTCAGATAATATTTTATTAAGATAAACTCTCATGGCAAACATGGTAGTGAAATACATGGTAAAAAGCCTGTTAAGTAACCCTAGTAACAAAATCTGACACTGTCCTAGACAGGGCATACAGTCATGCTGCACATGCCGAGGTTACTTTATGAATTTTTGTCCCCTGATTCCCCCACCAGAAATAAATCTCTCCACACTTGTTTCTGTTGGATGCATGCTGGCAATATTTACTAAGGCATGCAAATTATATTTACATTCCCAACTTCATATTTCAACAGTATACAGTACAGTACAACCAGATTACTTTGGCCTGCTTCTTCCTTCTGGAAACTTTTTCTGACTTGGTTGTCTTCTCCTTGCTCGTAGCGCTTTGGGGTCCGGACATGCTCTGATCTGGCCCCCCCCCCATCATTACCAGAACCAGGTACCACCACCAGGTACCACCACTTGGTACCACCACCAAGTGCCCCCAGTTGGTATCACCACCAGGTACCCCCATTTACCTGGGCCCGACCTGCACAGGGTCAGTTCCTGGTCCATACCCCACTAGGTCCGGAAACGTGATCTGATCCCCAGTTTATTTCCCCTCCCCCTTCCCCATTTACTTCCATGCCTGGGTTCCGCTGTCCCCAGCTCATGCTGCCTCCCCTCCCTCCTCTCCTGCCTCCCTTTTTTCCTTTTGCTCCCCCCCTCTCCACTGACCCATCTCCAGCTTGTGAAGGATGATGTGGCTCTCCCCTTGTGGGTTGGAAACAAACCTGTGACCCTCCAATCTCCTTAGCACCCCTCCCCCCATAACTACAACAGGCCTCAGTAGGGGCACCTGCCTCCAGATAGCCACCTCATCTGACCTGTAGGCATTCTGTTCCCATCCGCAATGCCCTTGAGATGGGCCTGTATACCCCACCTTTCTCCCAGCCTCACCCACCACCACCACCACCCAGGCTGTTGTGGCCTGGCCAGCACCCAGGCATAAAGCCCCTTGGTGCCCCCACATGCTGTTGTGTCCACCCCCTTCTTTCCCCTTGCTCCCACACCCCTTCACCTCCCTTATCTTGCCATCTCCTTTTTGACTGATACCCTCGGTAGGGCTCCACCTAGCCCCCAGCCACTGGCCACCCATCTGCAGCCACCTTGGTGCCGGCCCCATTAGAGGTCACTTCCTTCCTTGTGCCTCTCCATATCTAGTGCCTATTCCAGGCCCTCACTGCCTCAGCATACCCCCGAGATGTGTTGCATACCCCCATTCACCCTTGGGCATACCTTGACCTCCCTGGAGGGGCTCCCTTAGCCCCCTAGCCCTCAACTGCCTCTTCACAGCTACATATGTATAGTCCCACTGATCATGGCCTCTTGGGCACCATTCTTTTCTTTACCTGCTCCACTATGTGCCAAACCTGCTCCCCCGAGCTCCTACTTTACAGGGTGGGTGGGAGCTCCAACCTGCCCTGTCTACCTCGGTTCATGAATCTTCCTGACCCATACCCTATCAGCTCCACATAAGTCCAGTGCCATGGGCCGGGTCCTCCATTTTCCCTTCCACTACTTGGGATCCGTGTGCCTACCCACTACTCCATCTCCCTCTGAGGCTTCCCCAATAGCCCCAGCAGTATACCACGAACAGTTTGCAATGCTCTGGATTCCTTGATTGCTCCTGCCCTCCTGCTCAGCAATCCCTTATTAGCGGGCCTCCATTTCCAATGTGCGTTCCAGTGTTGCCCCTGCAGTTCGCATCTCATGGGGTTCGGGAGTGGCACACTCTTGCTATACCCAGCTGCCAGTGCCCATCTTCCTCTGCTTTGAGATGGTAACCACCCGGTGTAGGAGATGGATCCACTGCCCTGTATTGCCGTGGCCAGCTAGTTTCCCCAAGGGCAACCACTTCATCATCCTGGTGGTCACTGCCTTCATGACCCGCCTACAATAGTCCCCCAGTTCCACCTACTGCTGATCAGCTGGCCTTCCCCTGGATCTCCATTCTCAGCTCATCTATACTGTCCACTTCTCCTCCTGCTTGTCTGGTCTGACCTCCCCTCCCTCCTGTGCATAGAACCCCCTTGGTCATTCTCTGCATTTCCCAGAGGAATCCCTCTGTTCCAAAACCGCTCAGAATCACCTTGCTCCATGTTTCAAAATCCCCCCCCTTTCAGAGCTAGGTACCAGCCCCCAGCTCCACTTGATACCCGGTGCCTTAGGGTGAGGCCCCCTCCCAGGGTATGAAGCGTGCCCACCAGGCATGCCTCCCCTGGCCCTGGGCCCATTTGTGTATGACCTTCTCGTCCCCACTTGAGGGACATGTCACACCCCTGGACCTAGGCGGACCCACTGCAGCCCCTGGAGTCCCACTTGCTGGCACCATTTTACCATCGGCCTGCTGACTTTTCCTCGCCATGTTATTCCTCGTCCTTGTAACTTTCCACAGATGGACCTGAATCACCGACCATTGGGTTAACAGTTTAGCGCACTATTCAATTGCGCCACAGAGATGTGGACTTCCAAAATCCAAGTCCCTGTCTTGCAGCATGGGTCCCCAAGACCTCTGTGTCCTGTTGTCCCCTGAAATTAATTATTGAGACTGTATTGCCTCTTACCAGTCAATCCTTACTAGATTAAGCCTTCCCTCATCTGCCCGTGCTCCGTACCAGCCCACTTTCTCCAGGACCCATCAGTACCCTGCTGGGGTGACCGGCTTCCAGGACCCTGGAGCACATCTACCCATGCTCTACACCAGTCCTCCGCTCCCTGGACCAAGGCTGAGCCAAGTTAAACCCCCCACATCTCTGGCAATCATTGTGACCAAGAATATTTTTCCTAACATGCCCCCATGCCACTTACATGTTACCTGTATGTGGTAACCTTTCTAACCCATGGCCAAACAGTGGCCACTGGTACATTCCCCTCATACCACTCTATGGTCTTACCCATCTTGGCATTCAGAAGGGGCTGGATCTCAGTGTGTAATACCTCTCCCACTGTTCTTGACCTGGCGTTTACTAGCAGATCCCTTCCATACTCCCCCACGCTGCTACAAGCTGAAAACCCGATAGACCTCATACCAGCTTGAAAACTGCCCCGACGCTCCCTTTGTCCTTGATCTGCACTCTCTGGAAAATTGACCTGGCTCAATTCTGCCTTTTGCTCCCCTGCTTTAACAACGTCCCAGAGCTGCACTCACAAAGGCCACCTCATTCATCTCTGGCTGGTCTCCAAAGGGGGTTCTTTTTTTTTTTTTTTGTATAAGGGCATGCCATCGCATTTTGCTGCATGTACCACCTAGAACCAATCACATCAGTACTTGCAGCAGGAAAAGCCTCCCCCCCCTTTTTTTTTTGAAACTGGCTTGATACCTGTTGAAAACTATTTAAAAATTACCCCTAAACCTAGGAAGATCATTCTTTATACTAGATTATGCCTGTTCTCTCTTAAGAGTACCTATTTTAAGCCCCCCCCCTTTGCAGCCTCGCCCCAGGGTCATTATGTATTTGGCAGAGACCTCTGAGGAAACCCCGTCACTGGCTACAATCAGCACTCCTCATTTGACTCTGCACAACCCGGCCCTGGATGGCCTGAGTCAAGTCCTCCAGATTCCGCCTGCCGCTTCAGTGGTATTTCAAAAGGAAAAACATTCCCTTGCACTACATGTGCACCTGTTGTATTTTAGCCCCTTTAGCTGCTTCAACCATCAAAATACCCTGCCTGTTTCCTCCATGCACCTCCCGTGACTGTTTGACAGCAAATACCCCCCCATACAGCCCTGCTAGTGACTATGATTCTCAAGTCCACCTCCCCTTGTGAAGTAAAGGAAAAATCTCTCAGCGGTTTTCTCCCGATGCACCCACTTTAAATCACCACCAGGCACTATGCACTATGCCGTAACATGCCTGACTGTTCCGTCTGCATCTCTGCGACTGGAAACCCTCCGCTCACCGTCCAGCTCCCTAGGCCTGAGGCCCCATGTTTGCTGCACTCAGCGCCCACCTGCGGCCCATGTGGCACACGCCACCACCCAAACTGACCCAACCAGCCCCTGTTCTCCAAACCGCACCCGCACATCAAATGGCTACTGCTCCGTCTTGCAGAGGCCCTCACTCCCTCAGCAGAACACCACATCGAGCACCCTTAGCTGCCCAGGCTGGCTGTGATCCCCACGCCCCTCCAGGACCGCTTCTCCCTGGCTACTGCTCCCTACATGTCAGAGCTGCTCAACTGCTATCTTCCTTCGTCTCACTGCATCTGCGCCAGTTCAGTCCATGTAACACTACCAATGCTATAAACTGGAGTACCCGTCCATTATTTGTATGTTATTCAGCATTTTCACTCTCTCTTTTTTTTTTTGTATTTGAATTACCAGTCCCTGACTCCAAGTTATGTTATGAAACCCGACTATGCCCCTCCTATCCGGGCTGGGCCGAGCAAAACCCACTAGTGTACTGTTGTTCCGTATACAAGCCCAACAATCTGCTAGGCTCTGGCATACAATGCCTACCACATATACTGCATCATTTTACCTGCTGTCGTTTCATTCTAACCCGTTCAACCCAATGGACCTCCTTCTGCTTGGCCACATGGCCCAAGACTCCACTAATGCCTGTCCAGTGTCTGGCCTGTGACTCCCTTGGTACACCTTGCCCCACGACCACCACGACTGGCCGCAGATGCCCACATGTCAAATCAACAATGTCCCCTCTGCAAGGCCCCCAAGGCAACCAACAAATGCCATCCTGTAGTGGGCCCCCCACCAGCTGAAACACTCCTGAGCTTGCACAGTGCTGCTGCTCCATGTGGCCTGCCAGCTTGCCCCTCTGTCTGCACCGACTGGTACAAACTCACCCACACTGCTGTTCCGATCTGAAAAAGCCTGCTGCTCTTTGTTACCCATTCCCGCTAGAGAAACAAGTCCATGCTATTAACAGGAATTGCTTTTTGTGAGGGGGTCCAAGGCTGCGACTGCCAGCAAGACTGGCTTGGCCACCTTCCAACAAAAAATGGCCCTCCGCCCACGTGGCCCCCCTCCACTGATTGCCTGCCCTGACCCCCCACAAAACCCCTGGACCAATTAAAACAGTGGTGTGTTCTGTTGTAGTGACCAGAATGCCACTACCTTCCTCCGATTACTCACAAAGTCCTTCCCCTCCTCTCCAAAGATCATGGTCCCCAGATCCGAGACATGCAGGATGCGCCCCCTGGGACTAAAAATAATGTCAAAACCACAACCTTCCATTTTATGAACAGGCACTTAAACCAGCACATCACAGGCATTCCTTGCTATGTTGGGCAACCTGGCCATCCCACTTGATATAATTCTTACCGGAGCTGCGCATCCCAACCCCCACAATTATGATGGCCATTCCACCTTAATCCAGCAAAGTGGCTGCAGCAAAACCATTTGCATTTCTACTGACCACCAATCCTCCTCCATGCCATGCTGCCCCACCTATCCTAGCTGTGGTGTTGGAGCTGCAGCTGCCAGGCCACATTCCCAGCCAAGATTTCCAACCCTAAGCACGCTTCGGCATCGCTCACTACCTCGCTACTTTCCCTTTTTTTTTTTCTTTGACCAACCGACGTAAAACTCCTGGTTTGTCCACATTCCACCCCCCCCCACCAGGTCCGATGCCTGACCTACCCTTCTTCCCCTGCCCTGTCCTGGTCTTCTGGTGTGAGCGGCCCACGTGGCCCATGGATCTGTTGGTACAGAGGCTTCTGTTCTATAGGCCTCAACCTGTACCATTTCATGGAGGTAATTAATTAGCCAACCATACCCTTCTCATTCTCCCGCTGAAAGCCCGGCCCACGGCCCATGTCTCCCTTGCTTCCCCAGTCTGGCCCCCTGCCACAGCGCCTGATGAACAAACTGACTGGGTTCCCACCGAGGTGTCCCCAGCACGCCAGTGCCCCCTACCAAACCTGTCGAATGAACCACCTTCCCCTTCAGCATACCCGAAACATGCTGGTGATGCATGGGGAAAAACCCGCCCACCTGTGAAGCGTTCTTCCGGTGAGGAGCTGGGTCTTCACTCCTGATAGCCCTGTCCTGCTCTGCTCCCACAAACAACTGCAGCTGTACACAAAACTCGTACATATTCGCATTACTCCCCACGCTTCCATGCTCCACCTCCTTCCAGCTGATCCCACATGCTGTGATTACAATGGCATAGCGAGTGCAGCCAGGCTTCCCACCCACCCAACGTAGCCCCTACAGATGTCCCCATGTGTATGTGTGTGTGTGTGGGGGTAGACATCCAAATGAGAGTCCTGCTTGGGAAACATCGAGCCAACGGACCTCCCCCACCAAAGAATTCACGTTGTCTGCCCTTCTCCTCCTCCTGCTTCTCCTCTGCTTGCTTTTTAAGGACTCCACACAATAAAGCCTTGGATAAAATATGCCCTGAAAGGCCAAACATCTGACCACCTCATTCTTGAATGGGAACTATAATCCCCCACACAAAAACTATTGACACAGACAAAGCAGTTTCCCATTGTTATCCCTGATTATCTAACCTGCATTTTCTTTCTTTCTTTTTTTTTTTTTTTAACCTCCACTACATATTCTCCCACAGAAACCCAAGGGGCCCTATTTGGCCTAAGGCCTAGGGTCCCTGGCCAGTGCCTTACCTCTCCATTGCCAGTGAAGTGCTGAGAAGAATCTTTTCCCAGCAAAAAGAGGGAGACCAGAAGGCTGCAAGCCCTTACATAGTCCCTTGTGGCCCCCCCCTCCCAGCCTCCGCCTAGCCCCTCCCCTCTACCAATTGGGAAGCTCTCCTATCCCCTGGTCATTTGACCCTCTCTGATGTCACCAACCCCTCCCCTTTCTGATCCCCCTTTCCCCATCCCCTTTGCTTTTCTGGCAGGGGGACATTAGACAAGCGGGCCTGCCTTTTAGTGGCAAGCCCTATTATCCAAGAAAATAAAAAAGGTTTACAAGTAGTTTGTTATATTATCTCTGTCTACAGAAGACACACTTGGTTTTACTTAAGCAATGTTTTACATGTTAGGTGGGTCGTGATACATGCAATGAATTAGGAACAAAAACCTTTTGAGAGCCCATCTGAATTATTTACTTTTGCTTTGGTTTATCTACACATTTTTAGGGATTTTAAGCCCAAATGACTTGGAAAAAGGACTGACTTATTTATTTATCAGTAGTGCTCTGGGATGACTGTTTGATTTTCGGGAACAAGCAGTACCTATAATTTTATCTTTTCTTGGCAGGCATAGATTTTTTTTCTTTCTTTTACTAAACACTTGAAATCTGTCTGTATACTGTTACCTACCCATAGTATTGCAAGTTGGATACAAAGAAGAGTATTTCCCCAAACCCAGCACATATCAGTCATGTAACGCATATTGTAACATGAATATAAATGTAATGATAAGTACTGCTTATCAATTAAACCAGAGTGGTCATGTGGTCGGTTTGCAGTAGGTATTATTTTTCAAGTAATGCCCGCTGTTGCAGTACCACATGGTGCCACTGAGGAGGTGGACAGAACTGTGTGCAAGTTAAGGTAGCAATAAAAGGCACTGTCCTCAGGAAAAGTGGTTGTTGGCTGTGCACAAAATTCAAAAGTGACAGCAAAGTGACAGCTGTAATGGGAATGAGCCATCACTACGTTCAGTGAGTGTCCCGATGTAATGGGAATGGACTGTCAGTATGTCCACTGAGTGTTGTATCAGCGTGAAAATTTAGCGGTGCGATCAGCTACGGACCCTTATTCCGTGACATTAAGGTCATTTCCACCCACCCACCCGCCCAGGCTGTCACTTACTTTACTTCTAGCGACACTGCATTGGTAGCAGAGTATTGAAAGAGTGTGAGTTTGTTTCCCACCCATCCGACCAGGCCATGAGTAAGTATCCTCGCAATGGATGCCACATTCATGTTATGTGGTGTAATGGGTATCACTCAAGGAGTAGATATCTAAAAGTGGCACGAATTGCCACGAAGTGGTGTAAGTAGTGAAAGTGCACAGCACAGTACTGAGGCATTGTGTAGTCATACGACGGAGCTGAAAGCTTCGACTGTCATCGGCAACAGTGGTGTAGCATACAGAAATGACAGTGACAGTATTTAGTGCAGTGCAATTGAGTGAGCTACGTAGCCCAATGAAGAAAGGAAATGACAGGGTTGCTATAGTGGGATATAAATGTAGAGAGAAGAAGAAGCAAATAAATGAACCATCAGATCTGGAGGTGATTGGCAGTAACAAGAAATTATGTAGACATGCTGAGCTGTCCAGCGATGAGGTGAATGATCTTGTGCGTAGGAAGTCAGAGGCCAATACACAAAAGAACATGTCACGGGCTTACAACGTGTTTTCAGATTGGATGACCACAACGAACTTATCAGTAGACTTAAGTGTAATACCTATTCCAGAACTGGCAAACATTAGGTGACTGTTTTATGCCACAGTGAGAACAGAACAGGCAAAGCAATATAGCATAAGTTCCTTTATCGGTCTCAGAGCAGACTTGAATAGGTGCATGAACAGTATTGATGTTAATAGAAAGGTGAACATAGCCACATATCCTGAGTTCCAGTCTGCAAACAATGTTTTTGTTGCTGTTTTAAAGCGGTATTGTAGATATGGGCAAGACACTGCAATGCACCACCCCAGAATATCAGAGGGTGATTTAAAGAAAATCCAATCCTGTAGCAAACTCTCACCGCAGTCTGTGTATGGGCTTGTTTGCAGACTGTGGTTTGAGCTTCAGCTGGGATTAGCTAGATGGGGTAGAGAGGGAGTTCACCAACTGAAACAGGATTCATTTGTAATAAAAGTTGATAAAAGCGGGCAAGAGTACATTGCTTTATCATTTAATGAGAGCACAAAAAACCATGACCGTATATCAGAGCCTAGCAGACAGTTACTTTGAGGTGTGCTGTATTCTCAGCATGGAAGCCTCGACTGTCCTGTTGCAATGCTTTGTGATTACCTTAGCAAATGTCCCAGTAATGCACCATCATTGAACCTGCACCCCTTAAAGGTACCACAGGAAGTACTCCAGTATATGCAATGTTGGTATAGTCGACAGCCCATGGGGTGCAATTATCTGGGAAAACTAATGTCTCAGATATGCCAAGATGCTGAATTATCTACCAGGTGTATGAACCATTCAATCAGAAGCACCGTGGTGCACATTCTTTCTGAGGCTGGTCTCACATCTCATGAAATAATGTCAGTGACTGGTCACAGATGCGAGACCAGCCTTAGGAATTACTGGAGCCCATCAAACAAAGATCGGAAGAAGTGGTCTTCAATTCTATCAGTAAGTACTGATAAAAATATAGAGACAGCAAGTGACATCAATAGTTGCCATTCTGAAAGGGCAGTGTCCCAAAAAGTATGCATACCTGTAGGCAGAGATGAGTCTGTTGAAGGTAAAAGTGTGCTGGATACAGATCCAGAAATAAC
The DNA here is from genome assembly GCA_016271365.2 of Neoceratodus forsteri. Taxonomy (NCBI): domain Eukaryota; kingdom Metazoa; phylum Chordata; order Ceratodontiformes; family Ceratodontidae; genus Neoceratodus; species Neoceratodus forsteri. Next base: position 29,706,257 of record CM028129.1, read on the forward strand.
AAGCATTTGTCAATGCCGAACGTATGCTTGCAGGTGTTTGCAGTGGTGTTTGGCATGTAGGGTGCTTTACCCTAATGCCCTGTGCGATTGCTGGTATTTGCACAATAAATTGTCAGCATGACCTTTTTGTTACCCCCATTGTGCGCTACATAGGCAGAAACATGTTTTGGGCAGGATGTGAAAAATGACAGCTGTACTGCTCATAAGGAAGTGTGGTAAAATGGCAATGTTGAAAATCTGGAGTGCAAATATTGAAAATTCACAAACCTATGCGCGTGCATGGGAACTGTGCATCGCACGCTCATAAAACAGTCATTTTTAGGAATTTTTTTCACCAGATTTTAAACATTGCCATTTTAAAACCTCTGCTAATAAGCAGTGTCAGTGTAATTTTCTTACTGTGTCCCATACATTGATTTTGCACACTGACTGCGCCATTGTGCACTACATGAGTGGAAAGACGTTTTGGGCAGGATGTGAAAAATGACAGCTATACTGCTCATAAGGAGGTGTGGTAAAATGGCAATGTTGAAAATCTGGAGTGAAAATATTGGAAATTCTCAAACCTACGAGCATGGGTAGGAACTGCACAACGCACACTCGTAAAGCAGTTATTTGTAGGAGTTTTTTCGCCAAATTTTCAACATAGCCATTTTAAGATCTCTGCTCATGAACAGTGACACTGTGATTTTCTTAATGTGTCCCATACACTGAGTTCGCACATCGACTGTGCCATTGTGCGCTACATGGGCAGAAACACATTTTGGGCAGGATGTGAAAAATGACAGCTGTACTGCTCATGAGGAGGTGTGGTAAAATGGCAATGTTGAAAATCTGGAGTGAAAATATTGAAAATTCGCAAATGTACGAGCGTGCGTAGGAACTGCGCAATGCACACTCGTAAAACAGTCATTTTTAGGAATTTTTTCACCAAATTTTCAACATAGCCATTTTAAGACCTCTGCTCATGAACAGTGTCACTCTGATTTTCTTAATGTGTTCCATACATTGATTTCTCACACCGACTGCGCCATTGTGCGCTACATGGGCAGAAACACGTTTGGGATGAGATGTGAAAAATCACAGCTGTACATCTCATAAGAAGGTTTGATAAAATGGCAATGTTGAAAATCTGGACTGAAAATATTGAAAATTAGTGAACTTACGAGCCTGCGAGGAAATGCGCATACGACGCTCATGAACCAGTCATATTTGGAATTTTGAGACAATTTTCAACATGGGTTTTGGGACCCTTCTCATGAATGATGTCACTGTCATGGCATTATTGGAGGCCGAAGGGAGATTTTTGCGTAAGACCGCGCAGTGCTCTGCAAAATCACCCTTCGGGCCCGACTAACACTATGACAGTGACAACATTCATGAGAAGGGGTCCCAGAAACCCCAAGTTGAAAATTTGGTGCAAAAATTCCAAAAAATGACTGAGATATGTAATAAAGTTGAAACCCCCCAATCTAGCCCATTATACAGCTTACCGGCATTTCCTCAGTTCGCGGTCGCTTTGAAGAATGCAGACATGTTCCTGGTCCACGAAGATCGTCATGCCAGAGTCTGAGAGGTATGGGGTGGGGTGGAAGGCTAAAGTGCAGGGCGGTGAGGGTTGTGAGGGGCTGGGAGACGCTACCAAGGACCATTTTTATTTTACAGGTTTAATAAAAAGATGATGTGGGACATTTGTCCACTGGGGTGGGCTTCCAGCATGGCAGAAGATGGCTGGGGGTCAAGAGCTGACGGGATTGGGCACCCCTGGCGCAAACTATGCGGGAGTTGAGGAGCCGACGGGGATTGGGCACCCTCGCCGGCAAAGAAATCAAGACATTTGCCATGCTGGGGTGGGCTCCCCAGCATGGCAGGATGGCTTGGGCTGGGTGGAGCCATGGGGTATTGGGCATCCTCGTCGGCAACAACATTTGCCACGCTGGGGTGGGCTCCCAGTGTGGCACCAAAGCTTTGGGGGGGCGGCGTGACGTGCGCGGGGGGCAGCGCATGACATGAGGAGTGCAGTGCGTGATGGCAGCACTCAGTATGGCAGCGGTGCTTTCCTTTGAAGCAGAGGAACACCACTGTCATACAGAGCTCCTGCACCCATTGGTGCAGGACCGCCACGCCTGCTCAAGGGAGCACTGCATTGAATGGGAAAGCACACCTCCAAGTGTACTACTGTCCTGTGGTCGTTCTTTACATGCTCGCAAGCGCAAATAAAAATAGGTAAGGCAGGATCAGAAGGCACAGCACAGGTGACATCACTGGATAAGTCATCATGTCCCGACATAGCCTATAATGCGATAAATGTATCGTCCTCACAGATGCCATTCAATTCTTTTAAGCTGTCTAACTTTACCGTAAAAGGCACTGTTAATTTTAATTACTATGGTAGTCCTAACCACGGTGCAGAGTACAGTCCCAACAAAAGTGCATTACTACTTCCGCTGTGAAAGTGCAGCACGCAGTTCATAATTTGCAAAGTTTGAAAATGTTTCCTAACCATGTACTGTGAAAAATACAAGTAAGTAGCACTGCACATTAAAAGAAAGTGAAGAAATGTATTAAAAATGAAGTAGTAGTAGTACTTGGTATTCTGCATGCTTAGTACAGTGATGGAGATATGCAAATGAAGTGTTGTCCGATGGCACAACCACAAGATGGAATAGTATGTGATTCATTTTGTGAAGGTTCGATGACATTAACGTCATGTTGAAGTTAAAATAAGTTCAGTAAACATCTGTTTTCATGTTTACAAGTAGTTTAACATGTAATGCACTGCTTAGTCAGGAAGCAAACAATGATATAATTAAATATTACTTTAATGAAAATGAAGTTCTGAATATGCAAATGAGATGTTCATATATTACGCAGTTCGTATTTTATAGTAGTATAGGACAAATTTTTAATTGCTGTAGGTTGCTGTTAAGAAAAATGTCAGAAGTTTAGAAAATGTTTAGTATTTTATTACAATATGACAGAACATTTATGATTTAAAAGTTTGTCAATAGTGTTAACCACAATGTAAAAAAAATGTTGTTTTAGGGAAAACGTCGTGATCAATATTTTTTTCAATATTTTTAACATAGAAAATATGCCAATCAAACATGTTGTTCTGTATTTCTTGAGGTATTAATTAGAGTACTCACATTTCTGTAATATCCATGATAAGCACATATAGTAAGAAGCATATCATATCCATGTTACAAGCACATTAATCCCCTAGAAAGGAGGCTTCTACTAGGGAATTAATGCATGGTTGAGTGGTTGTTGGCACTCGGCCTCCGGCCTTGAGCCACACCACCCCAACCATGCCTTAATTCCCTAGTAGAAGCCTCCTTTCAAGAGGCTTAATACTTACACATTGTATCAGGTCTGATGTGGAAGCTCTGAATGGAGCAGTTGTCATTCACACAAAAATGCCTCTTGCCATGACATTAATTTGCCCTGCTCTAGGCAATGTGGCTGAGTGATGAGGATTTCACTTTCCCCAGGACAACCCAAGTTACTTATGGGAAGACATAAAATAGGCATATTGCTGTACAGCCAAAAAAAAAAAAAATGTTTCCCAGTGACCACAATTTCATCATCCATTACCTAACACGGGACGAACCTCTAGTAAACGTACACATTTTCAATGGGATATATGCAGACCAGGACAATGAGCTGCCAGCAATATCCAATCCACAGAGTCAGTAATTCGCTGTACAAATAGGAGAGGGGATAACATAGAAACATAGAATTTGACGGCAGATAAGGACCGCTTGGCCCACCTAGTCTGCCCATTTTCCTACCTAACAGATAAGATGCAGATCCTGGTTAACCAACAACTTACTTCCTCCTACCCCCCACTAGGACTACCTTATGTCTGTCCCATGCATTCTTGAATTCCTCCACTGTTCTTGACTCCATGACCTCCACAGGGAGGCTGTTCCATGCATCCACAACCCTCTCTGTGAAAAATACTTTCTCACATTACCTCTGAGCCATCCCCCCTCTATCTTCAAATTGTGCTCCCTTGTTCTTGCACATCTCTTTTTCTGAAAGATGCTACCCTCTTGGACTTTATTGATTCCCTTGAGGTACTTGAAAGTTTCTATCATGTCCCCTTTCTCCCTTCTTTCCTCAACGGTATACATATTAAGCTCCTTTAGTCTTTCTTCGTATGTCTTCCGGTGCAGACCCTGCACCATTTTGGTTGCCCTTCTCTGGACAGTCTTCACTCTGTCTTTGTGGAGATGGGGTCTCCAGAACTGCACACAGTACTCCAGATGGGGTCTCACCAACTGTCTGTACAGAGGGATAACAGCTTCCTGTTTTCTGCTATTGATGCCTCTTCCTATGCATCCCAGTATCCCCCCAGCCTTCCTTACTGCCTTCTCACATTGCTTGCCCACCTTTAGGTCATCTGATATAATTACCCCCAGGTCCCTTTCCATTTTTACTGTTGTCAGTATCTCATTCCCCATTGTGTATGCTTCCCCTTGGTTTTTGTTTCCCATGTGCATTACCTTGCACTTCTTTGCATTGAATCTGAGCTGCCATACATTTGACCATTCCTCCAACCTTGACAAATCCCCTCTCATCCTTTCCACTCCATCTTGTGTATCAACCCTGTTGCAGATCTTTGTGTCGTTTGCAAAGAGACATACTTTTCCTTCCAGTTCCTCTGCAATGTCACTTATAAAGACATTAAAAAGGACCACTCCCAGTACTGAACCCTGCGGTACCCTGCTAGTAACCCTCCTTTCTTCACTGTGTACTCCATTTACTACTACCCTTTGTGTCCTGTTGTCTAGCCAATTTTTTTTTCCAGGCTACCACCTTGGGACCCACTCCAAGGCTGGCTAACTTGTGGGATATTAATATGCTGCACTACAGCAAGCCACTGCAGGTAAGATCAGCAGTGCTGCAACTATGTACTCTTACTGAAAAGTCAGATACTGTATATGCTGAAGTGGTTAATCTCATGATATTTTATATCCAGGCAGAGTAGAAATTGTTTATAATATGAAATTTATTGCAGAGCATGAGTATCCTCCTCACTGTCCCCCCTTCACCCCTGAACTTCAAGACATGATGTGTCTGAGTTGGGTGTCCCCCCCAATAGTACACATGGGGTGGGATATTCAGAATGCGCCAGGCAGGGGTGCAAGTCTGGGTGCAGCACAACTGGGATGCGCCCAGGGCATGGTCTGGGAGACATTCAACGGTACTGCACCATGCCTCAGCACTGTTGAATATGGCACTGTGGCCGACCGCATTGTGCAGGGCACAGTGGCACTGCACCAGCGCAAGTGGCAAGTGAGGAGCAGGGAGATGCGCCAGTGCAAGTGTGGGTGCGCTAGGTGCAAGAACCATGATATTCAGTGCTGGATATGCAAATGGCGCAATTATGCATGCAAGGCACAAATGGGGCCATTTGCATGTCATTATGGCCCATTTGCATGCAAGTGCACCAACACCTGGCAACTTGTGCCTGTGCCATGCCAGGCTGCAGCCGTCGGGAACCGACCCCCAATGCCCCTCGGCAGCAACGTGCCCCACCACCCGATCATGGGCCTTGTAAAAGTAAAACTTCCCTGGTGGTCCATTCACATTTTGGGACTGCTGGAGTACAGAGTACCAGACGCCTATTGGGCTCCACGCAGTGACCAAGGCATACAGCCGTACTGTACATGTCAGTCGGAGGGCGGCCAGGCAGCTTGTGGGTGGGGAGTTTCCCCCACTGCTGATCGGGGAAGGAGCAGGGTGGTGGGTCTGAGCAGGCAGGTGGAGAGGGGGTACCGCTGGATCACCAGGGAGTACATATTTTTACACAGCCTACGATCAGACTTGGATGCAGGTTCACTGGACCACCAGGGAATGTTTAAGTCCTACAAAGCCCCACGATCGGGTTTGGGAGCAGGTCCACTGATCCACCAGGGAGTGTTTCAATCTACTGTACATTAGCCCGTGATCGGGCAGTGCAGTAAGGTCCACTGGACCACCAGGGATAATATATGTATCTGCCTGCGATCGGGCAAGTGGGGGGGCGCCATGCCCGGCCTGTGTCTGGGGAGATTGCGTTGCCACCCACAGTAGGTGGCTGCTGTGTTGCATCCAGCAATATGGAGACTGGCATGTGGGTGTCCCCTGACTTGTTCCTTTTTTTTCGGGCACATCTCTGCATCCCCTCTGTGTGGCACAAGCCGGGTTTGTGCCTGCATATGTGCTGCACATCCAGGGCTGAATATTGGAATGTGCCACATATGCATGGGCACGTCCCCCCTGCACTTGCACCGCATACATTACTGGTGCACCCTGGCACATCAGGATTTGCACAGTGCAACATCTCCTTTGAATATCACGCCGGGGCGCATCAGTGGGTTGCTCATGGCACAACAGTGTTGCACCGTGCACAACCCCTTTGAATATCCCAGCCATAGTATGTAGCAGTCCCAGATCTGGTCAGTAAGCCAAGTCAGCAGTACACAGAAAATACGATTCAGTAAGATGCTGAGCCAATGTTACAAAGTGGAGACATGTAAGGTGGCTGTCCTGATATCTGTGTGACGCCCCGATGGTGTGCTGACTAACTAAGCAGCTGGTCCACCACTGTAAGATGAAGACATTTACAGTGCATGCTCTGTTGTCAGTGTAACTCCACATTAGGTGAAGTGACTATCAGCACATTATACCAGATCACAATTATCAGTGTTATTTTTTAACAAAACTAAGAGGACTTAGAGCAAAAAAAAAAAAAAACACTGTTGTTCTGCGTTCTGCACAGAGAATGCCTTACTATAAACCTCTACCTTTACGAAAGTTCTCTCTATTCACACCATTCGGTCACACTATTTTACCAGAGGAAAAATGAAAGTGCTTACTACATAAACAGATGGTACATGGCAGGATCAACTGGATAAGCTGTTTAAATGACAGGATCAACCAGATAAGATTTTCTTTAATGGCAGGATCAACCAAATACATTTTTAAATGGCAGGATCAACCAGATATGCTTTAGGTGTCAGCGTGGCTCAGTTGGTAGCACATCTGCCTCTTGACCAGAATGTCATGGGTTCATTTTCCCACACCAGGACTGGACTTGCACCTAAAAATTGCTGGCATCCGAGTGCAGTATTGGGGGGTGCTGTACTGCTGAGGTGTGCCATCCTTCGGATGAGATGTTAAACCGAGGTCCCTTCTGCCCATATTGGTGTTGTCCTGGTGGGTGTCCAGGTGGAAGTAAAAGAACCCAGGGCACTCTTCACAAAGAGTAGGGGACATTCCCGGTGTCCTGGCCAACATTCCCCTTCCCATAAACCGGTTCATGCAATTACCCAGACTGTGTGTGGGTGATGATGTGTGATATGGCCGCCACCACACATTCAGTCACTTCACTACCAGTCTAGCATTGCTTGTAAAGCTCTTTGGGATACTGTGTATGAAAAGCACTATATAAATGCTGATTCTTCTTCTTCTTTGTTATATGGACAGCTTGCTAGTTATCCAGATGAATATGTTGGATAAATAGAACACGACATGGTCTAATTGAAGATATCATATTTATCTTCACTCGAGGCCAATGACATCAAGACATCATTGGCCTCTAGTGTAGATAAATACGATATCTTCAGTCAGGCCATATAATATCCTATACATACTGTATATATATATATATTATGGTAGCATGGTAGTGCTACCATAGTTAGGGTTGAGGAGCCATTTACATGTTAAACCTAAGATTTTGCACCTTAATAACTTTGCAACTATTCAATGGATTTGCCTGAAATTTGGAATACATGATCAAGAACCATGCATCTTGGGATCTGCCAACTTTCGTACTGTTCGGATATACAACTGCGGAGTTATTAAGCGTGTTCTGCACGCGCGTTTATGCTTTTTTTGCAATTTTTTGTTCGTCTCTACAGGTCGCATGGTTTGCGCGACTGGTACAAAATATTCAGGGAACATGCATCCAGGGTCCCCAATGTGCCTTTTGAGGATTTCGTGAAAAAATATTAAACGGTTCAAAAGTTATTCAAAAAACAAGTTCCCATTATAAGTCAATGGGAAAAGTTAAAAAGTTCAACAGTGTCACAAATGGCCCTTTTACTGTCACAAATCCGACATTTTGTTTTCAGTTGCCCATCAGAAAAATGCTCGGCATTTAAATTTGGGACCTTCTAGCAACCTAATTCTTTTTGTATTCACCCAGTCGGACCCTGAGGATGCTAGGCATGTCTTTATTTTGGGCTAAAACACCCCAGAAATATGTTTTTCACATTTCTGGGAAAAGTATTTTCACAAAGTACTTTCGCATCTGCGACAGTGTCGCATGAATTTGTGAAAGCTTTCGAAAAGTTCGACAGTACTTTTCTAGGCCGTGGGAAAATTACAGCAATTCTTTGGCATGGCACCCTGCTGCAAAATAATGGTTTGGTCTTTTGGGCTGAAATTTGGAAGGAATGCAGCCAACTTCTCACAGATATGCCTATCAGGGTTTCAGTGAAAAAATATTACAGGGCGGCAAAATTACGGCACCCCAAAGTTGATGCTTTTTCCCATAGGATAACATTACAGCATCCGCTGCATTACAGGAATCCTTTGACGCACTGCTGCAAAATAACAGTTTGGTCTTTTGGGCTGAAATTTGGAGGGTAGAAAGCCAACATCCCACAGATGTGCCTTTCAGTAGTTTGGTGAAAATATATTACAGGGAGCCAAAGTTATGGCACTCCGAACTTCTCTTTTGTTCCCATAGGATAACATTACGGCGTTTGCCGCGCATTTCAGGGCCCGTATCTCGTAAATGGTGTGAGATATGGACTTTTCATTGGTAAATACTTAGCTCCCTAGCCAGGAAAGTCACAAATCATATGACTTTAAAAACTTTTTTCTACATCGTACGGTTTCTGAGATATAAGCAATTTAATATTCCAGCTCCTCATTTTCTGCTCCGACACCCATCATTATGCATACATTCTTTGTAATCACTGTCTTTCTCTATGCAGCTTTTGGGAAAACCAGCCTGTGTGCTTACATTACAGTTACCGTTACCGCTTACGCTTGCGGTTCCATACCCGTTTCACTTACCGTTGCCCTTTGCGTTTTCACTTGCGCTTGTGTTTGTGTTATTTTTACCATTTGTGTCTACAGTACTGTTTCTCTTTCTGTTTCACTTTGCGTCACCATGAACATTACCATTTGCGTTTGCGTGCACCGTGTTACTATGTGACTAGACATCACGTGGCGGGAGCGCTGGGCCCTCCCACCACCACATTACATTCACTATTTCTCATCATCATTCTCAAAAAGAAGGGAAATTAGAGGCAAAAAAATCCATTTAATGCATTACTTAGGGTTGTTCCACAGTGACAAATGGAAGGAAATTCAGTGTTAGGGTTGAAAGCCCCCCTTGGACTCCCCTGCCCACACCCCCAACCAGCATCGGGGTGCGTATTGGGTTTGTCGGTCCTAACTCTCACCCCATTCTCCTATACCTCTGCTTCTTTACATATGTGATGGGGTGAGAGTTATAGCAGAGCAACCAGTCGCGCTGCAGATGCCTGGGTGTGGTGGCGGAAATCCAAGGGGGCTTCTTCAACACCGAATTTCTCGCTTTGTTGCTGTGGAACAACCCTAACTAATAAAATTAGTGAGTTTTTTGCTCTAATGTATATATATATATATATATATATATATATATATATATATATATATATATATATAAAAAAAACAAAACAAGGGCCAACGTCAGAATGTGGTCTAAAAGCAAAACAAAATGGTTATATTAAATGCACGCTGAAAATAGAAAACAGAGTTAAAAATCTACATTCCAACCTTAGGTCTTCTTCAGGAAATATCTAAAAGAGAAAAAAAACAAGTTAGTGTAGAGGAGAGGTAAAATGAGAGAGATATATATGTGTGGAGAAAGGAGAAGGAGGAGGCTAAGGGAGAAGAAGTGATAAATGGTAAGATTAAGAGAGAATCTGAGAAACAAAAAGGTGATGATGGGAAAGATAAAGCATAATGGGAGAGAAAGAGCTGGGGAAGCTCCTAGGTGGAGACTAATTAACAGGGCCTTGTAAGAAGGCTGAAAGGTGACAAATGTGTGGGAAGGAGACAGAAATGGAGACATATGGTGAAAATGAAAAATAAATGAGTACAAAACAAATTGACTTTAGGAAAAAAGGGATGGCTGAAAGATGTTAGTGGAAAATAAGTCTATCATTTAAAGCAGAGGGCTGCTGGGAGCCAGCGTGATGATCAGCTTGGCTTCCATGTTTTTCTATGGTCAGGATCCCGAAGCCCTGCTGAAGGACACAAACAGAAAGGTCATTGACATTGTGGTCCCTGGAGATAAAGTAGGATACAATGGGTTTAGCAGTTTCACCATTCCTGACTGCTCTGTAATGTTCCCTGAAACAGTCAGCAAGACGCCTACCAGTTTCTCCGATGTAAATAGCTGAACACTTCCTGCAAAGAATACAATACACCACATTAGTGGAGGTGCATGAGAACTCCTCGGTGATGTGAAAACACCTCTAGGTCCCGAATCTCAGTCACACTGGAAATAAATTTGCAGTGTGTAGCGAGCCCTGTTGCAAGGTTTGGTACCTGGGGAAGAACTGTTAGGAGTGGGTAGGCTGCTTTTAACCAGGAGATTCCGCAGGTTAGGTGGCCGGCGGTAGGAGGCAATAGATGGTTCTATAAAGGAAGCACCAATGTTAGAGTCAGTTTACAAAATGGGAAAGTTACTAGTGATGATCCTGTGAAGAGAAGGTGTGCTCTGATGGAAAGGAAGAACTAGTGGAATTCGCCATTGTTCTTGTGTGACAGTATCCCTCCTCCGGGGGTCAAGGTTACGGGGCATGTTACTGACCCGGGAGAGTGCTCTGTCCACTGTGCTTTTAGGGTATCCCCTGTTGATAAAAAAACTATGCATTATATGGGTCTGCTCAGCAAAATCATCCTCTTCACTGCATAACCTGCGAAGTCTAAGAAACTGTGAATAAGGCAGGCCATTCTTGACATGTTTAGGATGGAAGAAGCTATGGAGGAGAAACTGAGAGAGTCAATGGGTTTGTAATAGACTGATGTCTTCAGACCAGTGTTCTGGACTGAGAGCTGGATATCCAGAAAAGGCAGTGTAGAGGAGGATACTTCAACAGCGTACTGAAGGGAAGGATGGGCCGTGGTGAACTTGTCAAGGATACACACACACATAGACACAGACACACACACACACACACACACACACACACACATAGATACACATACATAGGGTATACATGATGGGCAGGAGTATGATATGGCAAGATAGTCACACTCCTGCAGGGTGAGACATCCAGAGCTCATGATGCAGGAGTGTGAATATTTTGCCATATCTCATGATCTGCCCATCATGTATGCAATTTATACAATAGGGGACTGTGCATTTAGTGGCTTTATTAAATAGTTTAGTTTCTGTAAAATGTTCTGTTATCAAGTTCAAGTTTATTGCAGGAAAGACTCAGTTGAGCAAGCTCATTCACAAGGAGGTCCTGAGGCATATACACATACAGTTCGCAATTACATAGACAGGAGATATAAAATGTAGAACAACAAAGAAAAAAATATATAATACAAGAGGTATACACAATAGAAGTCCTTATGCTATATATGCAGTACATTCCAGCTTTAACCTTGCCCTAAATTATGCAACACATTTCATCTTAATAAGTAGAGGGTCAGTTAGTACCTAGGAAGTTGACTTGGTCTTGGGGGCCTAGTAGCACCTAGATATGTCTTATAATTTAGAGATAGCTAGTGTTTTGTAGGAGTTAATTGATACGATGCTGGTTAGCTTCAGCATGGCTTGTAGTTGGTTCCAAATGTTTGGGAGGGCATATGAGACAGCTCTTTGGCCAGCTGCGGTACGTGTCCTGGGAACATCTAGTAGGATAAGGTCAGATTTCCTTATGGAGTAGGCGCTATGCAAGATGTGTTTGAGAGATGTTAAATAGACAGGCAGTTTGTGGAGTAGTAATTTGAGGGTCCAAATGCCAGCATGCAGGAGGCATCTGTTGGCAAGAGAGGTCCACCCAACTGCTGTATAAACATCACAGTGGTGGGTCCTGTATGCAGAGTTAGTAATGAAGCGAAGAGCACGGTGATAGAGTACGTCCAGTTTAGATAGGCTCAAGGTTGGGAGGAGATAAAGATAATGTCTCCGTAGTCAAGCAAGGGAAGGAATGTTGCTTGACAAGTCTTTTTGGCCAAGTAGAGAAAGAGGGTCCTATTTCTAAAGAAGAAACCCATGCGTGCTTTAAGCCTCTTTGTTAGATCCTCGATGTGGTCATTGAAGGAAAGCTTGTTGTCTATCCACATACCTAGATATGTAAATTTAGGTAAGACTTCCAAGGGTTCACCTAGGGAGGAAACTATGAAGTTTTTAGGTGGGGTAGGTAGGGTACCAGACAAGGCAAGTCTCGAGAAAACCATTGTCTTGGTTTTTTTGGCATTTAAGAGAAGCTTGGCATTGATAAGGTTGCTTTCTAACTGGATAAAGTCAGCTTGGAGTGCTTCCCTGAGTTCAGTTAAGGACGAGCCTGATGCGTACAAAACCGTATTGCCCACAAAGAATGTGTGCTAGAGTTCTTTATGTGGGAGTCAAGGTTGTTGATGTACAGGGAATAAAGGATTGGTCCTAGGATGGAGCCTTGAGGGACTCCTCTGGCAATTGGAAGGGGGACAGATAGTAGGCCATCAGCTTTGACTTTTTGTATCCTTCCTGTGAGATAACTGTTAAACCACTGTAAGGTAAGTGGAGTGGCACCTATGTAGGCAAGACAGGTGATTAGGAGGTGATGGTCTACAGTGTCGAAGGCCTTACTGAGGTCTAGAAAGGCTGCACCAGTAACATTCTTGGTGTCCATAGCATGGAACCAGTCATTAGAGACCTTAGCCAAGGCTGAGATGGTACTGTGCTTCGACCTGAAGCCAGATTGAGCCGGAATTAGGAGTGAGTGCACTTCGAGGTGATTTTTTAGTTGGTTGTATGTAAGTTTTTCCAGCACTTTGGATAGAACGGGCAAGATAGAGATAGGAAGGTAGTTGTTTAAGTCACAAGGATCTCCTGATTTGAAGAGAGGAAGAATATGGGCAGATTTCCAGCAGGATGGAACAGTGGCTGTGGTAATACAGAGACTGAAGATGTGAAGGATGGGGGCTATGAGCTGGGCATAGCCTAACCGCAAGAAAAATGGTTCAAGGCCATCATCCCATGCATTTTTCTTGGTGTTAAGGCTAAGAATTATGTCTTCGACATCTTTGTAGCTAAACAGGCACAACTGGAAGGGATGAAGTGGAGTAGCATGTGTAGTAACTGGGCTAGTGTTGCTATTCACTCAGCTAGCATATGGGGAGGAGTCGAATGCCAACCCGACAGTGGCAAAGTGAAGGTTAAGTTCTTCGAGGATTCAGTTTATTTTCAACCATCCTGTCCTTGGCCAGAATCTTGGTGGGAAGGGAGGAAGCACCAGGATGGCCTTCAATGGATCTCAGTGTCTTCCAGATTTTTGGGGAGTTCCCTTTGGCCTGCTCCAGAGTGGAGATGTAGAAGTTTGCTTTAGTAGCATGTACACTTTTAACACATTGTATGCGTTTGAAGTGGCTGAAAGTTTAAATCCACAGGTTATTTGGTTGTAGCAAGTTTGTATGAATGAAGTGTGTCTGGTTAGGTTGTGAATGGGAAGGTTGTGCTATCTGATTGGTTGATGTTGTGGGCTGTATTTCCTCATTAGTTGGGTTTCATTAGTTTCTGTGAAGTGATTGGTTGTTTGTTTAGAATGGCCGGGTGTTTATTTGGCATCTTCCTGAATCGGGTTTTGTAGTGCACTGCTTATTTTAGTGCTTTCTAATTTGTTTGCCTTCAGATTTTTAGTTTATGAACATACATACATACGAATGTGCCAGCAGAAACAGACCACCCGGTCTATCTAAGTCTGCTTGAATGTGTAGCCAACACCCCTATTTTGCAGCTGCCCCACTCCCCCTCCCCTTTGTCATCCCACTGCCACCCCCACCAACCCCACCCTCACTCTCCCCTGTTCCCTGTCCCATGCACTTTTGAAGCTGTTCAGAGATTTACTTGATACCACCCATTCTGGTAGAGCATTCCATTTTGCTACCGCCCTCTCTGTGAAATAAAGTCTCCTCATTTCCTTCCTAAATCTACCCCCCTCTATTCTTAGCCTGTGTCCCCTGGTGACCCTCTTCCTCCTTAACTTAAAGACCCATCTGCCCCATCCTTATTGATTTCCCTCAGATACTTGACTGTCTCTATCATGCCCCCCCCATCCCTTCTATCCTCCAGGGTGTATACATTCAAGTCTTCCAGCCTGCTGTCATAGTCTCTCCCCTCCATTCCACATATCATCTTTGTTGCCCTACTCTGCACCCCCTCCAGTAGCCTGATGTCATGCTTTAGGTATGGCCTCCAAAACTGCACATAATACTTTAAGTGCAGCCTTACCAGTGACCTGTAGAGGGGCAAGATCACCTCTCTTCACCTGGATGAAAACCCCCGTTGCTATGCACCCCAGCATTTTGTTCATTTTTGCAGCCACTCTCCTGCACTGGGCAGTGTTGTTCATGGTCCCTGTTATCATTACCCCTAGGTGCACCCCAGGGTCCTTAAAGAACTAAGAGAGGTGGTGGCTGAACCTCTGGCTATCCTGTTCAGCCAATCACTGGAAACAGGGGAGGTACCCAAAGACTGGAGGACAGCAGATGTAGTCCCCCTTATACAAAAGTGGGAACAAAGAGGAAGCAGGGAACTACAGACCAGTCAGCCTCACCTCGGTAGTGGGAAAGATCATGGAAGCACTACTGAAGGAGAGTTTGGTGGAACATCTGGTTGTCAATGGACTACAGGACCCAAGGCAGCATGGTTTCACCAGGGGGAGGTCATGTCAGACCAACCTCATTGAATTTTTTGACTGGGTGACTAGGGAGGTGGATCAGGGGAGGGCAGTGGACATGGCCTATCTGGACTTCAGCAAGGCCTTTGACACTGTGCCACATAGAAGACTATTACACAAACTGGGGAATATGGGTGTGGGCAGGACAGTAGTGTGGTGGGTAGGTAACTGGCTGGGTGGCAGGACACAGAGGGTGGTGGTAAATGGCTGTCACTCCACAGAGGGAAGAGTGACCAGTGGGGTACCACAGGGATCAGTGCTGGGACCGGTCCTATTCAACATCTTCATCAGTGACATTGCACAGGATCTAGAAGGCAGAATTTCACTGTTCGCTGATGACACAAAGCTCTGTAACAGAGTAGACACACCAGAGGGTGTAGACAGAATGAGAAGGGACCTGCAGAAACTTGAAGAATGGTCAAGGATTTGGCAGTTGAAATTCAATGCAAAGAAGTGCAAGATAATGCATATGGGGCACAAAAACCCTGGCACAATATATCAGTTGGGGGGTGAGGATATAGCATGCACCAAGCAGGAAAGGGATCTTGGGGTTGTCATCTCTGATGACCTCAAGGTAGGAAACAGTGTGACAAGGCATCAGGTAAAGCAAATAGGATGCTGGGATGTATAGGAGGGGCATCACCAGCAGGAAAAGGAGGTCATAATTCCGCTATACAAGACACTAGTGAGGCCCACCTGGAGTACAGTGTACAGTTCTGGAGACCATACCTACGTAAGGACATAGACAGGGTAGAGAAGGTTCAGAGGAGGCAACAAAGATGGTGCATGGGTTGCATCACAAGTCCTATGAAGACAGGTTGAAGGAACTGAACATGTACTCCCTGGAGGAGAGGAGGGAGAGAGGGGATATGATAGAGACATACAAGTATCTTACAGGAGGAACAAGGTGCAGGAAAACACTATTTTAAGCGAAAAGATGTTTCAGGACTAGAGGCATGGGATGAAGTTGGAGGAGGACGATTCAGAGGAAACATGAGAAAGAATTTCTTCACAGAACGGTGGTGGACAAGTGGAACACCCTGCCAGAGGAAGTGGTGGGGGCTGAAACAATCACAGGATTTAAGAATGCATGGGATAGACATAAAGGAATTCTAGAGGTCAGGGGTAAGGGGAAATAGACTTCTAGGAAAACAAACTGAACTTACAAGCTCAAATGGGCAGACTAGGTGGGCCATAGGCCCTTATCTGCCGACACTGTCTATGTATCTATGTCCTTCTCCTCCTCAATGATCCCCAGCTTAACCCCCCCAGCCAGTATTCTGTCCTTGGGTTCTTCACTTCAAAGTGCATAACCTTACACTTCTTTGCATTGAACCCCTGCTGCCACCTCTCTGACTGCTCCTCTAGCTTGTGTAGGTCCTCCTGCAGCTGCTTCCATCTCTTCTCTCCATCCACCATGGCTCCGATTTTGGTGTCGTCAGTGAACAGACTTACTTTGCTCACCACCCCATGTGCAGTGTCTGATATGAAGAGCCCAAACTAGACTGTCCCCAACACAGAGCCCTGTGGCATCCCACTCATCACCGACCTTTGAGTTGAGAGCTCCCCTCTCACCATCACCCATTGCAGCCTTTCACTCAGTCAGCTTGTAATCCAGTTTATCATTTTTCCCCTTACCCCTATACCAGTTAGCTTCCCCCCAAGCTGCCCATGAGGCCCTGAATCGAAGGTCTTGCTGAAGTCCAAGTAAAGAACATCCAATGCATGACCCTTAGCCAGCTCACCTGTCAGCCAGTCATAAAATTGTATGAGGTTGGTTTGACAAGACTTCCCTGAAATAAACACATGCTACCTCACATCCTGGAAGCTGCTGTCCTCCAGGTACGACACCAGTCTTTCCTTTACTATCATTTCCGTGAGTTTGCACAGTATGGAGGTGAGGCTTACCAGATGATAATTACCTGGTTCATCCCTTGGCCCGCTCTTGTGTAATGGTACTATGTGTGCCATCCTCCAGTCCAGTGGAACATATCCCAACTCCAGTGAGGTGCTGAACAGATCTGCCAGCAGCTCCACCAACACCTCCGCCATCTCTGTCAGCACCCTGGGGTGGATACCATCTGATCCTGGTGCCTTGTCTACCTTCAGTGCCTTCAGTCCCTCTAGGACTCTATTTGCCTCAATTCTTTCATCTGTTGCCTCTTCTCCCCCTGTCCCCACCCTCCAAGCCCATGCTGATAGCGGTCCCCCCTTTTCTTCCATGAACACTGAGCAAAATTATTCATTCAGTGCTTCTGCCAGCTCCTACCCCTTTTCCGTCCACTCCCCACCCCTTTTTATCATTACACTATTGTCTCCTTGCACTTCCTTTTCTCCCTGATGTATCTGAAAAAGTCTTTCTCCCCCCATTAATTCCCTGTGCTAATCTCAGCTCCCTCTGGGCCTTGGCTTCTTTTACTTTTCTGGTCACCTCCTTGGACCATCTTGCATATTCCTCCCTGTCCACTTCCTTACCTGTCCTCCTAAACCTCTGGTGTACGATTAGTTTTGCCCTCACCACCTCCACAGCCTTGCTGTTCAACCAGCATGGTTTTCTTGCTCTGCTCCTTTTACTCTGTGCCTTGGTGCAGGCTTCTGTTGCCCCTGTAACCCCCCATTTAATAATATCCCATTTCTGCTCCACGTCCATCTCCTGCCTTATGCCCTCCAGTTTCCCTTTCAGTACTTTCTGCATCCTCCCAAAGTCCGCCCCCCTGAAGTTTACTACCCGAGTAACTGATTTCTCTGGCTCCCCGCACATCGTGATATTAAACCACACCATTTGGTGATCACTGTCGGCTAGTGGGTCCTCTACTTTTATTTCCCTCACTGCCTCCCCATTTGACAATACCAGATCTAAAGTGTTCTTTAGCCCAATAGGTACAGTAGCCAACTGTGTCAGGAGACCCTCCTGGATCGCGTCCAGGAGCTCTTGCTCCCTAGCACTGGAGGTGACCAGAATGCTCCAGTCAACCCCCAGAAAGTTGAAATCCCCCACAATGACCACCTTCCCTTTTCTACATACCTTTTTGATTTGTCCCGCTAACTCCCTGTCAAGCTCCTCCGACTGGGAAGGTGGCCTGTATACCACCGCAAACCTCAATTTCCTACCCCTTGATTCTGGGAGCTGCAGCCAGATTTCCTCTGTTCTCCTTTCTTCTCCCTTGTCCCTTGTGCATTTGATCCCGTCCCTCACATACACTGCCACCCCACTCCACCTCCCTTCCTTACGGTCCTTCCTGTATGGTTTGTATCCTGGGATTGCCAGATCCCAGTCCTGGTACTCAGTTGCCCACATTTCTGTGACAGCTGCAATATTCACCCTCCACACTGTTAAGAGTGCCTGTAGCTCAGTGGATTTGTTTCCTAGGCTTCTTGCATTCAATGAGACCACCCTCCATAATGCCCCCTTCCCTTCACTAGTCTCCATCTCCTCCCTTCTACTCTGCCCTTTATGTTACACGGACTGTGGTATGTAACATGCTGGGTTACTGTTTTGTTTTTTTAAATCTGTTCCAGTTATTGTTATTGGCTGTGCAGCTCCATGTGTTTTGCTTATAAGGAGTTTTTTCAAACCTGCTTCGGTTTCAAGGAGTATTTTCGAACATGGAGCTACACTGACAGTTGAAGAAACATTTTAGCAAGCACTGCTAAAAAACAGAAGATTGACATTGTGGAAAGTTCTTTTGCAGTATTTATGCTCTGGGTAATTTGGGTGTTGCAAATCTGCAGCACAGGTTGGAGTCGGATGTGATTTCTTAGTAGAGGTGTACTTTCTTTGTTTACCGCCAGTTACTGTGTGACATTTAGTTATTAAGTTGTGTTTATTTTGGGTTACTAATCTGAATTATCTGTGGGATATGTTTAATAATATGGGCAATATGAAGAGTTATCTTGTATACAAAAGTAGTCCGGTTAGGGAGATGCCTGTAGTGACATAACGACAGTGAGAATATCACCTGCTGACGTATGCACTGTGTGAATATTTGTAAGCATGTGTCACAGTGCATATGTCACTGAGTAGTTATACAATGGGAGGAGTGATATGTGTTTTTATTTCATGTGTTATCGGCTCACCCCATTGTATAAATACATATACATATCTAGCTATATATTGATCTATTTGTACCAGTCACTGATAAGACAGTGATGCAAATAACATATGTTTTGTAGCTTGCATATTTGAGATCCACTGATGAATAGCTTACTTTCTGTCATGCCCTGTCTATATTGTATACAATCAGAAATACATAAAGGTTATCAGCAGCACAACTTTCTCATCTTAACATACTTTTTCCCAGTTACAGCCTTTACACCTGACTTAACCAGTTTTCTCAGCATCCTCAAAAAGTAAGTGTGTATATACAGTATCTTCATTATTTACTTTCCAACAATCCTGTGACATTCATCATGCATCTACCTATGTAGGTAGCAGAACTGTGTCAAAATATACAACCATTTCTTGTGTTCCACAATACATGTGTAATGGGATATGAAATTACATGTCCCAATACAATATGGAATGCTGTGTGGTGAATACATTTTATGTCTTTTCTGGGTTGCACAACAGGCCAAGAGTTTACCAGCTAGAGCTGTATGCAGGACTTGAGCGGAAATATACCATATAGAAGGACAATGTGATGGTCACATTTGTGTCACTAGGTACAGTTAGATTTATATATAAATACATACATATATACATACATATACAGTAGATATGCATGCTTATGTGTGTGTGTGTGTGTATCTGTCTGTCTGTCTGTCTGTACACATTGACATATATTGCTGCAGTCATCTCTACATCTTTCTGTCTGTATTTATCTTGACACACACACACACACACACACACACTGTATATGTGTACGTATGTATATATAATGTTACCAGAAACTAAGACACATTAGATTATTTGATATTACTTATATATTGTATATTCCGCTACATTCTTGCATACAGTTGCTATTCCACAAAAAAAAACAACATACATTTCATTTACCATTTGGTGCACTGTAACATATTTTGACATCCTCTCTGAAAACACCACTCACCATTACACCTGTGTGCTAAATCACAACACATTTGTCACTATTCTCTCAATCTACTTCATTGCATGCTTACTTTACTCGATGTTACGAAATTCTGCGACCCTTGTCATGCATTTAACTGGTACACTTCAGGCAATCTTTCCTTACTATTTTCTAACCACATAGTACTACTTATTATCAGTCCATTTGTCTGCCTGTGTAACTATCTATTTATGCTAATCTCCATCTAACTATGTATGTATGTATTTATGTATCTATCTATCTCTTTATATCTCTCTGTCTCTACCTAGTTTATATCTAACTACCTACTTATATATATATATGTATTTATCCTCTACCTACCTACCTATCTGTCTGTCTGTTATCTATCTGAACATCAACATTGTCAGTAGCTCTGCAGATTGCAGACTCGCCACTGGGTCCAGATTATCAGCAGGTCGTGGATTCCATCCCCACACCAGGCACTTGGGTTACATCTGATAATGCTACTCATTCCTTATCTTCTCTGCTTTGTCACAAAACAGGGCCTTTACATATGGTCATTCTAACAGTTACAAAATATAATTACAGCACGTGGTTTTTGTAATTTGTATTTTATTTTCTCCTGTATGTATTTGTAAGTATCATATCAATGTGATTGGTGAAACCTGATTTTATAATGTTCACTTCAGGGTGCCCATTATTATTACAGTACTTAAACAGGGTATCTTCTACGCCAGTTGCTATTAAGACAGTGCTGTAAATCACATATGTTTTATAACTTGCATATTTCTACTCCACACCTTATTAACTTAATTGCTGTCAGACCCTGTTTCTGCTGTAAGCAACCAAAAATACATAAAGGATATCCCCAGCACAACCTTCTCATCCTAATTGAAACATGTTTTCCAGGCATAGCCTTTAAACCAGACTTCCTGACAAAACCAGAGTTCGGAACGTCTTCAGAAAGTGAATATTTTTATATCTACACTACATTCCTTTCAAACATCCTGTTACATCCATGATGTATCTACCTATGTTGGTAACAAATAAGTTCAGGAATGCTGTATGGTGAATAAGTTTTATCCCTTTTGTTGGTTACACAACAGGCTAAGGATTTATGAGCTGCAGCTCTATGCAACTCTTGCGTGGAAATATGCAGTATGGAAGGAATATGTGATGGTCACATTTGTCTCAGTACATACTGATATCTTTATATATACATACATACATACATGTGTGTACATATATATATATATATATATATATTTTTTTCATGGCAAAAAACTCCATTTAATGCATCAGTTAGATTGTTCCACAGCGACAAAAGTGGAGACTTGAGCGTTAGTTCCCACATCACTGCACCCTATTTCGCCCTCGTTAACAGCATCGGGTGCATTGTCGCTGTCTTCTAACTCTCACCCCATCCCATGTGTAAGCAAGCTGAGGAGGTCAGTATAGGAGAATGGGGTGAGAGTTAGGACCGATGACATCAATGCACATCCCGATGCTTGTTGGTGGGGGCAGGGTGGGAGTGGGGTGCAAGGGGGGTGGGAACCCTATCATCGAATTTCCTCACTTTTGTTGCTGTGGAACAACCTTAACTGATGGATCAAACAGAGTTTTTTGCCATTAATTTCCCTTCTTTTTGAGAATGTGCACTATAAATAGTGAAGTAATGGCAATGCAAACGCAAGCGCAAATGCTAATGCACATGGTGATGCAAACGTAAATGATAACGCAAACGGTAATAGAAACGCAAGTGCAAACGTTAAGAAAAACAGAAATGCAAATGCAAGCACATATGGAAACACAAACCATAATGTGCATGGTCATGGTAATGAAATTGAAAATGCAGACATTTACAGTAACAGCAATGATGACACCAAAGGAAACACAAACAGAAACAGAAACGCAAACGGAAGCATGTACGCAAAAGCAAATGGAAATGCACATGGTGACGCAAAATGAAATGCAGCCAAAAACAGTAGTGGAAACACAAATGTTAACAGCAACACAAATGCAAGTGCAAATGAAAACGCAAAGGGTAATGCATATGGTGGCATAGACGGGAACGCTAACGCAAATGGTAACGGAAATGCAGGTGGAATCGCTAACTTTAACAGTAACGAAAAATGCACAGACTTTTTGTTGTTTGTGCTTAGCCCCCTGCTGGGGGGCTAAGCATTTTTCTGACAAAAAGTCCATATCTTGAAGCATTTCCGAGATACGGGCCCCGAAAGACACGGCGGACGCAATAATGTTATCCTATGTGAAAAATCATCAACTTCTGAGTATCATAACTTTTCAGCCCTGTAATAGTTTGTCACCAAACCACCAAAAGGCACATCTGTGGGATCGTGGTTGTCATCCCTCCAAATTTTAGCCCAAAAGACCAAACTGTTCTTTTGCAGCAGGGTGGCAAAGATTTCCTATTCTTTTGGGCTTAGTGTTGCAAAGTAATGTCGCAAATCACAACACTTTCACAAAAAAAATCACAAAAGTGTCGCAAGTGCAACACTAATTTGTGACACTACAGTTTACAAAAATTTTAACATATTTCTGGGGTGTTTAACCCCCCCAAAAAAGACATCGCTAGCATCCTCAGGGCTTAACTAGGTGAACACAAAAAGAATTGTGTCCCTAGAGGGTCCCAATTTTAAATGCCAAGCATTTCTGTGACCAGCAACTGAAAACAAAATGGCAGATTTGTGACACTACAGGGGTCATCTGAGACACTAAAAACTGCATTTGCGACACTATTGAACTTTTTGTTAACTTTCCCCATTGACTATAATGAGAAAATTGTTTTTTGAATAACTTTTGAACTGTTTAATATTTTTTCACAAAATCTTTGAAAGGCCCATTGGGGACCTTGGCCACATGTTCTCTGAAGTTTTCAGATTAGTCGCACAAACAGTGCAACCTGTAGGCATGAGCAAAGAATGTACAAAAAAGTGTAAATATGACTTTCTACGGTGCTTTATAGCTCTGCAACCGTATATCCGACCATTACAAGATTTGGCAGATCCAGAGTACTGTTCCATGCATTCCAAATTTCAGGCAAATCTGTCATACGGTGGCAAACTTATTAAGCTGCAACATTTCACACTTCAGCCTTAAATGGGGTACTCAACCCTAAGCGATAGTGGCACTACCTTGCCGCTATAATGTTTAAATATACATATATACATATATATATATACATACATATACATACACACACACACACACACACATATATATATATTTATACAATGGGGTGAGGATAACTGAGTGAGATAACTGTTATTCTCACTCCCGTTGAATAACCACAGTGATGAATAACCACTGGGGATCTAGTAAGGGACATGGTTGTACAGGACCCCCTGACTGGGAGTGACCACAATACTGTCTGGTTTCAAATAAGCATTGGGGGAGTGGGGGTGAGATCTAGGACACTGGCAGTGGACTTCAGGGGGGCAGACTTCATGGGCATGGGAAATATTCTCAAGGATCACTTGAAGGGATTACCTCAATGACAAGTGTGGAAAGGAGATGGGAGGTCATAAACGGGACTTCATGAGGCAGTCAGGATCTGCGCTAAGTTGAAACGTAAGGGAGCAAGGTCACATAAACCATGCTGGTGGTCCAGTGAGGTCCAGGTAGCAGTCAGAGAAAAGAAGGCGGCTTACAAAAAATATAAAACAACAAGAGGGGATAGGGATAAGGAAATGTACCAGCTTGCATCTAGAAAAGTCACCCATATGGTGAGGGGAGCAAAGTCCAGTAAAGAGCAACGGCTGGCACAGGGGATACATGGAGGGGAAAAGGGGTTCTTCCGGTACATTGGGGAGCGGAGAAAAACTAAGGGCCATCTCAGCAGATTGAGATCAGAAGAAGGGTGGGTGGAAGAGGCGAGGGACCAGGCAGAGGTATTTAACGAGTACTTTGCCTCTGTGTTCACTAGGGAGGGGGATGGGATATCTACAAAGCAAGGCACAAAGGGGATAGAAGCGGCAGGGAGTGGGATCAGGGGAGCAACAGAAATGGAGCAAAAGGGAGGGAAAGGTACCCCAGGGGTGTCACATCTGGATAAGGATAAAAAGACCAGTAAGGTGGAGGGACAGATGATGCCATCCCCACCAAAGGGTGTGGTTGCCCTCAAGGCCCTAAAGAAAGACAAATCTCCTGGGCGGATGGCATTCATCCAAGAGTACTATGGGAATTGGCGGACATACTGGCTGCACCCTGGCGGAGCTTTCAACAGGTCACTTGAGACAGGGAGGGTACCTAGGGATTGGCGAGAGGCACATGTGGTACCAATCCATAAAGGGGTCAAGGAAGTACCAGGAAACTATAGACCCATCAGTTTAACCTCGTGGCGGAAAATTAATGGAGAGTATACTAAAGGAACGATTGGGGGGTTTACTTGGAGGAGGTGGGAGGTCTGGATAGTCGGCAGCATGGGTTTGTGCCAGGTAGATCATGTCAAACCAACCTTGTGGAGTTCTATGAATGGGTAACATCAGAACTGGACAGGGGTAAGCCTGTGGATGTATTATTCTTGGACTTCAGCAAGGCGTTTGACTCTGTCCCCCACAATGGTCTGGTGGAGAAACTGATGGGGTTAGGAGTAGGCCCTTTGATGGTCAGATGGATTGAAAACTGGCAAGCTGGACGCACTCAGAGAGTAGTGGTCTGTGGGGAGCTCTCAACCCTACAGAGGTTGGTAGTAGGTACTACAGGGCTCGGTCCTGGGTCCAATCCTGTTTAATGCATACATATCAGACATCAGGGATGGTATAGGGTGAAATGAGTCTCTTCGCGGATGACTCCAAAATGGGAGCAGTAGTTGAGGGAGAAGAGGGGAGGTTGGCCCTGCAAGGGGACCTGGACACCCTGGAAAGCTGGGCTCACATATGGAAATTAAATTTCAATATCACCAAGTGCAAGGTGTTGCATCTTGGTCGGGGAAACCCTAAACACAGGTACACCCTGGGAGGGGAGGTGCTGGAAGCCTCAACAGGGGAAAAAGACCTAGGGGTCATGGTGGATACATGTATGAATAACTCTGAGCAGTGCAGGAGAGCAGCTAGCAAGGCAAACAGGATGTTGGGATGCATCGTAGAGGGGATCACCTCAAGGAGCAAGGAAGTGATTCTGCCGCTGTACAATGGACTGGTTAGACCACACCTTGAGTACTGTGTACAATACTGGAGACCACACTTGAAGAGGGACATACAGCTCCTGGAGAGGGTACAGAGGAGGGCAACAAAGATGATCACGAGGGCTAGGGATTTGACTTACGAGGACAGACTTGAGGAGCTCTGGCCTGTTTTCTTTGGAGGAGGAGAAGGGGGACATGATTGAGGTCTTCAAGTACCTCAAGGGAATAAATAGGGTAAACATGAGGGGATCTTTAGACTAAAGCAGGAGGCATCACCAGAGGCATGGTTTGAAGTTGGAAGGTGGAAGGGTGAGGGGGAAAAGAGGAGGTTTTCACTGAGAGGTGGTGGACCCTTGAATGCTCTGCCTGGTGAGCTGGTTCAGGGATCCACAGTGGAGGGCTTTAGAGAGGTGGACAGACACAGAAAGTGGATGTATCAGATGATGGCCTGTCCCAGGGGGTTGGGATGGATGATAGGGGTTTCTGGAGCACAAGGGATGGGAGGGTCTCTGCACCCAACTAAGGATCTAGGTTCGAGCAGACTTGATAGACCATAAGGCCTAATCTGCTGGCAAATAGTATGTTAGTATGTTAGTATGTTAGTATGACATCACCACTGTGAGAATATTTACTAATATACAATAGCACTAACCTGCGCTAAACCCGCGCAGAGCCGCACAAAGCCATGCAATTGCACAAAGCCGCGCTAAACCCATGCTATCCCTGCGCAAGCCATGCAAATTGTACATTTTGCAACAGTGAGGCCCCATTGTATAAATAGGACACATGATGGGCACTCGTGAAATATCTAGGCTCACTCTGCAGAAGTGAAAATATTTTCCATATTCCACTCGTGCCCATCATGTATCCCCTATATATCTATATCTATATCTATATCTATATCTATATCTATATCTATATCTGTATCTGTATCTGTATCTGTATCTATATCTATATCTGTATCTATAGCTATCTTTATCTATCTATATATTATATATATCTATATCTATATTTATTATATATATCTATATCTACTGTATATCTATATGTATATCTATATATATATTCATGGCAAAACTCAGTTTAATACATCAGTTAGGGTTGTTCACAGCAACAAAAGCAAGGAAATTTGGTGTTAGGGTTGCAACCCCTTGCACACCAAGCCCAACCCGTCCCCACCAACAGGCATCAGGGTGTGCATTGGGGTCATCAGTCCTAACTCTCCCCCACCCCATGTGTAAATAAGCTGAGGTGGTGCAGTATAAGAGAATGGGGTGACAGGATTGACAACCCCAACACACTCCCCAATGCCTGTTGGTGGGGATAGGGTGGGCTTGGAGTGCAAGGGGTGGCAACCCTAAAACCGAATTTCCTCACTTTTGTCACTGTGGAACAATCCTAACTGAAGTATTAAATGGAATTTGTTGCCATGAATTTCCCTTCTTTTTGAGACTGAGCACTATAAATAGTGAATGAATGTGGTGGTGAGAGGTCCCACGCTCCCACCATGTGATTTTTTGTGACATAGTAACACTAACGGTAACACAAACGCAAGCATAAACAGTAACACACATGGTGATGCAAACGTAAATGGTAACGCAAATGGTAAAAGGAACGCAAGCACAAAGATTAATGAAAACAGAAATGGTAAGGCAAACAGTAACGCAAACGCTAATGGCAACAGAAACGCAAATGTTAACAAAAACAGTAATGTAAATGGTAACGCCAATGGAAACACAAACGGTATGAAAAATGCAAACAGTAACACAAATGCAAACAGAAATACAAACGGATAAGGCAACAGTGCTGCAGAAGGAAACAGTGACACAATCGACAACTGAAACGCAACCAATAACACAAACGCTAAGGGCAACAGAATTCCAAACGGTGTCTAGTGTGGTGGAATTTTTATATATCCTAAAGTATAATAACTTTATATCCTAAAGCTTATTGTACCAGAGCTTATAACTGTTATATGTGATTATAGCCATATAGATATGTTGCTTCTCATATGCTCTAAAACTATCTGCTTTGTAAAACAGCCATAATGAATGTACAGTTCTGTGCTGACTAAAACAAAGGAGGTTGTTTGACAGAGATAAGAAAACCTTGAAAAATTAAATGAAGCGAAATACAGCTGGTTGTAACTAAGATAAAGGGGAGACACATAGTAAGTATAAAAAAACAACTCCTTATACGGAAAGTGCTGAATCTGAGGTTTTTGCTAGAGATAAGAAGAAGCTGTTGCTAAGCATGAGATCACTGTTAGACTGTGAAACTGAAAAAGGTATATAAGCTTCTGTGAACAATGATCGTGGAGCTCTCTCCTTTAACTGAGGCTCCCACATATATGTGCAGACAATAAACTGAGCTTTATTGGAATAACCATTGGGTGTGGTTATTGAGTACATAGAAATTAAGGTAAAGTATAGACAGTAAAGAGAATCTGCGACCACAGTTTTTTGGCGTAGTCGGCAGGATGGCTTCGCTTCTCCATGTCGCACTGTGATCGGACTGCCAAGTCCCGGCCTCAGGGGAGGGTGGTCCCGGAGGTTCAAGTCCCACCATATGTGTAACGCCTTCGGAGCGGTGACAGCCATCATTTACTGTCTTAGGTGCTGGGGTGGCACCAAGAGTGCTGGGTGGGCACTCGGCGTCAGGGGACGCCTGTAAAGAGTTAGAGTGCTGGGTGGGCACTCGGCGTCAGGGGACGCCCGAAAAAGTAGGAGTGTTGGGTGGGCACTCCAAGACCGGTTAGGCACCTTTTAGGGACTACAATGGAAAATACGGGGGACCTCTACCAGATGGAGCTCAACCTAGTACTGTTAGAGATTTTTTTTGTTTTTGTTTTTGTACTGCAAACCAGAGCTCTGGAAAAAGACTTGGTTTGGCAGGTTACTAAAATGGCCAAAAGAAAACCTTTAAAAGGGTTAATAGCTGCAGCGTTTGGAAATTATCATGAAGGTCCTGCAGTCAGTTTTCTTACTCAGACTTGTGTATCAGAAAACAAGAAGAAAATACCTTGGTACCGGGTAAGTCTGAATTTTTTTTTTATTCAAAGTTGTTTTATGTCTGTCTGTTTTATTTCTGTAATACGTATACTAAACAAGGTAATGCTCCATCTTTCTGCATATTTTCTAGCTTATATCTGTGTTCTGTAATTATGTTCTGTTGTCAAGGTTGCAAGATAGGATTAACTGCCTTCGGTGCACAACATGTTACAGTAAAAAAAAAAAAAAAAGAGAAGAAGCTTCTTTGCCTCATAGCTGACTGTTTTAATTGGCTTTATTTTTATTGGAACATTTGTGCTGCCTAGATAGGGTCAGTGAAGAACTTTTGCATGTAGTTTTTGATTGGAGCAGGTAGTGTTGAAGGTGAAGAGATATGACGTCATAGATTGCAATGTGCAAAAAGAGTTGTAGTTTGCAAGCAACGTGCCAAGCCACTGCTAGGTGAAAATGTAATGTGTTAACAGCTATAAATGGCTTTATCATACTTCTGTACTAGATGTGTTCACTTACAAATGGTGTGTTGTACTGCATTTAAAGAAATTAAAATGTGTTTAAAAAGTGTTTTGTTCTGGAAAGATTTGGCATGGCAATATGTATAAATGTGTTGGTTTAAAAATTGTCAGTGTTACAAGACAGGCAGGAGGCAGTACATATATCTAAAACACGTTCAGTTTTCTAATAAAACTATGGGCATTACCTCAACAAATTAGTGTCAAATAATGTCAGTCTTATTTTGTGTTAAGTATTTCTTTTGTGTTATGTATGTGTGTACTGTCTTGGCCAGCAGTTTTATTGTGTGCTCTATTATTATTTAAAGATATTTAATATCAGTAGTGTTCAAGGACACTACAAAAATAACTAGGTTTGAACGACCCTTGCATGCACTCTGTGACCTTTGCACATTATTTGACCTTCTTGTGTTTCAACATGTTATGTTACTACTAGTTCAAACTTGATGTGTATTCCATACCTAAAGCACAACTTTTCACACAAAATGTATGTTTTCAATGAAAGCACACCAAGAGTGAACCATGTAATTTGACTTTTATTGCAAAACTAGTATTCTAAGTAAAGAGAAACACATTTTTTCCTTCTCATTTCTTCTGACTTACAGCTGTTTTTGAGAGTTTACTATCTACAGTTAAAAGCAATGGCTTTGTTTTATATGTGACCATGGTGTAATCATTTTTTTGTCTTTTTAAATGCATTCTAAGAGATATGTCACGCACGGTATTACCATCAATCTAGATTTTTATAAACTCAGCTGACATTTTGTCATGCTTAGGATAAGGAACCAGGGACGCTTATTTCTTTTATCCTATGGAAATAATCTTGTTTTATTTTAAACTGGTGTGTGTTTGTTGTTGTTGTTTGTCTGTGTTTCTTCTCTTCTTCTAGAGAAAAGAAGTTCCCATCTTTATAGTAAGGTATAAAACTTACTAAACTAATTGTAATATTATCTTGTTATAATTTAAAGTGTAGTAGGTGGGGATCATGTCACCATCCACAGATAACCTTTTTATTGCTACAGTATTTGAGTTGTCTCTTCCACCAGTAGGAGCTTGGGGAAAGGGGGTAAGCTACCCTTCCTCCCTTCCAGTGTAATACCCACAAAGGTTGCAAGGTACATCACTGTTCCCCCAAAGGGGTATAAAAAAAAAATGTTTATTTGCCAATAATTGTTTCTTATTTACAGGTTTTAGAAAAGACCCAAGGTATTTTAACAGCATAACCCAGCCCAAGCCCTTCTGTTTCTTCTAGTGCAAACAGTTAAATCCCACACCTATTATTAATACAAGGGCTTCTGCCCTTCACAAGTAATCAGTTATGCTGTATGTCCAAACATGTTCATTCTTTTGATTGTCTTTTCAGCTTTCTTATCTTGTCAAAACAAATGTAAAACAACTTTTGTCATAGCCTTACAGCAATAAATGCATTTTTTTTTCAACCAGTAAATTCACAGTACTCTAACATTTCTGGACTCTAAGCTAAGTTTACAGTCTATATGTGTTGTTTAAAATGTATTTTATGCATTATGCTCAATACTGAAATTGTTCTATTACAAACATGCTTATGTTTCATGTTTATGTTATAATGTTTGATATACATCTTGCTACACTGTATCATGTGTGTATTCAGAAAAGTGTTCCACATGTATAACGTTTTTAATGCTCATAACCAAACCTAAATACTGGGGCCAGCATTGCTGACCCACCCCTACAATATGTTCCAAAGCAAAACCAAAAGTAAAATTAATGCTCCGTTTGTCTTATTACTCACAGGTACCCCTGAAAATGAGTGTACTCTATGCAGGTTTTTGTCATTTTAAATTTTAACAATTATAATATGCAAAATTTAAATTGTACTCCAAACCTATGCTTCAAGCCTTACCCCACTCAGTACTTTGGAGTATTTCACTATACAGGGTAAAGAAAGTAGACCTTTTCACTTGTCACAGGTGCAATAGGCACTGTTATTAAATTGGCATAGCCAACAACATATGTATTTGTCCCACTAATTGCATTGTGTAAAAGGCATATTGTTATGAACAATATGTTTAAAGCGTGTAATTGTAACATTACAAGATTTTATAACTCAGGTCTCAGTCAGGCCTGCTTACAACAGACAGGGAAATAATGTTCATCACTGTCATAACTGCTTCTGTAATTTAAAAGCAGGAGGTAACCATAACACTGTCATAATTTACAGATGGTCAAATGGTATAATTGAACCTCGGCCTGCACCCCCAGGTGTGCGGTTAATGTCCCATTTTTATTTTTTCTCTTTCTAATTGCCAGAATTTAGGCTCTGTCACACCACTCTTTACAAAACAAAAAGTAAATGGTTTAAAAGATTATTATTTATGTGTTTTTAATTCGGTGTCTAACACACTTCATAAGTTTGCAGGTTTCCACGGTGTGGCACACATAAAATCTCCACGTTCAACAGCAGTAATACTTTCATCTAAGTTGCCAAGACCTTCATCTTTTCCTTAAAAAAGAAAACAACTGCCACAGTTTTGATGTTATCACCATCTTTGTGCCTGACTGGTTCCTTATAAGGACTATTGCATGAATCTAGCTATTATTATTACCTCTGCAAGTGTAATGTTTTCAGCAAAATTACACCTATTTGTAAACTTAAATCAACTAAAAAGGTCCAGTCAGTTCAGACTCTGCAATCAAGCTTATTGTTTCTGTTTACTATAAAGTTAAGTCTGGGTTAGGGGCAATCCTCTAAATTCGGCAAGAAGATTCTTCTTCAATTGACCTTCCAGCAATACATCCATTTTCTTCACTGCCACTTGTTCCAAACATGGCTGGTACTTTCTACAACCCTATCGCTCTGTTATGGACTGTGTTCTTAATGGTTTATTACCTTTTTATGGACTGTTAATCTTTATGCTGGGGTGTAATCAACTACCACAACACAAATGTCATGCCAGTGTGTGTGTGGCTACTCAATGCACAATCTAATGCACCCCTGGCCAGTGTGCCTGCCGTCCCAACCTGCAGCCAGCAAAATGAACACTGACTTTCTACTATGCTGGTGTTTTGTTTTTAAATTACTGTCTGCATTGCCCCATATGCCTTGTGGGGTTACCACCATTCTGCAAATGACATTTCATCTGTATTGTAACTACATCAACCTGTGGATACTTATATGAACTTATAAACTGTTAATTTCATGGACTATTATGTTTTATAAGGACTTATCTGTCAAGAGACATTATCAACAGATTCTTCAATCAAGCTCCAAGGGTGTGCCACACCTCAACACAAGGTAGCATCTACCTTATTCACTCTCAAAGTGGATTCCATGAACTCTTTTTCATCAACAAAATTGTTATGTTATATTGTGTTATATGTGGTGTCACATGTTAGCATTTTTTCACATATTTCAATTGTGGTGTTGACATCCCTCAATTCTGTATTATGTTTTACAAACTCACCATTGTGTTCCATCTGTAACTCCCTCTATCAACTCCAAAACAAAATGTTTTTTTTTATAAATGCCTTAACTATCTGTATGCTGGCAACCAGTTTTAAATCATATAAATAAAAAGGGGGGTGGTTAGTTGATACAGAGTATCAAAAGGGGGGAGTGTGGTGGAATTTTTATATATCCTAAAGTATAATAACTTTATATCCTAAAGCTTATTGTACCAGAGCTTATAACTGTTATATGTGGTTATAGCCATATAGATATGTTGCTTCTCATATGCTCTAAAACTATCTGCTTTGTAAAACAGCCATAATGAATGTACAGTTCTGTGCTGACTAAAACAAAGGAGGTTGTTTGACAGAGATAAGAAAACCTTGAAAAATTAAATGAAGCGAAATACAGCTGGTTGTAACTAAGATAAAGGGGAGACACATAGTAAGTATAAAAAAACAACTCCTTATACGGAAAGTGCTGAATCTGAGGTTTTTGCTAGAGATAAGGAGACGCTGTTGTTAAGCATGAGATCACTGTTAGACTGTGAAACTGAAAAAGGTATATAAGCTTCTGTGAACAATGATCGTGGAGCTCTCTCCTTTAGCTGAGGCTCCCACACATATGTGCAGACAATAAACTGAGCTTTATTGGAATAACCATTGGGTGTGGTTATTGAGTACATAGAAATTAAGGTAAAGTATAGACAGTAAAGAGAATCTGCGACCACACTAGACACAACCAGTAATGGTAACGCAATTGGAAATGCAAACAGTAACAGCAACGGTGACACCAAAGCAAACAGTAATGCAAATGGAAACACAAATGCAAGTGCGTACAGAAATGCAAATGGTAACACACACGGTCACGGTACCACAATTGGAAATGCAAATGCTAATGGTAACAGCAACAATGATGCCAAAGGAAAGACAAACACAAACACAAGCACATATGGAAATGCAAACCGTAACGCGCACGGTCATGGTAGCGCAATTGGAAACACAAATGGTAACGTAACAGCAAAGACGATGCCAAAAAAAAGACAAACGCAAATGGAAATGGAAGCGTGCAAACAAATGGTAACAGTAACGCAAATGCAACTCAAACGCTAACGCACATGGTGACGCAAACGTTAACGATAATGCAAACAGTAATAGGAGCGCAAATGGTAATGGAAACAGAAACGCAAATGTAAATGGTAATGGAAACAGAAACGCAAATGTAAGTGGGTATGGAAATGCAAACTGTAATGCGCATGGTCATGGTAACGTAATTGGAAACACAAATGGTAACGGTAACAGCAACGATGATGACAAAGGAAAGACAAACGCAAATGGAAGCGTGTGTGCAAATGCAAATGGTATTGCAAACAGTGACGCAAAATGAAAAGCACACAGAAACAGGAGTGGAAACATAAATGGTAACAGTAACGCAAATGCAAGTGCAAACGAAAATGCAAAGCGAACACAGTGGCATGCACAGGAACGGTAATTCAAATGGGTATGGAAATGAGAGTGGGAACGCTAACTGTAACAGTAATGGAAGCACACACCCTGTTTTTGCCCAACAGCTGCATAGAGAAACACAGTGAATACAAAGAATGTATGCATAATAATGGGCCTTGGAGCAGAAAATGAGCACTTGGAATACTAAATTGCTTATATCTCAGGAACCGTACGACATAGAATAAAAATTAAAATTTCATATAAATAATAACTTTCCTGGCTAGTTTTGCACTTACCCCACTAGTGGGGGGGGCTAAGCATTTTTCTGACGAAAAGTCAGTATCTTGAAGCGTTTCTGAGATACGGGCCCCGAAAAGCGCGTGGACACTGTAATGTTAGTCTATGGGAAAAACCCTCAACTTCAGAGTACCGTAACTTTGCATTCCTGTAATATGCTGTCACCAATCCATGAAAAGGCACATCTGTGTGATTCTGGCTTTCTTCCTTCCAGAAATCAACCCAAAAGACCAAACCATTCTTTTGCAGCAGGGTGGCAAAGAATTCCTGTTATTTTGGGCATAGTGTCGCAAATCATGACACTTTCACAAAAAAAATAATGAAAGTGTTGCAAGTGTGACACTACTTTGTGACACTACAGTTTACAAAAATTTCAAAAACATATTTCTGGGGTGTTTAATCCCCCAAAAATGACATGGCTAGCATCCTCAGGGCTTGACTAAGTGAACACAAAAAGAATTATGTCCCTAGAGGGTTCCAAATTTAAATGCCAAGCATTTCTGTGACCACTAACTGAAAAAAAAAAATGGCTGACTCACGACACTACAGGGGTCATTTGCGACACTCAAAACTGTATTTGCAACACTGTCAAACTTTTTGTTAACTTTTCCAATTGACTATAATGGGAAACTTGTTTTTTGAATAACTTTTGAACCATTTAATATTTTTTCATGAAATCTTCAAAAGGCACATCAGGGACCCTGGCTGCATATTTCCTGAATGTTTTGGACCGGTCACAAAAATAGTGTGACCTGTAGGCATGAGCAAGGATGTGCAAATAAATGTAAATGTTTTACAGAATGTTACTTAATAACTCCACAACCGTATATCCGACTGATACAAATCTTGGCACATCCTGAGCTCTTGGTTACTGCTCCATGCCTACCAAATTTCAGGCAAATCCATCATAGAGTGGCAAAGTTATTAAGCTGCAAAATTTCACACTTTAACCTTAAATGGGGTACTCAACCTTAACAATAGTGGCACTACCCTGCTACTATAATATATATATATATATATATATATATAGATAGATATCTATATATATATATATATATATATATAGATATCTATCTATATATATATATATATAACTACACACACACACACACACATGCGCACTAACCCACAGCAGGATATGTGGTTACAGGAATTAAATGCACATCTCTGGTGCATTCTCAGTCACAAGGCAAAGCCACGTGCTCTCACAGCATCCAAGACATACATTACATCCCTGTAACCGTGTACTTTGGAGTGGGTTATTGCACTTATAACATGGGTTATGGAAAAAAAAATTACAAAGGTTTTATTTTTCCTTTTTAATAGAATGAATCTGAGTGTAACCTGCCAACTTGCAAATCAATTCAGCTTTTATTTTATACTAGCTGAAATACCAAACAACTCTTGTTTTTTGGTTTTGGATTTATTCAAGGCACTTAGGTGAGGTTTAAGAGAAAAATGTCAGCCATGCACACCATACCATAAACAAATGTAAATAACTCCTGAAGTATACATAATAGAAACAAAGTATCAGTGGCAAATTTGTTCAGCACAAAATTACCTTCCTAATGGTGCTGTGCAATCAATTGTAATCAATTTGGTCTTTATTTTGTGCTAGCTGAAATACCAAAAAACTGTATGGGGGGAGGGTTCAGATTTATAACAGTGGTTACCTACCATGGAACATACTTGTCTGCAAGGGAACAATACTTATTAACAAACTCAGCAAATTTTCCAAAATAAATCTACCACAAATTCCAGAAGAAATTCTACAGAAGGCAGACCTGCTACTAGATCCACCACCTAAACCCATCATACTACTAGTACAGTCCTCGGGTGGTTTACATCTTTCTTCTCTGGCAGAACCCAGAGAGTGGTGTCTGGGATTTATTCATCTGAACCATTCTCTCTGTCATGTGGGGTTTCTCAGGGCTCAGTGCTGTCTCCCATGTTGTTTGTGGTGTATATACTGCCCCCCAGAGACATTGTAGGATGATACGGGCTGAAGTTTCACTGCTATGCTGATGATACCCCGCTCTATCTGTCTTTTTCACTGGACCAGGATAGTGCTCTCTCACAACTGCTTCACAGAAATCCAGAATTGGATGAATTCTAGCTGGCTAAAGTTGAACACAGGAAAGACTGAGGTGATGGTTGTGGATCCAGGTGCTGGATAGAGGGGTTGAGGGCTGGTCAGCCATCTGGACTTTTTTGGGGGGGGCTCCCTGATCCTTACCTCTGAATGGGTGCGGGAACTGGGGGTGGTGCTTGATGATGGGCTGAGACTTCAATCCCAGGTGTCAGCAGTCGTCAAGTCTTCCTTTTACCATCTTAGGAACATCTCTAGGATCAAGCACCTTGTTCCATCTGGTGACCTTCCTACACTGATCCATGTCTTTGTGACCTCATGCCTTGATTATTGCAACTTTCTGTACCTAGAGCTACCTGGGGTTGATATCCCCCCGCAGCTAGTGCTGAACGCTGTGGCATGGTTGTTGATAGGGACTTCTCGGTCCTCCCATATTACACCTGTGCTGCACTATCTGCACTGGCTGCCAATTCAGTGGCAGATCACCTTTAAAGTTGGATTACTGACTTACAAAGCCCTACACTGACTTGGTCCTGACTACTTGAAAGAGCTTCTGGTACCTTACTGCACCAAGCAACAGCTCCCTTCAGCTGATGAGGGATTGCTATAGATTCCGAGGGTGTCTGTAAAATCTTCTGGGGCCCATGCATTTATGTACGTGGCCCCAACCCTCTGGAATTCTCTAACCCATCAGCTGTGGGAGTGCCCGACTGTGGGGGGTTTCAAACAGGCATTGAAAACTTTCTCATGGCATCAGGCTTTTAGTGTAATGGATTGAAGGGACCCTGACAGACAGTTTTATTGTTGTGCTGTTGATTTTATTATTGTTTTTAAATTTATTGTACAGTGCCTTGATATCCTGAAAGGCACTTAACCTAAATAAAGATTTATCATTATTATTATTATTATTATTATTATTATTATCAGTATACATGAGGCAAAACAATTGCCACTATGCTCCATCTGTACCATTACAGGGCTTATAACCCAGGTATGCTTCCAACACATAATTTATTCCAGACTGTGAGATGATGAGTATCTAACTTATCACTCTACTTAATGTAACATCCCATTTCCTTCCAATTTATTTTCACCCTTCCTGCAACTTACACTATGCTTCATACAATCCAAATGAAATCTTTATCCCACCTGACAATTATCCCCTCCACAAACAACTTCATGACTTCTACAAATACTATCTTCCTCTCATCTACTGCCCTGCCCAATACACTTTCATGCATTCCCTTTTTACTACTTAACCACCAGACACTCCATTCCCACACATCCTTCTCCTTTCTGTATTTTATGGCCCCTACCTCCAAGGCATGCTTCCTTACCCTTTAAATCATGTCTATCAATAACTTACATCCATGATTACTACCCCCTTCTTCATGATTACCTCAACTACTCTTTCACATCTTTCTCTAGCCTAACTTACAATAACTAATCAAAAACTCATATCACCTGCATGTCACATAGTGTATACATACCTCTTCTAGATACAGAACCTTATCAATCTAAATGAGCACCACTTAGTACACATTTTTTAACCAGCTCCAACAAACATTGCTAAATGCACACATACAAAATCATTACTTTGCTTTACATCCTTTTGCACATTTCACACACACATTATCTTCAACCACACCCTACCACACACAGAACTAAACTTACAATTACATTCTCCTTACAACAACTAAAATTATGTACAGATCTATCCTCATGTAGATTACTATCTCACCTTCTCCTACTGTTTACACACCATAACACTTTTCTTTATCACTTTCATTTAAAATACCCACACCACTACTCTAGATTTCACCCCTCATCTATGCCTGCTTATAAACCCATCTCATTTCCCTTTCATTTCTACTTACACCACTCAGCTACCATGGATTAGCAAAACTGCATGTTCCCTTTCTACACTTTCACTTGAACAGCCTTATCAGACTCTACTTCTACAACTCCTTTCCACACTTCTCTAATATAGATTATTAACTGTTTATCCCACTCTAACAACTCTCTTTATGCCCTTGAGTTTTCTAATTCCTGCAAAACATATTATTCTCACATTACCACTATACACCCTAACAATCTAAAATGCCCCACTGCACCTCTACAATGCTATGAGGAAATTCAACATAATTCCCACCACTTTACTACAATACCCCCCATGGCATATATTCCAAAACCAGCATTACCTACTATGACTTACTTCTTACTTACAATATGACTTCCATGCCAATAATCCACTACATGCCTGACTTTTACATTACCACTCTACAACTACACATCAGCACCACTACTCATATTTCCATGATCTTCCTCTTCTAATTATAACATTATCATTTATGCACACCACCTCTTCTCACTATTCCAAATTCATCCCACTGCAAGACTCCTTACTCCCCATAAGAAAATTCCCTTACTTTTTCAAACTGTCCACAAAACACTACTTTTACAAATGCAAAATCTCTCCTTACCACATGTCCTTACTCATCCCTATCTTAAACCCTTTCAACACATGCCTTCCATGTTACACAACATCCAAATTCATACACCACAGCTCCACATACTACCCTACCATTTTTAAGGGACACAAACTAAAACACATGCTACTCAAATTAATTAACTCATACCATTTCCTTTCTTTCAACAGGGTCTACCTACAAGAATGGTGCTTGTTCATGGCACGGATACAACAATTTGAACCATAACTATGGAGGACTACAATGATCACATGAACGTTTCTCTCTGGAGAGACATCTCTGCCACACCAATATCCAAGGGACAATACCTCACAACATCACACCTAACAGTATCTCAATTCAATGGTGAAGTGATGCTGAACTCTTCTAAAACAACAACTTTCACTGTAAGTTTCCCATTATCAAAGCCTAACCCATACCTACAAGCTATTGGGCATTACTCCACAAATGGAAGCCTTAAACCACAAATCCCTGGCTAAACACTGCTGTGTTTGCATTGCTATACAACAACATTTTATTTCCTAACAGTACAATAGGTATGCCATAATGTTTCCATTACAATTAAAATACTAACTGCTGATTTTGTACACTAAGTGCAAAACTACTGCTTGTATGCAGATGTGGCAACATTTCCCAATATATTCTCATTTCACTCAGGTTGTTTTATGAACTATTGTATATCTTCATCTCCATGTCTCTGCTGTGTCTGCTACTTACAATGTACCTAATGTACTCTACATTATGGGAACTGCACATATTTAAATTCATGAACTATTTCTGATCTGCTACTTCTTCCTTCAGTACCCTGCCCCATCCAACAAATGGTTCTCTAACTCAGACTCATACAGTGGCATGAAAAAGTAGTTGCCCCCTTCCTGATTTTCTCTATTATTGCATATTTGTCACACTGGATGTTTTCAGGTTTTTAGACAAAATGTAATATTAGATAAAGGGAACCTGAGTGAACAAATACAGTAACACTTGTTTTTTTTTTTTTTACTTATTTCATTTATTTAATGAAAAAAGTTAACCAACACCAACTGGCACTGTGTGATAAAGTAATTGCCCCCTAGTTAAATCAACCCAATGAAAGGGATAATTAGAGTCAGCTGATTGAACACAGCCAGGCTTGATTACAGCCAGCCTACTCAATATAAACCTCACTTATTTTGACCCTTACCATCAGAGTCACATTGCCAGCACAAAGATTCAACAAGCACATTATGCCACGATCAAAGAAGTTCCTGAAAAGATCAGAAAAAAAGTTGTTGCTAATCTATCAGTCTGGAAAGGGTTACAAAGCTATTTCTAAGGCTCTGGGACTCCATAGAACCACAGTGAGAGCCATAATCTCCAAATGGAGAACACTCGGAACAGTAGTGATTCTTCCCAGGAGTGGGCAGCCTGCCAAAATTACTCCAAGGGCACAGCGTAAAATCATCCAGGATGTCTCAAAGAATCCTAAAACAACATCCAAAGAACTGCAGGCTTCTCTTGCCTCAGCTAAGGTCAGTGTTCATGACTCCACAATCAGAAAGAGACTGGGCAAAAATGGGCTTCATGGGAGAGTAGCTAGGCGGAAACCACTGCTAACCAAGAAGAACCTAAATGCTTGTCTCTCATTTGCCAAGAAGCACCTGTTTGATCCACAAGCCTTTTGGGAAAATGTTCTATGGACAGATGAGTCCAAAGTGAAACTTTTTGGATGACATGGATCCCATTATATGTGGCATAAAGCAAACACAGCATTCCACAGTAAGAACATCATACCAACAGTCAAACATGGTGGTGATAGTGTGATGGTGTGGGGATGCTTTGCTGCCTCAGGACCTGGACGACTTGCCATAATTGAAGGAACCATGAATTCTGCTCTGTACCAGAAAATTCTTAAGGAGAATGTCCGGTCATCCATCCATCAGCTGAAGCTGAAGCTGAAGCATAGTTGAGTCGTGCAGCAAGACAATGATCCAAAACACAAAAGCAAGTCTACATCAGAATGGCTGAAAAGAAGTAAAATTAAAGTTTTGGAGTGGCCTAGTCAAAGTCCAGACCTAAACCCAATAGAGATGCTGTGTCAGGACCTGAAACTAGCAGTTCATGCTCGAAAACCTAACAATGTTACTGAATTAAAGCAGTTCTGCTAGGAAGAGTGGGCTAAAATTCCTTCACAGCGATGTGAAAGACTGATATTGAATTATAGGAAGAATTTGGTTGCAGTCATTGCAGCTAAAGGTGGCATAACCAGTTATTAAGTGTAAGGGGGCAATTACTTTTTCACACAGTGCCAGTTGGTGTTGGTTAACTGTTTTCATTAAATAAATGAAATAAGTGAAAAAAAAAACAAGTGTTATTTGTTCACTCAGGTTCCCTTTATCTAATATTACATTTTGTCTAAAGACCTGAAAACATCCAGTGTGACAAATATGCAATAATAGAGAAAATCAGGAAGGGGGCAAATATTTTTTCACGCTACTGTACATCCTTACCATTCTATGACATTTACATCCCTCAATTAACATTATTAATTTTCCCCATTTAACTTTGTGCATTAACATTTAAACACATTCCCTGTGCCAAATCTTACTGATTACAAAAAGTCCTTTAATATCAATTCCTATGACACAAACTTACAAGGATCCAATACATTAGACCTGTGTTATCAATTAATCATGTTCAACTTTTATCTCCCAAACACAGATATGTTTTACAAATTTTTATTTTTAAAAGATTCATTTCTGCTGAACATTTATCCACAGTGTGCCCTGTTCAGGTTTCCCATTTCTCCCACCAAATAATATCTTATACTACAGTACTTCAAAACATGCATTGTGCCATCCTTGCAATTCCTATATTAAATACATTACTATTTACTTATTTAAAAAGTATACGTACACTTCTATTTCAATGAACAATACCACATTGTTATACAATGTACAATAACATATATATATATATGTTACTATAGCTCTTCTGTTTCTAGCGGTTCTATTTACAATCACATTGCAACACATTACCCTTGCACATCACTCTTACTGTTCCACAACTAAACGATCCTAATGTTTTCTCACATAGTCTGCATATTTTTCATTCCATTCACAGGATATACAAATGCCAATTTCTCCGTCACATTAACATGGTGTAACCTTCTCTTTCTCCTTGTTCTCCACACAGGCTACTGAGGCTCCATCAGAAGAAAAAATTCTACAACTTGTTGGTTTAGAACCCATAACAGAGGGCAAACATTTTTTTTACAAGGCTCCTACAAAACAAACTTCAAACCTAGCAATATTGACAAAGAACTCCTCATTAACTTTCTCACACTCGAACCAGGAAACATTGAATCAAAATTCTAAACAAGCTACCACTGACCAGCTGTGTGACTGTACAACACTTGAACATTTGGTCAAGTTTGGTCAAGACTTCCGCCAGTTAATGATTTCACTGGGCTTCACACAGGTTATTTCCTCCCTGACCCATATTGGAGGTCATTCATTGGACTTGGTATTCCTACTGGGGATGGAGATATCCAATTTGGTGGTGGAACCAGTTGGATGTTCTGACCATCATTCCATTGGGTTCAGTTTTGAGGCCACCCCTAGTAGGCCAGCCCCTATGGAGATGGTCCGGTACCGCCCTTTGAGGGGTGTTTCCCCAGATGGCCTGCTGGCAGTGCTGGACCTATTGGGTTTTCCGAGTGATTGCATGGATCCAGTGGACTTGGTACTTGCCTATAATAAGGCAGTGACAGGGGCCCTGGATTCCATTGCACCTGTTCATGTTCATCCTCTCACTCTTCGCCCTAGGTCTCCTTGGTTTGATGAGACTCTAAGGGAGTTGAGGAGAGCTGGATGAAGATTAGAGAGATGTTGGTGGCGGTCGGGCTTGGATTGTGACAAACTTAGATTGATGGACCATTATGTGGTCTATCAATCAGCAATCTCTCGTAAGAAGGCAGAATTCCTGTCCAGAGAGATTGCTGCTGCTCAGAATAGACCAGCTCAGCTTTTCCGGACCATGGACAGATTGTGCAATCCAATCTGTCTTCAGCTCAGAAGACCCTTTTCTCAAGAATGGTGTGAGGAGCTTGCTCAATTCTTTTCAGATAAGGTTGCCAAAATCAGGTCCGACTTCTACCTGAGCCCCTCTAGTGGGAGTAGTGATGGTCGACAGGACATGTCGGACATCGGTTTTGTGTGGTCCGATTTCAGCCTTCCCACAATCAATGATATTGTAATGGTCATCCGATTATTGCATCCGACCAACTGTGGTCTGGATCCGGGCCCTACACATCTCCTAGTGGGCAGTGTAGATAGAATCGGCCTGGTTTTGGCTGAGATAGTCTGGAGGTCTTTGCAGAGGGGGATTTTTCCAAATCCTCTGAAGGAGGCTTTGTTTCAGCCCCTTCTTAAGAAGCCCTCCTTGGACCCGGACTGTCTGGCTAATTACAGACCCATCTCTAACCTACCCTTTGTGGGAAAGGTTATTGAGAAGGTGGTCACGTCACAGTTGGATGATCATTTAACCAGCCACGATGTCTATGATTCTCTCCAGTCCAGATTTAGGAAGAGACATAGTACCGAAACAGCTCTGGTCCGGGTACTAAATGATCTCCTGATAGCGAGAGATCGAAAGACCTGCTCTATCTTGGTCCTTCTTGATCCCTCTGTGGTATTTGACACTGTGGACCATGGTGTGCTGATGGAATGCCTGTGGTTTATCTGTGGACTATCTGGTACAGTCCTCAGTTGGTTTCGATCTTTCCTCGAGGGTAGGACTCAGAGGGTGGTGTCTGGAATTTTTTCCTCGACATCATTCCCCCTATCCTGTGGGGTACCACAGGGCTCCATTTTGGCACCCATGTTGTTTGCGGTGTACATGCTGCCATCGGGATTGATCATTAGGCCGTACGGTTTGAGTTTTCACTGGTATGCAGATGATACTCAACTGTCCATGTCCTTTGTACCTGGCCAAGATGCCGTTCTCTTGGTTTTTAATAACTGTCTTGCTGAAATCCAGGACTGGATGAATGTGAGTTGGCTGTGGTTGAATCCAAGAAAAACTGAGGTGTTGGTCGTGGACCCAGGTCGCCGGGAGGCGGGTTTGTTGGCTGGATCTCCCTCAGGTTTATGGCTCGGGGGTGTCCAGCTAACTACCTCGGACTGGGTGCGGAATCTGGGTGTTGTTTTTGACAGCTGTTTAACACTTAAATCACAAGTGTTGGCAGTTGTCAAAGCCTCTTTTTACCACCTGAGGAACATTGCCCGGGTGAAGCACCTGGTTCCTCCCGATGATCTTCCTACTTTGGTCCACGCCTTCGTTTCCTCCTGTCTTGACTACTGCAATTCCCTTTATCTTGGGCTACCAGGGATTGATATTCGCTGCTTGCAGCTAGTGCAGAACACGGCAGCCGGACTATTGACTGGTTCTTCTAGGACCAATCATATAATGCTTGTGCTTTGTGGACTGCACTGGCTGCCAATATGCTGGTGTATCACCTTCAAGGTCAGTTTGTTAACCTATAAGGCCCTACATGATCAGAGACCTAGCTACCTGAAAGATCTTCTTCATCCCTACTGTCCCTCCCGCTCTCTCTGATCCACTGACGAGGGATTGCTAGAGATT
Organism: Neoceratodus forsteri; assembly: GCA_016271365.2. Classification (NCBI taxonomy): domain Eukaryota; kingdom Metazoa; phylum Chordata; order Ceratodontiformes; family Ceratodontidae; genus Neoceratodus; species Neoceratodus forsteri. Next base: position 29,750,267 of record CM028129.1, read on the forward strand.
CCCAGGGTTCGTTTGAAGACCTCCGGGGCCAGATCTTTTAGTTTTGTGGCCTTGACCCTGTGGAATTCTCTACCTTGTCAGATACGAGATTGCCCGACCATCGAAACTTTTAAGGGCGCACTTAAAACATATCTTTTTAAACACGCATATAATGATTTTTAAGTATTATTAAGTTTGGTTAATTTTATTATTTTTAGTAATATTGTCTTGTTATGTGATGTACAGGTGGCTTGGTTTTTAGAAAGGCACCTTTTTATAAATAAAGTTTTGATTGATTGATTGAACGTCATCAGCATAGCACATCAGCACTATGCTGATACCACTGAAATAACTCCAGAAGATTTTGACAACACAATCCAGAATCCAACACTACCACCATTGCATAAGCAAACATCAACCAGACACAAACACAGAAAACTAAACTATTCCACATCTTGTCACCCCACTTATACCTACCATACTCATGTCTACCTCAACAGCCTGCCTTCCAGAGTCATTCTTCATCTACTTAACCAATGCAAGACAAAGACTTGATTTATACACTTGTACATAGAACTAAAAAAGACTCATGGACAAAAAAACTCAACATAATTACAATCTCTACATACTCTTAACTGTACAATATTCCTGTATTACCATGTAAATAACAATATCAGCACCACATTGCCTATAACACTTTTTTCTATGCAAAGCTTTCATACTGTTTCTGCCTCCTTTACCTTTTACAATAAAAATATTATCACTATTTATTTATTTATTGAATTAGGATTTACAACCTTTGAGTCGTGGACTCATTTACAAAGGCACCTCATCGCAGGGAGGGTAGACAACAATTGGCAGTGAGGTACAACAGTGGATAATGATACTGCTGTAGCACAATAAACACAAAGCAATTCCAACATTACACTGATACACTGAGCAGAAAAGATGCTTACAAGTAGTTCCATGTGATTCTGAAATACATAAATATTAAGGTACCTCCCTTGGGATTCCAAGGAGGGATAACCTGGGGGAGAGGGGTAGGGAGTGGGTATTGGGAGTGCAATCCAGAGGACATTGTTGAGAGTAGAGGGCCAGTCAGGGGCCCTATATTAGAGGCAGTCAGGGGCATTTACAGCTATGAGAGTCTGAGAGGTGGTTTCGGAGGTGACCTTAAAAGGGCCAATTTTGGAGATGCTTGTGGTATGGGAGGGGAAGGAGTTGAACCAGGAGGGGGGTCTGTAGTGGAAGGACCTTTGGGTGAGAGAGGTCCTGGTTCTAGGCACCTGGAAGGTGGCCTTAGCTTTGCTTCATGTGGAGACCGATTCGGAAGCCAGTTTTAGGGATGCAGCAACCCATGGGAGGGGGAAGAGCTCTAGTAGTGATTATTTTGGCCAGTACGCAGGCTTGGTAGGGCAGGCACTCAAAGGTGAGTAGGTTCAAGGAGGAGTAGAGCTGATAAGTGTATGTTTTGCTGGGGGTGCTGGTCAGAAGCCTGCAAGCCTTGTTGATTGAGGTCTGGATTTTGGCAAGGGTGGTGTTGTCAGCTGCAGCATAGGTGGGAAGTCCGTAGTCTACCAATGACAGGATGGAGGAGGTGATTGCCTCCATCAAAATGCCCTCAGGCAGGCTATCTCTGTGGTGGTAAATGAGTCCAATCCAGATGTTCATGGCAGAAGACAGGGTATTAAGATGGGAGTGTAAAGTGAGAGCTGAGTCGAAGGTGATGACCAGGTATTTATGTGTTGACAACTGTTCAAGTGGGTGTAAGGTGCTAGGGAGGATGAGGAGGAGGGGGGCCTTTTTGGTATTGTTGTGGCAGTGGGCAAAGAGCATAGATTTGGTCTTTTTGAGATTCAGGACCAGATGGTGGTCAAGGAACCACTCTTCAGCTTGGCTGAAAGCGTGTTGAAGGGTATCCTACAGGGTGAGGGGGTCAGGGTTGGAGGCGATGAGAACCGTGTTGTCGGTATATAGAAGCATTCTGCCCAAGCAGGAGCTGGGGAGGGTGTTGAGAAAGAGACTGAAAGGTTTGGGCCCCAGGGTGGAACCCTGGGGGATACCAGAGTGAACTGGTAGGACAGTACACAGGGTGCCATTTATCGTGACCCATTGGGATCTGGCATGGAGGTAACTGGAGAACCAAGCAAGAGGGCCAGTTGAGAAGCCCAGTTGGTGGAAGGAGTCGAGCAGGAGGGGGTGACACACAGAGTCAAAGGCCTTGGAGAGATCTATGAACACTGGCCCGGCAATGTCTCCCAAGTCAAGAACGGAGTGTCAGTGCTGCAGGAACTCCAGGAGGGCCAATGTTATACTGTGTCTGGGGCAGAAGCCGTGCTTTTCTGGACACAGTATGCCATATTTGGCCAGGTACTCTGTGATTTGGATGGACACTATTTTTTTCCAGTGCTTTAGAGAGTGGGAGGAGGGTGGAGATCGGCCTGTAGTTTTTGGATGCTGTGCAATCTCCACGCTTATGGATTGGGGTGATTTCTGCTGTTTTCCAGGCACACCGAAATTGACTGAGACATAGTGACTGGTTTAACAGGTCAGTGAGAGGGGATAGCATGACATCCAGTACTAGACAGAGGATCCTGGAGTCTATGGGGTCACAGCTAGGGTTGCGACTAGAGCGGGCTTTTTGTAGGTGTGGCCTAGCTTCATGGGGAGATATGGTGCGAAGGAGAAAATGGGGGTGGTCCAGAGTGGGGGGGGTTGAGGCAGGGATTGGGTTGAAAAACTGGCTAGGAAGGACTAAGCTTAGGTAGGAGAAAGCCACATTGAAGCAGTCAGCAATGTGAGGGGGGGTCAGTGATGATGACGCCATTGATGGAGATCTGAGATGGAGAGGGGAGTTGGGTTTTCCCATTGAGCTCCTTCATATTGTCCCAGAAAGCATGCACTGAGCCCCAGGTGGAGACCAGGGTGGTTTGGTAATGTTTGGCCTTGGCTTGTCTTATGGCCAGGTGCATTTGTTACGAGCGGCATTATAAGCCTGTCTGTCAGCTAGTCTGCCTGACTTGGCAGCAATATGCCAGAGGTTATCTCATTGCCTCAGTTGTTGGATAAGGGAAGGGGAGATCCAAGGGACAATTTGACTTTTGGAGGGGGTACTGATAATGGGGGCAAAAAGGTCACAGGCCTTGCTGAAAGTTCTGGTGAAGTAGGCTAGTACAGTGTCAATATCAGTAGCGAGTAAGATCAGGGACCAGTCAAGCTGGGCTAGGTGTAGTCTCCACTTCTTGAGGCCCCCGGGGTGGAAATGGCAGCAGGAGGTGACTTGGACCACGGGTTTTTGTGTGGGGATGACCAGCAACAGAGGATAGGGGAGTGGTCACTAAGTGTGTTAGCTAGGACATTAACATTCCTAATTCAAATTCTATATAATTTTTTGGGGGTGGTTTGACAGTATTACATCAAGGAGGGTGCTGGTACCACTTGATGGATTAAATCTGGTTGGTAGTGTGACTGATTGTGCTAAGTCAAGGGCAGCGAAAAGTCCCTTATGTGCCCAGAAGTGGTACCAAGCTAGTTGACATTGAGGTCACCTAGAACAAGCTGCTCTGCTTTGTGAGGAAGGGTGGAGAGGTAGTCAGTAAGGGTGTAGACTGCTAGTCCATGGTCCCTTGGGGGTATGTATGAGACTGTGAGAAAAAGAGGGCCCCTTCCCGGGTCAGGAGTAATTTTTATGGTGATGGTTGGGGCACCGTAACCGAGCTTGGGGGCAGGGAGAGCATGGCATAGGAGGGAATCACGCAGGTAGACTGCATATCTACCTCCATGTTTACCAATGCGATCTTCTCTGAACAGGGTGAAACCAGGGAGGGAGACAGCGGAGTCAGGGGTTAACTTGGAAAGCCAGGTCTCCACTATTGCAATAATGTTGGGTTGGTGTTGAACATCCCAGGACTGGAGAGCTGCTTTTTTCTTTGGAAGACTGCAGATGTTCATTGAAGCAATGCGAAGGCCACACACGCTGTAGGGCATGGGGGTAGATGACCCAGGACTGGGTTTGGGGTGGATGTTCCCGGAGAGTAGTAGAAGTAAAGCGATTAGTCTGAGCAGTGGGCTACGGTGACTGGGGCTATTACACCGATGCAGATGCAAGACTACCAACAATTGATTGCGTTACTTCTCCATGGCTCTTCACTACATTATGCAGCTGTAGTGGCTCTGACCAAAGCTGGTTAATACAGACTACACTTTTTCACTGAATATATTTATCTCATTGTACCCATCCCCCCGGGGTCACACTTGGTAATGAGCCCTGGCTCAGCATTCCTCTCCCGTTACCAATTTTCACTATATAAATTAAGCCATTCTGATTCGTTATAAGATTGAGCACATATAACTGTAGAGCCTTGGAATAACGGATTTAGGATTAAAAAATGTGGAATCAGCCTTTGAAAAAGCATTGGCCCCCCATTCAGAGCTGGCAATTTGTGCCATACAGACAGGAGCACTGCTCAGTGGTTATCCCATGGTCAGCTGAGGGTGATATTCAGACAGTTAGCATGCTCTGAATGGAACTTGCCAACTGTCTTAATACTGGGTCATGCCAGCACAGCACATAGCGATTATGCACTATGCCAACACAGAGCAGTGCTGAATATGGTCCACTGGAGATCCAAGTGGAGATACCACTACAAGCATGATAGCACCAGTGCTCCGGTGGGCCATATTCAGCCATCATATGCTAATGAACCCACTGCGCATACAACGCACTAAGGAGCCATTTGCATGCCCATTATGGTACCATTAGCTTTGATGGTCACCCCCCCCAATCGTCTGACAGTGGAAAGGCACCTATGGAAGGTTAACAATATGTCTGTGTATAACTGTCACACAATAGAATATGGAGCAAAACAGGACATTAGAAAATACAAATGTTTTAAACAGCAGCTGACACCTTTGGAAAAACATCAGAAAACATACTACTTAGACACAATTCAGCTTGTATTTTGTCTATCTTCTATAGATTTATCATTCCCATTATTTATTATTAAAGACATTCCCACAAAAACAAGATCTTTAGCCCTTAGAGTCACGCTGCCTTTATAACTTATTCCCAATGTGATGTCATAAAGCTCTCTTGTGACATCATAATCTGTTACCATGAGAATAACTATGATGTCACAAGCAGAGTACTATGACAACAAGTTGGGAAGAAACAATCGGAGCTGGTGAACTTTCAAAGAACAACTATCCTGTGTTCATGCAAATGACCTCAGTAATAAATAATGAGGATAAAAATACAGAGCTAATGAAATATATAAGCTGCTTTGTGTACAAATATTATGTTTCTAAAACTTCTTCTCAAGACGTCAGTGGTTCTTAAATCTCCCTCATATGCACATATAAGGTCAGTCTCCATGCCTGCCTCATATCTAGATACAGTTGCCCCAGTGGTCTGGTGTCCTTGCCCCCCCATATCTCTTTCCCAGGTGGCAGGGTTGTGTGCCTTGCTTAACCCCTCAAAAGCTATCATTTGCCTCCTTCCACTCCTCCCTCCATTCTCTCTTGTATATTTTATTAAATTCCAGCTCCTGGTATCGTGGCAGGGTTAACCATGTCTGTTTAATCATATCTCTGTCCCTAATGCAACATCCCCAATCTTTAAAATGCCAGGACTGGGTGGCGGCACCCCATCTGGCCCCAGATCCATAATCTGTGGAGACAAGAGTTCTCCATAATTCAGTCTATCTTAGCTGTCCTTCTGTCATCAACCCACAAGACTGTACACATTTTGTTTTTTAGAGCTCTTTATCCTCCTGATAATCATATCCACTCTGGTTTTGGCCACACTTCAACCCAATTTACTGATCCTGCATGCCCAAATGTTCCACATGGCAGAGTTGACAGACCCCCCCCATCTGCTAAGGTTTTGGCATGATGGCTTTGCAGGTATTGCTGGCCTATGTATAGCAGTGCCATCATCCTTGGCAGCCCTTTCCTCTCTCCATGTTCTCTCTTCCGTGTAAACTACAGATGGCATCTGCCAGGGCATCCAAATGGGTATGCATGTTGAGATATGCTAATCTGAGGATGATGCCACTGAATTAACATGTGGAGTCCTTGTCCCCTCATTCCTCCAGGCGGCTGCGGATGTCTGAGCACACGCCTTACCAGCCTCCTACTGGCCCACTGCAGTTACTCATGATCAAGGCAGGAACTGGGATCACTGTCATGCTTTTAATTCATAAGATTGACATTTAACAGGACTTCAGTGTGTTGTTTTGTTTTTATTTTCATAGAATCCTTTTTAACTGGTTATCAAATATGTTGGTATCTCACCAAATATGCATATGTGTGTTTTGGGGGTGGAGGGTGGGGAGGTTGAGTTGTCATGGGTTAGTGAGTGTGGGGGGAGTTCTGTGTGAGTGCGGGGGTGGGTAATTTCCTGTGTGTTTTTGGGGGGGGGTTGGAGGAAGTTGTTTTTTTTTTTGTGGGGAAGGTGCTCTTTATGTGCAGGGGGAAGGTTTGTGGTTGTGCTTACATATTTCGGTAGGCATATATTTGGGTACATGTCATAATTATGCTACAGGGTGTTAGGACTCCTGGCTCACATACATAATGAATATAGACTTCTTTTCTAGTTATCTTTTCCCAGGGGGTGTTAATTCCATTGGTGTTTTATACAGATTCTTAATACTGTTTCCACTCCTATAGGTACTTGATTATATACTGACTCATTATTGAACTTTGAACATTTTAAGATGCATGAACTCATTTTCTAGAGGCGGTCCTTGAGAGATTTATTTTTTGCATTATTTTTTTATTTGGCAATAATACTGACAATTGATATTATGTTCTAAAAATATTGTTACAACACTGTAGGTTTTAATGTTTATGGACTGTAACTGGTTGAGAGTATAGTTTAGAAAATATCTGCAGATAAGTTTAATTCTGTATGAATGTTTTAAACAGTTGTTCATACAAGGTACATTTTTCTTGTTCCCCCCTTATTTCCGTACATACATTTCTGTTGTACAGTTTTTTATCATACAATACTATCAAGTTTTAACTTGGACATTTGTGGTATTAAATCTAAAAGTCTGCTTTTAATGTTGAATGTATTCTCCTAACACACACATTTATTAAACATTTCAGTAACAGGCTTTGCTTCCTTCAGTGTTCAACTTATCTAATGGATTTGACCTTGAAAAGAGTCTCAGTAACAGTACGCTAAAGGGATGCTATTCATTAATTAGTGATTTTTTGAAATAGGTTCTTTTAATCAATGAGAATTGTTTTTGTTTGTTTTATGTATGATCTGGGTGTTACTAGATTGTAAGTCTCTGAACAATTGTTGTAAGGTTCTGAGGAAGGATTTGATTGGTCTGAAAGTTTAGATATTGTTTTCTTTTTGTAACATCTATGTTGGTCCAATAAAAGATATCAAACCATTTGCTTCTGGATGTGTTCTTACAAGGACCAGTAGGGCAACTAATCTATTTCTTTATGTCACGGTGAGTGGTTCCCAGCTGCTGCACTTTTGGACCATCCTGGCCCATTCCAGTTCTGACTATAAGGGCATTGGGGTGGAGCAGCCTGTGGTAAGGATGATGCCATACAGGCTGATCGAAATCGCAGAAATAGTTATGAAAATTCCAGTGTACTTAATGTAATTTGGAGAGAGTATGTTGGTCAGTACATCAAGGATAACTTCCTTACTAGGACTGTGCAGAATGTTGATATTATGGTGCAACAGAATTGCTTGGAATGTAAGAAAGTGCCACAGAATGTGGCTGGCCCACCTGTGCAGTAGTAGTGCTACTGCTCGTGATGCCGGTGACCTGGGGTCAGGAATGAGCATGGGTAACTGGAGGGTCAGCTGGAGAGATGGAGAGTTGTATGGCTGACGGTCCACTCTCTTCCTACAGTTGAGTGGGTTGTGGCATCTGATGCATGCCTGACCCCTAGTGGAGGTTGGGCATCAGTGCTGGACCATGAACAGAAGGTGGAGGCCAGGGCGACAGGGATGAGGGTTCCCAGAAGATGGGGCCAGGACTGGGTGAGGAAGAAAAAAAAAAAGAAAATTCCACAGAATTCCATTGGCAGCAGAACTCTGACATTCTGTATTAAAAATGTTTTTCACAGATTAATAATCTGCAGTTTAGTTAGGCCTTGGATTCTTTTTTCATGAGCCACAGCAAATTATTTCATAGTTTACATTAATTGTAGACAATTATTTGTAATTTACAAAGAAATGCCTTTTAGAATTCTATAGAATTTAAGAACAAATTCTGAAAAATGTTTCACAAGCAAAATTGCCATTCCACACCAATCACAATGGTGGAGATAGTTTTGCATCCCATACAGACCTGTTCCTTACTGCTTTGAAGAGTGGCACAAAATCTTTAAAGCAGCAGTGCAAAAAAAATTCAGTTTCATTGCACTGCTGCTTTAACCTCCACATGGACAGCAAACTGAGATGGACAGAAGGGGCCTTGCTATAACAGCTCACCCCTGAAGATTTGCTCCTCCAACAGTACAGCACCACCTAGTGCAGTGCTGCAGTGCCAGTGTGCGGTTTTATTCCATGTTCCTGGAATGAGATTGGAATCCATTACCATATACTGCAGTCTTCCTGGTGCTGGGCCAAACGCATTATCAGCTGAGCCACGGATACTGATACCATGTGTCATGTCTAGTTTACTGATATTACTAAACACAAGTTGGAGCCAGAGCAGCAGAAGTGAGCTAAAAAACACAATGCTGAACAGAACACAGTTCCGAATAATAGGGCTGTGCGACGGAGTCGCTACTTTAGGAGTGCTTCTTTAGAAGAAGACTTAGTTTGCTGAATAAAACAAGGACATGTGGCAGATTACCCAACCAAATTAAATTGTAAATGGCAGGTCTGTCGGAAGCATGCATTACATGTGATAGCAACATGGATGAAGATTATTTATGCAAATATCATATCAACAAAGTATGCAGAGTCCTCATAGCTGATCACATTTTGATGTCTGTCCTTTATTAGCTACTCAGTTTTAAATATTTTAAATATCATATCAATGCAATAAAGAATTGGTTTGTAAATGAAGCATGAGTTGGAACTGCAGTAGAATTTCAGTGATTATATTAATTGTTCTTTTTGTTTGGTATTCTTGGAAATACATTTATGCCTATTTATTAGTATGATGTATGTTATATGATGGTGCTGTTTTGTACTATTTTGTAGTATTTGTTGTTTGTTTTTTCTTGTATGTAACTTATTGTAAATTTTGCACAAAGGACCTCACTGGAAATGAGCTTGTCTCAGTCTGAGCTATCCTATTCGATTTTTGAATCAAAAGTGAAAGTGAAAAAATGAAAAAATCTAGTATTGTGTCTCCAGATGTGGAACCTTTGTAAATGAGCTCATGCTCAAAGGTCATTTCCGAATATTTAAATAAATAAATTAAATAAATAAAAATGCAGAGTCCTCATAGTTCTTTGCATTTTGATGTCCTCTGTTAGCTAGTTACTCAGTTTTAAGTATCAGTTCCAAATCTAGTAATTAGGAGCAAATACAAAATCTCACTTGTTTTTCCTGGCCTGCGGTAACAGTTGTTGAAGGGCACCACATTAACAACCCTTGCATTGAGCTTCTCTTCATTCTGGATGGTTACTTTGTGATGAAAAACTGGTACTGTGTAATGGAACTCACATTCCCTTGATAACCTCCGTAAGGCAGGATCCTCACTTAATGTTAGTCATGGAATTTTATGCTGGTGAGAACAAACTAATGTAATGTATTTACACCTGTTGTGCCCCAGAGTCTGGAGCACACCAAAAGTAAATGACAGTGACCCCAGGAACACAGGGATAACACAACAGATCCTCAGGGACCCCATTAGGATTAAATATATGATCTCCAGAGTAGTGGCACAATGTGTTGACAATAAGGTAAAACATGTAGCATTTGTTTACACACAGTATGACACTCAGCCCACAAACCCTTGTGGAAGCTCCAGCAGCAGCTCCAGCTCAGGGCTAAGTTAAAAGAAAACATTGTTTTAATCTCTTTGTTATGCTTCCATGCATACTCTATCCCCACCCCCCCAGGCAAACAGCACAAGGGAGGAATGCCACATGTCAGGACTACTGTCTCATGCCCCAAAAGTGGGCAAAATTGAAATGATAGAGTCATTTATGGACTGGCAGTATAGCCGAGAGGTTAGAGTAACAAGCTGTGAATGAGCTTGTACCTATAGACCTGGGTTGGATTCCCACAGCCTCCATTTGTATACTGTGTGACTCTGAGCAAGTCACTTAATCAGCTCAAAGCTCCCAGGTTGCCCCTGAAAACAGGCACTTGTGCCTAGTGGGCCTTACCCGGTAAACAAAGAATAATTAAAAAAAAAATTCTGGCTTGAGGTAATGATGATGACTGACTTACTCGGTGGGATTTGAGTGGGGGAGTGTGTGTGTATGTTTGGTACATGGGTGGGGTAAGGGTATTGATTGAACTTTAATGCGGCAACTGTCTCAGTCTTTCTGCTGCAATGTGCAAGGGTGGGGGAGGGTAGGGTACCAGCAGGGGATGGAAGGGAGGTATATCATCATCAATTTGTTGTTTTTGAAAGATGAGAGGGAGCGTAGCAAGCAACTGCCATTATTTTTCACCAGGGAATTAGCCAAATTCACACAGCGAGCTACTCAAATTGCCTAATTTACCTGCAAGTTGGCCATTTGTATAGATTTGCCACACAAATCTGGTGAGTTCACCAGGTGAATAACTATGCGAATTGTGGTCATCAGCTAAGCTGCTGCAATTCTTGAATTTCAGCAGGATGCAAACTTCAACAATTTTGGCTGTTTCTACTCCTCCCTCTCATTGCAGGTAGGAGAATCAGTGCCCCCCCTTGAAATCTGATGTGCACTTTGCCATAATACCTGCCAGAAGTGGTACGTTGTCATGGTGACAACAAAATGTAATGGGCAGGGTACTGAAATAATATCAGTTTGTGCTGGTTAAGGTATGACACCCCCTTCTCGAAAAACAGAAAATTGTTATGTCATACACATCTCTTCGATACACCCAACAAAAGTACAATAACACTGGTAGTACAATGGGGAATAGTCTATATAATCTCAGTTACAGACTCAAATGAAGTGGTTTGCTTTCCAAATATATCATAATATAATACCATCTATGTGATGGGAAAAGGATATTGTAGGCTGCAACCCCAGACTTATAGAATACACTCCTACTATAAGTCCTGGGGATTATGAGCCTGGGCCACAAAAAAAAGGATGTCTGGAAGGTGCTCCTTATCTCTGCATTCCCTGGCTACATCTGAGTGAACTAAAGCTGTCATGCATCACTGTTCTCTCATTTTCCCCTGCTATCATATCATGCATAAACTAGTAAGTTACAAAGGGTCTGGTACGATTGCCCGACAGCCATCTAACCGACTCATATTTTTCAGACTCCCATTTCCCCGTTTCCAACTACCCAAGTGGTACACTTTACTTACACATTATTTCCCAACTGCAACTCTCTGAGACCTTCCCCACTTCCCGCTTTAGTGGCCCAAAGATTTTTATTGTGTGCTTCCTGACTATCTCCAGCTCCTGCTGTTAAAAACAGTACTGTCTGGACAGACAGCTGAAACCATGTTCTGTGTCATAGTTCTGCTTCTGCCATCTGGCTGTTAGTATTCCAGTTCATCAGTATTCCCCCATTCAACAAAGTACATGACTGATTTAAAACTTTAATTCGAAAATGAAGTACTGTTGTCCTGGGGAGTGCAATGTTTCATATGCCCTGGCTTTCATGCTCCAAAGGACTTTGCCATTTTCTATTACAAAAATAATTAACACAGCAAACATGGCTGCAGGCTCTTCCCAGCACTGGAATGGAAGCAGAGACCCTTTAACAAATGCACAAGGTAAAAAATGTGTGTATTTCTATTTATCACCCTTGCCTCCATGAAGATATCTGTGCCGCCGCCCGCTGTCACTGCAGTTTCACTACCCATGTGTTGTTGGTGCAGTCATTCAGTAAGTACTGTTTCTGGTTATGGGGGGGGAAGGTATGTTGGGGGAAAATAGGGACAAACCAGGAAGCCATCACCTTTTGCCCTCAGTGCCACTGTCAAAGCAACTTCTCCTTCATTAGTCTACAATACTGCAGAATGTAGAATATGAATGCAGTCAGGCAACACAGAAGAGCCTGGCTGAGAACAATTCTTACATCGCGATTGGGGGAAAAATAAATTGTTAAATGAAAAAGGAGGTTCAGATTCAGTTTGGCCACGGGCTGACAGTGTCTTTCATTTGTAAAGAATCTAGAACCAGCAGAGTTACAGTAAATGTGTAGGATCAGGTACGTGCACAGCTGTTCTGACTCCCGTTTCACAGCTGTATCCTTAATTCCAGTTAATGCCTGGATTTTGGCAGACAGGCACATTCATGTTGGGCAAGCATACCTGACGGGAACTTGATGCCAGGGAAAAAAATTGCTGGGAACATGCATGTCAGACAATCGTACTGATCCCATTATAAATTGTAGGACTGTATATTTGTTTATTTATTTATTTATTTATGTATTTACAGTATTTTATTTTGGTACTGTATATTTGAAGTGTATATGTGTACTGTATGTATGTAAACTATTGAGCACTTTGTATGGAACATGGGGACTGAGAAGGCTATCTAATAAATAAAAGTTTCAAACCTTTTCTGTCTATCCTATCCTATCCTATCCTATCCTATCCTATCCTACATAACCTTACCTTACCCTAGCCTACCCTACCCTAACTCACCCTACCCTATCTTATCCTATCTTGTCTTATTCTGCTCTGTTCTGTCCATCCTTACTCTATCATATCAAATCTGATCCTATTCTATTCCATCTTATTCTATCCTATTATATCCAGTCCTATCCTATCCTAGCATATCCTATCCTATCCTGTCCTGTCCTGTCCTGTCCCATCCTACTGTATCTTATCCAACCCTAGCCCATCCTTCTTTCTCCTCTGCTCTCCACGACTCTCCTCTCCTCTCCTACAGTACCCTACCTTAACCTGCCCTACCCTATCCTATCTCATTCCATCCCATCCCATCCTATCCTATTCTACCCACAGTAACCTATGCTACGTTGTCCTGTCCTACCTTACCCTACCCTATCCTGTCCTATACCATGAGTGCTAAAACACATGGACAACATACTGCATGAAAGGGTGAATTCACATTTGGGTCTTTTCATGTCTTTTTCACTGCAGTTTGTGTTTTCGGCCCTCATCCATGGCTTATATTGCATCATTGTCTTCTCTACTTCTAAATATTCCTCGTACAAGATTTGCAGTGGTATAAAATGTAACAAAATACAGTGCAATACACTACAGCAAACCATTATTGTTGCAATCCCATTGACAGGATAGGATGGGCAGCTTATAACGGAAACTGATTTTCAGAACTGAGGGGAAAAGATCAGGTGGAAGCTAAACACTACTAGAATGTTTTCTCATCAAATAGCCTAAAACACACCCCAAAACTAACGAGAAAAGAAAAACATTTTCTGAATGCCCTACAAAAAAAAAATTGAGATTGCATTTGTTTCAGTCTTCCTCTTTGTCTCCTTGACATCAACAATGCAACGACATCAACAAAAAGGGTCCGCATGATCTGTAGGTGTCAACAAGATCTGTACTGGGAGGAGTGGAGTCTGCCATGGATGATGGAGTTGGGGCAGAGGTGATCCCCCTACCATATGTGACTGCAAGTACTTTATGCTACAAAAGAAAAATGAGCTTGAGGAACGTGATCCAAGATGCTTACAAAAAATGTAAAACTGTAACAAACCCACAAAACAAAGCATCAATGCAGCACATAAGGCACAAAGACAAGAAATAAATGCTCACTGAAGGTTTAATATATTAGTATGTTTGAGCACCAACTGCATCAAACATGATGCATAACTGTGATGGTTATTTAACACACCACTCCACACAACTTATAAGGGCACTACTGCACCCCAGTAATGCATATAAATGACTTTGATGATGTTTGATGAAATAGACCAAAGTCTGGCATGTGTGCTCTGTAAAGTTCAAGATGTGAAAAGTTTTGTGACGGCATCTTGTGCAGTTTCTGTGTTACAGAAAGTCAATTTCTAATGAAGAGCTCTCATGTACAGCCTAGAGGGTACAGAACTTTTAAAAAACATTTAACAGAAGCGGCCTGTACCGAGGTAGTGCCTTTCAATGGTTTCATGAAAAATATTAATTAATTCCAGAATTATGAGAATTTATTATTTTTTTTCTGATCATTCACCCTAGGATTTTTGGATAACCCACTGATAAGGTAACATTCATACGAACATATGAACGTATGAAGAAGCTAGCAGAAGAAGCCCATTTGGTCTGTCAAGTCTGCTCATATTGCAAGGTCCACAGCTTGAGCTAATATCCCTGCCTTCTCTCCCCAATCCTCCCATCCTCTCTACCCATGATCCTTACCTTCCTCCTATGCCTATCCCAGCCTCTCTTAAAGCAGCCCACTGTCTTCAAAGAGATTACTTCTTCTGGCAATGCATTCCAAGTGTCCATCACCCTCTCTGTGAAGTAGTGCTTCCTGACCTCCCTCCTAAACTTCCCACCCTCCAGCTTAAGACTGTGCCCCCTCGAGTTATGCATATGAACATAAAAACATACGAATGTGCCAGCAGAAACAGACCACCCGGTTTATCTAAGTCTCCTCGAGTGTGCAGCTAGTACCCTTCGTTTGCAGCTGCCCCACCCTCCCTTTCGCCATCCCACTGCCACCCCCACCCTCCCACCCTCACTTACTCCCATTCCCTGTCCCATGCCCTTTAAAGCTGTTCACAGATTTACATGATACCACCATTCTGGTAGTGCATTCCAGTTTCTATGTAATCATAGCACGTCAACATAAGTAAACATCATAACAGCACATCTTATATAGCAACGACGAAAATAGCACATGCGCATAATAGTGCATCACATAATAGCTACATCAGATCACACTTGCAGCTGAAAATTGTATGCAAGCCCACGCAAATAATTGTACCGACTCTGGACATCGTACTCACGCACAATCACCTGAATTCGCTCCGTCGAATCACGGTACCACCGATGCACAATGGAGGTCTCAGCAGCTGATAGTATCTGCTCCAGACACATCTCCAACAGCTGCAGCTCCTCCTGCACACATTCCAGAAAACACCAAATACAGGGGTGGCATGCACCGAGTCGTGTACCAAAACCCCTATGCCACTCCTCCACAGCTGTTTGTGCTTCTAGGATTCTTACTCCATACCACTCATTGATGGTGGGTTTATCAGCCATCCCCAATCGCTCAGTTGTGCTGTCACTATTGTGATGTTTCCCTATATTGTGCCATTCGCTGTTACAAACAACTCGCTATAATGGCATTTGCGATTGTTGAGTCACCCTTATTGTATCGCTATTAAATACTCACTGTTGTAATGTGCTCCCATGCATTCCATTTTGCTACCACCCTCTCTGTGAAATAGTGCCTCCTCATTTCCCTCCTAAATCTTCCCCCCTCTATTCTTAGCCCATGCCCCCTGGTGTCTCTCCCCTTCCTTAGCTTAAAGACCCCATCTGCCCCATCCTTATTGATTCCCCTCAGATACTTGAATGCCTCTATCATGTCCCCCCTATCCCTTCTATCCTCCAGAGTGTACATATTCAGGTCTCCCAGCCTGCTCTCATAGTTTCTCCCCTCCATTCCAAATATCATCTTTGTTGCTCTCCTCCGCACCCCTTGCAGTAGCCTGATATCACACTTTAGGTATGGCCTCCAAAACTGCACACACTACTCTAAATGTGACCTTACCAGTGACCTGTAGAGGGGCAAGATCATCTCTCTTCACCTGAATGAAAACCCCCTCGCTATGCACCCCAGCATTTTGTTTGCTTTTGCAGCCAGTATCCTGCACTGGGCAGTGTTATTCATGGTCCCTGTTATCATTACCCGTTGGTCCTTCTCCTCCTCAGTGATCCCCAGCTTAACCCTCCCCAGCTAGTATTCTCTCCTTGGGTTCTTCACCCTGAAGTGCATAACCTTACATTTCTTTGCATTGAACCCCAACTGCCACCTCTCTGACAACTCCTCTAGCTTGCTTAGGTCCCCCTGCAGCTGCTTCCATCCCTCCTCTCCATCCACCTCTAATCCCATTTAGGTGTCGTCTGCGAACAGACTTAACTTGCTCACCACCCCATGCACAATGTCTGATATGAAGAGCCCAAATAATACTGGTCCCAACACAGAGCCCTGTGGCACCCCGCTTGTAACTGGACTTGGAGTTGAGAGCTTCCCTTCCACCACCACCTGTTGCAGCCTCCCACTCAGCCAGCTTTTAATCCAGTTTGTCATTTTTGCTCCTACCCCTACACCAGTTAGCTTCCTGCCAAGATGCCCATGAGGCACTGAATCGAACGCCTTGCTGAAGTACAAGTAAAGAACATCCACCGCATGACCCTTATCCAGCTCACCTGTCACCCAGTCATAATATTGTATCAGGTTAGTTTGACAAGACTTCCCTGAAATGAACCCATGCTGCCTCACATCCTGGAGGCCATTGTCCTCCAGGTATGGCACCAATCTTTCCTTTAGTATCGTTTCCATAAGTTTGCACACTATGGAGGTGAGACTTACCGGACGATAATTATCCGGTTCATCCCCTGGTCCACTCTTGTGTAATAGTACTACATGTGCCATCCTCCAATCCAGTAGCACACATCCCAAGTCCAGTGAAGTGTTGTACAGATCCACCAGTGGCTCCGCCAACACCTCCACCATCTCCCTCAGCACCCTGGGGTGGATACCATCCGACCCTGGTGCCTTGTCTACCCTCAGTGCCCTCAGTCCCTCTAAGACTCTAACTCCCTCAATTCTTCCATCTGTCACCTTCTCTCTCCACTGTCCCCACCATCCCAGTCCATGGTGGTAGCGGTCCCCCCTTTTCTTCCATGAACATTGAGCAAAAGTATTCATTCAGTGCTTCTCCCTGTTCCTCCCCCTTTTGCGTCCACTCCCACCTTTTTTTATCCTCACTACTATCCCCTTGCACTTCCTTTTCTTCCTGATGTATCTGAAAAGGTCCCCCCTGTTAATTCCCTACACTAATCTCAGCTCCTCTGGGCCTTGGCTTTCTCACTTTTCTGGTCACCTCCTGGACCATCTTGCATACTTCCTGTCCCCTTCCTTCCCCATCCTCCTATACCTCTGGTGCACCTGTCTTTGCCCTCACCACCTCCACTACCTCGCTGTTCAACCAGCATGGTTTCCTTGCTCTGCTCCTCTTACTCTGTGTCTTGGTGCAGGCTTCCGTTGCCTCTGTAATCCCCCATTTAATAATATCCCACTTCTGCTCCTCATCCATCTCCTGCCTTATGCTCTCCAGTTTTCCCTCAGTACTTCCCGCATCCTCCTAACACATGCCCCCCTGAAGTCTGCCACCTGGGTTACTGATTTCTCTGGCTCCCCACACATCGTGATATTAAACCACACCATTTGGTGATCACTGTCTGCTAGTGGGTCCTCCACTTTTATTTCTCTTACTTCCTTCCTTCCCATTCGACAATACCAAATCTAAATGTTCATTAGCTAGTTGGTACAGTGACCACCTGTGTCAGGAGACCCTCCTGGATTACGTCCAGGAGCACTTGCTCCCTATCACTGGAGGTGACCAGAATGCTCCAGTCAACCACCGTCAACTTGAAATTCCCCATGATGATCACCTTCCCTTTCCTACATACCTTTCTGATTTGTCCCACTAATTCTCTGTCAAGCTCCTCAGACTGGGACGGCGGCCTGTATATTACCGCAGACCTCAGTTTCCTACCCTTTGAGTCTATGAACTGCAACCAGATTTCCCCTGTTCTCCTTTCTTCCCACTTGTCCCTTGTGCATTTGATCCCGCCCCTCACATAGACTGCCACCCCACCCCACCCCACCTCTTATGGTCCTTCCTGTATAATTTGTACCCTGGGATTGCCGTATCCCAGTCACGGTGCTCAGTTACCCATGTTTCTGTGACAGCCGCAATATCCACCCTCCACACTGCCAAGAGTGCCTGTAGCTCAGCTGATTTGTTTCCTAAGCTTCTCACAATTAGTGAGACCACCCTTCATTCTGCCCCCTTCCCTGCATTGCCCTCCATCTTCTCCCTTCTACTCCCTTCTTTTTCAGCCGTCCTGAGTCCTTCTTTGCTAGCCTGTGGGGTAGGCTGTGACTCCACCCTATTGGATCCCTGCTTACCTGCTTTCTACTTGTCACCCCTCCTATCTAGTTTAAATCCATATTTGTTGCAATATACCTCCTCAGTCTTTGCTTTAATTCCTCCTTTCCCTCCCCACTCAGGTGCAGCCTATCCCTTGCAAACAGATTGTTATTATCCCAGGTACTGCCCCAGCCACCCACAACCCCATATCCCTTAGTTCGACACCATTCTACCACCCATACGTTCAACTCTCTAATCCTCTCCTTTCTTATTGTGCTTGCACAGGGTGCTGTGAGCATCTCCAAGTAGACCACAGACTCCCCAATCTCTTTGCATAGCCTTCCCACTTCCTCATACCTCTTTCTTGTTACCTCCACCATTTCCCCCACTAGGTTATTTGTCCCCACATGTAGCACAATGTGAGATTTCCTCCAACTCCTCCTTGTGCACCTTAGGATTGTCTGTCCTGCCTTGTCTTCCCTTAATCCCGGTATGGGTTCCACCCATATTTGACTGTGCCTCTCCCCTTTGCTGCCCCATCTGATCCACTTGAGTATGGAGTTCCTCAACACCAGTACGCTCCACTCCTCTTTCCTTGTGCTTGTCACCACCCCCCCATCCAGGTTCTCATTACCATGGCCACTCAAGATTGTGCTTTTACCATTTACCCCAGTGTCTTACCCCCTGCCCCTCTCAATTGAGATCCCTCCCCCTCCTCCTGTTTGACTGCCAACCTTCCTCTCCCTCCTCACTTCTCCGAGTATTATCCTTCCCCTTGCCATGCCATGCTCAATCTCTCCACTGGTACTGCCCCTCACTCCCTCCTTTTCGTGAGTACTATCCCTTGCACAGTCTCCTCCTGCATCCTCTTTTCCATGTGTTGCTGGTACAGCAAACATGTTCCCTACCTTCTTTGCCATACTATGTGTTTTCTCCTCCCTCCCTCCTGCCTACTGTGCTCCTCTTTATGATTGCCACTCTGTATGCTCCTTCTTGTGGTTGCCACTCAGCTTAGATAGACTCTCTTTATCAACCTTATTTATTCCTTTCAAGTACTTGAAGATCCCAATCATGTCTCCTCTCTCTCTCTCTCTCTTCTCTCTCTCTCTCTCTCTCTCTCCTGTCTTCCAGGGAGTACACATTCAGTGCCCTCAATCTCTCCTCATATGCCTTACCCTGCTGACCTGCTATCATCTTTGTAGCCCACCTCTGGACCTTCTCCAACAGGTTACTGTCCTTTTTGAGATGAGGGCACCAGTACTGAACTCCATACTGTAGATGCAGCCTTACCAGTGACCTGTACAAGGGCAGTATAACCTCCTCTCTCCTATTATTAATCCCCCTTGATATGCATCCCAGCATCTTGTTTGCCTTTGCTGCTGCTTTCTTGCACTGTGTGAAGTGCTTCAGGTTACTAGTGATCATCAGTTCCAGATCATCCTCCTCCTCTGATGTAGATACTTAGACTCCACCCAGGTAGTACTCTGTCCTGGGATTCTTGGCTCCAATATGCATAACTTTGCATTTCCTGGCATTGAAGCCATGCTACCAGATCCTGAACCACTTCCCCAGCTTTTCCAGATCTTTCTGTAGGTCCTGTATCCCTTCAGCTGTGTCCACTCTTCCATAGAACTTGGTGTCATCCACAAATAGGCACATTTTGCCCTTAATGGCATCCCCAATGTCATTGATGAAGACATTGAACAACACTGTCCTTAGCACCAAGCCCTGTGGGATCCCACTGGTTACCTCTCTAGTGCCAGATAACTCTCCCCCCACAACCACCCTCTGGGTTCTGTCCCTCAGCCAGTTTTCCACCTATCTGGCCATCTTTTCCCCAACCTCGAGATCCATCAACTTCGTGATCAACCTTTTGTAGGGCACAGAGTCGAAGACCTTACTGAAATCAAGATAGAGGATGTCTACCGCTTGGCCCCTGTCTACTCTCTTAGTGACACAGTCAAAGAAGTCAATCAGATTTGTTTGACATGATCTCCCCCCCATGAACCCATGCTGTCTCACATCCTGAAGACCATGCTCCTCTAGATATTCCACTAAACTTTCCTTTAGTATGGTCTCCATGAGCTTGCCCACAATGGGGGTCAGACTGACTGGTCTGTAATTCCCTGTGTCGTCCTTGACATCCTACATGTGCTGTTCTCCAGTCCTGCAGTACTACTCCTGACTCTAATGAACTATTAAATAGGTCTGTCAGTGGCTCTGATAGCTCCTCAGGCAGTTCCTTTAGTACCCTTGGATGTACTCTGTCCTGGCCTGGTGATTTGTCCACCTTCAATACCAGCAGCCCCTCCCTCACTCTATCATTCTATATCACTGCATCTGTGTTACCCTCCCCACCACTCATTTTTTCCCTCCTGAAGGCACTGGTCTGTCTGTCTTGTTGGTGAAGATGGGACAGACGTGTTCATTTAGTATCTCTGGTATTCCCCCATGATCCTCCACCGACTCTGGCCCTTTCTTAATCCTAGCAATCCCTTCCTTCTTGTCCCTTTTCTCACTTATATATTGAAAGAAAGCCTTCTCCCCATTCTTAATTCCTTCAGATATCTGCAGCTCCTTCTGTGCAGTTGCTCTCCGAACTTCCTTACTTGACTCACTAGCTAACTTTAGGTAACTTTTCCTATCCACCTCTCTATTGATCTTCCAGAATTTTCTATAGGCCAACCTTTTTTTCCCTTACTGCCTGGACAACTCCAGAACTGAACCAGCTGGGCACTTTGCACTTGTGTTCTTCTACCTGAGACTAACACACTCATCTGTGGCAGCCAGTATTCCTTCCTTAATGATGGACCACCTTGGGCCCACCTCCATATCTTCTCTGATGCTCACCAGATGGCTTCTTAGCACTGCACCCATTTTCCTGAAGTCTGACCTCCTGAAATCCAAGATTTTGGTCTTAGTCAAGATGCTTTCCCTGCCAATATCCAACTGGAACCACAATGTGCAATGGTCACTTCCACCCAGTGGCTCTCTGACCATTATTTCGTGTACATGCTCCCCATTTGGGAGCACCAGATCAAGAATTGCCTCAGCTCTTGTTGGTTCAGTGATGCCGTGAGTCAGGAATCCTCTCTGCAGTCCTTCCAGGATCACCTGACTCCTACCACATGTTGTGGATGGTATGCTCCAGTCCACCTTGGGCAGGTTGAAGTCCCCTACAATTACCACCTCTCCTTGCCCTGCAGCTTCCAATATTTGTGAGTTCTGTTCCCTGTCCCTCTCCTCATCCTGACTGGGTGGTCTGTAAACCACTTCCAACCTCACCTTTCTCCCTCTATTGGACCTTAACTGAACCCATAATGCCTCTACCCCCCCCTTCCTCCAACTCTTCCCTCTTATAAAACGTTCTGTCCCTGATATAAACTGCCACCCCTCCCCCCTTCCCGACTATCCTGTCCCTCCTGGGTAGTTGATATCTAGGAATCACAAGGTCCCAGTCATAGTATGATGTTGTCCAAGTCTTGGTTACTGCAGATATGTCCACTCTCCTGTCTGCTAATAGTGCCCACAGGTCTTCCATCTTGTTTTCAAGACTCAGAGCATTCAGAGACATCACCTTCCACCTAGAATCGGACCTTCCTTCTCTTCCCTCTGTCTTCTATTCACATTTATCTTCTCTGTGTGCACCCCTCCATGTACCCTAGTTATGTGTTCCTCACACCCTCCACCCTTTGCTAACTGTGTTCTTGCCCCTTCCACCTCCCCTCTCCAGACCTATCCAATCACTGTGTGGGGGGGGTTAGGTTCACTGACCTCCTCCTCTCGGAGTCTGTGGGCCTGCAAGCCCGCTGCCCCCCCCAGGAGTTTAAATTATGTGTAGTGGTAATATATTCCACCAGTTTGTCCCTTTTGTTTTATTTTCTTTTAGTCTTTAGTAACTAGGTAAGGCCCACTATGCACAAGTGCCTATTGTCAGGGGTGATCTGGGAGCACTGAGCAGTTAAGTGACTTGCTCAGAGTCACACAGTATGCAAGTGGAGGTTGTGAGTATCAAACCCAGGTCTGGTCTGCTGGATGTACCAAGCTCGTTCACAGCTCATTACTCTAACTTCTAGGCTATACTACCAGCCAGTGCCCTTAAACCCTCCCTACTGAGGTGTAGCTGAGTGCTTCATTTGACCAGGTTTTCTTCCAGTCCCCAATACAGATGAACATCTCCTCCCTGCACCATTTCCTCAGCCAGTCATTAAAATCCTCTAGTCTTCTTTTCCTGGCTGTGCTGGTCCTTGGTACTGGTATCACTTCTGAGAAGGCTAATAAACTTCCTTCCTCTCTGCAGATCTTCTCCAACTCCCTGAACCTACTTTGTACTACCTCAACCTCCTCCTCAGCTAGGTAGTTTGTTCCCAAATGTATAACTAAATTAGGTTTTCCTCCAACCTCCCTTACTATTTCTCTTATTCCTGGGCCCACCTTTCCCACTGTCATCCCTAGCATATAAACCACCCTCCTGATTGTATTTGGGTCGCCTTTCCTTCCCCAGTGAATACCCCTAATTATGGAGTCCCCTATGATTGCAACCCTTCCATACCCTGCATCTGTGCTCCCCATCCTTCCTTTCTCATCTTTGGTGCTAGCTGCTTCCCCACCTAACTGCTCCCTCTGCACTATGGTGAACTTATCTCCACATACACAGTTTACCCCTTAACTATTTTTCCATCTCCCAGTCTGCCCCTCCCCTTCTGAATATCTGTATCTGCTTTCAGTTTTCCTTCCCCTCTTCCTTACCTTTTCTCTCCCCCATCCTCCACTCCGATTTGACTGCCTCCTCTTCCCTGCTTACCTTGATTAGCTCCCTCCCCCCCGTACTCCTACTCTCAACCATGGCTCAACCTGACCTTCTGCCTCACATCCTGCTGCCTCCTCCCTCCTTCCAGACAGTGGTGCAAATCTATTAAATAAAGGCATCCCTTTAGAATTTCCCACCCGGACTCTACTCTCACATTTCCACCCCTTCCCCTTACCACTTGCCATTCCTCCACCCTGGGCTCCCTATTCCTTTGAGGAACAGATACTCCTGTATACTGAGTACTCCTCCCCACTCCCATCCCCTGCCTGATGCCGTCACTCCCCTGGGCATCACCACTCTGCCTTTCCCTCCACTGCTCTGCTCCTCTGACTTTCCACACCATCCTCCCCAGCTCCCATCTGAGCAGCCTTATTTCAGCCCTTATCTGCTCCAGGCTCTTAAATTTGAAAATTTCAGTTGACGATAGCACTTTTGTTTCACATCACTTCGTTGTCATGAACAGAAAACAGTTCTCCTGAACTAATATTTTTTCAGTTGGTGACAGCTTCCATCTTTTTTTCATCAACTAAAAACCTTGGCAAATACCTAAACATAATGTGTTTTTAAAATGCAAACACTTGAACAGGTTCAGGAGAGATGGGAGGAAGTAGTTCTTTACAAAAAGTCGTGAACTCCTGGAACAGCCTTTCTGCTGAGGTTGTTGGGGCAAAAACAGTAGTGGGGTTCAAGAATACATTGGATAAGCACAAAGGAGTCATAGTGGAAAGGAAGAGGGGAGGGAGAAAGAGCTGCAGGTTGGGCATGGTCTGATGTAATAGTGTAGGGAGGGAGAAATGGGCAGACTGGATGGGTCAAATGGTCCTTATCTGCCATCTACAGCGTGGTTCTATGTTATATTTTGGCCTGGATTTAACTGGGTGTCAGTAGTATCAAGTAATATATTGCTAAAAAGTTCACTGAAAAGTAAGCTCATGGTCCATAATCATTGTATGTTTCAACCTGTCAGAACTTCGTATAAATAGTGCTAGGTGTTGCCTTGAGTTGAAATCAGTGAAAGTGCTCTAGTGTGATACTTCATCATGTTTAGATAACAAATTTAAAAAGACATGTTTTTTAAGTAGATAGAAGCCTTTAGCTATAGCTCTGTTTCAAAGTATTGCTGAAGAATGGCTTGAGTTTTATATGGCCCTGTGGCCTTTTTCATTTACCAGGCTTAGTGCCCTTCAAACGTCTGGTGACCAGTGTCAAGTAGTGTTACAGGCAAAATGGTAATCTTGATAAATTCCTCAGTTTTACATTTCTGTCTGTCCTTTAGATACTTTGTACCAGATATTAAAACAAAATAAAACAATATAAAGGATATTCAGAAGACACTTTTACAGCTACGTGAGCAGAGCTCCGCCGTCGTTATGCCATCATCTTTAAAAGAGCACTGTGGAAGCATGTGACTGGACCACGTTCAGATGTACTCCCACGGTGCTCCAGCTAATGTCCACTCATTCTGTTTATGTGGCCCTTCCCCTCCATGGGCTGCATAAACACACCCCCTTCATGAGGCACTAGGTTTTCTTCCAGATCCGTGGATGTGATGGGCGCCGTGCCCAAGATGACCACTGACGCAAACTGCGCTTGCGCAAGTATAACACATGCGCATTTCTCTCATACGGTCATCTTGGGTTTGGCTCACTGCACTTCTGACTCCTTTCACTCCCAACCCACTAAAAGTTGAACATCTACCAGAGGAGGTGGTATTCTCACTAATCGACAGGACAAGGGAGGGTGATACAACCAGTAAGACACTGCACTAAATCACTGTACAGGATCTATTCACTCCCACAACAACGTGAGCTGCTTTTCTTTTGCTTGATACTTGTTTGGTTCAAAGCTGAAGCCCTTTTTCCAGCCCTAATGTACAAAGATGACAAAAACACAAGGCATCCCCAATCACTCCGGATGGCCTGGGTAGATACAGAAGGTAAAGATCCAGAGGGCTGCTTATGCATAGCTTGTCAGTTTTCTGCAGGAATTGCTCCTCTCCCAATCATGCACTGACTCCCCTAATGACCATATATTGTTAACCCTGTCTCACTAACGATCATATACTGACAACCGATCATGTATTGACACCCTCCTAACCATCATGTATTGTTTTCCATGCCTCCCCCGTGTGACAAAAGCAACTCGCCTTGGCTGTGAGATGTATTCAGACACAACAGTACCAGGCCAAAGAAAATCCAACATTATTAAAATCCAGCATTATTTCTTTAAAGTTTCATCCATGCTATAGGAAGAGGAACACTTTCTCTTTCTCTTCCTCCTCCTCCCTCTGGCAAGGCGTCTCCTTTCACCGACTGTGCCACCAACAGCTCATCATTACTACTTGTCAGTGTTGGTGGTTCTGCAGAGTGCAGTTGGGCTCTCAAGCAGCCAGGCAGGGTCCAGGCTTGGTGGAAACAATCCGTACAATATCCCATGATGACAATAAATGTATTTAAAAAAGGAAAAAGGAATCTGCTGATTCACTATCCCGCAGCTAGCCTTCTGCTGGCATGTGTTAGCAAGTTCAGTAGCTGAGCTCGAGTGCCTTCTGTCTGCACTGAAACTGATCAGTCTGCTCAGCTCACCTCCAAGCATGTGCTCAGTTTCATTCAGGAAGGAGACACAGTAATTAGTAAACCTGGTTAATGACCCTCTAGGTAAGGGTCAGATTCATACTGGGGGCCCACCTGTGGTCCAAAACAACTCTTTTATATCCCTTCAGGTTGGTGCACCTCCTCTGTGTTTGCTTTTGTATAATTTGCAGAAATCAGAATAATCCCATTTACTTTGAGGTTACATCAAAGGATATTTAGGGGTTTTATGATGGGTAGTGGCCCAGGTGAGCTGGCCAACTTGGACATTTCCAGCTATCCAAGTGTCCCAGTCCAACATTTAATGGGAAAAAACAACAGAAGCACTGCAGGCATGCACTGATAGCTCAAAAAAATTAAAAATATGAAATCAAAAGGAGTGGAAAATTATTTGCTCCTCAAAATGTTTTTTTTTTTTTTTACATGCTGTATTTTCTTTTTCTAAAACGCCGAACCATGCTTGGGAACCTCATTTCATCTTTCTTAATGTCTCTTTCCTGCCCTTGGAACCCCCTCACAATGGATACTCCTTTCCTGCCACTGCTTACTCCTAAATCTAGGGTGACCAGGTGTCCTGGTTTGGGGGTAAATCACAGTTTTTAATTAGCCATTTATAGGAAATTTTAGATTTGCTCCAGTTTTCTGAGAGCCACGAACTAATAGAAAGCAATAGCAGATGTAGGTCTTGTCATGTGTCCCAGTTTTTTGTCTGGAAGTTCTGGTCACCCTGCCAAAATTAGACCCCCAAACCAGTAACCTGTGGTTTGTCCCCCACTTGTGGGACTTCAAATGGCAAACAGACCTCTGTGGACATACTTTGCATGGCTGAACCAGAGGGAGGAGCTAGCCAGAGATGGACTAGGCAGCCCAGGTGGGCATAGTAAGAGAAAGGAGACTTCTGTCCCAAGTTCATCCTTCATTTTTGTACCCCTATAATACCCCCGCTTATCCCTCTCACAGGGCATGCTGCTGTTGAATAACCTGACATCACGCCTTGCAGGGCTGTTAATACAGTGACTGAGCCTGTCCTCTCCTTTAGAATTCCCCTGTTAGTCCCACTCTAAGCTTATGACACCTTTACATCACACCTTAGACCAATGGGTAAGTGCTGACATAAGGTCACTCAGGGAGAAACCACTCTGTCCCTTCCTGCATGACACTCTTCTAGCCCCTGGGCCACCAAGGAGCAATTGTGTAGAAGGAGGTGCCCTCTCTGAGGCAGAAGGCATGCAGGACAGATGCTGAAACCCTGACTTATAAGTTGGCACCAAACATCTCGTGTTTGAGGCACAAACCAAATCTTCTGAATGGCAAACAGTAGCCCAACATATTTGTAATTTCTTCATTGTAATTTTTGTTTTCATGACTAGGAAAAGCACACTGAGCCATGACAGCTCATTTCCAGAGATACATCCTTGGGGGTGCATTACATGGACTTGTTTTAATGATGGGGCATTGTTGGGCACCTCTTTAAATTCCACCTGGATAGTGACCGCAGATTGGCAGATGGGAACCCATGATGTCAATGGTGCATGCAGCATGGCAGATGGAACATAGAAACTTGGAAATTGATGACAGATAAGGACCTCTAGGCTCATCCAGTCTGTCCATTTTCCCTACCTACCGCAAAAGCCACAGAGCCTACTTGATCTCTGGCTTTACCTTCTTGCTCCTATCGCTAGGTTTCCCCTATGCCTGTCCAATTAATTTTTGAATTACCCCACTGTGTTTGCCCCCACCACCTCCGCTTGGAGTCTATTCCATGCATCTACAACCATTTCTGTGAAGAAATACTTCCTCACGTTACTCCTTAGTCTACCCACTTCCAACCTCATGTCATACCCACTTGTATGGGTGGGCATAAGTTGCGAATTCTGCCATGGCAGAACTTTCACAGAATTTAGGAAATTCTGCAAAAGTTTTTGCAGTTTCGCCTATGGTGAGATTGAAAACATCCAACCATTTTTCGTGGATTTTTGCTCTTTTCCATGAAACATTTGGTCTGAACTGCGTAATAATACATTAAACTGTGGAATTTATTCCATCCGCAGTTTAAAGTATTATTTAGTGATACAGACCCCCTCAACCAGTCATTAGCCCCTGGCCCTGATTCCTTGTGCCCCCCCGGCCGGTGATCACCAGTCCCGTATAACAAAAATTGTTGTGTCCAGTCCCCCACCCACCCACCCACCAATTGCCCCTCCATAAAAAATTAAATATTCTTTCTCATTCCCTGTTGTCTAGTGGACTCCCCATTCCCCCTCACTGGCAGGTAGTCCATTACCACCCTGCTCCCCCATCCCAACTCCAAGTGGGTGACCAGCACAGCCCTCCTCTCTCCTCTGGGGCTGGCCACCCACTAAGCTGAATGAATGAGCACATGCACTCATTCATTGCAGCTCCAGGTCATTCCTATTGCATTGTATCATAATACCTGTTGTATCTGTGTTTAAAATGTACTGTTTCCTTTACTGTCGCTGTATATTATTTGTACTGTCTCCATATTCCCCTCCCAAGGATGCATCTGGAATTGAGCAGTTGTCTGCTCAGTATGTCTTTCCTAGTAAAACTTTAAAATAAAATCTTACAGCATCGTTTTCAGGGGGTTGAGAAGGAGAGTGGGCTGTTCTGGGCACACGTGGGGTGGGTGGGATGGAGGAATGGCATTGTGGATTCCAGAGGGGTCCACAATGCTGTTCCCACCATTCTGCCACCCCCCAGTGACCAGAGCAGCCACCTCCTCTTCTGTATCTGGAGCTGCAATGAATGTGCTCAGTGGGTGGCCAGCCATGGAGGAGAGAGGAGAGCTCTGCTGGTCACCTGCTTGGGGTTGGGAATGGATGGAGAGGACTGGGGAGATGATGGACTATGTGCCAGGGTGGGGGAGGGGTCCACTAGACACCAGGGAATGAGGAAAGAATATTTTATTTTTTATATGGAGGAGCAATTGGCAGCTGGGGGGGGGACTGGACACCAAAATATTTTTTTTTCTATAGGGCTGGTGATCGGTGAGTGTGGGGAGACAACTAGATACCAGGAATGAGGGTATTTTTTTTTTATATGGGGCTGGCGATCGGCAGGTGTGGGGCCACTAGACACCAGGGAATGAGGACTGAGGATATTATTATTTTGTATATGGAGGGGCAATTGGTGGGTAGGTGGGGGGACTGGACACAGCAATTTTTGTTTTATGGGCTGGCGATCAGTGGGTGGGGCAAAAGAAACCAGGGGCCAGCGTTTGGCAGGGGGAAGGTAATGAATTAAACTGTGAGGGGAAAACCGCAGAACTGAGCACTCACAGTGATCAGTTCTGTGGAATTTTTTCCCACAGTTTAATACATTCCAGTAACCCACATTTCTTACATTAAGTCTGCAGTTTTTAGATGGAATTTCCGCGAAAGTTGACAAAATGATTTCCGAACATTTGCAGACGTGAAAGTCTGACATTCGCCAAAATTCTGCAAGAGGAATTTCTTTTTTCACACAGCCCTACCTCCTTGTTCCTGAACGTCTCCTTTTCTAAAATATGCTACCCTCCACAATCCTATTTAGAGTATGTCCTTAGATATTTGTAGGTTATCATATCTCCCCTGTCTTTCCTCTCCTCCAGGGTGTACATATTGAGGTCTCCCAGTCTCTTCTCATATGACTTTTGGTGCAGGCCCTGCACCATCTTTGCTGCCCTTCTTTGAACTGCCTCCACCCAGTCTATGTCCTTACGGAGATGCGGCCTCCAGAAATGGATACAGTACTCCAAATGAGGCCTTACCAATGATCTATACAGTGGCATCACCATCTCTTTTATTCTGCTGGTGATACCTCTCCCTATGCACTCCAGCATCCCACTAGCTCTCCCCACAACCTTGTTACATTGTTTGGCTACCTTTAGAAAATCAGATAGGATTACCCCCTAAGTCCCTTTCCTACTCGATGACCGTCAGTATCTCCCACCCCATCATGTAATCCTCCCCTGGGTTCTTATACCCTAAATGCATGATTTTTAACTTTTTCACATTGGATATCAGCTGCCACTGTCTAGACCATTCCTCCAGTTTACCTAGGTCCCTCCCCATGTTTTCCATCCCTCCTGGAAAATCCACCCTGTTTGCAGTTTATAGTGTCATCTGGAAAGAGGCACACCTTCCCTTCCAGCCCATCTTCAATGTCACTTATTAAGACATTAAACAGATTTGGCCCCAGAACTGGTCTCTGAGGCACCCCACTGGTCACCCTCCTTTCCTCAGATTGAGCTCCATCTACCACCACCCTCTGTCTTCTATATTCAACCAGTTCCTAACCCAGTTTACCACCCTGTGACCCACTCCCAGGCTGCCCAGTTTATTCACAAGTCTTCTACGTGGAATGGTATTGAAAGTCTTACTGAAATCCAGGTAGGCCACATGCACCGCTCCCTCGATCCACTTCCCTAGTCTCCCAGTCAAAGAAATCAATTAGATTTGTTTGCCATGATGTTACCACTGGGAATCCATGCTGTTTCATATCCTGTGCTCTGCTGGATTCAAGGTGTCCCACAATCCTTTCTTTCTGTAGTGATTCCATAATTTTCCCCACTACTCAGGTGAGGCTGACTGGCCTATTATGTCAAGTCCCCTTCCTACTCCCACTTTTGTGAAGAGGGAGTACATCTGCCCTTCTCCAGTCCTCTGGGCTGCCAGTGGTGCTGCCAGCACCTCCCATAGTCCCCTAAATATTCAAAGATGTTTACTATCCAGTTCCATTGCCTTGTCCACTTTCAGTTTTGTGAGTTCTTTTAGGACTCTCTCTCTATCTCTCTCTTCGTTACTTCTCATCCAGACAACACCTCCATAGTGTAGCACCTCCACCCCCTGGTACTGCACTACAGTGTCAGTTAGGGTATTATCCCAAATATCTGGTGTGGGTCTAGAACCCACACCCTTGTGATCTTCTATCCCCAGAGGCAAGGGTGCTACCTACCCAGCCACTGTTACTGATAAATAACTTGTGTGTCATGATGTACTGTATGTGTTGCGTAAGTTCAATGATCATGCCTTAGATAGACTGACTGACTCTATGCTGCAATCTGTTTTTTTCTATCATTATATTTTTTATTGTTACACTTAGGGAATTGAATTAATGATTAGCATTTCATTAAATTTCTCATTGTTCAACAATCAGAAAGTGCCATCTTTTATTCTATTCAGGAAATGGGGCCACGATGATCATTGACATGGAAACTAAAACTAGCTTAGTAGTTTATAAATTATTGTCCCTTAGGGTGTCCAGTTAGCACTGGATGGTAGAACTATCATCTTTGGCAGAAATGGTGCCCAGGATGCCCAAGTTCCTTTAGGAACAATATCAAAAAGTTAAAGGGACAGTTACAGTTCTACAACAGTTCCAAAGGTCCATGAAGACAGAAGAACCAAATTTAATCTTTATTGATTAGAGTGTTGTATTTCCTTTCATAGCTAGCTGTGCACTCATTGTTTTGAGGTCCAGCTGTTTAGTCATGAATGGTGGACCATTTTATATTTGTAATGCTTGGTGATACTCTTTTTTTGCTTGGTGTTTTATTAAAAATTCAGTCCATATTTTACAAAGTTTAGGGTCATTTGCAATACACTCTCATTTCATGTGTCCTGTCTAAGGTTTGCACTACAATCAGACTTCTTTGTATCCCAGCTTCTGGCTCAGCTGCTGTTAAGATCCATGATATATAATACCTAGAAAATAAAGAAATTGATAGCAGTAAACGATGGGTGGGAGGATGTCCTTGAACTCAAAAGTTCCTTCCTACTGGGCTGCCTACAGAGGGATCTTCAGTTTAAATTCTGTCTCAAGAGGTGGGAGAAGGACGCAGGGTATGTGCGAGGGAAGAGGACATTGAGGGACCTAGATACTCCCTCTTGTGACTGTTTAAAGAGCAAGAACCAGACTTAATGATCTTAGAACCGGTACAGCCCAAGCAAGAAGACAATCTGGACCCCAAAGGGCATCTGGGAGGTATCTTTGAGCCCAGAGCCAGAATGGGAGTTATGATAAGAAACAGAAGCCCACTATAAGGTTCCAGACATGATCCATGCTTGGCCTGAGGACTAAAGGACCAATGAGGCAAAAGACAATGACAGGGGCCCCACTGGCAGGAGTATTGGAGCCATAGAAAACATCAAAAGCATATTAGCAGAGAGGATTTAAAAGAAAAAAAACTTGAGAGTTGAGGAGACAAATAGCCAGCACTCTGCACCAGATGTTATGCCATCATCTTTCAAAGATCACTGTAGAAGCAAATGATCAGACCACTGTCTGGTGTGCTTCCACAGTGCTCCACCTCAGGTCTACTCATTCTGTTTATGCGGCCTGTCCCCTCTGCAGGCTACATAAACACACACATTTTGCAGGGTATTAGTTTTCTTTTGCAACTACAGAAGTGTTGAGCGCCATGCCCAAGATGGCCACTGACTCAAACTGCACATCCGCGAGCATCATGCATGCACAGTTCTGTCGTGCCACCATCTTGGTCATGGCAGACTCTGGCACCTGTAAATGCTCTGAGCAGCCATATCAGCTCTGACCAGAGTTTGTTTTTAAACTGGCACTACCTTTATTTGTGGCTGGTGATCATAACAATTTGTAAAAAATCATAAAAATCCATAGTTACCACTTGACATCTATACATAAAAAACCTCCCTCACCCTTTTTTCAAAGAAGGGCAATTTATTATGATGTCCATGTTTCAGCAACTATAACTTCACTGGTTTTGCAGTCAAATATCATGACATCAAATACCAATGTAGTTATATGCATGTAGGAAAAAGTTAAACCATAGACTGTATATGTTACCAGAAAGTCATTGGTTAATACATTATTCAGAATATCATGCCAGTGAGCTGTCTGACATGTCAGTATTATGCTTTTATTGGGTATGTGGTACCAATTAATAATAATAAGTAAAGAAAGAACAATTGTTTTGCAAGATATGGTATGGATGCATAAAACTAATACTTTAGTAAAGCATTCTAAAAATTCCCCATAATAACACACTAGGAAAGTGATAATACTATCATTTCTGTGCCATAATACTATTGTTCAGCGCCCACAATATTATTGTTCAGAGCTCTGAACAGTAGTATTATCACAGAAACAGAGCTATTTTTTGTGCTCTGTCTTATAATAATAATAAACTTTATTTTTTGAGCGCCTTTCATGTACCAATGTGCTTTACAGTACTAATAGCATGATTTGATAAAAACAATTACAATTAGTAGATAAAACAATAATTAAATATGGTAACAGTTCACTGAAATGCCTGACCCCACAAAAAAGTTTTACGTGCCTGTTTAAAACCCCCCATGGTCGTGGAGTCCCAAAGCTGGCTGGGCAGAGAGTTCCAGAGGGTGGAGGCTGCAAACATAAATGCACGGGCCCCAGAAGATTTCAGAATTACCCTTGGAATCTCCAGCATCCCCTCATCAGCCAAGAAGAGCTGTTGCATGGCGGTGTAGGGAACCAGAAGCTCTTTCAAGTAGTTGGGGCCAAGTCCGTGTAGGGCTTTGTAGGTCAGTAAACCTACCTTAAAGATGATACGCCACTGAATCAGCAGCCAGTGCAGATTGCACAGCACAGGAGTGATATGCGACCTCTGAGACACCCCCGTCAGACGAGCAGCAGTGTTCTGCATTAGCTGCATGCAATGGATATCAACCCCAGGAAGCCCTAAGTAAAGGGAG
Source organism: Neoceratodus forsteri (assembly GCA_016271365.2). Classification (NCBI taxonomy): domain Eukaryota; kingdom Metazoa; phylum Chordata; order Ceratodontiformes; family Ceratodontidae; genus Neoceratodus; species Neoceratodus forsteri. The sequence continues at coordinate 29,783,561 of CM028129.1, forward strand.
TTGCAGTAGTCAAGGCATGAGGTCACAAAGGCATGGACCAACACAGGCAGATCACCGGATGGAACAAGGTGTTTGACCCTGGCAATGTTCCTAAGATGGTAAAAGGCAGACTTAATGACAGCTGACACCTGATAACAAAGGGTCAACCTGTTGTCAAGTACCACTCCTAAGTCACGCACCTGTTCTGAGGTAAGGATCTGAGAGCCCCCCAGATATAAACCAAAGGGTTGATCAGTATTCAACCCCTCTATCCTGTGACCTGGGTCCACAATCATAACCTCAGTGTTTCCCACATTCAACTTTAACTAGCTTGAATTCATCCAGTCTTTGATTTCAGTGAGGCATTTATTAAATACTGAGAGAGCGCTAACGTGGTCGGGAGCAAAAGACATGTAGAGCTGGGTATCATCAGCATAGCAGTGAAACCTCAGCCCATACCATCTTACAATGTCTCTGAGGGGTAGCAAGCATATAGACTGCAAACATGGGGGACAACGCCAAGCCCTGAGGAACCCCACAAGACAGAGAGAATGAGTCAGAAGAAAAAATCCCCGACACAACTCTCTGTGTTCTACCAGTTAGGAAAGATGTAAACCACTTGATGACTGCACCCTTCAGGCCACAGATGTCTACACAATGTAGGGCTGGTTGCTATGGTGCCCAGTGTGGTTGCTAAGGTTGTGATGTGATTATGTTGAAAGCGTGCCTTATGGTTGCCTACTTCTTGTGTGTGTGAAGGCCAAACTATTTGGAAAAAATGGCAGCTGTCTTTCACTTAGCGAGAGTAATTCATAGCTTTGTACTTTCAGTGCATGTATTGTTTGTATTATTTTTTTTTTATAAATTTCATATGCTTATCTGGTTGCTCCTGCCTTTTCCTGTTGACATTCTTCTTTTCCAAGAGTCAAGCTCAGCAGTAGCTGTAGTGGATGAGGGATCACAGCAGTCATGAAGAAGAAGCAAGAGTTTGAGGGAGGCGCTCTGATTTGGGGTATTTTTTTCTTTTGCGTTAAAGTATTAGGTTGATTCTGCCTTCACTGTGCAGTTACACAAAGCAACTAACAGGTAGGGCTAGTGGAGCTGACAACCAGATGAACTGTGTATGGAGCACAAGTGAAACAGAAGTGGAGCAACATGGAAAGAGATCATGGTTGGAATGAGTGAGTTTTGAGTGCAGTGGTGGGCGGCCATTATCAGAGGACAGTTACAAAAGAATTCAGAGACATGTTGTGGAAGAGCTGTGTAGTCTTGTGTATAGGATCCATATATTACAAAACATAACAAATAGGAGACTGTTCTTACCCAGGTATAATACCGTCTTGAATTTCTGGGGACATGAGAAACTCTCGGGCTTCTCTGTCGAGGTTTCCATGTCCCCAAGAACCTCTCGATGGAATTATGCCCTTGTAATACAGTCCCCCATGTATTTTTCTATTTGTAATATATGGCTATCCCCAATAATACTATCAAAGCTTATAAAATAATTTCACATAATACTATCGTACTGCAGAACTCCATCAATAGTGTTACAAGATCTCACAATATTAACCTTCAATGTTGCAATATTGCTGCAGTCTGGGAGCCAGTACTTTATTGTAGCCAGTGCCAGCAGAGGTTATTTTATATATGTTTACTGGACTCACTCATTCGAGTGTAAGGGGTCAAGCTCCACATGATGCAGAGCTGATGCCAGGCAACTGAGGATGCAGGAAGTGCCTGCATGAAGCTAAGAGGTCCAGTAATGAATTTAACTGGCAGACAGCACGTTGTTTAAATTTTTAACCCATGGACAATTTTAGGTGTCCATTTAAGGGCACCGCAAATGTTTTATTTATTTATTTATTTATTTATTTATTTAAGAGATTAACCAGGCAGGCATACTGAATGATGACTGCTCGTTTCCAGATGCAACCTGGGGGGTTACATAGAAAATACAGCTGGAAATGTACAATACAGGAGTAACATTAACTAGTACAGCAATAGTAACAGAGCTAGACACGCATTTGATACAACTATTACTACTACTACAAGGTTAGTCCTTAGACCATTGAGTATAGACAGACAGAAAATCATGCAGGTATACAGTAATTTGCTGAGACATATTTAAAGCTGTCAAGGTACATCTAGATTCCCCTGGGTTGTGTGTCTGGGTTGTTGGTAGCAGTTGCATGCATCAGAGAAATGGTCATGGAGGAGTGGTTTAAGGAGCCTTAGGGCGGGAGTTAGCCTGATGCGAGGAAGATTATTCCAAAGTTTGGGCAGGCGGTATTTAAAGGTGGATTGGCCCTTTGAGGTGTGCATAAAAGGTATTTTACACCTAAAGGTTGGGTTTAGTTGGTAGCACAGGTACCGGAAGACGGCAGCCAGCCTCTCCTGGTCCCCCACTACTTAGCTGCTGTCTTTAGCAAGCATTGGTGAGCCTAGGCATCAGTGAGCCCAGCAAAGGTGACACAGCTAAGGCAACAGCTTAGCTGTGTCTGCCATGTCAACCGGGGAAGACGGGAAGAGGAGGGCACAAATCTATTACAGAAAGGTAGTAGAATCAATGAATATGCTTAACTCAAACAGTCCTGGGCTGGGTCCAAACACCTACTGGATAATGTGTACCCTATGTAGGATGAGGGGGACTGATGATCATGTCTGGCCTCGTGGTTGCAAAAAAATGCCATTATATTATAAAACTGGAGGGAAAGAGAAAGGTATTACAAAAACAAACTAGAAATCCAGACAGGGATAAAAGAAATATAAAACTTTGTACAAAACACTAGGATCCTATTACAGGTTGAGCAAAATAATTTATACATGACAGCAGTTAATCAAGGCCCGATGGAAAGAAGAAAGGAAAGGGCAGAAGAACATAGTGATCCTGAACTAAATATCGATGATAGCTGGTGCCATATTACTACGGGACCAAGAAAATGTAGGAAGGATGTTTATCCAGCTATCAGTACATCAAATAGATATGGGGGGGCTTCCTATCGAAGAATTAACCAATCCAGCATCTCAGAATATACATGAGATAGCTGTAGTGCAGCAACCAATAAAGACAACAGGACATAATAATAATAGGGTGATGGATGGCACCATTTTGATAGGAGCCCAAAAACAAAAGCAGTTTATGACACAGTGTATCCCTAGCATAGAGGTGGCAATGAGCTCAGCCTACATGACTTTGAGAACAATTCATCAAAGACCAAATGATGAACCAGATACTGTGCAGAGCAACCAGATTAAAAGCATGAGTAACCCACCCAACCCCCTAAAAATGTGGTGGTAATAGGTGATTCTATGGTAAAATACACTGATAGACTATTATGTAAAGGCAACAACGAACAGTTAGCAGTCTCCACACTTTCAGGAGCAAAGATACAAGTTGTGTATAAACGTCTCCTAGATTTTTTAGAAAACTTGATTGACCCATTTGTAATTTTATACACTGGGACAAATTATGTGGGAAGTAAAAGCAACATGGCAATACAAAGGGCTTTTGAGGCAGTAGGTAATGAATTTTGAAAAATAAACTGTTTATTGGTAATTTCAGAAATTCTACCGGTTGCCTGGGCAGGCCCACAGAGAACTATTGAAATAAAGAGGCAAAATGGATGTCTAAAAAGATGTGCAATAGGGAAAATATAATGTTTCTGGAGCATTGGTAGAGATTTGAAAACACCCATCGGCTATATGCATCGGATGGCTTACACCTGAAAATGGTTGGGACCCGAGTACTATTTGACAGACTGAACAAAACCATCACACTTCTTTTAAACTAGACACATGGGGAGGACACATGGGGAGGGAGGAGATCCGCTAAACTGTGAACAACTCATGACTCATACTGATCTATCAAAGGAAAAACATTCTAGTTAATGCAAGAAGCCTAAAAAACAAGAAGGATGAGCTAGAATGCATTTTAAATAGAGACAATATAGCGTTATATGCCATCACTGAGACCTAGTGGCATACGGGAATATGGGGAACAGAAATAAGAGGGTATAATTTATTTAATAGAAACCATGAAGGCAGACGGGGCACTATATATTAGAAATGATATAAAGGCAGTTGAGTAATGACACCTGCATCAGAAATTGAGCAACTGTGGGTACAGATTTTTCCACACACAAAAGAGAAACTGATTGTGGGTGTTTGTTATAGTCCACCTTCATTAACTACAAGAAAATAAAAACAGAATTCATCAATAACATAAGGAATGTAGACCAGAGAAATAAACTCCTAATAAATGGTGACTTCAATTTTCCAGGAATAACCTAGGAAACATGGTCTTCAACTACACCATGGAACAGGATTTTTAGATGCACTAGGTAGCATCTGCATGGAAAACCATGTTACTGAATGCACCAGATAGGACCACATATTGGACCTAGTGATTGGCAACATGGCGGACTCTCCTTAGAATACCGTAAAATAAAGGAACCACTTCTTAACAGTGATCATAATATGATAGAATTTGGCATTAACATTAAAATCATAAATGAACCAGAGTAATTGAAATTAAAAGATATGATAAAGCAAACTATAACCTCATGAGGGAATTGGTTCTGAAATGGGATTGGGCTACAACGCTACAGGGATTGGGAATTGAAGAGATGTGGACAGAATTAAAAATTTATCTCCATGACTTAGTTGAAAGTAATATTCCCACTATAAGGAAGTACAATGCAAAAGGAAAAATTCCACCATAGTTTAATAGTAAGATTAATAAATTATTAAAGGCCAAAAAGCGTTCCCGTAAGAAATATATGCAAGTCAGCCAGCCTGTCGGTGCAGAGGTTGGATTTCCACTTGTGATGCCAGTGACCTGGGTTTGGGAATGGACCCTGATCGCTGGAGGGCCGGCCAGGGGGAGAAGGATGGAGCATCCTACGGATGTCTCTCCTTCTCCAGGGGGAGGGTAGGGTAGTGCCCGGCGCAAGGAGGATCTCTGGCGGAGGCCGTGAGTCGCTCAAGCTACCGGAGCTTGCACGTATGTGAGGCGGGGCAGACACAGATGTCATTGTATGTCCCTGCCTCTGAAAGAATATCACAGGAAAAAGGGGAAGGTGGGTGGATCCACTGTCTATGTGAAGCCCTTCCTGGGGCTTCAATTAGCCACCATCGCCACCACTCTCGCAACCAGTCACTGGTTCCGTGGCTCACGTTAACTGGGACCGATGCCACAGACCCACTCTCAGGAGGGGTAAGCCAGGGGTAACTAGGGGAGGATGGCAATAGATGGTAGTTGGAAGCTCCAGGAGCCTTGACCAGGGCTGAGGGACTGACAGTAGGACCTGCCAAATAAAGAGGATAAAATAAAAAAAAATTAAAAAAAGAAATATAAGCAAGAAAGAACTACAAAATACAAAGATCTGTATAAGAACAAGCTAATAAAACTTAAAAGGGAAATTAAAGAAGCTAAAAAGTACTTAAATTAGCTAAGAATGTAGGTGATAATAAAAAAGGCCTTTTACAATTATATTGGGAGTATTAACAAGAAAAGACAATTGTGTAGGACCACCGAAACAGGGCGATAAGGTGATAAGTGAATGTAAAGAGATGGCTGAGGAATTTAGTATTTTATCAGCATGTATCAAAACAATGATGACAATATCATCTACCATCCAGGACTTATTCAGATGCAATCAATATTACACCAAGCATGTTTAGGGAAAAATTATTAAACGTTGATCCAAATAAATCAGAAAGACCTGATGGTTTGCATCCAAGACTATTAAAAGAGTTAGGAGCAGAGTTAAGTGGCCCTATTCATGCCATATTTGAAAAGTCTCTCCATGAAGGAGTGGTACTGGAGGTCTGGCAGTCAACTCATATTGTTCTGGTCAGAGCTGATATGGCTGTGGAGAGCTTTTGGAATGCTTTTACCCATTATTTCTAATGAATTTGTACATTGCAGATCTGCTGAGAGGCAATGTCAATATGATCTTCCTTTTACACATTTTTACAATGTGTTTTCCTAGAATATGTCTGCTGATTGTTATATACTGTATTTAGCCTGGATAGTTGACAGAAGACGTGGGCCAGATATTCAAAACTTTGCCCCGGGGCAAAATTAGCACTGCCCGGTGGGCAAACTTAGCCCTGAGCACAGAGCAAGCTATATTCAAAAGGAATAGCCCAGGGCAAACAGCTTCTGAATATAACATGGGAATGAGGCCGGGCAAACTGGGCTGGGAGTGCAGGGCAAACTTAGCCCTGGAATAAAACAGATCTGAATATGGCAACCAAGAAGTGCAAACCACAACAGCAACACAGTGCACAGCGATGTGAAGGTAAGTAGAGATGAACTATGTGGCCAAAGTGTGTGCCAGCAAATGCGTGGACCCAGTACAGCTGCAGGTAGCAGTGTATGTGAAAGTACAGTGTGCAAAACTGTAAAATATTCCCCTTTTAGCGCAGCGCTAACACGTTTGCACGGGTTTAGCACAGGGGTAAACTGTTAGCCCAGAGCAAACACGCTGGCTTCGAGCTAAACTTTGCCATATTCAAAAAGTGACATGCAAATGAGCCTACTTAGGTAGTCTTTGGGCAAACATCCAGATTAGCATCTCATTATGACTTGATTTGCATGCAGTTTGCACCGGCTAACTGTTTAGCCTCTTTCATGCTAAACCCCGCGCAAACGTTAGTGTCAGCAAACAGCTTGGGAATATTATACAGGTTTGAACACTACTTCCACATGCACTGTTGCCTGCAGCTGTACTGGGACAACACAGCATAGGCACAGATGGTGGTGGTGCTGCATGCAACTGTCACACTGTAGGTCATGCTACAGTGCACAGCAGAAACTACAGTAGCAAGAGGGCCAGTAGTGTGTGGACACAGCATTGCCTCTGGTGTGTAGGGCAGTGATGATGACTGCACTACACACAGTGAGAGGCCCAGCCTGCAGGTGTTTACTGACAGTGGACATTACTGTTACGCTGTTGTGTGACCCACAGATGCTGTACCTGTGGCATGGGATGCTCACAGTGACATGTACATTTCTGGCTTTGTGTGCTATGGCAGTTGTACAGCTGTGTGGTATGTGGCCGGGGGGAGGGCATATGTTATCCGAAAGGCATACTGGTGTTGGGGTATTCCCAATACTGGCCCATGTGCACTGCATGATGTGTCCCAGCCTTGTGGCCACATCTGGTCTGTGGCACAGCCTCGACACCCGTACACTCTCACCTCAACATCCTCCATGCCCACAGTGCTGCATGTGTGTGTGGCATCTGTTGGTGTCCACAGAAGTGTGGTCCACAGGTGTGTGCTGTATGGCCACACTGCCATGCTGTCCATTGGCAGCAGGGTCACCACTTACTGCCTGGCATGGCTGAGACTGGTGGCAGATGATGGCATCATTGTGATGCCATCAGTTAGCAGCATGCTTCCTCTATGTTTGGCTTTATCTATGTGTCATATTTCTTTGCTAGGGTCATGCAAAACCCGCACTAAACCCACGCAAACACCACGCAAAGCCATAGTGTCATGCAAAGCTGGTTGCCCAGGGTTAAGACAAGCTTTTTCTGGCGGTAATGTGCACTGCGCTAAGTGTTGCGCTAAGTCGCTCAAAACCACTTATCGTGGCGCTAGTCGCTGAATATAGCATAGCGCCTGTATTCATGTCAGTTTGCCCCTTGCATACATTATAATTCTGCCCAGCGCTAATGCAGTTTGCCCGCACTATTTGGCCTTTTGAATATTGCAGACCCACGCTAATCCTGCGTTAAACCTGCACAAACGTGTTTTGCCCGGCGCAAAGTTTTGAATATCTGGCCCGTGGCATCTTATTTTCAATGGGGCTCTACAGCTACACAAGTTTATGCTGCATTGCATAAAATCGGAACACACTGAAAACAATGTTTTACATCTCGAGTAGGCTACCCCGAATAAATTATATATACATATATATTTATATGTATAAATATATCTACACATATAATATTACATTATAAAAATGGGTAAAATCATAACCCCACTGAAAACAAGATATTGCATCTTATTTGGGACATCCTGAGTAAATACAGTGCAAAAATGTGTAAAATAAATATCCATACGACAATGAGATGTAGCATCTCCCCTGCGCTATCCAGGATATAAAATATAGGATAAGAAATATTTAAAGGAAATCTACTGTAAACTGAACTTCACTGTGTTCACTGACATAAACCGTTTCTTTATTGTTTTATAACATATTAGATTGCAAAATTTATTTTGAATTTTGTGGCCATGAGGGTGGTGTGTGTGTGTGTGTGTGTGTGTGTGTGTGTGTGTGTGTGTGTGTGTGTGTGTGTGTGTGTGTGTTGTGTAGCTCAATATATTTTTTCCCCAAAAAGCATAGTAAAAAATGCCTGCTGACTGCTACATATTTAGGCTTGGATAGTTCACAGAAGACCTGGCATATGTCTGAGACAGTGCTTAGCAGACAATGGGCCAGACATTCAAAACTTTGCCCCGGGGAAAAATTAGCACTGCCCAGCGGGCAAACTTAGCCCGGAGCACAGAGCAAGCTATATTCAAACGGAATAGCCCAGGGCAAACTGCTTCCGAATATAGCATGGTAATGAGGCCATGCAAACTGGGCTGGGAGTGCAGGGCAAACATTGCCCTGGAATAAGACAGCACTGAATAAAACAACCAGGAAGTGCAAACCACAACAACAACACAGTACACAGCAACACGAGGGCAGGTACAGATGAACTACATGGCCAATGTGTGTGCCAGCAAATGCATGGACTCAGTACAGCTGCAGGAAGCAGCAGATGTGAAAGAACAGTGATCAAAACTGTATAATATTCCCCGAACCGTTAGCTCTGCGCTAACACATTAGCGCTGCATTAGAGCGGAGCTAAGCAGTTAGCCCAGAGCAAACACGTTTGCCCGGAGCTAAAATGTGCCATATTCAAAAGTGCCATGCAAATGAGCCTACTTAGGTAGTCTCTGGGCAAACAACCAGATTAGCATCTCTTTATACCCTGATTTGCATGCAGTTTGCCCAGCATTACTGCAGGGTCCCACAGAGCCACCTGTGGGTCAGTCTGGAAGTACAGAGGCTGACCAGGTCCAACCGCAGCTCCACCCGTAGGTCAGTCTGGCAGTGCATGATGATAGCTGCAGGCTACATGCAAACAGTACAGCATAGCATAGCATATTGTACCCCAGGGGACAGCATAGGCACAGGAGGTGGTGGTGCTGCATGCAACTGTCACACTGTAGGGCATGCTACGGTGCATAGCAGCAACTACAGTAGCAAGGGGGGCCAGTAGTGTGTGGACACAGCAATGCCTATGGTGTGTAGGGCAGTGATGATGACTGCACTATACACAGTGAGAGGCCCAACCTGCTGGTGTTTACTGACACTGGACAGTATTGTTATGCTGTTGTGTGACCCACAGATGCTGCACCTGTGGCATGGATGCTCACAGTGACATGTACATTCCTGGCTTTGTGTGCTATGGCAGTTGTACAGCTGTGAGGTATGTGGCCGGGCCGGGGATATATCATCCGAAAGGCACACTGGTGTTGGGGTATTCCCAATACTGGTCCACGTACACTACATGATGTGTCCCAGCCTTGTGGCCACACCTGGTCTGTAGCACAGCCTCGCCACCCATACATGCTCCCCTCAACATCCTCCATGCCCACAGTGCTGCATGTGTGTGCTGGCATCTGTTGGTGTCCATGGCAGTGCGGTCCACAGGTGTGTGCTGTATGGCCACACTGCCGTGCTGTCCACTGGTGGCAGGGTCACAACTTACTGCTTGGCATGGCTGGGACTGGTGGCAGATGATGGCATCATTGTGATGCCATCAGTTAGTAGCATGCTTCCTCTATGTTTGGCTTTATCTATGTGTCATATTTATTTGTTAGGGTTGCGGTAAACCCGCGCAAACACCGCGCAAAGCCACAGTGTCGTGCAAGGCTGCTTGCCCAGGATTAAGACAAGCTTTTCTTGGGCGGTAATGTGCACCGTGCTAAGTGTCGCGCTAGGTCACGCTAAACCACTTAGCATGGCGCTAGCCGCTGAATATAGCATTGCGCCTGTATTCATGTCAGTTTGCCCCTTGCATACATTATAATTTTGCCTGGTGCTAATGCAGTTTGCATGCGCTATTTGGCCTTTTGAATATAGCAGACCTGCGCTAATCCCACGCTAAACCTGCGCAAACGGTTTTTGGCCGGTGCAAAGCTTTGAATATCTGGCCCAATGTCTTAAAAGGTTAAAAAGCAGTGTAAATCTTTTTAGACTGCTGGGAAAGGATGACATTTATGAGGTATGGATCTTTCTTGAACAACAATACCTGCCCAACTGAAGCTAGTAACAAGAAAATGTTTAAATACTAAGTATTTAAATGTGCAAGTTGTTGCATTTCGAAGGGGTAAGCAAATCTCCTGTTTAATAGGCAACCAATATTTAACAAGCTGTTTCAGTTTCCTAATGGCCATCTGATAAGCAGCTTGGCGTTCTGTCCCCAACATTATAAACAGAAAGAAGGGAATATTTTATTTCAACTGCCATAATGATTTATAGTTGTGGAAGGATACACTGAAAATTCCAAAAATGTGTTCCACAGTCTTACATTTTTCCAGCTACAGACAGCAAAATTGCTGTAGGGTCCACCCACAGCCATAAAAATGGAATGAAATCATCTTGTTCCAGTTATCACCCTATTAGCCTCACTAGCATTTTGGGGAAGGTCCTAGAAGGACTAATAAAGGAGTCAGTTGAACAACATTTAGCTGTACAATGTGGGGGATTTCAATGCCTGGGTTGACAATGAACTCTCGCAGTTTGGTTCTGACTTCCTCCAGCTAATGAATTCGCTGGGCTTCACACAGGTTATTTCCTCCTCTACCCATATAGATGGTCATTCATTGGATTTGGTATTCCTCCTGGGGATGGAGATATCCAACTTGGTGGTGGAGCCAATTGGATGGTCTGACCATCACACCATCAGGTTCAGTTTCCTTACCCCCCCCGGTAGGTCGATCTCTACGGAGATGGTCCGGTACCGCCCTTTGAAGGGTGTTACCCCAGAAGACCTGATGGTGGTGCTGGATCTATCGAGTTTGCCTAGTGAGTGCATGGATCCTGGGGACCTGGTTCTTGCCTATAATAAGGCAGTAGTACGGGCCCTCGATTCCATTGCTCCTGAACGTGTTCGACCCTTCACCCTTCACCCAAAGTCTCCTTGGTTTGATGAGGCTTTGAGGGAGTTGAGGAGAGTGGGAAGAAGGCTTGAGAGATGTTGGTGGAAATCGGGCCTGGAGTGTGACAGGCTTAATTTGATGGACCACTATCATGTCTATCAATCAGCAATTACCTGTAAGAAGGCAGAATTCCTGTCCAGGGAAATTGCTGCTGCACAGAATCGACCAGCCCAGCTCTTTCGGACCGTGGAAAGATTGTGCAATCCACTCTGTCTTCAGCCTGAGAGAGCATTTTCACAGGAATGCTGTGAGGAGTTTGCTCGATCCTTTACAGATAAGGTTGCCACAATCAGGTCCGATCTCCTTTTAACTCTCTCAAGAGGGAGTTGTAGTGGTTGGAAGGATATGTCGGACACCCAGTTTGTGTGGTCTGACTTTGACCGACCCACAATCAGTGACATAGTGACGGTCATCCAATCACTGCGACCGACCAACTGTAGCTTGGATCCGGGCCCCACCCGCCTCTTAGTAGGATGTGTGGATAAAATCGGCCCGATCCTTGCTGAAATAATCTGGTTGTCATTGGAGAAGGGGATCTTTCCTGACCCCTTGAAGGAAGCCGTGATTAGGCCCCTTCTAGAAAAACCCTCCTTAGACCCGGAATGTCTGGCTAACTACAGGCCTGTCTCTTTTGTAGGCAAGGTTATTGAGAAGGTGGTTGCGCTGCAGTTGGACAATCATTTAACCAGCCACAATGTCTATGATTCTCTCCAGTCAGGATTTAGGAAAAGACATAGTACCGAGACAGCTCTTGTTAGAGTACTGAATGACCTCCTAATAGCAAGAGATCGAAAGACTCGTTCCATCTTGGTCCTTCTGGATCTCTCTGCTGCATTTGGTACCGTTGATCATGGGGTTCTTTTGGAGCACCTGTGGGTTATCTGTGGGCCATCTGGTTTAGTCCTCAGTTGGTTTCAATCATTCCTTGAGGGTAGGACTCAGAGGGTGGTGTCTGGGATTTGTTCCTCAACGTCACTCCCCCTATCCTCTGGGGTGCCGTAGGGCTCTATTTTAGCATCCATGTTATTTGCGGAATATATGCTGCCATTGGGAGTGATCATTAGGTGGTACAGCTTGAGTTTTCACTGCTATGCAGATGATACTCAGCTGTACATGTTCTTTGTGCCTGGCCAAGGTGATGTTGTCTCGGTCTTTAATAACTCTCTTACCGAAATTCAGGACTGGATAACTGTGAGCTGGTTGCGGTTAAACCCTAAAAAAATGGAGGTGTTGGTGGTAGACCCAGGCCATCGAGGGGTAGGTTCATTGACTGGGTCACCCTCAGGTCTTTGGCTTGGGGGGACCCAGCTGAAGACCTCAGACCAGGTGCGGAACTTGGGCATTATATTTGATGATTGTCTGACCCTCAAACATCAGGTGTCAGCTGTTGTCAAGACCTCATTTTACCATCTGAGGAATATAGCCCAAGTGAAGCATCTGGTTCCCATTGATGACCTTCCAACATTGGTCCACACCTTTGTTATCTACCGCTTGGACTACTGCAATGCCCTGTACCTAGGGCTACCGGGGGTGGATATTCGCCGTTTGCAGCGGATGCAGAATGCGGCGGCCAGGCTTTTGACTGGTACATCAAGGGCCAGTCATATAATGCCTGTCCTCCATGGACTGCACTGGCTGCCAATTCAATGGCAAATCAACTTCAAGGTTGGTTTGCTGACCTATAAGGCTCTACACGATCAGGGACCTAGTTACCTGCAAGATCTTCTCTGTCCTTACTGTCCTTCCCGTCGGCTCCGATCCACCGATGAGGGATTGTTAGAGATTCCCAGGGTTCATTTAAAGACATCAGGGGCAAGATCATTTAGTTGCATGGCTCCAACCCTGTGGAATTCTCTACCTAATCGGGTGAGATAATGCCTGACTGTCCAAAGCTTTAAATCAGCTTTGAAGACATATTTGTTTAACCTAGCATATCCGGAATTTTAAAATATATTTATGGATTGTTCTTAGGATTTTAAGTTTTATGTATTGATTTGTTGTAAAAGCACCTTGGTTCTGTAAAGGCGCTTTTTAGAAATAAAGCATTCATTCATTCATTCATTCATTCATACAAGATCTAAGAGATGTGCATCAACATGGATTAACAAGGAGCAGATCTTGCCTTACAAACCTGATGAAATTCTTTCAGCCTGTCAGCCAGGCCCTAGATAATGATATCCCCATAGACATTTTATATGTTGATTTTGAAAAGGCCTTTGATAGCATATCACATGCTATATTAATTGAAACCCTACAAGATGATCAAATTGGATCCAGCTATTACATTGAACCACAGTCTGGTTGACTGGCTGGAAAAAATGGGTTACTATCAAGGGACACTGCTCCAGCTGGACTTAAGTGACCAGTGGGGTCCCCCAGGGATCAGTGTTGGGACCATCATTATTCAACATATTAGTGGCATCATTAAGTACAGATAAAAAAACCTGGCTAACAAAATGTACAGACAATATCAAAATAGGGGCCCTAGTCACCAATACAGTGGATGGAAATGCATTCCAAAACAATACTATTGCTCTATTCAAGAATGAAAGTAGCAAAAATTTAAATTCAGTCTGGAGAAGTGTAAAGTGATGCATCTCGGGAGCAAAAATCACAACTGTCAATACTATATAGTTGGGAAAGCATTAAAAACAACCGAGCTAAAGGGGATCTGGAGGTTGTACTTACAGACACCCTCAACTTCACAAATCACTGCACTGCAGTGATAAACAAGGGCTACGGTGCTCTGGCAGCAATCAAAAGGAATATTAGGAGCCTGGTGACAGAGGTGGTGGTGCCTCTGTATCTCTTACTGGTGCGGCCACATCCCAAGTATTGTTGCCTTTTCTGGGCACTGCACCAAAAGAGGGACATAAGAAGACTGGAGGGGGTGCAGAGGAGAGCCACAAGATGGATAGCTGGAGTGAGGGACAAGGACTATGACAGATTAAAACATTTAGGTTTATTTTCACTTCAATAAAGAAGAATTAGTGGGGATATGTGCTTGGTGCATACTCTGCTAAAAAATGATGATATTCGAGAATTCCTCTGACTAAATTTAAAACCTGATCAGGTAAGAATGTGAAGGCATCATGCCCAGCTAAAGTGTGAACATTACATGATAAATCATAGGGGAAATTGGTTCTCCCAAAGAGTTCTTGCTGGTTGGAACTCATTGCCAGAGTCTATAGTTTCAAGCAAAATTACCAACCAATTTAAACTAGCAATGGGCAGTCATTATGCAGTAAGATGTTACACATTGGAGTTATAGAAGATGCAGGTCTATAAAGACTAACACTAATTTGACCTGCCAAAAATCTTATGAATCTTATGAAAAAACAATAGTATTATGAGATCTCATAATACTAATGATGAATTTTGTAAGACAGTGCCATGATACAACAAGCTTACCTCATGCCGTGCACACTCGGCTCAGGTGCTCATGAGCAGCCTTTTACTGTAAGTGTCAGGTACAGTAAAGGCCAACCACAGCACAGGTAAGGCTAAACAAAATCAGTTCCACAGAAGTCCACCTCTTGTGTCTGGTCCATTCTGTGACACTGTTGCCTTACTAGAAGGGAGTGAAGAATTTGCACTCTGAGAAAGTTGGAAGCAGAGCAAACATGTGGATCTGCCTCTGACCACTAAAAAAACTTCTCAGGGAAGTGCTGCTGGCTGCAGTTCCAGGCAGGAGCATAGAGGCAAGCTCCTGTCTGGATACATATGTTACAAAAAATAAAAAAAGAGGGAACCATGTATGACTTGACTATAACCCCATCTCAGATTTATATTTGGAGCCCCTTTTATTGCGGTGACAGAATTCTCAGCATATCAAAGGGATACTGATTAGGGGGAGAGACTTAAGATATTTACCTACATGGATGATTTACTGTTACACATAGAGGACCCCGCCTTTTCCATCCCGGTGGCTTTGACAGAGATTGGAACTTTTTTCAGTTTGGCGGGTTACAAGCTAAATCTTGATGAGATGCAGGTCATGCCATTAAATGTATAGGTTTCTAAAAGGGAGATATTGGATTTAGGTTTATCCTGGGAGCCTAAGACCCTTACTTATTTAAGGATTTGTTCACTGTGCCACCTCTCAGATCTGGTCTGTTTCAATTTGCCTTCCCTCCTGCACAGTATCAAAACTGATCTCACAAGATGGTCCTCCTTACTTCTGTCCCTAAGGGGTCACCTTCATATTATAAAGATGAGCATTTTACTATGATTGCTCTACCCGTTGGGAATATTGAGGGTGTCTTTACCCAAAGCCTCATTTCTCTCTCTGCAGTGGCTCCTGAACCACTTCCTCTGGAGAGAGGGGACTGCTCGGCACGCCTGTTACAAGCTTACTCTCCCAAGAGAAAGAGGCAGCCTCCATCTTCCCAATATTTTCATCTGTTACTTAGCCATGCATGGAGCTAAATTCTTACAATGGGAGAATGCCTTAACTAGGCTCGGGGTGAGGGGAAGCAACCACTATGGTTAAGAATGGAGGCCTCACTCTGTCAGAATGCTGGCAATCTCCTTTCTAGTCTTCGGAATTCTGAACCTGCCAATGTGTCTGTGGCGCTGCACCTCCCCCCTTAATGTGGTGCCTTAAGGCTTGTCAGCAAATGGAGTGTTTCCTACATTTGGACTGGTCTAGGTCACTAGTCCAGCTGGTTTTGGCAAACTGCAATATTTCTTCCAGAAGCAGGCTGATCCTGGTCTCCTTTGGTTCATTCCTGGGTACTCTGCCTATGTCTGCTCTCATTGAGAGGGGCGAGATTCTCTCCCACGGGCACCTGCAAGGTACTTTTTCTATACCCATCTTACTTGCGTTGATGGTTCTGTGTTGGAAACTGTAAGCTCCTTTAAATATCTGGGAATTCTACTAGATGGATCCCTATACTTTGATCAACATATTCTGGTCACGTGTAAGTCTTTCAACTCCAAAACTGGGGTGGCATGTAATACTAGCTATACTCTGATCCCCTCTGTGAGATTGGCAGTGGCCAGGGGCATCCTACTCCCATCTCTTACCTATGGTTTGGTTACCTATCTAATGCATCTAAGGCTTCTCTCCACAAGTGGGATACTACATACAATAATATCTGCCACTATGCCTCAGCAGTCCCTGGGCTCAAACACCACTGTCACCTCTATGTCAACCTTATCTGGCCCCCATCTGTCCTCAGAAATCTCACCCTTGGCTCTATTATGGCTAGCATTATGCAATCTAACACCCCTATCTCGCTTTCCTCCTTGCTACTCCCCCTGTTTTCCTCCTATGAGCTCAGATTAGTTGACCTTGTCTTGCTTCATATACCAAAGTGTACAACCACCTGTGCCTGTGCTTTCTCTCATGCTTCTCTTAAATACTGGAACACACTTCCTCTTGATCTTCGTCTGTCTCCCACACATGCTTTATAAAAAGAGAAACATTGTTCCCTCTTCACCATTAGTGCACAGCGCAACTATTTTAATCCCCCTTGAATATATTGCCCTTCATCTACCTGTGACTGTTGATTCCACTCTCCCTATCACTTCACACCTGGCTCAATATACCCTATCATCCGAACTCGGCTGCACTGGCACTAGTCTCGCTCTTCTACCCCATTCACACCACTTTGCTTGTTACATTTGTCCTCTTGCTGTATCTTTCTTCTGTCTTTGGGGACCTAGTGGAGTTCCATATCTGGCACTTGTCTTCACCCACTTTGGATTTGTTGCCTTGTACTATTGAATCCTGATATTATTTCTCCTATGAATATTACCAGTGTATGCTAATCTAGGCTTCTATCCCCATTTTGCAATAGCACTTATCCTGTATAACATGTATCTTTTGTATGGTGGTTAGCTTTACAGTTTTGTATTTTACTTACTTTGCCTATTGTAACATGCAGTACTCCATTTGCTGAGCATTGTCTCTGTTTCTGTATTTTTCAGCTTATGATGACATGTACTCACGGGCTTCTGTTTGGGCCGGCACTTTTACCAGCCCCAAGTCTGAAGCTCAGATACCTCTCCTTTCCTTTCCCTATTACAGCCCTATCACTGCTCACAGCAAACTCGAACTGCTATCAGAACGCAAATTTTCTTTCAAAAGACTGTTTTACCAATTTCCAATTATTAGCCACTGTATTTTTCCTGCACCGAGCATATTGTGTATGAATTGTACTGGAGATTGTGCCCAAGTGATTTTGTTAGGGATTGTGCATTTATGACCTATAGCTCTTTTCTGTTTCTCTGTAACCTAGCTTTCTCCTTTCCTACCCCTCTCTCGACTGTCTTCTCAGCCCTCCACAGACCGTTTCCTCCCACAGCCAGCCTTTTCCTCATCCCTCAGAATCCTTTTTCCTGCCATCTTTGCTTCCACTCTCCCTCCCTCAGTAGCCTGCTTTGGGTCTCCTGCTGTGTCCTGTGTCTCCAGTCCCATCTGCTCCATGCCTAGTGATTTTCCTCCCGACGTCTATCCCCTTTGTTCCTTAATTGCTCCCCATTTAACTTTACCTATTCTATGCCCAATTTCTCCCTGCCATGCCTGTCCTTACTAATTTGTAGCTTTTCTTCTTCCTCTGCAGCCTCCCTCCTCAGTGGCCCCTGACTGTGAGCACTGTTCTCCTGGACCGCACCACAGCTCATCACTGAGGAGGCGGTGTTCACCTGCTAGTTGCCCTCTGAACATCATCAGCCTGGAGTGCAAGTCTGAAGGTACGCCTCTATGATTTTTTTGAACCAGGATTGCTGCAGCTTCCTAACTGTCTGCTTGCCATTCTGAAGAGGCTCCCCTTTGGACAGTGCTCTCAGCCTTGGCTTCTGATTGGGCTGGCACCATAACCAGTACCGAGTCCAAAGCTCAGACACCTCTGCTTTCTTTTCACTGTTACAGCCCTATTACTGCTCTCAGCTAACTTAAACTGCTCTCAGAATGCAAATTTTCTCCCGCCCACCACCGCCACTCTTTAAATTGACTTTTGTTTTCTTTCTCTTCTGGTCTCCTCCTCCCTAAAGATTGGCCCCACTCCAGGAGACCTCTCCTTAAAGGCACAAACTTTCTCCTGCTTACCAGTCCACTACAAACTCTCTCTTGCTTCCCAGCCTATTCTAATTTACCCTTCCCCAGCTGGTCTCATCTTTATCCTGTTTGTGATGATCTGCACTACTGTATCCTTGCCACTGCTCATTCTATGCCACCATCAAGTCCCTTTTCCTGCTCATTGTGGCTGCCTCCCTCTTAGGCACCCTCCTCACATGTGACCTCAATGCCTCTATTTTATCCTATGACCAGGTCACCCTCCTCCACTTCACTGAAGATTCGTACACCCATGATCCCACCCCCACATCTCCCTAAAAGTGAGAACTTACCCTTCATGGACCACATGCACTTGCCCTCCTCCATAACTTTGAACGTTGTCTCCTAGGCTTTTTTCTGTATTCCCTTTCCCTCCCCTCATCGGTTAACAGCATATTGTGCCCCTATTTGCACCTTTTCTTCCTTCTCCTACTGAGTGGCGACATTGAACCCAGTCCTGGCCCTCTAAACTCCACTGCCACACCTATGTGCAGCATATGGGTTTCTACTCCAGGAATAAAAATCGCCAACATGAATGTCTGCAGCCTTCCTGCAAAATTCACCAATCTTGTAGCATGGCTATCTCTCTCCACAAACCCCATGTACTCTGTCTCATGGAAACCTGGCTCAAGCTGCAACATTTATTCATTTATTTATTGAGAAATCAGAATTACAACCCTTTGAGTCAGACTCTTTTGCAAAGGCTCCTCGTCAGTTCACATGGTATACAAACAATAACACAAGGGAGATTAAATAAAGGTGTATCACTATCAATCAGTCAATATTTTGCATCAGGAATGGTGGAAAGAAAATAACATAACAGAGTAATAATACAGGCAGAGGGAAGAGACAGCCCAGAAGTTGAGTGCAAAACAGAAAATACAGAAATAAGGCAAGTGTACAACCATAGACAATATTACAATGCAGAGAATAGTACGATTGGTAGATTAACAGAGATAGAGTGCTTAATAACATAGTCCAGTTAATACAATATACTAAGAGTCAGAAGGTGGGGGAAGGAGGATGAAAGGGCTGATTTAGTGAAAGTATACTGGGTCAGTCACAAGTGGAGCTCTTAGTGAGAAAATCCTTGAGTGAGGTTTTGAAAGGGCATATCTTAGTGCCAGCAGAAAGAGCAGCTGGTAGGCCATTTAGCCAGTTAGGGGCCCTGTGGTAAAAGATTCTTTGAATCTGTAGTGGGGTACCAGAAAGGGGGCATTAGAAGTACTCCTGGAGACTCTCTGCAGGAGGGAGGGCTGGATGAGACAATTCAGGCTAGGAGGGGTGAGTTTCCACTGAATTTTCTTGGCCAGGAGTAAAGTATGATATTTACCGTGGCTTTCAAAGTTTAGCCAGTTTGAGCAACTGTAGCAGTCACATGTGTGGGTCATTCTATCACGATCTGTCACCAGGAGACAGGCTTTGTTGAGAGCTGCCCTTAAGCGACAGAGAGCAGTGTTATCTGCTGAGCCGTAGAACTCAGTTCCGTAGTCCAGCATGGAAAGGACCAAGGATGACACAGCAAGGTGGAGTGCTTCAGAGGGCAAACAATGTTTGAGCCGATAAAAGATGCCAATTCTGGAACTGATTGTGGACCAGAGGAGGTGGATATGTGCATGACAGGTGAGGGAGGAGTCAAGGGTGATGCCCAGGTATTTGAAGGAGTTGACTTGCTCAAGCGGGGAGCCTTGGGAGATATGGACAAGTAATGAAGAGTCATTGTAGAGGTTTTGGCGGTGAGCAAAAAGGTTCCAGGTGGTCAGGGCTCTCACATCAGGGCACCGTCAATCACAGCAACATTGGGAGGTTGCTGGCAGGC
The DNA here is from genome assembly GCA_016271365.2 of Neoceratodus forsteri. Classification (NCBI taxonomy): domain Eukaryota; kingdom Metazoa; phylum Chordata; order Ceratodontiformes; family Ceratodontidae; genus Neoceratodus; species Neoceratodus forsteri. Next base: position 29,803,648 of record CM028129.1, read on the forward strand.
ACAGCGCTGGACCTCAAAGCCGAATGGGACCGTGAGCGCCACCCAACACAGTACAGCCGGGCAGTGCTACACACCGCACACCCACCGACCAGCCCACTGAAAGTCTATGGGGCCACAGGAGGTGCAGCAACACTGAGGAGCACCACTGTGCCAAGTGCACCAAAGATAATGCCCACATGGACCCAAGGCACATGGGACCAGGATGCCATGTACCAGAGCGCATGGCACAGCCACTGTCCCACGTGCCCAGTGCCATGGTAATACTGCAACCAACAGCAATGGCAGCCAACAGTACAGCCAACCACACCATGGCTGGGAGCCACACACAGGTGATGGGCCATCTTGCGAGGCACCCCTCCTCCGGAACATGCATGCCTGAAGCTGTTGGGAGGTGGGATTTAATGCCTGTGATAAGTGACAGTATAGCTCTCCACTACATTATCCCATGATATGCATTCACAGTCTTTCCAACCTAGAGGTATATAATTTGTCACGCTGATGTTTGGAAGCATCGTTGTAATATATGGACAGCCATGTTACGACATTATGGTGGTGGTGGGCATGGACAGTATGACACCCACAGGGAGATGTGTAACCCATATGACCACTGCCAGCAAGGGGCAGCTGGAAATCGAGCTCTATTTGCAGGTGTCGCATTGTACTTCAGAGTGCCGGGTGCCCTGTTACACAGGTGCTCTGACTGTGGGGGACGCCCTTGCTGTTTTCATCCTGTCAACAGTGCTCTGATTGATGGTGCCTTGACCACCCAGAACTGAGCAAAAATCATTGTTTTAGTTTTTTATAGTTTAATACAAGCCTGTGCTCTGTAAACCAGGCTTCAGCTTCAGCAAAGGACTTATGGAGGGCATCCTGCAAGGGTAAAGACTGAGGAATGCTCCAGAAAATGTCTGCATCAATGGCATAAAGAAGTAACCAACCAGAACAGGCCCTGGGCAGGGAGTTTAGAAAAAGGCTAAATAGAAGAGGGCCCAGGATGGAGCCTTGAAGGACCCTGGAGTGAACTGGGAGGCAGGAGGAGACGGTAGAGTGTATTTTGACCTGTTGTGACCTGTTAGTTAGATAGCATCTCAAACCAGGTCGTAGTATTGGTGGTCAGCCCCACAGAGGTCAGGGATTTAATTCAATTCAATTCAATTCGTATTTATTTATAAAGCGCCTTTCAAAATCAAGGCGCTGTACATAATAATAAAACAGAAATCAACATTAAATAATCAAACTATAAAGAAAAAGCCAAGTTAAAAAGATAAGTTTTTAAAGCAATTTTAAAACTATCAATGGTCGGGCATTCTCTCAACTAATGAGGTAGAGAATTCCACAGGGTAGGAGCTGAATAGGCAAAAGCATGAGATCCTGATAACTTCTCAAACGAACCCTGGGAATCTCTAGCAATCCCTCATTGGTGGAGCGGAGGCGGAGGGGCAGTAGGAATCAGAAGATCTTTCAGGTAACCGGGTCCCTGATCGTAGGGTTTAAAGGTTAGTAAACCAACCTTAAAGGTGATACGCTATCGTGACAGGCAGCCAGTGCAGTTCGTGTGAAGCACAGCGAATATGACTGGTTCTTAGAGTCCTGGTCAAAAGCCTGGCTGCAGCGTTCTGCACTAGCTGCAGGCAGCGGATATCAATCCCTGGGAGCCCTAGGTATAGGGAATTACAGTAGTCCAAACGGGTTGTAACAAAGGCTTGAACCAAGGTCGGAAGGTCCTCCTGGGGAATCAGATGTTTCACCCGGGCGATATTCCTCAGATGATAAAAAGAGGTTTTGACAACAGCTGACACCTGAGATTTCAGGGTCAGACCGTCATCAAAAATAACGCCCAGATTTCGCACCTGCCGAGAGAAACTAGAGAGCGCATCCCCACCAAGTGATAAGTCTGATGGATGTGCCGCACCAAACCCTCCAGGATGACCTGGGCCCACAACCAATACCTCGGTCTTATCCGGATTAAGCTTCAACCAACCTCGAACTCATCCAAATTCTGATTTCATCCAGACAGTTGTTAGTACAGAGAGTGCATCACTCTGATCAGGGAGAGGATAAATACAGCTGAGTATCATCTGCATAGCAGGAAAACTCAAGCTGTATCTCCTGATGATTTCTCCAATGGCAGCATATACACTGCAAACAACATGGGAGCTAAAATGGAACCCTCATGTACCCACATGGTAGGGAGAAGGTGTCAGAGGAATAAATTCTGGTGACGACTCTGAGACCTACCAGTGAGGTAAAACGAAACCATTCATGGACTGTACCAGACAGTCCACAAAACCCATGAGCCGCTTCCAATAGCACCTCATGGTCTACAGTGTCAAATGCAGCAGAAAGATCAAGAAGGACCAGAATGGTATAAGCCTTTCGATCTCTGGCCATTAGGAGGTCACTTAATACCCGAACAAGGGCAGTCTCAGTACTATGCCTTTTTCTGAAGCCAGATTGGAGAGTATCATAGACATTATGAGAGGTGAGATATTCATCCAATTGCAGTGCAACTGCCTTTTCAATAACCTTACCAACAAATGGCAGGTTAGAGATAGGCCGGTAGTTAGCTAGACAGTCTGGGTCCAAGGAGGGTTTTTTAAGGAGTGGATGGACAACTGCCTCCTTGAGGGGATTAGGAAAAACCCCCCTCTCCAAGGATTTCCAGACAATGTCAGCAAGGATTGGGTAGATGATTTCTACACAACCTACTAACAGAGGTGTAGGACCCGGATCCAAACTACAACTAGTTGGACGCATTGATTGGATGATCTTCACAATGTCTACGAATTCCGGGTGGTGAAACTCCAACCAGATAGGCCGAGGATTAAGTACGACCGGTTGGCCGTGACCCCAAAGGAGAGGTCGGACGATGCGGACCTGATGTCGGCAACCTTATCTGCAAAGAAGCGAGTGAACCTCATCTAAGTTGAGAAAAGCTTCTAGGTGAAGACAGACTGGATTGCACAGCCTGTCCACAGTCCGGAAAAGCTGAGTCGTCGATTCTTGCAGCAGAAATCTCTCTGGACAGGAATTCTGCCTTCTTACGAGTGATTTCTGATTGGTAGCCATCATAATGGGCTAACAATCTAAGCCTGTCGACATCAAGGCCCGATTTCTGCCAGGCTCTCTCCAGCCTTCGGCCTACTCTCCTTAATTCCTTCAAGGAGCCATCGAACCATGGACTCCTTGGACGGATAGTGAGAGGCCGAACATGAACAGGAGCAATTTAAGGAGAAGGGCATGATGAACAGTATCAAATGTCTTAGTTAGGTCAATGTAGACCGACCCAACTAAGTGTCCCTGATCTAGGGCCTTGTGGATATAGGAGGTATATTCAAGTAGGGCTGTGGTAGTGCTGTGGCCCTTAAGGAATCCATGCTGCTCGGGACATAGGAGGTTGTATTTTAATAGGTGTTCAGTGAGCTGGTCAGCTACAATTTTTTCAAGGGCCTTAGAGAGAGAGAGGGCAAAATGGAGATGGGCTAATAGAAGAGGAGGTGCGTTCACCACCCTTTAGAAGCGGGATGATGACAACACATTTCCAGGGGGTGGGGAACTCCTCCAAACAGAGGGAGCAGTTAACAATTTTAGTGAGGGGGTCTAGGACAGCATTAAGAGAGAGGTGGAGGAGTTTTATATCCAGGGAGTCTCCACTGAGATGGCTGTTACCCAGGACACTAGAGATGTAAGTCTTGGCCTCTCTAAGTGATACAACCTTAAACCTGAAAGGTGGGGAATTAGCGGGGGGACAGATGAGGGAAGGGACATGTAGGGGTGGGGGTCGAAAATGTTTGGGGGAAGCACACTGCTGAGATCAGAGAATGAGGAGTTTAATGTATTGGCAATTTGCAGCAGGTCCTGGGTAATGCTCCCATTTACTAAGAGCTGGGAGGCTGGGAGGGGGGGGATAAAGTTTTACCATTTAGTTATTTGATAGTATCCCAGAATTTATGCCCAGAACCCACAGCAGAAATGAGGGCATTCTGATAATAAGTTGCCTTAGCCTGTTGCAGGGCACTGATACATTTGTTCCTTGCTTCCCTGTACTGTTGTTTGTCATGGGGCAGCCCTGAAACAAGGGCTGCATGCCAGAGACTATCCCGATGGCCATGAGGTCAAGAAGTGCTTGTGATAACCAGAGAGTAACGCGTGTTTTACAACCTGTTTCGAAACTGGGGCAAAGAGATCACACGCAGAATTGAAGGAGGTTATGAAATAGGCAAGGGCACTGTCTGTGCACCTGTATCTATGGGTGACCAGTCACAGTTAGAGAGGTGGTTTTTAGGCAGGGTTAGAGCACCTCACCTTAGTCACCAACAGTAAATAGTTTTTGGGGGTGGGTTGGGAGCCTTACAGGACCACTAGCACAGTACATCGGAGTGGTCGCTGATGGCATCAAGAAGCAGAGATTGCTTTAGGGCTGTTTGTGAAGATTAGGTCCAGCATTGTTGTGGTCCCGGTCTTGTGGTTAAGTCTAGTGGGGGATCAAATGACTTGAGTCAGATCCATGGCCAAGGTGGCATCTTTATAGGGGAAACTGGTGTAGCTAGCCAGTTTGTGTTAAAGTCACCCATGATTGGGATCTCACTATTGAGGGGAGAAATGAGAGGTAATTGATAACTGCAGAGAAGGCCAATTTCTGATTATGTGGGGGAGTATATACCACCATGACATAGAGGGTTTTAAGAGGGTTACCCAGAGAAAGCTTTACAGTGAGTACCGGGGCCCCACATATGGGAGGGGATTGGGAATGACCATGGCTTGGAGGAAGTTCCAAATAAAGAGCTCTCTACCACCACCCCATTTACCCTGATGATCCGACTGAAAAATAGAGTAACCATTCACGGCCACATGGGAATCCCTGGTGGTAGTGGAGAGCCAGGTTCAGTTAAAGCCAGGGTGTCAGGCTTATGCTGTGCTATCCATCCCTGAAGAGAGTCAAACTTTTTTTAATAAGCTACAGATATTTAGGGAGGCAAAAAGGAGGCCTTTCTTTTTATCACCAAGAGAGGGTGGTAGCGGGGATGGCCCTGGGTTAGGGTGAACATTCACGATTAATAGAAGGATGAGGAGGATGTGACAGGTTAGGGCTGTCTTGAGTAGATACTGTTCCCAGGCAATAGCCAAAGGGGGGTTATAAATTTGGATCCGAGAACCGGGATAATAAGTGAGAAGATGTGAGAGGCCATGAGGAGTGTAAGGGAGGGGATAGGAGGGGTGGTGTATGGTATTACAGAGAGGATGACTGAAGTGGGGATACCTGGAGGAGCAAGTACTGTACCACTAAACTGATTAACAGTGAGAGGAGGGGAGAGAAAGTAGGGGGCCATGGGGGAGGACTCAGATCGGGGGGGGGAGGTGATGATGGGCAAGTGTTCAATTATGGATAGGTAAAAGGGGGGAGCCATCACTGTGGGGGGGGGAGTGCAACCAGCAGATGACTACTGGGTCTAGAGCACAGTCAGAAGCAGGAGACATACGATAATGTGTGAGAGAAGGAGAGCATTATAAAGATGAGGAGAAAATAGGATACAATGGGAGAGATGAAGAGGATACAGAAGTCAGAATAAGATGGCACAGCAGTAGGGTGTCCTACTACAGTGTGGAGTGATCGCAGGTTCAAAACTCGATGGGGGGAATGCTAAGGAAGGACATGAAAGCAAGCAGAAATTGGGAGTTGAATTAGGACAAAAAAGTGGTTTGGGAGGGACTATAGTGTGAAATAGTGAGGAGGAACAGGAGAGGCAAAGGATCCAGGCAGCACAACCCTGACCTGTGGTGCTCATAGAGTATAATTTGCAGAGTAGAAAATGGACACCTAGTCAATTTGGTCACGTGACCTAAAGATGCCAATAAATGCTGGTCGGCCTTGGGTGGGTGGGTGAGGAGTTGACGCAAAGCATCGACGGATACACACCTCAGTAGGCTGTGCAGGGGAGGGAGTCCATCAATTACCTTTGCAGTCTGGACCCAGGCTGTCCGCTCTCTGTGAGGTCTCTCCGGTGCTGGAGAATGCTTTGGGGGGGGGTTCCAGTGGGCCTAGATATAGAAGGAGACAAACGATCTGATTACTTGAGCACTGATGGGAAGCCAGAACTGATGCTATGTTCCTACCCACTGGTTATTCCATCCTGTGCAAAGACAGACCAGGCAAAAAGGGTGGTGTTGTCACCATCCTTGTCAGTGAACCTCTCTTGGCCTGGACTCCCTCTGCACTGACTGTGACTCCCCTAGTGAATGGCTAATAGCCAAAATTACGATGAGTGGAACCAAAAAAATGTATCTGAGCAGTTGTTACAACCTCCTGAACGGGGGGTGTAATTGGCCTCCAAAGCCTACTCACTGGGTTTGGGTCTCTTTTCCGTGCCAGGGGGGTTATTATCTTAGGTGGTCTCAGCCTCAACTGGTTGGATGCCCTCAAAACCAATCATGTTAACTTGCTCAAGCAGCATTATCTGTCACAAATCATTACCCTTCCCATTTGTCTTAACCCTCGTTCCTCTACTCACTCCCTAACTGACTGGGTGATTACCAGTTGTGGTGATCATATTATCCAAGTAGGCATGCTATCCAACTCCCTAGAGGACCACTCCCATACCTTTGTCATCTGGTCCTCAAACGCCCCTGGTGCCCTGCTGAAATATCTTACCTACCATAATTTTAATCACCCTGACAAGCCCCTTCCACTCGATGACCTAAGGGCTGTAAACTGGCAGGGCTTTTATACTCTCAGCGATGCATCCCTTGCAGTCACCCATTTCACAAATGTTCTCTTGCACATCCAAGTCTGCCACTTCCCTAGCACCACCCGGAGGGTCAGAGGTGGCCACACCTGGTGGCTCTCCAAAGAGCTCCTCACCCTTATGAAAGAAAGGGATGGTAAGTGGTCTGCCCATATACGGGCACATTTCTCTTCCCTTTGGAATGAATACCAGCACCTGCAAAACCACTGTACTATCTTGACCAGAACCCTAAAACAGAATTACTACACCAGCCTTCAGAAACAAAGTTTTAGTAACCTCAGAAAATTCTGGGACTCCATTAACTCAGTTCTCACTCCTCACGCTTGCAGCACTAGCATCAATCTAACCTCCCCTGCTGGCCTTTTGATGGACCCAGCTGAGGTCGCCTTGGCACTAAACAGCAAATTCACTGACTTACCAACCCTCCTCAGTAAACTCACCTCTAGCAGCACCTCCAGCCAGGGGCCACTCATCTCCCCCCACCCTTCCTCCCCTTGTCAGTCTCTCAATAAGTGGCCTTGCTCTTTCCCCACATCCTCCATCTCCACCCAGTCAGACGCCTCCCTCCAACCCCTCCCTTCTATTTCAAGACCATCTCCCCCAAGGACACCTGCAAACTCCTTAGGGGTCTATCTAACAGGGGCAGTCCAGGATCTGATGGCCTCTCCCCGTCTTTCTCAAACTTTTCTCCTCAGTTATCACCAAACCTCTCTCCTATATTTTCAACCTTGCCCTGACTACCTCTTGCATGCCCCTCCTCTGGAAGTCCACAAAGGTGGTTCCCATCTTCAAATCTGCCGACCCCTCCTATCTGACAACTATCGTCCTACATCCATTCTCCCCCACCTTAGTAAGATTCTTGAACAGGCAGTTCACCAGCAGCTGTCTGAGTACCTTGATAACCACAACATCTTATATAACCAGCAGCATGGCTTCCATAGGGTCCATAGCACTATTACTGCCCTGGCATTATTCACCAACCATATCCTCTCAAATATGGACCAAAGGCGAGCAATTGGTGCAATGTTCGTGTACCTATCCAAAGCCTTTGATCTTGTTAACCACCCTCTCCTCCTCTCCATGTTATACTCTGTTGGCTGTTCTGAGGGTACTATATGCTGTTTTCAGAGCTGCCTGTCCAGTCGATCCCAATCTGTGTGCATTGGCTCTGCCATCTCCCCTTCCATGCCTGTCTCCTTTGGGGTAGCCCAAGACTCCATCCTGGTCCCCTGCTCTTTACATTATTTGTCAATACCCTCTTCTCTGACTGCCTATCCCGTGAGTCCCTCCTGTATGTGGACAACCTTGTCATCTTCCACAGTGACAAATCCCTCTCACACATATCCTCCGTCCTCTCATATAATCACTTTGCTGCCCAGAACAGGTTCTCCTCCAATCTGATGGTGGTTAATGCCAAAAAAAAACAAGGCCATGCAGTTTGGGTCTAAACCCTACATAGCTAGTATCCTGAAAGCAGACTCCACACTTCACATCCTCCCATCTGATGGCCCCCTCTTGAAGTCATCCCTTATTTCAAGTACTTGGGGGGCACACTTGATCTCACCCTCTCCTTCACAGAACATATTAATCTAGTAGTCCGTAGGATAAATTAGAAACTCAGTGCTGCCTATCGTGTCAAATGCTACTAGACTGCTGAGGTCTGCCTGGCCATTGTGCTTGGCAAGCTGCTCCCTATGCTGGATTACTGCTCCCCTATTTATACCAATGCTTCTACCACCTTTCTGACCAGACTCACAGCTGTCTACAATAGTATCAACCACTTTGCCTTGTGTGCCCCTTATTCCTCTCACCATTGCAACCTGTATAGCTCCCTTGGCTGGCTCCCACTGCAAGGCCGGTTCAAATTTACCCTAGGTTGCCTCACAGACATTATCATTCATTGTGGCACTGCCCCTCCCCCCTTCTTTCACCTGTGAACATCGCATCTCACCTAATAGTCTCTGGTCCTCCACTGTCCCTCCATCGGTGATTCCGAGGACCTCCACCAAAATGTGTGGCAATGCTCTATTGGTTACAGTTCCCTCACTCTGGAACTCTTTTCCTGCACCCCTTAGATCTTCTGCTATGCATCATATCTTCAAGCAGAACCTTAAATCCTGGCTCCTTGCTTGTGACATCTGCAAATGGTTTCATAGGTACCACCACCCCTCACCAGCCTTGCGATTTCCCCCACTCCCTTTGTCCTCGCCTCTATTTCCCTCCTCCTCTCTATCTCTCTTTGCTAGGTCACTGTGTTTAGATCAGGCTTATATACAGAATTTGATGGGTGGTAGGGATTTTTGAGTTTCTGGTGGCCTGGGGTTCGTAAACTCCTAGTTTCCCAAGGGCCTTGCTATTCCCACCTGCTTTATACTGTATACTGTCATTTTGCATGTGGTTGCAATTTATTTATTTTCTGAAATTTCTGTGTAATCAGTTATTATCTATTTGTATGTCCTACCCTGTATTGCCGGTTAATGTTCAATTAATGCCTGTGTTAATGTTGTTTTCTGCATTGTAAATATGTCTGGACCTTCATTGTAATAAATTTAGTCTGTACTTGTGCCTATGGGCCCAGGTCGTGCCTGTAAACAGTTTCTCGGAACAGTGCACCTACCCAGTTAACAAAGTCATAAATAAATAAATACTCTATACCATAACTTTATATTGGCATGTATTCTGTACCACTGCTTTGTACCCTGTATTGCTCAGATCTTGTCATGCTCTCTGTACCATTACTTTGTAACCTCCCTGGTCATGTCTGAAAATAGTCATTCATGTGGCTAGTACATCTTACCCGGTTAACAAAAACAAACAAATAAATAAATACATACATTCCTTTAAATATTTGCAATTCACTAAAGCTCTCACATCCTATTTTGGTTTTGGCCCCCGGGAGCTGAGTGACACCGAAATTTTATGCAAAACTATCTCTGTAGGTTTGCATCCCCATCTAGTTGCCAGTTCATATTCATATTTACAAGCGGCTTACCCTTCATCCCTAGATGGGGTCTGTTTTTGCTGGCAACAAGCTCTGGACCTGCACTTAGACACTAAACGGTGGCAAACCGTCTGGGCTAATTTATATAAATTCATTAAGAGCGACCAGTATAGATGGCCCCAGTTCCGCCTCATGCATAATATGCATTATACTCCCTACAAGTTATTCCACATGGGTCAGACCACAACCCTGGAGTGCTCCTGATGAGGTTCTGCTGTTAGACATTTGTTGCATATGCTATAGGAGTGTCCTAAGGTGGCCCCCTTTTGGATGAAAATTAAGGCCTCACTGGACCCTCTTTTGGGCCTGGTTGAGGCTTTTACTCCAGGGATTTGATTACTGGGGGACTATCCATCTTCATTGCTTGGGCACTGCAGGGTCCATATTGCCTTGATCTCTGTGATGGCCAAGGTTATCTTTTTGAGACGTTGGAAAGACAACTCAGTACCTTCCTACTAAGAATGGTATAATGAGCTTATGCAGGCCCTCCTGGTAGAGAAACAGGTCGCAAGGCTTCACCAGCAAGCTGACCGCTTTAATCAGAGATGGGAAATTTTGCACACTCTTATGTCCATTGGTCAGCTTGCAGAAAAGGAGATTCTCAGTTTGGATTCTCTTTCTTCATTTTCTTTTCTCCTAATTTATTATTCCCTTTAGAAGTCTGGCGTTTTCAGTACTTACCTGTGGTGCTCTGGGTGGGGTGGGGGATGGGGGATTAATTCCTTCTGAATCCATGTTCTCCTCCTTGGGGTTTTTGGTATGTTTTTCTTGTGAGGGGTGGATGGGGTACGGGTTGTTGTTTATAACTGTTGTTTTTTTATTGTTATGACTTCATTTCCTGCTCTCATTTGTACTTGTTGGTATCTTTCAAAAGTCAATAACATTTTAATTACAAAATAAAAAATCCCATCTCCAGAGTCTGGTAACATGTTGGAACCTCTTGAGCTTCATTCTAGAGATTCACTTGTCACCAGAATCCCTCAATGGTATTATAGACTCATAATACACAGTCCCCTATCAATTATTCTATTTGTATTAAATCACAACAGAGGAAAAAATATGTTTGTCACCCATTCTTTTCAATGCCTTTTATATAATGCTTTGCAAAGTGTTTTAAAATTGTATTTGCACTAAGTCTGATGCAATTAATGCTGCACTTTAAGTGTATTTACCTCATTGCCTTTTGCACATACTTGTGAAGAGGTATTTAAGTCTGTGCATCTTTTGTCAGCCTCCCCCCCTCCCCCAAAAGAAGCCTACTCTCAGGTGATATGAAGGGGTAGCTAACCTGTGTTGTCTCACTTTGCATAATAAATGTAACTCCTATTAAGCCTGGTGTGTGCTCTGTAATTTTTTCTAAATTTGTATTCACCCAGACAGCTGCACCTTTGGGAGAGAGGTATGCTCTCAACCATACTATAGTTTTCATCTGCAACTTCACCTAAAAATCTACAGACATCCTTAGTCAACTGTACGTGACAGAAATCCACAGTTGTAGAGAGGGAGACAAAGTAATTAAATCTGCTTCTGAGAGGCTGTCAACATTTTGACACTTGAATTCCTCACAAAACAAGACTACTGATACAAAAAACAAAAGTACCAGCACTTTGTTTTAAATTGTACTAGAAACTACATGCCCTGTGCAAGGCCAGCAGGACAGAGTTTCTGCCCAGTTGATTTCATATGGACACTGTGGACCTGCACTTGTGCAGCTGTGGATACTGTACAAATCCACAAAGGTAATCCGCAAGTGTAACTTGTGTACTCTAGAAACGATTATATATTATTTGACTTATTTGGTGATGGCTGTCTGTGGTTGCTTGTGTGGTCTTACCCTTTTGCTGCATAAGAAGATTGGGAGTGAGGGCTGGAAATCCTAATGCCCCAGTTCCTACTTTTGTGGAATTAACTTGAATCCTAAGTAATGAATTAACATATTTTTTTTTTTACAAAGCATACATATATCTATATTCAAAATGGTGTCATATATAAGAAGGTCATTATTCACTGGTGCTGACTTGAAAACAAAACATTACAAAGCATCACATTTCCAAATTAAGCATACAAATACATACAAAATTGAAAAACAGTGGGCCAGATTTTCAAAGGACCCATAGACAATTGCAAAGTACATCAAACAACCACTGCCTGGAAGTAGCAGGGATATTAAATAGCCCTTGCAACCACAGAAAGTCTGCCACAGACATTTTGACAGAGGCAGGACTAGCCCCCAGCATCAACCAGAAGCAAAAGTGCAAGGAGAGTGGAGAAGGAGAAGAGCTTGGGAGATCTGAGAGGCTCTTGTAAGAAAGCCAATCACATCTCAGCTGCAAATCCCTCCCCATTCTACAGGTAATCACAGGAGCTGCCTGTGATACCAGGAAATAGCAGAGGTTGTCATAAGAACTAGGCCATTATGCAGCCCCCCACATGAAAGGCCAACACGCAAAGGACTTCAGAGTCTGCAAAAGATATGGGTGATTAGGGTGCCCTAATTCTTGTATGTCAGTTCTGTACTTGGGTCATCCTATATTGGCAACACAAAACTCAGATAACCGAAAACAAGGATAAACTCCACTGCAAGTCACATGATAAGTAACAAACAATAACTGCTTTTATTGTATTAAACACACTTATAAAATGGGGCAACAGTTTTGTGGCTTCCACCAATTCTTCAGGCCCATGCAACAGTGTTGATCCTGGATAAAAACCAAGTAAAACACACAATTGGTGTACATTCAGATAGTTATTTTCCTCCTTACGACACCAGATGACAAGTTTCCACATACCACAACCCATAGATATTTTTTTACATTGTTCCAACCAGTTCAGTATATACCCAGTTCATGCAGATCTTTCTCTAAACAATCATAATAACTTTCTGTGTCCAGCCACCAAACTGTGAAGCCCTATTGACATCCTTATTTCATTTTCATAACTTATATTTATTCATAGTTGCTATCATACCCCATCAAACTTATCCTAGTGATTCACAAAAAATGAATACTGTATGACTTACTGTCTACTAAAACTATATTCCTTCATCTCACATCCTGTAAGTTTATTCCATCTCTGTAAGGAATAATACTATTAAATTTACTTCTCTTCATAAAGAATAGATTTTCATTCTAAACTTCCTTCATTAATTAATGTTCCTAAAATGAACCTCAGCATGCCCTCACCTTTCTTTTCATCTCTCAGTTTTACTCATTGAAACTTACTGTCTCCCCTTTCTCAGGACTTGACTTAGTCCACTGTGTACAAAAGATAAAATATTCTTAATATTAAATCCTCTCTCCAATTTACTATACAGAGTTTTTAAGCACACGGTGATTTAAATAAGAGCTTCACTCACCCAGACAAAGTGGCTGCAGAGGGTTCAGTGTCTCCCTGGATGTAGGAGCAACTGAAACTATGTACATGCTCGGTTTAAATACCTTGGGAAGTGGGAGGGGGGGCTATGACATCATTGATGGCATCATGGACCCACCCACTCCCAGGTTCTTGCCTGTATTTACTAAGGATGTAATGTGTGAAAGTTCTTGCATGAGCCTGGTGGTGGAGTAATGGAATCAGTGGGACTGCTCAGGCTCAGAGGTCAGGAAAATCAGGTGGTTTGCCGACTACTTGCTGAATCATTATTTATAATCTTCCTACTTGTGCTAAAAACTACTTTGTCTGATTGCTGTGTGTTTGATCTGTTATATCAAAAATCAATTCTGGGAAGAGGCTACAAGTTCCAAATAAATCCCATATACATTTTCAACTTCTGACTCTCTCCTTACAGTTTAAAATTTTGTTTAAACTTAACAGACCTTATTTAACATCTGTGGCCATCCCCTCTCCCCTCCTTAAACTGTTTTTCATATTATTCCTTCCAAAATGCTCTGTAATCATAAAGAGCTTTGGTAGGTAAAAGGAGGGGGGCACATCATTGGTTCGCTGTTCTTCGTGACATAGGGAGGTCCATTCTCTATCCATCCTCTACAGCCCTTAAGAGAAACTTACTGCCTGAGAAAAGCCTGCTTGGGTTTAGCAACACAGTATCAAAGCAAGTGTGGCCACACAAACTGCTGTCAGCTGGCTGTTCGCATCCCAGTCCCAGAAATTGTAAACAACACTGGTTGATGTACTTTGTATTATTAACAGATTACAAGCACACTGAATGAAAGTTCTAGAGGACTTTTGGAAAATCCAGGAATTTAAATACTGGAGTCCTTGTTCATGTGTTCCATGTATCCAAGATTAAAGTCCTCATTCTTAACACACAGAGTCCTTCTTTCTTCCATTCATCATCACCAGTAGAGATGCCAGTCACACGTTTCATTCAGTCCCACTTTGGGATTTGTGCTTTCCATCTGATAAATCCAGAAGACCTCTCTCTTTTTTTTTTTACATCTCTTTTTTCCTCACCTGTAGTCACAGTCCTGCCTTATTAATCCAGCCACCGCTCCTCCTTCACTGCTGACCCCAAAGCTGACGTGACCAGCTGGCATATGCAGCTACAACCATCAAAAGGGGGCCCCCATGACCCTATGCCCGGCAAGGATCCAATACCGGCACATGCCTTATTCAGGCATCATCGGCCGGTGAAGCTGAGGCCATCAAGCTGCTGTGGACTATGCTGCCATTTTCTCCCTTTTTTCCCCCGATGGGAGCACAGACGTGCAATGATGGCCATACACAACATATAGACATTTGCCGTGCTCCCCCCTACTTAGCACCTGTGCATCCACAGTACCTCTGGGCATCCCCAGGGATCGCCAGAGCATGGCATGCAACCACCCCTTTCCCCAGGATTAGATCTGTCATTGGATGCTTAATCCTAGTCCTCTCCTACTGACCGTCAATGACTGGACTCGTTCCCGAACCCAGGTCACAGGCGTGGAGTGAGGTGTGGCATCCAGTGCCTCAATCCTCAGTGCCACCAGGCCAGCCAGACCTCTCTCTTTAATTACCAGATCCTTCCATGTTATACTGCTGTTTCTCGTCTCAGTCACTTTTTCAAGGCCCCAAAATCTGAGGGATGAAGCTGTGTGCCCTGCTTCATTATAGTGTCTTGCAACTGTGGAGCTTTCATCCTTGTTTCTAATATCATTCTTGTGCTCACTAATTCAGTGTCTGAGCTCCCTGTTTATTTTTCCCACATATAACTTATTGCATGGGCATTCCAGAATGTAAATAACATGGTCAGATTTGCATGTGATGTGTTGTTGTATCTCAAATATCCTGTTCGTGAATGGGTGCTGAAAATGTATTTTCCTACTAGTGTTATTGCATTGACAGCAGTGGTCACATAGGTAGCTGCCATTTTTTAAGGGCCCCAATAAAAGTTGTCGCTCAGAGGACTCTCTCCTAGTGTGAACTGTGTTTACCAGTTTGTCTCCAGGGTCAGATTTCTTTTGTATGTTGTAAGTGGGTATTCCCTGAACCTTTGTTTCTGGACGTTACCAGGCTGTAGAATATACCAATTGTCTGTTACTATTCATTTGATATCATTCTGAAGGTAATTATATGAAGTGGAAAATACTATTCTGTTACCCACAATATCTTTCTTCTGGCCCTCTACTAATGTCTCGCTTGGGATTTCTCGACCCTCTTGAACACTAGACATCAGGTGTTCCCTCCTGTAGCCTCTGCTCATAAACCTCCTGGTCATATTTTCTGCTTCCTCCTCAAATTCTTTTGTGTTGCTGCTGTTTCTCTCGGCCCTGATAAGTTGTGACTTTGGGATAGTTTTTTAAGCCTGTTGTCATGGAAACTATAAAAGTAAAGTATGGTGTTCCTATCAGTCTCTTTCCTGTACAATTTCGTTGCCAACCTACCATCCTCTTTATATATAAGCAGATCTAAGAATGAGATCTGATCTCTGCTTGCCTCCATTGTGAACTTTAAGTTAATGTTTCATGTTTTCAAATAAGTACCAAATCTCTCAAGATCTTCCTCACTTCCCTCCCAGAAAATCAAAATGTCGACAATGAAACTTCTCCATATTATTACGTTATTCATGAAAGGGTTATTTACAGCCTCAAATATGTGTTCCGATTCAACGTTTCCCATAAAAAGATTAGCGTATGAGGGAGCCATCCTGTTTCCCATTGCTGTTCCTTTGACCTGCATATCGTATTGCTCTTCATTCTGGAAATATTTTTTACTCAGAGCTAGCTTTGCTAGCCCTGTCAGAAACTCCTCAGGTGGAAATGTGTCCTCCATGCCACGTAATGTCAACCCAAGCGCTGCTAGTCCCTCCTGGTGGGGTATACTCGTATATAGGTCTTTTACATCAAGTGATACCATTCAGATGTTGTGACCATCCTGACCCTTCTGATTAGAGTCTAAAATTATTTTGAGAACATGGCTCATGTCTTTAATGTATGTTTTCAGTTTCTGTGTCTCCAGTTGTATATGGTAATTCACATACTTGGAAAGTGGTTCCAAGATCAAATCGATCCCAGAAACCGTTGGTCTCCCTGGTGGTTTTGTGCATTCTTGTGCACTTTGGGCAGTACATAGAACTTAGGTATCCTTGGATTTTTATTAATTAACATATGCATCTCATCTTCTGCACACTAACCTCGATCTACCCAGAACTCTAAAAATTATTTGATTTCTTCTGCTGTCTCAGAGGTTGGGTCTCCACTGAGGATTTGATAGTGTTTTGTGTCCTCTAGCTGTCTAAGGCATTCTACTTTGCAGTCCTCATAACATAGCACAATACCTCTCCTTTGTCTGTGGGTTTAATCACCAGAGTCCTGTCCTGTTCCAGCAGTCTTAGGGTCTCTCTCTCTTTTTTTGTGAGATTTTAATAGTTGGTGTTAAATTTTTAGTGTTTAACATCTCCATGATTTGATGTTCTATTACCTTAATATAGGCCTCTATGTTGTCCTTGCCTCTTGGGGGGTTAAATGTGGATTTCATATTAAGTGCCTTTTGTAGATCGTCTCAATGGGTTTGTTGTTCCCTTTCCCTATTTGCAAACCAGTCCGCTAATCTTATTTTTCTATAAAACTTCTGCAGGTCAACCTTCAACTGAAATAGGTCCAAACCCCTGGTGGGTGAAAAGGAGAGTCCTTTGCTTAGTACAGAAATTTCAGTCTCTGTGAGTTCCCTGTCACTAAGATTAAATATGGGTATAGCTTCATTTAGTGCCTCTGCCCCCTCTGAAGCCTCTTCCTCTCCCTCCTCCTCCACCTCCTCCACATCCTTCTCCTCCTCCACCAGCTCCTCCTCTCTGGTTTCCTGATGAGGCCCAGTATTGTGCCTCTTCCCTCCACTCTCAACCTCTCAGGTTGTATTATCTCCTCTCTTGTATCCCTTGCTCTGTTTGTTGTGTCCTTATGTCTGGTTGTACTTATTGATTTTGTTCCTTCTTTAAAAAAGGTCCCCTGCTCCTTTGCTGTCTCTCAAATCTTGTAAATGTGTTTGTTATGCAACTATCTCCGCTATCAGAGTCCATATTGTAATCCGGTTGGCCCTGGTATCGGTTTGTACTCCTATTGTTTACTGTGAACCAGTTATAAACCTTGTTGTCTTGATAATCAACTATGTTGCATTTAAATTTCTTGATTTTTTGTTGCTTAATGTATTCCTCATATGTGGTTACTGGGTGGTAGTAGGAAAGCCCTTCTGCATCTGGAACAAGAAAAAAACAAAACAAAAGAAAAACAAACAATAAAAGAGAAATGGGTAGGACTGGAGGAACAGGGAAAAGAAAATGTGGGGAGTGGTACAATGCAGTGGTTGTGGGACAGCAGTCTACAAGAAGACCTTCTGGAGACTGCAGTGCTGTCCCATCTGTGTGCACCTCTCTAGGCAGAGGGAACGTGTCTCAAGGCTCCAGACAGCACTGGCAGAGAGTAAGGAGACTGTTGCGAGACTCAGCTCTGCATTGGCAAAAGACTGCAATGTCAGTGGCTCGGTAGGTTGCACACTCGCCTCTGAGGCTGGAAGATCAGAAGGCTGTGGGGTCTGTCCCCACATCTGGCACTTGGGTGAAATTCCAATACTGACGCTGTAGTGCAGTATGAGGAGGATGTGGCACTCCAGAGGTGCCGTCTTTCACATGAGATGTTAAACCAAGGTCCCGTCTGCCTGTTCTGGTGGTTGTTCAAGTGGATGTTAAAGATCCCATTGCACTTTTTGAAAAGGGTAGGGGAATGTTTATTGAACAGAAACTCAGTATACATCCAAACAGGTTACATATCATTAATCAAGCCAAATAAAAAAAGATAAAATAAAATATGACATTCATTTAATTGCAGCATCTGTGTCAGTTATCCACAGAAGGCCTTTCCACAATTCTAACACATCTTGTGTACAGAGTTGTGTGCATTCTAAAGCACAAATCTTTGACAATCTTCTTGATTAACTCAATATAAGTATTATCCTTCTGTTGCAAGGTAAACACACATCTCACCATCTAAATATTTCATTTTATCACTGTAAAAGTACATTTAAAATACTCAGAGTCCATTTTTTCCAATGCTGAGAAAAGTAGCCATACATTAATTTGGCATAAGTAACCTTCAGACAAAGAGGTTCTTGCCACTGCTGCACTAAAAATGTTCAAAAATCTACAATAAAGGAACTTTCAAAAAATAACTGCCCTATTGTTTCAGTTGTATTTACACATCTGGAGCTACTGCATATCCTGTCTTGAAGCTGATTATGCTTCTGATTTCCTTTTATGTTAATTTTCCCATGGCAAGCGAGTCTGTGAAATCCCACATGTGGGCAGGTATTCTTGTTGTCTACAGAAGGGTTTGTAATGATTGTAAATATGTGGTTGGGCAGTTTTCAAAGGTCACTGGTATCTCACACAAGGCTGCTAGAAGTTGCTTGTATAATGCTTTATGTGAGGAAGCTGAAATGATGTGTTGAGAACTGAGTTTCCATTGTTTTAACTTTAAAAAGGTTTCCTTAAGATATGATGGAGTAGATGCAGGAGCTCTAAGTGTTCTGAGTCTGTTTGTTTCCCATTGGTTGAATCAAGACCTACGGTTTTTCTAAAACCATTGCTGTCATCCTCTCTGTGTATTAATTAAAAGAGGTTTTAAGTTAGATGTAAGGAAAATACTGTTAAAAACAAGACAGGGTTAATCATAGCTAGAGCTCCTTCTTAAATGGGTAGGTAAGTTATATTTCTTTTAATTGGATTAAGACAACTGCCCCATACAGCCTGGAAAAACAGGCCTAGAACAGATGTTTCTAACTGTTTGGGAACCAGAAACATATAACTTATAAACCAAAAGATGGGCACTAAAAAAGTTTAAATTAAGTATACCTGTTTCTTTTTATCAATTTTGCTCCTATTCCAATTGAGCCACTTTATGTTTGACAATTGCTA
Organism: Neoceratodus forsteri; assembly: GCA_016271365.2. Classification (NCBI taxonomy): domain Eukaryota; kingdom Metazoa; phylum Chordata; order Ceratodontiformes; family Ceratodontidae; genus Neoceratodus; species Neoceratodus forsteri. The sequence continues at coordinate 29,822,738 of CM028129.1, forward strand.
GTTTTTCCTCACAGTTTACCATTTCCATACCTGGGGGTCTAAATTTAACCCCTAGGATGGAAACTGGGTCTTTTGTATGACATATGGGGCCTATGGTGGTTTCTGTGCCAGGAAGGGTTCCTAATGAAAAGCCTTTACATTGGTTCAGATTTAACTCTGCTCCTTACCGGGAGACAAATGCTGTGCACAGGGACAAAGAACTATGGACTGAACCCCTGTCTGCTACTATTAGAGATAGGTCATCTGCATAAGCTAAGGCTTTAGGTACAAATTGTGGGTCTAAGTTAGATATTTGCTTGATGGTTTGGCAACTATTTCTCTTTCGTAATAGTGGATCAATAAAAAACATACAGGAGAGGACTTAAGGAACACCCTTGTCTCACTCCCCGTTTAATCGGTACTAATGGGCCTGTCCAACTGTTTACCACTGGAACCACTGTGGCCATTCTATATAGTGATTTAACCCAATTTATCTTGACTTGTGGGACATTGTATTTTTGTAAAGTAGTCCATAGAAATTCATGACTAATAGAATCAAAGGTGTTCCTTTGATCCAGTGAGATAATATAGCCTGAGAGGGTGTCAGTATGACCTGTGGTTATTATTTCTCTTAACAATATGAGATGGTCTTGAATATTCCTATGTGGGATGGAGCATGATTGTTCCAGTGAAATTACTATTTCTGAATTTAAAAATAATCATGCAGTTAGAATTTTGATCAAGAGCTTAAAGTCAGTATTCAACATTCAGATTGGCCTCCAGTTATTCAAATTTGTTTTCTCCCCTTTTTTATGCAAATATATTAAAGTCCCTTTGTTGAAATTTAGTGGTACTTGGCCTGTTTGTAGTATTGTATTAAGGACATTGGTAAGTTCTACACCAAGATGTTCCCCCAACACTTTATACAGTTTGTTCAGGAGTAGAGATGCACCAAATTTAAAATCTGCCGGTGAAGTGAACGCAAAGTAGCCACTTCACGCTGGCACTTCTCTACACGAGTGCCCCATAGGAAAGGCTTACTTCACCTTGTTATTATTACTTTCCATTGTTATTCCACCTTAAACGTGAAGTAAGGCAGAGTAACAACAGTATTGACAGCATCCCACTCACACAGTCACCAGGATGAATGAGCATCCCAAAAGTGCTACTGTCTTGTGTCCAGAAAACTCCCCAGTGCTGATGAAGTGAAATGAGAGTGTAACAAGAAATGCAAAGTCTCCCAGAATTAATGGCACTCTCAGTCATGCGCGCAGTGGTCAGGTCACACACAGAGTCACCAGAATTAATGTGCATCCCCAAAATGCTACTGTCTTGTGTCCAGAAAATTCCCCAGTGCTGATGAATTGAAATGAGAGCATAATAATAAATGCAGTCTTCCAGAATTAATGGTGCCATGCAAATGCTCAGACAGATTAAGATTACGCTGCACACTCAAGGGGTGCATACAAAAAGGCACAACGACACCTAACCAGTGCTCACAAGTCACAAATCCAAATCTGGAAAGGAATACATTTTGCCAGTTGGGAGATTAGTGCATGGCAGTAACAATCCACTACCAGTAAAGATACCACAAAGCAGTATAAACAACCATTTGTCAATGCCGAATGTTGATTGCATTGGTTCGTTGAGCTCGCTTACTGCTCCTCTGTCACATGCTCAGTCTTTTTCTCCTAGTGCTGCAGGCTGCTCTTTTGTACTGGGCTCCTGCCTGCATTAGCACCTTTTTATGCCCACTAAGAAATCCATAGCTGTCCCGACAGAGCTTCGTTGAGGTGGCTCACTTCCCCCTCTCTCACTCGCTCATTCTGTGTCTCCTGGTGCTGCAGGCTGCCCTTTTTTACTGGGCTCCTACCCCTGTTGGTGGCTTTTTCTGCCCACAAAGAAATCTGCAGCAGTCCCGACACAGGTCCGTTGAGCCTGCTCACTACGCCTTTCTCACTCACTCGTTCCATTTCTGTCAGCGCTACAGGCTGGCCATTTATACTGGGCTCCTGCCTGCATTGCCACCTTTTTCAGCCAACAAAGAAATCTGCAGCAGTCATGATAGAGCTCCATTGAGCTTGCTTACTCCCCCCTCTCACTCACTCGTTGTGTTTCTCCGGCACTGCAGGCTGCCCTTTTGTAGTGGGCTTCTGCCTCTGCTGGCACCTTTCTGCCACAAACCGTCCATAACGGTCGATGAAACTTCGTTGAGGTCACTCACTCCCCTTCTCTCACTTCTTCATTCCATTTCTGCTGGTGCTGCAGTCTGCCCTTTTCTACTGGGCTCCTGCCTGCATTGCCACCTTCTTCTGCCCACAAAGAACTTTGCAGCAGTTACAATAGAGCTCCGTTGAGCTCACTCACTCCCCCTCCCTCACTTTCTCATTCTGTGTCTCCCACCACTGCAGGCTGCCCTTTTGTACTGGGCTCCTGCCTAAGTTGACAGCTTTTTCTGGCCACAAAAAAATCTGAAGCAGTCCCGACACAGCTCCATTGAGCTCGCTCACTCCCCCTCTCTCACTCACTCATTCTGTTTCTGCCGGCGCTGTAAGCTGGTCTTTTGCAGTAGACTCCTGCCTGGGTTGCTGCCTTTTTCTGGCCACAATGCAATCTGCAGCAGTCATGATAGAGCTCCGTTGAGCTCACTCACTCAGGCTCTGTCACTCGCTCATTCTGTTTCTCTTGGCGCTGCAGGCTATGCTTTTGTATGGGCTCCTGGCTGCATTGGCACCTTTGTCTGGCCACAAAGAAATCTGCAGCTGTCCCGACAGAGCTCCATTGAGGTGGCTCAGTCTCCCTCTCTCACGCACTCATTCTGTTTGTCCTGGTCCTGCAGGCTGCCCTTTTGTACGGGGCTCCTGCCTGCATTGGTGTCTTTTTCTGCCCACAAAGAAATCTGCAGCAGTCCTGATACAGCTCAGTTGAGCTCACTTAGTCCCCCTGTCTCAGTTGCTAGTACTGTTTCTCCCACTGCTGCAGGCTGGCCTTTTGTACTGGGCCCCTGCCTGCATTGACACTGTTTCCTGCCCACAAAGAAATCCGCAGCAGTCCTGACAGTGCTCCGGTGAGTTCACTCACTCCACCTCCCTCTCTCACTCTCTTGTTCTGTTTCCCCACTGCTGCAGGCTGCCCTTTTGTACTGGGCTCTTGCGCTGGAGTCTTTTTCTGCCCACAAAGAAATCTGCAGCAGTCCTGACAGAGCTCAGTTGAGCTCTGTCACTTCCCCCTCTCACTTGCTCAATCTTAATCTGTCCCAAACACTGATTTCCCACAGTGACCATGTTATTGTCTGGCAGGAGTGCAAAACCATATTTTAGACAGGATGTGAAAAATGACAGCTGTACTGTTCATAAGGAGGTGTGAAAAAATGCCACTGTTGAAAATGTGGCATGAAAATGTTACAAATTTGCGAAGTTACAAGGGTGCGTGGAAACAGTTCAACACACGCTTGTAACACAGACATGTTATGGAGTTTCATCACCAAATTTTCAACATAGGGATTTTAGGACCTCTGCTCATGAACAGTGCCACTGTCATTTTCTTAATCTGTTCTGAACACTGATTTCCCACAGCGACTGCGTTATTCTGCACCGGGAATGCAAAAACACATTTTGGCCAGGATGTGGACAATGACAGCTGTACTGTTCACAAGGAGGTGTGAAAAAATGCCAGTGTTGAAAATCTGGTGTGAAAATATTGCAAATTTGGGAAGTTACGAGCATGCGTAGCAACTGCGCAATGCACACTTTTAAAACAGTAATTTTTGGGAATTTTTCCACCAAATTTGTGACATAGGCTTTTCGAGAGCCCACCTCATGAACACTGGCACTGGCGCTGTCATTTCGTTCATCAGCCCCGAAAGGTGATTCCACGCAGTGACCAAGAAATCCCCTTTCGGGGCCGAATAACACCATGACAGTGCATGAATTCATGAGGAGGGGTCCCAAAAACCCCATGTTGAAAATGCGGTGCCAAAATTCCAAAAAATGACTGAGCTTTGCATCAAAGTTGGAAAAACCCTATTTATTCCATTATACAGTTTACTAGCATTTTCAGTTTGTGGTCAGCTTTGAAGAGTGCAGACATGTTCCCGGGTCCACCGAAGATCATCGCACCGTGGGCTACGGAGGTAAGTATGGGGGTGAGGGGGTGCTGGGAGGCAGGGTGCGTGGGTGGGGTGCGGCTATGGAGGGGGGAAGAGAGACCGCCTAGGGATCGCTTCTTTTTGACAGGTCAAAAAAAAGACATCACAGGACTGTTTTTTGTTTTAGAAGCATGTGGCATGCTGGAGGGGCCCAGCATGCCAACAGACTCATTCTTGGAGGGCAGCTGTGTCCAATGGGATTGGGCACCCTGTTGGCACACAACAAAAGGGAGGGGGGCCACATCATGCCGGCAGGAATTGGGCATCCCATCGGCACAAATATTCTGAGTGTTTGTGGGGGGGCATTATGCCGACGGGGAGTGGGATCCTCCGTTGGCAACTTTATCAAGGCAGATCCACTGAAGCCGATGGGACTGGGGCCCTAATCAGGCAAACACAACCTGTTGTAGGGGGGTGCATGCTGCCGAAGAGGACTGGGCACCCCCTCAGCCATGTTCACAAACAGTATTGCACTTGGAAAGTTCTGGCCAGCAATGATGGGTTGCTCCCTTATTACAGCAAATGGCTGACGCTGCAATGATGAGGCGGCCCCTGTTTCCAGCTACTAAATTTTTACAAGTTGGTGGCATGCTGGCTGAAATAGTGTCAGCAGCAGTGTGCCACAGCATTGGGGGAAGCGGGCCAAGCCTTTAACGGCTGTGGGGGCACTTGCCACACAGTGCCACTCCTCCACAACCTGCTTCTTGAGAAAGCTGCCCCAATATGTTTCTTGCGCATGTGCGCAATCAACATAAAAATTAATGCAGGTGCGGTGGATAGCAGGTTCACACTGCTGCAATTACTCTGTAACACAATAAAAGGTGTCTGATTTAATGGCACGCATCACACACACATTCACACTACAAGTAATGCGTAGCAAATTGAAAACCTTTAATAATATAACCAAATGTTTTAAACAGACACATTGTACACTGCTGCACCACAACAATCAGCAAAAACATTTCAAGAATTACTAAAAATATTGCTGAGTGTACATTAACACAGTTATACAAGAAAAATATAACCAAAACAGAAAGATTGCCTTTTTCTCCCAGTTAGTCTACCTACACCACAAATACGCCCATCCCCCAAAGAACATTTCACAGTACACAGACTGACTGTTCTAAATTAACACTCAAAATCCACACACAGCAATAAACCCTTGATGATATGAGCACAGAAGGGTTTCCTACAATCGATGTACTAAATTTTGAACAAAAAATATTACTCAAAAAGGCATTTTAAACAGCTTTTAGAGGTTTTGAATCGCAGAGCTCTGAAAGCAAACTGTCTCCAGCTACGACTGCACACACACTACCCAGGCCAGCACTTAGGCTGTGCCGAACAATCTAGAGCCCATGTGACCTGCAATCTCATGAATAACTGCAGAATTTCATTTTGAGCTCAATTACAGGGCAAAGTGAGGCAAATTACATAGATTTCAATGTACTTCACCTTAAAATTGGTGGAGAAGTGGCTTGGGGAAGGCAGAATAACGAAAAGTCATTAGTTTCAATGGACTTCACGTTCCTCATTATGAAGCAAAGTACACCGCTTCACATTGTGGAGTTCTCTGTGGATTCTACGTTACTCGGTGAATCACTTCATGGAGCAAATTGGGGACACTTCACCCACCACTACTTACAGTACTGTAACTCACATGCTGTATGGGAAGGAACACGAATGCCTATCACTGTACTTCCCTGATGAGCTGTAGCACAAAACTCCCAGACTTAAAAACACTTATTAATGAGTTCAATGGTGGAGTGGTGAAGCCTGGAAAGATACTACAAAGCATGCTTACAATACATCCAAGTAACTAGTAAAAAAATTAATGTTGTGATCGTAACGTGATCGTGAATTGTGATTTGTGACTGCATTTTTGACCTTGATGATGAAGAACGTGATTTGGTGTCAACAGTGTGAGATTAGCAATATGGAACTGTACTGGGAATGTGAATGCCTATGGCTGTTCTTCCCCGATGAGCTGTAGCACAAACTCCCCAACTTAAAATGCTCATTAATGAGTACAATGGTGGGGTGGTGAAGCCTGGAGAGATACTACAAAACATGCTTACAATACAGCCAAGTAACTAGTACAAAAATGAATGTTGTGATTCGTGACGTGATCGTGAATCATGATTTATGAATGCATTTGTAACCCTGATGATTAAGAACATGATATGTATCACGAGTGACTCATGATGATGGTCCTGACTTAAAAACGCATATCAATGAGTATAATGTTCATGCAGAATTATGCACCACACCTGTCCAGTACTCTGAAGGGAAGCCAAAGAAACAACTGTGATTTAAGTTGCCGTTGGAAATTGGGCCCTAAAGAGATGCTAATGCACAGACAGATTAAGATTGCACTGCACACTGAAGAGATGCAGATGCAAAGGCACAACACCTAACCAGTGCTCACCATTAGAAATACAAATCTGGAAAAGAATACCTTTGTCGGTTGGGGCGGGCTATGGGGGGGCAGTGTACTGCACTGCTGCAGTAACAGTCACTAGTACTAGTACCGGTAGAGATACCACAAAGAAGTACAAAAATCACACAGCTGCAGTGGATGGCAGGTTCACATTGCTGAAATTATTATGTGGCACAATAAAAGGTGTCTGATTTGATGACACATGTCACACACATACTCACACACACATGAAGTAATACGTAGCAAATTGAAAACTTCGGTAATATAACCACATATTTTAAACAAACTAAAATTATGCACTGCAGCACCACAACAGTCAGCAAAAAAATGGCAAGAATTATTGAAAATATTACTGTTTGTACATTAACACAGTTATAATAACTGGTTACACTTTTTTCCCATGGGGAAACCGGGTTATAATTCTAGCGTTATAACCAGCTGGTCATAATGACATTCACGCACCTGGTTTCCCTACTTCAGCGCATGTTCCTGCAGCAAACTTCCTGCTATCTGCACGGTCTGTCCCCGCTCTTCAATGCTCTCAACTTCCCTGACAGAAGTTGGCAGTAAGTTCTTCTTTTATTTTAACTGAATACTACTGGGCACAACCAAAAAAAAAACAAGTACCTATTCGGACCCAAGTTAAAAAAAAAAAGCTGCTTGAGTTTACGAGCACCAGCCACTATGAACCACATTGAAACCCCAAGGGTCCACAGCTTGACTCCGTACAGAAATCTAGTTGTTTTGTATAATTGCTGTGGTGAAAAAACAATCCCCAGCAATTGTACAAAATAAAAGATGGGTAGCTAGTTAAAACTCTAATGTTATACACCCCCTCGGGGTGGGACGCCTTCAATAAACCCCTCAAGCTTCACTCTCTGGGTTTATGTGGCATCCCACCCCCCCTCAGGGTGTATAAAATTCTCATTATAACTAGCTACCCTTCCATTATTCCCTATATACAAGAAAAATATCACCAAAACAGAAAGCACTGTCTTTTTCTCCAAGTTAATCTACCTACACCACAGATACACCCCTTCCCCAAAACACACTTCCACAGTCTCTCAGTACATAGACTGAATGTTGTACATTAACATTCAAAATCCATGCACAAACAATACTGCTCATTGATATGAGCATAGGAGGGTTTCCTATAATCGATGAACTAAAGTTTCAGCAAAAAAATGACTCAAAAAGGCTTTTTAACAGCTTTTAGATTTGATTGCAGAGAGCTCTCACAGCAGATTGTCTCCTACAGCTTTCTATGCACACTAACCCAAACTGAGGCTGTGCAGAAAAATCTAGAGCCCATGTGACCTAAAACCCCATGAATCACTGCAAAATTCACCTTTAGAGCTAAAAAACAAGGCAAAGTGAGGTGAAGTACATTGTTTTCAATGTACTTCACCTTAAGAATTGGTGGAGTAGTGGTTTGGAAAGGCAGAGTAATGCAAAGTCATTGTTTTAATGGACTCGTGTTACCCATTATAATGGAAGTACTCCTCTTAGGTGTTATGGAGTACTCTGCAATTGCTTTCACTCCTGAATCACTTCTGAGTGAATTCTGTACACTTCACCCATCTGTATTTGGGATGCAATCAGGCCCCGGGGTACTGTTATTTTTTAAGTGCTGAATAGAATCCATGGTTTCTGCTAGAGATCTTGTTTGTCTTACTTTAATTAGTATGCGGAAGGATCTTGTGGTATCTGAAGGTCAGAGAAATTCTACTGATGTTTGTGAATCTGTTTCTATGGGGAGAACAGCTGAAAAGAAAAATCTGTAACTAGCTTCAACATTCCTTGCTTAGAAGAGCAAAAGATCCCTGCCTGATCAATCAAACAAGGCATTGATTTATGCCCCACATTATGGAACTTTTGATCAAAGGGCATACTACTTGTGCTGTGCCTTGTGTACCATATTTATGTTGATTATATAGTTGTGTTGCTTTCTGTTTGTGGAATGATAGCATCTCTTTCTGTACTAAATGTATTTGCCATCCTAAGTTCTGTCCGGTTGTGCTGGCTATTGTGAAAAGAGTTTGTAAATTGATGACGCTGCTGTAAATAAGTAAGATATTCAGTATTACTTTTTTCCTTACTATAATGCTTTAACAAATGAGTTAAATCTATTTTGGTGTCCTCCCACCAATCAATAGAGTTGTCATAACAAACCAAGACAGATATCCTGGCCTCCAAAAACTGCACTAAGGAATTTACAAAACTTTCTTCTTGTAATAATGTAGTATTGAACTTCCAAAGACCTGGACCCTTAATTTCGAGAGAATTTGTTCCAAGTGGATACCATTTTATGGTCTGAGAATTCCAGCGGTGTGACCTTCGCAGCAGAAAGCAATATATATTGAGATACAAAGATGTAGTCTATTCTGGTGGTTAAAGAGCCCTTCTAGAAGGTGGGAGTGTATTTTCTTACCATGTCTAAATATGTATCCCATAATCTAGCTGTGTGCAGTATTTTCTTTAAGGTCTGTGTATCACAGAACAGTTTTTGTGTTTTGGCCTGCACACTTTTATCTTTGAGACTGAGACCACAGTTAAAGTCACCAGAGAAGGTAATGTCTTTAGAAGTATCTAAGTACGGTTAAATTAGAGAAAAGAGATCTATTCGAGCTGTTTTGGTTTGGGGCACATAAAGATTAATTATGCAAAAAGGTGTCTGTTGTATTAGGACATCAAGTATCAAAGCTCTTCCAGGAACAAAATCAAATAGTTTGAGAACCTTAAACCCAGGCAGACAAACAAGAATACCGACACCTGAGCAAGTTTCCTGTCCAATGGACCAGAAAGAAGGCCAAAGCAGCCAGTCTCTCTGAGCTTGCTTTATCTCATGTGAAATGTGAAATCTGGTGTCCTGTAAGAAAAATATACCTAGGTGTAAAGAAGCAAGAAAGAAAAATACTAACTGTTGTTTCCCTATTCTTTTGATACTACTGACTTTAATAGTATGACATTGCATAATATCAAGCATCATGTTGATTGCTATATAGAAGGCAAGAGAACTACAACATGTTAAAGACTACCAGACTTATTTCTTCCTACCAGCAGTTATTCCTTTACTTTTAGATTTAGCCAGGGACACTGGTTTACCTGGATTGAGAAAGGGCATATTCCACTTTGCACATTGTAAAAAACGGTATTGTCACCGGTGTCTGCTAAGCCAAAATCCGGTTTTACTGGTGTTTAGTTTTCTGTACTTTATTTAACAATTTTTAACTCTGCTAGCATGCATTTTAGCAATTTTGACTCTCCACTATTACACATCCTTCCATCCTTGTACCAATTTAAAGTTATTTTAGGTATAAGATGATGGCAGCAGCAACACTACAGCCCCGTCCCTAAGGTGTGATGGAAGCAACACTACGGCCCCCATCCCTCTGGTGTGACAGAAGCAGCAGCACTATGACCCCCATCCCTTAGGTGTGATAGCAGCAGTACTATGGTCATCATTCCTCATGTGTGATGGCAGTATCAGCACTATGGCCCCCATCCCTCAGGTGGGATGGCAGCAGGCCTACATACCCCATCCACCAGTGGTGATGGCTGAAGCACTACAGTCCCCACCCCTTCAGTGTGAAGGCAGTAGGAACAATGCAGTCCACATCCCTCTGGGGTGATGGTAGTAGTGACAGCACTATGATCCCCTTGCAACACTCATACCCCACATGCATAAGTTACAAATGACTTGGTCTCTTTGCTTGTTAGAACTCAGATGTGAATTAATCTGAACAATCACCGCTAAGGTGGACTACCTTTGTTTTTCCTCTCTATAATTTAACTGCCTGAATTGGATATCTGCCTGTGATACCACTGACCAGGGTTAGGGAACAGACTTGGGTGTTGGTGGGCCAGCTGGTGGGTGAAGGCTTGAGTGTCCAACGACCACTCCCCTTCTCCTGAGAGGGAGAGTGGGTTCATGACTCAGCATTTGCTGGCCCATGGTGGAGGCCAGAGGCACGACAACACGTCAGTCCTCACTGTGGGAGGAGTGTGACAGATGTCGGCTTGTGCCTTGACATCATGTAGCCTGTCATGCTCCCAAGAAAATGGGAAAACACCTGCTGGCCCATCGAAGACTGCTGGTTCTGGCATACACCAGAAGCCCCAGACATGTATCCATTCTGACCCCCAACATGCCCAGGATACACAGGAAGCTCTTTGGGGCAACTCTCCTCTCCTCTCCTGGCAGCCTCCCACAGGGGTAGGAGCCCACTCAATGAAGGGTTACTTGGGTTACCTGGTAGCACAGCAGTAAGAGTCAGTGGATAGTGGTCAGGACTCAACAGCGGTGGTAGGGGGGGCTTGACAGGCCTGAAGGAGTGGATGGCCAGGGGGTAGGAGGAGCAAAAAAAAAACTGCTTGAATTTGCTACTTTGAAATAAAGTGTTTTCACCTAAAAAATCCATAAGTGATTAGTGGAGGACTTTCAAATGGATTCATGCATCTCCCAGACATGTGGGTGCTTTTTTTTCTACTTGGTGTCCATGAAAAGGATGTCTCCCAGTTTTCATGTCTTTGTTCAGATGTGAATTGAGCACTACTCTGCCCACCAGCATCATGGGGTCTTACCTTAAGTACTCTTAAATACTTAACATTTGCTTTTTGTTGAAGCAGTTTATCAGAAAACATTTTGTTGTCACAGAGACAGAACCAGCAGGTGTGAGAAAAGGTGCAAATGATACAATTCACCTAAATGGGTGCTAACTGTGAAGTCTTTTCATAAGTAGTGGCAGTGTCTTCTTGTGAACACACTTTCATTCAGACTAGTTTTCATTCAAACAACTGAGGATTTTGGATGACCCTACTGATTATAAACTTGAATAAGTTAGTTGGTAACAGTGATCCTGCGTTTAGCAATCTACAACCTAGATGCTTATATGCAAAGAATACAATAAAAACCTGACTAAAATCTAAAATCAAGCTTATAAAACATATCTGAATATTTATCTTTACCTATACAAAATCATTGCAGCCCAAGTAAAACTCAAGTAAATTACATGGTACCCTGACTACTATTCTATGATGTAGTAAACATATATTGGTATTTTTCTTTTATATTTCTTTGTAAAGCAGGTAAGGCCCACTAGGCAGAACTGTCTGTTTTAAGGAGTGACCTAGAAGCACTTGAGAGGTTAAGTGACTTGCTTGGATGCAAGTGGAGGTTGTGGGACTCAAACCCAAGTCTGCTGGATGTACCCAGTTCAATCACCATTTGTTACTCTAACCACTAGGCATGGGTGGTTAAACTGAATGGCTGATTACAACAAAGCAGTGCAGGTGATTTCCTTACTGTTTCTAAATGCAGCAAAGCAGAAAGAATGCAAAACACAACAGCATTTATTGTAAGATGCTGAAATCGGGAGTCAGCCAGCTGGCGCTGCAGTAGCACTATTGCTTGCAATGCCAGTGACCCAGGGTCAAAGCAAACTCGGGTTGCTGGAGGTCTGGCCAGGGAGTGGATATAGCACCTGGGGACTGCTCTCTCCTCCGGGAGGGTGGGCTGCAGGTCTTGCTTTTTACCACCACCGTGTGACCACAAGTGGCGGTGCAATGGTGCTGCAGAGTGATCAGGAAGGGAGGACGCTAGCCAGGATCTGGAGCAGTGGCATGTCTCTATGTGACCTACCTCCTTGGATCTCTAGTGTTGGTGCCCTCAGGGAAAGAGACCAGAAAGCCAGGAACAATCACCCCACATCGGCCACTGACAGAAGGGACCCAGGTGCCCCAGACTTCATAACCAGGCTCCATGAGGGACCCACTGGGCTACCTGACACACACCAAGGGAGTGTGGAGAGGTGACCTAGGGTCCCCTCCCTTCCCACCTGGGGGGGTAAAACCTGGGCAGGATAGGGGCAGGCCCACAGGAGCTCCAGAGCATTATCTGGGGGTGAAGATAGGGGATACCGATGCTGTGAGAAGGGGAATGAAAGAGGAAATAAAAAATTTAAAAGATACTGAAATCTTAGAGATTCTGTGCAGTGACATGCAATTTCCGTGAGGCACGTGCACAAGAATTCAAAACCGCATACCAAGCAGGATTCTGTGATTGCAATCAAAGCATTGGTAAATGGAAAACCAGGGTCCCTGATTTAGCTGTTTTGTGAACCTCTACCTTTGCAACAGACTTCAGTGCCTGGTGTGCCTTCATGGTGTGAGGAAGAAAAAGAGGAGAAATCAGAATCCTCACCTGAATCAGCTGAAGCCTCCTGTAGTATTTCATACTGGTTAGCCAGTTTTATAGGGGATGTTCTGGTTGCTTTGTGGGGGAGGAGCAGCCTTTAGTTTAGTTCTAACACGGCATCTACAAGTAGTCAGAGATGGCTCTTTTGGGGGGGGGCATGTCAGAGCTAGCTGTAGGGCAATCCACCCCACCCCAGAGGAGGTAGTAGTTATGGGCTGGGTGGGGGGTTCCCCCCGAATGGGTTCTACAGAAGGGGGTTCTACCCTCGAAGGTGAAGACTGGGCCTTAGGGACAGAAGGAATACCTTGTAATTGGGCTGCTGGCATTGCACTTGACTTATTTCTGACTTTTGATTTCTGAACCTGGGAGGTTAAGAAATGCTTATCTGCCCCCTCATCATGGTGTTCCTGGTCGTGGGCTGCACAAGTGCAGTTTGAGAACATATGGCCCACCTCATCACACAGGTTGTACTTACATTCATTTAAGTGAGTAGAACTTAAACGCCCCAACTCCCCACACAAATTACATTTGACTGTGTCACAAGCATTGCTTAAATGATCCGAGTCTCCACACCTATAACAGGCCTCAGGTTGGCCTGGATAAAACAGCACCCCCCTGTCTCAACCAAGGAAAAAGGAATTAGGTAAATGCAAAATCCCTGAGTCAGTAGACTTTAGTAGTACTTTGACCTTCCGCCTCCAGTTCATATATTTTCAGAATCAAATATTGACTCTGGTTCACCAAGCACTGTACAGCATAGTTTCAACCAGTATAACATAGCTGCTATGTCCACTCCTTCATTTCAAAACAAAATGGTGATAGTGTTGTAAGCAGGTTTAGTGAGAGGAGTTACTAAGAAGGGGGTCCACAAGGCAGTTTGCTTTAGGGATTGATATTTGGACCAGAACCTCTCTAGTCCATGTGTAGTTTTAAAACTTACATCAAAATAAGTTTCACCAGAAATATGGATTAACGCATAAATCTCATGAGAGAAGAATTTCATTGAGTCCTGTAACAAGTTTCTGGCCACAAAAACACGATCTGGGGGTTCAGGCATGCCTCCTGTGTATGTGAGACGAACAGCATTGTGGTGTTCTGCTGGAAGAACAGGGAGACGGAAAAGAAAGGAAAGAGTTTTCTTCTGACTGTCTGGTTTCTTATTTAGTGGAGCAGCAGGTTGTTGTATGATAGGAGGCGGTACTGTAATATTTGGTTGTTGAGGGAAATTTGCAAGTGGTAAATTAAGTGTTGACTTCTGGGTTAAGGTTGTCTGGTGGAATAGACAAGGGATCAAGCTCTTTTTTGCTGTTGTGAATTACCTGAAGCAGTGGTTTTCTCTAAGTTAGGAAAGTCTGCGGGCACCGGCATCTGAATCAGGGATCCCCCAGAGACCCACTCATTTGTGTCGGGTTGTTTTTCCCAGCCTGCTCCCTTTAATGCCATTTCAACTGACCAAGCTGAACTATTACAACCAGTATTCATATTTTCAGCTGAAGGAAGAATTGTGTACACTTGTTTACTCACAGTAGGTGCTGCTGTAAAGTCCAAGGTACAGGCGATATTATTCATGGCGTCTTCATTGGCAGACAGTGGCTTCTCGGAAGACTCATTCAAAGCACCCAGCTGGACTTTAGAAACAGCATCATTCACAGTCAGCTCTGAGCTGACGAATCTTCTGCTGCAATGACATTTTTTTAAATAAAAATTTCCGCTCCTCAAACTCTAGCAAGCGTTGAAGTTCCAGAGTTTCTTCCAAATCTTTATCATAGTCAGGCTGTATTAACTAGTTATGTTCCAAAGCCTCAGATTCATTAGCAGTATCCATAAGTTCATCTCATACCTGTACAGGTGTTTCTGGCTTCCTTAAAGATTCTCTAGCCTGCATTTGATACAGCACCACAAAATCCTGTCTTTCATGTTCAGCATGTTCAAACACTGTAGTCCCAGACCTAGACGAGGTGAGAGAGGGGACCTGCTCTCCCAGCTCCATAGCTACCTTCCTCCTTCCAGGACTGTCATCTGCCATCTTGTTGGCCAGGTGTTCCCCTACAGGTGAGTAGGGTAATTTCCCCCAGTGTGCTGGCCAAATTTCCCCCATTCACTAAAAAATACCACCAACAGCTTAATCTGGTTCAATTTCAGTTGATTACCATCTGTATCCCCCTTCCCCCAGTTGCCCCTGAAAAAGGGGCTTCTAGTCTCAGTGGGCCTACCTGGTGAACAAAATTCAACAAATAAATAGTAGGAGGACCATCTCTCCCACTCAGGGACCACCTTGCTAGTCACCACTATCTCAGAGGTTGCCAGAGGGAAGGAGCGGTTGGACTAAGGTGGATTAAGAAGGGTAGGGGTGGTAGAAACAGGAAGGTTGGGGGAGTGGGTAACAGGTAAACAGGTAAACTCCTCATTCAGCACCACTAAGAAACTCCTACACCATTCTGGCTGTGAGAGACTGCCTCAAAGGGGCACCTGAGGTGGTGGACAGACAGGATATGGGGGACTACCCAAATGAAGTCCTGGGGAGGGGGAAGAGGCCCCCAGAGAAGAAGTAAGCAACCTCTACTGAAGGACTCTATAGTCAAGGGGATAAAGCTAGGGGAAGGAAAAGGAGTACAGAGGGAGGTTATGTGTCTACCGGGCCATAGGTTTGCTATAGGAAGGAAGGGGGAGCTGGATGTAATTTTCCACCTAAAGATGAATGACCTAGCTCTGGAAAGGGGCAGGGGCAGTGCAGAAGCAGTTTAGGGAGCTGGGGAAGGGTCTTGGGCATGTGGCATGCACTGTAGCCTTTATGGAAGTGCTGCCTGTCCACAACAGGAGGAGGGAGAGGAAACTCCACACTAAGGCCTTCAACTCATGGTTAAAGGAATGGTGCAGAGAGGAGGGGTATGACTACATTAGGGACTGGGGCTTCTTCTAGTGGGATCAGAACTTGTACTGGGGAGACAGTCTGCATTCATCCAGGAAGGGAATGGCAGTCCTTAGTGGGTGATTTAAGTGTTACTTCAATGGACATTTAAACTAGCCAAGAAGGATGGCATAAGATAAAAGGGTGCAGAATCTGCCCCCCCCCATCAGGCTGTGATGGAGGGCAGAGAATTTCTGAGGGAAAGAATTCCCACAAAAATGAAGGACAACCAAGGATGCAAGGAATCAGCATGGGAAGAAGGGGGGGAGAAGTAGGCAGTATGAAAAGAAGAAGAAGAACAAGGGGGAACAACTAGACAATGTGAGAAGGACAAGAGTAGGACTAACAAAATCTGGACAGCCATGTGTGCCAGTGCTAGAAGTCTGGGAAATAAGATAGCAGACCTGGAGGCCACCATGGCTGAGGCAGGCCTGGGTACTGCGGCCATCACCGAAACATGGTACACAAGCAACCATGACTGGGAAATGGCCATACCTGGTGGCTCAATGTTTACAAGGGACATGGTAGGGAGGAAAGGTGGTGTAAGTGGTGCTTTTATTTTGGAAAAAGTTGAAGTGATGGAGGTACAGGGAAGTCAGGAAGGGTCAAGTTGTTATGTGTCAACCTCAAGTCTGGAAATGGAGCCACCTTTCACATGGGAGTGGTATAAAAGCCTCCATCACAGGAAGAGGACATAGACAAAGAGATGCTGGAAGACAAAGGCAAAATGATTAAGAAGGAGGAGATGTTGCTGGTGGCGGACTTTAATCTGCCAGGTGTAGAGTGGAGCCTATCTGCTGCAGCATCAGCTATGAGCAGAGACATCTTGGACTCCCTGCAGGGGGCATTCCTCAGGCAGCTGGTCAGAGAACCCACTCAGAGTGGGGAATTACTGGACTTGGTAATTATGAACGGGGACAGTGTAGTGGATGTCAGAGTGGGAAGCTATCTGGGGACCAGTGACCATCGCACAGTATGGTTTTATATAAGAACAACAGCAGAATCTAGTCACTCAATGGCAAGGGTCGTAGATTTCAGAAGGGCTGACTTTGCAAAGATGAGCGAATCCATCTGAGAAAACCTTGCGTGTGGAGAGGTCGGGGGGGGGGGGATAGGCCAGAACACAAGAGAACATAGTAAAGGCAACAAACGCGTACTTAATGCAAATAAGCAAAAGGAGAAGGAGACCATTATACTTCTCAAGGAAAGTGGCAGAAAAGGTAAGGGCAAAAACAGTGGCATTCAGAAGCTATAAGGAAACCCAGAGAGAGGAAGACAGAGGAGTGCATCTGTGGAAATGGAGGGAAGCAGGCAATGCAGGAAGGAGTGCAAAAGTGCAAGCTGAGGAAAGAATGGCCCAAACAGCATAGAAGGGGGGCAAGACATTTTTCAGGTATTGCATGGTCACTGCAGCAGGGAGGGGGCTATACTGAGGAGGACCAAGAAAAGGCAAACATCTTAAACAAATATTTCTGTTCAGTGTTCACAGTTGAAGGGGAAGGGGAAGGACCACAAATATGCACCAAGAGATTGGGGTGGAGGGAAATGGGCACCAGTCCCTTTTCTGAGGAGAAGGTCAGGAAAGCGCTCACTAATCTAAGGGTGAACAAAGCCAGTGGGCCAGACGGAGTGCATCCAAGAGTATTAAAGGAACTTATGGAGGTGTTAGCTGCACCCCTTGACAAACTTGTTTAATAGATCACTAGAAATCGGAGTTGTCCTGGAGGACTAGGAAGTAGTACTTCACAAAAGTGGTAACAAGGAGGAGGCAGGAAATTACAGGTCCTCTAGCATGACATCTGTAGTAGGGAAACTGATGGAAACACTATTAAAAGAAAGAATCGTGAAACACCTGGAACCCAGTGGACTGCAGGACCTGAGGCAGCATGGCTTTGTAGAGGGGAGGTCATGCCAAACAAATCTAAAAGATATATTTTTACTGGCTAACCAAAGTGTTGAATCAGGAAGGGGCAGTGGATATGGTCTATGTGGACTTCAGCAAGGCCTTTGACATCACTCCACATAGGAGGCTGGTAAACAAGTTGTGTAGCATGGGGATGGGCAATAAGGTGATAACCTGGGTAAGAAACTGGCTAGGGAATAGGAGGCAGAGGGTGGTGGTAAATGGAGTACACTCTGGAGGATGAAGAGTGACTAGCCGGGTACCACAGGGGTTGGTGCTGTGGCCAGCCCTCTTTAATGTCTTCATTAGTGACATAGCAGCAGAACTAGAAGGGAAGGTCTGCCTCTTTGAGGATGACACCAAGATCTGCAACAGAGTGGACACTCCAGAGGGGCTGCAAAGGATGGAAGAGACTTGAAATGACTGGAGGAGTAGTCAAATGTTTGGCACCTAAGGTTTCCTGCAGAAAAGTGCAAAATAATGTACTTTGGTCCCAGAAACCCAGGGGAGCAGTACAAAATGGGGGGAGAGATACTAGCAATGACCAAGTAGGAAAGGGCCTTGGTGGTAATCATATTGGATGATGTGAAGGTGGCCAGAGAATGTGAAAAAGTGATCTGGATTGCTAGTGGGATTCTGAGGTGTGCAAATATATGTATTATCAGCATGAAGAGGGAAGTGGTGTTGCTACCATATAGGTCTTTGGTAAAACCCCACCTGGAGTACTGTGTCCAGTTTTGGAGGCCACATCTCAATAAGAACATAGACAGGATAGAGGCCGTCTAAAACAGGGCAACAAAAAAAATGAGTGGTGGTCACTCCCCACCAGCGGTTCCTTCCTCCACCCTCAGCTCCCTCACAATCTCACCATTCACCAGTATGCATTCAAGGGTGTTCCCTAACCAAGTAGGCTCGTTGACCATCTGCAATAGGAAGCCATCCTGGAAGGCATCCAGAAGTACCTGCTTCCTCTTATTTGTGGTGGCTGGGGTACCCCAATCTACTCCCAGCAGATTGTAGTCCCCCACAATCACCGTACTGCCCTTCCCCCAAGTCCTTCTGATCTGTTCCACTAGAACCCTATCTAACTCCTCAGTCTGAGAGGGTGGCCTGTACACCACTCCCATCCTGTGGGTCCTATTTTTGGAGTCCTAGAGTTGCACCCATAGTGAATCTGTGTTGCCTTCTTCCCCTTCCTCCCTGACAAACTTCAGACCTTCCCTCACATACAGCACCATCGCTCTCTTTCCCTTTTACTCGGTCCCTCGAAATGTCCTATATCCTGGTACAGCCAGCTCCCAGTCATGGTAATGGGTGGCCCACGTCTCAGTGATGGCCGCCATATCCACCTCCTCAACCACCATGAGAGCCTGCAACTCTTCTGTTTTGTTCCCTAGACTCCTAGTGTTCAGGGTTACCACCCTCCACACCACTTCCTTCCCTTCCCCACTTGCTCTCCCTTTTTAACACCTTCTCCTGACTTTTCCCTAAATCCCCTGCTACCAGCATGGGGGTAAGCTGGTTCAGTTTCCCTGCCTCAGACTTCTGCCGGACTCCTGTCCACTTGCCACCCCCACTACTAGTTTAAATTTTCATTGTTTGTTAAGTATTTCTCCAGTTTCTGTTTCAAGACCTTCTTTCCCTCCCCACTTAAGTGAAGCCTGTTCTTGGTGTAGAGATCCTTGCCTTCCCAAGTCCTTTCCCACCCTGCCACCAGCCCATACCCTTTGGATGGACACCATTCCCTTAGCCACATGTTAAATTCCTCTATCCTCAGCTTCCTTGCGGTGCTCGCCCTTGGTACAGGAAGCAGAAGGAATCAAGAAGGTTACTGATCTTCCTGCCTCCTCACAAATCCGCCACAGCTCCTCAAATCTCCCCCTGACTACATCTACCATATTACCCACCAGGTCATCAGTTCCCAAATGCAGAACTATGTGAGGTATCTCCCTACCCCTCCTAGCATACTCCAGAATGGATTGCCCCACCCTTTCCACTGTCATGCCTGTCATGGTCTCCACCCATATTCGTCTATGCCTTTCCCCCTTGCTCCCCCATCTGATTCCCTTCAGAACTGAATCCCCCAGCACTTGGATCCCACCCTTGTTTCCTTCTTATTCTCATCCAACCCTTATCCCCACCTGCAAGGTCTTCTGTTCTCAGATGTAATGCCTCTGTTCTCCCTTCCATCCCTATCTGTGCCCCCCTCCCCCTCCCCATTCTCCACTGATTTCACAACCCCTTTCCACTGGGCTCCTCTTGCCACTTACTCCTGATGCATCTCTCCCCTTATCTCCTCATAGCTCCCCTCCTCCCCCTCCTTAGCTATTGTTCCCTGTCCAGCCACCTCGCTCCTGCCTTCTTATCCTTACCCGTTGAAGCCCTGCCCCTTTTAGTCACCCTAGCAATGCTCTCTGGGTTATGAGTGATCTCTTCCTCATCAGCCTTGTCTATGAGGTCCCCCACTTCATCTTCTGCAGTGTAGCCAGTACTGAGAACCTGTTGCATGACATCCCCCCACCCTGAGTCCTCCCTGGCATACGATTGAGAGGTCCGCATTTGCTGTCTGCTCTAGGACCTTTCCTGCCCCTGTTCCCTATTGTCCTCCACCCCCTTCATCTGTACCCTGTGGTTCCTGAGATGGCAATATTGGTCCATTTACCCCTACCCCCTCACCCCCTTGGCCTGGGTTGCCTGCAATTTTCTGAGGCACTTCCATGTGCCCTCAGTCCTGGATTGATCCACCAATCTATACCTTTTGCTCATCTTATCTTTGCTCTTAATTACCTAATCTCTTCCTCGGGCTGCCTAAGTTGCCTGCACACCATGCATCCTCCTGCTTTCCATGCAACCCCTAAAAGATAGCTAGCTGCTCCACAGTTGTTGCAGCCTACTACCCTTCCCATGCCCCTACTGAACCCCCTACCAACCTTGCAGCCTGCTCCTGCTTCATATTGCCTGCCCCATCCCCTGGGGCATTCCCCCTTACTAGGGCTAACCATGTTATTTTCTGTCCCTTGTCCTCCCTTTGAACTGGTCTGCAATGATCAGTCAGTCCCGAGGTTGCTCGACTCACTGCTGTTCCTTCCTTGGACATCTGCTTTTGATTCCTGTAAGGCTACTAAGCTCCTTAAAGCTCTTTTGCTTGGCAGACTATTTAAATTAGGGACAATCCCTATTGGCTGATTAAAACAGGGAAATTCCCTTTGCCTCCGCAGCTATTTAACGTGGGGAAAATCCCTTTCGGCTAATTAAAGTAAGGAAATTCCCTTTGTCTCTTCAGTGGGGATGGAGTTATATTGCTGCCCCCTGCCAGGGAGGAGTACCTGATGGAATCGAAGGAGGTGACACAGGCAGTAAGGGGAGCCAAGGCATCTACGGAGCTCAGGCTGGCACAAGGCATTAAGAAGGGGGAGAAGGACTTCTTTAGGTACATCAGGGAGAAAAGGAGCTGTTAGAACCACATAGTAAGGATTAGGAAGGGGGGGGTTGGGTGGAAGCAGGGTGTGATAAGGCAGAAGCACTAAATGATTGCTTCTGCTCGGTATTTACTAAGGAGAAGAGGGGCACAGCCAAGGGGGAGTATGGCAGAAACGGGGGTGACAGATGGGGAAATCATGAAGGGCAGAGTTCGGGAGGGTTTGATGGCACTGAGGGTGGACAAGGTACCAGGCCCAGATGGCATCCACTCCAGGGTACTGAAAGAGCTGGCAGACCTATTAAATGCCTCACAACGCTCAGGGTGTGTACCTCAAGACTGGAAGATGTACCTCAGGACAGGACTGGAAGATGGCTCATGTGGTGCCCCTCCACAAGAGTGGCCCCAAGGATGAACCGGGGAACTACAGACCGGTGAGCCTCACATCCATCATGGGTAAGCTGATGGAGACTATCCTGAAGGAGAGGCTGGTGGCCCTCCTAGAGGCCAAAGGACTACAGGACAGCAGACAGCATGGCTTCATATGGTGGCAGATCCTGCCAAACCAACTTGGTGGAGTTCTATGACTGGGTTACTAGACAACTGGACAGAGGCCATGCAGTGGATGTCCTGTATCTGAACTTCAGTAAGGCATTCGACTTGGTGCCGCATGGGAGGCTAGGAAGTAAGTTAGAAGGCACAGGGGTGGGTGCAAAGTTGTTGAGATGGGTAGGGAACTGGCTTCAGGGAAGGCAACAGAGGGTGGTGGTGGTGGGGAGCTCTCACACCCAAGTGTAGTGATGAGCGGTGTTTCACAGGGCTCGGTGTTGGGACCAGTGTTGTTTGGGATATTCATTGCATAGATATCATTGGACATCAAGAACAAGATCAGTCTGTTTGCTGATGATACCAAGAAGGAAGTGGTAGTGAATGATCTAGGGTGATGGCAGGGGGCTGCAAGATGATCTGACAAAGCTTGAAACCTGGTCAGACACCTGGCAACTGGGGTTTAATACCAAAAAGTGCAAGGTGCTGCATTTTGGGGTGAAGAACCCAAGGAGGAGTTACCAGCTGGGGGGAGTGCAGCTATCCCAGACAGAGGAGGAGAAGGATCTGGGGGTGCTCATTGCAGGGTCAATGAACAACTCGGCACAATGTAGGAAGGCATCTGCAAAGGCCAACAAAATGCTGGGTTGCATTGCAAGGGAATATATCCTCAAGGAGGGAGGAGGTGATTCTGCCACTGTATAGGTCATTAATTAGACTGCACTTGGAGTACTGAGTGCAGTACTGGCACCCGTATCTGAGGAGGGACATTAAGTTACTGGAGAGGGTGCAGTGCAGGGTTACAAAGATGATCAAGGAGCTGGGGGACTTACCATATGAGAGGAGGCTGAGGGAGTTGAACAGGTACTCTCTGGAGGAGAAGAGGGACAGGGGACATCATTGAAACCTTTAAGTACATGAAAGGAATGAACAAGACAGGTACAGAGGGGCTGTTCAAAGTAAGGGAGGGGAGGGACACCAGGGGCCATGACATGATACTGGAGGGAGGAAGGTTCAGGAGGGAGATGAGGAGACACTTTTATTAAAGAGAGGGTGGTAGCTGGGTGGACTGCGTTACCTGCAGAAGTGGCATCCAGTAGAACAGTGGACTGCTTCAAAAGGGGATGGGACAGGACAAGGGGGAGGGTCAATGGAGGGGAAGGGTGGAAGGGAAGGGCAGCTGCAGAATAAGGGGTGCTAGCTGCACATTCGAGCAGACTTGATAGACCTCTAGGCCTTTATCTGCTGGCAAATTTCGTATGTTCATATGTTCGTATGCTCCCACAAAAACAATCAGGCAACCAAAGTAAAATTCCCTTCTAAACACACAGCCCCCCAGAACCTAGAACAAACACCAATACAAACTGGTAAAAATGAAGCACTTCATGTTGCAGTTACTTCCCTTCCCCAAAGATAGCAACTGCCTCTTGACTTGCTGCTGTTCCTTCCATTGACATCCGTTGACAGTGACAGATGACAGTAACAATGCAGCCTTGTGGTACAGCACTTTCCTCTCCCTTGGGCAATGAAACTTTCCTGTCCCTTGGGCAATGAAACTCCCAACACCGTTTTTACATTTTGCCAAAAATGCAACAGCTTTTTTTAAACCAGGAGTGCAAAACCAAATAGAAAACATGTCATGGCAGCCACAATACTGACCTAACATTTTGCAGTACGTCATGAGTACTTCACCATAAAGATGCATTAAATTTACTGAGATTGGAAGAGGCTGCACTGTGCTGGAGAGTGAAACGTCATTCTGCACAGTAGTAATATATGGTTCCACATTCAAATGTGGCAGGCTGCATTGCACAAGTGAATGTACTGCACATCTCAACTTTGCCATCACAAAACATTTAGATACTCAGAAGACGTGCCATAAAATGTGATCGTGTATGTGTGGCTGAATAACCCAAACATGTGTGATCACGCAGTAGGAGCTGTGTAGAGCGGCAGGGGACCAGAGACCAGTGCTGAGCATATGGAAATGCAAGATGTGAAGCCGCTTGCGCAGCACACAGAGTTGCAATATTTAGTCAGGATATGCAAATGGCCTCATTGCGCAGTCAACCACCAAACAGCACATTTGCATCTCATTACTGGAATGTATTCAGGCCATGTACATATCACTGGTATGCACTGCTCCAGCACTGCAGGGCAGCACCACCACTCTACAAAGATGATCAGATGGTACTGCAGCCTAGCAGGCAGGTGAAAAGGCATGTTTACATAGAAACATAGAATTTGACGGCAGGTAAGGACCGCTTGGCCCACCCAGTCTGCCCATTTCCCTACCTAATGGATAAGCTGCAGATCCTAGTTAACCAGTAGCCTACTTCTTCCTACCCCCATCCCCTAGAATTGCCTTATGACTGTCCCATGCATGCTTGAATTCCACCACTGTTTTTGACTCCACAACCTCCTCCGGAAGGCCGTTCCATGCATCCACAACCTCTCTGTGAAAAAATACTTCCTTAAATTACCTGTGAGCCACCCCCATCTTCAAATTGTGCCCCTTGTTCTTTCACACTTTTTTGAAAGATGCTACCCTCTTGGACTTTGTTGATTCCCTTGAGGTACTTGAAAGTTTCTATCATGTCCCCCTCTCCTCCTTTCTCGAGGCTATACATATTAAGCTCCTTAAGTCTCTCTTCATATGTCTTCCGGTGCAGACCCTGCACCATTTTAGGTTGCCCTCCTCTGGATAGCTTCCATCCTGTCTATGTCTTTTGAGATTGGGTCTCCAGAACTGCACACAGTACTCCAGATGGGGTCTCACCAGCTGTCTGTACAGAGGGATAATAACTTCCTGTTTTCTACTGGTGATGCCTCTCTCTATGCATCCCAGTATCCCCCCAGCCCTCCTTGCTACCCTCTCACATTGCTTGCCCACCTTTAGGTCATCTGATATGACTACCCCCAGGTCTCTTTCCATTTTTGTTGTTGTTAGTATCTCAACTCCCATTGTGTACTCTTCCCCTGGGTTTTTGTTTCCCAGGTGCATTACCTTGCACTTCTTAGCATTGAATCTAAGCTGCCATACATTTGACCATTCCTCTAACCTTGCCAAGTCCTTCTCATCCTTTCCACCCACCTTGTGCATCAACTCTGTTGCAGATCTTTGTGTCATCTGCAAAGAGACATACTTTCCTTCAGTCCCTCTGCAATGTCGCTTATAAGGACATTGAAGAGGACCGTCCTATACTGAACCCATGCGGTACCCCACTAGTAACCCTCTTTTCTTCAGAGTGGACTCCATTTACTATTACTCTCTGTGTCCTATTCTCCAGCCAATTCTCTTTACCCAGGCTGTCATCTTGGGACCTACTCCCAGGCTGGCTAACTTGTATATTAATCTTTGTGTGGGACTGTGTCAAATGCCTTGCTAAAGTCTAGGTAGGCCACGTCCACAGCCCCTCCCTGATCTTCTACTTTGGTCACCCAGTCAAAGAAATCTATCAGATTTGTCTGGCATGACCTTCCGCTGTGAATCCATGCTGCCTTGGGTCCTGTGCCCCTCTGGCCTCTAGATACTCAACAATTCTTTCCTTCAGAAGTGATTCCATCATTTTCCCTATGACTGAGGTTAAACTAACAGGTCTGTAGTTTCCTGCTTCTGCCTTGCTCCCACTTTCGTGAAGGGGAATCACATCTGCCCTCCTCCAGTCCTCGGGTACCACCCCATCCTCCCATGATTTGTTAAAGAGGGTAGTCAGTGGTGTCACTAGTTCTACCCTTAGTTCTTTTAGAATTCTGGGATGAATCCCATCAGGCCCCATTGCTTTGTCCACCTTCAGTTTTAAGAGTTCCTTCAGAACCCTTTCTGAAAGAAATTTAGTCAGGATATGCAAATGGCCTTATTGCACAGTCAAGCACCAAACAGCACATTTGCATCTCATTACTGGAATGTATTCAGGCCATGTACATATCACTGGCATGCGCTGCTCCAGCACTGCAGGGCAGCACCACCACTGTACAAAGATGATCAGATGGTACTGCAGCCTAGCAGGCAGGTGAGATGACATGTTTGTGTGTGGGTGAACTGCACTGGCATGAGTACAGTGCTGCACACCTCCCAACCTTTTATCACCCATATGTGTGCCAAGATATGTGACGACTGGACAAAATGTTTGACACATTATCAAACATGACATCACAAGCAATGAATACTGTGGAAATAAGTACACTAATGTTTCTAATGTTTCCTGATAACCTAGCATCTTATGTTATTATACAAGTCTGCATAAACCTCTCAGTGTTCAGTATGTAATGTGACCATCTCAATGTGTGACAGTGGGTGTCTGAGGGATAACATGAGTGGCATACTCCGTAATTTGTAACAAATAATCGGTATGCAGTGCTACTACCCATGGCCATGTCCATGCCCTAGGTGTCTGCATGCACAACACTGGAAGGGTCTGATGTCCTTGAGTCATGCCCCTGCCCAATCCAGGCCAAAGGTGGTGCCACCCCTGCCCCATGTTACCCAAAGTTGTGCAATGTCCACCACCAGAACACCACAGTGTCTCAAACCCAGGGCCCCTGTGGCATCATCTTACTGCATGGATGGCATTGCTGTCATGTATGTGGTTTCTGGTGGTGTGGGTCTGGCAATGATATGCTGTGTGCACCTATGGTGTTCCACCATGAGTGTGTGTCACGGGGCAGTCCCTGACACATGCCATGCTACCACCATTATCATTGTGTATCCTGCTCATCACTGTCCCAGACATCACCATGGGTGCATGCCACCACTGGCTGGCACTCTGATGGCCACATGGGTGCAGGCCATGACACCTGCCGTCATTGGTGAAAGCACATATGCAGCATCCCACCATGGTGGTATAGTGTTGCACCAGGAGGTGGGCCACAGGTGTAGAGGTGGACAGGCAGTACCTGCACCAGTGTGCAGTGATGGATAGGGGGGCTGTGGTTCACAATGCACATGAATGCGGGTTACTACCAGACTGCTTCTTCCCCCCACAGGTGATGCAGAGTATCCCTTTTGACCCTGGCTCCTCACTCCCTACCTCCTTCCAGGCACAGAAGCCGAAGGAGCAGTTTAACGAGGCACACATTGCTACACCCACCATCATTGAGTGAGTCTTCAGCTTGCTTAAGATGCACTTCAGATGCTTTTATAGGTCTGGTGGTGTCGTACAATGTAGCCCAGAGAAGGCCTGTGGCATACTCCTGGCATGTGATCTGCAGCACAATATGGTCATTGACCATAGAATAGCTGTCCAGACTGAGGAGGGCAACAGTTTAAGGGAGGAGGAGTAGGAGTAGGAGTAGTAGTAGGAGGAGGAGGAGGTGGAGGAGGATGAGGTGAAGCAGGGTCACCTTGGAGGAGGTGGGCAGCCACCCCTGGGATGCAGGGACCCATGCCTGATAGCCAGGTAGTGGCAGCACAGGGACACCATAGTGGGGAAGCATTTCGGGGACCAGAGGTGAGTATTACAGATGGACAACACACGTCAGTCCCTCATACACATAAACACACACACACACACACACACACACACACACACACAGTGGGGGTTGGGAATGACACACATGACACATACATGCATAGACAACTACTACACAGCAGGTGCAGAGCACTCTCAAGAGGGCTGAAAGCTATGAACAGATGCACAGACAGTGGGCCAGACATGGACAGGGTGATCACGGTGTCTGTGTTGGGTGTGGCATGGATCAGTGTACCAGCACACATGCACAGTGGACACAGGACCGCACTCATCATGCCCATGCCACACAGCACAACAATGGTGGCCCTGGCCATACACAATGCACAACACAGGTGTACCATGCAAGTGTCATACCAAAGCAGGTGTGTGCCATTACATGCACTGCCTGGTGTGTGGGCCACAACAGTTGCAGGTTACAGAGGCCATGGAAGCAGGTTACCCAGGCATCAGCGGGAGCCATCACAGACATGTGTCAGCCATGCCCTTGCCTGTTAGTTACTGAGTCAGTGCCACTGGCCACAGGTAGGGTGTCCACCAACTCTGGTGGGGTACTGAAGCAAGACTGTGAACAGGTGCTCACTGGTGTGTCATCCCCAAGACCCAGGTTGGATCTGGGGGTGTCAGGGATGGGTAGGCATGGTGATGGTATCAACAGCAATGGGTTCACCTGACACTGAGACCTGGGTGTGTGTGAGGCACTCCTGGGCGTGTGGCTGGTACCCCAACATCCATGTGGTGCACTGTTAGCACTCACCACCTTGAGGGTGAGTGCCATCAGATCCAGTGCTGTGGTCATGACCACCCACAGTAGGTGAACCTTTGCCAGCATCTGGGCACACTATGCAGATGATGACTCATGCTCCATGACCACCAGCTGCGTCCAAATGCCCCTCAGCTCCACCTTGAGGGATGCCTGCCCCTCCACAGTGTCCTGTAGAAGGTGTGTATAGCCCTCTACCTCATCTGCGGGGGATGTAACAGGGAGATGGTGCCAGTGAGCAGCTGCAGTTCTGGCCTGCTGCACAGCATCCACCATAGGTGGTCACCACACAGCAGGCTGCTGTATGGGTGGGGACTGGGTGATGGACAACCACTGCACACACTGGTATGGCTACATCATGGTCCCCTGTGGCCTATTTTTGCTCCACAGCACCCTGCTGAACAGGGTCAGCTGTATCTGGCCTGACAGCAGCACCAGACACATGGCCATCAACATCCGCCACCTTTGGAAGTTGTGTTGACCCTGTGGGTGCAAATGCGGTCCCAGGACTGCTAATGCCACATGGTGCCACCTGTGCATGCACATGTGCCTTAGCCAGGCTGGTGTTGTCCATGCCCCCCAAAATCTGGGTGGCATCAACATCACTGTCATCATATGCCCCCTCCATTCTGGATGCCAGCATTAGCAGATCATCCACAATGTCAACCCTGTCCACAGGGTCCTCATCAGCAAGACCCAGTAGGTTGATCAACCATGCGCTACCATGGCCAGCAGTTGTGGCACTGGCTGGGGAGGGGTATAATGGCCCTGCACCAACATCCACCTCTACTGGGGCTGCAGTGGTGTTGGAAGTACCTGGCATGGGATCCAACACAGCCCTGTTTGTGGCATGGTGTGATGATCTGGGCTCCTCCCCTCCCAGGTCATTGGGGTGTCCCCCAGACCCTGCAGCACCCATGAGGTGTGACGGAGCTGAAAGAGAGAATGGAAACATGGTTAGTGACATGTGTCAATGGTGTGTACAGACAGGTATGAACAGGGAGCCATGCACGTGTGCCATTAGTGCACCTGACATAACACACAGGTGAATGGCACCCATGGGGGACACTGCCATGACCATACTCCTGCATAGGCAGCCATGCACTGTGGCCAGTTTTGCTGCTCAGGAACATGTGTGGGACAGAGCAGCACTGACCGAGTCCCCCCTGCCCACCGCCCACGGGTACAACATCCCAAGCAAACATTCCTCCCCCATGGCAGCACACACCCACCCTAGGTTAATGCACGGGGTGGCATAACATGTGCTTCCAGCACACTGTGGACAGACAGGGCTGTGCAATGACATAAGCAGTGCACACCGACACATGGCCAGGTAGTGGGCAAAGGTGTGGCACATCACAGCAACCATGGCACGCACACACAGACCTGCACAGTTTCATTTTCATTTTTATTTTTTATACTTGTAAGTAAGATGATCAAATTGCCCATTTTCACAAGCGACAAGTTTGACATGTAAAACACACATTATATAAATACAAAATACAATAAAAAATGTTTTCAAATAACAAAAACTTACTACCACAGATCACATTCAAATCAAACACATAATTAGCAAAAACAATTATACTCTGATTTAGCATCAAGCCATTGAACCAGCCTATTCTTAAATGTCCTTACTATACTAGAGTTTGTTACTGATGTGAGAATACTATTAAAAAACACTGTGGCCCTATACATAACTGGTCTTTGTCCTATGGTTTTCCTGTATAAAGGAATACCAACTAATTCCTTAAGCTGAGACCTGGTATTCTTTAAACCAGTTGGAGTTGGGAAAAGGTGAAGGATAGAGGGTAAGGCTTGTCTGTTTGCAGATGACACCAAGATCTGCAACAGAGTAGATGATCCAGATGGGGTGGGCAGAATGAGAAGAGATCTGGATAAACTAGCAAAATGGTCAGAAGAGTGGCAACTGGGATTTAATGCAAAGAAGTGCAAAATCATGCACATAGGGAAGAGAAACCCTGAAGCCACTTATAGGCTGGGAGGAGTTGCTAGCAGTCACAAAGGAAGAAAGAGACTTGGGCATCATCATCACTGATGACCTAAAATCATCCAAGCAGACCTCTAAAGCAGTAGGTAAGGCTAGGGGGTGTCAGGGTGTATTAGTAGGGGTATCACAAGTCTGTAAGAGGGAGGTAATAATTCCTCTGTACAAGACAGTGGTTAGGGCCCATCTGAGTACTTGCGCTAGGTATTGGAGGCCACACCTTCACAAGGACATTAACCAAATTGAGGCAGTCCAGAGAAGGGCAACACAAATGGTGCAGGGACTGCATCAGAAGACATATGAGGACAGATTAACGGAGCTCAATATGTATACCCTTGAGCAAAGGAGGGAGAGAGGTGATATGATCGAGACATTTAAACACCTTAAGGGCATAAACAAGGTGAAAGAGTCTAACATGTTTAAATATAAGAAAAATAGCAGGACAAGAGGACACAGCATGAGAATAGAGGGAGGCCGATTAAGGGGGAATGTGAGGAAATTCTTTTTCACAGAAAGGGTGGTAGATGCATGGAATAGCTTACCACAAGAAGTGGTGGCTATGAATACAGTGCAGGGCTTCAAACAGGCATGGGATAGGCATAAGGGAGCAATACAAATGACTATGAATAGATAGGTCACTGACAGAGCAAAGGCCGATGGCACATTTATAAGGTAGAAAAAGAAATGGGCAGACTGGATGGGCCTTGCGGTCCTTATCTGCCATCAACTTCTATGTTTCTATGTTTCTAATAAACTCAGGGTACCCTTAAACAAAAAAGTTCCCAATTTAATGTTAATTCTGTCCAGGAATGAAGGACAATTGGCTTCTCTAGTTAGTATACAATGATGAGTGTCAAATGGCAAACCAGTCATAAATCGAAGAATACTGTCATAAGTTGTCCTAAGTTTCTGCAACATTTTCCCATTAGTACCTGAATAGATCAACAATCCATAATCCAATAAATTTAACAATTAGCTAAGTCCCAATAACATTTTAGATTCTGAAACAAGAAAAGTTTTTATCCTAAACAACATTCCCTATCTCTGGAGGATTAACTTTATTAGTATATTAATATGATTTTCAAAAGAAAATTGAGAATCCAAAATAATCCCTAAGTAATTGAAACTGTCAACCAGTTCAATGACATTACCCTGCAAATCTATTATAGGAACATTAATGTTTTTTTAATTTCCTGGGACCTGAAAATACCATTGCTTAGTCTTGGACGAATTTACAATTAAATTACGGGAACATAACCAATTTTGAAAATGTTCAAAGCCTTGTTGGACCTGAACCAGAGCAGAATCAGGATCAGGACCATCAGCAAACAATACTGCATCATCTGCATACAATATTATTCTTGAACTGGCACAGGACAAAGCAACAGCATTCATAAAGAGAGAAAAAAGTAAAGGGCCCAATATAGAACCCTGTGGTACCCCACAGGAAATCGGAAGAGACCCAGAACAAGTATTTGCAATGGTGGTCTTATGCTCCCTTCCATGCAAATAATCAGAGAACCACAACATCACATCACCCGAGACATTAACCTCCCTCAAAGACTCCAATAACTTGGGATGATTAACCAGATTGAAGGCCGTGGTGAGGTCCCCAAACACCGTCGCCAAGGAGTGCCCTGAATCCAGGACATCCCGTACGCAGCTTGGGAACCCCACCAAGGCCGTCTCAGTGCTGCAACCCCTCCTAAATCCATGCTGACAGCTAGATAGCAAATCATATTTAAACAAAAAATCTTGAAACTGATCAAAAACAATTCTTTCAAGGATCTTGGACAGGGGTGCCAACAATGAAACAGGTCGATAATTTGAAACAGTCTTTCTACAACCAGACTTGAAGATTGGTTTAATGACAGCTGACTTCCAAATCCCCAGGAAAACACTATTAAATAATGAAAAATGTAATAAAATAGATAAGGGAGTAGCCAATAGATTTACACCCAACTTAAGAAATTGATAATCAGCCATGTCCTGACCCATAGCTGGCTTAGGATTATACTTAAGAACATAGGAAGTGGCAGTCTCTGGGGTAATAATTTGAAAATAAAAATGAGGGTAGTCATTATTCCCTTCATTATGGGAGTACTGGGGTATGTGTGATACAGAGTTTTCATGATACCTTGTCAAGTCACCTAAGTATTCGTTAAACATGGTAATCTGTGAAGTGGGCGCATGAAGAAGGGCGCCGTCCATTACAGTGACTCATTCCCAGTGCAGTCCACTCACGGTGATGGAAAGGTAGGGTGACTGGATGAGGGGGTGGGCGAACTAGGCGACAGGATGTCGCTATACATACGCGTGAGGGGGATGGGAGCGAGCATGGGCTGGGATGGGGTGGAGAGGCTGTAGGGGATGGAGCTGCAGTTGCTGGTCAAGCTGCATTGTGGTATTGGGGATTGGCTAGTGGTGTGGGTGACTGAGGTACTGGGTTCGGGTCCAGGCGTTGGTGCGATTTTTTATTGTGCCCAGCCCGAACCTTTTTATTTTACTGCTTTCACCCCCGACATGTGCACCCCCGGAGCGAGAATCCATAAGAAGCACGGGGGCAAAGCCCCCACCTAGGGTGGTGGGGGCACATCCGCCCACAGAAAGCAGTAAAAATCTGTCCCAGCCGCTGTTCTGGTGTGCCGGGGTTGTCAGGAGTGCCGAAAAATGTGTTTGGCACTCTGACTGAGCGATAATGGTGATCGCCTTTAGGCATTCGCCGTTATCACATAGATCTGTTAAACACTGAGGAGACTTGATCTAGGTCACTTAGCAAAAGACC
The DNA here is from genome assembly GCA_016271365.2 of Neoceratodus forsteri. Lineage (NCBI taxonomy): Eukaryota > Metazoa > Chordata > Ceratodontiformes > Ceratodontidae > Neoceratodus > Neoceratodus forsteri. Next base: position 29,855,299 of record CM028129.1, read on the forward strand.
ATCCCTCTGTAAAGAAATCACGGAATCACTAATATTCCTCCCCATTAAATTATTGAGCATATTCCAGATCTGCTTTGGGTTTCCCAGGGATGACAACTGTTTATTTTAAAAAAATGCTATCTTTGCCCTTTAGATAGCAATCCTACATCTATTCCTCAAAATCTTATACTCAAGCAGATGATTGGTTTCCTGACTTTTTTTAAATACTTTCCATGCTTTATCTTTGCATTTGATAAGGGGCAAAATGGTTCCAGTGATCCATTCATTTTTATTAGATCTAATTATCATCCTTTTTAAAGGAGCTATATGATCTACCACCTGATTAAGTAGTACAGAAAATCTATCTAGCATCTGGTCAATATCATGAGACTCTTCAATAATTGTCCCATCAACCATCTCACAGACTGCAGTCATAATTTCTGAAGAGATACATTTAATGTTCCTAGTTCTATGTAGCAGGGAGGGCGGTGAACTTGCTTAGTGGATCTTGAACAAAATACCGGGCAGTGGTCACTAATCACATCAGGCAAAGCACCTTATTGGAACATGAATACTCACAGTGCTGCGACGGACTGTCATCAGTCTGGAAGCCACCTCCTGGAACACCCATCATCATGGTCCGACCCATGCTGGCTACCAGCCTCTCCTCATTCAGGGTGAGGAGCACCACTGTCAGCTGCCCACCCCCTGTCACCCCCAGAGAGGCCTGGATGGTGCCCATCTTATCCTTTGTCCTCTGCTTCTCATCATGGACTTGCTGGCGACATTCCTTGGGGGTCCTGTTATAAAAGCCATGGGCATTTACATGCCGGGGCAACCTCCTACCAGGCCTCGTCCCTGTGCTGGCAGCTGCCATTCCTGCAAGAAAGGATGTTCTGCCTAGGAAGTAGGCCTCTAGTAGTGCCCTGTCCTCAGCTGATGTAAAGTTAGGATGTCTCCGTCCTGCAGCGTCATCCTGATCGGACATTGTGGCTCCTGTGGGTGGAAATTTTCAGGCATTGGCACAGTTCAGGCACTCGCCACACTTGACAACGCCCACTGGGTGGCACTCCACCTCACCCCCCTTCTCACCCGTTGCATATTGCCTCTGTCATTACCAGCAGGTGCTCAGCTGTATCATTGTAATTACTACTAAATTGTTTAAATGTAAGAAACCATTGCTATGTAAATTGTTTAAATGTAAGAAACCATTTCTGTGTAACTTTTAAGTCAGTTGACTTCTATGCTGTAACCTAAATTTTGTTTCAGTCTGTCCTCAATGTGACGAGGTACTGTTGGAAATGAGCCTCTGGCTCAAAGGTTGCACAAATAAATAAATAAAAATTGTTGATGTGTGCCATTAATGTGGCATGAAGCAGCACAGTCACAGCCCCCTGCAACCCCTCAAGACCCCACTGTCTGATGTTGATGACAAGCTGTACAGGGTAGAATGTAAACAAACCTACCTTCAGGGTTGCAATACCTGTCAGTCACCTGTGGAATGGGGTGGTGCATTAAGGAGCATTTATGGCCCAGCGCATGCAAATGATGTTTGGAGTAACAGTAATGAGATGGAAAGCAGGTGAGATGCCCCTGCATTTGACAATGAGCTGCTTTGAGAGCCTTGTCTGTGAATTGTATAATTGCCCCCAGCTCTTCTCAATCAACACTGCACAACTGGTGCATTTAGTGCATCCCCCACAGCTCAATCCAGCTCATGCGTGGTCACTTTGAGGGCATCTTCTGAATGCGGCGCAGGTCACATGGCTCATCCCCATGCATGCGCAATGCGTCATCAGTAGTATGCCATGCATAGTGCATCTACTGCATGGTTTTCGGTAGCACAATTGCTGTCAGCAGTGCATGTCAGTTGACATGCTCTATTGGATATGTGAGAAATGCTTCGTGTTGTGCGGGTATGGCGCATTAATGTGATGTTCCATTATTGTGCCACTGCAGACCACGATGCATTTATGGTTGTATGTACCATTCACAGGGCACTGTGAGTGGGAAGTTGTGCCATTCACAGTATGGTTGTTCCATGTAAGATGTGCATGCACAACCCAGGCTGACCTCTGATCCTGTTCTCCCACCCGTGCTGTGATCATTGTGCATGCTTGGTGATGCCCAATTGGTGGCAATCGCGCATTGCCATGCTGCAAACCTGTGATGTGTGGACCATTGCTTGATTGCCTATGGTGCATGTGGTGTGAATAGACCATAGCAGTCCTGCAGAAGATACTGTGCACACCTACTACCACAGCACTGCAAAGTACAATGCCATGTGCCCAGTCAGCTTGACCCCAAGCCATGAACTGCAGTGAGGTTGAGCATGCCAACCTGGTAGCACTGGTAATGCCACTTGAGGGCCAACTATTCAGCTCACAGGATCTGCAGGAGCCACACTCTGGTGTGTGGGCAATGGTGGCTGAGCATCTGGTGCGCAGGACTGGTGCGTCATGCACAGGGGAGCAGTGCAGGCACCACTATAATGACCTGCAGCGGAGGGACCATGACCAGCTTCATCATAGAACATAGAAATACAGAATCTGACGGCAGATAAGGACCGATTGGCCCACCCAGTCTGCCCATTTCCCTACCTAATGGATAAGCTGCAGATCCTAGTTAACCAGCAGCCTACTTCTTCCTACCCCCACCCCCTAGAATTGCTTTATGACTGTCCCATGCATGCTTGAATTCCACCACTGTTTTTGACTCCACAACCTCCTCCAGAAGGCCGTTCCATGCATCCACAACCCTCTCTGTGGAAAAATACTTCCTTAAATTACCTCTGAGCCCCTCCCCATCCTCAAATTGAGCCCCCTTGTTCTTGCGCACCTCTTTTTTTGAAAGATGCTACCCTCTTGGACTTTGTTGATTCCCTTGAGGTACTTGAATGTTTCTATCATGTCCCCCCTCTCCTCCTTTCCTCGAGGCTATACATATTAAGCTCCTTAAGTCTCTCTTCATATGTCTTCTGCAGACCCTGCACCACTTTAGTTGCCCTCCTCTGGACAGCTTTCATCCTGTCTATGTCTTTGCAGAGATAGGGTCTCCAGAACTGCACGCAGTACTCCAGATGGGGTCTGACCAGCTGTCTGTACAGAGGGATAATAACTTCCTGTTTTCTTCTGGTGATGCCTCTCCCTATGCATCCCAGTATCCCCCCAGCCCTCCTTGCTGCCTTCTCACATTGCTTTCCCACCTTTAGGTCATCTGATATGACTACTCCCAGGTCCCTTTCCATTTTTGTTGTTGTTAGTATCTCACTCCCATTGTGTACTCTTCCCCTGGGTTTTTGTTTCCCAGGTGCATTACCTTGCACTTCTTAGCATTGAATCTAAGCTTCCATACATTTGACCATTCCTCTAACCTTGCCAAGTCCCTTCTCATCCTTTCCACCCCAACTTGTGCATCAACTCTGTTGCAGATCTTTGTGTCATCTGCAAAGAGACATACTTTTCCTTCCAGTCCCTCTGCAATGTTGCTTATAAAGACATCGAAGAGGACCAGTCCTAATACTGAACCCTGCGGTACCCTACTAGTAACCCCCCTTTCTTCAGCGTGGACTCCATTTACTATTATTCTCTGTGTCCTATTCTCTAGCCAATTCTTTACCCAGGCTGTCATCATTCGTGAGACCAGGAATGCAGGGGTGTGGTGCCATGCCCAGGTAAGTGACTACAAATTACATCCACTCTAGCAGGCAGATATTTGGTTCTAGGGGGTTGGTGCAGTGTGCACTGCCGTGCACACACACACACACACACACGCACACACACGCACACACACACACACATACACACACACATATACACACATGCAGCTTCAATGTGTGTGCCATGGTGCACAACAGGGGATTGCATTGGCACTGTGGCAGGCACATTGTGTTGTCAACAGTGGCAAGGCACACATTTATCTTCACACTGACATAGTGTTCACAGTGTCAGGTGGTGTCCCGTACTACTCGCAGCACAGGGTGCTGTTACCTTTGGTCACTGAGGGGGTGGGTCTATCACTGCATGCTGGCTGCAGTGATTTTACTGTGGGTCATGGGGGGAGGGGTGTTTGTACATATGATGCTCTTTGCTTGTATTTCCATCGCAGAACCGAAGGCTGGTGGAGGGCCGCATTCGTGGTGGAGGTCAGGAACACTAGGGCCAGTATAGGGTCTGACTATCTGTGTGCAGTTAAGTGTAATGCATATGCTTCTGCTGTGTGTTCCTTGGGAAGGCCCACAGTGGGCCATTGCCTGCCATATGTGCATGTCCATGTGCTGCACATTGTGCACATATATGGGGTTTCGCCTTGTCGGCATGTGCTAGGGCCACTGTGTGCATAGCTATTGTGTGTCCATCCACCATGTCCAAGTCTGCTCAGAGCCAAGTGCACACTGTGATGTTCCACTGGTGGTTGGACAGGACCTGCAGAGTTGTATAGCCTGACAGTATCTGCACATGCTGTATGGCACATGGCCTGCATGCCTCTCTGCGTGTTACTCTGTGTGCACATCAGGGCCTTGTGCTGTCTCAGTACCAATGCACAGTCACTGTGTGACTCCGTGTGCCTGCCAGTTGCTGGTTTGCAGTGTACATGGCAGGCTGTCAGCCATTGCTGTGGGGCTGCCTTTATCACACTCTCCTGGTTGTCAGGGGGTGGGTGGGACACAGTGTGGACCATGGCACTGAGTTCTTGTTGTCTGTGTCCCCACTGTAGGTCCACGGAGTATGTATCATGCTGTGTTGGGGTGGAGGTGAGGTTGAATCATATTCAGGCCCACAGGAATTGTGCTGAGGAGAGCTCTCTGGAGGACAATGGCACCACTATTCAGGAGGCAGGGGAGTTACTGCTGTCAATACGCCTACTTGTGTGGGCACTTCAGTCAGGGGGCAGGACAAGGTGGCTGTAGGGTTGTGTCCCATCATGGATATTAGGCTACTGTGCCATCTGTAAATGGCCCCTTTGTTCCCTGTCCCCTACCCCCATGACCAACCCCTTTCCTTGCTTTCTTCCCCGTTCTGCACCCCATACACTGTCACTTCCCTGAGTTACCCAGTTTACTGTTCCTGTATTAAGTCCCACATCCCTGTCCCTAATATTGCTTATTTATTCTGCTTTTCATGTTGCTGCTCAGTTTATTTTGCATTATTCAGTAAATTATTTGATATTGTTGCTGGTGTCTGTAGTCATTCATTTTATCTTGTGCTGCTGCCCTGTTGAGCTTCCTTGATTCGACAGTACCTTTGATCTAATTTCCTCATGAGCCCCGGTGTAACTGCGCATCCATCTGCCATGTCCACCATTCATGCATGCTACAGTGTGTGCCCTCCATGTTGAGTATGGCCAGTTGGGTGGCCTTCTCATGTGCTGGCTTGCACAGTGCCCCTTTTCTGTATGTGGTAAGAGACGTTTTGTTTTGGTGGTCCCCTGTTGCTGTGATGCACTTCTTGTGGTCCACAGAGCCTGAGGGCATGTTCCTCCTGTGCGGGACATGTCTTTCAGACTGTGTGCTATTGTGCCTGTCCCCCTCTGTGTGCCTGTGTAGCAGATCCCATGTACACCTTGCTGTGTTCCTGTGCACTGGGACATGACTGACTGCCTCTGCCATCCTGACTGGTGTACCTCTGCTGCTGTGCCACACCCTGATGGTCACCCCTGTGCATGGCGGCTATGCTTGTTGGTCCCCTGTGTCTGGCGTGTTTCTGTGGTGCTTCCAGGTGTCACTGGGTGTGCTGTGTCTGTGCACCTCATCTGCTTTGGAGGGCTACTCTCTGGACCATTGGCCTTGTGGCCAGTCCCTGTTGGGCTGTTCACCAGCAACCTTTATGCCACTGCAGTCTTCCCCTGTTGCCCCTTTCATTGTTTTGTGGTCCAGGGTGCTCTTGCGCATCCTGGTTGCGACGGGGCAAATCAGGTTGCGAAATGGCACTTCAATGGTATTCACAGTGGGGATGCACAGGGTGCATCTTGCGGTGCATCCTTCTGTGAATACCACTGTTTGGGCACGTCACATCTCATTTGCCGTGGTGCATCTCAGATGTGCAAGGCACATCTGCTTAGTGAATCCTGCCCAAGATGTTCACAAAATAAACCCATACTCAGGATACACTATACATACATATATACCATATAATGTAAAAAATAATATGGAAGCATGCTTCACCATGAAGATGCATGGAATTTTCTAAGATTGGAAGAGGATGTTTGCAAAATAAACTCATAACTGAGATACACTGTAGAAAGGCACAGGGTCATAATGTTGTGCCAAAAACAGTGCAGGCAAACAATGCCGCAGTTAAAATCTCGTATGCCGCAAACAGAATTGGTGAGGTGATAAGTAGAAACTTGGGAGTGGGAAAAACATGGGACCACATTTTCAAAGTCCAGCAGATGCCCAGTGCATCTAGATGTGCCACACAAATAAATGGGCCAGTGCTAAAAAAGGTTATATTCAAATGAGATGCATGATTGCGCATTCCGTCTGAATATAGCAATGCTTGCATGGAGTGCATATGGGAGCCACTGACAATGCACCAGTGCATCCCACTGGATGGCCTGAATATCTGGAATGGACATACATGGCGCAACTGCAGATAAGCCAGGCCCAAATTCCAGATATGCTCCCAGGTTGCCCCTTAAAACAGGCACTTGTGCCTAGTTGGCCTTACCCGGTTACCAAACACTAAAAAAATAAATAAAAAATATTCAGCCATGGAAATGCAAATGAGGCCATTAGGCATGCAAGGCACAGACTGACCATTTGCATATCATTATTGCCTCCTGTTGCATGCCATCTGCAGGGAAGCACCCAGCAGGATGCACCAGGTGCCTTGTCCCCCACCCAGTCCCTTGTAACTACATACTCCAGCCCCGTTCGTCCCGACCTCAGGTCGTACCTGAAAATAGGCAGATGTCTGCCTAGTGTACCCCAACCGGTTGACAAAAGCTAAATATAAATAAAAATCCCCTTTCATACAGAAAATAATGTTACCCCAGTTCTCTTTTTCTATAGTGCAGTATCCCCCCCCATCCTGATCCCCCTCTGTATATAAAATAATTTTAGTCCAGCACTCTTTTCCATAGTGTAGTATCCCCTTCTGTCCCAATCCCCATCCATATATAAAATAATTTTACCTCAGCCCTCTTTTCCATTGTGTAGTGTTCCCCCCTCCTGTCATGATCCCCATACGAATTAAAATAAAATTAGTGCCCCTGTCTTGAGTTCAATAGTGTAGGGTCCCACTCCCATCCCAATCTCCGTTTGAAATATAGTATAGTAGAGTATATCTGGCTTGACTCTGCATGAGGCCAAACACTTGGTCTATGCTCTGGTGAAGGATTGTGGAGGATCCCTTGATATATTAGTACACCTGGGCACAAATGATATAGAGGGAAACAGTGTGGTGGAGATTCAGGCTAGGTTCCGGCAGCTAGCCTGGGTCTATCATGCCGTTGGGTGCTCAGTCTCCTTCTCAGAGATCCTTCTGGTACCTAGAGCAAGTATGGGGAATAAGCAAAATATTAGGAAAGCTAATAAATAGCTCGGTGAGTGGCGTGAAGCCAATGGGTACGGGTTGGTGGGGGACTGGGGTGCAATCTTGGAAGACAAGTAGCTGTATGCAAGGGACATACTCCTCCTCAACTTTTGGGGGAAGGAGGTTTAGAAACAAAGAGTGGCAGGATTCATCCTGCTAGGTGGGGTTTAAACTTGTGAGGGGGGGCTGGGGCTTGAGGTGGACCCTTGCCTGCCCATCCAGGATGGGCATGGCCTCCTCCCTCAAGCGAGGAGGAGGGAGTACAGATCAAAAGCACCCGATTGTGCATGAGGAGGCTAAAGCAGGCAGCTGCCTGGGAGCTCTCAGGGTGAGGGAAGGGGGCAGGGTAAGGGGATGCATCGGAAGGTGGTCCTGATTAATGCCAGGAGCATGGGGAACAAGAGGCCTGGGCTTCAGGCACTGTTATTGGAAGGTGAAGTGGAGGTGATGGCTGTCACTGAAATGTGGGCCACTCCTGGGCATGACTGGGACCTAAACCTAATAGGGTACACCACGTTCAGAAAGGACAGGGCTGTGGGCAGGGAAGGGAGAGTAGCATTTATCATGAAGGATGGCATAGGGATAAGCAGGGTTGAGGAAGCGGAGGGGCATGTGGAAGCATTATGGGTCACCTTGCAGGCTCCCTGGGGCAAGAGGATGAAGCTGAGGGTTGTATATAGTCCACCCATGCAAACGGAGGACCTGGAAGAAGGCCTGGTGGCAAATCTTAGGGACCACTGTGGTCGGGGAGAGGACAGAACGGTGGTGCTGGGGAACCTAAATATGCCAGAGACTGACTGGGATGAGGATTATAATTATCTGGGAGTGATTTTTGATCAGCAGATGTCCTTTTCTCAACATATTGTGGCCTTAGTAAAAAAAGTGAACAAAAGGGTGGGTGCTTTAAGGAGAACTACAAAATGTTTGCCGTTAATAGACAGGAAGAAGTTAAGTGAACAGTTGATTATTCCAGTACTCAGATATGGTGAATTGACATATAGAATAGCTAATAAATCACTCTTAGACAGGTTAGATGAAACTTATTTCCGATTGACAAATTATGTACTTGAGGGGAACTATCATACTCACCATTGTCTGTTGCTTAGTAAATTAAATTGCTCGCCTTTGAATACTAATGATATTTGTCTCTGGTTAACTCCATTTCATAAAATGAAATATAAATGTTATAGTCATCCTATTTCAAAATTACTATTTCCGGTAGAGCAAAATATGAAAAGAGCATTACCTAGATCACTTAAACAAGATCACTATGGAAAAAATACAAAATAAACATGGCTGCTACTATCTGGAAATCTCTTTCTCCAGAAATAAGGGAAATCATAAATCACTCCATGTTTGTTCAAACTATAAAAGATTTGAAGTCCCACATTTGTAATTGCTAACTATTATCATGGACTTAAGAGTTGTACAGTTTAAAAGTCTTGTACTCCGTATTTGCCCATAGGGAGTATTTTTATCTGTTATTTGTTACTACATTAGTAACATCTATATTTTTATTTCAAAGTGTTTTTGTATGTTTTAGAAGTTTGAATGCATTTCTATTGGATCATGCATGTTTGTAAGTTTTATTCTTTGTCTGTACATTAGATAGGGATTACACAGGTCTGTCTTGTAAACTGGACTTTTGTCCAAATGACATGTATTACCTGTATAAAAATAAACTTTTACCTACCTACCTACCTACCTACCTATGGCATCCTCATTGGCCAGGGAGCAGCATCTGCTGGACATCTCCCAGGATGTGTTCCTTGACCAGTTGGTGACTGACCTGACAAGGGAGGGTCACACCCTGGATTTGGTCCTGTTAGATTGCAATCTCATCAGGGATCTAGCAGTGGGGGACCCACTGGTGGGAACTGATCATGCCAAGGTCTGGTTTTCCCTGGACTTGAGGGGGGGGGAGTAGATTGCACGAAAACTACAGTAGTCGACTTTGGGGGTGCAGACATCAAGGGTATGGAGCAGATCCTTAGAGGCTACTTAGAAGGGATCAAGCCAGGCATGGACACTGACAGCGTATGGGAAATTATTAAAAAGGGGCTCCAAGAAGCTACCAAGGCCTGCACGAAGCAGCGGCACAAGTTTTGTAGAGCCAAGAAGCTGAGTGGGTGGACAAGGAAGGTCCAGGATGCGGTTAGGAAAAAAAGGCTGCTTATAGCCAATATAGGCATTCGCGTAGGATTTTAGGCAAGGGGGAGTATGATATGATCGCCAGGAAGGTCACCAGGGTGGTGAGGTCAGTCAAGGTGAAGACAAAGTGAAGGCTGGCTCAGGGGATTAGGAGAGGTGAAAAAGGGTTCTTCAGGTATATCAGGGAAAGGAGGAAAGGGAAGGGGAGGGGACGATTAGTAGACTGAGGTCAGGGACTGGGTGGGCAGAGGAGACAGGGGAGCAGGTGGATGTACTAAATGACTACTTTGCCTCAGTCACCACTAGGGAGGATGGTGGGGCGGCACCACATGGAGTGGGGCAGGGTGGACCTGCAGATGGGAGGGGGCCATGGATGTTGAATTCCCCAGTGATAGGGTGTGGGAAGTCCTCAAGGCCGTAAAAGCGGAAAAGGCACCAGACAGTCTTCATCCCAGGGTGCTGAAGAAATTGACAAACATCCTGGCCGTATCTCTGGTGGACCTCTTTAACTCCACCCTTCAGTCGGGATGGGTGCCTCAGGATTAGAGAATGGCCCACATCATGCCTATCTACAAGGGCAGTTCGTGAGAGGAGCTAGGAAACTATAGACCGGAAAGCCTGACATCGGCAGTAGGCAAAGTGATGGAGGTTATCTTTAAAGAGAGGCTGGAGGTGTTTCTGTAGGCATGGAGCCACCTGGATGATAGCCAGCATGGCTTTGTTCAGGGAAGATCGTTTCAGACCAACCCTGTGGAGTTCTACAATTGAGTGACGAGAGCGATGGACCAGGGCAGGCCAGTGGATGTCCTCTTTCTAGACTTCAGCTAGGTGTTTGACTCATCCCGGGCTGCTGGGAAGCTGAGGGAAATGGGCGTGGGGGTAAGGGTGGTCTGGTGGATAGGGAACTGGCTAGCTGGGCATTCTCAGAAGGTGGTGGTTGGGGATGGGGGAAGTTTCATCTCCCAGAAGTGTCATTAGTGGGGACCCTCAAAGATTGGTGCTGGGTCCACTCCTGTTTAATGCGTATGATTCATGCATCAGAAATGGTATCAGGAGCGAAATGAGCCTCTTTGCTGACAACTCAAAGCTGGGGGCGGTGGTGATGGGAGGAAGGTAGGTTAGCCCTACAGGGGGACCTGGAGACTCTGGAGGGGTAGTCACGCACCTGGACACTGAGGTTTAATACTGAGAAATGCAGGGTTTCCACTAGGGAGCCAGGAACCCAGCTCATGTGTTCACCTTGGGAGAGGAGACACTGCAGGCTTTGAGTGGGGATAACGACCTCAGGGTGGCTGTGGATGCCAAAATGAACAACTCAGAGCAGTGTAGAAGGGCTGCGGTAAAATGAAATAAAATGCTGGGGTGCACAGCCAGAGGAATAACCACTAGAATCTGGGAGGTGCTTCTTTCACTGTATAATTGCCTGGTTAAACCGCACCTTGTATACAGCATGCAGTTTTGGCATCCATACTTATCAAGCATTTGTCAATGCTGAATGTTGCTTGCTTATATGTGCTGTTTAGGTATTTGAAAGTGAAAATACCATGCCTAAGAACTGTCAGCGGGGGTTGGAAGGTCATGCTGCCCGACAGTAGCCCATTTTCCACTTTATTCCCCTTTGCGGAATGCGGGCGAGCAATGACGCTTAGGCACAGCATGCCAACGTCTGCCACACTCCGGTCCCTTTACTACACCGCTCTAGTAGTGCCTACAGTCATCACCAGGGGCCGCTACAGAGTGGTGGGTCCCTGAATCCTGCCCCGGGATAGGAGATGAATCCTCTGGATGCTCAATCCTATCCTTCCCCTGCCGACCCCTGGTGGCCTGGGCTCGAATCCGAAACCAGGTCTCCAGCATGGCATGAGGTGTGGCGTCCAGAGCCTCAACCCTCAGTACCAGTGGTCCAGCAGTAATGCTGCCTTTAATACTCCCCTCCACTTCCTGCTCCAGTGTGCCCTGTCCCCCGCGTACAAGTCACTATTCCCCCCAGACCATACCCCAGTTAGTCACTAACCCATAATGTTTGATGTGGCACCAATCCCTCAGCCACTCGTTGAACTCCTCAGGCCTACCCTTCCTCCCCATGCTTGCACATGGTACCAGCAGTACCTCCAAGAATGCCACCGACTTCCCCAACCCCTCACACTGCCTGCCCAACTACTCAAACCTCCCCCTCACTACTTCCACAGTGTGCCCCGCCAAGTTGTTTGTACGCACATGCAACAGCAAATGAGGTTTCTTCCTCCCCCTTGCTGCACACTTGAGCAGTGCCTGCCCTGCCCCTCCTTCAGTCAACCTGGGGACAGCTTCAACCCAAATATGGCTGTGCCTTCCCCCTTTCAGTCCCATCTCACCCATTTCAGTATAGAATCCCCCAGGATGAGTATCCCCCCGTCCCTTACCCCCTTTCCCTTCTAATGCCCCTTCCACCACCCCAGTCTTTGTTCTTCCCTGCCCCTTACCCCTGCCAGCTGCACCCTCTGTGACTTCTGTATCTGTACCCCTACTTCCATCTCACCCCTTTTCTTTGCCTTATTCCTCCCATTCCCTTTGAACCCCTTCACAGCCTGATTACTTCCTACTGGGCTTCCCATGTTGACCTCTCCTCCTCCCCTGCCGATTTCCAACCCCAGTCCTATTTGCCCACTGTTGTCGATTTAGTGCCCCCATTGCCTTCTACCCCGATAGTGATGCCCCTCCCATCCTTCCCCCTTCCAGTAGCCTTCTCTCCTCCAGTCACTACCCCTCCTTCCTTACTAGCTCCCCTTCTACCCTTTCATCCATCTCATGCCCCGCTTGTCCTCCCCACTTCAGTATGTTCCTGCTCCCCCTCTCTCTCCCGTAGCAGAGGTTCAAATCTATTCCTAGTCGATACCCCTCCTACATCTCTTCCCCTATCGGTTCCCCCCTCCTACTTGTTCCCCTCCATGCCACCCCTGGTCCCTCCCTCACTACCCGCAGCCATCTGCTCTCTCCCCTGGTACTCCTCATGGTGTCTTCCTCCCCCATCAGGAGGCCCAACCCTCACCTCGGGCACCCCTCCCGTTCTCCTGTCTTTTCTGTTAGTGCTCTCTGATACTGGGGTCAGCTTCACTCCCAGTTGTTCTCCTGCATCCCTCTTTGCCATCCCCATCCCCCCAGGATGCCTACCATACTCATCTGCCCTGCCACTTAGACTCCTCCCTAACCTCCACAGTTCCTCCCTCAAACTAGCCAGTCATCTACAGACCATACATGCCCCCCGATCCTCCAAGTCCAGTCCAGGATCATGGCGGACCCACACCCTGTACAGCTCACCACCCTTCCAAAGATGCCTGCCCTATTGACATGTGGCACCTGCCCCATTTTGGCCCCCATCTTATGTTATGGGCTCTTACTCCCAGATTCTGTACCCTACTACAACTGTTAGGCCCCTATTTACTCAAATTCCTGTTCCCCCCACACTAATCCTCCTACTGCCCCTTGCTGACCGGGTTAATTCAGTCTCAAATCTCATCCATTAGATACTGTATTACTGTAGCAATCCTAAAGCCTCCTTGTCTGTTTTTCACCCCTCAGCTGCCATACTTTTTATGCTCAGCTCTCATATAGTTTCACTTAGCCCAGTTAGAAATCCTATTGCACTCCAAGTATTACTCAGCTCAGTTAGAGAAATAAACAGAACAACTAAATCTGTGTTATTACAGCATTCCTAAATGTATCCAATCATTGCTTTGTCTCCACTCCAGAGACCCTGCTGTAATATAGGACCATAGGAGACCTTGGCGGAGGGTGGTAACTCTAAAGTCCCAGCAGAGCTCCAGTGAGCTGGCTCACTCCCCGCTCTCTCTCACTCATTCTATTTCTCCCGACACTGCAGGCTGCCCTTTTGTACTGGGCTCCTGCTTGCATTGGCACCTTTTCTTGCCCACAAAGAAATCCGCAGCAGTCCGACAGAGCTCTGTTGAGCTCGCTTACTCCCCCTCTCTCACTCACTCATTCTGTTTCTCTCAGAGCTACAGGCTGCCCTTTTGTACTGGGGTCCTGCCTGCGTTGGTGCCTTTTTCTGCCCACAAAGAAATCTACAGCAGTCCCAACAGAGCTCCTTCGAACTTGCTCACTCCCACTCCCTCACTTGCTCATTCTGTTTCTCCCAGCACTGCAAGCTGCCCTTTTGTTCTGGGCCACTACCTGCATTGATGACTTTTTCTGCCCACAAAGAAATCTGCAGCAGTACCGACAGAGCTCCTTTGAGCTCGCTCACTCCCCCCTCTCACTCGCTTGTTCTGTTTCTCCCAGTGCTGCAGGCTGCCCTTTTATACTGGGCTCCTGCCTGCATTGCTGCCTTTTTCTGCCAACACAGAAATCTGCAGCAGTCCCGACAGAGCTCAGTTGATCTTGTTCACTCCTCCTCTCTCACTCGCTTGATCTTAATCTGTCCCAAACACTGATTTCCCACAGCGACTGCACTATTCTGTGCCAGAAGTACAAAAACATGTTTCAGCCTGGATGTGAAAAATGACAGCTGTACTGTTCATAGGGAGGTGTGAAAACATGCCAGTGTGGAGTGAAAATATTACAGATTTGCGAAGTTACAAGGGTGCATGGAAACAATGCAACACATGCTTGTAACACAGTCATTTTACGGACTTTCATCACCAAATTTTCAACATAGGCATTTTAGGGCCTCTACTCATGAACAGTGTCACTGTCATTTTCTTAATCTGTCCTGAACACTGATTTCCCACAGAGACAGCGCTATTCTGCACCGGAAGTGCGAAAACACATTTCAGCCAGGATGTGAAAAATGACAGCTGTACTGTTCATAAGGAGGTATGAAAAAATGCCAGTGTTTAAAATCTGGCTTGAAAATATTACAAATTTGTGAAGTTACGAGTGTGCGTGGAAACTGCACAATGCACTCTTGTAAAACAGTCATATGTTTGGATTTTTTTCACCAAATTTGCAACATAGGCCTTTTGAGAGCCCTCCTCATGAAGAGTGGCACTGTCATTTCATTAATCAGTCCCGAAAGGTGATTCACACAGTCACCGTGAAATCACCTTTTGGGACTGAATAACGCAATATTAGCGACTGAATTCATGAGGAGGGGTCCCAAGAATCCCATGTTGAAAATGTGGTGCCAAAATTCCCCAAAATGCCTGAGATATGCACCAAAGTTGAAAAAACCCTATTCATGCCATTATACAGCTTACCTGCATTTCTTCAGTTTGTGGTCGGATTTGAAGAGTGCAGACATGTTTCCGGTCCACCGAAGATCCTCGTGCTGGGCTCCAGAGGTAAGTATGGGGTGGGTGTGTGTGGGGAGTCGGGGTGCGCAGATGGTGGGTGTGGGCTGGAGGAGGGGCAACCGAACTCTAAGAGGGACTGTTTCCTTATTTTACAGGTCTTGGAAAAAAAAAAAGTGGGACTGTTTTTTTTTCAGGGACTTTGGCATGCTGGGGTGGGCTCCCAGTATGCCACCTGAGTGTTTTTTCTGGGGGGGTCTGTAGGCGACGGGGGATTGGGCACCCCATCGGCACATACCATTTGGGGGGGAGCTGAGGGGGATCGGGCACCCCCCTCGGCAGACAACAAATTGGGAGACATTATGCTGATGGGAAGTGGGCTCCCCATCAGCAAATTCGACTGGGAAGGGGGGACTGAAGCCAACAGGGGTTGGGCACCCCATCGGCAAAGAAAGCAGTGAAGGGCATGATGCCAAGGAGGATTGGGCACCCCCTCAGCATACATCAGAAAGTTGGGTGTGGGGACATTATGCTGATGGGGACTGGATTCCCCATCAACAAACTGGGTCAGGGCATGCAAGGTACCGCCCTGGAATGATGGGTCGCTCCCTCATTGCAGCAGAATGGTTGACACTGCAGTGACGAGGCAGTCCCTGAATGCAGCGGCTAAAATGTTTCAAGGTGGTGGCACACTGGCTGAACTAGTGTCAGCAGCAGCGTCCTACCCCATTGGGGAAAGTGAGCCAAACCTCAAAAGGCAGTGGGGGCACCGGCCACAAATAGTGCCGCACCTTCACAACTTGCTTCTGCAGCAAGCTGCCGCAACATGTTTCTTGCACATGCACGCAAGCAACATAAAAAGGGATATAGCACTCCTGGAGAGGGTCCAGAGGAGGGTGGCCAGGATGATACAGGGTCTGGGGAAGAAGTCCTATGGGGAGACATTCAAGGAGCTCAACCTCTACTCCCTGGAGTAGAGGAGGGACAGAGGGGATGTGATTGAGGTCTTCAACTATCTTAAGGGGGTAAGTAGGGTAAGCCAGGATAGGGTGTTCCAGCTGAGAGAGGAGGGGGCTACCCGGGGCACCCAATGAGGCTGGTTGGCAGGAGGCTTGGGGGGAGAACGCAGACACTACTTCATTGAGAGGGTGGTGGAACCCTGAAACACTCTGCCTGTGGAATTGGTGGATGTAGATACTGTGGAGGGGTTCAAGAGAGGCTGGGATTGGTATAGGGGGAAGGTGCAACTCAGAAGGGCCAGTATTGGAGACTGAACCCAGTCAGGGGATGGGAGTGGGATACCTCGTGGGGAAGGTGAGGGATGCTGCAATGGTGCCCTGAACAGGCACTGATCCCCTAGCAGACCCGATAGACCATAGGGCCTACTGTGCTTGCTTCTTAGTATGTTAGTATATAAAACAAAATACAGCCCAATCCCTTTTTCCATAGTGTGGTGTCCCCCCTCCCCATCCCGATCCCCATTCAAAATAAAAATAATTTAATCCCCTGTCCACTTTACCATAGTGTAGTGGCCCCCCACCCACTCTGACACCCACATCCCACCCCGCTACCCCAGTCCAAGCATGGCCAGTTGGCCAGTCAGCTGATGAGCAGCACAGCCCTCCACACACCTCCACGGCTGCCCACTGACTGAACTGTCAATGAGTGATAGCTTACTGTACGTACTACAAGTCCATTGGTTGACACTGCCAACCAATGGGCTTGCAATGTGTACTGTAAGCTGTCATTCACAGCAAGAGGCATTACTTTGACTACCATGGCAGCAAGAAGACAGATGGCCGCACCGCTCATGCATGGGCTGCCTCCCCACATGTCAGAGGGGATCCAGAATGGTGACTCCACGACTCTGCTCCTCCAGCCACACTTTGCAGCAGAAAACATGCAGGGGCCAGAAGGAGACATCAGGGACACAAATGGACCCTAGCCACAGCAGTGAAGATGAGGGGAAAAATGGGAGCCACCAGACACTAAGCACAGCATAGTTGGGGCTTACAAATTCATGGAGAATTATAAAATAGTTATTTATTTGAACATTTCACCAGGAATGCATACTTAGCTACAATAGCTCATTTCCAGATGCATCCTGGGGGGAGAGGGAGGAGGGAATACAATTTGCATACAAATGTCTTAAATATATATAGCTAAAAAGAAGAAAAACTAACCGGATACAAGTTTGCAACATGAAGGGCAGATCAATCACATTCCATAATAAATAAAAAACAATTATGATGAACAAAACAACACAAAAATGGTTTAATTTTAATTCTACAAAACATATTTGTGGGACAAACTGTGTAAGGGGGAAGGTAAAACCTATTAACCTCAGGTGGGAACCCCACTAGGGTATGAACACTGCTTGATGCATACTCAGCCAGTGCTAAAGGCTTTGTTTGTGCCAAGAATATACATAAGGGGTGAGAGTAGGAATGAAAAAAATGAGAAACGGGGGGGGGAGGAAGTAGGTGCGGAAGGAGCTGACGGTTAATGGGAGGAGGGGAGTATGGATACTAGAAGAACCTGCAAGATGGAGTGATATAATTAAGAAGGAGATAGGACAATGAACAAGTGCACTGGGCAGAGCAGCTATACAATGGGAGGGGAATTCCAAACATTAGAAAAATAATAGGAGAAGGATGAGCATCCTGACATGGAAGTTCAGTCACGGAGGGTGAAGGTCCTATAGAGGGAGTTGCAGAGAGAGTAGGAGGGGGTAGGAGGAGTGGATAAGTGGTGAGGAGGGTGGTAGGAAGCCAAGCCAGAACTTTCTAACTAGTGAGGCACTGTGGACAAGGTGTTTTGCTCCAAGGGGGGGGAGAGGGCAGTGTAGAGGTCACACTGTTGTGCACGTAGAGGACAGGCAAAAGCAAAGCAACAGAAGGAGTTGAATAGAGTGTCTAGTCTGGTGAGGGTGGACTTAGAAGGAACACTATAAACTATGTCACCAAAATCAAAGATTGAGAGGATCATCTTCTGGACAATTTCCATGTGGACTAGTGGGGGGAGACAACCGCTGTGTCTGTACAGAACGCCTAGTTTGGGATGTAGTTTTTTGTGAATAACATCTACATCACCAATAAAATTGAGATTCCTGTTGAGCCAAAGTCAGAGGTACATGAAGGAGGAGACATCCTCTAATAAGGACCCCTCGAGGGTATGAAAGGTAGGGGTGGCAGTAAGCCTGGCAAGCTTTTGTCTGGTGCCAAAGGTCATTGAGACTAATTTTTTGGCATTTAGTGACAGCTGATTTATGCGAAACCAGCACTGGGCATTACTGAAATCCAGCTGAAGGCTGGTAGCCACATCAGAGGGGTAAGTGCCAGAGGTAAACAAAACAGTATAATCTGTGTGCATGTGGATATCAGCAGAGTTTATGGGAAGAGAGAGGGAGAGATAAAGTTGCCTACCCTGAGTGATTGGGTCCTACCCATAAGATATGAATGGAACCAGCGAGTAGCAAATTTAGATAGACCAGCTGCTGCAAGCTTGTTGAGGAGAAGTATGTGGTAAACAGTGTTGAAGGCTCTGGCCAAGTCAAAGAAGATCACAGAAGTGATGTGGCCCTGATCCATGCCAGAGAGGATGAAGCCAGTGAGCCAAAGAAGGGAAGTCCTGGTGGAGTGGGCTTTGCAAAACCCAGACTGGAAGGGGGTGAAGAAGGAGAAGGAGTCAAGGAATGGAGAAAGCTGAGCCAGAGCCAGGTGCTCTTGGAGTTTTGCAAGGATGGGAGTAGGGATATTGGGCAGAAATTGTCTGGATTAGAGGAATCCCCACTCTTGGGGAAGGGGACGACTGTGGGAAGCTTCCATGCATCAGGGACAGTGACAAGACTGAAGAAGAGATTCAGAAGGGAGGTAAGTGGAAGAGCAATGACTTGCTGAGAGGTGCAGAAGCTCAGGGTCAAGCCCATCTTGGCTTTTGTCTTTTTGGGGTTAAGGGCTAGAAGAGTTTTAAGGGTGTCACTGGCACATAACTTCCTTTATAGCAGGGGTTCTGACATCACTTCCCAAAACTGCTAACAACATACACCTGTTCATATCCTTAAAGGCACAGCATACTGAATGGGGGTAGAGAACTCACAAGCTTGCACACACTAAAACAAGAACAAAAAAAATGGCATCTGTAACAGGAAGGGACACAGACATGTGGGTAGTGGTGAAATGCACTGGTTGTTGAGCACCAGTGTTCTGGGAGACATTCTGGATTCTGCGTTGCTGCCCTATTTGCAGGCACCTCTCTGGTCTGAGGGAGGAGGTTGTTCATTGCCATGCTGACCTGGCAAGGATTCTGGAAACCTGTTCCCCCACCCAGGGACCACCCAGGCCACTGCCTCTACCTCAGAGGTTGCCAAGAAAGAGGAGTGGTTGGATCACAGTGGGCTCAGAGAGGATGAGGGTGGTGGAACAGAGGCGAATCACTCCAGTTGTGCCTCTCCACAATTCATTCACCACTTTGGTGGAGCATGGTTCCTCTATGGAGGCACCCACAGTGGAGACCAAGGAGGATGCTGGGAACCTCCATAATGGAGACCCACATAAAGGTGGCACAGGACCCCACAGGGGAAGGAAACAACTCCTGGTTGGGGACTCAATTGTTAGGGGTAGAACTGGGGAAGGGAGGGGAAAGGGAGGTATGGTGCCTGCCCGGCACCATGGCTTGGAGGTACAGGAAGCAAATCCTCAGGATTGTGGGAGCAGCTACAAGAGGGAGTGAGCTGGATGTCATTACCCACCTAGGGACAAATGACCTGGCTGAAAATGGGATCAGAGCAGTGCAACAGGAGTTTGTGGAGTTGGGGAGGGGCCTTAGACAAGTCGCACACACGGTAACTTTCTCGGAAGTGCTACCCGTCTATGGCATGGATGCGGATAGGGTACTCTACACCATGGGATTCAATGACTGGTTGAAAAACTGGTACAGAGCTCAGGGATTTGGCTTTACTGGGGACTGGGGCTCCACCTGGAAGGATGCAGGCCTATACTGGTGTGATGGTCTGCATCTATCGAGGAGGGGAACCAGAATCCTAGATGATAGGTTTAAATGCTTAATTGGCAAGCATTTAACCTAGCCAAGGGGGAAGCACTGAAAAGGAGAAGGGAAATCCTAGCCTCCCTCAAAAAATCAGGGTTGTTAGTGAGGTAAACACCAAGATAGAGCAGTCAATAGAGAGAAGGGCAGAGGTAAATGAAGAAAAAGACAAAGGCAGTAAGGACAGGGATGGGGCAAAAAGAAATAAAGGCAAAATAAATGGAGGGTAATGAGTACCAATGCTCGTAATCTAGGTAAAAGGCTCCCCAAAATGGTGGCCTTGATAGAAGAGGAATGCCTGGATATCGTGGCAGTCACAGAAACATGGTACACACAGAACCATGACTGGGATGTCAACATACCAGGATACACAATCTACAGGAGGGACATGGAGGGAAGAAGAGGAGGAGGAGTAGCTCTCTATGTAAGGGAAGGGATCAAAACAACAGAACTAAAGGGTAAACAGGGAGGAGGGGAGGAACTGTGGGTCACTCTGGAGATTGGAAATGGCACCACAATCTGCACAGGGGTTGTATACAGACCCCCGTCTCAGGGGGAGGAACTGGACAAGGAAATGATAGAAGCATCCATAGGATAGCAGAGAAAGGGGAGATATTGCTGATGTGAGACCTGAATATGCCAGATGTTAATTGGAGCACCTTTGCTGTAGCCACATCCAAGAGCAGGGCCATTCTCGATGCCCTACAGGTGGCATGCCTCAGACAGCTAGTTTTGGAACCCACTCGGGAGGCAGCAATCTTAGACGTGGTACTCTCAAATGGGAATGGAGAGAGGATCTCCAATTTTGAAGTGGGTAGCCATCTGGGAACAAGTGACCACCAAACAGTGTGGTTCACGATAAACTTAGCTACAGAGTCAAGCCATACAAAAGTGAAGGTACTGGACTTCAGGAAGGCTGATTTTGTCAAAATGGGAGAGTGCCTCAGAAAAGCACTAGCAAACAGGCAAGAATGTGGGGTGGAGTAACAAAGGGGAAACATGAAAAACACCATCACAGAGGCAACAAGCCTTTGTTTGAAGCAAATAAATCAAAATGAAAGAAAAACCCACTATGATTCTCAAAAGAAGTGGTGGGGAAGGCTAGGGAGAAAAAGATAGCATTCAGGGAGTATAAGGAAATACAGAAGGAGCAGGACAGAGAACTGTACCAGTTAAAGCAGAAGGAAGTGGGGAAGACAGTCAGAATATCAAAGGCCCAAACTGAGGAAAAGATAGCCAACTCAGTTAAGAAGGGGGATAAAACCTTTTATAGGTACATTAGGGAGCAAAGAAACACTAAGGCAGGGATACTGAGGCTGAATAAAGAGGAAGGCAGCTGGGCAGAGAGCGACAGTGAAAAAGCAGGGATACTGAATGAATACTTCTGCTCAGTATTCACAATGGAAGAGCAGGGGGAGATACCTAATCCAGTCAACAGAATCACTCTGGATAGGGGGGTTGATATTAGTCCTTTCACAGAAGAATGGGTTCTGAAAGAACTCTTAAAACTGAAGGTGGATAAAGCAATGGGGCCTGATGGGATTCACCCCAGAATTCTAAAAGAACTAAGGGAAGCACTAGTAACACCACTGACTGCCCTTTTCAATAAATCATGGGAGGATGGTGTGGTACCTGAGGACTGGAGGAGGGTGGATGTGATTCACTTTCACAAAAGTGGGAGGAAGACAGAGGCTGTAAACTACAGACCTGTCAGTGTGATCTTAGTGGTAGGGAAAATGATGGCATCAGTTCTGAAGGAAAGAATTGAGTACGTAGAGGCCAGCGGGGCATAGGACCCAAGGCAGATTAATTCACAGCAGGAAGGTCATGTCAGACAAATCTAATTGATTTCTTTGAGTGGGTGACCAAAGTAGTAGACCAGGGAGGGGCTGTGGACATGGCCTACCTTGACTTTAGCAAGGCATTTGACACAGTCCCACACAAAAGATTAATAAACAAACTAGACAGCCTGGGAGTGGGTCCCAGGGTGGTAGTCTGGGTAAAACACTGACTAGATAACAGAATACAGAGGGTAATAGTAAATGGAGTCCACAGTGAAGAAAGGGGGGTTACTAGTGGGGTACTACAGGATTCAGTACTGGGGCCAGTCTTTTTTAATGTCTTTATAAGTGACATTGCAGAGGGACTGGAAGGAAAAGTATGTCTCTTTGCAGGTGGCACAAAGATCTGCAACAGGGTTGATACACACGGTGGGGTGGAAAGAATGAAAAGGGACTTGGCAAGGTTGGAGGAATGGTCAAATGTATGGCAGCCTAGACTTAACGCTTAGACTCAACGCAAAGAAGTGCAAACTAATGCACCTGGGAAACAAAAACCCAGGGGAAGAGTACACAATGGTGGGTGAGATACTGACAACAACAAAAATGGAAGGGGACCTGGGGTAGTCATATCAGATGACCTAATGGTGGGCCAGCAATGTGAGAAGGCAGTAAGGAGGGCTGGGGGGATACTGGGATGCATAGGGAGATGCATCACCAGTATAAAACAGGAAGTTGTTGGCCCTCTGTACAGACAGTTGGTAAGGCCACATCTGAAGTACTGTGTACAGTTCTGGAGACCCCATCTCCACAAAGACATAGACAGGGTAGAGGCTGTCCAGAGGAGGGCAACCAAAATGGTGCAGGGTCTGCACCAGAAGACATATGAAGAAAGATTAAAGGAGCTTAAGGTGCATAGCCTCAAGGAAACGAGGGAGAGGGGGACATGATAGAAACTTTCAAATACCTCAAGGGAATCAACAAAGTCCAAGAGGGTATCATCTTTCAGAAAAAGAGATGTGCAAGTACAAGGGGGCACAATTTAAAGATAGAGGGGGAGCGGCTCAGAGGTAATGTGAGGAAGTATTTCTTCACAGAGAGGGTTGTAGAGGCATGGAACAGCCTTCCTGAGGAGGTCATAGAGTCAAACACAGTGGGTGAATTCAAGAATCCATGGGACAGACATAAGGCAATTCTAGTGGGGGGGGTAGGAGGAAGTAGACTGTTGGTTAACTAGGATCTGCAGCTTATCCATTAAGTAGGGAAATGGGCAGACTAGGTGAGCCAAGTGGTCCTTATCTGCCATCAGATTCTGTGTTTCTATGTAGGTAGGAACAGGTCCCTCCAGTACAGCACAAGACTGCTGTGGAAATGCAGAACTTGGTAAGAAATATTTTTCCTCACATCTCTTGCAAGACAAAAGTAAGCTTCAACATTAGTAACTACCTGACCAGTTGGGAGTATTTGTTTGCTAAAAACTCTGGTGTGGGAGGTGAACATTGATTAGGCTGCTGCACCGAAAATTCTGCAGCTTCTAGCCCAGATACTGATTCTGACACTTTCTCACCTGGGCTGCAGCAGGGCAACGGGTGATGAAAGCCAAGTTAAGCTATATAGTTATTTTCTTTTTGGTATAAAATGATATTAATGGAAGGCAGCTGTAGTTCATGATCACAAAAAATGAACTGAGACTAAGGATGTTCGCCTGATTCACAGTGTTTGTTAAAACAAGCTAATAAGCTTTAAAAATTATTATTACATTCCTTACAATACTGTTAGATTTATGAGGCAAAGGCTAGATGTATAAAAAAACATTTTTTCCAGTAGCAAAGAAAACTTAAAAATAATATAATTTTCAGACACAGTAAAGCTTACCTTTTATTAATTTTCTATGTTTATATTTACACATTCTTTATTACTGAGGGCATTTGTATGAAAACAGGGTCTCTATGTCTCAGACTTCCTCTCATCCTCCAGCTGTTCACCCCTCCTCAAGTCATAACCTTTTTGTTTGTGAGAGCGGAATCTTTTCCCACAGGCTTGCAGATTTTTAAAATGTTTTGTAACAAATCCATTGTGAAACATTCATTGTATCAACATTGTACTATACCATCCTACTTTTATTATAATGTTTTTTAACTTAGCTATCTAAAATGATTCAATTGCATTTATGGTTTTCTTGCCCCTAACTGTAACTACATATTTGCTTATCCTTTACCTTGTGGAAAACAATCTGCAGATAAGAAGCTGTTTGTAATGTTAGCATTTCCAGGAATTATACATTCATACTCCCAAATATTGCATGTTTAAAGGCATGTGAATACATTTTGCAGTGCAAAACTGTGTTTTGGATTGTTTTCTTTTCATGGCTAATATTCTGTGTCATTCTCCTCATGGAACCAGTAATTTGGAGTTTTGACTATGTCATGATCTGTGAACAGAACTCAGGGATGTACTAATAGGGCAACTGCTCATGCTTGGAGTTCTGTACATAAGCCGTGACGTACTGTAGTCAAAACTCGACATTCTTGTTTCCATAAAGAGAACTGCACAGAATGTTGTCCCTTCAAAGGTAACATTGCAAAACACAGTTTTCACATCATTGTTTATTCTGGTCTGGTTAAATATGTCATGAATTATTTGATGGTATGAATACTATTTCTGAAAATAGGATTATTATAAGCAGCTGTAGATCAGCAATGATTTCCTTTCTCCTTTAAGCTAGGACTATTATGTATCTATTATACCAGTCTTTCTTTTGATGAACTGTACAACTTATCTGGTATGTATTTCCAAACTGTTATAAATGATGAGACTTTCTTTTTTCAGATCAGCCCCAATACTCAAATGGTTAGCACAGCACTGACCAGGTTAGTGCCACACTATCTGTAATTAGCGGCAACCGATGGGGTGGCAGCCATATTTGAAAATCCCTGGTGCCTTGCGCTGAACACGCAGTGCTACATCACAGAATATACTGTTTCACCAATGAAAAACTGTCATCCCCATGGCATGCCAGGTGTAGTCAGATCTTAAGCGGTTTCAGCAGCGCTAAACAAGCACCGATACTGTGTTTTTCTCTGCTTAAAACCTTGCCCTTAACCCAATGCAACAACGCCCCCCTTCCCTCACAGAGTTGAACATCTTGGGCAGTCATCCCAAGTACCTGGTGGTTTAGTGGAATCCCCAACCCCTCAATCACCTGTCCAGCTATACATCTTACTTATCTGGTGGTCTGGTGGTCCCCTGTCCCAGTTGCCCATCCGGTAGCTGTGAGGGAAGGGTGAGGAGTATATTCCTCCATCAAAACATATCATGCCCCTCTCATATAATTTGTTTAAACTCTGCAGACAAAAAAAGTAAAAGAATTTCCCAATAGGAAGTACAGAAATGTTTTGGTAGTCTAGTGGACACCCACCCCCCTTGGATGGTCATCAACTCCTCTTCTTGACCTGCTGGCTCAAGGCTATCCTCCGCTCACCCCCTATCACCTTAGTTACCTAAGCCACATGGCAGCAAAAGTGATGATGACTGACACAGCCCTCCAATTACCTCCTTGTCCAGCTACTGACCGACTGTCAACACATGATCACAAGTGCACTACTCCTGCTCTCCTGTTCCATTCTTTCTGTCACATTGCTTTAGACTCTCCTCCCCATGCCCGTCACTGTTTTTTGTACGTATATCTCCCTCTCTTATCCTTGCCTTGCCAGACTGGATCCCCTGTTCCTGCAGAGGACTTCCTTCTCCACATACATCACTGTTCCTTCACACCTCCCTGTCTCTTGTATCTCAAAGGCCATCACCTCTCTTACTGAACCTCGCTCATATCTACTGTAAGTTTTCATTTGGTTCCCTTCCTTGTGATTTCTCCTCCCTCCTATCCTGCTCTCAACCTTGCATTCTATTTCAAGGTCAAAAACCTCAGTTGGTGAGTCTTCATTCTCTCATGGTCACCCCTTACAGGTCTCCCTCCCCATCCTTTCTGCTTCCTCTCAATCCTCCTTGAAGTCTCTACTTCAAGTCCACACTTCTTATGTTTTCTTCTGCAACTCCACCCTCATTTCTCAGCCACGGGATTCCCAGCTACCGGGCGGTCGGCACCCCTCTAGCCGATGCTCGAGACCGCAGACACGGACCCAAGGCCCTACAAGGTACGGCAACTGCCGCAACTTTTTCGACCGCCCCCCTTCCCCACCTCTGCTGATTATTAAATATAGTAGCTCCTGCCAAAATATTAGTCCACATCCCCTGGCGCAGTGCCCCACCAACAGAGACTTAGCTCGTGATCCCCCTCTTCTCTATCTAGCCTACCGGATCCAACTCTCAGGGCCTCGCCTTACTAAAACACATAGGCTCTCCTTGGCTGTGCCTTCACCACTAAATATCTTTTATGCTATCAAATTTGGGTCGACCTGGATCGGAAAGCTACTGATAAGCTGCATTAATCCAGCAACCCCACTGGCCCCTGGGCTATGAGTGGCTCCTTTTGAGGTACCATCATGTCGGGCCCTATATGGCTCCTTTTACTGCCCTTCTTCTGCTGATACCAGCTGCCCAGCATTGGACACCTGAACTACCATCATGTTTGGTCTACAGCGGCACCTTGTGCTGTATACCACATGGCAACTTATCCTTTAATTGCCTCCGTGATTCCAAGTACCAATACCTCGAACCCTGGTCTTGGACCACACATACCAGTAGTACTTATAACACTCCCCCACCACAAGGTCTACTTCCTGCCACGCAGACTTCTATCTCCTCCCCGCCTATTGTGGTAGGGGTACTAGCTCTTGCTACAACAGATCAGCTCTTCTATGGTGGCTACTTTCCAGTCCCTAAAAACATCAGATCTACTAGACGGGAGAAAGGCAGGAATTACAAGCTTATAATTAGTGCTCTTAGAAAAATGCTACTTATCCTCCTGCTTTGTTCAGGCAATGTAGAACTCAAACCCTGGCCCCCAGAAGCTATTGCTTTGCCAGCAGAACTAGCAAATTTAAAAGGAATAAGCTTCTTGCATATTAACGTATGTAGCCTCCTTAAAAAGATAACCTTAATACAAACCTGGGTAAATCATACCTCTCCTGACATACTTGTGATTTCTGAAACTTGGCTTAGACCCAGCACCACTGATAGAGAAGTAAACATACCCAACTATGCCTTGTTCAGAGCTGATAGGCATGCCAGAGGAGGAGGGGTAGCTATCTACGTTAAAGACAAATTTTCTGCCTCCTGCTTATCCTCGGCATCTGTCGCTAGCGAATTCGAATGCCTAATTCTCAAAGTGGAAATTACACAGACTACTGCACTCTGCGTAATAGGATGCTACAGACCACCGTCTGCTGGCCTACAGCTTGTGTCATATCTAAGTGACAAGTTGGGACAGGGCTGCCAGAAACTATTATTTTAGGAGACCTCAACTTTGACTGGCTCTCTAACACAGCTGCCCCCCTTGCATCCTTCTGTGATGAACATGGGCTGACGCAACTTATTACGGAACCAACACGCCCAAACGCAAAGAACTCCAGTAAAAGTACACTTTTGGATGTGCTAATGGTGAGCAAACCTCATCTCTTCTCCCACGCTGATGTCTTCTTCTCAGACGCCAGCGACCATTGTTTTATTGAGGGAGTAAGATCCACCAACAACCCAGCACCCATCAGCAAGTTCTCTATGAAGAGATCCAGGCGCAACTTCAATGAACATGCCTACCTAAACGAGCTTAAGTACTCCCCTGAGTGGCAAGATTTCTACCTGGCCAAAACGATTACGTCAGCTTACAATATCTTCCACAACATTCTATCAAGGGCCCTTAATAAGTATGCTCCCCTTATTAAAGTTCGAACTAGGACCAAAACCTGTAAATGGTTCACCCCTCAGATCAAGTCCTTGCTTCTAGAAAGAGATAAGCTCTGGAAAAAAGCGCAGACTGAACACTGCAGAGGATTGGAACCAGTTCAGGAGACTACGAAATTTATGTACCAAAACAATCAGAGAATCGAAGACCACCTTCTTCAAATCTGAACTCGACTCTGCCACAAAGAGCCCAATCAAGCTCTGGAACACAATCAGTGATCTGCTAGGCCACTCCCCAGGAAATTCACTCCCGACCAAGATTACCTCTGGCAACTTGACTATAACTGAAAAGATGGATATACTTGACGCATTCAATAACCACTTTGCTACTGCAGGCATGGCATTTGATAACTCCCCTGCAAACATACTTCTCTCCCAGACTTCCAGCCAACTGCCTGAAACTCCAATAGCTTTGCCGCCTTTCTCACTTCAACCTTCCACACTGAAAGAGGTAGAGGACCTCTTGCTTCAGTTGGATACTAGAAAAAGTGCTGGAACCAACTCCTTTGACCCTTACTTCCTAAAAATTGCCTACCACGTACTAGCGATACCCGTCACCCACCTTTTTAACTTATCCCTGTCTCAGGGCACCTTACCATCTATATGGAAGACAGCACATGTCATACCACTGTTCAAATCAGGTGACCGTGGCTATCTCAATAACTACAGGCCAATTTCCCTCCTTCCGGTCCTGTCCAAGCTCCTAGAGAAAATTGTAAATGCACAGCTGAGGACTCATCTTGAGTCTAGGAACTGCTAAATCCTATGCAGTCCGGATTCAGAGCTAAACATAGCACTATCTCAGCCCTCGCCAAAGTTACTAATGACTGGCAGTGTAATCTTGAGAGCAAAAACTTTATTTGTGCTGTTTTCCTTGATCTAAGCAAGGCTTTCGACACCGTCCGACCATAGTCTGCTCCTCTCTGCCCTTCAAACCATAGGTGTGGACCCCTCCTCTCTCGTTGGTTCACTGACTATCTTACAGGGCGCCTTCAACAAGTTAAAGCCGAAGGAGGCCTGTTCCCCTTAAAAACTCTGCAAAGAGGGGTACCTCAAGGTTCTATATTAGGGCCCTTACTTTTTGCAATCTACATTAATAACATCGACTACTGTATAAAAGAAGCCAACATCCATCTGTTTGCAGATGATACAGTTCTCTACCTGAGTCGCCCAACACCTGAAGCTGCCTGCAATGACCTACAGTCAGAATTCAACCTTTTGCAAAGCCAACTCCTCCAAAAAAAGCTACTCCTTAATGCCAAAAAAACTAAAGCGATGGTCCTCTCTCCTTTTATCTGTACAGCTAACCCTGTGTCCAGTGGGACAGTTCCCCAAATTACCACAGTTCTAGGTGAAAAACTAGAATTTGTTACAAAATTCAAGTATCTGGGAGTTTGGATAGACCAAAGACTCTCCTTCATTGAACATATCGAGGACTTGCTAAAACGACTTCGGCAAAGGCTTGGACTATTTTTTAGAATCTGCCAATTTCTCACCAGAGATGCCAAGAAACAACTGGTCCAATCCATTTTCCTATCATTGGTTGATTACGCTGACTTCCTCTACAGCCAGTGCCCGAACTCTTACATGGCTAAACTGGACACACTCTACCATCGAGCACTGAGGTTTATAACGGGACTCCCCTTTGACACACATCACTGAACCCTATATGTGGCAGTGGGATGGACATCACTAAAGTTCAGGCGCCACAGAAACGCCGCTCTCTGGACCTATAGAGCCATCTCTAATAAGCTGCCTTACTATATCTCCTGCTGTCTTCCCCTGAGTATAATTGGGAAATACGCGTTAAGAAGTTACTCAGCTATTACACTTAAAGTACCCAAAGCAAAATCCCGCTTCGGCAGGGCAGCCATAAGCTTCGTGCTACCTACCTTATGGAACGATCTACAAAAAACCCTCAAATTAAGCACTCTAATCGGTATAAATGCTTTCAAGATGCTTTATTTCCGTACAATCAGAGAAGTATGTAACTGCTTCACCCACTCAGACCCAGTACCGGTGTCTGCACTGGTATATAGCCACGCCTAGACCCAATTTTAAGTACTGACCCCCCCAGCTTGCTCCTCACCAGCCTAATTGTTCTCTCTCTTATCCCCCTGTCTTATCAACACTAGGCCCATCCATCCCCTTATTCTTCCTTTCCCAACCTCGGATAGGAGCTCACTACCCTGGGTTGTGACATCCTACCATGCCCCGTACTTTATAGCATTCAATCCCGGGGCTCACACACATACTCCTTTTCTTCATCCACCTTCTCTACATCCAGCTTTACCAACTCCTTTCTGTGCACCGTGCCCTCCTAGCCTTTCTCCCCCTACTTCCCTCCCTCTCTTCCCCCCTACCTTCACCTCTACCTGGTGTATATTTTATTTTTATTTTTTTCTTCCGTTCATTTCCTCCTGCAACCTTAGATAACCTGCTTTATCTTCCTATAGACACTTCTATGTATGTAAATACCGTGTAATCTGTACAATATCTGTATAATTCTATGTACATATGAACTTCTTTTTCTTCCTCTCTGTAAAGAGTATTATCTGTATTGCCTTGTAAATACCTGTGTTGACCTGTATATACAATTGTTCATGCTCCACCCAGGTCCATCTTGCAAATGAGCTTCCGCTCAACGATGAACGCCTGGTTAAATAAAGACTTGATTGATTGATTGATTGATTGATTGATTGATTTCTCCTACCAATAGTATTTATGTGACTGTTGCGCTATTGTCACTGCCTGTGTTATAAGCTCATGCTGCTAATTGTATTTGAATTGTCTGTTTCCTGTTAAATTGCCTTATGTGCTTCTCTGTGTACCCACTCCTTATAATGCCTACTGAAAAAAGCTGTTTAGAGATTAGTAGGCCTTATCTGGTTAAACTTCTTAAACAATTAAATAACTAAATGAAAGAAATGAATAATTAAATATGCAATATTGTATGGGTATTGGCTCTATGGATAGGGAAACCACCAGAGGCAGAAACCTCTGGGAACTGAGATCATGCGATCTGCTGTTCCTACTGAGGTGTATGAATTCTGTCCAAGTGATCCACCACTTCTTCTGGGGGTGTAGCAGTTCCGCCCAAGTAATCTGCTGTTTCTACCTAGTGGGTGCAAATGTTACATAGAAACATAGATTTTGATGGCAGATAAGGACCGCTTGGCCCACCCAGTCTGCCCATTTCCCTACCTATTGGATAAGCTGCAGATCCTAGTTAACCAGCAGCCTACTTCTTCCTACCCCCACCCCCTAGAATTGCCTTATGACTGTTCCATGCATGCTTGAATTCCACCACTATTTCTGTGTCATCTGTGTCCTTGTAATGATTATAATGTATGAGCCAGCATTGCCATCTTCTGATGATTTGTATTACCCAAGTGATCCACTGTGTTCTCTTGGGGCATACCTATTCTGCCAGTATGATCTTGTTACACAAGGTCCCTGCACCCTAATTGGTACTCCCAAAGGTAAGCCGCAGACAGCTAGCATTTAGGTATATGTTATTCTAACATGTAGGGCTAATGGCATCTACCGTACAAGAGAAGATGTCAGGATATGTATGCACATTATTGCTATACACCTTACTTTCCAATATATGTATTTCTTGTTTACAAGATGTTAGGACATCTGTGTCCTTGTAATGATTATAATGTATGAGTCAGCATTGCCATCTTCTGATGATTTGTATTACAGTGAAGCCCACTTAAGTGCACAATGGATAAGTGCACATCCTGCTTAAATGCACATTTTTTTCATATCCTGATTTTTTTCCTATTCATCCAGTGTTAGATTTATCTCTTAAGTGCACTACATGTAAGTGCACATTTCTGTTAAATGCACATTTTTTTCATATCCTGATTTTTTTCCTATTCATCCAGTGTTAAATTTATCTCTTAAGTGCATTACATGTAAGTGCACATTTCTGTTAAATGCACATTTATTTTACTTTGCCTATTGATTTTCAGTCCAACCTAGCTTTTATGTGCACATTTTGAACATATACCACCTTAAACAATACAATTTAATGTCTTTATTGACCACTGTAGCTGCAACCACTGTGCTGCCTAGCATGGCCACAGTAAGAAAATGTTTTTTGTCAAAAGAAAAGACTAACTTCAGACTTCTGTTTAATTTTGCATTATACACTGAAGCACACAAGCAGAAGATTACTGATTTTTTCAAGAATTACTGTGTTGTAGGACTGTGCAGTAATGTCATTTAGACTTGAGCACACAGTATTTAATAAAATGCATTACAGAAACAGTGAAATGTACCTGGAAGTAATTTTCTGGTTAAATGTACAGCCTACTTAAGTGCATAAAAAATGTTAATCCCGAGGATGCGCACTTAAGAGGGCTCCACTGTACTACGTGGCTATGTACAAACTGTACCTCTTTGTTTCAAGAAAGTAATGACTGTAACAAAATTGTATAATGTTATCTTGGACTGTGGAGCCACCTCTAATTTAGCCAAAAGGGCTCATCTCTGTAACTAGAAATGTTTCTGTCTTACAGTAACCATGGTAAATATCTTAGGTATATAATGTAAGACATTATGTCTTCTACCTCGGGGACCCCAGGAGACACAGAGATTCCTTGAGGTTCAGGGAACGCTTAGCATTGGCTCCCAGTTCCTATTGGAAAGAACTGCTTAGGGCAACTGTGATTTTCCTTTTGGTAGTAATAAACAAGTTTTATTGCTGTTATGTAGCGTGTCTGTGATTCCATGCAAGCCTTTATTGCCAAGAACCTGAGAGTGAGGTTTAGACCTCCTGACAATTGATGATCATGTGCAGGCAATATTTGGAGTTTATAAAGTTTCACTTGTTGCTATAACTTACCCCTTCCCAAAGGGGACAGTAGGTGTGCATTTCCGCACCACCTCTCCCATTTTTCACCCACTTTGTACTCTCTTGCAAAGTCTGGTTGCTACCTGGGTGTGGTCAATGCTGACTCAACCCACCCCAAAGCAGTCTTGAATTGCAAGCTTACAAGTGCTCAGTAGCCTGACTGTGAACAAGTGCACCTGTTGTGGATCAATACACAGCACATGACTTTTTGCAGTTTGATTTTTCATTCCCTCCCACATAATGGCCACCATATCAAATATCTGCACAGAACTGAGACTCAATGTCTCAAACTTCCTTGCCTCCCATGGAGGATGGGCTGACTTCACTCAGGACGTAAGTCAATCCAAAAACCCTATACTGGGGATTTCAACGCAGTACACCAAGACGAGATAAACAGTCAGAAAGCAAGAAGCTAAAGGGTTGTTGGTCGCAGCTCTTTATACTGCTCTGGAAGCCTCCGAAGTGAGGTTTTGATCCCTTGAATGGCAAATCTCATCTCTTAAGCAAGAGATGGGATTGCAGGAAGATGAATATGTGAGATGAGAGCAGGAATTGGAGTCTAAGCTCCAGACACTGCAAAATGAAAAGTATTCCCTTTTGTATCATTCTGCTCAGGCAGGCAAGCAGGAGCTTTATATGTTGAAGTTGGAGTGTGAATGTTTGAGAAAGGATAAGGGGCAGGCTTTTCTAATGAATGACTTGTTAAGTAGAACGAATGATCAGATGCGTGATGAGTTGGGAGAGTTACAGGACAAGATAAAGCAGGTACATAATGGCCTAGGAGTAGTTACTAAGGACAATTGTGAATTGGGCACAGCATATAGAGTGTTACAGAAGCAGAAGCAGGATTATGCAGATCAGAATGTTGCAAAACTGAGTCCTGAGGAATGTAAATCTAAAATGGCAAAACCTGTGCCATCAGTGAGAGGTGTTAGCTGGTCACGTCAAGGCGATGGAGGGCATAGCCCCTGCCTTGTCTACATCATCTGAAGGGGAGGTGTCAGTGATGAAATTTCTCAGTACAAGGTCCAGTCACACCCCTAGTATGGCCCAGACACCAATCCCCACCATCCACAATATGGCAAACCCCTGTCACATGACACCACATCCCTACATCATCGAAGGCATGATGCATATCATAGGCAATGCCAACATGGTGACCCTCATGATGGCGGGGGATGGGCAGGCCTAGACCTAGTCCCAACTGCACCACTGATAGCTGTTATTAATGTGGAAGACAGGCAGGAGATAGAGAAAATGATTGAAAGTGCCTTAGGCACTGTGCCCATCTCTGAGAAAAACAAACAGGTTGTTAAGACCCAGATTAGGCAGCTTCTACACGAGGCTGGTACACAGGAGGGCATGGTTCATTCTGTAGCTGAAGCCATGGCTCAGACAGCCCTGGAGGGCACCCAAGGGAATCTACCTCTGCTTGAACATCCCAATAATCCCCTACAAATGGCTTACTCTGTTCCTCAAATAGCTGACAGTATTGGTCAGCTAAGCCCGTCCAGCAAACTCAGTTGCCACTTGGAAAAGGTATGTGCTACATGTGAAATGCTTAGTCTCCCTGCAGACTACCAGGTTCAGATCCTATGCCAGCACATCCATCCTGGCCTGTAGGTGAAGCTCCCTGATGTCGTCCACCAGGATGGCCACGCTACCTTTGATGAAATAGCATCTGAGCTCATCTCTGCACACAGCCCAGGTGTGGTAGGAGTGATGCTCACATACCCTGTGAAACAGAATGTGAAAGAAAGTCCAGCAACTTTCCACCAGAGGCTCTGGATGGCCTACTGAATAGGGAAGCACCTTGCAGGAGAAGCCCGCAGGTGTGGACCTCATTAAGTATAACACCTTGTTCCTTAGGAACATGATCCCTGCAGTGAGAGAAAAGGTAGAGACAACCACCTATCCCAACATGGAGAGATTTACAGATATTCTTCAGAAAACAGATAGAGTTCATCAACTTTACATCCATCATTCAGGCTGCATTTCCAAGAAAGTAGCTGCCATGGAAGCCATTCCAAAGACCACAACACACTACATGGTGGAGGGTCAGGCCCAAGAGATACAGACAACCAACACCCCCAGCAGGCCCAACAGCAACAACAACAATCCTGGGGTTGGAACTGGAACTACCACAAAAATAAGAAACACCTTAAGAACAATAAGGGTGAACAACAAAGACCAGGCCCTTCATGTAGGGAAATAGCCAATGAGAATCGGAGTCTCCAAGACTTCCTTGGGAAAGTGCGCTCTGTAGTGGATGCTGGTCCAGTGTGGGACCTTTCTGTAATATAGCCAGGAAAGTAGGCCTCCACAGGCTGCGGGGGACACAGGAAGTCCAGGCTCTCAGGCCCTTACAGGCCTGAACCCGGAAGCGGCTCCCTATATAGGATCAGTACAGCATGGCGAGATGGTTCAAAGGAACTAAGCCCAGGCTGTCTTTCAAGAGCTCCCCCATGCTTCCACCGGTACAGATTGACAATTACATGCCCCAGTCCATATTGTAAACAAGCTGGTCTTGGATGCAAACTTAAGGCCCTGTACAGAAGCCAAGGTCAGGGGCTGCCTACTCACAGTATTACTGGATACAGGTGCGGCTATGTCTGTATTACAGGATGATAACCCAGATACATCACCTTGGTCTGCCAGATGGAGGACCAACATGTCTGGGGTAGACAGAACTAGATTACCTGCATACCATTCCTTGCCACTACCTGTGACACTGGGACACCTACAGGCATATCATGCCTTTCAGCTGATTGTACTACATGATCACTCTAGTAGAATTGAAATTGTCTTTTTGGCACCACACAGCTGCATGGTAGACCTAGCCAACATGTTACTAATACAAATTCAGGGACAATATCACACCATTATGATCCCAGACTCACATGTGGTTGCAACAATCTCTGCGAACAACAAAAAGTATGACATCATAGACTTGTTTAAGAACCATGAGCTTTTCCCAATGCTCCTCCCCATTCTACAATGGCATCTGGAGGCATTTGCCACCAACAAGCATGATTGTGGTAGGATGCACACTGACATTGAAGTGACAGGCCTGACACATGAGAGGCAATGGCAATACCCCTTTCCACCTGAGGCCTAGCCTTCTCTTTGGGAAACAGTCAAATCACTCCTCAAGCAAGGTGTAATCAGGACATGTGTCTCCACTGTGAATTCCCCAGTGTGGCCTGTGAAAAAACCTACAGGTGCCTGGAGACTTTCAATTGACTACAGGAGACTAAACCAGGTCATCCCCAGTTCTGCCCCAACTGTGGCATCAGCACCAGATGAGCTACAACTACTGACCCCTGACCAACAATGGTTTAGTGCCCTGGACAACTCCAATGGCTTCTGGTCATTGCCATTGGCCTCCAAAAGTCAATATAAGTTTGCCTTAACCTTTGAGGGCAGGCAGTACACAAGACCTGCTTACCACAAGGGTTCCACAACAGCCCTGCCCTGATCCATTTGCACATGATGGACACCCTTGAGGGTTTCTCTATACCCCAGTGTCTCTTGCAGTATGTGGATGACCTGTTGTTGGCCACAGCCACACAGGAACAATATCTGGATCTCTTAGATGAACTACTGACCCTCATCCAGAGTGCAAGCCTCAAATGTAATCATGCAAAAGCACAACTATGTCAGAAAGAGGTACTCTTTCTGGGCCTGAGGATAACAGATCAAGGCTGAAGCCCTACCTGGAAGAAGATACAGGGATTGCAAGATCTGACACTGCCTACCAGCGTGGCCGCCCTTTTAAGGAGGTAGTATAGCACAGTGGTCTAAGGCTCTGAGCTGAAAATTTGGTGACATCCAGCAGACCAGACCTGGGTTTGAATCCCACAGCTTCAACTTGCATACTGTGTGACCCTGAGCAAGTCACTTAACCTCCTTGTGCTCCCAGGTCGCTCCTGTAAAAAAGCTTTCAGCTTAGTGTGTTATACCTGGTTAAACAACTTAATAATAATAATAATAAAAGGTTTCTAGGTATGGTGAACTATTCTAGAGATTTTATTTGTGATTTTCTCAGAAGTCCACCCCTCTGTGTGAACTATTGAAAAAGGATGTCCCCTGGACTTGGGGCCCCATTCACACCCAAGCTGTGACGTCACTGAAACAGGCCTTGGCCTCAGCTCCAGCTTTGATTAACCCAAATACAGCCTTGCCATTCCATCTGGAATGTGCCATCTCTGACATTATTGTCTGCTGTGTTGGTCCAGAAGATCCATAGCACCCTGAGACCCATTGCATATGCATATGCATCACAGCTCTTGACCCCAGTGGAACAGAACTACAGCCTTTAAGAAAGGAACCTTCTGGCCACCAACTGGGCTGTCAAGCACTTTATCAATCAATCAATCAATCAATCAATCAATCAAATCTTTATTTATCCAGGTGAACATCATTGAGCACAGCTCATTTGCAAGATGGACCTGGTAAGGTCAGGTTCAATTTTCATAGTTACATACAGTTATACAAATGCACACAATCTAAGCTATTATATACAGATTTCAATAGCCACACTGTCTAAGCATATATCCTAAGCATAGCATTCAGTACTTCATTGTTCAAGTGTAAAATAATAATGGACAAGAGGAGGGGGAGCAGGAGTGGAGTGCCTAGTTGGTGGGGATCGTGGACGGTGGTAGGTGTTTATGATGTGGTAGGATAAGTGTGGCCTGAGAAAGGGCTGGGGCCTGCACTGGTGGGTTGAATGACAGGAGCATAGGGCTATGATGTATGTCAGGGAGTAATGGGAGACAGATGAAAGGTGGGGCACAAGGAGTCTGAGGGGTGGAGGCTCTTGATAAAGGTGGATTCATTCCGTGAATTGGCTGTCTGAGGAAGGGGAAGGATAAGAATAGGAATACTCTAATGCTTGTGGAATCAATTACATTTTTCTTGGATAAGCCTCGAATACAGATGTTTAAAGAATGTAACTGTTATGTAGCTGTTCAATTTCAGGGTCTTCTGCATCATATTCCAAAATGTAGATAATGCATAGCAGATGGCAGATCTCCCATGTCAAGTATTGAATTTGGGCACTTTAAGCATGATGAAGTTAAAGCTTCTTAGGGCATATTTGCTTGCTGTGATTTGTGTGAAGCAGTCTGAGATATAGTTTGGGAGCATCTTAGATAGTGCCTTGTATGTCCATAGTGTGGCATTCCTGTTTCTTCTGAATAGGAGTGAAATCCATCCAACTGCAGCGTAGAGCGAGCAGTGGTGAGTGCTGAGGGGAAGATCTGTAATGAACCTCAAGGCTCTATGGTAAAGTGTGTCCAATTTGTTCAGATAAGAATTAGGGCAATGACCATATAGGAAATCTGTATAGTCCAATACTGAAAGAAATGTAGCCTGGACCAGCTTCTTTTTAGAATCCCTAGTTAGGAAGTGCTTTATTCTGTAAAAGAGTCCAAGCCTCTGACACAGTTTTTTTAGCAGTTCTTCCAGGTGATCTAGGTAGTCGAGTCTACTATCTACCCAGATCCCCAGATATTTGAATTTTTTAACATATTCAAGATTTTCAACAAGAACAGTGGATATCTGGGGGAGACTGGTTGGTGAGGAGTGACCAGCTTGAGTTTGGGGGGAGAAAAACATTGCCTTTGTTTTTTTAGCATTTAGGAGAAGTTTTTTTCCAATAG
The DNA here is from genome assembly GCA_016271365.2 of Neoceratodus forsteri. Classification (NCBI taxonomy): domain Eukaryota; kingdom Metazoa; phylum Chordata; order Ceratodontiformes; family Ceratodontidae; genus Neoceratodus; species Neoceratodus forsteri. The sequence goes on from CM028129.1 coordinate 29,893,405, forward strand.
TTGATGTTGTAATATGTTGAATTATGCTTGTAGCTCAACACATGCTGTTACAGGTGAGGGGTCATTGACATATAATACGGTGTCACCCGCAAACAGGTGTACAGTGGCTTTGGTGAGATTATTGTCAATGTTATTGATGACATGGCAAATAGGATTGGGCCCAGGATGGATCCTTGGGGAGCTCCTCTTTGCAGAGGTTTGAATGGAGATAGGTCTCCTTCAGCTTTCACTTGCTGAGTCCTTCCTGTGAGGTAGCTATTAAATCATATAAGGGATGATGAATCTAGTCCTATAGAGTACAGGGAAGAGAGGAGTAGTTTGTGGTCGACTCAGGTCTAGGAATACAGTATATACACAATTTTTTTTGTCCAGTTCAATTTGCCAGTCATTTGTTACTTTAGCCAGGGCTGAGATGGTGCTGTGTTTGGCTCTAAATCCAGACTGCGCTGGGTTTAAAAGATTAGCCTTTTCAAGATATCCTCTTAGTTGGATGCTCACTATTTTTTCTAGCAGCTTGGATAGCACCAAGAGGATAGAAATTGGTCTGTAGTTGTTGAGGTCCATGGGGTCCCCTGCTTTCAATAGGGGGATAACTTGAGCTGTTTTCCTGATTGAGGGAATAGAGCCTGATTTTAATGAGAGATTAAATAGGTGTGTTATTGGAACTGCTAGTGCTTGCATGGCAATTTTTAGAAAATAGGAATCAAGGGAGTCTGCACCTGCACTTTTTTTGATGTCCAGCTGTGAAATTAGGTCTTCCACTTGTTTTAGAGTGGCTGGTTTGAAAGAGAAGGTAGATTCCATTATCCGTGCTTCAGTGCACTTAATGCCTAGCTGAGAGCATAGTTGGTTAGCCGGAGAGATGTCAAATGCTAGGCCAGCAGTTGTAAAGTGATTGTTGAATGATTCCAGTATTTCCAATCTATCAGAGACTGTTCCCTTACTATAGTGTATTTTGACTTGGACTGTAATACTAGGATCTTGTCCTGTTATGTCCTTTATGGTATTCCAGAACTTGGCAGGATTATGGCAGGAGGAGTCAAGTTCAGACATATAATATGCAGCCTTAGCATCCCGCACTTTCCTGGTACAGCTATTTCTGGCTTTTTTTGAACAACATCCAATCAGTCGGATTCTTAGTTTTTCATGCCTTTTTCCATAGCTTATCTCTGTCAAGAAGGGCAGTTTTGAGGTCAGTTGTGAACCAGCAGCAGGTTTTGTTTTTGGTATGTACCATAGAAATTGGGGCATGGATATTAAGGGCACCTGTAACTGTGTCGTTTAGTACCTCATGTGCCTTTTCCACCATGTTTGCTAGGTAGAACTCTTGCCATCATGTTGAATGATTTAATTCTTGCAGGTATGCCTCAATGCTGAATTTTTTCTTTGATCTCCTCAATGTAAACTTAGCGGGGGATGATGGCTTGCAAGCTGATCTTATTCCTGCAATAAGGCAATGGTCACTGATATCACTGAATAGCACTCCAGCATGCGAGAAGAGGTGAGGTTTACTCACTAATATGACATCTAGTAGTGTGCTGTTGCTCTGATTCTTTTTATTGAATCTGGTGGGTTCATTTATAAGCTGTGTAGGCCCATGTGTATCGCAGAACAAAATTAAGGGTGCAGCTGCCTTGGATAGCCAGTTTAGGTTTAAATCTCCTATGATTATAGTTTCTTCTATTCCCTTATTGATTAGATCACCCAAATGGGATAGTAGCTTAAGGTCAGCTGAGGGGGGCCTATAGCAGCCAATTAGCTGTAGTGATGTGGTATGGGAGAGGGACACTTTGAGGGACAGGTATTCAAATTCTTTTGACATGGATGACGAGTCAAGGCAGATTACAGATACAGTGTCCTTCACATATATAGCTACACCCCCACCCCTTGTTTGGTGGTCACCTCTGAATACTTGATAATTGGATAAGTTTATGTCTCTAACTGCTGTGGCAGGCCTGAGCCACGTCTCCGACACAACTAGTATATCTGGTAAGGTATGGTTAATCCAGGCTTGGATCATCGTAAGCTTTTTTAGCAGGCTGCATACATTAATATGGAGAAAACTTAGCCCTTTGATCTTGGCTAAGTCTGTTGGTGCAGTGATGCACTCTGGTGGACCTGGGTTATGTTCTACATTTCCAGCATGAAATAATAAAAATATCAAAAATTTCACAATTGCTTCGAGAGAGTAATTAAGGATTCTTTCCATTGCCCTCTTTATTTTTCTTGAACCTCTTTTTTATTTTATGCCATTCAGATATGGAGTTATCGGATCTTGTCAGAGCACTGAATAGTAGTCTGGTAGACAGGCATAATGGGGAGTTGTTTACCCAGTAATGAAGCAAACTCCCATGTGTTAATAAAGCTGCTTGAGTCCCTTCTTGGTGGTTGCCCCATGGGTTGTGTTGCAGCATTGGCAGGTCATATATGCATATTCAATCCCTTATGATTGTTGAGATACTAGAGTAAGTAGTATAATGCAGCACATCTCCCTGACTGTCAGTGACAGGGAGATAACCTTTTTTCGCTGCTCTCCATAAGTAACAGAGTGAGTAGGATCCAGAGGGGTCCCCCCATTATGAAGAGCATGGCTGGTGAACAGCTGGTACTATAACAAAAACTTTTGTGTTGCTCACAGTAGTATGCTAGTGTTCATGACTTAACCAGCTACTGCCTGATGAAAAGAACTTAGAATAAGGAAGGGGATTTAATGGGAGGGGGAAGGATTCTAGGAAGGATTCTAACACTCTTGACTTATCCAGCTAACGTTGAATATAAAAGTTTAGATTATGAGGGGGATATACAAGGAGGGGGCAGAGATATAGCATGATAGAAGGATGCCTAGCTTCCTCCTTCCTTACACTGCTGTTTATGAGCAGATATTGGTCAAGCTTCTGCTCAGCAGTGCAGGCAGTATGAGAGAGCAATGGGGGGCTGCTGATTTGGTGGCTAAGAGGAGGATGCAGGGCAGATTACAGGTCAGCAAGGCGCAGGGGGCGTGAATAGTGTTTCAGCGGGAAGATGACTATATAAGAAACACACGAGGGGGAGAAGGGCAGGTGGGCATAAAATTTGTGGCTTTTCCGTACCTTCCCTTGTGGTTCCTCCTGGTTCTGTGGTTCCTTGTGTTGGCTTGCAACTGCCAATCGCCCGCTGGTAGAGCCTGGCCCTGGCGCTCGACTGAGGGCTGCAGCAGGGGGTCCGCTACTGGGAAGAGACAGAGAAGGCACAAACAGTTAAGGCTTAGCAGTGGTAAGCATCTGAGCTGGGCAGGGGCCAAGAATTAACACAACAAAAGGCTGGGGGAGGCTGAGGTGCCGAAGCATCTGGCCCTATTCCAAAACTACACAAAAGGCTGTAAACACTTGATAAATGGTTTCACAGTTCACAATTTCCCAAAGTCCCACAAAATCTTGAGAATAGCTCTTTTTTGGCAGAATTTACAATTTTTAACCCATACAAGAATCCGGCTTTACAATAGCAAGGCAATGTTCAGAGTGAATCAGGGGACCAATCGGATGCGAGGCCACAGAGAGCGCTCGCCTTCCAATTGGTTGCAGCTTTTCTGTACCTTCCCTCGCGGTCCCTCCCGGTCCTGTGACCCCTTGTGTCAGCCTGCGGCTCCCGACCACCTGCTGGTGGAGCCTGGCCCCAGCGCTCGACTGAGGGCTGCAGCAGGGGGTCCACTACTTCCCTAGTGGTCCCTCCCAGTCCTGTGGTCCCTTGTGTTGGCTTGCAACTGCTGACCACCCACTGGAGGAGCCTGACCCCCGGCGCTCGACTGAGGGCTGCAGCAGGGGGTCCGCTACTTCCCTCATAGTCCCTCCCAGTCCTGTGGTCCCTTGTGTCATCTTGCAGCTACCGACCGCCCACTGGCAGAGCCTGGCCCCAGCGCACAACTGAGGGCTGCAGCAGGGAGTCCGCTACTATATCATTGGGTACCCCCCAATCATTAATACAAACCACTCCCCAACAACCTTTTTTCTGTCAGAGAGAGTATAGGATTTGTCAGTCTCCAATACCAGACTGACACATTGGTCCTTTCTTCTCCAGGATAGAGACATCAAGGTCCACCCAACCAAAATGCCATCCATGCTGGCACATGGTCTCCTTTTCCAAGGAGAGCCCCATAACTGTACTCTGCAGCCACCTGATCTAACAGATCCAAGTCCTTTCCTTCCTGCTACACTACAACTACTTGAGAACAGCTCTTGTGTCATGTCTTCACAGATGGATCAGCTTCCTATTACAAGGGAGAACAGATAGCAGAAATGGGCATATTTGGTAACACTGTTAAGATTTCTAAGCATTGCAGTGTGGCATCATCACAGTATGTGGAAATGGCAGTGGTGGCTTGTGCCCTCGAGATCATCCAGCATGGAACCAAGGATACCATCAGTTTTACAGACTCTAACTGAGTTTGTTGCTCCCTTACAGAATTTCTTCCTTTCTAGCCAGAAGAACTCATTTACCTCTTCTGATGGCACACCAGTGAAACACAAGGAACTGGTAATATATATTCATTCACTGGCACAGAAGTTTGCACACAAACTCTGTGTACACAAAGTTAAGGCCCACTCCATACATGACCCTTATCATGCCTTCAGTGACACTGCTGACACCCTTGCAAAGCAAGGAGCCTGAGGGGGGTTCACCTGGATAATGGACCATCCAGAGGCCAGAGCGGCCATATACATTGCAGCAGTCAGGAAGAAGCCTGAACCCTTCCCCCTTGGATTTGTCAGAAGCCCAGCATGATGACTCTGAACTCAAAGATGTGTTCAGATTCCTGGACAAAGGTACTGAGAAGAATCTAACTACCCATAACCCCTACTGAAGGCATGAAGGTAAGTTATATCTGTCCTCAGATGACAAGCTCATCTGGTATCAACCAGATAACACCCCACCAAATTTTGGGTGGTCCCTCATCATCTTAGGTCCAAATTTCTGCACCAAGTGCATGCTAACTCTACTGGTGGATACCAGGGAGTGGCAAACACACTCCAAAGGCTAAAGACTACCACCAGGTGGCCTGGTGTCACCAAGGATGTCAAACAGTACAAAGATAACTGCTTTGTTTATGCACAAAACAATCCCATCCCTACCAAATGTAATGAAAAGCTACTACCACAAAGGCATTCTGGCCCTTGGCATGCCATACAGATCACTTTTATTGGTCCCCTGACCAATACCAGCAGAAACAACAAATACACCATTGTGGTAACTGACCTTTTCTCTACGTGTGTTGAAGCTTTCCCCTCTAAGACCTGCACTGCCAAAACCACTGCCAATATCCTGGTGGAACATATTTTCTTCAGGTGGGGGCCTACCTCCTAAGTTAGACTCTGACAAAGGAATCAGTTTTACAGGTGAGTTGATGAAAGAGCCCTTGTACTCCTTGGAGTTCATCAGAAGTTCCAGATACCTTACCATCCACAATCCTCAGGTCAAGTAGAGATAGCCAACAGAGGAATTAAGCAACTGCTTTCCAAATACATTGAAGACACTCCAAAGGACTGGGATTCCCTACTGCCATTACTTTTTATGGCAATTAGGGGTACACCCTCAGCCACCACCCAGTTGACACCCTTTGAGGTGATGACTGGTAGACAAATGAGATTACCGGAACACCTGTTGTTTGACCTGCACACCCCCACTGAAGACTGTGTCTCACTGGATCAATATGTGGAAAAACTCAGACAAGACCTTATACACACTCATTTGTATGATGCTAACTGCATGGGCAAGGCCAAGCAACAGTCCAAAATCTGGTTTGACAAACATGCTCAAGAAGTGGATTGGTAAGTTGGGGATCAGGTAATGGTTCTCAGATTTGCACATCCCACACATTCCTTCTCCAATAAGTGGGAAGGACCCTATCCCATTGTCAACAAGCTCAGTCCAGCAGTCTATCAGGTTAGACTCATGCAAAACAAACAGACTGACAAATGGTTACATGCAAACCAGGTGAAACTGTATAAGAGTATAATAACTTTTCCTCACCCCGTTGGGAAGAATAGTACTAATTTGCTAATGTTTGATTTTCCTTTTCAGATACACTGACAAGATGACTGTCTTGTTCCATCTTCTCCTCACCTCAGGAGTTATCCCCTGCATCCAATGCATGGTAAAGCACCTCCTTCCTCACCTTGATCCACCTGCAACTATCCCAGAGGGAGTCTCCATCAAAATTCCCAACAATTTGATTACTGTCCTGAAAGGTTCAGATTCCTACCTCACTGCCTCGGCTGTTACTCCTGATAAATCTACTCTACAAATTGTGTGGAAAACCAAGTCTCAAGGACAAATACTCCCCATGGCCAAACTATCCAGGGGAACTTTCCAAGGATGGCCCAATGCAAAATTATCCCCAAATGGTACTTTGTCCTTGCTCCAAACCTCTCTTAGGCATTCTGGTTTATACAATATCATTGCCTTAACTGACCCCTCATATTGTGATTCTTTGTCTAAGGATTCTGCCAGGAAATTTTGTGCTGTATACAACATGGCCTCAGCTGCCATGTATTTATCTTTTTTACACCCTACTGAGAAACAGCTTCTGGACTGTCCAAAACAAACCCCATGTCCTCATAGTGGTCTCACAGCCACTGCTTTACCTGGCTCACTTATTAATTTTATTTCATTTAATTTCATTTTATTTTTTATACTTTGAATCTGATGAACAAATCTGTTCTTTTTCACAGATGACAAGTTACAACAGTACAAAAAACAACATTCAAGACAGTATAATAAATCATACAGTACAAAATATTAAATACATATAATTTAGCAATTACATCATAGCATATGGTCAGTAAATACATTCAAACTTATTAAAAACCCATTGCTTAAGAAGGGATTTATAACAAGTAACAGTTTTAGAATCAACTGGGTCAATAGGAACTGAATTAAAAAATAAGGGTGTTCGACACAAAAGTGACCTTTGGCCCACTGTTTTTTTAACAGTCAGTAATTTAAAAACAAATTTGCTCTGTGATCTAGTACTGCAGAGATGAAGGAAAAAAAGTCAGAGACTGACATTGGTAGAAGCCCATTTATAATTTTAAATAAAAAAACTCCCATCTTATGAGAAATTCTATCAAACAAAGATAGACACTTAGAAGATTTGCATAAATGACAATTATGACTACAATAAGGTTACTTAGCATGAACCTCAAAATTGAATTATAGGTGGCCCTCAGATTATTCAAGACTGTAATCTTGGTTGAAGAATAAACCAGTAAACCAAAATCAAAATCAAAAAGACTTAAAAGAAAACTATGGGCTAGGAATCAACTGTTAGAAAAGCTTTAGCACAATGTAAAAGGCCTAATCTTTGATGGATAACCTTTTTTAGATGTTTAATATGTAATTCGAAAGATAATCTACTATCCATAACTATTCCCAAATATTTAAAATTTTCAACCAACTCAATATTAACCCCATCCCTATCTTTAATAGGAGTAAGTTCATCATCAATTCTACTAGGCCTACAAGAAAAAATCATAAACTTAGTGTTTTTTGAGTTCAAAACCATATGGTTTGAAATCAGCCAATCTTGAAAATAATCAAAATCAGTCTGAACATCATTTACTATTGCACTTAAATTAATTCCATCACTATAAATAACCACATCATCTGCGTATAAGATCATGGACATTTTTGAACAAACACTTGGGGCAGAATTAACACATAAAGAAAAAATTAGGGGGCCCAAGATGGAACCCTGGGGCACCCTACTCTGCATCACAACTGTTTTTGAAAAACTATCACCAATCAAGGTCCTAAAGGCCCTGTTTGTAAGGTTGCCAGAAAATCATCTGACTGCCTCAGCCTAAAAATGCAAATGTGTTAGTACTAAAGGCACTGAGGTATGCTCTACTAGGTTGAAGGCCTTGGTGAGGTCCACAAATAAAGCCCCAACAGAGTGCCCTATATCAAGGGCACACTGTATGTGGCTAGTGAACCTCACCAAGGCAGTCTCAGTATTATGATTTGGTTTAAACCCATGTTGACAATCAGTTAACATTTGATATTTAGCAAAATAATCTAAAATTTGATCTAAGACAATCCTTTCCATAATTTTTGATAGAGGATTCAGCAAAGAGATTCTTCGATAATTAGATACAATCTGTGGGTTGCCTTTTTTCAAGACTGGTTTAATAGTGGATAACTTCCAACTTTGAGAAAAAGCACAATTTTTTTAATGAACTGTTAAAAATCAAGGACAAGGGGTAAGAAAAAAAAAAGAAATACCTAACCTGATAATTCTATAATCAATTCCATCATACCCCACACTAGGTCAGGGGTCATTTTTAAGAATATAATCCTTTACTAACTCTGGTGTAACAGGCTCAAATTTAAATTCATCATGATAGTATTTCAAATTAGTTTGTAATCGACTGTGACCATGACCCATTATTTTATAACTACCAAGATCACCAAAATATTGATTAAACAATTCTGCCACTGAATTAAAATCACTAACAGGATGACCATTATGTTATAGAGTAATATCGATCATCTTTGTTCCTCTACCAATCAATTTATTCAAAGTACACCAAGTTTTTCTTTGAATCACCAAAACATTTCCTTTGTTCAGAGAGAAAGAAAAATGTATTTGCACTCCTAACTTTAGATTTACATTTATTCCTCAAGGTTTTGTACATCTGTAAGGTAACAGGGTTTTTATTTTTTTTATATTGCTTCCAAGTCTTATCTCTAGATGTCATAAGGAGAAATAACTCTTGGGTCAACCACTTTTTCTGTATTAGTTCTAATTGTCATTTTCCTTAATGATGCCACCCTGTTAATAACTTCAGAGAAAACCCTTTGGAACAAATCCAAAAGCGAATCCAAGTCACCAAGAAAATCAAACAATGATCAGTTAAAATCAATAAATACAGTCTCAGTATAATCAGATGTTAAGTGAGAGAGATTTCTTGATGCAATATACTTTGATGGATTCCCCATTACCTTAGTGGACCAGTTACAGAATATTGGACAGTGGTCACTCATCACATCAGGTAGGACTCCAAACTTAGTAATCCTATCAGGGTAAGTGACCACCAACCAGTCCAGAACTGTTCCAGTGCCTGTTTTATAATTAGGTCTGGTTTCATTTTTGATAATTTGATGAACTCCCAAATCTAATAAGAACTCAGGAATACCAATTTTTAAATCGGAGGACCAATTGCAATTGAAATAACCAAACAGAACCCATTCCCTGTTAAATGGTAACCCACTACGAAATGTTGATATCAGCTCCATTCCTAACTCAATTTTTCCTGGAGGAATATAAATAGTACTTATAGTGAGTTGTTTATCTTGACCAAACAATACATTTATTGATGCCATTTCACAACCCAGGCCATCCAAAGGACAATCAAGTGTGGCAAAATGGAACCTCTCATGAACATAAATCAAGGTCCACCACCCCACATTTCCCAACTCTGTCAAATCGATGATGTTTAAATCCCACTAAGGAAACTTCTACATCTAGAATATTATTATTCAGCCAAGCCTCAGATAAAGTAATTATGTTGAAATCATTGCTCTCAACCCAGGCAACAAACTGTGTCCATTTGGCCAACAAACTTTGCACAGTGAGATGAACAATCTTAAGGGTGGAGCCAAAATATCTCTGGCTATTAGCTGAACTCTGAATGGCCATATAACCAAAATCAATGGAACAACTAGGGCCTGGGTGTGGGTGCACTGAGCCCAACATTAATAACAGCAAGACTAACAACCTCCTAAACCGAACCTTATTTTCAAACACAACTTCGTGTCTGAGTAACTGTTTTTTATACTAACTTGAGCAATGTTATTCTTAAGTAGTGACCATAATACATTGTTGCAAAAATGAGAATTAACATGTAAAATATGAATAGCTGAAAAGGCATCTAAACAGATCAAATAACACATTAAACATATCCATGTCCCAGTGTAATGCAGACTCATCATGCTCATTCACAGCCTTGATACAAAGAGTATGATGAATACAAAGACAGCTGCAAAACACAAATCATCCCAGTAAAATTGACATTTTAACACTATTAACAACTTACAATTTATGCATATACCTGTTTTGTTTAATTTGACTTACTGGAATATGAAAGAATTTGGTATGTGTCATACTACTAATGCATCACTGTTTTATAGTACTTTTTTACTTGATAGCTTAGCAGTTTTTCAGATTCATAACTAAGACCCTATTACCGAGGTACACACCACCGAGCATAGAGGCAATTTTAGGAGAAAACCTAAAACAGATGATCAAAGTCATAAACAAAATACCCGTGACACATCTGATGTCACTGGTGCCACAAGCACCGTCATTGGTGTTTCTGGTACAGCAATGTCTACCTGGAATAAAGTCGACATTGCTGCTATCAAATCGCATTCACAGAAGTTTCAAACTGGTCTGGTGAATGATAACATACCCCCATTATTGCATGGTGTGGATGGCCTTAGTCAGGAAGAAAGATACATTGTATACAATATGCATGACATTGTTAAGGCATTTACAGAGTCTAAAGACAAGATTAATGCCCTAGTTGCACAAAACAATAAAGAAGCAGATAAACAATACATTGCCAATGAAATCTTATGTTCAGCCTATGGCTCTTATATTATCACTACTATCAACAATCTTTTCCATGATCTAGAATCCGGAAGAATCCCTGATATCATACATGATAGACATATATCTAAATGGTACTGTCCTCATTGCAAATCCCCTAACTGTGTTGCCATGTATATGTTACAGTCTTTAACTATTCCTATTTCTACTGCTAGGAATTTGGGTTTTGTGACCAGGCACCCAAATACTGGTCCATGCTTTACTTCTAAGAAATGTTCAATTAAGGATACTATGTATGTGTCTTTTACTGTTTCTTTACCATGTTTTGATCCTGCTACAACTATATTTGATAAACTAGCATCCATACACTCCGTTGGGCACCTTGATGAAGACATCTATAGAGAACGCCTTGACTTGCCTCCTCTACTGGTTTTCCATCCTCTTCTGGATGCATGAACCTTGCCACACACGGACTGCTGTGCGAAGAAATTATATATTTATTTGTGTCAATGTGACGTATTTGATGTTATTAAACCTGTATGTGGCTATTCCCCAGACAGCATCGACTGGTCCTTTTCCCTTGGCGATGACATCACCACTAATGGCACAGAATATCAGGACTCATCACCTGCTCCAGACGATTCCAAATTGTTCCAGTCTTATCAGAAGGAGGTTCACTGCCTGTCAACACTGATTTCAAAAAGGTTTATACTTGCCCAGTTCAATTACAGAAATGGAAACTGCCTACTGTAAAAATGCAATGTAATTCAGATGGTGAATTTTGTGTGGTAACTAATTTTAAAGCTCTTAAATACGCAGAAAAGACATGTTCTATTGATGCTCCCAATTTTTGCTTTGTCCCACATCAGACAACAGTTATTGGGCACAGTGTCATTACCCCATCCCCATTATGGACCTCAACATCATTGATGGTAACCCTGATTATCTGCTTACTCTCTCAGAGTATTTGCCTTATTTTAATGTACACATTGATCTGTTAACTTTGACATTAAAATCACTTTTAGACAGAAAAGACACCCATCTCATCCACATCAGCAATAATATCTCCAAGGCAGATGAGGCCGTACTTGCCCTCATTAATGATGGTGATTTGAATAGTGCACTTACTAATACTTGGTTGGAGATTACCTTTAAAGATTTTGTTATTATACAAGCATTTTTTATATTTTTTCTTATTATTATGCTTTGCTGCCTAGGGTGCACATTACTCCAACCCTGTGAGCAGCTGGAGTTCCTTTACAAGGCTCGTGCATCAGGTCTGTAAATGACCTCTGCTCCCCATCCACTTCCTTACTCTTGCTTGTGTTGCCCTTGAGAGGCAACAAGGGAGGGAATGTTACATGAGGTCCCTGTACCCTAATTGGTATCCCCACTGGTACACCGACGATAGCTAGCATTTAGGTGTATGTCATACTAACATATAAGGATAAGGTCATCTACCGTACACCAGTAGAAGTCAGGATATGTATGCACATTATTGCTATACACTTTACTTTCCAATATACACATGTATTTCTTGCTTACAAGATGCTAGGACATCTGTGTCCTTGTAATGATTATGATATATGAGTCAGCACTGCCATCTTCTGATGATTTGTATTACTACACGACTATGTACAAACTGTACCTCTTTGTTTCAAGAAAGTGATGACTATAACAAAATTGTGTAATGTTATCTTGGACTGTGGAACCACCTCTAATTTAGCCAGTAGGGCTCATCTCTGTAACTAGAAATGTTTCTATCTTACAGTAACCATGGTAATTATCTTAGGTATATAATGTAAGACATTATGTCTTCTACCTCAGAGACCCCAGGAGACATGGAGATTCCTAGAGGTATAGGGAATGCTTAGCATTGGCTCCCAGTTCCTATTGGTAATAACTGCTTAGGGCAACTGTGATATTCCTTTTGGTTGTAACAAACACGTTTTATTACTCTTATGCAATGTGTCTGTGATTCCTTGCATGCCCATTATTGCCAAGAACCCGAGAGTGAGGTTTAGACCTCCTGACAATCTGCTGTTTCCTCCTGGGGTGTACCAATTGTGACAAAGTGATCAGCTGTTTCCTCCTGTGTTGTAACAGTTCTGATCAAGTGATCTTTTGTTTCCTTCTGGATCATACCAGTGCTGTGAGAAGATGTGCTCTTTGTGGCTCTCCTGTTGTCCATAAGGCAAAGAAAAGCAATCTTACATCTACTGTGTCATATCCGATGGGCTCAGAGTGCTTCACAATAAGTAGTAACATAGAAACATAGACTTTGGAGGCAGATAAGGACCTCTTGGCACACCTAGTCTGCTCATTTCACTACCTATTGGATAAGCTGCAGATCCTAGTTAACCAACAGCCTACTTCTTCCTACCTCCCACCAGAATTGCTTTATGTCTGTACCATACATTCTTGAATTCCCCCACTGTTTTTGACCATTTCACCTCCTCAGGAAGGCTGTTCCATGTGTCCACCACCCTTTCTGTGAAAAAATACTTCCTCACATTGCTCCTGAGGGATCCCCACTCTATCTTCAAATTGTTTCCCCTTGTTCTTGAGCATATCTTTTTGTGAAAGATGCTACCCTCTTGGATTTTGTTGATTCCCTTGAGGTACTTGAAAGTTTCTATCATGTCCCCCCCTCTCCCTTCTTTCCTCAAGGGTATACATATTAAGCTCCTTTAGTTTCTCTTCATATGGCTTATTTTGCAGACCCTGCACCATTTTAGTTGCACTCCTCTGGACAGCCTCCATCCTGTCTATGTCCTTGAGGAAATGGGGTCTCTAGAACTGCACACAGTACTCCAGATGGGGGTCTGATTAACTGTCTGTACAGAGGGATAAGTACTTCCTGTTTTCTACTGGTGATGCCTCTCCCTATACATCCCAGTATCCCCCCAGTCATTATTACTGCCTTCTCACATTGCTTGCTTATCTTTAGGTCATCTGATATGACTAACCCCAGGTCTCTTTCCATTTTTGTTGTTGTTAATACCCCCCTCCCATTGTGTACTCTTTCCCCGGGTTTAGTTTCCCAGGTGTATTACTTTGCCCTACTTTGCATTGATTCTAAGCTCTTGTACTTTTGACCATTCCTCCAACCTTGCCAAGTCGCTTCTCATCCTTTCCACCCCCCCTTGGTGTATCAACCATGTTGCAGATCTTTGTGTCATCTGCAAAGAGGCATGCTTTTCCTTCCAGTCTCTCCACAATGTCACTTATAAAAACATTAAAAATGACAGAATGGGAGATCTTGTGATGCTTAGGTCTGAGTAGCTACTTCTCAGTTCCATTCCCGTCGCTCAGCGCTATTTTCAGGGTTATTTTGTTGCTTCTTGCATGGGGCTATACCTCACAAAGACTCCTGTTATCACAGAGAACCTCTGGGCAACAGATTGGGTGGAAATGGAAGCTGAAATGCATACTGCCATGCCGAAGCATACCCCTTCCATCACGCTGGAAAAAGACAGCAAGAGATCCCGGGCCCTACCTGCAACTGATTCTAGGCCCACTACAGGGGCCGCCGCTGTTAATCCCTCTACAGATGCGACTCCTCTGACCATCGAAATATTCTTACAAGAGCTGAAGCCTTTCCGTGAGGATCTTAAAGCAGTGGTTAATGAAGTAAAGCAGATCACCACAGTGCTAGAGGACCGTCCACTAGGATGGTGGATAGCAAGTCTCGCCTGGTCTCTTTGGAGAAAAAAGCTGACCGCACTAGCACTGAAGTGGTGGATAACCATCAAAGGATAAAGAAGCTCGAGCAGAAAATAGAGGATCTTGAGGGGAGGAGTCGCAGAAATCATATTGTCATAATTGGGATTCCAGAGAAAGAAGAAGGGTCGAATGCTATCTTATTCATTCAGAAACTTCTCATGAAGCTGGCTGACCCATCCCCTTTCGGTGCTACTTACACCATTAAGCGGGCCCATAGAGCCCTTAGGCTAATACCTGCGCCTGGCGCACACTCCCAACCCATTGTTTTAAAATTCTTGAATTTCCAAGAAAAGCAATATTTTATGGGGAAGATTAAAAAGCTGCAGGAGGTGTCATGGGATGGAAAAAGAATTTGTATCACTCAAGATCTACCCACCACTGTGAGGCAGCGGAGAACCCAATTCCACCTTACAGTGTCCAAGTTAATTGCTGCAGAAGTGAAATTCTGTATGGGGTACCCTGCATGGTTGCAAGTCCTAATATCTGGTGCTTGGTCGACTTTTGAGGATTTGGAAAGTGCTAAATCTGCCCTGCATAAGGCCTTCCCAGACTTGTTTCCCACTCATTGAATAAAGAAGTGGGATCTGAAGGGAAGATATTGGCTCACTATATCTGCACCCTGAACTTTCTCGAAGCATTGGATTCTTGTCTAGTGTCAGTTCATTACCCGGGGACTTCTTTTCATGAGAGAACTCTCGGTGTTTATTGGAAAAGTTGACGAACTTGTCGCATGTTACCAATAATTCTTCCTACGATGGAACTTACTTCTTGTTTCCCTGCGTAATGTAGGGCTTTAGGGATAGCATGCTCTACAGGATGGACTTCTTTTTACTGTAGTTTAATGTCTCTGTTTCTGGTTTAATTTCACTGTGAATTCTGGTTTTGTTTTTTTCATCGCCAGGGGGTAATGTTCCGGTTGTTGGCTCTAGTAGGTTGTTAGCCATACAGGTTAGGGGTAACCCACAGAGTTTCATTCATGTTCTAGAATAGTTTGTTACTAGTTGCGGTGTGTAGATCTCTTACTGGGACTGAACTTGCCTTCAGATGGCACAAGAGGGCGTCTTCATTTCACTTTCCCCGCTACTTTCCTTTCAGGCTGCGATTGTTGTGGCATTTCCCCGATGGTAATTTTAAGCTGATGGGGATGCCCAATCACTCACTTTTTTGAGTATCGGGATTCACGGAAGTTTTTATAGCATAATTGGCTATGTAAAAGCCCTAGGCTTTTCCCTGATTATTTACTCAGTCTGCCTCCCTTTTATTCTTGTTACTAACTGGAGGCTTATTTAATAAGTAGAGCCATGATTCTATCAGGTCTGTATCTCATCTTGTTATGTTTGCATAAATCCCTATTCTCTGGTTAGAAGTGCTATTCTCACTCGGTTTTCTGGCAGGCAGACTGGTGGTTTTCATCATGATCTGGGGGACTGGGAGTTGGATGGGAAAGAAGAGCTCAGGATACCACGCATAGTGGGTTCCAGACAGTGCGTGGGCTGAGTGGGGGTTTTGGTAACGGTGGGTGGAAATTGTACAAGTTTTGTTTATTATTTTTTGGGGCGGTGGAAGTGATGGGGGTGGGCTTTAGTATTGAGCACAAATTTCCTTAGAGCTTACAGAGTGTGGCTTAGTTATAAGGTTACAGATCTTTCTGGTCAAGGAGATGGCTAACTGTATCACCATAGCCTCCTGGAATGTAACAGGGGCCCAGAAAAAAACTAGGCAGGGCCAAATACGCAAACATTTAAAACTTCTGAACATTGATATTGCATATATCCAAGAGTCACATCTGCTAGACTTTGAGGCATTACAGTTACGTAGGCAACAATTTGCCCAATGCTTCTCTGCAGGTGGGACAACTCAAAGTGCAGGGGTGGTGATCCTTATACATAAAAGAATACCATTCAGGATGATTAAGGAGGTCAAAGATCCCTTAGGAAGATTCTTACTAGTGCATGGTCTCCTCTTCAATAAGGAGGTCCTTCTGGCTAGTATTTATTTATTTAAGAAATTTACCAGATAAGCATTCTGAGCGGGGACCGCTCATTTCCAGATGTGACCTGGGGTTACATAGGTCAGAAAATAGATACAGTAAATAACAGTACATCAGTGTTACATGGGTCTAGAGTAGCTAACAGTAGTCCTAGTACACAGTGTAGGTAGACAGCAGTCAACAGGTTCAAAGGCAATTATTATATATGGCAGCTAAATCTACGGGTGGCAATTACAAGGATCAGAGTAGTAGAACCTCAGGAGAGGTTTGAGAGCCCAGTTGGAGTCAGAGTGCCTGATGTCTGCCGGTAGCTCATTCCATAGTTTTGGCAGACGATGCATGAAGGCCATTTGGCCCTTAGAGGTGTGCATGAAAGGTACACGGAGCTTTTTGGGATCAGAAGCTCTGAGGGGGTAGACAGGGGGCGGTTGGGTTGATAGAGCACAGCTGAGGTAGAGGGGGAGGGTATTTGACCAGTATTTGTAGATAAAATTAGTACAATGTTGTTTACACCAAGACTTTAAAGATGGGAAGGAGAGGGCGCTGTACAGGTCACAGTGATGGGTAGAGGGAAGACAGTCGAGTGCATAATGACAGGATAAGTGATAGAGAGGGTCCAGTCTGGCCAAGGTAGATGGAGGGGCACCGCTGTAGACCACGTCCCCATAGTCAAAACTGGGGAGGATCATTTTGAGGACTAGCTCCCGTCTAACAGACGTGGGAAGGGAGCCTTTGTGCCGGTACAGTGCTCCTAATTTAGGGTGAATTTTTTTCTGTAGTGATTCGATGTGGGCGTGAAAATCAAGGTGTTGATCTAGCCATACCCCTAGGTACCTGAAAGAGGAGCAGGAATCTAGGTTTGAGACATCCAGGATGTGGAAGATGGGGGGGCTACTGGACGGGATAACTTGGGATGGGTGCCGAAGGTTATGGAGATGGTTTTCTTGGCATTTAGGATAAGCGGGTTGGACCTGAGCCAAGTTTGTATGGCATCGAAATCCCGTTGAAGAGATGCAATTGTGTCATCAGTAGAGGGGCCAGAGGTATACAGTACTGTATCATCCACGTACATTTGTAGCGCTGAGTTAGAGCAGACTTGAAGCAGATTGTTTAAGAACATAGAGAAAAGTAGGGGACCCAGGACAGAACCCTGGGGGAACCCCATGTTCACTGGTGGTGGGGAGAAGATGTGAGGGCCAGTTTTTACAGCCTGCACTCTGCCTGACAGATAGGCTTGGAACCAGTTAGAGGTGGGTTGGGAGAGGCCTGCTTGTAGCAATTTTGAGAGAAGTTTAGAGTGGGACACGGTATCAAAGGCTTTGGCCATGTCAATAAAAATAGCAGAGGTGACGAGGCTTTTGTCCATGCCCAGGGAGATATTGTTAGTGAGCCTTAGCAAAGCTGTGATGGTGAAATGATTTTTGCAAAAACCCAACTGGAATGGAGTGAGGAAAGAGGTGGAGTAGAGGAACTGTGTAAGTTGGGTGAGTACGAGTTGCTCTTGCAGCTTGGCCAGAGCTGGTAAGAGGGAGATAGGTGGGTAGTTGCCCGGTTCATATGGGTCACCCCCTTTAGGTAGGGGGATGATTACAGCTTCCTTCCAGGCAGCTGGAATTTTTGCCTTAGCGAAGGAGATGTTTAGCAGGTCGGCAAGGGGGGAGGCTATTGCAGGGGCTGATAGGAAGAGGCGTTTGGTGTCCAGACCTTGCGGTCACTTGCCTTTGTTTGGGTTGAGGGAGCGTAGAGCAGAGAAAACTTCTGCGGGGGAGACTGGCCAAAAGGAGAAGGTGGGCATGCTTGAGGATGGCGGGGGTATGGCAGGGTGGTAGTTGGTGGCTGCACAAGGCTGTTGGTTGTCTGGGAGAGATTTGACGCTAGTAGCGAAAAAGGAGTTGAAAGCGGATGCAACTTCACTGGGGGTTGTTTTGATGTTGCCCTGAAGGTTTAGGGTGGGGGAGGGTGTCTGGGCTGGGGCAGAGAACAGAGCTTTGATGGTTTTCTAGAATTTGGAGGGATGGCTAAGATTTTTGGTGAGGGCTTCACGGAAATAATAGTTTTTTGCCTGTCTTATGGCTTTTGTGCAATTGTTTCGGAGGGTGCGGTAGTGTTGCAGAGATGTGGGGGATTGTAGTCTCCTGTGATTTTTCCAGGCCTGATCCCTAGCTATGCATTTGCCAATTATGTCAGCAGATATCCAGGGGAGGAGGTAATCCCTAACTCTTTTCTTTCTTAGGGGGGCGTGATAGTCCCATTTGGTGAGGAACTGCTTTCTGAATCTGTCAAAAGCGTGGTCGATTGAGGGCACTAGATTGATAAAGAGCCAGTCAGCAAGTACTATATCATTTAGGAGTGATTGGAGACAGAGGGATTTGTAAGCTCTAGTAAGGATCAGCCTAGGAGGGTGGTGGTTTGTAGGTCTGTGCACTTTCCTAGACATGTAGATCATGTGGTGATCACTCAAGGAGTCTGGGAGGATGCCAGCCCTGATTATTCTGTGTGGGTAGGAGGTGAGAGCCCAGTCCAGGAGGGAGTGGTTGCTTGTTGTGGGATTGAGATGCATGGGCTGTTCAATTAGTTGGGAGAGGTTGAGGTCTTTGACACTGCTGCGTATTTTCGCGCATGCGGGTGCAAGCCAGTTATGATTTACATCAGCTAGGATGTGGAGTTCGCCTGTGGCAGCCAGAGTTTTTAGGATGGCTAGATGATTGATGATGGTATCACCAGGAGTAGCCAGGGTGGAATAGATGCCAGCAACATATACCGGGGAGGAGTGTGGCAGCAGGAGTTTAATCAGCTTTGTTTCAATCTGGGGAGACGGGCTACTGATTTGGACATGGGTGTAATTAAGACTGGTTGACATATATATGGTTAAGCCTCCGCCTTTCTTAGGGCCTAGGTGGTCCTGCCTGATTGCAGTATACCCCGGAATGGCTATTGAGGCATCTGTATGATGAGGTTTGAGCCAAGTCTCAGATATAATGCAGATGTCTGGCTTGAGTGTTTGGATGGTGACTTGCAGCTCAGATATTTTTTTTAGTAGGCTGCAGATATTCAGATGGAGCATGCTAAGTCCCTTTGGAGGGAGTGCATGGTTGTGATTGGATAATGGGCCAGGGTTAGTTTCAATGTCGCCTGACATGAGAAGTAGCAAGGTGAGATATCTAGTAGTATTTCGCCATGTAAGTCTTGGCTTGCATCTGGATCTGGACAGGTGTGCGGCTTGGGGAGGGACGTCAGCACCTAGGTTAATTAGGACTGGTAATCTCATGGAGAGGGACAGGGGAATGATTGAGGGGCTTATGCACCATGAAGGGGTGGTTTTGTGGAATTGCCAGCCCTTGGGGGTTGGCAGGGGTGGGGGAGAGGAAAAAGGCGAGAGAGGAATGCAAGGAGCAGGGTTGAATAGAGGCAGGTTTGCATGGGGTAGTGAGGAGAGGGGCATGACCATGGCAAACACTGCTAGTAGAAGAAAGTACATGTTTGAAGTAGGTGAATGCTAGAGCAGAGCGGTAGGATTGAACTAGAGGCCTCTGCTGGTGAGAGGTGATAATCTGCAAACCTGAAAGTAGGCTGATAGGTTTTGGCAGCGTCACCTGACCTACCAGCAGCCTATAAATGTGAGAGCAGACCAAGGATGGTGGTGGGGGTGGTGGAGAGCCGGCACGCAGTGCCGGCAGTGCCAGAACCATGGCAGAGCAATGCAGCGCACGCCTCGGGGGCTACGCTGAAGAAGGTGCCAAAATTCAAAAATTGAACAAAGGAGCTGAGTCCAGGCTCCCAGCGAACGCCATACCTTCTGGCTTCGGGGGTGGGGTGCGGGTTCTGTAGTTCAGTCTTGTCCTGGGAGAACGCAGCAGGCTCTCACGACCAATGAGGAGGCTTAAGGGGAGAGCAAAAAGTCCATTACCCTCGCGACCCGCTTCTGGAAGGAGAAAGGCGAGAGGTTAGATATATGTGTACAGCAGGAAGGGTGGAGCAGTTTTAACAGGTAAGAACAATGTGCAGGGTGGTATCAGGTTGCAATACTACAAGCTAGAGAAGGTATGCTTGAGCAGGTAACAAGAGATGCGTTTCAGCTGTTAAAAGTGGCCACCGAGTAGACAGAGTGCTTTGTGCTGAAGCAAGAGACTCAGTTCAGCGGCATAAACTCTCAGTACCCTCAGCTTAAAAATTTCCCTGGCTTTTTTAACCCCTGGCTTTGTGCATCCGCCTGTTGCTATCTTGTCCTAGGTCTAGAGACAGAAAAAAACCTTTGCCTAGGCTCTGTGGCTTGTTTCCATGCCTTACAATATATCGCACGGATAGTAATTGTCATCCAGTCACAAATCCCTCAGCATAGCAAATTACATACAGTGAGCATTTAAAGCAAAATTACAAACAGTGTGCATTAAAGGGGAGGGCTCCATGCAACCAACAAGCAGATATTACTGGTAAAGTGGTCACATCAGATGCAGGAGGCTTTCAGGATTTGCAGAATAAAAGAAACAAAAAACTATCTATAGCGCTACGCCGACTGAGCTGCCTTTAAGAACCACGGCAGAACAGTACAGCGCACGCCTTGGGGACTACGCTGAAGAAGGCGCCAAAATTCAAAAATTGAACAAAGGAGCTGAGTCCAGGCTCTCAGTGAACGCTGTAGCTTCTGGCTTTGGGGGTGGGGTGGGGGTTCTGTAGTTCAGTCTTGTCCTGGGAGAGCGCAGCGGGCTCTCGCGACCAATGAGGAGGCTTGGGGGAGAGCAAAAAGTCCATTACCCTCGTGACCCACTGGCCCAAACCAGGACACACCTACTTTTTTCATGCAGTTATCGCAGGTGTTATTACCCTTTGTTGCTTTACCCCTGATTATCGGTGGAGACTTTAATTTAGTTTTCGACCCTGAGGTAGGCAAATTGGTTTAGCGGAGAAAGGGCTTCTCTCCTGCTAGGAGGGCACTTAGAGAGTTAACAGATCAGATGGGAATCTGTGATATCTGGAGGGTGTTACACCCACAGGACAGGATGTACACCTACACATCCCCGGTCCACCAATCCTCCTCCAGAACTGATTGCATCTTTCAATCCCACTCCTTATTACCCAGGGTGATAGAAGCTGAGATATTACTGGGTCCCCTATCTGATCATTTCTTGGTCTCTTGTCAATTGTCATTGTTCTCATTACCCAGTAGGGGGTCCAGGTGGAAGTTAAATGATTTATTGCTCCGAGAACCAGATTCAGTCAGCCATATTCAAGAGCATACCCTAAGATACTATGAATATAACTTTGATCCCACAGGGAGACCAGATATGCTATGGCTGGCTTTCAAAGCCTATATGAGGGACATCTTAATTAGTATGGCCACCCACAGGAAGACAATGGCAACGCTAAAGCTGTCCCAATTATTGACAAGAATGAGGGAGCTCGAGAAGAAGCTTTCCCCACAATCTTCTGAGCCTGTTAGACAGGAATTAACCAAAGTAAGAACTGCGTATAACGAAAGTTTGAGGGAGAAAGTTGAATATGCTATGTTAAAAACCTGGGCATCTTACACTGATCAAGGGGAGAAGGCAGGACGTCTTTTAGTGCAAAGGATTAAGCAAATGGAGTCTTCCCATTACGTATCTTCGATAACTTCCAGGGTAGATGGTACCCACAAAACCCACCCTGTAGATATTTTAAAAGAATTCACCTGGTACTATTAAGATTTATATGGTCCCATGTCATCCCCCCTTCCAGAAAAAGACCATACGAAACTATCTGCAGGGTACCAGTTTACCTCAACTGTCCGAGGACCAATGGAGTTATTTGGTAACCCCTATTTCTGCTAATGAAATTTCTGAGGTGCTGGATAACCTACCAGTGAATAAATTTCCAGGGGTAGATGTTTTTTCTGCCTGCTTTTATAAGAAGTTCAAGACCCATTTGATCCCGATGCTTCTTCCCTTATTTCAACCGATTATCTCTGGGAATGAGATTGACACCTCTCTATTTGAGGATCTTATAGTTTTAATACCGAAACCAGATAAGGCCCTCGATCAGGTCACTAATTATAGACCCATTTCTCTTGTGAATATTGTAAGAGGTCTGAACCTCACCTTCAGGTTCTTGGCAATATTGGAGATGCAAATAATCACAGACAAGTTGCATACGAGTAATAAACAAGTTTATTACTACAAAAAGGGATAAATCACAGTTGCCCTAAGTAGTTCTACCAATGAACCGGAAGCCAGTGCTAGGCGGCTCCCTACACTGAGGTTTCTCTGTAGTCTCTTGGGATCTTCGGTCTCCGAGTGTGGAGTCTGTGCATAACATTATATACCTGTGATAATTACTATGGTTACTAAAAGATAGAAACATTTAGTTACAGAGATGAGCCCTATTGGCTAAATTAGAGGTGGCTCCATCGGTCCAAGATAACATTATATAATTCTGTAAAGTCATCAGTTTTAGAACAAAGACGTTCTTATACAGAGTCTTACATAACAAGGTGAAGTAGTGCTCATCACCAAAAGATGGCAATGGTGCCTTACATATTACAATTACTTCAAGGACAGGTGCATTGACATGTGACAAGTAAGAAATAGACAGAAAATACATGGTATAATGTGTGTGCATTAGCAAGCAAAGTGAGTTACAATAATATGTATTTATATACTAACATCTACTTTGTACAATATATGCCTTTAGTCCCCTGTATTAGTATAGCCTATGTCTAAACATTAGCTGTCTACGGTGTACCCCTGAGGGCATCAATTAGGGTGCAGGGACCTCGTGTAACAATTCCCCCCATTGTTGCCTCAAAGGCAACACAGGCAAATCCACTGTGGACAGGAGTAGTGTCCTTACAATCCCGAGGCGGGCCTTGTAAAGGAACCTGTTGCTCACGATGTTGACGAGAGTATCAGTCAGAGGCAGCAAAGCATAATAATCAAAGTAATTATTAAAAATGCTTGTATTGTAACAGAACCTTTAAAAGTGATTTCTAACCAGGTGTTAGTCAATGCATTATTCATATCTCCATCATTCATCAGGTCAAGAATAGCTTCTTTGGCTTTGGTTATATTATTGCTGATGTAGATGAGGTGTCCTTTCTATCTAAAAGTGATTTCAATTAAGTGTAAGCGGATCTATGTGTACATTAAAGTAAGGTAGGTATTCTGCAAGTGTGAGTAAATAATCTGGATTACCATCAATGATATCTGCTTCCATAAGGGGAATGGGGGTTATGACAGTATGTCCAATAACAGTTTTCTGATGGGGAACAAAACAGAAGTTGGGGTAATCAATAGAACAAGTAACAGAACCATATGAATAAGATTTCACATTTGTCACTATACAGTATTCTCCGTCAGAGTTATACTGTGAACATACTGTAGGTAGTCTCCATTTTTGCAACTGGACAGGGCATGTATAGGTTGTCTTGGAGATCCGTGTTGACAGGCGATGAGCTTCCTCACGATAGGACTGGTAAAGCTGATCTGGTAACGGCGTTGATTCAAAAGAGTTGGTGCCATTTTCAGTGATGTCATTATCCATAGTGAAAGCCCAATCAATGCTGTCTGGAGAGTAGCCACAAACAGGGCGTATAACATCAAACACATCACATCGGCACAGGTAGATATATTGCTTTTTCGCACAACAGTCCGTGTGTGGTGCCACCCAGGCGTCCAGGAAGGAGTGGTAGATCAGTAAAGGTGGTAGGTCCAGGCGTTCTCAGTAGATGTCTTCTTCCAAATGCCCTATTGAGTGCGCCAGTGCAAGCTTGTCGAACAAAGCTGTAGTGGGATCAAAACGTGGTAAGGAGACAGTAACATAGAAACATAGAAACATAGAAGTTGACGGCAGATAAGGACCGCAAGGCCCATCCAGTCTGCCCATTTCTTTTTCTACCTTATAAATGTGCCATTGGCCTTTGCTCTGTCAGTGACCTATCTATTCATAGTCATTTGTATTGCTCCCTTATGCCTATCCCATCCCTGTTTGAAGCCCTGCACTGTATTCATAGCCACTCACTTGTGGTAAGCCATTCCATGCATCTACCACCCTTTCTGTGAAAAGAATTTCCTCACATTCCCCTTAATCGGCCTCCTCTAATCTCATGCTGTGTCCTCTTGTCCTGCTATTTTTCTTATATTTAAACATGTTAGACTCTTTCACCTTGTTTATGCCCTTAAGGTGTTTGAATGCCTCAATCATATCACCTCTCTCCTCCTTTGCTCAAGGGTATACATATTGAGCCCGC
Organism: Neoceratodus forsteri; assembly: GCA_016271365.2. NCBI lineage: Eukaryota > Metazoa > Chordata > Ceratodontiformes > Ceratodontidae > Neoceratodus > Neoceratodus forsteri. Next base: position 29,917,924 of record CM028129.1, read on the forward strand.
AATCTGTCCTCGATGTCTTCTGATGCAGTCCCTGCACCATTTTGGCTGCCCTCTCTGGACTGCCTCAATTTGGTTAATGTCCTTGTGAAGGTGTGGCTCTCATACTGCACGCAGTACTCCAGATGGGGCTCAACCAATGTCTTGTACAGAGAGATTATTACTTCCTCTACGACTTGTGATACCCCTACTAATACACCCTAACACCCCCTAGCCTCACTCTACTGCTTTAGAGGTCTGCTTGATGATTTTAGGTCATCAGTGATGATGATGCCCAAGTCTCTTCTTCCTTTATGACTGCTAGCAATTCCTCCCAGCCTATAAGTGGCTTCAGGGTTTCTCTTCCCTATGCATGATTTTGCACTTCTTTACTAAATCCCAGTTGCCACTCTTCTGACCATTCTGCTAGTTTATCCAGATCTCTTCTCATTCTGCCCACCCCATCTGGATCATCTACTCTGTTGCAGATCTTGGTGTCATCTGCAAACAGACAAGCCTTACCTCTAGTCCATCTGCGAGGTCACTAATGAAGATGTTGAATAGGACTGGCCCCAGGACTGATCCCTGAGGTACCCCACTTGTGACTTGCATCTCTTCTGACTGTATACCATTTACCACCACTCGTTTTCTGCCAGTCAACCAGTTTGCCACCCAGTTGACCAACTTCTGACCCAACCCTGAGCCTACCTAGCTTATTTATCAATCTTCTATGTGGAACAGTGTCAAAAGTTTTGCTGAAGTCAAGGTAGGCGACATCAACTGCTCTCCTTGGTCCACCACTCTGGTTACCCAGTCAAAGAAATCTATGAGATTAGTTTGACAGGACCTTCCTTTTGTAAACCCATGCTGTCTTGGATCCTGTGCCCTATGGATTCCAGGTGTTGCACTATCCTTTCCTTAAGGAGTGCCTCCATAATCTTGCCCACTACTGAGGTAAGACTGACCGGTCTGTAGTTCCCCGCCTCCTTCCTGCTACCACTCTTGTGGAGCGGGATCACATGAGCCCTTCTCCAGTCTTCTGGGACCTCTCCTGTGCTCAGAGACTCACTAAACAATTCTGCTAATGGCTCTGCTAGTTCCTCCTTTAGCTCCTTAAGTACCCTGGGATGTATGCCATCAGGTCCCATTGCCTATCCACCCTGAGCTTAGCAAGCTCTTGTAGGACCCTTTCTTTGTGAAGGAGTAGTGCTCACCTCCCTCCCCTTGTCCATGATGTTGAGCTGTGGGCCCTGCCCTACCTTCTTCAGTAAATACTGAGCAAAAGCATCTATTTAGGATAGATGCCTTACAGGGTCCTCCTCCTCACATGCCCTTTTCTCCATTAAGCTTAGAATACCCTCTGGACTTTCTCCTTTCACTAATGTATCTATAGAAAGTCTTGTCACCTTCTTTACTGTTCGTGCTAGTGTTTCCTCAGTTTGGGACTTTGCCTGCCTTACTGCCTTACCTGCTTCCCTTAGGGCAGTTTGGTATGCCTCATCTTCATCCGCTGTGTTCCCTTATATTTCCTGAAGGCCAGCCTTTGGCTCTGACCTTTCTCTATTGTATTTGAGAACCAAAGTGGTTTCCTTCTTCTTTGTACTTCCTTTCTGTCTAACACAATGGGATGTTGCTTCAAGTATTGCATCCTTAATGCTTGCCCACTTTGCCTGTACCCCCTCACCTGTGTTTCTTTTTGCCAGGGCTAGCTTAACTCTGTTGGCCATCTTATCAAAGTCAGCTCCTCTGAAGTCCCATATTTTTGCCTTGGAATGGGATGATTTAGATGTAGTAACCAAATTGAATCATACCATGTGATGGTCACTGGCCCCCAGGTGACCTTCTACCTGGAGATCTGTGATCCCTTCTTTGTTAGTCAGTACTAGTAAAAGAGACAAACATGGTATCTGTTATGGAACATTTCTTAGTAGAGAAACAAGGACCAGTATTAGGGTGCCTGGTCACAAACCCCATATTTCTTGCTGTGGAAAGAGGAATAGACAATGTCTGTTGCATACATAGGGAAATACAAGTTGGAAGTTTACATTTAGGACAATACCATTTAGAGATGCGTCTGTCATGTATTATATCAGGGATTCTTCCAGTTTCTAGGTCTCGGAAGAGGTTGTTGATGGTAGTAAGAATATATGAACCATATGCAGAACAAAGTATTTCTACCAATGTATTGTTTATCAGCTTCTATTGTTCTGTTTTATGAGTGCATTAATCTTGTCTTTGGAATCAGTGAAGGCTTTTGCGATGTCGTGCATGTTATATACAGTGCATCTTTCTTCCTGACTAAGGCCATCCACACCATGCAATAAAGGTGGTAAAACATTATTAACCAAACCAGTGGAGAACTTTTCAGAATGACTTTTGATAGCAGCAATGTCCATTTTATTCCAAATGGACATAGCAGTACCAAAAAGACCTGTGACAGTACCTGTAGCACCTGTAACATCAGAACTGTCAACTTCATGTTTACTACATTTATGAGTAAGAGTACTAGGAGGAGGTTTCCTCCTAAAATTACCTCTGTGTTCGGTAGAATAAACCCCAGTAAAGGGATCCTTGGTGCGAATCTGAAATGCAGCTAAACTATCAAGCAATAATGTACTATAGAATGCAGATGTATTGGTATTGTGACACATACCAAATTCTTTCATATTCCAGTAAGGTCAAATAAAACAGGTATATGCATAAACTGTAAATTATTAATTAGAGAACCTGGGAGGGCAGTGGCTGTGAGACCACTACGGGGACCAGGGGTATGTTTTGGACATTCCAAAAGCTGTTTTTCGGTAGGAGGCAGCACAGAGAGGTACATGGCTGCAGAGGCCATGTGGTGTACAGCACAGAATCTGCGGGCAGAATCTTGAGAAAGAGAATTACAATAGGAAGGATCGATCAGAGCAGTTATGTTATACAAACCAGAGTGTCTTAATGCAGTTTGTAATAAGGACAGTGAACCATTTGAGGGATAATTTAAGCGTTGGGCCAACCCTGGAAAGTTCCTTAGAGAGTTTGGCCACAGGAGAACTTGTCCTTGTGATGTGGTTTGCCACCAATTTGAAGGGTGGATTTGTCAGAGCAACGATCGAGGCAGTGAGGTATGCATCGAACCTTCCTGGACAGTAATCATAGTATCTGGAATTTTGATGGAAACCCTCTGTAGGAGGTGCTGGAGGATCGAGGTGTCGAAGGAGGTCCGCTACGTGCCTTGGGCAAAGAGATTACCCTGCAAGGAGGAGAGAGATAGGAACAAGATAGCCATCTTGTCAATGTATCTGAAAAGGAAGATGAAAGATTAGTACATTAGTACAGTTCCGCCTAGTGGGGTTAGGAAGAGAAGTTTTAAGTTCCTTTGTACAGTTTCAACTGGTTTGTATGTAACCATTTGTCAGTCAATTTATTGTTGTGGAGGAGTCTAACTTGATAGACTGCTGGACTGAGCTTGTTGACAGTAGGGTAAGGGCCTTCCCACTTATTGGAGAAGGAGTGGTGGGATGCAAATCGAGTACCATTACCTGATCTCCAACCTGCCAATCCACTTCTTGTGCGTGTTTGTCAAATTGTATTTTGGACTGTTGCTGGGCCTTGCCCATGCAGTTTGCATACAAGTGTGTGTGTATGAGGTCTTTTCAAGTTTCTCACATACTGATCTACAGACACGGTCTGCAGTGGGGTATGCAGGTCAAAGAGCAAGTGTTCAGGTAATCTCATTTGTCTTACAGTCATTACCTCGAAAGGTGTAAGCTGGGTGGTGGCTGAGGGTGTACCCTCAATTGCCATAAGGAGTAAAGGCAATAGGGAATCCCAGGTCTTGGGATTGTCCTCAATAAATTTGGAAAGCATTTGCTTAATCCATCTGTTGGCTCTTTCTACTTGACCTGAGGATTGAGGGTGATAAGGTGATGGAATTTTGCTGGACTCCAAGGAGTTCAAGGACTCTTTCATCAACTCACCTGTAAACTGGTCCTTTATTGGAGTCTACCTTGAGAGGCAGGCCCCACTTGGAGAAAATCTGTTCTACTAGGATTTTAAGTGTTGTCTTTGTGATGCATGTCTTGGTGGGGAAAGCCTCAACCCACTTAGAGAATAAATCAGTTACTACAAGGCATACTTGTTGTTTCTACTGGTGTTGGTCAAGGACCGATAAAATCAATCTGAATGGCATGCCAAGGGCCAGTGTGTCTCGTGGTAAAAGTTTGGTATTTCATTTTGTAGGTATGGGATTGTTTTGTGCACAAACAAGGCAATTATCAATGTATTGTTTAACGTCTTTGAATCCCAGGCCACCAAGCAGTGGTTTTGAGATGTTGGAGGGTATTTTGGCCCCCTGGTGTCCACCAGTGGGTGTGTCATGTACCTGGTGCAAAATTCAGATCTCAATGTCTGGGGACTACCCAACTTGGTGGTAGTATCCTGGCTGGAAACCAAATAAGTTTATCATCAGGAGATAAGTGTAATTTACCTTCATGCCATGTGTATGGGTTATGTGTAGAGTCTGTCTTCAATACCCTTGTCCAGGAATCTGAACACTTCTTTGAGTTCAGTGTCCAAATGCTGAGCTGCTGAGAGGTCCAAGGGGGAAAAATATTCAGATTTCTTTTTCAGAGCTGCAACCTGTACAGCTGCATTGGCCTCTGGATGATCCATTATCCAGACATCCCCCCCTCGGGCCCCTTCCTTAGCAAGGGTGTCTGCTGTGTCATTGAATGCATGATAGGGATCATGTAGGGAGTGAGCTTTAACATTGTGCACATAAAGTTTGTGTGGGTATTTCTGTGCTAATGCATGTATGTAGATCACCAATTCTTTGTATTTCACTGGGCTTCCATCAGAGGAGAGGATGGAGTTCTTCTGCCAGAAAGGGAGAAATTCTGTAAGAGAACAGCAAACCCAATTAGAGTCTGTAAAAATGATGGTATCCTGAGTTCCATGCTGAATAAACTCTAGTGCACAGGCCACCGCTGCCATCTCATGCATTGTGATGAAGCTACACTACAGGCTGCTTAGATATTCTGACAGTGTCTCATAAGGGTGCACTCACCATAATACCCATCCCTGCAATCTGTTCCCCTGATAGTATGATGCTGAACCATCAGTGAAAACGCTGCACAAAGAGGTATTTTCCAGTATCTCAGGGTGGCAGGGAAGAATGGGCCCGGATCTGGGAGGTCAGGTGACTGCAAAGTACAGTCATGGGGTTCCCCTGAAAAGGAGGCCATGAGCTAATAGAGATGGAACTTTGGTTTGATGGACCTGAATATTCTATCCTGGAGAAGGAGTGACCAATGTGTCAGCCTAGTGTTGGAGACTGACCCATCTCTTCACTCTATCTGAGAGCAGAAAAGTTGTAAGTGTATGATTAGTGTTAAGAATCAGCGGAGAGTACCCAATGATATACAGGAAGTGCTTGACCGCCCAATAAGTGGCCAGAAGATTCCTTTCACAAAGGCCATACTTCTGTTCCACTGGGGTCAAGAGCTGCGATGCATATGCAATAGGTCTCAAGGTGTCATGCACCTTCTGGGCTAGCACTGCTGACATAGCGATGTCAGAGGTGGCACACTCTAGATGGAATGGTAATGCTGGATTGGGGTTTACCAGTGTTGGGGCAGAGGCCAAGGCCTGCTTCAGTGACATCACAGCCTGGGTATGGACAGGGCCCCAACTCCATGGAACGTCCCTTTTGAGTAAATCATACAGAGGAGCGGCTTTCTGAGCAAAATCACAAATAAAATCCCTAGAATAGTTTACCATACCTAGAAACTTCCGAAGAGTTGCCACACTGGTAGGTAATGGCAAGTCTTGTAATCCTTGAATCTTTTTCCAAGTAGGGCTCCTGCCTTGGTCAGTTATTTTCAAACCCAGAAAGAGTACTTTTTCTGACATAATTGTGCTTTTGCAGGGTTACATTCAAGCCTGCTCTCTGAATAAGAGTCAAAGTTCGTCCAAGAGATCCAGATGTTGTTCCTGTGTGGCAGTGGCCAACAACAGGTCATCTACGTACTGTAAGAGACATTGGGGGCTGAGAACTCTTTAGGGCATCCATCATATGGAGATGGAAGAGGGATGGCTATTATGGAACCCTGTGGCAAGCAAGTCCACGTGTATTGTCGCCCTTCAAAGGTGAAGGCAAACTTATATTGACTCTTGAGGGCCAATGGTAATGACCAAAACCATTGGAGATATCCAGGGCAATGAACCATTTCGATCTGGTGTTAAAAGTCGAAGCACATCTGGTGCAGATGCCACAGTTGGAGAACAACTGGGAGTAACCTGATTCAGTTTCCTGTAGTCAATAGTAAGTCTCCAGGTCCCTGTGGGTTTCTTCACAGGCCAAACAGGAGAGTTGGCAGTGGAGACACAGGTTCAGATTACTCCTTGTTTAAGGAGTGACTTGATTGTTTCTCAGAGAGATGGTAAGGCTTCAATGGGAAACGGATATTGCCTTTGTCTCTCATGTGCCGGGTCTGGCACCTCAATAATGGTATGCATTCTGCCGCAATCATGTTTGTTAACTGCAAACGCTTCTAAATGTCATTGCAGAATAGGTAGGAGTTTTGGGAAAAGTTCATGATTCTTGAATAAATCCATGATGTCATACTCTTTGTTGTTGATAGATATTGTTGCTACAGCATGTGAGTCAGGAATTAAGACAGTATGGTATTGACCCTGGATCTGTATCAGCAACATGTTTGCTAGATCCACCACACAGCCGTGTGGTGCAAGGAAGTCAATCCCGATGATACTAGGATGATCATGCAGCACCATCAGTTGGAAAGCATGTGAGGCTTTTAAATGACCTAGTTCTACCGGTAAAGGCAGAGAGCGGTATGCAGGTAACCTAGCACCATCAACTCCTGACATATTGGTCTTCCATCCGGTAGACCATGGAGACGTTTCAGGGTGGTCATCATGTAACACAAATACAGCTGCACCTGTATCTAACAAGACAATTATTTGGCGTCTCCCGACTCGGCCTCGTGCAGGGCCTTCCATTTGTATCCAAGACCAGCTTGTTTGCAATACTATTCTGGGGCCTGTAATTGTCAATCCGTATTGTTGAGGCATGCAGGTTGGGTCTGGCTTGCATGAATGACTTCACCGTGTTGCAATTGATGCAATGTAGGGAGGAGCTTCTGGTTTAGGCTTGTGTGGATCTGAGAGCCCATACTTCCGGTGTCTCCATGGCCAGTAGTGTCATGGGTCGCCAGTTGTACTGCTGCAAGTGTTTGTGCGGGAACAGCATCCGCTACGGAGTGCACTTGCCCCAGGAGCTCCCGAAATTTCCGATTTTCTTCAGCTATCTCTTTATATGAGGGACCCGATCTTTGTAATGGCTTCCCTTTGCCCTTGTTCCTTCTGTTTTTAGGCTAATTCCGGTTCCCACCACTGCTGTTGTTGAAGGGCCCTGTTGGGGGTTTTGCTAAAAGGCTGAGGGGCCTATGGATGTTTGTTGTTGTTGCTGGGCCTGGCCTTCCACAGTGTAATGTGTCGGGTCCCAGAAGTGGGTTCCACAGTGGCAACCTTTTTGGAACCGGAACACAAATCACGGATGTACAGTTGATACACTCTCTCAGTTTTCTGAAGAATATCGGCAAACCTATCCGCATTTGGGTATGTGGTTGGCTCTACTTTCTCTCTTACGGCTGGGATCATGTTTCTAAGGGACAGGGTCTTATATTCGATAAGATCTATGTCCGCAGCTTCTTGTGCCAGATGTTTCCCTGCTTGATAGGCCATCCAGAGTCTCTGGTGGTAGGTTGCTGGACTTTCTTTAGCATTTTGCTTCACGGGGTATGCCAGCATTACTCCAACCACACCAGGGCTGTGAGCAGAAATGAGTTTGGCCATGACTTCGCCAAAGGTATGCTCCCATCCTGGTGAACTACTTCAGGAGTTTGGCCCATAAACCAGGATTGATGGTCTGCTAGTATTTGGACCTGATATTCTGCTGTGTTAGGCTGAGCATCTCGCACTTGGAGCGCAACCTTTTCCAAATGGCAGCTGAGATTGTCGGATGGGTCTATTCGACTCAATGCTGTCAGCAATTTGCTGAACAGAGTAGGCCATTTGTAGGGGATTAGTTGGTGATCGATCAGGCTAAGGTAATGCATCTCGCAGACCATCCACATGCTGCATAAGCTGCAGCTTCAGCCGCAGTACAAACAACACTTTTCCTGAGTGCCAGCTTCCTTGAAAATTTGGTCTAATCTGACTTTTAATGGCTTTCATACTTTTCAGGAAGAGGAACATTTCCCAGTGCTCTATCAATCATGGTTTCAATCTCTTGCCTGTCTTCCACACTAATAACGGCCACTGAGGCGCCGCCGACCAGGTTTGGGCCTGCGTCTCCTATCATGGGCCCGCCATGATGGCGCTTCCCATGATGAGCATCACAACTCGTCTATGTGTGACCTGGGAGTGGTGGGGGGGTGGCGCCATACTGTGGATGGCTGTGGGGAATCTGGGCCATTGTAGGGGCGTGACTGGGCATTGTACTGTGAGATGTCATCATCGGATGGTTCCCCCTCCGATGACGAATGAAAGGCAGAGGCTACGCCTCCCATTGCCTTAACGTGGCCAGTCAAAACCTCTCGCTGATGGCGCAGTTTATCCATCTTAGCTTTACATTCATCATGATTCACACTTGCAACATCCATATCAACCTGATCCTGTTTCTGCTTCTGCAAAACACGGTACGCGGTGCTCAAATCGCGATTGTCCCTATTGGCTGTTTCTAAATCATTACGTACCTGGTTGATCTCGTCCTGAAGTTCACCCATTTCATCACTCAACTGTGCATTCGCAGCACTCAACAAATCATTCATTTGCACTACCTGACCTTATCCTGTCTCAAACTTTCACATCCTGTTTCAGAGTACACATTTCTTGTTCACCAGCCCGCGCCGAATGATGCAATAGTGAATTTTTTCATTACGCAGAGATTGGAGTTCTGACCCAAGTTCGCTGTATTCGAATAGTTCTGTTTCCTGCAAACCCATCTCTTGCTTAAGAGATGCGATCTTGCAGGTCAAGGGGCATGAAACCTCACTGGAGGCTTCCAAAGCAGCCGTGAGAGCAGCGTACCATCAACCTTTAGCACAAAGCTATTGGTTGACTGTTGTGCTTCTGCTTACTGGGTTGAAACTCAGTACAGGGTTTTTCGGATTGACTCAGGCCCCACGCGAAGTCAGCCCATCCTCCATGGGAGGTAAGAAAGTTAGAGATATCTAGTCCGTTCTGCACAGATATCTGGATACAGTGGCCATTGTGTGGAGGAACGAAAATTCAAACTGTGAAAGACCAATGTGTTGTATCGATCCACAACACGAAAGTACTTTAACACACAGCCTGGCTACTGTTTAAGTTGTAGGTTTGTAACTAAAAGTTGGGCTGGTGTAGGGTCGAGACTGCATCGACTCACACCCAAAAAGTCAGCTAGACTTTGCAAGTATCTACAAGCTAGTAGAAAAGACGGGAGAGGGGGTCACGGGAGTGTATAATCACAGTCCCCATGGGAAAAGGGAAATGTATAGAACAAGTGAAAACTTCATAACACCCAATATCGCTTCGCCAAGTAGTCGCCAATTGTAAGAGTAGTCTGAACCTCACCTTCAGGTTCTTGGCAATATTGAGATGCAAATAATCACAGACAAGCAGTATATGAGTAATAAAACAAGTTTATTACTACAAAAGGGATAAATCACAGTTGCCTACAGTTCTTACCAATACGAACCGGGAGCAAGTGCTAAGTTGCTCCTACACCCTCAAGGTTTCTCTGTAGTCTCTTGGGATCTCTCGGTCCTCCGAGGTGTAGAGTCTGTGCATAACATTATATACCTGTGATAATTACTATGGTTACTAAAAGATAGCAACATTTCTAGTTACAGAGATGAGTCCTATTGGCTAAATTAGAGGTGGCTCCATGGTCCAAGATAATATTATATAATTCTGTAAAGTCAGTTTTAGAACAAAGACGTTTTATACAGAGTCTTATATAACAAGGTGAAGTAGTTTCATCACCAAAGAGATGGCAATGTTGCTCACATATTACAATTACTTCAAGGACAGGTGCCTTGACATCTGACAAGTAAGAAATAGACAGAAAATACATTGTATAATGTGTGTGCATTATGCTGTGTGGAGTTACAATTATATGTATTCATACTAACATCTACTTGTAGCTATATATGCCTTTAGTCCCCTGTATTAGTTTAGCCTATGTCTAAACATTAGCTGTCTACTTAAAATTTCGAGGGCGTAATTAGGGTGCAGGGACCTCGTGTAACAATATAGACATAAAAATCTTAACTAAGATCTTAGCAAACCACCTTAATACTGTAATTGGTACCCTGATCGACCCTGAGCAGGTTGGCTTCAAGCCAGGAAGGTTGTGTTCCGACCATTTGAGTACCCTGTCGCACGTCTTCTTGGTGTGTAGGGATGCTCCATATCCAGCTGTGTTGGTTTCTCTGGACGCCGAGAAGGCATTCAACAGGGTTAATTGGTGGTACTTGTTTCTTACTCTCCAGGCCTTTGGCTTTCCTGCAGAGTTTATTGTGTGGGTGAAGGATTTATACCATTCCCCCTCTGCTTGTGTGGCTTGTAACGGGATGCTTTCCAAAATGTTTAAGTTGCACTCTGGCACCAGACAGGGATGTCCCAGTCCCCATTTTTGTTCAACACCTATCTTGAACCACTAATTCATAAATTAATAGCTTGTCCGGAGTTACAGGGGATCCCTATCTATCTGTGTGAGGTAAAAGTGTTAGCTTATCCAGACGACCTCCTCCTGCAGGTGGCAAACCCCAAAGATTCCCTTCTCCCAATGCTAGAGATCATTGAGAAATTCAGCACTATTTCGAATTACAGACTGAACGTGGGTAAAACCACAGTTTTTCCTTTAAATCATAAAGTTTTTAAGGTGGGTATTCTGGCCTTGGGGTTAAGTTGGAAGTACAAATCACTGAGATACCTGGGTACTGAATTAGCCAGGAGCCCTGCTCATATTGTCAGGTTAAACCTTGATCACTTAGTTCACATGATTTCCTTAGATCTCAACAGATGGTCTTCCCTTTCCCTGTCCCTGTGGGGCAGAATAAACTTAATCAAAATGAATGTTTTTCCCTGGATTTTCTATCCCCTCTCAATGCTCAATATCTGGCTCCCAATGTCATGGTCCACTAAAATTCAATCTCTCATTACAGAATTCATCTGGCACAATAAACCCCCACGGATTGCTTACTATAAATTGTCTGCCCCCAAGGCAAAGGGGAGACTTCGTCTTCCATTCCTTCCTTTGTATTTTTGGGCCAATCACATTAACAAATATTTAAGATGGCTAACGAGAGACGATTTACACTTCGCCCCTGCTGGCTAAAAATTGAGCATATGCTAATCCACGCATATGGTATGAAACCAGAGGGATTTTTATTTGCTAGGCTGGGACTTCTTCCTTTAAAAGCCATGAACCCTACTATTATAATTTCACTTAGGGTCCATGCTCAGATCTGCCAGTATCTTAGGTATGAACCTGGCAGAGAACCTAATCAACTGATATTGGGAAACCCCCATTTCCTAATAAATGGTAAATGAATTCCTCCTAAATGGATACCCGGTCTACAAAATATGCAAGTTTCTAACTTTATTATGGACAATGGAGAATGGTTCCCACTCTAAGACATAATTACTCATTTGGGAATTCCCAATGAATATTATTTTCGTATCCTGCAATTACGACACTCTTTAATGAAAGCCCTGGGCAACCCCCCCCCATGGTGCAGGGTATCCCTTTTTGTTCTTAACTATTAAAATTGTGTGGTCGCCTGGGTGCAGTCTGGGCAATTTATAGTACTCTTCATGATTGGAAATTCCCTGACCTTTCTGGGCCCACTGTGGTATGGGCCTCTTTATTTCCTAACCATAACATAGAATGGCCGAAACTGTGGCATAACTGTCACAAATTTGTGACTCAAGATAGGCTTAGATTAATGCAAATGTATATCCTGCACAATGCATATTATTCCCCTTCATGGTTATTTAAACTGGGCTTAAAGCCCATCCCAACTTGCTCCAGGTGTCTGCGGGAAGAGGGTACAATTCCCCATGTATTCTGGTTTTCCTCCAAAGTCTCTTCCCTCTGGGCCACTATCAAGCAGTCAGTGGATTCCTTATTAGGGCTTAAAGAATTGTTTATGCCCATAAAATGTATTATGGGGGATCTATCCGAGGTCCAAGTCCAAGTTTGTAAGTCCCATATAACCTTAATAGCTATGTCTGTGAAAAAGCTTGTACTAAGATACTGAACTGATCAGAGCGAGATCCCCTATAATGAATGGCTATCTGAGGTTCTGGTGAATCTTAGTATGGAAAGGGCCATTGCCAGTCATAATAATAGCTATCAGGTTCCCTTATGTCCAACTCACTAAGCCAGGGCACTTGTATTGTGTCAAGAGATTTCTGATGGATTTTTGTGCTCAATATGTGTAGGGTGGGAGGGTGGGAGTGGAGGAGAGGGGTAATTGGGTGGGCTGACTTAGCTTATCACTTGTCTAATGTATCATGCTCATGATTTGGTATGTCCACCATTGTATGTTGTGGTGTACAATTTTAAAACTTTTTCAATAAACTTTAAATTAAAAAACAGGACTGAACTGAGTATTGAACCCTGCAGTACCCTGCTAGTAACCTCCCTTTCTTCAGAGTGGACTCCATTTACTATTACCCTCTGTGTCCTGTTGTCCAAAAATTTTTTTACCCAGGTTAACACCCTGAGACCCACTTCCAGGCTGGCCCATTTGTTTGTTGATCTTTTCTGTGGGAATGGTTCAAATGCCTTGCTAAAGACTGGGTAGGCCATATCCACAGGCCCTCCCTGGTCTACTACTTTGGTCACCCAGTCAAAAAAATCTATTAGATTAATCTGACATGATCTTCCCACTGTGAATCCATGCTGCCTTGGGTCTTGTGCCCTGCTGGCCTCTAGGTACTCAACAATTCTTTCTTTCAGAAGTGATTCCATAATTTTACCTACCACTGAGGTCAAGCTAACAGGTCTGTAGTTTTCTGCCACTGCTTTGCTCCCACTTTTGTGTAGGGAAATCACATCCACCCTCCTCCAGTCCTTAGGTACCACACCATCCTCCCATGATTTGTTAAAAAGGGTAGTCAGTGGTGTCACTAGTTCTCCCGTCAGTTCTTTTAGAATTCTGGGGTGAATCCCATCAGGCCCCATTGCTTTGTCCACCTTCAGTTTTATGAGTTCTTTCAGAACCCTTTCTTCTGTGAAAGGACTGGTATCAACCCACCTACCCAAAGAGCTTTTATTGATAGTACATGAGAAAGTTCACTTCCCTCCAGTGCCTATAGCATCCAAATCTTCCCAACAATGCAAACATAATGCATCTGGCTGATACTGTTTTTTATATTTCAAATCTAGATTTAGTAGTTGCTGTATTGGTCCTTGCAAGAATAGATCCAGAAGTAAATGATTTGATACCTTTTAATGGCCCAACATAGATGTAACAACAAGAACAAAGTGCTCTAGCTTTTGGACCAACCAGTCCTTTTTCAGAAGCTCATGGCAGTTGTTTAGAAAATACAATACCTATAACAGCTAGATAATGCAGAAAAAAAACAGAACAAATCCCCATTAGTTTAAAATACTCATAAAAAAAAACAGAAGTTGATGTTAGAAAAGTTTAACAGTACCATACTGCCTTCAGCCAGGAGGAACCCTGGGTCAAAGGTGCTTGGTGGAACACACATACAAAGAATCCTACTGCATATAAATTTAACTGGCATAAGATAACACTGCTGAAGCAGATAACTCCTAAATCAAGCTATGTGAGAGAGAGAGAGAGAGGAGCGAGAGAGAGAAAAAAATGGGGGAGCCCCCACCCACATTATGGTGATGTGGGGTGGGTTAGGGTGTATTGTTTGTATGAAGAGGAGGAGAGAAATTACATTTTTCAGATTCCTTAGACACTTGTGGTACATCAAGTTGCTACATTCTTAGTGTATATTGACATCAGTACATATCAGGCTACATGGTCTTAATTCCTTGAGGTTCCTCAACTAGAGTTTTTTGTTTGACACTGATATTGTCAATTTATATTTCAATTATCATTTGTATAGTCCTGTCACTACACTAGAGGTTTTGAAATTTCTTGGGCCTTATATCTAGCTTGAGAGTACATCTGAATGACAGGTCCAGCTAGGTTTCACACATCACGCAGTGTGCGCTGATGTTTTTAAGACAACTTTACTGGTAAATTCTTGTCCATAATGCAGACATTGAAACTTCATGAGCCCTATAACAATCTTGTCTTTAATCTGGGGGGGGGTTGCTTTTCAGTAATCACATCCTTATCCAAACTGTGACACTCATAGCTTGATTTAGGAGTTATCTGCCATGAGCTTATGAAGAAGGACTAGTTGGACCGAAAGCTAGAGCACTTTGTTCTTGTTGTTACATCTATGTTGGTCCATTAAAAGGTATCAAATCATTTGCTTCTGGATCTATTTTTATATTTCAGTCACTCCCCTACCCCATGGATCAGAAAAGGGAGAGGAATAAGAAAGAAAAGCAGAGTAGGGGCTTCACATCCTTGACAGCCATATGTGTAAATGCCCAAAGTCTGAGTACAGTAACAAGACAGGTGACCTCAAATTTACCATGGCAGAATCTGACCTTGACATTGTGACCATCACGGAGACCTGGTGTAATGAAAACCAGAGCTGAGAAGTGGCCATACCAGGGTACAATCTATTCAGAATGGACAGATTAGGTAAGAAGGGGGGAAGAGTAGCACTTTATTTGAGAGAAAATATAAAGGCCACAGAAATTTAAGATGAACTGGAAGGAGGGGAAATTCTGTGGGTCACACCAGAATGAAGTAAGGTGACAGCCATGTGCACAGGAGTAATACACAGACCTCCAGCTCAGGGGGAGGAGGTAGATAAGGAGATGATGTTGACAATCCAAAGGAGAGGTGCTGCTGGTCTGTGATTTCAGTCTACTGGATGTGGAGAGAATCCTTCCTGTGGCAGCAACAGCTAGGAGCAGGAACATCTTGGACTCCCTGCAGAGGGCATTCCTTAAATAGCTGGTCATACAATCCACATGGGAGATGTCACTACTAGATCTGGTACTCACAAACATGGACAGTGTTACAGGAATAAAGTAGGGGAACACCTGTGGAGCAGTGATCATCGAACAGAGTGATTTGAAATAATGGAGGGGGTGGAACCAAGGCACACAAAGACAAGATTCCTAGACTTTAGGAGGGCAGATTTCAGGAAAATGGGAAGCTGCCTAGAAGAAGCACTGGTCAGAAAATGGGAGCAGAAGGAAATAGAAGAACAGTGGGTGATGATCAAAACTGGAATTGCATTGGAAATACAACCCTGTGTCAAGCAGGTCATTAAGGGGAAGAGGAAAAAGAGACCACTATGTTTTTTTCAGGTGGTAGCAGAAAAGGTTAAATGAAAAAAATATAATTTAAGCAAAACAAAAAGACACAGGAGGAGGAGGAAAGGGAGAGCTACCAGGAAAGACAGAGGGAGGCTGGGAAGGCAGTTAGGGAAGCCAAAGCACAAACAGAAGAATGCATAGCAAACTCAGTGGTAAGAGGGGACAAAACCTTTTACAGGTACATCAGTGAAAAAAAGAAGGCAATAAGGGGGGATTGTGAGACTGAAAGGGGAGGATGGGGTATAGTGTAGACGATGACCACCAGAAATTGGATATACTGAACAAATACTTCTGTTCAGTGTTTACAAAGGAGGGGCAGGAAATGGACCAGCAATAAGTGATAAGGGCAGGTAGGGCACAGAAATGGACACAGGTCCCTTTCCAAAGGAAAGCAGCCTCAGGGAACTGGAGGGCAATATGAGTTTATAAGGCTATGGGACCAGATGGGGAGTACCCAGGGATTTTGAAAGAGCTAAGAGAAGATTTGGCAGAACCTCTGACTACCCTGTTTAACCTGTCATTGGAAATAGGGGAGGTACCCAAGGACTGGAGGAGCACTGATGTTATCCCTCTATACAAAAGTGGAAACAGGTAAGAAGTGTGGAACTGCAGACCAGTCAACCTGACCTCAGCAGTCAGAAAGGTCATAGAAGCATTACTAAAAGAAAGAATAGTGGAACACCTGTGTAACCCCCGGTCCCCTGGGATTACTAGAATCTCATCAGTGTCAGTGCTAGGTTGGGAAGACAGCAGGTGAATAACTAGTTCAATGGATTTTCACCTGCTCCCTCTCTGTTTACTTGGTCTCAGCTGAGAGGAGAGAAGTGATGTCATTTAGAACTCTTGCAGCAGCATAAACCATGGTAACAAGCTGTGAGTGGGGAGTTTTAGAATTTTCAGTTAGTCTGCAGTAGCCTGTGAGTGGAGTTCAGTGTGAGCAGTTGGAGGAGTGAAGAGCTACAGTGTTGGCTCTGAGGAGAGCCTACTTTTTCTCACCCTAGTGCTGAGGACCTTCTACCTACCCTGTAGAAGTGGTGGAAACTGTCAAGCAGGAGTTCCTGGTTTTACTCTTCATCCCCCATGAGATGAGGAGGGACTGCAAAATGGATCCAAGGGGAAATCACCTGATTTGATCCAGGACATTGAAGCAGCCTTTTCTGTGACAACTGTGAGTAATCTGACTTTGGGTTCCCAGAAGGAATGTACTTCCTTTTTCCTGTTTTCTTTGGAGTGTTACTCTGACAAAGGGACCTATGCACCCAGTTCTGTTTGAGACTGTTCTCATGCCTTTTCCTAAAGTTGGCTGACAATTGTGGAGTCCCCGCTGAGACTTAACACATTGTAAAAAACTTTAATTTACACTCAGAAGTAGTGTGTTTCTAATGCTGAATGTGAGAATCATTCCAAGAAGCATACTTCTACTGTTTGCAAATGTGGAAGTGTAAATCTGAAAGAATTGCTGGGTATGCACTGAGGAAACAATAGATGGGCAATCCACCATCTGGAATGACCAGTTCATCATGTTGGGTTGTATAATAGTGCCTAGTTTTCAGATCATATGGCCAATGCCTGAAGAGAAAGTTTACCCCTGGTGTGAGTTGTGCTAAATTTGAGCTCCAGTGTGCTCCTTAATGGCCAATTGCCACACTGCCAAACCTATAAATCCTATGTAATATGGAAAATGTTCCAAGTTATGGCCCTTTCCACTAGAGGAAACAGTGTGCTCTGTTGTGGCCATTGCTACTAGAAGATGTATGCTTCAGCTGAGGCTTTGCTGCTGAAAAGGGTTTGAAGTCCTATGCAATATGAGATGTTTAGAGCTTCTGTCTGCTACAGATGTTGTTCTGCATTCCCTTGTGCCGCAAAGTATAAACCCTTGTGGTCCACTTTTGCTTTTGTGTACCAATTTTGGAATAAAGCCACACTCTAGAACCCCAACCTGGTATGGACAATCTTGTTACTGCTTCCTGTATGGAATTACTGGGTACTCCTGCAGAAGTTCAGACCTAGCATAGCTCCTGGCAAAAGTTCTCTCCTCAGCACCAGGGTTTAGTAATGGTCATTTTGTGTTTCAGTAATACTTAATACTTTGTACCCCTACCCCTCTCTTTCCCCTAGACAGAAAAATATGGGAAGTGTGCCTACTAGTTAAACAGGTGGCAGGTGGGGGGTTGCAAAAATGGGGGCTCGTCCAAGGATATTGTTTAATTTGAGGAGAGAACAAGAGATTTTTGCTGAGGGTATGGCTAGTGTTTGTTTGGTTGGTAGCATGGTAGCCCAAAACAGGAAAGGAAGCTTTGCACAAAAGGATTTTGCCAAGGAGAGTGCCATCTGTATGTGCCACGTGTGTGCCTGCTAGTACTGAAACATCAGAATGCTGCTGTGTGTGTGTGCCAACTTACAATGGACTGTAAAGCCAAGAAGTGTGTGTCCTTGTCTCTTCATCCAGAACATTTACAGAACTTTTTAACTTGCAATTGTCATGCCAAGAGTAGTGTGGACTTTAAGAAACAAAGAGAGAAATGTATCCTGAATGTTTCATGTGCTTTGTGTGCAAATTGGGGGAGTTGCTAAAGAAATTGGCAAAAAAATCTGTGGAGAAAATGGTCAAAATAGTGCTACCGCAGCTGAAATTGCAACCAAGAAAAAAGTTACAATTTGCAGTTTAAATTTGCCCTGCTCAATGATCACCATGAAGGAAGTGCGAGCAAGAGAGTGAGAAGCTCATTTGCATGGTGTCGAGTGATTGGTGCAACTGCAATCAGCCTCACCTCCTAGCCAGCTTCTGTGTGTAGCTGAATGTTCAAGGAGAAGGAAGCGAGTGGTGTGCAAGCTGGCCAGACCAGGATTAACCATTGAAGGGCTTGTGAACATTCTAATCTTTAAAATGCAGACTTTTGCTTTGTAAATTCAGGCTCAACCCGTTGTCCAACTGGCTGGAAAATTAGCGTGATGTTTGTGGTTATGATAGGTGGGCCCACCAACCCGTTTCACCCCAGAGGCCTTCCAGGATCAGCCCAAGGCTGAAAATTTCCACAGAAGAATGCCAGCTGCTGATTTCAGTGAGTACAACCAGCTATCTGAGCATCAAACTGTTGCGATTTTTTCAAGTCAGCTGAATCTGTGTGCAAGCAGTGTGATTGTTTTACAAAGAAGGGCTGTGAGTTGTAACACCACAAGGCAACAAACAAAATTTCTGAGCATAGACTATGAGCATTTATGATGGGTTTAGCAACAGTAAATGTTTCTAAGCAAAAGAGAGATTGTAAGTTGTATATTAGGCTGCAACAAACAGGCAATCCTGTGCATGGAAATACTGTGGCTTGCAAGTGACTCTGAGCATGTGTAAATAGACTTTGATTAGATGCTAATTGCAAAGTCAAGTAAAAATCATACGAATGTGCTGAGAGAAACAATCAGTGCAATTGTTTACAGTTTTGAGCAAAATCAGTAGCCAGAAAAAGTCAGAAACACAGTTTTTGAGTCAGAAACAAATTTGATGCATGATGAGAGCTACCACTGCCATTACAGGGTGGGGTTAGCAAAGTAAAGACAACAGGAGGGAACCATTTTGTGAGACTGTAATGGGACTAGTGAGCAAAATAGTAACAGCAAACGTTTATGTGTTTTGGTTTCAGACATGGCCTCGGGAGCTTCCCACTATCTGGATCATGACTGGCTATGGTTGCAGAGGAGGTGGCCACACTAAGAGAAAACAGAGAAAACTTTCTATGGTGAAGGGTTGCCTCAGGATGTAGCAATCCCTATCTATCCAGTGAGACTGTGTATTATATGCCTCAGGGCTGGAAGGGATGTGTTTCTAATACCCCACTGTTTGGATTGCCTTGGGAAGTATGGTATGAGCAGGGGTGCAGTGCTGGAGAGGGTATCACGAATTCATGTGGCTCCCATGGGGACCAGAGTAGGAGACTGTTCAAGTAGCTGCACGCAGTGCCAAGTTGAACCTGTTGAGGGAGGCCCCATGGAGTGTGGCACAGAAAGAGAGAGAGAGTATGGATCTACTGCAAGGGCAGGAACAAGAAAGGGTTTCTACACCCACGTCCTAGGTGGACAGTGCAATGGAAGGGACCGTGGCCGCTTGAAAGGAGGGTCCAAGTCCTAGCCTAGAAAGGGAGGATGAACTGCTAGAGACACTGAACTGGGAGTTTTCTACCTCTGTGCCCAGTGAAGATTGGACTGTCTCTGAAGTGAGGATATCTGCTCACTCCTGGGCTCAGATCCTGAGTGAGGAAGAGGAGGAGGATGAAGAAATGCATCTTCATGTTGAGGGTCCCCGTGAGTCACCTCAAGTTCTTGCCTCTGAAGAACCAGAGAGAGAGAGAGAGAGAAGAAGAAGGCTCCGGTACCTTGCCAAAGAGATGGTCAGAGACAAGTTTTTTAATTCTTTAAATATGCAACACTGGCTCAACCAGGACTGGTCACCCCCAAGCTGAGCTATAGGCCGTACACTTGTGAAGAGTAGTAAGAAGGAAAGACTGGTACATAGGAGGGCTGACACCAAATATGGGAAGTCCCTTCCTACCTTTCCTTATAGAGTCTGGGAGCAAATTGAACAGAACAGAAAGTCCCGGTTGCTGGAAGAGGCAAGCAAGAATTTGTACTCTGGTGCAGGAGAATATGTCATGGACAGAGTCATAAATGATCAACTGAAATTCTGGAAATTAGCAGAACTCTGTTTTTGGGCACTGTGTGAATTGTGGACAAGGCAGGGAATGACACATTCCACAACATCAGCATTGAATGCCCAGATGGTGTCATAGTTCTTGCACCTCACCTCGAGTGGTATTACCCTTAATGATGCCACTCCCTGTGAATATGCCCAGCATGCCCAGAGGGAAACGAGCAGTGGCAGCACAGTGTCTGTCATCCAGCAGCAGTAGTCTCCAAGGAGGAAGATGCAGCTCTACTGGTTTTCCAGGATTCTTCCTGTATGTCCAGATTCATCAGCCCAGGAGTGTTTTCCCATTTCCATCATTTGGCCTTCCAGATGACATCAGTCCAGCTGTTTTCCTGTTCCATTGTTTGGTTTTCAGATGATATCACCCAGCAGTTTTCCTTTTTCATTGCCTGATTTTCCACAGGACGTCATCCCAGCTGTATCTAAAGCTGCCACCTGGAGGAAGAGGGTCCTCAGCTCGGAGAAGTAAGGTGATCCTTTGTTTTTGGTCTTTAAGGAACTGGTAACACCACATATTTTCTAACTGACTTTGCAGAACACACCTTACACTGGCAGACTGATCACAAACTGTTTGAATTGTCCTCAAAGACTCTCCCTATGGATTGCACTGATCTTCAGGCCTTGCCCTGTTCCAGGAATGTTCTTCAGTGGGCTCTGGCCCAGGAGAGACTTTTTTATGGACCTTGCCTTCGGGCAACAATATTCTGTCACTTCCATTTTTTTACTGTTGTACTTTTCTAGAAAAATATTTTTTGGGATTCTCTAGTGTTCGGGTGGAGTTTTGACACTGTGTGGTATGCAGAATGTGGTGTTTTGTTTTTCTTCTCTTGCAGGTGTTCCTGAAGAAGAAAAGAAGAGGATGTGGGAGTTCAGCTGAGTTCCTCTTTTTTCTTAGAGTTTTAGAATTGTTTGTGGTTAACAGGGTGTTAGCATGCTTTTTCTTCACAGGTGTAAGGTTGTGGGGACATTTTTGGAAATGTAATGCATTGCAATGTATTGTTTCCTTGTTGTTTGGTTTTCAGGTACCCTGGTTGCTTGGGGGGAGGTTCCCCGAGGTGCAGTCTGGTCAGATAAATTTCCCCTAGAGGGCTAGGGGGATAGACAGGCTGTGGTTCTGACCTGCAGTAGAGGTCTCAGTTCTAGTCTATTAGGACACGCTTCAGGCAGTTTATTTGAGCCACTGAATATCCATAGATAGATCACAGGATAGGGGCTGAAGTTTCATCAGCCAGCCTTTGTGCCTTTAGTGTTGCCTGCCTGTGCCAGGCACATGGTAGGAGAGACATAGGGCTACCTCCCCATAGGTAACGCAGAGGGTAGGATGGCCTGTTACCAGGTAGAGAAATGACTGAGGATAGTCATTTATCTGGCTCGGGGTGAATGCAACCCCCCTGATCCCCTGGGGTTACTAGAATCTCATCAGTGTCAGTGCTAGGTAGGGAAGCAGCTGGCGAATAACTAGTTACATAGATTTTCACCTGCTCCCTCTCTGTTTACTTGGTCTCAGCTGAGAGGAGAGAGAGGTGATGTCATTTAACTCTCGCATCAGCATAAGCCACAGTAGCTAGCTGTGAGTGGGGAGTTTTAGAATTTTCGGTTAGTCTGCAGTAGTCTGTGAGTGGAGTTCAGTGTGAGCAGTTGGAGAAGTGAAGAGCTGCAGTGTGGGCTCTGAGGAGAGCCTACTTTTTCTCACCCTAGTGCTGAGGACCATCTACCTGCCTTGTAGAAGTGGTGGATATCATCTAGCAGGAGTTCCTGGTTTTACTCTTCATCCCCAGTGAGATGAGGAGGGACTGCAGAATGGATCCGAGGGGCAATCCCCTGATTTGATCCGGGGCACTGAAGCAGCCTTTTCTTTGACAACTGTGAGTGATCTGACTTTGGGTTCCAAGAAGGAATGTACCTGCTTTGACCTGTTTTCTTTATGGTGTTACTCTGACAAAGGGACCTATGCACCCAGTTCTGTTTGTCACTGTTCTCATACCTTTTCCTAAAGTTGGCAGACAATCGTGGAATCCCTGGTGAGACTTAGCACACTGTAGAGTACTTTAACTTACACTCAGAAGTACTGTGTTTCTAATGCTGAATGTGAGAGTCATTCCACAATGCATAGTTGTACTGTTTGCAAATGCTGAGGTGTAAATCTGAAAGACTGATTGGGTATGAATGGAGGAAACAAAAGGTGGGCAATCCCCCATCTGGAGTAACCTGTTCAGCACTTCATGCTCTGTAAGGATGCCTAGTTTTCAGGTCATATAGCCAATGCCTAAAGAGAAAGTTTACCCCCTGATGTGGGTTGTGCTAAATCTGAGCACCAGTGTGCCCTGTCATGGCTGATTGCTACATTGCCAAACCTCTGAATCCTATGCAATATGGGAAATGTTCTAAGTTATGGCCCTTGCCACTAGAAGAAACAGCATGCTCCATTGAGGTCATTGCCACTAGAAGATGTGTGTTTCAAATAGGCTTTGCTGCTGAAAAGGGTTCAAAGTCCTATGCAATATGGGAAGTTTAGAGATTCTGTCTGCTATAGATGTTGTTCTGCGTTGCCTTGTGCCATGAAGTGTGAACCCTTGGGGTCCACCTTTGCTTTTGTGTACCAACTTTGGAGTAAAGCCACACTCTAGCACCCCAACCTGGTATGGACAATCTTGTTACTGCTTTCTGTGTGGAAGTACTGGGTACCCCTCCAGAAGAAGGCAGTAAAGCACAGTGGTTTAAGGCTCTGAGCTGCAAATCTGAAGACCTGGGTTTGAATCCTACAGCCCCCATTTGCATACTGTGTGACCTTGAGCAAGTCACTTAACTTCCCTGTACTTCCAGGTCACACCTGTAAACAAGCTTTCAGCTAAGTGTGTCTCTCCTGGTTAAATAATTGGGGGGAAAAAAAAAGTTCAGACCTAGCATAGCCCCTGGCAGAAGTTATCTCCTCAGGACCTGGGTTTAGTTATTGTCATTTTGTGTTTCAGTAATACTCAATGCTTTGTACCCCCTTCCCTCTCTTTCCCCTACACAGAAAAATATGGGAGGTGAGCTTACTGGTTATTCAAGTGGCTGGTGGGGGCTTACACCTGGTTGTCAATGGTCTATAGAACCCAAGGCAGCATGTCTTTACAGGAGAAAGGTCATGCCAAACTAACCTCATTGATTTCTTTGACTGGGTAACCATGGAGTTGGATTGGAGAGGGGCAGTGGATGTGGCCTCCCTGGATTTCAGCAATGCCTTTGACACTGTGCCACATAGAAGGCTGGTAAATAAGCTGGGGAGCCTGTGAGCAGGCAAGAAAGTATTGAAATGAATGGAGAATTGGCTCAATAATGGGACCCAGAGTGTGGTAATAAATGGCATTCACTCTGCAGAGGGTAAAGTGAACAGTGGAGTACCACCAGGATCAGTGCTGGATCCAGTCCTCTTTATTGCCTTTATCAATGATATTGCAGACTGTCTAGAAGGGAAAATTTTCCTGTTCAATGATGACATTGAGCTCTGCAGCAGGGTGGACACACCAGGGTGAGTGGATAGAATGAGGGGAGATCTAAGGAAGCTGGAGAATTGATCAAGAGATTGGCAGTTACATTTCCATGCAAAAAAGTGCAACATAATGCACGTAGAGCACAAAAACCTAGGAGCTACATATCATCTGGTGTGGGTGGGGGGAGAGGATAGCATGCTCCAAACAAGAAAGAGACCTGGGGGAGATCATCTCCAATGACCCCAAGGTAGGTAATCAGTGTGACAAGGTTGCAGGAAAGGCAAACAGGATGCTGTAATCCATTTGCAGGGGAATCACCAGCAGACAAATGGAGGTAATATATCCATTATACAGGACATTGTGAGGCTGCACCTTGAATACTGTGTCCAGTTCTGGAGGCCTCATCTACGTAAGGATATAGATAGCATGGAGGCAGTTCAGAGGAGGGCAACCAAAATGGTGCAGAGACTTCATTGCAAGCCCTACGTGTATAGGCTGAGGGAATTGAATATGTACTCCCTGCAGGAGAAGAGAGAGCGGGGGGATATGATTGAGATATTTAAGTACCTCACAGGGAAGAATAAAGTGCAGAAGAATACTATATTCCAAAGAAAAAGATGCTCAAGGACGAGGGGATAGAAGATGAAACTGGGGGGGAGGGGGTTTTAGACAGAATTTGCGCGGAAATACTTCTTCACAGAGTGGGTGATAGACAAGTGAAATTGCCTGCCAGTGGAAGTGGAGAAGCAGAGACAATTACAGGCTTTAAACATGCTTGGAATAGGGATAGAGGATTGCTGGTAGTTGGGGGGTACAACCTAATGCCAGCAGTACATGATAGAGCGCAATTGTTAGTGTTAATAGGGCAGACTATGTGGGCTGAAGACCCTTATCTGCTGACAATTTCTAAATTTCTATGTTTCTATGTGCAGTAGCACCCAACTACTCACCCATTAATCTCACACTCACAAAAAAATATTATTTTACTTACTGATCCTGCCTTATAGATGTCATTTTGGTTACTCCTTCCCCATCCCATGTAGCTCTTAACTATTCCCACTTAGAGTTATGCAATTTTTTTTTTATATAATGCAAGAGAAGTGGGTGGAAAGTGACTCACCATGCCTAACCACAGTGCTTTGAAATTCAAAGAGAACTGTGTGATGTGCACTTCTTTTCACCAAGTAATCAACAGCAGCACCACAGAGGATCGACGGCAACAGCACCGCCATCCCTCACAGTGACACAGCAGAACCGACGCAGAGTACCCCAACATGCACCAGACCAGTGGACAGAACCACAATGTGCAGCAATGCGCATCCCAGTGGACACCGCCATAACAAGCCACTCAGCGAAGCACCACATGACAAGCACCCCTGAAAGCTAACAGCTGAGAGCACTCCCCCCCCAAAGAGCACAGTGACGATTTTTGGATATGTTGAATTACAATGTTGGACAAAAGTTCTGGCCTCAGCAAAGGAATCTACTGAGAAAGTATAATGTAATAATAATTAGTTGAAGTGAATATATGATGTTGCAATAGATGCATAGATTGTCCCTCCCTTACCCTTTTCTTTCTCCCTTTTTCCATCACTTTTCACCTACCTTCTCCCCATTTCAACTTCCCCTTTTTGTCCCCATCTCCTACTTCTTCCCTTTTCCACTGCCCTCTCTGTCCTTCTCTATGCATCTTATCAGTAGCATTCCTGTGACATCAGTTTGATCTTGTCTGTGCAAAGACTTTGATCAATATTCACTGGGGGGGATCACCATGGTCTGCCAGACACTGTTATTGCAATCGGGTGGTTGCACGTCTGCTGTGGTGGGGGAGTCGGTAGTCGTCGCTCCTCACGTGTTTCCATAATCAAGTAGTGCCAACCCCTCCCCCACCTCAGTCATCTCCCACCCTCAACTCCACCAATATCCCCCTCCAAAAGAAAAGACACCTGGCACTATACCAGGATCCAACAGCATCTGTTCACTACCCGCCACAAATCCCAGCACCCTAGTCCACAAAATACCAGATGTTTCCTGCCTATTGTCTATCCACCATACCCACTAACATTCCTCACCTTACCTAAACTAACTGGTTATGAATTGTTTTGAAACAATGTAACTTTAAGTATAAATTGAGTTTCTCGTTTTCAGAAAGTTATTGCACCTGATTAAAGGACTTGTGTCATTGATCAAAACGTATGTGTACTATACCATCTTTGTGCAAGACATATGTTGGTCCAAGAAAAGTTATCAAACTATCTAGTGGCTCCTGTTTCCCAAGGACAAATATGGCTACAATCTCCTTTGGCTAAACAGAATCATTTGACCATATTAAAGGACAGTGCATGTGACCTACAGTGGAAGGGGTGGAGCAGTCCGCATAATTGATGACATTAGGCAGACTTCCCTCCACCTGAAGATGCATTAAGGTGATAGGAAGTTATTTTTGCATATTTGCCCTCTCATTTCCCTTTTCATAACAAGTTTGGTGTGACCAATTCTGGATAAATAAATAAATAACCTAGCTTTTAGGTGCCTTCAGATCGCAGCAGAGTTCCACTCTCCTCAACAGCTGCTGCTTTCTTTTCACATTTCTAAGACATTTCATGTCTTTGGCAAAATGGGGGAGTGCCTCAGAAAAGCACTAGCAAACAAGCAAGAAAGTGGGATGGAGGCATAATGGTGAAAAAAGCAAAGCTGCCATCACAGAGGCAATAAGCATTTGTGTGAAGCAAATAAAACAAAATGAAGGAAAATACCACTATGGTTCTCAAAAGAGGTGACAGGGAAGGTTAGGGAGAAAACAATAATATTCATGAAGTAAAAGGAAAAACTGAAGGAGCAGGACCGAGAACTGTACCAGTTAAAGCAGAAGAAGGCAGGGAAGGCAACCAGAAGAGCAAAGGTCCAAACTGAGGAAAAGAAAGCCAACGCAGTTAAGAAGGGGATGAAACCTTTTATAGGTGTATTAGGGAGTGAAGAAAGACCAGGGGAAGGATAGTGAGGCTTAATAAAGAGGAGAGGGCGGGCAGAGGGTGACAGTGACAAAGCAGAGATACTGAATGAATACTTCTGCTCAGTATTCACAAAAGAAGAGGAGGGGAAGGTACCTAAACCAAATAATAGAAGCACACTGGATAGGGGGTCAACAGCAGTCCATTCACAGAAGAAAGAGTCCTGAAATAACTGCTAAAACTCAAGGTGGAGAAGACAATGGGGCCTGATTGGATTCACCCCAGAATTCTAAAAGAACTAAGGGGAGAACTAGTGGCACCACTTACTACCCTTTTCAACAAATCATGGGAGGATGGTGTGGTACATGAGGACTTGAGGAGGGTGGATGTGATTCCCCATCACAAAAGTAGGAGCAAGGCAGAGGCATGAAACTACAGACCTGTTAGTTTGACCTCAATGGTACGGAAATGATGGAATACTTCTGAAAGAAAGCATTGTTGAGTACCTAGAGGCCAGTGTGGCACAGGACCCAAGGCAGCATGGATTCACAGTGGGAAGATCATGTCAGATGAATTTAATAGATTTCTTAGACTGAGTGAACAAAGTAATAGACCAGGGAGGGGCCATGGACATTGTCTAACTAGACATTAGCAAGGCATTTGACACAGTTCCACACAAAAGATTAATAAACAAGTTAGCCAGCCTTGGAGTGGGTCCCAGTGTGGTAACCTGGATAAAAAATTTGCTGGACAACTGGACGCAGAGGGAAATAGTAAACGGAGTCCACTCCAAAGAAAGGGAAGTTACTAATGGGGTACAGCAGGGTTCAGTACTGGGGCTTGTCCTCTTTAATGTCTTTATAGGTGACATTGTGGAGGAACTGGAAGGAAAGGTATGTCTCTTTGCAGATTACATGAAGATCTGCAACAGAGTTGATACACAAGGGGGGCTGGAAAGGATGAGAAGGGACTTGGCTAGGTTGGATTATAGATCAAAAGTATGGCAGTTTAGAGTCAGTGCAAAGAAGTGCAAAGTAATGCACCTGGGGAATGAAAATCCAAAGGAAAAGTACACAATGGTGGGAGGTATTAGCGACAACAAAAATGGAAAGGGATCTGGGGGTAGTCATATCAGATGACCTAAATGATGGCAAGCAATGTGAGAAGGCAGTAAGTAGGGCTGGGGGGATTCTGGGATGTATAGGCAGAGGCATCACCAGTAGAAAACAGGAAGTTGTTATCCCTCTGTACAGACAGTTGGTGAGACCCCATCTGGAGTACTGCATACAGTTCTGTAGACCCCATCTCCCCAAGGACATAGACAGGATGGAGGCAATGACAGAAGGCAACTAAAATGGTGCAGTTTCTGCACTAGAAGCCATTCGAAGACAGACTAAAAGAGCTTAATGTGTATACCCTCGAGGAAAGGAGGGAGAGGGGGGGACATGATAGAAACTTTCAAGTACCTCAAGAGAATCAGAAAGTCCAAGAGGGTAGCATCTTTCAGAAAAATTGATTTGCAAGAACAAGGGGGCACAATTTGAAGATGGGGGGGACGACTCAGGGGAAACGTGAGGAGGTATTTTTTCATGGAGCGGATGGTGGACACATGGAATAACCTTCCTGAGGAGATTATGGGGCCAAACACAGTGGGGGAAATTAAGAATGCATGGGACAGACATAATGCAATTCTAGTATGTGGTAGGGGGAAGTAGGCTGTTGGTAAAACTAGGATCTGCAGCTTATCCAGTAAGTAGGGAAATTGGCAGACTAGGTGTGCCAGGCAGTCCTTATCTGCTGTCAAAGTCTATGTTTCTATGTTTCTATGACATCAGTTACACCATTCTATGCTATTGATCTGCAGGGCAATGTTCAGGAAGTATGAAAAGAGAGACCAACAACTGCCGAGGAGAGAAGGATTCAGTGTACTAAGGAAGAGAAAAAAATTATGTTATTGTAACCAAAAAGGTAAAAACATATTAGAATATTGGATAGACAGTACAAGGAAAACAGCAAGGAATCTAAGGATGCAAAAAGCTGTTTCCCATCACTTTTAAGTTAACAAAATCTCACTCTCTCATATCTTATTCCTGGTGTACATGTTCACTTATTTAACATGTCCTGCTGCTTTGAAAGGGTTGTTGAGTTTGTCTTATTTATGTTGGGCTACATTGCCAGGAGTGCCCATGTATATGAAGATTTAGCTTAAAATCTCGGTATTTAATTATTGGAGCTTTATTAAGTACCTCTTTTCAGATAAATTCTCCTGCCCATAAAAGCAGTTGTAACTGGATGAAGATAATGAATGGAACATTTGCTTTAGAAAAGAAGTTTAATGTAGAGTAGCTAGAATACATGTGTTTAAACATTTTGCTTGAAGACTCACATCCCAACATGCAAGCCCACGATTAAAAGCATCATTAAAATGCTATAATGCACCTGCTGCTTAGACAGGCAGCATTCAATCTCAAAGCAATTAGCATTTAAAGTGCCTGTTGGATGCAACAAATGTATCCCCTGGGTTTTCATTTTTTAGAAGTTTAAATAGTTTTTTTTTTGCCAATTATTATTGTTCTTTTAAAGGTCAAAGCATTTTGTTTCCTCCAGATTCTTTGCCATTTATCCCAAACATGTATATTATAGACCTACATCAGTAATTAATACAGTTGAGCATCTCTTTATTAACAACAGTGTGAAACCTGCTATCTGATACAGTATACGACTTCAGCTACTTAAGATCCTTCAAAAGAGTCCACGTTTGACCATGTACAAAGCCCATGTGACTGCTACACATATGAGTTTTACTACACCACCTCACACAGCTGCCATCTGCAGGAAACATTTCTAAAGTCTGTATATAGTGAGGTTATATGACTCCAATCATTGTAACAGAATTCTACCAATGTTGGAAATTTTTGCTTCCCCTAACTCTGCACTACAAAGTATTATCTCTGTTAAATTATCAGTCCCAAAAGGCCTTCTTGAAAAATAGTTGTTTGATCTGTGTACAATTCTAAATAAAAAAATAACAAAAAATGAATTGCTAGACTATTCTTAGAATTTTACCTCTGACTAAAAAAATGTATGTCTTGGCTAAAAAACATCAAAATCCCAATATCAGCAGTAGAGCAATAGTAACTGCTGCTGGGTATTGTACTGTATGTCTTTCAAATTAAGGATCAAATTAGCCTCAGAATATAGTAAGAGCCGTGGTCAGAACAGATCACAGTACAAAAATGTTTGCCTTCCCCTATAGGCTGCACTGCTATTACATCCGCCATGCTTTCCGTAGGTATCTCTTATCATCTTACATGTTTCCTCAGAGAAAGGAAACAAAAAATCAAATTCAGTCACTTACTGTATCTTTAGGACATGTTTTAAATAATTTGGTGCAGGAACAAAGGCTGTAGAATCAGAATGCCCCTAGCACCTTTAGTCTTGCCATTGGCAATCTCACATCCAAGGAGCACAATTTCTGATACTGCATATGTACCTCTGGGTGGTGCTATCCCCAGGGACACATCCCTGCCTACTACCCTGGACATAGGCTAAGGGGTTTGGGTTCACTAACTGATAACCATATTCTTAAACCTTTGTGCAGTGCCTCCTCTCAGAGTGCTTTACGTGTGTGAGCTGGTAACAGGTATAGCCCCTGAGCTGACATAACACTCATGGTAGCCATTAACCATCCCCAGACATGACCCAATAAACATTTCCCCATATTTCAACATTTTGATTTAAAGGCTGTCTCTAATAATATGCTCACACCAAATATTTCAACAACAAATAACAAGAGATTTATTTAGGGGGTGTTGGAGTTAGGAAGGGGAAACAGGAGAAGTAGAAGTTATGCAGATCTCTATTTAAAAAATGTACAAGGTTGGTTTAGGCTTTGCTGGTGACCCCTCCAGCTGGGTGGCTACATACTAATAGGCAGAAATAAATCACATTTTACCATACGACTTATGATACCCAGAGCCCTGGCTATCTAGCTGCTGACAAATCAAATGGCACGTAAATAATTATAATTATTTCCCACACTGGTACCAGTTCCCAGATACAGCAGAAACCCCACTATCGCATATCATACTGGTTAAGCAGATACCACTATCCAAGATGTTGCAGGCCTGGTGGACGTTGCAGCTGGTCGAGTTGGCCGGCTATAGATTTAAGGGAGGGGGAAACTTGGAAACGGATTCTTGCAAAGCTGCAGATTACTATTTAAAACAAAGGCAGGGATTGCCATGCAATTAGTAGAAAGGCAGGGATTGCCCTGCACTTGCAGACTTCCGAATATTCCAGGACAAACTACTTGGATGTAACACCCTGAACATTCAGCATAATATTTGAAAGTCCAATCCAAAGTACTTGGTAGGCGATACTTTTATTAAGTGCCCAACGTTCAACTGAAACATCACTACATCCAGCACATTTATACACCAAAAAAGGCATCCATCCAATATAAGCAGAAGCAACACTTTTACCATGCATCCTATATGTAGTTACATGAAGTCACATCCAATACATTTACACAACAACAACAGCACTTATTGGCAAAGTCCCATCCAGTATGTCTAGACATGTTACACTTATGGCAATTGCTCTCAAATGACATCCAGGTAATACAACATTAATGTTCTCTAGTGCCTCCAGTCCCATGAAGTGGCAAACGCAGCTTGGCAGGCAGCTCCACGGAGGCAGGACTCTAACCCATAGCTGCGACAACTTATAACTCATTTATATGATTCACAAGCCGGGCATCTTGCTGCACCTGCGATTTAGCCATTTGGGCTACAGACAAGATGCAACTATACTAACTTTCACTAGACAGTCTCTGATTGGGTTAGTAGCCACACTGATAACTTCAACATTTCAGAATTGACAGAGTACATCTGTCAGCGGGGCTTGGGGCCCCCAAGATTACTTACACAGCTTCTCCCTCACACTGGGGGGTATGAGGGTACTTACTCAGGTCCTCCACAGGTCTCATCCACAATCAAAGACATCCTGAAGACTCTTCAGCTCTCTCATCACTGAGGCATGGGTAGATGGCTTCTTGTTCCACATCTTTCCACAACGTGGGAAGGAGGGCTAGCCTCTGGAGGATATTTCTGGCAACCTCCAGACTAGTTGTTGCAGAAACTGAATTTGCTTTAACTTTTAAACTGGATACAAAAAATAACAAATGCCCCTCTGATGACTGGAGAGGCTTACCTAAGTAGCCCAGGCCTGGTGGCATGGCTGGAGCCTGCTCTCTTCTTCTCACCGTGGCAGAATCTGAAGAAAAACTGGCAAACACTGTCTCTTATAGAGCTCCTAGTTTGACTCCTGATTGGCAGCAGAGATGGGGTAAAAGGTCTCTAAATGGCTGAGGGACCTGTCAATCAGAACACTTGAGCCATAATTTGATTGTAGAATTGGCACCTACAATTATGTCCCTGTAAGTCCCCATGAGCACTAGGGTGGTTACCCATGATGTGCAGTGAATGTCCCACAAGTCCTGGCTTTTTGTTCCTGGCTCCCAATTGGCTGTGGCTACATGCAGTGGCTGCTTATCCCACTGTCCCTCATAGCAGAACAGATACAGTCCTGAACATTGTCCAGGAGCAGCCATAAATAATTATTTGTCCCAATGCCCCACAGTTCAGTAGCCCAGTTGGTGCACTAGCAGTTGCTACACAGATGAAGAATGTGGCTCCTACAGTTTTTCTGTCGCTACTGCACATAGCAAGCTCCCCCTGCAGCAGCTGACAGGCTGGTACACAAGAGTCCCATAATGCTGGTGAAGGCAGGAAAAAGGCATTTATTTTAAAGTTAGACTCTTTCCCCCACATCTACAATAAATCCCCCAACAGGCAACAACAGTTACCATAGTTCAAACATTTAATTTCTTTATTTTTTGGCAAAAGCCGAACATAGCTGCCATGGAGGCAGCCAGGCACATTGTTATTCATTATACAGATGACCGAGGCCCTGCTCAGGCATGCTGAAATGGAGACCCAGTCAAACTCTTTAAATTTAAAATCAAGTGGTCTCTCAGCAGGCTGTCCATGGTCACCGGGTCCCAATTAGGTAGAAGGGATCCTGGGACCCACAGCACAGTCCCTGAGGTGACCGCAAACTGAACAATCGCTAGTCCCACTGCCCTGGAGACAGCACTTTTAACATGGGGCACTCGCAATGATATTTCTGCTGCCCTAGAGGCAGCACTTTTACATGGGCACTCGCAAGTCCGATTTTTAAGCCCCGAGGGGCTGGATTTAAATCGGTCTGCAGGCAGGAGCACTCAGGAGGGCAAACAGGACCTGGGGGGACCAGAAAAAAATGGAGGCCAAATCAGGAGAAGCCCGGGAGACAGCAGGAGGAGAACAAAGGTACAGGGCTATGGTAAGCACAGGCAGGCATTTTTAGGAACCCTTATTTGCAAGGGGGTTACACATATATACTGTGATGGGCAACTCAGACAACAAGAACCAGTGTTTCAAATCAAACCATCATAATCATAATAGGACTTGTATCGGACACAGTACAGTGCCAGCTGATGCAAACTGCATCAGGGTTGTTTTAGCAACAAATGAAAACAGTGTTCATTCAGTACATTACTTGACTTAAAGAGCAACTCTGCTATAATAAACAGTTTAAAATACTTATACATCTAGCAAAGAGCCGCTCAGATGTATGGGTGCCAGTGACAATACAGAACTATTGTCAGCAAAAAGTCATGGCACTTCACACTCAGTTCTAAGAAACAGGTAGTCCAAAGCAGTGCACTTTTATACCTGCCTTTCTTGTGCAGGACAAACACAGCAAAACAACCTAGAATAGCAGGGAGCAGGTAGAAGTCATATTATACAATGGGGTATGAAAATCCTATAACCTTATTGGTCAAAACACATCACTTGCCTGTGATAAATCCTCCAGTATACCCACTGTAAAAGTTTTATATCACTATAAAAACAAAAAAACAAGTTGAACATTGTATAACAGCAATATACCATGACAGAGAGTGGGTATATGGGTGGATTTACCACTTCTGGTGTGGTTAAGTCACTCGGTCATGACCAAACCACACCAGGCGTGGTAAATCCACCAATATACCCACTCTCTGTCATGGTATATTGTTTAAATGTTTCATTGGGTTGGATTTTTCAAGTGAATGGTGCTTTCTAAGGCATTGCCTCATTCGTAACAATTTCTTCGTACTCAGTTCTCTACATTTCAAAAGTTTAAAGTGACACACTGCAGTTTAATACAAAGGCTAAAAAACATTAACCATATCCATTATAGAAAAAACACACAACATATCTGATAGCACACATAAACATGTACAATAGTGTCCTCTACCTTAGCAGCTACCATAATTATATGAAATCATACACGTTATTAGAAAAATCATTTTAATTACTGTGTATATGGTACATTGGGTGGGTGGACCGGAGAGCAGTTAAAAAGCATGAAAACACCTTTCAGGGGCTTATACCTGTATTAAATCAGATTAACACGTATAATTAATTAAATAGCCCCAAGTGTTTAATACAGCTGGATATGGGGGTGGGGGGGAATAAAAAAAGGATTGATCAAGCAGGTAGGGGGCAGGCAGGAAGGTCAAACTGGGACTGTAAACTTCCAGACTTGACTGGGAGGTCAAGATTGACACAGTAGTTCATCCATGACCAGAAACAGGATGTCTGAAACATATGAATACATTACCATTGGTACATGACTAGTATAGAGGTTTTGTTTAACTAAAAGACATGTTACCATGTACTGTATGAGCAAAAGCAGTGTCAACCAGTCTCATGGCTCAGCGATACTGATTCCTTTTAGGAGGCTTGAAAACATCCCTGGCGGATCAAGCCAGGAACACTGCAGACGAAACAGCTTGACACGAACATCATGCATGAAACCTTGCTGTCCACAATACTGTGAGGCAGACAAGAATGCAAGGCCATGATGCTGCCTGGGAAAATAATGCACAAAAATGAGCCGCGCACAGCAACAGTGCAGGGGAACAGCACCGAGGCTACTCCGATCGTGAGGGGGGCCCAGGGACAATGTGTGGCACAGCTTCTGAGTGGCAGTGTGAGGGCAGACAACCGAGTGGAGCACAGACGGTCCGTCACACTGTGGAAACCTGATGCTAGATGGAGGAGTGCACTCATGTTGCACAGAAGACGGGATGCCACAGAGGAGCCAGGCACAACAGCCACTGGGGGCCAAGGGAACACTAAGCAGCACACGGAGCCCACAGGAAGGGCCATAAGGTATGGGGGGGCAATAAACTCAAACTGCAGTGCAGGAGAGTCAAGCAGTGCAGCCAGGTGGGTGGGAGGATGGGGTTCATGGCAAGAGGCCACACCAGCAGCTGTACAGGGGCATGCAGAGGTGGCAATAGTGGGGCACACTGATGTAGGCAGGGGGGATACCATGCATCCACAATGGGACACAGGGTGGAGGGGCCATGTCTGGTATTGAGAGCATGCAGAGGGAGGACCAAAGAGGTGGGCACGCATGGACATGTAGTGTGGCAGCACCCCAGGACACAGACACAATGCAGGACACACCATAGGGCATCACATATCCAGCAAAATGTCAGCAGCTCCCTGCTGCCCCTGGTGGCCTCCCAAGGGTGCAATACAGGATGGGGGAGCACCACAATGCTGTGATATACTGCTAACAGGTGACACCTGTGGCAGGGAGGGGCCTGACTGGCCAGGTGCTCTGCATTCCATGCACAGGTGTGGGACTATATAACACAGCCATGCATAGGCAACAGTGGTCGAGTTTGGGCCTCCAGCTGTACCTGAGTGCGAAGTGTGTGTGTATGGATTGGACCTGCAGCAATGCCGCTCACATATGTGACAAGCCAGAAGGGCAAGACACTATTGCAGCATAACGGCTATGTGTACTACAAGGAGTGCACAACAGAGGACAGAACATATTGGAAGTGCTCCAAGTACTACAGGGGTAAATGCCCAGGCCAGGTGCACACTGCAGGGGAGGAGGTTGTCAAGGTTGTGAACACGCACAACCATGTCCCAGCCTGTGGTGCCATATGTGTACATGAGGTCATCAATGACATAAAGCAGAGGGCAATGCAGTTACATGAAACACCACACCAGATGGTGGCAACCTGCAGCACTGCCATACCTTCCACTGAGGAGGGCAGAATGCCCAGTGTCCACCATGTCAGGAATGCTGCAAGCTGGCCACCAGCCCTGCCAACATCCCCTGCAGACACCGTCATCCCGGAGGGGTACTGGCAGACACACAATGGAGCCCCCTTCCTGCTGCATGACAGTGGAGGAGCTGCACAGACACTCATCTTCATAACAGACAGGAACCTGCAATACCTGGCTCAGTGCACCCCCCCAGGTATGTTGATGGCACATTTAAGACTGCACCACAGCACTTCTACCAGCTACACACCATTCATGGTGTACAATACTTCACAGTGGTCCTGTGTACATACCTCCTGCTGCCCAACAAGACCAGAGCCACATACACTCAGGCGTTCAATGCATTGAATGGACTGCAGGCAAGCCTGAAGCCAACCACCATTGTGACAGACTTTGAGCAAGCTGCCATCAAGGCATTCTCTGCAGTGTTCCCTGGTGCAACACAGCATGGCTGCTTCTTCCATTTGTGCCAGGCCCTATGGTGGAAGATCCAGGAGGTGTCAGAGGCAATGCAGCATTACACAGCGGAGGAGGACTTTGCACTGCAAGTCTGTCTGCTGCCTGCCCTGGCATTTGTGCCCCCAGGAGAGGGTTTCCACTGTGTTTGAGGTTGTGCTCTCCTATGAGTTCTACATACATCATGATGAGCTGCTGGCACCCATTGTGGACTACTTCAAGGACATGTGGGTCAGTCACTCAATGGACTACTTCAAGGACATGTGGGTCAGTCACTCAATCTGAGGTGTTGTCGGCAGGCGGTCCCTGTTTCCAGTGGAGCTCTGGAGCTGTTATGAGGCCTGCAGGTCCTGCACTGCCCGCACCAACAATTCTGTGGAGGGGTGGTATTGTGCCTTTCAGCACCCTAATAGGCACATGCCATCCATGTCTGTAGAAATTTATTGATGCCCTGAAGATGGAGCAGAAGCTCAATAAGCTCAAGATTGAGCTGTGCATTGTGGGCCAGTATGCACCACCATCACATAAGAGGTTCCATGATGCCACAGCCTGCATACAGCAGAGAGTGGAGGAGTACAGTACACGATGCACATATGACTATCTGCGTGGCAGTGGCTACAATTTTCAGTTGCGGGTGTGACCATGCAGGCACCTATCCACCTGCCATCATGCATTGACATTCACACAACTTTGATGTACTTGTGTGTGGATGGACTGTACCCATGGAACTGTGCTGGTGTGTGTTCCTGTGCTGGCTGCGAAAGTTGTGCACTGTTGCCTGGAGTGGTGTCAGTCAACAGCACCACACACAGCAGATGCACAGTAACCCCTCAGACAAAAGCACTGTCACAAGGCCCCCCCAATACCCCACAGCACGGTGTCAGTGTGCGCGGGGCTGGGGCCTTGTGACAGTGCTTTTGGTCTCAGAGGTTACCGTGCATCTGCTGTGTGGTGCTGCTATTACCACAGGATGCAGGGGTGGGGGTACTGTGTAGCTGCTACAGGGTGTGTCACAACCTCCGGGGTGTGGCGGTGGGGGTACCATACTGCAGCTGTGGGGGGGACTCAGCTGTGTGGGGTGTTGTGCTGCTGCTGCTGGGATCAGGGGCTTAGTATCTGATATATGTAGCTGTGACCACTATGGTTGGGCTGCGGGGGGCTGGCTGGATGCCTGGGTGGTGCTGTCGCCCATGCATTGTGAACTGTGCTCTACCCATGCCTGAGGGGGTGTGTGCTCCTTGGGGGCCGGATGTGTGTCTCTGTGGTTCAGGACAGGTGAGGGGGCCTCTGCATGGGTACTGTGGCCGGGGCGGTGCTATAGCTGTGCCTGTGTGTGTGGCCGTGTACCATTGCTGGGGTTGGGGCTGTGCACCACATGTGTGTGTGTGTGTGTGTGTGCCCTGCTGTGTGTGTGTGTGTGCCCTGCTGTGTGTGTGGGCATCACTGACCATGCACACGTGGTCAGTCTGAGGTGGGCCACGTTGGTGGTGGGGTGCACATAGTGGTGGTACTGCTGTCATGTCACTGGTGATTGGGGGGGCTGGTTGTGGTTGGCAATGTGTGCTGTACTGTTGTGTGCATATTGTAATAAACTTTGTTGCATATATGCTTACCTGGCCTGCTGTCTCATTCCACAGTACATATGTATGCAGCCTTGGCACCTGCCTGTCGGCCCAGTTCCCCCCCATGTCACTTCCTGCCATGTCCCACTGGTCCTGCCAAGCGCATCCCCATGCCTGCACTCTCCCCTGTCCTGTGTGTTGTGCATGTTGCTGGGAACATGGTGGCCTGTGCTGCCGACCCTTTGCATTCTGCACAGCCATCCACATATTGGCCAGAGTCTACCTGTCCTACAGCGGTTGCCCCGGTACATTGTCTCCATCACTCAGCATTCTGGGTGGGGGTACCCCCCTATGTGGGTGCCTGTGCCATTGGACTACCATGATAGGTGTCGGGTGGCCTGCTTCCCCCAGTGGTGGTTGCACACTGCCCTGTTTCATCTCCCTGCACCCCTGTTTTGGTCCTGTGTACTGGTGCCTGCTGCTGTGTGTTCCAGTGCAGTGTCTCCATGCAGTGGACATTCTTTGCTACCTGTTTGTCATGTGGCCTATATTGTTCTGGCACGCTACATTTTGTACTGCCAATATTGCGGATGTCCACTTTATTTTGTTCCACGATGTTACAGGCCGGATCCTCACTG
Source organism: Neoceratodus forsteri (assembly GCA_016271365.2). NCBI lineage: Eukaryota > Metazoa > Chordata > Ceratodontiformes > Ceratodontidae > Neoceratodus > Neoceratodus forsteri. The sequence goes on from CM028129.1 coordinate 29,956,345, forward strand.
GAATAACCTTGTGAAAAAGAGGGGAAAAAAAGGCATTAACATACCAACAGTGAATGGAAACACAACTCATTTTTCAGCTAAGAGAGGTAACAGTTCAATCTGTTTATTCAACCTGTCATATGTGTTATGAGCCCCCAATCTGTAAATCCAAAGGTAGCAGTGATGGGTGCTTGTTCACACCCAATTACATTTATCTTTGCCTAGGCTTTTGTTCACAAGGAAGTGGTAACATGTCTCTTAATGAAAAAGAAACCTTGATACTATACATGTACCAAGGGTAATATAAGCATTTGTAACACGGCATAAAAAGAAAAATGAAGTGAAGCACTCAGATAGGTGCAAACACACCATGTGGTACAGTAGAAATCATGGTCTAATACCATAGTAGATCATGGTTTGTATTGTAATACCTTGGCAATCCACTACATGTAAGAAGCAGTATACAAGGGAAAGCAATATGCAAATAGCTTGCAATGTGTAATTCTACCAAGTTGTATTTACTAAGAATTTTCCTGGCACAGGGTTTTTTACTTTTTCAAGATTGTTCTATATTGTAACTACAACAGAAGTTCATGAGTTACTAAAGATTGTACATTTAAACTCCACATATACTGTTAATTACGCTGCAGCAATATTTCTGTAGAAGTGAACAGTTACATACTGTTACCATCCCTTCTGATCTACTGCTTTCTAAGCAACTGTGGGTGCAATGCATTGTGGATGACTGAATAACATTATCTGGCCTAGCCTCTTCTTGGTGAATACACAGTGGTAAAGATGAGCAAGCAACTTCTATAACCAAAAGCAAAAATAACAGACAGCGAGATAAACAAAGCAAAATCAAAGAGAGAGGATACTTCTGTGGGTGAAAAGAAAAATAAATTGAGAGAAACAAAAAGAAATCAAAGAAACAGACTAACAACAGCAGTCAAAACAAGTATTTGAAAGATGAAAGCAGTAAACGTTATGTTGTTCTATGTCCTGCTGAGTTAGGTAGTTTAGAGGGAAAAAAGTGAAAATAATATCCCGCAAGATAGTAGTTGTTCAATAAAGTGTTTTTCAGAATGGCTTAGTTCAGTACATTTGGAGAAAAGGTGCTTGTGCTACTAGGATTGTGTGATAGCTCACCTATTGGTCTGCGTGCTGAACTGAGAAAGAAAATGAAAATGTACCATAGCACACTCCCATCATGCAGTGCAGCCATATCTTCTAATACATAGAGGGAAAATCAAAGCACCTAGAATAGAAAGTGAATTGCAAGGTTTTGAAAAGTTGTAAAATATGTTTTGATGTTAGAAAGCTTAAAGCTTGTAATCTAAGTTATTTTGACAAAAGTGAAATAGCGGCCACAATATTTCCAATAGGTGTGTTCCAATTGTTTTCAAGTATATGTACATCATGTTTAATAGCTCAATTTATAGTATTCTGAAAGTAAATCAGTGTGATTGTACTCATTTATTCAAAGACTATTAGTTATACACTCATTACCATGTTACAAGCAGATTAGGCCACTCGTAAGAATGGGTCTACAGTGGAATTAATCCATGTTTGGTTGGTTGGTTGGACCCACTAGGCCTTCGGCCTCATGGTCCAACCCCCCCAACCATGGATTAACACCACAGTAGACCCATGCTTTCTCGTGGCTTAATTCTTACATGTTTCAGACATCCTGTTTCCAGTCATGGGTGACCTTCGGTGTCTATCTTGACCTCCCAGTTCATTATTACAGACATGTGTAGCTGCTGTTTTAAAGGTGTCCTCCTAGAATTGGTTTGACCTTCCTGCCTCCCCCGTACCTGGTTGAGCATCCCCTTTTTTATTTTTCTCTCTCCCCACCCCCTTCTATCTCCAGCTATATTAAACATTTGGGGCTATTTTGTTAATTATATGTGTTAATATGATTTAATACAAGTATAAGCCCCTGAAAGGATTTTCATGCTTTTTAACTGCTCTCCGGTCCATCCACCCAATTTGTCATATACACAGTTTTTAAAAAGATTTTTTAATAAAGTGTATGATCTAAAATAATTATGGTGGCTGGTAAGGTGAAAGACAATATTGTACATGTTTATGCATTCTGTCAGATATGTTATATGTTTTTTCTATAAAAGATAAGGTTAATGGTTTTTAGCGCTTTTGTATTAAATTGTACTGTGTCACTTTAAACTTTTGAAATGTAGAGAATTACGGATAGCTGAAGAAACTGTTGTATAGTAAATGAGGCTATGCCCAAGAGAGCACCATAAGGATGTTCCAGGGACAGAAAGTGCAGCTGGCAGGGTTGTGCCCACCTGCTGTCATGTCACGTTCTGTCTCTGGAACCCACCCCGTACATCATCATTAATAGGTACAGTCCTTTGTGGTAATCTAATAGGAATGAATGGACATTACACAAACACATATGAAAACAAACTCACCCGTTGGTGTCACATCACTCCCTATCCTGGCCAGTTGTCTCCACATCTCCCCCTAAATCATCTCCCATGCCTCTTCTGCCCCGGCCCCCTCCTGGCAAGCAGTTTCACCAACCCCAACCATCCAAACCCCTCTTATGTTGTGTTGGGGGGGGGGCAGATCCTTTGTGGCAGTTCCCACAAGTGTGCCAACTGTTTGGCCCAGCTTTTGGCTTGTGGCAAACCCAGGGAGTTTAGTGCCTGGACACCGATTTTTCTAAAATTGAGAGCAGTGTCCTTGGCACACCCAGAGTTTGCCACAGCCCTGGAATGACACAAGTTGCATTGCTCTAAGGGCTCTTTGAAAATCGAGGCCATGGTGTCAAACTATAATAAAATACAAGGCTTCAAATGTTCTTAAGCATTATCAGGACCTCAGTGAAAAGGAAATATACATCTAAGTTTGGCTACTTTATGTTAATAAATGGTATGTGAAGCACTTTAAGATAAATTGCATGAAAACCACTACACAAGTTAACATTCTATCATTTCCATCACTCCAGAGGGCAACAAGGAGTGCCAACTAGCTTGTTTGGCAACAGCCCAGAAAAAGCCATGTAGGGTTTTTAAATGCATTTTGAACTTTTACTCAAAATTGTCATTTTCTTTAAATATTTTTAGTATTTTAGTCCAGAAATTTTCAGCAAATTACCTTGTTTTAGCCAGTTCTTGGTCAGTGTTGGAAAAAGTAGGATGTGTCAGTAGAAGCAGTAGGATATGCCAGTGGGCTAGCTAGATAAGTGAGTGAAGCAGGAGATGAAGTTGTAGGATGTTTAGAGGGGGTTTTAGGGTGGGGACTTTGCGGAAAGAAGTCATTGCTGGGCCATATTATTTTAAGTTGGGGGAAGCAATTGGGAGGTGGGGGCTATAGCTAGAGACCCATGAAATTCTTTTTATTTTTTATAATTTTTATTTTTCTGGAATTTTTTGTTATTTATTTTTATGCATTGAACATTTAGTTTTATTTCTTGTTATCACATTTACATTCATAAACTACCTCAAAATGACCTTATACACACTAGAAATTACATTCCTAGTATACTACATTGTATTAAGCAACATTATGCTATGGTCTTGAAAGGTTTTGTGAATTAAACAATTCCACTGTCGCTTTCTTGTTGACTGTCACTGTGGTAACAATGGAGCCTAAACAAGTGTTGCAAGCATTTATTTAGTTTTTGCCCCCCCACCAAAAAGCAATTTTTTCACTTTTTTCATGTGTTTTTTTTTGTTTTATCCTTTTTATATTGGAGTTATTTCTTGTTATTTCTTGTTCTACCTTGAATGACTTGTTATAGCTTGAATTTCTTGTTCTTTCTTTTTATGCTTTGAATTTTTGTTATTTCTTGTTATTTCTTATTTAAGAAAAACACGGGTCTCTAGCTATAGCAGTGGGTGGCATTTTTGTTAGAGACTGGGACTGGGGAAATGATTGGGAGGTAGGTGGGATATGGCAGTGTTTGGGATTGTTGTTAGATTCTGGGACAATGGAAGCATTTGGGAGATGGGTAGGCTATGGCAGTGGGTGGGATTGTCATTAAAGAGCAGGACTGGGAAAGTGGTCAGGAGGTGGGCAGGTTGTTGCAGTTGATGGAATTGTTTTTTAGAGACCAGAAGTGGGGACATGATATGGAGGTGGGCAGGCTATGGCTGCGGGTGTGATTTTTGTTTACAGAGTGGGATCAGGGAAGCAATCGGGTTAGGGTGAAGGATGAGCAACAGGCTGAATGCAACGCAGCTCAGCTGGCTGCAGGGTGGCATCTTGTAAGTGAAAGGATGCAGCCATACTCTGATAACTGCGGCTGTCTCATTTCAACTACACAAATATTTTGCTTACCATCCAGGCTGAACAGCATCAGTATCAGCCTACACTTCATTGAGCTGTAAGTGGAGAGCCTCCTGCAGTGTGTGCTGCATTGGATGTTACACTGACACACCTCTGCAGCCCGTACTCTCACAAGTAGCCACAAAATGTTCACTTCACACTGTGTGTGCAAGCAAACATGAAAAGAACAGAGCGGGACCTGAACAAATGGAGTCACCATGATGTTGGAGGTTAGGTTTCATCAAATGTCTACTGATTATTTGTAAGTGCCCCTGCTTAAAGCATGATATGAAGAAGAAGTTACAGTGGTGCTCTGTCTAGTCTTGGCAATGAACACCTTCAGATATGAACTGGCAAGAATGGACAGAGCCATAACTGCTAATTTCTTAATTTCTATGTGTTTCCTAACATTATGCCTAGCCATCACTCTGAACAAGTGTCACAACATGACTAGACAAGCAGGGACATGACATGTGCAGCACCCCAATGGTTGCTACTTAAGCCATCAGGAAGGACTGCAGGGAGGGAAAGGGTTAACCTCCTACCCACCCCATCCACAGCCAGCTGGTTTGCTGACCAAGCTAGCTGGCTGACCACTTCCTGCCCAGGTCCCCCTTTCCCCCTCCCCCTTCTGTACTTTTCCTGGGCTTCGGCCTTTGTGCTGGCAAGGCTAGAGCTCTAGCCAACACCTCAAAGGGCCATAAATCAGCCCCAGGGACCCAATCACTTGACTAGAAGCCAAATCCACCCCCAGGCTAGAAAAGGGTCTCCCCTGCTAGCCAGAGGGCAGTTCTGGACTGGGCAGCTTACAGAGTGGAGAACACAGGAGTACCAATGTGTGGAGGCTTACCTGAAGATCTGGTCCATAGCTCCCTGGTAGCAGCTCCTCTGTAGCCAGGGGTCCTGGCGTCTTCAACAGCAGCAGCCATCGACCTCCAGACTGGAGGGATCCAGCAGTCCTCCAGACATCCACCAGTAGCCAGCCTGGTATGGTAAGCTCCTTCCCTCACTTGTCCCCTTGGGTGGGTGGTTTCCTTTTGTTTCTGTTGCTCAGTGGGCTTGGGTGGGGTCATTTTGGGAGTGCCTTGTGGTGCACTCTGCTAGGAGTTGCTCTTGCAGTCTCCCCGGCACTTCCTACTCTGGTTACTGTTACTGTGTTACAGTCAAATACCGGTAGAGGCTCACCTGTCAGATCCCCTCCCCCAAACCCCCTTGTGTTTACCTCCCTTCCACTGCTTTGTATGCCTATCTCATCCTTTCATTTTCCTCCTCCGTTCCCTTCTGTTCCCTGCTCATTAAGCATCACCAATTTCATTATCAATGTGTTACCACTCTAGGTACCTGCCAGTGTTATTTAAAAGTGCATTGACTGTCTGAGTAAGTTTAGTCTTATACTAGCCCCCGTCACCTCTCCATACGGAATGCTACTCTTCAGTAACCTGCAGTGCACATTATCTTATTCTGAATACTATAGTGAATGATCTCTTATTCTGTACACTGCAGTGAAATTTTCTTATTTTATTTATTTATTTGTATTTCGGATGACATCTTTGAGCTGAGGGCTCTTTTACAAAGGTTCCACGTCAAGGCAATAAGGACAATAAGGTACAAATCATAACATGATCATTACAATGGAACTTACAAAAAAAAGACAAATAAGGTTACAATAATAGCAGCCAAAGGCATTGTCAAGGAATTGTGTTGCGAGTTAATTATACAGTACAAGTCATAGGTGGTTCAGTGAAGCTTTGTTAGGAATGGGTAAGTGGGAAAAGAGAAAGAAGAGTGGTGGTGAGGGGGTGGTATGGGAGACAGAGAGAGGGTGGAGGGAAAAAAATGGGGAGGGTATTGCGTTGGGTATGTGGTAGATGGGAAACAGCAAGGGAGGAGGAAAGGGGTGGATGAAAAAGAAAATGAGACAGATTCATCGTATACCCAGTAATGGGGGGTAGGAGAGGAGGAGGAGGAGCTGAGGCAGTGAGGAGGGATGCTTAAGGGTAGTATGCCTGGAAGGGATAATAAGAAACAATCACAGAAGGCACTAGCCACAAGGTGTTGACGCAGTTTACAGTTAAAAGCACCAATCGTGGCAATGTTGAAGATTTCTGTAGGTAGCAAGTTGAACCAGGTGGAGGCTCTGAAAAGTTAAGAATGCTGAGCTTGAGAGCCTTCTTACCCTGTAAGAGCATGATCTCGTAACCTTCATGTTTATTATATGCATATTATATGCTTGAGCTGTACTTGTTATGTACAGTATATACTGTTCACTTATAAAATCTAGTATATTTATGAATATGTCTAGAAATGTACATACTTATGTGTTATGTACTTATATTGTGTACTTTACTGTCCAGGTCCACCTCAGAAAGAAGTTTTCTCAACAGTGTTTTGCCTGGTTAAATAAAGATTTGATTGATTGATTGATTGATTGATTGTGAGTGGGCAGGCTGTTTCCCTGCCTCAGTGGGCAGGGGTAGTGGGGAATTTTTTTTTATTATTTCCTTTTCTTGGTTGGTGTGCCCCTTCGATCCTGGTCTTCCCCTTTGTTGGTGATCTGCAGGGCCAGTCAAGGGCTGTGTGGCCTCTGAAGAGGAATGGGGAGTGCTCTTCGCTGGCTGCCCCTCTGATTTCATATGTGCTGCTGTTGTGTTTTGGTGGCTTGGAATTGTGTGTTCCTGGTGTTGCCCTTTTTCTGACTCTCTGGCCAGGTCTGGCCATTTCCTGGGGCTTGCTGCACCCCCCGACCCAGACACACATCCACAGGTTGAGGGAACAGTGGTAGGAAGCAAGTTCTGCTCTACCCTTTGTTGCTTCCCCTCCCTCCAGCCCTCTGATGCAGCTGCAGTATTACCAGAGCTGCTTACTCACACTGCACCCAGAGGAGGAGCCATTGTGTGGTTGGACTGCCAGGTACCACACAAAATTGAGTCTGGGTGGAACCAAATGCCAGGGATTACAGGTTCTGCCCACAGCTGTATAAAGATAGACTAAGTTCCGGGTGGGAGCGCGACTCCCTGGCCACCTCCTAGCACCACCACTAAGCAATCCTGCCATCAGAGGACCTGGGCCAGATGGTAAGTGAGCTGCAAGCCCAAAATAAATATTACTTAGTGCCAGAGGTGCCAGAGAGGGCAATATGGAAGGAAAAAGGAAGAAGTGGGCAGATCACCCACAAGAATGTAAATAAAGGGGACCACGGATTTTAGCCCCAGGAACATAGTCTTGGCACCCCACCTAAGGACCAAAAGGAAAAGGGGGGGGGGTCAAAGTGGTGCAAGAGGGGTGGGATTTGGGCCAGATTCATGCCAACAGCATAGGGGTGGAGTTGCAGTCCTGGGACTGCAGCAGTAGGGCAGAAGGGGTGGAGCCAAGCTTTAGTCCCTGCACTGTGAGGCTGCAGACCAAACATTAATATTCATGAGGGGCAGAGCACCATCTGAGCCAGCTGCATAGCCCTGCCACTACCCCCCATCCCTAGGCCAATGCTGTGAGCCCATCCTAGGCAACCTCCTGCAGACCTGCCAAGCCCACCGATCCCTCAGGGATTTAAAGGGCCAGTGCCCCATCCTGGAAAAGTTGGCCACTGAGGCTTCAGTTGGCCTCTGGGGGCCCCGACCACCCCTATCAGTCACCCCTTCTTCCCCTGGACTGCTTGCTGATTGCAAGGATACCCGATGACTGTAGTGACTGTGCAACCTGTGCTGTGCTGCCTGTCACCCTGACCCTGGCCCCCCAGGTATGCCCAGTCCCTGGTACAGAAAATGTAATTATTGTGTATTTGCTGTGTTTGATGTCTGTCTCGGTTGCACCCCGGGATGCTAAGTGACCCCAACTGACTGAACTGATCAAAAATTGCAGCAGAGCCTGAGCTGCCTGCCCTGCACCCACCAAAACCACCTATCCATGTTGAGACTGAACTTGCCTGCCCTGCATCTCAACCAGTCGGTGCCTGAACTGTCCCTGAAGGGGCCCAAACTGCCTACCCCTTGCCAGCTGCATTGAGACATGTCACTTCTCTCTTTCCACCCCCAGTCTGATCTGTTGCCGTGGGGAAGTGGACAGACTGCCCAACTGTAGTAGCCCCATCACCCAACTAATTGCCTACAAAGACTGCAATTTCCTGCACCCCTGAGGTCAGGGGTCACCCGTCTTTTGGCCAAGCATCTAGTGCCTCCCGCCCAGCCTGCCAGCAACCCCCAAAGATGACAAAAGATTGCGTTATCCAGCATAGTGGTAGTCAGTACCCCCCTATTCTAGTCAGCTTAGGAGCCGCCCCAGCTCACAATAGTGAGGTTCCCTCCACAGTACTCGATTAGGAAATTGACCCATTTTTATTTTATTTTTTTGAGGTGGCCATAGCTCCCTTCCTCGGCTGGGTGGTAAACACATCAGCAGCCTTCCAGAGGACCCGACGTCACCATAGAAGGGCATCACCTCAACCATCCTCCATCGTTTCTTTGCCTGCATCTCCAGCTCCAGACCAGCCTGTATCCTCTTCATCTTCATCTTCATCTCCATCTCCATCTTGTTTTCCTCAGCTCTCCTGCTGGCCAATGAGACTGATCAGTTGCTCAGGTACTGTACCCCATTCCTCAAAGCTCGCTAGCAACCACCGGCGCTGCCCCAAAGAGCCTGCTCCTCCTACGGGACTGCTGGACTATAACTGGTGTGTCTTTCTAAATATCCTTAGCCAAGGTGATTAGGTATTGATAAATTATTATTACAGACATCTGCTGATGTAGGGCACAAGGTGAACCTGTTAGAGGTATACCGCATATTGATAACAAATGTATGGTTGTTTATCCCTATGGTTGCTCTAGTTAGACCTGTATAATTGCCTCCTACTGCTAAACACTATTTTGTGCATGACAGTCACCTAACTTATTACTTTCCAGTGAAATCAGTGACTGCTACCAATAAAAGCTGTCTATTTGCATCTGGAACCATTGTACCTGCCTCTCCTTGACCAGAAGAGATGAACCACCCACCTGAGTTCGGTCACCACACATGGAGCACCACTGTAGCTGGGACCAGGGAGGATGGTCGAGACCTCCAATCCAGAGTCCCAGGGCAGGGGGGGCAAGGGACCCCAGAGGAGGACGGAAAGATTCTCCTAGTGGGAGACTCTATTGTATGGGGTGTGAAATTGGGGTGAACTAGCAGGGGGAGGGAGGTCAAGTGCCTCCCAGGAAGCACTGCAAAGAGGGATGGGAAGCAAATCCATAGGATCGGTATGGCGATAGCCAGAAGGGAGGAGCTGGATGTCATTGTCCACCTGGGGATCAAAGACTTGGCAAGGAGAAGAATAGAGATAGCAAGAGTCCAGGAGGATTTCAGTAAGCTGGGAGAGGACCTGAAATGGGTAGCACATTTTGTGTCATTCTCTGAGGTGTTACCTGTCGAAGGCATGAGGTAGACCAGGGCACTCTACATCCAAACCTTCAACTCCTGGTTGAACGACTGTTGTGGAAGGTAAGGGAAGGATTTGGCTTCATAGGGAACTGGGGCCCAACCTGGACAGCTGCAATCTTGTATCAGGAGGATGGCCTGCTTCTGTCTGGAAAGGGGACCTCAATCCTTAGTGAGAAGTTGGAATGCTTCAGCAGAGAACATTTAAACTGGCCAAGGGGGGAGAGATAAGAGAGAGAGGTGGATTAGGAACACCCCCCTGTGAGAACATGCAAAAGTACAAATTGACAACAGGAAAGACACAAGAAAGCAGTGAGGGGCAGGCAGAGGAAACTTTTATAAGGGGGGAATAAAAGGGGGCAAGAGAACATGAGCATGAATACCGGGGTAGGGGTAGAGGCACAGTAGAGAAAACAGGTACGGAAGGAAGTCAGGGAGTAAAACATGGAAGATCATGTTCACAAATGCCCGCAGTCTGGGAAATAAGGTTCCAGACCTGTTAGCCTTAATGACGGATGCAGACCTTGACATAACAGCAATAACAGAGATATGATATTCTGCTACTAACAGATGGGACATCAATGTACCAGGCTTTACACTATTCAGAAGGGACAGGGAAGATGAAAAGGGAGGTTGGTGGCCCTGTATGTCAGAGAAGGCATAAAGGCTACAGAAGTACAGGGAAGGCAGGGGGAGGCTGAGGCAATGTGGGTCACCCTTGAACCAGGAAATGGCCCAGCAATACATGCAGGGGTGATCTGCAGACCTCCAACACAGAGAGAGGAAGTGGACATGGTACTAGTGGAGGAAATTCATGACACGGCAGCTAAAGGTGAAATCCAGTTGATGGGAGATTTTGATATGCCAGAAGTGGATTGGACCACCCAGGCAATCGCTTCAGCCAGAAGCATGGCCATCCTGGAATCCCTGTAGGGAGCTGGACTCATACAGCTGGTATATGAGCCAACCAGGTACACATCAATTATAGACCTGATATGGACCAATGGGAACAGAGTCAAAATAATACAGGTGGAAGGGCAACTGGGATCCAATGACCACCACATGGTGTGGTTTGACATAGAGACAGGGACTCAATTAAGCCACACAAGGGCAAACGTATTAGATTTCAGGAGGGTGGATTTCAATGAAATAATAGATGTTAAAGAGCAGCCCTGGTAGAGGTAATGGAGGGGGTGGAGGAACAGTGGGGGAGACTAAAAGCAGCCATTCTGGAGGTAACTAACCAATGCACTAGAACAGTGGCCAAAGGGAAAAGAAGAAACCACTATGGTTTTCTAAAGAAGTGGAAGACAAAGTAAGGGCTAAAAGAGCAAGTTTCAGGAAGTATAAGGGGACCCAAAGGGAGGAGGACAGGGAGGGGTACCTATGTTTCAAAGATGAAGGGAAGGCTGTTAGGAAAGCCAAGGCACAGACAGAGGAGGGTTTAGCACGGTCTGTGAAAAAGGGGACAAGACATTCTATAGGTACATCAGCAATAGAAGAAAACCAGGGAGGGATTGTGAGGCTCAAAGAGGAGGAGGGAGAGTGTAATGAGGGGGATCTCGACAAGGCAGAAATACTGAACAAATACTTCCGTTCGGTATTTACTGAGGAGGGAGAGGGTAAAGAACCACAGTTGGGGAGCAGAGATAACTGGGGGGAGAAGTGGACACCAGTCCATTCGCAGTGGAGAAAGTTCAGGAGGAACTCACAAAGCTGAAGGTGGATGAAGCCAAGGGTCCAGATGACATACACCCGAGGATATTAAGAGAGATGCAGCACCTCTGGCCACTCTGTTCACAGAATCACTCAATACATGCATGGTTACAAAGGACTGGAGGAGGGCACATGCAGTCCCACTGCAAAAAAGTGGCAGTAGGGTAGAAGCGGGGAACTACAGGCCAGCCAACCTCACCTCAGTGGTGGAGAAGATTGTGGAGACACTGCTGAAAGAAAGGATAGTGGCACACCTGGAATCCATTGGTGCCCAGGATCTGAGGCAGTACAGATTCACATCAGGAAGGTTTTGTCAAACAAATCTGATAGATTTTTTTTGATAGGGTGACTAGGGAATTGAATCAGGGAAGGGCCGTAGACATTGTCTACCTGGATTTCAGCAAAGTCTTCAATACTGTCCCACACAGAAGGCTAGTTAATGAGATGAGTAGTCTGGGCATGGGACATAAGGTGACATAGTGTGTTAGAACCTGGCTGACAGACAGAAGGCAGAGGGTGGTGATAAATGGGATCCAATCTGGGGAGAGAGGGGTGACCAGCGGAGTGCCACAAGGATCATTACTGGGACCAGTCCTGTTCAATGTTTTCACTGGTGATCTTGCAGAGGTGTTGGAAGGAAAGGTCTACCTATTTGCAGATGACACCAAGATCTTCAACAGGGTGAATAATCCAGAAGGGGTGCAGATAATGAAGAGGGACCTGGAGAAGCTTGAAAGATGGTCAGAGGTATGGCAGCTGAGGTTTAGTGCAAAAAAGTGCAAGATAATGCACCTGGGTAGGCGGATCCCTAGGTAGACCTACAGAATGGGGGGGTGATGACCATCACAAAAGATGAGAGGGACCTAGGGGTTATCACCTCTGATGACATGAAGGTATCAGTGCAGTGTGCAAAGACTGCAAGAGGGCCAGTGGTATGCTGGGTGCACAGGCAGAGGTATTACTAGTAGAAGGCAGGAAGTAGTGATGCCATTGTATAAAACACTAGTAAGGCCTCACCTGGAGTACTGCATGCAGTACTGGAGACCACACATGTGTAAGGACATAAAGATGGTGGAGGCTGTCCACAGAAGGGCGACAAAGATGGTGCATAGTTTGCACCACAAAACGTATATGGAGAGACTAAGAGACTTCAGTATGTACTCACTAGAGGAGAGGAGAGAAAGGGATGACATGATAGAAACTTTGAAGTATAGAAACATAGAAACATAGACTTTGACGGCAGATAAGGACCACTTGGCCCACCTAGTCTGCCCATTTCTCTACCTACAGGATAAGCTGCACATCCTAGTTAACCAACAGCCTACTTCCTCCTACGCCCCACTACAATTGCTTTATGTCTGTCCCATGCATTCTTGAATTCTCCCACAGTTTTAGATGCCACAACCTCCTCAGGGAGGCTGTTCAATGTGTCCACCTCCCTCTCTGTGAATAAATACTTCCTCACATTGCCCCTGAACTGCCCCCCATCTTCAAATTGTGTCCCCTTGTTCTTGCACATCTATTTTTCTGAAAGATGCTACCCTCTTGGACTTTCTTGATTTCACTGAGGTACTTAAAAGTTTCTATCACGTCCCCCCTTTCCCTCCTTTCCTCAAGGGTGTACATATTAGGCTCCTTTAGTCTCTCCTTGTATGGCTCCTCTTGCAGACCCTGTACCATTTTAGTTGCCCTCCTCTGGACTGCCTCTATCCTGTTGATGTCCTTGCAGAGATGGGGTCTCCAGAACTGCATGCAGTACTTCAGATGGGGTCTCACCAATTGTCTGTACCAAGGGATAACAACTTCCTGTTTTCTGCTGGTGATGCCTCTCCCTATACATCCCAGTATCCTCCCAGCCTACCGCCTTCTCACATTGCTTGCTAACCTTAAGATCATCTGATATGATTACCCCCAGATTCCTTTCCATTTTTGTTGTTGTTACTACCTACCCCTCATTGTGTAATCTTCCCCTGGGTTTTTGTTTCCCAGGTGCATTATTTTGCACTTCTTCGCATTGAATCCAAGCTTCCATGCTTCTGACCATTCCTCCAACCATGCAAAGTCCCTTCTCATCCTTGCCACACCTCCTTGTGTATCAGCCCTGTTGCAGATCTTTGTGTCATCTGCAAAGAGGCATACTTTCCCTTCCTGTCCCTCTGCAATGTCACTTATAAAGACATTAAAAAGGACTGGACCCAGTACTGAACTCAGTGGTACCCAATTAGTAACCCCTCTTTCTTCAGAGTGGACTCCGTTTTCAATTGCCTTCTGTGTCCTGTTGTCCAGCCAACGTTTTACCCAGGCTACCACCCTGGGACCCACTCCTAGGCTGGTTAATTTGACTATTAATCTTTTGTGTGGGACTGTGTCAAATGCCTTGCTAAAGTCTAGGAAGGCCATGTCCACATTCCCTCCCTGGTCTACTACTTTGGTCACCCAGTCAAAGAAATCAAATTAGATTTGCCTGACATGATCTTTCTACTGTGAACCCATGCTGCCTTGGCTCCTGTGCCCCACTAGCCTCTAGGTACTCAACAATTCTTTCCTTCAGAAGTGATTCCATCACTTTCCCTACCACAGAGGTCAAACTGACAGGTCTGTAGTTTCCTGTCTCTGTCTTGGTCCCATTTTTGTGAAGGGGAATCACATCCGCCTTCCTCCAGTGCTCAGGTACCACACCATCCTCCCATGATTTGTTAAAAAGGGTAGTCAGTGGTTTCACTAATTCTCCCCTTAATTCTTTTAGAATTCTAGGGTGAATTTTGTCAGGCCCCATTGCTTTTCCACCTTCAGCTTCAGGAGTTCTTTCAGAACACTTTCTAATGTGAAAGGACTGGGATTGCCCCCCTATCAAGAGTGCTTCTGTTAATTGGATTAAGTACCTCCCCCTCCTCCTCTTTTGTGAATACTGAGCAGAAATATTCATTCAGTGTCCCTTCTTTTTCACTGTCCCTCTCTGCCCACCCACCGTCCATTCTATTCAGCCTCACCATCCCTCCCTTTGTCTTTCTACACTCCCTGATGTACCAATAAAATGTTTTATCCCCCTTCTTAACTGAGTTGGCTATCTTTTCCTCACTTTGGCCCTTTGCTATTCTGACTTCCCTTCCTGCTTCCTTCTGCCTTAACTGGTACAGCTCTCTGTCCTGCTCCGTCTGTGTTTCCTTATACTTCCTGAATACAAACTTTTTCTCCCTGACCTTCCCTGTCACCTCTTTTGAGAACCATAGTGGCTTTTTCTTTCATTTTGATGTGTTTGTTTGTTTCACACAAAGGCTTGTTGCCTCTGTGATAGCAGTTTTGATGTTTCCCCATTGTTGGTGCACCCCTCCGTCTAGCCTGTTTGCTAGTGCTTTTCTAAGGCACTCTCCTATCTTGCCAAAGTCAGCCCTCCTGAAGTCCAGTACCCTCAGTTTTGTATGGCTTGACTCTGTAGCTGAGTTTACTGTGAGGCAGACAGTTTGGTGGTCACTTGTTCCAAGATGGCTACCCACTTCTTGATCTGAGATCCTCTCACTGTCCCCATTTGAGAGTACAAGGTTTAAGATTGCTCCCTCATGAGTGGGTTCCAAAACTAGCTGTCTGAGTCATGCCACCTGTAGGGCATCGAGAAATGCCAAATGTGTTCCAGTTAATATATGGCATATTCGGGTCTCCCATCAACAGTATCTCTCCTTTTTCTGCCATCCTAAGAATGCCTTCTGTCATATCCTTGTCCATTCCCTTCCCCTGACTTGGGGGTCTGTATACAACCCCTGTGTGGATTGTGGTGCCATTTCCAGTCTCTAAGGTGACCCACAGTGCCTCATCCCCTCCCTGTTTACTCTTTTGTTCAGTTGCTTTTATCCCTTCCCTTACATAGAAAGCTAGTCCTCCCTCTCTTCTCTCCTCCCTGTCTCTCCTGTAGGTTGTGTACCCTAGTATGTTAACATCCCAGTCATGGTTCTCTGTGTACCATGTTTCTGTGACTGCTGCAATATCCAGGCATCTGTCTTCCATCAAGTCCACCAGTTAAGGGAGCTTGTTGCCCAGACTGTGGGCACTGGTACTCATTACACTCCATTTCCTGATGGCCTTACCCCTTTTTGCCCCATCCATGTCCTTATTGCTTTTGTCAGTTTCTCCATTTAGCCCTGCCCTTCTCCCTATTGACAGCTCTATCTTGGGGTTTACCTCACTTACTACCCTGACTTTTTTGGAAGGGCTAGGATTTCCCTGCTCCTTTCTAGTGTCTCCCCCCTTGGCTAGTTCAAATGCTTGCCAATGAAGCATTTAAACCTATCACCTAGGATCCTGGATACCTCCTGGACAGATGCAGACCATCACACCAGTATAGGCCTACATCACTCCAGGTGGACCCCCAGTCCCCAATGAAGCCAAATCCCTGAGCTCTGCACCAGTTTTTCAACCACTGATTGAATCCCAAGGTGTGGAGCACCCCAACATCACCTACGCCATAGACAGGCAGCACCTCCGAGAAGGTTACCTTGTGCTACTTGTCTAAGGCCCCTCCCCAACTCCACAAACTCTTCCTGCACTGCTCTGATCACTTTCTTAGCCAGGTCATTTGTCCCTAGGAGGACAATGACATCCAGCTTCCTCCCTAGTGCAGCTGCTCTGGCGATCCTGAGGATTCACTCCCTGTCCCTTCAAGCCATGGTGCCAATCAGACACCTTACCTTACTCTCACCTTCCTCTAGTTCTACCTTCCAAACATTGGAGTCCCCCACCAGGAGTTGTTTCATTCCCCTGTGGGGTCCCATGCCACCCTCCTGTGGGTCTCCTTTGTGGAGGTTCCCAGCATCCTCCTTGGTCTCCACTGTGGGTGCCATAGAGGAACCACACTTTGCCAGAAAGGCATATGAATTGTGGAGAGGTACAACTTGGAGGGATGTGCCACTGTTCCACCCTCTCACCCTCCCTGAGCCCACTGTGGTCCAATCGCTCCTCTTTCTTGGCAACCTCTGAGGTAACCGCAGTGGCCCTCATGGTCCCTGGATGGGAGAAAAGGTCCCACAAATCCTGGCCAACTCAGCCTGGAGATGACCAACCTCCTCCTTCAGCCCAGAGAGGTGCCAGCAGATGGTACTACACCCTACACCGCATCTTCCAGAATGTTTCCTGGAAGACTGCTGCTCCACAGCCACTTCACTGTACCACTCCCATCATGTCTTATTTCTGGCCCCTTCACTGTTGTTTGGAATCCTTACTCTTTCCTCTGTTTCATTTTATTTTTTTCTCTCTCCTTATCTACTGCCACTGTGCCCTTTAAGCTCCTGATCTTTCTGTTCTGAGACAAGAAGATCCTACATTTCTCAGTAGTCCCCTTACTTGCTCAGAGGCAGACCTCCAGCAGCTAGGGGGGAAGGAGAGCTACTCTTGTTATTCTAGGATGGTGTGGCTCTGTGATCCCTCACTTCCTGCTCCCAAAAAGGAAGTTCCTGTTACCAGTCAAATCCTGTGCCTATAAAAGAAGAACTGGCTTAGGGTGGGGTTGGAGGGGAAGGAAGGAGGGCAACATAGTCCCAGTAGAGAAGTCCAGTCACAACAGCAGCTCCTTGTCCAGGTGTACTCTGCCAATTCCCTGGCAGATGCTGTCTAGGGCAGTGTTTATATATAACTTTAACCTGGCTTCCTTCTAGCTAAGCCACTGCCCCTACTTAACAGATCTTTCTACACTTAGTTAAATTGCACAGATAACAATCACATTCAGCCACCTGAGATTAACAGCTAGATAACTGCTCAGATAACAATTCACTTCAGCCAACTCAAACACACTAACTTTTTTTTACCCTAAATTGAAGGTCCCAATAGTAGAGTTCTACTTCTTTAGTCCCAGTAGAGAAGTCCAGTCACAACAGCAGCTCCTTGTCTTGGTGTTCTCTGCCAATTCCCTGGCAGAGTACCTCAAGGGCATAAACAAGGTGCAGGTGGGAGATCTTTTCCAATGTAGACAAGATACCAGAACAAGGGGGCATGATATGAAATAGGAGGGGGAGATTAAGAGGTAACGTGAGGATGTTTTTCTACATGGAGAGGGTGGTGAATGCTTGGAATAGTCTGCCACAAGAAGTGGTAAGGGAAAGCACAGTGGAAGGGTTTAAACATGCCTGGGACAAGCCCAGGGAAGCCATAGGTGGAAAGGGAGTGATGAAAAGCCATTGACCACTTAGGGTGAGTGGATGCATACATGTATAGGGCCTATGGGCAGACTGGATGAGCCTAGCAGTCCTTATCTGCTGAAAATGTTTATGTTTCTTAGATAAAGAAAACAGCTCTGAATATAGGTCTTGTGGGGCAGTTTCTGGTGGCATGCAGCATTTCGCTTTTTTGCTTGTATCTTTCCTACAACTGACACCCCCCATTTGGCCATGCCCCTTAGTGTCCTACAATATGCCTCATCCATCTTCCCTGTCATCCTCAGTGATCCCCCTTCCACATGATCAGGGGCTGTATACGTCTGTGACTCTCTTGTTGTTCCCTATGTTTTAGAAAAGAGTTTATTATTTCCCTTAATCCTCTGCACAGTCCTGTCTTCCAGACAAGTCTTGACCTGTGAAATCACTGCCTTGCATTCCCTCTGCAATGCTTTATTCTCTGCTTCCCTCACTCTGTCCCTTGTGTCAGTCCACTTATCAACTGCTCACCATTTCTTCCATTCCTTGGAGTTCCTGGGCAACCACAGAGGCCACTGCCAGCCTTCCAGTACATGTTACTCACAGCACGTCCATCTAGTCATTGACTCATATTAACACATCTGCAGTACCATGCCATTCAAAGGTCTACTTGTCTCAAACACTACCTGCTTTCCAGTAGCAGCCCCTCCCTTTCCTTGAACATCACCAATCAGCTGGCCCCTCCCAACTAAATGACTTATCACAGGGGGCGACCACTGTAACCACTTCTCTCTGGGACTTGGGATGAGAGGACTGCAATCTCAGTAAATGGACTGGATTGCTGTCATTACCCTTGTTTGCAAGTTTGTAGCATCTGCAATCCATTTTTGGTTTCCTTTTTACTGGACTTGCACCATGATTTAATAAGATCACACACATTGTGTGTGTGTTCAATGTGGTCTTTGTGTCAGAGCTTCTGACAGAGGATTAAGACACTGTTTTTTAATGTACGAGAAGTATCTCGCTTTAGTGAATTGTGGAAATGCATCCAGACTTACTGTCATGGAGCCTGAAACCATCCGATATTACAATCTAAATAGGGACAGGTCTGGTTTGTTTTTGGTTTGGAGATATCCAAAGAACACCATGTGACGAAGGATGTTGCGCTGGTAGGTCTGCAGGGCATATTTTTCCCTTGGTTATATGTTATTTAACCTATCTCCCTGCATAGGATACTGTTTCATGAAGTGCTGTTGTTTTGATGAGACATAAAACTGAGGTCCCATCTGCCTGGTGTAATGGAAGAACAGGTGGATGTTAAATACCCCATGCCACTTCTCATAGACTAGGGTAATTTCCCTGGTGTCCGAGCCAGATTTCTCACCCTTTACTAAACTCACAACCATGTAACCTGGTTTACTATTGATCAGTTTGTATCTGGGCAGAGAGAGTAAGCAAGGGACTGCACAGTGTACTTCAGTTCTGAAGCAGTGTTATAATCCTGAAAGAAGGCATGCTTTAATAGAACCAGTAAGCAGGTTTCATTAGTTTTCTTGCACAAAACAGCACTGTGATTAAAAAATGTCTGGTCACCTACCTCACGGAAATTTATACTGAGTACAGAATGAGCTCCAATTGTATCACTGAAGGACACATGCCATAATGAGGAACTACCTACTGGAAATAAACATTTGTTGAATGTTTGCTTGCAGCGTAATATAGTTTTAAAGGGAACGTAAACAATATGTAATTTAAATGAACTATTTCTGGTGTTTTTCTGTTCCTTATTGTTATGTTGTTTACATATTTGATGCTATTATACTTGTATTCTGCATACTGAGCTTCTTCTCACCACTTTGTTTAGTGCTTTTAAAGAGATGCTCTCCAGACGCCCATCTGTAACTAGAGGAAACCACTAAAGGTGATAAAAACACACACAGCCAGACACTGTGAAGCTTGATAGTCATCTTCAAAGCCTAATGATGTTGTCAGTTAGCAGGCTAATGAATGGAAACCCAGTGTGATTAGTGGAGCTGCATCCTCAGAACTACATAAAGTTTATTCCCATTGGCCATCTGAACACTGCCATCATTAGTCTTCTCTGCAATGATTTTTGAGTAGCAAATCTGCTGCACTTTTATATCCATTGGCTTAAACAGCACACACCTCCACAGCAGCTTACACTGCCTGAGCACCACTAATATGATCACTGTACAAGTACATAAGCAAACATAAACAAGTTCTAGCAAGAGCCGATAGGGCTGTGATGAGCTGTCAAGTGACCAAAGTTACACGTGTGTGTAGAAATTATTGAATGCCCAGGTGTAACCTGGCCATTTTTTGGAGGTATTGCACCAAATTTTTAACATGGCCTTTTGGGACCCCTCCTCATGAAGAGTGCCAGTGTCATTTTGTTCACTTGTCCCAAAAGGTGATTTCTCAGAGCGAACGTGCCATTCTGTGCCATAGGTGTGAAAACACGTTTTTGGCAGGATGTGAAAAATGGCAGTTGTACTGCTAAAAAGGAGGTGTGCAAATATGACAATGTTGAAAATATGGAGTGAAAATCGGTAAAGTTAGGAGCGTGCATAGAAACTGCGCAATGGACGCTTGTGACACAGTAATTTTTTGAATGGTTTCACCAAATTTGCAACATGGGCCTTTTGGAACCCCACCTCATGAACAGTAGCACTGTCATTTCGTACATTGATCCTGAAAGGTGATTCTGCACAGTGACTGCAAAATCACCTTTTGGGACTGAGTAACTACATGACAGTGAAAGTTTTCATGAGGTGGGGTCTAAAGAACCCCATGTTGAATATTTGCAGAAAAAATTACAAAAAATGGCTGACTTATCAACATAAGTTGAAAACCTCCTCACTGAATGCCATTATAGCACACTTACCTTTGATTGTTCAGTTTGCGGTTTGGCTTTGAAGAGTGCAGACGTGTCCCTTTCCAGAGAAGGTGACAGTGTCGACCTCCGGAGGTAAGTATGGGGTAGGGGGGCGCGGGGAGGTGGCTGCTCATTAAGAGGGTGGGGATGGGAAGGGGACTGGGTGACAATGAGGGACCATTTTCTTTTTTACAGATAAAGAAACATGTCGGGGGACAGTTTTCTTTATTTACAGGAAACAAAAAAATAAACATACTTTCAGGCACACTGGCGTGAGCTCCCAGTGTGCCACATGAGTGGGGGTGAGTACATGATGCTGACACAGGGATTGGACACCCTGATGTTGGCAGGAGGGGGGAAAAAAAAAAATACATTTGGGCACACTGTGGAGTGCTCCCAGTGTTCCACATGACTGGTGGGGTGCACACAATGCTGACATGAGGATTATGCACCCCAGTGTCGGAACAGGGGGAAATGAATGACATTTGGGCTCACTGGGGTGGGCTCCAGGTGTGCCACATGAGCTGTGGGGGCTACATAACACCAACACAGGGATTGGGGACCTCAATGTCAGTGAGGAGACGGGAATGGAGGGAGCATGGAGGACAGCAGCAGTGGAAGGGTACGACATGGTTTTCTTTGTTGCAGGTGCTGGCGGTTGTACAACTGCGCATGCATGGCACTTGTTCATGCATAGTTGCAGTGAATGGCATTTTGCCATTCACAACATGACAGCACCAGCAGAACTGCACATGTGTGCGACTTGCTCATGCGCAGTTCATGCCCCGGAATGCGGAAGTAACAGTCGAAATAGTGCGTCTGTTATTCCATAGAGGCCAATCATGGAAGAGGGTTTCAAGCTCTGTTAGACTTTCAGAAGGATACTTCCAAAAGTCCAATTGAAGGTTCCACGATCAGCTGTTTTTAGAAGCTATGATCAATCCCAAAATGGCTATAGGCTCCACCCACAGCCCTAAAAAGGACTTATGAAATCTACTATATATATCAACATAAGCCTTAATAGGGAATCGAATATGGTTCTGTGAAATACAACAAGGTTTTAGAGTGGGAAAATTAGTTGATCTTCATATATTGAAACAGGGGCCATATGGCAAATGCCGCCCCCCCCCCCCAGCTACAGAAACATGCAACAAAAAAATACTCTGCATGTCCCTATTCTGTGCGGCTTTACAGGTATTTTATTCTTTAATACCAATAAATAGAAGGAGAAAAAATATAACATTACATTGCAACACTATTAAATAAACATGATGTGGAGAAACATTCAACAGTGACAATAATGACCTATTAATACTGTACATTCCTGCTTTTTACATCTTTCTTTGAAATACCTATTCTTTTTAACAAAAAAACTTTGAATGAATTTGAATTGCAGAGGACAGCAATATGTGTACTTGTATAGACTGAATATATGTTTGCAGTGTTCATAAGAAGTAATTTACATGTATTTATTCAGATACTGTCTATAATAATGCTGTGTGGCAACCCTTTGGAGATAAAAGACTGAAAAGTAAATTTATATAGATGTTTAGTTTATTTAATTAATTTTGTGTCATGTATTATAAAATCAAAGTGTCATTTGTGAGTAATCATAAAACAATGGGTTGGTAGGTAGTTATTAACTTACTTTAAATCCAAATATCAAATATAAACATTTATATTAATATAAATAAGACAGGCAGAAACTACTTGCAGTAAACTAGCAAAATCAGAACACAAATTGTGCTGCAGTGTTTGACAAATGAGTTCAATTGTATCCTGCTAAAAATAAATTATTCCCTGACACAGTCCATTAGTGTGTTTCAATAAAAAATATAATTTTTACAGTGTGAGAGATATTTAGCTTATCTCATTTTGTGTCTAGCTGTTTAAACCTTGGTGTCCTATCAAACTAATGCAGAGAAACCATTGCCCCCTTATCATTTCGACATCTTAGAATGATTCTATTGAGATGCTGGCTCCAGCTAATTGGTTTGTGCTGATGCCAGATGATTTAAGTTCAAATCATTAATACTGCTAATATGTTCATTAAATATAAACAGATACATAGACACTGTCAGCAGATAGGGCCTATGGCCCACAAAGTCTACCCATTTCAGCTTGTAAATTCACTTTGTTTTTCTAGAAGTTTGTTGCCAGTTACCCCTGACCTCCAGAATTTCCTTATGTCTATCCCATGCATTCTTAAATCATGTGATTGTTTCAGCTCCCACCACTTCATCTGGCAGGGTGTTTCACTTGTCCATCACCCTTTCTGTGAAGAAATTTTTCCTCATATTTCCTCTGAATTGCCCTCCGTCCATCTTCATCCCATGCCCTCTAGTCCTGGAACATCTTTTTCACTGGAAAATAGTTTATTCCTGCACACTGTTCCTCCCTGTAAGGTACTTGAGTGTCTCTATCATATCCCATCTCTCCCTCCTCTCCTCCAGGAAGTACATATTCAAGTCCTTCAGCCTGTCCTCATAGGACTTGTGATGCAATCCCTGTACCATCTTTGTTGCTGTCCTCTGAACCTTCTCTACACTGTCTATGTCCTTACGTTGTACACTGTACTCCAGGTGGGCCTCACTAGTGTCTTGTATAGTGAAATTATGACCTCCCTTTTCCTGCTGGTGATGCCCCTGCCTGTGCATCCCATCATCCTATTTGCTTTACCTGCTGCCTTGTCACTCTGTTTCCCTACCTTGAGGTCATCAGAGATAATAACCCCAAGGTCTCTTTCCTGCTTGGTGCATGCTATATCCTCGACCCCCAACTTATATGTTGTTCCAAACATGAACATGTCCTTGTCAGTATTAAGAGGGAGCACAGACTATTGTTATTTTCTGAGTTATGTAGGGAACAATATACTCCAATTTTAAGAAAAAAAATGCAAAGAAAACTATCCGGTTCAAGGCATTAATTTATTACTATTTACATTGCAAACTCAGTTACATCAACATCAAATGGAAATGTAGTACCTGTAAACATGAATAGAGTGTGTCCTGAATCAGGAAGCAGTTTTTGTTTTATTTCAAGTGCATGAGAGTATATTCTGTGAATTTCAAGATCTAAGCAAGTGTGCCAACATGAAAAGGAGCCAAGGTACTGAAATAACATTAATAGGCAAAATAAGCCAAATAAATCATCTGTCTCAGCAGTCCCCAAGGAGTGGTCAAATATTTGCTAGCCTTAAAAAGGAAGGTGTGATGGGATAAATAATAAACTGCTTTCTTAAGCTGTCTCTATTATTTATCTCCTGATGACATACCTATTCAATCTCTCTCTGGTCTGCTGCTATACTATTCCTTCCATTTGAAATATTGCCCAGGTTATACCTGTGCTGAAGAATGGAACTCTAGACTCTTTGCTAACTACAGGCTTGTTTCACTTCAAACCACTATCTCCAAATTGTTGGAGAAGCTCTTATCTAAGCAAATGATTATGTTGGCAGAGGAGCTGGCTGGGCCACTGATGATTCTATTCAATAGAGCTCTCAAAAAGGGGGAGGTGCCAGGGGAGTGGAGAACAGCAAATGTCATGCCACTCCACAAGAGTGGCCCAAAAGAGGACCCTGAAAACCCTGGAAACTATAGACCAGTCAGCCTGACATCAATTGAGTGTAAGCTAATGGAGACAATATTGAAGGAGGGTCTGATCAAGTTCTTAGAGGAAAATGGCCAGTAGAACAATAGACAGCATGGGTTCATGGCAGGCAGATTGTGTCAAATGAACTTGATTGAGTTCTTTGACTAGGTCACCAGGGCAGTAGACAAAGGCCAGGCAGTGGATATCATATGTCTAGACTTTAGCAAGACCTTTGACTCTATACC
Organism: Neoceratodus forsteri; assembly: GCA_016271365.2. NCBI lineage: Eukaryota > Metazoa > Chordata > Ceratodontiformes > Ceratodontidae > Neoceratodus > Neoceratodus forsteri. Next base: position 29,980,596 of record CM028129.1, read on the forward strand.
ACATGAAAGGCTGTTAATGAAGCTGAAAGACTTGGGGGTGGTGATAGGTTGGATAGATGGGTTGAAAACTAGCTGAGTGGCAGGACACAGAGGGTGATAGTTGTGGGGGGGATTATTAAATACCAGGGAGGTTACCAGCAGGGTTCCACCTGGGTTGGTGTTGGGACAGGTGTTGTTTAACATCTTTATTAGTGATATAGGGGATGGCATTCTGGGAAATATGTGCATATTTGCAAACAACACCAAGCTCTGTGGGAGGGTGGACACCATGAAGGATATACAGGATCTGAGGGTGGACCTAGCCAGACTGGAGAAATATTTGGGAATATGGCAACTTGGGTTCAACGCTAAAAAGTGCAAGGTGATGCACATAGGGCAAAGAACCTGAGAACAGAGTACTACATTGGAAAGGTTCAGGTTACACCATTGGAGGAAGAAAAGTATCTGGGGGTGATGATTTCTAGTGACCTAAAACACTTGACTCAATGCAAAAAGGCAGTGGCAAAACCAAATAGGATGCTGGGATGTATTGCAAGGGGAGTTAATAGTAGGAAGATAAAGGTTACTCTTCCACTCTACAAGTCATTGGTGAGACCACACTTGGAATATGGAGTAAGATACTTGAATCCACACCTAAAGAAGGACATAAACATGCTGGAGAGGGTCCAGAGGAGAGTAAATAAAATGATAAAATGACAGCAGAATAGATCATACGAAGAGAGGTTGAGGGACCTGGGGATGTACACTCTAGAGGAGAAGAGGCAGAGAGGGGATATGATTGAAACGTTCAAGTACTTGAGAGGAATTAACAGGGTGGCATGTGAGGGTCTATTCAACAAAAGGGCCAACACCTCTACAAGAAGGCACAACCTAAAACTTATGGGGGAAGATTCAAGAGGGACATAAGGAAACATTGATTTACAGAAAGAGTGGTGACAGCATGGAACTGGCTGCCAGAGGAAGTGGTGGAGATAAAGTCAATTGCCTTCAAAAGAGTCTGGGAGAAGCATAAGAGAATGCAAGGGGGCCTAGACAGGGCAAAGACGTGAAATTGGGGGGGGGCGTCGGAGGCATGATTGGTCACTTAAGACTGGAATCAAACCTTATTATTGTGAGAAGACATGATAGACTGATAGGTCTCCTTCTGCTGGCTATTTTCTTATGTTCTTATGTTTTTCATTAAATAACCTTCTCAGCTATAACCAGCTGGCTTTTATCGCAAACATGGCACATTATTTGTTGCTTCTCCTGTCGCTAATGACATTTTAGTAGCTTTGGATCAGGGTTTATACACAGGCATAAGATAATAGGTTTAATAACTGGAGCAAGCTTCCTTGATCGATGCAAAGCCTTTGACAAGCAGATAGATAGATAGATAGATAGATAGATAGATAGATAGATAGATAGATAGATAGATAGATAGATGACAGACAGACATCTTTATTTATTATGCACCCAACTCCTGGGACTCTGAGCATCATACAGTAAGACAGTTCCATAATAAAACAAACCTAAATACAGTTATATAAAACCAATCTGAATTTCATACATATAATTCAGTCAATAAAAGCCTGATGGAACAGATATGATTTTAGTCATATTTTAAAGGCTTCTAACGAGGGGGCCTCCTTTAAAAAGCCAGGTAAGGAGTTCCACATGATAGGCACTGCCACTGCAATTGCCCTCTTACCTGAATGCTGTAACCTCACCCTGGGAACTCGAAGGAGGCCTCCCTCAGCAGAATGGAGTGCCCTGGCCAGCCCATAAAGAACAACGAGATCTTGCAGATAAATGTGGCCCCCTTCATGCAGGTTCTTATAGGTAAGGAGCCCTGTCTTGAAGACAACCCTCCAACTGACTTGCAGCCAGTGCAGTAGGTGGAAGACTGGGGTGATATGTTCACATCTCACCGCAGTCAGAAGTTTTGCCACCACATTCTGCACCAGCTGCAGCTGGTGAAGGTTGCCCCCAGATAACCCAAGGTACAGGGCATTGCAGTAGTCCAACCTGGCAGTGACAAAAGCATGCACCAGCATAGTCAGGTCCTCAGGGGGAATCAGGGCCTAGAATCAGGCAATGTTCCTAAGATGATAGATACCACTTTTGACCATGGCAGACACCTGAGCATCCGGTGTCAGGCCATCATCCAGGATCACACCCAAATCCTTCACCTGACTATTGGGGACAAGGGGAACACCTTCTAACACTAAGCTGGGGGGTGACCCCCAACTCCCAGGTGACCTGGATCCACAACCAGTATCTCAGTCTTGTCCGGGTTAAGCTTAAGACAGTTGTGAGTCATCCAAGACTGGATTTCCTCAAGACAGCTGTTAAATACAAAATCTGACAGCTGATATTCAGGTGCACAGGACAGGTACAGCTGGGTATCATCTGCATAGCAGTGAAAACCCAACCAGTACCACCTGATAATGTCCCCCAATGGAAGCATGTACACCATGAACAATAAAAGCAACAAGTTCGAACCCTGAGGAACCCCACAGTACACAGGCTTTGGGTTCGATGAGAAAAGTCCCATTTTCACCCTCTGCACTCTGTCTGTTAGGTATGACCTCACTCTGTCTGTCAGGTATGACCTGAACCAGCAGATAATACCAGACAGACCACACCAGAACCGCAGCCGGTCAAGCAGCACCTTATGGTCCATGGTGGCAAATGCCTCCTAGAGGGTCCAGAAGAACCAAGATTGTACGTGCTGTCCTTTGCCCCACCATCAGGAGATCATTAAGCACCCTTACCAGTGCTATTTCTACACTATGCCCTGCTGGAACCCAGACTGAAAAGGCTCATAGGCAGAGGAAGAGGCAAGGTGTCTCTCAAGCTGCATGGCCACCACCTTTTCAATAACCTTCCCTAAAAACGGGAGGTTTGAGACTGGCTTGCAATTGCTGAGGCAGTCCTGGTCCAATGAGGGATTCTTCAAAAAGGGCTAACCACCGCCTCTTTCAAGGACAGCAGAAAGACCCCACTCCTCAAGGAACTCCAGACAACCTCAATAATCACAGGACCAATCAGATCCAGACATCCATCCAAAAGGAAAGATGGACCTGGGTCTAGATCACATTGTGTCGTCTTCAGCTTTGAGATTATCTCCACCATGTTCTGTATCCCAAGTAGCTCAAACTCATCCCAGATATGAGTGTTCTGGCACAACTCAGGTCAAATGCTGCATCCCTTTTGAGAGATACTCAAGGAGACCTCAGCCCTAATAGTGAACACTTTGTTGATGAAATACAGAGCCAGCTCCTCACATCTGCTTCTAGAAACTACCCCCTCAACATGGAGACAGACAGGATGTGAAAGCCTGGCTAACATGCAGAAGAGTTGAGCTGGTCTGATCCTCATCACAGCAATCTCCCGAAACAGAAATTCCACCTTGTTTCGGGAGATTGCCCCCTGGTAGTCAACATAATGTGACAACAAGGCCAATTTGCCCTCCACTGAGCCAGATCTCCTCCAGCATCTCTCTAACCTTTGCCCCTCAGTCTTTAAACTCCAGAGATCCTTGCCAAACCAAGGAGATCTCTGTCAAGTGGACAAGGGGCTGACACGAATGGGTGTAACTGAGTCAAAGGCTGCAGAAACTGCCCCATTATAGGCTGCCACTGCTTCCTGTGGTGCAACCACACTAGCCACCTCAACACCAGCTAGATCCAGCCCTGTCGATAGTCCCATTGAGGAAACTCCTCTTAATGGGTGGAACTGGACCATCTCCACAGGGCATGATCATCTGAGGGGGGCTCTAAATGTGAATCCCACAGTGCTGTCATCTGACCAAACCACCATATAAATATTGAGGTCTAAAATATCTAAACCTACTGAAACAAAACAAGTCCAGTGTGTGGCCACCTGAGTGTGTCATTGATGTTACATTTTGTACCATGCCCAAGACGTCCATTTTCCTGAGGTCATCTCCAAATCTCAAGAGCCTGCTGTTTATCCAAGCATTGAAGTCCCCCAGGATCAACCACCTGGGGGAATCCAGCATCAGGCTGGTGATGAGCTCCTGGACATCCCCAAAAGTCCCCATTTACTCCCCGGGGGACAATAGAGCAGGAGAACCCTGAAGCCTGTACCAGAGCCACCTTTGGCTGCCACTCACTCAAAGGACCATGTAGGATCTGCAGGTAGCACCGTGAGGTTCAGGCAAGATTTAAAACAAATAGCCACCCCTCCGCCCCTGTGATCCTCTTTCAGGCTATGTATTATGGGTTACCAGTCTGGCTTCAGCACCTCCAAAATGGGGACAGCATTTTCATTGAGCCGGGTCTCCATGATGCAAGCCAGGTCGACCAAGGATATCAAGTCCCCTATAATAGCGGTCTTGTTCCTCACTGACCTAGCATTGCATAATACAGCCCGAGTAGGATGAGGTGAGGCAGCCGGTCCAGTTCTCTGCCCACCAAAAGTGGTGCCTTTGGGTATGGGAACTAAACTTGGCAACCCCCTCTCCAGTTCCCATTTTGTCCCAGGGTATCTCCTTGATCTCACAATCTGAATCACTGACACCCCGGAAGCCACTCAAGTAGAACCACAAGGCTTTCATAAACACATTTTGCAACTATGAGTCCCCACCTTCCATGGTACAATGATTTCAAAGATACAGTTCATCAACAACATGTTGTCATTAGGATATATAAAAAGTTTGTACTGCTGTCCTATTTGGCTTGGTGCTGGGGGCTGTTGTACATCAATAATTTAGTCAAACAACTTTCAGTTTTAAACACACGCATGCTGATGATACTATTGTGTACATCAGTGCAAAATACTTGGCCACTATCTATTCTTACGGTATTTGCAGTATGACTCTCAAAATCTAGCATTTTCTCTATCAGAATAGTCTGGGCTTTCATTCAAAGAAAACTCAAGCAATGATTTTTATGTTTGCTTGCATGCATGTGCAAGAAACATAGTGCCATCATCCAAGTTTTCGGAGGTGTAGCACCCGTCTTCCAATTCAGTCAATGTGTTTGCAGGCGCGGCCACAGTTCTCCAATGAATGCTGCAGCTGTCTATGACAGCAGTTGAAAATGCAGTGGCCATACAGTTGAAAGGGAGAGCAACACTTCAGTGAGCAGCGATATATCGCATGCTCATGTGCACCTCCCCCACACACACGCATGCATACTGCGTGCTCGTGCTTCCCCCCCCCACACACACACATATACTGTATAGCTGACAGGAGTGCCCAATCCCCCGACGGCTGTGCTGTGCTCCCCCCCAACAGAGTTCCAGATCCCATACTTTTGCTCAGTATTTACTGAAGAGAAGGTAGGGCAGGGCCCACAGCTCAGCATCATGAACACAGGGGGGAGGGAGGTGAGCACTATTCCCTCTTCACAAAAGAAAGGGTCCTACAAGAGCTTGCTAAGCTCAGAGTGGATAAGGCAATGGGACCTGATGGCATACATCCCAGGGTACTTAAGGAGCTAAAGGTGGAACTAGCAGAGCCATTAGCAGAACTATTTAGTGAGTCTCTGAGCACAGGAGAGGTCCCAGAAGACTGGAGAAGGGTTCATGTGATCCCACTCCACAAGAGTGGTAGCAGGGAGGAGGCAGGGAACTACAGACCAGTCAGTCTTACCTCAGTAGTGGGCAAGATTATGGAGGCACTCCTTAAGGAAAGGATAGTGCAACACCTGGAATCCATAGGGGCACAGGATCCAAGACAGCATGGGTTTACAAAGGAAGGTCCTGTCAAACTAATCTTATAGATTTCTTTGACTGGTAACCAGAGTGGTGGACCAAGGGGAGCAGTTGATGTCGCCTACCTTGACTTCAGCAAAGCTTTTGACACTGTTCCACATAGAAGATTGATAAATAAGCTGGGTAGGCTCAGGGTGGGTCAGAAGTTGGTCAACTGGGTGGCAAACTGGTTGTGAGCGAAAACAGTGGTGGTAAATGGTATTCAGTCAGAAGAGATGCAAGTCACAAGTGGGTACCTCAGGGATCAGTCCTGGGGCCAGTCCTCTTCAACATCTTCATTAATGACCTTGCAGATGGACTAGAGGGTAAGGCTTGTCTGTTTGCAGATGACACCAAGATCTGCAACAGAGTAGATGATCCAGATGGGGTGGGCAGAATGAGAAGAGATCTGGATAAACTAGCAAAATGGTCAGAAGAGTGGCAACTGGGATTTAATGCAAAGAAGTGCAAAATCATGCACATAGGGAAGAGAAACCCTGAAGCCACCTATAGGCTCGGAGGGAAGTTGCTAGCAGTCACAAAGGAAGAAAGAGACTTGGGCATCATCATCACTGATGACCTGAAATCATCCAAGCAGACCTCTAAAGCAGTAGGTAAGGCTAGGGGGGGTGTTAGGGTGTATTAGTAGGGTTATCACAAGTTGTAAGAGGGAGGTAATAATCCCGCTTTACAAGACACTGGTTAGGCCCCATCTGGAGTACTGCTTGCAGTATTGGAGGCCACACCTTCACAAGGACATTAACCAAATTGAGGCAGTCCAGAGAAGGGCAATCAAAATGGTGCAGGGACTGCATCAGAAGACATATGAAGACAGATTAACAGAGCTCAATATGTGTACCCTTGAGCAAAGGAGGGAGAGAGGTGATATGATCGAGGCATTTAAACACCTTAAGGGCATTAACAAGGTGAAAGACTCTAACATGTTTAAATATAAGAAAAATAGCAGGACAAGAGGACACAGCATGAGATTAGAGGGGCGATTAAGGGGAATGTGAGGAAATTATTTTTCACAGAAAGGGTGGTGGATGCATGGAATGGCTTACCACAGGAAGTGGTGGCTATGAATACAGTGCAGGGCTTCAAACAGGCATGGGATAGACATAAGGGAGCAATACAAATGACTATGAATAAATAGGCCACTGACAGAGCAAAGGCCGATGGCACATTTATAAGGTAGAAAAAGAAATGGGCAGACTGGATGGGCCTTGTGGTCCTTATCTGCCATCAACTTCTATGTTTCTATGTTTCTATGTTTCATACAGGGAGCTCACCACAGCATGGCAAAAGATCGTATGGCCGACGGGGTGCCCAATCCCCCATCTGCTCCACTGCCCCCCCCAAGAGACTACAAGGTGTCATGCTGGGAGCTCACCCCAGCATGGCAACAGATCATATGGCCAACGGGGGTACCCAATCCCCTATCGGCTCCATGGTCCCCCCAAACAGCCTTCCAGCAGCCATGCTGGGAGCCCATCTCAGCGTGGCACAAGTCCTGTGTCATCTAAGTTAAAAAAAAAACCTGAAAGAAAAAAAACTTCCCTCGCTGACTGTCCTGACCCAATCTCCCCCCACCTGCGCCCACCCTCTGCGCACCCTGACTTCTACAATTTCTCCTCACTCCCCATACTTACCTCCGAGCTCGCACGATGATCTTTGGTGGACTGGGAACACGCTTGCACTCTTCAAAGCCGACCGCGAACTGAAGAAATGCCGTAAGCTGTATAATGTAATAATAGGGTTTTTAAACTTTGAGTATATCTCAGGCATTTGGGAATTTTTTTCCTGGAAATTTTCAACATAGGGTTTTTGGGACCCCACCTCATGAATTGTGTTACTGTCATGGTGTTAATTGGCCCCGAAAGGTGATTTCGCGGTCACTGCATGGAACCACCTTTCGGGACCGATTTACGAAACGACAGTGTCACACTTCATGAGGTAGGCCTCAAAAACCCGTTAAAAATTCCATGTAAATAATTTCAAAATTACTGTTTCACAAGCATGTGTTGCTCTGTTCCTACGTACGCTTGTAAGTTCACAAATTTTCAATATGTTCACTCCAGATTTTTAACATTGTCATTTTACCATACCCCTTTATGAGCAGTACAGCTGTCATTTCTCACATCTGACCCAAAATGTGTTTCCGCTCATGTAGTGCACAATGGCGCAGTTGGTGTGCAAAATCAATGTTTGGAACAGATTAAGAAAATCACAGTGATACTGTTCATGAGCAGAGGTGTTAAAATGGCTATGTTAAAAATTTGGTGAAAAAAATTCCCCCAAATTACTGTTTTACGAGCATGCGTTGCACTGTTCCTACCCACGCTCATAAGTTTGTTCATTTTCCATATTTTCACTCCAGATTTTCAACATTGCCATTTTACCACACCTCCTTATGAAAGTACAGCTGTCATTTTTCACATCTCGGCCAAAACATGTTTCCTTTGAATACAGCTTACAATGGTGCAGTTGGTGTGCGAAATCAATGTTCGGGACAGATTAAGAAAATCACAGTGATACTGTTCATGAGCAGAGGTGTTAAAATGGCTATGTTAAAAATTTAGTGAAATACGTCCATAAAATGACTGTGTTATGAGCGACCATTATCCAGATTTTCATCACTGTAATTTTTCAACACTTCCTTATGAACAGTACAGCTGTCATTGTTCACAACATGGCCAAAATGTGTTTTCACACTTCCAGCGCAGAAATGCATGGTCACTGTGGGAAATCACTGTTCGGTACAGATTAAGAAAATCACAGTGACACTGTTCATGAGCAGAGGTTACAAAATCCCTGTGTTGACAATCTGCTGCAAAAAATCCCCAAACTAATTGCATCACGGGTGTGCGTTGTGCATTTTCTACGCACACTCGTGACTTCACCAGTTTTTTTAAATATTTTCACTGCAGAATTTCAACATTGCCATTTTTTGCACCTCCCCATGAACAGTACAGCTGTCATTTTTCACATCTGGTTTGAAATGTGTTTTCGCACCTGTGGTGCCAAATGGCGTAGTTGCTGTGCAAAATCAGCTTTCCGCTAACAGACTGATATTGCCACTGTTCATAAGGTGGGGGTCACAAAAAAAACATGTTGAAAATTTGGAGAGAAAATGCCAACGAACACCTGAGGTGTTAGGGTTTCCAACCGTAATGCCTCAGCCTAAAGATATTGAGAGGCATCAGGGGTGTGACTTGGGATTCTCGCCTGTAATGCTCATACCATTCCACACCCTGCAGCCAGTAAGAGGCATTGAGGTGTGCCTTGGACTCTTCCGCCCCAAAGTTCACCCCCACTCTCCTATACAGGATCCATCTCACCGTATTTCCTGATGGAATGGGGTGAGCATAACGGCCAAAGACCCCAAGGCACACCGTGATACTTATCAGTGTGTACAGAGTAGGGTGTGGTGAAATGGCATGGCCATTATGCCTGATGACCCAAAGGCACACCCCAATGCCTGTCAGTCTCTGCAGGGTCGTGGTGGCGTTGTCTTCAGTTCAATCCTTCACTGTCATTCCTATAATGCAGCTCTATAACTGCTACACTATCAATGCTAGTGCCAGCAAGCAAACATTCGGTATTGACAAATGCTTGTTGATTCTCCTACCTCAATGTAGAAAGAATACAGCTGGCTAACCTTGACTACTTCACATAATGTGTGTTTCACTGGGGTACCATCTTATATGTAGTTAAATGTTTGGTTAGAATCTGATTTAAAATGGAATCCATCAGGGATCAGTGCTTGGAACAGTCCTCTTTAATGTCTTCATACACGACATTGCAGAGATGCTGGAAGGGAAGGTGTGTCTCTTTGCAGATGGCATGAAGATCTGCATCAGGGTTTACACTAAGGGGGGGGCAGAGAAAATGAGAAGGGACCTAAGCAAGCTTGATTAGAGGTCAAGGGTGTGGCAGCAAAGATTCAATGCAGTGAAGTGCAAGACCATGCATATGAGGCACTGAAATACAAGGGAGGAGTACTTTATGAGGGGGAGGTACTGATGGCCACCAAACAGGAAAGAGACCTGGGAGTGATCATATCTGATGATCTAAAGATTACCAAACAATGTGAGAAGGTTGTAAGAACAGCCAGTGGAATGTTGGGGTGCATAGGGAGATGTATCTCCAGCAGGAGGAAGGAGGTGATGATGTCACTGTATAGAACATTGGTGAGACCTCATCTAGAGTACTGTGTCCAGTTCTGAAGACCACATCTCTGGAAGGACATAGAGTAGAAGTGCTTCAGAGAAGGGTGGCAAAAATGGTGCAGGGGCTGCACCACAAGTCATATGAGGGGAGACTGGAAGATCACAATATATATTTTCTTGAGAAGAAGAGAGAGGGGATGTGACAGAGATTTTCAAATACCTCAAGGGTGTAAATAAGGTACAAGATGGTAGCATCTTTTATAAAAATAAATTCAAGAACAAGGGGCCATGATATGAAAATGGGGGGGGGTAGGCTTTGGGGTAATGTGAGAAAGTATTTTTTCACGGAAAGGGTGGTGGATCCATAGAACAGTCTCCTGGCAGAGGTTGTAGGGGCAAAAACAGTAGGGGAATTCAAAAATGCATGGGATAGACATAAAGGAACTCTAGCGATTGCAAGGAGAGGGTAAGCTGCAGATCTTTTAGGATCTGCGGTATTTGAAATAGGTAGGGAAAACAGGCAGACTAGGTGGGCCAAACAGTCTTTATCTGCCATCAAATTCTATGTTTCTATATTTCTATATACATATTAATAAAATAATTGGCAAAATTAAGACTGACAGTTGTCTTCCCTTGTAACAATTATAGACTGAGATGGGGGATATTTAAAGCCTACCAACAGTATGTCTAGATAAAAACATAGAAAAATAGATGGCAAAAGGAGACCAAGGATCTATCTAGTCTGCCCATGTGTTCCTTGGACCTTCTCAGATCCCAGGACCTAATCCTCCTTCTGCCTAATGCCTCCTACTGCTCCTGTTGCTTTTGATCACACATTAGCCTTGACCCACCGCAGCTTGAATGATGTCATGGACTTTGCTTCCACCACCTCATCTGGCAATTTATTCCAAGGCACCATGGCTCTTTTGGTAAAATAGTGTTTCCTAAGCTCCCTCTTGAAGCCCCCCCAACTTCCACTTGTGCCATCAGTTAGAGGCTTTGTTGAGCAGTTCCAAGGATGGCACCTTACTTATTCCTCTCAGGAACTTGTATGTTTCAATCATATCTCCCCTCTCCCTCCTTGTCTCCAGTGAGAACATATTTAATGCTTCCAGACGCCCATCGTACTAGTGCCCTTGAAGGCCCTGGATCATTTTGGTTGCTCTTGTCTGAACAGCCTGGAATATGGGGGGGCAGGACCTAAAGCAGTGAAATGGATCACAAACTGGGGAAAGGGAAGGCAGCAAAGGGTGGTGGTGGTGGGGGACCTCTTGTCACTGAGAGCAGTTGCGAGCGGGGTACCACATGGATCGGTACTAGAGCCAGTGCTGTTTGGAATTTTTATTGCAGATATCTCACATGGGATCAGGAGCAGGATCATTTTGTTCACAATCATTACCAAGATGGGAGCTGTGGTTGAGGATGAGGAGCGGTGGAAGGGGTTGCAGGAGAACCTGATCAAGCTGTAGAAGTGGGCAGAAACATGGCAGTTGAGGTTCAATGCCAAGAAGTGTAAGGTTCTGCACTTCAGAGTCAGGAACCAGGGGAGGGATTATCACTTGCATGTGATACAATTGTGGAACTCCACAGAGGAGATAGACCTAGGAGTGATAATTACAGGGAGCATGAACAACTCTGCTTACTGCAGGAAGGCGGCAGCAAAAGCCAACAAAATGCTGGGTGTACTACAAGAGGGATCTCCTCCAGAAGGAAGGAGGTTATCCTGCCCGTGTGTACTGTAGGTCATTGGTCAGGCCCCACCTAGAGTACTGCATGCAGTACTGGTGCCCATTCCTGAAGATGGACATCAGATTGTTGGAGGGGATGCAGCAAAGAGCCACAAAGTTGATCCAGGGATTAGAGAGCAAGCCCTACAAGGACAGGCTGGGAGAGTTGAATATGTATTCACTGGAGGAGAGGAGGATATGGAGGATATAATCAAGACCTTTAAGTATCTGAAGGGGATAAACAAGACCAACACAGAAAGGATTTTCCAGATGAGAAGGGGAGGAACATGAGAAGGCATGGACTAAGATTGGAGGGGGGGGGGAATCAGGAGGAAGATGAGGAGACATTTTTTCACTGAAAGAGTGGTAGACAAATGGAACACCGTACCAGAAGACATAGTGTCCTGTAAGATGGTGGGTAGTTTCAAGAGAGGTTGGGACAGGGTAAGGATAAGGGAAACCAGGAAGAGGGGGACATGAGGGGCAGCTGTGAAATGAGGTGCCAGCTGCACACTCGAGCAAACTCGATAGACTGGGAGGCCTGTTTCTGCTGGCAACTTCATATGTTCATAGCCTCCAACTTTTAAAATACTTTTTCATATGTGATCTTCAAAAGTGGACATAGTACTCCTGATGGGGCCTTACCAGGGACCTGTGGAGTGGCAATATTACCTCCTTCCTCCTCCTGTCGAAGCCCCTCCTATGCACCCTATCATTTTGTTGGCCTTGCTATAAGCTTTGCTGCATTAGCTTCTCTGTTTAAGGGTGCTGCTTATGATGACACCTAGGTCCTGTTCTTTCTGCGTGGTACTGAGCTAGACTCCGTTGAGGTGGTACTCTGTTCTTGGGTTCCCTTTACCCAAATGCATCACCTTACATTTTTTGTATTAACTTCATCTGCCAGATATTGCACTATCTTTCCAGCTTCTGTAGGACTTTTTAGGTCCTTAACTGCCTCCTAGCAGGCAGCCCTTCCTCCTAGCTTAGTATCATCTGTGAATAGGGCAGTTGTTCCCTGAATACCTATACTGATGTCACTGATAAAGGCATTAAACAGGACTGACCTCAAGGGGCACACCACTAGTGAGTGCGCCTTCATCAGACCTCACCCCATTGACCACTACTTTCTTTTTTCTGTCCCTAAGCCAATTACCTCCCCAACTGACTATGCATTTGGCTGCACGCAGTCCTCCAACTTTTTCAGCAGGCAGTTGTCCAGCACCAAATCAAAGGCCTTACTTAAAGTGAAGTAGAGAAGGCCCACTGGGTTTCCTCTTTCTAGTTCCCTAGTGGCCTAGTCAAAAAATGTGATTAGGTTCATTTGGCATTACTGCTCTAGATATGATTTTCTATTGTACAGCTTTGGACACAAGAAAACATTCTCCTAATTGTCAATGCTAGGACATAGCTTAGTCCAGTTTTTAAAAATCTGACTTAGTTGTGTCTAGTTTGCAAAGTTCATATGTAAATGTGCCCAAGCACAGTTTTCCAATTGAATATTACCGGGTCTATCATTTACATCAATGTCTGGCATTTTGTTAATCAAATTGTACGTAGAGTACCACATAACAACTAGCAATTCTCCAGACAAGTCCAACATTTCAAAATAGCTCCAACAGCACAGAATATTGTTTAGACACACCAGGGTAGGTTCTGACAAAGATGTAACTAGCAATTGTGTCCATCATATGAGTTTTGAAAATATCTTCTGATGTAACTAAGGTACCCATTTTATGATTTCTGAAAATCTTACCTGATGCAATGAGAAACTGCATCCCTCTTATGAATTTTGAAAATTCCACCCTGTGTTTCTAAGGAATAGTCAAGGCAACAATTATATCTATTTTTATGTGGGCACTCTATATGGCAGGTTGATTAGGAGGTACTAAATAAACACAGCATAATATACAATAATCTGACATGCTTTATACTGATCACTCCACATGAAATCCATTGCTGGGATCATAATTGGCAGCTTGAGTGGACTGTCAGTGTGAATGACTCAGTAGGTTGCAAACTTGTCTCTGAGTCTGGAAAATCAGAGAACTGTTAGTTCAGCCCCTAACCAGGTACTTGAAGATACCCATAAATGACAATGTAGTATAGAAAGTGCGGGGTGCAGCACTGTTGCAGTGTTGTCCTTTGGTTGAGACATTAAACAAAGATTCCTTCTGCCATCTGCTATTGTCCAGGTGGGAGTCAAAGACCCCATGGCATATATTGAAGGGAGAAAAGAGAATCCCAGGTGTCATGGCCAACAATCCTTTCAATAAAACAGGTCTGTATAACTCAAGGACACACACAGAAATTAGATATTACAGCTCAGCATTCTGTTCCTAGCCAACAAGTTACAAAAATCTAAACTTCCCTTGCTTATAGGAGATAGGAGATGTCCTTACCTGTCATTGCTTGCTCATAGATATAGAAAAAGTTCAGCCCAGCATTACCTCTGCAACTTTTGCAACTAGGGTCCTGTGATAGGCTTGGGTAAGACCCCGTCCCATTTGTTATGTAGAGAAAGTTAAAAGGAAGGATCTTTTTTGTCCACTCCTATTGTGCCACTTGTCTGACTCTTATTTGTCTGTGCAATCACATTTTCTTGTGACATCAAGAAATTAGCCTCTCTGCTGGTCCCACAATTTCCCCCTGTTATCTCTCTTCCATCACTGACTATTTCTATTATTTGTTTCTCCCCTTGCTTCTCTGTAGTTAAAAAGGAAACAACTGAATCTTTATGTGAAATTAGAATTCTTGGTTTAAAAATGTATATAATTATATTGTTGCAATGATTGCAAAAAGCTATTTGGGTTCATTAGAAAAGATACCAATCTGGAACCCAAGGGTTGACCTTGAGATGCATTTTGACCTCCACAAGCTTGTTTACAGAACTGTTAACTGGAAACAGATATGGGACAAAATGTATTATTTTGTTGCACATGTTAAGCCTAGATGTACTCTTCAGGATGGCCTCAGGAAGAAAAATGACAAAATCTTGCTAGATTTTGTGAAAAACAGGAGATGTAACTTACAACAACAGGATGCAGAGTTTGAACTGCCAGCAAAAACATATTATATAAACAGAACACTGCTTTTCCAGGGGAGACTCAGATGGCAGACTTTTTGTTTGTACTGCCTTTATGAAAAGCTATCCTGTGCAATTGTATTTTTCTGTTTTATTGTTATTGGTAATAATCAAATGCTACTTGTGAATGTTATAATTTCTCCCGTTTTGCCTATAGTTCCCAGCCTATGCCTCTACAACAATCTGTGTTAGCTGTGGTACTTATGCAGTGCATACACTACACTTTGTGTGTGGGTATGGGTACTAGACCTGGTACCAGAGAAGCATAGAAGTAAGGTATGGATCCTGCAACAGGAAGCCCAGGTGTGATTACATAAGACTAACAACCAAACTAGAAGCAGAAGCAAAATTCTAAACTGAGACTGTACAATCAGCACCAGTGATGAAAGAAGAAGAACAGGCAGGGAGAGAACCTGAAATCACATCTGCCTTTTTAAATGGTAGGCTATACAACAAGGAGAGATGAAGAAACAAAGAAGAGAAGTGATGCATCAACAAGATAAGTGATGGCTGGACACCTTGCAACCTATAAAAGCTGTAGGATCTGGTGCAAGTCCAGCAGATCAGAAAAAAAATGCAAGCAGCTTAAAAGGCATTAAACTTGCAAAGCTGTGGTCCCTCGGATGATGTCAAAGCAGGCCAGACAACTTTTGCATTTAAACTTTTTACTGATTTCCAACATATTTACAAATGTAACATAAAAGCTCAGGTACAAATACAGATAGGGCAGCAGTAATGTACGATACTTAAAACAATATCAAAGAAATGCAGTATATTAACAACTATAAGTAATCACTATAATATAATGTCATTCAACAATGAAAAAAAGCAAGTATTTCAACAAAGCCCAATAAACTATTTAATTTGGTACCAACAACAAATAAGCAGCAAGTCAGAAAAGAATGCATATACCTAGGAGACCAATATTATGGTACCTGTTGAATATAGCTAGGAGTAGATACATGAGAAAAAGGAAGCCATTGCACCTCAAGAAGTGTTTCAAAGAGGTGGAGTCTAGGTAACGCAAATATGTGTGCAAACATCTATGGTATAGCTCCAGCTTGTTGGAAGTCAGGTGCGTCGGTCTGTCTAAAGTGGCAATGTGTGCAAGATTGAATAAGAGCTCCTGAAATGCAGGAGGGGTAACTGTATATCATTCCATCATGATGAATCTATGTGTTAGACTACATAGTACACTAGCTAATACCTGTATAGGACTGAATGACAATGCCTCCCCTGAGGCAGCACCCCGTTATAGCACAGTAATTATGTGTTTCCACCACTGTGCTAAGCTACCACCTGTATAGGACAGTTTCCAGTCAATGTCTCCTTTGAGGGCAGCACCTATGTTTAGTACTGTATTTATGTGTTCGCCACTATTATGCCTTAGTTACCACCTGTATAGGACAGTCTTTGACAATGCCAGTGCCTTTGAGGCCACAGACTGTTAATAACCTTTGTATAGTTCTGTATTCTTATGTGTATGACATCCACTTGTAATCAACTGACCCAAATATTGTCCTGTAATAATCTGTTGTTGATACTGTGTTTACTCTGTATTTGATGTGGAGCCTTTGGAAATGAGTCTATGACTCAAAGAGCTATAATTTCTATGTGATCTTAAATAAATAAATGAGTCTTTTGGCTTGTAAACAGAGCAGGGCAAGCCACCTGTGTTCAGGAAAAGTGAGGTGCCGGGGCCTCAGATGTTAGGCCTAAGATACAAAGCTTGGGAGAGTGTGGAATATGTTTATACAGTACTTTAGCTGCAAAGGTAAGTACTTGTACCCAGTAAGATTGGATAATTGGGCAGGATCAAAGGATATGCAAGAGGTCTCCACCAGATACTCCACAACTCCAGCAGGCATCAGAGGCAAGCAAATTCACTTCGTGAAGAATGTTAGGCATGTTCTAATAAGCACATAAGATCTTATTTTGAGTTAACCTGATCCTTGTATCTTTAAAGCCCAACAGGCATTCCAATCCCACTCAGAAAGACTTATATGCAACATTTTATCCCAAGAGTGTTTAGAGCTTAATGAGGGAGATGGCAGAGAGTCTCTGAGACAGGAGTAGATCAGACTTGCAATACCTCGGTGGTGAAATGGTCAGTGAGGTATTTACATCATGGACAGAGGAGGCATTCCAGGTTCTAACCATTGGCTGTAAGGTCTTCTGTAGTTGCTGATACCTCCAATAATCAGTACACGGAAGCCACCAGCTGTTCTGTAAAACCTGGAATGTGTCACTACTTCGGTGATGAGGGATCAGCAAGTCTTGTAATAAATTAATACTTCAGTTTTTCCATGAAATCCAATTTAGAGGTTCACATCCCACTTGAATGTCTGGATTACTCCAAAGAGGGTTAAAGTTTGCTGGTGTGGGAGTAGTCTTCAGTTTTTTTTATGAAGTTGATGCCAGAATAGAATAGCTGGGCCGATGGTTGGATGAGAAGAAATTTTCGTTGTGTAAGGGGAGAATAAAAAAAGGAGGGGAGAATGACATCCATACTGCTGAGTTTCTAAGTGAACCCATTGGGGACTTTCAGGTGTTATAGGCCGAATTCAGTGCAATGTCTGGGCAGCTCTGAAGGCTAGAAGGCACCCTCTCATCCATGGGAAACACCACCCAAACCTTCACAGCAGCTCTGTAATTTGCTTACAGCAGAGTGTTGTGCTGTGCATTTTATATATTTCAAAACAGCACTAATTATGCATAAAACACTGTATGTTGTTTTGAATATTGCTGTCTACTTGATTTAAAAAGCAGTCATTTCTGAGTGGCATTGAGCCCTGTTGTTTGGTTGCCATCCAAAGACAGGAAGAGGGGTTACATCCTGTCAATCGGGATCTAAACATAACCCTTGGCATTGGCCATATTTTTTTTTTACATTACTGGGGTCCTTGAAATTAGTTTGTGTGTCTGGTGTATCTTAATTTACACCAAGAGGCAAAAAGAGCTCCAGCTTTTAGTTGTTTCGAGCTTCATTAGTGGGGCAGTATATGAGCGTGTTACTGAACACAAGGTACACTTTTGAGTTTAGAGGCAGTATAAAACATGCCATGCTGTGAGCGGGCATCCTAACCTTCACAGCAGCTCTATAATTTGCTTACAGCAGAGCATTGTGTTGTGCGTTTTGTATATTTTGAAACAGTGCTAATTATAAATGAAACATTGTATGTTGCTTTGAATGTTGCTGTCTACTTGATTTGAAAAGCACTCATTTCCGAGTGGCATTGAGCACGGAGCCCTGTTGTTTGGTTGCCATCCAAAGACAGGAAGAGGGGTTACATCCCATCAGTTGGGATCTAAACATAACCCATGGCATTGGCCGTATGTTTTTTTTTACATTACTGGGTCCTTGAATTTAGTTTGTGTGTCTGGTGTATCTTAAATTACTCCGAGACACAAAAAGAGCTCCATCTTTTAGTTGTTCCGTGCCTGATTAGTGGGGCAGTGTACGAGCATGTTACCTAATACCAGGTACACTTCTGGGTTTACAGGCAGTATAGAACACGCCATGCTATGAGCAGGTAAGCGTAAATTAATGTGCAAAGACATGCGCAAAGACACGCTCATCCTATCGCATGTCTCGTGTGACTAGCGAGTATAGTGAGTTGCAGAGCAAAAGAAAAAGATGACTGCAATCAGGTAATAAAGGTCATAATCTTAGGGTGTCACTCGGCATAACAGGTAGAACTGTGCAATACTAAATGCTCTTCAAAAATAAATTAAGTATTCTGTACCTTGTAACAGGCAGAACAACATTGCTGTCACCATTATAAATACTGCAAATACTTGCTGCAACCACAATTTGTTTTTGTCTTGCACAATGGCTTCCATCCTACTAACAGACACTGGAATCCAATTATTTAAATGTGTATCTTGTCTTGTGTACCAGACAATGGTGACTGAAGATGCTAAATGCATGTTTACATGTGGTAAATGTAAATAAAATATAGATATGCCTAGAGAAATAAATACATTTAATGATAGACTCATAGCATTAGAACTGAGTAAACAGCAAATGGCATTTAAGTATAATGAGTTACAAAAAGACCAGTCTACTGAAATAGAAAAAGTCATAGAGATCCCTGATCATGAAATATTAAACTCCTCACCCCAAGCTAAAAAAGTGGATAGTAATATGACCTCTAACCATGTAACCACTTAAAAAGTAGGTAAAAAAAGAAATAAAAAATAAGCAGGAAATCAGATAATAATGAAAACAATTGAGGATGAGTGGTACCTTGATCAAACTGCTAAAATGGCCAAAAGAGGAAGAAAAGCTACTCAATACCAAACTCCCCTTTTAAACCATTTTGATCCCCTCACTATTCTAAATGAAGATATTTCTGATACTACCACAAATGTAGCACAAGACACTACCCAGGATGGTTTAAATACTAATGTAAAAACCTTTTCTAAGGATGGAGACTTAACTAATGATGCACAACCAAATAATGGTGATGGCCAACCACAAATACATTTTGACGATTAAATAAATAACACTATGGTAATTGGTGAGGAAAACAGTAACTAAATGTTTGTCCTAGGAGACTCAATAATAAAACATCTGGATTGTGCCATATGTGAACCCAACAAAGCCACCAGAACCTTATCCAGCTTTGGAGGAGCTAAGATACAAGATATCACCTATATGCTGGCTAATATATTAAAGGATGCAACACCAAATTCCCTGGTGATAACACATGTGGGTGCTAATAACATATTTCGGGAGTCTGTGCAAAAAATAAAACAGGAATATGTCAACTTAACCAACAAATTAATCTGTCTTGGATGTATCCCAGTAACATCAGAGGTTCTCCCCATTCCCAGAACTACAGAGGAACAATATAAACAAGCATTTGTCAATGCCGAATGTTGTCTTGCTGGCATTGGCATTGGTAGTGCAGGAGTTAGAGACGAATAATAGGAATGGCAGTGAAGTATTGAACTGACGCCAACCTCGCTCCCACCCTGCAGAGACTGACAGACATTGGGGTGTGTGTGTTTGGGTTGTCAGCTATATGCCATTTTACCTCTCCCTACCCTGTAGACATTGACAAGTGTTGTAGTATGCTTTGGGATCTTTGGGCGTTATACTCACCCATTACATAAGGAAATATGCTGATTTGGGTGCAGTGTAGGAGAATAGGGTGAACTTTGGGGCCAAACACTCCATGGCACACCTCGATGCCTGTCACTGGTTGCAGGGTGGTGGTGGGGGTGGAATGGCAGGAGCATTACAGCCGATGATACCAAGTCACAACCCTGATGCCTGTCAATCTCTACAGGGTGGGGTGTTACAGCTGGAAACCCTAACACTGTAGGCGTGTGTTGGTATTGTCACTCCAAATTATCAACATGGGCTTTTTGTGACCCCACCTCATGAACAGCGCACTATCAGTTTGTTATCGGAGCTAATTTTACAGCGATCATGCCAATTTATCACCACATGGAAACACATCTCCCTCATTTTGGGTAGGATGTGAAAAATGACAACTGTATTTTTCATGAGGAGGTGTAAAAAAAAATGGCAATGTTGAAAATCTGGTGTGAAAATATGAAAAATTGGTGAACACATGAACATGCACAGAAACTGCGAAATGCGCGGCCGTAACCCAATTATTTGGGGGATATTTTTAAACACATTTTCAACATAGGCATTTTGGGACCTTCCCTCATGAACAGTGGCACTGTAATTTTGTTAATCTGTCCCAACAGTTGATTTCCCACAGCGACCATGCCATTGTGCGCCACAAGTGCGAAAACACATTTTGGGGAGGAAGTGAAGACTGACAGCTGTACTGTTCATAAGGAGGTGTGAAAAAATGCCAGTGTTTAAAATCTGGCATGAAAATATTACAAATTCGCGAAGGTACAAGAGTGCGTGGAAACTGCACAACCCACGCTTGTAACACAGTCATTTTATGGACTTGAGTCACCAAATTTTCAACATAGGTATTTTAGGACCTTTGCTCATGAACAGTGTCACCAAAATTTTCTCTAAACTGTCGTGAAAACTGATTTCACACAACGATCATGCTATTCTGCGCTGGATGTGTGAAAACACATTTCAGCCAAAATAAGTAAAATGACAGCTGCACTGTTCATAAGGAGGTGTGGTTAAATGCCAATTTTGAAAATCTGGAGTGAAAATATTAAAAATTCACAAAGTTATGAGTGTGTGTGGAAACTGCACAACACACGCTCGTAAAGCAGTTATTTTTTGCATTTTTTTTCACCAAATTTGCAACATAGGCTTTTTGAGAGCCCACCTCATGAACAGTGGCACTATCGTTTCATTACTCAGTCCTGAAAGATGATTCCGCGCAGTGACTGCAAAATCACCTTTCGGGACCGAATAATGCCATAACAGTGACAGAATTCATCAGAAGGGATCCCAATAACCTCATGTTGAAAATGTGGTGCCAAAATTCCTATAAATGGCCGAGATATGCATCAAAGTTCAAAAAACCCTCTGTATGCCATTATACAGCTTACCGGCATTTCTTCAGTTCGCGGTCGGCTTTGAAGAGTGCAGACGTGTTCCTGGTTCACCAAAGATCATTGCACCGGACTGTGGAGGTAAGTATGGGGTGAGGGGGGTGTGGGGAGGTAGGGTACGCAGAGGGTGGGTGCGGGTTGGAGGTGGGGGCAGGAGAGACCGCCAGGGGCCATTTTTTTCTTTTACAAGTAAAAAAAAAAGACAACGAGGGTAGGTTTTCTTTTTTTGCAGGTGTTTGTTTGGTACACTGGGGTGGGCTCCCAGTGTACCACCTGCATAGTGGGGAGGAAGACCACAGCCAATGGGGCTTGGGCCCCCTGTTGGCACAGAAATGGGTGGCGGGGCATGCATGATGCCGAGGGGGATTGGGTACCCCCTCGGCACACAGCACACATCGGGGGCTGGGGACATTATGCTGATGGGGAGTGGGCTCCCCCATCAACAAACTAAACTAGGCAGGGGGCCTGAAGCCGACGGGGATTGTGCCCCCCCCATCGGCAAGAAAATACTGTTGGGGAGGGGTGCATGATGCCGAGGGGGATTGGGCACCCCCTCAGCACACACTTGGAATGGGAGTGGGGCATCATGCCGATGGGGAGTGGGCTCCCCCATCGGCAAATGAAGTGGCTGCAGCAGTCATGTTTAGAAAAGTGCTTTACCAGCAAGGGAACGTCGGAAGGCATGTTCTGGTGCCGCTTCATGACGAGTTTGGCCCTCATTGCAGTGGACCTTTTCTCAGATGTGCTCACCTCATTAAGTATTGCTGGTGTGGCGCCTGCATACTGGCTTATTGGGGAATGAGGGACACACCTACTGATGCATGCCCTGCATTCGCCCACAGTGACCGCACCTCCAAATCTGCTGTGTGCGCGAGCCAGCATAAAAATTATTACAAAAGAAAAGTGTTTAACGTGTACTTTTTGAATGTTTTCCTCTTTCAGAGGGTAACTGTTAATAAAATAGTTTAAGAATGCTGGTTCCAGTTCAGAATCAAAATGCATCATTACAATCATTCAGTTGTGCTAAAGGATGAATGCTAGCAGGAAGATTTCATGTGCCGTGGTGATCAGGCTGTACATGGCAGTGTAATATAGATTACTGAAAGGCTGTCAGAATCCTTACAGCCAATCAGACTGCAGAATTTCTGAGACCCTTTTTATAATCTCAGTTAATTGTCTGCTCTGGGGTAAGAGAACCACAGAAAAGCAGAGTGTAGCTACAGCAGCAAGGCTCATCTTTATTAATATTATATAGGTTTGTGTGTTTGCACTGCAAATCTAATATTTGCCAGGCCCTGCTCCCATCCTCTTGACACAGTGAATTCTTCTGAATGTCAGCTGAGCAGCCGCTGCAGGCAGGGCAATCTGGTGCACACATGATGTGAGTTACACTTGTGTAGCGTGGGTAGTGATTTCATATGAAATTAGAGGATGTTGTATCAATATTGAGTAAACACTACATAAACAAATGTGTTGCAAACTTTTAACACAACTGCACTCAAAATGGACCACTTGTTAGTACATAAATAAAACTCCACAATGGTGGAAGTTAAATAAATCGGTTAGATTTTCTGTAGTGAGTCTCAGTCATAAATTTTAAACTGGTTGAAAAAATTAGTCCGAGTGTGTTACAAGTCAGTCATAGCTGGTTATTCAACTAATTCGAGGGTCTAGCCTCAAGTCATGCTAAGGTAATGCACTTTTCAAGGCACTACTATGGATAAACCCTTAAAATTGTGTCATGGAACCATAATGGCTTGAAACTGTGGTTAAAAGAAGTGAGGTACTGCTAGGGCTCAGAAAATGAAAACTGATGTCCTCCTGCTGCAGGAGACACACATATCCTCAGAATAATTCTCAGATATACAGAAATATTGGGAAGGCACATGGGTAAGTTCATGCTTTCATACGGGGAGGGCTAGTTTGGCTCTGACCCATATTTCCTGTGAAACTCATTCATTCCAAACACAGGGATTGAGGAAATAGACTTTGACCCAGATACAACTTAACATGAGGGAGCAACATGGCCATTGGGTCTATCTATGGACCGAACATAGAGTATGGGGATTTTTTTTGAGGATGTGGATTTTTACGGATGATTCACAATGGGATTGGTTCAGTTTGAGGGCCCCTGTGTTTTATGAAGTGACTATAATAGTGTTTCAAAGACGTTATTTGATAGGTCCAACAAGACGCCTATGTCAGTGTTTGGGAACACTGGAGCATGAAAAGAATTAGCTGGCTAATATAGCCTTATAGATTTATGGTGTCACTTCAGCCACAGTGGACAGGAGGATACTTTTTATTTCCATGGGCACAGTAATTACGTATGCAGAGACAGAATATTAATCATGGCCTGCTTAATCTCTGAAGCCGGACTTGTCACACACAAAACCATACTGATCTCTGATCATGCCACTGTTACTGTACATTTGACCTGGTGGGGTTCTCTTCAGTGCCTGCTAGAGCCTGAAGGTTGGACCTTCCTCACTAAACTGGAATTTAAGTCCGATATGCAAGAGGAACTCACAGAATTCCTGATGATTAATAAAAAGGGTAACACAATTCACACAACATGCCGGGAGACTCTCAAGGCATATTTATGGGGCCAATTAAAGTCTTACACTAAATATAAAAAAACGTGATGCAGCTACAAACCAAACTCCAGTAAATAAAATACAGTTGTGTTAGAAAGCCCATATCATCAACCCAACCCAGAACCGTGCCACTGTATGCAAAACCTCAGAAGGGAATATCATTCAGTAAGCAATGTGGTGCTGGAAAGGGGAGCCTCCTCACAGAAGCAGGCCAGCACTATGGTGGTGATACAGGGGCAAGTTACTGTCTTGGCAGTTATAAAACTGGAAGGTGGCCAGAGCTATCGCTGAGATGAGGCAGAAAGGTTGTGAAAGGGTTTCCTCGACTGGGAGGAAGGCCAACGTGTCAGTATGGCTCAGTTGGTAACATGTCTGCCTCTAGGCCAGAAGGTTGTGGCTTTCTTTCCCATGCTGGGAATGGGCTGATACACTAAACACTGGTACTTGAGTGCAGTACTAGGTGGATGCTGTACTGTTGAGGTGTGCCATCCTTCAGATGAGATCCTAAACCAAAGTCCCTTCTACCCATTTCTGTTGCTGTCCTGGTTGATGTGAAGGTGGAAGTAAAAGAACCCAAGGCACTTTTGGCAAGGATTTTCCCCAGTATCTTGGGCAACATTCCTTTTCCTATAAAACCGATTCATGCAACTGTCCAAGGCTGTGTGTGGGGGTGTTAGTGTGCAAAATTGCTGCCACCACACATTCAGTCACTTCACTACCAGTCTCTCATTGCTCGTAAAGAACTTTGGGATACAATGTGTATGAAAAGCTCTGTATAGATGCTAATTCTTTTTCATCAACAGCTCTATAGGTGAGGCCTTCAGCTCCTTTTACCAGAAACTTCACACCTCAGAGGTAACACCCACACCAGACCAGTACCTGTTTTTAGCACCCATACTTCCTGTCTCTATAGAACATCGCAAGGACTTAGACTTACCCCTCTCAGATCAGGAAGTGTTGGATACATTTCAAAGTCTGAGAAGTAGGAAGCTCCCTAACACAGATGGGCTACCAACAGACTTCCCAAAGTATACTCACAAGAAGTGCCGGATCACTTGTTTGACATGGTGACAGAGAGCGTTAGCAATGGCATGATGCTGTCCGCCATGCAGGCGGCCACAGTACCACAACTGTACTTCAGGCAAGGACCCAACACAATGTGTCTTGTACCACCCTGTTTCTCTGTTAACAGTGGATTTCAAAATTGCAGCTAAGATGATTGCCTCCAGGCTGGAAAAAATTCTCCTAGGCTGCATACACTCGGACAAGGTGGGCTTTGTTATGGAGGGGCAAGGTGAGCACAACATTCATTGAATCCTAAATGTTATACACAGATGAATGAGAACAGGTGAGAAGCATGGTGCAGCCATCCTCACCTTGGGCACAAATAAGCCTTCAACCGTATGGAGTGGGACTACCTGTTTAAAACACTGGGGAGGTTTGGCTTGGCTGAGCAACTTTCTCAGTGGGTGAGAACTTTGTTTAGTGAACTGGAGGCCCAGATTTTAATTAATGGTAGCTTGACAAAACCCTTCCAGTTAACTCAAGGGTCATTCCAGGGATGCCTCTTATCTCCTCCCGTGCACTTCGTATCTTTGGAACACCTTACTGAGGCTATCTAGGGGAACCCTAAAATACAGGGGCTAATGTCTGGTAATACTATGCATAAATTTCACTATTCACAGATGACCTTCTCTACCTTCAGGATCCTATGACAGGACTGCCAGAGGTGCAAGCAATCTTCACAGAATATGTAGAATGGTGGGTTTTTGTGTAAACTGGACCAAATGTAAGATACAGTATCATTATCAATAAGTTGGACAGAGACCACATTATCAACAAGCACATAGGGATACAGGTGGTCAACACAATTAAATATCTGGGAGTCTGAATTCCCTCCTCCAGTGTGTTACTATACAAACTTAATTACCTACCCCTTGTGACATGGTGGGGAGCACTACCCTTAGCTTTATTATGTAGAATACATGTTAATAAAAATGCGCTCTTTACATAAGTGCTTGTACCTCTCCAGGCACTGCTGATTAACCTGCCAAATACCCTGTTTGAAAGATTGAATTACCAATTGTGTGGGTTCTTGTGGAGGGATAATGTGGCAACGATCTTCATACATATACTCAGTATATCAGTTGCTACAGGGGGAGGTGCTCTTCCAGACTTCAAACACTATTACTTGGCATCCAAAGTACAGTAGCCTTCATTCTGATAGGTGTCCCGCCTCATGTACCAGCATGGTTGCCACTGGAGGAAGAGGATCTGAGAGGTGACTTGATGTGTGTGTTTGTGGGTGGGGCAGGGGGTTATCACCAATCCCTCTGGAAATGGGGACGTGAATAACCCTTTCATCAAGTGCACAGCTAGGGCCTGCTGGCTGTGCATAAATATATAGAGCATACCCCTGGCATTTCACTACATGCCTCCCTTACTGAAGCTTTTAAAGACCAACGCTTATACACGGTAATGTCTCTATACATCAGGCTCTCATGAGATGAGAGAAAAATTGTTTAAAAACGACATCTCAATTATATATGGGAGGGACTAAGTGCTCTTTTTCTGACCTCCAGAGAGAATGGCAGATACATGCTTGAGACTTCTTTGCATATCTAAGGGTGAGGCAACTCCTAATGCTCAGACTGGGTGCAAAAAATTGGGGAACTCCTGAATTCTCACCTGCTGAGGGAGAAATATACCATAGAAACATAGACTTTGAGGGCAGATAAGGACCACTTGACCCACCTAGTCTGCCCATTTCCCTACCTAGAGGATAAGCTGCAGATCCTATGTAACCAACAGCCTATTTCTTCCTACCTGCCACAAAAATGTCCTTATGTCTGTCCCATGTATTCTTGAATTCTCCCACAGTTTTAGACCCCACAGCCTCCTCAGGAAGGCTGTTCCATGCGTCCACCACCCTCTCTGTGAAAAAATACTTCCTCACATTGTCCTTGAGCCGTCCCCCTTCTATCTTCAAATTGTGTCCCCTTGTTCTTGCACATCTCTTTTTCTCAAAGATGCTACCCTCTTGGACTTTGTTGATTCCACTGAGGTACTTAAACGTTTCTATCATGTCCCCCTTCTCCTTCCTTTCCTCAAGGGTATACATATTAAGCTCCTTTAGCCTCTCCTCGTATGGCTTCTCTTGCAGACCCTGCACCATTGTAGTTGACCTCCTCTGAACTGCCTCCATCCTGTCTATGTCCTTGCAGAGATGGGGTCTCCATAACTGGACGCAGTACTCCAGATGAGGTCTCACCAACTGTCTGTACAGGGGGATAACAACTTCCTGTTTTCTGCTGGTGATACCTCTCCCTATACATCCCAGTATTCCCCCAGCCCTCCCCACAGCCTTCTCACATTGCTTGCCAACCTTAAGGTCATCTGACTTGATTACCCCCAGGTCCCTTTCCATTTCTGTTGTTGTTACTACCTCCCCCCCATTGTGTAATCTTCCCCTGGGTTTTTGTTTCCCAGGTGCATTACTTTGCACTTCTTTGCATTAAATCCAAGCTGCCATACTTCTGACCATTCCTCCAACCTTGCCAAGTCCTTCTCATTCTTTCCACGCCTCCTTGTGTATCAACTCTGTTGCAGATCTTTGTGTCATCTGCAAAGAGGCATGCTTTCCTTCCAGTCCTTCTGCAATGTCACTTATAAAGACATTAAAAGGACTGGACCCAGCTCTGAACCCTGCAGTACCCACTAGTAACCCCTCTTTCTTCAGAGTGGACTCCATTTACAATTACCTTCTGTGTCCTGTTCTTCAGCCAATGTTTTACCAGGCTACCACCCTGGGACCCACCCAAGGCTGGTTAATTTGACTACTAATCTTTTGTGTGGGACTGTGTCAATGCCTTTCTAAAGTCTAGGTAGGCCATGTCCACAGCCCTCCCTGGTCTACTACTTTGGTCACCCAGTCAAAGAAATCAATTAGATTCATCTGACATGACCTTCCCACTGTGAACCCATGCTACCTTGGGTCCTCTGCCCCACTGGCCTCTAGGTACTCAACAATTCTTTCCTTCAGAAGTGATTCCATCGCTTTCCCTACCACAGAGGTCAAACTGACAGGTCTGTAGTTTCCTGCCTCTGTCTTGCTCCCACTTTTGTGAAGGGGAATCACATCAGCCTTCTTCCAGTCCTCAGGTACCACACCAGCCTCCCATGATTTGTTATAAAGGGTAGTCAGTGGTGTCACTAGTTCTCTGCTTAATTCTTTTAGAATTCTGGGGTGAATTCCATCTTGCCCCATTGCTTTGTCTACCTTCAGTTTTAGGAGTTCTTTCAGAACCCTTTCTTCTGTGAAAGGACTGGGATCGACCCCCCCCTCTCCAGAGTGCTTCTGTTAATTGGATTAGGCACCTCCCCACTTCCTCTTTTGTGAATACTGAACAGAAGTATTCATTCAGTATCCTTGCTTTTTCACTGTCACTCTCTGCCCACACACCATCAATTCTATTCAGCCTCACTATCCCTCCCTTTGTCTTTCTACGCTCTCTGATACACCTATAAAAGGTTTTATCCTCCTTCTTAACCGAGTTGGCTATCTTTTCCTCAGTTTGTGCCTTTGCTATTCTGACTACCCTCTCTGCTTCCTTCTGCCTTAACTGGTACAGTTCTCTGTCCTGCTCCTTCTGTGTTTCCTTATAAATGCTATCTTTTTCTCCCTAACCTTCACTGCCACTTCTTTTGAGAACCATAGTGGCTTTTTCTTTCATTTTGATTTGTTTATTTGCTTCACACAAAGGCTTGTTGCCTCTGTGATGGCAGTTTTGATATTTCCCCATTGTTGCTCCACCCCTCCTTCTAGCCTGTTTGCTAGTGCTTTTCTAAGGCACTCTCCCATCTTGCCAAAGTCTGCCCTCTTGAAGTCCAGAACCCTCACTTTTGTATGTCTTGACTCTGTAGCTGAGTTTATCATGAACCACACTGTTTGGTGGTCACTTGTTCCCAAATGGCTACCCACTTCTAGATCTGAGATCTCTCACTGTCCCCATTTGAGAGTACGAGGTCTAAGATTGCTCCCTCATGAGTAGGTTCCAAAACTAGCTGTCTGAGGCATGCCACCTGAAGGGCATCAAGAATGGCCCTGCTTTTGGATGTGGCTGCAGCAAAGGTGCTCCAGTTAACATCTGGCATACTAAGGTCCCCTATCAACAGTATCTCCCCTTTCTCTGCCATCCTAAGTATGCCTTCTATCATATCCTTGTCCATTCCCTCCCCCTGACTTGGGTGTCTGTATACAACCCCTGTGTGGATTGTGGTGCCATTTCCAGTCTCTAAGGTGACCCACAGTGCCTCTTCTCCTCCCTGTTTACTCTTTTGTTCAGTTGCTTTTATCCCTTCCCTTAGAGAGCCACTCCCCCCTCTTCTGCCCTCCCTGTCTCTCCTGTAGGTTGTGTACCCTGGTATGCTAACATCCCAGTCATGGTTCTCTGTGTACCATGTTTCTGTGACTGCTACGATATCCAGGCATCCCTCTTCCATCAAGGCCACCAGTTCAGGGAGCTTGTTGCTCAAACTATGGGCGTTGGTACT
Organism: Neoceratodus forsteri; assembly: GCA_016271365.2. Lineage (NCBI taxonomy): Eukaryota > Metazoa > Chordata > Ceratodontiformes > Ceratodontidae > Neoceratodus > Neoceratodus forsteri. The sequence goes on from CM028129.1 coordinate 30,009,940, forward strand.
CATTACCCTCCATTTCTTGATGGCCTTACCTGTTTTTTGCCCCATCCATGTCCTTATTGCATTTGTCACTTTCTACATTTACCCCTGTGCTTCTCCCTATTGACACCTCTATGTTGGTGTCTACCTCACTTAGTACCCTGATTTTTGGGGGGCTAGGATTTCCCTACTCCTTTCCAGTGCCTCCCCCCTTGGCTAGTTTAAATGCTTGCCAATGAAGTATTTAAACCTATCACCTAGGATCCTGGTTCCCCTCCTGGACAGATGCAGACCATCACACCAGTATAGGCCTGCATCCATCCAGGTGGACTCCCAGTCCCCAATGAAGCCAAATCCCTGAGCTCTGCACCAGTTTTTCAACCACTGATTGAATCCCATGGTGTGGAGCACCCTAGCCTCATCTGAGCCATAGACAGGCATCACCTCCGAGAAGGTTACCGTGTGTGCTATTTGTCTAAGGCCCCTCCCCATCTCCACAAATGCTTCTTGCACTGCTCTGATCCCTTTCTTAGCCAGGTCATTTGTCCCTAGGTGGACAATGACATCCAAGTCCCTCCCCTGTGCAGCTGCTCCTGTTATCCTTAGGATTCGCTTCTTGTCCCTTCAAGCCATGGCACCAGGCAGGCACCTTACCTCCATCTCCCCTTCCTCCCCCAGTTCTACCTTCCTAACAATGGAGTCCCCTACCAGGAGTTGTTTCCTTCCCCTGTGGGGTCCCTTGCCACCCTCCTGTGGGTCTCCTTTGTGGAGATTCTCAGCTTCCTCCTTGGTCTCCACCGTGGGTGCCTCCATAGAGGAACCACACTTTTCCATAATGGCATAGAAATTGTGGAGAGGTACAACTGGAGGGATGCACCTCTGTTCCACCACCCTCACCCTCCCTGAGCCCACTGTGGTTCAACTGCTCCTCTTTCTTGGCAACCTCTGAGGCAATGGCAGTGACCCTGGTGGTCCCTGGGTGGGAGAGGAGGTCCCACAAATCCTGGTCAACTCAGCCTGGAGATGAGCAACCTCCTCCCTCAGCCCAGAGAGGTGCCTGCAGATGCGACAACACTGCATCCTCCAGAACGTCTCCCGGAAGACTGCTGCTCCACAGCCACTGCACTGCACCACTCCCATCATGTCTTTTTCTGGCCTCCTAACTGTTGTTTGGAATACTTACTCTTTCCTCTGTTTATTTTCTTTTTTTTTTCTTCCCCTACTTACTTACTGCCTCTGTGCCCTTTTAGCTCCTGATCTTCCTGTTCTGAGGCAAGAAGTTCCTATATTTCTCAGTAGTCTCCTTACTTGCTCAGAGTCAGACCTCCAGCAGCTAGGGGGGACAGAGAGCTATTCTTGCCCTTCTGGGATGGTGAGTCTTTGGTGGTTCTGTGATCACTCACTTCCTGCTCCCAAACAGGAAGCTCATGTTGCCAGTTAAATCCTGTGCTTATAAAAGTAGAACTGGTTTAGGGTGGAGGGGAAGGAAGGAAGGCAATGTAGTTCCAGTAGAGAAGTTTTAGTTATACCAGTAGCTCATTCCTCCTGGTGTTCTGTCTGTTCTCTGGCAGAAGCTATCTAGGGCAGTGCTAAATTTGGTTTTAACCTGGCTCCTTCTAGCTAAGCCACTCCCCCTACTTTGCAAATCTTTCTACCCATAGTTAATTTCACAGATAATTCGCTTCTGACACCTGTGACAAGCACCTAGATAAGTGCACAGATAACAGATACTTTAATTCAACTACCTCTGACAAACACAGTAACTCTTTTTTTTTTACTCTAAATTGAAGGTCTTTTTTTTTACCCTAAATTTAAGGTCCCACCTAAATTGAAGGTCCAAGCCCAAGCCCTTAAGCCCTTATCTATGTACTATAATCTATTGCAAGAAGGTAGTGCCCCACCCACCACAGACATTATCCTTAAATGGGAGGATGATCTAAGAATTAAATTCACACCTGAGGTATGGAGTAATGCCGCACTACATTATACAGAGTGTGCACATAGTAATGAACTCTAGCAGATACGGATAAATTAATTATACAGGGCATATTATACACCAGTCCAACTAAAAAAGATGTGTGCAAACCAATTCACACTATGCCCTAAATGTGGGGTCAAAGAGGGTACCTTATCCACAAGACCTAGCTTGTCCCATAATTCGTCCATTCTGGCATGCTATGCACCATATAATGCAGCATGTGGTGGGAAATGAGCTACCTAATACCCCACTTTAGTTTCTGTTGGAGCTGAACCATGATCCCAATCTAATCTATCACCCACCGGTTTATGGCATTTGGTACTGGTACTGTAAATGCACAATAAACAATTGCCAGCAGTGGTTTAATGTTAAGACCCCCAAAATAGGACTGTTGTCAAAATATACATTTTTTGTGTTTTTTTCCAATTATTTAACCAGCTGAGACACACTAAGCTGAAAGCTTGTTTACAGGTGCGACCTGGGAGCACAAGGAAGTTAAGTGACTTGCTCAGGGTCACACAGTATGCAAGTGGAGGCAGTGGGATTCAAACCCAGATCTCCATATTTGCAGCGCACAGCCTTAAACCACTGCGCTCTTTTGCCTCCCTAAGTGTCTCACATTAGAAAGAACACAATTGGCAGCTAACAACGCAGAGGATCTGTTTAATAAAATGTTGCAACCATTATATGAAGCTATAGAAAGGAGAACATTTCCAGTACAGTGTGCCCAACAGGCTCTGCCGGTTCACATATTGCCTTTTTACCCTATCCCATAGCCTGTATATACATATAATGAAATATTTTAACTGTTTTCAGTGCATTGTAATACTGATCCGTACCTGTATGATTTGAGATTTAATAAAACATGTTTACAGAAAAAAAAGGACAGGGAGTCAGTTGACAGATTTTTTTTTGGGGGGGTCATACTAAAGGGTTTGTGCAATTCAGGAACAACCACAATCACCAATAGTTATCATCACTGCCTTGTGAGTGTTGGTCTCCTTGGGAAACTGTACTGTACTGTATCCTCCACAGGAGGGACCCTGTATGGCAAGGGGAAAATCAACTGGTTGCTAAAAGGTTGAAGCCAGTGTACCCTAGTCTCTGTGACTGCCATCCCTGATGTCAGAAAAGCAAGTAGTGCAAAGCCTTACCCACTGCCATCCTCGGACCTTTGCATTGCAGCAATCACAACTCAGTACCCAAGTACCGGCAAGGTGCTGGCTTTGTTCTGATGCTGCTAGCATCCCTATCAGTGGAGTTGACATGGTGATTATCATCACAAAAACTTCTCCCTTACTTCTACTTTTAATCATTTAAATCATCTAAATCCCAGACAAGCCCCCACAGTGCAACACCCCCTTCAAGGGGCATAGCAATAAACCTACATCAATGGCCTGATGGGATGGGCATAGCCCAAGAAACTCCTGTGTCTGGGGTTATATGGTGGAATTGCTTCCTGGGACTCCCTTGCAGTCAACACTACTACATTGCTTGACTGCCCACTGCAGTTGGTTTGTATGGGCACTTTGAGGACCATGTCCTGTTCAGCTGATTCATCCTCAGGTTCCTCTGTCAGAGGTCTGAGCAGCACAGTGTCATTACTATCTGGTAAGTGCTGGTCTCCATGGGAAACTGTGTCATCCACTGGGAGACCCTTTACAGCAAGGTGGACTCTCAATCAGTTGTTTGATAGTTGTAGAGGGTGCACTCCAGTTTCTGTGACTGCTATCCATGATATTGGAGTAGAATATAATGCAAAGCCTTACCCACTGCCTTCCTTTGACCTTTGCATTGTAGTAATCACAACTCAGGCCCAAGAACAGGCAAGGTGCTGACTTCATTCTTATCCTACATGCATCACTCTCAGTAAAGACAACATGGTGATTTTTCTCACAACTGTGTGAACGTACTGGGCATTGGTTGTCATGCTACTCAGCTGCATTTGGGTCAACCACTTTATGGTTGCTCTCTCCCTTTCAGAGGGGAAACCCAGTCTACTTCCATGCATGCACTTTAGCGAGCAACAGTTGACACTTCTCCTGTACAATGAAATGATGAGACCACTACAACTGCAAAATGCCCAAACATTTCAGAACCAGGCCTTAAATGTGCACATTTTCTCACTTTCAAGAGCACTTGCTGGCCACCATCAAGCGCACCAATACAGGATACTCTTCAAAGTTAGCCACTGCCCAGCAATCTCTGTGCTCCAATTGGCTACATGCAGATGATTAACAGATAGGCTGTCACATACTGTCTTTCAGATTCATGCACTTTCAATAGTTCTGTCTGGCTTTTGGCACATCTAAGCAATTCTCACAGTACAAAAACCTTTTCTAGGCCTCTTCTCCTGCATGACAACAAAGTTCAGACAAGTACTAATCTCACTCACAATATCAACCTCCAGACCCCTGAGCTGTGCCCAATCCAGCTTCCCAGTAGTGTGCCGAATACATGCCAAGTCTGCAACATGCTCCTTCTATTCAATTCAGATCCACTCAAATTTCAGTCTACTCTAAATCATCTGCAAATGTTCTCCAGCAAATCATTTAAATATTCTAAATCCTAAAGAGGCCCCCAAAATGCAACCCCCTTTTCTGGTGGCATGGCATCCAACTTGCATCAATGATCTGGATGGGGTGGGCATGGCCCAGTAAACTACCTTGTCTGGGGATATATGGCAGAACTGCTCCCTGGGAGCCCCTTGCACTCAATAATAATGGGTTGCTTGACTGCCTAATGGAGCTGGTGGGTATGAAAACTATATATAGAGGAATAAACAGGCTGACACAATGGACTTCAAGTACATGACTTTTCTGGAGGGCGCATGACAAAGTTCATTTGTACAATTTGAAATCAAAGGCTCTAGGAGCCAAGTACATTGGCTCATATATCATTCATTATGGTATCTTCAGTTTAGCGGGCATCCATTCTAACCCTTTGTTTCAGAGTGCTTTGCCCGCAAGCTGTGAAGCAGCTGACTACCGCGGCACTTCCTAGCCTGCTTTGTTCCCAGTAGTTCTATTTCTGAACACAGTCTTGGACACTGTCTGGCCTTTTGCTGAAGTGCTGTGCATGGCAACTAAGGCCAGTCCACCTGTACTTTGTGACCAAAACTTGGTGCCCAGTGATTCCCAATCCCCTATGCAGAAAAAAGTGGCCACAATGGGATTCAGGTGCTCACTGAAAACAGAAGTTAATTTTGAAAAAGCATTTGTCAATGCCGAATGTTGTCTCACTGGCATTGGCATTGGTAGTGCCAGAGGTAGAGATGCATAATAGGAATGGCAGTGAAGTACTGAAGTGACGTGAACCCCACACCCACCCTATAGAGAGCAACAGGCAATGGGGTGTGTGTTTGGGTCATCCGCTATAACGCTTATGCCATTGTACCTCACCCTACCCTGTAGACACTGACAAGTGTTGTGGTGTGCTTTGGGGTCTTTGGGCATTATACGTACCCCATTCCATATGGAAATACGTGGAGATGGGTGCAGTATAGGAGACTGGGGTGAACTTTGTGGCCGAACAGTGCAAGGCACACCACGATGCCTGTCACTGGCTGCAGGGTGGGGGTTGGGGTGGAATGGCGTGAGCATTACAGCTGATGATTCCAAGTCACACCCCTGATGCCTGTCAGTCTGTACAGGGTGGGGTGCTACAGTTGGAAACCCTAACACCGTAGGTGTGTGTTGGTATTTTCACTCCAAATTTGCAACATGGGCTGTTTGTGAGCCCACCTCATGAAAAGCAGCACAATCAGTTTGTTAGCTGAAAGGTGGTTTTGCAGATCGGCTATGCCATTTGGAAACACAGGGACTAAAACACATTTTAGGCAGGATGTGGAAAATGACAACTGTATTGTTCATGAGGAGATGTAAAAAAATGGCAATGTTGAAAATCTGGTGTGAAAATATGAAAAATTGGTGAAGTCATGAGCATGCATAGAAACTGCGCAACACACGTCTGTAACCCAATTATTTTTGGGAGTTTGTTAGCCACATTTTTATCATAGGTATTTTGGGACCTCCCCTCATGAACAGTGGCACTGTGACTTTGTTAATCTGTCCCAAAAGTTGATTTCCCACAGTGACCATGCCATTGTGCATCACAGGTGTGGAAACACATTTTAGGTGGGATATGAGAAATGACAGCTGTACTGTTCATAAGGAGGTGTGAAAAAATGCCAGTGTTGAAAATCTGGCATGGAAATATTGCAAATTTGCGAAGTTACAAGGGTGCATGGAAACTGCGCAACACACGCTTGTAACACAGTCATTTTATGGCCTTTTGGCACCAAATTTTCAACATAGGCATTTTAGGACCTCTGCTCATGAACAGTGTCACCATCATTTCCTCAAACTGTCCAAAAATTGATTTCGCACAGCTACCGCGCTATTCTGTGCCAGATGTGCAAAAACAATTTCGGCCAGGATATGTAAAATGACAGCTGTATTTTTCATCAGGAGGTATGGAAAAATGGCAATTTTGAAAATTTGGAGTGAAAATATTACAAATTCACGAAGTTACGAATGTGCGTGGAAACAGCTCAACGCACGCTCGTAAAACAGCCATTTTTTGGATTTTTTTCACCAAATTTGCAACATAGGCTTTTTGAGAGCCCCCCCTCATGAACAGTGGCACTGTCAATTCATTACTCAGTCCTGAAAGGTGATTCCATGCAGTGACCACAAAATCACCTTTCAGGACTGAATAACACCATGACAGTGACAGAATTCATAAGGAGGGGCCCTGACAACCCCAAGTTGAAATTTTGGTGAAACAATTCAAAAAAATGCCCAAGATATGCACCAAAGTTGAAAAAACCGTATTTATGCCATTATACAGCTTACCGGCATTTCTTCAGTTCACAGGCGGCTTTGAAGAGAGCAGACGTGTTCCTGGTCCACCGAAGATCATTGCGCTGGATTCCAGAGGTAAGTATGGGATGAGGGGGTGTGGGGAGGCAGGGTGCACAGAGGGTGGGTGCAGATTGCGGGAGGGGGCAGGGAGATGGCGAGGGACCATTTTCTTTTCACAGGGTTTAAACAGGAAAAAAACATGCAGGACATTTTTTTTTGCAGGGTTTGGCACGCTGGGGTGAGCTCCCAGCATGCAACCTAAGTGTTTTTTGGGGGGTTCTGTAGCTGATGGGGATTGGGCACCCTGTTGGCACATACTGGGGAGACGAGCTGAGGGTGATTGGGCACCCCTGGCACACAACAAAAGTGGGGAGACATTATGCCGATGGGATTGGGCTTCCGTCAGCAAACAAAAACTGTTGGGAGGGCCGCATGATGCCGAGGAGGATTGGGCACCCACTTGGCATACATTTTAAATGGGAGGGGGTTCAGTATGCCGATGGGGAGTGGGCTCCCCCATCGGCATTGTAACAGGTGGTGGCGGCAGTCACTGCTGCCATGTTGTCTTCACGTCGGGAGGCGTGTTGGGGTCACGCTGCATGAGAGCTTCGCTCTCATTGCAGTGGACCTTCTCTTTGTTCTGGTGGCCACGTTAGGGATGCGTGAGGTCAGCACCTGATGCTGGCTGATTAGGGAATGAGGGACGCACCATCTGATGCATGTCCTGCATTCGCCCAACAGTGATCGTGCCTTCAAATCTGCTACTAATGCAATATGTTGGCTGTGCATGCGTGAGCCAACATAAAAATTGAAAGAAATTAACAACTCGATTAGGGAATGGTGATTGAAACAAAATATCTTTTGCTTAACACACTGGGAATCATTTGCTGACAGGTTTTATTGTTAGGATGGACGGCATTTAAGCAGAATTGGAAATAAACATTTAGCAGAACATATTACAGCATGCATTAATAAAACTTTAAACTGCTAAATGGGGGGAAGGGTTTTCTGACTACAAAAATTTGTCAAAACATTTAACTACATCTGTAAAACCTAATTGTTTAGTGGACACCGAATCTAATAATAATATAATGCAGTCATCTGGTAATATAGAAACACACTCTAAAAAAGAACTTAAGATATTGTTTCTCAATGCTAGAAGTTTGAGAAATAAAATAGAAAAAATGGGATACACATTGACTCAATATGACATTGACATATGTGCTGTAACTAAAACCTGGTTCGATAACAGTGACTGGAACATAGATATTCATGGATATAATATAATAAATAAAAATAGAAAGACAATCAGAGGTGGGATAGCCCTTTATGCAAAAAGCAACATTAAAGTGTTAGAAATGGACAATAACATAGACACCAATCTTGAACTGTGTTGGTACCAGCTAAGAACATCCACTAAGGCACTTAAGATAGGACTGGTGTACCCCCCCCCAATTATACCTAAACTGAAAATTATTTATTAATATCTACATTAGAGAATACAGACACAACTGGTGAGAGCATCCTAATGGGTGATTTTAATTTACCTGGAATCTGCTGGAAATCACTACAAGGACAAAATACAGTTGAAAAGAGATTTCTCGAAATCCTGGCATTGTTGAATTTAGACCAACTAATCATCATTCCCACTAGAGGTAATAATACACTAGACTTTGGTACTTACAAATATGCCTGAAAATATTAAAAATATAAAAGTCTTGCCACCTTTGGCTGACAGTGATCATAACATGATTTACTACAAGTATGCTATCATACAGCAAATAAAACATAAAACTCTTTTTAAAGATTTCAAAAATACAGACTTCTATAGTATAAAGCAGTATCTTAATAATTGGAATTGGACAACAGAACTTAATGGGAGGGATCTGATCTCAACATGGGACATATGTAAAAAACATATTAAATATTACATTAAAAAATGGGTACCTATGAGATTGAAATAGCAAAAATCTAAAAGAATCCCTTTATGGTGGTCTACTAGAATTGGGAAATTAATAAGGAAAAGACTAAAATATTATAATAAATACAAAAATGTACCAACTAATATAAATTGGATGAAATTTAAGTCATTAGCTAAAGAAACTAAAAACAGGATTAAAAAAGCTAAATCCAATCTAGAACAGAACTTTGTTAAATGTGTCAAAGATAACAAAAAACAATGTTTTAGCTATATTGGATCTATGAAGGGGAAACAACCATCAGTAGGATCACTGCAAACCTCAATTGGAGTCATTACTGATGAAACAGACATGGCAAATGCTCTTAATGATTATTTTCTGAGTGTTTCTAATACTAAAGACAATGCTACAATGCAGATCCTTGAAATAAATACCTCCTATGCATTATTTACACAAAAAGAATTTACAGACCGTATACTTAAATTAAAATCATCCAGTGCTCCAGGCCCTGATGGCATAACAATTATTTTCATTAAAAAGTTGGTTCATGAACTAGCTGGGCCAGTAACCTATATGTTTAATACCTCATTACAAGAAGGTAAAACATTAGAAGAATGGAGGATGGCTTCTGTAACCCCTTTATTTAAAAAAGGAAATAGAGCACATGAAGCTAATTATAGACCAATTAGCCTCATATTGGCACTTGGAAAACAATGGAAAGACTACTTGCTATAAGGTTAAAATCACATACAAGAGTCAGGAGCAATGGACACTACACAACATGGCTTTATCGAGGCAGGTCTTGTTTGACTAATCTACTACATTTTTTCAAACCAGTGAGTGCAGCACTAGACGTGGTATTCTGGCTGCTGTGGTGTTTCTTGCTTATGCAAAAGCCTTTGATAAGGTGTCCCATTCAATATTACTTGAACAACTGTGCAAAATGAAAGTTCTTGCTAACATTATCCATTGGGTTGCGTCCTGGTTAAACAACAGAACCCAGACAGTGTCCTTAAAAAGTCACTACTCTAGACCTGGCAGTGTAACTAGTGGACTTCCTCAGGGCTCTGTTTTAGGCCCTATTCTTTTTAACATTCTGATATCCACCTTGCAACCTACAGATAAAGTCTGGATCTGCAAATATGCAGATGACTGTAAGGTAGGGGGTTATGTACCAACAATTAATGATGCAAGGCTGTTTCAAATGAACATTGATAAATTAGTCTTATGGGCTGAGGTAAGTAAAATGGAATTTAATATAGCAAAATGCAAAGTAATGCACTTGGGGAAAAGAAACCCCATGTACAAATATAATATCAACAATAGCCCATTAACAGAGGTAAGAGAGGAAAAGGATCTTGGGGATTTAATTACACATTACCTAACATTTACCAGACAAAACCAGGAGACTGTAACACTGTAAAGAAATGTCAAAAACTAACAGGGTGTATACTTAGAAATAGCCAAAGCAGAGACAGAGATGTTATAGTGCCGCTTTATTTATCCCTTGTGCATCCCCACTTGGAATACTGTACCCAGTTCTGTGCCCCACAAGATATCAAATCCAGAAAAATAGTGGAAAAGGTACAGAGAAGACTAACTAAAAAAACTCAGGGCATGCCAACATCTGGGATACAGTAACCAACTGAAAAAACTAAACTTGTACTCAATCCACTCCAGAAGTACAAGAGGGCAAATGTGTTTAATTTATAGATATATAAAGGAACCTTATGGACTTAATACTATTGGCCTGACTAGACATTCAGGGAGAGAGACATCTAGATCCCATGCCCTAAAATTAATAGGAGAAAAAAACATTGAGGTGAAGAGGAGTAAATTCTTCACACAGCGAGTTATCACCAAATGGAACACCTTACCAAGAAATATAGTTAATAGTGACACCTTGGACGCTTTTAAAAAAAGACTGGATAAATTCATGGGTTCAAAAAAATTTTCTTTCCACCACTAAAGTGGTGGCAAGTTCATTAAAGGGCCCTGGCTCACTGAACTCGTACCCAATCTATGAAACTATGAAACACCCACCTCGAGACCAATGGGCTCAAAGTTTAGAGCGGCTATATTTGGAAGTCTTTCCTTCCCAAAGGAAATTGTTGATGACCTTATCTAGTTGAGCAAACCATTTAATGAGGAAGACAAGGGGGGTATGAGAAAGAAGATAAAATAACTTGGGTTGGAATAGTATTTTTAAGGCTGCTATTTTCCCAGCCAAAGACAAATGTAAGAGATGCCAATGATCCCATTCTGATCTTAAGGAGGGGAGGAGGGGTTGAAGATTAGCATCCACTATTCTGTGGAGATCAGCAGAAATTCAAAACCTCGAAATACATAATGCTGCTGACGGCCCATTTATGCTCATGTGAGATTACCATGGATGGAGAGCAGTGTTTATTAAGGGGTATTACCACTGTCTTGGAGGCATTAACCTTCAGGCCTGAAAGTTTGGCAAACTGATGATGTAATGAGAGAAGTGGATGGAGGGAGGGACATACTGAGGCCTGACAACTTTTGAAAGGGTCACTGGAACCTGTCAATGGCCACAACAGAAATGGGCAATCAGGATGGCACCTTCTTGGACAGGTAAAGCCCAACTTGCCTACAGGAATATGGACCTTGCCTGTACAGTCAGAAAGCTATGACCTTGTGAAAAGATAAATCCGTAAAAGATATGACACCTCAGTAGAGACCTACAAGTAGAGATTCTGGTCCCTGAAGTAACACTCAGTTGACAACCCTCAAGAATCCTTCACTTGACTCAAATAACTCCTCATTAAATGGCTCCCACCAGAGGCAAAACAGTCTCACATATCATCAACATATTTGGTATGGAGCAATTCATCAACATCCATCCTGAAGACATGCAGCTTTTGGTTACAGAACACTGACCAGAAAGTGGGGAAAAGGTCATTTCTTTGATTGAGGACTACCAGATGGTCAGACTGACACTGCAGCAGTGAAGTAATATTCAAGGAACAGCTAGACCCTCTTTTCCCAATTTAACTCCAGAACAGATAAGAACTCTTATTGGGGTAACAAACCTACACCCAAAGACTTTATTTGTTATAACAGTAATAAGCCAGGCCATGTTGCAAAAAACTGCCATAAAAATGAGGAGAGTAACACTGGAGCAAATTTGGCCTTAGCAAATTTTGAGAAGTATCTAACAGATGTCAATGTGTGGTGAAGTCAGTGAAGAGATGTATAGATTCAGTAAGCAGACAGACCCTGTTGTATTGAAGTTTTGGGAAAAGAGTATGCAAAAGGACCAGGTGCTGGGGTCATCTGCATCCACAGGGACACTCAATACTAACCCACTACCCAAGTGCACCAAATGAAATTGGAGGTAGTACCAAAGTTGTGTGTACTTTTGATTATTGGAAATTACTTTCCAGGACTTGCTAAGTTAGTCACAGAGGGAATAAACCCTGCTGTTTCAGCAGCTGTGATAACAAGAGCACAGACAAAGAAAATCTCAGATGTTGGGGACTCTTTTCCTTTTGGTAACTTTGATTTGGACTTGTTTGAGCCCAGCTACAAGATCCAGAAGTCCAGAAAAGAAAGAAGATGCCTGAGAAAAATAAACAGTGTCAAGAAAAATGTGAGAGACATAAGGGGTTCATATATGAAAAGTCTGAAACTAAACTGATAAATGATTGTGATTTTGTTTCTGAACAAACTAACAATGCTTATCTTGAAGGTTATTTAAGCAACTGTGGGTGAAACACAAACAGGGTGAACAAATGTTTTAAAAAATGTAATTGACTACTCTACAGAGTTTAGATTAATCCTCAGAGGCAGGAATAGACAGAACAATTGGTGATACCAAAGAAGTATATAACTGAGTTGTTGCAGATAGCATATGATAGTCCTATGGCTTGTCCCTCTGGGAGGAGCCGCACCCTTGCCAGATTGTTGTGTATATTTTACTAGTGTGGGATTCATGAGGATATTTCTACCTTTTGCAGTTCTTGTGCTGAATGCCAGAAAGTAGCCCCATCCTTACAGAAATAATTATATGAAATGTTTTCATGCTACTCACATAAAACTACCCATGAGATATGCATGCTGCAAGCATGATTTAAATGTTAAATTAGAAATGATTGTATTTATTTAGCTTTTGTTGACTGGGTAAGTGCACTAGACAAATCCTGCCTATTTTCAGGCACGACCCGGGGGAGGGGGATACAGATGAATGCCAACTGACCTTGAACCAGATTAAGCTGTTGGTGGTATTTTTACTGACTGAGGGAAATTTGGCCAGGACACCGGGGAAATCCCCTACTCTTTTCGATAAGTGCCATGGGATCTTTAACATCCACCTGAACTACCACCAATCCAGGCAGATGGGACCTCGGTTTAACATCTCATCAGAAAGACGGCACCTCAGAAGTGCAGCACCCCTCTCATGCTGCACTACAGTGTCAGTACTGGGATATTAACCCAAGTGCCAGATGTGGGAACTGAACCCACAGCCCTCTGATCTCCTGGCCTCAGAGGTGAGTGTGCTACCTACTGAGCCACTGACACTGTTAAATGCATGCATGTGGCATGCAGCAAGCAAGTGTGGAAAGCATGCTTGTCATGTTAAATTGGAACAAACTGCATGCACGTGACATGCATGCAAAAAGCAAGTGGTCATTGATAACTGCACACATAAAGGTTAAGTGACTTGCTCAGGATCACACAGTATACAAGTGGGAGTTAAAGAGATTCAAACCCAGGACTTTAGGTCTCCTGGTTTGCAATTCAGTGCCTTTAACCACTAAGCTATGCTGCCTGTATGCATATGGCTTGCTTGTACTTCAATACAAATTTGCATACATCTGCACACATGCGGCATGCTTGTAGCCACTGGTATACTTATTAGTTTTCTTGTCCCCCTCATATCAGCTGCACAGCTGAACTGTAGCACACATGCCAATGGAAATGCTTGTGGTTCTTCCCACCCCAATACACACACTTACCTACAAAACTACTTAATTTCTTCTGTCTGGCCTGCAGCCTACTATTTTCTCTCCATAGTTTTGAATGCTTCCAAGCAAACAGACTTCAAGTTGCAAACACAAAAGTAGCAATAACTTGACACCCCCCTCCCACACGACCAGTCCCCCACCCATGTACACACACACAGTAGTTGGTGTAGTCACGCTGCTACAGATAACCCACCAAGTATAAATATAAATTGAGAGTCTCTTACCTGAATACTAGGGAGTCAGAGGTAGGAGTCTTTAAGAGATGATATCCATGGGTCAGAGTGTTGGGGTGTACCCCCTTGAAATGAATGGGGTTATTTTTTTATTACTATTTTATACATTATGATGGTGAGATGGAGACTGATGAAGGCCACTGTTGTACAAACAAGGACCTTGTTAGTAGAGTGGTAGCCTTTATTAATCTCTAACTCTCAATCAATAATGTATAAAATAATAATAAACCACTCTCATTCAGTAGGGCACACCCCTGAACTCTCCCTTGCCCTATGCCATAATGTGCCTGAGCATGGGGATGTGGAAGTCAGCTTCACTGGGGGGGGGCGACATAAGCCTGACAATAGTGGGGCTCCAATAGTCTGTGCATACCATACCACTCAACTGTCACTGAATGAAAGGAACAACCCAAATTTTACCCCTGAAAACTGCTCTGCCCCTTATCCTTCCCTCATGGAAAATATGCTGCTCACACAGAAGATGTCCTATAAATTTAGACTTTATGGCATTTCAGATTTCAGCAGGGGGTAGCCAACAACCATTGGAGGCCAGGTGCTAGTTAGCCCCTAGGCGGCAAGCTCAGGAATGTCTGGAACATCTCTAAAAGGTAAAACTTTTTTGCTGTGACTGAAAAGTGATATGCAAATCAGGAAAAATTGAAATGTTTAAGAATCATTTGTCTATACCCTGGAGCAGCACATCAGATTTAGGCTTAAACCCACCCAGTTACTAACCATTTTTTTTTTCCTGGCTGAAGTTCTGACACCCCCAAAAAAACAAACTTTGCCCCAATTTCTCTCCCCAACTCCATTCCATTCAATAATCATCCCATATGGGTTGTGAAGCTGCCCTAAGGCACAGAAACTTGGAAAACACATCAATATTTCAGTCCTTGCTCCTTCCCCAATCCCCCTTTAAAAAAATATTTACTTTTACTTACCTGGCCATCTGGACAGAACCTGCAAACTAGCCTAGTCTGCCACCAGCCAAGTTTTCAGTCCTCTCCTCCTCTGTCCTTCTGCCAGAAGCTGGATGCTAGAATCGACCATCTCAGATTCCCAGCGAGGTCTGCGACCAAGTCACCTCACCAATTGAACCCACCCAACCTGAGTTGCTTACTTCTTGCTTGGCTGCTGCTGCACTGCACTGATCATGGCCTATGAAGGTTGTCCACACCACTGCTCCTGTTCTGTGAAGCCGAACGTGCTGCTGCGGGGGGCTCACTCAGTTTTATTTGTGAGGCAAGCCTAGTACAGTAAGTAGGAAGCCTAGTCTCAAGTTAGCTTCTAGCTCACCCCAGTTCCTTCAGCCACCATGGGAGATGGAGATTCACTAAGTGTAGACCAACAAAAATATGCCACCACAATATTGCTATTGAGAGTTCAGTGTTCACTGACCTCTCCAAGCTGTAGTGTGCAGCCTGTCTACTCTGTGGATGGAAAGACAGTTTCCTACTCACATGACTCATGATCTCTTGCTTGTCTGGAGCTCCTCCACATCATGTCAATCAATCAATCAAATCTATATTTATCCAGACAGGCACCATTGAGCAAAGCTCATTTGCAAGATGGACCTGGTCATAACAAAATCATAGTACAGTAACAAAGTAAAATGTAGGACAATAACATACAGATAAGTAAAATATACATGTGTACAGTATGATGTCATTTATACATACAACCAATATATTTTGAAAACCATTCTAGTTAGACATCAACATCGAACAAAAGAGTCTTTACAACAGATAGGCTCACATATAGATATAGCTGGCATGTTCACTGAAAAAAACAGGTAAAGAATAATAATAACTTTATTTTTATGGTGCCTTTCAAGGTATCAAGGTGCCTAACACATTTTAAAATAACATATCACAATCCAGATCATAAAAAATATAAAACCAATAATCCGTTCACACAGTTATTAATTCACCAAAAACTTGGATCCACAAGTAAGTTTTCATAGCTTGTTTGAATCCCTCCACAGTCGTGCACTCCTGTACCCGACGGGGTAAAGAATTCCAAAGGGTTGGGGCTGCGTGCAAAAATGCACAGTCTCCAGATGATTTTAAACACACCCTCGGAATCTCTAGCAACCCCTTGTTGGCTGAGCGGAGCAATCGTCTGGGTGGTAGGGAACCAGAAGCTTTCAGATAATCCAGGCCCAGTTCGTGTAGGGCTTTAAAAGTCAGTAAACCAACTTTAAAAGTGATCCGCCACTGTACCAGCAGCCAGTGCAGTCAATGCAGCACTGGTATAATATGACAGGATCTAGAAGTTCCCGTCAAAAGCCAGGCCGCAGCATTCTGCACTAGCTGCAAGTGACGGATTTCCACCCCAGGTAGCCCTAGATAAAGGGAGTTGCAGTAGTCCAGGCGCGAGGACACAAAGGTGTGGACTAGCATAGAAAAATCACTGGATGGAACAAGGTGCCTAATCCTGGAGATATTCCTCAGATGGTAAAAAGAGGAATTGACAATGGCTGACACCTGTGAATGCAGAATCAGCCCTTCATCAAAAATTACCCCCAGGTTCCACACCCGTTCAGAAGTCGGGAGTGAAACACCCCCAAAGAAAAGCCCCTGGGGAAACCCCCCAGACCCCCTATCCAGCACGCTGGATCCACAACCAACACCTCAGTCTTTTCTGAGTTCAACTTTAGCCAACTGGAATCCATCCACTCCTGGATTTCTGTGAGACAGCTAATAAAAGCTAAGAGAGCTCCATCCTGGTCAGGTGCAAAAGAAAGGTAGAGCTGGGTATCATCAACATAACAGTGAAACCTCAGCCCATACCTTCTTACAATGTTTCTGTGGGGCAGCATATACACTGTGAACAACATGGGGGACAATACTGAGCCCTGAGGAACCCCACAAGACAGAGAAACTGGGTCCGAGGAATAAATCCTGGACACCACTCTCTGAGTTCTTCTAGTGAGGAAAGATTTAAACCACCTGAGGACTGTATCTGACAGTCCATGGATGAACTTCAGATGGCCAAGCAGAACCCCATGGTCCACAGTGTTAAATCCTGATGAGAGATCAAGAAGAATCAAGATGGAACGGTTTTTCTGATCCCTCGCCATCAGGAGATCATTGAGCACCCGAATCAGCACTGTCTCAGTACTATATCTCTTTTGGAATTTGGACTGGAGGGGTTCATAGATATCATGGATGGTCAAATGGTTCTCCAGCTGCCCAGCCACTACTTTCTCAATAACCTTCCTAAAAAGGGAAGGTTAGAGATTGGTCTGTAGTTTGCATGGCAGTCTGGGTCCAGGGAAACTTTCTTCAAGAGGGGTGTTATGACCGCCTCCTTCAGGAAACTAGAAAACTCACCTGTTTCCAAGGAGCACAAGATTATCTGTGCTAGGACCAGACCAATGGAATCAATACAACCCAAAATCAGGGAAGTTGGTCCAGGATCCAAACTACAGCACGTAGGGTGAGCACCCTGGACAATCCGCATAACATCCATGAACTCGGATCAGTCACAGGTACTCCAGGAAAGCCAAGAAGCAGTGTATTCAAGCTGAGCCACAGCAACACCCATAGAGTGTGCTGGCCGAAGTACCACCCTGATGTTGGCCACCTTAGACGCAAAGAATTGAGCAAGCTCATCGCACTCTATTTGAGAAAAGGTTTTTCAAACTTGTAGGCAGGCTGGGTTGCACAGTCTGTTCACAGTTCAAAAAAGCTGAGCTGGTCAATTCTGAGCAACTGCAATTTCCCTGGACAGGAACTCTGCTTTCTTACGGGTGATTGCAGATTGATAGACTTGATAATGATCCATTAATCTAAGGCGTTCAGCTTCAAGGACAGACTTCCTCCAGCAACACTCTAACCTTTGTCCTAATCGCTACATCTCCCTCAAAGTCCCATCAAACCATGGGGATCAAAGGTGAAGGGCAAGAGGATGAACATGGATGGGAACAATGACATCCAGGGCTGATGAAATGGCTGAATTATAGACCATCACAAGGGCCTCCAGATCACTGCTTGCCTCTGGGAGGGATGATAGATCAAGTACTGCCACCAGGCCTTCAGAGCTTACATCTCATAAAGGGGGATACCTGACCATCTCCACAGGGGCAGGCCTATAAAGGGGGGTGCTAAAACTAAACCCCACGATGTAATGATCGGACCATCTGCCTGGTTCCACCCTCAGATCAGAGGCTTTGATCCCCAGGAGGAAGACTAAGTCAAGAGAGTGACTGTGTTTATGGGTAGCAGTGGTAACTATCTGTGTAAGGCCCAGAGATGTCATCAACTGGAAGAAGTGTTGTCCAAATTGCGAAAGTTCGTCATCGACCCAGGCGTTAAAGTCACCCAGAACCATCAGCCTGGGCGACTCAAATGCCATGTCTATGACGAAGTCCACAACTTCCTGAAGGAAAAGCTTCTCATCTCAGGGTGGACGGTAGATGAGAACAATCCTACAACCTACACCTGCTACCACGGTACACTCAAATTACTCAGTCTCCTCAACTGGTACACTCATGAGGTTAAGTTCGGTCATAAAACAGATCGCAACACCCACCCCCAACAATCCAATCTTGGGCAGTGGATCACCGAGTACCCAGCTGGAGTTAAAGCCTCCAAAATGGGGCCAGAATTCTCATCCAGCCTGGTTTGAGTGATGCAAGCCAGGTCCACCATTCCAACAAGATATGCAATAATTGCAGTCTTGTTCTTAGTGGGCATGGCATTGCATAACACTGCCTGAGTTGAATGAACCTTCCAGACCATCTGGATCACCTGCCCATCAAAACTGGTAGTGCCCTTGGGTATGGAAACCAGACACGGTGGACCCCTATCTTGGTTCTATGTCACCCCAAGGCATCTTCTTTATCCTACAACCCCAATACGATGGCCCCGCTCATTCACCCTCCACTGTTTGTGCACCCCAACCCCCCCTCCTCCTCCCTGTGGGCGATACCCAATGCCCTACAGCACTGATAGAGTGTAAATTGCAGAGGGGTGATAAAAGGGGCAGAGGGTATGGAGAGCAGACAGTGAATAGTGCACAACTGTGGGGGCAGGCCTCGAACACATTCTGGTGACTAATGTAACAAAACAGTGCTCCCATTAACTAAATCACTAACATACAAAACAACATACAAAATACCATAAAAGAAAATAATAAAATTACACAACCTCTTATTTAAGAAAGAATATCCCTCAGCACTCCCACAGCTTCTGGGAATAAACAAAACAAAACAATATTAAACTAAAAACAAAATAAAACATCAAATCATAAAGTCCAAAACAACAGTTTAAATAGAACAGAATCAGTCAAAGTTAACAAATGAGTCTTGAACACTGTTACTAAAAACAGAGTATTTGGGGGAAAATTCAGATTTTCCAGCTCCCATTGAGCCTCTCACCACCAAGAGAGAATGAAATACCCTCAGGAGCTCCCACCTCCTGAGCAGATTGATGAAAATATCTTGAAAATGTTACCGAATAAAGAATAAAGCCAGATAGTTTCCCAAACTTTAGGTGCTCTCACCGACTGCATTTAGGAAATAACAGTTTGCACTCTCACTGCCAGTCAAATGAACAAAGTTAAAAATCTGATCGTAGCTGAGACAAACAGGGAGGATCCAACAAAACCTCTTCTGGAAGTGGATCACTCTGGGCCAGGTGTGGACCCTGAAAAATCTATGTGGGTGGCTGATCCCGGTCTACAGCAGCTGCCACGGGTCCTTGACCAAAACCACCAACTAGCAGATCCTACGAGGAATCCCTAATGGCCACCGGCCCCAAACACCGGCTCCCCAGCAGAAAAGGGCCCAGGCCCCAGCACCACTAGCAAACCCAGGCCCAGCCCACCCCACCCACAAGATCAGGGCTTACACCACCTGGCACCACATCAAGCCGTTCATCTTACCACCAACAAGCTGCTCTAGATCCAGACAGTCAATTCCTCCCCCCCAACAAAGCCAGGAATTGTAATCCACAGATCTTCTGTTGAGTTGCTTCAGACCAAGTGTTATCCATGCTTCAGCCTCCTTTTACAGCATTCCTACTACAACTCGCATCCAGACCATATGGAAGCTCCCAATGGTGTAAGCAATGCAGTCCCAGAATTACAGAGCAGGCCCAGCTGCCAAAGATATCAAAACGGTAACAGGGGCCGACCAGATTAACACACAGAACACCAACAATAAATGGAGCCCTGACCAGCATAAAGCTGTAGTCCGATATTACAGGATGAAAAATAAAGTAATGTGCAAGTGTCCCAGTAGCAATGAATAGTGGTAAACTGCAGCAGTAGTACACGGGACATGGATAGTAAATGGAGCCCTGACCAACGCTGTACAGCAATCCAATATTATGGGACAGGAATACAAACAGTATACAGTTTACAATCTTCCAAAGGAAAATACAAACGAAAATAAAAATGAAATAAGAAATAGCAAGAAATGAGGCTAGAAACAAACTAAAATTTAAGAGCTAACATGGAGCTATCATGGAGCAACTGATGGCACACCCAGAATAGGTGCCTGGTATACATATGGGATGGGAGTGACACCTGGCCTTGACCAAAGCAACGACTGCTTAGATCCAAGGAAGGGGTCTGTATGGGGGACAGTGACAGGAGAGAGATGGAAAGTAAAAAGGGTAGGGTAAGGAGGATGGAGGCAAAGGACCATGGCAAGAAGGAGAGGCAGGTAAGATAGGAGAGAGACTAGGTGAGGAGGTGAGCTAGCGATGTGGGAAACAATCGCAGGTTTTCTTCATGGAGCGGTCATAAAATGACTTGAAGATACTCAGACTAACAGGACTACTCAGCTTCAAGCTTTTTTGCATTTTATTCCACAATGAAGGCAGCGTAAAACTTATAGCTGTTCTACCGAAATAAGATTTGACCTTGGGTATTTGCAGGGCAATTAGAGTGTAGCTTCTTAGAGCATAAGTACCTACCACACTCAGAGGAATACAATCAGAGATGTATTGTGGAAGCTTTTTGGTAACAGCTCAGAATGCCCATAGTACGGCATTTCTGTTTCTCCTATAGTGAAGGGAAGTCCAGCCCACAGCTGTGTACAAAGAACAATGGTGTGTGGAAAGGGGAAGGCTAGTTATGAACCTGATTGCTCTATGATGGGTATTCAATTTAGCCAAAGAAGAGGCAGTACAATGGCTGTAGAGAAGGTCCATGTAGGCTATCAATGAAAGGAACGTTGACAGTACCAGCTGCATCTTAGCATCTCTAGAAAGAAAGTGGTTAATTCTGAAGAAGAGGACTAGCCTCTGTATTAGTTTCTTTTGAAGATCTTCAAGATGTTCAGAAAAGGAGAGTCTGTGGTTGAGCCACACTCCCAGATATTTAAATTTTGACACAAAATCTAGTTTTTCAGCTAAAACTTTGGTAATCTGTGGGATAGCCCCCAACACTAGAAGGGTTCACCACATAGGTAGAAGGGGGAAAGAGTATCACTTTTTTTTTTTTTTGCATTAAGCAGAAGTTTTTTGCTTAGGAGCTGGTTCTGCAGTAGGTTAAATTTGGCTTGAAGGGCTTTGCAAGCTGCTTCCAGTGCTGGATGACTTAGATAAAGTACTGTGTCATCAGCAAACAAATGTATATTGGCCTTATTGATGCTGTCATCAATGTTATTAATATAAACAGCAAACAACAGGGGACCAAGAATGGATCCCTGAGGCACACCTCTTAGTAGTGGTTCAAGAGGCGAAAGTTCACCTTCAGCCTCAACCTGCTGTTGCCGGCCTGCAAGGTAATTGGCAAACCAACACAGAATTGGGGACGGGTCCAGACCTAAACTATGCAGGAATGAGAGAAGCAAGCTATGACTGACTGTATAGAAGGCCTTACTTAGATCCAAAAACACTGCACAGACAAAGTTTCTCTTATCAAGGTCAAGAAGCCATCATTCGTCACTTTTGCAAGGGCTGTTATGGTGCTGTGTTTTGCTCTGAATCCAGACTGCACTGGGTTTAACAAGCTCCTGGATTCTAGGTACATCCTTAGCTGACCACTCACTATCTTTTCCAGTAATTTAGACAGAATGGGCAGAAGGGAGATCTGCTTATAGTTGTTAAGGTCACAGGGATCCCATAATTTGAGCAGGGAAATGACATGGGCTGCTTTCTATTGTGAGGGGAGGCTCCCCTGGGATAATGACAAGTTGAAGAGGTGCGTGATTGGCACTGCCAACACATGGTATGCACTTTTTAGAAAGTAAGGGTCTATAGAGTCCACACCAGCACTTTTCTTGATATCCAACTACAGTAAAAGATCTTCAACTCTTTCAGAGTAGCAAGCTAGAAACAGAATACTGCTTTGGAGGCAGGAGACTCATGATTCAATAAGCCCAGATGTACGCGAATAGCATTTGCAAGGGAGTTGTCAAATGCTAGCCCAGCAGTTGTAAAATGGTTATTGAAGGCGTCCAATATCTTCGTTCTGTCAGAGATGGTATTACTACCAGAGATAGTTTTTGTTGGAAAGGAGTTACCAGGTGAATGACTGGATATGTACTTAATTGCTTCCCAAAATTTCAAGAGATTCTGTGAGGCAGAGTCTAGCTCAGTGCGATAGAAAGTGGCCTTGGCTGCTCTGACCAACTTAGTGCACTTGTTACGTGCCAGCCTAAACTGGCACCAATCCATGTCATTCTTGCTTCTGCGTGCTTTTTTCCAAAGCTTATCTTTTTCTAGCATGGATGCCTTAAGTTCTGGAGAGAACCAACAACAAGTTTTGCTTCACACTCGTACCTTTACTGTGGGGGCATGCCTGTTTAAGGCCACGGATAATATATCTTAAAAGATGTCATAAGCCTTGTTGACAGTTTTGGCTAAGTAGAAATCCTGCCAATGCAGGGAATGTTTCACATCGTAGAGGTATGCAAGCGAGTCAAAGTTATATCTGCATCTCTTGGTTGAAAACTTTGTTACAAATTGTGGATAGTGTACAGATCTAATGCTGGTGATAAAACAGTGATCACTGATGTCAGAGAAAAATGTTCCAGTGTGAGAGAATAGTTGTGGTTTGTTTACTAATATTACATCTAGTAATGTGCTGTTACTAGGGTTCTTTTTATTTGGGCACGTGGGTTCATCAATGAGTTGTACCATCCCCAGAATGTCACAAAAGGATTTCAATGGAGCAGAGACTTCGGATAACCAATCGTAGTTCACATCCCCTAGAATAATAGTTTCCAGTGTCCTAAGCCCCAGTGCAGTACTTAGATGTGACAAGAGATGTGACCCGCAGATGGAGGCCTATAGTATCCTATTACACAAAGTACACAAAAAGGTGATAATTCAACCTTTAGGGACAGGCACTCAAATTCATTTGGAGTGGAGGATGATTCTAGGCATGATACAGAGAATTTGTCCTTAACATAAATAGCCACCCCATCATCTCTTGACTGCCTGTCAGCTCTGAAGAGCGACTAACTTGGAATGTTAATTTCTCTGTCTGGAGTGGCTGGTCTTAGCCATGTCTCAGTAATCACCAGGACATCTGGCAAGGTATGGCTAACCCAATCCTGGATCATGGCGATCTTTTTTAAAAGACTAAAAATGTTATCATGTAAGAATGACATTCCTTTAATCCTAGCAAAATCAGAGGGAGCTGCAAGGGTTTCTGGGGGGCTCAGGGTTGAGCTCAACATTGCCTGAACACAAAAGCAAAAGTAGCAGGGCAGCAAAAGTTAATTTGCAATCTCTGTTCTTTGAGCATCTGGAAGTTTTAAGTAATTGAACACACATGGCTCCATTCCTGATGCTATACTGACCTAAGATTGCTACTACTAGTACCCTAACTGCAACATGCAGGGATAAGTAAGTATCGAGATGAGTGGGGGAGTACCCTTCAAGAGCAGTTCAGGAGAGGTCCCTCCTCCAGGTAAATACTGTTGTATAATCCAGTAGGCACATAGAAATTTGTGGGAGGAGTTGTTGAGTATGTAACAGAGATAAGTGAAATCATCAATCCCACCCTGGGAGGAATGTGAAGTCTGATAGAGAGCACTAGGCACTAGCAAAAAAAAAGGGACATATAGAGGAGCCAAACATTCCTTCCATGGTGAGGCCTTCTCCGGGCACAATACTACAGCGAACTATGGTCTTTTACCAAATAACAGACTACTAGACCCTAGATTTGTACTAGGAGGTGCAGTAGGTGCCAAGCTACGTAAGAGAGGGATATTCCTCTGAAGAGAGTTTGAATGTGCATAAGACAACAAATGGTTAAATTTATTGAAATGAGGAATACCAGGGGGCATGGAAGTCGACAAGAGGCGGAAGAAAAGAGTATTTAATAACTGACAGAGGTGGGGGGGTGGGTGGGTGGGTGAAAATTGCAGCTTTTGCCGTACCTCTGCAGGAAGCGAGTCCAGGCTGGAGGTCTCGGGCGACGACTAGGTCAGCACCATCCACCTGGTGGCCAAGGATCCCATGGCAAGTGAGCTGGAGAGCCCTGGGTGGCTTCTTAGCTGAGGAAAGAAGAGAAAAGGGAAGATTAAATACTGGCTGCGGACAATGGACTAGCAGAAAACCAATGGGAGTCAAATCTGCATGACAAAGGGAGCATTTCAGAGTGGCGCCCAGCAGTCTGAGGACCCAACAACACACTCACACAGGAAGGGGCTGTAAACACAGTTAAGCTCTAACAAGGCAGCTAACAGCAAGAAAAAAAAATACATTGCATTTTAGGAATCAGGTTAGCAATTTTAAATGTTACAGTGCTTTTCAGAAGCAGTAAAAGTGAAGTAATTGGAAGCGGACTGCTGGCCAATCAAGACAGAGCAGGAAAAGGTGCTCATGTTCTGATTGTATGGCGGCTTTTGCTGTACCTCTGCAGGAAGCAAGTCCAGGCTGGAGGTCTCGGGCAGCAGCTAGGTCAGTGTCGTCCACCTGGTGGCTGAGGATCCGTCAGCTGGTGAGCCCTGGGTCACATGTAATGACACTGCTGCTAATAGGTGCAGAGAGTGGACAACACAATATGGACACAGTTGAGTCAGGAGTAGAGGTGTCTGCAAAAGTTTTCACTGGGTGCGAAATTGAGACATTTTGCTGCGAAATGCTCAATTTCACCAAATTTTGCCCACATTTTGTCACATTTCACTTGAATTTTGATGTTGTGCAGGTGGAATTTCACATTTCGCCCACAGAATTTCGCATTTCATACCCGAAAAATATTTCGTGAAATCCTCGAATTTTGCAAAATATTTTGCAGAACAAAATTTTCTAATTTCGCACATCTCTAGTCAGGAGTGCACATGCAGTGTGAGTGCAACACAGGCTGGGGGAACTTATTGTGCAATAGATTAAATCCAAATGTAATGCCATTATTGCCACACCATAAGAACAACCTAGGCACAAATGTGGGAGGGGGACTGCCCCCTCTGCCCTACCTAAATGGCACCCCTGCTTTATGGTAGAGATTAATTTTCAGGGGTTAAAATCAGTACAAGTAAACACAATGATTTCCACTGTGTTCTGAGGTACTGTATCTCCATGTTTCAGGATGTGTCCTGATCATCATGTGGGATAGTGTCCCTCATTGTCCCTCATTTTGAGTGTCCATGTCCCTTATTTCAGTGACAAAATGTGAAGTATGGTGCATGCTTCCAAAACCCTACTCAGCACAAAGAGTGCTGAGCATGGCCATGTGTATAAGCTCCATACAGAATGACAAAGGGAAAGTAAGTGAGCCATAACAGTCATATAGAAACACATTTGTAGCACTTAATATACATAAGGGTATTTGCATGGCCCAAACAAAAAGGTCAGGCTTCAGAACACAGAGGCCCCTTATCACTCATCTGGAATGGGGGATGTTGGCTGACTATATCCTAGGCATTTAATGCAGTAAGCAAACAATACTTTACAAATTAATGGCAATTTAAGGACAAAAATTAAAAGCCAATAAACAACTTACAAAAGGATCAGAATTAATGAGCTTATCTAACTTTAATGGGACATCAATTAAAAATGTATTTTAATGGCTTTAATTGCTAGCAGTAGTATGAGAAATAGAAACTGATGTGTTTTTTTAGATGAGATTTGCACCAGCTTAGTTCCGAAACACATAGCAAGTGTGCAACATGTGAACCTGATGTGATTTTTAAATGATGTTCAAACAAGCTTAACTGCTGCACTTATTTCAAGCATGCAACTCGTGAACCTGATGTGATTTTTAGAACATGTTCACACCAGCTTACCTGCTGCACGAATGTCAAGCTTGCAGCATGAGAACCTGATGTGCTTTTTAGACCTGGTTCACATAGGTGTACTTTGTGTATGTGACCCAAATGCAAACATTGCACAATTAAGCAAGTGACATGCATTCTGCTTGTAGGTAGCACACTTACATTTCTGTAAGAGCAGTGACTAAAAAAGATAAGATGCTCCTAGTACCCCTACCCCTGATAGACATGACTTTTGAGAGAATTGCAATGGATGTGGTTGGCCCACTAGACAAATGTAAAAAGTGTAGTCATTTCATTTTGGTATTATGTGACTGTGCTACATGATACCTAGAGACCATTCCATTGTGTACTGTCACAGCTCCAAAAGTGGCAGTACATCTTTGCTAAAATGTTCAGCAGGGTGGGCATACGTAAAGAGATTATTACTGCTCAGGGTAGTAATTTTTGCGCCACATTGCTGAAGTTGCTTTACAGACTACTAGGTATCACTACCATAAGAAATTCTCCTTAGCACCCTCAGACAGACTGTCTTGTTGATAGTTTTAAACAAACCCTAAAACGCATGTTAAAAAGGTTTATAAAAGGGGAAGGGAAAGATTGGGACCAATACTTACTTTACGTGTTTTTTAATTACAGACAAGTGCCACAGGCATCAACAGATTTTTCACCCTTTGAAATGTTGTAAGGTAGATAACCTAGAGAGGTACAAGATGTAATAAAAGAAACATGGGAAGATAACCCCACTCAGAAATAATCTATTACATTTTATATTTGTGTTCTGAGAAAGAAACTGGCACAAGTATGTTGAAATTGCCCACAGTAAATTACTGTTCACCAGTACAGAAAACAAACTGTTAATGAAGTAGTGAGGGGCTTAAAAAGTAATTAGACGTACTGGTACAGTTAACCATGAAACTGGGACCCCTGATAGGAAAAATCCTAACAAGATATACAATGCTAACCTAAAGAAATGGGTTGAAAAAGAAAACAAAGGTTGCTTTGTTAGTTCTACCAGTAACTGCTAAAGCAGATGATGATATAGCTTATGACAGATTTGAACAAACTATAACTTCCTGATGCTGTAAAGGTGAATGTTTCCTTATCCACAGAACAAACTGCAGAAATTCATAACTTGGCAAAGACATTTAAAAGTACTTTTGCCATACTGCCAGGCTGAGCAAAAGGGGTTGAGCATGTAACAGTGAAAAAGAATGCTTGCCCTATCAGACAAATGACACCTAGATTACCAGAGAGGTTAAGAACAAACACTGTTAAGGAAATACAAAAAACGAAAAGAGTTAGGTACCATTGAAACATAGAAACATAGATTTTGATGGCAGATAAGGACCGCTTGGCTCACCCAGTCTGCCCATTTCCCTACCTAATGGATAAGCTGCAGATCCTAGTTAACCAGCAGCCTACTTCTTCCTACCCCCACCCCCTAGAATTGCCTTATGACTGTCCCATGCATGCTTGAATTCCACCACTGTTTTTGACTCCACAACCTCCTCCGAAGGCTTTCATGCATCCACAACCCTCTCTGTGAAAAATATTCCTTAAACTACCTCTGAGCCTCCCTTCTATCTTCAAATTGTGCCCCTTGCTCCCTTGTTCTTGCACACCTTCTTTTTGAAAGATGCTACCCT
This sequence comes from Neoceratodus forsteri, assembly GCA_016271365.2. Classification (NCBI taxonomy): domain Eukaryota; kingdom Metazoa; phylum Chordata; order Ceratodontiformes; family Ceratodontidae; genus Neoceratodus; species Neoceratodus forsteri. The sequence continues at coordinate 30,037,729 of CM028129.1, forward strand.
CTTGGACTTTGTTGATTCCCTTGAGGTACTTGAAAGTTTCTATCATGTCCCCCCTCTCCCTCCTTTCCTTGAGGCTATACATATTCAGCTCCTTAAGTCTCTCTTCATATGTCTTCCGGTGCAGACCCTGCACCATTTTAGTTGCCCTCCTCTGGACAGCCTCCATCCTGTCTATGTCTTTGCGAAGAAGCAAGAAGTTCCTGGTTATTACCAAGCTCTTCCCATATACACGCCATCTGCACTAAACTTTGTCCAAAACTTGGTATCCTCTACCACCATAAAGACTGCCTCCCTCTACCTACAGGAAATGATTTTACATATTATTGATTATGCCGATGTTGTCTACAGCTCTGCCCCCGCTACTTCTCTCTCTAAACATGACACTCTCCTTAACTCACTTTGTCATTTCTCTACCTCCTTCCCACACTAACTCACTACTGTCTCCTCTACTCCTCCCTCTCCATTAAACCTCTATCCCACAGGTGTGATGTCCATTGCCTATTCCATATTGCCAAATACTGGTTCATGACACTCTCCTCCTGTCTCTATTCCCGACTACCTCCCATGAGCCTTTCTACTTATTCCCTTCATTCCTGTGACTCATGTTGCTTCTGCCTCCCCCTCCCTCAAACTGGTGCAGTTCAGTCTGCCTTCTCCTATCCTTTAGAATCAACTGCCCTGGGACATAAGGCATTCCCCTTCAGTCACCTCATTTAAATCCCTTCTACGTCTCCTTCCCGGCACAAACTGCCAATGCCGCTTCTTCACCTCAGTACCCCTCCCCCCCTCAGTCTCCTACCATGTATGCAAAAGATCATGGCTAACTCCTAGGTATCTGTGACCCCATTGTAGGGGCTCCTTTACACTTAAAGGGAACTGTCAACCCCATTTGGCCTCAACATGTCCCTTGGTTAAAAACACACGTTTTATGATTGTTCTCATTCTATAGAGACTGCTGATGCAGCTGGTTGTTTGATTCAGACTTCTGTTTCCTTTTGAAAAGTAAAATGCTGAGTGTCAACCATACTGGTGTTACAATGCCAAAACATGTTTGTTTATTTTATTTATTTATTTATTGAAATGTTTCACCAGGAAGGTTACAGTGAGCAACAAGAGCTCATCTCATGGTACATCCTGGGGGAAGGGGAGTGGGAACAATAAGTAATACAACAGGATACATACATCAGTAAAATAGCTTAACAGCATATAAACTATATGGATTATAACCAAAAATAGCTAGTAACATTTCTAGACTAGGATACATTTGGGAGAGACTGACAGGAGGTATAGTAAAAAGGTACTCGGGAAGGGTGTGGAACAGGAGAGGTGATCTAAAGTGCTAGGTTGCAGAAAGTGTTGGATAGCAGAGGGGTTTGGGTTAGGGGGCATATTTGGTCCAGCTGGAGGAAGGAAGAGGTATAGACTAACAGCAAGGCAGGGCCCTGCGGGGCTAGGTGCAGTTGCAGTTTGTCACTAGGTAGTTTGCTAGGGATGTAGAGAGGGAATAGGCTGAAGAGGAGTGGCAGATTTGGGTCAGTAGTTGGTTCCAGAGCTTAGGTAGGCGATGGGAGAATGCCATTTGGCTGGATGTAGTACTTCTGTAAGGTATATTCAGAGAGCGAGAGTCATCAGATCGGAGGGTGTATTTGGAGGGGTGAGGGGCAGATAAGGAGGCAGAGAGGTAAGAGGTGATCGAGCCTAGCCAGAATTTAGAGGTAAACTTGGCCACGTGCAATGTTCTGTCCAAATTTAGAGAGCAGTAAAGAGTGCAGTAGTGTGTCAGAGCTGGGGCATCCAAGGCAAACCTGCAAAAGGATTTAAAGAGAGGTTCCAGCCTGGATAAGGAGGATTGAGGGGCAGCTCCGTATACCACATCACAATAGTCGAAAGTTGGCAGTATCATTTTATTTACAAGTTCGCGCCTAACCGAACAAGGGATACTACCCGTTACGATAGAGGGCTCCTAGCTTAGGCTGGAGTTTCTTTAGAATAGCATCAATGTGGATAGAGAAGTTTAGATTCTTATCCAGCCAAACTACGAGGTAGTGGAAGGAAGGGGTGTCATCTAATACAGTCCCATCAATGGTGTAAAAGGTGGGTAAGGAGGGGAGCCTTGCCAACCTCTGCCTAGTACCAAAAGTCATGAAGACTGTTTTCTTTGAATTTAGGAAGAGGTGGTGTTCACTTAGCCAGCGTTGCACATTGTTGAAATCCAGCTGGAGCCTGGCGGTGACATCAGGCACCCAATTGCCAGTTGTGAACAGTACAGTGTTGTCGGCATACATGTGTATGTTAGACGATAAACAAAACTGAGGGAGGTCATTGAGGAAGATTGAAAAATGGAGAGGCCCAAGTGCTGATCCCTGGGATACTCCCATGGTAACAGAGAGGGGAGAGGAGATGGCATCAGCTATATGGACAGATTGTGTTCTGCCTGACAGATAGGACGTGAACCATTCAATGGCATTAGGGGAGAGCCCAGCGGTCCTGAGGCAGGACAGGAGTATAGGGTGGGAGACCATGTCGAAGGCCTTAGCCAGGTCAATAAAATCAGCTGAGGTTATGAGGCCTTTGTTCATGCCCGAGGCGATAGTGTCAGTCAGCCATAACATAGAAGTGGTGGTGAAGTGGTGTTTTCTAAAGCCAGTTTGGAATGGAGTGAGAAAGGAGGAGTCAGTAATGTAGGAGGAGAGTTGTTCAAGTACTAAGTACTCCTTTAGCTTAGCCAGAGTAGAAAGGAGAGAGATAGGGTGGTAGTTGCTAGGGGAGGAGGGATCTCCCCTTTAGGGAGTGGTAGAACCGTAGCATGTTTCCAAGCTGTAGGGACAGTGGTAGAGACAAAGGAGAGGTTTAGCAAGATGGATATAGGATAGGGGATGGCAGGAGCAGACAGAGAGAGGAGCTTAGGGTCGAGGCCATCTGGGGAGGAGTCTTTAGCAGGGTTGAAGGACTGAAGGGCTTGCAAGGCAGCAGCAGGAGAGATGTGGGTGAAGAAGAAGGGGGTAGAAGGAGAGGGAACTGGAGGAGTAGAGGAAGAGGAAACAGGGAGTGGAGGCGGGCCTGTGTCATCCAGGGAGGAGGGGCAACCAGAGGATTGCATGTGTGTCAGGAGGGCCGTTTGGAGCATTGCAGTGCAGGACGTGAAATGGGAGTTAAAGCAGTCAGCGACAGCCACAGGATCTGAGATGTCTGATAGATTTAGCCTAAGGGTAGGAGTGGGGGGCTTGGTGGAAGGAGAAAAGAGGGACTGGACAACTTTCCAGAATTTGGAAGGTTTGTTTGTGTTATCATGGAAGTTAGCCTGGTACTGTTTAGTTTTGGCCAGCTGGATAGCTTTGGTACACTTATTCAAAGCTCCTTGTATCATTGGAGATCCCTGGGGCAGTTGGTTACCTTGTGTTTACATTCCTTGACCAACTACAACTGCATCTTTCCTGCACTCAGGAACACCCCCATCACTATGTAGCTACAATTATGCAGTTGGAGTAGAGGAGACTATTGTATCATGAGGGGCTGCACTGTTTGAGGGTGTTTCTAATGTTCAGGAAGTGTGCAGTAAGCTTAGGTAAACAATTTGGAGCAAAACAAGACTGTGTGCCGGAGCTCAGAAAACTGCCCTTCATAACTGGGATGTCACTTACAATAACATATGTTGATATAAATCCTCCTCCTACAGGCTAAAGCACTGCTGTCAGTTTTATGATGACCAGGTTTGGCTCTCCCCCTCTACTACTAGGCAATATTATCTTGGCTCCCTTACTGACTCTGTTGTGAAGCTCCAAACCCCAAGATCTCTAGCCAAGCTGCTAATTCCTCATACCTGCTCTCATGGGTTGAGGTCTGCTGACAAATCTTTTTTAAACATCCCTAGGTGCTATACCACAAAAGGCACTGGTGCATTCAGGCATGCACCACCTCAGCTTTGGAATACACTTCCTCTTGAACTGAGATTAAGTGGATCCCATCAGTGTTTCAAGAAGAATCTGGGTTGATATCTATTGGGTGCTGGCCCCTGCACTTGTTTTGACTCTACCTGATGGACTGATACAATGATTATCCTTACAACACTTGCCTCTTGTCATAATTGTTATAATTGTTTGATACTGATATTTTATTGTTGTGTTTCCTGGCTCCCTATGCTTTTGCCATTTGTTACTTGTTTCTAATAGGTAACTGTTCTGTCTTGTTCCTATTTCTACTGATTACTGCATCACTGTGCAATGCTGTCTACTATTTTTATTTATTTATTTATTTAGTCAATCATAGGAATTACAACCCTTTGAGTCACAGACTCATTTACAAAGGCTCCGCATCAGCATAGTCATACATTCAGAGGTAGTACATTAGTGGGACATCACATTTCAAGTAATTACATATAATAGCCAAGGTGGCTGAAAGTCTATACGTGTAGTAGCTAGGGTATTGATATTATTACAGTGGAACAATTATAATACAAGTGCAACCTCTGGGGCATTGTCGTATAGTAGTAACAGTGATCTATACAATAGTGAGACAACACCGTTTTAAGCAAGTATTTGCATATAGTAGCCTGGGTGGCTGTTGACCTATACATTTAGTAGCTAGGGTATTGGTATTAGTACAGGAGGTATAGTTACAGTGTAGGTGCAGCCTTTAGAGCATTGTCATATAGCAGAGACAGAGACTATGTAAACTGCATGTTCATCTATGTACCTCATTGAAATGTCCCAGTACTTATTCATGATATCATGTACTCTCCCGGGTTGTGCCTGCAAATAGTCATACTGTTTGGCTAGTGCACTTACCTGGTAAACAAAAACTAACTAAATAAAAATAAAATACATTCCCATGCATTTCATTTCTAATAAGTAATGAGAAAAATTACAAAACAAACAACATCAATGAATTTTAGAGAAGGTAAGCAATCATAAAATGTTGTTTTTATCTAGAAATATTATGATGCAAAAAAGGTTGACAGTGTGTCCCTTTAACATCTCTCAATTTTGTAACTCGTTTTTATCATATTAACCTTTGACTTATACTGTTAAATCTTATTATCTATTGCACTAGTTTTGAAAACACATTTAATTATATTGTAATATTTCCTCCCTGTTGCACCCCCAGGTCGCACCTGGAAATGAGCTTCAGCTCTGTGTACTTTTCTTGGTTACCAACTTTTAAATACATACATACATACATACATGATCACCAATGGTGATTATAAATAAAAAAGAAGGGAGTGTAAGTATCTGCCTTTATTTTAGGAAACTTAATCAAGTGTTCATATGTGACAGCTATTCTGTGCCCAGGACAGATGATTTGGTGGACAGATTGGGAAATGCCAAGTATATTAGTGCCCTTGCTCTCACAAAGGATCATTGGCGAATTCCCCTAGCTAAAGAATCCAGAGACAAAACTGCATTTTCCACTCCAGCTAGATTCTGTAGGTTCACCAGCATGCCATTTGGATGGGTTACATGGCACTCACCCGCTACATTTCAGTGATACATGGATGTAATTCCAGCCTCTCACACTAGTTATTGTGCTGCTTACTGTACCTGAATGATGTTGCGGTTTACAGTTCAGACTGGAAAGACCACCTAGAATGCTTACAAGCAGTTATCCAATCTGCCAAAAATGCAGGTCTGACCATTGATTCTATCAAATGTGCATTATGTATGCGGGAAACTAGGGGCCTCGATACTAAAATCTTGGCAAAGCACAAATATTCATGCTGTGACATGCGGATGCCCAGGTGTCCAAAAATGCTACATTCAGTTGAATAGTGCATCGGCACTAATTGACTGACCACAGGGCCATTGTAACCGAGTGCTTAGCCACTCAGCTCTGGACAGACATAGCTACTGAAAAAGGGCATTATAATGGCTTGTGCCCATGCTACATTTCTATCAAATGGACTCATGTTAATGAGTTCATTTGGCATGCAAAGAGCTAAGGGGCCATTTGCATGCCAATTATGGGCTCATTTGCATGGGCAGCCTGGTAATTTAGCACAGTGCCATCCCCACTTGATCGTGAAGCTCTTTGCATGCCAAATGAACTCATTAGCATGGGTCCATTTGATAGAAATGTAGCATGGGCACAAGCCATTATGATGCCCTTAGAAGTGGGTAGCCATCTGGGAACTAGCGACCATCGAACAGTATGGTTCACAATAAACACAGCAATAGAGTCAAGCCATACAAAGGCAAAGGTACTGGACTTTAGGAGGGCTGACTTTGCTAAAATGGGTGAGTGCCTAAGAAAGCACTAGCAAATGGGCAGGAAGGAGGGTGGAAGAACAATGGGAATAATAAAAACTGCCATCACAGAGGTAACGAGCCTTTGTGTAAAGCAAATAAACAAAAGCAAGCAGTAGGAAACCACTATGGTTCTCAAAGGAAGTGGCAGTGAAGGTTCAAGAGAAAAGAAAGCATTCAGGAAGTACAAGGAATCACAGAAGGAACAGGACAGAGAACTGTACCAGTTAAAGCAAAAGGAAGCTGAAAGGCAGTCAGAACAGCAAAGGCCCAAACTGAGGAAAAGATAGCCAACTCAGTTAAGAAGGAGATAAAATCTTTTATAGGTACATCAGGAGCAAAGGAAGACCAAGGAGGGATAGTGAGGCTTAATAAAGGGGATGGAGGGTGGGCAGAGGGTGACTGTGAAAAGGCAGAGATACTAAACAAATATTTTGCTCACTATTTACAAAGGAAGAGGGAGGTACCTAAAACAAACAATAGAAAACTCTGGATAACAGAAGTTGATACCAGCCCATTTACAGAAGAAAGAGTTCTGAAAGAGCTCTTAAAACTGAAGGTGGACAAAGCAATGGGGCCTGATGGGATTCATCCCAGAATTCTAAAAGAACTAAGGATAGAACTAGTGACACCACTGACTACCCTCTTTAACAAATCATGGGAGGATGGGGTGGTACCTGAGGACTGGAGGAGGGCAGATGGAATTCCCCTTCACAAAAGTGGGAGCAAGGCAGAAGCAGGAAACTACAGACCTGTTAGTTTAACCTCAGTGGTAGGGAAAATGATGGAATCACTTCTGAAGGAAAGAATTGTTGCAGTATCTAGAGGCCAGAGGGCACAGGACCCAAGGCAGCATGGATTCACAGCTGGAAGGTCATGCCAGACAAATCTGATAGATTTCTTTGACTGGGTGACCAAAGTAGTAGATCAGGAGGGCTGTGGACATGGCCTACCTAGACTTTAGCAAGGCATTTGACACAGTCCACACAAAAGATTAATATACAAGTTAGCCAGCCTGGGAGTGGGTCCCAAGATGACAGCCTGGGTAAAGAATTGGCTGGAGAATAGGACACAGAGAGTAATAGTAAATGGAGTCCACTCTGAAAAAAGGGGGGTTAGCAGTGGGGTACCACAGGGTTCAGTATTAAGACCGGTCCTCTTCAATGTCTTTATAAGCGACATTGCAGAGGGACTGGACTCTTTGCAGATGACACAAAGATCTGCAACAGAGTTGATGCACAAGGTGGGGTGGAAAGGATGAGAAGGGACTTGGCAAGGTTAGAGGAATGGTCAAATGTATGGCAGCTTAGATTCAATGCTAAGAAGTGCAAGGTAATGCACCTGGGAAACAAAAACCCAGGGGAAGAGTACAAATGGGGTGAGATACTAACAACAACAAAATGGAAAGGGACCTGGGGTAGTCATATCAGATGACCTAAAGGTGGGCAAGCAATGGGAGAGGGCAGCAAGGAGGGCTGGGGGATACTGGGATGCATAGGGAGAGGCATCACCAGCAGAAAACAAGTTATTATCCTCTGTACAGACAGCTGGTGAGACCACATCTGGAGTACTGCGCTGCAGTTCTGGAGACCCAATCTCCAAAGACATAGACAGGATGGAAGCTGTCCAGAGGAGGGCACTAAAAATGGTGCAGGGTCTGCACCGAAGGCATGAAGTGAGACTTAAGGAGCTTATATAGATAGCCTCGAGGAAAGGAGGAGAGGGGACATGATAGAAACTTTCAAGTACCTCAAGGGAATCAACAAAGTCCAAGAGGGTAGCATCTTTCAAAAAAAGAGTGTGCAAGAACAAGGGCACAATTTGAAGAATAGAAGGGGCGGCTCAGAGGTAATTTAAGAAGTATTTTTCACAGTGAGGTTGTGGATGCATAGAACAGCCTTCCAGAGGAGGTTGTGGAGTCAAAAACAGTGGTGGAATTCAAGCATGCATGGGACAGTCATAAGGCAATTCTAGGGATGGGGTAGGAAGAAGTAGGCTGCTGGTTAACTAGGATCTGCAGCTTATCCATCAGGTAGGGAAATGGGCAGACTGGGTGGGCCAAGCGGTCCTCATCTGCCGTCAAATTCTGTTTCTATGTTTCTATGTTAAATGCAAAGCAAAACTCCATTGCGATGCAAGTCACATATGTGAAGCATGGGATCTCTGTTAAAGTGAAACTTCACAAGTGAAGTTTGCCACTACAGGAAAAATGTGCAATGCATTCATAGTATATGCAGTGTATTAGTACTGTGTGCAGTTATGGAGGCTGCACCTTTGTAAAGACATTGACAGGGTGGAGGTGGTACACAGAAGGGCGACTAAGACGGTGCAAGGATTGCAACAGAAAACCAATGAGGAGAAACTAAAGGACCTCAATATGTACTCACTAGAGGAGAGGAGAGATCAGGGGGATGTGATAGAAACATTCAAGTACCTAATAGGCATTAACAAGGTGCAGGGGGAGACATCTTCCAATATAAGAGATGTACAAGAACGAGGGGGCATGGTATGAAATTGGAAGGTGGAAGGCTAGCTGTTATGTGCTATAAGCTTTATTTTCAGCTGAGTGCTTTTGAGTTTCATTTCAGAAGGCAGAATAAACAACTCTTAAGGAATGCTGTGATATTTATAAACAATGCTCTTAAGGAATGCTGTGATATTTATAAACAACGCTCATAAGGAATGCTGTGATATTTATAAACAATACCAGGAAAACACAGCTATTGCCATTTCACTAAACAGTTACTGTACATGTGAGCTGAATAGGCAGTGAAGGATGGTTGGAAAATAGTTGAAAGCTTCAGCAGTTTGAGTTGCCACTCCAATAGCATCACAAAAAAACAATTCTACACCAGTGAGTTGATGGAACAGTTTAATGTGACTTCTACTGTAGCCTTTTGAACAAAATCCCTGAACTCTCAGCTGTTATGGCAGAGGCACAACTAGACTGGGTAGCAGTCACAGAAACATGGTTCTCTGAAAACCACACCTGGGGATGTTAGCATACCTGGCTACTCACTTTTCCAAAAGGACCGGAAAACCAAGGGGGGAAGAGGATTTGTGTTATATGTCAAGGAAGGAATTAAGGGTATAGAAATTCAGGAGGAACATTTATTTATTTATTTATTAGCTTTTGGTGACCGGGTAAGTGCATTAGCCAATAACCCGGCCTATTTTCAAGCATGACCTGGGAAAGTACAAGATACAGGCATACAATTAACACAGTACAAAAAAGAAAACATTCCATAAATGCTTACAATCATTATGGGAGAGTACAGGCATTCAAACAAACACAGGTTGAATACAAGAACTGTCCTTAAATATTACAACAGTTTCCCCACAGGGAGCATCTTGGAGTTACACATACAAGTAAAAGCCATCCATGCAGGCGATCATAAGGATGGCGACAAATCCAGGTAATACATACCATGTTAGGGAAAGCAAGTAATACTAGGCAGGAAGAAGCAGGAACAGGGTGCAGTGAAGGTTAGATACAGTCACAGGAGTCAAGTGCATGAAGGTAGGAGAAAAGGCAGTCTTGAAGGAGGAGTGAGATAAGTAGTGCTTTAAGCTGGCAGGCAGGGAGTTCCAGAACTTGGGGGCCAAATATAAGAAAGCCTGCTCACCCATTTTTGTTGAGCAGTGCAGGACTGAGAGCAGAGGGGAATTTGATGACCTCAGAGTGCAAGAGTGATTCACGGGGGTAAGCATAGCACCAAGATAGTCAGGGTGAGGGGTTCTGGACATGAAGTCAATGAAGCAACCCAATGAGAAGGAGTGCAGAGATTTAATAGCAAAGCAGAAGCCCTATGGGTCACTCTGGAAGCTGGAAGTAGGGCTCTTATCCTCCTGGGTGTCATATACAGACCCCCAGCCCAGGACATTGGTGTGGACAAGGAGCTCCTTGAGATCATTTACACAATGGCTGACAAAGGGGAGCTGCTTCTGGTTGGGGACTGCAATCTACCAGATATAGATTGGTCCACTTGCACAGCTTCTACAGAGAAGAGTAGAGAATTTCTTATCACTTTAAAGGAAGTAGGGATGAACCAACTATTGGACTCACCCACTAGGGATAAAGCAACACTGGATCTGGTTCTCACTAACAGTCCCAGAATTTCCAATGTCCATGTCAGTATCAATCTGGGAACCAGTGATCACAGGTCTGTCTTGCTACAAATTAATAATATGGAGGTTTCAGGCTGACTTCAAAAAAAATATTATCACCCCACTCTGTAGATCCTTGGTGAGGCCAGACCTGGAATACTGTGTCCAGTTCTGAAGGCCCCACCTAAAGAAGAACAAGGAGTGCTTAGAGACTATTCAGAGAAGGGCCCCTAAGATGGTGCAGGACTTCCATCACAAGCCATATGAATCTAGACTCAGGCACTTGAACTTGTACTCCCCTGGAACAGAGAAGGGAAAGGAGGGACATGGCAGAAACATTCAAATTCATCAAAGATATAAACACAGTTGAGGCAGACAACCTCTTCCAGGCCAACAAAGAGGCATGTACTAGTGGGAACAACCTATGCCTGAGAGGGGGAAGGCTGAGAAATAATGTCATTTCATGGGGAGGGTGATAGACCCATGGAACACCCTTCCCCCAGAGGTGGTTGCAGCAAAGACAGTGAATGAATTTAAACGTGCATGGGACCAACACTACAGTCAAAGCAAAACAAGCAACCTATAGGGGCAGCGGAAGGATTCACAGGCAGACTAGATGGATCACAAGGTCCCCATCTGCCATCATCTTCTTATGTTCTTATGTTCTTAGTAGGGCAGCATCAGTTTCCACTGGCTTTTCTGCAGCAAAATTTTCTCTGCAACTTCTGTGGCAGCCATGGTGGTGTGGGATGTAGTGGGAGGTGGTAAGAGTGGAAGCAGCCACACCAGAAGACCAGTAACAGTGGTCCAGGAACAGAAGGAGGGGCATGTCGGTAACAATCTCAGGTTAGCAAGCAGGGCCGCAAGAGAAAAAAGAAGAGGAGACTATTATGGTTTTCCAAAGAGGTAGCAAAGAAAGTGAAAGCCAAACAGATTGCATTCAGGCAATACAAAAAGACAAAGGCAGAAGGGGATAGGGAGAAGTACCAGGAGAAGCAAAGGGAGGCAGGGAGGTCAGTAAGAGAAGCCAAAGCTCAGACAGAAGAACCCATTGTAAAATCAGTGGGTAGAGGGGACAAAACCTTTTAAAGGTACATAAGTGAAAAAAGAAAGGCAAAGGGAGGGATAGTGAGACTGAAGAGGGAGGATGGGGGCTGCGTGGAGGATGACAACAGTGAAGCTGACATATTGAACAGGTATTTCTGCTCAATCTTTACTGAGGAAGAGGAGGGTAATGGGTCTGAAGGGAGTACAAGGGGTGAGAATGGTGCAGAAATGGACACAAGTCCCTTTACACGAGAAAGGGTCCTGAAGGAACTGGAAGTAATAAGAGTTGATAAAGCAATGGAGCCAGATGGGGTGCACCCCAGGGTCCTTAAAGAACTAAGAGAGGTGGTGGCTGAACCTCTGGCTATTCTGTTTAGCCAGTCACTGGAAACAGGGGAGGTACCCAAAGACTGGAGGACAGCAGATGTATTTCCCTTATACAAAAGTGGGAACAAAGAGGAAGCAGGGAACTACAGACCAGTCAGCCTCACCTCGGTAGTGGGGAAGATCATGGAAGCACTACTGAAGGAGAGATTGGTGGAACATCTGGTTGTCAGTGGACTACAGGACCCAAGGCAGCATAGTTTCACCAGGGGAAGGTCATGTCAGACCAACCTCTTTGAATTTTTTGAATGGGTGACTAGGGAGATGGATCAGGGTAGGGCAGTGGACATGGCCTATCTGGACTTCAGCAAGGCCTTTGACACATAGGAAACTATTACACAAACTGGGGAATATGGGTGTGGGCAGGACAGTAATGTGGTGGGTAGGTAACTGGCTGGGCGGCAGGACACAGAGGGTGGTGGTAAATGGCTGTCCACTCCACAGAGGGAAGAGTGACCAGTGGGGTACCACAGGGATCAGTGCTGGGACTGGTCCTATTCAACATCTTCCTCAGTGACATTGTGCAGGACCTAGAAGGCAGAATTTCACTGTTCGCTGATGACACAAAGCTCTGTAACAGTAGACACACCAAAGGATGTAGACAGAATGAGAAGGGATCTGCAGAAACTTGAAGAATAGTCAGGGGTTTGGCAGTTGAAATTCAATGCAAAGAAATGCAAGATAATGCATATGGGGCACAAAAACCCTGGCACAATATATCAGTTGGGGGGTGAGGATATAGCATGCACCAAGCAGGAAAGGGATCTTGGGGTTATCATCTCCGATGACCTCAAGGTAGGGAAACAGTGCAACAAGGCAGCAGGAAAAGCAAATAGGATGTTGGGATGCATAGGCAGGGGCATCACCAGCAGGAAAAGGAGGCCATAATTCCACTATACAAGACACTAGTGAGGCCCCACCTGGAGTACAGTGTACAGTTCTGGAGACCTTACCTACGTAAGGACATAGACAGGGTAGAGAAGGTTCAGAGGAGGGCAACAAAGATGGTACATGGATTACATCACAAGTCCTATGAGGACAGGTTGAAGAAATTGAATATGTACTCCCTGGAGGAGAGGAGGGAGAGAGGGGACATGATAGAGACATACAAGTATCTTACAGGGAAGAACAAGGTGCAGGAATGCACTATTTTTAAGTGAAAAAGATGTTCCAGGACTAGAGGGCATGGGATGAAGTTGGAGAGAGGATGATTCAGAGGAAACGTGAGGAAGAATTTCTTCACAGAATGGGTGGTAGACAAGTGGAACACCCTGCCAGAGGAAGTGGTGGGGGCTGAAACAATCATGGGATTTAAGAATGCATGGGATAGACATAAAGGAATTCTTGAGGTCAGGGGTAAGGGGCAACAGACTTCTAGGAAAGCATAAACTGAACTTACAAGCTCAAATGAGCAGACTGAGTGGGCCATAGGCCCTTATCTGCTGACACTGTATGTATCTATGTATCTATGTTGCTGTCTTTGTTGCTGCTTGTGGCAAGGCAAGGAAAGGCAAGGCAAGTTTATTTATATGGTGCCCAATCCTGGATGCTCTTGGCACCTTACATTATAACAGGTAGGGTTTGTACAAGAATGAAATACAAACAGAAACCACATAAACATTTAATACAGCATTGAAACAATGAATATTGACTTCAAAATATATTATCTTAAAATTAGACTAACTTTGGTTAGTTAAATTCATCTGGGAAGACTAAGCAAAGTAAGCAGGTCTTTAAACCCTTCTTAAACATCTCGACCATGGGGGCCTCCTCGATAGAGAAGGGAAAGGAGTTCCAAAAGGCCGGTCTGGTGACATCAAAAGCTCAGTCACCAGAAGTTTTTAATCTGGCCCTTGGAACCACAAGGAGGCCCCGGTCTAGGATTGGAGGTAGTGGATTGAGGTGTCAGGTGTCAGGAGATCAGCCAGGTGTGGTGGTGGTGTTGTTCATTCTGATACTGTGGAGTCAGTTGTTGAGGGCAATGATGGAAAGCTACAGAACATGGGTCAGAACCTTACTGTTGATGATGTCAAGATAGCCACAGATCCTGTTGACATTGAGATTCAGGAGGTTGAGCACCAGGAGGAGGACATCAGTGGCTGTCATAAGGAGGATGGTGATGATGATGAAGATGATGATGATGATGATGTGTTGGATCCCATATGGGAGCCAGAAAAGAACAAGCCAAAAGGTGGTGACAGTACAGGGGGTTTTGTGTGCAGTATTGATTTAACGACAGAAGATCGTCCCCAAGCTCACCCCCTATAATATTCTTAACATCATGAGACAATCTCAAAAAACAGTACCCCCTTCCCACTTCCCCTACACTGTTCCAGTCCAAGCAGCATGACAAAAAAAGGCCTTTGAAATCCCTAGTTTGGGACTTCTTTGTCCTGGACTCAGCTGATGAAACAGTAGCTGTATTTCAGCTCTGTCAAGCAAGGGTCAGTGGAGGGAAAAAGGGCAGCCACCTAGGCACCAGCGGGCAACACATGCACCAAAAGAATAGGCTCCTTCTCTGCTGGCTTAAACACCAAAAGTAAGCCAGTGCAGGGGGTCCTAATCCCTCATCCTCATTATTAGGAGGGGCCAATGAGGGGGAGTACATAGTGGAGGAGGAGGATGAGGAGATGGTGGTTAGTAGTGGAAATAGCAGCAGTGGTGAGTCAAGTAGTACCCCCAAGACCATAGTAACACCAATGTAGAAACTCCTAAAATGAGTGTTGTTACTTGATCAGCACCACATTTGTTGATGGAGTCAAAGGCCACCCCAACTGGGCTGCTATGAGGAGTCCATCTATTTGCCAGCCCAACCACCTGAAAAGTACAGCCAACACAGCAGAGTACGTTCAAGCTTCACAGCAAATTCACTCTGAATCATGCCACTGCATGTGAGCTTAGTGCAGCTGCTGTAGAAATGCTTGCAACAGATCTGCTGCCATTTTTCTTTTTTGAGACAAAAAGGCTTTTGGAGGTTCACTGCCTATGCCTGTCCAAAATGGGATGTATCATTAAGTACATACTTTACCAAACGTGCTGTTCCTGAGCTGCATGGATCAGTAAAAGAGTTGGTGGCCCATGCACTTTAGCATTCATCATCACCATCCATACATTTGAGCATGGATACGTGGACCGGTGAGAGAACAGCTGGTATCTCCTACATGTGCATTATAGCACACTGGGAAAAGGTACCTGGGGTGATATTTGAATCTGGGCATTGTGGGAGGACAGTGCAGAAAGCCAAACTGTAGTGGTAGCAACATTACAGGTAATTGGCAGCATGCAACACTTACAATGAAAAGCATACTTAGATTCCATACAGGAAAGAAAATGCTTAAAAGTGCTCCTTGACAATATTGATGACTTGCTTCACCCCCATTCCATGAAAGCCAGATTTGTGAGCAATAATGGCTCCAGTGTCGTCAAATGTATAAGTGATGCTTTTGTTTTCAGGGTGCAAGCCTGGCACACTGCCTTAGTCTTGTCCAACATTTTCTGAGCCATCCTAATGTGAAGGATATTTTGACAGTGGCCCGCTGCATCTGTGCCCACTTTGCCCATTCTGGGAAGGCCTGTGATGAGCTCCACCAGCTTCAGGAAAAAAACAACTGCCATAGCACCATATGAAGTTGGATGTGGTCACCAGGTGGAACTACACACTGTACATTATGGAGTGGTTGTATGGGCAGTACAAAGCTGCATCAGACTATCTGCTTCTACATACAAGTCATGACAGTGCTGGAGTGTCCATGTCTCTGACAACAGAGCAGTGGCAGCTAATGGAGGAACTTGATAATGATTCTACAGCCTTTTTAACATGCAACACAAGCAGTGAGTGGAGATACTGCCTGTATCAGTCAGTCCATTTCCTTGATACGTGTGCTGTGGCGGACACTACTGAATGTGCAGCAATCACTAGAAGCAGGTCGGGACAGTGTGAGTTGTGCCTTGATGGAGCACATGTTCCTTGTGTTGGACTCCAGCATGCGTATTTGTGGAATTCTGCAGTCTGAGGACTTTAGCATTGCTACCATGCTTGACCCAAGCTATAAGCGTGAGCTGGAGTCAATAATAGAAGGTGGTCGATGGAAGATACAAAACCTGACTGAGCTTGTCAGAAGGGTATGCAGGAAACAGATGCTGAAGACTCATGTACAGTATCTAGGGCACTGGATGCTGTTGCTACCACAACCACATCAGTGACATCACATGGCAAAAGTTAGAAAACATGCAGCCAAAAACAAGAAATGACCAATTCCATATGGGATGTGTTAAGTGAGGTTGGAGTTGCTGCCATGGAAGAACAGGAGGAGGAGTACGATGAGGCAGCAGGACTGGGAGAAGCACGACGCATGGTTGACTGTTATTTGTTAGACCAAAAACACCTTGCCATTGCTAATGAGCCCTTGTTGTACTGGGCAAGCAAGGTCACTGAGTGACCAGCACTGACCCTGGTTACAATAAAATACCTTAGCTACCCACTCGGACAGGGTGTCCACCATCCAACAGGATGTGCCACCAGTGTGCCATAATATGGCTGACAGCTATCACCTTAGGTGCCCAGAGGGCACTCCACCTGGTTGGGGGGAGTTTAAACCAGTGGAGGCAGCAGAGGTCTTGTGGGTTGCTCATGAACTGAAGCACACATATTGTGAACTGGACCCAGTGCCGATGCATTTCTTAATGAGATGTGTTGACACCATTGGCACGGTGTTCACCTTGATTGTCTGGTGCTCTCTCTCAGAGGGTGCCTTCCCAGATGCCTTGAAGAAGCTCTGGTCAGGCCCCTTCTGAAGAAGCCATCTCTAGATCCGTTAAGTCTAATTACCATCCTATCTCCAGCCTCCCATTTTTAGGGAAGGTTGTTGAGAAGGTTGTGGTGCTTCAGCTTGAAGAGTACCTCATGGCCTTTGATCTTTATGAACCTCTCCAGTTAGGAGTTCGTACAAGGCGTAGCACGGAAACCACATTAGCTTGGGTGCACAATGACCTCCTCAGGGCTAGAGATCGTGGGGAAGGAACAATTCTCATGCTTCTCAATCTCTCCTCAGCTTTCGACACAGTAGACTATTGTGTGTTGCTTGACAGCCTGAGAGAATTTTGTGGACTTACTGGCACTGTCATTTGTCCTATCTCATGAATAGGAGACAATGGGTAGTAATGGGAATTCCTCTTCCTCCCCTAACCTCCTGTCATGTAGAGTTCTTCAGGGTTTGGTCCTGTCACCAATGTTGTTTGCCATGTATATGCTGCCCTTGGGAGAGCTCATTAGGAAGTACAGCTTGGGTTTTCATTTCTATGCAGATGATACCCAGCTTTATCTTTCCTTTGCACCAGGGACATCCAATGCAGTGGAAGTGCTAAATAAATGTCTTGCTGAGATTAATGACTGGATGGCCTCCAGCTGGTTGAGACTGAATCCCGATAAGACAGAGGTACTAGTTGTGGAGTCAAACAGAGGGTGTGATAAGATGGACTCTGGCACACAGACAGATTTGTTCCTGGGGTCTGTGCCATTGAAGGCCTCCTCTTGGGTGCACGATCTTGGTGTGACCTTTGACAGCGGATTCACATTTGAGGCTCAGGTGTCATCCATTGCCAGGCCCAGCTTTTACCATCTGAGGAATATCATCAGGATCAAGCTCCTAGTTCCACCCCTGGACCTCCCTACCTTGGTGCATGCCTTTGTGACATTAAGGCTAGACTACTGGAATGCGCTCTACCTCAAGGTCTCAGGAGGCACCCTCCACAGACTGCAGCTGGTGCAGAAAGCAGCTGCCAGGCTGTTAACTGGACAGTCAAAATACTGTCATGTCACCAGGGTGCTGCTTAAGCTGCACTGGCTGCCGGTCAGGTGGAGGGTCCTCTTTAAGGTGGGTTTACTCACCTTTAAGACCCTACATGGGCTGGGCCCTGGTTACTTGTCTGACCTTCTGACCCTCACTACCTCAGTCCACTCCCTCCATTCTTCCAGTAGGGGGAATCCTTACGATTCCCAGGACGAGGCTGAAAACTGCCAGTGAAAGATCATTTAGTGTCACCAGCCCCATCCTGTGGAATTCACTTCCACTATCTGTACAGTACAGGAGGCCCCTTCAGTTGAGGTGCTCAAAACCCACCTAAAGACCCACTTGTTTAGCCAGGCTTTCCAAGACATTCTTTATTAGATCCTATCCTTGGACTGGCCCTTTCTTTTTAGCTACAGTTGTTACTTTAGATCATATTTTCTTTTCTCACAGGGCGGAGACAGAAGGTCATCACCGGAATTTATTCCTCTGATACCTGCCTCCTGCCTTGTGGGGTTCTGCAGGGCTCCATCTTAGCACCCATGTTGTTCGCTGTCTATATGCTGCCATTGGGAGACATTATTAGGCAATACAGCTTGGGTTTTCACTGCTATGCAGATGATACCCAGCTGTATTTGTCTTTTAGTCCCGGACAGGAAGATGCAGTCTCTACACTTAACAGCTGTCTATCTGAGATCAAGGATTGGATGAGTGCCAGCTGGCTAAGGTTAAACCAGATAAGACTGAGGTGTTGGTGGTGGACCCAGGTCGCCTTGAGGCGTGGTTGTAGGCTGGGCTTCCTTCAGGATGGCGATGGTGCCCAGCTCTCAACCTCAGACCGGAGCATAACCTGGTGTTATTATTGATTTATGGTTTGACCCTGAAATTTCAGGTGTCATCCATTGTCAAATCCTCCTTACCATCTTAGGAATATCGTCGGGTGAAACACCTAGTTCCTCCGGCTGACCTTCCGACATTGGTCCATGCCTTTGTTACTTCTCGCCTTGATTACTGCAATGCCCTGTACCTAGGGCTGCCGGGGGTTGATATCCGCCACTTGCAGCTGGTGCAGAATGCAGCAGCCAGGTTTTTGACTGGGACATCTATGAGAAGTCATATTATGCCTGTGCTGCGCGAACTGCACTGGCTGCCGGTTCAGTGGCGAATCACCTTTAAGGTCGGGTTACTGACTTATAAAGCCCTACACGAACAGGGACCGCGGTATCTTCAAGATCTCCTTATTCCCTACTGTCCCTCTCGCTCACTCTGCTCTGCCGATGAGGGATTGCTAGAGGTTCCCAGGGTCCGCTTAAAAACTTCTGGAGCACGGGCATTTTCTTACGCTGCCCCTACCCTGTGGAATTCTCTACCTCGTCGGATACGAAGCTGCCTGACCGTTGAGAGTTTTAAGTTAGAATTAAAAACTTATTTATTTCAAAAGGCATATGGAGAGTGATTTTATTGTGATTATATTGTTATTGTTGTTGTTTTATGTTATATGTATGTATTGTAATTGTTTCTATTTGTACAGCGCTTTGGCTTTGGAAAGCGCTTAAAAAATAAATTTTTACTTACTTACTTACTTGCTTTTTCATACTATTTATTTAACTTATTGTTGTAATCTTATGGTTTTAATAGTATGTCTGATTTGTGCGGCACCCAGAGCCTCCGGGATTGGGCGCCTAGAAAAATAAAATTTGCCTTGCCCATTTTGCCTTGCCACCCTCGAGTGTCAGTGTTGAACATGTGTTCAGTTCTGCTGGTGCCATTGTGCATGAGAGGTGCACTAACCTGTCACCCACAAATGTTGAAATTCTAACATTCATCAAAATGAATCAGGCCCACATTCCACACAAGCCATGACATCCATATGTCATACCACATCATGACAGTGGATCTTCTGAGGACAATAAAGAGTAAGATGTGTTTAGAACCAGAAAGAGGAAATTGTCTACTACTACTACTACCACTGAGGTTGATGACTCATTAGTAGAGTGCTAATTCCCATTTGGTTACAACTCCAGTGTGGAAGACTGTGAGGGTTGCTTTCTGGAAGATCTTTATGAATGAGAAAAATATGATTTTTGATTTCCTTCCTTTTCCCACCCTCAGTGTAATCCATTATAGAATGTTTCAAGATTTTCTGTTATTTTCATTTGTTTTACTTTTTCCCCTCTCAAACTGTTGTGCTACTGTTTCCTCTTGCCTAATTGATGACACGACTCCTGCACCATCACCACAACAAGATGTCATTACAGTACAGACAATGTCTGCTCCAGCCAGCAACACTTCTCACAGCCTCCTCCTCCTAAAAATGATATTTTAACAGCCAGGCAAAGAATGCCAGCTCTAGGTAGCAATACTCTCCTCCTCCCTTGGCTCCTCCTCCTCCTCCTCCTCCTCCTCCTCCTCTGATCTGCCTGAGTCCTGCATTAAACAGCATGGTCCACTCAATGCTCGCTCTGCCCCTGAGATTATGTTCTGGATTTCAAACTAAGCATGAGCAACCCTCCTTGATGTGGAGTATCTAGAAACAGTTTTGCAATTCAGAATCAATACTGCGTATGGTACAATGACAGCAGGTCCACTGCAGCAGTGCCCAATTTCGAACTGTGTAACTTGACAAGCTGCCCCTTCAGTGATTGAACCAGCACAGACGTCAATGAAGTGAGACTTCACTCAGCCCCAGCAAGGCCAATCATTCACCACTGTGAAGGCACAATGAGACACTGTCACTATGGCTTTAAGTAACTGTTGTCATTGCTGCGTGGGTGACTGCAGTCCTCTGCCTTGCAGAAGTCAAAAAGACATTAAAATGCTTTTTTGCTTGTCTTTTGGTTTCCCTACAGGTTAACGCCTCAACAAGCTTAGCTTTGCTCTCGAGGTTTATGGGTCATCACACACCTCGGGTGTGAAATAAAAAATCATAACACGTACTTGCCTATCCATTATTTTCTATATAATGTTTGTTTTCCTGTCCTTTTGTCTACTCTCCCTGCAGGTTACAACACTCATAACACCTGTTTCACATCCTGTCTGCCATGCACACAGCAAGCAGCTGTAAAGTAACTTTAAGTAATAGTATGACTTAGTCCTTCTTAAGTTTGTATTAGACAAGGAGATTTATAGCACAACATGCTGTTAACTGCTTATACGGACACTTACAGTAATGTGGTCAGGTGTTAATTGGTTTAATGTCTTTACCTAAGTATGATACTGGTATCATGCAGAAGATTCAATAACAAAGACAGTCCAATTGAGAAATGTTTCCAACCCTCAGAATACAAGTCACGAGTCTAATAGTAATACAGCAGTATTCAGTTCTTTCGGTAGGCAAAAAGTTTTAGTTGTCCAAATCTTTCTCTCAGTCACCTGGTAGTTGACTCTACCAGTACCTGCCCTCACACAGGATGAAAGGCCTTCAGAAGTTGCTCAGAAAGACATTAACATGTTTTCTACCTTTCCTCTTGTCTCCTTTGTTCCTGTACCAGCTCATAGGGACACACCACACCACAGCACAACAGAGCCAGCAGCAGTAATGTAACAATAAGTATCAGTATAATGTTCTTTGTTTTGTTTTTGTTTGTTTGTTTTTCAGTTATTTTTTGTTCTCCTTTTTCACAGGTACACAGTGCTGTGCTGCAGTGATCAAAGGGACACAAAATAGTTTCTCCAATGGGAAGTCCACACAATGGTTATGGGCTGCTACCACTGTGGCCAAGTGAGGCAAAATAATTTCTGGTTTTTTTAAATGCGACTGGTGACGAAGTATAGGACTGGGAGTCATGGACTGAACAATGCCTATACCGGATGGCCATCACTGCCACAGTGGCTGGGTGAGGCAAAATAATTTCAATTTTTTTTCACATGTGACAGAAGGTGTATAGGACAAGGACTGAACTACATCTATACTATGTATCTATCACTGCCACAGTGGCTGAATGAGGCAAAATAATTTATTTCTTCACATGTGACAGGTGATGTAGTATACGACAGGGGCTGAACAAGGTCTTTACTGGGTGTCCAACGCTGCCACAGTGGCTGAGTAAGGCAAAATCATTTCTTTTTTCACATGTGACAGGTGATGTAGTATAGGACGGGGTCTGAATAACATCTTTACTGGGTGTCCAACACTGCCACAGTGGCTGAGTGAGGCAAAATAATGACTTTTTTTTCACATGTGACAGGAGGTGATGTAGTATGGGACGGGGACTGAATGACACCTTTGATAGGTGGCAACCACTGCCACAGTGGCTAAGTGAGGCAAAATAATTTCTTTTTTTTTTCTTCACAGGTGACGGGTCTGTTAGTAAATGACACTTGGCCTCACAGAGCACTAAAGGTCTTCAGGTTGCTGAGAAACGCATTGACATGTTTTTCCTTCTTTCCTTTTGTCTCCCGGCAGGTTTCAACGGCTGTTCCTACACCAGCTCACGGGGACACACCACAGCCAGCAGCACTAATGTAACAGTAAGTATCAGTACGGTTTCCTTGTTTGCTTTTTTTGTTGTTGTTTTTCTGTTTTTTTTTTTTTGTTCTCCATTTTCATAGGTACACAGTGTCACAAACCCACACAGCAGGTCAGGCCTTCTGCTTTCAGAGTGCCAATCTCCGAGTGCAATCTTGTGAACAGTTAACAGAAACAGGGTAACCCTCCTGTCTGTTTTGTGGGCTGGAATCAACCTTTGGTCTCAAGTCTTGGAGGGATTGAAACTGTGAACCTCTTGCTAGCGTACCCAATGTACAGGCTCAGATAATTCTGCTCTTCGGGGGGGGGCAGATATCGTTTGCCTACGGGCACCTAACCAGGCGCACAAAATGAACTCTTAAAACTCTATTAAAGACCTCAGAATAAATTCTTACCTTTTCCCAGTTTGGTAAAACCAGTAAGCTTTGTACCGTGTCAGCTTTAACTATGTATGCTTTCCTTGTCAGGAAAAAGAATTTCAAAGGCACACCAAGTAATCTCTAAAGTAGAGGTTTACTTCAAAATAGATAAAAAAAATGTAAATACAGAACCATATCTCACAAAACATACAAATCACTTAAAAGAATAAGGTTTTAAAAAGTGCAGATTCCTACCACTAAAACACTTAGACTTGTCTGTTCTAAGGTATTCTTATCTCACAGTGCTGTAGATGTTTCTTTTTCAGAGTCCAAACATTTTTCATTAAATGGAAAACAGAATACTGTTTAAAAACTGGCTTTGCCAACCTCTTTGCATGAGGTCACCTAGCTCCTCCCTGACAGAATATAAAAATTATACAACCAAGATGTCATCACTCAGAAGGTAAATTAAATAAGGTTAATTTCTAAGTCCTTCTTTCATCCATGAGCAACATCCTCCTTTTACAGACATCAGAGGAACATTTATGACTTTGCACAGTGTGACATAACCTGGTTTTCCTCCTCTAAACATCATAAAATATAGAAACATAGAAACATAAACTTGGACAGCAGATAAGGACCACTTGGCCCACCCAGTCTGCCTGTTTCCCTACCTACTGGATAAGCTGCAGATTCTAGTTAACCAACAGCCTACTTCCTACCACCCCCCACTACAATTGCCTTGTGTCTGTCCCATGCATGTTTGAATTCCCCCACTGTTTTAGCCCCAACAACCTCCCCAGGAAGGCAGTTCCATGCATCCATCACTCTCTCCTTGAAAAATAATTTCCTCACATTACCCCTGAGCCATCCCCCCTCTATCTTTAAATTGTATCTTCTTGTTCTTACACATCTCTTTTTCTGAAACATGCTACCCTCCTGGACTTTGTTGATTCCCTTGAGGTACTTGAACATTTCTATCATGTCCCCCCTGTCCCTCCTTTCATCAAGGATATACATATTAAGCTCTCTCAGTCTCTCTTCATATGGTTTCTGATGCAGACCCTGCACCATTTTAGTTGCCCTCCTCTGGACTGCTTCCATCCTGTCTATGTCCTTGCGTGAGATGAGGTCTCCAAAACTGCACACAGTACTCCAGATGGGTCTCACCAACTGTATGTACAGAGGGATAACCACTTCCCTTTTCTCTCTTGTGATGCCCCTTCCTGCATCCCAGTATCCCCCTGGCTCTCCTTACTGACTTCTCACATTGCTTAACAACCTTCAGATCATTTTGATATGACTACCCCCAAGTCCTGCTCCATTTTTGTTGTTGTTAGTACCTCCTTGCTATTATTGTGTACTCTTCTCCTGGGTTTTGTTTCAGGTGCATTACTGCACTTCTTTGCATTGAATCTAAGTTGCCATGTCTGACCATTCCTCCAACCTTGCCAAGTCCCTTCTCATCCTTTCTACCCCCCCCTTGTGTATCAACTCTGTTACAGATCTTTGTATCATCTGCAAAGAAGCATACCTTTCCTCCAGACCCTCTGCAATGTCACCTATAAAGATGTTACAGAGGACTGGACCCAGTACTGAACCCTGAGGTTCTCCACTAGTGACCACCCTTTCTTTGGAATGTGTTCCACTCACTATTACCTTCTGTGTCCTGTTGTGCAGCTAGTTTGCAACCCAGGCAATCACCCTGGGACCCACTCCCAGACTGGCTAACTTGATTATTAATTTTTGTGTGGGACTGTGTCAAATGCCTTGCTAAAGTCTAGGTAGGAGATGGATAATGGATAATGGATATATTCTATCCTGTCAGCTGGCAAGCTACAACAAAGCTAGATAAACAGGAGATGCTTAATTTAGGCCTTTTCTAGTCTGTAATTATGTCTTGGCCTTCCAGGTAACACCTTGTATCTAAAACCTGGGAGGGGGGTGTGGGTTATCCCACAGGCTGTTTCAGCATCTCACATGAGAGACATTCAATAACACATTTTTATGTACAAAAATCATAGATTATGCAGAACCAGCTGTCTGAGTGTCACAATTCCTCCCCACTTAGACTGAATTTGGGGGGCTCTATCCCCTGCATGGGATGAGCTTCCTAAATCAGTTCACTCCTCGTACACAACAGACAGCCCACTGGAGTTCAGATTTTTGGCTCCAGCCCTATGTAATATTGTCATATCATACCCTTGCAAAGCAAGACTCCATCTTAGCAATCTACCATTGTTCTTTCCCATCTGTGTCAGCCAAACCAGGGGGCTGTGGTCAGTCTGCACAACAAAATGCTGCCCATATAAGTATGGCTTCAACTTCTTTAGGGCCCACACTATGGCAAGACATTCTTTTTCCACAGTAGAGTATGCCTGCTCCCTAGGAAGTAACTTCCTACTCAGGTACACTACTGGGTGATCTCTCCCTTGGCTGGATGTCTGACTCAGTACTGCCCCAATACCCACGTCTGAGGCATCAGTCGGAACTATAAAGGATTTGCTATAGTCAGGACTTGTCAAAACAGGAGCACTGCACAGTGCCTCCTATAGTTTGGAAAAGGCTTCCTCACAGGCTGGGCCCCACGTAATTTTCTTAGGCATCCTTTTCTTTGTCAGGTCAGATAGGGGAGCAGCCAGGGCACTGTAATTGAGTATAAATTTCCTGAAGTACCCTGCTGTCCCTACAAAACTCCTGACCTGCTTCTGTGTTTCTGGTCTGGGCCACACCCAGATTACCTCTATCTTTATTTGGTTAGGACAGAGCTGTCCTCGGCCTACCACATGCCTGAGGTATCCCACTTCTCCCATGACCACCTGACACTTCTCAGCTTTAACAGTGAGCCCGGCCCTCTGTATCCTGCCCAGCAGTAAAGTGGGATAGGTGTTCCTCCCAGCTGACACTAAAGATGGCAATGTCATCCAGGCACGCCATGGCGTACTCCTCAGCACCATTTAACACCTGGTTCACCAACCTTTGGAAAGTGGCCGGGGCATTCTTCATTCTGAAAGGCATTACTTTGAATTCAAATAAGCCTATCAGAGTGATGAAGGTCGACCTCTCCCTAGCTCTGTCTGTCAACTCTACTTGCCAATACCCCTTTGTCAGGTCAACGGTTTCAAGATAGGTCGCCCCTCCCAACTTGTCCAGGAGTTCATCTATTCGGGACATTGGGTGGGCTTCTGACTTCTTGACTGCATTCAGTCCACAATAGTCCACACAGAAATGAGTAGAGCCATCTGGCTTAGGCACAAGGACTACTGGTGAGGCCCAGGGGCTGTGGGATCTCTGGATTACCCCTAAATCCAGCATCTCCTCCACTTCCCTCCTAATGTGCTTTTGGACAGCCTCTGACACCCTATATGCTGTCCGCCATATGAGGGTCTGTGTCCCTGTCTCCACATCATGAGTCGCTAAGGGGGTTAGTCCAGGCTTGGCACTAAACAATGGGTCAAAGTCTGCTAAAACCTCCCTTACTTTCTGGATCTGGTCTGGGGCCCACTGGGGAGACAATTTTACTGCCTCCACAGAGGATTCCTGCTTGCTTTCTTCCAGCAAGCCTAGAAGGGGGTCTCCTTCATACGTCCCCTCCCCAGGACTACACACTGCAAACACCATGTCAGCCCTATTTGCCTATGGCTTCATCATGTTGACATGGCACATCCTTTCTGTCTGTCTTCAGTCAGGTAACTCTACAATATAGTTCATGTCATTTACCTTCCTAACCACTTTGTACGGTCCTGCCCACTCAGCCTGCAGCTTGTCTTTCTGGACCGGAATAAGGACCATGACTTCCTGACCCACCATGTATGAGCGAGCTCTGGCTCTGCGGTCATACCACACTTTTTGCTTCTGTTGGGCAGCTGCTAGGTTGCTCTGGGCTGTTCCCATAAGCTCCTTCAGCCTTTCTCTAAACTTAAGGATTTAATCCACTATGGGAGTTCCCTGGGTGGCATGCTTGCCTTCCCAGTCCTCTTGGATCAAGTCTAGGGGCCAATGTATCCGGCGTCCATAAAAGAGTTCAAAGGGGGAAAATCCTGTTGACTCTTGAGGCACCTCCCTGTATGCAAACAATAGGCGGGGAACATACTTCTCCCAGTCCCTCCCATACTGTTCAGCAAACACCTGGAGCATTGACTTCAGGGTATCATTGAATCTTTCCACAAGCCCATTGGCTTGTGGATGATACGGTGTCGTGCATCTCTGCACCACCCCACACTTCTCCCATAAACATTTCATCAGGTCCGACATGAAGGAACCCCCTCGATTGGTGATAACCTCCTGCGGAAACCCAACACGGGAGAAAATCCCAAGTAAGGCATCTGCCACTTTGTCTGTCCTCAGTGAGGATAGGGCGACTGCCTCCGGGTACCGGGTGGCATAATCCACCACAGACAGGATGAATCTCTTCCCTGAGGAGCTAGGGGTATTTAAAGGCCCCACAATATCCATTCCCACCATCTGGAATGGCTCCTCCACTATGGAATCAGGAATCAGGATGGCTTGGGTTTTCTTGCCCGCCTTACCTAGTTCTTGGCACCGGTGACAAGACCTGCAATATTCCTTCACCTGCTGGGTGAAATTAGGCCAATAGAAATTCTGGGCCAACCACTGTGTAGTGCGCATGATTCCCAGATGACCAGACAAGGGAATATCATGTGCAGTCTTGAGCAACTGCTCACGATACCCCTAAGGATCGACAAGCTGCCTGCCTAGCACCCCTCCCTCTGTCTGTACTGCTGAATTATACATAAGCCCATTTTTCCAATAAACCTTATGTCTGCCATCACCTCCCTGTGTGCCATCCGAGTCTGCCCAAGCCCTCAGCTTCTCTAGACTAGGATCACTTCTCTGAGCAGCTGCAAACTCCTCACACATTCCCAAGGCATGGGGCAGGTCCCCTTCAGTCACTAAACTAGGGTCCCTAGCACTAGCATCAGGGAACTCAGGATCACTGTCAATCCCAACCCTCTGACAATGGATCACCCTCCCTCTTTGGAGTGACCCTCTGTAGCTGTGTGGTTACTTGCTACTGGGGAAATTTCTACCCCCTTTTCATTAGTCTCCCCAACTGAAGACACAGGCCAGGGAACAAGCCTCCCAGTGGTTTCCACAATGGTTTCTGTGGGGTTCAGGAAACTACAATTTTCCCATGCTGCTTGGCTACGAGTAACTGCACACACCATCCCCTGTTTTAGATTGTTGCACAGGATCACATCCACTGCTATGGTTTTGGCTACAGCCATCTGTTGCACAATTCTCCCTGTTTCACCCCAGTCTAGGAGAACACTAGTGAGGGGCAATGTTTTCGCCTCACCAGTAAAGTCCTGTACAGTGATGTATTTACTGGGTATAAGCTGACCACTCTCTACTAGATCCCCTTTACCAAGGTCAAGGATGCCCCGTGTCCCTTAACCCTTGCGTCTGTACACCATTCACCATGACTGGGTGCATGTGTTCTCTCATGTTCACTGGCATGCTTTCAGGGACACACAAACAACCCACTTCTTTTCTAGTACCATTCTGCGTATTATTACTCATTCTTTTGGGACACTGTCTGGCAATATGCCCAGTTTCTTTACATAACCAACATTCACTTCTTTTCTCAGAGAAATCTTTTCTCTGAAACCTGGGGCTATCTGGTTTTTGTGGAGGCAGTTAGGGTTTTAGCTGCCCTGAAGGTGTGCTTTTCCCTTTCTGTGCTGCCACGCCTGCCCCATTCACTCTCATAGGAGGTCTGCTCTTGGCATAGTGGTCCAAGAGTTCAGCAGCCTCTTGCACTGTTTTGGGATCTCGGTCCTTCAGCCAGGTTTTCAGCTCTGCTGGGCATGCACAATAAAACTGTTCTAACAAAATCACATTTTCAATTTTATCAACAGAGTTTGCCTCAATTCCTTCCCACCAACATTTTAAAAACTGACATTGTTTCATGGCTAGCTCCTCGTAGCTCATGTCAGGGCTTCTCCTAAGCTTACAGACTTTAGCTCTGTATGATTCAGCAGTGAATTCAAATTTTTTTAACAGTGCAGCTTTAAGTTTGCTGTAATCATCACTGTCCTCATTGTCCATTTGACCCAATGCATACCGAGCTTTCCCTGTAAGTAGCAGGGATAGCTGGAAGCTTCAGGACTCCCTAGGAATTTTAGTCTGAATACAAACTTTTTCAAAAGGATTTAAAAAGGCATCCATATCCTCCCCCTCTTTAAATTCGGCTATCAATTTGGAATTAAATTTTTAACCCAGTCCTGTAGTCCCAGTTAAACCCAAGCCACTTACCTGCTCTGGTGCTGGTGGTTGGAGTTGTAGCTTCTCCAGTTCGTGTTACCTCTGGCGCTCATGCTGTTCACGTCTGCCTCTCACTGTTCTTGCTCTGCCTCCTGCTGTTCACAGTCCCTCTCCCGCTGGAACTCCAGCTCCATTCTGTGCAACTCAATTTGCAGCCTGAATACTTCTGGATCCAAGGTACTGGTGACCTTCCCCTGCTGCTGTGGCCCTTTGCTGACAGTGGCCCTGTTGCCCTCCTCATCGGATCTGGACACTGCACTGGCCGCTAGCCCTGCCACACTCGAGGTTTGGTCCTTTTCAGTCATGGTGTGTGACTCGCTGCTGTAGGTATCTGCTACCATTAGGGCATCCACAAGGTTCTGTTTGCTGGCTTTCACCTCAAACGGGACTCCTCTGTTACCACACAACTGCTTTAAGTTGTCTACAGTGTGCCTGCTGTAGTTGGAAGCCAGCTTCTTCCCTAACTACGGCTACTCTGACTTGCACTTTAGAATAAAAAATAAAATGGGTAGGAAGTTGACTGTACTCCAAGTAATATAGTTCTGTCTCCTTTTTAAAAAAAAAATAAATCACTGCCTTTTTCTTTCTTTGCAAGTGAGCTGACAGTCTCAAGCTGACACACTGAATAATAAAAGCTTGTAATACCAACATTTTTCACACCGCTGCCAATCAATCTGTCACAAACCCACTCAGCAGGTCAGGCCCTCTGCTCCCACAGAGCCAACCTCCAAGCGCAGTCTTGTGAACAGTTAAGAGAAACAGGGTAACCCTCCTGTCTGTTTTGTGGGTTAGAATCAACCTTTGGTCTTTAGTCTTGGAGGGATTCAAACTGTGTACCTCTTGTTAGCGTACCCAATGTACAGGCTTATATAATTCTGCTCTTCGTGGGGGCCAGATATCTTTTGCGTATGGGCACCTAACCAGGCATACAAAATGAACCCTTAAAACTCTATTAAAGACCTCAGAATAAATTCTTACCTTTTCCCAGTTTGGTAAAACCAGTAAGCTTTGTGCCGTGTCAGCTTTAACCATGTATGCTTCCCTTGTTAAGAAAAAGAATTTCAAAGGCACACCAAGTAATCTCTAAAGTAGAGGTTTACTTCAAAATAGATAAAAAAAAATGTAAAATGTAACTACAGAACCATATATCACAAAACATACAAATCACTTAAAAGGAAAAGTTTAAAAAAGTGCAGATTGCTACCACTAATACACTTAGACTTGTCTGTTCTAAGGTATTCTTATCTCATAGTGCTGTAGATGTTTCTTTTTCAGAGTCCAAACATTTTTCATTAAATGGAAAACAGAATACTGTTTATAAACTGGCTTTGCCAATCTCTTTGCATGAGGTCACCTAGCTCCTCCCTCTCAGAATATAAAAATTATACAATCAGGATGTCATCACTCAGAAGGTAAATTAAATAAGATTAATTTCTAAGTCCTTTTTTCATCCATGAGCAACATCCTGCTTTTACAGACATCAGAGTAACATTTATGACTTCACACCGTGTGACATATCCTGGATTTCCTCCTCTAAATGTCATAAAATAGATGTATTCTTTCCTGTCAGCTGGCAAGCTACAATAATGCTAGATAAATAGAGATGCGTAATTTAGACCTCTTCTAGCCTGTAATTATCTCTTGGCCTTCAAGGTAACACCTTGTATCTAAAACCTAGGAGGGGGGTGTGCGGGTCATCCCACAGGCTGTTTCAGCCTCTCTCATGAGAGACAATCAATAACACATTTTTATATACAAAAATCATAGATTAATCAGAACCAGCTGTCTGAGTGTCACACACAGTACTGAGCTACAGGGGCAAAAGGGGTACAAAATGTTTTTTCCTGTGGGGAGTGCACACAACAGCTATGGGCTGCCACCACTGTGGCCAAGTGAGGCAAAAATATGGACTGGTGAAAAGGTCTTTCACAACATAAGTGAAAGGAGGGTCAAGAAAGATGGCATTGTTAGGTTGAAGAAGGGGGGATAGTTGGGTAGAGGAAGATGGGAGCAAGGCAGAGGTATTAAATGAATACTTCTGCTCCATCTTTACAAAGGAAAAGGATGGACCGGTGCCACATATAGGTAAAAGGAGGGACAGAACAGTGGGGGAAGCAATAGGTGTGATTGGGATTGAAAGAGTAAGAGAGGTGTTGATGGCTCTGAGGGTGGACAAATACCAGGACCAGATAAAATACACCCCAGGGAGGTGGCAGATGATCTGGAGGGGTTGCTGGCTATTCTCTTCAATAGATCTTTGGAGTGGAGAATGGCACATGTGGTGCCACTCCACAGTAGCGGAACCAAGGATGAACCAGGTAACTATAGGCCAGTCAGCGTGACATCGATAGTATGTAAACTCATGGAGAAAATACTAAAGGAGGGGCTGGTGAAGCACATGGAAGAGAATGGTCTGCAGTGTGATAGACAGCATTGATTTGTGGCAGGCAGATTGTGTGAAGTAAACCTGATTGAGTTTTTCAATTGGGTCATGAGGGCAGTGGACAAAGACCAGGAGGTGGACATCATATACCTGGACTTTATTAAGACCTTTAATTCAGTGCCACACAAAAGGTTGATAATGAAACTGAGGGACAAAGGGATGGAGGAAGAATATGGTAATATGGACTAAAATTGGTTGAGAGGCAGAATCCATAGTGTAGTGGTTGGGGGCGAGCTCTCCAGCAACAGGAAGGTCACCAGCGGGGTCCCGCTGGGATCGCTGTTGGGGCCAGTGTTGTTCATTGTCTTCATAAGTTACATTGGGGAAGGCATTAAGGGCAAAATATGCCTGTTTGCAAATGACATCAAACTCTGTGGGAGGGTGGACACCAGGGAGGGGATACAGGTCCTGAGCGAGGAGGAATCTGACAACTTGGTTTTAATGCCAAAAATTGCAAAGTGATGCACATAGGGGCCAAGAACTATAGGGCAGAGTATTACATAGGAGAGTTTCAGGTAAATTCTTCTGAAGAGGAAAAGGATCTAGGAGTGGTGATTACAAGTGAACTGAAACATATCTCTAAGTGTAAAAAGGCAGTGGCGAAGGCTAACAGAATTCTGGGGTGTACTGCTTCCTTGCTTCTACACCCCCAACCCCCATCCAAGCACTCTGCCTTGGCATTGAAAAGTCTCACTGTCCTTTGTCTTGCTAAATTGCTCAATCTAAACCTGTCCTGCCTCTGTGCTATTTAACCCCTACTATTTTTCTTCTCTCCGGCTGCCTGCCCTTGAACAGGGCTGCTTCAGTTCCCCCACGGTCGGACAGCACCCAGACAGCTGCCGACTGAGACCAGGATGCCTGCCTGCAGCTCCTTGGAAGGTACAGTGACAGCGCAGCCAATCGGAACACGGGCACTTCCAGCAAACCCGCTCCGATTGGCCAGGACTTTTTCCCCTGCTTTTGCCACCTGGTGCTTTTTACAAATGGATTTAGCTGCAACTAAGCAAAATTCATGTGTCTAATAGCAGGATTTTTGGCCCTCCCACCACACCCCCACCCCCTCCCACTGATTAAATACACCTATTGCCCGCCCACATTCCCTCTAGCTCCATCATTGGTTAGTAAGCCTAGCAGCACTAGCTCCCTCATTGGCTACCTAAAACCCTCATTCCCTCTGCTCCCCCATTGGTTCATAGTCCTTACTCAGGTGTAAGGTAATGTTAGGAAGTATTTTTTCACAGAGAGGGTTGTGGATGCATGGAACGGCCTTCTGGAGGAGGTTGTGGAGTCAAAAACAGTGATTGAATTCAAGCATGCATGGGACAGCCATAAGGCAATTCTAGGGGATGGGGGTAGAAAGAAGTAGGCTGCTGGTTAACTAGGATCTGCAGCTTATCCATTAGGTAGGGAAATGGGCAGACTGGGTGGGCCAAGCGGTCCTTATCTGCCATCAAATTCTATGTTTCTATGTTTCTTACAGGTCCCTATCATTTCCCTGCCCCCGCATCCCAGCCCTCCACCTTCTCCACTAAGTAGCTACAGCACCTACCTTCCCCGCTAAGTAACCACAGCAGTAAGGTCCTCCTAGCACCTGATCCGCACCATGATCCTTCTACCAGGCCACCTGACCCTGCTCATCCCTATTCTCTTCTCCCTCCCTCCCTTTCCAACATGCCACTTACCTCTCCCATGCCCCCCTCCCAAATCCTGCCAAACCTCATTGAGCTCTCCCACTCCTCCAGCCCGGCATCCACCTCCCCTTTCACCCAGGCATGGACACACTCTGCCACATGTCCCAGCCCATTTCTTTTCAATCCATTGCCCCCCTGGGTAATTTTTCAACTTATTCCCCTATGCCCAGCTCATACACACCATCAATCTAAGAGACGACCGCTTGCAGTCAGTCATATACAGCTATTCACTCACTACCTAACTCTCAGTCTCCTGCTCCTTGCAGCAGGTGACATCCACCCTAAACCCGACCCCAATACTAACCCCACATGCCCCTCTCCAACATCGGCCTCTTCTTCACCTCACTCTGGGGACCTTCTTCCATGTGGCCTGCACCTTCTGCACCTAAATATAAGAAGCCTTGTCCACAAGCTTGACTCCCTTCAGGTTCTTGCTGCCCATTACACTCCAGATATCCTCACCCTGTCCTAAACCTGGCTCAACAAAAACATCAACGATTCCACTGTCACAATCACAGGCTACACTATGGCCCACCAGGATAGAGCCTCTAAAGACGGCAGAATAACCATCTACGTAAACTCAGACTTGCACTATTCAGTGGTCCTGACCAAGTCCGAACCAAAAGTCCTTGAAGTAATACTAATTCAGCTTGTCCTTCTCTTCTTGCTACCAATCTACATTGCTGGGATATACTGCAGACCTGGTACACCAACTTCTGTTGTCACCGACCTCCTCAAGCAAATCTCCTGCCTAACCACGACAGGGGAACTCTACATTATGGGCGATCTTAACCACAGTTGGCTAGCTCCTGCCCTCAATAAAACCAGGACTGAAATTTCCACCCTAAA
This sequence comes from Neoceratodus forsteri, assembly GCA_016271365.2. Classification (NCBI taxonomy): domain Eukaryota; kingdom Metazoa; phylum Chordata; order Ceratodontiformes; family Ceratodontidae; genus Neoceratodus; species Neoceratodus forsteri. The sequence goes on from CM028129.1 coordinate 30,071,390, forward strand.
CCTCTCACAAACCATTACTGAGCCCACCCGGCTTAACCTAAAATCTGGTAACCACTCGCTCATCGACTTGGTCCTTACTACACACCCCCAACGGGTCAAACAAGCCGGTATTCTTCCTGACTCCCTCGGTGACCATCACGTAACCTTCTTAGTGTGTAAAATCCACCGCCCAAAATCCCCCATCAAATTTGTAGTCCAACGCTCCTATAAATCCCTCAATCTAGCCCCTGTATTAGATGACTTTGCGCTAGCAAACTGGGCCCCTGCCCCTCCTATGATCTCGATTGATGATGCCTTCCTACACTTTAAAAACACATTCCTCAGCATCTGGAGCACACACATGCCCCACTGCATCATAAAAGAGTATGAGGAAACCACCTACTTTGGATCATCCAAGAACTGATTGCATGTCGAATCGCACGGGACAAAGCCTGGAAAATCCAGTCAAACCTAAATAAACCCTCAAAATTCTGGAAGGTCATTCACTCCCTTTTCACCCCACTGGCTGCCAATCCCACTCCAATGCTAAATGTTAATAACTCTCTCCTATCACAGCCCACAGCAGTCGCCACTGAGTTCAATGTGTACTTCTCCACTTGTGCTGCCACCCCACTCTCTTCCCTGCCCAACACTACACCTCTCACACCGCCTACAGACATAAAGACCCAGACTAGGCCTTGCACCTTTTCCTTCAAAGTCATCTCTGCAACTGAGACCCTAGATGCATTGCTTTCTCTCAACCCTTCAAAAGGCAAATCCCCGGATGGATTAGACCTCAAACTTCTACACCTCTCCGTCCCCACTATAGCAGCTCCGCTTGCCAAACTCCTAAACCAATCCTTTGCTGCCACTTCCATCCCCCATGCATGGAAGCATGCCATTGTCATCCCTCTGCCAAAAGGAGGTGCCTCTACCTCCCCCTCTAACTACAGCCCTATCTCCCTCCTCCCAGTCCTAGCAAAACTACAAGAGCACCTTGTGCTCACCCAACTTACCTCCTTCCTCACTGACTCCAAATTCTTCACGCCATTCCAGTCTGGCTTCAGGAAGAGACACTCCACCACCTCCTCCCTGATAAGGCTTACAGACACTATCCTGACAGGCATGGACAGTGGACTGATCACTTCAGCTGTTTTTGTCGACCTTGCAAAAGCCTTCGACACCATCTCCCACCCTATACTGCTCTCGAGTCTTGCTGAATCAGGCCTTTTTGTCGCAGCCACAAACTGGTTCATTATCATACCTCTCTGATAGAACTCAGTCCGTTAGAGTCTCAAATGAGATCTCCACCCCCCTTCCCTTAACTACCAGTGTCCCACAGGGTTCAATTCTTGGTCCCATTCTGTTCTCCATATTCCTAAATGACCTGCCACTCATCTGCTCTACTTACTCATTCCACATGTATGCAGATGATACTGTACTCTACTACTCAGGCTCCACCCCTAATGTGGTACAATCAAACCTCCAAGCTGACTTCAACAAGGTACAGCAATAGTTTAGCTTGCACCAGCTCTCCCTAAATGCAAACAAAAACTGTCACTATGACCTTTGGCACACGACAACACCTGGCCAGACTCCCCTCCCTTCCCTACTTCGCCACCCTGGATGACCAAAAACTTGACGATGTCTCCTCGTTCCATTACTTGGGGGTCTGGCTCAACAGCCATCTCTCCTTCTCTGACCACTTCCATGCTATCTCAAAAAAAACTACGCCCCATGCTCAGTGCACTATATAGGAACCGCAGCAGCAACCCTTCCCCAGTCCGACGTGAACTGGTCCTGAAGATGAAACTCTCCTACATCAACTTCTGAGACATTGTATACAGTGCAGCCCCTAAGTCCACCCTATCTAAACTGGACACACTTTATAATGCCTTCTGCCACTGTGCTCTCGATGCCTCTCCCCTCACCCACCACTGCAACCTCTACTGAACCATGGCACTACCGTCCCTCGAAAACCGTCGCATCTCTCACTGTGCTAAATTTGTCTCCAACCTATGGCCTCGGGTCCATCCCTCCTACCTTGCCAGCGGCTTACAGATGCCCCACCCCCTCCATCATCTTAGATCCAGTGGCTCCCGCCAACTCTCAGTCCCTAGGTGGAAGACTTCTGCTGGTCAAGCTGCCTTCTCGCACCGGCTACCCAAGCTCTGGAACGCCCTCCCATGGCAAATTCGGCACTCTTCCTCTTCCTACTCTCTGCCTACAGCCCTAGCAAATTTCCTTACTACAAATTGCTCCTGTCCCTGAACCTGCCATGCCCCACTATCCCCCTCCCAAATGCCTGACCAGCATCCTTAGCCTTGCTACAGAAGCTGGCATGTAACCCCAACCTTGCACTTATGTCCTGGGCCTATTTTGCCCTATGTACTGTGTATTACTGTATGACTGTGATATACGTCCTCTGTTGTTTACAGCTGTTACTACTGTGCTAATTTACCTTGTCTGCTGCTCCTTGTCACAAAAATTGTTATTTGATACTATAATATCCTAAGTATTCACTGTGCGCTGCTTGTATATTGATGCAATCGTATATCCTTATGCTGCTTTTTATTTGCTTCTATTAACTGTTCATGATAACCTGCATATTATCATATCCATTCCCAGGTCGCACCAGGAGACAAGCATTTTGTTGCTCAGTGTGCCTTTCCTTGTGAAACAATTGCAATAAATAAATAAATTAATTAATAAAATTGCAAAGGGATTCAGTAGCCATCAGAGCAAGGCCATTTTACTGCTATACAGGTCATTGGTGAGACCACATTTAAAATATGGGGTGAGGTACTGGCATCCATATCTTTAAAGGGACATCAGCATGGTGGAAGAGTTCCAGAGGGAGAGCAACCAAGATGATAGAGGGGCTACAGGATAGATCCTATGAGGAGTGACTGGGAGCCCTGGGGATGTACTCCCTGAAGGAGAGCAGGCAGAGGGGTGATATGATAGAGACCTTCAAGTACATGAAGGGAATTAACAGAGTGTAAAATGAGGGTCTCTTTAAAATTAGTGAAAACAACACCACTAGGGGCACAGCCTAAAACTGATGGGGTGGGGAGATTCAGAAGGGATGTAAGGAAACGTTTCTACATGGAGAGGGTGGTGACCACCTGGAATGAGCTGCCAGAGGAGTTGGTATCAGCAAAGAAGGTGGGAGCATTTAAGAGGGCCTAGGACAAAGACAAAGGGAACCCTTGGGACCAAGGAAAGGGGGGAAGGAGGGAGGGGTGGTTGGGGTGGCAGGGTCAGTGGCGTAAGTGTAAGATCAGACCCTGCATCATTATGAACAGATGCGATAGAACAGACGGTATTCTTCTGCTGGCTTTTTTGATATGTTTCTAAAATAATTTTTTTTTCTTCACAAGTGATAGCTTGCATAGTAGGACGTGGTCAAGTCGACAAGGTGTGCACCGTGAGGCCACCACAACAGTGTGAACTTATTTGAGTGTATTCTAAATAATGTTTTTTGCATTAACATGCCTCCTCAGCTGTGTTGCTGTCTCCTCCTGATTCTGCAGACCAGGATTCTAGCCATCACCATTTTCTTCCACCCAGACAATATGCAACAGACAGATGCTGAAAACTACCTGAAATAAGACCAACAAAAACAGAAAACAATTACTATGGCATCTGCAAAACTTTTCAGACTGAACCCCCCTCCCCCAAAAAATAACTGCATATCATTCCTCTCAACTGCTATGAATTTCATGTAGGGCTATAATTTTCACACTCAAATTTTTCCTTGCTCCACATAGGTTTACTAATGTTCTCAATATTGTCAGAGCTATTTCTGGAAACACAAACTATTAAATCATTGAACTAAGTTGAAAGAAACATTCCTTATCACTAACCATATGTAGCCCACTATTTGTAGAGTTATTACTCTTTAAACTAAGAAAGTGCTACACATTCTGACCATTTGCTATGATTTTTGCAGACCAGTACTATGAATTTTAATGCTGAAAGGCTGAGAGGTATGCCCTATACTTACCTTCCCGAGGTTGTAAAACGTGTTGCGTTCCAATAGGTCAAAGATACAGACTGGAACATGTTGTCATCATTAACCATACCTGAAAATGGAAAAACAGAAAAAATGGTTACATAGTAACACGCGCCCCCCACCAAGAAATAACCCATACTTACCTTCCCATGGTTGGAAAATGTCATGAATTCCAAGGTAAAAGTTACAGACTGGAACATGATGTCATCATTGACAATCATAGAAACAGAATTTGACAGCAAATAAGGTCCTTTTTCCCCATCCTGCTAAATAATGCCTCAGATCCTACCTTATCTCTGGCTTTTACCTCCTCTTTTGAATTGGTGGGTTCCACTATGTCCATCCCATGCTGTTTTTAATTCCCCCACTACCTCTGCTTGGAGGTTATTCCATGCCTCCACCACCCTTTCCATGAAGAAGTACTTCCTCATGTTGCCCCTTAGTTTACCCTCTTCCAGTCTCATGTCATGCCCTCTTCTTCTACAGTATCTTCTTTTTTAAAAGATGCTACCCTCCTGTACCTTATTTATTCCCTTCAAGTATTTAAAGGTCTCTATCATGTCTCCCCTCTCCTCCAGGGTGCACATATTGAGCACCACCAGTCTCTCCTCATGTGACTGTCGGTGCAGGCCCTGCACCATTTTCAATGCCCTTTGTTGAGCTGCCTCCACCCTGTTTTTGGAGTTGCAGTCGCCAGTACTGAACACAGTCATCCAAATGAGGTCTCACCAATGATCTGTACAGTGGCATCACCACCTCTTTTCTTCTGCTGGTGATGCCTCTCACTATGACATAGAAACATAGACTTTGATGGCAGATAAGGACTGCTTGGCCCATCTAGTCTGCCCATTTCCCTACCTACAGGATAGGCCGCAGATCCTAGTTAACCAACAGCCAATTTCTTCCTACCCACCACAAGAATTGCCTTATGTCTGTCCCATGCATTCTTGAATTCTCCCACAGTTTTAGACCCCACAACCTCCTCAGGAAGGCTGTTCCATGCATCCACTACCCTCTCTGTGAAATAATACTTCCTCACATTGCCCCTGAACTGCCCTCCTTCTATCTTTAAATTGTGTCCCCTTGTTCTTGCACGTCTCTTTTTCTGAAACATGCTACCCTCTTGGACTTTGTTGATTCCACTGAGGTACTTAAAAGTTTCTATCATGTCCCCCCTCTCCCTTCTTTCCTCAAGGGTATACATATTAAGCTCCTTTAGTCTCTCCTCATATGGATTCTCTTGCAGAACCTGCACCATTTTAGTTGCCTTCCTCTGGACTACCTCTATCCTGTCTATGTCCTTGCGGAGATGGGGTCTCCAGAACTGGACGCAGTACTCCAGATGGGGTCTCACCAACTGTCTATACAGAGGGATAACAACTTCCTGTTTTCTGCTGCTGATGCCTCTCCCTATGCATCCCAGTATACCCCAGCCCTCCCTACTGCCTTCTCACATTGCTTGCTAACCTCAAGGTCATCTGATATGATTACCCCCAGGTTTCTTTCATTTTTTGTTGTTGTTACTACCTCCCCCCCCATTGTGTATTCTTCCCCTGGGTTCTTGTTTCCCAGGTGCATTATTTTGCACTTCTTTGCATTGAATCCTAGCTGCCATACTTCTAACCATTCCTCCAACCTTGCCAAGTCCCTTCTCATCCTTTCCACGCCTCCTTGTGTATCAACCCTGTTGCAGATCTTTGTGTCATTTGCAAAGAGGCATACTTTTCCTTCCAGTCCCTCTGCAATGTCACTTATGAAGACATTAAAAGGACTGGACCCAATACTGAACCCTCGCGGTACCCACTAGTAACCCTCTTTCTTCAGTGGACTCCATTTACAATTACCTTCTGTGTCCTGTTGTCCAGCCAATGTTTTACACAGGCTACCACCCTGGGACCCACTCCCAGGCTGGTTAATTTGACTATTAGTCTTTTGTGTGGGACTGTGTCAAATGCCTTGTTAAAGTCTAGGTAGGTCATGTCCACAGCCCCTCCCTGGTCTACTACTTTGGTCACCCAGTCAAAGAAATCTATTAAATTCATCTGACATGACCTTCCCTCTGTGAACCCATGCTGCCTTGGGTCCTGTGCCCCACTGGCCTCTAGGTACTCAACTATTCTTTCCTTCAGTATTGATTCCATCACTTTCCCTACCACAGAGGTCAAACTGACAGGTCTGTAGTTTCATGCCTCTGTCTTGGTCCCACTTTTGTGAAGGGGAATCACATCCGCCTTCCTCCAGTCCTCCGGTACCACACCATCCTCCCATGATTTATTAAAAAGAGTAGCCAGTGGTTTCACTAGTTCCCCCCCTTAATTCTCTTAAAATTCTGGGGTGAATTCCATCAGGCCCCATTGCTTTGTCCACCTTCAGTTTTAGGAGTTCTTGCAGAACCCTTTCTTCTGTGAAAGGACTGGGATCGACCCCCCTATCTAGAATGCTTCTGTTAATTGGATGAGGCACTTCCCCCTCCTCTTTTGTGAATACTGAGCAGAAATATTCATTCAGTATCCCTGCTTTTTCACTGTCCCCCTCTGCCCACCCACCGTTCATTCTATTCAGCCTCACTACCCCTCCCTTTGTCTTTCTATGCTCGTTGATGTACCTATAAAAGGTTTTATCCCCCTTCTTAACCGAGTTGGCTATCTTTTCCTCAGTTTGGGCCTTTGACACCCCAGCATTCCACTGGCTTTCCACATGGCCTTGGCACATTGCTTGGCCACCTTTTGGTCATCAGAAATGGTCATGCCCAGATCTCTTTCCTGTTTGGTGGCTGACAATAACTCTCCATCCACCATGTGATCCTCCCCTTGGTTCCTGCACCCCAAGTGCATTATTTTACACTTCTTCACATTGAGTCTTAATTACCACACTCTGGACCATTCCTCCAGTTTAGCCAGGTCCTTCCTCATTCTTTCCACCCCACCCAGAGTGTCAACCCTATTGCAGATCTTTGTGTCATCTTCAAAGAGGCATACCTTTCCCCCCCAGACCTTCTGCAATGTCACTAATATTAAATATTAAACAGGACTGGACCAAGAACTGATCCCTATGGCACCCCACTGATCACCCTCCCTTCCTCAGATTTTGCTCCGTTTACCACCATCTTCTAAGTTCTATCCCTCAACCAATTTGTCATCCAGTTTACCACCTTCTGACCTAATCTCAGTCTACCCATTTTGTTCACAAGCCTCCTATGTGGGAAAGGCGTCGAACACCTTGTTGATGTCCAGGTAGGCCACATCCACCGCTCCCCCAGATCTAGTTCCCCAGTAACCCAGCCAAATAAATCAATCAGATTTGTTTGACATGATTTTTCTGCATGAATACATGTTTCCGCGAATCTTGCACACTGCTAGTTTCAAGGTGCTCTACATTCCTTTCTTTTAGCAGTGATTCCATAATTTTCCCCGATGCTGAGGTCAGGATGACAGGGCTATAGCTTCCAGCCTCCTCTTTGCTCCCATTATTGTGGGGAGGAACTACCTGTGCCCTCCTCCAGTCCTCTGGCACCACAACCATATCAAGTGATTCATTGAATAGGGCTGCCAGTGGTGCTGCCACTGTGGCAAGATAAGGCCATACCTTATTGTTATAACCACATTTCATTGTATTTTTTGTGAGAAATGCATAAGAAATCCCCATGGGGACCCAATCTAACTTTCATGGGATCATGGGTACAAGGAAAAGCCATGGGCCTAAGAAATTATGTAGTTTCTTGTTACTAGGCAGAGAAGCTGTTTGCTGCTAGTCAGGGATTAGAGTTTAATTAAATCATTTAGAAGGAGTGAAAAGAATAATTAAGCATAGCTGGGAGGCCAGGTAGCCAAACTTGCTTGTGAAAAGGCTAGGACCTCTAGAGAAGATCTGATGTCTGGACCCCTTTTATTTGAGAGGTCTATACTGACTTAATCTCGTTACAGCTGAATGAGCTACCATTTAAGTAAATGGCTGTACTGAGTGTACAGTCATATCCAAAGACATGATCAGATATTTCCTGAAATTTCTGTGATATTTCTAGAGAAATCTCTTGCTTTCTGCATTTCCATAGTAGGAGCAGCAGAAACTCTTTAGAAATTTCACAAAATATCTGGAAATATCTGACCATGTCTGTGGCTACTACTGTAGCTTTTTTATTTTTATTTTCATCTTTATCCTGGCAGGTTCACTGTCACTTATCATCCCTGGTCACAGCCCCTGGGACTTCCACTGACATCTCCTGCTGCCATCCCCAGTTATCCCCAGCTTACCCCCCGGAGAGCGGGGCCGCGGCATCAGTCCCCTTCATCCGTGCCATGGAACAAGTATCTGGTCGGGGATGCGGCGATGGCAGCTAATCAAAGCCCCAGGGAGGGCTTCACACAGACAGCGGACCCACCCGCCATCTTTTTCCTGGTTTTCTCAGAGGCGGGGACATGCAATGAAGCCAGCGTCCACCCCGCCTCCCTATTGCCGGGCGCTGGTAGCGTGAGTGACTCCCAGCCTCCGCCAGAGGTCCTCATGCAATGGACACTGCTCTACCCTCCCCCCAGAGAAGGAGAGCTGCCAATAGGATGCTCTATCCTTCTCCCCCCAGCCAGCCCTCCGACGACCTAGGTCTGTTCCCGAACCTGGGTCGCCGGCACCGCATGTGGAAATCCAACTGCTGTGCCGGTTGGCTGGCCGCACTTCTACTGTAGCTTGATTGTAGCCATTTCAAATGAGGGGGGCTGGATGGTTTCCTAAAATTCAGTTTAGACTAGCTGACATCTGAGCCTTTTTTTCTCTCATATTCAGAAATGCACATTTGTTGTTTTGTAATAAAAAACTAAAACCTGATTGGTTGCATAGCCATAGATACAGAATGCTAGACAATCACAGGACAAGCCACTGTCCACTGGACCTGCCCTTTGAAAGCCAATAAAACAAGGGTGCACAGACTGTATCAAGGCCTTAAGCCTTTTGCATGTGGGGACCCTGTCTGCTAGAGAGCAGACACAATTTCTTCTCAAGTCTTCTCCTGGACCAAGAGCTAAGACTTCAGCAACAACTTTTTATGAATGTTTTTCACTTCAGATTTAGCAACTAAGGACTTGAGGTACAATTTTTCAAACTAGAATTCTCAAAGTTTAGGTTTTTTTGCATATTTCCATTTTATTTTCCATGTCCTGTAACCAATGTCTAAAATTATGTGTCTTTATGTTATTTACTGCATTTATTAATTAATTAGTAAAGCTTTTGGTTTACTTTTAAGATAATTCTGCTAGTGTCGTTTGTGTGTGTTGCCTTGGGGAGGGTTGTTCAAATTATACTACACCTGTGTGACTGTTCTAAGGGCCAAACACTGCCAAAGTGAAGTACCACTAGGTGCTCTGTGGATGAAAGGAGGGGAGGAAATATGAAAGGTCTCAGGAGGGGTCTGCGAGGGTGAGAACTGGTCCCTGCATTTCTGGGCAAAGACACAAAATAGGGTGCATAGGGCCCCCAAAGCCTATATATGCCTGTGGTTTTATGGTTTGTTTTGCAGTGGGTGAGAGGGTTCTATCCCAGCAACACAGACTTAAGGCTGTGTTTGTACCCCCTCACATGGAGAGAGAGAGAGCCATGGGATCCTCTGCTGTATGTTCAGTTGTGAAACAGCGAGCATACTAAACAGACTGAGGAAGGGTATCCCTGACCCCTGTCATAGGAGTGATTCACTGTAGCCCAGGGGAACCGGCCCCACAGGTGTGGGCTAGTGACAGATTTGGTGGCAGTGGTGGGATTGGCAAACTGTTTGAACAATCACACACAAAGAGGGCAGAAATTTGGAAAAAGGGAAAATTAGTTACGGGATACAGTCCCCACCCTGTTTCTTTTTTTTTTGCTAGAAGTAAAGGAAGTGTTGGGCAGGATACAGAAGGTTGGACTCACTATAAAGGCCAAAAGTGCCAGGTAAAGGCCGAAAAGTGCCAGGTGGCCATGGCTGAGGTATAATATTTGGGACATGTAGTACAGAGGGGACAACTATGTCCAAATCAGGCTAATATAGAGGCCGTTGAGGCATGGCCCATGCCAGAGGCCCAGAAGCATGTCAGAAGCTTCCTGGGGACTGCAGGGTACTACAGAATATTTGTAATAAATTACAGCACCCTGGTAGCTCCTCTGTCTAGCTTGTTAAAGAAAATGCAACCCAAGAAAGTAAAATGGGACCCACCATTTAACAGGGCCTTCACCCAGCTAAAAACTGCACTTTGCAGCCAACTATACTATGCCTGTGTGACTGTCTTAAGGGCCAAACACTACCAAAGTGAAGTACCACTAGGGGCTGTGTGTATGAAAGGAAGGGAAAAAACATAAACGGTCTCAGGAGGAGTCTGTGAGGGTTAGAACCAGTCCCTGCATTTCTGAGGAAAGACACATAATAAGGTGTAAAGGTCCCCACAAAGCCTATACACACCTGTTGTTTTCTGGTTCATTATGCAGTGGCTGAGTGGGTTATATCCTAGGAACACAGACTTGAGACTTTATTTCTATCCTCTCTCACAGGGAGAGGGAGCCCTGGGATCCTCTGGCATATGTTGAGTTGTGAAACAGTGATCATACTGAATGGACAGAAGAAGGGTATCCCTGACCCCTGTTACAGGATGGATTTGCTCTAGCCCAGGGAATGTGGTCCCACAGGAGTGGGCTGGTGACAGCCATCACCTCCCTTAAGTCCTTTAATACTCTAGGGAGGATCCCGTCTGGTCCAATGGCTTTGTCCACCTTCAGTTTAGTGAGTTCTTTTAGGACTCTCTCCTCTGCAAACAGACAGGTGTCCACCTCCCTGCCAATCCTGTTTCGTAGCTGCATTCCCTCACCTTCCCCCTATTTTGTGAAGACCGAGCAGAAATATTTGTTCAGGATTCACGCTTTCTTATGGTCTCTTTCCATGCTCTCTCCTTCCTCCCTTTTCATTCTTTCAATTCCCTTGGTCTTTCTCCTTACGTTAATGTATCTACAGAAAGTCTTGTCCCCCTTTCTTTTCCTATCTTTTCCTCTGTCTGTGCCTTTGCACTTCTGACCACTTTTCCTGTCTCCCATTGCTTCTGTAGATACACCGCCCTGTCCTCCTCCTTCTGTGTTTATTTATATTTCTTGAAGCCAACTTTTTCTCCCTTACTTTCCCTGCCACTTCCTTTGAGAACCACAGTGGATTTCTTCAACTCTTCTATTTATTATTCTGCTGAATGCAAAAGTTAGTCACCTCCATTATTGCTCCCTTTAAATGGGCCCACTGTTCCTCTACTTCTCTGCTTTTATTTCCCTGTGTTAGGGCTTTCTGGAGACATACCCCCCTTCCGTTTGCAAATCACAGATTCTCTGTGTAAATCTTTCAATCTGGGCTCTCCTCGGTATCTGGTGGGCCGATTGCTTCTGGAGCAAATCTTTGGTCCACTTGCAGGCAGCAATAACACACTTTTTCTCTTCAGGTTCAGGTCTCGATCCACTAATTGGATAAATCCAATTTTCACACTCAAAGCAGGTCTTCACTCTGGAAGATGTGACAGGTAGACCAGCAGAGCCTTCCCACTGATTCTTCCATGCTCCTACACAGAAGCAGCTGCTCGATGGCTCGAGCTGTTCCCTCTCTAAACTCCAGCTCTCAAATGACACTCTGCTTCAGGAAGTTCTGGGTTTTTCCCAGTAATCCAAAAGGTTTGGTTGGCTGAGGGAACTCTCTGTCATAGAAAAGGCTCTCCCTCCAGATCCATTTAAGCGCCAAACCTTAAAAAACTAGAATTCCTACAGAATTTCAATCCCACAAGACCGCTGGTGACAGTATCTATTTTAGGTACCCTGAGGTTCAATTGATCCAACATTGGCAGTCCAGAACCAAAATGGTGGCTCTTATGCAAAAGTTCAAGCTGCAATGGAAAGCAGGATAGAGAAACACCTCTATCATTATTATTATTGCAGATAAACAGTAAATAATCACAATTCCTAACAGGGATCCCTCTGTGCAAATAGCGACTGCAGAATGGAGTAGAAATATAGACTGTCTGGCTGGTTGAGAGCCTCAAAACACTTGGACCCAGTCCAGACTAATTTCCTCACACAGAACAAGAGCTCTCTTAAAGAGACAGGCATGGAGGCTCACGGGGGCACTCTCATGCAGACACATAAAGCTACTGCAGACACAGGACACCATGCTGACAATGGGCATTAGGGAGTCCAGGAAGATATTTATAAGAACCCCTATTTGTAGGGGAGTTACACTCTTTCTTGCCTGCAAAAACTTGGTGTCCACTTCAAGTCTATACTTACTATAATATTCTATAGAGAAAACATAATACTAACACTTGCATGTTTCATTTGGTATACCACAAAGAAAAAAACTGATGCATCAGGAAAAGCAAATAGACATTAAGCATTACAATAATTTTTCATGATAGCAATAATTTTCTGTAGTGATAACAGTTTTCATACATTCGTCATACACATAACTGCATTTCAAAGAATAGTTCAAACAGGTGACCACACTACTCTGACCATTTGGGTCTGTATTACTTCCTGTACTTTAACTAACATTGCTGAGGGCCCATCCCTATCAGCTCCTTCAGGGCTGTATGGGGCAGGGGCACCAGGATTTGAAGGCTTGACTATTAACATGGAAGTAGCAGAATAGCTCAGTTTGGGAAGAGAGCTTTCAGAAATGTAAACTCCTTCATGCACATGTAAGGGAAGATCCACAGGCCTCCCTGGGGAGTCATAACTGAGGCATATCACTGGTTTGGTGGCTCTTCCAGACTTTCTTAGAAGAACAGACACAGGCTCAGTGTTTTCAACATTTGCATTGGAGCCTGCTCCTGTAGAGAGGGGTACCACTGCACTGGTTGTTGGCTCTTTATTGGAAGCACTTTTGGCTCCTTGTTCCGTTAACTCTGGTTCAACAACATGGCTCTCAGTACTGGGATCCAAAGGAAGCCTAGATTCATCATCCAGGGGGAATTCCATGGAGTTTAAGTCTTGTTATACTTGGCAAACAATCTCAACATCATCCATTTCTTTATTGCCATTTGTCACAGCAGGTTTGGGATTATTACTTTCGCACAGCTCTGTATTTTCTGGTATGTCACCAGGAAGGCTTTCAGTAGCAGGCTCTCTTTCTTGCAATTCAAATAACTCTGCCAGATACAAAGAGTCAGCTACATCAGAAGTCAGACTTTGCACCTCACTTTCAGAGGGCACAGGGTCTGTGGAGAAGGTTGGAGGGTTAGGCAGTCCTGAAGGTCCAGCTTCATCTCCAAAATTGTACGTGGGATTACCTTGAAACAACTGACTCAGTTCATAAGATGGGTAATAGGATGCTTCACACTCACTGTCACCAGACTCAGACTGGCAATCAATGTCATTTTGGGCCTACCTGGGGGAGGCCTTGAATCTTTGACAACTGGAGAAGGGGTAGTCTGTCTGTTTTTGACTGCAGCTTTAGTTACAGGCCCGGGAGGGGCAGTGTCTTGAGGTACAGAGTCTATGATTACTTGACGAATGGGCAGCAAATGATTCCAGTGCATTGTCTTGATGGCTCATGGGTTATTTTCAGGGTGCACTTTATGGACTGGCAGATCTTCCAACTTACTGACAATCACATAAGGAAGGTGGTACCATCTATCAGCAAGTTTATGTTTTCCATGCAGTCCCAAATTTCGAAACAAAACCCGATCTCCAGGAAACAGTTCCTGAGCTTTGACATGCTGGTCATGCCTTTCTTTATTTGCCAAGTTTCTCTTCACACCCATGGTTTATGCCAGTTGGTGGGCATGGTTTAACTGGGCCTTTAACCTTTGAACATATTGTAAGTAGTTCTCAGCTTTGACTCCATCCGGGGACACCCCGAAGCAAATGTCTATAGGCAACCGGGCTTCCCAACCAAACATCAGGCGGTAGGGGGAAAGCCCAGTGGCATCATTTTTGGTGCAATTATAGGCGCATACCAAGGTGCTGATCTGTTGGCCCCATCTGGACTTGTCCCAAGGATGAAGTGTGCCCAGCATGTCAAGTAGAGTTCTGTTAAACCTTTCAGGCTGTGTATCCCCCTGGGAATGATAGGAGGTAGTTTGGGATTTTTGCACTCCCCAGAGTGAGAGCATTTCCTTTATCAGATGGCTTTCAAATTCTCTCCCCTGATTACAGTGAATTCTCTGAGGTGCCCCATAATGGACAAAGAACATTTCAACTAAGACCTTGGCCACTGTAGATGCTTTCTGATCCTTAGTTGGGTAAGCCTGGGCATAACATGTGAAATAATCAGTCACCACTAACACATTTTCAGCATTCTTCTGGTTGGGTGCAGCCCTCTGAGGTGGAGCTTATTTTGGAGGCAATGGCTACAAGTCCTGATATGGGCCTCAATGTCAGCCCCCATCTTTGGCCAATAGAACCGAGTACATGCCAAATCTGTGGTTCGGTCACAACCCAAATGCTCCATCTAATCATGGAGGGCCCGTAGAACTAAATGTTTGAAAGCTGTAGGCAATACCAGTTGCTGCTTGTTAAGTTGACCTTGTCTGTTTATGGTTTCTCTATAAAGTAGCAGGTTATGCAATTTAGGTCTGGGGCCCTCTTTAAACAACATTGCAGTCCGGGGATCTGAGGAATGGAGTTTGGACACATCCTTTCAAGCACATAGGGCATCAAACACAGGTTTAATCATGGGGTCTTGGGTCTGTGCCCACTGTACATTGACAGGGATGAGTTGAGGCAAGGCGCTAGGGTCTAAGGTGCAAGATGGCAATAGGCCGCGGGAACACAAGTGTCAGATGGACCTAAACAATCTACTAGGCAGTCAACTGTATCAGGAGATGGATGCTCATCTTTGTCGAATTTCTGGCAGAGGGCTTTGACAGACTGCTCAGACTTTCTCATCCAATTGGTACTAGAGTTAGGTCATCTGAAAAGGGCATCTGCATCAATGTGGTTCAAACCCAGTCGATACTCCACTGAATAGTCATAAGTGGAGAGTGCAGATAACCAGCAATGCCCTGTGGTGTCCAATTAAGCTGAGGTCTGGATATAAATTAGGGGATTATTGTCAGTTTTGACCTGAAACTTGGCAGCATAAAGATATTCGTGGAACTGGTCCACCACAGCCCATTTTAGTGCAAGAAATTCAAGCTTGTGTACCAGATAATTTATTTCGGATGGGGTTAGGCTCTGACTGGCAAATGCCACTGGGCATAAACCTTCCTCATACTCTTGATAAAGAATGGCACCAAGTCCCTTTAAGCTGGTGTCAGTGTGTAACACATAGGGTCTGGTGGGGTCTGCATAGGCAAGCACAGAGGCATGGGTGAGTTCATGAATAATATCATAGAAAGGAGCTTCATATTCTGAAGTCCACCTGGCTCCAAATGGTTCATGCATCCAGAAGTAAACTTTGTCCTCCTCCATCACTGCACTTTTTTTATACTTTTTGTTTGTAGGGGGATAGCCTTGAGTTAGGTTGAGTAAAGGGTGAATGACTTTGGAATAGTCCTTTATGAACCAGTGGTAGTAAGCGCAGAACCCCAAGAATCTTTGCAACTCTTTTAAGTTATTAGGCTGAGGCCAGGTGGTCAAGGACTCCACTTTGCTCAGGTCTGTATGAATCCCATCAGCTGACACTATGTGACCCACATATTTCACAGATGTTTGAAAGAACTGACACTTGTCTATTGATAGCATTAGTCCAAAGTCCTCTAGGCTGTAAAAAACCTTGAACAAGCGAGCTTCATGTTCCTCCAGCGTCTGGCTGAACACAATGATGTCATCAGGATACACAAGGCATTCTTATAAGTTCATGTCTCCCATTACTTGTTCCATCAGCCACTGGAAAGTGACAGGCGCACCGTAAATATCTTGAGTCATACATAACAACTGATAGAAACCCAGGGGGCAGATGAGGGCTGTTTTTTCATGGTCCTCCTGGGCCATTGGGATTTGATAATGCCCACTCCGGAGGTTGAGTACTGAGAATCACTGGCTCTTGTTGAGGCAGTCAAGAGCATCCTGGATATGGGGTATGGTGTACTGGTCTAGGACAGTCCTCCAATTCAATGTCCAGTAGTTCACACACATCCTCACCGATCCATTCTTCTTTCGGACTACCACAATCGGGGAGGCATAAGGGATCCGAGACTCTTGAATAATCCCTGCGGCCAGCATTTCTTGAAGGTGACGTCTAACATTATCTGTATCTGCTGGTACAAGGTGACGGGACCTCTCTCTGAATGGCCTTTCATCATGAAGTTGAATGTAGTGTTCAGCCCTGGTGACACAACCTATGTCCCACTCCTTCAAGGAGAATACTTGGCTTCTCTGAGACAACTTCTGGCTGATTTTGATGTTCCATTTGGCAGGAAGGTGGGACTCCCCAAAGTCAAACAGGTCAGGGGTCACCTCATCACCCTCACGAGGCACTTCTGCGTGCAGTATTGGAGGCCACACCTTCACAAGGACATTAACCAAATTGAGGCAGTCCAGAGAAGGGCAACCAAAATGGTGCAGGGACTGCATCAGAAGACATATGAGGACAGATTAACGGAGCTCAATATGTATACCCTTGAGCAAAGGAGGGAGAGAGGTGATATGATCGAGACATTTAAACACCTTAAGGCATAAACAAGGTGAAAGAGTCTAACATGTTTAAATATAAGAAAATAGCAGGACAAGAGGACACAGCATGAGATTAGAGGGAGGCCGATTAAGGGGAATGTGACGAAATTCTTTTTCACAGAAAGGTGGTAGATGCATGGAATAGCTTACCACAAGAAGTGGTGGCTATGAATACAGTGCAGGGCTTCAAACAGGCATGGGATAGGCATAAGGGAGCAATACAAATGACTATGAATAGATAGGTCACTGACAGAGCAAAGGCCGATGGCACATTTATAAGGTAGAAAAAGAAATGGGCAGACTGGATGGGCCTTGCGGTCCTTATCTGCCGTCAACTTCTATGTTTCTATGTTTCTTGCTGGGCAGCACAGCAGCATCCCCACAATACACAGAGGTTAGGGTGCACCATCGATTCACTCAAACCTCACGATCTGACATATTCTGGACTTGCACAACTACCTGCTGAGTGCATGCATGGGCCTGAGCAGGTAGGATACTAGGCTTGACCAACAGTCTCTCAGGCAGTTTCTCCTCTTCTGGGGCATCCAGCATAAAGATCTTATTTTTAACATTGATTTTTATGCGCACCTCACCACTGATGGTGCACTGAGCATACGGAGGTAGTTGCAAGGGGTCAGGATCCTTCTTCCAGACCACCCCCACAGGTTCACCCTTCTCAATCTCTGTGTTTGATATGTAAGTTGTAGGCTTGCTGTACTAGGGCTGGAATGCGCAAGGCCCATCCAGTTCACTTGGCTTGCATTTGAGCTAACCACCCGAACATATGCGCATTTGTACCAGTTAGTAGAGGGACTCCATCGTACAGTCCAGTTGGTGGGCGCACCAAGGACAGTGTCTCCACTTGCTCATCCACACCCACTACAGCAGTAGGGAATGACAACCAAACTCGTACATACCCCAGATAAGGATAAGATTTCTCACTCAACCCCCATACGTACAGTCCTTCAAAGGGTTGAATTGGGAGGTGAGATAAGTGCTGGTCATACCAATCACAGAAAATAATGGTGGCTTGTGAGCCACTGTCCAACACAGCATTGACTGTCACTATAGTCTCCATGGAGGGGCCCACCATCTCGGACCAATCCGAGGAGATTGGTTTGGTAGACTGTCCCACAGCAGTTGTGGAGGAGTAAGATTTTTTCAGTGGGCCTGGTTGGGGCTTTATATTGCTTTGATGAACCAAGTTTAACAGTCTGGCTGTAACCTTCTGCAGGTTTTCAGATGGGTACAACAACGTCAGGTATGTCCATCTTCGCCACACTGGTAGCAGAACACCTGTTCCCTGGAGTCACTGGAGTGGTTATGTTCTCCCTGAACTTTGTGCCAGTTGGAAGCAGAAGTTCTACTGTTTTCCGTTGACTTTGAGTCAGGATCTCTGTCCTTGCCACCTCCCCAGTGAGCAGAAGTACAAGTGGCATGTATGAGGTCTCCCAGCAGGGCTCTCAGCTCTCTCATTTCTTCTATTAGCTTGGACTCAACCCAGGGCTTAGGAGTGATGGCATGGACCCCAACACCCCCAGGAGAAACCTCACTTCTAGTCTCAGTTGGCAATGGGGAAGGGTGGGAGCTTCTGGCCTCTTCAGCCACAGCTTGTTGACTGGCTTGCATCTCCTTTACCTCTTTAAGCAGCTCTTTAACTTGCTGGATTTCAGTAGATTCCTTCCTTTCTTCAGACTGATCTGAGACTTGGCTGGTGCAGGCAACCCTGGTATAGGGTTCCCATCCATCCTCATCATTCTCAGCCTCTCGAATCTCTTTCATTAGCAAGCAATATTCGGGGAGTTAGTCTTTCTGTCATGAAATTTCAATTTCAGCATGAGCACACTAGAATACCAAGCAGATTGGAGAATATGCTCCAGCCTGACTCAGTTCAGTTCACTAACAGGAACTCCTCCTTTTCTATGGGCCCTCTGCAAGGCCCATTCAATTCGAGTGACAAAAGCAGACAATTTCTCATTTTTCCATTGTTTAGCAGGCTTGAATTTCCACATTAAGTCTTCCCCAGATTTGGTGCTGCCAAACACCCCCTCTAAGGCAGAGAGGTACTAAGCTGCAGTGGTCTCTGGGTTGGTGGATCAGAGAAACTGGATTGCTTCCAGTGCAGGGCCCCTTAAACTTCCATGAGACTCTTTCTTTTTTCCCCCTCCAATCATTGCCACTCTTGGACCAGTGGGGTAGCATAATCCATCCATGTTTCTAAGTCACCCTCCCCCACCGGCACAGGAACTGCACGAGAGAACAATCTGAGCCTGCGATAGGAGTCCAGGTGTACAGACAGTATCACAATGGGGGAGGTCACAACAGGAGATGCTCTGGGAGTAGACGGAGAGGCCAGAGAAGACTGTATGGGAGTGATCTCTTTCCAAATGTCCAACATCTTTAACAATTCCTTGGCTGTCTGGCCTTCAGTAGCCAACAGCCTTAACAGTTTGTCCTTGAACCCTTCCACCTTCAGGGCCCCCAGGGGAAAATGGGTTACTATGCAAATAAATAACTGTCCTCCCCATCTGGGACCCTTTGGACATGATAACAGGTGTACCCTTTCGGGGTCTATAGGGAGGCTACAAGAGAGAAGGGCCACCAAGGTTTGATCAAACAGATCTGAGTCCCACCCCCCCCGTACTTCAACCTTCCCCAGACAGTTAATCTTCCCCAAAGTTTCTTCAATCATGTCATTAGTGGTCCCCAGTGGGATATCTAGTAGCAATATGGCATGTCGGGGATCTAATCCCTCTGCCTTGCTCCAATCCATCATGTGGTGCATGACCAGCTTGTGGGGAGCAATTTTCCACTTGGGCATAGTAAGTGCATCCATGGCAGTTTCTGTCTCAATTTCACAATGAGTTGTAGTTCCCACTTCTGACCACTAGAAGATGCAAATCCCAGAAGTGCCTCCAAGATGTAACCCCTAGGTGACATTATCCTATGGGCTACTACCCCTGCCTGCGTGACTAAGCACAGGTTGAGGGGCCTGAGCCTCCGTGAATGGGTGCCTACACCAGGAGGAATAGTTTTGGGGTAGCATGACTGCTGTTGGTATAGCCCTCCGGGATGCTATAACGACCCACCAACCCTTCTAGTGGCCTAAACAGTTTAGCAATAGGACATTCACATTTACCATATGATAGTAATAATATGCTCTAACCCCTTGCACTTACCACCATGGCTGGATCCTCTGTGGCTCCCCTGGAGACCCCCTGGAAAGTAAGACCAGTGATGCAACAATACAATAGCGGTACTGTCTCCCCACCAATAAGGTACACAGTAGCCAGGTTAAACATGAAGCAACCAACAATCTGATTTATTCAGGGGGATGTGAACAAGGGTGGGGTGTAAATTGAGTAAGTGGTTAGCAATTCTGATTATATTCAGGTTGATGAAGCATGCACTGTAAGTCCCTCTGACACAGTCCCACAACCCTGGGTACCCAGTTGTTGAACAGGCCAGCCTGAAGCATTGCCCGGGGTAGGCTGGTGTTGCAGCTGTTGTTGGGGCCCTTTGGAAAGAAAACAATTAGCATGCACTCAACCCAAATATTAGTAATCCGGAGCCAGATAGCTCAGTCCATTGCAATAAACCCAAACACAAGAGAATCAGATGACACACAAATGATTGTAGCTTTTGTTGCAGGGAGCTACCCTGTTTTGTTCTCACGCTACCCAGACCAGGATGCAGGACAGACGAGATGAAGACCTCATGGTGTTGTACTGGATTGCCAGGGGAAGCAGGGCCTACACAACTCACTGTGGTGGTCGCTACCTGTTTGGTGGTGTTGAGCAGGGGGGCCAAATCCCAGAGTGGATCTTTCACAGAGAATATCTCTGAATTGGGAGCAGTGGCTTAGGCCAAGATGGCAGAGACCAGGCAGAGAAGACAGTTCGGATAAAGTCCGTGATGAAGTGCTGGAACAGCCTTCAGCTAGTGTAACAGAACTCACCATGGGGAACCAAATTGTGACCCATGAGACACATTCAGCACACCTATACCACTTAAAGTATTTTGCCACAGTTTGGATGAAGTCTGTTTGCAAATCGCAGATTCTCTGTGCAAACCTTTCGATCTGAGGCTCTTCTCGGTATCTGGCAGGCCGATCGCTTCTGGAGCAAGTCTTCGGTGCACTTGCAGTCAGCAATAACACACTTTTTCTCTTCAGGTTCATGTATTGATCCACTAATCGGATAAATCCAATTTTTCACACTCAAACAAGGTCTTCACTCTTGAAGATGTGACAGGTAGTCTAGCAGTGCCTTCACGCTGATTCTTCTGTGCTCCTACGCAGGAGCCGCTATTCGATGGCTAGAGCTGTTCACTCTCCAAACTCCAGCTCTCGACTGACACTCTGCTTCAGGCAGTTCTGGGTTTTCCCCAGTAATCCAAAAGGTTTGGTTGGCTGAGAGAACTGTCTGTTACAGAAAGGGCTCCCCCTCCAGGTTAATTTAGGTGCCAAACCTTAAGAAGCTCTGGCAGAGCCACTACGACTGTGAATGCATTAACTAGATAAGGGTGTTTCATGGGCTTAAACATAAACATTTATTTATTTAAAAAATATCAGATTTTCAAACCTTTGAGTCAGAGACTCATTTACAAAGGCACCTCATCGAAACTAATACAATGACAGCACAGTTAACAAATCCAAAAACAATGGCTCGGAGAGCAGACAGTTATAAATTCTGATGGGTCTCACCCCTCCTGGTGTCGCTACTCTCCTACAACCTAAAAAAAGCAGCCAAAGCACCAGGGGGTCCAAACCACAGCAGTTCCAAATCCCCCACTGCCGCACAACCTAAGGTCAACGAGCTTTTGCCTATCGGGCTGCAAGCTGGCTAAATGGACTCTCTAGTGATATCTCCACTGCCTCCACACTCGGCGCTTTCAAAAATCAGGCTCTGCCACTCACTCATTGCCTCCAGTACCTGTGACTGCAATGTCTAACAATGGAACTCCACAGTCTGGACTCCCGGATTATGAACAGATCCCTTACTCTGAGGCTCCCCTTGTCTGTTACATCTATGAGGGCCACAGCCTCTTAGCACTTTCTGCCACCACACTGCCCAACTCTTACACTTCTCTTGTTCTCTGACAAAGCCTCCTGGCTGCATCCCCCTCTTTCTTCCTCTCCTCCCACCGTTCTCTCTACCCATCCCTCCAGACCCCCTTACCCACCTTACCTATACCATTTCCCTCTGCCCCACTTTATTCACTTGCTGCCTCCCCCCTTTTCCTCCTCCCCGTCCCTTTTTTCTCTTTATATAGGTGTATCCAGCTATGCACCACTAATGCTATTTGTATGTGCTTCCATACATGCTTTTGCCTGTTATGTTCTGTCTTGCTGTAACTCATGACATGGAACCTTTGTAAAAGAGCCTTGGCTCAAAAGTATTTATAATCCTAGACCTAAATAAATAAATAAGAAAATAAATAAATCCTAGTGTGTCCTTCCCTCTGTCTGCTATTAGGAGTTTTTCCTAAATTAGCTTGCTAGCTGTATGGTAGTTTTACGACCCCTTGGGGTTCTCCATGACAAATAATTTTATTGGCTTTCTTTCTCCTATGATGCCCCCTGTCTCATGTGAGTGAGGTAGTCATGCCCTTAGATTTAGCATGTGTACTGCTTTAAAATTAGTTTAGCAACAGCAGAGCCTTGTAACTGTTCTTATTCAAGGAGCACAAATGTCAACAGTTAGTTTAGCAGATACCTGAGAGCAAGCTAACTGGGGTTTCTGTAAGACAACAGCTACTAAATAGCTCTAATTCACTATTTTTGTTTTCTCTGTGCATCAGGTCTAGCTAGCAGGAGTGTTTTAACATCAAAAACACAAATAATGAATTAGAGCTATTTAGCAGCTGTTTTAGCCAATAAAACTATTTGTTATGGAGATCCCCATGGGTCATAAAACTACCATACAGCTAGCAGGCAATTTAGGAAAAACTCCAAATGGCAGACAGAGGAAAGGACATACTAAGAATTAACATACATATCAAAACACTCTATATAACATATGTTTTTTGCACATTCTGGATGGGCTACTCCTTTAAAACAATTTCAACCCCTCCCCCCTTGACAGATTGCATTCTGGGAAGATTACCTTGGCAAGGTGCTATAAAAAAAACCTGAAAAACAGGTTTAATGGAGTGAATGCTGACATCCTATTGCTAGTGTCCATGATAAAATAAAAAATAGTTAAGATTTTTTTTATGTCAGCTCTGATCAGAATAGCTTTTAAAATCATCAATTGTTTTCTCATTCAGTGTTTTCTAATACATCTCAAACTTAAAAGAAAAAACACACTTTATCATCAAAGTCTGTTTTCAGCTTCCTACCATACACTTCATTTGTAAAAAAAAAAAAATGATCTTGTCACAGACCACAATCAGCACTAACTACTAACAGAATGTTGATACCTACATTTACAATTTAGCAAATACTTGAAATCTAACTGAGTGGGGTTTCTGTAAGAAAACAGCTAGAGTCTGTTAATTATAGCATTTTATAGCATTGATGATATTGGCAGTTAGATCTGGGTTTTAATCCAACAGCCCCCACAAAAAAAAAATGAATATTTTCTTACATAGCTAGATGAGTGTCTAGGTCTCCTTCTGAGTCCCCAGGTGACTCTGATAATCATTTGTTCCAAAGGATTTTTAAGTCAATTTGAATGCATTAAATATATTCTGTTCTGTTCTCCACTGCACAGGCATGTCTCTTCGCTGATAAGGTCCCATACAAAAAAATAAGTTAGCGAATACCCAACAGTTACCTATTTAATAGTTAATTGCTAACTAAAAAGTTGAGTATGAAGCTTAAGAATTAGTTGACTGGTTTTAGTCAACTAATGCGCAACCCTTGTTATGTAGCCATTAGTTGATGGTTTTTTTTTTGTACTTATGCATTAGATGAAAAAGAAGACTTCAAAAAATATTGAAGTTATGAATTGATTGAATTTTACACTTTAACATAATCCATCTTAGCTATTAGTTGACTATTTGACTTAGAAAATGTTTCAGAAAGTATTGAAGTTATGAATTTATTGAATTTTACACTTTACCATAATCTAGCTTAGCTATTAGTTGATTATTTGACTTAGAAAATGTTTCAGAAAGTATTGAAGTTATGAATTTATTGAATTTTACACTTTAACATAATCCAGCTTAGCTATTAGTTGATTAACTTAGAAAATGTTTCAGAAAGTATTGAAATTATGAATTGATTGAATTTTACACTTTAACATTATCCAGCTTAGGTATTAGTTGGTTATTTGGCTTAGAAAATGTTTTAGTTTTTCAATATAAATTCCCGAGTTAGTAATTACATGATATTTGAAATTAGTATTTTTTCTAGTTAAATTAGGGCTCTGTGGTCCTTATCTGCTGACAGATTCTATATTTCTGTAGCAAAACACAAATAGAATTTTCCAGCATGATCCACATGGGGTGGGCAGAAGAGATCTGGATAAACTGGCAAAATGGTCAGAAGAGTGGCAACTGGGGTTTAATGCAAAGAAGTGCAAGATCATGCACATAGGGAAGAGAAACCCTTAAGTTACCTATAGGTTGGGAGGGGAGTTGCTGGCAATCATAAGGGAAGAAAGAGACTTCGGCATCATCATCACAGATGACCTGAAATCATCCAAGCAGACCACTAAAGCAGTACTTAAGGCTAGAGGACGTTGGGATGTATTATTAGGGTATTACAAGTCGTAAGAGGGAGGTAATAATCCCTCTTTACACGACACTAGTTAAGCCCCATCTGGAGTACTGCATGCAGTACTGGAGGTCACACCTTCACAAGGACATTAACCAAATTGAGGCAGTCCAGAGAAGGGCAACCAAAATGGTGCAGGGACTGCATCAGAAAACATGAGAACAGATTAACGGAGCTCGCCGGGCCACCGGTGCAGCGGATGGTTTCGCTGCGATGCCGGCGTAATGATCGCCAGCGTCATTGGCCAGCCGGCAGGGAAGAGATGGATTGAGCACCCCAGGGCTGCTCTCCTTCTCCAGGGGGGGAGGGTGGTGGAGTGATCGGAGCTGTGGTGATACCCAGTGGAGGCTGAGGTGCACCACAAGCTCCGACGCCAAAGTAAGCTCGGGGGCGGGCGGACGCAGGTCATCATTGCACGTCTCGTCCCCCACCTAATGGGTAAAAAATAACACTGCTGGCTGCCAGTATGATGCCTGCCCCTCCACTCTAATGAGCTCCCAGGCTGGTTCCCGGACCTATCCCGTTGTCTGTGGCACTTGGGCCAGTGCTGCAACCCCACCCTGGGGGGTAATCCAGGGGGTATCTGGGAGTAAGAGCTAATATGGGAGTGGGAGCGGTGGGGGCCGTGACCTGGGCAGATGGCTCAGAGGCAAGCAGCAGATAAAGAATTAAAAAAAAAAAAGATTAACGGAGCTCAATATGTATACCCTAGAGCAAAGGAGGGAGAGAGGTGATATGATCGAAACATTCAAACACCTTAAGGGCATTAACAAGGTGAAAGAGTCTAACATGTGTCAATATAAGAAAAATAGCAGGACAAGAGGACATAGCATGAGATTAGAGGGAGGCTGATTAAGTGGTAATGTGAGGAAGTTCTTTTTCACAGAAAGGGTGGTGGATGCATGGAACGGCCTACCTCAGGAAGTGGTGGATATGAATACAGTGCAGGGCTTCAAACAGGCATGGGATAGGCATAAGGGAGTAATACAGATTAGTATGAATAGATTGGCCATTGGCAGAGAAAGGCCTATGGCACATTCATAAGCTAGAAAAAATGGGCAGACTGGATGGGCCTTGCGGTCCTTATCTGCGATCAACTTCTATGTTTCTAATTTGAATTGGAAGAAGAATAACAGCAATACATTAAGTATATACCCAGGGCTTATCAACTTAATTATATTTTAATAGTTTGCATGTCCAGAAACAGCTCTAACATTATGAAGAAAATCAGTAAACATCTGTAGAGCAAGAGTAAATGAATTTGCATGATATATTAGCTCTATGTGAAATTCACAGCATTTAAGAGATCTGTGTGGGAGGGAGCCAGCACGAGTGTGTTTGTGTGTGTGTGTGTGTGGGGGGGGATTCTCTGCTCATAACTGTATGCTGCTTACAGAGGTATAGTGTGACACTTTCCTCTCCACATCTTGTGCTCAGAGTGCAAACCTGGTCACTAGCATAGTGTTTGATTTTGTGCATGATGATGTTCAAATCATACACTTGGAGTAAAATGGCAAGCTACTCCACAATGTCTGCATTATCAACTGAGTTGCAGCCAGGTTTGAAACTTACCTACTGTACTGTTTCCCTAAGTGTGCCAAACACCAGCAACATAGTTAATATTGTTAATAAGGCTGGGTAATTGTCTCCAAATATGTTTTAGAAAGTATACCTCTTTTTACTGTGTATTAAAATACATGTGTTTATTTTGCTGTGTATTTATATTATGCACTATTATTTAAAATCAATAAAATGTTATTGAAAATAAAAACAATTCCCAGAGGGAAGTGGAGTGCACACTTCCATCTTGAGTCTCATTTCAGTGTTATTTCAGTCCAGACTGACAAAGCACTGCTTTTCATCAGTGCACTGTTAATACACTGCATTGACTTTCTGCTACACTGTTGTACCACTGCTCAGTCTTTCTTATTTTTTGATGCAGACTGTAAGAGTACTGCAAATAATTATTACATTTTCTTGCACACTTCTTTAGCACTGTATTTCCTTCACAAATTTTTGCTGCACACTGTAGTAGTACTGGCAACACTTTATAATTGTCATCACACATCTTTAGCACTGCATTGTCTCAGTAATCTGGTTACCCTTACTGAATTTGTCACAATTGCATTACAGTGGTATAGCAATGGCAATACTGTGGTCAGCTGAAAAATCCACAATGGTACTACCCAGTGGTACTCTGGTATCACAGTGGTAGGCGATATATAGATTTTCCTCTGTGCATTGGTAGTGCACTGGCAGAATGGTATCCCTAGGGCATTTTTGACCATTTTCTCTGTCTCTCACACATACACTGATAATACAATGGTATCACCAAATTTTGAGATTTTTGTCAGCTCCCACAAATACTGGTACTCTGGTAGCACAATAGTACTGCGTTATGTTTTTTTTTTTTTTTTGTGGGGGTCCTCCGTCCTCCTTCAGCCTGGTCACGGCCCCCGGAGCTTCCACCACCTGCCCATTTGCCACCCCTCCCGGTCACCCCCGGCTTTCCCCCGGAGGGCGGGGCCACGACACCAGACCCCTCAACTCCAGTGCCATGGAACCAATATCTGGTTGGGAGTGCGGCTGCAGGGGTGCATTGAAGCCTCCGGGGAGGCTTCACCTAGACGGAGGACCTCCCCCTCCTTCTTTTTTCCTCCTCGGTTTTCCTCCCTCTCGGAGGCAGGGACATGCAATGACGCCAGCGTCTGCCCCGCCTCCACCCTGACATAAGTGCGGCAGCGTGAGTGCCCCCAGCCTCCGCCAGGGGTCCCCATCGCTCCGGATGCTGCCTCGACCCTCCCCCAGAGAGGGAGCAGGTCCATAGGACGCTCAATCCTTCTCCCCAGCCAGCCCTCTGGCGACTCGGGTCCGTTCCCGAACCCGGGTCACCGGCGTCGCAAGCGGAAATACCACCGCTGCGCCGATGGGCCGGCAGTACTGCGTTATTTTGACATTTTGGTATTTGGTACCTCTCACAGCAACCCTAGACTCATGTGGTAGCACAGTGGTACCAGTATTAATCTCATTATACTCTGTACTCTAACGCATTATTAAGATAAACTACAGTATCAACCTCATGGAGAACAGCTCTCCATTCCATATTTTTATTTGTTCACTTGTCTTTATCTTACTGGTAATGGACTGTTATTGTTCACATAGACCTGAACACTCAAAGAGCATTTGCAATTGCTAAATGAGTAAGTGACTCTCAAACAACACTTTGCACCCCAAAAACAGGGTAGAATCACAAAATGATATCTTGAATAGCATAATTAGTGAGTCTCCGACCAGTTGGTGAATGGCTGTAAAAGATGTTGCCTCCCTAAACCAGGTATTATCACCTCTGCCTCCTACCCCTGCCCCTTGAGCTCCCACCATCAGTAATATCACACTTCGCCTGGTGTTCAGTGGTGCTGCTATCCATTCCATACATTGAAAACTGCCAATACCTACCTGCCTACCCAATCCCATCGCTCCCACCATTCATGGCTCCCACCATATGTTTACACACTCTCCCCACAGTGGCAATTGGCAGAGACACTCTGTTAACCTCTGTGACTGACTGAGGACAGAATGTCAGTTTTGCACTCATGTGCCTACTGTATAAACAGCTGTGTACAGTTAGCACATGATTGTGAACTATCATCCATTTTGTACCCAGTCAAGAAGCTGAGAGGCTGGTCTGTGCCAAATGTGGAAGGGAGTCAAATATATAGTAAGCCTGGGGGCCAGGGGGTAGTATTTGCTGTAAGAACTAACTGGGTCATGGTGGGGACTTTGGATATACAGGGGGCAAGGGCTTTCACTCAACACACCACTGCTCACGCTATCAGGCCCTGGGCTGGCTTCCCCCTTCAGCCCAACAGACCTATCTCCTGGCCAGCACAGTCAATAAGGCCATCCAAAACTGAGCTACCTCTCTGCAATCCCACCTTCTTTGGCCAAAAGTGTTTGTTCTAGAGCTCTGCTTCACTGCTGGCCCCATGCTTGAGTGCCCCCTGTTCTCCACCTGTATGGGTAAATGTGCATTCTCATCTGCAGCCCCTTTCCTTTGGAACAACCTGCCCACTCCACTTAGCACCAGTGACTCTCCAGGAATCTTCCACTCTCACCTTGGATCTCACCTTCTGTCCTCCACTCCTTGCTCCTGCCCTCCCAACTTATTGTCATGCCTCTACTTCCTTCCTCCTTTTCTTTCTTGGTCCATACCTACACTGCCATGATGCACTTTTCGCTACTCATCTCAGATCATGCCTAATTTGTATTACAACTTGGCTACTACTGTACCTGCTATTGTCATAAATGTTATTTATCCATTGTGCTGCAAGTTTATATATATCTTCATATAAATATCCTGTATATTTTTATTACTGTCTATTGTATGCTTGTCCCAGCCTCCTTTGTACTTGCTTTTATTCCTGTGCCATCCTCAATGGCCCAGGTAATACCTGAAAATGGTTCTCAGATCAGTGCACCTACTCGGTAAACAAATGAATGAATAAATAAATAAATGAGAACCACTGGACATCAGGGATAGTAACAATCTACTGTATACCTGCTGGGTGATTGTAGGATGTGGTAGGACTGGAGAACAAGTAAATTAAGAACCTGGACCTGTGGGATAATTAGGGGAAGGGTTCCAATGGAGACTGTTTCCCAGGAGGGCGCTTTGGTGGTGTAACTCCCAGGATGTGTTTTGCCTGGTGCTGTAATGTGGCCTGTGCTGTAATCGGCATCAACAACATGGCTATCACACCAGCATCGGTGAATCCTTTCTCCACACCCTCCTGAGTGTCAACCCTATAACAGGTTTTGGTGGCATCTGCAAAAAGACATACCTTCCCATTCAGTTCTTCTGCAATTTCACTTATGAAGACATTGAAGAGGCCCACCCTAGTACTGAGCCCCACCCTGCACCATGCCTTTAACCAACTGTTGAAAGCCATGTGGAGAGTCCTCTCTTCTCCCCAGATGTATATAGGCAACCTTTTGGCAAAAGCCACCATGCATGTTTGAGGACCCTCCCCCATCCCTGAAATTTCCCTGCACTACCCCTACCCCATCCCTTGCTAGGTCATTTGTCCTCAGGTGGACAATGACATCTAGCTCCCTCTCATCTCCTGCTGTCTAATGATCCATTGTATCTGCTCTCATCCCTCCAAGCCAAAGTACCTCTCAGGTATTTCACCTCTCTCTCCTTTACCACACCCTGCTTGCAAGTCTACCTCCCAATTAAGTCCCCCACCAGCAGTTGCTTCCTACTCAGCTGGGGGCCTCTTCCTCCCTCCTTGTAACTGTGGAATGGTCCATGGACAGTGCTTTCCTTGGGGAAGGTTTCTCCAGGGGGCTGAAAGGGTGGTTCAGCTGCAGGGAGAGTGGTTGGCTGGGTAGGGCCCATTTCAGATGCAGGGAGAGTGGTTAGTAAACAAAGCAGGTGAACTGGAACTCTGGCAAACAAACTGGCACAAGGGCAGAAAATGCAAGCCCCATAGGAAAGAGCACAGTGAGGGCTACAATAGGTAATTTACCAGAGAAGTCACAGGTCAGGGAACTACAGCTGAAGAGAACATGGAGAACAGGCAGGCATCAGAAAATGATGCATGGGGGCAGCGGACTGATGAGCAATCATGATGGCATGCATGGGAACTACAGATGCCAGGATGCCAATGCTGGGGGGTGCAAAGGCCAGCTTAGGTAGGTGGATACTGACCTGTAGGTAGAGTGCACAACACACAGGGACCCCTGCATACTGGACAGCAGGGAATGTACCATGGAGCATAGCCCCACTGCAGCACAGTAGCTGATGGAGGCCCAGGACACTGTGGACACAGAACTTGAATGTGACCATGGTGCACAGCACAGCCATGAAGCACTGGGACTGTGGGCAGACAGTGACACTACAGTACCGGTACAAACCACCCACAGACAAGTAGCAGCTGCCACAGGTGTGGCCCATGGAGTGTGATGTGCAAACGAAGTGCAATCACACCTGCATCCCTGAGCTGGAACCAAAGCTGGTCAGTGTTGCACAGTCCTCTGGCACAATGGAGGACAGCGTGGAAGCCATGGAGGGGCCAGAATGCTCAACTGCAACCCCAACAACATGGACAATCTGTGAGGTGGTACCATCCAGGAAGGGAAAGTCCAAGCTAAATGTGAATGGCTACCTCCTGGTCCATGAATGGACATGCAATGAGACAGTTTACTTTATTTTATCATATCATATTTTTCACCTGCTGCGGCACACACTCCGGGCTTGGGGCATCCAGCTGCCAGCTCCACCCACCTGGAGAGCTGGGTAGCTCAAATTGCACCCAGGAGAATCAGGAACAGCCATCATGCCATCCTGCTGGAGGGCTCCCCCTCTGCCTCTACCAGCCAGGACAGCCCCGGACCCTCCTCAACAGGACTCCACCAAAGTCCTCTGGGTGGCTCAGAGAACAGCCATCAAGCTGCAAGGTCATGCCCAGCCATTTTCCTTTGATTGGCCCCAGTAGCACGGACGTGCAATGACGTCCAGGCAGAACTTGCCAACATCTGCTGTGCTCCCCCATCTAGTGTCACCGACACTAGTAGTGCCCCTGGGCATCCCTAGTGGGCTGCTACAGCACGTTGAAATTCCCCAGCCCACCCCAAGACTGGGAGAGCAGTCTATTGATGTTCGATCCCAGTCCTCCCCTGCTGATCCCCGATGGCCCGGGCTCAATACTGAACCTGGGTCACTGGCATGGCACAAGGTGTGGCATCCAGTGCCTTAACCCTCAGCACCACCGGGCCAGCCTGAGACAGTGTAATGGTGCTGCCAGCACCATAAGTCCAAGTCCTGCCTCAGCCAGGCCATCACACTGCTTCTGGATGGCCAGCACCACCTAAAGAAAAAGAATGAGGACAAACATGCTCTGGAGGTGACAGATGCTCTACCAGCACAGGCACTGGCTGGCATCAAGTAGAAGGCACACAGCACCATGGTTAGCCCCACATAGCTACTGCAGAGTGAGGCAACTGTAATGACCACTTAGCTGTGGCAACAGTTGCCAAGCAAGAGGGTCCTGCTGCAGACTGTGAACAGGACCCGCCACAAGGACCTCTCACCAGAACCTGTGACACTAGCTGACCTCACTATCCCCAAGCAGCTACAGACGGTGACTGGATGGCCATGGTACAGCAGAATCACCAGCAGCACCACCCACCAAGTCCTTCTACTCACCACAGAGGACAACATCAGGGACCTGGCTCAGGCACCCTTCTGGGTGATGGATGGTATATTCAAGACTGTGCCACACCTGTTCACTCATTGTACACCATCCATGCACCCTTGGGAAACAGACCCTTACAATCTCATCATGTCATTGGTGTATACACTGATGACGACAAAGAGCTTGCAATGTTACTGCATCTTGTTCCAGGAGCTGAATAAATATGCCAGTATACAGTCCTACACCCTCAAACCACCTGCAGTCATCACTGACTTTAAGCAGGCTGCGATCAATGCCTGTAAGATGGAATTTCCGCAAGCCATAAACAAGGGTTGCCTGTTCCACTTTGGGCAGATTGCATGGTGGAAGGTCCAGAGCTTTGGCCTTGCACCACAATACAGAAGTGACCCAGACTTCAGCCTGAAGATCCATGAACTCATGGCCCTCGCCCATCTCCTGGCACAGGACATTCCAGCAGCATTCAGCCTCCTGAAGCCAACCATTCTGCCCAATGCCACCACACTCCTCTATTGTTTCGAGCAGACACATGTGCTGGGCAGGATATAGCTGTACAGTAGGGTGGCCAAGGTGCCCACGAGATACGACCCCATGTTCCCGCCTCAGCTGTGGTTGGTTGCGGATCTCAATGAGAGAGGTATACTGTGGACCCAAAGCAATGTCGAGACCGAGCACTGCCATCTCCATGCTCTGCTCGGAAAGGTGCATGTAGGGGTCATGACAATGCTAGCAGAGCTCCACAGGGAACAGCAATGGACCTATGTCACCAGGGAAGGCATTTGTTGTGGTCTGCCATGGACGCCATCCAAGAAGAGCTATAAAGCGTGGATAAGGATGGTACTGGCATCCAAGGACAAGGGCAAGCTGCTGAAGTTCTTCTGTGGCATGGCACACAACACCACCCTGTAGGGTTTCCATGGTGACATGGCACCTAACAGTTGCACACTCACAGTACACATCATGCACAGCCACCAGGTTGCCACTGTGGCCCCCTACTGTTGAATAAAGTTTCACCCCCACATTTCACATGCACCCCAACCTGGTGGCGATGTCTCATCACAACACTGCTGGGTATTGCCAAGCAGCCCACTGCATACTGGCATGTCTGCACTGTGTGTCACATGTTGCACAGGCCTGACTCTGTGTGAGTCCCCCCAAAATCCTTTCAGCTGTTCATGTGTGCAACACGTTGCAGAGCCTGAAGCTATGTGAGTACCCCCAATCCTTCCAGCTGTTGCAACTGTGTGGCAAAACATTCCCACAATAGGCCTTGTGAGCCCCCAACACACCTGGCAGCCTTCATGCCACAATGGGCTCCTGTGGCACAGGCCCCCCCAAACACCTCCAGACTTTTTTCTGTGTGCTTACTGCAAGCCCATAGTGGGCTAGCATGACACGGCCACATGCACACATTGCACGATTAGTGCGATGGCATGCTGCTCTGTGTCCTGGCATCCACATGTGGTGTTGCTGTGGACCATTTCCTGGTGCAGCTATCCATGCTCTCGCTGTGCCACTCTGCTGTGTGCCTGCAGTGTCATGCATGCACTGACCAACAGGCATGGTGCTCCAATTCCTTCATGCATGCCCAGCTGGCTGGCTGTCAGCTGACATCATCATGCATGCAAGGATGCATGGACAGTCCACCATACTGCCTGGGATGGCTTGTCAACACACTGGGGCACACACGGCTATTTGTTTCATCCCTGTCCCACGGATGGTGAGACAGTCATCCTTAACGGGGGTCTGTGATCAGGTCAGTGTGTCCTCAGAAGGTGCACCATATAGGGGGTGGGTGTTTTCACATCATCTGTGCTGTTCAGTAGTGGCTCAGGTCCTGGGATGGGTGGCGTAGGTTGGGATCGGGTGCTTCATGTGTTTGTGGAAAATCCACTCAACAGCAGCACAGCATCCCGACTTCCTCTGGTCTGACAGTGTGTCAGGCATTGTCCTGGATCAGGTCACTGTGTGTTGAGCTGCTGGGGCTGTTGGGTTGTTGTGTGTGGGATGCAGCATGTCAGACTAGTAAGCGTTGGGATTATAAAAGGGTACCTAGGAGGGCAGAATTTTCTATGTGCAGGGAGAGGTGTCAGTGGTGGGATGGACAACTGGAATCTGGGCAAGACGGGTAGTCTGAGTGGGTCCAGCTGCAGAAAGAGTTGTTATCTAGGGGGTGCTGGTCCAGCTCTAAGGAGGGTGCTTTGTTTGGTGAGGCTGGGAGGTTGGTCCAGTTGCAGGGAAGGTGGTCTACTGAGGTGGGAAGGCAGGTCTGGGGGGTTCCATCTGCAGAGGGATCTTGTCTGAGGGTAGGAAGGATAGCCTGGAGCAGCCAGCAACAGGGAGGGTGATAGTTGATGGGAAGAGGCTGGTTTGGGGCTTATAGGGTGGACTAGCTGCAGGTAAGGTACACAGCTTGGGAGAGGTCTATTGGGATGTTGATATGGTTGTCCAGCTGGGTGGTCATCTGTGCAGGGGGTGTTCAAGATGTGAGTGGTTATGGGGGTGCAGGCCCAAAAGGCTGTACTTGGAAACCCTCACTGAAGTCAAATACTAAATTTAGTATTAAAGCATTCATTAATTTGCCTTCAAAGACTAATTGTAGTCATTTTTAATAATCTTTAATCATCATTCAAAAATACAACCGCTAAGAATACTAAATTCTAAGAAGCATTTCAGCAGACTAGTTGTTCAAGAGTAAGTTATTGCTAAATGAAGATTAGAAATAGATCTGCAATGCTCTTAAAAGTAAATTTTTTTTTTAATATAACTGAATCATAAATGAAGATTGCAGTAAGCGGAGTAGTTTTAGGATTTAAATTAGCCAATCAAGGATGGGTACATTACCGTGCATTTCAGTTCTACTAAGCAAGGAGACAGATAAAACAACCAGCAACACTAATGAATTTTAGAGAAGGTAAGCAATCATAAAATGTGGGTTTTTACCTGGAAATAATATGGTGCAAAACAAGTTGGCAGTGTCCTTCTAAAAGTCTATTCTAAACTACTTTTCCCATAAGTCTACTTAGTCAGAGTCCTACATTTCCCAGCTCTCTTCCTGTCTATGTTCAGTCTGATGAAACTGCACGAGTGCTCTGTGGTCTCCATTTTTGAACATCTGAGGTTTCCTACAGCTAAGATTTACATGTTAAGGTAAGAGCTTATGTTTAAAAAGTACATCTTTTTAACTCCCTGAAATGTTAAATACAGTAAGGGAATTATCACTCAAGTGTTTTGTTTTTTTTTCTAAATGAAATGCTGAGCAGGTTTCACTATCAATGTTTTGTCTTGAAAACATTTTCTCTTCTTTGAACTTGTGGTTAAACTTTGAAATACAGGTTTTATTTTCAATCACCCTTCCCCCTTTAAAGTGTCTAGGATGCATTGTGCCTCTAGATTACTTGTTATTTGTGGAATATTTGCTGATTTAGTCACTTTAAAGTAGTGGGGGTGGGGGCGGGAGAATGAACATCAGTAAGATTGTATAATTGAACAAATTCAGAATGCATTTTCTGTGTGTATCCATTTAGTAATCTATTTAACTATATTTACAGAGAAAAGATTACAATATTTTAATTTGAGAAAATCTGGAGTTCCCTGCATATAAAGGAAGAATTATTTACTGCAGATATTTGAGTGTATTTGTGGGGGAACTGTTTTTTTGCATTTAATATTTGTGTTTAACAGTTGGTGTTAATCCATTTTGTAATCTGGGGATCAGTGCATTTTTTTTTCTTTTGCTGAAGACTGCATTAATTTATATTTTGTGTTTATTTTGTTTTTGTTGACCGGCTAAGTGCACTAGACAGATTCTTGCCTATTTTCAGGCACAACCCGGAGGGAGGAGGATACAGATGAAAGCCAACTGACCTTGGACCAGATAAGCTGTTGGTGGTATTTTTAGTGAACTGGGGGGAAATTTGGCCAGGGCACCAGAGAAAATTCCCCTGCTTTTTTTGAGAAGTGCCATGGGATCTTTAACATCCACCAGAACAGGCAGGTGGGACCTTGGTTTAACATCTCATCTGAAAGACAGTGCCTCAGGAGTGCAGCCATCCCCCTCATGCTGCACTACAGCATCAGTATTTGGATATTAACATAAGTGCCTGGTATGAGAATAGAACCCACTGCCTTCTGATCTCCCAGCCTCGGAGGCGAGTGTGCTACCTGCTGAGCCACTGACACTGCAAATGCAATATGTTAGTGTCACATATTTATTTTTTGTTAATACTACGTTGAGAAGTATGGGGTCCATGGTTGAGGAAGGGTGATCGGAGGGGTCTAGGTGTAGGGAGGTTCTGCTCTGGATGGAAGGGTGTGTCCAGCTTTTGGAAAGTGTGTTCAGCTCTGGGGAGGTTACTCAACCTGCAGAGGGGAGGGGGCCTGGTCTGTGGGTGGGAATGAACACAGGGGTCCAGCTGCAGGGAGGATTGTCTGCTGGGGGAGGCTAGTCTAGGGCATGAAAGAGTGAGCCAGCAGCAGGGAGGGTGGCTGGTGGTGGTGGGGCTAGTTCAAGGTTGGAAGTGAGGTCCAGCTGCAGGGTGGGTGGGTGGTTGGATGGTGAGGCTGGTATGGGACTTCTGGTGGATCTGGCTGTAGGTTGAGTGGTTGGGTGGGGGGACTGCTAGTCCAGGGGCTTGGAGGGACAGCTTCAGCTATGTGGTCTGTTAGAGTGGAGGTTTGGGGTGGTGCTCCAGCTACATAGAAACATAGAAACATAGAATTTGACGGCAGATAAGGACCGCTTGGCCCACCCAGTCTGCCCATTTCCCTACCTACTGGATAAGCTGCAGATCCTAGTTAACCAGCAGCCTACTTCTTCCTACCCCCACCCCCCAGAACTGCCTTATGACTATCCCATGCATGCTTGAATTCCACCACTGATTTTGACTCCACAACCTCCTCCGGAAGGCTGCTCCATGCATCCACAACCCTCTGTAAAAAATACTCTTAAATTACCTCTGAGCCGCCCTCTATCTTCAAATTGTGCCTCTTGTTCTTGCACACTTTTTGAAAGATGCTACCTCTTGGACTTTGTTGATTCCCTTGAGGTACTTGAATGTTTCTATCATGTCCCCCTCTCCTTCTTTCCTCGAGGCTATACATATTAAGCTCCTTAAGTCTCTCTTCATATGTCTTCGGTGCAGACCCTGCACCATTTGTTGCCCTCCTCTGGACAGCTTCCATCCTGTCTATGTCTTTGCGGAGATTGGGTCTCCAGAACTGCACACAGTACTCCAGATGGGGTCTCACCAGCTGTCTGTACAGAGGATAATAACTTCCTGTTTTCTACTGGTGATGCCTCTCCCTATGCATCCCAGTATCCCCCAGCCCTCCTTGCTGCCTTTCACATTGCTTGCCCGTCTTTAGGTCATCTGATATGACTACCCCAGGTCCCTTTCCATTTTGTTGTTGTTAGTATCTCACCCCCATTGTGTACTCTTCCCTGGGTTTTGTTTCCAGGTGCATTACCTTGCACTTCTTAGCATTGAATCTAAGCTGCCATACATTTGACCATTCCTCTAACCTTGCCAAATCCCTTCTCATCCTTTCCACCCCACCCTGTGCATCAACTCTGTTGCAGATCTTAGTGTCATCTGCAAAGAGACATACTTTTCCTTCCAGTTCTTCTGCAATGTCGCTTATAAAGACATTGAAGAGGACCGGTCCTAATACTGAACCCTGAGGTACCCCACTAGTAACCCTCCTTTCTTCTGAGTGGACTCCATTTACTATTACTCTCTGTGTCCTATTCTCCAGCCAGTTCTTTACCCAGGCTGTCATCTTGGGACCCACTCCCAGGCTGGCTAACTTGTATATTAATCTTTTGTGTGGGACTGTGTCAAATGCCTTGCTAAAGTCTAGGTAGGCCATGTCCACAGCCCCTCCCTGATCTACTACTTTGGTCACCCAGTCAAAGAAATCTATCAGATTCGTCTGGCATGACCTTCCGCTGTGAATCCATGCTGCCTAGGTCCTGTGCCCCTCTGGCCTCTAGATACTCTACAATTCTTTCCTTTAGAAGTGATTCCATCATTTTCCCTATCACTGAGGTTAAACTAACAGGTCTATAGTTTCCTGCTTCTGCCTTGCTCCCACTTTTGTGAAGGGGAATCACATCTGCCTTCCTCCAGTCCTCGGGTACCACCCCATCCTCCCATGATTTGTTAAAAAGGGTAGTCAGTGGTGTCACTAGTTCTACCCTTAGTTCTTTTAGAATTCTGGGATGAATCCCATCAGGCCCCATTGCTTTGTCCACCTTCAGTTTTAAGAGTTCTTTCAGAACCCTTTGTTCTGTAAATGGGCCGGTATCAACTTCTGTATCCAGAGTGTTACTACTGTATGTTTTATGTACTCCCCTCTTCCTTTGTAAATACTGAGCAAAATATTTGTTTAGTATCTCTGCCTTTTCACAGTCTCCTCTGCCCACCCTCCTCCCCTTTATTAAGCCTCACTATCCTCCTTGGTCTTCCTTGGCCCTGATGTACCTATAAAAGGTTTTATCCCCTTCTTAACTGAGTTGGCTATCTTTTCCTCGGTTTGGGCCTTTGCTGTTCTGACTGCCTTCCCAGCCTCCTTTTGCTTTAACTGATACAGTTCTCTGTCCTGCTCCTTCTGCGATTCCTTGTACTTCCTGAATGCTTCTTTCTCTTGAACCTTCACTGCCACTTCCTTTGAGAACCATAGTGGTTTCTTACATCGTCTTGTTTTGTTTATTTGCTTCACACAAAGGCTCGTTACCTCTGTGATGGCAGTTTTATTATTCCCCATTGTTCTTCCACCCTCCTTCCTGCCCATTTGCTAGTGGTTCCTTAGGCACTCACCCATTTGTAGAAGTCAGCCCTCCTAAAGTCCAGTACTTTAGTCTTTGTATGGCTTGACCTCTATTGCTGTGTTTATTAGAACCATACTGTTTGATGGTCGCTGGTTCCCAGATGGCTACCCACTTCTACATCTGTAATCCTCTCACCATCTCCATTTGAGAGAATCAAGTCTAATATTGCTCCCTCTCGAGTGGGCTCCAGTACTAGTTGTCTAAGGCATGCCCCCTGTAGGGCATCTAGAATAACTCCACTCTTCGAAGTGGCAGCTGCAACTGCACTCCAGTTAACATCTGGCATATTCAGATCACCCATCAGCAATATCTCCCCTTTTTCTGCCATTCTAAGTATACTTTCTATCATTTCCCTGTCCATTTCCTCCCCCTGGGAAAGTCTGTACTCTAACCCCTATTAAGTATTGTGGTGCCATTGCCTGTCTCCAAATTTACCCACAGTGCTTCTTCTCCTCCCTGTGTACCTTTTGTTCTGTTGCTTTTATTCCTTCCCTTATGTAAAGAACTACTCCTCCTCCTCTTTTACCCTCCCTGTCCCTCCTGTACACAGTGTATCCTGGTATGTTTATGTCCCAGTCATGGTTTTGTGTGTACCATGTTTCTGTGACTGCCACGATATCCAGATGTTCTTCCTCCATCAAGGCCAATAATTCAGGAAGCTTGTTACCCAGACTACGGGCATTAGTACTCATTGCTCTCCATTTTTTGATGGCTTTACCTTCCAGTGCAGCATCCCCCCACTGACCGTTCTACCTCTGTCTTTTTCTCATTTAGTACCCTGTTTTGTAGGGAGAGGCTGGGATTTTCCTGCTGCTTGTCAGTGCCTCCCCCTTTGACTAGTTTAAAAGCTTGCAAATGAAGCATTTAAACCGATTGCTCAAAAGACTTGTTCCCTTCCTGGACAGATGCAGACCATTCTGCCAGTATAGGCTGGTGTCCCTCAGGTGGAACCCCAGTCCCCAATGAAGCCAAATCCCTGTGCTCGCACCATTTTTCAACCATTCATTAAACTGCATGGTGCCAATTACCCTCGCGTCCCCATGCTTTTGACAGGCAGCACCTCTGAAGGATACTGTGTGTGCTACTCGTCTTAGGTCCCTCCCAACTCTGCAATGTCCTCCTGCACTGCTCTAATCTCATGATGAGCCAAGTCATTTGTCCCTAGGTGGACAATTACGTCCAGCTCGGAATCCCTTGCAGCTGTTCTCGTGATCCTGAGGATGCGCCTGTCCCTCCAGGCCATGGCACCAGGCAGGCACCTTACCTCATTTTCTCATCTCCCTAGTTCTATACTCCTAATAATTGAGTCCCCCACCAGGAGCTGCTTCCTTTCCCTTTGGTGTCCTCTGCCTCCTTTCTGTGGGCCTCCCTTGTGACAGTTATCATCAGTCTTCTCTGCGGGTACACCCATAGGGGAGCTATGCTCCCCCAGAAGGGTGTATGGATTGTGGAGTGGAACAGTTGACTGGGTGTGCCTCTGTTCCACCCTCCTACATGAAGGTTGTATAGAATGTAGTTGGAGGCTGGCCCAGATGTAGGGAGGGTGGGTGGCTGGCTGGGTAAGCAGCTGGCCCAGAGCCTGTGTGGTGCTCTAACTCCTCTGTTCCCGCTAGCCACTCACCACATCACCACTGGTGAATGTTTTTAGGGTGTGGCTAAAATTTCTTAACGATTTTTAAAGTCACCCTAGCCACAGAGGCTAAAACCTTCTGTTCATGCCATTTTTTGCAGTAGCATAGTACGTGGTTTAGAATAACTAATTTGGCAGTGTATATCGTGGTGTGGCTCATGATTTTACATAGTGGCTAAACAGCCTGGGGTCACTTTAGCCACAGTGGCTAACATTTAAAATATCCTGGGGGGAACAGAGAACTCCAGTGCTCATTATGTGAAAGGCTGGGGCTAGAAGGGTTGTCCAGCTGCACGGAGGATAGTCTGGTGCCTGGAAGGGTGATCTAGCAGAGAGGAGGGTGGTTGACTATTTGAGGGTGGGGGTGAGGCTAATGAGATTGATTAGCCTAGGAGGGATCTAAAGTGGTGAAATTAATTAGAAACTGGTTAACATGTGTGCCCTTCAGCTTAACAGTAGCACTATGACCTGCGGTGGAGGCGACCTTAGTTCAGGAATGAGCTTGTGTCAGGGGCTCTCTGGGGAGAGGAGGAGGATCAACTGTTATACAAGAGGCTCTCTTTTGAGGAAGAAGGACAGCCAGCTCAGCTGTAGTACTGCCGGCTGAGTGACCACAAGTGGCTGTGCAGGTGGGGGCATCCCATGGGTGGGAAGACATTGACTGGTGCTGTGCCACACGTGTCTGCATGTAAACGTATCCTGACTACCTAGGCAGCTGCTTCACATATTGGATTCATTCTATGGTGGATCAAGTCCTGGCAGATGCCAGAGTGATGGTGTTGTGGTAGCTGAACAGAAGGGGGGGGTGACCAGAGATGCAGGTTGGAATACAGAGTAGTAGCTGGGGGTGGGGGTTAAGTTGTCAGAGGGTGATGGTTAATGGCACTCATTACAGTGATGGGATAGTGAGCAGCTCAGCTCAGTACTGGCGCAGATCCTCTTCAGTGTCTTCATAAGTGACATTGCAGAAAAACTGGCAAAGAAGGGAATGCCTTTTTGCAGACAATACCAAAATTTGTAGGGTGGGCACTAAGAAGGGAGCAGAGAGAATGCACATGCCTCTTGGAGAAACTTGAAAAGTGGTCAAGATTGGGACAGTTGGGGTTCAATGACAAAGTGCAGAATCATACACCTAGGGCACAGGAAACCAGGAGCTGCTTTTATAGGGTTGGGGGTGGTGCTGATGATCACTAAGTGGGGGGGAACTTAGAGTTATTATGACTCACCAAGATACTGCCCTGCACCATACCCATCGGTGCCATGCCGCCAGAAGACCCCAAGGAAGTTAATATGTCCCTAAATTTATAAGCTGTTAAAAAGTTCTGTCCCTCATAAAAATATACAAACTGGGTCCCAAGGACTTCCTTTTTTTTTTTCTGCTGCACCAGCTCCGCCCCCATGCTCACTAGCAGGATGACGAGATGCCAGTAAGGGCGTGGGGGCACACTCCATTCTATGTAATGGGTGGCAGCGTTTCTATTGATTTTAAATGATACAGTGGCTACCTGGCAATAAAATGTGGGCACTGTTCAACTAACAAGGGCCTTATTACTTGACCGATGCCCAGCTTCATTGCCAGGTGGCTACTAGATCATTTAAAATCAATAGAAAAGCTTCCACCCATTACAGATGAAGAAGAAAATATATATATATATAAAAAAAAAAGTATTTTGTATATCGAGAGGTGTGGCGAGGACACGGCAGCAGCATGCAGAGGAGTGTGACAGCTGGAGCGCAGCTTGGAGCAGCCAGTTGAAAAAGGTTTGGTAAAAAAGCAAAAAACTAAAACTGTAAAACAGAAACAGATGATCGCTGTATGATAGTTGGAAGAACGGGGAGAAGTAGGATTAATGGCAGGCGGCGTGGCTGAGGGACGGGCAACCTGGAAGAAACAAAACCAAAATCAAGATACCAGTAAGCAGTGTCAAACACCGGGGGTGAGGGATGGGGGATGTGTGACGCAGTCCACTATGCACATTAATCGAGGATGACGTAATAAATATATGTGTAAATGTAAGATTCTGCATGTATACACGTACATGCTCGGATAAAATGGATTTATCA
This sequence comes from Neoceratodus forsteri, assembly GCA_016271365.2. Classification (NCBI taxonomy): domain Eukaryota; kingdom Metazoa; phylum Chordata; order Ceratodontiformes; family Ceratodontidae; genus Neoceratodus; species Neoceratodus forsteri. Next base: position 30,113,450 of record CM028129.1, read on the forward strand.
CACTCCATTTATGTCCACTGCTATTGCATACATTTACTTAATATTTATAACCCATCAGGGCTCTTTCTCTTTAGTGCTCTGTGTTTTTAATTGTGAGCTGTCCTGGACCTTATGCTGTTCTTTACCTTCCCCAAATCCTTTTGTTAGCCCCTGGTACTTTGGCATTAGCCGCTGTGCAGCTCTATTGCATGCAGTGCTTGCTACTTTCATGGTCCCCTCAGGGAGCCCACTGATTTGCCCTGTTTGCCTCCCACCCACAGCTACTTTTAAGTAAATTCCAGGCATTGCTCTTCAGCTGCACTGTGGATTTTCCTTTGGGGCCCCTATCTTGTTCATTTGCTCTTCCAGTCCCTTTCTACCAGGCCCCCTCGGGGCATCTACAGTCTGCCACCATGTGGCTTAGTTAAGGTTCCTGCCACCTACTGCTGGCTGCCCACCCTCCAGACCCTCTTAACCTGCCCCATGGGGGCTCTTCACATGCCACTTTGTGGCTGATGGGTAGAGGGAGGCATATTTGCTCTAGCCTCCTACCCCCCTCCCAAAAATATCCCATTTTCATTCCCACACACATGGAGCAGGCTACAGACTGAGCTCTGTGGGCTGAATCATAGACACATACACCTTGATGGCAGATAAGGACTGCTTGGCCCATTCAGTTGGCCCATTTCCCTACCTAGTGGATGAGCTGCAGATCATAGTTATCCAACAGCTGACTTCCTCCTACCCACCAATAGAATTGGTTCATGTCTGTCCCATGTATTCTTGAAGTCCCCCACTATTTTTGACCCCACAACCTCTTTAGGAAGACCATTCCATGCGTTCACCACCCTCTTTGTGAAAAAATACTTCCTCATGTTGCCCCTGAGCCCTCTATCTTCAAATTTTGCCCCTTGTTCTTGCGAATTTCTTTTTATGAAAGATGCTACTCTCTTGGACTTTGTTGATTCCCTTGAGGTGCTTGAAATTTTCTATTCTGTCCCCCCGCCCCTTTTCCTCAAGGGCATACATATTCAGCTCATCTCTTTTTGTATGGCTTCTGGTGCAGACCCTTCGCTATTTTAGTTGCCCTCCTCTGGGCCCAAGGACCCCCCCCACACTAGGTTCCAGGGAGACATAATATAAAAAAAAAATTGCCACTGTCCATGAGGGAGTGACCCATTATATCACCAGCATACCTTTCAAACCACTGGCCTCCTGGGACAACTCAAAGACTCCTGAACCACCAGTGTCCCCTTTTTTAAATAATATAGGGGCCATTAGCCCAAATTAATTCCCACCTGCCCATCTGAACTACTACTTAAATTTATTGGCTACCTGCAGGTCACCTAGGGGCACTAAGGGGGGGGTTGCCGAGTCCCAAATACCACTTTATTTTCTATTCTTAGCTGTCTGCATTTTTTATTCCATCTCTAGTTTCCTTACTTTGACCTACTTTGTCTTTTCCTCTAAAGCTCCTCTTCCTTTACTCCTGTGCCATATACCCTTTTTGTATCTCTCTTCTCTTGCTACTATAACTTCCCCATACTGATCTATTTTTCCCTTTATTTCTACAGGTCTGGCCAAACATACCAATCAGACAAGTATCTTTGTTTAATTCTAACACTCTAATCTCTCCTCTAGCACCTCCGACCCGTTGTGTCCCTTCAACCTTCTCTGTTCTTCCCTTTCAGGTCCTACCTGAATACCCCGAGCCAAGGACAACCCAACTCTGGACTCCCCTACTCTGATGGAGCAGGTAAGTCCTCATTACTTAACTGCCTTAGAGTCATAGAAATCTGGTGACAGAAAAGGACCATTTTGGCCAATTGAGTCTGCCCCTTACCCCCCACCAGTCATCATCTTTGTCAAGAGACACCCCACTCTGGCCACTGGTCAGCTCCTGGTGTCTGTCCCATGCCCCCTTGAATCCTTTCACCATTTTTGAGCACACCACCTCTTACGGTAGTCAGTTCCAGGACTCCACCACCTTCTCAGTGATGTAATGCCCCCTCACATTGCCCCTAAACCTTCCTTCTTCTAATCTTGGTTTATGATCCCTAGTTCTAGCACTTATTTTCCTTGAAAATAAGCTTCCCACTCTTACCTTACTAGTCTCCAGCGGGTACAGACCTGATTCCTCCACCTCTCCTCATAGGCTTCCTATGCATAGCGTGCACCATCTTGGCTGCCCTTTCTGAACCCTTTCAATCCTGCCTTATGTCCTGTGTAGGTGAGGCCTCCAACTAAATCCCATACTCCAGGTGAGGCCTCACCATGGATTTATAAAGCGCATCAACACCTCCCCTTTCTGTTTTATAACCTCCCTTGCCTCACCACTGTGCTGCACTGGTTCTCTGCCTTAAGGATATCTGAAATTATAATCCCCAGATCTCTTTCCTGCTGAGTTTCCTTACCCCTCCCTCCCTCGTGTGCAAATGGTTTGCGGGTTATTACACCCATGTGCATTACTGTACACTTTTTGGCATTAAATTTCAGCTTCCAAGTTTCCGACCACCTCTCCAGAATCTTTAGGCCCTCCCTCACTGCCTTCACCTCCCCTACCAGGGTGTCTACCCTATTGCAGATCTTCGTATCCTCTACAAATAGGCACACCATCCCCTGCATTCCCTCCGCTATTTGTAACATACTAAAAGCCAGCAGAATAGGCTTAATAGTCTGTTGTGTCTGTTCGGTAGCCAGCCTCCTAATGGGTGTTTTCTTTCCCACCCAGCCCCAGAGAGGGTCATCCTCTGCTTTAGTTTACCCTTGTACCTGTCCCACTCCCTCTTGAAGCCCTCCATTGTACCCTCCTCCACCAGACTCCTGGACAGTGCATTCCAGGGCTCTGCCATCCTCTCAATGAAGTAATGTCTCCTGCATCCCTCCCGTCATTTCCCCCCTCTAGGTTCCACTCATGTCACCTGGTTGTTCCCACCTTCTTTAGTCTGAACATCTCTTTTTACATATTTGAAGACCCCTATCATGTCCCTCCTGTCTCGCCTCTCCTCCATCGAGTACAGCCCAAGCTCTTCCAGCCTTTCCTCATGAGGCCTTCCTCCCATGCTCTGAAGCATCCTGGCTGCCCTCCTCTGGGCACTCTCCAGCAGTGTTGCATCCTTCTTGAGGTGAGGTCTCCAGAATTGCATGCAGTACTCAAGATGTGGTCTGACCAAGGCATTATACAGAGGGAGAATCACCTCCCTCCTCCTGGATGTAATCCCCCTGGCTATGCAGTATCCAGTTTGCTTTGGCCGCAATTCTTCTGCAATTTTCAGTGTTATTCATTTTGACATCTACCACCACCCCTAGATCCCTCTCACTCATTGTGGCTTGCAGTATGACCCCTCCCAGGTGTATACATGGCCCGGGTTTCTGACCCTCTGGTGCAGCCCCCTACATTTCCCTACATTCAACCTCAGTCCCCACCTCCTTGACCACCCCTCCAGGGTATCCAGGTCCCTCTGGACTGTCTCTCTCACTTCATCCCTGTCCACCAATGCCCCCAGTTTTAAGTCATCCACCATGAGACTCACCCTACTCTTGACCGCCCTTCCCACATCCAAGGCATAGGCATTGAACAGGAATGGCCCCAGTACCGAACCTTGGGGGACCCCACTAGTGACCTTCTTGGGGGAGGAGACTACCCACCACTACCATCTGTATTCGCCTTGTTAGCCAATTTTCTACGCATCTGAGCAACTGTCCTCTCACCCCCACCCCCCCAATATGGGCAACTGTCCTCCCACCCCCAGCTTTATTAGCAGCCCATTTTGGGGTACCGAATCAAACGCCTTACTGAAATCCAGGTATAGGACGTCCTCCGGTCTATGCCGGTCCAGGGTCCCAGTCATAAAAATCTATAGGGTTGGTCTAACACGATCTCCCCGGGATGAAACCATACTGTTTGTCATCCAGTTGCTCCAACCTTTCCAGCTGCCTCCTGAGCCTATCTTTGATAATGCCCTCCATTACTTTGCCCACCACAGACGTTAGGCTGACAGGCCTATAATTCCCCATCTCCTCTCTAGACCCCAGCATTTGTGGATAGGCTTCACATGAGCCACCCTCCAGTCTTGAAGCACCCATCCTGTTGGCAGAGAGGTGTTAAAGAGTGATGCTAGCTCATCTGCCAATTCCTTCATAACACTCGGATGCAGCCTATACGGCCCGGGGCCTTATCAGTTTTTAGTGACCGAAGGTCCTCCCTCACCCTTTCCACTGTAATTTCTCCCTCCCAGCCCACCCCTCATTTTAACCACCCATCCCTTCTAGACTTGGCCCAGCCTGAATCCCAACTTCTTTCAGTCCTATAGACTCCCATCTGACCTCTCGACTCCGCTGGCTCCCCTTCTCTCCCATTGAGCTGGAGAGATCCCCTGCCTTCCCCTGTAAATATCAAGGCAGAGTATTCATTTAGCACCTCTGCCTGATTCCCCCACCTCCTGAGTCCATCCCGCCTCAGTCCTAATCATGCTGATCTGTGCCCTTCCTTTTCTCTTCTCCCTTTTGTATCTATAGAATCCCTTTTCCACCCTCCGGATATCCCTAGCCAGGTTTTGCTCCCTCCTCACCTTGGCTCCCCTCACCTCTGTGGTGACCCTTCTAGCCATCAACTCATACCCCTCTCCCCCCTAGAGTGCTTAAAACATGCATAGGCAGCCTTTTTATCCCTCACCGCCTCCTGCACCTCCCTGGTCCACCAGCATGGCTTGTTGGCTCTACCATGCTTATGCCTTTCCTTTGTACAGGAGTTAGTAGTCTCCTGCACCCCCTTCTTAATGGCCTCCCACAAGCTGCCAGCATCCACGTCCGACCTAATCTTGTCCAAGCTCCCCTGTAGAATCCTGGCCATGCCCACGAAGTCTGCCCCCCGAAGTCCACTACTACTGTATTAGAATGGTTATCCTCCCCCCCCAGATACAGCAGAAACCAGACCGTAGTGTGGTCACCACCTGCCAGCGGGCTGCACACCTCCAGGCCCTTTATCTGGTCACTGTCTGCTAGGACAACATCCAGTATCCGCTTCTCCCTAGTAGGTTCCCTCACCTGCTGAACCAGGAAGGCATCTTGGAACACATCCATCAGTCTCTGTTCCCTGGCTACAGAGGATGCCATAGTGTCCCGGTCTGTCCCCAGCATATTAAGGTCACCCATGATCACCACCATACCCGTTCCATGGTCACAGTGCCCCTTGATGTTCTCAACTAGTTTGTCCTCCAGGGCCTCTTCCATCGTTTTGGGGGGGGTCTGTGCACCACTCCTATTTTCAATATTTTACCTCCCCTAATTTGTAGGGTTACCCAGATCTCCTCCAGCTCCCCTACAGCCTCCTCCACTCCAATAACCACTATGTCATTTTTGACTATCAGTGCTACACCCCCTCCTCTCCCTCTACTCTATCCTTCCTGAATATTTTGTAGCCCACCAAATTTAGGTTCCAATCATTTTTCTGAGTGGCCCATGTCTCAGTAATTGCTGCCACATCCACTGATCCCTCAACCAGCATCACCTGGAGCTTGGGCATTTTGTTGCCCATGCTTCTAGCATTGATCATGGCCGTCCTCCACCCCGACCCCTCTCCTTCTCCAGTCGTCTCAGCCCTGAGCAGTCCCTACATGCCCTTTCTTGTGCAGCTCTGGATGGATTTACATCGCAGTCACCTGCCTTCTTTTCATGCCCTAGACATGGACCCTCGAGCAGCCTTCCTGGAGCCACTCTTTTACCTAACCCCTTACAAGTTTAAACTCCACCTCTCGACTATGAATCCAACAAGTTTTAGTTTCAAGATCTCCCTCCCCTCCAAGTTGAGGTGTAGCCTATCCCTGGCATATAACCCTTTGTCCTCCCATGTATCCCCCAGTCCCCCACCAGCCCATACCTTTCTGCCCTGCGCCAGTTTCTGAGCCACTGGTTCACACCTCTAAGTTTATATTTGGTCTCCCTGGATGCCCTAGGTACTGGCAGAATCTCAAAGAAGGAGATTGCGCTTCCTATAGAGTGGTAAACCCTGGCCAGTTCCTGGAATCTCGCCTGGATTTCTAGTTCACTGTTTTCCTCTAAGTCAGTTGTTCCCAGATGTTTTAGGAAGTCTGGGGATTCCCCGCATTCCAATGCTATCGAGTATAGCTGGAATTTGGCCTTGTGTACAGATGGGCAGTGGATACATTTAGCCTTGACTGGGCTGCTTTTTCCCTTCCCTGCCCCCTTCCACTGGATGCCCCAGGTCATGGAGTCACCCAGCAGGATCACCTTCACCCCCCACTTTACTCACCCATTTGATTCCATCCAGGCTCTTTCTTCTGTCATCAACCCCCAGCTTACTTCTCTTGCCCCCCTCAGCCTGGGGATCACAAGCCTGTGGTTGCCCTACCATGCTTATTCTTCTACCTGTAGCTCCCAGCTTGCTCCTCACCCCCCCAACCTCCTGTGTGGCACAGATTGCCCCCCCAGATCTCCCAGGACTCTCTTTCTGGGCTGGTATCCTCAGATCCCCACCCAGGCTCCCTCTACTGTTTCCTTCCTTCCCCAAGTTCTGCATCCTTCACCCCATCTGCTGTGTTTCTCCACCCCATCTTTCCCTCCTCTCCACCTTATCTGATTTCTCCCACCCGACGCTGGCCTGTCTAGAGTCCTCCTTATCCTTGGCTGACTTCCCTAACCTGGATGCTTTCCCAACCCTAGTCCTCCCTCCTCCCACCCTGGCTTCACTCTGCACTCCCCCTTCCTCCCCACCTCCATCCCACCTAGGCTAATGTCTCCCCCCCCTCCCCTTCCGTAGATCTGGCTCTCTCTCCTGACCCATCCCCCCCAGTTTACTGACCAAACCCTCTCTGTCTGCCACCAGGAGAAAGGACTGCTGTGTGACTGGACTTCTCTACTGGGACTATATTGCCCTCCTTCCCACCCCTCCAAAGCTATTTCTACTTTTATAGGCATGGGATTTGACTGACAACAAGAACTTCCTGTTTGGGAGCAGGAAGTGAGTGACCACAGATCCACCAAAGACCCACAATCCTAGAAGGGCAAGAGTAGCTCTCCGGCCCCCTCTAGCTGCTGGAGGTCTGCCTCTGCGCAAGTAAGGGGTCTACTAAGAAATATAGGATATTCTTGTCTCAGAACAGGACAATCAGGAGCTTAAAGGCACACAGGCAGAAAGTAAGGAGAGAGAAAAAAAACAGAGGAAAGAGTAAGGATTGCAAACAGTTAAGGGACCAGAAATAAGACATGACTGGTGGTGCAGTGCAGTGGCTGTGGAGCAGCAGTCTTCCGGGAGATGTTCTGGAGGATGCAGTGTTGTCCCATCTGCAGGCACCTCTCTGGGCTGAGGGAGGAGGTTGCTCATCTCCAGGATGAGTTGGCCAGGATTTGTGGGACCTCCTCTTCCATCCAGGGACCACCAGTGCCACTGGCGTTGCCTCAGAGGTTGCCAAGAAAGAGGAGCGGTTGGACCACAGTGGGCTCAGGGAGGGTGAGGGTGGTGGAACAGAGGTGCATCCCTCCAGCTGTACCTCTCCACAATTCCTATGCCGATCTGGCAAAGTGTCGTTCCTCTAGGGAGGCACCCACAGTGGAGACCAAGGAGGATGCTGGGAACCTCCACAAAGGAGACCCACAGGAGGGTGGCAGGGGACCCTGCAGGGGAAGGAAACAACTCCTGGTAGGGGACTCCATTGTTAGGAAGGTAGAACTTGGAGAGGAAGGGGAGAGGGAGGTAAGGTGCCTGCCTGGCGCCATGGCTTGGAGGTACAGGGAGCAAATACTCAGGATTGCCAGAGCAGCTGCACAGGGGAGGGAGCTGGATGTCATTGTCCACCTAGGGACAAATGACCTGGCTAAGAAAGGGATTAGAGAAGTGCAGGAAGAGTTTGTGAAATTGGGGAAGGGCCTTAGACAAGTAGCACGCACGGTAACCATCTCGGAGGTGCTGCCCATCTATGGCGTAGGAGAGGCTCGGGTGTTCTGCACCATGGGATTCAATCAGTGGTTGAAAAACAGGTGTGGAGCTCAGGGATTTGACTACACTGGGGACTGGGGGTCCACCTGGAGTGATGCAAGCCTATACTGGCATGATGGGCTGCATCTGTCCAGGAGGGGAACCAGGATCCTAGGTGATAGGTTTAAATGCTTCATTGGCAAGCATTTAAACTAGCCAAGGGGGGAGGCACTGGAAAGGAGCAGAGAAATCCTAGCCCCCCCAAACAATCATGGTAGTAAGTGCGGTAAACACCAACATAGAGGTGTCAATAGGGAGAAGGGCTGGGGTAAACGGAGAAAGTCACAAAGGCAAAGGACAGGGATGGGGCAAAAAGGAGTAAGGCCATCAAGAAATGGAGGGTAATGAGTACCAATGCCTGTAGTCTGGGCAACAAGCTCCCTGAGCTGGTGGCCTTGATGAAAGAGGGATGCCTGGATATCGTAGCAGTCACAGAAACATGGTACACAGAGAACCATGACTGGGATGTTAACATAACAGGGTACATAACCTACAGGAGAGACAGGCAGGGGAGAAGAGGGGAAGGAGTAGTTCTCTATGTAAAGGAAGGTATAAAAGCAACTGAACAAAAGAGTAAACAGGAGGAGAGGAGGCACTGTGGGTCACCTTGGAGACTGGAAAGGCACTTCAATCCACAAGGGGTTGTGTACAGACCCCATGTCTTGGAGGGAATGGACAAGGATATGATAGAAGGCATTCTTAGAATGGCAGAGAAAGGGGAGATACTGTTGATGGGAGACCTGAATATGCCAGATGTTAACTGGAGCACATTTGCTGCAGCCACATCCAAGAGCAGGGCCATTCTTGATGTCCTACAGGTGGCAGGCCTCAGACAGCTAGTTTCGGAACCCACTCGTAAGAGAGCAATCTTAGACCTCGTACTCTCAAATGGGGGCAGTGAGAGAATCTCAGATCTAGAAGTGGGTTGCCATCTGGGAACAAGTGACCATCAAACAGTGTGGTTCACGTTACACCCAGCTACTGAGTCAAGCCATACAAAAGTGAGGGTATTAGACTTTAGGAGGGCTGACTTTGGCAAGATGGGAGAGTGCCTCAGAAATGCACTAGCAAACAGGCTAGAAGGAGGTGTGGAGCAACAATGGGGAATCATCAAAACTGCCATCACAGAGGCAACAAGTCTTTGTGTGAAGCAAATAAACAAATCAAAACAAAGAAAAAGCCACTATGGTTCTCAAAAGAGGTGCTGTGAAAGTCAGGAAGAAAAGATAGTATCTCGGAATATAGGAAACTACAGAAGGAGCAGGGACAGAGAGCTGCACCAGTTAAGGCAGAAGGAAGCAGGGAGTGAAATCACAATAGCAAAGGCCCAAACTGAGGAAAAGATAGCCAACTCAGTTAAGAAGGGGGAAAAACCTTTTATAGGTACATCAGCGAGCATAGAAAGACAAAGGGAGGGATAGTGAGGCTGAATAGAATGAACGGTGGGTGGGTAGAGGGGGACAGAGAAAAAGCAGGGATACTGAATGAATATTTCTGCTCAGTATTCACAAAAGAGGAGGGGGAAGTGCCTAATCCAATTAACAGAAGCACTCTTGATGGGGGGAGTCGATCCCAGCCCTTTCACAGAAGAAAGGGTTCTGCAAGAACTCCTAACACTGAAGGTGGACAAAACAATGTGTCCTGATGGAATTCACCCCAGAATTCTAAAAGAATTAAGGGATGAACTCAGTGAACCACTGGCTACTCTTTTTAATAATAAATCATGGGAGGATGGTGTGGTACCCGAGGACTGGAGGAAGGCGGATGTGATTCCCCTTCACAAAAGTGGGACCAAGACAGAGGCAGGAAACTACAGACCTTTCAGTCTGACCTCTGTGGTAGGGAAAGTGATGGAGTCACTTCAGAAGGAAATAGTTGAGTACCTAGAGGCCAGTGGGGCACGGGACCCAAGGCAGCATGGGTTCACAGTGGGAAAGTCATGTCAGACAATCTGATAGATTTCTTTGACTGGGTGACCAAAGTAGTAGACCAGGGAGGGGCTGTGGACATGGCCTACCTAGACTTTAGCAAGGCATTTGATTGATCCCACAAAGATTAATAGACAAATTAATCAGCCTGGGAGAGGTCCTGGTGGTAGCCTGGGTAAAACATTGGCTACAACAGGACACAGAAGGTAATTGTAAATGGAGTCCATCTGGAAGAAAGAGGGATTACTTGTGGGGTACCGCAGGGTTCAGAGTTGATCCAGTCCTTTTAATGTCTTCATCAGTGACATTGCAGAGGACTGAAGGAAAAGTATGCCTTTTGCAGATGACACAAAGATCTGCAACAGGGTTGAGCTCAAGGAGGTGTGGAAAGGATGAGAAGGGACTTGGCAAGGTTGGAGAAATGGTCAGAAGTATGACAGCTTAGATTCAATGCAAAGAAGTGACAAAATAATGCACCTGGAAACAAGAACCCAGGGAAGAATACAATGGGGGAGTAGTAACAACAACAAAAAGGAAAGGGATCTGGGTAATCATATCAGATGACCTTAAGGTTAGTAATGCAATGGGAAGGCAGTAGGGAGGGCTGGGGTATACTGGGATGCATAGGAGAGGCATCAGCAGCAGAAAACAGGAAGTTGCTATCCTCTGCTGGCAGACAGTTGGTGAGACCCCATCTGGAGTACTCGTCTCAGTTCTGGAGACCCCATCTCGCAAGGACATAGACAGGATAGAGGCAGTCCAGAGGAGGGCAACTAAAATGGTGCAGGGTCTGCAAGAGAAGCCGTATGAGGAGAGACTGAAGGAGCTTAACATGTATACCCTTGAGGAAAGAAGGGAGAGGGGGGGACAGGATAGAAACTTTTATGTACCTCAGTCGAATCAACAAAGTCCAAGAGGGTAGCATCTTTCAGAAAAAGAGACGTGCAAGAACAAGGGGACACAATTTAAAGCTAGAAGTGGGGTGGTTCAGAGGCAATGTGAGGAAGTATTATTTCACAGAGAGGGTAGCTAATGCATGGAACAGCCTTCCTGAGGAGGTTGTGGGGTCTAAAACTGGGAGAATTCGAGAATGCATGGGACAGACATAAGGCAATTCTTGTGGGGGGTAGGACGAAATAGGCTGTTGGTTAACTAGGATCTGTGGCCTATCCTGTAGGTAGGGAAATGGGCAGACTAGATGGGCCAAGTGGTCCTTATCTGCCATCAAAGTCTATGTTTCTATGTTGCCTGCTTCCCTCTTCCCGGCAGCCTCTCCACCTCATCTCCCGGATATAGCAGGGTGAATCAATTAGTAAGTGTGATGTTTGCCCCCGACTTGTTCTCTCCTGTCCCCCCCTCCTTCTGGTCAGCCACCTCCCTAAGAAGTGATTTCCGTACATTGCTTGTTTCGTGCCCCACCCTGCTGAGTAACCATATGATCCATGTCCACCTGTTCCCTGGATTATGCCATATTGGCCTTGTCTACTCTCATGAGGTCCTTTCCACACCTTTCCTCCCCATCCCTCCCACCTTCTAGCTGCTGTCTGATCCCCTCTACTTCCTCACTAAGACCTGCCAACTGAAAATACACTAGGCACCCTCTGAACCTCCATGCCCAATTTAATATTATTGCCACCCTGCACCCTGTACACCCAGTCACTCTACCGAAGGAGCCCGCTTTGGCCACCCCCAAGTCTACCCTCATTTTAGGTGAGTAATCGGCCTCTAACAGAAATAATTCAGTCGAGTGTTACACTAAAACCCAAGCAGTTTTTCCCCTCCAATTACAGCAATTTTACCTCCTCTTTCTTGACAGTAGCCAGTTTTCTAACCCTAGCAGTAGACAGTTCACAAGAAAAATTAGCCCACCACAACACTAGCCAGCTCAGAGGCCCTAGCAGTAACAAGTCACACACAGTTTGCCTACTCCCACAGATGTAGTTGGCATACAGTCATTTATACAGTCTGCTTCATTATGCCCCTTCCTGGTAGTAGTCAAATGTTGCCCAAGCAGCACATTGTACAGGACCCTTTTCCCCCAATCAATAACAATCCAGCTACCTAGTGTTCCAGTTCACCCAATCTCGACTTGCCCTTCTCCAAGGCTCCACCCTCACTGACCATTTAATAGAGGTCGGGGCCAGGGTGGGTGGTGTGGAACAAAGAACAGCACTCCTCCTTTGATTGCGACTGGACTATTTCCCTTTTATGGCCCAGTCACACAGTCAGAGGTTTGCGCCCTGTTCGCTGATTGGCTGCTCCTTCCTGAGTCGCCAGCTTGCAAAGTTGTGGCCGATGTGGCCCCGTATATGGCCTGTCCCTGGCAACAAGAGCTTCCTTATCGATCACCAAGTGATTCCATCCTCCCCACCTGATGCAGCCCCAGAATGCCTGCCCGACCCCTTCCAGTGACAAGTCCTAGTCCGGAAGAACAGCTCTCCCTGTTTGCAACTGGGCTGTCGTGCTATAGATATTAAAAAGGATGGGTCCCAGCACCCCACCCTGGGGACACCACTCCACCCTGGATGCACCCCATTTGCCTTACCACCACCCTCTAGTTTCAGTCTTTCAACCAGTTCTTCACCCACCTTGTTATTTTCTGTCCCACCCTAAGCCTTCCAGCTCATTTACCAGCCTTCTGTGTGGCAGGGTGTCAAAGGTCTTTGCTGAAATCTGGGTAGGCCACATCCTCCCCATCCACCTTCCTCGTTACCCAGTCGAAAAACTCAGTTAAGTTTGTTGGGCACAACCTCTCTCCCATAAAACCAAGCTTCCTTGGGTCCTGGAGGCAGTATAGCACATTGGGTAAAGGCTCTGAGCTACGGATCTGGAGACCTGGGTTTGAATCCAGCAGCCGTCTAAGTGCATACTGTGTGATTCAACTTGTGCTCCAGGTTGCATCTGGAAACGAGCTTCAGCTTAGTGTGCTACTCCTGGCTAAACAGTGTTCCCTTCCCCCACTTCCCCTGTAGACCATTGACAACCAGGTGTTCCACTATTCTTTCCTTCAGCAGTATTTCCATTACTTTTCCCACTGTTGTGATCAGGCTGACCAGTATGTAATTCCTGCATCCTCCCTGTTCCCACTTTTGTATAGTGGGACCACATCAGTACTCCTTCAATCCCTGGGCATGTCACCAGTTTACAAAGACAGGGTGAACAGGGTAGTTGGAGGTCCTACTAACACCTCCCTTAGCTCCCTCAGTGTCCAGGGGTGCATCTATCTGGCCCATAGCCTTATTTCTGCCAGTTCCATGAGGATCCTTTCTTTTGCAAAGGAACCTGTGTCCTTTTCTGTGATCTCTCCATCCTTATTACTTAATGCTGGCCTATTTCCTGCCCCCTCCTTTGTAAAAATGAACAGAAGTATTTGTTCAGTATTTCTGCTTTTTGGTGGTCATCTTTTACCCTCCCTCCATCCACCCTTTTCAGACACTCAATATCTCCTCTTGCCTTCCTTTTCTCCCTGATGTACCTGCATGTAAAAGGTTTTGCCCCTCCTTACCACAATACCCACTGGCTGGCTTGTATCAAGGGTCCCACACAAGTGTGGGTCTGGTGCCAATGTGCTCTTTGCATGTGGAGCCATTTTGGTTTGCCTGCTGTGTGCTGTAGTGTAGTGGATTATGATGAACTGGTTTTGCTTGATTCTGCACTGACAGCTTCATTTGCAGCAGATCCTTGAGTCCTTTGCGGTGGGAGATTGTCCTACAGTGCATGTTAAGAGTTTATATAGGCTCTCATCTTTGGTTTACTGGCCCCACTGTACTCCCTGGGCTAAGTTCTGTCACGGACTGACTTATCACCTGGAGAAGAGCAGAAGTGGAAAACATCTGATCAGAGATTGTGGAAGCCCAAATGTGCACTGAAGGCTATTGGAACTTCTATTTCCTGTTGCCCTGGTGCCAGCTGCAGGGAGTTCTGGTACTGGTTGTGGCTGCGGATATCTGCCTAGAGATGGTCACAGTTGGCCTGCTGCGGTGTGCTGTACTGCAATGGAGTGGTCATTGGAAATTCCAAATCGCTTGGGGGAATTTAGAGGAAGGATTAGGAAGTACTTCTTCACTGAGAGGGTGGTAGACAACTGGAATGGGCTGCTGAGGGAAATGATGGGAGGGTTCACGAGGGCATGGGATAAGCACAGAGGGCAACTGGCATGGGGGGAGGACTACAGAAAAGGTCTAGTAGATATCTAAGCAAACTGGGCAGACTAGGTGGGCTTGCGGTCCCTTTCTGCCGTCACATGCCTATGTTCCCATGTATTCTACAGGCAGATTGGGAAAAGGGTGGGGGGATCCACTACACCACCAGGGAAGCATTCATTGTGCCTTGAATATCTGTCCCTTGGTGTCTTTATCCTGCCCTCTGTTGGTTGATGTGTGGAGCAACATGACCTCCTACCCCCAAAAAAGATTAGTTTTAGGGGCACAGGGGCAAGGAGTCTTCCTCCCTCCACCAACCAGGACATCCCCCTGAGTGACCGAGTCCATTCTAAAAGCCAGGTTGATGGTGTGGTATAGGTCTGGTATCCCTTCCCCCAACCCACTTTTTTTATTTTAACCTCTACAGAGCCTTCCCATCTCACCTAGCTGATCAGTATTTTTATTTTTCATACTGACCCATTTTACCTTTTATATCTACAGGTCCAGCAGGACATGGAGTAGGAGAACACTGACCATATGTATCAGATAAGTATTGTTTTTTTTGTTTACCCTACATTGTTTGTCATATAGTAGTTCATAACGAGCTGCAGATCCTTTGTGAGCCCATTGCTGTTCTTGTTTTACAGGTACAATGGCTGCTGTGGGAGACACTGGGTTGGAGCTGTACCTTGTGCTTTAGAAAGGAGGCTATGGGCTGGGAGTATGGGATGGGCATTAAGGTTGGGAACTCCAGGGAACACCACACAACCAATTTGCCAAGACGCGTGAGGTTTAAACCCTGTTTTTTGTTTTCTTGCTTTGTGCGCTTTGCATTCTAATGCCTGCATTAATGTAATGTTTTTGTTTTGCAACAAGTACTGTCTCATATGTGTGTGTATGTATAATAGATAACCCACTGTAGGGTGTACGGTCACACTCGTAATATACGCACGCCTTGGTGTGCGTTGTTACACATGAGGCCGCAGGCTGAGTGCATCAACCACCCAAGCCATGCATATATCTTTGCGTTACCGCACACCCCACAGTGGGTTATCTGTCTTATACAATGGCAGAATTGTTTTGGAGGGGAGTAAAAGTACAGGTGTGTGTGGTCGCACTCTGATATATGCACGGTCACCTAATGGTGTTTGTCCAATGTGATTGATAATCCCATTATAGATATAATACACACATACACACACACGCACACACACACACACTTCACTCAAAACAGCCCCTTGATACCAAAAATCATTTTCCACACTGTGCATGTGCTCCCAATCTGAAGAGGCTCTCTTCTCCTTTAGAAGATAAACCTGGAAATACTGGTGAGGCCCTGCATATCAAGGAGGCTTCCATACCATTTTCTATAGACCAGAACCATCCATTTTTCACAAATCCATTTTCAGCAAACTAGAACCATTGGTGGTCATTCCTTTAACTAAATGTCCACCCCCTTCCTTGTGATTTTGAGTCAAACATGGAGTAACAGACTTTAGTACCTCCCATAGACATAGCCCCCAAGATCTCCATCTTCTTTGGAATTCACAGATGACTTTCTCACTCAGGAACCCTTAAGCAAAGCTTCCTCTGCTGAGGTTGTAGATACTTGCAGAGGAATACTGTTTTGTTTTTGTTGAATTTTATGAGGCACCATCTCTAATGCAGCCTAATACACAGAAACAGAACTGCAGCACTGCTGACAGGAGTGCTACTAAAATCACGCTACACATTGAAGTGCACTACAGGTGTTGATGCAGTGCTAATTAACATAATTCGCACACACTGAGAAAGCAATGCAACACTGTTTCAGGTCGTGTTGCTGACACAACACTGCTTCAGCCAGTATTGCTACACCAACGCTGCTTCAGGCAGTGTTGATGACAAAACACTGCTACTTGCAGTACTTTTACAGTGAGATTGCAGTGCTAATTAACATAATTCACACACAATGAAAAAGCAATGCAACACTGCTTCAGGCAGTGTTGATGACAAAACACTGCTTCAGCCAGTGTTGCTGCACCAACACTGTTTCAGGCAGTGTTGATGACAAAACACTGCTACTTGCAGTACTTTTGCAGTGTGATTACAGTGCTAATTAACATAATTCGCACACACTGTGTTAGCACTGCATGTACACCAACAGAGACCTGAAGATGCACTGATTAAACACTGATGGACTGCATTATGAAATGCAATGTGCAGAAGTGTACACTGCTACTGTAACACTGAAATAACATCATATAGTGACTATGAACACTTCACTTCCCTCTGGGTTATTTCTAATAGGATGAAAGTTTTCACTGCAAATGCTTTCCAAGCTCATTATTTTCCTACCAGTGTAAGCAGAGCTACGGTTCTTAGAAACACCTTGAAAGAGTTAAATTGCCTTTGCAGACATCCAGCAAGACAAACTGAGGATGATTTAACATTCATGAATGATTTGCATAGCCACCCCAACCTCTGTTCTGCTTGCACACATATTGTCACAGCATTGGTTACGCAGATCTCCTCATGCATATTTAGTAGCCATCTGTCTTTCTCCCTGTAACTTGAAGCTGAATTAAATAAGAAACTTGAAACTGAAACAGGACTTTCACTTCAGCAGTACAGAGCATTACCACAAGCTGTAGCTTCATCTCAAGCATCGCATGGGAGTTACTTTATTGAAAAAAAAAATGCCACTTTGCGTCCTTCAGTTTCTGCCCCGCAGTAGTACACTGGATGTGCATCTCCTGCCAATCAGCAGTGTAACTATGGGCAGGTCTTCCTGTTGATGATCTCCGTGAAGGACCGTTACTGGGAATTCAGCGCGAAGAAGAATGAGGAGGAACAGTGTAACTGAAGGCTTGTGGAAGAAGAGGAAGTCATGAAGTAGAAGCCAAGAAAACATGAGCTGTAGCCCCGTAAGGGCTCATCCACCATACTGAAGGTGAGAGCTTCTTTTCCACACCCCCAGCTCTGTTTTCCCAACATTATGGTGAGGCATGCGTAAAGTTTTTTTTTTTTCTTTTTGTTGAGGCCTGCCCTTGCCACTCACTGCCTTCCTCTGCCTGTCTGCTCATCTCCCCCGGTCTTTCTTTCACTGACTTTACACAGTCACAGACTGCAACCTTGTAACTGGGCTAGCTTCCCAAAGTAAGCGATGGGTCAGGTAACATATAACCCGCTATTACTAGTAAATCTGTGTTCCTCGAAACGGACTGACAGAAGAAAATGCAAGATTCTAGGAGTCCCGGTTCACTCGAAACATGTGTTTGAATGTGGTAACCTGGATATTGCACTACAGACTCCAGCTCAAGATCTGAGAGCAGAGAATTAATGTGGAGTGAAAATAATTGTCAGTTTACCCCTTTGCAGTCTCCCTGTTCATTTATTTTTGTCGTTGATGGTTCTACCTTATTTACTTTAAATGTGCAAACTGGTGCCTTCCCTATCTTGGTGGGTACACACTGGCCTTCAGAGTTCAGGAAGGTGCTCTTGCTGTCTAAAATTAATGGGGATTTTATTCCTGGAACATATGGCCCTCGTGCTTTTATTTTATCCACAATGAGGTTTACCAAAAGAGTTTCATTCAAATCTCTTGTGTGCATGTTGGGGGGGGATTACTACTCTTGAGTTGGGGGAGGGGGAGAACTTTGCTCCTGATTTCAGGGGAGAGTGCGGCAGCTGTATTCAGGTGAGCGGGAGAGTGTGTCTCCTGTGTTTGGGTGAGGGGGAGAGTGTGTCCCCTGTGTTTGGGTGACCGGGGAAGGAGCCCGGCACCTGTGCTCGAGGGAAAGTAGTGAGCCTGGCACCTGTGTTGGGGGGCAGTGGACAGTGGAGAGCCTCGAGCCTGTGTTGGGGGGATGGTGGAGAGCCCTGTGCCTGTGTTGGGGGGCCGATGGAGAGCCCCATGCCTGTGTTGGGGTGGATAGTGGAGAGCCCTGTGCCTGTGTTGGGGGGGCAGTGGAGAGCCCCGTGCCTGTGTTGGGGAGGGAATGGTGGAGAGCCCGGTGCCTGTGTTGGGGGTACGGTGAAGAGCCCCGTGCCTGTGTTTGGGGGAAGGTGGAGAGCCCCGTGTTTGTGTTGGGGACGGTGGAGAGCCCCATGCCTGTGTTTGAGGGGGTGGGATGGTGGAGCCCCATGCCTGTATTGGGGACGGTGGAGAGCCCTGTCTGTGTTGGGTGGATGGTAGAGAGCTCTGTGCCTGTGTTTGGGGGAGATGGTGGAGATCCCTATGCCTATGTTGGGGAGGATGCTGGAGAGCCCCATGCCTGTGTTTGGGGAGGGATGGTGGAGAGCCCCGTGCCTGTGTTGGGGGGCGGTGGAGAGCCCCATGCCTGTGTTGGGGGGGAGACAGTGGAGAGCACCGTGCCTGTGTTGGGGGAGAGATGGAGAGCCCTGCCTGTGTTGGGGGATGGGGATCGGTGGAGAACCCGTGCCTGTGTGGGCGGGGATGGTGGAGAGCCCGTGCCTGTGTTGGGGGAGACAGTGAGAGTCCCATGTCTGTTGGGGCAGGGGGAGTGTTCTGGTCACTGAGGAGTGCCTGAGGATGGGGGGTGTTCTAGGGACTGGGTGGAGCCTGGGAATGAGGGTGTGAGTTTTCAGGGACTAGGGTGAACCTGCCCTGTGGACTGGGGTGGGGAGTGTTCGAGAACAGGGGAGCCTGGCTCCTGTGAACGGGAGGGGCTGTTTAGGATCTGGGGGGAGCCTGGCTCCTAGGGATGGAGGGGGTGACTGGGGGACTTGGTGGAGCCTGGCTCCTGTGGGGGGGGGGTTGGGGGACTTGGGGGAACCTGGCTCTTGGGGATGTGGTAGAGTGTTCAGGATGGCTAGTTCATGGGTCAGGAAAGGTGGTCCAGTTGCTGCATGTGGCACTGCACTCTGATAGCAGTGCTTGAAAGCAGTTCAGTGATGGAGTGTTGTTGATTGGACAGACAGGCTGGTCTAAGGTGGTAGCCCAGATATAGGTTGACTGGTAGGCTGTTGGTGGTCCAGCAGTAGAGAGGATGGTCTTGATGTGCATGGATGGGTTGAGGCTAACCCAATGGTGGTGAGGGGTCCAGCTTCCAGGGGGGAGGGGTAGTGAGGTCTTCAGGATATTTTCACCAGGAAAGGAGGCACTACTAGTTGTTTGTTTGAACTGGGTTTGGCAGCTGGGGTCCCAGGTTTCCTAAATTTAAATTTCCTCATGCAAGTGTTAATGATTGCCCATTGAAACCCAAGTCAGTTGTTAGCCAACCCATGGTAGGGACATAATTCAGTGAAGTTCAAAACAGTACTAACCACTGTTGTTGATAAACATGGCCCCCTCCCAAAGGCAGCAGCAAGCACTTACACTGTACTTCAGCCTCTGTGTCGGGCAAGAAGTTGCTTTATACAGATAACTTTGTTCATATTGTAGTCACTCTAGGGATAACACAAGTGGCCATACTTGTGCAGGGCTTGCCTTAGCATTAGTAAAGTGGGTGTCAGCTTGACCCTCTGCTTCAAATGTTAGGGGTCAGACCAGAACATTTTGGGGTCAGAAATTTGAGGATCTTAGTACAATATTATCGGATACTTTTTTTGCTAACAATATTGGTGCAAGCCTTTCGATTTTTAGTGGCAATGCAGGAGCAATTATTTTTGTGCTTCAGAATCCTCAAAAATCCCAATACAGGGTTAGTGCAAGCCCTGCTTGTGTGGGATGTCTGACAGCTGCAGAGGTGAGCCAAGTGTAATTGCTACGTGCACTTCTGCCCCCAAGTTGTGCCAAGGGCCCTGTCATGCACTATAGACACTACACTTTGTCACATGTGCTGCTATCTCCACACTGTCATGTGCACCACTGACCCCATGCTCCACTGCACTACCAGCACTCCACAGTGCTACGTGTACTGCCAACTCTGCCCTATACTACGTGCACCACCAGTGACACCGTGCCATATGCACTCTCATCAGTGTTTGTTGCCACATGCACTGCTGTCTATGTAGTTCCTAGTGTGCAGCAGCCGATACGCTGTGACTCACGCAGTGCTAACATGGTGCAGTTAACCACCACAGCTGTGCTGCTAACACCTCACAGTGCTGCATGCACGTCTGTCTCTTTGCAGCACTCGGTGCCACTGAAAAGTGAAATAACCCCAGACCCACAGTCCATTGACAGTCAACATATGCTCTTCTGACTCTGAGACAGATGTACTACCAGCTGAGCCACACTAGCAAGTATTTTCTGCTGCTTTTACAGTATTGTGTCCTGTGTATGTCACTGCACTGTGAAGCAATTCCCCCAAAACCTGCTATTCCCACACAAGCCCAAGAGCATGCCCTTTATTTGCCATTTCTCGTTTCTTCATCTTTTTTTCCATGTTACAGTTGTGTCATCTGCAGTTTCTTTTGTGATACCTTTCGGTGCTGTTTTTGCAAGCACCGCACTGCATGCTTTACATTTAAAGTGCTGACATACTGCATTCTGCAAGATGAACCGTGCACTGTTCGATCCACTGAATACATTTTTTCCGGATCGCATTCAATCTTGAGGATCTGCCATCAATGTTTTCTATTGCTAGTGATCCCCCTCCCAAATCACCATCCCAAAGGTAAACTGAAAGTTCTCTGGTGTCCAGTGGTTCCCACCCCAGCCAACTACTGTCCCAAAGTTAAGTATGAACATGCCCCTGGTGTATAGTGTTGCTCTTCCGGCTGACCACCAGCCCAAAAGATCCCTAGTGCTAGTGGTCCACCTCCCATCAATTGCCACCTGATGTGGTTTAAAAAAAAAAAATTCCTGGTGTCCAGTGGTTCATCCACCCAGCACCCAGACACCGTTTCCATGTTCTGCCATTCACAGAAGAAAGGGTTTTGAATGAACTCTTAAAACTGAAGGTGGACAAAGCAATGGGACCTGATGGGATTCATCCCTGAATTCTAAAAGAACTAAGGGTAGAACTAGTGATATCACTGACTACCTTCTTTAACAAATCAAGGGAGGATGGGGTGGTACCTAAGGACTGGAGGAGGAAAGATGTGATTCCACTTCACAAAAGTGGCAGCAGGGCAGAGGCAGAAAACTACAGACCAGTTAATTAGATAAAATAATGGAATCACTTCTGAAGGAAAGAATTGTTGAGTACCTAGAGGCCAGTGGAGCACAGGACCCAATGTAGCATGGATTTACAGTGGGAAGGTTATGTCAGACGAAGCTAATAGATTTCTTTGACTGGATAACCAAAGTAGTAGACCAGGGAGGGGCTGTGAACATGCCTACGTAGACTTTTGCAAAGCATTTGACACAGTCCCACACAAAAGATAATATATAAATTAGCCAGCCTGGGAGTGGGTCCCAAGATGGCAGCCTGGGTATAAAAACTGGCTGGACAACAGGACGCAGAGGGTAATAGTAAATGGAGTCCACTCTGAAGAAAGGGGGTTTATTAGTGGGGTACCGCAGGCTTCAGTACTGGGACCAATCCTCTTTAATGTCTCTAAGTGACTTTGCGGAGGGACTTGAAGGAAAAGTATGTCTTTTTGCAGATGACACAAAGATCTGCAACAGAGTTGCTACACAAGATGGGGTGGAAAAGGGTGAGAAGTGACTTGGCAAGGTTGGAGGAATAGTCAGATGTATGGCAGCTTGGATTCAATGCGAAGAAGTGCAGAGTAATGCACCTGGGAAACAAAAACCCAGGGGAAGAGTGCAGAACAGCGAGGGGGGTAGTAACAACAAAAATGGAAAGGGACCTGGTGGTAGTTATATCAGATGACCTAAAGGTAGGCAAGTAATGTGAGAAGGCAGTAAGGAGGGCTGGGAGAATACTGGGATGCATAGGGAGAGGCATCACCAGCGAAAAACAAGAAGTTGTTGGCCCTCTGTACAGACAGTTGGTGAGACCCCATCTGGAGTATTGCGTGCAGTTCTGGAGACCCCATCTCCACAAACACACAGGCAGTCTGTAGGCTGTCCAGAGGAGGGCAACCAAAATGGTGCAGGGTCTGCACCAGAAGACATACAAAGAGATACTAAAGGAGCTTAATATGTTTACCCTTGAGGAAAGGAGGGAGGGGGGGACATGATAGAAACTTTCAAGTACCTCAAGGGAATCAACAAAGTCCAAGAAGGTAGCATCTTTCAGAAAAAGAGATATGCAAGAGCAAGGGGGCACAATTTGAAGATAGAGGAGGGGACGGCTCAGAGGTAATGTGAGGAAGTATTTTTTCATGGAAAGGGTTGTGGATGCAAGAAATGGCCTTCCTGAGGAGGGCTGGGAAGTCAGAAATGGGTAATTTAAGAATGCATGGAACAGACGTACAACATTTCTAGTGGGGGTAGGAGAAAGTAGGCTGTTGGTTAACTAGGATCTGCAGCTTATCCATTAGGTAGTGAAATGGGCAGACCAAGTGGGCCAAGCAGTCCTTATCTGCCGTCAAATTCTGTGTTTCTATGTCTGGTGGGGGGAGGGACCACTGGACACCAGGGGATCTTTAATCTCTAACACCAGGCCAGCGAGCCGGGGTGGGGGCGCAGGCACCACTGAACACTAGGAAATCTTTCAGTTTTACCTTCAGGATGGTGATTGGTGGGGGGGTACTAACACCAGGGAAACATTGATGTCTCACTTCGAGGATGGCAATCAGTAAGAGGGGGCACAGCTAGATGGCAGGGACTACTGTGTTAGGGTCAGGGGGCACGGCACTTCTCCACCAACAGCTAGCGTTGAGTGGGATTAAGTCGATATTTGGATCTACAGTATGTGCACTGCACAAGGGGACCTACAGAACAGCCTTGCACATTGCACATACTCTGGATATTGGACTGCACCAATATTCGGGTCACTGCCCCTTCATTTGCAGTGTGCCCCCCTGACTATTGCCCAGGTGCAAACAGACTTTACCCACTCTAACCAGTCTTCAGTATTGCCTACCCGTGCTGAATCTGGTTTGCATGGGCAAACTCAGTTTTGCGCCTTAGCAGTTTTGAATGTCAGTTAGCTGGTGTCTTCATCCTGACCTGTGTCAGTCAATGGACTGAGGAACATATCCCCACCCCAAGAGAGATTAGTCATAGGAACACTGAATCCACCCCATGACAGCCCCCGAGTGGGTCCATTCTAAAACCCAGGTCGGAGGTATGGTATCAGTCCAGCATCCCACCCCCACACCACTTTTTTTGTTTTCATTTTTTCAACCTCTGCAGGTCCTTCCCATCTGACCCAGCTGATAAGTATTTTTTTTTCTTCATACTGACCCATTTTCCTTTTTACATTTACAGTTTTGACAGGAGACGGACCATGTGTAGGGGGACACTGAGCATACATAACAGATAAGTATTGTTTATTTGTTTACCCTACATTGTTTGTCATACTTGGTTCATAGAGAGCTGCAGATCCTTGGTGACCCAATTGCTGTTCTTAGTTAACAGGTGTGACGGGCTGAGACACCCTTATCCCGGGTTCCACAGGAACCAGGTAAGAGATTTCTTATCTGGGCCAGGATGTTAACCTGTAATGACGCAACCCCAATATTATGACTCTGTAGACGTTCACTTGCTAGCTGGTTGGTGATGCAGGGTTTAAAATATTGCCACTATTCAGTTAAGATTCCACTATCACTAAAGGAGGGAGATTTTCTCAAAACAAAAATGCATTAATGCAGACATTATGGTAGAAGAATGCAAAGTGCTCGAAGTACACAAAAACAGAATTGGGGTTTTGAGACCTAGAAGTCTTGATGAATCAGTGGTGTGGTGGTCCTTGTGTTGCTGAGCATAATGCCCACCCTTCCTTAAAGAGACATGATGATCTCTTGTATCATATGGGGCCCTATGGGAAGAAAGCTACAACTGATTCTGTTAGCTGTGTGTGCCAAGCCATACTTCTTTTTCTTCGAAGAGTAATTGGCTATGAGGCTGTGGCTTGGAGCTGTACCTTTTTCTTCAGACAGAAGGCTACGGGCTTGGAGGAGTGTGTGGGCATTACAAGTTGGAAACCCCAAGGGACACTGCACCATTAATTTGCCAAGATTCCTGATGCTCAAAACCCTGTTTATTTCTTTGTGCACTTTGCATTCTTCAACCCTAATGTTTGTGTTAATTATTATTTTTTTTTGCAATGAGTACGTACTGTATGTATATATGGAAGGGACATATAATGGTTTGGGGGAACTTTGTGGCCATAAGCAAGCAAGGAGGCAGTATAGCATAGTGGATAATGGCACTGAACCTCAAATCTGGAGATCTGGGTTTAAATCCATTTAGTCCCTACTCCCCCCCCCCCATTTATATACTTTGACACTGACTGAGCAAGTCCCTTAACTTCCTTGTGCTCCCTGGTCGTACCTGGAAACAAGCCTCACCTTAATGTGCCTTTCCTGGTTAAACTATTTCCCCTTCCCTATAGGAAAGTTATTCTGCACCAATAAAATAAGGGAAATGAAATACCGATGTCACAATTTTTATATATATTCAATCTTTGTGACTGTCAGGTTGAGGGTGGGGGTTTGGATTGTGGTTGGCATTCTGGGTCGCTTACTCTGCTGTTTTGAAGTTCCTTGCTCCCCAAATAGCAGCAGCATTCTTTTTCTTCACTCTCCTAGATTGTAGAAAGGAAGCAATTTATTTTTTACCTAGCACTGTTCATGAAAAATGCATCACAAAAATGCTTTACAATATGGTAGGAGAGAGAAGCCTAAAGTTCTTGGGAATAAGGCGCTAACTAAATCAAATGTCTGAACATCTTAACAAGCCTTTAAACACTTTTTGTTTTCTGCAGTATGAAAGTCTGTCAAAATACTTGCTGGAGAAGGTCCAGAGGAAGACTACAAAGATGATAGCTTGCCAGCAAGGTAAGGCATACGACGAGAGGTTGAGGGCACTGAACATCTACGCCCTGGAAGACAGGGGAGAGAGAAAGAGGACATGATTGGGACCCTCGAGTAATTAAAGGGGATAAATAAGGTTGATAAGGAGAATCTCTTTAAGCTGAGTGGCAGCCATAACATGAGGGAGCACAGTCTTCAATTGGAGGATGAGAGGTTTAGGAGGGCGGTCAGGAAGCACTTCTTCAGAGAGAGGGTGGTGGACACTTGGAATGTGCTACCAGACAAGGTAATCTCGTTGAAGACAGTGGGCAGCTTTAAGAGAGGGAAGTGGATGCCTAGCAGGGACCTAGGAGCAAGGCCAGGATATGGACAGGTGGGGCGTCATTGAGGGAGCCGGCTGCATTTTTACAAACTTTCATCCCTGGGAACGGGGCACACAGCAGCAGCAACTGATGCTGTTTTCCCAGCCAGCCCCATGAACTTTGAAAATGGGTTGGGGAACACTGAAGCAGCCGCAGCATTCCCTCATGTTGCCTCAGTGTGCCACAAGTACTGTGCCAAGAGTATCAGGTAGCCGGGGGCTGAGTTTAGTGTGTGTGTGTGTGTGTGTGCTGTCTGTGGCATGTGTCCTGCTGAAGCATGTAAGTCAAGCAGTGACTTTATAAAGCAACTACTTTTCGGTTAAAAAATCGTGTGTCATATTTTTTTAAAAAGTACATGAGACTGCAGTTACAGTCCAAAATAAATGTTTTTTTCATGATTTAAACAAATCAGTACTAAGCAAAATACTTTTACTACATCATGAAACACTGACAGTACTCAAAATGAAGCAACCCCCATTAACTGAAAAGCAAACTTCCATTTGAAAAGTGGAGTGATTTGAATTTAAACACTACACATGGATGTTTAAATTTCTCAAGTGGCCAGTACTTTTCATAAATAACCCACCTTTTTGGGAACTCAGTGGTATAAATGACCTCTTCCATTGCCACTGATATGGAGAATGCCAGTGGTGTGGGAGCAAGCCGCATAGAGTGAATGTCTGATCGCCTTCTCTAGTGAGCAGGGGGGCACTTGTGATTTTAGCTCCTGCTGCCACCATCGGAAACCTTCAGCTCCCCTGCACAGTGTTTACCTGACAGTGGAAGGCAGGAGGAGAACAGATGCATGTCTTTTAAAGTCACTGTGGCAAAGCAAGAGTTTTCCCCTCTGCACCAGGACCTCCAGACCACCAAATTGAGGTCCAAAGACACAGACAAGGGACCTGGGAGGCCACAAAAGTTGTTTTTAAAAAGCACATGTAAATAAGCTAGCAGCTGGCTGCTGGGAACTGTAGTCCTGCCCCCCCACCTATATTTCCTAGCCCCCAAGAGCACCAGTGCCACCATGCTTCTCAACCTTTTGTCACTGAAATGAGGGTCATGGACATTTTCTGGTAATCACGATGAGGGCCATCAGACCCTCAGGATGAGGGACACTTCCTCGAACCCTAAAAGTACAAGTTCTGAGCACTGTATGAATTGTGTTTACTTGTACAGTGTTTATTTTTGATTCACCATGTTATAATATGATGAATGTCTGCTTTGATGTCTTAATTTACATAACATTATCTGTGTTGGCAGCAGCTTTTCTGTAATGGACAGGACACTTTTAAGGGGTAAAATGAGGGATGTACCTCGTAATAAGGGACACTTGAGAGATATGAATGCCATTTTTATTTATACAGAAGGGTTAATAGCCCCCACTAGTCTTCACTAGCTCACCTGAGCTAAGTAAAATATTGGCCACTTGGCCACCACTATAGACAAAGGGGTTTTAGCTGAGCCCCCTTCCCCAAACCTCACTCCCTTTACTGGGATTTTGTTCTTTTATTGCTTTTTTTATTATAACCTATTTTTTTTTTTTAACAGGTCTGACAGGACAAGGGTTCCTAAACCTTACCAGATAAGTATATTTTTATATCTTTCCAGTCCCTTCCTCCCTTTTGAACACCCCTAAAGAGCTGCAGATCCTTTGTGACCCCTTTTCTATCTTTTATTTTACAGTTAGTGTACATTACCCATTTGGACTCCTACCTATGGCTCCCTAGGGCAGGTAAGTCCTATATTTTACTTATTACTAAGCTGTTGGGATGAACATATTATGGAGACTACGAGGGTGTCCAATCTGCCACAGGCTAAGGAAGCTGGAGGGAAGACTGCAGTGCCTTGGTAGCGAGCTGGAGAGGGTGCTGGCAGAGAGCATGAGAAAGGGGCCAGGAGGGCCTCACCAGGGGTAATGGGAGGGAGCATCAGGAGAAGGACATTAGGTGGACAGAGGGGACAGGGAGGGAGTGCAGTTTCACATCTGATAGGGGTCAAGCGTTGAAGGCAGGTCAAGGGACAGGGGGAAGAGTCCAATGCAGGACAACATGGTGGCAGACAACAGGCTTGCAGAGCTGACAATGGTGGAAGAGGGGGAGTTAGGGGAGCACCAGGAGAGGGAGACAGGGGGAAATGGAATGGAGGGAACAGGGGTCAGGCAGTAAGAGGAGGGTAGCAGGGGGAGAAGGGCACAGCTGAAAAGGAAAGTGTCAGCAGTAGGGGTGTAGGGGAGAGGGACAGTGCCGATAGAAACATAGACTTTGACGGCAGATAAGGACCGCTTGGCCCACCTAGCATGCCCATTTCCCTACCTAGATGATAAGCTGCAGATCCTAGTTAACCAACAGCCTATTTCTTCCTACCCCCCACAAGAATTGCCTTATGTCTGTCCCATGCATTCTTGAATTCTCCCACACTTTTAGACTCCACAACCTCCTCAGGAAGGCTGTTCCATGCATCCACCACCATCTCTGTGAAAAAATACTTCCTTGCATTGCCCCTGAGCCGTCCCCCCTCTATCTTCAAATTGTGTCCCCTTGTTCTTGAACATCTTTTTTGAAAGATGCTACCCTCTTGGACTTTGTTGATTCCACTGAGGTACTTAAATGCTTTTTCATGTCCCCTCTCCTCCTTTCCTCAAGGGTATACATATTAAGCTCCTTTAGTCTCTCCTCGTGATGGCTTCTTTGCAGACCCTGTACCATTTTAGTTGCCCTCCTCTGAACTGATGGTCAGACAAAGGGTACATAGCTAAAGGGAGACAGGGGACAGGGGCCAGGGGCGCATGAGGGGAAGGTGGACAGTAACATGGGACCAAGGGGGGAGCAAGGGAACACAGGTCAGAAGTGGAGAGTGGGGGGAGTTATAGGGTGAAGCATAGTGACATAAATGGGCAAGGAAGGGCAGATCTTAGTAATGGACAAGGAGGTTAAGGGGGAGGGGTGGAATGGAGCTGAGGAAGGGTGTGTGCTAGTGGTGGGGGACTCTATACTGAAAGGGATCAGATGGGGCAGTAAGGGGGGAAAGACATAGTCTAATATGGGTCGGGTGGGTCTGTTCCCAGGTTGGTGGCAGGCTGGGCAGGGCAGGCTATTCTCAGCTGCACAGGGAGAGGACTGAGGAAACTGCATGTTGTGGTGCATGTAGGTAAGAATGACCTAGCAGGGGAGAAAGGGATAGTAAAAGGGAGATTCAAGGAACTGGGGAAGCTGTGCGAGGAAGAGGGGAAATTGGTGGCCTTCTGGGAGGTGCCCCCGTACCCTGTGCAAGTAGGGAGAGGAAGGAAAGGATAGGGGAGCTCAACACCTGAGTGCGGGAATGGTGTCATACCAGGTGGTATGGGATAGTAGGGGGCTGGGGCAGAACCTTGGAAGTAATACCCTGTATGCAGGGGGCAGGTATCACTTGACCAAGGAGGGGAAGGGAGTGTTGAAGCAGGGCATGGAGGGGTACAGCAACAAGGGTAGCTTTAAACTAAGAAAGGGGGCGGCAAATGGAAAGCTGGTAGGCAGGGTTTCAAGTGAGGGAAGCCAGACAAGCCTACCCCCCAAGCTACAGGGGAGGTCATCAGGGTAGGAGCAATGGGGGGGTAAATCAGGGTGGGGAAGGGCTTGGAGGAGGATGAGAGTAGTGTCACTAAATGCGAGGAGCCTGGGAAACAAATCAGCTGAGTTGCAGGCTCTCTTGGCTGTGGGGCAGGTGGACATTGCAGCCATAATAGAAACTTGTGTCACACAGTACCAGGACTGGGATATGATGATCCCTGGATACAGGCTGTTCAGGAAGGACAAGACAAACAGGAAAGGTGGAGGGGTGGCAATCGATGTAAGGGAAGGAATAATGTGCATAAGGGAAGAGGGGGAGGAAAGGCAGTACAGAGACCCTGTGGATGCAGTTTTATAATCCAAAAGGCAGGGTACTGAGGGTGGGGGTAGTAGGGTACTCGAGGAACTGGTAGATAGCCTAGTAGCACCATTGGCTGACCTGTTCAATACCTCTCTGCACACAGGATGTGTCCCTCAGGACTGGCGGTTAGCCCATGTGGTGTCTATTCACAAAGGTGGTCCAATGGATGATCCAGGCAACTGCAGACTGGTGAGCCTCACATCAATTGTGGGTAAGCTCATGGAGACAATCCATAAGGAGATCAAGAACTAGCATGCTCTAACCTTTGTATTGCTTACAAAATGTAATTCACATTTCTGCAGAGGGGTGCTACTGGTGTGTGGCATATAACAAACAAAAACAAAATTCCAGTGCACAACCCCTCCCCCAAAAAAAAAACATGGCACATATTAGAATATAATAATTTTAACTGCATATTGTTTTTTCTTACTTTAAACTCTGTGAAAAGGGGGGTCCTCTTAGTTATCAGATTGAAATTCCATTGTGAGCAAGCTAAACAACCACATCATGGTGGGATCCACGGTTTGGTCCCTACATTAGCTTTTCAGCTCTGAAGTCCTGCAGTGGCTACTTATAAATATAGAGTGCAGTGCCTAATTGACTCCTTTTAATGAAGTACTTCCACCCAGGAAATGTCACATGTAGTAGAAAGGAGCATGCTAAAAGGAGCACCAAAACTCCCACACAGGATGTGTCCCACAGGACTGGAGGTTAGCCCATGTAGTGCCCATTCACAAAGGTGGCCCAAGGGATGATCTAGATAACTACAGACTGGTGAGCCTCACATCAGTTGTGGGTAAGCTCATGGTGACAATCCTTAAGGAGAGACTGGTAATTTGGAGGACACAGGGCACCAGGACAAGCAGCAGCATGGGTTTATCTCCGGCAGGTCCTGACAGACAGACCTGATTGAGTAGTATGATTGGGTGATCAGGTAGCTGGACAGGGACAATGCAGTGGATGTCCTATACTTGGACTTCAGCAAGGCCTTTGTTTCAGTGCCACATGGGAGGCTAGGAGGGAACCTAGAAGATGCACGGGTGAATACTAATGTAACCCCCTAGGTGGTGCTATCCTAAGGGCTACTACCCCTGCCTGCATGCCTTGGCACAGGTTGAGGGGTCTGAGCTTATTGAACGGGTGTCTCCATCCCAAGGAATGGCTCTGGGGTAGAGTAACTGCTGTTGGTATAGCCCTCCAGGATGCTACAACCCCCACCAACCCCTCTAGTGGCCTAAACAGTATAGCAACAAAACATTCACATGTACTATATGGCAGTAATGACTTGCTCACTCCCCTTGCACTTACCACTAGAGCTGGATCCTCTGCAGTTGCCTTGTGATCCCTCTACAAAGTAAGACCTGTAATGCAACGGTTCAATGGCAGTACAATACCCCCACCAAAAACAGACTAGCCAGGTCAAATGCAAAAAGAACAAAATCTGATTTATTCAGCCCAGCTTCCCTATTTATCAACTAATGATCAACTTAGTTGAATGCTGTTATCAACTAATGCTCAACAAAGTGAGTGCTGTTTGCAGAGAGATTATTTATTTATTAGTTAAGATCAACTAGTGAATAATAAATGTTGAACTAATACTCAATTCTTGGATAACTGCAGAAAATATTAACAATTGGTTAGCAGTAGGGTGAACAAAATGAGTTAGCCACTAACTCATTTGCATGTGAAAAAATCAACCAAAGCAAAATGAAGGAATAATTGAACATTAACTAATTATTAGTCATTTTAAGCAGTTGAGCATTAGGTCAATAAATAACTGCTGAAACTATTAATAATTAGTTGGCAGTAGAGTGAACAAAAAGGAGTTAGCTACTAACTCATTTGCATGTGAAAAAATCAACCAAAGCAAAACTGAGGAATAATTGAACATTAGTTAATTATTAGTGGTTTGAAGCAGTTGAGCATTAGGTAAATAAATAACTGCTGAAACTGTTAAGAATTGGTTAGCAGTAAGGTGAACAAAAAAGTTAGCCACTAACTCATTTGCATGTGAAAAAATCAACCAAAGCTAAACTGTGGAATAATTGAACATTAACTAATTATTAGTGATTTTAGACAGTTGAGCATCAGGCCTATTTTTTGTATGGGGTCCCAAATTAGTGTATCTGGTTACAGCATGCTAGAGCTATCTCATGCCCCTCCCACATGAATCAGAAAAAAGTTTGGGGTGGAGATGGATCTTACTCCAAAAAAAATCTAATGCTGCCTCCCACTACTCAGGTTCCAGTTCTTGTACCACCCATTTAAGAAAGAAAACAGTACTCTGTAACCATTGACTAACATGAAAGTGTATTTATTTGAGGGTGGAAAACATTGCTTGGAAGAGGGTAAGGCAGAGGAGACTATTTACACCTTCAGTCAGTTCCATGGACAGAAAACATGACATCACTCCTTTTGTAGATGCAATACTCCTGTAGGATCCACCCACAGTCGTAAAAACTAGAATTCCTACAAAATGTCAATCCCACAAGACCTCTAGGCACAGTTTCCATTTTAGGTACCCTGAGGTTCGATTGCTCTAACACTGGCAGTCCTGAACCAAAATGGTGGCTCTTATGTAAAAGTTCAAGCTGCAATGGAAAGCAGGTTAGACAAACTCCTCTATCATTATTATTATTGCAGATAAACAGTAAATATACAGTTCCTAACAGGGATCCCCATGCGCAAATAGTGACTGCAGAATGGAGCAGAAATATGGACTGCCTGGCCGGTCGTGAGCCTCAAATCACTCGGACCAAGTCCAGACTAATTTCCTCACACAAAACAAGAGCTCTCTTAAAGAGACAGGCATGGAGGCTCACTGGGGCACTCTCATGCAGACACATAAAGTTACTGTAAACACAGGACACCTTCCTGTATTTGTAGGGGGGTTACACTTGAGAAGTCTGCTCTCCTAAAGTCCAGGACCCTCGCTTTTGTGTGGCTTGACCCAGTCGCAGTATGTACGATGGTCACTGAACCCCAGATATTCACCCACCTTGACATCTGTGATTCTGTCCTGTTTGTTACTAGCAGGTACAAAATTCCTTTTCCCAGGAAGGTTTGAGCACTAGCTGCTTGAGGCATGCTCCTTGAAGGGAGTTCAGGATGTCCCTGCCCTTGCTGTGACAGGCTCTGAGATGCTCTAACCAATATACAGCATACTGAAGTCACCTACCAGAAGCACTTCCCCTTTAGCTGCCATCTTATGAATGGCTTCCATTATATCTCTGTCCATTTCCTCCCCTTGTGCTGGGGGTCTGTAGGTCATGCCTGTGCAAATGGTTGTGCAATTGCCCATCTCCATGGTGACCCACAGTGCTTTTGCCTTCCCATGCATTTTTTGCACTTCTGTAGCTT
Source organism: Neoceratodus forsteri (assembly GCA_016271365.2). Classification (NCBI taxonomy): domain Eukaryota; kingdom Metazoa; phylum Chordata; order Ceratodontiformes; family Ceratodontidae; genus Neoceratodus; species Neoceratodus forsteri. The sequence continues at coordinate 30,145,899 of CM028129.1, forward strand.
TTATACACTTCTTGATGTACAGAGCCACCCCTCCTCTCTTTTTACCCTCCCTGTCTCTCCTGAACAAGGTATAACCTGGTATACCTATGTACCAGTCATGTTTTCCATTATATCATGTCTCTGTAATAGCCACAATGTCCAGGTCAGCCTCCACCATCAAAGCTGCCAGTCTGGAATTTTATTTCCAAGGCTGTGGGCATTTGCACACATGGCTCTCCATTTTTGGCAAACTCTCTTCCTGATCCACTCTCTTTTCCCCTTGCACTGTTCCTCCTCCCCTCCCCCTTTTACCGAGACCAGTCTTCTCTGGCAATTTTGTAATGTTCTGGTCCTCCCTGCTGGCTACATTATCCTTTGGGGGCGGGCAGCATGAGCTGCCCTGCTTCTTACCACCTATGATACCTGCAAATGGAAAACCAGTAAGAAGAAATGGTTGAACAATAAACAACACCCCCTTAAAAAATGGAAAGATAAAAAAATACTTACCTTTGGTAGTCTGTGATTACAGCCAGACCAGACACCAGCTATCAGTCTCCCCAGCAGTACATAACAGCAGCACAGCAACTTCTCCTTTTGACATCACTTTACCAAGAGACAAGAATGATAGCCAACTTCTCTTTCCCTACCACTTTTTCCCAGAATTTATTTAACAACAACAGCAACAGCAGCACCACTACCAGCAGCAGAGCACCTTCTTGTTGCAATTTCTCATTTATAGACATCATGAGAATTTTAACACAGCATAGTGACGTTTTCCTTCTCACCTACTTCTTTCCCAGATTTACTCAACAGCAGATCCAGCTTTGGGGGGGGGGCCCAACACAACACCATGTAATGAAGAAGTAAGTAGGAACATACATTTTCAAATGGTTCTTCACATTATAATTCTGGGGGTGCCACAATTCAGCCTACTTTATTTTTCTGTAGCATTTCTAGTAGTGTTCTTCAGTGGAGGCCTGGGGGGGGGAGACAGCGCAACACCATGTTATGTAGCAGCAACATACATTTTCAGGTGGTTCTACACATTATAATTTTATCTGGTGATTCAGATAGTGAGGTCCAGGCAGTGCCCTGGGCAAAATGGATACAGGAGAAGGTTTTCCCTGTCTTGTGTCCATACCCAAGGGCTCCACTACAGAGAGTAGGCAGGTGGTCAATGGTCCAGCAGTTCCCACTTATCCGACCTGGGCTGTGCTCTGCAATACCAGGTTGATGAGGAACAAGACTGCTATAATGGCAAACCTGATCTCCTCGGTAGACCTGGCTTGCATCACAGAGACCTGGCTGGATGAAAATGCTGGCCTCATATTGGAGGCAACAATTCCAGCCAGGTACTTCGTGTTACACAGCCCAAGGAAGGATTGCAGAGGTGGGGGAGTGGCCACTTGTTTTTAAAACCAGCATGAACCACTCGGTGCTCCCGGTGGGTTCTACTTTGTCCTTTGAGTGTGTTGCAGTGCGGGGGGGGAGTGCTGCAGGATTCTGCTTATTTACCATCCACCTGGCAGGGAGAGGGCATTCCTGTAGGAGGTCAAGGAGTTCATTGCTGGCCTGGTTTTTGAGTCCCCAAAATTGGTGATTCTGGGGTACTTCAATGCCTGGGTTAACTAACAATGGACTCTCGTAATTTGGACCTGACTTCCTTCAAGGTATGGAAGCATTAGTCCTGTTGCAGTTTGTTACTTCAGCGACCAACTCACATGGACACACACTGGATCTGGTGTTCCCACTTGGGATGAGGTCTTTGATCTCAGGATTGATCCAGTGGTATGGTCAGATCATAGCACCACGATGTTCTTGTTTGGGGCCCCCCCCCCGAGAGTCCTTTCTCTGTGGGGAAGGTCAGGTACCACCCTTTATGAGGATTGTCTCCAATGGGACTGCAAGCAGTACTGGATCAATTGAGTGTGGAAACTGTGTGCTTGATATGTGCGGAGGGAATGGTGGCATCCTATAATAAGGCTGTCACTGCTGCCTTCAGACTATGGCGCCTGTTCGTTTATGGCCCTTATCTACTCACAGGAGATCCCCTTGGTTTGACGGGGAGCTCAGAAAGTTTAAGATTAAGGGCCAGAGGTTGGAGCCTCGCTGGAGGAGGTCCAGGTTGATGGAGGACAAATTGGCCTTGAGATCACATTATAATGATCATCATGTGGCAGTCTCCCAAAAAAAAAGGAGATTTTCTGTTTAGGGAGATTGCTGCAGCACAGAACAAACTGGTTCAGCTCTTCCAAATGGTAGACATGCTGTTACACCTAGCCTGTCTCTGCCCAGGGAGAGCTAATTTAAGCACTAAGTGTGATGAGTTTGCTCTGTTCTTTACTGACAAGCTGTCTGCTATCATTTTTTTAATTTTTATTTATTGAAATCTTGGATGACACCTGTGAGCGGATGCTCATTTAGAGGTTCCTCGTCAAATACATTAACACAAAAAGATACAATATAGTTACAGTAAATTTGCATACAGAATACAAAACAATTCAACAATACATGGGCTGCAATTTCAAACAGTTACACAAATTGTGCTAAGGCATAGTACATGGTATGCCAGCATCTTGCAGAAGATAGAGAGGCAGAGGCAGACTGTTAGGATGAGGTAGGGAGGGACAGTGGGAGCTGGGATAGGAAGGGCAGAGGGAAAGAAAAGAGCCAAGGGGTAGGGGGTGGGAGGCAAGTGCTAGGGCAAAAGGGGGTGAGAGGCAAGTGCTCGGTCCCAAATCTCCTCCAGGGTCACTCAATTGGCTTGCAGGGTCGAGCCAATGGCATGGGGGGGTATCCCTCTTTGGTGCAGTGAGTTTGATCCAGTTGAAGTGGATGAGGTGAGTGAGATAATCTCAACGCTTCGGCCTACCTATTGCAGACTAGACTCGGGTCCAACCCAACCTTTGATCGATTGCATTGGCCTGATTGTACCCGTGGTTGCTGATATCGTCCAGTGTTCCATGAGGAGTGGGGTTTTCCCAGTAGCTTTGAGAGAGGCCATGGTGAGACCCCTTTTGAAGAAACCCTCATTGGACCTGGATTGTCTCATCAACTACAGGCCGGTCTCAAACCTACTGTTTTTAGGGAAGGTTTTAGAGAAAATGGTGGCCGGTCAGCTTGAGGCTCGCCATGCTTCCTCTACCATTTTCGAGTCATTCCAGTTTGGGTTTAGGCCTGGGCATAGCACAGAGACCGCCCTGGTTTGGGTGTCTAATGATCTCAGAGTGAGGGATAGAGGAGAGCGAACTATTCTTGTTCTCCTCGATCTTTCAGCAGCATTCGACACAGTGGACCATGAGGTGATGTTCGACCACCTGAGGGACTTGTGTGGACTGACCAGCAATGTAATCAGCTGGTTTAAGTCATACCTCATAGACAGAGTGCAGAGGGTGGTGATGGGGTTATTCTCATGTAACCCAATGCCTCCGTGTTGTGGAGTTCCACAGGGATCGGTCCTCTTGCCTCTTTTGTTCATGGTATACATGCTACCTTTGGGAGATGTTATCAGGTGGTATGGCTTGGGTTTTCATTGCTCTGCTGATGACACCCAGCTATACCTGTCCTATGCACCTGAGAACCAGATGGCAGTCTCTGTGTTTAACACCTGCCTGGCCAAGATATATAACATGATAACATTTAAATTTTCTAGTTGGCAGTACTTCTGTTTGGTATCTTGTAATTACAGCGAGTAAAAAATAGCGAATAAATAATAGTGCATCAAGAATAGTGAAAAGCTTAATCGCAACCATATAACTACAGCGCCAAGACATTTCAGTGATTTCTTATAAATTAAGCAAAACAAAAATAGTACATGAACAATAGCGAAATGTTTAATCTCGATTTCTTCTCATTCGCTCTGCTTCAGTCACCGATCATTCCCTTACTTCCCCTCCCATCACATCTCTTTCCTCTACTTCCCTACTTAATTTCAGCAGATTGTGAAGGTCACACCCATCACATCTATTAAATTTCAGTCAGCCTCTGTACCTGATTGCGCATCAGTCCCCTGAATGTGTTCTCTCTGTCTCTCTTTTTCTCTCAAGAAAACTACTGGCAACTTCCTTAGCATGCGCCAAAATACTTGCAACTTCCTTAGCATGTGTCAAAATAGAGCAAAAATGATAAAAAGAAGTTATTCTAGTTGTGAGCCAAAACAAAGGAAACAATGTTCAATCAATTCCTCTTTGTAACAAAAACAAAACAGCACACTGGCAAATAATTAAGCTGGTAGATAAAAAGACCAATCAATTCCCTTTTTAAAAAAAAAAGCATGTGACAGGGTGAGAACTCACTGAATTTCATTGCACTGTGGCAACAAAAGAAAATAGGTCAGCATGTCAGAGCGATTCAAGACTAGACAACAGCAGGTTGTACCACAAGTATATGAGGGCCCTTTGCATTTAATATGGGCACAAAACTAAACAGTTACTTGGAGCCCATAGAGAATAGCCGCACATCGCTATTATTATGTGACCGCTAATATCCTTGGTGCTGTAATGTTGCATCGCGTTACTACTGCTCGCTAATTAGTGATCGCCGATATTGTGATCACGATTTTCTAATTGCAGTTATCACATGGAACCCTTCTGTGTACTAAAGTGCTTGGCAACACAGATTGTTCAAGACAGCCAGTACTAAGCCACTCAGCCTGACATATTTATTCTAGTAGTTGAGAAAAATCTCAGAAATGATAGTCATAACTGGAAACAGAAAGAAAGGAAATGTGTGATGTAATAGAGAGGAGACAGGACAGGAAACACAGTATCAGAAAAGGAAACACCGATAGGAAAGAATATTTTTTTTTACTTTTTTGTGTGTTTTATTTTTTTGGAAGGTAGAAATGAAACATATAGGAAAGACTGCACAGAAGTAAGAGTATACGACTATAAAAACATAAAAGGAAATAAACATATTAGGGCTCTGGAGGGTTGTGGCAAAGGAAGAAAGTATGCCAAATCAGCTGTCACCGCTTCCCTTGCTGCTGGTTGTGTAGTGCCTGTGCCACCATCTTCTTCAGTTCAGCAACCTGATGGGAGAGTGCCCTCACCTTCCTGTAGAGCGCAAGCACTTCCTGCCGGGTGGATCTGGATGGAGTAGCAGACGATCTCTCACTGTCATGTGGTGCCCCCCGCACCACCCAACTGCCGATTCATCTCACAGCACTAATCCTTTCCCCCTCCTCTCACCACCACATCGCTTAGGCAGTCACTTCCCCACTTCAACACCTGCTGCACCACTCTGACTACATTTCTCTTTTAAATGATTGGACCACTCTTTTGGGTGCCTCCCCTGAAGGTGGGTATGCTCACCACCTGTGCCAACATGGGTGCCAGATTTCCCATGGCATACAAAAGTGCAGAACAATTTGCACATTGCCACATTATTGTTGCTGGGTCCTTCTCAAAACTCCCATACAAGGGTCTTTGCCTGCTGTTTCTGAGGGGAGGAGTTGGATGGTCCTGGCTACTGCTGCTGGTCCTCCTCTTCCTGCTATGTATGTGCTGGTGGTGGTGTTAGTGGTCATTGAACAGTTGGGGGTGGGGCCAGTGATGGTGGTGGTGGTGCCATCATCTCCTCATCTTGCTGGGGAAGGGGGTCATGCATTGTGGGGGGGAATGCTGCTGCTTCTGCTACTGTACTCCTAAACAATGTCCTTTTCAGCTGGAATCTCAGATGTTTACTCCCGACTGCCTGCAACCACCCTTTCTCCTGGCCACTCTCTCTGTCTCTCTCTTTCTGTCTCTCTCTCTCTCTCTCTCTCTCCCTGTCTCTCAGTCTCACTCTCTCGCCCTCTCCCTCACTCACTCATTTTGAACAACAAAACAAGGGAAAAAAGGAACACAAAACCAGAAGAAAACCCACAGAAATAACTGTGTAAATTAACTCTGTTGAAATCGCTAAACTCACTAAATGATAGTAAACAATATTAGAAGGAAGACACGGGAATATGAAGCAAAAAGGAAGCTACAAAACTGTCTTATTTTGTGGTATTTAAAATACTTCTTCCATTCTCACCCACATGCTGCAAAAGTGAAACTAGCACAGGGTATCATGTGACCTGCAGGAAGTATACCATGTGACCACCAGAGATCTTTCCATCTGACAGGAAATGGCCAGCTTGAGAACCAACTTTGTGGGAGGCTTTTAAAGGTGAAGAAACATGCAAAGTTAATGCTGAAGTTACCAGTGAAGTCAAATAGGTGAATTCAGAAACAAAGCAATGGGCTTCATGGATTGCTCCGTGAATGCAAAGCTGGCAACTTTGCCGGAACTTCGCCAGTGAATTAAAACTTTGCTGCATCTCTACTCCCTGGGAAGCCCTTCTGGAGCGCTGACAAAGATTGGGAAGCTGACCAGCTCTCCCGGGTTGAAAATGATCACTTGTTCATTACAGCATAGCTCTTTCAGTTTATTATGCTCTGACTGCATTTTTTTTTGGTGCATAAGGTACAAAAAAACAGGGAGGGGGAGGACAGGAAGGAATACCTGAAGGAGTTGAATAAGATGATAAGGGCAGTCAGGGCAGCCAAGGCATCCAGGGAACACAGGCTAGCACAGCAGCGGTGGTGGAGGAATAGCCGGTGCAGCCGGTGCAGTGGCACAGGGGCCCGACACACTTGGGGCCCAATAAGTTTATTAAGTATTTTAAAAAATTTTTGGCCAAAGATAAAGATTCAACTGGAAAAGGAAAAGGAGGGGGAGGTACCTAAACCAAGCAAGAGAAACACTCTGAAGACGGGGGTTGATACCAGTCCATTTACAGAAGAAAGGGTTCTGAAAGAACTAATAAAATTGAAGGTGGACAAAGCAATGGGGCCTGATGGGATTCACCCAAGAATTCTAAAAGAACTAAGGGTAGAACTAGTGACACCGCTGACTACTGTCTTTAACAAATCATGGGAGGATGGGGTGGTACCTGAGGACTGGAGGAGGGCAGATGTGATTCCTCTTCACAAAAGTGGGAGCAGGACAGAGGCAGGAAACTACAGACCTGTTAGTTTGACCTCAGTGGTAGGGAAAATGATGGAATCATTTCTGAAGGAAAGAACTGTTGAGTACCTAGAGGCCAGTGGGGCACAGGACCCAAGGCAGCATGGATTCATGATGGGAAGGTCATGTCAGACGAATCTAATAGATTTCTTTGACTGGGTGACCAAAGTAGTAGACCAGGGAGGGGCTGTGGACATGGCCTACCTAGATTTTAGCAAGGCATTTGATACAGTCCCACACAAAAGATTAATACATAGTTAGCCAGCCTGGAGAGGCCCCAAGGTGGTAGCCTGGATAAAAAATTGGCTAGACAACAGGACGCAAAGGGTAGTAGTAAATGGAGTACACAGTGAAGAAAGGAGGGTTACTAGTGGGGTACTGCAGGGTTCAGTACTGGGACCGTCCTTTTTAATGTCTTTATAAGTGACATTGCAGAGGAACTGGAAGGAAAAGTATGTTTCTTTGCAGACGACACAAAGATCTGCAACAGGGTTGATACACAAGATGGAATGGAAAGGATGAGAAGGGACTTGACAAGGTTGGAGGAATGGTCAAATGTATGGCAGCTCAGATTCAATGCAAAGAAGTGCAAGGTAATGCACATGGGAAACAAAAACTCAGGGGAAGAGTACAAAATGGGGGGTGAGATACTGACAACAGTAAAAATGGAAAGGGACCTGGGGGTAATTATATCAGATGACCTAAAGGTAGGCAAGCAATGTGAGAAGGCAGTAAGGAAGGCTGGGGGGATACTGGGATGCATAGGAAGAGGCATCAATAGTAGAAAACAGGAATTTGTTATCTCTCTGTACAGACAGTTGGTGAGACCCCATCTGGAGTACTGTGTGCAGTTCTGGAGACCCCATCTCCACAAAGACATAGACAGAGTGGAGGCTGTCCAGAGGAGGGCAACCAAAATGGTGCAGGTTCTGCACCAGAAGACATACGAAAAAAGACTAAAGGAGCTTAATATGTATACCCTTGAGGAAAGAAGGGAGAGAGGGGACATGATAGAAACTTTGAAGTACCTCAAGGGAATCAACAAAGTCCAAGAGGGTAGCATCTTTCAGAAAAAGAGTGAAGAACAAGGGGGCACAGTTTGAAGATAGAGGGGGGACGGCTCAGAGGTAATGTGAGGAAGTATTTTTTCATGGAGAGGGTTGTGGACGCGTGGAACAGCCTCCCTGAGGAGGTCGTGGAGTCAAGAACAGTGGGGGAATTCAAGAATGCATGGGACAGACATAAGGCAGTCCTAGTGGGGGGGGTAGGAGGAAGTAAGCTGCTGGTTAACTAGGATCTTCAGCTTATCTGTTAGGTAGGAAAATGGGCACACTAGGTGGGCCAAGCAGTCCTTATCTGCCGTCAAATTCTATGTTTCTATGTAACTGACATTTTTAATCACCCACCCAGTCCCAGTCATTGAACTGACAGTGTGCTGCTGCGCCCGACCTGTGCTGCCCGACGACGTACTGCAGATGGCAGCAGAGAGTCCGTCTCATTTCACGACATGACACGACTGAGTCGGATAGGGACCGGGATGACTACTTCTAAAGTTAAGCTGTTGGGTTGCCTGCACCATTGGTAACTTTACTTTTACAGGAGAGAGCAGGACAACACGGTCTGTCAGTCACTCACACTGCATTGTGCTGAGGCAGAGCAGTAAAGACAGAGAGTGAGACTCGAGAGAGAGAGAGACTAGAGAGCATCCGCAGTGCCGGTGCACCTGCAGTGCAGGACGGTGATGACGGTGCCGGTCGGTTGCTCCCTCACTCACTCATTGCTGCAACAAGGCTGCCCTGCCTGCACAGTCACAGAGCATTGTCCCGCCGTCTGGCCCCAGAGTCCGATCCCCACCCTGGCCCCACCCAATGTACACTTACTCTGCTCACAACAGACATCTAGTTAGTAGTCAGTCTTCGTTCAGTTCTTCTCACACTCTCTCTACTCTCTTCTGTGCTTCTCGTCTCTCTCTCTCACTCTGAGTCTGTACCTCTGAGGCTCGACTTGTGTTGTTGTGTCTGTGTGTGTGGCTGGATCTGGGTGGTGGGGTGGTTTGGGTTGGAACTTGGCAGAAGGGGGGGAGGAAGACTGTTGAACTTGCTTTGCGAGCGGCTGGCTCAGGGGAGGGATGTTGTTTGTAGTGCTGAGGGGCGGCAGGGGCCCATTGCCGGCTGGTCACTGCCGCTCGCTCACGAGTGTGTGGTGGACTTTGGAGTGCTCGCAACTCTCTGTCTCTCACTGCTGCTGCATGTTGCTGTACTGTCTGTGTGGGGGACTAAGGGAAGGAGGCGGAGGCCTACTAGGGTCAGGAAGGCAGGTAGCCAGGCACACAAAGGGCAGCATGGGTCCTAGCAAGCTCAAGCTCTGCACCACATTACTGGCTGCTGGCTGACATGTCCTATTGGACAGGGACACTGTCAATCAGTCAGTGGTAGGCAGAGCTGAGCTGGGCTATATATTGCACTGCAGCACAAGAGATGGGTCACATGGTGTGTAGATCGGAGAGCGAGTTAAACACACAGTGTCTATTTGTGTGGAGTAGTGGGGACACACAATTACAATCTTTCTTTTTTTTGAAGTAAAGAAACTAATGATGTAGGCAGGGGCTAAGGATAAGAAAGTAGTAGCACAATATCGATTGGACTGGATTGTGATTTCTGGTGGCTATAAAGAAAGAAAACAGAACACATTTGGGCTTGGGCCTTGCTTGCTGCCTGGCAGTGTGGGCATATCTTTGCTGGGCTCAGCTGCTAGCAGCACTAGCCTAGGCTAGGTGGGGGGCTGGGCTGAGGGGGTTGCAGCGCCAGGATGGGGTGGGGGTGGGTGGCGGCGTGGGGGCCCACAATTACCACCTGCACTGGGGCCCATCTTTGCCTTCCTCCGCCACTGTAGCACAGGGCATCAAAGAGGGGAAGAAGGACTTCTTCAGGCACATCAGGGAGAGAAGGAGTTGTAAGGACCAGATAGTAAGGATTAAGAGGGATGGGGGTGGGTGGAAACAGGGGCAGAACTGGCAGAAGCATTAAATGAGTACTTCTGCTCAGTATTTACTAAAGGAAAAAGGGGAGCTTCCACCCATGGGGAGGGAGGGTGGGCTCCGGGGAGGTGACAGATGGGGATATCCCAGTGGGCAGGGTACTGGAGTGCTTGAGGGCACTGAGGGTGGACAAAGCACCTGAGCCAGATGGTATACACCCTAGAGTGCTAAAGGAGCTAGCAGGAGTCCTGGCAGAACCCTTGGCAGACCTGTTCAATGCCTCCCTGGACTCGGGAAGTGTACCTCCGGACTGTAGGATGACGCATGTGGTATCCCTTCACAAGAGCAGCCCCAAGGATCAGTTGGGAAACTACAGACTGGTAAGCCTCACATCCATCATGGGAAAGCTGATGGAAACAATCCTGAAGGAGAGGATGGTTTCCCTCCTAGAGGCTAAAGGGATGCAGGACAGCAGACAGCACGGGTTTGTCTCAGGCAGATCCTGTCAGACCAACCTGGTGGATTATTATGACTGGGTAACCAGGCAATTAAACAGGGGCCATGCAGTGAATATCCTGTACCTGGACTTCAGTAAAGCATTCGATTCGGTGCCACATGGGAGGCTAGGAAGTAAGCTGGAAGGCACAGGAGTGGAGGTGAAGATGGTGGGATGGGTAGTGAACTTGTTGCAATGAAGACAGCACAGGGTGGTGGTGGGAGGGGAGCTCTCATCTCCCAGGGCGGTGACAAGTGGGGTGCCACAGGGCTCTGTACTGGGGCCGGTGTTGTTTGCGATCTTCATAGCAGACATCTCAATAGGCATCAAGGGCAATATCAGTCTATCTGCGGACCATACCAAGATGGGAGCAGTAGTGGATGACTTAGAAGGGTGGCAGGGGCTACAAGATGATCTGCAAAGTTGGAGGCCTGGTCAGACACTTGGCAGTTGGGGTTCAATGCCAAGAAATGCAAGGTGCTACATTTTAGCACAAAAAAACCAAGGAGGAGTTACCAGCTAGGGGGAATTCAACTAGCCAAGATTGAAGAGGAGAACGATCTAGAGATGATCATAACAGCAGCAAAGAACTACTCAGTACAGTGTAGAAAGGCAGCTGCAAGGGCCAACAAGATGCTGGGTTGTGTTGCCAGAGGCATATCCTCCAGGAGGGGGGAAGTGATCCTGCCGCTATACAGGTCACTGATTAGACCACCCCTCCAGTACTGCGTGCAGTTCTGGTGACTGTACCTGAAGAAGGACTTTAGGTTACTGGAGGGGGTGCAGCGCAGGGGAATAAAAATGATCCAGGGGTTAGGGGACTTACTCTACGAGAGCAAGCTGAGGGAGTTGAACTTATTCTCCCTGGAGGACAGGCAGAATGGGGGGACATGATTGAAACCTTCAAGTACATGAAGGGAATAAATATGATGGGAATGGAGGGGGTTTTCAAATCAAGAAGGAGGAGGGACACTCGAGGGCACCATCTGAGATTGGAAGGGGGGAGGTTCAGGAGGGAAATGAGGAGACACTTTTTATGGAGAGGGTGGTGTCTGGGTGGACAGCATTGCCAGAGAAAGTGGTATCCTGTAGAACAGTGGATTGCTTCAAAAGGGGATGGGATAGGGTAAGGGGGAAGATTACTGGAGGGGAGAGGGAGGGGCAGCTGCAGTATAAGGGCTGCTAACTGCACAATCAAGCAGATTTGATAGATCATAAGGTCTTTATCTGCTTGTAATTCCATATGTTCATATGTTCGTATGTTTGTTTTTTGTGCAGTCAGCCAGCCACGTTTCATTCGAGGGGACAGGGCATATATTATTGACTTCCTTCCTGAGCCAGTACTAACAAAACTGTCTGGAAGGGCCACTCACCATGAGGTTCTGGAGTACTCATGCCATTCCCTCGATGCCTTCCCACTCCCCCTTGCCAGCCCTGAGGCTTGCACACTCTCACCGAACCCAACTTCCCCCTCCTGTTCCAGATCACCAAGGAGTTTTCTTTCTACACTATATTGGAACACTGGGTTCCAGAGCTCACTCTTACCAGCCTTGATGGTTTCCTTGCCAGCTTATGCCCAGGAGTGCACCTTTTATATATGGGACAGGGTGACAGGCCCATTAATAAGGGGGTGCTTCCTGACTATACATATGGTGGCCAGCTGAGGTGGTGTGAGGAGGGCTTTCCTGGTTTCTGTATGCTACAATGAGTGGGGGGGGTGCCTGATGCCATGGGGGGGAACCACTGGATGTCATGGGTAATGGATATTTGGCCAGGGCAAGGATCAGATGGAGGTGGGTTACCACTGGCACCAGGGACATTTTTATTTGTCACATCAGGCCGATGATTGGTGGAGGACCCGTAGACACCAGGGACTACTGTGTTGGGGGTCGGGGTTTCCACCGTACTTCCTCCATCAACCGCTAGGGTTGCGTGGGAGTAAGTCAGGGTTTCAATCGGAGGTATGTGCGCCATGCAAGGGGACCAGGCAAAACAGCCACGCGTGGGGCATATACTCTGAATATTGGGCCGCTCCAATATTTAGGTCCTAGCCCCTTCATTTGCATTGTTCCCTTCACTGAATATTGCCTGGGCGCAAACCCTGTTCACCTGCATTAACCTGGCTTTCCAATATTGGACATCTGTGTAAAACCTTGTTTGCATGTGCACACTCAGCTTTTTGCCCATGAAAAGTTTTGATTGAATAAAGATGTTTGGGCTATTTATTGGGAAACGCAGAAGTAAAGTCAGAGATTTCCAAGACTCACTTACAGTACTGTCTGTAAATCAAAGAAGCATGCCATGCCATTTTTCACATCTGGCTGGTTACTATGTTGCCAACTTTGCCCAGTTAGCTACTCCCCTCACTGAAATTATGAAAAAACAGTGCTGAATAATGTGAAATGGTCCTCAGAGTATTTCATTTTATTTCATTTTTTATTTTTAACCAGGTAGTGGGCTGGGTACTGCCCTTTTTCAGTCATGCCTGACATTTAAACAATAACAAAACTTACAGAACTTACAGCCATATAGATAAAAATACAGATACACAGTACAGTACTATACAGATACACAATACAATAATTTCACATACAATTGCACACAATACCATTATTTAAATATGTAAAAAGCCCTTTCCTAAAGTGCATTAGACTATGTACTCCCTTAGTAAGGTGTGTATATTCATTCAAGAGAAGGGGTACATTGCAAGAAAAAGCCCTCCTAGTCATCTGCAACTTGTATCTCGGAACCTCATAATCCTGAACCTCATTACTTCTTGTTATTCGTTCCCTTTTCATTAGACCCAGTGCCCCTAAATGCAAAATTCCCGTTGGTATCTAATTCTCATTTCTGGTGGCAGTACTCCCAATTTCTCATAAAGCACACAATGGTGCATACGTTTTGGCACCCAAAGTGCAAACCTACAGATGTTATTAAACAAAGTCCTATACTTTGTCTCAAACGCCCTATTAGTATTGAAAAACAGTATACTCCCGTATCCCAGTGTAGGCATCAGAATGTGCTTAACTCTGTCTGGGCTTCTTCAGTCAGTGAGTTTATGTTCCTATACAAGTACCCTATTTTTTGATTAAGTGTCTTTCCTACTTTTTCAAAATGTGGAACTAAGCTCAAGCAGGGGTCCAGATAAACTCCTAGGTATTTTGAAATAATAACTGTAGAAAGACTTATCCCATTTTGACCAATTATTTGTAATTTATTTTCCTTTTGCAATTTCTGTTGGGTTCCAAATAGCATGATATTTGTTTTTTTCTCATTTAGGGTCAATTTGTTGTCCCTTAGCCATTGAGCCAGCATGTTATATTTGTGTTGCAGGGACACCTGAATAATATTGCTTGTAGGTGCAGAGTCCCATATTACAGTATCTTCAGCATAAATAATGCTGTTTTTAGTTGAAAATAAACTAGGTATATCATTCATGAATACTGTAAATAATAATGGCCCTCACACCGATTCTTGGGGCACCCCGTCTCAACTTTCAAAATCTCTGAGGTTGTGTCCCTGATCTTAATTCTGTCCTCGATCACACAGATAGCTCTGAAACCACTCACTCTCTAGTCCAGTAACCCCTAAGTTGCCAAGCTTGTATAAAAGCAGCTTATGATCTACTGTATCAAAGGCGCCAGCTAGGTCAATGAACACTACGCCAGTGGCACAACCCTCCTTGCAAGCCACGAGTACAGCATTTAAAAACCCAGTGAGCGCCATTGCAGTGGACTGCCCCCCCCCCCAAATCCATATTGCTGGTCAATGATCAGGCTATGCCCCTCCAAATGATCAAGCAATTGCCAGAATACACACTTCTCTAGCAGTTTACTAACTACTGCTAGGAGTGATATGGGCTTATAGCTTGACATTTCCAGCCTGTTCCCCCTTCATAGATAGGAACAACCCAAGATACTTTCCATTTCAGGGGTACCAACCCCTTTTCCAATGACAAATTAAAAAGTTCAGTTACAGGAGCTGCTATGTGTATAGGTGACAATTTTAGTATTTTAGGATGTAGTTCATCTAAACCCCCACTTTTATCCTCTTTTAAACTTGTTAGCAGTTCCAGGACCTCCTTTTTTCTTATTTCTCGAAATTTAAATACTGGTACCCCTTGTTCTTGATTTACTTCATAACCCTTATATCCTTCAACCTCTGGACTGTTCTCACGATCCCAACCCCTTGAACATTTAGATATAAAGAATCTGTTAAATCTTTCTGCCGTTTCTCTTTTTTCTTGTATCAACATCCCTATCTTTTATACCCTTGATACCAGCAGCATCTTGAGGGGTACAAATTTGTTTAAATGATTGCCAGAATATTTTAGTATCCTTTATATTTTCTAGCTGGGAATGGCTATAGTATGCTGATTTAGCCTCTTTTATTTCTCTCTTAACTTTGTTTTTTAAAATGTTGTACTGTCCTAAACTTGCCCAGTCTTGCTTTTTTAGGTACTGCTTCCTCATCTTGTCTCTTTGCTTAATTAAGTTCCTAAGATTCTTATTTAACCACAGTGAAACCTTCCCTTTTATTCTCTGTTTTGTTACTGGTGTATATTTATTAAGTAACTATAATATGCAGCCTGTAAACTGTTCTACCGTCCCATCTAAATCAACAGAAGTCATAACCTGTCCCCAGACCACTGAAGATAAATCCCTCAGGTAGGCTACCATATCAAGTCTATCCATACTTCTTTTGTTGACTACCCTTGGCGCAATTGATTCCTTTTTCATCTTTCTAACACATGATATGGGGCAATGATCTGAGATCGAATCTGGGAGTACGCAGTATCTTAGTATATTACCCGGCCTATTAGTAATTAACCAATCAATGATGGTATGATTACCTGTGTTGTAGTTAAAGTGTGTAGGTGTTTTTATTAACTGGGTGAAATATCCCGAATCCATGTTCCTTTTTATTTTTCCTACTTCTTTTTCTTTCTTCCAGTCCAGATTGGCATCCCTGAGCAATATATGCTCTCTTCTATTTTTATGTATGTTATTCCAAATATCAAATATGGGGTACTCCCCCAGTTTAACTTTGGAGGACAATAAAAACGTGTTACATATAAATACTTATAGCCTTTAACTCCCATCCCTCTTCTTACAGTCAGATAATCACAGTCAGATGTGACGAGGCTTTTCAGGTGATCAAGGCTGCATTATATTTAGCCACTGTTTTAAGAAGTCCAGACTTTAAGAAACAGTGTCTGTTACAAACAGATGCATTAGAGGTAGGCATGGGTGCAGTCCTGAGTAAGAATATAGATGGGAAGGAACATCACGTTCTGTTTATCAGTAGGAAACTGCGTATCAGAGAGAAAAAGTATGCCACTATTGAAAAAGAATGCCTTGCTACTAACTTTTGTCTGCTAGGAGCTGAATTTGTACTTATAACAGATCACAATCTTCGCTGTTCACTTAATCAAATAAAGGATAAGAATCCTAGAATCACAAGGTGGTACAGTACCTGGCACTACATTCATTTAAATTCAAAGTGATGTACAAATCCAGAAAAGAAAATGTCATTGCTGATTTTCTGTCAAGATATGGTTCGGGGAATTGCAAATTCAGAAGGTTGAAAAAATGTGTATGCTGAACTGAAATGCTTGCTGTGAAAGGTAACATGAAAAAGGGCATACTGCATATACAAAGAACTGTGAATGTGTTCAAGTAATGTTAAAAGAAAAATAACTGGTTTTGGAAACCCCCAAACATGTTTCTTCCTAAAGAGAAGTGTGTGTTATAGGGCTGGGTAAGACCCTATCCAATTTGTTATGTAGAGAGGGTTAAAAGCAAGAATCTATTTTGTTATTTCCTGTTCTGCCACTTAACTGCCTCTTGCCTGTCTGATTGTACAATTAAGATTTTCTCAATGCATCTACAAACTGGCCACTGCAATGGTCCCACAGTTTCCCCCATTATGTCCCCTCCTTCACTGTCTGTTTCTAATTGTTCTTTCTCCCTTTTCTTCCCTGTAGTTAAAAAAATGTATGTGAATCTTTATGTGAAACTGGGATCCACTGGTTTGCAAATGTATGTAATTATATTGTTGACATGATTGTAGAAAGCTATTTTGGTTTATGAGAAACTATGACGATCTGGAACCCGGGAGGGGGGGATCTGGAGATGCATTTTGACCTCCACAAGCTTGTTTATAGAATTGTCATCAAGAAATCGGCTCTTGAACAAAATGTATTATTTTGTTGCACCTGTTAAGCCTTGATATACTCTTCTGGCTGGCCTCAGAAAGAAAACAGACAAAGTATTACATACGAACATACGAACATGTGAATTTGCCAGCAGAAACAGGCCTCATGATCTATCAAGTCTGCTTGAGTGTGCAGCTAGCACCCCTAGATTGCAGCTGCCCCACCCCACCCTCACCTACAGGAAATTCTCAGCACTACTTACCCAGACTCTCCCCCGTGCCCTGTCCCATGCCCTTTTAAAACTACCCACCGTCTTACATGAAATTTCCCCCTCTGATAGGGCATTCCATTTTGACACCACCTTCTCCATGAAATAATGTCTCCTCATCTCTCTCTCTCTTCTAAATCTGCCCCACTCCAATCTTAGCCCATACCCTCTCATGTATCTTCCCTTCCCCAGCTTAAATGGCTCATCAGTGCTAGATTTGTTGATCCACTTCAAGTACTTGAATGTTTCAATCATATCCCCCTATCCCTCCTCTCCTCTAGGGTGTACAAACTCAGATCTCTCAGCTTGTCCTCGTAGGTTTTGCCTTGCATCCCTCATATCATTTTTGTCACCCTTCACTGCACCCCCTGTAGCAGTCTAATATCCATCTTCAGATATTGACATCAGTATTGTACACAGTACTCCAAGTGCGGTCTGACCAAGGACCTGTTGAGAGGCAGGATCACTTCCCTATGCCTGGACAAGAATCCCCCTGCAATACACCCCAGCATCCTATTAGCCTTAGCTGCAGCTTTCCTGCATTGAGCAGAGTTGTTCATGCTGTCTGTTACTATCACCCCTAAGTCCTTCTCTTCCCCGGTGACCCCCAGCCTCACACTACCCAACCAATATTCTCTCCTTGGGTTCTTGGCCTTGAAGTGCATAACCTTGCACTCCTTCACATTGAAGCCCAGCTGCCACTTCACTGACCACTCCTCCAGTTTGGTTAGGTATCCCTGTAGCTGTTTTCATGCAACAACTTCATTCACTACAACCCCCATTTTAGTATTGTCTGCAAACAGACTGATCCTGCTCTCATCTCCATGTGAGATATCTGATACGAATAGCCCAAACAACACCAGACCCATCACAGAGCCTTGTGGCACTCCACTCATCACTGGCATAAGTGCTGAGAGTTCTCCCACCATCATCACCACCACCTGTTGCTGCCTCCCCTTCATCCAGTTCATGATCCAGTTTACCAGCTTCGCCCAAACACCAATGGATTTCAGTTCCCCCCAGTCTCTCATAAGGCACTGAATCCAAGGCCTTGCTGAAGTCCAAATATATTACGTCCACTGCATGGCCCTTATCCAGATCACTTGTTACCCAGTCATAATACTCTATTAGATTGGTCTGACAAGATTTCCCCTAGATGAATCCATGCTGCTGCCCATCCTGAAGGCTATTCACCTCAAGAAATGACATCAGTCTCTCCTTCAGTGTCACTTCCTTGAGTTTACCCACTATGGAAGTGAGACTGACAGGTCTGTAGTTGCCTGGCTCGTCCCGTGGGCCACTCTTGTGTATAGGCACCACATGGGCCATCCTCCAGTCCTGTGGAATGCATCCCATGTCCAGAGAGGTGCTGAACATGTCTGCCAATGGCCTGACCAACACCTCTGCCATCTTCCTCAGCACCCTGGGGTGAATGCCATCAGAACCTGGTGCCTTGTCCACACTTAGTGTGTTCAGACCCTCTATTACTCTACTCTTCTCAATCATTCCATCAGTCATCTCTTCCCCCCAACCTCACCTTCCCAGTCCATGGAGGTAGTGGACCACCCTTCTCCTGTGTGAATACAGAGCAGAAATATTCATTCAGTGCTTCCGCTTGTTCCGCTCCCTTTTCCACCCACCCCCGGCCCTCTTGATCCACACTATTTGGTCACTGCACTTCTTTTTTTTCCCTCACATATCTAAAAAAGTCCTTCTCCCCTCCCTTAATGCCCTGAGCCAGTCTTAGCTCATTGGCAGCCTTGGTTTCCCTAACCAGCTTAGTTACCTCCTTGGACCGACTCGCATACACATTCCTGTCCTCCCCATTCCCTGTCCTCTTGAATCACTGATACACAGCTCTCTTTGCCCTTACTATCTCCAGCACTTTACTGTTTAGCTAACATGGTTTCTTGGCTCTGCTCTTCTTGCTCAGAGTCCTGGTGCCAGCCTCTGTAACCTCCGTTAGACCATGTTTAATGACATCACACTTCTGTTGTGCATCCATCTCCGGCCTAATCCCCTCTAGTCACCCTTACAGTATTTCCCACATCCTCCCAAAGTCTGCATGCCTGAAGTGCACCACCCTTGTTTCTGAGCCTACAGACCCCCTACTCAACCTCAGCGCAAACCACACTGATTGATGGTCTTCCCCAGATAGTGGGTCTTTCACTCTTAATTCCCTCATGGTCTCCCCATTCGATAGTATCAAGCCCAGTATATTACCTAGCTGAGTTGGCACGTTGACCAGCTGTGTCAAAAGACTATCTTGAAATGCATCCAGGAGTACCTGCTCTCTGGCACTGGAGGTGGCTGGAGTACTCCAATCTACCCCAGGCAGATTAAAGTCCCCCATGATCACCACACTCCCCTTCCTACATACCCTCCTAATCTGTTCTGCTAACTCCTTATCCAGCTCCTTGGACAGGGTTGGTGGTCTATACACCACCCCCAGCCTCAGCTTTCTACACTTTGAGTCCAGGAGCTGCATCCATAGAGCCTCTGTCCTCCCTTCCACCCCCTCATCTCTTGTGCATCTAATTCCATCCCTTACATAGACAGCCACCCCTCCCTTCCCCCCTCCCCACCCTTCTGTCCTTTCAATACATTTTGTACCCTGAGATTACCAGATCACAGTTCTGGTGTTGGGTGGCCCAAGTCTCAGTGATGGCTGTGACATCCACCGTCCCTTCAGCTAAGAGAGCCTGGAGCTCAGCTGCTTTGTTATCCAGGCTTCTTGCATTCAGGGAGACCACCCTCCACCCATTCTCATCCATCCCTCCACCCTGTGGCCCCTAGCCCTGCCCCCTCCCTTCTGCTGCCCACCACGTTGCAGTCACTGTTGTCATGGGGGGGGTCAGCTCATTAGGCTTCCCTTTCTGGCAACCCTGCATACTAGCTGCACACTCACCTCCCCCTCATCTAGTTAAAAAACCCACTTGTAACTATATATTCCTCCAGCTTAAGTTTCAACACCCCCTGCCTTGCCCTACTTAAGTGTAATCTGTCCCTTGCATACAGTTCGCTGTTGTTCCATGTATCCCCCCCATACTCCTACCTGTCCATACCCATTAGAGCTACACCACCCTCCCAGACAGAGGTTGAACTACACTATCCTTTCCGTTCTCACTCCGCTAGCTTTTGGAACTTGCAGCACCTCTGAGAAGGCCACTGAGCTCCCAATTTCTGAACACAACTTCCCCATCTCCTCAAATCTCTCCCTGACTAACTCCACCATGCATCCCCCCAGGACATTAGTGCCTACTTGTACCACCGTATGAGGTTTCTCCCTTCTCCCCTTAACACACCTAAGCAGAGCCTGCCCTGCCCTTTCTGCTGTCAAGCCCAGTACAGGTTCCACCCATATCTGATTGTACTGTTCACCCTTCTCCCACCTGATCCCTTTCATGTTAGAATCCCCTATCACTACAACTCCTCCCCCTCCACCCCTGCCTTTCAGCTGCACCTTCCTCCCATCCCCATTCTTCCCATGATCATCAGCCCTCCCTGTCCACCAGCTCTTGGACCTGACCCCCTTCTCTTCCCCCCTCCCTTTCCTGTCTGCTCAGATTCCTTTCAAAGCTAGCTGCCCCTCCTTATTAGTCAGTCCACCACTTGTGACACCCTCACCCCATTATGTACCATGTCACTCCCTCGGTGGCAACTCCATCCGTTGTCCCTGCTCTTCCCCCACCCCCCACCCCTTCCTCCCTAACCATTATACCTTTTCCCCCAATGTCCTGTACCCATCCCTTTCTGGAGCATTGACCCCTGCACATCCCATACCCTCATGCCCACCTTCCCCATTCTGGAGAGCTCCACCATCTTTGTCCACTTCTGATGCCAGTACCACATACCTGTTGTTTGAATGTGCCCCCCACCACCAATCCTTGCCCCTGTTGTTGTTTGATACTGCCCCGCATTGCTACTCAGCTTCCTCATCCCCTCTATAGGTCCTGCTACCCCATCCACCCTGAACTCCTTAGGGGGTGCCCAGCCTACCCTCATTATCCCCTGCTAACCCTTCATCCTCCTTAACTCCCTCTCCAGCCTCTGGATCTCTGCCTACAGGTCCCTTAGTCTGCGGCATATGGGACACTCCTATAGCTTCCATAATGTGCCCATCTTTACCGCCATTCCACAGCCGCTGCAGTTCATTAGTCTGTCCCCTCGGTTCCTCTTCTGCCCAGTTCCCCTGGAACCAACTTCACCCCACCCCACTCTCTCATAGCACTGCCCCGTCCTGCCACCCACATCTCCCCCAACTCCCACCTCCCCCTGTGACCCCCTTCCCCCTCCTGCTTGTCCCTTGAGCCCTTGCTGTGCATAGTGTAACTGCACCCTTTCCTCAGTCAATGTTTAGGGGCCCTGCCTTAATGCCCTGATGTACCAATCATGAACACTTCCCACTAGGTAGAAATCAACCCCCCCACTCAAGACAGTTGTGTTTAGCCCAGCAGTAAATTACCCCTTATGTCCGGAAAATACCCCTTAATATCAATGACATCTGATACAAATCAGCCCCCCTTCAAGACAGATGCATTTGGCTTATGTAGAACTTACCCTTTAGAACAACTGCCACAACTGCTCCCCCCTACCCCAGTACCAGTAGTGACCACCCCTTTAAGCTTGTGCAATCCCACCTAACAAAACCTTTAGCAAAGATCCTTATTGTTCCTTGTTTACAAATGATCCTTATAGCCCATTTACACCTTTTCTTAGATTATAAAACATTTAACAACATTTTTCCATTTACAATTCAATTGCTTATGTCTACATGACAGTTATTCCCCTCCCAGAAGAATCATACAACAGACAGGCTTCAACATGTAGTAGAACACAATCCTATCACACAACCTTAAGCTCCTCCTGTCCCCCAGTAGACCAATGAGAAAGACCAGCCCCGAGCAGTGTGCTTGCCAATCCCACCCACAGAGCATTTAATAAATGGTGGAGGAGGGGAGGGAGCAGGGCCAAAAACTTACAGACAGAAGGAAGCTGAAAGGGTCTCTGGAAAGCCTTGATATACACAGGTTAATTTTCTTACTTTTTAAGTCCATTTACAGTCACAAATCCAATCCAGTTGGAAGCAGGATGATGCAGGGCAACTTGCTAGAAAAACACATCCCCACTGACCTCTGAAATGTCCAATCTCCTCAAGCAGCATATGTCAGCTTGCCACAAGCTAGCTCAGATTAAAGACTATTGGACAGTTAAAGATTTAGCACCTGGAATGCACCCTTCTCATTGGCTGTGCCTTGAAATCAAACCTAAACTTACAGACAGAAGGGAGCTGAAAGGGTCTCTGGTAAACCTTGATATACACAGGTTCATTGTCTTACTTTTTAAGTCTTTTTAATAGACACATTTCGTAGAAAACAGGAGATGTAACTTACAATAACAAGATATAGAGTTTGAAGTGCCAGGCAAAAACATCTTATTTAAACAAAGAA
Source organism: Neoceratodus forsteri (assembly GCA_016271365.2). Lineage (NCBI taxonomy): Eukaryota > Metazoa > Chordata > Ceratodontiformes > Ceratodontidae > Neoceratodus > Neoceratodus forsteri. The sequence continues at coordinate 30,168,219 of CM028129.1, forward strand.
ATGCTTTTCAGGGAGACTTGGAAGACTTTTTTGTTTGTAATGCCTTCATAAAGAACTATCCTGTAAAATATTATGCTTCTGTTGTTATTGATAATAAAATGCTACTTGTGAACTTTATGACTTCTCCTGGTCTGCCTTTGTTTCATGATCATGACCTATGCATCTACAACAGCTCGCCAATCTGGTCAAAGATCTGCTACTTGCCCATCAGCTAGATGTAGTTTTGAATGTCAAACTTTTCTTGCATTTTTCCATTTGTGTCTGGAAGTCCTTGCTAATCAGATGGTTCCCAAGTACATGGACCTTTTCCTCCTACTTCTTTAATAGCACACAGTCATAGTCAACTGCAGTATAGCCATCATTGAACTGACATGCATTCCAATATGTGTGCTTTACAATGTGTGTGTTATACTTTAATCATATAATTTTATTGAACTCCCTTTAATAATAATAATTGCATGACTGGAAGTGTTTATATTTGCACGTTACTGGATGCTGTTGAAGAGCATGGCTCAAGGATATTAAAAAATCTATTCTGGCATAAACAGAAGGAATGAATGCATGTGTGAATGATGAATGCATGAATGAATGAATGAATGAACGAATGCATGAATGAATGAATGAATGAATGAATGAATATTTCCTTTCTCTACCAGTTGGTAGAGTTTCAACCGTCTTTCTAAAACAACCACCAGCTCTCTCAGGGTTTTGCGGATTAGAATATAGGTGTAAATTATGGCTACACAAGGGTGCAACATTATTTTTTTTTGTTTTCATTTTTGATTCAGTTTCAGGTGTGGTACATTCTTTAACAATCAATTTGAGGTTAATATTTGTTTGGGAATGGACACACACTGGCAAACACAGGAAACAATGGTTAAGGAGGTGGTATAGCGCAGAGGTTTAGGGCTTTGCGCTGCAAACCTGGAGACCCGGGTTTGAATTCCACAGCCCCCACCTTCATACTGTGTAACCCTGAGCAAGTCACTTAACTTTCTTGTGCTCCCAGGTCACATCTGGAATCAAGCCTCAGCTTAGTGTGCCTTTCCTGGTTAAACAATATCCCTTTTCCCTATTTACAATGAAAAAAAATAAACTGAATGACTCAAATATGCCAAGACCAATAATGTTGAGCATGGATTACTATTATGAGTCTTTATTCAAACTATACTGATGGTCACATAAGAAACACACAATGCCCTGATACTGTGATATGGACCTAACTAACTTATATATGTTACTTCTATTTCTGTAGCAGACATGACATATACAGGCAGCCCAACACCCACCAATATAGCACAAGGGCACTGTCTCTTCACAATATTGTTATGGGCACAGAAAACAACCCACAAAAGAGGCACACACAGGCTGAAAAGAATGATAGTAGCTACACAATAGCACACAATGTGGTCTCCTTCATGCTCAGTTTTATGAACAAGAACAATGCCCACAAATAGAGTCCCCAACTACCTGTCTAATGAAGAACAAAGGGAAGAGCAATCCCGTAGAAATATAAATTATGCATTGAATTAGGTGTAAATAGTGTAGGACAGCATAACTGAAGCCTTTGCTCCTGCACAAACAGTGTTTGTACACACACACTGTGAGATTTGCACAAGTGCCCATTGAACATAAAGTAATAGAGTCCCCACTGTGTACAGGGACAAAGGGTTTGTGCAGGAATGTACAGACACCACAGATACACATGGAAATGAGACGGCACTAAAATATTGGAGTCATTTTGCTCAATTTAATACACTGCCTGAGCAGTGCTGATTAATGTGAACAAAAACACCTTTAAATGTAGTGTAAAGCAACCAGCACCCTCACCCAATTCCCCCAACCCAATTGGATGATGGTGGTTTGTGCTCTGTTAACCTCTTGCCCCAAATAAAGTGGTGCCCCCTTCTTCAACCCATCATTGTTAGCAGTTATGGGAGGGTAAAGTCTATTAGATTACTTGACCTAGTGTCAGAACTTAAATGGAATATGGATTTATATTTTTTATTTATTTTTATTTTTTATTTGTTTATTCTTTCAGATGCAACCTTTGAGCAGGAGCTCTTTTACAAAGGTTCCACGTCAGGTAACATAGTACAAAACAACTTGGTACAAAGAACAACAAGCATTTATCAATGCCGAATGTTGTCTCGCTGGCATTGGCATTGGTATTGAAGGAGTTAGAGATGCATAATAGGAATGGCAGTGAAGTCAGGAACTGATGCCAACCCCACCCCCACCCTGCAGAGACTGACAGGTGCTGGGGTGTGCCTTTGTGGCATCAGCTATAACGCTCATGTGATTTTACCTCACCCTACCCTGTAGACACTGACAAGTGTTGTGGTGTGCTTTGAAGTCTTTGGGCCTCATACTTACCCCATTCCATAAGGAAATATGCTGAGATGGGTGCAGTATAGGAGAATGGGGTGAACATTAGGGCCGAACAATCCAAGGCACAGCTTGATGCCTGTCGCTGGCTGCAGGGTGGGAGTGGATGTGGAATGGCATGAGCATTATAGCCAATGATCCGAAGTCACACCCCTGATGCCTGGTAGTCTCTACAGGGTGGGGTGTTACAGCTGGAAACCCTAACGTTGTAGGCGTTTGTTGGTATTTTCACTCCAGATTTTCAACATAGGCTTTTTGTGACCACACCTCATGAAAAGCGGCACAATCAGTTTGTTAGCTGAAAGGTGGTTTTGCACAGAGGCTATGCCATTTGGCTACATGGGGATGAAAACACATTTTGGGCAGGATGTGGAAAATGACAACTGTATTGTTCATGAGGAGGAGTAAAAAAAATGGCAACGTTGAAAATCTGGAGTAAAAATATGAAAAATTGGTGAAGTCATGAGCATGCATAGAAACTGCACAACACACATCCATAACCCAATTATTTCTGGGAGTTTTTAGCCACATTTTCAATACAGGTGTTTTGGGACCTCCCCTAATGAACAGTGGCACTGTGATTTTGTTAATCTCTCCCAAAAGTTGATTTCCCAAAGTGTCCATGCCATTGTGTGTCACAGGTGTGGAAACACATTTTGGGCAGGCTGTGAAAAATGACAGCTGTACTGTTGATAAGGAGGTGTGAAAAAATACCAGCGTTGAAAATCTGGCATGAAAATATTGCAAATTTGCGAAGTTACAAGGGTGCATGGAAACTGCGCAATGCACGCTTGAAACACAATCATTTTATGGATATTCAGCACCAAATTTTCAACATAGTTATTTTAGGACCTCTGCTAATGAACACTGTTACTATCATTTCCTCAAACTGTCCTGAAAACTGTTTTCGCACAGCAACTGCACTATTCTGTGCCGGACGTGCGAAAACACATTTTGGCCAGGAGCTGTACTGTTCTTAAGGAGGTGTGGAAAAATGCCAATTTTGAAAATCTGGAGTGAAAATATTACAGATTCACGAAGTTACAAGTGTGCGTGGAAACAGCGCAAATGCACATTTGTAAAACAGTCATTTTTTTGATTTTTTCACCAGATTTGCAACATAGGCTTTTTGAGAGCTCTCCTCATGAACAATGGCACTGTCTTTTTGTTACTCGGTCCCAAAAGGTGATTCCGCGCAGTGACCATGAAATCACCTTTCGAGACCGAATAACGCCATGACAGTGACTGAATTCATGAGGAGGGGTCCCAATAACCCTTGTTGAAAATGTGGTGCAAAAATTCAAAAAAATGCCAGAGATATGCACCAAAGTTGAAAAAACCCTATTTATGCCATTATACAGCTTGCCGGCATTTCTTCAGTTCACGGTCGGCTTTGAAGTGTGCAGACGTGTTCCCAGTCCACCGAAGATCGTTGCACAAGACTTCAGAGGTAAGTGTGGGGTGAGGGTGTGTGTGTGCAGAGGCAGGGTGTACAGAGGGTTGGTGCGGGTTGTGGGAGGGGGCAGGGAGACTACAAGGAACTGTTTTCTTCTTTCACAGGTTTTAAAAAAAATTGCTGGTTGGTGTTTCTTTTTCAGGGGATTTGGCATGCTGGGGTGGGCTCCCAGCATGCCACCTAAGGGTTTTGGGGGGATGCTGTAGCCAATGGGGGATTGGGCACCACCGTGCGGCAGATACCGAAGGGGCAAAGAGCCAAGGGATTGGGCACCCTCGGCACAATAAAAATGGGGGGTGCCTTATGTTAACAGAGTGGGCTCCCCATTGCTATACATAGGGGCAGGGCATGCCGATAGGGGGATTGGGCACCCCCAAAGCCGACATTGTGCCACCATGTTTAATATATTTTTCACCAGAGAAAGCACATCGGGAGGGCCACTGTGTATGATGAGCTTTGCTCGCATTGCAGCGGACCTTTCGTTAGATGTGCTCACCACATTATGTATTCATGGTGTGGCGCTGGCATAAAGGCATATTGGGGAATGAGGGATGCACCTACTGATCCGTGCTCTGCATTCGCCCAACAGTGGCTGCACCTCCAAATCTGCTACTAATGCAATATGTTGGCTGGTGCACAAGCGCAAGCCAACATAAAAATCAACTTAGTACATACAATACAGGATGATTTTTATATCACAAAAACAGATGCAGAGCACAGTTCTAGACAATTACAAAAAAAAGGTGATTAGCCAAGTTACTGAGAAGAAATACATGAGCTTGAGAGATTGCACATCAAGTGTAATTACAAGTTGCATTTAGTTTAAGGGAGGGGGGGAAGCAGTCTCAAAGCGAGGCCTTCTCCTCATTAAGAAAGGGTGTGGGATAAAAGTGGACATGAGCCAGTTTCATGGGAACAGGAATGTAGGCCAAAACACTGCAGAAAATCCCCATCTCTTGTGAAGTTGTCAAGTAATGGAGGAGAAGATGGTTGGACTTGAGGAGAGAGTTAAAGCTACAGAAGAAATGAATGAAAAACTTTCAGACCGGGTGCTAATGGTGGAGAGTGCAGTTAACGCAGCTTTACATGAGCAATTAAGTACAATGGCCAAGCGTGAAAAGATTAAAAACACTCTACTAATGAGGAATCTCAGACTGATTGGTATGTCCTCAGATATTCTGAATACTGAGTTGAAACTAGAGATTGAGAAAATTGTAACGTTCTATTTTCACCTGAACAGCCAGTGGTGCTGGACTCAGTGTTCCATCCTCCGGTTAAAGGAGATTCAGCAGCAGCCCAAGGCAGAGCAAGGTACATGATATGTACGTTCCCTTCTGTTTCATTAAGAAACAAAATGTTACACTTGGCCAGAATTAAGAAGGGACTTTTATATGAAGGTACTAAATTATATCTATATCCGAACTTTTGTTTGGCTACCCAGAGAAGTTTTCTAGCAATCAGACCTGAGTTTGTGAAGGCAGGGGTAACAGCGATTTTGCAGTCCCCAACCAAGCTAAAAGTTATCTTTCAGGGCAAAGATTACTATTTTGTGGATGCAGATGCTGCTCATTTATTTTTCAAAAAAATGCTGTGTTACTGTTGGACCTGGATTCACATAAAGCAGAAGAAGAGGATGAGTCTGCAGAGGACACACAATATATCCCAATGGCAACTTGAGGGCAATGAGATACTCTTGCCTTGATGTAATATTCATGTCCAGTATAACTAAATTATGTGAAATAACCTTAGCCTGATTTGTTTTTCTTTAATTGGACTTTAATGAAGGGATGTTAATGCTTGGAGCAAAAGATAATGGGATATGATTAGAGATGCAGTGAATTTAAAATCCGCCTGTGAAGTGGACTCGAAGTGGCCACTTCGCTTTATCATAGCGCTACGCGAAGTAGCCATTGCAAAGTGCTCACCTCGCCTTCCCATTATGACTTAGCATTGCCATTCCACCTTAACGCAAAGTAAGGCAATGTGACAACCATATAGGCAGCCCACCACACATCACATGGCTTACAGTTCTATAAGCCACATGCTTTAGCCAGGCAGGAAGGAAGTGAGTCATAAAAGCATTTAGTCTCATTTTCTCCTTTGCAGTGGTAGAAGGAGGAAGCATTTTGGGTGTAGAGGAGAGTTTGCTGGTATCTTGCGAATTGACAAAAAAAAAAAACAGCTTTTTTAAAAGCTAAATCTTTAGTTATTTTTGTAGTGTGTTTTTTCAGTTCTTTTTTGCTACAGATTTGTTTTTTTTATTAGTTTTGTTTTGTGTGTGTGTGACTGTGCGTGTGCGTGTGTGTGAGACTGTGAGTGCATGTGAAACAGTCTTTTGAGGTGTCGGTCAGAGAGGGACTTAGTTTTGTACGATGGACCTGGAACGAGAGTCTGTGGCCTGTTGGCGTGGGCAGAGGGGAGTGCGCACATGTGGTGGCAGTCGGGTGTCATTGGACCACTCCAAACTGTTTGGTGTTGCATCTCCCCCTCTGGAAGCAGCAGCAGCACCACCATTGCCACCGGCAGGGTTGGCACAGCCACAAAATCCGCCACCACCACCACCACCACCACTACCACTACTAGCAGCTGCAGGGGCTCCAGCAGCACCCCCTCCACCACCTCCACAGCTGCAGGTGGAGCCCCAGGTGAATGATGGTACTGCCGGCAGTACATCTGCCCCTCCTGTGCCTGGTTCCTACCCGCAGCTCCCCAGTGTGGTAGTTTTTTAACTGTGTGGGGGGGGACAGCACCATTGTGGTTTGCCATTTATGTGGTGTGCTGGTGTGCTGTGGCCCCTGGGGGACACATTTGGGGACTGGTGGCCAGTGCACACACATGGCAAACCACCACAAGGTGGAGTGGCAGGCTTCCACATGCTGGCCATTCTGTGGCAGTGGCAGAGGGTGCTGGGGGAGTTGTGCCTCCCCGCTGCAGCAGGAGGAGGGCAACAGCAGCAGCTGCTCCACCACCACCACCGCCACCACAGCCACCCTCACCACCACTACCACTACCTGGATTTCCTGCTTCAGTGGACCCCACCACAGTACTTGCAATGCAGGCAGACATTGCACTGGTGTCAGCGGCCCTTGAGGAAAGCAAAGAAAGGGTGGGTGCTGTGCACCAGCGGGTGGAGCAGATCCAGCAACAGCAGCTGCAGATAGTGTCAAAGCTCCTCCTGCTGCTGGAACACCATGGAATCCCCTATTAACATATTTTTTTCTGGACACCTCCCCTCAACTGCTGTGCTGTAATGTTTTGTTATTTTTTTTTTTTTATGTTTAATAATAGACACTTTCCCTTTTGTTATAATGCAGTGCCACAGTAATGTTTACTTTCTGTTGTGGCGTGCTTGTGGAAAAGCTGGTGTGAGTAGTGCAAGTATGATGTGCTAAACAGCATGTGTGCAGTCAGTGTTGTTTCGTGTGTATGTGTGTGCGTGTGTGTATGACATCAGCCATTGTGCAGCTTCTTGCAAACATATACTGTTGACTTGTAGTGTTTACGGTAGAAAGACTAACGAGCAGAATAATGTATATTTTATTGTCACCATCATCAGCAGCAGACTAAGTGATATGAAACTTTTTCAGAGGTGTCTGGCCAGAGTGCACCTTAGTCACATACTGCACACATGACTTTTAAGAGAGCATGTGCTTTTTGTGCTATAATGTCCGGTAAGTCATGTGTGCATTGTGAGTGACTGAGGTGCACATGCACAGTGACCCGATACCTGTGAAAAAATATCATATCACTTACATAGAAACATAGAAACATAGAATTTGACAGCAGATAAGGACCGCTTGGCCCACCCAGTCTGTCCATTTCCCTACCTACTGGATACGCTGCAGATCCTAGTTAACCAGCAGCCTACTTCTTCTTAACCCCACACCCTAGAATTGCCTTATGACTGTCCCATGCATGCTTGAATTCCACCACTGATTTTGACTCCATAACCTCCTCCGGAAGGCCGTTCCATGCATCCACAACCCTCTCTGTGAAAAAATACTTCCTTAAATTACCTCTGAGCCGCCCCCATCTTCAAATTGTGCCCTCTTGTTCTTGCACACCTCTTTTTTTGAAAGATGCTGCCCTCTTGGAATTTGTTGATTCCCTTGAGGTACTTGAAAGTTTCTATCATGTCCCCCCTCTCCCTCCTTTCCTCGAGGGCTATACATATTAAGCTCCTTAAGTCTCTCTTCATATGTCTTCCGGTGCAGACCCTGCACCATTTTAGTGCCCTCCTCTGGACAGCTTCCATCCTGTCTATGTCTTTTGGAGATTGGGTCTCCAGAACTGCACACAGTACTCAGATGGGGTCTGACCAGCTGTCTGTACAGAGGGATAATAACTTCCTGTTTTCTACTGGTGATGCCTCTCCCTATGCATCCCAGTAACCCCCAACCCTCCTTGCTGCCCTCTCACATTGCTTGCCCACCTTTAGGTCATCTGATATGACTACCCCAGGTCCCTTTCCATTTTTGTTGTTGTTAGTATCTCACCCCCATTGTGTACTCTTCCCTGGGTTTTGTTTCCCAGGTGCATTACCTTGCACTTCTTAGCATTGAATCTAAGCTGCCATACATTTGACCATTCCTCTAACCTTGCCAAGTCCCTTCTCATCCTTTCCACCCCACCCTGTGCATCAACTCTGTTGCAGATCTTAGTGTCATCTGCAAAGAGACATACTTTCCTTCCAGTCCTTCCAGTAATGAAACTTATAAAGACATTGAAGAGGACCAGTCCTAATACTGAACCCTGCAGTACCCCACTAGTAACCCTCCTTTCTTCTGAGTGGACTCCATTTACTATTACTCTCTGTGTCCTATTCTCCAGCCAGTTCTTTACCCAGGCTGTCATCTTGGGACCCACTCCCAGACTGGCTAACTTGTATATTAATCTTTTGTGTGGGACTGTGTCAAATGCCTTGCTAAAGTTTAGGTAGGCCATGTCCACAGCCCCTCCTTGATCTACTACTTTGGTCACCCAGTCAAAGAAATCTATCAGATTTGTCTGGCATGACCTTCCGCCTGTAATCCATGCTGCCTAGGGTCCTGTGCCCTCTGGCCTCTAGATACTCGACAATTCTTTCCTTCAGAAGTGATTCCATCATTTCCCTATCACTGAGGTTAAACTAACAGGTCTGTAGTTTCCTGCTTCTGCCTTGCTCCCACTTTTGTGAAGGGGAATCACATCTGCCCTCCTCCAGTCCTCGGGTACCACCCCATCCACCCATGATTTGTTAAAAAGGATAGTCAGTGATGTCACTAGTTCTACCCTTAGTTCTTGTAGAATTCTGGGATGAATCCCATCAGGCCCCATTGCTTTGTCTACCTTCAGTTTTAAGAGTTCTTTCAGAACCCTTTCTTCTGTAAATGGGTTGGTATCAACTTCTGTATCCAGAGTGTTACTACTGTTTGTTTTATGTACCTCCCCCTCTTCATTTGTAAATACTGAGCAAAAATATTTGTTTAGTATTTCTGCCTTTTCACAGTCTCCTCTGCCCACCCTCCCTCCCTTTATTAAGCCTCACTATCCCTCCCTTGGTCTTCCTTTGCTCCCTGATGTACCTATAAAAGGTTTTATCCCCCTTCTTAACTGAGTTGGCTATCTTTTCCTTGGTTTGGGACTTGGCTGTTCTGACTGCCTTCCCAGCCTCCTTTTGCTTTAACTGATACAGTTCTCTGTCCTGCTCCTTCTGCGATTCCTTGTACTTCCTGAATGCTTTCTTTTTCTCTTGAACCTTCACTGCCACTTCCTTTGAGAACCATAGTGGTTTCTTACATCATCTTGTTTTGTTTATTTGCTTCACACAAAGGCCCGTTACCTCTGTGATGGCAGTTTTTATTATTCCCCATTGTTCTTCCACCCCTCCTTCCTGCCCATTTGCTAGTGCATTCCTTAGGCACTCACCCATTTTGGCAAAGTCAGCCCTCCTAAAGTCCAGTACTTTTGTCTTTATATGGCTTGATTCTATTGCTGTGTTTATTGTGAACCATACTGTTCGATGGTCGCTAGTTCCCAGATGGCTACCCACTTCTACATCTGTAATCCTCTCTCCATCTCCATTTGAGAGAATCAAGTCTAATATTGCTCCCTCTCGAGTGGGCTCCAGTACTAGTTGTCTAAGGCATGCCCCCTGTAGGGCATCTAGAATAACTGCACTCTTCGAAGTGGCAGCTGCAACTGCACTCCAGTTAACATCTGACATATTCAGATCACCCATCAGCAATATCTCCCTTTTTCTGCCATTCTAAGTATACTTTCTATCATTTCCCTGTCCATTTCCTCCCCCTGAGAAGGGGGTCTGTATACAACCCCTGTGCGTATTGTGGTGCCATTGCCTGTCTCCAAATTTATCCACAGTGCTTCTTCTCCTCCCTGTTTACCCTTTTGTTCTGCTGCTTTTATTCCTTCCCTTATGTAAAGAACTACTCCTCCTCATCTTTTACCCTCCCTGTCCCTCCTGTAGACAGTGTATCCTGGTATGTTTATGTCCTAGTCATTGTTTTGTGTGTACCATGTTTCTGTGACTGCCACGATATCCAGATGTTCCTCCTCCATCAAGGCCACTAATTCAGGAAGCTTGTTACCCAGACTGGTGCTGATGGTACAAATAAAATATACATCATGTATTCTTTGTTATCTTTATTCTTGAGATACTGCAACAAGTCACACCATATGTATGTTTTCATGAAGCCAGACAATGTATGCACACACAGGAAAGAACACTGACGGCACACATGCAGTTTAGCACAACATACTTGCATTGTTCAGTCATGCTTTTTGAAAAACACTTCAAATCATGAGTCCTGACACAAAGTAAACATTACTGAGGCTCCATAAATATTTAATTTGTGAAATAGACATTAAAGAGATTCACCAACTTACAGCATTGCACCCGATATATAGGAGCCTTACTTCTAGGGGAATCTTTCTTGCTCCATATGTCCTTACATAGTGCAATACATTTCTGGCAAAAACACCCATAGTTTCATTAAAGCAGGTCATGGAGGACTTCCCGTTCTGAAGAGCCGCCCAAGTTCTGCCACCCGCGTTCAGCAACATTATGACGTGATACCAGGGAGAGCACGGGGTGTGCTCCATTATATTGAATGTCTGGCAGCTCTCCGAATGCTTCTTTATGTTATAATGGTCAGTTTGTGGTGAAACATGGGCATGTTTCCAGTAACAAGAGCCTTGTTAGTGGAAATGTGCCCACATTTCACCACAAACTGGCATCCGAACATAAATAAATAAGAAGCTGCCAGACATTCATATAATGAGACACGACCACGTCCCTGGCATCACGTCAATACTGGAGTGCAGGAAGGAAATCTTGGATGGCTCTTCAGAATGGGAAGCCCTCCGTGACCTGCTTTAATGCAATTATGGACAGTTTTGCCAGAAAAGTATTGTACTATGTAAGGACATGTGGAGCAAGAAAGATTCCCAAGGAAGTAAGACACCCATATATTGGGTGCAATACCATAATAACTATGTAACTTGGTGAATCTCTTTAAAGTAGCAGTGCAGCAATCTGTTGAAAATTTTGACCTATACTTTTTAATGCTATTTTACATTGCCGCTTTATCTACATTCTGACTTGTATGGTACTATAATTTCCAGTATTTGAGTCTGCTTTACTACTTTTTTCATGTCTGAAATAATAAAAGGAGCACGCCTTTTAAAATGGTGTGGACCAGGTCTTTGTCAGTGTTTTCCACTGCTTTTCTCCATCAGTTGATATATATCACTTCTGTTGTAAAATTAACAGTTATGCAGCAGACAGTGTTTTATGATCTCACAGAACAATAATTATTGAAAAACAGCTGCAAATAGTGATAACAACCTGGTCAGAACAATATTAAAAGGCATGCTCTTTTTTTTTTTCGGACATGAGAAAAAGTAGTAAAGCAGACACAAATTGTGAAAAGAAGGGTATCATTCAAGTCAGGAGGTAACTAGTAGCTGGCAATGTGAAATAGCATAAAAAAGTACAGGGCAAAATTGTCACCACATTCTTGCAAAGCTGCTTTAATTTATAATTTAAGTATGACATCATGTGCTCACAGTCACAACACACAAAATGCATCTGTCTTGTGTGCAGAAAATTGACAAGTGATAACGAAGTGAAATGGGAGTGCTACACCACATGCAAAGTGTCCCAGAATTGATGGCACACTCAGTCATGTGCGCAGTCCTCACACAGAGTCCCTAGATTTTTTCTGCATGCCCAAAATGCATCTGTCTTGTGTGCAGAAAATTGACAAGTGGTAAAGAAGTGAAATGGGAGCATTACAGCACATGCAAAGTGTCCCAGAATTAATGGTGCTCTCAGTCATGCACGCAGTACTCACACAGAGTCTCCAGATTTTTTTCTGCATGCCTAAAATGCATCTGTCCTGTGTCCAGAAAATTGACAAGTGGTAATGAAGAGAAATTGGAGCATTACACCACATTCAAAGTCCTATCAGAAATGATGACCATGAGCGAACTGTTGCTGGTCCAATGTGTGCTGTGATTCTCACAAATGCAATGTAATCATCTCAACCGGTTGGAAGGGTGCCCTTTGTCTGTATACTAATTGTAGCCTTGGTGAGTTGATATGTATATATATATAGATAAATATATTTGTATTTTGTAGGTGGGGGATTGGCATATATAGACATGTACTCATTGTATTGTTTTGTATCACATGTAACAGATACTGTTGGTGTGCACATTCCAGTGCTTGATTAGAACTTTTTGCATTGAAATTGGAAATGGGTAACTCTCAAGCCAATGAAGGTAAGTATTTTTGTTTTGGGGGGGAAGCATATTTGCAGGTAGGTCTCCTTAATGGGTTATTATTTGGTTACTTCTTCACAGATTTCATCTGCATCCTTCTCCAGTCTGGTTGGCAATGATGGCCATGGTCATTGATTGAAATGACTTGTTCTGCGTGTTGCCTGTCTGCCCCAGCCTGGGAGGGAGGCCTGATGTTGAAGAACTTCTTTGGATAAGGCAACTGTGCCACAACAAAGCATCTAGACGTTTCCTAAAAAAAGAAATGAAGGACTTCTTACGACTTGATTGCAGCAGTAACACATTATGTTTAAGCCATGGCTGTTCCACACGTATCTGGATTATTAACACAGATACTGTAGTAAACTGTCACAATGCAATCAGCAGAACAATCACAAGTTAATTTAGTACCAGGCTGTGTAACAAATATACTGTGCCAGTGTCCCTGGTTCTCAATCTCAACTCAAGTTATATTTCAAAACCACATGTTGTCAAGTAGCATAACCTGTGTGAAACTTTTTCAACACTGTCATGGCTGCACAGCTGCAAGTTTGGAATACAGCGCATGATGTCTTGCAGAAATAGTTTTGGTGATGTACAAATGTCACCTAGTTTATGAATCCTCCACAGTTGCATTTGTTGCCATCTTTAAAAAAAAAACTGAACAGATGAAATAAAATCCTGATACATACCAGTATGGATTTGAAATGGATATTTCATAGGTTCCTGTGTACGGTACTGCTGCAGTACCATTGATACTAACTTTCAATGAAGGAGAGTTGTTTTTTGCTAACCTGTAAAACAACTAAATACGTTTACCGTATGTGTTTGACCATTGCAGCTCAGAAAAGCAACAGAAAACAAAACATACAGCTAAAGGAAGTTAGACAGCATAAAAAACATTAGTACACATACTCACTTTATAGTTTTAATATTAAGAAGCCTTGTGCCTGTGGCTGATGGATGTGGTCTCCTGTTTGAGTCCTTTTGCCTTGGCATGGTCAATCTAATGGGGAAACATTGTCAGAATGACACTAGTGGTGGGTACTGGTGGTAATAGCTGCAGCACATGATGATATTCCCTGTGACATCTTCCTGCATCTGGTGGTGATGGCAGTGGCTAACATTGGTCCTGGTGGTGGTGGTCCATGGGAGCAGACAAAGTCATTCTCTGTGGTGGCAGAGGCTAACATCGGTCCTGGTGGTGGTGGTCCAAGGGGGCAGACAAAGTCATTCTCTGTGGTGGCAATGGCTAACATCGGTCCTGGTGGTGGTGGTGGTCCAGGGGGGCAGACAAAGTAATTCTCTGTGGTGGCAATGGCTAACATCAGTCCTGGTGGTGGTGGTCCAGGGGGGCACACCGCCTTTTAACAACTTCAGTTAAAACCTGCCAACATTAACCTCATCATCATCCTCATAAAGAAAGCTGCCCTCACAGTCATCTGTGTCTGAAGTCTGACCACTGGGAAATTCTTTCTCCATTGTGTCATCATCTACGTCAGTGGTGGGCCTTTTCATGATCACCAAAACCACCATGACTAGGCCAGGGTACAAAAAACGAGGTTGCAGTCTGTGCTGGTATGTGCCTCTCATTCATTAAGAATGTTAGCAATCTAACATTTGCAGGAGAAAGGTTTGTCCGACAATCCTTGACTATTGCACCTGCTGAGCTGAATACCCTCTCGACACTTACACTGTAGGGTGGGCATGTGAGGTATTTCAGTGCCACTGCAGTCAGCTCTGGCTATTCACTGACCTTTCCACTCCAGTACAAAAGAGGATCCTCAGTTATTGACAGATGCCTGTTTTCAGACAAATATGACTCAACCATTCTCTCTGCCACACTAAGTCCAGTGGTTGATGCATCATCCTGTTCTCCATCATTTATTTCACAAATCCCCACTTGGGACAAAGCCTCCCAAAATGGGTTGATGCCAACCACTTTGGATGACAGATCACCTGGAACTGCAGTCCCCTTCCCCTTACAGGATATGCTTGATGCTCCTCCAGGTGCACCTTCAGCTGGATTATGCTGCTGAGGTATACTGACCTTGGCACATGATTTCAGTGCCCCATGAACCAAGAGCACCAGTTGCCCACTGACATTTTTTACCTGTTCAGGCCCTCCCTCCAGTACTGAGGCAATTCCACGTTTGTATCGTGGGTCCAGCATTGTTGCTATGGCAAAGTTGTCACTACACTGAATACTCAAAATGTGATGATTCTGGTAGAATACTGTCAGCATGTGTTTCAGCAACATTCTGCTAGCACTGTCTCTGGCAACATCAAAGCCATGCTGTACATTCACCGATGTCTGCCTCAGCACCCGCAGCAGTGGAACTGACTGGCTAATGGAGGCAGACTAGCCACTCACTGCCTGTGTGGCATGTTCAAAAGGCCACAAAATTGTTATTACGGAGTCAATGAGGCGCCACTGTTCAGTCGTCATAGTTATGGAGGCCCAGAAACTGTCACAGCTAGTGTGCATCACAAGATATTGTGAGATGGCTTTGTATTGTTCATACAACCTCTCTGCCATGTATAAAGTTGAGTTCCACTGGGTGACAATTTCCAGCTTCAAGCGGTGCTGAGGGAGGCTGTTTCTCATCTGCAACTTCTGAAGTTGGTCACGGGCCTTTGCAGATTATGAAAAGTGAGATCAGATATGGCGTGCAACTGTCAGCATTTCATTTACATCAGGGTGCTGCAGAAACTCCTGCACCACAAGATTTAAACAATGGGCCATGCATGGAACACAAGAAATGCCACCATTCGTAATGCATTTTACCACATTTGACCCATTGTCACTCGCTATGAACCCAGCTCTCAGGGGCACGGGGTTCAGCCACTTATCAGTTTCAGTCAGTACCACGTCCAACATGTTTTCACCCGTGTGTGAACAGGTCACATTGTGCATAGCAATCATTGCATGCTGTCGAATTCCTGGAAGATTGCTACCACCACACTCCACTTTACTGCACTGATTATTCACACTACCAACATCACAAACAACCCCGGGCACCTGCGCCCAGTGTGCAGTTATATACAAATATGAACTCCCTGCTGTTTTGCCACTTGTCCACATATCCATACTTAAATGGATGAATGGAGAGGAGGAATGTTGAAGGGCATGTCTTACTGAGTCAGACACAGTACGGAACAACTCGGGGACAGTACAGGTCCAAAGGTATGTCCTGGATGGGACTTCCTATTTTGGACAGGCATGTGCAGCAAACTGCTGGAACCCAGAATTCTCCACAAAGGAGAAGGGCAAAAGATCAATTGCCAGCATTTCAGCTACAGCAGCATTACGTTCACATGACACTGTATGATTGGGTGGGTACTTCAGCTTATGCGCAAAACACTCTGTAACGTGGGCTGACTTTAATGTTTTACATGGGGTGTGATGACAAATGGTTTTGCTCTGAGAATGGCAGGGGGTGGAGTGTGGACGATTGATGAAGACAGTTGCACAGGTGACGATGACAAACTCACAAATGCAGTTATTTTGCCAGATTTGCCAACCGGTGTTGATGTACCACTTGCACTTGACATGCTGCATTCACTGCCACCACCACCAAAACTGCTACTCCCACCAGCACTGGACAACATTTTAAAATCATTATGCTCCTCCACCTCATCATGCCTGTAGTAATCCTCTGCTCTTATTTCCTCACTACTGCACACATTTAATTTCCTACTGGATGTAACACTCATGGAAGGGGATAACATGCTCGTTATGGTTGATGATGTGGGTGAACGCCCCACTATGGTATCAGCTGCCAGCTTGTGCTGGGTCCACTGTGCCATGTGCCTATTCTTAAGATGCGTATGCTGTCCTCCTGTGCCCAGATGGCTCCCCTTTTTACCTCAACTCACACGTACATGGCAAACCTGGCAGATTGCAAGTGACCATCAACAGTGTGGTTCATGTTAAACTCAGCTACAGAGTCAAGCCATACAAAAGTGAGGGTACTGGACTTTAGGAGGGCTGACTTTGGCAAGATGGGAGAGTGCCTCAGAAAAGCACTAGCAAACAGGCTAGAAGGAGGTGTGGAGCAACAATGAGGAATCATCAAAACTGCCATCACAGAGGCAACAAGCCTTTGTGTGAAGCAAATAAACAAATCAAAATGAAAGAAAAAGCCACTATGGTTCTCAAAAGAGGTGGCTGTGAAAGTCAGGAAGAAAAAGATAACATTCTGGAAGTATAAGGAAACACAGAAGGAGCAGGACAGAGAGCTGTACCAGTTAAGGCAGAAGGAAGCAGGGAGGGAAGTCAGAACAGCAAAGGCCCAAACTGAGGAAAAGATAGCCAACTCAGTTAAGAAGGGGGATAAGACCTTTTATAGGTACATCAGCGAGTGTAGAAAGACAAAGGGAGGGATAGTGAGGCTGAATAGAATGAACGGTGGGTGGGCAGAGGGGGACAGTGAAAAAGCAGGGATACTGAACGAATATTTCTTCTCAGTATTCATAAAAGAGGAGGGGGAAGTGCCTAATACAATTAACAGAAGCACTCTTGATAAGGAGGTCGATCCCAGTCCTTTCACAGAAGAAAGGGTTCTGCAACAACTCCTAAAACAGAAGGTGGACAAAGCAATGGGTCCTGATGGAATTCACCCCAGAATTCTAAAAGAATTAAGGAGGAACTAGTGAAACCACTAGCTACTCTTTTAATAAATCATGGGAGGATGGTGTGGTACCCGAGGACTGGAGGAAGGCAGATGTGATTCCCTTCACAAAAGTGGGACCAAGACAGAGGCAGGAAACTACAGACCTGTCAGTCTGACCTATGTGGTAGGAAAGTGATGGAGTCACTTCTGAAGGAAAGAATAGTTGAGTACCTAGAGGCCAGTGGAGCACAGGACCCAAGGCAGCATGGGTTCTAGCGGGAAGGTCATGTCAGACGAATCTAATAGATTTCTTTGACTGGGTGACCAAAGTAGTAGACCAGGAGGGGCTGTGGACATGGCCTACTTAGACTTTAGCAAGGCATTTGACACAGTCCCACACAAAAGATTAATAGTCAAATTAACCAGCCTGGGAGTGGGTCCCAGGGTGGTAGCCTGGGTAAAACATTGGCTGCCAACAGGACACAGAAGGTAATTGTAAATGGAGTCCACTCTGAAGAAAGAGGGGTTACTAGTGGGGTACCGCAGGGTTCAGTATTGGGTCCAGCCCTTTTAATGTCTTCATCAGTGACATTGCAGAGGGACTGGAAGGAAAAGTATGCCTTTTTGCAGATGATACAAAGATCTGCAACAGGGTTGATACACAAGGAGGCGTGGAAAGGATGAAAAGGGACTTGGCAAGGTTGGAAGAATGGTCAGAAGTATGGCAGCTAGGATTCAATGCAAAGAAGTGCAAAATAATTCACCTGGGAAACAAGAACCCAGGGGAAGAATACACAATGGGGGGAGGTAGTAACAACAACAAAAAAGGAAAGGGAACTGGGTAATCATATCAGATGACCTTAAGGTTAGCAAGCAATGTGAGAAGGCAGTAGGGAGGGTTGAGGGTATACTGGGATGTATAGGGAGAGGCATCAGCAGCAGAAAACAGGAAGTTGTTATCCCTCTGTACAGACAGTTGGTGAGACTCCATGAGTACTGTGTCCAGTTCTGGAGACCCCATCTCCGAAGGACATAGACAGGATAGAGGTAGTCCAGAGGAGGGCAACTAAAATGGTGCAGAGTCTGCAAGAGAAGCCGTATGAGGAGAGACTAAAGGAGCTTTAATATGTATACCCTTGAGGAAAGAAGGGAGAGGGGGACATGATAGAAACTTTAAGTACCTCAATGGAATCAACAAAGTCCAAGAGGGTAGCATCTTTCAGAAAAGAGACTTACAAGAACAAGGGGACACAATTTAAAGATAGAAGGAGGGTGGTTCAGGGCAATGTGAGGAAGTGTTATTTCACAGAGAGGGTAGTGGATGCATGGAACAGCCTTCCTGAGGAGGTTGTGGGGTCTAAAACTGTGGGAGAATTCAAGAATGCATGGGACAGACATAAGGCAATTCTTGTGGGGGGTAGGAAGAAGTAGGCTGTTGGTTAACTAGGATCTGCGGCCTATCCTGTAGGTAGGGAAATGGGCAGACTAGGTGGGCCAAGCGGTCCTTATCTGCCATCAAAGACTATGTTTCTATGTTTCTATGACTCATCATTTGCATCTTGCACAAAAAAAATCCCAAACAAGGTTTGTGATGCTCTACTTTTAACATGTCCATGATGCTGCTTATTGCACTCTGGTCTTTTAAGCACTGAAGTGGGGGGGTGCTATGTGATTTCTTGGGCAGAACACACTTGGACTACAACTGACCACCACGACTATCTATCATTGTTACTGAGTCATCATCATCATCGTCATCATAACCATCAACTGCAACTGGTAAATCACAAGTTTTTACGGGGATTAATGCAAGCAGACCCAGACACAGCCACCTTGAATTTCTTTTTCTCCAGTTCCCAACTAGGGTCAATTACATCATCATCATATTCACCAACATGACCCACATCCACATCTTCTGCTTGGATGCTGGCATGTGGACTGCATGTTGCAACCACAACAACATCATCATCATCAGATTCATCATCATCATCAACACCACCATCACCTGATATTTTTTCACCACACTGTGAATCACTGCATGGAAAATGACTGACCTGAACCGCAGTGGAAGAAATGTCACATTGTATGCCTTCGTTGACATGATTATCAGAATCATCAGGTTTGGTTACAGGGATGTTACTGGGTAGAATGACATCATCTACATGCCACTCACTTGCACTGCTTCACACTCCACTATATTTTTGGATATGGTACACTGGTCAGAATTCGAACTTGAGGCAGCAATACTCATACTACCACCACCAGTAACTGCACTAACACCACCGGCTGGGACAACATCATCTCCTCCAACTATGAGTGAAGCTACTGATTGCGCTGTAAATAATTTTGAAGGAGAAATACCTTTCCTCACATCAGCAAAGCACTTCTGCATCTGCGTGCTACCAACCCCACAGACAATCTTACCACTGACAACAGTGCCATGGTGAGAACCAGCTTTGCTTGCACATCTCTTTGCGGGCATTCGGGGGGATCAACAACAATATTCTAAACAAATGTAGATTTTGGAACGTTCACTGTGCATGTGGGGATGCTGGACCTGAAACAAAAAAAACAACTGTGGTTTCAGCAACAGATACAGGCGCAAATTCACAGCCCCTTCTAACTGGAACAACCTCCCCCTGGAGGTACGGGAGGCAGGGTCTGGCCCCTGCTTCCGGACTAAGCTCAAGGCACACCTGCTCAACAGGAGCATATGCCTATGCCACATCACCTGATCATATGTCAACGTACCTCCCTCAAAGGAAGGTGAGCTCTAATGTAACAACATTTCCCCTTCCGCTAAGCCCTAAGGAAGGTACCTTGTTTCTTTAACAACTTCTGGCCTATATATTGAGCACTCCCTATTTCTACATGATATTTGTATGAAAAATGTTTTCTTATGTCTAACTCCTAATGTCCTATTGCCTGTATGTTCCTCCACCACCTATCCGCTTGTAACCCTATGAATTATTTTATTGTCAAACAATATGGTATTTACCCGTGTGTACTGATCTGTTTACCTGTATGTAATTTTTACCCCTGGGTCGCCCCTGAAAAAGGGACCTCCGGGACCCAGTGGGCATACCCGGTCAACAAAATTCAATAAATAAAAAAATAAATAAATTCACAAGTGAAAACAACACCTTAACTAACCAGTGGTGCTGAAGTCTCAAACAATCCTATCTGGAAAACAATTCCTTTTGCTGGTGGGGGGGGGGCATTGACTGCAGATTTTTATGGCAGTGTAAGCAGCAAAACAAAGAAAAGATACCACAATGGCAGTACAAAATCACGCAGCTGCAGTGGATAGCAGGTTCACACTGCTGTGCCTGCAATTACACTGTGGCACAATAAAAGGTGTATTATTTGATGTCACGCAGCACTGCACACACACTCACACACACACACACACACACACACGCACACACACACAGACACACACACAAGTTGTCTACAAATAATGCATAGCAAATTGAAAAGTTCTGTAATATGCCACGTATTGTAAACAACCTGAAATTATGAACTGCTGCACCAGATCCACACAACACACAGTCAGCAAGAAAATTTCAACAAGTACTGACAAAATTACTGTGTGTACCTTAACACAGTCAGTTATATAACAAAAATATAACCAAACAACAAAGAACTTCTTATTTCTCCAACCTAAATCTACCTACACCACAGATATGCCCCTCCCCCCAAAGCACACTTTCAGTGTCTCTTACTACACAGACTCAATATTGTACATTAACATTCAAAATCCACACACAAACAAAAACCCTCGATGATATGAGCACAGGTAGGTTTCCTACAATCGATGAACTAAAGTTTGAACAAATAAAAAAATTACTCAAAAAGGCTTTTTTTTAACTGCTTTTAGAAGGTTTGAATCACAGACAGCTCTCAGAGCAGACTGTCTCCTACAGTTTCCTACACACACTCTACCCTAAACTGAGGCTGTGCAGATCAATATAGAGCCCATGTGACCTGAAATCCCATGAATCACTGCAAAATTCACCTTCGGAGCTTAATAACAAGGCGAAGTGAGGCAAATGCATTGTTCTCGATGCACTTCACCTTAAAATTTGGTGGAATAGCGGTCTGGGAAGGTGGAGTAATGTGAAGTCATTGCCTGCAATGGACTTAGCATTACCCATTATAACATGAATTACTCCACTTCGCGTTGCAGAGGACTCCGCAAATTAGCCTTGGCTCCGCTAATCACTTTGCGGAGTGAATTGAGGTCACTTCACCCACCACTAGATATGATTATATCTTTTACCCCCCCCAAAAGAAAAAAAGTTATACTTTAAGGGATTTTTTTAATGTTTTTTTCGAGATGAAATGTTTTGTTTATTTAATGAAAACATTTCATTTTTCTCTCTGAACAATAAAAGTAAAGTATAAAAAAAAGAAATGTTTTCATGCTGCACACACAAAACTACCCAAGTGATATGCTTGCTGCAAGTACGATTTAAATGTTAAATTGGAACCGACTGCATGCATATGGCATGCATGCAGCAAGCCATTGTTGAAACCATGATTTTTATGTTAAACTGGGAAAGACTGCATGCATGTGGCCTGCATGCATAAAGCAAGTGGTCACTGATAACTGCACACATAAAAGTTAAGTGACTTGCTAAGAATCATACTACACACAAATAGGAGTTGATGAGATTCAAACCCAGGTTTTCGTGCTTCCAAGTCTCCTGACTTGCACTTCAATGCCTTTAACCACTAAGCCATACTGTCTGCACGCATATGGCTTGCTTGTGCTTCAATACATACGGTATCTGAATACATCTGCATGCATGCGACATGCTTGTAGCCAGTGTATGCTTTTCAGTTTTCTTCTCTCCCTCATCTCATTTTCACAATTGAACTGCAGCACACATACCAATGGAAACACATGTTTTTCACACCCCAATACACAAACTTACCCACAAAACCATTTAATTACTTCTGTCTGGCCTGTACTCCTACTAATTTCTCTCCATAGTTTTGAATGCTTCCACACAAACAGACTTTAAGGTGCAAACACAAATGTAGCAATAACGTGATACAAACTTGAACCCACATGGCCAGTCCCCCCATGCACACACACTGTAGGGGGTACAGCCATGCTGACATAGACAACCCACCAAGTATAGATATAAGTAAAAGGTCTCTTATTTGAGTACCATGGAGCCAGAGGCAGAAGTCTTTAAGATATGATGTCCATGAGTCAGAGTGGTGGGGTGTAGCCCCTTGAAATGAATGGAGTTATTTTCAATTATTATTTTATATGTTATGACAGTGAGTTAAAGAATAATGAAGGCCACTGTTCTACTAACAAGGCCCTTGTTAGTCGAGTGGTGGCCTTCAATAATCTCCAACTCTCCATCAATAATGAATAAAAATGTAATTAAAAAATACCCCCATTCATTTCAATGGTGCACACCCCTGCAGTCTCCTTTGTGCTTTGTTATAATGTGCCTGAGCTTGGGTATGTGGAGGTCAGCTTCATGGGGGAGGCATAAGCCTGACTATAGTGGGGCTCCAATAGTCTGTGCATACCATACCGCTTAACTGTTTGTGAATGCAAGGGACAATTCTAGAATGTCTGCAACAGCTCTAAAAGGTACAACTTATTTGGTTTGACTGAAACGTGATATGCAAATCAGGAAAAATTTAAATGTATAGGGTTCATCTGTATATCCAGAGCAGTGCAACAGATTTGGGCTGAAACCAACCCAGTTAATAACCAATTTTTTTCTTGACTGAAGTTCGTCCCCCTTTGCCCCCCCCATATGAACTTTGTCCTGATTTTTCTCCCTAATGCCATTCCATTCAATACGCATCCCCTATGGATCATGAAGCCACCCAAAGGTGAAGAAACATGAGAAACACATCAATATTTCAGTCCTTCCTCCTTCCCCAATCTTCCTGTAAAAAAATTATTTTACTTTTACTTACCTGGCCATATGGCTAAAACCTGCAGCCTGGCATAGTGTGCCAACAGCCCAGTTTTTAGTCTGCTCTCTCTCTCTCCTTCACCAGAAGCTGGATGCTAGAACCGACCATCGCAGGTCCTCAACGTGGTCCGCAACCAAGTCTCCACGCCACCCAACCTTGGTTACTTGCTTCTTGCTTGGTTGCTGCTGTGGCTGCTGCCACACTGCACTGATCAAGGCCTATGAAGGCCACCCACACTGCTCTCACCACTGCTGCTAAGCCTAGTTTTCTGCCATGGGGGTCTCAGGCCAGGTGGGTACTTATCGTGCAAAAGATTCAATCCAAATTTAAAGCCATTACTGCCACACCATAAGAACAACCTAGGCACAAATTTTGGGGGAGGGCAACCGTGCCCCTCTGCCCTACCTAAATGGCACCCCTGCTTAATGGTAGAAATTTATTCTCAGATTCTAATACAATGGTTTCCACTGTGTTCTGAAGTACCATATCTCCATGTTTCATGATGTGTCCTGATCATCATGTGGGTTAGTGTCCCTTATTGCCCTCATTTTGAGTGTCCATGTCCATCATTTCAGTGACAAAATGTGAGGTATGGTGCATGCTTCCAAGACCCGACTCAGCGCAAAGAGTGCTGAGCGTGGCCGTAGTGTATATGCTCAGTACAGAATGTCAAAGGGAAAGTAAGTGAGCCATAACAGCCATGGAGAAACACTTTTGTAACACTAAATATGCAAAAGAGATTTGCATGGTCCAAAACAAAAAGGATAGCCTTCATAATGCAGAGGCCCCTCTTCGTACTTCTGGAATGGGGAATGTTGACTGGCTATATCCTAGGCATTTCATTCAATGAGCAAACACTACTTTACAGATTAATGGCGATTTAATGGCAACAATCAAAAACCGTTAAACAACTTGCAAAAGGATCAGAATTAATGAGTTTGCCTAATTGTTATGGGAATTCAAATAAAAATGTATTTTAATGACTCTAATTGCTAGCAGTAGTATAAGAAATAGAAAGTGATGTGTTTTTGTAGATGATGTTTGCACCAGCTTAGCTGCTGCACACATGGCAAGCATGCGGCAAGTGAACCTGTTGTGATGTTTAAATGATATTTATTTATTTATTTAGGAAATCAGAATTACAACCCTTTGAGTCATAGACTTGTTTCCACAGGCTCCATGTCAGAATAAAACATAGACATTCATACAGTACATACATAGAATAAATGTGGGTGAACAATAATAACTCTTATTAGGCTTCAGAAAAGGACTTTTTGGTCCGAAAGTTAAAGCTCTTTTTTCTTCCTGTAACATCCTTGTTGGTCCAATAAAATATATCAAACCATTTATTCTGGATTTATGCAGGAGAGAGTGAGAGAGAGAGACCCAGAGGACTGGGCTTGGGTGCAGGAGGAGACCCAGTTGGCAGGATTTGTGTACAGGTTGGAATCCAATGGGCTGGGCTTGTGTGTAGGAGGGGATCCAGAGGGCTAGTCATGGGTGCAGGAGGGCAAACCAGAGGGCTGGGTTTGTGTGTAGGAGGGTACTAAGTGGGCTGGGCGTGTGTGCATTGAAGTTCTGACATCATACATGGTTGAAAATATGACTACTGTAAAAAAGAGAAATCCCAAAGAGGATGTATCACATGTCCGTACTTTGTCATTTTCAGTCTATACAGGATCAGATGTATAAGTCTATATAAAAGATTATGGGTTCAATTCTCAAAACTCCTGGTATAGCGAAAGGGGCCTGGGCCACAAATGAGAGCACAAAGAGTCCCTTGGGCCAAAATATGTGCCGAGAGTGATTCTCAATTGCAGCCTGCCTCAAAAGGAGCTTGTGCCACCTGTGCACCCCAGAATTGACCGTTACATGGCTCTAGGGGGCGTGTGGCAGATGAACACTGCCACATCCCTGAAAGTGGGATTCTCAGAACTATCTCAGAGGGAGAAATTCTATGTACCATTAAACCAGTCAGGGCTGGTCTAAGGGTAGAGAGTAAAGGACAAGCATGCTACCAGTCAAGTCTCTGGAGTCATCCACAACTAGGCAAACATAACTTAGAAAACAAAAACTTGCAGCGAAGCACACACAGAAATGGATTTTTGAAATAAAGGTTTATTAGAGGGGCATCCAACAAAGTTTCTTAGGTGCTTTGAGAGAGAAACCCCTCTTCATCAGGGGGGATGAAGAGTCCATTTTTGGCTGTGCTTCTCTGCTGGTCTAAGGGTACTTAGAAAATTCTTCTCTGGCAGAGCTGGCCTGATTAATCAGTGAGCACATACACTATACAGTAGGCACTCAGTGCCAGTTCAGTCAGTGGCCATTCATGGAGGTGAGCGGTGTGCTATGCTAGTCACTGGCTGTGTTTTGGGATGGAGAGCAGGGTGGCAGGCACTACATGCTGGGGTGGGGTCCACTAGACCACCAGGGAAGGGAGTTGTTCTTAAGTATGATTACAGCAACATTGGGGAGGGGGCATTACAGCAACATTGAGGAGGGGGCACTAGACCACCAGGAAGGATTATTTTTATAAATATGAATACGGGCAGCATGAGGGATTGGGGAGGGGGGCACTAGATTACCAGGAAGGGGTATTTTTATACATATGAATATGGACAACACCGAGGATCAGAAAAGGGGGGCACTAGATCACCAGAAAGAGTTGTTTTTTTATAAATAAGAATACGGAAAATATTGGGGATTGGGGGTCACTAGACCAACAGAAAGGGGTTATATTTAGTTTAAAAGGGGATCTGGGAGGGGGACTGTTAACCTTTGCTGCAGTGTGCCTGCAGCAAACACCTTCCATGAGCCATGTGTTTGCTTCATGGGAGAGGTTGCTGCAAGTGTGGGGACATAGGTGCCAAAACCCCTCCTATAGCAGAATCTGGTGCAGGGTCCCTGGTGCACCAAACTTCAGCACAAGCTGCTGTTTGCCACATCTTGCAGTGATCTAAGCCCTCTTTGAGAACTGAGCCTGATGTCTGTTCTGACAAAGCCTTGCCATCTTGACTTGCACAAGGACTCTCATACCCACAGTGTCTTCCTTGGGAAATGAGGCATGAGAGTATTCATAGTGCATGTCATTTTGATAGATGCACAAGAAACAAACTCTTTGGATATTTCTGTTCTCCTAGCATACAGAACTACAGTACAATACTGTTTTCCCTACAGACTACTTCTATTGTATGCTGGAGAGATAGAAAGAGCAAAAAATAAATCTAAGTTAAAATCTCAAATAGATGATAACTGGCAAATTTTCTAAGTTTTGAATATCAAGTAACTAGCAACTGAGACATGATCAAGAGCACATAAACTGTGTTTCAAGGCCCAAAAATGCATAATCATGCACTTAGGAAACAGGAACCCTTGAACTGAGTATAGGATGGAGGTGATACTGTCAATTACTAAGCAGGAAAGGGACCTTGGGATTATCATATCTGATTACCTCAAAGTGGCATTGTAATGGGAGAAAGCAGTGGGTAGGGCCAATGGGATGGTGGGGGGCATAGGAAGAGGAATCTCCAGCAGGAGGATAGAGGTAGTGTTGCCACTATATCGCTTACAGCTGAGACCGCATCCAGACTTTTTTGTCCACTTCTAGAGGTTGCACCTTAGAAAGGACATAGATAGCATAGAGGCAATCTAAAGGAGGGTAACTAAAATGGTGTTGGGGTTGCATTAAAAATCCTACTAGGAAAGACTGAGGGATCTCAACATGTACATCCTGGAAGACATGAGATTGACAGGAGTTGTGATAAACACCAACAAGTACCTCACAGGGGAAACAGGATGCAGGGAGGGAGGGAGTCTCTTTCAGATGAGGAAGAGTACTAGTACTAGATGGCATGCAATGATGCTGAGGGGTTGGGGGCTGGAGTAATATAAGGAAGTATTACTTCACTGAAAGAGTGATGGATGCCTAGAATAGATTGCCTCTGGACATGGCAGAGGCAAAAAACAGCAAGAGGTTTCAAGCATGCACGGGGAAGACATAGGTGAGTACTAGAAAATAGGCAATAACTGGAAGCTATTCTTTTTTTTTTATTAATTTGATTTTATATTTTCAGAACAAATAACAACTATAACATCTGTAACAAATCAAACAGTAACATCCCCCAGCCCTCTATACATGACAGTTACAAATATGTACAAAACAGCAAGTGCACCAAGATAAAAAGAAATGGAAAAAAATGCAATCATGGACAATTAACCATTATACTAAGAGGGAAAAGAAACAGGGTATAATAAAACAATCTGTTAATGAAGCTCATAAATGAGACCACTACACTAATTGACAGAGAATACCTATAAGGGGCAAGCTTAAAACATGTATCAGGTAGATAAAGTATAAAGTGTATGAAGTTTTGACCACTTAAATTCATAAACCAACATCTGACTGAGGGCACTAGCAATAAGCCTTTCTGATCAAAGAATATACATCACTCATGACTTATGGTCCTGTCCCCTCACATTTGAAGATAAAGTGCATATTTTGAGTCAGCCTATTGTATAGCCTATATTATGCAATAGCTCATTGAGCAATTCCAGATATACAACATGGTGCTGATCTCTCCAGTGGTGTAAAATAATCTCTTCATTGTCATAGAGATCATTGCTATTTGATATTTCCTTTCCTTAATAGGGGTTGTCATGTAGTTGCTTACTATACAAACTTCTGGAGTGAAATAATCTTGAAGAAGCAGAAAGGGGTCCATTTTCTCTTTAATTTCCATCCATAGTGTACTAACAGGAGGACTTTCCCAAAAATATACAATAATGTAGAAGAAGAAGAATCAGCATCTTTATAGTGCTTTTCATACACAGTATCCCAAAGCACTTTACAAGCAATGCTAGACTGGTAGTGAAGTGACTGAATGTGTGGTGGTGGACATATCGCACATCATCACCCACACACAGCCTGGATAATTGCATGAACCAGTTTATGGGAAGCGGAATGTTGGCCAGGTCACCAGGAATGTTCCCTGCTCTTTGCAAAGAGTGCCCTGGGTTCTTTTACTTCCACCTGGACACCCACCAGGACAACACCAGGATGGGCAGAAGGGACCTTGGTTTAACATCTCATTCGAAGGATGGCACACCCCAGCAGTACAGCATCCCCCAGTACTGCACTCGGATGCCAGTGATTTTTGGGTGCAAGTCCAATCCTGGTGTGGGATGAGAATCCATGCCTTCTGGTCCAGAGGCAGATGTGCTGCCAACTGAGCCATTCTGACACTTACCCTCCCCCCAT
The DNA here is from genome assembly GCA_016271365.2 of Neoceratodus forsteri. Taxonomy (NCBI): domain Eukaryota; kingdom Metazoa; phylum Chordata; order Ceratodontiformes; family Ceratodontidae; genus Neoceratodus; species Neoceratodus forsteri. Next base: position 30,196,669 of record CM028129.1, read on the forward strand.
GCTGCATCTAGTGCAGAGCATTGGAGTCTGATCTTCCCATTTTGAACAATTTTTGTGGGGTTTAGTAAATGTTATGCAATATAAAAAAATTGCGTTAGCCGAAGTCTGTCTTGGGTTGTAGAAATAAAGAGAGATTTCTAGATCTGAGTCCACTGGAAGGAAGTATGCAGAAAAACAGATAGCCAGTACCTACAATCAGTTCCATAGTTAATATACATTTCTTGAAGAGCACCTGATACAGTTTTGAAACAGTGTGAGGTGGGTTTGCTGCCACTTTCAGATTAGACAAGAAGGGTTTATAGGTAGTTAGCCATGGGGGTGGGCACATATGTTGAGTGACTGCATGCATAAGTTGAAAATACTTAAAGGCTATGTAATCAGGTAACCTAAGTTGATCACGAGCTTGAACAAAATAAAGAAAGAGTCCTTCAGAAAACAGATTAACAAGGGAAATCATATCAATGTTCTGCAACCACCCCACTGGGAGGGGCTGTGCTATATCCTTGTGAAACATGTATGACAATTTTGCAAGAATTTGCAGATTAATTAGTAGGGAGGTACCCAGAGTTGAATGCCTTACCTTTATCAGTAGGGTGTTATAATTAACATATAACAAAGAAGTTGGAGAGATAACACAAGACTGAATTTGTTCGAATTTGATATTAAGCCAAAGCAGGGTGTATGTTGCAGGAGAAGTGGGGTTGGGAAAAGACAGCCATCTAAAATATTTGCTCATGTGCATGGCCCAAAAATAAATCCTAAAGTCCAGTAACTGCAGGTCTCCCAAAATTTTAGGTAGGACCAGTTTTGCATAATCTCGACATGGTGACTTACATGCCCAAATAAATCTGGAGATGATGGAGTGGAGCATTTCAAACCATTTGAGTGGGAGAAAAACAGTCAGCCTTTGTGAGGGGCTAAAATATTCTGGGTAAAACATTCATTTTAACCACGTTAATTCTTCACCACGCAGAGGCATGGCAAAAGGCTCCAATGGTCCAGGTCCTATCTAATAGAGGACACTGATGTATCCAAGTTAAGTCTTTTGAATTGGGCCTGGTCTATGGTGAAATCTATCCCAAAGTACTGTAGGTTGTAGGCACTCAAAGGAGACCAAAGTGGTTGATGTCCACTTTTGTTAAGCATTTGTTTAGCAGTATGACCACTGATTTATTTAAATTTAATTTATAGTTGGAAAGTGAGCCATATTATTTGATCATTTGCAGTATGGCTGTAAGAGATGAGACTGGGTGAGCTACAGGAAGTAAAATGTCATCTGCATGTGCAGAAAGCTGGTACAATGTAGAACCAATAGGAACCCCTACAATTTCTGAAGTACATTTAATGTGCAGCAATAGAAGTTCTAAATAAAGGTTAAATACCAAAGGTGAAAGAGGGGAATCCCTGTTTGGTGCCACTGCACAGTGTGAAAGATGGGGAGAGTACCCCATTACAGTAAATTCTAGCACTGGGCTGAGAGTAAAGTGTGCAGAGCCAGTTTACAAAGTCTGGTGGAAAACCAAATTTGCCTAGTGTAGAAAACAAAAAGGGCAATGCCACCCTATCAAAAGCGTTTTCGATGTCCAGGGAGATAAGAGTTGCTGGGCAATCTAGATCCCTAAGAAATATGAATAAATTTACTGAGATGATCAGATGCAGAATGGGTAGGCATAAATCCAACCTGCTCAAGCCTGATGAGGTGACCTCAGAATTTGTTGATGCTCATAGCCAGGACTTTACATAACAATTTTAGGTCTTGATTCATAAGGAATATTAGGCAGAAGTTGAATACCTGTTCCTGATCATTGCTCAGTTTCGGTAATGAAATAATAAATGCCTCCATTAATGTGAAATCTGATATGCCATTCTCTAAGATGTTGGTGAAAACTTGCACAAGAAGTGGGTTAATTCTTTTATATAGATTTTATAAAAGTTAGGGGTAAAGCCTTCGGGGCCAGGAGCTTTGTCAAAAGTCAAAGAAGATACAGCAGTGGTAACTTCTTCTAAAGAAACAGGTCTAATGAGTTCTGCTTGCTGGTCTTCAGACAAGGTAGGAAGGGGAATAGAGCTCAAAACATTTTCAATGACTTCTGGGGATGGTGTAGAAGAAGGTGGGCCATACAAGATTTTATAATACGTATAGAATTCTTGAGCTAGTTCTTTAGGATGTGATAGAGCAGAACGCGACACCAGTGAGTGTATATATTAGATAATTCTGGAACTTTTCTACTAATGCAAATGAAGAACCATCAGTTTTCCAATCTTATATCCTTGATCAATAAATTTAGATTTAGTCTTATAGACTGCATATTCTGCACGCTTTCTCAACAAGTTCACATATTGGTCTTTCAATACTTCAGGTTCCATGTTTTGAGCTTCGGAATGCCTTTCAAACTTGTAATCACTGCTAGCAAAAAGGATTGTTTTTCTTGCCTGATTCTTTTGTGTTTAGTAGCAATTCGGATATATTCACCTCTCAACACTGCTTTACATGTGGCCCATTCTACATCACTATGACCTATAGTGCCCCAGTTTTCTGATATAAAATTGTTAATTACATTCCAGATATGGTCAACCACATAGGTGTCTTTCAGTAGTTGATTATGAAGTTTCCATGTGGTGCCCTGCTTGGAGTGTGAATCTAAGAATTGAGAGAGCCAGACCAAAGACTGGTCGGATTGAACTCTGAGGGAGATATCACAAGCCTGGAGACCAGCAACCAAGGATTGACTTACCAAATAGTAACCTAATGTAACATATTAGCGGTGTACTCAAGAGAAAAAGGTATATTTTTGAGTGTAGGGTCAAGAAGTCTTCAGGGATCACATGACTCCATTAAGGCCATCACATCATGTAAGGAACATTGTGCCAGTGAATGCCCTGCTGATAGTTACTCCATTGGAGTAAGATTCCAGTCACTCCCTAAAAGGATAAGTAAGTGGGCAAAGGGGGGTAATATTGAAACTATCTCTGCAAAACAAAAAAGGTGGGGAGTCTATATTTGGGCCATAAATACTGCCAAGGATAATTCCAATGTGAGCAAGGATCCCATATACAAAAAAATAATGGCTGGAAGGGTCTATAACTGTATCAATTAGGTTGAAGGGGACAGACCTTGCTAGTAGGACACACACCCCTCTCTGCCTAACATTATCCCCAGCCCCATACATTTGTCCAGTAAAATCTCTGCAGAGAAATGTGCTTTCCGAAGTCAACATATGCATTTCCTTCAAGAAAGTGACCTGCATCTTTAGATGTGCTAAGTGCTTCATAATTTGATACCTTTTAATTTTGGAACATGCCCCTTTATCGTTCCAAGTAGCAAACTTAAACTGGGATAACAATGGAGTTAGAAGCAACCATAAAACAATCCCCAAAAGACGTATCCAGTGTGTAAAGTCCACAGCAATAACTGTGTGCACTTGCTCTCCCCCACCCCACCCAACAAACCCAGTTCCAAACTGTGCCAACTAAGCAGGACAATAACAATGACAATATAAAACAGTGGGAACCCAAAAGGATACCATGAATGTACCCGGTCCTCTGACTGCACTCTTACAGTCAGGTCCCTGAATGGATCCCAGAGGGGCTCCCCCGTAGACTCTGGCAATGCAACAGATACATTAGATAATGTAGTGAGCATGGCATTCAGCAGCAGTACAGTAAACAGAGGGAAAAGCAGGGAAAGAAAAAGGAAAAAAAAACAGGTGAGATTTACTGAAGTCACCCCAAATACTAGCACATAAAGAGCAGAGACAATATATAAATGAACGGTGCAAGAGTATGTAAACAGAGTATGATACGTATAGCAAAGTATGCTTTCTTCAAGTAGTCGTATGGCAGTGAGAGGCAGGATAAATAACACAGGGATATAGGCTGTTGGTTGTCCAATAGAAACTGCATAGAACTATGGAAAGAGCCATTGTAGCGATAAAATAAAGAAGATGCCCCAAAGAGAAGATCAAGGAGGTGATAGCAGTGAATCAGAGTAAGGCTAAATAACAATGACTCAGAGTTAGTGAGCCATAAGGGAAAAGGTAAAGGAAAAAAAGCTATAACTATGAATGGAAACAGAAAAAGATATACACAACAAACTAAACAACACACAGTCGGAGTCATACCTGTAGCAGAGGAGAGAGGCAGGAAGCAGAACAGCTCACTGAGTCACAACGCAGGAGGATCTAAGAGGAGAAGGAAACAGTGAGGATCCATCTCGGCTTGACACAACCCAATAAAGTCAAGAAGATGCTTTGTCTCAGTTTTGAGGGGAAGATATCCCCTTCCCCCCAGTGGCTAAAGCATTGGTTATAACTAGTTAGTTTTAATAAATTATAATAATTGGGACCCTGAAGATGGGCTAGACAATCCAGGTCCAAAAAAGAAAAGTTGAGATTTGATAAATAAAGGATCAGCCTGCCTCCTAAACGGAGCATTTCTATGTCTCCCTATGACAGGAGTCATCTTGCAATTTCCCATCACAAGCAAGAGAGTTCTGTGCTGCACAATATTATTCCTTAAAATATGGCAGATCATATAATACATCTGAACTGGATACAGATGGTGAATATCCAGGCCAAGAAAGCCACCAATTCTGTCACAATACACCTGAGCCATTATTAAAAATCTAGGTCTGATGATGGTACTCCTGATGTCACCAAATTTCACCAGTTCACCAAATGTATGATCAAACATCCAACACAGCTAGTCAGTTTTAAAAAGTTACAGCAGGCAATGTCTAATCGAATGCAAGTAGAATGTCCATCTCCAGAACAAGAAGACAACAATGATAAAATAAGGTAACAAAATTGCAGCTTGCCTTTTGGACAGAACATTTCTTTATCCCCCAATATCAGAAGTCATTGTACTATTTGCTGACAAGGTAAAGAAGTCTATTAAAGCACTGCATTATTTCTCAGAGTTTGATATAGCCACACAAAAAATGGCTTGGCAATAAAAGAAAAATCCCAGTCTAAAGTAAGTGCAATCTAACTGTGTTGTGGTGAAACCCTTGGTGAGGGACCGAAGTAAACAGTAGTGATCCAGCTAACACAGTCTATGCCAAGATAAAGAAGTCTATTGTTACGCTGCATTATCACTCAGGGTACAGTAGAGTTACACAGAAGGCAGGTTGGCAGTGAATGTAGAAGATCAGTCCAAGGAGCTGTGGTTTTACCAGAATAAATGGTGATATTCCATCTATCTCAGCTTATCAAGTCAGCGAGCTCGATCAATGCTGCATTTGTTCAAACATGATGCAGAATATAAAGGCATGAGAGTCAGAAACTAACATGCAGAAGCTCTAGGGGAAAAACAGATTTGGGAAGAGCTTTGGTAGTTTTAGTCAAGCTTATTCTGCTGAGAGGAACTGTTTTTCTCCCTGTGGGGTAGTGAGCACAAGTGTAGCAGGGTACCTTAGTCAAAAATGAGTCCCAGGAGCATGGAGTTTATTCTTAATCTCCCCATAGGCCTTCTGCTTTTGTCTGTTCCCAGGGCTCAAATCACTAAATAAGAAAATATGGGAGCTCTCCCACCAGATCAGTTTCTGCTCCCAAACTTTGGATAAAAGGTGTATCTTATCCCAGAAGTTCAGTAGTCTAAAGATTAAGATGGGAGTTTGTTCTCCAGGACTTGGGATCTGCTTAAGGGAGCAGTGGACCCACTCTATCATGTAGGTAGTCCCACAGAGGGACAGACTGGCTGATTTTTCTAACAGGCATTGCACAAACAGGATAGGGTCTGTACCCTCCCCTCATTCAGGGAGCCCTGAGATTATCAAATTATTACTTTTACTTCAGGATTCTTGGTCATCTGTCCTTTCTTCTAGGCGTTTGAGTTTCTTATGGATATCCACTATCTCTAACTCCAGTTTAGCAGTGCGGTCTTCCAAAGAGGAGATGCATGCTTTGGAGTCAGTGATTCTCTGACTGAGGACTTCTAGGGTGGGTTTAACAGACTTGAAATCTGCCACTAATTCAAAATGAACTTCTTTCATGGTATTCAAGTCCTGAGAAAAAGCTTCTATTATAGTGGTTTCTGACGTAAGTGTTGGGAAGCCCGGTAATGACACATCTTCTTTTGGTCATTTAGAAGGTAGAGAATGGTCTGCAGGCTCCACTGTGATTTGTGAAATGTCCATGCTTTGAAGCTCTGCAGCCATCGAACAACTGATGCAAGACATAGCTTCCAGGTACTATTACAAACATTCTGTCTGTGTTTTAAAGTAGCACTCAAGCTGAACTGCTGGTATAATAGAATAAAAACAAATCATCAGGAGAGCTAAACAGGAGAGCATCCACACTCTTAGCCAGCCATCACTCTACTCCACTAGAATATATTGTAAGAGAAAGACTGGTAGATTTCCTCAAGGGTAAAAATCTACAGAACAGTAAGCAACATGAGTTCAGCAAGGTGAGCTCATGCAAGATGAACCTGATTGAATTCTTTGATTGGGTAACAAGGGCAACTGACAAAGGACAGGCAGTTGACATACTGTACCTGGACTTCAGTAAATCATGTGACTAGGTTCCCCACAGGATACTGGTCATGAAACTGAGTGATCTTAGTGTAGAGGTAAAATAACAGTATGGGTGAAGAACTGGCTAATGGGGCAAATGCAGAAGAGGATCATGAATGGGGAAAGCTTAGAGGGTAAGGAGCTGGCAAGCTCAGTCATGGATCTTTCTTCTTTAACATATTAATTTGCAATATAGTATGCCCGTCCCAGTGGCGCTGAGTTCTGAGGCACTGGACAACTTACCTTGCGCCACGCCAGCGACCTGTATTAGGGAATGAGCACACGGGCACGCTGGGGGTAGGCAGGGAGGAGAAGGATCGAGCATCCTTTGGATTGCTCTCCTTCTCCGGGGAGGGGGGATACCAGCTCTCGGTGCGCTACTGGCTCCTAGCGGCGGCTGGGAGCTAGGGGCGCTGAAGGCAACAGTAGGGGAAGCCGAGGCAGACGTTCGGAGGAACGCATACGGGAGCATGCGTTTTCGCTCCTTGGACATCATTGCACGTCCTTGGCTTGAGGGATCTAAAATGAGGTGGAAAATGGTCCTGGCATGCTGCATGATGGTCGTTCCCCGCAGGCGCCGCCCCCCGACTGGCAGCAACACACCTCTGGCACCGAATCCTAGTGTGAGGTGGGTTGAGGGATCCCCACTGCCCCACCATGGGGGGAAAGCCGTGGGGTAGCTGGGGGTTGAGCTGCGAGTGAAGGACAGGGTTGAGAGACAGATGAGAGGAACAGCCACCAGGGACCAAGGAGGAAAAGGAAATTAACAGAAACAAATGTGCGATATAGTGATAGGAGTACAGGGGAAGATCTGCCCCATTACAGATGACACCAAGATCTGCAGCAAGAATGGGAGGGCCTGGGGAGGCTTGAAAGATGGTCAAGCTATGGTAGATGAGATTCAGTGCCAAGAAATGTAAGGTATTGCACATCCCAGGTGATAGGTTTAAATGCTTCATTGGCAAGCATTTAAACTACCCAAGGGGGGAGGCACTGAAAAGGAGCAGGGAAATCCCAGCCCCCCCCAAACAACAGGGTAGTTAATGAGGCAAACACCAAGATAGAGAAATCGATAGGGAGATGGGCAGGAGTAAATGGAGAAAAAAAACTCCAAGGCAGAAAGGACAGGGATGGGATAGGGCTAAAAGGGGTAAGGCCAGGGGAGTGGCTTATCCAGCATCAATGATGGCATCTTGAAAGATCTCAGCTAGCTGAACGGAACTTTGAGCCTGCTTATTTTTCCATTTTACCTGGAGCCAGAGACTTTAACTTGCTACTAGAAGGTACCTAAATATCCCTGCTACTACATGTCCGACCAAGGGAAAGTTCCGTACCTGCTAACATCTCCAAGCTAGAGCAGCAGTTCTGACTATGAGGACTGCATGGCTCAAAGCACTTCAGAGGGCCCAGAACCTCCAGAAGAAAAATGTTTAATTCTATCCTAAGCCAGATTGAGGGTTTAACTATTACCTCCACAAGTATTGCTGCCACAATCCCACAACTTGACTCCAGAACAGGAGCAGTGGAACAAAAAGTGACATCACAGGACATCACGATAAGGGGACACTGTAATATTTTAAATGAGAAGGCCAGCCAGATAAAGCACTTGCAAGACAAACTGGATGATCTGAAAAACAGGAGTTGCAGAAACAATCTGCAGATCCTAGGCTTCCCCAAAGGCTTCCAGGAGGGGCGAATGGTGCAGTTTCTTCAGTGGGCTCTCCCGGAGGTTTTGCGGCTCCCTCCCACCACCAGGATCATCATTGAGAGGGCCCACTGATCCCTTCAGCTGAGGCCACTGACCTGCAAGAGACCAAGGCCGATCCTGGCCTGGCTTCTCAATTATGCAGATGAAGAGGCCATCCAGGCAAGGGCACGAGAGCTGGGAGCCCTGGCCTAGCAAGGACATAGAATCATGCTGTTCCAAGACTACTCAAGCAAGCTAGGTAGGTGGAATTTTATTTTTATACAGGTAATGCATGTCATTTGGACAGAATCCAGTTTACAAGACAGACCTTTGTAATTTCCTATCTAATACATACAATAAGGTTCCATATTAAAGACTAACAAAACACAAAAGACAACAAAATATAACTAATATACATCCTTATAAATTATTCTAAAAGGAAATCTTAACAATTTCCACAACACTGCAAAAAAATGTTCAGCAATCACAAATATGAATATTTAACTCCATTATAGTTTGAATAAATGAAGAGTGGCTTGTAATTTCCCTTGTATCTACCGGGAGAAGATTCTAAAAACTAGCAGCTTGATGAATCAAGGTCCTGTCCCCATATTTATTTTGAAATTTTCCTACAGATATTTTATTTAAATGAACTGATCTGGTTAATAACCTATTAGCATAATGTTTCACTGGAAACAGTAATAGTGAAATTGGATGGTTCACCGATAAATATTTCATTTTATGAATTAAAGTTAACCAATGGCACCAATAATTTGTATCCAAAGGTAACCAGTTTACTTTACTTAACAGTGAACAATGATGAGTCTGATAATTCCCCTTTAATACATATCTAGCCACACGATAGTAAGTTTTATCCAGCTTGGTCAAAAGTGCTTTATTGGCTTTCCTATATATCAATTCACCATATCTTTATAGTGGAATAATTAACTGATCAGCCAGCTTTTTCCTATCTATTGTTGTTAAACAATCAGTACTTCTTCTTAGTGCCCCCACCCTTCTATTAACTTTTTTGACCAGTTCTGTAATATGACTAGAAAAGGACATATGTTCATCAAATATAACCCCCAGATAACTATAGTCCTTAACCTGTTCTAATTTAATTGAATTTCCTGTATAATCACAAAGTTTATGAGTAACATTACCACCTTTTTTACTTAAAAATCTCATGCATTTTGTTTTTTTTTCATTCATAATTAATTTCGACCTGGTGAACCACCCCTCTATCCTCGAGAAATCAGATTGCAGGTTTGATTGCAATACATTTTCTGTTTTCTCAGATGCAATAATTACCGTGTCATCGGCATATAGTCCAATCTCTGTATGCTCCACAACCTGTGGAAGACTATTTATAAATATGAGAAACATAAGGGGTCCCAAAATTGATCCCTGGGGAACACCTCTGTTAACATTTGTACTCTCTGATAAACAATCTGTGCACCTCCACCCTCTGAGATCGATTATTCAAATATGATTTTAACCAATTTAAAGGGTCATCTCTAATACCTATCTCCTGCAATCTCTCGATTAACAAGGGGTGGTCCACCAGGTCAAAAGCCTTCGAAAGGTCTACAAAAGTGATCGCTGTCTCCATATTGTTTCCTAAAGACCTGTTTAACAGGTCACTAAATTCCAAAAGAGCTGTTGCAGTGGAATAGTTTTTCTTCGAAAGCCAGATTGTTTTGTTGTTAACAAACTATATTTATCCAAATAATCCATAACCTGTATAGAAATAAGTTTGTCCAGACTTTTTGATAAAAGAGGTAATAAGGCTATAGGCCTATAATTAGTAACTTCCGACACATCTCCCCCTTTATAAATTGGTTTTACTCTACTTTCTTTCCAAGATAAGGGAAAATAACCAATCTGAAGACTTCAATTAAATAAATATATAATAATTGGTGCTATATTAGAAGCTGCTAACTTCAAAAATCTACCTTCTAGACCATCATTTCCAAAAGTTTTGTGAATATTTATTTTTTGTAATACTTTATAAACATTAGTGACAGTCAAAATTTTGAATCTAAATGGGGGCGGTCCATTACATGAAAGTTTTGTTTTAATTTGTTCTGGGTCTGATTGATAGGGAATTTTACAATTAGGAAGGTCAACAAAAAAATTATTTAATACATTACAAATATCCTTCGAGTTTTCAATAAAGATATCACCATGTTTTAACCTAAGTATTTCTTCTGAAGAATTACTTCCTGGTTTGGTCAATTTTTTAACCACTCTCCAAAACTGTCTCAGATCAGTACTCACATCAATTTTGTTTCTATAAAAAGAAATCTTTGAAGCCTTAACTAATCTTTTGCATTTATTTCTGCCTACTTTAAAAGAAATCCAATCCCTTTCCAATTTTTGATTTTAATGCTTTTTTCCAAATTCTATTTTTAATTCGGATTTGCTTTAATAATCTGTCATTAATCTATGGTAACTTGCTAGGCTTTATTTTTGTTTTAATTCTAGATGCATGCAGATCACATACTTCTCCAAAAGTCTGAGTAAAATATTCAACTGCAGTATCAATATCTGGGATTAATTTGCAACGGTTCCACTTTATTTTACTTATACTATACAAAAATCGTGACTCTGAAAATTTTCTAAAGTCTCTAGATCAGTTTTGAGTTTCATAGACTGGATTTTGTCCCAGATGACTGGAGCTCACTGCCCGATGCAAGGCCTACACTGATGTGCGGAGGAAGCTCCACATGTTTAATGTCCCCTTGACGCTATGATACCCAACTATCCTTAAAATCATGCACAATAGTTACACCCTGCAATTCCTGACTCCTGAGGTGGCTACAGACTTCATCATGTAAACCCTGTCTCCCTCAAACAACCAGAGAGAGAGCCCTCCACGTGGTGTAGCCCTTGGGCTGAAGAGAGACTATGAGGAACATTGATCCCCAATAAAAAGAGATCATCAGGGTTCCACCGAATGGTCCATGCCTCAAGGTCCAATGAGTGTGCCGGAATCCAGACAGACCAACCAGTGCAAGTGGCCCCAGGAGGCCGCCCACTACAAGAGAGACCACCCACTGGAAAGTGTCAGTGAGGATCACAGAAACAGTCTGGAGTCTCATCATGAGGAGCCGCAGAGATACAAGATCACCAGTCTGTACTTCTCTAGGAACCCCTTCTCGTCTCTTGCTGCTGTTTCTCCAACCCATGGAGAGGAGTCTTTGAATTCCATGGATGTGGCGTCTGGTAAATACTCCCACATGAAGGCAAGAGTCTGCACCTTTCCTGGGTGACCACCAGTGAACAGGCCAAGCAGCACACCGGACCAGAGTCCCCTGCTAGTGTGCCAGGCCTACTGCCGAGAGGCAAGCAGGTGCAGACAACATCCCCAGGCCACACAGAGATGCAGAAGACCATTGCAGAGCCCCCAGATGACTAATGCTGCACTGGGTTATCAGATCAGTACTCCTAAGAAGGAAAGGTGCAGCAGAGGGGGAAGTAGGGGGGTTTGACTAATATGGGACAATACTGGGGGTAGGGGCAGGTTCACATTCACCCTTAGGATGGCCCTAGCTGGCTCCCTTAGATCCCACCTTTATTTTCCCTTTGCTGGTCATGCTCTGTAGTTATTTCCCATGGTGGGTCTGGATAACAAGTATCTGCCCCCCATGTACCTTTCCAGTCTGGGGTTTAGTTCTTAATGACTGTTTGCTGTAAGATTTCTGGCTTGTGGGGGGGGTCACTGTGACAGAAGCTTGGCCATGTTCAGATTTGCTCTGGGGGGTGTAGTATGAAATCTGGGGGTTCCCCCCCCCACCCACTGCTGCCATCATGTGGACCCGGATTCCTGGCTAGGCCCCCATCGCACCACTAAAAGCGGATGTCAAGGACTGTCAGAATGAGGGTCCCCTCCCGTACAGGGCCCAATTACTCCCAACCTGATGATAGTGTGTATAGGCCCCCGAGACCCATCCCCCGCTTGTAGTAAAACATCTGTAGTGTACTAGCAAACGCTCAAGGGCAGCGGGGAGTGAGAGTGAGTAGGCCCCTCATCCATATTATGACAACACTGAGCCCACAAGCATCTACCGTGCCTGCTGTATACTATGGGAGGCTTGTGCATACCAACCCACCCCCAGGAGCAAACCTCAGCTATACTCACCCACCATGCTCCATGCTATTAATCAGATAAACTTGGCTACACAGTCAGGGCCCTGTCTCGTGACTGGCAGGAGCAAGAAGATCACCTTCCAGGCTTGGCTGAGTGGGCGCTACATGAGGGCGGGGATGGCAAAGGGGGGAAGGGGGGGACGACAGGCCCTGGGGGCTTCATCAGCTGCCAGTTCCCTGGACATCCCTCCTAGTTGGTTGGCCCTCTTCTTCATGCCCTTTCACCCCACTGGCTGATCCTCCCAGCCTTACCTCTTACCACCCCAGACAAGACATCACCCTGCTGAACACCTCCGGGTAGAGGCTCTCACTTGAGGGCTCCCCCAGCAAGATCAAGGATAGGGGTCTACCCCGGAAACCCTTACAAACCTGTACCACAACTTGTTAAGGGCCAGAAACAGACTACCAAAAGTGCCTTCTGGGCCCTTAGTATGGCCTCAGATATATGTAAATACCCTTACAGCTCCAGGCAGCTGCTGTTCCAAGTTCTGTTGCCCTTCAGTAGCTGGTTATTATTCCACTGCCTTGCAGTGACAAGTGTTGGCTCTCTTATAACACTACAATACAGGTTCCAGTACAGTACTGTTATGGTTAAAAGCTACGTGCACCAGTTATTGTTAAGCCACCCCCTAGGAAAGCTGGGCCTGCCATTGGCTATACACACAGCTGGCTAATCCCAAGCAGCTACCTCTTCAAGAGTTTTTGTTGTTCTACCAGCCATAGAGCGTATTGCACTAGCAAGCTCCTAGAAGTTTAAAGCATAATTTTTACAGGAAGACAGGAACCCTAAAACCCTACAGACCCAGGGTCCCCACCCCTGGACTAGCAGGACAAGGGACATCTGGGCCAATAGACTAAGTTTGAGACACCCCACGCCAGGGTGCTACTGCCCCTGCTTGTCAACTCAGTCAAGAATCAGCCGAGTACAGTGAGGACCTCTTCCCATGACCCCTTTATCATGGCAGAGTTAGTGTTCCATACGTAGAACATGTATGGCATGAAATCCCCTATCAAGAGGAAAAAGATCCTCATGCTCCTTAAATGTATAAAATCCGAAGTGGCATTCCTTCAAGAGACTAAACTGCTGAGAGAGGACCACTCACTCATTGCGAAGGACTGGGTGGAACAAGCAGTCCATTCTAATGCCCCCACCAGAAAGCGTGAGGTAGCCATACTTCTTCACAAGTCCCTGGTGTGGACCCAATAGGCCATCATGACAGATATAGAGGGTAGATGGATCATGGCCAATCATGACACTTCTACTGGTCCCGTAAGTCATTGCAATGTATATGCCCCAAATCAAGATGAGCTCCATTTCTTTCACATGCTGGCCAATGCTCTCAACAGCTTTATACCCCCCCAGGTGCTCAATTCTGGTAGTGGGGGAATTCAACCTAACACTGGTCCTCCACCTTGACAGGAATGACATGGGAACTGAATCACACATTAGGGGTGGTAGGGCCCTGCAACAACTCATGTCTGACATAGGGCTTACAGATGTGTGGAGATTATTCCACCCCAGAGCAAGGGACTACTCATATCACTCCGAACCAAATGCCTCATTTAGTAGGCTTGACTTTTGGTTAGTGTCCCAAGCCCTGCTCCAAAATTCCCTGGATGCCAGTATCCTCCCAAGAATTATCTCCGACCATGCCCCAGTCCAACTACTGGTGTCCTGGGGGTGATCTCCCCCTGGTCTTGATCATGGAGACTGGACCCACTGCTAATGCGGGATCCAGACTTTATCCCCTGGTCAAAGAACGAAGTCTCCCTCTTCCTTGAAATGAACCCAACTGCTGATACCTCACCCTGGAATACCTGGGAGGCATTCAAAATAACCATGAGGGGAGGGATCAGGGGATACATGACTGCCAAAAGATGTGAAAGTGAAAAAAACTGCTTGACCTGGAGAAAAAGCTAAAACACACTGAAACCAACCACAAAGCCATGCCCCCCAACACTGGCAGTGAAATTCACGGCCTTTGGTTCGAGATAAATCAGCTGCTAGGCAGGAAAGCTGAAGTAACCATCCTCCAACTGCACCATACATTCTGGGAAGGAGGAGATAAATGGGGCAAGGTGCTGGCATAACAGCTTAGAAAGCAACAGGCAAGCAGGCACATACCCTGCCTAAAGGACACACATGGCAAGGTGGTAAGTTCACCCCTTGCCCTGAACCAGATCATGGCTGACTTCTACACCAAACTATATGCATCCACCCACCGTACCCCTCCCACTGGCACACTGCCCTTCTTAGAAAAGGCACTGCTCCCAAAACGTACCCCTGACCAAACCCTCAGCTTAGAACTGCCAAAATCAGTGAAGAAGCTGGAAACAGCCATCTGCAGCCTGAAAGGGGTTAAATTGCCTGGAGCAGATGGCTACACAGCTGATTTTTACTTAGCCTCTGCCTGATAATTGCCTCCACTCCTCCAGGAAGTGTATGGCAACTTCTGGTTCCACCCTGGAGGTGATGGTGGCCTAAGTCTAGAGCTTCCCTAAACTCTCCAATTAAATACCCCCCACAATGAGCTACAGCAATAAAAAAAGAATGTAACCTGGTAATGCTGAAGGGTACCAGAGCCAACCTACAGGTACTTACTCAAGAAAATATGGAAATGGCCGATGATGAAGGCAGATCACAGTCAGAATCTTCAGAATCTAAAACTAAACTACCGCAAGCTGCAGCATTCCTCACCAAGGGCTCCCAGCTGGTAGGCCACAGTCCTAAAAATAAAAACAAAAAAGCAAAACTGGACATGATCTATACGGAGCTCTGCTCTTTTAGAGACGAAGTAAAGCAATTGTATGAAGAGCTGAGGAAAGACATTATACAGTTAGAACAATGAGCAGATGATATGGTGCATCAAGTAATGGCAATAGAGAATCGAATAGATGACCTGGAATTGGTGGTTCTACAGCTACAGGCCCAACAAGAATTAATCTAATCCAGACAAGTTGAAGCAGAAAATAGAGCTTGTAGGAAGAACATACGGCTTTGTTGCATCCTGGAGGGCTCAGATGGTACAAAAATTAAAGAGTTTATTACTACTCTGCTTCATACAGCCTTGCAACTCCCTCTGGACATGGAATTAGAGTTAGAGCAAGTCCACCGAGCGTTAGCGCCTAAGCCCACATCTCGATCAGCGTCTCCCAGATCTATAATAGTGTGCTTCCTGAGTTATTCACTTAAAGCATAACTTTTAACTATGGCATGGAGAAAACAAAAAATGTACTTTGGGCAGCAGCACTTTTATATGGACCATGATTATGCTCCCAAAACCATGAAACAACATATAGCATACCTCCCCTTGCTCACAACTCTTAAAGCGAAAGGGATCAAATTCACAACACCTTACCCTGCAAAACTAGGAGTTATCCTCCCGACAGGAAAGAGAAAGGAATACATCTCAGCACAAGAGGTGAAAGAGGACTTACTTAGACAAGGGATTGTATTTCCAGAATGGAACACCGTATCCAACCCAACAAGCAATCGTCCACCTTGTTGGCAAACCCCGGGGAAGTCCACATAGACACAAGCAGAAAACTCAAATACTCCTCAAGATCTGAAACAATATCTATCAGCGTACCGCAGAACACTGGCATCGCAGCAAACCTGAGTAGTGATGGTACCACTTTTGTTCTTGATTATCAACTACCAGAAGGTAGGATGTTATTTCTGTATTGGGGTTAGGGAAGAATTCAGCTTCCTAGATGGGCAGGGACTGTGTGACTCTAGGCCTTATCCATAGCCTCCATAATTGGGTGGGGGAGAAAACTTGTCGGAGTGGTTCCTGTGCCTGCCAATATCCCCCCCCTTGTATACCCCCACCTGGACAAACATTGTTTACTCTAAACAAGGTACAGCTCTGCCGAATATAGAACTTTGAACTTATAATAAACTAAATAATCACTCTCAGAACTCTGGACTGCCTAGGAATCGGTGGTAAATATATTGCCATGTGCCAGCCTATGAACTGAGGCATTATGTAACAGGCATGAGGCTGCAGCGGACAAAATATACCCTCTGAGAACACTCAATTTTATAAAAAAAATTAAAAAAAATTCTAAAGAACTTCATGGAGAGAGAAGAGGGGAGAGTTACTGAATATGAGAACAAAATGCTACTTCATTTCCCCCGTTACTGCGACCCCTTGGAGGATCACATCCCCCACTATTTAAATGTCTTTCCCTGGCTCCAGTTAGTCAGGCAAATCCTAAGTGGGGTGCCCCACTCTGGGAGGCTATGATAATAGATTCGACAGCATATTAAATTACCTTATCTAGTTAAAGGTTTGCCCCTTTTCTTTTCTTTTTTACTTAGGAAAAATAGGGAGTTCTCAACCTCAACCCTAATTTCCCACATGAGGACACCATCACTGAGCGTGCACGACCCCACCATCCCGCATTGGTTTTTACTCACCTTTTTTTATATGGGGCAGCTATAGTCCCCAGGGGGCCTGGGGACCTGATATACCTGGACATACCCCCTTGCCCAAATAGAGATTTACCTACTGGCATGTTCCAAAGCATACTACAGGGAAGGCAGATGGGCCTTCCCCTACCTTGGAAGTCATTTATATCTTTAATGTTACAGAATGTTCTCACACAGTAATGCTTGGGAACTTTGGACAAGATTGGTTGAACCATATACTTGTTTTTCATGTTTATATGTTAAGAATTATATACTGTTACAAAGTCATGTTAACCAACAAATTGTTGTTATCTCAAATTGAACGATTTTTGGCTTCTTTAGTAACAAGTAGAAGTTTACACCAACAATGCTGTATGAATCACCTTTATGGGCACATGCTGTCTCATAGAGAAGTAAGCCTGGATTTTCCATGAATGTTCATCCTTACTGCAATTTTAGAATATAAGTATTTTACAGACAGGCCTAACATAACTAGATTTACATATCCAGACTGGCATGGACTGGGACAAAATAGTGTATTGGGGATCTGAACCACATTTAACCCCTACATTGGGGGGGGGGCACCACTCCTACCTAAGCATCTCCCTATGTCCTTTCATACTGAATAATATGTCTCTTATATTATCAATGAACATTAATGGGATACATAACCCCATAAAGCGCTCTAGACTACTGAAAGTTTTACAAACTGAAAAGTCTGATTTAATGTTTCTCCAGGAAACCCACCTCTCGCAACCTGAACATGCAAAATACGAATCACTGGGGCTCAAAAATGTTCTATACTCCTTCCACAGCTCAGGTAGGCATAGAGGGGTGGCCATATTCATTCCTAAGGGTATGCCATTTCATCTCCAGACTCAACTAGCTGATAAGGAAGGCAGAAATATTATAGCTACAGGAAGGTGATACTTGGCTCAAGTAACCCTAGCCTCAGTTTACCTCCCCTGGCCACCTCCCCCCCCAAAGGTAGCAGGGAAAGTTCTTGAGGACCTCTTGTCTTTACATCAGGGACAACTGATTATGGGAGGGGATCTTAATCCCACACTAGATCCCATTCTGAATGTCATCCCCCCACCAATCATTGAATTACACTTCTTCAAAAATTTCTGAGGAAGCAGCTATCAAAAATGGGTATCTGCGACCTATGAAGGCATTTCTACCCAACCACCAAAGCTTTTACATATCATTTGCCAAAAACTCACAGCCTCGCCAGATTAGGTTATATCTTTACCACAACGGAACAGCTGGACGCAGTCCAGGATATCTACCACGGAACCACCTTCCTACTGTAGCAGATCACTCCCCGGTCTATACCAAATTCACTCTTGGTAAGGTATGCAAAAATACCTTTTGGTGACTTAATTTAGCCTACCTACATGACCCAGAATTTTTAGACTTGGTCAAAAAACTCCATCCCCAAAATAATAGCACACAATAACAGTGAAGAAGTAAATAATGGGATAAAATGGGATACCATAAAGACTGTCTTAAGAGGAGAAATTATCAAATATTCGATGCACAGGAAAAAGCAGAGACAAAATGTGGTCTGAACTTCAGACTGAACTAAAAGACTTACAGCAACAGGTACACAAAGGAGAATAGTCTATACAGGCACAAATAGGCACAATTAACCAGATATTGCAGAAAATGTTAGGCCAAAAAATTGAACAACAGCTACTTTACTTGAAACTAAAATACTATTGGGAGGCAAGAGAGCAAGGAACCTGGCCAAATGACTCTGGTGGCACAGACTCAAATTCTTGTCATGAAGTTAATAGGCCCCTTCAGGACACTCCTTGCATCACCCTTAGCCAACAGACAGGCTATGGCATGATACTATGCAAACCTATATACTGAAGATATCCACCCAACCCCATAACAAATAAATACCTACCTACCTATCAAACTACCATATACTAGGATGTCAACTCAATAAGGCCAGAATCTATTAGCTCCAATCACAGCGGAAGAAATTCACCTAGCTTTAAAACAAACTAAGCCTTTGAAAACCCCAGGACCAGATGGTTACCCAATGGAATTCTACAAAAAATTTAAACAACTATTGACTCCATCATTACTTTCAGCCCTATTAGATATATATACAACAAGGACACCCCCCAACCCCCTCTTGGAGATATGCAGAGATAGTGGCTATCCCTAAGCCCGAAAAAGACCCCTGACAACCAGCCTCATATGGACCCATCTCTTAACTAAACTGTGACTATAACATTTTCATGTCCATTCTGGCTCACAGAGTTGATACCCTATTACCACACCTCATCAATGCAGACCACGTGGGCTTCATCAAAAAACCACCAGGCACATGATGCAGTTCCCCAGGTCTTGCTACTCTTAGAACATACAGCTCAACATGAGACACCCACGGTCCTTCTCAGTCTTGATACTGAGAAGGCCTTTGATAGAGTTTCCTGGCCATTCCTCTGGGGAGTGATGGGACAATTTGGTTTCCATGAAAAATTCATCAATCAAATTAAAAGTCTGTATGACAATCCCCAAGCCTATCTAAAACTAGATGTCTCACTCTCCGATCCCTTCCCCTTATCCGGAGGAACTCGCCAGGGATACCCATTATCCCCATTATTGTTTGCCCTCTACCTTGAACAACTAGCTATTGCAATCTGGAGCTCACATAACATAAAAGAAATACAAATTAAGGAACAAACTCAGAAAATAAACCTATTTGCAGATGATAATTTGTTAACCTTGACCACTTCTGAAACATCCATTCCAGCTACGTGGCCACAATTAACTACATTGGGGCAACTGGCTCAAGTTTTCTTACATGTCCTCCCACACTTAAAAACACGCTACCCTTTCAGATGGAACAGAGTAGTGATGAGATATCTGGGGAATAAAATACTATATAATCTTCTCCACTTAGACATCATAAACTATGAACCCATCTCGCAGCTGATTTCGGCAGATCTGGCAAAATGGATAAAGTTTCCTTTAAGCTTCTTTAATCGCATAGAAACTATACACCAGAATATTCTCCTCAGAATACTCTTCTTTCTGCAGACACTCCCCATAACTCTTTCAAAAGTGTATTTCCAGTTCTGGAACAAATTAATTTCCCATTTATATGGAGAGGCAATCCCCCAAGAGTAAGATTCACATCTTTGCAACTACCTAGGGATAGAGGGAAGGCTTAAACTCCCCAACCTCCCATTATATGCTAGAGCAACACGTGTTTGAACTCTATTAAATCTCTTAACAAATGGATACTATGCCCACTGGAAAACTTTTGAGAAAACACTAATGGGTACCACAGATATAGCCTCAGGCTTACTGGAAACCCACCAAGCTGCATACCACTAACCCAATTCTCCACCTACTCGCCTGAACCACTTTGACACTGGATACAACTCCAGCAAAAACACTTTAAGCCAACTGAACAGCTATATCTGAGAGACATCATTCAAGATACTATCCTTTTTCTCAAGGAACTCCAGAAGGGGATTAAAAGCTGGCCCAGGTATGGACTATGCTGTGGCTGGCCACTTATCACCCCAGAGGGTACATCATCCTTTGCAGGCACACAAGCCACTTATAAATTATCAAATGAGACATTCCCTCACTATCTCCATCTTAAAAGATTACTACAACCTTTTGAACAAGATCTAATAGAAGTGGCGGACTCCCCTTGAGTAAGATATCCCTGATCATACAAACAATCTAAAATGTCAGCAGAATTGGCCTAACGGTCTTTCACGTCTGCTCGTTTGGTCAGCCCCCACCCTGGGAGCTGACCTTGCTGCCCCCCTCGCCTTCTCTGTCTTCTCCCTCCCAGTTCCGGATATTCTCGCTGCATTGGATTTGCTTCCAGAACCCTTCCTCTGTACCTGTCCTACCCCTCTTGAACCCCTCACTGTCTCTGCCTCCACCAGCTCCTGGGCAGCGCATTCCATGGCTCCACAACCCTCTCAGTGAAGTAGCACTCCTCCTTTCTCCCTGAATCTTCCCTCTCAGCTTCCACCCATGCCTCCTAGTGGCCCCCTCCTCCTTCCTTGAAGAAACCCTGACTGCTCCTCCCCTATTTACCCCTTCATGTCCTGAGACCTCTATCATATCCCCCTGTCCCTTCTCTCTTCCATTGTGTACATATTTAGCTCTTCGAGCCTCTCCCCATAGGTCCTGTTCCCCAAGCCCCAAATCATTTTGGTTGCCCTCCTCTGGACCCTCTCCAGGAGTTTAATGTCCCTCTTTAAGTGTGGCCTCCAAAACTGCATGCAGTACTCGAGGTGCTGCCTCACCAAGCAGTTATACAGAGGGAGTATCACTTCCCTCCTTCTGGAGGTGATCCCCCTAGTGATGCATCCCAGCATCCTGTTGGCCTTGGCTGCTACCCTCCTACAAGTCTCCAAGTTGTTCATCTTGACATCCACCACCACCCCCAGGTCTCTCTCAGCCATCGAGACTTGTAGCATTCCCCTCCCCGGGATGTACACTTAGCCCGTGTTTCTGGCCCCCAGGTGCAGTACCTTGCATTTCCCTGCATTGAACCTCAGCTTCCACTTTCTAGACCATCTTTCCAGAGCCTCCAGATCCCCCTGTAGGGCCATCCTACCCTCCTCCCCATCCACCACCGCCCCCAGTTTTGAGTCATCCGAAAAAAGACTCATCTCACTCCTGATACCTGTCCTTATGTCATAGACGCAGACGTTGAACAGGAGGAGCCCAAGGACTGAACCCTGTGGGACCCCACTAATGACCATCCTTGGGGATGAGACTATCCCGCCAACTATGACCCTCTGGGTCAAGTCCTGGAGCCAATTGCCTATCCATCTGATCATCTGGTACCCACCCCGATTTCTCCCAGCTTATCCAAGGGGCCCTCGTGAGGAACAGAGTCAAATGCCTTGCTGAAGTCTAGAAAGAGGACATCCACTGGTCTACCCAGGTCCAAGGCACTCATCACCCAGTCATAGAACTCCACAAGGTTTGTCTGACACGATTTCCCCGGGATGAATCCATCCTGTCTTCGAGGCATGGAAACCGAACTCCTCATAAGTGTATTTTATAAAAACCTTCAGCAAGACCTAGATAAAGAAATGTGGGAGGTTAGTGCTCTAATCTCCCCGAAAATATCTACTTCGATATACTGGAAAGTTTACACTACCCCTGGAAGACAAGAATCAGATTTTTTAGAACACCGGATATTATCGCCAAATTCATGGGTCCAGAACACGGTGGGTGCTGGAGAGGGTGTGGCCATAATCAGGCAAATATAGTACACATACTGTGGATTTGTCCCCACATAACATACTTCTGGCTAGAGGTACTGGATGAAATCAAGGAAATATATGATCTCCCAGAACTGTATACCTTGGCCTATGTCCTCACTGCGACACCCCTGCAAGGAATTCAGATAACTAAGAATCTCTACAAACAGACAACCGTCGTAATAATAGCAGCAAAAAAAAAAAGAATTACAAAACTCTGGTATACAACCACCACCCCCTTAAAAGAGGCCTGGAGAAAAATATCATATGAAATGTGTAGTCTGGAGCGCTTGTCAGCTAGGATGACCCCTCACCTTAAAAGCTTTGATCCTAAATGGAAAACATGGATAAATCATCAGCTAGATCATTATCCCGACTTTTTCCCCTAAAGCAGAGCACACAGGGGAACTCATACCTCATACTTAAACAGACACAGAATCTGAAAGGGTGTTCCCCCTCATACAAAATCTCAATCCATAATACCATGAACATGGAGAAGAGACCTCAAACATACATCCCACAGGCACATAAACTATATGTAACCACACCCCTCTTTATAAACATTTATATGTTTTTAGCTCATCTTCTTTTATGCTATGTGGAAAGTAATACATGAATAGCTATAAGTTGGAAAGCTAATACTGAATGTATGCAACAAAGATGTGAAGTCTATCATTATTGTATCTGTATCATATGGAAAAAAATACAAATTTACAATAAAAAAAAGGGAAGTTTGTGGCGAGGCTGCGACTACAGGGGTGCTACCCCCAAATCAGGGGGAAGCCATTATAATTGTCATACCAAAGAAGAGGAAAGACCCCCACTAACCCCGGTAGCTACAGGCCCACATCCCTCATAAATGTGGACAGCAAGATCTATACCAAAATCCTGGCTACGAGGGTGGGTCCTGTACTGTCCACCCTGAGCCATCTATCCCAGACAAGCTTTATCCCTGGCCAGCAGAGCGTTGATCACATGAAGACCCTCCTAAATCTCATGTTCGCTGCTCATAGTCTAGACACCCCTTCCGCAGCTATTGCTGTTGACTTCAAAAAGGCCTTAGATTTGCTTGAGTGGGACTATCTATACTCCACTCTTGGCCACTTAGGGATAGGAGATCGATTTAGAGACAGGGTACAAGCCATATATAACACTCCACTGGCCAGAGTAGCTACCAATAGCACTATGTCAGCACAGTTCCTTCTTGAGAAGGGGATGAGGCAAGGCTGCCCCTTATCTCCACTCCTATTTGTATTAGCTGTGGAGCCCCTGGCAGCAACAATCAGACAGCACCCGCATATCAAAGGGATAGGTATTGGAGGACAAATCTACCCCAGCCTTATGTATATACTGATGACCTACTACTACCACTGGCAGACATGCATACCTTCCTTTTCTCCCTCCTAGCCCTCCTGGACTCCTTTGTAGGACTTTTAGGACTTAGGATGAAACACTCCAAGATGGAGATTCTGCCCCTAAATGCCCTATGCACCCCACAGGTGTCAGCCAGCATGGGATTGCTGTGGGTGCCTAATGAGATCACATATATGGGTATAAAAATCCCTTCCAGGATGGAGGATATATGGGGAACTAATCTGCAGCCTCTAATACACTCTTCAAAAACTGAGTTTGAAAGGTGGAAGCTGCTTAGACTCACCCTGGCTGGGAAGAGCGCATCAATCAAGATGATAATGGCCCCCAGATTTTTCTGCCTGTTTACCCACATCCCTATCTGTCCCCCTAAAAACTGGGCGCAGCCCATAGATAAACTAATGGGGGACCTTCTCTGGGAAAGAGCCATACCCAGGTTTAGCCACAATAAGCTCAGAGTGCACTGGTTCCAAGGTGGTAGGGGCCTGCCATGGCTGGAGGGGTGTAAGTGGGCCTTCCAAACCACCCAGACCACTAAATGGGTTCAATTGATTGGAAGGTTCTATGACATAACAGTGATCGTGGAAAGGCGGTCACCGTTAGGGTGAGTGTACATCGCCGAAAATCAATTTTGGTGATGTAACACTCGGGGCACTCAGCAAAACAGTGCAGGACACTTTTTTTTATGCAGGGGGCTATAACCCCCTGTACCCCGTTGTGGGAGGCTTCACCCTGTGCACCCCCCTACTAAAGGATTCTCAACTCCAGGAGGGTGTATCTCGGGGGGGTGGGATCAAAAGCTGAAAAAAAACCTTTACTGGCAGGGTGCAACAACAAGAACACACACTCGGAACCAAACCCAGCACCCTTGCAATCCTAGCCTGTCACCAACTCCCCATGACACAGGGCCAGTGCAGCAGTCCACCACCACAGTATGCCTCACAAACCCTCCCTCCCTCCCCTTCTGTTCGTTGCACAACATGCTGTCTTCCCCTCAGTGCCTGTGTACATATAGCGACATCTTGTTGCTATATTTGCTGCCCCTTATCTAGTCGCCCTCCCTGTCTAATAGCCCTGTGCAGATGGCGCTGTTATTGAGTCACCCTTTTTGAAAATGCTCAAGAGCAGTCGCCCTCATCACAGGCTACCAATGGGACCTGACACCCTTTAATGGGTGCTAATTGAGAAAGACATGATGGAGACCTTGTTCCCCTCCTCTCTCTTGTTTCCCCGCGCAGCTGTGACCTCTGGTCCGGCTCTGCTAGCAACCCCACCAACAATTTCCACATCAAGAAAAATCTGGTTCACTGCTCATACTATGATGATCATGGGCCTGACCCTGACTTAGTATGCTTCTCTGTGGCATAACCCCCAAATTCTCATAGGACACAAAACAGTCGAGTGGAAACACTGGAGTAAAATGGCATCCAGAACATAGGGGACATCATCGACATGCCTGCATTAAGGGTGGCCACATACCAGTCTTTAGCCAGTACCTGGGACATGCTAGAATCTGACTTCTGGAGGTATCTGCAGCTTTGGGTTGCAACTAAACCCCTACTAGACCAACCCCCCTCCCACAAAGAACCTTTAGAGCTTACGAATTGGCTCCTACATCAGTAGGGCCTGGCGGGAAAGATCTATGCCTTTAAGAAGGGCCTCAAGACATATTTATTCAATCAAGCCTTCAACTGAAGGTGTTTTAAAAATAGCAGTATTTGGAGATCACGTGAAGCAGAGTGCTGAGTAGATGCTCCTCCGCTAAGCTCCTGCCTCCCGAATATAAAATCGTCATTTAATATCGTTAAATTTCATCTAACTCCTCTGCCTAAGAGCTTTCCTTGTCTCTGAACAGCATGTGCTCCTGTTTTGGGCTCCTGTGTGGTAAATGGAGGCTTGCATGAAGAAAGCCCAACAGAAACATACCCCCCCACCACCCCTGAGAAGGCTTCGAAGAAATCCCGAGCCTGAGTGGCCCAGACAAACCGGAACCTGTGTGTCAAGCTGGGGACCAAGAACCCCTAACACTTAATAGATTCTTGGAAGAATTTAAACCATTCCGGGAAGAAATGAAAGATATGGCAATCGACCTGAAATCCCTTTCTAGAAAGTTAGAGGAAGTCTCCACGACAGTATCGGACAACACTGCCCGAATATTTTCGATCGAGAGAAAATTGGAAAGTCTGGATCCTGAGCTTCTAGTAACGAAACAAAGGCTGTCTCGACTAGAAGCAAAACTCAAAGATCTGGAAGGCCGTAGTCGGAGAAATAATGTGGTAATTCTCGGACTCCCCGAAGGGGAAGAAGGCCAGAATACTGTAGTCTTTATCCAGAAGTTGGTAGAAAAAGTCGCTGGTCCCTCTCCCTTTTGCCCAACTTATATAATAGAACGGGCCCACCGATCTTTGCGACCAAAACCCCCACCCGATGCATCTCCTCGCCCCATCATTTGCCGCTTTCTGAACTATCTGGAAAGGCAGCATTTCCTACAGAAAGTCAAGGCCCTGCAAGCAGTCAGATGGGAGAAGGTGAAGCTGAGAATTGCTCAGGATATCCCTGGTTCGGTTCGATTGAAACGGAAAGCCTTCCACCCGATTGTGTCCAAGATTATAGCGGCGGGATTAAAGTTCAGGATGGGGTACCCAGCAAAACTACAAGTCTCTGTAAATGGCTCATGGCTCAATTTTGAGGACCCTGAAGCTGCCTTACTAAGCCTTAAGTTGGTGTTGCCAGACCTGTTTCGGACGACCTGAGAGGGCCTCCTGATCTTCGGGATTCACTGGGAACTTCAGAATGAACTGTTGTTTGGATCTTTGTGTGGACAGTGCACTTTCTAAAGAAGGATTTAACTCGAGCTTATGCTCTCTAATAGAACTGGGCTACTAGTAGAGGCTCGACTTTATTTTTAACAGGCCCTGGCCTGTTGGTGGGAATAGTGTTGCAGGGAGAGTCCTGGGGAGGGCTCCCGTAGGGTTTGTTTTGGACTGCATATGTTATAATATTGCTTGCTTAGTTTCCAGGAGGAACACACAGAGCTAGGTTTTGGGTTATGCCTCCTGTTTAGACTTTATAGGACGGGAATTCAGATTTTTGAGTGATTCTGGGCTTTCAGGGCACCTTTGACTGGTGGGCTGGATCAGGCTATGACCACAGGAAGGTGCGGCTCACCCATTTAATGCAGGTCCGGTCATCCAGACTTGAGAGGGACTGCTTTCATTTATTATGTCATCCAGGTTTTGTAAGGGGGGCTTCTCGGAGCTAGGGGTCTGCAACCCCAGGTAGTTACTCCCACGGTTTTCCCATCTCTGGTTCTTGTTTCACTTCTCATCCGGATTTGTTTTTTCATGTTCTCATCTCGATGATGGGCTTACCCCTCCATGTTAATTTTTGCTCTGGCTCTGGTCCACGAGGTAGTTCCCTATGGGGAACAAACATTTTTCAACTCCCTCTCAAGACTCGCGTGACGTTTTGTCACATTCACATTTATGGCATCTAGTTCTATTTTTCTCTCTCGTTCATTAGTGGATACACTAACAGATGTTCTCAAGCCCTGGAAGCCCTAGACTGCTCGTTAGACATTAAGCCCTCATTAATGTAGCTTATTGATTGCCTTGTATTTTGAACTATGAGGGTGATCATTAGCAGGGGATATGTTCGGGGGGGCGGAAGGGGAGGATAAGATCCACTGCTGTGCTAAGCTTTGCTTGTGACAGTGTGGGGGCAGGGAGGAGCTATGTGTTCTTGTTGGGGGTGGGGGTGCATTGGAGGGCTTAAACTAGGGCTTCTTGTGGGGGCTGGGGTGGTGGGAGGGCCTTACAGCAGCAACGGGGGGGTTAGATCATTTGGGTTACACACCCAGAGTGCAAGGCTGAATCAGGTACCTTTAGAAGTCTTTAGTAGATGGCCAAGGAGGTGACTTCTGCAAAGTGGAACGTCAAGGGGATCAGGAAAAAATCTAAACAATACCAGGTTCTCAAACACTTAAGTCTTTTATGTATGCAGGTTACTTTTCCCCAGGAATCACACCTATTAGAAACAGAAGCCTCACAAGTGAGGCAGCAACAAGTGGGGACGGTGTATGAGGCGTAAGGCTCCTCAAACAGCTGTGGGGTTATGATCATTATTAACAGGGGCATTCCCTTTGTCCCAACTCATACTATCAGGGATCCCGAGGGTAGGTTCATTTTAGTTATAGGTAATCTCTGGTCAATACCTCTGCTATTGGGCAGCATATGTGGTCCCAATGCTGATGACCCAGCTTACTTCATGAGACTCATAAATTTAATCCTGCCTTTCCTTCCCATAAGGATTATCCTGGGGGGTGACTTCAACCAAGTTGCAGATTCAAACCTTGACAGGTCGGGAGGTGCATCGGGGGGGATCTCCCTGGGTCAGAGGGCTTTTAGAGAATTATTGGATCAGTGTGGGCTCTGTGATGTCTGGCGTGTCCTAAATCCTGATTCCAAGGAGTTCACATTCAGGTCTTTGGCACATGGTTCACAGTCCCGTATTGATGACATATTCATTTCTCAGACTCTCCTGCCCGGGGTTAGGTCCTCGTCGATAAAGCCTGGCCCTGTCTCCAATCACTCTCTGGTGCTGTGTGATCTCTCAATTCAGGATGTGACAAAGAGAGAAATACGATGGAAGCTTAATGATCAACTGCTTAAAGAGTCTAATTATCGCAATACCATAAGGGAGCACATTGAGGCCTTTTTTCTGTCCAACCCTTTAAATAGTGCAAAACCAGATATTATATGGGGGGGCCTTCAAGGCTTACATGAAAGGAGTTCTTATTGACCTCTCGGTGGCTAGGAAAAGAGTTAGGGAGAGAGAATTACTGTCCTTGTTATCCCAAATTCTGGTTCTTGAATCCAATGCCTCTGTTAACTCTTTGGAGGAGGACAAAGTAAGGCTCCTAGGGCTGAGAGACAAATATTTAGAACTACTCCGGGAAAAGGTGGAGTTAGCTATTATACACACCAAAGCTAGTTATACTGACCAAGGTGAGAAGGCAGGGCACCTTTTGGCACTTCGCATCAAACAACAAGAATCAGCTAGATTTATCCCTTCAATCAAGGCTTCTGTAGATGGGTCTCTGAAAACATCTCCCACTGAGATAGTTCAAGAGTTTGCAGCATACTACAAATCACTTTATGGGGACATGGAGCACCCCCCCAGTCCAGTAAGCATGGAGAAGTATCTGATGGACTCACATCTACCCTCCCTCCCAGTACATTATATCAACTCTCTGGTCTCTCCCATAACTCAGGAGGAAATCTCCGAGGTCATCGGTGGTTTACCCTCGGATAAAACTCCTGGACCTGATGGATTTTCCTCCCTTTTCTATAAAACATTTCAGGAACTTCTATTGCCAATACTTAATAGTTTATTTCAGCACATCTTATCCGGGATAGAGGTTGATTGCCATCTTTTTGAAGCCTTGATAGTGCTCCTCCCCAAGCCAGATAAGGACCCTGAGCTCATCCAGAGCTACAGGCCTATATCCCTCCTAAATCAGGATATCAAGATCCTCTCAAAGATTTTAGCTAACAGGTTATCCGTGGTGGTCCCCGAGTTAATAGGTATGAATCAGGTAGGTTTCATGAAGGGACGCTCTTCAGCGGATCATTTGCGTATGCTATCCCATGTCTTTTCGGCTTCCAGAGATGCTGACTTCCCTGTAGGCTTGGTCTCTTTGGACGCCGAAAAGGCATTTGACCGGGTGAATTGGAGTTTTCTCTTCAAGGTATTGAGTGCCTTTAAATTTCCTCTGGTATTCATTTCCTGGGTTGCTGCATTATATAAATCCCCTACAGCAATAATCTCAGCTAATGGAGCCTTCTCAAACTACTTTTCACTTCATTCAGGCACTAGGCAGGGTTGCCCCCATCGCCTCTCTTGTTTATCTTAAATCTGGAACCCCTCATCCAAAACATTCTCAAAATATCTCTATACAAGGTATCAGAGTTGGGTGTCATGAGATTAAACTCACTGCGTACACAGATGATTTGCTGATATATCTCTCCCATCCGGTTTCTTCAATACCACCCTTACTGAACGAAATAGCCAGGTTCAGCGTGCTATCCAACTACAAGTTGAATGCTAGTAAATCCTTATTTTTCCCATTAAAGCAAAAGGTATTTAAGGATGATATTTGCCCCCTAGGTTTAGGTTGGACTCCTAGAGTAATCAAATATCTGGGCATAAAGCTATCCCGTAACCCCTTAATGTGGGTCAAAGATAATCTGGATTCTCTCTCACAGGTTATTATTCATGACCTTGACAGATGGTCTAAGCTTCCAATATCATTATGGGGCAGGATTAACATAATTAAGATGAATGTATTTCCTAGAATTTATTACCCTTTATCCCTTCTCAACTCTTTTATTCCCATATGCTGGTTTAAGAAACTGCACAGTATATTTACCAGATTTATCTGGGCAGATAAACATCCCTGGTTGGCCTATCATAAACTAGCTGCCCCAAAATCTGAGGGGGGGCTGAGGATTCCCCATATGGCACTATACTACTGGGCAAGTCATCTAGCAAATTGTCTGAGATGGATCTCCCCAGGCCCTGAAACGGCGTAAACCAGTATGGCTTAAGATTGAGTTAGGCGCAATTAAAACTAAACGCCTGGATCCCTCAAACTTATTTTACCTCAAGTTGTCTCATGTAAAGATGGCCGACTGCACCACAATAAGTACCTCTTTAAGAGTTTATACACAGTTATGTTTATTTCTTCATTATTCCCCTCAGAATGATTTAGCTCAGTCTATTTGGAATTCCCCATCTTTCACTCTTAGTGGAAAGTGGATTCCTTCTAACAGGTTGCCTCAACTAGGCGATGGAAAACTGCTTTCCCTGGTAGATGGGGAAGGGCACTGGTTGTCCTCACGTGGAATTATTGACAAGTTCCTTATTCCGGTCTCATCTCATTTTAAAGTTATGCAGTTAAGACACGTTCTCACTGTAGCCCTGGGGAATTCTCCCCCCTCCCAGAAGGTATCAGCTCTGATTCCTGAAATCTCCCTATTGTCCGGATCTTCAGGCATAGTCTCTAAGCTATACAGGGTGTTGTACTATAAAAAATATGGGGACACCTTTGGATCTACTAGTTTCTGGAACTCACTCCTCCCTCAATACCAGTTGGAATGGCAATCTCTATGGAGATCCTGTCATAAGTATGTTTCCCAAGATAGGCTGCGTCTCATGCAATACCACATTCTACATAACATGTATTGTACCCCTACTAAATTAAAAAAATAGGGCTTCTCGAACACCAGTACATGTACAAAGTGCTTGCAAGAAGAGGGTACTCTCTTGCATATGTTCTGGTCCTGTCCCAAAGTTTCTTCCCTATGGAATTCAATTAAGATGTCTTTTGATCCCCTACTGGGCCTACAGGAATATTTCACTCCGGAGGTGTGTCTTCTAGGGGATATGTCCCTGGTCAGTGCTAGAATTAGGAAATACCATATTTCTATGGTTGCGCTATCAGTTAAGAAACTTATACTACGTCATTGGAAGGAACAATCGGCTCCTTCCTTTCAGGAATGGTTACATGAAATCACTGCTAACCTTCGAACAGAGAAGGCAATTGCAAGTCTTCATAACAGACTAGAGACATACAGTAAGATATGGGATCCCCTTCATTCCTTACTCTTGTTACCTCATCGAAGTTATATCGCATTCTGGTTCTGCCCATACGTACCATTGAATCACGCACTGCACGTTAGGGTGATTAGATTTTGTTGCTGCTGTAAGGGGGTAGGGGTGGTGGGTAATGGCAGTTCTCACTGTTCAAGTGCATGCCATGCCCCGACTCTGCTGTAACTGCCCTTTATAATGGAAATGTACTAATAAAGTTTAAATTGTAAAAAATAGCAGTATTTGCTGATTGTTAGTTAAGCTGTTGCTCCCAGTTGTATTTTATGTTGTTGCTGTTGTTTTATATTTGTTCTATCCTATTTTTAAAGATGTTTTGTATGCTATGTGTGTTATATTGTGCAGCACCCAGAGTCTCCAGAGATGGGGGCTATCTATCTATCTATCTATCTATCTATCTATCTATCTATCTATCTATCTGTCTATCTATGCCAGGATCAGGGACAAGCTTCCCTCTCAATCAATTGATGCCAAAGCAAAGTGGGAGAATGTGTTGGCAAGTACCATCACCACCAAGCAGTGGAACCAAGCCTGGAAAAACACACATTCACGGTTTAAAGATGCCCCCACAAGGCTGATACAAAATAAAATATTGTACGCATGATATAAAACACCAGCTGTCCTCCACAAAACAAAACTTCTTGACTTAGACAGCTGCTGGAGGTGCCAGGCTCGAGGAGGAAACCCACTCCACACACTATGGTCCTGCCCCAACCTACAGCAGTTATGGAGGATGTTCGGCTCACTGCAACCAAAGTGCTGCAAAAGGACATCCCTCTTGTCCCCAACTTCTTCTTGCTGGGTATCATAACAGATCTCCCCCCTCTTTCACTGCAGGAATGCAGATGGCTGGCTTTTCTGGCCCTTTAGACCAAAAAGGGTGATACTATGCAAATGGCATTCGCCAGCCACTCTCTCGCTGGGGGAGGTACTGGCTTCCCTCTCTGGTCTAGCTGCACTGGACAGAATCTTGCACCTAGAGGCCTAGAAATTGGCCAAGTTCTAATAATGCTGTGCACCACACTTACAATACATGAGCCCCCCCCATAGGTATAGGCTGAAAGAGAGGACTCTTACAGGTCCTCAGTACAAAGTCTCAGCAGGGAAGACAAGGTAATGCCATCTCGCCAGGGGCTAGTGTATCCCCAGAGCACCATCTACAAGGCTGTTAACAGGCCTAGAGGCTGAACGGCGTAAGGGTGGGAGGGTACTTGGATTCCTTCCCCGTTATCGTGTGGGTATAATCATTAAGTTATAGAGCACACCATAGTAACTAAGTAGGTCTTTGTACCAACAGAATGTCATGTGACTATGTACCATTAGAAAAGTATAAGCAGGAAGAACAAGGTTCCTTTGTGTCCTTCTCATCTGGTTTTCAGAATTTGGAGCAGATCTGGACCATGTGAGGTGATTACATACCTACCCAGGCTACACCTGAAGCCATTGTGATGGAGATCTGCTACTTGGCGGTAGTGGGAGTCATCCCAGTCACACTTATGGTCCGCACGGTTCCAGGAGGTAAGTAACTCCTCCCTTTTTCTCTGACTTGGTGCAAGTGACTCCTATTACTAGACTTCAATGTGACAAGTACAAATAACCACTAGCTAGACAATAGACTGTTGTAAACCTTTAGATGTAGATACAGTGGCTGTACATGGGCACCGATACCAGAGCTCAGGTACACAGGAACTACGCTGTTCATTATGTAACCATGAACAGAATATTGTTTTTCCCCAGAAACCTCCCCAGACATCCTCTTCAACTCCCAGTTCCCCCCACCTCTTTCCTTCCCCCTTATTTTGGGTGCGTGCATGTATTGCTCAAGACACAGCAAATGTTCATACTACCTGTATTGTTTTTATTTATGATTGGAAAACAATAAAAAATGATGTATAAAAAAAGGGGTAAGGCCATCAAAAAATGGAGGGCAATGCACACCAATGGCCATAGCCTGGGTAACAAGCTCCCTGAACTAGTGGCCATGATGGAAGAGGGACACCTGGATATTGTGGCAGTCAAAGAAACATGGTACACAGAGAACCATGACTGGGATGTCAACATACCAGGGCACACAATCTATAGGAGGGACAGGGAGGGTAAAAGAGGAGGAGGAGTAGCCCTTTACATAAGGGAAGGGATCAAAGCAATGGAACCAAAGGGTAAGCAGGGAGGAGAGGAGGCACTGTGAGTTACCCTGGAGACAGGAAATGGCACCACAATCGACACTGGGGTTCTATACAGGAGGCAGTATAGTGAAATGGTCTAAGGCTCTGAGCTGCAAATCTGGTGACATCCAGCAGACTAGACCTGGGTTTAAATCCCACAGCTACCATTTGCATACTGTGTGACCCTGAGCAAGTCACTTAACCTCCTTGTGCTTCCAGGTCGCTCTTGTAAAAAGCTTTCAGCTTAGTGTGCTATACCTGGTTAAACAACTAAATAAAAAAAATACAGACCCCTATCTCAGGTGGAGGAAATGGACAAGAAAATGATAGAAGGCATCCTTAGGATGGTAGAAAAAGGGGAGATATTGTTGATGGGGGGCCTGAATATGCCAGATGTTAACTGGAGCACCTTTGCTTCAGCCACATCCAAGAGCAGGGTTATTCTAGATGCCCTACAGGGTGCATGCCTCAGACAGCTAGTGTTGAAATCCACTCAGGAGGGAACAATCTTAGACCTGGTACTCTTAAATGGAGACTAGCTGTAGTGTTGCTGCTGTCTGTGTGCTGCTGCTGGTCACGGATGATGGTGACAGATTGATGGTACCCATTGTATCCTGTACTCCTGAACTTTGAGTGGTAAGTCCATTTATTTTGTTAAAGTAATGTGGTATTGAAAGGGGATTGTTAATCATTTGTTTTTTAAACATCAATTGTGTCTCTTTTCTTTTAGGGATTTCACATCATCGTGAGTCTGGATTGCTTTCTGGGAATTGATGCTTTCCTTTTCTAGTGGTGCCAGGAAAGTAAATATTTTTTTGGGGGGGGGCAGGTGAAGGTAAGTATTTTGTTTTGTTTTGCTGGTTCTGTTTACTCTGTGACATGTTTATTAAAACTATCAAACACTGCATTTTTGAATATTTGTGTTTCTGCATCCTTGCAGGTATTTCTTGAGAACCCATCAATCTGAATATGATTGAAGTGTGTTGTTACTAATGCTCTGGATTCCGGCTGCTGTCTACCAGTACTGGAAGGTAAGTCCTTTAAATTATTAGGTGATGTGATGGTTTTCTTTTCTGAATATGTATAGTTCAATGAATGTTACACTTAATGTTTTCTGTTCTTGATTACTGTGTATCATTTCAGGTAATTCCCTGAAGCTATCTAGTCTTTATTCTGCACATGTAAGATGAGGATGTCTCTTCTGTGTGATGATTTCGGAAACAGGCACATTAAGAAACACAGACAGCATTGAAAGCCCCTGAAGAAAAGAACAGAAAAGAATATTCATGTGGATTTTAACTCAAGAATCAATCATTGTGTTCCTGGATTTCAGAAAAAAAGAGCACAGTAATTTGCCTCATCAACAGTCACTGTATCACTGGAGGACACCCACTACAGCCGTTACAGCAGTATCCATCCAAGTATACCTGTGTTGCCTTTGATTAAAAAAAACATTAATTATTTTGATGCACTCCACCACTATGGGGTATAGGCCCAGTCAAGCATTTGCCCATGTCACTACAACTACTTATGCATGTCACCTTATAAAAGAACTACAGAATTAGTTTCCTCCTTTGGCCACTGTGGCACATTGTTTTCCTTGACAAATAACAAAAGCCCCTCCCCCAAAACAAATTCTTATACTTACTTTTTATCCCCCAAAAACATAAATAAATAATTTAAGTAATGAAACTTAGGTTATTGAAAGTGCTCCGAGTCCTTTGTGGTCCATCCATATTTCCACACAGATGCTCGCTTTGTCAGAATCTTAACAGGCAATGTAACCTGCATGGGAGAACAAAAATCAGAGGAAAAACAGTGTAATATTTCACTTTAATGAGAAATGTCATCTTCAGCTGTACACACTGGTGACTAGAAAAACAATAATGGGAAACTCAACTTTTTAAGCAGCAAAGCAGAGTGCAGCAGTCAGACTTTGAACAGGATTAGCACAATTTTCCTAACCATGAATGCAAAAAGCACTCTGTGAAGCATGTTATTGTTTTCAATGTCAGACAGACACTGACAGTAGGTATACTAACCCTCTCTAACCTTCGGTTGGAAAAGTGATGCACAGTTCCACCAAAAAAGTATATAACGTAACCATGAGAGATATTACTGAAGTGACAGTTTATGTTAAAAAAAAACATCACCTTTTCTATGCCATACACCATGCAAATACCTCATGAGTGAATTGTTAAGTAATGGAAGCAATAGACCATCAGAGAGTAAAAAAGGATTATGCTTACGTCAGACTACAAACTACTGGCAGTGCGCATGCCACTCAGGTGGCGACTGATGTTGGACAAGCATTAACCTGCAGGGACAACAAAAGAAAGGCAAAAACATACTTAAATTATACATCTGAAGAAGCAATGAGAATGATGACTTTCAGAAAAAGAGATGTGCAAGAACAGGGGGGCGCAATTTGAAAATAGAGGGGGCTGACTCAGAGGTAATGTGAGGAAGTATTTTTTCATGGAGAGGGTTGTGGATGCATGGAACAACCATCCTGAGGAAGTCGTGGAGTCAAAAACAGTGGGAGAATTCAAGAATGCATGGGACAGACATAAGGTATTTCTAGTGGGGGGGTAGGAGGAAGTAAGCCGTTGGATCTGCAGCTTATCCATTACATAAGGAAATGGGCAGACTAGGTGGGCCAAGTGGTCCTTATCTGCCATCAAATGCTATGGTTCTATGTTTCTAATCCAAGTGACTCCTTCTTACCTTCACAGTCCTCAGTGACGGGACTTGCAGGGGATGAGTTTTGGTGATGGTACTTGTATCATTGAACTGGTGTTTCAAGCACTCATGGGTCTGCCTTCATGCTGTGCTCTGGAACTCATGACTGTAGCATCCTCACTATTGCTGAATCACACTTCCAGTACATAAGTGTTTGTAGGTGCTCGACATCAGGGGTTGTTCAGTAGAAAACATAAAACATAATGTGATGAGCGCTGGCCATACTAACATTGAGAAAGTCAGTGCAAGTGATACAGGAGGATCTGAATACCCAGTCTTCTTTCCCTCAGGACCAAGGCTTTATCATCAGTGTAGCAGCTGGATAATGCTATGTAATACAGAGCAAAACCATTTACACAACCGGGTGATGAGGAGGCGGTGGTGGAGCAACAGGAGACAGGGCCGTGTCATTATTGGATTTGATAGTTACAGAAGTACTTGAAAAGTTACATGACGCACCAGTGGCTGCAGCACTTATGAGACATTTAACTTATTTATAGTGTATGATGGAATGCTGTTGTGGATGGAAATCCATCCCTAGAATAGGCTTGTTGTACTGCAGTAGATATGTTATGATGTTTTTGTGCTGTATTGGCGATGTCACTACTACAGCACAACATGTTGGAATGCCTCTGCATGCCCACTGAACTGAAACCATGTGAAGCTGTGTGCGTGTTTGTTTTCTGTCAGCCAGTGAAGGAACAACAGAAAAATAAGATTGGTTTCTTTTCTCCCCCCCTTGGTACAGAACTGCAGTGTTTGTTGGAGCATCTGACACAGAGGGTACAGAAAACATGCTGTCACTATACATAGTCAAAGAAAGTTCACATAATGGGACTGCATAATGTAAAAAACACATGCCCCGGGTTATTTATTTTCTTGTATGCATACCCATACATGATAAGTCTTTAATGACCTGTGCTTTTTAAGACTTTATTTTGAAGATTAGGGGCCGGGTCATGGCTGGGGAAGGGGGAAAATAACTGGAGCTGACTGGGGGGTCTAATCTTTAATTCATCCGGTGATCTGCCACGGGGGTCCACTAGACACAAGGGACAGGACAGTAGATTGTGTTTTTTTCAAGGGTTGGGGGCGGGGGATAATTCGGGGTGACTGAAGTGGAGGATTCTTGAATTCGTCCGGTGATCAGTCGGGGAGGGGAGACCACTAGACACCAGGGACAGGGAGGGATTTTTGGTTTTTTTAAATGATTGGGAGCTGGTGGCAAAATTGAGAAATTTCACCCGTGGGTGGTGAAATTTTGCCCACAAATGGCAAAGTTTGCCCGCAGGAGGGCGAAATTTCTCCTGCCCCTCAGTCAGAATTTTGCTTTTCGGCCAGCGAAATATTTTGCAAAATACACAAATTACATGAAATATTTCTCCAAGTGAAATTTTCCAGTTTCACACAGCACTACCCATGCCAGCTTGAAAGTATTTACTGATTGGACAAATTCTTGTGGACGGTGATTCCATCTGTCTCCCACTCTTTCTGCTAAAAGGTGCTGCCTACTATCCCACATAAATTGCCGAACACCTAACTTCATGTTGTTTCCCCTAGTTATATTACTCTAAGTATTAACAGCCCATGGTAGTCCACCCTCTCGATGCCCTTTGGGTACCTCAACATCTCAATCATATCCTCATTCCCTCTTCTAGTTTCCTATAAATACTGTACATACTCAAGTTAGCCATTCTCCTTCATAGACCTCCCTGTTGTTCCTGTATCATTTTGGTCACTCTTTTCTGCACTGATTGCAGGTGATTCTTATGTTTTTCATCTGTGGGTTTCAGAACTGGACACAGTATTCCAGGTGCTGTCTAATCCAATGATCTATACATATGAATCACCTCATCACACCTGCTCAAGAAGGCCCTTTCTGTGCATCCCTGCATCCTGTTTTCTTGCTCATGTGCCTTGTCACATTGTGCTGATGTTTTATTATGGTGACTAACTGTAACTCCTAAAGCCCTCTCTTCATTTGTTTGAGTGAGGAAAACTCCTGACAGCTGATACTCAGATTTTAGGTTTTTCCCTGCCTTGAAAATCTTGTGAGAAAGAATGACTCAGTTTATGTCAACACCAACCCACATTTCGAAGTCAGTTACAGCATGTGGGAGGCAGCCTGATGTATTGTATACTAGATCAACAGCAAATCTTCTTCCCAGTTTATGAGCCATGCATCATATAAAGCCCACAATGTTGCAGTTTTTCCTTTCAAAAGAACAAATGCCAAGAACCTTTGTTATAGCATAGAAATATAGACAATGATGGTGGAAAAAGATCAATGGTCCATCCAGACTGCCTTAGTTCCCTATTTAATCCTGGGACCTACTGTTCCTCCAGGGCCCTAGCCCTCCCTCTCTCCCCTCACCTTCTGCTTCCTGATTTTGTTGCCCCAAGTGACCACTGTTCCTTTCACTCTGTCCCAACCATACTTGAAATCATCAACTGTTTTAGCTCCCTCCACTTTCAGCTGGTAAACTGTGCCTTGGCTTCACAACCCTTTCTGTAAAATAATGCTTCCTCACTTCCCTCCTGAACCTCCCTACTGACAGTTTCCGTTCATGCCTTCATGACCTAGTATTCAAGTTAAATAAACTAGTTCCTCTCAGTTCACCTTGTTTATTACTTATGGGAACTTGAAGGTCTCTATCATTCCCCCTCTCTCCCTTCTAGTCTCCAGTGAGTATATGTTAAGTGCATTGAGGTGCTCTCGTAAGACCTGCCCTGCTAGCCTTGAATAATTTTGTAACCCTGCGCTGCACTCTCTCCAGCCTGTCCCTATCATTCCTGAAGTGAGGGCTGCAGAGCTGGGTGCAGTACTCTAGGCGTGGCCTCACTAAAGATCTATAGAGGGTAGAATTACATCCTTCCTCCTTCTGTCAACACCCTCCTATACACCCCAGAATCATGGTAGCCTTATCATAGGCCTTGTTTTTCCACACATCATATAAAACACAGAATAACGTTCCAGGGATTGTGGAAAATGGATCTGCATCTTATGTAAACTGCAGTTTATTAATCCGCAAAAAACATTTCTCCTGTGAAATCTTGGAATTCCACTGTCAACGGAATTTATTGGAATTTTGAAAAATGACACAGAACTCTATTCCATCATAACATCATTCCATTGACACTAAGAAACTCCTTTGCCATTCTGGCAGAGGGGGACTGCCATGAAGAGGCACCCGAGGTGGTGGACAGTGAGGATGCGGGGGACCGCCCGAATGGGGGTCACAGTGGTGAAAAGGACCCCAGAGAAGAAGGAAGAAACTTCTAGTGCAGGACTCTATAGCCAGGAGAATAAAGATGAGGAAAGGAAAGGGGGTAGATAGGGAGGTTAACTACCTACCTGGCACAATGGCTCAGAGGGGTGGAAAGCATATCCAATAGATTGTGAGTGTTATAGTAAGAAGGGGGGAGCTGGATGTCATTGTCCACCTGGGAACAAATGACATCTCTCTGGAAAGGACAGGGCAGTACAGTACAGGAGCAGTTTAGGGAGCAGGGGAAGGGTCTTGGGCAGGTAGCATGCACTGTAGCCTTTACGGAAGTGCTGCCTGTCTACAGTTGGGGCAAGGAAAGGGAGCTCTGTACTAAGGCCTTCGACTCATGATTGAAGGAATGGTGCAGAGAAGAGGGGTATGGTTCACTGGGAATGGCAGCTCCACCTGGAAGGATCAGAGCTTGTACCAGGGGGCTGCCTGCATCCATCCAGGAAGAAAATGGCAGTCCTCAGTAGATGGTTTAAGTACTATTCCTATGAAATTTAAGCATGCCAAGGGGGGGTGGTGGAAGGCAAAGGGGAGGCAGAAACTGCCCCCCACAGGCTGTAATGGATGGTAAAGAATTTCTCAGGGAACAGATCCCCACCAAAATGAAAGACAACCAAAGGTACAAAGGATCAGCATGGGAAGAAGGGGGGGAGTGAAGTAGGCAGTGTGGAAAGGAGAGGAAAAGGGAACAACTGGAAAAAGTGAGAAGGGACAAGAATAGGACTAGAAAAATCTGGACAGCCATATGTGCCAGTGCTAGAAGTCTGGGAAACAAGATACCAGACCTGAAGTAGGCCTGGATATTGTGACCATCCCTGAAACATAGTGCACCAATAACCATGACCTGGAAATGATCATACCTGGCTACACGATGCTTAGAAGAGACAGGGTAGGAAGGACAATTGGGGGAGTGGTGCTTTATGTTAGGGAAAACATCAATGCAACAGAGGTACAGGGAAATCCAGGAGGTTCTATGTGTTGTGGGTCAACCTCAAGCCTGGAAATGGAGCCACCATTCGTATGACAGTGGTATACAGGCCTCTGACAAAGGGAGAAGACATTGACAAAGAGATGCTGGAAGACAAACAGTAGGCAAAATGAGTAAGAAGAGGGAGGTGGTTAGGGCTGTGCACAGCCTGAATATTATTTCCTGAATATCATGAATAATGCACTATTCGTTATTCGGGTTCTAAATAACGAATTGTTCACTATTCGTCTGGTTCGAGAAACACTGTTTAAAAAAAAAGACAAGAACTTGCCCTCTCCCTCCTCTCCCAGCCCATGCATGCAAACAACAAAATCCCCAGCCCTCCACCCTCTGTCAAAAAAAGCATTCTCCCCCCACAGCACCCACAAGTTGTTTTTTTTTTGTTATAAATGCCCTTGATAAAATAGTAATACAAACTGCGGGTATTGGGTAACCGGCTCTACCCACCCGCTTCCATGGTCAATCTGTAACCTTCTGAAGATCTGTCTGTACTGATTAAAGCATCATGAATCACTTCCATAGCCTGATTTCGATACCATTTAAATTCAGCATATCCAGGTAGTTATTCATTCGCTGGTTTCTTCCCTCCTCCACAGTTTTTCACAACGAAAGATTACGATTGTTATAGTAAAACCAGCCGACTGCTACGATCAGTTGTTTTACTATAGCGTGGAGACACTTTCATTCATGAGGAAAGGTAGCCAGCCGTGGAGGAGGGAGGGTTGTGCCGGGCACCTTCTCAGCTTAAATTT
The DNA here is from genome assembly GCA_016271365.2 of Neoceratodus forsteri. Lineage (NCBI taxonomy): Eukaryota > Metazoa > Chordata > Ceratodontiformes > Ceratodontidae > Neoceratodus > Neoceratodus forsteri. The sequence goes on from CM028129.1 coordinate 30,237,667, forward strand.
GGATGACTGCCTGGATGCTGGACTGAGTGGGTGCCAGGGTCAGGTGCTATGGGTGGGGGTCGGGGTTCATGATGTATTATTTTTTTTTTAATCAGTACAGAGAGATCTTCAGAAGTTTTCAGATCGACCATGGAAACAAGTGGGTAGAGCCGGTCACCCGATACCAGCAATTTGTGATACTGTTTTATCGAGGGCATTTATAATAAAAAGAAAACGTGTTGTTTTTAGGGGAAGGAAGTGAGTGTACTTTCTTGACAGAGGGTAGAGGGCTGGAACTTTTGCTGCTTGCATGGGATGGGAGATGAGGGAAGGGGCTGGTTCTTATTAATTATGTTACTGGCCGGAAACCGAATAATGAATACCGAATATTTGACTACCAAATAATGAATATTCGCCTGAATATTCATAAAAAGGTATTCACACAGCCCTAGAGGTGGTACTGGTGAGGGACTTTAATCTGCCAGATGTTAAGTGGAGCCTACCTGCTCCAGTATCAGCTAGAGGCAGAGACATCTTGGACTCATTGCAATGAGCATTCCTCAGGCAGTTGATCAGTGAACTCACTCAAAGTGGAGCAAAACTGCACCTGACACAAAAGGGACAGGGTGGCCAAATGTCACAGTAGGAAGTTATCTGTTGACCAGTGACCATTGCACAGCATCGCTTAATATAGAACAACAGTGGATTCCAGTCACACAAGGGCTAGGGTCCTGGATTTCAGAAGGGCTGACATTACAAAGATGGGGGAATACCTCCGAGAGGACCAAGTGGGGGGAGATGTCATGGGGAAGTGGAGGGCAAATGGTCCACATTAAAGGACAGGATAGTAAAAGCAACAAACCTGTATGTCAGGCAAATAAGAGGAAGCAAAAAGAGGAGAAGGAAACCATGATGCTTCTTAAGGGAAGTGCCAGAAAAGGTAAGGGCAAAAACAGTGGCATTCAGATGGTATAAGGAGACATAGAGAATGGAGGACAGAGAAATGTATCTGGGGAAATGGAGGGAGGGAGGCAGGCAAGACAGTAAGGACCACAAAAGTGTAAACTGAGGAAAGAATAGTCATGACAGTATCAAAATGGACAAGACATTTTTCTGGTATATCAGCAAGAAAAGGAAGATAAAAGGACAGACTTCAAGGTTAAACAAAATCTGATCAGATCAACCACGGCTGCGTAATGAAGTTAGTGAAGTTATGTGGAATTGTTAAGGAGGTATGGAGAAGCAACACAATGATTTGTAAGTAGTAAGATTTGTTTTAGTTTCTGTTCTAAGGAAGGCAAACACATTATTAGGAAAATATACTGTATGGAGGTGTACATTTTAATGGAAGGAATAGGAAGCAATATAGGTTTACAAAAGAACCCCAGAGCAAATGCCACTGAGGTATGTGTTATCCCAGATGATATTGGCAGGACAGCCACATTTTAGAGAAAACACAATTGCACATACCCCAATAATGCAAAGCATAATGGGAAACATATGCAAATCCCCATGATGGCACAGAAGGTGGCAGTACATGAAAAAGTAATGGCTGGCATATGTTCAGCCTTGGGATTATTTACACAGCTTTTTTTTTAGAGAAATAGGGTTTTTGTCCATGAGGTGATGAAAGTTATATTTAAGCAATGTGTTGATGTCAGGAAGTCAGGTGTAATGATGGACTGTTAGCAGAGAAAATGTGATAGCAACTTTAAGAGGGGGTCGCTTGTGATAAAGGCAAGGTAGTTAAGCTTGTGATAATGGGAATATTAGGAAAGTATGAGGTCTGTACAGAAGTGGAGTACAAATATGCACAGTTTCACAAGTATGTGCTCAGAGTGCAGGCAAATGTGATATACAGGTTTGTTTTACAAATAGGTAAAATAGCGATACATGCAATTGATAGAAAGATAATTGCATAGACATATATATATTATATATATATATATATATATATATATATATATATAGATATATATATATATATATATAGATATATATATAGAGATATGTAGGAGAGAGAGAGAGAGAGAGAGAGAGAGAGAACAGACCGACAGGCAGAATAGGAATGGCAGTAAAGTATTGAAGTGACTCAATCCCACTCCCACCCTGCAGAGGTGGACAGGCATTGGGGTGTGCCTTTGGCTCATTGCCCATAACGCTCATGCCATTGCACTTCACCCTACCCTGCAGACACAGACAAGTGTTGAGGTGTGCCTTGGGGTGTTCAAACTTTACACTCACCCTATTCCATAAGGAAATGCACTGAAATGGGTACAGTATAAGAGAATGGAGTGAACTTTGGAGCTGAAGAGTCAAAGGTACACCTTGATACCTGTCACTAGCTGCAGGGTGGGGATGGGGGTGGAATGACGTAAGCATTACTGTTGACAATCACAGGTCACACTCCTGATGCCTGTCAGTCCCTGTTTTGGTCATAAACTCTATGCCATGGGTGTTTCTTGGTATTTTCACTCCAAGTTTTCAGCATGGGCTTTTTGTGACCTGATCGCATGAACAGTGACACTATCAGTTCATTACCTGAAAGGTGATTTTGCACAGAGACTGTGCCATTTGACACCACAGGTGCAAAAACACATTTTGAACAGATATAAAAAATGACAGCTGTATTGTTTATGAGAAGGTGTAAAAAAATGGTAATGTTGAAAATCTGGAGTGAAACTATAAAACAGTTTGTGAAGTCATGACACTGCTCCTGCTAATGTATACTTTTCAAATTCCTATGCATCCTATTGATTACATCTCTATTGCTGTTATGTGACTCTTAAGCTATTATACACACAAAGCTAGTTATACTGACCAAGGTGAGAAGGCAGGGCACCTTTTGACACTTCGCATCAAACAACAAGAATCAGCTAGATTTATCCCTTCAATCAAGGCTTCTGTAGATGGGTCTCTGAAAACATCTCCCACTGAGATAGTTCAAGAGTTTGCAGCATACTACAAATCACTTTATGGGGACATGGAGCACCCCCCCAGTCCAGTAAGCATGGAGAAGTATCTGATGGACTCACATCTACCCTCCCTCCCAGTACATTATATCAACTCTCTGGTCTCTCCCATAACTCAGGAGGAAATCTCCGAGGTCATCGGTGGTTTACCCTCGGATAAAACTCCTGGACCTGATGGATTTTCCTCCCTTTTCTATAAAACATTTCAGGAACTTCTATTGCCAATACTTAATAGTTTATTTCAGCACATCTTATCCGGGATAGAGGTTGATTGCCATCTTTTGAAGCCTTGATAGTGCTCCTCCCAAGCCAGATAAGGACCCTGAGCTCATCCAGAGCTACAGGCCTATATCCTCCTAAATCAGGATATCAAGATCCTCTCAAAGATTTTAGCTAACAGGTTATCCGTGGTGGTCCCGAGTTAATAAGGTATGAATCAGGTAGGTTTCATGAAGGGCGTCTTCAGCCGGATCATTTGCGTATGCTATCCATGTCTTTCGAGCTTCCAGAGATGCTGACTTCCTGTAGGCTTGGTCTCTTTGGACGCTTAAAAGGCATTTGACCGGTGAATTGAGTTTTCTTCAAGGTATTGAGTGCCTTAAATTTCCTCTGGTATTCATTTCCTGGGTTGCTGCATTATATAAATCCCTACAGCAATAATCTCAGCTAATGGAGCCTTCTCAAACTACTTTTCACTTCATTCAGGCACTAGGCAGGGTTTCCCCATCGCCTCTCTTGTTTATCTTAAATCTGGAACCCTCATCCAAAACATTCTCAAAATATCTCTATACAAGGTATCAGAGTTGGGTGTCATGAGATTAAACTCACTGCGTACACAGATGATTTGCTGATATATCTCTCCCATCCGGTTTCTTCAATACCACCCTTACTGAACAGAAATAGCCAGGTTCAGCGTGCTATCCAACTACAAGTTGAATGCTAGTAAACCTTATTTTTCCCATTAAAGCAAAAGGTATTTAAGGATGATATTTGCCCCCTAGGTTTAGGTTGGACTCCTAGAGTAATCAAATATCTGGGCATAAAGCTATCCCGTAACCCCTTAATGTGGGTCAAAGATAATCTGGATTCTCTCTCACAGGTTATTATTCATGACCTTGACAGATGGTCTAAGCTTCCAATATCATTATGGGGCAGGATTAACATAATTAAGATGAATGTATTTCCTAGAATTTATTACCCTTTATCCCTTCTCAACTCTTTTATTCCCATATGCTGGTTTAAGAAACTGCACAGTATATTTACCAGATTTATCTGGGCAGATAAACATCCCTGGTTGGCCTATCATAAACTAGCTGCCCCAAAATCTGAGGGGGGGCTGAGGATTCCCCATATGGCACTATACTACTGGGCAAGTCATCTAGCAAATTGTCTGAGATGGATCTCCCCAGGCCCTGAAACGGCACAACCAGTATGGCTTAAGATTGAGTTAGACGCAATTAAAACTAAACGCCTGGATCCCTCAAACTTATTTTACCTCAAGTTGTCTCATGTAAAGATGGCCGACTGCACCACAATAAGTACCTCTTTAAGAGTTTATACACAGTTATGTTTATTTCTTCATTATTCCCCTCAGAATGATTTAGCTCAGTCTATTTGGAATTCCCCATCTTTCACTCTTAGTGGAAAGTGGATTCCTTCTAACAGGTTGCCTCAACTAGGCGATGGAAAACTGCTTTCCCTGGTAGATGGGGAAGGGCACTGGTTGTCCTCACGTGGAATTATTGACAAGTTCCTTATCTCCCCATCTCATTTTAAAGTTATGCAGTTAAGACACGTTCTCACTGTAGCCCTGGGGAATTCTCCCTCCCAGAAGGTATCAGCTCTGATTCCTGAAATCTCCCTATTGTCCGGATCTTCAGGCATAGTCTCTAAGCTATACAGGGTGTTGTACTATAAAAATATGGGGACACCTTTGGATCTACTAGTTTCTGGAACTCACTCCTCCTCAATACCAGTTGGAATGGCAATCTCTATGGAGATCCTGTCATAAGTATGTTTCCCAAGATAGGCTGCGTCTCATGCAATACCACATTCTACATAACATGTATTGTACCCTACTAAATTAAAAAAATAGGGCTTCTGAACACCAGTACATGTACAAAGTGCTTCAAGAAGAGGGTACTCTCTTGCATATGTTCTGGTCCTGTCCCAAAGTTTCTTCCCTATGGAATTCAATTAAGATGTCTTTTGATCCCCTACTGGGCCTACAGGAATATTTCACTCCGAGGTGTGTCTTCTAGGGATATGTCCCTGGTCAGTGCTAGAATTAGGAAATACCATATTTCTATGGTTGCGCTATCAGTTAAGAAACTTATACTACGTCATTGGAAGGAACAATCGGCTCCTTCCTTTCAGGAATGGTTACATGAAATCACTGCTAACCTTCGAACAGAGAAGGCAATTGCAAGTCTTCATAACAGACTAGAGACATACAGTAAGATATGGGATCCCTTCATTCCTTACTCTTGTTACCTCATCAGTTTATATCGCATTCTGGTTCTGCCCACTCGTACCATTGAATCACTCTGCTGGGTAGGGGTGATTAGATTTTGTTGCTGCTGTAAGGGGGTATGGGGTGGTGGGAAATGGTCGGGCAGTTCTCACTGTTCAAGTGCTGCCATGCCCCGACTTGCTGTAACTGCCCTTTATAATGGAAATGTACTAATAAAGTTTAAATTGTAAAAATAGCAGTATTTGCTGATTGTTAGTTAAGCTGTTGCTCCCAGTTGTATTTTATGTTGTTGCTGTTGTTTTATATTTGTTCTATCCTATTTTTAAAGATGTTTTGTATGCTATGTGTGTTATATTGTGCAGCACCCAGAGTCTCCAGAGATGGGGGCTATCTATCTATCTATCTATCTATCTATCTATCTATCTATCTATCTATCTATCTATCTATCTATCTATCTATCTGTCTATCTATGCCAGGATCAGGGACAAGCTTCCCTCTCAATCAATTGATGCCAAAGCAAAGTGGGAGAATGTGTTGGCAAGTACCATCACCACCAAGCAGTGGAACCAAGCCTGGAAAACACACATTCACGGTTTAAAGATGCCCCCACAAGGCTGATACAAAATAAAATATTATAATGCATGATATAAAACACCAGCTGTCCTCCACAAAACAAAACTTTTGACTTAGACAGCTGCTGGAGGTGCCAGGCTCGAGGAGGAAACCCACTCCACACACTATGGTCCTGCCCCAACCTACAGCAGTTATGGAGGATGTTCTGCCTCACTGCAACCAAAGTGCTGCAAAAGGACATCCCTCTTGTCCCCAACTTCTTCTTGCTGGGTATCATAACAGATCTCCCCTCTTTCACTGCAGGAATGCAGATGGCTGGCTTTCTGGCCCTTTAGACCAAAAAGGGTGATACTATGCAAATGGCATTCGCCAGCCACTCTCTCGCTGGGGGAGGTACTGGCTTCCCTCTCTGGTCTAGCTGCACTGGACAGAATCTTGCACCTAGAGGCCTAGAAATTGGCCAAGTTCTAATAATGCTGTGCACCACACTTACAATACATGAGCCCCCCCCATAGGTATAGGCTGAAAGAGAGGACTCTTACAGGTCCTCAGTACAAAGTCTCAGCAGGGAAGACAAGGTAATGCCATCTCGCCAGGGGCTAGTGTATCCCCAGAGCACCATCTACAAGGCTGTTAACAGGCCTAGAGGCTGAACGGCGTAAGGGTGGGAGGGTACTTGGATTCCTTCCCCGTTATCGTGTGGGTATAATCATTAAGTTATAGCACACCATAGTAACTAAGTAGGTCTTTGTACCAACAGAATGTCATGTGACTATGTACCATTAGAAAAGTATAAGCAGGAAGAACAAGGTTCCTTTGTGTCCTTCTCATCTGGTTTTCAGAATTTGGAGCAGATCTGGACCATGTGAGGTGATTACATACCTACCCAGGCTACACCTGAAGCCATTGTGATGGAGATCTGCTACTTGGCGGTAGTGGGAGTCATCCCAGTCACACTTATGGTCCGAACGGTTCCAGGAGGTAAGTAACTCCTCCCTTTTTCTCTGACTTGGTGCAAGTGACTCCTATTACTAGACTTCAATGTGACAAGTACAAATAACCACTAGCTAGACAATAGACTGTTGTAAACCTTTAGATGTAGATACAGTGGCTGTACATGGGCACCAGTACCAGAGCTCAGGTACACAGGAACTACGCTGTTCATTATGTAACCATGAACAGAATATTGTTTTTCCCAGAAACCTCCCCAGACATCCTCTTCAACTCCCAGTTCCCCACCTCTTTCCTTCCCCTTATTTTGGGTGCGTGCATGTATTGCTCAAGACACAGCAAATGTTCATACTACCTGTATTGTTTTTATTTATGATTGGAAACAATAAAAATGATGTATAAAAAAGGGTAAGGCCATCAAAAAATGGAGGGCAATGCACACCAATGGCCATAGCCTGGGTAACAAGCTCCCTGAACTAGTGGCCATGATGGAAGAGGGACACCTGGATATTGTGGCAGTCAAAGAAACATGGTACACAGAGAACCATGACTGGGATGTCAACATACCAGGGCACACAATCTATAGGAGGGACAGGGAGGGTAAAAGAGGAGGAGGAGTAGCCCTTTACATAAGGGAAGGGATCAAAGCAATGGAACCAAAGGGTAAGCAGGGAGGAGAGGAGGCACTGTGAGTTACCCTGGGGACAGGAAATGGCACCACAATCGACACTGGGGTTCTATACAGGAGGCAGTATAGTGAAATGGTCTAAGGCTCTGAGCTGCAAATCTGGTGACATCCAGCAGACTAGACCTGGGTTTAAATCCCACAGCTACCATTTGCATACTGTGTGACCCTGAGCAAGTCACTTAACCTCCTTGTGCTTCCAGGTCGCTCTTGTAAAAAAGCTTTCAGCTTAGTGTGCTATACCTGGTTAAACAACTAAATAAAAAAAAATACAGACCCCTATCTCAGGTGGAGGAAATGGACAAGAAAATGATAGAAGGCATCCTTAGGATGGTAGAAAAAGGGGAGATATTGTTGATGGGGGGCCTGAATATGCCAGATGTTAACTGGAGCACCTTTGCTTCAGCCACATCCAAGAGCAGGGTTATTCTAGATGCCCTACAGGGTGCATGCCTCAGACAGCTAGTGTTGAAATCCACTCAGGAGGGAACAATCTTAGACCTGGTACTCTTAAATGGAGACTAGCTGTAGTGTTGCTGCTGTCTGTGTGCTGCTGCTGGTCACGGATGATGGTGACAGATTGATGGTACCCATTGTATCCTGTACTCCTGAACTTTGAGTGGTAAGTCCATTTATTTTGTTAAAGTAATGTGGTATTGAAAGGGGATTGTTAATCATTTGTTTTTTAAACATCAATTGTGTCTTTCTTTTAGGGATTTCACATCATCGTGAGTCTGGATTGCTTTCTGGAATTGATGCTTTCCTTTTCTAGTGGTGCCAGGAAAGTAAATATTTTTTGGGGGTGAAGGTAAGTATTTTGTTTTGTTTTGTTGGTTCTGTTTACTCTGTGACATGTTTATTAAAACTATCAAACACTGCATTTTTGAATATTTGTGTTTCTGCATCCTTGCAGGTATTTCTTGAGAACCCATCAATCTGAATATGATTGAAGTGTGTTACTAATGCTCTGATTCCGCTGCTGTCTACCAGTACTGGAAGGTAAGTCCTTAAATTATTAGGTGATGTGATGGTTTCTTTTTCTGAATATGTATAGTTCAATGAATGTTACACTTAATGTTTTCTGTTCTTGATTACTGTGTATCATTTCAGGTAATTCCCTGAAGCTATCTAGTCTTTATTCTGCACATGTAAGATGAGGATGTCTCTTCTGTGTGATGATTTCGGAAACAGGCACATTAAGAAACACAGACAGCATTGAAAGCCCCTGAAGAAAAGAACAGAAAAGAATATTCATGTGGATTTTAACTCAAGAATCAATCATTGTGTTCCTGGATTTCAGAAAAAAAGAGCACAGTAATTTGCCTCATCAACAGTCACTGTATCACTGGAGGACACCCACTACAGCCGTTACAGCAGTATCCATCCAAGTATACCTGTGTTGCCTTTGATTAAAAAAAACATTAATTATTTTGATGCACTCCACCACTATGGGGGTATAGGCCCAGTCAAGCATTTGCCCATGTCACTACAACTACTTCTATGCATGTCACCTTATAAAAGAACTACAGAATTAGTTTGCCTCTTTTGGCCACTGTGGCACATTGTTTTCCTTGACAAATAACAAAAAGCCCCCTCCCCCCCAAAACAAATTCTTATACTTACTTTTTATCCCCCAAAAACATAAATAAATAATTTAAGTAATGAAACTTAGGTTATTGAAAGTGCTCCGAGTCCTTTGTGGTCCATCCATGTTCCACACAGATGCTCGCTTTGTCAGAATCTTAACAGGCAATGTAACCTGCATGGGAGAACAAAAATCAGAGGAAAACAGTGTAATATTTCACTTTAATGAGAAATGTCATCTTCAGCTGTACACACTGGTGACTAGAAAACAATAATGGAAACTCAACTTTTAAGCAGCAAAGCAGAGTGCAGCAGTCAGACTTTGAACAGGATTAGCACAATTTTCCTAACCATGAATGCAAAAAGCACTCTGTGAAGCATGTTATTGTTTTCAATGTCAGACAGACACTGACAGTAGGTATACTAACCTCTCTAACCTTCGTTGGAAAAGTGATGCACAGTTCCACCAAAAAGTATATAACGTAACATGAGAGATATTACTGAAGTGACAGTTTATGTTAAAAAAACATCACCTTTTCTATGCCATACACCATGCAAATACCTCATGAGTGAATTGTTAAGTAATGGAAGCAATAGACCATCAGAGAAAAAGGATTATGCTTACGTCAGACTACAAACTACTGGCGAAAAAGTGATGCCACTAGGTGGCGACTGATGTTGGACAAGCATTAACTCCGTAGGGACAACAAAAAGAAAGGCAAAACATACTTAAATTATACATCTGAAGAAGCAATGAGAATGATGACTTTCAGAAAAAGAGATGTGCAAGAACAGGGGGCGCAATTTGAAAATAGAGGGGGCTGACTCAGAGGTAATGTGAGGAAGTATTTTTTCATGGAGAGGGTTGTGGATGCATGGAACAACCATCCTGAGGAAGTCGTGAGTCAAAACAGTGGGAGAATTCAAGAATGCATGGGACAGACATAAGGTATTTCTAGTGGGGGTAGGAGGAAGTGTCGTTGGATCTGCAGCTTATCCATTACATAAGGAAATGGGCAGACTAGGTGGGCCAAGTGGTCCTTATCTGCCATCAAATGCTATGGTTCTATGTTTCTAATCCAAGTGACTCCTTCTTACCTTCACAGTCCCTCAGTGACGGACTTGCAGGGATGAGTTTTGGTGATGGTACTTGTATCATTGAACTGGTGTTTCAAGCACTCATGGGTCTGCCTTCATGCTGTGCTCTGGAACTCATGACTGTAGCATCCTCACTATTGCTGAATCACACTTCCAGTACATAAGTGTTTGTAGGTGCTCGACATCAGGGGTTGTTCAGTAGAAAACATAAAACATAATGTGATGAGCGCTGGCCATACTAACATTGAGAAAGTCAGTGCAAGTGATACAGGAGGATCTGAATACCAGTCTTCTTTCCTCAGGACCAAGGCTTTATCATCAGTGTAGCAGCTGGATAATGCTATGTAATACAGAGCAAAACCATTTACACAACCGGGTGATGAGGGAGGCGGTGGTGGAGCAACAGGAGACAGGGCCGTGTCATTATTGGATTTGATAGTTACAGAAGTACTTGAAAAGTTACATGACGCACTTGCGTGGCTGCAGCACTTATGAGACATTTAACTTATTTATAGTGTATGATGGAATGCTGTTGTGGATGGAAATCCATCCCAGAATAGGCTTGTTGTACTGCAGTAGATATGTTATGATGTTTTTGTGCTGTATTGGCGATGTCACTACTACAGCACAACATGTTGGAATGCCTCTGCATGCCCACTGAACTGAAACCATGGAAGCTGTGTGTGTGTTTGTTTTCTGTCAGCCAGTGAAGGAACAACAGAAAATAAGATTGGTTTCTTTTTCCCCTTGGTACAGAACTGCAGTGTTTGTTGGAGCATCTGACACAGAGGGTACAGAAAACATGCTGTCACTATACATAGTCAAAGAAAGTTCACATAATGGGACTGCATAATGTAAAAACACATGCCCTGGTTATTTATTTTCTTGTATGCATACCCATACATGATAAGTCTTTAATGACCTGTGCTTTTAAGACTTTATTTTAAAGATTAGGGGCGGGTCATGGCTGGGGGAAGGGGAAAATAACTGGAGCTGACTGGGGGTCTAATCTTTAATTCATCCGTGATCTGCCACGGGGTCCACTAGACACAAGGGACAGGACAGATTGTGTTTTTTCAAGGGTTGGGGCGGGATAATTCGGGTGACTCAAGTGGAGGATTTTGAATTCGTCCGTGATCAGTCGGGGGGGGGAGACCACTAGACACCAGGGACAGGGAGGGATTTTGTTTTTTAAATGATTGGGAGCTGGTGGCAAAATTGAGAAATTTCACCCGTGGGTGGTGAAATTTTGCCCACAAATGGCAAAGTTTGCCCGCAGGAGGGCGAAATTTCTCCTGCCCCTCAGTCAGAATTTTGCTTTTCGGCCAGCGAAATATTTTGCAAAATACACAAATTACATGAAATATTTCCAAGTGAAATTTTCCAGTTTCACACAGCACTACCCATGCCAGCTTGAAAGTATTTACTGATTGACAAATTCTTGTGGACGGTGATTCCATCTGTCTCCCACTCTTTCTGCTAAAAGGTGCTGCCTACTATCCCACATAAATTGCCGAACACCTAACTTCATGTTGTTTCCCTAGTTATATTACTCTAAGTATTAACAGCCCATGGTAGTCCACCATCTCGATGCCCTTTGGGTACCTCAACATCTCAATCATATCCTCATTCCCTCTTCTAGTTTCCTATAAATACTGTACATACTCAAGTTAGCCATTCTCCCTTCATAGACCTCCCCTGTTGTTCCTGTATCATTTTGGTCACTCTTTTCTGCACTGATTGCAGGTGATTCTTATGTTTTTTCATCTGTGGGTTTCAGAACTGGACACAGTATTCCAGGTGCGGTCTAATCCGCAATGATCTATACATATGAATCACCTCATCACACCTGCTCAAGAAGGCCCTTTCTGTGCATCCCTGCATCCTGTTTTCTTGCTCATGTGCCTTGTCACATTGTGCTGATGTTTTATTATGGTGACTAACTGTAACTCCTAAAGCCCTCTCTTCATTTGTTTGAGTGAGGAAAACTCCTGACAGCTGATACTCAGATTTTAGGTTTTTCCCTGCCTTGAAAATCTTGTGAGAAAGAATGACTAGTTTATGTCAACACCAACCCACATTTCGAAGTCAGTTACAGCATGTGGGAGGCAGCCTGATGTATTGTATACTAGATCAACAGCAAATCTTCTTCCCAGTTTATGAGCCATGCATCATATAAAGCCCACAATGTTGCAGTTTTTCCTTTCAAAAGAACAAATGCCAAGAACCTTTGTTATAGCATAGAAATATAGACAATGATGGTGGAAAAAGATCAATGGTCCATCCAGACTGCCTTAGTTCCCTATTTAATCCTGGGACCTACTGTTCCTCCAGGGCCCTAGCTCCTCCCTCTCCCCCACCTTCTGCTTCCTGATTTTGTTGCCCCAAGTGACCACTGTTCCTTTCACTCTGTCCCAACCATACTTGGAAATCATCAACTGTTTTAGCTCCCTCCACTTTCAGCTGGTAAACTGTGCCTTGGCTTCACAACCCTTTCTGTAAATAATGCTTCCTCACTTCCTCCTGAACCTCCCTACTGACAGTTTCCGTTCATGCCTTCATGACCTAGTATTCAAGTTAAATAAACTAGTTCCTCTCAGTTCACCTTGTTTATTACTTATGGGAACTTGAAGGTCTCTATCATTCCCCCTCTCTCCCTTCTAGTCTCCAGTGAGTATATGTTAAGTGCATTGAGGTGCTCTCGTAAGACCTGCCCTGCTAGCCTTGAATAATTTTGTAACCCTGCGCTGCACTCTCTCCAGCCTGTCCCTATCATTCCTGAAGTGAGGGCTGCAGAGCTGGGTGCAGTACTCTAGGCGTGGCCTCACTAAAGATCTATAGAGGGGTAGAATTACATCCTTCCTCCTTCTGTCAACACCCCTCCCTATACACCCCAGAATCATGGTAGCCTTATCATAGGCCTTGTTTTTCCACACATCATGTAAAACACAGAATAACGTTCCAGGGATTGTGGAAAATGGATCTGCATCTTATGTAAACTGCAGTTTATTAATCCGCAAAAAACATTTCTCCTGTGAAATCTTGGAATTCCACTGTCAACGGAATTTATTGGAATTTTGAAAAATGACACAGAACTCTATTCCATCATAACATCATTCCATTGACACTAAGAAACCCTTTGCCATTCTGGCAGAGGGGACTGCCATGAAGAGGCACCCGAGGTAGTGGACAGTGAGGATGCGGGGGACCGCCTGAATGGGGTCACAGTGGTGAAAGGACCCCAGAGAAGAAGGAAGAAACTTCTAGTGCAGGACTCTATAGCCAGGAGAATAAAGATGAGGAAAGGAAAGGGGGTAGATAGGGAGGTTAACTACCTACCTGGCACAATGGCTCAGAGGGGTGGAAAGCATATCCAATAGATTGTGAGTGTTATAGTAAGAAGGGGGGAGCTGGATGTCATTGTCCACCTGGGAACAAATGACATCTCTGGAAAGGACAGGGCAGTACAGTACAGGAGCAGTTTAGGGAGCAGGGGAAGGGTCTTGGGCAGGTAGCATGCACTGTAGCCTTTGGAAGTGCTGCCTGTCTACAGTTGGGGCAAGGAAAGGGAGCTCTGTACTAAGGCCTTCACCCATGATTGAAGGAATGGTGCAGAGAAGAGGGGTATGGTTCACTGGGAATGGCAGCTCCACCTGGAAGGATCAGAGCTTGTACCAGGGGGCTGCCTGCATCCATCCAGGAAGAAAATGGCAGTCCCTCAGTAGATGGTTTAAGTACTATTCCTATGAAATTTAAGCATGCCAAGGAAGTGGTGGAAGGCAAGGGAGGCAGAAACTGCCCCACAGGCTGTAATGGATGGTAAAGAATTTCTAGGAACAGATCCCCACCAAAATGAAAGACAACCAAAGGTACAAAGGATCAGCATGGGAAGAAGAGGGGAGAGTAGTGAGGAGTGGAAAGGAGAGGAAAAGGAACAACTGGAAAAAGTGAGAAGGACAAGAATAGGACTAGAAAAATCTGGACAGCCATATGTGCCAGTGCTAGAAGTCTGGAACAAGATACCAGACCTGAAGTAGGCCTGGATATTGTGACCATCCCTGAAACATAGTGCACCAATAACCATGACCTGGAAATGATCATACCTGGCTACAGATGCTTAGAAGAGACAGGGTAGGAAGGACAATTGGGGAGTGGTGCTTTATGTTAGGAAACATCAATGCAACAGAGGTACAGGGAAATCCAGGAGGTTCTATGTTGTGGGTCAACCTCAAGCCTGGAAATGGAGCCACCATTCGTATGACAGTGGTATACAGGCCTCTGACAAAGGGAGAAGACATTGACAAAGAGATGCTGAAGACAAACAGTAGGCAAAATGAGTAAGAAGAGGAGGTGGTTAGGGCTGTGCACAGCCTGAATATTATTTCCTGAATATCATGAATAATGCACTAGTTATTCGGTTCTAAATAACAATTGTTCACTATTCGTCTGGTTAGGAAACACTGTTTAAAAAGAAAAGACAAACTTGCCTCTCCCTCCTCTCCCCAGCCCATGCATACAAACAACAAAATCCCCAACCCTCCACCCTCTGTCAAAAAAAGCATTCTCCCCCAGCACCCACAAGTTGTTTTTTTGTTATAAATGCCCTTGATAAAATAGTAATACAAACCGGGGTGAGCAGGTATCGCTCTTCACCGCTTTATGGTCATCTGTAACCTCTGAAGATCTGTCTGTACTGATTAAAAATACATCATGAACCTTCATTTCAGAGCCTGATTCTCGACACTTCAGTTCAGCATCCAGGTAGCTATTCAATTGCCGAGCGTGCCTGGCCCTCTCCACAGCCGACAGCTTTTCTCATGAATGAAAGATCTACGCATTTGTTATAGTAAAACCAGCTGACTACATGATCAGTTGGTTTTACTTATAGCAAGTGTGAGAGCACTTTCATTCATGAGGAAAGGTAGCCAGCCGGAGGAGGGAGGGCTGTGCCGGCACCTTCTCAGCTTAAATTTGGATGACTGCCTGATGCTGGACTGAGGGTGCCAGGTGCTAGGATGCGTGGGTGTCGGGGTCTCATGATGTATTATTTTTTTTTTAATCAGTACAGAGAGATCTTCAGAAGTTTTCAGATCGACTCATGGAAACAAGTGGTAGAGCTGTCACCGATACCAGCAATTTGTGATACTGTTTTATCGAGGGTATTTATAATAAAAAGAAAACGTGGTTGTTTTTAGGGAAGGAAGTGAGTGTACTTTCTTGACAGAGGGTAGAGGGCTGGAACTTTTGCTGCTTGCATGGGATGGGAGATGAGGGAAGGGGCTGGTTCTTATTAATTATGTTACTGGCCGGAAACCGAATAATGAATACCGAATATTTGACTACCAAATAATGAATATTCGCCTGAATATTCATAAAAAGGTATTCACACAGCCCTAGAGGTGGTACTGGTGAGGGACTTTAATCTGCCAGATGTTAAGTGGAGCCTACCTGCTCCAGTATCAGCTAGAGGCAGAGACATCTTGGACTCATTGCAATGAGCATTCCTCAGGCAGTTGATCAGTGAACTCACTCAAAGTGGAGCAAAACTGCACCTGACACAAAAGGGACAGGGTGGCCAAATGTCACAGTAGGAAGTTATCTGTTGACCAGTGACCATTGCACAGCATCGTTTAATATAGGAACAACAGTGGATTCCAGTCACACAAGGGCTAGGGTCCTGGATTTCAGAAGGGCTGACATTACAAAGATGGGGGAATACCTCCGAGAGGACCAAGTGGGGGGAGATGTCATGGGGAAGTGGAGGGCAAATGGTCCACATTAAAGGACAGGATAGTAAAAGCAACAAACCTGTATGTCAGGCAAATAAGCGGAAGCAAAAAGAGGAGGAGGAAACCATGATGCTTCTTAAGGGAAGTGCCAGAAAAGGTAAGGGCAAAAACAGTGGCATTCAGATGGTATAAGGAGACATAGAGAATGGAGGACAGAGAAATGTATCTGGGGAAATGGAGGGAGGGAGGCAGGCAAGACAGTAAGGACCACAAAAGTGTAAACTGAGGAAAGAATAGTCATGACAGTATCAAAATGGACAAGACATTTTTCTGTATATCAGCAAGAAAAGGAAGATAAAAGGACAGACTTCAAGGTTAAACAAAATCTGATCAGATCAACCACGGCCATGTAATGAAGTTAGTGAAGTTATGTGGAATTGTTAAGGAGGTATGGAGAAGCAACAATGATTTGTAAGTAGTAAGATTTGTTTTAGTTTCTGTTCTAAGGAAGGCAAACACATTATTAGGAAAATATACTGTATGGAGGTGTACATTTTAATGGAAGGAATAGGAAGCAATATAGGTTTACAAAAGAACCCCAGAGCAAATGCCACTGAGGTATGTGTTATCCCAGATGATATTGGCAGGACAGCCACATTTTAGAGAAAACACAATTGCACATACCCCAATAATGCAAAGCATAATGGGAAACATATGCAAATCCCCATGATGGCACAGAAGGTGGCAGTACATGAAAAAGTAATGGCTGGCATATGTTCAGCCTTGGGATTATTTACACAGCTTTTTTTTTAGAGAAATAGGGTTTTTGTCCATGAGGTGATGAAAGTTATATTTAAGCAATGTGTTGATGTTGGAAGTCAGGTGTAATGATGGACTGTTAGCAGAGAAAATGTGATAGCAACTTTAAGAGGGGGTCAGCTAGATAAGGCAAGGTAAGTTAAGCTTGTGATAATGGGAATATTAGGAAAGTATGAGGTCTGTACAGAAGTGGAGTACAAATATGCACAGTTTCACAAGTATGTGCTCAGAGTGCAGGCAAATGTATAGGTTTGTTTTACAAATAGGTAAAATAGCGATACATGCAATTGGTAGAAAGATAATTGCATAGACATATATATATATCTATATATATATATATATATATATATATATATATATATATATATATATATATATATATATATAGATATATATATAGAGATATGTAGAGAGAGAGAGAGAGAGAGAGAGAGAGACAGACCGACAGGCAGAATAGGAATGGCAGTAAAGTATTGAAGTGACTCCAATCCCACTCCCACCCTGCAGAGGTGGACAGGCATTGGGGTGTGCCTTTGGCTCATTGCCCATAACGCTCATGCCATTGCACTTCACCCTACCCTGCAGACACAGACAAGTGTTGAGGTGTGCCTTGGGGTGTTCAAACTTTACACTCACCCTATTCCATAAGGAAATGCACTGAAATGGGTACAGTATAAGAGAATGGAGTGAACTTTGGAGCTGAAGAGTCAAAGGTACACCTTGATACCTGTCACTGGCTGCAGGGTGGGATGGGGTGGAATGACGTAAGTACATTGTTGACAATCACAGGTCACACTTCTGATGCCTGTCAGTCCCTGTTTTGGTCATAAACTCTATGCCATGGTGTTTTCTTGATTTTCACCCAAGTTTTCAGCATGGGCTTTTGTGACCTGATCGCATGAACAGTGACACTATCAGTTCATTACCTGAAAGGTGATTTTGCACAGAGACTGTGCCATTTGACACCACAGGTGCAAAAACACATTTTGAACAGATATAAAAAATGACAGCTGTATTGTTTATGAGAAGGTGTAAAAAAATGGTAATGTTGAAAATCTGGAGTGAAACTATAAAACAGTTTGTGAAGTCATGACACTGCTCCTGCTAATGTATACTTTTTCAAATTCCTATGCATCCTATTGATTACATCTCTATTGCTGTTATGTGACTTCTTAACCTAGCAACAGCTTTTAATGTACTACATTATAAGGACAAGTAAATGCTTTTAATACATTTACAGACAATTACATAAACTTAATTTTCTTCATAGAATAATTTAAATGTAGTAACAGTGGTAGTACAAAGCAATTACTCAGACAACTTGAAAACTATAACTACTTTATATTGTACAGTGACACCCCATGAGGACCTCCTTGAAATTGAAATGCAAATGTCTCACATTTATCAGTTTTATAACAGAAATATTTTACTATCCTAAATACATTTCTTTTTTCAGTAACTGCTCAGCACATCTATTGCATGACCTACTTATTGAAATTTTACACCTGCTATGCAATGTACTACTGCTTACTACACCAACATCATGAACCATAAAACAGATGACTGCCATAACTAGGGAGGCAGTATAGCACAGTGGTTTAAGGCTCTGAGCTGCAAATCTGGACAGCTGGGTTTGAATCCCACAGCCCCCACTTGTATACTGGGTGACCCTGACCAAGTCACTTAACTTCCATGTGCTACCAGGTTGCCCTTGTAAACAAGCTTTCAGCTTAGTGTGCCACTCCTGGTTAAACAATTGAAATAAAAAAATATATATTATTGTTCTTGCTTTATTTTGCTGCTACAAGCTTTGACTAATACATCCTCAGAGGGAGGACATAGACACATTACTGTTAGAAGATATACAAAACATGACAGCTAAAGGGGAAGTTCTGATAATGGGAGACTTCAACATGCCAGATACAGATTGGTCAATACCAGCAGGAACATCTGCCAGAACTAGACTCATAGTGGATTCCCTGCAGGGGGAGGGCCTCAAACAACTGGTACAGCAACCCACAAGAGACAGGGCTATCCTAGATCTAGTACTGACTAACAAAGAAGGGATCACAGATCTCCAGGTAGAAGGTCACCTGGGGGCCAGTGACCATCACATGGTATGGTTCAATTTGGCTACTACATCTAAATCATCCCATTCCAAGGCAAAAATATGGGACTTCAGAGGAGCTGACTTTGATAAGATGGCCAACAGAGTCAAGCTAGCCCTGGCAAAAAGAAACACAGGTGAGAGGGTACAGGCAAAGTGGGCAAGCATTAAGGATGCAATACTTAAAGCAACATCCCATTGTGTTAGACAGAAAAGGAAGTGCAAAAGAAGAAGGAAACCACTTTGGTTCTCAAATACAGTAGCAGAAAAGGTCAGAGCCAAAAGGCTGGCCTTCAGGAAATATAAGGGAACACACAGGATGAAGATAGGGAGGCATACCAAACTGCCCTAAGGGAAGCAGGTAAGGCAGTAAGGCAGGCAAAGTCCCAAACTGAGGAAACACTAGCATGAGCAGTAAAGAAGGTGACAAGACTTTCTATAGATACATTAGTGAAAGGAGAAAGTCCAGAGGGGTATTGCTAGCTTAGTGGAGAAAAGGAGCATGTGAGAGGAGGACCCTGTAAAGGCATCTATCCTAAATAGATACTTTGCTCAGTATTTACTGAAGAGAAGGTAGGGCAGGGCCCACAGCTCAGCATCATGGACACAGGGGAGGAGGTGAGCACTACTCCCTTCACAAAGAAAGGGTCCTACAAGAGCTTGCTAAGCCAGAGTGGATAAGGCAATGGGACCTGATGGCATACATCCCAGGATACTTAAGGAGCTAAAGGAGGAACTAGCAGAGCCATTAGCAGAATTGTTTAGTGAGTCTCTGAGCACAGGAGAGGTCCCAGAAGACTGGAGAAGGGTCATGTGATCCCGCCTCCACAAGAGTGGTAGCAGGGAGGAGGCGGGAACTACAGACCGGTCAGTCTTACCTCAGTAGTGGGCAAGATTATGGAGGCACCCTTAAGGAAAGGATAGTGCAAACACCTGGAATCCATAGGGCACAGGATCCAAGACAGCATGGGTTTACAAAGGAAGGTCCTGTCAAACTAATCTCATAGATTTCTTTGACTGGGTAACCAGAGTGGTGGACCAAGGGGAGCAGTTGATGTCGCCTACCTTGACTTCAGCAAAGCTTTTGACACTGTTCCGCTATAGAAGATTGATAAATAAGCTGGTAGGCTCGGGTGGGCTGGAAGTTGGTCAACTGGGTGGCAAACTGGTTGACTGGCAGAAAACAGAGAGTGGTGGTAAATGGTATACAGTCAGAAGAGATGCAAGTCACAAGTGGGTACTCAGAGATCAGTCCTGGGGCCAGTCCTATTCAACATCTTCATTAGTGACCTTGCAGATGGACTAGAGGGTAAGGCTTGTCTGTTTGCAGATGACACCAAGATCTGCAACAGAGTAGATGAGCCAGATGGGGTGGGCAGAATGAGAAGAGATCTGGATAAACTAGCAGAATGGTCAGAAGAGTGGCAACTGGGATTTAATGCAAAGAAGTGCAAAATCATGCACATAGGGAAGAGAAACCCTGAAGCCACTTATAGGCTGGGAGGGAAGTTGCTAGCAGTCACAAAGGAAGAAAGAGACTTGGGCATCATCATCACTGATGACCTA
Source organism: Neoceratodus forsteri (assembly GCA_016271365.2). Taxonomy (NCBI): domain Eukaryota; kingdom Metazoa; phylum Chordata; order Ceratodontiformes; family Ceratodontidae; genus Neoceratodus; species Neoceratodus forsteri. Next base: position 30,258,203 of record CM028129.1, read on the forward strand.
AAATCATCCAAGCAGACCTCTAAAGCGGTAGGTAAGGCTAGGGGGGTGTTAGGGTGTATTAGTAGGGGTATCACAAGTCGTAAGAGGAGGTAATAATCCTCTGTACAAGACATTGGTTAGGCCCCATCTGGAGTACTATGCAGCAGTATTGGAGGTCACACCTTCACAAGGACATTAACTAAATTGAGGCAGTCCAGAGAAGGGCAACCAAAATGGTGCAGGGACTGCATCAGAAGGCATATGAGGACAGATTAACGGAGCTCAATATGTATACCCTTGAGCAAAGGAGGGAGAGAGGATATGATCGAGGCATTCAAACACCTTAAGGGCATAAACAAGGTGAAAGAGTCTAACATGTTTAAATATAAGAAAAATAGCAGGACAAGAGGACACAGCATGAGATTAGAGGGAGGCCGATTAAGGGGAATGTGAGGAAATTCTTTTCACAGAAAGGGTGGTGGATGCATGAATGGCTACCACAAGAAGTGGTGGCTATGAATACAGTGCAGGGCTTCAAACAGGCATGGATAGGCATAAGGGAGCAATACAAATGACTATGAATAGATATGTCACTGACAGAGAAAAGGCCGATGGCACATTTATAAGGTAGAAAAAGAAATGGGCAGACTGGATGGGCCTTGCGGTCCTTATCTGCCGTCAACTTCTATGTTTCTATGTTTCATCCATCCTTAAATGTATTTTTACAGCTTATGTGTCTTTGACCTAGGCAGAACTACACTTAAAATCTTACACATAAATAAATAAATCATCGGAATAGCATTTATTTTGGTAGTATCTCCTTCCTTTTCAGGTGCCCATGACACTATGTATATATATTTATATCTTTTAACTTCAAAGCGCTAAACCTATTCAAATGCAAAAAACACAAGATTTCATTCTCTTCACACATTACTTTTAAACTTCAGGCCCCAGAATGGCCAAGAAACAATTGTTAGACTTCACGCTTGCATGCCACTGTCAGTCCCACTTCTCAAATAAACAACAATCATTAGGCAAACCCTTTAATTTCTGTGCTATGCACTCTTACATCAGAGACACATAAATCTTACAGAACTGCTATAAAAACTAATTTATGAAGACTGGATTTCTGAATTAAAACCTGTCATTTACAGTACCTATGTAAATAATTTACTGGCTACAAATGATGCTACAAACATGACAATAACACCATTTCTGTTTTACATGGAAAACATCCATATAATGAACTTGTCATACAGGATTTGTGACCTTTTGTCTGAATGTATCTGACAAAGGAAAAGGCACCTGCTTGATCCTTTTTTTCTATTTTATTTTTATGCCCAACTTGACCATACTGTTAGAGCCAAATATTGACATGTTTAGAGTAAAAAAAAAAAACAAAAAAAAAAAACAAGAAGTCTATGTGTGTGGGGAGGGTGGGGTGGATATGCCTAGATGCAGTTTCAGGCACTCCTTAATTACTTCCTCAGGCAGCTCTGATAGTCAGTTGTTCCAACATGATAGATCCACCTTATGCCCCTCCCACATGAATGAAAAAAAAAAGGTGGGGGTGGATCTTTAGGAGCTTCTCGGGTGGGGGTGGATCTTACTCCCCCCTCAAAAAACTAATGCTGCCTCCCACTACTCAGGTTCCAGCTCCCATTTAAGAAAGGAAATAGTGCCCTGCAACCATTGACTAACATGAAAGCATATTTATTTGAGAGAGGAAAAAATTTCTTGGAGGAGGATAAGACGGAGGAGACTATTTACACCTTCAGTGAGTTCCACAGACAGAAAAGATGACATCAGCCATTTTGTACATGCAAAACATCTGCAGGCTCTGTCCACTGCAGCTGAAATAAGGAGGAAGGGGGCTGTATGGGGGCAGATCCAAGAGAAAGCACACATTTTAAACAAATATTTTGCTCAATGTTAACAGCTAAGGGGGAAGGAGAGGGACCACAAATAAGCACCAAGTGCTTAGAGGGGAGGGAAGTGGACACCAGTCCTTTTCTGAAGAGGAGGTCAGGAAAGCACTCACTAACCTGAAGGTGGAAAAAGCTAAGGGGCTAGACAGTGTGCATCCAAGGGTGTTAATGAAACTCAGGGAGGTGCAAGCTGCAGCATTGACAGACTTGTTTAACAGTTCACTGGAGACCGGCATGGTCCATGAAGACAGGGGAAGGTGGATATTGTCCCTCTTCACAAAAGTGGTAGCAAAGAGGAGGCATTAAATTACAGGCCTGTCAGCCTGACATCTGAAGTAGGGAAACTGATGGAAATATTACTAAAGAAAAGAATCTTGGAACACCTGGAACACAGTGGACTGAAGGACCCGAGGCAGCATGGCATTACAGAGGGAAGATCATGATAAACAAATCTGATAGATTTATTTACGGGGTAAGCAAGGTGTTTTATCGGGGAAGGGGTGGACATGGCCTAATTGGACACCAGCAAGGCCTTTGACACTATTCCACATAGGAGGTTGGTAAACAAGTTGGGTAGTATGGTGGTGGGCAAAAGAGCGGTACCCTGGGTAAGAAAATGGTTAAGGGATTGGAGGCAGAGGGTGGTGATAAATGGAGTTCATGCTGAAGAAGGGACAGTGACCGGTGGAGTACCACAGAGGTCAGTACTTCGGTCAGTCCTCTTTAGCAATATAGCAGAGGAACTGGAAGGGGAGGTCTGCCTCTTTGCAGATGACACCAAGATCTGCAAGAGAGTGGACATTCCAGAGGGGGTACAAAGGATGGAAAGAGATGTAAAGTTATTAAAGGAGTGGCCAAATGTTTGGCAGCAAAGTGTTAATGCAAAAAAGTGCACAAAAATATGCTTGGGTCAAATAAACCCAGAGTGTGCAGTATAAAACAGGGGGAGAGATACTAGTAATGACCGAGCAGAAAATGGACCTGGGAGTAATTATATTGGATGACCTGAAGATGGCCAGATTATGTGACAAAGTGATTGGGAGAGCCAATGGGATGCTAGAGTATAAGTAGGGGTATTGCCTACAGAAAGGGAGAAGTGGTGTTGCCACTATATTGGTCTTTGGTAAGACCCCCATCTGGAGTAATGTATCCAGTTTTGGAGGCCACATTTCAGGAAGGACACAGACAGGGTGGAGGTCATCCAAAGGAGGGCTGCCATGATGTTGTGGGGTGTACATTAAAAATCCAACATGGAGATGCTAAAGGAACTAAACATGTACACCCTGGAGGAGATGAGAGAGAGGGTTGATATGATCATACCTCATGGAGGTAAATAAGGTACAAATGGCAAGGCAAGGCAAAGTCTATTTATCTGGCACCCAATCCCTGAGGCTTTGGGTGCCATACAAACAGAAAGGGTCAGTGCAACACAATTTTTTTTTTTGGGGAGGAAAGGGTACTCAAGAACAAGGGTCCATGGTATGAAGCTGGAGGCAATTTGGTTCACAAGAGATGTGAGGAAACACCTTTTCACAGAAAGGGTGTTTGATAACTGGAACCATCTTCCAGTGGAGCTGCTGGGGGCCAAAACAGTGGCAGAATTCAAAAAAGCCTAGGATAAGCACAAGGGAATCATAAAGGATAGGCAAAGAGTGGAAAAGAAAGGGCCATAGACTTGGAAGTGTCTACAGCATAATCAATGCAACAAAAAAGGACAGACTGGATGGGCCATGCAGCCCTTATCTGCTGTCAGTTTTCATGTTTTTATATTTATATCATATTACTCTCTAGAAATAGTCATATTTTGATATGGCAATTTTTTTTCAGAGCAAACATTTTCCATCTGATGTAATTAGACGGAGGAGTGATTATGCCGAATTGATCAAATAAATGATGTGCATGTATTTCTTTAGAAGCTCGGCTCACAGAGAGACATTGAAAGCACTGGAAGTCAGATGTAGAATTAATAAAACAGTTTTTGTTGGTGAAAGGATCACCAGCAGTGCAACTCCACTAGCAGCCAAAGTTAAAGTCACACAGATCAAACTGGTGTTCCCAAAGAAAGGGCAAGATGACACTGTTTCGGAACACAGACATAGAACAGTTTATAGAGAATAATGGATAGGTAAGTGTGTGTTATAGATTTTTTTCACACACTCGAGATGTGTGATGACCCTTAAACCTTGACAGTGAAGCTCAAGAGGTTCATGTGGTCATCACACACCGAGGGTGTGTGAAAAAAGTCCATAACATCAAACTTACCTATACTTTATTTTTTATGATTGCTAGTGTGGAGGTTTACACTGCATTTCTAGTAGCTTGAAAGAAAAATAAATTTGTTTAGCTAGAGTGCAGTTTTATTTTTGAAGAAATTGAACTGTACATGAATAAAAACACAGTTGAAAATGCTGCAGTTGAAATACTTTTTTTTTTTTACTTTCTTTTTATCCCCTCCTATCGCCCCATCATTCCACCCCTTCGGGAATGCTACCCACATCGACACTGAGTCTGCCCCTAGAGTGCCCATGGGTGAGTCCTACCTTTCCTCCCATCTTTTGTACAGCACCCTGGCACAGCAGAGTCTGCCCATGGTTCCTGGACTGGGCAGCTGGAGTGGGCATTATCTAGGATCGCCGAGTTGGTTTCCGTTTTCTGTGCTTCCCATCCCCCCTCCCCTAAGGATGTCGGCTAGGGAAAGTGCATGCTGACGCACACCTGCCAAGTGCCTAACAACGTCCTCCCCCGCCCGACTCCAGCCCTTCTGAAGCCGCCAGTGCCCCGTGAGTGCCGGTGCTCCCACCAGCCCCCAGGGACATTGGGTGCATACAGCACCCCTGGTAACCCACCCCAAAGGAGGAGAGCACTCATTGGGATGCTCAATCTTCCTTCCCTCTGCCGACGACCCGAGTCTGTACCCAAACTCGGGTCGCCAGCTTGGTGCAAGGTGTGGCGTCCAGCGCCTCAACCAATATAAAAAAGGCAGCCAGGAAAAATCATAAACTGGAACAAGACATGTTGCTTGTTACCATCAAATCCAGCTGCAGCTTCAAATGCTAATGCAGACATACGAAGCACCCTCCAATGAAGACTTTATGGTGTGCAAAAAAAATCTTTATTCCAAAGTCATAGCTGATTTAACAACACTGCTGGGAAACATGGCAGTGAAATACAAGTAGAACCCCCATTCTTTGAGGCTCCAGGCCTCATCCTCTGAACAGCTGATGCCATTGTTCAGGCCTACTGTAAGAAATCTAGGTCTCAACTTGGCCTGAAAATTGTGACCCTACAGATCTCACAATATTGTCCATCGTATCCTGTCCAGTCTGTCGAAAATGAATAAACAGGGATTTCTGCAAACTCTGCAAGTTGTGGTTTACATTATGTTGACAAGCATATAGAAACATAATCCCACCCCCCAATGGTTTTCATTAATTTGTGGACACTTTTGTTTAAAGTTCCAGAAACACATGCTGCCCAGTAGTTCAGTAGTTAAAACTATAAACAATACTTAATGTTTCTGATTTGTTTATGTGTGTAAGGAGAATGTGATGATCAGGGAAGAAAGATTTAACTCATCTGTTTTATTTTGTATTTAAGGTAATTTTATTTTTAGGGCCCAGTGCAAGTAAATGTGATGCTTACAGCTACAGGGCAAAAAGACAAAGGCTGCCAGCTGAGTTTTTAACATTCTGTTAGCGTAATGATTCCAGTGGTGATCAGTGCACAGTTGGCAGCACTTTTTATTTTCCATGCATGGAACATAATTGCTACATGAACAACAGCCAATCAGATGTCGGGATTTTCTCTTACCATTTTATAAATAAATATGTATATTTATAAAATGGCAGGGTAAAATCATGGAATCTGATTGGCTGTTATTTATGTGTAAAATATGGTGTACATATGGCTAAAATAAAAAAGACTGTGAAAAATCTGGAAACCAGATCAATGGGCATTTGGAACACAGGCATTTCAGTTAGCCCCCCCTACAGCCCGAACTGATCTTCCACTACAAATATGGCTGCTATATTTACACTGTAAAAAAAACTTCATCTGGGCCCTAAAAATGAAACTACCTTAAATAAAAAAATTAAAAAAATTAATTAACTGTAGTTTCCTTGATTATCACACTTTCCTTATGTACATAAATCAATTAGAAACAATAAGTATTGTTTATAGTTTTCACTACAACTGTTTCTTTGCTGACAGTGAAAATTTCCCCTTCTGTCTTTACCTGCTCATCAGGGAACTATTATCTTCTTGCCCTGACTGTGAGATAATTGAGTCTTTGGCTGTAACAAAGGCCTTTGTTGTCTGTGTGTACAGCGTGTTAGGAGAGAAACCGTCTGCCAGTAGAACTGAGCAGAATTTTGAATCCATGTTTTCCAAGGTAAACATTCTATGATAAACATTCCATATCTTGAAAGTGGGAAAAAAAAACAGGAAGAAGAAAGTAGGTGACAATACAATGACATCATCAATGACATCATTTGTTGTGGGTGGAAGGACTATTTATCATAAATGTACACAAGTAAATCTATTGCTTCTACATATAAACATGCTTTTCCCAACTGTAAAAAGTTTTAAAAAAGGGAGTCCATTTTATAAACGCAATAAGGCACTCTGGAATGTGCATGGAACACATTTTCCCGCATGACGAGTGGCTAAAGTCACTCTGCCTTCGGCCTCATGCCTTAGTATGCCCCAGCCATGTGGTAAAATGCGTTCCACACATACCCCATAATGCCTTATTGCTTACACAGTTACTGATTTAAACAATTAAGAAACCGTGTCAGATTACAAAGCAAAATAGTACTGTAGTGGCAGAAAGCATTTTTGATCCATACTGCCCACCCCACCTGCCACACAGCAGTGACAATACCTAGTCTGATCATAGAGTAATAGTGTCAGGTCCCTTCTTTCCTAGTCATGGTGCGACACTATTGTAACACTCTGAGTTATGACAAGACATAATGATTGGAAACACATAGCAATTATAAGTACTGGCTCTGTCCATTCTTGGTCGTTTTTGTTCAAAGGCAGTGAATGACATGACTAGGCAAGAAGAAACATTTCACTAAGCACCACTGTAACAGATACATCCTAACAACTCAGTCAAAATGCTTCCCCTGCTCATGCTGTGTAACTCAACTTTAATCTACATAAGGAATCTGTCTAGTCCTGGTTTGAAAGCATAATCTCTGCTCTGCTAGTTCAGTCTTGCAATTCAAACAAAAGTTAAAGGATATACTTGCTATTCTTAGATGTTTGCAATTGTGTTGTTTAATTGTTTTGCATTATATTGTTATGTGTTATTGTAACTGTATTCTTATTGTTTTGTCTTATATGTCAGGTTGAACCTGAAAATGGACTGGTTCCAGTATCCCCGTTAACAAAATTAAAATAAATAAATAAACAAATAAATAAATGGTGCTTGCTTCCAGGTCCTCACCAAGTAAGCTATTCCACACAATAATCACCCTCTATGTGTAATAATATTTTCTAATGTTTCTTTCCCTCTTATCCTACAACCCCTTAGCTTGATTGCATGCACTGTTCAGAACTAATAGTCCAATTCCTTGCTTCTTGTACAATAACAAGACAATGCAGTGACCATGCAGTCTTTTATACATATTTTTTCCTTTTTGTAATTTTACCAGGAGAGACACACTAAGCTGAAAGCTTGTTTACAGGTGCAACCTGGGAGCACAAGGAAGTTAAGTGACTTGTTCAGGGTCACACAGTATGCAAGTGGGGGCTGTGGGATTCAAACCCAGGTCTCCAACTCAGAGCCTTAAATCACTGCACTATAATGCCTCCTTGTTGACTCAATCCCTGATCCAACATCAACCAGTTAGCAGTGCCACTCCTTGGAGCTGAACACCACAACTGTCCAGATGTCAAAAGGCATTATCAGCCATTGATCACACCCCTCCCGACATGCTTTCCACAAGTGTGGAACTCTGCAAATTGGCAGGGGTCAGTTGGGAAGTGGAAGGTTGGTCATGGACCTGATGTTCAAGGAGGCTCCATTGCCCTGGTAAATCCCAAAGTCAGCAGCAGTAGGCAACACTACTAGAGACTTTCTGACATGTATATAAGCTACCATATTCCCTCATGTGAGCTGTGAATAAGCACTTTGGCTTTGCACTCTTCCCATCAACTGATTACCATCAGACTTCAATATGTAATCATGGGCAAGTGAAGGTCATCCACTGACCAGTGGCCATAAAACAAATGTTTACCTGGTAGCACATATCCACTATTGCAGAACTCCACATTGCAGTGGGTATTCACCACAAATATCATTGAAATAGAGTCACTTCTGTACATCCAGCACTGTGCAGATACTGTCCCTTCCCCAACCTCACACAGTCTAATATGCAGCCATATGAGCTACTCCCAGATTTGGAGTGAGGAGGCACAGAGAAGCCATACTACATGTTACAGAAGTCTCTGCATGTGTGGAGTGTATGTGTGTGCTCTGAAGTGCAAACACGTCCTGTACATCATCATAGGGGTGCATAGGGGTTTGTAAATAGACACCATAGTATTAACTGCTGAGACTGGTTTCCATTCACAGAAGTATAATTTAAATGATATCCTATGACCACCAACTAGTCCCAATTTAAAAAATTATGTGTTAGCTGGCCTGTTGGTGCAGCAATAGTGCTACTGCTCCTGAAGAAGGTAATCTGGGTTTAGAATTGAGCCTGGATCATCCGAGGCTGGCTGGGGGAGGAAAGATTGAGCATCCTGACAGAAACTCTCCTTCTCCGGGGGGGGACATATGCTGCCCATCTCTGCCACCTGTGGATGCATGGGCAGTGGGACACGGCTTGCAGTGCCAGGAGAGGAGGATGTTGTTTGGCATTTGGCTGCAACATGTATCAGCACGTCATCAGCCTGGACATAACAGTCCTCGTGCTGGTGTCCTCAGGGTTAGAGATGGGGGGCAAAGTTGAAACCCCCCCCCCACTGCCGCACCATATGAAGATCCCTGGAGCAACATGGACTGGATCAGACTGGTATATCTGCCACCGAGCTGCTGGCAGTGGGCGCAAAAACACACACACACACACACAAAAGAAAGTAATGTGTTAGGTTCATAACCTCTGTCCTAGGGAATGTGTATTATTTCTAAAGATCACAAATTGCACTGGTTAAGGCTCTGCACAAGGATAATTTTTGATATTTGTATTTGTGTCTCTGGTATTTGTATTTGTATCTTTGTCCGTATTTGTTTGCAGATCGGTGTTTGTACAATGTTTTATTTTACATTCCAGTCCTGTTTCTGTTGTTAAAGGTGACACATTGTCAAGAGTTTGAGAGATTACAATAAAATATATAGAGTTATTAAGAAACTATGCATTCCTGTAATGAGCAGTAGTAGTCATAGGTGTTTCACATGAGCTTAAACCAAAGGGTAAATCCACTTCATGTAGTCTTACACAAATACAGATATTTAAGAGTGATGTATGTATTTGTAATATGTGCAGTACGTGTGTGTATTTTCCCTGAATAATATTTGTTTTCCGCAGCCCTAATAGCTGCTGTTTATTCTTGCAGTTGTCAGCACCATATGTTACAGTCTCATGGAGAAGGTGAATGATCAGCACAGTTGGCTATGTATGAGTTAGTTGTTTTACCTTTCTACAAACAATGTTTATTTTCCATTATATTTTAAAATGCAGCTTTGGCAACTGTGACAGAATATTCAGCTTTACTTGCAAGTGTCAACTTCCTGATAAATGTTGAACACTCCTTAGGCAAAAATACATATTCATGGGAAATAATGCTGTTTAGAATAAGAAATTATTTTTTCTTACAACTACATTTGAGTGTGTTTGATAAATCTTAGCATGCAGAACAAATGTAGAAATGGGATCACCTGAAGCGACAACCTCAGATAGAAACAGGGTCGATTGCAGTTGCAGAGCAAAGCGATTACATAACCATATCTATTCAGTTCTTTACTGTTTTGATCAGTGACTAGTCAGTTGATTGACAAGAGGTGATGATGATGAAACTCTGTAGTAATGTAACCATGTGGATTTATAAGCGTTGCTGCCCCAGAGCACTGCAAAAAAAGAATTGGTTGGTACCAACTAGGCATGGCTTAACTGTAGCCACTGCTCTCCCACCTCTCCCTCCATCTATTGTAAATATCTTATTTGATTATCTCCTTCCTGCACCACCCTCCCCCCCACTGTATACAATCATAGGTGATCACAACCCCTCCATCCATCTATGGTAAATGTCAGTGTCAGTGGCTCAGCAGGTAGCACACTTGCCTCAGAGGCCAGGAGATCAGAAGGTTGTGGGTTCTATCCCCGCACCAGGCACTTGGGTTAATACCCCAATACTGACACTGTAGTGCAGCATGAGGGGGGGTGCTGCACTCCTGAGGTGCTGTCTTTTGGATGAGACGTTAAACCGAGGTCCCATCTGCCTGTTCTGGTGGTAGCTCAGGTAGATGTTAAAGATCCCATGGCACTTCTCGAAAAGAGTAGGGAAATTTCCCCAGTGCCCTTGCAAAGTTTCCCCCCATTCACTAAAAATACCACCAACAGCTTAATCTGGTTCAAGGTCAGTTGGCATTCATCTGTATCCCCCTTCCTCGGGTCGTGCCTGAAAACAGGCAGAATTTGTCTAGTGCACTTATCCGGTCAACAAAAACTAACTAAACTAAACATCTCATTTGATTATCTAGTTGATGCTGTGTCCCCATCTCCCTTTGCACCATCCCCCACCCCACCCACCCACACTGTATGCAATCATAGGGGATCACAACCCCATCTCTCCTTTTGCTATGTTAGTAAAGGGGAAGGAATGAGTCACTGTAAATTCCAATATCTGTGTTGATGCTTGCGTAAATAGGTTGTATTCACTGTAAATACATGCAGCTTAGCTTACCTTATGGGAGCTGGGATTCAGAAGAGCAGCTATAGTATGTGAAACAGTTATGATAGCCCTGCCCCTGAGTCCTGATTTCAGGAACATGCAGCATAAATAATGTAGAGGAGCTATTGTTGATGGGGGATCTGAATATGCCAGATGTTAACTGGAGTGCATTTGCTGCAGCCACATCCAAGAACAGAGTCATTCTAGATGCCCTGCAGGGGGCATGCCTTAGACAACTTGTACTGGAACCCACTCGGGAGGGAGCAGTCTTAGATCTAGTACTCTCAAATGGAGATGGAGAGAGGATCACAGATGTAGAAGTGGGTAGCCATCTGGAAACTAGCGACCATCAAACAGTATGGTTCACGATAAACACAGCAATAGAGTCAAGCCATACAAAGGCAAAGGTCCTGGACTTTAGGAGGGCTGACTCTGCCAAAATGGGTGAGTGCCTAAGGAATGTACTAGCAAATGAGCAGGAAGGAAGGGTGGAAGAACAATGGGAAATAATCAAAATTGCCATCACTAATGCAACAAGGCTTGTGTGAAGCAAATAAACAAAACAAAACGATGTAAAAAAACACTATGGTTCTCAAAGAGGTGGCAGGGAAGGTTAGGGAGAAAAAGATGGCATTCAGGAAGTACAAGGAATCACAGAAGGAGCATGACAGAGAACTGTATCAGTTAAAGCAGAAGGAAGCAGGGAAGGCAGTCAGAACAGCAAAGGCCCAAACTGAGGAAAACATAGCCAACTCAGTTAAGAAGGGGGATAAAATCTTTTATAGGTACATCGGGGAGTAAAGGAAGATCCAGCGAGGGATAATGAGGCATAATAAAGTGGAGGGGGTGGGCAGAGGGTGACTGTGAAAAGGCAGAGATACTAAAATATTTTTGCTCAGTATTCACAAATGAAGAATGGGAGGTACTTAAACCAAACAACAGAAACACTCTGGATAGGGGGGTTGATACCAGCCCATTCACAGAAAAAAGCGTCATGAAAGAACTCTTAAAACTGAAGGTGGACAAAGCAATGGGTCCTGATGGGATTCATCCCAAAATTCTAAAAGAACTAAGGGTAGAACTAGTGACACCACTGACAATCTTCTTTAACAAATTATGGGAGGATGGGGTGGTACCTGAGGACTGAAGGAGGGCAGATGTTATTCCACTTCACAAAAGTGGGAGCAGGGCAGAGGCAGGAAACTACAGACCTGTTAGTTTGACCTCAGTGATAGGGAAAATGATGGAATCACTTCTGAAGGAAAGAATTGTTGAGTACCTAGAGGCCAGAGGGACACAGGACCCAAGGCAGCATGGATTCTCAGAGGGAAGGTCATGTCAGATGAATCTAATAGATTTCTTTGACTGGGTGACCAAAGTAGTAGATCAGGGAGGGGCTGTGGACATGGCCAACCTAGACTTTAGCAAGACATTTGACACAGTCCCACACAAAAGATTAATATACAAGTTAGCCAGCCTAGGAGTGGGTCCCAAGATAGTAGCCTGGGTAAAAAATTGGCTGGAATACAGGACACAGATTGTAATAGAAAACAGAGTCCACTCTGAAAAAGAGGGGTTACTAGTGGGGTACCGCAGGGTTCAGTTCTAGGACCTGTCCTCTTCAATGTCTTTATAATTGACATTGCAGAGGGACTGGAAGGAAAAGTACGTCTCTTTGCAGATGACACAAAGATATGCAACAGGGTTTGATACACAAGGTGGGGTGGAAATGATGAGAAGGGGCTTGACAAGGTTGAAAGAATGGTCAAATGTCTGGCAGCTTAGATTCATTGCTAAGAAGTGAAAATTAATGCACCTGGGAAACAAAAATCCAGGGGAAGAGTACACAATGGGGGGTGAGATACTAATAACAACAAAAATGGAAAGGGACCTGGGGGTAGTGATATCAGATGACCTAAAGGTGGGCAAGCAATGTGAGAGGGCAGTAAGGAGGGCTGGAGGGATACTGTGATGTATAGAGAGTGGCATCACCAGTCGAAAACAAGAAGTTGTTATCCCTCTGTACAGACAGCTGGTGAGACCCCATCTGGAGTACTGCGTGAATTTCTGGAGACCCAATCTCCGCAAGGACATAGACAGGATGGAGGCAGTCCAGAGGAGGGCATCTAAAATGGTGCAGGGTCTGCACCAGAAGACATATGAAGAGAAACTCAAGGAGCTTAATATGTATACCTTCGAGGAAAGGAGGGAGTGGGGACATGATAGAAATGTTCAAGTACCTCAAGGGAATCAACAAAGTCCAAGAGGGTAGCATCTTTCAGAAAAAAAGCTGTGCAAGAACAAGGGGGCACAATTTGAAGATAGAAGTGGGATGGCTCAGAGGTAATTTGAGGAAGTATTTTTTCATGGAGAGGGTTGTCGATGCATGGAATGGCCTTCCTGAGGAAGTTGTGGAGTCAAAAACCATGGAAGAATTCAAGAATGCATGGGACAGACATAACGCAACTCTAGGTGGTGGGGGTAGGAGGAAGTAGGCTGCTGGTTAACTAGGATCTGCAGCTTATCTATTAGGTAGGGAAATGGGCAGACGTGGTGGGCCAAGCGGTTCTTATCTGCTGTCAAATTCAATGTTTCGATGTTTTATGTTTCTATGGCATAATCAATAATAATGTATATGTGAAAAGAAAATAAGATTGAATAGAACATCCACTGCAAGGGGGCAAGCCCCTAACTCTTTCAACCCTACTGAACCACCAGCTGAAAGCAGCCAACAATTAGTCCTGTCACAACTCTCTAAGGATTCATTCTCTTCAAAAAAGGCTGTTACTAGGCATCTCAATTGTCTCAGAGTGTCCATTCTCCTGAACCATATTACCTGTCACCAGTCTTCATCTGTTTGTTCTCCTGAAACAAGCCTGCCACTAAGCATGGCACTCATCCTGAAGTGTTCTTTCTACAGATTGAAGCCCATCACTAGGTCTATTGCTAGTCTCTGAGTGTTCATTTTCTTGATAGAAGCCTGCCATAAGGCATATCACCAGTTCCTAAGTGTTGATTCTCCTGAAAAGAGCCTACTACTAGGCAAACCGAATGCCTCCCAGTGTTTAATCTTCTAAGTGTGATTTTCCTTGCAAGAAGACTAGGGGACAGGTACTAGTAATAGTGATGCTCATTCCGATGACAGTGTAAATGAATACACAGCCTTTTGTGATAGACCAGATAGTGAAAGAGGTTGCTGCTTAGTTTTGCAGTCCAGATATAAGACAATTCACAGACTCATTCCTGAAGTGCTACTTCTAAAGGTAACTAGAAATTGATCTGATAACTCCATTAACCTTGTGTATTCAAACCCCATCATTGTGAAAGAGGATTGGATGCTTCTGCTATATTTCTGATGCCCTAAACAGATGTGGATGATGATGCTTTTTGAGTAACACACAGTGTTCAACCAACAAAGGCAAGCAGAGTTTTCGATGTACTGTATTTATACACTGGGGTGGGGGGGGGGCATAAGCTAAGAATGTGTGTGTGTGTGTGTGCCAGCATCAGCAGCTTTTACTCCTCTCTGTCATTGCAAGTACTATATGTTTCACATGGACGATTGGACGATACATCCTGTTACTGCATAGTTCTGAGCCAGATCAGGATTCCTGATGATGAGCTAAATAATTTGTGGACAACTGATCATCGATGACGCGGTGAGGGCAGTGCTGGTCAGAAACTGCGAATTCCGAATTAGTGGAAATTTTGTGAACTTTTCTGAAATTCCGACTTTGGCCAAAATCCAAATCCTCCAAATGTGTCTGGTGAATTTTTGGCCCTTTCTGTAGAATGTTCTGGCTGAATTGCAGGATGATACACATGAACCATGGAATGACTATTCTGCGGAATTCCATTCCACAGTTTAATACATCAATCCATAATACATGCAATCATTCTGCAGTTCAGTGATCAGTTCTGAGGAATTTTTCTGCAGTTCAACAGATTATTCCACAATTCATACATTCATTCCACTATTCTAAGTTGGAATTTCAAGAATGTTGCCAAAGTGCATTCGGAATTCCACAGAAGCGAAATTCCAACTTTTGAGGTAATTCCACTGGCAGAATTTTACTTTCACACAGCACTAGAGGAGGGAACAATGTGGATACTTTGCAGCTGGTATACAGTTAGATAAGTGAAATAAAGCCCAGCCAATCATGCACACTAGGTGAGTGATGGACTGCACTGGTATCCTGATCAGATCTTGATGATGATAATCTTTGAGTAACATGCTATGTCATAGCTAGTAACTAGTGGACTCAGCAGGATGTGGCTTTTACTTCTGGGGTGGGGTCTACAATTACGTAAAATGATATGTGTGCTCGCCATCTTCTTAACTTTGTTTTCCCCTCTCTTTCATTGCAGCTGCAGTATGAAGTGCATGTCTGATATATCTTGGTGCTGCATAATACTAGTACAAATATGGATCAATCAGAAGTATAACAGAAGTAGTCTGGCCTCCAGAAGAATCATTCCACTACCACCTTCCTTCTCAGACTCACTGACTCCATTCACATGGGCATGGACCAGGGCCACCTCACCATGGCCATCTTTGTCGACCTGGCTAAGGCATTCAACACTGTTTCTCACTCAAGCCTCCTTCCAAACTCTCTACTGTCGGACTCATCCCCACTACCATAGTTTGGTTCCATTCCTACCTGATAGGGCATTCCCAATCTGTGCAGATTGGTGACTCTGTGTCATTTCCCCCCACCTATCTGTACTGGCGTCCCTCAGGGCTCTGTACTTGGACCACTACTACTCTCCATATTTCTGAATGACCTTCCTATAGTATGCTTGTCCTCCGCCATCCACATGTATGTGGATGACACTGTCCTGTATTCCACTGGCCCCTCCTTTGCTGACTTGGCATCAAAACTTCAGGTGTACTTCAAAAAAGTTCAGCTCTGGATATGCTTTAATCTGCTGATCCTCAACACTAAGAAGACAGTCTCTATAACCTTTGGCACCAGGCAGAGACTGTCTCGGCTCCCCACCCCACCTTCCACTTTCTGGATGGGTCTCCGCTCAAGGATGTCTCCTTCTTTAAGTACCTCAGGGTCTGCCTTGATCCTCTGCTTGACATTTCTGGCATACTGATGCTATCCACAAAAAGCTACACCCCAAGCTCGGTGCCCTGTTCAGAAATTGTGGTTACATTCCCTTAGTGGCCTGCTATGAGATTGTCCAGAAAATTATCCTCCTGGTTTTTGACTATAGTGATGTAGTCTACAGTGCCACCCCAGGACTTCCCTGGCCAGACTGGACACTCTGTTCCTCTTCTTTTGTCATTTAATTCTTGGCTGCCCTCCCATGCACCCACCATTGTGTCCTATATCAGTCTCTCTCTCCTTCTCATCCATAGAGGGAAGCTGCCTTTCCCGCTGTGCCAGCTTTGTGGGCTAACTCTAGTTTGGATCTCTCCCTCCCTATCTCACTTCTACTCTTCCGCCCTTCTCACTCCCTAAGGAGTACCAATTCCCGTTCCCTAGCTATTCCTCCCAGATCCATCTCTGCCAGGCAAGCTGCTTTCTCCCACTGTTTCCCTAAACTATGAAACACCCTCCCATCCCCTATTCATCATGTATCCTCCCCCAGGGTCCTCTTTGCCCTTCTTCTTGACCATATTGCACCCTCTTGTCCTTGAGCTTAACCCCTTCAGGTTCTATTCTCCTCACATCCTCCCTGATTTATCCCACCCCCTTTCCCCTCACTCCCCCCCACATTGTCCACTCTTTTCACAACCTATCTACCCCCACTCTTTTCCTGACTCCCTGTTTTTTGGTGTATTGACTCTCACAGCCACTGACTGTAACCTTCTCCTAAGTCCTTCTTGGTTGGCACCTACTGTACATTTTTGCTGCAATTTGTTGATCGCAACAGTGCACTTAGTTTAATTCCTCAATCTTTTATCATGTTCCTTTTTCTCCAGTCACGTCAGTCAAATTCAAGCTCCTTTTACTAATTTTGTGCTTTGACACTGTTAATATGTACTCAATTTATTCTCATGTACTTTCTTTGTTAATTGTATATTTTACATTTTGTTATTGTACCTCCCTCCCTTCCCCCCAGGACACATCTGGTAACGAGCAGTTCTCTGCTCATTATGCCTTTCCAGGTGGAACTCCTGAAATAAATAAATAAATGATAGATTATGTAGTAGATAATAAGTGGAGGATTAAGGGGTGATGTGATCAGAAGGTGATACGGTATACTATGAGTATAGCAACCGAATATGGGTGCTATGTCAAAATGGCAACTCATATTGGGTGCTGTACTCATGGGCTACCCTGCAATGGTAGCAACTGCACACGACCACTGTGGTAGTGCATGGCGACAGGAAGGGGGGATAGCGAGCTGAAGGGGAGGGACAGATAACAGATTTTGAGGGATGGGTGTACCTGCTGTTGCTGAGCTAACCATGTGATGTGGTGGTGTGGTGTGGGTGGCTAGCTGTGGTGCAGCAGATACAGGGTTTGGCACTGGGACTGGGTACATAAAACTTTTGCCACTGCCTGTGGCTCTGGCACCTAATTTCTCATGTGATGTGGGATTTTATTTATTTATTTTATTTATTTATTTAGCTTTTGTTGACCGGGTAAGTGCACTAGACAAATCCTGCCTATTTTCAGGCACGACCCGGGGGAAGGGGATACAGATGAATGCCAACTGACCTTGAACCAGATTAAGCTGTTGGTGGTATTTTTAGTGAATGAGGGAAATTTGGCCAGGACACCGGGGAAATTCCCCTACTCTTTTCGAGAAGTGCCATGGGATCTTTAACATCCACCTGAACTACCACCAATCCAGGCAGATGGGACCTCGGTTTAACATCTCATCTGAAAGACGGCACCTCAGAAGTGCAGCACCCCTCTCATGCTGCACTACAGTGTCAGTACTGGGATATTAACCCAAGTGCCAGATGTGGGAACTGAACCCACAGCCCTCTGATCTCCCGGCCTCAGAGGCGAGTGTGCTACCTGCTGAGCCACTGCCCCCTCTCCAACATGCACCCCCCTGGAGTTGATAATCCTTATTCAGGTTGGTGCTGGGGCAAAGCCCCCCCGCGAGGTGGGGCATGGGGGGCACAGCCCCCCTCACAAAAAACACTTTTTTCGATCCTGGATGTCAGGCTGCCTGAAAGTGTATATTGCTGATTTGCTTTTCAGCTATATACACTCGCTTTATTAGCAATCACTATTTTGCAATCATGATTACGACATGGAACCAATGGATACAGATAATAACACAGTTACAGTAAGTAGAGGTATCATACTTGGTTCTCATATTTGGTATTAGAAGAGTAGAAGACTTAATGTCCATATAAACTGTTCCCCACATTAGTGGGCACACATTAGTCTATTTTTCATTTTATACTCATCAATTCTCCCTTTAAACTGCATCAATGTTTGACTATTTACTATATCAGCTGGCAGTTTATTCCATAATCTTCCTGTTCTATTTATAAAGGAATAATATGCATCATGTTTTTAACCGTTTTTAAGTTAATCTGATTAATACATCTTCTTAATCCATCTGGCTTTTCTTGTATCTCTAAATTCAATTCACTTTTTAATTCTTTATCATTTATTATTTTAAATAACATCATTATATCTCCTCTCTCTCTCTCTCTCTCTTTTTCTAAACTACACAAACCAGTTCTTCTCAGTCTTTCCTCATTTTTATATTTCTCCAAAGTTCCAATCATCTTTGTATATCTTCTTTGTACTCCTTCCATCCTTTTTATTTCCATCATCATAAACGGGTTCCACATCTTCAAATCGGGTTTTTAACTTTTTGGGGGAAGGAGTGAGTCTAAGTGATGAATGCTAGGAAATTTTGGGTCTGGATTCACAAAACGTTTTCCTGGGTACAAACCCAGTTTGACTTGGGAAAACTGGGTTTTGCCTGGGGCTGGTATTCACAAAGCCCAGTTTTCCCACTCAAACTGGGTTTGCACCTGTGCAAAGAAGAGAGGGGCTGCAATGCAAATGAAGGGGAAGGGACCAGCATATCACCACAATCCCATTCACTAAGGTTTTGCTCCACACATGGGCCTTTGCAAAGGTCCTTGTGTGGAGCAAAGTACTGCCAACAAAAATCTAGCGGTAAGCCGTGCAACCCTAGTTGTTGGGAAAGGTACTGCACCCCCCTTTCTCTGATCGCCGACCTGTTATTGTAAGATAAGTTGCCATAGTGTAGTGGTCTCTGGACGGTCCCCAATCACCCACACCACATATTAAAATAATGTTCTATAGTGAAGTGGTCCCTCCCCAGTCCCCGATCACCCACCCGATGTGTTGAAAAACATGTCCATAGTGAAGTGGTCCTCTCTTCTCCCAGTCACTGACCCAATGAGTATAAATATAATTTCCATAATGCAGTGATCCCTTCCACCACCCCGGTCACCAATAGCCATCCCTAAATTGCAATATTCCCAGTCCCTGGTAGTCTAGTTTTCCTCCCCCTCTCCTCGATCACCAATACCCATCAAAATTTCCCATTTTCCATAGTGTAGTGACACTTCCCCTTCCCCAATCACCAATCCCCATCAAAATAGCCCATTTTCCATAGTGTAGTGTCCCTCCCCCCTTCCAGTTCCCTGATCCCTGACTCCATGAAGCAGTCCAAACTCCCCAGCAGTCTAGTGAACCCCCACCCAGAAACAAAGAGTTTGACCACCCTGCTCGCCCCCTGCCTGACCCACAGCTGGTGACCAGCACAGCCCAACACTCACCACTATGGCTGGCCACTAACTGATCTCCCAATGACCGTGTACTGTATAGAGTATGGCCAACTGAGAGTGATCACTGTCAATGGGCCATACTATATACAGTACGTGGTCATTGGGAGAACAGTTGGTGGCCAGCTGTGGTGGTGAGTGCTGGACTGTGCTGGTCACCTGTTGTGGGTTGGGCTGGGGAGGAATGGGCAATACTCTTTACAGTACATAGTCATTGGGTGATCAGCTGGTGGCCAGCCATGGTGATGATTGGTGAGCTGTGCTGGTCGCTGGCTATGGGTCGAGCTAGGGAGTGGACAAGGGTGTTTGGATTCTCCATTATTGGGTGGGGGATCCACTAGACTGCCAGGGAGTTTGGACAGCTTCATGGGGTCAGGGATCATTGAATGGGGAGGAGGGAAGGACACTACACTATGGAAAGTGGGATATTTTGACCGGAATCAGTGATCGGGGAAGGGAGTAGGACACTACACTATGGACATTTTTTTTATTAATGTCAGGTGGGAAATTGTGGTGGGTGAGACACCACTAACCTACAGGAGACTGTGGCTGCATGGGGTAAGGGCTGGTGGATGGGGGCTGTGCAAAATTGTACAGTGATGCTCACTGCTTAGTAAAAGATTTTGTTACAAATGATGGTGTTCTGATTCAATTGTCATGATCCTCCCAGAACTAACCTGTTGTGGCATTATAAACTGTTATGTTTAAAATGCTTCAAGCTGACAGGATTAACCTTTGGTAACTGCAGTTACTGAGAGTTGTTGATTGGCACATCATTACACAGTAGAACCTATCACTGAGCACTGCTCAAAGTTCTCCTCTGTGCCATTGCAGGTCATCATATAATGTGGTTGGCAGATGTCATTCTTTCTTTCTTTCTTTCTTTCTTTCTTTCTTTCTTTCTTTCTTTCTTTCTTTCTTTCTTTCTTTCTTTCTTTCTTTCTTTCTTCCTTTCTTCCTTTCGTTATTTATTTAAACATGTACCTGTATTTGCTATTTGTTGACAGGAAAGAAGGGGTAGGTAATTCTGCCTAGTTTCAGCCTTGTGCTGTGGAGGAAGGAGAGATACAAATGCAAACTGACATATTGAACCAGATTAGGCTGTTGGTGGTATTTTAGTGAACGAAGGAAATTTAGCCAGGATATCAGGGAAATTCCCCTACTCTCCAGTAGGAGGAACCTCTTGCCATCTGACTGCTAGTCAAAACGACTGACCTCAGGGATGGAGAGAGGATGGACGTGGTGGAAGCAGGAGAGCTAGCCACCTTGCATGCTTCTTTTTCTAAAGAGGCTTATGAAGAAGAAGACATGAAATTTGCCAATGTGGTGGTTGAAACACTGAAACATACATAGACTTTGACGGCAGATAAGAACTGCTTGGCCCACCTAGTCTGCCCATTTCCCTACCTACAAGATAAGCTGCAGATCCTAATTAACTAACAGCCTATTTCTTCCTACCCCCTACAAAAATTGCCTTATGTCTGTCCCATGCATTCTTGAATTCTCCCACAGTTTTAGACCCCGCAACCTCCTCAGGAAGGCTGTTCCATGCATCCACCACCCTCTCTGTGAAAAAATACTTCCTCAAATTGCCCCTGAGCCATCCCACCCCCCTCTATCTTCAAATTGTGTCCCCTTGTTCTTGCACATCTCTTTTTCTGAGGTTGCTGAGGTAGAAGATGGTCTACCAGAAAAGAATGCTGATGCTGGTATTGCAGAAAGCACTAAATGTCAAAGAAAACAAACATGGAAAGAAGAGGAAAAATTAAAAAAAGGCTTGGTCAGACAGAAACTGGCATATTTTATCTCTGATTGCTGATGAGCAAGAAAACTACAAAAGACAAAAACAAAGTTTATCCTTGGATTTATTGCACCATTCAATTTTGGGCAGGAACAGTGCTGATGATTTCGACAGCCCTGTCATGCCGGCCCAGCTGCATTGTCAAAAGGAAAAGATTGACAGCAATGAAAACAACAGCAACATGACTTATCTTACACCAAATGAAAGCACAAACTACAAAGAACAGTGTTCAGACTCAAAACAAGGACAGCAAGGGAGACCAGCACACAATTCAAAATCAACTTTCAGAAATATTAGTGCAGCCTACTGAGAACATATCTAAGGACTCCACGGCTGCCAGTCAGCCGGCTGAAAAGTCACAAGAGAATGCCAGACCTGCTGACAGCACAGAAAATCCTGTGTAAGCCCCCCTTCCGGTTTCGAGGGGGTTGCCAGGTGATACTAAAAAGGGGAGAGGGCACTCACAGCCAGAAACACAGTCACAAAAATTTGCTCAATCACCTGGTTCATCGATTGTCCTGGTGGTGTTGTCTCTTTGGAAGGGGTGCTGCCAGCTGTAGGGGGCAAAACTTGTTAAGCAGTACACTGAGGTAGATTAATTAAGTTCATTGCCCACAACAACACAAAGTGCAAAATCTGATTTAATTGCAGAAAGATAAAACATGTCACCCCATGCAGCACAGGGAAACCATACACAGTGGGTGGACTTTGTCACACATGGCCAGGGCCAAGATTACATTGCTTGTAGAAAACTGATCCAAGGATCTTGACTGCACATTCCTCCTCGGAGCCGAATCAGGCTCTACATAATGATGGCAGCAACACATATCGGCTGAAGTTCAATTCTTCCCAGGCCACTTCTGCCAAAAACTCCCTCCTGCACATTACTTAGGAATAGGAACATAGGAACATAGGAAAGTGATGGCAGAAAGGACCTCCAGGCCTACCTAGTCTGCCCATTTGCCTAGCATCCCCTAGGCCAGCCCCAGATTCCCCTCTCCTTTCAAACAGCCCTCTATGTATGTCCCAAGCCCTCTTGAACCCCTCCCACTGAATTCTCACCCACCACTTCCCTAGGCAGCCTATTCTAGGTGTCCACCACCCTCTCGGTAAAAAAGTTCTTCCTAATGTTGCCTTTAAACCTACCCCCCTCGAGCTGGAGATTATGACCCCTTTTTCTAGGACACCCTTTCAATTGGAATGGGTTCTCTGTAGGCACTTCATTGATCCCTTTTAGGTACTTGAAGGTCTCTATCATGTCCTCTGTCTCCCTCCTCAGCTCCAGAGAGTACATGTCAAGGGCTCCCAGCCTCTTCCCATACAGCAGGTGACCGAGCCCCTTCACCATCTTGGTTGCCTTCCTTTGTACCCACTCCACCCTCTCCACATCCTTCTTTTGGTAAAGCCTCCAGAACTGGACCCCATATTTCAGATAAGGCCTGACCAGCTGGGTGTACAGGGTAATCAGGACCTCTTTCTTCCTGTTGGTGATCCCCCTCCCAATACAACCCAACACTCTGCTGGCTTTTGGCCCCGCCCTGCCACACTGCCCGGCCACCTTCAAGTCCAGAGACACGAAGATGCCCAGGTCCCTTTCCTCCATGGTAACCGCTAGCAGCTTCTCCCCAGTCTGTATTTCATTCTCCCATTCTTTCTGCCCACGTGCATGATTTTGCATTTTGCCATATTGAGCTATAATTTCCATTTCCTGGCCTAATCATCTAGTTTCCCTAGGTCCCTCTGCATCCTCCCAGCTCCATCCTGTATGTCTACTCTATTGCAGATTTTTACATCATCCGCAAACAAGCTCACTCTAACCTCCAACCCCTCCACTATGTCACTTATATAGATGTTGAACAGCAGGGGAAATATGTCTACACTTCGGCACTCACATTTCATGCTGCCTGACAAACACCCCACAGTACAGATTTAGAAAGGAGCTGCTCCTGGTGATCTCGCATGCCCGCTACACTGAGAATGTGTGGGCCTCCAAAAGCTGCAAATGATCCAGACAGACACAGGTAACAGCCAGAAGGTTATCAGGAGCAGGATGCCACCACTACTCTCCACAAACTTGGGCTCTCACCACCAGACTCAAGCTCCAGGACCCTGTGGCAGCCGACTGGCCTAGAGACAGTGGGATCTCTACGCCTCCCTACTTTGGTGCCAGGGATCATGAGGCAGGCTCCAAAATACTCAAGGCCCCAGCTACCACTCCATCTGACTGCAGAGGTGACATTCCATACAGCTCCATGAACACTCACTGGACCACTTCAACTTCTCTCCGAACGAGGGCAGTGGGCTAGGGTGGTCATTGCCCCACCCTGGCCCCGAACCTCAGCCCACGGCTAAACTTATACATCTCCCTGGACTGGGAGCTTGCTCTCTCACCCACTCCCACTCCCATACTTTTTCTTTTTGGCACCAAACCCATTAATTTATGCTACCTGGGCTCCAGGCCCCTCCTGCCCACAGACGATCCCAAAACACCAGGCAGCAATATGTGGGAACACAGATAGTAAGCTCCCATAGGGGGCATACACCTGAAATCAGTTGAGTGATGGCAAGCCAAAGGGAAAGGGAGACTCAGGAAGAACCATGCCTGGAATGGCACAAAAGGGAGACAGTCTCAGCCTAATATGTGGGTCCCCTGCTGCAGCCACTCCTACAAGAATACACCTGCAGACATAGTCTGTGGAAGCATTCTTACTTGAAGCTGGCTGGAGGAAAGTAGATGATGGGGTTTCCTGGGTTCCACAGGACCCTGAGTTCTATAATAAATACAAATGTGAGGTAAGAAGTAGAAACTTAAAAATACTGGACCTGTGAACTGGGGAGGGTCCTTGCAGTGGAATCTGCAATATATAAAATCATGGCTATTCAAAGGAAAATGTGAATACTAGCCACAATAAAAACATAATATCCACAGATGCAGAGACTATGGAAGCAAGAGCACAAACTAATACAGAAGATAATAAACACTCGGAGACTGTATCAGATCCAGGGGAAGGTACTTCTGCAAATGTACAGACTGAGAACACACATTACAGAACTGTACCTGGTGCAGGAAGTGAAAGGAAATTTAAAATGCCTTACTTATTTGCTGTGCAGGGAGAACCCTCACAAAGGAGAAATATCATGCAGCTTAAGTATCAAGGGGGCCTAGTCCCTAATCCTGACAGAATGTATGCTATTAGAAAATCACTTCAAGAAACATTAGGTTTTTTTTGGGGGGGAGGGGTTGCAGCCGAAATTTTTGTTGTCATACACATATCAGGTGAAAGTACTTTTGATGTGTGTTTTAAAACAATAAAAAGCTTATAAAGGTTCTGGCTAAAATTTGATACCCTGAAACAGGTTCCATGTCACTGCAGTGACAGGGAATTTGCTGACTGTTGGTACAGCGACAGCACAATGCTGACAATTGGCATTGTGCCATCACTTTAAAAAGTATTTTTCTGCAGAAGGCTTTACCTCCTGCATCCCCCACGCAGGGGGCTCTGCCCCCCATGCCACCTGCAATATAGATTACCAACTCCAAGTCAGAGTTGGTTTGGGGAGGGGGCATTCTCCCCAGAGACAGCAGCATCAGGAAAGCCGTGGACCATCACAGCGAACTGTCGATTTTATCACTGTGATGGTCTTCTCTATTTTACTGTCACTTTTTGAACATGATACCCCTGAAACACTCTGCATTACGAACTCCACTTTTAGTCATCCCTTTGTCAGCCAAAAAAATTGCATTCTCGTTTCAAAATGAAGGGGTCAGTGTATCTGATATTTGTTACTGGTTAATGCAACAGTGCAATGTGACTGATATGTCAACACCCATTATAGACGGCAAGCAGGTTTGGATGGGGAGATAGAAATTTAAGGTTAAGCTTCATCAAACAAACACTGGGATTTGCCACATGCTGGAGAAGTTTTTAGTGGGAGAGACTGTGGAGTCTGTTTCTACCCTGGACAACCTAAAACATGTCACAAATGTAGTGCACACACTCATCTTAGTTCTGCTTGTGATGCAGAAAGATGTAGTAACTGCCTGGAATATGGACACTTGAGTCACTGTTGTCCAAACCCATTCAAACACAATTTGTGTGAGGAGTAGGAGCGCTGTTTCAGGCAGTGCCCCTGGGCCTTGCATAATAGGCATGATAGTCTGAACCAAGATGACTTGGTTTTAAAGAGACACATGGAGAGAGTATCCAAAGTAAGGGAACAACAGTTAACAGATTTGCAGATAGAACCAAAGGAAGGGCAACTAGAAAAGGCTAGGGAAGATGATCCTCCAACCCCAGTTTCCATACAGCAGCCCTCAGTAATGCGATCTTCAGGACAAGGGAAAGTAATAGATATACAAGAAGAATCTGCCACAACAGAACACGGGAATGAGTGTCCCAGAGGAAGGGAGCATGAGAGAAACAGATAGATGGTGTATGGGAACAAGATAGCATGCCTCCCCCCCACCAAGAGGTTGAGTCATTAGATGTTTTGGGTAAGAAAAAAGAGAGGATAATAAAAACTAACCAATTTACTCCCCCCTCCACACACTATCGAGGTGAAAAACAGATATGCATCCTTAGTACTAAAAGGACACTGGGGTGGGGGGCACAGAAAAGGAAGAAGAGGAAGGGCACTCAGAAGCTTCGATAATATCCTCACAGTGAGATTCATCTTCGGACCTGGATGACTGTCAGTCTGAGAAATCAGCTAAACGAGTGAGGGCTCACTCAAGGTCATTGACCAGAAAGATCTTGGATCTCCCCACTTAAACAGTTTACTAGATGTGTATTGGTCTCCCCATACAACTGTCACTCTAAATGTCAATTGTATTAAGACATACAAAAAAAGAATGTCTGCACTTTCAATATTAGATACTTTACCTGGAAACACAATATTTCTACAAGACACCAGGATAAAAACAACATTTGAATTAACAGCTGTTAAAAATATTTGGATACAAGGCCCTTCATTTTGGTCATAGGGCCCTGATCCATGTGATGGAGTAGGCATTCTCTTTAGAGGCACAACATTTAAGTTGCACAATCTGGTGGGACATTGTACCAGGGAGGGCTTTCCTGTTGTATGTGACCTTAGAGACACAGCAGCTAAGTGTTATAAATATTTATGCCCCTCAGTCAAAAGCAGCCAGGGTTCAGTTATTTATTTTATTTTTTAGCCATTGGTAACCAGGTAAGGCCTACTAGGCACAAGTGCCTGTTTTCAGGGTCGACCTGGGAGCACTGGGTGGTTAAGTGACTTGCTCAGAGTCACACAGTATGTAAGTGGAGGCTGTGAGAATCAAACTCAGATCTGGTCTGCTGGATGTATCAAGCTGGTTCACACCTCATTCCTCTAACCTCTAGGCTATACTGCCAACTCAAGAGGTGAGACCCTTCTTACACACAAGTAGACTTGTGATGTTGGAGGGATTTGCTTACTTAAAGGAAATGATAAATGTGGCTGACTTGCAAGATGGTTTTCTATCAACACATAAATCACCTAGTGCTACCTTCAATATAGTAAAGTAGGTTACTGGAATATATTTTTTATTCTTATCTAGCTAGTTTAATATCACAAATGCAAACATGATTGCTGCAGAATCATCAGATCTTCTTTCTGTACACTACCATTGTGAGGCAGTGATATCCCCCCCCCACACACACACACACAAGAAGCCATGGAGACTAAATGATACCTGACTAGATAATCAAGAAGTTCAAGAGAGGTATTTGGATGTATTTTTAGCAAGACGGTCTGTACTAAGTGAATGTAATAACTTAGGGATATGGTTGGAGGACTCTAAGCAAGAATTTAGAGCCTTTTTTTCAGAGATCTGCTAAGAAGATAGTGACATAAATATTTACATTATTTACAACTTAGGTGACAGTTACATAAATTAATCTCAAAAATGTATGAAACAAACAATTATTTATCAAAATATAGTATATTAAACAAGAAATGAAAACCTATCAGTATGACAGAGCAATCTCGCTAAAACAAGAAGTGAAATTTAAAACCCACAGGAAAAAAAAAATATTGGATAGCTTTACAGCTTGTCATGTTAGGGTACAGAAGTGAATAATAATGAGATTAAGTGTTAAAAAGGGAGAACAACCAAAAACAGAAATTTGAGTAATTATTGACACAGTAAATGATTATGCAGGGGGGAAAAAACTTCAGTACTGTACAGACATCTAAAGAACAAATTATAACTCTAAAGGAATGGATATACCAGAGATACAGCAACGACTGATACAGCACATCAAACTCAGGAAAGTAGAAACTGCTGTTAATATGTTAAACAACAGTACTGCCCCAGGGAATGATGGTCTACCATCTGAATTTTATGAGGTGCTTTGTCACCATTGAGCTCCTACTTTGCAAGTTTTATACAATTCAATGCTGACTATAGGAACATTACCACAATCTATGACTCAAGCACTACTTATTTTTTGTATAAGAAAGGAGAGAAAACATTGCTGAGAATTGGAGACCTCTGTGCTTATTAAATCTAGATGAGAAAATCTTATCCAAAATATTAGTTAATAGATTATCTTAAATAGCTACTATTGTGATATTACTTTTACAAATGTATGCAGTCCCAGAGAGGAAAATTCAAGGTAATCTATTGGTACTGATGGAATTATTTAAGAGGTGGAACAAAGGATCGTGTACAGGTTATGTTCTTTCTGTGGATCAAGAAAAAGCTTTTGACCAGGTTGACCACAGTTATCTCTTTATAATATTAGAAATGTATGGTATACCAGCTCACTTTATACAGTGGATTAAGATTATGCATGGGGATGTTGTTATGATATCATATATAAATTCATGATTAGGCATACCCATTGAGGTTAAAGCAGGTGTTCGACAGGGCTGCCCTTTATACCACATACCTATGTATATTCTCGATGGATCCATTAATTAAAATGAGTCAAAGGAATAGACAAATTTCAGGGATAACTATGGTACAGTGCAAGACATGGAGGAAGTGAAAACCTTGGCATATGCAGATGATTTGTGCATTATATTGCAAGATGCTGCATCAGAGGAGGAAGTGAAAAAAAAAACATAAACCAGTTTTCTAAAATGCTGGGTCATGAATAAATTATAATAAAAGAAGAGCAAGCCCTATAGAAACCAACCTGATAGTTCCTAGCAAACAAACAGCAAGCATAAAAATTTGCAAGGATCCAGAGGAAAATTAAATATTTATTTTAATCCTGTTGATACAGTCACAGATACAGTTAAACTGGTAAGCATGTCTGCAGGCTGCAGAAAAAAAAAATTGCTACTGTATATGGAAAAATTGAAATCTTACCGAACATAAGATGGTAAATTTAATAAAGACTCTGTAATTGCCATGCTTTGTTTCATAAATCACATTCTCTTCCCACCACTGGAATTTGAGACAAGATTATATAATATATTTTTCAGGGGTTTTAGGGTTCTAGACTTAACCCAGTACAGAGAATAATACATACAAGACTGAAGAACAGGGTGGTGTAAATATGATTAACCCTTCAGTATTTTTATACAGTATATTCATTGATAGTAACTTAAATCCAGTGTTAAAAAAAACAATAAGAATAGTTGGATTCCTAGATTAGAAACAGAATAATATCATTTTAACTGGGATGGGGACTAGGAAGGATACAATGTGTAAGAAAGGAGTATGACCATTTAGTCCCTAGTTATATAAGACAGATTTTTGTTCAAATTTAAAAATGGAAGATAACACAAAAGGTGTTGTCTCAAAATCCTTGTGACAGGAAGCTCCTGCCACTCGTGAGAACTGGCCTTTTCTTAAATCTGTTGCAACAGTTCTTCTATTTCTCAGCCTAATCTATCCTTTACAATTTCTAGTCCATAAGGTTGGCCACAAATGGGCACCCCTCCCCTTTTTTGACTATGCTATGGTGTCCTCCTTAATTTTCCTTTTCCCTCTCAGGTCCTCATACAGGGAGGTTATTGTGGTGACCACAGAGTGTATGTAAAACAGGTTGTGTTTATTGTTGTTGGATTTACTATGTAATAGCACTATGTCATAAAATACCTTGATGTATATACCTTATGTTC
Organism: Neoceratodus forsteri; assembly: GCA_016271365.2. NCBI lineage: Eukaryota > Metazoa > Chordata > Ceratodontiformes > Ceratodontidae > Neoceratodus > Neoceratodus forsteri. The sequence continues at coordinate 30,287,643 of CM028129.1, forward strand.
GTGAAACCTGTAAATGTTGAAAATACCATGGCACTAGGTGTTTTTGATAATGATAAAAAGTAGTAGGTGACTATTACAGAAATTAACTTAGTTGTGCTATTTAAAATGCATGTAAATTGCTGTAAACTGAATAAGTCTAAATGCCATGGTGATTTGCATATATCCCATGATGCTTTGCATTATGGAAGTAGGTATGATGTTGTATTTCTTTGAAACTTGATTTGTTGCCAGTGCCCTTTGGGGTAACCCTTTTTTCAGTGTTTCTGCACTGAGGTTCTTTGTTTTTAGCTTGTTTTTGTTTCCTTTTTGTGCCCCCACTACCCAAGCAAACAGGGTCCACATAGGATCGAAGGGTTTTCATTGAAAAGTAGTTAGATCAGAGATCAGTGTCAGTAGGTGCTGGCTAAGTGCAGAGAAAGGACATACATAGTCTGTTGCTGCAAACTGATGTACTGAAGAAGGAATATGGTATTGCAGAGGCTTATTTCCAGTATTTTGAATAAACATCACACAGAGATTATGTGTTGAACCTGAAGTTCGGTGTCTGGTCCATCTGTTATCCCACAACCCCTCCACAATCTTGTCAAGCTTTATACAGTCTTCTTATAGTGAAGAATTTCTCACCTCCACTCATAGTAAAATAATGCTTAATAGTGGGTATAAAGGAAGCCAGCTTGCAACTATTTAATCCCAGAATACTAAAATATATGTCGGATATAATATACAGTAGTTACTTTTGCATGGGAAGCTAATAGTAAGGGATTCTTTAAAGCATGAAGCTGTAAATGAAACAGTGTCCCATACAGAATTTAATGGAATTTTAGAAACACAAAACCATTTTTGTTTGAATGCTCATATAGCCATGATTTCTGGGATCAAGTTAGTTGACAATTGAAAGACTCACTGTTTGCTTCTGTTACTTATACAATAGTAGTATTAGGCTTATATCTAAGGGAATTGAATAAGTATCATAAAAGCATGCCTAAATGAGGTCTCAAAAAAATTAAGGCAGTGGCTAGGTGTGTTCTATCGCATTAAGTACCTACTTTCCAAGGAAGCTAGAAAGAGATTAGTGCAATACACATTCCTACTCTTACTGGACTATGCTGACTTTCTCTACAACCATTGCCCCTTTACTGTGCTCAGCAAACTTGACACGATCTACCACCAGACCATAAGGTTTATCCTAAACCTGCCCTCTTGCACCCACCGCTGCATACTGTACTAAGAGATTGGATGGTCCTCCCTCTCAACAAGGAGGAAAAGGAATGCTCTTCTTTGGTTTTCCAGAGCCTTGTCTGACAGACTCCCTGCTTACATTTAAAACTTCTTTGAATGTGCCAAGGGATCTTATGGGTTGAGACTCTTCTCCTTACTCTGCTACCAGATACCCAGAGTAAAAATAAACCATGGCGTGGCTGCAATTAACCTTTCCCTCCCATCCTTATGGAACGCCATGAAAAGTACACTTAAACTCTTATCCCTTCCCAGTCTGTTCACTTTCAAAGCTCTAATAGCTAAATACCTTAATGAAACTTGTAGCTGTTTTAAGTGACCTTGTACCTGTAGCTCCTAGTATCGCTCCCGTATCTGATATCACTGTAACCACACTACTTCATCTCCATACTTGGGGGCACCTAGCACTTGTTAGTCTCTCTTCCCTTCCCCATCCCTCCCCACTTTATATACATTCTCCTCTTATCCCTAGTATCATCTACAGATCTGATATCACTGTAACCCACTCAATGTCACCTCCTGCTAGGGGGTACCTAACACTTTTTAGTCTCTCTCCTCTTCCCCCTGTCTCCTCCCTCCCCCCTACTTCTTTACATTCTCCCCTTCTCTCCCCCTGCATATTCTTCTTCTTAGCATTATAGCTGATTTATACTGACTACTATCTAAGTATTAAATTGTTATCTCTTGAGTTTACTAATTATGACCTTATTACCCATGTTAGTTATGTATGCATTGACCTACTAGTTACAACCTCACAACTATGTTTCCTATGTTAGCTATGTATGTATTGGCCTGAACAATCCTCCAAATGTACAATGTCTCTTCCTTGTCTTCCCTATTTTTTGCCCTCGATCTGTATTTATGTCCAGGACCACCTTGAAAATGAGCTTGCTCAATGGTGTCTATGCCTGGTTAAATAAAGTTTGATTGATTGAATGATTGATTGATTGATTGCATGCCTCAAGTATGTTTTGCAGCACGTAGATGTTATTTGTGGCAAACATAATGTGCCCTTATGATGCAGCAGAAAAATATGCATACTCATACACTAATAACAATGGCACACAAAGTGTGTGCAGAAAATCTAATTGTATGAAATGTTTATACTACATAATAATCAAGTGAAAGAACTGTGGAAACATACAAACATCTATGATTATAATAGGGTATTATGAGGAATAATATATCACTGTAACAACACTGTATTTGTTGGAATAATATGTGTTGTATGTAACATATGGTATTTGATATGTATGTGTTAAAGTTTTAATAAAAATACTTCTACTCTTTTCAAGAAGTGCCATGGGATGTTTAACATCAACCTGAACAACTACCAGAACAGGCAGACAAGATTATGATTTAACAACTTCTTGCACCTCAGGATTGCAGCATCCCCTCTTGCTGCACTCCAGTGTCAGTATTGGGATTTATCCCAAGTTCCTGATGTGGGGCTACAACCAGCAACCTTCTGATCTTCTGGCCTATGAGGTGAGTGTGGAACTTGCTGAGTCAATGACACTGGTACTGTTACTATGTAGTTTTATTCAAGATCCAAGCAATGATGGCTGATGAATGATAATGCACATATTAAGGAACAACACATTCATGATGTGATGAGGAACATAATTTTTGTTGATAACTCCAGGCCAGAGCTGGAGCTGAGAACAAATGCAAACACCACTCTGTCTAGATCTGGATGAGAAAGATCTTGTCATAAGTGGATCCTCTTGGTGCCTACCTACAACATATGTCCAAAAATTATAAATGTATTATTCTACTGCAATTTATCATGTATTTGATACATACCACACTATTGGTAATGTTTGTATTTCTGTTTTATGTGGTTTTATCTTAACATAACCTCTTTCATTATTGTAAATTCTCAATCTGATCCATTGTTTTTTGGGTTCCATTTCCAGCTTCCAAATGGAAATAAACCATTCTAAGCACAATAACATTTATGCTAAGTGCAATAACGTGTGATCTAAATGAAAACAAATATTAACACATTGTGTCAAACAATGAAAAGGACCTTTTTCATCTGTAACATCAAACAAACCTGTAAGTTTCATAATTTAACTCTTGGTAGTTTTTCCCCTATGCATCAATGCATTTATTGGTTAAAACATGGGAAAAAAATTAATTTGACCGTCTATAACTCAAAGACGGAGTAACTGATTTCTATTAACTTTTCCACATCAGTAGATCAGGGAAATGAGAACATGCATGCCAAATTTCAAAGTTTTGGGGGTGTGACAGACAATTTATAAGCATTTGCAAGCAGGGGTTTAAATAGGAAAGCCCAGTGCAATGTAATATAGTGGCACAACCATGCCCCTATTCAATCTATCTATCTATCTATCTATCTATCTATCTATCTATCTATCTATCTATCTATCTATCTCTCTACCTAGCTAGCTATCTTACAAAAATATGTTAATGCATCTTTTAGATGTCAAATGTATAAAGCAGGAAAATCAAACATTACGTGGAAAAGTCCCAAGAGGTTTGGAGAACACTGGTGTGCTGCTCCTCAGGGTTTGAATGACCATGTAAGTCAGAGCTGACACCACTCTAGCTTTGGCACCATCTATACAAGGATTACTGTGCCAGTGTTTCACTTTGTGTGACAAGACAGTGCCAGTGTTAGGATAATGTCCATGCTGCATTGCCTGATCATTGAAACCCTGAGAATCAGCACAAGAAGGTTCTACAAAGTTCTCTGGGTGTTTTCTCTTAACATTTGATTTCCCTGCAGGTGCATTATGAGTCTAACAGATAGATTAACATAGTTTGTTACAGTGTTTTTCCTTACATTTTGAAAAAGATATATACAAACCTACACCTTTAGCTTTCCTCACGCATGGCCTTGTGAGCCATATGAGAAGCAGCTCACTTGTTGGGCATGGAGCCAGATTTGTAAGTGGTAGCCACAGACCTTGCCAGCTATTTGCAGATATTTCATGAAATTTCTGAAGAGTTTCTCTCTGCTGCCCCTACTGTTTAAATGCAAAAAGCATTGGATATTTCTGGGAACATCACAGAAATTTCAGGAAATAGCTGGCGTTGTCTGTGGCTACTACTGGGGCTTGCTTTCCACAGGGTCCTGTGTGCCCAACAAGAAGCATCAGACCTGTAGGATATGGTCCCAAACCTGTAGCTTGCTTTCCACAGTAACCTGTGTGCAGCATGAAGCATCAGACCTGTACAGCATGGTACTGAACTAGTAGCTTGCTTTCCACAGTGTTCTGTGTACCCAATATGAAGCATCATACCTGTAAGGCATGGTACTGAACCAGGCAGCTTGCTTTGCATGAGATCTTGTGGGCTCTACATGTAAAATAAGACCCGTCAGGCATGGTACAATACCCATAGCTTGCTTCCAACAGGATCCTGTGGGCCCTTCTAGTAGCATCAGACTTGTAGGGCATGGCACTGTACCTGTAGCTTGCTTTGCATGGAATCCTGTGGCTCCTACTTGTAGCATCAGACCAGTTAGGCACAGCTCTGAACCAGTGGCTTGCTTTGCACAAGGCACTGTGGGTCCTACATGTAACAGCAGATCAATCGGGCACCCAACCAGACCTGTAGCTTGCTCTGTGCAGAGTGATGTCCTTTTTGTGGTAGGGACTCTAGTACTATGAACTGTACTCCAAGTGCATTCACACCATAACCTGTACTGTGACAGGACAATCCCTTTCCTCATCTTGGTGAACCCCTTAGTTATGCAGCCAAACATGATGTCTGCCTTCACTACCACCTTGTAACATTGCACAGAAGGTTTCAGATAGTCCATGGTTACAATCTTCAGGTCATTCTTTTCCTTGGGTACCATAATGTTCACTTCTCCAAGTCTATTTTCAGCCTAGGGTTTCTTGCTCCCTATGTGCGTGACCTTACACTTTTTGGCATTGAACCCAGTTACCAGATTCCATATCACCTTTCTAAGTTTGCTATGTCCTCCCTCAGATTTGTGACTCCCTCCTCCATGTCCGTCCTGCCACAGAACTTAGTATTGTCCAAAAAGAGGACACTTTTTGCCTTTTATGCTGTCCCCAATGACATTTAAGAACTGAACAGCACCAGACCAAGCACCAACTCTTGTGGAACCCTGCTGCTGAACTTCCTCATTCCTGAGTACTCACCCCCGATCACCATCCTTTGGGTTCTCCCTACCCCCCAGCCAGTTAGCAACTTATCTCATCAACCTGCCACTCACTCCCAGGTACTTCAGCTTCTTGATCAGTCTCTTGTGGGGCCAAATCAGAAGCCTTGCTGAAGTCCAGATACAGTATGCTTACTGCCTGGCCCCTGTCCATTGCATTTGTAACAGCAAAAGAAATTGATCAAGTTTGTTTGACACAATCTCCCTGCCAAAAAGCTGTGTTGCCTGTCATCTTGAGCCTGTTTACTTCAAGGAACTTGGTCAACTTTTCCTTGAGTATTGTTTCCATGACTTGCCAATTATTAATTTCAAAATGACTGGTCTGTAGTGTTGTGGCTCATCCCTTGCCCTACATTTATACCAGGATACTAAATCTATAGTCCTGTATTCTGCTGTCACCACTCCTGTATCTTGAAAGCTATTGAACGGGTCAGTAAAAGGAAGCAAAATAACTATTGCCAGTTTGCTCAGCATCCTAGAGTGCATGCCTTCTACCCCTGGAAATTTGTCCACCTTGAGCCCCTTGAACCCTTTGAGGACTCTATCATCCATAATTTCATCCTTGCACATTTTCTCCCAACCTCCTCTATGCCCTTGTCTTTCCCTGAGGTACTAGTCCATCTTTTTCCATCGTGAATACTGAGAAGTATTCATTCAATACCTCTGCCTTTCCTCTGCTGTCCACTACCCACACAGTCAAATTTTTCAACTTGACAATACCTTCCTTTGTTGCCTTTTTTATCAGATATAATGAAAGGTCTTGTAATTTTCCTTGTTACCCTCCACTATCATCAACTCAGCCTCTGTCTTGGCCTTCCTTACCATTCTGATACCTATTCCCATCTTAGAAACATAGAAACATAGACTTTGATGGCAGATAAGGACCACTTGGCCCACCTATTCTGCCCATTTCCCTACCTAGAGGATAAGCTGCAGATCCTATTTAACCAACAGCCTATTTCTTCCTACCCCCCACAAATATTGCCTTATGTCTGTCCCATGCATTCTTGAATTCTCCCATAGTTTTAGACTCCACAACCTCCTCAGGAAGGCTGTTCCATGTGTCCAGCACCCTCTCTGTGAAAAAATACTTCCTCACATTGCCCCTGAGCCGTCCCCCCCTCTATCTTCAAATTGTATGCCCTTGTTCTTGCGCATCTTTTTCTGAAAGATGCTACCCTCTTGGACTTTATTAATTCCACTGAGGTACTTAAACGTTTCTATCATGTCCCCCCTCTCCCTCCTTTCTTCAAGGGTATACATATTAAGCTCCTTTAGACTCTCCTCGTATGGCTTCTCTTGCAGACCCTGCACTATTTTAGTTGCCCTCCCCTGATCTGCCTCCATCCTGTCTATGTCCTTGTGGAGATGGAGTCTCCAGAACTGGACGCAGTACTCCAGATGGGCTCTCACCAACTGTTAGTACAGGGGTATAACAACTTCCTGTTTTCTGCTGGTGATTCCTTTCCCTATACATCCCAGTATCCCTCCAGCCCTCCCTACTGCCTTCTGACATTGCTTGCCAACCTTAAGCTCATCTGATATAATTACCCCCAGGTCCCTTTCCATTTTTGTTGTTGTTACTACCTCCCCCCCATTGTGTAATCTTCTCCTGGGTTTTTGTTTCCCAGGTGCATTACTTTGCACTTCTTTGCATTGAATCCAAGCTGCCATACTTCTGACCATTCCTCCAACCTTGCCAAGTCCCTTCTCATCCTATCCATGCTTCCTTGTGTATCAACCCTGTTGCAGATCTTTGCATCATCTGCAAAGAGGCATACTTTTCCTTCCAGTCCCTCTGCAATGTCACTTATAAAGACATTAAAAAGGACTGGACCAAGTACTGAACCCTGCGGTACCCCACTAGCAAACCATCTTTCTTCAGAGTGGACTCCATTTACAAGTACCTTCTGTGTCCTGTTGTTCAGCCAATGTTTTACCCAGGCTACCACCTTGGGACCCACTCCAAGGCTGGTTAATTTGACTACTAATCTTTTGTGTGGGACTGTGTCAAATGCCTTGCTAAAGTCTAGGTAGGCCATGTCCACAGCCCCTCACTGGTCTACTACTTTGATCACCCAGTCAAAGAAATCAATTAGATTTATCTGACATGACCTTCCCACTGTGAACCCATGCTGCCTTGGGTCCTGTGCCCCACTGACCTCTAGGTACACAACAATTCTTTCCTTCAGAAGTGATTCCATAACTTTCACTACCACAGAGGTCAAACTGACAAGTCTGTAGTTTCCTGCCTCTGTCTTGCTCCCACTTTTGTGAAGGGGAATCACATCAGCCTTCTTCCAGTCCTCAGGTACCACACTGTCCTCCCATGATTTGTTAAAAAGGGTAGTCAGTGGTGTCACTAGTTCTCTGCTTAATTATTTTAGAATTCTGGGGTGAATTCCATCTGTCCCCATTGCTTTGTCCACCTTCAGTTTTAGGAGTTCTTTCAGAACCCTTTCTTCTGTGAAAGGACTGGGATCAACCCACCTCTCCAGAGTGCTTCTGTTAATTGGATTAGGAACCTCCCCCCACTTCCTCTTTTGTGAATACTGAACAGAAGTATTCATTCAGTATCACTACTTTTTCACTGTCACTCTCTGCCCACCCACCATCCATTCTATTCAGCCTCGCTATCCCTCCCTTTGTCTTTCTACGCTCCCTGATATACCTATAAAAGGTTTTATCCCCCTTCTTAACTGAGTTGGCTATCTTTTTCTCAGTTTGTGCCTTTGTTATTTTGACTACCCTCCCTGCTTCCTTCTGTCTTAACTGGTACAGTTCTCGGTCCAGCTACTTCTGTGTTTACTTATACTTCCTAAATGCTATCTTTTTCTCCCTAACCTTCACCGCCACTTCTTTTGAGAACCATAGTAGTTTTTTCTTTCATTTTGATTTTTTTATTTCCTTCACACAAAGGCTTGTTACCTCTGTGATGGCAGTTTTGATATTTCCCCATTGTTGCTCCACACCTCCTTCTAGCCTGTTTGCTAGTATTTTTTCTAAGGCACTCTCCCATCTTGCCAAAGTCAGCCCTCCTGAAGTCCAGAACCCTCACTTTTGTATGTCTTGACTCTGTAGCTGAGTTTATCATGGACCATACTGTTTGGTGGTCACTTGTTCCCAAATGGCTACCCACTTCTAGATCTGAGATCCTCTCACTGTCCCCATTTGAGATTACGAAGTCTAATATTGCTCCCTCATGAGTAGGTTCCAAAACTAGCTGTCTGAGGAATGTCACCTGATGGGCCTCAAGAATGGCCCTGCTTTTGGATGTGGTTGCAGCAAAGGTGCTCCAGTTAACATCTAGCATATTAAAGTCCCCCATCAGCAGTATCTCCTCTTTCTCTGCCATTCTAAGTATGCCTTCTATCATCTCCTTGTCCATTCCCTCCCCCTAACATGGGAGTCTGTATACAACCCCTGTGCGGATCTTTTCAGATGCATCTAAAAATGAGCTTCTATCAACTCAGTATATCTTTCCTTATAAAATGTTTTGCAGGTCATCTACCCTGTCCTTCTCTTTCTCAGTCATCTTAAATGTCTTGAAGGAAGTCCTATTTTTTGCTCCATGGCACCACCAACATCTCTTTTAAACCAGAGTTGTTTATTGTGATTGTTCATTTTCACCTTCTGTTTCAGACAGGTATTTATGAGTTCCTGGAATCCATCATGAATCATGATGCATTTGTTTCCACTCCCATTACCACCCTGAGCTTGGTTATGTGCTCCCTCCCAATTACTCCCATTCTGCTGACACTGACCCTCTTAAAGTCCAGGATACATATCTTCATGTTCAGTACTGCATTCTCCATATCAAGATGAAGCAACACTGACTAGTGATCACTGTTTCCCAAGGGCTCAACCATGCTGATGCCTTTGACATGGTCACAGTTCATTATCATCAAGTGTAGAATGGACTAATCCTTCATTCTGTATATCACCTCCAGAGTTAAGAAGTCACCCTGGACTGCATCCAGGAGCATTTAGCTTCTGCTGTTACTTGCATGAGGGACATCCCATTCCACACCAGTCAGGTTGAAGTCACCTATTATTGCAATCTGACACTGCTCAGATGCCTTTCTGATCTCATAACCCAACTCCCAATCTGTAGCTTTACTCTCATTTGGTGGCCTATACACCACCCTGATCCTAATTCTTCTTCCTGTCACTGAAGTTGCAGCAAGATTGACTCCATGTTCACTTCTACCATGTCTTCCCTAGTGGCTGTTACCCCTTCCTTAATGTAAAGCACAGCACCTCCTTCTCTCCCTCCTACTTTGTCCATGCTCTATAATGTGAACCCTGGAATAAAGAGAGATCCTAGCCATGGTACGGGGTTCCCCAAGTGTCCGTGACTGCCACTAGGTCCACAGAGCCCTCCAATTTTCATCCATATTATTTCCCAGGCTCCTAGCATTAAATGACTCCACATTCTGAGACAAATGCCTTCCCCTTCCTCCCTTTTCCATTGTTTTCTAATATGCTTCTCTCCTTCTCTGAGCCAGGCTCTGAGGAAGGTGTCACCTTTTGATGTTGAAATATCAGCACTCTTGTGACACTTGCTCATGCATGGTCACATCCTTCCATAATCAGCAGCCATTACCTCAAAAATACAGTTGTCACATATGATTGATTCTAAAATCTAAGAAAGCATGAAAAATAAATGAGGATACCATATACCATGGAGATTTTGAGCAGCTGAGCCACAAAAATTTCATATTGCCAAACGGAATCTGAAAAGGAAAGGCACTTTGTGGTATGCACAGTTTATGCACCGTTCTGTGTTGATCTGATAAGTAAATCTAATGGGATACTAGAAAGGAAGTTTTAGAAATAAAATTAACCTTTGTAAGACTCTAGTTTGTTCAAAAGAGAGTGCACGTACTGTAGGACATGTTGCTTAACGTTTGTTGTTAAGTACATACATCTGCATCATTTTGGTTAATGTTTGCCAAATGAAGCCAGGCTCTCTGACCTGAAATCCTACCCTGGATCTTAGGCTTGTACTTTCAGGGGTATTTTGGGGACACTTTGGGGAACATGAATCTGGAATTTCAGGTTAATGTAAGTGCAAATGTCAAAGTTATTAGACATTTTGTGTGATGTCTGCCAAATAAAGCCAAGGCTTTTATGTTATTTTAAGCAGATCCTGCCTCTGACTAATGTTTGCAAAGCAAATGCAGGGGCTATGAGGAGACATTCTACAGTTATTTTAGCTGCACATTGTGTGAGAAACATCACACCAATGCACCCCTTGTAAATACTTTAATGTTATAATATGCAGAATAAAACTACACAGATACTAGTTGCAAAAGTCAATATACAGTGTATATGTTATTTTGTGTGCAAAGTACTGCACTATATAACAGTGGTGTGGTAGCACCACTATAGTTAGGGTTGAGCAGGGGGTTCTGTGTTAAACCCCAAACTTTTCACTTTAATAACTTTGCAACCATTCAATGGATTTACATGAAATTCTGCTTGTGCATCTCAATTGCAAGATCTCTTGGCATGCCAAGTTTCCTTTTGGTCAGATATGTGGATTCTGAGATTTGTATAGCTAAAAAAGGGAAACAACCATGTATGTATGTATGTGTGTGGGGGTGGGGATGGGGGGGTTACTGTCTTTTTTTTTTGTCATTGCCAAGCTCCCTGATGGTTTGGAGTTTTGATCTGAAATTTTCAGGGTAGAAAGGGCTTGGGCCACAGAGGTGTCTTTTGCTGGTTTGGTGAACAAATATTAATCCATGCCAAAGTTATAGGAATTTGAATTTTGGTTCTGAGCATGCTCAGTATGGTTTTTTGGATAGCTACTTGGAATGACATAAGAATTTGGTCCATACTAAAAAAGATCCTTTTTGTACGTGGTAATCCTTTTTCATGAGAAGAAATTCTTTTTTCATATGGCCATAGTCTTTGTTTTGTTTTTTCAAACAAAATATTTTTTTAAAGCCTATAAAAATTAGATCCTGCAGAGACACCAACACATGTATCTTGTTAATTTGGACCCTGTTAGGTGGATTCTGGAGTTCTTATTTTGGGAAAAAATGACCCTGAAATGTGTTTGTTATACATTTCTAAGTCTTTCTTTGTGACTCAATTTTATTTTTTTATATGGCTATATGAAAAAGGAATTGACTTTTTTCGCAAAGCTTACTTATATAAAATTCATTTTTATTTCTTGCATTTCTTCTGCATTTCTTTTATTTTATTGTTTATGAGTTTGTCCTTAGGGTCCATGACTCCCTTCCATTGTTGTCAGTCTGAATGACAAAAGAGGAGGATGTGTTTTTATTACTGCACATACTGTAGTACCATTTTATCAGACTTATAATATATTACTATTGTCAGTAATCACTTTGTGCTCCACCACATGCTACTACCTGTTGTAGGGGTCCACATAGTGGTCCCCTTTTAGGGTCAGTGCTGGTGGTAATGGTGTGCCATCTGGCAGCACTGGCCTGTGCTGCCAACTGCCCTGTCTTCCCGCAGGGCCTCCTTGAGGACAAACATCATACCTTGAGTATTCTGTAATGATACTGGAATGAACATGGCTTTTTTATTCTGTGCATTGCACTGACTAGTCACATGCATGTTATAGGTACAGTGTTATGAATACTTATCATTAAAAAATGTGGATGTACTGTACTCTGATGCAATTCATCGGCCTCTCACACTGAGTGAGTGTGGTGAACACCCACCCCTGTTGTCCAAGGAACCCTACCAAAAAGTGGCTTTGTGGCATTGACACATTGACAATCTTGCTTAAAAGAACATGTACTGTGCAGTGTGTTTTATGTTTTCATTTCTGGGGTTTAACTTTCCTAGAAAGGGGATCAGAGAGTGTTTACTACAATAATATTCATATGACTATCTTCAGTCTTCAGTCTTTGCCCCTTTTTAGTTTGGGGATGTTAGGTGCATGTAATTATTTATTCACTATCCTATTCACACATCATTTTGTGAATAAGGCGTATAAGGGTACAGGTACAGTATTTCATCTAGCCATAACTTCCAGTGCTCCCAGAGCTATGGAGATCCCCATATTTGACAGGATTTATGGGTGGAAAACAGGATACAGGAAGGAAAACTGTAATTTATTGATATTTACAGGGAAACACTGCCCAAAGGTCATTAGATAAAATGTTTCAGGCTGAATGGTATAGTTTTCATCTGAAGGCATCAATTTCTCTTTGACAGTAAGGGCTGCATCTGCTTTCCAAACATAACAGGTAAGAGCCTGTCAAGTACTGACTAAACTGTATTTTGGCTGCAGTATCATACGAGTGTGTGTGTGTGTGTGTGTGTGTGTGTGTGTGTGTGTATTGGGGGGAAGGGTAGAGAAACAGTCAAAATCCATGCAAGGGAGGCCTCATCTAATGAATTAACTGCTGACAACCAGGAGAGTGAGAAATTAATATGTATAATTATCAGATTCACAAATAAAAGTTAGTCAAAAGAACTGAGAATGAAATTTGTAGGGGGCAACAGTTGAGTTTTTCTTGTGTTTTGGACCTTCAGTTCTAGGCTGTAAAACATAAATGTACTGTTTGTGTTTTGAATGAGCAATCTAAACAATAAGAAGGTTTGAACAGTAATATTTTAATTTACTAGCAATGTAATCTTGCATAATTTCTATTAATAAATTTGAGGTCTGAATAATGTAGCTAGGGTATGTGTTAACTTGCTTTATTCTCTCACAACATGATATATAATGTGCTAGTTTTGAGAATGAAAGAGATCATGCCATTTATTAGGAGGAAAATTAATGGCCTGGATTTTCAAACTGAGTCTGGAAATGCTGCAAGTGGTTGCTCCATGCAACTGAGTTGCGCTGGAGAAAAAAAGTGATATATTCAAACGAGATGCACAATCACGCATCCCATCTGAATATTCCAAAGGATGTGATCTGCACAAATGCTGGTCACCAAGGATGAGCCAGAGCATCCCCCTAGTCAATCTGAATACCTGGAATGGGGATGCGCCAGGCGCACATTCCTGATATTCAGACTGTGACATGCAAATGGGGCCATTATCCATGCAAGGTGAAAATGGGGCCATTTGCATGTCATTATGGCCTCATATGCATGTCCAGGGCAGGGATGCATCCAGCAGAAAGTGCCGGGTATCCTGCACAGTCCGTTGCCATAAGGAAACCCCACATCTCCCTGGTAGTCTCGTGGCCCCCCTCCCAGCCTGATTGTAAAAGTCCACATATAACCCCACATCTCCCTGGTAGTCTAGTGGTCCCCCTCCCTTCCCGATCACAAGAGCACACATATAACTCCACATATCCCTGGTAGTCTAATGGCCCCCCTCCCTTCCCTGAACCATGTCTGATGAATAATAATTTTTCAAATCACCCTGGTAGTCAAGTGGCCCAAATCCCATGTCCAATGAAGAATCCTTATTGAATCACCCTGGTAGTCTAGTGGCCCAAATCTCTTCTCCAAACCATGTCTGATGAATAATCCTTTATTGAATCACCCTGGTGGTCTAGTGGTACTCCCCTCAGCCTTGATCGTAACATGTTGTTCAATCTGAAGGTCTCCACGGTAGTCCAGTGGACACCCCACCCACTGAGACACCCACACCCCACCCCCCTCCCACATCCCAGCATGGCCAGTGTAACCAGCGAGAAGCAAACCCCACCTGCACACCTCCGCAACTGCCCACCGATTGCGCTGTCACTGAATGACAGCTTACAGTAAGTACTGCAATACCATTGGTTGACACTGCTGACCAGGCTTGCAGTGTGTACTGTATGCTTTCATTCACAACTTTGTGTCATTCACAAAGTTGTGAATGAAAGCTTATTGTACACACTGCAAGCCCATTGGTTGACAGTGTTTACCAATGGTATTGCAGTACTTACTGGAACCTGTCATTCAGTTACAGTGCAGTTGGTGGGCAGCTGTGTAGGTGTGTGGGTGGGTTTTTCTGTCCGCCGGCTAAACTGGTCATGCTGGGATGGGGGGAGTGGGGTGGCACGTGAGTATCTCAGTGAGTGGGGGGTCCAAAGGACTACTGGAGAGGGTTTGGGCTTGACATACATGTTATGATTGGGGCTAGAAGGTGGGTACCACTTGACCACCAGGGTGGTTCAATTAAGGATTATTCATTGGGGTGGTTTGGGGAAAGGGGGCCTCTAGACTGCCAGGGAGAGGTGGGATTATATGTGTACTTTTATGACTGGGGCTTGAGGGGTAGCTACCCAGAGGCTGGGCAACTGTTTTGCGCTCTGCAATACAGCAGCCTGCCTGTGGGCGGCTGCAACTTAGGCATGGTTTTCCATGCCTATCTTTGCATGGCACATCTCTGAGATGTGCGGTCAGCTGCGTTGCACATCTCAGTTGAATATGAAGATGTGCCACATATGCAGGGGAATGCCCCCTCCAGATGCTCCGCATACATTATTTTTGCACTGTGGCACATCCAAACTTGTGGGGTACATCATCCCCATTTGAATATAACCCAGGGGCGCATTTCAGAGATGTGCCAGTGCAGTTCAATTGTACCAGATCCTTTGAATATATGGGCCATTTTATTATGTTTATATTTTTGGAGGTTTCGTGTAAGCTTGATATTATTTCTGAAAAGTTAGAAATCTTCTTGCAGAACTTACAAGATACTGGTATATAACTATACCATTTGTAAAAGGCCCTTATCAAACAACTAGAAATAGAAGACTGTTTTTATGCCACTTTATGATATGATGTACTGAGTGTGCATTTACTGAGTTGCTAGCTCAGGGCCTTGAAGAAAATAATAACATTTATGTAACTCATTCACGATTCCACCAGGTTTTCAGAAAAAAAGTCTGTGAGAATTTGTCTGACAACTAACAAATGAAAGATTCAAAAATAGCATCTGTGTCTATACTGTATATGAGGAAATTTGGCTCATTCACCTCCTCCATCAAGGACCACCTCCTCCAATCCACCACCTGTGTCTGCCCTGGTGGGTAACCCCCCTGAATGTCCACCAACCCTTGAGATACCTTAGAGTTTATAAGTATCTGTATATTGGCTCTGTTGTCGTGTACTTTGTATTTTATTTTCTATTCTAGATGATCCTGTCAATCAATCAATCAATCAATCAAAATCTTTATTTATTCAGGCGAACATCATTGAGCATAGCTCATTTACAAGATGGACCTGAGTGGTCATAACAATAAAGGTTACAAATTTTACACAAAACCATGGTACTGAATAAACACAAATACAATCATTTATGAATGAGACAGATATACAAATATTTACATATATACAAGGCAAAAATGACAATAAACCTAAATCATATTAAAGGAGAGAAACAAACAGTATAGTAGGGATAAAGCTCGGATAGTTGGACTTGGGTGGGCATATATGTATGAAGTTTGTCGGATAATGAGCTAGAAGAATGATAGATAAATAGGTGGGAGCTTAAAAAGGGGGGTTGGGGAAGGAGGGGTGTGGGAGGACTAGGCCTTGTGGAAGCAGTTGCATGATTCTGGGAATAGACTGGTATACAGCTTTTTGAAGGATGTTAAAGGAATGAGGGTATCCAGTTTCAATGTCTTTTGAAGAGAATTCCAGATAAGTGCTAGGAATAGCTGATTGCAGCTCTTCCATACCGGGTGCAGGTGATAGGAATCTTCAGCATGATCAGTTTATTGATCCTCAGGGTGTAAGGCCTGGATGTGATCCGGTTGAAACAGTCTGAGATGTAGGAAGGGAGTTTGTTTGTCAGAGCTTTGTAGATCCAGATAGCCGCATTTTTATTTCTTCTGTGTTGCAGGGATGTCCAGCTGACTGCATTGTAGAGAGAGCAATGATGGGTGCTGGAGGAAGATCTGTAATGAATCTAATAGCTCTATGATACAAGGTGTCTAATTTATTTAAATGGGAGAGGAGCAGTGGCTATAGAGGAAGTCAGCATAGTCAATGAGGGACAGGAATGATGCTAGGATTAGTCTTTGTTTGGAATCTCTGGTCAGGTAGTGTTTTATCCTGTAGAAAAGGCCAAGTCTTTGTCTTAGCTTTTTCAGGAGCTCTTCAATGTGGGTAGTGTAGTCAAGTTTATTGTCAATCCAGACCCAAGATATTTGAATTTGTCTACATATTCCAGATTTTCACCAAGGATGGTAGAGAGTTGTGGGATGGTGAATGATGGGACAGTGGAAGAGCAGTTCTTGGTGGCAAAGAACATAGCTTTTGTTTTCTTGGCATTTAATAGTAATTTCTTTTCTAATAAGTTGTGCTGTAGGAGGAGAATTCAGACTGTAAAGCTCACAGGCTTTTGATGGTGCAGGTTGCTGACATATAGTACAGTGTCATCTGCAAAAGGTGAATATTAGATTGTGAGAGATTGAGTCAATATTGTTGATGTAAATGGCAAAAAGGATGGGGCCCAGGATGGAGCCTTGCGGTACACCTCTTAGGAGTGGTTTAGAGGTAGATAGGTCACCTTCATTTTTTACCAGTTGTAATCTTCTGGAGAGATAGCATCTGAACCATTTAAGAGAGAGTGGGTCAAGGCCTATGGAGTTCAGAGAGGAAATTAGTAGTTCATGATCCACAGTGTCAAAGGCTTTGCTTAGATCCAGAAACACAGCACAGGTGTTATTCTTTTGTCTAAGGCAGTCTGCCAGTCATTTGTAACTTTTGCTAAGGCAGAGGTGGTGCTGTGCATAGATCTAAACCCAGATTGAGCTGGGTTAAGGAGATTGTTGGTATCAAGGTAGGCACTTAACTGGAGTTTACTAGCTTTTCAAGCATCTTGGATAGTACTGGTAAGATGGAAATGGGCCTATAATTGTTGAGGTCCATGGGATCACCTGCCTTAAGTAGTGGAAACACTTGAGCTGTCTTCCATATTGAGGGGATAGAACCAGTGGCTAGTGACAGATTGAAGAGGTGGGTGAGGGGGGCAGCTAAGGCATGTAGTGCTACTTTTAGAGTATGGATCCAGGGAGACTGCACCTGCACTTTTAGTTGTATCTAGTTGGAATAGAAGGTCTTCTACTTCTTTTAAGAGTATTGATTTGAATGAGAATGTGGAAGCAACCTTTGTCCCTCAGTAGATTGTATGTTTAGTGATGATCTTAATAGGTTTGCAGGTGAGGAGTCGAAAGCCAGGCCAGCTGTAGTGAAATGATTGTTGAAGGCATTCAAGATTTCTTGCTTGTCAGTGATTTCAATACTATTTAGGTGTACTTTGGGTGGTAAGACAGGGGTAGAAGTTTGACCTAGGATCCCTTTGTATGGTACCCCAGAACCTGGAAGGTTGTGATAGGAAGCATCCAATTCAGCTGTGTAGAAGGCAGCCTTGGCATTTCTTACTTGTTTTGTGCAGGAGTTTCTGGCTTTTCTGAATTGAAGCCAGTCATTTGGATCCTTTGTCTTTCTTGCCCTTTTCCAGAGTTTATCTCTGGCAAGCAGTGCGGATTTGAGGTCAGCAGAGAACCAGCGACAGGATTTGAGTTTGGTTCTGACACTGGTGAGGGGTGCATGTATATTATGGGCACTTATGATAATATCATTTAAGATTTGAAGAGCTGTCTCTATTGAAGCTGTGAGATAGAATTCTTGCCAACGTATGGTTCTTTTTTGACCTTCATGGGAGGAATTTTGCAGGATTGGGTGGCTTGATTGTTGATCTAATGGCAGCTATGGGACAGTGGTCACTTATGTCACTGAATAGTACTCCAGCATGGGAATACAGATGAGGCTTATTTACCAACATAATGTCCAGGAGTGTGCTGTTGAGATTATTCTTTGGGTTAATCCTTGTTGGTTCTTTGATTAATTGAGTGAATCCATAAGTGTCACAGAAGGTTACTAGGGGTGCAGATGCATTGGTTAGCCAATTTAAATTCAGGTCACCTAAGATGATGGTGTCTTCAGGGCCTAGATTAAGTATAGATCCTAGGTGGATAGGGAGTTTGAGGCCTGCAGAGGGGCCTGTAGCAGCCAATCATTTGAAAGGATGATATGTTGGGAAGAGTTATTTTAATGGACAAGCATTGAATTCCTTTGGTTGTGATGTAATATTGAGGCAGGATGCAGAGATGTTTGCTTTGACATAGATGGCTACCCCACCGCCCCTGGATGGACAGTCAGATCTGAAGAACTGGTAGTTGGGAAGGTTTATTTCACTGTCTTTTGTTGCAGATTTGAGCCATGTTTCAGAGATAACCAGAAAGTCAGGTAAGGTGTGTGCAACCAGGCCTGTATTAGAGAACTTTTAGGAGGCTGCAGGCGTTGATGTGAAGAAACTCAAGCCATTTATGGAGGCTAAGTCAGATGGAGATAGAGCTTTCTGTGGGGCCAGGGTTGATTTCAACAGTGCCAACACAGATCAGCAGAAAGAAGATTAGTTTGATGAGGGCACCAAGTGATAGGAATAAGGGAGTAGTCAGACGATTTTTCTTCTTGCTTGGGATCCAATGTATAGTGAGTGATGATCCTGTTGCATGGTTATAGATTTTGTCATAGAGTACCAGCTTAATGGACAGGCATAGTGAGTAATTGTAGTGCCAGTAAGGTAGCAGGGGATTGAGGATTTCGAACTGGTTGTGAGCCTTTTGTAGGATTCCCCAAAGTTATTTGCAGAAGCGGTAGTATATATATGTGGAGTTTAGGGGCATCCACTGGGGACAGTAGAGGGGGACAGTGATGAGTGGTTGCCCTAAACACCATGGCATGAGTTACAACAGTTATCTCTTCTGGATCCGAGGAAGGTGAGAGGCAAAGCAGCAATAGTAGGAACAGTAGCATGGTGGCGGGTAGGTCATATACACTGTTCCTACTGGAAACACCATAACATTTTTGCACATATTGCTTTTACCTTTTCCTATGTATTATCGAATTTTTGTACCACATGACATTTGTGAAAATTGGCAGTTTTGCCTACATGCCTTTCAATATAAAAATTAAATTTAATTGAAATGTCTTTAATTTATGTGAAATAAATTTGTTTATAGGCATTACTAGTATCTTTTGAATGACTGGCCAGCTTGTGATTGCTAATTTTGAGTATAGTTCATGAAATAATGAGTGTGATATTTGTTATTTCATATACTCCCCCATTATGCCTTATGCATACCATGTAAATCCAAATCATTCCGAGGCCAACTTGACATATAATATTAATACCTAACAGCAATTCAGAGCTGGTTTCCTGATGAAAGGCTGCCAACATATTAAATAAAGAACAAAGACATAAATAAGGAACCCATGGCTTATGGAAAAATTTGCAGGGATTTATACAGGGATTTGATTATGCCTCTATGGGGAAAATACAGGAAAACTGAGGGCTTGTTACAGAGACATGGCTATTTGGATCTGGAAGCACTGAACTTGACTCCTCCCCCTATTACTACTGATGATCCAAACCACACTGTGCAGTACAAGTCACATTAAACTGTTCCATCAACTCACTTGTGTAGCATTTTTTTGTGATGCTACTGCAGTGGCAACTTGAACTGTTGAAGCTTTCAACTGTTTTCCAACCATCCTTCACTGCCTATTCAACTCACTTGTAACTATTTAGTGAAATGGCAGTAGCTGTTTTGCAGAGTTTATGCAATGCATTTTCATGGCATTGTTTATAAATATCACAGCATTACTTAAGAGCATTTTTTATAAATATCACAGCATTCCTTAAAAGTTGTTTAGTCTGCCTTCTGAAATGAAACTCATGAGCACTAAGCCGAAAATAAAGCTTATAGCACATAACAGCTAGTTGCAAACCAATATTAAACTTTTACTAATTCATTGAATTAAACACTGCACAGATTAGGAAACTCATTGAACAATGCTACACCAGTGAGTTGAGGGAACAGTTTAATGTGGCTTATACTGTACTTTGGGTCTGACATCAAAGTTTTATGAAAGGTATTTTATGGTAGAAACTATTTTGTAACAAAACAGCATTGCATTCAACACTCTGCATATTCTCTCTGCCCCTGCTGGAATCTGACCTTTAACTTGTCCTAAAGCCTCTAACCATATCCTGCCTGTGTGCTTCCTTCCTCCACTTATTCAGTTTGCATACCTGTGGGACAGCAATTAAAATCTGAATAAGGTGACAACCACTTTACACTGCATTTTGATGTTGTCATGGTGACCAGCTGACAATCTGTGTGTTAAAGGTTTGAAACTGCAAACTGTCCTACTGCAATTTTACCAAACAGGGATGGAACGTTCTTGTTGGAGCTCCTTACAGCCAAAATGCTTTGTGAAATGGGGTAGCCCATTACAGGGCAACCTGAACTTTCAGGTGTTTTTCTAAAGGAAATGGCAAGGGTGCTGGCTGGAGTAAGAGGGTGTGGGGAGGGGGATGAGGGTTGGGCTAGGGAATGGGCATTGGAAGGAAGGAAGGAAGAATGGGGAAGGGACAGATGACATCAGGGCATGAGTCAGAGCAGGGGGTGGAGGGGGAGACAAGGTGATTGGCTGGGGGGTGGGTGAAAAAGGGCTGTGCTAAGGACTATAAAATGGGATGAACTGTATGAGTGCAGAGCTCTCTTCTTTTGATAAGATTTTGAATGAGATCTCAGGATATTGGCAATTGTGGGCAAGTCTGGAGGCTGAACTTATTCTACTAGGGGATTTCAACATAAACTGTTTAGCATTGGGTGCCAGTGCCTGTAAAGACTCCATCTTAGCTGCTAACCTCATGCAAATGGTAAACTCCCCTACTAGGATTAATTACAAGACTGGCACTAGTACCCTCCTGGATTGGGTCCTCACCACTCACCCCACAAGGATTTCTCATATGACCGTTCTCCAAGACTCTCTCAGTGACCACTCCCCAGTCATATGTGCATGGTCCAACAAATTCCTCAAGCCCCCTCCCAAAATTATCACTAGCAGAGTCCTTCCTCATGGAAAACTTCCACATCTCAAACAATACCTGCTTCTATAAGACTGGCTACCCATCTATGAAGCAACAGATGTTAACTTGGCTCATGATCACTTCATCTCAATTTTCAACAAAGCCTGCAACCTCTTTGACTCTGCTAAAAGGTGCAAAGCAAAATCTCTCTCTAATCCATGGCTCACCGTGGCTCTTCTCTCACAGCTGAAACTAAGGGACCACCTCTGGGCAGTTGCCAGGGCCACTGGCAAACAACTGGACATCCAAAATTACAAACAAGCACAAAATGCCTGCACAAAAGCCTTCTGGCTCATGAAATCCACCTATTACAAAGACGCTCTCACCAATACATGGGGCAATGGTCGTGCTTTCTTGGACAATCTCAAGGATGTTACGGGGAAGCAGCCAAAAACCTTTCTGGCCATGTTAATGGTTGATGGATACTCAAACCTCGACCCCAAGGTGATCGCAAACATCTTTAACAGAGCTTTTTAAGACCTTAGTGCTGTCCTACCCCATGACTTTTTTGAAAACAGGGCCTACTCCTCAAATACCTCAGCCCCACAGTCTAACCATCCCCTCTTCTACTTCAGGGAGGTAAGGCTGAATGAAGCTCAGTGGTATATATTACTGCAGTTATCTCTAAATCTAGATCTAGTAGCGACACCCTGGACCTTAAGCTTCTGTTGCTCACCCTCAATGAGGTAATTCATCCATTAACAAAAATCCTAAACCTGTCTCTCAGCTGTGGAAAATTCCCAGACTTATAGAAAATAGCCACCCTGACACCTGTCCATAAAAGTGGGGATAAGATGAATCACTCAAATTATTGCCCTATTTTCATACTGCCCCCACTCTCTAAGGTACTCAAGCTCATCGTGGCTGATCAACTAACCGACCACTTGGATAAATACAAAATACCTTGTCCACAACAACACAGTTTCCAGAAAGGTCACAGCACCACCACAGCCCTTCTTGAGTTCACTGGAGCTTTGCACAAATCCCTTGACAACGGCCTTCTCACAGGGGCCGTTTTCATTGACCTCTCCAAGGCCTTCAATACAGTACACCATGGACTACTAATTGACTAACTACTAAATGCCGGACTATCACCTGACTCTTCTCTCTAGTTTAAAAGCTACTTAGAAAACCAGTTGCAGAGAGTAAAAATTGCTGACGGTCTGACACCCTGCCTGTTCGCTCGGGTATCCCACAGGGATCCAGACTGGGCCCCCTCCTTTTTAGCCTTTTCTTAAACTCCCTCACTTACCACTGCTCTGAGCAGATCATACTATATGCTGATGATGCTGTTGTATTCTCCACTCACAAAGATCCTGCAACTCTTCAACACAACCTTCAACTTGGTTTCAATTCTGTAGAGACATGGTTTCTTAATCATAAACTGGTCCTCAATGACAAGAAAACCAAATCTATGCTCTTCTGCAGCTCTCATAACCCACACAAGCTACACCACTTGGCTATCTCCACCACTCAGGGAACAGTCTAGATCAGGTGGGGTCCTTCAAATACTTAGGGATACAGCTTGACCCTAATCTCTCCTATGGACCTCACGTAGATAATGTAGCTTGAGCTGCTAATACATGGCTTGGTCTCCTCTACAAACACAGACAACATCTCACACCAGAAGCTTTGAAGGTTGTAGTCCTGAGCTCTGTGATCTCTGTAATAGACTATGATCTCATCACTTATGGCTCGGCCACAACCACAATCCTTAGATGCCTCTCAACTGCCTTAAATAAGGCATGTCGGCTCATCACTGGTGCTCACCGTCTCACCTACACATGTGACCTGTACACCAAGACCGGCTGGCTCCAACTATCAAATTGCATAAAGCTTCTCACCTGCTACATGGCGAAAAAAATCTACCTTGGCCTTACACCTTCTGGGGTCTCAACTCTGTTACAACACTGAATCAACAAACGGTGCCTTCAGCGATCCATGCTACAGCTACTGAAACTCACCCACTGTCACACTTCACAGGGACAATGCTCTTTTGCTTATCGAGTGCCATTCTGGTTCAATGGCCTCAACCCCACCATCTCCTCTACCCCGATAATTATTATGTTTAAAACTAGGCTACGGGACTATCTCACTACCAACAACTCCTGTGACTGCCCAACTTAACTTTGTTTCTCCACTTCCCTGCCTGCTCTAGTGGTCCCCCCCTTCCCTCCTCACTATATTCTACTCTCACATCTTGGTATACCCAATGCTGCACTTTTCACCCTCTCCCCACGCTACCTACATTCCTTCTTCCACCCTTCCCTCTTCCCTCTCCCTATGACTCTAGTACTTCTTATCTCTTGTCTGTTTTCTCTGACAAATGCTGCTGGCTGCCTTGCTTATAATGTTACCCTTGAATTGTATTAATCTGTAATCTGTTTGCAATGTCCACATTTGTTGTAATGTCTGTCTTGATGTTCCCCATAATTTGTATTTATGACATGGAACCTTTGTAAAAGAGCCTTGGCTCAAAGGTATTTGTAATCCTAGACTTGGTAAATAAATAAACAAAACAAAAAAAGCAAACATTGGAAGGTAAGGCTAAAATTATGTGTTTTTAAGGAGCCTTCCAGCTGTGGAGTGGTATGAAAAAGTTTACTTAAAAATAATATGTTTTACAAGGAGTGGGTAAGTTTGTTTAATAGTTGGTTCTTAGGCTGTGCAAGGTGGATTTGGAAAAGTTGGAAGGCGCCTGGTTGTGTTGTTAGTGTACATATAGTGACCGATGGGTCAAAGAAAAAGTTACTAACGTGGGCTAAGAGGCACAAGAAAGGGAGGGTTTCACTTAAACTTGGCCCATTTAAGTGGATAGGTTTGCCAGGAGGGGTAACGTTTGGAGGTGATAGTCCCGGGATAGTATTATCAACCTCTGGGAAGGGGTAGCTTGCACCCATTTATTATGCTCGTATGGTAATTGAGAATAATGGTAATTAAAAAAAAGAAGGAAAATGTTGGTTGTGTGGGTTTAGTCTGGTAGTGGAGGAAGGAAGCTAACATCAGCCATGAGGGACCGTTCAGAAAGAAGGCTTGGATATTGTTTTGTTTCCAGTGGAAGACCAGGTGTGAAGAGCTCCCTGGATTGCACTGTGGTGTTGCTTTTGTTTGGTTTTGGTTTGGTTGCCTGGGGTCTTTTGTCATGGATGGGATGGAGTTTTTTCTGGTTCTTGTCTGCTGGAAGGGGGAACCATATGGCCTACATGGCTTTGGAAGAATAAAACAAAAAAAGGCGAGAGGAGTTTGTTTAGAGAAGGATGGACCATTGGTGGGGTGGGGTATCCAGGTGGGTGTCCTAATGTGGGGTAATGCTTTTAAGTCTGTTTACAGCCCATGGTTTAGCTGTTTAAAAAAATTGTTGTTTATGTACAGTATAAAGAAATCAGACATAAAAAATTGTGCGGCTAAAGAGATGGGGATATGGGCGAGGAACGAGGGGCACAGGATGCTACAAAAACAGAAAAAAAGAAAAGTTGAGGGTGAGTGCATCAGGAAAGGGTAGTCAGGCTGGATGAGGGCAGGAAGCAAGGTGGCCTAAAAGAAAACACTGTGGGCTGCATTGCTAATATATAAAGAAAAAAAATGATGATATACAGTATGTTAGAAAGTGGTTGAAAGTGTGTGTGAAAGGGGGCTACCATGTTTTCCTGTGCAGCATGGGAAAGGAATTTGGGGGGTTATGAGAGGAGTGAATGGGAAATGCCACGTGGTTTAATAATTAAAAATGGTGGCTGGCTGGGGTTGGGCACAAGATGGCAGATACAAAATGGTGCTTGCTTAGCATACGCTGTTTAATACTGCAATTGCACAGAGCAAGGCAGAGCCACCATTTTTAAAAGGGGATTCCTTTTTCTCCAAAGATCACTCTAGCACTTATGGCCATATGTTCTGGGGGACACGGATCACACACACACACAAAAAAGGAAAATACAAATATGTACAGAAGGCATGCAGCAGCCATAGCAAGACCATGAAGCTGAAACGGAATGGCAAGTAGATGGAATAGAACCATGAGAAAATTGAGATATCATATGGTGGTGCCCTCAAGTCAAAAATTACAGTATGCAAGTAATGAACAATGTACTGGATAGAGTGTCATCCCACAAAAAAGGGCGGAGGGACTCTTGACCACACAGGGCTACAAGTTCAAAGTTGTAAGGGCAATGTAATTTCAGGGAATAAAAAAATAAACTAAAAATATAGACATAAAGGCATGGGTATCAGGGTAACAAGGGGACAATGAAAGGCACTGCAGTAGGGAACAAAATATAGAGGGAGACGAGGCCATCAAGCAAGAGGTCAAAAAAAAGGGATGGGGGGTGGAGGTATTTTTTCCAGCAGACTGACATAGTAAGGCGTTTTTGGGGTAGGGATCCCGGCATGCGGGTATGCAGAAAGTAAAGTGATTAACAAGCATTTCTATTATATTTTGAGTTTAAAAACACAGAGATGGCACCCAGGAAGATACCAGATAAGAGCACCAGTGTACAACTTATGGAGCAAGCGGCAGAATTGATGGGGAAGGTGAACAAGCTGCTGGAGGTGGCCAAGCAGAACAAAAAGGAAGACAGCAGCACTGGAAAGAGGAAGAAACCAACTGGGGGCACTGGGAAAGGTCCAGGTAACAAACGTCCACCGAAACTGGATCTGTAGGCACCAGATCAGGGCAAGGGTAAGGAACCAGGGGTTGACCTAACTAAGGATTGCAGCCTGAAAGATTACTTGGCGATGATTATAGAGGAGATAGGTGAAAAAGGGTTAGAAGAGATGGAACAGGCATTAAAGGAACTAAATGGGTGACAGAAAATGAGTAGAGGCAGACTGGGGGATCTCGGTGGGGGGGGGCAAGGTAATGATGGGATACCTGGAGTGATGCTTGGCAACCATGTCCCGCAGTCCATTAGTGAAAAAATATGGAAAGGTAATAACTAGATATCTTTGCATTAGTGGGCACAGAAACTGCAAAAAATATATATGAACAGAGGGAAATGGGGGCTAAGCCAGAAATGGCAGTAGCATTGGTATCAGTGGGTAAAATGGGTGAGGGCACAACATACAGTACAAGGGGAAAAACATTGACGCATGGCAAGCAGGTTTTACAGTTTTCATTGCCATCTTACTACAAAAGCAGCCAGAGCTGTTGTCATATTTGGCAATAATCAAGGATGTATATAAGGTAATGTTAGGGTACAGATGGCTGAAATATGATGAGGCCTTCCGACAGCAGATGGCATCTCATGGGGACCTGAGATAGGACTCTACACACACGGATCTGTGGGTATGAACACTATCAGGGCAGGCAGGGAACAGTGGATAAGGAGTTAGAGGTGGAGCAGGAAGCCAGATTGAGAAGACATGCTGGGGGTATAATAAGGCAATGTGAAGTTGAGCTCATTGTAAATTGTGACATGTTTGTTCCAAGTGTGCTTGTCAACATCCTGTATTATGGTGTAGGACGATGGGTGACAGGGCAGGTACCCAAACTTACAGTGGGCAGCCCTTTTGAGACAATTACAGAGAGGCAATTGGGGAAACTTATTGCAGGGCAACTGGGGGAGGGGGTTTCAGCAGAAGGGGGGCATTTGGCTCTGGAAAAGGGGGAGATAAGTTTGAGGTGGCAAGGAATGTCAGGAGTAGGGATTTCAAATTGGCTTACATGCCCATTAGAGTGGATATACTACAAGAATGGATCAAGGGGTACCCAGATAGAAGAGCAGGGAGATTATTGAGGGAGGGGTTCTCATGCAGTTTTAGTCTATGTTATCAAGAACATAGGGTCAGTAAGAGACAAGGAGGAGGTGGTGGACAAGACAATTTGGAAAGAAGTAACAGCTGGCAGGGTAGGAGGGCCATTCAGCGAGCCTCCTCTGGAGAACTTCACGGTATCACCGTTGGGGTTGGTGCCAAAACATAAGTGGGTGAATTCTGGCTCATCCACCACTTGTCATGCCCAGATGGGGGATCAGTGAATGACGCCATAGCAGATGAGCAGAGTGCAGTGTCATATGCAGCCCTGGACCACGCAGTTATGATTATTCAGGCAGTCGAGGGGGCATAGCTGGCTAAAACCAATATAGAGGCAGCTTTCCAGTTATTACCAGTCAGATCTGAGGACTGGGATTTACTGGGTTTTAAACTCTGGGGCAGGTACTATTTGGATAAGGCCATGCCCATGGGGTGTTCGGTGGCATGTGCTACATTTGAAGTTTTTAGCATGTGGATGCAATGGGTGTCCATGGAGCTGTATGAGTATAGGTCAGTAGTGCATTACTCTAATGATTTCCTGCTGGTGGGACAGGGATAGCAGGGGACAGGACTGGAGAGATGTTAATGGATTTTCAGGACATGTGTGGGAAACTGGGGGTACCTTTAGCAACAGGTAAGACAGAGTGGCCAACCAGGAGACTGGAGTTTTTGGGTATAGAGGTTGATGTCGAGGAGGGAATTTTTCGCTTACCAAAAAAAAAGGTGGACAAGTTAAAGCAGCTAATAAGCAGGATGAGAAGTAAGAGGAAAGTACCCCTATCAGAGGTGCAGTGATTGCTTGGACATCTGAATTTCACGTGTAAAGCAATATCACCTGAGAGAGCATTTACCAGGAAGCTGGCAATGGCCACAGGAAAAGCAAAGCTGCCGCATCACTGAGTAGACATCTCGAAAAGGGTGCACTAGGATACAGAGAACTGGAAAAATTTCTGATAAATTATAATGGAGTCACATTCTGGCAGTAGGACTGGCTTTTCAACACAGATTTAGAAGTGTATACAGATGCTACAGGGGCACATGGTATGGAGGCATATTTTCAGGGGTAATGGATGTTGGAGGCATGGCCTGAGGAGTGTAGAAGGAGAGGTTTGCTGAAGGACATCAGTTTCCTAGAAATATTTCCAATTTGAGTGGCAGTGTTAATTTGGGGGAAGTGGATGAGGAATCAGAAGGTAATCTTTTGGTGCAACAACAAAGCTGTGGTGGAGGTTATCAATAGGCAGCGAGGTTCCACAGAAACTGTGACCAGGGTATTATCACAGCTGGCTTTAGACGCTTTACATTACAATCTGTCATTTACAGCGAGGAATATTGAAGGGGTTAAGAATGACGTGGCAGACAGCCTTTCCCGTTTTCAGTTGGACAAGTTCGGGTCCTTGGTACCACAGGCCACTGTCCAGAGAATGCTGGTTCTGCCTCATTTATGGGAGAATAGCTGGAAAAAGCCCGGCTGCTGTACTGAAGGTCTTTGTCTACGAACACATTAAAATCATATGAGGGGGCAAGGAATGTGTTCCAAGAGTTTTGGCAGCAGGAAGTGATGGAAGTAAGTGAGGCCATAACAGAGGAGCAGGTCATAAGATGCATGGTTCAAAAATGGGAGGCGGGATTGCACATGTGACCATGGGAGTACAGCTAGCTGGAATTGGGTGGGCCTGTAACTTACGGGGATGGGGGAACCCAACAAGTTGAAGGTAATAAGGCGCATGCTTATTGGGTTGCAGAGGACACAGTGCAGGCAAACAGATGAAAGGAGGCCAGTAACTGGGCTATTACTGGACACCCTGTTACAGGCATTAGGACACATATGTACAAATTTTGAGGCATGTTTGTTTAGGGCAGTCTTCCTGGTCATGGCAAAGGGTGCACTTAGAGTGTGTGAAGTGTTCACCAAGAGCAAGAAGGATGGGTCGGGGGACTGCTATGAGATGAAGTTCACTGGGGTGCTGAAAGAATAATAATTTGGTTAAGGCGTTCTAAGACTGACCAAGCAGGCCATGGTGCTGAAGTCATCCTGGATAGGCTCCACCAAGAGGGCTGGTATGCAGCCACAAATCTTGAGGATTACAAGGCGATTACGCCAGTGAGAGTGAACGAGCTGTTCGTACATGGGGATGGGACCCCAGTCACTTGCTATCAGGTGGCAGGGGTAGTGAAAAGGGGAATGAATTTCTTGAGGAAAGATGCAAGGAAGTTCTCATCATACTCTTTCAGAATAGGTGCAGCATCCGAGGTAGACGCGGGGGAAGGGGGGACAGAGGAGGAGATGAAAAAAGTGGGTAGATGGCTGTCAAGAAGTTACAAGAGATATGTGAGGAAGCTGAGTTAAAAGGTTATGGCTTTCTATCCTCAGGTCTAGGGCGTACTAAGCAGGTATGGATCATGAGGCATTCATTTGTATATTGGGTGGAGAGGCACTCTGCGACAATACCAGGAGGGAGACAACTGAGGAAGGCAGCTGAGAAAACATGAGTTCAATAAAAAGGGGTCAGTGGAATGTGATGGGTGCAACCTCTGTTGTTGTTGGAGGAGTAAAAGTTGAAATTGCCTAGACCCGACTTTTTGATAATAAATCTGAGGGGAAATGATTTGGGTGACAGACCATGGGGGAATTCTGCCAAAAAATAAGGATGGATTTGGGAATCATCATAGGGTGGCTGCCTGGGCGTATGGTGGGGTGGTCGGAGATCATCTTACATTGGGTATGAAGACATGTAAGGGATATAAAGTCAACAGAGCTGGCAAGAAAGTATTTGAACCAGAGGGTGATGGTGGCGATAGCTGAAGTAAAGGGTATGCAAAGCCCCCATATGGCTATTTCCTATGATTGATCAGGATATTATAGGTCAGATGGGGTTCACCTATCAGAAGTGTGCATGTTATTTTTTTCTATTATTTATTTATTTATTTATTTTTATTTATTTAAGAATCAGTTTACAACCTTTGAGCCAGAGGCTCGTTTCCAAAGGTACTTCGTCACATAAAGACATACATTGCGTTTCGGTTACATTGCAAAAAATCAATAGGCATTCACCAGAGGTGCCACGTCACATTGTGGACAGACAAATACAATTGGGTACAGGGTACATGTAATTGATAACAGGTATTACACAAGTCGGTATCAAGTGAGCATTCTGGTAGGTAAACATTGAAACAGCTGGCACTGGCCAGGTTAAACCTAGGCATGGTGTACAGGAAAGTGGTGGAGGGGATGGTTGGGTGGAGAGCTGCCCAGGGGGCATTGTCAAGAGAAAAAAGAGGTGGAGGCTATGTTCAGAGACAGGAGCAGTTACGAGTGCTGAAGATGTGGTTCCGCGAAGTGCGGTTTTGAATGTGGAGATGGTGATGGCATTGGTGATGGTGGCAGGGAGAGAGTTAAACCAGGTTGGGGCTCTATAGCTGAAGGACCTCTGGCCACGGCTGGTTCTTGTTCTGGGGACCTTTAGAGTGGTCTTGTAGGAAGACCGTGTTGCAATGGTGGTAGGGCTCTGGTGGAGTGCCGTTACCCCAGAGGGGGAGAGCCCGAGTAGGGTTTTTTTGGTGAGGAGACAGGTCTGGTATCGGAGTCGTTCATCCAGGGTAAGCAGGTTAGCATCGACATATAGCTGACAGGTGTGTGTGAGCCTGGGGGCACCAGTAATCAATCTGCATGCTTTAGTCAGGGTTAGGTGAATTTGAGTGCAGTGGTGTCGGCAGCACCGTATACTGGCAGACCATAGTCTACAAGGACAGAGCAGACGATGTAACAGCTAGCGGAGAGCATTTGGGGAAGGCAGGTTTTATGGCGAATAGGATGCCAAGCCGGTGTTGGTGGCGGATGTTAGGCCGATGTGGCTGTGAAATGTGAGGCTGAATCAAGGTAACTCAAGGTATTGTAGGAGCAGACTTGTTCCAGTGGTTGGTTGGTGCTTGGAAGGATATAGAGTGGGTGGTTGCTAGCTTTGTTTTGGGGTTGTGAAAAGAGCATAGTTTTGGTTTTGTTAAGATTGATGGTGAGTCTGCGCTCCTTAAACCAAGCCTCAGCACTGTTGAAAGACTGCTGTAGGGAGTCCTGTAGGGAGATGGGATTACGGTGGGTGGCAAAAGGACAGCGTCATCTGCATACAGCAGAATTTTGCCAGAGCATGCACTGGGCAGGTGTTCAGATACAGCGAGAAGAAGGGGCCCAGGATGGAGCCTTGGGGGCCCCAGAGGAATGGGACCCGGGTCGGAGGTGTGCTATTAATCTTGACACACTGGGATCGAGTGTCAAGATAGCTAGCACACCATGCCAGGGGGCCAGCCGAGAGACCAGTGAGGCAGAGTGCATTCAGCAGCAGTGGATGGGAGACAGTGTCGAAAGCCTTTCAGAGGTCAATGCACACTGCACCAGCTAGGGAGCTGGTATCCAAGGAGGAGTGTAGGAAGTTGGAGAATTCAATAAGGGCAGTGCTGGTACTGTGACCTGCACGGAAGCCATGTTGCTCTGGGCATAAGATGTTATGCTTAGCCAGATAATCAGTGATTTGAATGGCCACCACTTTCTCCAGGGCTTTAGAGAGGGGAAGGAGGATGAAGATTGGCCGGTAGTTGTTGGCCGATGACCTTTATCTTTAATTGGATGTTGGAAGAATGGGAGAGGGGTGGAGCAGGGAAAGGGGGGAAGCCCATCATTTGTCGCTAGGCTAGAGATGGGCTAGTGGAGGAGTGAAAAAAATAGGGAATGAGGGTGAGGCACACAAGAAGAGGAGGTAAGGGTGACTCTAGAGGATGGGACAGGTTAATAAGAAACAGGCCCCAGCTGGGTCAGCATCCAGCCGTGGCTACATCGTGAGGTGCATATCAAATTGAGCGTGGGGTCAGGTTCTTGGCATCCACCCAAAAAGAAATAAAAAAAGATGTATAATAACCAGAATGGGGTGTTGGATGCCGGCCCATCAGCGCAGCGGTTGGGTTTCCACTCGCGACGCTGATGACATGGGTTCGGGAATGGATCTGGGTCGTCAGAGGGCCGGCCAGGAGGAGAGGGATGGAGCGTCCCATGGACAGCTCTCCTTCTCTGGGCAGAGGGTGGGGCACATGCTCGGTGCATGGAGGACCCCTAGCAGAGGCTGGGAGTTCCACCACAGCCAGCATCAAGCTGATCCAGGAGGCGGGGCGGACGCAGGACATCATTGCACATCCCTGCCTCCCACAAAAAAAAATCATAAAAAATTTATGCTGCCCATCCATCTTTGTGAAGCCCTGCCCTGGCCTCAATTAGCCTCCTGAGCTGGGGCTCCCCGACTAGTCCCAGTTTCATGGTGCCAGTTGGGGAATGGTGCCGCAACTCCACCCTCTGGTGGGCAAGCCAGGGGTGACCAAGGGAGTCACCAGCAACACAGGAGGTGGAGGCTTAGGGCGCTGTGACCAGGGGTGTGCGTTGGGGTCGTGGGCCCTAACTCTCACCCCATCACATGTGTAAACAAGCTGAAGTATAGGAGAATGGGGTGAGAGTTAGGACCGACGATCCAACAACACACCCCAATGCCGGTTGGGGGTGGGCTGGGGAGGTGCAAGGGGGGTCCAACCCCTAACACCGAATTTCCTCACTTTTGTCACTATAGAACAACCCTAACTGATGCATTAAACAGAGTTTTTGCCATGAATTGCCCTTCTTTTTGAGAATGAGAACTATAAATAGTGAATGGAATGTGGTGGGAGCACAGGCCCTTCTGCCCCATGCTCCCACCATGTGATTTTTAGTGACATAGTAACCTTAACAGCAACGGAAATGCAAGCACTAATGGTTACGCACATGGTGATGCAAATGTAAATGGTAAATCAAATGTTAATAGAAACGAAACACAAAGTGACGCCAAAGCAAACAGTGATGCAAATGGAGATGCAAGTGCATACTCAAATGCTACTGGTAACGGTCACGGTCACGGTACCATTATTGTTAATGCAAATGGTAATGGTAACAGCAAAAAAATGCCAAAGGAAACAGAAATGCAAATGCAAGCGTGTATGGAAACGAAAACCATAATGCACATGGGAATGCAATTGGAAATGCAAATGGCAACGGTAACAACAATGATGACACAAAATGAAATAAAAACACAAATGCAAATGTAAATGGAAGTGTGGCCGCAAACAGAAATGGTAATGCACACGGTGATGCAAAGTGAAACACAATCACAGACAGTAGTGGAGACAAAATAGTAACAGTAACGCAAATGGAAGCGCAAATGGAAACACAAAGGGTGATGCATACGGTGGTATACATGTGAACGCTAACGCAAACGGGTACGGAAACGCAAGTGGAAACGCTACGTGTGAAAGTAACTGTAACACACACCCTGGTTTTCCCCAACAGCTGCATAGAGAAACACAGTAACTGTAAAGAATGTATGCATAATAATGGGCCGTGGACCAGAAAATGAGGTATTGGAATACTAAATTGCTTATATCTCAGGAACTGTATGACATAGAGAAAAAATTAAAATTTCCTATGATTCATGAATTTTCCTGGCTATGTTTGCACTGAATGCTCAGCCCCCTTAAGGGCTGAGCATTTTTCCAATGAAAAGTCTGTATCTCGCAACGTTTCTGAGATATGGGCCCCGAAAGGCACGGTGGACGCCGCAATGTTAGTCTATGGGGAAATGCGTCAACTTCAGAGTACCATAACTTTGCATCCCTGCAATATTTTTTCACCAAACCATAAAAAGGCACATCTGTTAGATGTTGTCTTTCTTCCCTCCAAATTGCAACCCAAAAGACCAAACCGTTCTTTTGCAGCAGGGTGGCAAACAATTCCTGTCATTTTGGCCCTAGTGTTGCAAAGTAGTGTCATGATTTGGGACACTTTCACAAAAAAATCATGAAAGTGTCGCAGGTGTGACACTACTTTTCCCAAAAATTTCAAAAACATTTCTGCAGTGTTTACCCCCACAATAAAGACATGTCTATCATCCTCAGGGCTCGACTAGGTGAACACAAAAATAATTATGTCCCTAGATGGTCCCAATTTTAAATGCCAAGCATTTCTGTGATCAGTAACTAAAAAAAATGGCTGACTCATGACACTACAGGGGTCGTTTGTGACACTAAAAACTGTATTTGCGACACAGTCAAACTTTTTGTTAACTTTTCCCACTGACTATAATGGGAAACTTGTTTTTTGAATAACTTTTGAGCCATTCAATATTTTTTCACAAAATATTCAAAAGGCAAATTGTGGAACCTGGCCACATGTTTCCTGAAGTTTTCAGACCGGTTGCGTAAACCTTGCGACCTGTAGGCGCGAGCAAAAAATGCGCAAAAAACTGCAAATGCACCCAGAATATCGCTTAATAACTTCGCAGCTGTATATCCGACCAGTACAAAAGTTGGCATATCCCAAGATCTATGGCTACGCCCCATGCCTGCCAAATCTCACGCAAATCTGTTAAATAGTGGCAAAGTTATTAAGGTGCAAAGTTTCACCATTTAACCTTAAATGGGGTACTCAACCCTAACGATGGTACATAAAATATATATATACTGTATATGTATATGTATATCTATCTATAGGGGATATAACATGGCCTGACTGAAGATATCATATTTAGCTTCACGAGAGGCTAATGATATCATGATATCTCACGAGTGGCGAAGCCAAGAGTGAGATATCATGATGTCATTGGCCTCGAGTGAAGATAAATATGATATCTTCAGTCAGGCCATGTCATGTTCTGTTTATATAATGTATGTTTTGGGCTGCACTCAACAAAAGCTCCAGATGTCCACTTAATACAATCCCCTACATAGAGGTGATGGCTATTTCAACACAAATCTGCAGTATCTTTACCAACACAACAGATGCCATATGTTGTTGAAAAAATATATATGTGGTTGATCCTGCTACTTTAAAATTATTATAAAAAACTTGTCTGGATTCTGATTGATGTAGTCATGGCTACCCCCAACACAAATCTCCATACCCCGCCCCGCTCCAAAACAGCAGATTACATATATTATGAAAACAAATCTGCTATTGCCACTTTAAAGTTTTCATAATATGTATCAGGTTGATCCTGCCTGCATCTTTAAACAAATTAATTATTGAAAAACGTACTTTATCTGGTTGATCCTGCAACTTTCTTTTATCCACCTGCAACTGTAATGTAGCGTGACCTAGCGCTATGCCCTGAAATATAACGTGACCGAGTGCTAGGAAGATTCAAATGTGAAGCACTGTAAGATATTTTTAATTAGGGACCCTGTGCTCTAAAACTTAGAAAATGTATCCTTTTCTGAATGCTACCTGTATTTTGTGAAAAGAAGCTGCTGACAGTATTGAGAGAAGACAGGAGCGCCACCTACAACACCAGACAGCAGCGCGGCATGTGTTACACAACAGACACGCCGCACTTCTGTCTGGTGTTGTAGCTGCCGCCTCACTCGCTCTTCCCTCAGTACTGTCAGCAGCTTCTTTTCACAAAATAGAGGCAGCATTCAGAAAAGGATGCATTTTTTTTAAGTTTTACAACACAGGGTCCCTAATTGAAAATATTTTACAGTGTATCACATTTGAATCTGCGTAGTGCTCGGTCACGTTACATTTCAGGGCATAGCGCTCAGTCACGCTGCATTACAGTTGCAGGTGGATA
This sequence comes from Neoceratodus forsteri, assembly GCA_016271365.2. Taxonomy (NCBI): domain Eukaryota; kingdom Metazoa; phylum Chordata; order Ceratodontiformes; family Ceratodontidae; genus Neoceratodus; species Neoceratodus forsteri. The sequence continues at coordinate 30,323,310 of CM028129.1, forward strand.
AAATAAAGTCACAGGATCAACCAGATAATGTATGTTTTTCAATAATTAAGTTGTTTAAAGATGTAGGCAGGATCAACCAGATCACAGAGATGTTTGTGTTTGGGGGGTGGCTCATAAAGGGACACAGCAAAGACAGACAGCTGGACGATGGAAAGTGAAAAACTTTCACTTTTATTATGATGATGTATAGGAACATGAATATATCAGTGATATCTTCACATGCAAAGATATCATTGATATCTCCCAGACCTGGCTGAGATATTACTTTTTATCCTGCTATTTAGCCTAAAACATACATTGTATAAATATATACTGTATATATATATGCATATATTCATATATATATATATATTTATATGGGGGTGCAAGAGGATAGGTTCGACTGGAATTACCAGGGATGTTAGATGAGGGTGGCAATGGGGGAGTAGCTGAAGGATGATTGCCTAAAGAGGGCAATGGAAAGGAATAAAAATGGAAAGGGACCTGGGGGTAGTAATATCAGATGACTTAAAGGTGGGCAAGCAATGTGAGAGGGCAGTAAGGAGGGCTGGGGGGAAACTGGGATGCATAGGGAGAGGCATCACCAGTAGAAAACAGGAAGTTGTTATCCCTCTGTACAGACAGCTGGTGAGACCCCATCTGGAGTACTGTGTGCAGTTCTGGAGACCCATTCTCCAAGGACATAGACAAGATGGAAGCTGTCCAGAGGAGGGCACTAAAATGGTGCAGGGTCTGCACAGGAAGACATATGAAGAGAGACTCAAGGAGCTTAATATGTATAGCCTCGAGGAAAGGAGGGAGGGGGGACATGATAGAAACTTTCAAGTACCTCAAGGGAATCAACAAAGTCCAAGAGGGTAGCATCTTTCAAAAAAAGAGGTGTGCAAGAACAAGGGGGCACAATTTGAAGATGGGGGTGGCTCAGAGGTAATGTAAGCAAGTATTTTTTCACAGAGAGGGTTGTGGATGCATGGAACGGCCTTCTGGAGGAGATTGTGGAGTCAAAAACAGTGACTGAATTCAAGCATGCATGGGACAGCTATAAGGCAATTCTAGGGGGTGGGGGTAGAAAGAAGTAGGCTGCTGGTTAACTAGGATCTGCAGCTTATCCATTAGGTAGGGAAATGGGCAGACTGGGTGGGCCAAGTGGTCCTTACTGCCGTCAAATTCTATGTTTCTATGTTTCTAAATGTAGGGTGTCAGATCAAGGAGCTGCCAGCAGAGGGCAGCAGAAGAGAAATTTAATGTGGGGAATAAGAAGTCATGGATGGGCTGCCAGCAAGAGAGAAACATGTTGGTTATGGCAAAGGTGACTGCCAATAAGACAGAGTGACTAAAGGTCATGGAGCTAGAGGGCTGAGAGAAATAGGGGATGCGGGGGTGGACACAAAGATAGGAGATGGGGGGGGCTCTAGAGGGGCCAGGTTAGTATGAAACAGGCTCAGGCTGAGTTGGCATCTGGCTGTGGCTGCATCATGGGGGGAGGGCATATCTGAAGTGTGAACTGTGGTTCGGGTTCTTGGCATCTGACCCCAAAAGAAATAAGAGACAGGTGTATAATAACCAGAAGGGGGTATCGGGTCAAGCATCCGAACCCTGAGAAGAATGTGGAAGAAATTTGGAAGAAAGAAGGAAAGGTCAGGAAGGAAATGGACTCTGTTTTTAGTTGCAAGTGAAGTATGATTATGAATGTTTTGAATTGTGATGAAAAGGATGTATTAAGAAATGTGGTATGAATTTTGAATATATAATAAAACAGTTTATCAATTGAGCACCCAAAATAATTCTGGTCTGCATATCATTTCCATGGGAAGATCCCACTGCTAAATGTGCTTTGTTTATTTTGTGCAGCACTTGGGTTAAGGTCTTATAAAAGTGCTGTTCATTTAGCCATGCAGTATCATTTCATAACATCCAGGCATTCAGGAGAAAAAAAAAAAAAAGAACAGTGGCAGAAATCTCTGGGAATCCATGACCTTAGATGTACCCCGCTTCCATTGGTGAACACTTAATTAACTGTGGTCACCATGAAGTTTCCACATCTGTTTAGTGTACAATATATGTGATGTACTATAGTTTGCTGCTTATACTTAATTGCGCAGTACGTGACTTGTGTGCGGAAATGTCTTTATGAATTGTGCTTTGTTTATAAGGTACAGCCTTTGCATTAGGGGCTTTTAAAAGTGCTGCTCATTTTTGTTAGACAGTATTATTTCACAGCATCCAGGCTCTCAGGAGAGAACACACCACCAGAGGTAGAAATCTCTGGGAAACCATGGTCTTGGATGTGTGCCCCTTCCTCCCAGGACCACTAAATGAAATGTGCCATCACTCCTGTGTTTTATGCGCACTAGAGTTTAATGTGTTTACTGCATGTTACTGCTGCGGGGGAGTTTTTATTAAAACATTTCACAATGTAATACATTTTATATACAGTGCAATACAGTATGCAGCACATTTTAACATTTTATTCTGGCCAAAATATGGCAAGCATAATTAAAGCTTATTCTCAGATCTATACACACCACTATGAATAATTACAGCACATGCAATACCACGGAGTACAAAAAACACTTTTTGAAAGAAAAAATGATACAAACAAATACAGTTGATGACTGTACTCCGCAGTGAATGACTGTACTCTGCAGTGAATGACTGTACTCTGCAGTGAATACAGTACTGTACAATAGTGATTCACATATGTCGCACTGCCCTGCTTGGCAACTAAGACTGGCAACACTTTCCGCAAGTGTGCAGTGCATCACCTGCAGCGTCTTCTTTTTAAGACTTCCAAAATAACTTGATGGCATCAACAAGTTCTTGTTTTCTCTGTGTTTTGTTCTTTCTCCCTATAAATGTTTTAATGGCATGCCACACCGTCTCAATCAGATTCATATTTGGAGGGGTGGTGGGACAAATAAAAAAACAAAGAATATGGGACGGACACTTCTGTTATTGTGGCCGCTGTTCACCACAATACTTACTCAGGTGGTGTCCTAACCCAATTAATTCCAACAGCTGCAATAGCAGCTGCTGATGCATTGTGTTTAGGGTCATTGCCTTGAAAGAATCTATGTCTGTCCAGCTATTTATTCCTCCTACATTTCTTCACTGCTCCTACAATGATATGTTCCCTGAAGAATTTGCTATCCATGGCTCCTATGTATAGCAAGTGGTGCAGTTCTTAATATGAGCAAGTACCTATCATAAGGCTTTGTCTCTTACAATTTAACATTATTAACCCTCAAAAATGTGATTGGATATGGAGTGACTAACTTAGAGCTTTGCTTTAGAGGGTGTTGTGGCCTTAGCTTAATGGAGTCCCTGCCCATCTTGCAAAATGCCAACAAAGTAAATGGCTCCAAAGCTGCTGTTGTCCCATCAGAAAAACAAAATGGCATCATGAAACATCACATTGTTCTCAGTCCATGTCCTGGCCTGCTGAAGTCTCTTCAGTTTGTTCACATCTTGGATCATGGGACAAAACCTTTATGAAAAAAAAATTTCTTATGACATGAAACTGAATGCGAGAACATAGGATAACATTTTCTCATGACAACGGCCTGTTTTTGAGTGGCTTTACCTTGCATGCCTGAATGTCCATCCCATCTGGTGGCACATTCTCTTTACAGAGGAGACATATGCCATTACCCCATGTTCTGCAGCCAGACATTCTACAATTTCCCTCATGGTGGTCTCATTGTCATCAGTTAGCGTGCTGTCCACAAGTCACATTGTTTCACTGTCCACAGAAAGAACATTAATGTGAGACTAACAAAATACAAATAAAGACAGTAGGTGACCATTAAATAGAGAAAAATGCCTGTGCAGCTGTGTGTTACAAGCATGTTATACACTCCTGAGATGTGTGATAATCCATAAACCTCAAGAGTGAAGTTGAAACTCAAGTTTTATTTTATCATTGTGTTCATTATTCCAAATCATTGTGGTGCCATATTATAACACCTTGATGGGCAGCATCGAGAAGTGTGATTTTGGGTTTCCTAATCCTGAGGGTAGGGATGTGGTATCAATGGAATACCTGGTTTGTAAATGCCCGTGCTTCTGATGGTTGTTAGGGGACACTTTGTGTAACAATTATCCTAAATAGAGGTGGGCAAAATTTGCAAATTCTGCTTTCACGGAACTTTCGTGTTATTTTAGAAATTTTGCAAAATTTTCCAAACTTACACCATTAGCAAGATTGGAATCTTCCGAATGTGTTTGGCAGATTTTCACCCTATTTTGTGGAATTTTTAGCTGAACTGTGGAATATACACATGAACTGCGGAATAACAGTTCTGAGGAATTTTATTCTGCAGTTTACTGGATTATTCCGCACTACATATAATTATTCTGCAGTTTAGTGATCCGTTCTGCAGACTTTCTTCCCTGCAGTTTAACACATTAACCCACAATTCATACATTCACTCCACAGTTCGATGACTCACTGAACTTCAAAACAAATGCATGAATTGTGGATTATTGTATTAAACTGCAGAAAAGAAATCCAGAGAACTGACCACTGACAGTCATCCTTCTGCTGAATTTTGTTTCCTCAGTTTAATACAATAATCTACAATTCATACAGTTATTCTGCCATTCTGAGTTGTAATTTCCACAAAGGTTGCTAATTTGGAGGTCACAGAGGCACTCAACTGTGATAGCTAGCTGATCTTTGAGCTCCTGGCCGCCCTGGAAGATCATCCTGTTTTGAAGACTTGAAAGGTAGCCCTTGACCCCTATTTGTGAACAGAATGCTTAGGGAACATCAGGGGAGTAATTGACAAGACTTGTAATGAAAACTACAAGTGGAAGTAAGAGCACCAGCTGTCTGAAGATTTCCCAATCAGCAACATGAGTCAGCCTGACAATGGCACACAGGCATTCGAGGACCCACTCACAATCTCGGGACCTGGGACCGATTCAAAAAACTGCAGTGGAGACTCAAACTAGCCTATTCCTCCTCACAAATCAAATTACTACCACTGAAAATCAAATTGTCTCCCTGATGGAAAAAGAAGAGTACAATGATAGGAGGCTTCTAAAAGTGAAGCAGCAGATTGAATGACATGCCTCCAAGCTGGAAGATCTGGAAGGACAGTGTAATTGAAAAAATATCTGAATCCTGGGACTCCAGAATGGCAATGAAGGGAAAGACCCAGTGAGGTGCCTGCAGGACAATTTGCCACTATGGTTGCAGTTAGATCCACTCAGTACCTGTTCGAGATAGAGTGAACCCATAGAATAAAATGAGCCCACGTCACCTGCCAGCAACAAGCCCAGATCATTTCTTTTCCAACTGTAAGATTCCTTGACAAAGAAATCATCCTTTGCAATGCAAGAGAGCTCCACAATATCAAAATGGCAGGCAATCAGTTCTCTTTTTTATCCTGACTATCCATGGTCCATTCTGGAGTGGAGACAGGGATTCAATCGTATAAAGCAGGGCTTGAGGAACAGGGAACTCATGTACTCTACTTTACCCTGCAATCCTGCAAGTGAATTACAAAGGCACCCTGTGGCAGTTTAACTCCCCCAGAGAGGCTGATGCCTTCTTCCAGGAATATCTAGAATCACCTGAGAGAATGAGAACCCAAAGACGACATCCACCAGAGAATGAACAGACTTACCAAAATTCAATATTTGGAATCCGGTGAGAAAGCCGGGAAATTGTTGGCCTACAGAATGAGACAAACCGAAACAGTCAGACATATATCAGGTCTCTATTTCCCTGGCAATGACACAATATGTACAGACCCAAAAGAAATAGCCCAAGGATTGGGACTTTACTATCAGGCCCTTTACGCGGAAGAACCAGACGCGTCCCCAGCCCAAGTAGAAATTGCCCAGTACCTAGATAAGGTTACCCTCCCCATGTTACCAACAACACAAGCGATGTTGCTTGTAGGCTATATCACACGAGAGAAAATACACCAAGCCGTTCACCAATTACCCCCGGACAAGTCTCCAGGCCCGGATGGCTTTCCGAATAACTTATACAAGAAGTGTTACAAAATTCTAACACCGATATTGCAGGAGGTGTATAATTACTGGTATAATAATGGATTCTCAGAGCAAAGTTTTTCAGAGGCAGTGATTACCCTCATCCCAAAACCAGGGAAAGATCCCATGTATCCTGAAAACTACCGTCCCATCTCTCTATTAAACTCAGATTTTAAAATCCTGGCAAAGATACTGGCTAATAGGTTAACTCCCATCCTGGGCGAACTCGTTAGGCCCGAGCAGGTTGGTTTCATGACGGGACGGTCCTCAAGAGACCATCTGCGAAAGTTGTTACATCTCATTTCAATTGCAAACAACTCCAACAACCCAGCTACTTTAATTTCTTTAGATGCCGAGAAGGCTTTCGATCGGGTCTCCTGGGACTTTCTTTTTGAAACCCTACATCGATTTGGTCTCCCTGATGAGTATATTAGGTGGGTTCATTTGATGTACACTTGCCCCACGGCTAGAATCTTAAGCAACAGCATCTTTTCCAACTCATTTCCCCTTAGGCGGGGTACTAGGCAGGGATGTCCTTTATCTCCTCTCCTTTTTAACCTTTATTTAGAACCTCTAATTCGGCACCTCCTCAGTGCCCAAGGAATACCAGGTATATTAGTCAGGGAAAAGAGATTTTCACTCTCGGCCTATGCGGACGATATACTTATGCATATCAAAGACCCACAGCAAGCTATCCCCAATTTGCTGAAAGAAATTAAGGCCTTCTCAAGGGTTTCATATTATAAATTAAATTGCTCTAAAACTAAGATTCTTCCGTTGAATAACTGGCTTACACGTGCCATGGTAGCACCCTTCAATATGTCCTGGGAATCTAGATCGCTTCTGTATTTGGGTATCAAAATAACAAGAGATATCAACCATCTGGCAAGAGAAAACCTTAGTCCCCTTATCCAGATCCTGAAGGCTGATCTTGACCGCTGGGTGGCTTTACCACTCTTCATATGGGGTAGAGTCAACATGGTAAAAATTATTATTCTCCCCCGCCTATTATACCCCTTGGGAATGATAGGATGCTACTTCCCCAAAGCTTGGTTCGCTAAAGTGCAGAAAATGCTAAACACGTTCATATGGAAGGGAAAACAAGCCCAGAGAGCATACCATAAACTAACGGTTCCTAAAACACAGGGAGGATTAGCATCCCCTTCTTTTTTCACCTATTACTGCGCTCAACACCTGAGAAAGATAGTATTCTGGTTACAGGCCGACCTCCCTCCAAGAGTTGACAGATATGTGCCTGTGTGGGTGGAGATAGAGAAACATTTAGTAGCCGGACACCAATACTCACTACCCGCTTTTATGTTTACTACACCCTCCCAGGCTCCCAAACAGTTCCAAAATACCCCAATAGGGTGGTCACTTAGAGCAGTCCATCAGATGCAACAACATTTTTCTCTAAGCTGGCATCAGTCGCTCATGCAACCGATTGCAGGGAACCCTCACTTTAAAATAGGAGGAAGGCCTATCCCCTCCTCTTTTTGGGCACCGATGAATGAGACCTCTTCTACCAAGGGGAAGTAGTTTCATTCTCTCATCTCCAGTCTCGTTACAAAGTGCCGGACTCGAACATATTTAAATTTATCCAAATTAAACTTGCAATTTTTGCTTTTACAGGATATACAGCAGGTCAAATGGTAGAGGATCCAGAGGTGCAAGTGTTAATTCAGGTAGCATCCAAATCCCACCCTGTTTCTGGGGTGTATAAAAAACTGCAAACATTAGACCCACAATTACCTAAGGGGGTATGTTACCATTGGGTGCATGAACTAGAGTTGACACAGGATACAGACGTATGGAAGAGAATATGGCGAAACTGCTATAGATTTATCAAACAGGACAGGCTCCGCATGGTTCAGTTTAACATAATGCATAACATATATTACACGCCAGCAAGGTTATATAAGTGTGGACTTATCCCCACACCTCTTTGTAGAAGATGCCAAGAGGAAAAGGGCACATTGTTCCATATGTTGTGGACCTGCCCGAAAATCAGGCCCCTCTGGCATGCCGTGATGAAAGGGTTAGATCTTCTCCTTGATCTGCAGCCATTGCTTACCCCAGAAGCCTGCTTATTATACATGTTTCCCACAAGAACTACATTGCGGCAAAAGGCCCACATTGCCCTAGCGGCAGCTAATGTCAAATTGATAATTTTAAGACACTGGAAGGATGACCAAACACCCACGGCGACAGAATGGTATAGAGAAATGCTATTGGCATTACAGTTAGAAAAACATATTGCTTATATGAGACATAGAGGAGATGCATATTTAGCTTTATGGGGCCCACTTGACGCCGCATTGGCAGTATGAAAACCTAAGAGTCATTACTCTCCTTTGTCCACATACTTGTGCATCTCCTTCTACTTTGAACAATAGGTGACAGAACCTCGGCTTATACCATTGGATATTGCACTTGGCAGGGGGTAGAGGGTCAGCAAGGGAGGGGTGGGTGGGTGGGAAAGATGTGTTTTATGTGTTTTCTTTTTTTTTTCTTTTGGGGATATAGGAGAACAGAGCTGAAAAGAATGAGCTGATGATAACCAATTATGTACTAAGGCAACTTGCTGAAAATGTATGTAAGCACTGCTTTGAACTAAGCTCAAGTAAAACATACTTAATTGAAAAAAAAAAAAGAGAGAATGAACGGACAAGAAGCAGAAACTCCACAGGACCATGCACGACCCTCCAATCTCGCCATCCTCCCCTTAGCACTCGATGGCAAATATGAACCCTTAACTTTTCAGCTATCTCCTCAGAAGAGAGGTAGTGAAGGTAGTGAGGGGAAGATTTGAGGAACTGGGTAGGCTGTGCAGGAAGATGGGGGAGTCAGTGGCCTTCTCAGAGGTGCTCCCAGCACCCTGTGTGAATACAGTGAGGAAAGGTAGAATTTGGGACTTCAACACTTGGCTGGGGGAATGGTGCTGAGCTAAGGGTATGTGTTAGTGGTGGTCATGGGCAGAACCTGGGACAATAATGATCTCTATACAGGGGACAAGCTAAACCTGAGTGGGGAGGGGAAGGGGGTATTAAAGCAGGGGATAAAGGGGTACATAACAACAAAGGTGGATTTAAACTGGGGAGTTAGCAAGTGGACAACCAGTAGGCTGGGATCCCAAAGAGGGGAGCCGAACGAGCTCACCCCCCAAGTTAGCGAGGAGGGAATTGGGGGATTGGCATGAGGGGAGATTAAGAGGGGGGAAATCAGAGAGGGGTAGGGAGATAAATTGGTTGGATGGTGGTCTCATTGAATGTAAGAAGCCCAGGTAACAAATCAGCTAAGTTATAGGCTTTCTTGTCAGTAGGGAGGGTGGACACTGCAGAAATCACAGAAATGTGGACCAGCCAGTACCAGGATTGGGATATGATGATCCTGGGGTATAAAATATTCAGGAAGGATAGGGCCAAGGGGAAAGGGGTGTAGCAATATATGTACAGGAGGGAAAAGGGTGTACAAGGGAGGAGGGGGAGGAAGGAAGAACAGAGGCCCTATGGATGCTGTTTCAGGACTCAGAAAGTAGGATACTTAGGATGGGTATAGTGTACAGGCCACCAGCTCAAGTGGATGCCCTGGACAGAGAGTAAGCTAAGCAAATTAGAAGTGTTTGTAGGTAGAGGAACACAGAGGTGGTGGGGAACTTCAGCATATCTGGTGTGGATTAGAGCAACCCAACCATCACGAGTGCAAAGGAGCAGGTCATATTAGAGGCATTTCAGGAAGCTTACTGGTGCAGCTGGTCCATGAGCCAACTAGGTGGGAAAAGACTCCGACCTGGTACTATCAAATGGGAATTTGGGGGTGGAGGACCAGATGGCATTCACCCAATGGTACTTAAGGAACTAGCAGAGATCCTGGCAGGACCACTGGCTGGCCTGTTCAATACCTCCCTGGACACAGGATGCATACCACAAGACTGGAGAATGGCCCATGTTGTGCTCATTCACAAAAGTGGCCAAAAGGATGAACCAGGCAACTACAGGCCAGTGAGCCTCACATCAATTGTGGGAAAGCTCATGGAGACAATCCTGAAAGAGAGGCTGGTGACCTTTTTGGAGGGCAATGGACTCCAGGACAGTCGACAGCATGGGTTAGTCTCTGGTAGATCCTGCCAGACAAACCTAATTGAGTACTATGACTGGGTGACCAGGGAACTGGACAAGGGCAATGTGGTGGATGTCCTGTATTTGGATTTCAGCAATGCTCTTGATTCCATGCTGCATGGGAGGCTAGAGGGGAAGCTGGAATATATAGGAGTGGGAACAAAGATGGTCAGCTGGATCACCAACTGGCGGAAGGGAAGGCAACAAAGTGTGGTAGTTGAGGGGGACTTTTATCACAGAGGGAGGTGATGAGCAGGGTACCACAGGGATTGGTACTGGGACCAGTGCTATTTGGGATATTCATAGCTGATATCTCACTCGGGATCCGGAGCAAGATCAGTCTTTTCACAGATGATATGAAGATGGGAGCTGTGGTAGATGACATTGAAGGGTGGAGGGGGCTGCAGGATGACCTGACCAAACTACAGGAGTGGTCAGAAACATGACAATTGGGTTTCAACACCAAGACGTGCAAGGTATTACACTTTAGAGCTAGGAACCAGGGGAGGAGCTATCAGCTGGGAGGGGTACAGTTGGCATGCACAGAGGAGGAAGAGGACCTAGGGGTTCTTATAACAGGAAGTATGAACAACTCAGCTCAGTGCAGGAAGGTGGCAGCTAAAGCCAACAAGATTCTGGGGTGTATAGCGAGGGGAATCTCCTCCAGAAATAGTGAGGTGATCATTTCCCTGTACAGGTCACTGGTCAGGCCACACCTGGAGTACTGTGTGCAGTACTGGTGCCCATTTCTGAAGAAGGACATCAGATTGTAGGAGAGGGAACAGCTCAGAGTGACTAAGATGATACAGGGATTGGAAGGAAGGTCTTATGATGATAGGCTGAATGAGCTGAACATGTATATCCTGAAGGAGAGGAGGGATTGGGGGGATATGATTGAAACCTTAAAATACTTAAAGGGGATAAACAAGACCAATACAGAAGGGATTTTCCAAATTAGAAGAGGGAGGAATTTGAGAGGGCATCAGCTGAGATTGGAGGGGGGAAGATTCAGGAGGGAAATCAGGAGGAATGTTTTCATGGAATGGGTGGTGGACAAGTGGAATACTCTGCCAGAGGAGGTGGTATCTAGTAGGACAGTTAGTGGTTTTAATAGGGGTTGGGAAATAGTGTGTGTGGGGTGTAATTATGAAATGGGGAAGGGAGGGTGAGGCAGCTGCCAGTTGAAAGGATAGCTGCACAATTGAGCAGACTCGATAGACAGTGAGGCCAGATTCTGCTGGTGTTTTGCATGTTCATATGTTTGTATGTTCATTTGTAACACTCCGTAAAAACCGGAGGTAACCCAGTGACAACTGTATTGATGGACCACATGTAAGTACTGATTTTAGTTTTATTTCTAGTGCCTAACAGGAAAGATGGAGAAAAACAAGACTGAGATCTGCAGGTGGGGCTGGCATTCATTTTTGGACCATGTGCACTACACAATCAATGTCAGGGGTAGATGCCACCAATTTATTGAACAGAGACTCATATCACGATACCTGTTTCCCCATGAACTGTAAAACTAGGGTCCATCCAACTGTCCCATGAGACAAGCACACAATACGGGACACCACCTGCATGTATGCCAAGCACACCCATACCATCAAAGTGCCATGCCAGCAGAAATCATTGTCATGGTGCACCATGCGGCCATTAACACCCCCACCAGCTTTGGGAGAAACAGTATTGCAGTTCGAGTGGGTGACTGATTTCATTGATAACATGTCAGCAAGAACCAAGTCAGTCTGATACTGACAAAAAGAAACTGACCAAACCACACTGCAGTTTGATAGCCCACTTGGCTGTTCAATGTGGAAAGGATGTTTTGCCTTTGACTCACTCTCCAGCAGCAGGCAGGAATTCCCTAAGCATTAGATCGAGTGCTTTCTCATTGGAATTTACTTGGAAAAGGACCCTCCAGAGTTGTACAGTGTAACAAGGCAACTAAAAACTCTTGTTCTTTGTTTTGTATTTTACGTCCGGGGATGCTCTCCTCTTCCCTAAATGGCAAACACACCATTTACATGGTGACAGATCATTCAAGCAGAAGGCAGCTCGATATAGCCATAAGGTACCAAACGGTGATGACTATAAAGGTGAACAAAGCAATGGAGCCTGATGGGATTCATCCCAGAATTCTAAAAGAACTAAGGGTAGAACTAGTGACACCACTGACTATCCTCTTTAACAAATCATGGGAAGATGGGGTGCTACCTGAGGACTGGAAGAGGGCAGATGTTATTCCACTTCACAAAAGTGGGAGCAGGGCAGAAGCAGGAAACTACAGACCTGTTAGTTTAACCTTAGTGATTTGGAAAATGATGGAATCACTTCTGAAGGAAAGAATTGTTGAGTACCTTGAGGCCAGAGGGGCACAGGACCCAAGGTGGCACAAATTCACAGCGGGAAGGTCATAGCAGACTAATCTAATAGATTTCTTTGACTGGGTGACCAAAGTAGTAGATCAGGGAGGAGCTGTAGACATGGCCTACCTAGACTTTAGCAAGGCATTTGACACAGTCCCATGCAAAAGATTAATATACAAATTGGCCAGCCTGGGAGTGGGTCCCAAGATGGTAGCCTGGGTAAAGAATTGGCTGGAGAACAGGACACATAGGGTAATAGTAAACGGAGTCCACTCTGAAAAAAGGGGGGTTACTAGTGGGGTACCGCAGGGTTCAATACTAGGACCGGTCCTCTTTAATGTCTTTATAAGTGACATTGCAGAGGGACTGGAAGGAAATGTTCAAAGGACAAGCACCCTCCTAGACTGGATACTGACCAGCCACCCATCCCACATCTCAAAAGTCTCCATTCTCCCAGATAGGTTAAGTGACCACTCCCCAGTCGCATGTGAATGGTCTAACAAATTCAGCCCACCACCACCCAAACTAATAAACAGCAGACTCCTTCCATGTGGTCAATTGAAGCACCTCAAATTACTCCTGAAACAACAAGACTGGTCACCTATCTTCCATGCATCAGATGTCAACTCTGCACTTGACTTCTTCATCAGCTCCTTCAATGCTGCCTGTGATGTTTACGCCCCCTTCAAAAAGAGGAAAGTAAAACGCCTTAGCAATCCATGGCTCACTAATGATCTCCTTACATTTCTGAAAGCTAGGGACCACCTTTGGTTTTAGGCCCGGGCCACTGGTAGGCAAATAGATATACAAAACTACAAACATGCCCGAAATGACTGCACCAAAGAAATACGCCTGAAGAAAAGTAACTATTACAAAGATGCCCTCACAAACACCTGGGGAAAGGGGAAGTCCTTCTGGAATAATCTCAAGGAAGTTACAGGAATACTGCCCAAAACATCACCTTCAATGCTGGACGTGTATGGGACAATAACTCTTGACCCTTCCACTATAGCTAATATGTTCAATAACACGTTCACTGACCTCAGTAGTGTTCTTCCTCCAGACTTCTTTGATGAAGACCTCCCTCCTGCATCCTCCCCCACCCCCTTTTCAAGTCACCCTCCTTTTTACTTCAGAGCAGTCAGGAGACATGAAGTCCATAGATATGTCTGTAAAGCAATTGCTGGATCTAGAATAAGTTGCGACTCACTTGATCTCAAACTGCTGTCCCTTACTCTTGATGAAGTACTATCTCCTCTAACCTGGATTTTCAACCTCTCCCTCAGCCTTGGCCAGTTCCCTGACAGATGGAAATCTGCCACCGTGACGTCAGTCCACTAGAGTGGGGAACAAGGCCCTTCATGGAAATTATAGGCCTATAGCCATACTACCCCCCTCACTGAAGCCATTGAATGTCTGGTATCTGACCAGCTAATGGACTATCTGGACAAGTACAACATCCTTTGTAAACAACAGCATGGCTTCAGAAAAGGCCACAGCACCACATCTTCCCTCCTTGAATTCCCAGGAGCAATTCACAACTCCCTGGACAAGAATTACCTCACTGGTTCGGTCTTCATAGACCTGACCAAGGCATTTGACACTGTCCATCATAGAATACTCCTCACAGAACTGCTAAAAGCTGGTGTCTTCCCTGAGTATACAACTTGGTTTAAGAGCTACCTGGAAACCGTTCCCAAAGAGTGAAAATTGCTGATGTCCTGTCAGATGCTAGACCAGTACGCTCAGGAGTCCCCCAGGGATCCATTCTCGAGCCACTCCTCTTCAGCGTGTTTTTGAACAATCTTCCACATTCCTGTCAAGAACAAATCCTACTCTATGCTGATGATGCCATCATTCACACCACCCAACAGGACCCCCACCTACTCCAAAACAAGCTTCAGAAGGGTTTCACCTCCATTGAAACATGGTTTAGTAGTCAAAAGCTGGTTCTCACCTATAAGAAAACCAAGTCAATGCTTTTCTGTGGTTCCCACAACAAACATAGGCTTCACCCCCTTAATATTACAACCTGCCTTGGTGCTGTCCTCGAACAGGTTCACTCCTTTAAATATCTGTGGATCACCATAGACAGCAACCTATCCTAGAGCATCCACATAGATAGCATCGCCAAAGCTGCAAACACATGCGTTGGTCTCCTCTACTGGCACAGGTAATGCCTTACCTCGGATGTCTTAAGGATAGCAGTACAGAGCTCAGCGGTCTCTTTAATCAACTATGGTCTGATTATTTATGGCTCTGCAACTGACACAGTCCTCAGGCGCTTATCCTTGGCCCTAAACAAAGCTTGCTGATTCATCACAGGATCCCACTGACTCACCCGTACATGTGACCTCTATGTCCAAACAGGGTGGCTCCAGTTATCAAACCGTATCAAGAACCAAACTTGTCTAATGGCTAAGAAAGTTGTGCTACATCTTGCTCCTCTGAGAGTCCAAAGTCTTCTCCATAGAGCATGCAACCCCCGCCTTACCAGGGCTTTAGAAAATGAAATGCTGCACATTCTTCGGTGCTGCACCACACAAGGCCAAAGATCCTTTGCGTAATGAGCTCCTAGCTGGATTAATGGACTCAACAAAGACATCTCCTCTCTGCAAAAGCTAGGCCAGTTCAAAGCCAACCTTCGTCTCCACCTAGCTGCCTCTAGCTCCTGCGACTGTCCCTCATAATCTGATCTCCCTCCTAGCACTTCTACTCCTACCCACTCTCTTCCTCTTCCTACAGCCTACCATCCCCTCCCCTCCTTTTTTTGGCCCCTACCCCAAGCACTTTTTTGAGGCCTGACAAATGCCCACTGCTGCATCGCTCTTTTTGTGTCCATTCCAAGCCTCAGTTACCTCTGGCTACCCTGCACCCTGGTACTCACTTTCCCTCAATGTAATGTATTTCAGCTGCTTAAAAATGTCTGTGCACCATTTCTGTATTGTTACTCAACTCTATGTAATGTTTGTACTGTACCTCAATTGACATGCAACCTTTGTAAAAGAGCCTTGGCTCAAAGGTACTTGTAATCCTGGACTCTAAATAAAGATATAAAGAAATAAAATAAAAAAGTATGTCTCTTTGCAGATGACACAACAATCTGCAACAGAGTGAATACACAAGGTGGGGTGGAAAAGGATGAGAAGGGACTTGGCAAGGCTGGAGGAATGGTCAAATGTGTTGCAGCATAGATTCAGTGCTAAGAAGTGCAAAGTAATGCACCTGGGAAACAAAAACCCAGGGGAAGAGTACACAATGGGGGGTGAGATACTAACAACAACAAAAATGGAAAGGTACCTGGGGATAGTCATATCAGATGACCTAAAGGTGGGCAAGCAGTGTGAGAGGGCAGTAAGGAGGGCTGGGGGATACTGGGATACATAGGGAGAGGCATCATCAGTAGAAAACAGGAAGTTGTTATCTCTTTGTACAGACAGCGGGTAAGACCCCATCTGGAGTACTGCATGCCATTCTGGAGACCTAGTCTCCGCAAAGACATAGACAGGATGGAGGTGGTCCAGAGGAGGGCAACTAAAATGGTGCAGGGTCTGCACCAAAAGACATCTAAAGAGAGACTTAAAGAGCTTAATATGTGTAGCCTCGAGGAAAGGAGGGAGAGGGGGGACATGATAGAAACTTTCAAGTACCTTAAGGGAATCAACAAAGTCCAAGAGTGTAGCATCTTTCAGAAAAAGAGGTGTGCAAGAACAAGGGGGCACAATTTGAAGATAGAGGGGGGACAGCTCAGAGGTAATGTGAGGAAGTATTTTTTCATGGAAAGGGTTGTGGATGCATGGAACAGCCTTCCTGAGGAGGTTGTGGAGTCAAAAACAGTGGTGGAATTCAAGAATGCATGGGACTGTCATAAGGCAATTCTCGGGGGTGGGGGTAGGAAGAAGTAGGCTGTTGGTTAACTAGTTTCTGCAGCTTATCCATCAGGTAGGGAAATGGGCAGACTGGGTCGGTCAAGTGGTCCTTATCTGCCGTCAAATTCTATGTTTCTATGAAAGCTATCAGATAAAGTGCACAGCCATGCTGGGCTGTAATTTTGGCTGTACATTAATGCATTAATCCATATAAGTGAAGTGTCTGACACCATGTTTTGTTCTAACCCTGTATTGCAGTACTAGGGTGTAGGGTTGTAAACCCCTCACAGAACAGGAATATATATAAATCCTGGTAAAATGTACCCTGAGTAAGGGAATTAACTGCTTTCAGTGCTTAGCTGCTGGCCTGTAAATATATTTAAACAATCATAAGTGGGAACTACCAAAGGGCAGCTATACACTGAGCAATGCCTCTTGGCCCACACTGCAATCAAAACTTAAATCACATGCTGGGCAAGGAGCACCATGTGGCAGGAATTATGGTCCTTGTCATAGAATTCCTACAAACCACCCTAACCACAGCCACTTAAACTGCAACACAACAAAGCAAGGTCAAATCCTCATGGCGTACCACAGCCTGATAGCAATTGTGCCTCATGAGAGTCCAAAGAGATGTCAGAATACAAGGCAGAATTAAGCTCCTTTATGGCCTCCCCATGTCAGGCTACATTATACAGCCAGGGGTGGATAAGGCTATAGTATAATGCTGAGAGGGGATCTGAAGGGAAGACTGGCTAGCAGCCCACCAATCCCAACAGCTGCAACTTCCGTTTAGGTGAAGGCATAAGAGCCCCCCTAGATTCTCATTAGGAGAATCTTCTAGTTTGCCTCAGCTAGTGTGGATCCCCAGAGTCAAGAGTTTTGAATAAGTTCGTTAGTTTGCTTGTTATAAAATATATTAACGTGTGTGTTAAGTTTTAAGTAATACTTCACATAGGACTAGATATTCAAAACTTTGCCCCGGGGCTAAATTAGCACTGCCCAGCATGCTAAATTAGCCTGGAACCAATAGCCTGCTATTTTCAAAAGGGATAGCTTTAGTGCTAAATCTGCTGGATATAGCATGCTAAGGAAGCCAGGCAAACTGGGCTGGGAGTGCAGGGTAAAAATAGCCCGGGAAATAAGACAGCTCTGAATATAGTAACCAGGGAATGCAAACCACAACAGCAGCCCAGTGCACAGCGACATGAAGGAAGGTAAAGGTAAACTATGTGGCCAATGTGTGTGCCAGTAAAGGAGTGGATTCATGAATGCTGCAAGCACCAGTGCATGTGAAATTCTGCAGAAATGTACCATGTTTCCAAAATGTTTGCATGGCGCAGACACATTTGCACAGGTTTTGTGCGGAGCTACGATGTTTACCCAATGCTATCTCGCTTGCCAGGGGAAAGAATTTGCTATGTTCAAAGGTGACATACAAATGATCCTACTTAGGCACTCCATGGGCAAACATCCAGATTATGGCCTGATTTGCATGCAGTTTGCCTAGCGATATTGCAGGGTCTCACAGCTCCACCTGTAGGTCAGTCTTGAAGTACAGGGGCTGGATGGGTCTGCCTATAGCTTCACCTGTAGGTCAGTCTGGAAAGGCATGGTGGAGCTGCAGGCTACATTTGTACAGAACCACATAGAATATTGTGCCCCAGGGGACTACACAGCACAGGCACAGGTGATGGTGCTGCATGCAATAGTCAAATGGTAGATCCTGCTACAGTGCACAGCAGACACTACAGTAAGGATGCATGACTGGTCGTCGACAAAAAATTTTGTCGAATGACCGGACAGTGAAACCGGCAGGTCGACCGCTTTTCACGGTCAGCTGCCTGCTGTTCCAAAGAAAACAGAGTGTTTTCTTCTGGTGGTGTCACCTACCAAACCCCTCATGTGGGGGACTGTGCTCCCCATACCCCCCCTACTAGGGATTATCAACTACGAGTTGGAGCTGATTTGGGGAGGTGTGCAAGACCCCCCAGCAGACAGTGCCAGATTCCAGCATGGACACTACAGTGACGTGGCGCTGTAGTCGCTGTATTGTCGTTCACTGCACTAGTGTCACTGTCGGGGGGGTATGTGCTACAGTAACAAGGGGGCAAGTAGTGTGAAGGACACAGCAATGCCTATGGTGTGTAGGGTATCAATGACTGCTGCACTTTACACATTGACTGGCCCATCTTGCAGGTATGTACTGACAGTGGACATTACTGTTATGCTGTTGTGCGATCCACAGATGCTGCACCACTGGCATGGGATACTCACAGTGACATATACATGGCTGGCTGTGTCTGCTGTGGTGTCTGTACAGATGTGCGGTATGTGGCGGGGGGCACATACCATCAGACAGGGGTGTTCCCTACACTGTACCATATGCACTGTGTGGATTGTCCCAGCCTTGTAGCAGCACCCAGCATGTGGTGCAGCCTGGCCACCTGTACCCCCTTCCCTCAACATTTTCCGTGCCCTCAGTGCTGCATGTGTGTGCTGGATTGTGTTGGTGTACCCAATAGGAGGACTGAAGTTGTGTGCTTTATGGACATACTGCCATGGTGTCCACTGTGCAATGGGGCACTCAAAAATGCCTGGCATGGTTGGGACCAGTGCTAGATGATGGAAACATAGGAGGTGCCATCCATGTGCAGCATGTTTCTTCCATGACTGGTTTCTTTCTATGTTTAATATTTACTGGTTAGGGTTAATAAACCACCACTGACAGACCCTCGCAAACTGCATAATTCATACTTGTGAATTACAGAGTTCCATAAATCATGGTTCTGTCACGCAAAGTTGCGCAAAGCCGCGTAAAGTTGCAGAAAGTCACGCAAAGCTGGTTTGCCCAGAGTTAAGATTATCTTTTCCTGGGTGGTAATTTGCACTGTGCAAAGTATTGTGTAAAGTCGTGTAAACACACTTTGCGCTGTACTAATTCATTGAATATAGCATTGCACCTGTATTCATGTACATGCCCCTTCTTTTTGCCCCTTTCATGCATTATACTTTTGCCCAGTGCTAATGCAGTTTGCCTGTGCTTTTTGGCCTTTTGAATATAGCAGACCCGCGCAAACCTGGAGCAAACCAAGTGCAAACGGTTTGTGTCCAGTGCAAAGTTTTGAATATCTGGACCACAGCATATAAGACTAATGCAGTTCTCACTAATCTAGTCTGCCCTTGTTCCTGCCCCCTTCCCTTAACTGCTATTCAGTGTTATCTTGTACCTATCCCAAGAATTTTTGAAAGATCCCACCATTTTCCCCTCTACCACTCCCTTTGGGAAGCCGTTCCATGCATCTAATGAAACCCCAGATATCAGCACAGCCACCCAATGGGAGGCCATGAACAGGGTAATACGCGGACGTCTCACAGCTTACACCTCCAAAGTGAGGAAGGAAAGCTAGCACTGGACTAGAGAAGCAGAAAAGAAACTGAAACAACTCGAAAAATTGGCCATGTCCTCTCTTGAACAGAGACAGAGCTTGAAACCTCAGCTTAGAGCGGCATGACATAAAGAAGACAACAACATAGCACTGATTTTGTGTTTGCTGGGGGCTCTGCCCCCCTCACCCCCCAGACCGAAAGATTCCCACTCCAGGGGGGAAGGGGATCACATGGAAAGTTAAAATTTGTGGGGCTGTGGAATACTGTTTCCAAGGCCCCATGTAAAAAATACTAAGTCCCAATACGCTAAAAAGCTGGAGACTAGGATTAGAACCCTGGTCTTCACTGCTGCTGGCCAAATTGCTGTATGCACAAGCCTTCCATGCCACAGGAGCAGCTTGGCCATCCTTCTGGATCCTGGTGCTCTTGTATCTGTCCAGCACCATAGACAATGACTAGGCGAGTGCTTACTGAAAGCACTATATACTGTATCCCCTCTTGCTGTCCGTACTAGCGCTACACAAACTAGCTCTCTGTAGAATGGCACTATTCGTGCAGCACTATTCTAACTGAGTACCCAACAGAAGATAGAATATGCCCTGTTAAGCCTAAACCAAACATATTGGGAAGTTGAGGAATAACCCAGTAAGATATTAGCATACCACCTAAGAGCAAGGGAAGTGGAAAAATATATCCCAGAAATACACCCCTCCCGAGGTTCAGTAGTAGCTTCTCTAAAACAGATTAATGAGATCTTCCAGCAGTGCTACACAAACCCTTTTCTCAGAAGCACACCCTACACAAGTTTTATTGGACACCTTTTATGAAACCTCCTGCTGCCACAGATCCCAGGGGAACACACACGCACACACACACACACACACCAACTTATAGCCCTATCACTGGACAAGAAGTAGAGACAGCTATTCAATCAATGGCCAAGGGTAAATCTCCAGGATTAGACAGATACACCAGTGACTTTTACATGGCATTCTCCTCCATTCTAATGCCCAGACTGATGCATGTTTTTCACGAAATGCGGGAAACGGTTATGCTCCCACCCTCATTTCAACAAGCACTGATTAATTACCCTGATTCATAAAAATGGCCCAGATAGCATCCAGTTCTCCAAATATAGGCTCCTTTCTCTCATAAATGTGGACACAAAGAGTTTTTGCAAAAATAATAGCACACAGACTAGAACCTCTGATGGGAGACCTGCTCCACTCCGATCAGGTTGGCTTCGTCACGGGTAGACTTGGAGTAGATAACACCTGCAGAGCCCTGAACATTATCTGGGAAGCCAGTCAGCACACACAACCCACAGCCACCCTGTCACTCAATGAGGAGAAAGCATTTGATGGGGTGGAATGGGAGTTCCTTTTCAATGCCCTTAAGAGATACAGGTTCCCCCCACACTTCATGTCCCTGATACAACTCCTGTACAAATCCCCAACAGCCTCTGTACTCACTAACTCAGTGATTTCATCACCCTTTGCCCTATCTCAGGGGACCAGACAGGGCTGCCCTCCCCCCCCTTATTATTTCTTTTGACAGTCGAAACCCTAGCATTCAAAAAAATCCATGCTCACTCAGATTTCCCTGGGATCCCAGAAGGACCCATAACTAATAAGTTACTGTTATTCGCCAATGACATTGCTCTCTATCTAATATACCTCTAGCCTTAAGCACCCTGGGAACAATACTGACAGAATACTGATTGCTGGAGGTGTGCATCCCTGCAAGCAACTCTGGAACACATACTCAGCCCTTTCAGGGTAGAACCTAAATGGGAGAAAATCCCAAATAATGCCTCTTACCCCAACCTGCACCCAGGATTTATTTGCTGAATATCCCTACCAATGGGCATCAATGGGCGTTACCTGCCTAGGGATACAACTCCAGCCTACTATCAAATCAGCGTTACAGGCTAATATGGGTTTAATGATAGATACACTTTCCAAAGACCTTCAAACTGTATTCCAAATTTTTACCTACATGAAGACAGGTGAATGCACTGAAAATGACAGCCCTTCCCAAACTTCAGTACATCCTCAATAACATTGCGATGGTGTTACCTGCTATATTTTTTACACAACTCAACACAAAAATCTACAAATGGGATAGAAAATCCCTAAGGATGAGACCAGACACTCTCCAGACACACTGGAGCAATGGCAGGTTCAGCCTTCATAGTTGCAGTCAGTTCCATGACAGTACCCATATTTGACAAGCCATCACATGTGTAAGATCAGAAATATAGTGCCCCCCCACTGTGGATAGGTATTGAAATGCACCAAGCAGGGGTTTCCTTTCCACAAGCACTGGTATTCCTGGACTCGAAACTGGGGCCCACTGCCTCACTATGCACCAGGTACACTAAGAAAACATGGATGACACATGTCACTCAGCTAAACTAGGCCAATAAGACTTCTAGGCAACGTCCAATCTGGCCAAAACCCCCAACTCCAATTGGGGAACCTACCCCTATACTGGCCCTTTTGGCACACAAGAGGCATCTTCATCCTAGGGGGACCCTGTACAACCTTGACACTGGAGTTCTTAAGTCATTTGAAGACCTCCAACATTGGTATGGACTCCCTTGGACTCACTTTTGGAGATACCACCAACTGTAAGACCTCCTTAAAACAAAATTCTCATGCCAGCACATTTTGCCCATGGCCTCGACATGGGATACCTGGGTATAAAAACTTAAGAGTACAAGCCATCTAGCCAGGCAATTCCTTAAAGTGCAGAACAGAGAATTCCCCTTCCCTGCTCTCCAAACCTCAAGGATCCAATGGGAGAAAGAACTAGATGCCATAATTTCACAGGAAGACTGGAGCAAGGTCTGGTCCACAACCTATAAGGCCAATAGAGAACTACAAACTAAAACTATCCAATTCCAAATATTACATAGAGTATATAGAACCCTGCAATGACTCTACAAAGCTAAAATGACACCAGATAGTGATTGCTGGAGGTGTGCATCTCTGCAAGCATCTCTGACACATATGCTATAGCCTTGCCTAGCCCTAGAAAGCTACTGGAACACTATGTGGAAAACATGCAAACAGTTGACTCCACTGCCACCAGTTTGGGATCCAAACTGGGCATCTTAGGCATCCCTCTGGAGACATCCTTTAACTCCCCATCAACTGCAATGGATGATTGGGGCCTTGGCAGCAGCCAAGAGAGTGATTGTCCGACACTGGAGGGAGCCAAAGCCACCTGCTGTGCAAGAATGGCAAGCTCTTCTGACACTGCTCTCTAGGTATGAAAAAACTGCCCATGCAGTAGCTGGCAAACTGAGCCTCTATTGGAAAGCATGGGGACCTTACGGTAGCACATCATAGTAGTGATGTAATAATGGTGACTTACTGTAATTAGGTGACTGCATAATGGCAATGACAAAAACAGCAATAGTACAGTTACATAGGAACTTACCGTAACAGTAGATCTTCGAGACAGGTTCCTTCAGTAGGTCATCACATATAGGACTAGTGCCACCTGGCGTCTGGGCCACACAGCGAACTTTTCTAGCAATACCTGATGGGGGACCGCCCACCCGACGCCACGTGACTGACGTCAGCGTGACCGTATATAGTGGGCGGTCCCCATGCCCACCATCCAGTTCTCCCGCCAGAGCCTGGAAGAGGCCTGACAGCAGGAGTAAACAGGAATTGGAGTCCCTGTATATAAAGCAAAAGGGGGAAGGAGGGAAGGAAAAATATGACCTACTGATGGAACCTCTCTCGAAGATCTACTGTTATGGTAAATTCCTACGTAACTGTACTATCTTACTTCGAGAGGGTTCCTTCAGTAGGTCATCACATATAGGACGAAATCCCAAACAGTCCTTCAGAGGAGAGACCAAAAGAATCAAGGGAGGAGAAGAGAAAAACTCCAACAAAACTGGGAAATAGAATGGACCCAACCTAGGACAGAAGGCCCTGCAAAACAGCTAGGCCAAAACCTGCCTTCTGCCTAGAAGCAATGTCCACACTGTCATTTTGGTAAAGGTATGGACAGAACTCCAAGTTGCTGCAGCACAGATATCAGCTGCAAACACGTTCCACAAAAAAGCAGTGGAAGAAGCCATGCCCCTGGTAGAGTGACCTCTGATGGGACCCGGCAGAGGTTTGTCATATTTTTGGTAACAGTAGCGAATACAGTTACCTAACCAATTGGAAAGCCACTGCTTAGAAACAGCTTTGCCCATCAACCTGGGTGCAAAGGAAACAGATACCTGATCACTGCTATGGATATCCTTTGTTCGGTGTGTGTAACACCGAAGGATCCAATGGATGACCATGGTGTACAGTACAGGAGTGCTTCATCTCTTTTCGCAGGGGATGGAAAGAAAACTGGAAGCTCCACTGATTGGTTCAGTATGACTTCTGACACCACCTTGGGTAAAAACTTAGGATTTGTCCTGAGGACCGCCCGGTCCCTGTGAAAAATTTAGTAAGGCTCTTTATACACTAGAGCATGATGCTCTGAAATCCTTCGAGCTGAAGTAATAGCAACCAAAAATAACGTTTTCCAAGAGAGGAAGTGTAAATCACAGCTCACCACTGGTTCAAAAGGAGGGAGAGTAAGCTTCTCCAACACAAAATTCAAATCCCAAGGGGGTGAAGAGCTGCGGATGGGGGGTTTCAGATGGAGAATTCCTTTCAGAAAGGTTTTCAAGACTTCCAACTGAGCCATGGGTTTACCATCCACCAGCTCGTGGTACGTCAAAATTGCTGAAAGGTGGACCTTCAAAGAAGAATATGACAGACCTGAGTCTGAAAGATGGAGGAGATATTCCATGTCTTGTGGGGCAGAACCACAAAATGGGTTCCAATCTTAGAAGCCGCCCAATTAGAAAAACGTTTCCATTTCATGACAAAAGGGGAATGAGTAGAGGGCTTTCATGCCTCTACTAAGACTTGAGTGACTCAAGAGGAAACCCCAAAGCGAGAAACTACTATGTCTACAGGAGCCACGCATGAAGATGCAGTGTCCTAAGCCCCAGAAGAACATGACAACCTTGATCCTGGATTAAGAGGCGGTGAGTCACTGGAAGTGGAACCAGTGGTTCTCTCGCTAACTGTTGCAGCAGCGGGAACCAAATCTGTCTCGGCCAGAGAGGGGCAATGAGAATCATCCGCACCTTCTCTTCCTGAAACTTTAGGAGAACCCTCTGGAGAATGGGTAATAGAGGGAAGGTGTACAAAAATGTCACTGTCCAAGAGAGAGACAGCACGTCATGCCAGAAAGCACCATGTCCTGGAATGAGCAAGCAAAAACTGGGAAGTTTTGCTTTGGAGTGGGAGGTGAAGAGGTCGAGTTCCGGACACCCCCACTTTAGGAAGAGAGACTCTGCCACTTCCTGATTTAGTTCCCATTCATGACTTAGGGTTTGAGACCTGCTGAGACTGTCCGCCAGGACATTTTGAACACTTGGAACATGCACGGCCACTAGGACCAGATTGTGCTGGACTGCCCAGTTCCACATCCACATCACCTCCCTGCAAAGGGGTTACGAGTGAGTTCCTCCTTGTTTGTTGAGGTACCAAGCTACTGACATATTATCCATCTGGACAAGCAGTGATCCCTTGGAAAGGAGGGTCTGGAAGGCCTGGAAGGCGTACAAGACCGCCCTCATCTCCAGAACATTGATGTGTAATGATGCTTCCAAGCTGGACCACAGACCTTGTGCTTAGTGCTACCCTAGGTGTGCTCCCCATCCCATATCCCAAGGAAGACCCAAGGAAAGGTTGCAAGGGTCCCTCCACCACAGCAATTCTTTCTGAACTGTTGATGACAGCAGGACCGGATGGTCCAGGTTGTCCAGGAGTTGATCCCACTGTACTCGCAAGAATCACTGAGTAACTCTCATGTGGACCCTCACCAAGGGAATGGTAGTAATGGAGGCTGCCATCAGGCCAAGTAGGCGGAGGACCTCCCGGGCTGGGATGGTCCTGGACGAAGCCACCAAAGAAGCCTGACAGACCAGGGTCTCCATCCTATCTGGAGGAAGGCTCTGCATTGGACCATATCCAAACTGCCGCAATGAATTAAAGTCTCTGGGATGGGACTAGGGATAACTTTGGGATACTAAAAGTGATCCCCAGTTTGACAAAAAGGTCCAGAGTAAAGGACAGAACCTCCAGTAAGTAAACTCTGGAAGGGGACGAAATCATCCAGTCATCCAGGTAAGGGAAAACTGCAATACCCTGGCAGCGAAGAAAGACCACCACCACCACCAGGCACTTGGTAAACACCAGAGGTGCTGAGGAAAGACCAAATTGGAGGGCCTGAAAATGGAAGTGCTCCCCCTTGAATAGGAACCGCAGGAATTGGCAGTGGCTGGGGAACATCGAGATGCGCTGGTAAGCATCCTGCATGTCCACAGCACAACGCCAATGGTTTTCCAGAAGAAGTGGAAGAAGGCTCTGGAGTGTCAGCATCCAGAACTTTTTGTACTCAATAAATAGGATGAGACTGCTCAAGTCAAGGATGGGCTCAAGTCTCCCGTCTTTTTTGGAAACAGGAAAAAATTGGAGTAAAACCCCTTTCCCCTTTGCCAGAGGGGAACGTGCTCTATTGTTTCCTTGAGCAAGAGGCTTTGAATTTCTTCTCGAATAAGAAGAACCTGATCCCTGGTGTAGGAAGACCATTTTTGGGGGAGAGTCTGGTAGGATCTCCAGAAACTCTATAGTTTGTGCGGTGGACACCAGTTGCAGGACCCATGCAGCGGAGGTTATGCCCTGCCACTCCTGCGCATGGTGGATGAACCTCCCTCCCCCCACCAGCTCCTCGCCGTGAGGCTGAGGAGGTGGTGGGGTGAGGGAGTCAGAAGGTGGCAGGATGGTCAGGAGGAAGACCTCCTGAGCGTCTCTGGTTCTTGGAGGCAGAAGGAGGGGCAGAACCCTTGCGTTTCCCCTGGCATGGAGCCGGGGCCTGCTTCCTCTGCCTCCAGGTCCCTTTAAAAAAGGGCTGCTGATGTTGTTGGGTGCCTGATCAGTACATGGACATCACTGACCTCAGGGCGAGGCCTCTATCCCGGAGGTCAGTGATGATGTCTTTAGTGTCACCACCAAAAAGCACCGTGCCCTGGAAGGGGGCGTCATGAATCGCAGACAGCACCTTGTTGGCGAGGCCAGAAATGCGAAGTCAGGCATGCTGTCTTAACGCAAAGGCCATCACTGACGCATGGGCTACAGAGTCGATGGAGTCATACTTAGCTCGCAGAGCATAGCTACAGGAAAAACCTGAGAGGTGGAGACCCTTGGCAAGCTCCTCCTTGAGGCTTGAAGGGTCCATAGCCTGGACTCATGCCTCCAGCCTGGCCAAGGTGGCCTTCTGGTGTGACACCATATGGGCCACATAGTTTAGGAACCAGAGCGTACATGTGGCAGAAGAATAAACCTTTCTACCGAACTGGTCCATCTGCCTCAACTCTTTATCTGGAGGAGATGTGCTCATGTGCTTGGATGCAGATGAGCAATCATGAGCAGCTGAAATAATGATGGAGTCCGCCTTTGGATGTGCATTCAGAAATAGATCCTCCTTAGGCGCATGATACACCCTGTTCACCCTCTTGGGGACAGCCTGGATGGAATGAGGCATCTGCCAGACTATAGAGGTGAGATTCTGGTGAGGACATAAAGGAATTCTGGAGGTCAGGGTTAAGGGGCAACAGACTTCTAGGAAAACATAAAGTAAACTTACAAGCTCAAATGGGCAGACTGGGTGGGCCGTAGGCCCTTATCTGCTGACACTGTCTATGTATCTATGTATCTTGTAGGTCTAATCTATGGAGGAATCAGGACCAGGGACAGAGACTCTAAGTCCAGATGTTCAGCGAATCTCTGTCGCATTGGTTCCTATTCCTCCGACTCCCAGTCAAAAAAGTCTTGCATGGATCTCAAGAGGTCCGAAAAGGCAGGGTCCTCAGGGGGGGACTTGAGGGAAACCTTGCCCTTCAGAACCTTGGGTTCATCAGAGGGCTCCTCCGGTGACTCATTGCCATCGCCATCATCATCATCATCATCGTCGTCACCCCCCCATCCTCACGTTCTCCAAGCTCCAGTAGAACAACAGTTTTGCGGACTGTCCCCGAGACAAGGACTGTGGCTGGAGGAGAAGAACTCCTCAGGGACAGAGATCTAGGAGAGCATGGAGGTGGGAGCCTGCTTTCCAGATCTGACACCAGCTCCGAACGTGCCCCCTGTCACCAAGACTGAATTAGGGTCTTGAAATCCAGCGTGGCCAGAGCTTGTGGAGGGGCGGGGACGAGGTTGAGTCTAGGGGGGGAGGAGGAGGAGGAGGGGGAATTACCAGGGAGGTGGGTAGTGGTATCCTTGGTAAACAGAAAAGTGATGCCACTGGAAGGGACTGTACCCAGGGTAGTATTGTCCTGTGGTACTCCAATCAGGAGGAGGATCAGCTTGGTAGTGGTCCCCAGCATACTCCGGGGGGTAATGAGGGACAGTCTGGGGTCTAGAATAAATCCCCAATGTGAGGGGATCTGAAGGAAGAGGGACCCACATTGGGCCCGCCGTCGGATAGATCGGTGGCGGGTCTGGCAGTGAGATAGCCAACGTCTGGGGTACTGACGGGAGTGGCACCACCCAATCCGGTGCCAGAAAAGGATCCGGCATCAGAGTGGTCAGTGTTGGACGAAAGGGGCCTGATGGAGGGATCACGTCTGGTGCAAGAGCTGAAGGCTGGGGCAGATGGCTGAGCCCAGGCTCTGAGACCGTCATTGGAGGTTCCGGCATCGGGTGAACCCAAGCTGGATCCAATGGTGGGATCAGGACCGGGACAGTCACCGGATCTGAAGGGAGAGGCGGGACCTCCACAACAAGGCTGGAAGGCTGGGGAGGAGCTTTCTTTCCAGTGATGCCATTAGGGGAGTGTGGAGCGGACCCCAAGGAATGGTCTTGAACTTCAAGGAGCTCCTCACTGTCCTTGCCTGAAGTAACCACCTGAGAAGGGGAAAGTACCAGTGGGGGAGAAGGGGGGAGAGGGACAATCTCCACCTGGCTCTTCCAGATGTTGAGTGAGGTGCCAACAGGCTCCAACAGGAGAGTCACACCTGTGCTGCTGTCAGAGAAGGGCGTTTTACCAGACAGAGCTGGGCGGGCGGGAGAGGAGTCCCCGGCCAACTTATCAGCTACAGCTGGGTCGGTCCCCGAGGACTGGGGAGCTGATTTACCGGTGGCCAGGCAATCTCCAGAGCAGCTGGGGGCTGATGTAATGGCAGTTGCAGCGTGGTCAATGGAGGAGCCAGTGGTTGACTTAACCGCGGAAGTTTTGTCTGACTTACCATCAGAAGCCTTCACTTTAG
This sequence comes from Neoceratodus forsteri, assembly GCA_016271365.2. NCBI lineage: Eukaryota > Metazoa > Chordata > Ceratodontiformes > Ceratodontidae > Neoceratodus > Neoceratodus forsteri. The sequence goes on from CM028129.1 coordinate 30,352,405, forward strand.
GTGGTGGCTGAGAAGCAGCATTGCTCATCGAGGCCTGAGAGACCTCAGGCTGGGACTCAGCAAAGTGATACCACACCTGAAGTTTCTTCTTTCAGTGCTCTTTTTTGGAAGGAGAAGATGTTTCTGAAGAGGACTCGTGGATCCGGTCCATCTGTTTTTCAAAGAAGCAAGATGGGCTTTTAAAAGGTGGGCTTCCAAAGCCTGCTGCCTCCTTTTTCTGGTGGCCTGATTGAAAGGTCGGTACTCTGGGCAGGATGAGACGGGATGGTCTGGGCCCAGGCAGATCATGCATTTAATGTGGCCGTCCTTGTGTGGTATTTGTGTGCCGCAGGATGAGCACTTCTTCTTGGGTGAAGACATAAACAAAAAAAGCAAAAATTTTGTTAGAAAAAAGCGATGGAATAAATCCAATGTAAGAACTTTCATGATGAATACTAATGGAAGTCTGCAATGTGACTGACATGAGGCGATGGCAGGAAAGAATTGGAGGGCAGGTGTGGGGACCGCCCACTACATACGGTCACGTTGACATCAGCCACATGATGTCGGGTTGGCATTTCTCCATCAGGTATTGCTAGAAAAGTCTGCCATGTGGCCCAGACACCAGGTGGCGTTAGTCCTGTATGTGATGACCTACTGAAGGAACCCTCTTGAAGTAAGATCTTTAATTTACAGTGAATGTACAACATTGGCAATATTGGTGATCAATGTGCAACTCGGAGTAGGATAATAAGAAATAAGGGGTGCAGGTGGCAGAGCTCCCTCCCCCATTGAAACAGGTTCAGTACTTTAGAGAGAGAATAAAGGTGTGCTGGTTGGGGGGAATAGTAGACATAGGTGAGCTACCAGAGGACAATGTCTGCACAGTATCTTGTGAGTCATGGCTGTAGTGTTGTGGTAATGCCCTCTAAATTCTCCCTTAAATACGGTCACTGAAATTTCAAGTCGCTGTTTTTGCTTTGCTGTAATTCATGTTATCTTGATTTCATTACTGTTATGACATGGAACCGGACCTTACTTAGCCTCCCACAAACTCAGTTCCCCACCTCTCCAGCCAAATGAGTGAATCTACCCCAGAACCAAAAGGAATAACTTCTTAAGCCACACTGCAGCCTGAACGTACCCTTTGACAAACACTTTCCAACTTTCTAAGAGCACATCTCTTCCCGGAAGGGACCCATGACAGCTGAGACTGACTCAATGAGTATTGACATGTTCACTTGCTTGAAATAATGGACTTGACTCTCAATTCTGGACCTACCCTATGACCTCCTACCTCAAGCAGTTTCTAGCTTCAGATAGATTCCCCCCCACCCCTCCATGTCCATACATCAGTACTTCTGCATGCTCCACTCCCCCACCCCTGTGAGTAAACCAAAAGTATGGGGGGGCATAGACATGAGAACATATCACCAGCCCAATGAATAAAAGTGAGATACTAACAATACCACCAATATGGTGTAGATGGACTGCATGCACACGTCTGTTGTGCTAATGGGATAATTTTATAGACTCCCTGCAGAACCAATATTAATATGTCATGAAGTTTGCTATATAGCTGCAGAGTTCAGGCCTGATAGGCAGTTGTTCTTTTCATTCATGTTTCAGGTGGCGTATTTGACACAAAGAGGGAAATTTTATAGCTACAGTATAGTAAGGATATTTGTATAATGTTTACAAATTGCCCTATGGATGTCATATTTACACTTATTACTTCATTTTAAATTAATCAATGCATGCCATTGTTTTTGTACTATGTTCAACTAAACTGAAAAGTTAATAAAAACTTTAATGGAAGAAAAAAAGTTACCAATTTGATTTCCAGACTTTCGTGGAAGTGAAAGTTAGACTTCTGCAGAAATTTAGCTGGTGGAGGCACTCTATCAGAAGCACTCTGGAGAGGGGGGTCGATCAAAAGAACTCCTAAAACTGAAGGTGGACAAAGCAATGCAGCCAGATGGAATTCACCCCAGAATTCTATAAGAATTAAGCAGAGAACTAGTGACACCACTGACTACCCTTTTTAACAAATCATGGGAGAATGGTGTGGTACCTGAGGATTAGAAGAAGGCTGATGTGATTCCCCTTCACAAAAGTGGGACCAAGACCGAGGCAGGAAACTACAGACCTGTCAGTTTGACCTCTGTGGTAGGGAAGGTGATGGAATCACTTCTAAAGGAAAGAATTGTTGAGTACCTAGAGGCCAGTGGGGCACAGGACTCAAGGCAGCATGGGTTCACAGTGGGAAGGTCATGTCAGATGAATCTAATTGATTTCTTTGACTGGGTGACCAAAGTTGTATTTTATTATTTGCTTTTGTTTACCGGGTTAGCACGCTAGACAACAGGTGCCTCTTTTCAGGTGCGACCAGGGAAGGGCTGTGGACATGGCCTACCCAGACTTTAGCAAGGCATTTGACACAGTCCCACACAAAAGATTAGTAGTCAAATTAACCAGCCTGGGAGTGGATCCCAGGGTGGTAGCCTGGGTAAAACATTGGCTGAACAACAGGACACAGAAGGTAATTGTAAATGGAGTCCACTCTGAAGAAAGAGGGGTTACTAGTGGGGTACTGCAGGGTTCAGTACTGGGTCCAGTCCTTTTTAATGTCTTTATAAGTGACATTGCAGAGGGACTGGAGGGAAAAGTATGCCTCTTTGCAGATGACACAAAGATCTGCAGCAGGGTTGATGCACAAGGAGGCATGAAAAGGATGAGAAGGGACTTGGCAAGGTTGGAGGAATGGTCAGAAGTATGGCAGCATGGATTCAATGCAAAGAAGTGCAAAGTAATGCAGCTGGGAAACAAAAACCCAAGGGAAGATTACACAGTTGGGGAGGTAGTAACAACAATAAAAATGTCAAGGGACCTGGGGGTAATCATATCAGATGACCTTAAGGTTGGCAAGCAAGGTGAGAAGGCGGTAGGGAGGGCTGGGGTGATACTTGGATGTATAGGGAGAGGCATCACCAGCAGAAAACAGGAAGTTGTTATCCCCCTGTACAGACAGTTGGTGAGACCCCATTTGGAGTACTGCGTCCAGTTCTGGAGACACCACCTCCGCAAGGACATAGACAGGATGGAGGCAGTTCATTGGAGGCAACTAAAATGGTGCAGGGTCTGCAAGAGAAGTCATACGAGGAGAGACTAAAGGAGCTTAATATGTATACCCTTGAGGAAAGGAGGGAGAGGGGGGACATGATAGAAACGTTTAAGTACCTCAGTGGAATCAACAAAGTCCAAGAGGGTAACATCTTTCAGAAAAAGAGATGTGCAAGAACAAGGGGACACAATTTGAAGATAGAGGGGGGACGGCTCAGGGGCAATGTAAGGAAGTATTTTGTCCACAGAGAAGGTGGTGGACGCATGGAACAGTCTTCTTGAGGAGGTTGTGGGGTCCAAAACTGTGGGAGAATTCACGAATGCATGGGACAGACATAAGGCAATTTTTGTGGGGGGTAGGAAGAAATAGGCTGTTGGTTAAATAGGATCTGCAGCTTATCCTCTAGGTAGGGAAATGGGCAGACTAGGTGGGCCAAGTGGTCCTTATCTGTCTATGTTTCTATGTTTCTATGGCAGTTTTTTTTACATGCCCCTAATCCTGAATGGCTGTTAATACAACATGATTTGCACACTTTATGGGTGCCGTAACTATATGTAATGAGTTTCAAAGTTATGTAGTTTTCAAAGTTATGTAGTTTTAAACAGTGAGGCTGCATTGTGGTTTTGAAAGACACCATAGAGATTTACCTCTCAATAAAAAATTTAACCTTATTGTATGAACCCCTGCTTGTGATGGTCATTAGGGGCCCCTTTAGGTAATTCACTAACCTTGAGGCTTGGATTGAGCTACACAAGCCCCATATTCTGGGACTCACTGAAACATGGCAAAAGCCATACCACACCGAAAACACCTTCAAAATACCTGGCTACTCCTACCTATGCCTCGACAGGCCAGGCAGGAAAAAAGGTGGTGGTGTGGCCCTGCTCCTAAGGGAACCCCTCTCAGCTAGCATTGTCCTACACTCTGACCCTTCCTCACCTAGTGAACAGCTACTCTCCGAATTGACCCTGGGATCCTGCAAGAAACTCTATATTGGCTGCTGCTACAACCCCGCTGTGACTGGAACCATTGGACTCACTAGCCTCCTCCAAGGCCTGAGCTCTCTAACTCCCCAAAGGGAATCTATCCTTCTTGGCGACTTTAATCTAAACTAGCTGAGCTGCCACCAGCCTGACTATGTATCCCTGTTACAGCAGCACAACGTGGTGCAGGCGATCACTCTCCCCACCAGACTTAATCCACGCTCTGCCACCCAGACTGTACTAGACTGGATCCTCATAAACAGGGAGGACCAAGCATTACACGCTGGCACCATGGCTGACTCTATAAGTGATCACTCACTGACCTATCTCCTCTCGTCTTCCAAACTAAAGCACCCCCCACCCAAATACCTATCTCTCAGAAATTTCAGCTGCCCAGTCTCCACAAATTTCTTCGAGGAGGCCCAGTCCTTGGACTGGTCCATGCTTTTTCCACTTTCCAATGCAGCCACGGCAGTTTCCACATTTACCTGGACTCTACTAACACTCCTGGACCACTTTTTCCCTGTCACCACCAGACAGGTCAGAGGCGGGTGCTTGCGCTGGGTCTCTAAAGACCTCTTAACACTTATGAAGGCCAGAGACCACACCTGGTCCACTTTTAAAGCAACCCCCTCTCCTGCCCTCTGGGATGCTTACAGGCGCATGAGGAACAAATGTAAACAATAGGCCACATTTTTGAAACAGACCCACTTCGGCAATCTGCAAAAGGCCAACCTTGGAGACCCCAGAAAATTCTGGGACTCATTCAGCTCCCTCCTAAACCCCTGCCCCAGCTACGCTGCACCACATCTCAACTCCCTGGGCGGGCTGCTGACCGACTCTCATGATGTGGCCAGTGTCTTCAATTGTAAGTTCACCAACTTATCCATGTACCTAAACAATCTGCCAACTGCCCACCCTCAAAGCTCAGCCCTAATACCCGATACACTGCCATCCTCCTCCAGCTCTGCCACTCACTCGCAAATACCCCCCATTCTGTTTTAAAGCCCTCTCCATACACGACACAGTGAAGCTACTCAAAAGTCTACCTAACCACGGCTCCTCCGGATCTGGTGGGCTATCTCCAGTCTTCCTTTAGCTGATCTCTCCAACGATTGCCAGGCCACGGACCTTCATCTTTAACATTGCCCTTTCCACCTCTTCCATGCCTGACCCATGGAAGATAGCTAAGGTTATCCCCATTCTTAAATCTGGTGACCCCAAATCCTCAGACAATTACAGTCCAATATCCATCCTCCCTCATCTCAGTAAACTACTCGAGAGAGCAGTCCACAATCAGCTCACTGAGTACATAGGCAAATACACCCTCCTATGCAACCAACAGCACAGCTTTTGCAAGTATCATTCCACTGCCACTGCCCTCACCCTTCTAACTGACCACATCCTCTCTAACATGGATAATGGTAAAGCCACTGAGGCTGTCTTTGTCAACCTCTCAAAGGCTTTTGACATGGTTAACCATGCTCTCCTTACCTCCAAGCTTAGCCTCCTTGGTTGTTCTCAGAAAGTCACAAGCTGGTTCACTAACTACCTTACTGATTGCTCACAATTCATGTGCATTGGTCAAACCTGCTCCCCCAGCCCGCCTGTCTCCTTGGGGGTCCCTCAAGGCTCAATCCTGGGTCCCCTCCTTTTCTCCTTATTTGTTAATACACTTCCCTTTGACTGCCTCAACTGTTACTCTCTCCTGTATGCCGATGACCTTGTCCTCTTCCACAGTGACAAATCCACAGCCGCAATCTCCTCAGTTCTCTTGCACAACTATGCTATGGCCCACAGCTGGTTCTCAAAAAACCTCCTCTTAGTAAATGCAAAAAAAAATAAATCCATGCTTTTCGGATGTAAGCCCTTTCTGGCCAAAACTAAAAACCATGCCCCCTTACGCATTCTCACCCCAGACGGCCCAGCCCTGGAGGATGTCAACACCTACAAATACTTAGGAGTACTGCTCGACCCCTCCCTCACCTTCACTGAGCATGCAAATTCCCTTGTCAGAAGGTTCCATCAAAAGTTAGGTGCCACCTATAGATTCAGGCAATACCTTACCCCTGAAACCAGACTAGCCTTTGTCCAGGGTAATCTTCTCCATATTCTTGACTACTGCTCCCCTATTTATGCCAGGACCTCAGCTACTGCCATGGCTAAACTCTCCACTGCCTACAACAGCTCCTGTCACTTTGGTTTATTTGCCCCATTCTCCACCCACCACTGTACCCTCTATAATACTCTTAGATGGCTACCACTACAAGGTCACTTTGACCTAGTCCTCTGCTGCATGGTAGACAATGTCATCCACATGGCTCCAGAATCCCCCCTAACTGCCCTTCTGAAAACCAGAACGCTCCTCCACAACCTCCACTCTAATGGTACTCCCCCTCTAGCTGTTTCTAGGGTATCCACCAACATGGGTAGCAGAGCATGGTCTGAAGCGGCCCCTTTGCAGTGGAACAAACTACTGGCTGAACCCCATTCCATTGACACACACTCCTGTTTCAAGTCCCGCCTTAAAGTCTGGTTCCTGGCAAACTCATCCTGCTGCTGCTCCCTGGGGTCTGACACCAACCCACACTAGTCAACTCCCCAGCCCAGGGGTTACCCACCTACCCACACTAGTCAACTCCCCTGCCTACAACTGTTATATTGTATTTTTCACAGTAATATTTGACTTCCTTGCCTGTAAATATTGTATATATATTTTTTACTGAGTATTCTGTGTATTACCTGCTCACTGGACGATGCAGTCACGCATTGTACACTGTGCCTACGATTTGTTTGTTTTGTACCAAATCTCCTCATGTCTGATACTGAAACCTTGTATTCACTGTTCTCAAATGGACCTATGCATCAAACCTGTATATTGTGCTTACTATTGTTGCTTGTATCAAATGGAGGATAGTGAGTACCAATGCCCGTAGTCTGGGCAACAAGCTCCCTGAGCTGGTGGCCTTGATGGAAGCGGGATGCCTGAATATCGTAGCAGTCACAGAAACATGGTACACAGAGAACCATGACTGGGATGTTAACATACCAGGGTACATAACCTACAGGAGAGACAGGCAGGAGAGAAGAGGGGGAGGAGTAGCTCTCTATGTAAAGGAAGAGATAAAAGCAACTGAACATAAGAGTAAACAGGGAGGAGAGGGGGATAAAACCTATCATAGGTACATCAGAGAGCGTAGAAAGACAAAGGGAGGGATAGTGAGGCTGAATAGAATGAATGGTGGGTGGGCAGAGGGGGACAGTGAAAAAGCAGGGATACTGAATGAATATTTCTGCTCAGTATTCACAAAAGAGGAGGGGGAAGTGCCACATCCAATTAACAGAAGCACTCTTGATAGGGGGGTTGATCCCAGCCCTTTCACAGAAGAAAGGGTTCTGCAAAAACTCCTAAAACTGAAGGTGGACAAAACAATGGGGCCTGATTGAATTCACCCCAGAATTCTTAAAGAATTAAGGGGGGAACTAGTGAAACCACAGACTACTCTTTTTAATAAATCATGGGAGCATGGTGTGGTACCCGAGGACTGGAGGAAGGCGGATGTGATTCCCCTTCACAAAAGTGGGACCAAGACAGAGGCAGGAAACTACAGACCTGTCAGTTTGACCTCTGTGGCAGGGAAAGTGATGGAGTCACTTCTGAAGGAAAGAATTGTTGAGTACCTTGAGGCCAGTGGGGCACAGGACCCAAGGCAGCATGGGTTCACAGCAGGAAGGTCATGTCAGACAAATCTAATAGATTTCTTTGACTGGGTGACCAATGTAGTAGACCAGGGAGGGGCTGTGGACATGGCCTACCTAGACTTTAGCAAGGCATTTGACACAGTCCCACACAAAAGATTAATAGTCAAATTAACCAGCCTGGGAGTGGGTCCCAGGGTGGTAGCCTGGGTAAAACATTGGCTGGACAACAGGACACAGAAGGTAAGTGTAAATGGAGTCCACTCTGAAGAAAGAGGGGTTACTAGTGGGGTACTGCAGGGTTCAGTACTGGGTCCAGTCCTTTTTAATGTCTTTATAAGTGACATTGCAGATGGACTGGAAGGAAAAGTATGCCTCTTTGCAGATGACACAAAGATCTGCAACAGGGTTGATACACAAGGAGGCGTGGAAAGGATGAGAAGGGACTTGGCAAGGTTGGAGGAGTGGTCAGAAGTATGGCAGCTAGGATTCAATGCAAAGAAGAGCAAAATAATGCACCTGGGAAACAAGAACCCAGGAGAAGATTACTCAATGGGGGGGAGGTAGTAACAACAACAAAAAAGGAAAGGGATCTGGGGGTAATCATATCAGATGACCTTAAGGTTAGCAAGCAATGTGAGAAGGCAGTAGGGGAGGCTGGGGGGATACTGGGATGCATAGGGAGAGGCATCACCAGCAGAAAACAGGAAGTTGTTATCCCTCTGTACAGACAGTTGGTGAGACCCATCTGAGTACTCCGTCCAGTTCTGGAGACCCCATCTACGCAAGGACATAGACAGGATAGAGGCAGTCCAGAGGAGGGCAACTAAAATGGTGCAGGGTCTGCTAGAGAAGCTGTATGAGGAGAGACTAAAGAAGCTTAATATGTATACCCTTAAGGAAAGAAGGGAGAGGGGGGACATGATAGAAACTTTTAAGTACCTCAGTGGAATCAACAAAGTCCAAGAGGGTAGCATCTTTCAGAAAAAGTGACGTGCAAGAACAAGGGAACACAATTTAAAGATGGGGGCAGTTCCGGGGCAATGTGAGGAAGTATTTTTTCACAGAGAGGGTAGTGGATGCATGGAACAGCCTTCCTGAGGAGGTTGTGCAGTCTAAAACTGTGGGAGAATTCAAGAATGCATGGGACAGACATAATGCAGTTCTTGTGGGGGGTAGGAAGAAATAGGCTGTTAGTTAACTAGGATCTGCGGCCTATCCTGTAGATAGGGAAATGGGCAGACTAGGTGGGCCAAGCGGTCCTTGTCTGCCGTCAAAGTCTATGTTTCTATGTTCTATGTTTCTATGTTTCATGTGTATTACTGTTACCTTGTACGCCACTGTCACCCTGCACCATGTGTTATGGCCCGGATCGTGCCTGAAAATGGTCCCTGGGATCAGTGCACTCACCTGGTTATCATAGTCATAAATAATTAAATAAATAAATAAGTATCTTGAATGGCTTGTTATTACAGCCAAAAGTTACCAATTTATGGGTTCTCTAAGTGTATGTGTTCTGTGACAATGTGATGCACCCCTTTAAATTTTAGACAGTGTTGACTCTTCATCCCTGCATAGTGGGGTACCCACAGTCTTCCCATATATACAGAATCTCCAATGAGTATTAGCAATGGCAAGACAAAATGCACGCAGTCACCTAACCCTGCTATGCGGCCCTGTGCTACCATGTGCAGCTCCCATCCTCCCTCCACAGTTACGAATCTGGAACATGGAGCTGCCCACTCCGGTAAGTGAAGAAAACTTAAAACTACTAAATTCTGTATTTAATGGACAAAAGTGTATGGTTTCCCAAACGGTGTAAAAAAACTATATCCTATACTATAGGCCTTGATGCTGCATGTTACACCACTTTAAAGTATTGCACAGTACTGTAACTTTGTAATTTGTAAATTTTTCAGGTAAAAAAATCACTTTTTCAGAAAACAGTACAGTATGGTATATTTGCAGTATATCATGAGATACATGCACAATAGACTACTAAGGTGCCGTTATTATGTAGCCAATATGTGTAAGTGTGTCTGTATACAGTATGTTTGTGTTTTCCAATTTCAACACATTACACAAAGCAAAGTAAATGTTTTGTCTCTGGGCAGTGAGAACATGAGAACCTGAGGAGCCTACTGATGATGCAACAGGATGCCCTTGTACTGCCTCATGGCTTCCTGCCACGTGGAAAGGCACGACTGTACTTGCAACCCTTATGAAAGTTAGCCCTTACCTCTACCAGGATGTGGGGTCAGGTACCCTGGGGGGGCCACACTCCTAAAGGAGTAAGTACTGCAAATTCATGTTATGCTAATATACTTATGGTACTGTATAATGTAACATTTTTAAACATCACTTTCTTTTCAGGTAATAGTAACACACTTGGTACGGTGCACAATGTGATTTGTGATTTGTTTTTGTTTCCTTGTGGGAGGAAGTTCATATCTTGTGCCTGTTGTTGGCCAGCTTACCTGAGTGTGGCCCTGGAGAGGAGCCTGACCAGTATACTGATAGAGGCCAGGGCCAGCCACGTGACAGGGACAGATGCAATGAAGGTTCTGGAGCCCGAGAAGGAGTAATGGCATGTGTTGGAGGACTAAGTGGAAATTAAAATAAAAATAAATTATGAGAAAATGGGACTGAAAGTCATGAGGAGTACAAACGAGCATCCTTCTGTCTCGTACAGTACCAATAAATAGAAAAGGAAGCTGCAATGTACAGAAAAAAAGGAAAAGCAAAGTAGCAAAAATAAGTAGCCAAAAAGTTAAGTAAACTAAAATGTTAAGTAAAATAAAGAAAAGTAAAGTAATCTAAGGAAAAATAAAGTAAAATAAACAGTAAGAAAAGAGAGAAGTGTGCATCTGCTCAACTAAAGGTGTTCCAGCCAAATAGACAAGCACAAAAAAAAGAAAGCTGGCACACACCAAAGAACTGTGGGCAGAAGATTTTAGTGTATTATGATAAAATGTGGCAAAACAACAGGGCTAAAACCTCTATGTACAGTAGTGACCCAGCAAGTGAGTCTCCTGAAGAAGACTCACTTGTTGGGTCATTATGTAGGAGTGTTAGCACTGTTATTTTGCAATGTTTTAACACAATATAATAAAATCTCCCACCCACTGTTCTCTGGTGTGTTCCCAGCTTTTTTTTTAAAAGTAAAATAAAGTAATGTCCAATAAAGAAAAGTAATGAAATGGTAGAGGTTGTGGCAGTGCCATCTATGTTAGGTGCCATGCCCTCCCTCAAATAGACACTGGGAATACTGCACAAGCCCTAGTTATTAGGTTGCTCTTAGGTGCACATAGCAAGTCTTTTACAATTGCCTCTGTATACACTCCCCCTAGAGATCAGCAACTAGTTTCCACAAAATCATTGAATTTATACAAGGCCTTAAGCAAAACTGGGAGGTGGTGTCCTAGGCAACTTCAATATCAACTGGATGTCACCCGATGAAGCCCAATATAAGGATGCCCTATCTTGCATTAACTTCACACAGTTGGTTGACTCACCTACTAGGATTAACTATCATACCTGCTCCTGTACTCTACTTGATTGGATAATTACAAATCAACCGGGCCAGATATCCAACACCACTGTCCTAGCTGACTCACTTAGTGATCACTCTCCTATTATTGGCCACTGGGCCAGTAAGAAGCCCCCCCCCCCACAAATTCAGAACAAGCCATACACTTAAGTGAGGGCTGCTAAATGCACTTAAGACCTTCCTTAGTCATATAGATTAGTCCTTTCTTGACTCCGCCTTAGATATTGACCAGGCGCTGGATTATTTGGCAGAAACTTTAATGATGCATGTGACATCTATGCCCCTATTAGAATGCAGAAAGTGAAGGGATCCTACAGTTCCTAGATCTCCCCTGCTTTGCTGAATCTCTTGGCCACCAGGGATCATCTCTGGCACAGAGCCAGGGCTACAGGCCAACAGACTGACCTTCAGAAATATAAAATGACCAGAAACACCAGCACCCGCTAGATCAGACTCGCTAAATCATATTACATAGATTGCGTTAATAATTCCTGGGAAGACGGCAGGAAATTCTGGGAAAACCTTAAAGACTTTACTGGTAAAAATAACAAGACATCTCCCTCTATGCTACTTGTGAATGGGGTAATCGCCCAGGATCCCTGCACCATCGCAAACACCTTCAATGATGCTTTCACTGACCTCAGCAGTATACTGCCGCCTGATCTCCCTGATGCATCGGATGTCAAAGCGCATAGACCAATGACTCTACCTAACAAGCTCCCTTCACACCCTTCACCCTTTTACCTTAAGGCAATCACTTCCCAAAGCCAGAAAATATATCATGCAGGTTTTAGGCAAATCCAGACATAGCAGTGACACACTGAACCTTAAGATCTTTGCTTTGATGCTGGATAATGTGCTTCTGTTGCTAACACATCTCATGAATCAATTTATCTCTCTGTATCAATTCCCCTCAATTTGGAAAGTTGCAATGGTCACCCCATCTTTAAAAGTGGTGACAGAGCACTTCACTTGAACTACTGACCAATATCAATACTTCCTTCCCTCTCTAAGGTATTAGAAAGAATAGTTTCTGACCAATTAGTTGAGTACCTGAAAAAGTATGGAATACAGTGCCCACAATAGCACAGGTTCTGAAGTGGGCACAGCACCTCCACTGTGCTCTTGGAGTACTCTGGTTTCCTGCATGGGGCCCTTGACAGTAGTCAGATAGCCTGGGCGAATTATATCAACCTAAATAAAGCCTTTGACACTGTCAATCACAAGACACTTCTCTCTGAACTCTGCTCCTTTGGACTCTCGATGGAAGTTGTTGGATAGTCTCAGTGCTACCTTTACAATAGGTCTCGATGTGTAAAAATAGATGGTGCACTCTCCATCATTCATCTGGTTCTCTGGGGTGTCCCTCAGGGGTCAATTCTTGGCCCCCTTTTATTTAGCCTTTTTATTAACAAACTACCCTCAGTCTGCAAAGAGTAAATTCTTCTTTATGCTGATGACACTGTCATCTTCTCCAAAAGCCCAGACCCACTCCAACTTCAGTAGAACCTTCAACTGGTTTTCAGCTTGGTTGTCCAAATACAAGCTTCTAATGAACTACAAAAAATACTAAAGTTATGCTGTTTGTAAACTCTCACAATAATCATACGAGCTTCAAAATAACAATCCTGAATAGCCTACACACCCCCATTGAGCAAATACAAACCTTTAAATATCTAGGCATCACAGGACAGTGCTCTATCCTTTGATCAGCACACAGATCAAATTGTTAAGGTTGTCAATCCCAGAACTGGTCTACTATGCAGGCACTGTCATTGCTTGGCCCAGGAAGCATTGTCACTCACCAAAAAAAGCTCCATTCTTCCCATCATCGACTATGGGTTAGTAGTCTATGGGGCAGCACCTGACAGCACCCTCAAAAGGATTAGTACTGCCATTAATAAATCCTGCAGGGTTTTTCTTGGTTCCAGTAGGCTAACCTACACATGTGCCCTTTATGCACAGTCCAATTGGCTTACTCTACAAGGTACAATACGGTATCAAGTGTGTCTTCTGGGCAGGGGGAATGACTTGGCTTAACTCTGCCTGGCATTCAGAACCTCCTCTCCACCTCCCCCAACCCCCACCTTACAAGAAGCACCGCCAGAGAATCTCTCCATGTCCCATTTTTCCTTACCTCATGCGCACTATGATATTTCACTTGTTGGGCCACTCTATGGCTTAACAAACTCCCCCTGAATATAAACAATGAACCCAAGCTTGCCCCATTTTAGAGACAACTCCACCAGCACCTCACCTGTCTTAGCACTTGCGATTGCAAGCCCCTGATTCCTGTCCTTGACCCCCCTCTGCTCATTATGCCCTCTGCATTTATCCCCCCCTTTCCCCCAAACCCTCTAACATGGTATCTGACAAAGAAGTACTTATCTTGCTTAACTCTTGAGCTCAACAAAGAAACATTTATTTCTGCTTAAATACCTCATTTGTTGTTACATTGTAATCTAATTGTATGTTATTCTTCTTTTCTCTGTTCAGACACTGGTGCCCTGTAACACTGCAGTTTTACTGTTCCCAGTGTTCAAATCCTGTAATACAAGTTATATGTCTTTTGTTCATTTGACGTGGAACCTTTGTAAACAAGCTTCCTGCTCAAAGGTGTATTTTCAAGATTTCAAGTAAAGTAAAGTAATGTCAAATAAAGAAATTATTAAAAAGGGACTCCGGTCAAAATTTCTGGCATCAATAAATTCACAATTTGGATCAGCATACAGTAATCCCAATCAACCTCATCCCATAAATGAGATCTCTAAGTTACTTTGTTTAAACGTTACAAATCATTTTACAAACCTAAATTCATTGCCTGTTCAAAAAAGCCAGTTTCAGTGAAGAGCTGCTGCTGATATCATCTCCGGAACTCAGAGTCTAGTCCTCACTGTCAGCAAGCTTACAGGACCTGTTTCTCCAAAGTTTAAAGATCATGTGCAATGGTTTTCACAAGCAAAACAAGCAGCACAATTCAATAAACATTCCTTAAAAAAACTATGTATGTTTCAGCTTTTTGTAACAAAGTTGATAAATTTCTATTTTCAGTTTTTGCCATTTTGTTGTGGTCCATTTCTCCAGGGTTGCTGGATGCTGAGTCATAGCATATTGCTGTGAGGCTTGCAAACTGGATAACTGATGTGCTGAAAGACTGTGATCATTCACACCTGTACTTCATCCAATCTCCCTGTAAATGGTGGTGGGAGAGGTAATGATGCTTCAAAACCTTACTACATGTTTCTATGCAGTAGTCTGCCCAATGTTTTCTCCCTGCCACACTGTTAACTTGACCAAGGACAGTGAGACTGTTCAAATTAAAGACCAGGAAGGAGACTGCACACTGTGGTAGCTGTGGAGGAGCCCAAGATCAGGATGTGCTGTATGCTTATATTTATTTTAATAAATGTATGCCACCGTTAGTGGTGGGCGAAGTGGACGAAATTCACAGCACAAAGTGATTCACGGAGTAACGCGGAATCTGCAAAGTGCTCCACCTACTTTGTGTTATAATGGGGAAGGCGAAGTCTATTGGAAACAATGACTTTGCATTATTCCACCTTTCCCAAACCACTTCTCCACCAATTTTAAGGCAAAGTACATTGAAATCAATGTACTTCGACTCACTTCGCCTTGTTCTTGAGCTCCAAAGGGAATTTTGCAGTGTTTTATGGGATTGCAGGTCACATGGGCTCTAGATTGTTCTGCACAGCCTCAGTTCTGTGTAGTGTGTGTGTGTAGTGGAAGATGGAGACAGTTTCCTCTAAGAGTTCTGTGATTCAAATCCTCTAAAAGCTGTTAAAAAAGTCTTTTTGAACAATTTTTTCTCACAATTTACAACAGTGAGTATAGGAAACCCTCCTGTGCTCATATTATTGAGTGTTTAGTGTCTGTGTGTGGATTTTGAATGTTAATTTAGAACAGTCAGTCTGTGTACTGTGAAGTGTGCTTTGGGGGAGAGGCGTATGTGTGGTGTAGGTAGATAAACTGGGAGAAAAAGGCAGTCTTTCTGTTTTGGTCATTTTTCTTGTATGAACCGTGTTAATGTATGCACAGTAATATTTTCCATAATTCTTGACTTTTTTTTTCTGATTGTTGTGGTGCAGCAGTGCATAATTTCAGTTTGTTTAAAACATTTGGTTATATTACTAAAGGTTTTCAATTTGCTACGCATTACTTGTAGTGTGTGTGAGTGTGTGTGCGATGCTTGCCATTAAATCAGACACCTTTTATTGTGCCACAGAGTAACTGCAGCAGTGTGAACTTGCTATCCACTGCACCTGCATGAATTTTTTTATACTGCTTTGTGGTATCTTTACTCGTAGTGTACTGTTACTGCTGTGCACTACCCCCAAAATCGGCAAAAGGTATTCTTTTCCAGATTTGGATTTGCGACTTATGACCACTGGTTAGGTGTTGTTGTGCCTTTGCATCTGCATCTCTCTTGAATGTGCAGTGCAATCTTAATCTGTCTGTGTGTTTGTAGTACACCACTAATTCTGGGAGACTTTGCATTTCTTGTTACAATCTCATTTCACTTCTTCAGCACTGGGTAATTTTCTGGAGATAAGACAGTAGCATTTTTGGGATGCATATTCATTTTGGTGACTGTGTGTGACCACTGCACACATAACGGAGTGCACCATTAATTCTGAGAGACTTTGAATTTTTTGTTACCCTGTCATTTCACTTAATCAGCAATGGGTACTATTCTGGACACAAAACAGTAGCATTTTGGGGATGCAAATTAATTCTGGTGACTGTGTGTGACCTCTGCACACATGACAGAGTGCACTATTAATTCTGTAAGACTTCGCATTTCTTGTTACGCTCTCATTTCACTTCATCAGCACTAGGGAATTTTCTGGACACAAAGCAGTAGTATTTGGAGATGCACATTAATTCTGGTGGCTGTGCATGACCACTGTGCACATGATTGAGTGTGCCATTAATTCTGGGAGACTTCGCATTTCTTGTTACGCTCTCATTTTACTTTGTTAGCACTGGGGAATTTTCTGGACACAAGAAAGTAGCATTTTAGGGATGCACATTAAATCTGGTGACTGTATGGGTGGGGTGCTACCAATATAGATGTCACTCTGCCTTACTTCAGTATAAAGTGGAATGACAACGCAAAGTAATAATAACAAGGTGAAGTGAGCCTTTCCTATGGGGCACTTCATGTAGTGAAGTGGCAACACAAAGTGGCCACTTCATGATCACTTTGCAGGTAGATTTTAAATTTGCTGTATCTCTAGCCACTATTATTATAGCTGCACGTCTTACCAGAATTTCTTGTGTATCCTTGGTTGACATGTGGCCTCAGGCTGTTCCTTGTCTCCCTGCAGGAGGAATGCATTCGGTGGCAGCTGGATTACAGGGAGAAAGCAGGCCTTTCCAAAAGGCCTGAAGCCTGAGGTGCTGTACTTTTCTTGGTTGAAGTGACCTGTGAATTGGAGAATGGTGAATGGTGAGCAGTGAATGGAGAATGGAGTTTTTGTGAAATAACATGTAGATCTAATGCTCAGAGCCCCGTTCTCATTCATTCTTAAGGCTCAGTTCTGCTCCTATGGGTCGGTTGCTGAACCAAGCTTTTAACTAAGTTTAACTAAGTTTTTTTTTTTAAATTATTGAAATCTACTTAAATTATCGGATTGCTCTGTTCTCTGCCTTGCCAGCAATCTTGCTTGCTTGTGACTCATGGCTACAGCTGACTTTGATCTGGGAAGGGCGTTGAGAGGAAGTAGTAGTAGTAGAAGTAAAATATTTTTATTCATAAAAAATGAATAAGGGATAAACTCGATTGAGCATAGCTCATTTTCAACACGGTCCCATACAATATAATACAATATATAAAAAGGAAAATGTTACAGCAACATACAACACTAATTTTTCATAAAGTACTCAAATACAAACAATTATAACATGTTTAACAAGAACAGCATTGCCTTTTTTGTTGTGAACTGATTTGACACCAATGTTGAATCAGAGGCCAATGTTTTTTTTTTACATTAGACAAGAACAGAGACTCAGGGATTTCAGGAAGTGAGAGAAAACGGAGTCTGAAAAAAAATCAGTGCTGGATTAAAGATAGTGAACTATTCCCAATCTCCATAGATGTTTGTGCAGCTTGTGGGACAATATATGTTTTAATGTTCTTGGAGATCTTTACCTGAGGAACAGTGCTGTTTTTTATTTTAAGTTTTAATATTCCCCAACCCTTCTCATTTTAGTATCTAAATAAGTTTATAGGGGAAGGGGGGCTTTGACGAATTTGTGAACTGTGTGAACATTTTGTACTGAATTACTGGGCTTGACGTTTGTGGGATTAAGTGTGAAGTGTGAAGTATATTTCTGTATGTTTGTTTTTTTCTTATTTCTTTATTTTATTTTTCCTTTTTCTTTCATGCCAGTTGCAGCAGACAGTAAGGGATTGGTAGATTCATCCATGTGTCCTTGGTGGATATAAGGCGCATGTGTCAATATGGAGGGAAGCAGTCATGGTGATCTCAGCTCAGGGAAAACAGCATAGTTAGTGTTCCACTACAATGCACATCTGGTTCTTGTTTTAAGTGTAAAACCTGAAAGGTAAATCCTCTGAATTTTAAGAGGTGTAAACTGTGTCTGTGTTTGTTATTTTTGTCGATAACAGAAGTAGTCGAATAGCATTTGAGAACTGAGTCCAATAGTTTTCTCCTTTCTCCTTTTTATAGTGTGAAGCAGCACAAGACTTGAAATAGACTTTGCCGATCTTGCAGGTTTTTTTTCCTTTGGCTCCTGGGAGTTTTATTTATGAAATTTATTTCCTGACTTTTGCTGGACCAATGATGGATAATTAAAACAGAGTTTTTTTTTATATATATATATGAGATCTGTAAGAAATATTCTTCAGACACTGTAAGTTTTAATTAATGTGTTAGGTGTGTTAGGGTGTTGGTATATTATATTTTAGGGGATCTGAAAGAACTGTGTATAGTGTCAGTTTTTATTAGATTTTATTAAGTTCCGTTATATTTTGTGTCTTTGTTACAGAGTGCCCAGTTCCATTTTAAAGCTCTTAGTTGCTACAGAGACCATAGTGGTGGTGAAGTGGACAGGGAAGCTACCAAATTGAGCATCATTTTTGGCTTGGATAGTTAAGAAAAAAAGGGACTATGAAAAGATACTAATAAAATTAGCAGCAAGGGCACTTTGTGCTGCTTTTTATTGTCTTTACACTCTTGGTTGTTTTGAAAAAAATTGTAACTTTGTATTATTAGAGATTATGCAGCCAAAAAAAGTAAGAACATATAGCTGTAAGGCTGATAAAGGAAAAGGGAAAAAAGGTGTTGTTGGGCTATAGTAGATAGATCTCTTCCTGCCCAGAAGATAACCCAATATTTGTGTCCAAATGGTAATCAAATGGAACTAAGGGGTAATAAGAAAATTAATAAAGTGTTTGATCCAAAGATGACATCATCTCCTGCAATAACAAGTGAGAAGAAGTCACATAGTTTAAGGAGTACACATCCATTGTTAGAGGAAATTGGAAAGTTGGAGGGGAAATCACAATGCCAGGTTGTAGGAAGTAACTCAGGAAATTTAATAGATACCACTAGGTGAGAATTACATATATCAGATCTTAATCCTCCCAAGAAACAAAGTGAGAAGTGTTACTGCAGAAATGATATACTATCCCCCTTAATTTGTCTAGGAATAAGGTTTTAGTGGCTGAGGCTTATGAAATGGAGAGAGAGTGAGAGAGAGGATGGAAATGATGTATTTAGGGATAACAGTTCCATAAGTTTGGAGCAAAATGAGATTGGGATCAGCGTAGATCTGATTGAAGAAAAAGTCCCACAACCTTTAACAGAGGCTTATAAATATGTAAAACAGATTGATCCCTGGGTTAACCATAATTGTAGTAATAACGAATCATTTTTGAAAACATTTGACTTCTTTTTAACACCTTATACAGTATAACACCTCAGGTTAAAATTGATCAATTGGTAAATAAGATTGAACCACCCAAAATACAAAGGTTATGTCCTGAGTCAGTGGGAAAGGGGATTTGCTAAATGTTAAAAATAAAGGATTTGGTGGGAGGGGGAGGATATAATATCTAAGCTTGATGAATTTACAAAGAGATCTCATTTGGCAATGCCCAATTGTTGGAATTAACTATGCTTTTCCGTATATTTACCACATTTTATGCGAATTGTCCTCAGACTTATGAGAAGAGGAGAGTACAAAGAATGGATCATAATGACTCAGTAAGGAATGGTGGTGGGTTAATAAAGGAATATAGGGTTGATGGGACAAAAAAGTGTATTCATCTATCTGATAGAAATCTTTGAGCAAGCAATAGTCCAATCAAGATAGGGAAAGTATCTAAGCAGAAAAACTTAGAAACTGTGAACCAATGTGAAAAGGAGAATTTAAAGAAGAAATCTATTCAAGGAATAACTGAGGACATTGGTAACAACAAGAGGAGAGAAATAGATCTGATTGGAGAATTGAAGGAAAGGAAGGCAGTATTAAAACACAATATAGAGGGCAAAAAATATCAATGGCCCAAAGCAGGCTCAGAATAGAGAAAGAAAAAAGGAAAAAAGGAAGGAGAAGATAAGATCGAATACAGCTGGGAAAGTGATAGGAAGGGCTTTGATACATCAGGAAAAAAAATAAGGTAAATCTTAGTAAAGTTAATGAAAACGGAAAAAAATGATTCTAATGATATTCAGGATATATCCAAATTAAATGATATAGAGAAAAAGAAGTTAATGTTAAAAGGAGAATTGTTAGCAACAGTCTATATAAAAGGAATTCCAAAACAAAGAAATGAGAACTCATATGCGTTGAAGTTAGATATGTATAATTTGGTTGAGGGGATCTTAGGGAAAAACATTAATTGGCTGGCTATTAAATCAGCCTATAGGTACCAAGTTAGATCCCATAAAGGATGTCTGTGTGTTGTATTATGGAACATTGATTAACAGAGTTAAGCTAGCCCTGGCAAAAAGAAACACAGGTGAGGGGGTACAGGCAAAGTGGGCAAGCATTAAGAATGCAATACTTGAAGCAACATCCCATTGTGTTAGACAGAAAAGGAAGTGCAAAAGAAGAAGGAAACCACTTTGGTTCTCAAATACAGTAGCAGAAAAGGTCAGAGCCAAAGGCTGGCCTTCCAGAAAATAAAGGGAACACAGCGGGATGAAGATGGGAGGCATACCAAACTGCCCTAAGGGAAGCAGGGAAGGCAGTAAGGCAGGCAAAGTCCCAAACTGAGGAAACACTAGCACGAACAGTAAAAGAAGGTGACAAGACTTTCTATAGATACATTAGTGAAAGGAGAAAGTCCAGAGGGGGTATTGCTAAGCTTAATGGAGAAAAGGGAGCATGTGAGGAGGAGGACCCTGTAAAGGCATCTACCCTAAATAGATACTTTTGCTCAGTATTTACTGAAGAGAAGGTAGGGCAGGGCCCACAGCTCAGCATCATGGACACAGGGGGGAGGGAGGTGAGCACTACTCCCTTCACAAAAGAAAGGGCCCTACAAGAGCTTGCTAAGCTCAGGGTGGATAAGGCAATGGGACCTGATGGCATACATCCCAGGGTACTTAAGGAGCTAAAGAAGGAACTAGCAGAGCCATTAGCAGAATTGTTTAGTGAGTCTCTGAGCACAGGAGAGGTCATGTGATCCCGCTCCACAAGAGTGGTAGCAGGGAGGAGGCGGGGAACTACAGACCGGTCAGTCTTACCTCAGTAGTGGGCAAGATTATGGAGGCACTCCTTAAGGAAAGGATAGTGCAACACCTGGAATCCATAGGGGCACAGGATCCAAGACAGCATGGGTTTACGAAAGGAAGGTCCTGTCAAACTAATCTCATAGATTTCTTTGACTGGGTAACCAGAGTGGTGGACCAAGGGGAGCAGTTGATGTCGCTACCTTGACTTCAGCAAAGCTTTTGACACTGTTCCACATAGAAGATTGATAAATAAGCTGGGTAGGCTCGGGGTGGGTCAGAAGTTGGTCAACTGGGTGGCAAACTGGTTGACGGGCAGAAAACAGAGAGTGGTGGTAAATGGTATACAGTCAGAAGAGATGCAAGTCATAAGTGGGGTACCTCAGGGATCAGTCCTGGGGCCAGTCCTTTTCAACATCTTCATTAGTGACCTTGAAGATGGACTAGAGGGTAAGGCTTGTCTGTTTGCAGATGACACCAAGATCTGCAGCAGAGTAGATGAGCCAGATGGGGTGGGCAGAATGAGAAGAGATTTGGATAAACTAGTAGAATGGTCAGAAGAGTGGCAACTGGGATTTAATGCAAAGAAGTGCAAAATCATGCACATAGGGAAGAGAAACCCTGAAGCCACCTATAGGCTGGGAGGGGAGTTGCTAGCAGTCACAAAGGAAGAAAGAGACTTGGGCATCATCATCACTGATGACCTAAAATCATCAAGCAGACCTCTAAAGCAGTAGGTAAGGCTAGGGGGTGTTAGGGTGTATTATTGGGGGTATCACGGTCACTTAAGAGGTAAATAATCCTCTGTACAAGACACTGGTTAGGCCCCATCTGGAGTACTATGTGCAGTATTAGGCCACACCTTCACAAGGACATTAACCAAATTGAGGCAGTCCAGAGAAGGGCAACTAAATGGTGCAGGGACTGCATCAGAAGACATATGGAGGACAGATTAACAGAGCTCAATATGTATACCTTGAGCAAAGGAGGGAGAGAGGTGATATGATCGAGACATTTAAACACCTTAAGGGCATAAACAAGGTGAAAGAGTCTAACATGTTTAAATATAAGAAAAATAGCAGGGCAAGAGGACACAGCATGAGATTAGAGGGAGGCCGATTAAGGGGGAATGTGAGGAAATTCTTTTTCACAGAAAGGGTGGTGGATGCATGGACTGGCTTACCACAAGAAGTGGTGGCTATGAATAAAGTGCAGGGCTTCAAACAGGCATGGGATAGGCATAAGGGAGCAATACAAATGACTATGAATAGATAGGCCACTGACAGAGCAAAGGCTGATGGCACATTTATAAGGTAGAAAAAGAAATGGGCAGACTGGATGGGCCTTGAGGTCCTTATCTGCCATCAACTTCTATGTTTCTATGTTTCTATGTAAACGAAGGGGAGTGCTTAAAGAGGAAGATAATTTTGCTGATTTTGGAGTGTTACTTGATACAACGATTACAACAACCTTGAATGTTAAAACCAAGCAAGGAGTAAAAGATACCATTACTGGTAAGAAAGGCACTGTTTTGGTAAAACAACCTAGAATTACAGCTTTTTTTGAAACCTATTGAAATAACTCATACATGAAAAGGGGAGGTATTAGAGAGTGCTATGAGAAATGGTAGGAAACAATTGGGAATCCGTTTTAATTCCTCGGTGGTCTTGGAAACTCAAGAGTCTTTTAGTACTGATTACAAGGATAATAGCTCTATGTTGGAGGATAATGGGAGAAAGCCAAAAGTTCTGCTGTCAAATTCTATGTTTCTATGGGGGGTAGGAGGAAGTAAGCTGTTGGTTAATTAGGATCTGCAGCTTATCTGTTTGGTAGGAAAATGGGCAGACTAGATGGGCCAAGCGGTCCTTATCTGCCATCAAATTCTATGTAATATAATTAGCCTGCGTGATAGCTCATTGATATCTCCAGAAACATCAAATTGACTGAAGATCGGTAACAAAAATATTGTTCTGATGCCCTGGAATGTGGCTGGTCTCAATGAAAAAATGGAGGATAGAGCCTGTTTAGATTGGAACTCTAAATATTCAATAATTCTCCTCTAAGAAACATGGATGGGTATCCGGGATGAGATTTGGTTGAAAGGATATAGAAGTCAGGTTTCTCCAGCATATAAAAGCTCTACATATGGTAGATCTAAAGGCGGATTGACTATTAATATTAATGTATTGCTTGACTTTGTGAATCCTGAGATTAGTATGTATAATGAGTTGTATATGTATGTAATTATAATTGGTTATATAGTATGCATTGCTTTATTTAATATATACATCCCCCTACTATTAAAGCAAGATAATTGAGTGGGATCCTTAATTGTATAGGGCAGGATATAGACTCTATAAAATCCAGATTTCCGGGGGTATCTATACTCCTATTTGGAGATTTTAACGTACATGTAGGTAGTGGTATGGAAAACTCGAGGTCGGACTGGGGAATTGATGATCTTTTAAACATTCCAGTACGTCAATCTAAGGATGGGGTATTAAACCAAAAAGGCAAGTTATTACTACAATTTTTAGATAATCTCAACCTAAGGATTTTGAATGGTAGGACAATAGGAGACTGGGCAGGGGAAGTGTCTTTCTCCACACATAAAGAGGGCAGTGTTTTAGACTTGGGGATTATAGATACTCTAGACTATTCTATGGTGTACTATGTTTAAATTATTAAACTGTGAGATAGTGATCATTTCCCAATATCTTGTGCCATGAATTTAAATATTAACAAAAGTGTAAAAGACCAAAAGATCGAGAAGGAGGCAAATTTTAATATGTGCACTAAATATGGAAGAAACATAATGTGGAATGAATACACATGGGAAAGTATTGATAAGTTAATTCAAAACCAAAACAGGATAGAACAACTGGTAGATAAAATAATTTCCTTAGGGCCAATTGCACAAATTAAATATTTTGAAATATATATGCAGCAGATAATTCAGGCATTGAGCTTAGAAAAAAGAAGCGTGACAAGGTTGAATATGGGTAACACTCACCCATGGTTTGATTATAATTGTTTATATCTGAGAAAAGAGATTGAAAGATTGGGTAAGCTAAGAGTACGAAATACCACCCTAGTTATATTAAAGGCTTTTAGAAATTTAAAAATGGAATATAGAAATATGATAGGAGAAAGGAAGAAGAGTTATAATTTATTATTATGGGGGGAAACTACAAGAAGAATTTTGGAAAAAAAGATAATCCATTTTGGTCTTTGGTGGCATTTGGTTGTTGTGAGAGTAATATTCAGCATAATTTACTGGGGCTGATTTCAGAAGACCTATGGATGAATCATTTTAGCAGAATTTATGATAGTAATTGTGACTATACACTTTCCAGCCAGGGAAACAAAGACACAGAGGACACGGGATCACTTATTTTTTCCTCTTTGGAAGTAAAAGAAGCAATACAAGCACAAAAGAGAAATACAGCACCAGGGATAGATGGCGTCCCAGCTGAAGTGTACCTTCATAATGGTGAGCATTGGGCAAAGGTTTTGACATAATTATTTACCTCAGTTTGTCAATCTTTTGTCCTACCGACAGATTGGAATAAAGGATTGATTATACTGTTATTCAAGAATGGTCTAAGGCATGATCCTATGTGTTATAGACTGATAACTCTTCTTCCAATTTCACAAATGATTTTTACTTGTTAATTATTGCAAAGGCTATTGGAATGGGAAGAATAAAAATTGATTTCCAAATATCAAGGTGGTTTTAGGAAAAAGTTTAATACTTTAGATCTAATCTTTACTTTAAATTATTTGCTGAAATTATATATGATTGGGAAGAAAAGTATAATTTATGTATGTTTCATTGACATGAAGGCTGCCATTGACTCGGTAGACAGAAACAAATTGTGGGAGATTCTGGTATTTCTTAATATAGATGAACAGGTATTGAGGATGATACAGAGGCTACACCATAACACGACTGCTGTAGTCCGTTACTCAAGAGATGGTGCAATATCAAGAGAAATAAGAGTTGGTAAAGCGATCAAACAGGATTGCCTGCTGGCCCCTTTACTGTTTAATTTATATATTGAAACGGTAATTAAGGATATAGTGAAAATAGATACATTTGCCCCATCAATAAGTAACGAAAAAATTCAAATATTATTGTACCAGATGATGCTATAGTGGTTTCACAAATGCCTTTGGGATTAAAACGAGCAATACTAAGTGTGATGAAGTAATTCGCTAAACTAAATTTAGAGATGAACATAGATAAAACAAAGATAATGTCATTTGGTAAGAAAAAAATGACTAAAATATTTTGGGAAATTAATAATAAAAAAAATAGAATAATTGAAGCAATTTAGTTACCTGGGAATTATATTTGAAAATCATTTGAAGTGGAATACCCATATGTCTGAAACAAAAACTAAATCATATTGCCCAATGTCTGCTGTAAATGCCTTTGCAAACAGGTTTGTGAATAACTCTTTTGTGGCCTTAAAAGGACCTTTGAAGCTAAAACTATTAGTCAGACCTGATATAGGTGTGAAGTATGGGGACCGTGAGCTGGGATTCAAAAATAGAAGCCATGCAGTATGTTTTTTGAGAAATATTTTAGAGCTTCCATGGGATTGTCCATCGGGCTTTATGAGATTGGAAACAGGTATGCTCCCTCTGAGCACAAAAATTAAAATTAGAGCTATTTAGTATTGGGAAAAAACTGTAAACATGGCATCAGAGAGACTCCACAACTTATGTTGGGTTGATTTCTTGGCTAGATTACGAGGGAGAGTTAGTATGATTGAATGGTTTCAAAGATAGAATGTTTGGTTAAAGAATTTTGGTTTGGAAGATTTGTGGTCTAATAAGGCCATTTTAGAAACAAACCTGTTTATAAAGGAAGCTATTCAAAGAATTATTGATGTTTCGGTTCAAAGTGATCTTGTGAGAGTGCACGAGATAGATACTCATGGGTTTTATTCTTCTATAAAATTAAATGGAAAAATGGAAGCATATTTGATGCATTGTGAAAATAAGAATCATAGGAATATTTTATGTAATATGAGGTTGGAAAGCTGGGGCATTATGAATCTACATTATAATAAATGGCGGGGTCAATTTGGTAATAAAAGGAAATGTAAATGTAATGATGATGATGATGATGCAGAAAGCTTGTTTCACTAGTTACTGGAATGTGAGGAGTGGAAGATGTAAAGAGGGAAATGGAATACACCACTGATTATGGTTGATATTTTAAAGTGTAAGGATAACTGTGTGAAGCGCCTGCTTGGTTTTGAAAATATTAATACAATGTATGGGGTAGCAAATTTCGTTAATAAGATGAAAAAGTGAAGTTTGTACAGTATATATTTTTTTCTCTTGTTATTCATGTCATAAGATATCTAGTTTTACTCTATGATCACTATTTATTGTGTTTATTTTTGTGGATTGATGTGATAAAATAGAGAATAATGGATGTGTAGCTAGTTATAAAGAGGATTTTATATACCCCCTTGGGGTGGGATGCTATATAAACCCAGAGGCTGACGGGGTTTATGGTATCCTACCCTCGAAGTGTATAAAATGTGAGTTTTAACTAGCTACCCGTCTTTTATTTTGTATAATTGTTGGGGATCATTTTTTCACCCCAGCAATTGCACAAAATAAATGTATGTATCTACGGAGTTGAGCTGCCAAGTGCTGGAAAGCCCAGATTTCAGCATGGTAGGTAGCTGTCCCTAAATGGAGGCAACGTTTATTTTTTTTTTAATTTTAACTGCCATTATGAAGGTTTGCTGTGCCAAGAGATGTTATTATTTAAAGAAAAAACTTACCACTGACGACTTCTGTCGAGGAACACTGCAGCCCTAAGGCATCGTGATGGACGGTGCAGAAAAGGGGAAGTTCACAGTAGGCGCATGCGCAGAACTAGGGAAACCAAGCGTGTGAATGCCGTTATAACCAGCCAGTTATAATGCTGGAATTATAACCCAGTTTCCCTATGGAAAATAATATAACCAGTTATTATATGGATTTTATACATCTTTTATATTAATAAACTTGACTTGACTTGACCTACATTCAGCCTCATCTATTTTGTACTCCACATTAAAATGGTCATTTTGCCAGGACTAACACTTCCACCCCTAGCAGGAATTAACAAATGCAAGGTCCCTACTAAAACATATTGTAAAGCAAACACTGACAAACAGCAATAATGTTGCCAACATTACAATACTGGTAGCAATATAACTTCCTGACAGGCACAGTAGAGTAGCACCCTAAATGGTATCAGCAGCCTGGAGACATGCTGTCTCAGCATCCACCAAATCTGAAAAAACAGACCACACCAAAAAGGCATTAAAATTAGTATTGTGCAAAACTAAAAAATTACACTCTGCAAAATATTTTGCATAATCCGAACATTTCACAAAATATCTTGCGGAGCACAGAATGCAAAATTTCAGGAATTGTTTGCCACCCTGCTGCAAAAGAACAGTTTAGTCTTTTGAGTTGAAATTTGGAGGGTAGAAAGCCAACATCTCACAGATGTGCCGTTTGGTGGTTTGGTGAAAAAATATTGTAGGGATGCAAAGTTACGGTACTCCAAAGTTGATGCTTTTTCCCATAGACTAACATTGCGGCTTCCACCGCGCCTTTCGGGGCCCGTATCTCGGAAACGGTGCGAGATATGGACGTTCCATCAGAAAAATGCTTAGCCCCTTAGGGGGCTAAACATACAGTGCAAAACTAGGCAGGATAGTCATGACTCATATGAAATTTTAATTTTCTCTCTACATCGTACGGTTCCTGAGATATTAACAATTTAGTATTCCAAGAGATCATTTTCTGGTCCCAGGCCCATTATTATGCATACATTCTTTGTAGTCACTGTGTTTCTCTATGCAGCTATTGGGGAAAACCAGGGTGTGCACTCCAGTTACTGTTACACGTAGTGTTGCCACTTGCGTTTCCGTACCCGTTTGTGTTAGCTTTCCCATGTACACCACTGTGTGCGTTATCCTTTTCTGTTTGTGCTTGCATTTGCATTACTCTTACCATTTGTATCTACAGTACTGTTTCTGTTTGCTTTTCACTTTGCATCGCCGTGTGCATTACCATTTGTGGCCTCCCTTCTGTTTGTGTTTGTCTTTCTTGTCGTTTTGCATCATCATTGTTGTTACCATTACCAATTGCTTTTCCAATTGTGTTCCCGTGCCCATGTGCATTACGGTTTGCATTTCCATATGCACTTGTGTTTGCATTTGTGCTTCTGTTTCTTTTGGCAATATTGTTGCTGTTACCATTACCATTTGCATTTACACTTGTGGTACCATGACAGTGCACATTACAGTTTGCGTTTCCATATGCGATTGCATTTGCATTTCCATTTCTGTTTCCTTTGGCGTTATTATTGCTGTTACCTTTACCATTTGCATTTACAATTGAGGTACTGTGACTGTGCATGTAACAGTTTTTGTTTCTGTACACACTTGTGTTCACGTTTCCATTTCTGTTTCCTTTGGCATTATTCTAGCTGTTACCGCTACGATTTTCATTTCCAATTGTGGTACCGTGACCGTGCACATTCCGCTTTGCGTTTCCATATGCGCTTGTGTTTGCATTTCTGTTTGGTATATGCATCTGTGTGGTATACGTGAAACTGAGTGCAGCTTGAATTTTTCATGGCAGGGACTGCATTCCCTTCACAAAGGCCATACAAAAGCAAGTATAACATTTGAATTTCTTGTGGTATGAGCATGAAATACGGTATCCAATTTTCCCAAGGTGTCCCCTAAGTCTACTTAAGTCTCAAGTTGTAAAACAAAAATCTTAAAGTGTTGTTTCAAGGGGGGTGCATCTGTGTGGTGTATGTCAAGCTGAGTGCAGCCTAGAGGTTTCATGGCAGGGACTATATTTCCTTTACAAACAATGTACAGAAGCAGGTATACACTGAACTGTGGTATAAATAAGAAATTCAGTGTACATATTTCTGACAGTGTCCCCTAAAGTCCACATTAATCCCAGGTTGTAAAACAAAGGTTAAGGTGGGTTTCATGGGGTGCATCTGTGTGATGTATATGAAACTGAGTGCAGCTCAAATTCTTCAAGGCAGGGACTGCATTTCCTTTGAAAATGCCATACAGAAGCAGTCACTTTTTTTTATTACTCTATTAGCGGCTTCCAGAGGCAGCAGAGCTGTACCCCATAGTCAACCCATAGTCAACCCTGTGTGGCCCAACCACCCGACCCTCTCTCCCCACCCAGCACTGACTAAGAGATGGTAGTGACCCATACTTTTTGACCAGGTGTTGGAGAGCATGAGAGAGGAAGAAGTATGGGCTATACTGATCCGACATGTCCTTGCAGAGCTGAGGAAAGCAAAGCCAGGACTGGTCATAATGAAGTTTGGCTAAGAAGGCCTTTGGCATGAGGTTCCCCCAAAGCTGAGGATGTACAATGACAACAATGGTGTGCAGTGCACACTCTCATATGTCACACACTGGCATTCATCTCAGTGCCAATCCTGACTCTGGAGGCTCTTGCGGTGCCCCAACTCCAAGACACTGCCAGGATTTAGGCTGTTGCCAAGAGTCTGCTCCCTTCCCACCCAGAGGAGGATGCTATGTCTTCCTCCCACTGGCAGACACTCTGATGCTCTGGGTTAACTCCCAAATCTGGGCCACTGGAGTCGCAAGTGTTAGCAATATCACTGCACCAGCAGGCCAGCTCAGAAACAGGTATAACATTTCAATTTCTTTTGCTTTAAACATGACATTTGGCATACATGTTCCCCAAGGTGTCCCCTGATGTCAACTGAAATCTCAGGTTGTAAAACAATGGTTACAGAGACTCTTGAGATGTGCATCTGTGTCGTGTAAACAAAAATGAGTGCAGCTTGAATGTTTCATTGCAGGTACAGCATTTCCCTCACAAATACTTAAAGAAGCAGTTATAACTTTTTAATGTATTGTGGTCTAAGTGGTTTTCAAGGGGTGCATCTGTGTTTGTGTGGTATCTGTGAAAGTGGTTAGATACTGTACCCAGTACATTATGGGGAATGCAGAGCTCGTACATGCACATATTTGACAGTGGAAAATGGCACACTGTGGTAGTAATTAGTGATTATATTGATATATACCAGCACAGTAATGAAACAAATAGTCAGTGCTGCAGAGATGATGCACCCTGAGAGTGCAGGGATGCAGCACCAAAATGATATGCCGCTGTGTGATCACATGGCAGAACACAACATACCACTGGGCACAACTGTAATTGCAATAAAACTGGCCCATTACATACAAGAACAAATAACTTTCATGACCAATTATATGAATAAGTAAACAAATAAAACATTCTGTACTGTATTGTACAGTTACCACTATACATGCCTATATATGTCATGGGGTCATTATGTCACAAGACATTATGCCACTGCAGTATACCATGCTGCCAATACAGTGGAATATATTGTCAGTGGCATAAGTCCTTTTTTTTTTTTTTTGCAGGGGGCTCCACCACCTGCACCCTTCCTTATGGGATGCTGTGCCCCCTGAACCCCCCCCCCCAACTAAAATAGCTAACTCTTTGGGGGGTTAACAGTAAAAATTGCACAAAGTGCAAACAAATGAAATATTTATGTGTTTGGGACCAGGAATCGAAACCTGGTCCCAAACACACTGCTTGTCTCCCTTGCTGTCAATGGCTCATCCCATTGAGCCACGGCAGCTGATCAGTTGACCCCTATCCCAGCAGAGTTCTTATCCTCTGCCTGGGAGGGTGCATTACCACGAATACTGCCACTCATGGTTTAGCACCCTCTCACTCATCCCTAATGTGCTGTTACTGTTACGCAGTTTTGTCATATGTTGTTGAGCATACAACAAAGGGATCTGGTAGGATATTCCATCACCTAACACAATCATCAAAACCAAGCTAACCTCTCCAAGGAACATAGCCATCATATACCAGTTATACCATATGTAAGTACAGTTTCTTGTTTAAAATATCCATAGCAAACACACCAAATCATATAGCTGGGGGAAAAATACTGCATCAGGTTTAATATAGACACACCTTATCCACATCGCTAATTATACACACACACACATGCACACTGAACCTACTATCTGTATCTAATAGAAATGCAGGTATGTCTGTGTTCAACAGTTAGGGTGGTAGATAAATAAAAACAATTCTCAATGTGCACATTATATATTCGGGGTGCCTGGATTTAATTTACTGTACAGTTTGACTTAGCTTTTTCTGAGTGCTGGTTCATGTTTGTAGCATAACCATAACTGACAAGATCCATTTACTTAAGAGCTACATGTCTCGTGAAGATCATATGCTGGTTAGTTTAAACTGTGAAAAAAAAGTCTGTTCTGAGTCAAGCAAATCTTTCACCTGCTCCACTTACAGTATGCTGACTCTGTTTTTGACCTGGCTTCTGTCTGTTATTATTGACAACTATTTTTACTGCACTTTACATGATTTGATTCAATTCTCTAGTTGGTAGTTCATATTAAACATTTTTTGCATTCTATTGCATTTTTAAAGGATCATGAAATATAGCATTTTTGGTTCCCAAGCCTACAGAGACGAGAAGCTGGCAAATGAAAAATTCAAGCAGAGATGAAACTGGAGCTGTGATGTCTGTGAATAATCTCACAATAATTTAAATTCTTTAGTAGTGATTTAAGAGTCATTTAATCACATACGTTCGTGTCTCTACTTATCTATGTTTCTTATGTTCATTGCATGCAGTATGGCTCTTGTTTGTACACAGTACTATATTAACAAATGAAATAATACTGTAAAAGAAACACAATACATAATCACTGAGTGCAGTGCAATGAAGGGCAAAGTTTGAACACATCAATTTACCCCCCCACACAAAAAACACAAATACAGTCATAATTGATCTCTCCTGTCTGTTTTCTGAAATGTGAGTGCAAGGGACCAAACAAGACAAGTTATAATTAAAACCACAACCATGCTTCTGAGGTAATCAGTCTTTAATAAGTGCTAAATAATTGGACGGCATATTGCCAGGACAGGAATGAGACGATCAGCAAAGCACAAAACTGCATGTAGTAAACCAAAAGTGCAGTAAAAAAGGTGAAAATAATTGTCTGAATTGCTCTCGTTGCAAAATCATTTTGGAAATGAATGCTCATGGCATGTTTCTTGCAATTCAAATGTCAGGGCCCCATATTCAGTCCTTCCATGCTGTTGTGCATTTCAGCACTAGCAGCACCCAGGCAGAGGCATGGGGAAGGGGGAGGCAGCATGTAACTTCAGTAGCACTAGATATAGTCAAAGGCATTTCATATGGGACCTTAAGGGTCAGTCGTCTAATCCTTAGAGCACTACATTTGGTACTAGACTGCTTACATTCTTAAATATTACTAAAAAGGCTCAGAACACATCTTGCTTGCTAGTGAAAGGGAACAGCTGCCTTTGACTACTGTATTAGAATATTCCACTGAGATGAGGTCCTGGAATAGACATCCATCCCACTCATTCTCCAGAGGGAACTATTAGTTTTAAAAAATTGACAACCATACATTGGCAAACAAGTCTGAGGCTGTAGGAATGTCACCCCCAAGAGAAACGGGTACATTATTTAAGAAAAAATGAGCACCGCATTAAAACATTGGCTACAAAAAATTCCATTATTTGTAATCTGCAACAAAAATGAAGCTATTTTCCTTATTTTAGGCTCAATTTTAATATAAATGCATAGTAACCACAGTAGAAAAAGGAATTAACTGGGAATCTGGAGAGTGAGTGAGTTTGGTCTAGTTTGTGCAAGAATTGGCAAGCTAGATCAGACCTTATAAGGATACCAAAGTCAGCCGATACCCTCCATCGCCTAGCCCTGTTTGACTGTGTTAGTGCCTTACAATTCTAACCTTACAACCATCAAAACAGGTGCACATAAAACATGCAAAGTAGCTTCATGGGACATAACCTTAACCAGTACCAGTGTGCGATGTGGATGCTTATTGAGAATTGAAACAGATTTTATTTAGCATACAGTATCAGTTCTTGGTTCTGTGTTCTGTTTACAGTGACTGTGCTTTTTGCTGGAAATAGAGTTGCAGTGTACATACTGGAAAGGCACTGCACTGATTGACTTAAGAATGAATGGGAATAACCCATGTTACTGATTTTTGATTGGTGTCCCATGTTACCCATTTCTGATTGGTGTTGTTATATGAAGAATAGCTTATTTTAAGACAGGGAGTCAGATTTTCAAAGCACAGGGTTTCACCAAGCCCTGCACCATGATGTTTTGGTTCTGCTGGGATACCAAATTCCTTTGCCATAACTGTGCCTAATTTTAGTAGGGCAGATGCAGTTACAATACTTTACCTGATTTACGGCCAGCTTACACCAAATATTGATGCAACTCCTATAAGAAAAGTACCCAGGATTGCCACAAGCTTGACCAGAAAATGCTGGTCTTACTTGTCACAATTAACACACAGGATAGAAAATCACTGTTACTGGCCAGCAGAATGCTGCAGTCTCTGTGTGCTATATGTTTGGCACACCTGAAGCTTGCTGTATACTGGATCTTTTGACAATCCACCTGAAGTTCAGTAGATATCCTTGTGATTCTGTTTTGGGCAGCAGTGTCTAAATCATAATTTATTTCAACAAAAGATACTTCTCAGGAAAAGTTTTCATAGCTTTTTCTCATGTTAATTGGTGTATTCAATCAGGCCTCAGTGAGTTTTTTTGCAGAAGTACCTACAGCATCAACATTTGCAATGCATAGACAGGATGGCATTCTCCTGTAATGGTGCATCCGTTGACTTTGGTGTCATTCTTTTCAGTACTTCTTGCAGCCATTCCAATTGAGCTCTACTGGCATAGATCGCTGTGGTTGCTGCCCTAGTTCTGCGACTGGACAGCTCGGCATTTTTCTTTAAGATGTCCTCCAGTTTTCTGTCTACAGGGTCTTTGAGTCCAGATGCTGTCTCTGTGGGGAGTACTGTCTTTATAATGAAGGAAGTGATTTGTGTGTCTATGGTGGGTGGATTACATCATACTGCAAGTTTGTCTACCTCTAGAGCGTACATTTTGTTCCAAGATCTCTGTTCTGGAATATGTGCTGGGTCTGGTGACTGCTACTCTTTATTTATTACCTCATCTATTGACTCATATACTGGGAAGACATCTACCTTTTTTGTTGAGGGCTGCAATGATGGTAATAACTTAGATTGTGACGGTGGTGTCAGAGTCTAGAAGCCAACTTTGGCCATGAAGTCACACAGAAGTGCTGGTATCTGGTCAGAAAAACATCACTTTGCAGTTGGGATTTTGGGTCTATTTCCATTTCTTCCTCATCTTCCGAGTTATTACCAGAGCTAGGTTTGGGTGTATACAGTCTTAGACTTGTTGGGAACTGATTCTCAGGTGTAGGATTTGGTGTATGAACTGGATTTCCCGTAGTGGGGGTTGAAGATGTAGGTAATGGTGTATGATGTGGAATGATGGGGGCTGTGGGCCCACTATCTCAGTCAATTTTTCTAGCATGGCAATCATTAGTTGTTATTGGAAGTGCAGTACTTCCTGATTTTGTAGTAGGATAGAGTTAGCATCTATATTTTGTGCTGTTATCAGGACATTATTGGGTGGTTCTGTTGGCATTGTTGGTTAGTTGCCAGTTTCACTGGTCCCTTCACCCAGATCCTCCTCTATGTGCAAGAGGTGCATAGCCATCTTAGTTAGGTTGCAGGAATAGGGATGTTGCAGAATCTGCAGCATTTAGCCTTTGCCATCTTTTGTGGGATAAGGCGACAATAGTGGCACAAGGTTAGGGAATGTTGCCATGATATGAACCTGTGATAATATTTATACATTAATGTGTTAAATAGTGCTAGTTATGACCTAGTGACATGCTTTTTTAGTTGTGATCCATGAAAACGTCTTAATCTTGAGATCTTTCTACAATAGGGTTTAAATCAGTACATGGCCCCTTTAAGAGTTAAGCATTTCACCTTTAAGATTATAATTTTTTTCTTAGAACTGCTCTGCATGCTAAAATCATGGGCTGGGCATATCAACAGTTCTGATTGCACTTGGGGCTTTGAAAAAGCCTCTTGATTTATTATATTTAATAAGCGTTATGCCTTTGCCAGTGTTTAAACATTCCTCCTTTTCTTGGAGCATTTATTTTCGACAGTCGTGGTGCAGTTTATTTTGCCATTCCCAATATGGTGGCAGGCTCCTCAGTGTGCATGCATGAGAGCAAGTAGTGTTTCGCCCATGCTTGATTGCTCTCAGTGCACATGCGCCACTTGAAACAATGTCACGGATCAATGCATGCCATGGGGGTACTTTTAAACGTTTGCCTTCTTGGAATACACAAAAGAAGGGGGAAGGTGTGAACTATCACCGTCTTAAGCATTTCTCAAGCAGGGAGTCCTTTGGAGATTGCCATGTTTTGTGATCGGTTCATGGGGACAGTCGGACCTGAATCAAAGTTCAGAGAAGCCAGGTACACAGCTATAGTGATTAGGGCTAATTATGTGTGAATGGGCAGTTGCACGCCTTCAGTATTCAACTTGTTCATATATATTCACTTTAGAGAATGAGTCCTGGGGCTGTTAGCAGGAGCCTCTAGTAATCTCTGATCATTCCCAGGTTGGTCCGAAATTGTGAGAAGTGGTGGCTAGTTTTAGGGTAACTAGCAGGAGCCCCAAAATGCCTGGCAGAGCTGGTCTTGCCATAACAATTTTTTCTTCTTGCACTGGTGTAAACCTAGTGAAGATGGAATCACTAGTAGGTGTCCCAGCTCCTATAGATCTCATGGGCATAGTTAGTGTGGCTGTGAGCAGTATGAGAATCCCAATTTAAATTTAGCCACTGTATGAATATTGCTCAATTTAAGATGCTTTACCCGTTATTGCTAACAAAGACAAGTTGCTTTAGCTACTCAATGGCAGTCTACCCTTAAAGTGACATAACATTACATTCTCTGTCTGCATGACGAGACCAAACGCGTTGTTCTATCTATGAATCCCACTATTTAAACATCTGTTAATCAGTATATATATATATATATATATATATATATATATATATATATATACAGGCTGCAGCTCATTAAGAAACTCTTACCTTAAGTATTGTAGTTTATATGTATCTTTTGCTGGAGCGTTGTTGTGATGTGCTGCAACCTGTACAGATGCACATTTAGAACTGATCCAGAAGGGGCAGGAACCCAGGGAAGAGAGGTCAAACTTCTCTTGAGGTTAATGTGCATCAGCAACCTATCAGGAGGACACAACCCATGATGTAAGGAAGGGGGAGTGCCTCAGAGATGTAGACCCCCACAATAACCTTTACCAGGTAAGTAAACTACCTTTTCTTCCTTTCTGTTAAACTAAGGACAAGCAAGTAGTTTTTTTTAGAACACTACATGTTAAAAAATTGAAAGCACAGATGGGCATGAAAGAATCTTGAAGCACACTTTCTAAATGACCTATCTCAAAAATCTTTAATAATCATATGTACAGCAATGTCCTGCCTTAAAAGTAGGTAAATATGTAACCTGCTATATAGGATCCTGCATCAGTTTTATAGCCACAATACTACATAGAACTAGTATCACAAATAAATGAAGTGGCATTGAATATCTGAGCCGATGATTGTGGCTAGGTTTGTTAGTAGTCTGCTCTAAACATTAACCTAGGCTGCATTTGCTAAAAATTAAAATGAAGATTTTGTGACAAAACTTGAGGCAATAAAGAAAACAAGTAAACACCATTATTCTAGACTTCAGGCCTGTGATAAAATCTAATGCAGGGAATGTTGTGTGTACCAGGAGGAGTTATGTTTCCTTTCTTATGAGAAATTAAACTTTCCAGTAGCACACTTACTTAATCTACTTAAACATTCTATCTACTTGAAGAGAGTCTTGTCAGAAGGCTCTATCATTCTGCATAACTTTAGATTGGAGAATCTAAATGGTTTCCAGCTCAGTTACCAGACAGTGTAATTAGTGGTTTGTGAAAAATAGTAGTCACTAACCACACAGTCAGGTAAACAGGTGTGTTCTACATCACTGTTTGCTGTCTAAGTTAAAACAAATGGATATCCTCAGACACAGTAAGTATGTTAAAGGAAGTGGAGTGACTGTGTATTCCTACTGAGCTGGTGGGTGGGGGAGGAACTTGATAGATCACTGATCTGCTTTCAGCCCTAAATATGGATTCATGTAGATATGTCTAAATGATATTACAATAAAAATCGATGTGACATGGAAATGAATAGTACAAAAGATTATAGTATGGTTATAAGTATATTAAGCTAAAGTTTAAGTCAATGATGATTATTCTAATATATACAAAAAAAAAAAAAAACAAAGAAGCCAGCAGAATATGGCTTTTAGGTCTATCTATTCTGCTCATATTGCAGGGTCCTGAGCTTAAGCTAATGACCCTGCCCCCTCCCCAGTTTTCCCTTCCCCTCCATCTACCCATCCCTTGATCCTTATTTTCCTCTTAACTCTATCCCAGCCTTTCTTGAGGTCGTGCACCATCCTCAACAAAATCACATCTTCCAGAAGCACTTTCCAACCTGCTACCACCTGACACCACTTTCTCCCTGAAGAAGTGCCTCCTAGCCTCTCTCCTCAACCTCCCTTCCTTCAACTTGAGACTGTTCCCTTGTGTTTCAGTTTCCACTAAGCTTGAAGAGACCCTCTTTAGCCACCGTATTTATTCCTTTCAAAAACTTTAGAAAGTCTCAGTCATGCCTACATTCTCCTGTCCTCTAGGGAGCACATGTTCAGGGCCTCTGGCCTCTCCTTATACATTCTACTCTACTGGCCTATGATCATCTTTGTTGATCTCCTATGGACCATCTCCAGCAGGTTAATGTCTTTTTTTAAGGTATGAGCACCAGTACTGTGTAGTGTGCTCAAGATGCAGCCACACTAATGACCTGCACAAGGACTTTACTACTTCCTCTCACCTGCTGCTGAACTCTCTGGCAATACAGCCCACCATTGTATTTGCCTTTCTGCTGTGTCATTGCATGGAATGCATCAGGCTACTAATGGTTATTAATCCCAGATCCTTCTCCTCCTCACAGATCCTTCTCCTCCTCTGATGCAGATACCCAAACCCCTCCCATGCTGTACTTAGTCCTTCATTTCTTGACTCCAATGTGCATAACATTGCATTTATTTGCATTGAAGGCATGGTGCCAAATCCCAGACCACCTTTAGTTTTTCTAGATCCTCCGTTAGGTCTTATATCCCTTCTCCTGTATCCACCCTCCCAAAAATCTTGGTATCGTCTATGAATAGGCAAATTTTGCCCTTAGTGCCATCCCCAAGATCATTGATGAAGACATTGAACAGCACCGGTCTGAGCGCTGAGCCCTGTGGGACACCTCTGGTGACTTCCCTAGTGCTAGATAACTCACTGGCCACCACCAATGCTCTAGATCCTGCCCCTCACCAGTTTAGTAGCCATCTGATCAACTTTTCTCCAACCACAAGATCTGCCAACTTCCTGATTAATCTGTTGTTGGGTACAGAGTCAAAGGCCTTGCTGGAGTCCAGGTAAAGGATGTTTACCACTTGGCTCCTGTCCACTAATTTAATGACCTAGTCAAAGAAGTCAATCAGATTCATTTGACATGACCTCCCTCCCATAGACCTGTGCTGCCTCTCATCCTGGAGACCATTCTCATCCAGATACTCTACCTTTCTTAAGTATGGTCTCCAAGAGCTTGCACATTATTGTGGTCAGACTGTCCAGTATGTAATTCCCTGGGTTGTCCTTGACACTGCTCTTATGGAGGGGCACTACATGTGCTGTTCTCCAGTCCTGCAGTATCTAGGTGGGCCAAGCGGTCCTTATCTGCCATCAAATTCTATGTTTCCATGTTTCTATTACACCTGACTCTAGTGAAACATAGAAACATAGAAGCTGATGGCAGATAAGTACCGCAAGGCCCATCCAGTCTACCCATTTGTTTTTCTACCTTATAAATGTGCCATCGGCCTTTGCTCTGTCAGTGACCTATCTATTCATAGTCATTTGTATTGCTCCTTTATGCCTATCCCATGCCTGTTTGAAGCCCTGCACTGTATTCATAGCCACCACTTCTTGTGGTAAGCCATTCCATGCATCCACCACCCTTTCTGTGAAAAAGAATTTCCTCACATTCCCCCTTAATCTGCCCCCCTCTAATCTCATGCTGTGACCTCTTGTCCTGCTATTTTTCTTATATTTAAACATGTTAGACTCTTTCACCATATTAATGCCCTTAAGGTGCTTGAATGCCTCGATCATATCACCTCTCTCCCTCCTTTGCTCAAGGGTATACATATTGAGCTCTGTTAATCTGTCCTCATATGTCTTCTGATGCAGTCCCTGCACCATTTTGGTTGCCCTTCTCTGGACTGCCTCAATTTGGTTAATGTCCTTGTGAAGGTGTGGCCTCCAATACTGCACGCAGTACTCCAGATGGGGCCTAACCAGTGTCTTGTAAAGAAGGATTATTACCTCTCTCTTACGACTTGTGATACCCTACTATCACAACCTAACACCCCTAGCCTTACTCTACTGCTTTAGAGGTCTGCTTGATGATTTCAGGTCATCAGTGATGATGATACCCAAGTCTCTTTCTTCCTTTGTGACTGCTAGCAACTCCCCTCCCAGCCTATAGGTGGCTTCAGGGTTTCTCTTCCCTATGTGCATGATTTTGCACTTCTTTGCATTAAATCCCAGTTGCCAACCTTCTGACCATTTTGTCAGTGTATCCAGATCTCTTCTCATTTTGTCCACCCCATCTGGATCATCTACTCTGTTGCAGATCTTGGTGTCATCTGCAAACAGACAAGCCTTACCCTCTAGTCCATCTGCAAGGTCACTAATGAAGATGTTGAAGAGACCAGCCAATGGATCTGCATGCTCCTCCGCCAGTTCCATCAGCAGCATAGAAACATAGAAACATAGACTTTGACGGCAGATGAGGACCGCTTGGCCCATCTAGTCTGCTCATTTCCCTACCTACAGGGTAGGCAGCAGATCCTAGTTAACCAACAGCCTATTTCTTCCTACCCCCCCACAAGAATTGCCTTATGTCTGTCCCATGCATTCTTGAATTCTTCCACAGTTTTAGACCCCACAACCTCCTCAGGAAGGCTGTTCCATGCATCCACTACCCTCTCTGTGAAATAATACTTCCTCACATTGCCCCTGAACCACCCTCCTTCAATCTTTAAATTGTGTCCACTTGTTCTTGAAAGTCTCTTTTTCTGAAAGATGCTACCCTCTTGGACTTTGTTGATTCCACTGAGGTGCTTAAAAGTTTCTATCATGTCCCACCCTCCCCTCTTTCCTCACGGGTATACATATTAAGCTCCTTTAGTCTCTCCTCATACGGCTTCTCTTGCAGACCCTGCACCATTTTAGTTGCTCTCCTCTGGACTACCTCTATCCTGTCTATGTCCTTGCGGAGATAGGGTCTCCAGAACTGGAAACAGTACTCCAGATGGGGTCTCACCAACTGTCTGTACAGAGGATAACAACTTCCTGTTTTCTGCTGCTGATGCCTCTCCCTATACATCCCAGTATACACGCAGCCCTCCTTACTGCCTTCTCACATTGCTTGCTAACCTTAAGGTCATCTGATATGATTACCCCAGGTCCCTTTCCTTTTTTGTTGTTGTTACTACCTCCCCACCCATTGTGTATTCTTCCCCTAAGTTCTTCTTTCCCAGGTGCATTATTTTGCACTTCTTTGCACTGAATCCTAGCTGCCATACTTCTGACCATTCCTCCAACCTTGCCAAGTCCCTTTTCATCCTTTCCACGCCTCCTTGTGTATCAACCCTGTTGCAGATCTTTGTCTCATCTGCAAAAGGCATACCTTTCCTTCCAGTCCTCTGCAATGTCACTGATGAAGACATTAAAAAGGACTGGACCCAATACTGAACCCTGCGTACCCCACTAGTAGACCCTCTTTCTTCAGAGTTGACTCCATTTACAATTACCTTCTGTGTCCTGTTGTCCAGCCAATGTTTTACCCAGGCTACCACCCTGGGACCCACTCCCAGGCTGGTTAATTGGACTATTAATCTTTTGTATGGGACTGTGTCAAATGCCTTGCTAAAGTCTACATAGGACATGTCCACAGCCCCTCCCTGGTCTACTACTTTGGTCACCCAGTCAAAGAAATCTATTAGATTCATCTGACATGACCTTCCCACTGTTTACCCATGCTGCCTTGGGTCCTGTGCTCCACTGGCCTCTAGGTACTCAACTATTCTTTCCTTCAGAAGTGACTCCATCACTTTCCCTACCACAGAGGTCAGACTGACAGGTCTGTAGTTTCCTGCCTCTGTCTTGGTCCCACTTTTGTGAAGGGGAATCACATCCACCTTCCTCCAGTCCTTGGGTACCACAATATCCTCCCATGATTTATTAAAAGAGTAGCCAGTGGTTTCACTAGTTCCTCCTTAATTCTTTTAGAATTCTGGGGTGAATTCCATCAAGACCCATTGCTTTGTCCACCTTCAGTTTTAGGAGTTCTTGCAGAACCCTTTCTTCTGTGAAAGGACTGGGATCGACCACCCTATCAAGAGTGCTTCTGTTAATTGGATTAGGCACTTCCCCCTCCTCTTTTGTGAATACTAAGCAGAAATATTTGTTCAGTATCCCTGCTTTTTCACTGTCCCCCTCTGCCCACCCACCGTTCATTCTATTCAGCCTCACTATCCCTCCCTTTGTCTTTCTATGCTCGCTGATGTACCTATAAAAGGTTTTATCCCCCTTCTTAACTGAGTTGGCTATCTTTTCCTTAGTTTGGGCCTTTGCTATTCTGACTTCCCTCCCTGCATCCTTCTGCCTTAACTGGTACAGCTCTCTGTCCTGCACCTTCTGTGTTTCCTTATACTTCCGGAATGCTATCTTTTTCTTCCTGACTTTCACAGCCACCTCTTTTGAGAACCATAGTGGCTTTTTCTTTCATTTTGATTTGTTTATTTGCTCCACACAAAGGCTTGTTGCCTCTGTGATGGCAGTTTTGATGATTCCCCATTGTTGCTCCACACCTCCTTGTAGTCTGTTTGCTAGTGCTTTTCTGAGGCACTCTCCCATCTTGCCAAAGTCAGCCCTCCTAAAGTCCAGTACCCTCACTTTTGTATGGCTTGACTCTGTAGCTGAGTTTAACGTGAACCACACTGTTTGATGGTCACTTGTCCCCAGATGGCAACCCACTTCTAGACCTGAGATCCTCTCACTGCCCCGTTTGAGAGTATGAGGTCTAAGATTGCTCCTCACGAGTGGGTCTCAAACTAGCTGTCTAATGCCTGCCACCTGTAGGGCATCAAGAATGGCCCTGCTCTTGGATGTGGCTGCAGCAAATGTCTCCAGTTAACATCTGCATATTCAGGTCTCCATTAACAGTATCTCCCTTTCTCTGCCATTCTAAGAATGCCTTCTATCATATCCTTGTCCATTCCCTCCCTGACATGGGGTCTGTACACAACCCCTGTGCAGATTATGGTGCTTTTCAAGTCTCCAAGGTGACCCACAGTGCCTCCTCTCCTCCTGTTTACTCTTTTGTCCAGTTGCTTTTATCCCTTCCTTTACATAGAGAGCTACTCCTCCCCCTCTTCTCCCCTGCCTGTCTCTCCTGTAGGTTATATACCCTGGTATGTTAACATCCCAGTCATGGTTCTCTGTGTACCATGTTTCTGTGACTGCTACAATATCCAGGCATTCCTCTTCCATCAAGGCCACCAGCTCAGGGAGCTTGTTGCCCAGACTACGGCATTGGTACTCATTACCCTCCATTTCCTGATGGCCTTACTCCCTTTTGCCCCATCCCTGTCCTTCTTGCCTTTGTCACTTTCTCCATTTACCCCTGCCCTTCTTCCTATCGACACCTCTATGTTGGTGTTTGCCGCACTTACTACCGTGATTATTTGGGGGCTAGGATTTCCCTGCTCCTTTCCAGTGCTTCCCCCCTTGGCTAGTTTAAAAGCTTGCCAATGAAGCATTTAAACCTATCATCTAGGATCCTGGTTCCCCTGCCAGACAGATGCAGTCCATCATGCCAGTATAGGCTTGCATCACTCCAGGTGGACCCCAGTCCCCAATGAAGCCAAATCCTGAGCTCCACACCAGTTTTTCAACCACTGATTGAATCCCATGATGCGGAACACCCTAGCCTCTCCTATGCCATAGATGGGCAGCACCTCCGAGAAGGTTACCGTCGTGCTACTTGACTAAGGCCCTCCCAATTCCACAAACTCTTCCTGCAATTCTCTAATCCTTTCTTAGCCAGGTCATTTGTCCCTAGGTGGACAATGACATCCAGTCCCTCCCTGTGCAGCTGCTCTGGCAATCCTGAGGATTTGCTCCCTGTCCTCAAGCCATGGTGCCAGGCAGGCACCTTACCTCCTCTCCTTCCTCCCCAGTTCTACCTTCCTAACAATGGAGTCCCCACCAGGAGTTGTTTCCTTCCTGCAGGGTCCCCTGCCACCCTCCTGTGGGTCTCCTTGTGGAGGTTCAGCATCCTCCTTGGTCTCCACTTGCATGCCTCCATAGAGGAACCACACTTTGCCAGAATGGCATAGGAATTGTGGAGAGATACAACTGGAGGGATGCGCCTCTGTTCCACCACCCTCACCCTCTCTGAGCCCACTGTGGTGCAACCGCTCCTTTTTCTTGGCAACCTCTGAGGCAACGGCAGTGGCACTGGTGGTCCCTGGATGGAAGAGGAGGTCCCACAAATCCTGGCCAACTCAGCCTGCAGATGAGCAACCTCCTCCCTCAGCCCAGAGAGGTGCCTGCAGATGGGACAACACCATGTCCTCCAGAACGTCTCCCGGAAGACTGCTGCTCCACATCCACTGCACTGCCCCACTCCAATCATGTCTTATTTCTGGCCCCTTAACTGTTTGCAATCCTTACTCTTTGCTCTGGTTTTTTTCTCTCTCTCCTTACTTTCTGCCTGTGTGCCCTTTAAGCTCCCGATTGTCCTGTTCTGAGACAAGAATATCCTATATTTCTCAGTAGACCACTTACTTGCTCAGAGGCAGACCTCCAGCAGCTAGAGGGGGCCGGAGAGCTACTCTTGCCCTTCTAGGATGGTGGGTCTTTGGTGGTTCTGTGATCACTCACTTTCTGCTCCCAAACAGGACGTTCCAGTTGTCAGTCAAATCCTGTGCCTATAAAAATAGAACTAGCTTTGGGTGGAGGGGAAGGAAGGAGGGCAATATAGTCCCAGTAGAGAAGTCCAGTCACACAGCAGTCCTTTCTCCTGGTGTCTTCTGCCAAGCTATTAGCAGAATCTTTCTAAGGCAGTCTTTAAATGTAGCTTCCTTCTAGCTAGCTCTCCCCCTACTTACTAGATCTTTCTACAAGTAATTTAAACCTCACAGCAGTTAGGTCCTTTCAATCACCTGAGATTTACACCTAGATAAATGTTCAGATACCCATTCAGTTCAATTAACCCAGACAAACACACACTTTTTTTTTTGTTTTG
Source organism: Neoceratodus forsteri (assembly GCA_016271365.2). NCBI lineage: Eukaryota > Metazoa > Chordata > Ceratodontiformes > Ceratodontidae > Neoceratodus > Neoceratodus forsteri. Next base: position 30,396,973 of record CM028129.1, read on the forward strand.
TATGTTAGTTTTTTACCCTAAATTAAAGGTCCAAGTACAAAAGTTCTTCTTCTTTAGTCCCAGCAGAGAAGTCCAGTCACACAGCAGTCCTTTCTCCTGGTGTCTTCTGCCAAGCTATTAGCAGAATCTTTCTAAGGCAGTCTTTAAATGTAGCTTCCTTCTAGCTAAGCCACTTCCCCTACTTACTAGATCTTTCTACAAGTAATTTAAACCTCACAGCAGTTAAGTCCTTTCAATCACCTGAGATTTACACCTAGATAACTGTTCAGATAACCATTCAGTTCAGTTAACCCAGACACACACTTTTTTTTTTGTTTTGTATGTTAGTTTTTTTTTAACCTAAATTAAAGGTCCAAGTACAAAAGTTCTTCTTCTTTAGTCCCAGCAGAGAAGTCCAGTCACACAGCAGTCCTTTCTCCTGGTGTCTTCTGCCAAGCTATTCACCCTTGGTTGTATGCCATCTGGGCTTGGGGATCTGTCTACCCTCAATGCTAGCAGCATTGCCCTCACCCTACTCACCTATATCAAAACTTCTGTGCCATCTCCCCTACTCCTCTCCTTCCCCCTAGTGGCACTGTCCATCTCTCCCCCTGGTGAAGATAGAACAATAGTTTACTTTCAGTACCTCTGCTTTGCCCCCATTCTCCTCTACATACCGTTCCATTTCCTAAGCCTAACAATCCAATCTTTTGTGTCCCTTTTCTCACTAATATACCATAGAAACCTCCTCTCCCTTTTGAATTCCTTCAGCTTGCTGCAGTTCATTCTGAGCTTTAGCGTGCCAGAGAACTTACCTGCTATGCTAGCCATCTTTAAGTTATCCTCTCTGTCTTCTTCCCTCTTGGTTCTCTTGAATTTCTTGTAGGTTGACCTCTCATCCCCTGCTACTTGGGTGACCTCTGTACTAAACCAGCTGGTTGCTTTGGCCCTTCATGTTGGCCCTTTGAGCCTAACACACTCCTCTGTGGCAACTGTTATTTCCTCCTTGTTGATGGACCACTTTTGGTCCACCTCCATATCCACTCAGATGCTTGCCAGCCAGGTGACTACTTAGTGACTCACCCATCTTTCTGAAGTCCACCTTTCTAAAATACAGGATTTTAGTCTTAGTTGGGGCCCTTTACCTATCTATGTCACACCAGAACTACACTATGTGATGGTCACTCCCACCCATGGGCTCATTGACCTTTATATCCTGGACATGGTCTCCATTCTTCTGGCCTAGATCAAGAATTGCCACTCTCTGGTGGGTTCTGTGTCACCCTGAGTCAGGAATCCACTTTACAGCACATCTAGGATCACCTGACTCCTGGTGCAGTTTGTGGCCAGTACCCTCCAATCCACATTGGGGAGGTTGAAGTCTACTATTACCACCTCTCCCTTCCCTGCAGTAATCAATATTTGTAAGTTCAAGTCCCTGTCTCTTTCCTCCTCCTCCTCCTCCTTCTCCTTCTTCTGGCTGGGTGGTCTGTAGACCATCTCCAACCTCAGCTTCATCCCTCTATTAGTTAGTAACTGAATCCACTTTGCTTCAGCCATATCCACTTCTGACTCCTGCCTCATACACATTATACCCTCCTTGATGTAAACCACCACTCCTTCCACTTTTTCCTATCTCCCTGTTCCTCCTGTACAATTAATACCCATGGATTGAGAGGTCCTAGTCATGGTTAGATGTGGTTCATGTCTCAGTGACTGCAGCAATGTCCACTCCCCTGTCTGTTGACAATATCAGCACAGCATCCATCTTGTTTCCAAGACTTTGTGAATTCAAGGACACCATCTTCCACCTAGACTTTGCGCACTCTTCCTTTCCCACTGATCTGCCTTTCTTGTTTCTCCCTGTTGCTTGTGCCCCCCACCCCTGCTACTAACCCCTACACTTCCTCTCCACCACCACTCTCCAGTCTCCTTCTACTGGTAAGGAGGGAGTTTTGCTGACCTCCTCCTCCATGAGTCTTGGGGCCTGCAGGCCCACTTGCCCGCCCAGTACTTTAAGTTTTTGCTTTGTGTACTACCCAGATTGTACCTGAGGACCCTTAATCCCCTACTACTGAGGAGTAGGAAGTCTGGTGTGAAAAATTTTTTATCCCCCATGTCCCAACACAGTCATACCCTTTCTCCTTGCACCATTCTCTCAACCAGCGATTGAATTCTAGTTCTTTTCTCCTGACCATTCTAGCTTTTGGTTCTCGCAACACCTCTGAGAATGTCAGCGATCTAGCTGCCTCCCTGCAGGTCCTCCTTTCCACCCTCAGTCTTTCTTATACCACCCCCATCTTATTTATGTATTTATTAATTTCAGATGTTTCACCAGGAAAGACATACTGAGCTGGAAACAGCTTGTTTCCAGATACAACCTGTGGGGAGGGGGAGGAGTACAAGAAACAATCAGAACAATAAAATATACAGAAGAAGGGCTAAGAAATTTACAATAGAGAAATTACACATATTTAAATAAGTGTATTTTATACAAATGACAGATGGAGGCCTTCCAAAAAAGGTTTAGGAACAGACATTCAGACTGCAGAGGCAGTGAATGGCTGGATTGCTCAGTGTGGGGAAGGAAATGAAGGAGGGTATGCACAAGAGTAGAAACCGGGGGAGAGGGAGGGAGAAAGAGGAAGGGGGAAGGAGGAAGTGGAGAGGCACATGAGTGGGTTCAGTTGCAGGAGTGAGCAGTGAAGTCATGAAGAAGAGAGGAGAAAGGGGGTGTGATTTGGCCGGCTAGTAGGATGGCCACTTGAATATATAGCCGCCACCAGTAGGTGCAATAAATCCATTCAAACTCTGTGTTTCCTGTAGACTTGGCACCGGTAAAAGTGTTTGAGGCGCACAAGAACACTGGCTGATTGCCATGAATAAGATTTGGGCATTTTACTTCCGATTTGGGCTTACCAGCTGTCGCAAACTGGGCAGTGTGTTCTGCTGCATGGTATGGCACAGCAAAGAAAGCCCAGAGCCTTCAATCCATGAAATGTTCACCACTATCAAGTGCAGGATGGAGGAACTCACCATTGTTTGCAATGCTACCGCTAGGGCCCTTACAAAATTTGATGCCAGATGGGCTTGCAGAGCAGAAATCATCCAGCCAGGAGGAAATTCTTCAAGGCCACTTTGGCACACTACGGGAGCAGGTGGCTCAAATCCGGGAGATGCAGGACAAACTAGATGACCTGGAAAACAAGGGCCACAGAAAGAACCTGTGGATCCTTGGATTCCCAGAACGCTGTGAGGGGGGCCATGTGACTCAATTTCTTCAGCAAGCCCTCCCAGAAGTTCTCAAGCTGCCACCCGGCACCAGGATCACCACTGACAGGACCCATCAAACTCTCCAGTCATGGCCCATGGTTGGAGAGAGACCCCTATCTATTCTAGCATGCCTGCTGAATTTTGTTGAGAAGGAGGCCATCCAGTCCAGGGCAAGGGAGCTGGGACCCTGGACTAGCAGGGCAATCAGATTATGCTTTTTCAGGATTACTCCAAGGACCTGGCTACCCAGTGGAAGGGATTCACTGAAGCCAGGAAAAAGCTTCACAAACTAGGCATCCCCTTTTCACTCAGGTAACCAGCAATCCTGAAATTTACACACAATGGTACCTCCCTGCAGTTCATCACACTGGAGGCCACAGCAGACTTCTTGCAGAAGACCTTTCCTAGTACGGATAACAACCGGAGGCCCAATCCAGTGCACGGCCCACCTGCTACTCGCTTCAGTGACAATGCAGACAGGCAATCCCTGATCAAGTGTGAGCAGCAGGCCCCTCTCCCTGGGCCCCAACCTCAGTCTACACTGTGGGAGCCAGGACTACAAAACCATAAAAATCAGCCACAGCAGGAGGCACACAGCAAGTGAGTTCACCCACAGGATAGAGCAGGGGAGACCATGTAGCAGCCGACATCCAACCCCTGAGAGGCCTTGGCGGACCCAGCAGTGACCAGCCCATACTTTATGAAGAACAGGTTCTCTCTTTGATGACAGCCAGGACATAGCCACTGAGACCATGGAGGAAGCCCATGATGAGCCCAACCTACAAGTACCAGACTGGGCAGATGCCTTGGACTTTCCAGTGCCATCCCCAGCTCCAGAGACCCAAGGGACTGCTGTGGGCCTGGAGCACAGATCACCTGAAAGCCTTCTCAGCCCGTGGTCTGAAGATGGGTGAACTCCTTCTACACCAGTGCTACACTAGGAGCCTTCAGATAAGTATAGCATTTTCTGTGAGGTAGCATTCTGGAGGAGAGTATTGGAGGGCACAGTGGTTAACAGTAGGGGAGGAAGCCGGGGGGAGTAGGGTGAACACAGTGATCTTTAACTACAATGAGTGCTCGTCCTCGACTCCCCACTCATTTTGCATGGGGAGGGGTTTTGTGATTGCCAGGGGTACTTTTACTCCTACCCCCTCCTCTGTATTTGCCACCCAGCAGGATTATTGTACTGGGTTGATACTGCACTGTTTTGGGGATGGGGAGGAGGGGAGCTAGGTACCACATCCCCATCTGGTGATGGACCAATCTTTGTGTGGCCTTCTGTACCAGGGGTGCCATAGAAGGTGCAGTTGCCTCTAGCGCCCTGCCCACCCTGGGCATTTCCACCTGGCACCTGTTGACCATGTATTGGAATTGGTCGGTCTGCCATTACCAAAATATCTGTGACTTTCCCAAACATATGTAACGATTCATGCATCCCATTTGGTTACAGGTCAGTAAGCTGCAACTCCTACCCACCTAACAACCTGTTCCTCCTCCTCGATGCCTCCATGAGGCCTCACGAATTTATCCAGTGGGCACACTAAGACATGATGTGTATGCACCAGCCACACTTGTCCTGAGATGCATGTGTTTCCTTTCGCTCTGGGAGAGGGGAAGATAGTCACCCCCTACCTAGTGGGGACTGCCTCTCCTTCCTCACCTGTTCAGTGGAAATTTTGAATTGTTGCCCTAGAGCCACAACGACTGAGATGTATCCCCTGCCTGGCACCTTTTAAGTCCTCCCTGCTAGGCTCTGTTTTAGTTACTTATTTGGCCTACAGGATTAGAAAGAACAGTTAGGCTTCGGTAGGCGGCTATCTCTACTGCAGTTGCTGAGAAGACAAAGTGGAGGAAAGCTCCTTTACCCACATTCGATATATGCGGGTGCCTGGGATCTGTTTTCTTGACCCCTAGGTATTTTACCCAACAGAGACACCAGTTTGATCCATCCTCAGAATGAACCACTCTCCAGGGTAGACTGGACCAGCCATTGGCTGTGGATACAGCTGGCCACAGTCCAGTCTGGGACTCTAAGCTCTTTTTCTTTTCAGAAGTTCCTAGCATGCTTGAGTTGTATATTGATATTTCAGTTATATTGTAGGTTTTTCTGAGAGTCGAACTCACGTAGTACTGTTAAGCAGGTTCGTCATGACAAAATAGTAGGTTAAGGTCCTTGCTTCTCTTGACCCTCAGGGGTGCTCACAGAGGCCGTGTCTGGGAGCCATACTCATCTGCAATCTACATATGTGGTCTACCCCCTGCACTGTATGAGCATCACACCCCTGTCCCTTCTGAGGCTTACAGCAAGGTCAGCCTGTTTTTCTCTTCTTCTTATTAAGGACCTATCCCCCCCTCTGCACCATGTCAGATATAGCAATGCACACCTGGAATGTCAGGGGGCTGAATTCCCCCAAAAAGAGAAAGAAGGTCCTTTCCCACCTAAAACACCTTAAGTCCCAAGTGGCGTTCCTTCAGGAGACCAAACTCTCGGGGTCAGACCACTCTCTCCTTCAAAAGGACTGGGTGGGACAAATGGTGCATGCGGAGGCCCCATCTTGGAAGATAGGAGTGGCAATCCTACTGCACAAATCCTTTCCCTTGAAGCTGACTGCCAGCAAAACAGATGGCGAGGGTAGGTGGGTGATGGGACTGTATGATATTCCAACTGACCCTGTAGTGATATGCAATGTGTACACCCCTAACCAAGATGACCCTCTGTTCCTTCACTCCTTAGCTACAACCCTCATCGCTTTTTCTCCCCCTCTACACCATGCTTTTGCTGGGTGGAGACTTTAACCTGACCCTTGTACCCCACATTGACAGAAATGACATGAGTACTGAGGCACACATAAGAGGAGGCAGGGCACTACACCTGCTTATGGGAGACCTGGGCCTCACCGATGTGTGGAAACTCTTCCACCCCTGTACCCGAGACTATACCTACCACTTGGAGACCCACTCCTCCTATAGCAGGCTGGATTTCTGGCTTGCATTGCAGTCCCTCATACAGTTCTCCTTGGATTCTGACATACTTCTGAGGAGCATCTCGGACCATGCCCTGGTCCAACTTATTCTAGCATGGGTCCCTAAGGAAATCCCTACCCACTCCTGGAGGCTGGACCCGTTTCTTATGCATGACCCAGATTTTATTCCCAGGATGGAGCCCTCACTCTTTCTACAGACCAATCCCATATCTGATAACACCTCAGGGAACACATGGGAGACCTTCAAAGACACCATGCGAGGCAGTATAATGGGCTATGTGGCATCTAAGAGAAGAGAACGGGAGCAGAAACTGGATGATCTAGAATCCTGCCTCGCACTGGCAGAAACTGCATACAGAGCCATGCCCTCCCCTTCTCCTTCCTCACCTCTTGGCTGAGAGATCCTGGGGCTTCACTTTGAAATGACTCAACTCCTGAACAGGAAAGCTGAAGTGGCCATACTCTGACTTTGGCACACATTCTTGGAGGGAGGAGACAAGGGGGGCAAGGTACTGGCATATCAGCTGACAAAGCAGCAGGCCGCCAGCCACATACTGGGGCTGAGGAGCAGGACAGGAGACCTGGTGACCAGCTCAGCTAACATTAACCAGGTAATGGCCACGTTCTGCTCTAACCTATACTTCTCCACACACTCCACCACCACGACAAAGACTCTGCCCTTCCTGTAAGGGACCCCCTCCCCAAACTCCAAACTCAACAGTCTAAGTTACTGGATGCACCAATCTCAGTGGCTGAAGTCGAAGCTGCCATCAAGGATCTGAAGGGGGGGAAATCAACCGGGTTTGGATGGTATCTCGGTGGACTTTTACCAGGCCCACTGCCAGCAGGTGGTCACTCCCTGCTGACTGAAGTTTTTATGGAGGCTGAAACCAGAGGCATATTGCCCCCCACCCTGTGAGAAGCAAACATAATTGTTATCCCCAAGAAAAGTAAAGACCCCACCAATCTGGGCAGCTACTGCCCCATCTTTATTATCAACGTAGAAAGCAATGTCTACCCAAAGGCACTTGCCACCCGCCTGAGTCCTCTGCTTTCTATCTTAATCCACCCCACCTAGGTGGGCTTTATACCAGGGAGACACAGCATGGACCACCTGAGAACCTACTGAATTTAATGCATGTTGCTAGGGGGTTACCCAAGCCGGTGGAAGCTATTGCAGTGGACTTTGAAAAAGCCTTTGACTTCCTGTAATGGGACTAGCTGGATGCCAACCTTACCCACCTAGGAGTAGGGGTGGGCTTCAGGGAGAAGGTCAGGGCCATATACAACCTGCCAGTGGCTAAGGTCACCACCAACTGGATGATATCTACACAGTTCCGCTTCTACAGGGGACTACAGCAGGGTTGCCCTCTGTCCCCTCTGTTATTTGTCCTGGCAATTGAACTACTGGCCACAGCCATCACACACCACCCTGATATTAAAGAAATCATGGTGGGTCCTAGAAATTACCCGACCTTGATGTATGCGGATGATCTGCTTCTCCCCCTGGCCGACGCTCCCCTCCCCCTACCCTCTCTCTTGGCCCTTCTGGACTCCTTTGCTAAGATCTCAGGGCTCAGGTTGAACCAGGTCAAAACCAAGATGATACCCCTGAATAATCACTGCACCCAACAAACCACAAGGGAAATGGGTTTACTGTGGTCCCACTCTGGGATCACATACCTCGGCATCGTAGTGCCACTGAAGCTAGAAGATATCTGGCGTGCCAACATACTCCCGCTACTGACTAGCAATAAACTGGAGTTCAAAAGGTGGAAACTGCTCTGGCTCATGTTGGCTGGGAAGATAGCAGCCATTAAAATGGTGATGGTGCCCAGATTCTTCTATCTCTTATCCCACCTCCCAATCATGCTACCCAAACTATGGACCCAGCCTTTTAATAAATTGATTGGGGACCTATTATGAGAAGGCTCAAACCTCAGTTTAGCTGTAACAAACTCCATACCCACTGGTCCCAGGGAGACCAGTGTCTGCCCTGGCTGGAGGGATATAAATGGACTTTTCAATCTGCCCAGACTACACACTGGTTCAGTGAGCCCGGGACCGAGAGGCTGGAATGGGTGGCGATGGAAGTCAGCCTGGGGGTCTGCTGGATGCCTCCTCGCTCATATTCCCCCCAGAAGCTCACTGCTCTCAAGGAATCTGTCTCCTGTGCTCCCAGCTCCCATAGTAGCCTCCAGGAAAGTCTGGCACATCATGAGGTGTAAGCTGGGAGGGACCCCTTTGCCTGTCTCCATTACCCCCCTGTGGCATAATTCCCTCATCAGGATAGATAACAACACAGTTGCTTGGCCACACTGGGACAACAGGAGCATAAGCAAGGTGGGAGACCTCCTTGACCTGCCGGACCTGAGAATGGCCTCCTTTCAGACACTGTGGGAAAAATGGAATCTACCTCAGGCAGACTTCTGAAGGTTTCTTCAGATGAGGGTGGCTCTTCATCCATTGCTGACCCTAGCCAGGCACTCTACCCCTTTCATGGAACTTAAGGGTTGGATTGGCCACCCAAAGGGCCTGGCAGGTTGGATTTATAAGCTGCTTTGAGACACCTTACTCTCACAATCCAAATTAACGAAGTCCAAATGGGAAAAGATGCTGCAATGCTCTATCCCAGATTCCCAATAGATATAGGCATGGAAGGATTCCCACACTTGGTTTTGAGATGCACGTATTAAATTAATCCAAAGCAAGGTTTCTCATTCATGATACAAAACCCCCAAGGTGCTGCATAGAGGCAAACTTCTTCACTTAGATGAATGCTGGTCATGCCAGGGCCCAGGGGTTGACTTTCTGTATATCCTCTGGTCCTGCCAAAGGATTCAGAGTGTTTGGCAGCAGGGACACCTTCTTGCCTCCACAGTCTTACAGAAACCTATCCCACTAATCCCTACCTTATTTCTCCTGGGCTTTAAGGGGGACCTTCCATTCCTCAATCAGCACAAACACAGGTGGCTTGCCCTTCTGGCTATCCAGTCTAAGATGGCTTTGGTATGCAGATGGCGTACTACGGTAACTTCTACCATTGGTGAAATTCCAGCCTCCCTCTCACACTTAGCAACCTTAGACAAAATGTCCCACCTACAGAACTCCCAGATGGTCAGGTTCCAGAACTGCTGGTGCCCCTATATCCACTACATCAGCCCCCCTGCTGGAGTGGGATAAGATACTAATGCTACCTGATGGCTCTTTCCTCATATGAAGGTGCTGTTCAATATGAATGGCATGATGGGGCTGGTTAGGTACCTCTGCCATGGGAGGAGGGGGCTTCTATACTTATACCTACCCCAGTGAAAAGTTTAGGGATTGCACACCAGCAGTCCTGGCCCACCAAGATGTTGTAAGGTGCCCAGCTGCTGTTGATAGTTTAGGCCAATGGGGGAGTTTGTATACTGCTGAGAGTACACAAACATTGTTTTCCATACTGGACCTCTTTCCTCTGTGATCTCACTTTTTATTTTTCAGACTTTGGAGACTGCCTGGACCTCAAGAATTGAAGACACTTATATCTGAGTTCTGCCTAGATACCTTACTGAGGTTGTCAAACACTCAGCTATAAAGGGGACATAACCCTGATGCAGGTTTGGTCCATCCAGCTCTTGTACAAGTGAGTACCCCTTGTTTCTCCAGTATTCATAAACCCTCTACCTCCACCTGCTGTCAGCCCACAGGTCTCGCCCTGGAGTAGGCAACAATGGGGGGATATGATATGTGATGTCAATCTCTTGCTTTGGTTTCATCAGTTGGCCCTATCAGTATACAAAGATTACCTTCTAGTAGTTCTGACTCTCAAGCACTTGTTACATTACCATATACTATTGCTGTCTATTAGCTGTTGTCCTGTGTTTTGCTAAGATAGTTATACCTTCCCTTTCTATACCCCTCCAACCCTCCCTCTCCCTCGCCCCCTCCCTTTTTTCTTTCCCTTCCCTGGTTGTCTCTGCCTGTACTAATCATTACACAAGATGTAAGTACTTTTCTCTGTATAAGTTGCAAAATTAATAAACAATTTCAAAAAAATAAAGAAGAGAGGAGAAAGAGTGCTGGGAGGAGGAGGAGCAAATGGTTAAAGGGAGAGAGTTCCAAGGTTTGGAGAAGCTGTAGGAGAAAGCATCCTGGCCTGAGATGGATTTCCATGAAGGGAGAGCAAAGGAATGATAGCTAGAGTTGTGAAGGGAGAAAGAGGAAGGTGGAGGAGAGGTAAAGTATGAAGGGAGGGAGGACAGCCAGAAATTCAAGATAAAGGAGGTGCAATGAGCGAGTCATCTAGATTCAAGGAAGAGGAGGGAGAGGGAGTTGGTAAGTGTAGGGCTGACAGTTTAAAGCAAAGTGGCAGAAGGAGTGGAAGAGAGGGTGCAGCCTGACTAATGTGTTTTTGGTGCAGCACTGTAGACAATGTCACCATAGTCGAGAGTGGGGAGGATCATTTTCTGAACAATTACTCAGCAAGCAGGAAGAGGGATACAGCCTTTCTTCCTCTATAATGCACCGAGTTTAGGGTGGAGTCTTTTTGTGGATGGTGTCCATGTGCTCCAAAAAGTCAAGGTACCGATCCAGCCAGACCCCAATGTTCTTAAATGAAAGAACATTATTGAGTATAGCCCCATCTAAGGTGTGGAAGGAGGGGATGGAGGTAAGTCTGGAAAACTTCTGCTTAGAGCCAAAGGTCATAGATACCATGAGTAGTGTGTGAATACCTTAATTCGAATATTCAGACCAATATTCTTATTGGGGCCATTAGATATTCCATATTCATTATTCGTTATTCGGTCCCAGATAAGTGTTTTTTAAATAAGACATTGTAACACTGTTAAAGTTCACCACTTCCTTCCCTTTTGAAGTACAACCATTAATTCTGCCATGAACAACCCCTAACAGCCTTTCAGCAACCCAAAAAGGCAACATGCTACTGCACTGTAAAGTTGGCCAGGTGAAAGACGGTCATAATAGATTGCCCAAAAGCTGTAGATAAGGTGATATCTTGTGTCTTGTCTTGGGCAACTAAAATGGCACCGGTGTGAGTGCATTGCATGTGCACCCTGGAAGAGAAGAGAACAAGATGTGCCATCATAGAGACCTATACAAGCACCTTTCATGGGTAAAGAGGGCACACAAGGGGAGTCTCTTTTAAATGAGAAAGAGCACATGACCACATGAGGGATGCCATACAAAGCTTCTCCTCCCCGACTGCCTCTTGCAGTATGTGGATGATCTTCTTTTGGCTATAGTAAACCTAGAGAAATACTTATAGCTCCTAGAGAAGCTCCTGACACGACTACAGAAAGCAGTCCCCAAGTGCAACCCCACAAAATTACAATTCTGTCTCCCTGAAGTCTCCTTCTTGGGCCTGCACATCCCTGCAAAGGGCATAAGCTCCACTTTGGACAAAGTCCAAGGCATTCAAGACCTACCCCTACCTACCAGGGTCACTACACTGAGGCACTTTCTGGGCATGGTCAGCTACTCAAAAGACATCATCTGTGACTTTGCACAGAAGGCAAAGCCCCTGTATGAACTACTGAAAAAGGACGTCCCTTGGCAATGGGGACCAGAACATACAGCTGGTGTTACATCCCTGAAATGGGATTTGGCTTCAGCTCCAGCTTTGGTCAGTCCTAACCCAGAACTTCCATTCCATCTGGAGACAGGTACTTCAGATACTGTCATGTCTGCAGTACTTGCACAAAAGGTGGAGGCACCCTCAGGCCGATCTCCTATGCCTCCCAAGTGCTGCCCCAAGTGGAACAGAAATACTATCTGTGTGAGAGAAATATTTTAGTCACCTTTTGGACTGTCAGACACTTTACCTACATTGTAGGTTTTTCTCCCATTGTACTGCACACCAACCACACCCCTACCACCTTCCTGTTGACATATAGTGTCAAAGATGGTAATGTCTCCAACACCAGCCTTATCCATTGGTCCCTCCTCCTACAAGAGAGAGAGACATAACAGTGCTTCCAGCAAAAATGCCTTCAATTCTGGCACATGGGCTCCATTATCAAGGAGCTCCTCATGAGTGCAGCCTAGAGCTACCCACCTTGCCAGAACCAGGCCCCTTTTTGCCAGCCACTGAACACACCCTGTCAGATCCTGCACTTTGATGCATTTTCACAGATGGCTCTTCCTCTTATCAGATAGAAGAGCAGGTGGCAGGATTGGGGGTCCTGGTCCTTTGTCCAACAGGGGACACCCTGGAAGTGTCCAGACAAAGTACCATTAAATCCTCATGGTGTGCAGAATTAGCAGCAGTTGCCTGTGCCTTAGAAATCATACATGGTAAAGAGAAGGAGGACGCTATCATTTTTCCTGATTCATCCTGGGCATGCAACTCCCTCACAGAATTCCTTCCTTTCTGGAAAACCCATGATTATGCTTCCTCACAAGGGACCCCCATTAAATACAGAGACCTGATCAAGTACATTGTCAGCTTTGCAACACATCATTTTCAGATTTTACATACATAAAGTCAAGGCATACTTGAAGACTGAACTGTATCATGAGTACAATGATCAAGCAGACACCTTGGCCAAGAATGGTGCTTGAGGGTGAGAGATATGGATTGTGCAACCCCAAACTGGGTCCCACACAGTGGCCACCCACTAAAGGACCAAACTTGTTCCATTGGATCTGGCCACAGCACAAATGGCAGATCCAGAAATAAAGGAGGTATATGAATACCTCTGTAAGGAAATAGAGAAGGAAGTGTCTCAGAGCAATCCCCTCAAGAAACATTCTGATAAACTCTGGTTCTCCCCAGATCAGAAGCTGATCCTGTACCAATCAGGTGAGGACAAACGGTGGTTGATATCCAAAGAGCTCAGGACAGATTCATCAGGTCCATGATACACCCACAGGTGAACACCAAGTTGTAGATAAGACTCTACAGAGGCTGAAAACCGTGAGTTGGTGGCCTGACCAAACAACTGATGTCCAGCATTACATGGACAATTGCATCACCTGTGCTCAGAATAACCCTATTCTGGGTACGAAAATGCCATACTACTTCCACAGAGGCAATCTGGTCATGGAATGCAATACAAATTCATTTTAATGGACCTTTACCCAATACCAGCAGGAACAACAAGTATGCACTGCTAATAACTGACCTCTTCTGAAAATGGATTGAAGCCTTCCCATGTAGAACAAATACAACAAAAACCACTGCCAAAATCCTGGTGGAACACGTTTTTGCCAGATGGGGCCTACAATACCTCTCAAGGTAGAATCCAATAAATGGAAACGCTTTACAGGGGAACTAATACAAGAATGCTTAGAGTTATTTGGAGTCGGACAAAGATTCCACATAGGTTATCACCTCCAGTCTCTAGGACAGGTAGAGAGAGCCAACATGCAGATCAAACTGATGCTGTCTAAGTTTGCAAAAGAAAATGTTAAAAACTGGGACACTCTGTCGCCCTTACTCCTAATGGCAATTAGAGTGACCCCTGCTATAGCACCCTGGTGCACACCTTTTGAGGTGATGACAGATTGGCAGATGAGACTGATGAACATTTGTGGATAGATCTCAACACTCAACTATGGACAGAGTGTCAGCGGACACTTATGTACACAGCTGAAGGACAATTTAGTCCAAACTCATCTCTTTGCTGCTTGCAACCTGGGCAAGGCCCAGGCACAGTACAAAATGTACTTTGACAAGAAAGTCAAATAAGTTGATTGGCAAGTAGGTGACCAGGTTATGGAATTGAAATTAGCCATGCCAGCCCACTTCTAACAAACAAGTAGGCTGGCACCTATGACATCATCAATAAATTGAGCCCTGCTGTCCACCAAGAGTGGTTAACAGATTGTAAGAGACCTGTGGATAAGTGGTACCATGCCAAACAGCTGAAGCTGTATAAAGGGATTAATTCTCCTTCTCCCAGATTAGGTGGGGGAGACCTGTGTTTTAATCTGTGTTGTCTTTGTTTTGCAGAAGTGTCAACATTTACCCTCATCCTTGTGCTGGGTAGCCTGGTGAGTGTCGCAGAACCAATCCCCAGGAATCTCCAGATACTTCTTCAACATCTAAGCCCTATGAATCCCGATACCCACCTCTCCAAATCTCCTAATGTAGAGGTGGCTATTCGGCATCCATTCACCAATGTGACTGTGATTGAAGGCAAAGATGATTATCTTAATGCCATGGTGCTTTCTCCAGACAACTCTACTGTACAAATCAAATGGAGAACTAGTAAGTCTATTGAACAGGGCCTCCCAGTGGCTTGCCTTGTCAAAGGAACTTTCCAAGGCTACACCAACACCCGTAGTTGCTCCGATGGAATTTTGTGTATATGCCAAGTCAACCAAAGACACGCGGGCCCATACAATCTCCCAGCAATGCTGGGACCAGACTTTTGTAGTCAGTAGTCTAACACCACCATGCAATATACTGTAATTTTTTAACACAATCATTTGCAACTGCTGCTCTTTTCCCTACAGTCATACCAGCTTCAACAGCTGAACCTTTACAATGTCCACTAATGAAACCAGGTCCACCCAGTGGCCTGGCTGCATCTTCCAACCCCAGGACACTTAATAATGTCCCTTTATGCATGTTCCTGTTGATCTGAATCTTACATATTGGAACATGACTGAATTTGGCAATGTGTTAACACCAATGTATCAAAAGTTCATGCTACTCTGTTATTAGATCTTATTGCTGCATATCAAGCAAATGCTCACAACCCTGAAGCTGGGCAACATAAATTGAACACAGAGGAGTGTTCGGGCCCAAACACCCTAAGAGGAGTTTGGAATTTTCAGCTGTAACAGACATAGCAGGCACTGTTACAGTATGGTTAGAGCAGGCATGTCAATTTAGAAGAGCTGATTTAGCTAAATTTCAATGACATGCCAAATATTTTAATAGTAAATTAGGTCAAGATGTGATAAAGCCATGCTATACAAAATTTCTGTTTTATCCCAGGAGGAAAGATTCACAGTGTATAACATGCATAATATTTCACGTTTATTTAATGAGACCCAAGACAAAATCAATGAATTGATCTTGTATAACAGCAAAGAAGCTTGAGAGCAACACATAGGCAGGGGTATCATCCCATTGTAGCGCATACGATATGGCGACTACATTTGAGTAAAGGAAATACAGCTCACACACATGCAGCAACTGTACAATGATGGTGCATTCAGACATGAGTGACTGCAGTAGTGTATTGAAGTAGCAATTACAGCGACAGCTGTGTAGGTGCACAGATGTAATAAGAGCCGCTTACCTGTACTGCAATCTGAATGATAGCTTACCACCTCGATCCATGAGTGACATGGTGTCAGAATATTTAAGATGTGTTGTTTGCAAGGGGAGTGCAGGGAGGCAGAGTCCCCCTGCATGCCATGGAATTTATACAACTCCAGAGGGGTATGCCTGTCCTGTTAGACCAGCATAATGTAGCTGACATGCATTGGTCGCTGTGATTGAATTTGGTCATATATACGATTGCTGAGTGTTGTGGTAATTCTAAGTGATGGCACTGTGTTAAATGCACCCAAACTGCAGTCACCCATTAATTTGCACTATAATGACATGGAACCATAGGCAGGAAAATCATTTGTTCAGCTTATGGTAGTTATGCTATCAACCATATCACCAGTCTCTTCCGAGATCTGGAATCAGGGTGGATCCTGGATTTGATCCATGATAGACATATGGTTAAATGGTACTGCCCATATTGTAAGATCCTGACATGTACTGCCAAGTGCATGACCAGAACCATGTCCTTTTCATTGAACTTGGCTTGGAACGTGAGGCATGTCATGCCACACCTGGATCAAGGACCCCACTACATGACAGATCAATGTGCCATGAGGTACACCCTGAATGTCACCTTCACCTTGTCCTCCCAATCTTTGACAAGAATTCTTCAGTCTTTGACAAGCTGGCTAAAGTCCATTCTGTGGGCCATCTTGAAGGCAGCATCTATCTAGAATGAACCAGCTTACATCTTCTGCTGGGGTTTCATCCTCATCTGGATGCCTGGGTAGCCACGCATGTGACTGTTGATCCATACGGGGTTACCACTATTTGTGTCAATGTGACATCTTTAATGTAACCACACCAGTGTGAGGTTACTTGCTGAACTCTATGGACTGGTCATATACAGTACCTTTGATGATGACCTCTTTGACAATATTTCTCTTCCTGAAAATCTCACATCACCTGAATTGGTGCTGAATGCTACATGCATAAAGATACAAATAATACAACCTCTCACCAGCCAGATGACAAATGCTTCCATTACCTGCCCTGTACAACTCACAAAGTGGTGACTTCCTTAAGTTCAAGTTACCTATAACAGCGATGGACAATACTGTGTTGTTGCCAACTATGAGACTTTTTCATCTGGACCTCTCACCTGTGGTGCTGACATGCCCCACTTCTGTTTTGTACCACACGGACACACTATCATTGGCCATACTGTTATCACTGCTGTTCCCACCGAGGAACTTGATTAAATTGATGGTGACCTTGACTATGTCAATGCTACAAAACACTTTTTACCATTGTTTAATGTGCATATTGACCCTGAATGTCACTAAGTTGTTAATGACAGCTTACAGTGCACACTGCAAGCCCATTGGTCAACAGGGCCTACCAATGGACTTATACTGTGTACAGTAAGCTGTCATTCAATGACAGCTCCGTTGGTGCGCAGCCGTGGAGGTGTCCAGAGGCTGTGCATCCCACTGGCTCCATGGCCAACTGGCCATGTTGGGACGGGGGAGTGGGGTGGGATGTGGGTGCCTGAGTGAGTGGGGGGGCTACTACACTATGGAAAAGGAGGGATGGGGTTTAATTTTCTTATAACAGATGGAGATCAGGATGGGAGGGGGGCCACTACAATATGGAAGGATGGGCTGGAGAAATGTGTATTTTTACATTGAACAGGGATCAGGACAGGAGGGGACTCTACAATATGGAAGCATGGGCTGGGGGACTGTTTATTTCTACAAAGAATGGGGATTGGGACAGGAGGGGGGACACTACAATATGGAAATGAGGGATGGGGAAAAGTGTATATTTACAAAGAATGGGGATTGGGGTTGGTGAGGGGCTATCAACCGGGCTGCAGAGGCTGGTGGCTGCTGTAGTGCTGTGTGCAGTATGGCAGCCTGCCTGTGGGTGGTTATCAATTAGGTGTGTTTTTTACATGACTAATGTTTTGTGGCACATCTCCAAGATGTGCGGATAGATGCTCCACACATCTCGGCTGAATATAGAGGTGTGCCGCATATTCATGGGCATACATTGTTGCTGCATACATTGTTGCTGCCCTTTGGCACAGTCGGAGATGCACGGTGCATCTCCAGCCTTTGAATATAGTGCAGTGGAGCATTTCATGAGCTCTCCTTTGAAAATGTCTCCTGAAATGTGCAAAAAAACCAAAACTAAATCCAAATTCTTCTTTCATGTGACAAATTTAGACAATGGGGCCCCCTGTGGATTGTATTTATCTTGACTTCGGAAAGTCTTTCAATTCTGTTCCACATTGGGCCATTATCCAGAAAATCATAAAACTCAAGATAAACAAACACATAATTAACTAGATATGCAACTGACTGAGTAATAGGAGTCAAAGAGTGTGCATTAATGGTTACTATTCAAAAATTGGCAGTGTCTCTATTGGTGTGCCACAGGGGTTCATTTTAGGGACAGTTCTTTTCCAAATGGTTATATATGAATGGTATGTCATTACATGTAAATAACTGGACAAGCATATATGAAAATGATTCTAAATTGTCAGGCAAAGTCTGCAGAGCACATGACATAGAATCCATTCAAGCAGGTCTATGTAATATTTATTCATTAGTGTGCAAACATATGGGGAAAGAAGTGTAATACTGATAAATGCAGTTAACTGAAGTTTGGATAACTGGGGTTTTACTGTATTAAGCAGCTTAGACATCTTAATTCACCACAACATAACCCAGATAGACCATCTTAGGGTAGCTGGTTCATTCCACTGGGGTGTCAAACAGACGAGGCATACTGATGAGTCCTGGTAGGATGAAACACGTGTCTATGTCTTCTGTTGGCACCCTTTGCAAACTGTTTGAGAGGCCTTTCAGTACCATGCATTTCTGCTTAAAGTTGAACCAGCATAATATTCTGTGGTGATTTGCATAAGCAGCCCATGATGCTTTGCATTGTGGGGGCATGTGTGATTTTGTATATCTTAATTTAATGTCTTTAGAGAGCAGAAGGAAAAGGAGCAACTTATTGATGTGCTATGACATCATGTAAGACTCCTGCCTAATCACGTACTTAAATTTACAGTTCAGAATGACAACCTTGGCACTAGATGTCATCCATTATAATTGAAACCACAACAATTCAACACTGCAAAAAATCAGGTTTCTATACTCAGAGTATTTTTTTTTTTACTTTGTTTTATCTCCACTTGGCTGGAGAACTCCTTCTGGCATCCTCGGGGGCCCCCAGACTCTACCTCCCCCTGTGATTTCTACTCCCCTCCTCTCATGTGCCCCAGCACCACCTCTGGGTCTGAACCCTCCAGAGGTAGGGCCACCCTATCCACCCAGGGTGCTCTATCTAATGGCAAAATGCAGGGCACACGAGCAGTCCCCATGGAGAGGAGGTCAGTTCGAGATTGGGAGTGTGGACTGAGGAGGTCGAGGTACCTTCATCAATCTCCAGGAGTGTTTTTTTTTCCTTCCTTATTGTGGAGGTCCTTCCCCCTCAGAATGCAACTTAGCAAGACAACGTTATGCTGCAACTCTGCCCCTCGCATCCGCAGTGTAGCCATGTTGGGCACCTCCGGCTACCACCAGAGGCTGCTCCAGGAGTGATCATTTCTCCCCAACCCTCCCCTGGAAGAGACAGCAGTCCTCTGGACACTCGATCTCTTCCCCCCTGCCAACCCCCATGGCCCGGGCTCGTTCCCGAACCTGGGTCGCCGGCATGGCACGAGCGCAGTGGTCTAAGGCTCTGAGCTGCAAATCTGGTGACATCCAGCAGACCAGACCTGGGTTTGAATCCCACAGCTTCCACCTGTATACTGTGTGACCCTGAGCAAGTCACTTAACCTCCTTGTGCTCCCAGGTTGCTCCTGTAAAAAAGCTTTCAGCTTAGTGTGCTATACCTGGTTAAATAACTAAATAAAAAAAAAAATATGGGCAAGCAGTCTTCTTTTGCTCCATTACTTTTAGTATTACTTTAGTATGACCTGATCTTCTTTCATGAGATTTTCATGAGCTCGTGAAAGATGATTGGTTCATACAAAAGAAGAATGTGTAAAACACTACGTCCAAATTCTTCTTTCATGTAAACTTATTTTCTTTTGTGAGATTTTCATGAGCTCACAAAAGAAGATGCCTTAATGTGAAAGTAGAATGTGAAAAAAATTCAAAATTCTTCTTTAGTGAGAACTAATCTTCTTTTGTGAGATTTTCGTGAGCTCATGAAAAGAATTGGTTCTCATGAAAAAGAATGTGAAAAAAAATGTAAGTCAAAATTCTTCTTTCATATGCCCCCATTCTTCTTTTTTGAGCCATATGTAAGAATGAAATTGTTTAATGAAACAATATTTTTAAATACTCCAAGAACACATATAGGGGTCATTTTTTAAAAAAGAATTGCACAATCTAGCTAAACAGGTCATATTTAGTTAGATTCATGTCTTGGTGTCTCTACAAAGCATCATTTTTATGGGTTTAAAAAACATTTTTGAAAAAAGGAAACAAGATGGCTGCCATATGGAAGAATAATTATCTCTCATGAAAGAGGATTATCCCCTCACAAAGGCAAAATCCTCTTTTGTGTGTCCAAATTCTCCTTTTGTATCAAACATCTGCCCAAAAGACCCTATGGAGCATACTCAGAAACAAAATTTCAAGCCCTTATAGCTTGGGAAAGGATTAATATTTTTTCACCAAATTAATGGAAGGCACCCGTTTGGGGAAACACTTTCTCCCCTGAAAATTTCAGACTAAAGTTTCAAACTGTCTGGGCACTAGGTGATGACAACCCCCCCCCCCCAAAAAAAAGCAAAATAATCCTGATTTCTCCAAAAAATGCAGAATCCATATATCACAATCCACACATCAAATTGGAATGAAACATAGCAGATCATTAGACCGTGCCACTAGTCCCCCCCCCGACGACCATGCATACACAATTTCATGCAATTCCATTAAACAGGGATAAGCTGTTAAGGTGAAAAGTTAGGGTTTTCCCATTAAACAGCCTACTCACCCCTCATTATAGTGGCACTGCCATGCCACTATAATGTAATATCACTATATTAATGTTTTTTTTTTTTCAGCTTTTTGACCACTGGCAATCCCGACTTCCATCCCCTCCTTCCCCTGGCTGGCACCCACCTCTCTGGACCTACCTGCAATTTCCAGATGTCCAGATGGTGGTGCAGACCAAGGAGAGATGTGAGGAATGGTGCTCATCATTAGATTCTAATTTCTGCTTTTCAGTCCCCCTCACAAGGTGCACACATGCAACAGCACAATGGGCAAGCTCTGCCTCCATCGAGACATCCTCAGATGGACTATGCACTGCCTGTCATGCTGTCGCTCTTGAATGTGCAATGCCTGGACACTTCCAGGAGGCAGACAACAATGGGACATGAAGCCATCCTCCCCCAAGGGAGCTGTCTGTGGACACTCAACCCACCCTCACCCCTGTAGCCCCCGATTAGCCCATGTCTGTTCCTGAACACAGGTCACTGGCATGGCAGGAGGTAAGGCATTGAATGCTTCAGCCCTCCATGCCACTGGACCAGCATATATTAATGTGTTATTAACACTTTAATAACACATTACCACCCAATGCATTACCATCTTAACAACACATTTAACACGCTCCTTTTTAACACAAGTAACAAGCTTCTTAACAACACATCTAACAAGCCTTCTAATAACACAAGTAACAAGTCCCTTAACAACACATGTAGCAGACACCCTACCCTCCAACTCTATGGAAAAACAGGACACAGCAAAAAAGTGTCCAACTTAATGCATTTTATAAGATAAAAATAGGCAAAGTCTGGCATACTCATGAAATAATACCATCTAGGGGACAAACAAGCTCATAAAGGCAACTCACCCTTCAGACTGCTGGCTTCATGGCATATTTAACCCATCAATAGTATTAGCTCCTAGTATACCATATTTTGAAATCATTTATTCTTTCTCTATCGCTCTATGGATAGATAGATAGATAGATAGATAGATAGATAGATAGATAGATAGACAGATATCCCACTTGTCTTTCAAAACAAACTTATAGGAATGACTGAAAGGAGTAAGGCCATCAGGAAATGGAGGGTAATGAGTACCAATGCCCATAGTCTGGGCAACAAGCTTCCCTCAACTGGTGGCCTTGATGGAAGAGGGATGCCTGGATATTGTAGTAGTTACAGAAACATGGTACACAGAGAACCATGACTGGGATGTTAACATACCAGGGTACATAACCTGCAGGAGAGACAGGCAGGGGAGAAGAGGGGGAGGAGTAGCTCTCTATGTAAAGGAAGGGATAAGAGCAACTGAACAAAAGAGTAAACAGGGAGGAGAGGAGGCACTGTGGGTCACCTTGGAGATAGGAAAGGGCACCACAATCCGCACAGGGGTTGTGTACAGACCCCCATGTCAGGGGGAGGGAATGGACAAGGATATGATAGAAGGCATTTTTAGGATGGCAGAGAAAGGGGAAATGCTGGTGATGGGAGACCTGAATATGCCAGATGTTAACTGGAGCACATTTGCTGCAGCCACATCCAAGAGCAGGGCCATTCTCGATGCCCTACAGGTGGCAGGCCTCAAACAGCTAGTTTCAAGAAACCACTCGTGAGGGAGCAATCTTAGACCTCGTACTCTCAAAAGGGGGCAGTGAGAGGATCTCAGATCTAAAAGTGAGTTGCCATCTGGGAACAAGTGACCATCAAACTGTGTGGTTCACGTTAAACTCAGCTACAGAGTCAATCCATACAAAAGTGAGGGTACTGGACTTCAGGAGGGCTGACTTTGGCAAGATGGGAGAGTGCCTCAGAAAAGCACTAGCAAACAGGCTAGAAGGAGGGGTGGAGCAACAATGGAGAATCATCAAATCTGCCATCACAGAGGCAACAAACCTTTGTGTGAAGCAAATAAACAAATCAAAACAAAAGAAAAAGCCACTATGGTTCTCAAAAGAGGTAGCTGGGAAAGTCAGAGAGAAAAAGATAACATTCAGGAAGTATAAGGAAATATAGAAGGAGCAGGACAGAGAGCTGTACCAGTTAAGGCAGAAGGAAGCAGAGAGGGAAGTCAGAATTGCAAAGGCCCAAACTGAGGAAAAGATAGCCAACTCAGTTAAGAAGGGGGATAAAACTTTTTATAGGTACATCACAGACTGTAGAAAGACAAAAGGAGGGATAGTGAGGCTGAATAGAATGAATGGTGGGTGGGCAGAGGGTGACAGTGAAAAAGTAGGGATACTGAACGAATATTTCTGCTCAGTATTTGCAAAAGAGGAGGGGGAAGTGCCTAATCCAACTAACAGAAGCACTCTTGAGAAGGGGGTCGATCCCAATCCTTTCAAAGAAGAAAGGGTTCTGCAAGAACTACTAAAACTGAAGGTGGACAGAGCAATGGGGCCAGATGGAATTCACCCCAGAATTCTAAAAGAATTAAGGAGGGAACTAGTGAAACCACTGACTACTCTTTTTAAAAAATCATGGAAGGATGGTGTGGTACCCGAGGACTGGAAGAAGGTGAATGTGATTCCCCTTCATAAAAGTGGGACCAAGACAGAGGCAGGAAACTACAGGCCTGTCAGTTTGACCTCTGTAGTAGGGAAAGTGATGGAGCTCACTTCTGAAGGAAAGAATTGCTGAGTACCTAGAGGCCAGTGGGGCACAGACCCAAGGAAGCATGGGTTCACAGCGGAAGGTCATGTTAGACAAATCTAATAGATTTCTTTGACTGGGTGACCAAAGTAGTAGACCAGGAGGGGCTGTGGACATGGCCTACCTAGACTTTATAAAGGCATTTGACACAGTCCCACACAAAAATTATTAGAACAAATTACTCCAGCCTGGGAGTGGGTCCCAGGGTGCAGCCTGGGTAAAATACTGGCTGGACAACAGAACACAGAAAGTAATTGTAAATGGAGTCCACTCTGAAGAAAGAGGGGTTACTAGAGGGGTACCGCAGGGTTCAGTACTGGGTCCAGTCCTTTTTAATGTCTTTATAAGTGACATTGCAGAGGGACTGGAAGTAAAAGTATGCCTTTTTGCAGATGACACAAAGATCTGCAAGAAGGTTGATACACAAGGAGGCATAGAAAGGATGAGAAGGGACTTGGCAAGGTTGGAGGAATGGTCAGAGGTATGGCAGCTAGGATTCAATGCAAAGAAGTGCAAAATAATGCACCCGGGAAACAAGAACCCAGGGGAAGATTACACAGTGGGGGGGAGGTAGTAACAACAACAAAAAAGGAAAGGGACCTGGGGGTAATCATATCAGATGACCTTTAGGTTAGCAAGCAATGTGAGAAGGCAGTAGGGAGGGCTGGGGGTATACTGGACTGCATAGGGAGAGGCATCACCAGCAGAAAACAGGAAGTTGTTATCCCTCTGTTCAGTTGGTGACATCCCATCTGCAGTACTGCGTCCACTTCTGGAGACCCCATCTCCACAAGGACATAGGCAGGATAGAGGCAGTCCAGAGGAGGGCAACTAAAATGGTGCAGGGTCTGCAAGAGAAGCCATACGAGGAGGGACTAAATGAGCTTAATATGTATACCCTTGAGAAAAGAAGGGAGAGGGGGGACATGATAGAAACTTTTAAGTACCTCAGTGGAATTAAAAAGTCCAAGAGGGTAGCATCTTTCAGAAAAAGGGACATGCAAGAACAAGGGGACACAATTTAAAGACAGAGGAGGGGGCAGTTCAGGGGCAATGTGAGGAAGTATTTTTTCACAGAGAGGGTAGTGAATGCATGGAACAGCCTTCCTGAGGAGGTTGTGGGGTCTAAAACTGGGAGAATTCAAGAATGCATGGGACAGGCATAAGGCAATTCTTGTGGGGGGTAGGAAGAAATAGGCTGTTGGTTAACTAGGATCTGCGGCCTATCCTGTAGGTAGGGAAATGGGCAGACTGGGTGGGCCAGGTGGTCCTTATCTGCTGTCAAAGTCTATGTTTCTATGTTTCTCACCGAGAATTTGTGTAACTGCTCCTCTGACAAACCCCCGAGCACTACAACCACCCTAGCTCTCATAACAAATGAAAGTTAATGTTTTTGTTATTTTTCTTTTTTCTGTACTATATTATCACTCTATACTAGTCAGCCAACCATGTGTTGGACAGAATATTGCATGTTGGGTATCTTGCAGTCCTGTAACAATAACAGACTGTGTTATCTGTATTTGATAATGGGACATACTGTCTCAAGTTCCTGACCACATGGCATAGTGATGCTCTTTCATGTGTTCTCATGTACTTCTAAAGTTGTCCTATTGGAAGTATATTGTATCTTACTCATGTTATGTATTTTGTTGTTGATTCTTGTCACCACTCTGTGGTCTGATTCATGGCTGAAAATGGTTCATTGGATCAGCTCACTTACCCGGTTATCAAAAACATAAATAAATAAAAATAGATAGCTAGCTAGATAGCTAGATAGATAGGTAGATAGATAGGTAGCTAGGCAGGTAGGTTGACAGTCAGACAAAGAGGCACAGATAGATAGATAGATAGACAGACAGACAGACAGACAGACAGATAGATAGATAGATAGATAGATAGATGTATATAAAATGACTGTGAGGATACAGAGTGACAAATATCAGTCATATTTTTGTCAGTATGGACCTACAGTAAGAATATCATGATAGCCTCTCTCTAGTTTCAGCATTGTCACTCTAGGTTCTCAGAGGCAATGCTGGTACTGCATCTGAGTTAGTGCTGCCATTCATAGAGTGAGGGTGTGGTGAGATAACATCCCTTTTGAAGGTGACCCATGAACAGTCAAGATGCAGGAGTTTTTCTTACCACTATACATCAAAAGCATGGCGTAAATCGGATGTGCCGTGGCCCTAATAAAAATATCAGATATTTTCCCACATGCAGTTTGACCTTTTGATATCACTCATGGCTCTGCCACTTAATGATGCCATGATGTTAAACTGCACTTGGGAGAAATGAGATATTTTCATTAGAACCATGGCATATCCCATCTCTCCGTCTGTCTGTCTGTATATCTAGCTATTGTATACAGTATACAAATACTATGTATACTAGGACTGTACAAATACCTTTTCTTGAATATTCAGCTGAATATTCAGTATTTGGCAGTCAAATATTCAGGTATTTGGGTATTCAGGCAAAGGTATTTGGTAACAGACAAAAAAATGAAAAAGGAAACAGCTCCTTCCCTTTCCCCAAACCAAGTGAAATATAAGCTCCATCCCCCCCCACCCTCTATCAAAAGACCAATGACACCCTACTCCCCCAGCACCCACAATTTGTTATTTTATTTAATAATGTAAATTCCCCATGCGTGACTGGTTCAACCTTCCCACCTCCATGGCCAGCTGCCATCTTACTTAATATACAGTGCTTGCCTCTGCTTTAAAAAATGTGATTTATGCCACCCCTTACCCTCATACACCACCATCCTTGTCACTCCCACAGCACTCTATTCTACTGAAGGGAAGCTGGGAAGTTGAGAAGGTTACTGACTCAACATGTCCTCCTCCATGGCATATACTCCTGTTTTCTATTTATGTATTATTGCTTTGTGTCCTAAGTCATAGACACCACCCCACCCTGCACTGATCATCCATTGCATACTTATTCACTAATTGTCCTCTGTTTTTTTATTTTGTTTTTTATTTTAGTCTTTTGGTAACCAGGTAAGGCCTACTTGGCACAGGTGCCTGTTTTCGGGGCAACTTGGGAGCACTGGGCAGTTAAGTGACTTGCTTAGTGTCACACAGTATGCAAGAGGAGGCTGTGAGAATCAAACTCAGGTCTGGTCTGCTGGATGTATCAGGCTTGTTCACACCTCACTCCTCTAACCTCTAGGCTATACTGCCAGCCAGTTTCTCCCTTTAATCATGCAGTAACCCATTGTATATGTATTAGTTCACGGTGACCAGTGATTACCCCCATCCCAGTCACAAAGCAAATAGACAATGGGCAATCAATGTTGGCTGGATCACTGGGCCATCAGTATTTTTGTTAGACTTTTGCACAGATAAGTCAGCCAGGATGGAGCTTAGTGTCACAGGTTTACTGCATGACAAAAGGGTTAACTCCAATGTAAATTCCATTGTTTACTGCAGAATTCTGTAGCACTGCGCTTCATCCTGGGTGACTTCATTGTATGTGGCGTTATGTGACCTCCCTGCATAGAAATGAGCCTGTAAAGAGGGTGCAAATTGTCTCTTATCACCTAGCACGCCCAGTGGTCTTGTTTGCATGCTTGGTCTAAATGTAGCCCACATGGAACTTAGCGCTACCCCATTACAGCCAGCACTAGCCCATGCGCTCCATATTTAGCCCTGGTACATATCAGAACAACATGTATTCACTTTGTGATCATTCATTACTATGACGATTTTCAATCTTTTAACCCCTAAATTTCAACACAGCCACTTTTAACCACCTCATGAATGTAACAGGTGTCATTTTTTCACATCCTGGCCAAACTGTGTTTCCAGTCTGAGTGGATTCTGTACTTTCTCTGACGTACTCCGCAGCTTTGTCCCAGTGCCAACTTAAAAGGAAATCTTGCATACAATAAGCCATCATCTGTATCTTAAAGATGTAACAGAATACAACGAAGAGGAAACATATTGAGAAGCCATTTCACTCAGTGTCCAGGAATATAAGGGAATAGACTTTTCTCAGCAGGGCTAAGCATACGGGAGGGAACCATTCCTATTGTATGTTCTGCTGTTAATAAGATAGGGGTAGCTATATTTATTTATTTATTTATTGTGATTTCAGATTAACACCTTTTTGAGAACAAGTCCATTACATAGATTCCACAGCAGAATTAGACAAACAAAGTAAACATAAGTGATTGGTGTTAAGCAGCAAGAATTAAATACCACATAAACTATAAATACAGTACGATGTTAATCCTTGCAGGGCCATGGACTGATTTATCAGTCCAAAATTCCTATACATTCTAATTCTGTTGGCAGCCTAAAGGTTAAACTTAGGCAAGTAAGGTAGCAAGACATCAAATTGGCCTTGTACAATGTATAGTATGTAAAAATACAATTAGAAGCAAGAGAGTGAGGGGTAGTAAAGGTAACAGTGAGGTAAGACAGGCTAAGATATACATAATAGATTGGAAGACTTACATAGGGGAAGGAGAATACATCAGCCAGAGACGCTTCGTCATAAGGGGTAGAGGGAAGAGGATATATTTACAAGTTATGGAAACAGGCCCAGGTGGCATATTATATTCAGAATATCCCAAACTACACTGCAAAAATCAAACCACACCCCTACCCCCAGTAACCACATTGCATTACCTCAAGAACACACTATACTGTAGGAATGTTTGCAATGAGGTAACCATCTAGACAGAGGCCAGCAGCAACAACTGCTTCATGTCTCCTTTGGGCACCATCCCACAGTAGCAGTTCCTGACACAGTTCACTCAAAAAGAGGAGCCCTTCCGTGTCCTCAGATTCTTCACATTTCTAATCCCTCAATTACTTTCTTTAGCACTACTGAGCAGCTTCCATTCCTTTACACTCTTTCACAGTAAGTTAACTGGGTCCATAAGGAGGCACTATAGTGCCATGGTTTAAGGCTCTGAGCTGCAAATCTGGGGACCTGAGTTTGAATCCCACAGCTCCCACTTGCATACTGTGTGACCCTGAGCAAGCCACTTAAGTTCCTTGTGCTCCCAGGTTACACCTGTAAACAAGCTTTCAGCTTAGTTTATCTCTCCTGGTAAAGAAATACATATGTCTATATATATATATATATATATATATATATATATATATATATATATGACTGGGGTGTCAAACAGATGAGGCATACTGATGAGTCCTGGTAGGGCCAAACACTTGTCTATGTCTTCTGTTGGCACCCTTTGCAAACTGTGTGAGAGGCCTTTCGGCACCATGCAATTCTGCTTAAAGTTGAACCAGCATAACATTTTGTGGTGATTTGCATATGCAGCCCATGATGCTCTGCATTATGGGGGGCATGTGTGATTTTGTATTTCTTTGAAACTTGACTTCCTGGCCAATGCCCTTTGGGGTAAGCATTGCCTCAGTGCTTGCGCACAGAGGTTCATTGTCTTTTAACTTGTTTTTTGTTTTAATTGGGTTCACCACAACATAACCCAGACAGACCATCTTAGGGTAGCTGATTCATTCCATTGGGGTGTCAAACTGATGAGATATACTGATGAGTCCTGGTAGAATGAAACACGTGTCTATGTCTTCTGTTGGCACTCTTTGCAAACTGTGTGAGAGGTCTTTTGGCACCATGCATTTCTGCTTAAAGTTGAACCAGCATAACATTCTGTGGTGATTTGCATATGCAGCCCATGATGCTTTGCATTATGGGGCATGTGTGATTTTATATATATATATATATGTGTGTTTACTCTTCCCCACATTCTGCCACATCTTTTAAGAACTCTGCGCACAAGATTTCCTTTTAATTGGAATGTGCCAGAAAAATTATTGAATGCACCAAGAGGGGAAATGCACTTTCATAAGCAATTGAGAGCCTGCAGCACCAAAATATCTCTTGAATAGTCTTCTAGTGAGACTAAGTAAATAATAACAGAAAGAAAAAAGATGCTTATTAATTAATCAGCTGTATCTGGAGTCTGAAAAGTAATCTAGACAGCTGATTGCAAATGCCACTGTTTATGCGGTGAATGTCCTATGAGCTCCATATCACTGTTATTGTATTTTTTAATGTCTATCAAATATGAATGGTTAACAATGTTTGATACATAAGCAATTTATTCAGACTGTCCTTAACAAACCAGGAAATAAATCATAATGCAGTCTCATGCAGTAAGTACTGTCACTTCACGAGACAAACCTTTGCATTAGATGTCTCTCCTTGTTTGATCTCATAGATTGACACAAACAGAGTTGACTCCAGGGAAAGAGAAAAATCACGGTACTGTGTCAGTCACACTTTTGAATGATAACATGCACGATTGACAAAAAACACAAAAGACATATTATTTTCTAGTGAATGTTACATTTTTATTCCATAGGCACCAGGGAAATAAAACAAATAAATAAATAAATAAATGTTAGAACCTTTGCAGTTTTTCCAGGATGTAGATGCCATTTTTTCTTTCTATGATTCCTGATGTACTGTTAACTCTTAAGACTGCACCTGCTAGTTTGATCTTTTCTTGTTCAACTATTTAGGAACATAGAAACATTGAAATGTAGAAAAAAAGATGGCAGAAGGAGACCAAGGGCCCAATATTCAAAACTTAGCCTACGGGCAACATTAGCACTGCCCAGCAAGCTAAATTAGCCTGCATCCAATTGCATGCGATATTCAAAGGAATAGCCAAGGTGCAAAACCATTTGGATATAGCTGGCATATGAAGCTAGGCAAACAAGGCAGAGAGTGCAGTGCAAAACTGACCAGCAAAGAAGACAGCTCTGAATATAGCAACCAGGCAGTGCAAACTGCAACAACAGCCAGTACTCACAGAGGTGGTGTAAGGCAAGATTGAACTATATGGCCAATGTGGGTGCTAGCAAAGAAGTGGTGCACAACCACTGCAAAAAACATTGAAGGCCAAATACTGCAAAACCATGTTATGGTTCTGACAGGTTTGCCTGGAGCAAACTCATTAGCCCGGTGCTTATGCGTTTGCCAAAGGCAACATTTTCCTATATTCAAAGCTCCTGTACAAATGAGCCTACTTAGGCAATCTGAGGGCACAAAACCACATTAACATCTCATTATAGCCTGTTTTGCATGCATTACCATGTAGATTGCTCAGTGCTATTTCATAGTGCACACAGCTCCACCTGTATGTCAGACTGGAACTACAGATTGGTGGCTACAGACTGGGTTTGCACACAGCACCATCTGTATGTCAGCCTGAAACAACAGGACGGTAGCTGCAGGCTGATTTGGGACACAGCAGCACAGACTATTGTGGCCCAAGGGACAATCACCACAGGAACAAGTGATTGTGCTGCATGCCATAGACATATTGTTGTTTTTGTTACAGTGTGTATCAGACAGTACAGTACCGTAGTAGCTGGTATTATTAGGGATACAGCAATGCCTACGGTGTGTCAGACAACAAAGACTGCTGCTATCCACACAGTGACATGCACAGCTGGCAGGTGTGTTCTGACAGTGGACGCCACAGACATACAATGCAGCAATATAAAGCTATGTAAATGGCATGGAATTCCCAAACTAACATACACATGGCTGGCTGTGTGTGACAGGGAGCCTGGACAGGTGTGCAGCATGTGCCCCAGGGGAAGGGGGCAAACACATACCATTAAATAGGCACACTGATGTGAGGGGCTACCCATCACTGGTACACATACACTGTGTGGATGGCCCCAGCTGTGTGGCAGCAGTTACTATGCAGTGCAGCCTGACCACATCTACACCCTTCCCTCAGTACCCTCCATTCCCCCAGTGCTGCATGTGTGTGCTGGATTGTGGTGGTGTGTCTCTGTGGGGGACTTGACATGTGTAATGCATGGATGCACTGACAAGGTATCCACTGGGTGCTGGGGCACCCACAAATGCCTGGCAGGGTTGGGACCAGTGCCAGATGATGGCAACATGGGCAGTGCCATCTGTGTGCAGTAGGTCTCTTCCACAGCATCTGGAGAGATCCAGGGTGTCTGTCTGCCTTCTCTACCTCCACATTTACTGCAGTCAACAGGTGCACCATGATACAGTTGTTGCCTTTGGCCATGTTGCCTGTTGCTGCTGAGTCCACACCCTCCATCCTTGTTTTGCCCAGAGTTAAGACTAGCTTTGTCTGGGCGGTGATCTACGCAACACAAAGAGTCACGCAAAGTCATGCACACAGGCTAGCACACTGAATATAGCATAGTGCCTGTATTCATGGATGCACCCCTCGCTTTGCCCAGAGAATACATTATAATTTTGCCCAAAGCTAATCCAGTTTGCCTGTGCTATTTGGTCTTTTAACTACAGGGGACCAGTGCAAACCCGGTGCAAACTCGGTGCAACTGTTTTACGCCCAGCACAAAGTTTTGAATATCTGGCCAAAAGGGTCCATCTAGTCTGCCCATGTGTTCCTTGGACCTTCTTAGCTCCCATGACCCAACCCCCCTTCACCTAATGCCTCCTACTGCTCCTGCTGATTTTGATCAAACAGCTCCTTCCTCCTGTTGTGATGTCACTGTACAGTGAAGCCCACCAGGTGAAGCACAGCACTGCAGAATTCTGCAGTAGAGTTACTGCAGCAAACAATGCAGTTTCAATAGGAGTTAATCCTTTTTGTCATGCAGTAAACCGATGACACTGCGCTTCATCCTGGTGGACTTCACTGTATGTCTGATTCTTTAATAGATGTATTTTCCAGTTGTATATTGCTATTGTTTATTGTGCTGATGATGTACATTTTATGTAATTCTCGCAGGTCATGCCTGAAAATAAGCATATGTATATCTAGTATATATTATGTAGTCTCAAAATCAAATAAATAATAATGGTAGTATTTAAGATGCCCTGATATCCAAAGCAACTTAAAAACAAAACATAATTTTAAAACACGTTTCAGCACTATCTCATCACCTTTATCTTTATAAACCTGCACATTAACACACAAAAAGGATTGCTGTCAAATAGGGAAAGCAGAAATTATTTAGCCAGGCAAGGCACACTAAACTGGAGCTTGTTTCCAGGTGCGACCTGGGAGCACAAGGAAGTTAAGGCAGCAGTACTACCTAACTAGGAAGTGATCCGTTACGACCGTTGTAGCGCCACAGAAAATATGGTGGCTGCTATCTAGCACTACTGCTGTCAATGCAGCAGGCGGCAGAAATGTAAACAAAGATAAAGGATACCTGAGCAAATTATAGGGTGATAGTACATTGCTGGCGGGAAAGAGTACCAGGTACATGCTCAGCACAGCACAGGGAATAAACAGTCAGAAAAGCGCAGATTTGTTTTTACATTGTACTGCTGCTTTACGTTAATTGCTCAGGGTCACACAATATGCACATAGTCTTCTTTTGCCTATGCTGCTCTGGGACTACAGTCCTCTGTATCATAAGCAAGTGATTTTCATTTCAATTGTAAATGTCAAAAAATATTTTTTTTTATGTTGTCGCTGTTACTTGAGGGACTTTTTAAAGGTTTAGTTAGTCCACAGAGTTCAAATAGGTTCTGATGGCAGCACAGTACTTTAAGAGTCAGTTGCAAAAGTGCTCTGCTTTTTTTATTACTTCTGGTTCAATGTGTTTCTCTGGTTCTGCTTGCTAAACACAGTAACTCAATATTTCAGACCCTGGGTGTGATTTTGGTAGGGTACTTTTCATGGTGTAAATACCAGATGGGGTAAGTTTGTTTTTGGAAATGAGACTGGACTCTCTGTGATGCTTCATAAGCTGTGCTAAGTAATTCAGTTTGTTTTATCAATGTTTTATTTTAAAATGTTGTAGCTGGAACAACCTTCTGCAATAGAATTTGTCTAAGGTCATCAAATGTTAGAGGCTCTAGAACCTAATATTAACATAATTAAAGCAGCACACTCCACCAATAATTCAATCAGTAAATCCACCTGCAAGAAAATCAGTGAAAAATATGTCTTTTCTGAACATGTCGTGTAACTGGTGGAGTGTTGGTTTTCTTTTCTTTCCCTTGTTGTTTGCTGGCGCATGTGCAAGACATGTTTTGTAACAATAAACATAATTTTCAGAGGTGTGTCACTGCTTAGCCCATTGCAGCTCAAGATGGGAAGGGCTCAGCAGTCCAGACCTATGACCACAGAACGTGATTGTGACATCACTTGCTGCTTGCTGGGTGGAAACATACTGTAGTTGTAAGGACTGAAGTTGCTCTTATCAGAGGTTTTTTTTGTCCTTTTAGTTTTATGAAGTCAGTCACCAAGCAGCTGATTGGCTTTCAGCATTTGAAATGTTGCTGCTGCCCCCCCCCCCCACCGTGGGCTGCAGTCTCCCTTCAGCTTCAGAATGGCTCTGCTGTCTATCTATCTATCTATCTATCTATCTATCTATCTATCTATCTATCTATCTATTTATCTATCTATCTATCTATCTGTCTCTGCCTGTATGTCTGTCTAGCTATCTTTCAATCTGTCTGTCTGCCTATCTCTATCTGTTTAACTGACTGTCTGTCTGTCTGTCTGTCTGTCTATCTATCTATCTATCTATCTATCTATCTATCTATCTATCTATCTATCCTTCCATCGGTTTGTCTTTTTAACTGTCTATCTGTCTGCCTGTCTATTAAGTGGACCATGATGACAACCATACATTGATAGGTTTTTTTAAACCTGTAAAATAAAAACTTGTTCCTCGCTGATCGGCCGCCCTCCGCACACACACCCACCCACCCCACAATTGCCTACCACTGAGGAACCACCATCCCAAACACCCACTCACTCCCACACAACCTCACTCATGTGAACATGTCCCAGGATGAAGATCCACTCTCTGATCAAAGACACGTCTTGCTGCTGGAAACACTGACGGCTATATGCCGAACTAAAGTTAAGTGTGGTGTAATGCGTTTCAATGGGGTTTTGAACATTGATACATAACTATGTCATTTCTTCATATTTTGGCCACAAAGTTTCAACATGGCCTTTTTTGGACACCATTTGGACCACTGACATTTAGGGATTTCTCCAGCAATGACACCACCTACCTGTTCGCTCACATCAGCACAGTAAACTGGGTAACTTTACACTTCCTACTTGCTGTTACTTCAGCTATTGGCTTCTTCACTGATGCCTTAATAGGCATCCAGGATAAGCAATTCCCGTGAACCACCTGCCGGATACATGGAGGAATACCCGTTGGCTCACTAAAGACCTTCTCTCTCTCTCATAAAGGGGAGAGACACCAAATGGGCTGCCTTCTGGATGGGCCTTGAGGTCCTTATCTGCCATAAACTTTTATGTTTCTATGTTTCCTCCAAAGTCTCCCCCCTCAATGGAATGAATACAGACAGCTGTGCAACCTGTGCAAACAACAGATGTAATCACACAAGGCAAAGTATCTCTGCAAGCTCCAGTGCAACACCCTTGGCAATCCTAGACTTTTTTTGGTCCACCATTGGCTCCATGACTGCCCCAAGACCCAATCAGGCTGTCTTACATCTTAACACCCAAGCAGGCCCCATAACTGAGCCGACTGAAGTGGTCAATGCACTCAACACCAAATTCATGGACTTGCCTGCCCATCTTGCCAAGCTGCCCCCATTCAACCCAGTGAGTAAACTACACCACAAATCCACAGCAGGCACCAACCAGCCACCTTTCCACTTTAAGGCTATCTCCTCCCATGAAACTTACAAACTACTTATGAGTCTCCCAAATCAGGGAATTGCAGGTATCGACTGGCTCTTCTCCTGTTTCCTAAAAAATATAGCCCCTCTCTTTGCCAAACCCTTGACCACATTTTTTAACCTCTCCATATTCTCTGTGCCCACTGTCTGGAAAATTGCTAGGGGTTGTCCTCATCTTCAAATCTGCTGATGTCCAGTCAATGAACAACTACTGACCCATTTCTGTCTTACCCCACTGCCAACTCTCTAAGCATACTGCTAAGTATAATCTCCTCTGCTCCCAGCAGCACAGCACAAATGCCATAGCACTCCCTTGACCCTGGTCCTCTTTACAAATCATGTTTTCAGGAATATAGATGTAAGGACCTCACGGTTGCTGTCTTCGTGGATCTCACCAAGGCCTTTGACCTGGTGGACCACAAAATCCTTCTGAGCAAGCTTAATGGCCTTGGCTGCTCCTCAGGGACCACTACCTGGTCTAAAAACTACCTCACTGGCTGGTGTCAAACAGTTAGCATCGGGGGAGCTACCCCCACAGCTAGGGCAGTGACCACAGGTGTTCCCCAGGGCTCTATCCTTGGGCCCTTCCTTTTCTCTCTCTTCATTATCTTCTTTCCCAGTAACAGCCTTACATGTAATGCCATCCTTTATACCAATGACCTTGTGTTGTTCCACAGTGACAAATGTCTAGCCAGCCTCTCAACCATGTTCACATCTAATTACGGCACTGCCCATGCTGGTTCTTGGATAACAGACTTTTTCTGGCTAGCACAAACAAAATTAAGGCCATGCTGTTGGGGTCCAAACACAAGTTAACCAAACTTGCTTACACCACAGTCACCCTCACTGTATTATCTCCTGGTGGCTCCCCTCTTGAAACAGTAGCGTCTTTTAAATACAGTTCCTGGGCATTACCCTGCACCCCTCATTGACCTTCTCTGAACACGTTGGTAACACTGCCCAGTGCAGCAACCAAAAACTGACAGTAGGATACTGACTGAAACATTACCTGACTCCAGAGGCCTGTCTTGCCATAGCCGAGGGCAATCTCTTTCTCTAATGGATTATTGCACCCCCATTGACTGTATATGCAAACCTCCACCCAAGAACTTACTAGGCTAAATACCACTAACAACATCTGTAAATCTGCATTTATGGCACACTACTTTACTCATCACTGTTCCGTATACCAGTCTCTCAGCTGTCTCCCTCCACCCCGACTCACAGTGACTACTTCCTTGGCTACACCACAGACAATGCCATCAGAGACCTGGTCCTATCACACCCTTTGCCGCTGCTCAAACCTAAAAATTGCCCCTACAACCTTCTAAACTTCTCCAGCCAGTTGTTGGAGGCTCCTCAAATCACCACCTGCCTGAGTAGCAAAGCCTTCACCTCAGCCACCCTAAAATTGTGGAACAGCCTGCCCTCCTCACTTCACTCTCTTGAGTCTTACTTCTCATTTAAATCCCACTACAAAGCAACCCTAGTGGCTGCCACCACTTGTACCTGCGACACTGGGTGATCATCCCCCCATGCCACTCCATTTTAGCCCACTAGAATGCTGCATTCAACCTGAAATTCAGACACCCTAAGTAAGTACACCCTATTGTATATTATCCTACAACAGAAAACATGGTCTTGAAATTACTGAGTAACTAAGCTTAGCTGCCACTACTGTGCTTTGTAGTTTTGTCATTTCTGATGGAATATGCTGTACAATAACTATTGTTGCTTGCACTCAACTGTATTTATAACTCTTGTTCAGTATTTCCTGTACTGTATTTTGTATTTTTGTACTAGTATTTATAATGTACTGTATCATGTAATTTGTTCTCATATTTATCCTGTTTTGTATCATGCAGTTTGTACTCGTATTTATCATGTGCTATATCATGTAGTTTGCACTTGTATTTATCCTGTACTGTATCATGTAGTTTGTACTTGTATTTACTGTGTACTGTATTCTGCAGTTTGTACTTGTATTTATCATGTACGGTATCATGTAGTTTGTACTTGTATTTATCCTGTACTGTATTGTGTAGGTTGTACTTGTATTTACTGTGTACTGTATTCTGCAGTTTGTACTTGTATTTATCATGTACAGTATCATGTAGTTTGTACTTGTATTTATCATGAACTGTGTTGTGTAGTTTGTACTTGTATTTATCCTGCACTGTATTGTGTAGGTTGTACTTGTATTTATCATGTACTGTGTTGTGTAGTTTGTACTTGTATTTATCCTGTACTGTATTGTATTGTGTAGTTTGTACTTTTATTTATCCTGTACTGCATCGTGTAGTGTGTACTTGTATTTATCCTGTATTGTATTTTGTAGTTTGTTCTTGTCTTTATCATGTACTGTATTCCGTAGTTTGTACTTGTATTTATCATGTACTGTATCATATAGTTTGTACTGGTATTTATCCTGCACTGTATCTTGTAGTGTCTACTTGTCTTTATCATGTGCTGTGTTGTGTAGTTTGTACTTGTATTTATCCTGTACTGTATTGTGTAGTTTATATTTGTATTTATCCTGTACTGTATCATGTAGTTTGTACTTGTATTTATCATCTATTGCATCATGTAGTTTGTACTTGTATTTATCCTGTACTGTATCACGTAGTTTGTACTTGTATTTATCCTGTACTGTATTTTGTAGTTTGTACTTGTCTTTATCATGTACTGTAATCTGTAGTTTGTACTTGTATTTATCCTTTACTGTATCATGTAGTTTGCACTTATATTTATCATCTACTGTATAATGTAGTTTGCACTTGTATTTATCCTGTGCTGTACTGTGTAATTTGTACTTGTATTTATCCTGTACTGTGTTGTGTAGTTTGTACTTGTATTTATCCTGTGCTATATCGTGTAGATTGTACTTGTATTTATACTGTACTGTATTTTGTAGTTTGTACTTATCTTTATCATGTACTGTATTCTGTTGTTTGTACTTGTATTTATCCTTTACTGTATCATGTAGTTTGTACTTGTATTTATCATCTACTGTATCATGTAGTTTGCACTTGTATTTATCCTATACTGTGTTGTGTAGTTTGTATTTGTATTTATCCTTCACTGTATCATGCAGTTTGTACTTGTATTTATCATCTACTGTATCATGTAGTTTGTCCTTGTACTTATCCTATACTGTGTTGTGTAGTTTGTATTTGTATTTATCCTTCACTGTATCATACAGTTTGTACTTGTATTTATCATCTACTGTATTGTGTAGTTTGTACTTGTATTTATCCTGTACTGTATTGTGTAGTTTGTACTTGTATTTATCCTGTACTGTATTGTGTAGTTTGTACTTGCATTGATCCTGTACTGTATCATGTAGTTTGTACTTGTATTTATCCTGTACTGTATTGTGTAGTTTGTACTTGCATTTATCCTGTACTGTATCGTGTAGTCTGTATTTGTATTTATCCTGTACTGTACTGTGTAGTTTGCACTTGTACTGTCCCTGTACTGTATCGTGTAGTTTGTACTTGTATTTATCCTGTACTGTATTCTGTAGTTTTTACTTGTATTTACCCTTCTGCCATCATCATGGCCTGAGTCGCACCTGAAATGGGCCATTGGATCAGTGCTCCTACCCAGTTAATGAATAAAGAAATACATTTATTTTATAACCAATGCTGGTGGAATTGTGCAAATCATGCCCAAAAGTTGATTTTGCAGTCACATTGCAAAATCATCTTTCAGGCAGGATTTTCACTGCACTTGTTCATGAGGTGGGGTCCTAAGAAGGCTATATAAAACATTTGGGGTACAAACGGCAAATTTATGCACATATGTTGAAATTTTGGTATGCTCGCTCATAACTTTAGTAATTTTATATATTTTGAATCCAAATTTTCAACATAACCATTTTTTCACACCACCTCATGAACATGAGAGGCTTGACAGCTGTCATTTTTCAAATCTTGGCCAAAATGTGTTTTCACACCTGTGAAATAGAATGACATTTTGGTGGCACAGAAATATGTGTTGGCAGGCATTTTAAAGTTTTACCTAATGGAATTTTGAGGTAGGGTAATAAGGATATGCTGAACATTTGGGGCCGGATATTCAGACTGTGCCACAAAGAAGTGCAATAGCAGGAGCAGGCGCAAGTGCAGTGCCCCCCTGTGCAACACGTGCAATATTCAAACATAGCGCAGGCCAAGGTATGCTTGCACAACACAGCTGAATATCATGCCAACTGCACCATGGCGCAACCAGGGATGAGCAGTGGAGAAGGGTCGATGCGCAGAAGCACAAGCAGGGATGTGCAGGCACAGGGACAGGATGCGGGGGTGCACCACCCATGGAAGCCATGGGTGGAGGAGCACGCAGCAGGCCAGACAGCCCCCCAGCACCCCATGAACTGCACAACCAGTGGTGATCTGGATGGACCACCAGCCCATGAACACCAGCACCGAATCCACAGCTGGGGCACGATGCCCCAGCACACCCTCTGGCAAGCAGTGACCACAACACAAGGAGGGCCGGCCACTCAGTGCCACCCCATCCCACCAATGCAGAGCATACCCTGTACAGTGATCCCCAGACACCTGGCCCAGAAGCAGTGCCCAACAGTGCATGGCACCGAATGCATGCCATCACCCCCACCGTGACAATGCAACCCTGTGCACCATGGAGCCATGCATGGCAGCCCCACTGTGAGCACCCCACAGCGGGCGGCACCAGCCATTGACACAACAACTGCAGACACAATGCCCCCCCTGCATGGCCCCCCCATGGCACAGCAGAGAGGTCGACTCTGCATCACTACCAAAGGGAGCCTGCATGCGACAAGGTCTGCCCTGGACACCACTACCAGCAGGACAGCACCCCGCACACCCACCCATGCACACCCCCTGTCCCAGCACTTGCCCCAACAGACAGCACAGCCACCCACTGTGGTGCATGGAGGCATGTGCCACACAGGATGTGACACAGGGCATGGACAAACACCCACCCTGACCCAAGGGCACCCCGACACAGTGCCACAATAGAGGTGCAACAAATGCCACTGGTGTATGTCCACTGATGCTGCATACCCAGGGCCTGCACCCCACCATGGCCCAGGAGAACCAGCCATCTGGCGCATGCACCATGAAGCCGTCCACTGCCAGCATGAGGCTGCAGCACAAGTGACAGACAGTAGAACACAGACACTGCAACAGACACCAGTGACAGCATGGAGGGGGGACAACAACAGCATAGCCCACAGTGTCACCCAAAGCAGACATGCAAAAAACCGGTGACAGGAGGCAAGTCACCATTGCACCATGCCCAGAGGGTGGCCGGCATGGACAGCCACCAATGACATGTCAGCAGACCGTGCATACCACAGACATGCAAGGGGCCCAGCTGCTCAGGCCATAGACATACTGACAGGGGTGTCAGGGACACAGCGCATACACCAGGGACCACTGCACACAGGCCTCCAGTGCACAGGGAACAACACACATGCCACAGACAGGGACAGAGTCCCCCACCCATATCATAAGTGGGGCCTTGCCGGACACACACACGCCCAGGCCTGCACCACCCCTGACACCATGCACACCACTGCAGCCAAGCACCATATCCCTGCTGCAAATCAGAGACCACCACAGTTGTCATATCAGACAAGTATATATTTAAGGGGTAAACTATACAAACAACTCAATAAATCAAAACTATGTACAAAGTGGGGGGCCACAAACCAGGTGGGGGTGGGCATGGGGCAAGGGTGTATATCAGGGAGTGGGACAAAGGGGTGTGGGATACAGTCCAGGAGGGGAATGCACAACATGTGTGCTGTAGGCCCTAATGGTGGCCCATCTCCTCTCTCCGGGCCCCGTGGCGCTGCCTATGCCTCCTATGGTCACCTCAATCTATCCTCTGGAGCAGCTCCAGTGTGGCCCGGGACAGCTGCAATAGCTCCTGAATGTTCTGCTCCAGGGCAGTCCAGCATTGCCCACCTAGGACAAGGGAGCAGAGTCAGTATGTGTGACTGGCCAGACCCCTGCAGACCACCCAATGTGCATGGCATACAACCATAGGCCACACCCCTGTGATAGCATGCGACCACCTACAGTGTCCACGCCCACAAGGCCCACCTACTCAAGCACCCATAGCCATGTGGAATGCTGCACACACCCACCACCCATGTTCTGCACAGCACCAATGTGGCTGTACAGTGACATGGCTGTGCAGTATGAATTCAGTGGCACAGCCATGGACCCAGTGCACACACAACCCACCTGCAACACCCACCCACACATGCAGTGCCACAGAACTGTGCTGAGTGCACCATGTGGTGTGCATGGCAGTGGGGCCAAGTGTGGGTGGCCATGCCCCGCCACCACCCCTGCAACCCAGCATACACAGATGTAAGGGAAAACACGGCACTCACCTGCATCCTGGCCAGCAGGGTGCTGCTGACCCATGGCTGCACCAACGTGGCCCAGCTGCACGTCCACGGCACTCACTCTGGCCTGCTGACCCTGTTTTCGGACCAAACATGCCCTACGGTGATCCTCCAGGCCTGGGGTGCAAACGTGGAGAAGGAAACATCAGTACAGGTCAGTAACATAGCCCCCCCAGTGTGTGCGTGCTCGCACAGCCCAGCCATGATGCATCCCCACCACCACCCACACTAGACGGCCCCCAACCCCAGTGACATGGCCTGATGCACACTGCGATACTCGGACAGACAGACACTACCAGTGATGGGATGGAGCACCTACCTAGCTGTGGCACAGTGCCTCACTGGGCGCATGCCTGCAGACACCCCAGGCAGTCAGGGTCCCACCGCCGGAGGTCACCATAGAGGTGGCGACACTGCTCTGCTGACCTGCTGCTCCCTGTCACCTCCTCCAGGTCCTCTGAGACCTCCTGCCACACTGCTGTCCATGGCCTGTGGAGGGGTTCCTGCCCAAAGAAGGCACCAGCATGTGGCTCCACCAGGGCCACTAAGTTTGCCAGTTCAATGGCACTCCAGACCTGTGGTCTTGCCCTTGGCATGTTGCTGGCTCAAATGGCAACAAAATGGTGCTCTGTAGTGCATGTGCCCCACATGCAGAGGCAGCGCGGTACTGCACTGCCAGTCCCTATCGTGCTGTCACCGGACTGTGCGATAGGGGTGCAGCCACATGGATGCATGGCATCTAGGGGCAAAGGTCGACTGCAGGGTCAAGGGTCTGCCACAGCACTACTGGGATACCCCATGTGTAGCACGGTAGGGCACTTGTGTGTGACACCCTGCAGTGACCAACCATACTGTGGCTCCATGGCACCCACGGTGCAACATGGCACGAGTGCCACACGGGCATACAGTACACTAGCACCACAGGCACAGTGGCAGCCGTGCTCTACACTGCCTCCCACACACATCATTTCAGCAGCACCGCATGCGTTGGCATCAGCACCCCAGGCATGTGCCGTGCGGTGGCGATTGCACATGTTACAGTGCTGCACCATAGCCTGAGCATGCTTACCTACTTTGCGCAAGGCGCAACAGCACAATATTCAGTCAGGCTATGCAAATCAGCTCATTAGCCATTCCACAGCACATCCACTGCATTAGCATCCACTTACAGTTGCTCCTGTCCTCATTTGCATGCATTGCGCTATATAGATGTGACCTGGGGCTGCAGAGGCCTTGGTTCCATATCGCAGTCCTTTGTGGTAGGTTGCATGCTGTTGGGATGTGAGAACTGTGGTTTGGGAGGGCTGTATGGGACTGCACAGTCCAAGATAACACCTGTCATTCCCACGGTCCGGGCATGACCAAGCTTGAGGAAGAGGAGGAACAGGGAAGGGGGAGAAGGAGAAGGCCCAAGTTTACCAGGGCCGAATCTGATGCCCTGTTTGAGGCATATCTGAACAAGGAACCGCAGACAGCGGGGAATGCCACAGGCCCGTGCTGCGGCATGGGGTGAGGTAGCGTGCCCCGTGAACCAGCAGGGCAGCCACCAGCGATCTGTGCAGGAGTGCAAGAAAAAGGTAGGCATGGACAGAAGGCAGATCAAGGACAAGGTGTCTGCCATCAGGGCTGCACATTCTGCCATCGGTGACAGCCAGCCGGATGTACCCTGCCTGACACCACAGGAGGAGCAGGTGGCCAGCAGCATGCAGCATAGTGCCATCGAGGGCATTCTTGGTGGTGGCTTCCAGATGGGTGGCAGCCCATCACTGAATGGTAGGTCCTGTGCTGTCAGTGTGTGGGTGTTGGAGGGCATGCCACAGGGCAAGGCGGGCCACTAACACTAGTGGGTTCCCTTACAGCTCCTGAGTGTCTACATGCGGCAGTGGTGATGGGTGTGTCCACAGAGGGGGAAGCCCTGGACATGGAGGATCACCCATTCCACCTCCACAGGTGGCCGAGGGACCGGCCAAGTGCATACCTGCATGTCTGTCCAGACTGATGTGGGTGGTGCGGGTGTGGACAAGGCCCTGCCTGTGTCCCAGTGTGACATCGCCCCTGGTCTCCAGCATACTGGGCCACAGATTGGGGGCTGGATCCAGCACTAAAGATGATGGTCCGCATGTCCTGGACAGTGATACATGTGGGACACAGGATGGTCCCACAGCAGGCAACCACAAGGGTGTTACCACGGGTGATGCCACCCAGTCCCAGCCTGTGCCTGTATGCCCCAGTGAGGCAGCACTGGTGTGCGTCCAGGGTGGTGGGGCTATTGTAGCTGCTGTGGCAGCACCGGTATGCCCTGTCGATTGGCAGCCAGAGGAGCAGCGCCAGCAGTTGGTCAGTGACAGTGTCAGGCGGTGGTGGCAGTGCACCACGTGTGGACATGCCCCGGCATGGCTCTGGTGTGCAGTGCCCAATGTCATGGGGTGTTGGCCAGCAGGGCTAGGAACTCCACGAGGGACAGCATGCTGGACCAGCGGATGACCCTTTGGA
Source organism: Neoceratodus forsteri (assembly GCA_016271365.2). NCBI lineage: Eukaryota > Metazoa > Chordata > Ceratodontiformes > Ceratodontidae > Neoceratodus > Neoceratodus forsteri. The sequence goes on from CM028129.1 coordinate 30,440,664, forward strand.
CGAACACAGCCATCTTCTCCAGGCTTCAGTAGATTAGCAGATGTGACTCATGATGGCGGTGGATGCACTCAGTGCAGTTCTGTGCCAGGCAGACAAGTGGTGCAGCAGGGACCACGGATTGCTCCTGTCAGAGATGGCCCGGCAGCGGATGGATGTGACCACTGCCATTGACAGGAAGACCACTGCAATGACAACTGTCATGGCTTCACTGGGCACCCAGTTAGGTGCCCAGCTGCCGCAGACACCGCACAGTGTCATGTCCACCCCCCCGTTCCTGGTGCCATGCAACACCTGCTATGTCGACACTGGGTTCAGCTGTTGGCATACCAAGCATGCCTAGCATGGACATGTTCAGTGGTCTGCAGACACCTGCACAAAGACTGTCGTGTTCATGCAGCATCACTCCTGGGGGCCCATCGGTGCCACCCCAAGGGGCCACTGGTCAGCCTGACATGGCTGGCAGGTCTCAGCGGGGCCACCGATGCATCCGTGGTGGTCGTGGTACTCTGCTGCATGACTGACCTGTCTCCCACCATGGCCACTGTCTGCTGCTGCCCTGTGTGCACTGTGGTGTGCATTGTGTGACACACATTTGGGATACCCGGCCCTGCACACACACGGTCCCTGTGCACAACTTCCCGGCTGCTGGCCATTGTGGCATGTGCATGATGATGCCTGCGTTGCGCTATCCGCCAGTGTGCAATGGTGCCCAGCATCTGAGGCACGCACTATGCCGGCCACTGGGCATGGTTGTGTGTGGTCCTGTGTGGGGGTGGGGTTGGCTGTTGGGGTGGGTGTGCCATTTTCCCTTTGTGCATGTGTTGTGGTGTGTGTGCGTGTGTGTGTGCACATGTTGTGTTCATCCCTGCCCATCCCTGCCACCTTGTGCGGTGCCTCGTTCAGACCCATTCCTAACCACTGTCCACCCCTGGTGTCCAGTCCTGCCTGTCTGTGGGCTGTGCCCTTGCCCTTGGTGGTTGCACATGGCCCCGTAACCTACCTGTGTTGTCCAAAGTGCTCCTCTGTATTGGTGCCCCTGTGCTGCTGTGCCATCCGGAACAGCCAGGGGTTTCATTGCCCAGGGGGTGGCTGCCCTTCACCAGTTGGATTGGTGTCCTCATTGTCCCTGCCGCTGTCCCCCTCTTTGACCTCAACAGCTATCCCACAGTTGGTGGCCTTGTTGTGCAGGATACAACAGGCCAGGAATAGCCAGCAGGCCTTCGAGGGGCTGTACTGTAGGGCACAGACTGATGTGTCTAGGCACTGGAACCATGCCTTCAGCAGCCCAAATACCTGCTTGATGACATTCCATGTTGTGATGTGTGCCTCATTGTACCGTAGCTGCAATGAGGTCGTGGGGCACCAGTATGGTGTGACCAGCCAGGGCCGTAGCAGGTAACCACTGTCACCTGTGTGTAGAGGGGGAACATTAGAATGGTGGTCTGCATCGCTATGTCATGGGCCATCATGGCTGGTACCTATGGCACCTCTGACAATGCACCCCCCCACATCTGCTCACGTCATCCTGCATGATATACATGCTCACCTAGATGGCCGGTGGTGATGTCCTCACTCTCAAACCTGTGGCACAGTGCAGACTGGTGCCAGATGAAGGCATTGTGTGCTCCCCCAGGGTGCATGGCACAGACATTGGTTATGCCCCCCTGCATCGCACACCACCTGGTAGTTTATGCTCGGGTATCCCTTGTGGTTTATGTATGTTGCACCCTCCAGGCCAGGTGGCATGCGGATGCCTACATGGGTGCAGTCAATGGCCCCGAGCACACCAGGCAACCGTGCTACCCTGTGTAACTCCAGTATGTGTGCTGTGGAAATGGATGTACTCCACAGCATGTGGCAACAGTGCACTGAGGAATTGTGTGAGTAGGCGTGACGCAGCCGACTGGGTTATGCTTGTTGTGTCCCCTGTTTGTCTCTGGAAAGTGCCCGTGGTGAGCAGGCACATGATGTCTGTCACCTTTGTCTCAACTGACAGAGCATGGTTCCATCGTGTGGGTGCCTACATCTCATCAATGCACAGCTCACAGAGCTGCCTCAGTAGTGCCTGGTTCAGGTGGTACTGGCCCACAATCTCTGTGTCAGAGTACTGTTCGAAGCTGGTGCAGGCTCGGTACTGCCTGTTCTGGGCATACCGCTGAAAGGCCCTTCCACGGCCGCACCTCCCTGCTGCCTGCCTTCTCACACCCCTCATTACCACCTCCATCTGGAAGGTGGCACTGGCCATGTCCCTGGCTGGTTTTCTCCCCTGGGCAGCTGTTCTCCTGTTTCCCCCGCTGTCTGTTCCTGGTGCTTCCCCTGCATCAGGTTCACCTTCAGCTGTTTGCCTGTGGCTGTCCTGCCTCTTGCCACTGCCCTCAGTTCACTATGGCACTGTCACACCCTTTTCTGCACACTCGCATGGGCACACCCACTCCTACTCTCACTCTGGCACACTTCTGGTAGGCCCTGTCCTACTCCTGCCCACTCCTGCTCCCTGCTTCCTGTATTTCCTCCCTAGCACTCTGTCTCCTCGCTCCCACCTGTGGTTTCCCTGTGGCGTGTTCTTCATCCCCTCTCTTGCTCCCTTTTATTTTGGCTCAGTTCCGCTGTCACACAACTTCCGCTTGCTCCGCTATTGCGCACGTCACATGCTGTTGAATATTGCACTGCGCATGTTATTCATGGTTCTGCCCCCTACGGTTGTGCATGCATTCATTACTGCTGCACTCTGGCACATTGCTTGTTGCGCTGCACAGCTGCCTCCCTCTGAATATTGCACACTGGCGCATTTCCGCACTTGCGCTGGCACATCCCTGTTGTGCATGGCGCATCCTCTCTGAATATCCCGCCCCAGTGTACAAATATGGTAAAATGCTTCGGTTATGACTGAACCTTACAGCTTTTCAACATTCACTCATATCTTTGCTCATTTTCAATATTTTAACTATTTTATTTTTTTAGTTTTAGTCTTTCGAACTAGGTAAGACCCACTAGGCACAAGTGCCTATTTTCAAGGGTGACCTGAGAGCACTGGGGAGGTTAAGTGACTGGCTCAGAGTCATACAGTATGGAAATGGAGGTTGTGGGAATCAAACCCTGGTCTGCTGGATGTACCAAGCTCATTCACAGCTCATTATTCTAACCTCTACTCTATACTGCCAACCCCCAGACTTTCAACATATATGTAACCATTTTTTCACACCACCTCATAAATGTGACATGTTATTTTTTAAATCCTGACAAGATGTGTTTTTGCATCTGTGGTGTGAAATGACATTTTGGCCAATATACTTTAAATGGTACATGTCATGTTTATTAAGGCAACTCATAAAACAAGTATCTGTAAAAGTTGGGGTCAAAATGAAGAAATCATTATACATGTTTATCAACCTTTGTGCATAGTGCCAGTCTTCACCCTACCAGCCATGCTTTTTGATCCTGCTCTGGTCAAGTGAGCTTAGTGACCCAGTAATAAGGGTGAGGGTGGGGGAATTATGCTATTATGCAACATCCCACAAGCCAGGGAATGAAAGGTACAGGATTGACCGCATGGTCCCAGGAACCACATAGTGAAGAAAACTGTCCTCTTGACATAGGGCCCTGTACCTCTCCACCCGTGGGTGGCAGAGTGCCTTGTGCATTCACTGACAGATGCACTCTTTGCACTGTAAATCTGTACCTGTGGTCACATGGAAACGCAGGGACCGCAGGGCTATACGCTTCCTCACCCCACCAGACAGTCCCATGAATTCTTCAAATCCGTTGGTGCACAGATGTGCAGGTCCTTTGGACAGGGTCTTCCCTTAGTGCAGGGCATCTGAATCTGTGCACTATCAGTACCAAACACCTGCCTAGCACATACAGTAAATGCAAGCAAATGTTCAGCACTGACAAAGGTTTGGAATGTAAAGAGCAGCTGTAAGGGAAATCTTTGAAAGCATAATATTTTGACACATACAGTTATTATTTCATATAGTTTCCTTCCACATTCCTCTCTTCCTACTTTTAGGGATATTTACTTGTAAGCAGGATTGCTGTCCCATACATTCCATCTTTCATGGCTGCAGTTCCCCACCTCATAATTATCTGCTTCTGTCAGTACAGGCATGTCTTTGGTAAGGTAGATTATAACATCTCAGAGAAGATTGTAAGTGGTGACTGAGCAATAAGAGCAGATGAACTCTTAACTACGTTTAACCAAACACTAGCTCCATTAGAAATCTGAACCATCCACTGTTTAATCTTATAAGAATTAGATAACCAGGGTACAAAGAGTTAAGGTGCAGTTGGGGGTGGGAAGATTACATTTAGATATCTGTAAAAAACAATAAAGAGATTAACAATAAAATATTTAAACTATAATCTTTATTTTTTCTAAATATTATGTTACTTAAAGTTTTCTAGACACAACAGCTGCTCTGTTGTTACCTTACCCTGGTTTCATTCAGTATTTGGATGTAGCCCTTTCAGTGTGGGTCTGTTGCTGAGAGTGCCGTATTTAAAAAGACATTAAACTATATAGTTAGGGCTTATTGTGTATGGAATTCAGCCAGTTCCTAAAGCTTGTTGTGCATAGTTGTGAAGTTGTTGTGCACGTTCCTTAATCAGCACCAACTGTGCTAGTTCCCTGCTCCCGCTTTCACTTTTATGGAGTTGCTCTGCTCCAATTTCACACACAAGGTCACAATCACACACTAAAAGCATATACTATAGAAAATGAAATATGGGTGACCATACACAACTTGCCCTGTGTTTCCTTTTCAGGATTAAGGTACTAGCATGGACATCTCAAGCTTCACCCTGGAGGTCCATATGCTGTTATCTCTACCTCTTGATAGAAACAGAGACTTGTGTGCAGCTACCTTTACATTATTCCTCATATTATAAACACTTGAACACATTGCCAGACATGTATTAAAAACATCTGCTCACCAGCTTGGTGGACGCTGTCCTCCTGTTTGAGGACCACTACATTGTTAAAATTGTATCTAGCCAAGTCATTTAATGAGGCTTTCTTTGGTCCTATGACTTCAAACTAAATCACTTAAACCCAGCACCACATTGGATTACTCTAGTAGCTGAAACATTGCTCTTCCTGTGTAAGATCCTTACTCTATCTATAATTAGTCTGCCCTTGATCATAGAAGTGCGAACATGACTCAATATCCTGCTTCCAAATCTGTGGAGTTATTCAACCAAATTAAAACTGTTGAAATTACATTTGGTTCAGCTGCTTACATCAAAGTGTTTCTTAAAGTGCTTTACAGTCCAGGAAAGGGAGGGGAGAAAACAGTGTTGCCATTCCAGGTATATCATGAGATCCAAAAAGCACTGATATAAATTAGAGGAAAGACTGCAGAGAGGTTGGGTAACTTGCTCAGGTGCCATGATGAGCAAGGGGTGGTGCTGAGCTTTAGACCAGAAACTCTGATGTCACATCTGTAATCACCATATTGCCTTGCTAAGTAAAGTTGTCATTTTATACAGGCAGACTCTAAAACACCACAACTGATCAAAAATACTGTATGCAAATTGTGCAACTTCTACAGTGACTAAAAGGGGAGTATTTCTGTGCACCTGTAAAGTAAGCAATGCTAGTGTCTCAGTTGGTTGCATGCTCCTTTGGGGCAAGAAGGTTGGAAGTTCTTGGATTCTAGCCTCACGCCAGGTAAGTACATTTTTATGGTGTCCTATGACAGGGTTTGTGGGATTGTATCCATAATTCTGGTACTGATCTCTATCTCTCCAGTGGGATTAAAAAGACAGTTTATGCTATTACAACAATATTGTACTAAAAACAGGTTGATTATTAATACCAAAAAGGCACAGGTCCTAACAGTAGTAAAATGTAGTTCAAAATTCACGTGGTGCTTTAACAATATTCCCTTGGAGGTGATTTCTAGCTATCAATACCTATGATTTTATTTTTCTAGTAATTGTAAGGCAGCAAAACATATCACGCATACATTGAATACATTACACACAAGAGAGCTGTGGGCTTAAGCTGGGGGGTGCTGCATCTGTGGCACAGGTGTCATCAGCGACCATAGCCACATTGTGGAGGGTTGGCGGGCATATTGGCCACTTCCAGGGGTCTGGGAGGAAGATCCCAAGTCTACAACAGGAGCTGGAGAGTAAAAGACAGGCAGTGCCACACCAGTGGTTGCTCAGTGGCCAGAGAGAGGCACAGCGGATGGAGCAATTGCCAGCAATGAGAGGGCTCCTGGAGGAGCCTATCATCACCAGGGGTGCCAGCTTCAACGGAGTGGCTGGACCTTAAAAGACAGAGCCCAGTCACATTCAGACAACACACCAGAGGTCTGTGGGCTCGAGCTGGTGGTGCCACATCCATGGCACATGTGCCATCGGCAGCCGTAACCACATTGTGGAGGGTCAGGTGCCACATCAGTGGTTTCCGGGAGTAGGAGAGGAAGATCCTGAGTCTGTGGCAGGAGCCAGAGCATAGAAGAGGGCAGCGCTGCACCAGTGGTTGCTCCTCAGCCAGTCAAAGGCACTGCAGATGGGCAAATCACCAGCAAGGAGAGAGCTCCCGGAAGAGCCAATCACCAATAGGGATGCCAACTTCAAGGGAGTAGCTGAGCCTTAAAAGACAGATCACAGTTGCCTTCAGACAGCACACAAGAGAGCTGTGGGCTTGAGCTGGGAGTTCCACATCCCTGGCACAGGTATCATCGGGAGGCCATAACTGCATTGTGGAGGGTCAGGGGCTGCATCGGTGGCTTCCAGGAGTTTGGGAGTAGGATCCTGAGTCTGCAGCAGGAGCTGTAGAGTAGAAGACAGGAAGAGCTGCACCAGTGGTTGCTCAGCGGCCAGTCAGTGGCACAGAAGATAGGCCAATCGGCAGTGATGAGATGGCTTCTGGAGGAGCCAATTATTAACAGGGATGCCATCTTCAAGGGAGTGGCTGGGCCTTAAAAGACTGAGCCCAGTCAAAATTGGACAACACACAAGAGAGCTGTGGGCTTAATTTTTTTTCTCCCACCAATCTGCTATTTCACTGAGAGGGTGGTGGAGCCATGGAATGCACTGCCCATGGGGCTGGTGGAGGCAGAGACGGTGGAGGGGTTCAAGAGGGGGTGGGACAGGTACAGGGGAAGGGTTCTGGAAGCAAAATCCAGTGCAGCGAGAATATCCGGAACTGGGAAGGGAGAAGCCCAAGAAGGCGAGGGGGGCAGCAAGGTCAGCTCCCAGGGTGGGGACTGAACCAAACAAGCAGACACAAAAGACCATTAGGCCTATTCTGCTGGCATTTTAGTATGTTAATATGTAACCTGTTCCACAATCACCTCCCTATTAAATACAGCTTAACCACTCCCTGAAGAGAGTCTGACCAATAAGGAGACTGCAGAAGGTGGAGAGAAGGAAGGAGCCATAGGAGTGCATTGGGGGCAAGGGAGGAGTCAGCAGGGTGAGGATTCTACTGGATGCAAGGTACTGTGGCTCTGGTAAAGCTGTCCTTTTATTACTAGCAGGCAGTGGGCTGGAATTCAACAAAGCAAAACCCTGAGGGACTGGTTAATGAACTGTGAACTTTTTTAGTTTTAGCAGGCTGTAGACTGAACTTCAACAAAACAAGAGTCTCAGGGACTGGTAAATGACTCTGTGGGACTGGTAAATGAACTGTGACTGTGATTCTAACTGTTTTAATTAACTGCGGCTCTGGTTTAAACATGCAGTACTGTACCGGTGGGGGGGGGGACTTGTATCATTTCTTGAGCTATCAAATGATTACCTTGGAAATGTTGTAGTAGTCTGCTTAGAATGGTTAGAAGTGTTTGAAAGGACAGTGCAGCTTGATGCTCCCATAATAAGCTCCTTTTGGTGTGCAAGGACTTAATGCAGAAAGGAGGCTGTTCACAACTGCACACAAATCTGGTATTGGGCAAACTGTTTTGTTGAGACTAATTAATTAATGTGGAAAGTTGTCTAAGTGAGAAAGAGGGACAGTAGGGAAAGTGTGTCTGCAGCAAAATAGTCATCATAAAGATCAAGCAAACATAATTGAGGGGTGCTTAGAGACTGCTGATTATGCAGTGAAGCGTTGCAATACAACTTGTTTTCTTAAGGTTTTATTTCTACCTGATTCCATGGAGGAAGAGAGGTGTAGGGGAGAGAGGGGGCAATGGAACAGAGGGAGGGACTGTGGAGGATGGGGTAAGAGGCAGAATACAAGGGTGCATCAGAGGGAGGGTCAGTGGCAGCATAAGGGGAGGGAGAGCCATTGGAAGGAGGAGGTAGGAGAAACAGAGGAGAGAGGACTGTGGGGTGCAACAACTGTGGAGCAGCCATATTCAAGAGCACTTTGTGGAGGCTGGGGGAGTGCCCAGTTTGTCAAAATCTATGGAGGCTGGAGGCTGAGCTATCATGCCTAAAAAGAGAAATGTCTCAGTCAATAAGGGAATTGGAAAGGAGAAATGCAGAGGGTACATGGGCAGGGAACAGAAGGCAAGATGATGGAAAGGACAGAAGGTGGAGCGATAGCCACACTAGGAGAGGTGCCAGGACAGGAGTTAGAGGCACAATGGGCTCGAGGGCCAACACAGATGAACACAGATACACAAGAGGGACCAGCTGGGGGCATGGAGACTTATTGCTGGATGGAGGAGATAGGGAGGAAATCAGCATGGGCATTTGCATGCAGCATGGGCACCCCCTCGACAATCAAGAAAAGGAGGGGTTACATGATACCAGCAGGGATTGGGCACCCCCACTGGCACACAATAAAGGGGGGAATTGACAGGCAACAGCAGTAGTCACTGCCGCCATGTTGTCTGCACATAGGGGGAGACGTGTTGTGGTCATGCTGTATGAAAGCTTCACTCTCATTGCAGCGGACCGTTTGTTTGATGTCTTCACCTCATTAGCTAGGCAGGGTGTCGACCCCTGCTGCTGGCTGATTGAGGAATGCGGGTTGCACCTACTGGTGCGTGCCCTGCATTCTCCCAACAGTCACCGCACCTCCAAATCTGCACTACCGCAAGATGTTGTCTGCGCAAGCATGCCAATATAAAAATGGTGGGGTTTATTAGGCCTTTTCTTATTTTCTCTTCCTTAGACATTGCTTCAACATCAGCCACAATAGGGATATCTTTTTTCTCCCTTTCCTTTACCTTTTCCCATTTTTTTCTGAAAGACTTCCTTATAGGGAGTTCCTTGTATAAGTCTATTACTCTCTTTCTCCAGATGTTGATTGCCGAGATTAACCACACCAGAGGGAATTAACACTGCATCCTCATTTTCTACAGTATAGTACAGTACAGTCTGCACACCCATTGGCCCACGCAGTGGACCACAGGTGTACAGCCGACTGCACACTGTCAGTTGGCGAGTGACAGGGCGGCAGGCGGGTGGGGTGCTGCTGCCCACTGCTGACTGGGGGGGAGTGGGGCCGTGAGGCTCAGTGGGCGGGTGGGGAAGGGGGGTCCCGCTGGACCACCAGGGGTATTGGACTTAATTTTGTTTCATACAAATGCCCGTGATCAGGCTGCAAGTGGTCCACTGGACCACCAGGGATACTGGACATTAATTTATTATTGCAAATGCCCGTGATCGGGCTGCGAGCGGTCCACTGGACCACTAGAGATACTGGACATTAATTTATTATTACAAATGCCCGCGATCGGGCTGCGAGCGGTCCACTGGACCACCAGGGATATTGGACTTTATTTTATTATGACACATGCCCTCGATCGGGCTGTGGGACACATTGCCATGCTGTGCAGGGGGCGTCGGTCCCCGACGGCTACTGCCTGGCAGGGTGCAACATGGCAGCTGCCACCTGTGGGTGGCCACCCGAGCTCTGGCTGCACCTCTGTGGTGGCGCCTCTCCCATGCCCGATCACGGGCATCTGTTTAAGATAATAATGTCCTATCTCCCTGGTGGACCGCTGTCAGCCCGATCGCAGGCATTTGTATAATAAAATGGATCCATTCACATATTGTAATGTGTAGTACGGTACGGGCTGCACGCCCATTGGCTCACACTGTGGACCAAAGGGCGAGCAGCCCTACCTACGGTGTCAGTCGGCGGACAGTGGGCGCAGGGCGGTGGGTGCTGCTGCCCATCACTGACCGGGGGGGAGCTGGGCGGTGGGGCTCAGTGGGCAGGTGGGGAGGGGGGGTACCACTGGACCACCAGGGATATTGGACGTCATTTATTTTCATACAAATGCCCATGATTGGGCTGCAAGCGGTCCACTGGACCACCAGGGATATTGGACTTTAATTTATTATTACAAATGCCCGCGATCGTGCTATGAGTGTTCCACTGGACCACCAGGGATACTGGACTTTAATTTATTATTACAAATGCCCGCGATCAGGCTGCAAGTGGTCCACTGGACCACCAGGGATATAGGACATGATTTATGTTTACAAATGCCCGCGATCGGGCTGACAGCAGTCCACTGGCCCACCAGGGAGATAGGACGTTATTATTTTAAACAGATGCCAGCGATCGGGCATGGGGGAGGAGCCACCACGGAGGTGCAGCTGGAGCTCGGGTGGCCACCCACGGGCAGCTCACCTGTGGGTGGCCAGCTGTTGTTCCTTTTTTTTTTGGCTCACCTGTGTGCAGCGTAAGTAGGGGTTGTGCATGCATGGACTCAGCACATCCCGGGCTGAATATCGGGATGTGTGAAGTATGCATGGGCACGTCCCCCTACTTGCGCCACATACATTACTGATGCGCTCCAGTGCATCGGGATTTGTGCCAGGCACAATCCCAAATTGAATATCACGCCAGGGTGCATCAGTGGGTTGCACATGGTGCAACACTGTTGCACCATGCGTAACCCTTTTGAATATCTGGGCCTCCATCTACCGAGTATGTGGAAAGATAGATGATAGACAGTGGAGAGGGAAAACTTTCTACTAGTCACTTTTAACAAAAGAAAATACCTGTTTTTAAATTTAAATAAGTTGGCTTTTATTTTTCTAAGATGTATATTTGTTCCTGTTTTATGAATGCAATAAGACATTTCAGGGTGTGGGTAGTAGTAATGTGATAATTGCACTTCCAGGTGCTGAAGGCACTTGGCATAAATACTTCTTGCCTCACAATGCACCTGGGTGTGCATTTATTACCTAACAATTGACTACCTGTTGTGTCTTATTACTTACATCAATTATCCATTTCTTTGGCAGTACGCTCTTGATTGAAATATGATGTGATGTAATTGATGATATCACATGCTTAGCATAAAGTAGGGGCTTCAGTTAATAATATAAGGAAATGGGTCAGGCAGTATGACAAAGCTGTACAGCATATTTTTAATGAACCCTCATCAAGAACAGTGAATTCTGAGGCAGTACCTACATTTTGCAGTAGTTCTGTGTGAAATGCCATGGCCATAAAATTATAGAATTCTAGGCATCCTGATCATTCCGAAACACCACCCGACCATCACACCCAGGATAAGCATTTGACTAAGGCCTTATCCAGACTGTGGCTATGAAACTTTAAACTAGTTTAGAAGGTGCTAGCTTTGCTAAAGTCCAGACTATGATGCTTGTAGAATTATTCTCTGGACCACCTAGGCTGGTAGCCTAGAGAATGGTCCTACATTAAAGCCCTATTGACACTGCTGACTTTGCAGCACATCAACCCATGCGCATGGGTTGATGCACTGTGAAGTCAATAGTGTAAACACTGTCGGGAGTGCCCTAACTGCCTGTCAGATCATTTTTTGGATCCAACTCAGTTGTTGGATCAGTAGTGGAGTGAGTGCATTACATGGTACAGTGAACACCTTGCTGCACTCTCTCCTGCACAAATGCTGTTTTCCATCAGCTGCCAAGTAAATTCACAGCCCCTCCTCAGAGCTACCTGTAGTGCTGCGAGGGCCGGATGTGTAAAGGGGAATTGAGCCAGTGCATCAGGAAGGGGGCATCTCATATGCCGCAGCACTGCGGCAGAATCAGTTCTGTAGTAGTCTGTTACTACTGAGCATTTTGAATGCTTAGATAATCAGGTTGTAAAAATGCATTCCAACCAGCCAGTTGTACTTATGCATCACAACCGGTTGTTCATAATCACTTCCTGTCAATCATGCTCACGCTGTAAGCAGTGAAAGCACTAGTCACACAATTGCAACGTAGTTAAAAAATGCTCATAAAAATCACTTTTTCCAGCCCCCCCCCAAAAAAAGCTCTAATCTCCTTAGATTCTCTAAGCTGATATTGTAGATGGCACACTAATAGGATACTGAGGGTGGGATATGCAAAGGAATTGCTCATGGCGCAACAGTGTTACACCATGCACAACCCACTGATGCACTCCAGCTCAATATTCAAAGGGGGATGTTGCACTGGGCAAATCTCGATGCGCCCGGGTGCACCAGTAATGTATGCGGCGCAAGTGTGGGGGGCGTGCCCATGCATATGTGGCACATCCCAATATTCAGCCTGGGATGTGCAGCACATATGCAGGCACAAACCTGCTGCACAGGAGGCACAAAGGTCTGCCCCTGAAAAGCAGGAGCAAGTCCTTGCCTCCCACAGGTGAGCTGCCATATTGCAGGGCGCAACATGGCAGCCTTCTGCTTTGGGTGGCCACCAGATCTTCAGTGATACAGTATGGGCATTGTGCCCCCCCTCCCGATTGCAGGCATAATAAATATATATCCCTGGTGGTCCACTGGACCTAATCCTGAGCCCGATCGTGGGGCTGTAGTTCAAATCATATTCCCTGGTGGTCCAGTGGACCTGCTCCCCTGCCTGATTGTGGGCAAATAAAGATATTAAGTCCCTGGTGGTCCAGTGGACCCAATCCCCGGTCTGATTGTGGGCAAATAAAGATATTAATTCCCTAGTGGCCCAGTGGACCCGATCCCTGGCCCGATCATGGGCAAATAAAGAAATTAATTCCATGGTGGTCCAGTGGACCCGATCCCCGGCCCGATCGTGGACGAATAATGTAATTAAATTCCTGGTGGTCCAGTGTGGTACTCCCTCCCACCGCCACTGAGACCCACCGCCACACTACCCCACGGTCAGTGGTGGGTGGCAGCTTCCCACCCGCAAGCTGCCCAGCCACCCGCTGACTGACAGCATACAGTATGACTGCACACCTATTGGTCCACTGTGTGGGCTGATGGGTGTGCAGACCATACTGTACTATACTGTACTACACAGTCCCGAAATATGAATGAATTCACATTTCACTACAGGCCACGATCAGGCAGGGGAGCAGGTCCACTGTACCACTAGGGAATATTATTTCCACTATAGCCTGTGATCGGGCAATGGGAGCAGGTCCACTGGACCACCAGGGATTGCAGTATGATATGCCCACGATCAGGCACTGGGGTGGGGTCCACTGGACCACCTAGGATTTATATATGTTATGCCCTTGATCGGGTGCTGGGGTGGGGTCCACTGGACCAGCAGGGATTTATTTATGTTATGCCCATGATCGGTCATTGGGACGCATTGCCTGCCGAGGGGCAGGGGGCATTGGTCCCCAACGGCTGCAGCTTGGCAGAACGCCAGGTGCAAATCACCAAGGATCAGTGCACCTGCATGAAAATGGGACCATAATGACATGCAAATGGCCCCATTTGTGCCTTTCATGCATAATGGCCTCATTTGCATGCCCAGCACTGAATATCGTGGTTGCTGCACCTAGCGCACCCCCGCTTGTGCTAGTGCATCCCCTGCTTATCACGTGCCACTTGTACTGACGCAGTGCCACTGAGCCATGTGCAGTGTGGGTGGCCCCAGTGCCATATTCAATGATGCTGAGCCATGTGCAGCACCATTGAATATTTCCCGGACTATGCCCTGGCGCATCCCAGTTGCACTGTGCCTAGGCTTGCGCCCCTGCCTGGCACATTCTGAGTATCCCACCCCAAGTGAATATGAAGTTGCTGCAAAAGTATAGAGGATTGAACCTACAGACTAGGTGAATACATCTGTTCATTACTGGCTAACCCTTCAAGAAAAACTATACAGATCTAAAAGTCCTCCCATTGTAAACTCCTTGATTAGTGTTTTTAGCTGATGTTGATTTTTGTTAGTGCCTTGACTGCACTGTAACTTCTGATGAAAAGTCTACCCACCCCCATCTCATGGGTGTCTATGCACTTTTCTCACTTGTTATATGTAAATTTGGCTACTACATCTAAATCAGTTTGGCTACTACATCTCAATCATCCCATTCCAAGGCAAAAATATGGGACTTCAGAGGAGCTGACTTTGATAAGATGGCCAACAGAGTTAAGCTAGCCCTGGCAAAAAGAAACACAGGTGAGGGGGTACGGGCAAAGTGGGCAAGCATTAAGGATGCAATACTTGAAGCAACATCCCATTGTGTTAGACAGAAAAGGAAGTGCAAAAGAAGAAGGAAACCACTTTGGTTCTCAAATACAGTAGCAGAAAAGGTCAAAGCCAAAAGGCTGGCTTTCAGGAAATATAAGGAACACAGCGGTATGAAGATAGATATACCAAACTTCCCTAAGGGAAGCAGGGAAAGCAGTAAGGCAGGCAAAGTCCCAAACTGAGGAAACACTAGCACGAACAGTAAAGAAGGTGACAAGACTTTCTATAGATACATTAGTGAAAGGAGAAAGTCCAGAGGGGGTATTGCTAAGCTTAATGGAGAAAAGGGAGCATGTGAGGAGGAGGAACATGTAAAACCATCTATCCTAAATAGATACTTTTGCTCAGTATTTACTAAAGAGAAGGTAGGGCAGGGCCCACACCTCAGCACCATAGACACAGGGGGGAGGGAGGTGAGCACTACTCCCTTCACAAAAGAAAGAGTCCTACAAGAGCTTGCTAAGCTAAGGGTGGATAAGGCAATGGGACCTGATGGCATACATCCCAGGGTACTTAAGGAGCTAAAGGTGGAACTAGCAGAGCCATTAGCAGAACTGTTTAGTGAGTCTCTGAGCACAGGAGAGGTCCCAGAAGACCGGAGAAGGGTTATGTGATCCCGCTCCACAAGAGTGGTAGCAGGAGGAGGCAGGAACTACAGACCAGTCAGTCTTACCTCAGTATTACAAGATTATGAAGCACCTTAAGGAAAGGATAGTGCAACACCTGGAATCTATAGGCACAAGATCCAAGACAGCATGGGTTTACAAAGGAAGGTCCTGTCAAACTGTTCTCATAGATTTCTTTGACTGGGTAACCAGAGTGGTGGACCAAGGGGGAGCAGTTGATGTTGCCTACCTTGACTTCAGCAAAGCTTTTGACGTTGTTCCTCATAGAAGATTGATAAATAAGCTGGGTAGGCTTGGGGTGGGTCAGAAGTTGGTCAACTGGGTGGCAAACTGATTGACGGGCAGAAAACAGAGAGTGGTGGTAAATGGTATACAGTCAGAAGAGATGCAAGTCACAAGTGGGGTACCTCAGGGATCAGTCCTGGGGCCAGTCCTCTTCAACCTCTTCATTAGTGACCTTGCAGATGGACTAGAGGGTAAGGCTTGTCTGTTTGCAGATGACACCAAGATCTGCAACAGAGTAGATGATCCAGATGGGGTGGGCAGAATGAGAAGAGATCTGGATAAACTAGCAAAATGGTCAGAAGAGTGGCAACTGGGATTTAATGCAAAGAAGTGCAAGATCATGCACATAGGGAAGAGGAACCCTGAAGCCACCTATAGGCTGGGAGGGGAATTGCTAGCAGTCACAAAGGAAGAAAGAGACTTGGGCATCATCATCATCACTGATGACCTGAAATCATCCAAGCAGACCTCTAAAGCAGTAGGTAAGGCTAGGGGAGTGTTAGGGTGTATTAGTAGGGGTATCACAAGTCGTAAGAGGGAGGTAACAATCCCTCTTTACAAGACACTGGTTAGGCCCCATCTGGAGTACTGTGTACAGTATTGGAGGCCACACCTTCACAAGGACATTAACCAAATTGAGGCAGTCCAGAGAAGGGCAACCAAAATGGTGCAGGGGCTGCATCAGAAGACATATGAGGACAGATTAACAGAGCGGAATATGTATACCCTTGAGCAAAGGAGGGAGAAAGGTGATATGATCGAGGCATTCAAACACCTTAAGGGCATTAACAAGGTGAAAGAGTCTAACATGTTTAAATATAAGAAAAATAGCAGGACAAGGGGACACAGCATGAGATTAGAGGGGGGCTGATTAAGGGGGAATGTGACGAAATTCTTTTTCACAGAATAGGTGGTGGATGCATGGAATGGCCTACCTGAAGAAGTAGTGGCTATGAATACAGTGCAGGGCTTCAAACAGGCATGGGATAGGCATAAGGGAGCAATACAAATGAGTATGAATAGATAGGCCACTAACAGAGCAAAGGCCGATGGCACATTTATAAGGTAGAAAAAGAAATGGGCAGACTGGATGGGCCTTGCGGTCCTTATCTGCCGTCAACTTCTATGTTTCTATGTAAATGTACCCCAGCAACCATTTACTGAGCTGGCAGGGCACATCTGCTTAGAGTGAGCCAGAAGGGTGTCAAAGACCACAGGGAGACCCAACATTATAAAAAAAAAGAGAAAACCAGTCCTGGCACGAAGTAAGGAGTGTCCTGCAGGGATACAACTGTGGAGCTTATGTATTTCGGTCAGGGAAATTGGGAATCCATTGGGGAAAGACACGTTGGGTAAAGTACCTTTTGGGGGGGGGTGGAGATCAAGGATAACCCATCCCTGGCTGTTACCTGTTAAATGTCATTGACAAGCACTGGCACCTTTGTTCATTTAAATGGCGTCTCACAGACGGTGATGGAGGAGATGCTCTTGGATAACAGGTGCAGCGGGAGTGGTTACTTTCTCTCTGGGTGCCTAGACCAGGAGCTTGTCCTGGAGAAGGCAACACTTCAATAAGTACATACCAGCTGGGCAATGTGGATTTTCTCTAGTCACTAGCCCTACTGCCAAGTGGCTACAAAACGTAATTTTGACCCCTGTTTGTATTATACTGGCACTGCAAAATCTGTTTTCCACCACCATTATGTATTGCCATTCAAAAATCAAACTAACTTCTGAGAGTAGCTGGACCCATGATATTCAGAGAAACTGAACTGGGCCCATGTTTTTAATGCTACATTTAGCATTTTCTCCAATGTTTTGTGCATATTGTCAACTGAATGAACCCCCGGCCCCCATCAAAACCCTCATTTTGTGACAATGACAGTCAAGCCCAGAGCATGTTTATTTTTTTTTATTTATCAAGTCTAGGATTACAAATACCTTTGAGCTAAGGCTCTTTTACAAAGGTTCCACGTCAGAGAAATACAAATTATGGGGAACATCAAGACAGACATTACAACAATGTGGACATTGCAAACAGATTACAGATTAATACAATTCAAGGGTAACCTTGTAAGCAAGGCAGCCAGTGTCATTTGTCAGAGAAAACAGACAAGAGATAAGAAATGCCAGAGTCATAGGGAGAGGGGAGGGGGGGAGGAATGTAGGTAGGGTGGGGAGAGGTAGAGGGATACATGTCAAAACATGTATCAATTTGGAGAGGGCAGCCTGCAGATAAGAGTTTGCCAGTTGGTAAGAACTATTTTTTGAAAAAGAAAAATGAGCTCTGCCACCTGTTGCAGGGTTACACCCCACAGAAATATGTTTCACAGTGTGACTTTTCAACCCCCACCCCACCCAACGATATTTGTACGGTGCAATATCTCACAGTTTGGCAGAGAGGACTGTAGAAGTGAAGCTGAGCTGTTCCAAGTACCCAAACTGTGAGACAATGCTCCATCACTCAATTGTAACCCATTCCTCAGGCTAGTTTTCCTTAGCCTATATCTGTAACCAAGGACTGAATACTGACCCATTTCATCCCCAGTCACTCCAGAACAGATTCCACTTTCTGATAAAGTGTCTGAACCATTGCCATATCAGTCTGCCATTCCCATTCTGCACTAACTTTGCCCATTCATTCTAATTCTACCCCAGAGACAGGGCAATTCTGATCCTGGTACTGACCAACAAGGACACAATTACAGAGGTCCATGTAGAAGGACAACCGAGATCCAACAACCACCACATGGTGTGGTTTAGCATGGAGACAGGGAATCAGGCAAGTTGCACAAGGCCGAGGGTTTTGGATTTCAGGAGAGCAGACTTCATAGAAATGGGAAATATCAAAATTGCCCTGGAGAAGAGGGTGGCAGGTGTGGGGGTGGAAAAGCAGAGAGGACAAGTAATGGAGCCATACCACAAGTGACAAACCAATGCATCAGATTGGTATACAAAGGTAAGAAAAGGAGGAAGCCACTGTGGTTCTCAAAAGAAGTGGCTGGTAGGGTAAGGGCTAAAGGGACAGCTTTCAAGAAATACAAGGAGACTCAAAGGGAGGAAGACAGGGAGGTGTACCTGGAATGTATAAGGGATGCAAGGAAGGCTGTTAGTAGGGCAAAGGTGCAGATGGAGGAAGGACTGGCTCAGAAGGAGATAAGACATTCTATAGGTACATCAGTGAAAAAAAGGGGGGGAGAAAAGAATAGTAAGACTCAAAGGGAATGATGGGGAGTGTAGGGGGGATCTAGAAAAGGTGGATTGAATGACTATTTCTGTTCCGTATTAACTCAAGAGGGGGAAGGTCAGGGACCACATGTGAGCCACAGATATGAAGGAGGAGGAGAGGTGGATACCAGTCCATTCATGGAGGGCAGAGTCCTGAAGGAGCTCACAAAACTGAAGGTGGACAAAGCAATGGGGCCAGATGGCATACACCAGAGGATTTTGAGGGAACTGCAAAGGGAGCTTACAGCGCCTCTGGCAGCCATGTTCAAAGAGTCACTTAACACAGGAGTGGTTCCAGAGGACTGGAGGGCACAAGTGGTTCCTTTACACAAATCTGGCAGTAGGGAGGAAGCAAGGAACTATAGGCTAGTCAGTCTCACCTCAGTGGTGGGGAAGATAATGGAGGCACTGCTGAAAGAATGAATAGTGGGACATTTGCAATCCAATGGTGCCCAAGACCCAAGGCAACATGGATTCACAGACGGTAGGTCATGTTACACAAATGTATTACATTTCTTTGGGTGACAGGAGGGAGGGGCAGTGGACATTACCTACCTTGATTTCAGCAAGGCCTTCTGCACTGTCCCACATAAGAGGCTGGTGAATAAAATGGGAAGTCTGGACATGGGGAAAAAGTTGATAAACTGGGTTAGGAACTGGCTAACAGACAGAAGGCAGAGAGTGGTGGTAAATTGGATACAACTGGGGGGAGAAGGGGGTGACCAGCAGAGTGCCACAAGGATCGGTCCTTGGGCCAGTCCTGTTCAAGGTCTTCATTAGCAATATTGCAGAAGGTCTGGAGGGAAAGGTATGCCTGCCTGTTTGCAGATGACACCAAAACCTGCAACAGGGTGTAGACAGTGAGAAGGGACCTGGGGAAGCTAGAAGAATAGTCTGAAGAGTGGCAGCTAACGTTTAGAAGTGCAAGATTATGCACCTGGGACAGAGAAACCCTAGGGAGGACTACAGGATGGGGATTGTTGACATTCACTGGGGAAGAAAGAGATCTAGAGGTTATTTCACATGACCTGAAGATGTCAAAGCAGAGTACAAAGAAGGCTGGGAGGGCCAGCAGCATGCTAGGGTGCATAGGCAGAGGTATCATTAGCAGAAGGTGGGAGGTGGTGATGCCTTTATACAATTACTGGTCAGGCCTCACCTAGAATACTATGTGCAGTTCTGGGGACCGCATCTTCGCAAGGACATTGACAGGGTGGAAGCAGTCCAGAGAAGGGCAACTGAGATGGTACTGGACTTGCACCATAAGATGTATGAGTAGAGATTAAAGGACCTCAATATGTACTCACTGGAGGAGAGGAGGTAATGGGGGTAGTGCAGGTCACCGATCATTATATATTTTTTTAACTAAAATTGTGGGTACTGGGGAAGCAGTCTGGGATTGGGTTTGTAGCAGAGGGTAGGGAGATGGGGTTGTATTATAAACAACTTGGCTGGGGAGGAGGGTGAAGTCTGATTCTTTCTGTTTCTGTCTTTTTTTTAGTATCTCCCAAATAGGAACTGGCATGACTAGTGCCACTATTTGCTACTCATACCTGAATCATGAATGGCATATTATTCATGGTATTTGGGAAATACTACTTGTTACTCATACATCCCTAGTGCATGCCCCAGGATTAGATTTAGAGTGTGCAGAAAACAAGGTACATATTTGAAATTCCCCTTCACCCACAGCATGTTACAGCCACTGTCTCCCAAATCTGTCATCATTCAAATGATTAGGGTATATCCAGATGTCCAGCATTGATTGTATGAACCTCAGGATGTTTTCCCACTGTACTGCCCCTCCATTACTGCCACATGAGGCAGTGTGATGAAGTAGTCTGCCATAGTGTGGAGCACCAGCTTGGGAAATAAGACATAGCAGGTTCAATCCCCACTACAGCCATCTTTTTTTGTTAGAATTTTTAGCTAGAAAGACACTAAGCCAAGTCTTGTTTCCAGATGCCTCCTGGGAGCACAGGGACTTTAAGTGACTTGCTCATGATCAATATTATGCAAGTGGTGGCTATGGGATTCAAACCCAGTTCTCCAGGTTTGCAACTTAGTGTTCTTAACCATTGCCTCCAAGTATTCATTATATGACCATGGGCAAGTCACTTAACTTTTCAGTGTTTCAGTCGAAACAGCTGCAGAAATGGGACCCCACCAGAAGCAGAATGTTGCATCTCAACTTGGCTATCTTAGGTAGATAACTTGTAAAATAAATAAGTAAGATACAACTTCTCTAGGTGGTGGTGACTGTTGCAGAAAGAGAATAGTGGTGGTTCTTGATATGGAGACAATCCAGTGCTGTATAAGACTCAAGTAAGCTTTGATTTGCACTGCTACTCCAGATATCAGTAGTGAAATGTTCATGACCTGCCTCTGCCACATTCAGAAGTGTAGCTATCTGTAGGCATACTGCCTTGTGCATAGTTGGGAGTAACATGCTGGTTAAGGTTGAATTATGGAAGGTCGTATTTGGGTTAGACTTCCAGCAGAAGTCTTTGAAAGCCAGTGTCTTCAGCATGGAGTATGGTGGATGGTCAAAGGACATTAAATCAGCAAGACATTGTGTCATTTATGCAGATCTTGGATGTTATGTTGTAGCTTAGTGCAGGTACAGCTGTATAGTTTGTTGTGTTACTAATATACTACCAGTGTTAGATGAACAGCTGCAGGGCCTGGCTTTGGCTGATGGTGGCTGAAGTCTCACTGTAACAGTACAATGCCTTGGGATGCATTATTTTGGTGTTGCAAGTTTGGCTGGATTTCTTGTATAAACTATTGTATCTTATCAAACCTCTTATTTCTAACTGTTCCTGCTGGCCCTTAAAACTGACTCAGACCAAAGTGGGGGATGAGCCAGGCTGTTAGGAGGTGGCCATGTTCATGTTTTAAATAATTATCCAGAACAATGCAAATTGAAAATGGAATGTATCATTCATCGTGCCGTGATTTTTATTTCCGATGTGCTATAGAAGAAGCATCATTTTCTGAATGTATATCTCGTTGCTTGAAATAGTTATAAAGAAGAAGAATGTGTTAATTCCAGTATGATTTCTCTCTCTTTATGGCAAACATATGTTTGATGAGAGGGAAATTGCTTGACTAAATTGAATGAAAATAACTGAACCGATTGGGGTTTAATATAACAGTCAATGCTAATGTCAGTCATATGCAGTAGTTTGCAACACAGTATGTGACATACAGTAGTAATATCCTGTAGCAATCAGAGTTTGGAAGGAACACAAGGTCCATCAAGTCTATCTCCACACTTTATAAACAGGGTCAGACAAGTACAATATGCAATGAAAACATGTACTTATTTACAAGGATCAACTCATCCACTCTACTGCCAAGAGTTTCCTGTGGTTTCCTAAGCAAATGAAAAATGCATCTACACAGTATTCATGGAAGCTCTGAAGTCTGGTCCTCCCCAGCATTTCATGGATCCAGATTCATAGCCATCAACCTATGGTTCTGGAGGCATGTAATGAGGACATCTTTGCCTTTATACTAATATGTGCTACTTTTAATAGTCAAGTCTTTTTCACATTTCTTATTGCGGAGGCAGTATAGCGCAGTGGGTTAAGGCTCTGCGCTTGAAATCTGGAGACCTGGGTTTGAATCTATCAGGCCACCTAGGTGAATACTGTGTGATCCTGAACAAGTCATTTAACTTCCTTGTGCTCCAAGGTCGCATCTGGAAACAAGCTTTGGCTTAGGGTGCTACTAATGGTTAAACAATGTTTCCTTTCCTTATTATATATAGTATGACAGGTTCATGAGTGGGTAATGCACTAATCTCTAACATAGGGTCTAAATTTCTATGGGAAATACCTGTGTATGTTCTATTCTCCTTCACTCAATAGGAAATAACATCCTTGAGTTTACAGATCCTAGGTAACTACCCCTTTAGAACATTGATATAGAGAAGGTTTGAATTTGAATGATCTCCAAGGTCCACAAAGGTATTATGAGTTAGGAAGTAAAAGTCTAATATTGCAAGACCATGTTTCCCTAGGACAACATTACTGTCTGCTGTGTTCTATCCTGGAAAAACTTAATAAACTCTAATCCTCAGTTGTATCATTCTAGCATCCTCTTTATAGCTGATGAACTTCCTTCAAATTTCAATCACACTTCATCATGTTTCAACAGTGCAATGGCACTGTGCTCATATCTTATATGTACTTTAGCTCTCAAGTTGCCAGCTTTGTCTTCTGTGGTTCCAGCCTCAGCTGAGGTCAGTTCAGACTGGCTATAAAATTCCTCTCTTAAATTACTTCCTGCAAGAACTAGTGTACAAAGTCAAATGGAAATATGAGTGCAAAAGCAATAAGAAAAACTGCAAATTGAATTCATAACTATAAATATTGATTATGTATTCATTTTCTTCTTTGCAGTTGACATAAACAAGATGACAGGTTGTCCACATGTTATACAATATCATATTTACATGAGGGTCCTTTGGTACAGCAGTGTACAAAAAATGTTCAGTGTATTGTGTGGTTCAGTTGGATACATGAGTTCTAGCTTCAAAAGATCCAGACTCACACAACCTACTAATACTACAAGTAGGTTACTACTGCAAGAACAAGGGGACACAATTTGAAGACAGAGGGGGGGCGGCTCAGGGGCAATGTGAGGAAGTATTTTTTCACAGAGAGGGTGGTGGACACATGGAACAGTCTTCCTGAGGAGATTGTGGGGTCAAAAACGGTGGGGGAATTCAAGACTGCATGGGATGGACATAAGGCAATTGTTGTGGAGCGTAGGAAGAAATAGGCTGTTGATTAACTAGGATCTGCAGCTTATCCAGCAGGTAGGAAAATGGACAGATTAGTTGGGCCAAGTGGTCCTTTTCTCAACATTTCATGCCTAGCTCTGAACATTCCATTCATGGGCATTGATTTAGTTACCTGTTCTTTTTATTCTGTATGTGTAATACGTATTTGACACCTCATTTCTGGCCAATAGCAATGCTTTTTTTTACATGCCCATTTTATAATTGCCATCAAAGTCTATGTTTCTATGTTTCTGTGTTTCTAGACTGGTAACAATAGTTATAAAAGCTCTGAAAGAAAGAAGTGTTCAGTACCTAGAGGCCAGCAGGGCACAGGACCCAAAGCAGCATGGATTCACAGCAGGAAGGTCATGTCAGACGAATCTAATCAATTTCTTTGACTGGGTGACCAAAGTATTAGACCAGGGAGGGGCTGTGGATATGGCCTACCTAGACTTTAGCAAGGCATTTGACACAGTTCCGCACAAAAGATTAATAACCAAGTTAGCCAGCCTGGGAGTGGGTCCTAGGGTGGTAGCCTGGGTAGCAAACTGGCTGCACAACAGGACACAGAAGGTCATAGTGAATGGAACACATTCTGAAGAAAGGGAGGTTACTAGTGAAGTACCTCAGGGCTCAGTACTGGGTCCAGTCCTCTTCAACGTCTTTGTAGGTGACATTGCAGAGGGTCTGGAAGGAAAGGTATGCCTCTTTGCAGATGACACAAAGATCTGTAACAGAGTTGATACACAAGGGGGGGTAGAAAGGATGAGAAGAGACTTAGCAAGGTTGGAGGAATGGTCAGACATATGGCAACTTAGATTCAATGCAAAGAAGTGTAAAGTAATGCACCTGGGAAATAAAAATCTAGGAGAAGAGTACACAATAGCAGGGGAGGTGCTAATGACAAAAATAATGGAAAGGGATCTGGGTGTAGTCATATCAGATGACCTAAAGGTGGGTAAGCAATGTGAGAAGTCAGTAAGGAGAGCGAGGGGGATACTGGGATGCATAGGGAGGGGCATCACAAGTAGAAAAAGGGAAGTGGTTATCCCTCTGTACAGACAGTTGGTGAGACCCCATCTGGAGTACTGCATGCAGTTTTGGAGACCTCATCTATGCAAGGACATAGGCAGGATGGAAGCAGTCCAGAGGAGGGCAACTAAAATGGTGCAGGGTCTACATCAGAAACCATATGAAGAGAGACTGAGAGAGCTTAATATGTATACCCTTGATGAAAGGAGGGATGGGGGACATGATAGAAAGTTTTAAGTACCTCAAGGGAATCAACAAAGTCCAGGAGGGTAGCATCTTTCAGAAAAAGAGATGTGTAAGAACAAGGGGGCACAATTTAAAGTTAGAGGGGGACGGCTCAGGGGTAATGTGAGGAAATTCTTTTTCACAGAGAGAGAGAGTGGTGGACGCATGGAACTGCCTTCCTGGAGAGGTTGTGGGGTCTAAAACTGGGGGAATTCAAACATGCATGGGACAGACATAAGGCAATTATAGTGAGGAGTTGCAGGAAGTAGGCTGTTGGTTAACTAGAATCTGCAGCTTATCCAATAGGTAGGGAAATGGGCAGACTGGGTGGGCCAAGTGGTCCTTATCTGCTGTCAAAGTCTATGTTTCTATGTTTCAGTGAAAAATACTGAAACCTCATTAGCAGAGAGACATTACCTGACTGTTCATTAACAAGCTAGCGATGGATGATTAGAGTTGACTCTCATTAACAAAGAAAATAAATCTGATAAAACTACAAAATCAGGGACTATTTTCTGTCAGCTGGCAATGAATGTGGCATGCTAAAAGTCTAGTTTTTAAGCAGTTCATTTCTTTTTTCCCCTCTGTGGAGCACTGCTCCACATTAACCCTTGGGGAGGGCAGAGTTCAAAGGTACAGTGTTACTGTAACTGACCATACATAACTCCTTGCAGAGAGATTTGAAGATGGTAAAACAGTCGCATAGGGTGGACTTCACACCCCAAGGTACAGGCAGCAGTCTACATTTCTCAGATTTGGAAAGCCCTCAGCTATGTCATTGATAAAATTTTCTGGTACCCTTGTGGCACACTGTTCTCATTTAAGACATCTCCTAAAGCCACCCCACACAGAGCTACCCCCACACAAAGATTTCTGCACTGGAGAAGGACTGTTAGTCATCCTTTACCAATGTCGACAGGTGCTCAAAGACTGGGGTCATCAGCCTCCTTTGGTGCCACCCACCCCACAGGTGTCCAGGATCTGGGTCTATAATGGGTACATAGTGCTTGGAGGCAAATGGTCAATATCCCCCACCACTCCCTGTGGACTTTACACTGGGGGCTACGTTCACTGAATATGTGGGAAGCCCTCCCTAAACCGCTTGGGGAGGGGGTTGTTGACTTTTAAAACAGTCTCTCAAATATCTCTACTTTTACCTCATATAGTTAAGTGCTTTAATTTCCCTGCCAAAGAAAAATATTATTTTCCTCTTATGAAAGTCCTCAGATGAAGGAAGCAGAAGTTCAAAATCTAGTGGAAAATAGCCACAACAAAGCATAATTCATTTTTTTTGGCATACAAGCCTCTGAACATTTGTCAAGTCTTCACATAGACAGTATGGTGAAACAGTCAATTTTTCTCTCAGCAAGCCATCTGGCTATTATTTACTGTTACCGCAGGAGGAAATGTCTCTGGGCGGGATGGGCCCCTTCTGGGACTAGTGGTAAAAAGACTGCAGCCACATATTTCTGGTTTTCTGGTATTTTTCTGTATCACAGAAACTGGAACTGCAGTAGGGATAGTAGGATGTTGGCAGAGCCACTAACAGCTAGAGTGGAAATGATGCTGCTGCAGCAAGCCCTGTCCCCTACATTGACTCACAGTCTCCAGCACTAAGGAGTTAACCATACGTGGTCTGGAATCACCAGACTTACCTAAATAAGAATCCACAGGGATCCTGTAGGTTATGTTTTTATTATTAAAAACAGGTAATTTCAAAGTAACTAGTAAAAAGTAGTCCCTCTCCAGCTATCAAGCATCTGTCTATCCACACATTTAAAGCAGCAGTGCATGGTAGTACTGAATATTTTGACTCATACTTTTTCATTCTGTTTTAGATTGCCCCTTACCTCCTGACGTTTATGATACCCTTCCTGTTACATTTTGATACTGTTTTACCACTTAGGGATCCTGTTACTATGGCTACTCAGACAAGGTTTTCATCAGTATTCTCTGTTGTTTAAGATCCCTTTTCTTGTGACTGTAATGAACTAGCATGCAGCAGATGCTGCTTCATGACCTTATGGGACAACAGGTATACAAAAAAACCTGAGAATGCTGATAAAAACCTGGTCAAGGCAAATTAAAATGATCACCACTTTTGTAATTTAAATGTGAAAAAAGCGCTAAAGCACAGTCAACGTGGGGAAGGAAGGGTATCATACATGTCAGGAGATAAGAGGCAATCTAAAATAGAATAAAAGATGTATATGCCAAAAATGTCACTGTTGCTATCATGCATTGCTGCTTTAATAGATGGAATGTTTGTCCATTATAGAATGCAGGAATTCAAACTTCTGCAGAATTCAGTTGGCTGAATGTTCATCTCTCTCCACACAAAAACTCAAACAGAAGCAAAGCATTACATTTTATTTGTGTGGGTAAGCAGCAAAGATTTCCTCAGTAGGCAGGTAGGAATGGAGGGAGAGGGGTTCACTGCTGAAAATGAACCTCTAAAAGAGAAAACTGTTTTTAATTTGTGTATGTGTATAAGGAGGGGAAGACAAAAGAAAGGAACAGTTATTTATGCTGTTTGTTCTTTTTATTTTGTGAGAGTATAATTTAATTTTAGGGCCTAGATGATTATTTTGTGAGCAAAGATGGTAGCCATTTTTGTAATAACAATCAGGATCTTTTTGGAAAAGGCAATAATACTGTTATTGTGCTATGTCCTGCTTGCCAGCATATTTCGTTACCTGTACATCAAACAGATTTAAGACATAGGTGCCAACCAATTAAGACACAGAATTTTCCCTACCCATTTAATAAACATTGAATTTTGGGCTGAGGTAGGAGGTTGCTCATCTCCAGGCTGAGTTGGCCAGGATTTGGGGGACCTCCTCTCCCACTCAGGGACCACCAGGGCCACTGCCATTGCCTCAGAGGTTGCCAAGAAACAGGAACGGTTGGACCACAGTGGGCTCTGGGAGGGTGAGGGTGGTGAAACAGAGGCACATCCCTCCAGTTGTACCTCTCCACAATTCATATGCCATACTGGCAAAGTGTGGTTCCTCTATGGAGGCACCCACAGTGGAGACCAAGGAGGATGCTGGGAACCTCCACAAAGGACACCCACAGGAGGGTGGCATGGGACCCCAGAGAGGAAGGAAACAACTCCTGGTGGGGGACTCCATTGTTAGGAGGGTAGAACTGGGGGAGGAAAGGGAGAGGGAGGTAAGGTGCCTGCCTGGTTCCATGGCTTGGAGGGACAGGGAGCGAATCCTCAGGATCATGGGAGCAGCTTCATGGGGGAGGGAGCTGGATGTCATTGTCCACCAAGGGACAAATGACCTGGCTGGAAAAGGGATCAGAGCAGTGCAGGAGGAGTTTGTGGAGTTAGGGAGGGGCCTTAGACAAGTAGCATGCATGGTAACCTTCTCGGAGGGGCTGTCTGTCTATGGCAGGGGTGAGGCTAGGGTGCACCACACCATGGGATTCAATCAGTGGTTGAAAAACTGGTGCAGAGCTCAGGGGTTTGGCTTCATTTGGGACTAGGGGTCTACTGGAGTGATGCAGGCCTATACTGGCACAATGGTCTGCATCTGTCCAGGAGGGGAACCAGGATACTAGGTGATAGATTTAAATGCTTCATTGGCAAGCATTCAAACTAGCCAAGGGGGAGGCACTGGAAAGGAGCAGGGAAATCCTAGCCTCCCCTGAAAGAAAATCAGGGTAGTAAGTGAGGTAAACACCATGACAGAGATGTCAATAGGGAGAAGAGCAGGGGTAAATGGAGAAAATGACAAAGGCAATAAGGACAGGGATGGGGCAAAAAGGGATAAGGCCATCAGGAAATGGAGGGTAATGAGTGTCAATGCCCATAGTCTGGGCAACAAGCTCTCTGTACTGGTGGCCTTGATGGAAGAGGGATGCTTGGATGCCATGGTAGTCACAGAAACATAGTACACAGAGAACCATGACTGGGATGTTAACATGCCAGGGTTCACAACCTACAGAGGAGACAGAGAGGGTAGAAGAGGGGGAGGAGTAGCTCTCTATGTGGTGGAAGGGATAAAAGCAATGGTACAAAAGAGTAAACAAGGAGGAGAGGATGCACTGTGGGTCACCTTAGAGACTGGAAATGGCACCACAATCCACACAGGAGTTGTATACAGACCCCCATCTCAGGGGGAGGAAATGGACAATAATATGATAGAAGGCATCCTTAGGATAGCAGAGAAAGGGGAGATACTGTTGATGGGGGACATGAATATGTCAGATGTTAACTGGAGCACCTTTGCCGCAGCCACATCCAACAGCAGGGCCATTCTTGATGCCCTACAGGGGGCATGCTTCAGACAGCTAGTGTTGCAACCCACTCAGGGGGGAGCAGTCTTAAACCTAGTACTCTCAAATGGGGGCAGTGAAGGGATCTCAGATCTAGAAGTGGGTAGCCATCTGGGAACAAGTGACCACCAATCAGTGTGGTTCACAATACACTCAGCTGCAGAGTCAAGCCATACAAAACTGAGGGTACTGGACTTCAGGAATACTGAATTTGGCAAGATGGGAGAGTGTCTTAGAAAAGCACTAGCAAACAGGCAAGAAGGAGGGGTGGAGCAACAAAGGGGAAACATCAAAACTGCCTTTCACAGTGTCAACAAGCCTTTGTGTGAAGCAAATAAACAAATCAAAATGAAAGAAAAAGCCACTATGGTTCTCAAAAGAGTTGGTGGGGAAGGTTAGGGAGAAAAAGTTAGCATTTAGGAAGTATAAGGAAACATAGAAGGGGCAAGACAGAGAACTGTACCAGTTAAGGCAGACAGAAGCAGGGAAGGCAGTCAGAATAATAAAGGCCCAAAGTGAGGAAAAGATAGCCAACTCAGTTAAGAAGGGGGATAAAACCTTTTATAGGTACATTAGGGAGCGTAGAAAGACAAAGGGAGGGATAGTGAGGCTGAATAGAATGAACGGTGGGTGGGCAGGGAGAGACAGTGAAAAAGCAGGAATACTGAATGAATACTTCTGCTCAGTATTCACAAAAGAGGAGGAGGCGGAGGTACCTAATCCAATTAACAGAAGCACTCTGGATGGGGGTCGATCCTAGTCCTTTCACAGAAGAAAGGGTTCTGAAAGTACTCCTAAAACTGAAGGTGGACAAAGCAATGGGGCCTGATGAGATTCACCCCAGAATTCTAAAAGAATTAAGGGTAGAACTAGTGACACCACTGACTACCGTTTTTAACAAATCGTGGGAGGATGGTGTGGTACCTGGGGACTGGAGGAGGGCGGATGTGATTCCCCTTCACAAAAGTGGGAGCAAGACAGAGACAGGAAACTACAGGCCTGTCAGTTTAAACTCTGTGATAGGGAAAGTGATGGAACCACTTCTGAAGGAAAGAATTGTTGAGTACCTAGAGGCTAGTGGGGCACATGACCCAAGGCAGCATGGGTTCACAGTGGGAAGAGCATGTCAGATGAATCTAATCAATTTCTTTGACTGGGTGACCAAAGTAGTAGACCAGGGAGGTGCTGTGGACATGGCCTACTTAGACTTTAGCAAGGCATTTGACACAGTCCCACACAAAGGACAAATAAACATATTAGCCAGCCTGGAAGTGGGTCCCAGGGTGGTAGCCTGGGTAAAACATTGGCTGGACAACAAGACACAGAAGGTAATAGTAAACGGAGTCCACTCTAAAGAAAGGGGGGTTATTAGTGGGGTACCTTAGGGTTCAGTACTGGGTCCAGTCCTTTTTAATGTCATTATAAGTGATAATGCAGAGGGACTGAAAGGAAAAGTATGTCTCTTTGCAGGTGATACAAAGATCTGCAACAGGGTCAATACACAAGGAGGCATGGAAAGGTTGAGAAGGGACTTGGCAAGGTTGGAGGAATGGTCAGAAGTATGGCAGCTTGGATTCAATGCAAAGAAGTGCAAAATAATGCACCTGGGAAACAAAAACCATGGGGAAGAGGCACAATGGGGGAGGTAGTAACAACAACAGAAATGTAAAGGGCCCTGCAGGTAATCATATCAGATGACCTTAAGGTTGACAAGCAATGTGAGAAGGCAGTAGGAAGGGCTGGGGGGATACTGGGATGTATAGGGAGAGGCATCACCCGGAGGAAACAGGAAGTTATTATCCCTCTGCACAGACAGTTGGTGAGACCCCATCTGGAGCACTGTGTCCAGTTCTGGAGACCCCATTTCTGCAAGGCCATCAACAGGATGGAGGCAATCCATAAGAGGGCAATTAAAATGGTGCAGGGTCTGCAAGAGAAGCCATATGAGGAGAGACTAAAGGAGCTTAATATGCATACCCTTGAGGAAAGGAGGGAGAGGGGGGACATGACAGAAACTTTTAAGTACCTCAGTGGAATCAACAAAGTCCAAGAGGGTAGCATCTTTCAGAAAAAGAGGTGTGCAAGAACAAGGGGACACAATTTGAAGACAGAGGGGGGACGGCTCAGGGGCAATATGAGGAAGTATTTTTTCACAGAGAGGGTGGTGGATGCATGGAACAGCCTTTCTGAGAAGATTTTGGGCTCTAAAACTGTGGGAGAATTCAAGAATACATGGGACAGACATAAGGCAAATTTTGTGGGAGGTAGGAAGAAATATGCTGTTGGTTAGCTAGGATCTGCAGCTTATCCAGTAGGTAGGGAAATGGGCAGACTAGGTGGGCCAAGGAGTCCTTATCTGCCATCAAAATTTATGTTTCTATGTTAAGTTTTTGTATGGTTCTTATTTAAGAATAGTGCTGCAGCAATTTTTTACACAACAGAGTGCTCTAAATAACAGTTTGGAAGTTGGTGATCTAGTATGTTGCTATTTATTAGCAGTAGAGCTGAGCAAAATTAGACAATCCCACTGTAACCCCTAGATGGCGCTATCCCAGGGGCTACTACCCCTGCCTGATTGGCCACTAACAGGTTGAGGGGCCTGGATCCAATGGCGGGTGCCTCCACCCAGAGGTCAGGGTTTGCAATAGTTAAACTAACTTGGTCACAGCCCTCTGGGACACTGCAACCCCCCTTTCTTCCCACTAGTGGCCCACACAATATATCAGAATTACCTTCACAGTATACACTTACCCCCAGGTCTGGTTCCGGCACTGGGACCTCCTGTGAAATGAGATACAGTGCAACAATCACAGTACAGTACTTTAACATAGACAAACACCTCAGGCAGTATAACTTTGCTGAAACAAGCAGCTCTGATTTATTTAGGGGGATATAACAAGGACAGGGGGAAATCAGGTTAATTAGCTTATCACTCTAATAATCTACCTATGGCTCTGTGCACAGGCCTATCCCTATCAGTTACTGTCCCTGGGTACCCAAGCCCTAGTGGCTAGTCCAAACCGTGGCAGCTGGTAGGGGCCCTTTCACACAGAGAAAAGGAGAATTAAACAGTCAGCAGTACAGTAATTCCATTTGGATTTAATGTGGCAATTCAACAGGGAGCGACCCTGAATTAGTACTCACGACCTCCAAATAAGATAGGGTCCTTCAATGTCAGCAGGGCTCACTTGAGGTACACAAACCTCTTCCACATCCATATAAAGAAAGCACTATACCAGGCAGGCTGCATCTGTATCCCGATCGCAATTACTGCACAATACCGGAGAACACACAGCAGATTCAGTTCCTGACAGACCGAGTGCAATTTTCAGCAATTCCTCCAGTCTTCTACAGGGTGAGCCTGGTTTCTACTCTTCAGAGATCCTTTGATTCTTTTCACAGGACGGATTCAGTCCTAACAAGCTGTTACACAAGCTGCAGACCGGAACTTGGGCCTACACGTTTTTGACTAAAACTGCACACTGAAAAAGCACAGGGCTCCTTCCTTCTTCACTGCCAAAGCTCAACTGAAACTCCAACCGACAAAACTGGGCACTTCCTTTGAGTTCCTCCCAGTTCTTGACTGGATTGGCTGTCACTCACAATAGACTGCTGCTGTTGGTCCAAAAGGCACTGAAGTCTAAACTACATCTCCCAGAGTCACTGCCCATACAATCCTCTTGTGGCTGGCTCAGATTATGAGTCCAAGTTCTGATTCGTCCAAGGCACCATTTTAGAGCTAGCTTACCCCACACTGATTGGTCCAGTTCAGCAGTTCAAAACTAGAATGGGGAACTAGCAGACACAGTTCTGACTGCAAAGAAAGAGGTTAGACAAACTGTAATTTCATTATTACTCTAAATAATTTCTGGCAAACAGTTACATCTTTCAGATAGGTTCCTTTGCACTCCTAGTGACTGCAAAATGAAGTGAATTGGCAGCAGCTTGAGTGGTACTCAATCAAAGAAACACACAGTCCCCCATACAAACTAATTATGTCTGCAAGCAGACAGCTCTTAAAGAGACAGTACCAGAGGTTCTAAAAACACTCACTGATAAATGGCTTAAATGCCAAACACCATTCAGGCTTGGAGCATTCAAGCAAGCTCCTGGAAGTCTTTTGGGAACCCCCATTTGCAGGGGGGTTACACCACTTTAATGGAATGTTAGTGAAATTCCATGAATTTTACAAAATTTCACAGACTTTCATGACATATTTTTGAAATTATTTATTTGGATATAACGCCTTCATTCTTGCAGCGTGAGGCCTGAATTTGGCATGCTTGCTTTCTGTAAAGTGGCTGAAGGATAGTGTGCATTTCAGGATATTGGGATGAGTAATTGTGAACCAATAGGGGCTCACAGTCTGACAGTTTGTTGTTCTCTCACATTATGAAACAATGTCTCTGTTTACAGCTGGGCCACCTTTGGAGCCAGTTATCTAAACATCTTCATGCATAACTTTCACTCAAGAGTCGTATAAATGCCGTCCCGGTAGCACTGAGGATTGAGGCACTGGACGCCACACCTCGCTCCATGCCTGCAACCTGGGTTCGGGAACAAGCCCGGGTCATTGAGGGTTGGTAGGGTAGGACTAGGATTGAGTGTCTGACAACAGCTCTCCTAGTCCTGGGGAAAGGGGTGGTTGCATGCCATGCTCTGGCGGTCCCTGGGAATGCTCGGAGGTACTGCGGATGCGCGGGTGCCAAGTGGGGGGGGAGCACAGCAGACGTCCATATGTTGTGTATGGACGTCATTGCATATCCATGCTCCCATCAGGGAAAAAGGGAGAAAATGGCAGCATAGTCCACGGCAGGTTGATGGCTGCAGCTTCACCAGCTGACGATGCCTGAATAAGGTGTGTGCCGGTATTGGATCCTCACTGGGTGCGGGGCCATAGGGGAGCCCCTTTCGACAGTTGTAGCTGCATATGCCAGCTGGGCATATCCACTTCATGGGTCGGCGGTGAAGGAGGAGTGGTAGCTGGATTAACAGGGCAGGACTGTGGCTGCAGGTGAGGAAAAAAAAGTCGTATAAACTGCTGAATGTGGGGGGGGGGTTGGTTATGTAGATTTTAAGTTACAGGGGCTCATTTTTTCAAGATTTAATTAATTGTGGAATCTTTGATCTTTGTACATCTGCTACTATTGCATTTATGCTTCAATAATTTTTGTGCATACCAAATGTCAATGGGTCCTGGAATCCAAAACATCTGGAGAAAGCTGGTTTAGTAGTTCAAAATTTACAGTGGAAGAACTGAAAATACTAATTAGCACAATTTGCTCAAAACTCATGAACTCAGGGGACTTGCTTTTCACACCTATTTTCCGCCTTGTTTTTCAAAAATCACTCCTTGAAAAAAAGAGGCACTGACTCCTTTTCCTGTAGGACATATCATAGAAACATAGAAACATAGACAATGATAGCAGAAAAAGAACCGTGGTCCATTCAGTCTGCCCAAATTCCCTAAACCCTTGGCATCATCTTTGGAACCTAATGTTCCCCAAGCATACCAATTTAGAATAGCTAGAATTTATGTTTCTTGGTGCCCCTGTCACATTTGAACCCAACAAGGTCTCTGTGACTGCCTATTTGTCCAAGACTTTCAAGTGCACTGTGCTATTAGAACAATTATCCGATCGTACCCTTCACAGCACTCCATGATTTCACAACTGAGTGATGTAAGCATCCTCTGCTAGGATGATGTGCAAACTTGAAAAAATTATCAGGACCGTAATCCTGACTCCTCTCCTTCCTGCTGAACATTCTTCAGCCTTTATAGTGCAGCTGTCCAGGCTGACCAAACTGTAGTACACACTTGAGTGTTTTCAAAAAATCTTTGTGAATTTTGATAAATCTACACTTACGTTTTTGCATTTTTATTCTCTATTTACTAACCTGCTTATTCTTTTAACTTTCAGCATTCAGAATCCTTTCTGTGTTTTATTCTTGGATTTCTGACTTTGATGTAGTTTGTTTGTTTTGAGCCTTACTGTGGTCTGTTTGTTCCTTGATCCTCATTGTTATTTCTGCTCTCTACTTCATTTTTATGTTGTCTTGCGCATGCACAGGAAACATGTTGCGGTAACTTTGGAATAGCAGGTTTTGGAGGCGTGGTCATGTTGTGGCCAGTGGCATCCCTGCTTTTTGGGGCTGGGTTCCATGGCATGAATTAGATTGGACGCTGTCTATGACATTAGTGCAAAAGCGTGCCACCAACATGAAACATTTTAGCCACTGCAATGAGGGAGCTCCAACTCATTGCAGGGCCATGCCTTTCCTGGTGTAACATTTCAATCAGACATGGCAGCAGCTGTGCCGTCTGCCTCGCACAGTTCCCAGAAAAACCGATGACGGGTTGTGCCCAATCCCCCTGTCAGCATTATCATGCCCCCATCCTGAGTTCATTTGCCAATGGGGGAGCCCAATCCCTGTTGGCATCATGTCCTGTGCCAGTTGTTCACTGAGGGGGGTTCCAAATCCCCCTCAGCATCATTCCCTCCCTGTCAAACACTTTTTATTTGCTGACAGGGTGCCCAATCCCTGTCGGCTCCAGTCCCCCCACCCCAAAAACATACAGGTGACATGCTAGGAGCCCACCCCAGTGTGTCAAATGTACCTGTAAAAAAAAAAAAACCTTCCCGCGATCTTTAATTTTTTTTAACCCTGTAAAGTAACATAGAAACATAGAAGTTGATGGCAGTTAAGGACCGCAAGGCCCATCCAGTCTGCCCATTTCTTTTCCTACCTTATAAATGTGCCATCGGCCTTTGCTCTGTCAGTGGCCTATCTATTCATACTCATCTGTATTGCTCCCTTATGCCTATCCCATGCCTGTTTGAAGCCCTGCACTGTATTCATAGCCACCACTTCCTGAGTAGACCGTTCCATGCATCCACCACCCTTTCTGAAAAAGAATTTCCTACATTCCCCTTAATCGGCCTCCCTCTAATCTCATGCTGTGTCCTCTCGTCCTGCTATTTTTCTTATATTTAAACATGTTAGACTCTTTCACCTTGTTAACGCCCTTAAGGTGTTTGAATGTTTCGATCATATCACCTCTCTCCCTCCTTTGCTCAAGGGTATACATATTGAGCTCCGTTAATCTGTCCTCATATGTCTTCTGATGCAGTCCCTACACCATTTTGGTTGCCCTTCTCTGGACTGTCTCAATTTGGTTAATGTCTTTATGAAGGTGTGGCCTCCAGTACTGCACGCAGTACTCCAGATGGGGCCTAACCAGTGTCTTGTAAAGATGGATTATTACCTCCCTCTTACGACTTGTGATGCCCCTACTAATACACTCTAACATCCCCCTAGCCTTACCTACTGCTTTAGAGGTCTGCTTGGATGATTTCAGATCATAGGTGATGATGATGCCTAAGTCTCTTTCTTCCTTTGTGACTGCCAGCAACTCCCCTCCCAGCCTATAGGTGGCTTCAGGGTTTCTCTTCCCTATGCGCATGATCTTGCACTTCTTTGCATTAAATTCCAGTTGCCACTGTTCTGACCATTTTGCTAGTTTATCTAGATCTCTTCTCATTCTGCCCACACCATCTGGATCATCTACTCTGTTGCAGATCTTGGTGTCATCTGCAAACAGACAAGCCTTATCCTCTAGTCCATCTGCAATCTCACTAATGAAGATATTGAAAAGGACTGGCCTCAGGATTGATTCCTGAGGTACCCCACTTATGACTTGCATCTCTTCTAACTGTATACCATTTACCACCACTCCCTGTTTTCTGCCCGTCAACCAGTTTGCCACCCAGTTGACCAACTTCTGACCCACCCCGAGCCTACCCAGCTTATTTATCAATCTTCTACGTGCAACAGTGTCGAAAGCTTTGCTGAAGTCAAGGTAGGCGACATCAACTGCTCCCCCTTGGTCCACCACTCTGGTTATCCAGTCAAAGAAATCCTATGAGATTAGTTTGACAGGACCTTCCTTTGTAAACCCATGCTGTCTTGGATCCTGTGCTCCCTATGGATTCCAGGTGTTGCACTATCCTTTCCTTAAGGAGTGCCTCTATAATCTTGCCCACTGCTGAGGTAAGGCTGACTAGTCTGTAGTTCCCCGCCTCCTCCCTGCTACCACTCTTGTGGAGCGGGATCACATGAGCCCTTCTCCAGTCTTCTGGGACCTCTCCTGTGCTCAGAGACTCACTAAACAGTTCTAATAATGGCTCTGCAAGTTCTACCCTTAGCTCCTTAAGTACCCTGGGATGCATGCCATCAGGTCCCATTGCCTTGTCCACCCTGAGCTTAGTGAGCTCTTGTAGGACCCTTTCTTTTGTGAAGAGTGTAGTGCTCACCTCCTTCCCCCTGTGTCCATGGTGCTGAGCAGTGGGCCCTGATCTACCTTCTCTTCAGTAAATACTGAGCAAAAGTATCTATTTAGGATAGATGCTTTTGCAGAGTCCTCCTCCTCCTCACACACACCCTTTTCTCCTTTGAGCTTAGTGATACCCCCTCTGGACTTTCTCCTTTCACTAATGTATCCATAGAAAGTCTTGTCACCTTCTTTTACTGTTCGTGCTAGTGTTTCCTCAGTTTGGGACTTTGCCTGCCTTACTGCCTTCCCTGCTTCTCTTAGGGAGTTTGGTATGCCTCCCTATCTTCATCCCACTATGTTCACTTATATTTCCTGAAGGCCAGCCTTTTGGCTCTAACCTTTTCTGCTACTGTTTTGAGAACCAAAGTGGTTTCCTTCTTCTTTTACACTTCCTTTTCTGTCTAACACAATGGGATGTTGCTTCAAGTACTGCATCCTTAATGCTTGCCCACTTTGCCTGTACCCCCTCACCTGTGTTTCTTTTTGCCAGGGCTAGCTTAACTCTGTTGGCCATCTTATCAAAGTCTGCTCCTCTGAAGTCCCATATTTTTGTAGAAAATGGTCCCTCGCTGTCTGCCGCCCCCCCCAACTCCCACCCACCACAGCATACACCATCTCCCCACACCCCCTCACCCCATACTTACCTCTGGACCCTGGTGTGACGATCTTAGGTGGACTGGGAACATGTCTGCACTCTTCAAAGCTGACCACGAACTGAAGAAATGCCGGTAAGCTGTATAATAGCATAAATAGTGTTTTTTCAACTTTGTTGCATATCTTGGACATTTTTAGGAATTTTGGTACCACATTTTCAACATTGGGCTATTGGGATGCCTCCCCATGAAGTCAGTCACTGTCACAGCATTATTAGGTTCTGAAAGGTCATTTTGCAGTTACTGTGCGAAATCACCTTTTGGGACAGATTAAAGAAAAGACAGTGCCACTGTTCATGGAGTAGGCTCTCAAAAAGCCTATGTTGCAAATTTGCTCGTAACTCCGCAAATCTGTAATATTTTCACTCCAGATTTTCAACATTGGCATTTTTCCACACCTCCTTATGAACAGTACAGCTATCATTTTTCACATCCTGTCCAAAATGTGTTTTCGCACTTCCGGCAAAGAATGTCATGGTCACTGTGGGAAATCAGTGTTTGGGAAAGTTTAAGAAAATCACAGTGACACTGTTCATGAGCAGAGGTCCTAAAATGCCTATGTTGAAAATATGGTGACAAACCTCCATAAAATGACTGTGTTACAAGTCTGCATTGTGCAGTTTCCATGCACGCTCGTAACTTCGATAATTTTTAATATTTGAACTCCAGATTTTCACCATTGCTATTTTTTCAAACCTCCTTATGAACAGTACAGTTTTCATTTTCCACATCCTACTTGAACTGTGTTGTCACACATCCAGCGTGCAGTGGTACAGTTGCTGTAGGAAAACAATGTTTAGAACAGAGTAAGAAAATCATAGTAACACCATTCATGAGCAGAGGTCCCAAAATGCCTCTGGTGAAAATTTGGTGAAAAAAATTCCATAAAATGAATATGTTACAAGTGTGCACAATCATAACTTAGAGAATTTGTAATATTTTCACTCCAGATTTTCAACATTGTCATTTTTGCACACATTCTTATGAATAGTACAGTTGTTATTTGTCGCACCCTGCCTGAAATGTAGTTTCACACATCTGGTGCACAATCACGCGGTCACTGTGGGAAATCAACGTTTGGGGCAGAATAAGATAATCATAGTGCCACTGTTCATGAGCAGAGGTCCTAAAATGGCTACGTTAAAAATCTGGTGAAATAATTCCACTAAATGACTGTGCTACGAGCATGCGATGTGCAGTTTTCACACACGCTTGTGACTTCCGAGAATGTTTAATATTTTCACTCCATATCTTCAACATTGCCATCTCTTCACACCTCTTTATCAATGGTGCAGGTGACATTTTAATGTGGTGCAGAATGGTGGGCTCACTGTGGGAAATCAACGTTTGAGACAGATTAACAAAATCACAGGGACACTGTTCATGAGCATAAATCCCAAATGCTTTCATGAGGTGGGGTCACAAGAAGGCCATGTTTTAAAATTTGGCATGCAAATACCAACACATGTTCAGGGTGTTAGGATTTCTAACCATTACATGCCACCCTGTACAGACTAACAGGCATCAGAGGGGTGTCTTTGGATTGTCTACTGTACTGCTCATGCCTTTGGTCCTCCACCCCCATCCTGCAGCCACTGACAGGCATCAAGGTGTGCCTTGGACTCTTCAGCCCCAAAGTTCAACCCATTCTCCCATGCTGCACCCATCTCAATGAACTTCATTATGAAATGGGGTGAGCATAAGGCCAGATAACCCCAAGGCACAACTCAACACTTGTCAGACTCTGCAGGGTAGGGTGAGGTGAAATAGCATGAGCGTTATGGCCAGTGACCCAAACACACACCCCAATGCCTGTCACTCTCTTCAGGGTGGGGTGGGGTTGATGTCAGTTCTATACTTCACTGCTATTCCTATTATGCATCTCTCTAACTCCTGCACTACCAATGCCAACACCAGTAAGACAACATTCGGCATTGACAAATGCTTGTTTCCTTAGTGTTTGCTTGGATTTAAATCATTTGCATTGCCTAGAATGCAATTTGTTTTTTTTTGCTGGTATTGAACAGTTATTTTATCACCTTGGTTCATTGACCCCCACTAGAGTAAAACAATTTGCCACCTTGTTTGTTTGCCCAATGCCTAGTCTCATTTCTGGTTCATTTTGGCCTCAGGGTAACCTGATTGTCTCTTGATTTGATCTCTAAAATGGATTTCTAGAAATTCTCTGTTGTATTACTTGTTTGTGTAAGCAATTCCACTGTATCTCTCATTCTCAAACTGACATTTATGGAATACATTTTTTCCTAACTTCTGGGGAGGTGTGTGGTTCACTTTCCCCACCCACTAGAGAAGACTCTCCCAATTACACTGTGGCCTGCTACTTATATAGCCCGACTCTGTCTGATGGTACTGGGAATGGTAGCCCAGTGCCTCTGTGGTCTTCATGGCCAGCAGATTGATTCTGTGCTCCTTTCCCCTCAGGTCCTTATCTCGGGAGAACACATGCCACGCCAAGTAATTATGGGCAATGTATTTTTTTTTACTTTTTCCCTCTGGTCACTGATCTCAGTCAACTTCCTCAGATGACACCAATTGGCCTCTTCCACATGGCCTGAGGTCTTCCAAGCTGGGTCCCCCAGGTGCTACAAACCATTCACATCTTTCCTGCAGGAGACCCCCCCCAGCTTGTGCCCCTGACAGCAGAGCTGTCTCCACTATGGCACTGCATGAAATCAAATTTTGCTGCAGGCAGGGTGAAGGTCAGAGGATATGAGGCCCCTAGGAGGGAGGGGTCCGATGGTAAGTGTGGGGTCGGGGTACATCATCATCCTCCCTGAGATGGATTTTTTCCCTTGTTCCTATGAGAAATTCCCCACCCTGATGGCAAGCATGGATGTGCTGTGACATCCAGGGAAGCATGCATGCTCCTGTGTGTGACACGTTGACATCTGCCATGGCCCACCTCCCAACATTACAGAAGGCAGGTGGTTCAATACCTCCCAGCCACTGCTGGGAGGCACACTGTTGCCGAGGCCTTCAACCCTCCTCCCCAGAGAAGGTGAACTGTCATTGGACGCTTAACCCTTCTCCTCCCTGACTGACTCCTGGTGCCTCAAGCTTGCTCCTCAACTTGGGTCACCGGTGTGGTGTGAGGTGTGGCATCCAGCACCTCAGCCCTCAGCACCACTGGGCTGACTTCATTTATGTATTTTAATTAAGAGAAAGATCTGTGCCTTCTCTCAAGCAGTGACCCTTACATGCTTTCTCTTGCTCAGACACACAGTGCCATGCTCTTTTGCTGTATGTCCATTTCACCGTGGATTTGTTTCTGCTATATTTATTACTGCACTTCCTCTACCGTTATATCATGCACCAGCCACAACTGTGTGCCTCTTGGCCATCTTGAGCATGGTGTTTTCTTCCCAGTGGCCTACTTGGGCTCAGGCCTTGACAGTACATGCACATGATGAACATTTTGTTGTTGTCTTCTAGCAGTGGCCACTTTGTGCCTCAAGTACAACCACACATGCATGTAGCAGTCATTTTGATTCCATGGACTGCAGCAGCCATTGTGGTGTCTGGCCCTACTGCACATTTTTTATTTATTTATTTAGTTTTTGTTAACCGAGTAGATGCACTAGCCATGAAATGACTATTTTCAGGCATGATCCGGGAGATTACAACAAACAAAGACAGGTACATAGCATGAGTACGATGAAATTACAATAGTATAGGTCAAAACAGTCAGTAGTAATGAATACATGCAGCCAGGACAATAACAATCAATGAAATTCACGTAGAAGTTTTTGGCATAAAAACCTACACAGTCTAGGAGGAGATACCACAACACAGCAGCAAAAAAATATAGTTCAAATTAGCCACAACAATGAAGATTCAAATAGGCAGCTAAACAAGGCAAGGGCAAATTCCTGACTGGGCAGGATGCATTATCATGGCCTCTGAAACAAGACTCAGGTGTGTGGGGGGGTTGGGGTAGATTTGCTCTCAAGGAGATAGTAAGAGTAAGAAGCGCTATGAGGTAGGGAGGTTAAAGTTAGGCCAGGAAGCATCTGGTGGGTGAGTGAATTAAGGAGGATTAAAACAAGTGCAGAGATCAGCAAGAGATAGATGTAGGCACAGCTCCTTTTTGAAGCTGCCATGGGATCAGGATATTCAAAGTGCTTTGGGGGAGAGAGTTCCAAAGCTTAGGAGCAGAATGATTGAATGCAACAGAGCCTTTTGATGTTTTACGTCTAGGTACATTCAGCAGGGAGTTATCTACTGAGCGCAGTCTGTAGGAGGAGGTTTGAGGTACCAGCAATGTTGTGAGCGCTGAAGGGGTCTGGAGTCTGAGTATAGAGACATGCAAGGGGGCCATTTTATGGTTGGATTCTGGATGCATTTGAAGGTTGGCGACACACTCAAATTATTGATTCAGACTGCAGCTACTGACTGCAGCTGTTTCTGTAAGTTCAGGTTTAAAAAACAGCTTCCAGCTTGACTGACTAGAGGAAACCAGCTGTGCAGTGCCTTTCTAAGCTGCTGTGCTGCAGTTGTGACATCACTACTGCATCACAACATACTGATGTCACTACTGTAGCACAACATATAGAACAATAAATGTAGAATAATAGATAGGTCAGCGTGCACATCAAGGCTCTGTTCCCATCGAGGTGATTCTATGACACCATGGAGAGTATCTCAAGAGGACTGTGATGTCATAGACTCCCCGAGATGAAACCACAGCCTTGTCTGTGCACACTTACCCATCTATTTTATATAGTACATAGTGACCCCATATTGTCAAGATAACAATAAAACACACTGACTGTTCTGTGGCTAAAAATAGCTTTACTAAGCAGGCTCTGCTAAGTAAATGGCAAACATGTAACCAGAACTCTTTGGCAGCCATGAATACATTTCAATTAAAATAGGAAACTGTATTAAATGTTTGCCAGTTCTCCTGTTTGGTGATGAAGGCTGCCCTGTCACTGACAGACTTAGAAAATATGATGGCAGCCACTGATGAACAATCACATAACTGTTGGTGCCAGGAGTAGAGAAAGTCTGTGTGAAAGTGAAAACAGTTGGCTCAGATGCACAGTACAGCTGTACAGCACTCGCGTTTTAGAATGAACTATACTACTACAACTTTTTTGACCTTTGAACTATAGTTCAACTGGTTTTCTGGCTATACTGAAATCTGTGTACAATAAGCAGTTTACATACTATAACCCTATTCTAGGCATGGAATTTCCATTGCAGAAAAACATTTCACCATACCCTATAAATACTGTATATTGCTGTGCTGATGGAGGTCAGCATGCGGATTTGTAATGTGATCGGTCAGGGTCAGTCACCGTAGTATGTCATCATAATGAGGCCCAGTGACTGCATGGGGTTCAAATTGATTAACGCCACCCTACAGCAACAGTACTGCAAGGAGTTCCTTTAAATGTAGTGCTCCATTGCCGAGGTACTGCACTGCAACACAGCTGGCTTGTACATGGGTGCCAAATAAGCAGATTGCACTGTTTGCAGTATTACAACATGCTTTGCAAGCTGGCCTAAGGGCATGGTGAGCTGAGGCAGGGATGTCTCACTACCCGCCACACCAGAAACCCCTGCCGTAAATGAATTAGGGCTGCTCAGAGGCCAGCTGGTGGAAGGAGGATGGAGTATCCTGTGATGGTTCTCCTTTTTGGGAAGGAGGGCAGCTCATACTGCTCCTTGACCACACCTCCTGCAGGCTAGGCTGTGCATCAGCATTCACTGACCTGGTTGGCTGGGTGTAGAACAGAGGTATAACGCCTCTTCACTTGATGTATGTGTGCCATGGCACGCATGCCAGTCCAGATGGAAAAGCTGTAGGGAAAACAGCTCCGGCAACAGGCTGATGTCAGCATACCCCACAGGCTCTGCACCACTTTTGAGGCACCCACCCACCCACGGCAGTTCAAAAAGTATTTTATTTATTTTATTCTAGAATTACAAGTACCTTTGGGCTAAGGCTCTTTTACAAAGGTTCCATGTCAATTGGGGAAACAGTACAAACATAAACAAATTGAAATAGGCAATTCAAACAGTTGAATACATACATTTGTGGGGAGGGAGGTACAGGACAGAAATTTGAAAACAGTGCAGAACATGGGATTCTAAAACAGTCTCAGGCAGTTGAAAACAGACAAATTGAGGGAAGGAAGGTACCAGGGCAGGGCAGGGTTAAGAGGAAGAGTTGAGAGATTGAGGGGACAACAGAAACAGAGGAGCAGCAGAAGGCACTGTCAGGATTCAAGCAAGTGCTAAAGTCAGGGAGGG
Source organism: Neoceratodus forsteri (assembly GCA_016271365.2). Lineage (NCBI taxonomy): Eukaryota > Metazoa > Chordata > Ceratodontiformes > Ceratodontidae > Neoceratodus > Neoceratodus forsteri. The sequence goes on from CM028129.1 coordinate 30,484,746, forward strand.
GGGAGGGGGAGGAAAAGGGTGCAGAGGAAAGGAGAGGGAGAGGTAAGAGCCAGAGGGGATAGCAGATTAGGAGTAACAGTCACAGGAGCTGGAGCCAGAGAGTGGAGGCGAAGGTAGGTTTTAAACTGGCCATAGGTAGGTTTTAAACTGGCCAAGCCTTTGCAGAGAGGTGATGTCTTTGTTGAGTTCATTAAACCAGGAGGGTGAACGGTGAGCAAAGGACCTTTGCGCCTGAGAGGTGCGGCACCAGGGGATGTGCAGAACTTGATTTCCAGAAGCCCTGGTGGGGCAGGGGATGCATGCTGCACGTAGGAAGGCTTGGACTCCTGGGGGTGGAAGGCCTAAATTAGGAGGCAAATCCTGGGAAGGGTGGGTGTTGGAGCTGGGGGTTGCTACCTGAAGGGGGCCACCAGGGTGTAAAAGCACATAAAGAAACAATGGGAAAAAACACATGCTTTTGACAAACTTTAACTAGCAGTTAGATGGCTCGTTGGTCTAGGGGTATGATTCTCGCTTTGGGTGCGAGAGGTCCCGAGTTCAAATCCCGGATGAGCCCAAAAATCATGTGGCTCAAATAATCTCTGTTTGAAACACATTTCCCTGGGGGGGGAAATGCTACAAGTCTCGATGGCTGAGAGGGATCTGGGGGTGGTGGTGGATGTCAAGATGAACAACTCTGAGACTTGTAGGAGGGCAGCAGCCAAGGCCAACAGGATGTTGGGATGCATTGCTAGGGGGATCACCTCCAGAAGGAGGGAAGTGATACTCCCTCTGTATAACTGCTTGGTGAAGCCAAGACCTGAGTACTGCGGCAGTTTTGAGGCCACACTTAAAGCGACATTAACCTCCTGGAGAGGGTCCAGAGGAGGGCAACCAAAATGATTTGGGGCTTGGGGACAGGACCTATGAGGAGAGGCTCAAGAGCTAAATATACACATTGGAAGAGAGAAGGGACCGGGGGACATGATAGAGGTCTTTAGGTACATGAAGAGGATAAATAGGGGAGGAACAGTCGGGGTGCTTCGAAGGAAGGAGGAAGGGGCCACTAGAGGGCATGGGTGGAAGCTGGAGGGGGGAAGATTCAGGGGAGAAAGGAGGAGGTGCTACTTCACTGAGAGGGTGGTGGAGCCATGGAATGCACTGCCTAGGGGTCTAGTGGAGGCAGAGACAGTGGAGGGGTTCAAGAGGGGGTGGGACAGGTACAGGGGAAGGGTTCTGGAAGCAAAATCCAATGCAGCAAGAATATCCGGAACTGGGAAGGGAGAAGCCAGAGAAGGCGAGAGGGACAGCAAGGTCAGCACCCAGGCTGGGGACTGACCAAACGAGCAGACACAAAAGACCGTTAGGCCTATTCTGCTGGCATTTTAGTATGTTAGTATGTTAGTTAGTGTATTCACTGGACTTCTAATATTCCACTGTGCCAGGTATGCATGACTACCTTTCATTAGCACGTGCTGCAATCATGGCTTTGTGCTACTGTACAAACTGCAGCTTGTAGTACAGGGACTGATTGGCAAACTTTCTTCAGAGTGCTAACATGCCAGTTTACAAGGCACAAACATGGCTCGTACAATGCAGTCTGATTCAACATGCTGCCCAATTTGTTTGAAAATGTGAAATGTTATTCTTTTTGATCTGAGTAATTTCACTCTGACTTTCAGAGTTACTGCATTTGCCAGATATACATTTTATGTAATATAATGTGCTGTTACTGCCTGAGGTGCTTCTGTAAAATGAATTTGTTTCTAGTGAGTTTACAGAGCAACGAAAAACAAAATCAATAAACAATCTATCCAACTTAATTTGTATCAGACCATGTGCTTTTTTTCTGTGTACCATGAAATACAACAGGTACTGAGCCACTGCTGCATCTGTTCTCAGCATCAAAATTCTAAAAGACTCAAGAGATTGACTTAAATTATGTATATTCAATAAGGATTCAATTGGACAACCGCATAGTGTATAATAAGAGAACAGTTTAATTATGGCACTCTAAGTTATTTACTTTCACATTTTCAGAACCAAAATATTCTCATTGTGTTGCATCACCCAGTTTATAAGAGAGTCCTAGCAGGGCAGGTATACAGCAGTAGTAGCAGCAGCAAAGTTGACATAATTTTACTCAGCTATCATATGTACAATTTGTTACACAGGTACCATAGTCTGAGTTCCATTGATATGTAGGTCTAATTTATAAATAATTTTCAGAGCTCCATGGTTGCATCTTATTTATTTATTTTTGTATCATTTAAAAACTAGTTACTGGGAGAGGTGCACTAAGCTGAGGCATATTTCCAAGTGTGACCTGGGGAAGGGGGACGGAGAGAACACAATTACAAAGATTACAGCAAGTCAGATGATGCAGTTACAATGGCAATAATGTGCAATAGTAGATTGCAGCATAAACAAGAAAGCAAGATCATTGTATAAATGAATTAGCACATAAATCAGCTGTACAAATGGACATGATCATAAAGCACTTAGTGCCTGAATGAGCAGAGACTGATCTAGCCTTGAGGGAAGTACTGAAACAGGCTGAATACACTACACACAAAATAAACAAAACCGTGTGGTTTGGGGAGGGAAAAGTAAACAGAGGGCAGAATTGCAGGGGAATGGATATTAAGGGTTCAGGAAGATGGTTGGCAGGAGTGGGGGGGGCGGGAGACGTTTTAGCTGGTGCCTGACAGAGGGAAGTGAAGGAGGTGAAGAGATGGGTGAAGGAAAGTAGCTGGTTCCTGAGGGAAGGGAAGCAATAGTAGAATGCAGATTTTCCAGCTGAGGAATGAGGGCAAAGGAAGGAGAAGATGTGAGTGTCCCTAGAGCATAGAGTGGAAGGAGGAGGGGATAGAGGAGAGTAGTGTGGATAGGTATGAGAGGAGGGACCCAAAGCAGTATTTAGAAGTGATGGAAGCAGAGTGGGACTGTCAATATGAGGGAAGAGGGAAGATGGGTATGGAGAAGCACAGTGGTGTAGTACGAGATGGTGAGTTGGTAGAAAAACGGCAGAAGACTTTGCAGATAGCATCCAGCCTGGCAAGGAAAATGAAGGGGGCAGTGCAAAAAACCACATCCACATAATCATAACCCAGTAGAACTATTTTCGTGACCAGCTCCTCACAGACCTGGGAAGAAAGGCAGTCATCATTGTGGTACAGGGCACTGAGTTTGGGGCAAAGTTTGGCATGGATGGCATCAGTGTTGGTAGAGAAGACAAGCCTGCCATATTACCACATATACATGTATGTGCACAATAAGAAATGGCAGTGTGTACATTATCGTGACATAATTGCATGCCACAGATGTCTTATTAGGCATGAGGTGCAGCCAAGTGCCATTAAATGCACCTAAAACTTATGATTATATCAACATAATGGAACACCCTGGAGTATCTTATTGCAGTTATACAATTGCATTTTAATATCTGAATTAAAATGAACATAAGAAATTATTGTAAAAAGATAAAGAAGGGCCTTACATTGAGATATGCTTCCATTTTAACTTTGAAGGCAAAAAATAGTCTATATTCTGATAACTGAGTGTGTGTGTGTGGGGGGGTAACTAATAGTAAGAGAATCAAAATATTGTTTGGCAACCATTTTTATAACAAAAAATGTGGTACCTTATTTGCATTTCAAATCAATATGAGCATAGTATTTTAATGTAAATGTTTTTAAAACATTTGAACCTGCCTAGTAGTTTTGGGGGGGGAAGGGCAGGAGATAGATTTTGCCTGAAAACACCAATATATGATTCAAATGAATGTGATTTTAGTGAACTTTATTTAAGCCATTTGGATTTGCTTCGCCAATGTAACTTGTGCTTCCCTACCTATTCTCTCTTTATTTCTGTAGTATTATTGCCTCCTTTCCTCATCCTGTTGCTTTTTTCTGTCTTCCCCAACATTCAACATATGTAGTATTTACCATGGAATGTTTACCATGGAATATATGGATTCAAAATTCTGCACAATTCCACTGGCAGAATGTTCCTCTCCTATCATACTGTACACAAACACACACACACACACACACACCTTGCAAGAGTGGTCTCACATGCATTCTAAGGGTATGAGAACCACAAACCGAAGGTGAGCAGTTCTGATACCTCAAGAATGTGATTGAGATCACTCTTACAACTTCAAGAGTGATACCAGTGGCATTATTAATATATTATTGACTGAGATTGATCAATAATAATACATTAACATTTTTAGAAACCTGCCTTGAACACACCTGTTTCCAGGGTAGCTGAACATGAGACACTCTTCACAGAATAAGAGTGTCTCATGCACAGAGGAAAGGAGCATGTTGATTGGCCAGGAGCATTCCCTTAATTTATAATGAAGCCATAGCCTCAATTTTATCCTACAGGACAGCAGCAGAAATGTCCCTAATGAGGAATTAAAGATAGGAGGAGGATATTTTCATTGCTAGAAATGAAATGCTAGTAATAAAAACTATTAACAGTACTTAAAGATGATCCTTGGTGTTTCAAATTAGTGGTGAGCAAAATTGGGCAAATACGTTTCATACACTTTTTAAAAAATGCACCATTTTTGGAGGATACATGATGCAGCACACTGATTAGATCAGTTCAGTTTAATGAAGGGAAAACAACCATTGAGTAAGCTCATTCACAAGGTGGTCCCTTATACATAATACAAGTATGATACAGTACATGGTAGGTTGAAGAGGTATAGTAAAATAACACACATTTATAGAACATACAGTATAATAGGAAAAATAAGGAAATGAGATACCTTCATTTACAAAAATCAAAGGTATCACTGGTCACAGCTGGAAACATCAAGCACAGATGAGGCAAAAATAAGTGCATAATACAGCTTATACCAGAGTTAATTAGAAGATTAGGACAGGGGTTAGGTGGGACAATAATTTAGCAGTTAGTAACACTTACAGATTTCTGGGGTAGTTTTTTCCACAAGAGATTAGAATGTGCTTAGGGGTATCAGGTTTTTTTTAAGTTAAGCATACTTTGGAGCTTATTCCAGGCCTTAGGGGGACATAACTAATGGCTGACTTACCAGCTTGGGTACGAGTTTTGGGAGTGTCCAATGTAATACATGCGCATTTCCTTAAAGTGTAGGAGCTTTGCGAATTATGCAGGGTAGTTGATATGTACGGGTGCAACTTGTTCAGAAGTGCTTTATATACCCAGTTGTATACATTGTATGTGATTGTCTTCTGTTTAATAGTGAGGTCCAGTTCATCTCCTTATACAGTGTACAATGGTGTGTTCTGGCCAGAGCATTAGTAATAAAGTATGAAGCCCAATGAAAATGAGTGTCCAGATTATGAAGGCTAGCAATTGTACAGTTATTATTACAGTATATCTGCATAGTCTAGTAGGGGCAAAAAGGTTGCTGATCTAGTCTGATTCTTGAATCTCATGAGAATAGAGATTCGTTCTTAAAAAATAATCCCAGTCTCTGCTTCAGTTTTTTGGACAGAGATTCAATGTGAGGGGCGAATGTCAAGTGGGAGTCCAGTATAAAACCTAAGTACCTGAAGTTATTCACAACCTGCAGCTTTATCACATATTAGGGTGGTAATAGGGGTAGCGTTGCTATAGTTAAGGCTTGCTGCAGTTGACTTTGGTAGGTGGAAAAACATTACCATTTTTTTTTTCGCATTTAACAGAAATTTTGCTGAGACTAGGTTGCACTGCAGATGATTCAAATTTGATTGAAGTGCTACGCTGTCTTGTGTGACTGAGGGTTTAGAGGTGTACAGTATCATATCATCAGCAAATAGATGTATCTTAGAGTCAGAAATGCTTTGGCTAAATTATTAACATATACCAGGAATAACAGTAGACCTAAAATGGAGCCCTGGGGGACCACCCTTTAAAGTGGTAATAGGGACGAGAGAGTACCATTTATTTTATTTGCTGTTGTCTATCCTCCATACTGAGGAACCAGTATGTTGCATTAGTACTGAAACCCAACTAGTTAAGGCTGTCAAGGAGTAATAGATGGTCCACAGTATTGAAAACCATACTCAAATCCAGAAAAACAGCAGCTGTAACTATTTGTTTATCAGTAGCCTTTATCCAGTCATTTGTTACTTTGGACAGTGCGGAAGTAGTGCTATAAGATGGTCTGAAACCAGACTGCAGGGGGTTTATTAACTGGTGTTTGTCCAGGAAAGTTCTTTCTTGAGCACTAACTAGCTTTTCCAGCAGTTTTGAGAGGACTAGTAGAATTAAGATAGGCCAGTAATTATTTAACTCTGTAGGGTCCCCTGACTTAAAGAGAGGTAATAGATGAGCTACCTTTCAAATCTGAGGTACATTGCCCAGACTTAATGATAGAATTAAATAAGTGAGTAATTAGAACTGTAAGGTAATACTTGCCCAATTTTAAAAAGAAGTGGTCTATATTATTTGCTCCTGCACTCTTTTTAGTATTAAGCTTAAGCTGTTGCTCTTCGACCTGCTTGAAGGTAATTTCAGAGAAGGTACAGGGGTGTAAGACTGTGGATTGCCTGTTGTAGTTGTTTGGGGATTATTATGCCATAATGCAGCTGCCTTTGAAGAATCAAAAGCAAACCCAGATATCGCAACATGCTCATTTAACTTGTTTAATATTATATCTTTATCAGTTATAGGATTACCCTGGCAAATTATTTTATTTGGCAGTGATGGAGGTGCTTTTGATACCCTTTACAGATTTAAAAGTATGCCACATTTTAACTGGATTTTCTTTTGCTGATTCAAGTATGTTTAGGAAGTGTGGTTCTTTTGTATTTCTGATCATTTTAGTGCAGGCATTGCAACGTGCTCTAAAACAGTCCAGTCAGCAGAGAAATTGGACTGATGGGTTAGACATGCTTTGGCAGCTCTCCTTGGATTCTCAGTAAATTTAGCATGGTTTTTTCAGTGCTAAAGCTTCTTTATAGGCACTATTTCTTTTTATTTTTCTTACCTTGTTCATTGGGTTGGTGTGAGTTTTTTGTTGTGCCTCATTGTTTTGTGCGGTTGGAATGGAAATGATGGATACAGCTGGAGTTCTCAAACCTTCCACATGCCATACAGCTGCTGAAATGCAGGAAAAACAAAGGGAGCCAAAATGGCTAAAGGGAGCTGCTGCATCTGCTGTTAAGCGGTCAAAGAATGAAGAGGCAATATCTGTGGATGCTTTAAATGATGATTTAATCACTAGCAAAGTTGTAGTTCTTTAGCTGGCAGCACATATGAAACTTCTGAACCCGGCAATCTACTCTCTTACTATACGTGTCTCTGAAGGCGAGACCCGCATTAGCTTGATTAAGGACTGGCAGTCTCAAGGAGAAAAAGAGCTGGTGATCCTACAGCAGAAAGTAATACAATTGAAGTCTCGTATTGAGGACCAGGAAGGCCATATGAGACAGAATAAATGAATAACGGTGAGAATTCCTGAGGGGGCTGAGTGCTCCAACATGTTGCGTTTGGTTCAGCAGATATTTCAGCAAGTGGCTAGTCCTTCCCCGTCACGGCCCGGAAAACGTGGTGGAGCATCCACATCAATCTCTTCAATCGATTCCTGGTCCCTCTGACCATCCTTAGCACATCATTGTTAAGCTTTTGAACTGCAGGGATAAGATTCATATTCAGCAGCAGGCTCATTCTATGGGCAAGCTGCTGTGGCTAGCCAAGTGGTTTTATATTTTTAATGATTATGCACCACTGATGAGGCAGCTTCAGGGTGAATATCGCCCTATTCAAAGTTGGTGGCTGCCGGGATTTGCTTTCATTTGTTATACTCAGCAAAGCTGATGCTCTCCACAGACAAGGGCTCCCATCAGTATGCCTCTGCTAAAGAAGAGTGGGCTCATTTGCCTGATGTTTTTCCAGTCTTCTTTCCCCCGTCAAAATTTTTGGCTGCTCCGGTCTCCAGTGGTTGACCTTTGGAGTTTTTACTGTGTGACTGGAGACTTTTGATACTGGTTGACTGTGGCTGTTTTTGGTATATTTTATATTTTTGAGATACTACTATTTTTAGGGTCCTCACCCAGATTTTATAGTTGTTTACATTGTTATGCATGTGTTACATAAAGGTCCGGTTTTCTGGGTTTGCTTTTGATTTTTCTAAATATTGTCAATTATATTTTCTTTTCCTTTTATGTATATATTTGAGTGTTATGATGTTTGTTTCTTGAGGAGGGGCTGCTGTGATTTGGACTTTTCATAATGTAGGATTGTATAATGTATTAAGTTGGAGTGGGATGGTTTGATGTATCCTTCATATTATGCAGTGAGAGGTGGGGGTTGAGACCCGGTTGCAACTTTGAATTTGCTACTGGCTTATTTCCATTTTTAAATTGGGTTCATGGGGATGTATTGTTCCCCGATGGCTGCTCCAGGTCTGTTTTCCAGCAGACTGGTCCTAGAATTTATTTCTTATATCCCTAACACTATTTTGATAAATTTTGCCATGTCCCATTATATCTAATTGTCTTAGAGTGCTGGCTATTGGTGGTATGGGAGTTGGCATAATAATCTTGCAACTAATGGAGTTCACTACTGGTAAGAACAATTATTTCTTATTTTTAAAGGGACCTGGGGGGTTGCTGGATTGGCAGATGCCAGGGCAGCAGCTCGAAGAGTTATCTGACTGCGCTTCTGTTTGTCCATTTCATACTTACGGGTATCAGTGTTTGTTACCTGTGGGGATCCTGCAGAAGAGCTTGGATGATTTTTCCTTGCCTTTTTTTTTTTTGATGATATTTGTTTTGATTCTGGGCAAGGGATGGGACCCTCCCCTCCTTTTTTGTGTGCATATTTTGAGTGGGGAAGAATGGATATACGGGTGGAAATTTTCTTTTATGTTTAACCCAGTTTGGATCTTCTTGTTGAAACTAGACTCCTTCTATGGTAGTTCTACGGGCAGTACATCCTAGGGACAGGAGGATTGATTCTGATACTATTAAAACCACCAGAATTGTCTACACCTTTGTTTCTGTTATAATAGAACCTTTGTTGCAGGTTTGGACTATTTTTAAAACATTGCTTTTGAAGTTGAATTTATTCCCGTAGTGGGTTTATATTCAACAAGATGGTGATTGGTGGGGACAGATAGATTTTCTTGTTTTTTATGTGATTGTGTGAGATTGGCTGAATAGATTTATATAATTTTTTGTTTATTTTGGATTTATGTTATTTATCCATATGGGGTTTGGGGATGGTGGAAGTTTTTAGTCCAGTGCTGGTGGTTAGTGGGGGCCGGGCGTCTTCTTTGTGCTGCATATATGTATTTGGTGCCATATAGGGTGGGTGCTATTTGGAGGGGACTCCTGGTATTTTATTGGGGTTTTCTCCTCTGAGTAGGCTTGCTGGTTTATTTATCACCCTCCAGAGGAGTTTATTTTCATTTGCTCATTGTCTTTTCTCTTGTTGTTTCTTCTTTTTGCACTTCCTTTTTCTCTTTTCAGTCTGTTTGGTTAAGGGGTTGGGGTTCCCCCAGTAGCTCTGCTTGTTCTGGTTGGATGTTTTCCTTGGCATTGGAGGTATGTTGGTCAAGGTGTTGTTATCTGGGGATTTGGGGGAGAGGGCCAAGGGGTTCATTTCCGAGTGTTGTGCATTTCACTCTGTATCAATTTTTGGGGTATTATGGGGTGGATTTGGGGTGTGTTTGGGGTCATGGGGTAAGATCAGTAGTCTGCTGTTGTTCATTTTTTTTTTTTTTTGGGGATTTGTGGTTGTTCTTGGTGGAGGGGGATGCTCTAGCTGCCTTACTCTGGGAGTGAAAACCGAATGCTGTGGTCTTGCTTGACTTACCCCCCTCCCTCCCATTCCGTGAGACTGAATAAGTTTTAATTGTTTTAAAGTCTACTTAAGCTGCTATACGAATTGTTGTGTGTGCTGCATAAACTAATCACTGTTGAGCCTGCACTTGAAGTAACTGCTGCTGAGAACTACACACTGTTTAAAGTATTGTGGAGTGGAGGCTGAACTGGGTTGCTAAGCAACAGTATACTAATTTAGCCGTTTGCTGCATTATTGTCACCACCTGTATGTTTATTGAATTTCGTACTGGTCTCCACATTTTTCCCGTTGGTGGCAGCTCTGGGAAGTGGAGGAGGGGTGACTTCAATAAAAAGGCTGCCTTTCATACAGCAGCAGTGTCAAAGTGGCAGCGGCTAAGTGGGATGGCAAAGTGGAGAGAGGAGTCTGACTGGAGTCAGACCGAGGACGGACTGGGCCACTAGATATTTTAGCGCTTTGCTTAGAGTTTGTTATACATTGGGTTTGTATTTATAGTGTTATCATGGCCAATAGAGGGATAGTGCTGTGTGTAATATATATATAGCCTGTGTTCTGTGTATTGATGGGCTATTTAGTCCTTTGTGTGTTAACAATGATTCTAGAATGTATGAAAATAATCAGATAAGTGTGATTCAGATTCAACGACAAGTTCCTGTTTCTAACTATGGTTATTTATTTGGGGTAAAGGTTAAATACATGAGTTATAATTTGGGGTACAGTGTTATGAAATATAAGACACGGAAATGTGTTTTGTTTGCCTGCGTAAAAACGTGGTCACACTGCTTACTTTTGCTAATTCGATCTGGCAATGTTGAAAGCAATCCCGGTCCTTTAGCAAATGACATGGCAGATAGTGACTTTTTTCTGCAATATTCTCAAGGCCTCAAAATAATGCACTTTAATGTTTTGAGTCTAACATCCAAATTTCATGAAGTGGAGTCGTGGATTAGGCTTTATAATCCCGATGTTTTGGCATTGACTGAAACTTGGTTAACTTCATCTGTTTTTGATTCTGAACTTTGTATACCTGCTTACAAATTGTTTAGAAAAGATCATGTTATTGGTAGAGGGGGAGGGGTTTTGTTTTATGTTAAGGAACACTTAGTGGTAAATGAGATCATTATTTTTAATGGGAACTTGGACTACTGTGAACATGTCACCATTCAGCTAGCAATGGGACTTGTTAAGAAATTAACTATTTGTTGTGTATATCTTCCACCTAGTAGTAGTAAACTAGGTTTACAGGAATTTGTAAATACTTTAAATACTAGGATTTTTACAGAGCTGATAGTACTCGGGGATTTTAATTTAAATTGGATGGGCCCAGGTATAACAAAGTTAAATACTGTTTTGTTTCAGTCTGGTTTACAACAAATTATTACTTTGCCCACTCGACATAATAATAGATCCGGAAATCATACATCGTTGGACTGGATATTAACAAATAGGCCTATTAATGTGATAAAATGTGGCTTGATCTCTGATCGTTAAGTGATCATCATCCAGTTTTTGTATTTGGAATCATGGGGGATTGAAGCCTAAGCCAATTATAAGATTTGAGATCTTTTCTGGATTTGATGTGCATTCTTTTGTACACAGTTGGGTAAAATAGACGGTCTTTCTATATTCTATTCTGATGTGGATTCTGCCTTGGATTTTTTTGTTAATGAGTTTACACATGTTTTGGATCAGTTTACCCCCCTTGTCAAAAGAAGGGTTCGAGGGAAAACTCATGGGTGGTTAACATCTTCTTTGATTAAACTCATGAGACGACAAGACAAGGCTTGGAAAACGTATAAAATTAACAATTCTGTTTCTGGTTATCATGCTTATAGGACTTTTAGGAATTAATGTAAGACTAAGATAAGTAAGGCTAAGACAGACTTTATCCGTCATAAACAATATGAAGGACTGTCTAATACTACTACTTTTTGGAAAACTATTAATGCTCTGATAAGGCCTAATGTTTGTCAGTCAGGCTCAATGAGGCTGAATGGTGACTTGTTGACTTGTCCACTGAAGATAGCTAATGAGTTTAATTCAAAATTTACTGCATTGTTTAATTCTTGTGGTGACCAGTCTGAGGTGAACCACCTAGGAATGTCTGAAGATCTTACAGGTAATTGTAAGTTTTATTTAAGGATCACTACCCCAAAGGAGGTTGAGAGGCTGTTACGGTGTATTAAAAGGGATAGCTCAGCTGGTTCTGATGGTTTATGTCCTAGTTTATTGGCAGATGCTGCTTCAGTTTTAGCACTTCCAATTAGTGTTATTTTTAATTTCTCATTTGTGACAGATACTATACCTAATTTATGGAAACACTCTTTGGTTACTCCTATTCTTAAATCTGGTTCACAACAGGAGTTTGGTAATTACAGACCCATTTCTATTCTGTCTGCTTTAGCTAAGGTTCAGGAAAGAATAGTTTATAACCAACTGATTGAGTATGTAGATTGCTTTGGACTATTGTCTCAGAACCAACATGGCTTCCGAAAAGGAAGGAGTACTGAGACTGCCCTGGTCGAGTTCACGAACTCGGTACTTAATGGCATGGATAAAGGGTGCCTGACGGGTGCTGTGTTCATGGACTTGACCAAGGCATTCGATTCAGTTAATCATCAGCTGTTGGTTTCTAGACTTGAGTTTCTGGGAGCTGGTGATTCTTTTCTGGACTGGAAGAGAATTATTTAACAAATAGGTTCCAGAGGGTTAAGTTCAAGGGTGCTGTATCAGATTCTGTATTGGTTGAGTGTGGGGTCCCACAAGGCTCTATTTGGGGCCAACTTTGTTTTCATTGTTTTTGATCAATTAGTGAGTGTGACTAACAATGCTTCTTTAACTCTTTATGCTGATGATGCAGTAATTTACATGCAGGGTTCGTCTGTGGGAGACCTAGGTGTTTCCTTAACAGAGGAAATGTGTAAATTCCAGTCTTCACTTATGGCCTGTAAGTTACTCTTAAACAGATCTAAGACAAAGGTGATGGTTTTTGGAACTCCTCCTAGATCGAGATCTGAGGTTAACATATTGGAAGTTAAATCTCTTGAAGGAGTATTGTTTGATCACGTAGATACATTTCAAAATCTTGGAGTACTGTTAGACTCACACTTAAGTTACGAACCTCATTTATTGAGGGTTACTTCAAGAATTCATTGTAGACTGGCTCCTTTGTATAGAATTTGTTCATTTCTTATTCCCGAGTCTAAGTTAGCTATTTCCAAACACTGTTTAGCTCCTATTGTGAACTATGCAGCCATAATTACTGATACTGCTTCTGTGACAGTGATCTCAAAGAAATCCACTCTACTTTATTTGATAGCCAAATTTGCCTTGAATTGTCCTAAATCATCTCATCATTGTGTGATTCTGAAAGAAATGGGCTGGTTACCTGTCTCATTAAATTTTCAATACTGCGTGATTAAGTTTATATACAGAATTGTAGACTCTGGGATTCCACATAATATTTCTAAATTTTTGAGGCCGTATAATAATGGTCATTATTCTAGATATAGGTCAGATAGCAGGTTTTTTGAGATTCCATTCATGAAAACTAAAAGTGGGCAAAGGTCCTTTTCTTATATTGCTCCATCTATCTGGAACGAAATTCTTTATGATATTAGGTGGCTATGTTCTGCTAAAAAGTTTGCTGATGCACTAAGAATGTATTTTGAATCCCAATTTAATTGTAAATTTTTTTATGATTTAATTTTTTTGTAACAAAGACATTTTATGTCTGCAATTTGTTGTATTGTATGTGTATGTTTGATTATGTATTGTTTTCTATGTAATATATGTGGGTCGCACCTGTAAAAGGAACTAGTTTCCAGTGTGCTTACCCGTTAAGCAAATAAACAAACAAACAAACAAACAGATACGTGGGGACTTTTTTATATTTATATCCCAGAAAAGGTTGACATTTTCCCCCTTTTTATATGATCATATGACTTTTTTTATTGACCATGGCTCTAAGCTATATGTTTTGTACGTGAAATGTTAAGGGGGTCCAGTCTTCTGATATTCATTATAAAATACTGTTTCATTTAAAACAGCTGTGGATAGATATTGTGATGGTGCAGGAGACCCATTTACCTGTTTTCCAACTGCTTTTGTTTCAGCGACAATGAGTTGTTCATGCTTTTGGGTCTGGGACTGATACAAGTAAACAGGCAATGGCGATTTTAGTTGCACTTTCAATCCCTTTTCATCTTTTGCAGACAATTCAAGGCCCACAGGGATGGTATATTTTTGTTAGGGCTTTGCACGGTTCTCAGGTGGTTGTGTTGACCTCTGTCTACGGCCCCACCTGTGACGATCCTAGTTTTTTTAATGGTCTTTTGCATATTTTGTCAGCTTGGACTACTTTTCTGATCCAGATGGTAGGGGATTGGAATATGGTATATTGTAACAAGTTGGATCGGTCAGATAATTAGAGACATGGGCTGTCTCCAGGGCAAAGGGCCCTGCGTGAGTTAATGGATTCAATAGGGTTGGTGGATTCCAGGCAGTTGTTGAATTCTGGGATGTGAGAATATACGTTCCATTCATTTTCCCATAATATCATTTCTTTAATTGACTTTTTTTAGTTGGGTTTGAGAATTTGTCAGAGACTCGGAGTTGTGAGCATGCTGCTATCTTTTTTGTCAGATCACCATACTGTAACCTTGTGGCTTGGGTTTAATTAATCTTATATTGTGGATAATTTGTGGTGTTTGAATAATCAGCTTTTAAAATCCCATGAGTTTATTGAATGGATTACATCATTTATAATCTCCTTTCTAGATATTATTTTGCCCAGTATGCCAAAGCTTGATTTCTTTGGGGAGATTTGAAGTGTGCCTTGAGGGGGAAGTTTATTCAATTGGCCTCTTGGAGGAGGAAAGCTTAGGGAGCGTGCATTGGTCAGTCTTTTGCATAGGATCCATGAGTTAGAACAAACTTTTTCTCCTTCTTCTCTTTATAATGTTTGGGTGGAGTTAATATCTGCCCGTGCTAAAAAAAGTTATTTTGTGGCACTGGATAGACCAAGCAGTATGGTCCTATGCTGAATGGTATAAAGAAATTTTGTTTGCTTTGGAGGCAGAAAAAATTATTGCCAGTATGGCTGATCAGTTGATGTTTTTTAGACAGGTATGGGAACCCTGCCATGTTTTATTATTGGCTAGTGCATGAGTTGATGATATGCCCTCTTATTATTGGCTAATGTTGTAATGTGACTATTCTTTTTTGAGATAGTTGGAGGCAGTATAGCACAGTGGTTTAAGGCTCTGAGCTTCAAATCTCCCAGGTCACAACTGTAAACAAGCTTTCAGCTTAGTGTGTCTCTCCTGGTTAAAAAAAAAAGATATTTGTGCCGGCTGCTATTGTTGTCCATGTTATTTTTTAGATGGAGGTGTGCTTATCTTTGGGGGGTTCTTTACCTTTGTTGGATTGTTCTATTATGACCTTTTTTTTTGTGTGTGTGCAATGTCCTGCTTTCTTATCCTTTGGGAGTCCATAGTTGTTTGATTCCCAGAGTATTGCACAGGAGCTGGAGGTATTAGAATTACTTTTGTGGGGTTCTCATGGTGGGCTAGAACTGAGGTGGCTTTTTTTGGGGTGGTGGTGGGGGTTTTGTTACGTGGGTTGTGAATGATTATGGTATTTTTTTTTTTATTGTTTATCGTAGTATTGTTTTCTCTTGTATGTTTCTATCCAAAATAATAAAGTTTCTTTAATTGCAATAAAAAGAATAAAATGCACCATTTTAGCAAAATTTTACTCAACTTTGTGAATTGTGTATAGTATAATCAAAAGTACAGATTTCACATAGCATAGCATTTCTTCCATCAAATAATGCCCATTCTTGTTCAATTAGCACAAAGTGAAGTGTGCTAGAGGTCACATGTCTCACCGATGTTTACTCACAATATAGGAACCATCTTGCGATCATGTGCTTCTTTGTTGAAATTGTATAAAACTGTGCACCTTTTCAGAACATTTCTAAAAATATGCACTATTGAAAATGCACAATATTCCTATATAAAACTCATGCAATCTCACCAAATAGAGTTTTTTTGATGGGGGAGTTCCTGTGAGTTCTTCATATTTCACACTGAGCATGCTCCAGAGTTGGTCTACCATCTCCATACATTCAAGACAGAGCTGTCAGAGCAGTCAGACCTACAGAACTGTAATCTTGCTTTAATCCTCTATCAGAAAATGTCTAAAATACATATTTTTTCATTTCACATTTTCATGAAAAGTGTGGCAATGTTTTAATATTATTTTTTCAGTCACTGAACCTGATAATGTTTATTTAAGAATGTAGATTGTGTTTGATCAGCCAGTAGTCATATGATCCCCAAACTGCTAAAGGGAGGCTCTGGGTCCTGTGTGGCTGCACAGTACGCCTTCAGTGCTTTGAATACAGTTTGTGAACACTGCCATTACTGTATATCAGTTTTGCTGTCCTTAACAGTACGGTAAAATTGGGTCACTGTTTTCATTTTAAAATGAAAGTGTGACACATTTTTTGCGCTTGATAATCCAGTAGATATACAATCCCTGTACTGCTAAAGGGAGGGCCTGTGTCCTGGGCTGCTGCTGTGCAGTATGCATGATTAAGTCTGTTAAAGTTAGAATTAAGTTGTTTAATATATTTCAGTTCCCGTGCCCTTCTCTTCTGTGTGTATCTGAAGTTGCCTCATAGTATCAGGACAGATAGATCGGAGAGGGAATGCTAAGAAAATTAATTCTAACTTTAACAGACTTAATCAGGACATTGGATTTGTGACAAACTATGGTAAACTTTAATTCTGTGTGTTACTTTTTACTAATTTGTTTCTTCTTCTTTCTTCTCTTCCTTCTGGGACCCCCCCCCATTTTTTCACCCTATGTATCTCAGATCTTTCTAATCTATGTTCCTGCCTGGTTACTTTCTAATTACTACATCTAAGCATCCATTCATTCTCTTTTACAAATTCCATAGCACTTCCTATCACATCTTAGCCATCACAGTGTTTATAGACCTCACACTCTATTTATCTCAGGTCTTTGTTGTTCTATGTTCCTGACAGGATACCTTTAGAATCATCACTTCAAAGCTTCAATTCAGTTTCTCCAATGAATAGCTTAGCACTTCCTGCCAAACAACTCCTCCTTTTAAATTCTTTTCAACTATTCTATCATAATTATTTAAAACATTATATCACATCGTATATAAATACTGCTTATGTTGCTCAGTTTGCTATTCACCTGAAGAAGGGACCTGTGAGGACCCAAAAGCTTGTGTACTATACCATTTTTGTGCAAGACATAAGTTGGTCCAATAAAAGGTATCAAACCTTCAAGCGACTCCTGTTTTCCAAGGACCAATACGGCTAAAATCTCATTTTACAAAATACCATCAAACAATACACATTCAGTGGTAATTGAAATGGATGCCAACGTTCCTAAATCATTACTAGCACCAATAGAGTTTGTAATCTATTGGCGTTGGTTGTGCAGTCACACAGATATATTAACAATGAGGTTACCAATTTGAATACTGCTGCTTCTGCTGCTGCTATTTGTAAAGATAATAATAGTGATGGCTTCACATCTAAAGGTAATATGAAGCAGGTATAGGAGGATGAGTATGAACAGGAAGACACGTGACATAATGCTGATATTCAGACTCACCTATAGGTAATAAATACAGATATTACATTGACCTCCAACCTCGTAATTCCTAATTGTAAAAGACTACTGGTTTATAGTGATGGTGATGAATCTGATGTTGAAAGCAGTGAGATGGAACATTCATCATGAACTCCCACATCAATGAAATCTTGCTTCATAAATGGCCAGAGAAATAGTACTAGTACTAATGCTGAACCCTCTCTTACTCATCCTACTGTACCTGTAAAAAACAAGTAAATAGCAGTTGATTGTGAATAGACTTTCCAAGCTCAAGTTTTTTTCTTTGGATAATATTCCTTGTGATGATGATGGATGTCTATAGGCACATGGAAACACTGCCCACCCCAACTGGCCACCCTTATACATGTGTAGTAACTGGTGGTAGAGTGGTAGCATCTGCCCATGTACCCAAAATCTCCTGCATGTACACAACTCTGTAATCACTAGTGTCGCAATGGCCATCACATCACTAGGATCACATGCTCCAATAAAAGAGCGTAATCCTTTTGGTCCAATGATCCATCAGCCCCAGAGATGCATGTAGCCCACCACCCAGTGCCTCCAATTCCAACCCATTGCTCCATAGCCCTTCAGTCACTGCAGCAGCCCCATGCTCAAGGACCACCCAATGATAGTGAGTAGCATAACCACTACAGTCACCACCTGGGCTGGCTGCAGTCTAAAGGACAATGTTATATTTAGAAAGTAAAGGAGAATGCTATTGTGACACAAGTAGATAGGGTAGGATAGAGTGGTCTGAGTGGGATGGATGGGGTGTAGGTACAGTATACAGATGCTGATGAGAGCAGGGAGAACACTAGACCATCGGGACTGCACTCCAGTATATGGCTGGTCACAGAAGGGGGGGTTACAGGAACAGGGTGACCACTCTGTTATACAGATGACCAGTTTGGGGGCAGGGGCCTAGGGACCAGTGGACTACCAGGGGTTTACTCTAGTATACAAGCAGACATAAGAGGGGGCAGGAGCTGGTGGCCCATTGGACTGGTATACAGGCAGGCAGTAGAAGGGTCAGGGGCTGGGGGACCATTGAACCACCAGAGGTTAAACTCTGCCATGCGGACAGGAAATGGGGGACAGTGGCCCATAAAACCATTGGATCACCAGGGGTTACATGCTGGTATATGGGTGGGAAATGGGGTGGAACTGGCCATGGGATCATTGGACCACCAGTGGTTACATTCTGGTATACAGGTGGACAATGGGGATGCAGGGGCCCATTAAACCACTGGAACACCAGTGGTTTCACTCTGGTATACAGGTGAGCAATGGGGGGAAGGGAACGGGTGGACACTGGAAAACCAAGGTTTGCACTCTTGACTATGTGTGTAAAACCCTTACTATACACTTGACATACTGTATTAATTAGTAATTCACACACACTGGTGTTAAAGAAAAGAAAACAATGGAGACATTTTCAAATACTCAAAAATAGAGGTCACGTGATGGCAGCCTGAGAAGCGGCAGCAGCCCTCTACAGCTCCGTGAATCCGCCACATATTATAACCTCTTGGGACGATTCCTTAATTAGATTTCGACACAATTCTGTGATATAACTTTGAGCAAAAACTGAGGCAACTGTGAACGATCGAGAAATGGAGGTATATATGAAAAAAGCGCCTCCGCGGCACTCACCCCCACCTTCGCCAGAGGAAGATAAGGCCGCAGTCATCCCAAGCAACAGACAGCGGCTCGAGTAAAGAGGTACCATTCAGGCTGC
This sequence comes from Neoceratodus forsteri, assembly GCA_016271365.2. Lineage (NCBI taxonomy): Eukaryota > Metazoa > Chordata > Ceratodontiformes > Ceratodontidae > Neoceratodus > Neoceratodus forsteri. Next base: position 30,503,914 of record CM028129.1, read on the forward strand.
TCTTACGGAGGAGCGGTTCCTAGAGGTAATGCACCCTCTGCAGAAGAAGATTGCCAGGATATACGAGGATCTCCAGCATGTCAAGACCTCTGTGCAGTCTCTGACAATTCGAGTATCGGACTCAGAAGTAAAGTTAGTCTCGTTAGAGAAGAAGCATGACAGGAGCGAGTTGACTATGTCTCTTCATGGAAAGAGGATTAAAAAACTCGAGGAGAAAATCGAGGACCTGGAGGGCAGAAGTAGGCGAAACAATCTGTTAATAATTGGTATTCCTGAAAAGGAAGAGGGAGATGCCCCTATTCTATTTCTTCAAAAACTGTGTGTGCGAATTGCCGGTCCCTCCCCGAATGGAGCTGCTTATATTATAGAGAGGGCACATCGGGCCCTTTGACCTCCTCCACAGCCTGCTGCCCCTCCTAGGCCACTTATCTGTAAAATGCTCAACTATTTAGACAAACAACATGTCTTGGCGAAGGTGCGCGGGCTACAAGAAGTACAGTGGGAGGGGCATAAAATTCGGATTACGCAAGATTTACCACAATCAGTCCGGATAAAGCGGCAGGGAATGCATCCCATTGTTGTGAAGCTTATCGCAGCAGGTACCCCATTTCGAATGAAATATCCGGCAGTTCTCCAGGTGAAGGTTGGAGAAAAATGGGTAGCCTTTGAATCGCAAGATCAAGCACAGCAGGAGCTGAAAAATTTCTTCCCGGATCTTTTCAAGTGAGAGAACTTCGGGATTTGAAAGGCAGACTCGGAGTTGGACAAGGACAGAAATTTTGTGACCTGAGACTGGGTTTTATAGAGCCCTGCGTGGAGAGCTAGTGGAGAGTTTGCTTCGTCTTCTCGTAAATTGCTTTTTCCTTCCATGCACAGACTGTGGAGATGGGATATTTACAGTGATTCTCTGCTTAGGGTGGCGTTTGAAGGGCAGCCGTAGCTGCATGCTGGACATGTCTGATACCAGTAGAAGAGTGGGTCAGACCGGCCTTTTTTTTTTTTTTTTTCCTTTCTTTCTTTTTTCCCCGGACTGAGACTGTGCAGCTCCCCAAGTTAATTACACTCTGGTGTTTGAGTGCAAATGTTGCGATTAAACGCACCTTATTTTTCTGTTTTTTCTTTGTTCTCTGGAATGGAGGGAAAGGCTAGGGGATGCTTAACCGGATGTCCGAATTCCTTTTGTCATTCGTATGTCAAATTACAACATTTACAGTTTGGTCTTGATTAGTTAATGGGTTCTAGGTGGGTAATGACGAAATGATTAGTACAGTTGGAATCTTACGTAGTGCATATTATTGTCGGGTGTGTGGCGGGGGCCGGGAGGTGACAGAGGAGGAGAGATAGGAGGGTAGCTGCTGCAATTCAGTTGCTGCGTTGGGACATCACTCACCTGAGAGTGAATTGTGGAGCAGTTATTAGAACTGGGGGTGGTATAGAGTAGAATGTTGTTAGGGATTGGTGGGTATGATGGGGGGATAGTGCGATGGGGGGGTTAAGATAGTTAAGTTTCCTTTGGTAGTAGTGACTAGGGGATTGGGGAGGGGCAACCAGGTGTGTTATTCTAGGATCTCAACTGTCTATTTTCGTCGGTTCTCAGTCAAAATGGATGAGATCGCAATTTCCAAAATGACCAGCAGTATTTCCAGTTTTGTTTAAAGAAGTTCATATATGGCAAATTACTATAAGGTTGTAAGCTGGAATGTCAAGGGGGTGCATGACAAGTGCAAAAGGCAGGTGGTTCTTAAGCATCTTCACCATCTACAAGCTGGAGATTGCCTGTCTCCAGGAGACACACCTCTCAACAAGATGTCAATTTATTTCTCAAAGCGTGGGTGGGACAATTTTATGGAGCCGGGAAATCCACGGCTAGTGGGGGAGTTGTGATACTAATAAGGAAAAGAATCCCATTTAAGTTGGATAAGGAATTATGTGATCCAGAGGGCAGATACATAATAATAAGAGGGTCCCTGGAAGGGCAGCAGATTATCCTAGGCTCTGTGTATGGGCCTAACTCTGAGTCTCCCCACTTTTTTACCAAGCTTTTAGATCTTTTGGTCACTGATCCACCTACTTTGAGTATAATTGGTGGAGACTGGAATGTGGCACCCTCCACGGACATGGATAGGTCTGACTCCTGGAAACGGGGACTGTCACCCTCGCAGAGGGTGCTGCGTGACCTCATGTCAGGGGCCGATCTTCTGGATGTATGGAGGGTTCTCCATTACGGAGAAAGTCAATATACTTACTTCTCGCCTACCCATAAATCCTTTTCCCGTATTGATTTTTTCTTGATGAGTGCCTTTGCTCTGTCTGGAGTAAAGGGTGCGGATATACATGCGAGGGTCATTTCTGACCACTCTCCCATTTCCCTTACATGTTTCCTGGGTTCGAGTACCCTAAATGACTTCTTTTGGAAATTAAATAATCAGCTGCTTCAAAGGCCAGAAACTCTTCAATATATTAAAAAGTTTTTGGTTAACTTTCTTTTGGATAATAAATGGTCTATAGCTAGGACCGACATGATCTGGGCAGCGTTAAAATGTTCCCTGAGGGGTGAATGCATTAGGTTGTCCACAACGAGATGTTGACAATTTAAGGATAAGATGGCTAGCTTGCTTTCAAGGATCCGGACTATGGAATTTACCCTATCCGGCATTCTCCAGATAAGGACTGGGTTGCCTTGCACCAGTTGCAGAGTCAGTACTCTGATTTGATATACCAAAAAACAGAGCTCGCCTTGAGATGTACTAGAATGAAGTACCTAGAGGCTGGTGAAAGGGCCGGTAAACTACTGGCCATTCGGCTTAGGCAAGCTGCAGCATCGCGAGCCATTCCCTGCCTTAGGTCTGTCCCCACTAACAATTTAGTGACTTCGCCCCAGGAGATGTCCAAGGCGCTGCGCTCTTACTATCAAGGGCAGTAATCTGAAATCCAGGTGGCTAGACCTGCATTCCGGGATATATTTGAGTACTTGGAAGCCTCGGACCTTCCTAAGTTAAGGGCCCCTGAAGGGGAACTCCTTGGGAATCCAATCACGCTGCAGGAAGTGACAGGAGCAATTGATCAGCTTGTACCAGATAAATCCCCTGGCCCTGATGGACTTTCTAAAAATCTATATAAAAGCTGCTCACAAGAGCTTGCTCCCCTTTTAGTTGAAGTCTATAATTATTGGTTTGACAAGGGATGTCTGAGTCCAATTTCCTTAATCGATAATCACCCTTATACATAAACCTGGGAAGGATCCCATATATCCAAATTTATAGGCCTATTTCTTTAATTAATATGGACATCAAAATTTTAGCCAAGATTTTGGCCATGAGACTGGTGTGCTGCTTCCACTCGTTAGTAGAGAGCAGATAGGTTTTATGAAGGGTAGGTCCTCTGTAGATCATATCATAGAATTAATGTATATCCTTTTCGGCATCCAAGGATTCAAAGATTCCCTCTGTTTTGTTATCCTTGGATGCCGAGAAGGCATTTGACAGAGTCTCTTGGGATTTTCTTTTTGAAACCCTCGCCTATATGGGTTTCCCTCTAATTTTCTTAGGTGGATTAAATTGTTATATACAACCCCGTCAGCACAAATTTGGGCTAATGGGATAATGTCGGCTCCTTTTCAACTTCAGAGAGGGACCAGGCAAGGTTGCCCCCTCTCCCCATTATTATTTAATCTTTATCTAGGGCCCTTGATTACGAGGTTGCTAACCTCGCCCAAACTTGAGGGTGTGGCAATAGGGACACAAAGATACTCCCTTTCGGCATATGCAGATGACCTTCTTTTACATCTTCAATACCCGGAAGTGGGCATACCAGTGCTCCTGGACGAGATTGAACGATTTTCCTCAGTCTCCCACTATAAACTTAATGAATCCAAGACCAAAGTTTTTCCCCTAAATAACAATACGCCACGTTCCATGCTTGGTAATACTAATTTGGTATGGGAACCTAAGTTCCTTATGTACCTTGGGATTAAGATTGCCAGGGAGATCCCTACTATGTTTAGGCTTAATCTCACAGATTTGCTGCATGTAATTAAATTGGATCTAGACAGATGGGGAGATCTTTCTCTTTCTCTGTGGGGAAGAATAAATATTATAAGGATGAATGTTTTGCCCCGAATATTATATCCCTTAGGAATGTTGGGTCTGTTTATCCCTAAAAAGTGGTTTGGTAAATTAAATCAAATACTTACTGCCTTCCTTTGGAGGTAAGAGTGTTAAACGATCCTATCTTAAACTTTCCGGCACTCAAGGAGCGGGGTTTAGCAGCCCCTTCTTTTTTTCTCATTATTATGGTGCTCAACATTTGGCGAATGTCATATTGGGCTAGAGAGGTATTGGGAGATGAGACGCAAGAGTATGTACTTTTATGGTTAGACATCGAACAATACCTAGCAGCCCAGTGTGGCTGCTCACTCCCTGCCCTGGTATACACTATCCCAAAAGCAATCCCAAAGCCTCTTCGGAATATACCACTTCGGTGGTCCATTAAGGCCTGGCATCAACTGCAAACTCACTTATCTCATATCGGGCATGCTTCGTTGGAACAGCCAAATATGAGGAATCCCCATTTTCTAATTGGTCGGAAGCCCATTCCCCCGGGTTTCTTACCTTTGCCCTATACTGCTAAGCTTAAAGATATATATGAGGAAGGCCGAGTAATTTCGTTTGATCTCTTTAGAACTAGGTTTAAGGTGCCTGTCACAGCTTTTTTCAAGTATGAACAACTTAGGAGGGCTGTCCTTGCTTATTTGGGATCAGGGACAGCAAGTCAAGGGTCAACAGAAGCTCTTAATATTCTTCTGAGAGCATCGAAGGAACCCCATGCTGTGTCAGTAGTTTACAAAGCAATCTAGAGATTGGATTTGAGGTTGCCACAGGGGTGTGTTATGTGGCTGCAGACATTTTCCTTAAGGATGAACCACATTTCTGGACTGCAATCTGGCAGAACTTATACAGATTTCTCAAGCAAGACAGATTGCGGCTGATGCAATTCAATCTTATGCATAATTTATATTTTACGCCATACAAGCTATACAAATTGGGGAATAGGTCTACCCCTGATTGCCCCAGATGTGTTGCTCATACTGGGACATTGTATCATATGATATGGGCTTGTTCTACGGTCCAGAGATTTTGGTCGGCTATTAGGAGTAAGCTCGATCCCTTGCTGGGTTTGGATTCGTATATTAACCCTGAGATTTGTTTACTAAATTTATTTCTGCAGGGCATTCCCAATGTTAGGAAAGCGCATTTGGCTTTGATCTCAGCAATAGCTAAATAATTATCCTGAGGCACTGGACCGAGGAATCAGCCCTTTCAGTTATTGAATGGCACAAAGAAATGCTGTTTGCCCTTCAGTTAGAGAAGCACATTTTAGCCATGAATAATAGATTGAAGATCTACCAGAGCAGATGGGTCGCTTGGATGCTATACTTACTTTATGGAAACCATGATAGCTCTTGGTGGGGTAAATTTTGTTTTGTTATAGATTGATAACTGAGACGATCGCCTGGTGGGGAGGGTAGGGGTGGAGGGTGAGTGGGGTTTTCGGGGGTGGATACATGGGTAAATGTAACTGGACTATTGTTCTTTTCTTACAGTTTTCTTTGGGGGGGGGATTATTACTGTCTGTTTAATTGTTTCCTATATAGATGTTGAAGTTTATGATATATTAATAAAGTATATTGAAATAAAAAAAAAATACTCAAAAATATATTTATTTTAAAATGCCATACATATAACTATCCCCGCCCAAAAATAATTTGCTCAAAACAGCAAAAAAATCAACCCCAGATCCTCCCCCCTTAAAAAGGCATCAGGGATTTAAATTAATGTTACTCTGTACATTTTTAACTGAGGGCTTAGGGAGCAGAGTGTTTTGGAAATGTCAAGCTCTTCAATTCACAGATCGACATCTGCTGGTGCCTAACACCCACCACAAATGCCTCGGTGATCCAGCCTTTACACTGCTCTCTATGTCTCTGCAACTTGCTGAAAATGGTTTCTAGCACTCCTTCTATTCTTGCCATATTTTGATGCAAATCAACTAAATCCTTGTGCAACACAGCAACAGCAGGGTCAAGGCACTGCTTAACAAACTCTTGCATCAGCTTGGATGGATCTGCTCTCCAGCTGCTTCCCTGTCCAGATTTCTTCCTCCCACACCATGTTTTCTCATCACAATGTGCTGCTGTGGCTTTGGGTTATCCTCTTTACTTCACTGGATGATATTATCCTGGCCCTGCAGACACACTTTGTCTTTTAAATATGTTCCTTCTTCTCTTCCTTCTTTACCAAGTGGCATTTCCTGTGCTCTGCTTCTTTCTTCTACATCTTCAGGAAGCAGTATAAAGCTCTGGTTAGGGCACTGAGCTGCAAACCTGGAGACCTGGGTTTAAATCCCACAAACCCCACTGGCGTACTGTTAGACCCTGTGCAAGTCATTTAACTTCCTTCTGTACCCAGGTCACACCTGGAGACAAGCTTTGGCTTAGTGTGCCTTGCCTGATTAAACAGTTTCCCCTTCCCTTCCATTCCGTTCCCTTCCCTTCTTTTGATGTTTAAGGCATGCCTGTAACACCTTTTGCTCCTTCCGTCACGTCATGACCTCCCTCCGTGTATCTGTATTGTTGCTGCTGGGCAGACTAGATGGCACCGGTTGCTCCACATCACTTATGTACAGAGAGAGAGCCAGAAGAATATTGACATAAACTATTTCCAAAATATATTCTCTCACTCTGTCTCCCTCTCTTTTTACCTGATTATTAATACATTTAGTTTGAAAAATCATTATGATAGGCTTTATTGGCTATTTCCATTTCAAGTTGTTAAACTACAGCTTGTCACAGGGTACATTTCAATGCTAAAACACTGAATTCACAGCCCTGCAGGTGTATGTGCAGCTGCACAGGATGTAGGAGAACCCTTTAGCAGTATGGGGATTGTATTTTGACTGGCTGGGCAAGTCCATAAAATGTCACAATCATAACATCTGACTTTGGGATGCAAAGTCATCTTTTTTTATTTATTTTTTATTTATTGAAATCTCAGATGTATACCTTTGTGCAGAAGCTCTTTACATAGGTTCCACATCATAAGATTACATTGTCAGGTAATGGGCACAAACATCACCAGCAAACAGGAATATTACAGTGATTACAATGAAGAAGGACAGAAGGCAAGAAGAAGAACATATTTTGTCAACGACATGAAAGTATAAGCACTTAGCCACCTGGTTTAGGGTGATTGAAGCATATGTTAACTACTAAACATAAAATAGGGAACATATTGTGAATATATGAATGCAGCCTTTGTAGCCTTGTCATGGATGAATAAGCAAGAGGGGAAGGTACAGGTAGTGGGTTAAGGGGGGGATAAGAGTAAAAGGGGTGAAGTAGAGGTAAGGTGTGGCAAGGAGCAGACAGGGAAGGGTGAAGTGATTGTGTGGGGGGCAGTAAAGTAGACGGGGATAAGTGCTAAGTTGACTGATGTGCTCCAAAGTGAGGCAACAGGATTTTGTTGACTACAATTGCTGACATGGAGCCCAGGGCTAGGATGGGACCCCTTGCAAGCAGTCACAGGTGGTGCTAGCGAAAAGTTGGTTCCTAAGATTGTGTTTAAAGGATCCAAGCATGGTTGAAGAGGTTATGCCCATGTGCAAGGAGCTGAGCCAGCGTGGAGCTCTGTAGGCAAATGCACACTGATCAAGGGCCATCCTACAGCATGGGGTTTTGAAGAACTGGTTATTGGATCTTCTGGTACTTCTTGCATTCCAGTGTGGAGTAAGAAGGTGCTGAACCCCTGGAGGCATCATGCCTGAGCTAATTTTCCTTGCCAGCAGGCAGGTTTGATACTTGAGTCTGCCATTAAACTGCAACCAGCTAGCCTGGGAGTACAGAGCTCAGGTGTGTATAAGGCATGCAGCACCTGTGAGAAGCTGACAGGCTTTGTTTAACTCCATGTTGATCTGGCGAAGGGCAGTGTCAGTGGCAGAAACCATAGACAACTAGGCCATAAGCTACGAGTGAGACAATGGAACTGTTTAAGGCCAAATTCAAGGCTTCTGGGGTCAGGTTATGTTTATGCCTGTATAGTAACCCAAGGCACATGTTGATTGCTTTGGTGACATTGTCAATGTAGAGGGCATATGACAGGGTGGAGTCAATTGGAATGCCCAGGTATTTGAAGTTACTTACAAGTTCTAGAGGAGAGCCCTTAGCATTGGTGATGTTGAGAGGGAAGGCCTTGTGCTTACTTTGGGAGCTAGAGAACATCATTGTCTTTGCCTTTTTGTAGTTCATTACAAGCTTATGCTCTGTGAACCATTTCTCAGTAGATGAAAATCCTAGTTGTAGATGTTCCTGTAGGTGATGAGGGTGGGTGTTACTGGTAAAATAACCATGTCATTGGCATGTAAGAGGATTTAGCCATGACAAGATTCTGGAAGTTTATTAAGGAAGATGCTGAACAAGAGTGGTCCAAGGATGGAGCCTTGCAGAACACCCGAGTGGACCAGCTTCCCATTTTTACCTGCTGTGAGCTGCAGCTAAGGTAACTGTTGAACCATTTTACGGTGTTTGTGGAGACCCCGATGCCAGTTAGTTGATCAAGAAGGAGGGCATGGTTAACAGTATCAAAGACTTTAGTTAAATTAATGAATGTTGCACTGACCACATGGCCTTGATCCAGAGAAAGGTGAATTAAGCTGGTGAATTCCAGTAGTGCAGTAATGGTACTGTGCCACTTCCTAAATCCATGCTGTTGGAGGCACTGGAGCTGGTACTGTTTCAATGAACTGGTGGGCTACCATTCATTCTGGGCCTTTGATAGTGGGGAGAGGATGGCAATCAGCCTGTAGTTACCTGGCAAGGTCTTGTCCCCACTCTTGTGCACTGGGGACACAATCACAGCTTTCCATTTTTGGGGTAATTGTGAGAGGTGAAGAGACAGATTGAATATTTTAATGATGGGTACAGTACTAGGATTTCATACAGGGCAAGGCTGATAAACTTGAGGTCCAGTGCTTCACCACTGAATCTTGACTTGCAGAGCACCTTGGTAAGGAATTTTTTTGCCTCCCCCACTGATATTTCCTTGAAGTGGAATAGCGAATGGTCAGAGATGCCTGAGTGAGTATTTGCCAGGGAAAAGTCAAAGTAATCAGCAGGAAGAACACTACTTAGGTCAGAAAAAACATGATTGAATGCATTGGCTATGGTGTGAGGCTCCAGAGTAGGATTTCCATCAATAGTGAGCATGGAGGGGACGGATTTTGGGTCTTTCCCAGTAATGTCCTGAAGGTTGCTCCACAAGGTCCTGCAGTTGTTCCATGAGTGAGAGAGGGCTTCTTTACAGTACTGCCTTTTTGCATCTCAAATTGCCCTTGTACATTAATTCCTTGCTTTTATGTATGCATGAATGTTGGAAGGGGTACTTGAGGCCCCTGCCCTAAACCAAAGATGGTCTCGAGAATTCAGTAATTCAATTAGGTCTGATGAGATCCAGGGATTGTGGTTCCCTTTAATTTTATGTGTTTTTATAGGAACATGCTTATCACAGATAGCATTAAATTGGCTAATAAAATGTTCAAGAGCTATGTCTATGTCACATGCTGTGAAGAGGTCTGACCAGTCTATTTGTCTAAGGTCAGATTTGAGCTGCTCAAGGTGTCCCGGGATGAGAACCTGGTTGGTAACTGTTCTTCCAGGTGGCTTGCTGAACTTATTAGATCAGAAGAACTTGAAAGGGGAGTGGTCACAAAGGGCATCGGGGAGAATGGTGGTGTCTGCAACATGCCCTGGATGGTTTGAGAGCGCCCAGTCTAGCAGGGTTTGTTACCCAATCTTCTAGTTCCTTCTTGTGGGAGCTTTAACCAGCTGTGAAAAGTGGATAGCAGAGAATGCATCTTTGATGTCTACAGCATCCAGAGAGAGCCAGTTGATGTTGAAGTCACCAAGCATTATGATCTTAGAGACAAAGCCTGTCGGAGTCTCTTTAGGTGGGATATAAACTGAGAGCACAGTGATTACTTTATTGTGTGCTCCTAGTAGCAGTTTAACAGCTAGTATTTGAATAGTATCACTGCAATTGGGTATGAGAAGAGCAAAACCCTGAAGAGAGTCCTTCAGGTAAAGTGCACAGCCACCCCACATTTAGTGAGCCGATCTTGCCTAAATACTGTGTAGCCTGTTATAGAGATAACATTATTTGGTATCTCATGAGACAACCAGGTTTCTACTATGGAGAGAATGTCTGGGTTATATTGGGTGACCCATATGTGCAGGCTGTCGATTTTAGGAAGAAGGCTGCAGATGTTGATTGATGTGAATGTAAGAGTGCCAATGTTTTTATGAGGGGTGATAGGGGAATGAGGAGGACCAGGGTTGGGATGTATGTTGCCAGAGAGCAGAAGTAGTAGCAGAGTCAGTCTTTTGACATGAATCATAAACTGATTTTTGTTGAATGATCCCTTTCTACTAAGGGAGGTGAGTATCGTAAATGTACACTGTAGATTGGTGAGAGTGTGGATAAGGTCCACAATGCACAGCATGACAGGGCTATGCTGCTGTGTGAAAATCCTGGTTGATCCCTGACAGTGAGGGAGGTCAACAGTATTTCAGTAGAGGTAAGAGGCCATAGATGCTGAAATGATCTCTCCAGCATATAGCTTTGTGGGTGTGGCCCCACTTTTGCAAAGGCCAGAAAGGGTAAAGAGCATGACAAAAATGAGGGTCCAGATAGGTAGAGATGACACACTGTTCATTTTTGTTAAAAGGATTGGGTTTTTGCTAGCTATCAGTGAGCCTAACACAGTGGAGAGGGTATAAACTAACAAGGGGTGGAGAATCAGGTTTAAGATAATGGATGGTCAGGCAAGTGTTCAGGATGGTTTCAGGAGCCCTCTAGTGGTTGAAGTAGATATCTTGCAAATGGGGAAGTAGACACCTAAAGGAAAACTACACCCAAAACTTGAAAAAATATATGTTGTGCAGAGTGTTTTAATTTGCATGTGAAGTTCTAGTGTTTCCTTCCCTCTGACTGGTATTAGGAGTTTTTCCCAAATTAGCCTGCTAGCTTTATGCTAGTTTTACGACCCCTGGGGATCTTCATACCTGATAGCATAATTGTATTTCTTGTTCCTGCAGTGCATCTTGTCTCATGTGACTGTGATGTAAGAGAGACCCAACATTCAGCACACACATGCCAAACAAACTAAATATCTTGGAAGCTTTACAAGCTGCACAAAAATTACCAGCAGCAAAGTTTTTCAGGACAGTAAAACCTTTAGGATGAGGGTGGTCACTAAGCTGAATTCTACAGATTTTAAAATATAGCCATCTCTATTGTTGTGAACTGATTGTAATGCAGTGCTTTCTGATGGATTTATGGGCTCTGCTACATCACCATCACATGAAACAAGATGCATTGTAGGACAAAGAAATACAATAAAGCTATTTGATATGAAGATCTCCAGGGGTCGTAAAACCACCCTAAAGCTAGCAGGCTAATTTAGGAGAAACTCCTAATACCAGTCAGAGGGAAAGAAACACTAGAACTTCACATACAAATTAAAACACTCTGCACAGCATATATTTTTTCAAGTTTTGGGTGTAGTTTTCCTTTAATTCTTCACCTATCACTTGACCAATACAATCTATAAAAGAAAGTGTTCAGAAAGGGTGAGAAGGGGTGGTGGGGCGATTGCATAGCACCAGCAGGAGGAATGGCTGGAGTGCTGGGCTGCCAGCTAGGGAGCCGCACAGGAGGGCTGGATGTCATCGTTGGCAGGCGGCAGCCGTGGAAGTTAGAGCTGCACCCCAGGAAACTGCCCATTCAGGCTCAAATCTGTGAAGGGAAGAGTGAGAGGGAGTTTAAATGGTTGAATTAAAGAAAGGAGGAGGCAGACTGAATTAAACAAAGGAAGAGGACAGGGAGACTGGTGGCAGATCACCACCGTGGGTGGGGCAGGACCGTAATTAAACAAAAGGAGAATTCTCTGAGCACAGGAGAGGTCCCAGAAGACTGGAGAAGGGCTCATGTGATCCCACTCCACAAGAGTGGTAGCAGGAAGGAGGCAGGGAACTACAGACCAGTCAGTCTTACCTCAGTAGTGAGCAAGATTATGGAGACACTCCTTAAGGAAAGGATAGTGCAACACCTGGAATCCATAGGAGCACAGGATCCGAGACAGCATGGGTTTACAAAGGAGGTCCTGTCAAACTAATCTCATAGATTTCTTTGACTGGGTAACCAGAGTGGTGGACCAAGGGGGAGCAGTTGATGTTGCCTACCTTGACTTCAGCAAAGCTTTCGATACTGTTACACATAGAAGATTGATTAATAAGCAGGGTAGGCTCGGGGTGGGTCAGACGTTGGTCAACTGGGTGGCAAACTGGTTGATGGGCAGAAAACAGAGAGTGGTGGTAAACGGTATACAGTTAGAAGAGATGCAAGTCACAAGTGTGGTACCTCAGGGATCAGTCCTGGGGTGAGTCCTCTTCAATATCTTCATTAGTGACATTGCAGATGGACTGGAGGGTAAGGTTTGTCTGTTTGCAGATGACACCAAGATCTGCAACAGAGTAGATGATCCAGATGGTGTGGGCAGAATGAGAAGAGATCTGGATAAACTAGCAAAATGGTCGGAAGAGTGGCAATTGGGGTTTAATGCAAAGAAGTGCAAGATCATGCACATAGGGAAGAGAAACCCTGAAGCCACCTATAGGCTGGGAGGAGAGTTGCTGGCAGTCACAAGGGAAGAAAGAGACTTGGGCTTCATCATCACCGATGACCTGAAATCATCCAAGCAGACCCCTAAAGCAGTAGGTAAGGCTAGAGGGATGTTGGGGTGTATTAGTAGGGGTATCACAAGTCAGAAGAGGGAGCTAATAATCCCTCTTTACAAGACAATTGTTAGGCCCCATCTGGAGTACTGCATGCAGTACTGGAGGCCACACCTTCACAAGGACATTAACCACATTGAGGCAGTCCAGAGAAGGGCAACCAAAATGGTGCAGGGACTACATCAGAAAACATATGGGGACATATTAACTGAACTGAATATGTATACCCTAGAGCAAAGGAGGGAGAAAGGTGATATGATTGAAACATTCAAACACCTTAAGGGCATTAACAAGGTGAAAGAGTCTAACATGTTTCAATATAAAAAAAATAGCAGGACAAGAGGACAAAGCATGAGATTAGAGGGAGGCCAATTAAGGGGTAATGTGAGGAAGTTCTTTTTCACAGAAAGGGTGGTGGATGCATGGAATGGCCTACCTCAGGAAGTAGTGGATATGAATAAAGTGCAGGGCTTCAAACAGGCATGGGATAGGCATAAGGGAGCAATACAGATGAGTATGAATAGATAGGCCATTGACAGAGCAAAGGCCTATGGCACATTCATAAGGTAGAAAAAGAAATGAGCAGACTGGATGGGCCTTGTGGTCCTTATCTGCCGTCAACCTCTATGTTTCTATGTAGAATTAAGTGAAGGGTGGGGTGAGCAGAGTAATCATGGACTATCACTGGCACTACCAGAAGTATTACATGTTTCAGTGAGTGGAAGAGAAGCCAAGGTTGACTCTGGCTAACTATGCTCACCCTCACAGAAAGCAGTATTTTCAACAAAACAAAAAATTAATCTTACCACTTTCATAGCTCTCACTGACACCAACAAAATCCTGACGTAGCAGATGATCACGTGACGCTCATGGAGTAAGGCAGCAGCTCGTGGGTTTCCCGCTCCCTGCCACTACAAATTTCACTTCTGCAAGGAAAAACAGGGTGAGCAGGCATTGGGACATCATCTAGAGCCTGTAGGAATGGGTCCCGTTACTTTTGGTGATATCACCCGTTTTTGTAAATTAAGCAGCCGAATTTAGTACCGGAGGTTGTGCGCTCGCGATCGGACAGCAGCTTGTGAGTCTCCTGCTCCTGCCAGCACAAATTTCATTTTTGAGCAGCAAAACGTAGCGAACAGACTCTGGGACACTGTTAGGAGTCTACAAGTAGAGGTTTTGGGACTTTTGGCGATAACGCTCGTTTTTGAAAAATTTTCAGCAGCCAAAGCAAGAACCGGTAACTGCACGCGGTAAGGCAGCAGCCTGTGGGCCTTCCTCTCCCTGCCAACAAGAATTATATTGTGCTCAGCTAAACATATATTTTGCACAGCAAAACCAACTGAACTGGCACTGGGATATTAGTGGGTGCCTGCAGGTGTGGGTTTTGTGGCAACCAGCGACAACGCCCGTTGTGGAAGATGCAGACAGCTGACTCAGAATCGGAAGCTAAATGTCCATGAAGGGGCTCATCGCCATCGCTCCAGGAACAAGAGCTAAAACCTGAGAAGATCTATAATGACCTTTCTACTATAAAAGATGCCTTATTCAAACTCATAGAGGAAGTGGCAGAGATAAAACCAGCCTTGTCACAGTTAGCGAAGGGTGACCGATGCTGAGGCCAGAATCTCATCCTTGGAGAGAGCTATGGACAAATCAGGCCCCAATATAGTGGAGTGCAAAGAAACATTGTCAAATTGGAGGATCGTCTAGATGACCTGGAGGCACAACAGACATAATAATCTGGTCCTGCTGGGTCTCCCAGAAGGAGAGGAAGGGCGAACACTATTCAGTTTTTACAGAGACTTATCAAGAAATCGGGCCCCTCACCCAATGGGCGGAATATATTATAGAGAGGGTCATAGGGCCTTAGAGCCAAACCTCCACCTTCGGAGCCACCGAGGCCAGTTATTTTCAAACTACTGAACTATTTGGAAAGAGAGCATATTTTAAATGGAGTGAGGAAGCTAGCAGTTTTCCAATGGGAAGGTAAAAAACTGCATCTGGTGCCTGATTTAACCTGGAAGATGAGGCAAGCTCGAGCTAGCTTCAGGCCGATTACTTCGGAGCTCTGGGCGGCAGGGATCCGGCACCGTCTACTTTATCCCGCGAGGCTGGAGGTTACACTCAAGGAAGGCCCGAAGAGGTTCAACTCGGCGGAAGAAGCACTCGAGTCCTTGAGATCTCTGCTACCTGACCTGTTTCCCAAGGGATGAGAGCTAAGTTTAACTATATGGACAGCATATAGGAACTTTCTGATTTTGCGAGTTTGTAGCTAAGATTCTTGGTTTGCTATTAACAATCAGTGACAAGTTGGGTTAGGTACTATGTATGTTGTTGTGTGTGATACTTAACCCTATAAAGTGGGGCAAGGGAGCTTTACCAACTATATAACTGTTATATTTTGGTTAGAAGTATTATAGTACTTTGGATTACAAACAGAGTATGGGGAGGGTTTCATATTCGTCCTTGCAGTTATAAACTAAAGGTTAATATTCTAATGAGGAGGCAGGCTATAATGACTGCATTTACGCCTGTGAGAATACTTTTGTTCTCTTTTTCTGTGATACCTGCATGAGTGGTGTTTTAAGAATAACAATAGTTTTCTTAATGGTAAATCATAGATGGGGGATTTAATTAGTTTAAATGGCCAAGTTAGGTCCAATTGCCAAGGGTATAATGCTAGACAAGATTTCATGGTAGGCTGGACAGCCCTGCTTTGATTATGCAATAGTTTCTGTTAGGAATAGTTCGCCTGCCCTCGATTTTGTAGACCTAGACAGAGCCCTTTACAGGGACTAATGCTTGGAGTGCCATGGAATGGCTTATTATTTCGTTTGCCAATGTCTGGAAGACTAGAGGTATTTAATGGCCTAATGCAGGCGTTTTTTTAGTTCAATGGATGCATTATACCCCTTAACTTCTAACTCTTATTCGATAATTCTTGTTTGTTAGGGTTTTACTGGGTGACTTAATTGTTGATCTAAAGAAGGAAGTAAATTTTCTTTCAGTAGCCTGGCTCATAGATAGGGTCTGATACGACTATATATCCAATCACAATAATAATTGTGGCAGCGGTGGGTACACCCGTCTCTATGTAGCATCATGTTCCAGAGGACGGGGAGTTGGCTTCAGGCCAGGAAGGAAAGTTATAGGTTATTTATGGGTGTGTTACTATTTTGTTTAGGGGTTGGAGGGGCATTTCGGGAAGGTAATTTTTTTGTTTCTGAGGGAATTTGTATGGGGAGGGGGGAGGGGGGGCAGCTATCCCAAGACCTCTATAGTCTGAGCATAAATGGAGGATAGGTTGAATATAATTTCTTGGAATATCAAAGGAGGAAAGGACAACTGTAAAAAATTTGTTATTTTGAACCACCTTGCCCGCTTGAAACCAGCGATAGTATTTTTACAAGAAACCCATGTTCTTGCTGACCGACTGGGCCATTTCAAGAAGAAGTGGGTGAATCAGGTCTTTGGGGCTGGATTTTCCTCTAATAGCGGGGAGTTGCCATTTTAATTGCTGGTGGGATTCCATTTATGCACTCTCAAATAATATCCGACCATGAGGTCAATTTATATTGGTTTAGGTAGTATTGAGAGGATTAATTTAGTCCTGGGTTCAGTATATGGGCTAACCTAGATTCACTGGATTTTTTACACAGTTAGGACTGACCTAGCTTCTTTTGGGAATGTCCCAATAATCATAGGTGGGGACTGGAATTTAGTCCAGGCTAACCGACTAGACAGATCGCACTGTAAAGGCTCTTCCTCTCCCCAGCACAGAAGGCCTTACGGGAGCTTATGCTATCAATAGGCCTAATAGATCCTGGCGTACCCTGAACCTCAGTCTTCGTGAGTATACTTTTCTTCTGGTAGCATAAGTCACACTCGAGATTAGACTTTCTGGTCAGCCAGTACAGTTTGTCTTGGGTGGTGGAAGCCGCAACTTTGCCCCGTGTAATCTCTGACCATTCACCTATAAGGATTATATGTTCTCTATCACTTCAACCAAGTAGGTCATACTCATGGTCATTAAATAACAGTATTTTAAAAGAACCCAAGACATTTACCAGATTTAAATCATTTCTAGAAAATTCTATTATCAGTAATTGGGGTTCCATTAACGCCATTGACCAAACTTGGGTGGCTCTTAAGTCTATGTGGCGAGGTGAGTTAATACGCTTAGCAACAGTCCGCAAGGTGAAGTCAAGGAAACTACTGGATGAATGCTTAAGGGAGATAAAGGAATTAGAAAAGTTAAATGACAACCAAAGAACGGAAGAACAAGAAAATAAACTAATTTCCTTGAGAAATTGGTATGCGGGTAAACAGAGAGAAAGTTACTAGTTTAGCCTCCAGAGTCAAGGCTTTATACCTGGGACAAGGTAGCAGGGCAGGAGGCTGTTGGCTTGCAGTTGAAACAAAATCTTGACAAGGTGGTGGACTGCTCTCAACCACCCAGAATCAGAAGGCAATTGATCACGGATCCGGCTGAAATACTAGGAATTTTTAAGTCTTTTTATCAAAAGCTTTACACAAGCCAGCAGCCCCCCACCCAGGTATTAGATGAGACCCAAGAGTTCTTGAAAACCATCCCTTTACCGAGATTGTCAAAAGATGTTGGCCCTCAATTGATAGCTCCCATCTCTGTGGAAGAAATAGACAATGTTATTGACTCATTTTGCCCGGATAAAGAGCCTGGCCCGGATGGATTTACAGCTCTTTTTTTTTCAGCAATTTAAAAATAATCTTGTGCCCTTATTGCAGGAGCTATTTTCTTTCTGGTGTGATCAAGGGATCAGGGACCAGACGCCATTCGAGGCCAAGATTATCTTGTTGCCAAAACCAGATAAGCCCATCGATGAAGTGAGTAGTTATAGGCTGATTTCTTTGTTAAATCTGGATGTTAAAATTTTTGCTAAAAATACTGGCCAACAGATTAAAATGAGTATGGCAGACTTTATTGAGCCCAGAGCAAGCCGGCTTTGTTGAGGTTGCTCCTCAGCTAATCATTTTAAATGAGTGTTTACCTGATTTCTGTCTCTGGACCCTGCGTTGGAAGTGTCATTAGTTTCATTAGATGCAGAGAAAGCTTTTGACAGGGTGGAATGGACCTTTATGTTCACTACCCTGTCAAAGCTAAACCTTCAGATAGATTTATTCACATGGTTCGTATTTTATATTCTTGCCCTGTAGCTAAAATCCAATGCAACAACTTAACTCGGAGGCCTTTCCTCTCTCTAGAGGTACCCGGCAGAGTTGTCCTTTATAGCCATATCTTTTCAATCTATACATTGAACCGTTAATTAGATCCATAAAGTCTAATAGAGAGGTGAAGGGGCTAAGGATTGGAGACACTGAATTTAAACTATCTGCATTTGCAGATGACCTACTGTTACACATTTCGGACTCTACTTCTTCCCTTCCTAAGGCTCTTGATTTAATCGATAAGTTTAGTAGATTTTCAGGGTATAATCTGAATAAGACCAAAACATCAGTCTATTCTTTGACCCCATTTCTTCAGAGAAGTTGGTGCCTTTCCTGGGACTTCGTTGGCAAACTAAATCACTAACCTATTTGGGGATTCAAATATCTAAGAATTCAGAGGACTTAACAGATTTAAATCTTAAACCGTTAATTAAAACCATCAAGGAAGATTTAGTCAAGTGGTCAAAGCTTCCGTTGACTTTGGAAGGAAGAGCCAATCGATAAAAATGGTGGTTATGCCCAAACTTTTTACACATTAGCTAATTTAAATGTTTACTTGCCGAGAAGTCTTTTCAAGCCGCTTCTTCAACAATGTGTGGCTTTTGTGGGAAACCCCTAGAAGGAGTTACCTCAAACTTACTCGGCAATGACGACTCGGAGGGCTTCAATTACCGGACTTCTATGTTTACTATCTTGCGATCCATCTGGCAAGGTTGGGAGCCTGGGCTTGTGATGAGGGCCTAGCATACCCTGGCCTTCACTTAGATCATCTATTTGTTAAAGGCCTTAAGTTGGATTTAGAATCATTACTTTATGCCCCATGGGCTAAGATTCCCAAGAGGGCAAGGGACACGCCGTTAGGATGGGATATTAAAGCTTTGCAACAGTTTTATGCGAAGTTCCAAATTTCATAACGATACGATTTATCCCAACCTATAGTAGGAAATCCGAATTTGATCATTGGGAAGCAACCAATATCTAGACGGGGAATTGAAGGGGAAATGAAGTTGCGGGTCAAGGATCTCTATCAGAATAATAGGCTACTTTCATTTCAGGCACTGGTGGAGAAATTGGGGGGTAAACCTCAATCCTACCTAAAATTAAGTCAAATACTAAGCTGCGTTAAATCGTATTTTGGTAAAAGGCTGGGGCAAGACATTCTGGGACCTATGTTTGTGGAGTTGAAAGGGTTTGTGCAAGCGAGCAAGGTGATATCAAAATTTATAAGTATATAATAATCAAAGGAATTCAAAGTGTCACCAGTCCCGGTACATTGGGAATTAAACTTGTCCTTGGGTAAATCAGCAGAAACATGGGAAAAGGCTTGGGTCGATATCTACAAATTTATCATGCAGGATAGATTGAGAGAAGTTCAATTTAAGTTACTTTATAACCTATGTTTTTCACCAGCTAAGCTTTCTAGGATGGGTAGTCGCTTTACAGCGAATTGTACTGAGTGTAATGATTCTCTGGCTACCAGCTACCACAAATTTTGGACCTGCCCCAAGGTGGTGGGATTGTGGCATTTGGTGAAGCAAAAGATTGGTCAATTTTACGATTTAGACAGGTTCTTCACTCCAGAGGCTTGTATATTCGGTGTGTTTGATAAAATACAAGGCAAATTAACTAAATGTCGATTAGCTATGGTAGCATCGGTAACTAAATCGGTAATTTTGCGCCACTGGAGGGGGACTGGACTCCATCGTGTCTTGGTAGTGGGAGGAGTTTATGAGCGCATTGAATGCAGAAAGATCGGTTCTTTCTTTTTATAATGCTTCACCAATATTTCATCAGTGTTGGGAAGCTATTCCAATGTTTGAAGGACAGAATACGGGTATTAGAGATAAAGTCCCTTATTCTCGCTTCTAACTATTGGAAGGATATAAACTCGACTTGGTACATTAATATTGTATCCTTTCCTCCTTGGTGCCTCCTCTTGTAGACTCAGCTAAACTATATATAGTTGGGTCATACTCTGTCTGTTTTTCTGAGGTTTCATTATGATTATATACACTAATCATGTGAGTCAGCCACAGGGATAGCTGCCAGGGGTGGACAGGGGGGGGTGGGGGTTGGATAGGTACCTTTTTTCCCTCTTATTTTGGAGGGGGTTATTGGGGGTCCTGTTTTGCTTTGTTACTCCTTTTCTGTTTATCGTTTTATGGTTTCTATGTATTATGCACTTGTTTGGTTTATATTTTATGTTGGATATGTTTCAATAAAGCTTGGTTACTTGCAAAAAAAAGAATCCTGATGTAGCTGGCCTGCTCTGTTCTTTCCAAGCACAGCTGCGTGTCTACTGGATCTGTTAAAGTACATAGAATGTGATGGTATTCTACTTATAGATCCCATCCACAGAACATTGAAAACATTTTCTTTTAAGATACAAATA
This sequence comes from Neoceratodus forsteri, assembly GCA_016271365.2. Classification (NCBI taxonomy): domain Eukaryota; kingdom Metazoa; phylum Chordata; order Ceratodontiformes; family Ceratodontidae; genus Neoceratodus; species Neoceratodus forsteri. Next base: position 30,524,355 of record CM028129.1, read on the forward strand.
GTAACAGTTTTTTCAGGACTGTTACAATGAAAGGGCATATGTAATACACTGAAATCCTACAGAGCTTCTCGTACAAAATGTTTATACCAAGTGTACTGACAATTATATATGTATGACAGTCTTATAACTACAGTAAGCAGAATTAGTGTAGCAGAATAAAAATGATAAGAGAAATCAAGGGCAGGAATTATTGAAACTGGTGAATGGCTGTTTTATGATACAATGGGCCCGATTCTAAAAGCTCCCAGCATGGTGCAATGTACCCCTTGTGTCAACAGATGCCCCGGAAGGGATTCTCAAATGCAGCCTGTGTGAACAGCAGGCTGTGCACTCCAAAGGGGGCTTACTCCATCTGCACCATCTGTGTGGCACAAAATGGATGGCTGCATGGCTCTAGGGGCTTGCAGCAAACATAGACTGCCAAATCTCCTGAATCGGGATTCTCAAAATTCTTAGAAAGGGCACATTTTTATGTACCCTTGGACCAGACAGGGCTGGTCGAAGGGTACTTAGAAATTTGGCCTCTGGGAGGAGTAAGCAATTCTTGGCAAAGCACCATGGTCCACCCAGCCCAGCTCGGATCCACCTGTTATTAGAAAAAGTCCCTGGTGGTCTAGCTGACACCACCCCACGTCCTGATTCCCTGTGATTAAAAGCAAAGTTGTCCCTGGTGATCCAGCGGACTGCCCCATCCCAATCCCCTATTATGTAATAGTAAAACTTCCTTGGTGATCTAGCGGACCACTCTCTCAAGCCCCAATCCCCCATTATGTAATAGTAAAACTTCCCTGGTGATCTAGCGGACCACTCTCTCAAGCCCCAATCCCCCATTATGAATATTTAAATTCAATTCAATTTATTTTACCAGGAGATGCACATTTGAGAAGAACCCATTTACAAAGAGGTCTTGGGGGACAGGCAAACATTCAATAGTACACAGTGCAAATACAAGGAAAATAACAAGTCATAAAAAGTGCGATGTGCAGTGTCCTATACATAGGGATAATAACAGAAATAGCATTGAACTGAATAACATTCAAGAGTTTATACATCAGGAGAGAACCTAATACATAAGATCAAGGCGTGATCGGCTAATACATACACTGGAGGCTAGGAGGTAACTAGAAAGGTGGCTAGACAAGAGAGGAAGTGGGATTTGAGAGAATAGTAGAAAGCAAGGACGTGGAGCACTGAAGAAGGAATGGGCTAAGTGAGAAGGGACAAGAAGAGCTGCAGTGGGAGGAGAGAGGGGGTGGGTAAGGAACCAGATGAGACAGAGGCCACAACTACAAGTGTTATTGCTGAGGCGAATAGGGCATGACAGCCTAACTGAGGCCTAGCTGTAGCATCGACAATTATTTACCTATACAGATTTTAGCAATGATTTGAAGAAGTATAGACTAGTCAGCTGGGTTAGTTTTAGGGTATGCTGGAGAGAATTCAACAAGGAAGGGATTGAATAACTGAGGGGTGCAAGGCCAAAGTGAGATCTAATTCTGGGGGTATCCAATCTAATAGAGTCATAATGCCTAAGAGAATATGAACATGAAGTAGTACTTAAAAGGTTGTGAATGTAAGTAGGAAGTTTCAAGGAGAGAGCTCTGTAGGCCCATAGGGAAGCATTACAGTGTCTTTGCTCAGCTAAAGGCAGCCAGCCTAGTTGTGCATAGAGTATGCAATGATGTGTATTAGCTGCAGCATTAGTGACAAACCTTATCGTCCTGTGGTAAAGGATGTCAAGTTTTGCAAGGGCAGTTTTAGGACAGTGGTGATATAAGATGTCCGTGTAAACGAGGAGGAGCAGAAAAGTTGACATGATAAGTCTTAGTTCAGCTTCTAAAGTTAGCAGATGTAAATCATCCCTGGTGATCTAGCAGACCCCAGTCCCAAGTCCCAATTCCCTGTTATGTATAATTAAATCATCCCTGGTGATCTAGCAGACCTCCTTCAAGCTCCTATCCCCCCTTATGTAAAATGAACACATCCCTTGTGGTCTAGTGGTCCCCCACCTCCCTCCCTGGCAGGCAGTACCCCACCACCCTACTCCCCCATCCCAAAACTGAGCCAGAGACTGGCACAGCCCACTATGCATAAGCATGGCCAGTCACTGACTGAGCTCTCAATGAATGCATACTGTATTCAATATGCACACATTGATTGACAGCTCAGTGGGCTGTCAGTCACTAAGCTGGCCGTGGTGGTGAGTGGTGGGCTGTGCCAGTTGCTGGCTCAGTTTTTGGATGGGGAAGCAAGATGGTGGGGACTGCCTGTTGGGGTGGGAGGTGGGGGTCCACTAGACCACCAGGGATGTGTTAATTTTACATAACAGGGAATCAGGGCTGATGGATTAACTAGATCACCAGGGTTGATTTAATTTTACATAATGGGGGATCTGGGCTTGGGAGGGGCTGATTGATCACCAGGGAAGTTTTACTATTAGATAATATTGGTCAGGGCTGGGGCAGTCTGCTAGATCACCAGAGATGATTTAATTTTACATAATGGGGTATCGAGGTGTGGTGGGTTCACTAGACCAGCAGGGATGTGTTCCTTTTATGTAACGGGGGCTTGGGGCTTAGGGGGGGTCCACTAGACCACTAGGGATGTGTTAATTTTTCATAACGGGAATCAGGGCCTGGGGACATCCGCTAGATCACCAGGGCATGATTTTGTTTGACATTTCAATTTACAGCCAGATCAGGGTGGGGGTGTGTGCTGCTAGTCACCAGGGATGTGCTAGAGTGGTGCCCAGCCTGCCCCACAGCATGCAGCAAACCCTCCAGATGCCCTGTCTGTTTGGTGCATGTCCAGGGCTGGCACAAGAAAGGGACTTTGCCACTGGAAACCTGCCTGCTAGAGAATTGGGCACGGAGTCCCTGGTGCACTGGGTCATGATGCAAGCTGCCTTTTGCTGCAGCTTGCATCAATATAAGGGTCCTTGGAGAATCAATTCCAATATGTCATGGATGACAAATAGAAATGGGGCTATATTTCGCATAGTGCTAGGACAATTAGACTGGACAAAAGCTAAATATGATACAAAAATACTGCAGATTGATAATAAATATTGTTAACATTTGTCAGTAAAGAAAGTTACCAGGTGGTTGGGGATAACTTCACTGGCTTTTTTCTCTTGTTATCACTCTTCCTGGACCCCCCCAACACACACACACACACACTCCAGCAACATCCAAATATGACTCTGGGTCACACATCACTTTTTAATTGCATAATGGATCTCACCACACCAGTTGCCTTGGTCAGTGACCTCTTCATTTTTACCCACAAGTCCTCCCCCTCATGTTGCTGCAAGGCAGACACACTGAAAAGCCTGCCATGATACTTGGATATCAGGTCCAGAAAAACTGTGACCTCCGTGGTGCTGAACTTTGTGGTTCTATGCCTGCCAGAAATGTTCTATACAAAAGAAAAAAAAGGATACCATATGACTCTAGAACAAAAAATATATAAAGCACTATATTCAACTAAACTAAATACTGTATGTTTGTCTGTCTGTTGATCTACAGTATCTGTCTGCCTGTCTGTCTATCTAGCTAGCTAGCTCTCTACCTATCTTCAATAAAAAAGTTCTAACTCTTTCTACAGCAGTCTGTCCAGCATACTACTATTAAAAATTCTCTTCCATCCTCTTGACAGGAAATACATCATGCATTCAGATGAAAAAATTTGCAATTTTGAAGAAACTGAAATTGCACATTTTTGTTGTTTTTTATTTATTTATTTATTTTATTTCTTCTTTCTCTCCCCTGACTCCTGGTCAGCTGAACATCCCGATCGTCCTCCAGGCTCACATCCCGATATCTGGCTGACTTCCTCCATTATCCCTCATGGGTTGCCCTCCATGGCAGGGTGGTGAAGAGCCTCCCGAACTCAACTCACCAGTACGGATCCAGACAGGGGGAAGAGCTATTCGGGGTCAGTGCCACAGAGTATGGAAGCTCATGCTGCCTGACTAGGAGCCCTTTTCCTTGTTCTTGGTGTCCAGAGAGGTGGAGCATGCAAGGATGCCAGTGACAGTGATGCACACACTTCTGTACATGCACCCCATCAAGTGTCTGCCCTGCCTCTTGCCCATGTTGGATGCAGCATTGGTGTGCCATCCCATAGACACTGCTAGGGCCAGGCATGTACCAATGTCTGATCACCCCAACCCCGGAGAAGGAGAGCTGTCCCTGGGATGCTAGGTCCTTCTCCTTCCCTGCCAACCCCCTTCAGCCCATGCTTACTCCCAAACATGGGTTGCCAGCGTGGCACGAGGTGTGGCTTCCAGGTCTTCTGCACCACCATGCCGGCCTGCACATTTTTAAACCCACACTTTAAAAAAAATCATTCTTTTTAAACTGCACACTTTTACCTTATATAATACACATTTTAGAGTTTTGGTAGTGCATAGTCTCCACCAAAATGGCACACTTTCAAAAACATTTAGAAGTGAATTATGCTCAAGTTTGACACAATTTCATGAAAATTGCATGAAAGGGAACTTGGCAATTTCATGCAATTTTGAAAGAGTGATGGAAATTGTGCTCAGCACTTTCAGATTCCCATTTTTTCGATTCACCTGAAAAAGTTTGCAAGCCTATTTACTCACACAGGTACATTTTTAAATATATGAAAGAATTGTAAGCATAAGGATTTCTAATATTATGCCATGTCTAGCTAAGAATATATACAGGATGGCAGTGAGGAAATTACCTCCCATAACTGCAGCTACTGGCATCTTTCGAGGTGCTTTACATACATTTCCATCTATCTTTGATTACTTTCATTTATGTTAACTTTCTTTTCATTCTGTGTGTACTCTTGAATTGTTTGAATAGCTTTCTGGCAAACCTTATTTTTTCTTTTGATTTTTCAATTATTTTTGTCCTGAACCGACCACCTCTGAAACTGCAAGTTTGAAAGTATGTATGATTATAAGATGCATGTAAATTCCTGTATTTCTTTCTTTTTTTATATTCACAACCATATTCTATATCTACCAAAAAAGTTGGGGTTGAAATGGTTTTATTCATAACAATTGGAATTGAAATGGTTTTATGTATAAAATATAAAAAAATATGTCCCCCCATGTTGTATGAAAATGGGATTGAAGTGGTGTTATGCATAATAATATAAAAATATTTTCCCAGTTTTTGGGTATGTTAGTTCAAGAGGGTATGAACATATTGATAATTTACTCTATACGTTTGCATTTGTGGAAAAAAAACAAAGCAAACATCATGACAAATGATATGTTCTTGTTTCACTTTTTCTTTCACACCCTTGTTGACACCTTAACCCTTGATGTTAAGACTAAATAAAACAATTTGACCCCTTACGGATTTGTTCCTTAAGGAGAGCTTAAGTCTCACCATACAACTGAAAATGAGAAAGGAAACCTATGTTTTCCCTAAACTGCCCTCTCTGGTCAGCCCTCAGTTCTTCCAAGCTCTCCTTTCCCAACACTGCACAGATCAATGTGTCTGTTACATCTCCCAGCACAGACCTACTATACTGTACATCGCTTTTAAGGTTATATATTATTAATATATGCACTGCAAAAATAATGCTGTACAAAACTATACAAAAAATTCTCAGTAATGCCACATTCCCTAATCTGATAATAGCACTGTTTCAAAGTGATAACAGTATTGTTCAGAGCCCATAACACTATTGTTCAATACTCTGAATGATACTATAATCACTCAAACTGAAGAGCGCAAGCATAGCAGTCTTCTATGCCAGGCCATGTTAGGAGTGTCAATCAAACAACATGGCCCATGATTGGCCACTTTCCCACTGTGGGCAGGTGGAACAGTTTTAAAAACATGGCGTCCATCTCTTGCTTAGTGAGAGGGTATTCCATCCTCTGCTTTTTTGCCATGTTTTTTCCATAAAACATGGACTTATCTGGTTGATCCTTGTGCTGCGAATAAAGCAAACTGACAAGAGGTAGGACTGCCAATGAAAATACAATATTTTCTGTTATAGCCTGCTTACCTAGCACGGGGGGGGGAGTAAGGACACAAGAGTGAGACACTGCGGCTGTCCACCATGACCAAGCCTTTCCTGCACCTGCTAGCCATCCCTCAGGAAAACACAAAAATCGGATCCATATATTAAAAAAAATAAAGGATCAGTTAGTGTCCAATACTGATGATACCATCTCGAGTTTCTGGACACAAGAACCTCTCGAGCATCACTCTCAAGGTTCCTATGTGTCCAGAACCTCTCGATAGTATTAATTCCCTGTAATGGACACTAACCTATCCATTATTCTCTTTTTATTGCACTGCCAATACCCACATTTGAATATGGGTTTTCACGTTGTTGCATTTTCTATATCTGTATGCCCTATTTCAGTTGAATTTGTTACCACAGTTCTCTCTCATTGTATTGTACTCCACATTGTTTTACTATGGGAGGTTGACAGGTGGTTAGGAGGGGCAAATCGGGTGCTCCATCACTCAATGCTCACCAACGTATCACCTCCACCAACCATATAAAAACTACAAACAGGTATCTGCCTCTAGCTCCGAAATCAAACAAAGGGGCAGAGGACACTGCAGAGTAGGACACTGCAGCACAGGAGCTAGCACAACAAAACTCGCACAAATTGGGAACCAAAACAAAGAAAGCAAAAAGGAAATCCAAAATACTTCTGATCATAGGAGACTCCATGGTTCGGGGAGTTGATACCTACCTCCAGCCAGGGTTAATGGTTAGATGTCTCCCAGGCACATCAGCATGGAGAGACACTGATTGCATTGCTAAAACTGTGCATGAAGCAGGAGAAAACATCAATGTCCTGGTACACATAGGGACTAATGATCTTGCCAGCCAGTCAGTTGTGGAGACCAAGGAACACCTGACCAGGCTGGGAGACAAACTGTCATTCATTTCATCTGGCATCTCCTTTTCTGAGATCCTGCTGATCTGGGAGAGTGGAGCAGACAGACAGAAGATCAGAGAAGGGGAGATAGGTGAGTGAAACATGTGGCTCAAAGGCTGGTGCCAGGAAAAAGGACATCCATTTGTAGGTAACTGGCAACAGTTTTGAGAGCAAAAGTTCTTTAAATTTGATGACTCCATCTGACTAAGGAGGGAGTCAGTGCATTGGGGCAGAAGTTTGATGTCTTTGAAGAATATTTAAACTAGCAAATAGGGAGAGGGTGCAGCACCAGATACATAGAATGGGAAGAACACCCCTTCGCCAGCAGCAAGTGATCAAATCAGAGTTCAGCATGTTTGTTCATTTGCATCACCAGGTAAGAAAAAAGGTCTGGCTCCCCATATGATGCACAGGGGAAACACCAGACCTCACCCAACAACTAACTGACTGAAATCTGACCAATGGAAAATCTTGTACACAAATGTCCGCAGTCTGGGAAACAAGATCCCAGACCTGGAGGCAACAATGACAGAGGCTAAACTGGACACAGTAGCCATTAGCAAGACATGGTTCACTAGTAATCACACTTGGGAGACTTCCGTACCCATCTATGTGCTATTCAGAAGAGACCAAGGTGAATCACGTGATGAGGTAGCAGGGGTCAGACGTCTCCGAGATCACGCTCGAGTTTCAGCAGATAAAATAAAAGATTTAAGCTCTATTTGACCCCCTAAACCTGTTATTGCAAGGATCCCTGATGACTAGGCGTGCCCTAAGTAGTGGTGATCGTCTCAGGCTTAATCATAGGAGGGAACAGATCAACTTAGCAACGGCGGGCCAGGAGAATGAAATGGCCGAGTTAGAAATCGAAAGCCCCGAGCCTCTCGCGGCAAGAGTACCGGCGACTAAGCGTTCCAAGCCCCACTCTCCGTCTCCAAACGATGCCGAGGATCTGAAAACAGAAGCCCAAGGAGGGTACTCAACCTCGCAGGATATTTGAGAAATCAAACAACTTTTGCAGGGGCTAGTTGCGGATTTTACCATACTGAAACCCGCGTTACATGCCTTAACACAAAGGGTAGGGACGCAGGGAGGCTAGGAGTGGCTTCACAGGAGAAAAACGGGGGCCATAGACCTAGAAATGATCGGGCTCAAAAGGCAAGTTAAAAAGCTTGAAGAGCGTTTGGAGGACCAAGAGTCACGTAGTAGGAGAAACAATTTAATAATGGCAGGCCTACCTGAAAAAATGGAAGTCTCGGATTGTGTAACCTTTATGCAGGACTTTCTCCTGAAGCTATTTGGTCCTTCGCCATATGGTGACTCGTATAACGTGGAGAGGGCCCACCGGTCATTGAGAGATACCCCCACCTGGAGCCCGACCTCGAGTTCTGATCATGAGGTTTCTAAACTACAAGGAAAAGATTCATGTCCTGAATAAAGCGAAAGCAAATAGATCCTTGCAGTGGAATGGGGCTTCAATATGGATCTTTCAAGACTTAGTGCCCTCGGTGAGAGAGAAACAAAAAATACAACGGAGATAAAAAGAAGCTGTATTTAGCGGGTCTGAAATTGATTGCAACATCCAGCTACACTAACTGTGAAACTTCCGAAAGGAGATAAACGCTATTTTACAGCAACTGAAGCTTTGGAAAGTCTCAGAATTGAACTACCAGAATTATTCAAGTCAACGACTTGAAGTAAAGAGGGTTTGGCAAGAATGCTGACAGTGCAGCTGGCGAGTGTGATTAGCAACACCGGAAATATTGTGAGAACTGGCAGGGATACCTAATTCCTGATCTCGACTAGCTGGATTGAAGAAATGAGTCTAACTGTTTTTCACTACCGTTCTACTTTGTTAATTGAAAGTGTCAGAAGGGGTGGATCGAAGCCTTTGGCAGGTTAGCTAGTGTGGCTATATGGCTAGTTATCCTCCCCCCCTTTTTTTTTCTTTTTTCTTTTCAGGGGTACTATTACTCGAGCAAGATACAAGAGTGAATGGTTTGGCGGGGAAAGGCTCACTGACTATTACCAAGCTGGGTTATGTATTGGTGTTGGGGCTGTTAAGCCCTTTCCTTTTTGGCCATTGAGCGAAAAGTTCTAGAAGGTGATAGACAAAGCTAAATCTTAATGTTGGGGTTGGGATATGTGGGGGGGTCATTCGATGGATGATATGCTGGGATTTGAGGGGCTCGGAGATATCTTGAGGCTGACTCATACACGTTTCATGAGGACTGAGGAGGGGGTCGAAGGATCGGGGAGATAGGAAGGGGGATACTGGGGGTAAGGGTGAGAGAGAATCCATAAAGCATGAGGTAAAGAAGATAAAACATGAGGTGAATATCTGGGCGGTGATATAGAAGATGGCATCATAAACTTCTTTCATGGAATGTGAAAGGTCTCAGGAGGAAAAAAGATTGGTCGTGCTGCAGTATATAAATCAACTGGGGTGCATATTGCTGCACTCCAAGAACTCACTTACTGCCTGAGGAGGTAAACCTTCTTAAGAGGGGTTGGGTAGGTAAGGTAGTGGGGTGGGAGAAATGGCAATAAAATTGCAATGTAAATCAGGAAAGCGTGCCCATATGTAATTGAACAAACCCAGTCAGAGAGGATGGCAGGGATATATGTGGTGGGTTCGATCTTGGGATGCCCATTTTCGTGTGCTTCAATCTATGGCCCTACTCCAGCTAAGTCAGAATTCTTTGCTCGTTAGAAGTGATATTACCTCCCCAGACTCCACTTATCATGGCAGGAGACTGGAATATCTGCTTTGATAATAGGAAGGACAGGAGCCCCGCCTCCAATAAATCATCTTCTCCCCCACAGAGAGCATTAAACAGATTCTTAGAAGCAACAGCACTGGTAGACCCATATAGAATGTATAGGAAAGGGGATACAGAGATGACTTTCTACTCTGGGGTCCACAAGACACATACTAGGATTGATTTTTTTGTGGTTAATAGGGAAGGGTTGAGAGGTATCAAAGGCTTGAATACTTATAATAGGGTCCTATCTGATCATTCTCCCATCCAGCTACTATGGGAGCTGGATAATATTCCCCCAAGGCCATTTCAATGGCAACTAGATGAAGGGATATTTGCAGAGGACAGTATGGTGTTTAAGCTAGAGGAGGTACTTAAGGGGATCATTCAAACTCAAATTCCAACATTAGAGGACAAGAAACTAGCTTGGCCAGCTTATAAGGTATTATATGCAGGAATGGCGCAGGAGTATACCTCTAGGCGGAACAAACTCAATAAGCAGGGAAGAATTTTTAGTTGGGGCCATTAAATCATTACTACCTTTAGAAGGTTCAAGTATAGAAATGGACAAGGAATTAGGGAATTTGAGAGACCAATACAGAAGTATATTGAACCTTAGGGCAGATCGCTGGCTGGAAAGACTAAATGCTAAATATCTGTTGCAAGGGGATGTACCCGGTCGCGTATTGGCTCATAGAATTAAGGAGTGGGAGGCGGAAAGAACAATCATGGCAGTGAATTTCGGGGGAGGGATTATTTCAGAACCGCAGAAAATGGCGGATGCTTTCGCGGATTATTATTCAGGAATTTATCAAGAGGGGGGATACCAGTACAGAGGTAGCAGTTGAAAGGTTCCTTAAGGATATACCGTTACCCAAATTGGAAGTAGAGCAAGCCTGGGCATTAGCAGCACCAATCTCGGAACTAGAGATCAGGGAAGTAATTAGAGACCTTCCAAACAGTAAGGCGCCAGGGCCGGATGACCTCTCTGCAAAATTCTATAAAGTCCACTTAGGGACAATAATCCCTCTACTAATGGACTTATTCTCAAACATTATGAACAATGGAGTTCCCCACCCTCCCTTATACCAAGCTTATATTACATTGATCCCTAAGCCGGATAAGCCTAGGGACCTGCCAGGTAACTATAGACCCATTGCTTTAATCATCCAAGATATCAAAATACTTACAAAGATTCTGGCTAATAGGGTTTTGAAAGTTGCACCTCTATTAATCAGTCGGGACCAAGTTGGGTTCATGCCAGGGAGGGGGGCACAGGACGCGTTAAGAAAGATGCACCACATTTTGCACAGGGCTTCCTACACAAAATCTGCTATGGCCCTGATAGCACTTGACGCCGAAAAGGCTTTTGACCGAGTCTCCCATAATTTTTTATTCTCTACAATGGAGAGAATGGGCTTCCCGAAGGGTTTTCTTAGAGGCCTCCAAAATCTCTACAAGGCCCCTACAGCCAGAGTCTTATGTAATGGTTATTTATCAAAGGAGTTTCTTTTGCGAAATGGGACTAGAGCAGGACTGCCCTTGTCACAAATTTATTTAACATTTACTTGGAACCTTTATTAAGAGCACTAAATATGGAGCCCAGGGGTTCAGGGATTGAGGTTCAGGGATTGAGCTTAAAATCTGGTATTCGCCAATGATATTTTGTTACATTTAGCCAACCCTGCTGCTAGTTTCCAAAAGGCGCTGGAAGTAATTGGGAAATTTTCGGAGGTATCTAACTATAAATTAAACTTAAGCAAAACTCAGGTTCTCCTGCTTACTGTTTACACGCACAGAGCAGACTTCGAACACCTGAAAATTAACCTGGCTGGGGAAAAAATTAAGTATCTGGGAATCTGGATCACTTCTAGATTGGAGAATGGTGTGGAGGAAAATGTGGGTAACCTGTTAGCTACAATTAAAACTGACATTTTAAGGTGGAATAAACTTTCTTTAAATTTAACTGCTAGACTGGGACTGATTAAAATGAACCTTCTACCCAGACTATTATACCCGATCTATCTCTCACCCTATAGAATTCCGAAGGGGAGGTTTAGCAGTATACAGAGGGTAATTTCAGAATTTCTGTGGGATTCCAAATCTCCTAGGAGGAAGCACGCTGTTCTACGCCTCCCTTACTCTAAGGGTGGGATTAAGCTCCCGGACCTCTTCCTATATTATGTAGCAGGTCAGCTGGGTGCGATGGGGCGATGGACAAGGAGTGAGGAAGTAGGGGGATACACACCAACATGGCTTCAGCTGGAACAGCTTATGCTAAAGGACCTAAAATTTTCCCCCGCTGCAATGCTGTTTACAGACCTGGAGGCTTTGTTGGAAGGGGGAAAGCAGTCACCAATTTATAAATCAGTTAAAGCGTGGTGGGATCTGCTGAACATGATTCAGAGAAAGGCACAGAAGGGAACCAGAAATCAGCCTGTAATAGGAAACCCTAACTTTCATCTAGGGGGACAAGTAATTAGTGGTCAATGGGCTCCACAACTGTCTGGCCTGATGCTGTCAGACTTGATAGTAGAAGATAGGGTGGAACTACCAGTGCAAGCCAGAGCATGGGATCCTTTTAAAAGGATTCAAGTTACAAATCTAGTTCAGAAATGTACACGGGAGAATAAGGAAAGGGAACAAATACTATTTACGTGGGACCATTTGAAAGAGATAGACCTCCTACAACATCCCCTCTCAAAAGTTTATAGGGTGTTGTTGGACTTTATGAGTGTGGAAGTCAAAGCTCAGATAGGATACTGGGAGAAAACTTTATCTCCTTTGAGGCCTAAATAGAAGGAAATCTGGAGAAATATTAAGGTCTTGCCCATACCGAAGTATAAAACCATGCAATTTTTTATTTGTTCAAATATCTAGTATACTCCTGATAAATTATGTTCTAGAAAACTCAGACAGACAGACCTGTGTTTTAGATGTGGAGCAGAATCAGGGGATCTGATGCATGTATTGTGGAGCTGCCCTTTAATCCAACCATTGTGGACTCAAATTGGGCAAAAAATGGACCCGTTACTAAATTATTCCGAGTATATCAAACCAGAGATATGCTTGTTAGGGGACATGCAAATGGTACTAAAAAGCTCTGCCAAATATCATGTGTCTTTGATGTCCTCCCTGGTTAAAGCTTTTGTTCTTAGGCACTGGAAAAGTGATAGTATTTATAGCTATGACCAATGGGTTAGTGACCTACTGCAAGTCTTGGACAGACTTAAAAGGCAAATGGTAACAGAGGGGAAAAAGAAGGTATATGATAAAAGATGGAGGGTGCTAGAGGCAGTATACTCGGTACAACTGAGGAGTGCCCGGACACAAATCTGTCTGTCTGAAGGAGTTTAGCTTGTTGGATGGTTTCTCTCAGTAAAATGGGAGAATGGGATAAGACTGTATGGAAATATAAGATATTGTATAGTGTAACTTTTGTACTAATGGAGTCATAATACTCTCAGGAGATGGTCTCTTTCTGGATTAGTATGTTACTACCTTTGGCGGATATGGATGGATTCTCTCTCTCTCTCCTAGGGACACAGTTATTAGAGTTATGTCTGGAGAAGACAGGACATGCCTTGAAATTTGGGAAGATACTATTAAGAAAATTCAAGTTAAGTAGTAGACTAGATTAAAGTCAAATTTCAAGGAATAGTATGGAAGGTGACATTAGGCAAAACTGGACCCAAACCTACGGTCTTGATAAGATATAACTGTGATTGTAAATAGTTGTGGGGATGTATATAGTATCCATATCCAGTTTGGGGATGTGGGCCAGGGTCCAACCCTGGGATATGTGTGTATAAGCATATTGTTGGAACACATAAAAATCACAATAAAGAAGATTTAAAAAAAAAAAAGAAAGACCAAGGTGCAAAAAGGGTGGGGGTGGCCCTTTATGTCAATGAAAATATCAAAGCTACAGAAATTCAGAATACACTAAGGAGCCAGAAGAACTGTGGGTCACCCTGGAAACAGGAAATGGGACAGCCATAAGAACTGGGGTTGTCTACAGGCCCCCAGACCAGAGGGAGGACATAGATACATTACTGTTAGAAGATATACAAAACATTACAGCTAAAGGGAAGGGTCTGATAATGGGAGACTTCAACATGCCAGATACAGACTGGTCAATACCAGCAGGAACATCTGCCAGAACTAGACTCATAGTGGATTCCCTGCAGGGGGAGGGCCTCAAACAACTGGTACAGCAACCCACAAGAGACAGGGCTATCCTAGATCTAGTACTGACTAACAGGGAAAGGATCACAGATTTCCAGGCAGAAGGTCACCTGGGGACCAGTGGCCATCACATGGTATGGTTCAATTTGGCCACTAGAACTAAATCATACCATTCCAAGGCAAACATATGGGACTTCAGAGGAGCTGACTTTGATAAGATGGCCAACAGAGTTAAACTAGTCCTGGCAAGAAGAAATACAGGTGAGGGGGTACAGGCAAAGTGGGCAAGCATTAGGGATGCAATACTTGAAGCAATATCCCACTGTGTTAGGGAGAAAAGCAAGCACAAAAGAAGGAGGAAACACTTTGGTTCTCAAAAACAGTAGCAGAAAGGATCAGAGCCAAAAGGTTGGCCTTCAGGAAATATAAGGGAACACAGCGGGAAGAAAATAGGGAAGCATACCAAACTTCCCTAAGGGAAGCAGGAAAGGCAGTAAGGCAGGCATATGCCCAGACCGAAGAAACACTAGCATGAACAACAAAAGAAGGGGACAAGACTTTCTATAGATACATTAGTGAAAGGAGACAGTCCAGAGTGGGTATTGCTAAGATCAAAGGGTATGGGGGGAGTGTGTGGAGGAGGACCAAGGAAAAGCATCTATCCTAAATAGATACTTCTGCTCAGTATTTACTGAGGAGAAGGTAGGGCAGGGCCCACAGCTCAGCACCATGGACATGGGGGGAGGGAGGTGTGCACAAGTCCCTTCACAAAAGAAAGGATCCTACAAGAGTTTGCTAGGCTCAGGGTGGACAAGACAATAGTACCTGATGGCATACATCCCAGGGTACTAAAGGAGCTAAGAGTGGAACTAGTAGAGCAATTATCAGAACTGTTTAGTGAGTCTCTGAATACAGGAGAGGTCCCAGAAGACTGGAGAAGGGCTCATGTGATCCCGCTGCACAAGAGTGGCAGCAGGGAGAAGGCAGGGTAGTACAGACCAGTCAGTCTTACCTTAGTAGTGGGCAAGACTATGGAGGCACTCCTTAAGGAAACAATAGTACAACACTTTGAATCCATAGGAGCACAGGATCCAAGACAGCATGGGTTTACAACAGGAAGATACTATCAAACTAATCTCATAGATTTCTTTGACTGGGTAACCAGAGTGGTGGACCAAGGGGCTGCAGTTGATGTTGCCTACCATTCTTCTGCAAAGCTTTCGATACTGTTACACATAGAAGATTGATTAATAAGCTGGGTAGGCTCAGGGTGGGTCAGAAGTTGGTCAACTGGGTGGCAAACTGGTTGGCAGGCATAAAACAGAGAGTGGTGGTAAATGGTATACAGTCAGAAGAGATGCATGTCACAAGTGGGGAACCTCAGGGATCAGTCCTGGGGCCAGTCCTCTTCAATATCTTCATCAGTGACATTGCAGATGGACTGGAAGGTAAGATTTGTCTGTTTGCAGATGACACCAAGTTCTGCAACACTGTACATGTTCCAGATACGGTGAGCAGAATGAGAAGAGATCTAGATAAACTGTCAAAATTGTCTGAAGAGTGGCAACTGGGGTTTAACGCAAAGAAGTGCAAGATCATGCACATAGGAAGAGGAACCGTGAAGCCACCTATAGGTTGTGAGGGGAGTTGCTGGCAATCAGAAGGGAAGAAAGAGACTTGGACATCATCATCACAGATGACATGAAATCATTAATGCAGACCACTAAAGCAGTAGGTAAGTCTAGAGGGATGTTGGGGTGTATTAGTAGGGATATCACAAGTCTTAAGAGGGAGGTAATAATCCACCTTTACAAGACACTGGTTAGGCCCTATCTGGAGTACTGCATGCAGTACTGGAGGCCGCACCTGCACAAGGACATTAACAAAATGGAGGCAGTCCAGAGAAGGGCAAACAAAATGGTGCAGGGGCTGCATTAGAAAGCATATGAGGACAGATTAACGGAGCTCAATGTGTATACCCTAGAACAAAGGAGGGAGAGCGGTGATATCATCGAAACATTCAAACATCTGAAGGGCATTAACAAGGTGAAAGAGTCTAACATGTTTCAATATAAGAAAAATAGCAGAACAAGAGGACACAGCATGAGATTAGAGGGAGGCTGATTAAGGGGTAATGGGAGGAAGTTCTTTTTCACAGAAAGGGTGGTGAATGTATGAAATGGCCTACCTCAGGAAGTGGTGGATATGAATACAATGCAGGGTTTCAAACAGGCATGGGATAGGAATAATGGAGCAATACAGATGAGTATGAATAGATAGGCCATTGACAAAGTAAAGGCCTATGGCACATTCATAAGGTAGAAAAAATGGGCAGACTGGATAGGACTTGCAGTCCTCATCTGCCATCAACTTCTATGTTTCCATGCACTTCATGTGTTATGTTTTAGGTTTGATCTGTACCTTATGTTTTGATTAGTATCTTTTAATTATACTATATTTAACATTTGATGTGATATGTCTCTAGGCATTTCTGTATTTTGCTCTGCCCTAGCCAGAACCTTCTCACAAATGAGCTTTTGCTTAATGGAGCTTTCCTGGTAATAGAAATCAATCAATCAATAAATAAATCAATAAATGTGTTTTACTGTGGATTTACAATGTTTGGATGATCATTATGCACTGGGCAAAAAGTTATGAGTTTGGGATGGGGCTACTGAAACACCAGGGAATGTCCTTGTGGTTTCTGATTTGTTTATGTGTGTAAGGAGAGAATGATGATCAGAGAAAAAAATAAATTGTTTAAGGCAGTTTTATTTTTAGGGCTGGGCTGAAGGATTTTAGTAAGTAAATGTGGCAGCCATGTTTGTGATGGCTGGTCAGGCATGGTTGCAGAGGGACTGATTTGCTCATCATATGATGTGGCTGCTAACAAATCAGGTTACACTTAAGACCAGAAAAACTGTACATTATGCTGTCGTAATGGATGGCCATCTGAATTTTAGTACCCAATTAAATTTATTTGATTTTAAAACTCATTTTGTATACTGTAATTAACAACTTTGGCATGAATTACTTATCTTACATTTATACAATGTTTTACCAGGTACAGTATGATAGCTTGGGTAGCTTGGGTTCCATTGATATGAAGGCATTTATGCATTATTTACCCAGGTCCACGGGTAAAATGCCCCTGAAATATAAAATTACACAACATTTAGAGGGTAAATGGTCTTTACGTGAGAAAACATTAGGATGTTGGCAAGATGTGGAGTATTTAGTGTTCGATAATTAGGCAGAACAATACAGTGACAGCTACTCACTAACAATGCAACAGATTAATTTTTATTGCTTTGGGCAGAGCCCACAGCCATCTTGCTATCTGTAGCTGGAAAATGGAGTATCGTGGAACACGTTTTGGACTTTCCAATGTATCCTTCCATGCCAACTGAAGTAAAATACTCCCTTCTTTCTGTTAAGAATGTTGGAGACATAACTCCAAGCTGCTTATCAGGTGCCATTAGGAAGCTGAAACAGCTTGCTAAATATTGCTTGCCTATTAAATTGGAGATTTGTTTAACCCTTTGGAATGCAACAACTTGCACATTTAAATACTTAGCATTTAAACAGCTTCTTCCTACTAGTTTCACTTGAGAATGTATTGTCTTTCAAGAAAGATTCATACCTCATAAATGTCATCCCTTTCCCAGCAAATCTAATATTTACACTGTTTTTTTTTTAACCTCTAAAGACACTATCTGATACGAACTGTCTCAGACATATGCCAGGTCTTCAGTGAACTGCCCAGACTAAACATGTATCAATTAGCAGGCCTTTTCTACTGTGCTTTTTGGGGGAAAAATATATTGAGCTACAGCAAACACACACACACACACACACACACACACACACACACACACACAGTACACACCATCCTCTTGGCCACAACATTCAAAATACGTACTGCATTCTAATATGTTATAAAACAAGAACTCTTCATTTATGTCAGTGAACACAGTGAAGTTCAGTTTAAAATAGATTTCCTTTAAATATTTCTGATACTATATTTCGTATCCTGGGTACACATACACACACACACACACACACACACACACACTCTGCACACCATCCTCATGGCCACAGCATTCAATATAAATGCTGCATTCTAATATATTATAAAACAATAAAGAAACTGTTTGTTTATGTCAGTAAACACAGTGAAGTTCAGTTTAGAGTAGATTTCCTTTAAATATTTCTTATCCTATATTTTGTATCCTGGACAGCATAGGGGAGATGCTACATGTCATTGTCATAGGGATCTTCATTTACACATTTTTGCACTGTCTTTACTGAGGCTGTCCTAGATTAGATGCAATATCTTGTTTTCAGTGGGGTCATGATTTTACCATTTTGATAATATATTTCTTCATGGTAACCTAGTCCAGGGCCTCCATATTCAAAGGAGATGCACAGCGCATCTGAGTGGAAAAGGGAGATGTGCCGCGCAACTACAACAGTGTGCCACAGCATGATATTCAAATGTGCGTGATGCGCCAGCCACAATGGAATGGGCCAGGGTGGACACAAAGAGTGTGCAGTGCAAGTTAAGAGTGTGTTCCAATACACAGTATATGCTGTGCTGCTGCAAACTCAGTGGGAATGCACCCCTCACAGTCCAGAGCAGCGCCGCCCACAGTTAGACCACGAATAGCTGGCCTAACCTGACTGGCCACCCACAGGTGGGATGAGGACGTACACCCAGGTGCACAGCAGCCTGGCAGCCCTGGTGGACTAGAGGTACCCCCGCTCATCCCTGATCAATTCAACTCCATCCCCGAAGAGCTCCATAGTGTAGGGCTCCCCTGGACCCAATCACACCAGAGGAAACCACGGTTGATATTCAAATCATACAGGACACCCACCCACCACCTTGGTATGTAGACACCCCACTCCCCCATACCTAACCTGTTGCAGAGACAGGCACTTCCCTCCACTCCCTGCCATGGCCAGCCACTGACTGCACTGGACCAAGGCTGGGGACCTGCACTCTAGAATGACCCAAGTGGTGGTACCTTGCATTGGGGCACTATACAAACTGTGGACCCACCAGTGAATGGAGCCATGTGTGTGTCCCTGGCATACCATAAGAAGGAATTGACATATCTCCAATGCATGCCTTGTCGATGCTGTATCTTCCTGTTGTCATACATTGCTGCAGGCCCACACTCTCCCCCATTCCACTTTGCAACATGCCACCCTCCAGACTGCTGTTGTATCCTGGGTGCTATGGGGTGTGGTGTCCTGCAATGCCATTTGCAGTGTACACTCCAGGCTATGGATAGTGTGTCCATGGTTCCTCAATTGTACAAACAAATGGGAGGTCGGCTGTAACATGCCTGTTCTGGGACCTGTGTCAGTGGGTACAACATCAGCTGTCACCCACACTAAGCAGTGCAATGGCACCAGGTTGCTGGATTCACATGTGAACACCTGAGGTGTATGGCCACTGGATGTTATTGCCTGCACACAGCTCATGCCTATGTATGACACATTCCAGCATCCTTCTGCAGTGCTCCACCAGTGGAAAATAAAATGCCATTTCTTCTGTGAATTATCTGTGAAATATATAGCAATTAGCAGGAGTATTCTAGGAAAATACATTGTAAAAATGTGTAAAAGAAAGATCACATTGAAACTGCCTCTAAGCATATCTGCGTTGTGCAAATTGATTAGAAATAATGGGTATAAGCATCCCAAAGGCTCTCCCCAGCCATCTCTGCTCTGACCAGATCATGCTATGCTTAGCAGCAGTTGCACACTGTAACTTGTCTAACTGCTTGTATATATAGTAGCTGACTTGAATTAGACAAAGCTGCCCACACACAGACTGGTTATAGTGCAGAAATCCTAATAATTAATCTGCCTTACATACATTTAATATTAACACTCTGCAATTAAAGCATACTATTCAGCCAGGGTAAAGGCACATTAGCATGACTGAGTTAACTCAGGGTATGCACTGGACACTGCAATGTAATCGACTATCCCTGATTTTCAGGTAATGTTGCAGAATACTAGCTGTTGTAGCTATGGTTGCAAACCCTGGGATTACAGGGAGATAACCCTCTACAGTCAATACTTTCACTGACTGCCATTAAATCCTTTCCTCATCATGAAACTGTCACATCTATATGCAATTACCTCCTTATCTTCTGCCACTCAGATTTTACATTTTCATTTTCAGATAACTACTTGATATGTATGATGAAACACACACACAGTGCCAGGCTTGTAGTTTCATTTGAAATTCTGAAGTCATTTGGAAATCATTAAAACTTCTCTCTCTCCCCCACCTCTCCCCCCTGTGGCATACTGATCTCACCAGTGCTAGCCCCTCGATGAAGTTGTGTACTGCAGTAGCCTATAGTGTATTACAGAATATTACATATCATTGTCTTTATTAAATTTAATGATAAGCATTCAATGGTTTTCCATACCATCTTGTCTTTAATTGTAAGAAGGTAGCCCACCTTCCATATTACAGAATCCCAACTGGTAATTACTCTGTAGGTGTAGGGTAATTAGGGATTAAGTGCGAGCTTGCCAGACAAAATAGCATCTGAGCAGTGGTCAAAGCTGAGATGAAGTGCTGCAAAGCAAACAGGAGGGTGGCAGATCTGGTAACCCAATGTATAAGGTACATGCACAGCACATTTTTGGCCACAACCCTCTTGGCCTGAAGAAATCTGCTGTTCAGCCTGCACTGATATAACGTGTGCTCATTATCAGTATATCCTGCTTCAATGTAAAGAGTTGCTGATTTGCACAAGTCATCCACTGCTACAGACTAAATTGTGACTGTGAGCAATCCTATTTGTAAATGTACAGTATGCCTGTCCCTTGTATGCAAAAGCTTTCTACTTGCAGGTGCATTCTGCTGAATTGTGCCCTTGTGAATACTGGTGCAAATGTTAATTACAGTGCCAGTACCTGTCTGCACAATCTGTTTCCTGGGTCTCACTGCTCCAGCTGAAGCCGAGTAGCATTCATGAGTCCACAAGCTGACTCTGCTGGCTCCCAAAATGTCTAATCCCAGGTGGTGACAGCTCAATGGTGGTGGGCTAACTGGGGATATAGTATGGAGTCACCCAAATATGGAAGCACCTGTGTGGCACCCATAGTGGTAGCAAACTGAGGAAAAGTGCTGTGCCTTGTAGTCAACCAGAGTTTAATGAGGAGACTGGTGATGGCCAAGTACTTGTCTGCATCTTTGTCAGAATTTTCTAATTGGATTCCACTTCCTGACTTGCTTATCCAACTCCTGTATGGGACCATTTGTTGATATCTGCAATACATGCTCTATCTTCACATCCTGTAAGGTGATGCACTCACACATTTATCATTATACTGTCTCAAAATCATCTTTTTCTCTGATCGTATAATTGCTGTGTTTGACCATTTTAGTTTGTTGCTGTGTTTTATGGAATGGTGTTTTTCACTAAAAATTCACATTCACTAAAGAAATACCACCTACAGCTTAACCTGGTTCAAGGTCAGTTGGCATTCATCTGTAACCCCCCTTCCTTCCGTGTCATGCCTAAAAATAGGCAAGAGTTTGTCTAGTGCACTTACCCGGTCAATAAAAATGAAATAAAAATAAATAAATACATTTGGGTGGCTGGGCTGTGGTTGCAGCTGTAGTGTTACTGCTGGTGGCATCAGTGACCCGGGCTCAGAAATGAGTCTGAGTTGTTAGAGGGCTGAGTGGGGGGAGGGGGACTGGGCATCCCGCAGGATGCTCTCCTCCTCTGGGGAGGAAGAGGAAATGCTCCTTCATGTGACTGCCACCTGGGTGACCACAACTGGTGGTACACGCAGCAGCTCATTTAGCTAGAAGGGGATGCTACTGGCTGGAGCAGACACAGATGCACTATACCTGCAGGCCCCACTCTCAGTTGGTGTCTCTGTAGGGTGGGAAAAAGCAGGAAAACCATAACTGCCCCAGCACGATGGGCCTGCACTGCCCACAGACCCAGAATCTGCCTACCTGGGTTCCCTCCAGCTAAAGCCTTTTGTGTGTTTATCCTCTCTGTAATACCCTCCCCTGGGTTACACCTGGAAATGAGTCTTGGCTCAGTGTGTCTTTCCATGCAGCCAGTTTTTAAAGAAAATAAATAAATGAAAAAATAAAACAAAGCAACCTGCGTGATGTGAGAGGACTTGATCCAGCCCAATGTTATTTATTTATTTAATTGTAATTTGTGATCAGGAAATGCACATCTTCTTAAAGCAGGAGATTATCAGATTAAAACTAGATTAAAACAATCTTTGTTAGGTTATGTCAAAAACATTTTTTTATTACAAAGTAATATTTTGATTTTTTTTTGGTTTATGTGATAATTTTGGTGTTTTTTTCTTGAAAATGACTTGTAATATATCTCATTTTTTAGTTAATATGTATGTAACTGCAATAATATGTGTGTAACTGCACTGTTGAGATTTATGCTATTTCATTTTACTTTAATAAAATTTATTTCATTTATTTTTTTTTATATGGTCTAGGATGAACACCTTTGAGCACTGGTGCTTGTTTGCAAAGATTTTATGTCCGTGGGAAGGGTAACACACACATACAGGAATATTAGAGACACTAAAATGGCATTAACAACAGTATATCTAAGATTATAACAATGATAAATTCATGAAGAATAAAAATAAATTCATTAAGAAGAACAATAGTAGAATTATAACAACAGTAAATCTTAATAACAACAGTGATAAATTCATAAATAAATAAATACAAATTCATTATGAGAAGAGTGAGAAAGGCTAGAGATTGGGAGATAAGTTGAGGTTGGGTTCAGGGGGAAGAAAAGGTTCCCAGTGAGGAGCAGCCAAAGGCCTTGTCAAGCTTTGTTCTTAAAAAAGGCGGGGGGAGAAGGGAGGACAGGGGTTCTTAAAAAGGGGATAACAGGGGGAGGGGAGAAGGTGAGGATGGGAAAATATCTGGGAGACTGAGAAAAGCAGTTGGAAACAGAGAGGTCACTGTAAGTACTAGGAGGTCCCTAGTGGGGTGCGAGGGGCATCCATCAAATGAAGCAGTCACAAAAGCTGTTTGCCACAAGATCCTGTTTTAGTTGGGCTTTGAAGAGGTCCAGTTTTTGCAGAGTTGAGTATTCATAGTCCAGAAAATTTAACAACTAAGGGGAGCTCTGTAGGTGAAGGATCACTGGCCTTGTGATGTCCGGCATCTAGGAACTAGGAGAGACTGGTGAACTGATGATTGAATGAGCGTAGTGGGTCTGGAGGGGGTAAGTAATGCCACAGTTCCAGGTGGCATTAAGCCAAGGAGCACATTTTTGACTAGTAAGCATGTTTGATTTTTAATCTGATTTTCCAGTTGTAACCAAACCATCTGTTCGTATAGACCACAGGTATGTGTAAAGTAATCAGAACCTGTAATCAGCCTGCAGGCCTTATTTAGTGAAACACTTATCCTTTGAAGCAAGGTGAGGGTAACCGATCCATAAATTATGAGGCAATAGTCAATGTTTGAGAGAATGGAGCTATATACTGCCAGTTTGAGGACTTCAGGGGTTAAATTATGCTTGATGTGATGTAGTAGATCAATTTTTATATTTACTGCTTTAGCAACTGATTCAATATGATGTGAGAAAAAGAGGTGATTGCCCAGTGTAACCCCCAGGTATCTGAAATGCTCCACTACATAAAGGGGGACACCCTGTTCATTTTTAATGTTGAGTGCATGGGATTTAAAATTATTTATTTTTATGCAGAACGTCATAAATTTTTTTTTGTAATTCAGGACAAGCTTTTGATTAGAGAACCATTTTTATGATTTCTTGAAAACCACTTTGAAGACGATCCTTGAGAAAAGTGGAGTAAGGTTGGCTTGAGAAAATGGCCAGTATCGTCAGCGTATATACTATCACAGCTGGTAGCAATGGAGGGGAAGGTTGTTTGCAAAGATACTAAAAAGGGGTGGGCCAAGGATAGATCCTTGTGGCACGCCAGAATGGACATTTTGCCAGTCAGAAAAGATGTTTGAAATTTTTACACAATGAGAGCTATCCTCCAGATAGTTTTTGAACTAAAGCATCACTTCATTTGACATGCTAATGTTGGTTAATTGTTGCAGTAGCAGAGGGTGATTGGCAGTGTCAAATGCCTTCATTAGGTCAATGAAGACAGCACCAACAAGATTACCTTGATCGAGTGCATGATGTATGTATCTGATAAATTCCAAGAGGGTAGTGGTGGTGCTATGCCCTTTCCTAAAACCTTGCTGTTGCGGGCACTGAATGGAGTATTTTTCAAGGGATTCAATCACTTATGCACTCCAGCACTTTAGATGGGGGGGGTGGAGATAGCTCTATAGTTGGTATAGGAGGTCCAATCACCCGATTTGTGGACAGGAGAAAGTTACGCTGATTTCCAGAGAAGAAGAAACTGGGATAGCCTTAGGGAAGGTTGAAAATAATTGTGATAGTGACAATAACCTCATCCAGGGTAAGAGAAATAAGTTTTAAGTCCAGGGAGTTGCCACTATGCTGAGATACACCCAGGACCTTGAGCATGTGTCTTTTAATGAGGGCAACAGTTACTTTCTTAAAGTAGAAAGGTGGGATAGAGTTGTGGTTCTTGCTATGTTCATGAGAGGCCCCGACAGTTGATTGAGCAGGGGCAGGTGTGGCTTGATTAAAGAAGTCTGGTGGGAGGACACCACTTAGATCGGAGAAGGCATTGTTGAAAATATCTGAGATGGTGAGGGGATCCATAGTTGGAACACCATCTATGTTGATCATTGAGGGGGCCACCTTTGGGCTTTTACCAGTAACATCTTTTACATTGGACCAGAATTTTCTACTATTCCCCCATGACCTTGCAAGCAATTCTCTGTGATGGTTGCATTTTTTCCATCCAAATGTCCTGGGTACAGGAACCCCTAGCTGTTTTGTATGCTTGCACATCAGCAGGATTCCCAGAAGCTTTTGCTCATAACCACAGGAGATCACACAGCTTCATCTTAGATATAAGTTCCACCAAAATCCAGGAATTAGACGTGCCACAAACTTTTCTAGTTTTCAGTGGAGCATGACTGTCACATGCCTCATTGAAGCTTGAGATGAAGAGCTGTAGGGCATGGTTTACATCCACGGAGGAGTCAGTGTTGGACCAATCAGTGGAGTGCAGTTGTAACTTTAAGAGTTCAAGGTGCCCACATTTTAGAACTCTTTGTTTTACAGTTTGTGGAGGTGGCTTAGAGAATTTATTTGACCAGGAGCATGATATGGGGGAATGATCACTGAGTGAGTCAGAGTGGACTACAACATTAGTAATATGTTCAGGGTGGTTTCATATGATCCAGTCTATTAATGTACTTGTTCCTGTTTTATAGTTGTGTCTGGTTGGCAAGCTTACCAGTTGCGAGAGGTGGAGAGTATATAGGGTATGCTTGGCAGAGCTGTGTGTGGGCACAAGCCAGTTTTGGTTGAAATCACCCAAAAGAATAGCCTTCATGGTGAAAGGGTTCCTCCTGATGAATTCCAATAGACTATGCAGGCCATCATCATGATTCTTAGGTATTATGTAGATTGAGAACACAAACAGTGATTTGTTATGGGTTCCTTGAAGTATTTTAATGGCTAAGGCCTGCACATGGTGCTGAAGGCACGGCACCGGGAGGGCATACCCCATTAGTGTGTCTTTTAAATAAATTGTACAGCCCCCACCTCTTTTAGCCTGCCTATCCAGCCTGAAAATATTATATCCTGGAAGAGTAACCCAGGCAAGCAGGGTGTCCATTTTCAGGAGAAGGCTACAGATGTTTAAGGATGCCATGGAGATAGTACCATGTCTTCTATTGGTCAGGTTAGTTTTAATTCCAGCAGGGCCAGGGTTAGGATGGACATTGCCAGAGTGGAGAATTAGCATAAGAATGAGCATACGATGCAGTCCTTTTAATTTCCTAGGCATCAGATACACTGAGAACAGTTTTATTTGCTTCATTTTTTTATCAATGATCAGGAAGGAGTGACTAGGTTGAAAGACTGGGTTGCCACCATTGAAGTAACCTGCATTTTCAGCCACCTTATATGGCCACGGTGGAAGCCAGAGTTGTGACCAAACTCCTTTTGTTAGGAGGAAGAAATTTCCAGAGGTATGTCAGAGTGCAAACGCAAGTCAATTTTAACTTGTGAACAAGGTAGCTTAGTAGCTAGGCAAAATGATCCCCCAGTTAGGATTGCAGCTAGTATAATTAGCCAAGTTAGTGGGACACAGGGACTCGCCATCATGTAGCTGTAATTGGTATTTTTTAAAGGATGCCAAAAATACTGAGGAGCTGGTAGGTAATGGGCAGGGTATTGATTCAGCGTCGGCAGTGTAGGACAAATATGGGTAAATAAAAAAGGGTAAGAGGGGATTAAAATACCACTACTCTGCCTGCAGGGGGGCTCTTTTGCTTCCTGTCAAGGGGATGGTGAGTCTAGAGATGAAGGAAACTGTTATGGAATCCCACGTGGTGGAGAAAGCTTGGCTCCCTACCCAATGTATTGAGGAAGCCTCTACAACTGTGGTTTGCAATGTGCCCTTGCAGTCTACTGTACAAAGTAATGTTGCTGCTACTATGAAGGAGACAGCAACTCCTTCAGGTATGAGAAATCATGATATTGGCTTACCTGTCATCTCAGAGGTGAACAAAATGGCTTGTGAAGACAGTCAGGAAGTGTCTCCTTCTGGCCTATCTGTTATGTCTGGAACTGCATACCCTGCTGATGATGATCTGGTGCCAGTGGGGGACACAGTCATGTTCCCCTCAGTTCCTGAGTTTGCTGCCCTTCTCACACTCAAGCTTCATTGCCAGTGGGGGATCCAGTCACGTTCCCTCAGTTTCTGAGTTTGCTGCCCTTCTCACCCTCAAGCTTCATCCAATGACCCATGAGGAGCAGCATTTGGAGCAAGAACTCCAGGAAAAAAAAGTTTGCACTGCTGAAATTGATCATGGAGGAAGGGAGCCATGTACACAGCTGAAATATAAATGTAACCCCTAAATGGCACTATCCCCAGGGCTACTACCCCTGCCTGCTTGGCTAGTAGCAGGTTAAGGGGCCTGGGTACTGAAACAGGTGCCTCCACCTGGAGGTCAGGGTTGTTATTGGTCAAGCTAACCTGGGCACAGCCCTCCAGGACACTGTAACCTCCCTCTTTCCCTTCTAGTGGCCTGAGCAATATACAATAATCACTTTCACAAGGACCCTTATTCACCAGGCAATTACCTATACTGTTTGCACTTATCACCAGGGTTGGTTCCTCTAGCTCAACCCTGGACAACCCCTGTAAAACAAGGTTATACACAGCAAATAGCAACAGTACAGCACTCTTGGCACAAACTGGAACCACAGTCAGGTTAAATGCAAAAAGAGTTAGATCTGATTTATTCAGGGGGACTTGAACAAGGGAGGGGCATGATCAGGTTGATTTGCTCAAAGGCTATATCAATCAGACAGTTATGCATGCACTTCGGAGTCCCTACACAGTCACACACTCTGGGTACACAGTTAGGAAGGCTGTGGGCTAGTCAGGAACATTGCCCTTGGACAGCTCGCAGCTGGTTGGGGCCCTGTGATGGAAGAAAGCAACATGCACAACACACACTATTTGTAATCTGGAGCTGGAGGGCTCAGTTTGTGACAGAAAAGACAACAAAGCAATCAGATGACAACACATTAGATTTAGATGTTGCAGGGAGATACTCAGATGTTTACTCACAATATCCAATACAGGACACAGGCAGGATGAAATCGAGATAGCAGGTTGTTGAACTGGAGTGCCAGGAGAAACAGGGTCCACATGAATCTCCGAAGCGTCATTCCTGTTCAAAGCATGAGCAGGGGGCTGATCCCCAAGCAGATCTGTCATCGATGACTTTCCCTGTGCGGCGGGTAGTCTGGCTGGGCTAGTGTGGCAAAGCCCAGGCCCAATGGAGATGAATACGGATTCAGTTCCTGGGAACTGGATGCAGCCTCTAGCAAGCAGAACACAGTTCAGCACACAGTGGGGAACCAAATCATGACCCACTAACAGCACACAGCATATTTACATGTAAGAGATTCTACTGTGCCAGGCAGATTGCTATCTGGTCGCAATTACAGAGTCTCTGCACTAACTGGGAGTTCAAAGGTGGCAGGAAATCCTAACAGGCCAATCACATTCAGCAAATCTTCAGTCTTCTTCAGGTTAAAGACTGGTCACAGTTCTGTGGCTTAAATCATCCTCACAATTCAGATTCAGTCTGAATAAACATCAGTTTTCCTCTCAGGGACAGCAGGCAGACAGGCAGGCCAAAACTCAGCCCTTTCGCAGTTCTCCAGTGCAAATCTATGCAGGATTACTGCTCAACTATCTCAAGCTATTACTCCTTTCACTTCCCAACTAAAACTGAACTGAAACTGCAAGCAGTCTGGGACTTTTCCCAGGATCCAAAAGATTCATTTGGCTAATTCCTCTGTCAGTCACAACAAGAGCTCCCCCTCCAGCTTCATTTAGATGCCAAAAGCCCAAAACTACAATTCCTACAGAATTTTGTTCCCACAAAGTCCCTGGGGACAGGCTCCATTTTAGAGTCCCCAAAGGTACTGATTGGCCCATTTTAGCAGTCCAGGACCAAGATTAATTATGACTGCAATCCAGGCAGCCCTTAAAGAGACAGTACACAGAGGCTATACAGGCACTCTGTGACAACACATTTAAAGTGTTAAAATGCAGTACACCAGCCTGGCAGTGAGCATTTAGGCACGCTCAAGGAAGACTTTTCGGGAACCCCCATTTATAGTCGGGGTTACACCCTTCCCTGCCTGGAGAAAACTTGGCGTCAAGTCTGTACCATCACACTACTAAAAATGAAATATAAATGAGACATATATGACATTAGCATGCAATGCAAATACTATCTGATACATCAGTTAGCATAAACTTGTCACATTACTATACATTTCAACATACTTCACAACACTGTATCTGTACTGACAATACTTATGCATGTTTCATAGAGGTAATACTGATTTCACTATGATTAACATATTTTCAACACCACTATACTGATTCATGTAATAACTTCTTGTACATTAAACAGTGTAATGGGGGGCCCTTCCCTATCAGCTAACTTGGGGCTGGATCGGGCAGGGGCACCATGGTGAGAGGGAAGAACAAGTAACCTGGAGTTTGCCATTAAGCTCAATTTGGGTAGTGAGCTCTGAGAAATATAAACACCTTTGTGAACCACATTGAGAGACAAATCCACTGGCCTCCCAGATGAATCATAACTAAAGCGCAATACTGGCTTGATGGCTTGGCCAGTCTTTCTGGGGGGAACAGCCACAGTCTCTGTACTTTCAGCACTAACTTTGGAGCTTTTGTTAGTCATGAGGGGTGCCTCTGTATGGATCAGAATGTCCAAACTGGGAGCACTGTCAGCTCCTTGCTCTGTAGGCTCGGTTTCCACAACACTTAGCTCATTTAGAGAAGGTTCTGGCACAATTAGGCTTTGTGTCACTGAAGGGGGCTGTCAGCACTCTCACATTGTTGTTCAAGTTCTGGTGTGCCACCAGAGAGACTCAGAACTTCAGCCCCTTCCTCGGGCAAGTCACACAGTTCCACTAAACACCGGGAGTTCGCAGCCTCAGACGTGATACTTTGCACTTCATTTTCAGGGAGCAATGGCTCCAAGGATGAAGCTGGGGCATTAGGCAGTCCAGAAGGTCCAGCTTCATCCCCACGATTCTGCATAGGATTTCCACAAAACAACTGACTCAGTTCATAGGAGGGATAATAGGCATTACCATAGTCACTTTCATAAGAGGTGGACTGACAGTTACTATCTTTCTGGGCCTGCTGCCGGGGAAACCTTAAATCTGTAACTACTGGGGTAGGTTGACTCTGTCTTTTTTTTGTAGCAGCATGAGTCACTGGCCCAGGGGAGGCAATGTCTGCTGGCTCAGCTTCAATAATAACTTGGCCGATAGGCAGCAAGTGGTTGCGGTGCATGGTTTTGACAACTTTGGAGTTATTCTCTGGGTGTACCTTGTACACTGGTAGATCATCCAACTTTCCAGCTACTACATGAGGAAGATAATGCCACTTATCAGCAATTTTGTGCTTGCCATGTAGTCCCAAATTGCATAACAACACACGGTCTCCGGGCCGTAGCTCTTGAGCCTTTACTTTCTTATCTTGCCTCTCTTTGTTAGCAAGATTTCTCTTGGTGGCCATTGTCTGTGCCAGTTGATATGCATGGTTCAATTGAGCTTTCAGTTTTTGTACATACTGCAGGTAGTTTTTGGCTTAGACCTCACCTGCAGATACCCCAAAGCAGGCATCAATTGGCAGTCAGGCCTCTCTCCCGAACATAAGATGGTAGGGGAAGAACCCAGTAACATCATTTTTGGTGCAATTGTATGCATGTACCAAGGTGCTAATCTGCTGGCTCCACTTATGCTTGTCATTTGGATGGAGGGTGCCCAGCATGCCTAGAAGGGTGCAGTTAAAACATTCTGGTTGAGGGTCTCCCTGTGGGTGATATGGGATGGTTCTTGACTTCCACACCCCCCACAGAGAGAGCATTTCTTTGATTAGTCTACTTTCAAAGTCTCTGTCTTGGTCACAGTGGATCCGCTGGGGGGCACCATAGTGGACAAATAATTTTTCCACTAGCACCTTGGCATGGTAGAGGCGTTTTGATCTTTAGTTGGAAAAGCTTGTATATACCATGTGAAATGATCCATAACCACCAACACATTGCCAATATTCCATTGATCAGGTTCTAAACACAAAAAAGGTATGCAGACAAGTTCCATGGGGGTGCTGGTAGTGATATTGACAAGGGGGTGCAGCCCTCTGAGGCAGGACTTTTCTTTGGAAACAATGACTACAGGTCTTTACATGGTGTTCATCATCGGTCCCCATCTTGGGCCAGTAGAATCAAAATCGTATCAGGTCGAGAGTCCTGTCAATACTGAGGTGCCCCATGTGATTGTGGAGGGACCTCAGTACCAAGTGTTTAAAGACCATGGGCAGGACCAATTGTTGCTTGTCTACTTGACCACTATGATCCACTGTCTCTCTGTATAACAACTGATTGATTGAGTAACTTCAACCTGGGGCCTTCTTTAAATAATAGTGTAGTTTGCAAGTCAGGGGAATGGAACTTAGACACATCTTTCCCCGCACGCAGGGCATCAAGTGTAGGTTGAATCATAGGATCTTGGGATTAAGCCCACTGAATACTGTCATTGTCAAGTTGAGGTAGTGCACTAATATCTAGAGCAGAGAAATGGCAATAGGCAGCTAGTATGCAGGTATCAGGAGGGCCCAAGCAATCTGCTAGACAGTCCACTGTGTCCGCAGACATCTGTTCATCCCTGTCAAACTTTTAGCACAATGCTCATATGTCAGGTTCAGACAGCCTGACCCAATCACTGTTGGAAGTGGGCCTTTGTGACAAGGCATCAGCATCAACATGGTTCAGTCCCAGTCTGTATTCGACAGCATAATCACAGGTTGATAAGGCAGAGAGCCACCGGTGCTCAGTGGTATCTAACTTAGCTGAAGTCTGTACATAGATCAATGGGTTATTGTCAGTCTTCACCAATATCTTTGCCCCATAGAGGTACTCATGAAACTGATCAACGATGGCCCATTTTAGGGCAAGGAACTCCAGCTTGTGCACAGGATAGTTTTGCTCTGACGGGGTCAAACTCCTGCTGGCGAAAGCTACTGGTCTCAAAAAATCCTCATGGTCTTGATACAGCACAGCTCCTAGGCCCTGCAGACTAGCATCCGTATGCAGCACATAGGGCTTGGTAGGGTCAGCATACGTCAGGATGGGGGCATGGGTAAG
The DNA here is from genome assembly GCA_016271365.2 of Neoceratodus forsteri. Taxonomy (NCBI): domain Eukaryota; kingdom Metazoa; phylum Chordata; order Ceratodontiformes; family Ceratodontidae; genus Neoceratodus; species Neoceratodus forsteri. Next base: position 30,556,075 of record CM028129.1, read on the forward strand.
CTGGTATATGACTTCATGGAACGCTGCTTCACATTTGGGTGTCCAGCGGGGCCCAAATGGTTCACCTGTGCGGAAGTACACGTTCTCTAGTTCTTTGATAGCCCCTTTCTTGTATTTACAATTGGTAGGGGGGTAACCCTGGGTAAGATTCAGGAGTGGGTGAATCACCTTTGAACAGTTTTTTATGAACCTGTGGTAGTAGCCACAGAACCCCCAGAAAACACTGTAGTTCTTTCAAGTTATGGGCCTGGGGCCAAGTAGTCAGTGACTCAGCCTTACTGGGATCTGTCTGTATTTCTTCTGCAGATACTATGTGCCCCACATTCTTCATGGAGGTTTGAAAAAACTGGCACTTGTTGATGGGCAGCTTGAGGCCGAAGTGTTCCAATCAGTCCAGCACTTTAAACAGTCAGGTTTCATGCTCCTCTAATGTGTGTCTGAACACAATGACATCATCTAGGTACACTAGAAATTCCAGCAAGTTCATATCTACCACCGCACATTCCATCAGTTGCTGAAAGGTGGCCAGGGCACACAAAATCCCACGTTGCATTCTCAGGAATTCATAGAACCCTAAAGGACAGATGAAGGCTGTTTTCTCACGGTCCTCCGGGGCCATCAGAATCTGGTAATATCTGCTGCGAAGATCCAATTCTCAGAACCATTTGCTCCCATTCAAGCAATTCAGGGCATCATGTATACGGGGCATGGTGTACTGATCTGGGATGGTCTGCCGGTTCAGGGTTCGATAATCAATACACATCCTCATGGACCCATTCTTCTTACACACAACCACAATGGGAGAGGCATATGGGCTCCTTGATTGTTGTATAATGCTAGCAGCAAGCATTTGCTGCAGGTGCCTCCTAACATCATCTGTGTCTGCTGGGGTGAGGCATCGGGATCTTTTTCCAAATGGCTGGTCATCATGCAGGCTTATATGATGCTCTGCACCATGGACACGCCCCACATCCCATTCTTTTAATGAAAACACTTGGTCTCTCTGGGCAAGTTTCTTGCTAATTCTAGCCTTCCAATCAGCTGGCAATGGGGAATCACCAAAGTCGTATAAGTCCGGGGTCACTCTTTCCTTTTCACCAGAGTACTTGTTGCTGGGTAATACAGCAGTGTCTGCGCAGTGTACTGTAGATAGGTTGCACCCTCTGTTCAACTGGACCTCCTGATCTGATACATTCCGAATCTGGACCATCACTCATCATGCATAGGTGTGGGCATGGGTTGGCAAAATACTGGGTTAACCAATAATCCCTCTGGCAGTTTTTCATCAGCCGGTGCATCCAACATTAATATTTTATTTTTCACTTCCTTTCTAATGTGAACCTCTCCCTGAATGGTGTACTGAGCATTGGGAGGGAGTACCAGAGAATCAGGTTCTTTCTTTCACACTATTCCCAACGGCTCATCTCTGTCATGTTCGGTAGTCTGTTTTTGCAGATCATAGGCTCTCTTTATCAGGGCTGAGATACTCAGTGCCCACCCAGTCCATTTCCCTTGTTTTTTGTGACACAACTGCGCTAGTCTTCCAAACATGTGGGCATTGCTTCCAATGAGAAAGGGAATCCCATCATACAATCCTATAGGAGGGCACACAAGGGCTAGTGTCTCTACTTGTTCATCCACACCAGTTACACTCTCAGAGAAAGACAGCCAGAGCCGGACATATCCTAGGTAGGGATAAGACTTGTCACTCAGGCCCCACACATGCAAACCTTCCAGAGATTGTAGTGGCACATCACATAAGTCTTTGTCATACCAGTTCTGGAATACAATGGCCACTTGCGACCTGCTATTGAGCACAGCCCGAGCATGGATACCATTGACAGTCACAGAAGTCTCCATCAAAGGGCCCACTATTCTGGACCAGTCTGGAGAAGCAGTAGCAGAGGCCTGGACAGATGATTTAGCCAAAAGAAATTAGCCAAAGAAATGTGAGTTAGGATTGTGTGGCCTAAACACTACATTGGGAGCTGAGGCGGGGGTACTACCAACAGAAAACCTTGGTTCCACATCTGTCTACGGTGTGGCAAGCATTTGGAGTCATCTTGTCAATTCTTTGACTTCCAAAGTCAAGACATCAATTTTTGAGATGCTGTCAGCAGGAGATGCCTGGGTGTGTACCCCCACCCCCATAGCCGATGCGGTTGGTTATGGATCGGGGCCTGTACTCACAGGACCGGCCTTCACAAAGAGACTGTTTTTTGTTTCTCTGAACTCCTTCAGCAGTTCATCCCATGGCAGAGCATCCTTAGCAGTCCCTCTGTGGCTGGGCCCCCCAGGGCTGACATTTAGTTCTCGGATTCCGTCATGTGATTGAGGTGATTCCAGGCCATCAGCGACCGATCCCGAGCCTGGAGCAGGGGTTGCAGCAGCTATGACTGCGCAGGCTCTGAAAAGCCTTCCTTCTCCTTAACTTCCTGTACCTCCTTCATCAACACATGGAAGGGCAAGGGTCCAGATTTCTTTTGATGCAGTTTTAGCAACACCCAGCTGGGGTGCTGGGAAGAGCAGAGTATATGATTCAGTCTTACCCCGTCCACTTCACTAGAGGCCCAGCCTCCTTTCTGAAAAATGGTTTGTAGGATTCCCTCTAATCGAGCCAAGTAGGCTGATAACAATTACCCCGGTGGTTGTCTAACATCTTTAAGTTTCCATTTCAAGGCCTCAACACTAGTGGTGTCCCCAAACACATTTTCAGGGGTGACTATGTACTCTTGGGCTTTGGCGTCAGGGTCAGAGGAACTCAGGGAATGAAATGTACATAGGGCAGGTCCCTGGAGGCTTTCCCCCGGGCGGGCCCTTTTTTGGGCCTCTGAGCATTGCCAGTTTTGTACTGCAAGAGTAGCAGAATCTATCCAGGTCTCCATGTCGACTTCATCATTAGGAGTAGGGTGGATGCAAGAGAATACCTTGAGCTTGCGGTAAGGGCCATGACTATTTGCTGGCTCATAGGCTGGTACAGAAGTTGGTGAAATAACAGGTGCTGGGGTGGGTATGGACAGTGGGGAGGTGACACTTCCAGGTGGCAGGAATAATTTTTTAACTCCTCCACAGTTTTGCTCTCCTCCAGTAACAACTTGGCAAACTTCTCCTCAAAAGATTCAGATAACGGTGGGGGCTCATCCTCTAAGGGATCCTTGCTATCTTTGGTTATCACCCTCCAGGCAGCTGGGAACCCTTCTGGAGTGATAGTCTGGGGCACCTTTGAACTGTCCAGGGGGTCACTACACTCCACCAAGGCTAAGAGAGTTTGGGGAGTTAAATCAGCCTGTTGACCCACCACTACAGCTTTTTTCAAACATTCAACTTTAGAAAGTGCCCCTTCAACAGTGTCCTTACTAATACCCATAGGTATACCCAATATTAGCAAAGCATTATGGGAGTCAATCTCATGCCCCATACACCACCCCATCAACTGGTGCACAGCCACTTCTGTTGGTGTAGCCATTTATGTTTGACAATAATTCATAATTTTGGCCACTAGAAGACACAAAATCCCAGTGGTGAGCCTCCAAGATGTAACTCCTAGGTGGCGCTATCCCAAAGACAACTACCCCTGCCTGCTTGGCTAGTAGCAGGTTAATGGGCCTGGGTACTAAAACGGGTGCATCTACCAGGAGGTCAGGGTTGTTAGTGATCAAGCTAACCTGGGCACAGCCCTCCGGGACACTGTAACCCACCTCTTTCCCTTCTAACGGCCTGAACAATATACAATTATCACTTTCACAATGACCCTTATTCACCATGCAATTACCCACACTGTTAGCACTTACCACCAGGGCTGGTTTCTCTAGCTCAACCCTGGGGAACCCCTGTAAAACAAGGTTATTCACAGCAAATAGCAACAGTACAGTACTCTTGGCACAAACTGGAACCACAGTCATGTTAAATGCAAAAAGAGTAAGATCTGATTTATTCAGGGGACTTGAACAAGGGAACAGCGTAATCAGGTTGGTTTGCTTAAAGGCTATATCAATCAGATAGTTATGCATGCACTTCAGAGTCCCTACACAGTCACACACTCTGGGTACCCAGGTAAGAAGAAGGTGGGCTAGCTAGGAACATTGTCCGGGGTAGTCCAGCTCGCAGCTGGTTTGGGCCCTGTGATGGAATTAAGCAACATGCACAACACACACTATTTGTTATCTGGAGCCAGAGGGCTCAGTTCGTGACAGAAAAGACAACAAAGCAATCAGATGACAACACTTTAGATTTAGATGTTGTTGCAGGGAGCAACCTAATGATTACTCATGATACCCAATACAGGACACAGGCAGGACAAAATCGAGACAGCAGGTTGTTGAACTGGAGAGCCCGGAGAAGCAGAGCCCACACGAATCACCGCGGCGTTGTTCCTGTTCAGAGTGTGGGCAGGTGGCTGATCCCCAGGCTGGTCTCTCATCGATGGCTTTCTCTGTGCAGCAGGTAGTCTGGCTGGGCCAGTGTGGCAAAGCCCAGGCTCAATGGAGATGAAAACGGATTCAGTCCGTGGGAGGTGGATGCAGCCTCCAGCAAGCAGAACACAGTTCAGCACACTGTGGGAAACCAAATCACGACCCACTAACTGCACACAGCACATTTACCTGTTAGAAATTCTACTGTACCAGGCAGATTGCTATCCGGTCACAATTACAGAGTCTCTGCACAAACCGGGAGTTCAAAAGTGGCGGGAAATCCTGACAGGCCGATCACATTCAGAAAGTCTTCAGGTTAAAGCCTGGTCACAGGTCTGTGGCTTAAATTGTCCTCACAATTTGGATTCAGTCCGAAAAAACTTAAATTTCCTTCTCAGGGACAGCAGGCAGACAGGCAGGCCAAAACTCAGCCCTTTCACAGTTCTTCCGTGAGAATCTATACAGGATTACTGCTCGACTATCTCGAGCTGTTACTCCTTTCACTTCCCAGCTCAAACTGAACTGAAACTGCAAGCAGTCTGGAACTTTCTCCAGGATCCAAAAGGTTCATTTAGCTGATTCTTCTGTCAGTCGTAACAAGGGCTCCCCCTCCAGGTTCATTTAGATGCCAAAAGCCCAAAACCACAATTCCTACAGAATTTTGCTCCCTCAAAGCCCCTGGGGACAGGCTCCATTTTCGAGTCCCCAAAGGTACTGATTGGCCCATTTCAGCAGTCCAGGACCAAGATTATGAGAGCAATCCAGGCAGCCGTTAAAGAGACAGTACACAGAGGCTATACAGCCACTCTCTGGCAATACATTTAAACTGCTAAAATGCAGTACACCAGCCTGGCATGTGAGCATTTAGGCAAGTTGAAGAAAGAAATTTCATAAACCCCCATTTGTAGGGGGGTTACATAAAATACAGTCTAAATTATCTACTCCTAAATCTGACTTTCTTTTCTGACATTTAAAATACTTTCTTGTTGCTTTATTTCTCTGCTCTAATGTTACTCCCACTCTACCTTGGCCAGCTCCAGAACTACAGTGTGTCACTCTCTATCTGACACCCTCAACTAACGTGTCAGTTCACCTGGCTGAAACACAGATCCAAGGCTCCCACCTGTCTCCAGAAATGGCCGCACCCTCTGACACTGACAGCGAGTGGTGGCTGGGGAGTGCTCCTAACCTGAGTCATTTTTTTCTCAATTGGGAAAGCAAGTACTAAGTGTAAAACTGAGTCTTAGTCAGATTTCAGTAAAGCATTGCAGAAATCAAAACATTTGCACACTGCAGCTCATATTGCTTCTAAACTAATTGATGCAGTTTAGGAAAGAAATGAAGACAACTCTGTTTGGTGTCCTGGATTCTCTTCTTTGTGGTGTGGTCCAGTACACCTCCATATACCCATATAAGTTTCTCATTTAGAAGAATCTTTCTGGGAGCATCTCCATTCAAGCTCTTTGCAACGTAGTTCTCATGATACTGGGCCACAGTCTCTGCAATGATTGTTCTCTTCCCCTCCCTTCCTCCACTTTCCTGACACCACTGTACCAGCTGGACACAAGCCTTCTCAGAGCAAGGGGGTCAGCTGCTCATCTGCTTCTGTCACTGGAGGTGCCCGAATCCTTTGATTTTTCTCAGGAACCTGTATTGCTTAAACAGGGGACAGATGGAAGCAAGATTGTGTTTGAAGTCCCCCCCCCCCCATTCCAAGGGATGGCTCCAGGTATGTAAGACCTCCAGTGATCCTCTCTGAAAAGTGTTTTTTGCCTCTGAAATATTTTCCCTTATTCCCTTATTCCCTTAGTTGGCAACACCCACTTTGGTATTTGCTTTAAGTCCCCTACATGACTTGAGTGCTTTTGAAAAAAGTATTCTGGCCTGAAGGGCATGATGGTATGGACACCCTTCCTTGCAGTTCCATTAACTAAGCCTGCCATGAAGATTGTCATCATCCTGTTTGAGAATGAGGGTGTCTCAGCATTATCAACATCTTATTTTGGCTTAGAAAAGGTGCACAATCCTTCGTAACCCAGATCCCCTTGCAGATTCAGAATACATCTGGACTGGAGACTGGAAAATCAAAGTTCATTTAGTTTGTTCAGATACAGGTATACATCATCTCCCAAACTGCTTTTCCCTGGGAAGGGACCATGGAGTTTTGTTCTACCAATGAGAAACTAAGGCTTATTTTAGATGTGGCTCCACTTTGCAATTTAGTATTATCTGTAATAAAATAAAATGTGGTATCTGTTCTGAACTGGGTTGTCTTAGTGCAAAATGCACCAGTAACATGAAATGCAATTTATGTGACATGCTGGGACATTGTTATATGACCTGTCCTTAGGCTGCTCACAATAAGAAAGATCAAATGAACCAAGTGGAGCATAATCATTATATTACTCCTGCATAGGAGGAAAACACTCAAAGAGAAAAGCCCAGACCTGCTGAACCTTCTAGGCCTGAGCCACCCCCGCCAGCCAAAACAGAAGTTGCATTTGTTCCACCAGATGATGAAGAAGAAGAAGAAGAAGAATCAGCATTTATATAGTGCTTTTCATACATTCAAAGCACTTTACAAGCAATGCTAGACTGGTAGTGAAGTGACAATGTGCGGTGGCGGCCATATCACACATCATCACCCACACACAGCCTGGATAATTGCATGAACTGGTTTATGGGAAGGGGAATGTTGGCCAGGACACTGGGAATGTTCCCTACTCTTTGCGAAGAGTGCCCTGGGTTCTTTTACTTCCACCTGGACACCCACCAGGACAACACCAGGATGGGTAGAAGGGGACTTCGGTTTAACATCTCATCCGAAGGGCGGCACATCCCAGCAGTACAGCACCCCCCAATACTGCACTCGGATGCCAGCGATTTTTAGGTGCAAGTCCAATCCTGTTGTGGGATGAGAACCCACGACCTTCTGGTCCAGAGGCAGATGTGCTACCAACTGAGTCACGCTGACATGATACTGGTTCTGAGATCATGGAGGACTTACCAATGGAGCACCAGCCCCCTCTCATGCCTTGTATACCAGAGGTTCCTACCCCTCTCCAGGATACTGGACCTCCAAGTACTGAGGACCCCCCAGTGTTCCTACTACTATAGACACAGATATTGTGCCTGCTGAAACTGCTCAGTTGAATCCTCTTACCTTGGAGCCTCGTCAGTAGACCATCACCCAGGCTTTGGTTACAGAAGAAATGCCTACTTTCATGCCACCTCCTTCAACCGCTGATACTGAAAATCTTTAAGTAGTCTCTCATCACAGTAGAATAAGGGGACAGCCCAAGCCTAAACTAACAAAGAGGGATGACATTTCTTTAAAGAATAAATTTGATATTTTATGAAAAAGGAAAGACTGAGGCAACACCAAGCAGGGCTATGATGAGTCTTCCCTGACATCTTCTCAACATTACACTGCCTCAGATAAATAAGAGTGGTACTTTAGAACTTTGGTCATCCAAAAAAGAGGAAGATGAGAGTCAGAGGGAGTTGAAGAAGTGTGAAATAATGATTGTCTTTATATCCAGTCTTTTCTTTTAATCAGTGGGGGTAGTCCACAGTTTTTTGTCTCCTTAAATGACAATAGTTTTAAATCAAGTAAGTGAATGCTAGCCATGCTGGCTTTCTTACAGGAGTCTTGGAGCAACATTATTTTCTTGCAAAATATCCGTTTGCATTTGTATATGGCCCCAAACCTTTGGTCTTTGGGCTCGCCTTCTGGTCAGTAGTTGAGGACAGGTACTCTGGAGTGGTCATACTTTTTTCCACCCCTCATGTTCACCTGTCATATTTAATAGATGTAGTTCCTGGCCAGGCATTTTTGTTAGACATCTCCTATGGCACTGTTTCTTTACACTTGATCAATGCATACGCTTCTCAGTCAAAGGCAGAGAAGGTTGATCTGCTTAAACTGCTTCAGGCTTATTTATATACCATGAAAGGGGTTATCATTATGGGAAGATTTCATTTGTGGACTAGCCCCCTCAGATAGAGGGGAAACATGTGCTAAATTGTCTTGTGAATCCAACAGCTTGAAAGATAATATTTCCAAAGCAGCATTACTGGATTCAGCTACGACAACAGAAGGTAAGTCATTACACCTTTTTTAAGGGTAAATTATCTACCTGCATTGAATTTTTGTTTTGTTCTCTGTGGCTAGGTTGTTAGCTGCATCATACTGTACTGGTAGATACTCTGCACCCCAGACTGGTGCAGTCTTCTCTGGTTCCTGACTCTTAAGATATTTTTGATCCTGGCCACTGGAATTAAAAACCTCTTTACTGGAGGATGTCCTTAAACAGAAAATGGACTATTTAGTCCATGCTGAAAAAACTACTTGGATATTATACTACTCCCCCATCGACTGGTGGGAGGATTCAACATTAGAATTTAAATCCTCCACCAGTGATTATCTGTCATTATGAACATGTGAAATTTGCCAGTGGATAAAGGCCTAGAGGTCTATCACATCTGCTCTAATGTGCAGCTAGCACCCTTCATTCTGCAGCAGCCCCTCCCTCCCTTCCCCTCACTCGACCCTCCCCTTGCCCTGCTCAGCCTCTTTTGAAACAGTCCACTGTTCCACTGAATACCGCTTCTGCCAGTAACACATTCCACCCAGCTACTACCCTCTCTGTAAAAAGGTGTCTCCTCATTCCCTTCCTGAACCTTCCTCCCTCCAGTCTCATATCATGGACCCAGGTGTCCCTCCCTTCCCTTAATTTGAACAACCCCTCCATACCTGTCTTGCTTATTCCTTTCATGTACTTGAAGGTTTCAGCCATATCCCCAACCCCGTCCCTCCTCTCCTTCAGCGAGTACATGTTCAACTCCCTCAGCCTCCTCTCATATGGTAAGCTCCCCAGCCCCTTTATCATCTTTGTCACCCTGCACTGCACCTCCTCCAGTAACTTAATGTCCTTCTTCAGATACAGGTGCCAGTACTGCACGCAGCACTCCAGGTGCAGTCTAACTAATGATCTATACAGTGGCAGAATCACCTCCTTGAGGATATACCCCTTGCAATGCAGCCCAGCATTTTGTTGGTCTTTACAGCTGCCTTCCTACATTGTGCTGAGTTGTTCATTGACCCTGTAATGAGCACCCCCAGATCCTTCTTTTTCTGTGTCTCAGCTAGCTGACCTCCTTTCACCCCAAAATGCAGCACTGTGCACTTTTTGACATTGAGCCCCAGTTGCCAGGTGTCTGACCAGGTTTCCAGCTTTGCCAGATCATCTTGCAACCCCAGCCATCTCCTAGATCATCTACCATTGCTTCCATCTTGGTGGCATCAGCAAACAGACTGGTCTTGCTCTTGATGCCCAATGCTATGTCTGCAATGGATATCCCAAACAACACTGGTCCTAACACCGAGCCCTGTGGAACACCGCTTGTCACTATCCTTGGGGATGACAGCTCTCCACCCACCACCACCCTCTGTTGCCTTCCCTGAAGCCAGTTCCCTACCCATCTCACCAGCTTTGCACCCACCCCGTGCCTTTTAAATTACTTCCCAGCCTCCCATGTGGCACTGAGTCAAATGCCTTACTGAAGTCCAGGTACAAGACATCACCTGCATGGCCCCCATCCAGTTGCCTAGTTACCCAGTCATAGAACTCAACCAGGTTAGTTTGGCGGGATCTGCCACATATGAAGTCATGTTGTCTGCTGTCCTGGAGTCCTTTGGCCTCCAGGAGGGCTACCAATCTCTCCTTCAGGATAGTCTCCATCAACTTACCCACAATGAATGTGAGACTTACCAGTCTATAGTTCCCTGGTTCATCCTTGGGGCTGCTCTTGTGGAGGAGCATCACATGAGCCATCCTCCAATCCTGAGCTACACCCTGAGTGTAGTGAGGCATTAAATGGGCCTGCTAAAAGTCCTGCCAGGACTTCTGCCAGCTTCTTCAGTACCTTCGGGTGGATGCCATCTGGGTCTGTCACCTTTTCCACCCTCCGTGCCCTTATACCCTCCAGAATCCTGCCCTCCATTATTTCTCCATCTGTCACCCCCTCCCCCTTCCCCTCTGTTTCTGCCCTCCCTCCCCCCTTGGGTATCACACCTCTCTTCTCCTTAGTAAATACCAAGCAGAAGTAATCATTTATAGCTTCTGCCTTATCACCCCCTGCTTCCATCCAACCCCCCTCCTTCCTAATCCTTACCATGTGGTCCTTACAGTTCCTTTTCTCCCTGATGTACCTGAAGAAGTCCTTCTTCCCCTTCTTAATGCCCTGCACCAGCCTGAGCTCTGTAGATACCTTGGCTGCCCTTACTGCCCTTGTCACCTCCTTTGATTCCTTCAGGTACTCCTCCCTGTCCTCCCCCTCCCTGTTTTCTTGTACCTCCTAAAGGCAGCTTTTTTCCTCCTTACCTTTTCCATGACTTTCTTGCACACTCAGATGGGTTTCTTTGCCCTAGCCTCTTGCTGTGGGCCTTGCTGCAGGTTCTAGTTGCATCCGCTATCCCCAGCTTTATGAGCTCCCACCTCTGGTTAGTGCCCATACTAGGTTGAATTCTGGCCAGGTACCCTTTTACCACTTCCCCCATCCTCCCAAAATTGGTCCTTCTGAAGTTCAGCACCCTTGTGCCAGATTCCATTCCTTCTTTACCCGTATCCAATGTGAGCCATACTGAGTGGTGGTCACTCCCCACCAGCGGTTCTTCCACTCTAAGTTCCCTCATAAACTTCCCATTTGCCAGCACAAGGTCAAGGGTATTCCCTAACCTGGTTGGTTCACTGACCATTTGCATCAGGAGGCTCTCCTGGAAGGCATCTAACAGTACCTGCTCCCTTCTATTCCTGGTAGTTGGGGTACTCCAATCCATTCCTGGCATGTTGAAGTCCCCCACAATCACCACACTACCCTTCTTGCAAGTCCTCCTGATCTGTCCGACTAGTTCCTTGTCTAACTCCTCTGTCTGAGAGGGTGGCCTGTACACCACTCCCATCCTGAGAGTCCTATTCTTGGAATCCTGGATTTGCATCCATAGTGATTCTGTACTACCCTCCTCCCATACACACTTCAGTCCTTCCCTCTCATATAGTGCTACCCTCCCTTTCCCAATCACACTAGCCCTATAAAATAACTTGTATCCTGGTATCAAAAGGTCCCAATCATTGTATCGGGTGGTCATGTTTCTGTGATGGCTGCAATGTACACCTTCCCCTCTGCTGTGAGAGTCTGTAGCTCTGCAGTTTTGTTCCCAAGGCTTCTAGCATTCAGGGTGACCACCTTCCACCCTCCCATCCTGCCCTTCTTTACTAACATCACCACTAGTACTTGCCCTTTGTCATTTATCACTGTTATGGGGGGTAAATTCATTTTCAATCATCTTAGGTGAACACAAAATTTTGACCATTGTTGTCATTTATGCTCCCTCCAGGTTCACAGGAGGAAGGATTAAGATTGATAGAGATCTTAAAAGGATCACTTCATATTAATAGAGAACTAATAATTCTGGGGGACCTAAACATGAACTGGTTGGGTAAAGATTCACTGAAGTTTAAAGAGACAGTTATTAATCATAGGTTGGCTGAAATTATAGACATCCCAGCTAGGATTCATTATAAATCTGGCTATACCTCCTTATTGGATTGGATCCTGGTTTCTGACACTGATAGGATTGCACAGTCTGCGGTCCTGTCAGATAGTGTCAGTGACCATAGTCCTATTTATCATTGTTGGATGGCAAGGAGAAAAAAATTTTTTTTTTAATTTATTTATTTAAAAGTTGATGACTGGGAAAGGTGCCGTGAGCAGAAGTTCATTTCCAGGTATGACCCGGGGGGAGGGGGGGTTACGAAAAATGAAAATAAAACATTAAAATAACAGGGATGAGACACAGTAAAAAGAAATTACAGTGAAAGCAATTTACAAAAGATGAGTAACTGATAAATACAGGGCAAATATATACAAAACATTATATACATGGCTATATAAAAACAATATTACAGTGGATATGAGCAGTGAGGTGCAGTAAGGGGGCAGGAGAGAGATGGGAATGTGAAGGTTCTAGGAGAGAGAGCACATACAGGAAGTAGTGCGGGTTGGCTTGAGGAGGCACTTGAGGACTGGAAAGGTAGGAGAGAGGTGAATTTGAAGGGGGACAGAATTCCAGAGGGAAGGAAATCAAAAAGAAAAGAAAAGTTTGCCAGCTGAAGTGCGTACATGTGGGGGTGCAAAAGTACGGGTGCCGGTTCCTCCAATATTTGTTTTTTCACATAGTTTAAAAAAACTGGATGTTTCAAAATTTAGGACAGCTGTGGCCTCAGTTGACTGGTCAGGGGTTGACCAGTCTATTGAGGTAAATGAGGCCCTATCTATTTTTGTTCTCTCTTTAACGCAGTGTGAGATAGGTTTGTTCCCCTTAGAAGATTTGGGATCAAGGGAGACAAACATCAATGGGTCACCCCTGAACTCCTGAAGTTAATGAGAAACCATGGTAGTTTATGAAACAAAATACAGAAAACCCCTTAGTTACGCTTCTCTTCATACCATATAAGACAGCAAGAAATAAATGCAAAATGTTAATTAGAAGATTAAAAATAAACGTTTTTGTTGATAGGCAAAAGGACATTGAAGGCAAGAATACATCTGATATAGGAAAATCAATTAATTAACTTATGGGTAAAAAAAATTTCTTCTAGTATATCATCTCTTAACACTTCAACCAGGATAACTACCTACCCATTGTTGATTGCACAGGAATTTAATAAAACATTTACTGACTTGTCTAAATATATATTTCATCTGGCACTGCTAATTTGGGGAAACCCAAAACTGATTCTGATTGATATTATCCAAGGTTTTATTTTAGATCACTTTTTCCTGTGGAGATTATGGAATATCTCCAAAAGATGGACTCTTGTCCTTCAGTAGGGAAGGATGGGATTGACTATCAGCTCTTGAGGATCACTGCAGATATACTGTGATTTCCCTTATCTTCTATTTTAATTTATCTCTTTGTTATTCTACCTTTCCCACTATTTGTGTGGATTCTGTTCTTGTACCTATACATAAATCTGGGGATCCAACTAAGGTGCAAAATTATCTTCCTATTTCACATTTGGCTCCCTTATTCAAAGTATTAAAGAGAATAATTTTGGATCAAATGATTGAATATCTATCAAAATATAATATCCTTATGACTGCTCAGCACACCTTCAAACCTGGCCACAGTACCACTACGGCCTTGGTGGGGTTCACGAGTGCTGTCCAGCTGGCCATGGATGGGGGCCTTTACACTGGGGTTGTGTTCATGGACCTCACCAGGTCCTTTGACATGGTAGATCATGGTCTGTTACTATCATCTTTGGATTGACTGGGCATGTCTGGTGACATGGTGGGGTTGTTTAAAAGTTACATGACCCAACGTTCTCAGGTAACAAAGATTGATAGTCACTTTTCATTTTCTGCTTCAGTTTCACTGGGTGTTCCTCAGGGGTTTATTCTGGGTGCTCTTCTGTTCAGTCTTTTTTTTGAATACTCTTCCGTTAGTATGCTCTAACTCTCAGATTTTACTTTATGCAGATGATGCAGTGATCTTCACGAGTGGATCAGACCTTAATATGGTCCAGAAAAACCTGACATGTATTTTCCAGGCTGCTCATAATTGGTTCATCAGCAATAGATTAGTGTCAAATGAGAAAATAAATGAAGTCAATGTTTTTTTCTTAAATCCAGGAGGAGATCAGGAGAGGATGTTTTGCTATCCTTACAGACAGTGCTGGAGAGAATATTGAACGAGTCCAACAATTTAAATATTTAGGACTTTTAATCATCTAGGGCATGATGTTTTAACCACATATTATTAGTATGATTAAAGTCATACACCAAAGATTGGGGGCTTCATATAGGCTTACAGTAATTCACTCTTAGTCCAATCAACTAGAAAACTTCTTGCCCAAAGTTTTCTCATTCCTATAATAGACTATGGTTTACAATTTTATTTTTCTGCTGGGGAGGGTTAATTAACTAAAGTTAAAACCTTGTTGAACCAAATTGCTAGATTTTCAGCACTGTTACTGGTGAGGACTCACCACTGTACATCAATGATGGCAGCTATATTTCTGCCCTTTGAATATTGCTTTAAACTACAAGTTGGTCTTTTTTGGCTAAAAATGTGGCCTTGAATAAGGCCCCAGAGGTATTTAATTCTGTATTTAAGATGCATACTAGCCCTGGTTTTATTGCAAAAGAGTGTGCAACGGGAAAACTGTGCTTCAGGAAACTAACATCGAAGTGTAAAAAAAGTTTCAAGCACCAGTAAACCTCAAAAAAGAGGAATGCCACTAAATCATAAATTTAATTAAATATCATTTTATTATTAAAAAGCACCAGACCTCTCACCTGACGTGTTTCAGACTAAATAAGTATTTTATCAAAGGCTGGAGATCACACCATAAAACTCCTATAAATAACATTTAAGAGAGCCAACACCATAAAATAATTAAATCATAACAATTATCACCTATTTACATTTTTGTGCTAAAAAAGGTGTCCATTTTAAATTTTCATATATACAATATTGCACCTAATAGCCATCATTAATTAAACACATTTCTATATGACATTCAAACAATGCTATATATATATATATATATATATTAAAGGAAATAAAAGAAATGGGGGAGAAGGAGGGAAAAGAAAAAATTAAAACAAAAAAACAACACTTGTTTCTAAGCAAAGATCATCAATCATTTTCATATAATCCATATAGGATCTTCTTAAATCTTATTTTTAAAATATACAAATCAGTTCATACTTATTTCCTTCAGTATAAATTTTAATTCAAGGTTCCATCTTTCTTTTCTTTTCCCCACAATAGAAATAGAGAAAATAACTTCCATTCTCATCTTTTTGGTTTTAGATGTGGATGTAAGTCAAAACCTGAATTTAGACCTGGTTTTCTATTGGCTCTCAGCGATATAATCCAAACATTTTCTCTCAATAACATCAGGTTTTCAAAATCACCTCCTCTTGGGCTCCTACTAACTTTATCTATTGCTAAAAACATAAAGTTATGTTTTCCTTTATCCACAGTCTGTTCCAAATGTAGTGCAGTTGCATATAGTGGGTCTTTCCTGTTAATCCCTCTCATATGTTTTCCCACTCTAGTTTTAAAGCACCTTGAAGTCTTTCCTACATAGAATGACCCACATTTGCAGGTTGCTAAGTAAATAATGCCCATTGTGGAGCATGTTATGAACTGTTGAATCTGAAAGCTTCTTTGTATGTTACAACTAGAAAAAGTTTCCGGTTGCATTACTGTTTTACAATACATACAATTACCACATCTGAAACAGCCCTTAGGTTGTTGTAACCTGGTTTGTTGTTGTTTATCTTGGAAAAAAAAACTATGTACTAAAAGATCTTTTAAACCAGGGGGCCCTCCTATAACACATTCTCACAAGTCTCTGACAAGTCTCTTTCAGACCAACCTCTGTTGTAAGAATGTGCCAATGATTTTGAATGATCTCTTCTACTTGTTTGACCTGTACTGAAAAACCTGTCACAAAATTAAACCTTACTTCTTGTTCATTTTCCTTGTCTCTAATTTCTTTATCCTTTAATAAGTCAGTTCTATTTACTGTCTTTGTTTCTTCCCATGTTCCTTGTATCTGACTCATTTTGCAACCTCTTTCTTCTAACCTTTCTGATAGCTGTTGAGCTCCTTTCTCAAAAGCTTCCTCTGTTGAACAATTTCTTCTATATCTCAAAAACTGTCCCCTTGGAATGTTATGGGTAACGTGTGGAGGGTGGCAACTATTTGCCATCAGCAGAATATTTCCATCTATCTTTTTTCTATAGATTTGACTATCTACTCGGTTTTGTTTATTTTTTATAATGCTGATGTCTAGTAAACTTCAGAAATGGATTCAAAATATGTAGATACATCACGAAAGCCATGAATCACAACATTAATTTTTTTACTAGTTATTTGGATGTTTTGTAAGCATGTTTTGTAGTATCTCTCCAGGCTTCACCACTCCACCATTGTACTCATTAATAAACATTTTTAAGTCAGGGAGTTTTGTGCTACAGCTCATCGGGGAAGTACAGCCATAGGCATTCGCGTTCCTTCCCGTACAGCATGTGAGTTACAGTACTATAAGTAGTGGTGGGTGAAGTGGCCCCAATTGGCTCTGTGAAGTGATTCACTGAGTAACGTGGAATCTGTGGAGTACTTCGCTTCATAATGAGGAATGCAAAGTCCATTGAAACCAATGACTTTGCGTTATTCTACCTTCCCCAAACCACTTCTCCACCAGCTTTAAGGTGAAGTACATTGAAATCAATGTAATTTACCTCACTTATTTTATTTTATTTTATTTATTTAACAAGTCTAGGATTACAAATACCTTTGAGCCATGGCTCTTTTACAAAGGTTCCATGTCAGAGAAATACAAATTATGGGGAACATCAAGACAGGCATTACAACAATGTGGACATTGCAAACAGAGCACAGATTAATACAGTTCAAGGGTAGCATTGTAACAAGGCAGCCAGCAGCATTTGTCAGAGAAAATAGACAACAGATAAGAAGTGCCAGAGTCATAGGGAGAGAGAAGAGGGTGGGGGGGGAAGGAATGTAGGAAGGGTGGCAAGAGGGTGAAAAGTGCAGCATTGGGTATACCAAGATGTGAGGGTAGAATCCAGTGAGGAGGGGAAGGGGAGAACAACTAGAGCAGAAAGGGAAGTGGAGAAACAAGGTTAAGTTGGGCAGTCACAGGAGCTGTTGGTAGTGAGATAGTCCAGGAGCTTAGTTTTAAACATACCAATAGTTGGGGCAGAGGAGATGGTTGGGCTGAGGCCATTGAACCAGAGTGGCACTCGATAAGCAAAAGAGCGTTGTCCCTATGAAGTGTGACAGTGGTGGACTTTCAGTAGCTGTAGCATGGATCTCCTAAGGCGCCATTTGTTAATTCGGTGTAACAGAGTTGAGACCCCAGAAGGTGCAAGGCCAAGGTAGATTTTTTTCACCATGGAGCAGGTGAGAAACTTTATGCGGTTTGATAGTTGGAGCCAGCCGGTCTGAGTGTGCAGGTCACATGTGTGGGTGAGATGGTGAGCACCAGTGATAAGCCGACATGCTTTATTTAAGGTAGTTGAGAGGCATCTAAGGGTTGTGGTTGTGGCCGAGCCATAAATGATGAGACCATAGTCTATTACAGAGATCACAGAGCTCAGGACCGCAACCTTCAAAGTTTCTGGCGTGAGGTGTGGTCTGTGTTTGTAGAGGAGACCAAGCCGTGTGTTAGCAGCTCTAGCTACATTATCTACATGAAGTCCATAGGAGAGATTAGGGTCAAGCTGTATCCTAAATATTTGAAGGACCCCACCTGATCTAGAGTGTTCCCTGGGTGGTGGAGATAGTCAAGTGGTGTAGCTTGTGTGGGTTATGAGAGCTGCAGAAGAGCATAGATTTGTTTTCTTGTCATTGAGGACCAGTTTATGATTAAGAAACCATGTCTCTACAGAACTGAAACCAAGTTGAAGGTTGTGTTGAAGAGTTGCAGGATCTTTGTAAGTGGAGAATACAACAGCATCATCGGCATATAGTATGATCTGCTCAGAGCAGTGGTAAGGGAGGAGTTTAGAAAAGGCTAAAAGGAGGGGTCCCAGTATGGATCCCTGTGGGACACCCGAGCGAACAGGCAGGGTGTTAGAAAGAGCGTCCGCAATTTTTACTCTCTGTGACCGGTTTTCTAAGTAGCTTTTAAACCACAGAGAAGAGTCAGGTGATAGCCCGGCATTCAGTAGTTGGTGTATTAATAATCCATGGTGTACTGTATCGAAGGCCTTGGAGAGGTCGACGAAAATGGCCCCTGTGAGAAGGCCATTGTCAAGGGATTTGTGCAAAGCTCCAGTGAACTCAAGAAGGGCTGTGGTGGTGCTGTGACCTTCCAGAAGCCGTGTTGTTGTGGACAAGGTATATTGTATTTATCAAGTGGTCGGTAAGTTGATCAGCCACAATGCGCTCAAGTGCCTTAGAGAGTGGGGCAGTATGGAGATAGGGCGATAATTTGAGTGAATCATCTTGTCCCTCTTTTATGGATGGGTGTCATGGTGGCTGTTTTCCATAGGTCTGGGAATTTTCCACAGCTGAGAGAGAGGTTTAGGATTTTTGTTAATGGATGAATTACCTCATCGAGGGTGAGCAACAAAAGCTTAAGGTCCAGGGTGTCGCTACTAGATCTAGATTTAGAGATAGCTGCAGTAATATAGTGGCGAGCTTCATTCAGTCTTACCTTCCCGAAGTAGAAGAGGGGATGGTTAGACTGAGGGGCTGAGGTATTTGGGGAGTAGGCCCTGTTTTCGAAAAAGTCATGGGGTAGAACAGCACTTAGGTCTGAAAAAGCCGTGTTAAAGATGTTTGCGATCACTATTAACATGGCCAGAGAGGTTTTTGGCTGCTTCCCTGTGACATCCTTGATATTGTCCCAGAAAGCACGACCATTTCCCCATGTATTGGTGACAGCATCTTTGTAATAGGTGGATTTCATTAGCCGTATGGCTTTTGGGCAGGCATTTCGTGCTTGTTTGTAATTTTGGATGTCCAGTTGTTTGCCAGTGGCCCTGGCAACTGCCCAGAGGTGATCCCTTAGTTTCAGCTGTGAGAGAAGAGCCGCGGTGACCCATGGGTTAGAGAGAGATTTTGTTTGCCTTTTAGCAGGGGCAAAGAGGTCTCAGGCTTTGTTGAAAATTGAGATGAAGTGATCAAGAGCCAAGTTAACATCTGTTGCTTCATAGATGGGTAGCCAGTCTTGTAGAAGCAGGTGTTTGAGATGTGGATGTTTTCCATGAGGAAGGACTCTGCTAGCGATAATTATGGGAGGGGGCTTAAGGAATTTGTTAGACCATGCACACATGACTGGGGAGTGGTCACTGAGTGAGTCTGGGAGAATGGTCGTACGAGAATCCTTGTGGGGTGAGTGGTGAGGACCCAATCCAAGAGGGTACTGGTGCCAGTCTTGTAGTTAATCCTAGTAGGGGAGTTTACCATTTGCGTGAGGTTAGCAGCTGAGATGGAGTCATTATAGGCACTGGCACTCGATGCTAACCAGTTTATGTTGAAATCCCCTAGTAGAATAAGTTCAGTTTTGGGAGGATGTGAGTTGATAAAGTTTAGAACGTCGTTGAATTCATGTTTAGAGTCCCTGGGTGGGATATATACAGAGACAATAGTCAGAGCTTTATGGTTGGGAACTAGGATGATTTTTATTAGCAGAATCTGGGCTGAGGCAGAAAGTGATGGAGTTGCTACAGGGTGCCAAGACAGGGAGTCTTTGATATAGATTGCGCAACCACCGCCTTTTTTGGATATCCGGTCCAGCCTGTGAACATTGTAGCCCTGTATTGTTACTGCTGAGTCAGGAACTTTAGGTGTCAGCCAAGTCTCCACCACTGCAAGGATGTCAGGGTTGTGTTGGCATATGAAGGCTTGGAGTGCATCCAGCTTTGGTAGTAGGCTGCAGATATTAATGGTTGCAAGGATAAGGGCACCTGGAGTTTGCGTGTGGCCTGAGCTTCTAGGGCCAGGATTCAGATGGACGCTGCCTGAGATGAGAAGAAGGAGGAGCAGGAGTTTTAAGGAGCAGAGTCGCAGCTCTTTGAGAGATAGTTTTGATTGTTGTTTCCTGGAGTAGAAGTTGCAAGGTTCCAGACGGTGTCCCATATGGACTGCAAGGTGGTACAGTGTAGAGAGGTGGCCACACTTGTTGAGAGTAGTGGTCGTGTTAAGTAACCAGGAATATCCAAATGGTGCACCAAGCACAAGTCTCTAGTGGAAGTGGAGAGTTCCCTTGGAGTTGCAGTGGAAACCAGAGTAGAGTGGTGGGGGTGGGGTGGGGTGGGGTGGCTAGGACCAGGGAGAGAGAGAAGAGGGGCCAGGCAAGGAGGAGGAGGAGATGCGAGAGAAAGGCAGAGAGAGCCCACATGGCTTACATTACTAGATAAAGAGATAGAGATATAGCCCTCTAGTGGTGAGAGGATATAATCTGCTAATGGAAAAGTCAACTTCACCCTATAATTGAGCTCCAAATGAAACTCTGCAGTTATTCATGGGATTGCAGTTCACATGGACTCTAGATTGTTTGGCACAGCCTCAGTTCTGGCCTGGGTAGTGTGTGTGCAGTGGTAGCTGGAGACAGTTTGGTCTCAGAGCTCTGCAATTCAAAACCTCTAAAAGCTGTTTAAAATGCCTTTTTGAGTAATATTTTTTGCTCAAAATTTAGTGCATCAAAATTTAGTGCATCACCATTTAGGGGTGCTAGCTGCACATTCGAGCAGACTTGATAGACCTCTAGGCCTTTATCTGCTGGCAAATTTCGTATGTTCGTATGTTCGTGCATCGATTGTAGGAAACCTTCCTGTGCTCATATCATCAAGTGTTTATTGTTAGTGTGTGGATTTTAAATGTTAATTTAGAACAGTCAGTCTGTGTACTTTGAAGTGTGCTTTGGGGCGGGGCATATTTGTGGTGTAGGTAGATTAATTGGGAGAAAAATGCAGTCTTTCTGTTTTGGTTATATTTTTCTTGTATAACTGTGTTAATGTACACACAGTAATATTTTCAGTAATTCTTAAAATTTTTTTGCTGATTGTTGTGGTGCAGCAGTGTACAATTTGTCTGTTTAAAACATTTGGTTCTATTACTAAAGGTTTTCAATTTGCTACACATTACTTGAGTGTACATGTGAGTGTGTGTGTGTGTGTGTGTGTGTGTGTGCGTGTGTGTGTGTGTGATGCATGCCATTAAATCAGACACATTTTATTGTGTTACAGAGTAATTGCAGCAGTGTGAACCTGCTATCCACTGCAACTGCATGAATTTTTTATACTGCTTTGTGGTATCTTTACTGGTAGTGGATTGTTATTGCCGTGCACTAATCCCCCAACTGGCAAAATGTATTCCTTTCCAGATTTGGATTTGTGACTTGTGAGCACTGGTTAGATGTTGTTGTGCCTTTTTGTATGCATCCCTTGAGTGTGCAGCTCAATCTTAATCGGTCTGTGCATTTGCATGGCACCATTAATTCTGGGAGACTGCATTTCTTGTTAGCTCTCATTTCACTTCGTCAGCACTGAGGAATTTTCTGGACACAAGACAGTAGCATTTTGGGAATGCACATTAATTCTGGTGACTCTGTGTGTGACTTGACCACTGCGCACATGACTGAGCGTGCCATTAATTCTGGGAGACTTTGCATTTCTTGTTACACTCTCATTTCACTTCATCAGCACTGGGGAGTTTTCTGGACACAAGACAGTAGCACTTTGGGAATGCACATTCATTCTGGTGACTGTATGGGTGGGATGCTACCAATATTGTTGTCACTCCGCCTTACTTCGTGTTTAAGGTGGAATGACAACACGAAGTAATAATAACAAGGAAAAGTGAGCCTTCCCTATGGGGCACTCTGCGTAGCGAAGTGCCAACACGAAGTGGCCACTTCGCGTTCACTTCGCCGGTGGATTTTAAATTAGCTGCTTCTCTAGTTACAGACCAACTGTACCACCTGCTCCATGTCATCCAACTGCAGCTCAGCTTCCTCTTCGTCAAGCCAGTCAGAATCTCCACCGGTTCTTCCAAAAACTTGGAATCCTCATCAAACAATGGTGGTCAGTTTGATGCTGATGTTCCATTACCAGGGTCACTGGCGTCAATTGGGTGCACAAAGCCTGCTTTAATAAAATAACGAGACACTGTGTTTGTGGAAGCACCTGGGTGTGACTGCCTGAGTTTCAAAGAAGGTGTTAAGTGGTTATTAATTACTGACTGCAGGCATAGATCACTATATGCAGCGGCACTTTGCATTAAAAAGGTAGCAAATGGTTTGGGCATTTTGCTTGCAGTATCCGACTGCCCACTTAAAGCAAGGGTGGTATAAGTAGTGCCGACTGTACCTTCTTAATAACTATGCAGGAGCAACTTGCTTAGTGATTTTCCACTTCCAACTCTTTCTTACATTCAAATAGACTCCCTACAATCTGCTGTCTCTCCACGAGATGTCATGAGAACTATTAGTCCCCTGTCCTTGAGTCTGCACTAGGATCTGACAGTCTTCAGGGGTGGGGGGGCTTACTGGATAATGGGGATTATTTGAAAACAGAATTGGCCCCCCTTTATAACTAGCTAACAAATGGGGAAGTGGACATAGTTTTGATCAAAGCATTTTGATATTTCTTTATAAAATGGAAGAAATCTAAACTCTCCAGCTGGAGGCCAATTAGCCTCCTAAATACAGACCTTAAAATGTTGACCAAACTTTTAGCATCCAGCTTGTCCCATGTGGCTCCAACTTTGATAGACTCCTCACAGACCTGTAGTGTTTGAGGTAGGAACAGTCAAGGCAATATCCACATATTAAGAGAAACTGTTGTGCATTGAGGTCAGAGATTGTTCTTGGGCATTCTTCTGGTCCTCAGACAGGAGAAGGCCTTCAATTGAATTTCCCATTGATTCTTGTTTTCCACGCTTGTCAGATACAGAATTCCTGAACTTTTCATAGGTTGAGTACACAGTCTGAACACCACATCACTGGTGGGCCCTCCTTACATGGCTGGAAGGGGAAAGCTGTTGCTATATGGAGGAGGTTATGGCAGGGTTGCCCACTCAGTCAGCAATTATATATTTTTTTGATTATATATTTTCTTGATTATACAGTATCTATTAAAAATACAGCTGCTATTCAAATTATATTCAAAGTATGGTGACATTGGATGAAGTTCCAGTTCCACCAGTTTAAGCCAATGCAGACTATTTATGCCTTCTAGCAAGGGACCTGGATTCAGCTGAGCTTGTGTCTCAGGTTTTGTAAACTTTTTTCAGTTATATCTGGAGCAAAGATAAACCTCGACAAGAGTAGTGGCAATGTAGTCCATGAAAGATGTATGCCCTGATAAAGTAATTGGGATCCTTATACAGGATGGTCCCCTTAAAATTCTTCAGATACAGTTGGGTCAAAGTGAGTGGGGAAGATTAATTGTGAACTGCAACTTTGCATAGATGAACACAGAGTCATGGCTTGGAACAAGTGACCTATGACTAAGACAAAGATGATTTTTTTCTAATCAAAACATTTCTGGTTACTTTATTTCTTATGTTAGTTTTGCATCCCCCACCATGATTTGAATGTTGAGTTATTTAATATTTTTTTGTTTGCTTTGGGAGAATTGACTGAATCCCATTAAAAGGGCTCACAGGTGTATTAAGTAAAATTGGGAGGGTATAGTAAACACCTTGGTGTTTTTCCATAGTATGTATATTGGGTTTTTTTACTTTCTTTTTGAGATCTCTTTTATTAGGTACTGATAAATTATCAGTAGCTTTGGCACGAGCATGGTTTTCTATGGAGCAAGTCACATTGAACTCCCCCTCTAACTGATTGGTGCAGCAGTCCTGAATGGAATTCCTGACTTCAGTATGTTTTGCAGTGCACTGTATAAATGTTTTATTGTGGTTTGATATCAGCATCCACTTAGCTGCAACTTATAGTAAAATGCATTACATCAACTGTGCTGTAGAATTTTGTCATGTTTTGAGTTTGTTGCTATACTGTAAATTGTGCCCATCAGAAAACTCCAGCACACTTTCCAAGAAAAACCCACTACCCAAAAGATAAACCCCTGATTAGAGGTTTCTCACACAAAATTATTTTTCTCATTACTTTAAAGTATCACCACTCTGCTTTTTAAAAGGCTTTGTCAGAGGCTCATGAACCTCACTGTACAGTATGCATGCAGAGTACAGTATGATGTACCATACTAGTAATGGCACTGGACACCACAACCATTTTTTCACTATCCTGTAACATTTTAACTAGTGCTTCTGTTAAGTATTTAAAAGGTGAATTAATATAATAATAAAATTATTATTTGGTGAAACCCCTTATCAGGAGTTTATTTGTGCTCCTGTCCCATTCTGTACAGTAATTGCAGTGAAAAAGAGCTGCTCATCACAGCCCTTTTACAGTACTGTAATAGTGAGTAATGTACAGAACTGTAGGTATCACAGTCTGGCACTGAACAGTAAGCCCCTGCCAATTTGGGATCTCTGGTCTCAGCCACCTCCACCAGCCACCAGCACAGACATTCTTCACCTCCAGTCCCTCGTAGAACCACATGGAACAGATGTATTGGGGCAAGGAGGGCAATGTGTTGTCAAAACCAGGTGTCCAGTGTGGGAATTGAACCTTGGCTTCATTGAACTGTATCCACCCAGTCAGTCCCGCAATCCCATCCCTATGACTGTACTGTGGGGGTCTGGACCAGAATACAAGATGGGAAAAGGACCAGTACTGTACCTATACTATAGAACTCTGGTTAAGGAAGCATGACACTGGAAGAAGTCACAAGCAAGACAGTACTGTGAAATAACAAGTTAAGTTGTTAGTGCCAGTTTTTGTTTGTCTCTCACTAACATATCAGCTTTTAAGTCAATGTCGTTGATGTCCATAAAAAATGTATTCATTTTCTTAACAGTATGGTAAAGTACTGTAGAAAATAGCAATGAAAATGACAATATGCACATCAACATTTATTTACTTATTGAATTTTTTTGACCAGTTAGGCCCACTGAGACTAGGAGTCCCTTTTACAGGGGCGACTCAGGGGGAAGGATACAGATGATAACTGAGTGAACTGAAACAGATTAAGCTGTTGGTGGTATTTTTAGTGAATGGGGGAAATGTGGCCAGGACACTGGAGAAATTCTCCTACTCTTGGCATGGGCACTGTTGGCCCACTTTCCAAGATGGAGGATCTGGAGGTGGTGGAGGAAGGAGCTCTGAAGTAGGCTGAGGAGTAATCCTTCCTCCCAGTCATAACAAGCCAGGAGGATGAAGAGTTTTATTCAAATACTGGTAATAGCAATGAAAAATCCATGAAGGATGACTCATTATTTGCTACCCCAAATTTGGTGGCTGAAACAACGGAACAGACTGGAAATACTGACATTATTGCAGCAGCTGCACAGCTGCAGAGATTGAGGAGTGGAGAACAGTGATTTTGAACATGCTGGCAGACAGTGAGGAAAGATATGAAAAAAGGAAAACAGCACTAAAATGAAGGGCTAAACACATGAAGCAAGCTCCAGAGACCAGGTCAGAAATTCCTAATATCCCTAAAGGAGTTAATGCACATAATACTGTGTAAAAAATGTTAACAGCACAAAAATATATAAGGCAAAACTTTGGGGTGGAAAATGTACCTGTAGAAAGCACTGATTTGTCTCCAGAAAAATCCCTTAGAGGAGCTGACTGGAAAGAGGCACCAAACAGTTCATGGGTTCCTGACCCTGACTGGAATGATATGCAATTGTCAGAGACTGGAATTGGAAATGATGCTATTAACAGTAATGTAACAGTATCGACAAGTTCCAGAGCAGCACAGGGGTCCCGGGACAGAGGACCGCCTACTACCCTGTCAGCTGTAAGTCACACTTGGCTAGAGAAATCTCTGATACAGAATAAGGCAAATCCAGTAATTATAAATGATGTGTCTACTACTCTGAATTCTGTTTCAGATCAAATGGAACATCTGGGGATAAAAGAACTGGATTTGCAGAATAGGCCAGAAATGAACCCTGATGGGGTTGCAGGTATCCGGGTCATGGCTCAAACTGAGAGAGCCCAGGTAGCCAGAACAAACATGACAAGATACCTTCGGTAATACCAACAATAACCACTAAAGCACTAAACAGTGTTTTAATTGACCAGACAAATACAGATAGGCAATACTCTGAGTCTGAAAGTAATATACGCAATAGGACTCACATATTAAACCCAGATGCCTTAGACTTCCTTACATCAAACCCAATGGACAATAACATGAATACTGAGATACCAGAACCTGCTATAGAAAACATGGTTACTTCTCAGCTGCCCAAACAACATCACTAAGGGACGAGTAGCCAGCAACAAAAAAGTACAAAGACAAGCCACCAAAATGATACATAATATTAAAAATATGCTGTATGAAAGGCTTTTGAAGGATTTACCACTCATGTCACTGGAGACAAGAGGGTCAGAGGAGACCTGTTGTTATGTTTTGATATAATGCAGGATGATTATACACTAAATGAATTAAATCCTCAATTCAAAAATGGTGAAGAGGGAACCAGAGGCCATCCACTTTAGCTGTGATACATAAAATACAACACAAATAGGAGAAAAGCTTTCTTTACCCAGACAGTGGTGGCCCCCTGGGGCAAGTTACTGGATGAAATTATCTGTTCAAAAAATAAGACCCACTTTAAAAACCAACTGGATAATTATATACTAGAAAGAGGTAAAATACCTTATTAAGGGTTAATGGATGGGAGCAGTAATGGTACACTGATGGCCTTCTTTGCTTCAAAATTCCTTCTATGACTCCTTGTATAACAGGTTCCACCACAGCATGGTCATGGGTCAGGCCCCCCCAACCAAGAGTTGAAGATTTGTTTAATAGGACAGAACCAGCCCCTCGCAGAAATGCAGTTCATCTGTGGTATACAGGGGGTATGGAGATGCACCCAGACAAGCTCTTTGTGGGGGAAAAACTTTTAAAAGAATCATTAAAATTCACAGCTATTGATATTTATGCCTTGATCCACGTGTATAGTGAAGACAGTTTTGATATTAGTTTTTGTTCCCCAGCAGGTTTGGACAGATTCCGGATGCTATACAACCAGGTTAGATTTGCACCCCTGTGGACCCCCTTTTATGCCATTCCACTGACAAAACCACTTATAAAAGCAGTGAATATAGTGTTCCACAATGAGAATATTCATGTGTGCGATATACATCATTGGCTCCAGAACCACTGTGAAGTCTAAAACGCGCAAGAGGCAATCTTGGATTCAGAGGCTTTTTGAATTCGAGCCTGGAAATTTAAAGTGAAGCTGTGACAGAAAGAGGCTGGACTTTCACATATACCAGACAGTTTTTTTCTTGAGTAAGGACTGGGGGATCTGTTTTTATTCAGGCCAGCCCAGTGCTTGTTATAAGTGCGGAGCCAGGATGCACTTATCCAATGTATCTGACAAACTACACTGCAGGAATTGTGGTTAATTTAATCATGTTAGCTCACAATGCATTAATCATGCCAAATGCAATCTATGTGAAGAGTACAGGCATTTGTTCCAGGACTGCCTGGGCTGCACACAACAAATCCCGGACTGTAGATCCAGATGAACTCATTAGAAAGGCACAAACCGAATCTTTTGCATCTGAAGTGCCTAGACCTGACTTCCATGCTCAGACAGAGACAAATACAGGTCACCCTGCAACCCACAAGAATCTGATATTGCAGATCTCACCTCAGAGGAAAATGATTCAGAGGTCCCCACCTCCCTCACAGAGAACCAGGACTGTACAACCACAAGGTGCTGAACCAAAGGCAACAGAAACTAGTGTCAAGGAATAAAGTGGAAATACTGATCCTTCTAAGTCAGAAATGGCCCTTCTGCAGGGGAAACTGGCCTAAACCAGATACAAGACAGAGTTCCAGGTTAAATAAACAAACAGAACCTGGGGAGACTATAGAGACAGATAACCAGTTTGAAGTACTGGTCTCCAAAGAGGGGAAGGAATCCGAGCAAGAGGAACTAGTTTTGGATGCTTCTTCACAACTAAGCAACATGGATGTGGATATACAGAAAATGGAAAATAAAACAAAAAAAGGAAAAAAACATATGCAGTATTTGTAATACTAGGAAGCAAACGGCTGTGTTCTTCTTATTGCATGACCTTAAAATAGACATTCTTTTTCTTCACGAGACTTGGCTGAGCACCTTTTCATCCTTACAAATGGTAAAAAAAAGCTGGGTATGGGGGCCCTCTTTTTGGTCCTTTTGGGCAAGATAGGGCTGACAGAGTAGGCATCCTATTTTCAGGACACAGGCTTAAATTATCAAAAATAGTAGACATAATGCCAGGTAGGGCGTTATTACTTGATGGGATATGATTTAACTCTCCCAGTAGATTTATAGTGATTTATGTCCCTCAAAAAGAAAACCAAAAGGGTGGGACTGTTCGAACAAATAAATCCCTTTTTAGCTACTGCAAAGACAGTGTATTTTACTGGCTATTATAATTACACTATACTGTAGATATCAAAATAGACAGTGCACAGGTAAACAGCTCTATTGTGATACTACAGCTTTATTGAAACTAGTAGAGACAGCTGAGCTGGTGGACTGCACAGGGGGGCTTCCCCTAAAATTACACATACCTTTATTAAAAATAAGTAAACTTAAAAATGTATTACATTTTTCTATCGAAGAAACTTTAAGTACAAAAAAAAGAAGCTATTAAAATTAAATTCTCAGACAATTTACTGATACGAACATGGCTGTCTTTAGATCCCTGTTTAATACACATCGCTACTAGATGGAGATTGAACACCTCTATTCTTAAAGAATCTCTGGTCAAATTGCATGTCACCACCATAATTATGGCCAGGAGATCAATAATGGATTTGTATGAGGATTTAGGTATATGGCGAGAAGTCACTAAACAAGATTTAACTGAATGGTTTCTAAAATATGGTATGGAAACAGTGAATGCAAATTTGTTAGAATACATTAAATTCAGGACACATTATTGTAAACTTTTCTGCATAACTTATACGACAAGAATGGATTACTCAAAACAAATACTAACAGTACTTAAATCACAGATGTCAAAATTACAATATGACAGATCTGCCTCTCTTAAGATGGAAATGACATATGGTACACAGAAGACACCCTATAAAGAGCCATGTGAAGCATATAAAGAAAAATGACAACAGTCCAGTATTACAGAAATAAGATCACCAGAGGGTAAGGTGGTGAAAACAGAAAGGAAAATAAGAAGTACGGTGGCAAATCATGTAAGATGGATAAATACTCCAGAACACAAATCAGTAGGGAAATTCTAAATTATTTAGCTGAAATTGAAGTATCCACAATAATGAAAACAGATAAGGATAAGTTGACTCTGATAGTTACCTCCCAAGAAATTTTACACATCATACAATCATTAAAGGAAGGTACATCTCCAGGTAGAGATGACATATCAAACTCCTTTT
The DNA here is from genome assembly GCA_016271365.2 of Neoceratodus forsteri. Classification (NCBI taxonomy): domain Eukaryota; kingdom Metazoa; phylum Chordata; order Ceratodontiformes; family Ceratodontidae; genus Neoceratodus; species Neoceratodus forsteri. The sequence goes on from CM028129.1 coordinate 30,585,561, forward strand.
ATAAAATCTATGGAGATATAATTGCTCCTTGCCTGGTGAAAGTGTTTAATTATTTATTTTCCAAGAGCACCATATACTCAGCATTATCAAAAGGAATACTAATTTTCCTATTTAAAAAGATGACAAAATGAGTTTAGACAATTGGAGACCAATTTGTCTATTGAACTCAGACTTTAAAACTTTAATCACAGTTTTACAAAGAAGGTTAAGTTCTGTGGCATAAAACTTAATACTTGCTGTCCAAACTTGTTCTCTAGCAGATCAGAATATTAAGGACAATTTAGCTAACATATGAGACATAACAATGCACTTTATTTATGTTAAACTGTACCTGAAGCTATCAAGTCTTGAAACTCATGTGACACTGTTTTTTATTTCATGATGCGTACCTTGTGATCTCTGCCATTTGAATTGCATTGAATTGTTTTGTCCTTGACTTTAAACCTTTGAAAATGAGCCTCTGACTCAAAGGTATTAATCCTAATCTAAATAAATAAATAAAAATAAATAAACAACAGAGCATTGTAAGAGAACAAAACAAATCAGTTATGTTGTCTTCTTGAATCAGCATAAGACCTTTGACAAGGTTGGACACAAGTTATGTTTTATGTTCTGTGACACTATGGTATTCCAAGTACATTTATTAAATGGCTACAAATGATATACTCACAGGCCGCAGTAACCCCACTAATAGAAGGTATTGAAGGAAGATGGATTCCAGTGCAGATTGGCATCAGACAGGGGTGCCTCTGAGTCCCTTGCTATACATTTTTGTATTGGATCCATTTTTTAGATATTTATTGAACAATAAGCAAATACAGGGAATTAAAAGTATGCATCATGCTCAGGAAACTAAACTGGTGGCTTATGCTGATGATATTTGTATATTTGTTAAGGATGGAGGTAATATTACCCAGATCCTCAGAGAAATGGATAATTATGCTAAAGTTTTGGGAGCTAGTTTAAACATGGGAAAATGCACAGGAATTAGGGCAGGGACACAGATGACAGGACAACAACAAATAGTGGTATTAACATATCACAAGACCCCATTAAAATTCTTGGAGTTTATTTTGGGGAGGGAGATATGGCCAAAAAAACTGGGAGGAAAGCTTAAAAATCTGTGAGAATAAAGTATTAAGGTGGAAAAATTGGAAACTGTCCAAAATGAATAGGGTATTCATTATAAAACAATTTCTAGTTCCATGCCTTCTGTATGTGAGCTCAGTTTTCCCATTGCTTCTACATTGTGAGACAAACGTACTACTGTTACTTTTTCAAAATGTACTTGCATCTAAACCCAATTAAAAGAGAAGTGACATATTTACCCAAAAATAAGGTGGGTTGAATATGTTAAATCCTGTAATATTCTTTTACACAATATTTTGGGCTAGTTCTATACAGTTCATAGTACAAGGTCAAGATACCTTAGCAGCAACACGGTTAGAAAGTAAATTTCACAGATTTTTTAAAAGAATGGATGGAAGCCCTGGTTAAATCACACCCTAGATTGACAATATCAGATTTCATTGAACTTTCAATACAGAAACTGTATAAATGGGGAGTGACAAGATCACATCTGTTACATAAATCAAGGAAAGTACTTTATAAGCACATTTTAGAAACAATGGGACCTGAGAGGCTAGAATTTAAAGGATGCTCATTAAGCAAAACAGATTTGGTTTTAACCAAATGATGAACACGAGATTCCCCTATAGAATGAGGGATATAGTATGGTTGTATGCACATGGAGGCAGTATGGCACAGTGGTTTAAGGCTCTGAGGTGCAAATCTGGAGACCTGGGTTTGAATCCCACAGCCCCCACTTGCATACTGTGTGACCCTGAGCAAGTCACTTAACTTCCTCATGCTCCCAGGTTGCACCTGCAAACAAGCTTTCAGCTTAGTGTGTCTCACCTGGTAAAATAATTGGTTAAAAAAAATGGGAGATTAGGTGTAAAGGGTAATTGCAAGCATAAAGCTGTTGAGGATCATTACTGTCCATATCCAGACTGCACAGATCAGATTGAAAGTATGGAACACTTTTTAATATCATGTCTTTATACAAAACAATTATGGGTCTTTTTAGCCAGGAAATGGAAATTACCATAGTTGATGCCAAAATCATATGAAAATATTGCATTAGGGGACTGTTCAATGCTCATGCACAGCGGGTTGGATAATACTGTAACAGCGATTTTTGCAATCCTGAAATTTTATTTATGGAAAGCAAGAAGTCAATGCAGTTTATGTGAAACAGCTATAAAAGAGGTGTATTAAAATGATTTAACATTGCATCCTAACAACAAAGTACAACTATGGTGGACAGGATTGTCCTTTTCTTTTTCCAAAATATGATTACACAGATAAACAAGTAGCCTTGTAAAGTTATGTTTTCGTTATAAGCAAGAGGTAGGATAAACATTGATTGTTTACTTCTTATGGGTTCATTTTTTATGTTTATTGTCTAGTTTAAAATTTGAAAATCAAATAATTATAAGTTACTGAGTTTTGTTAGTGTAAATAATTTTCTCCTTTTGTAAATATGTTTAAAACATCCATATTGTAAGAACTATTTTCGTTTTTAGTTTATTTATGGTTTAAGATGAAGGTCTCATATTTTTTAGTTTAGTTTCTTTATAATAATTATGATTTATATGTTTTACTAACATGTTTTTTATGATTTGTTTTTGGAAATATTAATAACAAATTCCCCTACTCTTCTGCAGGGAGCAGTTTTGCTTCCTGTGTGTGGATGACAGACTCCAGTACTGTTCCAGAAGCTGAAGGAGGTGCAGAGCAGACAGCTATTGCAAAACAAAATGTAGAAATTCCTAGCCAGAAGGATCCTGTGCAAGGCAAGCAGTCAACACAGTGGAATGAAGAAATAGTGAATACAGCAGAATGGGAACAAAGCTTGCAGCAAAAGCAAGCATCACTGGTATTGAAATTAAATAAAATTGAAAAGCAACTTGCACAAGTAAAAAAATAAATCAGCATCAGAGGAGGAGAAAAAAGGAAAAGGGCAGAAGATTCTCCATCCAGTATGGCAATGGCTGATCCAGCAAAACTGTTCATATTTGGCACCTGGGCCAGTAACCTGGATAATGCTACACAGCCTCACCCAGCAAGCAGGTGAGCTGAAGCAGAGACACCGTACCACGGATGCCAGAAGGTGCTTTGCAGAAATACCTTTACCTGAGTCTGAACATATTTCTCTTTCTGAAATGGAGCCTGAGACATCAACTGCAAACCCAGGAAATGACACACAATCTACTACAGGTACCGTGCAAGTAATGTTAATTGAAAGTAAAACAAATACAGAAACAGCCTCTATAGAACATCCCAAAATAACTGAAAACTCAGGGAAAGAAGTACCATCCAAACAATCTTGGGAAAATCGGAACACAGTCAATAATGAGGGAACTAATCTACCTACACTGGGCTATTTCACAAACCCGAAGACTTAGCTAAACAAAGGACTGCTAATAGACTTCAGTATATGGGATAACTGAAAGAAGCACCTGATAGATTTTATGTGGGCAGAGTTTTAATCAAACAATCCTTTGGGTTTTACCCCTTCAGAGGTATATGGTTTAATTCATTCCCCAGGAGAAGCAACTTATGATATTAACTTCAGGATGCCAGAACTGTTTGAACAATTGTGGTTCAAATATGTAATTCTAAAAACAAATTTCCATTGTGCTCCTTCTCTATTCATTAACCTTTGCAAAACAACCTATTAGAGTCATTACTGTTGTTTAGAAATGAAGGGGTGAATATTACAGATGTTCTATTTTGGCTGGAGAAGAGATGCACTATTCAAGGGAATCCTGATCCGATTATGGATGAAGACGGGTTTTTGAATGTGGGGGGGGGGGTAGAAGATAAAAGTAAGGCTGAATCAAACATTAAATGATGTAATACATTTATCAAATTGCTTCTTTATTGGCCAGGATAAATGTTTTATTTTTTTACCCAGGTCCAACACATACTTGTTTTAAGTGTGGCTCAAAAAGACATATTGGTACTAATTGTGAAATGTTGAAATGTATCCATTATGGAGAAATTGGACACCCAAGTGCAAACTGTACTAAAACACCTCATTGTAACTTATGTGAGGAAGAAGGCCATGTCTTTCAGGTTGCCCATGGGCCTCCTGAAATAATAAAAATGAATATTTCCTAGGGTCCAAGATTACTATATCCGGAAAGCTTACAGGCATAAATCCCTGACTCCAACACAGGCTAAGACACAAAATAGGCAAGGAGGAGTATGGCAACCTGAGCCACAGTCTTCCACCCAAATGCCTGAGATTCCTGCACCGAATGTACAACTTGAGCATGAAAATTTACTGAATGAAATGTATCCCCCCATCCCCAATGCAGAAAAATGTGGAATTCAAAGAGGTGGTAAAAAAGTAAAAGAATTGTGAAAAAATAGAAACAGAAATCATGGGTTGAACCAGTTTCTTTTGACAACCAGAATAAATTTGCAGTTGTGCAATGGGGGGAGTTGGACGAGGGCACTGAGTCAGACAATGGGTTAGGGATTTCTTCACAACAAGAAACAATGTTTGACGCAGAGAACCCTCCTGAAAAACAGTCTAGGACTTGCAGACAAAGAATGAAAACTGGAACCACATACAAAACTCACTCTGATCAATAGTACATTCATGAGGGACTCGCTATGTCCCTGTTGTGGGCATTGTTTCTTCTTGCTTCTGTAGGGGTAGTTACTTTTATGTTATTTGTATAGAGTAGAATTACATCCTTTTGTTTATATAGCTTTCTTAATACTATGCTTAGCTATGTTTCCCCATTAATAGATTTTAAGGGGTGCATGGGTTTATTTCTTGTTATCTTGAATGTAATGATTTAGATAACTAACTTTACAGTATATTTTGCTTTTTTGGGGGGGAAGGAGGATCTTTCCCAGCACTTACCCAACTCCTTCAAGGTGGCTAATATCACTTAGTAATTTGCTAACTCTCTAAGTGAGAGTTGTATCTAAGTGTGAGTGTTGCTCAGTTTTGAAGTCTTGTTATCCTGTATTATTTTATCTGAGACATCCTATGTTGAGGATGTATTCCATTTCTTGTTCTGTATTGTAATGACAATTTTAATAAAAATAAAATAAAAAAAGAAGCACCTTCTCATACATATTTTTGTGATACAAGATCCAAAATAATTGATTATTTGTTTATATCCCCCAACTTACAACTAAAAGAGGGGGTGGTGATCCCGGTAGTGACATCTGATGACAGATTATTAAAATTAGGTTTCAGGAACAGCCCAGAGAAGAGAAGAGGCCCAGGAATCTGGAAATTGAATTTAAGTTTGTTTGAAAATGAATTAATAGCACTGTGACAGGGAGCTCCTGCCACTCTTGAGGACCAACCTTTTCTTAAATCTGTTGCAAGAGTTCTTCTATTTCTTATCCTAATCTATCCTTTACAATTTCTAGTCCGTAACATTGGCCACCTATGGGCACCCCTTCCCTTTCTTGATTATGCTATAGTGTCCTCTTTAATTTTTCTTTTCCCTCTCAGGTCCTCATAAGAGAAGCTATTGTGGTGACTTCCAAACATATGTAAAACAGGTTGTGTTTATCCTTGTTGGATTTAGTATGTAATAGCATTATGTCATAAAATACCTTCATGTATATACCTTATGTTTATGAAACCTGTAAATGTTGAAAATACCATGGCACTAGGTGTTTTTGATAATAATAAAAAGTACTAGGTGACTATTATAGAAATTAAGTTAGTTGTGTTATTTAAAATGCATGTAAATGGTTGTAAACTGAACAAGTATGAAATGTCATGGTGATTTGCATATATCACATGATGCTTTGCATTATGGAAGTATGTATGATATTGTATTTCTTTGAAACTTGATTTGTTGCAAACGCCCTTTGGGGTAACCCATGTTTCAATGTTTCTGCGCTGAGGTTCTTTGTTTTTAGCTTGTTTTAATTTTTTTTCTTTTTGAGCCCTCACTACCCAAGCAAATGGGGACCACATAGGGATGAAGGATTTCACTGGTAAGTGGTTAGATCAGAGGTCAGTGTCAGTAGGTGCTGGCTAAGTGCATTGAAAGGACTTTCACAGTCTGTTGCTGCAAACTGATATACTGAAGAAGAAATATGCCATTGCAGGTGGTTATTTCTTGTATTTTGAATAAACATCACACAGAGATTGTGCGTTGAACTTGAATTTTAGTATCTGGTCCATCTGTTATCCCACAACCTCTCCACAAGCACAAGGTTTCCTGAATGTGCTGGAAGCTCATAAATATGTCTTTTTTTTTGCATGGCTCCAAAAATATTTGGTGGGAAAATACGAAAAATGATATATCAACTTATTTTAAAACTATGGGGAAATTGAATGGGAAGATAAAAATGAACAGGTACAAGTGTCTTCGGGAAAAACTATTTAAATATTATTCCTTACAGAAAGATGGGATAGGAGCCGCTACTGTACAAATAAAGGAGATAAAAAAAGAAATGGCTAAAGTCCCATATGACAGACAAAAAACTTTAGAAAGAGAACAAAGTTTTGGTACACAAGGAAAAAGAGCCCACACTAACCCTTTTGAAAATTGTACCAATTTAAGGTATTGCAAAACGATTTTATACATTATGACAGCTTCTAGATCTACAGAAAATCAGACTAAGGACATCTGGTATGAAATAGAACAATATGTCACTCAGATGTTCTCAAGAAATGAATTGAATAAGTGACTTATACAAAACTGGTTGAAATCTTGCCATCTGCCTAATGTTCCTATTGATTTAAAGAAACCGCTGACTGCTACAATCACCAAACCAGAATTGCAAATGAACATATCATCATTGAATAAAGGGGTAGCACCAGCAGCAGATGGCCTCCTGAGCAAGCTATATAAACAGATTTTTGAAATTCTAGGAGAAGAACTAGTGATAATTTATAATGATGCCTTGAACTTAGGCAGATTACCGGACAGTATGTATGAAGGTGTCCTTTTTTGTTATATAAGTTAGGAGAAAGAGGGGACTTAAAAAACTGGAGGCGCACTACACTCTTGAATACCGACTGTAAAATATTAATGAAACTACTGTGTAATAGGATTACTACAGTACTGGGGAGTATTATTAACCCTACACAATGTTGCTGGGTACCCTCAAGGAAAATATTGAATGCTTTAATTCTGTTAAGAGAAATATTTTTGAAAGGACATGAGGGGGTACTAAAGGGATTCCTATTAAGTATAGATAAAAATAAAGCTTTTGACAGAATTAGGCATTCATACCTTTTGTCAATTTTTGAAGCCTATAATTTCTCTAAAACTTTTATTTCATGGATAAAAACATGTTATTTAAATGCTTTAATAGTACCTTATGTAAATGCCTGAATAGAGAACAAATGTTTGGTTCAGAGAGGAGTACGTCAAGGATACCCCTTTAGTCCACTTTTGTACATACTTTCATTGACCCCTCTAATACATAAGCTAAACCAAACAACAGATATTATAGGGCTTTCTATAGAATGTGATTACCTTCCCACATGCTCCATTGCATATGCAGATGATTTATGCTTTATATTAACAGGTTAAAAATCAAGCACAGCAGCAGGTAAACTTTTGTTAGAATTTTCTATTACCACAGGGTCAAAAATTAATTTTGAGAAAAGTTGTTGTTTACCAGTTGGGCAGATAGGGAAGCTACCTAATATTATACTGGGAATTCCTATAAATCAGGGGTACAATAACATATTGACGATTTTCTTTGACCCTGCAGGTATGCAGACATATAACTGGGAAATACAACAAAGAGAAGTTTCATCAAAAGCAGCACAATGGAATAAATGGTGAATGTGGAAAAAGAAAATAATGTTCTTGATTAAGACTTTTCTAATTCTGATATTGTTATACCTAAGCATCATTTTTCATCCCCCCTAGAAGTTAGAAACAGGCTTGCTTAGTATTTTTTTTTCAGTGTTTATGAAGCAGTCATCTCAATCCAATAAAAAGGGGAATTACATATTTACTGTACCAGTATCCTATGGGGGATTAGAAATGGTAAATTTATTGGTGTTTAATCTTGTATTTTTATTTACCACACTCTCGTTCTGATTCTAGCACCAGCACATAAAATATGATCTTGTTGGGTATTATATACTATAAACCCACTATTTCATACATGGGAATCAAATCAACCTATTTTTAAACAGAGCTCAATAGAGGAACTTTTGAAAAATTTTCATTGTACCATTAGTAAAATCATACTATGGAAAGTTACAAAACTACTGCTGAAGACTTTATCAAGGAAGGAGATGTATAAATGGATATTAGAATAATATTATTATGAAGCACCTCATTATGGGACTAGACCTCAAAAAAAATATAGATACAGTTTCAAACATGCTTAATTGTAGAAGGATCTCAGCTCATATATGGGATATACTCTGTGGTTATAAGTTCACGGGGAATTAGGGAGTTAGATACAATATGAAACATAAAGAAGTAGCTGATAGATACTGTCCAAGACTGGATACTTGCACGAAGGTACCAGAAACAATGGAGCATCTTTTTATTGAATGCCACTTTACATCCTCATTTTGGGCTTACCTGAGAAAAGTGTGGATATTTTCCCCATTTAATAAAGTAAAATCTTGCATGCTGCTTTTAGATATGTTTTCCCCTTTATGGTCCAAATTTGAAAATAATACAATTCAACTAATCTTGTTATGTATACAGTATCAGTTAAGGCAAGCGAGGTGTGCTTTAACAATAAGGAAACAGGTAATTATGGTTAAACAAGTTTTCTATGCAGTAGTGCAAGATATAATAAGAATAAAAAATACTGATAGGAATGCAACTTAATTATGGCAATATACAGTAGGCTTTGGTGGAGGAATACAGACTGGCTAAACACAAGGTAAAAAGATGAGTGAAAGGTAGTGGTAGGAGAAAAGGGGGATAGAAATTATATGGATTGCTCTGAACATACTGGGAATCATTATATAATTCCAGTTAATTAGTATTTTTAAGAATTAATAAAATAGAGTATTAGGTCATTTCAGAAAAGGAGAAGGAACAATTAAACAAGTTTTTGTTCACATCTAAATAAGAATTTTCTTTTGGGGGGACAGGACTAGGATGTTTTATTAAAGTATTGTGCTGCAAAGGAATGACCAGATTTTCCTCACTGTTTTAAAAGTGTATGGGCTTTGGAAACGATGCACTGGGAAAGGAGTATGAAATAATATATGTTTTGTTTTGATTCTGTTTTACAAAATCTAATTATTAATGTCAATGTGAGGTTAACATAGATTGTATTTTATGTTTGCTGTATGATTTGATTTGAAGTCTAATAAAACATTTCCCATACTCTTTTCTAGAAGTACCATGGGCTCTTTAACGTCCACCTGAACAACCACCAGAACATACAGATGGGACCTCTGTTTAACGTTTTGTTACATGAGGTCTCTGCACCCTTATTGGTACCCCCAGAGGTACACAGTAGACAGCTAGTGCTTTGGCATATGTTATACTAACATATAGGGCCAAGGGCATTTACTGTACAAGAGTAGATGTTAGGATGATTATGCATATTATTGTAATGCACTTTGCTTGCTAATACAGCTGTCCCCTGGTGGTCATGAGGGACCTAACAGGAGCCCTTCCCCTCATCGCAGAGCTCTCTGGGCAGTAAAAGAGCTGTTTCCTGGTGGTCACAAGGGACTGAACAGCAGCTCTCCCCCTCGTCATAGAGCTCTCCGGGCAGTTAAAGAGCTGTCCCCCGGAGGTCATGAGGGACCGAACAGGAGCCCTCCCCCTCGTCACAGAGCTCTCCGGGCAGTTAGAGAGGTATGTGTCAAAGCTGAAACACGAATAAGAGAGTACAGCTGTGTGGCCAGAGACTGTTTTGACTGTGTTTTTGAATCAGACTTTTTGGTGCCTTAAATCTCCATCATGTATCTTGCTAATTTCTCATCAGCGTAGTATTGAAGATAGTTTATAGGCAGTTAGAAAAGTAAAGTGCATAGCCCTAATGTGCCTCTTAGCCCAATATTTAAAGGGGATTGTTAGACCGTATCTTCAGCTGGAGAAGTAAATGGAAGTTATGTGCACAGCCCTAGGGAGTTTTGCAACCAAACACCTTAAGGGGGATTGTTGGACTGCAATCTTCAGTGAAAGCAGTAAATGAAAGCAAAGTGTACAGCCGTAGTGAGCCTTTTAGAGAAATACTTTAAGGGGAGGGTTAGACTGAAATTGGAAAGAAAAGTGAGCCATTTGGCCAATTTACTGTAAGGGAAGTATTTGTTTTCACTGTTAAGGGGAGCCGGTAACTGCAAATGCGAGCGAAGCACTCGGGAGCTCAGCCTGCAAAATCCTAAACTCAAACAATTTTCTTTTCAGCATCTGACTCGGTCCGCCTTATTTTTTTTTAACTTTAATCCAGAGTGAGATTGCATTTACAGGCTGTACTTAGGCAAGCAGTTACCTAATTTTAACTTTGCGCTCTGTTTTCAGCTCCCCTCCCCACTTTCTGTGCCCCTCCCCCACCTACCTGTTCATGTAACCTCTCTCTCTCTCTCCTTCTCTGCCACTGTGCCCCGGTGGTTGCAAGACACCGAACTGGAGCCCTCCCCCTCGTTGTAGAGCTCTCTGGACAGTTAAAGAAGTATGCATCACAGCTGAAACACCAATAAGAGAGTACGGCTGTGTGGCCAGAGACTGTTTGTCCCTGCCAGCGCAAGCACCGGCTGCCCCATTGCCCTCACCACCACCCTTGGTTGGCTCTGTCATATATAAGGTGAGTCACGTGACCACCAAAACCAATCGGCTCATTCTTCCATCTGCAACTTATATTTTTCAACACTAATGGCTGCTGCTTCTCGCCACCCTGACTTATCACTATTTCTATACCACCAGAATCTTGCAAACCCCCTTAAAACTGTACATCACTACTAGTTTGTACTGTGCGCCATGGCACTTCAGTTTTTCACATCACTGGTATCACACCCTAAAAACAAGACCGCACCTCTGCCCCTAGGGAATGTAGGTCTCTTCCTGCTAGCCATGTCCACCTTAACTGGACTGGTGTTGGCCATGGACTTCTCTGCAAATATCCTAGCAAATGAACAAAAAATTCCTCTACCACTGCACCCATACTCACTTGCCACCATACCCTGCAAACATGCCCAATGTACCTACAAATAAGGTCACATCCCTGTTGTCTATACTGCTGGCATCCCTATCATACAAGGAACAAAGACTGCTTGGGCATCTGCTTTACTCCACTATACTTCGCAAGCACCTCTGGCAGCCTCCCACTTGCCCACTCTTGTCCCTCCTGCTTCTAGCCCTCCTAGCAGGTGATGTAGAAACTAACCCTGGCCCAACGAACATACACATTAACCACATGGATGCAGCATGGGTGGGATGCCATGGAATAAAGATTGCCCACCTAAATGTCCGAAGCCTTCCTTCCAAATTTGTGGAGTTAGAGGCCTGGGTGACCCTCTACAAGCCCCATGTACTGGGTTTATCCAAGACCTGGCTAAAACCGTACCATGACTCTGCCTCATACCTGCTCCAAGGCTACTTCCTCCTCTGACTGGATAGGCCAGGAAGGAAGAGAGGAGAAGGTGCAGCACTGTATGTCCAGGACCGCATATCAGCTACCATTGTTGTCTGCTCAAAGACTGACTCTATAAGTGAATAGATTATCACTGAGCTGACTATTAGTGCGGCAAAAAAACTTCATGTTGGCTGCTGCTACAGCTGCCCTCCAGCCTCTATGCAGGGGTTGTCTTATTTTCTCTCCAGTCTGACATACTCCACCACATCCAGAGATACATTCCTGCTAAGGGATTTCAACCTAAACTGGGCTACGACTCCAAACCGGGACTACACAACTCTACTAAGGTCCCATAACTTGGATCAAACAATCTCTGCCTCAACCAGATTCAACCAACACACTACCAGCCATTCTGTGCTTGACTGGATCTTAACAAACCGGCCTAATCTAATCCTCCAAGCAGAGACCATGTCCCGTTCGCCCTCCCACCTAAAATACTGTCCTTCCGAAATTTCAACATCCCAAACCATGACCTCGTGACCAGGCATGCACTGTCCTTAAACTGGTCCTCCCTACTTTTGACAGATAACATCTCTACCACTGTCAATCTACTCACCAACACCCTCTGGAGACTACAGGGCAACTATTTTCCCATCAAATCCAGGAGGGTCAGAGGCGGCTGCACGCAATGGATAACTAAAGGGCTGTTACTGCAAATGAAGGACAGGGATGCTAGATGGAAAGCTTTCAAAGCGTCTCCATCCCCCCATCTACGGAACGATTATAGGCAACTACATAACGCCTGTAAACAAATGAAAAAGTCACTCAAAAAGAAATATTTTAATGATCTTCAACAAAACTCCCTTGGAAGTCCTCGTAAATTCTGGGCAATAATTGGGTCTATACTATACCCTAAGACAAACAAGCAAATAACACAACTTATGTCCCCAGCAAGCATAATAAATGACCCTGCAGGCATCGCAGACCTTTTTAACACCATGTTAACTGACCTTGCCCCCTACTTTAGCAAGCTTGATACGCACTCTCCTTCAAACCAAAACAGAAATGGTAGCACCCTCACTCCTCTAAGCCATCATGCCTCCACCCCCCTTTCCATTTCAAAGCAATTGGGACTACTACCATTAAAAGACTCCTGGAAACCCTCCCCATAGGGGCAGCCTTGGAAGTGATGGACTCTACCCTGCCTTCCTGAGGATCATCTCTCCAGCCCTGGTAAGGCCTCTAACATACATCTTTAACCTTACTCTGTCCACATCAACAGAGCCCGACACCTGTAAACACACCAAGGTAATACCCATTTTCAAGGCAGGAGACCCTCTAGCCCCATAAAACTATAAATCCATTTCCCTGCTTCCTCATCTTACCAAACTATTAGAGAAGGTTGTCCATATCCAGTTATTAGAACACCTAAATAAGTACAACCTCCTATGTCCCCTCCAGCACTGCTTTCATAAGCATCACAGCACCTCCTCTACACTGGCAGTTTTCTAAAACCACATCCTCAAAAACATGAACATGGATAAGGCTACAGGTGCAGTCTTTGTCGACTTGTCAAAGGCATTCAACTTAGTGGACCACGATCTCCTCCTCTCCACCCTTTGACAATTTGGCTGTGCATCTGGACCCACAGACTGGTTCCATAGCTACCTCACAAACAGGTCCCAATCCAAGCACATAGGCAAAGCAGCCTCAGTCCCCCTTCCCACAAGCACTGGAGTCCCCCAGGGATCAATTCTCACCCCCCTTCTCTTCTCCATATTTATCAATGCACTACCTGCTGAGAGTCTAAACGGTAATGCGATTCTCTACGCAGATGACATAATCCTGTACCACAGCGACAAGTCCTTGGAATCCATCTCCTCTACCCTCACAGGCAACTACGTGGTGGCTGAAAGCTGGTTCACATCCAGAAAACTTCTAGTAAATGAGAAAACAATGAAGACCATGCTCTTCGGATCCAAGCCCTACTTAAACAAGACCACCAAATCCAATACTGCCCTCACAGTATGTGTTCACGCTGGTCCCCAACTCAAGCAGGTCATCTCTTTCACCTACCTCGGTGTTACCCTCAACTCCTTCTCACGTTTAATGATCATGTAGCCCTACTGCAAAAAAGATTAATCAGAAACTAGGTGCGGCATATCGCGCAATTCACCTGCTTTCCCCTGAAGCTCACCTCGCCATTGCACAAGGAAACCTTCTCCCTCTCTTGGACTACTGCTCCCCCATCTACTCCCCAACACCCATAAAGCAACACTCCCTCCTATACACAGCATATAATGCTATCTGTCACTTTGTCCTCAGAGCCCCCTCGTTAACCCACCACAGCAACCTCTATCAGTCCCTAGGTTGGCTCTCCTCCCAGGCACACCTGAACTATGCTGCAGGCTGCCTGGTGGACAATGCTGTCAGAAATAACCAGCTATCCCCTTATACTCCGCTACTCATACCTAGAGCAGCCACTAGACCCCATAGGACCTCTTCTTTTCCAAACCTTGAAGTTCCTCGAGTCTCTACGATGATGGGCAGCAAGGCTTTCTCTGTAATGGCCCCCTCCCTCTGGAATAGTCATCCCACTTCCATTCGCACATCCCCATCCCAAGCATCTTTCAAAGTCAACCTTAATGCCTGTCTTCTGATGGAGTCCATCTGCAAATGCTTGCTGGGCAGAGCAGAAACCCGTAAGCCACCCTAAACGACCACTGCTGCTGGCCATTGCCCCAACTGTCTGGAGCTCCACAAACAAACATGACTCGCTCAATGACTTGCACTGCCTACCTTGCATGCTACTGCTACCCAGCCAGCCACAGCAACCTGCCAGGTCAGGTGTCTCCACCTAATTCAGATTAATAGTAGTCTGATGGGTTCTAACTGCTCCTTTTGCCTAGCTTGTGAAACTGTTTAGCTACTCTATGCATATACTTAACAATTTCTTCCCTGTATCTCGGCCTGTATTCCTTGTCAAATGTTATGTTATCTCTATGCCTGTAAACATTATGTAATTGATGACTACTCTTACTGTCCTAATGTTGTTGTAACCACCGTACATTACAATGTGAATTTGTATCTACTCCTGTAATTGTATTTCCCTGTACTGCCACCTTGTGGCCCAGGTCATGACTGAAAATGATCCACTGGATCAGTGCACTTAACTGGTTACCAAAAACATAAATAAATAAATAAAATATATATTCTCTATGTATTTTCTGTGTATTTCTTGCTTATAAGATGTTAGGACATCTGTGTCCTTGTAATGATTATGATATATAAGTTGGCATTGCCACCTTTTGGTGATTTGTACTACTGCACTGAGTTATGTAAGATTCTGTATACTGTACTCTTTTGTTTTACAAACTGATGACTACTACAAAATTGAATAATTTTATCTTGGACCATGGAGCCACCTCTAATTTAGCCAATAGGGCTCATCTCTGTAACTAGAAATGTTTCTATCCTTCAGTAACTATAGTAATTATCATAGGTACATAATGTGAGACACTGAGTCTTATACTGTACCTTGGAGACCCCAAGAGACACAGAGAATCCTCGAGGTATAGGGAACGCTTAGCATTGGCTCCCGGTTTGTATTGGTAAGAACTGCTTAGGGCAACTGTGATTTATCCTTAGGTAGTAATAAACAAATGTATTACTCTTATGCATCTCGTTTGTGATTCCTTGCATTCCCAATATTGCCACGAACCTGAGAGTGAGGTTTAGACCTCCTGCCAATTGGTGACTGCATGCAAGCAATATTTGGTGTTTTTAAGCTTCCACTTGTTGCTTAAAACTTTTCCCTTCCCAACGAGGACTGTAAGTGTGCATTTTCTCAAAACCTCTCCCATTTTTAGACCACTTTGTAGTAACTTGCAAAGTCTGACTGTTTTTCTTGGCTGTGGTTTATGCTGACTCAACCCACTCCACAGCAGCTTTGAATTGGAAGTCTACGAAGTATACAGTAGCCCAACTGTGTGTAAAGTGTTCCTGCTGTGGATCGGTACATGGCATGGTGCCTTTTCCACAGTTTGATTTTTCATTCCCTCCCACAAATATCTGTGCAGAACTAAGACTCAATGTCTCTAACTTCCTTGCCTCCCAAGGAGGATGGGCTGACTTCACGCAGGATGCAAGTCAATCCGAAAACCCTATACTGGGGATTTCAACCCAGTACAAGGAGACAAGACAAATAGTCAATAAGCGTCATGCCAAAGGGCTGTTGGTCGTGGCTCTGTATGTTGCTCTGGAAGCCTCTGAAGTGAGGTTTTGAACCCTTGATCTGCAGATCTTATCTCTTAAGCAAGAGATGGGTTTGCAAGAAATGGAATGTGGTAGACTGCAGCAGAATTTGGAGTCTGAATTTCAAACTCCAAGAAATGAAAAGGATTCATTTTTGCGTAATTCTGCCCAGGCTGGTAAGCAAGAAATTTGTATGTTAAAGCAGGAGTGTGAAAGTTTGAGACAGGACAAGGGGTAGGCTTTGAATATGAATAACTTTATGAGTAGAGCGAATGAACAGTTGAGTGCGGAGATGGGAGAGCTACAGGACGAGATAAACCAGGTACGTAATGACTTAGAAGTGGCTACTAGGGACAATTGCAAATTGAGCGCCGCATACAGAGTGTTGCAGAAACAAATGCATGATGAAGTTGATGTGGATATTGCAAATGTGAATCATGCAGAATGTGAATCCAAGATGGTGAAACTGCACAATCAGCGGGAGGTTCTGGCTGGACATGTTAAGGTGATGGGAAGAGTAGCCCCTGCCTTAACTACATCATCTGAAGGGGAGGTCTCAGATGATGACATCTCTCAGTGCAACGCCCAGTCACATGCCTAGTATGGCCCAGGGACCTCACCCAGCCATCCACAACATGGCGGCTCCCCACACCACCCACACCATGTCATACGTCGTCGACGTCATGACGCATATCATAGGAGACACCAACATGGCAGTCCCCATGATGGGGGGGAGCAGGCCCAAGCCTGGTCCTGATGGGCACCACTGATAGCCATAATTAATGTGGAAGACAGGCAGGAGATAGAGACAATGATTGATAATGCGGTGAATAGTGTGCCCATTCCGGAGAGGAATAAACAAGTTTTAAAAGGCCAAATCAGGCAGCTTATTCATGAAACTGGTACTCAGGAGGGCATAGTTCACGTGGTAGTGGAAGCCACAACTCAGGCAGCCCTGGATAGCACCCGAGGAAATGTACCTCCAACTGATCATTCCAATAATCTGCTACAAATGGCATACTCTGTTTAGCAAATAGCTGACAGTATTGGTCAGATGAGCCAGTCCGACAACCTCAGCTGCCACTTAGAAAAGGTACATTCCAAATGCGAGATGCTCAGCCTCACTGCAGACTATCAGGTCCAAATCCTATGCCTGACCATCGATCCTGGTTTTAAGCCAAACTCTACAATACCATTTGCAAGGACGGCAATGCCACAATGAGGTAGCAGCTGAACTCATTTCTGCACACAGCCCAGGAGTAATAGAAGTAATGCTTGCATATCCTAAAAATCAAAATGCAAAAGAGAGTCCAGCCACTTACCACCAGAGACTCTGGATGACCTATCAAGTAGGAAAACATCTTGCACAAGAAGCTGCAGATGTGGATCTTATTGAATATGCGACCTTGTTCCTTAAGAACATGATTCCTGCAGTAAGAGAAAAGATAGAGCCAACCACTTAACTCACCACAGAAAGATTTGCCGACATCCTTCAGAAAACTGAGAGAGTTTATCTATTCTATATCTGTGATCTGGGCTCTGGTTCCAAGAAAGTAGCCACTGTGGAGCCTACCCAAAAGGCTATGATGCACTACATGGTGGAAGGGCAGACCCAACACAAACAGCACCTCCCCGCAGACAACCAACACCCCCAGCAGGCCCAACAGCAACAACAACTGCAACAGCAGCAACAATGGTGTGGGAACCGGAACTATCATAAGAATAAGAAGCATAAGAATAAGGGCAAACAACAACAGCAAAGGAGAGGCCCTTCATATAGGAAGATAGCCAAAGAGAATCGGAAGTTTAGAGAACTCCTGGGGCAAGTGCATTCTGTAGCGGATGTTGTTCCTGCTCAGTCCCTTGCAGCCTTACAACTGGGAACCCAGGCCCCAATGGGCCATGGCGAAACCGGCAATACAGGCCCTCAGGCCCATACAGGCCTGAACCCAGAAGCACCTCCCTATATAGCATCAGTGCAGCATGGTGAAAAGGTTCAGAGAAGCCAAGCCCAACCTCTCCATGCTTCCAACAGTACCGATTGACAATTACAGGTCCCAATCCGGATTATAAACAAGCTGGTCTTGGATACAAATGGATGGCCCTGCACTGAGGCCGAGGTCGGGGACTGCCTACTTACACTGTTATTGGATACAGGTGCGAATATGTCTGCATTGCATTATGAACACCTGGACACATCTCCTTGGTCCACCAGATGGCGGACCAACAGGTGAGGAGTAGATGGTACTAAGCTACCTGCATACCACTCTCTACCACTGCCTGTAGAGTTGGGCCACTTGAAGGCCTCACATACCTTCCAACTAATGGTATTGCATGATCATCCTAGTATCATTGGAATTGACTTCCTGGCACCCCCGGCTGTGTGGTAAACTTAGCTAACATGCTACTGATACAAATTCAGTGTCACTATCATACCATCTTGATCCCTGATTCACATTTCGTGGCAACAATATCTGCCAACAATAAAGAGTATGACATGATAGATTTGTTCAAGAATCATGAGCTCTTCTCAAGGCTCCTTCCCATTTTGCAAAAGCATTTGGAAGCATTTGCAGTTAACAAACATGACTGTGGCAGAATGCACACTGTCACCGAAGTGCCAGGCCAAGCACCTGAAAGGCAAAGGCAAGATCCTTTTTCATTTGAGGCCTTCCCTTCTCTTTGAGAAACAATAAAATCACTCCTCAACCAGGGAGTAATCAGAACATGTGCCTCTACTGCCAACTCCCCATTGTGGCCCGTGAAAAAACCTACAGGCACCTGGAGACTTACTATAGACTACAGGAAGCTGAATCAGGTCACACCCAATTGCGCTTCAACTGTGGCCTCTGCACCTGATATGCTTCTACTTCTGACCCCTGACCTAAAATGGTTCTGTACCCTGGACAGCTCCAATGGTATCTGGTCATCGCCATTGGTCCCTAAGAGTCAATATAAGTTCACCTTCCCCTTTGAAAGTAGACAGTACACATGGACCTGCTTGCCACAGGGATTCCATAACAGCCCATCACTGTTCCTTCTACACATGATGGATGCCCTTGAGGGTTTTTCTACTACCCAATGTCTCTTGCAGTATGTGGATGACCAGCTTTGGCAACTGCCATGCAGGAACAACACTTGGATCTCTTGGATGAACTACTGATCCTCATTCAGACAGCAGGCCTCAAATGTAACCCAGCAAAAGCACAGCTATGTCATAAAGAGGTACTATTTCTAGGCCTGAAAATTACTGATCAAGCCACAGCCCTACCTGAAAGAAGATACAAGGATTGCAAGATTTGCCATTGCCTACCAGCGTGGTGACTCTTAGAAGGTTTCTAGGTATGGTGAACTATTCCAGAGATTTCATCTGTGATTTTGCTCAGAGAGCTGCTCTTCTGTATGAGTTACTGAAAAAGGATATTCCCTGGATGTGGGGTCCCATACACACCCAGGCTGTGGCATCACTGAAGCAGGCCTTGGCCTCGGCTCCAGCTCTGGTTAACCCCAATCCAGCACTACTGTTCCATCTGGAATGTGCCACCTCTGACATTGCTATGTCAGCAGTGTTAGCCCAGAAGGTTCATGGCACTCTGAGACCCATTGCATATGCATCACTGCTCTTGACCCCAGTTGAACAGAAGTACAGCCTTGGCTGGCCCATTGGCACAGCGGTTGGATTTCCGCTCGTGACGCCAGGGTTTTGGGTTCGGGAACGAGTCTGGATCACTGGAAGGCCGGCCAGGGGGAGAAGGATCGCGTGTCCTACGACAGCTCTCCATCTCTGGGGGGAAGGTTGGGGATGATTCTGGTAGCTGCTGGCTCCTAGCGGAGGCTGGGAGAATCACAGGACACACAGCCCGGAGTGGGTTAGGGGAGGAGCAGACGTCGGTGTCAGCCATGACGTCACCACGCTGCTGCCTGCAGAAAACAGGAAAATCTGCTTGCTGCCCACCAAGATGACAGCTCTCCATTCCTAGAGCACCCCCAGTACCTGGCCAGGGCCTCCTGTTCCTCAGCAGCATCCCAGGGCCCTAATGAAGTGTGTGCTGGGGTCTTCACCCTCTCCCTGGTGCCCTTCCCCCTTGGAGGAAGGGGACCCGCCCGGTGATAGGGATACACCAGGATATCCCAGGGATCGGCTGCAATCTGAGGACCTAAAGAGGGCTGGCTAAAGGTCAGTGGGGATGAAGGGAACTTGTGGAGCCTGAAGGAGTGGGGGACAGTGAAGCACAGGAGGAGGATATAAACATATAATGCAAAAAAAGAAGTACAGCCTTTGTGAAAGGAACCTTCTGGCCACCTACTGGGCTGTAAAGCACTTCCTGTATATCATTAGGTACACTCCACTGGTTATTAACACTAACCACACCCCAACTACCTTTCTGCTATGAGACAGAGTGAAGGATGGGTCAATCTCTAATACCAGGCTGACACGCTGGTCACTTCTTCTCCAGGATAGAGACATACAGGTGCACCCAACCAAAATTCCATCCATGCTGGAACATGGACTCCTTTTCCAAGGAGAACCCCATGACTATACACTGCAGCCACTTGATCTTCCAGATCCAGGTCCTTTCCTCCCTGCAATGCCACAAATACTAGAAAACACCTCTTTGTGTCACGTCTTTACTGATGATTCAGCTTCCTATTACCAGGTAGAACAAATTACAGGTATGTTTTTCTTAGTGATCTACCCTTATGGTAACATTGTTAAAATCTCTAAGCGTTGCATTGTAGCATCATCACAGTACACAGAGATGGCAGTGGTGGCCTGTGCCCTTGAGTTCATCCAGCATGGAACCAAGAGTGCCATCATCTTTACAGACTCCAACTGGGTTTGTTGTTCTCTTACAGAATTTCTTCCTTTCTTGCAGAAGAACTCCTTCCTCTCTTCTGATGGCAGCTCAGTAAAGTACAAGGAACTGGTAATATACGTACATTCACTGGCACAAAGATTTGCACACAAACTCTATGTACACAAAGTTAAGGGTCATTCCCCACATGACCCCTACCATGCATTTAATGACACAGCAGACACCCTTGCCAAGGGGGGACACATGGATGATGGATCATCCAGAGGCCAATGCGGCCATACACATTGCAGCAGTCAAGAAGAAACCTGAGCCCTTTTCCACCTTGGACCTCTCAACAGCCCAACACTCTGATACTGAACTCAAAGAAGTGTTCAGATTCCTTGACAAAGGTACAGAAGAAAAACTTCTCACACATAACCCTTATCGAAGGTATGAAGGTAAGTTGCACTTGTCACCAGATGACAAGCTCATCTGGTATCAACCAGACGATTCCACCACCAAATTGTGGGTGGTCCCCAGACACCTGAGGCCCAAATTCTTGCACCAAGTGCATGACACACCCACCAGTGGACACCAGAGAGTGGAAAATACCCTCCAGAGGCTCAAGACCGCTGCCTGGTGGCCTGGTGTCACCAAAGATGTCAAACAGTACATAGACAATTGTCTGGTTTGTGCTCAAAACAATCCCATTCCCACTAAACAAAATGCCAAACTTTTACCACAAAGACAGTCTGTCCCTTGGCATGCCATACAAATCAATTTTATTGGTCCACTGACCAATACCAGCAGAAATAACAAGTATGCTATTGTGGTAACTGATCTTTTCTCTAAGTGGGTTGAAGCTTTCCCCACTAAGACATGTACTGCTAAAACCACTGCCAAAATCCTGGTGGAATGCATTTTCTCCAGGTGGGGGTCTACCTCTTAAGGTTGACTCCAACAAAGGAACCAGTTTTACAGGTTAGTTGATGAAAGAATCCCTTGAGCTCCTTGGAGTTCAACAGAAGTTCCACATACCCTACCACCCTCAATCTTCAGGTCAAGTAGAGAGAGCCAACAGATGGATTAAGCAAATGCTTTTTAAATTTATTGAGCACAACTCCAAAACCTGGGTTTCCCTATTGCCGTTACTCCTTATGGCAATCAGGGGCACACCCTCAGCCACCACCCAGCTGACACCCTTCGAGGTGATGCCTGGAAGACAGATTAGACTACCTGAACACCTGTTGCTTGACCTGCACACCCGCACTGCAGACCGTGTGTCTGTAGACCAATATGTGGACAAACTCAGAAAAGACCTCATACACACACTTGAATGCTGCCAATTGCATGGGCAAGGCCCAGCAACAGTCCAAAATACAGTTTGAAAAGCATGCACAAGAAGTGGATTGGAAGGTTGGAGATCAAGTAATGGTCCTCTGATTTGTACATCCCACACATTCCTTCTCTAACAGGTGGGAAGGCCCTTACCCTATTGTCAACAAGCTCAGTCTGGCAGTCTATCAAGTTAGACTCCTGCAAAACAATAAATTGACTGACAAGTGGCTACATGCAAACCAACTGAAACTGTATAAAGGAGCTTAATTACTTTTTCTCACCCCATTGGATGGAATAGTACTAATCTATTAATGTTTAATTTGCTTTTCTGATACACTGATAAGATGCCTATCTTGTTCTATTTTCTCCTCATCTCAGGAGTTATCCCCTGCATCCAAAGCACGGTACTGAACCTCCTACCTCACCTTGATCATCCAGCATCTGCTCCAGAGGGAGTGTCCATCAAAATACCCAATAGTTTGATTACTGTCCAGGAAGTTTCTGATGTTTACCTCACTGCCTCGGTTGTTCCTGATAAGTCTATCCTCCAAACTGAGTGGCAAACCACATCGCAAGGACAAATTCTGACTGTGGCCAAACTCTCCAAGGGAACATTCCAGGGTTGGCCCAGTGCTAAATTATCCCCAAATGATTCTCTGTCTTTGCTACAAACTGCTCTTAGACATTCTGGTTTATACAACTTAACTACCTTGATTGATCCCTCATATTGTAATTCTTTGTCTAAGGACTCCGCTTAAAAATGTTGTTCTGTACACAACATGGCCTCTGCTGCCATGTATTTATCTGTGTTACTACCCACTGACAAACAGCTTTTTGAGTGTCCCAAACACACCCCTGGTCCTCATAGTGGTCTAACCACCACTGCTCTACATGGTAACCTGATTAACAATTTACAGTTTATGCATATGCCTGTGTTGTTTAATCTTACTTACTGGAATATGAAAGAATTTGGTATGCGTCATAATACTAACGCTTCAGCATTTTATAGTACGTTATCTCTTGATAGTTTAGCATAATTTCAAATTTGTACTCAAGACCTTATTGCCAGGGTACATACCACTGAGCATAGAGGCAACTTCAGGAGAAAACCCAATCCTGATAATCAAAGTCATAAAAGTAATACAGGTGAGGTTGACAGTTCTGATGTCACTGGCGTAACAGGCACTGTCACTGGTCTCTTTGGTACAGTTATGTCTATCTGGAACAAGGCAGACATTGCTGCTATCAAATCTCATCCTGCCAAATTTCAGACTGGTTCGGTTAATAATATATTACCCCCATTATTGCATGGTGTGGATGGCCTTAGTCAGGAAGAAAGATACACTGTTTACAATATGCACAACATTGCTAAGGCATTTACTGACTCTAAAGAAAAGATTAAGGCACTTATTGCACAAAACAACAAAGAAGCAGATAAACAATACATTGCAACCTCTGTGGTAGGGAAAGTGATGGAGTCACTTCTGAAGGAAAGAATAGTCGAGTACCTAGAGGCCAGAGGAGCACAGGACCCAAGGAAGCATGGGTTCATAGAGGGAAGGTCATGTCAGACGAATCTAATAGATTTCTTTGACTGGGTGACCAAAGTAGTAGACCAGGGAGGGGCTGTGGACGTGGCCTACCTAGACTTTAGCAGGCATTTGACACAGTCCCACACAAAAGATTAATAGTCAAATTAACCAGCCTGGGAGTGGGACCCAGGGTGGTAGCCTGGGTAAAACATTGGCTGGACAACAGGACACAGAAGGTAATTGTAAATGGAGTCCACTCTGAAGAAAGGGGGTTACTAGTGGGGTACCGCAGGGTTCAGTATTGGGTCCAGTCCTTTTTAATGTCTTCATCAGTGACATTGCAGAGGGACTGGAAGGAAAAGTATGCCTTTTTGCAGATGACACAAAGATCTGCAACAGGGTTGATACACAAGGAGGCATGGAAAGGATGAAAAGGGACTTGGCAAGGTTGGAGGAATGGTCAGAAGTATGGCAGCTAGGATTCAATGCAAAGAAGTGCAAAATAATGCACCTGGGAAACAAGAACCCAGGAAGAATATACAATGGGTGGGAGGTAGTAACAACAACAAAATGGAAAGGGACCCGGGCTAATCATATCAGATGACCTTAAGGTTAGCAAGCACTGTGAGAAGGCAGTAGGGAGGGCTGGGGTATACTGGGATGTATAGGAGAGGCATCATCAGCAGAAAGCAGGAAGTTGTTATCCTCTGTACAGACAGTTGGTGAGACCCCATCTGGAGTACTGTGTCCAGTTCTGAGATCCCATCTCGCAAGGACATAGATAGGATAGAGGCAGTCCAGAGGAGGGCAACTAAAATGGTGCAGGGTCTGCAAGAGAAGCCGTATGAGGAGAGACTAAAGGAGCTTAATATGTATACCCTTGAGGAAAGAAAGTAGAGGGGGGACATGATAGAAACTTTTAAGTACCTCAGTGGAATCAACAAAGTCCAAGAGGTAGCATCTTTCAGAAAAGAGACTTGCAAGAACAAGGGACACAATTTAAAGATAGAAGGAGGGCGGTTCAGGGCAATGTGGGAAGTATTATTTCACAGAGAGGGTAGTGGATGCATGGAACAGCCTTCCTGAGGAGGTTGTGGGGTCTAAAACTGTGGGAGAATTCAAGAATGCATGGGACAGACATAAGGCAATTCTTGTGGGGGGTAGGAAGAAATAGGCTGTTGGTTAACTAGGATCTGCGGCCTATCCTGTAGGTAGGGAAATGGGCAGACTAGATGGGTCTAGTGGTCCTTATCTGCTGTCAAAGTCTATGTTTCTATGTTTCTATGTTTCAAGAGAAGTCCTACGCTCAGCCTATGGATCCTACATTATCACTTCCATCAACAATCTCTTCTGTGATCTAGAATCTGGAAGAATACCTGATATCATACATGACAGACGTATTTCCAAATGGCATTGTCCATGCTGTAAAACCCCTGGCTGTATTGCTATGTGTATGCAGCAATCCCTAACAATTCCTTTTTCTACAGTTAGGAATTTGGGTTTTGTGACCAGGCACCCTAATACTGGTCCCTGTTTTACTTCTAAGAAATGTTCTATTAGAGATACCATGTTTGTTTCTTTTACTGTCTCTTTACCACATTTTGATCCTACTACAGCTTTGTTCGACAAGCTGGCTTCAGTTCATTCCATCGGGCACCTTGATGACAATGTCTACAGAGAACACCTAGACTTACCTCCTCTGCTGGTCTTCCATCCTTTCCTTCATACCTGGGTTGCTTCGCACACAGACTGCTGTGCGAAGAAACAGTATTCTACTTGTGTCGATGTGACGTATTTGATGTTATTAAACCTGCATGCGGTTATTCTTGCGACAGCATTGACTGGTCCTTTTCTATGGACGATGACATCAGCACCAATGACACTGCCTTTCCGGACTCAACATTGGCTCCAGATAAACTTTTACAGTCTTATCGTGAGGAGGTTCATCGCCTGTCAACACAGATTTCCAAGACAACCTACACCTGCCCAGTACAGCTACAAAAATGGAGACTACCTACTGTTAAAATGCAGTATAATTCAGATGGAGAATATTGTATAGTGACCAACTATAAGTCATATACATATGGAAGTGAAATGCGTAATTGAAAGCCCCAATTTTTGTTTTGTCCCACATCAAATGTCTGTCATTGGACATATCGCTATTATCCCAGTCCCCGTTATGGATGCAGACATCATTGATGGTAACCCTGATTATCTGCTCTCCCTATCTGAATATTTACCATATTTTAATGTACACATAGATCCACTATCCCTTACATTAAAATCACTTTTAGAGAGAAAAGACACACATCTCATCCACATCAGCAATAATATTACTAAGGCCAATGAAGCTATCCTTTCATTGATTAACAATGGTGATATGAATGATGCATTGACTAACACATGGTTAAAAATTACTTTTAAAGGTTTTGTTATTATACAAATATTTTTTATCTTTTTTATGGTTATTATGCTATGATGCCTACGGCGCACACTGCACCGACACTGTGAGCAGCTGGATTTCCTTTACACAGCTCACGTGTCGGGTTTGTAAATGGCCCCTGCTCCTTGACCTTTCCCTAGATTTGCCTGTGTTGCCCTTGGGGGCAACAAGGGGAATGTTACATGAGGTCCCTGCACCCTTATTGGTACCCTCAGAGGTACACCGTAGACAGCTAGTGCTTAGGCATATATTATACTAACATATAGGGCTAAGGGCATCTACCGTGCAAGAGTAGATGTCAGGATATGTACACATATTATTGTAATACATTTTGCTTGCTAATACATATATATTCTGTATGCATTTTATGTGTATTTCTTGCTTATAATATGTTAGTACAGCTGTGTCCTTGTAATGATTATGATATGTAAGTCATCATTGCCACCTTTTGGTGATTTGTACTACTACACTTAGTTATGTAAGACTCTGTATACTGTACTCTTTTGTTTTACAAACTGATGACTTCTACAAAATTGTATAATGTTATCTTGGACCGTGGAGCCATATCTAATTTAGCAATAGGGCTCATCTCTGTAATAGAAATGCTTCTATCTTACAGTAGCCATAGTAATTATCATAGGTATATAATGTGAGGCGCTGAGTCTTACACCTCAGAGACCCCAAGAGACACGGAGAAATCTCAAGGTATAGGGAACGCTAAGCATTGGCTCCCGGTTTGTATTGGTAAGAACTGCTTAGGGTAACTGTGATTTATCCTTAGGTAGTAATAAACAAATGTATTACTCTTATGCAACTCATTTGTGATTCCTTGCATTCCCAATATTGCCAAGAACCTGAGAGGGAGATTTAGACTTCCTGACAGTCTCATCCACAATATGGCACCTCAGGGGCATAGCACCCCTCTCAAGCTGCACTACAGTGTCAGTATTGGGATTTAACCCAAGTGCCTGGTGTGGGGATAGAACCCACAGCCTTCTGATCTTCTGGCTACAGAGGCGAGTGTGCAACCTGCTGAGCCACTGACACTGCCAATATTACAGTGCAGTAATACAACTGTGCAAATGAAATGACAGTGAGAATTGAGAAATGAATCCACTGAATGTGCATTAGATGAGTGTTGTTAGGGGCCGAAGGAAATATCCAAAAGTGTTTAATTTGCACTTCTTGTGAGTTATTTACTGATTACTAAACAGCTGAGTGTTAAACTTGGCTCTGCATTTTCAGCACTTAAAAAACATACTCTGGACAGAGCTGATATGGCTGCACAAAGCTTTTAGGAGCTTTTAAGGAGACTTAGTATTGCATTTCTACGAGCTCCACCCATGCAGCTGTAAATAGAAATACCTTTCTAGTTTTTATTGCTCCACTAGGTAGTGCTGTGCCTTACTGGGTAGCCTGTGCATGTCTTTCTCCCTCTTCCTCTCCCTCTTTCTCTCTCATTCTTCCATGTGGTCTATCCATCAACAGAAGCCTTTGTTTTACCCCTGAGGGAGACCACTTGGTTTTTATAGTACAAAGAATTTATAAAGAAAAATAAAGATGGCAATCAGTGAGTTGCTCGCGTGAACAGACACACCGAAAGTGAAACTAACTGAGAGCAGAGCAACTTTGCTTTTCAGTTTCTCTGCTCCACTTCAGAAGCATGTCAGGGGCTTGATTGTAATTAATATAGCAGTAGTATTTTAATTAAATAAATCAATGCTGAATAAAAGTAATTTTACAAAAGGAACGTTTGTAACAGATACGGCTGCCCAATTACAGCTAACCAAACCAAAATATAGATAAAACAGAGGGACCTGCTTGAGTGCAGGGTGCCCCAGGGTATTCCTGAGGAGATGTCATCCACCACACCTGTAAAAGAAGAGACAATGGGGTCACAAAGAATATGCAGGTCTTAGGGGGTTAAATAGAGCAAGAAGGACAGGAGAGGAATACAATTATACTTATTTGTTGGGGTCGGAGCCCATGTCCTGTCAGACCTGTAGAGATGAAAGAAAAAATTGGTTAGTTAAGAAGTAAAAAGATGTAAGATAAGCAAAAGCAAATTAAAAGGAGTATGGCTTGGAGAAGGGGGCTCAGCTAAAAAACCCTTTGCCCATAATGGTGGCTAAGTGGTCAGTAATTTATTTAGTAACCCAGGTGGCTAGTGATGGCTAGTAGCTCTTTTTGTCTAAATAAGGAGTGGCATTGGTGGTTGTGTGGGCTAGAAAATGCCCAGGGGGGAGCCAGTGAATAAAATTATGACCTAGTTCTTTAGTGGGTTAGCTCCCTATGGGATAGGGCTATCATTCTTTTAAATACATTAATATCCTCCCTGGGGGTCTAGTGGGGGCTCCCTGAGCCCTTGAATTTATTTGAAGTAGTTAGATTTACAACCTTTGAG
This sequence comes from Neoceratodus forsteri, assembly GCA_016271365.2. Classification (NCBI taxonomy): domain Eukaryota; kingdom Metazoa; phylum Chordata; order Ceratodontiformes; family Ceratodontidae; genus Neoceratodus; species Neoceratodus forsteri. Next base: position 30,613,896 of record CM028129.1, read on the forward strand.
TCAGGGACTCATTTACAAAGGCACCTCATATCAGGGAGGGCAAGACAATAGAACATTGTGCAGATACAACATTGGACAACATTACAGGTACAGACATTGAACACAGAATACACTTGGTTACATGTTGGTATAAAAAACAGATTTACAATTAAAGATGTACAATTTCTCTGGAGTTGCAGTGAAATACATCCTTGTATAAACCTAAGGGGGTAGGTAAAAAGGGGTAGGAGAAAGATGGATCGGCAGTTAAGGGGACCTTGTCAAGATTAAGGGAGCTAGGCAGGGAAAGGTCCTGCAGTAGGATTGGGGGGGCAGGGTTAGTTGCACCTACAGCAGCGGACATTAAAGAGATGGTTCCGGAGAGTGGTTTTGAAGGGACCAAGTTTGGCAGTGTTGGTGATGCATGTAGGGAGGGAGTTGAACCAGGTGGGGGCTCTATAAAAGAAAGACCTCTGGGTGATGGAGGTCTTAGTTCTGGGCACTTTGAAAGTGGCTTTAACAGAGCTACAGGTGGAAACGGATGAGGATGACCATGGTAGGGAGGCAGAGACTCCTGAAGGAGGCAAGTCCGAGCAGGGATTTCTTAGCAAGGAGGCAGGTCTGATACTGCAGATGTTCCTCAAAGTTGAGCAAGTTGGCAGAGGGATAGAGCAGACAGGTGTGGGTGCAGCTGGAGGCTCTGGTCAGGAGCCTACAGGCCTTATTGATGGAGAGCTGGATTTTAGAGAGGGCGGTGTTATAGGTTGCAGCATAGATGGGCAAGCCATAGTCCACTAAGGACAGGACAGAGGGGGTGATGGCTAGCCAGAGGGGAGTGAGGGGCAGACAATCCCTATGGCAGTAAAGTAGGCCAATCTGAGAGTTTATGGCAGAGGAAAGAGCATTGATGTGGGTGTGGAAGGTGAGGGCAGTATCAAAAGTGATGCCTAGGTATTTAAATGTGGGCACTTGCTCTAATGAGAGCTGAGGGTTGGGGGTAATCAGGAAGGGGGAACTTCTAGCTTTATTTTGGTGGTGAGAGAAGAACATTGATTTGGTTTTCTTAAGGTTTATGACTAGTCTGTGATCAAGAAACCACCTTTCTGTTTGGTTGTAGGCGAATTGAAGGAATGATTGGAGAGTGGAGGGATCTGGGTGTGAGGCAAAGAGAACTGCATCGTCTGCACAGAGGAGCATCTTGATACTGCAGGAGCTGGGGAGAGTGTTGAGGTAGACACTGAAGAGAATGAGACCCAGGATTGAGTCCTGTGGGTCCCCAGAGCTAACGGGTTGAATGTTGGAGAGGGAGCCGTTGATTTTTACATGCTGGGATCTAGCAGAGAGGTAGCTGGAAACCAGGCAAAGGGACCTGCCGAGAAACTGAGTTGGTGGAGAGAGTCGAGTAGGAGGGGGTGACAGACAGTGTCAAAGGCCTTGGAGAGGTCAATGAATACTGTACTGGCCAGGTTGCCAGAGTCAAGAGCAGAGTGCAGGTATTGGGAGAACTCCAGAAGAGCAGTGGTTGTACTGTGTCCTGGGTAGAAGCCGTGCTGCTCCAGACACATAATGTCATACTTAGCCAAGTACACAGATAGTTGAATAGACAAAACTTTTTCAAGGGCTTTGGAGAGTGGGGGGAGGATAGAGATTGGTCGATAGTTGCTGGGGGAGGATCGACCACTGCTCTTGTGTAATGGAGTGATTTCAGCAGTTTTCCACACACTTGGGAACTGTCCAAGGCATAGGGACCAGTTGAGTAGGTCCGTCAGGGGGACTAGGACAATGTCCAGGACCAGGCTGAGGATCCTGGAGTCGAGGGGGTCTTGGGGGTTATTACTATCAAGGGCTTGTAGCAGGTGTGGCCTGGCTTCATGGGGGGATAGGGTGCTCAGGTAGAAAGGGGGGTGATGCAGGGAAGGGGGAGTGAGTGGGGATTAGATCAAAAAAGCTGCTGGGGAGGACAGAGCTTAGATCAGAGAAAGTGGTGTTGAGGCAGTCAGCTATAGGTAGTGGTTCAGAGGAGGTAGCGCCATTGATGGTGAGCTGAGATGGTGGAGGGGAGCAGGTCTTCCCATTTAGTTCTTTCATGCTATCCCAGAAGGTCCGGGCTGAGCCCCAGGTGGAGGTCAGGGTGGCCTGGTAGTGCCTCGCCTTGGCCTGTCTGATGGCCCAGGTGCACTTATTGCACTCTACATAGTAGGCTTGTCTGTCAGATGGATGGCCTGAATCTTCAGCGATTCACCAGAGATTATCCCTACTTTCTTAAGTTTCTGAATGAGGGAAGGGGTGATCCAAGGGGTGTTGCATTTCATTGTATGGATCGTGGTGGGGGGGTGAAGAGGTCACAGGCCTTGCAGAAGGCACTTGTAAAGAAGTCAAGAGCTGAGTCAATATCTGAAGCATGTCGGATAGGGGACCAGTCTAGCTGGGCTAAGTGTTGTTTCAACTTTTTTACACCACCAGGGTGTAGCTGCCGGCGCAGTGTAGCCTGGAACACTGGTTTTGGAGAAGAGGATGACCAGGTAGAGATGACTGGGGAGTGATCACTAAGTGAGTCGGGGAGGACAGTGATTTTAAAGGGGCGGTTTGATAAGATAACATCTAGGAGGGTGTTGGTTCCATTGGATCGGTTGAACCTGGTGGGCTGTGAGACTAGTTGGGACATATTCAGGGCAGTGAAGGAGTCCCTGGTTTGGGAGGTGGCAGAAGCAAACCAGTTAACATTAAAATCACCAAGGATGACTTGCTTGACTTTGTGTGGGAGGGATGTGAGGTAGTCGATGAGTTCTGGTTCCTTGGGGATATGTAGGAGACAGCGAGAAAAAGAGGGCCTCACCATGCCGACTCCCAAAACCTGCTCTCAGTAATCCTGTTTTTAGCTCTAAGACTGTTACAGTGGCCTCAGCCTCTGCTTCAGATGTGTCTTGTATGCAGGTCCCAGCCTTCACTGCACTGTATGCTGACAAGACTGTTTCTTCACCTATTGCTGAGTAAGCCCTGTTTTATTCTCAAACTGACTACTCACCTGTAGCACATACTGCTTCAACCATGCTATTCCCTGAATGAACTTCCTAAAAATGTTGGAAGGGTAATGCAGGATCTCCCCCCATAATACTTCTGCTACCCTCCCTGAATCTGACCCCAGAGTATAGTCTGCTGATGAAACAACTCTTAGTCCCCTCAATGCAAGCATAAGAGCTTCAGTTTCCTCCTATTTGGAGCCTTCCACATCTAATAATGTTTTTTTTCCACTGAACTGTAGGATCGCTAGCTCGATTCTTGGAGACAGTGTGTCTACTTTTGGAGCATAGAATTCCAACTCTTCATCTGAAGCAAGACCTGAACCGAGGCATGGGCGGAGGGGGGGGGTGAATTCTACACTACATTAGGGCAACAGCAAAATAGGCACTTTGCAGCAGACCTCTTTTACCCTTCTGTTTTTCCTGCTAAGTGGAGAAACACTGTAAGATGTTGGTATAGAAACATAGACTTTGATGGCAGATAAGGACCGCTAGGCCTACCTAGTCTGCCATTTCCCTAGCTAGAGGATAAGCTGCAGATCCTATTTAACCAACAGACTATTTCTTCCTACCCCCCACAAAAATTGCCTTATGTCTGTCCCATGCATTCTTGAATTCTCCCACAGTTTTACACTCCACAACCTCCTCAGGAAGGCTGTTCCATGCATCCACCACCCTCTCTGTGAAAAAATACTTTCTCACATTGCCCCTTAGCCATCCCCCCTCTATCTTCAAATTGTGTCCCCTTGTTCTTGCATATCTCTTTTTCTGAAAGATGCTACCCTCTTGGACTTTGTTGATTCCACTGAGGTACTTAAACATTTCTATCATGTCCCCCCTCTCCTTCCTTTTCTCAAGGGTATACATATTAAGCTCGTTTAGTATCTCCTCGTATGGCTTCTCTTGCAGACCCTGCACCATTTTAGTTGCCTTCCTCTGAACTGCCTTCATCCTGTCTATGTCCTTGCAGAGATGGGGTCTCCAGAACTGGACGCAGTACTCCAGATGGGGTCTCACCAACTGTCTGTACAGAGGGCTAACAACTTCCTGTTTTCTGCTGGTGATGCCTCTCCCTATACATCCTAGCATCCCCCAGCCCTTCCTACCGCCTTCTCACATTGCTTGCCAACCTTAAGGTCATCTGATATGATTACCCCCAGGTCCCTTTCCATTTTTGTTGTTGTTACTACCCCCCCTTTGTGTAATCTTCCCCTGGGCTTTTGTTTCCCAGGTGTATTATTTTGTACTTCTTAGCATTGAATCCAAGCTGTCATACTTCTGACCATTCCTCTAACCTTGCCAAGTCCCTTCTTATCCTTTCCATGCCTCCTTGTGTATCAACCCTGTTGCAGATCTTTGTGTCATCTGCAAAGAGGCATACTTTTCCTTCCAGTCCCTCTGCAATGTCACTTAAAAAGACCTTAAAAAGGACTGGACCCAGTACTGAACCCTGCGGTACCCCACTAGTAACCCCTCTTTCTTCAGAGTGGACTCCATTTACAATTACTTTCTGTGTCCTGTTGTCCAGCAAATGTTTTACCCAGGCTACCACCCTGGGACCCACTCCCAGGCTGGTTAATTTGACTATTAATCTTTTGTGTGGGACTGTGTCAAATGCCTTGCTAAAGTCTCAGTAGGCCACGTCCACAGCCCCTCTCTGGTCTACTACTTTGGTCACCCAGTCAAAGAAATCAATTAGATTTGTCTGACATGACCTTCCCGCTGTGAACCTATGCTGCCTCGGGTCCTGTGCCCCACTGGCCTCTAGGTACTCAACAATTCTTTCCTTCAGAAGTGATTCCATCACTTTCCCTACCACAGAGGTCAAACTGACAGGTCTGTAGTTTCCTGCCTCTGTCTTGGTCCAACTTTTGTGAAGGGGAATCACATCTGTCTTCCTCCAGTCCTTAGGTACTACACCATCCTCCCATGATTTGTTAAAAAGGGTAGTCAGTGGTGTCACTAGTTCTCTGTTTAATTCTTTTAGAATTCTGAAGAGAATTCCATCAGACCCCATTGCTTTGTCCACCTTCAGTCTTAGGAGTTCTTTCAGAACCCTTTCTTCTGTGAATGGACTGGGATCAACCCCATATCCAGAGAGCTTCTGTTAATTGGATTAGGCACCTCCCCACCTCCTCTTTTGTGAATACGTAACAGAAGTATTCATTCAGTATCCCTGCTTTTTCACTGTCCCTTTCTGCCCACCCACCGTCCATTCAATTCAGCCTCACTATCCCACCCTTTGTCTTTCTACGCTCCCTGATAGACCTATAAAAGGTTTTATCCCTCTTCTTAACTGAGTTGGCTATCTTTTCCTCAGTTTGGGTCTTAGCTATTCTGACTACCCTCCCTGCTTCCTTCTGCCTTAACTGGTACAGTTCTCTGTCCTACTCCTTCTGTGTTTCCTTATACTTCCTAAATGCTATCTTTTTCTCCCTAACCTTCACCACTACCTCTTTTGAGAACCATAGTGGCCTTTTCTTTAGTTTTGATTTGTTTATTTGTTTCACACAAAGACTTGTTGCCTCTGTGATGGCAGTTTTAATATATATTTCCCCAATGTTACTCCACCTCTCCTTCTAGCCTGTTTGCTAGTGCTTTTCTGAGGCACTCTCCCATCTTGCCAAAGTCAGCCCTCCTGAAGTCCAGAACCCTCACTTTTGTATGGCTTGACTCTGGAACTGAGTTTATCATGAACCACACTGTTTGGCGGTCACTTGTTCCCAAATGGCTACCCACTTCTAGATCTGAAATCCTCTCACTGTCCCCATTTGAGAGTACGAGTCTAAGATTGCTCCCTCACTAGTAGGTTCCAAAACTAGCTGTCTGAGGCATGCCACCTGAAGGGCATCAAGAATGGCCCTGCTTTTGTATGTGGCTGCAGCAAAGGTGCTCCAGTTGACATCCGGCATTTTAAGATCCCCCATCAACAGTATCTCCCCTTTCTCTGCCATCCTAAGTATGCCTTCTATCATTTCCATGTCCATTCCCTCCCCCTGACATGAAGATCTGCATACAAGGGAGGGCTTCTGAATTTCAGACAGTATACATATGGGGTGAGCTTTGTTCAAAGATACTATCATGCTATTTGCCACAGAAATTTATGCACTGATTCATACAGCTGTGGGACCTATTTTTGATGTTAGTCTTAAGATGGCTAATACAGCAGTGTTTGGCAGAAATAGCATCCACTGAAAAATATGCCACAGTGGGCACCCTTCACTAATATTCCACTATCAAAGCCTTCACATGAATCGGTAATCCATCCTTCTAGAAATGAGGGGGTTAATGTTGTGGATATTGTGTGCTGGGTAAAACAGAGGTGCGATTATCATGGAGAATCTGAATCTAGCTTCAATTCCAACAATATCTGGAATGGAAATGTGGGATAACAGTCACACTTTGGCAGGAACAAAATGGCATTCAACATCTACCAAACAGCTTTTTTTCTGGGGAGGGAAAGGGTAAAATTTTTTATTAAGGCCAAGCAAATGCATGCTATAGTTGTGGTTCTATTTGACACCTTAATAATGTCTGTGACAACTTCTGCTGCATCTGGTGCATATAACTGGTGCATCCCCGTACTAATTGTCATAATGCTTTATGTTGTAACCTGTATGAAGAGCAGGGCCATTCATTCAGATCCTGCCCCTGGGCATTGCACAGCAAAGTTGTTTGTCTAGATCAGCTGGAGCAGGATTTTTCTATAATTCAAGTGCAAAAAATCTGGCCCTTGGTAAAGGCAAGATCCAGGTGCTTCTTTGTCAATAAAACCTTTGGTACTTCATAAACTGAAAGCATTATCTACTGGCTCCAGATTGTCACCAGAGTTCCTGGATCCACCAGATCCCTTTTTAAATCTACCACCTACAACTATAGGGACATCAAGCACCCTAGATTGGCTGTCTATGGAGCCTGTGCCAGAGTACACCAAAACTGCTGAGGCCTTTACCCCCAACAGTGGACCTAACTCCTATGTTTTTGAAGTTTATCATGATGCAATAGAGTGGTGGGTAGACACAAAAAATATCAATATCAGTTTTTCACAATATGTGATTAAAAAAATCAGATAATGATAAACATTTATAATACTTGACACTGAGAGCCCAGCTTCAGAAATTAGTGTCACTATCTGTGCAAACAAAGGATGCTTTTTTTCAGAACACATTGACAAACTCAAAATGTATTTACAACATTTTCGATATAATAAATTATAGCCCTTACATAAAGGAACAAAAATTCTGGACCCAAGGAAATGCACTATACTTCAATCCCTTTGACATCTGTAAGGACATTGTACAACACCATGTCATGACAGGACTTGCAGATCATGATTATAAGGTGCATAATGATTCATCTGCCATCATGACCACTGTTAATATTTTATAAAATCCATAGGAACACCTGGCATGGAAGGTGCATCCAGTTCCTTAGAGAGGTTTTTGGAAATCATCCAGGTACATGTTCATTCTTCACAGGATACTGCCAGTCAAATAAATTACGGTGGATGAATTGCATTCTGCACTCTCTTCACTTTGGAAAGATAAGGTCCATGAGGAGGATGGCCTACTTGGTGATTATATCTTGGTTTAGAAGAAATACCTGCTGACAAACTGGTAGATCTCTTTAATTACATTCTGAATTCTGGGAAACTGGCCCCTGGCAAGGACAGGGTATTTTGGTTTTGCTTTTTAAAAAAGCTGACAAACGGAATTGGAAAAATTGGTGGCCATTACACCTCCTTAACATGGACTTTAAAATTTTGACTAAGATTCTGTGCTTTTGACTTACTCAGATTGCAGAGCATCTAACTTTCTGTCCCAGTTCCATTCAGTTCCAAGCAGAACAATTCAAGACTGCTTATTATATAAGAGAAATGGTAGAAAGTGGGTCTCCTGGCCCTCTTGCAGGATGGTTACTGAGCCTTGATAAAGAAAATGTCTTTTCTGGGTGATACATTGTTACCTTTTTTGTTAATTGTATCATTACAGCCTCCCAGAATGCCTTTTACAAATTGGATTACAATGTTGTTCATCTCTGTGCATGTCTGTCCATCGGTAAATGGGTGGTTAAGTGACTCCTTTACATAAAGACTAGGAGTCTGACTGGGATGCCCACTTACAGTAGGTCCCTTATTAAAGACCTTCTACATAGACCCCCTTTGTTTATGATATTATTAATAACCCCCAAATCTACTACCCCCAAAATGTGCAAAAGTAGAATCTTATGACAGCAGTGGCCTATGCAAATTACATTACACTAGTATTCAAGGAAACAGAATCTGGGTTAGAAGCCATACAAGCCTTTTATACTTTTTCTGCTGTCTCTGACTAAGCTTTGAACATAAGTAGGTAGGTAGGTAAAATTTTTATTCATACAGAAATTAGTATGGATAGCTCCACTGAGCTGAAGCTTATTTACAGTGACATCCAGAGTTCAGATTCCAGTTACTCACAACATTAATCACACACATGATACATTATAAACATGATACAACATTACATGATAAAAACTGTAGGGTCCAATAACATTACCAGGATATCCATGTACATACATTACAAATAACACATACATAATACCAATAAAGTGCTATATTCTTTGTGCGTAAGACAAACCCACACTCATGGTATTTTAATACCATGAATTATAAGTTTTCTATACTAATATCCCATCAATGTTCACGTGTTCAGTGTACCACTGTTTTATTTCATTTATCTGGATTTCTCTATTCAAAGGTCTTAAGCTCATTGGTATATTCCACAAAGCCGGTCCAATGTATGTGAAATGATTTTTCCTGAAATCCATTCTACGTTTAGGAACTACACATTCCAGACTTTCAGCAGAACGCAGTCCACTTATGGGTATTTTAAAACAAATACTTTCAACAGCATACTCAGGAACTTTCCCTGAGATACACTTTGACTTGAATGACATTATAGTTAGAACTCTCCTTTGAGACAGAGAAAGTCAATCCAGTTCTCTATACATATCTTTTCTATGGGTCATTTTTAGTACACCTAATATATATCTTGCTAATTTGTTGTACATGGCATCCAATGTATACAGCTGCATTTTTGCTGCACCAATGTACAGTACATTTCTGTATTCCAGTATAATTAATACCGTAACATTTACTATAAGTCATCTAATCCAGGAGACATACCATTTCTGATTTTATACAGGGACCCTAAGCATTTCCCTAACTTTTTTAGGGTGACATCAATATGGATATCCCATTTAAGATATTTATCCAGATGAACCCCCATATATCTATAGTTATCTACTTGCTCCAGTATAGCCCCTGAAAAGGTCACAATTTGTAATTTATTTTGTTCTGATTTTTCCTTAATACCCTTTTGGAACACCATAACCTGCAATTTTTCTTTTAGAAAAAGTTTGGAGCTTGTCAAAAAATCTTGTAGATAATCAAAAGCTTTTAGCAATATAGACTGAATGGATGCTGCTGATTACCCTGCCACATAAATAATTGTATCATCAGCATAGAGGTGATACTGCACCCCCTACAGAGAAAAAGTTCATTTATGTATAAGTTGTATAGTATGGGTCAAAGTATGGATCCCTGTGGTACACGTGAGACAGACTCTTTCAGGGTAGAAGACCATTCCTTTATGGTTACTTTCTGTTGTCTTTTTTCCAAATAATTCCTAAACCATCTAGTCACCATCTTGGATATATCATAGGTTCTCAGTCTGGACAGGAGGATGCCATAGTCTAAGGTGTCAAACTTCTTTGACAGGTCAATAAATATTGCTCCCACTGGCAACCCCCTGTCCATTCCTTCCACAATATCTCCTGTAACCTTCAGTAGGGCTGTGGAGGTTCCATGTTCTGGTCTAAAGCCTGACTGGTACTTATTAAGGACATTATGCCCACTTAAAAAAGCTTGCATTTGCTTTACCACAATTTTTTCCAGGATCTTTGAAATTATTGGTAATAAAGAAATCGGTCTACAATTTTCTATAAATGACCTAATCCCTGATTTATAAACAGGCACCACTCTTGCTATTTTCCAAATAGACGGTATTTGTGAGAGACATATTAAATAAATTATCCATAGGCTGATCCATAATAGGAGCTGCTAACTTTAAAGATAGATAAAAGCCAATGCTTTAAGATTGATACTCCAGATAAAAGGAATATTTCAGTGGTATACAAGTTACTACAGATCCAGTAAGAATATCAGGAGTGTTTTTTAGTGCAGGAATTCTGTCTGGTATAACTGGGATTTCAGAATTAAACCAGCACAAAATAGGGTGTTGAGATGGAAAGGATGGGATATGAGCAGTCTTAAGCAGTTTTTTTAATGATAAATTCTTATTAGAACCCAAATTTTATGTTAACTATGTATAACCCCTTCCCGAAACATTGGAAGATTCACTCCTTAGTTTATTTCTTCAGGCACTATGGGGTAGCCAGTTGAATCCCATAAAAATGGATGTTACATATCTAGCAATGAAATCAGGAGGATAGGGAATAGTCAACCCAGTAGGTTTTTTATTATTTTCTTCTTTCTTTTCTAGTAATTTCTTTCTGATTCTGTCTACCTCAAAGTCCCAGTTCTGAACTTCCATTCTGCATCAAAAATGACAGTTTTATTTTTCTCTAGGTATGGAGAAGGGATTCCAATAAACTTTCTAAACTGGGTTGCTAGAAACTGGTATACAGTGTAAAAAGTTTTAATACATAAACTTCAAATACATTGCTGTGCTGTGCAAAAGATGCAGACAAAAGGCATTTTCAAGGGATAAGGGGACCATACATACGGGTATGCTTAAATAGTATATTAGCAATGTCATATGATGCAAAACCCTCTGACAAGCTTAAAGTTATGGGCCAGGATATCCAAAGCAGTTGTGCATGGCGCAACTGAGTTGCCCTGGACAAGTGCGAACTTGAGCCAAGGAGCAATATTCAGCAGGAGTCATTGCGCAGTACAAATCCTATTGCGCCAATGCTCAACTAAAATGAATGCAGGTGCAAGCGCAGGGGGCATGCCCGTGAATATCTGGCGCAATGCGATATTCAACTGTGGAACCATGGCACAAGTGTGGAGCAAAACCGAGATGTGCCAAGCAGACTTGAGCCTATAAATACAGGGCGCAAGCACACAGACAGCATTTGCGCCAGGTAAGTTCAAATCTGCACAGTTTTCGAACTTAGTTTGTACTGCTTGTACTGCTTTTTAGTCCCCACACAAGTGGAGATAGTTTTTTGTACATTGTTTCAGTGCTAAAGTGGTGTATCTGTGAAATGCCCAGTTGGTTACCTTAATTTCAGCTTGCTTTCCTTAATAGTTTAATTATGCTCTGTCTGAAGGCTGAAGTGCTGTCTCTCTGAAATGCCCAGTTGGTTACCTTAATTCTGCCTGCTTTCTTTAATTTCCCCAATCTGCTCAACAGTTGTATTTCTGAAACACCCACTCGATTACCTCATTTTAGTTTGTTTACTTTATTTCCTTCTTTGCTCTGTACCTCAGTAATTTAAAACTACACCTCAGCCCAAGCAATTAGACCCTCTCCCCAGGTGGTTTAGCAGTATAAATTGACTCACTGACCCTTCTTCCATCTCTCCACAGCCTGCAGCCAAGTAGGAGGTCACCAGAGGTTGTGAGGGACTACTGGTGTAGCCCTCCCCCACCCCTGATTTAAAATCCCGACTGGAATTGCAGGTAGATGCCGCTTGAAATGCTCAGCCCACGTGAGGAGGATCTCTGTGTTTACCCCGCCGACACATAGTGTCAGCTCCCCATCGTCCCCACCACCACCCTTGGTGGCCTTGCACATATATAGCATAGGAGACCATGCCCCTCTAGTCTTTTAACCTATCAGCCAGCTTTCCCATTTGCAGCTTATATTTTCCCACCACTAGAAGTCCATTTCCATTCCATGTTCCTGACCTTACTTCCTATTACAATAAGAAATCTCTCTAGCCCCACCATGCTCCAGCATACCCTCATTAATCTCTCTGTACTGCTCCCCTTAACATCCCACTCTCCCTCTCCCAAGCTTGGAATGTGGAGCATAACTACCACACTCTATCCTCATGCAGACTGGCACTCCCCACCTTGCTCCCCCCTCCCCATGCTGCACATGAGCAGTGAGCTTTTACAAGCACAGGCTAGCAGCCAGTTGACTACACCTCCCCCACTACTCCAAAAACATAAGCATAAACTTCATCATCTTCTCCTTCCCCCATAGATGTCATCTCCCAAGGCAATTGACCTTCTGGAGCCCCTCTTTTTCCTGCCAACCTCCTACTGTATCCACACCACAGCACCTTTCCCCCTTCCCCACTTTCTCCTCCTGTCAGCTTCCCATACCCTGAAACTCCCAATACCTACCATGGGTTACCCACAGCGAATATACCATCGACTAATTACCTGAACAAGTAACAATCAACTCAGGTCACTCGTCCTTCTTCTGCTCCTGATGGGCAATGTCTACCCCAGCCCAGGCCCTCAGAATGCTCCCCTGTCCCACCCATCATCAGTCAATGGGCTGTGCATTGCCTCTATCAACATCTGCAGCCTTCAACAAAAATGGGACTCTTTTCAGGGGTGGGCTACTCCAGCACCACCCAGACATCATAGCACTGGGTGAAACCTAGCTCTCCCCCTCTGTCCCTGACTCAGTGGTTAACCTCCCTGGATATCTCCTCTTTCATTCTGATAGGGTGGGTAGGCGAGGGGGCCGTTGCACTCTCTACCTTAAGGACTCGTTTACAGGCCAATTGCTCTCCCTGCTCCAATTAACATCCAGGGCTCAGGCTCTGACCCTAAAATTAACTCAAGGCAAGTCAACCACCCCTCTCCTCCTCACTATTGCCTACATCCCTTCCCAGAACCAGAAGCAAGCCTTCCAAGCCATCCTGTCCTATCTCTTTACTCTTCCCCCACAGCATGAAAAAATACTTATGGGTGACTTCAACATAAATTGGCTGGCCAAGACAGCTGCCCCGTTCATTGACGAGGCTGCTGCACTTGATCTCACACAGGTAGTCACAACCCCCACCTGGATTAACACCCGCATGGGGACATCCTCTCTTCTAGATCTAGTCTTCACAAACTGTCCCCACAGAATAACCAACACCCTGGTACTCCCTGACACATTAAGTGACCACTCTCCAGTACTCTGCACCTGGTCTTGCACTGCCCCCAAAACCCCACCTAAAATTACCTCACAATGCAAACTTGGGCCTGGTAAACTAGCCCAACCTAAGACCCACCTCAGAGACTGGGACTGGACACCCCTAGCAAACACCCTCGACCTGGATCATGCGCTTGATCTATTTATCATCACCTTCAATGCTACCTATGACAGGTTTGCACCCCTCGCCAAGAGGATGTCCAAAGGTAACCATGCCCCCTGTTTCTCAGACCACCTCCTGGGCCTACTACGACAGCATGATGCCCTATGGCATCTAGCTAATGAGACCCAACGGCCTACAGACAGGCAACAGTATAGGAAGGCCCGTAACAAGTGCACATGGGCCATACGCACTGCCAAAGCAGATTATTACAAAGCTTCCTTAACCTCCACCTGGGGCACCAGGTGCAAATTTTGGAATAATATTAAGGAACTCAGTGACAAAGCCCCAAATCTGCCCCCAGACCAAATGTTACTAGACGGCAACCTCTCCTCAGTTGCCCTCAGTATAGCCTCTGCCCTAAACTCTGCCTTCACTGATCTCAGCCATCTCCTCCCCCTAATTTCTTCAACCCCCCACCTGCCCAGATCCACCCCCCTCCACCCCTTGCTCCACCCTTCTATCTACATGTCCTTACCCCGGAGGCAGCCAAACCCTACCTTGCCAATGCCCTTAGCCACTCTCACTATAGTAGCAATTCCCTTGACCTGAGACTTCTCTGCCTCACCCTCCTGGAAGTCCTAGCCCCACTCACCCATATTCTCAACTGCTCCTTCTGTCGGGGGAAATTCCCCTCCTGCTGGAAATTGGCTTCCATCACACCCATCCAAAAGAGTGGGGACTGCACATCCACTAATAATTACTGCCCCATCTCCATTCTACCCCCCCATCTAAAGCACTAGAGTGCATGGTCGCCGATCAACTCACTGACCACCTTACTAAATATAACCTTCTATGCAACCAGCAACACGGCTTCCGAAAGGGACATAGTACCACCACCGCCCTCCTTGAATTTACCTCCTATATCCATTCCGCCTTGGACCACAGCCACATCACAGGTGCCATCTTCGTGGACCTCTCTAAGGCATTTGATACCATCAACCATGCCCTCTTACTGAACACACTCACCTACAGTGGCTTTTCCATTGATGCCATAAGCTGGTTCACCAGCTATCTCTCTGATAGAACACAGTTGGTAAAGGTAGGCACGTCCTGTTCCCTAGCCTCCCAATCCACTCTGTTGTCTCACAGGGCTCCATTCTTGGCCCTTTGCTTTTCAGTCTATACCTAAACTCCCTCCCATCGGCCTGCCCCCACAGCCTACTCCTATATGCAGATGATGCCGTCCTGTTCGCCTCTGATCCTGACCACTTAAACTCCACCAAACTCTCCAACACACCTTCTGTGAAACTGAACAATGACTCACCACCCAGCATCTAATAATTAACTACAATAAGACAAAAGTCATGATCTTCTCCCATTCCCAGAACACACTTCAGAGCCTCTGCCCCCAAATTCTTACTGTTAATCAAACCCCCCTTTGAACAAGTAAACACCTTTAAATATCTAGGGCTCACACTAGACCCAGCCCTCAACTTTAATCAACATATCCTGCACCTTGCAACTGCCCTTAACTCTAGATTAGGCATACTTTATCGGTACAAACACTGCCACACCCCTGAGGCTCTACGACTTACCATAATCTCCTCTGTCCTCTCTCTGCTAGACTATGGTATTCTCATCTACAGTGCTGCACCCACCTCAGCCCTCAATAGACTGTGGCTCATGTTAAACAAGGCCTGCCATCTCATCCTTGGATGTGATCGCTTTACACACACCTGCTCCCTCTACAGTACCACAAACTGGCTAAACTTAGACAACAGAATCAGGTACCACACCTGCCTAATGATACCAAAAAGATAATTCTAGGCCTCACCCCCTCCTGCCCTTGACAAAATTATTCTCTCAGCATCTCCTGGCAGAACCACCTGTAACTCGAACAAACCGTTGCTATGGGTACCCCATTGCTGGACTTCCCAATTCCAAAGATCCTTCAGCTACAAAGCCCCTTCCCAGACAAACTCACTCCCAAGCCTAATAACTGATGAAACAAGGCTTGGTTCTTTTAAATCCAGGCTAAGGAAACACCGCCAGGCCTCCAACCTATGTGACTGCAACTGACACCCCCCCGATGACCTAGAACAACTTTTTGCGTTCTCCATATCTAATTTCTCCGATCTAATTATTTGACAAACAACCTTCTTCAGAACTTCTCTGCTACCTTATGGCTGTGCTAATCATTGTAATTCAAGTTATCTTGGAATGGTAGTCACTTACTGAACAAATCATCATCATCATCATCATCAAATCTTTATTTATTCAGGCGAACATCATTGAGCAAGGCTCATTTACAAGATGGACCTGATAAGGTCAAGGTTCAACAGTTGATACACAACAGATACATCATACACTTATATAAAACAGTTATACATACAGGGGGAAAAACGTTTATAAACACAGTGATGTACAGTAACATTCACATAATAAAAATCGGTTACAGGAAAGTTAAGCTAATATTTACAGTATATACAGTATATACATGTCCCAGTGGAGGGCCATGGCAAACACACAGCATAATGTAATACTAGGATGGTGAAGGTATTACTGGGTGCCATAAGATGGGGTGTCTGCCTGGAAGGATTTATGCCATATATGGTTAATTTTGGGAGGGAGATTGTGAGATGACAAAGCTAGCTCTTAGGGTAGCAACTGCATTTCTCTGTGAAGAAGACTGTACAAAGCTGTTTAAAGGATGCAAATGGAATAATATTGGACAGTTTTAAGGATTTTGTAGGGTGTTCCATGCTATACCTAGAGAATAGCTGATTGCTGCCCTCCTAGCCTGGTGTTGAATTTGGGCAATTTGAGCAGGATGTTGTTGCTTCTTAGGGCATAGGAGCTAGGAATGGTCTGGGTGAAGCAGTCAGAATATAGTTGGAAGTTTTTTGATAATGCTCTGTAAATCCGTAGTGCTGCATTTCTGTTCCTTCTGAGGTGAAGGGGAACCCATCCAACTGCAGCATAAAGAGAGCAATGATGGGTATTAGATGGCAGATCTGTAATGAATCTTATTGCTCTATGGTATAAGGTATCCAACTTGTGTAGGTAGGAGATGGGGCAGTGACTATAAAGGAAGTCTGCATAGTATACAACTGATAGAAAAATGGCCTGGACTAACCTCATCTTTGAATCTCTGTTTAGGAAGGGTTTTAATCTATAGAGAAGGCCAAGCCTTTGGCGAAGCTTTTTTAGCAGTTCTTCTAAATGATGAGTGAAGTCGAGTCTGTTGTCAATCCACACACCTAGGTATTTGAAGTTTTCTACATATTCCAGATTTTCTCCCAAGTATAGTGCATAGCTGGGGGAGGATGATTGAAGAGGAGGTGCTGGTGGAGCTTTGATTTGTGAACATCATTGCTTTAGTTTTCTTTGCATTTAACAGAAGCTTTTTCTCAAGTAGCTGATATTGTAACAAGGAGAATTCTGTTTGTAGGATTTCACGAGCAGCTGCAGACGAAGGGTTGCTGACATACAAAACAGTGTCATCAACAAAGAGTTGTACAGAGGAATTGATGAGGGTTGAATCAATATTATTTATATAAATGGCAAAAAGAATAGGACCCAGGATAGAGCCTTGGGGGGACTCCTCTTAACAGTGGTTTTAATGGGGATAGGTCACCTTCAGCTTTTACCTGCTGTGACCTACCCGTGAGATAACATCTGAACCATTTAAGGGAGGGTGGATCTAGGCCAAGGGAGTGCAGGGATGATAGTAGAAGCTAGTGGTCCACAGTATCGAATGCTTTGCTCAGATCCAGAAATACTGCACAGACATTATTCTTTTTATCTAATTTGGTTTGCCAGTCATTTGTGACCTTGGCTAGTGCAGTGATAGTACTACTTGGCCCTGAATCCAGATTGTGCTGGATTCAAGAGATTAACGTGTCAAGATACTCCCTTAACTGGTTACTCACTAATTTCTCCAGCATCTTGGATAGCACTGGTAAAATGGAAATGGGCCTGTAATTATTAAGTTCCATAGGGTCCCCTGATTTTAGAAGGGAACCACTTGGCTGTCTTTCACAGTGTGGGAATAGAACCAGAGTTTAGAGGTAGGTTAAAGAGATGTGTTAGGGGACTGCAAGTACATGGGACGCAATCTTTAGAAAGTAGGGGTCAGAGAGTCTGCCCTCGCTTTTTGGTATCCAGCTGCCATAATAGGTCCTCTACTTGCTTCAACAGTATAGATTTGAAGCTGAAGGAAGAGTCAGCTCTCTGAACACCAGTGTAATGGGAGCTTAATTGTTCCCTCAGCAGGATAGCAGGAGGGTGTTAAAGACAAGGCCAACCGTTTGTGAAGTGGTTATTGAAGGCATCCAGAATTTCCATTTTGCCAGTGATAGGGCCATAATTGTTGTGTAATTGAATTGGAAGGAGGTGCTAGCATCCTACCCCACCATACCTGATGGTACCCAAAACCTAGCAGCAAATGTGTATACAGTACCTGTTATGTAATGTAATGTATTGCAATCTGTAACAAATGTTGTCCCTGAATATTCTATGTATGACGTGGAAGCTTTGTAAATAAGTCTTTGACTCAAAGGTCTTTCTGAATATCTCAATAACTAAGATGGAGAGAGAGAGAGAGTGACAGAACACATGAAAGAAGGAAGGACAGACAGACAGAAAGACAGACAGAGAGGGACAGAGTGAGTGAGAGACAAACAGACAGACAGAGGCAGCCACAGAGGAAGAGGGACATAGGTGGCAGTGGAGAGGGAGACAGTGGCAGAGAGAGAGTGAGATGGACAGGCAGGCACAGTGCAGGCAGTGAACCAGGGTGGTACATCCCTCAGCAGCGACCACTCAGGGGAATACAAGACATCAGGGGCCATGGATAGTGCACCCTTCTTGATGGAGGCCATAATGAGAGGTGTGAGGGGGAAGGAGGAACAGCGACATGGCTGAGGAACGGCCTGTCGGCGGTATCCCTGGAACAGGTGGTACCATGCCTTCACCACCTTTGAGAACTACTCCGACATGGAGGCTGTGGGATGGTACCACCTGAACAGGGCCATTGTGAGGCAGCTCTGCCAGCTGTGCAGTGAGGAGATGCAGGCACACACAAGACAGAGCCATGCAATGTCTGTGGAGACCAAAGTAATAGCTGTCATGTGCTTGCTCACCTTGGGCACCTTCCAGAGACCAACAGGGAATACCACAGGCATAACCCAGTCAGCCATGTCACACCTCCTCATACAGTTCCTCAATGCTCTGCTGCCACATGCTTCAGAATACATCCATTTTCCCACACACAGGTGGAACGTACAGCAACCATGCAGGATTTCCACAGGGTAACACATATACCTGGGATGCTTGGGGCCATTGATTGCACCCATGTGGACATCTGCATGCCACCTAGCCCTGAGGCTGTGGCCTACATCAATAGGAAGGGGTTTCCGTGCATCAATTGCCAGGTGGTGTGCGATGCCACAGGGCGCATCACCAATGTCTGTGCCACACACCCTGGGAGTGCACATGATGCATTCGTCTGGCACAAATCTGCACTGTGCCACAGGTTCGAGCATGGGGATATCCCCATGGGCCACCTAGTGGGTGAGTATGGGATGGGCAAGGGAAGATGGGCAGAGCAGACCATGGGATGGGAGAGAGTACGGTGGGCATGCTGGTGAGGATGCCAGGGACAGGCAGGGGCACAGCAAAGGATGTCAGAGGGCTAACCATGTCATTATCCACACAGGAGACAGTGCCTATCCACTAAGGCCATGGCTGCTCACCCCCTATTTGCACCCAACATCCCCAGCAGAGGAATGCTACAATGTGGCACACACCAGCATGTGCAACATCATTGAGTGTGTATTCAGCATGCTGAAGGCATGATTCTGTTGCCTAGACAGGTCTGGTGGTGCCCTACAGTACAGCCCCTCAAAAGCCTGTGGCCTATTCCTGGCCTGCTGCATACTGCACAACATGGCCATTGACCGTGGGAGAGCTGTCAAGGCTGATGAGGGTGACAGTAATGGGGACGATGGAGGCAATGGTCTGGAGGGTGGTGGACAGCTCCCCCCCCGGGTGGAGGGATCCCCGGTTGCAATGGATGGCATGCCAGCATCATGACACCATCACACAGGAGCACTACGGTGCATGCAGGTAGGTGGCACAAAGCCACAGACACAGGTACAGCATACAGGCAGGGGCATGCATGGCAATGGGCATGCACACAGAGGTGTGGTGCAGGGGTAGGGGATCAGTGGCACACAACCACACCCAACTGCACACAGCATCACATAGCAGCATACACACGCACCCACGCACCCATACACCCAGGCACTGACATGTTGCAGGGATCAGATGCATTGCACTGGTGCACAGGCACAACTGATGCTGAACTGCCCTCATCACATCCATGCCACATGATCCAGCAGCTGGGCAGGCATGCACACAGGCAGCATGTGGTGTGGCACACACAGGCCACACCAGTGGTATGCACACACACAAGCACAGGGCAACGGCTGCAGACTGTGGTCTGGGCAGCATGCACATCAGTGCCACTGCGCAGAACCATGGCCACCATGGTCATAGGGGTGGCTGCACCGGGGTCAATCAGTAGCCAAAGGAGGCTCATCGGCCACAGGGGTGATGGCCACCACCTTCTCCTTAATGCACCTCTTGTCCATGCCCACCTCCTTGTGGCACTCCTGCACTGACCGATGGTAGCTGCCCTGCTGGTTCACACGTGCCACCACTTCCTCCCAGGCCCCAGCCTTGGCCTGTGGTGTGCCTGTGGCACCACTGAACAGCAGTTCCCTGTTGAGGTAGGCCTCAAACAGGGTCTCTGCTTCTGGTTTTGTGAAGTTGGGCCTGTGCTTCCTCACCCTCCTCACGTTCCAACATGTCACTTCCTGTGGACATGGGCAGCACAGTGTGTCAGTGGCAGCAGCACTCTGTTCTGTTCCCCCCTACTGTGCTGGCTGGGCTCAGTGTGTTCCAGCAGCATGCGCAACTTTCCTCAAAAAGATGCAATTTTGGTAAATTGGCCTATGCTGTTCTGTGCGCTTTTATAGCGCATCACATGCAAATGAGCTTTGGCACAATGGTAATGAAATGCTAATTCCCCCAGTGCACCACACATTGGCTGATGAGCTCATTTGCATGTGGCAGCTGAATATCATGATTTTGCTCCATGTGCAATCAGATTGCTCTGGAGCAAGTCATGGCACAATGTGCATGCATGCGCGGTGCACAGGACCACAGTGCGCATGCACTGGATGGTGTACAGTTGCCTATTGCACATTGTGTGCCCACTGCACAATAGGGGCCATGGTACACGGTGTGCCATGTCTGCTATTGTGCACGTGAGCACTGTGCGGTGGCCAACCTCTGACCCCTGCTATAACCTCTCTCCCTGTGTGACCCCTGCACCCATAACTCTGCCTAGCTGAGTGCACGTGCCACGTGATCTCCAGGACTGCGTGATGGGTGGACACAGCACATGCCCCTTGACCCACACATCTGGTGCATGCAGTGGCCACTTGCACCAACACCGCCATTTTGCTCCGCTGCTCACACCAGAGACATGGCACAGCAGTGATAGGGACAGGCAGCAACTGGATGCAGGTTGAGCTTGTCAACCCGTGGCCTGCATCCAGCCCCACACACCACAACTTTCAGGCAGGCACCACTGCAGCAGCCCCGGGTGGCTGTGTGGCAAGCCATTGCTGCCTCACTGTGGCAGTGCACAGGAGTAGCCAGGACAGGGAAGCAGTACTGACACCGCTACAGGGACCTAGCTTGGAGGGACCCAGAGTGCCTCAGGAGGCTGGAGGCATACATCAGACATCGGGCTGTGCCACAGCCAGGTGAGTAGGCCCATCATGCATGTGTGCCCTGGTGCTGTACTGTGGTGTTGGCTTGGCTGCCTGGCATGTCCTGTAGGGCGGTGTACTACCATCATGCACATTGCGGGGTTGCATCACCCTCCACCACTTGAGTTGTGCTGCCACTGTGTGGGACGTGACGGGCAGGGGCTCACCCTGTGCACAGGGGTGGGGGTGGTGGGCAGCTGCTGTGGTTTGTTAGTGATGTGTACCTGTTTCTATTGCATTCCCAGGACCTGAAGACTGAAGACGGGCAGTGATGGCAGGACGCCAGACCACAGCAGCCCAGGGTGGAGGAGCGGCTCCTGTACCAGTGGGGCCACAGAGGGCAGATAGGCACTGACATTGTCCTCGCATCATCATTGGGGGTGACAGGGGCATGGGTTCGGACACTAGCCACCTGTGCTGTGTGTGTGGCAGCTGTGTGTGTGTTGCACTATGCATGGTGCCTGCCACTGCGGCTCATTCATTGGACATGTGTGCTGGCTGCTGGTGGGGTAGGTGTGCCGGCCACCCCTGATGTTGCTGTACTGCTGCTGGAGCACTGTGCCATGTGGCTGCCATGGCATAGTCAGATGGCCACTGTGTGGCGAGGACCACCGCTGTGTGCTGACGTGGTGTGCCGGCAGTGTTGGCCCACACCCTGTGGGTAACCTGTATGGAGCCTCCGGAGGTGTGTGTTCACGCTGCCCAGTATGCGCTGTGGTTGGGTATGGTTCTTGAATATTGCACTGATCACCTGTCCTGTCCCTTGTCCTAGATGTCCAGTGGTGGTGCAGGAGGCCCCTCTATTGCCTGCTCCTGAGGCAGCTCATCCTGATTACATCAACTACAATGGAGACAGTGATGCAGGTCCATAGAATGATCTTGGTGGACAGGAGGCAGCGACGTCTGCAGGGGGTGGCGGGCCGTGGTCGCTGCTAGTCGGTCCCTGAGTTCTCCTATTTCCCCAGCCATACCTCCCTCTCCAGTCCATCATCCTGCTGTTCAGTCCCTGTTCCCTAAACCCTCCCCTCATTTTGCTACCCTCCCCCACACCCTTCTCTTGTATATAGTTGTTTTTCACATTACATTACTTTTGACGTACCTGCCTTTGTCTATGTCTGTTTTGCAGGTGGCGTGTGGAGCCATGCTGAAGTGGCCCAATGCCTGTCCGTGTGGTGTGCATGTGTTGGGGCATGTGTTGTGCTTCTGTGGATCACTGCTGTGTGTTGCAGTGTGTCCCACAGTGGTGGTGTCCCTCCCCTCAGTTGATGGCTGTTCCCTGGGGTGCCATTGGGGCAGCTGTCAGGGTTGTGTGGAGGGTGTCTGATTTGCTGCATGGTCCTGG
The DNA here is from genome assembly GCA_016271365.2 of Neoceratodus forsteri. Lineage (NCBI taxonomy): Eukaryota > Metazoa > Chordata > Ceratodontiformes > Ceratodontidae > Neoceratodus > Neoceratodus forsteri. Next base: position 30,636,350 of record CM028129.1, read on the forward strand.
GTGTGGCCTGCCCTGGTCTGATGCTCCGGGGCACGGCTCTACTGCCTGTGGGGGGTCCCCTTGTGGCTTCTGTTTCCCATTGGCACCCCCTGCTGCCTACTGTCTGTGCCACTGTTATGTTCTGGGTGGGGGTCTGGTGCCTGTGTGCACCCACTGCCCAGCTGACGGTGGCCTCCTGTGGTCTGTCACTATGCTTCCCTGGGTCTGTCCCTGTGTCTCCTCTCTGTGCCATGCCCTCTGTTGCTCTGCTCCCACAGTTGCCCTAGGGCTTCTCTGTCTACCCATGATGCACCTGTGGTTGCACCATGGTGCACCTCTGGTTGTGCCAAGGCACATCCAAGGTTGTGCCATGGTGCATCCAAGTTGTGCCATGGCACAACTGTGCCATATTCAACCTGGTTGTGCTGGTACACTGCGGCCAGTGCAGCCTCTGAATATGGCTCCTGTTGCATCACGGCACACCGGATTTGTGCTGCACCGGACTTGCTCTGGCCTTTGGCACATTTCTAAATATCTGGGCCATAGTGTAATTTTAAAGTGCTCCCTGTGTAATAGTGACAACTAAAAAATTATTGTAACACAAAAGCATATTGGCATTAAAAAAGCTTACTGTTGTTCTATGTATTATAAGTTAATTATTGGGCCAATCACTCAATCCATAATTTAACGCACTGAAAAAGCTAGGTAACATATCCTAGCTATAAAGTAGGAATTTCCAAATTCGTGAAACCCAATTAAATTTCTTACAAGCACAAAACTCTAGGAAAAAGAGGTGGGGATCTTAAAACCTTCATTCTGGAAAGGGAAGCACTATAAATTTTCTGGTTGGGTGGGCATATGACCCCAGGTCTAAATGGTAGATTGGAGGTTATGCTCATCATTAATAGAAGATGGAGGAAAAGGCTGTGTTAATCCCTCTATGAATAGAAATTTACAGATGATATGATAACAAATGAAATAGGTATATCTGGTCTTGTAACTTCACCTCTAATTCTCCAGTTTGTGTGATGTCTTTTTTTAGGTCTGATTTGTCACTGTGAATGATGAATGCATAGTTGCACACACTACAAGTTGTAAGAACGGAAAGAAAGTGGCTTGCCAGAATGGGGCAGCACCTTGATTACTAATGCACTTAAAAGTATTTATTTATCTACTTTTGATATTGGAATTTGACCCTGTCTCCATGTCTAGAATTCTGTTTCAGTATTTATTGTGGTGTACCTACTGTTTTGTCTCGTGCTTGTAAGAAATTTAATTGGTTTCATGAATGCGGAAATTCCTACTCTATAGCTAGGATATTTAAAATTACACTATAAGGAGATACACATGATGCAGAGCAGAGTAACAGCCTCTCCATATCTCTCCAGCTGCCCAGTTTATATTTCTCATTTATTATTACTGCTACAGTTCACAATCAGGGTACTTTTCCACGTGAACAAAGGATTAACTTAATGGAACCCGTTGCTACAGCTTTGAAGCACCATGGACATAGAAATAAGAAAAGCTATGCCACAACACACCGCACCGGTCACTGCTGAGAAGGCCCCCAAAAAAACACAGGCTTCTGGTTTGTCAGCGGGACCATCCACAGTGCCTACTACAACATGGGATGAGCCACTTACCCTTCATAGATTTCTCGAGGAGTTCAAACATTTCTGGGAAGACTTACACAATCTCATGAACGATCTGAAATCTCTTACTCATGCTGTGGAGGAAATAGCACAATGGGCCTCAGACAATTCAGACAGACTGTGCTCCTTACAGAGAAGGGTTGAAAATATTGATCCGGAGCTAGTGGTAATAAGGCAGAAAATGTCTAGGTTTGAGTCAAAGGTGGAGGACCTAGAGGACTGTAGCTGCAGGAATAATGCAGTCCTCATAGAGCTCCCAGAGGGAGAAGAAGGACTAAACACTATATTATTCATACAGAACCTGGTGGAAAAGATTGTGGGACCCTCTTCCTTTGGGTCGAGTTATGTCATTGAAAGAGCATACAGGGCTCTCCGCCCAAAACCACAAGCAGGAGCTCTCCCATGCCTGCTGATCTTCCAATTTTTAAACTATTTGGAGTGCCAGCACTTTCTATTAAAAGTCAAGGAGCTACAAGAAGTGAAGTGGGAAGTCGCTAAGGTACACATTGCCCAAGACCTGCCTACTACCGTGAGACAGAAGAGATCTGCTTTCCATCCTTTAGTTTCCAAGATAATTGCAGCTGGGATAACATTTAGAATGGTATATCCTGCTAAACTGCAAGTTCTGGTAAATGGGGCTTAGCTGTCCTACAACAACCTGGAGTCATACGACTGGGCTTAAAGCAGCATTACCTGATCTTTTTGTGCTCCCTGAATTTGTGTATAACAATGTGCAGCCTTGGTAATCTATCATTTTCTGTTATGACTGGGCACAGTTTTAAGATAGTGCAGTGTGCCTGAGGTGCCTCAGAGATACATGACGACATTGTTATATTGCCATGGATGGTGTGATTATTAATACTGTGCACAATGGCAATGCCAGCCTTTTCTCTCTTATCTGAGACTTTTGCTGGGCTCTGCCTTTCCGCGAGATCATGACGCAACATTGTGTGGCCACACCAGTAAATATAGTTTTAACCCCAATATACTATCTGTCCACCAGGAGGCACATGAGTCATGTTTGCTGGGTTTGAAGCAGTTCTCATATTCCTTTAGTGTTTGTTCAGTGACTGTTGGTACCCAGTTAGATCGTAGCTGGGATGGTCTACTTTTCAGTGTCTGCAGTTTGAACTTATTTTTATGAAAGTCTTCCTGAGTTCCCTATTATCGTTTGGGTATCCCGGTACATTGATAAACTCCAGATTCATATTCTTTTAAAACTCAGACCACCCGGCAATATTTCCACATACCTGCTTGACCAAAAGTGATTTTTGCATCAAAGAAAGACTTGGTGTTGGGTGTGTTTTCCCAGAAGGGCCCACGCTACTGGGTTCTATGTTGTCCAATGAGAGGACTTATTTCATTTACAACTTTACATTTCTTGTTTCTGGCTTTTGGATTTTCTACTGAATCTACTAATGTTTGAATGGGCAGTTCTAGCCCCTCCCTCTATTAATGTTTTGGGTATAAAAATCATTTTTAGTTCATGGTTGCAGGTGCAAAAAATACCCGTGTAATGGGGATCCCTTACACAACATTTTTAGGTGTGCTTCCACTGATTTATTGCATTATATCCTAATTGTTAAATTAATAGGTATACACTCTAACAAAGGGTCCTCTTAGTTATTTCTGTATGTAAGAATATTAATCAGTTAAGTAACGTAGGGTTTGGGGAGATTTATTCAGGGTAGCTGGAGGGAGGGGAAGCAGAGGCGAAGGGTTCTGCAGAACAAAGTTCACAGCAGAATGGGGAGGGGGGAGGGCTGGGAATGTTTTTCACTTTTGTTCTACAATGTCACTAATTCTAAGTTGGTAGGGTTAGATGGGGGTAGAGAAGGGATGCGGGACTGAGTTTAGAGACAAGGGTAAAAGGGTAGCTAAGGGAGAATCTTGCACAGATACTGTTAGTTGTACAACAATTTGGGCAGATGTCCTTTTTTCTTTTATTCAGGGAAGCAACATTACAAATGAAGGGGCTCAATGGCTAGAGATTAAAATTTTGCTTTATGGAATGTTAAGGGAGTGAGGCACAAACTACATCAGTATAAAATACTCAAACATTTACAATTACTTCAGGTAGATGTTGCCTTTATACAAGAATCCCATTTGTTACTACCAGAAGCAACAAAACTAAGGGGCAGAAAATAGGCTAAGTTTTTGCCAAGGAAGGTACTACTCAGAGCTGTGGGGTATTGATACTAGTATCACGATCAGTACCTTTCTCGCCACTGAATATTATAACTGACCCGCATGGTCGATTTTTATTTGTTCATGGCAAATTACACACCCCTGCCCTCTTGTTGGGTAGCATTTATGGTCCAAATAGTGACTCTCCTAGGTTCTTTATGCAGCTGGTTAACACGTTAATCCCTTTTCTTTCCATCCCATGTTCTTGGGGTGGTGAGTTAAATTACCCTTCGACCCAAATATGGACCATACTGGAAACAAGTTAAAGACCTCTCACCTGCGAGTGGGCATTATGGATATGGTGGATCAGGTGGGTCTTCAAGATGTTTGGCAGATTCTTCACCCTTCTGAGAATGGGTACAGATTTACCTTCCAGTTCATTGGTCCTCTTCTAGGATTGATTATATCATGATCTTGCATGGTCTATTTCCTGGGGTGATGGATTCGACCATCCAACTGGGTCCACTATCGAATCATTCATTAGTTACATGTCATCCTACATTCTCATCACTTCCTAAACCCGAGGTCGTTAGAAACTTAATAACCAGCTCTTAAAGGATCGGGGATCAGTCCAGTACATTTCTGAGCACATTACACAGTTCGTATCTGATAACCACAATTCTACGGGTAAACCTGATATCGAATGGTGTGCTTTAAAAGCCTATTTACAGGGTTTACTGATTGGTCTAGCCTCAAAATGAAAAAAAAAGAGAGGACAACTGTTAAACCTCCTCTCGCATATCAGAAATATTGAGACCAAACTATCCTCGGTAACACCCAAACCTATCTGGTAAGAACTCATAAAGTTGAATGATTCTTATCTGGAACTTCTGAGGAGAAGGCAAATTCATGATTTTAAAACCAACACCTCTTATACAGACCATGGAGAAAAGATGGTCTCTTGCTTGCCTTAGGATCAAGCAACAAGAATCTTCAAGCTCTTTGCAGCTATTAGATCGTCTGCAGATGGTTCCTAAACATTTCCTGGCTGACATTACCGCTGAGTTTCAGACTTACAATATGCAACTATATAGCTCAATGTCAAATTCTCCCTCCCTAGAGAGTCTAGATATTTACCTTGATGAATCTCACCTGCCTTCTCTCTCAGAACTTCAACAGCTCAAATATGCGCTCCTATCTCCGAAACTGAATTGTTTTGAGTCATAAAGGAACTCCCCACGAGAGACCCGGACCAGATGGCTTTTCCCCAACTTTTATATGACTTTTGCCAAACAGCGGTTCCTTTGCTACCACCCCATACCAACACATTCTAACAGGCTCTGAAGTTGACAAATCCTTATTCGAGGCTTGATTGTTCTCCTTCCTAAACCAGGCAAATCTCCAGGCTCAGTTTCCAGCTATAGACCCATTTCTCTTCTTAATCAAGATACTAAAATTCTATCCAAATTACTTGCAGATCACATAAACCTAGTCCTCCCTGATCTTATAGGGCAAGAACAAGTTGGATTTATGAAGTGAAGGTCCTCTGTTGACCATTTACACACTTTGGCTCATGTCTTCTCTGTGTCCAAGGATATGGAAGTTCCAGCTGCTCTCATCTCCCTGGACACTGAGAAGGCATTCAATAGGGCCGATTGGAACTTCTTATTCAGAACCCTGCACGCCTTTGGCTTCCCTCCTGAATTTCAGAAATGGGTCATTGCACTTTATAAATCGCCATCAGCCCAAGTATCGAGTAGGAACTATCTCTGACCTTTCCATTTAAATTCTGGTACGATACAGGGCTGTCCTTTATCCCCTCTTCTTTTTAATTTATACCCGGAACCCCTTATACGTCACCTAGTGAACTGCCCCAACATCCAAGGTATTCCTATACAAGGTTATGAAGTCAAAGTATTGGCATACACTGATGATCTTTTACTTCAGCTATCACAGCCTGCTTTATCTATCCCACCCATGTTGGAGATCATTAGTGAGTATAGTACCCTCTCTAATTATAAATTGAATATCGATAAAGCGGTTGTATTTCCCCTCAATCATCTTGTTTTGAGACTAAAAATCACGACCCTGGGACTGTCTTGGGACAAGGAATCTCTGAGATATCTGGGGATTGAACTTTCCAGAAGCTCGGCCCTTTTACAAAAGAGACGTTTAGATTCTTTATTGTCCACTCTTACTCAAGACCTTAAAAGGTGGTCCCTTCTCCCTCTCCCTCTCTCCCTATGTGGTAAAATCAACCTGATTAAAAATGAACATTTTTCCTCACCTTCTTTATCCACCCAATCTGTTAAATTTATGCTTTGTTTGTTTTTCCAGTTATTAACCAGGTGAGACACACTAAGCTGAAAGCTTGTTTACAGGTGCAACAGGTTGCTATTGGTATGGTTTAAGAAGGTATATAGCCTTTTTATTGACTTTATTTGGCTAGCAAAAAATCACATCTGGCCTTTCACAAATTAGCAGCCCCTAAAATTAGGGGAGGCCTCTGACTTCCCTATGTCAGGCTTTATTATTGGGCTTGTCAAGCTAGTTAATACCTTAGGTGGTTCATCCCAGAGATTTCACAAACCCAGTCTTCTTACATTCCAATTTGGCTAAAGAGAGAATTGACCCAAATTAAATGCCATCGCTTTTCCCTGCTGCGCTTTTGTATACTAGAGAAAAATATCTTCCTACACAATTGTGTAACACTCTGATTGCAACCTCTGTAAGAATACACTTCCAGCTTTGTGCTTTCTTGAAATACACATTTTCAAGACCTGGCACAACTGCTTATGGGTAACCCAATCTTAAGATAGATGGTAAAGTGCTTTCTCTTGTTTGGCTCCCAGATTTTAAAATCTCCTCCCTCTCATATTTTATTAATATAATAGATGTCTCTTGGCAATCTTTCCCTGAGATTATCACCAAAGCTAGCATCCCGAAATCCAACGTTTTCAAAGTTTTTCAATGATGTCACCTTCTGGTGAAAACTCTGGGTGAAGTTCCTCTACATGCGACAGGCCCAAAATTTCAGACTGGTATGACTCCACTGGCTGGTCTCCCGCACGCTGTGTCTAAGATGTTTAGCTTTTTTTATGACTGGCTGTATCTGGAACACTTTGGTCCCTCCAATTACTGGTCCTCTCTTCTCCCTGAGACACCAATAATTAATTGGCCAGTATTATGGCAAAGCTGCCATAAGTTCATTACTCAGGATACACTTCGTCTGATGCAATTCCAAATATTACATAACCTATATTACACACCGCAAAAACTGGCTACATTTGATATTGCCTCCTCTTCAACCTGTTCAAGATGTTTACAGGAGGAAGGCAATTTACTCCATATTTTCTGGGCCTGTCCCAAGATAGTCCCTTTATGGATGCTTATCAAACAAAAAATAGATCCCTTTTTAGGTCTTAATGATTAGTTTTCTCCAAAAGTATGCATATTGGGAGATTTTTCCATGATTCAAGTCATTGCTATAAGTTCCAAATGACCTTAATCTCATTATAAGAAGTAAGTCTTGAGACATTGGAAAGACACTGAAGAGATTTCCTATACTGAATGGTTGAGTGAATTGCTAGCTAACCTCAGAACTGAAAGAATGATCACAAGTCTCTGTAACAGTTCTGCTAAGTTTACGAAGATATGGGGTCCTATTCAAGCTGTCTATTCCTTGCACCCTGCCTAAAGATACTGTTCTGATTAGATACCTTATTGTTAATAACATGTACAGATTATGCAAAATTTGGGGGTAAGGGGAAGGGGAAGATGGGAGGGTGGGAGGAGGGCAGATCTGTTAATTTTTCATATACTGTTATCACGTTGTATTGATTATGTTGCTCTATCCTCTATATGTTGAAAATCGTTAATAAACTTTAAATTGAAAAAAATGCACTATGACTTTAAGATTGTCAGAGGTTTTTGCATCATGTGACCTTGCTGATATACTATTTAAGAATATCCATATGTATGGTTCCCTTGTCCCTTGAAAAAGCCTTTTAGGCGAAAGCAGGTCGGGTCACATCAGCTGTGATTTTGTGTGCACTTTTGCACAGCACAGCAAGATATTTGAAGTTTATGTATTAAAACTTTTACACTATATACTGGTGCCATGCAGTTTTGTTTGCTTCATCATTTTCATGCATGGCATGGTTCTGTAGTGGAGTGGCTTCTCCTTGCTTGCTTGTTGCTTTAAACTACTCTTATAATTTTGGGGGATATGCCTGGAGATTAAAATGTCACAATTAAAGGCTTTACAGGTGGCATCACTTTCACAAAAGCATTGCTATTTATATATTTTAAGGAGTCATTTTCTTGTCTTCCCAATTTTCAGCTTTGGCCCTGAGATTACTGAGCACAATGTCATTAGCCAACTGAATAATAAAAGGACACCCCCAACCAATATGTGAGACACAACAATGCTAAGCTGTCAAGATCAACATAACATTGGGAATGCCCATGAACAGAAAACTATTCAAGAGAGATTCTGTCTGAGTGAAGCCAAAAGGGTTGAACACGGACGGACATCCATGCTGCGTCCACATCCATCAACCTGTGTCCAGGCAACCCTGCTGATATTTTCAGAAGCTGCATCCATTTACTACTCAAAGTCACATTTTGTAGAAGAAAATGGATGCAATTTGCTATTGCATCCATTTTGGATACAACTGTATCAGTTTTTGGACCCAGCCTTTGGATGCTGTTAAGCGATCTAATGGATGGTCTAGCAGGTTTGGATGCATTTCTGCTTTGCAAAGAGGTGCAACCCCATCTCGGGCAGATCCCTATGAAAATCCTGCTCCACATCTTTAAACACTTGGGCTCGATTCTCAAATGTGTTAGACTGCCGCAAGCCCAGGGTGCACTGAACACAGGTCACATGGGGCTTGCGGCAGTTTGTGGCCACCAATTGGGATTCTTGATCCCGTGCACCACATGCCGTGAGTTAGACCAGATTTTCTTGGTCTAACTTTGTGGACCTTTATAACGGGGTTGCGCAAAATATTTGATGCAAGTTGCCGTAAAGAGGGTAAAGTGTGGCAAATCCATGTGATCTATAAGAATAGAGCACACCATGTGGCAACGTGTTTGGAGCAGTGCAGGTTTTGGTGCAGGGCTTTTCCAAGCCCTGTGTCACCCTTTGAGAATTGAGCCCCTTACATATAAAACTTTAGTTAGAGGACATTATCCAGTTGAATGGACAAAATAGCACCACAGTACTTAGATATGATTTGTGCTGGCTTCAAATTGGAAATATGAGCAAATCATTGTCAGTTTCTGTACAGCACTAAGACAGCAATGGTACTTACACAGGGTATACCGTTTAAAGAAGAGTTCAGCAAACGTTACTCAATTTACTACATCTTTGACAAAGACTCTGTAGAGTTCAAACATTAGAGATTTTTGTGTGATTCTCTGATCCTGAGGTTTCTGAATGGCAATTTGTATTTGGCAAATAAAATACATACTGAAATAAATTGAGCAACATTTGCTGAACTCTTCTTTAAAGTATATGCCCTGGGTAAGTGCCATGACTGACTAATCTTGTATTGTTTATTTATTTTACTTACTTGTTTTATTTATTGAAATGTTTCACCAGAAAGGCACACTGAACAACAAGTTGCTAGTCTCACGGTGTGACCTGGGGGAGTGGGGGTACAAGTGGTTATAAAACAGAGACTATAGATACAATTTGATATACATACCTGAGGATATTATTAGGTACAAAGGTTGAGCTACACTAACACCAACCATTGTTGGAATGATACTGCAAATTACACAGGTAAACAATACAATTAAACCTTTAAAGTGTTATAGGAAGACTTGTAGATAGAGAGTGGAAACCAGCTGGGGAAGGAGGGCAGTGAGACAGGAGGAGCCAGTGTGTTACCAGTAAAGACATAGCAAGGCCTGAATGAGGTGAGATATTTGACTCAGGACTAGGATGAGCCCAAGTAGCAAGCTTTGTCAGTGCAAAGAATATAGGACAATGGGGAATGAATGTAATAAAGTGCATATAGGCAGGGGCTACCAATTAAATGCTGACGGTGTAAAGGAAGGAAGGAAGGAAGGAAGGAAGATAAGAGGGGAGGACGAGGAGGAGGTTAGAATAAGGAACAGTGAGTCAGGACCAGTACTAGAAACCCTTCAGTATTCTGAGAATCCTGCCAGGGAAGAACTGGTTGATGGCAATTGGGAAGGGAGAAACAGTGGGTGTGGTGGGCAGGTAAAAGACAGAGTACAGGGGGTTTGGAAGGTAGGTAGAATAGCTGGGGAAGGTAGGAAGAGGCATGCTTAGAACTTACCCACTCCATGATGTTGAGAACCCTGCAGGGGACAGAGCCAGGCAGGGACTTGGCTATAGAAGATGGGGCAGCAAGTGTGGGACAGAGTTGTAAGGGGGAAGGGAAGGAAGGGCTAGAACCACTCCCTCCAGGATGTTGATAACTCTGCAAGGGTAAGATCCAGGCAAAGGCATTCACTATTGGAGATTGGGGGGCAGGTGTAGAACAGAGACAGAGAAAGGGAGTGTTTGGTGGGAGAGGGATGGGGTGATGTGCTGAAGAGCAGGTACAAGGAAGAAGTTATGCAGGATCAAAACAGGAGTAGCTAGAGGAGAGATGGTTATGTAAGGCAGAGGCAAGGGAGTAAGTGGAGGAGGAGTTCCATATTTGAGGGAGGAGTTCCAGAATTTGGGAAGCAATGAAAAAAGCCAGACTGGCCAATAAGTGTCGATCAGTGGTTGACCAGCAAGGTGCAAGTGTCCGTGGATCTGAGGGAGTGAGAGAGGTAGTGGGAGGGAAGAGAGAGAGAGCTGGAGAGGTGGGGGAGAGTTCCCATGCCAATATTTAGAAGTGAGTTTTGCACAGTGAGTGAGATGCCTGTTTGCAAGTGGGGGAAAGGACAGGGCATGGTATAGAGATCACAGTGGTAAGTTCATGAAGGGGCATTGAGAGCGAAGTAGCAGAATGAGTTAAAGAGAGTTTCCAATCTGGCCAAGGAGGATTTGGGAGCAACAACATAGACTACATCACAGTAGTCAAAGATGGGGAGGATTGTTTCTGGGCAAGTTCAAGCCCTTCCATAGGAGGGATGCAACTATACTTCCTGTATAAGGCACCAAACTTGGGACACAGTATTTTCAAGATGGTGTCAATGTGGCCAAAGAAGTTGAGGTGCTGTGTCCAGCAGACCCCAAGGTATCTGAACAAGGAGTTGTCCTCAAGGATTGTCCCATCCAGGGTGTGAAAGGAGGGTAGGGAATGTAGCCTAGAGATTCTCTACCTAGTGCCAAAGGTCATGGAGACAGTCTTCTTAGCATTCAGGAATAATGGATGTGAGGCAAACCAGAGCTGAGCCTGGTGGAAGTTATGCTGCAATATGGTTGCTGCTTTGGCAGAACACTTGGCTGAGTTAAACAAGATGGTATTATCTGCGTACATGTGGATAGAGGAGGAGGGGGAGCAGACTGAGAGCAAGTTGTTGAGGAAAATGGAGAAGAGAATGGGGCCAAGCACAGATTCCTGAGGGACTCCTGTGGTGATAGGGAGCGGGGAGAGATCACATCGTGGATCTTGACTGATTGTGTTCTGCCTGTGAGATAGGCTCTGAACCAGTTTGTAGTGGGTGCAGTCAGCCTAGCTGTCTTAAAGGGAGTCAATAAGCAGGGCATGGGAGACTGTGTAGAAAGCCTGAGCGATGTCAACAAAGATGATAGAGGTGATGGCCATTGTCCATCCTGGTGAGGATGGAGTCAGTGAGCCTGAAAAGGCTGGTGGTGTGTGGTGGTGGTGGTGGAGAGGTTCTTCCTGAAAACCAAATTGGAATGGGGTGAAAAAGGAGGAGTCAGAGAGGAAGGAGGTAAGTTGGAAGAGGACCAGGTGCTCTAGGAGCATGGGGAGGGTGGGGAGAAGAGAAATTGGGCGATAGTTGCCAGGGGAGAAGGGGTCACTACTCTTTGAGAAAGGGAGGACCACTGCATGTCTCGAGGATGAAGGGACTGATGAAGATGAAAATGAGAAGTTTATGATTAAGGAGAGGGGATAGGCAATAGCAGGTGCTGAAAGAAAAATAAGTTCAGGATCCAGATCATCAGGTGAGGAGTCTTTAGAGGGATGAGAGACAGGATGGCGGTAAGTGTTTCATCAGGGGGGGTACAACTGAGAAGAAGGAAGGGTGAGCACGGGGGAGTTGAGTGCTAGAAGTGGGTGGAGAAGTAGGGGGGAGGTTTGAAGGGAGGGACTTTAGGAGTGCTGAGGCACACAAAGTGTAGTAGGCGTTAAACTCCTTGGCCACTAGGCACAGTTTAGTCACTAATGAGTTACTTATTTTAAGCACGGGGGGAAGGGAGAGGGCATGGACCACTTTCCAGAATTTGAAGGCGGTGTTGATATTTTTAATGAAGTCAGATTTAAAGTATACAGACTTAGCTAATCTGGTAGCTTTAGTAAAGGCATTTCTTAGCTTGCGATACTTTGTAAAATAAGTTTGAAGCTGAGTAGCTTTGTGTTTCCTCCAAGCTTTATCTCTCTCCTGAGGCAGATCAATAGTTCTGGAGTGTTCCAAGGATGATGGCTTCCATGTACTCTGGATCATTTCAAAGGGGCAAATGAGTTCCAGGCAGTTAAAAATTTATCTTCAAAGTAGGTGAGGGCTTGGTCAGCTGATGGTGCAGAGGCTATCGGGGCCCAGTTGGAGATAGCAAGATCATGGAGAAGGGGATTAAGGTCCAAGAAGTTGAAGGAGAGGAGCTGCAGGATTTTATGTGGCGCTTAGGGCCTGTGGACCTTCCTAACTAAGAAGATAGGGTGATGATAAATGACAGCATCTGGAAAGATGCCCCATTTAATGACACGATGAGGGTGGGTAGAGGATCCCAGTCTATCAGGGGAGTGATTTAGGGTTTTGTGATTTAGGCGGGTGGGTTTGAGGATAAGCTGGGAGAGATTAAGGGTAGAAATGTCATTGCGTGTCTTGGGTAGTGGGAGCCAGCCAGTTTAAGTTTACATCACCCAGTATGTATAACTCACCAGTATGTGAGAGGGAAGTTATAGACGAAATGAGTTCAGCTGTAATGGAGGGCAAGATTCCAGGATGACAGTAGATTCTGGCTATGAAGAATGAAGAAAAGAAGGGCAATGTTTATAGCAAGGGTTTCATAGGAGGAGGAGGGTAATGAGGATGTTAGTACAGTTGTGTACTGAAGTGAGGACAAGATATACATGGTGACTCCACCTTCTCTTCCAGCCCTATCCTGCCTGATTAAGGAGCAACCTGGGATGAAACAGAGTGGTAGGGTATCTTGTCATTTAGCCAGGATTCAGTTGTAATCAGAATGTCAGCGGAGAGAGAGAGAGAGAGAGAGAGAGAGAGATGAGCATTGGCTGTAATAGGTACTTTTTGTAATGAGACTGCAGATGTTTAAGTGGAAGATTTTCAGGCCATTTGGGAGAACTGATGGAGAACAGGGTTTGGACACATTAGAGGTAGAACTGCTACAGGCAGAGGTGGAAGCATTAGTTCCAGAGTTGGGATGAATGCTACCTGATGCAAGTAGGAGGAGGGCGATGATGAGGAAGTGACGTTTAGGACATTTATGGCAGACCATGTGTTTGGGAATTTTTTTTGGGGGGGGAGTTTACTGTCATAGAACACCCCAGGACACTCTAGTGCAGCTCTTTGCTCTGCTCAGCACTAAGACAGTACTTTGGGCACTTTGTATTTTAAAATGATGCATGAAAGAAGGAGATGCTTTCTTTATGAAAGTGATTTTTCAGACTGATACTCCTTGGTATGGTATTTGAAGGAGCTGACAGAACTGGTGATGGTTAACCGATTGCTGTTCTCCCTAAACCAAGCATTTGTTGTCATCTCTTCTATTTTCTTTTTGACTTTTATAATTTAAAGAATAATCTCCTTGATTTTTCTTACTGTAATATCCACTGTTTTCACAGGCATGATTATTTGAGTGGATTAGCTTTCTATTAACCCACAAAATTCCCTTGCTCTGTCTGCCTGGGATCTTCTGACATGGGCAGCACAGAGGTAGTGCATTATGATAAACTGAACAGTGCAGAGGTATTCCACACCACCTGGGGACAGAGACAGGACCACGGAAACCCTAATGGCCATGTGACCCCCTTCCCAAGCACACAAGCCTTCAGACATCACCTGGGAACAGAGACAGGATGGCAGGAGCCCTAAAGGCCATGGGACCCCATCCCCAAGTACAAAAGCCTTCAGACACCACCTGGGGACAGAGACAGGACAGTGGGAGCCCTAAAGGCCACAGGACCCCATCCCCAAGCACACAAGCCTTCAGACACCAACTAGGGACAGAGATAGGACCACAGGAGCACTAAAGGTAAATGGCTACCCCCCCTTGAATGAACAACTTGTGAGGTGGTGTCTATTTTATGCCCTCCTATGGTGACTGATTTATTTTGGCAAATTCAGAATGCATCCAGAAGCCTGGATTACAGGGATATTTCCGTGGAGCTTTAAGGGCTCACTGCTGCTACAATCCATTTGCTTTCTAGTCTGTTCTAGTGTGATTTCCTGCTCTCACTGCTGTATCAGCTTATTACTTTCCCCTAACATTCCCTGTGTTTTCTGATAATTTCAGTAGTTAGCCTAGCGTTTTCTGCTGCAATTTGTTGCTCTTACTGTCCTCAGGCTCATTTATTTATCCTGGAAACTGTTGTACAGTAATTGCACTGTTTTGTATTACTTTACAGCCATAGACTTACTGCTAGTTAGTTGTTTTCCTGGCTGCTGCAGGCCCACCGCATGGCTGGCATCTCTAGGCAGGTCCCCAGGCTCCATTGTTCCCCTCCTCCACTCTCTGGCTGCCTCCCGGTTCCCGCATGGCGCACTAGGGTCCAGCCTGCCTGAAGCTCCCAGACTATCTCCCGCTCCATACTAATTTTATTCCTTTGTCTCTCTGCTCTATTTTAGGCTGCAGGACCCATCCCCAGGCACACAAGCCTTCAGACACTGTCTGGGAACAGAGACAGGACCGAGGGAGCCCTAAAGGAAAACAGCTACCCCCCCCTTGAACGAACATCTTGTGAGGGGGTATTAGGCCGTCGACACTTTGCGTTGACTGCCTCACCTGCCCCAGCCACCCTGCCACCCAGGGGCATCCCTTAATTTAAGGACCTCCCCTGGTCACGTGACTTCCTACTTCACATTTTCTAAGTCCTCACTTTTCCTTTGCAGATTACCAGCTTCCACCAATAAGTGGCAGCGTGGTGCTCTCTCACTGACTCCTTCCTACTCTTGTCTATCCTCAATCTCCACTCTGTTCCTCCCTCTCTATCCCCCTGGCCATTCCCTATATGCATTACTCTCGGTGGCCACTAGGAGTCACTACTGTACCCTCTCCCCTCGTTTCCACCCTCTTTTTCAGTGCTAACCTGCCCTCTGATCCTACGCTGATCATTTTTGGGCCTTCCCCTCCTCAGGTTTTGAACCCTGTAACCTCTGCACTATTGTCCATGGCCCTACCACAATACCAAATGGATTGCCACATCTCTGGAAGTATTTTGCTCCCCTTTAAGCCAACATCAAGATCGCCCCTAGTGCCTCCCTCTCATCTGCATGCATGGCCTCACTCATACTAATCTTACTACATTTAGGCCCCGCATCTGTTCATACTAGTACACACCAATGCCGTTACAACCCATCATACACCACCACTCCTGCCCTTTTGACTATCATCTCTGCACCCCTACCAATACCACCCCTTCAGTCCATCACCCCCAGTATATCCTACCCTGCCCTCCCATTTTCTGGGTGGTTCCCCTGTCCCCTTTTTTTCCATACCATTCCCTCTCTCAGAGCTCTCCCCATTCCTATCTCCTCCCAACACCTGCCACCCTGGGCATATCCTCCAACTTGCCATAGGCAGGTCCTAGCCCTCTTTAGAATGCTTCTGCTACTTCTCATGCTATCAGGTTATGTCCATCCCAACCCAGGTCCTGCCACTGCTATCCCCACCCACTCCCCACCAACTTCTGATCTCCCACTTGCCTGCATTAACATATGCAGTATCCTAAAAAAAATTGCTGGCCTTCAGCACTGCATAGCACAGCACCAACAGGATATCCTGGTACTAGTTGAAACATGGCTGTCCAAGTCCATCCTGGACTCCTTTATTGCCTTACCTGGGTATGCTCTCTTCAAAGAGGACAGAGTCGGAAAACATGGTGGTGGCTGTGCCATCTATCTCCATGACTCCATTCTAGGCCATGCCCTCTCTCAGCCCCAACTGGAGCATGGAGCCCAAGCAATCTCCCTTAAAATCACCCTAGGCATATCAAAATCCCCCCCCATTATCATTGCCACCTACGTCCCTCCACATCACCAGAATCTCACCCTACAATCACTGCTAGAGCACCTCTCCAGCCAACCCAGTAACTTGGAACAAATCATAATGGGTGACCTTAGCATTAACTGGCTTGCCATCTCCTCCTCCCAGGCCAAAGATGCCTTTGCTGCCCTCAGTCTCACTCAGCTGGTCACCTCACTCACACGCTCCCACCCGACCAATGGTATCGCCACACTGCTGGATGTTATACTCTCTAACAGGCCTCACAAAATCTCTGACACCACTGTCCTGCCCAATGCCCTAAGCGACCACTCCCTAGTCCTTTTTTCTTGGTCATGTAAGATGCTGAAGCCCAAACCCAAATTTATCTACAAGCAACGCCTTCACCCCCTCAACTTGGCTTGACTCCATGAGCATCTTACCTGCTGGGAATGGACCCCTATCAAACTTGCCTCTACTATTGACACAGCTCTAAATTACTTTGCCAACTCCTTTAACTCAGCCTGCAACACCTATGCACCTCTCTCGAAACTGCTTGTTAAGAAGCATGACTTCCCCTGGATCACCTCCTCCCTCCTCAATCAGATGAAACATAGGGATAACCTCTGGTACAGTGCCCTTGAGTCTGGGAATCCAGCTGACAGACAAACCTACAGGGCTGCACACAACAAGTGCACCTGGGCTACCATAAAGCAAAAGCTGACTATTACAGGAACACCCTTGCCTCCTCCTGGGATTCCACCCATATGTTTTGGGACAACCTGAAAGAACTTAACAGAAAATCCACATCTACAACTCCATCCCAACTTAATATTAATGGATCCATCTTCACAGACCGGCAATGTATCGTCAGTGATCTAAACAAAACCTTCTCAGACCTCAGCGCAATCCTCTCACCTAACTTTTTGACCTTGCCCCTGTACCCCTCCAACCCCCCCTCTCATACCCTCCATTCAACTTCGGGGCCCTCTCTCCTCTTGAAGCCAAGCCATACCTGCTCAAGGCCCTAAATGGCATCAGACACAGCAGTGACATCACTTGATCTCAAACTTCTGCACCTGGTACTGGATGTTGTCCTCATTCCCCTCACCAGCCTTCTCAATCGCTCCCTCTGCCTTGGACAGTTCTGTCATGCCTGGAAGACTGCAGTCATCACCCCAATACACAAAGGCGGTAGTCGCACTTCCCCTGGGAACATCAGGCCTATATCAATCCCCTCCTCCAAAGCCTTGGAAAAATAGTAGATGATCAAATAGCTGACTACCTTGCCACCCACAACCTCCTCTGGGTGGAACAGCATGGCTTCTTCAAGGGATATAGCACCACCACTGCCCTACTTGAATTCTCTTCCTTCATTCATTCTGCTCGATGATGGGCACCTTTCAGTGGCAATTTTATAGACCTGTCGAAAGCATTCAACACTGTGTGCCACCCTCTCCTTATAGCCACCCTCTTGAAATTGGGCTTTGCACAAGGCCCCATCACCTGACTCACCAACTATCTCGCATCCAGAATGCAATGTGTGAAAATCAATGATATCCTCTCTAACCCCCTTCAAGTCCACTCAGGAGTCCCCAGGGCTTGATCCTGAGGCTGCTACTGTTTAGTCTGTATCTGAACACACTTCCTAACTCCCGTACTGAAAGGATCCTCCTCTATGCAGATGATGTGGTCCTCTTCACGTCTCACTCAGACACTGCCCACCTCCAACATGGTCTTCAAAACTCCTTTACCCAGGCAGAACGCTGATTCTTGGACCACAGACTGTGCTCAATCTGAAAAAAATCTAAGACCATGCTTTTCACCCACAACCAAAACAAATACAAAAACTCCACTCTCCCAGTCCTGTCCAGCTCCCTCCACCCACTAGAGCAAGTCAATACCTACAAATACCTTGGTATAGTCTTTGATTCTGCCCTCTCCTTTCATTGTCATATTCGCACCATTTGCTCTGCGGTCAACTCGCAAATTGGCCTGTTATACCGCCACAGGATTTATCTCCCTCCAGAAGCTTTGAGGCTAGCCATCAACTCCTCAATCCTATCACTCATTGACTATCAACTCCTGGTCTATGAATCTGCTGACAACACTGCTCTCAATAGAGTCAAACTCTCCCTTAACAAGGCCTCTTGATTAGTCTCCGGGGCCGACAGCCTCGGCCACACCTGCACTCTTTACTCCCTAGCAAATATACTCACCTTTGATGAGAGACTACGCTACTAAACCTGTTTCTTCGCCCAAATAATTGTCACAGGTTTAACCCCTCCTGGCCTGACCACTACTCTCAGCCCTTCCCTCTCTACCGTCTCCACCCATAGCTCCTCCAAGACCTCACTTCTAGTGCCCAGAGTCAGAACATCCTTGGCTCAGAGATCTTTCCACTACAGAGCCCCCTCATGACTTAACTCCCTACATTCTTGCATCACATCTGAAAAACAGATTGGGCCATTCAAGACTGCACTCTGGCAACATCTCTTTGCCTCACATAACTGTAACTGCATGTAGTCAGTTATCCTTATGCTTGTGATATATGTAATTGCTTAGCTACTCTATTGTATAGGATCTCCCTCGCTGTTTACCCCACTATGTATATAGCACTAATTTTGTAAGACTATTTTCCTCTGCATTTCTACCACACTGGTATCCTGCTTTGTATGGAATCCTTCTGATGTATGTGTTTATTACCCTGTATGTAATATGTATACTGTCCTGTGTTACACAGAGAAGCCTTTGGAAATGAGCCTCTGGTACAAAAATTTGTAATTCTGATACAATAAATAAATAAATAAAATATGGATTGCGGGAAATAGCTGGACAGTGCAGAGGTAGTGCATTATGGATAGATGGAGATAGCTGGACAGTGCAGAGGTACTGTATTATGGATAGCTGGACAGTAAAGAGTCAGCACATCTATGATAGCTGAACAGTGCAGAGGTAGTGCAATATGGATAGCTGAACAGTGCAAAGGTAATAGATTAAGGATAGCTCGAGACAGCAGGACAGTACAGAGGTAGTGCATTATGAAAAGCTGAACAGTGCAAAGGTAGTATATTATGGATCACTGGAGATAGCTGGACAGTGCAGTTGTAGTCCATTATTGATAGCTGGAGATAGCTGGATGATGCAGAGGTAGGGCATTGCTGATAGCTAGAGAAACATAGAAACATAGACTTTGATGGTAGATAAGGACTGCTTGGCCCACCTAGTCTGCCCATTTCCCTACCTACAGGATAGGCCACAGATCCTAGTTAACCAACAGCCTATTTCTTCCTACCCCCCACAAGAACTGCCTTATGTCTGTCCCATGCATTCTTGAATTATCCCACGGTTCTAGACCCCACAACCTCCTCAGAAAGGCTGTTCCATGCAACCACTACCCTTTCTGTGAAAAAAATACTTCCTCACATTGCCCCTGAACCGCCCCCTCTATCTTTAAATTGTGTCCCCTTGTTCTTGCATGCCTCTTTTTCTGAAAGATGCTACCCTCTTGGACTTTGTTGATTCCACTGAGATACTTAAAAGTTTCTATCATGTCCCCCCTCTCCCTTCTTTCCTCAAAGCTGTACATATCAAGCTCCTTTAGTCTCTCCTCATACGGCTTCTCTTGCAGACCATGCACCATTTTAGTTGCCCTCCTCTGGACTGCCTCTATCCTGTCTATGTCCTTGCAGAGATGGGGTCTGCAGAACTGGACGCAGTACTCCAGATGGGGTCTCACCAACTGTCTGTACAGAGGAATAACAACTTCCTGTTTTCTGCTGGTGGTGCCTCTCCCCATGCATCCCAGTATCTCCTCAGCCCTCCCTACTGCCTTCTCACATTGCTTGCTAACCTTAAGGTCATCTGATATGATTACCCCCCAGGTCCCTTTCCTTTTTTGTTGTTGTTACTACCTCACCCCCATTGTGTAATCTTCCCCTGGGTTCTTGCTTCCCAGGTGCATTATTTTGCACTTCTTTGCATTGAATTCTAGCTGCCATACTTCTGACCATTCCTCCAACCTTACCAAGTCCCTTCTCATCCTTTCCATGCCTCCTTGTGTATCAACCCTGTTGCAGATCTTTGTGCCATCTGCAAAGAGGCATAATTTTCCTTTCAGTCCCTCTGCAATGTCACTTATAAAGACATTAAAAAGGACTGGACCCAGTACTGAACCCCTGCGGTACCACACTAGTAACCCCTCTTTCTTCAGAGTGGACTCCATTTACAATTACCTTCTGTGTCCTGTTGTCCAGCCAATGTTTTACCCAGGCTACCACCCTGGGACCCACTCCAAGGCTGGTTAATTTGACTATTAATCTTTTGTATGGGACTATGTCAAACGCCTTCCTAAAGTCTAGGTAGGCCATATCCACAGCCCCTCCCTGGTCTACTACTTTGGTCACCCAGTCAAAGAAATCTATTAGATTCATCTGACATGACCTTCCCGCTGTGAACCCAGGGTGCCTTGGGTCCTGTGACCCACTGGCCTCAAGGCACTCAACAATTCTTTCCTTCAGAAGTGACTCCATCACTTTTCATACCACAGAGGTCAAACTGACAGGTCTGTAGTTTTCTGCCTCTGTCTTAGTCCCACTTTTGTGAAGGGGAATCACATCCGCCTTCCTCCAGTCCTCGGGTACCACACCATCCTCCCTTGATTTATTAAAAAGAGAAGTCAGTGGTTTCACTAGTTCCCCCCTTAATTCTTTCAGAATTCTGGGGTGAATTCCATCAGGCCCCATTGCTTTGTCAACCTTCAGTTTTAGGAGTTCTTGCAGAACCCTTTCTTCTGTGAAAGGGCTGGGATCGACCCTGCTATCAAGAGTGCTTCTGTTAATTGGATTAGGCACTTCCCCCTCCTCTTTTGTGAATACTGAGCAGAAATATTCATTCAGTATCCCTGCCTTTTCACTGTCCCCCTCTGCCCACCCGCCATTCATTCTATTTAGCATCACTATCCCTCCCTTTGTCTTTCTATGATCTCTGATATACCTATAAAATGTTTTATCCCCCTTCTTAACTGAGTTGGCTATTGTTTCCTCAGTTTGGGCCTTTGCTATTCTGACTACCCTCCCTGCTTCCTTCTGCCTTAACTGGTACAGCTCTCTGTCCTGCTCCTTCTGTGTTTCCTTATACTTCCTGAATGCTATCTTTTTCTCCTGACAGCTGGACAGTGCAGAGGTAGTGCATTATGGATAGCAGGAAAGTAAAGGGTAGCACATCAATGATAGCTGGACAGTGCAGAGGTAATGCATCATGGCTAGCTGGATAGAAAAGAGATGGCACATCAGTGATAGCCAGTCAGTGCAGAAATGTTCATTATGAATAGCTGGACAGTAAAATGGTAACTCATCAGTGACAACTGGACAGTGCAGAGGTAGTGCATTATGGATAGCTGGACAGTAAAGAGGTAGCACATCACTGATAGCAGGACAGTACAAATGAAGTGCATTAGGGATAGTGGGACAGTAAAGGGGTAGCACATCAATGATAGCTGGAAAGTGCAGAGGTAGTGCATTATTCATAGTTGGACAGTAAAGAGGTAGCACATCAATGATAGCTGGACAGTGCAGAGGTAGTACACTATGGATAGCTGGACAGTAAAGAGGTAGCATATCAATGACTGCTGGACAGTACAGAGGTAATGCATTATGGATAGCTGGGCAATAAAGAGGTAGCATATCAGTGATAGCTGGACAGTACAGATGTAGTGCATTATGGATAGCTTGACAGTAAAGATGTAGCACATCTATGATATCAGGACAGTGCAGAGGTAGTGCATTATGGATAGTTGGACAGCAAAGAAGTAGCACATAAATGATATCTGGACAGTGCAGAGGTAGTGCATTATGGATAGCTGGACAGTAAAGAAGTAGCACATAAATGATAGCTGGACAGTGCAGAGGTAGTGCATTATGGAAAGCCTGACAGTAATGATGTATCACATCTATGATATCTGGATAGTGGAGAGGTAGTGCATTACGGATAGCTGTAAAGTAAAGATGTAGCACATCGATGATAGCTGGACAGTGCAGAGGTAGTGCATTATGGAAAGCCTGGCAGTAATGATGTATCACATCTATGATATCTGGATAGTGGAGAGGTAGTGCATTATGGATAGCTGGAAAGAAAAGATGTAGCACATCGATGATAGCTGGACAGTGCAGAGGTAGTGCATTATGGATAGCTGGACAGTAAAGAAGTAGCATATCAATGATAGCTGGACAATACAGAGGTATTGCATTATGGATAGCTGGACAGTAAAGAGGTAGCACATCTATTATATCTGGACAGTGCAGAGGTATTGCGTTATGGATAGCTGGACAGTAAAGTAGTATCATATCAATGATAGCTGGACTGTACAGAGGCAGTGCATTATGGATATCTGGACAGTGCAAAGGTAGCACATTATGAAAAGCTGAACAGTGCAAAGGTAATACATTATGGATAGCTGGAAATAACTGGACAGTGCAGAGGTAGTACATTATGGGCAGCTAGAGATACTGCAAAATGTAATTTCACCAATGAAATTCTGTTAAAATTGTGAACTTCACCACATGAAAGCTTTCTAAAATTTGTGCATTCTTTGAGATATTTTGCAGGTGAGAAATTCGGAATTTGCTCACAAGTGATGAAATTCTACCATTCACAGGTGAAATTTCAAATTTCGCCAGCTGAATTCACATTTCACGCCTGCAAAATATTTTGTGAAATGTGTGAATTTTGTGAAAAATTTCATGTAATGAATTGCAGATTTTGCCCATCTCTATGGACAGCTGAACTGTGCAGCAGTAGTGCATCATGGATAGCTGGATAGTAAAGAGGTGGCACATCAGTAATAGCTGGACACTGCAGAGGTAATGCATTATGGGTAGCTGGACAGTAAAGAGGTGGCACATCAGTGATAGCTGGACATTGCATAGGTAATGCATTATGGGTAGCTGGACAGTAAAGAGGTAGCACATCAATGATAGGTGCACAGTGCAGAGGTAGTGCATTATGGATAGCTGGACAGTGCAAAGGTAGTGTATTATGGATAGCTCAAGATGGCTAGACAGAACAGAGGTAGTGCATTATGGATAGCTGAGCAGTAAAGAGGTAGCACATCTATTATAGCTGGACAATGCAGAGGTAATACATTATGGATAGCTGGACAGTAAAGAATAGAGCATATCAATGATAGCTGGACAGTACAGAGGTGGTGCATAATGGATAGCTGGAAGAAAAGAGGTAGCACATCGATGATAGCTGGACAGTGCAGAGTAGTGCATTATGGATAGCTGGGCAGTAAAGGTAGCACATCTATGATATCTGGACAGTGCAGAGGTGGTGCATTATGGATAGCTGGAGAGTAAAAGTAGCACATAAATGATAGCTGGACGGTGCAGAGGTAGTGCATTATGGAAAGCTTGACAGTAAAGATGTAGCACAGCTATGATATCTGGACAGTGCAAAGGTAGTGCATTATGGATAGCTGGACAGTAAAGAAATAACACATAAATGATAGCTGGACCGTGCAGAGGTAGTGCATTATGGATAGCTGGACAGTAAAGAGGTAGCACATCTATGATATCTGGACAGTGCAGAGGTAGTGCATTATGGATAGCTGGACAGTAAAGATATCATATCAGTGATAGCTGGACACTACAGAGGTAGTGCATATGGATAGCTGGACAGTAAAGACGTAGCACATAAATGATAGCGGGACAGTGCAGAGGTATTGCATTATGGATAGCTGGACAGTAAACATGTAGCACATCTATGATAGCTGGACAGTACAGATGAAGTGCATTATGGATAGCTGGACTGTGAAGTAGCATATCAATGATAGCAGGACAGTACAGAGGTAGTGCATTATGGATAGCTGGACAGTAAAGAGTAGCTTATGAATAATAGCTGGACAGTACAGAGGAGTGCATTATGGATATCTGGACAGTGCAAAGGTAGCACATTATGAAAAGCTGAATAGTGAAAAGGTAATACATTATGGATAGCTGGAGATAACTGGACAGTGCAGAGGTAGTACATTATGGGCAGCTAGAGATACTGCAAAATGTAATTTCATAATGAAATTCTGTTAAATTGTGAACTTCACCACATGAAAGCTTTCACAAAATTTGTGCATTCTTTGAGATATTTGCAGGTGAGAAATTCAGGATTTTGCTCACAAGTGATGAAATTCTACCATTCACAGGTGAAATTTCAAATTTACGCCAGCTGAATTCGCATTTCCGCCCGTAAAATATTTTGTGAAATGTGTGAAATTTGTGAAAAATTTAATGTAATGGAATTTGCAGATTTTGCCCATCTCTATGGACAGCTCAACAGTGCAGCAGTAGTACATAATGGATAGCTGGATAGTAAAGAGGTGGCACATCAGTAATAGCTGGACAATGCAGAGGTAATGCATTTTCAGTAGCTGGACAGTAAAAGTGGCACATCAGTGATAGCTGGACATTGCAGATGTAATGCATTATGGGTAGCTGGACAGTAAAGAGGTGGCACATCAGTGATAGCTGGGCATTGCAGAGATAATGCATCATGGGTAGCTGGACAGTAAAGAGGTAGCACATCAATGATAGGTGCACAGTGCAGAAGTAGTGCATTATGGATAGCTGGACAGTGCAAAGGTAGTGTATTATGGATAGCTCAAGATGGCTAGACAGTACAGAAGTAGAGCATCATGGCTAGTTGGATAGTAAAGAGGAGACACATCAATGATAGTTAGACAGTGCAGAATTGTGCATTATAGTTAGCTGGATAGTAAAAAGGTATCTCATCAGTTATAACTGGACAGTGCTGAGGTAGTGCATTATGGATAGCTGGATAGTAAAGAGGTAGCATATCATTGATAGCTAGACAGTACAGAGCAATTGCATTATGGATAGCTGGACAGTAAAGAGGTAGCACATCAATGAAAACTGGACAGTGCAGAGGTAGTGCATTATGGATTTCTGGACAGTAAAGAGGTAGCACATCTATTATAGCTGGACAATGTAGAGGTAATACATTATGGATAGCTGGACAGTAAAGAATAAAGCATATCAATGATTGCTGGACAGTACAGAGGTAGTGCATTATGGATAGCTGGAAAGTAAAGATGTAGCACATCGATGATAGCTGGACAGTGCAGAGGTAGTGCATTATGGATAGCTGGACAGTAAAAGTAGCACATAAATGATAGCTGGACAGTGCAGAGGGAGTGCATTATGAAAAGCCTGACAGTAAAGATGTAGCACATCTATGATATCGGACAGTGGAGAGTAGTGCATTATGGATAGCTGGACAGTAAAGAAGTAGCATATCAATGATAGCTGGACTTTACAGAGGGAGTGCATTATGGATATCTGACAGTGCAAAGGTAGCACATTATGAAAAGCTAAACAG
The DNA here is from genome assembly GCA_016271365.2 of Neoceratodus forsteri. Classification (NCBI taxonomy): domain Eukaryota; kingdom Metazoa; phylum Chordata; order Ceratodontiformes; family Ceratodontidae; genus Neoceratodus; species Neoceratodus forsteri. Next base: position 30,661,817 of record CM028129.1, read on the forward strand.
TGCAAAGGTAATACATTATGGATAGCTGGAAATAACTGCACAGTGCAGAGGTAGTACATTATAGGCAGCTAGAGATACTGCAAAATGTAATTTCACCAATGAAATTCTGTTAAAATTGTGAACTTCACCACATGAAAGCTTTCACAAAATTTGTGCATTCTTTGAGATATTTAGCAGCTGAGAAATTCAGGATGTTGCTCACAAGTGATGAAATTCTACCATTCACAGGTGAAATTTCAAATTTCGCCAGCTGAATTTCGCATTTCACGCCCGCGAAATATTTTGTGAAATGTGTGAAATTTGTGAAAAATTTAATGTAATGGAATTTGCAGATTTTGCCCATCTCTATGGACAGCTCAACAGTGCAGCAGTAGTGCATAATGGATAGCTGGATAGTAAAGAGGTGGCACATCAGTAATAGCTGGACAATGCAGAGGTAATGCATTTTCGGTAGCTGGACAGTAAAGAAGTGGCACATCAGTGATAGCTGGACATTGCAGATGTAATGCATTATGGGTAGCTGGACAGTAAAGAGGTGGCACATCAGTGATAGCTGGGCATTGCAGAGATAATGCATCATGGGTAGCTGGACAGTAAAGAGGTAGCACATCAATGATAGGTGCACAGTGCAGAAGTAGTGCATTATGGATAGCTGGACAGTGCAAAGGTAGTGTATTATGGATAGCTCAAGATGGCTAGACAGTACAGAAGTAGAGCATCATGGCTAGTTGGATAGTAAAGAGGAACACATCAATGATAGTTAGACAGTGCAGAATTGTGCATTATAGTTAGCTGGATAGTAAAAGGTATCTCATCAGTTATAACTGGACAGTGCTGAGGTAGTGCATTATGGATAGCTGGATAGTAAAGAGGTAGCATATCATTGATAGCTAGACAGTACAGAGCAATTGCATTATGGATAGCTGGACGGTAAAGAGGTAGCACATCAATGAAAACTGGACAGTGCAGAGGTAGTGCATTATGGATTTCTGGACAGTAAAGGTAGCACATCTATTATAGCTGGACAATGTAGAGGTAATACATTATGGATAGCTGGACAGTAAAGAATAAAGCATATCAATGATTGCTGGACAGTACAGAGGTAGTGCATTATGGATAGCTGGAAAGTAAAGATGTAGCACATCGATGATAGCTGGACAGTGCAGAGGTAGTGCATTATGGATAGCTGGACAGTAAAGAGTAGCACATAAATGATAGCTGGACAGTGCAGAGGTAGTGCATTATGAAAAGCCTGACAGTAAAGATGTAGCACATCTATGATATCGGGACAGTGGAGAGGTAGTGCATTATGGATAGCTGGACAGTAAAGAAGTAGCATATCAATGATAGCTGGACTTTACAGAGGGAGTGCATTATGGATATCTGGACAGTGCAAAGGTAGCACATTATGAAAAGCTAAACAGTGCAAAGGTAATACATTATGGATAGCTGGAAATAACTGCACAGTGCAGAGGTAGTACATTATAGGCAGCTAGAGATACTGCAAAATGTAATTTCACCAATGAAATTCTGTTAAAATTGTGAACTTCACCACATGAAAGCTTTCACAAAATTTGTGCATTCTTTGAGATATTTTGCAGGTGAGAAATTCAGGATTTTGCTCACAAGTGATGAAATTCTACCATTCACGAGTGAAATTTCATATTTAGCCAGCTGAATTCACATTCCGCCTCAAAATATTTTGTGAAATGTGTGAATTTTGTGAAAATTTCATGTAATGAAATTTGCAGATTTTGCTCATCCCTATGGACAGCTGAACTGTGCGCAGTAGTGCATCATGAATTGCTGGATAGTAAAGAGGTGGCACATCAGTAATAGCTGGACATTGCAGAGGTAATGCATTATGGGTAGCTGGACAGTAAAGAGGTGGCACATCAGTGATAGCTGGACATTGTAGAGGTAATGCATCATGGGTAGCTGGACAGTAAAGAGGTAGCACATCAATGATAGGTGCACAGTGCAGAGGTAGTGCATTACGGATAGCTGGACAGTGCAAAGGTAGTGTATTATGGATAGCTCAAGATGGCTAGACAGTACAGAGGTAGTGCATTATGGATAGCTGAGCAGTAAAGAGGTAGCACATCTATTATAGCTGGACAATGCAGAGGTAATACATTATGGATAGCTGGACAGTAAAGAATAGAGCATATCAATGATAGCTGGACAGTACAGAGGTAGTGTATAATGGATAGCTGGAAAGAAAGAGGTAGCACATCGATGATAGCTGGACAGTGCAGAGGTAGTACATTATGGATAGCTGGACAATAAAGGTAGCACATCTATGATATCTGGACAGTGCAGAGGTAGTGTATTATGGATAGCTGGAGAGTAAAGAAGTAGCACATAAATGATAGCTGGACAGTGCAGAGGTAGTGCATTATGGATAACTTGACAGTAAAGATGTAGCGCATCTATGATATCTGGAACGTGCAGAGGTAGTGCATTATGGATAGCTGGACAGTAAAGAAATAGCACATAAATGATAGTTGGACCGTGCAGAGGTAGTGCATTATGGATAGCTGGACAGTAAAGAGGTAGCACATCTATGATATCAGGACAGTGCAGAGGTAGTGCATTATGTATAGCTGGACAGTAAAGAAGTATCATATCAGTGATAGCTGGACAGTACAGAGGTAGTGCATTATGGATAGCTGGACAGTAAAGATGTAGCACATAAATGATAGCGGGACAGTGCAGAGGTAGTGCATTATGGATAGCTGGACAGTAAACATGTAGCACATCTATGATAGCTGGACAGTACAGATGAAGTGCATTATGGATAGCTGGACTGTAATGAAGTAGCATATCAATGATAGCAGGACAGTACAGAGGTAGTGCATTATGGATAGCTGGACAGTAAAGAAGTAGCATATCAATAATAGCTGGACTGTACAGAGGGAGTGCATTATGGATATCTGGACAGTGCAAAGGTAGCACATTATGAAAAGCTGAATAGTGAAAAGGTAATACATTATGGATAGCTGGAGATAACTGGACAGTGCAGAGGTAGTACATTATGGGCAGCTAGAGATACTGCAAAATTTAATTCCACCAATGAAATTCTGTTGAAATTGTGAACTTCACCACATGAAAGCTTTCACAAAATTTGTGCATTCTTTGAGATATTTTGCAGGTGAGAAATTCAGGATTTTGCTCTAAGTGATGAAATTCTACCATTCACAGATGAAATTTCAAATTTCAGCCAGCTGAATTCGCATTTCACGCCATAAAATATTTTGTGAAATGTGTGAATTTTGTGAAAATTTCATGTAATGGAATTTGCAGAATTTGCCCATCTCTATGGACAGCTCAACAGTGCAGCAGCAGTAGTGCATCATAGACAGCTGGATAGTGAAGAGGTGGCACATCAGTAATAGCTGGACATTGCAGAGGTAATTCATTTGGGTAGCTGGTCAGTAAAGAAATGGCACATCCGTGATAGCTGGACATTGCAGAGGTAATGCATTACGGGCAGCTGGACAGTAAAGAGGTGGCACATCAGTGATAGCTGGGCATTGCAGAGATAATGCATCATGGGTAGCTGGACAGTAAAGAGGTAGCACATCAATGATAGGTGCACAGTGCATAGGTAGTGCATTATGGATACCTGGACAGTGGAAAGGTAGTGTATTATGGATAGCTCAAGACGGCTAGACAGTACAGAAGTAGTACATCATGACTAGTTGGATAGTAAAGAGAGACACATCATGATAGTTAGACAGTGCAGAATTGTGCATTATAGTTAGCTGGATAGTAAAAAGGTATCTCATCAGTTATAACTGGACAGTGCTGAGGTAGTGCATTATGGATAGCTGGATAGTAAAGAGGTAGCATATCATTGATAGCTGGACTGTACAGAGGAAGTGCATTATGGATAGCTGGACAGTAAAGAGGTAGCACATCAATGACAGCTGGACAGTGCAGAGGTAGTGCATTATGGATTGCTGGACAGTAAAGAGGTAGTGCACCTATGATAGCTGGACAGTGTAGAGGTAGTGCATTATAGATAGCTGGACAGTAAAGAAGTGGCACATTTATGATAGTTTGACAGTGCAGAGGTATTGCATTATGGATAGCTAGACAATAAAGAAGTAGCATATCAGTGATAGCTGGACAGTACAGAGGTAGTGCATTATGGATAGCTGGACAGTAAAGATGTAGCACATCTATGATATCTGGACAGTGCAGGGGTAGTGCATTATGGATAGCTGGACAGTAAAGAAATAGCACATAAATGATAGCAGGACAGTACAGATGAAGTGCATTATGGATAGCTGGACTGTAAAGTAGCATATCAATGATAGCTGGACAGTACAGAGGTAGTGCATTTGGATAGCTGGACAGTAAAGATGTAGCAATCTGTGATATCTGGACAGTGCAGAGGTAGTGCATTATGGATAGCAGGACAGTAAAGAAGTGGCACATAAATGATAGCTGGACAGGGCAGAGGTATTGCATTATGGATAGCTGGACAGTATACATGTAGCACATCTATGATAGCTGGACAGTACAGATGAAGTGCATTATGGATAGCTGGACTGTAAAAGTAGCATATCAATGATAGCTGGACAGTACAGAGGTAGTGCATTATGGATAGCTGGACAGTAAAAAGTAGCACATCTATGATAACTGGACTGTACAGAGGAGTGCATTATGGATATCTGGACAGTGCAAAGGTAGCACATTATGAAAAGCTGAACTGTGTACAGGTAATACATTATGGATAGCTGGAGATAACTGGATAGTGCAGAGGTAGTATATTATTGGCAGCTAGAGATACTGCAAAATTTAATTTCACTAATGAAATTCTGTTGAAATTGTGAACTTCACCACATGAAAGCTTTCACAAAATTTGTGCATTCTTTGAGATATTTTGCATCTGAGAAATTCAGGATTTTGCTCACTAGTGATGAAATTCTACCATTCACAGATGAAATTTCAAATTTAGCCAGCTGAATTCGCATTTAGTGCTACGAAATATTTTGTGAAATGTGTGAATTCTGTGAAAAATTTCATGTAATGAAATTTGCAGATTTTGCCCATCTCTATGCACAGCTCAACAGTGCAGCAGTAGTGCATCATGGATAGCTGGATAGTGAAGGGGTGGCACATCAGTAATAGCTGGACATTGCAGAGGTAATGCATTTTGGGTAGCTGGACAGTAAAGAAGTGGCACATCAGTGAAAGCTGGACATTGCAGAAGTAATGCATTATGGGTAGCTGGACAGTAAAGAGGTGGCACATCAGTGATAGCTGGACATTGCAGAGATAATGCATCATAGGTAGCTGGACAGTAAAGAGGTAGCACATCAATGATAGGTGCACAGTGCAGAGGTAGTGCATTATGGATAGCTGGACAGTGGAAAGGTAGTGTATTATGGATAGCTCAAGATGGCTAGACAATACAGAAGTAGTGCATCATGGCTAGTTGGATAGTAAAGAGGAGACACATCAATGATAGTTAGACAGTGCAGAATTGTGCATTATAGTTAGCTGGACAGTAAAAGGTATCTCATCAGTTATAACTGGACAGTGCAGAGGTAGTGCATTATGGATAGCTGGATAGTAAAGAGTGCATATCATTGATAGCTGGACAGTGCAGAGGTAGTGCATTATGGATTGCTGGACAGTAAAGAGGTAGCACATCTTTGATACCTGGACACTGTAGAGGTAGTACATTATGGATAGCTGGACAGTAAAGAGGTAGCATATCTAAGATATCTGGACAGTACAAAGGAAGTGCATTATGGATCGCTGGACAGTAAAGAGGTAGCACTTCAATGATAGCTGGACAGTGCAGAGGTAGTGCATTATGGATAGCTGGACAGTTAAGAGGTAGCATATCTAACATATCTGGACAGTACAGATGAAGTGCATTATGGATTGCTGGACAGTAAAGACGTAGCACATCAATGATAGCTAGACAGTGCAGAGGTAATGCATCATAGATAGCTGGACAGTAAAGAGGTAGCACATCAATGATAGCTGGACAGTGCAGAGGTAGTGCATTATGGATAGCTGCACAGTAAAGAGGTAGTGTATCTAAGATATCTGGACAGTGCAGAGGTAGTGCATTATGGATAGCTGGAAAGTAAAGAGGTTGCACATCAATGATTGCTGGACAGTGCAGAGGTAGTGCATTATGGATAGCTGGACAATAAAGAGCTAGCACATCTATGATAGCTGGACAGTGTAGAGGTAGTGCATTGTGGTTTGCTGGACAGTTAAGAGGTAGCATATCTAAGATATCTGGACAGTACAGAGGAAGTGCATTATGGATAGCTGGACAGTAAGAGGTAGCACATCAATGATAGCTGGACAGTGCAGAGGTGGTGCATCATAGATAGCTGGACAGTAAAGATGTAGCACACCTATGATAGCTGGACAGTGCAGAAGTAGTGCTTATTGGATATCTGAACAGTAAGGTAGCACATCAATGATAGCTGGACAGTGCAGAGGTTGTGCAATATGGATAGCTGGACAGTAAAGAGGTAGCACATCAATGATAGCTGGACAGTGCAGAGGTAGTGCATTATGGATAGCTGGACAGTAAACACTTAGCACATCTATGATAGCTGGAGGTGCAGAGGTAGTGCATTATGGATAGCTGGACAGTAAAGTTGTAGCACACCTATGATAGCTGGACAGTGCAGAAATAGTGCTTATTGGATACCTGGACAGTAAGGTGGTACATCAATGATAGCTGGACAGTGCAGAGGTCATGCAATATGGATAGCTGGACAGTAAAGAGATGGCACATCAATGATAGCTGGACAGTGCAGAGGTAGTGCATTATGGATAGCTGGACAGTAAAGAGGTAGCACATTTATGATAGTTGGACAGTGCAGAGGTAGTGCATTATGGATAGCTGGACAGTGCAAAGGTAATACATTATGGATAGCTGGAGATAACTGGACAGTGCAGAGGTAGTGCATTATGGATAGCTGGACAGCAAAGATGTAGCACATCAATGATAGCTGGACAGTACAGAGGTAGTACATTATGGGCAGCTAGAGATACTGCAAAATGTTATTTTACCGATGAAATTCTGTTGAAATTGTGAACTTCACCACATGAAATCTTTCACAGAAATTGTGCGTTCTCTGAAATATTTTGCAGGTGAGAAATGCAGTCTTTTGCCCACAAGTGGTGAAATTTCAAATTTCGCCAGCTGAATTTTGCATTTCATGTCCACGAAATATTTTGTAAAATGTGTTAATTTGGTGATCAATTTCATGTAATGAAATTTGCTGATTTTGCCCATCTCTATGGACAGCTCAACAGTGCAGCAGTAGTGCATCATGGATAGCTGGATAGTAAAAAGGTGGCACATCAGTAATAGCTGGACATTGCAGTGGAATGAATTATGGGTAGCTGGACAGTAAAGAGGGCACATCAGTAATAGCTGGACATTGCAGTGGTAATGAATTATGGGTAGCTGGACAGTAAAGAGGTAGCATATCAAAGATAGTTGGACATTGCAGAGATAATGCATTATGGGTACCTGGACAGTAAAGAGGTGGCACATCAGTGATAGTTGGACATTGCAGAGATAATGCATCATGGGTAGCTGGACGATAAAGGTAACACATCAATGATAGGTGCACAGTGCAGGGTAGTGCATTATGGATAGCTGGACAGTGTAAAGGTAGTGTATTATGGATAGCTCGAGACAGCTGGACAGTACAGAAGTAATGCATCATGGATACAGTAGCTGGATAGTAAAGAGGTAGCACATCAATGATAGCTGGACAGAGCAGAGTTGTGCATCATGGATAGCTGGACGGTAAAAGGTAGCTCATCAGTGATAACTGGATAGTGCAGAGGTAGTACATCATGAACAGCTTGACAGTGTAGAGGTTGTGCATCATGGAGAGCTGGACAGTGCAGAAGTTGTGCATTATGGCCAGTTGAAGAGTGCAGAGATAGTGCACCACTTGACAGCTAGAAAGTGCAGATAACAGAAACAAAATCAACCAGGCTGCGCTGTCCTAATCTACTCCATGGGACATCCTCTGCCCACACATGACCTGTTTCTGTATATACCATCTAATTTATTGAAGGCAAGTGGACCACATCATTCGGGACAAGCTATGGAGAACATGTAATTTCCAAGTTGGAGCAGACTGGGTGAGGACATGGTGGGGCAGGTAATCAGTTGGTAAGCTTGAAGAAATGTAAATAAAATAGAGCTTCATAAATGTTTTTTCTGAAACGTCAATTATATATTGCACAGCATGAGTTTTGTGACAGATGAATCATCATTTAGTTCAATAACCATATGGAGCTGCAGCCAGCAATGACCATACCATATTAATCCAAAGCAACTTTTTCACTCTTAGAAATTGTCAAAGTAAGTTTTCAGCAAATCATTTCAGCTTTATTCTGTATATGAGTGCCTGTTTTTAGTTTGAGTCTGTAATGAAAAAGAAAATAATTTAATTGTATCTTGCCTTGAGGATACCCAAGGCTAAATGACTTATGGCACATTCCAACTAGCAATGGCGTTGGGCTGCAGAGCTGAATAATTATGTTCATGCAGAACTCCTTTCATGAATTAGAAATGCGTGGTATGAAAACAGGATATATCATCTTTGCAAATATCACATGGCTGCAGCAATGTAAATGTGTCAATTGCTTTAAAAGACAACTGAAAATCCAAGGCCTGCAGTCTCACTGCTTCTGCTGGTTTACATAGAAATCGTGTGGAGCACCTTGACATTTTCCCTAGTCAAAAAAAATTTAAATTGCCATTCTTCAATAGGCCTTTAGGTGACTTGTTTATTATTAGTACTTGAAACATTCTGCAAACATACATAATTTAATTTGGGACATAATTGTGACTCACAAATGAATAGATTATTCGGATCATCTTTTTAGATCAGTATGCATAATTTGTGTTAACTTCTTATTACTGAGCAACATGGCTACCCTCAGGATTGGTGCTAACCAAATATCCAAGTATCCAATCTTAACAATTTCACCATCCCATTTAATTAACCTAAACAAACTAATAATTAGTTAGTTTGTCTTGTAGCCCACCAATGCTCCATATTCCTCAATTAGCTGCTTAATAACCTGCAACAATCATTCAGAATTCATTAGAAGTAGAATTATATTACCTGCATATAACTAACATTTGCAATTAAAAAAAAAATACATGTATGTGTGTATATCTGTACCTATACACACATATATATGCAATAGGTGTGGATGCAAGAATATACTGATAAATTCATTTATCAGAGCAACTATATGTATAAATCAGAGAAAATTAATTGATACAAATAGTAAATTGATCTTCACCTGAGGCATGGACACAGAAACTACTGATAAATCCATTTATCAGAGCAACTATGTGTATAACTCAAGATTATGAATTTAAACATATAGGAAGTCCATCATTATCAATTTACACATAGAGGAAGTTCATCATCCTACCAGCCATCGCCCATCCACTGGTAATACTTACTCCTTATTAACTTTCTGTTTCTAGCACTACCAAATACCACCAACATCTCAACAGTATTGCTTAAGTTTCCTTTTGTAAAACATGCAAACTCCCCAAATTATCTCAACATTTTAATCACTGTATTTTCCTTCTTCCCAGACCCCAGTTACTCTTTCCAGTATACTTCAGTTTTATTCTGCTCTCATGGGCACCGCCCACTTGCTCACTCATGCACTCTTGCAAGACACAGGGCCAGCCCGATACTTGTCCTTTTCAGACTAACAGAATTCTGCCTAACAATCCACAAAACTTTACTAGCAAACAGTGACTGTGACAGCACCGCTGGCACCACCCAGCACCGAACACATCACACCATGGGCCCGATTCTAGAAAGCATACACCAAAGTGCAATGCAGATGCACCAAAAGGAATGATGTAAGTCTCAAATATGTATGGCAAATACATCAAATGCAATTCTACATTGCGAGATGCGCATTGACGCAATGCAGTACGCCAATGGTGACTTACACTGCAGTTGTGAAAAACCCGCAGATATGCAAATGCACATTTGGACATATGCCAAGGAAATGGCAGAGAAATGAAGGGCAGGATTCTAGAAGCAGCAGTGCAACAACATACACCAAGACCAGACGGCGCAACATAAACCACGTGGGAGTAGGTGTAACATACACAGCAAAGAAAGGAGCAGGGCCAGACAGGCCAGACACACAGCAATACACATGTAACATAGGATAGAGAGTGACCCAGGAAGGCAGGCACACAGGAGCAGTGTGACACAGGGTACAAAGGGTGCACAGAGGCCACAGGGACAATGCTGGGATGATGGCACCACCAGGCACAACGCCCCTACCATGGCCACTGATACATGGAAACAGTGCAACAACAACAGGGGCACAGCACCGGGTGGCACAGACCAGTGGACAGTCGGTGGTGAGACACACCAACGTCCATGCCAGTGGTGCCACCTGCAGGGAACAATGGCACCCGGAGGCAGAAAGGAGCAGCACAGGCACTGTGCCACCACACAGCTGGGAGGTACAATATGAGGTGGCAAGGATAACATAGCATGCAAGGTGACCTGCAGCACACAGGACAACATGCAGATGTGGCCTGGGGACAGTGGCCTGTGATGAGGGCAGTACAAATGGCACACCAACCTGATGCACAGGGAGGGAACACTGGGGACAGCAGGCAGCAACACCAGTGTGCACCCCTGCACACAGCGACACACACACACACACACACACACACACACACACACACACACACACACAGAGTCAATCACCCAGTAACAGACACAGAGACAGTGTGTATGATTTAATGAACAAAACAGGGACTGGGATACAGGGTAACAATGGGAGAGGGATGGGGATGAACAACAGGCAACAGCAACAGTTCAACAGCACAGGAAACCCAAACAATCATCCACAACACCCCAAACACCAACCCGCACTCATGCACACCCCAACACAGGTCCACCACCCAAACAACAGTCCCACCCACAAACAAACAGCAATAATCAACCCAACCATCCAATGTACACCCACAACACCCACACAAACTGACCCAGCAAAACAATCACCCTGATATACACATGCCCACCCACACAGTTGACCCAACCCATGACCAGCTGTGGTGGATATGGCAACTAGGTGCGCTGGAGTTCAGAAAGGAGGGCAGCCACAGAACTGTGAAGGCACCCAATGTCCTGGAGTATGGCAGTCACAAGTATGACAAGCAAGCCCAGTCTGGGCTCCCACCCTGCACATGTTCAGTGGCGGGTCCCTCATCTGCCATGGGCAACAGCTCCTCCCGCTGTGACACGGGCATGGTCACCTGCTGCTGCAGTCCAGAGTCCCCTGCAGCAGGGACAGTGGCTCAAGGGATGGTGGCCATTGGTGGAGCATCCATGGCTGCCCCTGCCTCGACATCCTCATCTGTGGCCCTGGTCGGTGGTGCAGCCAAAGCCCCATCCCCATCTGCTGTGTCACTGCACACTCCCTCCTGGCTGGGAGACTGAGGGTCAACCAGCTCCTGTTGCCCACCATCAGTGGGGTCCCCCTGGACTGGCCATGCCTCCAATGATGCCTGGTCCCTGGCATCAGCTGCTACTATGGAGGAGGTGGAGGAGAAAGAGGAGGAGGATGACGTTGATGGCAGCACCCTGGTCCTCCACTGTCTGCGCAGGGTGTGCAACCTGTACTCCTCTGCATCACTGGCCTTGACGGCTGCCATCACCCACAGCAGGGTCCTCTGCCACTGTGGCAGCATGCTATGGACACCTGTAGGGATGTAAAGGACGCGGTCAGTGCTGGGACCAGACAGGGGTGCACACACAAATAGGCAAGCAATGTGAGAGTGCAGCACAGGCCACACAGTGGCCGCCTGCCAAGGCCACGGCCCAAGGGGTCCATGGAATGTACTTACCTGACCTCCACCAACATGCCTCCTGTCTGAGGCTGGTGAGGCATCCCCGGTTGCACGGGCATGCGGCGCTGCACCAGTGAAACTTGTGGGGCATGGGACAAAGCTGAGGCACCACATGCCATGGCCACTATGCCAGCACACTGCAGAAACAGATGATAGCTGTAGGGATACATACCAACACTGAGGTCCTGCCCTGATTGCATCTCCATGTCCTGCAGCGAGCCATGCTGATGACACGCTGCAGTACACCAGCCTCACTGCACATCAGGTCCTGCCAGCGGTGGGTGAGCTGGCGGATGATGCGCCACATACCATTTGCTGCTGCCATGCAGGCAGAGATGGCCATTCAGGCCCACTCATGGTCAGCAGCACTGCTCCTGTGGCACCCAGGTGGCAGCAGCATCCAGTCCCACATCTGCAGATAGTTCATGAGGAGTGCCGTCTCATGTGGTGTAAAGTTGGGCGCCCGGCCACTGAGGCTGAGGGAAAAGCCAGATGATATCATGGCCTGTCTACTGGGTGGCACCTGTAACTGAGGAAGAAATGGCACATGCACCACAATAGACATCCACCGTGGTTGTGCAGACCACCCCCACCCACCACGCACAACACTGGATACTGCCCATGGGAAATGGGTCAGTTCCAGGCCACAGGCCTGCAACCATGGCCTACCCCCCCAGGTGGCACCCCCATGCCAATGCCGCACACAGCGCGATGTGTGTATGTGATGAGCCATGCCATGCAAGGGGTCAGGCACACAGTGCTGTGCATAGTGACCACAGTGCACCACCACGCCACCCATCCCCTGCAGAGGCATGCCATGGTATGACCCTGCACAGTGTGGGTGCAGAACACCACATGCAGCCCTGCCACACATTCACACCAGCACCCCCATGTGGAGGTTCATGCAGCCACACCCACCAGGTGGACAAGGGTCTGGCACAATTATTCCCGTGGGTGCTGGCATGGGGACAGACTGTTACTTACCTGTGTTGCGCACCATGGAGTCCGGAGAGGGTGGCGTGGACTGGTCTGGAGCACACCTGGATGGGGAAAGTGCAGGGCAACTTAAGCCTGTGGCACTGCCAGGGACCCTGGAACAGCTGCAGTGTGGCAGTGTGTACCTACCTGGACCTGTGCGGTGGCACTGAAACCTACACAGGGGACAGAGAGCAACAATGTTAGGCACACAGTGCTGGACAGGCATTGGGAGTGTGTGCATTGAACAGTGCTGCATACTCACTAGAGTTCCGTATATGTCCGCCGTGGAGCTAGGGAGGGAATGGACATGGGTTAGTATACAGCTGGATGTGCCCCCGTGGCCAGTAGCCCCTGGGCACCACAACCCCCCCCCCACTGTTGCCATCCTACAGGCATGTACCCGCACAAGGCCCAAGAATGCCCCCACGACACCCTGCCATGACCGCCCATGCACAGGATGGGGTGGTCGGGTGCGGACCCGATGGGTGTAACATGGAGGGTGTGGAACAGGGACAATGCCATACGTTCATCTGGCCAGGTGGCAGTGCACTTGTGTGAATGGCACAGGCAATGTCCTGTGTAGGACCCGCCTTACACAGCCTCTGCCACAGCCAGTGTCACCCGGCCCCTGCAATGTGGGATGGCCTGGTCATGGTCCGCCACGTGCTGCACACAGACATGGATGGCACTTCAAGGTTGGACAGTGCGGCATGACTGGACACTGCGCACAGGCCTGTGGGTGGGCCAGCCTACCACTGCAGTGACACACACCCACCAAACAAATATGCCTCCCTGATGCACCAGCACAGTGACAGTGTGCCTGGACCATGGCACCACCCGTGTGGGCTGGTACGGGCAACGTGTTGGTAACACAGCTGTGATACCCGTGACCGGTACCAGATGCACTGTGCATCCATGTTGTGGCCACTGGCACACTATCCATGCATCTATGCCAACAACACAGGATTACAGAACCTCGCATACAGCACAGTCTGTGACATACCTACAGTGGCGTGAAAAAGTATTTGCCCCCTTCCTGATTTTCTCTATTATTGCATATTTGTCACACTGGATGTTTTCAGGTCTTTAGACAAAATATATTATTAGATAAAGGGAACCTGAGTGAACAAATAACACTTTTTTTTTTTACTTATTTCATTTATTTAATGAAAAAAGTTAACCAACACCAACTGGCACTGTGTGAAAAAGTAATTGCCCCCTAGTTAAATCAACCCAATTAAAGGGATAATTAGAGTCAGCTGATTGAACACAGCCAGGCTTGATTACAGCCAGCCCTGCTCAATATAAACCTCACTTATTTTGGCCCTTACCATCAGAGTCGTTGCCAGCACAAAGATTCAACAAGCACATTATGCCATGATCAAAGGTTCCCTGAAAAGATCAGAAAAAATTTGTTGCCCTCTATCAGTCTGGAAAGGGTTAAAAAGCTATTTCTAAGGCTCTGGGACTCCATCGAACCACAATGAGAGCCATAATTCCAAATGGAGAACACTTGGAACAGTAGTGAACCTTCCCAGGAGTGGGCGGCCTGCCAAAATTACTCCAAGGCGCAGTGTAAAATCATCCAAGAAGTTTCAAAGGATCCTAAAACAACATCCAAAGAACTGCAGGCTACTCTGCCTCAGCTAAGGTCAGTGTTCATGACTCCACAATCAGAAAGAGACTGGCAAAAATGGACTCTCATGTGAGAGTAGCAAGGCAGAAACCACTGCTAACTAAGAATTACATAAATGCTCGTCTCTCATTTGCCAAGAAGCACCTGGATGATCCACAAGCCTTTTGGGAAAATGTTCTATGGACAGATGAGTCAAAGTGGAACTTTGGACAACATGGATCCCATAATGTCTCGTAGAAGCAAACACAGCATTCCACAGTAAGAACACCATACCAAACAGTCAAACATGGTGGTGGTAGTGTGATGGTGTGGGATGCTTTGCTGCCCTAAGGACCCTGGATGACTTGCCATAATTAAAGGAACCATGAATCTGCTCTGTACCAGAAAATTTTAAGGAGAATGTTCCAGTCATCTTCCAGTCAGCTGAAGTTGACGCCAGAGTTGGGTCATGCAGCAAGACAATGATCCAAAACACAAAAGCAAGTCCACATCAGAATGGCTAAAAAGAAGTAAAATTAAAGTTTGGAGTGGCCCTAGTCAAAGTCCAGACTTAAACCAAATAGAGATGCTGTGGTAGGACCTGAAATGAGCAATTCATGCCCGAAAACCTACCAAATGTTACTGAATTAAAGCAGTTCTGGTGAGGAAGAGTGGGTTAAAATCCTCCACAGCGATGTGAAAGACCGATATTGAATTAAGGAAGTGTTTGGTTGCAGTCATTGCAGCTAAAATGTGGCATAACCAGTTATTAAGTGTAAGGGGCAATTACTTTTCACAGAGTGCCAGTTGGTGTTGGTTAACTTTTTTTCATTAAATAAGTGAAATTAAAAAAAAAAACAGTGTTATTTGTTCACTCAGGTTCCCTTTATCTAATATTACATTTTCTCTAAAGACCTGAAAACATCCAGTGTGACAAATATGCAATAATAGAGAAAATCAGGAAGGGGGCAAATACTTTTTCACGCCACTGTATGTGACCCTGTGGTACACCATGCCACCTGGTGTGCACAGCAGTACCCTGTAGTGGCCAACTCGGCCCACCCATTGCATGCATGTTGGTGTGTGTCCCAACCCCACCCAGCCATGGCAGCTGGGCTTACCACATGTGGGCTGCCTGTGTGGCCCGGACTGCAACTGGCACAGCCCTGTACTGCAGAGGCCGATGAGGTGAGTGGCCATGGCCTGTGCAGCACTGCTAGCATGTGCCATGGGCAGTACCGCTGAGGGGCCCAGAGGAATGGGGGCATACCTCCAGATGCTTCTCAGCCGGGGGCCATCCCACCTCATGCCCTGCCCCAGAGCCCTGGCCCACATCCCACCCATATGGGCAGGGTGCCTCCCACATAGCTACTCTGCAGTGCCTGCATACCGCTGGCCAGTTGCCAAGGCCACTACATGCTCATCACCGCTGTTCACGGCTCGCATCCCACCACCATAGGTGCCACAGAAGTCTGACCATGTGGCCCACTGCTTGGGGTGCCACCCACCACTCCAAAGTGTACTGTCCCACAATGTCCTCAGGTGGGGGGCTACATGTGACCCGTCTAGTCGAAGACACAGCCATAGTGATGGCGGCCATTCCACTGGCTTGGGAGGGCCTGCCTGGCCTAACCACATGGGTGAGTGATGGACCACAGAGGCAACAGGTCACCACCAACATGTGGCAAGTCCAGTACTCCACCAACCACACAGTGGCGTAAGGCTGTAACATGCCCCCAATATCGCTGCTCACCCCCCACAACTCAGCCCCTGGTACTGTCCACAGCAATGGCACATTACATATCGGTTCCCCTGACCATCCACCTTCGGGAGGGCCATGTCTGCACACCACCCTCCCATTCCACAGTACGGGGACTCTACCACATTGCACTGCACAGGGGCTCCCCCTGCCACACTGCGGACACCTGTGCCACACACATTGTTGGCCTATGAGTGCATCACTCCATTGGACATGCTGCCTGTCACTGTCTGTCAATCTTGAGACAGAGCATGCAGAACATGTACAGCAGGGTGCAGCCAGACAGTGCCGTGGTTACACATGCTAACACCATGTCCCCCTATCTATATCAGTACCATCCCTCCAAATGCCCCCCCTCAAACATGTATGACTGCGTGTCAGAAGTCCCTCTTATAGCCTACAGTGGTCATACGTGGTGCCCCCTGCACAACAGATGTATCTACAGTGACACCGAGCAGTGGCCTACAGGAACACATACTACAGATCACAGTGCTAATGCAGTAATGAATAGCATATGGAACACGACAGGCATTCACATGTCTGTACACAACTGTGTACAGTGCGTTATGCCTGCCTACACGCCCTTGTACACAAGTCTATACAGCACGACAGTGGCCTGTACCCACAGTAGGGTTTTATTTAACTCTAATAAGTGACATCATTGCTCATAAGGTTGTCACACACTGTGACAATGCAGAGCACTTGCCTCACTGTGTGTAGCAAACAAAACACCTGTAGGATACCTATATTAATGCATTCTGTACAGTTACTATTGTCCCAAGGAAACAACCGCTAATCAATTAGTCAAATCCCTGCCACAGTGATGTCTGTTGCAGTTCTCCACATGCAGGCCATGGGTTCCACATTGTGACAGGCAATGTACAACAAATGGGCTACATATGGCACAGAGGTATGCATGTCCCAGTACCTCATGCCAACAACAGATGTAGTAGGGGTATATGGGGGGGCCTACTGTGACCTAGTACTCACCAGTCTGCTGAGTTTCTGATTCTGTCCAAGTCCTGCTGGCACTGTACATATGTAGCTCTCTCCAACTGCCAGGTCTGTAATCCCTGTACTGCTGCACAGTGCCTGGGCCTTTCTGCTCACAACCGCACATGCTCAATGTGCTTTTCGCACGTGTGTCACATGCTACACGTAGTGGATGCACGTACGCAGCATACATGACAGCAATTGCATTGTGCAATGCCGCTGTCTGGAATGGCATCTGTGATGTGCGGATGCGGCCTACCTTTGTCACGCATATGCATGTGCGCTGTGCCACAGAAATGCACTTTGTGGAATGGTTGTGGTGGCAGGTTGTGTGGTACCTGTGCTCAGGCCCCTGTGTGTGTGTGTGTAGTCTGTGTGTGCACGTGCACACCTGAGGGGGAGGCATGGCAGGCACCCCATTGGCTCTGGCAACACATAGAGCAATGTTGCCCCCCGGGGAGCACACCCTACCCAGCATGGTCCCAGTAAGGCCCTAGCAATGCAATGACAAAATGACAACACACCACAGGGTTGAGGTGCAAACATGTTTATTTACATGGTGATCATTACACACATGTGCCCATTGCACGGTGCACCCCATTTCCACCCAACACACGTGCCCCACACACACCCATGCACACAGTCATGCATACACACACACACACACACACACACCCATGTGACTGCATAGTGCCCCCCATGAACATGTGCCCCCTGCCATACATATGGCCCCACACCCCCATTGCAGCCCCACTCAACAATTCCCCTACTGCACAGGTTCCCCGGGTGGCTCACGGCCATCTGCCACATGCACGCCATCCTCGCACCAACCCCTCTGATGCCGGGTGTTGGGCTGTGGGGGCCCTGCTGGTCTGGTGGGCTGTGCATTGCCCTGGCGGGCCTCCCCTGGCATTGCACCCTGTGTGCCTGTGTGTGCCCCCACAGGTGGTCTGCTGTGCCTCTGCCCACGCAAGCCTATGTGCCTCTGTGCCACATGTGGCAGCAGTTATGCTGGGGCTGCACGGTGTGTTCCCCCACTCCGTCCTGAGTGTCTTGGGCCCTGCGCAGCCTGCAGTGCACTCTTCTCGGTGTGCCCACCACCCTGTGCATGGTCCGTGACTGACCCCATACCTGTGGGACTGTGTGTGGTGATCGGCCTGGCCTGTGCCTGTGTTGCCGGCATGCCTGTGTGCGCCAACATTGTCACATCCTGGCACTGTCCTGCACCCGGGTCAGTGTGGGTGGTGCCTGACTGGGCATGTGACCGGGTAGCATAGACTGGCAGGTGGGCGGGTACTGACGCCAGGGCCTGGAGTGGGGAGGGTTTCCAATCGCCCGTGGATGTGTTCAGGTGCTGGACTGCTGGCGGCCAGGGGTGCCATCCTCTGGGCCAGGTGGTGCAGCAGCAGCAGTGCATGCTCTATGGCCTGCATGGCAGTGGCCATGGCTGTATCCTGGCACCATTGGTGTGCCAGCATGTTCTCCAGACCTGTGCTGAGGTGGTCCATGATGACCGTCTGGCATTCGGCACAGTGCCGGATGCCCATTGGCATCCCCCAGGCCAGCCATGCATGCCACTGTATCTCTCGTGAATGTCTTCAGGGTGCCAGAGATGCTTGTTAGCTGCAGCTCCATGCAGGTGTGATGCTCCTGCATGCCCTGCTGTATGTTTGCCAGCTCCTGCCTGCAGTCCCCCCCTGGCCAGCCAGCACTGACTGGCAATAGTCATTGATGTAGGCTGGTGGGGACAGCTGGTCCTGCAGCACCCCAACAGCCTCATCCAACTCGTCCTCAAGTCCACGTGCACTCAGTGGGCTGAGCAGCCCTATGCCAGTGTCCTCAGCCACCAGTAGGTCTGGTTCCAATGCCTCCCGCTTGACCATGGGTGTCTGCACCGCCTCCACAAATGTGATGGCACTGCTGGTGGTGTCCTCAGCAGTCCCCTGCTGTTCCCATGGTGGTCCAGCTGCATCGTTCTCATTTCTGTCCACCGCCTCTTCTGCCATGGGGCTGTCACAATCTCCACTCCCCTTGGACTCAGACATCGGCTCTGGTGTTCCTGCCACAGGTGTGCTGGTGGCAAAGCTGCCTCCAGCGTCCGTCGGGCTGCCGTTATCAGCTGACACCATGCTGGTGGCGTGGGCCATGCCAGCGCCTTCCCAGCCCTGCCGCTGCTGCTCCCACCCGCTGGCTCTGCTGGGGCCACCTGTGCCAGCTGCCACTGTACCTGTTGAATGGGAAACATGTTAGTGTGTCCCTGCATCACAGGGTGCCCTCACCTGCCTGATCTGTGTTTCCCTCACATGTCTGCTTCAGGGTGGCGCTCTGGCATTGCACCCATCACACCTCTGTGCTGTCCCACCTAGTGTATACCTCCACTGTACATGTGTCCTGCACCAATGGTGTGGACCCCTACCATTGCTGCCCTTGCTGTGCTGTACATCCTGGTACGACAACTCTGACTGTCCCACAGCCGCCTTGTACTGCTCCCCACTGCACAGTGACACCACGTATGGGCACACACTTGGGCCCTCACTGCGCTGCAGGGGCCTGCACCCCTGGGTGCCTACGGATTCCATAAAAGCCATGCACGGCCCCTGCGGCCCTCGCCTGCACTCAGCAGGCACTGGGATAGTGACCCATGCCACGTCCCTACTGCCCAGCACATGCCTGTGCATGATCCCCCCAAGCACATGGTGCTGATCACAGCATCCCCTAGTGCAGCCCAGCCCATCCCTCAGCATGTCCCCCCAACAGCTCACAGTGCAGGACACACAGTGCAGCCCTGCCCAACCCCTAGCATGCTGCCCACCCAACAGTTCACAGTGCAGGACACACAGTGCAGCCCAGCCCATCCCTCAGCATGCTGCCTCCCAACAGTTTCACAGTGCTGACACGCAGTGCGGCCCAGCCCACCCCCAGCATGCCCACCAACAGTTCACAGTGCAGGACACACAGTGCAGCCCCTGCCCATCCCTCAGCATGCACCCCCAACAGTTCAAGTGCAGGACACACAGTGCAGCCATGCCCATCCCTCAGCATGCTGCCCCCACAACAGTTCACAGTGCAGGACACACAGTGCAGCCCAGCCCATCCCTCAGAATGCTGTCCCCCAACAGTTCACAGTGCAGGACACCCAGTTCAGCCCAGCCCATCCCTCAGCATGCTGCCCCCCCAACAGTTCACAGTGGAGGACACACAGTGCAGCACAGCCCATCCCTCAGCATGCTGTCCACCAACAGTTCACAGTACAGAATACACAGTGCAGCCCAGCCCTTCCCTCAGCATGCTGTCCCCCAACAGTTCACAGTGCAGAACACAGTGCAGCCCAGCCCATCCCTCAGCATGCACCCCAACAGTTCACAGTGCAGGACACACAGTGCAGCCCAACACATCCTCCAGCATGCTGTTCCCCAACAGTTCACAGTGCAGAACACACAGTGCAGCCCAGCCCATCCCTCAGCATGCACCCCCCAACAGTTGCAGTGCAGAACACACAGTGCAGCCCAGCCCATCCCTCAGCATGCCTCCCCAACAGTTCACAGTGCAGGACACACAGTGCAGCCCAGCCCATCCCTCAGCATGCCTCCCCAACAGTTCACAGTGCAGGACACACAGTGCAGCCCAGCCCATCCCTCAGCATGTCCCCAACAGTTCACAGTGCAGGACACACAGTGCAGCCACAGCCCATCCCTCAGAATGCTGCCCCCAACAGTTCACAGTGCAGGACACACAGTGCAGCCCAGCCCATCCCTCAGCATGCCTCCCACAACAGTTCACAGTGCAGGACACACAGTGCAGCCCAGCCCATCCCTCAGCATGTCCCCCAACAGTTCACAGTGCAGGACACACAGTGCAGCCCAGCCCATCCCTCAGAATGCTGCCCCCAACAGTTCACAGTGCAGGGCACACAGTGCAGACCAGCCCATTCCTCAGCATGCTGCCCCTCAACAGTTCACAGTGCAGGACACACAGTGCAGCCCAGCTCATCCCTCAGCATGCTGCTCCCCAACAGTTCACAGTGCAGGACACACAGTGCAGACCAACCCATCCCTCAGCATCCCCCAACAGTTCACATGCAGGGCACACAGTGCAGCCCAGCCCATCCCTCAGCATGCTGACCCCAACAGTTCACAGTGCAGGACACAGTGCAGCCCTGCCCATCCCTCAGCACTGCCCCCAACAGATCACAGTGCAGGCACACAGTGCAGCTGAGCCCATCCCTCAGCATGCTGCCCCCAACAGTTCACAGTGCAGGACACAGTGCAGCCCTGCCCATCCCTCAGCAATGCTGCCCCCAACAGTTCACAGTGCAGGACACACAGTGCAGCTCAGCCCATCCCTCAGCATGCACCCCCCCAACAGTTCACAGTGCAGGACACACAGTGCAGCCCAGCCCATCCCTCAGCATGCTGCCCCCTCAACAGTTCACAGTGCAGAACACACAGTGCAGCCCAGCCCATCCCTCAGCATGCTGCCCCCCAACAGTTCACAGTGCAGGACACACAGTGCAGCCCTGCCCATCCCTCAGCATGCTGCCCCCCAACAGTTCACAGTGCAGGACACACAGTGCAGCCCAGCACATCCCTCAGCAGGCTGTTCCCCAACAGTTCACAGTGCAGAACAGACAGTGCAGCCCAGCCCATCCCTCAGCATGCACCCCCCAACAGTTCGCAGTGCAGAACACACAGTGCAGCCCAGCCCATCCCTCAGCATGCCTCCCCAACAGTTCACAGTGCAGGACACACAGTGCAGCCCAGCCCATCCCTCAGCATGTCCCCCCAACAGTTCACAGTGCAGGACACACAGTGCAGCCCAGCCCATCCCTCAGCATGCACCCCCCAACAGTTCGCAGTGCAGAACACACAGTGCAGCCCAGCCCATCCCTCAGCATGCCTCCCCAACAGTTCACAGTGCAGGACACACAGTGCAGCCCAGCCCATCCCTCAGCATGTCCCCCCAACAGTTCACAGTGCAGGACACACAGTGCAGCCCAGCCCATCCTCAGCATGTCCCCCCAACAGTTCACAGTGCAGGACACACAGTGCAGCCCAGCCCACCCCTCAGCATGCCTCCCCCAACAGTTCACAGTGCAGGACACACAGTGCAGCCCAGCCCATCCCTCAGCATGTCCCCCAACAGTTCACACAGTGCAGGACACACAGTGCAGCCCTGCCCATCCCTCAGAATGCTGTCCCCAACAGTTCACAGTGCAGGACACACAGTGCAGCCCAGCCCATCCCTCAGCATGCCTCCCAACAGTTCACAGTGCAGGACACACAGTGCAGCCCAGCCCATCCTCAGCATGTCCCCAACAGTTCACAGTGCAGGACACACAGTGCAGCCCTGCCCATCCCTCAGAATGTGCCCCCAACAGTTCACAGTGCAGGACACACAGTGCAGCCCAGCCCATCCCCCGCATGCTGCCCCTAACAGTTCACAGTGCAGAACACACGTGTAGCCCAGCCCATCCCTCAGCATGCTGCCCCCAACAGTTCACAGTGCAGGACACACAGTGCAGACCAGCCCATCCCTCAGCATATCCCCCAACAGTTCACAGTGCAGGCACACAGTGCAGCCCAGCCCATCCCTCAGCATGTGACCCCCAACAGTTCACAGTGCAGGACACACAGTGCAGCCCTGCCCATCCCTCAGCATGCTGCCCCCAACAGATCACAGTGCAGGACACACAGTGCAGCTGAGCCCATCCCTCAGCATGCTGCCCCCAACAGTTCACAGTGCAGGACACACAGTGCAGCCCTGCTCCATCCCTCAGCATGCTGCCCCCAACAGTTCACAGTGCAGGACACAGTGCAGCCCAGCCCATCCCTCAGCATGCACCCCAACAGTTCACAGTGCAGGACACACAGTGCAGCCCAGCCCATCCCTCAGCATGCTGCCCTCAACAGTTCACAGTGCAGAACACACAGTGCAGCCCTGCCCATCCCTCAGAATGCTGCCCCAACAGTTCACAGTGCAGGGCACACAGTGCAGCCCAGCCCATCCCCCAGTGCTGCCCCAACAGTTCACAGTGCAGGACACACAGTGCAGGCCAACTCATCCCTCAGCATCCCCCCAACAGTTCACAGTGCAGGGCACACAGTGCAGTCAGCCCATCCTCAGCATGCTGACCCCAACAGTTCACGTGCAGGACACACAGTGCAGCCTGCCCATCCCTCAGCATGCTGCCCCCAACAGTTCACAGTGCAAACACACAGTGCAGCCCATCCCTCAGCATGCTGCCCCCCAACAGTTCACAGTGCAGGACACACAGTGCAGCCCTACTCATCCCTCAGCATGCTGCCCCCAACAGTTCACAGTGGGGCACACACAACAGTAGCCCATCCTCAGCATGCACCCCCAACAGTTCACAGTGCAGGACACAGAGTGCAGCCCAGCCCATCCCACAGCATGCTGCCCTCAACAGTTCCAGTGCAGAACACACAGTGCAGCCCAGCCCATCCCTCAGCATGCTCCCCAACAGTTCATAGTGCAGGACACACAGTGCAGCCCAGCCCAGCCCTCAGCATGTCCCCCAACAGTTCACAGTGCAGGACACACAGTGCAGCCCAGCCCAGCCCTCAGCATGTCCCCCCAACAGTTCACAGTGCAGGACACACAGTGCAGCCCAGCCCATCCTCAGCATGCCCCCCCAACAGTTCACAGTGCAGGACACACAGTGCAGCCCAGCCCATCCTCAGCATGCTCCCCACAACAGTTCACAGTGCAGGACACACAGTGCAGCCCTAGCCCATACCTCAGAATGCTGTCCCCAACAGTTCACAGTGCAGAACACACAGTGCAGCCCAGCCCATCCCTCAGCATGCCTCCCCAACAGTTCACAGTGCAGGACACACAGTGCAGCCCAGCCCATCCCTCAGCATGCCCCCCAACAGTTCACAGTGCAGGACACACAGTGCAGCCCAGCCCAGCCCTCAGCATGCCCCCCCCAACAGTTCATAGTGCAGGACACACAGTGCAGCCCAGCCCATCCCCTCAGCTGTCCCCTCAACAGTTCACAGTGAAGGACACACAGTGCAGCCCAGCCCAGCCCTCGGCATGCCCCCACAACAGTTTACAGTGCAGGACACACAGTGCAGACCAACTCAGCCCTCCGCATGCCCCCACAACAGTTCACAGTGCAGGACACACAGTGCAGCCCAGCCCAGCCCTCAGCATGTGACCCCAACAGTTCACAGTGCAGGACACACAGTGCAGCCCAGCCCAGCCCTCAGCATGCCCCCAACAGTTCACAGTGCAGGACACACAGTGCAGCCCAGCCCAGCCCTCAGCATGCCCCCCCAACAGTTCACAGTGCAGGACACACAGTGCAGCCCAGCCCATCCTCAGCATGTCCCCCACCAGTTCACAGTGCAGGGCACACAGTGCAGCCAGCCCATCCTCAGCATGCACCCCCAACAGTTCACAGTGCAGGACACACAGTGCAGCCCAGCCCATCGCTCAGCATGCTGTCCCCCAACAGTTTGCAGTGCAGAACACACAGTGCAGCCCAGCCCATCCCTCAGCATGCACCCCCCAACAGTTTGCAGTGCAGAACACAAAGTGCAGCCAACCCATCCCTCAGCATGCCCCCAACAAGTTCCAGTGCAGGACACACAGTGCAGCCCAGCCCATCCCTCAAGCATGCTGTACCCCAACAGTTCACAGTGCAGAACACATAGTGCAGCCCAGCCCATCCCTCAGCATGCACCCCCAACAGTTCGCAGTGCAGGACACACAGTGCAGCCCAGCCCAGCCCTCAGCATGCCTCCTCAACAGTTCACAGTGCAGGACACACAGTGCAGCCCAGCCCATCCCTCAGCATGCTCCCCAACAGTTCACAGTGCAGGACACACAGTGCAGCCCTGCCCATCCCTCAGCATGCTGCCCCCCAACAGTTCACAGTGCAGGACACACAGTGCAGCCCAGCCCATCCCTCAGCATGCACCCCCAACAGTTCACAGTGCAGAACACACAGTGCAGCCCAGCCCATCCTCAGCATGCTGCCCACTCAACAGTTCTACAGTGCAGGACACACAGTGCAGCCCTGCCTATCCCTCAGCATGCTGCCCCCACCAGTTCACAGTGCAGGGCACACAGTGCAGCTCCAGCCCATCCCTCAGCATGCACCCCCAACAGTTCAGCAGTGCAGGAACACAGTGCAGCCCAGCCCATCGCTCAGCATGCGACCCCAACAGTTTGCAGTGCAGAACACACAGTGCAGCCCAGCCCATCCCTCAGCATGCACCCCCAACAGTTTGCAGTGCAGAACACACAGTGCAGCCAGCCCATCCCTCAGCATGCTCTCCCCAACAGTTCACAGTGCAGGACACACAGTGCAGCCCAGCCATCCCTCAACATGCTACCCCAACAGTTCAGCAGTGCAGAACACACAGTGCAGCCCAGCCCATCCTCAGCATGCCTCCTCAACAGTTCACAGTGCAGGACACACAGTGCAGCCCAGCCCATCCCTCAGCATGCCTCCTCAACAGTTCACAGTGCAGGACACACAGTGCAGCCCAGCCCAACCCTCAGCATGCTCCCCCAACAGTTCACAGTGCAGGGCACACAGTGCAGCTCAGCCCATCCCTCAGCATGCCCCCCCAACAGTTCACAGTGCAGGACACACAGTGCAGCCCAGCCCATCCCTCAGCATGCACCCCCCAACAGTTCACAGTGCAGGACACACAGTGCAGCCCAGCCCAGCCCTCAGCATGCTGCCCCCAACAGTTCACAGTGCAGGACACACAGTGCAGCCCAGCCCATCCCTCAGCATGCTGCCCCCCAACAGTTCACAGTGCAGGACACACAGTGCAGCCCAGCCCATCCCTCAGCATGCTGTCCCCCAACAGTTCACAGTGCAGGACACACAGTGCAGCCCAGCCCATCGCTCAGCATGCTGTCCCCCAACAGTTCACAGTGCAGAACACACAGTGCAGCCCAGCCCATCCCTCAACATGTCCCCCCACCAACAGTTCGCAGTGCAGGACACACAGTGCAGCCCAGCCCATCCCTCAGCATGCTGTCCCCAACAGTTCACAGTGCAGAACACACAGTGCAGCCCAGCCCATCCTCAGCATGCACCCCCAACAGTTCGCAGTGCATGACACACAGTGCAGCCCAGCCCATCCCTCAGCATGCCTCCTCAACAGTTCACAGTGCAGGACAAACAGTGCAGCCCAGCCCATCCCTCAGCATTCCTCCCCAACAGTTCACAGTGCAGCCCAGCCCATCCCTCAGCATGCTGTCCCCAACAGTTTACAGTGCAGAACACACAGTGCAGCCCAGCCCATCCCTCAGCATGTACTCCCCCAACAGTTCGCAGTGCAGAACACACAGTGCAGCCCAGCCCATCCTCAGCATGCTGTCCCCAACAGTTCACAGTGCAGAACACACAGTGCAGCCCAGCCCATCCTCAGCATGCACCCCCAACAGTTCGCAGTGCAGAACACACAGTGCAGCCCAGCCCATCCTCAGCATGCCTCACCAACAGTTCACAGTGCAGCCCTGCCCATCCCTCAGCATGCCCCTTCCTGGTTCTTGGACCTGCCTAACCCTCCATGGTTGCCCATGGGTCGTTCTTTTGCACTGCTGCACATGGCAGCTGCTCACATGTCTGTCCCTGTCCTGCCCTCACCATTTTCTGGTTCCCTTGGCCCACTTTGTGGCTGTCTGTGGCCATGTGGCAGTCTTGTGGCATGCCTCCCCACCATTGCAACTGCCTACACATTGCCAACCCACTCCCCCCAACTTTTCCGTTGGCTTGGGTGCTGTTTTCCTGCCTGGCCTGGCCTGTCCCAAACATTGCTGGCGGTTTGTCCCTACCTGTGGCCGTCCACTGTCTGTATGTGTCTAGCTGTGTGACACCAACGATGCTCTGCTGGCTGAGATGTGCCGCTATCCTCCTCTCATTGGCGCTGGGTGGCTCCAGCTGGATGGGTCCACCCCCTGTGCCCTGGGCACTGTGCCTATTCTGCGCCATCTTGTGCTTCACTGGGCACTTCAGGTCATTCCATTTTTCTGCACATCACTTACCCTGCGCTGTGCAGCATTGGCATTGACCCTGCGTGTCACCCTGTCCCATGCCTCTTCCGTTTCTCCCTCCTCTTGGCATCCCCTCCACGGCCCGTGAGGAGTACATGGTGGCAATCTATCTGCTCCACCAGGCTGTTAACCTCATTGTGAAAGTTCCTCTTCCTACTCTAACGTTCTACTGCCACTTGTGCCATTGCTGTGGCATATCTGCTGGCGTTTATGTTGGGGCACTACTGCATGTTGCGTACTTTTATACGGTGTATCTTGTGTGTCGCGACTTACGCAATTGCGTTTGGCATATTCTTGTGGGTTCTAGAATTTCATGTATCTCACATGTCGCAGTTGCTATTGCATTATCTTATGCAACTGCATTTCTTGCACCTGGCATATTTCTCTTTCTAGAATCGGGCCCAACGTCTGCACCCTCCACCTCATCCCAATACTACCAAACACAAAAATGAGTATGTAATAAATATTCTTCCTGATCTCCTTACTGCCACAGGCAGGAACCAAATGCCTTCACTTAACCTGGAGCACTCACTAAACACTGCCACCATTTTTTCAATAAAATCTTTATAAGTCACTTGCTGTTGCTGCACCAGTCAGCAGTGATGTCAACATTATTTGTTTTATTTTTTTATTTTGTAACTGAGTAAGGCCCACTAGGCATAAGTGCCTGTTTTCAGGGGTGACCTGGGAGCACTGGGCAGTTAAGTGACTTGCTCAGAGTCACACAGCATGCAAGTGGAGCTTGTGAGAATCAAACCCAGGTCTGGTCTGCTGGATGTATCAAGCTCATTCATACCTCGTTCCTCTAACCTCTAGGCTATACTGCCAGCCATGGCATCTGAATGCTGCATTCATTGTGATGCCCATAGCAACTGGAGACAAACAATGCACATGGCACTGTTTCAAAAAGAAACCCATGAACTGTGCTAATGGAGTTTGTCTGTTAAAAGGCAGACTAGATTGTCCTAGTGGCACTCCCAATTGGCTGCTTATAGGATAAGTAGTAAGGAAGGAAGGGAGGAGGAGGAGGAAAGGAGGGAAGGGGGATGACAAGAATGACAAGTGAGGGAGGGTCCAGCAAATATGGTGAGTCACAAGTGATGTCACAAGAGGGGAAGGGATGGAACATGGGAGGCACAGGGAGGGATAGGTCAGGGGCAAGAGGTGAGGAGTTAGAAGCAAGATCCTTTTAAGTGGCTACACAGAAGGAATCAGCCTCTTTTTCTGCTACTTACTGGTTTTGCAGGAGCAGTACATCAGATGGGCAGAGATATTGTATTTAAAGGAAATTTCAGTGGGAAGTTTCTCATTTTGTCAGAAGAAAGATCACATTTTTCTGCTGCCTTTTCAGTGAACTATTGTGAAGAATGTCATTCTTAGCAGGTTTTTAGACAGATTGTGGCAGTGTTCCCTGAAGGACCAAGCTTCACCGTTTGAGCAGGACTGATGATTTGGAGCAGGTAAGGGCAGGAGCTCGGCCCCCGAGTATAGCAGTCCTGGCAAAGTTGTGGTTGCAAGGAGGGACATTTACCAGGCAAGTTAGGGAACCGGTGGGAAGGGCTTCCCAAGCGGGCAAGAGAGGTTGTCTTGGTATGAGGGGATGAAGATGGTAGGGGCGATAGCCTGTTTTGTTTAAGGTATGGTGAGCACAGGGCTTAAAAAAAAGATAAACACAAGAATGCAGTTTTTGGTTAGTCTTGGAGTGTGGGGAATTGTTGGGGGCTGGGGGGCAGTGTGGGAGGGGGACATGGTGCCAATCTACGAATGGGGAGGAAGTGCATCGGAAAGTGTGCCAAAAATGTTTGTGCTACATTATTTACTGGTTCAGCAGGGGAGCCCCAGGAATGTTGAAAAGAGGGCGACATTTGGCTGGAGGCCCAGGCAAATGGCAAGCCTAGGCTAGCCCGTGGTGGATGGCATCTGATGTCATCGCCACATAAAAATGGGACTGCAGCCAGTTTTCATTGTTGGCGGATTTCCTGTACATCTCGGGATTAACTAAGCAGGATTTTGTCTTTCTAGGCAAATGTTATCTTTGTATTCTGCATTCTGTTTTTTTGCACTCACGGTGCCCAGAGCCTCCGGGATTGGGCACCTTAGAAATACATTTTCCTTGCCTTGTCTTGCCTAATTGGGTCAATGAGGAGCAGAAAGAAAAGGGGATAGTTGGCTGGGGAGCCTGAGACACCAGTCAGGCCAAAGCCTGGACCACGCAGCGGGTGGTGTCTGACATCACCACCACATGGAAAATGGGCCCGCAAGCAAGCGTTTTGCAAGGTCTTAGAAACTTGCTGCTTTGGGAGGCAAAGAAGGTTGGAGAGAGAGTGATGATATTCATAGGGAGGGCTGACAAGTGGGTGATAGTCCATGGAAGGAGAGAGAGGGGCTCAGGGCCACAGCACAATGGGTGGGGACTTGAGCAGGTTACCCAGGAAAGGTGGCAGGAGTAGCACCATGTGATGAGCCAGGCCACACAAAAGTGAGGATGATTCTTTTCATCCTAGCTTTAGAGGCAATTCCATTTTGGTATGCAGCAATGTTTTAGGGACAAAAAAAGGAAAAAGTGGAAGGAAAAGGATGAGTATGTAGAGTAATCCAATATTGGAGGGGAGTCATATTAATGGGGCAACATTTTGGTATAGAGGTAGCCTATTTAATGTGCACATGGAATATTACACTATAGCACGATTTGTGCCCTGCCATATTTGTGAAAAAAAATATATATATATATATACAGTATATATCACCAGTTACCAACTTAGCAGACAGAAGGGGGAAGGATGCCTGGGGGATGATGGAACCAGCCAAGGGGAAGGGGGCAGTTCTGAGGCAGAAGCAGGATGGGGTGTCAACCCAGAACAAGAGGGTCAGTTTTAGGTGCGCATACTGAAGGATAACCTGTTAGTCAGGAGCATGGGCAGGCTTGTAGGGTGCAATAAAAGGCAATGGCGGGCAACTGAGGATATATATACAAAAAAAAAACAATAACTATTAAAAACAAGCATTTGTCAATGCCGAATGTTTGCTTGCTGGTATTAGCATTGGGCATGCAGGGGTTAGACAGATGCAGAATAGGAATGGCAGTGAAGTATTGAAGTTCATGCCAACCCCACCTCCATCCTGTAGAGACAAACAGGCATTGGATTAAGTGTTTGGTTCATCGGCAATGACGGGCATGCCATGTGCCACTCTGCACTACATGAACAAAATCACAGATCGGGCAGGATGTGAAGAATGACAGCTATACCATCTATAGGGAGGTGTGAAGAGATGGCAATGTTGAACAGCTGTACTGGGAATATAAAAAGTGCTCACTCATGCAAGCATACAGTATGTGGAAACTGCGCAACGCATGCACATTGCACAGTCATTTTATGGACGTTCGTCACCAAATTTTCAAAATAGGCATTGTAGGACCTCTGCTCATGAACAGAGTCAGTGTGATTATCTTGATGTGTCCTGAACACTGATTTCCTAGAGCAAGCACGCTATTCTGCGCAAGAAGTGCAAAACACATTTTGGCCAGGATGTGAAAAATGACAGCTGTACTATTCATAAGGAGGTGCAGAAAAATGGCAATGTTGAAAAGCTGGAGTGAACATATTACAAATGTGCGAAGTTATGCACGTGACTGGAAACAGTGCAACGCACGCTTGTAACACAGTCATTTTATGGAGTTTGATCACCAAATTTTCAACATAGGCATTTTATGGTCTGTGCTAATGAACAGTGTCACTGTGATTTTGTTAATGTGGCCGCAACACTGATTTCCCACAGTGGCCGTGCTGCTCTGCGCTGCAGGTGCAAAATTGCATTTCAGCCAGGATGTGTAAAATGACAGCTGTATTGTTCATAAGGAGGGCCGGAAAAAAGGCAATGTTGAAAATCTGGAGTGACCATATTACAAATGTGCGACGTTATGAGCATGCATGGAAACTGTGCAACAGATGCTCATAACACAGTCATTTTATAGGCTTTTGTCACCAAATTTTCAACATAGGCATTTTAGGACCTCTGCTAATGAACAGCGTCACTGTGATTTTCTTCATGCATCCCAAACACTGATTTCCCACAGTGACCGCGCTATTCTGCGCCACAAGTGTGAAAACACATTTCACCCAGGATGTGAAAAATGACAACTGTACTGTTCATAAAGAGGTGGTGAATAATGGCAATGTTGAAAATCTGGACTGAAAATATGGCAAATTCGTGAAGTTACGTGCGCACATAGCAACTGCACAATGCACACTTGTAAAACAGTCATTTCTTGGATTTTTTCGACCAAATTTGCAACATACACTTTTTGAGAGCCCACCTCATGAGCACTGGCACTGTCATTTAGTTAATTGGTCCCAAAAGGTGATTCCACACAGTGACCACAAAATCACCTTTCAGGGATGACTAACGCCATGACAGTGACAGAATTCATGAGGAGGGATCCTAAACTCCCATGTTGAAAATTTGCGCCAAATTTCAAAAAATGCTTGAGATATGCAAAAAGTTGAAAACCCTATCTATCCTATTATACAGCTTACCGGCATTTACTTAGTTCATGATCGGCTTTGAAGAGTGCAGGCGTGTTCTCGATCCACGAAGATCTTATCCAGACTCGGATAAGTATAGGGTGAGGGGGTGGGGAGGCAGGTGCACAGTGAGGGTGCAGGTTGTGGGGAGGGCCAGGGAGACTGCAAGGGACCATTTTTGTTTTACAGGTTGTAAACAAAACAAAAAAAAATTGTGGGACTGTTTTTCCTTTGCAGAGGCATTGGGCACACTGGGGTGAGCTCCCAGCATGCCACCTGAACTTTGTTTTTTTTGGGAGGTGTAGCCGACCGGGGACTGGCCACTCCCATCAGTACAAAAGTGCGGGGATCTAAGAGCCGAGGGAGATTGGGCACCCCCTCGGTCTCTCATGTTACACTTTGGGGGGCTGATGCCGATGGGGAATGGGCTTCTCCATCGGCACATCACACAGGGAGTGGGACCATACTGCCGATGGGGACTAGGCTCCCCTGCCAGCAAGTCAACATCGGGGATGGATGCCGATAGGGATTGTGGCCCCTGTCGGCAAAAACACACATCTGTGGGGAGGGGCATATGCTGCAGAGGGGGATTAGGTACCCCCTCGGCACTGGGGCTCTTTGATATTGTTTGAAAACACAGCAGCAAGGCCCCACCATGTTCACAAACAATATCACACTAGCAATGTTCCACCCAGCAATGAGGTCACTCCCTCATTGCAGCAATCACTGACGCTGCAATGATGAGGCGGCCCGTGATTGCTGCAGCAAAAATGTTACAACTTGGTACACCTTCTGGAAGCCAGTGTCATCAGCACACTGTGCCTCCATTGGTGCACAACAGCCAGGCCCCCAAATGCAATGATTCTGTTGGAAGCCACACTGCCGCACCTCCCCAACCCACTTCTCTCCTAAGCTGTCACGTAATGTTTCTTGTGCATGCACAAGCAAACATAAAAAGAAGGGGGAAATGATGAAAATAGTCTTATCAGATGATGGGGGTCACAAGGCATTTAACTTTGTTCCTTTTTCTCAGTTCTCTCCTGACTTTCTTTAGGGAGGCAGAACCAACTTGGCACCAAGGAAGAGCAAACCCACCAGAGAGGATGCCTAGAGCACCATATTGGAGCAGGCGGACAGGGCAAGCAAAGCATGGCAACTGGTGGAGAGTTTGGAACCAGGGAAGATGGAGGAGAAGTGGAAGGCTGATAGAGGCAGGGAGGGAAAGGAAAGTGGCCCCAGTGAAGCCAGTTAGACCAATGAGGGAACCCCCAGCACCAGTGGGACCATCCCAGCTGATTAGCCTGGAGTGGCCACAACCCAGTACACCCATAGTGCCTCTACCTCAGCCTGAGCCTGTGCCACTTCAGGCACCTGATCCCACCCCAATGTTCCTGGCAGTACCTAGTCCACTATCTGCTCCAGCCCCAGTGGAACCTCAGACACCAGGGCAACTACCAGTGTGGCCAGTGGGCCCTGGTCCAATAAAACTGCCTCGGCCAGGACCAGCCCCCACATTGGCAACAGCCCCACAAACAGGTAATGGTGGAGTGAGTGTGAGGGATGGCAAAAAAGAGTATGTAGAATAAATAATTAACTCCTTGGGGGCGGGAGGGTTGGGAAACTGGGAAAAGCTTTGTCAGATATTAAAGCAGGACAGAGTGTGACAGGAGGCACAGATGAAAAACACAGAAGGGCTAGGGGTGAGGATGGGGTCCAGGAAAATTGGTTCTCCAGGCATGAGGATAGGGAAACACATACATATGGCCATGAAGGATAAGATATGGAAAGGGAATATGTGGATATATTTACACTGGTAAGTAGGGAAGCAGTGACACAATACGATGAGAAGGAGAGCATAGGGACGAGTGAGATGGTGGCAGAAGTGGTACTGCTAGGAAAGAAGGAGGAGAATAAGTTACTAAGGGGAAGACATGGGACACCTGGTTTACCAGTTTTGCTATATACTCAGCGATAGTCAAGGAGAAGAAACCAGAACTAGGGATACCCCTCATTTGGTATTCCTTGATCATACTGTACGGAGAGCAAAAGCCAGGGGAGGATTTGGTTGGTTGTAGTAAGACAAATTGTTCAGATGAATGGCAACTTATGGGTATGTCAGATGGGATACGAAGCAACTTGACCTGTGGACAGATTATGTTATGGATCAAGTCATCCTTATACAAAAATTTTGCTTGGGGCTACAATAGAGCATTCTGCTCCTGGCCTCAAGTGAAGACTTCAGCACACTTGTTCAAAGTGTGGATGGAGCCATCCAGTTTCCAAGTGTTGGATGAACTGGAAACAAGGAGGCAGGCCAGTGGGACTCAAGGATTACCCAACATATCTTTTTGGGGAGGAGCACAGGGTTATGGGGACAGACATGGGGTAGAGGAGCCAGATGGACGGGGTACAGTGGAAGGGGAGGACAGGGCCACTGATGATTTCATCAGGCATAACAGAGCTACAAGGGGGGGCACAGAGGGATGGGACCACAGCAAGGGGTGGCAGGGCAGGGTGGGGGGCAGCAGGTATACTGCAATAGTAAGCAGTTTCCCATGGGCAAGCACCCCCATCAAGGTAGAAGCCTTGGAGAGCCAACTAAGAGGCTACCCAGATGGGGCAGCAGTGGGACAACTCATAGATGGTTTCCAGAGAGGTTTTAGTTTGCAATTTCAAGGCCCAAGAGAAGGCAAGGAAACAAAAAACTTGTGCTCGCTAAAGGGGAAAAAAGGATATTTTGAGGAAAAATATTCAAAAGGAGAAGGATGCTGGGAGGGTAGAGGAACCATTCAAGGACCCACCCTTGGGGGGTTTGACAGTATCCCCTCTAGGTTTGGTGCCCAAGAAACAACTGGCTGAGTACAGGGTCATTCATCACCTGTCCTACCCAGAGTGGACTCAGTCAATGACTATATTGACAAAAAGACAGCAAAGTGTCATATGTCACATTAGAGGAAGCTGTTTAGATTATCAGGGACAGCCCAGAGGCCTGGCTGGCCAAGACAGATATAGAATCAGCATTTAGCTACTGCCAGTACAGCCAGAGGATTGGGACCTGCTAGGTTTTAAGATGGATGGGCAATACTATATCAACAAGACCATGCCTATGGGGTATTCCACAGCCTGTGCCACATTTGTGCAATTTAGCACATACTTACAGTGGATGTTTTAGCAAAAGACTGGGTGCAGGACAATTATATATTATTGGATGATTTCCTGCTCATAGGGAACAGGAAACAAGAAGCAGAACACATGCTCTCCTGTTTTCAAAACTCATGTGGGGAGCTGGTGGGTGCTGTTGGCACCGGAAAAAATGGAGGGGCCAATCAGAACCATAGAATTTTTAGGGCTAGAGATTGAAACGCAAACGCAGATGTTCCATTTACCTGACAACAAGGTAGGACGATTGCGGGAACAAATAGGGGTACCCTTGGATAGAAGGAGGATTCAGTTATATCAAATACAACAGCTACTGAGTCACCTCAAATTTGCCTGCAGGGTGATAGAGCCTGGGCGGGCTTTTACCAGATGCCTGGCCAGGGCAACCAGGGGTGCAGTCAGACCACACCACTGGGTCGACATCACAAAGGGCGTGAAAGATGACTTGCAGATTTGGGGTACATTCATGCAGAACTTTAATGGGATGTCATTTTGGGAAGAGGACTGGATTTACAACAGACTTGGAGTTGTACACAGATGTATCAGAGAGGCTGGGCAAGGGGGTATTTTCGGGCCAGATGGTTCTTGGAACCATGGCCAGAAGAATGAATTAGCAGGGGTCTGACCAAGGACATTAGAGATCACATCAGAGATCACACTAATTTGGGTCAGCACCTTATTTGGGGGGGGGAAGAACTCTGTAATCAAAAGGTGATTTTCTGGTGTGACAGCAGAGCGGTATTGGACATACTCAACAACAGAGGGGCAACATCAGAATCAGTGCTGAGGGTATTACTGTGTGACACTGAGCAAGTCGCTTAACTTCCTCGTGCTTCCAGGTTGCACCTGCAAACAAGCTTTCAGCTTAGTGTGTCTCACCTGGTAAAAAAAAAAAAAAAAAAAAATTACAGTAGCTACTACTGCTGGGTTTACAGCTCAACATGTCTTTTAGGGCTAGGCACATTGATGGGCTACAGAATACCTTAGCTGACAGCTTTTCTTGTCTGCAGCTGGACAGGTTCTGGGCCATTGCCCTGAAGGCAGAGGGACAAAAAATGCCTATTCCACTGAACGTATGGGACATTGGTTGGAAGGAGCCAAATTGCTGTTTTGCAACTCCTGGGCATCCAGGACCTTGAGGCCATACAAAGGGTCTTGGTGGGCATTTCAAGCATTCAGGGAATTGCACCTCATGTAGATAAGTGGACTGGTCACTGACAAACAGATAGGAAAGGTCATAGTTTATCAGTGGGAAACAGGGCAGGCTCATGCCATGATGGGTATCCATTTGGCAGCGATCAGCATAGTATGCAACCTGAAAGAGTGGTGTAACCCAACTGAGAGCATGTTCATAATATGAATGTTGCAGTGCTGTGGACATCTAAACCAGAGGGCAGCTGACGAAGGCAACGTTTCCAGTCAGTTATTGGGAAGGCTAGTAGTTGTCTTACCCAAGATATGCAAAACATCAGAAGAGGCTATTTTATTTCATGCCATATATGTAGTAATGCTTTTTGGGGCCCTGAGGGTGAGCGAAGCAGTGGGTCATGAGAAGAGGGATGACAACATGGGTTTAAAGTAGGAGGATGTAACTTGGGAGTTGAGACAGATTCGGATATCAAGAGATCCTAGATGGATCAAGAAGGGAAGGGAAGGGGTGTTGGGTGACTGTGAGGCCAAACAGCAATGCAGTGATCTGTTACGTACAAGTGTTGTGGGCTTATGCCACAACCAGGCACAAAAAGCAAGGTCAGCTATTTACATGGGGACAGAAAAGGAGTCACAAGCTACCAGATCATAGCCGTTCTTAAGAAAGGCATGGAATTCTTGGGTGAGGATCCACTAAGTTATTCATCCCACTCCATTAGAAGTGGGGCGGCATCACAGGCCACATCGGATGGGGATCCCTGTGGCAGGTCCGTGAGATAGGACATTGGAAGTCTGGATGTTTTAAGAGACAAATACAACCTTTGAATGAATAATTGACTGACCATCTGTCTCTTACTTTATAGGTTTAAGTGGGTATAGTTATATAGTTGTATAATAAGGGAAGAAAGGCAGGGGGGATAAGGGAGGGAGTATGTAGTCAGAAAGGCAGAGCTTGGCTCAGTCATCATTTTGTCTCCTTACCAGAATATAACCAACACACTGGAATTTGGATATGTGGGCATTCCTATATTTACTGGGCAGAGAGGAGAGCCGAGAGGAAAGCAGGGGGCAAACAGCTGTATCAGGACATCAGACAGTGTAGGCTGTCGATGAAATGGGCACAAGTGTTACCCACCCTGTGGGAGATGAATGAAAGATGCCCCATGCTTGACATGATCATTGTACATCTCAGGGAAATGACATTGGGTCCAGGTCCCGGTTGGACATTTTCTTACAAATAAAACATGATTTGGAAAAAATTAAATAATGTCGTCCCTCGGTGACATTGATGTGGTCGGATATGATACCACGGAGAGTATGGCAGAATGAACACAGCCATGTAGCTATTGAGAGGGCCAGGAGAACAATGAATAGGAGGATAGGCACGCTGTTCTGGGCAATGGGGAATGGGTCATACTGAGGTGAGTTGAAGAATGGGTGGATGATTTTAACGATCAGAAAGGGTGCACCTCTCTGATATAGGAATAGACATGTTCAGTACGAAACCATGGGATAAATAGAGGTGTGGCAAAGGCAGGAGAGGAGATGATGGAAGCGGGGAATGTCTCTCATCCAACGCAGGCTGCAGACAGGCTGTGGGAGGAAATACATTTAAAAAGGGCCCAAGGGGGTGGGGAGGAGAAGTTTCAAATAGACTAGACAAGAAGGACAGCAACATCAAATTGAGAGGGTGGTAACAGTTTACAGTTACCTCCAAAATGAAGAGAAGAGTAGTCACCTAGGTTTACACCTGGGAGGTGAGAAGAAGGAAGGAGAAGAAAGATGATGTATAATAATAATATGGAAATTATAAAGATAAGAAATTGAATGTGGAAGGTTAAATGTGAATAATGACAAACTGGAATAGCTGATGTGATGAAAACTGTGAATTTGATAAATGTTCATGAATTGGTTGTAAATAAATTAATTTCTGATCTGAGCACCACCAAAAACTTGGTGTCTGTCATTATTGGGACAGGGAAAATCCAAGACAATGGGTTTGCCTGTTAAAACAAACCAGGTTGTCCTGGTGGCACTGCCTAATGGCTTCTTACAGGATAAACAGTAAGGAAGGAAGGAAGGGAGGAAGTGGGGAAGGGGGGATGACAAAAATGACAAGTAAAGGGAGAGGCCAGCCAGGATGGTGAGTCACAAGTGATGTCACAAGAGGGGAAGGGATGCAATATGGGAGGCACTGGGAGGGATAGGTTAGGGGCAAGGGGGGAGGAGTCAGATGCAAGACCCTTTTAAGGGGCTGCACAGAAGGATTCAGTCTCTTTTTCTGCTACTCAATGGTATTTGCACCTCCCACCCACCTTGCAAAAGGGGTAAGGTTTTCTTTTTCCAAAAACAAAAAGGAGGAAAGGACAATGGAAACGGCGCCCTCCCTCCACCCAAATCCCTGATCTCAAGCTCTGCAGATGTTCAGTTGGAGGTTGTGAGGGCTAGTGGAAAGCAGCACCCTCCCCCACCCAAATCCCCGATCTCAGGCTCTGCAGATGTCCGTTTGGAGGTCGTGAGGGTTGTGGGCGGCCCTCCCCACCCAAATCCCGATCTCAAGCTCTGCAGGTACGGAAAACTTCACAGCTGTACTGCGTGCTGGCTGCTTCTACCAAGGACTCACTTTGCTCTCACTCTGCTCTGCTGCAGTTTGAATTTTGGCACCATCTCAATTGTTAGCGCAGATGTAGAGATAGTCTCCTGCAGGGGAACATTTACTGTATTGCTTGTTATTTGGGCATAATCGAGAGGTGCCTTAAGACCTGGGTGCATTTTACTGTTATTTTCAGTAGCTTCTGCTTAAACGGAAGGGTGCCTTAAGACCGGGTCGCATTTTACTGTTATTTTACTTATATTCCTTTCTGGAGAATCTGAGGGGTGCCTTAAGACCTATTTTAATTTTGAATTCTTGGCGCCTTTTTGACTGAGCCTTAAGTTACACAGTCGGAGCTTCTGCGAGCCCTCTAGCAGCATTATCTATTGAATATTAAATTTACAAGTGCCATATTTCCAGTCCTTATGTTCTGGCTGCCTGTTTAATTTTAGTTTTGTGCTACACTTAGAGTGTTAGCATTTGCACTGTAGTGAATGTTGTGATTCACATTTTCTGTAGCGTTGCGATTGCTCTGTAGTGCAGGCCATTTGAAGCAGTACGTTGTTCATTTACACAGCTACTTTCATTGTTTTGGAGTAAAAGCGTACTTACTGGGTTATTTAATGTTATTCCAAGTGAGTTTGTGAGCCAGGCTAGACTTTGTTCACTGTATTGTTGTGTAAAAACTGACCAATGCAAGCTGTCTCACTGTACCCCCCCTCCCCTTTGTTCCCCAAAAGTGAACATATATATATCAAGCATTACCTGTCTTGCTTCTCCACAGATGTTCATTTGGAGGTCGTGAGGGCTAGTGGAAACGGTGCCCTCCCCCCACCCAAATCCCTGATCTCAAGCTCTAAAGTATGTGAAACCGCTGCGTGCTGGCTGCTCCTACCAAGGACTCACTCTGCTCTCACTCTGCTCTGCTGCAGTTTGGCCCCACCGAAGCAGGCGTTGGCTCCCCACCACCGTCCTTGGTGAGCAGTGAGCACTCTCTTTATAGGCAGCTTTAACCAATCAGCCAAGTTCTCCATTAGCAGCTTATATTTTTCTACCACTAGAGGCTGCTCTACTGCCTGTTCTCCAGTTTCACTGGACATCTTGAGCTTCAACTCTTAGTGTCATGATGTTTACTCTGATCCTGCTGCTTTGCCATTTGCTCCTCCCTGCCCATTCCCCCTCCCTATCGTACCCTGTTGCACCCCACCCCCTCCTCTGCACTCGACCTCAGTCTGAATGCTTGGCAGCTAGTGTTATTCTGGGTGAAGTCGACCCCCCAGGACCCTGTTATAGGGTTTGGCAGATAACCTACACTCCCTTTTGCCTCACTATGACTGCCTGGCTAGTCAGTCAACCTGGCCGCCACCAGGGCTGTCCTGACTCAGAAACCTCAACTTCTAACACTGTCAGCCTCCCTTGACTTTCACTACTTCCTTCAAGCCTACCTTAAGGAACATTCACTACCCATTCCCACTGTCACCACCACTATACCACATACCCTGATACCCCTCATTGGTAAGAGGAGGTATGCCTGGTACCCCTCTGCAAGGTTCCTGCTTCTCCTCATCCTCTTATCGGGGAATATCCATTCTAATCCTGGACCACCTATTGACATGATGCCTCCCCAACGTACCCAGGGTCAACTGCTTATTGCTTCTCTCAATAGTTGTAGCATCCTAAAAAAATGGGACTCCTTCCAGGGTTGGGTACTACAGCACCAACCGGATGTCATAGCAGTGTGTGAAACCTGGCTCACCTCTCGGACCCCGGTTTCCTTCATATCTCTGCCCCTTTACCATGCAGATCGACATGGTAAGCGAGGGGGTGGCTGTGCCCTCTATAGTAAGGATACCTTACAAGGTCACCTTCTCCACTCCCCTCATTTGGGGGCTGGCACACATGCCCTCACTGTCAAACTTGCTCTGGGAAGGGCCCAAAACCCTTTATACATAACTACAGTCTACATTCCCCCAAGGGACAAAAATTCAGCCTTCCAATCAGTACTGTCTTATCTGGACACACTACCCTCCCAGTCGGAAATACTTGTACTTGGTGACTTTAACATCAATTCACTAAGCAAGGATGCCATCCACACATTGATCTCACCACAGCCCAAGATCTAACACAACTTGTCACTTCCCCACACGTCTGGACCCTTGTCCAGATCCTCCTCACTATTGGACCTCATCTTCTCCAATCGCCTGGGTAAGATCAGCAATGTTTCCATACTTCCAAATGTTCTCAGCGACCACTATCTTGTTCTCTGCTCTGGTCCTGTAAAATCCCAAGATCCCTCCCAAAATAATTGTGCAACGTAAGCTTGGTCCTGGTAAATTGGCACATCTAAAAGTGCACCTCAGGGTCATGGATTGGTCCTTCATTTTCAGCACTGTTAACCTAGACAGTGCCTTGGACCTATTTACCAGGTCCTTCAACAATAATTGTGACCTCTATGTACCTTTCACGAAAAGAATGGTCAAAGGCAATCACGCACCATGGTTCACTGAAAGGCTCAAGTCTTTAATGCAAACCAGAGACTCACTATGGCATCTCTCCATCGAGTCCGCCTCCCCTTGATAGACAGAATTGTAGAATGGCCCGAACAAGTGCACATGGGCCATTCGTGAGGACAAAACAGATTATTATAAATCCACCTTAACCTCATCCTGGGCTCGGCTGCAAGTTCTGGAACAACATTAAAGAAATATGCGTAAGGTCCCCAACCCAGTCCCTCCCAAGTCATGTCAAATGGGTCCTTGACTTCTGACACCACTATAATTGCTGCTGTTTTCAGTAAAGCTCTCCAACCTTAGCCATGTTCTCCCCTGAACTTTTATGACCCACCTGCTCCTAGCAATCCAGCGCCTCACCTTGGTCCCCCCTTTTATTTTCACCGCAATTCTCCTAAATCAGCTGAACCATACCTTACTGCTTCCCTTAGTCACGCCTCCTCCAACGCCAACTCCCCTGATATTAGAATTCTTAGGCTCGCCCTTAAGGAAGTCCTGGCTCCTCTCACCCACATTTTAAACCTTTCCCTCTCACTAGGTAAATTCCCTAACATTTGGAAATCTGCCTCTATCATGCCCTTATTTAAAGGTGGTGACTGCTCCTCTGCCAATAATTACCGCCCTATCTCCATACATCCCCCCCCTCCAAGGCCTTGGAGAGGATAGTTTCAGATCAGGTCACTGACCACCTCAATAAATATGACCTACTCTGCAAACAACAGCATGGTTTCTGCAAAGGTCACAGCATGACTACGGCCTTGCAGGAGCTAACATCACACATCCATACTACACTGGATAAAGGCCACATCACAGGTGCGATCTTCATTGACCTCACTAAGGCCTTTGATACCGTCCATCATTCATTACTTCTTACCTCCTTGTTAACCTTGGTCTCTCACAGGATTCTGTGGGATGGTTCACAGACTATCTTGCTAACCAGACCCTTCAAGTCAAAATTGGGAATACCCTAACCTCCAAATCTCCTGTCCTCTCAGGGGTCCCACAAGGGTCTATTTTTGGGTCCCCTCCTTTTCAGCCTCTTCCTAAACTCCCTTCCTGCATCCTGCTCCTCCAACCTATTACTATATGCAGATGATGCTGTCATCTTCTCCTCTAGTCCAGACCCCTCTCAACTCCATCACTCTCTCCAGTCCTCTTTCAACGCTGCCGAAAGCTGGTTTACCTCACAATGCCATATTATTAACTATAAAAAAAACAAAGGTATGCTCTTTGCTCATCCGCAGAATTCCCGGATACGTGTTTTTCCTCAAATACTATCAGCGTTCCAGACCCCTCTGGAATTTGTTCATTCCTTTAAGTACCTGGGTATCACTTTGGACTCTGGTCTTACCTACCATGAGCATATATACCAATTATCCAAGACCCTAAATATTAGGCTTGGGCTTTTGTACCGCCATAAACATTGCCTTACGCCTGAGGCCCTGAAGCTTGCAATTTCCTCCTCGGTTCTCTCCCTACTAGACTATGGCCCCCTGACTTTGGAGGTGCAAGCCCCTCAGCCCTGGATAGACTTAGACTTGTGCTAAACAAGGCTTGTCGTCTTTTACTAGGGTGTGACAGACTTACCCATACCTGTGTGTTATATAAGGACACCAACTCGCTTAACCTTGACAATAGAATCAAATTCCACACATGTCTCTTAGCAAAAAAAATCACCCTTGGCCTCGTCCCTGCAGCACTCACTTCCTTAATCACCTTGGACCCTAAAGTTAAGCACACCCGTAGCCTAGATACCCATCATCGCTTTATCCCTTCCTGTCGCACAACTCAATTCCAAAGATCCTTCTGCTACAGGGCACCCTTATGGATGAATAACCTACCCTCCTCCTTGCGTTTTGATCAAAAATTGGTCACTTCAAAATGCACCTTAGGGCCATCTTCGGTCCTCAACTGACTGCGACTGTTCGTGAACTGGTGCCTGGTCCATCTAAGACTGACAATGGCCTCTGGCTTGCCTCTGCTTAAAGCTCTTACCTCTGCCAGCTCTGGGATGTTAGTTTCAGTCACTTTAAACTGTCTCAAA
Organism: Neoceratodus forsteri; assembly: GCA_016271365.2. Lineage (NCBI taxonomy): Eukaryota > Metazoa > Chordata > Ceratodontiformes > Ceratodontidae > Neoceratodus > Neoceratodus forsteri. The sequence continues at coordinate 30,705,107 of CM028129.1, forward strand.
CTGGTCTAGTTCCTGAATGTCAGCCTAACTTTCCTGTTGTAAAATAATTTTACTCTGTAATAATCAATCGCTGTATTTGTATCTGCACTAATTTGTATTTGTATTTGTGCATCTGACCAATTATATGTGACATAGTACCTTTGTAAAGGAGTCTTTTACTCAAAGGTATTTCTGATTCTCTGAAAATAAAATAAAAATAGTAGGACTGTGTGAGGAACAGGGACTGCTGAAGGTGGATGGCAGATGGGAGACAAAGTCAAAACATAGATGGCGAAGCACACTACAGTGTGGTGTTCAGTCGGGGTGGTCGGCTGAGAAAAAAAAGGCAGAAAAGGAAACTTGGAAAATAATTACTCACAAGGAAGGAGTGTGGGAGAAAATATATTTAAAAAGGGGCCAGGGGGGGATGCAGCAGGGGAGAAGGTTTGAATAAACTAGACAAGAAGGACAGCAATATCAAATTGAGAAAAGTGGTAACGGTCTACACCATTACCTCCAAAAAGAAGAGAAGAATAGTCACTCACTTTTACACCTAGGGGGTGAGAAGAAGGAAAGAGATGAAAAGAATGATGTATAATAATAATATGGAAATTATAAAGATAAGAAATTAAATGTGGAAGGTTAAATGTGAATAATGACAATGTGGAATGGATGATATGATGGAAACAAATTTGGTAAATATACATGAAATGGTTGTAAATAAATTAATTAACGATCTGAGCACCACCAAAATATTGGTGTCTGTCGTTATTGAGATGGGAAAAATCCAGGACAATTAAGGATGTTCCTGGTGTTTCAGCAACCCCATGTCAAGTCATATTTTTTGCCCAGTACATGAATGGTTATCTGAACATTTGCAATCCACAACAAAATACATGGATTACCATGCTTGTTTTTAGGTTACATTATTTGAGACCTAGGGCAGGATTCCCTAACATGGGGAAAGGTTCTGTAGCTGTGGAAAACCTCGACACTAGTGGGATTCCACTTGCAAAGCCACAGATGCATGCAGCTGCGGGTATTCACTAAAGAGGGCGAATGTGACCATCTCCACGTGTCGGCAGCTTGTGGGTGCTGCTAGACAGGCACCACAGCTGCGGAGGCTGCTAGGGCATTGGGACCCACCGTAGTGCCCTCCGCAACTGCTGTGGCTGTGGATCGGCCGCTTCCCAGCCGCGGCAATTTTGTCACGCAACTGGGGTTGCGGAGTGGGACTTAGTCCCATTTCGCTTTGTGAATCCTGCTCCTAATCTTTCTTTATGGAAAAAAATGCAAAAGGGATCAGATTGTTTTATGAGGCTATAATAGCAACATTTTAGATGGCAACATGAGTGTGAAAGAAAATGTGAAACAAGGACACATCATTTGTCGTGATGCTTGCTTTATTTTTTCCACAAATGCAAAAATTAAGAGTAAATGACCAATACTATGACACCCTTTTGAACTGATATTCATCCCAAAAAGGGGAATATTTGTATTCTTTTATACATAAAACCATTTCAAACCCATGTAATTTTCATAAAACTTTTTTGACAGATTTATAATATGGTTATGAATATAGAAACTGAAAGAAATATAGGCGTTGCAATGCTTCTTTTGGTTATATCTGCTTTCAGAGTTACAGTTTCAGAGGTCATCGGCTCAGGACAACATATTTGAAATATCCCAATAAAAAATAAAACTTTCAAGAATGCTATTCAAACAATTCAAAAGTACGTGTAGAATGGCAAGGACTTTAACATAAAATAAACAGTGTAACCAAAGACCGACATACATTTAGGTAAAGTGCCTTGAATGATACCAACTGCTGCAATTATGGTAGCTAATTTCCTTGCTGCCATCCTGTATATGTTCTTAGCTGGACATGACATAATGGCGTGACCCCCACTGCAAATGGGGTTCCTAAAAGTCTTCTAGGAGCTGGCTAAGTGCTCCCAGCCTGAATGGTGTTCAGCATTTAAGTCGCTTAACTGTGAGTGCTTTTAGAGCCTCCGGTAGTGTCTCTTTAAGAGCTGCCTGCTCGCAGACTAAATTAGTTTGTATGGGGGACTGTGTGTTTAATGCTCGAATCCCGTCCGAGCTGCTGTTTAATCGCTCCATTTCTGCCATTGCTATATGTGCAGAGGGAGCCTTTCAGAATGCTGTAACTGCTTGCCTGAACTCATTTAGACTATTAGTAAAATTGCAGTTTGTCTAACCTGCCTTTATTGCAGCTGGGACTCTTGTGTTTTGCCCCTCCATTTTGGACCTGAACTGCTGAACTGGACCAATCAGTGTGAAGAAGGGATTGTTAAAATGGAGTCTGCTGGCGAATCAGAACTTGGACTCTCATTCTTGAGCCATCCACCTCTGTACTGTATGGCCAGTGCCTCTGGGAAATGTAGTTTGGACCTTGGTGCCTTTTTGCACCAACAGAGGGAGCCCTGCTGTGATTGACAGCTGAACCAGCCAACCGAACTGGAGGGAACCCAAAGGAAATGCCCTGCACTGTTGTTGTCAAGCCAGTTCGGTAGTGACAGTGAAGAGAGAAGGAGCTCTGCTCTTGCTGTGGTGCGTAGTTCGCAGGGAAGCGCATGGGAGGCCCTGAAGTCGGCCAACAGCCATTGTGAGTGCTAGTTCGGACAGAATCCGAGTTTGTGAGGAGAAAGGAGAACCAGAAGTGTGGAAGCCACACCCAACCTGAAGAAGACCGAAAGTTTGCCGAACTCGATCGTCCCGTCGGGGACTGCTGATGCTGTGCATGCTCCCGGGTAATTTGCAAGTGTTTGCGATCGGGATCGAGAAGCAGCTGCCTGGTATAGTGACTTCCTTTAGAAATAAATGTGTCTAGTGCTTGTGGAGATCACAATTCCATTTTCCCTCTGATGTGAGTTGTGTGCTGAATGCTGGCAACCCAGAAACAACACCTTCCAGCTTGAAATCTGTGTGGGGTATTGTGAATACAATTCAGAGCAACCCACTGCAACAGTTTATAAATCAAAAGTGTGCCATCTGAATTATTGTGTTTTTTTCTATGAACTGAGCCATCCAGCTCCAGATTACAAGTTTGTGTTGTGCATATATTTTCTTCCTACAGGGCCCCATCCAGCTGCACTAGCTGACCAACCACAGCAACGGACCTGGCTAGCCCCATCCTGGGTACCCATAGTGTGACTTTTAGACCCTATAAGTATGCACAGTACTGTGATTTGATCATTGCCAAACCAAATCAACCTGCTTGCCCCCCTCCCATGTTATTGTCCCCTAAATAAAACAGATTTGTTGTTACTGAACTATATACTGTCTGTGGTGTCAGTACATATAGAATCAGCTTTGCATTGTATCTGTGTATATTGCCTAACCTTGTTTTACAGGGGGTCTTCAGAGACATGCTGCAGAATCAGTCTCGAGGGTAAGTGGTATCTATATGTGTACAAAGTGTGCCCATGTGAGGTATTGGGAAGGTAATTCCCGTGTACTGTGTGGGCCACTAGTGGGAACAAAGAGGGGTCACAGTGTCCCAGAGGGCTGTACCCGAGCGAGTTTAACCACTACCAACCCTGACCTCTGGGTGGAAGCACCCGTCATAGAACCTAGGCCCCTCAACCTGTCAGTAGCCAAGTAGGCAGGGGTAGTAGCCATTGGGATAGCGCAACCTAGGGGTTACATCAGGATAAATCATTATTCTGATAATTCTTCCATATATTTAAGAATGTACATTTGCTAGAAAACAATCTTGAAAACTTTTTGAGAGCATCAGAAAAATGGGAATTAGAAACACCAGGGAATGTGTTTAAAAAAAGATAAAAAAAATTCTAGAAAAAAATAGTCAAACAAAGTTCCAGCCTACTGCATAAACAAAATATGTGTTGAAGACCTTTTGTGATACATCATGCATCTGTAGTTTTTTCTTGCTGACATCACATGTGCCTCATACCACTCATGAATTTCCCTGAGGTCAAACTGCCCTTGTGCTGATAAAAGATGCGTCACATAGGTACTTATCCCTTATTTATATACAGTATAAATATATACTGTATCTATATATATATATATATATATATATTTTTTTTTATTTTGACCCCAAATTTTTGATATTCATTTTATGACTTCACTTTATAAACATGATATGTGGCATTTATAGAACACTGACCGAAATGTCATTTCACATCATATGTGCAAAAAACATTTTTATCTAGAATTTGATAAACTACACCTCTCACATTTCTGGGCAATTGTAAAGCTTAACAAAACCTTTGCCCTCCGCTTTGCATGTTTCTGTACATCGGGTCCCATATCTTTATTATATCTCTGTATTTACTAAATTCTTTCAGCATGTAACTATTTTTATGCTTGAAAGTACATGTACTCAATATTTTTGTCTTTCAATTGCATTTTGTGACATTTTTTACACAAACTGCTGAGCTACCCCATGTCGTGACTGAGAAATGCTCAGCTGGCCACCTCACTGGAAACCACGTAAATAGGGATAATTTGAATAAGGTGCACCAATCTTGACAGGCAATTTAACAGAGCAATGAATCTGCAAGTGACTTCTGGAGTTACTCGCTGTGGCCACTGAGTGTTTAAACACTGGAATACAGATTGCTACTAATAAAATTTTTATCTGCGCTCCATGATGTACATTATTTCTTTTTACAGTGAATGTTTATACATTAAGAACATAAGAAAATCGTTTGCAGATGGGGACCATGTGATCCATCTAGTCTGCCATAGAAACTATCCCCCTTTCTATGCAGCCTTCATCCTAACATGTCCTTTATGTCTGTTCCATATGAGTTTGAACTCTCTGATGGTCTTTGATGCTACCACCTCCTGCAACAGGTTGTTCCATGGGTCTATCACTCTCTCTGTGAAGAAGTACTTCCTGAGGCTACTTTTGAACCTTCCACCTATCAGTCTCATATCATGCCCTCTCGTGCATGCTGCCATGTTCTGTTGAAATAGATTGCCTGTCTGAGCTATGTTAAATCCCCTCACATACTTAAATGTCTCAATCATGTCCCCTCTATTTCTTCTCTGCTCAAGGGAGTACAGGTTCAGCTCCCAGAGTCTTGCTTCATATGATCTGTGATGCAGTCCATGCACCACCTTAGTAGCCCTTCTCTGCATCATTTCCAAATGGTCAATGTCCTTCTTAAGGTGAGGTCACCAGAACTGAACACAGTACTCCAAGTGTGGCCTCACCAAGGAGCAAGGACCTGTACAGAGGCATGATAACCTCCCTCTTTCTGCTAGAAATACCTCTACTTATACATCCAAGGATGCTACTCACTTTCTGTGCTGCTTTCTCACATTGTTTTCCTACCTTTAATTTGTCAGTGATGATTCTGCCAAGATCTCAGTCCGTTTGTGTCTCCTCAAGTTGACGTCCTCCTAGTGTGTACTTTTTTCCAGGATTCCTTTTTCCCAACTGCATTACCTTACACTTTTTGGCTTTAAATTGTAACTGCCAGTCCCTGGACCAATCCTCTAGCCTTCTAAGGTCAGTTTCCATGTTGTCTGCTCCTTCCCTTGTGTCCACTCCATTGCAGAGTTTTGTATCATCTTTAGTCCATTCACTATGTCTGCTATAAATATGTTAAATAGGATCAGTCCCAGTACCAATCCCTGTGGGACACCACTGGTCACCCTACCCTGCCTTGACAATGATCCATTGACTAGCATTCTCTGGGTCCTATCATTCAGCCAGTTACTGATCCAGCTGACCATCTTCTGGCCAACTCCCATGTGTTCCAGTTTGTTGGTTAACCTTCTGTGAGGGATGGTGTCAAAGGCCTTACTGAAATCTAGGTATACAACAACCACCACCCCTCCCTGATCCAATGTTCTGGTGATCCAGTCAAAGAAATTGATCAAGTTGATTTGACAAGAGCATCCTGCTGTGAAACCATGTTGCTTTGGGTCCATTTTTCCAGTATCTGTTAGGTACACCACATTGTTTGTCTATTTTTTATGTGCTGACTGTGACAGGGAGATCCTGCCATGTTTGAGGACTGACCATTTCTTAAATTTGTTGCAACAGTTCTTCTATTGCTTAGCCTAATCTATCCTTCACAATTTATAGTCCATAAGGTTGGCCACCTATGGGCATCCCCTTCCCTTTCTTGACTATTCTATAGTGTCCTCTTTAATTTTCCTTTCCCCTCTCAGGTCCTCGTACAGGGAGGTTCCAAGTGTATGTAAAACAGGTTGTGTTTATCGTTGTTGGATTTAGTATGTAATAGCACTATGTCATAAAATACCTTGTTCTATATACCTTATGTTTACCAAACCTGTAAATGTTGAAAATACCATGGCACTAGGTGTTTTTGATATTGGTAAAAAGTGCTAGGTGACTATTATAGAAATTAAGTTAGTTGTGCTATTTAAAATGTATGTAAAGTGCTGTAAACTGAACAAGTCTGAAATTTCATAGTGATTTGCATATATCCCATGATGCGTTGCATTGTAGAAATATGTATGATGTTGTATTTCTTTGAAACTTGATTTGTTGCCAGTGCCCTTTAGGGTAACCCATGTTTCATTGTTTCTGCACTGAGGTTCTTTGTTTTTATGTTGTTTTGTTTTTTTTTCTTCTTAAGCCCCTACTACCTAACCAAATGGGGCCCACATAGGGATGAAGGGTTTTCACTGAAAAGTGGTTAGATCAGAGATCAGTGTCAGTAGGTGCTGGCTAAGTACAGAGAAAAGACATACATAGTCTGTTGCTGCAAACAGATGTACTGAAGAAGGAAGATGGCATTGCTGAAGCATATTTCCTGTATTTTGAATAAACTTCACACAGAGATTGTGTGTTGAACCTGAAGTTCCATGTCTGGTCCATCTGTTGTCCCACAACCCCTCCACATTGACAAACTCTATCACAGTCATTAGATTTTTTTACAGCTTGAAGGTCTTTGAAATGGTGGGTAATGCTGCCTGTGAAATAGAAAAGGTAATCTGTGGCACATTTTAATCAGATAGTGTTACCCAGTGATCTTTAATTAGATCATTGAAATATTTTATATTGTAGTCTCATATAGGTGAACCATATTCAAAATGACAGACCACCCATATTGGTGCCTTTATTTCTCTCAAAGAAGCAGTTCAGATATTAACATACTAACATACATGCTAAAAGCCAGCAGAATAGGCCTGACAGTCTTTCGTGACCGCTTGGTAGCCAGCCCCTATTGTGCGCTAGCTCCTCCCACCCCGGTCCCCAAGAGGGTCAACCTTGGCTTCAGTACACCCATGCATCTGTCCCACCCCCTCTTGAAGCCCTCCACAGTGCCTTGCTCTACTAGACTCTTGGGCAATGCATTCCATGGCTCCACCACCCTCTCTGTGAAGTAATGCCTTCTACATTCTCCCCATAGGTTCCTCTCTCCAGCTTCCATTCAGGCCTTCTGGTTGTGCTCCTTTGCTTTAGCCTGAACATTTCATGGCTCTGCCCCTGTTAATCTCTTTCACATATTTGAAAACCTCAATCATGCCCCCCTCCGTCTTTCTTCTCCTCCAGCAAATACAGCCCAAGGGCTTCCAGCCTATCCTCATAGATCCTATCAGTCATGCCCCAGATCATCCTGGTTGCCCTCCTCTGGTCCCTCTCCAACAGCACTTTGTCCTTCTTAAGGTGCGGCCTCCAGAACTGCATGCAATACTCAAGATGTGGCCTGACCAAGGCATTGTACAGAGGTAGGATCACCTCGCTCCTCCTGGACGTTATTCCCCGGGCTATGTAGCCCAGTGTCTTGTTTGCCTTTACCGCCATTCTTCTGCAATTCTCACTGTTGTTCATATTGATACATAATATTCAATCCACATGCTCTAACATCAGGACAGTTATGATATTTTATTATATTATTATATTTTGCTTCTCAGATGATGAATCTGCACATTTTTCAATGTGCTAAACTACATTTATAAATAAACCTTCAAAACAGTGGTACCATAGTATTATTTAACTTAGTACAATTGTTATGAGATTCATCCAAGACACTATTCATTAAACGATACAGATATTACTCACAATGGTTGCCAACTGCCATTTAATTTCAATATTACAATAAGTCTGTCATAAAATACATGTAATAACATTAAAAATTAGCAACAGGCTGATACTAGTAACATTTCTCTATCTGTGTTACTGTTTATGAATGCATTATTACTTACTTATTCATCAGTTTATGGAAGATGGATGAATTGCAGCATGCCCACAAATGTGTGAATTTAAGACTCTTTTGGGGGGGGGACAATACTGGTTCATTGAGGGGAGCTATGTTAATAATTTGTATTTATATGTATGGCTTGAATTAATTAATGCTTATATTTCATATTCTTTGCAAACATCTTGTTAATGCACCAGCTAGGTAACTTAATGCTACAAAGTAGGGAAATATGGCATTATTTATTTTTCACTCTTTCTTTCTCACCCCACTCTTCCTGAACTCTTTCAGGAGTGGTCTCCACGAGGTCTTGCTCCTTGTCCCACCACCTCAAGCCTCTCTCACCCCTTCCATCTGCCACTACTGCCCAGCCCCCCGGCTCTGAGTCCCCGAGGCAGGACTGCCAGATACTCCTCCTGGTGCTCTATCTAGAAATCTAGTCTGGCGGACCACGGCGGATGGGAGCACACAGGTGGCGAGAGAATGGCCTGACTCTCGGCATGGTGGATCAACCACCCCCTCGTACCCTCTGTCACCTATCAGGAGGTGGGTTTTTTTCTGTTTTTCCCTTCATTCCACCATTCAGCCCCACCCCCCCAGGCAGAGCCGCGATGTGCTATGACACCAGGGAACGTCTTGTTGTGGCTCCGCTGCCCTCTAGCCAAGCCCTGTAACATTGTGGTACCTCCGGTCTCCACCAGAGGTCACTGCAGTGCTGGGCATAGTCCCTGGATCCCCACGAGGAAGGAGAGCTGTCCTCTGGACACTCAATCCTTCCTCTCCCCATCTCTGCTGAGCCCCGGTAGCCCTGGCTCATTCCCAAACCTGGGTCACTGGTGGCACGAGTGTATCACTATGAGACACTGCCTTGGACCTGTACCTTGTGCTTTGGACTGGAGGCTATGGACAGTGGGGAAGGGATGAGCACTGTGGTTGACAACCTCAAGAAATACTCCACCACTGATTTGTAAAGACTCTGGAGACCCAAAATCCTAATGATTTTTTTTCCTTTTGCTGCTTGGGGGTGGGAGTTAGGAGTTAGGGCTGGAAATCCTAGTGCTACATTTCCCTACTTTTGTGATGTTAAGTTATCCTAACTGGTGCATTAGCAAAGATTTTTGCAAAGAATTTCCTTTCCTTTTGAGATCGTGGAATTACATCTTCACTCATGCAGATACATTTGGGACTTGCGTGAGCAGGTGTAGATGTTCAGGGCCCTTTAGGCTGTGCGCTATCAGAAGACTCTATCCACCTACAGAAGTGCAGGGTGTGGCACATTCACTCTTTACACATTCACTCTTCCACATTCAATACACATTCACTTTTCACACATTCACTCTTTACACCTTCAGTACAGAGTAACTCTTCATGCATTTGCTAGCCTCTCTGAGCTACTGCATTTGTCATGGTCAGATCCGGACTGCTGGCACCCTAAGGCACGAGGAACCTGCAGCAACCAGTCCCCGAACAGCAGCAGTAGGCATCCCCTAGCCTCTCTGGGCTACTGCATTTTGTCCATGAGTCAGACCTGGACCACCGGCACCCCTAAGGCACGAGGAACCTGCAGCAACCAGTCCCATGAACAGCAGCAGCAGGCATTCCCTAGCCTCTCTGGGCTACTGCATTTGTCCGCGGGTCAGACTCAGACTGCCGGCACCCCTAAGGCATGAGGAACCTGCAGCAACAAGCCCCATGAACAGCAGCAGCAGCAGGTACGGCTTTACTTGGCTACGACTATGGAGATTTGCAAGCTGTGAGTGTCCCGGCTCCAATTGAATTCCAGCACCCTCACACAGTTTAGCCCTGATTGGCCGATTGTCAACTTGCAGCCTTCCAATTGGTCTGCACCTGGAGCCTGGCATCGGTGAGCTTCCCCATCTAGGACTCTGCTCTATATCCATCCCTGCTACTGTAGTAATTTTTCTTTTTCCTTGGCCATGGTGTTATTTTATTTTCTTAGTCCCTGAATTTTAGCTGCTGTTTGGTCCAGCCTTGCCCTTTTGAACTGCTTCTGAAGATGGATGGGTGGAAGCTCCATCCCTTCCTGGAACAGGAAGGTGGTAAGCAGTCTGTAATAACTGCTTCCCTCTTAAGGTGGATATGTGACAGGAGATCCTGCCACGTTTGAGGACTAACCTTTCTTAAATCTGTTGCAACAGCCTTGGTCCGCTGGGGTGCAGTTTTCTGTAAAAGCATTGGTTCTCTTGGGTGTTAGCTGCACTTGAGTGGAACATCCAACTATTGTTTTGATTTAGAAAAATCCCATGTGCCTAATTCAAAGTCCTGTATAGAGCAATAAGAACTAGCATTTTTGTTTAATTTGGAGTAATTCATGTACTTGATTTAATCCTGGCTACAAACCATTAGATTGAGCATGAAGATATTCTGTATTAGTCTTTCTTAGGAAAATTTTGCATGAGGATATTCTGTATTAGTCTTTCTTAGGAAAAGTTTGATGCTGTATGGGCAGACTGTACTATTTCCAGAGTGACACATTTGCCAGGTCTTTGACCCTAGCTTTCCTTTCTTTGTTGGATTTGGCTTTGTGATTCCTGCCCACCCCCAACCCCTGTCTTTGTGTTTGCAGACAGAGCTGGCACCTTCCCTGCTGTCAGCGACCCGCCTTGTCATTGCAGCACAATACACAGTAATTTACAGCCCTTTTGTGCCTTTGGTTGAACCCTCCCACTGCTGCTGAATATATCTCTCTGTCTTCCTTCTTCTCAGGCATTCCCTAGCCTCTCTGGGCTACATTTGTCCGTGGGTCAGACCCGGACCGCGGGGCCCCTAAGGTGCAAGAAACCTACAGCAACCAGTCCCACGAACAGCAGCAGCAGGTACGGCTTTTCTTGGCTACGACTACAGAGATTTGCAAGCTGTGAGAGTCTTGGCTACAATTGAATTCCAGTGCCTCACACGGTTTAGCCCTGATTGGCCAATTGCCAACTTGCAGCCTCGATTGGTCTGCACCGAGCCTGGCCGTGAGCTTCCTCATCTAGACTCTGCTCTATATCCATCCCTGCCACTGTAGTAATTTTTGGTTCACCCTCCTTAGGTCACCTTAAATCACATTAACCATGCCTACTTCTCTCTTCCTCGCATTCATTAGCTAGCAGTGTTGTTTGTGCTCTGATACATATATATATATATATCTATTATATATATATATATATATATATATATATATATATATTTTTCTTTCTTAAAGGACAACACTATAATTGCTTGGACTGTTGGTCTTCATGACATGTAGACACTCTTCTAACATCGAACCCCATTTATTTCATGATGGTTCTGTGGGTGACCATCAGTTTTAATTAGTAGGGACTTGAGTGGTATAAACTTGACAGCCTTGTATAAACACTACCCTCTGCCCTTAATTATACAGTTACTATTACTGTTGCCTCTTTTCTGTCTCAGAAGCAGGGCTAGCTAAAGCCTCAAGGTACTTGCCAAAAATCAGAACTATGCAGGTAACTCGATTGTCCTCCATGCCCCTTCTCCTCTTATGCCTTGTTCACCTGTTTAAGGTTAGCTCAACATCCATTAGTTAGTACCTTCACAAACAGTAACAGGAAGATTGCCAAGGGATGTCACATCCATGGATCAGTATATGTGGCTGCTTGTTTCACAAACCTGATCTGGCTATACACCTACCATGGCGGGATGGTACTGTGGAAGTACTAGATAGTGAGGGTGTAGCACCTTCAACATATGCTCCTTTGTCTCCCATGCACTTCTCAGTTAGGGTTTTAATCTATGTGGCATTTGGCTATTATGGAAATAATCCTAGGATCCCTCCAGTGACTGCTAGCCATCACCAAAATGGAAACGGTCTTCAGCACTTAGAGTACTCCTAGGGACTATCAGAAAATGACTGCTCCTTTTACTGCTGTGCTCTGGTAATAATGAACTAAACCCTGGTCAGCCAGCAACAATTTCTTCTCCAGCTGATCTGCCTAGTCTCAAAGGTTTGAGCTTTATGCATGTCAATGGATGCAGCCAACTACAGAAAGTCACCTCCATCCAGGCATAGGTCTGTCATACCACACCTGATATACTGGTGGTTACCGAGTCCTGGCTTAGACCTGGTTTTGGAGACCGTGAAGTGAACATCCCCTCATACTTATTGTTTAGGATGGACAGACAGTCCAGAGGTGGTGGAGTAGCCATATATGTTAAAGATAAATACCCTATTTCTGTTACTGACTCAACCTCCGTTCAAAATGAATTTGAAAGCTTATCTGTTAAAGTCAAGATTTCCCCTATGGCTTCTTTCTACGTAGTTGGATGTTACAGACCTCCGTCAGCTGGTTTACAACTTTTTAAACATCTGGAAAGTACACTGGGAGCTGTGTTATCTGAGGTCATAATTTTAGGAGACTTAAATTTAGATTGGTTCTCCAGTGCCTCCACACCCCTTAAAGACACCTGTGACACCCTTGGGCTGACCCAACTAATTGATGAAGCTACTTGCCCTAATAAAAAGAACTCAACCAATAGCTCTCTACTAGATCTTATTGTTGTAAGTAAACCTTACCGATACTCCCATGTTGGTGTATTCTTCTCAGATATTAGTGACCACTGTTTTATTGCATATGTAAGATCTAACCTAAATCAACTTCCACTTCTAAATTCACTCCAAGAGATGCTGACACAACTGTGATCCCTGTGAGTTTGTTGCAAGATAAAAAAACTCCTTGCATTGGCAGGACTTCTACCTATCAAAATCAGTAAATATGGCATATGACATCTTCCATGAAATTGTACTAGGGGCCCTGGATAAGCACGCTCCATTGGTCAAAGTCCGTACCAGGATTAAATCATGCCGATGGTTTATAGCTGAGTTAAAGCCCGCACTTCAAAATAGGGACATGTTATGGAAAGCTGCCCGGAGATCTAAGCTGCCTGTCTATTGGATTATGTTTAGGAGGGCTAGAAACCTTTGCAACAAGTTGGTCAGAGAGGCAAAGGCTAATATTTACCACATGGAGCTTGAATCATCCTCACGGTGTCCCTCCAAATTTTGGAAAACCATAAAAGTCATACTGTAGAAGGCCATTCCCCTAGTAATTCACTATCAGCAAAAATTATAGTTGGTAGCACCTCATTCGTAGACAGGTCTTCCATCCTTGAGCACCTCAACAATCACTTTGCCACTGCTGGTCAACTTTTGATACCTCTCCAGCCAGCAATCTCCGCTCTCAAATTGGCATCCTTGATCAAGAAGTACCTGTTCCTGACTCTACGTTCTCCCTGTAGCCTGCAACCCTGAAGGAGGTCGAAGACCTTCTTTTACAGCTGGACACAACGAAGAGCACAGGAGTGGACTTCCTGGATCCTCTGTACCTAAAAATTGGTTATCACGTCTTGGCTGTGCCACTTATACACCTTTTTAACTTATCTCTTACTCAGGGTATCCTCCCTCCTTTATGGAAAACCACCCATGTAATTCCCCTGTTCAAATCTGGAGATCCTACTGTCCTTAATAACTATAGACCAATATCGCTACTACCTATTCTATCAAAACTGTTGGAAAAAGTTGTAAGCAATTAACTCAGAAACTACATAGAAGCAGAGAACCTGCTTAATCCCTATATCAGGCTTTAGATCTCGACATAGTACCATCTCGGCTCTGCTAAAGTAACTAATGACTGGCAGCATGAATTGGATGATAAGAATTTTGTCTGTGCAGTATTTTTAGACCTGAGCAAGGCTTTTGATACTGTGGACCATGAACTGCTTCTTACATCCCACAGGAACATTGGTCTAAACTCATCATCCTTGAGATGGTTCTCTAATTATCTTGTGGGTCAGCACCAGCAGGTTAAGGCAGAAGGGGAATTTTCACCATTAAAACCCTTAGTGAGAGGTGTACCACAGGGCTTTATTTTAGGACCATTACTCTTCATGATCTACATTAATAGTATCAATGTCAGTATTGAAGCTGCTAACATTTATCTTTTCACTGACAATATGGTGCTCTATGCCTGTAGACCATCCCTTGAATCTGCATGTAGTGACCTTCAACATGACTTCAACCAGCTCCAGCATCAGCTCCTAAACCAGAAACTACTTTTAAATGCCAAAAAAACTAAGGCAATGATATTTTCTCCTCTTGTTCATGTGGCAGATCCCATAAAGGCACCTCCAATTGTTACACTTCTGGGCGAACCCTTGGAATTTGCTGTAAAGTTCAAATATCTGGGGGCTGGATTGACTATAGACTGTCCTTTATAGACCACATAGACAAGCTGATAAAAAGGCTTAGGCAGAGACTTGGTCTCTTCTGTAGAATCAACTACTTCCTCTCAAGGGAGGCCAAGATTAGGCTGGACCAAACCACCTTCCTGTCTGTACTAGACTATGCAGACTTTCTCTATAGTCAGGGTCCTGCCACTGCACTTTCAAAGTTGGACAAACTCTACCATAGAGCCCTAAGGTTTATTACAGGACTCTCCTACTCGATGCATCACTGCTCCTTATACTCAGTGGTGGGATGGTCGTCTCTTATGCATAGGCATCAGAGAAATGCAGCACTTTGGACAGTTAGAGCCATCACCAAGATGCTGCCCCATTATATTTCTGATTGCATACCATTATGCATGATAGGCAAGTACATACTGAGAAGTGCTTCCTATTTTACATTGTCTGTACCCAAGGTCAAATCACGTTTTGGTAGGGCCTCAATAAGTTATAAGCTACCTCTGTTGTGGAATAGGCTGCAAAAAAAGTTGAAAGTGGTCCTCCCTATTATGCTGGCAGCTTTCAAATCACTGTATGCCCATTCCTTTATTGAACATTGCAATTGCTTCCCTTAATCCTGGCTTATCTTTTAACAAGGGCTCAGGCTGTTCCCTGCCTCTCTCTCCTCATCCTTCCCCAACCCCATTCACTGTTCCCTTGTTCCTTTATTTCAAATATCTCAGTTCTTCCTGTGATTGTGTTTGCAACCATGACCAACAGCTCATACTTCCTCCAACTTTATCCTTTTACTTCCCCTACTCCCACCACATTTCTGTCCTGTTACAGGGTATTGCAACCCATCCCTCGGGTTTACCTGTTAGTGGATACAGACCCCCTCACACTCTCATTCTGGCTCCTGTATTCTGTTACCTCAGTTTAGCTGGCCTACAGTTCCGATGGTTCCCTGGTCCGCCCATCCATCCATCCATCCATCCTTCCTTCCTTCCTTCCTTCCTTCCTTCCTTCCTTTACCTTCATGCCTCTTATTTAATTCACTATCCAGCTCCCCCAAGCCCATTTTTAATCCATTTTACTCTTCTCTGGATCTCTATTTCTCTTCCCTCCCCTGGTACTTTTCAGGCAATTGTGTTGGGTTATACTTTTATACATCATCCAATGAAACTTCATATTTTCTGTAGACATTTTTTTTTTGTTTAGGCCTTGCTGTTGTTAATATTTTCTCATTGTAACTGTTATGGTTCCAAACTTGTTTTCTTACTATTGTAAACATTGTGTTAAATTATGACTATGTACAGTATACGTCCAGGTCCATCTTGAAAATGAACATTGCTCAATGGTGTTCGCCTGGTGAAATAAAGATTTTGATTGATTGATTGATTCACTCTGTACTCATTCACTCTTCACTCATTGGCTCTTTTTTTAATGTTGACCCCAGATTTTCAAGATAGTCATTTTATGACTGCCCTCATAAACATGACATGTATCATTTATAGCATATTGACTGAAATGTAATTTCACACCACAAGTACAAAAATAGGTTTTGTCCAGGATTTAAGAAATGACACCTGTCATGTTTATGAGGCGATGTGGAAAAATGGGCATGTTGAAAGTTTGGAGTCATAATATTGAATATTAGCAAACTTATGGTGAACACTGAAACACTGTAATATTACGTCATAATCTGGGCATTTTACCATATGTGTCCACCAAATTTCCAGCATTGCCTTCTTATTACCCACATGAACCCAGCAGATGAAAAGTTTCAAATTCTCGCCAGAATGTCATTCCGTACTACCAAAATTTAATTCCAAGACACAGGTGCGAAAACACATTTTGGCCAGGGTTTGAAATATGACAGCTGTCATGTTCATGAGGTGGTGTGAAAAAATTGCTATATTGAAAATTTGGGGTCAAAGTATTTAAAACCAGCAAAGTTATGAACGTGTGTAGAAAAATTTCAACATATGTGCATAATTTTGCCATTTCTGTATATCCTGACCCTAAATTTTTAATGTAACCTTTTTATGACTCCACCTCATGAGCAAGGGCAGTGAAAATGTTCAAATCCCACCCAAAATGTGATTTTGGCATGTGACCGTAAGATCACCTTCAGACCTGATTTGCATAGTTCCACTAACACTGGTCATGAGGTAGGGTCCCAAAAAGGGCATGTTGAAAATCTGGGGTCAAAATATGTAAAAATGACAAAGATCTGAAACAAATTTCAAAACCCAGTTGAAATACATTAAACCTCACTTACCTTAGTTTCACATATTGCAGCCAGTGGTTCCAGTACCAAGATGTGTCTTGGATCAGAGAGTGGATCTTTGCCCTTGGGAGATGTTCAGGTGAGTGAGGGTGACTGGTGGGTGTGGGGTGGTTACAGCTGAGTGGAAGGTTTTGGTGGGGAGGTTGGATTGGAAAGGGACCACTTTCTTTTTTAAAGGTTTAAGCACAAAAAACCCAAAGAGGGACAGCATTCTTTATTACACAGAATATTAATGCATAGATGGTGGCTGGAGGGTGGAGGATGCCACTAGATACCAAGGAAAAAACATAGATAAAGGGACAGTGATCAGAGGGTTGGGGGTGCCACTAGACACCATGGGAAAAAGCATGCATAAGGGGACAGTCATCAGAGGGTGGGTGGCACCACTAGACACCATGGAAACACTATAATTCATAAGAGGACAGTGATGGGATAGTGTGGGGTGACACTAGACACCAGGGATACATAAGAGAATGATGATCGATGAGTAGGAGTGTCAACAGACACCAGGAAAACATAAAAATAATGTGACAGTGACTGGAAGGTGGGGGCACGTCTAGACACCAGGGAAACATTGTATAAATATGGTCTGGTGATCAGAGGAGCAGGGGTGCCACTACACACCAGGGAAACATAATATAAATACAAGCATGGTAATCATTGATTGGGTTGCCACTAGATTCTATGGAAATGTGACACACTAATTGGACAGCGATTGGAAGGTGAGGGTGCCACTAGACACCAAGGAAACATTACATACATGAGGAGTTGGTAGTGGAGGGTGGGGAACCAATAAACACCAGGGAAACAGTGGCTCACTGCTGTCAGACCAGCCTGCAGTACGAGTTCCAAAACTCAAGAAAGTCCTGCTGTTCTCATATGGAGAATGCTGGTAAATGACTCTTTTCTAACCTGGGCACCCTGGATTTGGAAGTGCCCAGAAAAGGTATTTCTGAGTACTTTTTAAAAACAAACACTAGAAGCTAGCTAAATGGGTCCCATTTAGCTACTGTAGATTGAGTTTTTTAAATAGGTTATATTTATACATTTTAATGTTTGTGACTTTAAAATGAGAAAACAAATGTCAGCCAACATGATTGGTATTTCTGTCAGCATGAGAGGTAAATCCTGAAAAAAAGCAGTTGTGATTGTTTTTTCTTTACTGTTCGCAAGGTAAATTATGAAAATAAGCAACTGCGATTCTGTTTTACCATTTGCATCATGACATTAACTCTGAAATTGTTATAACTCTGGAACCATATAAGATATATATTTTTGCTTCAGTATGTAGCTTTTTCTGCCATCGGGAGGCTAGCAGGTGGCTTCGGCTCTCTCTCACTTGAGAGAGCTCCTTTTAGCCCTGAAGGGCATCATGAACCCTGCCAGCATCACTTTCATTTTTCTCTCATTCCCCGTTGTATTTTGCACATTAGCATGCACAATTGGAGGCATGTATTTGCTGTCGAAGTCTTGCAGCACCCTCCCTTTTCTGTCACCCTCAGACCCGCACTACCACCAAGCCTCCAACTGGGGACAGTCATTCAGCAGGAATGACAATCCACTCATCCTGGGAGAGGAGAGGAGAGCAGTCTTCCATATGCTCGATCCTCTCACTCCTCTGACAACCTCCGATGACTAGCATCTGCTCCCGAACATGGTTGCTGGCATGGCAGGAAGTAAGTGGCCCAGCACCTCAGCCCTCCATGCCACTGAGCTGATCCATGCACACTTGACATGCCCCCCTTTAACCCTAAAAATGTCATGCAATATTTCACACTATCTAGGCTGTAGATGTGAGCAAAAAATACCCAATGTTAAGTATAGGGAAACCAAATGTGTTTCTTTTTTTTTTTTTTTTGGCACTTTGTTTCTCAAAAGCCAAACAAGATCCCATCACAAAACTTTTCACATCTTGAGACTCTGGCAGCTTGATGGCCATTGTGAAATTTTGGGCTATATCTTCAAATGACACCAAAATAATTAATGTGCAAAAAGTGGGGTTTACCATTAAAGAGCTAGTGTACTGCATAAAACTAATTAGATTTTAAAAGCAGCCAACCATTACCTTTTACATCTGAGGTGCTTTTTCTTTTCCCTTTGTTTAATTAAAAGACTGTGTACCTGATGATAGTAGGTGTGATGTGTGGAACGGCTCTTAGCCTGGCAGCTGACATATCTTGCTCTGCTGCAACACACTACATCAGGATTGTGACCTCACTGACTGTGACATCACTGCTACTTAGGAAGAGCAAGTGAGTGACTGCCAGGTCACTCACTTGCGATGTCCTCTCGGTGAGATCACAATGCTGATGTGTATGGGGCAATGAGAGCTAGATATGTCAGCTGCCAGGCTAGAGCTGTTCCACACATCCTGCAAAATATTATCACATAGAAGACTTTCTTATGAGTGAAAGGAACAAGAAAAATACTTCAGACATATAAAGTTACAAATGACTACTACTTAAAATTTGTATTATTTTCATGTCTTCCTGTTTTGGCTCCACTAGCTCTTTAAACAGCCGATTCAACCATAACTATAGGTGTGCTACAGCACCCTATAATATCATGTAACCAAAATTCACATGCTGGTTTTAAGGTATGATATATGTAATAGATATACCACTCTAGGGTGCGGTGCGTGCTCTGATATACGTGACGCCTTTGGTGTTGTGATGCACGAGGCCAAGGCGTAGTCATGCTCAACTACCCAACGCATGCGTATATCAGAGCGCGACTGCACACCCTAGAGTGGTATATCTAGCTTATAAAATGGCCACACATGTTTTGGGGGGTGAGTGGAAAAATAATCCCTCTCTCTAGCTGCTAAATGATATGCTGGCAGAGTTCAAAGTAAGTACTTCTGTGTTTAAAAAAAGATGGAAAGTGTGTACCTCCTGTTAGGTTGTGTTAGGTTTGAGTAAGAGAAGCTGCAGACTCTATGCAGAAGGTAGCGAGGACACAGTGAGTGAGTCATCAGCTTTAGGAAGGTAGTTGGAAGCTAGAGCGAGTGATGAACTATAATGTGACCGAGCGGTGCACATTGCGGGAAGTGACAACCTGTTAGGAGTTCAAAGTAAGTGCTTCTGTGTTTAAAAAAGATAAAAAGTGTGTCCCTCCTGTTAGGTTCTGTTAGTTTGAGTAAGAGAAGCTGCAGACTCTATGCAGAAGGGAGCGAGGACACAGTGAGTGAGTCGGCAGCTTTAGGAAGGTAGTCGGAAGCCAGAGCGAGTGTTGTCATAGCAACACTCGCTCTGGCTCCGTCTACCAAACTGCAACTCGGCGTGTTGTCACTCCCTTCTGCATAAAGTCTGCAGCTCTTTAATCAAACAACACAACTAACTAGGGGACTCACTTTTCTTTAAACACAAGCTACTGAACTCTAACAATTGTCACTACCTACTTCTTTCGATCACGCTATAGTTCAGCAGAAAAAGTGAAAGTGCTGCACAATCGGACAACTCTCCCTAGAAACGGAGATTTTTAACAGAAAGTAAGAGTAGAAACTAATAGAAATGTAGTTTGTCTTGGTTTTCTACAGTTAGGTTTCTGTTAAACACCTGCCATTATATTTTTGTAGAATTTAGACTGCTTGGTGACACAGTGTGCAGTAATAAAAGTTAGTGGCTCTGCAGTAAGAGTGTGAAAATGGCAGGCAGAATTTGATTTTAGATGATATTTTATTTAAAATGAATGCACAATCAAGCACATCAGGTTGTACAGCGTGTGACTACTAGTGATATATTATGTTATGCCTGTGGGTACCAGGTGTGTGTGTGTGTGTGTGTGTGTGTGTGTGTGTGTGTATGTGTATGTGGCTGCCTAACTGCATTAGGTGTGGAGTGATCTCACTGCTGGTGAGAAGGTTTTGAGGGCTGGAAAGTAGTTCAGGCGTGCGGTCATACTGGAAGGCGTGCATGTCGTTGGGAAATAATACACGGTCATGTGCGTGTTCTGTCCAATGTATAAGTGGGATTTCTATGATTTTACCATGCCATTTTATAAATATATATATATATATATATATATATACACACAAACATCACACATATGTGCATATTCCAAAAAAAAACAAAGACAGACTATCCGGGGCCTTCAATGTTAATTAAGTTATTTGTAATTTGGGGTCAGTCAGGCAAAAAATCCAGACACAATAGTGTAGAAACCAATCACTCCCCAAAACGTCTTTATACAAGTGGATGTTATTACAACTGGAGCCAAGCAAAGACCCTCATCATAAGGCAGATGTTTCACCACTCTGTGCTTCTTCAGGGAAGAGGATCTAAATGTAAAACAATCATATATCATTATAGTAATATAGTAGCTGATGGCAGATAAGGACCGCTAGGCCCAGACAGACTGCTCAGTCTGCTATGCAACACCCAGTCTGCTATACAACACAATATTTACATAATGTATAATATTCCTCTTCAGTAATTCCAAATTGGGTGCCAGAAGGAAATTATGTAAATGTCCTTGTACAGTTCTCAAAACATTAAATCTGAAAGTCAACAGTGTCATTAATACACTGTCATTATAAGATTTTTTAGAACAACCAGGAAAAGAGACACCAAGATTGAGTGTCATGGGATAACATTAGTGGAATACCTCAACTAGAAATGAATCATGAGGAGGCTTAGGGTACTATTTGAACCCAACCGGGGAGCTGACTTGAAGAGAGTAGATGAACAGTGGAAGGGCATCAAAAATGAGTGCTTGAATGATTTTATGTATGCCCTTATAGAGGCAGTATTGGAAGGAAAGAGTAATATAGCAGAGGAGATTAACAAGATTCAGGACCAGTTAAAGGTTGCTGCAGAAGAAGAAACATTTAAACAAACACTAGAAGACACAAAAAAGGAGGCTACAGCAATTTGAAGAGGACATACAGAAAACAAAAGTTAGAAAATTCAAGAGTGATATGAGTGTCGTCCAAACCGTGCATACAATTGGAGGACAAAAACTACACATAGGGAAAACAGGGAAGAGACAGACTCTGATAGCTCTGGTAGCTATGCACGATGGACGACAAAGTACCAGGTAATAGATAGGTACAACAGAAATGTTCTTTTAGTACAAGCCCCACCTCAGGAGGACAGAACAGACCAGAATATAGAAAAGAGAAGTCACAAATATAATACCTGAGATCAAGGACCTGCTTACGAACAAGACCAAGAGTTGTATCATTAACACAGAGGAGGAAGAGGGAAAGGAGGAGGCAGAGGGAGAGGGAAGGAGGTTCTGGTTATCGAGGAGGAGAATGTAATGATTTTAATCTAAAATGAGAGGCCTTTGAACTCTGAAGAAATGCCTGTCCTTAGGAAGGCTCTTCCTTTTCACCATACAAACACACTGATAGGTTTTCAGATACTGGTATAGTTACAGCATTTCTTTAGGAACATTAGATTAAAGAACAGCTCCACACAGAACCTCCATAGGACCCTGCTATTACAGACTTGAGACAATGATTAAACTATAAATCAAACTATAACTCACCGAAAAGTAGAAATCATAATGTGGAAGCATTTTTTTTTAACCATGAGAGATACACTAATCTGAAAGCTTGTTTACAGGTGTCACCTGGGAGCAAAGGAAGTTAAGTGACTTGCTCAGGGTTACACAGTTTGCAAGTTTGGGATGTGGGATTCAAACTCAGGTCTCCAGATTTACAGCTCAGACCCTTAAACCACTGTACTATACTGCCTCACAAATGCCTTGCATTTTTATAATGCAGGTGCTTAATGATGTAGATAGGCTTCTTAGGGACTCAAGACAGCAACATCCACAATATAATTTGACTAGTACTGAGTCACAAGCCAACAGAAATATAGAAAATGATTCTTCTATTGTGATAAAACCAGCAAATTATGGTGGGGATATCATAGTTATGCAGATAGAGAAATACAGCAAAATATGTAGAGACCTCCTAGAAACTGAGGAACATTACAAGACATTACCAGCAGACTCCACCTAGATTCCAAAAGAGCATCCAACACATTGGAGAAATGGAAGAAGGATTCGGACATCAAAGGAATGTCAGGTGGGGTTATGAAGTTATTCCTAAGATTCCCGTTTTTATGGGTTACCCAAAACGCATTAAGATGCTTGTAATCCCCCAGCACATCTGATTGCAAAAGGAAATGACTCAATTCTTGAAGCGCTTTCTAGCTTTGTTAACCACTATGCCTATCTGACAGTTCAATGGATGACAAGTTATATCCTTGTCACAAATGACGTGATTGAGACCTTGAAAGACCTGATCACATCCTGGTATGGTAACAATATAATCTTGAGTAGCATGGATGTGAAGGACTTGTACACATCCATACCACATGAAGAGAGGTGCCTTAGTTTGGAGGTTGGGCTACAAAAGATTTGGACAGACACCATGACACCCATCGGTATGCTTCTGGAGCTGGCAAGATTGGTACTATATGAAAATTACTTTTGTTTTGAGGATAAACAAAAGAAGGGGATGGCAATGGGCAGCACAATGTCACTAACCTATGCCAATCTCTATATGGAACTATTTGAAGTACAGTTTATTTCTAATCAAATATACAACCCTGTTTTCAGATGTGTAACATGTTACAAATGATGCATTGCTGATTTGTCTATCCTTCGGGGTGGCACACCAGAGGAACTGCAACTCTTTTACAAGCACATAAATTCTATAACTGATCATTTAAAGTTCAATATTGTGACAAGTGCCCCAGGGCTGCATTTTTTGGACTTGCTCATTTACATATCAGATGGTAAGCTACAGAGTAAAATTTACAGGAAAAAAATCTAACAGAAATACTCTGTTATATGTGAGAAGTTACCACCCAAAACATTTAAAGACAGCATCTCATACTTTCCATAGGATGATCTGTCAAAATTGGAGACCTGGTCAGACACCTGGCAGTTGGGGTTCAATGCCAAGAGTGCAAGGTGCTACATTTCAGGGCAAAAACCCAAGAAGGAGCTACCAGCATGGGGGCTCAGCTAGCCATGACAGAGGAGGAGAAGGATCTGGGGATTATTACGGGCTCAATGAACAATGCAGCACAATGCAGGAAGGCAGCTGCAAAGGCCAACAAAATACTGGGTTGTATTGCCTGGGGTATATCTTCAAGGAGATGGGAGGTGAGCCTTCCATTGTATAGGTCACAGGTTAGGCCACACCTGAAGTACTGTGTGCAGTACTGACGCCCATACCTGAAGAGGGACATTAAGTTACTGGAGGGGATGTAGTGCAGGGCAACAAAGATGATCCATTGACTAGGTGATATACCCTATGTGAGCAGGCTGAGGGAGCTGAACATGTACTTACTGGAGGAGAGGACAGACAGGGGGATATGATTGAAACGTTCCAAGTACAAAAGGGAATAAACAAGACAGACATGGAGGAGTATTCAAGTTGGGGGTTAAGGATACTCAAGGTCACAATCTCAGATTGGAGGGAGAAAGGTTCAGGAGGGAAATGAGAAGACACTTTTTTACTGAGAGAGTGGTTTCTGGGTGGAATGCATTGCCTGAGGAAGTGGTATCCTGTTGAACAGTGGACTGCTTCAAAAGGGGATAGGATAGGGTAAGAGGGAGGGACAGGGGAGGGGAGTGAGGGGCAGCTGCAGTATAAGGATTACTAGCTACACACTTGAGCAGACTCGATAGACCATAAGGCCTTTATCTGCTGGCAAATTTGTGTGTTCGTATGTGTACTCCCAAATGCTCAGGGTCAACAGGAATTGTAGCAATGAACAAGAAATTGAGACTGAATTTGTAAACATTGAAAGTTTTCTTAGTAAAGGTATAATAAAAGAATTGTGAATAAAGCAGTGGTAAGGACAAAACAGCTCAGAGGATGAGGATTGCTAAATAGGATGGAACAAATGGATAGGATGGTCCTGCCTTTGGGATATTTGACATTCACTGGACCGATCAGAAAACTTTTCACTCATATTGGGGCACTTGAAATCCATAGTAATTCCAGAATTTGAAAACAAGACATACCATTGCTTCAAAAAAATTAGTACACTGAAGGACAATCTGGTACACTCAGGACAGAAAAGACCAGGACCATCGAGGGACAATTACTTTTCGGCACGGCTTAACCAGGGATGTACACATGTGGCAGATGCAGTTACTGCAGGAAAAAAGAAAGAAATTACACATCCAAATAGTAATATGAGACCCTATTAAATCATTCATGAATTGTGACTCAGATCATGTTATATATGTTCTAATGTGTTCCTGTTCAAAATATTATGTTGGCAGGGCAAATAGGCCATTGAAATGTAGAATCAGTGAGCATAAAACTAATATACAATTGAGGAATGAGGGATTCCCTGTGGCACAACACTTTGCCCAGGAGGGACATACTGTGGCCTCACTGAAAAATGTGTGCAGTAAGTGTGTAGACACCCCACCCCAGCACATAGGGGAGACTAGAATAAACTAGTGGAAAAATATGAAATGTTTTGGATTTATGCCTTTGACACCGTTAGTGACTGTGTAGGCATGAATAAAGAAGAAAAGTAGTCAGCATGTTGGTGATCCATTTATCTTCCCATCTGTGACCCTACTGAGCTTACATGAAATAATTTTCATGGCTTGATAGTTTACTTGATTCTACAAAGACTTCATCCCTAAGTGATCAACTCCCCCCCACCCAAGTACATACAAGTGTGTAAATAGTGATCTGAACAGTGGTATATAAAGTGATCTCCAGGAGGACTCATCTGAAATCCTTCTAGAAATTATCTATAAACCAGTATGATTATAGAAATCCCTAGTCTATGGGCCATTGGAGCAGGAGTGATGCAGGCTGGTGGTGTCCACGGAATAGATAGAGGTGTATGGGACAATACTTGCTGAATTATTACTCTTACACAAAAATTGGGGTAAAGGCTATTTCTAATATCTGATCCTGCAGGATAACAGTGCAATGTCCAGTTGTAACTGTAACTGTGACAAGTGTATAACAAGCATTTGTCAATGCCAAATGTTGTCTCGCTGGCATTGGCATTGGTAGTGCAGGAGTTAAATATGCATAATAGGAATGGCAGTGAGGTATTGAACTGACACCAACCCCACCCCCACCCTACAGAGACTGACAGGCGTCGGGGTGTGCCTTTGGGGCATCATCTATAATGTTCATGCCATTTTACCTCACCCTACCCTGTAGACACTGGCAAGTGTCGTGGTGTGCTTTGGGGTCTTTGGGCCTTATACTTACCCAATTCCATAAGGAAATACGCTGAGACGGGTGCAATATAGGAGAATGGGGTGAACTTTAGGGCCAACACTCCAAGGCACACCTCAATGCCTGTCACTGGCTGCAGGGTGGTGGTGGAATGGCGTGAATATTATAGCCAATGATGCCAAGTTACACCCCTGATGCCTGGTAGTCTCTACAGGGTGGGGTGTTACAGTTGGAAACTCTAACGTCATAGGCGTTTGTTGGTATTGTCACTTCAAAATTTAAACATGGGCTTTTTGTGACCCAGCTCATGAAGAGCGGCACAATCAGTTTGTTAGCCGAAACGTGGTGTTGCACAGTGGCTATGCCATTTGGTGACATAGGGATGAAAACACATTTTGGACAGGATGTGAAAAATGACAACTGAATTGTTCGTGAGGAGGTGTAAAAAATGGCAACGCTGAAAATCTGGAGTGAAAATATGAAAAACTGGTGAAGTCATGAGCATGCATTGAAACTGCGCAACACATGTGCATAACCCAATTATTTTGGGGATTTGTTTTAGCCACATTTTCAACATAGGCATTTTGGGACCTCCCCTCATGAACAGTGGTGCTGTGATTTTGTTACTCTGTCCCAAAAGTTGATTTCCCACAGCGACCATGCCATTGTGTGCCACAAGTGCGGAAACACATTTTGGGCAGGCTGTGAAAAATGACAGCTGTACTGTTCATAATGACGTGTGAAAAACTGCCAGTGTTGGGTGGGCTCCCGTCTAAAATGAAACCAGGAAGGGGACATGATGCCAGGGAGTTGGACATCTCGCACACACTTTAAATGAGAGGGGGGTGGGGCGTGGCTTGGACCCGACAGCAATGGCAGCCTAGGACTTTTGCTCTGCCCCAGCCTGGCACCTAATCGCACATAATGTACTGCAATGCTGGACTGAATCACCTTTGTAGCAACTGGAAACCCCCCGGCACCTCTGCCGCCATCATGCTGATGTTTTTCATTCGGGGAGCCACACTCTATAAGCAAGTTTATAGTGCTCATATCTCGGGGCCATACAGTCAGGGCAGGCCATGAAGGCCTGAGCACAGGGATACGAGTTTGCCTGCGGCTACATCCACCGGTACTTTAGCGTCTGACTACAGCCTGACGGGTCTCGATCTTCAGTCAGCCACGGGCACATGAAAGGCAGTTACAAGCTGCTGTCTCACCTCATTCCTGAAATAATTACTCTAACAGAAGGGGTGAGGGATGCCTCTGGGGGCGATGTGCAAGGGCCTTGTGTGCAAGTTGCTCAGTCACCCCACAATCAGGCCCAACTAGGGGATGCCCTCTCAAACATCACAAAGATGTTAGAAGCCCTTCTGACAAGAGTGGACAACACTGGGGCATCCCTGGCGGGAAATGTGGCCGATGTACGTAGGTTGAGGGATAAACAAAATGTTTTGGAGCAGAGAGCTGAGGAGCTGGAGAGGCAGCACATCACAGTACTGCAACATCTCAGGGATCATGAAGCCAAACTCTCTAGACTCTGTACAGGACTGAAGACCGAGAGAACAGGAGCCAGAGGAATAATATCAGAATCTTGAGGGTCCCGGAAGGTGCTGAAGGCCCAAACATGGAATGCTTTCTTAATGATTAGTTGCCCCAACTGCTGGGGGATAGGTGGAGAGAACGAATTGGCACGGAAAGAGCTCACAGGGTGTCTGGCAGACCAGACAGTTCCAACTCCCCTAGAACTATATTAGCATAGAAACACAGAAACATAGAAACATAGACTTTGACTGCAGATAAGGACTGCTTTGCCTACCTAGTCTGCCCATTTCCCTACCTAGAGGATAAGCTGCAGATCCTATTTAACCAACAGCCTATTTCTTCCTACCCCCCAACAAAAATTGCCTTATGTCTGTCCCATGCATTCTTGAATTCTCCCACAGTTTTGGACCCCACAACCTCCTCAGGAAGGCTGCTCCATGCATCCACCACCCTATCTGTGAAAAAATACTTCCATACATTGCCCCTGAGCCGTCCCTGCTCTATCTTAAAACTGTGTCCCCTTGTTCTTGCACACTCATTTTCTGAAAGATGCTACCCTGTTGGACTTTGTTGACTCCACTGAGGTACTTAAAAGTTTCTATCATGTCCCCTCTCCATCCTTTCCTCAAGGGTATACATATTAAGCTCCTTTAGTCTCTCCTCATACGGCTTCTCTTGCAGACCCTGTAGCATTTTAGTTGCCATCTCTGAACTGCCCCCATTCTGTCTATGTCCTTGCAGAGATGGGGTCTCCAGAACTGGATGCAGTACTCCAAATGGGGTCTCACCAACTGTCTGTAGGGAGATAACAACTTCTGTTTTCTGCTGGTGATGTCTCTCCCTATACATCCCAGTATCCCCCAGCCCTCTCTACCACCTTCTAACATTGCTTGCCAACCTTTAAAGTCATCTGATATGATTACCCCCAGGTCCCTTTACATTTTTGTTGTTGTTACTACCTCCCCTCATTGTGTAATCTTTCCCTGGGTTTTTGTTTCCCAGGTGCATTATTTTGCACTTCTTTGCATTGAATCCAAGCTGCCATACTTCTGAACATTCCTCCAACCTTGCCAAGTCCCTTCTCATCCTTTCCACGCCTCCTTGTGTATCAACCCTGTTGCAGATCTTTCTGTAATCTGCAAAGAGGCATACTTTCTCTTCCAGTCCCTCTGCAATGTCACTTACAAAGACATTAAAAAGGACTGGACCCAGTACTGAACCCTACGGTACCCCACTAGTAACCCCTCTTTCTTCAGAGTGGACTCCATTTACAATTACCTTCTGTATCCTGTTGTCCAGCCAATGTTTTACCCATGCTACCACTCTGGGACCCACTCCCAGTCTGGTTAATTTGACAATTAATCTTTTGTGTGGGACTGTATCAAATGCCTTGCTAAAGTCTAGGCTGGCCATGTCTACAGCCCCTCTCTGGTCTACAACTTTGGTCACCCAGTCAAAGAAATCAATTAGATTCATCTGACATTACCTTCCCGCTGTGAACCCATGCTGCCCTTGGTCCTCTGCCCCACTGACCTCTAGGTACTCAACAGTTCTTTTCTTCAGAAGTGATTCCATCACTTTCCCTACCACAGAGGTCAAGCTGACAGGTCCGTAGTTTCCTGCCTCTGTCTTGCTCACACTTTTGTAAAGGGGAATCACATCTGCCTTCCTCCAGTTCTCAAGTATCACACCATCCTCCCATGATTTGTTAAAAAGGGTAGTCAGTGGTGTCACTAGTTCTCTGCTTAATTCTTTTAGAATTCTGGGGTGAATTCCATCTGGCTCCATTGCTTTGTCCACCTTTAGTTTTGTTTGTTTGTTTGTTTGTTTATTAAGCTAGGTAAGCACACTGGAAACAAGTTCCTTTTACAGGTGCGACCCACATATATTGCATACAGACAATACATAATCAAACATACATATACAATGCAGAAAATTGCAGACAAAATGTCTTTGTTACTTGTAAAATTCATTAAAAAAATTCATAAAAAACAGTTACAATTAAATTGAGATTCGAAATACATCCTTAATGCATCGGCAAACTTTTTGACAGAACACAACCACCTAAGTTTTAGAAGTTCTTTCAGAATCCTTTCTTCTGTGAAAGGACTGGGATCGACTCCCCTATCCAGAGTGCTTCTGTTAATTGGATTAGGCACCTCCCCCACCACCTCTTTTGTGAATACTGAACAGAAGTGTTCATTCAGTATCCTTGCTTTTTCACTCTTCCTCTCTGTCCACCTACCATCCATTCTGTTCAGCCTCACTATCCCTCCCTTTGTCTTTCTACACTCCCTGATATACCTATAAAAGGTTTTATCCCCCTTCTTAACTGAGTTGGCTATCTTTTCCTCAGTTTGGGCCTTTGCTATTCTCACTACCCTCCCTGCTTCCTTCTACCTTAACTAGTACAGTTCTCTGTCCTGCTCCTTCTGTGATTCCTTATACTTCCTAAGTGCTGTCTTTTTCTCCCAGACCTTCACCACCACCTCTTTTGAGAACCATAGTGGCTTTTTCTTTCATTTTGATTTGTTTATTTGCTTCACACAAAGACTTGTTGCTTCTGTGATGGCAGTTTTGATATTCCCCCATTGTTGCTCCTCCCCTCCCCTCCTTCTAGCCTGTTTGCTAGTGCTTTTCTAAGGCACTCGCCCATCTTGACAAAGTCAGCCCTCCTGAAGTCCAGAAACTTTTCTATGGCTTGACTCTGTAGCTGAGTTTATTGTGAACCACACTGTTTGGTAGTCACTTGTTCCCAAATGGCTACCCACCTCTAGATCTGAGATCCTCTCACTGTCCCCATTTGAGAGTATGAGGTCTAAGACTGCTTACTCACAAGTAGATTCCAAAACTAGCTATCTGAGGCATGTCACCTGAAGGGCATCGAGAATGTCCCTGCTTTTGGATGAGGCTGCAGCAAAGGTGCTCCAGTTAACATCTGGCATATTAAGGTCCCCCATCAACAGTATCTCCCCTTTCTCTACCATCCTAAGTATGTTTTATATCATATCCTTGTCCATTCCCCCCTCAATATGGGGGTCTGTATACAACTCCTGTGCAGATTGTGGTGCCATTTCCAGTCTCTAAGGTGACCCACAGTGCCTTCTCTCTCCTGTTTACTCTTTTGTTCAGTTGCTTTTATCCCTTCCCTTACATAGAGAGCTACTCTTCCTCCTCTTCTCCCCTTCCTATCTCTTCTGTAGTTTGTGTACCCTGGTATGTTAACATCCCAGTTATGGTTCTCTGTGTACCATGTTTCTGTGACTGCTACAAAATCTAGGCATCCCTCTTCCATCAAGGCCACCAGTTCAGGGAGCTTGTTGCCCAGACTACGGGTGTTGGTATTCATTACCCTCCATTTTTTGATGGCGTTACCCCTCTTTGCCCCATCCCTGTCCTTATTGCATTTGTCACTTTTTCCGTTTACCCCTGCACTTCTCCCTATCAGCATCTCTATGTTGTTGTCTACCTCACTTAGTACCCTGATTTGTTTTGGGGGGAGGCTAGGATTTCCCTGCTCCACTCCAGTGCCTCCTCCCTTGGCTAGTTTAAATGCTTGCCAATGAAGCATTTAAACCTATCACCTAGGATCCTGGTTCCCCTCCTGGACAGATGCAGACTATCACGCCAGTATAGCTCTGCATCCCTCCAGGTGGACCCCCAGTCCCCAATGAAGCCAAATCCCTGAGCTCTGCACCAGTTTTTCAACCACTGATTGAATCCCATGGTGTGGGGCACCCTAGCCTCATCCATGCTATAGACAGGCAGCACCTTCGAGAAGGTTACCGTGCATGCCATTTGTCTAAGGCCCCTCCCCATCTCCACAAATATTTCTTGCACTGCTCTTATCCTTTCTTAGCCAGGTCATTTGTCCCTAGGTGGACAATGACATCAGCTTCCTCCCCATGCAGCTGTACCTGCAATCCTGAAGATCGCTCCTGTCCCTCAAGCCATGGCACCAGGCAGGCACCTTACCTCCCTCTCTTCTTCCTCCCCCAGTTCTACCTTCCTAACAATAGAGTCCCCCACCAGGAGTTGTTTCCTTCCCCTGTGAGGTCCCATGCCACCCTCCTGTGGGTCCCCTTTGTGGAGATTTCCAGCATCCTCCTTGGTCTTCACTGTGGGTGCCTCCATAGATGAACCACACTTTTCCAGAACAGCATAGAAATTGTGGAGAGGAACAACTGGAGGGATGCGCATACTTTCTGAGATACTCGGTGAAGGAGAGGCTGCTCCTGGCTACCAGGGACATGAAAGAGCTTACATGGACGGGTGCTAATATTTCCTTTTATCAGGATTTTTCCCAGGAGGTAGCTGCTAGAAGGAGAGTGTATGGTCCCCTAAAGAAAATTTTGATGGCTAACTCTTTCCAATACCATTTCAAAAAACTTACTGCATTACATATATCCAAGGATGGAAAGACCTTCCTCGCGGAGTCTCCAAGAGAAGCTGAATCATGGATCAACAACCACTGGCCAGACCTCATATCTCAGACTGCTTCTCCCAGATGCCTTTGGGTCCCAGGAGATCGTATGGGAAGAGGAACAGATAAGAAAGAGAGATGGTTCCTGGGGGAAGACAACCACAGTCAGACTGGTCCTGACACAAACCCCCCCCATGCCTCCCTCACAAGCCTACCAGCAACCCAGGGAATCAGGACACTGTCCTGCCAATAGCCTACTATCTTCTACCAGGTGTTCTTCTGTGGATCTGGAAACAACAGGAAAGCAAGACTGGCCCAAACACTCCAATACCAACTGGCAATGCCAACAGCTCCAGAAGCTCAGGCCATCTAACTGTTGGCAAGTCTTCAGCCTCCCCTCCTACCAAGCTTCCACAGGCAGATGCGGCATTGCCAACAAGATTTGAAACTTATGACTCCCCAAACGCTGAGCCCGGTGAGACTACAGATGACACTGCCCGCTGGATTGGGCCACTACAGTGGAAAAGGACGAGGAAGAACTGGCTTTAGCTGCCGGCCTACTCAAACCGGGGACCAAATCTTTCACAGAAGCCCTGCCATCCCCGCCTTGTGACTTAGCAGAACTGAAAAAAGCCACTTGGAAGATCATGGGAAATCTGGGACAGACGGATGACTGTCAGGACATTTGAAATCCGGCTAAGACTTTTCTCTTTTCTCGTTTTTTCTAAATTTAGTGCTTGGTAATGCTGTTTTCTCCTTGGCTGGTGTATTTCCTGCTGACATTGGGGGGCACGCAAAGCTATCTCCCCTGTTGCACCCTCGCCTTATCAGCTTCTCGGCAATACCTGCCAGCTGACTGGAGATGCCTTCTGTATTTAAACAGGGGTCTGTACCTCCCCTCCAATCCGGATGCCCCCTAGCTACATCATGTCTCCTTCAGGTTATTGTACCTGAGGATTGTGTTGGGGATGTTTAACTAGATGCCCACCAACCCTAGAGATATTTGGCAACCAAGCAGAGCAATTTGTACCTTCCACCCCCCGGTGTCTGGGCCTGCCATTAAGATTTATTATGTGGCTGACAGAGGCCCACCCCTCCTGGTTTTTCCCCAAGCAGCAGCCAAGAACAAGGCCCATGCAGAGACACTGTGCCGGTTGCTAGCCGAACTATCAACCTTGGAGAGACAAGTTAAAGCCTCAACACAGCATCTGCTTAACTCCCCCCTTCTACCCACCATTATAGGCCTGAAATAACAAATAAATTCACTGTTAAACAGAAAATCAGAATGGCAACTTCTACATTCCAAACAGAAGTTGTGGGTGGATGGGAATAAAGGAGGCAAGCTGCTAGCCTATCACCCCCGCAAGCAGCAGGCTTCATCCAGAATACTCGCACTTAAGAACAAAGAGGGTAAGGTGGTCTCAGCGCCCAAAGATATTACTGAGATGTTGCGGCTATTTTATCAAGCTCTTTACCAGACCATATCTAAGCTCTCAGCTGATGAGCTTTCTGCACACATGTGGAGCTTTGTAAAGGAGTTTTTCTTCCCAAATACTCGTAAACAGACCGTAATACTTTGGATGCCCCTGTCACTCCTGAGGAACTCCAGTCTGCTCTTTCCCAAATGGCAAAGGGGGAAGCTCCAGGGCCAGACAGAATGATGGCAGAACTCTACCAACTTCTTAAAACTGAGATCATCACCCCCTATTGCAGGCTTTGCACAAGGCCCAAGGCACAGCTGCACTCCCTCCCACTATGAGGGAGCTCTAATAACCTTCTTCCCTAGAAGTCTTCAGATGCATTGGATTGTGCCAACTTTTGGCCCATCTCATTGCTCTCAGTGGACACCAAATTGCTAGCCAAAGTGCTGGCAAACAGATTAACCAGGTTCTTCCCACTCTAATGCATCCCTCATAATCTGTTTTTCAAAGGGCAAATCAGGGTGGACAATCTGCACCTTGTCCTCAATCTGAAGTGGCTGGCGATCCATTCCTTGACTCCCACTGCAGCTTTAGCAATTGACTTTGCCAAGGTGTTCAACTCATTAAGTGGAACTACCTCCATGATCTCTTCAACCTTTATGGATTTGGTTGTCACTTCTGTTCTTGGGTTTCCACACCATAACACTTACAAACAGCCAGAACTGTTACTAACTGGGATATTTCCTCTCCTTTTCTGCTACAATGGGGCACCAGGCAAGGGTGCCCCCTTTCCACTCTTCTTTTCATTATAGCCCTTGACCCTCTGGTTAGGAAACTTCTGAGCACTCCAGGTATTACTGGGATCCCTGTCAAAAACAAGTCTTTCCTTGTCAATGCATATGGTGACGATATGCTACTCACAATGTCTAATGCAGAGCTCTCCCTACCTATAGTGCTGTTGATGTTACAAGAGTTTGTCTCTCTCTCAGCCTGCTAATTAATCAAAAGACGTTTATCTCCCTGCTGAACACAAAGTGTGGTAGGAATTGCCTGGCAGGCACTGACATTACCTGGACCCGTCAGGGTTTCCCTTATCTCAGGATTTGTATCTCCTCGGCATGGAGTGATGTGGAAAAAGCCAATTGCTCCCCTCTCCTAGCAGCCCTGACAGCTGAAGTTCAGTGTTGGTGCAAACTGCTATTGTCTCTAAAGGGCAAAATAGAGGTAGTGCATATGTTTATACTATCAGGAGTCTCATACCTCTTAAACACCTCCCAATCCCCTTGTCTCATAAGCCGTTTTCCTCTCTAGAGAAGCTTGTCTCCTCTTTTCCATGGGAAGGTAAAACAGCCCATTGGGGATGCACAAAGCTGCAGGCCCAGTGGTCTGAAGGTGGGCTTGGGCTTCCCTGGTTCGTGGGCTACCACCTAGCCTTTTGTATGGCTCAAGCCACTGCTTGGATCATCCCTAACTTTGCCCCCCCCCCGCAGTGGGTCTTTCTAGAATCTGCCCTTACACCAGATAATTCTCTTTTTTCCCTGCTAACCAGTAAGTCACCCCTGAAACCAACTTACTCCAATTATAAAGGAGACTTGTACAACATGACACCAAGCATTGGTCCTTACCGATGTCCCCAATGGACTACCTCCCCAATCTCATATGCCCCTCTCTAGAACAACAAGATAATCATGGTGGATCGTAAACCCTTGTACTGGCCCACAGAGCCACCAAAGGGATTCGCGTCATGGGACACCTCCTCCTCCCAGATAGTTAAACTTTGATGTCTTATGAGCAATTGCAGGGTCACTTTGACCTGAAAGCACAGGATTTCTGGAGATACCTTCAGATACAAAGCACCCTCCCTCCCTTCTGGCCAAACACACTGATGAGGGTGGATGGAGCTGTTTGTCCACACTTCACAAGCCAAGAAAAGGTCAAGGATTTGTGGGAATCATTTACAAAGTACTGAGAGACTCTCAGCTGGATACCACTTCCGCATGCCGGATGGCATGGGAGGTGGAACTCCAGCACCCCCTCCCCTGCAGCAGTGATCCGTCTGTTTAAAGGCGGGGCATACAGTTTATGAGGATGCTAAGAGCCAGCTGATACAGCTGAAAATTCTTCTTAGATGATATAGGATGCCTGCCGTGCTCTGTAAACTTAAAGCATTGAGTCATGACAGATGCTGGAGGTGCCAGTCCTCCCCAGCCCATCTACTTCACATCCTCTGGACATGCTCTGCCCTTCAAGAATTCTGGTCTAAAGTACTGAATGACTGCTCAAGGTTGTCGGCAAAAGGTTTTCCACTCTCATGAATCCCTTCTGTTAGGAGATTCCACTCTGGATCCACTACCTGTTCCACTAAAAGCATGGACTCTTGCTGCAGTAATGGAGGTTAATAGGGCTATTCTGATGAGATGGAGGCAACCCACCATCCCCTGGGTCCCGGCCTGGCTGGCAGCCATGGCTAGGCTAGCTATCTTTGAGAGGCTTACTGCGGCAGGAAAAGGTCATCTCTCTAGATACCACAAAAAATGTGATGCATACCTGCACTCACATATTTGTGCAGTCCCACCTCCCTCTCCAAACAATCCCCCAATGCAGTGATCTCTTCTACCCACCCCCCCTTACACTTCTGTCCTTTCTGTTGGAAATGGTCCTCAGCTTACCTCCTTAGAATTACCCTACACCTACCCTCTTTTCCTTTTAACCTTTTCTCTTATTCATGCTTTAAGAACTTGTTTTATCTACTATAAGATATGCAAAGGAATGATGCTGAATTATGAGCTGCTCTACCTCAGTATTTTATTTTAGGCCAATTCAGAACCTACACATTGCCTTTGGTCTGATATCCATTGTTACAATTAGAATGTAAATGATGACTAGATATTAGCTGTGTAACACATCCAGGATTTATTATTGATTAGTATTTGATGTGGTATCCTACTAAACAGTGCTTGACAGTCTCTGTACCAACAGTTGGGTATATGTGTGTTTGATACATTGTTGCATTCATCCTGGCTGTATTGAAAAGACAAAATCAATAAAATATTTTATGATAAAAAAATAGGAGGGTTGCATTATGCTGAAGGGGTGGCTTCATCGGCAAATGCCGTGGGTTGGGAACATGCTGACGAAGTTGGGCACCTCTGAAGTCAGCTCTCCATGCATCATCAGTCAGCGCCACCATGTTAATGGTGGGCTTCACCAGGAAAGGCACGTAGGAGGCGTGTTTTGGTGCTGCTGCATGATGAGCTTAGCTGTCATTGCGGGCGGACCTTTCCTTAGATGTGTTTGCCACATTATATATTCCTGGTGTGGCACCTGCATGCTGGCTTATTGGGAATGAGGGACGCACTCTACTGATGCGTGTCCTGCATTACGCCCAACAGTGACCGTGCCTCCAAATCTGCTACTAATGCAATATGTTGGCGCGTAAGCATGAGCCAATAAAAAATGACAGGAGTTGGTATTTACTGAGAATTATATTTAAAAGTAGCATGCAATGTATTTTTGTTCATGAGCAGCTGAACTTAGGCTCTAGACATAGGTTAAAGAACATTGAGGTCTGAACCATAAATTAATATATATGTCATAATTTGAATGGGAGGATCGCTTGTCTCACTCTAAGAAAATATGAATTTTATGACTGAAAGTCAAGACTGTGATCATGGTTTGGAAACACTTCTACCATGTAAAAAAATGTTTCAATTTTTATTACTGTAAAAGATATTAACCTTGATAGCTTAGTGACAGACCTGCCTTGAGCAGCCTGATTGCTACTTACGAATATTCATAAACAGATTTGAAGATTGGGATTGTCCTGACAGCTTCCACAGTATAGAAAGGAATGGAAATTAAACCAATACAGAAGCCTGAAACTTGATGGGGTATAGGGGTGTAGCCTGCACACACTGCCCAGAAATGTCCTGTTCTTGCTACAGTGACAACATAATGATGTATTGTTGCTTAGCAACATGCGCCCTCTTCCTGCACCATTGCCAGGATGTAAGACATCAATTGTGACATCTGTTCATCAGGCAATGGTGACTGGAGAGTTATCTCCACCCATATGCATCAGTCCTGCTTAAACAGTACACTCATGAGTGGCCACGGAAGTTCCTCTTGCTGACTGCCCCATACACATGCTGACAATAAAAGGTGAGTGGACAAAGGAGGGGAATTCTCATGCTTGCACCTAGTTTTTGTTTTCTAAAGAAAATGATTACATGAATTGTGACTAAGAGTACCCTTTTCTCTCTTAGAAGAACATAAGAGTGGTGTTGGCAGATGGGGACCTCTTGATCCATCTAGTCCGCCCAAGGTGGCTCCCCCCCTTTAATTGTTCCAGACAAGCTGTCCACACTGTCTGTCCCACGCTAGCTTAAATTCTCTTACTGTTTTAGCTGCCACCACCTGTGCTGGCAGGCTGTTCCACGGCTCTATCACTCTCTCCGTGAAAAAGTACCTTCTATAGTTGTTCCTGAACTTGCCTCCCACCAGACGCAAGTTGTACCCCCTTATCCGAGGTCCCTTATTTTCTTGGAAGAGGTTCTTCATCTAGTGGTGGGAAAAGTGGCCCCAATTCGTTCTGCAAAGTGATTCATGGAGTAAAGTGGAATTCATGAAATACTCTGCAATGTGAAGCGGAGTACTTTGCATCATAATAATAAGCAAGGGCTGGCAGTATAGCCTAGAGGTTAAAGGAACGAGGTGTCAATGAGCTTGATACATCCAGCAGACCAGATCTGAGTTTGATTCTCACAACCTCCACTTGCATACTGTGTGACTCAGATCAAGTCACTTAACTGCCCAGTGGTCCCAGGTCGCCCCTGAAAACAGGCACTTGAGCCTAGTGGGCCTTACCCAGTTACCAAAGACTAAAATAAAATAAAAATAATGAGGAGTGCCAAGTCTATTGAAAGCAATGACTTTGCATTATTCCGCCTTCCCCAAACCACTACTCCACTAATTTTAAGGTGAAGTACATTGAAATCAATGTACTTAGTATCACTGCCTTGTTGGTGAGCTCCAAAGGAAAATTTTGCAGATATTCATGGGATTGCAGGTCACATGGGATATAAATTGTTCTGCACAGCCTCAGTTCTGGGTAGTCTGTGTAGGTAGCTGTAGGAGACAGTTTGCTCTGAGAGCTCTCTGTGATTCAAACCCTTTAAAATCTGTTAAAAAAGCCTTTTTGAGTAATTATTTTTGCAAAAACTTTAGTCCATTGATGTAGAAAACTCTACTGTGCTCATATCATCGAATATCTATTGTTTTTGTGTAGATTTTGAATGTTAATGTACAACATTCAGTCTGTGTACTGACAGAGAGTGGAAGTGTGCTTTGGGGGAAGGGTGTATCTGTGGTGTAGGTAGAATTAAGTTGGAGAAATAGGGAGTTCTTTGTTTTTTTGGTTATGTTTTTCTTGTATAACTGTGTTAATGTAGACACAGCAATATTTTCAGTATGTGTTGAAATTTTTTTGCTGATTGTGTTGTGGACCTGGTGCAGCAGCACATAATTTCATGTTGTTTAAAATATGTGGTATATTACTGAAGTTTTCAATTTGCTTAGCCACAGTGTATGTGTGTGTGTGTGTGTGTGTGTGTGGTGCATGACATCAAATAATACACCTTTTATTGTGCCACAGTGTAATTGCAGCAGTGTGAACCTGCTATCCACTGCACATGCGTGATTTTGTACTACCATTGTGGTATCTTGGTTTTGCACTGTTACTGTAATCTGAAGTCACAGTGCCCCTCCAACCAGCAAAAGGTATTCTTTTCCAGATTGTATTGTGACTTGAGCACCCCTGGTTAGTTAAGGTGTTGTTGAACTTGTCATGACTTTGCATCTGTATCTCTTGTTGAAGCCACAGTTGTTTTTTTGGCTTCACATCCAGTGGCCCAGAGTGAACGTTCCAAAATCTAAATTTGTTTAGAATATTCTTGTTGATCCCCAAAATGCCCACAAAGCGTGCAAGCAAAGCTGTTTCTCACCATGACACTGCTGCCAGTGGTAAGACTGTCTGTGGGCGTGGTAGATGCATGATCACAGAAGTGTATTGCTGATGTGAGAAAAGTATTTCTCCTTCAACATTTTTACAGCACAAGCGGTAGCGTCACTCATAGATGGAGGAGAGGTTGTTGTACCAGCTGGTGGTGTTAGTGCAGTTGCTAGTCGTATGAGTATTGCTGCCTCAAGTTCCACTTCTGATCTGTTGTCCGTGTCCAAAAATATAGTTGACAATAAAGCAGTGAGTGACAGTGTAGATGATGTCATACCCCCCAGTAACATCCCATTGATAACAGAACATGAGGATTCTGATCATCATGGCAATGAAAACACACAATGTCACATTTCTTCCACCGCTGTTCAGGTCACGCATTTGCCAGACAATGATTCACACTATGGTGAAAAAAAATATCGGGTGATGGTGGTGTTGATGATGATGATGAATCTGATGATGCTGATGTTGCTGTGGTTGCAACATGTAGTCCACATGCCAGCATTCAAGCAGAAGATGTAGATGTGGATGATGTTGATGAATATGATGATGATGATGATGATGTCAGTGACCCCTGCTGGGAACCAGAGAAAAATAAATTCAAGGTGGCTGTATCTGGTTCTGTTTGCATTAACCACCCCCCCCATAAAAACTTGTGATTTACCAGTTTCAGTTGATGATGATGATGACCCAGTAATAATGAGAGGTAATCGTGGTGGTCAGTTGCAGACCAAGTGTGTCTGGCCTGAAAAATCATGTAGCACCCCCAACACACACACACACTTCAAGGCTTAAAAAACTGGTGTTAAAAGTAGGGGATCATAATCTCTCATTTGAGATTTTTTGGTGCAAGATGCAAATGATGAGTCAGTTGCAATCTGTCAGGTTCCCCATGCATGTGTGAGCTGAGGTAAAAAGGGGAGCCATCTGGGTACAGTGAGACAGCATACACATCTTAAGAACAGTCACATGGCACTGTGGACCCAGCACAAGATGGCAGCTAATACCACAGTGAGGCATTCACCCTTGTCATCAACCATAATGCGCATGTTATCCCCTTCCATGACTGTAAGATCATGTAGGTAATTAAATATGTGCAGTAGCAATGAAATAACAGCAGAGGATTACTACAGGCATGATGAGGTGGAGGAGCACAATAATTTTAAAATCTTGTCCAGTGG
The DNA here is from genome assembly GCA_016271365.2 of Neoceratodus forsteri. NCBI lineage: Eukaryota > Metazoa > Chordata > Ceratodontiformes > Ceratodontidae > Neoceratodus > Neoceratodus forsteri. Next base: position 30,745,494 of record CM028129.1, read on the forward strand.
CGGTAAGAGTAGCAGTTTTGGTGGTGGTGGTGAATGCAGTATGTCTAGTGCAAGTGGTACATCAACCCCTGTTCATAAATCTGTGAAAATAACTTCATTTGTGGATTTTTCATCACCTGTGCAACTGTCTTCATCACACATCCACACTCCAACCCCTGCCATTCGCAGAGCAGACCTATTTGTCATGACACCCCATGTAAAACATTTAAGTCAGCCCATTACAGAATGTTTTTTGCACATATGCTGAAGTACTCCCCAATCATACAGGGTCACGTGAACTTAATGCCGTTGCAGTGGAAATGCTGACAATTGATCTTTTGCCCTTCTCCTTTGTAGAGAATTGAGTTCTGGTGATTTGCAGCACATGCCTGTCCAAAATAGAAAGTCCCATCCAGGATATACTTTTCCACCCTTGTTGTCCCTGAGTTGTACCATACTGTGTCCAACTCTGTAAGACAGGCCCTTCAATGTTCCTCCTCTTCATTCATCCATTAAAGTATGGATATGTGGACAAGTGGCAAAACAGCGGGGCATTCATATTTGTGTATAACTGCACATTGGGAGCAGGTGCCGGGGTTGTTTTTGCTGTTGATAGTGTGAATAATCAGTGTAGTAAGGTGGAGTGCAGTGGTAGCAATCTTCCAGGAGTTTAACAGCATGCTATGATTGCTATACACATTGTGACCTGTTCACACACTGGTGAAAACATGCTGGACTTGGTACTGACTGAAACTGACAAGTGGTTGAACCCCCTGTCCCTGAGAGCTGGGTTCATAACAAGTGACAATGGGTCAAATGTGGTTAAATGCACCATGAATGATGGCTTTGTTCAGGTTCCATGCATGACCCACTGTTTAAATCTTGTGGTGCAGGAGTGTCTGTAGCACCCTGATATATATCTTTGCCTCTATGAACATTTGCAGGATACTAAAGAAAACGGCTGTGTTACAATGCTGGATCACACAACACCAACCAAACATTCTCGCCTTGGTGGAAACATGGCTTTCCAAGTCTACCCTTGACCCTTTGTATCCATCCCAGGCAACACCCTGCATCACCTCAACAGGGTCGGAAAACAGGGTGGTGGATGTCCAGTCTACCTGCAACACTCCCTGCTTGCCCAAGCCATACCGCCACCAGTCTTGGACCATGGAACACAAGCCATGTCCATCAAGATCACCCCCAATCCATCCAAAGCCCCCACATAATCACAGTGGCATACATCCCACCACGTAAGCAGTCCCAGGCTCTCCAATCCCTTACAGAATATATCACCAGCCTCCCGCACAAAGCTGAACATATCATCCTGGGGGACCTCAACTGAAATTGGCTCTCTGACATGACCACTGCCCCCAGGGATGCTCTGACGGCCCTAGACCTCCATCAGCTGGTGACCCAGCCCACCAGGCACAACCACGCCACAGGCAAAGACATCCTACTGAACAACATAATTCCTAACTGGCCTCATAGAATCAAGGATATAACTGTCCTCCCAGACTCCCTGAGTGACCACTCACCAGTGTGCTGCACATGGTCAGGCAAACAACCTACCTCTGTACCTACCACCACACTCCGGCATATTCTCCACCCGGCTACCTCACCAAATTCAAAGAACACCTTGCCCACTGGAACTGGAACACAATTTATGAGGCCATTAATGTGAACATTGCTCTAGACTACTTCCACAACTCATTCACCTCTGCCTGTGACATCTATGACCCTATAAAGAAAACACACTGCAAACAGAATAATGTACACTGGATAATCCCTGTTCTCATCCAACAGCTTAAACACAGAGACAAAATGTGGCACAAGGCCAAAGATTTGGCAAAGGTTGTTGACAGGCAGGCCTATTGCACAGAGCTGAATAAATGTACCTGGACCATCAGCCAAGCAAAGGCTGAACATTTCAGGTCTCAACTTACCTCCTCCTGGGGTTCCTCCTGCAAATTCTGGGACAACATAAAAACACTCAATGGCAAATTGTGGTCCCCGCCCCCCTCACAGGTCTCAATTAATGGTTCCATTAGCACCGACACCAGGGAAATAGCTGATGCCCTCAACACCAGTTTAACCGATCTGAGTTCAGTCCTCTCCCAAAATTTCTTCAGCCCTACTCCCACCTCCAACACCCCCAGCTCACTCATCCACCTTTCTACCTGAGGGCAATTGCCCCTCAGGAAGCTGAGCCTTATTTGGCAAAGGCTCTGAAAGGCACTAGCCCCCCTGAATGACCCACTGGACACCAGAATACTCCGCTTGTCTTTGGATGTCCTGTCCTCCCCAAAAAGGCCCCTGAATCTCTCCCTTTGCCTTGGTCAGTTCCCCAAAACTGGAAAGCTGCAGTAGTGATGTCCATCCAGAAGGTGTGATCAACTATCCACGGGAACTACTGACCCATGTCTATCCTCCCCCCTTCCAAAGCCCTGGAAAAGGTGGTGGAAGACCAGCTAACAACCTACCTAGACACTCATAACCTGCTCTGCAGCCAACAGCACAGTTTCCATGCTGGGCACAGCACAACCACAGCCCTCCTGGAATTCTCATCCTATATCCATGCTGCACTTGTTAAGGAACAACTAGCAGGAGCCTTATTCATTGAGCTCTCCAAGGCCTTTGACACAGTAAACCACCCCCTTCTGCTGGACACCCTCCTCAAATTAGGCTTCCCTCAAGGCCCCTAAAGGGGCTTTCCAGCTACCTAATATCACAAATGCAGTGTGTCAAGATTAATACCAAGCTATCTGTCTCCCTCCCTATATGCTCTGGAGTCCCCCAGGGCTCAATCCTGGGGCCACTACTGTTTAGTCTCTTTCTCAACACCCTCCCCTCCTTCTGCCCGGGTAAAATACTACTTTACACAGACAATGCGCCCTATGCACCACCCATGCCAACCCCAACAACCTGCAGGCCACTCTCCAGCACTCCTTTAGCTTTGCTGAACAGTGGTTCTGCAAAAGCAGGCTGGTTATGAATCTGAAGAAAATAAGACCCTACTATTTACACTATCAAAACAAACTAAAGAACTTAACCCTCCTCATCATCTCCAGCTCACTCCACCCCTAGAACAGGTCTATTCCTACAAATACCTAGGGTTACCTTGACCCTGATCTCACCTTCTATACTCACATCCACATGCTCACATCTGCAGTGAACACCCGTATCGGCCTCCTCTTCTGCCACAAGGACTGCCTACCTATTGAAGCATTAAAACTAAGCCATCACCTCATCTGTCATGTCCCTAATAGACTACGGTCTCTTGATCTATAGTGCAGCTGACACAACGCACTCAACAAAAATCAAAGTAGTCCTCAACAAAGTCTGCAGGCTCCTGTTAAGTGCAGCGTGGACCATGCACATCTGCGCCTCTCTCCACCACAAAGATCCTCAACTTTGACGAGAGGCTCAGGTATCATGTCTGCCTCACAGTCAAGAAACCCTCCTTGAGTTAACACCGCCAGAATTGGCAGCACCCCTGACTACCAAAGAGCACCCAGTAAACACTCGCAGTAGCAGCTCTGCCTCCCTGTCAATCCCCAGACTTAAGACAACCCAGGCACAGAGGTAATTTACAGTCAGGGCCCCCACCTTCTTTAATACCCTCCCCACATTCATCACTAGCCTCACCAAAATTGGCTCCTTCAAGGCGGCACTCAGAAACCGCATACTCTCTGCCCACTCCTGCACCTGCCTGTAGCCAAACTACCTACCATCAGATAACCAGAGCCAGTACTCAACCATTTGACAAAGTCTTAGCTAAACCGATTGCACTGCTTTCTTATCTACAACTAGTTCCCTTGTCTCTGGGACCATGCTTAGCAAATCTCTTTAAAGGCCACTTTCCATTGGATTGCTAATTTATTTATAAATAGGTCATAGGTCTACTTTGCTCTCTCCCACCCTCTTTAGCTAACATATTGTAAAGGCCACATCACCCACTGTTACTCTGCCTTGTAGCTACTCTGTAACTGCCTTTTGTGTATCTTGTGTTTGTAACTGATGTGAAGTTGCTTTGAAAATGAGTCTTTGACCCAAAGGTTTGTAATTCTGATATTTCAAGATAAATAAAATAAAAAAAAATAAAATAAATAATGGAAATGCAGATATTGCACACCGTATCTGTTCTCACTGTTCACGCTCTGCAAAGGCTCGTGACCAACTTTGGCAGTTGCAGATCCAAAACTGCCTCCCGCAGCACACGCTTGAAGCTGGAAGTTACCCAGTGGAATTCCACTTTATATATGGCAGAAAGGTTGTATGAATAATACAAAGCCATCTCTGAATATCTTGTCATGTACACTAGCTGTGACAGTTCCAGGACCTCCATGTCTATGACGACTGAACAGTGGAGCCTCATGGACTCTGTAATAACAATTCTGAGGCCTTTTGAACATACCATACAGGGAGTGAGTGGTGAGTCTGCCTCCTTTAGCCAATCAATTCCACTGCTGCGGGTGCTGAGGCAGACATTGGTGAATTTACAGCACAGCCTTGATGTTGCTGGAGACGGTGCTAGCAGTGTGTTGCTGAAACACATGCTGACAGTATTCGACCAGAATCATCACATCTTGAGCATTCAGCATAGTGACAACTTTGCAATAGCAACAATGCTGGACCCATGATACAAACACGGAATTGCCTCAGTACTGGATCGTGGGCCTGAATAGGCAAAAAATGTCAGTGGGCAACTGGTGCGCTTGGTTCATGGGGCACAGAAGTCACGTGCCAAGGTCAGCAAACCTCAGCAGCAAAATCAGGCTGAAGGTCAACCTGGAGTAGTATCAAGCATATACTGTAAGGGAAGGGGTCTGCAGTTCCAGGTGGTCTGTCATCAAAACCGTTTGTGTTAATGCACTTTGGAAGGCTTTGTCCCAAGTGGGATTTGTAACATAACTGATTTTGGAGAACAGGATGATGCATCGTCCACTGGACTTAGTGCAGCACAGTGAATGGTTGAGTCATATTTGTCTGAAAACAGGCATCTGACAATAACTGAAGATCCTCTTTATACTGGAGTGGAAAGATCAGGAATGGCCAGAGCTGACTGCAGTTATACTGAAGTACTGACATGCCCTCCTCCAGTTAAAGTGTTGAGAGGTATTCAGCTCAGCAGGTACAATAGTTGAATCGTAGTACAAACCTCAGTTTGCTGACATTCATAAAAATGAATGAGAGGCATATACAGTGCCAGCTCAGACTGCAACCTTAGTATTCGTACCCAGGCCTAGTCATGGTTTTGCTGATAGAAATGGACCATCCTGGTGGCACTGGCAGTGGCAGCATGAAACAGCCTTCCACTGATGTAGATGATGACACAATGGAGAAAGAATTTCCCAATGGTCAGAATTCAGACATAGATGACTGTGAGGGCAGCTTTCTTTGAGAGGATGATGATGAGGTTAATGTTGGCAGGCTTTAACTTAAGTGGTTAAAAGGCTGTCACATTTGTAGTATGATACATGTTTTCTTTTTCATAAAGTTAAATCCATGTCCCACTCAGAGTGACTCAAATTCCATATGTCATGTCACATTTGTAACACAGAGCACCATATATCCTGGCCCTTGTACCACCACCATAATACTGCTTTTAGCCACTGCCACTATAGGGAATGTCACCATGAGTGACCCTGGACCACAACCATAAGACCGCTGTTAGCCACTGCCACAAGGGGGAATTATTTTGTATGCCCCCCGGACCACCATCACCTTGAAAATGCTGTTAGCCACTGCTACCAGGGAGAATGACTTTGTGTGCCCCTGGACCACCACCACCATAACAACATACCAGGATACACAATCTACAGGAGGGACAGGGAGGGTAAAAGAGGAGGAGGAGTAGATCTCTATGTAAAGGAAGGGATCAAAGCAACAGAACTAAAGAGTAAACAGGAAGCAGATGAGGCACTCTAGGTCACCCTGGAGACAGGAAATGGCACCACAATCCGCATGGGGGTTGTATACAGACCCCCATCTCAGGGGGAGGGAATGGACAAGGAAATGATAGAAGGCTTCCTTAGAATGGCAGAAAAAGGGGAGATATTGTTGATGGGGGACCTGAATATGCCAGATGTTAACTGGAGCAACTTTGCTGCAGGCACTTCCAAGAGCAGGGTCATTCTTGATGCTCTACAGGAGGCATGCCTCAGACAGCTAGTACGGGAACCCACTCAGGAGGGAGCAATCTTAGACCTGGTACTCTCAAATGGGGACAGAGAAAGAATCTCAGATTTAGAAGTGTAGCCATCTGGGAACAAGCGACCACCAAACAGTGTGGTTCACGATAAACACAGCCATACAGTCAAGCCATACAAAAGCAAGAGTATTGGACTTTAGGAGGGCTAACTTTAGGAAAATGAGAAAGTGCCTCAGAAAAGCACTAGCAAACAGACAAGAAGGAGGGGTGGAGGAACAATGGGGAGTAATCAAAACAGCCATCACAGAGGCAACAAGCCTTTGTGTAAAGCAAATCAATAAAACACAATGAAGGAAAAAAACACTATGGTTCTCAAAAGAGGTGGCAGGGAAGGTTAAGGAGAAAAGGATAGCATTCAGGAAATATAAGGAAACACAGAAGGAGCAGGACAGAGAATTTATCAGTTAAAGCAGAAAGAGGCTGGGAAGGCAATCAGAATAGCAAAGGCCCAAACCAAGGAAAAGATAGCCAATTCTGTTAAGAAGGGGAATAAGACCTTTTATAGGTACATTAGGGAGTGAAGAAAGACCAAAGGAGGGATACTGAGGCTTAATAAAGGGGAGAGAATGTGGGTAGAGGATGGCAGTGAAAAAGCAGGGATCCTGAATTAATATTTCTGCTCAGTATTCACAAAGGAAGAGGAGGGGGAGGTACCTAAATCAAACAAGAGAAACACTCTGAAGATGAGGTCGATACCAGTCCATTTACAGAAGAAAGGGTTCTGAAAGAACTAATAAAATTGAAGGTGGACAAATCAATGGGGCCTGATGGGATTCACCCAAGAATTCTAGAAGAACTAAGGGTAGAACTAGTGACACCACTGACTACTGTCTTTAACAAATCATGGGAGAATGGGGTGGTACCCGAGGACTGGAGAAGAGCAGATGTGATTCCTCTTCACAGAAGTGGGAGCAAGACAGAGGCAGGAAACTATAAACCAGTTAGAGTGACCTCAGTGGTAGGGAAAATGATGGAATCATATCTGAAGGAAAGAGTTGTTGAGTACCTAGAGGCCAGTGGGGCACAGGACCCAAGGCAGCATGGATTCATGATGGGAAGGTCATGTCAGACGAATCTAATAGATTTTTTTGACTGGGTGACCAAAGTAGTAGACCAGGGAAGGGCTGTGGACATGGCCTACCTAGATTTTAGCAAGGCATTTGATACAGTCCCACAAAAGATTAATACACAAGTTAGACAGCCTTGGGTGGGTCCCAAGGTGGTAGTATAGATAAAAAATTGGCTAGACAACAGGATGCAAAGGGTAGTAAATGGAGTACACAGTGAAGAAAGGAGGGTTACTAGTGGGGTACCGCAGGGTTCAGTACTGGGACCGGTCCTTTTTAATGTCTTTATAAGTGACATTGCAGAGGACCTGGAAGGAAAAGTATGTCTCTTTGCAGATGACACAAAGATCTGCAACAGGGTTGATACACAAGGTGGAGTGGAGAGGATGAGAAGGGACTTGGCAAGGTTGGAGGAATGGTCAAATCTATGGCAGCTCAGATTCAATGCAAAGAAGTGCAAGGTAATGCACATGGGAAACAAAAACCCAGGGGAAGCGTACACAGTGGGGGGTGATATACTGGCAACAGTAAAAATGGAAAGGGACCTGGGGGTAATTATATCAGATGACCTAAAGGTGGGCAAGCAATGTGAGAAGGCAGTAATGAAGGCTGGGGGGATACTGGGATGCATAGGGAGAGGCATCAATAGTAGAAAACAAGAAGTTGTTATCCCTCTGTACAGACAGTTGGTGAGACCCCATCTGGAGTGCTGTGTGCAGTTATAGAGACCCCATCTCCGCAAGGACATAGTCAGAGTGGAGGCTGTCCAGAGGAGGGCAACTAAAATGGTGCAGGGTCTGCACCAGAAGACATATGAAGAAAGACTAAAGGAGCTTAATATATATACCCTTGAGGAAAGAAGGGAGAGAGGGGACATGATAGAAACTTTCAAGTACCTCAAGGGAATCAACAAAGTCAAAGAGGGTAGCATATTTCAGAAAAAGAGATGTGCAAGAACAAGGGGCACAATTTGAAGATAGAGGGGGGACGGCTCAGAGGTAATGTGAAGAAGTATTTTTTCATGGAGAGGGTTGTGGTTGCATGGAACAGCCTCCCTGAGGAGGTTGTGGAGTCAAGAACATTGGGGGAATTCAAGAATGCATGGGACAGACAAGGCAGTCCTAGTGGGAGGTAGGAGGAAGTAAGCTGTTGGTTAACTAGGATTTGCAGCTTATCTGTTAGGTAGGAAAATGGGCAGACTAGGTGGGCCAAGTGGTCCTTATCTGCCGTCAAATTCTATGTTTCTATAAGACTGCTGTTAGCCACTGCCACCATAGGGAATGTCACCATGTGCCCCCCTGGATCACCACTATGAAACCACTGTTAGCCACTGCTACCAGGGGAATGACTTTGTGCCCCTGACCACCACCATAAGACTGCTGTTAGCCACTGCTACCATAGGGAATGTCACTGTCCCCAGGACCACCACCATGAAACTGCTGTTAGACACTGCCACCAGGGGAATGACTTTGTGTGCTCCCCTGGACCACCACCATAAGACTGCTGTTAGTCACTGCAACCACCACGAGATGCAGGAAGATGTGAGAGGGAATGTCATCATGTGCCTAAGCTAAGACCACCACCACCCATCACCACTGTCCTGAAGATGTTTTCCATTACATGTCTTGACCATGCCAAGGCAGAGGGAGTCGAACAGGTGACCACATCCATCAGCCACAGGCACAAAGCTTCTTACTGTGAATACTATAAACTGAGCATGTGTACTAATGTTTTTCATGCTATTCAACTTCCTTTAGCTGTGTGTTTTGTTTCCTGTTGATTTCTAAGCTGCAATGGTCAAACAAATATGGTCAACTTATTTTTTTTTACAGGTTAACAAATGACTCTCCTTTGTGAAGGTCTATATCAATGGTACAGCATTACTGTGTACAGCAACTTATGGGATATCCATTTCCATACTGCTAAGTACTGTATATCAATTTTATTTAATCTCTTCTTTTTTTTCCTAAGAGTGCAAAAATCCGACTGATCATTCATAAAGTAGGTGACATGTAAGTCACAAAACATTTGCCCAACTCATCATGCACTGTATTCCAGATTTGCAGTAGCAGTGCATGCCAGTGTTGAAAAAGTTTGACCCAGGTCATGTGACTTGACAAGATGTGGTTTTAAAATGTAACTTGAGTTAAGATGCAGGGACACTGACACAATGTATTTCTTACAGCTTGGTACTAAATTTAATTGTGATCTGATGATTTGGTGTTCTTGTGGCTTCACAGCTTGCTATCTGTGTTAATCCATATACCTGTGCTGGAACACCCACGGTTTAAACATAATGTGTTACTGCTGCAATCAGGTTGTAATAAGTCCTTCATTTCTATTTTAGGAAACTTCCAGGTGCAGTGTTGTGTCATAGTTGCCTTATCCAAAGAACTTCAACATTATACCCCCCCGGGCTGGCAGACATGCAAAAAGTAGAAGTTGTATGAATCAATGATGACCATGATCATCATTACTGGACTGGAGAAGGATGCAGATAAAATCTGTGAAGAAGTAACCAAACAATAAACCATTAATGAGACCTACTTGCAAATATGATAATCCATCCCTCACAAAAAAAATACTTACCTCCATTGGCTTGAGAGTATTCCATTTCCAATTCCAACACCACAATTTCTCAAGCATGGTAATGTACACACCAACAGTATGTGACCTGTGACAGAAAACAATATAATGAGTACATGTATATTTATGTCACCCCCCCCAAGAAAATACATATGTGTATATATGTATATATCAACTCACCAAGGTTACTAATGGTGTACACAAAGGGCACCCTTCCTGTTGGTGATCTTGGCACACTTTGGGCAACCAACAGTTCTCTCAGTGTCATCATTTTGTGGCACATAGAATGGTCATTCATGTTATCCCTCCTTCATACGGTTTTGGCAAGACACTGTGCATCATCACATCATCATCGCATTAAGGTCAATACAGCAGCATTACATGTAATTGCAAAGATGCAGTATTTCTTTTAATGCTCCCATTTCACTTCATCAGCACTTGGGAATTTTCTGGACACAAGACAGTTGCATTTGGGGATGCACAAAATTCTGGTGATGGTGTGTGAGTATCATGCATGACTGAGTGCTCCATAAATTCTGGGACACTTTGCATTTCATGTTACGCCTCATTTCACTTTATCAGCATTGGGAATTCTCTGGACACAAGACAGTTGCATTTTGGGGATGCACAAAAGTTCTGTGGACTGTGTGTCAACACTGCATGTAAGACTGAGTGTGCCATTAGTTCTTCTGGGACACTTTGCACTTCATGTTACGCTCTCATTTCACTTTGTCAGCACTGGGGAATTTTCTGGACACAAGACAGTTGCATTTTGGGGATGCACAAAAATTCTGGGGACTGTGTTGTGAGCACATAATGTCATAAATTACAAATTAATGTCTATTTCAAAAAATAAATATTTTTGGAGCCTCAGTAATGTTTACTTTCTGTCGTGAAGTGTTTGTCCAAAAGCAGGACTGAGTAATGCAAGTATACTGTGCTAAACTGCATGTGTGCAGTCAGTGTTCTTTCCTGCTTATGCAGACACTGTCCAGTGCAAACATATATATGGTGTGACTTGTTGCTGAATGTAAAGAATAAAGATAAGAATATATAATGTATATTTTATTTGTTCCATCAGCAGCAGCAGACTAAGTGATATTATATTTTTTCAGAGGTCTCAGGCCACTGTGTATCTCAGTCACTCACAGTGCACACAAATTTTTGTGCAGATAATAGCACAAAAAACAATCATGCTTTTCAACAAACCATACCCAACAGACATTAAATATTGCTGAGGCACCCAAAATATGTTATAGTGTACAGACATTTTAAAGTCTGAATATATAAAACAGCTCCTGCAGTCCACTGCCACTACACTGTACAACCACTGGTGTGGTGTTGTGTTGGTGTTCATCAACTTGCTAAAAAAATGACACTGCCATTTCTAAACTAGAAAGACATCATTTATTCCAGAACAAACAAAGTCTGGTCAGATCCACCACAGTTGCATAATAAAGTTAGTGAAGTTATGTGGAATTGTTAAGGACGTATGGAGAAGCAACACGATGATTTGTAAGCAACAAGATTTGTTTTAGGTTCTCTTCTAAGGAAGGCATACACATAACCGTATTAGGAAAATATATGGAGGTGTACATTTTAATGGAAGGAATAGGAAGCAATATAGGTTTACCAAAGAACCTCAGAGCAAATGCCACTGATGTATGTGTTATCCCAGATGATATTGGCCCTACAGACAAATTTTAAAGAAAACAGAATTACAAATACCCAATAATGCAAAGCATCATGGGAAACATGTGCAGATCCCCATGATGGTACAGAAGGTGGCAGTACACGTAAAAGTAATGGCTGGCATATGTTCAGCCTTGGGATTATTTACACAGGTTTTTTTTTTCAGACAAACAGGGTTTTTGTCCATGAGGTGATGTAAGTTATATTTAAGCAATGTGTTGATGTCAGGAAGTCAGGTGTGATGATGGGCAATTAGCAGACAAAATGTGACAGTAACTTTCAGAGGGGTCACTTTTGATAAGGGCAAAGTATATGCTTGTGATATTGGGAATATTAGGACAGTATGAGGTATATGCAGAAGTGGAGTACAAATATGCACAGTTTCATAAGTATGTGCTCATAGTGCAGGCAAATGTGATATGCAGGTTTGTTTTAGAAATAGGTAAAAATAGCGATACATGAAACTGATAGAAAGATAGGGATAATTACCTAGACATATAGCTAGAGAGAGAGAGAGACAGAGAGAAACAGACAGACAGACAGACAGGCAGAATAGGAATGGCTGTGAAGATACTGAAGTGATACCAACCCACCCCACCCTGCAGAGATGGACAGACATTAGGGTGTACCTTTAGATCATTACCCATAATGCTCACACCATTTTACACCACACCCAGACACAGCCAATGTCGAGGTGTGCCTTGGGGTGTTCAAACTTTACACTCACCCCATTCCTTAAGGAATAAGCTGAAATGGGTACAGTATAAGAGAATGGAGTGAACTTTGGGGCTGAATAGTCTAAGGCACACCTCAATACCTGTCACTGGCTGCAGGGTGGGATGGGGTGGAATGGCATGAGCACATTGTTGACAATCCCAGGACACACCCTGATGCCTGTCAGTCCCTACAAGGCAGGGCAGGGTGTTATGGTCAGAAACCCTAATACCCTAGATGTTTCTTGGTATTTTCACTACAAGTTTTCAGCATGGGCTTTTTGTGACCCTAACACATAAACAGTGACACTATCAGTCACAGGATCAGGAACCGGGGGGGGGGCAGAAGAGGCAGCAGCCCCCTCTCTTTTTAATTTTGTGTGGCAAAAACTAGTTTAGAAAAAGTGCCCTTTGTACCCTCATAAGTGCCCTTCTGATCCTCTGCCCCTCAGCTTTTACTATCTTCCGGCACCCTTGCTATCAGTTCATTAGCTGAGAGGTGATTTTGCACAACGACTGTGCCACTTGGCACCACAGGTGCAAAAACACATTTTGAACAGTATGTAAAAAATGACAGCTGTACTGTTTATGAGGAGGTGTAAAAAAACTGTTAATTTTGAAAATCTAGAGTGGAACTATAAAAAAATTTGTGAAGTCATGACACTGCTCCTGCTAATGTATTCTTTTTTTTAAATTCCTATGCATCCCATTGTTTTCATCTCTATTGATGTTATGTGACTTCTTAACCTAGCAACAGCATTTAATGCATTACATTATAAGGACAACTAAATGTTTTTAATACATTTACAGACAGTTACATAAACTTAATTTCCTTCACAGAATAATTTGAATTTAGTAACAGTGGTAGTACAAAGCAGTTACTCAGACAACTTGAAAACTATAACTACTTTATATTGTACATTGATACCCCATCAGACCTTCTTGAAATTGAGATGCAGATGTCACACATTTAACAGGAATATTTTACTATCCTAAATACATGTCTTGCTTCAGTAACTGCCCAGCACATCTGTTGCATGACCTACTTATTGACATTTTACTGTTGCTGTGCAATGTATTGCTGCTTACTACACCAGCATTATGAATCATAAAAAGATGACTGCCATAACTAGGGAAGCAGTATAGCACAATGGTTTAAGGTTCTGAGCTGCAAATCTGGAGATCTTGGGATTGAATCCCACAGCCCCACTTGCATACTGGGTGACCCTGAGCAAGTCACTTTTCTTCCATGTGCTCACTGGTTACCCCTGTAAACAAGCTTTCAGCTTAGTGTGCCACCCTGGTTAAACAATTGAAAGAAAAAAACAATATATTATTTTCTTGCTTTATTTTTCTACTACAAGTTTGACTAATACATCCATCCTTAAATGTACTTTTATAGCTTATGGGCTGGATATTCAAAAGGGTTGCGCAATGCGCAATAGGGTTGCACCTGCGCAAGTCCGAAAATGCGCCATTCTGCGATATTCAGCAGGAGGCAGTTGCGCCACTGAAAACATGATGAGCAACAGTGCAATGCTAATGAAGGCATGCGCAACCGAAGGGGGTGGAACCATGCATAAAGTGCACAGTGCAATATTCAAAGGCTTGTGCAATGCACAACAGTGGATCAGGCGGAAGTTGCACCATAGCGAAATGAGCCAAAATAAAAGGATCAAGGAAGGCGCAAGAACGCTACAGGGAAGCCACATGAGACAGAGGCAGAGACAGGCACAGGAAAACAGCACAAGAGGGAAGGCCAGGAAACCACACCACACAAGAGGGGCAAGGGAAGGTGTGGGGCCACAGAAAGCAGAGGCCAGTAGGTGTACCCGGTGCAGTGGAGGTAGCAGTCAGGACAGCGGGGAACAGAGCAACAACAGCTGGGGGAACACAAGCCAGGGACATGGACAGTGCCAGCTTCCACATGGAAGCTGTAATGAGGGGTGAGAAGACATGCTGCAGGGGATGTGGCCGTGGAAGGGCCGTTGGCGGTATGCCCAAACAGGCAGTACTGAGCCTGCACCAGCTTTGAGCTGCACACAGATACTGAGATTGTGATCTGGTACTGCCTGAACAGGGCAATACTGAGGTGGCTCTGTGAGCTGTGCAGTGATGTGATGCAGGCACCCACACGACGGAGAGTCATGCTCTGTCAGTGGAGACAAAGGTAACAGCCTGCATGTGGTTGCTCACCAAGGTACCTTCCAGAGACCAACAGGGGACACCACAGGCATAACACAGTCGGCCACGTCATGCATCCTCACCCAATTCCTCAGTGAACTGCTGTCACATGCTGCAGAGTACATCCATTTCCCCAGCACTGTGGCAGAGTGCACAGCAAACATACAGGAGTTCCACAGGGTAGCACGTATGCCTGGCATGCTAGGGGTGATAGACTGCACCCGTGTGGCCAGGCGCACACCACCTGGCCCCGATGGGGCCACCTACATGAATCATAAGGGATATACCAGTGTCAACTGCCAAGAGGTGTGTGATGCCAGTGGGCGCATCATCAATGTCTGTGCCACACACCCTGGGGAGCACATGATTCCTTCATCTGGCACCAGTCGGCACTGTGCCACTGATTGGAGAGTGGGGACATCCCCACAGGTCATCTAGTGGGTGAGTATGTATGTAGAACTGACATATCGTGGGCAGGGGGAAGCCACATGTGCCATGGGTGTGCACACAGGGTTAGGGGCAATATGAGGCTGAACATGACACTAACCTCCACTATCTTCACACAGGTGACAGTGGATACCCACTCTGTCCCTGGCTGCTCACACCCCAGGCAGCCCACAACCCTCATCGCAGCAATGCTTCAATGAGGCACATGCCACCACACGCAACATCATTGAGCGGGTGTTTGGGATGCTGAAGGCACGTTTCCATTGCCTGGACATCTCTGGCACTGCCCTACAGTATATCCCTCAAAGGCATGTGGGATATTCCTGGCCTGTTGCATCCTGCACAACATGGCCAAAGACTGTGGGATAGCCGTACAGGTTGAAGAGGGGACAGCAATGGGGACGCACGGTGACGCAGTGATGATGGGGATGGGCAGCCCCTTGGCTGATGGGACCCCGACTGATCTGGCTGGCACAGCTGCACGGGACACCATCACAGAGGAGCACTTCAGCCAACACAGGTAAGTTATGGTGCCATGTGCAACCACCAGTGGCTAGGGCACAACCCACATACACACATGGAAACACACCAGGGGTGCATGCTGGCAAGGGATGTGGCAGGGCACAGAAGCACACATACAACCAGGGAGGGGTGAACAGTAACATGCCACATGGACGGACACACACACACGCACACACAATAGGCACAAAGTGCACAGGGGTCAGGTGCAAATCCGAGCTGGAATGCAAACACTAGCAACACATATGTCCACAGGCCACCATGTCCACTGACTGTCCATGCACGTGTGTCAGATGCTGGGCACCATCGCACTTTGGTGCACAGCGCAATGCAGGCATCATCATACACATGTACCTGTGGACAGCAGCGGGGAGGGTGTGCAGGTGGACCGTGTGTCTGCGTGCAGGGCCGGGCACCCACCCATGCACTGCCCACCAAAACGCACAATGCACACAGGGCAGCAGCAGACATGCCCGCGCTGGGAGACAGGTCAGTCTTGTGGCACAGTGCCACGTCTGCCTCGGATGCGTGGGCGGCCCTGCTGAGACCCAGCAGCACTGGCAGGCTGACCATGGGCCCCATGGGGTGGCACTGATGGTCCACCAGGGTTCCACTGCGTGAACATGACCGTGCTTCACACAGAGGTCTGTAGCACACCAACATACCTGCACCAGGAGTGCTCGGGATGCCCACAGCTGAACCCAGCATCGACAGGGTGGCGTCGCACAACGCTGGGAACGGGGAGTGGATAGTGAACTGCGCGGTGTGAGTGATGCATGGGCACCTGACTGTGTGCCCATTGTGGCCATGACAGCGATGAACATCTGTGTTTGCCTGTCAATGGCAGCGGTCACATCCTCCCGCAAATGGTCAATCCGTGACAGGGTCCTATCGGTGTCCCTGCTGCATTGCTCCTCGGCCCACTCCAGAGCCACATGCAGTGCCTCCATGGACCTTGCAGCTGCATCTGCTGCTGTACCGATGCCTGCAGTAGGCGGGTGTGCTCGTCAAAGAGGTCATCTGCCACCTGGCATCCCGTCCCTCAAGGTATGCAAGGGTCTGATGTTCAGCACCCCTTGAGGGTGGGCACTGCTCACCAGAACCAGGTATGGGCAAGTCCACAGGCAGTGCACAGATGCCACCACTGAACCCTGAACCCCCTGTCCCTGTGGGTGACTGCTGTTGCAGCCCCTCCACCTGCTGTGCCCAAGGGATCAGTTGTTCAACCGCTGTGGCCGCAATAGTCCCACTGTCCTGACCAGCCACCGGTGCTGCCCCACTGGTGCTGACAGGCACAGCCTGGGACTGTGCTGACACTCTGGCACTCACATTGGAACCAGCCAGGTCCATGGGAGTGAGCTGGCCTGCTGTGTGTCCATTCCATGGCACACACATGTCACTGCCCATGACGGTCGTGTCTTCATCATTGGTGCAGTTCTCTGCCACAGCCACAGCATGCTGGCATCCTTGGATGCCAGAATGCTGAGACACAGGAAGGGCCTCCCCAACACCTGTCTCAACAACATCAGTGTGGACAGCCAGGCGGACCCACTGTTGCAATGCTCGACGTATACCTGTGGAGGTGGATGGTCCTTCCTCCAACTCCAGATGACTGTCTGCAGTGGACAGGCCCTCCACCACTGACCCCTGCAGTTGTGCAGGATCTGTAACAGAAAGTAAAGTCATGTTACTGCATGTGATCTACCTTGCCCCCCCAACAGACCATGACTTACCGTGCAGTGATGGGCTACCACCTGTCTGGAAGCCACCTCCTGGAATGCCCTCTATGGCACTGCGCTGCATGCTTGCAGCAAGCCTGTCCTCTGCCAGTGTCAGCTGCACCACCTCCAGCTGGCCCCCCGCCTGTTGCAACATGTGCCGCCCTGATGGCAGCCACCTTCTTCTTCACCCTCCTCCTGTCAGTACCCATCTTCTTCTTACACTCCTGCACAGAGCGCTGGTGGCTGCCGTGCAGGTTGATGACATGTGCCACCTCCTCCCATGCAGCAGCACAGGCCTGTGGGGTGCCCTGCTGTCCACTGAGCAGTGGCTCCTGATCAAGGTAGGCCTCGAAGAGTGCCTCCATCTCGGCCTTGGTGAAATTGGGCCTCCTCTTCCACCCACCATCGTAGTCCTCCTCACCCAGACCTCTCTCGGTCATTATTCAGCCTGCAAGGATGACAGTGGTTACCTGGTGACTGTGCAGGACAAAGCAAGTCCCTGATACCACAGTCCAGACCCACACACAGCATGCAACTCACCAATAAACTGCAGTAACCGAATATGGCCACTGCAGAACATTGTCGCATCTATATAGCGCAATCCATGCAAATTAGGCGAGGAGCAATTTTAATTAGATGCAAATCATGCTGCTGCGCCATTGAATGGCTGATCGGATGATTAGCATATGACGGCTGAATATCGTGCCTTTGCATGTTGTGAAATTGTGTTGAACGTGCTGAGCCAATGGCACAGTTCTGTGGCATGTGTAGTACACCTCACTGCACATGTCCAGGTAGCTTACGCAGGTGTCTGCTGTGCTGATGACGTGCTGTGCGTGGTAGGCAATGCAGGGCATGGCCACCATTGTGCCAGTGGCGCTATAGCGAGGGTCACTATATGGCGCTGTAGCACAACTGCATGTTAG
Source organism: Neoceratodus forsteri (assembly GCA_016271365.2). Taxonomy (NCBI): domain Eukaryota; kingdom Metazoa; phylum Chordata; order Ceratodontiformes; family Ceratodontidae; genus Neoceratodus; species Neoceratodus forsteri. Next base: position 30,763,542 of record CM028129.1, read on the forward strand.
TTCGCTGTGGCGCAGGCACACAGGCAACCAATCATGCTAGATGCACACATGTCCGATGGCGCTGTGTGTGGCCTTGCCCCAGAGACCCATGACCCTGTACCTGACCTTTGCCCCCTTGGTGCCATTCGTCCGGCATGGCTGCACCTCTATAGTGCTGTTCGGTAACAGCGCGATAGGGAATGGTGGTGCTGTACTGCGAAGCATTTCCACGTGGGTTACCGCACTGCAGAGTGCCATATTGCCTACTATAGTGGTTGAGATGGCATGCAGGAGAGCCCCACAATGGAGTGCCATTGAGCTGGCCAACCTTGTGGCCACTGTAGAGCCATACTATGGCCCACTGTTTGGAGATGAGGCACTGGACAGGGCCAGGACCCAGGTCTGGAAGGAGGTGACCATTGACCTGGAGGCAGCTACTGGATGCAGGAGGACATCTGAGCAGTGCAGGCACCATTATGGGGACCTCAGGAGGAGGAGCCAGAGCTACTGCCCATCTGTGGTCACGTGCCAGGAGGGCATGGTGCCTCATCCAGGTGGGTGATACGTCTGCACACTTGTATTGTCCATATGGGTAACACTGTCTTATGTGTCCAGCACATAGGGAGGGATAGTCTAGGGTTGGCTGTGGCGGTTTTATGGGATATGGGGTGGGTGGGTCTGGCTGGGTGGTGGGCACACACATTGGGGCAGGGGACTTTGCTTTGGGACTGTACTGATGTTTTCTCTCCTTTATTCTCCCACAGGCATGGATGAGTGGCGGAGGATGGGGAGCATCAGCAGAGGAGGAGGACGAGCACACGATGTGTCGGGGACCACCACCACCGACAACAATGGCCCGATGAGGGTGAGTGCCATGACACCATGATTACTATTGAATGCTGTGTAACAGGGTGGGAAGCAGGGCATGGCCACCATCCATGGACACCACTTTCATGCACGCAACTTGTGACAGTCAGCACTGTCCAGTGGCACTGCATGTCTGGGAGTGCATCAATGGTGGTCCATGCATGCACTGGGCACATGGCTGTGGCACTGCCTGCACACTGCATAGCCACGTTACTGTACAGCCCTGGTGGTGCTATGCAGGACATGTGCAGTGGGTGTGTGCAGTGGTACACATGGCTGTTGCTGCCTGGTTGGGCACGTCTTGTAGACACGGTCACTGTGGGTGGGCACATACCATCACAGGAGCGTGGCACATGGCTGTATGCCTTGCATAATGGGTGGGCTGCAGGGGGATGGACAGTCACACCTATTGACTCTGATCCCTCATCCTAGGTGAATGGATACTCCTGCAGATCCAGCAGGCTGTGCATGAGCTGCTGCAGGTGGCAAGGGAGTTCCTGCACATCCTGAGGGACATACACAAGCATGGGGTCAGGAGGAGGAGACGGGCCAGATGACAGCCCCAAGCGGAGGAGGACCAGGCCGGCCACTAATTTCCACATGCACCTACCTACACCTTCCCCCCTTTGACCAACCCTCACACCCCGCCTTCCCTCTCCCATATGTTCACCCCTGGCCCTTTCCCACCCCCACCTTGTTTATGTCCCTCCCCCCCATTTGTACATAGTTTTCTGTATATAGTTGTGTCTTATATATTGCAATAGAAATATTTTGATATGAATACTGTGGTGGTTTCTGATTTGCAGCTGGCTATAGGTGCTCAGCTGCAGTGTGTGCATGGCATCTGGGGTGGTGCAGTCATGGGTATGTGTGTGTGTGCGTGGGGAAGTGTCTATGGTGTGGGAGTGGCTATCAGTTGGTGTCTGTGGTGTGTGTGTTGTTCTCTGTGCATTGCATTACTGTGTGCAGTGGTCCATGGTGCATGCTCTGTGTCCATTGTGCCCCTGTCAACCCATCCTTGGTCTGTGCAGCTGACACCCTTGCATGTCCGTGGCCTGCAAGGTCTGCTGCCTTGTCAGTGGTGGCTGTCCATGCAGGTCATCCACTGTAACCGTCACAATGCTGGGTTGCCTCCTGTCACTGGTGTGGTGCATGTTTGCCTCGGGTGACACTGTGGCCTCCGCAGTTGATGTCCCACCTCCATGCTGTGGCTTGTGTGTGTTGCAGGGGCTGTGCACCACTGTCTGTGACTTGTGCTCCAGGCATATGATGGTGGCGTACAGGACCACAGTGCATGCACAGGGTGGGTGTCACCCCTGTGCCATGGAGGACTACAGGCTGTGTGTGCTCAGTTTTCATGGGCCCACACTGGGGGCTTGGTTGCCACACTACTGCATCCCTGTATTATTGTCCTCATGGGTATGGGTGTGTGCTTGCCCCTGTACTGTGTTGCATCCAGTGTGATGCATGCTTCCACACACCACTGTGGGTGTCTGTGCTGGCTGCTGTGGCTAGTGGTGGGTCGGGATGTGCCACTTATCTATTGTGCAAGGTGTTGTATCAATGGTGGTGGTGTCAGGGGCATGCCCTTTCCCATGTGGGGTACCTCTTATGCCGATGCATGGTCGATCTCTCAGCTGTGCCTCAGGGGGATTGTGTGTGTTGGCACTGTGTCTGTTGTTGTTGCATTGCTGTGTGCTGCCACCCACTGCTGGGTCCTCATGGTGGGGATGGCTTGTATGGTTCTGTGGTACACGAGGTTGCAGTGTGACAGTGGGGGTGGTTGTATGCATGGGTTTCCTGCAGTGATGGTCACTGCTCATGGGGGTGTCTGGGGGTCACAGTGCAGGGTGTGCTGTGCACTGAGGGGCTGGTGTGGCATGGGGTGATCTGCCTTCCTTGTGTGGCAGTCTCAGCTTGCCGGTGGGTGTGCTAAGGCACCATGGCCCAGCTGTGCTTTGTTTGCTTGTCCCCATGGGCCAGTGGATATTCTGGCCTCCCTAGTTGTGCTGTGCTTGGGTGTGGGGGCACATTGTCAGCTCTGCTGTGTGTTCCTGTGCTCATCTGTGGCATGGGTGGTGGGCCCCACCACCTTCCTGGTTGTGCAGTTACATTGCTCTGTTGCTGGGGAGGCTCCTCTTGCGCTATAGCACCTCTGGGCTTCTCAGCTGGGCATCCCTTGTTGCGCCATAGCGCATCGTATCTGCTCAGCTTCCCCTTCCTAGTTGCGCTATGGTGCAGGTTGTGCGATATTGAGACGTTAGCTCTTGGCGCAATTTGGCTTGCTCCTTTTTTGAATATCGTATCTATTGCGCATGGGCGTAATGGACTTGTGTTTGCTTCTGCTATTGCGCACTTTTTTAAATTTTTTTATTTTTATTTTATTGAAATCTAGGATTACAAATACCTTTGTGCAGGAACTGCTCGTTTACAAAGGTTCCATGTTAAAGGAATGGGGGGGTATACATACATACAAAGGTCAACATAATAATACATAGTTACACAATAACAAGAAGTAAGAGACTGAGGCGTAGGAAATTCCAGTAATTCAAAATGTGCCAAATGTTAGGTAGCATGACATAACCAGCCAAGGGCAATCTTGGAAATAAGCACTGCAGGTGAGAGGGAAGGGGGTATGCAGGCAGGAAGGCCATTGTCGGAGGGTAGAAGGTGAGGGTAACAGCTCTAAAGGGGAGGGTGAGGAGGGATAGAAGTCAGGAAATGCCCCAGGGGAGGAAAGAGAGAGGGGACAAGGGGGTAGGCAGGTAGAAGGAGGCAAGGAGGGGAGAGGTAGCTTTCAAGACTGAGGTGGAGGGCAGTAAGCGGTGGGCCCCTGATTAGGCGAGGCAGTCACAATGACTAGTTGAAATTAGATGAAGTCGGAGTTGTGTCTTAAAAAGGCCAAGAGCAGCAGTAGTAAGAGTTTCTTTGTTGAGAGTATTGTACCACTGTGGTGCTCTGTGGGCAAAGGTCCTCTGGCCCATGGTAGTCCGGCACCTGGGGACAAGGAAGGTTAGTTGTTGTGAACTTCTAGTTCTCTGGGTGCTGTGGTGGTCAATAAGTAGCTTTCAATGCCCGGGCATGACCCCAAGGAGAACTTTTGGCTAAGAGGCAGGTTTGATACTGTATCCAGCTGATGAGAGGTAGCCATCCTGCCCGAGTGTACAGGTCACAAATGTGTGTAAGTCAATCAGCCCCAGTTAGCAGCCTGCATGCTTTGTTGAGTGCAACTGTAATTCTCGCGGAGGGCAGAGGCGGAGGCATAAATTGCTACCCCATAATCGATGCTGGAGGTGACAGAGCTGTTGATAGCCAACCGGAGAGTGTCAGGAGTCATGCAGTGTTTGTGCCTGTAGAGCAGGGCCTATACGGATGTTGGTGGCTTTGGTGACAGAATCTATGTGCCGATGGTAGGACAGTGAGCTGTCCAATGTGACACCTAGGTATTTAAAATCAGGAACGTGTTCATGTAAGGTCCCTGTTTGGTTTAGGGATGGTGAGGTCACGGATTTGTACTTGCTCCTGGCATTGTAGAAGATCATAACCTTTGTTTTTGGTAGTTCATGACCAGTTTGTGTGACTTGAACCATTCTTCATGCGCATGAATTCAAGCTGTAATTGTTTCTCGAGGAGCTCTGCATTTTGGTGTTTGGTGAACATGACTCGTCATCGGCGTGAGACAGTAATTTCTGGTGGCAGACACTGGGAAGGTCATTGAGGAAGAGGCTGAAGAGTAGTAGCCCCAGGATGGACTGTGGGACCCCTGAAAATGACTGGCTTTTCTTCCAAGGTAACACCGGCAATCCTAACCCGCTGGACCCTCTCCCCAAGGTAGCTTGAAAACCAGAGCAGTGCTTCATTGGAGAGCCCAATGTTTGATGATTGCTTGAGTAGGAGTGGGTGGTTCACAGTATCAAAGGCTTTCGTAAGGTCGATGAATACTACCCCTACACAGTTTCCTTGATCAAGTGTGGTATGGATAAAGCCTGGAAATTCTAATAGTGCAGTGGTGGTACTGTGCCCTTTTCGGAAAGCATGTTGCTCAGGACACTGGCTGTCATATTTTTCCAGGTACTTGACTAATTGGTCTGAGGCGATGCACTCCAGGGCCTTAGACAATGGAGGAGGATGGAGATAGGTCTGTAGTTGGAGTGCAGTGATTTGTCTCACTTTTGTGTGCACTGTGTTGGTCCCTGTTTTGGGTGCAGTTTGAATATCCAGCCCTATGTGTCTGTGACCTAGGCAGAATTACACTTAAATGTTACACATAAATAAATAAATCATCAGAATAGCATTTACATTAATAGAGTCTCCTTCCTTTTCAGGTACCCATTACACTAATTATATATATTTATGTATTTTAACTTCAAAGCACTAAATCTATTCAAATGCACAAAACACAAGACTTTATTCTCATCACACATTACTGCTAAACTTCAGATCTCAGAATGACCAAAGAAACAATTTAGACTTCACTCTTGCATGCCACTATCAGGCCCACTTCTCATGCAAACAACAATCAATGAAAGAAACCCTTTTATTTCTGTGCTATTTACACTTACATCAGAGAGACATACATCTTACAGAACTGCTAAAAAAAAAATTAATCAACACTGAAATTCTGAATTAAAATTGAAATTAAAAACTGTCATTTACAGTACCTATGTAAATAATAGGCTAGAAATGATGCTACAGACATGACATTAACAACATTTTTGTTTCACATGGAAAACATCCATATAATGAACTTGCCATACAGGATTTGTGACCTTCTGTCTGCATGTATCTGACAAATGAAAAGGCACCTGCTTGATCCTTTTTTTTCTATTTTATTATTATGTCCAACTTGCCCATACTGTTATAGTCAAATACTGACATGCTTAGAGTTAAAAAAATATTCAAGTCTATGTGTGTGTATGTGTGGGGGGATATGCCTAGATTCAGTTCAGGCACTCCTTAATTATTTCCCCGGGCAGCTCTGATAGTCAGTTATTCCAACATGATAGATCCACCAAATGCCCCTTCCACATGAACCAAAAACAAGTGGGGGTGGATCTTTAGGAGCTTCTCGGGAGTAGGTAGGAGTGGATCTATACTCCCCCCCAAAAAACTAAGGCTGCTTCCCACTACTCAGGTTCCAGTTCTTGTACCTCCCAATTAAGAATGAAAATAGTGCCCTGCTACCATTGACTAACATGAAAGTGTATTTATTTGAGGGCGGAAAACATTTCTTGGAGGAGGATAAGGCAGAGGAGACTTTTTACACCTTTACTCAGTTCCACGGACAGAAAACATGATATCACTCCTTTTGTACATGCAAAACGTCTGCAGGCTCTGCCCACTGCAGATGTAAAAATGAAAAGAACTGTGGTAGCACACTGTGTTGACATTTGGCAGTGCGTGAACTGGACCTTATATATTTCCTGACTTTATAGTGTCTGTACACCATTCATCAGATATTTTGGGTGCCTTACCATCACCAATACTTCATGTCTCATGGGTACAGTCTGTTGAAGAGCAGGATTTTTGGTTGATATATGATCTAACTCCTAAAAGTCACGTGTGCACTGTGTGTGATTAAGGTGCACTCTGGCCAGAGACCTCTGAAAAAATATCATATCACTTAGTACATTGCTGCTGATGGTACCAATCAAATATATGTTATATATTCTTATCTTTATTCTTTGTACCATACACACTGCAACAAGTCAGCATATATATGTTTGCAAGAAGCTGGACAATGTCTGCAGTCCACACACAGGAAAGAACATTCTCACTGGCTGCACATATGCAATTGCTTTACATTATGCTCGCACTGCTCAGTACTGCTTTTCCACAACCACTCCACAACAGAAAGGAAACATTACTGAGGCACCAAAATACATCAGGTGTACACTTTCTTAACTGTGATTATAACACAGTGGGGGGGAGGTGTGTTCAAAAAAAGCTAATGTGGTATCCCCTGCTGCTCTAGCAGCAGACGTAGCATCAACACAATCTGAAATTGGGGTCACTCTATGTGCTTCAACTGCTGCTGGATAGCACTCACCCTCTCATTGTTCTCTTCTACCATGCACCACAACACAGCAAGGTCAGCCTGGGCTACAGTCAGTGTGGTGTCCTCCTCTGGTGGTGATACAGCTGGTCGTGGTGGTGGTTGGGGTGGTGCTGGTGGTGGAGCAGCTGCTGTTGTAGCCCTTCTCTTGCTGCGGTGATTCACAGCAGCACACTCTGCCACTGCCACAGAAGGGCCAGCAGGTGGAGGCCTGGCCCATTCTGTGGAAGACTGCCACTCCACCTTGTGGTGATTAATCATGTGGGTGCGCTGGCCCCCAGTCCCTAGGCGTGTCCTCAGGGGGCCACGGTGCACCTCAACACTACAAATGTGACACTGAACTGCCCCCAACACAGTCAAAGAACCCCTAAACTGGGGAGCTGAGGGAGGAACCAGGCAGGGGAGGGCCAGATACACTGGCAGCAGCCTGGTCACGGCGGTGCTCAACCTCTGGCACATCCTGCTGTGGAGGCAGTGCTGCTGGAGTTGCTGATGCTGCTGCCGGTGGTGGTGGTGGTAGTGGACTTGATGGTGGTGTTAGTGGTGGTGTTGCTGCTGCTTCGAGGGGGGAGGAGGTAGTGGTTGTTGTTCTGCTGTTGTTGCTGCTTCAGGAGACGGGGCAGGACCCAAGAATTTAGACCAGTCCAACAGCACCAGGCCATGCCCTCCATGGGTGTGCACTCCTCCTGTACCAACCATGCTATGCCTGTCATGCATTCCTACTCCCCAGGCATCGTTTCGAGACATTTGTGGACTTTCACCATGTCCCTGCTCCATTTCACCAACGTAGTACTCAAACTCTTACTCGATCTGCCCTCCTTCCTTCCCTCTGTCCGAAGCAATGATGTGACAAGTTGACAACAACATGAAACAGTCACACACACAACACAGGCACACACAGAGACAAACAAAACTTATAAAGTAGAAAACAAAGAAATCACAATCACAGTAAGAAAAAAATGAACTACAAAAAGAGTAAAAAAAAACACTAAACAACAATATAGCTTTGAAAAAAAGCTGTTGGGTGGGATTTATATGATCTACGCTGCTCCTAACTCCTAAATAGACAAATTGCCTCCTATTTCTATCTGCTTGCATGAGTCACTTCCTTCCTGTCTGGCTAAAGCATGTGACTTACTGTACTGTAAGCCATTTGATGTGTGGGGGAGCTGCCTATATTGTTGCCACTTTGCCTTACTTTGCATTAAGGCGGAATGACAACGCAGAATGACAACGCAAGTCATAATTATAATGCAAAGTGAGCCTTTTACAGTTGCCACTCTGTGTAGTGGAATGACAATGCAAAGTGCTCACTTCACGTTCACTTCACCAGGAAATATTTAATTCACTGCATCACTATCTCTGTCTTGTTTATTCCCTTGAAGTATTTGAACGTTTCTATTATGTAATCTTTGTTTTTTCTCTGTTCTAGTGAGTATAACTTCAGTTCCCTGGGCCTAGTTTTATTAGTGGTTCTTCTCTGCACAGTCTCTAATCTGTCTATGTCATTTTTCAGGTGTGGCCTTCAGAATGGACAGAGTACTCCAGGTGTGGCATCACCAAGGATGTGGACAGCGGCATGATTACCTCTTGCTTTCTCCTTGTAATGCCTCTACCTATGCATCCTAGGGGGCCACTTGCTCTCTGTGCCACTTTTTTCACACTGTTTTGTAACTTTTAAGTCGTTGGTGATGAGTACACCCAGGTCCCTTTCCATCTTTGTCACCTCCAATTGGTCCCCATCCAGTGTGTACTTTACTTCTGGGTTTTCTTTCCTAGGTGCATGACCTTGCATTTCTTGGCGTTAAACTTTAACTGCCATCGTTTTGACCATTCCTTTAGTTTCATGAGGATGGCCACTATACTGACAGATATTATATATGATTCACAGAAGAAAAAGTAAAGTACTTATACTGTAGACATAAGGTATGGAATTTTGATGATAATAAACTTGTGTGGAATAGCATGAACATTTTTTAAATATGAGTTACTTTCACAGAACAAAAAGTAAAGTGTGTAAAAACATAAGTTATGGAGAATTTTGATAATAAAAAACTTGTGTGGAATAGAATGACAAATTATTTAATAACTGAGTCACTTTGCTTGCAGCAGGTTTAACATAATAAGGGCTTTAGTAAGGAATAAAACATGATGAGGTGTGGTTTATGGCCTGATAAGAGCACGCCCAGGTGTGTAATGAGGCAAGAGGTGCTTGTGCAGAGTGCCTTTAGCAGTGAAGTGCACATAAAAAGATTTAACAAAATATGATTATAGAGGAAAAAATTAAATAATAGTCCCTGTCATTCATTGTGTTGTACTGGATAGGTTTGATGAGTATTAAGTAGGGGGCTGTGTCATCTGTCTGTTCCCCCACCCCACAAAATCCTCTAAGATATTAATCCTCACACACAAAACCTCTAGAATATGCATCTGCCCTCACACAAAACCTCTAAAATATACTTTCTGTTTTTATCACATAGTAACTTCTAGCCAATTTTAGTCAGAAGAGCTGGAGCAAGCGTGTGCCTGTCCGGCAGTCGTATTTAGCAGTTTTCTGATCAAGGTTTCAGCTACTAGTTTTGCCATAACTATTTAAGCCTGGAATGTTTAAAAAAAAAGAAACTTGTCTGAAGCACCAAGTGGAGGAGCAGGTCTGGTACGCTAATGGAGAACCAAATAAAAGCCTAGTGAGTTTCAATTTTACTGAGAGGACCGGGAGCAAGGGTGACTCTTGCGAGTTGCTGTATTTAGCACTTTTGCCATAACGTTTCCCTGCTTGTGATTTTGGTTGCTCACTCTGCATTACATATTGAAACCTACAATTAAACTTGTCTGAATGAGTGATGCAGTGCAGAAGCAGATCTGGTGAGCTAGTGGAGGAGTAGGTATGGGGCTTTATTTGAAAGCCACTTCTTTGCTACACAGGTCAGATGTTTATTTCACGTGACAACGTTTAACTAACTGACACCATACTTGTGATGACAGACTGCATTGCGGGAGTTCCAGTTTGGCCACTACACAGTAGACTGTTGGATTCTTCTGGTTTCTCTGGTGGGCCACCGCTCATCCCATGAATCTCTTGCAGTTCTGTGGGATGTTACCTGGAAGCTTGCTGTGTGAAAGCAGTGTCACGCTTCTGATTACATGTTGGGCTGCAGTTTTGTTGGCACAAGTAGTGCTGGTTGTAAAGTTATGTCCTGATAAAGACACAGCTGAAATGTGTATAGCCAATCAGAATTTACACATTTTTACCCATTTTATAAAGGTTACTATACACCTGGTTGCTGGATGAACCGTTATGGCAACACTGATTTACTGCTAGCAGTATCATTGATATACACCATATAACATTGAATATTGAACTGATTTTATAATGTAGATATACAGTAAATGTGCTTAAATGAGGCTTAAATGAGGATGATATACAGTACAAGAGGGATTAAAAGCTTCTAACACAGTTGAAACAACTTTGAAAAAATGTAACTTTCAGGCATAACTGTAGCTTATATTTTATATTTTCTTCTGTAAGTCTCACCCTTATTTTCTTATTACTAATGGTATTTGCATAGAAACATAGAAACATAGATTTTGACGGCAGATAAGGACCGCTTAGCCCACCCAGTCTGCCCATTTCCCTACCTATTGGATAAGCTGCAGAATGAATACAGTATCCCTGCCCTTTTAGCTCTGGCTGCCTGCCTACACCTGACATCATAATTTTGTTTATGACATCAAAATATGTTGCTGTGGAGATAATTATGATGTCATAAACAGTGGATTGTGATGTCATGTGTAGAGAAGCAGCCAGAGTAGATATAGTCTAGGTGACAGGAATTTTATTTTCGTGCAACTGTTTTCAGTAATAAAGAACATGGGGAATAAATTACTGAAAATGTATGAAGTAATAAAGAAAATGGGACAGAGCTGAATATACATCTTACTTTTTTTAAAGTTTTCATAATGCTGTCAGGGGCTCTTTAAGGGTGTAAAAGAATAGAAAATAAGGATTTGTTTTGAATATGAACAGTAAAAAAGATATGTTTTTATGTGGGTGTTTACTATGAGAACAATAATCACCAAGTCGAACTATGAGTTTTATATGGACTTCAGAGCCTAGGTAGGACCCTGACTCAAGTATAATACTAACACAGAAATACTCCTTATGCAATGTTTTTTTTATTTACTTTATTTATTTATTTAGAGTCTAGGATTACAAGTACCTTAGAGCCAAGGCTCTTTTACAAAGGTTCTACGTCAATTGAGGTACAATACCAAACGTTACATAGAGTCGAGAAAGAATGCAGAAATGGTGCACAGACATTTTTAAGGAGCTGAAATACATTACATTGAGGGAAAGTGAGTACCGGGGCAGGGTAGCCAGAGGTAACTGAGGCTTGGAATGGACACAAAAAGAGCAGTGCAGCCATGGGCATTTGTCAGGCCTCAAAATAGTGCTTGGGGGTAGGGGGCCAAAACAGGAGGGGAAAGTAGGCTGTAGGAAGAGGAAGAGAGGAGGTAGGAGTAAAAGTGCTAGGAGGGAGATCAGATTATGAGGGACACTCGCAGGAGCTAGAGACAGCTAGGTGGAGATGAAGGTTGGCTTTGAATGGGCCTAGCTTTTGCAGAGAGGAGATGTCTTTGTTGAGTCCATTAATCCAGCTAGGAGCTTGGTACACAAAGGATCTTTGGACCTGTGTGGTGTGGCACTGAGGAATGTGCAGCATTTCATTTTCTGAAGCCCTGGTGAGGCGGGGGTTGCATGCTCTATGGAGAAGACTTTGGACTCCGGGGGGAGCAAGATGTAGCATAATTTTCTAAGCCATTAGACAAGTTTGGTACTTGATACAGTTTGATAGCTGGAGTCACCCTGTTTGGGCATAGAGGTCACACGTATGGGTGAGTCGGTGGGATCCTGTGATGAGTCACCAAGCTTTGTTTAGGGCCAAGGATAAGCACCTGAGGGCTGTGTCAGTTGCAGAGCCATAAATAATCAGACCATAGTCAATTAGAGAGATCACTGAGCTCTGTACTGCTATCCTTAAGGCATCCGAGGTAAGGCATTGCCTGTGCCTGTAGAGGAGACCAATGCATGTGTTTGCAGCTTTGGCAACACTATCTATGTGGATGGTGTAGGATAGGTTGCTGTCTATGGTGATCCCCAGATATTTAAAGGAGCTAACCTGTTCGAGGACAGCACCAAGGCAGGTTATAATATTAGAAGGGTGAAGCCTATGTTTGTTGTGGGAGCCTCAGAAAAGCACTGACTTTGTTTTCTTACAGTTGAGAACCAGCTTTTGACTATTAAACCATGTTTCAATGGAGATGAATCCCTTCTGAAGCTTTTTTGGAGTAGGTGGGGGTCCTGTTGGGTGGTGTGAATGACAGCATCATCAGCATAGAGTAGGATTTGTTCTGGACAGGATTGAGGAAGATTGTTCAAAAACAGGCTGAAGAGGAGTGGCCCAAGAATGGATCCCTGGGGGACTACTAGGCATTCTGGTCTAGCATCTGAGAGGATATCAGCAATTTTCACTCTTTGGGAATGGTTTTCCAGGTAGCTCTTAAACCAAGTTGTAGACTCAAGGGAGAGCCCAGCTTTGAGCAGTTCTATGAGGAGTATTAAATGATGGACAGTGTCAAAAGTCTTGGTCAGGTCTATGAAGACCGAATCAGTGAGGTAATTATTGTCCAGGGAGTTGTGAATTGCTCCTGTGAATTCAAGGAGGGCAGATGTGGTGTTGTGGCCTTTTCTGAAGCCATGTTGTTGTTTACAAAGGATGTTGTACTTGTCCAGATATTCCATTAGCTGATCAGATACCAGATGTTCAATGGCTTTAGAGGTGGGGGGTAGTATGGATATAGGCCTATAATTTCCATGAAGGGCCTTGTCCCCACTCTTGTGGACTGGTGTCAAGGTGGCAGATTTCCATCTGTCGGGGAACTGGCCAAGGGTGAGGGAGAGGCTGAAAATCCAGGTTAGAGAAGACAGCACTTCATCAAGAGTAAGGGACAGCAGTTTGAGGTCAAGTGAGTCGCCACTTATTCTAGATCCAGCAATTGCTTTAGAGATGATCTATGGACTTCATGTGTCCTGACTGCTCTGAAGTAAAAGGAGGCTGACTTGAAAAAGGAGGCAGGTGTGGGGTAGAGTGCTGGAGGGAGGTCTTCATCAAAGAAGTCTGGAGGAAGAATACTGCTGAGGTCAGTGAATGCATTATTGAACGTGTTAGCTAAAGTGGAAGGGTCAAGAGTTATAGTCCCATCCACATCGAACATTGAAGATGATGTTTTGGGCAGTATTCCTGTAACTTCCTTGAGATTATTCCAGAAGGACTTCCCCTTTCCTCAGGTGTTTGTGAGGGCATCTTTGTAATAGTTACTTTTCTTCAGGCGTATTTCTTTGGTGCAATCATTTCAGGCTTGTTTGTAGTTTTGTATATCTACTTGCCTACCAGTGGCCCGGGCCTGAAACCAGAGGTGATCCCTAGCTTTCAGTAATGTAAGGAGATCAGCAGTGAGCCATGGATTGCTAAGGCCCTTTACTTTCCTCTTTTTGAAGGGGGCATAAACATCACCGGCAGCATTGAAGGAACTGATGAAGAAGTCAAGTGCTGAGTTGACATCTGATGCATGGAAGATAGGTGACCAGTCTTGTTGTCTAAGGAGTAATTTGAGGTGCTTCAATTGACCACGTGGAAGGAGTCTGCTGTTAATTAGTTTGGGTGGTTGTGGGCTGAATTTGATAGACCATTCACATGCAACTGGGGAGTGGTCACTTAGCGTATCTGGGAGAACAGAGACTTTTGAGATGCGGGATGGGTGGCTGGTCAGTATCCAGTCTAGGAGGGTGCTTGTCTCAGTCTTATAGTTGAGTCTAGTGGGGGAGACAACCAACGAGGTTGGCAGCTGAGATGGCTTCATTGTAGCCACCTGTATATGATCCAAACATATTTATGTTAAAATCACCCATTAGAATTATCTCGGTGCCTGGTGGTTGGGAACAGACAAGATCAAGGACAGAGTTGAGACCTTTACCTTGATCCTGGGGAGGGATGTAGACAGCAGCAATAATCAGTGCTTTGTTGTGAACCCCGAGTAGAATTCTGATGAATAGTATCTGGGTGGTAGAGACTGAGGCAGGGGATTGAACACGGTGTCCCAGGAGAGAGTCTTTAAGGTAAACAGCACATCCACTGCCTTTTTTAGTGGTCCTGTCAATTCTGAATACATTATATCCTGGTAGGGTAATTGCACTGTCAGGTCTTTTTGGAGTGAACCAGGTTTTGACAATCACAAGAACATCAGGGTTGTGCTGGTGTGCAAATAATTGTAGGGCATCAAGTTTGGCTAGAAGGCTACAAATGTTAATCATTGCATAGATGAGTCCCCCAGAGTGATTCTGCTGGAGGTCAGAGTTTGGGATTGTGGGGCCAGGGTTAGGGTGAATATTGCCAGACAGAAGTAGTAGTAGAAGCAAGAGTTTCAGGGTGCACCAGTGTAGCTGTTTGATGGAGATTTTATTCAACTGTTTCTTATTGGAGAGAAAGCTACTCTGTAAACGATGATACTAGTAAGTGGTGATGTAGGCCAGAAGTGAGAGTGGGAATAGGTGAACGTAAATCACCCTATCTTGATTCCAGGAGTGGTGCAAGCCTGTCCTGGTAGTGGTTAGATATGGAGGGCATAGCCCAGTGGGTATTGTCCCTGAGTGCCAGTACATGTTGTCCAGCTGAAAGCACAGTGGGAAATTGGGATGGCAGGCTCCAGGCAGGAATGCCATGGGAAACAGGGAGGAGACAATAACCAGACAGAGGGGCACAGAGGGGAGGGCCATAGTAGATAGAGAGGTGAGGATAGTAGAGGGTGAAAAAGGTCTGAGAGAGGGAGAAAAAATAGTCAGGAATGGAGGTGAAACAGGGGAGGGGGATGAAATGGGTGCAGTAGAAGATATAAGGAGGGTGTCAAGCACAGAAAGGTGGCAGAGGAGTGAGGGGACTGAGTTGATTAGTAGAGGGGGAGGAGAAGCAGGGAGATGGGAGAGTGGGCGGTAAAGAGATGAGGTACAGGACAGAGAGTATCCAATAGGAAATGAAAGGGTGGTTCCCTAGGCAGAAGTGGGCAGAGATAAGGCCTATAAATTAAGGTGGGGGAAGGGGTGGGCAAAAATTTTCTTTAGAAACCCACTGAAGTCTATGGACACAGAGCCCAGTAGAACAGTTTGAATCAGTCAAGATTGCAGGGCCAATCAGTGGCCATGCCGAGCACAACATTCCAACAGGAGATGGAAGTAACAGGCAGCAGCCAATGGGAGCCTTTCAGCACTTCCTGGTTCAGCCTGGGAGCTTACCAGCAAGAGGAGGGTTCCTTGGCGGTAAGCAATGCTGGTGTGGATGGCTGGTCCTGGTAACCAGGGCTGAGAGATCTGTGGGAAGGAACAGAGCAGTAGATTGTGAGTCACAGTAATAACAAAGGGTGACACTGGAGAGTAAATCAGGGGCGTGGGCAGTGGAGAGACAGAGGGGTATTTGGCAGAGGGGTGGGGGGGTGAGGCAGCCACAGACAAGAGAAATAAGCTTGAACTGACACCAGAGGGAGAACAGAGGGGAGATTTAGTAGTATATGAAATTTACAAGAGGAGGAGAAGAAAGATGCAGGGTTTAGCAGTGGACGGAGGGTGGAGAGAAAGAGTGAATGCAGAGGGGCAGGAATTACTTCACAGCTCTAAATTACAACAGTTTCCAACTGAACTTTACAGGTCAATGCTAAAACATTTAGGCAGGTCTACACAATTAATTTTGACTTTGACAAAAAAATAGCAAGCAGCCTAGCAATTTAGCCTAGATTATCATCTGAGACCCGGAGTTTTTAGAAGTTGAGTGCTAAGAACATCAAGACTGGTCTATACATTAATTGAGACTTTAACAGAAAAATAAGCAAGCTGTCTAGCAACTTAGCCAAAATTTTCTTCTGAAACCCACTGAAGTCTATTGACGCAGAGTCGAGCAGAACAGTTTGAATCAGTCAAGATTGCAGGGCCAATCAGTGGCCGTGAGGAGCACAACAGTTCAACAGGAGATGGAAGCAACAGGCATCGGCCAATGGGAGCTTACCAGCAAGAGGAGGGTTTCTTGGTGGTGAGCAGTGGTGGTGGTGTGTATGGCTGGCCCAGGTATCCACGGCCGTTCAGATGTTTCCCCGATCAGGGACTAAGAGATCAGCAAGAGGAGGTGTGACTTATTTCCTGATATGTCTGTTTTGCACTAGCTCCACCAGTAGGGCTGCAGTAAAAATGAAAGAAATATTTGGTACTTGGAAGAGCAGACTACTAAGCTGGCCTGGTGGCACGAGGGCTGAGGCACTGGACACCTTTCCTCACAACATGCTAGTGACCCATGTTCGGGAGCCAGCTTGGATAATCGGGGGTCAGCCAGGGAGGGGAAGATTAAATATCTGGAGAACTGCTTTTCTTTTCCTGGGGAGGGGTGGGATGTAGATTCCCAGCAACATGCTACTCCCAGTGGAGACTGGTGGGAGCTGCAGCCAGGGGACACCTTGGAAATGGTAGAGGAGATGGCTGATGTCCTGTGGGCCTGCATGGGAGCATGCCCTTCACACAATGGATGTCACTGCATGTCCACACCTCTGGGGGTTAAAGCTGAAAAAAACCCTCCAGGCATGCAATATGACACCCCAATGAACTCCCACTCTCTCTGGCCTGAAAAAGGTATAGCCTAAGCCGGGGCAGGGGCACAAGGGTGATCTCGGTCTCCCAACTCATTCCCCTCTGAGGGAGCACCTCCATGCGGTAAGCTACAGTCCTCGCCATTATGCAGTTGAGTCAGAGGCCAGGTCAAGAGGCATTGAGGGTTCATGTACCAGGGCTGATAGGGGACATGGTACCATCAAGAGCTCTTGATAAAGCTCCAAAGGGAGGGATGGAAATGCCCTCGGGCATATTTCTGTGGTGGCACTTTATGTATGTTGATATGGTTTCTATTGTGTGTAGTTGATAAAACAATTAACTGTTTTCTTGAACAAGACACACTGTCATTTGGCTTCATCAAATATCATGGACCTGAGGGAAGGTTATGAGGTTTTTCTGATTTACCTTATTGATATTTTACCTAACGCCACTGCAGCCGGTGAGCGATCTCTTTCTTTTACTGACATGGTACCATCTCCATCCCACAGAGGTGAATAAATAGAATTGAAATAAAATATAGCAGAATACTGCTTGATGGTTGAACTTATTGAATTACATGTTTTTTTTCCATCTTGATTTTGATCCTGCTCAGTGAGCCACTGCTTTTCATTGGTCAACCTATCAGACAAGCTCAACTCTTCCAAACTGTGGACAGGTTGTGCAACCCAGCCTGTCAGCAGCTTTGAATAACTTTTTCGTAAATGGAGTGCAATGAGCTTGCTTGGTTCTTTGTGAATAAGGTGGCTGACATCAGGTCAGAGATCCTCCTGACCCACTCTGTGGGGGATGCTGTTGGTAGGCGCATGGTCACTACACCTCATATTTTCTGGAGTACCTTTATCCTGCTGGAGTTCGTTGATGTCATGTGGATTGTCCAGAGTATGCACCCTATGTGCTGTAGTTTGGATCTGGGCCCAACTTCCTTGATTATGGGTTGTTGTGATACTATCGGCCTGGTCCTGGCTCAGATAGTCTGGTGCTCCTTAGACTCAGGTGAGTTTCCAAGCTCCTCGAAGGAGGTGGTGGTAACACCCCTCTTGAAGAAAGCTTCCTTGGACCAAGACGTCCTAGCTAACTACAGACCAATCTTGAACCTTCCCTTTATAGGGAAGGTTATTGAGAAAGCAGTGGTGGTACAGCTGGAGAACCACCTGGCCAGCCATAATATCTACGAACCTCTCCAGTCTGTTTTTTTCGAAAGAGGCATAGTACCGAGACTGTGCTGGTTCAGGTGCTCAATGATCTCCTGATGGCAAGAGATCAGAGAGACCTTCCCATTCTGGTGCTTCTTGATCTCTCCTCAGCCTTTGACACTGTGGACCATGGAGTGCTGCTTGAGTGCCTGAGGTTCATCTGTGGCCTGACATGTATGGTTCTCAGGTGGTTTACATCTTTCCTCACTGGCAGAATGTAGAGAGTTGTGTCTGGAATTTTTTCTTCAGACTCACTCCCTTTGCCATGTGGGGTTCCTCAGGGCACGGTACTGTCCCCCATGTTGTCTGCAGTGTATATGCTGCCCCTCAGAGACATTGTAAGATGGTATGGGCTGAGGTTTCACTGCAATGCCGATGATATCCAGCTCTACCTGTCTTTTGCACCTGACCAGGATAGTGCTCTTTCGGTATTTAACAACTGCCTCACTTGAATCCAGGACTGGGTGAATTCAAGCAGGCTAAAGTTGAATGTGGGAAAGAATGAGGTGATGGTTGAGGATCCAGGTCACTGGATAGAGGGGGTTCAGGGCTGGTCAACCCTCTGGACTTTATCTGGGGGTTCCCAGATTCTTACCTCTGAATGGGTGCGAGACCTGGGGTGGTGCTTGATGACAGGCTGACCCTATGATCCAAGGTGTCGGCAGTCATAAAGTCTGCCTTTTATCATCTTAGGAACATCACCAGTATCAAGCACCTTGTTCCACTCTGGGGATCTGCCTACACTGGTCCATGCCTTTGTGACCTCACGCCTTGACTATTGCAACTCTCTATACCTAGGACTTCCTGGGGTTGATATCTGCCATCTGCAACTAGTGCAGAACGCTGCAGCATGATTGTTGACAGGGACGTCTCACTCCTTGCATATTACCTCAGCACTGCGCGATCTGCACTGGCTACTGATTCAGTGGTGGATCACCTTCAAAGTTGGTTTACTGACTTATAAAGCCCTACATGGACTTGGTCCTGATTGCTTGAAAGAACTTCTTGTTCCCTACTGCCCTGTGTAACAGCTCCGCTCGGCTGACAATGGGTTGCTGGAGATTCCGAGGGTTACTTTGAAATCTTCTGGGGCCTCTGCATTTTTGTCTATGGCCCCTACCCTCTGGAATTCTCTACCCCACCAGCTTCAGGAGTGCACGACTGTGGGGGAATTTAAATAGGTGCTCAAAACCTTTCTGTATCATCAGGCTTTTCAGTGATATATAGTTGAATGGATTTGTTACTTTGGTTAACTGTTGTCTGTGTTTTATATGACTGTGTTTTGATTTTTGTACAGCACCTTGATAATTTTGAAAGAAGCTTAAAAATAAAGTCTATTATTATTATTAGTATGTTTCAGATGAAAACACATCCTTCATCAAATAAATTTGGATCTCTTATTATTATGTAATTCCTACAATATGTGACTATTAACATCCACATGCCAACTTATTTTAAAAGAAAATAACATGAATTTGAACTACAAAAGGAATAATCTTTTATTTATAAGCTGAAAGTTTAAAAATTAAAAAAAATGGAAAGTCACAGAATTAAGATACTTCAGATACTGCAATTGATCAGTCATCATATGACAGCATAACAGTTTCAATAGAGATTATTCATACCTATTTTTCATAATTACAATACTGTTTAATTTTTAAGAAAAAAAATAATTGCATTTGTTGCCTAGCAGATACACAGGTCATTTGAAATTGGCAAGCATTTAAACTAGCCAAGGGGGGAGGCACTGAAAAGGAGAAGGGAAATCCTAGCATCCCCCACAAAAAATGTCAGGGTAATCAGTGAGGTAAACACCAAGATAGAGCAGTTAATAGGGAGAAGGGCAGGGTTAAATGGAGAAAAAGATAAAGGTAGTAAGGACAGGAATGGGGCAAAAAGAAATAAAGCCATAAAAAATGGAGGGTAATGAGTACCAATGCCCATAGTCTAGGTAAGAAGCTCCCAGAAATGGTGGCCTTGATGGAAGAGGGATGCCTGGATATCATGGCAGTCACAGAAACATGGTACATAGAGAACCATGACTGGGATGTCAACATATCAGGGTACACCATCTACAGGAGGGTCAGGGAGGGAAGAAGTGGAGGAGTAGCTCTCTATGTAAGGGAAGAGATCAAAGCAATAGAACTAAAGGGTAAACAGGGAGGAGAGGAGGCACTGTGGGTCACCCTGGAGACTGGAAATGGCTCCATAATCCGCACAGGGGTTGTATACAGACCTCCATCTCAGGGGTAGAAATGGAAAAGGAAATGATAGAAGGCTTCCTTTGGAATGCAGAGAAAGAGGAGATATTGCTGATGGGTGACCTGAATATGCCAGATGTTAACTGGAGCACCTTTGCTGCAGCCACATCCAAGAGCAGGGCCATTCTCGATGCCCTACAGGGGGCATGCCTCAGACAGCTAGTTTTGGAACCCACTCAGGAGGGAGCAATCTTAGACCTGGTACTCTCAAATGGGAATGGAGAGAGGATCTCTGATCTTGAAGTGGGTAGCCATCTGGGAACAAGCAACCACCAAACAGTGTGGTTCATGATAAAATTAGCTGTAGAGTCAAGCCATACAAAAGTGAGGATACTGGACTTCAGGAGGGCTGAATTTGTCAAAATGGGACAGTGCCTCAGAAAAGCACTAGCAAACAGGCAAGAAGGTGGGGTGGAGCAACAATGGGGAAACATCAAAACTGCCATCACAGAGGCAACAAGCCTTTGTGTGAAGCAAATAAACAAATCAAAATGAAAGAAAAAAACACTATGGTTCTCAAAAGAAGTGGCGAGGAAGGTAAGGGAGAAAAAGACAGCATTCAGGAAGTATAAGGAAACAAAGAAGGAGCAGAACAGAGAACTGTACTAGTTAAAGCTGAAGGAAGGGGGAAGGCAGTCAGAATAGCAAAGGCCCAAACCGAGGAAAAGATAGCCAACTCGGTTAAGAAGGGGGATAATACCTTTTATAGGTACATTAGGGAGCAAAGAAAGACTAAGGCAGGGATACTGAGGCTGAATAAAGAGGAAGGTGGTTGGGCAGAGAGCGACAGTGAAAAAGCAGGGATACTGAATGAATACCTCTGCTCAGTATTCACGATGGAAAAGAAGGTGGAGATGCCTAAGCCAGTCAATAGAAGCACTCTGGATAGCGAGGTTGATATTGGTCCTTTCACAGAAGAAAGGGTTCTAAAAGAACTCTTAAAACTGAAGGTGGATAAAGCAATGGGGCCTGATGGGATTCACCCAAGAATTTTAAAAGAACTAAGGGAAGAACTAGTAACACCACTGACTACCCTTTTTATTTAACCAATTATTGTTATTTTTTACCAGGTGAGACACACTAAGCTGAAAGCTTGTTTGCAGGTGCAACCTGGGAGCACAAGAAAGTTAAGTGACTTGCTCAGGGTCACACAGTATGCACCTAGGGGGCTGTGGGATTCAAACCCAGGTCTCCAAATTTGCAGCTCAGAGCCTTAACCCACTGCGCCATACTGCCTCCTTTTAATAAATCATGGGAGGATGGTGTGGTACCTGAGGACTGGATGAGGGCAAATGTGATTCCCCTTCACAAAAGTGGGAACAAGACAAAGGCAGAAAACTACAGACCTGTCAGTTTGACCTCAGTGGTAGGGAAAATGATGGAATCACTTCTGAAGGAAATAATTGTTGAGTACTTAGAGGCCAGTGGGGCACAGGACCCAATGCAGCATGGATTCACAGTGGGAAGGTCATGTCAGACAAATCTAATTGATTTCTTTGACTGGGTGACCAAAGTAGTAGACCGGGGGGGGCTGTGGACATGGCCTACCTAGACTTTAGCAATGCATTTGACACAGTCCTGCACAAAAGATTAATAAACAAATTAGCCAGCCTGGGTGTGGGTCCCAGGGTGGTAGCCTGGGTAGAACACTGGCTGAACAACAGGACACAGTGGGTAATACTAAATGGAGTCCACAGTATATTTATTTAGCTTTTGTTGACCGGGTAAGTGCACTAGACAAATCCTGCCTATTTTCAGGCACGACCCGGGGGAAGGGATACAGATGAATGCCAACTGACCTTGAACCAGATTAAGCTGTTGGTGGTATTTTTAGTGAATGAGGGAAATTTGGCCAGGACACCGGGGAAATTCCCCTACTCTTTTCGATAAGTGCCATGGGATCTTTAACATCCACCTGAACTACCACCAATCCAGGCAGATGGGACCTCGGTTTAACGTCTCATCCGAAAGACGGCACCTCAGAAATGCAGCACCCCTTTCATGCTGCATTACAGTGTCAGTACTGGGATATTAACCCAAGTGCCAGATGTGGGAACTGAACCCACAGCCCTCTGATCTCCCAGCCTCAGAAGCGAGTGTGCTACCTACTGAGCCACTGACACTGCTAAAATGTTACTACGTCCAACGTGGGGTGTATAGAAAGGAGGGTTATTAGTGGGGTACTGCAGGGTTCAGTACTGGGGCCAGTCCTTTTTAATGTCTTTATAAATGACATTGCAGAGGGACTGGAAGGGAAAGTATGTGTCTTTGCAGATGACACAAAGATCTGCAACAGGGTTGATATGCAAGGTGGGGTGGAAAGGATGAAAAGGGACTTGGCAAGGTTGGAGGAATGGTCAAATGTATGGCAGCTTAGATTCAATGCAAAGAAGTGCAAGTAATGCACGTGGGAAACAAAACCAGGAGAAGAGACACAATGGGGGGTGAGATACTCGACAACAACAAAATGGAAAGGGACCTGGGGTGAGTTATATCAGATGACCTAAACATGGGCCAGCAATGTGAGAAGGCAGTAGAGGGCTGGGCGGATACTGGGATGCATAGGGAGAGGCATCACCAGTAGAAAACAGGAAGTTGTTGGCCCTCTGTACAGACAGTTGGTAAGACCACATCTGGAGTACTGGGTACAGTTCTGGAGACCCCATCTCCACAAACACATAGACAGGGTGGAGGCTGTCCAGAGGAGGACAAACAAAATGGTGCAGGGTCTGCACCAGAAGACATACCTAGGATATGTAACCTGTTGAAAAACTACTAAGTATTATGTTCCTATCTGTTTTGTGTAATGTACTTGTGCTGTATGCAATCCCACGTAATATTCCATGTAATCCCCGGGTTGCCCCTGAAAAAGGGACCTTCGGGGCCCAGCGGGCTTACCCGGTTATCAAAATTTAATAAATAATAAATGATATGCAGAAAGACTAAAGGAGTTTAAGATGTGCAGCCTCGAGGAAAGGAGGGAGAGGGGGGATATGATAGAAACTTTCAAATGCCTCAAGGAAATCAACAAAGTCCAAGAAGGTAGCATCTTTCAGAAAAAGAGATGTGCAAGAACAAGGGGGCACAATTTGATGATAGAGGAGGGATGGCTCAGAGGTAATGTGAGGAAGTATTTCTTCACAGTGAGGGTTGTGGATGCATGGAAGAGCCTTCCTGAGGAGGTCGTAGAGTCAAAAACAGTGGGGGAATCCAAGAATGCATGGAACAGACATATGACAATTCTAGTGGGGGTAGGAGGAAGTAGGCTGTCAGTTAACTAGGATCTGCAGCTTATCCATTAGGTAGGGAAATGGGCAGACTAGGTGGGCCAAGCGGTCCTTATCTGCCATTAAATTCTGTGTTAAATTCTATGTTTCTATGTTTTACAAAACTACCAATGGATTGCATTTTTGTCTCCAATTATATCAATAATCATTTCAGATAGATAGATAGATAAATAGATAAGCAGTTGAAAAGATAGAAGTCAGAGTTGAGCGAGAAACAGATTGATCGCTGACTCAGTGCTGGCACTGTAGCCAGCAGCATGCCTCCACCTGTGGCTGCAGATGACAGGAAAGTGCCACTGTTCTCATACAGAGAATGCAGGTGAAGGGCTCGTCTCAATAAACTGGGCACCCTGGATATTTAGGAGCCAAGAAACAAATATATCCAGGCATATTTTAAAAAAACTAACACTGGAATCTAGCTAAACGGGTCCCATAAAAAAAAAAAAGATGCCTATTACGATTGACATTTTTTTTGTCATGGACAATAATCACTAATTTTGTGATCTATAAACCCTCTTGATTGCTTTTTTCAAAGTTCGTATTAGAGGGTTATCCAACAACCCAATGATCATGCTCAGAACAGCTCTGCAAAAAACTTGTAACTCTTGAACCATTTAATATGTTTTCATGTAACCTTTGAAAGGCACTACCTTAGCATGGGTTCTTTCTACCCTGGCAAATTGTGGAAAAAAATGTTTTCCTATGCTGTACATGAGAGGAAAAAAAACATGTAAGTATAGGAAAACAAAAGCTGCATTTTAATTTTTTTTTTTTTGATGTTCATTATCTCATAAACCACACAAGACGTCATTACACAGCTTCTGACATTTCAAGACCCTGAGGCAAGTCTGTACATGACAAATTCTTAACTGTTTCATTGATCTCCCTCACAAAGCAGAGCTGGGGGGGTGGAGAAGCAAGATGGCTGTGATGCTGATCCGCTCCTTTTGGTATTGTGCTTATGTTGTAGCTTTAATCATTGCTGTTATGCTACTGTAGTTTTATTGTTTTTGTGAGTTAATCACAAGTCTCAACGTTTAATAGAAGTAGTCCATTGGGGCTGTGTTCAGTGCCTGACTGTAGAGGGACTCTTGGTCATCTGAGAGTGTAGCGCAGTATAAGAAAGCAGTACATGAAAGACCAGTGCCGGACACCAACAAGGAGAGTCTTCATGACTAGTGAATTGAAACTGACCAGATACAAAACAAACATTAACAACCTTGGTAAAAGCTACCAAAAAGAAGAAAATAAGCCATTCCATACTGTCGTTAGATGCAGAGGATCTTATTTAACCCTGTTCCATGTGGTGAGGACTGAAGCAAGATTCAAAGATAAACTCCAGCACCTCAGGTGCAGATAGGCATTTTTTCTACTTACTACAGGTATGCCATTTGTTGCTAAGGGCTGGGAGCCTGGGATAATATTATGAATTACTAGAGTGACTGCGCTAGATGAACACTTTTTATTGTGTGTTTTCCTGCTTTATTTGAAGTTGTCTGACCAAAGGAAATGTTTTAAACCCTGGGAACAGAAGAGTACACATAGGTGGAGGTGGGGTCTGCAAGGCCTAAAAGAGTCAGAACTGAGACAGTACCAAATGCAACTGAGGCTGATGTGAAAAAGCATGTGAGGCAAAAATGGGCCAGAATACAGCCAACTAAAGGTATCACTTTTTATATATTAATAAACTGCTCCATATATTTTGTAGATATGATGGTCTATTGCTGACCGGGCCTCAAACCTTGAACCTTTTGCTTGTTTGCCACACAGAACTGGCCTATAAAGGGCCTAGGACTTAGGATACGAGATGGTGGCAGTTTCTTGTGACTACAGATAACTTTAATAGAGAATTAGGTAAAAGCTCCTGTGAAACTAATGAATTGCTGTTTTTTTGTTATTTTTATCCTTCTTCCATGACAGCTAATCAATATACATGCACATTATTATGTGCTCTGGGACTGCTTTTGCTGCAGCAGAGTCTAAAATGGACAGAACCATTCTGATATGATAACCCTTAAATTCTGCTCAAAAAGACTGCTTTGCATAGTTTGCAGTGGTTCCATTTCATAACGGCGATCGTGGAATAGTGATTGCCGTTTGGACAAGTGTACATTGCCGAAAATGAATTACAGCGATGTACACTCACAGCAACTAGAAAACTGGTGACTGTTTTTCTATATTATGCAGGGGACTGTGACCCCGGCACTCCCCCCACTTAAGTATTTTCAACTCCAGAATGGTGCATGTTGGGGGGGGTGTAAAACTTAAAAAAAATAAAAATCCTGACAAAAAATTGAACAAGCCCAGAACCGAACCTGGCACCTTCCCAACCCCGGACCTCCACCTACCCACCATGCCACCCAGTCAGCTTGGCAGCTGACCCCCACACTGCACCCCACATACCCTCTCTCCCCTTCTGCCTGTCATGCATTGTGGTCCCTTCCCCCCCCCGCATGTGTATACATAGTGCCATCCTGTCGCTGTACTCACCTACCCCTGTATCTGGTCACTACCCTGCCAGGTAGCCCAGAACACAGGCACCGTGACTGAGTCATCCTTTTTGAAAGCTCTCAGCCATGGTCGCCTTGTTCACTGGATATCATTTGCAGTTTATTTGACTGCCTCGGTGGGACTATTTGGAGCCACACTTATTTTTATTTTTTAAAGAACTTAGATGTTACATGTTTGTTCTTTGTTCTTCTGTTCAGGATTTTTTACCTGGGGAAATGTTTATAGGTATACTTTGGTTAAGAAGCATTTATTGTTTAGCTCCTGCATTGAATGACCAACTGGATTATAAGTTTATACAGTTGATTGTGTGTTGTGGGTGCCAGTATCCCAGAGAATGACCATGGGATGCTATTGGTGGCTTGAAATCTATGGTACCTCTTAAAAGTGGCCTTTGTGGCCCCACATTGGGGTGAGAGTTCAGAGTCATGGTCTTAATCCATTACTGATTCTCAGGATCTGCATGGGATGAAATGACCCAATATGAAGGTATAGACCTGGTCCTAGGGACCTATATTTGATACCAGGATGCAGACCAGTTGGAAGTAAATGCCTAAGTATCAGTTTGTGGAGCACTGGATAGCATGCGCTATGGGGTGGTCCCTCCAGACTCTGATAAATGCAGATTCTAACTGGTAGCACAGGTTGGACAGTTTTGGTGCCGGAGGCGAAGGTCTTTCAAATCCACCTGAGGCATAGTAATTAATGCAGAAATCCTGTCTTTTGGTGGTCTGTTCTGAGACCTGGAACTTGGCCCACCCCTTCCTTGAGGGTTATTTTTGATTTACTGAGTAAGGTGCCAGATGACTGTTGCACCAAATAGCACCTCAAGGGACTAACTCACGGTTGGTACTCCTAGTCCTTAATCTGTACTACCGTAGGAATATTGTAAAGGACAAACCTATTAATTTGCAACCTAAGGTATATAATTATGATTATTGTTGGACCATTTATTTACATGAAAAATCATAGAGATGTGCATATTTATTCTTTCACTTGATATTGACTGTTGTGCCTAGTGTTCAGTTTTCCCAAATGTTTATTGACACCGTTATTTTTACAATTTTTTACATTTCATAATTTATTATCTACTTTTTATGTTGGCTCGTGCATGTGTGCCAGCCAACATATTGCAGTAGTGGCAGATTTGGAGGTGCGGTCACTGTGGGTGAATGGAGGGCACGCATCAGTAGGTGCGTCCCTCATTCCACAATAAGCCATCATGTAGGTGCTGACACCAGGCATACGTAAACTGGCCACCAGATCAAACAAAAGTGCTGCTGCAATGAGAGGCAAGCTCATCATGCAGCAGCACAGTAACATGCCTCCCGACATGCCTTTACTGGAGAAGTTTCCAGTAAACATAGCAGCACTGACTGCAGCCGCACACAATGCCAACTTTAGGGGTGCCCAATCCTTGTGTCGGCATGCCCTGACCCAATTCATTTCCCGACGGAGGAGCCCACACCCCGTTGGCATAATGCCCCCTTCCCATTGCAATTCTGTGCCGACGGGGGGCCCAATCCCCATTGGCTTCAGTCCTCCTGCCCAGTTCAATTCATCGATGGGAGAGCACACTCCCCATCGGCATAATGTGCCCAACCCCCAATTTGTGCTGTGTGCTGAGGGGGTGCCCAATCCCCCTTGGCACCATGCGTGATCCCCACTCGTTTCTGTGCCAACTGGGGGCCCAATCCCCATTGGCTGTGGTCTCCCTTCCCGTAATGCAGGTGGTACACTGGGAGCCCACCCCAGTGTACCAAACAAACACCTGTAAAAAAAGAAAACCGACCCTCTTTGTCTTTTTTTTCTCCTGTAAAAGAAGGAAACAGTCCCTTGCAGACTCTACTGCCCCCTCCCCCAACCTCTGTGTACTCTGCCTCCTCACACACACCCTTACCCCATACTTACCTCCAGAGCCTGAAGCGATGATCTTCGGTGGACGGGAACACGTCTGCACTTTTCAAAGCCGACTCGAACTGAAGAAATGATGGTAAGCTGTATAATGGCATAAATAGGGTTTTCTCAACGTTGGTGCATATCTCGGGCATTTTTGGGAATTTTGTCACCAAACTTTCAACATGGGGTTATTGGGACCCCTCCTCATGAATTCAGTCACTGTCATGGTGTTATTCAGTCCTGAAAGGTGATTTCGTGGTCATTGCACTGAATCACCTTTTGGGACCAAGTAACAAAACAACAGTGCCACTGTTCATGAGGTGGCCTCTCAAAAAGCCTATGTTGCAAATTTGGTGGAAAAAAATTCAAAAAATGACTGTTTTACGAACGTGCGTTGTGCAGTTTCCATGCATGCTCGTAGCTTTGTGAATTTGTAATATTTTCACTCGAGATTTTCAACACTGCCATTTTTCCACACCTCCATATGAACAGTACAGCTGTCATTTTATATATCTTAGCCAAAATGTGTTTTTGAACTTCCAGCGCAGAACAGCATGGTCGCTTTGGGAAATCAGTTTTAGGGGCAGATTTAGAAAATTACAGTGACACTGTTCATGAGCAGAGGTGCTAAAATGCCTATGTTGAAAATTTGGTGATGAAAGTCCATAAAATGACTGTGTTACAAGCATACATTGCACAATTTCCACGCACCCTTGTAACTTCATGAATTTGTAATATTTTCACTCCAGATTTTCAACACTGGCATTTTTTCACACCTCCTTATGAACAATACAGCTGTCATTTTTCACATCCTGCCCAAAATGTGTTTTCACACCTGTGGTGCACAAATGGTGTGGTCGCTGTGGAAAATCAACTTTTGGGACAGATTAACAAAATCACAGTGCCACTGTTCATGAGGGGAGGTCCTAAACTGCCTGTGTTGAAAAGTGGTTAAAAAATCCCAAAAATAATTGGGTTACAGACGTGTGTTGCGCAGTTTCTATACATGCGCATGACTTCACCAATTTATCATATTTTCACTCCAGATTTTCAATGTGGCCATTTTTTTACACCTCCTCAAGAACACTACAGTTGCCATTTTTCACATCCTGCCCAAAATGTGTTTTCATGCCTGTGGCGCCAAATGGCGCAGTCACTGTGCAAAACCACCTTTCTACTAACAAACAGATAGTGCTGCTCTTCATGAGGTTGGGTCACAAAAAGCCCATGTTGATAATTTGGAGTGAAAATACCAACAAACGCCTACTGCGTTAGGGTTTCCAACTGTAACACCCCACCCTTTAGAGACTGACAGGCATCAGGGGTGTGACTTGGGATCATTGGCTGTAATGCTCATGTCATTCCACCCCCACCCTGCAGCCAGTGACAGGCATCGAGGTGTGCCTTGGAGTGCTTGGTCCCAAAGTTCACCCCAGTCTCCCTCCTATACTGCACCCATCTCAGCATATTTTCTTATGGAATGGGGTAAGTATAAGGCCCAAGACCCCAAAGCACACCACAACACTTGTCAGTGTCTACAGGGTATGGTGAGGTGAATTGGCATGAGCGTTATAGCTGATGACCCAAAGGCACACCCCAACGCCTGTCAGTCTCTGCAGGGTGGGGGGGTGAGGTTGACGTCAGTTCAGTACTTCACTGCCATTCCTATTATGCATCTCTAACTCTTGCACTACCGATGCCAATGCCAGTGAGACAACATTCGGCATTGACAAATGCTTGTTGTATAATAGCTGTAATATGTTATAATGACCATAATGCATCCCATTATGGCTGATCAATAAATTTGAATTGAATTTGAATTGAAAATTGAACTGTTTTATTGAACATTGACAAAGTTATTAAGGTACAAATATTGAGGTTTAGCATTATAAACACCTTTCTCAACCCTAATTATACTGGCGCTACTGTGCCAGCAATACATACAGTATCATTGACACCCCGTGTATTTTGAGCAATCAAGCAGGCTGACAAGCACTGTATACAGCTGTCAGGTTTGACAGCATGGCTTGACAGTTAACAATTAACACCTCATTAAACCCTCATTGATGAGCATTTAAACTTTAAGTATTCTCACCTAATCTTGTCAAGCTGTGTTGCTCTCAGGAGGTGTTAGCTGTACAGAGGTGTGAGCATTTAGCAGAATGGCACCGACATGTAAAGTGCTATCTTCGAGCAAGAAGATAGAGCTCATTAGAAAAGGGATGAGTTGCAGCAGCAAATGTGAATTCTGCCCTTCTCACTCTATGTAGGGCTATGGAGCAGCACCCAGCAATTGCATCTGACTGGAGCACACTTACAGCAGTTGAAAAGGTGTGGGAGCCATATTGCCAGAAGACCATAGTGCAATCAGAAATCACTGAATACCTATCATAACAAATACATTTACTTTACAGAATCATTTTTTGCTGCTGATTACTGCTGCTGCTGCTTCTTTTTTTTCCTTATGTTTCTTATGCTTTTTTTTTTATTTCACACTGTTTGGCACTGTCTATACAGTAATCAGGGGTTACAGGGAGGTAAGCAAACAATTAAATGCTGCACTTTCACTGCACATCTTGCTTGCATCATTTGTTCAACCCTGAGGTTATACCAACCAATGTCGATAATGGGCAGAATCTATTTGCATGAACGTTTCTTTTATAAGCAGTGGAGACTGTATATAGATATATGGAGAGAGAGAGAGAGAGAGAGAGAGAGAGAGAGAGAGAGAATGATAAAATATGCATAACATTGAATATCAGCATATGTCTGACTTTTGCCAGCCCAGACCCCTAGTGAGTGGAGTTGTTTGATGTGGTGATTTTGGACATTCTGGCTTGTTTTCAAGATGAAGATCAAATGCGTCTGACAATCTACCCCTAGTCTAAACTGCAGCCTATGAGTTAGTGCACAAGAATTTCACCATTTTTTATAAACTGTTGACAAACATTATTTTACGTAATATATAACAATTCCCGATACAGGCAGTTGAACCCTTTTTTTTGTAACTAACCCCAACAGCACTGCATTTTCTTGGCACATTTTGGAATGATTTATTTAATATTTGGAGACCCGGGTAGTCACACAGGGCTGAAGGCTATATCCATGTATGGCCAAGTGAAAGTGGAACAGAGGTGGGGCTGCATGTTAATACTGTCACTGAGACCACTCTAACAGTTGTAAGAGTGGTCTCACATGCATTCAAAGGGCATGCAAACTACAAACAGAAGTAGAGCAGTTCTGATCCCCTAAGAATGTAATACAGACTAATCTAACAACTGTAAGGGTGGTATCAGTGACAGTATTATTATATTACTGATCAATCTACTTGGGTTAGTATCCCAATACTGACACTGTGGCGCAGCATGAGGGGGGTGCTGCACTCCTGACGTGCCGTCTTTTGGATGAGACATTAAACCGAGGTCCCATCTGCCTGCTCTGGTGGTAGTTCAGATGAATGTTAAAGATTCCATGACACTTCTTGAAAAAAGCAGGGGTATTTATTAAAGAAGAAATCAAACCAACAGCATATATACAACAATATTGATAATCAAATCAATTATTTTACAGAAAATCCCTAATATTTCCCATAAACATCAAACCAAAAGAAAATGCAAAAAGGAATTTCAAAATCAAATAAACACATTATATTAGAATTAACATCTGATATTCTTATTATATATTTTGTAAAAGAAAAGAAGAAAAATTCTGACTCAAGCATCATAATTCATTTCTTATATAAGTATCTGCCTTAAGATAAAGCTAGTTAGCTTCTTCACATAACTGGGGCATCTGAATCAGTGATCCATGACATATTTTTCCAGTGTGCCCTTACAATATGTTGAGGGAATACATTACCTTCATTCTGGTATATAGCTTGCAATTCAGACTGAATTTTATGAATTAATTCACTGTGGTTAATCTGTTTCTGTTGTGAGGTAAATAAAGCTCTAACATTTCAGATATACCATTTAATCACTAACAGTGCAACGTGCATTGTACTCTTATGCCATTGCAAAGCTTGACCCGTGTAATGCCTATGCATTAAATTTTCATAAGTAACAGATTTAAACCATGGTGCAGTCCATTCCTGCAGTAACATCATCCAGAACCCTTGTACGTAAGTGCATGTAAAAAATAAGTGTTTGATTGTCTCCAACTGCTGTACACAATTTGGTCTACTACAATAGCTCGCCTCCAGCTGTTTATGTTTGTGATTAGATTTAATGTTAATTTTCTCATGGCAACTTAACCAGTGCAAGTCCCACATTTTCTGTGGGATTCTAGGCTCTCTTATTAGGTGTGTTAAAGCAGGAGCGTGGATTTGGGGGCATCTAGGAAATGTAACTATTTCTTGAAATAAATTTTCTTGAATCCATTTATAAATATCTCTTCTTTTTTGAGTAATCAACATTGTACTCGTAATATTCCAAAGTTTCAATTTTAGGAAAATTTCCCTAAGATATTCTGGGGTAATAACTGATTTTCTTGCTACTTTCAGATGGCCATGCTCCTATTGTGACAGCCATGGTGAGCAAGTTTTTATGAGATACAGGGGCCATTCTTGTTCTGCATATACTAGCAGTGGTCTAATGTTGGTGTATAGAAATATGCTAAAAAAGAAGGAAATGGGATTAAGCATCCCTAACCCCAGCTCCCGCTTGATGGATAAATAAGTCAGGTTCCTTTTAATTGGGTTTAATCTACTTCCCCAAACTGACTGAAAGAAAATACTCACAATGGTCGTCTCTAACTGTTTAGGTGGTAAAAATATATAACTGATATAAAGGAACAGAAGTACCAAAAACGGTTTTGCTAAGTACACTCTTTTATTTATTTATTAAATTTTGTTATCTGGGTAGGCCCGCTAGGCCCCAAAGGTCCCTTTTTCAGGGGCAACCCAGGGATTGTTACATAAGGTTTGAACATACAGACAGGTATCACAATGTCATACAGATCGTTCAGGGTTACCAAGACAGTATACAGTTTTCCAATTTTTGTGCAAAGAGGGCAGGAGATGCATGGTATTAGTTGTTAACAGTCATAGTACAGTGCAGTGCATAGGGTACAAGATACAGCAATACAGATCAGTACATGTATGGTCCGCTGATGCGTTCAGAGTAGTACAATTAATAGGGGGTTATGAATACACCATACGGCTTCTGTAGAAGCAGGCAACAGATACATTATAGTGTGGAATACAGCAGTGACAGGTGGAGTGAGGTGATAAGTGCTTTTAGTGTCTACAGGAGGTTCTGTACGGGGTAGTGAACCAGCACAAGCAGACATTAGTCATTACCCTTGTAGGGGAGCAGTGTCTAGTTGGTATAGATTGACATTAGGTGAGATTGTCTTAGCTGTTGGGGCAGAGGCAGGGACTTGGTTTGTTAAGGTGAGCACGCAGCGCCCTTTGAAAGAGGGCTAATGTCGGAGCCTCCTGAAGATGGCTGGGGAGACTGTTCCATGACTCTGGAGCTAGGTGAGTAAAGGATTTTCTCCCTGCTGCTGTGCAGGTCTGGGGGGTCTCCAGGAGTCTTTTGTTCGAGGAGCAGAGCGGCCATCTGAGCGGCTTTGGGGCAAGTAGTCCATTCAGGCCTGCCAGAGGATGGGCATCCAGGAGCTTATAGGTCAAGTTTAGTAGGGAGTACTGGAGCCTATTGTCCAGGGATGGCCAGTTGAGGGCAGTGAGGGCATCACAGTGGTGGGTCCTCGGGTAGGATTTAGAAGCAAAGCGAGCTATTTTGTGATATAGGGTCATGAGTCTGCTATGGTCCATTTTGGTGGTGCCGAGTACGATGGGGGCGGCATAGGTTAAGGTTGGGAGAAGGATGGATTGTGAGATAGCCAGTCTAGTCTCTGGAATCATATTGGGGCTTAGGCGACAGAGAAGGCCCAGTTTTTGATGGATGTTTTTTGTTACAGCATCCACTTGGGGCTTAATGGTGAGGCCCTGGTCTAGTATGAGACCAATGTATTTGACTGATTGTACCACCTCTATACTGGAGCCGGGCAAGGTAGTGAGTGGCAGAAGATGGTCCCTGGAGAGGCCCAGAGATTTTGGTCCGAACAGCATGGCCTTGGTCTTTGTGGGGTTAAGGACAAGGCGGTTCTCAATTAGCCAGGTCTCAGCTGTTTATTATGCGACCATTTGTTCCACCCTGCTACTAGTTGTCCCTGCTGTAGTTTTGGTTCCTAGTTGGCAAGATCATCCTGGCCTGATCCAAAAGTCATACCTAATATTTTTACTAAATCTGTTCTTACTTCTATTTAACAAAATATCAGTTAAATTAGGGTGAATATCTCCTATTTGCTTTGCTACACATTTCTCAATACTTTGAGTGGTCCCAGCATATGTGCCATGCTGATTGCAGAGATGAACAACAATTTCAGCCAAGGATGTATCTTGCACTAAACTACATAAATTTTCTGCATAGACTATAGCCAAAAAATGTAAAGTTCTATTCATAAGACTGATGTGATGGAGTTCTGCAGATTTATTAAAGTCTCTTAACAATGGATCAATACAAAAGGCGAAAAGGAGAGGACTCATAGGGCATCCTTGCCTTACACCCTTACTTATAGTGACCATAGAGCCTTTCCAACCCTATACCATTGGTGTGACCATTGCAGTTTTATATAAGCTTTTGACCCATTCAATATATATCCTAAGTATACCATACTGTTTTAGCACTGCCCATAGGTAATTATGATTGATTGAGTTGAAAGATTTTCTTTGATCTATTGATAAAACTATGCCAGATACTTTCCCTCTCTGGCTCTGTTCAAATAGCTCTGTTAGTAGAATCAAATGATCTGTTATTTCTCTACTGGGCACTGAACATCTCTGGGCCGAGGTTATTAAATATTCTGCAGTTTTCAGAAGTCGTATATTCAGAATTTTTGCTAGTATTTTAAAACAAGTAATCAATACGGAAATTGGTCTCCAGTTCTGCATGTCTTCTTTGTCTCCCTTTTTAAAAATAAAGATAATCTGACCAGAGGTCATTCTCAAAGAAGGTGAATGGTTATTCAGGGTACTTGTAAACACCTGTGCTAATTTGTTTAAAAGTTTAAAACCTATATATTCATATAGTTTATTGGTAAGTCCATCATTTCCTGGGGTTTTATTATTAATCAAGGTTCCTAGAGCTTGGGCTACTTGTTCAGGTTGGACATTTTGGATTAGGTACTCTGCATGTTCCTTGAAGCATGTGGGATTATCCAAATAAGAGAAATAGGTCCGTTAACCCTGGTTAACTGAATGCCCTGCAGCATATAGTCTCTGTGTATGTTTGCATACAATATTCTTAATTTCAGATGGGTCTGAACAGGAGATTAGCTGGTCATTTTTTAGGTTACTTATTTGTTTATGTTTAATCTGATTGTTACATGTGTCATAAGGGCAGGTGTATTCCTTCCCACCTTGTATCGAGAATCTCTATTGATTTTTCAAATTCTGAGCTTGTGGTTGATGAAAGATTATCATTTTTTGTTTTATGTTATGAATTTGATCATTAAAATTCTGACCTGTAATATATGATAGGAATAGTAATTTCTGAAGCTGCATCCTATTTTGTAATATGGGTGATATTCTGTTTTTCTTTTATTTTTATTATAAGATTTTAATAATAGTATCAAATCTGCAATCGTATCTTCCCACCATAGGGGCGGGGGTATCATATATATCATAAACTGATTTTCTTGCTTCTAAAAAGTAATCTATCTCCTGTTTTACACCAGGTGCATCTAAAAGAGAGCAATTCAATGTCCAGGTGCTTGGGCCATAACATGTATGACCTGCATTCCCTAATATAACCTGTAAAATATTATGGTCTGAGAATTCTGAAACTAATGAGTCTGCAGATTGACTGTGCGAATGTGAGGACATAAAAAATAATCTATCCTAGTGGCCAGATTTCCTTTATGAAAAGTAGGTTTAGTTACCCTTGAAGCTGAGCTGTGCGCATCCAACAAGGTAGCTGCTTGTGTCATTTTGTTCAAAAAAGCCATGTCGCTAAATATTTTTTTGTTCTAGTATTTTTAACACTATCAGCTAAAGATATATATATATAATAATATATGGGGTGGTGCGTGTAACAAGAATTTTACACACACCCGAGGTGTTGGATGTCACATAAACCCAGAGAGCTAAGCTCGAGAGGTTTATCTAGGCCATCCAACACTGAGGTGGTGTAAGATGGTTTACATTAATTATTATTTTATATAATTGCTGGCGTGCACTTTTTGCCACAGCAATTATATAAAATAAGCAAAGATTGGTGCTTATGCGCCATGGACTGGTGTGGATTCAACATGGTCCACTGTCTGCCAAGTTCAAATATCCCGTTAGTGTGTGCCCCAAAAAAAGAAGACTGCTGTTTGTTTAGTTTAAAAAATTACTTTTTGTCAGACATTTTACTTACTGACGACTGCTGATTTCAGCATCTCTCGCAGCATTTGCAGCATTCATCCAGAAGCGAGGAGGTAGAGAGAGCATCTGGTGCATGCGCACACACAGGGAAACCTGGTGCATGTTTGCCATTATAACCAGCTGGTTATAATGGCAAATTATAACTGGGTTTCCCTATGGGAAAAAGCGCTGGCCAGAAATTATACTACAATTAAAGTCACCCCCTATGACCACCGTCTGGGAGGAATGAAGATATAGTTGAATAAGTTGGCACAAGTTGACCCTTTCTGCTTTAGACTGAGCTGCATAAACATTAATTATTCTAAATAATGTGTTGTGCATTTTAATTTCTATTAGGAGTGCCCTTCCAGGGGGTAGGTATAATACCTTAATCGGTTGAAAAGCTATTCCTGCACATACTATTGCTACCCAAGAACAAGACTCTAGGACTATGGACCAATATGACGGCCCCACATGCTATGCTTTGGTGGCTTCCTTAATATCTTGCAAAGTGTGCAGTCAAGTGTCCTGCAGGAGAAACATGCCTTCTTTAAATGATTTAAGTGCTGAGAACACCGCATGTTTTTTTGCATGATTTTTCACACTATTAACATTCAGTGAATAAAAGGGTACTAAAATTATCATAAGACTAGATTAGAAGAGGTTATTCATGAGGGTTGTCTAAATGACCATCTGGTTTGTCTAACATGTTTTGTTTTGGCTTTAGCCTTTATGGGGGTTTGCACAGCGGCAGGGTTATTGCTGTCAGCTCCCATTGAATCATCTCTGTCAGAACCTCCATCTGGTAGGGATGACCGGACTGATGAATTTGAGTCATATCCAGATGCATCTGGGTTGTCTGTCAAGACTTCAAACCTGTTAGTAGTAGGAATCCCTGCTGTTTTAATCACCTTAGACTTGGGTTGGGCCCAGTTCTGTCCTCTTCTAACTGCCCTCTTTGATTTCTCACTATCCTGTAAGGGGTGAGTGGTGGGGCATTTCAACCTGCATGTCACTTTCATTTTCCTGCTCCACTGCTTCCTTTTCTTGTTCTAGGTGTACTTTTGGAGGTGTTTACTGGGCCCTGCATCACTCTGAGCATTTTCATCGAGTTTCTCTGAGTTACTTATGGATGTGGGACTAGTGTTATTATTTCCTTCTGCTGGCTCCATTATTTTTAACTTTAACTGTGGATTTTATGTTAATTTCAATGCATCAGGAATATGCACTGGAGAGGCAACGGTTTTATCAATGTTTGTACTTTTTTCTGTACAAGGCACAGCTTGTAAAATTTCCTCATCAGTTTGTTCTATTGTTTGAGGCTGACTTACACGGATAGGGGATGAGCCCGGCACCCAGCACCCCTCAGTATTGCGTTCCCATCCAGCTCCCTGTAGTGCTGTTTCTACTGACCAGTCAGAAGCAGGTTGTTAAAGCATATTGGGCTACTCCTTAGGCCAGGAGCCAGAGCTCCTGTAAGTACCTTTCCTGAGTTAGCCCCATCCTTTGGTGTAGATACTTTAGCAATTTTTTTTTTGTCAACTTTGTTTTGCTCCCATCATGGCTCCAAGGTCCTCTTTCAGGCTTCCCATCCTTGTCCTGCCCCACCTGAGGATCCCATGCTATGCCTCCTCTCTCCCTCCTCACCGACGCCTGCACCCCCAGCTAACCCTATCCAGGGTGGATCGCCACTCTCCTTCTTGGGGCGCTCTTCAAGGCAGACTCTGGCATTGGACGAGGAGTGGGCCCTGGGAAATTGAAGGCAAGCCAGGGAAACCCTTGCAGAGGGCATGGAGGATCAGTGCTGTCGCCTGATCCTTGGAGCCGGGTTTTTTCTGTGTTCTTGGTTACCCCCCCTCCACCGACATGAGCCATGCAATGCAACCCTGATGTAGGTGCTCCCACCCACATCAGAAAGGCAGCTGGCTGACATCGCCCCTTACTGTACGAGCCCTGGTGCGTAGCAGTGCCGCCGGTGTCCACCGGGGGTTGCTGCCACACCGGACTACCTCTGGATCCCTCCCAAGGAGAGGAGAGCAGTTCCACGGATGCTCAATCCTCTCCACCCCCCCCCGCTGATCCCCGATGGCCTGAACTTGTTCCCGAACCCAGGTTGCCGGTGTGGCATGAGGTGTGGCACCCAGCATCTCAACCCTCAGCGCCACTGGGCCGGCTACTTTAACAATGTTAACCTTAAAGACAAAAAGATGAGAAGAGTTTGGGTTAAATTCTCCAAACTGTTCTGCTTTCGATGTCAATGCTACTGTCCCAGTACGAATACTTCCAGCTGTGCCTGAGGTTTGCAGCTGGGCCTGTGTCTGATAGCTAGGGAGCGGCTCTGTGTCAGGTGATTTCTCTATTTGCCTTGGAATTTTCTGCAGTTTGATCACAGTTTTTAATTCTTTTTGAGGAGGTGTGCATCTCAGGGTTCCACAGGGATCAATCCTCGGTCCTCTACTCTTTAGCCTTTTCATCAACTCCTCCCCAATGGCTTGCTCAGGAAGCACAGTTCTCTATGCTGATGATGCAGAGATCTCAGTCACTGGCAAAGACCAACAATCCATCACAACTGATCTCCAAAGCAGCTTCCATAAACTTGAATCTTGGTTTATTGAAAACAAGCGACTACTAAATGTCAAAAAACAAAGAGTATGCTCTTCACCACCTCCCAAAGCAAAAAGAAATACCTGCCCCGCATATTCATAACCAAAAGGGTGAGATCCTAGACCAAGTATCTAACTTCAAATATCTCGCCATTACCTTTGATGACATGCTCACCTTCTCAAACCACATTGACTCTGTAATCAAGACTGCAAATATAAAACTTGGTGTACTTTATCATCACAGACATTCATTGACACCAGATACACTCAAACTAGCCACCAGTAGCTCAATTCTGTCTACCATTGACTATGGGATGCCTATACATGGGGCGGGCACAAAAACTGCTCTTAACAGGATCAACACATTCCTCAATAAGGCCTGTCATCTTACTTTGGGGGCTACTCTTGATACCCACACCTGCTCGCAGTACACAGAAACTGGGTGGCTCCCACTCCATCTTAGAGAGCAATACCAAACCTGCCTACTTCTAAAAAAGGTACTACTTGGACTGACATCCCCCATACTGGGCAGACACTTTAAGCTGGCTGTCCCAACAAAATCTACCCATAGTGCGGTCACTGACAAGATGGTGATTCCCTTCAAAAGGATGAAACTTGCGCAGAACTCCATCCTGTATCAAGGACCGAAATGGTACAATGAACTACCTGCTGACCTCACTGATACTTCCAAGATTTGTACCTTCAAAGCTGGGCTCAAATCTCTCCTTGGCTCTAAAATGAATTGTACCTGTTTATGCTAATGTGATAGTACCTTGCTCCCAGTTTTCCATTTATCTACCCCCCTCTACATCTTTCTGCTATATACCACTTTTTTCTTAACCAGCTCCCCTACCCCCAATTACCTGACGATGGCCTCACTTGGTAGAAAACTCCACCTCTCTCCCATCTCAGAAGATGTCACCTCCAATTGACCCCCCCACCACCTGTTATCCAATCAGTCTATCTGTTAATATGTACTAATTTGATGTGTATAAGTTCAAATTTTAGTATTATTGCCTATGTATATGCTTCAATGTTTTTCTTTTTTTTTTCTTCTGTAAACCTTGTATTTTTGTAATGTTTGTTCAACACTGACGCGGAACCTTTGAAAATGAGTCCTTGACTCAAAGGTATCAATCCCAAACTAAAAAAAAAAGAAATTAATTAATTAATTAATTAATTATGTTTGAAAAAGAGCTGTTCCTCCTTCCTGAGCTTCACTTCCAGTTCTTCTGTTGATGTATTCTCCACAGCCAGTTGGAGCTACCAACTCCTTTGAGTGCATAGTGGGTGCAGGTGCAGGCTACAGGACCCTTCTCATTTACTGTCCACCAGGTGATGTGAGGGAGTTCCTGAAGGAGTTTGCAGACTTCATTGCCAAGATGGTATTGGACGCCCCCAGATGGTTAATTCTGGGGGACCTCAATGCCTGGATCGATGATATACTCTCGCTGTTTGAACAAAACCTCCTCCAATTGATGGACTCATTGAGGCTGACACGGGTTAATACTGTTGCAGCTCACGGGGGGGGGGCACTCATTGGACTTGGTGTTCCACCTGGGGATGGAAATCTCCGATGTGGAGGTGGAGCCAGTCAGGTGGTCTGACCAACATGCCCTGAGATTCAGTTTCGCAGCCCCCTGTAATAGGCCTACCCCTAAGGAGTTGGTACAGTCCCATCCTTTGAGAGGAGTTACCTCAGGAGGCCTAATGACTGTGCTGGACCTTTCAGGATTTCCAAGGCATAGCACTGATCCAGGGCCTCTTTTGTTAGCCTATAATAAGGCTGTTACTGGGGCCATGGATATCATTGCTTTAGCTCATGTTCGCCCTCTTACTTTTTGCTCAGGTGCCCTCTGCTTTAATGAGGAAATTCAGGTGATGAAGAGGGAAGGGCGAAGGTTGGAGAGACACTGGAGGAAATCTCACCTGGAGGGGGACAGACTTAGCTTGCTGGATCATTATAAGATCTACCAATCAGCAATTTCCCATAAGAAGGCAGAGCTCCTGTCCAGAGAAATTGCTACAGCGAAAAATAGGCCAGCCCAGCTCTTCTGGACTGTGGACAGACTGTGCAATCCAGCCTGTTTTCATCCTGGTCAAGCATTGTCACAGGTGCAGTGTGAGGAGTTTGTGCAATTTTTCGCTGATAAGGTGTCCATCATCAGGGACGAGATCAGCCAGTGCCATCCCATTAGACCTTGCACTGATCAGTCGGGTGATACTAATGCCCAGTTGTCCTGGTCCACCTTTAGCCAACCAGTAGTTTTGGATATAGTGAGATTCATTCAGACTTTGTGGCCAAGTTGCTGTAGTATGGATCCAGGCCCTACACACCTATTAGTGGGGTATGTAGAGGTTATCGGCCCGGTCCTTACTGCGATAGTGGGGGTTTCATTGGAGAGAGGGATCGTTCCAGATCCCTTAAAGGAGGTGATAGTATGCCCCCTTTTGAAAAATCCCTCCCTTGACCCTGACTGCCCAGCTAACTACAGACCAGTCTCAAACTTACCCTTTATAGGGAAAGTTATTGAGAAGGTGGTCGCTTTGCAGCTGGAGGTTCATTTAACCAACCACAATATCTATGACCCTCTCCAGTCTGGCTTCAGAAAAAGACACAGCACCGAGACTGCCCTAGTACATGTACTTAATGACCTTCTGATGGTGAGAGATCAGAGAACCCAATTTCTGATCTCAGTGTCTTCTGATGCAGTCCCTGCACCATTTTGGTTGCCCTTCTCTGGACTGCCTCAATTTGGTTAATGTCCTTGTGAAGGTGTGGCCTTCAGTACTGCATGCAGTACTCCAGATGGGGCCTAACCAGTGTCATGTAAAGAAGGATTATTTCCTCCCTCTTCCGACTTGTGATACCCCTACTAATACACCCTAACATCCCCCTAGCCTTACCTACTGCTTTAGAGGTCTGCTTGGATGATTTCAGGTCATCGGTGATGATGATGCCCAAGTCTCTTTCTTCCTTTGTGACTGCCAGAAACTGTTGGAGGGAGGACGATTCAGAGGAAACGTGAGGAAGAATTTCTTCACAGAATGGGTGGTGGACAAGTGGAACACCCTGTCAGAGGAAGTGGTGGGGGCTGAAACAATCATGGGATTTAAGAAAGCATGGGATAGACATAAAGGAATTCTGGAGGTAATGGGTAAAGGCCAACAGACTTCTAGGAAAACATTAACTAAACTTACAAGCTCAAATGGGCAGACTGGGTGGGCCATAGGCCCTTATCTGCCGACACTGTCTATGTATCTATGTATCTATGTGATCCATCTTGGTTCTCCTTGATCTATTAGCAGCATTTGACACTGTTAACCATGGGGTGCTGCTCAAGGGCCTGTGTTTTTTCTGTGGACTGAGGAGGGCGGTCTTCAGTTGGTTTCGATCTTTCCTTGAGGGCAGATCTCAGAGAGTGGTGTTGGGAATTTATTCCTCAGCCCCTCACTGGCTGCCCTGCGGGGCACCACAGGGCTCGGTGCTGCCCCCCATGTTGTTCACAGTGTATATGCTGCCATTAGGGGACATTATAAGACATTACGGGTTGGGGTTTCACTGCTGTGCAGATGACTGTCAACTGTACATGTCTTTTGTGCCTGGAACAGGAGTTAGATTCTGCCATGGTGTTCAACAACTGCCTGTTGGAGATACAGAACTGGATGAGCGCTATTTGGCTTAGGTTGAACTCAGGTAAAACAGAGGTATTGGTGGCAGACCCTGACTAAGACAACAGGGGCATGGGTGGGAAAACCCTCAGGATTATATCTTAGAAACATAGAAACATAGAGGTTGACAGCAGATAAGGACCGCAAGGCCCATCCAGTCTGCCCATTTCCTTTTCCACCTTATAAATGTGCCATCGGCCTTTGCTCTGT
Source organism: Neoceratodus forsteri (assembly GCA_016271365.2). Lineage (NCBI taxonomy): Eukaryota > Metazoa > Chordata > Ceratodontiformes > Ceratodontidae > Neoceratodus > Neoceratodus forsteri. Next base: position 30,806,189 of record CM028129.1, read on the forward strand.
CATACTCATCTGTATTGCTCCCTTATGCCTGTCCCATGCCTGTTTGAAGCCCTGCACTGTTTTCATAGCCAACATTTCCTGAGGTAGGCTGTTCCATGCATCCACCACTCTATCTGTGAAAAAGAATTTCCTCACATTCCCCCTTAATCGCCCTCCCTCTAATCTCACGCTGTGTCCTCTTGTCCTGCTATTTTTCTTACATTTAAACATGTTAGACTCTTTCACCTTGTTAATGCCCTTAAGGTGTTTGAATGTTTCGATCATATCACCTCTCTCTCTCCTTTGCTCAAGGGTATACATATTGAGCTCCGCTTACTCTGTCCTCATATGTCTTCTGATGCAGTCCCTGCACCATTTTGGTTGCCTTCTCTGACTGCCTCAATTTGGTTAATGTCCTTGTGAAGGTGTGTTTCCAGTACTGCACGCAGTACTCCAGATGGGCCTAACCAGTGTCTTGTAAAGAGGGATTATTACCTCCCTCTTCCGACTTGTGATACCCCTACTAATACACCCTAACATCCCCATAGCCTTACCTACTGCTTTAGAGGTCTGCTTGGATGATTTTAGGTCATCGGTGATGATGACACCCAAGTCTCTTTCTTCCTTTGTAACTGCCAGCAACTCCCCTACCAGCCTATAGGTGGCTTCAGGGTTTCTCTTCCCTATGTGCATGATATAGCACTTCTTTGCATTAAATCCCAGTTGCCACTCTTCTGACCATTTTGCTAGTTTATCCAGATCTCTTCTCATTCTGCCCACCCCATCTGGATCATCTACTCTGTTGCAGATCTTGGTGTCATCTGCAAACAGAGAAGCCTTACCATCTAGTCCATCTGCAATGTCACTAATGAAGATATTGAAGAGGACTGGCCTCAGGACTGATCCCTGAGGTACACCACTTGTGACTTGCATCTCTTCTGACTGTATACCATTTACCACTACTCTCTGTTTTCTGCCCGACAACCAGTTTGCCACCCAGTTGACCAACTTCTGACCCACTCCAAGCCTACCCAGCTTATTTATCAATCTTCTATGTGGAACAGTGTCGAAAGCTTTGCTGAAGTCAAGGTAGGCGACATCAACTGCTCCCCCTTGGTCCACCACTCTGGTTACCCAGTCAAAGAAATCTATGTGATTAGTTTGACAAGACCTTCCTTTTGTAAACCCATGCTGTCTTGGATCCTGTGCCCCTATGGATTCAGGTGTTGCACTATCTTTTCCTTAAGGAGTGCCTCCATAATCTTGCCCACTACTTTTTTATTTTTATTTCATTGTTTTTAACCAGGTATAGCACACTAAGCTGAAAGCTTTTTTACAGGAGTGACCTGGGAGCACAAGGAGGTTAAGTGACTTGCTCAGGGTCACACAGTATGCAAGTGGAAGCTGTGGGATTCAAACCCAGGTCTGGTCTGCTGGATGTCACCAGATTTGCAGCTCAGAGCCTTAGACCACTGCGCTATACTGCCTCCTGAGGTAAGACTGACTGGTCTGTAGTTCTCTGCCTCCTCCCTGCTACCACTCTTGTGGAGCAGGATCACATGAGCCCTTCTCCAGTCTTCTGGGACCTCTCCTGTGCTCAGAGACTCACTAAACAGTTCTGCTAATGGCTCTGCTAGTTCCACCCTTAGCTCCTTAAGTACCCTTAAGTACCCTGGGATGTATGCCATCAGGTCCCATTGTCTTGTCCACTCTGAGCTTAGCGAGCTCTTGTAGGACCCTTTCTTTTGTGAAGGGAGTAGTGCTCACCTCCCTCCCCACTGGGTCCTTGGTGCTGAGCTGTGGGCCCTGCCCTACCTTCTCTTCAGTAAATACTGAGCAAAAGTATCTATTTAGGACAGATGCTTTTACAGGGTCCTCCTCCTCACATGCCCCCTTTTCTCCTTTGAGCTTAGCAATACCCCCTCTGGACTTTCTCCTTTCACTAATGTATCTATAGAAAGTCTTGTCACCTTTGTTTACTGTTCGTGTTAGTGCTTCCTCAGTTTGGGACTTTGCCTGCTTTACTGCCTTCCCTGCTTCCCTTAGGGCAGTTTGGTATGCCTCTCTATCTTCATCCCACTGTGTTCCCTTCTATTTCCTGAAGGCCAGCCTTTTGGCTCTGACCTTTTCTTCTACTATATTTGAGAACCAAAGTGGTATTCTTCTTCTTTTGCACCTCCTTTTCTGTCTAACACAATGGATGTTGCTTCAAGTATGCATCCTTAATGCTTGCCCACTTTGCCTGTACTCCCTCACCTGTGTTTCTTTTTGCCAGGGCTAGCTTAACTCTGTTGGCCATCTTATCAAAGTCAGCTCCTCTGAAGTCCCATATTTTTGCCTTAGAATGGGATGATTTAGATGTAGTGGCCAAATTGATCCATACCATGTGATGGTCACTGGCCCCCAGGTGACCTTCTACCTGGAGATCTGTGATCCCTTCCCTGTTAGTCAGTACTAGATCTAGGATGGCCCTGTCTCTTGTGGGTTGTTGTACCAGTTGTTTGAGGCCCTTCCCCTGCAGGGAATCCACCATGTGTCTAATTCTGGCAGATGTTCTTGCTTGTATTAACCAATCTGTATCCAGCATGTTGAAGTCTCCCATTATCAGAATCTCACCTTTAGCTGTCATGTTTGGTATATCTTCTAACAGTAATGTGTCTATGTCCTCCGCCTGGTCTGGGGGCCTGTAGACAACCCCAGTTCTTATGGCTGTCCCATTTCCTGTTTCCAGGGTGACCCACAGTTCTTCTGGCTCCTTATGTATATTCTGAATTTCTGTAGCTTTGATATTTTCATTGACATATAGGGCCACTCCACCCCTCCCCCTTTTTGCACCTTGGTCTCTTCTGAACAGTACATAGCCAGGTACTGAAGTCTCCCAAGTGTGGTTACTGGTAAACCATGTCTCACTAATTCCTACTATGTCCAGTTTAGCCTCTGACAATATTGCCTGCAGGTCTGGGATCTTATTTCCCAGGCTGTCAGCATTTGTGTACATGATTTTCCATTTGGCTAGATTTCAGTGTGTTAGTTGTTGGGTGAGGTTTGGCATTTCCCCTGTGCATCGTATGTGGAGACGGACCTTTTTTCTTACCTGGTGATGCAAATGAACTGCAAACATGCTGAATCCCTGTTTGACCACTAGCTGAGGGGGGAAGGTTGTTCTTCCCATTCAACGTATGGGGTGCTGCACTCCTCTCCCCATCTGCTAGTTTAAATATTCTGCAAAGACATCAAACTTCTGCTCCAATGCACTGAGTCCCTCCTTAGTCAGATGCAGTCCATCAAATTTAAAGAACTTTCACTCCCAGAACTTTTTCCTGGCATCAGCCCTTGAGCCACATGTTTAGCTCCCCTATCTCCCCTTCGCTGACCTTCTGTCCATCTGCCCCCCTCTCCCAGACTGGCAGGATCTCACAGAAGAAGATGTCAGATGAAATGGATGATAGTTTGTCACTTAGCCTGGTCAGGTGTTCCTTGGTCTCCACAACTGACTGGCTGTCTAGTCCCTATGTGTACCAGGACGTGAATGTTTTCTCCTGCTTTGTGAACAATTTTAGCAATGCAGTCAGTGTCTCTCCACGCTGATGTACCTGGGAGACATCTGACCATTACCCCTGGTTGGAGATGGGTATCAACTCCCCAAATCATGGAGTCTCCTATGATCAGAAGTTTTTTGGATTTCTTTTTTGCATTTTTTTTGGGTTCCTGATTTGGGTGAGTTTTGTTGTGCTAGCTCCTGTGCTGCAGTGTCCTGCTCTGCAGTGTCCTCTGCCCCTCTGTTTGATTGTTTTTGATGAGATAGAGGCAGATATCTGTTTGTAGTGTTTATATGTTTTTTGGAGGTAATATGTTGGAGAGCACAGAGTGATGGGGCACCCGATTTGCCCCTCCTAACCACCTGCCAACCTCGTGAACCAACTACCCTCTGTGGTCGAGGTTCTTCTGTTGGATGTTAGGGAAATGGAGGGTGGTTCTTATAATGTATTTCCTCTTGAATATGAAATTTGAGGCACACAATCTCTGCCCATGTTGCCCGGAGCTGAGCCCTAAGATCTCCAATGGCCCAGCATGTAGGACAATGTCCTAAATCCTGTAGGACTGTCCTTCTGAAAAGTGTTCCACAGCACCTGCAGTTAATGATATCCATTCCAGATAAGTTGCTGGGTTTATAACCTGGTCAAAGTAATTAGAAGGAAGAAAATGCAAGTAATGGTTTGATTTTGTGTTTTGTTTTCGTAAAACTTGTTATAACAAGTTAAATTACTAGTGCCCCTGTAAATGAGCTCACCTTGTGGATGCCCACTGATCCGCTCCTTCCTGCTTTGCACAGGAAATGTCACAACTGTGGTACCCTATAAAAGGAGTGTAGTGTGGGGTGGTTGGGGATGGGGGTTGGGGTGGGTGGCTGGGCCCTTCCCCTGCCGAAAAAGAAGAACCACGGATGAAAGAACAAGGAGGTAAAAGCAGAAACAATCAGTCAACAACAAATGCAGTAACCCTGAAAGCTTATCCTAATGTTAGATAAAACTGTAAAACCTGTAAAGCACCACCTGTAATAATTTCGGAGAAGACATACCCTGTAAGAAACACTTTGCTACAAAGAAAAATAAAGCAGTAACAGAAGATATACCTTGCAAAAGACAATTTGAATCAGAAGATTACAGTAGTAATCTTGGGGGGATCCCACTGATTGCCTTGGGCCAGGTGCATAACCTGGGTGTGGCACTTGATGAAGGCCTGACCCTGAGGGCACTGGTTTCAGCTGTAGTCAAATTCTCCTTTTGCCATCTAAGGAACATATCCTGGTGAAGCACCTGGTCCCACCTGAAGATCTTCCTACCTTGGTCCACGCCTTTGTCACCAGTCATTTTGATTACTGCAACATCCTCTACCTAGGACTACCAGGGGTGGATATCCACCACTTGCAACTAGTGCAGAACGCGATGGCCAGGCTGTTGACTGGAACACCTAGATCCAGTCATATAACACCTGTGTCGCGTGAACTGCACTGGTTGCCGATACTATGGCAGATCACCTTCAAGGTCACATTGCTGACCTATAAGGCCCTTCATGAGCAGGAACCCCACTACCTGAAAGAGCTCCTGTCACCTTACTGTCCCACCCGCTCACTCTGATCCTCCAGCGAAGGATTGCTAGAGATTCCCAGGGTATCCTTAAAAACATCACGAGGAAGATCTTTTGCCTTCATGGGACCCACCTTGTGGAATTCTCTACCATGCTGGATATGAGCTAGCTTGATTTAAAAAATCCTTGAAGATGTACCAGTTTAACCAGGCATTCGAAGGGACTCAGTGAATTAATGTTAAAATGTTTTATCTGGTTTTAATGTTTAATGATGAGCATTTATTTTACTGTATATTGTTAAGGCGCCCTGAGCTTTGAAAGGGAGCCTCATACAAATAAGGCTTTACTTGCTTACTTACTTGTTTGCAATTTCCTGGTTACCATCCGAGTCCTTGTTTTCCTTCATTTGTAGCAGCTTCAATCCTTGCTCGTTCTGTATCTGATTTGTCTCCATTATCTCCATTTCTGATGCTACCTCCAGTGAAACTGGTGCATCAAAAAAATTCTCAACCTCCTGAGATTGCATGGCAGTGGAGGAGACTGTCTCCACTACCTTCAGCACATTCATCTCCTTCTAGGATTCAGCAACAGTGGCCATCTCCCAGACCAGAGGTTCCCCCTACAGTTCAGTAGGGGAAGTTTTTATTGTGGTGAATCGCACAATACTAGGGACTGTATAATGAAAACCTATAACAAAAATATCACAAAATCTATGTACCCTCATGCAAAAATCTAACTACGGTATATATATATATATATATTTTTTTAGTATTATGTTTTTTTAACACTTACTGTATACATGATATCCTTAACCCTACACCCATCTTATTTAAATAACTATCCTCTTCCTAAAATATTTTTTTTTATTTTAAATACTGTCTTCCTGTGTGTATCTCCCTTTTTTGTGTTTATTTTTATTTTATCCACCCCATGCAGTGCTTCCATAATTTTTGTAATGTGTGCTCAGATTCTTTTCCTTTATAATTTTCATACAGTTTCTCTACTTGTTCTACAATAATCCTAATCAATTCCTGCTGTGATATGTATTACTGCTGCAAAGTCCAATGACACCTGGACTGCCAGATGTGATATTTTATAATACTCATTATTAACCTCAGAGCAGTGAATGGGGTATTTAACCCATGGGCTACTGTAGATTCCTATTACCAGAACCTCATAAGTAAATTTTCCAAAGTTCTGATCTTGTACTCTTATAGCTAAAGCATTCCAAAAAGTGATGATATATGGGCATTCAAAAAATGAATGTTCCTGTGTTTCCAATATCGTGTTACATAACTCTCTGGGGCAGTACCACTCTTCCACTTTTTTACGTTTATGATTATTCTTCACCCCCAATTTCCCATGGCATGTCAACCACATAGTGTCCCACAAACATTTTGGAATTCATTTTTCTGTCAACAGTTTAGTAGTTTGAGCAACATTTTGAGATTTACCATTTGGAAAAAACAATTCCTCTTTAAACTCAGTCAATAATATCTGCTCATTTATCAAATGTGTTGACACGGATTTCAAATTTGCTATGGTAACCTTCCATATCCAAATCTTCTTCATAGTAGCCACTGTATGTTGTGGTAACACATCTGCATGAATTTTGAAATTCCATTTATCTAAGAACCATTTTGGTAAAAGTGTGAGAGCCATTCCTGCTCCCTCCTCCCCCATATTATGCTTTTGTTTTGTAGTATTGGCAAATATTGAAATACCAGAAAATGGTATAGAAAAGTATTATAGGATAAATCATATCTAAACCCCCTTGTGCAACTGGCCTATAAGTTGTTATTCTTTTAATGGGGTTCAAACGACTTCCCCATATGATGCAGAAGAAACTACTATGGATTTTAGTCTCTAAATCAGGAGGGGGAGACTGATCCTACAAAAAGTAATAGTGGAATTATGAATGTCTTAATCAGGTACACACTTTTAAGCTTACAGATCTGTAGCTTCTGCCATGCAAGTGCTCATTTGTTACACATAGCTAGTCTTGTTTCTAAATTACTGTAACTCTGTCTGGTTCTTTGGGCCCAAATGTTACCCCCAGAATGTTAGCCTCTGGAACAACTGTGACCTCCCCAGTTTGGTCAGACCAGGGATGGCTTTGTTTCCTATGGCCAATGCTTTACTTTTGTATAAATGTATTCTGGCTCCAGTCACCTTGGAATATTCTGATGTGACTTCAAATGCCTTTCTGCAATCTGCTTCAGAATCCAACAATAAGCATACACCATCAGCATATGCCATGACGTTTAATGTCTGTGTATCAGGTGGTAGGCTAATGCCCTTTATTTGGCCATTTGTTAAGATTTTTCTCACTAAAATGTCTATATTGAAGGTATAGAGCGGGGGCACAGTGAGCACCCCTGCCATACCCCACTTCTAATCTTAATTTCTCTGCCTACCATCCCATTTATAAGTGGGCAGAAGTGTGCCTGGGCATATAATAACTGCAGCCAAATTATAAACTGGTCTGGAATGTCATAATGATGCAAAATTTGAAATAAGGTATCATGGGAGACCACATCAAATGCTTTCTCCTGATCCAAGGCTAAAACAAAGCCCTGTGTTTTCCCCATATGACCACTTAAAAAAACTTCACGAAGACATATTAAATTATCCCTTAAATTCCTGCCAGCTATGGCACATGACGTATATGGGGAGATCAGTTTTTGTGCTGAATGACTCAATCTCTGACAAAGTATATTGGAAAGGATTTTAAAGTTCAGACTCAATAATGAAATAGGTCTCCAGTAGGTCAGTTATAATCTAGCACCTTTTTTATGAAGAAGTATTAAAAATGCCTGGGCCATTTGTTCTTTCATGTCTAAATTACATAATATATAGAATAATATATGGGGGGGTGCATAATGAAACTGCAATGCACACCCGAAGGGTGGGATGCTACATAAACCATGAGGTCGCAGCCCAAGGGGTTTATTAAAGCATCCCACCCCAAGGGTGGGCATTAAATTCAAGTTTTGCAGTCCCCTCCATGTATTGTTTTATATAATTGCTAGGGAGCATTTTCTCACCTTGAAAACACTACACAGCAATCATAGACATCAGTACTGGTAGCTGGAGATGGTGCTGCTGTTAAAATCCTCTAAGCAGCCTTCGTGGTGGTGGTGGTAGTTGTGTTTAAAGCCCCTACTGAAATTTAATTCCATGCTCTTTTAAGAGCACTGCAGGTCCCCGCCTTTCACCTCTCATGTTGTGTTTTGTGCTTGAGGTGCAGCAGCAGTGGGGGGCGGCAAGTGCTGTTTTACTTTTTTTACTACAAAGCCGAAGCAAAAGAAGTACTCGTGGAGCTTCTGGGGCTGTAACATGTCTACATGGCAAAATAAAAACCTGAAAATTTCAACCAACCTGTCCCAAGGTAAGTCCTGGAGGCGCTGCACAGCTGGAGGGACAGACTGTGTGTGAATGCTGTTATGGAACAAGGGTATACACAGTGGTGGGGAAACCGAGTGCATGTTCACTGTTATAACCCATGGGTTATAATGACAAATTATAACCCGGTTTCCCTATGGCAGAAAAGGCTTCCCAGTTATTATATATCATTGAATACTGCCATCAAGATGGGTCCTAGTATATCATGAAATGCCTTATAAAAATTTGAACTAAGACCATCTGGGCCCGGGGCCGTATTGAGACTAAGCTTAGAGATGGCCATTTTTACTTCTGTCAGAACAGTCATAGCTATAACGTCATCCATCAGTAAAGGTTCTATGTTTGTATTAGATAAGAAGTTTGGCACTGTAGTAACTGTATGTAAAGGGGTGCCAAAGGAAGAAGTCAAGTGCTCTGTAATAACCTCCAAAATGTTGCCAAAGTCTTTATGCACTTCACCTGTACAATTCTTTATTTTGTACCCTATACTGACTGTCTTTAAATATATCAAGTAAACCTTTCATCCCTTGCATTCCTGCTGATTGTTCCATTCTAAGGGATCTGGCTCTATCATAGAGGTACCCTCTCATCTCTTGTTTTATTTGCTGAATTTCCATTGTATAATGCATATTATCTGTATTCTGTAATAATATTAATCTAAACAATTGTTTTCATTTTTTGAGGAACTGAAAATATTCTGTTTTTTCTTTCTGTGTGCTCCATTTTTTGTACAATTTCTGTAGCATTAATTTTGTGTCTATTCACCAGTCTCCCAATGACTCATACCAGGCTGTCACTGTGGCTCTGGCTTTTAGATGCTCATTGTTCTGGGCAGTTATGTTTCCATCCATCAGCATGTTATTATTGATCCTCCAGTACCCGGCTCCAATATTGTTTTTTTGTGGCTGGCCTAAAGTGACAGATAATTCCAAATGGTCTGAAGTTGCTGTGGGAACAGTTTCTGCTTTACAGACCTTCCAGTGTTTTGAGAGGAATACGTAATCAATTCTCGAGGAGAGAGAGTACCTCTATGATAGGTATGTCCCCCTTTTTAGTGTAGCTGCTTATATGCATCTTTAAGTGCAACAGTACACAAGATTTGTTTAAGGGCATTAGTGTCACAAAACAGATTGGATGTTACCCTTGTTTTGTCCTGTAAATCCAAGGGGCAGTTAAAATCACCACCAATAATAAGTTTACGATTTGTGTGTAAATATGGGCGTAACAAATTAAATAACTCAATAATGAGCTTTTTTGTCTGTGGTGCATATATTTCCCCAGTCTTAATACCTTGATTCAGAATCTGCACATCCAAAAAAAGTGCCCTGCCTGGTTGTACAGTAAATCTATAATTTTCTGAACAGTCACTTCCCCATTAAACAGGACCCCCACCCCTGAGCATAACTCGTCCCCCAGGGACCACACTGTGGGGCCCCATGGCCAAGATTTCTTCACTTGATGGATATCTGTCTCTGATTGTAATCTAGTGTCCTGTAACATGTAGATCTGTGCCTGGAAGTCATGTAAAGTTTGTAATGTAATGCACCTTCTTTTGTAGTTTTTAATGCAATTCACATTTAGTGATATAACATTTAAAGTGTCTCCCGCCATCTTGGCCACAAGAAAAGGGATTTGAGCTTATATAAGTCTCCTCATGGTTTCTTTCTGGTTTTCTCTCTTACTTTCGGTTTTTCCAATAAATCCTCTTCCACATCTGATGTTTCTTTTTGGGATGATGCAATTGATGATTCTGAGTCTCCCTCCTGATCAGCAGAGGGATCATTTAAGGCTGAGTATTGATTAGAAGTGGATACCATGTTCATTTTTGGCAGTTTGGATTTGGGAATATTTCTGGATGACCTCGCACCATAAGAAACTCATCAGTAGGTGGGGGGTTGGGTGGCATGTCAGAGTTTTGCAGTTTCTCTGGTGCTGTTACTTTTCTGTCCAATTTTTCCAAACAGGTTTCCTCTTGGTTTTCCACTCTCTGGACTGGTTCCAGTGTACTGGTAGAGTGGTCTCTCAAGGTGTCCTCTGTGTCTTCTTGAGGTGCCATTGGTGGAACTGGCAATACTTCACTTAACAGCAGAGGCTATTCTGTAGGGGTGTGTGTTTGCTTCTTCTGGGCTTCATGCACAACATCATCTTGATTCCAAAAAGTCCCCTTGTTATGGACTGCCCAGGGGCACTGAAGGAAAGTGTGATCCTGTTCATCGCATAGATTGCACTTCGTAGGGTTGTAACATCGAGTGCTTGCATGACCACTTTGTAGGCAAATATTTCATTCTTGTACCTCACAGGCATTGCTGAGGTGGGAGAAGGAACCACACTGGTAACAGGTCTTTTGCTGACCCAGGTAAAAACAGAAACCCCTTTCCAGTCCTAAATAAAAACAGCTGGGAAGGTGCATCAGCCCATTATCATCATCATCATCATCATCAAATCTTTATTTATTCAGGCGAACATCATTGAGCAAGGCTCATTTACAAGATGGACCTGATAAGGTCAAGGTTCAATAGTTGATGCACAACAGATACATCATACACTTATATAAGACAGTTATACATACAGGGGAAAATAACGTTTATAAACACAGTGATGTACAGTAAATTCACATGATAAAAAATGGTTACAGGAAAGTTAAGCTAATATTTACAGTATGTACAGTATATACATATCCCAATGGGGGGCATGGCAGACACTCAACGTAATGTAATACTAGGATGGTGAAGGTATTACTGGGTGCCATAAGATGGGGTGTCAGTCTGGAAGGAATATGCCATATATGGTTTGGAAGGGAGATTTGTGAGATAACAGTGCTAGCTATAGTGGTAGCAATTGCATTTTTCTTTGAAGAAGACTGTATAATGCTGTTTAAAGGGTGCAAATGGAATGATATTGGACAGTTTTAGGGATTTTTGTAGAGTGTTCCATGCTATAGCTAGTGAATAGCTGATTGCTGCCCTCCCTAGCCTGGTGTTGAATTTGGGCAATTTAAGCAGGATGATGTTGCTGCTTCTTAGGGCATAGGAGCTAGGAGAGGTCTGGGTGAAGCAGTCCAGGATATAGTTTGGAAGTTTTTTTGACAACATTCTGTAAATCCGTAGTGCTGCATTTCTGTTCCTTCTGAGGTGAAGGGAAACCCACCCAACTGCAGCATAAAGAGAGCAATGATGAGTATTAGATGGTAGATCTGTAATGAACCTTATTGCTCTATGATATAAGGTTTCCAACTTGTGATGGTAGGAGATGGGGCAGTGACTATAAAGGAAGTCTGCATAGTCAACAACTGATAGAAAAATGGCCTGGACTAACTTCATCTTTGAGTCTCTGTTTAGGAAGGGTTTTAATCTATAGAGAAGGCCAAGCCTTTGGCGAAGCTTTTTTAACAGTGCTTCTAAATGATGAGTGAAGTCAAGTCTGTTGTCAATCCACACACCTAGGTATTTGAAGTTTTCTACATACTCCAGATTTCCTCCAAGTATAGTGCATAGCTGGGGGAGAATGACTGGAGAGGATGTGCTGGTGGAGCTTTGATTTGTGAACATCATTGCTTTAGTTTTCTTTGCATTTAACAGAAGCTTTTTCATTATCAGTCATGCAACGTTTTATCTTTATTTTCCATCCACTCGTCCAGATATGTTCACTGTCCAAAATAGGTACTGGCTGGTCCAGAACATCAGCTCTTTGTTTGACCTGGTGTAAAATGTCAGCTATGTGAACATTTTCATTCCCGAATAAGATTGTAATAGCCTTAACAGAAGGTCTTGTTAAGGGCATGGCTATGAATGAAGCCCATAATGAAGACTGCTTGATAGATGCATATTTCGTCCAAACTTTTTCCAGTTGCACAGGTGTATTGAAACTAACATCAAATATTGTATCCCCCGAAATGTGAATTAGTGCGATGATGTCTGAAGCCAAAGATTGCATGGACTCCTTTAATAGTTTTCTTGCCACATACACCCTATCAGGTTGTACATCCAGTCCACCTTTATATTTTAATCACACAGCATTTCTTCATGTCCTGGGTTTGCCCAGGTTAGCAAATAAACCAGCCATTCTAAACCTTGGGTTCTAAGGCATTGATGTGTTTGACCTGGGGGTTCTGCAGTGTGTTGCTGCTCTGAACCTGCTGAAGCACTGGGTTTCCCCTGCTTTCCACTCTCAGCCTCCATGGCTTCTGCCCAGGTTTTCTGAGGTACTGACTGTTTATTTATTTAGTTTTTGTTGACCGGGTAAGTGCACTAGACAAATCCTGCCTATTTTCAGGCACGACCCGGGGAGGATACAGATGAATGCCGACTGACCTTGAACCAGATTAAGTTGTTGGTGGTATTTTTAGTGAATGAGGAAATTTGGCCAGGACACCGGGGAAATTCCCCTACTCTTTTCGATAAGTGCCATGGGATCTTTAACATCCACCTGAACTACCACCAATCCAGGCAGATGGGACCTTGGTTTAATGTCTCATCTGAAAGACAGATCCTCAGAAGTGCAGCACCACAGTGTCGGTATTGGGATATTAACCCAAGTGCCAGATGTGGGAACTGAACCCACAGCCCTCTGATCTCCCGGCCTCAGAGGTGAGTGTGCTACCTACTGAGCCACTGACACTACTGACACAGTAACTGATATTGTTAGTGCTTGTACCTTCCCCTGTGTTATCTTGCATTGTATCTGCAACCTCTACCTGCTGCTGCCCCCCACAGTCACTATTTTTATCATTAATAACATTGCTGGATGGTCAATTAGCAGTATTTTGTTTATGTGTCACAGTACCTGGTGTAATGGATTTCTGCTCTGGGTTTTGCATTGAGCCCTCGTCATAGTTGATGTCTGCAGCTGAGCTGTGCTGCATTTCTGAAGGTGCCACACCTTGTTTGCTTCCAGTTTGTGTGGCCTGTATATTTACATCCAACTTTCTTGCAATGCCTTTGCCTGTCAGCTGTTTAATTTCCTTTGTAGCGAGGGAAACCCGAGGCAACCAGTGTTTTCCATCTTGTGCTAAAATCCATCCTGCTGCCCTCAGTGCTCTCTCTGGTGACCAGGATACATCTGCTCCTGGTGGTCCTTCCAAAACCTCTTGTTCCATTTGTTGCACAGTTTCCTTACTGCTTTCCATGTCAGTTGACATCTGTGATACATTTTCTGAGGTCCTTTGTAATTTCAGCAGCAAAAATAGCCGTCTAGCCTCCCAGTCTGCAGCTGGTAGTTCTTTAACTGATTCCATAGCAGCTGGAACTATTGCAAACACTACAGGTACATGTTTTACTTGCCCACTGGGCTCCATACCATCATTCATCACAATGTCCTTCGAATATGGACCTCCTTCTCCACTTCAGTTATTTCCATTGAACTACTGAATAAAACTTTCTCAGACTTGGGCTCCCACATCTCCTGCCTCCTCCATCTCCTCACAATTGTCAGCCATCTTGCTGCTGACTGGACACAGCAGGCCCTACCACAAGAGTAGGGGAATTTTTTGTTGAAAAAAAAGTACATCAAGACGTGAAAAAGTGTTAAAATACAAACAAAACAGGGAAGAATCCAAAAATAACAGAAAACATAACATAAACAAAATGCCAAAAACATTGCACAGAAAGAAATCCTCTTTAAAAAATGACAAAACCAAAAGAATAGTTTATGAACCAGCTATATACCTTAGCAGAAAAAAAAAACACCTTATTAGCAGAAAACAACCCTAACGAAAAAAATACAATATTACAGCCAAAAAATATGTTTCCAAAGAATCTGAAAGTTCGGAATTCCGAGAAGTGTTTGTTCATAGTCCTTCTGCTTACTAACCATGCTCACAACTTGTGAGATGACGGTTAAAGTTGGGACATTCAAATGCTGCAAAGAAAATTGACATCGGGTTTTGCCACAAAAAATACTTCATACATGCAAACATCAAATTTAAAGTGCTGGGGTGGTATTTTGAAAAAAAAAACAGTATTATCTCCCAAAACTAAAGTATCATAATTAACCAATGTTGCTAAACCACAGTGCCACTTAGAAGCCAGATCTTGCCAAAATTGTTTGGCATAAACACAGGTAAAGAAAAAATGCTCCATAGTTTCTTCTATACCAGTACATTCCAAATGAATGCATTGTCTTTCCAATAAAGGCTTATGTTTTAATTTGCCCTTAACCCCAAGTCTGCCATGGCAACAAAGCCACTGAACATCCCACATGTGGACTGGAATCTGCTTTTCAACTAAAGTATGCAAGGCATTACCCAGCCTCAAAGGTACACATCTAGGGAAATCAACCTGACAAGCAGAATTTCTCCTCATGATATCCATATATAAAAATTTATGAGAAAAAGTCATAAGACGCTCCTTCATAATACCCCACTGTTTAATTTTCCTGAGAGCAGAAACAGCAAATTCTGGGATTTCTAAGGTGGCACACAGTTTTGGAATTGTGTCCCCCCACTTCAATAAAAACAGCCGGAAATGCAAATCTGTCCAACCATCCCACTGGTGCCTACAACCCCCCATCTTGGGAAGTATTGTAAGAAAGAAAAATGAAAAAAAGAAAACCAAAGGATGTATCATACCAAGGCCCCCTTTCTTAATCGGCAAGTAAGTAAACTCCCATTTAACCAGATTGAGGCTAGTCCCCCAAACCATGTGGAAAAAAATACTGTACTATCTTGTTTCCAAAGAAACCGGAAGAGGGGAAATAAGTACAAACATACAAAAATAAAGGCAGAATAAAGTTTTTAACCCTCTGTTTTAGATAATGCCCACATTTTCCAGAGTTGTACTTTCATTTCACCAACTTTAATTCAGTCTTCCCAATTTAGATAAGCCAGATCCCCCAGACCAAAATAACATCCACGAATTTTAATGGGATCCCTGAAAATGGAAATTTGCCCAATCCTGGAGGTAGGAACCCCATCACCCACATAAACCCCATTACTTTTGGAGTAATTAATAGCTGCTCCTGCCAAAGTGACACACCTATTTAAAACCTGCAAAGCCACCACACCCAATTCCAAATCTGGAACAGTGACTACTGTATCACCAGCATAAACAGCCAACTTTTGAGGTTCTAGAATAGGGGATGGTGATAGATCCTGAATAGTAACATCCCTAAAATTGTCTCGGACAACAGGATCCAAGATAAATGAATAAGATAGGGGGCTAAGGGGACACCCCTGTCTAACTCCCCAGTGTAAAATTAAAGCTTCTCCCAACTCCCCATTTACTGTAGGGAATAGTTTTGCCCCTTTGTAACAAAGACTGATCCAAGTTCGAAAACGACAAGGGAGTCCATAACATTCAACTACCTCCCAAAGGAAATTATAGGATACCCTATCAAAGGCCTTGGTTTGAACTAATGCCAAAAGATAACCTGATAGATGCCTTTATCACCCAAACTCACAAACATTATGCAAAAAAAAACAAATTTTGCTGAATATTTCTTCCCGGAATTGAACAGGTCTGTACAGGATGTATTAAATGAGATGCAACATTTTGTAACCTATGACAGAGAATAACATGTTATAATCAGTATTGAGTAGACTGATAGGCCTCCAATTACCTATATCAACCTTATTACCCTTTTTAAATAGAGAAGTATGACGGCCAAAAAATCCTGAGGCATACACCCCATGTCCAAAATTTCATTGTAAACTATATGCAAAATGCCACACGTCAGCCAAAAAAATTTATAAAACTCATTAGTAAGGTCATCCACCCCCGGGGAAACTCTTAAAGCCAAATTTGTAATCTCCTGCTGAATTTCTTCTTTAGAAATAGGTTTAACTAATGCCTCATTTTCTATATCAGAAGAACTTGGCAGTACACATGTAAGGACACCATCCCACTGAATCCCTGCAATAAAACTAGTCCCTTGAAGATTGCATAAAGACTCCCTAACAACGTGCAACATTCCAACTGTGGAGGTTGCTAAAGCCCCATCTAAATTTGTAAGTCCCTCCATTAATGTGTTTTCCAGTCAAGTTTTACAAGCTATAAAATGACCAGCTGAAGGTGATTTTACACTGCCAAACTACATTTCTGCCTGCAAAGACACTGCATGGTCATATTGGTAATTTCTCATATGTTGTTTTATGACGTCTATCTGTTGTTTAACCCTAACATCAGCAACATTAGGTGAACAGGTCAACCTATAAAACTATTGTTGGAAATCCAAATATTTAATATAGTTTTGATCATTTTATGTCTCCCCTGAGATATAAATAAAAATTGTAAATCCAGTTTAGAGTCAGTACACCAAAGTGCCAAGAATCATATAATACCCTTACAGAGTTCTGGGCAACAAGAAGGGAATGTAGTTTAGTCTGCATATCCAAATTTTGCAATACTGAAGAATTAAGTTTCCACCAAGAAGTTATCGCTAGAAATCTATGAGGAAACCGAGACATACTTACTGTGCAAAGCAAAACCATATGATCCAAGAATTCACATGAACGGAGAAAAAAAGCATGAGGAAACAAAAACTTAGATAAAGAAATAAAATCAATCCTAGTGTGAGAGGCACTTCATCTATAAGTAGCTCCTCCATCCTCATGTAATTCATGATATGCATCCTTAAGGGAAGCAAAGTAGTCTGCAAAACCTTCAACTAGGCATGAGAGTCACAATAAACTTTAGTCTGTACAGAATCCTTAAATTTAACATCTAAGCCACAGTTCATGTCTCCTCCCCATATCACCTGTTTCCTAGTAAAGACATATGGCAGAATACCATTAAACAAATCTATCCGTAAGGTCTTGACTTGAGGGTCATAGGTATTAATAAGACTTAAAGGGACACCCTTATAAACACAGTCCAAAAGCAGAGCCCTCCCAGTGTGTATATCTACCAACCTAGAGACATGGACAGAAGTATGGCTGAACAGAATGCTAAGGCCATCTGCTGCATCTTCCCCATAGGATCAGAAAGTAGGCCCTCTGGTCCAGAGCTTACAGTAGATGCCAGTCTAATATCAGCAATACAGTTAAACTGAGTTTCCTGTAAAAAAATGATGTCAACTTGCAGAGAAAGACAAAAATGTAAACAAGCCATCCATTTTTTTTTAATTCTTAATACTACAAGTATTTAAGGAAGCAAGTTTAATTTTTGCCATGAATCAGTTAGAAAAAATAAATCAACATCAAGGTTTTGGAACATCCTTTTTTTTGTTTCTTCCCTTTCTTTTTCTTCCCATCCATAAGCCCCTCACCCCCATCTACCTCACAATCCATTTCAGAAACAAAACCGGATTTAGTAGATGCATTTGACTCAGAGCCTCCCTCTTGATCTCGAAGAAGATGAAAAGGATTCTCAGCAAGAACTTCAGTGGGTTTGGCCATAGTCCTACAAGAAGCTCTAGTTACTCGCTTCGAATGTGGTATTTGAAACTCCAAAGTGGAGGGGGGTAAAGGCCTATCATCTTGTTTAGGAAGGGGTGTACAAAGTGGGTCACAGCAACCTCAGCAGAGGACTGGCTCATTTGTTGCAGGAGGTTAGTGTCAGTAGAGTGTGCAGCAGAGGAAGGCTGAGGGGCCTGGAAAGACTCAGAAAAATGTGGATCCTTAATGGATGTTGAAGCAGAAGAGGTGGGGTCAGCACCAGCAGAAGGAGCAGAGGATGCAGGAACTGTACTGGGTACTTCCCTAGATTGATATTTATCCTGTGCATTATTGATAAGGTCTTCCTTATTAACACCCTTGTTTATTCTGTCCGGCCCAGGGGCATTGGTGGTAAGCGTGGCCCTGTTCATCACAGAGATTGCAGCAAAAAACATTCCTACAAGTGCCACTATCATGGTCAAATTCCCTACAGAGAGCAAATTTGACTTTGTCACAGGCACTACTGAGATGCCTCCTGTTGCTACATTTATAACAGGCCTTTGGTTGTCCAGGTTATAAACATACTCCCCTATCCTTACCAAGAAAGAAACTATTAGGAATATGAACCACTTCATTTCCCACAATGTTTAATTTCACCCTAAATTTACAACTTCCCATCCAGATACCTTCTCCATCAATAACTGCTTCTGGAGGCCCCAAACCTGTACATCTATGTTCCAGCCAAAAAGGAATATCTCCCACATTCACCCCTTCATTCCTGAACATAATATGTACTATTTTATAAAGGGGTTTTGTAATCGGGATTGCTCAGAAAGGCAACCATAGGGGCTGTGATTTACAGTTTTCACACCTGTTGCAAAATTTGTCCAGACCCGAAAAAGTTTTAAAACTAATATTGAAGGTGTCTTCCCCCCCCCCCCGTATATTAATTAAAGTGTAAATATCACTGGCCTGAAAGTTCAGAGAGTCCTTTAACAGTTTCCTGGTGACATAAGTCTATCAGGATGTTCCTCTAGGCTGCCATGGTAGCGAAGGCAAACTGCATTCCTTCTGGGTGCTTGTTCTAATCTATTGTTCTGAAATAGATCAGAAAAATGAGCCTCAGGATGTCGTTGTGCTTGAGGGGGAGAAATAGGTGGGGAATGATGTGGAGAACCCTCAGGATTATTGGCATGGAAAAATCATCATTGTCCGGTGCTCCCTCTCCCTCAGAAACATGATTGCCTTTCAAATCAAAAGTCTGACCTGGCAAAGAATCCCCAGTAGGTCCCGAATTACTTTGAGAAGACACCGGTGTAAATGTTTCCCATTGAGAATCAGGCATCCACTTTCCATTAGCAAAAATCCAGCCAGCATCGGCTAAAGCACCAAGCTTCAACCAGTCTCCATTCAGAAAGGAGTCTTTTCATGCAGTTCTCTTCTGCATTCCTGGAGTAGGTACATCATCCAGGTGATTCATTCTAGCTGAATCTGTCAAAATTGGCTTCTCAGAGTGCTCCATAGAAGCCGATAACACATTAGGAACAGCAGTGGTAGTGGCTTCAGATGAATCAGATAAATCAACCACTTGAGCTGCAGTCTGAAATGAAGGTACCGAAGGGTCCATCAGAAAAACAGGTACCGATGAATGAGACTCAGCTTTCAAGCCACAATCTCCCAATGCATGGCATTCACCATGCTCCACTTCACAAACCCCTACAGAGGCACCCACAGTACTCACACTATCCCCTGCTCGAACCACCTGAGGGGAAGTGAGCTCAGACCATACATCATCTCCAATATATTGCTCCTTCAATGACTCGGAGGCATCAGCCATGCTCACACAGCAGCCGGTCCTCCTACCTGCGAGTAGGGGAATTTTTGGGGAAAAAGGAACAATAATTCAAAAACATTTTGACGGCACGCACTGAAAGCCACCCAGTATCTGTACTGTTATCAGTCTCTAACCCAACAATTAGAATACTTTATTTACTATTCACCTGTAACATACCATTCACTATTATATATGCTCATTCTTACCAAACTGAGTATGTATGTAACTATTTCTATAAGTAGAAATGATCAGGTACTCCATAATATATGATCACAAGCCCTCCATATCTGCTTTAGACATCCAGCTGTAAGCTGCCCTGAGCCTTTCTCATACACTTGTTTAACTGCAGCTGTCGCTA
This sequence comes from Neoceratodus forsteri, assembly GCA_016271365.2. NCBI lineage: Eukaryota > Metazoa > Chordata > Ceratodontiformes > Ceratodontidae > Neoceratodus > Neoceratodus forsteri. The sequence goes on from CM028129.1 coordinate 30,826,163, forward strand.
GGGTCAATAAGACTTCATATGGTACATTCTGCTGTTGCAGTACCCATTTGCACCTAGCTTGCCATATGTAGTATTATAGTACTGCAAATATTACCTACAAAGTAACTTTTGAAAACAATTGCCAATCTGGGGTTCAAGTGATATAAATCAATTTCATGTAAGAAAGAGTCTTAAACTGTGGCATCTCCCACTGGTCTGCAAGAAAACACCAACATTTCTGTGCATAAACGCATTCTACAAACAGATGTTCTTGGGTTTCTAAACTCAGGTAGCAGGTCTGTCTTAAACAATACTGTTCCTGTAAGGCTTTATGCTTATTATTACTTTTGACCTTCAGTTTCTCAGGTAATGTCAACCATACAATGTCCCAGACGAACACCGGCATCCTATCATTTACCAGTTGTTGAAACTGTTCTTGACTATTCTGTCCATCACAATATGGTAATATGATAGTTTCTAAACATTGAGCTTTAACTAATGCTTCATAAACATCGGTCCACTTCTGCAGCTTTATAGTACTATATTCCACTTTCCAAGCTATTATCTGTTGGAACATTTCCTTAACCACCTGAGGGACCATTTCAATCCTAGTAAACATTCTACCATTTCTATGTTCCCAAGCTCTCAAACTAGGCTTAATCCATTCATCCAATAGTCCATACCAGTTCTTATATTGCAATCGACTAACCTCTAGTATATTATAATAAAGAAAAACACTAAAATAAAACACTAAGGGATGAAGCATATCCAAACCTCCTCCTTTTATACTTCTATGTGTAATATTTCTCTTGGCTGGATTCAACCTACTTCTCCACAATGCTCTAAAGAATAGACTATACAATCTAGTATACAAAGCCTTAGCTAGAGGGTAAATATCAGTTCTGTTGACACTTTTATTCCTACATACTTGTCAATCTTATGGGTGCTGCCACCTAGTTGATATCCTGAACACTTCTCCTTATTTATACTAGAGCTAGAGGCCTCTGAAAATTCCATAAGTTGCTGTACTACTACTTCTTCTTCAGTATATTATTGTAGCATAAGGACCACATCATCCGCATAAGCTAGTACTTTCAATGGGGGAAGAGACTCAACAAGAGATACCCCTTTTATTTGTTCATCAATAAGAATCCACTGTAATAAGGGATCAATACCAAAAACATACAGCAATGGGCTCATCGGAGACCTGCTTTCAAGGTTTATCCTTTTCCCTTTCAAACCATTTACTTTCGGAACAACTGTGGCTCCACAATAAAGTTTCTTGATCCAAGAGATATGCAAAACTGGTATTCCATATTGTTCTAAAACTAAAAATAAATATTCTTGAGAAAGGGGAGTCAAATGCTTTATGCTGATCCAGGCTGATCACCAAACCAGAAATACTTCCCTTCTGACCCATATAAAACAATTCTCTTAGTTGTAACAAATTATCCTGTATACCCTGTTGGGGTATGGCACATCCCTGTTCAGTACTAATTAGAGTTTTCACACACTGAGATAACCTATTTGACAAAATTTTACTCAAGAATTTAATGTCTGAATCTCAATAAACAAATAGGTCTCCAGTTATGTAACAGTGTCCTATCATCCTTTTTATGAAATAATATCAGATCAGCTTCCACTAACCATTCTGGAACAGTTGGTAGTCTTCATAAGGCATTAAACAAATCTCTCAACACCGGAGCCCAACTATCACAAAAAAAATTATAAAATTCCTCAGGAAGTCCATCTGGCCATGGAGTACCACTAGTCTTAGTTGATTTTATAACAGCCTTTACTGCTTCTACTTTTATTAAAGCCACCAGTTGCTTCTCTTGATCCTTTAATACTGCCCATTTTTCCAACTTCCTTACATAAGTCTCTGTATTACTCATCTTAGGTTTAAATTCAAAAGTATCTTCTATACATTCAGACACAATTCTTAATATAGAAGTTTTATCATTATACATCATCCCATCTTTATCTTTTAACTCTTCCATGTGTTTCTTTTTACAGATGCCCTGACAATCCTTGAAAGGGTTAAAAGTTTGTCTTTTACTAACTGTGCCAAAACTCATCTCCTGTTTCAAGGTTGTAGCCCTATCATATTGAAATGTATACATTTTCTTCTTAGCTTTCTGTAACTGTGAGCTGAAATCATGACTAACAGTGTCAGATAAAGAAATCAATCTAAGGAATTGCTTCCTCCACTGTAAATATAGAAAATAAGTATTTCTACACTCCCTCCCTGCCTGTTTCTGAAAAAAAAATTTCATTTCCATTTTTGTATCCCTCCACCAGTCCGGCAAGGAATCATACATACACTGCACAGAATATCTAGCCTCCCATAACTTCTTACAATCTACATTTATATCTGCTTGCTCCAACAATGAGACATTTAATTTCCAAGAAGGTTTGTCACAAGTATCTCTCATCCCAGTGACATTCTACATATACAGCTGAATGATCAGAAAAGACCAGATCTATAATTTTGACCATGTAACCTGTATTAGCTTAGAAATCCAAATATAGTTAATTCTGGCTTGTAACGTCCCTTTTTTAAAACTAAAACCCCCAGTAGCATGAAAAAGTCTATATGCATCCATTAAATTTGCAGTAGTCACTATTTCATGTAAGGCATTAGAGTTACAGAACGTTTTGTTTGTTTGCAAACCCCTATCTTCCCGTTGTATATTGCAATTAAAATCACCTCCCCATATAATCTTTCTTGCTGTACATTAAAAGGGCTGAATTTTCCTATAAAGTTCAACCCTTAATGTCTTGCTTTGTAGAGCATATATATTAATTAAACATAACCTCTGTGTTTTATAAGAAACATCCAAAATCATAGCCCTACCAGGTTCCAAATCGACCAGTCTAGAAACTTTCAATTCTGAATTAGAAAACAAGATACCTAAACCATTACATTTATCAGACCCTTGAGACCAAAATGTAACTCCCCATTGCCATGTAGAGCTACATTGTGCTATCTCTTTAAATGTTTTAGTCCTAGTATCTTTAAAAATATAATATCAGTTTGTAGCTGCTGTAACTCATGCATAATGAAGTCTCTTCTTATCCCATTTTTTATACTATTAACATTTAAGATTAAGACCCGGAAGTCACCCATGAGAAATGAGAAAAAAATCAGAGAAGAAAAAAAACCCTCATGTCTTCAACGCTGAGAGCGTGTCACCCATTTACGTCTCCCAGTGCCCCCATCTTCCATCTCTAAAGAAGCCCCCTTAGAGGAGATAACTGCGAATTAATCCGATCCTGAATCCTCCTCCTCCTCCTCTGTGCCCCCTGTTTGTTTGTGCTGTCGCAACACATTATATTTATTTGTTTGTAGAAGTATTTTCCTAGTTACTATTTTTCTTTCTTTTCCTTTTGGACCTAGAACCCCATTCTTTTCCCTCTGTCTTTTCTTATAAGACACTGTTTGAAAAGATTTGTCAGGATCAGAAACAGGAGGGGGGGACATAGCTGAATATTCTGGTTCTGCTTCTTCTTCTCCCTTTACTGTTATCCCATCTTCTACCTCTGCATCTATCTCCATAGCTACGATTTGAACCCCATCCTCCAAGACAACATCTGCCTTGTATTCCTGATGTTTCCCCACTTTGGCAAGATCCACAACCTCCTGTGCCACTTGTTCTTGCACTTCTACACTCCCCTCTGCATTTCCGGGTATAACTGCAATATACTGTTTTTTAGTCTGCAATGTTGCCTCTGTCTGGTGCTCTGTGTTATTCATAAGATTTTCTTTTGCTTTTAAAATCTCATGCATCCTCTTCTCAGAGGCCAGATCACATCCTTTTTTCTGGGCCTGTGTGATTATAGCTTCATAAGAATGACCATCTACTGAGTTGTGGTAGGCCCATGGACATTTAATATAGGAGTGGCCCTTTTTTTCACACAAGTTGCACCTAAACAAATTAATACAAGTTGCAGCCAGGTGCCCAGTTTCCAAACAATGGGTACATTTCAGCGTGTCACAAGCATTGCTAAGATGTAAACGGGAGCCACACCTATGACAAGATGTAGGCTGACCCGAGTAAAACAAGGAACCCCTATCCCTTCGCAAGTAGAAACAACCCAGCAAATGGGCAATCCCATTATTAGTCATGAACAATTTACACTTGATCTTCCAACCCCCAGTCCAGAACTGTTCAGAGTCTATAACAGGCACTGGTTGCTCTAATACTTTGTATATTTTTTCAGCCAAAACAATATATCCGCCAGTTCCACCCCCTCATTTTTAAACAACACTGGGATTGTACGTACAGCTGGTTTAGTAAGTGGGACTGCCAGAAAAGGGGCCCACAAAGGGGTGTCCTGTACAGAATTATATTTTACCCAAAACCTATCCAAAGCCTCTACAGTCTTGAAACTAATGTCATAATTATGATCATCCATATGAATCAATGCAAATACTTCAGATGCATAGAATTTTTGAGAGTCCTTCAGCAAGAGTCTCCCTACATACACTCTATAAAGTGGGTTTTGCAGTTCCCCTTTGTAGAGCAGTCTAACTGCATTCCGTCGTGGGGCAGGCTCCCTGAGATTAGGTTTGAACAAATCAGCCATCCGTAATACAAGTTTAAAAAACTTCTCCTTAGCAGGATCCTATAGAGTATTAACACCTAAACCCAAAGCCAGCATGTCCCCTTCCTTAAAAGAAGCAGGCTGTACCTGTCCTTGATTTTCCTTATGACCAAGTACATTATCATGACACTGTACAGTAGTCTGTTGAGGCAACGTCTCCCCCACAGTGATGTCAGGGTTCCCGGTGTGTTCAAATCCAAAGCAGATACTTCGGAATCCTCCACTTGCAACCCCTTTTCCTTTTCTACTGTCTGAACTGGGTCATTTTATATAACATTCCCTGTTTCTGTAATAATCAAATCTTGATAATCCCTCACAGTCTCATCAGAAGGATCTGGAGACCACCCCTTATCAGTGCGAATCCAACCCGTGGCCTGTAATACTGCCTCTGGATCTCTATCATGTCTAATCGAGTCCTCTCCCCTTCCCATCAGGTTTCTTAGTTTATGAACCATCCCCAATAATTTCCCACTTTTACCTCTCTGTAGAGCTCGAGAGAGCAGCTTGTCTGCGTCCAGTTCAGCCTCCGGAGTTGGCACCATTATTGTCAGAAAGGTGTTCATGGGCCCACATCCGGGCAACTGAACTGTCCCATGTACACCGACTCCACCATTACAGTCACTGAATTCTGGTGCAACATTTAAACAATAATTATTTGTAGACACCATGTAGCCCAATTCTGGGTCAGAAATTCGAGCTCCGAGCTTCTCCTGTTCACACGTAAACTCCTCAGAAAAAACAGATTCTTGTACATTACAGGACAAGCCATCCATTCCAGATACAATGGGTGAATAAGTAACTCCATCATCAAGTTGGGTCTCTGGCTTTTCCGAGGTTGGGGAAGAGACCCACTCCCCTACCTCCCTCACGTCTTCCTCCAGCGACATCCTAGGGTGCAATGGCCATCCACAACAGACAGCAACTCCACCTATCAGCGAGTAGGGGAATATTTTATTGAAAACTTAAAACAAAATATACAAAATCATATAACTTCATACAAAATCATAATGAAAGAAATCAAAAACAGAAATAAGTAATACAGCATACATGAACAACAAACAAAAATAATCCTTATTGGTACATAACCCCCATCCCATCCCCACTAAAAGAGTAGGGGAATTTTTATTAGAAACTTCAAAAATCAAATAAATACACAAAATGTTAATTCACACAAAAGAATATACAAATCATAAGAAAAATCAAATATGTATTTCAGTCATACAGTTATTAAAGTACTTCCATAGAAAGCTGTAAAAACTCAAATACATCCTAATAATGAAAAGATCCCCACCCCCTCACCTCTACTAAAAGAGTAGAGGAAATTTTTATTATAAACTTCAAAAATCAAAAAAATATACAAAGCAGTGAGAACTCACACAAAAGGAAAATACAAATTGTAAAGAAATCAAATAAGCATTAAAGCCATATAATGTCTGAAAATAACTTAATAATAACCTAAAGCATATCCTAATACATAAAAGGTCCACCCCCCCCATCCCTACTAAAAGAGTAGGGGAATATTTTATGGAAAAAAAATAAAATGCAGAATCAACAAGAATGTATTACATCATACAAAATCATGAGAAAACAAATAAAAGACCTATGGTTCTCTCCAAGCTTGTGGAAAACTACCTAACAAAGAAACCTCACCCTGTATCTAACCAGGACATATTCCTCCACCATAATTTATACAAATCAGGTAAAACTTTATGCTGCTCCATAACCTGCCACTTCAATGTTGCCTTCTGTAATAAGAAAACTACTTGTTCTCCTGTCAAGACTTGTTGCCGCAGAGACCAACCACACCTAGCTAACCATAGCTGATAACTAATAAAACTCATTAATAGTCGGATAGTAATATCATCAAATTTGGCCCATGCTCCAGGGAGCACCCCATCGAGCCAAATCTGTGAAGGTTGATCCTGAAAGGGGTTTAAAGGCCATGTCCTGTGAAATACTTCCCAAAATGGTATAGCAAATGGACACTCAAATAGAAAATGAGAAAAAGTCTCTATGGATTCCATGCAAATATTCCCTCTAGGACATGTACGTTCATTAATGCCTTTATACTTTAAATTGCCCAAAACCCCCAATTTTTGGTGAGTACATAACCAAATAAAGTCTCTCATAAAATATGGACGTCCTTTGCTGGATAAAAGGAGTTGATCAGAGAGTGTTGGTAGCTGATAAAGTGACATACCAGGGAGACATAATAAACGCTTCCCCATTATCCAATTATACATGGCTTTTTTAAAGTATACAAAGAGAATTTTCTGAAGTTTCCATGTTTTATTTTACTTATTACACTCAAGAAGTGTCCTGGGAAGTGAGCCACCCATGTCTGTGAGGGAGAGGAATAGCCGGATCCCAATCATCAAAAAGAGGTCCAATCACATCCTCTACCCACAGGATCCAATCCTTTGCAACATTTGTCAGTAACGGAACAAAATTAAAAAAAATAAAAGTTACATAAAAGAAAACTACCAGGTTTAACATACCCAAGCCCCCCTCCTTTATAGGTAAATAAGTCACCCCTCTCTTGACAGGATTCAACCTGCTACCCCATAAACATTAAAAAAACACTATAAACTGAGGCCTCCATATTTAATGGTGGGGGAAAAACAGCAGCTAAATACAAAAAATGGGACAATAAAAAAGTTTTAATTAAAAAGATACGCTTCCCTTTAGTCATCTGCCATTTATTCCAGTGGGGTACTTTTCCTGCAGCTGATATCAAAAGTTGTTCCCAATTATACCGCTGGGGATCATCCCCACCAAAATAAACACCCAATATTTTTCTATAGGTCCTATCTATAGGAATTCCCCAAACAAGGAAGACATCACTGGCATCATACCCCTAAGGGCAGGATCCACCTTCTGTGTATTGATTCTAGATCCGAAATATTAGTAAAGTCACATAAGAGGTCACGAGGCTACTGCAGAAGATTTTTCTGCCAAAAAGTTCCAGATCATCCGCAAATGCCAAAGCAACCACCTGCTTATCCTCTGATCCCACTGAAAGTCAGTTATTGTTTCGTCCTATATAATGCATGCAATAAAGGATCAATAGATAGGACATATAATAAGGGGCTGAGAGGACATCCTTGCCTCACCCCGCCCCCATGAACAGAAACTGCATTACCTACCCAACCATTAACACTAGGAATAAGACTTATTCCTGTATAACAAATCTGTAACCACCTGATAAAAGGGGATGGAAACCAAGACCTAATGTTTCACACAAATAGTTATATTCAACAATCAAAGGCTTGAGATTGATCTAAACATACCAAATGACCAAATAATTCTGGTTGTCTCCCATATGTGTAAGAATTTTCCGAATCAAATTAAAGCATCCTGAATCCGTTTTTCCTGGGATGCTACTATATTGAGGACGGATGCACTACCAGATCTATGACACTAATAATCTATTACTAAGAACTTTCATAAAATTTTATAATCGGTATTCAGAAGCGAAATCGGCCTCCATTGTGTTACATCTCCGATTCCCTCCCTTAAAAATCAAGAGCTAAAGGCCTTCCAACATACTCTTAGGGAGTTGTTGTTGGGATAAGCCATCATTTAAACACATACAAAACCCAGGTCCTAAAACATCCCAAATATTTTTATAAATTTCATGTGGGAGGCCATTAGATCCAGGTTTCATCCCTGGTTTAAGTGACCAAATTACATTTTTTAGTTCAGCGTGTGAGATAGGTTCAGTCAAAAGATTCCCAACATCCTTAGGTAGCTGGGGTAAATTAAGTTTACCCAACCACTGTCTGATTTTCCCTACCAATAAATTCTGGCTATCAAAAACCTGAGAGAAATGAGTAGTAATTTTACGTAAAATATCTGCTTTAATATGCACAGTATTACCAGAAGAGGTATTCAAATACTCCAGATTATGGCAATCACGAAAAAGTTGCATAGAGTCAAATGGCTGGTCTTTCCTCTACCATTTGTGCCATACTTCTGCTGATATTCTAAAGATTTAGGGGCTTGAGCTGTTTCTTTGCAGTAAAGTTTTGTTATTTAATCTTCTGCAAGTCCTCTGCTCTTAAAGTAGGTGGAAAGACATCCAGAAGGCAATATTTTTCTCAAAGAGGTTATTTCATGTTATTTAAATTTCCAACACACGCCCCTATTGTATGAAAAAGAACGATTCTCCACTTTGTGTGTTCCCTTCCACCAAGTAGTATTATCATATAAAAAACACAGATTTTCTTGCTTGCAATACTGCTAAAATCCTACATACTACTTTCAGAATAGACAATAATATTCAATTTCGGGTCCTGGACCTCTTCATTTACCTCAGGGACATCCCTAAGGACTAATGTTAATAGCATTATGATCAGAAGTAGCTACATCTTTAGGGAGAGCCATTTCAACTTTTATAAAACCAGATACCAAAAATAATCAATTATAGAGGCCCGTGGACCATTAAAATATGTGCTACGCCTGGTTATCGGAAAGAGACCAAAGGCATCTATCAAGCCCGCATCGCTAATCAGGTGAGTCAGGCACTGAGCATCACAGTATATTTTTTTATTTAGGACAGGAGTAGAACACTGGGCCAAATTAACATTAAAGTCCCCTCCTAAAACTATCAAATGGGATGTCTGCAATAAGGGAGAAAGAGCGCGAAAGAGCAGTACTCTCTCATACTTCGTTTGAGGTGCATAAATATTTATAAGTCTAATCCAGCAGGAACATCTGCCAGAACTAGACTCATAGTGGATTCCCTGCAGGGGGAGGGCCTCAAACAACTGGTACAGCAACCCACAAGAGACAGGGCTATCCTAGATCTAGTACTGACTAACAAAGAAGGGATCACAGATCTCCGGTAGAAAGGTCACCTGGGGGCCAGTGACCATCACATGGTATGGTTCAATTTGGTTGCTACATCTAAATCATCCCATTCCAAGGCAAAATATGGGACTTCAGAGGAGCTTGACTTTGATAAGATGGCCAACAGAGTTAAGCTAGCCCTGGCAAAAAGAAACACAGGTGAGGAGGTACAGGCAAAGTGGGCAAGCATTAAGGATACAATACTTGGCCAACATCCCATTGTGTTAGACAGAAAAGGAAGTGCAAAAAAGAAGAAACCACTTTGTTCTCAAATACAGTAGCAGAAAAGGTCAGAGCCAAAGGCTGGCCTTCGAAAATATAAGGGAACACAGCGGGATGAAGATAGGGGCATACCAAACTGCCCTAAGGGGAAGAGGTAAGGCAGTAAGGCAGTGCAAAGTCCCAAACTGAGGAAACACTAGCACAAACAGTAAAGAAGGTGTGACAAGACTTTCTATAGATACATTAGTGAAAGGAGAAAGTCCAGAGGGTATTGCTAAGCTTAATGGAGAAAGGGAGCATGTGAGGAGGAGGACCTGTAAAGGCATCTATCCTAAATAGATACTTTTGCTCAGTATTCACTGAAGAGAAGGTAGGGCAGGGCCCACAGCTCAGCATCATGGACACAGGGGAGGGAGGTGAGCACTACTCCCTTCACAAAGAAGGGTCCCACCACAAGGCACTAAGCTCAGGGTGGATAAGGCAATGGGACCTGATGGCATACATCCCAGGGGTACTTAAGGAGCTAAAGGAGGAACTAGCAGAGCCATTAGCGAGAATTGTTTAGTGAGTCTCTGAGCACGAGAGGTCCCAGAAGACTGGAGAAGGGCTCATGGATCCCACTCCACAAGAGTGGTAGCAGGGAGGAGGCGGGGAACTACAGACGGTCAGTCTTACCTCAGTAGTGGGCAAGATTATGGAAGCTCCTTAAGGAAAGGATAGTGCAACACCTGGAATCCACTTAGGGCACAGGATCAGACAGCATGGGTTTACAAAGGAAGGTCCTGTCAAACTAATCTCATAGATTTCTTTGACTGGGTAACCAGAGTGGTGGACCAAGGGGAGCAGTTGATGTCGCCTACTTTGACTTCAACAAAGCTTTGACACTGTTCCACATAGAAGATTGATAAATAAGCTAGGTAGGCCTCGGGTGGGTCAGAAGTTGGTCAACTGGGTGGCAAACTGGTTGACTGGCAGAAAACAGAGAGTGGTGGTAAATGGTATACAGTCAGAAGAGATGCAAGTCACAAGTGGGGTACCTCAGGGATCAGTCCTGGGGCCAGTCCTATTCAACATCTTCATTAGTGACCTAGCAGATGGACTAGAGGGTAAGGCTTGTCTGTTTGCAGATGACACCAAGATCTGCAACAGAGTAGATGATCCAGATGGGGTGAAGAATGAGAAGAGATCTGGATAAACTAGCAGAATGGTCAGAAGAGTGGCAACTGGGATTTAATGCAAAAGTGCAAAATCATGCACATAGGAAGAGAAACCCTGAAGCCACTTATAGGCTGGGAGGAGTTGCTAGCAGTCACAAAGGAAGAAAAGAGACTTGGGCATCATCATCACTGATGACCTGAAATCATCCAAGCAGACCTCTAAAGCAGTAGGTAAGGCTGGGGGTGTTAGAGTTGTATTAGTAGGGGTATCACAAGTCCAAGAGAGGTGTAATAATCCTCTGTACAAGACATTGGTTAGTCATCTGGAGTACTGCGTGCAGTATTGGAGGCCACACCTTCACAAGGACATTAATTCAAATTGAGGCAGTCCAGAGAAGGGCAACCAAAATGGTGCAGGGACTGCATCAGAAGACATATGAGGACAGATTAACGGAGCTCAATATGTATACCCTTGAGCAAAGGAGGGAGAGAGGTGATATGATCGAGACATTTAAACACCTTAAGGGCATAAACAAGGTGAAAGAGTCTAACATGTTTAAATATAAGAAAAATAACAGGACAAGAAGACACAGCGTGAGATTAGAGGGAGGCTGATTAAGGGGGAATGTGAGGAAATTCTTTTTCACAGAAAGGGTGGTAGATGCATGGAATGGCTTACCACAAGAAGTAGTGGCTATGAATACAGTGCAGGGCTTCAAACAGGCATGGGATAGGCATAAGGGAGCAATACAAATGACTATGAATAGATAGGTCACTGACATAGCAAAGGCCGATTGCACATTTATAAGGTAGAAAAAGAAATGGGCAGACTGGATGGGCCTTGCGGTCCTTATCTGCCGTCAACTTCTATGTTTCTATGTTTCTATGTTTCTAATCAATTGGTGTGCCCATAGTATATGCGGTATCAAAGCTCTGCCTGGCTGCACCTCTAAATGACGCACAACCTTAACCTTAAAAGAAAAAAAACATATCCCAATCCCTGAACACTGATCCTCCCCCGGGACAAAATACTATCCCCCAAAGCCACGCATCTGAAGCTGCAGACCTCTCAGCTGCTGAGTGTAACTGGACATCCTGAAAAAAAATACAATCCAGGTTAGCATGCAAAAAATAAGAGAAAGTACTTCGTCTTTTATTCAGAGATTGAATGCTGTTAACATTCAAAGAAGCCACTCAAAAGGAAAAGGGATCCATAGATTTAAACAGGCAGGGCTCTTCATTTTACTTTACTCGAGGCTCTTGTTACTCTTCCACTTTTTGGGCCCTGAGTCAAATGAGCAGCAGGATCCAGACAATCACCCTGGGAGTTTGCCACCATTACTCCTGCAACAGATAAGGTCACAGGGTCTAGGTCCTGAGAAATGTCAGACAACACAGTGAATTTATTAGTAACTTCCACTGAGGTCACCAGTTCAGGTTTCCTCTGTTTTCCTTGCAGTTTAGCCACGTTCCCTTTCTTACCCTGTACCAAAACAAAGCCTGAACCACTGGCAGTGGATTCGGGGGCAGGGTTTTTGAAAGGCAGAATATTAAGAAGATCCGTAGGATTACCTTCATGTAAAAGGGGGCAATGTCAGGTAATTGGGGTTCCTGGCCTTCCTCCTCAGTCAAGGGGCCTGATACAGGACTGTTCCCACTAGCAGGTACCCCTGAAGTGGAGGATATGCGGATCACCACAGGGCATGGGCCTTGCTTTACCGCCAGACGGATATAATGATCCTGGACTCCAAAATCAGCGTCTCCTGTATTTCATGCAGCAGAGGGTCAATCATCAAAGACATGACCTAGTTCATCACAAAAATTGCACTTAGGTTGTTTAAAGCAGTGGTCACTAGGATGACCCATATCCCCATAATAAGAGCACTTCAGAATATCACAAGAGGTTCTTATATGTCTAGATGAGCCACATTTAAAACATATGCATGGCTGTCCAGGGTAAAATAAAAAACCTTTATCTCGCCCAATAAAAAAGCAATTAGGCAAATGTATCAAGTCCTGCTCATTATGGTGCAACTTTATACGGAATTTCCACCCTCCATTCCAAAACCCTTCAGTATCCAGAATGGGCATGGGATTAATCAGGACATTGCATCTCTTTCCCAACCAGTGAACAATGTTTACTGTATTAACCCCCTCATTTCTAAATAAAATAGTAATTACCTGAAAAGATTGCTTAGTAAGGGGGAAAACTATAAAGTCTGACCACAGAGGATTGGTTTTTAGATTCATGTATCTACACCAAAAAGTTTCCAGCATTGCAGGAGTGCGGAAGCAGATATCAAAGGTGAACTCCCCCATACATGTATGAGAGCGTAGACATCCGAGGGGAAGAACCCCATGCTTAGTTTCAGCAGGACTTTGCCCACAAAAAATCTGTCAGGGGTTTTTTTGCAAGGGCCTACATAATGTAGACAAATTGCATTTCTTCATTTCGCTAGCTCCACTGGTTTGTGGAAATGACTAGCATAGGAGAGTTTAACAGGATCCCCAGGATGGAGGACAAGTGTGGGATCAGAAACAATAGGTACAACTGGGGATTCCTCAGGGCCTGGTGTTTCAATATCTAAGTGACAAGCAGGAATAAAGTCAGACTGGGAAGTAGATACAGGGAAATTAACAGCACAAGAATACGAATCAGCACTTATCTGCTCCTGTATTTGAGAGGCAGGTCCAGTACTGGGCTTCCAATGCCCATCAGAAAGAGGAATCCAACCTGCTGCAAGCAGGGCCTTATCGGGAGACCAAGAATCTGCCTCTCCCATAGTCCAGTCCCGCTGCGGTGATGAAGGAACTGGCTCAGGGTTTTTTTTTGGAAGCATCCTCAACTGTTAGCAGCTTTGCGACTCCCCCTGAGACTTCTGCTCCCGGAGATATGTCTAAGCGCTTCCGCTTCCGCTTCTGATCCTCTGCTTGATGCAGTCGTTCAGATGTCAATTGCTCACTTACATGGAGCAACTCAGTAGCTAAACACTGCTGTTTCTGCTCAAGACTCAACTAATTCTCCGGACATTCTGTGATGGGACCACGCTGTAGACGTTCTACTGGCTACCCGCCTGGTGTATTCCAGCCGTCCCCTTAGCTATTCCATTCTCTTGAAAACTTATAATGACTTGTAAATTCTCCTGGGCTCACTCAGCCCCAACCATCCATTCTTCACCAGTCCTGGCAGCTCCCCCAGGATCTGGAACAGCAGCCATCTTAGAGTCACTGGCAAAAGGGTCCCCCTGCTCACAGGAAACAGAGTAGGGACATTTCCACGGTGTGCTGGCCAAATTCTCCCCATCAACTAAAAATAGCACAAACAGCTTAATCTGGTTTAATGTCAGTTGGCATCCATCTGTATCCCCTTTCCCCAGAATGAAGATGAAAATAGGCAGAATTGTCTTGTCCTCTTTTCCTGGTCAACAAGACGTAATAAATAAAACCATGATCAGTAGTATATACTTTATTTTAAAACCTTACCCAAATGTTTCCATTTCCAGGGCAGCTGCATGTCAGACACACTTCACAGGCTAAGAATATATTATGTGCAGAGGATAGGAGCACTCCAATCAGTTGAAAATGTTTCCTTGATCAAATCAAGTGATGATATACATAGTGTGGTAATACATGAAAGTATAAAAATCAAGAACACAGCAGAGGCATAGAAACAAATTACTCAAGTCAAGGATGTGTAAAAATTACAATATTAATATGAAATAAAACTTAGCAACATATAGTTGTAATAGGAATAATGTGTAGGGAAGGCACAGTGATGACAGTGGAGGCAAAATGTTATAAGGAAAAAAAAGTATAATATAGAAAACTAATTATTAGACTTCTGGTGATGTCACCAAGGTGCATGGCCACCTACAGACTAAGCTCAGTCTCCCCTCTTAGGTTTTTTCCCTGTTTTGGACAGAATACATAAATCAAACTTTGATAACTACACCAGATGAAGGGACTACAGCAAAATGGTGCGTTCAAATAAATAAAAATTATCTCTTACCCAGAGGATGGAAATGGATCCTTCCAAACATAAAAACATAGAAACATAGACTTTGACGGCAGATAAGGACCGCTAGGCCCATCTAGTCTGCCCAAACCACTCAAACTCCAAACTGTTTCAGGTTTCTGAAGCAGCACGGGCCACAACTACCTCCACCAAGCAGAATAAATGGACTCTGTGGCACGAAAACATACTTGAAATGGTATATAAAGTGAGACTTGCCGTCAGATGCCAATGTTAAAGAGGTGATGAAGGAGGTACGGAGGGATGTGGTGATTATTGAGCAGAAGACAGATGACCTGGACAACCAAGAAATTGCCACCAAGAACCAAGTAGACAGTATCAAATCCTCCCTTAAAGACATCATGAACACCCAGACATACATTATAGCTGATGAGGAATCACAGAATCAGGTACTCTGAAAGAATGTCTGCATTTATGGCCTCCCTGAGAATACTGAGGGCCCTAACCTGCCTACTTTAATGGATTTGTGTTTTTAGAATCACTCTTGAACTGAGCCTAGACTTCCCTATTGATACTGAGCAAATGTACTGCCCCCTTGGGCCAAAGCCAGCTACTTCAAATGCTTGCCCATACTCAGTAATAGGCTGGCAGTATAGCCTAGAGGTTAGAGGAATGAGGTGTGAACGAGCTTGAAACATCCAGCAGACCAGACCTGAGTTTAATTCTCACAACCTCCACTTGCATACTGTGTGACCCTGAGCAAGTCACTTAACCGCCCAGTGCTCCCAGGTCACCCCTGAAAGCAGGCACTTGTGCCTAGTGGGCCTTATCCAGTTACCAAAGACTAAAAAAAAAAAAAAATAGTGTGTTTTCTTAATTATCCTACTAAAGAGAAAATCCTCCAACTTGTCTGATGGAAAAAGATTGTGCGCTATGAGCAAATTCGCATATATTTTGATAATGGCTATGCCCCAGATACCATGCAGCTGCAGAGGGAATATTACAAGTGCTGCACCAGGAACGGCTGTTTCCATACCCCCTACCCAGCCTGCCTTATGGTTCATTTTCCTGCTGGCCACAAGGAGTACCTGTCAGCAGCTGAAGCCTGAGCAGATCTTATGTCTCACAACATCACCATTCTGGAGAGACTTCCCAGACCTTCAGATTCCCCAGCCCAGCTTCCAAGATGAAGATCTAGTCAGAGCACTAAACAATGCCAACACCAGTCTACAGCAACTATGGCATCTATCAGTCTACACCTTCAGTTCCTTCACTGAAAACAAACTGCAATCTGACTTCCATAGATGCATGAATCTTCCTGACTCACCCTATGAACAAGTGGAGGTGAGTTAGGGGTGCCAGGAGGGTGGGAAGCCCAGTGAATTTGGGCAGGTGGAGGTTATGAGGAGATGGGGTCAACTCTCTGTGCTTCTTCATTCATCCATTGCTACCTAACATGATCTGTGGGATTTTCTAGCAATGGCCCACCTATTTGTCTTGAGGCAGACTTCAGTACAGCTAAAACCTTGATATTGTATTCACAGGAAGGGATGCCTTACCTGGCAGGCCCCTGCTGTAAAAGATTTCCTAGTCACTATGCTCAAGTGGCCCTCCAAGCTCGAGGCAATGAAGATAAGAACTATGGGGGGACTCTTGACTTGCCAGGCCTCTCCTAACCTCTGCTGTCAGACACTCTAGGTGGTACAATTCCAGCTACATGTGTGCTTTCCTTTCTTAATTGTATGTCTCAGGATCTTACACTGGGCAGTTCTGTCCAATCTCACCACCTCTTGGCCCTCTTTCAATGCCCCAAGTTGTTCAGAGACTCAGGTTGTACCCTGGACTTTGACCCCTGTCACAAAAGCTATTTGATGGGGACCCTCCCAACCATTCTGCACTGCAGCTGAGATTCCTTTATTTGGGGGGTTGTGACTTTTTCTTTACCGAGGACTTTATAGCTTTGGCTGAGACAGTGTTGGATGTGTCCTGCTTTGATACCCACACTGAGGAGAATGTGTTTCAGGAGACTGCTGTTATAGTTGCTGGGAGTACAGATTCTTTGAGTACTACTATATAATACTGCTGAGCAAGCAGTCAACTCCACATGGTGGGTGAATTGAAGGGAACCTCTTTGGAGCACCGTGGCCCAGCCGTTTAGCATCATTATTAAGGAGTCTAAGCATGAAAAGGGCTACCAAAGTGTGCCATTAGTGTCAATTTTTAAAATGCTTAATTTACCAATTATTTTTAAGCATTTTGTATGCTGTGACTCACCTAATTATAATATACTATGGTACAGGATAACTTTGATTTAGGTCCTGAGAAAAAGCATCCACAAAGTTGAACATGTTATCAGGGACATTAAACTAAGGCTGCCCATTTAACAGGAACAGTAAACTATACATGCACATATAACAGGGGACTTTAACCTACTGTAATGTTGCACATGTAACAGGAACCTTAAATTACCACAGCACATGAAATACAAGACGGAAAACAGCAGTTTAACTTTCAAAACATTTATTACTCAACATAAAAAGGTAAAATTGATTATATAACCATACATTTAAAAAAATATTCAGTATTTACAAAAACAGCAATTCTGTAGTGCTCCACATTGCCAATGGGTATTTAATACATATGGGCAACGTGTACCCCTACTAGGGGTAATGGTACAGCTCAAAGCTGTAGAAACAGAATAGAACCTTGGACACATGAGGATGCCAAATAGCAATGGCTCTCTTGTCTTTGCTGTGCCACTAAGGGGTAAACAGAGTAGGAGATTCTCTCTGAAGATGATATTGTTAAATGTGTTGTTTGTATAACAGAATTACATCAACTGTCAGCGGACTGGTGCTGCCTGGTTTCAGGGAGCACCCCTAAATTTAGAAATCATGCCTGATAAGCTGGGGCTTTCAAATTGATTAATCTGCTATTTTTCCCTCATTTTCAAATGCCTCTGTGCATGGATTGGAGACCACATGGATGTGGCCTACCTTGAATTCAGTAAAGCGTTCGACACTGTTCTACATACAAGGCTTGTAAACAAGCTGGCCCGCCTGGTATTGGGTCACAAGGTGGTGAACTGGGTTGGGAAGTGGTTGAGGGATAGAACACAGAGGGTGGTGGTAAAATGATCTTGTTTCTTCACACCAGGCCCTGCAGGAAGAATGCTATAAAAAATTGTGTCGGCAACATGTGGCAAGACATCCCTCTCTACCTTTGAAGAGTGTATCACTATGAGACACTGGCTTGCAGCTGTACCATGTGCTTAGGACTAGAGGCTACAGGTTGGGGAGAGAAGAGAGCATTAGGGTCATGTGTGATGTTGTTTGCTCAGAGAATGGGATGGGAATTAGGATTGACAACTCAGAGGAAGACACCACCACTAATTCACCAAGACTCTGGAGAGCCAAAACCTGAATGTTTCTCCTTTTACTGAATGGGGATGTGGTGGGGTGGGGAGTTGGAAACCTAATGCCACATTTTCCTACTTTGTGGCATTAAGTTACCCTAACTGGTACATTAACAACATTTTTTATAATGAAATTCCTTTCTTTTTGAGACAGTGCAATCATATCCTCATTCACACAGGTCCCTTTGGGACCTGCATGAACAGATGCAAGTGCCCTTTTCCAAGAGAAGACTCTGTCCACCCTTGTGGGCCCTGCACTTCAGTGCAGTGACAGATGTTAAGAATTCATGGGACTGTCTTGTGGGTTGCGGAATCACAGGTTCTTGTGGTCCCTGCAATTCCAAGTGGATGCAAATACAGATGCATAGGGCAATGAGTGCATCTGTCAGCCAGTGCACAGGGCCGTCTACTGCAAATGGGGGTTGAAGTGCAGGGTCCTATGCCAAGAGAACAGCTGAGTTCACTATATGGTTTTCAGGACAGTGCGGACAACCCTGCACTTTTCGTTCCCTAGCATGGGGGGAAAACAGTGCAATGCCCCTACCCTCACCACATGCAGCTGGGTCACTGAGCTTAACCCCCAACTCAGCGGCATAGAATCACAAAGCATACCCACTGCAAGACTGGCACTACACATACATTTTGTTAACAACTATTTATTTATTTTGCTCCCTTCTCCTGGCTGGCCCTGCCTCCCGCCAGTCCTCCAAGCCCCATCACCCCATCAACTCCCAGGGCTTACCCCTCCATAGACCACCATAGCATGCACTTTGTGGCAGAGTGGTGAGGAGTCCCTTAATCAGCCAGGCCCGATATAGATTCCAGGAGAAGCCTGAGTCACCAGGTGGGGCGGTCTGTGGAGAATGGTGATCATCCTTGCAGTGGCCAGGGTGTTTCCCTTCTTTCTGAAATCTACCCTGTTAATATTTACCTTGTCAGTCACTTCTTTCAAGAGCCAATAATTTCATTTTTCTCTCTTGCCTTTGTTCACTTGCTTGGTGCAGAGGTTTGTTACCATTACCATGCCCTGCTTTATCTTTGCCCACTGTTCCTCCAGCGCACCACGTCAACCCCCTGACAGGTAATTTTTGAGGCATTCAGCCATCTTTTTAAAAACAAAACAAAATGGTTATATTAAATGCACGCTGAAAATAGAAAATAGAGTCTTTTTAAAAATCTGCCCTCCTGAAGTCCAGGACCCTTGCCTTTGTTCCACCGCTGTCTTTATGTTGAACCACACTGTATGACGTTCGTTGTTCCCTGGGGGGCCCCTCTCCTTGATATACACAACACTGGTCCTGTTAGTGAGCATCAGCTCCAGTATTGCCTCTTAATGAGTGGGCTGCCTGACTACTTACTTAAGGAGCACTCCCTGCAAGGAGTCCAGAATTTCCCTTCTTGAAGATGAATCTGCAGCTGGGAGGCTTCAGTCTACATCTGGTTGATTGTAGTCCACCACCAGCAGCAACTCCACCTTTTCTGCTTGGTATAGCCATGTCCCAGTCATGGTTTTCAGTGCACCATGACTCAGTAATGGCTGCAATATCCAGGTAAGCCTCTACCATGAAGACCTCAAGGTGATGCTTTTCCTGATAATTACCAAACTGGTCAATGCTACATGGCACGCACTGTATTGGGCCTCATTCTGTATCTTACTGAATCTTCCTCATCTGAAATTAGTCTCCCCATTTTCAAACAAATCTTCCTCTTTCCTGCAAGTGGAATCCTTTAAATTAAAATAGTTTATCCATCATAACATCTGACTATAAGTGGAAGTCTCATCTTTTGCTATAAACTCCACAAATCTGTATCATGATAGCACATTTGGATCTTGATGAACTGTGTCTGTAACCCCTAGGTGGCACTATCCCTAAGATTACTACCCCTGCCTGCATTTCTGACCATAGGTTGATGGGCCTGGGTTCAGTGTTAAGGTGCCTCCACCCAGAGTAACAGTAGTGGGGATATCTGTCTACCCTGTTACAGCCCTCTGGGAAGCTATAACCACCCACCAACCCTCTGAGTGGCTTTGTACCTTTAACAGCAGTTAATACAGAGTTAGAAAGTGACATTAATAATAAGCACACACCCTTTACACTTACCACCTGGGTCTGGCTTTCAGCAACGTTCCTGGAATCCCCTGTAAAAACAAGATTAGCTAAGCAAATATATACTTTCAGTACTGTAACCAACTAATAATATTCACATGAGCCAGGTTAAATGTGAACTAACAATCAGATTTATTCAGGGGTCATGAACAACGAGGAGGGCATGAATTTAGTTTAATGGTTACTATACTGATTGAATTCAGGTTCTTGACATGTACTTTTTAGTCTCAAATAATTAGTTCTACAACACTGGATACCCAGCATGGAATACTGGCTAAGCAGAGGCGTTGTTCAGGGGTGGCCAGCATTGCAGCTGTTGTTGGGGCCCTTGATGGAAAGAAAAGGCAGTTAGCATGCACAACGAACATCTGATTATTGGTCCAGTCTCTTGTAACCCAGAAAATCACTGAAGCAATTAGATGGTACCACAGATAATTAAGAGAGTTGTTGCAGGGAGCTATCCTGGGTTTATTCATGCTGTCAGTTGGCTGTAATGATGCTGGTGATATGGAGACGTAGTGTAGATCACCGATAAGCACGGGGAAGCAGGGCCATCACAACACACTTTACTTCATGGCCTTTCCCTCCAGGTGACTGTAACCAACCTGTGAGCTGTCTCCACTGGCCTCTTGCCGAAGACAGTCTCTGGTGCAATATAATCAGTCTGGGCTGGGATGGCAAAGGCCAAGGTGCGATGAACTCTTTGGCAAAGTTCAGTTTGTTCTGCTGGTGAAGCCTCCAGCTGGAGTAATGATCTGGTCGTGGGCAGGCAGGCCTCAACCTACGATGGACATTCAGCACATTTAACAAGAACAGCATTAACTTTCTAACAGATTGGAAACAGTCTGATTGCTATTGCAGTCGATTTACTGAGCAAACCCCTCAATCCAATATTAGCCTCTTTACATCTTCTGGGCTGATCACTTCACAGGAATCTAACTTCAGTCCAAATCTCAAGTAGTACTTTTAAACATCTCTGGGGCTTCTGCCACAGTTTCAGTCACAGTTGGGGTTAGTCCGATCTCTGCAATCAGGCAGTCCAATGCAGGAGAACAGTGGTAGGGAGGCAAGTCAGGCCTTTTCCCCACCTAATCTCCTAGGCTCCTACCTGGAGCAGCACCTCAAAAGCTTGAGCTTCTCACTCTTCAAGCTCTAGACCCACTGACCTACTATCTGTAAAAGATCTGGGTCTTCCCTTGGTTTCCAGAGTGCTGGTTGGCTGGGGTAGCTGTCAGTCACAGTTCGGATGATCCCTTCAATTCAGTTTAGGAGCCAACCTAAAAACTACAAAAACTATAGTTTTTCCATCTCACAATGCACTTAGACCAAGGACCCTTCGAGGTTCCCTGAGTCCTATTGGTCCACTTACTGAATGTTCGGGACCTAACATGGTGGCCACCAGTCATAAAGGCAAAGCTGCATGGAAAGCAGGTTAAACCAACTCTCTAATTTAGATATAACAGCCAGTTAGAAATAAATAATTACAGTATTAGTTTGAGCTCCCTCTGCTCTATTATCAGCTGCAGAGTGGAGCAAATCAAAGCGGTGTCTGGCCGGTCACAAGCCTTAAAGCACTCAAACCCAGCCAAGACCATTTACCATACACATATGGCCAAAATCTCAAAGGGACAGGCGTGGAGGCACAGCATGGCACTATCACGTAAATCAAGAGAAGCAAACAGATAACCTTGGAGCTATTACCTCTACAGGATGTCAGCCTGGCAGTGGGCATGGATGGAGCCCAGGAAGATATTAAGGTAAACGCCAAATTGGTGGGGAGGGGTTACACTCTTCACTGCCTGGAAAAATGTGGCGTCTGTGTCAAGTCTGTACTTTATAAACACTCCTACTTAGAATAGTACTATTCATGAATATGTACAGGTTGCAACCATAAACTATTATATAAACATTACATAGTTCTTCATATGTAATGCATCATCATAATAAGCATGCTTTATTCATATGCAATAATACTGTTTAAGAATTTTACATTTTACTTTCATAGTAGACTGACTCAAGAAGCTATAGACATTACCCTTGTCTGTACTACTTCCTGGACCCTAACCCACAGAGACGAGGGTCTGACCTGGTCAGTCAACTTGGGGCTTTCAGTAGAGCGATCCCTAGGGTACTGACTAAAGGTCTTTATCACCAGCTTAGGAGGTTGCAGGAAGGGAATTGGTTGTAATGTACACCCCTTTATGGACTACATTCATTTTGGGAGGTCTACAGGCCTTCATGGATAATCATAACTAAAGCATACTACAGGCTTAATGTCTCTTCCAGATTTTCTGGGAGGGGCAGGCACAGGCTCAGTCCTTTCAACATTGGCATTTGGGTTGATTAGTCCCAGCTCAAGGTCCAGCAATAAATTAGCTTCAGATGAAAGGGGTATCTCTACTCACAGCTTGTTCAGAGCTAGAAGTAGCACTTGCATTTGCTTGTTCTGTACACTATGGTTCATCATTGAGGGGAAAATCCATAGAATTTAAATCATGTAACACATTGCTGATACTTTCAGAATTAGAATTATTGTCCAACATAGGATCAGTTTCCCCAATTTCAGATATTTAATCTTCATCTGGCATTTCACCACTCGGGCTCTCATTTTCTTGGCCAGGGTTTGCCTCTTGGGGTTCAACCAACTCCACAAGACATAAAGAGTCAGCTTTTTCAGAAGTTATACTGTACTTTGTACATCACTATAAGGTGGTAAAGGGGTAGTTGAGAGGGCTGGACACCTAGACAGCCCTGA
The DNA here is from genome assembly GCA_016271365.2 of Neoceratodus forsteri. Classification (NCBI taxonomy): domain Eukaryota; kingdom Metazoa; phylum Chordata; order Ceratodontiformes; family Ceratodontidae; genus Neoceratodus; species Neoceratodus forsteri. The sequence goes on from CM028129.1 coordinate 30,849,231, forward strand.
AGGTTTAGCATTGTCTCTCCTGTTACACAAAGGGTTGCCTTGAAACAACTGGGCTGGTTCAAAAGAGGTATAATAGGTAACCCCATACTCAGTAACATCAGATTCAGAATGATTGTCATTATTGATGAGAACACTGCTTGCTTGAAGGCTTTAGCTGTGGAACAGTAGAAGGTGAGCTTACTTGCTTCTTTCTAGCTGCAGACCTGGTCATAGGCCATGTGGGAGCGTTATTTTGAGGTATGGAGTCTATGACAATCTGTCTGATGGGCTAAAATGGATTCCTGTGCATTGTCTTTACAGCTCATGGGTCATTCGCTGAATGCACTTCGTAAACTGGCAGGTCTTCCAGCTTGCTGACAACAATGTACGGGGTGTGATGCCACCTGTCGGCTATCTTGTGTTTTCCATGAAATCCCAAATTTCTTAATAGAACACAATCCCTTGGTTGTAACTATTGAGCCTTAAAATGTTTGTCATGTTTTTCTTTATTGGCTAAATTTCTCTTTGCAGCCATCGTGTGGGCCAGCTGATAGGCATGATTAAGCTGAGCTTTGAGCTTTTGTACATATTGGAGGTAGTTTTCTGCTTGGACTCCATTGGGTAATATGCCAAAACAAATATCAACAGGTAACCTTGCTTCTTGACCAAACATCAGCTGGTATAGGGAAAAACCAGTTGTATCATTATGAGTGCTGTTATATGCATGAACCAAAGTACTTATTGGCTGACTCCACCTTGGCTTATCTTTGGAATGAAGGGTGCCCAGCATGTCCAATAATGTTCTATAAAATGTTTCAGACTGTGGATCTCCTTGAGGGTGATAGGGGGTGGTTCTTGATTTTCTTACCCCCCCCCACCCCAGAGTGAGAGTGTCTGCTTAATTAGACGTCTTTCAAAGTCTCTCCTCTGGTCAGAATGGATTCACTTCGGGGCATCATAGTGAACGAAGAATTTCTTCACAAGCACTTTGGCTACAGTGGCTGCTTTCTGGTCCTTTGTTGGGTAGGCCTGATTGTAATGAGTAAAATGGTCGGTCACAACAAGCACATTGCCAATATATATTTTTATCGGGCTCCAAACACAAGAAGTCGATACATTTGAGCTCCATGGGTGCAGTGGTGGAGATATTAACCAAAGGCACTGATCTCTGGGGCTGAGATTATCTTTGAAGGCAGTGGCTACATGTTTTGATATGAGTGTCAATGCCAGCACCCAACTTGGGCCAACAGAAATGGACACGGGATAAGTCTGAAGTCCCATTGTAACCCAACTATCCCATTTGATCATGGAGAGCTTGTAAAACCACAGTTTCTAATGCAGCATGCAGCACTAGCCATTGTTTGATAACTTGGCCTTGTCCATTTGTGGCCTCTTAGTAAAGTAGTTGGTTGTGCACCTTGAGCCTAGGCACCTCTTGGAATAGCAAAGCAGTTCTCTGGTTTTTAGATAGAAGCTTGGAAACACTTTTCTGGCATATATGGCATCCAACACAAGCTTAGTCATATGGTCATTCTACTGTCCCTCTATATATCTGCTGGAGTAAGTTGAAGCAGGGTACTTAGATCTAAGGTTGCAAAATTGCAATAGACTGCAGGAACACAGGTATCAGGAGGACCCAGGCAATCAAACAGGCAATCTACACGTTCGAAGGACGGGTGTTCATCTTTGTCAAACTTGTGGCATAGGGTCTTAACAGATTGTTCAGACATCCTCATCCACTGAGAATTTGATACAGGCCTCCTGGATAGGGCATCAGCATCAATGTGATTTAGACCTGGATGGTACTCCACTGAATAGTCTTACGTTGAAAGTGACGATAACCAACAGTGTCCAGTGGCATCTAACTTGGCAGTAGTTTGGACATACGTGAGGGGGTTATTGTCAGTCTTTACCAAAATCTTTGCACTGTAGAGGTATTTGAGAAATTGATCTACTATCACCCACTTCAATGTGAGAAATTCAAGATTGTGTACAGGGTAGTTTTTTTCAGATGGTGTCAGACTTCTGCTGGCAAATGCCACTCGGCATAATCCTTCCTCATACTCCTGGTAAAGCATGGCTCAAACTCCCTTTAAACTGGCATCTGTGTGCAACACATACGACTTAGCTGGATCTGCATAAGCAAGTACTGGGGCATGTGTAAGCTGATGAATAATGTTGTAAAAAGCTGCATCACATTCTCTGGTCCACCAGGCCCCAAATGGTTAATTTGTCTTAAAATAGGTCTTGTCCCCTTCCTTTACAGCACTCTGTTTTATATTTCCAATTTGTACGTGGGTACCCTTGAGTCAGATTTAGCAGAGTGAAATTTCTTTAGTGTAATCTTTTAAAAAACGGCGATAGTACCCGCAGAAGCCCAAGAATCTTTGCAGTTCTTTGAGATTGTTAGGTTGGGGCCTGGTGGTTAAAGCTTGAAGCAACTTGCTTGGGTCAGTTTGGATTCCTTTGGAAGATACAATGTGTCCTACACATTTTTCAGATTTCTGGAAAAATTGGCATTTGTTGATGGACAACTTTAACCCAAATTCTTCTAATCAGTCCAGGACCTTGAACAAACAAGTCTTGTTTTCTTTAAGTGTTTTTCCAAACAAAATGACATTGTCCCGATAAATTAGACATTTAAGTAGGTTCATGTCCCCAACAGCTTGCTCCATTAATCTTTGGAAGGTGGCAGGCACTCTGGAAATGCCCTGGGGCATGTGGAAAAATTCATAAAAACCCAGAGGGCAGATGAATGCAGTGTTTTCTCTATCCTTGGGCACCACTGGGATCTGGTAGTACCTGCTCCTGAGGTCAAAAATGGAAAACCCCTGGCTCCCATTAAGGCAACTGAGGGCATCCTGGATGTGAGGCATTGTGTACTAGTCAGGTATGGTTCTTTGATTAAGGGTCCTGAAGTCCACACACATCCTCACTAACCCATTTTTCTTTTGGACTACTATAATGGGGAATGCATAAGGGCTATGTGATTCTTGTATAATTCCAGCTGCTAACATCTCCTGAAGGTGACATCAGATATCATCAATATCCGCGGAGGACAATCTGTGGGACCTCTCCCAAAATGGTCTCTCATCATGGAGCCTGATACAGTGTTCAGCACGAGTGATGCATCCGACATCTCACCCTTTTAACTAAAACACTGCTTCACTGGGCAAGCTTGCTACTAACCTTATCCTTCCACTCTTCCAGAATGGGAGACTCCCCAAAATCAAACAAGTGAGGAGTTACTTCTTCTTCTTTTTTTTTTGTTAGTTGTTTAACCAGGACTAGCACACTAAGCTGAAAGCATTTTTACAGGTGTGACCTTGGAGCACAGGGAAGTTAAGTGACTTGCTCAGGGTCACACAGTCTGCAAGTGGAAGCTGTGAGATTTAAACCCAGGTCTGGTCTGCTGGATGTCACCAGATTTGCAACTCCAAGCCTTAAACCACTGCCTAAATTGCCTCTCTTCTTCCTCTTCAGTGCATTGTTTACTAGGTAGCACAGCAGTATCTGCACAATAGACAATAGCCAGGGTGCAACCTTGGTTGACTTTTATATCTTGGTTGGACACATTTTGAATTTGGACCACCACTCGCTGGGCATAGGCATGAGCATGGGCTGGCAGGATACTAGGTTTAACTAGGAGCCCATATGGCAGCTCCCCTTCCCCCAGGGTGTCCAACATGAGGAACTGGTTAGTGACATCTTTTTTCATTTGCACTTCACCACTAATGGTACACTGAGCATTGGGTGGCAATACAGGAGGTGCTGGATCTTTTTTCCATACAGCTCCCACCAGCTCATCCTTGTTGGCCTCCTTAGCCTGCATCTGTAGGTCATAAGCTCTCCGCAACATGGCATGGATGTGTAAGGCTCATCCAGTCTTCCTTGCTCACTTCTCCTGGCACATCTATGCTAATCTGTTGAACATGTGAGCATTAGTGCTGATTAGCAAAGGAATACCATCATACAATCTGGTCAATGGGCATACCAAAGCTAATGTCTCTACCAATTCATCCACACCACTGACAGTAGTAGGGAAAGATAGCCACAGTCGCACATAACCAAGGTGCGGGTAAGATTTGTCACTTAAACCCAATACATGAAGTCCTTTGAGGGGTTGAAGTGGGAGATCAGAAAGGTGCTGGTCATATCAATCTTTAAACACAATAGTAACCTAAGATCCGTTGTCCAATACGGCTCAGGTCGGAATGCCATTAATGTGTAGAGTAGGATCCATGGAAGTACACACCATCTCTGATCAGTCTTGAGGAGCAGGTTTAGCAGGTTTTTTCACTGTGGCCTTAGATGAAGTGGGTTTGCATGATGGCCCTTGCTGCGGTTTAATGTTGCTTTGCCGGACCTGGTTGATCAATTTGGCAGTGACTCGCCATAGGTATTCAGGAGCATTTCAAAATCATTTAGTGTGCCCATCTTCTCCACACTGATAACAAAACACTTTAGTTCTCGGTTTAGCAGGATGGGTAGAGTCCTCACAGGGCTAATAGTGGTCAGGTGGTGGGGGCCTATACTCTTCTTTCGGCTTAGGTTCAGGCTCAGCTCCCACATAGCTTCTCAAGGGGCAGAGAGACCTGCGGCATAAATAAGGATTCACACTATAGCTTACAACTCACTCATCTCCTCTTCTACACTACTGTCAGATTGGGATTCAACAGCATGGGCACTGGCCCCCTTGCTGACAGGTTGAGTCTTGCAAGTGGTCTCACTATTGGAAAGGCAGGGGCCATGAGTTTTAGCCAGGTCTGCCACAGCTTGGCTGCTGGCTTTCAATTCTTTGAGTTCCTTTAACAGTTCACTAATTTGCTGCAACTCTAAGGTAGCCTCTTTCCCACTGGTTCTTTTAGAGGTAGGGTTAGTTTGTGCAACACCAGCATATGGGTTCCAATTATCATCTTTATTCTCAGCTTCCCTAATTTCCTTCATTAGCCAACAGTATTGAGGAGGGTTATCTTTGTGGTCCTAAAGATTTAGCTTCAACATAAGTGCACTTGAATAGCAGCAGACTTAATGAAATGTTCTAATCTTACTCAGTTTAGATCACTAGCTGGGAAGCACCCCTTTCAGTGCTCCCATTGAAAGGCCTGCTCTACTCGAGTCACAAAAGCAGACAGTCATTCATTTTTCCATTGCTTGGTGGACTTAAACTTCCACATCAAATCCTTTCCTGACTTGGTGCTTCCAAACGCTCCTTCTAAAGCAGATAAATACTCAGCATTGGAGGCCTCAGGGTTGGTGGACTGGAGAAAATGGATGGCTTTAAGTGCAGAGCTCCTTAAACTTTCCATGAGTCTCTTACATTTTTCCCCTCTCAGAACATTGCCACTCTTGGACCAGTGGGGTGGCGTAGTCCATCCAGGTTTCCAAATCATCTTCCCCACGGGAACAGGGATGGCACCTGAAAACAGAGTGAGCCTGCGATAAGAGTCCAGGTGTACAGAGGGTACCACTATAGGGGTTGCTGCAACAGGTGATGGAATAGGCATGGGTGGAGAGGCTGGAGGAGAGTGTATGGGAGTAACCCCCCTCCCAGAATCCTCCAGGGCTCTATGCAAACTCTCAACAGTCTGCAACTCAGCAGCTAATGGTTATAACAATTTCTCCCTAAATCCTTCCACTTTGGGGGAATCCCTCAGGAGAAGACAGACCACTATGCACATGGATAACCCTCCCCCCATCTGGGATCCCTCAGGCATAATGACGGGGGTACTTTCTCTGGGTCTATAGGAACTGTACATGCAATGAGGGCCATTATGATCTGTTCAAACAGGTCAGCATCCTACCCTTGCACTGAAACTTTCTCCAAACACTTAACCTTATCCACGGTTTCCTCCATAATTGCATTAGTGGTCCTCGTGGGAATATCCAGAAACAATAAAGCATGGTGGAGATCAATCCCTTCTGCCTTGCTCCACCCCAACATGTGGTGCACGACCATTTTGTGGAGGGAAATATTCAACATTGCTTTAGCAAGGCTCTCCATTTCAAGTTTGACACTAAATTTACAACTGACTGAAAATTTATATTTTGCCCACTAGGGTGCTAATCCCAGCATGCCTCCAAGATGTAACCCTAGATGCCACTATCCCTAAGGTTACAACCCCTGCCTGTATTTCTGACTATAGGTTGAGGGGCTGGATTCGGTATTAGGTGCCTCCACCCAGAGTAACTTTAGTTGGGATATCTGTCTAACCTGTTATAGCACTCTGGGAAGCTATAACTAACCAGCAACCCTCCCAGTGGCTTTGCACATTTAACAGCAGTTAACACACAGTCAGCAAGTGACACTAATAATATGCACACACCCTTTACACTTACCACCAGGGTCTGGCCTTCACAACTCCCTCATCTCCTCTGCTGTACTACTATCAGATCAGGATTCAATACCATGGGCATTGGCCCACTTACTGGCAGGTTGAGTCTTCCAAGTGGTCTCAGCATTGGAAAGGCAGGGGCCATGAGTTTTAGCCAGGTCTGACACAGCTTGGCTGCTGACTTTCAATTCTTTGAGTTCCTTTAACAGTTCACTAATTTGCTACAACTCTAAGGTGGTCTCTTTCCCACTGGTTCTTTTAGAGGTAGGGTTACTTTGTGCAACACCAGCAAATGGGTTCCAATTATCATCTTTATTCTCAGCTTCCCTAATTTCCTTCATTAGCCAACAGTATTGAGGAGGGTTATCTTTGTGGTCCTAAAGATTTAGCTTCAACATAAGTGCACTTGAATAGCAGCAGACTTAATGAAATGTTCTAATCTTACTCAGTTTAGCTCACTAGCTGGGAAGCCCACCTTTCAGTGCTCCCATTGAAAAGGCCCGCTCTACTCGAGTCACAAAAGCAGACAGTCATTCATTTTTCCATTGCTTGGTGGACTTAAACTTCCACATCAAATCCTTTCCTGACTTGGCACTTCCAAACACTCTTCTAAAGCAGATAAGTACTCAGCAGTGGAGGCCTCAGGGTTGGTGGACTGGAGAAAATGGATAGCTTTAAGTGCAGAGCTCCTTAAACTTTTCATGAGTCTCTTACATTTTTCCCCCTCAGAGCATTGCCACTCTTGGACCAGTGGGGTGGCGTAGTCCATCCAGGTTTCCAAATCATCTTCCCCCCACGGGAACAGGGATGGCACCTGAAAACAGAGTGAGCCTGCGATAAGAGTCCAGGTGTACAGAGGGTACCACTATAGGAGTTGCTGCAACAGGTGATGGAATAGGCATGGGTCGAGAGGCTTGAGGAGAGTGTATGGGAGTAACCCCCCCTCCCAGAATCCTCCAAGGCTCTATGCAAATTCTCAACAGTCTGTCACTCAGCAGCTAATAGTTGTAACAATTTCTCCTTAAATCCTTCCACTTTGGGGAACCCCTGAGGAGAAGACAGACCACTATGCACATGGATAACCCTCCACCCCATCTGGGATCCCTCAGGCATAATGGCAAGGGGTACTTTCTCTGGGTCTATCAGAACACTGCATGCAATGAGGCCATTATGATCTGTTCAAACAGGTCAGCATCCCGCCCTTGCACTGAAACTTTCTCCAAACACTTAACCTTACCCACGGTTTCCTCTATAATTGCATTAGTGGCCCTCTTGGGAATATCCAGAAACAATAAAGCATGGTGGAGATCAATCCCTTCTGCCTTGCTCCACCCCAACATGTGGTGCATGACCTTTTTGTGGAAGGAAATATTCAACATTGCTTTAGCAAGGCTCTCCATTTCAAGTTTGGCACTAAATTTACAACTGACTGAAAATTTATATTTTGCCCACTAGGGGGTGCTAATCCCAGCATGCCTCCAAGATGTAACCCCTAGATGCCACTATCCCTAAGGTTACAACCCCTGCCTGTATTTCTGACTATAGGTTGAGGGGCCTGGATTCGGTATTAAGGTGCCTCCACCCAGAGTAACTTTAGTTGGGATATCTGTCTAACCTGTTATAGCACTCTGGGAAGCTATAACTAACCAGCAACCCTCCCAGTGGCTTTGCACATTTAACAGCAGTTAACACACAGTCAGCAAGTGACACTAATAATATGCACACACCCTTTACACTTACCACCAGGGTCTGGCCTTCACAACTCCCTCATCTTCTCTGCTGTACTACTGTCAGATCGGGATTCAATACCATGGGCATTAGCCCACTTACTGGCAGGTTGAGTCTTGCAAGTCGTCTCAGTATTGGAAAGGCAGGGGCCATGAGTTTTAGCCAGGTCTGCCACAGCTTGGCTGCTGGCTTTCAATTCTTTGAGTTCCTTTAACAGTTCACTGATTTCCTGTGACTCTAAGGTGGCCTCTTTCTCATTGGGTTTGCCCGAGGTAGGGACAGTTCATGCAACACCAGCAGATGGATCCCAATTATCATCTTTATTCTCAGCTTCCCTAATTTCCTTCATTAGCCAACAGTATTCAAGAGGTTATCTTTGTGGTTCTGAAGTTTTAGCTTCAACATAAGTGCACTTGAATAGCAAGCAAACTTAATGACATGTTCTAATCTCACTCGATTTAGGTCACTAGCCTGGATGCTTGCCTTTCGGTGTGCCCTTTTCAAGACCCACTCTACTCAAGTCACAAAAGCAGACAGTCATTCATTTTTCCATTGCTTGGTGGACTTAAACTTCCACATCAAATCCTCTCCTGACTTACTGCTTCCAAACACTCCTTCTAAAGCAGATAAGTACTCAGCAGTGGAGGCCTCAGGGTTGGTGGACTGGAGAAAATGGATGGCTTCAAGTGCAGGGCCCCTTAAACTTTCCATGAGTCTCTTACATTTTCCCCCCTCAGAGCATTGCCACTCTTGGACCAGTGGGGTGGCATAGTCCATCCAGGTTTCAAAATCATCTTCCCCCATGGGAACAGGGATGGCACCTGAAAACAGTGTGAGCCTGCGATAAGAGTCCATGTGTACAGAGGGTACCACGACAGAGGTCGCTGCAATGTATGATGGAATAGGCATGGGTGGAGAGGCTGGGAGAGAGAGTGTATGTGAGTAACTGCCTACCCAGATTCCTCCAGGGCTCTTTGCAAATTCTCAACAGTCTGTCACTCAGCAGCTAATAGTTGTAACAATTTCTCCCTAAATCTTTCTATTTGGGGAACCCCTTAGGAGAAGACAGCCCACTATGCATGTGGATAACCCTCCACCCAGTCTGAGATTCCTCAGGCATAATGGCAGGGGGTTCTTTCTCTGGGTCTATAGGAATGCCACTTGCAATGAGGTTCATTATGGTCTGTTCAAACAGGTCAGCATCCTGCCCTTGTACTGAAACTTTCTCCAAACACTTAACCTTACCCACGGTTTCCTCTATAATAGCATTAGTGCTCCCCATGGGAATATCCAGCAACAATAAAGCATGGTGGAGATCAGTCCCTTCTGCTTCACTCCACCCCAACATGCGGTACATGACCATTTTGTATGGGGAAATATTCAACATAGCTGTAGTAAGGCTCTCCATTTCAAGTTTGGCACTAAATTTACAACTGACTTAAAATTTGAATTTTGGCCATTAGGGGGTGCTAATCATAGCATGCCTCCAAGATGTAACCCTAGATGCCACTATCCCTAAGGTTACAACCCCTGCCTGTATTTCTGACTATAGGTTGAGTGGCCTGGATTTGGTATTAAGGTGCCTCCACCCAGAGTAACTTTAGTGGGGATATCTGTCTAACCTGTTATAGCCCTCTGGGAAGCTATAATCACTCACCAACCCTCCTAGTGGCTTTGTACATTTAACAGCAGTTAACACACAGTCAGCAAGTGACATTAATAAGCACACACCCTTTACACTTTCCACCAGGGTCTGGCCTTCAGCAACGTCCATGGAAACTCCCTCTAAAACTAAGGTTAGCAAGGCAAATACACTCTTCCATTACTGTAACCCAACTAATAATATGTGCATAAGTCAGGTTAAATGGGAAATAACAATCTGATTTATTCATGCATGTGAACAAGGATAGAGCGTGAATTTAGTTAAATGATTATTATACTGATTGAATTCAGGCTCTTGGCATGCACCTTTTAGTCCCAAATAATTAGTTCTACAATACTGGGTATCCAGGTTGGAATACTGGCTAGGCAGAGGCATTGCTTGAGGATGGCCGGTATTGTAGCTGTTGTTGGGGCCCTTGATGGAAAGAAAGGGCAGTAAGCATGCATAACATAGATGTGATTATTTGTAATCCTGGCCGGTTGGCCCAGTCTCTTGTAACCCAGATAATTATTAAAGCAATCAGGTGGTACCACAGATAATTAAGTGAGTTGTTGTAGGGAGCTACCCTGGGTTCACTCACACTATCAGTTGGCTGTGATGATGCTGGCAGTATAGAAACCTTGTGTAGATCACCAATAAGCATGGGGAAGCGGGGCCATCATGACACACCTTCTCTTCATGGTCTTTCCTTCCAGGTAGCTGCAACCTGCGAGTTGTCTCTGCGCTGGGGCTGGATCCTCAAAGCCAGTCTCTTGTGGAGGACATTCTCTGGTACAGTACAGTCAGTCTGTGCTGGGTTGGCAAAGGCCCAGGTGTGATGAACACTTTGGCAAACTTCAGTTTGTTTTGCTGGTGAAACCTCTAGCTGGTGTACTGATCTGGTCATGGGCAGGCAGGCTTTGACCCATGATGGACATTTAGCACATTTAACAAGAACAGCATTAACTTCTAATAGATTGGATACAGTCCAGATGATATTGCAGTCGATTTACTGAGCAAACCTTTCGATCCAATATTAGTCTCTTCGAAGCTTCTGGACCAATCATTTCACAGGAGCCTAATTTCAGTCCAAATCTCAAGCAGTACTTTTAAATGTCTCCGGGGCTTCTGTCACAGTTTCAGTCACAGTTCGGGTTAGTCCAATCACTGCAATCAGGCAGTCCAGTGCAGGAGAACAGAGGCAGGGAGGCAAATCAGGTCTTTATCCTGCCGAATCTCCTAGGTTCCTAACTGGAGCTGCTCCTCGAAAGCTTGAACTGCACACTCTTCAAGCTCTAATCCCAACTGTTCTACTGTCTGTAAAAGATCTGGGGATTTCCCTTGGTTTCCAGAGTGCTGGTTGGCTGGGGGAGTTGTCAGTCACAGTTCAGATGCACCCTTCAGTTCAGTTTAGGCGCCAACCTAAAAACTACAAAAACTACATTTTTTTCATCCCACAAGGCACTTGGGCCAAGGATGCTTTGAGGTCCCCTGAGTCCTATTGGTCCACTTACTGATAGTCCAGGATCTAACTTGGTGTCCCTCAGTCGTAGAGACAAAGTTGCAAGGAAAGCAGGTTAAACCAACTCTCTAATTTAGATACAGCCAGTTAGAAATGAATAATTACAGTGCTAGTTTGAGCTCCCTCTTCTCTACAGCAGAGTGGAGCAAATTAAAGTGGCGTCTGGCCGGTTGCAAGCCTTAAAGCACTCAGACCCAGCCCAGACCATTTACTATACACATACTGGACACATTCTCAAAGGGACAGGCATGGAGGCACAGCATAGAAACATAGAAACATAGACTTTGACGGCAGATAAGGACTGCTTGGCCCACCTAGTCTGCCCATTTCCATACCTACAGGATAGGCCACAGATCCTAGTTAACCAACAGCCTATTTCTTCCTATCCCCCACAAGAACTGCCTTATGCCTGTCCCATGCATTCTTGAATTCTCCCACAGTTTTAGACCCCACAGCATGGCACTTTCATGTAAATCAAGAGAAGCAAACATATAACCTTGGATCTATTACCTCTACAGGATGTCAGCCTGGCAGTGAGCATGGAAGGAGCCCAGGAAGACATTAAGGGAAAACCCCAAATTGGTAGGGGAATTACATGTCATATCTTAAATATTTTAAGCATTTGCCTACTGAGTCAGTCTTTCCTATCATATCATGAGGTGGGGTCATAAGAAGACTATATTGGACATTTTGGTGTAAAAATATTATGGGGATACCATTGGCTAAATTGTGAAGCACCACTTCTCCTGTCCTGTATCATATGGTTATCATTTCCCTTCAAGACCCCCTACCACTACCCACACTTTACCCTACCCCACCTCCCTCAGCCCTCTCTACTGCACCCTTCTATGCTCTGGACCCAGTTTCACACCCCCATTTATCTTGTCCTTCCTTTCTCCATCACCTCCCTCCTCCAGTTCCCCCTGACTATTCTCAACCCATTTGACTCACTCTATATCTTCTCCTACACCCTCTTCTTTTCCTACCCACCTTCTTGTCTCCAGTCTCCTCTGTCTTCATCTCATTTTCTTTGCCCACTACCCCTGCCTCTCTCACCCACTACTATTTACCCTGTTGTATCCTGTCATAACAGTATATGCTTTGGCCTTCAGTGCCACCTTGTATCATTATATTTATGCCTAACTGATTATCCATTTTGCTTGCCGTTATATGCTGTGCAAGCTCACTGGCAGTGCTACCATGTATTTTACAACATGCTTACCAACTGGTGTACTCAATCAATCAATCTTTATTTTAAAAAAGACGCTTTTCTTAAAACCAAAGCGCCTGTACAATTTCATAGGACAATAAATAAACAAAATCTAAAACTATTATAAATCAATAAAAGCTATGTTAAAAAGGTGGGTTTTCAAGGCTCCTTTAAAGCTCAGGACAGTCGGACTATTTCGCACCTGACGAGGTAGAGAATTCCACAGGGTCAGGGCCATAAAACTAAATAATCTAGCCCCGGAAGTCTTCAAACGGACCCTGGGAATCTCCAGCAATCCCTCGTCAGTGGATCGGAGGGGGGCAGGAGGGACAGTAGGGGCAAAGTAGCTCTTTCAGGTAAGTTGGTCCCTGGTCATGTAGGGCTTAATAGGTCAGCAAACTGAACTTGATGATGATTCGCCAGAATACTGGCAGCCAGTGCAGTCTGCGGAGCACAGGCATTATATGACTGGATCTAGAAGAGCCAGTCAGTAGCCTGGCCGCCGGATTCTGCACTAGCTGCAGTCGGCGAAGCTCAACCCCCGATAGCCCTAGGTACAAGGAGTTGCAATAGTCAAGGCGGGAGGTAACGAAGGCGTGGATCAATGTTGGGAGATATTCTGGAGGAACCAGGTGCTTCACCCTGGCGATATTCCTCAGATGGAAAAAGGAAGTTTTGACCACCGCCGACACCTGAGCTTTAAGTGTCAAGCGGTCATCAATTATTAAGCCAAGATTCCGCACCTGATCTGAGGTAGTCAGCGGAACGCCTGCAAGCCTTAAGCCTGAATGCGATCCAGTCGGCAGACCCGCCTCACAGCGACCTTTGTACTGCAGTTCTTCGCTCTGTATAGATTCTATTGCATATACTTTTCCCTCTTGGGACCTTCTCATGTGTATTTTCCTTGTCTTTTGATCTATCATTTTTGTACATACTTGTAAATATTATTTCTGCCAGGACCTCCTTGCAAATGGGCCTGATCAATGGAGTATCTTCCTGCCAATAATCTTGAACTTGAACTTGATGTTAAAACTCAACAAAGTTATGAACCTACGTTGAATTTTACAAACACAGACTCATATGTTTGCTAATATTCAATATTTTTACCCGACATTTTCAACATAGCCATTTGTTTACAGCACCTCATGAATGTGACAGCTGTCATTTTTCGTCTACTACCAAAAATGTGTTTTAGCATCTTGAAAGTTGATTTTGCAGTCCCTGCACAAAATCACTTTTAAGCTAGGAGTTTAACATTTTGATTGCCCGTCTCCATGAGGCAGGATCATAACAAGGCTTTGTTGCAAATTTGGTGTAAAAATATTAGGAAACAAATTTGCAATAGTTTTACCACAAATTGCTTAGCTGCAGCCCTATCGGCTCGGGCCAGAGTTTATTATTTTTTCCTCACAGCATTCCTCTGGATGACACACCCTCCCTCCTTTCCTTATCTGAAGATTTAAGTGTAGGGGTTAACATAGGGAGTCACCGGTGTATCTCCTATTTGCCTGTTTTTCTGTTTATGTTTGAATGAATCAGATTACCAGGTTCATTTGCTTGGTTACTTTTTGTCTGAGACATTTTGTTTGGCTCACTGACCTTATTGCAGGTTTTGAATTAAGTGGCCGTCTTTTCCAACCATGTTTATAGTGCTAAAAAGTACTTGTTTTGGCAGCCACACCTCAGAATTCATTTCTAAAGCTCCACTGAAACATGTGAAGAATCAACCATTGCTTGCAGTTAGCCAGTTGGGACTCACACCTCCTGTTCCTTTTCAGGCACTATCCCAGTCCCTCCTTGTACCGTTTTTTATTCATGCCATTAACTAAGGCCAAACTCCCATTGACATAATGATGTCTCACACTTCAGAGTGATTTCACTGAAACTTGTGCACACTAGAACACACATTTGTGAGCTTTCTCCACCTTCCAGAAGCCCCACTGGAGAAAGTACTGACTCTGCAGTTAAGATGTTAACTTCTAGGTTGGAAGATGACATATACATTATCACAGAGAGGTTTTTTTTCTTCTCTTAACTGGAAACACTTTCCCAGGCAGTCCTACAAGATTGTTTTCTACATTCAGTACCAACATTTGTCAGTCTAACAGGAAACAATTTAAAATAAAATCATTTTTTGTTCACTTTGCAATGAGCTACTGATTCCAGATGTTCCCCAGGACATCCCCACAAACACACTTGATCCAAAAGCGGGCTCCTCAGGTTGGGGGGGCATACAGGCACATACAGGCACATCCAGGTGCACTAAGCCAGACAAGACTGCTCACTCAGATCTGCTGGCAAATCCTTACCTTGACTATACTGAGGGTCAAGATGGCAATACAGGACCCATGAGGAAAATACTGAGTCAAATGTATTTTGTGACGTGGAGAAGGACACCATCTGAAGAAGAGGAGGAGGGTGAGTTGACAGAGTCCAAGGGAAAGATTTTGATTTCTCCCCTGTTTGATACAAGATCTCTGTCCTACCTCATAAGAGAGGTTTGGGGAAAATTGCAGTGGAAGGAGGTGCAAGCAATGGCAGCAGTAAATGTGAATCAGATACTGTCAGCATCCTCCTCAGTGTAAAAGTGTTTTCCAAACTTTGTGCTCTGTGACCAGATTGTTGAACAGGAATGCACTGGCAAGAACCAGAGAAAACATCTGTCCAGACCACTGGTGAGTTGTTATTCATGTATGGAGGAGAACTCACAGAAAAGGGAAACCCCTTCAATGGCAGGTAAGGCTGTGTATATTTCTGTTACGCAAACAATTATACCTATAAAAGGATCTCTGGCCTTAACTGGTACACATGAGAAATGAGTGGACACCATATGCAGAAGAGCCTTTGCCTTGAATGGAGCAAATCTGCACAACTCCCATGCATCTTTTATTGTCTCCAGAGCCTAAACTCTTGGATTATGACTCTTGGTAGTTTCATTCCCCCATATTCTGGGGGCAAACATTTTACAGTTGGTATCCATGGCTTCTGCTTTTCAAGTGGGTGCCACAATGGACAATTACAAATGCCAGATTGCTCCGCTTGTCACATTGTATCAGCTATGGGGGGTGTATGGCTTAGGCATTGGGTTGTGACAGTACCCACACAGGGGCATTTCCTGCAATCCACTGTAGCAAAATACCTAGTGAAGAGACAGGTAGTGTCCCAAACCTTGGATCAGAAGGATATAGGGAGAACTAAATTGTCCAACCCCACAGGATAGTGAAGTCAATATAGAGGACCATAAACTTGTGATATCACCAGAGGAAACACAACCCATGGGGGGATCTGCGGAGGACAGGAGGAAGGGTGATGACAACAGGAAGGACAAACAGAGGAGGCAAAAAAGACAGCAGGGGGATGATAAAAGGAAAATGGCAGAACATAGAAGGCCATGTATATCAATGCCCACAGCCTAGGGAATAAAATACCTGATCTGGTGGCCTTAATGACAGAAGCTTACCTGGATATTTATTTATTATTTATTTATTTATGTCTTTGATAACCGGGTGAGTGCACTAATCCAAAGGACCAAAGGAACATTTTCGTGCATGATCCAGGCCACAACAATGACGCAGATCATGAAAGTACAAATACAATTAAATGCCAGTAGAAATGCAGTTTACAAGCTGTACTACACAAGTCATAGAGTATACAAACAGAGAACAAAACACACAATACATAGCAGATAATAACAAGGCAATACCTAAAGTGGGGATGATTGCCGAGGAGATGGAGAAGTGCTGTGAGTTGGGTGCAGGTAGAGCTTTAGTGACACACACCATGTTAGTTAGAAAACAGGTAACAGGGGAACATTAATAAGCAGGGCCAATGGGATAGGACACTAGGAAGTAAGCTTGAGGAGGAAGAGGTATCAAGTGGAGAGATTAGCAAAGCAGAAAGTAGGGATAGGAGTAGGTAGAGGAAGAAGAGTACAAAACTAGCCTGGGTGGGTGATGAGGAAGGGGGGCAGGAGTGGCGGCCCTCCTGGATGGGAGGGGGTACCCAGGAGAGCAGAAGTAGCTGTATTAACTGCTGTAATGACTGCCTTGGTGAAATCCAAGGTTGGATGAGGTCCAGCTGGCTGAAGTTGAATTCTGGGAAGACGGAGGTGATGGTTGTGGATCCTGGTCGCCGGATAGGGGGGTTGGGGGCAAACCATCCCACAGGTTTATTCCTCGGGGATGTTGAGCTCCGTATCTCTGAACAGATGCATGACCTAGGGGTGATTCTTGATGATATGCTGACACTACATGCTCAGGTGTCAGCTGTCGTCAAGTTATCCTTTTACCATCTGAGGAACATCACTAGGAACAAGCACCTTGTTCCGTCTGGGGACCTATCTACATTGATCCACGCCTTTGTGACCTCGTGTTTGGACTATTGCAATTCCCTTTACTTTGGCCTTCCAGGGATTGATATCCGCCGCTTGCAGCTGGTGCAGAACTCCACAGCCCGGTTGTTAATGGGGACATCTCGTTCTTCCCATATTACACCGGTGCTGCAGGAACTGCACTTTCTGCCAGTTCAGTGACGGATCACCTTTAAAGTTGGTTTACTGGCTTACAATGCCCTACATGGTTTGGGCCCTGACTACCTGAAAGAGCTTCAGGTACCTTTATCTCCTGAGTGACTCATTCATTGGTTAGTAATGAGGGGTTGCTGGAGATTCTGAGGGTAGTTTTAAAATCTTCCAGCACCTGGCTTTTATGTTCATGGCTACGACCCTCTGGAATTCTCTACCCCATTGGATTAGAGAGTGCATGACTGTGGGGGGTTTTAAACAAGCACTAAAATCCTTTTTGTGGACTAAGGCATTTGGGGACATGCCGACTTGGTTTGATGTAATTTATCTTATTGTTTTTATTATGATGGTTGATGTTATTTTTCTTATTGTTTTTGTTATGATGTTTTACTCTGATTTGATTTTAACTATGTTCTGCACCTTGATTTTTGCAAGGCGCATTATAAATAAAAATTATTATTATTAGTCAGATAATAGCCAGGGTTTGAGTTGGGATTTGAAGGAGTGGTGCGACATGGCCGTGCAAAGGGATGCTGGGATTCTGTTTCATAGGGAAGGGGCAGCTACTGACAGTGCTTTACTTCCCATTGCTTTGGAGACTCTGGGGACCTCCAGGGGTGGATAGATCTTTCATCAAGGTACCTGGAAGCAGCCTGGGCCTTGAGGAGGGATGCGTGCAGGGAACTAACTCCACCTTGTAGTGTGCCGTCAATGATTCTTCCAAGTACATAATCATAGCGGCCCTTAAGCATGAGAAACCCTAGAGACTGATACAAGTCACAGTGGAGGGCAGAGTAAGGAACCAGTAATGCAAAGTGGCAAACACTACTGTCGACAGAGCTGAGTCTAAGGTGAAGGCTAGAGGACATAGATCAGGAGTAGATAGGGAGCAGTAGTAGAGGACAGGGAGCAGGTTACTTTGGGGAATAGCTAACTGGGCATCCAGAGTTAGATAATTCTTCATATGATAGATGGCACATAGTTTTAGGTTTATTCTGCATTCAACAGTGTTTATATGTTCAGTATAGGAGAGGGATGGGTCTAGGATTACACCCAAGTATTTGAAATTGGGGACATTCTGCAGGGCAGACCCAGATGGTGAGAGCACCAAAAGGGAGAAACTGGATTTCACAGTACTTGCAATGTAGGGCTTAGATCCAAGAAGCATTGCCTTAGTTTTCTTCTCATTTACCAAGAGCATAGTTGACAAAAAACAGTTGTGAGCTGAACTGTGGTTATGGGTAAGCAACGAGAATAAGTTCTGTAGTGATTTGTCGCTATGGTAGAGGACTAAGTCATTGATGTACAGCAGGGCAGAGCAGTTAAGACTATTGGCAGGGAGGGAGTTGATAAATATGGAAAACAGAAAATAGTAAGGGACCCAGGATGGAGTCCTGGGGGGACACCAGTAGAGACATGCAACTCATGGGAGGTTCTGGTTCCTACTGTCACCGATTGCGAAAGGCCAGTCATATAACTCTGAAACCACAGTCGAGTCTCACTACAGCAGCCTAGCTGGTGGAGTTTAGAATGCAATACACGGTGGTTGACCAGGTCAAAGGCCTTGGTCAAGTCCACAAACACTGCGCCAGTGGCTTTACCCCGATCCATGTTCCTGATGACATGGTCAATAAGGAGATCAAGGGCAGAGGTGGTGCTGTGGTTCTTACAGAGCCCATGTTGCTGATTGCACAAAAGGTTGTACTTGTCGATGTGATCTGAAAGTTGGCGGTGGACAATCTTTTTAAGTAGTTTGCTCAGATGTGGGAGAATGGAGATTGGTCTGTAACTGTCAGAGGAAAGAGGGTCCAAGGCTTTAAATATCAGGATGACTTTGCCAACCTTCCAGGGACTTGGTATGGTTGCTGAAACCAATGCAAGGTTAAAAATGAATGTTAGAGGTTTGGCGATGGCAGAGGCAATGAGCTTGAGCAGGGAGAGGTAGAGGCTATTGGTACCAGGGCTACAGCGGAAGGGGATGCTCTTAATGAGTTTGGTAGTAAGCTTTTTGGAGATGACCCTGAAGTAGAAAGACAGAGGGGTGGGGACAATGGAGGTAGAAGAAGGAAGATGTGGGTCACTAGCACAAATAACTAGAATCAGGAGTTGCTGAGACGGAGTTTGCTGAGGTGGGCAGTGAGGTCATTGAACTTTATGTTGAAAGCCTGGGAAACCTCAAACGGATCTGTCAGAGGGCCAGTAGGGGAGTTTAAGTTGATTATAGGGCTATGGGATCATGGAGTAAGGAGGGAGCCAAGGGAGTTCCAGAAACAACAAGGGTTTATACGGTTTTCTGTTTAAAGTCTCTGGTAGAAGTTACATTTTTGAGACTTGGCAGTTTGCATGCATTTATTACACAAGCTCTTATATTCCTTCCAGAGGTCAAGAGTGGGTGCCCGCTGTAGGTAACCTGTTTGGAATCCCTTTATTTCATGAGGGCCAGGAGCTTCTTTGTGATCCATCAGGTGCAGCCACCTCTCACTCTTCTAGTAGTAAGTGGGAAGTGGCTATCCTGAATCCTAATGAGGGCATCAGTGAGAAAGTTCATTGCCACACACACATCAGTCAGGGAGTAAGAGCTGAGCAGTTTACAGCGCAGACATCCTGAAGGAGATTGATGGGATTGGAGTTGTTAAAATCATGGAAGGATAGGTAGTTGTGGGAAGGACGCTTGGTTTTGGTGGTCCAGAGAATATATATATAGGGGAGTGGTCACTGATGGAGACAGACAAGGTCTCCCTGGTACCAACCTAATAGTTTATTAGATAATAATCTAAAGATATTTTCTAAAATAATTCTTAGTAGATTAATTGAAACTATAAAAGTAACAGGTGTGCTGTCCCCTTTTCAAGCTGGATTTCATAAGGATTTCTCTGCATTGGATAATAGTTTTATACTTTTTCACCTCATAGAGAAGTATGTACATCTCAGGAAGCAGAAATTGTATGTAATGTTTGGGGTTATTCCACAGCATTCATTTGATACTATATCTAGGACAAAGCTTTGGGATATATTATTCAAATGAGGCATAGATAAAGCATTGGTTGACATCATACATGATTTGTATAATAATAATTGAGCACAGGTAAGATTGGGAATGGGTGGACAACTCTCTGCTCCTATTGAAATCGATAGAGGAGTTAGGCAAGGATGTGCCCTAGCCCCAATCTTATTTACATTATATATTGATGGGTTATTATCAAATCTAACTAATTTAAATTCAGACTCCCCTAAAATACAAAATCAGCCTTGTTCAATTCTTGCTTATGCAAATGATTTGGTGATACTTGCTCTGACCCAAAAGGGGTCACAACCAACAATTAGTTTACCAGAAGATAGATCTAGAGCATTACAACTTAAAATAAATGTAACTAAAACTAAAATACTTATGATCAGTCCCCATAATAATAAGAAGGGTGGAGTCTGGTTTTTACAGGATAATAAACTAGAACATGTTAAAAATTATGTATATCTAGGGGTTGAATTCAATGATAATGGCTTACGGAACCACCAATTTCAAAGATGTTTAGATACTCTAACTAAAACAATGCTGGGATTGGTCTGTTTTAATAACAGATATGGAGGAAAAAGTATGAAACCCTTGATCCAAGTAGTTAAATCCAAATATGAATCCCAACTCCTACACGGTACAGAAATTTGGAAAGTGGCCAAGATGGAAAAACTTACTATTCCCATGTTTAAATATTTAAGGAATATATTAGGAGTAGGGAGGTCATGTTCTGCATCATATATCAGGTCAGTGCTGGGATTTAGTAATATTAAAGCTTTATGCGACATAAGACAGATCAACTTTTGGATACATATATATCGGCTTCCGATATCCAGAATTACTTTTTTGAGTATGTAGGAAAAAAAAAGAAATGGTTTCATATGGGATATACCTATGGATTTTGGTACTCAAAGATTTTAAAATGATTAAATAAATAAAAATTAGAAACACTAGCAGGATATGTCAAGAAGCGGGTCTTACTAAGTAATAAATATAAGAAATATGTGATAAAAAAATTGGAAATTATTGGGAAAAGCAAGATTTAGAACAAATAAAAAATTCAGCTTATTCCAAATGGTTTGCACATAACAACCTTAATTTTGGATATAAAGCATACCTTGATGTACTGACCAATCCTACACTAAGAAGAACATTTACTGTATACAAATTTGAGCAATTTGACAGCAGTATCCTAAGATATATATATATAAAAAAAAACACTGATGAAAATTCTAGTTGTGCAATTGGCAGACAAGAAGATTTAATCCACGTTATGTAGTATTGTGCATGGCACAACAAAGAGTGTATATACTGGTTAGGTCCCTTTATAAATAATATGTACAGTGTTGATTATGTAACTCTGACTTTCATAATAATACACACGCAAGATGCATATTCTGTTCAAAGAATAGCCAAATTCTTTCTGGCAGCTAGAAAAATAAAGAGGAAAATCAGCAATGCAATCACAATGGCGGGATTTTAATCTTGTAATTATTACAGCTAAAAGTCACTATTTGTATATTTATATGTTTTTTTATATAATTGTTTGTGTTTGTGTCTTTTTATATTTTGTGTTAACTGTATGTGTATTTGATGAAGACTCTTCAAGTTAAACAATAAACTTGATTGATTGATTGACAGGGCCCCTGCCTGGAGTTCTTTGTCCTCCCTGTTTGTGGCCACCCAATCAAGAAGCGAGTGATTTTGGGTGTGGGTGTGCCTGGTGGGGATAGAGGTAATTTGCACCAGGTTATATTGTTTGAGTAGGCTGGCGTAGTCAAGTTCCTGGGAACTTTACCTATTAAGCTTGAAGTCACCAAGGAGAATTGTATCGCTGGGAGGACAGAGTTGGCCTAGCCCAGACAGATGATTAACTAGGCCAGGTGTGCCCCTGTT
This sequence comes from Neoceratodus forsteri, assembly GCA_016271365.2. NCBI lineage: Eukaryota > Metazoa > Chordata > Ceratodontiformes > Ceratodontidae > Neoceratodus > Neoceratodus forsteri. The sequence goes on from CM028129.1 coordinate 30,871,075, forward strand.
CAGGGGGTTGTAGCAACAGCCAAGGTACATTTTTTTGGATTAGCCTAGGGTCAGCTCGGAGATAAGTCACTCACAAGGAGAGTTTGGGTCAGATGTGAGAATAAGTGTGGCTGTTAGGGGTTCTCTGATGTAGAGAGCACTGTCACCCCCCTTCTTCCCAGGGTGATCATGGTGCAGTGTGGAGTAGCCTGGCAGTGGGCAAGTATCATCATAGATGTGTGGTTTAAACCATATCTCGGTGAGATCCAGGACTTGTGGCTTGTAGAGGGTTATCCAGGCTTCAAGGACAGGGTATTTGAATGGGAGGCTGCATTTGTTTAGGTGTGCAATCTTAAATCCTGTGGAGCTGACCCACATAGTGTAACTATTACCGAGATGTTGTATACTGGAAACCATGACTGGGAAGTAACAATACTAGGTTATAGTCTGTTTAGGAGAGACAGGGAGGGTAAAAAAGGAGGGGGCAGCGCTTTACATCAGGAAGGATATTAGAGCAACTGAAATACAAGGAATGTAGGAGGGGCAAAGGTACTGTGGGTCACCCTTGAGATGGGCAATGGTGCTGCTATTTGCATGGACATGATATACAGACCTCCAGCACAGGGGCTGGAGGGGGACAGGGTTCTAGTGGAATACATCCACACGATGGCAACTAAAGGGGAGGTGTGCTGGTAGGTGATTTTAACATGCCAGATATGGATTGGAGCAACCCAGCTGCTGCTTGAGCCAGGAGCAGGGACTTCCTGCACTCTGTGTAAGGGACAGGCCTCAGGCAGCTAGTGCTAGAGCCCACCAGGGAGGGTGCAGATTTGGACTTTGTCATCACCAATATGGACAGAATTGAGGAAGTCAGGGTGGGCGGACACCTGGGATCCAGTAATCATCGTATGGTGTGGCTCAGCATAAGTAAAGTGGCAGAGTCAATCCACACAAACACAAGGATCCTGGATTAGACTTTACTAAGACGGGGGTATGTCTCAAGCATGCCCTGGCAGGGAGTGACAAATGAGGTGAAGTGGAGGAGCAGCGGGCCCATCTGAAAGGAGCCATAGTGGAGACAACAAACCTTTGCATTAGGCAATTAAACAAGGCAAGAGAAAGAGAAAGCCACTATGGTTCTCAAAGGAAGTGGCCGGGGTGGAAACGACAAAAAAGATGGCTTTCAGGAATTACAAGGAAACACAGCTGGAGGAGTAAAGATTAGTGTACCTGGATAAACAGAGGGAGGCAGGGAATGCAGTCAGGAGAGCAAAGGCACAAACGAAGAAAACAATAGCATGGGAGGTAAGAAAACGGGACAAGACTCTTTATAGGTGCATTAGTGAAAGGAAAAAAAAGTGGGTGGGATAGTGAGACTAAAAGGGGAAGAAGGGAAGTGTGTGGAAGGGGATCGGGAAAAAGCATCACTACTAAACAAATATTTTCATTCTGTAGTCACGGAAGAAGGAGAAGATGAGGGTCCACAGTTAGGCAACATAAACAAATATGGGAGAGAGGTAGACACCAGTTCATTTACAGAAGAGAGAGTCCTAAAAGAACTAATAAAACTGAAAGTGGACAAGGCACTGGGTCTGGATGGGATACATCCTAGAATATTAAGGGAGCTAAGGGACGTGCTGGCAGCACCACAGGCAGCCCTGTTCAATGAGTCATTTGATACAAGAGTGGTACCCGAGGGATGGAGGAGGGCAGATGTGATCCCTCTTCACAAAAGTGGAAGTTGGGAGGAGGCTGAAAACTATAGACCAGTCCACCTCACCTCGATGGAGGAAAAATTATGGGGTCAACACTTAAAGAAAGGATTGTGGAACGCCTTGAATCCAGTGTAGCATAGGATCCAAGACAGCATAGATTCACAGTGGGAGGGTCATGTCAAACAAATCTAATTGAATTATTTTACTGAGTGACTAGGATAGTGGATCGGGAGGAGCAGTAGTTGTGACTGGTTCCATGTCATAACAGCAGTCACAAAACAGTGATCGCTATTATGGCGAGTGTATATAACTGAAAATCAAATTGGAGATGTAAAAAAAGTGTTTTTGGATTCTCAAGTCTGGGGGGGTGCATGTCAGGGAGGGGCAAATTCGGGATGTCAGAAAGAAATAAGTGCCGCAGTTCGGAGCTGCAGCAAAATGTAACCCGCTACAAGTCCCGAACCCAGTACCTGTTGTGCCACAGCTAGCCACCCACACCACCTGGCCATGTGGCTAGCTCAGCGGCAGCAAGTACTCCAGTTCCTCTCAACCCCTTCCCTGTCCCTCCCTTCCTTCCCCCACCATTCCCCCTCAACTCTCCTTCCCTTATTTGCCATCCCGTACCCTCACTATTGTGCAGGGTAGCCCAGAATAATAGCTTCCAAAATAAGTCTACATTTGTAGTCGCTCATTTTGGGTTGCTATTATTATGTGATATCATTGTGACCTACCTGGATTTCAGTAAGGCCTTCGATTCTGTTCCACATAGAAAACTGGTAAACAAGCTGGGCAGTCTGGGAGTGGGTCTCAAGGTGGAAAACTGGGTTAGGAACTGGTTGAGTGATAGAAGACAGAGGGTCATGGTAAATGGAGCTGAAGCTGAGGAAAGGAGGGTAACCAGCAGGGTGCAACAGGGATCAGTTTGCACAGCTCTAATACATATTGAACATTAGAAACACCCACAAAAGAGGTCAGGCACTCATTTAAGCAATAATGCATGGCAAGGTGTGTGTCGTGCTGGAATAACGTCACACCTTGGGTGGTTGGGGATGAGGCTGCAGGCTGAGTGCATTCAACACCTGAGAAGTGACATTATCCAGCATGACTCACATCCCAGAGCACAGTATTGCTATTATACAATGGCTTAAAGCAGCAGTACTATTAAAAAAAAAGTTTGTACTTTTTTGACAATTTATTCCCTGTGTTCTGCTGATCATATACCTGGTTCTCTTTCCCGCCGGCATTGTACTATCATTGAGTAATTTGCTCAGTTATCCTCTGCTTTTGTTTACATTTCTGCCACCAAGCATGTTGCACTGGAACCCCATCTGCTGCCAACTGCACATGTGTATGACTTGCAGGGACATCGGGAATGGTCAGCAAAGGGTCCCACTGCTGTAGTCAAAAGACATGATGCTACCTGAAGGAAAAGAGCAACTGAAAATTAGTCAGCCTCCATATTTATTGTGGTGCCACAACAATTCAAATAAAATGCAAATATCTAAAAAACTAAAGATGACTGAAAAAAATATTTACAGGTATGGAAACTGGATCATTGACCGCATGCTTTCAGTCAAAAAGCAGAATTTTGATACACCTCTACCTGATTTGGTAGTACTGCTGCTTTAAATACAAAAAGAAAAGAAGATTACAAATGTTTAAAGTACTTTTCAGATATTTTTTTAATGTTTTTTTCCTAAGTGGAGGTAAACATATATAAAAAGAGGTGCGTACTTCCTACTTTGGGCCAGTAGGCAGCTCTGTGTGAGCCTTGTGTATGTGTGCTGAGACATTGCAACCCTCCCCCACCCAACCATCTGTCTTGGTGTGTTTTTTGGTGTTTGTTCCTGCTTTCTAGAAGGACACTGAAGTTAGAGAACCTGATAACATTTTCTTCAAGACTTTAGAAGGCAATCTGTGTGCCTCCCAGATCGTGAAACAGCTGGCCAATCTGTAAGTACAGCTTAGTGTGCGGAACACATGCAGTTTAATCATTGTGGATGCTTTTACCAGTTTCACTTTAACTTGAAAGTTCTCCCAGTACAGTTGGTCCTATTTACTGTTTGAACTGGGAGACTGCAAACTAAAACTAGTACTTGAACAGGTATTTCTGCTCAGTCTTTACTGAGGAAGAGGAGGGTAATGGGTCTGAAGGGAGTACAAGGGGTGAGAATAGTGCAGAAACGGACACAAGTCCCTTTACACGAGAAATGGTCCTGAAGGAACTGGAAGTAATAAGAGTTGATAAAGCAATGGGGCCAGATGGGGTGCACCCCAGGGTCCTTAAAGAACTAAGAGAGGTGGTGGCTGAACCTCTGGCTATCCTGTTTAGCCGATCACTGGAAACAGGGGAGGTACCCAAAGACTGAAGGACAGCAGATGTAGTCCCCTTATACAAAAGTGGGAATAAAGAGGAAGTGGGGAACTACAGACCAGTCAGCCTCACCTCGGTAGTGGGGAAGATCATGGAAGCACTACTGAAGGAGAGATTGGTGGAACATCTGGTTGTCAATGGACTACAGGACCCAAGGCAGCATGGTTTCACCAGGGGGAGGTCATGTCAGACCAACCTCGTTGAATTTTTTGACTGGGTGACTAGGGAGGTGGATCAGAGGAGGGCAGTGGACATGGCCTATCTGGACTTCAGCAAGGCCTTTGACACTGTGCCACATAGAAGACTATTACACAAACTGGGGAATATGGGTGGGGGCAGGACAGTAGTGTGGTTGGTAGGTAACTGGCTGGGTGGCAGGACACAGAGGGTGGTGGTAAATGGCTGTCACTCCACAGAGGGAAGAGTGACCAGTGGGGTACCACAGGGATCAGTGCTGGTCCTATTCAACATCTTCATCAGTGACATTGCATGGGATCTAGAAGGCAGAATTTCACTGTTCGCTGATGACACAAAGCTCTGTAACAGAGTAGACACACCAGAGGGTGTAGACAGAATGAGAAGCGACCTGCAGAAACTTGAAGAAAGGTCAGGGGTTTGGCAGTTGAAATTCAATGCAAAGAAGTGCAAGATAATGCATATGGGGCACAAAAACCCTAGCACAATATATCAGTTGGGGGTGAGGATATAGCATGCACCAAGCAGGAAAGGGATCTTGGGGTTGTCATCTCTGATGACCTCAAGGTAGGAAACAGTGTGACAAGGCAGCAGGTAAAGCAAATATGATGCTGGGATGTATAGGCAGGGCATCACCAGCAGGAAAGGGAGGTCATAATTCCGCTATACAAGACACTAGTGAGGCCCCACCTGGAGTACAGTGTACAGTTCTGGAGACCATACCTACGTAAGGACATAGACAGGGTAGAGAAGGTTCAGAGGAGGGCAACAAAGATGGTGCATGGATTGCATCACAAGTCCTATGAAGACAGGTTGAAGGAACTGAACGTGTACTCCCTGGAGGAGAGGAGGGAGAGAGGGGATATGATAGAGACATACAAGTATTTTACAGGGAGGAACAGGGTGCAGGAAAACACTATTTTTAAGTGAAAAAGATGTTCCAGGACTAGAGGGCATGGGCTGAAGTTGGAGGGAGGACGATTGAGAGGAAACATGAGAAAGAATTTCTTCACAGAACGGGTGGTGGACAAGTGGAACGCCCTGCCAGAGGAAGTGGTGGGGGCTGAAACAATCACAGGATTTAAGAATGCATGGGATAGACATAAAGGAATTCTAGAGGTCAGGGGTAAGGGGCAACAGACTTCTAGGAAAACAAACTGAACTTACAAGCTCAAATGGGCAGACTGGGTGGGCCATAGGCCCTTATCTGCCAACACTGTCTATGTATCTATGTATCTATAAAACGTGAGGCTACCATTCTGCTGATAATGTGCTGCATGATTTAAAGCACTTGCCTGTTGGCAAGCTGCAGAAGTTATGGATTCATTTTTGTGTTTGCTTGCACACATGTGCAAGAAACACATTGCATCAGCTTTCTTTACAAACGGGTTGTAGAGGCGTGGCAGTGTTGTGCCGAATGGCAGCAGCCCATTCAGAGGCTGGTCTCCACCTGGCCAATAGAGAAGCATGCTCTGGATCACTGCAATTAACTAGGCTACTACATCAAAGAAACTGAACCGCTGCAATCAGGGCTCGCCCCATCAGTATGCAATCAGCTGTTCGGTACACTCCCTGACTGCAGCAGCCAATTACATAGCTCCATGGTGCTGTGTTTCTATGGTGGCAGATGACGGCTTCTCTGTCGGCCTTACAAAGCCAATGGAAAGCTGCCACCCATCATTCAGTGTGCCTTCCTGGTGAAAAAGCCGATGGGGTAGCCCACTCCCCATTGGCATAATGCTCCCCCCACTAATTTCTTATGTGGCGATAGGGGTGCCCAATCCCCCTGTCAGCATGCCCCTTTCTTCTTAATTTTGCCAACGCGGGAGCCCACTCCTCATCGGCATAATACTTCCCCCCTCCAATTTCTTCTGTGCCAGGGGGTGATCAATCCCCCATGGCTCTTGTCTCCACTGACCCCAGCATTGATATGTGTAGCAGTGCCCAATCCCCCGTTGGCTATAGCCCCCCCAAACAGTCAGGTAGCATGCTGGGAGCCCACCCCAGTGTGCCCAGACAAAATGTCGCTGTAAAAAAGAAAACCTTCCCGCAATGTTGTTTTTTTTTTTTTTTTTTAAATAAACCTGTAAAGTAAAAAACGGTCCCTCGTCGAGTCCCCCAACCAGCACCCACCCTCTGCGTACCCCACCTCCCCATCCCCTCATCACCCCATACTTACCTCTGGAGTTTGGATCGATGATCTTCAGTGGACGAGCAACATGTCTGCACTCTTCAAAGTCGACCGCGCACTGAGGAAATGCCAGTAAGCCGTATAATGGAATAAATAGGGTTTTTTCAACTTTGATGCATATCTCAGGCATTGTTTTGAATTTTGGCACCACATTTTCAACATGGGGTTTTTGGGAACCCTCCTCATGAATTCTGGCACTGTCATTTTGTTATTCCATCCCGAAACGTGATTTTGCAGTCACTGCATGGAACCACCTTTTGGGACTGATTAATGAAACGACAGTGTCACAGTTCATGAGGTAGGCCCCCCAAAAGCCTACGTTGAAAATTTGGTGAAAAAATTCCTAAAAATGATTATTTTAAGAGCGTGCATTTCACAGTTCCTATGCACGCTCGTAACTTTGAGAATTTTTAATATTTTCACTCCAGATTTTCAACACTGGCATTTTACCCCACCTCCTTATGAAAAATACAGCTATCATTTTTCATGCCTCACCCAAAATATGTTTTCACACATGTATCGCGCATTGGTGCCGTCAGTGTCAAAATCAATGTTTGGGACACATTACAAAGATCACAGTGACACTGTCCATGAGCAGAGGTGCTAAAATGGCTATGTTTAAATTTTGATGACAGAAGTCCATAAAATGACTCTTTTACAAGCATCCATTGTGGAATTTCCACACACCTTCATAAGTTCACGAACTTATGAACAGTACAGCAGTCATTTTTCACACCTGGCCGAAATGTATTTTCACACATCTGGCGCAGAATAGCATGTTTGCTGTAGGAAATTACTGTTCGGACAGATTAATAAAATCACAGTGACACTGTTCATGAGTAGAGGTCCCAAAATGCCTATCTTGAAAATCTGCTGTAAAAAAATCCCCAAACTAATTACACTGCGGGTGTACATTGCGCAGTTTCTACGCATGCTCGTGACTTCACCAGTTTTTGTATATTTTCACTCCAGATTTTCAACAGTGACATTTGTTACACCTCCTCATGAACAGTACACCTGTCACTTTTCACATCCTGTCCGAAATGAGTCTTCACACCTGTGGTGCCAAATGGCACAGTCGCTGTGCAAAATCACCTTTTGCCTAAAGAACTGATAGTGTCACTGTTCATGTGGTGGGGTCACAAAAAGCTCATGTGGAAAACTTGGAGTAAAAATACCAAGAAATGTCCAGGGCATCAGAGTTTTTGACCATAATGTCCTACCCCATAGGGACTGACAGGCGTCGGGGGGGTGTGACTAAGGAATGTTGACTATAATGCTCATGCCATTCCACCCCCACCCCCACCGTGCAGCCAGTGATAGGCATCAAGGTGAAGCTGGGACTCTTAGTTCCCAGAGTTCACCCCGTTCTCCTATACTGCACCCATTTCAGCATCTTTCCTTAAGGAATGAGGTGAATGTAAAGCCCAAACACCCCAAGGCACACCTCAACACTTGTCAGTGTCTGAAGGGTAGGGTGAGGTGAAATGTCATGACCATCATGGGTGACAGCCCAGAGGTACACCCCAATGCCTGTCCATCTCTGCAGTTTGAGGGTGGAGTTCACATCAGTTCAATACTTCAATGTCATTCCTATACTGCATCTCTCTAACTCCTGCTCTTCAACTGCTAATGCCAGCAAGCAAACATTCGGCATTGACAAATGCTTGTTATTTGCTGGCTTCACTTTATTATGAAAGGTCTCCTGATACATTTGGTCTTGTTTAGTGTTTGTACTGGGAGACAGCAAACTAAATGTGATGCTGGGAAACAATGTATACATCACCAAAGGTACTCACAGTTAAACGACAGTGCATGCAGTAGCCATTTCGGAAAGAATGGTGACAGAAATATAAAAGAGTTTTTTTTTTGTGAACAGAATTGGTGTTTTAGTACTCAATCCAGGATCAAGAAAATTGGCATGTGTGTCGGGGGGCACTGGTTATGATGGCTTTTCTCACTATAATAATGGTAGAGGTGCTCCGAATGTTCAGGGTCAGCTGACCAGCTGGGGACACAGTATGAGGAGTGATTTATTACCTTTACATTCTGTCCTCTATGGGCCGGATCTTCATGCAGTGATGTTATACTGAGATAACGTCACTGGTGAAGGTGGGCAGTGACCAGTCAGAGCCCAGGGTTCTTTCCTTGCCTTTGAATAATATGCAATAGTCTCCACTCTTCTCACAGCATTTTGAGGTGCTGAAATCCAGAGTACTGCCAAAGCCAGTCTCAAGAAACTTGGCTTCCCTTTGGCACTTCTATGTCTTGCTGCAGTACCTTTCACTGGCCCCAGGACTGATCCCCATGATGGTGTCACTGTAGAGAACAAACAGGATATCAGTGGGATCAGTAGTTCTACTGAGTCAATCTGACTATGCCAAGAGAGAAGAGGGGAAAAAATAGTCACCCAAAGAGTAACAGCAGTAGGGCAAAATGCTCAGCCCAGCTTATCAAATGAAACAGTAACACGTGCATTAGGAATGCTAAATTCAACAAAAAGAGTTCTGTATGCTTCCTCTATATGCTAACAAAACTATGTGAGAAAATGTTTCCAATAATTTGTTTTTGTTCTTTTTCTACTGCAAACATAAAACTGCTAAACCAATTTATCCAATTGTGTTAGACACCAGGGGCCCGATTCCAAGAGACGTATGTCACAATTCGCTGGCGCTTGTGAGTTGCAACATATGCCGTTATGCTAGGGACCCTGTGCCCAGTTCCAGAACAGGCAGGGTCCCTGGCAACTACATCCTGTCACTTGATGCCCCTCCAGCATTTCACCAAAGGAAAGGCTACCTACACAGGGTGCCACAAGCCACAGTAATGCTCTCTGATAGGGCACAAGCTTCGTATGGCATGGCCCCACCCAAAGCCCCACTCCCTGACACTGTGGCAATGCCCTGCAGGGCTGGTGGAGGGGCAGGGGGCCACTGGACTTCCATGGAGTGAGTGGCATGATGGGGGATGTGAACAGCACTGCAGGGCAATACCTGGAGATGGGGGCTCGGGGGTGCCAGCAGCTCACAGAGGGCTACCCTGCCAATGGGGGACTGGTGGGAGCCTATATGGGACCAGGGGGTGGCTGTTGGGGCACCAGGCACAGAGGTGCACCCATGGTGGACATAGGGTACTGGTGGACCAGCTAATAGCTGGTCTAACTGTACTTAGACAACTGTCTTCTGAGGCCCAACCTGGAATAGCACATTTGCTATTCCGTCAGCCACCGTCCTGGAATTAGACGTAACTGCTGCCTTAAACCCCCCTTGCGCCATGCCACAGGAGCTTTCTGGTGCAGCCCACCTTTGCTGCAGTCAGATTACAACATGTCATAGGCTTCTTTCTGGAATACTGATTGGCGTACTGCATGGTGCAAAGTGCGACTTGTGCCATATGTGTTGGTGCAAGTTGCAGTGCGCCAGTGCGTATGCATTTCAGAATTGTGCCAGAGGATACGCTGACTTTGGATATGTATGTCAAATGTTGTCTATGCCTGCATGAGCAGAGAATTTATAAATATCCACAATTTTGAGAATTTTTGCAAAATTTGGCAAATATTTAAATGGTAAAGTTTTGAACCCCTGTGATTTAAAAAATCTTGAATCCAATTCTCTCCATAATAAGGTCACTCTATAAGCATTATCAAAAGGTTATTCATGCTAATTTGTACACACCTAGCTCCCAAGGTGCCTGAGTTACATGCAGATGACATTTTTTCAGGAAAGTTCCTGCAAAAAATGAAGTGACATAGTTTGAGCAAATATAAATTTGAGAAGATGCATCACAATGTCATGAAATTTGGCACATTGTTTGAACACCTATCTTCAAGTAACCATGCCAAACTTAACATTTCTGGCCCAACAGATGATTCAGGTATATGCAGATAAAAATGTTCATGAAATGTAGTACAAAAAATAAAACTGATAAACTTTGAGCACTTATAAGTTTGAAACTATCTATCCTAATTCTATGGTACTTGGCACATCATTGTAACTTCTCTCAAAACATGAGTATGCAAATGTTCAAAGCTCTAGCTCAGGGGATGGCCAGGGTACGACCAAATTACTAAATTTTAACATGTTCATGAAATTCCGGCATAATTTCACAAAATGTCATAAAAATTCCACAAATTCAGAATGTTCCCATTCGGTACAGCACTAGTATGTATGCAATAAGAGTAGATTAAGGATGTGAAGTAAAACACGGTTTGGTATAGTTGCACCATTTCAATGCATTTCAATTGTACAAAGAAAGGAGAATGATCAACCAACCAACTACTTCAGTGAGTTTTAGAGAAGGTAAGCAATCATAAAATGTGGGTTTTAAACTGGAAATAACATGATTCAAAAAAGGTTGACAGTGTGTTGCAGGTATGTGGGTATAAAGATAACACTGGACACAGTAATAGGGTTCAACACACCAGCAGTGTGTTTTATTTTAGAAAAAAATAAAACAAATAAATAAATATAAATAAAACAGCTCAAACAAGACAAGAAAATAAATAATAGTTCAAGGCTATTTTACATTACTTCAGGTATCTCAAATTCCTGTTTAGGCCAGGTCCTTCTGCTTACCTTACTTCAGATAAGTGAGACTGGCAATGCAGCTAATCTGACTCTAGGTTTGAGGAGGGCGTATATAGTAACTCTTTTTAACTTATTTTAATTTGTCATATTCTATATGTAAGCACTGTTATTGTATTTATTTACACAAAATGTAAAAAACAAAAACAAGGCACTGCATCAGCATGTGGTCTAAAAGCAAAACAAAATGGTTATATTAAATGCATGCTGAAAATAGAAAATAGAGTTAAAAATCTACATTTCGACCTTAGGTCTTTTTCAGGAAATATTTAAAAGGAAAAAAACTGTTTTTTTTTCTCTTTTAGATATTTCCCGAAGAAGACCTAAGATCGAGACATAGATTTTTAACTCTATTTTCTATTTTCAGTGTGCATTTAATCCAACCATTTTGTTTTCTTTATTTTTGCTGTTTCTCATTATGTCTTGTTTCTAACTCTTGTTAGGTGCCCAGAGCCTCTGGGAGTGTGCGTCCTACAAATAAAGTTGCCTTGCCTTGCCTCCCACATATTGGAAAGTCCCTCCCATAGCATTCAATTAGTTCAAGAACGGTCCCTAAATAGGAAAACTCCTTCTCTAGTATATAATGATGTTTTGCTTATGGGAAGTCTCCCTATAGGAAATCCCCTTCCTGAGGTCTTGCTAACAGGTCAGCACCTATTTTCTATATAAGCAAACAGTGCAAACATTTATTTCATTTATACGTGTGCTGTATTGTTATAGTATGTGGACACTATCCCTTTAATTTAGTTCTCAGGGCTCTATATATAATCAGGCTCCCTTAGAGACCTGCAGTGTCACTTTAGTCATTAATTTGTTTAATTTCTTTATTGTGTTTAGTTTATCTTGCAGCCCTCTCCTAATTCTGAGTGCTACTTCAACTGTATAGCATTTCCACATACATAGGGACATAGAAACATAGAAACATAGAAGTTGACAGCAGATAAGGACAGCAAGGCCCATCCAGTCTGCCCATTTTTTTTTCTACCATCTAGGTTTTAAGTGAGTACCTAGGTGGGCAAATGTCTTGCCTAGAAAATATTGCACTAATACAAATCACGAGACCACTTAATCTGGGACCATGGCTCTCCTTATTGTATTTTTATTGCTCCTAAGGTGCAGAGTTTTCAGCAATACTGTGCAATTCGAAGTACCTCAATACAATTCAGTTCTCCAATGTACCTTATCAATACCTAATGTTATAACAGTCTACCATGCAGACACTATGTCATTCTCCTCTCCCCTTTTAGCCTATTCCCCCCGGTTAGCCTACACCCCCTTGCTACTGTCCTCACCTATGTCTACCCAAGCACTTACATTGATCACGATCAACTGTCATTACAGTGGTGCCGCCTCTTGCACAGCACGATATGGGTTGCCGCGAAGAAATAAAAAAGCAGTCTCCATTCTTATAAGCTCCTTAAAGAAAGTTATACTTCTGCTTCTTCTCTGCTCAGGAAATGTGGAGCTCAACCCTGCCCCCACAACTTACCTCGCCTATCGATTTTGCTGAGGCCACAGGTCTCAAAATGATGATGGTCAACATTTTAAGCCTGCCTAAAAACTTGTACTGCTGCAAGCCTGGGCTGCACATTAACCCAGACCTTATCATAATTACTGAGTCGTGGTTAAAAATGGCGAACACTGATCAACAAATATCACTGCAGGGCTACAATTTATTTAGAGCAGATAGAGAGTCTAGAGGCGGGGGTGGTTATCTCGCCAAATCTAAGTACTTGGTCACCAACTAGTTGCAATCTAGCCAAGGAGATTTGAGTTAGTTGTTGAGCCTTCATCTCCCTTCTCGGAATGTATCACTATCCTAGGTGGCTAGAGACCCCGTCTGGTGGTGATGAAGTCCTTAATCTTTTGAAATCCATGTTCGTAGATGCAAAAACTGAAACAATATTTCTAGGAGATCTAAATATGGACTGGCTGTCACCTAAATCACACAGCCTCAAATCCTTTGTGACGAGCTAGGTCTTGGGCAATTAGTCAGTGAACCTACTAGGAACAACACTCTAAATACTGCCAACAGTTCCATTCTAGATGTGGTACTAACCACCCATCCACACAAAATATCTCATTTGGCAGTGTTTCACCAGCGACATGAAGCGATCATGGAATTGTTGCTTGCATAAGATCTCAAATTAAGGCCGTCCAACCCATCTTTATAACAAAAAGATCCTTTTGCAAATTCAGTGCAGTAAACTTCCTATCTGACCTGAGCATGATCAGATGGCAAGATCTTCACCTAGGCAAAGATGTCAACAAGGCAGCTTGCATCCTTAATGACAAACTCACTACAATAATAAATAAGCATGCCCCTTTCATCAAAGTAAGGGTACGGAACAATTCCAACCCCTGGCTCACCTCGGATCTCAAGGCAGCCCTTATAGCTCGAGATAAGCTCTGGGCTAAAGCTAGACATTCCAACGAATCTTTGGATTGGCAGGCCTTTAGAACAGCCAGGAGTAACTGTGTGAAAAAACTTTGCTCTGCTAAAGCTAACTATTATATTTCTACTCTCGAACAAGCTAAAGGTAACCCTCATAAAATATGGAAGACTATCAAAGCTATAGAAGGACGGCCCATGGCCCCCTTTGTCCCAACAAAGATAGTTGCAAGTGGCAAGATTGTGGAAAACAAGTCCCTAATCCAGGAGGAACTTAACTCCTACTTTGCCACAGCTGGATTAGCTTTTGACTCGTCACCTTATGCTGGTGCTGCGGTGAGCCAGCATACCCCTCCCACCACATCTAGTCCTGCACCCAGCCCCTTCCAACTGCGCAAGATAACTTATAAAGAAGTAGAAGATTCTCTTCTTAACTTAGACACCAAAAAAAGCACAGGGGACGATGGCTTGGAACCCTTTTTCCTAAGGTCAGGTTACGCCCATCTCACTGCCCCAATTCTCCACATCTTCAATCTTTCCATTACATCTGCTACTGTGCCGTCCTGCTGGAAATCAGCACATATCCTCCCTCTATTTAAATCTGGTGACCCATGCGATGTAAACAACTATAGGCCTATCTCCATATTGCCTATCCTTTCTAAAGTTCTCGAAAAACTGATCCATATTCAGTTAAAATCTCACTCTGAAACCTTCTCTCTCATTAACCCAGCTCAATCTGGCTTCCGGGCTAATCATAGCACAATCACTGCACTAGCAAAAGTAACCAATGATTGGATGTCTGCTATAGATGCTAAGAAGGTAACTGGTGCAGTCATTTTGGACCTCAGCAAAGCTTTTGATACTGTTGATCACAAACTATTAGTCAATTGCCTTGCAAAGTTGGGTGCCACATACCACACCACCAGTGGTTCTCTAGCTACCTAACTGGAAGATTCCAAAAAGCAAAGGCGGAAGGCTTTTTCTGCTGCCTTGCCAGTTGCAAGAGAGTCCCCAAGGATCCATCTTAGGCCCTATCTTGTTTTCTCTGTACATTAATGACTTAGATGCTAACATATCACGTCCAATCTGCACTTTTGCAGATGATACTGTGTTGTATACTTCTGGCTCATCGTTATCTGAAGTCAAGGAGTGCTTCAAGTGGACTCGCACAATTTGAGCATAATCTAATAAAGGCAAAGCTTCTGCTCAATGCTAAGAAGACTAAAGCGATGATATTCTCCGCAGTGCTGTCTCAGGCCCCCCAATACCCTTGCCCAAGACTTCATTGTCACCACTCTAAACGAGCCTCTGGAAGTTGTAACCAGATTTAAATATCTAGGTATCTGGATCGACAATAAATTATCTTTCAGTGACCACATCAAGCTGTCTCTAGAAGATTAAAAGCAAGGTTAGGTTTCTTCTACAGAAATAGCCCCTTTTCCCTTGAAACCTCGAAACAAGCTTGTACAGGCCACTTTTCTCCCTACTCGACTATGGCGATGTAATCTATTCCTCCACCACTCTTTGCAAATCTAAGTAAACTGGACATCCTTTATCACCGTGCGTTCACGGTTCATTACCAACTCCTTACCGTTCGCCCACTGTGACTTATATGCAGCTGTTGGTCGAACATCCCTTACTACTAGACGCCTGCTCCATGCTGGGCTATGGACTCTTAAACTGCTCCTGCAGAAATTGCCAAGCTATCTCTCTTCCCTTATTAGTATCTCACATAGTGCATACTCGTTAAGAAAATCTGACTTTACTATGCTTGACATACCAAGGACACGGACTTCCCTTGGTAAACGTGCTATTGCATATGCCCTTCCCTCCATTTGGAACCAATTACAAACCGTACTGAAACTAACTAGCACAGTTTCAATAAACTTCACAAATCGCTAAGTTCAGCCAAAATAAAAGACACCTGTAACTGTCATTAAGTCTCTTCCTTCCCATGTGTGCCATATTTATCCACTGGTAAGGTATAAATGATTTGTCATATTAACTGCTTTCCTTCCCTTCTACTCCTGGCTTTATCTTTGCTTACGCTCCCTGCTACTCTATCAAATCACTCCTCCCCATATCAGTTGTAGACTGTTGTTTGTTCTAGCTGCCAAAATACTGTATATGTATTGCACACACCAGTCATCATGTTTCATTTGTCAGTATGCAACCTGTAAGTTGCTTCCCTGTCTCATATCAATGTTTACCACCTGTGGTCACCCTATGTGGTACCCTTGTATGTATATCCAGCCTGTATCATGTAACGTGCATTTCATGTATATACTGTTATTACCTATCTGTGTTTGTACTTTAAGTGTTTATGTCACAGGACCTCCTTGTGAATGAGCTTGCTCAATGGAGTTTTCCTGCAATAAACTTGAACTTGAACCACCTTATAAATGTGCCATCGGCCTTTGCTCTGTCAGTGGCCTATCTATTCATATTCATTTGTATTGCTCCCTTATGCCTATCCCATGCCTGTTTGAAACCTTGCACTGTATTCATAGCCACCACTTCTTGAGGTAGGCCATTCCATGCATCCACCACCCTTTCTGTGAAAAAGAATTTCTCTCATTCCCCTTAATCGGCCCCTCTAATCTCATGCTGTGTCCTCTTGTCCTGCTATTTTTCTTATATTTAAACATGTTAGACTCTTTCACCTTGTTAATGCCCTTAAGGTGTTTGAATACCTCAATCATATCACCTCTCTCCCTCCTTTGCTCAAGGGTATACATATTGAGCTCTGTTAATCTGTCCTCATATGTCTTCTGATGCAGTCCCTGCACCATTTTGGTTGCCCTTCTCTGGACTACCTCAATTTGGTTAATGTTCTTGTGAAGCTGTGGCCTCCAATACTGTACGCAGTACTCCAGATGGGGACTAACCAGTGTCTTGTAAAGAGGGATTATTACCTCCCTCTTATGACTTGTGATACCCCAACTAATACACCCTAACACCCCCCTAGCCTTACCTACTGCTTTAGAGGTCTGCTTGGATGATTTCAGGTCATCAGTGATGATGATGCCCAAGTCTCTTTCTTCCTTTGTGACTGCTAGCAACTCCTCTCCCAGCCTATAGGTGGCTTCAGGATTTCTCTTCCTTATGTGCATGATCTTGCACTTCTTTGCATTAAATCCCAGTTGCCACTCTTCTGGCCATTTTGTTAGTTTATCCAGATCTCTTCTCATTCTGCCCACCCCATCTGGATCATCTACTCTGTTGCAGATCTTGGTGTCATCTGCAAACAGACAAGCCTTACCCTCTAATCCATCTGCAAGGTCACTAATGAAGATGTTGAAGAGAACTGGCCCCAGGACTGATCCCTGAGGTACCCCACTTGTGACTTGCATCTCTTCTGACTGTATACCATTTACCACCACTCTCTGTTTTATGCCTGTCAACCAGTTTGCCACCCAGTTGACCAACTTCTGACCCACCCCAAGCCTACCCAGCTTATTTATCAATCTTCTATGTGGAACAGTGTCAAAAGTTTTGCTGAAGTCAAGGTAGGTGACATCAACTGCTCCCCCTTGGTCCACCACTTGGTTACCCAGTCAAAGAAATCTATGAGATTAGTTTGACAGGACCTTCCTTTTGTAAACCCATGCTGTCTTGGATCCTGTCCCCTATGGATTCCAGGTGTTGCACTATCCTTTCCTTAGGAGTGCCTCTATAATCTTACCCACTACTGAGGTAAGACTGACTGGTCTGTAGTTCCCTGCCTCCCTGCTACCACTCTTGTGGAGCAGGATCACATGAACCCTTCTCCAGTCTTCTGGGACCTCTCCTGTGCTCAGAGACTCACTAAACAGTTTTGCTAATGGCTCTGCTAGTTCCACCTTTAGCTCCTTAGTACCCTGGGATGTATGCCATCAGGTCCCATTGCCTTGTCCACCTGAGCTTAGCAAGCTCTTGTAGGACCCTTTCTTTTGTGAAGGGAGTAGTGCTCACCTCCCTCCCCCCTGTGTCCATGGTGCTGAGCTGTGGGCCCTGCTCTACCTTCTCTTCAGTAAATACTGAGCAAAAGTATCTATTTAGTATAGATGCTTTTACATGGTCCTCCTCCTTACATGCTCCCTTTTCTCCATTAAGCTTAGCAATACCCCCTCTGGACTTTCTCCTTTCACTAATGTATCTATAGAAAGTCTTGTCACCTTCTTTTACTGTTCGTGCTAGTGTTTCCTCAGTTTTGGAATTTGCCTGCCTTACTGCCTTCCCTGCTTCCCTTAGGGCAGTTTGGTATGCCTCCCTATCTTCATCCCGCTGTGTTCCGTTATATTTCCTGAAGGCCAGCCTTTTGGCTCTGACCTTTTCTGCTACTGTATTTGAGAACCAAAGTGGTTTCCTTCTTCTTTTGCACTTCCTTTTCTGTCTAACACAATGGGATGTTGCTTCAAGTATTGCATCCTTAATGCTTGCCCACTTTGCCTGTACCCCCTCACCTGTGTTTCTTTTTGCCAGGGCTAGCTTAACTCTGTTGGCCATCTTATCAAAGTCAGCTCCTCTGAAGTCCCATATTTTTGCCTTGGAATGGGATGATTTAGATGTAGTAGCCAGATTGAACCATACCATGTGATGGTCACTGGCCCCCAGGTGACCTTCTACCTGGAGATCTGTGATCCCTTCCCTGTTAGTCAGTACTAGATCTAGGATAGCCCTGTCTGTTTTGGGTTGTTGTACCAGTTGTTTGAGGCCCTCCCCCTGCAGGGAATCCACTATGTGTCTAGTTCTGGCAGATGTTCCTGCTGGTATTGACCAATCTGCATCCGGCAAGTTGAAGTCTCCCATTATCAGAACCTCCCCTTTAGCTGTCATGTTTTGTATATCTTCTAACAGTAATGTGTCTATGTCCTCCCCCTAGTCTGGGGGCCTGTAGACAACCCCAGTTCTTATGGCTGTCCATTTCCTGTTTCCAGGGTGACCCACAGTTCTTCTGGCTCCTTATGTGTATTCTGAATTTCTGTAGCTTTGATATTTTCATTGACATACAGGGCCACTCCTCCCCCCCTTTTTGCACCTTGGTCTCTTCTGAACAATACATAGTCAGGTACTGAAGTCTCCCAAGTGTGGTTACTGGTAAACCACGTCTCACTAATTGCTACTATGTCCAGTTTAGCCTCTGACATTATTGCCTGCAGATCTGGGATCTTATTTCCCAGGCTGTGAGCATTTGTGTACATGATTTTCCATTGGCCAGATTTCGGTGTGTTAGTTGTTGGATGAGGTTTGGCATTACCCCTGTGTGTTGTATAGGGAGACAAACCTTTTTTCTTACCTGGTGATGCAAATGAACTGCAAACATGCTGAATCCCTGTTTGACCACTAACTGAGGGGAGGGTGTTCTTCCCATTCGACGTATGGGTGCTGCACCCCTCTCCTCATTTGCTAGTTTAAATATTCTGCAAAGATGTCAAACTTCTGCCCCAATGCACTGACTCCTCTTTGTCAGATGCAGTCCATCAAATTTAAAGAACTTTCGCCTCCCAGAACTGTTGCCAGTTCCCTACAGATCTGTGTCTTTTTCCTGACACCAGCCCTTGAGCCATGTGTTTAGCTCCCCTATCCCCTTCTCTGACCTTCCGTCCATCTCCCCCTCCCAGACTGGCAGGATCTCAGAGAAGGAGATGCGACGAAATGGATGATAGTTTGTCACCCAGCCTGGTCAGGTGTTCCTTGGTCTCCACAACTGACCAGCTGGCGAGATCATTAGTCCCTATGTGTACTAGGACATCAATGTTTTCTCCTGCTTTGTGAACAATTTTAGCAATGCGGTCAGTGTCTCTCCATGCTGATGTACATGGGAGACATCTGACCATTACCCCTGGCTGGAGATGGTTATCAACTCCCCGAATCATGGAGACTCCTATGATCAGAAGTTTTTTGGATTCTGTTTTTGCTTTTTTTGTTTTGGTTCCTGATTTGGGTGAGTTTTGTTGTGCTAGCTCCTGTGCCGCAGTGTCCTGCTCTGCAGTGTCTTCTGCCTCTTTGTTTGATTTCAGAGATAGAGACAGATACCTGTTTGTAGTGTTTATATGGGTTTTGGAGGTAATATGTTGTAGAGCAGAGAGTGATGGGGCACCCAATTTACCCCTCCTAACCACCTGCCAACCTCCTGGTCCAACTACCCTCTGCGGTCAAGGTTTTTCTGTTGGATGCTGGGAAAATGGCAGGTGGTTCTTATAATGTATTTCCTCTTGAATAGGAAATTTGAGGTGTGCAATCTCTGCCCATGCTGCCCGGAGCTAAGCCCTAAGATTTCCAATGGCCCAGCATGTAGGACAGTGTCCTAAATCCTGTAAGACTGTCCTTCTGAAAATTGTTCCACAGTACCTGCAGTTAATGATATCCATTCCAGATAAGTTGCTGGGTTTATAACCTAGTCAGAGTAATTAGAAGGAAAAAAAAAAGGAAGTAGTGGTTTGATCGTGTTTTGTTTTTGTTTAACTTGTTATAAGAAGTTAAATTACTAGTGCCCCTGTAAATGAGCTTACCTTGTGGATGCCCCACTGATCCGCCCCTTCCTGCTCTGCCACAGGAAATGTCACAAATGTGGTACCCTATAAAAGGAGTGTAGTGTGGGGTGGTTGGGGATGAGGGTGGGTGGCTGGGCCCTTCCCCTGCCGAAAAAGAAGAACCACGGACGAAAGAACAAGGAGGTAAGAGCAGAAACAATCAGTCAACAACAAGAGAGTAAAGGAGCTTAATATGTATACCCTTGAGGAAAGAAGGGAGAGGGGGGACATGATAGAAACTTTTAAGTACCTCAGTGGAATCAACAAAGTCCAAGAGGGTAGCATCTTTCAGAAAAAGAGACTTGCAAGAACAAGGGGACACAATTTAAAGATAGAAGGAGGGTGGTTCAGGGCAATATGAGGAAGTATTATTTCACAGAGAGGGTAGTGGATGCATGGAACAGCCTTCCTGAGGAGGTTGTGGAGTCTAAAACTGTGGGAGAATTCAAGAATGCATGGGACAGACATAAGGCAATTCTTGTGGGGGGGTAGGAAGAAATAGGCTGTTGGTTAACTAGGATCTACGGCCTATCCTGTAGGTAGGGAAATGAGCAGACTAGATGGGCCAAGCGGTCCTTATCTGCCGTCAATGTCTATGTCTATGTTTCTAAATGCAGTAACCCTGAAAGCTTATCCTAATGTTAGATAAAACTGTAAAACCTGTAAAGCACCACCTGTAATAATTTCAGAGAAGAAATACACTGTAAGAAACACTTTGCTACAGAGAAAAATAAAGCAATGAAATGTTAGCAACAAACAGTAGCAATCCCTGTGAGTAAAAAATAAAAACAACACCACACAGTAAATCTGCTTAGCCAAAAGAAGTCTTAATCCTTTTCCCTTGCTCTGGTAAGGTTCTCTACTCTGCCTTTCAAGCAGTCTTGGAAGGAAAGAGCTCAGGTGAAGCTAGGTGCCTTGGCCAGCAAACCAAGTCTTCTACCTCCAAGATATCAACCAACCTGACCTTTTAACCCTTCTTTCTGTTGGAAATTACTGACAGTTTGCCAGCTCCACCCCTCACATATGCACCTAATCCTTTGGAAGAGCTGTGGGAGGAAAGCAATTAGCTCCTTCAATGTGAGAAGGAAACTGAAACACCTCTGAAACAACAAACCTTTTCAACAACAAAAAAAAAAACAAGAATAAAATAAAACAGTGTCAAATAGTAATTTTGCTTAGCCCAGTGATAAAAAAATCACAAAAATGTAAGCTCCACCTGTAATAATTTCAGAGAAGATATACCCTGTAAGAAACACTTTGCTACAGAGAAAAATATAGCAGTAACAGAAGATATACCTTGCAAAAGAAATTTGAATCAGAAGATTACAGCAGTAATCTGTTAGCACACACCTGTAGGCACACCTTGTAATGATGCAGAAGAAGGTATACCAACAACAACAATTTGAATCAGAGAAAAATAAAGCAGTGAAATGTTAGCAACAAACAGTAGCAATCCCTGTGAGTAAAAAATAAAAACAACACCACACAGTAAATCTGCCTAGCCAAAAGAAGTCTTAATCCTTTTCCCTTGCTCTGGTAAGGTTCTCTACTCTGCCTTTCAAGCAGTCTTGGAAGAAAAGAGCTCAGGTGAAGCTAGGTGCCTTGGCCAGCAAACCAAGGGACGTTCCTGTCCCTTTAAATCATTTGTTTTCTATACTGTAGCAGAATGGCAGACTGCTAGACAATCATTGTCTTGCTGCTCTGTTTTGGGAATCTGTATGGATTTGGTAATCCTGTCTCTCTAGCAGCCTAGACTGGCTGTACACATCCTACGGACTCCTCCGTGGCTAGCTGGCACCATTCAACAGCATATTTTAAACAAAGCCAGTAGCCGGGAGTCCTAATAATATAGGGGCATCAGTAATTATTTACACAGATACCAAGTGGCAGTAAAAGTAAAAATAAAAGTTTGCCACTCAGTTCAAACAGTTCCTGCTTCAATGCAAGATTTCATTGGTATAATATTCTACACAACAACCTAGTGGCAGCAAAATAATTCAACCAACATAAGCTTAATGCTGCTTCATTTGTATCCATAATCCACCTATCTAAGGGGACATTATTTTGTATTTAACTGCCATTTTAAACATTTCTAAACATGTCAGCACCACATACGTAAAAATGGCACAAGCATTAACTTAATTAAGCACTACAGCACTTTAAACTCATTATATGACACAGAATGCACTCTGCACTTTTTTTAATTTTATTTATTTATTTATTGAAATATTCAGAAAGACCTTTGAGTCAAAGACTCATTTACAAAGGTTCCACGTCATACAAAGAGTAGAGAAGGGACAAAAAATGTTTTACAGGTTGTTTGTACATTACGAAATTTTACAATTATTTTCAACATGTTACACGTTTGTTCAGTGGGTGAGCTATCCTTCCAGGGGAACATGATTTACAAGAGATTCGCACAGCCATAGAGTAGCAGAGAGGTTCTGAAATGGCTGTTTGTCCAAAATAAGTTAGCTCGTAGGAGCCATTGGCATAGGGGAATCAGAGATGTTCAGGGTCATCGGGGGGGGGGCAGTTGCAGTCACATGGTTGGAGGCTTGTAGGCGATTCCTTAGTCTGGTTTTGAAAGGGCCAAGCCTAGTTTCTTCCGTTATTAGGCTGGGGAGCGCGTTCATCCAGGATGGGGCTTTGTAACTGAAAGTTCACTGGAATTGGGAAGTCCGGCCGCGGGGTACCCATAGCAATGGTTTGTTCGAGCTATGGGTTGTTCTGCCTGGTGGTGATGGAAGGATAAATTGGTCCAGGGCAGGGGAGTGAGGCCTAGAATAATATTTTTGGTCATTAGGCAGGTGTGATACCTGATTCTGTTGTCTAGGTTTAGCCAGTTTGTGGTACTGTAGAGGGCGCATGTGTGTGTGAGGCAATCTCAACCTAGGATGTGATGGCAGGCTTTGTTAAGCACAAGCCAGAGTCAGTTTAGGGCTGTGGATGTTGCTGCACTGTAGACGAGATTGCCGTAGTCCAGCAGGGAGAGGATAGAGGAGTTTATGGTGCGTTGTAATGCACTTTATTTCAAAACAAATGCACTTTATTCAACCAGCACCTTATATACTTAAAGGAACTTTATATCTTTTAGCATTAAATACCATAAATGTACTTTCTTTCAGTCCTGCCAGCTGGCCTTAGCCTGGTGCATTATTTTGGGGAGCTCTTGGTGAGGGTTGGAAATATGGAAATTAGAAATAAAAGTAGTAGGAAAAAAGTTTAATGAGAGATAGAAAAGACTGACGTAGGAGGCCAACCTGTGCTGGGGTGGAAAAAGGTAAAGTATAGTATAGGAAGATACTGCTGCACAACAGATTTCAGTAGGAAACAGAAGAAGATAGGAATGGTATCCCTCCACCTGGGTTATCGGACAGGCAGAACACAGTTCTGCCACATAGTGTCCCTTTAACCTGGAGGTCAGAAATCCCCTAGTGTGATGCATTTAAAATGACACTATTGCTGGTCTCAAGCCTGTCAGTATGACCTCACTGGCATGGTTTACAGTGGTTGCGCATCAAATGCCTGTAACCGAAGCAAATGCATTGCACAGATATTCAAACTTTATGCTGTATTCAACAATTCATATTCTGTTGTCCTGTTTCCATGGCCCTGAATGTGTGTGGTTAACTCCTTTTTATTAGCTTTGTCTGCTTTTGTTAAAAGTGTTTAATAATTATTTTGTTAGGTAAAATATAAGACAAAAACAATAGACTGAGTTGTGTCCACTAAAGAAGATTCCGTATTATATCCCAAACTATTAAGGTCAAAACGTACATGCTGTATTTCCAGTTCCCATTGAGAAATGAGCTGAGGCAAGTAAGTAAATAAATAGAGAAAAGCAGGTTACAGAAAAGCCAAATATTTGAAAACCAAATGTGCAGCAAAGAAATATATGTACACTACATTCAAACTCACTTAAGTGCAATATTTTTTTCATTTAATTGTTATGTGCTGGATTTTGTTGAATTTCTAAGGGATTTCAAAGTCTTATCAAAACAAAGTACAACATATCACAGTGAAGTCACAGAAGTCTTGTCCACATCAAACTACATCAAAATACCCTAATGCTGGGGATGGGCGCTCATATTCTGATCACCTGACCCAATTTGAAAACAATTCTTTCCAGAGTTTCTGTGCCAAAGAGAGAAATAACTATGTTATGAATAAGTGCTCATAAGAGATTGGAATTGTTTATCATTTCTTAGTAAAATTGGGTCATATTACAAAAAGAAGTGTCTTAAGCCAAAAACAGGGATAATGAATAATGGGATTTACTGTTTCTGTTTTAACTCTTGTGACAGCTATGCTATATAAAAGCCAGCTAATATATTGCTTTGCCCACACGGTGACAGTTTTCATAGACTCTGTTTATGAGCAGGCCTTCAGGCCATTATGGTGGGAGTGGGTAGAATGATAGAAATGACAGGCAAGTTAAAAAAAAATCCAGCATGATGTTCTATGAGAAAACCTTAGCTCTAACACTCTTCAGAACAAGGTGTTGAAATAAAAAGTCATCACAAATGTTTCTACATTAAAACTGAATCTTGGGGAATTGTATTTTTTTACCAACCTAGATAAGACACCTGATCACTAATGTTCTCTCTGGTAACATGCGACAAAAGTAGCACATCAGGGCTACTGCTTTTGTGGCTTCTGGAAACAGGTGTATGTTATTTGTCTTACCTGATGATGGCTGCCTGTGGTTGCTTGTGTAGTCTCTTGTCCTTTTGCTGCTTAGGGGGTGAGGAGTTATGGTTGGAAACCCTATCACAATATTTCCCTATATTTGTGGCATTAATCTGAACTCTAACTGCTGAATTAATGCAGTTTTTGAGAGAGAGAGAGATAGAGAGAGAGAGAGAGAGAGAATAAATGATGGCAAAGTGTGGTACATAAGGAAATAATACCACAGAGGGGTTGAACAAGCCACAAATCCAGGATCCTGCATGGCAAGTGCCCTTTACAATCTTGTTCACTCTCAAGATGGTATTATTTCATGCCAGACATTTCCATCTTTTGTTTTATATAATGCATTAGGTTTAGAGATGCTGTGAAGTTCAACTCTGCTAGCGAAGTTGGGACAAAGTTGTCCACTCCGCCGTCACTAAACGCTTTGCTAAGTCCCCATAAAATTACATTACTTCACCTTATAAAGACTTTGCCCCATTTTGACTTCACATTAAGATGACTTTGCGTACACTTCACATTGGTTTCTGTTGAACGTGATGTGAGCCATAATTGAAACAGCCCACAGATCACATGTGTTACAGTCTGCCAGTCAACTCACATGGATCAGGCGGGAAGTTAATCAGGCAAGACAGTGAAAGACTTTCACTTTTGCCTTACCTAGTGTGGTAGAAAGAGGTTTTGTGAGAGAGGAGACATTTGGGGACAGGTGGGCAATGCACCTACCTTGCAAGCCACCACTGTGCACAGTGGGAGGCCAAGGTTGCCAAATAGGGATGGAATGCACCTGCTGTCCCTGCTGGGTAACAGGTGGCAGCACAGCCTCCACCCGCATGTGGGGTCATGCTTGGTTGGGCCATGGAGCAAGTGGCTGCTCCAGAACCTGCAGGGGATGCTGGCAACCCTGCAAGAATGCATGTCACACAGGCTGATTCGGGCCTGATGTGGAGTGAGTTGACCACCTGAACAACAGGGTTGAGAACCTGGAGCAGTGGTTGGAGCGCATCAAGGGTCACCAACTCCAAATTATGGCTGTGCTCCAAGTGCTGCTCTCACAACATAATGTTGAGCATTAGTTTTTGTTTATCCATGCATCCACCACCCTCTCCATGACAAAATGCTTTCCTGATGTTGCCCATGATCCTTCCCCCTTTTATCTTCAAATTTTGCTCCCCATTTACATTGTTACATCGCCACAGGGTGAACATGGAGCAATACTCATGCCATCAGTAATTTCACTACCACCACCAGCAGGGACAACAGCATCTCCAACCATCATTGAAGCAACTAATTGCACTGTGAAAAACATAGTCGGAGAAATCCCTTTACTGGCATCAACTGTTCACTTATGCAGCGTACTACCATGCCCATAGCCATTCTTGACAGTTACAGCAGTGCCATGGCCAGAAATGTCTTTGCAAGTCTCTTTGCAGGCACTATTTTGAATTACACAGTAAATTCACAACACATTTAGATTTCTGAACTTTGGGGTGGATGGGAAGCCAAAAAACAACAACTGTGACTTACAGATGTTGATTGAGCCCTAAACAGATCCAAACACACAGACAGATGGAGATTGCACACTCAAGAGAAGCAGCCACACAGACATAACAACACCACCTTAACCAGGGGTCACTCAAATCCAAACCTGGAAAAATAATACCTTTTGTGAGTTGGGGGTGGGGCACTGCAGCACCTGTCCACTACCTAGACAGAATGAAGCAGTAGAAAATACCACAGATTCAGAGTGCTGCGATTACTGTGTGGCACAATAAAATGTGTCTGACTTGATGGCACGCACACACACTCACACACTACAGGTAAAGCACTGAAAATGTAATAGTTTAGTACACTATACAACCATATATTTTAAACAGAATGAAAATATGCACTGCACCACAACAAACAGAAATAATTATCAAAAATGACTTAAAGTATTACTGTGTGTGCATAAACACACTGGTACTAACACACACTACTAGTACAAAACAGTTAGAAAGACTGCCTTTCTCATGTGAATCTCACTCCACCACAGATACAAACATATGAACGTATGAAATTTGCCAGCAGATAAAGGCCTAGAGGTCTATCAAGTCTGCTCGAATGTGCAAATAGCACTCCTTATTCCGCAGCTGCCCCTCACTTCCACCCTTCCCCTTCATTGACCCTCCCCCTTGTCCTGTCCCATTCCCTTTTGAAGCAGTCCACTGTTCAACTGGATACCACTTCTGCAGGTAATGCATTCCACCCAGCCACCACCCTCTCTGTAAAAAAGTGTCTCCTCATCTCCCTCCCGAACCTTCCTCCCTCCAGTCTCATGTCATGGCCCCTGGTATCCCTCCCCTCCCTCACTTTGAACAGCCCCTCTGTACCTTTCTTATTTATTCCTTTCATGTACTTAAAGGTTTCAGTCATGTCCCCCCATCCCTCCTCTCCTCCAGTGAGTACATGTTCAATTCCCTCAGCCTCCTCTCGTATGATAAGTCCCCCAGCCCATTGATCATCTCTGTCGCCCTGCGCTGCACCCCCTCCAGTAACGTAGTGTCCCTCTTCAGATACGGGCGCCAGAACTGCACACAGTACTCCAGGTGCGGTCTAACTAATGACCTATACAGTGGCAGAATCACCTCCTCCCTCCTTGAGGATATACCCCTTGCAATACAACTCAGCATTTTGTTGGCCTTTGCAGCTGCCTTCCTACATTGTGCCAAGTTGTTCATTGACCCTGTAATGAGCACCCCCAGATCCTTCTCCTCCTCTGTCTCGGCTAGCTGCACTCCCCCCAGCTGGTAACTCCTCCTTGGGTTCTACATCCCAAAATGCAGCACCTTGCACTTTTTGGCATTAAACCCCAGTTGCCAGGTGTCTGACCAGATTTCAAGCTTTGCCAGATCATCCTGCATCCCCTGCCATCCCCCTAGGTCATCCACCACTGCTCCTACCTTGGTATCATCAGCAAACAGACTGATCTTGCTCTTGATGTCCAATGATATGTCTGCAATGAATATCCCAAACAACACTGGTCACAACACCGAGCCCTGTGGAACACCGCTTGTCACTACCCTTGGGTGTGAGAGCTCCCCACCCAGCACCACCTTTTGTTGCCTTCCCTGAAGCCAGTTCCCTACCCATCTCACCAGCTTTGCACCTGTCCCTGTGCCTACTAACTTACTTCCCAGCCTTCCATGCGGCACCGAGTCGAATGCCTTACTGAAGTCCAGATACAAAACATCCACTGCATGGCCCCTGTCCAGTTGCTTAGTTACCCAGTCATAGAACTCCACCAGGTTCGTTTGGCAGGATCTGCCCCGTATGAAGCTATGCTGTCTGCTGTCCTGTAGTCCTTTGGCTCTAGGAGGGCCACCAGCCTTTCCTTCAGGATAGTCTCCATTAGCTTACCCACGATGGATGTGAGGCTCACTGGTCTGTAGTTTCCCGGTTCAT
This sequence comes from Neoceratodus forsteri, assembly GCA_016271365.2. NCBI lineage: Eukaryota > Metazoa > Chordata > Ceratodontiformes > Ceratodontidae > Neoceratodus > Neoceratodus forsteri. Next base: position 30,899,155 of record CM028129.1, read on the forward strand.
CCTTGGGGCCACTCTTGTGGAGGGGCACCACGTGAGCCATCCTCTAGTCCTGAGGCACACACCCCGAATGTAGTGAGGCATTAAATAGGTCTGCCAAAGGTCCTGCAAGGACCTCTGCCAGCTCCTTCAGTACCCTAGGGTGGATGTCACCTGGGCCTGGCGCCTTATCCACCTTCAGTGCCTTCAAACCCTCCCCAACTCTGCCCTCCATGATTTCCCCATCTGTCACCCCCTACCCTCCTGTTTCTGCCATTTCTCCCCCCTTGGGTGTCACCTCCCTCTTAGTGCTTCTGCCTTATCGCAACCTACCTCCACCCAAACCCCCTCATTCCTAATCCTTGCTATGTGGTCCTTACAGCTCCTTTTCTCCCTGATGTACCTAAAGAAGTCCTTCTCCCCCTTCTTGATGCCTTGTGCCAGCCTGAGTTCCGTAGACACCTTAGCTCCCCTTACTGCCCTTGTCACCTCCTTCGATTCCATCAAGTACTCCTCCCTGTCCTCTCCCTCCCTGCTTTCTTGTACCTCCTAAAGGCAGCTCTTTTCCTCTTTGCCTTTTCCATGACCTCCTTGCTCAACCAGCTCAGTTTCTTAGCCCTAGCCTTCTTGCTCTGGGCCTTGCAGCAGGTTTTGGTTGCCTCCACTACAGTATCACCAGCTTTCTGAGTTCCCACCTCTGGTTAGTATCCATACTAGATTGAATTCTGGCCAGGTACCCTTTTACCACTTCCCCCATTCTCTCAAAGTTGGCCCTCCTGAAGTCCAGCACTATTGTGCCAGATTCCACTCTTTCCTTGCCAATATCCAATGTGAGCCATACTGAGTGGTGGTCACTCCCTGACAGCGGTTCCTCCACTGTAAGTTCTCTCACAAAGTCCCCATTTGCCAGCACAAGGTCAAGGGTATGCCCTAACCTGGTTGGTTCACTGACCATTTGCAGCAGGAAGCTGTCCTGGAAGGCATGCAGCAGTACCTGTTCCCTTCTGTTTCTGGTTGTTGGGGTACTCTAGTGCACTCCTGGCATGTTGAAGTCCCACAATCACCACACTACCCTTCTCGCAGGTCCTCCTGATCTGTCCCGCTAGTTCCCTGTCTAACTCCTCTGTCTGAGATGGCGGCCTGTACAGCACTCCCATTCTAAGAATCCTATTCTTGGAATCCTGGATTTGCATCCAAATAGACTCCATACTACCCTCCTCCCCTTCCTCCCTTACACACTTCAGTCCTTCTTTCGCATATAGTGCCACACCCCCTCCTTTCCCAATCACCCTGTCCCTACAAAATAACCTGTACCTTGGTACAGACAGATCCCAGTCATTGTATTGGGTGGCCCATGTTTCTGTGATGGCTGCAATGTCCACCTCTCCCTCTGCCATGAGCACCTGTAACTGCAGTTTTCCTCCCAAGGCTCCTAGCATTAAGGGTAACTACCTTCCACCCTCCCCCCCATCCTGCCCTCCTTTACTAGCATCACCAATAGTACTTGCCATTTGTCCTTTGCCACTGTTATGGGGGGTAAGCTCATATGATTTCCCAACCTGTGGTCTCTGCATGTCTCTTGCCCAAGTGCCACCCCCCGCTCCTAGTTTAAATTCCCTACTTCCTCTATATACTCCTCCATCCTTTGTTTCAACACTTTCTTTCCCTCCTCACTCAAGTGTAGTCTGTCCTTGGCATAGAGACTACTGTCCTCCCCGGTCCCTTCCCACCCCCCAACAGCCCATACCCTTTAGCACAACACCAGGTTCTTAGTCATCTGTCAGATTCCTCTATTCTCAGTTTTCATATTGTTCTTGTCTTGGGCACTGGAAGTATCTCCAAAAAAGTTACTGATCTTCCTGCCCCCTCACATAATTGTCCTAGTTCCTCAAACTTCCTCTGGACTATATATACTGTCTTGTCAGCCAGGTCATTTGTCCCAAGATGTATAATTAAATGAGGCTTGTCCCTACCCCTTCTAGCATATTTCAGAACAGATTGTTCCACCCTTTCCGCTGTCATTCCTGTCATGGCCTCCACCCAAATGCAACTATGCCTCTCCACCTTGCTACCCCACCTGACTCCTCTTAGTATTGAGTCCCCCAGCACTAAGATTCCACCACTCTTACTCCCTGCTTGCTTCAATTCATCTCCCTCTCTCTTTTCCGGCTCCTCTTCGTCCTCCTGCACATTATTTCCCCCTTTTGCCCCTGTTGTAATTCTTCCAGCAGAACTTCCCCCTGCTCCGGTTTGGTCCAGGCTTTTATCAATTACTCCTCTAATTTCATCATTTCCCTCCTCCACCTTCTTCCTCTCTAGCAGTGCAAAACTATTTTCTGAAGACCCTTCACAAATGCCCACTCCCTCTCTCTTCATAGTAACCTGTTCTCTCCTTTCCACTCCATGACTTTTGCCACTTCTTCACCTCCCCTCACAAGTACCTATCTCCTCCTTCCATTTGTCTTTTGTCTCCTGACCTTGTTTCCCCAGCAGTTGTTTTTCCTGGCCTGGGCCCCCTTGTCCCTGCTTCCCTTCTTCTGACCCTCTCCTCACCACTGTTGGCTTTAATCACTCTACCTCATCTGCCATTCTTCCTCCCTCCTGTATTGGGCTAAACCCACCCCCAATCTGCCTTGCCTTTCTTAGTTCCTCCTGCAGACCCTCAATCTCCTTTCTGAGTTTCTCTAAGTGGGTGCACACTAAACATCCTCCCACACTCTAGGCAATTTTTACAAAGATTGGTGCACCGCAGTTGTTGCAGCCTACCACCCTACCCATTGCTGTCGTTGCCCACCATCAGTCCCCCCACCCTTCCAGATGCAGGATACCAAACACTCCCCAAGTCTCCTCTCTCCCCCCCCATCAGTTGAAAACATTATTTTCTTAATTTCCCTTACCCCCTTTGTAGTACACGTTTAGATAGATTGAGCAAATGCTTTTTATATTCCTAACCTTCCTATCCAAACTCAAAAAGAGACTAAGTAGCTATTGCACAACCTTCTTAGAACTCCTACTCCTTCTTTCCACAATGCAATAGCAATGCAAAGAAATAACAATGAAAGCTCCTAGATTTGCAGTTACTTCCCTTCCACTAAGACAGCAGTCACCTCTTCATTCGCTGCTGTTCCTTTCCTGCATTTCTGCTTCTGCTATGACAGGTGCATATCCTTTACCATTTGAGGAAAGGATGTCAGAACCCCTGGTATAAAGGAAATCATGGACCGGGGTGGGTGGGATGAGGGGTTGTGTGGGTTGGACCAACCCAAGTCTTCCAGAAACAATCAGGTAGCTGAGGTCCCTGGTCAGACCATTAGCACCCTTTCCCCACTATGCACTAACCTTTGCAGCTAGTGAAGCCAGCAAAAATGAATCACAATTCTACTCAAAGCCCCCAAAATAGGTTTGCTATGAAAAGAAACAGGTCTCCAATTCAAACAGCTTCACCAACTACACATCAAAATAGGCTTGAAATTAGAAGATATAGGTCTCTGATTCAAAGAAACAGCCCCAGTTAAATCACACCAAATAGATTTTAAATCAGAAGAAATAGGCCTCTACAAATGCAGCCTGCTACACAGTGAAACATCAAACAAATGAGTCCACTTATATCCCCAAAACAGTTTTCAAAATTCCAACAGCCCCAAAACAATACCCTGCTAGCCCCTTAGAAGTAGTAAGAAAGAAAAAAAATAACCTTCTACCAAGTAAAATCCGCAAGAAACAATGTAAAAACATCAAGAAGCTACTGTACTGTAACAAATCTGATCCTTTCCCTTCTAGTTCCTTCTGAGAAGCCAAAGCAACTGACACCACACCTGATTCAGCTCTGCCTCCCTAGTTGAGTGAGACCTGGCCAGACCATTAGCACCCTTCCCGCACTAGATATGCCCCTTCCCCAAAGCACACTTCAACAGTGTCTGTCAGTAAACAGACTGAATGTTCTAAATTAATTCAAAGTGCACAGAAAAACAATCAATATTTGATGATTTAAGAATGGGAGAGTCTCCTATAATTGATGTATTAAATTTAGATCAAAATAATTGGATCAAAAGTGATTTTTTAAAGCTCTTTTGATAGTTTGATTCTCACAGCTGTGAGAGAAAACTGTCTTCAGCTTTCCTCTACACACACTACACAAAACTGAGGCTATGCAAGACAATATAGAGCCCATGTGACCTGCTGTACCATGAATCAATGTAAAATTCACCTCAAATAGCAATATAAAGGCAAAGTAAAGTTAAGTCCATTAAAATCAATGGCACTTTGTGTTAAAATTAAGGGAAGACAGTAGAACAAGATGAAGTAGAGTGAAGTCCATTGGTTTCAATACACTTCATGATAAAAAATAAAGGTGGAGTAATACATTTTGCATTGCAGAGTACTACATGAATTGGGGGATAATACACAAAGTGCTCCGCATAGTGAAGTGAGAGCACTTCGTCTACCTCTAATTAGGTTGGACAGTTTTTGCTGCTTCCTGTGTTTTGCCACAGTGCTGTGATTGGGGTAGGATGGATGTTACATGTGCCATTAAGGGGCTTGCTACTTATGGTATTAAGAATCTTGTTACATGTCTTATTAAGAGGCATGTTACATGTGGCACTCGGCCTATTGGAAGACTGTTGGGTAGTAATGTGTTAATAAGGCAAGGCAAGGCAAATTTTATTTAAAGAGATGCCCATCCCAGAGGCTCTGGGCACCGTACATCAATCAAATAAATATAGCACAGCATAATAATACTCAGTTATATACACTGCTCCAAACAAGTTAAAACAAAATTTGCTACACAATTTGCTGTGTAACACAATACGGTGTTAATACATTATTATAGTGGTAGTATATATAATATATATATATGTATGTGTATATATGTATATATATATATATATATATATATATATATATATATATATGTGTGTGTGTAGTGCTAGTTTGGTATTAATGTGTTATTAAATTGTTAATAACACCTTAATACATTGTAATCAACTAATTGATATCATATGCTAACTAGCTACCATCATATATGGGGAAATATACGATAGCTTTTTCATTGGTGACAAGGGACCAACCATGTATACCAAGGAGTCAGCCATGATGTAGAACAGTATTTACAAAAATAAAGGACATACACTTACTATATTGCAGGGCTGCTCAACCAGGAGAGCTTCGGCTTCATCGCTCTCACACAAACAATATTTAAAACAAAAATATTAGTGAGCAAATTGAATGGGTGATCTGGTAGTATATAAAACTCAATAGCACTTCAAATATGCAAAAAAGATTACATTTATTTTTCATACAATTTCAGCAGCTACAATAAAGTGCCCCCAGTATTTTCAATGCTTTTCAAAAAAAAAAATATGCATTAGCTACCATATAAATTAGACCTACCCCAGTCCAATGCATCAGCAACTAATAACCCCTGCGCTTCACCAGTATGGTGTCCTTGGGGGCGTAAAACAATTTATTTATTTATTTAGTTTTTGTTAACCAGGTAAGCACACTAGACAAAGCAGATGCCGATTTTCAGGTGTAACCCAGGAGGTTACAAGGAAATGAGGAAGCAGATTACAAAACAGAGCTCCAGTAGGTAAATAGACAGATATTTCACACACGAGGCAGGAAAGGCAAAAAAAAAAAGAAGCATACAGTAACATACACAGGAGCAGATAACTTAATATACAGACATTACAAACTGTGAGCAGAAAGGCAAATTTCAAATACCATTTCAAATACCAAAGGGTGCAAACACGAGGAACACTGTGGGCAGGTAGGGCTAAGAAGGTAGCCAAGCACAGAGCCCAGGAAGGTGCCCCTCAAAGGGGACCAGAGGTATCCGGTGTGTCATTAGTTTAGGAGGGCCACTGGCATCATTAAGTGCAACTGCAGGCTGAGAAGAGCAGCAAGTGATCCCAGAGGGAGTTACAGAAATAGGTATGGGAAGGTGTAGTGTGAACAAGGGCAGGAAGAGAGTTCCATAATTTCAGAGCACAAGATGCAAATGCTCTGTCTCCCATTTGGGTATGGGTATTGTGGACCTGGAATATTGCAGGACCATGTGACCTTAGGGAATAGGAGAAAGTGACAGGTTTGTTAAGCTCTGCCAGAACAGGAGGAGTGGCTGTTCTTACCACCATGTCAGTAAAACAACCTAGGACAAAGCTACAATGCTGGCCCAGTGGAAGCCATGAAAGCTTATTGTAAAGGTAGCAGTGGTGGGTGAGACGCTGGGCTGCAAGGGCAAAGTGGAATATATTATTGTAGGCCACATCTCATTTTGAGAGGTGAGGTTTAGCAGTGTGAGCAAATGTGATGAGTCCATAATAGAACGTGGGAAGAAACACCACACTCTCCAGGGCAATATGCACAGTGGAGGTGAGATTGTTTTTTGTTTGTTTGTTGTTGTATTTTGTTGACCCGGTAAGCCCACTGGGCCTAGAAGTCCCTTTTTCAGGGGCGACCAGGGGGGAGGGGGGATACAGATGGTAAGCAAGTGAAATAGAATCAGATTAAGCTGTTGGTGGTATTTTTAGTGAATGAGGGAAATTTGGCCAGGACACCAGGGAAATTCCCCTACTCATCAGTAGGGGGAAACTGTGTCTGCTGGGATGGCTGACTCAGTTGGCAAGCAGGCAGTGATGCTGCAAGATGTGCTGCAGGTTGCAGAGAAGTCATCTCTTCTTGAGGTGGGCAGTATGGAACCAGAAGTGTTTTTTGAAGCTCCGGCTGACATGGAATCACTTAATGAGATGGAGGACCTTACCTCTACTAAGCAGACTGAATGTATCCAAGATTCTGCTGTGCAACATTGGGAAACAACGGAAGATTTACACATTCAAAATTTGCAAAGCCACAATGGGTTACAACTTATGGCTATCACAGAAAAAGATCCAAAAGCTTTGTGGCTTTTAATGGCTTCAGAGGACACTAAGTATGCTAAACTAAAAGAAACTCTCTCGGTGGCCTTGGTGGCAACTGAACAGTCCCGCGAAGCAGAAGTTGCCACGTCGGCTGTGCTTGTTTCTGAACCTCAGGTTGCCGAGGTTGTAAATATTCCTTCAGTAATTCTTGACAAGTACATCTCAGCACATGACATGAGTGCTGTCTTTTCTGTTACTTCTGCCAGTCTGGATAAGGCCACTGTTTTTTTATTTGCTGCAAAGTCAAAAAAACAAGATAAGCAAAGCGTTTCAAAAACCTCCCATAGACAATCCTCTTCTTGGGTGGACCAGGTAGAGGAGGCTGAAGCCTCATGGTCTGTTGACTCTGCCCTGAAAGCAGCCTGATGGGCACAGCTCCCTGATTCAGGACGCTGAATATCAGGTTTTTCACCTATTAAAATACCAGGGGTCTGTATGGGCAAGGCGGGTCAATTGGTCCCCCCTCAAGCTCCTACTTATACGATCCCTGAAAGTGGCCTGTTGTTTCTGACTTCCAAAATGGGGGTTGATGGTGTTTCTACACCTGAAAAGGAGATGCCTATTGATTCTCCACTGGCTTTACCTTCAGATTTAATGCTGACACAGAATCCTATCCTAAGGCTGGATGCTGCTAGCTTTGACACACCCAAACCAGCCAATGAAGACTCCTCTTCTAAGCTACCACCCTTCTCCTCGATGGAACATCTAGATACGCATTCACCTGCAGATGAACCTGAAGGCCCACATTCTGGCCCATCTACTAATCCACGTAACACTTCTCGTTCCTATGCTTCTTTTTTTCGGATTCCCACTTTCTCTGCTAAAAGACATAATGCCGTTAGATTTCTTTATAAAGGGGGAATGGAAATTTTTCCGGATAAAAAATTTGTAGCTAAAAGTTTATTAAAGGACAGCTTGCATTTTACTTCCTCTGAAATGTATGCTTTGATTCATGTCTTGGGTGAAAAGATATTTGACATCAGCTTTAAACTAAGTAGTAGGTTAGACAAGTTTTGGGATGCTTATTGTAAGGTTAAGCAAACGCCTTTATGGTCGCTTTTAGAAGTGATACCATTAACTAAACCAGCTCACAGAACCATAACTGTACTGTTTAGGAATGAAGGTGTGAGTGTCACTGATCTCCTTTTCTGGTTAAGTCAACATTTTACAGTACTGGGGCATCCAGAAGCGATTTTTGATACGAAAGATATTTGGACTGGAGATTGGAAGATACGGGTAATTTTATGTTCCTCTGGGGATGGGTTGCAACACCTCCCTAACTGTATTTTTTTAGGTAGGGATAGGGGAGATCTTTTCTATGCTGGGCAACCTAGGTCATGTTACAGATGTGGCAAACAAGGCCACATTAGCAGTGTTTGTGACCAACTGCATTGTTTGCTTTGTAACTCTCTTGGTCATACTGATACACAGTGTAAGAATATTGCTGTTTGCACTTTGTGTGGTCTGCTTGGACTTTCCTATGCTACCTGCCCAGAAGCCGTGCAAAGGCAACCAGACCCACATGACTCAGAGGAACAAAGATTAATGGTGGCCATAGCTCAAAGATCCCACTCCTCCAGACCAGAATTGCCATTCCCTGCAGAATCTGAAATGCCTCCTGCCCCCCCTCACCCCCCTTCTTGAATCTGAGGTTGTCTTGGACAATACTGAGGTAATTTTGTTTTTTTCTCCAGCCATACCTCCACCTTCTATTTCTGAGGCAGTTTCTATGCCCCCCATCCCCCTGAGGAGTTAATTTCTCAACCCAGAGTGACTGGAAGACACTCCAGTACCCCACAACCTGCTTCAGAAGTCCCTAAACTTTCTACTACTCCCACTACGAATCGGTTTCATGCTCTTCTACTTGCTCAGGATGTTTCTGATGCTGAGTCAGAGTCTTCCCAAACAGGGGAGGAGCACCCAATCAGACAACATGATAAGGGGTCAGAGGAAGAACAACATCCTCCTCCACCTGTGGTTATCTCAGGGCAAAAAAAAGGTAAAAAGCATAGACGCAAGCCTCCCTGACGGCTGACTTTTTATTGTTAAAAATGGCTCTATCCTTACAAATCTGTTCCCTTAATGTGAACAGTGTCAAAAATAAGGTGAGACAAGCAGCTGTTTTTTCATTTCTAGGCAGAAGACGCCAGGAGAAAGGACTGCTGTGTGACTGAACTTCTCTGCTGGGACTAAAGTAGAAGAACTTTTGTATTTGACCTTTAATTTAGGGTAAAAAACTAACATACAAAAAAAAAAGTGTGTGTTTGGGTTAACTGAACTGAATGGATATCTGAAGAGTTATCTAGGTGTAAATCTCAGGTGACTGAAAGGACTTAACTGCTGTGAGGTTTAAATTACTTGTAGAAAGATCTGGTAAGTAGGGGGAGTGGCTTAGCTAGAAGGAAGCTACATTTAAAGACTGCCTTAGAAAGTTTCCACTAATAGCTTGGCAGAAGACACCAGGAGAAAGGACTGCTGTGTGACTGAACTTCTCTGCTGGGACTATATTGCCCTCCTTTCCTCCCCTCCACCCCCCACCCAAAGCTAGTTCTATTTTTATAGGCACAGAATTTGACTGACAACAGGAACTTCCTGTTTAGGGGCAGGAAGTGAGTGATCACAGAACCACCAAGGACCCACCATCCTAGAAGGGCAAGAGTAGCTCTCCGGCCCCTCTAGCTGCTGGAGGTCTGCCTCTGAGCAAGTAAGTGGTCTACCAGAAATATAGGATATTCTTGTCTCAGAACAGGACAATCAGGAGCTTAAAGGGCACACAGGCAGAAAGTAAGGAGAGAGAGAAAAAACAGAGGAAAGAGTAAGGATTGCAAACAGTTAAGGGGCCAGAAATAAGACATGATTGGAGTGGTGCAGTGCAGTGGCAGTGGAGCAGCAGTCTTCCGGGAGATGTTCTGGAGGATGCGGTGTTGTCCCATCTGCAGGCACCTCTCTGGGCTGAGGGAGGAGGTTGCTCATCTCCAGGCTGAGTTGGCCAGGATTTGTGGGACCTCCTTTTCCATCCAGGGACCACCAGTGCCACTGCCGTTGCCTCAGAGGTTGTCAAGAAAGAGGAGTGGTTGGACCACAGGGGGCTCAGGGAGGGTGAGGGTGGTGGAACAGAGGTGCATCCCTCCCATTGTACCTCTCCACAATTCCTATGCCATTCTGGCAAAGTGTGGTTCCTCTATGGAGGCACCCACAGTGGAGACCAAGGAGGATGCTGGGAACCTCCACAAAGGAGACCCACAGGATGGTGGCAGGGGACCCTGCAGGGGAAGGAAACAACTCCTGGTGGGGGACTCCATTGTTAGGAAGGTAGAACTGGGGGAGGAAGGGGAGAGGGAGGTAAGGTGACTGCCTGGTGCCATGACTTGCAGGGACAGGAAGCGAATCCTCAGGATTGCCGGAGCAGCTGCACAGGGGAGGGAGCTGGATGTCATTGTCCACCTAGGGACAAATGACCTGGCTAAGAAAGGGATTAGAAAGTGCAGGAAGAGTTTGTGGAATTGGGAGGGCCTTAGTCAAGTAGCGCACGGTAACCTTCTCGGAGGTGCTACTCATCTATGGCATAGGAGGGCTAGGTGTTCCGCACCATGGGATTCAATCAGTGGTTGAAAACTAGTGTGGAGCTCAGGGATTTGGCTTCATTGGGGACTGGGGTCCACCTGGAGTAATGCAAGCCTATACTGGCATGATGGGCTGCATCTGTCCAGGAAGGAACCAGGATCCTAGGTAATAGGTTTAAATGCTTCATTGGCAAGCTTTTAAACTAGCCAAGGGAGGCACTGGAAAGGAGAGAAATCCTAGCCTCCCAAATAATCACGGTAGTAAGTCGCAAACACCAACATAGAGGTGTCGATAGGGAGAAGGGCAGGGGTAAATGGAGAAAGTGACAAAGGCAAAAGGACAGGGATGGGGCAAAGGGAGTAAGGCCATCAGGAAATGGAGGTAATGAGTACCAATGCCCGTAGTCTGGGCAACAAGCTCCTGAGCTGATGGCCTTAATGGAAGAGGGATGCCTGGATATCGTAGCAGTCACAGAAACATGGCACACAGAGAACCATGACTGGATGTTAACATACCAGGGCAATAAACCTACAGGAGAGACAGGCAGGGGAGAAGAGGGGAGGAGTAGCTCTCTATGTAAAGGAAGGGATAAAAGCAACTGAACAAAAGAGTAAACAGGAAGGCGAGGAGGCACTGTGGGTCACCTTGGAGACTGGAAAGGGCACCACAATCCGCACAGGGGTTGTGTACAGACCCCCATGTCAGGGGGAAGGAATGGACAAGGATATGATAGAAGGCATTCTTAGAATGGCAGAGAAAGGGGAGATACTGTTGATGGGAGACCTGAATATGCTAGATGCTAACTGGAGCACATTTGCTGCAGCCACATCCAAGAGCAGGGCCATTCTTGATGCCCTACAGGTGGCAGGCATTAGACAGCTAGTTTTGGAACCCACTCATGAGGGAGCAATCTTAGACCTCGTGCTCTCAAACGGGGCAGAGAGGATCTCAGATCTAGAAGTGGGTTGCCATCTGGGGACAAGTGACCATCAAACAGTGTGGTTCACATTAAACTCAGCTAAGAGTCAAGCCATACAAAAGTGAGGGTACTGGACTTTGGAGGGCTGACTTTGCAAGATGGGAGAGTGCCTCAGAAAAGCACTAGCAAACAGGCTAGAAGGAGGTGTGGAGCAACAATGGGGAATTATCAAAACTGCCATCACAGAGGCAACAAGCCTTTGTGTGAAGCAAATGAACAAATCAAAATGAAAGAAAAAGACACTATGGTTCTCAAAAGAGGTGGCTGTGAAAGTCAGGAAGAAAAATATAGCATTCCGGAAGTATAAGGAAACATAGAAGGAGCAGGACAGAGAGCTGTACCAGTTAAGGCAGAAGGAAGCAGGGAGGGATGTCAGAATAGCAAAGGCCCAAACTGAGGAAAAGATAGCCAACTCAGTTAAGAAGGGGGATAAAACCTTTTATAGGTACATCAGCGAGCGTAGAAAGACAAAGGGAGGGATAGTGAGGCTGAATAGAATGAACAGTGGGTGGGCAGAGGGGGACAGTGAAAAAGCAGGAATACTGAACGAATATTTCTGCTCAGTATTCACAAAAGAGGAGGGGGAAGTGCCTAATCCAATTAACAGAAGCACTCTTGATAGGGGGTCAATCCCAGTCCTTTCACAGAAGAAAGGGTTCTGCAAGAACTCCTAAAACTGAAGGTGGACAAAGCAATGGGTCCTGATGGAATTCACCCCAGAATTCTAAAAGAATTAAGGGAGGAACTAGTGAAACCACTGGCTACTCTTTTTAATAAATCATGGGAGGATGGTGTGGTACCCGAGGACTGGAGGAAGGCGGATGTGATTCCCCTTCACAAAAGTGGGTCAAGACAGAGGCAGAAACTACAGACCTGTCAGTCTGACCTCTGTGGTAGGGAAAGTGATGGAGTCATTTCTGAAGGAAAGAATAGTGAGTACCTAGAGGCCAGTGGAGCACAGGACCCAAGGCAGCATGGGTTCACAGCGGGAAGGTCATGTCAGACGAATCTAATAGATTTCTTTGACTGGGTGACCAAAGTAGTAGACCAGGGAGGGGCTGTGGACATGGCCTACCTAGACTTTAGCAAGGCATTTGACACAGTCCCACACAAAAGATTAATAGTCAAATTAACCAGCCTGGGAGTGGGACCGGGGTGGTAGCCTGGGTAAAACATTGGCTGGACAACAGGACACAGAAGGTAATTGTAAATGGAGTCCATTCTGAAGAAAGAGGGGTTACTAGTGGGGTACCGCAGGGTTCAGTATTGGGTCCAGTCCTTTTTAATGTCTTCATCAGTGACATTGCAGAGGGACTGGAAGGAAAAGTATGCCTTTTTGCAGATGACACAAAAATCTGCAACAGGGTTGATACACAAGGAGGCGTGGAAAGGATGAAAAGGGACTTGGCAAGGTTGGAGGAATGGTCAGAAGTATGGCAGCTAGGATTCAAGCAAAGAAGTGCAAAATAATGCACTTGGGAAACAAGAACCAGGGAAGAATACACAATGGGTGGAGAGGGTAACAACAACAAAAAGGAAAGGGACCGGGGGTAATCATATCAGATGACCTTAAGGTTTGCAAGCAATGTGAGAAGGCAGTAGGGAGGGCTGGGGGTATACTGGGATGTATAGGGAGAGGCATCAGCAGCAGAAAACAGAAGTTGTTATCCCTCTGTACAGACAGTTGGTGAGACCCCATCTGGAGTACTGTGTCCAGTTCTGGAGACCCCATCTCCGCAAGGACATAGACAGGACAGAGGCAGTCCAGAGGAGGGCAACTAAAATGGTGCAGGGTCTGCAAGAGAAGCCGTATGAGGAGAGACTAAAGGAGCTTAATATGTATACCCTTGAGGAAAGAAGGGAGAAGGGGGACATGATAGAAACTTTTAAGTACCTCAGTGGAATCAACAAAGTCCAAGAGGGTAGCATTTTTCAGAAAAAGAGACTTGCAAGAACAAGGGGACACAATTTAAAGATAGAAGGAGGGCAGTTCAGGGGCAATATGAGGAAGTATTTTTTCACAGAGAGGGTAGTGGATGCATGGAACAGCCTTCCTGAGGAGGTTGTGGGGTCTATAACTGTGGGAGAATTCAAGAATGCATGGGACAGACATAAGGCAATTCTTGTGGGGGGGGTAGGAAGAACTAGGCTGCTGGTTAACTAGGATCTGCGGCCTATCCTGTAGGTAGGGAAATGGGCAGACTACATGGGCCTAGCGGTCCTTATCTGCTGTCAAAGTCTATGTTTCTATGTAGAAACTACAGGGTTCAATATCTTTTTCTTGCAAGATACACGACTACGCACTTTGCAGGAACTTTCTTATGCGGCTAAGTGGAGGTGTTACAGCATATCTTATTGGTCTCTGGGTTTAGAGCCCTGCACTGGGGTAGCTGTTTTGTGTAATGACACCTCAGTTACTGTTTTAAAGCTTATTGACTTGGTACCTGGACAAGCTTTAATACTAGATGTTTTATTGCAAGGTATTTGTTTTCGTTTAATTAATGTTCATGCCCCTCAAACAAAGGTGGCCAGGATTGAACTGTTTAGAGCTATACAAGCTTACCTTCATACCCCACATCATGTTGTTTGGGGAGGAGACTTCAATTCTGGTTTGTCATATAAGGACAGGGGAAGGGATACTACCACAAAAAAACAGTTCTGTGATATGTCCTGTCTAACTGCGGTAGTGCAAACACCAAATTTAAGTGATGCATATGTCAAGCTACAAGAATATCCAGTGCCCACATTTCATAAAGGTACATTGGCTACTAGAATCAATTTCTTTTTTCTTGATCAATTATTACCCATACATTCAGTTGCTGTTATTCCTGTAGAATTTTCTGATCATTCTGCATTGAGAATCATAGTGGGTTCAAACTACGATTTAGTAGTGGGGAGGGGCATTTTGTGATTGAACTCTGACTTATTAACTAATCAGGAAGTGCTGCAACATTTAAATTATTTTTTCTTTACTAGAAAATCCCTTTATGTTATGTATGATGACCCCTTAGGTTGGTGGCTTGACACCAAACGGGACTTAATCACTTTATTGAAATCACTGGGGAAAACTTCCAGGGAGCAGGCTTATTTTTCATACTTGCAGAATCGACAACACTTACAAAAAGTAATGTCTTTAGCTCAGTCAACCAAACATGATTTTTCTATTCAAATTAAACAGATAAAGGATAAAATGTTGTCCTTTCATCTGGCTCAATCTCAGACTCTAAAATTTCAGCAGCAATATGGTACAAAGAGTACCTTTGTATCACTTTGTCCCTTTCTTAGTTGCACGAATAGAGTAGAGAAAAAGGTTTTTGACAGCATAAGAGGGCAAGATGGCTCTTGAAAAACATCCTATTCAGACATAATGTCTTAAGTGTCTAATTACACCCAGTCACTTTTCCAGGTGCACTAAGTAGACATAAGAGCTGCAGAGCAAAGTTTGCAACAAGTTATAGTCCCTGACTGTCCCTCTTCCACACTACAACAGCTGGTTGATCTTGTTTCTCCACAGGAGGTTGTTTGTGCAATTTCATCCTTACAGTCCCATAACATAGAAACATAGAAACATAGAATTTGATGGCAGATAAGGACCGCTTGGCCCACCCAGTCTGCCCATTTCCCTACCTAATGGATAAGCTGCAGATCCTAGTTAACCAGCAGCCTACTTCTTTCTGCCCCCACCCCAGAGAATTGCCTTATGACTGTCCCATGCATGCTTGAATTCCACCACTGTTTTTGACTCCACAACCTCCTCCGGAAGGCCGTTCCATGCATCCACAACCCTCTCTGTGAAAAAATACTTCTTTAAATTACCTCTGAGCCACCCCCCATCTTCAAATTCTGCCCCCTTGTTCTTGCACACCTCTTGTTTTGAAAGATGCTACCCTCTTGGACTTTGTTGATTCCCTTGAGATGCTTGAAAGTTTCTATCATGTCCCCCCTCTCCCTCCTTTCCTCGAGGCTATACATATTAAGCTCCTAAGTCTCTCTTCATATGTCTTCCAGTGCAGACCCTGCACCATTTTAGTTGCCCTCCTCTGGACAGCCTCCATCCTGTCTATGTCTTTGCGGAGATTGGGTCTCCAGAACTGCACACAGTACTCCAGATGGGGTCTGACCAGCTGTCTGTACAGAAGGATAATAACTTCCTGTTTTCTACTGGTGATGCCTCTCCCTATGCATCCCAGTATCCCCCCAGCCCTCCTTGCTGCCCTCTCACATTGCTTGCCCACCTTTAGCTCCTGGGAGGGAAGGTCTAGCAACAGAAGTTTATAAACTTATGAGTAAGGTCTTTTCCCAGGAGCTTTCTGCGCAGACTTTCCTTTGGACATGGTGGGTGGTGTCCTAATTTTTTTATTTACAGGAAAGCAGCCCAAAACAGCCAGTACTGTGTTTGTGAGTTGGTGACTGTACCCAATGCCTAATTGCTAGACTTATTTGTCATGTTGGACTAACCTGTCATCTTTTTCTTTCCTTTTTGTAGCCAGAGTCTATCCCTTCAGTCTGTGTAGTGAAGCACCATTTCATACTTGCTGCCGCACCAGAAATGAAGTTTGTGCATGCTCCCACCAGCTAGTTCATGCACACGCCCACAGTTTATACACGCCGCGTTCATCCCAGTTATTTAATGACATGCAGTGACAGTAATTACATGCCTTCCCATGCTCCAAGTCGTGCCTAGCATCGAGCGCCACACAGCCATCAGCACATGATTTTCTTTTTAGCAATTTTGTGTAGCAGTGCCCGCTTTTGCTTTTCAGTGTATGAGAAATCTATGAACATATCTTATGTGTCGTGGTCATTTACATTTCCGCATTTTTATTTCACTATTAAACTTGTGTAGCTACAATGCCGACATGCATGGTGACAGGTTGTTCTAACACCTCGGGGAAGACAAAGTCTGATCAGAAAATCAGTTTCCATCATTTTCCCACTGCAGAACCGTTAAAGAGTCAGTGGATCAGTGTCCTCAGTCGGGCTGACCTTAGTGCTGACAGTTTTCTTCCTAAGAAGCACAACGTGGTGTGCTCCGGGCATTTTAGTAATGCTGACTATCTCCTAAAAGGTACAGTATCTTATCTCCGTAGTACTGTTATGTTGCTGTTTACTGTAGTGCTGTGCAGTACTTCAAAGGACAGTAACACAGCTGTGACCTTTCAAAACTGAGCAGTGTACTGTCATTGTTTCCCTGATGATGTGCTGACTTGCAGTAATGTCCTCCCCCTGTTGCATTATGATGACTGCAACCCCCCCAAATTCCCACAAGCATAAATGAACCTTTGCATTTATGAATTTACCTGTTGATGTCACTGTGGTATATGAGCCCCCCCATCATGTTAATCAGCATGTTAGTGCACTACCCATGTAGTATAACACAGAGTTATACATTGATTGAGTCTTGCTGCTGCATATAATGTGTCAACACCTGCACCACTACCCCAGCACATAGAAACATAGAATTTGACAGCAGATAAAGACCGCTTGGCCCACCCAGTCTGCCCATTTCCCTACCTGATGGATAAGCTGCAGATCCTAGTTAACCAGCAGCCTACTTCTTCCTACCCCCAACCCCTAGAATTGCCTTATGACTGTCCCATGCATGCTTGAATTCCACCACTGTTTTTGACTCCACAACCTCCTCTGGAAGGCCGTTCCACACATCCACAACCCTCTCTGTGAAAAAATACTTCCTTAAATTACCTCTGAGCCGCCCCTTCTATCTTCAAATTGTGCCCCCTTGTTCTTGCACACCTCTTTTTTTGAAAGATGCTACCCTCTTGGACTTTGTTGATTCCCTTGAGGTACTTGAAAGTTTCAATCATGTCCCCCCTCGCCCTGCTTTCCTCGAGGCTATACATATTAAGCACCTTAAGTCTCTCTTCATACGTCTTCTGGTGCAGACCCTGCACTATTTTAGTTGCCCTCCTCTGGGAATTCAGCATGTTATAGTGGCGGTGTTGTCTGTACACACGCTGTATGATGCTGCATTACATAATGCTTAACCCACCACACACCCCTGAAGAAAACCATCGCAGTCTTAATGCTCATCGTTTTAACCTGTGTGTACCATGTGATGCCATAGTGTCTCACCTGGTGGTGTAATGCATTCTCTTTTTTGCCTGTACCTTGTTTTATGTCATGCGAAAGTTGCCTAATTTCTACCTGCATTCATCTGCTGTACTCAGCACATAGTGATGTTCAATGTGAAACAATTTCTGTTTTTCATTCCTGTACCCTATATTTTTTGTGGATGGTCATTGAAGTGGCTTCAGTGTGCATGTTTACTGAAAGTGGTGCCTACCGAATTCTTGACAGCACACCACGTGATGACCTGTTTCCTGATCACTTACCTGCAGTTATGAAGCATATAAAAGTGCCATAATAAAAGTACAGCTGGCGCACAAGTGGTGTGCTGAGTGTTTGTTTTGCAGCTACCACCCTTACTGTTTTTTCTGCCCCTCCCTGTGTAACCACCTGTGCCAGTATCCTCCCTTTTTCCCTGTCCCAGCCCCTCTGTAAGCATCCCACTGTTGAGCTTGCCACAATCTATTCTGGTTGCACGCTGCAGTATCCCACCACTGTTTCAGATGTGAAATTCCGTATCCGTCCCTTATGAAACATTTCACCTAGTAATGTCATACAATGGCCCCCCGACTGACTGTGCCCAAAGTAGCGTACAACAGTCCCTGCATGCATCTCCTCTTTATTGTTGTCAGGTACTTGAAGTTCTGTATTGTGTCCCCTATCTGTCATGTCCCACAATAGACTAGAGGTTCAATTAAGGTAGTCTAATCTCATAAGTACAGCCGCCACATCCTCTGTCATGTTTCTTCGACTGTGTTGCCCCCCTATTTTCCAGTAACCTATTGTGCCTATCTACTTAAGGGTGTCAGTACTGCACGCAGTGCTCCATGTGTGGTGTATGAGCAGTCTGTGGAACAGCTAAATTACCTCACCCCTCCTTGATGTTATCCCACTTGCAATACAATACAGATACTTATTTTTTTGTTGCTGCTTTCCTTCAATGTTCCATGTCTCAGCAACTACACCCATGTTTCTTCTCCTCACTCAGAGCTCTGTGCACCACACTGCAGGGTGTAGCCAGGGAACTTTAAACTTGTACTCAAAACTGATGCACTGTTGCCCCCAGTTTGTAAACATAAACCAAAATATCGCTCATTGCACTACCATGCCACACTAACAATAGTCCCCCAGGTTGCCATTTCTGATTTCAAGTAATCAGATTTTTCCTGTATTTCTCCTTCCTTTGTTTTCTGCCTTCCTGGTAAGTTGTTCTTGTTTGTATATTTAGTTGGAGGCATCAGTGCCCATGCGTGAACAACAAAGGCAAAAGTGCTTAGCATGACACAGACACAATGTGACTGACAATGTCCTTGTTTTCCTCTTTTTGTTGCCCTTGCCTGATTTGTTGCCCCTGCCTGATTTTTTTACTGTACTCTGCCGAGTACAGTGCGTATGCCTGCGACACCCCTGCCACACTGCAATCTTACTGTTGCCTGCGATTCTTACACTCTTAACGCAGCATGATGCATTTTTCGTCATTCTGCATCACGTTTAATTTGTGGTCATTGACTTCAAGTTGTCATGTGTGTCTGACCATGTCATCCACCTTGCTACATACTAACATAGTAACATAGTAAGATGCTATGGTATTAGGCCCTTTGGTTTCACAGGGCCCCATTATTTGGCCCTACCTCCCCACAAGGTGACACAGCAACCTACCATGGTGGCAGTGGGATGCATCCTATACGTATCTCAGCCATTGTTGAAGCCCTTTAGGGGTGTATGACCCACCAAGTACCCAGGTACTGCACTCCATGGCTCCACCACCTTCTTAGTCAGTTAGCATCTCCTTGCTCACCCCTGAAACTGTACTTTAGCAGCTTCATGGAATTACCCCTGCTGGCCACCGCCTCCCTCAACTGAAGCAGTCAGTCAACTCTTACCTTACTTACTCCTTGAAAATATTGTGTAAGAACCACCTCTTGTCTACTTTATGTTATCTCCCTGTCCCTGCACAGCATTATTTTATTTTCATTTGTTTGTCAGCATCCCTTTAATAGTGTTTAATGTAGCACCACCTGCGGTCATTCTCCCTGTTTTCACCACATCCTGGACCACCCTTGACCAGAAAGTCAGCCACTTACTTTTCCCCACTAGTCTCTCCCTCATCTATGCATCAGTGGACTGAAGGAGCCCCTTGGTAATAATTTAGCAATGTGCCTGTGTGACCATGTACCCACCATGCCCATTTCCTGTCCCTACCCCTGATTGTGTGGTCGATACAGTATATTGTCCCCTCATGTTGGTCCTATTCCCCCTCCTTCAGAGCCTGCATGTTGACCGATAAGTCCTCAACCTGAACCCCTGTGTACTAAACCTTGATTATACCTATGCCATCCATAATGATGAAGCTGCCATCACCTGTACTTCACTGCACCATGCTTGTCCCTTGTGTATGTGTTGTTCCCTGGTATGTTTACTTGACAATCATGTGTGGAGGTGTCACAAGTCTCTGTAACACCCACCACATGCACCCACCCCTCCAGTAACACCCCCTGAAGCTATTGCATCTTAGTAACATACAAAAATGCCAGCAGAATAGGCATAATGGTCTTTCATGTCTGGTTGTTTGGTCAGCCACCACCATGGTAGCTGACCTTGATGCCCTCTCGTCCTCTCTGGCTTCTTCCTTCCCAGTCCCTGCTATTGGCACTGCACTGCACTTTTCATCCAGAACCCTTCCGTTGTACCTGTCCCACCCCCCCTCTTGAACCCCTACAGTGTCTCTGCCTCCACCTGCCCCCTGTCCAGTGCATTCTATGGCTACAGCACCCTCTCAGTGAAGTAGCACCTCTTCCTTTCTCCCCTGAATCACCCCCCTCTAGTTGCCCCCTTTTCCTTTGGAGCACCCTGACTGCTCCTCTCCTATTTACCCCCTTCATGTACCTCAAGACCTCTATCATGTCCTCCTGGTCCCTTCTCGCTTCCAATGTGTACATGTTTAGGTCTTTGAGCCTCTCCTCATAGGTCCTGTCCCCCAACCCCCAGATCAGTTTGGTTTCCCTCCTCTGGACACTCTCCAGGACTTCAATTTCGCTCCTTAACTGTGGATCCAAAAAGGGCATGCAGTACTGGAGGTGCAGCCTTACCAAGCAGTTATACAGGTAGAGTATCACTTCCCTCCTTCTGTAGGTCATCCCCCTAGCGATGCAACCCAGCATCCTGTTTTCCTCGGTAGCTGCCCTCCTACATGTCTCAGACTTCTTCATCCTCACATCCACCACCACCCCCAGGTCGCTTGCAGCCATTGACATAATTGGGATATTTTGCTTAATAAGGGTAAAACTATGGTTCAAACATGGAATAAATTGCAATTGAGGATTTATATGATTCACACATATTTATTGCACCTTATTCTATTCTTGAGTAATGTCTTTCCCCCACCTAAGCAGCGGGAGGCAGTTCTCTTAAGTATTTTTTTTCAGGCAGTGTGGGGTAGCCACCTTAACCCCATTAAAATAAATATTTTGTATTTGCCAGTTTCAGAGGGGGGACTTAATATGGTGAATCCTCTTTTGTTTTACTAATGTCATTTTTTTATTCAAACTTTATCCCTTTATTGAAGTCTGTCCCTAAATTATGGACTGGGCTTTTTAGACACTCTGTACGTCCATGGTTTCAAGAGTGGACTGCTGGTACTAACCACAGTTTGAAGGCTAATCCACTGGCAGCACCCTACATTCATGATGTTTTTGTTAAGTTGAGGCAATGGCGGGTTACTAGCACAGGGATTACCACTAAATAAAAAAAAATACTTATAATGCAGTAATAAATTCCAGTTTTTCTGAAACAATAATTTTCCCAAAACGTCCTGCCCTATATCTTCCAACTTTGCAGACTCTTTTGGTTGAGAAGCACATCACTCGTAAGTTTTGAGATGTTACTTGGTTGTGTTGCAATGAGAAACTTAATGTAAAGGGAAATCATCATCATAAGTGATTGGAAGAACACAATTGTTCCCATGTAGGTTGTTCTGCACAGCTCAAGACTATGCATCACTTATATTTCTCCTGTCCTTATATTTTCTCTTTTTGGTCATATGTTGCAGATATTTGGCAAGCACCCATTTTTTCAACTGTATCTTATGAAACTCTTATTTATGGGTTTTACGCTACACAGTAGTCAGACTGGGATAAGGGTACTTTGCACATGATAGTTGCTGTTTTTAGATGGCATATTTGGAATTGCAGTTGTCTCTTTACACTACAACAGAAGGATATTTCTCATACAGAACTTTTGTGCAAAATTTTAGCAGATCTTAGTCAAATATATCAGACTGATTCTAAGTTATATACTCCTCATACTTTATTACAGATGTGGAGAAATCTACCATGGATTACTGATACGGACGTTCCTGTTACTTAAATTTTATGATTCTTTTTTTTTGTCTGCAGCTCAGTATTTTGAATTTACATCATCCTTTTTCCAGGAGGACACTGTTTTGTACAATACTGTTCATCAGTATTAGAATACCTTGTTGATTAATAAGCCTTGCAGTACCACAGTCTGGAACATACATACTTGTGAGGATTACTCCATTGTATAATGTATTTTGCATGTTTTCTTTTCTCTCTAATTGTTATGACCTAGTTCAAAATGAAGAGGTGAGGAAGA
The DNA here is from genome assembly GCA_016271365.2 of Neoceratodus forsteri. Lineage (NCBI taxonomy): Eukaryota > Metazoa > Chordata > Ceratodontiformes > Ceratodontidae > Neoceratodus > Neoceratodus forsteri. The sequence goes on from CM028129.1 coordinate 30,921,295, forward strand.
CTTGTTTTTTTTCTGATTTTCTTTTACTCATTATTCCTTTGCTGCATGTTACATTATTTATTTTACATAGATACATAGATACATAGACAGTGTCGGCAGATAAGGGCCTATGGCCCACCTAGTCTGCCCATTTAAGCTTGTAAGTTCAGTTTGTTTTCCTAGAAGTCTATTTCCCCTTACCCCTGACCTCTAGAATTCCTTTATGTCTATCCCATGCATTCTTAAATCCCAATTTGGTTTTGTTTGCTGTAATACAATTCTGTACTTTTGTTTTGCTTTGAAGTTTTGAATAAACAACTTCCCCTACTCTTTTCGAGAAGTGCCATGGGATCTTTAACAACCACCTGAACTACCACCAATCCAGGCAGATGGGACCTCGGTTTAACGTCTCATCCAAAAGATGGCACCTCAGAAGTGCAGCACCCCTCTCATGCTGCACTTTCAGAACCAGCAGCCAGTATCAGAAGGAGGCCTGGTTTTGGGTGCCAAAAGTAAATCTGAAAATCATCCAGCAGTGATATAAGTTCATTTCTTCACTGGATTTGTGTCAGAATTCACAGTTGCAGTCCGGACATCAGGGACTGAAGGCAAGAGACTTTCCAAGATGGCAGCCCTCCCCCTGCAATGGATCTTGTGGCACAGCTGGACTTTAGCATTTACCAGAAATCCCATTTAATTACCTTCAAGTAAAGAACCTCAGGAGACCCGATCCTGAAGTAAGTGGATCAAGGGAGGATTTCTCCCGCCCTTCCACCCTCGCTCCCATGTCCTTTTAAATGCCCAGCTGAGGATCTCAGTTATAGGTCAGATCAATGAGGAGAGGGAGCTCCTATCCTCTCTAACAACACCACTTGTGTATACTTTTAAAGATGCAATCAAGGAACTGCATTTGAAATTTTATAAGTGCATTATGAGTTTTGATGATCTCCAGTTTAAACACATAATAATAAATTTGGAAAATGCTATCAGGATAAGATTGTGTAGATAACAAAGATTGTTTATGCCAACAGTACTTTCATAGCAGGGTTGTATAGCATTGCAAATCCTGTCCATCTAATATTTATGATGCTATATAGGGAGTTATTTTGATAGCCATACCACAAGAAGAGTGGATGCGCTCACCATTCACAAGAAAGCAGACTCCAAACTGGTTAGACTGTAGATTAAGTTTCTCTTCAGTTTATTCACAACCAGTGAACACACAGCAATCAACTAGGACAGTGCAACTGCACTATCCCTGTGCATACATTTTATTTATTTATTTATTTATTTGCTTTTGTTTACCAGGTAAGCACACTAGACAATGAAGTGCCTATTTTCAGATGCAACCCAGGAGATTACAAAGATACATTCAAGATTACAAAGATACATTCAGGTACAACAGGCAAACAATAAGAGCAGGTACAAGTAAGGGCAACAGTCATAAACATGGTCAATGCAGCAACCCAGCTCTCTGGGCTTTGTCAATGCAGCAACCCAGTTCCCTGGGCATCATCGGAGCTAATGCAACTAACTACTACCAGCATGTGGATACTAGGAGTGCTATTCATGCTGTGTATATGGATGCCAACACAAGGCAGCAGCAACTATTGGTCAGTTAACAATCCTGAGTACATCAACTCACTTCCTCATTCTGCCACCTGTTGCCATACTAAATTCTTACCTCAATTAACCACACTTACTTTATCTTAACTACTATGCATAAAGGCAGTCAGCATCTTGTGGGCGAACTATGGAAAATTCATGGTGATTGCACTTACTGAACCAGAAACCCCAAACACCAGGCTAGTATGACAGAAATGTAATTTAGGTATAGGAACTAAGGGTTTATGCAAGCAGATAATATTGCTCCTGCTACCTTGCTCAGGTAATGTTGAAGTGAACCCTGGACCAAACAATGCCACTATGTCTTCTACGGAATTTGCATCCCTTAAAGGCCTTAAATTTCTTCTGCTGAATGCATGTAGTTTGCTAGGTAAGATAGATGATGTCAAAGTCTGAATAGCACACACAGGGCCTGATATACTCATAATCACGGAGACCTGGTTAAGCAGTTTGGTGCCAACCACTGCAGTAACCATACCTTCCTACAATGTATTTTGCTTAGACAGAAATAGTACAGACATACAAATTTGTCAGCAGAAATAGGCCACCTGGTCTATCAAGTCTACTGGAGTGTGTAGCTAGTGCCCTCATCTTGCAGCTGTCCCACCCCCCTTCCCTTCCCAATGACCCCCCTCACCTTGTCCCACCCCTTTTGAAACTACCCACTGTCTTACAGGCTACCACCTCCTCCAGTAGAGCATTTCACATCCTTCTTCAGATATGGCCACCAGAATTGTACACAGTACTCCAGGTGTGGCCTGACCAGTGCCCTGTAGAGAGGCAGGATCACCTCCCTGCTCCTGGAGGACAGCCCTCTCAAGATACAACCCAGCATCCTGTTGGCATTCACTGCCACCCTGCTACAATGCTCCGTATTGTTCATTTTTCCTATTATAGGGTGTGGGATTTCAAATCAGAAACAGGCAGACAAATCATAAGGTGTTTAAAAATGCTTGGAAGCATTTGTCATTTTATTACAACTCAAAATTAATAAGGCAAAATACAGAAAATAAAGGAATAATGCACGACAGGGTGTGTGCCGTGCTGGGATAACGCCACGCCTTGGGTGGTTGGGCACGAGGCCGCAGGCCTAGTGCATCCAACATGCAAGGTGTGGCATAATCCCAGCACGACACACACCCTGGAGTGCATTATTCCTATTATACAATGGCTCTCCTGTAATAAAATACAAAGAAAAAAGATGGAAATATGTTTAAAAGTATTTTTATATCTTTTTTTACTGAGTAGGAACACTTAGAGGAAAAATAGTCCTACGAGTTGCTTGTATGACTACCCCTCCCACACACACACAGGTCACATTTTGAGTTGGTTGTATGAGTACACCACACACACACACACACACACGCACACCTCACATTTTTAACCAGTCCTGCTGCTTGCTCTGCTACAGGGAGAAAGGTGTTTGATTTTTCATTTTATAGAACAGTCCTGTATGCTGATGAGTGAGCAACATAGTGAAAGTAAAGCCGTTACACTGCCTGCATCCCCCGAGCACAAAAGAATACAAAATGTGGAATGAAATGGCACACAAGAAAATGTGGTGTTGTTAGTTACTGGTCTGTTGTAATTTTTTTAAGTAAAGAAAAACGTTACCAGGAAGCCATGCATGTGTTCTGTTTCAGAGCTTCCCGCTCGCCGCAAACATAGACAGTGCATGTCCTTATAAAAAAAAAAAGACCAGTAAACGTGTGGTTCTCCCAGTACAGTTTACTTCTCTTTGTACTGGGAAAAGAATACAAAATGTAGAATGAAATGGCACACAAGAAAACGTGGTGTTGGGAGTTACTGGTCTGTTTTTTTTTAAGGACATGAACTGTCTCTGTTCACGGCGAGCGCTGAAACAGATCACGTGGATGGCTTCATGGTAACGTTTTTCTTTATTTTAAAAAATTACAACTTTGCCGATTTGGAAGCATCTGACAGGGTTGTGGGTTTAATTATAGTTGCTGCTGTTGTATGGGAGGGAGTTCTTTTAGGGTAATGTGCTCAGTGTTTTGGGGCGGTTCAGAGTTTTCAAGGAGAGCGGCAAACCGGATGGGTAAAGCTGCTTGTAGGGAGCGGAGAGATGCCGTCTTTTTTTTTTACATGCGGTCTCTTGTGTAATGGGACTAGATCCATGGTGTTATGCCAGGATAACACCATGGGTCCAGTGCCATACTGACCAATCAGATCCCTACATTCTTTCTTGCCATTGTATAATAAAGGTTAACATAAGGTTAGCATTTCTCAACTAAGCATGCCGTGGTTTCAGCCTCCCTGCTGAACACCCTGAAGATCTTACACCTTCCCTTGCCTGTCAGCAACTGACTGCCCTATCTAACAAGATCTGATCAGAGCCAACACATCTGCATGAAGCTATTAAGAGAGCAAGGAGGTGACGGTGGAAAGGGTCTGTGTTATGGAGTTCAGGGTGTAAATGTCCGCTGTGTCCAAGATGGTCACTGGAGTTCACACATGTGCACTAAGATACAGTGGCCCTCTTGGGCACAGCAAGCATTTCTGCCATAAGCTGCTTCCACAGGCAAAATGTGGAAGTATCACATTAAAGAAGTGCACCTTTAAGGGGGAGGGTTCTGTACTGCAGAGAGATACTGCAGCCATGGAGGGAAGAGGTAGTGGAAAAAAAAAAACACACTGCCGATAATCTCTGCATTGAGGACAAAGGGTGCATCACTGTCGAGGAGAACTGGGACCGAATACAGTAATAGCCCCTTATGTCTGCTAGAGTGATAGCAACATGCCTGCAGTGCTCCGCCCATGCAGTCATAACATTATTAGACAGTATGATAGTCAGGTGCTTCCTAGGCATCACCAGGAATTCTGTTCTTTTTCATGATGTTTTTTTTTTTTGGGGGGGTGGGTTGCAAATTATACGCTGGGGACCGGTTGTGTTTAGGTGACACTACAGATTAGCAAACATGGTATACTGGTAGTGATAGACTGGTATACTATCTATAGATGACAGGGTAGAAGGAGGGAGAAAGTTGAACATGTACAGGGAGGGATTTGGAGGGAGAAAATGCAGGTAAGACACCAAGAAACTGGACAGAGGAAGGGAGGGAGCAGGAAACTGGAAAAATGCAGGTTTGTCACAAAGAACAGGTATTACTCTACAGCCAAGGTAGTATATGGCAGAAGAAGGAAGTAAGTGGGACTCAGCAGAGGGAGTAGGTGGGAGGAGTAAAACCAGCAGGGATGTCATAAAAAAAAAAAACATAACTAACAAGAAATGGCGGGACATGGCAGAGCAAGTGAAAAAAAAAAGTGGGAATTTCTGAACGAAAAATGGGCATTGCTCTACAGTCAATGATACAGAGGACAAAAGAATGGAAGAAACTCAGGAGGGAGAAGGGGCTTGGTAGGAGACCGAAATCCGATCTTTGGTCACATGTGCATCAAGCAGCCTATCAGGCATACATAACCCTAATGTAATGGATCTGAGAGCGCCATGGATATACAGACAACACAGTGGTGTGGATGAGAGATGGTGGAAGGGAGGCAGAAGATAAAATGGGAATTGTTGAACAGAACAAGTCCAGGATGGCTCAGCGGAGATGCAATACCCATTTACAACTGTGTCACGCTAATCACGTTTCGCAACTGCAAAAACTGTGAATTCAACTGATTAATTTTCTCAGCAACTATGGTGGTATTTGAACCAAGGTTTCCTGACTCCACAAACCTGTTCTATAATCATCTGAGTAAGTGCCCAGTTCTGTGGATGTGGGTTCACTGTTACTTATGGTGAACTCCCCATCACAGTGCAGTTCCTTTGGAAGTGATCACTGGTAATTACTGCAGAAATCAGAATTTAATATTTATGAAAATAACTTACATGAAACAGAAGGACAGGTAAAAGAGAGGGAGCAGGTGGGACATAGCAGAGGGAGCATGACAGAGAAAAGACAGTGGGGATTTCTGAACCAGAAGAGCGTAACTAAAAAGAATCAAGGGGACATAACAGAGGGAGCAGCTGGAACACAGCAGAAGTAGAGAGCATGAAGGGAAAATAAGCTGATATTTCTCATAGGAAACAGGGCATTAGTCTACAGCTATGTAGGGGCATGGCAGAGTAAGGGAGCGGGAAGAACACAGCAAAGACAGGGAGTGGGAGGGAGGAAGAAAGGAAGGGATTGCTGAACACAAATGCCACCATTACTATTCAGACAGAGGGATAGGGCAGAGGAAAGGAATGGATGGGACATCACAAAGGGTGGGAGCTGTATGAAGAGGAAAAAAGAGGATTTATCAGAAAAGAAAACAAATAAGCATAAACCTAGAACCACAGAGTGACATGTCAGAGAGAAAGACTGGAAAGGGGGGGAGGGACAAGATTTCACTAACACACACACACCCACACGTAAAACCAATCAATAAAACAGGATCTGATATGACTGTACTGTCCACTGAGAAGGTTTCACAATAATGTATGGCATGTTTCCACGCCACTGTCTTATCGCTGTGCTGCTCAGTCTGCTCCAGTCAGGCACATGAATTGGGACTGGAGGGATGGAGGCATACAGCGCACAGTGGGCGGCTGTGGGAGGGTTTGTTTTTACAACTATGTCAGGTATGCTATACTGTGCCTTGAGCTGGGCGACCCTGTGCTATGTTTAAAACAAAGCCCTCTGCCCTCATAAAAAATGTCTATTTTCCAAACCTAGTGATTTGCAGAGTAACCCTGCTTATTACCTGTGAACTAAGAATTAGGATTTCTATCAATCAGTTTATTGTCATTTGGTTAAAAAAAATTTACAACATCAAAAGCATCCAAGTCATCTAAAAAGTGTCACAATATATCAGAAGATCACTTTCATCATTAAAAGTACTGTGACAGCAGTCACATTTTCATAAAACTGAACAATGATCAAATCCCACATATCTAAAAACAGAGATTAATTGAGGCTATATAAATGCAATAATTTCCCAAACTCTTAATTCTGTTAAGCAAGCAATAATACCTGACAGGGTGGGTGGTATTGGGCAATACCTGACTGCCCTGGGGTGTAATGAGGCCCAACACTGCAGGCGGAGGGCCTTATAGCCCCTGGGCGGTCCTGTATTGCCCATACCGCCCACCCTGGAGGGTATTATTACGCTTAGAAAATGTGCTAACTGTGGTATTTTTAGGTGGTATTTTAAAAAATTACCCCAACAAATTCCAAACAAAAAAAAACAGAAAATAACAAGGAAGTTAGTAATAAAGTAGTTCCTCTGAGTTTTTGTGCTGTTCCATCTGCTGTTGAGCCATTAACAACCCCCCCACACACCACATCTACAGCATGGTATGGAGTTTCTGTTTCAGGTTCCCCCCCAAAATGTCTTGACATTGTTGAGGCAGTAAAAAAATGCTTTATTTTGTTGCAGCAAGACTGGATGCCTGGACCGAATGATGGAAGAATGCCTTCCTATTGCGAGCTTGGGTCAGTGGACAAAGAGTTAGTAGTGTGAGAACGACTTTATTTGACCGTGTACAAAGCAGGAAGTGATCAGAACTATCATTGCTGCTTGTCCTGGGGATTTTTATCTCTTTTTTTTTCTCATTTCTCGGTCTTCGCTGCCTGCCCTGAGGACCGGGAGTATGAAGAGGAGCGCCATTTAGTGGAGCGAGTGTACTGAAACCGGAGCAGCAAACAACAGCCGTGCCAGTGCCGTTTGGTGGAGCGATCCGATTAATGCTGGAAGCAGAGGAGCAAACAACAACAGCTCTTGCTAGCAGACACAGGTACTAATGTTCAGGGAATGGATATCTCCGAAGGGAGAGTTTGTAGTAGTTTGTTGCTGAGAAGGGTTTTTCTTTGGGTTTGTGATGGGAGGGGCTGTTGCGGGGTCTGGCACGCTTGCTCTGAACTGGCTTGCTCTATTACTCCATCGGTGAGTGGAAAGAAAGAACAAGAACAACTAAGAAATACATATATACACTTGCATTTGATGTCTTTTTATATATATATTTTTTGGCTTTACTGGGTGTTGTCAGTCTCTGTGCTTAGGCTATTGCATGAATGGGGGGTGGATCTCATTAGCTCTCTCGCTAAGCGAGTGTAAAAAAATGGCAGCAATTTCAAATGGAGATGAAGCATTTTATCCAATTAGGAGCCGAGGTGGGTACTAAGATACTACAGTGGTTAAGGGGCAGTATAGGCTGGCACTTTTTATTTCCTGGTCATCTATTGAAAGTTAATGTACCCCCCTGGCAGGGGTACCAGCCAATCAGGAACCAGGAAATAAACAGCCCATTTTCTAAAATAATATAGCTCGCCAGACTTGGTTATTGTGTTTTATTATGTTAGCTAAAAATGGATTCACAAACAGATTATTTCATCTAAACTGATGACTAAACCCCAGTTTTATGCTCCCAGCCCTTGACATGATTTCAACATTTTGACTGAGGACAATTGTGGATTTACAACACTTGTAAAACCTCTCATTTACAAGACCAATTTTTAAGGCTCCGGTAACTCAGGAGTCCATAGTTTAATCTATCAGAACGGAAGTTTCAAGACAAAATATGCGAGAAAAATCATGCTATCTAGAAGTTAAGGACATAAGATATGAGTAATATAACTGAAAACAGGCAGGTTGTGTCTTAACAGACAAGTATTAGCTTCACGCATATAACAATTGATTGTGGCAAATGGCTCCATATCTGGGAGTCTTCATTTAGCAGATTCAGTAGCTGTAAACCAGCCACAAACCTAACATGAAAAATAATAACAGCTCCTTTCATTGGGGGGGGGATGTCTCTCTTGCGCGAAGATTCAAAAGTCTAAAAACCACAGCATGAATTTGTCATAATGAGGCCCTTCAAATTCAAGATATCTGCAATATTGTCACTCCAACTGGCAGTAAAATCTACTTTCCAGGTACACACAATGTCAGTATTATGTTTTAGAAGCAAACGGACATAATTCAATGAACCTCTCTTATGCCCATTTAGGAGACCAATACAAGGTTTTCTTGAAGGTTTTACAAGGGCATCAGAAGAGATGTGTAACGACTAAATCTACACATTTAGAGGAGCACCTCAAATACTGACATTGATGGAAGTCTATAATTAACTTCAAAAGAGCAATGCGCCTAACATCAAAGCGTCTTTGCTGGTATTACCATCCCCCTCAAAAAAAAAAAATTAAAAACAAACTTTTCAAGGGTTATTACTCCATGACCTCTTAAACAGTGCTCATGTGTTACTATTAAAATAATTTAAACTTATCTCCAAACTCGTATGTTCTTGGGCAAAACTGCTAGCATTATTGCAGAGACACCTCTGGTCAGCAACTGCTATCTGTTTTCTTCTTTCCCTACTCCCATTGTGGCATTGTTGAGTACTTCTCCTAGGATATCCATTTGATTTTCCAGACCTGGGGCTTTGTCTCCACATGGCTCCCTTTCCAGCTCTGAAAACAACTAAGCCTGTACCCTGTAAATTAAAACAAAGTGAATGCTCCACTGAGTGCAATATCTTTGGAGGTTATCATACCCAAGCCCTTAGTAAACAGACCCCCAAGGCAATGTTAGTGCATACCTTTTCCAGGCAAAAATAAGCCTGTCAGCACCAAAGGTGCTATAATCATCCTGAATATCTCCTGAACATCCTCTCTCAAATACCACAACTCTTATTTATATGCGTCTTTTCTTCAGCAGAACAGGCAGCATTATAACATTTTGTAGCACACCGGTTACAAAAAGTTTCAGAGGTGCTAATAACTACTTCTTATAAGCACACCGACTAAAGTCAACATGCACAGGGAGCGCATACCGCAAAGCCGAAGAGGGCTATGGCTTATTTGAAGAAACAACTCCCCCTGTCCGAAAAACTTTTAATCATCTATAGGGAGCCCGGGTTTAGCAGCAAGAGCTTCATTCAAATAGTACATAGCCTGAATATTGACAAATACCTGAGAGACTTTTCTGTAACTCACTTACAATGTACTCCCAGCTAAAATATATATGTAAACAAAGCAGCATTTCAGCCTCAGTATAAAAGTCAAATACAATTTGAACATAGATTTCATTCATAATTTTTTTAAATTGATCAGAAATGCAGCATATTGTAATTAAAAGTTTACAGACAAACTTTAAAGTCGGAGCTCTTGCGAGGAGCAGAGTAACGCTGTGGCCATCTTGTTGCTGCACTGCACCCCCCAAGCTGAATTAGGATTTTGACCACTCCACAGCAGGTAGGCTACAATTGGCTATAAACAGAAGGAAAGCTAGAACAAAAGCCAGCTTCTCCAAGTTGGGGATTTTTTGTTACACTTCAACTTAGGACTGGCATGATTTCTACTTTTTTTTTTTTGCACCACCGGCAAGATATTAAACAAAGGAACTCAGTAACAATCTAGTTAACCTCCCGTACTGTCTCTCGGGTCGCAGTCTTGTAGAGCCTGTTGTATAGGTGAGGAGACCTTGAAATCTATGTACGGGACACAAATCTCTGCAACTTGGTATGCTCCAGTCAGGCACATGAAGTGGGACAGGAGGAGTGGGGGCATACAGCACACAGTGAGTGGCCCCGTGAGGGGTTGGGGTGGAGTGGGGGTGAGTTAAACATACTGTCAGGGGAGGGGACCTCTCAAAAGATCAAGTGCCAAGAAAAAAAGACCTCTTAAACTTCTATACCTCATATAATCAGAGTAGTAATTGGGCTGTCTGCAGAAGAAACTATTTTAACACTTCATCATGTTGCATGGTCGGAAAACATGATGCAGGTCCTTTTTGGATGCAAAACATCTGCAGGCTACACCCACTACAGACGTAAAAAAATTAACGCCTAGTGGCAGGCTTAAATACATTTCTGTGACATCCTCATCAGGTGACCATGTAATTGTCTGTCTCTCTGTAAATTTCTTCTGTCTTGCTAGGAGTCTTCGTCCCATTACCTATAAGAACAGTCTTACCTGGGGACTTATCCTGTTCCTCTTGCAGGCCATCCACCTCCAGGTAACATCTGGGAAAAATTAGACAAGGATGGTAAAACTGGCCACCAAAGTTCCTTCAGGGGATGTTCCTCCTCCAGGTAATATCCTGGAAAGATAGGCAATGTTGGCAAAAAAGGCCACCGTGATCCCTTCAGGGGATCCTCTTACTTCAACGCCTATAGATTTTCCTCTACCAATCCTTCCTTGACATGCTGCAGTCATGATTCCTTCAGCAGCATCTGGCAGTGGTGCTCCGCCGCCCTCAGTGTTGGTCTGCCTCTGTGGCACTGGTCCACCTCCAGCCATTTACCATGGAGCCAGTTCACCAGCCTTATCAGCTTCACCACCCGGTCTTCCGATCCTTCGTGCTTCTGTGGTACCTCGCCCAGGTCACCACCTGCAGTAGTCCACATCCTTATATCTGGCTCCATGCACCGCTGCCTGCTCTCCCAAATAGTACCAAGGCTGGTACCACCTGACTGGAACTCCCCAGACTCCTTTACAACCACCCCTAGATTCTTCTCCTCCTCAATGGAAATTAGCTGCACCCCTCCACCCCCCCCCACTGGTAACTCCTCCCTGGGTTCTTTGCTCCAAAGTACAGGACTTTGCACTTTTTTGCACTGAATCTCAACTGCCATGCTTCTGACCACTCCACCAGTTTGGTCTGGTCATCCTGTCATAGTAAAGGAGGCAGAGTGGCTTGCTACATCAAGGATTTTATGCAGTGTCCATCATCAACTCACTAACAGTATTGAACAAATTTGAATGCCTGGAGATTAAGCTTGGATTGTCAAAAAATGAAACTGTGTGTTTAGCAAGCAGTTACAGACCACCCAAAGGAGGCAAACAACTATTGACACACTTATCCCAGGTAGTCAATAGCCACCCAAATGAAACCTTGATACTGGGTGATCTGAACCTAGATTGGCACTCCCCAAAAGTGGATGGCCTGAGGACCCACTATGACAATGTAGGATCTACACAAGTAATCAAAGAACGAACTAGATCTAATGCAAAGCATCCAGCCAATGTGTCCCTATAGGACATAGTAATTACAAACAGACCCCAAAAAATAATGGGGAGAAAGCAAACAATGCCACACTTTTTAAAATTGTGAAATATCTTTGTTTTTATAACCTTTTTTTCTGCCAGCTAACGGTAGAAACACAGGAAGCGAGTCACTATACAGAACGTGACCCTTAGAAAAGCAGACCGAGTGTGACCTTACGTTGCTGTAGCAATGCTCCATCAAGATTCCACATATATTAAGCAAAACTGAATTAGACAAAAAAACAAAGAAAAAAGAAAAAGGGACAAAACAAATACTCTCTAAATGTTTCTGTATGTGTGGCGGGTGGCCAGAAACTCGGCGCAAGCACCTCATGCCTAACAACGCACCTGGGCATGCTCTTATCAGGAGAAAACCCACACCTCGTCATGTGTTATTGCCTGCGTAATGTGATTGAAAAAATAATACCACTATGTTACCATTGAAAATACATCATTATACAAATACATACAAATATACTGTTTCTTCTCAAACCTTAAAAGTTTTCCTTTCAAAAATACTACATACTGTTTTAGTGTTCTACCATCAGAGTTTATAATAATACATTTTAAGGTGCTTTCACCTTATTTGTAAGAATAGCAAGTATTTACATTACTAATTCAATCATATCTTTCGTAAATTCAAAAGTCTGCAGGTGTATTAATAGTCTTAGTAATTTTTCTTTTGAGATATTTTCATAAAACATAAATTGTGACTTTAAGTGTTGATTAATATTGTATATTTAGGGCAGTATAACAATATATGAGTGAGAGATTCAAATTACCCCATACCACAGTTGCATAGTAGGGCTTTATACTGTGTAGTGGCTGTAGAATAAATATATTCTAGGAATATGGAAGATTACAGTTCTAAATAAAATGTTGTAAAGATGTGTTTCTCTCTCTTTTATCATGTACAATCAGTAAATATGGCTCTAAAATATGATTTATTTTGTTTTCAGAAAACCATCCATGGAGGCCCAAAGTTTTTAGTTTTGTCATATTTTCATGTCTGGAAATGATCTTAATTTAATTTTTAACATAGTTAACATATTGATATGAACTTATTATGCATTTAAGGGAATCATTCCATAGATGATCAAATTCTGATTTTTTTCAATATTTCTAAAAGACCAATTAGCCATGATGAAATATAACCATTTTTATACCAATCAATTTTTCCCTTAATACCATACTGGTTAGCTGAGAATCTTTCTGAGCTAATAGTTTAATCCAGTAGGAAACCTTGGCTGCCTTTGCTAAATGATTCAGTTGGATTCCTCCTAATTCAGCCCTCACAACTTCAGAAGCAATACTTTTTGGGATCTGAAGAATGAGGTAGGAGTCACAAAAGAGATGCGCATAGTGCATCTGAGATGTGACAGCACATCTCAGAGATGTGCACTGACATGATTCACACAGGGCTGGGATGCCCCTTCATGTCCCGGATGCACCGCAAAACGAAGGATGTGCCGGAGACCGAAAATAATGATATCTGGCACATCTGGAAGGGTGTGAAGCTGCATACATGGCACGTCCCCATTCACAAAGAAAAATGAATGCACAAACATGGCACATAGACAGTGCATTCACCCATATGCACACTAAGGAGATAAGTATGAAAGAAGCAAGTCCCAGCAGGCAGCTGGCAGGCTAGCAGCAGCAGCATCACCAACAGCAGCAGCACCAGAGAGGCCATCCAAATGGATGGTGCACCATTTCTAATGGTGGGCATGTTAATGGGGATGAGGAGACGGGCAAACCAACAACATGGCAGCGGAAGGCATCGTAGGCAGCCTGCTCCACCATGGTATCATGCCAGAGTAACATTCGAACAGCTGACGGACACAAACAATTGGCTGATACAGCCTAGACAGGGCAATTCTGAGGCAGCTCTGTAAGCTGTGCCATGATGAAATGCAGGCACCCACCGGAAGGGGTCATGCCATAGCAGTGGAGACCAAAGCGACAACAGCAATGTGCCTGCTCACCACGGGCACCTTCCAGAGGCCAGCTGGAGACACCACTGGCTTATCCCAGCCATCCATGTCTCAGATTTTCATGCAATTTCTCACTGCACTGCTCCCACATGATTTGGAGTTCATTCAATTCCCAAGCACACAGGCAGAGCAGACAGATGTTATGCAGCAATTCCACAGTGTGGCAGCATGCCAGGCATTGTAGGGACCATTGACTGCACCCACATGGCAATCTGTGCACCATCCAGTGATGAGGTGATGCCTTACATGAACCATGAGGGATTATACTCCATAAACTGCCAGGTGGTGTGCAATGACACAGGGCACATTAGCAATGTATGCGCCACACACCCTGGGAGTACACCTGATGTCTTCATATGGCACCAGCCAGCCCTGTGCCACTGTTTTGAGACTGGGGATATCCCCAGTGGCCACCTAGTGGGTGAGTGGGGCATGAATACATGCCCACAAACAGCACACTGTTGCTCAACATGTCGGGAGGTAGGGCACGGGTGTGTGTGGGCAGTGACAGGAAGTGTGTAAGGGCACACGCCCATGTGAGACAGCACATGAACAAAAGGTGGACAGTGCAGCAGCATAATACAGAACAGGAGGTGAGGTGATTCGGAACAGCAGGCATGTCAATGCACCATATGCACCCAGGCATGGGCAACCACAGGGCAATGGAGGGCTACCAGTACTGGACTGGACAGAAGTTGTCAGCCCTGAATGTGGGCATGGTCAGGTGCAGGGCAGATGAGGGCAGCCAGGACACTGTAGTCATTGGTGAGAGCATGAATGTGCTATCCCACCATGATGGTATATTGTTGCACAGGGAGGCGGGCCACAGGTACAGACGTGGACAGGCAGCAGCCGCACCAGTGTGCAGTGTTGGATGGAGGGGCTGTGGTACACAATGCACATGCATGCAGGGTACTAACAGACTGCTTTGTCCCCCCACTGGTGATGCAGAGTATCCTCTCTGACCCTGGCTCCTCACCCCCTATGGCCGTCCTGGCACATAGGCAGAGGAGCAGTATAATGAGGCATACATTGCCACATGCATCATCATCGAGCGAGTCTTTGGGATGCTGAAGATGTGCTTCAGGTGCTTGGATAGGTCTGGTGGTGCCCTACAAAATAGCCCATAAAAGGCCTGTGGTATATTCCTGGCCTGTTGTATGCTGCACAACATGGCCATTGACCGTGGAATAGCTGTCCAGGCTTGAGGATGGCAACAGTCCGGGGAAGAGGGGGATGAAGAGCATTGAGCACCATGGAGGAGCTGGGCAGCTGCCCCTGGAATGCAGTGACCCACATCTGGTTGCCAGGTCCCAGCAGCACAGGGACACCAAAGTGCAGGTGCATTTTGGGGACTGAAGGTGAGTAATACAGGTGGGCAACGCACGGCAGCCTCCCCACACACACACACACACACTTGGCATGCCCTTCTGGAGATGCTTGTGTATTGCAGCCATGTACATCATGCTTAAATGTGTGTGCTATGTACGGTATGGGCTGCACGCCCATTGGCTCTTGCTCTGAACCAGTGGAAGCGTGCAGCCCTACCGAGCAGTCAGTGGCAGGCGGTGGGGTGGCAGGTGGGTGGGAACTACGCCTGCCGGCTGACAGGGGAGCGGGTGGTGGAGCTCCGTGGGTGGGTGGGGGTGGGGCCACTAGATCACCAGGCTACTTGGACCTGGGGTGGACTCTTATGCCCGCGATCGGGCTTCGCAGTCCACTGGACCATCAGGGATATTGTTCTTGGGGATGGACTCTAATGCCCGTGTCGGGCTAGTGGGGAGGGGAGATTTATACAGTTATGCCTGTGAATGGGCCAGTCAGAGGAGGATTTATACAGTTATGCCCATGAGTCGGGCCAGTCGAGGGAGGGGGTTACTATTATGCCCACGATTGGGCTGCAGGGTATCAGGGAGTAAGTGAGGCCACCCACAGGTGGCAGCTGCTATGTTGCACCCTGTAATGCGGAAGCTCACCTGTGGGTGGCCCTCGACTTACTCCTTTTTGCTCAAAAGTTGTGCAGGCGCAGGTTGGGGGTTGCGCCGGTCTCTGCACAGCCCGCTGAATATCGGCTGTGCAGTTTATGAATGGTTCCTCCCCCTCCGGTTGAGCATGCCTTCATTAGCATTGCACTGTTGCTCAGCGTGACTTAGGGGGCGCAACTGCCTCCTGCTGAATATGGCAGAATGGCGCAATTTCGGACTTGCGCAGGTGCAACCCTATTGCGCATGGCGCAACCCTTTTGAATATCCAGCCCACGGTCTACTGTGGAAAAACCTTTCCTAAAACCAGCTTGAATTTTATTTAAATAATATATTTCTTCTAGCCATATATTTAGTATGTAAAGGATTATTTTTGTGAAGAATTTACTTATGCAATCTGTTAGACTAATAGGCTTATAGTTTTCTGGAACGGATGGATTTTATTTTTTGTGTAATGCTATGATAATAATTCCTTTCCAACTATATGGGATAACATTTTCAGTAATCATTTTATAAAATAATATTTCTAATATACTACACCACCATGTTATTTCAATGTTATATATTCCAGCAGAGATTCTACCAGGTCCATGGGCCTTCTCTGACTTCATACTTTTTATAGCCATTTCAATTTCCATGGGTGTTATATTAAGGGAAGCACCACAGAGGAATGACGGCAACTGCACCAACATCCCCCACAGTGACACAGCCAAACTGATGCAGGGAACCCCAACTAGCACCAGCACAAATGACAGAACAGAGACACATGGCACAGCACACCCCAATGGACACTGCCATGACTGGCCACACAGCGATGCACCATGTGCAAACACCCCAAAGCGTGAATTGCCGCAAGCAATCTGCACCTGACAGCACAGTGATGGTAATGGACATTCCCCAAGTGGAATGACTGGGTGCAGCATGAGACCACAGAGAACCTCATGGTAGCAATGCATGGCTGGGACAGGCAGCACAGCACACGCACAATGTGCAACATGTGGACCACAGCCCGGAATCCTACCCCACAACCAGGAGACACAAGTTGACAGCAGCAGGAAAAACACTACAGTGAAATGGGACCTGAGCTCCCCCCCCCCCAGGCAGCTCAGACCTGTTGACGCTCTGTGGGTGTGTCATAGAAACATAGAGGTTGATGGCAGATAGGGACTGCAAGGCCCATCCAGTCTGCCCATTTTTTCTACCTTATGAATGTGCCACACACCTATACACTGTCAATGACCTATCTACCCATATTCATCTGTATTGCTCCCTTATGCCTATCCCATGCCTGTTTGAAGCCCTGCACTGTATTTATAGCCACCACTTCCTGAGGTAGGCTGTTCCATGCATCCACCACTCTTTCTGTGAAAAAGAATTTCCTCACATTCCCCCTTAATCGGCCTCCCTCTATTCTCATGCTGTGTCCTCTTGTCCTGCTATTTTTCTCATACTTAAACATGTTAGACTCTGTGGTCTGCCGAGCACTGTGGTTGCAGTTGAGTCAGGTGTGTTGCTGTGGGGGGGGGGGTCCATTCGGTGGAGTCACTCTCATTACGTGTTTCCTGTATTAGTTGGGGGAAAGGACTCTATTTCTGAGAGCACATCTGCAGTTTGTTCCCTTTCTTCACTATAGAATATATTTTTGAAGGTATCCAATTCATAGGGGAGACAAAGGTTTCAGTATTACAGCTACAGTACAAGTCACATTAAACTGTTCCTCTAATGAGTTGCTTTAACATTTCTGATTGAGTTGCATAAGTGTTGTTGGACCCAACACAAAGCCCTGCACAAACTGTTTCTTAAGAGTTAAAACTCAGTTTTGGATTGCATTGTGACTGGACTACAGATGCATTCCAGCTGAGCTGCCAAAACATTTTACAAACATTGCTGTTGAGCTGATTAAGCATGGAAGAACAGTGCAATGTGAGTTGCCAATGCATTTCCAATGAAAAAACAATGCTAAACCAACTCATTGGTGAAACAATTTAATGTGACTTGTACTGTATACCCCCCTACTCCTTTAGATACTAATTGCCAGCATTTTGTATCACCTTTGGCTTTGATAACCTTCAGCATTTTATCCCAATTTTTTGTTTGGAATGCTCTTTGTTTGTTCTTTAAGGTATTTTTTTATATCCTTTTCTAGTTTTATTTATACTCTTATAACCTTCTATTGATGTATTATTTTTGAACAGCCTAGTTTTTTACAATCATTATCAAGCCATGTTTGGCTTACTTTTACCTCTTTACCAGTCATATCAATTAAAGGCAGTATTTGTTGACCAATTTTGTATGCTGCATCATATATATTTTTTGCTTGAAATTATTGAATCATCACATTAATGTTACATTGTATGTCTGGATTAATAAAACAATGTTTTATTTAATCCTCAAGTTCACTAGCTATCATAATTCTCTTTTGATTCCTATGTTCAAGATTTGGTAAGTGCACCAGATCCTCTTTTTCCTTGCCCTCTCTCTTACAACACCTATGAAGACTAAGTGTAACTGCGTAATGATCACTTTCTGGTCTTAAGATGACATCAAAGGATTTACACAGCAGCAATTGCCATGGGAGAACACATATTTAATCAATTATACTTGCTCCAGATATAGCTGTAAAAGTACAATAATTACGTTTTGGTCCTTCTAAGGTTCCATTCATCACTATGAGACCAACTTTCTCCAATATATCCAAGAAGCGTTTCCCATGAGTATCCATCCATACATTTCTGTATTACTATAAACTCTGGATCACTACTGGGTCTGAGCCCCGCTATTTGGGCATTATAAAATCCCCTAATAGAATTATTACCATATCCTGGTTACTAGTCAGTGCCTCCTTAATAACATTTTCTAAATCTTGCTATTCATCAGCATCATAATAGTTTAAATTCACTAGTGATATATAACAGTTTACTATTAACATTTTATGAGAATACCACAGTATAGTTACAACTATCAGGTTAGGAGTTATTTTGAGGAGTTCAACAAGTTTATATTTTTACTGATTTTTATAAATATTATAATATCACCCTGTGGTCTACCTATTTTTAAACATTTACAAGCTTTTGATGTAAAACTTGTATACCCTTCTGAATTAATGTCCTCTGTTGCCCACATTTCTAACAAATTATAGAGTGTTGCTTTAAAAATTCTTTTATTCGTTTTATTTTTTTATTCATTACAAATCGGGTTTACAACCTTTGAGTCAGAGACTCATTTACAAAGGCACCTCATCGCAGGGAGGCAGACATCAAGACAGTTATTACAGTGCAGATTAAAACACAGGATAACATTACAGGTGCAGTAAAAGGAACATTTAACATAGATACACTTAGGTTACATAATATAGTAGTTTGTATGTTACTTAGGTTACACAATGTTACATAATTATGAGTTACAATCATGGATATAGTAGATTCTCAGAGAAGACTGTGGGTGACATCCCTATTTGGATGTAGTAGGGATGGAGTGGGTCTGGGGGAGGAAGAGGCTGTCCAGTGGACATTGTTGAGCCAGGGGGCAAGGCGGGTGGGTACCACAGGTTACAACAGGGGGTTAGTTGCACCTACAACAGTGGATATTAAAGATATGGTTCCGAAGGGCTGTTTTGAAGGAGCCAACTTTTGGCAAGTTGGAGATGCTGCTAGGGAGGGAATAGAACCAGGTGGGGGCTTGATAGAGGAAGGATCTCTGGCAAGAGAGGTCTTAGTTCTGGGCACCTGGAAGGTGGTCTTAACAGAGCTGTGGGTGGTTTTACCTTATAATCCACAACATTTTTGTGGAAGCCAGCAATATTCCATGAAACAATTCTGTTAATACAATCATCATTTTTGTTATCAGAGCAAATGTCTTCATCAATAACCATTTGTGCAGTTTCTGCTATTTCTTCAGCTCAAATCAGATGAGCTTCCCATACCAGTATCCTTGAGATTTAAAACTGGTCAATCCATATTTATACCTGCTAAACATTAGAATCTATTTTGAGTTTGTACATTTATAATAGTGTCAACATGGTAATCCAAGGGATTCTTGTTTCTCCAATCAGGCACATCAAATACAAAAGGTTTTTGTGGTTCCATTTCAGTAATAAAGTCTGGCCATTCACAAAGAAGTATACCTAGCCCATCCAACTTGTGAGCTTCTTTCAAAATCCACCTGTACAGAACACAATCCTTCACCTCTATAGTTATCTGACTGTGATTCGTAATACAACTGTCTCTCTTTACCCAGTTCACACCTCCAAAACCCAGTCTGACACAGAGCAGATTTTTAATTGTGTAACAGGCTGTTTGCATTAAAGAATGCTGTGTTTCGTATGATGTTTGTTCCATACCATGTAATGTAAGGAGATATCCTTTGTTCTGTGGAGTCTAAGTAATGTTATCTGACTTTCCAAAGTAAACACTTTCTATAAAACTTTTTAAGGTAATGATTCCCTAGATAGAAATTATTTTTAGGTTCATTTAGAAACACTGGCAGGGTTATGGATGAGTCAGTATACACTCCTAAGTGTGATGTTAATATTTTCTTCCATACACTTTTGGCCACTTCCATATCAGTTAGTACCTTCCATGCTATCCCTTCTCTAGTTCTTTTATTTCTCAATACATTACATAATAGTACATTTCTGATGTGGAGCCTTTGGAAATTAATCTATGGGCCAGATATTCAAAACTTTGTGCCGGGCAAAAACTGTTTCCACAAGTTTAGTATGGGATTAGAGCAGGTTTTCTATATTGAAAAGGCCAAATAACATGCGCAAACTGCATTAGCGCCGGGCAAAATCATAATGTATGCAAGGGGCAAACTGAAGGTGTGTGCACATGAATACAGGTGCAATGCTATATGTTCAGTGACTAGCACCATGCAAAGTGATTTTGCGTGACTTAGCTTGACACTTAGCATGGTGCTCATTACCCTCCAGGAAAAGGTAGTCTTAACCCTGGGCAATCAGCTTTGCATGACATTATGGCTTTGCATGGTGTTTGCGTGGCTATTTGCATGACTTTGCGTGACCCTGACAAATAAATATGGCACATAGACAAAGCCAGACATAGAGGAAACATGCTGCTCACTGATGGCATCACAATGATGCCATCATCTGCCACCAGTCCCAGCCATGCCAGGCAGTAAGTGGTGACCATACAGCACACACCTGCAGACCACTCTTCTGTGGACACCAACAGATGCCAGCATACACATGCAGCACTGTGGGCATGGAGGATGTTGAGGGGAGAGTGTACAGGTGGCCAGGCTTTGCCACAGACCAGGTGTGGCCACAAGGCTGGGACACATCATGCAGTACACATGGGCCAGTATTGGGACTACCCCAACACCAGTGTGCCTTTCTGATAATATATGTTCCCCCAGCCACATACCGCACAGCTGTACAACTGCCACAGCAGTATATGTCACTGTGAGCATCCCATGCCAGAGGTGCAGCATTTGTGGGTCACACAACAGCTTAACAGTAATGTCCACTGTCAGTAAACACCTGCATGTTGGGCCTGTCACTGTGTATAGTGCAGTCATCAGCACTGCCCTATACACCATGGGCAGTGCTGTGTCCACAAACTATTTGCCCCCTTGCTAATGTAGCGTCTGCTGTGCACTGTAGCATGACCTACAGTGTGACAGTTGCATGCAGCACCACTACCATCTGTGCCTATGCTGTGTACAGTGTTCAAAACTGTATAATATTCCCCGAACTGTTTGCGTAGCTCTAACACGTTTGTGCAGGTTTAGCGCAGGGTTAAACCATTAGCCCAGTGCAAACTGCATGCAAATCAGGGCATAATGAGATGCTAATCTGGATGTTTGCCCAGAGACTACGTAAGTAGGCTCATTTGCATGTCACTTTTGAATATGGCAAAGTTTAGCACCGGGCAAACATGTTTGCACCGGGCTAACGGTTTATCCTGCATTAAACCCATGCAAACATGTCAGCGCTACGCAAACAGTTCGGGGAATATTATACAGTTTTGAACACTGTACTTTCACATGCAATGCAGCCTGCAGCTGTACTGGGTCCACACATTTGCTGGCACGCACATTGGTCACATAGTTCACCTCTACCTACCTTCATATCGCTGTGCACTGTGTTGCTGTTGTATTTTGCACTTCCTGGTTGCTATATTCAGAGCTGTCTTGTTCCAAGGCTAAGTTTGCCCTGCACTCCCAGCCCAGTTTGCCTAGCATCATTCCCATGCTGTATTCAGAAACTGTTTGTCTCAGGCTATTCCTTTTGAATATAGCTTACTTTGTGCTCCGGGCTAAGTTTGCCTGCTGGGCAGTGTTAATTTAGCCCTGGGGCAAAGTTTTGAATATCTGGACCTATGACTCAAAGGGTCGAAATTCTGATTTCCTAAATAAATAAACATACACCACCAGTTTTTCCCATTATTGATTTGCAGATCTTGTTCCATGAATTGTAAAATTTTTATAAAAAATGTTCCCTCTGTTTTAGAATCATTTTGATGTAAATCATATAGGGAAATTTGTCACTTCATTTCCTGATAACAAGACACCATCTTCCATTTCTGGTTCTTGGATCAGGGAGTCCAGATATGGGACCACATTTGTAGGTTTAACCACTTTTGAAAAGTTTTCAGGGTGGATGATATTTTCTTAAGTAGTCTGCTTTCTCAATGATAATTGTTTATTTTTTGTTTTTTGTATTTTAGAACCAATGTCTTGTTCTAATATTATTCTTTGTTCATTAGTTGTGCAATTTGCTTATTAGCTAATTGATCAAAACCTTGTTCTACCCCTTGAATCTTTTTTATTACTTGTTTCCTTTGTGTTGCTTTTTTTACCTTGCATTCTCTTTTACTGTTTTTGTGTTTTTGATTGTTCTTGTTTTTAATTTTAGTTTCCTTTTCTCCTTTATTTGTTGTGCCCCACTGTGGCAACATATGTTCTTGATTCCATGATTTCTTCCTATTTGATTTAATACTTGTTTCAAAGTTGTTGTTTTTTTTTTGCTCTTTTTGTTTTTTTATCCAGTGAGTCCATATATGTACCTAATTCCATCTTAACTATTTCTTGGAAAATATTTTTAATCAAATTTTCCTGAAAAGCCATTGTGGCTTTAACACCTGTTAGCTCATTTCAAATGATACACATTTGCTCAAACAGTAAAACATTGGCAATATGTTGTTCATTAAGGGCATCTGTTAAATGGGGAGTAAAGGGGTGGGGTAGTTTCTAACTCTCTCTGACCAGTTGTCTGGTTTTATTTCTTCCATTGGAAATTCCTTATTATTTCTTGACTTATTGGGGCTGATTCAAGGCTGTCCAGCATAATTTGCATGCAGTTTTGAGTTACGCCAGTCACCTCTATGACAGGGACCCTACGCCACATTCCAGAAGTGGCAGGGTCTTAGCAATTGTGGCATGCGAGATACACTGTGCTTGTGGAGGTAGCCCAAGCATGATGTATTGCAGCCACATGTCAAAGCTCACAGCAATTAACAGGTGGCACCCTCAAAGCTCCTCCAGCCCAGACCACCTCGGCAGACACCAAGGGGCATGGAAGGGGCAGGATGCATGGCATGGGGTCCAGGGTGGCACATCAGAAATGTGCTCTCAAGGGTCTGGCCAGATCCGGGGGTTGGGGGCAGGAGTGTGTTAGTGTGGGCTTGGGGGTAAACCTGACACCATTGCTGGGGTGCTGCATGGTGGCATCCAATGGTGTCAGCCATTGGATGCCACCTAAGACAGGTCCAAGCTGTTGTACATTAGATACACCATTGCATCTCTTGTGGTCGCGACTGTGGGTTGTGACTGCCACCTTACTGGAATTAGACTATGTTGCTGTTGTAACCCACAGTTGCGCCAGGCGTTGTGGGCTGCAGCATAAGTGTTGTTGTATCCTGAGATCATCACAGACCACATATGCCATGGCGCGTCTTGCCTCTTGTAAAGATGGCTGGCATATCACCTGACATAAGTAGCAAGATATGCCATTAGGTTTGGTGTATCTCGCCTTATCCCCTTCTGGAATCGGGCCCATTATTTTTAGCTCCAAAAGCAAAGTTAAATCAGGAGATTTTCTAAGGATGATCTAACCATTTTGATTTTAGTTGCTGATACTGATTAAGGTTCCCACTCATATTCTGTGGAGTTAGATGAGGACATATTTGTGTCAATAATTACAAGAGAGTTAACAGAATTGTTACTTATTATTATAGGTAGTGAGATATATGATTTCACTAACCCTTTAGGGTTTACATTCACCTTTTCATTCCTTCTATCACTCCTGTTTAAAACATGTGGGGTAGATGTGTGAATAAGTTGTTTTAGTGTGGTTTGTTTAGAAACCTTAGTTCCTGTTTGTACTTATATTTTGATTTTTTATTCTTACTAGAAGTCTTTTTTCCTTTTTCTTTTATATTTTTGCCTTGTTTTTATTTCAAGGTCCTCTCTGTGGATAATGGTGAATCCATATATTTTTTCTGCTCCTAGTCGCAATTTACATTAAAACACCTTGATACCAATGAACAGTAGAGCTAAAAACCAGAAGCAATCTAAGTGTTATCTAAGGTAAAATTATTTAAGCAAGCACAAAAAGGTATTCTGAGAATTGTCAGAACCCCCCTATAAGGTACAAAAGAAACAATACAATTAGCAGAGAGTTAAAAGGCTAGATGGTTCCTGGGCTCCTTTACAATTTCCAAAAGTCCATTTTCCGACTGCAAATCCCTCCAGTTATTCCTTTTCTGGAGTTATAATGGCTTCACTACTCTAATATCAGAGGACTGATGCTATTTTCTAAAGTTCTGTGGAGTTCTTGTAGTCATATAAATCAGTGCAAGTCCTTACAAGTCCATATATTCATAAAAGTGCTTCCAGCTATTATCCACCACTAGATCTGGTACCAGTGTGCTTCTAATTTTGCATAAATCTTTAGTTTTATTCCTCTAAATGGCTGGAACTGATGAGATTTATGATAAAGTATCACTAAAATATATAAGAAAAAACAAGGGCTAAGTATAAATTATTAAATTAAATCAATTAAAATATCACCATGCTTTACTCAAAAGGCAATAATCAGGAGATACCTCTATAAAGTATATGCATATATTCGATTTCTGTCACCTGATTCTCCCAGGTTAACGCTGTAAAATTAAAAGTTCTGTCCTTAAAATGGAAAACATCCAGCATCTAAAAAGGCAAAAAAACATTGATTCTGCTAGTAAGAATGTTTAATACTGTAATAATAATTTAAAAAGACTAATGTCTCTAAACTTCTATTTAAATAGGATAAACTGGACTTAAAAGGAACAGATATATTTTTATCTTGTACTGAAAAACAGTGTCCACAGACTATTGCCAAAGTAAAAGTGCTGTCCCACTGTGATACTGTGTGGTGGGCTTTTGTCAAAATGGCAAATTTCTGGCTTGAAATGTCACACAAGCATGTTTTTATCACAGCAAGAAGAACTTGACATAGGCCACATATATCACATATGTCATGTGACCCAAAATCCTTTGGGAAAAGGTTTTTATGTTGAAACATATACATATGAGGACAGATTAACTGAACTTAATATGTATACCCTAGAGCAAAGGAGGAAGAGAGGTGATATGACTGAAACATTCAAACACCTTAAGGGCTTTAACAAGGTGAGAGTCTAACATGTTTCAATATAAGAAAAATAGCACGACAAGAGGACACCGCATGAAATTAGAGTTAGGCCCATTAAGGGGTAATATGAGGAAGTTCTTTTTCACAGAAAGGGTGGTGGATACATGGAATGGCCTACCTCAGGAAGTGGTGGATATGAATACAGTGCAGGGCTTCAAACAGGCATGGGATAGGCATAAGGAAGCAATACAGATGAGTATGAATAGATAGGCCATTGACAGAGCAAAGGCCTATGGCACATTTATAAAGCAGAAAAAGAAATGGGCAGACTGGATGGGCCTTGCGGTCCTTATCTGCCATCAACTTATATGTTTCTATGTTTCTTGTGAAATAAATTAAGTTTTAAATATATACTGTGCAAACATAGCAGCTGGTACCATTAGTTTTATTAATTGTTTAGTGGTTTAATGAACTATGTTATCCTATTATCCTATCAGGCAAATACTTCCTTAATACCCAAATTGGATTGTCTTGCAAAACTTAAATTTACCATTCTTAATTATTGCAGTCACACTGCAGGCACTTTTTCCTTCATGCTTGATGTCTACTACAATTTGCGGCTTTTATGGTTTAAAATTTGTATTCTGCAGGTGTTCTTCTCCTGTTTTTTCCTTTCATCTCTTCTCAACTCCTCTCTACTCTTCTCTTCTCAGCTCGTTCTTCTCCTCTCAACTCCGCTTGACTCTCCTTCTCCTTTCAGCTTTACTTTCTCAGCCTTTCTGCCTCCTTACTTCTTCTTCTTCAACTGCTCTAGTTCCCGGACTCCATTACTCCAAGTCCATATTCAAATTCTTTTCAGAATGACAAAGAAATAAAGAGGATGACTAACAACTGCTGCACTAGAGGTTGCAAAATACTGATGAATATAAGGCTTCTAAGATAAGGCAATGGTAGCGTACATTTTCTTATATAAAATAAAGCTTTTAGAAGCCTTGCTTCACTTGCTCCTCTGAGGTCCTCCACAGCAATAATGTGAGTGACTAGCAACTCTCTAGCTCCTTCTGCTTCACTATAGAGTGACCCAAATAAACTATCTGACCATAAATCATTGCTTAATAAAAATATTTCCTCCTTTTCTGCCCAGTTATACTTCACACAGCAGCTGCAAGCTAACAGCTCCTTGTGCCTCCAGTCACATACTCAACTCCTGTTCTGACTGGCATGCCCCTGTTCCTCCTCTTCTCAACATCCAGGCTCCACATCATAGCTTCTGAAATGGCTGCACCTGCTCACTTAAACTGCCTGCTAGTTCCTCATCACTGTAGCACTTGAAAATGTCCTGATGCACTGACACATTGACACATACAGCATCTTATCTATCATACATCACATGCAACCCAGCCACCCATAAACAGGAAAACTGCTCTCAAAACTCTCCAAACATTTAAAAAAAAAAGAAAATAAAGAAAAAAATAATCCAGCCTTGGATAAAATAAATATGCCATGGGCCCTGGAGAAATAGGAATGATGTTTTTCACACTTGCCTTTTGATCTTTGGTACTGACTTTTGGGCTAGTAGCTTTCTGGATTGTTCATCCCCTTAATGGTATTTTGATCCTTGTATACCACACTGTGTCTTCATTTATTCTTTCTGTGTGTATGTGTACATACATATAAATCTGTGCAGTATCTTATCTACAGGATCTATCTATCTATCTATTCATCTATCTATCTATCTATCTATCCATCTATCTATCTATCCATCTATACATACATACATGTATTCATTGCAAAAAAAAAAAAAACATCATTAATGCTCTTGTTATGGTTGAAGTGACAAAAGTAGAGAAATGTGGCATTAGGGTTTCCAATCATCCTAACACCCCACCTCCACCCTGCAGGCAGCAATAGCCATGGTGTGTGCCTTGGGGTTGGCAACCCTAATGCTCACCCAATTCTCATATCCTGTACCCATCTCAACTTTCTTACTCATGGAATGGGGTGAACATTAGGATTGACTACCCCAAGGCACACCCCATGCGTGTTGCTACTTGCCCGGTTGGGATGGGTAGTTAGGGTTGGAAATCCTAATGCCACATATCCCTACTTATTTCACTTTAACCCTAACTAGTCCATTAACAAAGTTTTTTTGCAATGATTTTCCTTACTTTTTGAGATAGTACTTTTTCTGTAGTTAGTTCTTTATAAATACATGAGTATTTTTCTATAATTAGTTTTGATATACCCATGGACTACTATAAAAAAACAAACACTTTTGACCATGTTTCAGAGCAAAATTCCAAACCATCTGGGCACTATGCGATGGCAAGAAAACAGCAAAAAGCTGCATTTTTTTAATGTTTTTTTCTCTATAAAGCTTCTGAAGAAGGACCTGGTTGGTCCAAAAGCTAGAGCACTTTGTTCTTTTGTATAACATCTACGTTGGTCCAATAAAAGGTATCAAATCTATTGTTTCTGGATCTGTTCTTAAAAGGACTAATAAAGCACCTACACCATTTCCTAACTAGTGCATTAATGAAGTTTTATACAATGAATGTCCTTACTTTTTGAGATAATACTTTTTCTGTAATTAGTTTTTATAAATGCAAGAGTGTTATACTGTAATTATGCATGAGTTATTATAACAAAAAACAATACAGTAGGTGCTATGTGATTTAAACCTAGGACTCCAGGTTCATAGCCCACTTCCTTTGCCACTATACTACATTGCCTCCTTGGATAGCACTATGTCGGAGTTCAATGCCAAGACAGTTCCTGACTAAAACAGACAATACTACTTTCCTGTTTCTCTATGTTGCCCAAAGTCTTTTTTTAAATTTGCATATTTCTAAGAAGGTAAATTGTCTGAAACTTTTTCAGTTCACATGAACATAAAATCTATACTCTAATGTCTTTTTTAACATAAGTTAAAAAAATGACTACTTTCCTTCTATAGCCCTAATGTTTAACATGCTAACTTGTAGCCCATGTTTCAAAACAATTTACATCTTCAATCTGTCAGTATCCAAAAAGTAAACCAAAATTATACAATGGCAAGAACATTTCCAGGGCTCTGACTGGTCAGTGTGTGCCTGAGACATTGATGTTATTACACAATAACAACACTGTATAGATTTTTGGGAAGATTGTTTGGAGCTACTTTTAAGAAACAGAGATATATTGCTACACCAAAAATCTACTAAAACTTTTTAAAATATATTTATTTTGTATAACATTGAGCCATTGTATAATTGCAATAAGGCACTCCAAGGTGTGTGTTATTGTGTAATAACATCACTCCTGGGGTGGTGAAAGCACTCAGCTTTGCCTCGTGCTTCAACCCACCCCAGGAGTGACGTTATTACACAATAACACACACCTTGTCGTGCCTTATTGCTTAGATAAATTATTGCCAATAGTGATTTTGAACAGACCAAACTTCCCAAAGAGGGATAACTTGTAGTTTTCACCTGATTTCTCTAATTCCCTCATGTTTTTGTTTTTTTGAGGTGACTCTAGTCATACAAGCTATGCCCCTTTTACAATTATTTTGAAGTACTTACTGAACATGCTCAGAACCCACATTTTTCAGATTTAATAACTTTGGAATGGATTAATAATTTTTTACCAAACCAGAAAAAGAAATCCTTCTGAGACAATCCCTTTGTACCCTAAAAATTTCAGATGTAAATTTAAAACCCTCTGGTCACCACATGATGGCAAAACAAGCAGCAACTAACAGTAATTTTGTACTTTTTTCTATATCTGCATCTCAAAATCTGCACATCTAACTTGAATGAATCTTGGCATGTCAAGACATCTGCCCCACAAGACTATGCATGCAATATTTCGTGCAAATCTGTTGAACAGTTTTGAAGATATTAAACTTTAAAATGTAATAATTTGGGAACAGATTAATATTTTTTCATGACATGTGCAAAGGAAATCTTTCAGCCCTTTGTACCCTGAAATATCCAGACCAAAATTTCAAAGCATTTGGGTGCTATGCAATGGGGAAAAAAACAGCAAAAACAGTGATTTTTTTTATGTTTTTTTTTTCTTGTTACCTGCATTTTGAAATCCAGACATCCAATCAGCATGAAGCTTGGCACATGGAGAGATCTATCCCAGGAGAGCGGGCATTCAAAATTTCATGCACATCTATTGAACAGTTGTAAAGATATTAAAGTGCACAAATTGTGGTTTAACATTAAAGGAGCTACTCAACCCTAACTCTAGTGGTGTTGCTACGGCACTACAATACCCCAACTAGTGCAGTAAAAATGTTTTTTGCAATTAATGTCATTACTTTTTGAGGTATACTTTTTTTGTATAGAAACATTTTATTGAAAAACTGTCAAAATACAATATCATCAACACAATCCAAACCAAGGTAAAAGACATGAAAGAATAATCCAGACATTCTATCAGCTTAGGTTACAGAGAATCTCTAAACAGGAAGTCAGTAACATTAGCATCATTAGTTTTAACCATAATGATCAACCACCTTGAATCTCTGAAGCAATGACCATAATGAACTATGCAGCAGAGCTACAACACATAATGAAATACCCACATATAACAAATGAAAGTAAATTAAATTAATGAGATATTACTTTTCCTGTAATAACTTTTTATAAAACCATGAGTGTTTTTCTATAATTAGATTTTTAAAATGCATGAGTTATTATAACAAAAAAAAAACCAAAAACAGTGGGGGTTGTGGGATTCAAACCCAAGTCTCGCAGTTCATAACCCAGAGTCTTAGCTACTACACTACATTGCCTCCTTGGATATCACTGAATTGAAGTTCTCATATACAATGTCAAGACAGTTCCAAACTAAAAGAGGCCATAATAATTCCCTGTTTCTCTATATTGCTGAAAGTTTTTTTTTTAAACTTTTCATATTTCTAAGCCATTGAACTGACACAAAATTTGTACTCCAATGTCTATTTTAACAGAAGTTAAAATTGAATACTTTTCTTCTATTGCCCTAATGTTTTACATACTGATTTGTAGCTCATGTTTCAAAACAACTCACATTCTCAGTCTGTCAGTATCCAAAACGTAAACTAAAAGAATTTGTTGTAAATCATGATTTTGAACAAACCCAGCTTCCCAAAGAGGGTTAACTAGTTGTTTTCACCTGATTTCCTTAATTCCCTCAATTAAAAAAAAAATGGGTATCTAAATAAGTTTATTAATATTCATGAGCTATGAGATGACTCTAGCCATCTAAGCCATACCCGTTTTACAGCTATTTTGAAGTGCTTACCGAGCATGCTCAGAACCCAAATGTTTACAGTTTAATAACTTTGGAATGGATTAATATTTTTTTCACCAAACCAGCAAAGGAAGTCATTCTGAGGGAACCTCTTTGCACCTGAAAATTTCAGACTAAAATTCCAAATTGTCTGGGTGCTACGTGATGGCAAATAAACAGCAAGAAAACAGGGTATCCCATCATAACGATGACTGCACGTGAGTGACCCACGTATGAGGGACTCAAGTTCAACTCTCATTAGGTTAGCAACCCTGAAACGGTAGTGATTGGTGAAAAGAAGGTGAATGGAAGGACAGGATGGGGGCGTAGAAAAGGAGGGAAGGTATTTGGGAGGTAGTGCAGCAAAAGGCTGCTGAGCTGGCTGTGTGATGTGGGGGTGAGGGTGGCTGGTTACAGTGGGGAGAGGGCAGGGTTCAGGGCTGGGGAGGTGCATACTGTTTTGCAACCTGGAATTTTTTTTTTCTTTACAAGTTTCACCTCCTACTCAACATGCACCCCCCTGGAGTTGACAATATTTAGTAAGTGAATGTGGTGGGCTAATAGAAATGTCTGTTCACTTGGTTGGGTTCGCTTAGAGTGTACATCACCATTTTTAATTTTGACGATGTACACTCACCCAAACTGCAGTAGTGGTTTTGCAATTGCCATTATCATATGGAACCGAAAATAGCATTTTTTTTTAACTTTTGTTCTCTATCCACATCTGTGAATCTCCACATAGATAGCATGAGTTCTTGTGGCTGCAGACAGAAGTAATGTTGCGATTTGTGTATTATGGATTTCTAGCTGTGGATACAGAAGACCCCATATACTGTATGTCACACCTGCAGCTGCAGAAGTACAGTTGCATTGTGGGTATTGTGGGTTCAGCAGTGGATCGAGAAATTTTTCAAGGAGGTAGCATATGAACATACAGTATGACAAAGCCAGCAGAATAGGGCCATGAGGTCAATTGAATTTCAATCAATCAATCAATCAATCAATCAATCTTTATTTTACCAGGCAAAATACCATTGAGTGAACTCATTTTCAAGGTGGCCCTGGGAAGTTAAGATAAGTATAAGGAACAATAAGAAAACAGTATACATAATGCAGAATATGATTACACAAGAGGAATACTTAACAATGTGAGACTTCTACAATAGAGAAATCTGGAGCACAATAGTCTGAGAAGGCAAAAAAGTCTATAAACAATGGGCTAGATATTCAGACCTGCACCAAAGGATTGCACAAGTGTGGCACAGTGCAAAGCAGATGCACCATATGGGAACAGATGCCATATTCAGAAGATGCGACACAGAAATGAGCCAGCGCAACCAGGCAGAATATAGCACAGATGAACCACGGTGCACCCACAGATGTGCCAGTGCAACCATGAATGCACTGGAACAGGCCATAACACACAACCCAGTGCGCTGAGCAAGGGCAACAGGCTACAGTGACACACAGGCAAAGGAAACACAGCAGCATAGGGGAACAGTACCCCACCAGCACGGCACAGCACAGTACAGTGGTGCACAGACCCAGAGACAATACAGGGCACCATGGAACAGTGCACACAGGACCCCAGTCCACCAACTGTGGCACAAGCACCAGGCCAACAGAAAAGCACCAGTGGCATACCAAAGGCATAGCCATGCATGAGATATCGACAAGGCAGTGACACAGGGAGCCATGGCCATAGTGCCAGGAGAACACACAAACACAAAGGTCCATGATCCATGGGCGAGGGAGGCACAGGCCACCCAGAGGCAAATAGCCCACTACCTGGGTTGGGGAGTGACACAGCACCACGGGCAACACTGGAGCTGGATAGCACTACTGGTGAACAGAAGGGCAGGCCGACAAGGGCACAAAGGGCATGGGCAGACACAGGCCACTGTGAGACACACAACACAGGGCCATGTACAGGACAGGGACACTGGGCACATGCACAGTGTACACATGTGCAGTGGTTCAAGGGGACAGTGGCAGGACACCAGGGACATGGCCAAGCACAGCACAACAGACACCTGCAGCATGGCTCCACATGGCAGCTGCAAAGGAAACACAGACACATTGATGTAGCAATAAAAAGGCTTTAATACAACACAAAGAACAGTGGGCCAACATGGCAACTATGCACAGTGCAAAAACAGGTAGAGGGGATTGTCACGGGATGCGGGGGATAGGGCCCGGGGGCTATACAATGGTATGTGGGGATGGGCAGGGCAACAGGGGAGGGTCATGATGTACAGGGGCTATCTACAGGGAAATGGGGCTAATGCCAGCCATGTCCTTCCACCACCAGCTGGTGCACATCCCTCCAAATGGCTGCTGTGTCCATCAAGAGCCACACCATCAGACCTTCCAGGTGTCGAGGCTACACCAACAGGCTCTCCAAAGCATGCACCACACAGCCATTGCCTCTCCTTGGCTGTATCCGGGGAACACCTAGGAGAAGGGACAGAACAGGCAAAGAGTGACATGCCAAACTGATCCCCAGCTCACCCACAGTGTTCAAGTTCAAGTTTATTGCAGGAAATCTCCATTGAGCAAGCTCATTCACAAGGAGGTCCTGTGACATAAACACTTAAAGTACAGACACAGATAGGTAATAACAGTATATACATGAAATGCACGTTACATGATACAGGCTGGATATACATACAAGGGTACCACATAGGGTGACCGCAGGTGGTAAACATTGATATGAAACAGGGAAGCGACTTACAGGTTGCATACTGATAAATGAAACATGATGACTGGTGTGTGCAATACATGTATTTTGGCAGCTAGAACAAACAACAGACTACAACTGATATGGGGGGAGGAGTGATTTGATAGAGTAGCAGCAGAGCGTAAGCATAGGTGTGTGCACCAGTGTGCACTGGACAGCGGAGGCACACACCAGTGGATGGACCACAAAGCTACCGCACACGAAGGACTGCACCAGCCAGTCACACAACACACCACACTGGTGCAGACAGGCACACAGGGCCATGCAGTAGGTGCATCAGTGCACAGGAAAGGCACACAACGTGGACTGCAGACACCTGTGGGTGCACACATGGTGGATGCTGCATGCATGCCCCCCTGGGCAGCACAGTGGACACTGGCACAGTGCAGGCACATGCAGCACAACAGCAGCACGCCCACCATGGCAGTGTCTACACATGGCTGTGGTGACTGTGACCTGCCCTGTGGCCAACAGATACCCACAGAGACACAGTACTGTAATTTGACCATGCCTACCTTGCCACCACCGTCTTGATGGCTGAGTTGCTGATCCTCTACCAGTGTCTTGCGCCTTGGTCACAGCTGCCCTGGCCCTCCTGTGATCCTGTGGTCCTGTGGAAGGCAACGAGAGAGGTGGACATGAGTGAACAGGCATGCTCAGAAAGACCCCCCCAACACACAGCCTGCATGCTGCAGGGCTAGACAATGCCCACCCCGTGGCCCTGGTGCCTGCATAACTGCAACACGCACAGCTGCAGTGTGTGTGGCAGCCATGCAGGACACGCAGTGACTGCCAGGACTGTACCAACCCCCCAGCAGTGGCGTACACTGTGCAACCATTCACCAATGACAGGCATGCCCTGTGCAAGTAAGAAACATGCACATACGATCCTGGCTGTGGCACAGCCCCATGCTGAATGCGGGCCTGCAGGAGTTGCAGCCTGTTGGGGTCCCTGCGATGCAGGTCACTGTATCTGTGCCTGCAGTGCTCTGCCATGCGCTGCACCCCTGTGCACCTCTCCAGGTTGGTAGCCACACAGTCCCACACAACACTGCGTGGCTGCTGCAGGGGGACCTGCCCAAACAGCTGGGGCTTGTAAGGCTGGACTAGTGCAATGAGGTTACACATTTCTACCTCACTCCAGTTTAGTACCCTACTCGATGTAGTGGGGCGAGCCATGGCACATCTACCCTGCATCTGTGAGAGGTGTTATGGCCTACAGAGCCCACACATGTTGCATCATGCAGTCATTGTAGAATATTGCACTGTTGTGCAGGGCCACGCAGCACATAGATGCGCGGTTGGCATGCACCACAGGGTTCATTACACAACACTGCACATGCACACATCATTATGGCCTGGTGTGTGCCCGGGGTCATGTTAGTGACCCCGAGTGCACAGGGCATGGCCCTGTGCAGTTATGGGCGTGTACCTGGCATGCATGGCATGCAGCATAGAGCATCACGGGCATGTGAGCAATAGGCATGTGCACCATGATTCATGTGCATGTGCATTAAGTGCCCAGCACTGCATGCGCACTGGGTGCATATTGCACAATGCAGATGGTCGCATGATAGGCCTGTGCAACAGTGTGTGCACATGCTCACTGCAGGCCTGTGCACCGCACATGCGTGGTACTTGTGCCGCATGATTGCTCCGGTGCAACATGATTGCGCACGGCACAATAACTCTATATTCAATCGCCTTATGCAAATCACCTACTGAGCATATGCAAGGCACAAAGGGGAGCATTAGCATATCATTACCATTGTGCACAGGCTCATTTGCATGCATTGCACCTTATAAGCGCCATGACACCACACAGGCACGGACTGGTATTGTAGCCTGTATGGGAAGGGGGAGCTAGAGATTGACAGGCCAGGAAGCACACTGCAACAGAGTGCTATAATGTGCCATGCAGCCACTGACCAGCTGTGCTATCATCGTCTACAGGTAGCAGAATGTCTGAGCAAAAGGCAGAGGAGGAGCATGGGCCTGCCCACAAGCACAGGCCCAATTTCACAAAAGAAGAGCAGCTGTCCCTACTCGGTCCTACCTCAACAGGGAGGACTTGCTGAGTGGCACCATGGGTACTTCACAGGAGCGGTCTGCTGGGTGGGATGCAGTAGCCACCTATGTGAATGCCCATGGCAGACACCAGAGGAGCACCCAGGAGTACTGCAAGAAGGTGGGCACAGACAGGCACCACATCAAGGAGAAGGTGGCAGCCATCAGGGCATCTTGCAACAGGATTGGCGGAGGACCATCCACTGCACCGGCGCTGATGGCAACAGAGGATATGGTGGCAGCCACCATCAGCCATGCTGCCATAGAGGGAATTCCTGGTGGTGGATTTCAGACAGGTGGCAGCCCTTCACATCATGGTGAGTCAATGCATGACATGCTTGGGTGGTGAGTATGGGCGGTGCCATGCAGGTGGGCCTGTGGCTGAGCTGCATGGCATGTGCGTGTGATGCATGTGGTCACACATGGTGCACCAGTGGATGGCAGCCACAGCAGCATGCAAACCTGGCTGTGGGTACCTCCTGCATGGGTGGTACAGCAATGCTGACTCTGTGTTCCTCCTTTCCAGCTCCATCATGTCTCCACAGAGCGGTCAAGGAGGAGGTGGAGGAGGACACCGACATGAGCCCAGAGGAGGTGGGTCCATAGACATCCACGGGCATCTGTGGCAGGGTCTGGCTGCAATGTGACAGTGAGGGGCGGTTGCATGCCCTGGGGCTGGAGTCAGATGACACGCTATCAGAGATCCTGCTGGGTGACAGCCTGCCTGTGCTTTGTGCAGGCACCAAGCTGGGTGGCATGTCCGACTCAGATGATGACATAAGTCTGATCCTGGACAGTACAGGGCATGTGCCACTGGCCATAGTCCATAGATGGGCACAGGCACCATCGGGGCCCAGTGCTGAGCCTGCTGCTGTGCAGTCTCCCCTGTCCATGCCAGCTCAGTGTTGAGTGGTGCTACCACTGTGCTGGGTGGGGGGAGCTGTTGCAGTTGCAGCTGTGCTGGGCACTGACCAGCAGACGTTTGGGCAGTGGCAGCAGGATGTGGTTACCACTGGGCAGCATGCCACAGGGACCACCGCCGGTGCACCCACTGGCACATTACCCCACGAGCCGTCCCCTATGCAGCATCCACCTAAGCAGGGTGCTGAGCAGCATGCCATGTCACCTACAGCTGCTCGGCGTCATGATCAGGATGCTCAGGATGCTGAACGGCTGGCAGAGCACACCTGGCTGCTGCAGGCATCCATGGAGTACCAGACACTGCTTGCCATGGAGGTCCATGCACTGCAGGCAGAGGTGGGTCAGCTGGCCGAGCATCAGGACAGTGGATGTATACAGCTTATTGATGAGCTCCGCCAGCTATGGGAGGCCTCGACCGCATCACTGGACCATATGACAGGTACTATTGTGGTCGGGTTTGCATTGCTGGCAGCCACTGGGACCGGCCATGCACATAGGACAGCCACAGTGCATCATCAACTCCATGGTCCCGGTGTCTGGTGACCCCTGAATGGAGGATGCCGGGGTCAGATGTGGCCATCCCAGACAACCCTGGCGTGGGCCTATTTGGCTGGCTTTACACCCCAGCAAGAACCCAATTGTGTTCTCAGGCCTCCACCCCTGCAAATGTGTTGGACACTCCTCCATTGGCCGTTGCATAGCCCCCAGCTGCGGATTGGCTTGGGTGTGGCTTCCCACATGGCCATGGTGGCCATGGTACCATGTGGTTGCCCTGATTTTTGTGCTGCCCTATCCTGCTGTCTGCTGCTGTTGCCCACAGCATGCGGGGGTGGCGCTTGTGTCCCATGCATGTGGTGGTGTGGCTCATGCCCCCTGTGTGTGCTTGCTGGGTTGCTTCGACTTGTGGCATGGGTATGACGAGGGCAGCTCCATGCTGGCTGTGCCTGTGCACCGGTGTCATGCATCTGATCCATGCCATGTCCTGCAGCCCATGTGTGTGTGCCTGTGCCTGTGCTGTGTGCATCTGTGTGATATTGCATCCACCATACATGCAGTGTGTGCCGGTGTCCCTGCATGCAACCCTGGGCTGGCAGTATAGCCTAGAGTTTAGAGGAATGAGGTGTGAATGAGCTTGCTACATCCAGCAGCCCAGACCTGAGTTTGATTCTCACAACCTCCACTTGCATACTGTGTGACTCTGATCAAGTCACTTAACCACCCAGTGCTCCCAGGTCACCCCTAAAAACAGGCACTTGTGCCTAGTGGGCCTTACCTGGTTACCAAAGACTAAAATAAATAAAATAAAAAAAAATAAAATAAAAAAAAGCCTGTGTGCCCGTTCAGCCCTGTGTGCTGGGTGGTTGTACATGCAGCCCCTCCATGCATGTCATTCCACTTACAGTCATTCTCCATCATGCTCTTGTGTGATGGTGGCCCTGTGCCTCCTGGCCTCTGCTGCCAGCCTGGGGTCCCACCTAACCATGGGTAGCTACACCCTCCTGGCCCATCTTCACCACCCTCCCCTCTGCTGTTGCCCTCATCCACCTGGACAGCTATCCCACGGTCAATGGCCATGTTGTGCAGCATGCAGCAGGCCAGGAATAGGCCACAGGCTTTCTATGGGCTATATTGTAAGGCACCACCTGACCTGTCTAGGCAACAGAACCACATCTTCAGCATGCCAAAGACACACTTGATGACATTGCGCATTGTGGTGTGTGCCTCATTGTACCTTTCTTCCATGGGGGAGGACAGTCACCGGGGGGGTGAGCAGCCAGGGCCTGAGTGGGTATGCACTGTCACCTGTGTTGGGAGAGGACATGGTTATCTCTGTGCTGTGCTTGTTCCACCACCTGGCCACTGCTGCCCTCTGCCCCCTTAGCCCCACCCCACCTGTGTCCTCGCCTTCCTCCCCGAGCCATGCTGCACCCACCTCCATCCCTGTGCCTTGCTCACCTAACAGGTGCCCCATGGGGATGTCCCCATGCTCAAATCTCTGGTACAGTTTTGAACTGTGCCAGATGTAGGTGTCATGTGCACTCCTGGGGTTGTGTGGCACAGACATTGATGATGCATCCCGTGGCATTGCACACCACCTGGCAGTTGGTCGATGGGTATCCCTTGTGGTTTATGTAGGCAACTCCCTCAGGGCCAGGTGGTGTGTGTATGGCTACATGGGTGCAGTCTATGTCCCCTATCATGTCTGGCATGCATTCCACCCTGTGGAAGTCTTACATGTTTGCTATACGCTCTGCCTGTGTGCTTGGGAATCGTATGAACTCCAAAGCATGTGGCAGCAGGGCATTGAGGAACTGTGTGAGGCAGCAGGATGTGGCCATCTGGGTGATCCCTGTGGTGGCACCTGTTGGTGTCCAGAAAGTGCCTGTGGTGAGCAAGCACATCACTGCTGTCACCTTGGTCTCCACAGCCATGGCATGACTCCATCTGGTGGGTGCCTGCAGCTCATCACTGCACAGCTCACAGAGCTGCCTCAGAATTGCCCTGTTCATGTGGCACTGGTCCACGATCTCCACATCACTATAGTCCTCAAACATGAGGTGGGCATGGTACTGTCTGTGTTGGGCATACTGCCGACAGGCCCTTCGTTGGCCATGTTGCTGTTCCTCCCACCTCCTCACACCCTGCATTACCTGCTCCATAACAAATGGTGCTGTGTCCATGGCTTGTTGCTCTGGGTTGCGCATCTGCTGTATCTGTATTTGAGCCTGTTTTTATATGCTCAAGTCTGCCTGGTACATCCTGTGCTTTGCTCCTGACTTGTGCCATGGTTTCTGATTGAATATGCCATTGCACCACATATTCATGGGAACGCCCCCTTCTACTTGCATTGCTTACATTACATTTGTGCCACAGCGAAATAAGACTTGAGCTGCGCAGCCACACTGGTTGAATATTGCTCTGCGGCACAATTCTGTAGTTGCACCAGTGCAACTCGGTTGTGCCATGCGCAACTGCTCTGAATATCTTGCCCAATATGTACAAGTAACTTGTAGTTTACAATATATACAAATGCCTGCAAGCAGTACTATAAGATTATTCTTGAGGCAACACATAAATAAATACTAGGATACCCATATGGCAAGGGAAGAGGAAGTGGGGACATTATGCATAGTAGGAGGGAGGAGGAGAGAGCAGGATGCAGAGGAGATGGGAGGAAGGAGGAGATACATAGCGATGGGAGGCACCAACTTTATGTAGCGAGGATGATTTCAAGTGCACCAAGGGAGGCGACTGCAGACAGGTAATACCAGGCCACAATCAAGGGAAGCATTTACATGCCTCCTTGATAGATCATGAATAAAGTGTCTTGAAAGAGGTCAGGGAGATAGGATGAGCCACCTTAAGAGTTTTTTTTTCAATTTATTCCACAGTTGGCATAGAGAGAAACTTTTAGAGAATTTACCAAATCTTGATTTGAACTTAGATATGGATAAGGTGATATAAGTAAAGCTTCTTGATACATACTTGCTTATTGTACTTGTAGACAGTCAGCTGTGTACATAGGCAACTTCTTTGTGATTACTTTATACATCCAGAAGGCAGCATTTCTTTGCCTTCTGAAAGTAAGAGATGACCAGCCAACGAAGGTATAGAGAGAGCAGCGATGTGTAGAATATGGCGCACCAGAGATAAATCTTATGGCTCTATGGTACAGCACTTCAAGTTTGGCTAATGCAGGAAACACAGAAGGAGCAGGACAGAGAACTTTATCAGTTAAAGCAGAAAGGGGCTGGGAAGGCAGTCAGAATAGCAAAGGCCCAAACCGAGGAAAGGATAGCCAATTCTGTTAAGAAGGGGGATAAGACCTTTTATAGGTACATTTGGGAGCAAAGAAAGACCAAAGGAGGGATACTGAAGCTTAATAAAGGGGAAGGAATGTGGGTAGAGGGTGACAGTGAAAAAGCTGGGATACTGAATGAATATTTCTGCTCAGTATTCACAAAGGAAGAGGAGGGGGAGTTACCTAAACCAAACAAGAGAAACACTCTGAAGACAGGGGTCGATACCAGTCCATTTACAAAAGAAAGGGTTCTGAAAGAACTAATAAAATTGAAGGTGGACAAAGCAATGGGGCCTGATGGGATTCACCCAAGAATTCTAAAAGAACTAAGGATAGAACTAGTGACACCGCTGACTACTGTCTTTAACAAATCATGGGAGGATGGGGTGGTACCCGAGGACTGGAGGAGGGCAGATGTGATTCCTCTTCACAAAAGTGGGAGCAGGACAGAGGCAGGAAACTACAGACCAGTTAGTTTGACCTCAGTGGTAGGGAAAATGATGGAATCACTTTCTGAAGGAAAGAATTGTTGAATACGTAGAGGCCAGTGGGGCACAGGACCCAAGGCAGCATGGATTCACGATGGGAAGGTCGTGTTAGACGAATCTAATAGATTTCTTTGACTGGGTGACCAAAGTAGTAGACCAGGGAGAGGCTGTGGACATGGCCTACCTAGATTTTAGCAAGGCATTTGATACAGTACCACACAAAAGATTAATTCACAAGATAGCCAGCCTTGGAGTGGGTCCCCAGGTGGTAGCCTGGATAAAAAATTGGCTAGACAACAGGACGCAAAGGGTAGTAGTAAATGGAGTACACAGTGAAGAAAGGAGGGTTACTAGCGGGGTACCGCAGGGTTCAGTACTGGGACCGGTCCTATTTAATGTCTTTATAAGTGACATTGCAGAGGAACTGGAAGGAAAAGTATGTCTCTTTGCAGATGACACAAAGATCTGCAACAGGGTTGATACACAAGATGGAGTGGAAAGGATGAGAAGGGACTTGGCAAGGTTGGAGGAATGGTCAAATGTATGGCAGCTCAGATTCAATGCAAAGAAGTGCAAGGTAATGCACATGGGAAACAAAAACCCAGGGGAAGCATACACAATGGGGGGTGAGATACTAACAACAGTAAAATAGAAAGGGACCTGGGGTAATTATATCAGATGACCTAAAGGTGGGCAAGCAATGTGAGAAGGCAGTAAGGAAGGCTGGGGGATACTGGGATGCATAGGAAGAGGCATCAATAGTAGAAAACAGGAAGTTGTTATCCCTCTGTACAGACAGTTGGTGAGACCCCATCTGGAGTACTGTGTGCAGTTCTGGAGACCCCATCTCCGCAAAGACATAGACAGAGTGGAGGCTGTCCAGAGGAGGACAACCAAATGGTGCAGGGTCTGCACCAGAAGACATATGAAGAAAGACTAAAGGAGCTTAATATGTATACCCTTGAGGAAAGAAGGGAGAGAGGGGACATGATAGAAACTTTCAAGTACCTCAAGGGAATTAACAAAGTCCAAGAGGGTAGCATCTTCCAGAAAAAGAGATGTGCAAGAACAAGGGGGCACAATTTGAAGATAGAAGGGGGACGGCTCAGAGGTAATGTGAGGAAGTATTTTTTCACTGAGAGGGTTGTGGATGCATGGAACAGCCTCCCTGAGGAGGTTGTGGAGTCAAGAACAGTGGGGGACTTCAGGCATAAGGCAGTCCTAGTGGGGGTAGGAGGAAGTAAGCTGTTGGTTAACTAGGATCTGCAGCTTATCTGTTACGTAGGAAAATGGGCAGACTAGGTGGGCCAAGCGGTCCTTATCTGCCGTCAAATTCTATGTTTCTATGTTTCTATGCAGGAGCTTGGCCATAAAGAAAGTCACCATAGTCCAGAATCGATAGGAAGGTGGACTGGACCAGCCTTCTTTTAGCATTCAGAGTCAGCAGGTGTTTGATCCTATAAAATAGGCCAAATCTCTGCTTAAGCTTTTTTATTATTTCCTCGATATGAAGAAGGAAGGAGAGATTATGGTCAATCCAGACCCCCAGATACTTGAAATTGGGTATGAAGTCTCATAATTCACCTAGGAGAGTAGTAAGTTTCAGTACAAATCCTAAAGTAGCAGGATTAGGGGTATAGATTAGGGGAGAGAGAAGCATCACTTTAGTTTTTTTAGCGTTCAAAAGAAGCTTCCTGTTCAATAGATTTAATTGGAGCTGCTTGAACTCCTGCTGTAAATCAGAGCAGGCTGCTTAGGGGGTAGGTCTGCTAATGTAAAGAACTGTATCATCTGTGAAAAGATGAATATTTGCAGATTTTAATCCAGAGTTGATACTATTAATGTAGAGTATGAAGAGCAGTGGTTCCAATACGGAGCCTTGTGGGACACCCCTGAGCAAGGGTTTCAGTGGCGAGAATTCCCCTTCTGCTTTTACCTACTGAAGATGACCTACGAGGTAGTTTGAGAACCATCTCATGGAAGGTGGGTCAAGGCCAATCGTACTGAGAGTATGTAAAAGCTGGTCGTGATTGACAGTGTTGAACACCTTGTTTAAGTCCAAAAATACTGCATATACAAAGTTTTTGTTATCAAGCTATCATAGTGATTTTTTTTTAACTTTTGTTCTCTATCCACATCTCAGAATCTGCACATAGGTGGCTTGAGTTCTTGTGGCTGCAGACTTTGTATTGTGGGTCCTCAGCATCTGCTAATGATCCTGCCCCCCAATCTGCCATTTCCCTCTGTCTGCCCCCCTCTTGACCCTTATTTTTTCTTTAACTTTATCCCATTCTCTCTTGGGTCTGCAGCCACAAGAACTCATGCACACTGTGATGCAAAAAGATAACCAAGGGCATGGCGGGCCCAATCTGAGACACCCAGGATATCAAGGGATGCTTCATGAAGTCCTAAAAGAAATTTCTACTTTTTAAAGTTCTGTGGCGGTCCTTGATGAGAAAGTGCATGAGTTACAAAATAAGGCAAGAGACACAGGCATGCAGGCCCATCAGTGCAGAGGTAGTGCAACCACTTGTGACACCAGTGACCCGGGTTCAGTAAGAAGCCTGAGTCATTGGGGTTAGCTCAGGGGAGGAGGCTCGAGCATCCCAGAAGTCTCTCTCCTCTTCTGTGGTAGGTGGGCAGCAAGCTCTGCTGCAACATGACCACCTAGGTGGCCATAGGCAGTGGTTTGAGTAGAGCATCCAAAGGGATTGGAGGACACTCCCTTTGGAAGACATCAGTGTGCTCTGCATTCAGCATCATGCCACCCACTCCATGAAGCATATGGAGGGAGAATGGAAAATCCCACCAATTTGCAGGATGAAGCAGATTGCCATCTGCAGTCTCTGCACCACCTACTGGGCTCAGGGCAGGCTCGACCTAGTGAGGCTTCTGGAGGGGGAACTGTGGTATTCTTTTTTCTGGACCCACCACAAGGGACAGCTATAGGGATATGAGCCAAACAAGAGGTAAGTTCCAGAGACGGTGGGTGATGGGGTTTGGGAGCTGTCGGTTTAAAGTAAGGACCAACTGGTGAGCGAGGTAGACAAAGAAATTAAAAAAAGACATGGACACCTTTTTATTTTATATAGTTGACAAAGCCAGTAGACGTGAAGCACAGATTCAAGAACTAGAATGCCTTGTAGCACTGCTCTGGAAGAGGTGGAGGACTCGCAGAACAGGAATCACATAAATAATTTGAGCTTTGTTGTGTTCACTTAATGTGTTGAGAACAGGAACATGGTTGGATTCCTACTATGAGAAATCCTCCAATGTCTTAATCACATATGGAAACCAGTGTTCGAACACAAGAAGGCTCACAGGACCATTGCCCCACCTCCAAAGCCTGAGTTAGACCC
This sequence comes from Neoceratodus forsteri, assembly GCA_016271365.2. Lineage (NCBI taxonomy): Eukaryota > Metazoa > Chordata > Ceratodontiformes > Ceratodontidae > Neoceratodus > Neoceratodus forsteri. The sequence goes on from CM028129.1 coordinate 30,965,111, forward strand.
CCATTCCATCCTGGCAAAATTCCTGAGATATCCAGATGAAGAGAAAATTCTGTCTCTGGCAAGGGACCATGGCCCCCCTCACATGGCAAGGACAGAGAATTTATATCTTTGCAGAGTTGGCACAGAGAATGAAAGGATAAACAGAAGCTAAAAGAGTTTTAGGACCTAGGAATCAAATATAAACTTCAGTACTCTGGTAAACTCTAAAATCAGTCATAATGTGATCCCATATACTTTTGCTATACCTACGGAGGCTGTCCATTATATCTCCAAGAAATGGCCAGAAAAGATTTCTCTTCTACAGCAATCTGATGACCACAGTATTTCCTGAGCCAGGACCCCCCCCCCCACAGCATCTTTGGATATGCAGTCTCCATCCCCAGCTCAGAACAGTTATGTAGGTGGCCAGATGGACTGGTAGACAATAAAGGCCAAGAAGTCCAACTGAAGGAGCAAAGACAGGCAGAGATCTGGACAGTAGGGTGGGATGCCCTGGGCTAGAGATAGGAGCAGATGTTCTGGGAACTCAGTGGCAAGTTCGGACTCCAAGGGAGAACCAGACCCCAAATGAACTGGCACAGCAGATGCTAAGCCACACAGCAAATGACTCCTGGAATCTCTGGTAAAATTTCCCATACAGAGACATGACGGTAAAGAGGCAAATTAGTGTGCAGAAAGGGAAGCTGGACTGCAGCGGCTGGCACAAAGAGAGAAGTCTCTGCAGCAGGATGGGACAGCAGAAGGGAAGATTCCAGAGTGAAGCCCAAAACTTGAACTGAGTGTTTGGTTTAAACTCTACCATCCAGGTCCCCCCCAAGGAAGGTCCTCCTGTTACATAACAGTCCTCACCATTAATGTTCATTCTCCAAAGGAAGGCCCCGGCAAACCCCCTTCTCCTCCTCCTCCTGCAGTATCTTCACTCCATTTGATAAAGGTAAAACAACACTTGATAATTATCAGATGTAACTGTGAGTTTTCTCCCATATATCTCTTTGCCATGGGGTTGGAGATTGGCCGGGGGCAGATGGTGGGATATAGGTCAGGTCATCCCTCACAGCATTCACTCCCCCATCCTCCCCCCACTGCCCTTTGATACCTAGACACCAATTATAGTGGGGTTCCTGCTGTCATTTATTTATTTTTATTTTTTTATATATGACTTTGGTAACTGGGTAGGTGCACTGATCCCAAGGACCGTTTTCAGGCATGACCCGGGCCACATACAGTGGTACAGAATAAAACACAAACAACAGTGCATAGAACAGAAGACATTCTGACAAATAATAAAAGGTTACAATAGTACGCAAGATACAAGGTAGCAAAATACATAAATCCACATGATACGAGGTGATATAGTACATAAATCCGATGTGCATATACATAAAGAGAAATATATATATGTATACATGAAATTGATATACAGCAAGTTGCATAGAAAATAATCCATATTCCTCAGGAGTAGCATGAAAAGGATAAAGTGAGGCTAGTAGAGGGAAGGAGAGGGGAATGGGTGTGAGAGGAAGGGGAACTGGAGGATTTACAAAGGGAGTTGCATAGGCAAGAAACTCATGTGGTAAGGACAGGTGGGAAATGAAGTACTACTCAGGAAAGCAGTGGCAGTGGGACATCTCCAGAAGCCAATCTTTGAGGCAAGATGTGAACTGGCAGTGTGTGCAAATGGAGTGGAGCTCAGCAGGCAGTTTATTCCACACTATAGGAGCTGCCACTGACAAGGCTCTACCTCCCATATTGGTGGATACCCTGGGAACATTCAGAGAAGGAATGCTGTTTGAGAGGAGGCCGTGGTGTAAAGTTCAGACCTTGAGGAGGGCTGCAAGGGGAGATTCCTGGCCAGTACAGATGGCAGAATCCACCATGCAGCAAAGGGCAAGGTCAAAGCAGCCTTACAGTGGAAGCCAACCTAGTGAATTACAAAGGATACAGTGGTGTGTAGTGAAAGGGTCCAGCAAGGTGAAACAACATGCACTGTTGTAGGCAGAAGAGAGCTTGGCCATAAGGTCTGTGGATGTGCTAGCATAGATGGGAGAGCAGTAGTCCAAGATTAAGAGTAGATTCCCCTGGACAATGGCAAGTTGGGCCTCCGGGGTCAGGTATTGTCGGAATCTGTAGGCAACACCTAATTTTTGGTGAAACCTTCAAACTAGTGAGTTGACAGCTATAAGCCAGGTCGCGGCCTACTGCTGTTCCCCCCTCCTCTTTCACTCAACCAGTAGTTTCTACATCTCCACAATGGATGTTGAGGCAACAGCACTCTGACCTTCCCCCTCTTTGCAAGGGATGGAGGGGTATTCTCAATGGAGAAATTCCAATAGCTGTAAGAGAGTCTTGGTCCCCATACAAAGATTGCACACACATTCCCCATATCTGTTAATCCCACCCCATTACTTTTATATGACTCTTGCGAGTGGTAGCTCCAATATGATCTGATGTCAGTGGTGCAGGTTATCTGCAATATAAAGGAGGGGGAGGTTTGCAAACAGGGGCTCAGACAGTGTTTTTACTTCAAATAACTAATAGCAAGACTGCTGTTCCACTACAAGCACCTGTGCCCGCAACAAGGACAATCAGGGTATACCATCATATGGGGTACTAGCAAGTGGGCACCGGCTGAAATGGTGACCCACAGTAGTATAAGGGGATATAACTTGTCAAATGTTAAATTTCAGCCAATCAGAGCGCGCCACGTCATTTGACAGCTGTTTACCATGGCAATGCCCCGCCCCTTTTCCAACCGGAAGTCCCGCCTTCCCCGCGCCATGGCAACGCCTCACCCCCCTTCGTGCCACAGGAAGTGACGTGCATTTTTGTCCTCGAATCCGGAAGTCCTTCCCTTTTCTACACCGTACGTGCCTCCTTCTTCTTCCCCTCCTCTCGCATCCGTGCCACAGACTCGCACCCGAGTCCCACCACCTCCTCTCCCTCCCCAACATCGGAGTGCTAGCAGCTCCTCAAACCCCTTCCCTTGGACCCGGTTTGGCTTCCTAGCTTGCACCCGCGTCCCTCCCCTCAAATCGCAACCCAGCTGCACCATCCTAATTCACACCAGAGTTTCCCTCCTCGATCCACCACCACTTGCACCCGAGTCCCTCTTCCTCCACACCACCCTGCTCCCTCTCGCACCCCTGCTTAAACATCCTAGCTCGAACTCGAGTCCCTCTCCTCACCACACACCCCTGCTCCCTCCTCCTCCCCCCACCCTTTTGCAGCCCTGCTCTCTCCTCCCTCTCCTCGATCCATCCACATCTTGCACCCGAGTCCCTCTTCCTCCACACCACCCTACCCATCCTCCGCCCATGCCACCATGTCCTAGCTCAAACCTCGAGTCCCCCTCCTCCATTCCCTTCCCTCAGACTCCTGCTCCCCTCCTTCTCCTCCCCCTCCCCATCGCACCCGAGTCTTAGCACCTTCATACACCCTACTCCTCGCTTATTCATTTGCACCCCTGTCCGGGATATAAGGACAGGATGTGTAAATGCATTGTGACTTTGAACCAGACAAGGAATGCATCATCAGGCATCTCTGTATAGATAGGTTTTATGTTTTTGGTGATTTTTGTAATGTTTGTAATTATTTTTGTCTTGCTGTATGTTTGAAATGAAATGTCCCTGCTTTTGCTACTTAGAGAAACATAGGCTTTGATGGCAGATAAGGACCGCTTGCCCCCCACGTCTGCCTCTAACTATTGGAGATGCTGCAGATCCTAGTTACTGTAATCATCAGCCGACTTCCTCCTACCCCCAATTTGCCTTATGTCTGTCCCATGTATTCTTGAATTCCCCACTGTTTTTAACCCCACAACCTCCTCAGGAAGGCCGTTCCATGCATCCACAACCCTCTCTGTGAAACAATACTTCCTCATGTTGCCCCCGAGCTGTCCCACTTCTGTCTTCAAATTGTGACCCCTTGTTCTTACACATCACTTTTTCTGAAAAAGATGCTATCCTCTTGGACTTTGCTGATTCACTTGAGGTACTTGAAAGTTTCTATCATGCCCCCCCACCTCCTCGAGGGTACACATATTAATCTCATTTAGTCAGTCTTCATATGGTTTCTGGTGCAGACCCTGCACCATTGTAGTGGCCTCCTCCTGACTGCATCCATCCTGTCTATGTCCTTGCGATGATGGGGTCTCCAGAACAGCAAGCATTACTCCAGATTGGGTCTCACCAACTGTCTGTACAGAGGAATGACAACTTCTTGTTTTCTACTGGTGATGCTCTCCTGTGCATCCCAGTATCCCTCCAGTCCTCCTTACTGCCTTCACACATTGTCTGCCTACCTTTAGGTCACCTAAATATGACTACCCCAGGTCCCTTTCCATTTTGTTGTAGTTAATACCCCCAATTATGTACACATGCCCTGAGTTTTTGTTTCCCAGGCGCATTTCCTTGCACTTTTTGCATTGATTCTAAACTGCCATACTTTTGACAATTCCTCTAACCTTGCCAAATCCCTTCTCATCCTTTCAATCTCCTCACCTTGTGTATCAACTCTGTTGCTGATCTTTGTCTCATCAGCAAAGAGGCATACTTTCCCTTACAGCCCCCAATGCAGTGTCACCTATAAAGACATTAGAGAGGATCCACCCCAGTACTGAACCTGGGGTATCCTGCTGGTATCTCCCTTTCTTTGGAGTGTAGTCCATTTACTATTACCCTCTGCATCCTTATGTCCAGCCAATTTTTTATCCAGGCTACCACCCTAGGACCCACTCCCAGGCTGGCTAATTTGTTTATTAATCTTTTGTGCATGACTGAGTCAGATACCTTGCTAAAATCTAGGTGTGCCATGTCCATATAGAAACATAGACTTTGACGGCAGATAAGGACCCCTTGCCCAGTCTGCCCATTTCCCTACCTAGAGGATAAGCTGCAGATCCTATTTAACCAACAGTCTATTTCTTCCTACCCCCCCACCAAAACTGCCTTATGTCTGTCCCATGCATTCTTGAATTCTCCCAGTTTTAGACCCCACAACCTCCTCAAGAAGGCTGTTCAATGCATAGTCCCTCCATGGTCTACTACCTTGGTTACCCAGTCAAAGAATTATATTAGATGAGTAGTTCTTAGACTTTGTCACAGTGAGCCTTCCCAAATCCATGGAAAAGATTTTGAGCCTCCTCCAAAAACTGAAATAATCTTGGGCCTCCCCAAAGTAAAATAATGTACGTACTTTACACAGTACACCATGAATAAATTGAAACCCCTTTGAGTACTTTGCTCACATTCAGCTCTTTGTCTTATACTGACATGGAACCTTTGAAAAGAGGTCATGTGCTCAAAGGTGTTATCTGAAAATAAATAAAAGAAACAAATATGATTATTCATTATTGTAACCCCTTCCCCACAGGCCAACCTACCTGCTGCGCTTATTTTCATTCTTGAACCATTGTTACCCTTGTTGCAGTACCTTCATGGGTCACACTACTTTCTCAGTTTCCTCTCTACATGAAATAACCTTCCCACATGCTTTGCCTCTCCCACCTTCTCTGCTCCTAAGCAACTCTGGGATTACTTCTCTTCTTCCTGCTATTGTTCTTAGCACTTTTATACCAACCCTTGTATTTGGGCTGTTCGGCCATCATTCTACAAACTGATCAATTACCACCCTCATTATTATTAGTTTACTGTTCATATTTGTTTACACTATTGTTCACTGAGTATTTCTTGATTGTTTTGCGGTTACCTTTTGAAATGGTATTCACTCCCTTCCCTCCCCGGGTACATCGGAAATGAGCCTTGGCTCATTCACCTTCCCTTGTCACCTATCAGTAAATAAATACATAAAATTCACCTACTATTATCCTCTTTCAGTTCGCTTCATCTCTTCACAAAAAATATATAAAACTCAAAATTTAAATACAGTACTTTTTCAGACTTGCTTCAGCCTCCCCTGAAAGAGGTAGGGGCCTCCCCAGGAAGGCATGCCTCACCATTTGAGCATCCCTGTATTAGATTCATCTGACATGACCTTCACACTGTGAATCCATGCTACTCTGTGTCATGTGCCCTGCTGGCCTCTAGGTGCTCAACAATTCTTTCTTTCAGAAGTGATTCCATAATTTTCCCTAACACTGAGGTCAAACTAACAGCTCTGTAGCTCCTGCCTCGGCCTTGCTCCCACTTTGTCAAGGGAATCAGATCAGCCTTCCTCCAGTCCTCAGGTACCACACCATACTCCCATGATTTGTTAAAAGGGTAGTCCGTTGAGTTACTAGCTCACCCCTAATTTCTTTTAGAATTTGTGAATCCTGTCAGGCCCCATTGCCTTGACCACCTTGAGTTTTAGGAGGTCTTTGGGATCCTTTTCTGTGAATGGACTTGTATCACAACCCTCCCCAACCCATCCAGAGTGCCTATATTGTATGGGTATGGTATTGTGTATATGGAAAGTGCAATTAAGTGACCTCCTTGAAAATGAGTTTAGCTCAATAGAGCTCCATTTCTGTTCATAGTTTGTGAATAAAACGTTTGATACTTGCTAATGTTGCTCTATGAATGTCCAGTTAACATTCTACAGAGCACTGTATATGTGTGTGTGGGGGGGGCATAATTTTGAAGTACATACAGTAGTTGAAGGAAGACCCATCTAATTCTATGAAAGGCTGTCTAGCATACAAGCAATATCAGCACAATATCCAAAAGGCTCCTCAAACTGAAAATAATAACCAACATTTGAATTAATGTATTTAAAACATCATCGGGGTCAGAAAAGCAATGACAGTCCATCCAGTCTGCCAATGGTTAGCTATTTAACTTCATGATCAGGATTTCATGCAATGTACATATTTGTTATATCATTTTTTTCTTGAAATCTTCACTGTGTGGGCAATCTTGATGGTATAACATGGCAGTGAACCAAAATAATAAGTAATGATAAGCACATTTGTTATATTGCTGTAGAGGGATCAAAATTTCATGCAAATGTACAAAATTATTTTTTTACATGTGTTCATGGAATCATGCTTATAAGTGATTGTAAATACTGATATATTGTTGCATATGACAATCATTCATTGAGAAACATTAATTACTGACTTAATGCAGTAGGAACAGAATTTCATGCAAATGTATTTGTTGGTGTCTTTTCATGAAATCTTGATTAGGTGTTAATCTCAATGGTATAACATGGCTGTAAATCACAATAATAGGTTAAAATAATGAATTTGTGACACAGTTGTAGTCGGGATCAAGAATTCATGCAAATGTCCACATAGTATTTTCTTATAAGTGTATTCATGGAATCGTGATTATATCCTAATGGGAATATTGATATATTGCTTAATGTGACAGTCATTCATTAAGAAATATAAATTATTTATTTATTTTATTTTATTGCAAGATCAGTTTTACAACCTTTGAGTCAAAGACTCGTTTACAAAGGTACCTCATCAAGAAAGGTGGGGGAGACGACAAATAGAGTGGTGTTAGGACAGGGATGACAGACAGGTTAGATACATAAAATATACATTTGAGAGGCGACAGCGAGCTGTACTGGAGCAACTCGTGTAAGGTGCTAACATTGGTAAAACAACAGGAGATACGTTATTCAATTAACAACATGTCAAACTAATATGTAGAGTTGAAAGAGGACCGCGGCGAGGTGCTTGAAAAGTATTAGAAAGGACCGCACAGTGCAGCTACAGACATTTACAGCATCGGTTGTCAATAATATGCTGGCGGAGGGCACTTTGAAACGGCCAATGCCTGGGATCTTGGAGATGGTTTCAGGAAGGGAGTTAAACCAGGACGGGCTAGGTGGTGAAGATCTTTGGCAGCGGGAGGTCCTGCTTTGGGAATGTTGAAAGTGGCTGCGGCGGCATACCGGGTATGGGATCTAGTGGCCCGCTGCAAAGGTCCAGAGACCCCAGGAGGGCAGAGACCTGACATGGATTTTTTGGCCAGTAGGCAGGTTTGATATTTCAGTCTTTCCTCAAGAGTGAGTATTTTTGTGGCGGAGTATAGCAGACAGGTGTGGGTTCTGCTGTGGGCACTGGTAAGGAGCCTACAGGCTTTGTTGATGGAGGTCTGGATTTTAGATAAGGCAGAGGCATCAGCAGCTGCGTAAACCGGGAGTCCGTAGTCAGCCAGTGATAATACCGAAGAGGTGATGGCAAGTTTTAAGGCTGGTTAGGGGAGACGGTCTTTGTGGCGGTAGAGAAGACCGATCCTGGAGTTCATTGCAGATGCCAAAGCTTTAAGGTGGGCGTGGAAAGTTAGGCCGGTGTCAAAGGTGATGCCCAGGTACTTGTAGGACGAGACTTGCTCAAGAGGGAGGGGCATGCTGGTGGTGATGTGGAGGGGAAAGTCCTGGCATTGTTTTGCCTGATGAGAGAATAGTATGAACTTAGTTTTTTAGGTTCAGGACTAGGCGGTGCTTATTGAACCACTTTTCGGGTTTGGAGGAAGGCGCTTTGCACATGACTTGGAGTGGAGGGTCAGGGTGTGATGCAAGATAACAGCATCATCAGCATAGAATAAATTTTACTGAACAGGAGCTGGGGGTGTTCAGGAATAGGCTGAAAAGGGTCGGGCCAAGGATGGAGCCTTTGGGGACCCCGAAAGTGAAGCAGGAATGGGGGAGAGGGTCCCATTTAGCTTGACTTTTGGGACCTGCTGTGTAGGTAGCTTCTTAACCACTTCAGGGGCTGGCCGCGACCCAGTGCACGCTTAAGGGAGTTTAGTAGCAGGGGTGGCACACCGTGTCGAAGGCCTTGACAGGTCATAAAGACTGCCCCTGCTAGATGACCTTTGTCAATGCTGAGTGAATGTGGTGGGAGAATTCCAGAAGGGCAGTGGACGTGCTTGGCCAGGGCGGAAACCATGTTGCTCTGGACAAATGAGGTTGTAGTTAGTAAGATATTCAGAGAGCTGTGTGTTCACTATTTTTTCTAAGGCTTTGGATGGGGGGGAAGGATGGAGATGGGCCTGTAGTTATTAGGCAGAGTGCGGTCCCCAGGCTTATGGATGGGGGTTACTTCAGCTTGCTTCCAGGCCTTAGGGAATTGGCCAAGGCATAGGGATTTGTTAATGATAAGCTGCCTGGAGGGTAAGCATGACATCCAGCACGAGGCAAAGTATCCTGGAGCCAAGAGGGTCATTGATAGGTCTCTGAGAGGCGAGGGATTTTATTAAGAAAGGTTTGGCATCGTAGTGAGATCACACGGAAGTGGAATTGTGGCTGGAAATGGGGAGCGGGTGGATGTGCAAACCGGTTCGAAAAGTGGGCCGAGGACGGTACTTTAAGTCCGTGAAGGTTTTTGTTAAGGCAGTCAGCGATACAGGTGGGGCTGGTCGAGACAGTCCCATTTATGACAATCTGGGATGGAGGGGGAGCGGGTCTTACCATTTAAATCTTTAATGTTGTCCCAGAAGGCTCTGGACTAGCCCCAGAAGCTGTCAACGAGCCTGATAGAATTTAGCTTTAGCCTGCTTGATTGACCAGGTGCATTGATTGTGGGCTGTCCTCAGGCTAGTCTGTCAGCAGGCTCTACCGGAGTCGTTAGCTAAGTGCCAGAGGTTATCTCTTTTAGTTGTTGGATCAGTGCGGAGTTATCCAAGCAGCAGTCCGTTTTTTGTCCTAGGAGAGCTGAGGGGTGCATACAGGTCACAGGCGAGGTTGAAGGCAGTGAGGTAGGTTAGGGCAGAGTTAACGCCAGGAGCGCTGTCCAATGGGGACCAGTCGATATGGTCGAGGTGACGCTTGAGGTTGGCGAGACCTCCGGGAGAAAACGGCGCAGAGATCCCACTGTACCCAGGCAGAGGGTGGGGAGGACCAGAAGCAGATGACAGGAGTGGTCACTGAGTGAGTCCTCAAGGACTTCAACGGAGACTATTTTATGAGGCCGTGAGAGGATAACATCCAGGAGAGAGCTAGTTCCTGTGACTTTGTTAAGTCTAGTGGGCTGAGTGACCATTTGGGACAGGTCAAGGGCAGCAAGCTCATTCTTCAAATTATCAGCCGACGGGCTGAGCCAATTGGAATTTAAGTCACCCATAATTAATTGTTCAGCTTTTTGGGGTAAGGTAGCCAGGTAGTCAAGGAGAGAGGTGGCCAGTAGAGTCTTTTGTGAGAACCTGGGGTAGATAAGTTTAGTTAGATAGAGCGGCCACGCCCAGGGTAGGGTGAGACTTTTAAGGTGATGGCTTGCGCCTCATGGTTTAGCTCGGATTGGGGAGTGCAGCCCAAGGACCGAAGTGCCAAGTAGATAGCACACCCCACCACGCCTGCCCATCCTATCGGCCCTGAAAATGGTAAAGCCAGGAAGGGAGATGGCAGAGTGAGGCGCATGGGAGGAGAGCCAGGTTTGCAAGCAGGAGAATATCCGGGGAGTGTTGGTGACCCAACATAGAAGGCTGCAGTTTTCTTAGGGAGACTGCTATATTAATGAAGGCGTACCAAGGCCTTTGCCATCTGTGGGCGGAGGCATTGTTGACAACTGCCCGGGTTTGGGTTCACGTTGCCGGAGAGCAGGAGTAGCAGGAGAATTAGACGCCTCGCATGATGTTTGTAGCTGGTGGGGTGCATATGGTGGCCGACGGGACCTCGCCTGGGAGGAGCAGGGATAGGAAGGAGAGAACAACTGAGGGCGCTAGCCCGGTGAGAGTCAACTTGTGAAAGGGAAACACAGTATTGAGTGTACCACATAGTGGCTGGTGGGTGGGGTGTAACGGTAGTCCAGGGTAATGAGGGATTTGGGGATGAATACAGGGTGATGTGGGGTAATCCGATGGTGAGGCAGGGGATTGCAGTGGGGGCAGTGTGCTTTGGATGGGGGCTGGTTTATGGGGATACAGAGGGGCAGAGAGAGAGCATAGGGTGCTGTAGCAGGAGGAGGGCCAGCATGGCAAGGACTATGCTTGGGTGAGACATTCTCAGTATAGAGCAGGAAGGAGGGAAGGCTCCTCTAGTGCTGGAATGATATAACCAGCAAATGGAAAAGTAGGCTGATTGATTTTGCGCCCCTCATGTGACACAGAAAAGTACACTACATAAGGGAGAGCCAAGCAAGGGTGGTGGTGGGGGCGGTGGGGAGCCGAACGCGTAGCGTTCAGCAGGGTTTTTACTAGTGCACCGACTGCAGAGGGACAGAGGGTGATGCGAGCCGAGTGAAAAAAAGGCACCAAAGCCGCGATTCAAAATGCAGAGCAGAAGTCCACAGGTAGGCTGGCGGCTGGCTCACTGACTGTCGCGATGTATTTTATTTTTTTTATTTTTTTACTTTGATTCCCCAGGCAAGAGTTCCCCAGGCAAGAGTTTACCTTCACGGACCCCTTGCGCGACCAACGGCCCTCAGGGGTGGGGGTGTCCTGGCGGCAGGTAGAAGTCTGCAGGAGGGCAGTTCAGCTTTGCCTCGTGACCAACGGTTCCGCCTCCTCGGGGTGGGGGTATCCTGGTGGTGGTTGCAGGATCCAGGAGGCACTTCAGTGCAGCCCTCGCGACCATCCAGCCCTCGGGAGGGGGAATGGATCTGTGGAGAAAGAAGCAGAGTTTAAGTAGGGAGGCAGGGGAGATTAGGGGCGGGCATGGCAGGCGGGGAGTTTTGCAGCTGAGATGCGGTGGCAGGATTAAGTAGGAAGATGCTGTAGTGAGTCCAATAAATTAATTATATACTGGACTACAGAGGTTCGGAAAGGAGAGAAAAGATGGGCTGGCAATAAACGGGCAAAATGGGAGAGAAAAAACAAGAGAAAACTGTTTACAAAGCAGTACTTTAGGCTCAGAAACTATGTACTAACAAGCAAGCAACACAGTGCAAAAAACAGGAAAAAACATCTTCAAATAAGTTCATGCAGTCCCAGAAATGCATATGGTGGTACAGTTTATCGGGGTTTTTTCCAGTGCACCGACTGCAGAGGGATAGAGGGTGACGCGAGCCGAGTGGAAAAAAGGCGCCAACGCCGCGATTCAAAATGCAGAGCAGAAGTCCACAGGTAGGCTGGCGGCTGGCTCACTGACTGTCGCGATGTATTTTATTTTTTTTAATTTTTTACTTTGATTCCCCAGGCAAGAGTTCCCCAGGCAAGAGTTTCATTTTCACGGACCCCTTGCGCGACAACGGCTCCTCGGGTGGGGTGTCCTGTGCAGGTAGAAGTCTGCAGGGAGGGCAGTTCAGCTTTGCCCTCGTGACCAACGGTTCCGCTCCTCGGGGGGTGGGGGTATCCTGGTGGTGGTTGATGATACTGATGATAATGCGCTAGAATCAGAATTTCATGCAAATGTACACCGGGTTGGGGGGGATCATTACATGAAATCTTCATTGGGTGGCAATCTGAATGGTATAAAAGGGTTGTGAACCATAATAATAAGTTATGATGAACACATTTGTGACACTGCCGCAGTTGGGATCAAAATTTCATGCAAATTTCTCCAACACTTGTTTCACATTTTTCCTTATCATTAGAGTATACAGTCTACCATTTTTCCAACAACCTTCTCTGTGCCAAAGGAGTAACAATTTTGCACAAATATCCTCATTTTTAGACCAATTTTTAGACCAAACTTTAATCAGTCTCATTGGTCTTTTGTGAGACTGGACCAGCTCTTCGAACAAGCAAGATCTTGCAAATCCTCACCCCTTACTACCATCCTTTTAAGACCAACTCCTACCTCTGTAAATTCCTGCCTAATATCATCATCATCGATGCTTCTACCAATGTCTTGTGTTCCTACATGTAGTACTGCATCTAGGGTCACTACCTGGCTCTTTTAGTACATCCACAGTCCTACTCTTCAGGTGAACTTTTGTAACCCCTGTAACACAGCTTTCCATCCTATGTTATTTTATTTTCTTACAAACTGTTCCATCTAGGAGGCTTTTGAATCTCTGATAGCTCCTAGCTGTCTAGGTGCCAAAGGTACTGTGCTCCGCTTCTCCTCCACTGGCCACTTACAGCCTTCCTTCTCTTACATTACATCGGCCAGAACCCCTGAGTTATTACTATGACTCACAAGAGATTATGCTGTCCCTTGTCTACTTTTGTGCCCCCCCGCGACTGTTCTCCAATCTACGTTATACTATGGTATTGTATACATGGACAGTGCAATTAAGTGGCCTCCTTGAAAATGAGTTTAGCTCAATAGAGCTCCATCTCTGCTCATAGTTTGTGAATAAAAATGTTTGATACTTGTTAATGTTCCCTATGAATGTCCTATTAACATTCTACAGAACACTGTGTGTGTGTCGGGGGAGGGGGCATCAGCCAATTCATAAGTAAAGAAAAAACATCTTTACACTGCTTTGGACAGAAAACTAACTACAAATCTTACCTTGTTTGTACTATATATATATACTGTATATATATATATATATATATATACACGTCCCCCAAGTTTCCTGTGAATGTTACAGAAAAAAATTATTCCTATTGAGGATGATAACATTTTTAACACACAGTAAAAAGATGATAATTCACACAAAAAGTTCTCAGCTTGTGTCAAGGGTTGCCAAAGTGTATTTCCCATTTACTCCAGTGAGTCAGGAAAACAAATTTCCATTTTAACACACAGTAAAATGAAGGTAATCCATAGAAGTTCCCAACTTTTGTCAAGGGTTGCCTAAGTATATTTCCCATTTACTCTGGTGAGTCAGGAAAACAAATTTCCCTTTTAACACACAATAAAATGAAGGTAGTCGATAGAAGTTCCCAACTTTTTTCAAGGGTTGCCAAAGTATATTTCTATTTACTCCAGTGAGTCAGGAAAACAAATTTCCCTTTTAACACACAATAAAATGAAAGTAATCCATAGAAGTTCCCAACTTTTTTCAAGGGTTGCCAAAGTATATTTCCCATTTACTCCAGTGAGTCAGGAAAACAAATTTCCCTTTTAACACACAATAAAATGAAAGTAATCCATAGAAGTTTCGAACTTTTTTCAAGGGTTGCCAAAGTATATTTCCCATTTACTCTGGTGAGTCAGGAAAACAAATTTCCCTTTTAACACACAATAAAAAGTATATAAAGTTCCCCGAATGCCCACATAAAATGTCTAACGGTGTTAATCCATCTGTGGTCATTGCTTCGTTAGATGTAAAATGACTAAATTCTGAAATCTTTGCTTACAAATAGATTATCAACCTATAGCTAGCGCCCATGTGAAACACTCTGAATACTGATAAGGTTGTCATGAATTCTTAATGAATGAGCAAAGTGGTGAGACCATTGGACATGCATTTACATGTGAAAAGGTAGTTTTGATAATTCGTACATGGGGTGAGAGGTTAACAAGCTGGAGACTCCGATGAGCTCATCTTTGAAGAATAGAATAAGACACAGGTTTAACGTGAAAGGATACTTTTGTTAAATCTTACTAGGATATCATCAGCTATACAAAAGGTCGGTACATACATTTACATAATAGGCGCCTGGGAACAGCAGTTTCTCACAAGCTGGTAAACCCTGTATTGTTTCTTTTTCATGAAAAGAAATGGGGGGACAATATTCACTGCATAAGGGTTGAAAATGTACCAGTTGAAAAGAGACTCAGAGAACACACAGTTTAAGTTTTCAGAACTGTAAAATGGCAATGCATCCAGCACACAGCAGTGGCCTTTAGCTGGGTTAGAAAGTAGAATCCTTCCACAGGTGCATACTGTGTGTACACAGGCTAACAGAGGCATTCACCTATGCCAGGGGCAGAGGAATAAAAACACAAGAAAGCCAAGAGAGAAAAATACCTGGTTGCCTTCTATATAATGACTTTGGCCTGAGAAGGGTATATCCCAGTTCGTAAGGTTTATCTCTAAATGATGAAAGTAAGGGGCAAGGATAAAAACTAATACACAAAAAAGGAGGCATGCCTGTATCATGTCCCCTTTTATATGTGTATCAACAATGCAATCATACGTGCGAAGATGCATTCGTCGGTGCTTGCTTATACACCGTTACAGTATAACAAAAAACGTACATCATGGAAAAACACTGACAAACACTACCCACGTATACCACCACTGCACTACTGAATACCCATCCACTGTGGAAATCATTGAGTATACTTACAAACATGCACAATCTGCAAATAATAAAAAAAAGTCTAACAATATGTAATATATAAATCAAAGGACAAGTTTATATTGTGTTGTGTAAATATACTCCATCTCAGGTCTTATGGTGCTATGGGTTATGAGCAGATTAGAGTTATGCGTCTAACTTTACAGGCAAATAACTTTTAGTGTAGCCCATGCTTCAGGGCTTTTGCATTGAAGTTCTTGAAATAGAAACTGATTTATCATAAACCTTACATTGCATTTATGTTGCATTATAAGCCTTGCGCTACATGTCATAAGAGGAAGGACTTGGGGTACTGAGTATGTACTCTGTGGAGCAGAGAAGAGTGTGTGAGAGAGAGAGGAGACATGACTGGAACATTAAAGTACATAAAAGGCATTAACAAGTTGCAGGCACTGGAACATTTTCATTTCAATAAGGCTCGGGACCAGGGACCTGACCTCAGGCTGAAAGCCGCAGGTTCTCTATCAACACCAGGAAGTTTTCCTTCACAGAAAGAGTGGTGGATGCTTGAAACAGCCTGACTTATATGTTGTGTGGCGCAGCATCCTGCGGGGGTCAAGAATGCATGGGGAAGACACATGGCAACCCTGAGTACGAAGGGCAATTAGAGTGTCAAAATAGGTCTAAAACAAAAGGGCAGACTAGATGGACATAGCGGTCTCCTTCTGCCATCAACTTCTATGTTTCTACATTTTCAAAGGTTTCATATAAGTAGCAGGGTTCTTTAATGAGGGTAGTATCCTCTGTATTACGCCCTTAATGCGCTATTAACTAATTATGTTGCCAAAACCACGGTGAACATGTGTCTCTTCCTGCTGCCAGGTGTCAGGTGGGTTGCAGAAGAGTTTACTTGCACTGTCCAGCTCCCAGACCCTTCTCCCACAGGAAGCTCAGCCTCTGATTACTGTAACTGCTGCTGGGCACGAGGAAGCTGGGAAATTGGGCTGAGGTAGCATCCTCAGGTGTAAGAGTGAGTCCCCCACTACAGAGGGACACTTTGTGCCATTTCATGTTTGACTATCACAGTTTTGAGAACCGAGAGATACTGCATATAATCAAGGCTTCTCTGTTTCAGGATATTAT
Source organism: Neoceratodus forsteri (assembly GCA_016271365.2). Taxonomy (NCBI): domain Eukaryota; kingdom Metazoa; phylum Chordata; order Ceratodontiformes; family Ceratodontidae; genus Neoceratodus; species Neoceratodus forsteri. The sequence continues at coordinate 30,981,226 of CM028129.1, forward strand.
ATGGAATTGTGTTTCATTCTGTTGGGAAAATACATCACAGTTTCTCTGAAGAGTAACATGCTGATTTTAAATATCCTTAGTCAAATTAAAGCAACAGCAGAGTGTAAGAATTCAACATATACAATAGCCTATTTCAACATATTGCAACCTAAACATCACACAAAAGTCAAAATGACTGGCTGATCTGATGATGAGCTTGCTTTATGCTAGAAGATTGAGCAGAGTGACAGTCATTTTGACTTTTGTGTGATGTTTAGGTTGCAATATGTTGTGCCATGCGCCAACTGCTCTGAATATCTTGCCCAATATGTACAAGTAACTTGTAGTTTACAATATATACAAATGCCTGCAAGCAGTACTATAAGATTATTCTTGAGGCAACACATAAATAAATACTAGGATACCCATATGGCAAGGGAAGAGGAAGTGGGGACATTATGCATAGTAGGAGGGAGGAGAAGAGAGCAGGATGCAGAGGAGATGGGAGGAAGGAGGAGATACATAGCGATGGGAGGCACCAACTTTAGGCAGCAAGACAAAAATAACTACAAACGTTACAAAAATCACCAAAAAACATAAAACCTATCTATACAGAGATGCCTGATGATGCATTCCTTGTACTGATTTCCAAGTCACAATGCATTTACACACATCCTGTTCTTATATCCCCGGACCGACAGGGGTGCAAATGAATAGCGAGGGAGTAGGGTGTATGAAGGTGCTAAGACTCGAGTGCGATGGGGAGGGGGAGGAGAAGGAGGGGAGCAGGAGTCTGAGGGAAGGAAATGGAGGAGGGGACTCGAGGTTTGAGCTAGGACAGTGGTAGGCGGAGGAGGGTAGGGTGGTGTGGAGGAAGAGGGACCTGGGTGCAAGAGGTGGATGGATCGAGGAGAGGGAGGAGAGCAGGGCTGCAAAAGGGTGGGGGAGGAGGAGGAGCAGGGGTGTGTGGCGAGGAGAGGGACTCGAGTTCAAGCTAGGATGTTTCAGCAGGGGTGCGAGAGGGAGCAGGGTGGTGTGGAGGAAGAGGGACTCGGGTGCAAGTGGTGGTGGATCGAGGAGGGAAACTCTGGTGTGAATTAGGATGGTGCGGCTGGGTTGCGATTTGAGAGGAGGGACCCGGGTGCAAGCTAGGAAGCCGATCCGGGTCCGAGGGGAGGGGTTCGAGGAGCTGCAGACCATGTTGGGAGGGAGAGGAGGTGGAGGGACTCGGTTGCGAGTCTGTGGCACGGATGCGACAGGAGGGGAAGAAGAAGGAGGCACGTACAGTGTAGAAAAGAGGAGGACTTCCGGATTCGAGGACAAAAATGCACGTCACTTCCTGTGGCACGAAGGGGGGTGAGGTGTTGCCATGGCACGGGGAAGGCTGGACTTCCAGTTGGAAAAGGGGCGGGGCGTTGCCATGGTAACCACCTGTCAAATGACGTGGCGCGCTCTGATTGGCTGAAATTTAACATTTGACAAGTTATATCCCCTTATACTACTACCCACTTTTAGCTAGTGCCCCAATGCCAGGTGGTTTGGGGTCAGCGACTGGATGGGGTTGGTCATGAAAAGGTGACAATGTTGCACATGTATACGTGCACAGGGGTTGGGAGTAGCCCGATGAACACGGGGCAGGAGGGTATGTGAAGACTGGTGCCACGGGGTTCTGGCTAGCTGGCATCGTGGCATGGTGGGCTAGGTGCTGAGTTCTGGTGGCAGGGATACAGGTTTCAGGACTGGACACCGATAGTTTTTGTTGCGCTAGGCCCGAAACAGTGTTTTTTGGGGGATACGCACTCCCTGGAGTTGAGAATCCTAATTTAGGAGGTGGAGGGCACATCCTCCACATAAAACAAGCAAAAAAGTTTTTGTGCCGTGTTTTCTTGTTAGGATCCCACATCGTAAATTAATCAGTGATAGGGTTGTGATAAGGGCGTTCGGCATCCCGAATTCACCCTTATCACATAGAACTGACAATCAGTAATGCAAACAAAAGATGCAGGCACCAGGATACAGTACACAAAATCAGCTAAATTTATATATATACAGAAATTCACACATTACATTGAAAGTGTAAAATCCATAGCAGTGACTCCCAACCTGGTTTTGCCTAAAGGGGCTTAATTAGGGGACACTGGTTGTAGGAAATATGGGTCTTTTTAAAGTGCAAATAACTAATCACATGCAAAGTACATTTAAAGGTACAATGAAGTTGAAGTGCAGTGAAAGATCCAATGCAATAGTGCAGATTCACAACAATCCTTCCACTGTTAAAAATAACATAGAAACATAGAACTTGATAGCAGATGAGGACTGCTTGGCCCATCTGGTCTGCCCATTTCCCTCCCTATTGTATAAGCTCCAGATCCTATTTGATATGCAGCCTACCTCCTCCTTCCTACCACTAGTTTTGTCCTCCGCCTGTCCCATGCATTCTTGAATTTGACAACTGTTTCTTCCCCCACAATCTCCTCTGAGAGGCTGTTCCATGCATCCACCGCACTTTCTGTGAAAAATAGTTCCTCACATTGCCCTGGAGTCTCCCCCCCCCAGCCTCATATTGTGACCCCTTGTTCACGCATATCTCATTTTCTTGAAGATACTGCCCTCTTGAACTCTGTTTATCCCCTTGAAGTATTTGAATGTCTCTATCATATCCCCCTCTCCTTTCTGTCCTCCAGAGTATACAACTGAGTTCTCTCAATCTTTTCTCTTATGGTTTCTGGGGTAGCCCCAGCAACATTTTTGTTGCCTCTCTCTGGACTAACTCCATCCTGTGAATGTCCTTTCGGAGATGAGGTCTCCAGTATGGCATGCACTACTCTAGATGAGGCCTCACCAACTGCCTGTACAGTGGCATCACCACCTCGTGTTTTCTACTGGTGATACCTATCCCTATGTACCCCAGCATTCCACTGGCTTTCCTCACTGTCTTCTCATATTGTTTGTCTACTTTTAGATTAGCTGTTATGACTAGCCCCGGGTCTCGTTCCATTTGGTTGTTGTTAGTACCCCCCCATTGTGTAGTCCTCCCCTGGATTCTTGTTCCCCAAGTGCATGATTTGGCACTTCTTGGCATTGAATCTGAACTGCCACACTCTTGATCACTCCTACAACTTGCCTAAGTCTCTCCTCATTTGCTCCGCCCCCCCCCCCCCGGAGTGTCAACACTATTGCAGATCTTGCCATCATCTGTAAAGAGGCATACTTTCCTTGAAGTCCATCCACAATGTTGCTTAAAACTGGCCCCAGCACTGAATGCCATGGCACCCCCCTGGTTTACCCCCTTTCTTCAGATTGAACTCTGTTTACCACCACACTCTGAGTCCTGTTGCTAAGCCAATTTCTGATCCAGTTTACCACCTTGGGACCCACTCCCAGATTGCCTAACTTGTTTACTAACCTCTTGTGCGGAACTGTGTCAAATGCCTTGCTAAAATCTAGATAGGCCATGTCCACCGCCCCTTCCTGATCTACTACCCTTGTCACCCAGTCAAAGAAATCTATCAGATTCCCTTGACATGACCTTTCCTTTTTTGTAAAATATTTTTATTGGTTTTCCAAAAGAAAAGACAGATGTACAATTCATACAGCTTTACAACTAATTTCCCAGAATGATGACATTTAAGGAATTGCATGCATATATTTAGCAGTCCCATAACCACTTTTCAGCCTTTCTCATTACCTACACAGATATATCCATTCTTTGTTCACTCATGGTGATCAACCATAAATCCATGCTCATCACTACTGCTAACAAACAAAATTTTTCAATTAATACAGTGAAAAGTACATCCAGGAACTGGCAAGGTGACAAAATAGTGTGAAAAAAGAGATGATGGGAGAGAAGTTTGAAAAGTTAGTAAAAAAGAAAGAAATCATTCTGCTATTACACTGATTTTGCCTATACTGATTCTGCAATTGATTCTGAAATTTCCTGTAGGTATGGTGTTTATCTCGGGTTGGCTTTTCTCCTTTATATGTTGCAGTACACCCAGCTTTCCCCACCTGAGTGGCGCCACTTCCCTCACCACATCCCATTGCTGTGCAGGATCTGTGACTCCATCACAGACAGTGATGGAATAAACCCCGCCCATTCTGTCATAAATCTCTCTTCCTTGCCTTTCAGGGCACATGTGAGCCTATCCTTGGCTAGAGTGTTTACCAGTCGATCCCTCCCCATCTGGGCTGTGGGCAAAATGGCCGATACCCAAGTGTTAAGAATTATCTGTCTGGCCACTAGCAGGGCCACCCACACCCATTGAAGATATAGGTCCCATTCCCCTTCCTCGCCCACCTCCAGTCCAGAAAGGAGAGAGAGGGGTGAAAGCTCCAACTCCCCACTCCAAATCTGGGACAACTCCTAAGTGATATATTTCCAATGAGTCTGCATTCTTGGGCAGGTCCAGAAGTAATGGAAATATGTACGTTGATCCATTTTACATCACCCGCACCTATCTGAGACCCCTGGACAAAATCTGTGGACTACACTCGGCGAATAATACAGCCTGTGGATAAACTCACATTGTGCCTCCTTGAATCTACTGCATAAAAGGAGACCTACATGGGATGAGACTATTGTATTCCAGTTCTCATCTGATATGGGTAGCCCTAAGCCCACTTCCCATTGGGAACTGGTTTTCCTGGACTGATCAGGAAAGTAGACTCTATCCAGCCTGGCAGCTCTCCCTATCAGACCCTTTTCCTGTGACCTTGCTTTAAGTATTACCTGCTCCATTTCTGCTATTTGGGACTTTTCTGTTATTTCCCTGTTTAGACTGCCACAGTAGTTTCTTATTTGCAAATACCTAAATAGATGGGTCCCAGGGAGCCCCAGAGACTCCCTCACTACCTTGAAAGGGTGACGATTGTCCCTATTATATAAATCCCCTATCATCGAGTACCTCTCTCTTCCCATACTGCAAAACCAGGGTCTTCAAGTCCTGGTAGGAATTCTGGGTTTCTAACTACTGGTGTTAGTGGCATATTTTCACCGGCAGCTCCCCTTCTCCTCTTAATTGCCTCCCAGGCCTCCAGTACTGAGAGTACCAAAGGATTCGGACTAGGGAATTGTCTATATGCTTTGTGCCAGTCAGGTAGGCAGTAATCCTGCCCGGACACCCTTTCTGCTCCTCCAGTTCCAGCCAGGATGCCGCCTCCCCTCTATTAACTCAATTGTGTTGGTAGCTATACTGTACAGTCAGAAACTATCTCCTTATGTCTGGGAACTCAAGTCCCCCTTCCTCTGTGGTGGACTTTAGCCTGTCCAGCTTCATCCTAGGCCTTTTTCCTCTCCAGATAAAATCTGTAAACCCTTTATGTAACCTGTGAAGGTCCCAAGACATTGGGCAGACTGGGATCATCTGCATATTATAGCATATTCTTGGTAATACATTCATTTTTTATTAGATTAATACTGCCAAGCCATAAAATTGGTAAGGCCCTCCATCTTGCAAAGTCCGCCATGATTGTATCAAATAATGGGATTTAATTCCTTCCATACAATTTATTTAAGGCACCTCGCACTTTAATCCCCAGATAGGTAAAATTATACTTTACCTTTTTCAGACCCCAAACATGGTTCGGAACCCCGTCCCCTATTGTTCCCAAAAACATTATTTCTGTCTTTTGGAGATTAAATTTGTAACCTGAGAAACATGCAAATTCCTCTATAATTCAAAGAAGGACTGGAATTGATTCCCCTGGATGTGTAACAAAAACAAAAAAATAATAGGTTGTCTGCATACAGGGTTAGTCAGTGTTGACCACCCTTGTTCCCTGGGATCCCATATATCTGCTTGCTCTCTCTAATTTTGATGGCCAGTGGCTCTATGACTATGGCAAAGAGGAGAAGGGAGAGGGGGCACCCCTGCCTGATACCCCTGAACAGTTTAAATTCCTCAGAGGGTATGCCATTCACCAGAACCCTCACTCTTGGTTCTACATAAAGCATTTTTATCAATGCCACAAACCCATCACCCAGCCCAAACCTGCCCATGGCTTCAAACAAGTACTCCCATTCAGTTCTATCAAACGCTTTCTCAGTGTCCATGGTGAGCACACTGGGCTGTACAGGTTCCTGATAGCCCCACCATACCACATTAAGTAATCATCTCATATTGTGATAGGAGAGTCTGCTTTTCATGAACCCCATCTGGTCAGGGTGCACCACAAGTGGCAACACCCATTCCAGGCGAACAACTAAAACACCATAATTTTGCAGTCATAACTTAGCAGGGAGATGGGTCTGTATGATAAACATTCTGAGGCATCTTTTACAGATTTCAGTAACATGCATATATTTGCCACAATGCATGTTCTAGGGAGCTCCCACTTCCCCCCTAGCCTCCTCTGTGAGTGCCCTCAAGTGTTCCTCTAGGTCTCCCTTTAAGACTTTATAGTATTCTGCCCCAAATCCATCTGGTCCCCCTGCCTTGCCTAGTTTAAGGCTATTTATTGCTTTAATTACTTCTGAGGTGGTAATGTCCACCCCCAGCATGCTACTGTGTGCTTAGTTTAAATTAGGGATGTTCAAATTCTGCAAAAAATCTTGGGCAAGACCATTAGTACCTCTGCATTCTGCTTTGTGTAGTGCATTATAAAAATTCTTAAAGCACTCCAGATAGTTTGATTGTCATGTACAAGTTTCCCCTGCTGGTTCCTAATAGTTACAAGTTTATATTGGACCCTACCTCCCTTCGTTAATTTTACCAACAGTGGGCCCAGTTTATTACCTCATTTGTATATTCTCTGTTCAGTGAAAAAGAGCCTGGCCTGGGCCTTGCCTGTGTAACACTCATTTAGGGACTCTCTAGCAAGTTTCCTCTGTCTTTTCTCATCCTCCCCACCTCTCTCAGCTGCGCTTTGTTCCAGTCCCTTGACTAGTTTTTCGAGGTCCTCAATTTTTCTTCATCTCTCGTTTTTAATTTTAGCCGTATAACTAATAATGGCTCCTCTCATAAAGGCTTTACCAGCTTCCCATATGGTCCCCTGTGATTCCACTGTCCCTTTATTCACTGTTATATGAGTTTCCCCACTGGTCCTTTAAATAGTTTCTGAAGTCTTCTTTGACTAATAGGTATGTAGGAAAATGCCAGCTACCTCTATATGGCTCTCCAGCTCCTATTTTGAGTTTCAACTGGACTTTGTAGTGGTCAGATATGCAAATTGGGCCATGAGACACATCCCTCACTCTTTCGTATAATGTACTGGGAATATAAACGTACTCTAGCCTGGACCATGAATCATGTGGCAGAGAGTGGAAAGTATGTTCGCTGGCACCAGGATTTGCCATCCTCCAGCTGTCCACGAGGTCCAGATCTATCATGCCATGTGCCCACACCTTTGTGGCCTTATTGGTTCTCTTCTTGTTACCCGAGTAGTCCAGATCCACATCCATTATACAACTGAAATCCCCTCCAAGTATCAGATTGGGGAAGTGCTCTCTATGAATTAAATCTAGTGTCTGTTGGTAAAGTGCAGGTTCAAATGCAGATAGTGCACAGATACTGCCTAGTGTGATTGCCTGTCCCCTTACTAACATACTAATTGCCAGCAGATTAGGCCTTACAGTCTATTGAGTCTGCTCGAACCTCAGATCCCTAGTTGGGTGCCGAGGCTCTCCCCCCTTGTGTTCCAGAAACCCCTATCATCCATCCCCATCCCCCTGGGCCAGGCCATCATCTGATACATCCACTTTCTGTGTCTGTCCCACCCTCTCTTGAAGCCCTCCACCGTAGATCTCTGAACCGGCTCACCAGGCAGCACATTCCAAGGGTCCACCGCCCTCTCAGTGAAAAACCTCCTTCTCTCCCCCCCCTCACCCTTCCACCTTCCAACTTCAAACCATGCCCTCTGGTGATACCTCCCTGCTTTAGTCTAAAGATCCCCTCCATGTTTACACTATTTATTCCCTTTAGGTGCTTGAAGACCTCAATCATGTCCCCCCTGTCTCTCCTCTCCTCCAATGAAAACAGGCAGAGCTCCTCAAGTCTGTCCTCATACGTCAAATCCCCTAGTCCTCGTATCATCTTAGTTGCCCTCCTCTGTACCCTCTCCAGGAGCTGTATGTCCCTCTTCAAGTGTGGTCTCCAGTACTGTACACAGTATTCAAGGTGTGGTCTAATCAGTCCATTGTACAGTGGCAGAATCACTTCCCTGCTCCTAGAGGTGATCCCCCTTATGATGCATCCCAACATCCTGTTTTGCCTTCACTGTGACAAGTATATATCTCCCCTTCCCCCGAGGTTTCTTTCACCACCTGATTGACCTCCATGGGGAAATTTTTGTGAAGCAATACCACCACCTCCCTTTTATGTGAGGAGTATGAGGCTGCATAGCAGGCCCCCACCCATCCCCCAGCTAGTTTGGCATGTTCCTTTGGCATCAGCTATGTCTCCTGCAGTAAAGCTACTTGGGCAGATTTAGTTCTTAGCGCTGCAAGACCCTTAGTTCTTTTAATTGGCGAAGTGGACCGATTAATACTCCATAAGATTATTATACCCTCTTTTGTGATAGCCATTTAGCAAATTAGCATATTCATATACCCTTCCAGTCATTGTGGTTGTTCTCGAGTCCCATACCTATTTTGAGCCTAAATGCAATCTAGATCATCAGCAGAATGAAAAATGGCATAGCAAAACTGCAACAACAGGCAAAAAAACTGCCAAGACAAACAAAACATTAACATCTTTAACCTTAATAAACAATCCCTCTTTCTTCCCGGCCCCACCCTCCACCCACCCGTCACCAAACTCTTTAATTTTAGCTTTCATCTGATTTTAAATGAAATTACGTTTTATTCTCCTCCTCCCTGAAATGTTAATCACAGTGTGAACTCACTCATATCGAGTTCTGCTGAATTCCCCTCGTACGCCCTCCTTCCTCCACACCAATTCTCTTAAAGTTTATCCAGCTCGCCAATGACGTCCCCCCATAATAAGTCGGGACTTTCGGGTTACCCCATGCATATCTCATTCCCCGATGTGCATTGTGCACTCCCTTCTGCTGACCCCCTTTGGTTCTGGGCTATAACAGAATTCACCCCACAAACCAATGTGGTCTGCTCTCTTGTCCCCTTGTCTGAATTTACAGTTCCCCCTGTCCTCAGCAACCCACCCTCCACTCTATCGACTTCTCCACTTATTTACCCGAGTTGTTGGCTATATTCCCCCTCCAGTCCTCCAACTAAAAGGTTAGGACCCTCAGATTCATTTACCCTTTGTCTGAGCCCCTTGTAGTCTCTAAACAGTTCATCGATTATTCCCCCCTCCCCCCTATGTCCTGGGCAGAGGAAGGGGAGCAGCCCATGCTCCCAACACAATGCTTCAGTTCCCACCCCCACATCCCCACTGACCTGGCTGTATATGTGCAGTCGTGGTGCATTCCAGCCATCCTTTTTTGCTGCAACGTGAGCCAAAGTCCTGTTGTGGCCATGTCAGCATCTTCACCCTGGGTCAGGTGAGGACTGTCACTATATCATGCTTTCTTCAAGTGTCCCTCCTATGTGGCGAGAAGTGTTCACAACTTTCTAATTCCTTCTTGATACGTCTGGGATCCTGTTTGAGGGGGCTTATAGTTAAAGGTATGTCTTGACCCAAAGTAATTCCATAGTTCAAGTATTTATTTACTCGAGTATCCAGATTGTTGCTATGTACATGAGAGTTTCAAATCACTCTGGCAAGACCCAAGGTCTCCTGGGTACTGTTTTCAGAAGGGAGAGGCAGGTCCACATGGTAGGCAGACAGTCAGAAGTGAGATGATGTGGCAAAAGAAAAAGTCCCCTTCATCTTTATTTGTCCGAATTCTTCTTATCCCAGTCGTCGATGAAGCGTTTGAGTTTTTCTGGTTCCCAGAAAGAGTAGTTTGCTCCTTCCAACTTCACGTGCACCACAGCAAGGTAGGCCATACAGAATTTGATCCCCCTCTTGCACACCAGATCCATACAGGGGTTAAATTGTTGCCTTTTCTTCTGCACTCGGAATGAGAGGTCTTGGTGGATTGTGAGCTTGGCCCCACTGTACATAACCTCTTTTTTGGCCTGATATGCCGCCATGATGGCCTGTCGATCCCCAAAGTGGTGCATTCTAAAAATAATTCATCTCAGTGGTTGATCCGCAGGAGGATTAGGCGACAAGACCCAGTAAGCCCTCCCAGTTTTAAGCCTCCCACCAATTTGGCTGCCGATAAAGAAATAGGGCCCAGGCTGCCTCCCGTCACATTCTCTTGCTGCTGATTTTTCTTTGCCATTTTAGATAATTGTCAGGATGATTTCCCTTCAGCCAGGTACTTATCCATGTTCACTGGGTCAATTAGAATCACTTTTAGCAGGGTTGGTGATTTAGTTGCTGCTGAAAATACCTGTTTTATAACTTTATGGTGCGGAGCTCCGGAGGTATGCATCTTATCTGTTTAGCTGCTCATGAGTGCCCCTGACATTACCTTTCTATTGTGAATCCATGTTTCCTTGGGTCCTATGCCCCACTGGCTTCTAGATATTCTACAGTCCTTTCCTTTAATAGTGATACCATCATCTTTCCCACCACTGAGGTCAAACTGCCTGGTCAATAGTTACCTGCTTCTACCTTCCTCCCACTGTTGTGAAGCGAAGGGGTATCACATTCGCCCTTCTCCAGTCCTCTGGTACTATTCCCTCCTCCAAAGATTTGTTGAATTGGGCTGTCAGTGATGACAGTATCACCTCTCTGAGCTCTTTTAGTATTTTATTATGTATCCCATCTGGCCCCATTGCCTTATCCACCTTCAGTTTCAAGAGCTCCTTTAGGACTCTCTCCTCTGTGAATTGACTGGCGTCCACCCCTATTTCCTGTGTGTGTGTGTGTGTGTGTCTACTTGCAAATATTGGTCCATCTCCCTCCCCTTCTTTTGTGACTACTGAGCAAAAGCATTCGTTCAGTATCCCAGTCTTCTCCAGCTCCCCCTCTGCCTACTCCCTCCTCCTCCTTTACTAAGCCTCACTTGGCCTTTCTTCTTTCCCTTATGTACCTGGAGAAGGTTGTGTCTCCCTCCTTCACTGTCTGGGCTATCCTTTTCTCTCTTTTTGCCTTTGCACTTCTTACTGCTTTACCTGCCTCCGTCTGCTTTGCCTGAGACGGTTCCTTTTGTTCCTCCCTTTATACATAGATACATAGACAGTGTCGGCAGATAAGGACCTATGGCCCACCCAGTCTCCCCGTTTGAGCTTGTAAGTTCAGCTTGTTTTCCTAGAAGTCTGTTGCCCCTTACCCCTGACCTCCAGAATTCCTTTATGTCTATCCCATGCATTCTTAAATCCCGTGATTGTTTCAGCCCCCACCACCACTTCCTCTGGCAGGGTGTTCCACTTGTCCACCACCCGTTCTGTGAAGAAATTCTTTCTCATGTTTCCTCTGAATCGTCCTCCCTCCAACTTCATACCATGCGTTCCCTTGTATTTCCTGAATGCCAGTTTTTGCTCTCTAAACTTGCATATAGCATATTGCATGATTTTTTTTTTTTATTTTGTTGTTTAACCAGGTATAGCACACTAAGCTGAAAGCTTTTTTACAGGAGCAAACTGGGAGCACAAGGAGGTTAAGTGACTTGCTCAGGGTCACACAGTATGCCAGAGGAAGCTGTGGGATTCAAACCCAGGTCTGGTCTGCTGGATATCACCAGATTTGCAGCTCAGAGCCTTAGACCACTGTGCTATACTGCCTCCTGATTAAACACAGCTTAATTAAATCACTTTCTAAGAGGAAACACAACTTCCAGAACAGTTATGCATTTATATTAGATTTCAGTTACAGCTACAAAGAGAGTTCCAAAGGCCATTATTTGTACTAAACAAAGAAGCTACCTCCCCCTCTCGCTGGCCACTACCTTCCACTCACAAAGGACATAGTGAATGTTGCCACTTAAAGGAACCAAGGACAGAAAAAAAGGAAAAATCACATAAGCATGGGTTTGCAAGAACAGTAATTGCATGAACAGTCATCTCTTTCATCACATTTTTCATTTCCTTTTGATTAGTGGCATCACATCAAACCTGTCATTTAGTCTAGGCAAATAGTGGCCTTCCAACTGAAAAATCCATAGTGCCTACATCTCCAATGGTAAGGCTTCCAGATCACCACCCTGTTTACCCAGGGACACCTTCTCAATATCGCAGAACTTAAAATCATGACATTCTTTAACTGGTGAATCTTTTGCATGAGTCGCTAAAGCCCTCACATGTTCACCAGCTGTAAGTTTCAGTGTCCTGGATGTCTTGCCCACATAGAATACCCCACAGTTACACCGAGTTAAATACTCAACATGTGTAGAATCAAAGGTAATGAAGCTCCTAATGTTAAAGGTGTTTGTAGCATTGCTGCTGGCAAATTGTGTAGTCTTTTCCATGATCTCACATTATTTATTTATTTTTAATTTTTATTTTGAAAATATCTCACTAGGAAAGACAAAATGAGCTGTAAACAATTTGTTTTCAGAAGCGTCCTGGATGGGGTGGGGGGTACAAGAATTGGGAGAACAGGTAAACACATAGCAATAACAGAGCAATACAAGTACAATTACTAAAACAAAGCAGTGTAGTACAATTACAGAGCAGAAATAACCCAGACCAATCGGCCAGGGTAAATAAAACCATGTTTGGATATAACATACATTGCAACAACCCAAGAGCAGGTGATCCACTAGGGTAAAGGTTAGAGGATGGATAACACATTTAAAGTGCTAGAAGTAGCAGGCTGAACACACAATTCAAACTGCTATTGTATACACAAGGAAGGGCAGTTATAAGACAAGTGGGAAAGTGGACAGGCTAGGGGTAGAAGGTGGGAGATGGAAGAGAGAGAGGGATAGCCAAGATCTAACACCTTCTTGATGCTGAGAACCCTGCAAGAGGGACAGGGCCATGCCGAAAGGGAGGGCAGAGAAAGGGAGCGGGGAGGTAGAGAAGAGAGGGTGGAGGAACAGGAGGGGAAGGGAGGAGAGGGATACGGAAGTAGGGAGGTGGATTTGAAAGTGAGGGAAGGGAGAAGGAAAAGAGAGAGAGTCGTTATACCCCTTTATGATGCAGAGAACCCTGCAAGGGGTCAGGATTGAAAAGTGTGGTGAAAGAGGGGTAGAAAAGAGGGAGCCAGGATCTATATCCCTTTAGGATGACAGAGACCTCTGCAAGGGGGACAGAACCAGGCAGAAAAGGAGGAGAGAGAAGGGGGCAGGGGAGAAGGAGTAGAATGTGGCAGGTGACCGGAGGGGAGGAGAGGGATAAGGAATAGGGAGGCTGAAGAAAATAGGGATAAACTTGGAATAGAAAAAGGGAGCACATCAGTAGGGGGGCAGTGGGGGAAGGACAGGAGTAGAGGGTTGAAATAGCTCAGTAGGTTGTGGATGGTAGTAGAGAGTCAAAATGGCACAGTAGATTGTGGTAGGGGGTGGGAGGAGGGGTATAATAGGTGGTAGCATGTGAGGGAAGTAATCAGAAGGGTTCAGTTAGAAGACGCATGAGGTGAGCTGCAGTAGGTAGGAGTAAGGAGGAATAGTCGTGGGTGGCAAGAGTTGCAAATGGGGTCAGTAATACACACAGTAAGGAGAATAGAAGTAAAGTAGAGCTAAAGGATAATGTACCAGGGTTAAGAGGGTTGAAGAGGGACTAAGAACAAGTGCAGTTAGGGGAATAGAAATTATGAAGGGCTAAGGAGATTGAAAATGGGGAAGAGGAAAGGCTGATAGGAGGTGGCAGTGAGTTCCAAAGCTTTGGGTAGTGGTAGGAGAAAACTTCTTGGCCCATGGAAGTACAGCGATGAGGAATAGCTAGAGTGTATGTGTGTCAGTGGATCTGAGAGGGCAGGAGGAGAAAGGGAGGTGGAGCAGAGAGTAAGGAGAAGAAGTAAGAGGAGAGAGTCCCAAACCAGAATTTAGAAGTGAACTTGGCACAGTGAGAGAGATGCCTGCACGTAAGGGAAGGGAAAGCTAGAGCATGATACAAGGTACAGTAATGTGTGCCGGAGGGGGAATCAAGAGAAAAGCGACAGAAAGCATTGAAGAGACTATCCAACCTGGTAAGGGAAGACTTATGAGCAGCACTGTAGACTATGTCGCAATAGTCAAAAATAGGGGCTATAATTTTCTGAACAAAATCATGCCTAAGGTTATTTGCATCAGCCACATTTAAAATTGCCCTTTGGAAAATTGGGGAGCTATGTGTGGTGCACTCTCAGTGGTCCATTGTAAACTGTCCGTTAGCACGTTACCTAAGTTCTTAACCCTTTTTGTAACTGAGCTTGGGTAAGGTGGAACAGTAATTTTTCAGGATGGGGCCCGAGCTAAAGATGCCCCTGTTACTTGAAATATTTTTAGTGGCTATAGACCTTATGCCATAAGTACTAACAAAATTCAGACATGGTTATGTCTTGGGGGGGTGTTCCCTCTGTGTTAGTAACACACTCCAGTCCATGGAGTGTGCCTCAGTTTCTGCCCAGTCCAAATTTCTGGTTTGTAGCCCCTCTGCTGGAACCTAATATGCAAGTCCCCACTTTGCCTCAAGTAGTCCTCTTCCCTACAACAGTTTCTTTTAACTCTCATGTATTGGGACTTGGATATGTTGTTAATGATGTATCTGGGGTGACAACTCATGGCATATAGTATTCTGTTCCTAGCATTGGATTTTTGGTACAAATCCATTTTTACTGTGCCATTCCCTTATTTACAAATGGCCAAATCCAGGAAACACACTTCTTCTTATCAGCTTGAATAGGCTGTGAATCTTTAATTGGGGCTGGTACTTTCCATCCACCCAGATACATTAATCCAGCTTGGCCCTGGCACCTCTCCAAACCATCAATATTTCATCTATAAAGTACCTCCATAGATCCATCCTACAGAAAAAAGGATTGGTCTCGGGATATCAGACTTTTTCTTTTTCTCAATAACCAAGATACCGGTTAATATAATTGGGGGCAACAGATTCCCCCCATAGCTACACCTTTAACCTGCAGGTACAAAAGATCCTGAAACAAGAAGGCATTACATTCTATGACCAGCTTTTCATACTCACACAGAAAGTCTATTAAGCCAGGCAAGATATCTATGCAGGATTCTAACCAGAACCTCAGGGCTGACAAACCCTCGCCATGGAGTATGTTGGTGTAGAGGGTTTCTATATCAAGTGAAACCAGTAGCCAATCCTCCTCTAATTGTAAATCATCCAGTATTCCCAATACTTTGTGTGGTATCCTTCAGATTGGAAGGAAGTTCAGAAACCAAATCTTTAATGTGTGCATCAACAAACTGACAGAGTGTCTCAAATAAACTATTAATTCCCACAACTATTGCCTTCCTGGGGGGTCAATTAAACTTTTGTGTACTTCTAGAGGCTGAGTCATCACTGCGGCTACAGGCAACTGTTTTGAACCTGGGGGTGGGCAGCAAGTTAGTTGCAGTGCTGCTTCACTCCACACCACCTGCTACTCCTAGATACTTTTTTCCTGAATTTATAGTTAAATGCAGTTCTTTAGAAGCTCTCAGCAATTTTGGATGCTTCTTACTTTCTATCAAAAAGGTTATGGTAACAGGGGAAAGTGATTCTGCCAGACCCGGGCTGTTCTGTTGCATCTACAACATTCTACAGTGTTACAGAGGGGCAAACAGAAGTCGGAATTCCAGTTTGGGATGAATAGATGACCAGATTAAATTAACACTCCAATGCTAGTAGGCTAATTTTTCATCTATTAAAGGTATGCCACCTCTGCCTGGGGTGGATCTAATGTTTTGTTTAACCCTCCGATTTCCCAGTTATTGCACTCAGTGGAGTGAAATCTTTTAGTTTATCTCCACAGATGACACTTCAGATGAAGTCAATGAGCTACTTACACTGCAGGTTATCCCCTTGGGAAAATATGAGGCAGAGAAAAGTGCAATGGGGACTCCTGTTGTAAGGAGCTTTTCTGCAGTATGCTGTGTCTGCTCCTAGAACTGGTTAATTGGAAAAAGAAGAAGGTTTGTGAAGTTAGGAGGTAAAGACTTGGGACTGTGTGAAAAGGAAAGCCGGTCATCATACAGCTGAGTGCTAAATTTGGGAACTTTGACCGAGGCCTGCCTCTGGAGACATGTAAGGAAACACAGTAATGAATTATGTGGAAAAAGGGGGGGGGTTGATGCTGAGAACTCCTTCACTAGGAAAATGGAACTAGGCATGGCAACATCACAGTTCCATCTACTATTTTAATGTCTAAAAAGACAATGACTTGATTGCCTTGGATGACTTAGCGACTCATTGCTGTTGGTTATGGGGTAAATCTATTTTCAAGGTATACACTACAGTTTTAAGCAAACTCTAAACTATTAATAACTAAAACAGAACTAGGCTATTGAGATAATGGACCCCTTGATATGGAGATAATTATGGAATTTATAGCAATGTTTGATGATAATATGCGACTCTGAATATTTTGTAGCAGGACTTTATTATACAGGGAACAATTTTGTCATTTTAGGAACTTAATCGATTATTTGAGAATTAGTTTGGAGTGGCACAATATCTATTTTAGTTGCTGAAACAAGTAGAAAGAGTTGGGTTCTGATTTTTACATATTTTGTAATAATTTTATAATAATTTAATTATTTCTGTCTGCTGTTACTGTGGATGTTAACCTGTGAACAATTGTGAATAATTGCAAAAGTGGGGTGGCAAAGTTGGCCTATGAGATCTTAAATGTGGCCGTCTAATTAATATCAGACAATTATCAAGTAAATGTGGTAATATCAGAACTAGAACTAAATCATGGCCATCTGAAGTATATTGGAGAAACCAGCAAAACGTGAAAAGTTAAAGGGCATTTTGGGCCCCTGGGAATTGATGACATTTTCGGCCCCTGATTCTTGTCCTTCTTGGAGCATCTAGTAAGTGGTCCAAATTCTGGTAAATAGCAGGAAGAAAATGAATACTCTCTGAATATCCTTTGGAGACAGAGGCAAAGATACTCCATATGGCAAAATAGGAAGGGATCGTAGACTTGGTAAGTCAGTGCTAAAGTGGGGATAGGACCAAACACTTACTGATGCTAGGATGGTAGATATGAATAGATTTTGGCTCCCTTCAATATTAGGTGCTAGAAAGTAAGAGACCACAATTAGTCTATGATGATCTACTCCAGTCTAATTTTACTAAGTAAACATTGGGAGACATATTTTCTGAGCATTAATTGATCCATAGTAGCCAGTAGTGCTGGTAGAATCCTTATGTAGTATATGATCAAAGCAAGTCTGGGATTACCCTAATGGGTATCGGAAAAGGTTTTGGGGCCTGGCAAAATGAGAGTCCTAGAAAATACTCTTTGAATGGATGGCAGTATCATTATGTTTAAGAATGTGAGGAACACCTATAATGGGATGGGAATGATATGGGGTGGATCATTTTACCCCTGGATAATCCTAGACATTTCTGTTTTATACTGGATATGCACCTTATACCTAGTTTTTATGCTTTATATTTCTGAAAATTGAATATAGACATATACGGATATTAGATTCATGTGAGTACCAAAAGCTAAAACTGTTATGCTGGTCTAAAAAGGTTGCTAGTTTAAACACTGAGCTGTAAGGCACAGCAGGGGTATCCTCTTAACCTCTTGTATTTATGTAGTTTTTTCTTCTTCCTTTCTCTTAGGATTTGTATAAGAAGCTTATTTATATGTGATTGTTTCTAGAGAATGAAAGTTTGATGATGTATTTTAACTTGTGTGAATATTGTAATGACACACTGTAACCTGTCAAACAATAAAAACTGAACTGAACTGAACTTGTGCACCTTAGACAGAGTATAAAAGAAGGCTTTAATTGGGGATGGGACCATGAGAAAATCATAAACAGTTTTAGAGATCACATTATCGCCAAGAGCTTTATGCAGCAAGTCATCTACCATTTTTATTAAATGCAGAGTAGGAGCTGATTTCAAGAGTTTGTAATGGTCTTTATTCTCTAGTTGCCTCTTGCACTTTGCAATATACTAAATGGTATTTTGGAGTACCACTGCATTCTTAATAGTTATTGTCATATCCTGCTGTAGCCATTTCAGAGCCACCTTCTCCATTCTTGTTAAATTATTCTATAGAAAATTACTCCCATTTTGCTGCAAAAGCTTTTTAAATTTCAATTTGCAAACTCTCTTAAAAGCAGAATCACTGGTGTTATATGATGGATTAAATGAAAAAGGAGGTTTAAATCTGGGAAGATCTAAACCATGCTGTGAAATCATATAGGCTTGTATATACAAGTCCTGCTCTGATGTAGTCCCAACTGCTTGATCTAAATGTAGAGTATCTTCAACCCATGTAGGCTCTTCTGTCCCCTGAGTTCCTTCTGTGTTGGTGGCAATAAACCCCATTCTCTGATTTTTGGACCAAAAGGCCTTCAAATTAAGGTTTCTTGTAAATCTCCTACAATCCACAAAGAGGACAAATGGTATGACATCACTGCTGGGCACAACCATTAGTCCTTTTTGATGTAATTTGATTTCTGCTTCTTCTAATGGTCCATCTAATAGATTTATCACATTTACTTCTGTTTCTGGGTTTTATTCACTTTCCTCACTGTTGTTTCTTTGTTGCCGCTTTCTTTTCTTCCCATTTCTTCTGGTCTTGTTTTGTGGTATTGTTCCTTGTTTCTGAAAACTCACCACACTGGGGCTCCTGCAAGGACCCATATTCAATTCTATCTCTTGACCCTCTAAAAAAATATTCCTGGACCTCACTATCTGATTCACTAGTTGAAGTTGAATTAGATGGAGAGTTATTTTGTTTTGACGGCTGCAGTGGGTGCAGCCCTGCAGCCATCTTGCAAGCATAATGAAGAAAAGGGATCTCACTGAATACCGACTGGACTTTTAAATAGAGGAGTTGAATGGTAATCACTGCATGTTCAATGCACTATTTAGTCTGTCAGTAGAAAAGGGTACTGTCTGTCATCCTCAAGATGGCCGTTGTAGTTTTCTGTGCATGCACAATGACTTGCGAATGTGCACTGAACTCTAGTGGCATGGTGGCACAGTCTGCTGTGTCCAAGATGGCCACTGGAAGTTCAGTGCACATGAGTGAGTCTTCGTAAATGTGCAGAAAACTCCAGCAGCCATCTTGAGCATGGCAGATAGAGCCATGTTTCTCCATGAGCCCAGCTGCAGCCATACCTGCTCTGGCCAGAGTTTGTTTCAGTATAGATCTTGGTGGTCTGGAATGTCTACTGTGGTGTCTTTTATTTCTATTTTGGTTTTTACTTTTTGCCCAATTAAATGCTTGTCCTGTTGCATAATCATTCTTATCTCATTCAAATTTTTCTAACTTCTGTGCATTTAGCTTAGCATCCTGCTTATCTATTTTCTCTTTCAGCTTTCTTTCTAAATCCAGGAAGTATTCCTGCATTTTGAACTGAGCTACAAATGCTTATTTTTCTTTCAACTCTCCCTGTATCTCAGGCTGCTGAGGTTTGTAATCTTTAGCAACACATTTCACTAGTACAATTGAGCCTTCTTGAAAAGCAGCCTGCCAGTGAGTGTGAATCAGTTGTCTTTCCTGGCTGTAACCAGGTCTCTTTGTGACTTGTAAACCCCTCTGAGCTCTCCCTGCTCGTAGCCCTTCCTCCAGGTGAGTATGATGCCAGAAATTGTATCTCACCTTTAATGCCATTATTTCAAGGTCAAAAAAAGTGCTCTCTATACTTGAAACATCTGCTCCCATTGCTGCCTCATGTTGATTGCTGTTCAGAGTGGAAGTGGTGTTATCTTCCATAAAGAACACGGCTTCCATTCTTTCACAAAAGAGCCAATCCTGCAATCCACTTCCCGCTTCCACAATCAACCCCACTGAAATGGGTTTGACATTCTGTAGTGCTGTCTGCTAGTCATCTGTAAATGACAAACAGGCCTTGCAATGGCCTAATGGAAAGAAAAGTGCAGTTATCAAAATAACATAGTTGCTACAAAAAAAAAAGACAATGGTAACACATACCAAGGTAACAGGTTGTTTTAAACCTGTACTGTATAGTGAGCTGGTCACAGAGAGTGCACCACACACATGGCTCCCCAGTTTGCCAAAGGACAATTTTAAATGTGACCAATGCAAATATTGTGAGGTCATGGGAAAAAAAACTTCACAATTTACCAGTAGAAATGCTACAAAAACCTTTGAAATTAGTAGCTTCATTAACTGTGATTCTACACATATTGTGTGATTAGCTTGGTGTAACTGTGGGGTATTCTATGTGGGTAAGACATCCAGGACACTGAAACTTAGAATTGGTGAACAAGTGATGGCTATTGAAAAAGGAGATTTAAGAAATGCTTTTGTCACTCATATAAAAGATTCACCGGTAACAAAATGTCATGATTTAAAGTTCTGTGGCATTGAAAATATGTCCCTGGGTAAACAGGGTGGTGATCTGGAAGCCTTACCATTGGAGGTGAAGGCATTATGGCCTTTTCAGTTGGGAGGCTACTGTTTGCCTGGACTAAATGACAGGCTTGATGTGATGCCACTAATTAAAAAGAAAAGGAAAATGTTCTTGCAAATCCATGCTTATGTGATTTCTCCTTTTTTCTGTCCTAGGTTCCATTAAGTGGCAACATTCACTATGTCCTTTATGAGTGGAGCATAGTGGCCAGCCAGTGGGGGGGGGGGGTACTTCTTTGCTCAGTACAAGTAATGGCCTTTGGAACTCTCCTTGTAGTTGTCCAAGTATGAAATCTAATATACAATGCATAGCTGTTCTGGAAGTTGCGTTTCCTCCTGGAAAGTGATTTAATTAAGTTATGCCTAATCATGCAATATGTTACTTTTAACAGTGGAAGGATTGCAGTGAATCTATACTATTGTATTGGATATTTTCACTGCACTTTAACTTTGTTGCATCTTTAAATGTACTTTGTACGTGATTAGTTTCTTGCACTTTAAAAAGATCTGTATTTTCTACAACCTTGTACTTTGATAAAGCTTCTTTAAGTGGAACCAGGTCAGGAGTCCCTGCTATGGGTTTTACACTTCCAACATAATGTGTGAATTTCTGTATATAAATACATTTTTTTGAATTTGTTGTACTGTATTCTGGTGCCAGAATCTTTTGTTTGCATACCTTGAACAAACACAACATTTATCAGTATGGCTCATTACCCATAGAATGGATATCATGGAATGTTAAGGGTATCCACACCCCGGGCAAATGTAGGATAATTCTGGATCACCTCAAAGTTTAGGGAGCAGAAATCAAATTTATACAAGAGATGCATATTACCCAAGCCGAGATGGCTAAACTTAAAATCAGCTGGGTCTCGCAGGTGTTTTATAAAACCGACCGTATAATTCAAAGCACAGAATGTTCACCATCATCATCCATAGAAACATGCCATTTGTGGCAGAGACAGTTTTTTCTGACCCAGAGGGTTGATATGTTATTATCTAGTGTGCCATATGATACTAAGAGGTTACTTTGTGCAATATATATGGACCAAACGAGACTGATACCAAGTTTTTCAATACCTTGGCTCAGACCCTCATGTTTCACATATAGGATAACCTAATTCTGGGTGGAGATAACAATGCAGTCTTCAATAACATCACCAACAAGAGTAACCCCCTGAGTGGCTCTCAAACACTGGCCTCACAGGCCCTGATGGACATGGCTTCTGAGCTGGGCCTGGTTGATATATGTTGACTAGTCCACCCTAATGGCCAGGACTATTCCTTTTATTCAAATACACACTGCACATACTCCAGAATTGATGTGTGGCTAGTTCCAAAATGGTGGATACTGGACAGAGTGGATGCACAGATTGACACATTGGCCATCTCGGACCATAACTCAGTGTCCTTCAGATGGCTGCTGGCTGATGCTGTCTTGCCAACTAACAGACAATACAGCTCATCACATCATTCCTGATGTACCCCCAGTTCTGAAAATCCCTAAAGGTGGATATACAGACCTTCCTAGAGATAAACAGAGTGGGGTACACCCTAGCGGCAATACGGTTGGATGCTTTAAAGGCCTTCATCCGAAGAAGTTGCATCAGTCATGCCTCACATGTTAAGAAAGCTAGAGCTAAAGACCTCAATTAGAAATTCAAGGGCCTAAAAGACTTTCAGAAAAAGTACAGGGTAGACCTATAGCATCCCCCAGACCTCCCGGCAAAAATTGTGGGAACAAGGTGACAAGTAATGAGCTCAGTATGCCCTTTATCAAATTAAGCAAAATGTTTAGGAGGCAGGGAACAAACTGGGCCACCTCTTAGCCTATCAACTGAAGAAGTGTGAAGAGCCATCCTGCATCCCAACAATCAAAAATAAAATTGAGTGATACAGCATGAGACTCAGGAGACTGACATCACTTTCCTGAAATTTTTACAAGGCCTTATACAAAGGAGAGGTTTCGACCACTGAGGAAGACCTATCCATGTTTACATCTCTGCTAAATCTGTCAAGTATCTCATCAGAGATAAGGGGAGCTCTTGAAAGACCAATATCCCAGCAAAGCTAGAGAAAGCCTTATGTTCCATGCTTGCAGATAAGACCCCAGGGGAAGACAGTCTTTCAGCTGAATTTCTGCACTTCTTCATATCAGTTCTGCTTCAGCCACTAGAAGCATTGACAGAAGCAGCTACAGTAAGAGAGCCCCACCCCCCATCCCCATGAACTGGGGTTATATGCCTTATTCACAAACCTGGGAAAGGCCCCACAATATGTGGTAGCTACTGCCCAATAGTCCTTATACCAGTGGAATGCAAAGCTTATGCTAATGCACTGGTCACATGCTTTGGCAGAAGTAGTCCCGACATTGGTTAACAGTAACTAGGTTGATTTTGTTGTGGGACACAAAAGAGTGGAAAATACCAGATGGCTGCTGAACCTGATCCTGAATGCCACTTACTCTAATCTTCCATCAGTGCTAGTATCCCTAGATGCAGAGAAAGCATTCATTCAGGCAGAATGGGACTACCTGTTCCACATCCTAAAGGTCTTTGGCTTTGGTGCACATTTCACCCACCTAATATGAACCCTGTACTGTGGAGCTTTTGCGATCAGTGGTTGCAAACATGAAAACCTAACCCACCTTCCCCTAGGCAGGGGAAAAAGACAGGGCTGCCGCCTCCCCCATCCACACTGCTTTCTGTGATCTTCTTGAACCCCTTCTACAAGTCACTCAACAGCACAAACATATTAATGGCATCCAGATGGGGGACATACACAGAGTCCTAGCATATGCAGATGACATACTGCTGGCACTAAACCCGAGACATATGACCCAACAACTCTGGACCCCTTCAACCAATTTTTAAAACTGTCAGTGTATGACGCCAATGTCTCAAAATCCTTGATTACACCCTCTGGGGCACAAGCCTCAGATGCCCAGTGTTTTCTTTGGTTCTACTGCTGGTCAAAGGGAGTCTCAAATACCTGGGCATTCACCATTCCTGGCACCTCAATACCCTAGGAGACCTTTATCTACTCCCCACTCCATCAGACCCCAGAGCAAAATTTGGCCTGATGGAGCTGTCTTTGCCTCACACACTGGTGCCATGTGCATATCTTCAAAGTGATTATGGCCCCAAAAATTCAATACATCCTAGACAACCTCCCACTCAATATTTGGCCATGTCTATTTAAGTTGTTGCAATCCAAATTGCTGAACTTTTTCTGGAGAGTCAGATACAAGCACATAGGTCACAAGAAGCTGTCACAGGCTCTGGATAAAGGAAGTCTGAGCATACTGGATAGCACATTAACACCCACAGCGGAACCCTATATTAACTCTTACAGTATATTCCCCCTGACGATAATACCTACAGGCTAAAGTCAGTCACCTGCAAGTCCCTTTTCTTGCAGGTCTCACACTTAACTGGAACTTTATTTAGGAAGCCCCCCCACCCAAGCTCAGCTGTCACCCAATTCTTGGCCACACAGTGGGGATTTGAAAGAGGTATGCTGTGCCAACTAGCTGGTGTTCACAGAAATCCCCCTTTTTCCCTTGTTGCATAACCCTCCTCTCCATATTAGAGGTAAGCCTATCCACTGGAATGGCTGGGTTAGGAAAGAAGTACATATGATAGCGCATATCCTGGACAAATGCACAGGGTACCTCGAGATCTTTGGTAGGCTACAAACAAAATATACCCTGGAAAAACAACAGCAGTGGCAGTACCTTCAACTCTACCATACAGTGGGAACTCTGTTGGGCCCCCAGCTCAGGCTAGCATATCAGAACACCCAAGATACAGTAGCATTCTATTACCATGCACCAAGAAGCCCTTGGCAGCTAAGGATATCTACAAATGACTACTGAAGCTGCAGGGAGACTCTATGGAGTCCCTCGGGCTCAAGTGGAGCACTGAGCTGGGACACATTTCCTCTCAAGACTGGAACAAATGCTGGAGTGGTGTGAAGCAAGTGTCCAGGGACATAAAGAGCTAGTTTATGCAACTTAAAATCCTGCATCAATGGCACAGGACTCTACAGAAACTATATAAGTGGGGGTTGACCAGCACAGATAAGTGTTGGAGATGCCTAACAGCCACAGGCAGCAATACTCACATACTATGAGAACGCCAAGCAGCAAGGACCTACAGGGATGATACCCAAGCCACCTGTGCCCATATTCAAAGCATGAAGACCCTCCTCACTCCTCAGCGTGAAATGCTGGGAATCACAGATGAGGAGGGCACAGGTGCGAGCCTTACGCCGTTGTGCAGGAAATGGTTTGGTGGAGCCTTAATCACAGCCAAGTGCATCATACTTAGGCACTGGCAAGAGCAGACTCATAGAAACATATATTTTGATGGCAGATAAGGACCGCTTGGCCCACCCAGTCTGCCCATTTCCCTACCTAATGGATAAGCTGCAGATCCTAGTTAACCAGCAGCCTACTTCTTCCTACTCCCACCCCCTAGAATTGCCTTATGACTGTCCCATGCATGCTTGAATTCCGCCACTGTTTTTGACTCCACAACCTCCTCCAGAAGGCCGTTCCATGCATCCACAACCCTCTCTGTGAAAAAATACTTCCTTAAATTACCTCTGAGCCACCCCCCTTCTATCTTCAAATTCTGCCCCCTTGTTCTTGCACTCCCTCTGAACATTTTGAATGGCTACATTAGCAAGGAAGAATGGCCAGATTTGAGCAGGTACACTGCACAGTCATTGGGAGGGTGACTGATTTTGTATATATGTGGGGTCCATACCTCCATTCAAAGTACTGCCACATCCCAGAAGACCACTATGTGCCTAATTCATCAATTCAGGCCCCTCCCCACCTCCCTCCTCCCACTGCATAGCATGGGGATGGTTTTATTGATTTATTTATTAATCATCTTGGAGTTACAACCTTTGAGCTAAGAGCTCATTTAAAAAGGTTCCACTTCTTGGCAGATACATTTTATGTGTACAATAGGACATCAGTTTAAACAAAGAACATAGAATATATTACATCTAAGACTACATATTTGCATGTAGAGAAGACTTCAGGACAAAGGATATTGCACAATTAGGTTTACATCTGTGTGTATAAAACAGGGCAGTCAAAGGTTGACCTTGTCAGGAGGTGGTAGGGGGTAGATAAGAAGTAGAGGGGAGGATATAATGTCCACCTTACAAGTAGGTCAACATGAATGATACAGGCTACTCATCCTCCCCAAAACAATGGCGTAATTGACTCTGACTGATGTCATTGTCTGACCTTTAGTGTTGGCTGAGACACTACTACTTAAATCTCTTTCTAGTGTAACACTGATGTAATTCAAGCACTTGAGCTGTTTATTAATGTTAAATCCTTAGCGGAGGTATTCAGTGTTGTAACTCCATGGGGATTGCCCCCGGCCAGGACTGACTGTTTTGTCTATTGCTATGGAATATTACTTTTTAATTTAAAAATGCAATAAACTTTGCATTAACAAAAAAATATTTAGTTCTTATGTGTTGTTGTCATGTTGCTGCTTATATATAAAAATGCTATAAAATCTATATTAACGAAAAAAAGAAACTATTGTTCTTATGGATTGCTCTTTCATGAGAAAAAATGGACTTTTTGAATGGTGAAGCTGCAGATGAAGTCAGACTGTTGGCTTCATTTGTAGTAGTGATCTGGCAGGCTTAGCAAGGATTCATACGAAAGAACTACAGTTTTTTCTCATTATTCTTTAATGTGAGCCCTCGCTAAGTCTGCCGGCTCACTGGTTCGACTGTAGCAGGCAGCATGACTTCAGTTATGGCTTTTCAATTCAAGAAAGTCCCACTGTTCTCACAAAAGAAAAAGTTTTTTGGCATAAACCTTTGCTGAGTCCTCCCTAAGCCTTCCATTTTCTTTTTGTACCCTTTGTTTATGCACCCTGTCCACTCTGGAGTATCTCCAGCTAGGTCATGGGGCTTACTGGCTTATTCCATCTGCCTGAAGCTCCGATGCTTTCCCAGTTCTGGCATTCAGCATGCCATGTCCTGAACCCCCCTGGATCTGAATCCCCTGGGAGCAAGGACCACCAGCTCCAACCGCTGCTCTATCTAAGGGTCTGGTGGACTCATGAGGGGAGACCAGGAGAATGCCTTGGCCCGATGTTGGATATAGTGCCAGCACCGCTAGACCCCACCTTCACCTACCAATGGGAAGGGGATTTTCTTTGTTACTGACCCCCCCATTGGCCTGACAGTGCAATGTGCTCCATCGCTGCACATGAACACTCCCATTAATGCCTGCATAAGCGCTGCCGGAGTCATCCCCTCCATTTTGCCAGGAATCGACTGCTGTATACCCCCAGTCACCACTGGGGTCACCAGACAGTGAGACAAATGTCCCCCTCCCTCCCAGGAAAGGAGAGCTGTTCTCCAGCTGCTCAATCCTTTCCTGCCCTGCCAACCCCAATGGCCTGAATCCACTTCCAAACCCAGGTCGCCGGCATGGCGTGAGGTGTGGCATCCAGTGCCTCAGCCCTCAGCGCCACTGGGCCAGCTATTCTAAGCCTTCCATTAAGGATTTAAAAGATGTCCTAAAACCATATTTCAGGATCTGTTTTCAAAAACACAAACTCCAGTATCGAGATAACAGTAACCGGTACTGTCTAGTAATATTCTGGTGTTTGTTTTCTCCTTGACATCATTTATATGGATTTTACATTTTCAAATAAATAAATAAAAATTAAGATGGTGACCCAATGAAAGAAGATTTGTTTTCTCACAGAAGAAGAATTTTGGCTCACAAAAGCGGATTTTCCTTTCGTAGCTGGAAATTCTTGTTTCACATCAGATATATAAATGAAAAACCCTACTGATGATGCATGTGATGGAAATCCCTCATTTGGGACTTCCACTTCACTGCCACCACCTAGGTTTTTTACCAACAGGACCCAGTACCTGTTTCTGACTTCCTCCTTTGCACAAGATCAGGAAGGTCAACACCATAACCGTGGGTAGAGTGTTCTGTCAGAGACAGACTACAACAGAGTCCAGCAAAAATAGAATTACACTTTTAAATAACACACAAGCAGTCACTGATTCTATAAAAATAGACTGTTTATTAAAATACTACAAGTATTAACAACAGGATGTATTTACAGGGAATAAAAGGGTTGCACATTTACTAAGAAGCAGAAAATAAAATTGTATTAAACAGATAGGTATTGTGCAGCAAAAGTCTAAGCTATCCTCCCCTAGGAAAGCTTCACCTGCCCTAGCTAAAGAAGCACTTTTACCTTACTGTGTTATCTTACCTCAGCTAGTCCTTGTAATGGCAGGGGCTCTGGTCTTTAGGTGGTTCAGTCCAAGAGAGTGAGCTGGATATAAGCCCCTCGATATATTGCCTTGCTCCAAGTGGGGAGGGTCCTACTCACTCTGAGTGACAAGGTCCATGTTGCCCAGTCCTCTTTGAGAGTGTGTGTGCATGTGTGTCCCCCCCCACCCTTCAGCACTTCCCTACTACCATAATGATGTCCACCTGGTTCCTTTGGTTCAACATGGGAATGTCTCCCGGAAGCATACCCCACTGGGTTTATGGGTTTATTGCTTTACTGCCTCCTGCCTGGCTGTTCCTGTTAACTTTCTTGTGAGAACCATCAGACCTGTACTTTAACTTTTCCATATACACTTGCTCATGTGATCTAGCAACCATCTTGTCTGAAGAAGATACGTATTCAGAAAGAATAACTATAATCAA
Source organism: Neoceratodus forsteri (assembly GCA_016271365.2). Taxonomy (NCBI): domain Eukaryota; kingdom Metazoa; phylum Chordata; order Ceratodontiformes; family Ceratodontidae; genus Neoceratodus; species Neoceratodus forsteri. The sequence goes on from CM028129.1 coordinate 31,009,360, forward strand.
AAGAATGCATGGTTCTGATCCCCTTTTCTGTCACAATCCTCATAAAACAATTTTCAAATCCTTATAACTCAGGAACTGATTATTGTACTTTAGTAGCAGTAGTAGTAAAACAACTTTATATATACAGGCAAGTATTTGATGAACAAATATTACACCATAGGGCCAAGCAAGCCCTGTTTTCAAGGCATTCCTGTATTTAACATTATAAGTTACAACAGATAAATTACAGCACAGGGATAGAGACTCAAATTCAAGCACAGTATACAGATTATTAATTTAAATAACAGTCAACATAAATCCCAGGAGATTTAATATTTTCTTCACCAAACCAAAAAGGCCTCTTTCTCGGACAAGCCCCTTCTAAACTGAAACAGAAGACCAAAATTCAATAGTGGCTGGGCTGTAGGTGATAGCAAACAAACAGGCCCCACCCCACTAAACTTTCCACTGTACGCACTATCTGGATCTCAGAATCCAGATATCCAACCATGACAAAATAATAATAATAATAATTCTTTATTTATATGGTGCTTTTCAACAGCCAAGGCACCTAACAAACAATTAAAACAAGATGGGTCATAAATTCACAATATCATAAATAGTATAAAATGCAGATAATGTAGATAAAAAGAGATTTAAATAAATTACCATATGTTTGGTTCCACTAATGAGTTTTAAGTACCTGTTTAAATCCTTCCATGGTCACGCATTCCCATAGAGAATTCCAAAGGGTAGGAGCTGCATGCATAAATGCTCAGGCCCCAGAGGATTTTAAACACACCCTTGGAATCTCTAGCAACTCCTCATTAGCTGAGCGGAGAGATCACCCAGGGCAATAAGGGACCAGAAGCTCTTTCAGGTAGTCTGGACCCTGTCCGCGTGGGGCTTTATAAGTCAGAAGTCCTACTTTAAAGGTGATCCACCACTGTACCAGCAGCCAGTGCAGTCCATGCAGCACCGGAGAAATATGACAGAACCAAGGGATTCCCGTGAATAACTGGGCTACTGTGTTCTGCACCAGCTGCAAGCAGTGGATATCCACCCCAGGTAGCCCTAGGTAAAGGGAATTGCAATAATCCAGGTGCGAGGACACAAAGGCATGGACCAATGTGGGGAGATCACCAAATGGAACAAGATGCTTAACCCGGGAAATATTCCTCAGATGGTAGAAAGAGGATTTGACAATGGTCGACACCTGTGAATGTAGTGTCAGCCCTTCGTCAAAAATTACCTCCAGGTTTCACACCCACTCAGAGGTCGGGAGTGACAGGCCCCCAAGAAAGAGACCAGAAGGCAAACAAAACTTGTCAAATCAAGAGAGATTGCCCTCCAGACCACACATGCAAACATTCATGCAATTTCATTTAATGGGGATAGAGTTAGTAAGGTGAAAATTTAGATTTTTTTTTTTTACCTCCTCTGACACTCCAGCGTCCCACTCTCCTTCAGGCCTCCTGGTGCTGCTACCACCCTGGCTATCCTCTTCCTGAGCTCTCTCCTACCACAGATCTGCAGCCAACTCCCCAGGTGTTCCAGAGTATCCCTTCGCCGGGCGGATCCCCCTCCTTCGAAGGTGAAGGCACTGGGGGCAGGGGAAACCCAGCGCACTCTATTTTTACTGACCCAGGGTGTTACTGCTGTGGAAGAGTAGGCTCCCAGAGGTTCCAGCAGCGTACAGCATGGAAGCCATCATCTGGTGGCTGCCAAAGTTGTTTTTCCACTTTTCTGGTTGTCCCTCCTGCACCACTTGTAGTACTCCCGGTCTCCGCCAATGGACTAGGCAATTCTGCCTACTTTTAGCTTTGTCCATTTGAGGGGGGTAGATACAGATGCAAACTGACATACTGAATCAGGTGACACTGTCAGTGGTATTTTTAGTGAATGGGGGACATTTTGCCAGAGCACCAAAGAAATTCCCTACTCTTTTCATCTAGATTTAGTATTTGCATGACCTTGCATTGAAACCCAGCTGCCAGATGTTCACCCGTTTTTCCAGCCTAGCCAGATCCTCCCTTAATTCCTGTCTCTTCTCCACTGTGTCCACCCTCCCACAGAGCTTGTTATCATCTGCAAAGAGGCAGATCTTTCTTTGGACCCCTTCCGCTGTGTCACCAACAAAAATATTGAACAGCACAGGTCCTAGTACTGAGCCCTGTGGGACCCCGCTGGTTACAGGCTGAGGTTCGGATAGTCCCCCCCCCCACCACTTTCTGATTCCTATTCCACAGCCAGGTATTGACCCACCCCAGAAGTTTATAACCTATTCATAGGTCCTTCAGCTTGCTGACCAGCCTGTAATGTGGCACTAAATCGAATGTATTGTTGAAGTCCAGGTATAGGATATCCACTGCCTGTCCCCTGTCCAATGGCCTCATATCCCAGTCAAAGAAGTCAATCATGTTGGTTTGAAAAGATCTCCCCCTGACAAACCCACACTTCCCATGCTATACATATAAAACAGTTTCTGAACATGAGCAGTGCACTGCTTAACTTTTCCTTTTTTAATTTTATTTTTATTTAGTTTTTGTTGAGCAGGAAAGATGGACTAGGCAATTCTGCTTACTTTTAGCTTTGTCCATGGGAAGGGGGAAGATACAGATGCAAACTGACATACTGAATCAGGTGACACTGTCAGTGGTATTTTTAGTGAATGGGGGACATTTTGCCAGAGCACCAGAGAAATTCCCTACTCTTTTCATCTAGATTTAGTATTTGCTGTATTGGTCCCTGTAAGAACAGATCCAGAAGCAAATGATTTGATACCTTTTAATGGACCAGCATAGATGTAACAACAAGAACAGAGCACTTTGTTCTTGTTGTTTCATCTATGTTGGTCCATTAAAAGGTATCAAATCATTTGTTTCTGGATCTACTCTTTTCAGTAAGTGCCATGGGGTCTTTAATGTCCACCTAAACAACTACCAGAACAGGCAGACAGGACCCGCAGCACCCCATCGTGCTGGCACTACAGTGTCAGTACTGAGATTTTACTTCAGGTTCCTGGCGTGGGGCTAGAACACACAACCTTCTGATCTCCCAGCATCCACAGCAAGTTTGCAGCCTGCTGAGCCACTGCCATTGAGAGTAACTGGGTTGCTGATCTTAAAAAAGCTGATGCTGACCCTAAAAGTTGTTTCTTAGTAAATGTTGCTGCACTTCAGCTGATTGTTAAAAGCTGCTGTTACTTGTTAAACTTTGCTGCTGCTCAGTAAAAGTCATTCTAGTTTATTTAATGCAGCTGTTCTGCTCCCTCCATTCCTGGGGCTCCTCTGTAAGAAAAAACCTGCCCATTCTCTCCTTCTAGATGATCTCCAGCCCCTACGCTGTGTACTTAGCAGACATTCATAGTTGGAAAGGGAGTGCCAGCAACTAGGCAAGGAATGCTGTTAGCCTTTGAAGTACATGGAAGTGAAGGAGTCAGCATTACACAGTGGTTAGGGCATGACCCGGAGAAGCAAGTGATCCTAATATTTATTGCTGGTGATACTGAGGAGTCATGCAGCAAGTACAAGCAAGCAAACATTCGGCATTGACAGTTGCGTGTGCCTTGATTGCAGGCCTGCATTCCTCTGAGCAGTTAGAGATTTATAACATGAGACATAAGCAGGCCATGCAATCAGTTCTGCAGGATCCCATTCCACTGAACAGATGAGATGTTTTTATTTCCTGTCCTGTGGTGCTTTGAACTTGCTCTCTCCACACTTTTTGCCCACCAATCTGCATTTGGCCAGGTCCCTTTTGTCTGCCTTTCATGTTATGTCAGGCCTGATATGCTAATGACTCTGGGTTAAGCCCTTCCATTGACAGAAGATATTTATTTGTCTGTATATAGTGATGCAAAGTTATAGATTAGCATTTGCAAATAAATAAATAAATTCTCTTATTTATGAGAACTGTACCAGTTAAGGCAGAAGGAAGAAGGGAAGGTAGTCAGAATAGCAAAGGCCCAAACTGAGAAAAAGATAGCCAACTTAGTTAAGAAGGGGGATAAAACCTTTTATAGGTATATCAGGGAGCGTAGAAAGGCAAAGGGAGGGATAGTGAGGCTGAATAGAATGGACGGTGGGTGGGCAGAGAGGGACAGTGAAAAAGCAGGGATACTGAATGAATACTTCTGTTCTGTATTCACAAAAGAGGAGGTGGGAGAGGTGCCTAATCCAATTAACAGAAGCACTCTGGAGAGCGGGGTCAATCCCAGTCCTTTCACAGAAGAAAGGGTTCTGAAAGAACTCCTAAAACTGAAGTTGGACAAAGTAATGGGGCCAGATGGAATTCACCCCAGAATTTGAAAAGAATTAAGCAGATAACTAATGACACCACTGACTACCCTTATTAACAAATCATGGAAGGATGGTGTGGTACCTTAGGACTGAAGGAAGGCAATGGTGATTCCCCTTCACAAAAGTGGGACCAAGACAGAGGCAGGAAACTAAAGACCTGTCAGTTTGATCTCTATGGTAGGGAAAGAGATGGAATCACTTCTGAAGGAAAGAATTGTTGAATACCTAGAGGCCAGTGGGGCACAGGATGCAAGGCAGCATGGGTTCACAGTGGTAAGGTCATCTCGGATGAATCTAATTGATTTTTTTGACTGGGTGACCAAAGTAATAGACCAATGAGGGGCTGTGGACATGGCCTACCTAGACTTTTAGTAAGGCATTTGACACAGTCCCACACAAAAGATTAATAGTCAAATTAACCAGCCTGGGAGTGGGTCCCAGGGTGGTAGCCTGGGTAAAACATTGGCTGGACAACAGGACACAGAAGGCAATTGTAAATGGAGTCCACTGTGAAGAAAAAGGGGTTATTAGTGGGGTACCACAGGGTTCAGTACTGGGTCCAGTCCTTTTTAATGTCTTTATAAGTGACATTGCAGAGGGACTGGAAGGAAAAGTATGCCTCTATGCAGATGACACAATGATCTGCAACAGGGTTGATTCACAAGGAGGGGTTGAAAGTATGAGAAGGGACTTGGCAAGGTTGGAGGAATGGTCAGAAGTATGTCAGCTTGGATTCAATGCAATAAAGTGCAAAATAATGCACATGGGAAACAAAAACCCAGGGAAAGATTACACAATGGGAGGAGGAAGTAACAACAACAAAAATGGAAAGGGACCTGGGGGTAATCATATCAGATGACCTTAAGGTTGGCAAGCAATGTGAGAAGGTGGTAGGAAGGGCTGGGGGGATACTGGGATGTATAGGGAGAGGCATCACCAGCAGAAAACAGGACGTTGTTATATCCCTCTACAGACAGTTGGTGAGACCCCATCTGGAGTACTGTGTCCAATTCTGGAGACCCCATCTCTGCAAGGACATAGACAAGATGGAGGCAGTTCAGAGGAGGGCAACTAAAATGGTGCAGGGTCTGCAAGAGAAGCCATATGAGAAGAGACTAAAGGAGCTTATTGTGTATACCCTTGAGGAAAGGAGGGAGAGGGAGCATGATAGAAACATTTAAGTACCTCAGTGGAATCAACAAAGTCCAAGAGGGTAGCATCTTTCAGAAAAAGAGATGTGCAAGAACAAGGGGACACAGTTTAAAGATGGGGGGGTGGCTCAGGTAGCAATGTGAGGAAGTATTTCACAGAGAGGTGGTGGACGCATGGAACAGCCTTCCTGAGGAGGTTGTGGGGTCTAAAACTGTGGGAGAATTCAAGAATGCATGGGACAGACATAAGGCAATTCTTGTGGGGGGTAGGAAGAAATAGGCTGTTGGTTAAATAGGATCTGCAGCTTATCCTCTAGGTAGGGTAATGGGCAGACTAGGTGGGCCAAGCGGTCCTTATCTACTGTCAAAGTCTATGTTTCTATGTTTATGTTGCTAATGTTGGTGGGGGAGCTAGATATATATATCAAGGCAGGGTGCAGGTACTGCTGAACTGCAGAGAGTGTTTTTTGAGTGTTTTTTTTACTTACAGCAGACAGCTGTTAGTGGGTAGGGTGGTAGAAAAGAGTCCTGTTGAACAAAAGAGATTTTTTTTTTTTTATTATCAGTGAACAGCTTTTCTGGGACAGGTGGCAGGAAGGGGTACTATCAAACAACAGCAAGTGTTTTATTTTTTTCTGACAGCAGATGGCTGTTCGGGGGTAAGGCAATAGGAAGGGGTACTGCTGAACAGCAAGTATTTTTTTTTAAATAGAAGGATCAGTTTTCTAATACTGGAGCTGCAGTCAATCTGTTATTCAGAATTCACAGAATCGCAGTAGTTGGATGCTTAACATTTATTTTCTTGGTACATTGTTTTATTGTATAAAGCTTCTTATGTCCTAGTAACACACAGAGCAAGGTAACCAGCTGCATGGGAGGGGTGGGGTAGCCTTGAATATGGTTACCTGCTGGTTTGCATCTATTCTTTATTGAATGTTGCAAATTTTACTTGCAGGGAAATACAGGTATTCTATAATACCCCCCCACCCTTGAACAGGTAATTTCCGGCTTGGACAAAGTTCCATCTCTGTTGGTACTCCTTGTGATCCCGATCAGTATTTTATGAGATGGGGTGGAATATGGACCTTTAAAGAGGTTTTCTTTATGATCCTATTAGTATTTTGCATGATGTGATGATTTTTCTTTTCACTTTTCCCCAAGCTCTACAGCCTAAACTACAGCACCGTTAAGATGTAACAAACTACAGTACAAGCATTCACGATGCTGTGTCTGATGTCTGGCAATTCTAAATAGCAACATATGCTGATTGGACTCATTCTAAATACTGTGACAGGTTAAAATTAATTACAATTTTTAAGCATTCAACCTTGTGTTGAGTCATAATGATTTTAAGTGTTACTTTTTCTATCTCTGCAATGTGAGATCTGAAATGGTTTAGTTGAGTCAGGAGCATGCACGCAGCCTTTTAGTTTCATGGTGATAAATACTGACACTATGTAATTGCTACTTCCACCCCAGCCTGAATCTCTGTGTCTACAGGCTGGGAGTGACTGCATTTATTGCCAAAAGCTATTGATGCACTATGTAAAAAAATTGTAAAAATGACTGAGGAAAGAGTATTAGAGCCCATAATGCTTTTGAACATTGTTCACAGATTTGGTCTTGGAGCACACAGTAGCTGCAGAGGCACAGATAATGGAGACACACTTCCCAGTGAAACTGTTGTTCTTCTGGGATGAAATTAATTAAGTGACTGAATCTCTATAGTTGCCACAGCAGTCTTAGGCCCCGTCCACTCTACATCACTCAGACCCCATAACTGACAGAAACCGTCACAGCCGGGGAGTGGTACAGTGTGTCCACACAGCAGCAGTGACCGGTACGAGACCAGTACCACCAGTCCACACCTTGGGAACCAGGCGACTGTTACCATTAAGCCCAATCCCACGATGCAGCTTGCGCTGCGCTACGGGCCCTGCAAGGGACCGTTACTGCCCATCCACATTACCGGTAACGTTACTAGGTAGGAAGTGTTTATATGCTGTTGAAACCACCTGCGTGGTTTCAACAACGGTTACGAAAACTCCTTCTGTAACATTACAGGTGTAATCGCAAACCATTGCGGTAACGGTTTGGACACTCTGTAACATTACTTAGTTGTATGATTATTTGTGGGCCACTGCCATTATTTTCTCTAAATAAGATGACATTTGCAGCATTTACAGAAGTGATTTTATTTATTTGAAAATGTTTCACGAGGAAAGACCCACTGAGCTGCAATAGCTTGTTTCCACATGTGTCCTGGGGGGGAGGGGAAATGGAGAATACAACTGGTGTATTCGTAAGCCAAAACACACACAATAAAACATCATACAATGATAGAAATATGAGACAATTATAGTTATAGCTATGTCCAGTTTCTTATACGAGGAGGACAAACAAAACTGGAAAATAATATTGCACATCCAAAACTTGAGATTGGAGGATAAATCCATTAACAGAGACAGAGTAGGAGACAAGAAGAGAGCGAGAGAGAGAGAGAGATAGATTACAAGGCTGACAGAAGAAAGGAGAGATGGGGAGAGGGATAGGGTAGAGGAGGTGGTAGACCTTTGCACCTCTGGGATGTGCCCCCCTCAAGGGCCAGCCACAGCAGAGTGCAACCTGAACTGAGATAATAGTAACCAGGCATACAAAAAGAGAGACTAGAGTAGAAGGGAGTAAGGCAAGCACTTTGACCCTCTGCAATGGAAACCCCACAAGGTTCTAAAACTGCTCAAATGCTTACCCAGTCAGCACTGTAAAATATCGACGTTCCTATGGAAAGGTAGGAATGGTGAAATTGGATGAAGTTAGACATGGTTTTGAAATAGAAATAGAGTGGGGGCTAAATGGAAGTGGGTTATATGCAGTTGCAGGATGGAGAACTGTAAATGTGAAGAAGAGAGGATAATGAACGAGTTAACGTTTGGGAGACGTTCTGGAGGATGCGGTGTTGTCCCATCTGCAGGCACCTCTCTGAGCTGAGGGAGGAGGTTGCTTATCTCCAGGCTGAGTTGACCAGGATTTGTGGGACCTCCTCTTCCATCCAGGGACCACCAGTGCCACTGCTGTTGCCTCAGAGGTTGCCAAGAAAGAGGAGCGGTTGGACCACAGTGGGCTCAGGGAGGGTGAGAGTGGTGGAACAGAGGTGCATCCCTCCAGTTGTACCTCTCCACACCCTATGCCATTCTGGCAAAGTGGTTCTCTCTATGGAGGCACCCACAGTGGAGACCAAGGAGGATGCTGGGAACCTCCACAAGGAGACCCACAGGAGGGTGGCAGGGGACCCTGCAGGAAGGAAACAACTCCTGGTGGGGGACTCCATTGTTAGGAAGGTAGAACTGGGGAAGAAGGGAGAGGAGGTAAGGTGCCTGCCTGGCACCATGGCTTGGAGGGACAGGGAGCGAATCCTCAGGATTGCCGGAGCAGCTGCACAGGGGAGGGAGCTGGATGTCATTGTCCACCTAGGGACAAATGACCTGGCTAAGAAAGGGATTAGAGAAGTGCAGGAAGAGTTTGTGGAATTGGGGAAGGGTCTTAGTCAAGTAGCACGTACGGTAACCTTCTCGGAGGTGCTGCCCATCTATGGCATAGGAGAGGCTAGGGTGTTCCACACCATGGGATTCAATCAGTGGTTGAAAAACTGGTGTGGAGCTCAGGGATTTGGCTTCATTGGGGACTGGGGGTCCACCTGGAGTGATGCAAGCCTATACTGGCATGATGGGCTGCATCTGTCCAGGAGGGGAACCAGGATCCTAGGTGATAGGTTTAAATGCTTCATTGGCAAGCTTTTAAACTAGCCAAGGGGAGGCACTGGATAGAGCAGGAAATCCTAGGCCCCCAAATAATCATGGTAGTAGTCAGTGCAAACACCAACATAGAGGTGCCAATAGGAAAAGGGCAGGGGTAAATGGAGAAAGTGACAAAGGCAAGAAGGACAGGGATGGGACAAAAGGGAGTAAGGCCATCAGGAAATGGAGGGTAATGAGTACCAATGCCTGTAGTTTGGGCAACAAGCTCCCTGAGCTGGTGGCCTTGATGGAAGAGGATGCCTGGATATCATGCTTGATTCACAGAAACATGGTACACAGAGAACCATGACTGGGATGTTAACATACCAGGGTACATAACCTACAGGAGAGACAGGCAGGGGAGAAGAGGGGGAGGAGTAGCTCTCTATGTAAGGAAGAGATAAAAGCAACTGAACAAAAGTAAACAGGGAGGAGAGGAGACACTGTGGGTCACCTTGGAGACTGGAAAGGGCACCACAATCCCACAGGGGTGTGTACAGACCTCCATGTCAGGGAGGGAATGGACAAGGATATGATGAAGGCATTCTTAGAATGGCAGAGAAAGGGAGATACTATTGGTGGGAGACCTGAATATACCAGATGTTAACTGGAGCACATTTGCTGCAGCCACATCCAAGAGCAGGGCCATTCTTGATGCTCTACAGGTGCAGGCATTAGACAGCTAGTTTCAGAACCCACTCGTGAGGGAGCAATCTTAGACCTCGTACTCTCAAATGGGGGCAGTGAGAGGATCTCAGATCTAGAAGTGGGTTGCCATCTGGGGACAAGTGACCATCAAACAGTGTGGTTCACGTTAAACTCAGCTACAGAGTCAAGCCATACAGAAGTGAGGGTACTGGACTTTAGGAAAGCTGACTTTGGCAAGATGGGAGAGTGCCTCAGAAAAGCACTAGCAAACAGGCTAGAAGGAGGTGTGGAGGAACAATGGAGAATCATCAAAACTGCCATCGCAGAGGCAACAAGCCTTTGTGTGAAGCAAATAAACAAATAAAAATGAAAGAAAAAGCCACTATGGTTCTCAAAAGAGGTGGCTGTGAAAGTCAGGAAGAAAAAGATAGCATTCCGGAAGTATAAGGAAACACAGAAGGAGCAGGACAGAGAGCTGTACCAGTTAAGGCAGAAGGAAGCAGGGAGGGAAGTCAAAATAGTAAAGGCCCAAACTGAGGAAAAGGTAGCCAACTCAGTTAAGAAGAGGGATAAAACCTTTTATAGGTACATCAGCGAGCGAAGAAAGACAAAGGGAGGGATAGTGAGGCTAAATAGAATGGACTGTGGGTGGGCAGAGAGGGACAGTGAAAAAGCAGGGATACTGAATGAATACTTCTGTTCTGTATTCACAAAAGAGGAGGGGGAAATGCCTAATCCATTTAACAGAAGCACTCTTGATAGGGGGGTTGATCCCAGTCCTTTCACAGAAGAAAGGGTTCTGCAAGAACTCCTAAAACTGAAGGTGGACAAAGCAATGGGTCCTGATGGAATTCACCCCAGAATTCTAAAAGAACTAAGGGAGGAACTAGTGAAACCACTGGCTACTCTTTTTAATAAATCATGGGAGGATGGTGTGGTACCCGAGGACTGGAGGAAGGCGGATGTGATTCCCCTTCACAAAATTGGGACCAAGACAGACGCTGGAAACTATAGACCTGTCAGTCTGACCTCTGTGGTAGGGAAAGTGATGGAGTCACTTCTGAAGGAAAGAATAGTTGAGTACCTAGAGGCCAGTGGGGCACAGGACCCAAGGCAGCATGGATTCACAGCGGGAAGGTCATGTCAGATGAATCTAATAGATTTCTTTGACTGGGTGACCAAAGTAGTAGACCAGGGAGGCGCTGTGGACATGGCCTACCTAGACTTTAGCAAGGCATTTGACACAGTCCCACACAAAAGATTAATAGTCAAATTAACCAGCCTGGGAGTGGGTCCCCGGGTGGTAGCCTTGGTAAAACATTGGCTGCACAACAGGACACAGAAGGTAATTGTAAATGGAGTCCACTCTGAAGAAAGAGAGGTTACTAGTGGGGTACCACACGGTTCAGTATTGGGTCCAGTCCTTTTTAATGTCTTCATCAGTGACATTGCAGAGGGACTGGAAGGAGAATATGCCTTTTGCAGATGACACAAAGATCTGCAACAGGGTTGATACACAAGGAGGCGTGGAAAGGATGAAAAGGGACTTGGCAAGGTTGGAGGAATGGTCAGAAGTATGGCAGCTAGGATTCACGCAAAGAAGTGCAAAATAATGCACTTGGGAAACAAGAACCCAGGGAAGAATACACAATGGGTGGGGAGGTAGTAACAACAAAAAAGGAAAGGGACCTGGGGGTAATCATATCAGATGACCTTAAGGTTAGCAAGCAATGTGAGAAGGCAGTAGAGAGGGCTGGGTATACTGGGATTATAGGAGAGGCATCAGCAGCAGAAAAAAGGAAGTTGTTATCCCTCTGTACAGTCAGTTGGTGAGACCCCATCTGGAGTACTGTGTCCAGTTCTGGAGACCCCATCTCCGCAAGGACATAGACAGGTTAGAGGTAGTCCAGAGGAGGGCAACTAAAATGGTGCAGGGTCCCAAGAGAAGTCAGATGAGGAGAGACTAAAGGAGTTTAATATGTATACCCTTGAGGAAAGAAGGAGAGGGGGACATGATAGAAACTTTTAAGTACCTCAGTGGAATCAACAAAGTCCAAGAGGGTAGCATCTTTCAGAAAAAGAGACTTGCAAGAACAAGGGGACACAATTTAAAGATAGAAGGAGGGCGGTTCAGGGGCATTGTGAGAAAGTATTATTTTACTGAGAGGGTAGTGGATGCATGGAACAGCCTTCCTGAGGAGGTTGTGGGGTCTAAAACTGTGGGAGAATTCAAGAATGCATGGGACAGACATAAGGCAATTCATGTGGGGGGTAGGAAGAAATAGGCTGTTGGTTAACTAGGATCTACAGCCTATCCTGTAGGTAGGGAAATGGGCAGACTAGATGGGCCAAGCGGTCCTTATCTGCCGTCAAAGTCTATGTTTCTATGTCTATAATGGAGTAGAGCAGATATCAATGGGAAGGGAGTTCCAAATTTTAGGGAAATTGTAGGAGAAGACTACTGTGTGGTCATTAATGAGTTACTGCTATGACTCAAGTTATACAGGATGTAGAATTATAGTTTATGTTTTACAAATATCTATAACTTTGAAATGAAAATTACAGTTGGGATTTTATATCCATAACATTTACAGAAATAGCACAGATGACACAGAATGCAACACTCAGTCACCACTCTAGCAGAGAAAAGAAACCCTACAAGTATGCCTGTTAAAATTAAGTTAGATGTAATCTAAATATCCATGTGTGTGTGAGGGGAACTAGGAGAGGCACACTAAGCCGAAGCTTAAGTACAGGTGCTAATTGGGAGCACAAGGAAGTTAAGTGACTTGCTCAGGGTCACACAGTATGTAAGTGGGGGCTTTCTGATTCAATCCTGGGTCTCCAGGTTTGCTGCTCTGAGCCTTAAACAACTGTGCTATACTGCTTCTGTGGGGGGCATTGTAGTCATGCACATTTATTTCTTTCTTTTTAAAAGCATATCAAATAAAAATCCTCCATGAATGTGGCAGGTATGGATAGGTACTGTATGTATGGATAGACTGAGTGATAGGTAGATACACTGTTTGCAAAATATGTAAATATGTTATTATTGTGTACATATACTGGCCTTTAAATAGTAATTAGAAGAAGTTTGACATTTGTGAAAAAAATTTGATGTAAATGAAATGTCTGCAGGCTGTGTAAATCTGAACACCTTCAGGCAAAAATGACATTTATGTATTTGTTTGTTTGTTTAGCTGAAAACTGTTAATTGTAAAAGATACAATGAGCCAAAGCTCATCTCCTGGTGCACCTCAGAGAAAGGCAAAGGGGACACAATTAAAGAGCATGCATAGCAGTGGTGCAATACTACAAAATAAAGTGCAAACAGCCTGCAACTCACATGGTACAACAGTAAGTAACAATGCTAGGAACCAGACTATGATCTTATTAGCAACTCTGAAACCCAAATTATAGTGGCAAAGGAGCAGGATGTAACATGATAATACAGTGATAGTTTGGAAAAATGCTGAACCAGGAGGTGGCCCAATAACAGGGGTTGATGTGGTGCCAAGGGGCGGTCAGGTAGGGGGCTGATAGGACTAGGATGGATGGGGGAATTAACTGGTGCCTATGGGATGCTGGGAAGGGTAAGAGATAGAGAGAGGAGGGGGCATGTTCCAGAATGAGGGAAGATGATAGAAGAAGGCTGACTGCCCAGCAGAGGTGTGAGGGTGGAGAATGGAGAAAGTGCAATGATCCCTGAAGTGGAGGGGTATGAGGCAGAAGGAATGGTGAGAGGAGAGAGGCTATATATAAAGATATGGACCAAACCAAGGATTTGGAGATGAAGGAGATGTGGTGGAACTTGCTACATGAGGGTAGAGGGGAGATGGAAAGGAAGGAATAGAGGGAACAATGGTGATTAGTAGGTGGTGAGTTGGTAACAAAGGAACAGAAGGAATCATAGAAGGAATCCAGTCAAGCAAGACAAAAAGCAAAGGCAATACTGTAGACCCCATCTGCATAATCAAAGGCCAGAAACACCATTATGGTATCCAATTCCTATCAGACATGGGGAAATAGGCAACCTTTGTTGCAGTACCTGGCACTGCGTTTGGATTGGAACTTGCAGTGGGTTTCATCAGTGTGTGTAGAGAAGTCAAGCCTAGTATCAAACAACACAACAAGATACTTGAAGGAGGGGAACCCCTTCAAGAGGTGTTCCATCCAGAGTGGTGAAGGTGGGGGAAGGTGATCCTGGCCAGTCTCTAGGTGGTGCAAAAGGTCATAAACCATTTTTTGTTTTACTATTGATCTGGAGTTGGATGGTGTAGAACCATCACAGGACATTGTGAAATGGAGAACAATAAAGTGTTTCGGATAATCCCCAGCAGCATCTGAGAAAGAAAGAAAGAAAGAAAGAAAGAAAGAAAGAAAGAAAGAAAGAAAGAAAGAAAGAAAGAAAGAAAGAAAGAAAGATACAGTAGATACTGTAGATAGATAGATAGACAGACAGAGAGATATGGGGTTATGTAATGGGTAGACTCAGAATATGCAATTTATAGTCAGATGCGAGGGGGCAGGACACTAGTCCCAGGGAGGCCTTCGTTTCTGCAGGCTGAAGTAGTGTTGCAATTTGGGCAGCATGGATTTTTATCTGTGGCTGCAGAAGTACATGCCCCACAGTAGTCTCCATCTCTGCAGTCAGAAGTCAGTGTGTATGTCTTGCATCAGTGGCTGCAGGAGTGCAGGCTCCTCTGGAATAAGTGCTTCTGCAGCCAGAAGCATGCATATGTCTTACAGTGTGCATGAGAACCTGTGGCTACTGAAGCACAGACCCCATAGGAGCCTGCACTTCTGCAGATAGAAGAACTGTTGTAATTTTTGGAAACAATGGATTTGTATCTATGGCTGAAGGGGCCTTTGCATCTGCAGACAGAAGTAGTGTTGTGAGTTGGATATTGTGGATTTTTACCTACATCCCAAAGTGAGTATGTATGTCTTGCGGTGTGTGTGCCACAGACACAAATCCAAGAACATAGAACATTAGTGCTACTGCTTTTGTGTCATCTGGAAACTGTTGTATGTTGTTTGCCTTACCTGTTGATTGCTGTCTGTGGTTGCTTGTGTAGTGTTGTCATTTTGTTGTGTGGAAGGTTACGGTAGTAGTAGCAGCCCAAGTAGGCATTGTTTAATGGGGGGAAGGAGAGGTGGGTGTGGGAAAATCGTAAGAATGACTTTAACCCTAAATGGCGCAGTAACAAATTTTTTTTTGCAATGAATTTCCTTACTTTTTGAGATAGTACAATTGTACTGTCATTCACACAGGTACCAAAACATCCATGTGAAACAGACATGCAGGGACATCTGGGCCCAGTGCTTCCAAGCCTCCATCTATCCACATGTATATGTGGATGTAGAAATACAGGGCCCTCTGGGTCCTGCACTTCTGTTCTTCAAGAATATCAATTGATGTGCTTCCTTTTATTCCCATAGAGGTGGACCATTTTTAGCTCGTATTTCTTTGGGATGTAGTCTTGTACTAGTCATTAACACCTCTCTGTTGATATATTGTTTGCTAGCTCAAAAGGCTGACATAGTTACAGCTTGTGAAAGTTACAATGTTATCCTATGGGAATTGAAATTTTTGAATGTCTATTTTTTTTGTATGGCCCCTAAACTATTTTGGTCGGTGATATGTATTAGTATTGTAGTACTCATTAAGACCTTTCTTTTGATATATACATCGTCCCATGGCTGCATATATTGATGGAGTTATGTCTTGTTAAAGTTGAAATGCAGAAAAAAAAACTATGCCCAAATCATTTCTTCATAGGAAGGGATCTCTTTTCATGAGGCTGATTCATTCATACAAACAAACAAAAAATAGATTCCTTCATAGGAAAAAAGAATGTGATATAAAACTAAGTCCAAATTCTTTTGTTTTCTATGAAGGGATCTTTTTTCATGAGGTTGTGTTGTTTATACAAGAAAAGATTGCTTCATGCAAAAAAAGAATGTGGAAAACAATACTAAGACCAAATTTTGTTTTGCATGAAAGGATCTTTATTCATGAAGTTGTGTCATTCATATGAAAAAAGATTGCTTCATACAAAAAAAGAATGTGAAAACACTAATTCCAAAATATTTTTTCACATGAAAGGATAATTTTTTGTGAGGTAGTGTCATTCATACAAAAAAAGATTGCTTCATAGGAAAGAAGAATGTGAATAAGAAAATAAACCCAAATTCTTTTTCTGTATGAAGGGTATCTTTTTTCATATGGCCCTATTCTCTTTTCATATGGCCATACAAAAAAAAAGAAATTTGGGTCACAAAAAACAATTTTAAAATGTGTTAAAAACATGTCTTGGTGATTATTCCAAAACTTAATGCAGAATCCACTTAAAGGGGGCCCGATTAGTTGTGCTGGTGTCTCTGCAGGATATCACTTTTATGGTTTTCAAAGCTCTTTTTTTTTTAAACAGAAACAAGATGGTGGCCTTATAAAAAAAAAATTCTCAGGAAAAAAGACTACCCCACATGAAGCAAAATAATTTTTTGTATGGGCCAAATTCCTTTTTGTATGAAACAGAGCTCCAGAAGACCATACTAAGCATGCATGAAACATACATTTCAAATCCTTAAAACAATAATACAGATTAATATGTTTTCACTAAACCAGTGAAATTCATTATTGTGATCCAAGCCATTTCTCTCCTGAAAATTTCAGATCAAAATTCCAAACCATCTGGGTGCTAACTGATGACAAAAAAGCCCCAGCAAAAACCCTGATTTTCTCACTTTTTGAACTGTCTGGATCTTGGAACCTGCACATCTATCTGGAACGGAGCATAGAAAGTCAAGAGCTCGTGGTCCTGAGACAGTGCACGCAACATTTCATATACATTTATTGAATGGTTGCAAAGCAACTAAAGTGCAAATTTAGAGGATTAACATTAAACTACTTACTCAACTCTAAGAATATTGGAGTTACCATGCTACTATATTATACTGTATTTAAATTGCAAAAAACATTGTTAATGCCCTAGTTAGGATCAAATCCATAAAAGTAGGGAAATGTGGCATCAGGTTTTCCAAACCTAAGACTCCACCTCTAACCTGAACACACCAACAGATGTTGAGGATGTGCTACGGAGTCATCAGCCCTAACTCTCACCCCATTCCATAAGTAAATAAGCTGAGATGGTTACAGTACAGGAGAATGGAGTGAATATTAGGGCTGACGACCCAAAGACACCCCCCAGCACCTGCTGGTATGTGTAGGGTGGGGGTGGGTGTTAGGTTTGGAAACCATAACACCACATTTCCCTACTTTTGTGTCTTTAACCCAAACAAGATCATCAGCGATTTTTTTGCAATGTATTTCTCTGCTTTTTGAGATAGGAAAATCGTAACCTTATTTGTCAGATGCGTATATGTAAGTGGCTGCACTTCCATTTATAGGACAACAGTGATCAAATTGTCAGCATAGCCATCTTATTACCGCACCTCATGTACCTGGTGCAGGAATGTTTCAAATCCTTACTGAAACGGAATTCCACACAACTGCAAGACCATTCTATACCATGGGTGTGAAAAAAACACTTTGGCCAGGATTTGAAAAATGACAGTTGTGACATACATGATGTGGGGTATTAAGAAGGCTATGTTGAAAATCTAGGGTCAAAATATTTAAAATGTCCAAACTTACGAGCGTACATAGTGAAATTGCAATGAATGGGCATAACTTTGTCATTTTGACATATTTTGACCTCAACTTTTCAGCATAGCCTTCTTATGGCACCACCTCATGAACAAGGGCAGACAAAAATTCCAAATCCCACACAAAAGGTGAATTTGCCAAGTGACCACAAAACCACCTTTCGGGTGGGAGTTACATAATTACAGTCATATTGTTCATGAAGAGGAATCCCCAAAAGGCTACTTTGAAAATTTAGTGCAAAATATTAAAAAACATGGCACAGTTATGCATAAAAGTAGAACCCCCCATTGAAATACATTGAACCACATTTACCTTAATGTTTCATATTGTGGTTGCCAGTTTCAGCAGCAAAAATATGTCTTTGATCAGAGAGTGGATCTTGAACCTGGGACTTGTTCAAGTGAATAAGGGTATGTGGGGGTGTACTAGGTGTGTGGGTGCACAGTGAGAGGTAGGTGTGGGGGTGTTGGTCATCGAAGAACCATTTTTGTTTATGGAGAAAAAAATGAAATAAACTGGATGGTTTTCTTTATTTCAGGCACTGAACATGGGGGGGGCACTAGACACCAGGGACAAACAGTAGCAAGGGGAGGGCAATCAGAGAATGGGGGAAAGGGAGGGACCACTAGACTACCAGGGATATAAGGGCAGCACAGGGACAGTGATTTGAGAACAGGGGAAGGGGAAGGAACCACTAGACTACCAGGCACTTAACAGCAGTACTGGAATGGTGATCGGAGAACAGGGGAAGGGCCACTAGACTACCAGGGACATTACAGCCAGTCTGGGGAGATAAGCATTAATACCAGCCACAGGAAAAGGAATGAGTACCACAGGGAGAACAATGTGGACGTCAAGAAGATTCAGACTGAGACCACAAATTAAAGCAACAGCAGTGAGACTCCTAATCCAAGCAAGGGTGCATGGAAGATGGTGACTGGTCATACCAGGTGATGATGACTGGGACAATGGTTTTGAACACTAATCAGGGTGCTGGGGGCTGCTAACATTGGGACAGTGGGCAGGACAGCAACAGTGGTAGTACTGTGATTGATGTTCAGTGTCAGGATGTTTGAGATCAGAATCCTGCGCCGTCCAATGACCCCAGGGTTGAGATTACTGGCCAGAAATTGGGTGGGGGTGGCATCTCCCATTCAGCTGTTTTTTCTTCAGTTTACTATATTTAAAAGTAAGCTTTCCAACAAGTGCACTGGATAATTATGTTTTCAATGGGACCACTCCCTAGCCAGCTCAGCCAACTGCTGATCCCTCCAAGGAATTCAAACAGCAAATAGCAAACCTCTCTTTTATTTTTTGTAAATAATAAACACTGCTGTGGTGGTGGTGGTGGGGGTTGATCAGCTCACACTGCAGCCAGCAGCACGAGTTCAGCTGTTGCTGCAAAACTGAAGAAATTCCCACTGTTCTCATACAGAGAATATGGGGAAGCACTTCTCTCACTAAGCTGGGCAGCTGGAATTTTCAGCACCTAGGAAAGGTATTTGTGGCCCCTACTGTATATTAAAAACAAACATCAGAATGTAGCTACAGTAAAGGGGTCCTGTTTAGCTAGGTTCTGATATTTGTTTTTTAAAATCCCAACATTTTAATGCATTTTCCACATTTGTTGGTTCATGGAAAAGATCAACAAGATGACGGTTGGCACACCACAAAACTGTTTGGTGCCCTGTCAATTCAGTGGTGCAAAAGAAATAAAACAGCATTGGTGGCATCATGTTTTTACTTTAGCCACAGAACATAATCTAAAAAACCCTATTGCACATGTGCAGATCAGAAAACAGTACATTTTAAAGCCTTATAACTTGAGAACCCTTTAATAATTTTTTACCAGACCTGTCAAAGGCACTGCCTTGGGACATTACGCATGTCCTCTACAAGCTTGGGACAAAAATTCCATTCCATTTAGGCTATAATGGACAGCAAAAAAGAATAACATGATGAGTATAAGAAAAAAGTTAGATTTTTGCAAATAAATGACACATGCGAGTCTCAAAAACTGCACAAGCTGCCATCAAAAAATGTTCAAACATCTGTTCCTTGCCTCCTAGACAACACATACAAAATTGCAGCTCATTTCTTTAAAGGGAGCCAAAGATATTAATGTGCAAAGTTAAGGGTTTAACATAAAACAGGCTACTGAACCCCAACTATAGGGGTGTGTATATATAATATATATATATATATATACTGTATATGTGTGTGTGTGTGTGTGTGTGTGTGTGTTGGGCTGTATATGCAAATCACCACAAAATGTTGTGCTGGTTCAAGTTTAAGCAGTAAAGCATGGTGCCAAAAGGCCTCTCAGACAGTCTGCAAAGGATGCCAACAGAAGACACAGACACATGTTTCGTTCTACCGGGACTCATCAGTGTGCCTCATCTGTATGATGCCCCAGTGGAATGAACTAGCTACCCTAAGTTGGTCTATCAGGTTTGGGTTGTGACATGCCCAATAAAAACAAAAAGCAAGCTAAAAGACAAAGAACCTCAGTGCGCAAGTACTGAGGCAAAGGCTACCCAAAAGGGCATTGGCCAGGCAGCCAAGTTTCAAAGAAATATAAAATAACTCATACCACCATAATGCAAAGCATCATGGGTTGTATATGCAAATTACCACAGAATATTATGCTGGTTCAGCTTTAAACAGAAATGCATGGTGCCGAATGGCCTCTCACATAGTCTGCAAAGGGTGCCAACAGAATACACAGACCGTGTTTCATCCTACCAGGACTCATCAGTATGCCTCATCTGTATGACACCCCAGTGGAATGAACCAGCTACCCTAAGTTTGTCTATCAGGTTTGGGTTGTCGTGAGCCCAATATAAACAAAAAACATTTATATATAATACATATAATGAGAGAGAGAAACTGAGTTAATGCATCAGTTAGGGTTAAAGTGACAAAAGTAGGGAAATATGTTATAATGGTTTCCAACCCTAACACTACCCCCAACCCTGCACAAAGACCAAGAGATGTCAGGGGCAGCACTGGGGTTGTCAGCCCTAACAATCACTCCATTCCATTCCATTACAAAATAAGCTGGGTGGATACAGCATAGGAGAATGGTGTGAGCATTATGGCTGACAGCCTCACTGCTGCCCCTGATGCCTCTTGGTTGGTGCAGTTTGGGGGGGGTGTTAGGGTTTCCATACAGTGGTAACCAGAGACATGGTCAGATATTTCCTGAAATATCTGTGATATATCTGGAAATTTCCTGCCTGTCTGCAGTACCACTATGGGCCACCAGAGAGAGAATCTATTGGCCCCCACCTCCCCACACAGCAGTGCCAGTCCACCCCCCCACACCCATATCCAATCAGTGACTGGCACATCCCACCTCTCACCTCCACGGTTAGCTGCTGACTGAGCTCCCTCTGAGCACATACTCCTGTATGTTTGATGCCAACATTTTATTGCTTTATTTTTCTCTGATTCAAATTGTTGTTGCTGGGTATACCTTCTGCTGCATTATTACAGGGTGTGCCTACAGGTGTGTGATTACCGATTACTGCTGTAATCTTCTGATTCAAATTGTCTTTTGCAAGGCATATCTTCTGTTACTGCATTATTTTTCTCTGTAGCAAAGTGTTTCTTACAGGGTATATCTTCTGTGAAATTATTACAGGTGGTGCTTTACAGTTTAATCTAACATTAGGATAAGCTTTCAGGGCTACTGCATTTGTTGCTGGCTGATTGTTTCTGTTCTTTTTTTTGGCAGGTGAAGGGCTCAACCAACCACCCCCATCCCCAACCATCCCACACTACACTCCTTTTATAGGTTAGCACAGTTGTGACATTTCCTGTAGCAAAGCATGAAGGGAGTGGATCAGAGGGGTATCCACACAGTGACCTCATTTACAGGGGCACTAATAATTTAACTTGTTATAACAAGTTATACAAAAACAAACAAACAAAACACAAAATCAAACTTTTGCTTTCATTTTCTTTCTTCTAATTACTCTGACAAGGTTATAAACCCAGCAACTTATCTGGAATGGATATCATTAACTGCAGGTACTGCGGAACACTTTTCAGAAGGGCAGCTTTACAGGATTTAGGACACTGTACTACATGTTGGGCCAGTGGAGATCTAAGGGCTCAGCTCCAGGCAGCATGGGCAGAGATTGTGCATCTCAAATTGCATATTCAAGAGGAAATATATTATAAGAACCACCTGCCATTTCCCCAACATCCAACAGAAGCACCTTGACAGCAGAAGGTAGTTGGTCTAGGAGGTTAGCAGGTGTTTAGGAGGGGGCAAATCAGCTGCCCCATCACTCGGTGCTCTCCAACATATAACCTCCACAAACCATATAAAAACTACAAACAGGTATCTGCCTCTATCTCTGAAATCAAACAAAGGGGCAGAGGACACTGCAGAGCAGGACACTGCAGCACAGGAGCTAGCACAAGAAAACTGGCCCAAACCAGGAACCAAAACAAAAAAATCAAAAAAGGAAATCCAAAAAACTTCTGATCATAGGAAACTCCATGATTCGGGGAGTTGATACCTATCTCCAGCCAGGGGTTGTGGTCAGATGTCTCCCAGGTACATCAGCGTGGAGAGACACTGACTGCATTGCTAAAATTGTTCAAGAAGCAGGAGAAAGCATTGATGTCCTGGTATACACATAGAGACTAATGATCTCACCAGCCAGTCAGTTGTGGAGACCAAGGAATGTCTGACAAGGCTGGGTGACAAACTATCATCCATTTCATCCGGCATCTCCTTCTCTGAGATTCTGCCAGTCTGGGAGGAGGGGCAGATGGACAGAAGGTCAGAGAAAGGGGAGATAGGGGAGCTAAACATGTGGCTCAAGGGCTGGTGCCAGAAAAAAGGACACAAATTTGTAGGGAACCAGCAACAGCTTTAGCAGCGAAAGTTCTTTACATTTGATGGACTGCATCTGACAAAGGAGGCAGGCAGTGCATTGGGGCAGAAGTCTGACATCTTTGAAGAATATTTAAACTAGCAAATGGGGAGAGGGGTGCAGTACCCCATACGTTGAATGGGAAGAACACCCGTCCCCCCTCAGCTAGTGATCAAACAGGAGTTCAGCATGTTTGTAGTTCATTTGCATCACCAGGTAAGAAAAAAGGTCTGGCTCCCTATACGATGCACAGGGGAAACACCAGACCTCACCCAACAACTAACACACCGAAATCTGGCCAATGGAAAATCATGTACGCAAATGCTCGCAGTCTGGGAAACAAGATTCCATACCTGCAGGCAATAATGACAGAGGCTTAGCTGGACATTGTAGCCATTAGTGAGACATGGTTTACCAGTAACCACACTTGGGAGATTTCAGTACCTGGCTATGTACTGTTCAGAAGAGACCGAGGTGCAAAAAGGGGAAGGGGTGAGTAGACCTTTATGTCAATGAAAATATCAAAGCTACAGAGATTCAGAATACACATAAGGAGCTAGAAGAACTCTAAGTCACCATGGAAACAGGAAATGGGACAGCCATACGAACTGGGGTTGTGTACAGGCCTCCAGACCAGAGGGAGGGCATAGACACATTACTGTTAGAAGATATACAAAACATGACAGCTAAAGGGGAGGTTCTGATAATGTGAGACTTCAACATGCCAGATACAGATTGGTCAGTACCAGCGGGGACATCTGCCAGAACTAGACACACGATGGATTCCCTGCAGGGGGAGGGCCTTAAACAACTGGTACAACAACCCGCAAGAGACAGGGCTATCCTAGATCTAGTACTGACTAGCAGGGAAAGGATCACAGATAGAAGGTCACCTGGGGGGCAATGACCATCATATGGTATTGTTCAATTTGGCCACTAGAACTAAATCATCCCATTCTAAGGCAAAAATATGGGACTTCAGAGGAGCTGACTTTGATAAGATGGCCAACAGAGTGAAGCTAGCCCTGGAAAAAAGAAATACAGGTGAGGGAGTACAGGCAAAGTGGGCACACATTAAGGATGCAATACTTGAGGCAATATCCCATTGTGTTAGAGAGAAAAGGAAGTGCAAAAGAAGAAGGAAACCACTTTGGTTATCAAAAACAGTAGCAGGAAAGGTCAGATCCAAAAGGCTGGCCTTCAGGAAATATATATAAGGGAACGCAGCAGTATGAAGATAGGGAGGCATATCAAACTTCCCTAAGGGAAGCAGGGAAAGCAGTAAGGCAGGCAAAGGTCCAAACTGAGGAAACACTAGCATTAACAGTACAAGAAGGTGACAAGACTTTCTATGGATACATTAGTGAAAGGAGAAATTCCAGAGGGAGTATTGCTAAGATCAAAGGGATAGGGGGCATGTGAGGAGAAGGACTATGTAAAAGCATCTATCCTAGATAGATGCTACTGTTCAGCACTTACTAAAAAGAAGGTAGGTCAGGGCTTACAGCTCAGCACCATGGACATGGGGGGAGGGAGGTGTGCACTAGTCCCTTCACCAAAGAAAGGGCACCATAAGAGCTCGATAAGCTCAGGGTGGACAAGGCAATGGGACCTGATAGCATACATCTTAGAGTACTAAAAAAGCTAAGGATGGAACTAGCAGAGCCATTATCAGATCTGTTCAGTGAGTGTCTGAGCACATAAAAGGTCCCAGAAGACTGGAGAGGGGCTCATGTGATCCCACTCCACAACAGTGGTAGCAGGGAGGAGGCGGGGCACTACAGACCAGTCAGTCTTACCTCAGTAGTGGGCAAGATTATGGAGGCACTCCTTAAGGAAAGGATAGTGCAACACCTGGAATCTATAGGAGCACAGGATCCAAGACAGCATGGGTTTA
Organism: Neoceratodus forsteri; assembly: GCA_016271365.2. NCBI lineage: Eukaryota > Metazoa > Chordata > Ceratodontiformes > Ceratodontidae > Neoceratodus > Neoceratodus forsteri. Next base: position 31,033,694 of record CM028129.1, read on the forward strand.
CAAAAGGAAAGTCCTGTCAAACTAATCTCATAGATTTCTTTGACTGGGTAACCAGAGTGGTGGACCAAGGGGCTGCAGTTGATGTTGCCTACCTTGACTTCAGCAAAGCTTTCAATACTATTCCACATAGAAGATTGATTAATAAGCTTGGAAGGCTCAGGGTGGGTCAGAAGTTGGTCAACTGGGTGCAAACTGGTTGACAGGAGAAAACAGAGAGTCATGGTAAATGGTATACAGTCAGAAGAGATGCAAGTCTAAGTGGGGTACCTCAGGGATCAGTCCTGGGGCTAGTCCTCTTCAATATCTTCATCAGTGACATTGCAGATGGACTGGAGGGTAAGGTTTGTCTGTTTGCAGATGACACCAAGCTCTACAACAGAGTAGATGATCCAGATAGGGTGGGCAGAATGAGAAGAGATCTGGATAAACTATCAAAATGATCAGAAGAGTGGCAACTGGGGTTTAATGCAAAGAAGTGCAAGATCATGAACATAGAGAAGAGAAACCCTGAAGCCACCTATAGGTTGGGAGGGGAGTTGCTGGCAGTCACAAGGGAATAAAGAGACTTGGGCATCATCATTACTAATGACCTGATATCATCCAAGCAGACCACTAAAGCAGTAGGTAAGGCTAGGGGGATGTTGGGGTGTATTAGTAGGGGTATCACAAGTCAGAAGAGGGAGGTAATAATCCCTCTTTGCAAGACACTGGATAGGCCCCCTCTGGAGTACTGTGTGTAGTACTGGAGGCCACACCTTCACAAGGGCATTAACCAAATTGAGGCAGTCTAAAGAAGGGCAACCAAAATGGTGCAGGGACTGCATCAGAAAACATATGAGGACAGATTAATGGAACTCAATAAGTATACCCTAGAGCAAAGTAGGGAGAGAGGTGATATGAACAAAACATTCAAACACCTTAAGGGTATTACCAAGGTGAAAAAGTCTAACATGTTTCAATATAGGAAATATAGCAGGACAAGAGGACACAGCATGAGATTAGAGGGAGGCCAATTAAGGGGTAATGTGAGGAAGTTATTTTTCATAGAAAGAGTGGTGGCTGCGTGGAATGGCCTACCTCAGGAAGTAGTGGATATGAATACAGTGCAGGGCATCAAACAAGCATGGGATAGGCATAAGGGAGCAATACAGATGAGTATGAATAGATAAGCTATTGACAGAGCAAAGGCCGATGGCACTTTCATAAGGTAGAAAAAGAAATGGGCAGACTGGACGGGCCTTGCGGTCCTTATCTTCCATCAACTTCTATGTTTCTATGTTTCTATGTTTATACAATATACACTCAATGAATGAGCTGTAGGGTGGAGGTGTGAGGGCCAAAAGACTACCAGGGATTATGGGCAGCCCAGATTTCCTATTACTGGTGAACTGGTGATCGGGGATCAGGGCTTGGAGATGCAGGGGACGTGATAAGCCCTGTGGGGCATGTCTCAGGATGGGTGGCATGTTCAGCCCTGTGGGGCAATTGTCTGGGAGTGGGGATTGGAGGTGCCAACAGTCCATAGAGGGCAGCTATGTGTGGTCCCCAATGGGGATGGGTGGGTGCGTGGGGCAAATCTGGGTTCATGGGGGTGGCCGGCTGGTGCACTTGGCACACTGGTGCACCCCCGGTGGATGCAGAGTACAGTTAGACCAGGTATTAGCTGATCTAATTTTACTTGGAACATTTTCCTCCAGTGGGTGTCCTGGAATAGTAAATGTGCTGTTCCAGCAGCTGCCCTCCCTGAATAGGGTGCAACTGTTGCCGTAAGCCCCCTTGCACCATGTCGCAGTGGGTTTATGGCATACATGGGGCATAGGGCTACTTCGGGGCAGGCTGTCTTTTGGAATACGGATTGTCAAAACTCATGGTGCAAAGTGCTACTTGTGCCATTTGTTTGGTGCAAGACACTTTCCACCATGTGTATCCATTCTGGAATTGGGCCCTCATGCCTCTATCTTGTGCCATTGTTGAGAAAATTAGTTATTTTTTTATACTAAATACACCATAATATTGTCAATGAAAAAAATTCAGGTTTGAGGGGGTTAACAGTTAATATAACACATATTTTAGGGCATATTTCTAACATTGAAATGCAGATTGCACCTAAGGGGGTCCTCATCAGACAGTTAGGTGCAGTGGTCTCTCTGCAGGATGTCATTTTTGTGGTTTTTGAAGAAAAAAAAAGTAAAACAAAATGGCTTCTCACAAAAAAGGATTTTTCTGTCCCAAAAAAGGATTTAATCTCACCAAAAAGGAACGGGTCTCGCAAGAGTGAATCCTTTTTTTTTGTGAGAACAAATCCTTTGTCTATTTTTCTCCTTCTCCTGAAAAGTGATGTTCCCATTGAAAAATACGGGAAATAAGAAACATCATAACTTTGCAAAGATAAATAAGCATGCCTGTCCTATTACCCAAGCTAGTTCTACCATTAAAAAATCACAACACAATTCCACACCATCTGAATGCAGGGTGGTGAGGAAAAAACTGCAAAGACTGGCAACTTTATGACTTTTTGCACTGTCCAGATCTCAGAATCCACACATTCAACCAGAACAAAATTTGCCATATCAAGAGATTTACCTTATGGGACAGTACATACCAAATGTTGAGCAAATCCATTGATTGGTTTCAAAGTTATTAAACTGCAAAATTTGAAGTTTAACATTAAACATGCTACTCAACCTTAACTATATGGGCACTATCGCTATATTGGGCACTATATTACAAAAAACATTGTTAATGTATCAGTTAGGGATCATATTACAGTGACAAAAGTATGGAAATGTGGTGTTAGTGTTACCAACTCTAACACCCCACTCAACCCTACCAGCCCACCCCACTCTGCACCCTCCATACACCAACAGGCATTTGGGTGTGCCTTGGGGTCATTGACCCTAACACTCATCCCATTCCATGTGTAAGGTAGCTGAGATGATACAGTATAGGAGAATGGGGTGAGCATTAGGGTTGATAAACCTAAGGCACTTTCCAATGCCTGTTGGTGTGTGGAGAGTGGGGTGGGCTGGAGAGATTGGGTGGGGAGGGTGGGGTGGAGTGTTAGGGTTGGAGACCCTAACACCACATTTCCATACTTTTGTCACTGTAATATGAACTCTAACGGATGCATTAATGAAGGTTTTTGAAATGAACTTTCTTACCTTTTGAAAAAGTGTAATCTTACTCTTATTTGGTTGTGGGAGTGCAGGGCCCTCATCGGTCCATAGTGTGTTGTGGTAGCACAGGGCCCAGAGGGCCCTATGCTCCCATGCATGGATATTGTAATTATCCCTGAGTTTCACATGGAAGCACATGGCCCTTGGTATGCACATGTGGGAGCACAGGGCCCTATGGGCCCTGCACTCCCATCTATCTATAAGTGTACATATATTGTAATTAACCCACATCTTCCAGTGGAGTACTTCATATACTGTATTACATGCTCAGTGACTGACAGCAGCTGTCATTCATTGAGCATGTACTATATACTGTATGAGGTCATACAGAGCTCAGTCAGCTGCTGGCTGCAGTGGTGAGAAGTGGGCTGTGCCAATTGCTGGCTTGTCTATGGGATGGGGGAGAAGTGTGGTGAGGCACTTCGGGGTTGGTGGTAAACTAGACCACCAGTTAATTGAAAATGCTATTAACAGAGTGATTGGGGCTGGAGCACTCTGGACAACCAGGGATACTGTAGTAGTCATAACAGGTGATCGGGGCTTTGGGGCTGCCACTAGACCACCTGGGACATATGCAATTATATTATGGTGAGTTTGGGGCTGGGGGGGTCACTAGCCCACCAGGTAGGTTTCAATTACATTTATGGGTGATCTGGTCTTGGGGGCACTAGCCCACCAGGTACACTTTATGGGTGATCAGAGCTTGGGGGGGGGCTGCTTTTACTATGGGGGATCATCTTGAGGCACTTTGGCTCAACCCCAAGAGACTACTTATTTATATTTATACCAGCACCTGGCTTTTCAAAACGTACTTAGACAGTTGTCCTCTGCAGGTGGTTTAAGAATGTTGTTTTAGGGGATCTGCCCCATATCCCCTAGCACCATGCCGCAGGCCAGTTTATGGGGCAAGGCTGGTGCAAGTCCCCTTTGCTGCGGGCAGCCTGCATTTATCGCAGGCTGCTTTTGGGAATTTCTTTGGGTGCATTTTTTTTGACACAATGTGCCACTTGCATCTTTCATCTTTGATGAAGACACCTTGCATAATTCTAAGTGTTGTGAGAATTAACCCTAGGGTTGGCAATCAGAGGGTGGGGGGTGCCAGTTGGCACCAAGGAAATGTAACATACTAAATGGGATAGCAATGCAGAGCCCCACCAGACAACAGGGAAACAGCAGCTCACTGCTCTCACTGAAGCCCACAGCATGAGTTCCATCTGCAGCTGCAGAAATCAAGAAAGTCCCACTGTTCTCATGCTGAGAACATTGGCGAGCTGCTCCTCTTACTAAGCTGGGCACCCTGGATTTTGGGTGCCCAGAGAAGGTATTTCTGGTAACTATAAAAAAAAACCAAAAAACACCGGAGTCTAGCTAAATGGGTCAGTTTCGATAGGTTCAAGTGTGTGTTTTTTTTTCAAATACATAATTTGTATAGTATGTACTTTTGCTGTTTGTAAGTCTAAACAGTAAAAATAAAATGGCTGTCATCTGTACTTTTCCCCCATAACAAGTAAATCATGCAAAAAAACACTTGTGTTATGTTTTTTTTTTACCTTTTGCAATAGTTTTATTTTTATCTTTTTTTTTACCAGTCACACTGGAATGTTAACAAAAAACTGTCATAACTTTGAAAAAGAATAATATTTTTCCAACGAATCTTCCAAAGGCACATCCTTGGCTTGGGCCCCTTCAATCCTGAAAATTTCATGAGAAAATTCCACACCATCAAGATTGTGAGTGAGAGCACAAAATACACAATGTTAAGTATAGGAAAACCAAACATGTTTCTTTATGTTTTGTGGCACTCCATATCTAAAAAATGGAATAAGATGCCATTACAAAATTTTTCATGTCTTGAGACTCTGGCAGCCGGACCACACATGTCAAATTTTGGCTCATTTCATTAAAGAACACATATGTTATTAAGGTGAAAAAATTGGGGTTTAACACTAAACAGGCTACTCAACTCTACCTATAGGGGCACAATCGTGCCCCTATAACATATATAGCAGCCTGCCAGGAATAAATAGTGCCACAGATTCCTGCATGGCAAAAGTGATCAACTGCTTTGGAATTGCCTTGTTTCCTGCAATTAATCTGGTGCAGAATTCTGCAGAATTATGTTATATCCTGGAAGGATAAAATAACATAAAAAAACAAAAGTAAAGTAAAACAGCTTCCAACATGGTGACAATCTACGTTATAATTGAAAATAACTATTTAAATAATGTATGAGTTGGCCAGCCCACCGGCACACTGGTAGCACTACCACTTGTGGCACCAACGACCCGAGGCTGGAGCGGCCTGGGGAGTCCAGGGCTGGCTGCGGATGAGGGGGATTGAGCATCACATGGACTGCTCTCCTCCTCCTCCAGGGAGGGAGGGATTTAGTGGCCAGTGTTAGTCTGGCCCTAGCAGAGGCTAAGGGTTGGCACACCAATGCTACTCACTGGGGGTGGAAGCAGGGCACATGAGCTTGACATGCTGTGTAGAAGAGCATGTGCAGTACCACCATTGTCATCATTGCAAGCCCCTCCTCCACACTGTGGAGAAAATGGAAAATGGCTGGGTGCAGCCTCAATGAAGCCGATCTCTCGGAGGCTCTACACCATGCTCCAGGTCTTCCCCCCCACACCAGATCCAGTTAGTCAGTAAGTGGCACCCACCATTGGACCCTCCCATGGGGAACTAAGCCATAGGGGAAGCTTGGGCAGAGGCCCAGCTCCAGATCCATTCTTGCCGTTGGCATGGCACCCCCGATGAACCCCGACAAAGGCAACAAGCTGTGGGGGAAGCTTGAGGGATATCAAGTCCCTGAATGTTGGTGTCTGACCAGGGAGGTCAGCTGAAGTCTGGGCTGCACTGTGGCAGGGTGAAAAAAATAAATAAAACAAATAATGTATGAGTCCAGAAAGAAGTATTGGCTAAAGAGGAAAGACAACTGATTAGAAAAGTGGAAATTATCTATAGCAAATGCCAGCACCGCTGTCAAATCATAGTTGCTGTATATACTTGAAATTAACAACATTTTATCCTGGAAGTTCCAGACTGACAGTATAAAAGGCATTTATATTTTTATATGCTTTAAACTAAAATTATCAGGTTATTTATATATTATGGGTGGGAGAAAGTTGCGAATTTGGCCTTGGTGGAACCTCCGTGGAATTTCGGAAACCACAAAATTTTCTACACTTTTGCCATCGGTGAGATCAGAATCTTCCAGCCATGTTCCACAGATTTTCACTCTGTTCCGTGGATTTTTTTGTGCTGAACTGTGGAATAATATATTAACCTACAGAATTTTTTACCACCTGTAGTTTAATGTTAGAGGCAGTATAGCGCAGTGGTTTAAGGCTCTGAGCTGCAAATCTGGTGACATCCAGCAGACCAGACCTGGGATTGAATCCCACAGCTTCCACTTGCATACTGTGTGACCCTGAGCAAATCACTTAACTTCCCTGTGCTCCCAGGTTGCACCTGTAAAAAAGCTTTCAGCTTAGTGTGTCTCACCTGGTTAAATAACTAAAATAAAAAAAAAATTAAATAAAAAATGTATTATTTCATGATACAGCCCCCTGCCAATCTCTGGCCCTGTAAATTCCCTGGCCCTTGGTGTCTAGTGCCCACCCCACTGATCAATGGCCCCATGTAATATCTATCCCTGGTGTCCAGTGGTCCCCCCCATCTGCCAGTTGCTGTCCCCATGTAAAAAGAAAATTCCTGGTGCAAAAAGGAAGGTGAAATCATACTGTCTGGGGTCCTGCCCACTACTGGGAAACACTTGTACAAAAACCATATTATTCAAAAATTAAAAACCTGACTCAGACAATATTGCCTTTTAGAAAACATTGGATTCATGGACAATTCCATTACATTTAACAACACAGCCTGCTTTAAAGGGGATGATCTACAACTAAACCACTTCAGTACCAGGATTATGGGGAAAAAAGAAACGAGGTCCTAAAGTTCCATTTAAACTGGAATATGGGGGGAAGGCTCCTAGGGACTTTAAGAACCCCTGCAAAGTGTGCAATAATGAACCTAACCCTAATACCCTGGTTGGAGGAGTGTATTAATTAATGCTAGAAGTCTGACTAACAAATCTGATGAATTTAAAAACCTGCTAGCAACCAACAACATTCAAATTGCCCTAGTCACAGAAACCTGGTGGGACAAAAACGATCCTTGGGACAAAACTATTCAAGGATATGTTTATTCCAAAAGTAGGGATCACAGGAATGGTGGAGGTGTGGCCATCTATCTCCATGAATTAATTGCATGTGAGGAAATTCCTGGAGATACTCTTAACCTGGAAACTCTTTGGGTCAAACTGTCCCTCCAGACGGGTTCCCCATTTACCTTAGGCCTAGCGTAAAGACCGCCCTCAATGACCCCAGAAAATGACACTAAATAATTGAATTATATTGGGAACCTTGATCCATCCAATAACCTCATGATCTTTGGTGACATTAACTTACCTAATATTAATTGGACATTGGCATCTGTGACTAGCAAAATGACAGGCCCAGATATTCAAACTGCGCCCAAAAAGTGCGCAATAGCAGGAGCAAGCATAAGTCTATTTCACCCATGCGCAAGAGACACGATATTCAAAAATGGAGCAGGCCAAATTGTGCCTACAGCCGACGACTGAATATCACACCACCTGCACCATAGCGCAACTAGGGAGGGGAAGCTGAGCAGATCTGATGCGCCATAGTGCAACAAGGGATGTTCAGCTGAGCAGTCCAGAGGCACCATAGCCCAACCAGGGAGCCCCCCAGCAGCAGAGCAATGTAACTGCACAACCAGGGAGGTAGGGGCCCACCACCCATGCCACAGATGGGCACAGGAACACACAGCAGAACAGACATCATCCCCCCACACCCCAAGCACTGCACAACTGGGGGAGGGATGGAATAACCACTGGCCCATGGAGACAAGCAAACAACCCACAGCTGGGCCATGGTGCCCTAGCACACCTACCGGCAAGCTGCGACTGGCACACAAGGAGGGCAGACCACCCCATGCCACACCATCCCCCCCAGTGCATAGCACACCCTGCACCTTGACCCCCAGACATCACCCCATGAGCAGTGACCACCACTGCAAGAAACCCCATGCATGCCACCACCCCCACTGTGACACTGCAACCCTGTGCACCACAGAACCATGCAAGCCAGCCCCACTACGAGCACCCATCAGTGGTGGCAGCACACAGCAATGCAACAACAGCAGACACAGTGCCACCATGCAGTCCCCCCGAGGTACTGCTGAGAGACCAACCATGCGTCGGCACAAGAGGTACCCCACACGGGACAGGGCGTGCCCTTGACACCACCACCAGTGGTACAGCACCCTGCACAGTAGTCCAGTGGCACAGCCTGACCCACCACTGGCCACAACAGCCAGCACAGCCACCCACAGTGATGAATGGAAGCACGCACCACACCGGATGCCACACAGTGTATGGACAGACACCCACCCATACCCAAGGGCACACCAACACAGGGACGCAGTGGTGGGGCAACCAAGCCCCCCATTGTGGGCCCATGTAAGCTGTGTACACACAACCTGCAGTCCTCCATGGCACTGGAGTGCCAGCCACCCTGCGCAGGTACTGTGGACCCATACACCACCAGCAGTCGCCCGGAGCACAAGTCACAGACAGTGGGGGCACAAACCCTGCAACACACACAAGGCACAGCATGGAGGTGGGACAATGACTGTGGTGCCCACAGTGCCACCTGAGCCAGGCATGCACCACACCAGTGATGGGACAACCCAGCAATGTGACAGGTACAGTGGCCACCCTGCAGGGACTGCCACCACTGACATGCCAGTGGACCGTGCAGGTCACAGACATGCATGTGTGTCAGTTGCACAGGCCATGGACGGGGCCAATGGGTGCACCATAGACACAGAGCATGCGCCATGGACCACTGCACACAGTCATCCAGTGCACAGGGCACAACACACACACCACAAACACTGACTGATAGCTACCCCCACACCATAGTCACCTCCACACGGACACACACACATACCCATGACTGCACCACCCCGACGCCATGCACACCACTGCAGCTGAACACCTATAGCCAGCTGCAGATCAGAGACCACCACAGTATTCATATCAAAATCAAATGTATTGCACAAATATAAAATTCAACTATTTACAATAATACAAAAACTATATACAAGGTTGGGGGGCCACAAACAAGGTGGGGGTGGGTAGGAGGCAGGGTTGGACAAATGTGATGGGAAAGGAGGGGTGTGAGGGTGGGTCCAGGGGGGTAGGGGAAGTCAGGGACTGAGAGATCCCTAGAAGGAGCGCCGTTCCATGCTGTGGCTCCCCCAGCCTCTGTGCCTCCTCAGTACCCCAGTGCTATCCAACCATCTGAGGATTTCCAGTGATTCCCCGGGCCAGCAGTAGCAGTTCTTTCACAGCCTCCCTGATTTCCCATAGGTGTCGGGTACCTAGGACAAGGGAGCACTGTCAATAGGTGTGAATGCACAACCCCATACAGCCCCCCCACTGTGCATGGCATATGGCCATGGGACATACCACTGTGATGGTGTGTGACCACCCGCAGTGAACACATCCACAGGACCTGCCCACCCAGGTGCATACAGCCATGCGGAACACTGCACACACCCATCGGCCAAGTTACACACAGCACCACCGTGGCTGTGTAGTGACATGGCTATGTGGTGCAAAGGCAGTGGCACAACCATGCACCTGGTGCACGCATGGACCACCATTGACGCACTCCCAGACATACATTGCCAAGGGACAGTGTTGACTGTAACAAGTTGCGTGCATGGCAGTGGTGTCGATGAATGGTGGCCATGCCCCGCTGCCCACCCTGTCACACAGCATGCAATAGTAATCATGGAGGTACGGCACTCACCCTCATCGGGCTGGTCAGGTGGGCGGTGACGGCCCTCGCCCCGCCTGGCTGCACCGTCCTCCTCCTCCCTCTGCCGCTCCTCTCTCAACTGGCGGCATTCGTCCAGGCCTGTGGGGAAAACAAGGAGAGAAGAACATCAGTACAATCCCGAAGCAAAGTCCCCCTGCCCCAAGGTGTGTGCCCTCCCACCCAGCCAGACCCACCCACCCCACACCCTATGAACACCGCCACAGCCAACCCCAGATGGTCCCTCCCCTATGTGCTGGACACATACAACACTGTTACCCATATGGATGATAAAAGTGTGTTGAAGGAACCCCTACCTGGATGTGGCACCGTGCCCTCCTGGCACATGCCTGCAGTCGTACCAGTAGCTCCGGCCCCATCCTCCGCAGGTCCCCATAGTGGTGCCTGCACTGCTCCGCGCTCCTCACCCATCCGGAGGCCTCCTCCAGGGCAGTGGCCACCTCCAGCCACACCTAGGTCCTGGTCCTGTCCAGGGGTGCCTCCCGAAGAGAGGCCCATGATGTGGCTCAACAATTGCCACCAGATTCGCCAACTCAATGGCAGACCACTGCGCTGCCTGTCTGCATGCCATCCTTCTAGTTATAGAGAGGAGGCAGTATAGCGCAGTGGTCTAAGGCTCTGAGCTGCAAATCTGGTGACATCCAGCAGACCAGACCTGGGTTTGAATCCCACAGCTTCCACTTGCATACTGTGTGACCCTGAGCAAGTCACTTAACCTCCTTGTGCTCCTAGGTCGCTCCTGTGAAAAAGCTTTCAGCTTAGTGTGCTATACCTGGTTAAACAACTAAATAAAAAAAAAAAAAATAAGAAGGCAATATGGTGCTCTGAAGCGTGACTCCCCATGTGCAGATCCTGCTCAGTACAGCGCTGCCATTCCCTATCGTGCTGTTACCGAACAGCGCGATAGAGGTGAACCCATGCCTGACACATGGCGCCTAGGGGGCAAAGGTCAGGCACAGGGTCAAGGGTCTCTGGTGCATGGCCATGCACAGCACCATTGGAAGACAATGATTGTAGCGTGATTGGCTGCCTGTGTGCCAGCGCCATAGCGGACTACCGAGCAGCTGGGCCATTGCGCCTATGCTGGCCCAGTGCCACAGCACCATGTAGTGACCATCGCTATAGCTCCACTGGCACAATGGTGGCCATGCCCTGCATTGCCTACCATGCACAGCACATCATCAGCTTGGCAGACGCCTGCATCAGCATCCCGGGCATGTGCAGTGAGGTGTACTACGCATGTCACAGAACTGCGCTATTGGCTCAGCACGTTCAACACAATTGCACAAAGCGCAACAGCGTGATATTCAGCCGTCATATGCAAATCATCTAACCAGCCATTCAATGGCACAACACTGCAATTTGCATCTACTTAAAGTTGCTCCTCATCTCATTTGCATGGATTGTGCTATAAAAGTGCGACAATGTGCTGCAGTGGCCATAGTCGGTTACTGCAGTCTATTGGTGAGTTGCATGCTGTTTGGGAGTGTGGACTGTGGATTCAGGAACATGCATGGGACTGCACAGTCACAGGTAACAACTGCCATTCTTACAGGCTACATAATGACTGAGCAGGTTGTTGGAGAGGAGGAACACAATGGTGGGAGGAGGAGGAGGCCTAACTTTACAAAGGCCGAAACTGAGGCCCTGTTTGAGGCCTACCTGGATCAGGAGCCACTTCTCAGTGGACGGCGGGGAACACCTCAATCCCGTGCCGCTGCATGGAAGGAAGTGGCACATGCTGTGAACCTGCATGGCAGCCATCAGCGCTCCATGCAGGAATGTAAGAAAAAGATGGGCATGGACAAGAGGAGGGTAAAGGAGAAGGTGGCTGCTATCAGGGCAGCATGTGCTACAACAGGTGGGGGACAGCTGGAGGTGGTACAGCTGACCCCACAGGAGGAGAGGCTTGCTGGAAGCATGTAGCACAGTGCCATTGAGGGTGTTCTGGGGTAGTGGCTTCCAGACGGGTGGTGGCCCATCACTGCATGGTAAGTCATGGTCTGTCTGGGGGGGGCAGGGTAGGGCACATGCACTAACGCAACTTTGCTTTCTCTTACAGATCCTGAGCATCTGCATGGGTCAGCGGTGGTGGGCCTGTCCAGTGTGAACAGTAAGCTGGAGTTGGAGGAGGGACCATCCACCTCCACAGGTATACGTGGATCACTGCAACAGTGGGGCTGCCTGACTGTCCACACTGATGTCATTGTAACAGGTGTGGAGGAAGCTCTGCCTGTGTCCCAGCGTGCTGGCATCCATGGATGCCAGTATGCTGTGACTGTGGCTGGTGCAGAGTCCATCACCAGTGATAATGACATGACCATCATGGGCAGTGACACGTGCGTGCCACGGGATGGCCACACAGCAGGGCAATTTGTGCCCATGGCTGTGGGTGGTGCTGCTGTGGAGGCCTGTGTGTCAGCACAGTCCCAGGCTATGCCTGTCAGTACCAGTGGGGCAGCACTGGTGTCTGTTCAGGACAGTGGGACTGTTGCAGCCACTGCAGTGGCACCACTGAGCCCTGGGGAGTGGCAGCCAGAGGGGCAGCATCAGCGGTCGCCCAATGGGCTTGGGGGTACAGGGTTCAGCAGCGGCATCTGTGTACCACCTGTGGACACACCCAGACCTGTTCTTGGTGTGCAGCACCCACCCTCAAGGGGTGCTGATCATCGGGGCCGTGCGCACCCTGAGGGACAGGATGCTGAGGAGGCTGATGACCTCTTGGACGAGCACACCCGCCTACTGCGAGCATCAGTCCAGCAGCAGATGTGGCTTGAGACATCTGTGGATGCACTGCATGTGGCTCTGGAGCGGGCAGAGGAGCGTCACAGCAGGGACACCGCACTGATCCTGGCAGGGATGGACCATTTGTGGGAGGATGTGACCGCTGCCATTGACAGGCATGAACAGGCATTCATTGCTGTCATGGCCACAATGGGCACACAGTCAGGTGCCCATGCATCGAGGACACCACGCAGTGCACTATCCACCTCCCGTTCCCGGCATCATGTGACTCCCACCCTGTCAACGCCGGGTTCAGCTGTGGGCATCCCAAGCACTCCTGGTGCAGGCATGTTCGGTGTGCTGCAGACCCCTGCATGAGCACGGTCATGTTCACATAGTGGAACCCCTGGGGGACCATTGGTGCCACCCCACGAGGCCAGAGATCAGCCTGTCAGTGCTGGTGGGTCTCCTCAGGGCCTGCCCATGCATCCTTGGTGGCTGGGGCACTGTGTTGTGTGACTGATCTGTCTCCCAGCACGGCTACTGTCTGGTGCTGCCCTGTGTGCATTGTGTGTTTCAGTGGGCAGTGCACGGGTGGGTACCCGGCCCTGCACGCGGACACACAGTCCACCTGCACACCCTCCCAGCTGCTGTCCGCAGTTGCATGTGCATGATGATGCCTGCATTGTGCTGTACACCAATGTGCAATGGTGCTCAGCATCTGACACATCATGCACATGGACAGGCAGTGGGCGTGGTGGCTTGTAGACATGTGTGTTGCTAGGGTGTGCGTTCTGGGTCTCCTGCCCTCTATGCACGTTTGTTGCATTGTGTGTGAGCGTGTGTGTGTGTGTCCATCTGTGTGGCATGTTAATCCTCACCCATCCCTGATTGTGTGTGTGCTTCTGTGCCCTGCCACTTCCCTTGATGGCATGCACCCCTAGTGTGCGTCCATGCGTGTTTGTGGGTTGTGCCTTAGCCACTGGTGGTTGCGCATGGCCCCATGACTTACCTGGGTGGCTGAAGTGTCCTCCGTGATGGTGTCCCGTGCAGCTGTGCCAGCCGGAGCAGTCGGGGGTCCCGTCGGCCAAGGGGGGGCTGCCCATCACCATCATCACCGGCGTCTCCATCGTCCCCATCGCTGTCCCCCTCTTTGACCTGTATGGCTAGCCCACATTCGTTGGCCATGTTGTGCAGGATGCAACAGGCCAGGAATAGCCCGCAGGTCTTTGAGGGGCTGTACTATAGGGCACCGCCAGAGGTGTACAGGCAACGGAAATGTGCCTTCAGCATCCCTAATACCCGCTTGATGACATTACATGTGGTGGTGTATGCCTCATTGTAGCATTGCTGCGATGGGGTCACGGGCCACCGGTATGGTGTGAGCAGCCAGGGACAGAGTGGGTATCCACTGTCACCTATGTGTAGAGTGCGGAGGTTTATTTTGTGATCAGCATCGCCCTGCCCCAGGCCATGTGGGCCACTACCCATGCCACCTCTGGCCATGCCCCCCCCAGGCCCTATGATTGTACATGTGGTTTGCATACTCACCCAGTAGGTGTCCAGTGGGGATGTCCCCACTCTCGAAACTGTGCTGACTGGTGCCAGATGAATGAATCATGTGCTCTCCCAGGGTGTGTGGCACAGACATTGATTATGTGCCCCCTGGCATCGCACACCACCTGGCAGTTGATGCTGGCATAGGCCTTGCAATTTATGTATGTGGCCCCCTCGGGGCCAGGTGGTGTGTGTATGGCCACATGGGTGCAGTCTATTGCCCATAGCATGCCAGGCATACGTGCTATCCTGTGGAACTCTTGTATGTTTGCTGTGCACTCCGCCGCTGTGCTGGGGAAATGGATGTACTCTGCAGCATGTGGCAGCAATGCACTGAGGAATTGGGTGAGGTGGCGTGATGTGGCTGACTGGATTATGCCTGTGGTGTCCCCAGTTGGTCTCTGAAGGTACCAGTGGTGAGCAAGCACATGCAGGCTGTTACCTTAGTCTCCTCTGACAGGGCATGGCTCCGTCGTGTGGGTGCCTGAATCACATCACTGCACAGCTCACAGAGCCACCTCAGAATTGCCCTATTCAGGTGGTACCAGCCCACAATCTCAGTATCAGTGTACAGCTCAAAGCTGGCGTGGGCTCGGTACTGCCTGTTGGGGGCATACCACTGACGGCCTTCCATGGCCATGCCCCCTTGCCACCCACCTTCTCACCCCCATCATAACGGCCTCCATTGGGAAGGTGGCACTGGCCATGTCCCTGGCTTGTGTTTACCCCCCCCCGGCAGCTGCTGCTGTATTCCCTCCGCTGTCCTGGCTGCTACTTCCCCTGCACCGGGTACACCTGCCTGTGCTGGCTTCTGTGCTGTGTGGCTCCCCACACCTTCCCTGTGCCTGGCTGTTCAGACTGCCCTTTCCCTGGCCTGCCCTATTTGTGCCTCCTGCTCTGTCTGTCTGGCTAGAGTTCTGCCTCATGTGGCTTCCCTGCAGCGTTCTTGTGCCTCTCCCTTGCTCTTTTTTATTTTGGCTCATTTCCGCTATGGCGCAACTTCTGCTTGCTCCCCTATTGCGCATGGCGCAAGTTGTTGAATATCACACTGTGCCATTTATGCATGGTTCCTCCCCCTTCAGTTGTGCATGCCTTCATTATCATTGTGCTGTTGCTCAGCATGATTTCGGGGGTGCAACTGCCTCCTGCTGAATATCGCAGAGTGGCACAATTTTGGACTTGCGCAGGCGCAACCCTATTGCGTATGGCTCAACTCTTTTGAATATCTGGGCCACAGCCTCTACTTCGATATATTCAATGAACTAAGGTTAGAACACAAAGTCCAGCATGCCACCAGAAATGATAAAATACCTGACATTATTTTAACTAACACCAAACACTGTATATCCAACATTAAAATTAATGCACCTTTGGGAAACAATGATCACAATACTGTTCACTTTCAGGTTACAGGGAACATAAAACAAACAGCTACTGGTGTTCCTGAAACCTTGAATTTCAATAAAGCAATCTTCGATAATATAAAAATTAGCCTAACCCATTGGGATCGGCACACATTGTTTACCAATCTTTCAGCAGAATCTAAATGGGCCCTTATGCTCAATAAACTAAAAAAATTGATAAAGGATAATATTCCTAGAATAAAAATATATGAAAACAATCATAAAAATACGTCTGTGTGGATGAACCCCACAATCAAACTTCTGATTAACAAAAAAAATAAATTGTTTAAGCATATTAAAAATGGTTTAACCCATTTTTGTCCTAAGTATAGAGCATTGGTTAAAAATAAAAAAAAAATAAGATTAAAAACAGCAAAATCCCAGCATGAGATCCAATTGGCCACTAGGGTTAAAGCTAATAAAAAAGCTTGCTTTGAACATGTTAACAAATCTAGGGGTAAAACAAATACTACAGGTCCCTTTCTAACCGATCCCGGCATGATAGCTAGTAACCAACAGGCTGCTGCCATACAGAATCAACATTTTTGTACGGTGTTCAATAAGAAAAGTTTTGGTTTACCAAGTACAGCTGTGACCTCATCCCCTGGGCAGTTCACCATTAAACCTGATAAAGTTCTGGACAGGTTAAAGAGGGTAGATATAAACAAATCACCAGGTCCCGATGAAATTAATCCCAGGGTGTTAAAAGAGCTTGCTAAATTTATCTATCTACCTCTAACTAATATTTTCCAACATTCTCTTGACTCTGGGGAAGTGCCACATGATTGAAAAATAGTGACCGTGGTACCCATTCTTAAGAAAGGTCCAAAAGCCAACCCTGAGAACTACAGACCGATCAGCCTAACCTCTTTAATAGGAAAGATTTTAGAAAATATTATTAAAGACCTCATTCTTGATTCCCTCCATCAAACTGGGTTATCTGACCCTCTCCAACATGGGTTCACTAAATCTAGATCCTGCCAAATGAATCTACTATCCTGCTATGAAAAAGTTACTAGGGAAGTTGACCAGGGTAATTCTGTGGACCATGTGTTCCTAGATTTCGCCTAAGCATTTGATATATTACCACATCTAGAGCTCATAGACACCTTGAGAGCATTCAAACTAAAAACCAATATTGTTAACAGGATTGCTAAATGGCTAGAGGGAAGAAAACAGAGAGTCATTATAAATGGCGAATATTCTAAATGGGCTCCTGCCACAAGTGGGGTCCCCCAAGGGTCTGTTTTGGGCCCCTGTCTTTTCAACATTTATGTTTCTACTCTCACCATTGAAAACCCCAATATATGGATATTGAAATTTGCTGATGACTGTCGAATAGGTACCGTGGTGAACAATACAGCAAGCAGTACTGCCCTCCAACTAGCTCTTGATAACACACAAACTTGGTCCAGCAATGAGAAATTAGTTCTGAATCCCGCAAAGTGCAAAATCAGGCACCTGGGAACACATAACAAACACTTTGGCCAGGATATTCAGACTACACCTTGCAGTGGCGAAAGCCTGGGCACAGCGCAACTGGGATGTGCTGGTGCCAGGGCCAGGTGATATTCAACGGTGATGTGCCATCTTGCAGCACCATTGAATATGGCAAGGTCAGCGCACGCACTGCACATGGTGCAGTGGTACTGTGCCAGTGCAAGCCACAGATAGGGAGCATGGGGATGCGCCAGTGCAAGTGTAGTTGAGCTAGGTGCATCACCTGCGATATTCAGCAGGGGGCATGCAAATGAGGCCATACAATATGCAAGGTGCAAATGGGGCCATTTGTATGTCATTATGGCCCCATTTGCATGCCTTGCACAGGGCAGCCTGGCAACTTGAGCCTGGTGCCATGCATAGCATGACGTGTGCAGTGGAGATCCTGGGGCATCCCCCACCCGGTACCGTGATCATGGTATATGTATAACGTAAAATCCCTGGTGGTCTAGTGGCCCCCCTAGTCCCCAATTCCCTGATAACTGGGGTGAAAGACCTTCCCTGGTAGTTTAGTAGTCCCCCCTCCCACTCAATTCCCCGATTCCCTGAGAAATGTCAGAAAAGACCGACCCTGGTGGTCTAGTGGAACCCCCGTTCCCATTTCCACGATCACAGTACACCACCATCAGACAAATCCCTGGTGATACAGTGGCACCCCAACCCTCCCACCAACACAGAACCCCTTGCCCACCACATGCCCCCATGTCATCGGCAGGTGGCAGCAACCCACCTGCACACCACCCGGCTGCCCGCTGAGTGACAGATACAGTATGGGCTATAAGCCCATTGGTCCCCAGTGTGGACCAATAGGCTTGCAGAGCATACTGTACTAGACAGTCCCAAATAAGCGAATGACTTAAGTCACATATTTGGGACTGTCTAGTACAGTATGCCCTGCAAGCCCACTGGTCCACACAGGGGACCAATGGGCTTACAGCCCATACCGTACCTGTCATTGGGCAAGTGGCCAGGCAGTGAGCAGGCAGGTTGCTGCCACCAGCCAATGACAGGGGAGGCATGGGGTGGGCAAGGGGTTCTGTGTTGGTGGGAGGGGTGGGGGATGCCACTGTATCACCAGGGATTTGACTGACGGTGGTGTACCACGATCATGGAAATGTGTGGGGAGGTTCCACTAGACCACCAGGGTCGGTCTTTTCTGACATTTCTCGGAGAATCGGGGAATCAGGTGGGATGGGAGACCACTAGACTGCCAGGGAAGGAATTCATCCCAGTTATCGGGGACTCAGGGACTGGGGGGGGCCACTAGACTACCAGGGAATGGCGTACTATAGTTACAGTGATTGGGGATTCAGGAGGGAGGGGGGTACCACTAGACTACCAGGGTGCTGTGTGTGCTTCAGGATGGTGTTCTGGGTGGGTGGGTGGCCACTCACGGCTAGTGGCTGCTGTGTTGCACCCTGTGACATGGCAGCTTGCCTGTGGGTGGCTGGGATTTGTTCCCTCTCCTCACAGGCTCAACTTTGAGCCCTCCTATGTGACGTACTGCAGGGTTGTGCCAGCATATGCACTGCACATCCCAGGCTGAATATCGAGATGTGCAGCATATGCATGGGCATGCCACCTGCATCTGCGCTGCATACAATTACATTGCACCCCAGCGCATTGGGAGTTGCGCTGCACTGGGCAACCTTCTCAATATCCCACCAGGGTGCAATGCGGGGTTGTGCCGGTGCAACTCTGTTGCACCAGGTACAACCCCTATGAATTTCCAGGCCTTTATGTACAAACTAGGCAATGATACTCTTCTTGAAACCAACCAAGAATAGGACCCAGGAATAATTGTCAGCCCTGACTTGAAATTCAGATCCCACTGTACAATCCAAATCAATAAAGCTAATCAAAATCTCAATTGTATATTCAGGTACGTATCTAGCCGAAAGAGCAAAGTGTTACTCCCTCTATACATTGCCTTGGTTAGGCCACACCTTGAATACTGTGCCCAGGTGTGGTCCCCATACTGCAAGGAAGACATCTTAAGGATTGAGAGAGTACAACACAGATTCACTAGAGCCATTTCGGGGATGGGAGACAAGCCATGCGAGGATAGGCTGAGACTGCTCAACATGCATATGCTCCAGTATAGAAAACTGAGGGGAGATATGTGTCTCCTTTTCAGACCATTAAGTGACCCTACCCTTAGTAATGAATTGGAAGTAGCTACTAGTGACAACAGAGTCAGTAATAGAAGACACTCCAAACAATTATACCTGGGCAAATGGAATGCCCTGCGAAGAAAGAACTGGTTTAGCCACAGGATTGTCTCAACATGGAATCATCTCCCAGCTGAAGTTGTGGACAGCCCAAATATGGACTCCTTCAAACTAAACTTGGATCTAGTAATTGGAGACAATACTAAAATTTTGTCTTAATTAATACCTCTGGTAAGCACCATGGACTCAAGTCCATATTGGCTTGAATTACCTATGATACCTATGATAATGTGGTCTCCCAGCATCCATTGATCACCGGACCCATATATAAAAAAATACCTGGTGAACTGTGGTTCTCCCCCACCCACCGATAATAGGCGACAAGTAAAAAAGTTCCCATGTCTAGTGGCTCCCCCCACCCGCCAATCACTGGCACCCCAAAAAAAATTTACTTTGTGTCTAGTGCCCCCCACCCACTGATCGTTACTCCATATAAAAATGAAATCACTGGTCTCTAGTGGTTTCCTCCCACCCACCAATTGCCATCCCCAAGTCATAAAATCCCTGGTGTCTAGTGTTCCCCCCCACCAGCCGATTGCGGGCCCAATGTAGAAAAAAAAAACATTTAAATAATTTTCACTCCCTGGTGTCTGTTAGATCCCCTCCCTATCCTTGATTCCCTTTTAAACATTTTCCCTCATTCCCTGGTGTCTAGTGAACCCACCCACCCTGGCAGGAAATCCACAACCACCCTGCTCCCCCATTCCAACCCTGAGTGGGCTACCAGCACAGCTCTTCTCTCTATTCCGTGGCTGACCACCCACTGAGCTGCCAATGAATGAGCGTGTGTTTGTACAATTTTTTGTTCACACACCTCTATTCTACATGCTTTAAACTAAAACAATCAGGTTATGTTAAGACCCTAAAGTTCTAAATAGATCTGCAAAAATTAGTCCTCTCAAATGCTATGTGTTTGAGTTCTTCCTCACTAAAGAGACCAATGGATTAGAGGATTTCCAGATACTTGTTCAATGACTTGCTGTCAGAAAGTTTACTATCTGGTCTACATCAAAGAAGGTGTGGCTCTGGAATTTCCATATAATTATAGGCATGAAAGACAGTATTAGTAGAATATAGTGATTCTGCTTGTATTGTTTAAAATGTCCTGTCAGGATTCTGAATGCTACTCATACATCTTGAAAAATGTGCACTCTAGTGCCATGGAAAGTTATTCCTTTCTTCATCCAAGTTCAAGTTTATGTTTATTTGGATATTAGCCACACAGTCTTGGCTCCTTTTCAATAGTGTCTCATATACAGTCACTTAAAACAGTGTGCATAAAAATAACAATAAATAGTAAACATAACACATGATTAACAATGTTACAGACTCATACTGACAATAACAATTTCAACTACTAACAGTCAAAAAAAATAGCAATACTGAAAATGAGTGCCATTGGTCAGAAAGTACTTCTTTAACTGTATGGTTGATGGTAGTGTGCCAGGTAAAAATATTAATGTAATAAGCAATCTGTTCCAACATATGGGACCACGAATGGCAAATAACTGGCTCTCCTTAATAGAGAACATGCAGAGTAAAAGGATAATTCAGGGGTAAGGGTATTTGAAGAACGTGTGGCAACACAAGAATTTCTCAAAGACACCAGATCACCCAAATAAACAGGGACACTCCCTTTAATACATCTTTTATTAATAACAATAGAAGAAGCTCTCTTCTTTGTTCCAATGGGAGCCATTTTATTGAGTTAAGCAACTCACAATGATGGGTGATACAAGGTGTTCCTAATATTAAATGTGCGAGCCAATCATTAAAGCATCCAATTTGCTTAATTTACCAATTCCACCCCCAAATATAATATCCCCATTCTCTAAGATGGGCATAACTATTTATTTATTTATTTATTTAAAATTGGTGTACGGGAAGAGGCACCCTGAGCTGGGGCTCGCTTCCACGTCATACTCGGTACAAAGTACATACAGGAGTTAACAAGAGGTTAATGTGTTTTAAGTACAATGGAGAGGTAAAAACACTTATCAAAATTGACAGCAATACAAAGCAAGACAAGCAGTTATAAATTTTGACACAAAGGGACCACTAGCAAGGGCCTGGGGCAGGCAGGAAAAGAGCGTAAGAGTCAGGAGGGTGGTCAGCTCAGGCTGAGGAACATCTGTGAACACAGAGCAGGGAGGCATTATTGAGGAAAATACTGAGGAGACACTGAGGAGTTTAAGAGCATTGGGAGCACAGAGATAGGGGGAGTAGTCTGAGAAGTCTTTTAAGGGATGAGAGAGGGGATGCAAAGTGAAGGTTGGAAGGTAGGTTATTCCAGAGTAAAAGGAAACAGTATGAGAAGCCGGACTGGCCAGCAGTGGTGTGGGAATGGGGAATGGAGAAGGTGCAAGAGTCTCTGTGGCATAGAGAGTAGGTTGTGAGCTAGGCAGGTGTGAGGCGAGAAGACAGGTGGGGGGAAGGGAGCCAAACTAAAACTTGGCAATGAGAGAGGCACAGTGGGTCAATCTCATGTGAGAGAATGGAGAGAGGGAGAGAGGGGCATAGATGAGACAGTGGTGGGTAAAAGGGGAGAAGTTGGTGGCAAAGCAGCAGAAGGAATTTAGTAGGGTGTCAAGTTTGGAGAGGGAGGAGGCTGGAGCAGTTCCATAGACTATGTCGGCATAGTTCAGGAATGGCAAAATTGTTTTGAGGACTAATTCACACCGAGTTGGGAGTGAGAGGCTGTCTTTCTGGTGGTAAAGGATGGCTAGTTTGGGCCGGAGTTTGGTGCAGATGGCATCGAAGTGTGTAGAGAAATCAAGGTGACTGTCCAAGCCAAACACCCAGGTACTTCAAGGTGGGGACTATCTCGAGGGGGGACCCATCCCAGGTGGTGATTGCTGGGGGGGGCTGGGAGGGAGTTTAACTTCTGTCTGGAACCAAAAAACATGATGACTGTCTTTTTGGCATTGAGTTTAAGTTGGTTTGATTGGAACCAGGACTTCACATTGTTGAAGTCATTTTGGAGATCAGGGAAGACACTGTCATGGGATGGGCTGGAGGCATAGATGACAGTGTCATCTGCATACATGTGTATGTTAGAAGAATGACAGACAGACAGAGGGAAGGTAATTTAGGAAGAGAGAGAGAAGAAGATGGGGCCAAGGATAGAGCCTAGGGAACTCCAGAGTGGATAGGGAGAGGGGTAGAAAGTGCATCACCTGTTTGGACTGATTGTTGATGATTTTGAAGGTAGGAACGAAACCAGTCAATTGCAGATTTAGCAAGGCCAAGTGAAGTAAGTTTGTGAAGAAGGAGACAATGAGAGACGGTGTTGAAAGCTTCAGCAAAGTCGATGAAGATTGTGGCGGTGATATGGCTTTGGTCCATGGCAGTGAAGATGGAGTCAGTGATGTGCAGCAGAGAGGAGATAGCTGAATGTTGTTTCCAAAAGCCTGATTGTACTGGTGATAGGGAGTTCATTCAGGAAAGAAAGTCAGAGAGTGGCCAGAATGAGGGATTCCTGGACTTTGGCAAGGGAGGGGAGGAGCACGATAGGCCAATAATTTCCAGTGGATGATGGATCACCACCCTTGTGCAAAGGAAGGACGTTGGTTAACTTCCAGGCATTTGGAACAGAGACTTCAGAGATGGACAGCTTTAGTATGTGTGTAAAGGGGGCAACTATAGTGGGGATGGAGATGTGGAGCAGCTTTGGATGGAGGCCATCAGGGCTGGATTTGGAGGGGTTGAGAGAGAGGAGCACGGAGTACACTTCAAGAGGAGAGAAAGGAGGAAAGAGGAAGCAGGAGGTTGAGGGGAGAGGAGACGGAGATGTGGGAGGAGGGAGGGGATCAGGCAGGGCACAAGAGATGAAGAACTTATTGAAGGCATCAGCTACAGAGGCAGGCGCAGAGATCAGGCAGCCATCAAATTTAAGGACCGGGCAGGCTTGTTGAGAGGGGGGATCCAGGAGGGAGTGGATCACCTTCCAGAAAGAAACATAGAAACATAGAATTTGACGGCAGATAAGGACCGCTTGGCCCACCTAGTCTGCCCATTTTCCTACCTAACAGATAAGCTGCAGATCCTAGTTAACCAACAGCTTACTTCCTCTTACCCGCCCCTAGGACTGCCTTATGCCTGTCCCATGCATTCTTGAAGTCCCCCACTGTTCTTGACTCCACGACCTCCTCAGGGAGGCTGTTCCATGCATCCACAACCCTCTCAGTGAAAATACTTTCACATTACCCCTGAGCCGTCCCCCCTCTATCTTCAAATTGTGCCCCCTTGTTCTTGCACATCTCTTTTCTGGAGGATGCTACCCTCTTGGACTTTGTTAATTCCCTTGAGGTACTTGAAAGTTTCTATCATGTCCCCTCTCTCCCTTCTTTCCTCAAGAGTATACATATTAAGCTCCTTTAGTCTTTCTTTGTATGTCTTCTGGTGCAGACCCTGCACCATTTTGGTTGCCCTCCTCTGAACAGCCTCCACTCTGTCTATGTCTTTGCGGAGATGGGGTCTCCAGAACTGCACACAGTACTCCATATGGGGTCTCACCAACTGTCTGTACAGAGGGATAACAGCTTCCTATTTTCTACTATTTATGCCTCTTCCTATGCATCCCAGTATCCCCCCAGCCTTCCTTACTGCCTTCTCACATTGCTTGCCCACCTTTAGGTCATCTGATATAATTACCCCCAGGTCCCTTTCTATTTTTACTGTTGTCAGTATCTCACCCCCATTGTGCACGCTTCCCCTGGGTTTTTGTTTCCCATGTGCATTATCTTGCACTTCTTTGCATTGAATCTGAGCTGCCATACATTTGACCATTTCTCCAACCTTGCCAAGTCCCTTCTCATCCTTTCCACTCCATCTTGTGTATCAACCCTGTTGCAGATCTTTGTGTCATCTGCAAAGAGACATGCTTTTCCTTCCAGTTCCTCTGCAATGTCACTTATAAAGACATTAAAAAGGACCGGTCCCAGTACTGAACCCTGCGGTACCCCACTAGTAACCCTCCTTTCTTCACTGTATACTCCAATTACTACTACCCTTTGTGTCCTGTTGTCTAGCCAATTTTTTATCCAGGCTACCACCTTGGGACCCATTCCAAGGCTGGCTATCTTGTGTATTAATCTTTTGTGTGGGACTGTATCAAATGCCTTGCTAAAATCTAGGTAGGCCATGTCCACAGCCCCTCCCTGGTCTACTACTTTGGTCACCCAGTCAAAGAAATCTATTAGATTCGTCTGACATGACCTCCCATCATGAATCCATGCTGCCTTGGGTCCTGTGCCCCACTGGCCTCTAGGTACTCAACAATTCTTTCCTTCAGAAGTGATTCCATCATTTTTCCTACCACTGAGGTCAAACTAACTGGTCTGTAGTTTCCTGCCTCTGTCCTGCTCCCACTTTTGTGAAGAGGAATCACATCTGCCCTCCTCCAGTCCTCGGGTACCACCCTATCCTCCCATGATTTGTTAAAGAATGTAGTCAGCGATGTCACTAGTTCTACCCTTAGTACTTTTAGAATTCTTGGGTGAATCCCATCAGGCCCCATTCCTTTGTCCACCATCAATTTTATGAGTTATTTCAGAACCCTTTCTTCTGTAAATGGACTGGTATCGACCCCCATCTTCAGAGTGTTTCTCTTGTTTGGTTTAGGTAACTCCCCCTCCTCTTCCTTTGTGAATACTGAGCAGAAATATTTGTTCAGTATCCCTGCTTTTTCACTGTCACCCTCTACCCACATTCCCTCCCCTTTACTAAGCTTCAGTATCCCTCCTTTGGTCTTTCTTCACTCCCTAATGTACCTATAAAAGGTCTTATCCCCCTTCTTAACAGAATTGGCTATCCTTCCCTCGGTTTGGGCCTTTGCTATTCTGACTGCCTTCCCAGCCTCTTTCTGCTTTAACTGATAAAGTTCTCTGTCCTGCTCCTTCTGTGTTTCCTTATATTTCCTGAATGCTGTCCTTTTCTCCTTAACCTTCCCTGCCACCTCTTTTGTGAACCATAGCGGTTTTTTCCTTCGTTGTGTTTTATTGATTTGCTTTACACAAAGGCTTGTTGCCTCTGTGATGGCTGTTTTGATCACTCCCATTGTTCCTCCACCCTCCTTCTTGCCTGTTTGCTAGTGCTTTTCTGAGGCACTCTCTCATTTTCCAAAGTCAGCCCTCCTAAAGTCTAGTACTCTTGCTTTTGTATGGCTTGATTGTATGGCTGTGTTTATCGTGAACCACACTGTTTGGTGGTCGCTTGTTCCCAGATGGCTACCCACTTCTAAATCTGAGATTCTTTCTCCATCCCCATTTGAAAGTACCAGGTCTAAGATTGCTCCCTCCCGAGTGGGTTCTGATACTAGCTGTCTGAGGCATGCCCCCTGTAGGGCATCAAGAATGACCCTGCTCTTGGACATGCTTGCAGCAAAGGTGCTCCAGTTAACATCTGGCATACTCAGGTCCCCCATCAACAATATCTCCCCTTTTTCTGCCATTCTAAGAAAGCCTTCTATCATTTCCTTGTCCATTCCCTCCCACTGAGATGGGGGTCTGTATACAACCCCCATGTGGATTGTGGTGCCATTTCCTGTCTCCAGGGTGACCCAAAGTGCCTCATCTGCTCCCTGTTTACTCTTTAGTTTTGTTGCTTTGATCCCTTCCTTTACATAGAGAGCTACCTCCTCCTCTTTTACCCTCCCTGTCCCTCCTGTAGATTGTGTATCCTGGTATGGTGACATCCCAGTCATGGTTCTCTGTGTACCATGTTTCTGTGACTGCCACAATATCCAGGCAACCCTCTTCCATCAAGGCCACTAGTTCAGAGAGCTTGTTACACAGACTACGGGCATTGGTACTCATCACCCTCCACTTTTTGATAGCCCCTTACCCCATTTAGCCCCATTTCTGTCCTTACTGCCTTTGCCTTTTTTACATTTAAATCTGTTCTGCTCCTAATAACTTCTGTACCTTGGTGTTTACCTCCTAATCACCATGTTTTGTGGGGAGGCTTAGATTTCCTGCTTCTTTTCATTGCCTCCTTGGCTAGTTTAAATGCTTGCCAATGAAGCATTCAAACCTCTCACCTAGGATCCTGGTTCCCCCCCTGGACAGATGCAGACCATCACACCAGTATAGGTCTTGCGTCCCTCCAGGTGGCTCCCCAGTCCCCAATGAAGCCCAAACCCTGAGCTCCACACCAGTTTTTCAACCACTCATTGAATTCCCTGGTGAGAAGTGCCCTAGCATCTCCCTTGCCATAGACAGGCAGCACCTCCTAGAAGGTTACAGTATGCGCTACTTGTCTAAGACCCCTTCCCAACTCTACAAACTCCTTTTGCACTGCTCTGATCACATTTCTAGCCAGGTCATTTGTCCCTAGGTGGACAATGACATCCAGATCCCTCCCTCGTGCAGCTTCTCCCACGATCCTGAGGATTCGCTTCCTGTCCCTCCAAGCCGTGGCGCCAGGAAGGCACTCCACCTCCCTCTCCCTTCCCTCCCCACCCTACCCCTAATGATTGAGTCCCCACCAGGAGTTGCTTCCTTCCCCTGTGGGGTCCCATGCCACCCTCCTTGGGTCTCCTTTGTGAAGGTTCCCTGCATCCTCCTTGGTCTCCACTGCATGTGCCTCCTTAGAGGAACCACTATCCACCAGAAGAGCGAATGAATTGTGGAGAGGTACAGCTGGAGGGATGCAACTCTGTTCCACCACCCTCTCCCTCCTTGAGCCCACCCTGGCCCAGCCTCTCCTCTTTCTTGGCAACCTCTGAGGTAGTGGCATTGGCCCTGGTGGCCCCTGGGTGGGGGAGGAGGTTTCACGAATCCTAGCCAGGTCTGCCTGGAGACGGGCAACCTCCTCTCTCAGACCAGAGAGGTGCCTGCAAATAGGGCAGCATCGCAGCCTCCAGAATGTCTCCCGGAACACTGCCGCCCCACAGCCATTGCACTGCACCACTCCTATCATGTTTTATTTTGTGTCCCCTCTACTGTTTCTCTGGATGCTTACTCTCTCCTCCCCTTACAATTCTCACCCTTCCTGTTCTGGGACAGCAACTTCCTATCTTCTTTAGTAGCCTCCTTCTTCCTTGCTCAATATCAGACCACCAGCAGCTGGGGGGGGGGGAGAGTGAGCTGCTTTTTCTACTTTAGGGTTGACAAAACCAATGTTTCTCTATGATCCTTTCCCTCCTACTGCCAAACAGGAAGTTCCTGTTGACAGTCAAATCCAGTGACTAATAAAAGTAGAACTGGCTTTGGATGGGTGGGTGGAGGGGTGGGATGGAGGGCAATTAGTAAGAAAAAATGCTAGCAACAGGAAGTTGTAATTTGACTCACCTGCTTTTATAGTGTCTAAACCACACCCCCAGGTACGCTCTCTTTCCTCCTACTGGTTTAGCAAAGTCAGCTGATACAGTACCTTTCACTGCACAGAATACACACTAACCTTCTTTCTTTTCTTTCATTTTTTAACCCCAAATACGTCCCCTTCTACTTCTAATAAAGTTATCTGTCTACTTAATCTTAACAGACGCTGACTCCTGCTGAGATATACGTTTTAAATTAAGAAGAAAATGTAGCTTCTTTTAGTTAGCTGCTTTCTGCTCTACAAGCAAGGCTAGCAACAGCAAGAAGCTGGGGAATTTGGGCACTGATCATGTTTGGATTCAAAAGAAGAGGCCTTGGACTGGTGAATGGCCTTTGTGAACTTGTTTCTAAGTTGTTGGTAAAATTGGAGGTCACTTAGGGAAAGAGATACTTTGTAGCATCTCCAAGCTTTGTCCCTGCAATGGCACAGGGCAATAAGGTTGGAAGTGATCCATGTGTGGTGGTGGCGACACTTTACCCTTGCTTTCCTGAAGGTCATGTGCAGGTATGTTGTATGTTGTATGTGTATGGTTGACAAATAGAAAGCAGCAGGTAAGGAATAGGGTGTGTTATCAGAACCTCAAGAGGTGGGAAGTGGTGTTTCCCAGGGGTTGGTATTGGGACCATTATTGTTCAGCTTATTTATTAGTGATTTGGATATAGGAAGTGGGAATAAGTTAGTGAAATTTGCCGATGACGTAAAAATTGGAGGGGTAGTAGATACTTTTGATGATAGGTTGACATTTGGAAGGGATATAATGCAAATTTTGGAACGGGTAGATGGAAATGGAATGAATTTTAATGATGATAACTGCATTATAATGCACTTAGGGAAGAAAAATGTTCACCAAAATTAATATATGAAGAGTATAAAACTAAAAGTATCTAAATGTGAGCGGGATCTAGGCATCTATCCAAGGAGACTTGAAGAATGATTTACAGTGCAGAAATATTGGCATTGCATTGCATTGGCATAGGAGGAGTGAAGGAGGCAGGGGGAACTGTGGAGGCAATTTGGGTCACCTTGATAACAAGGGGGGGCAAGAGAGTAAAAATAGGAGTGGTGTATAGACCTCCTGCGCTGGCGGAAGAGCTGGAGGAGAGTCTGGTGGCAGATGTTGGTAGGCACTGCAGATTGGGCAGGGGAAGGGTGGCTGTGTTGGGGGACTTAAACATGCCAGGAATGGACTGGGAGACTATGACATCCTTGGTGGCCAGGGCACAGAGGTTGTTGGATGTCTTTCAGGATGCGTTCCTAACTCAGCAGGTTGAGGAACCGGCCAGGGAGGCATGGATACTGGATGTGGTCCAGGCACACAGTGACCAGATTGGGGGCCTGAAGGTAAGGGACCCGTTGGCGGGGAGCAACCATGCCATGGTCTGGTTCAGCCTGGACCTAGGAGGGGTAGAAGGCTGCACAAAGACAGAGGTAACTGGCTTTGGGGGGGGTTTCAAGGAAATGGGAAGGATCCTTAAGAAGCATTTGGATGGGATTGAGCCAGACATGGGTGCTGACAGTAGGTGGGAAATCATCGGGGGAGGGGGTGCAGGATGCTGCCAGCACCTGTGCAAGAGTAAGATGAAAATGTGGTAGGGCCCATAAACCCTGCTGGTGGACCAGGGAGGTTCAGAAGGTGGTGAGGGGAAAGAAGGCGGCTTATAGACATTTCAAGTTCTCAAGGAGTGAAAGGGATTGAGGGGAGTACGAGTTGATGGCCAGAAGGGCCACTAGGGTGGTGAGGGCAGCTAAGGCAAGGAAGGAGCAGAACCTGGCCAGGGAAATTAGGAGAGGGAACAAGGGGTTCTTTAGATACATTGGGTAAAAATGAAGGGTGATGGGGCAGATTAGCAGGATTAAAACAGGGGAGGGATGGGCACAAGACCTGGGGGAGCAGGCTGAGGTACTAAATGAGTAATTCACATCAGTTTTCACCAAGGAAAATGGGGGAGCTGCATCACACATGGGAGGAGATGGTGAAACTGAGGAGGGGGGACCCTTGCCAATTGGCGGGTCTGGGAAGAGGAGGGCCATCACTGGCAGGAGGGGGGAAGGTAAAGCAGGGAGATGAGGTAGCAGAAGTGGAAATCACAGCAGAGAGAGTGCGGGAAGCCCTCAGGTCCCTTAAGATGGAGAAAGCACCGGGGCCAGATAAATTACATCCCAGAGTGCTGAAGGAACTGGAGGATGTCCTGGGGAAACCTCTGGTGGAGTTTTTCAGCATCTCTTTGAGGACAGGGTGGGTGCTCCAGGACTGGAAGGTGGCGCATATAGTGCCTATCCACAAGTGGGATCAAGGGAGGTGGCAGGGAACTACAGGCCCATCAGCCTGACATCAGTGGTGGGCAAGGTGATGGAGGGCATTGACAAGGAGAGGCTGGGGCGGACCTGGAAAAGTCAGGGTACCTGGATGATAGACAGCATGGATTTGTCCCAGGGAAATTGTGTCAGACAAACCTTGTGGAGTTCTATGACTGGGTGATGAGTGCCTTGGACCTGGGTAGACCGGTGGACATCTTCTATCTTGACTTCAGCAAGGCATTTGACTCTGTTCCTCACAGGAGCCTGTTGAATAAGCTGGGAGAAATGGGGTTGGGGAACCAGATAATCAGATGGATAGGCAATTGGCTCCAGGACCGGACCCAGAGGGTCGTCATTGGCTGGATAGTCTCATCCCCAAGGAGGGTCATTAGTGGGGTCCCTCAGGGATCGGTGCTTGGGCCCCTCCACTTCAGTGCCTATGTCTCTGACATAAGGAAGGGTTTCAGGAGTGAGATGAGTCTCTTTGCGGATGACTCAAAACTGGGGCGGTGGTGGATGGGGAGATGGGGAGGGTGGTCCTACAGGGGGAACTGGAGGCTCTGGAAAGGTGTTCTAGAAAGTGGAAGCTGAGGTTCAATGCAGGGAAATGCAAGGTACTGCATCAGTGAGCCAGAAACGCAGGCCAAGTGTACACCCTGGGGGGGGGGAATGCTACAAGGCTCAATGGCTGAGAGGGACCTGGGGGTGGTGGTGGATGTCAAGATGTACAACTCTGAGACTTGTAGGAGGGCAGCAGCCAAGGCCAACAGGATGCTGGGATGCATTGCTAGGGGGATCACCTCCAGAAGGAGGGAAGTGATACTCCATCTGTATAACTGCTTGGTGAGGCCGCACCTCGAGTAGTGCGTGCAGTTTTGGAGGCCACACTTAAAGAGGGACATTAACCTCCTGGAGAGGGTCCAGAGGAGGGCAACCAAAATGATCTGGGGCTTGGGGGACAGGACCTATGTGGAGAGGCTCGAAGAGCTAAATATGTACACATTGGAAGAGAGAAGGGACCGGGGAGACATGAGAGAGGTCTTCAGGTACATGAAGGGGTTAAGTAGGGGAGGAGCAGTCAGGGTGCTCCGAAGGAAGGGGGGGCAACTAGAGGGCATGGGTGGAAGCTGGAGGGGGGAGATTTAAGGGAGAAAGGAGGAGGTGCTACTTCACTGAGAGGGTGATGGAGCCATGGTATGAGCTGCCCAGGGGGCTGGTGGAGGCAGAGATGGTGAAGGGGATCAAGAGGGGGTGGGACAGGTACAGGGGAAGTGTTCTGGAAGCAAAGTCCTCTGCAGTGGGAATATCCAGTACTGGGAAGGGAGAAGCCAGAGAGGGCGAGGGGGGCAGCAAGTTCAGCTCCCAGGGTGGGGGCTGACCAAACGAGCAGACACGAAAGACCGTTAGGCCTATTCTGCTGGCATTTTAGTATGTTAGTATGTTAAATATATCAAATAAGGCTATGTTTTTGGTAAATAGTATTAGACGAGGTTTCCACTCTAGAAGTAGGATGTTCTGATGCCATTGTATATGACCCTGGTGAGGCCCCTATTGGATTACTGTTCAACGGTATGGAGTCCATACTTAGTTAAGGATGTCAAAATGGTAGAGAAGCCACAGAGGACATATACAAGGATGATTTCAGGGTGTGAGAGGTTGGATTATGAGGGGAGATTGAGGATGTTGGGTTTGTGGACTCTAAAGGATGGGGGGGCATGCTGTTTCTATTTAAAATCTTAAAGGATGAGAGTATGAGGAAAGAGTTGGAGATGGAATTTAAGGATCAAAAATATCAGTTGAGAGGGCATAATAAGCAGCTAAAGGAAACAGTGTGTAGGACGGATATAAGAAAAAATGGGTTTAAGAATAGAGCAATGAGAATGTGGAATAGATTACCGCATGAAATAGTAGATGCAGAGAATGTTGAGGTTAATAAGATCAGAATAGACAGGTACATGAATGAAGTTGGTAATTTAGGTTGCCACCACTAAATTATAGGGAAAGCTTATATGGGCTCTGCCTTCCTATATTCCAGTACGAAATCCAGTCCCAAGTGCAATTGAAGATGTAACAGAAGTGGGTTAAGGCAAGGTCTACATCAGGGGCAGAAAACACTGGTTGCCAGTCAGCATTGAGAGGTCATGCAGCAGGATGGCTTCATGGAGGGAGTGGAGGGGTGGGTCTATATGAATTTGGGATGGAAGTGGAGGGTGTGGATTTTATGAATGCAATAGGTAATACAGAGATCACTGAGGGCATTGGAGGGGATGCCTGAGACATTGATGCAGTGGGGGTGAGATGATGAAATCCAATCTAGGAGGGATTGATTTTGGAATCGAGGGTTTAGACGGGTAGGTTCTTGAATGAGTTGAGAGAGGTTGAGGGCTTCGATTGATAGGGAGGTGGGTTTGGCAGATGGGGAGAGTCAGTCGATATTGAAGTCACCTAGGAGCAGGAGCTCACCTTTCTTGTGAGGGTGAAGATAGTGGAGATGGCCCTGATAACAGAGTCCTGTGAGGCCTTGGGTGGGGCATACAGAGCACCAACATAGAGGGGGACAGAGGAGGGTTGGGAAACATGGGCAATAATGAGTTCATGGGAGGAGGGCCAGGATTCCTTGAGGAATAGGAATAGAGTTATTAGCTCTACAGTGCTCTTCCTTACATCCCATAATAATGGATCACAGTGCCTGTAGAGGAATCCTAACCTTGGGCCAACCCTTTTGACAATACTTTAAATGTGATGTTCCCAGGTGAGTTACAAGTCCAATCTTATCCCCAGATATTTATAGACTGGGACCTGGGACAACTGGTATTCACCCTTCTTTAAAATTGTCATATAGTCCTTACCCACAGCTGTCCTCCTGTTTGACTTAAATTACATCCCCTCTGGTGATTTTGCATTCAAAGTCAAATTACTTTGACCCTGTAATTCTTGTAGCCCTCTAAAAGCCAGTTGGAGGTTCACCTGCATCTCAGATCAGTCTCACTCCAACTATACAGAGCCATATTGTCAGCATACATGTATACCTCACCCATGGGTGCCATTGTTCCGCATCATTCATATATAGAGCTGGGCAAAATGTTCAAATTCTGCTTTTGTGGAACATTTGCAATATTTTGAAAAATTTTGCAAACTTCTACCACTGGTGGAATTAGAATCTTCCAAATGTGTTTGGCAGATTTTCACCCCATTCCATGGAATTGTTTGGCTTAACTGCAGAATAATACACAGATACTGTGGAATGACAATTCTGGATCATTCAGTAATACATGTAATCATTCCACAGTTCGATGATCAAGTTCTGCACAATTTCTCTCTGCAGTATAATTCATTAATCCACAGTTCATACGTTCATTCTGCAGTTCATCACTGAACTGCAGAATGAATGTATGAATTATGGATTATTGTATTAAAGGAAACCTACATGAGCTGTTTTTCTCTGTTAGTCATTTTGTCCCCCCACTGCCTCGTTTGATGGTTCATGCCATGCAGATGATGCCATATCTTTTATTTTCTCAGTAAAGCCACTCATTTGCAAAATGGAGTTGTTTGTATTTCCTTCTGATCTGACAATTTTCAGGAATCCTGACCCATGTGCGATGCCAGCAGTGTGCGCGTGCTGCACCACAAGATGACATCATCAAAGTGAATTGGTCTTAGTGTGAATACTGTTGCAAGTCTATGAATCATGGTATCCTTTCCCTTTCGCAAGTTGCTCATGAAAAAAAACATTTTCATTTAACTTTCAGGCTGTGTGGTGTTTCTATGCAATCTCGACCTTGGCACACTAATATTACTTTTAATAGATTTTTCTTATGCCATGATAAGTACTCTGTGACTCAGCCTCGGGTTCATAATTTCATAGTGTACCAATGCATACTTTTCAAACAAATGGCACCCTAGAAATGTTATTCCCTTTTTAGGTTTTGTTGTCTGACATACATTATCTTCTGATATAAATCACCCACATCACAGCAACTTTTCTCTAACACCTACTGTATGTTTTAATATCTTTGCCCAAAGCCACACTTACTGTTGTGTCTCATCCTTGTGCTCATAATCTATCAGTATACCATCACATTTGTTTAAAATAAATGGCATCTTTGAACTGTTATTTTCCCTTCTTTTTTTGTTGTTGTCTAACGTGCATTCTCTTTTGATTGCTCCATCATGATGTGTGCCCAGTGAGTAGCGATGCTCCTGTAGCAGACTGTTCTGTTGCCTCTGCTGAGTGGTGGGTGTGTGTGTGTGTGTGGGTGCGTGCGTGAGCGCATGCACTGTCATAAATTAAGTGCTGCTGAGAGTCATTCTGTTTGATGTTCTATCTCTTTTTCCTACAAAAATATATTATGCTGATAGTTCAATGTGTGTGCGCTAACCTTATCCTATCACCACGTCATCAGTAACTACTTCAAAAACTGCACTTGAAGAGAAAGAGAAACCACCAATAATGTAAGTCACATAGAATTAAATGGTTTATGTGACTTTGTGTTGAAAAAATAAGGCATGGGAGCATAGACACATGCAGTTGAATGCTCTGACAAAACCACAGGGCAGCTTCCAGCACATGATCTACAACAATCACAGATGCTGTCAACAATAGAAAAGTGCGTGAATGTTCTCACCGACTCACTCTGCTGAATGGCACAATTCTGCCTCCTAAGGTTCTGTGTGATAATGGTGATCACAGAACTGTGATTGCTGTTAGGGTGAGTGTACATCTCCAAACACCAAAACGGTGATGTACACTCCCAGCGAGGCAACTCAGTAAGTATTTATGAGGGGGCTTCACCCCCCACACATCTCTCAGTAAAAATAACCAACTCTGAGGAGGGGTGCATGTTGGGGAGGGGAACAACAGCAATAAAAAAAAAAACGTAACACCCGCTCCCATAAAGAGCACAAAATATTGTGCTCCTCCCCAGCCACGAGCCCTGCACCCTCCCCACTGTAGCCAACAACCCTCACCACCACTCAATGCAGCCAGCTCGGTGGCTTCCCACTTCACCACCCCTCACATACCTTCCCTCCTTTTTCAGTCTATGTGTTGCTCTTCCATTCGCCCTGTCCTTCCCTGTCACTACCCTGTCAGGGTAGCTGACATTGCAGGTGCTGAGACTTGAGTTGCTCATATTTGAGTCACTCAATCAGAGTTGCTGAATTAATGGTATACTGTCTCCTAAGTATGTGAAGACTTACACTTAGCCCCCTTCACTCATCACACACACTACGAAATCTCACAGAGTGAAGACAATCTACAGATACCACACATATAAATACCACACTAACAGAATTATTTTTTTTTGCATGCTCTGTTTATGCCCCCTTCCATCCTACCTGTCTGCCCTCTCCTTCAGGCAGCCAAGTCCTCACCCTCCACTGCTTCCCCAATCTCCCATCTGTCTGCCACCCCCACCAGCCTGTCTCGACATATCCCTTCATCAGGGGGCCCCCGTGCCTGTGGGTGGCATTCAGGAGGGAAGAACGAGGTGCCCTTTGGCACACTCTTGCATCTTGGGTGGGTGGCACATGTTGACTCAGGGGTTTCCCAGCTTCACAGCCAGGAGAGGTGGGCCACTGTCATCCAGTTGGCATGGGTGGCCATTTTTCTTTTTTCTGGTTACCCCACCTCCTGGGAAAGCAAGCTGCAACATCCTCATAACCTGCACATGTGGTGTGTGGTCACCCACGCTGCAAAGCGCAAGGTCAAATCTGACCATGAGGAACCACCAATGGGCAATTCCTCCACAAACCACCTCCCAGGAGGAGAGTATCCGAAGGACACTCCTGAGCACTCCCTTCCAGCCTCCGCTCCAGAAGCTCCGGGCTCAGGTGTAAAACACGGTTGCCAGCATGCCAGGTGATCCCCTATCACCTAGCCCCATGGAGCTGGCTACAGAATTATTTTAATAAAGTCTGGGAACATGCACTCCTTATTCTTATAAACTTGAAGGCTCTGACCCAGCCACCACCATGGACTTTCAGCACATGATCAAGTACAATCACAGATGCTGTCACCATTATGAAAGTCCGTGGAAGCTGTCCCTGACTCACTTCACAGTGTGACAGAGCTCTATCTACTGAGTATGTGAAGACTTACACAGAGTCACCTCCACCCCACCACATGCACATGCAGTCACACACACTGCACCATGTCAGGATGCAAAAACAATCTGCAGATACCTCACACAAAAACAGCACACAAACAGTACAATTTTAATACATCAATATTTATATTATGCTTAAGATAAACAGAAAAAATTATGGGGCAATTATTCTTACATTCTTGTACATAACACACTGACAGAACTAGCCCTCACATCAGAAACTGTGCAAATTTGCAGCTTACTGCTACTAGAAAGACATATCTCACTGTCTGCCACTCTTACCGATGATTTTTGCAAGGCACATTGTTGGTTCTCCACCAACAAACTGTTGGTCAATGCTGCCAAAACAAAGGCCATGCTTTTTGGTTCCAAACCAAAACTGTTCACCATTGCCCACAACGGCAGCCTTCTCACTGTCAGATCCCCAGATTGGTCTCCCATTGACACTGTTCCCACCTTCAAGTATCTGGGGGTAATCCTAGATCCATCCCTAACCTACACTGACCACAATGCCTCAGTGATCAGGAGCATCAACCAAAGGATAGGGCTCTGCTATTGCCTGATTGATCACCTATTGCTGGAAGCCTGCCTTGCTATTGCCCATGACAACCTCCTCCCCCTCCTTGACTATGGCTGCCCAGCGTACTCACTTGCCTCAATTACCAGTCTGAACCACTTGTACACTACCTACAATAATATATGTCACCTTGCCTTCCACGCCACTCTCCTCACTCACCACTGCTCTCTTTACCAGTCCTTTAACTGTCTCCCTTCAAAAGCATGGCACTCCTACCTGCTGACCCAGACCATTGCTGATACCTTGCAAAATCCCTCCTACTTTCCACTATCCATTCTAATCTGGCCCAGAACCTACTGCTGCAATCAATGTCAGTCTTCCCACTTCCAACTAGAATGTCCTAACATAACTATGAAGATGGACCTAAGAGCCTTCTCTGCAGCCAGACTTTCACTTTGGAATGACCTCCCCTCCTCCTTACATTCCCCCGACCCCTATATAAATCTAAATTCCTTTAGACTTTAGAAGGGCTGACTTTGGCATAATGGGTGAATACCTGAGGAATGCATTAGCAAATGGCCAGAAAGGAGGGGTGGAAGAACAATGGAGAAAAATCAAAACTGCCATCATGGAGACAACAAGCCTTTGTGTGAAACAAATAAAGAAAACAAAGCGGAATAAAAAAACACTACGGTTCTCAAAAGAGGTGTCAGGGAAGGTTAAGGAGAAAAAGGCTACATTCAAAAAGTATAAGGAATCACAGAAGGAGCACGACAGGGAACTGTATCAATTAAAGCAGAAAGAAGTGGGGAAGGCAGTCAGAAAAGCAAAGGCCCAAACTGAGGAAAAGATAGCCAACTCAGTTAAGAAGGGGGATAAAACCTTTTATAGGTACATTAGGGAGCATAGAAAGGTTAAAGGAGGGATAGTGAAGATTAATAAAGGAGAGAGGAGGTGGGCAGAGGGAGACAGTGAAAAGGCAGAGATACTGAATGAATACTTTTGCTCAGTATTCACAAAAGAAGAAGAGGATGAGTTACCTAAACTAAACAATAGAAGCACTCTGGGTAGTGGGGTTAACGCCAGTCCATTTACAGAAGAAAGAGTCCTGAAAGAACTCCTAAAACTCAAGGTAGATAAAGCAATGGGGCCTGACTGGATTTACCCTAGAATCCTAAAAGAACTAAGGGAGGACCTAGTGACACCACTGACCACACTTTATAACAAATCATGGGAGGATGGGGTGGTACCTGAGGACTGGAAGAGGGCAGATGTGATTCCCCTTCACAAAAGTGGGAGCAAGGCAGAAGCAGGAAACTACAGACTATTAGTTTGACCTCAGTGGTGGGGAAAATGATGGAATCACTTCTGAAAGAAAGAATTGTTGAGTACCTAGAGGCCAGCTGGGCACAGGACCCAAAGCAGCATGGATTCACAGCAGAAAGGTCATGTCAGATGAATCTAATCAATTTCTTTGACAGGGTGACCAAAGTAATAGACCAGGGAGGGGCTGTGGATGTGGCCTACCTAGACTTTAGCAAGGCATTTGACACAGTTCCACAGAAAAGATTAATAATCAAGTTAGCCAGCCTGGGAGTGGGTCCCAGGGTGGTAGCCTAGGTAGCAAACTGGCTACACAACAGGACACAGAAGGTAATAGTGAATGGAACACATTCTGAAGAAAGGGGGGTTATTAGTGGAGTACCTCAGGGCTCAGTACTGGGTCCAGTCCTCTTTAACGTCTTTATAGGTGACATTGCAGAGGGTCTGGAAGGAAAGGTATGCCTCTTTGCAGATGACACAAAGATCTGTAACAGAGTTGATACACAAGGGGGTGTAGAAAGGATGAGAAGGGACTTGGCAAGGTTGGAGGAATGGCCAGAGAGATGGCAACTTAGATTCAATGCAAAGAAGTGCAAAGTAATGCACCTGGGAAATAAAAATCCAGGAGAAGAGTACACAATAGCAAGGGAGGTACTAACAACAACAATAATGGAAAGGACCTGGGGGTAGTCATATCAGATGACCTAAAGGTGGGTAAGCAATGTGAGAAGTCAGTAAGGAGAGCCAGGGGGATACTGGGATGCATAGGGAAGGGCATCACAAGTAGAAAAGGGAAGTGGTTATCCCTCTGTACAGACAGTTGGTGAAACCCTATCTAGAGTACTACGTGCAGTTTTGGAGACCTCATCTATGCAAGGACATAGACAGGATGGAAGCAGTCCAGAGGAGGGCAACTAAAATGGTGCAGGATCTACATCAGAAACCATATGAAGAGAGACTGAGAGAGCTTAATATGTATACCCTTGATGAAAGGAGGGACAGGGGAGACATGATAGAAACTTTTAAGTACCTCAAGGGAATCAACAAAGTCCAGGAGGGTAGCATCTTTTGAAAAAGAGATGTGTAAGAACAAGGGGCACAATTTAAAGATAGAGGGGGGACGGCTCAGGGGTAATGTGAGGAAATTTTTTTTCACGGAGAGAGTGGTGGACGCATGGAACCGCCTTCCTGGAGAGGTTGTGGGATCTAAAACAGTGGGGGAATTCAAACAAGCATGGGACAGACATAAGGCAATTATAGTGGGGGATTGCAGGAAGTAGGCTATTGGTTAATTAGAATCTGCAGCTTATCCAATAGGTAGGGAAATGGGCAGACTGGGTGGGCCAAGTGCTCTTTATCTGCCGTCAAAGTCTATGTTTCTATTAAGAATGCATTTTCTGTCCTCCATGACCTGCATATGCCCACAGGCTGCTGGCGCGGCTGCACCTCCCTTGCAGCCCACCCTTACCCCTCCCCCCTCTAGTGCTCCGCTGTCCTCTCCCGCCCTGAATACTATTGTTATTCCTATTGTTAAATGATGGAACAATCTTTCCCTGTTTACCAAAATGTTACATACAATCAATCAGTCAATCAAAATCTTTATTTTGTCAGGCAGAACATCACTGAGACAAACTCATTTACAAGATGGACCTGGGGCAAAACAATTGACAACAGGGTTAAGACATAACAGGTTGAGTGAACGTACATAACAATTACATAGTAATAATAACAACATAATAACATATAACCATCACATGTAACAAGATACTTCCACCA
This sequence comes from Neoceratodus forsteri, assembly GCA_016271365.2. Classification (NCBI taxonomy): domain Eukaryota; kingdom Metazoa; phylum Chordata; order Ceratodontiformes; family Ceratodontidae; genus Neoceratodus; species Neoceratodus forsteri. The sequence continues at coordinate 31,073,569 of CM028129.1, forward strand.
GAACATAGCAATGGGTTCAACAGGAGGTAGTGCCATTTAAATACAATTGCATAGATACAGATATATGGACGTAAGGTAATGAGCTAAAGTTTATACAGTAAACATCATTGGAGGAGTCATAGTGAGCAGTAGCGGCAGTTCCTCTAGCATCAAAGTGCGAAGAAGATTGAGATGTAACAGTCCTCTGATAAGTACTGTAGGCATGGCCTGGCATATGCTGAATTGTTAATATATCTGGTACTGTTTACCGTATATTTTCTCGGTTAGCTTTATCTACACTGGATTCCCTGTTATGTTCCCAGTATGATCCATGCTGTTCTCTCATTGTATTGTGTGCTGTTTGTGCCTGTTTCTGGCCTGGGCCATGCCTAAAAAAGGTCTTCGAATCAGTGCACCAACCCAGTTACCATATGCATAAATAAATAAATAAACAAAAACATGGATGACAAACTGCTACAAATAAAAATATGGGAATAATTAAATTAGACACCAGAGGAGGTGGAGCAGGATCAAGGCATCGTTGAGCAGCTCTCTTCTCCTGGGGAGGGCTAGGCACCATCCATACTAGCAGGCAATGTTGGGAGGGGAGGGTGCTCTGAGGCGCTTGGCCTGGCTCCCTGCCTGGACTTCAGTCTGTCATGACAGTGTCCTCACAGGTAGGATTGAGGGACTTACACAGATACCATAGTAACCATGCAAAAATACCAACCCCACGGACATGCAGTCTAATTCTCATACAGGTGGATGGGCACTTCGGATCAGTGGTAAGCCACCACTGAGCCTGGGCTATCCACTGGGGGGAAGGTATGCCATAAAAAAAAAATTAAACAATTGCTTTCTAATTGGAATGATTCCAAATATAGGAGGCATCATAAACTGACTTACTTGCACTACTGAACGTTTCTCTGTTGGGCTTCTGTCATGTGGGAACCATGTGACAAGGACTCACTCCATTGATGTCATCTCATAGCTTTGTGCATGAAGCTAGGAGATGCATGAGGACATGAGGATGCTGGGGGGAGAGGAAAACAAGGGAGAACATACCATCTCAGCTATATCATTCAACACATAAAATGAATCTTCAAGAGCCAAAAAGTTGAATTTACAGCAGCATGAGTAGTCATAATTACATCCATTAGTGTAAACTAGCACTGTTTTATAAAACAAGATTCAAATAGAAATAGCTGTTTATGTAGCCCTTAAACTGCATAACAGAATTCCACAGAATTTACCACTGACAGTGATCAGCTCTGCTGAATTTCTTTCTGCAGTTCAATACAATAATCTGAAATTCATACATTTATTCCACTGTTCTAAGTCAGAATTTCCATAAAAGTAGCTAAAGAGCATTCGGAAATTTCATGAAAGTGAAATTCCAATGTTGGCCAAAATTATGCCAGCGGACATTTAATTTCACACAGCCCTGTTCATAGAGAGGGAAAACAGCAGGAAGCCTAATACTGACCTCTGTGGAACGTCCCTACTAACGTAACTCCAATCTAACTTTAAGCCTCATGCTTCTACTGATTGCCTATGTCCTGTTAAATAGTTTTCAATCCAAGTCAATGGCAACTCCTTTGTGGCCATACCATGAAGTTTTCTTATCATGATGCCATTATCAATGGTGCCAAAGGCCCTGGAGAGCTGTAAACAAGATTGCACCAACATACCTTTACATGCCATTCTCCATCACTGTCTGTACAGTATTTACAACTTTAACAATTGCTATAGTGCTATTACGATGCATCCTGAATCCAGATTATTTCTACTGCTCAACATATGATTAAACTGAAAGTAGACATTTAGTTAATTCACCACCAATCACTCCAGGACCTTCAACACCACTAGCAATAAGGAAATGGGCATGCAGTTGCTCAAGATGTTACTTTTGTTTACTTTGAATATGGGTAAGACCAGGGCAACCTTCCACTCTGTAAAGAAAATCCCCTATGATAAAGTCCAATTAAAAAGATCTGCCAATGGGTGGCACTTTACAGGAGTAGCTTGTTAAAAGAGGCATTTTGGTAAACAATCAAGTCCCCCTGCCATCATAGGATCCAAGGCCAGTAGTTCTTTGGCAACTTCTAAGCCAGTTATTTTCTTAAAACCAAATATGGAGAAAGGGATGCTTAAATTATCACTCTCTTGTGATTCAGTGGGTAACAAGTTTACCAAGCAGTCTGTATTCTTCTTTACAGAATAAATAACAAACTGGTCATTAAACACAATCCTGATGGAATCATTTACATTTTCATTATTAATAATAAAAGAACTTGGCAAATCAGTTTTGCCATGCCCATCCAACCTATTTAACATTTCCTCAAAACCTGAGGGGTTGATGTTCTGGTATCATCCGGTACCATCAAGAAATAATGTACATTAACATCTCAAATCCCTTTGCTGTGCCTATTTTTGGCTGCCCTATATTTGGTTCATGCTTGAACAATATCCAAAGTGTTGATGACTTTCCAAGCTCTATATCATGGTCTACAGAGTCTAACAAGTATGGAAACCCATGGGGTACTGCCCTGTTTAACACTTCTGGTGCGAAATAGAACATGCTTATTACAAATTGACACAGATTCTTCCATAGGTAAAAAAAAAACATTCCAGGCATCAGCTGCAGATGAAATTAGACTGATTCTATTCCAGTTAGTCCTCTCCAAGTCTAAACATGAAAGCTGTATAACTAAAGTTTTTAAAAGAGTGACATTTAGTGAGATTACTCTGCCTCTTGCATTTTGGCCTACCTTTTCACTATTCTGTAAATAAATTGGTGGTCAGTAATGGACTCCCGTAACACTCCAGAATTATGGACTAGGCCTGGTTTATTCAGAAAAATTAGATCCAGAACTGTAGACAGCATGGAAGACCCTGGATTTATTCTTGTGGTTACAGTGATCAGCTGGGTTAGACCAAATTCATCAATTACATTTTTCAAAATAAATGACCCCCCTTACCAGCCCCTCCCAGTTTATGCTCTATAAGGGGATAATTGATCTGCAAGAACTCCTACGTCCTTCAATTAGCCTTTTGGTGGCCTAAAGCAGACCATAAAACAGACTGGTTTATTGTCCTTAAATGAAATCTCCAAGGCCAAAATCTCCATAGAACTTAGGGGAGTACCTGACAAAGGCAAAATATTTAACTTTCCTTTACTTTTAGTTTCACAGTGCTGAAACACTTTCTTTTTTGTCAGAATATATATCAGTGAATAACCCAAAACAACAAAATCAGCATCTCAGAATAGATCAGATGAATTGCTTGAGGATGGGTTACCATAGCTCTTTACTAATAGTTTTCTCTCCTCAGAGCCTGGGTCTACAAATTCAATTGTGGGGGATAATCTCTGAGGCACTCCACAAGTTCTTACACATGGGTTGTGTCCACCTGATAGGTTGCTTGATGCACGTATGACTTCAAAGTAGTCCAACCCCCTTTCCCTGTGATGCTGCCTCTCCAGGATCAGTTCTGAATGTGCATCGGTATAGGTTGCTGCACACAAAATCAGCTCCCTAGAAAATCAACATTTCACATACAAGGAAAAGGTAAGAGACTACGCTAATACAAGGAAATTTATATTCAGCAGTATCAGCTAGCTAGCTTGCAGTCCGTATGATGTGTTTGCGTCACTATTTAAGACTAATAGTTAGCTATCTCAGGGGGCAGGCAACATTGTACTACAAGGTGCCAAAAGAAGCTTGTAATGTACCCAGTACCCAATCTAAGGTATAGATCATACCTTTTAATCTGTTACTTGCTTCCCAATTCACAGCTTCTAACCCTATTCTGCACTGTACACCAAGCAGCAATACTTTCAGGGAAAGTTGAAGAGAAAAAAAAAAAAACATTTCAAAATACTTCCATGGTTATTCCTTGGACCCTCTGCTAGTGAGTCTAAGATGGTAAGAGAAAAGAAATATGAGCAGGCTTCTGTGACCCCTGCAAGCAGTTCCAGTGTAGTTCCTGCACCCACTACTGCATATTACTGGGCTGAGAACCCCCATGACTCCTGCTAGCAGCCATAGAGGTAGTTTTCTCAGGGATGCCTCACATTACTCTGTGTGCCTTGTAATCCATAAGTGGATTTCTGCAAAAAAATATTGCTCCTACATTACACCCCTCATTTTGAGGGAAGAAAGCCTGCTTCTCTGGTGTGCAGTCCATTTGCAGTTAGCCCATCCAAAAAGATTCTGGTTGATGCAAGTTTCCTCTTCCTAGCAAGATTCTGACTCAACTACACAGTGACTGAATGACTGGGCACAGTAACTGGTTATCCTTGGGGGCAGACAATAAATTATGACATTATTGCAAAATAAAACTGGTACCCCTGGTAGCAGTACCTGTGTTTAGATGTACTGTAGAATATTTCAACACAGCAGCTCCAGAGTATGTTTCAGCAGCTATGCAACTGTTTAAAATTGCAAAACTGGCAGTCTTGGAAATGCTAGCACTGCGGCCTCTACTAGCGTCAGTTGTCTAGAAAAATATTAGCTGAGAAATTACTAGCACAGTATTCAAATTATGAACATTATCACATCATATAGGCATAGAGATTAATAGCTACCTGAACACCCCTGCTAGTGGTGCCAGGAGCTAAAAGCAATATCTGACCCACATAAAAGAACACAGAATCTATGCAATGATTTACAGGAGGTTATATAATATATAATCAACCTGGTTCCCTTGCCAGCGGTTCCTGAGTTGTATTATTCACCAGCAAGAACATGGTGACCCACTAACATCACTAAGAAAAGTTTCCTTGCACTGGAAGGTGCTTAAAATGCCCATGCTGTATTCATCCATTCCTCGAATTCCTTGACAGTAAATAAAAGCACCGGCAACTATTTCATGTTATTTTCTATCCAAAAACACTCCCTACAGAGAAAAGAAAGCTCTAGGGACCAAAATGGAGCCACTCAAATGTTATTTTAAGGCTTCTCAAACAGCATGCCCATCCCCCATGCTTCTTCATAGTTTCCAAATTTCCTGCTCTATGAGAACTGCAAGCTGACTGGCTCTCAGCTCTCACGAGATCTTGGCCACCATCTCAGGGGTAGATAAACTAATAAGATTTGACTAAATCCAACATATCTTGCAATGGAGAATGGAGCTAGCAATAGTACAGCTTCTCAAGCCTAAGTCCCCTAACTTTTAACACTGACCATGAAGGACAATTGAAGAAACATATTTTAAAGAGAAACAAAAAAAAAAAACAACTACAATGCAGATGATTCTTCCTCAGCTTGCCACACCCAAGGCAAGAATTAGCTAAGACATCCTGCCTACCCCCCCTTAAAGGCACATGCCTACATTATCCTAAAGAATACCAAGGCATACAAAAGGGGCAAAATATAAATAAAATAAATAGATAAAGAAAACACAGTACTGTATTATATTGGGTCAATATACAAGGAGGTTTGATTACTATATAATAACTACTTAGGAAATAGTATACTTTAATAGTCATTTCTTTTACTGATACCCACAGTTTCCTTCTCTTAATGGCACAGTCACTTATTAATTAAGGAGCCACTACTATGTACTGTGTATGACAAGGTAATCCATACTAATGTGAATGCATGACTTAGCTCCATTAATTTTATACAAAAAAAGAGGCCAGAACAACATAATTTATCACATTTTTGATATTTAAAGGATGCTAAACTTAAAGGATACTAACAGAGCCATGTATTGTTGGATATCTTTCACTGATGACCAAATAGATTCCACAGCCACAGGAGCTCAGTACATCAGGGGCTAAAAATAATTAAAGGCTCTCATTCCTTAAATGGGAATACACTCTTGAGTCCCCCTACGTGCTGTCCAGAACAAGCATACCACTTTACTAAGGTACCAGATGACCTGGAGCCCCTGCCAGCAGCTCCAGAGTCTATCCACTATTAAATGAGCAAGTGGCCACCTTGGAACATCAGGATTACCCTGCCAGCATCACGGACTGCTAAAATACTAAGTATGTGCCACAGTTCCCCATTACAAGGATAGTTGCACCTGAAGTGCTCACTCAAGACATAACTACACAACAGTTTCTGAATCATTTTCTCAGTCCCTCTGTGCCTCACCTCAAAATGACGTACTCTCGATAGGTTTTTATGGCACATTATGTCTTTTAAACTCACCACCTTCTTCTATCAAAAGGTAGAGGAAACTCTTTTATCATCTACCCGACTCAAACACCACAAACAAAGTAGGTCTCATGAGGAGGAGGAACGTTGAGGGACTAACCTAACTTGCCTATCCAGATTGGCAGACGTGACAAATATCATCACAAGACTTTCTGCTGTGATCTTGGATAAGTTCTCCCTTATCTATGCGGGATGAAGGGTGCAGGCAGCTGCCAGACAGTGTAGACTGACTGACAGTCACTGCCGCCATCTTGTAGAGAGTGCAACTATGCACACAAATGTCCAACCAGCACAGAGGGCATTGGTTAAAAGCAGCGACCGATCTGCAACTGCAGACCACAATGCGAATATTTAAATATACAGGCAATGATCTGAAAATCAATTAATAATGGGTCAAATACATTGGGGGCAGCACTGTTACCACAGCGGTGGGCAAGACAGCATAACACTGAGTCCCTCACTCACTCTAGCCACATTTATAGGGACAGTACACACTTCAATGTACAGGCACAACAATAGCCTGTACGGTGCAGAACATTATTGATACTGTGCAGGGAAAAAAAAAAAATTAAGGGACATAATAAACAAATAAAACTATATATCTAATTCCCCCACCAACACCACTCTTTCTATGTATCCTTTCTCAACTTACTACAGTAGCCAAAACAAAGAGCGGCAGCCAGCGCAATGTGCTGCTGGCCCCACAACAACAAAGTATACCGTGTGCATCAGATGCAGAAGATGCACCCATGCCATCTGACCAGGAGGACGCTGGGGAGAACACCAATGAAAACACAAAAGACAAGGGACAAACAGATATGCCACCTGCAATCCCAAATCTTCCACTGGACAGGATTTAGACACAGCAACAATTCCCCACCAAAATAATCAACTGATGCAGGTACAACTAGTGTAAAACACCATGTGAAATAAAGTCAGGTACCGGCAGGGCCTGAAGCCCACTCACCACAGCCAGATTCAGAAACACACTCCGATCTAGAAACAGAGCTGGAGGTGGTTATACAAACACTAACATCCATATGGTGTTTGCCTGATCAGATGCAGCCATGAGTGTGAAATACAATGACAAGGGTGGGGTTTGTCATACCAACTCCTACCCCACTACCCAAGCTAATCCCCACATCTTAATGGCACACTGTCCACGCAATTTGCCTGCTAATAATGCCATGCACCCTTGAGTGGCTTCTACATAGTGGCCACTCCACTGGGAAGCCTAGAAAAGTGGTACATGCAAGAATAAAAAAATGGCTATAAACATTCTGGAAATCAGGGCACCGTCCTGTGCACCACTGCAATCCACAAGGCTAGTTAGAAAAAATGGAAATTGCCTCATGAGCTTGGACAATCAGGTTATCATCTCCTATATCAGCAGGCAAGGAGGAACAAAGAGCAGAGCCATACAAAGAGAGGTTCACGACTCATTCCTTGGACACAAAAAACATGTTGAGCATATTAGCCATACACTTGGCAAGCAGACTGAATACCACCGCAGATTCGCTAAGTCACCAGTTAATACATCTGGGAGAGTGGAAGATTCATTCCAACATATTCCAAATGATCAACAGACATTGGGGACCAGTAAAAATAAACTTAATGGCTACCAACAAGAACAATCAGTGCCCCAGATTCTACTCCCTCTTCAGGGATCACAAATCCATGGGAGTGGATGCACTATCAGCTACATGGTCATTCCAAGTAACCAACATCTTTCCACCAATACTACAGGTTCTGAAAAAGATATGCAGTACCAGAACCTGGGTGATAATCATCACCCCTCATTGGCCCAGGTGAACATGGTTCTCCACGATTGTGACAATGGCACTAGACCACCCATGGATACTACCATTCAGGGAAGATATTCTCACCAGGGACTGGTATGTCACCTCAGTCCGAACAATCTCAAACTAACAGCCTGTCTTCTGAAAAGGAAAGACTGAAACCCCATTACCTCAAAATATCAGAGACATTCAAGATTATTCCACAGATGGTGAGAAGAAAAGGGGAAAAAATACATAAATAAAAAATAAATAAATAAAAATAAATAAATGAATACAACCTCTAACGTACTTCTCATCCTTCAGCAAGGTCCAGATAAAGGACTATCTCCAGCATCCCTAACAGTGCAAGTGGCAGCAATCTATCCAATCTACATCCTAAGATAAAACAACGGACCAGTCCCTGGGACCTCAACTTAGTACCCAGGGCAATGACCAACTCACCATCTGAACCTTTAGAGTCACTACCACTCAAAGGGCAAACACTTAACCCTTATGGTCACTATACATTCAGCTAGATGTATAAGCAAACTACAAGCATTATCCCACAGACTGCCTTATCTGGCATTTCATGAGGATAAGAGCAACTAAAAGTTGATCCCTCCCTTTCTGCCTAAAATATGCACACTTTTTCACACCACATGGAATATCAAAATACCTGTCTATATGCCTGCAAACAAGGTAGATAGGGACTCTCAACATCATCTGCTAGCCATGAGGAGATTAATGTAAACTTACATCACAAGAACGGCAGACATATGGCACATATTGGCTTAAGTCTCCCATCACAGAGGTGCAAAAGGCCTCAAATCATACACCACCAAAAAAAAAAAATCAAGGCCATTCCACTACAGCAATAGCCACATCATGGGCAGAGAGAAACATGGCCACAATAGAGAAAATTTGTGCTGCTGCTACATATGCATTGACACACACACACATTCACTAAACACTACATGGTAGATGCAACCCTGGAAGCAAAATCTAAATTTATTTAAGTGGTGTTGTTAGCAGCAAGGTCGAACATAACATAATGGACTGACTACCCACCCTTCTCACTAGGGTACTGCTTTTTACATCGAAACCCATGTGTAAGAACTTGTAGAGTGCCTCAGAAATTATCCCCCACAATGGTAGTTTACTCACCTGGTAAAGGTGATTGTGGAGGTATACATCTCTGAGGCACTCCACAACCCACCCAGGTAGTCAGTCAGAGACAAAGGACTCAAAGATGAGCTTCAAGATGTAACAATCAGCATGCCGTATGGGTCAGAAATGTTAAATTTGTATAAATAAGAAACAAAGAGAGGACCCTCAGGGGCCACAGATTTTTTTGGTAAAACATAACAAACGCCTCTGCTATAATTTATTTAACATGCTAAGATACATATCGGGAAACATTGTGCTGCCTACTAACACGTCAAGAGTTATTGGTTACAGATTAGGTACAGCTTTGGAAGAATTCAAACTGATCCTGGAGAGGCAGCATCACAGGGGAAGGGGGTCGGACTTCTTTGAAGTCACATGTGCATCAAGTAACCTATCAGGTGGACACAACCCATGTGTAAGAACTTGTGGAGTGCCTCAGAGGTGTATACCCCCACAATCACCTTTACTATGTGAGTAAACTACCATTACTATCACAGCCCAATAAAAACAACAATGCTATTTATCTAAAAGTTTACTACCTTGTGGTAATACTGAGGCACTCTAGTTACAATTTGCATTGGCTGTAATGTGATTCTGCCTCAGAATTCCCTTAGTACTAATTAATTTTTGCACAACTACCATGGTAGAACAGAGTATTCTATCACATTAAGGAATGCCACTGCTGTCTAGAAGGCAAGGTGTAAACGTTATTACCTTGCATTTCCCGTAATCTATTACTCCACTGTAATCATCAGTGTCACATAAAACTCATGGGGCCCCATATTCAGAGCTGGTTGGCTGCACGAGCAAACAGGTGAGTCATGCTAAAAAATAGGGCCATCTGGCTCTGGTGAAATATTCAGACAGATAGCGGGATGGGAACTGACCCCGGGCCGTGTCTTAAAATAGTTATCGCTATGGCTAGCACACCCACCCAGTAACAAAACCAGAATAAAATAAATCAATCAATCTGCCTGAATATCAGGCCATGGTAGCACAGTGCACAGCAAACAGTTGCCATGCGTTATGCTGCACTACCAGAGTGCCGGGCCAGAGAACACCCCTAAGAGGAACAGCACGGCACACACTGGATAGCACCATAGCCCCTATGACCAATATTAGCCTCAAGCATTCAGATGAACCCATTGGGCATGCCTGGCACTAATGGGCCATTTGCATGCCCATTATGGGCTCATCTACTTGCTGCACATTGGCTGAGTGCACCGGACCAGGTCCCCCCTTCCAAACCCTGATCCCCTTCCATAATATATTTCAGAAATCTCTGGTGTTCAAGTGGTTGCTCCCAAGCCCTGATCCCCTCCTGTAATATATTTCAGTGATCCCTACTGGTCTACTGGTCCCTCCCTAGCCCCGATCCCTTCTCATAACATATGTCAGTGATTCCTGGTGGTCTTGTGGTCCCCCCCAACTCAACCCACCTGTATCAAAAATAAGTCTGTCTCTGGTAGTCTAGTAGAACTCCCCACCCTGGCAGGTACTGTCCCCAACCTCACACCCCCATCCTAATGACTTGTACACCCCTCCAGTCACTTCCACATCCATCTGCAGACTGAGCTCTCAAGGATTGCATATTGTAACAGCTGATTTTACAGTATGCACTCCTTAAGAGCTCAGTCTGCAACAGGCTATGGTGGTGAGCTGGGGGCTGTGCTGATTGCAGGCTCTTAAGGCTGGGATGGGGATGTGTGGGGTGATGGGACTATACCTGCTGGGGTGGGGGGGGTCTACTGGAAAACCAGGGACAGATATATTTTTGATATGGGCAGGTCTGGGTTAGGGAGGGGGACCACTAGACCACCAGAGATCACTGACATATGTTATGAGAGGAGATCGGGACTAGGGAGAGACCACTAGACTACGAGGCCCTGGTGCTGTCACACAGTGCTGGGATAGGGTGTGCAGCACAACCCAGTCTGTGCACTGTTAAGGACTGGGTTTTGGAAACATTAAACTGCTCCATGCAAGCGGCATTTAGCATTTCTGAAACATCTGAATTTTGCACTGAGCTGCATATGCATGCAGGAATCCTCATTTGCATGCTCGCAGTGCACAATTCTGTGTGACGGCACTGTCGGGGTTCTGCCACACGTAGGTGCCCTTTGAATATGAGCCACACCCAGACAGCCAGCACTATTACTGGTTAGTGTGACTCAAATCCAATTTGTCCCATCCTAACCTTTAAAAATGGGGCCCAAGGTACACAAAATGGGTGATACTGTACCTACCAAAGTCAAAAGCATCAAATGTAGTGTTTAGAAAAGAATGACTGGTGTATCTTTAAGCCTGATCTCCATTCATTTATTCTTTGTGTTACACTTCCTGTTTGTCACCTTGTGGTAGGGCAATGCCCCTATCATGACCACTCCCTGCTCCATCACCTTGCTTCTTGTGGACTTACTGCCCTCCTCCTCTGTCTATCCCCATGGTTTGCTCCTTGTGATAGGGTATGACAGGGGCACAAATGCTGCTAGTCCAGGATCCAGTTGGGAAGAGGTCCTCCACATCATGTGTGCGGGACCTGTGGAGGAACGGTCCATCAGTGTGCCTGGGCCTACCACAATTTCCTTGGATTTCTCCCACTACTGAAATGGCAGCCTAGGGTGTGATGCAAGCATTCATGCATATGTGGTGCATTTCATGCACCAGTGTCTCCATCTGCATTGAACTGCTCCCAAGTGCATTATCAGCTGTAGTCACCAAGGTGGCATTAATGCACTGAAGCAGGCTGCACCCCCCCCCATTTGAGGTGGTGATAATTCTCTGGGACTTTTGATACAGCTCCCCCAGCTGGCCTTGACAACTCAGGCTTGCTTCAGAACCTGGGTCGCAGTAACCAGGCTGTTCCCTGAAGAACCAGACCTATATTTGTATTCAAAATGTTTGACCAAATCTGCCTTAACTCAACTTGCCACGAATGCCAAATCCTTCCACTTTGCATGACCCAGTGCTTGGGCCATCACTTTATTTATTTATTTTATTTAGTTTTTGTTCACCGGGTAAGTGCACTAGACAAATTCTGCCTATTTTCAGCCACGACCCGGGGGTGGGGGATACAGATGAATGCCAACTGACCTTTAACAAGATTAAGCTGTTGGTGGTATTTAGTGAATGAGGGAAAATTGGTCAGGACACTGGGGAAATTCCCCTACTCTTTTTTGACAAGTGCCATGGGATCTTTAACATCCACCTGAACTACCACCAATCCAGGCAGGTGGGACCTCGGTTTAACGTCTCATCCGAAAGACAGCACCTCAGAAGTGCAGTACCCCTCTCATGCTGCACTACAATGTCAGTACTGGGATATTGCAGAGTCAGTAGCTCAGTAGGTAGCACACTCACCTCTGAGACTGGGAGATCAGAGGGCTGTGGGTTCAGTTCCCACATCTGGCACTTGAGTTATATCCTAGTACTGACACTGTAGTGCAGCATGAGAGGGGAGCTTCACTTCTGCGGTGCCGTCTTTCGGATGAGACGTTAAACCGAGGTCCCATCTGCCTGGATTGGTGGTAGTTCAGGTGGATGTTAAAGATCCCATGGCACTTACCAAAAAAGAGTAGGGGAATTTCCCCGGTGTCCTGTCCAAATTTCCCTCATTCATTAAAAAAAAAAATACCACCAACAGCTTAATCTCATTCAAGGTCAGTTGGCATTCATCTGTATCCCCCTCCCCCGGGTTGTGCCTGAAAATAGGCAGGATTTGCTTAGTGCACTTACCCGGTCAACAAAAACTAAATAAACAAATATTAACTCAAGTGCCAGATGTGGGAACTGAACCCACAGCCCTCTGATCTCCCTGCCTCAGAGGCGAGCGTGCTACCTACTGACACTGCTATGACACTTTATGAAATCCCACTTACTCCTTTTGCTAGCGTTATGCTGAAATAATACAAATACGGTACTTTTTTGTCTAATGTTCACCTATTCTTATCACATCGCTTGAATAAATTCAGCTTTGTATGGCGGAGATTTATGAACTTGCTAGGAGCACTAGAGGCTGGAGTGTGTAATGTAATTACTCACACAGAAGACATATCACATCTGATAAAGCTACACTAATTTAGGCACTTTTTTCCAATTCATTGTATTTGCTTTAAGAATAAAATACATCTAATTTCTAAAAAATACTATGGTGTTAGGCTTTGCCTCTATTTTTTGCCATCCAGCTGGAAATACTAACACTAAAAGATAACATAGCTCTAGGCTTTTTCAAAAGCAGGCAGATAATGCATATGGGGTTTGAATGTAATTTGAAGGCATTTAGCATGCTGCTTTACTATAGTGGTATTTTTTGACTCAGTCAATTGGAGGCAGTATAGTACAGTGGTTTAAGGCTCTGAGCTGCAAATCTGAAGACCTGGGTTTGACTCCCACTCTAACAGCCCCCACTTGCATACTGTGTGACCCTGAGGAAGTCACTTAACTTCCCTGTGCTCCTAGGTTGCACCTGTAAACAAGCTTTCAGCTTAGTGTGCCACTCCTGGTTAAACAATTGGAGAAAAAAATGTCATGCTTATCAACAAACAGTAGTGAAGCAGCATGTTTAGGGGCATTGTCTTCATAAAAGTGTTGACTATAAGAGCCAGCTTAATGGTGTGGAGGGCTGAAGCCCTGGTACCTCACCTGTTGCCGCACTAGTGACACAGGTTTGGGAATGGACCATGGTTGCTGTGGGGTTTGCCAGGGAGTGGAGGATTAAGAGTCCCACAGGGTGCTCTCCTCCTCTGGGGAGGGATGCCTGCTGGCTCCACTGTGATACTGCCCCCTGGTGACCACAGGTGGTAGTGATAGAAGAGACACAGGGGGAGCGAGATCACCTCTGAATGAGAGGCATCCACATGCATACATCCACTGAGTCCTCGCTCACTGGGTGCCCAATGGGAGAAAATAGCAGAAAATGTCAGCCACTACAGGGTGATGCTGCACTCCCCCCCCCAAGCTCTGTATTGTCTAATGGGCTACTCACTGTGACATCCATCACCCAGTCTTCTCCTGGGTCTAGGGAACCCCAGAGGCACTGCAATGGGGGGAATTTTTGGGACACTGCAAGGCAGTGGGTCTGTTAGCCCCAAAGATGGTGGGTAACAGGGATGGAAGGAGTAGCAAGGTGGGAAGGGGCATGCAAATTGTCGATAAAGAACAATCGTTTCATTCATAGTATTGCATCATGAAAGTTTTCACTTATCCACTGTGTGGCCTGCTTCATTCACGCTACCTTGTCCATGTATCATATCACGTACAATCAGTTAATGACAAACTGCCAACAGTGATCAGAGTTTTAAACACTCAAAAAATACAGTAATTTACTGTGTTCAAACAGTAGTGAGTATTCCATGCTCTACCATATGCCTATCCAATGTGCCGGTGCATCTGCTTAACTGCAATTACAGATGCTGACACCACATATTCCATGGACAGCAACTCACAAACATCTGAACCAGTGTACACATCATTCTCATTCATGATCTGAACCACAAGGGCTGTTCTCAATGTAGACACAAAATGCAAATAAACAGTGCAGTGTTACTTGTCAAGATGTAATACCGAGCCACTGTCAGACAAGAGGCACGCATGAAACCAGTAAATAGTTTATCATTTAACTTTAAATAGTTAATATTCTGAAAGGAACTTTACCTTGTAAACACATTGGTGTGCACATAAGACTGAGCAGGGCAGGCTGCAGACACCTTTGTGGTGCGCTCAGATCCCACTGTCTGACATGGCGATCCTGCAACTATTGAGGAAGGCATGGAGCTCTGTCGTGCACATACCAGCCACATCCATGTTCTTAACTGCCAAGATTATCTCTGAGTTAAACTCCTCCACTGTTACTTGAAATGAAAAAACTGATGAATTTTTCAGTGTCCATTAATTGAAATTTAGTAATGTAAATCAGAACATTTTGTAACATGCAGTGCCAATACAGTGCATGAAAGATACAGTAAGTGGTATAAATCAGTAAAATGTCTAATAAAGTAGAAAGTGTAGTCTGCCCCACTCAGCTCACAACCTTGAAAGTTCCCCAAGAGTTTAACCTCTATGGGGGTGGTGACAGCATAGCATGCACTATTTAACAGTGAATAGAAACATAGAACATAGCGACATAGAAAAGTGACGGCAAAAGTAGACCATGGGTCCATCAAGTCTGCACGAGAGTTCCCAAGAGTTCTTCTAGACCCTGTGATTTTCCCCTCAAAATGAGTTTTGCCCTTCCCTGATTTTGCATTTCCCTATAGCCCTTGCTCTATCTCATCCCTGTTTGAATGCTGCCATGATCTTTATACTATCCACTTCCTCCAGCAGGCTGTTCCAGGGTTGCACCACCCTTTCCAAGAAAAAGTGCTTTCTTAGGTCTTTTCTGAAGCCCCCTCCCTGTAGCTTCCATTGGTGCCCTCTGGCGGTTGAGCTCGTGGACCTTTGGAACAGCTCTGTGTATGGCGCATTATTTATGCCTCTCAAAAACCTGAAGGTCTTCATCATATCCCCCCTCTTGCTCCTTGTTTCCAGTAAAAACAACTTTGCAGTGTCAGTGGCGCAACAGGTTGCACACTCACCTCTGAGGCCAGAAGATCAGAAGGCTATGGGTTCTAGCCCCACACCAGGCACTTAGGTTAAATCCCAATACTGACACTGTAGTGCAGCATGAGGGGGGTGCTGCACTCCTGAGGTGCCGTCTTTTGGATGAGACATCAAACTGAGGTTCCATCTGCCTGTTTTGGTAGTAGTTCAGGTGAATGTTAAAGATCCCATGGCACTTCTTGAAAAGAGTAGGGGAGTTTATTAAAGGAAAAAAAATCAGACAAAGCAACAAATGGAAAACCAACAACAACAGTAAAGAAACCTCTTAACATTCACAAAACTGAAAAAAAAGGTTACAGGGCACATATTCTGTGCATTAGTATTTACAGTGAAATGCTACTGTGTAATTAAAAGGAAAAAAAGTAACACTGCCTAATTTCAGAGGCCTCCTTCTCCCTAACTACCTAATGCCATATAACTTTACAAAAGTAAAAGGATCAGAGAATAAACATCAGTAAATGCCTATATACAAAAACACAAAAGAAAGAAAAAGAAAGGACATTTACAAATATAACAAAATCAAATATTAAATTATCAAAAATCAAGGAAATGCTGCACCAGTGTCTGTAATCCAAGGTATATTTTTCCAGTGTTCTTTTAGCATTTTTACTACCATATGTTTTGATTCTAAGTGATATATTAATTTCAATTCTTCTGTAATCTGGTTCACCAAAACAATAGGTGGGTTATCTTTTTGCTGTAAGGAAAAGAGACACCTATTGTTCCAAATACACCACTTAATTACTGTAAATACCACATTTAGAGTACTGGCACTCCATTTTGCCAAATAAATGTGTACTGCCCATGTATTGTTTCATATGTAACCTGTAAAAACTGAGGTGCACCCCATTTTTTTTTTTTTTTTGCTTTCTATTTCTCCCCCACCCTGGCCCTGGTCAGTCCTCATCTGGCTGCCATCCGTCACCTCTGTTCCATCAGGCCCTCACCCCTGTAACACCCACAGTTTATCCCCCATGGTGGGGCAGCGGGGACCCCCACCCGCTGACAGGATCCAGTTTTTGGGGTGTTACCTCTGGAATGGAGCACAATGGGAATGGCCATCAAGCCACAATGACCAGCCACCTGGGTCTTTTTCTCAATTTTCTTTCCCTACGAGAGCCAGGTGTGCAGTGACACCTGCAGCAGGATTGCACACACACCTGCGCATGGCCCCACCAAGCATCTACCATGCTCCACCACACTTGTCTTACAGTGGTGTAGCGCTGAGCCCCAGTCTCTGCCAGGGGTCAGGTGAGCACCGACCGAAGGTTACTCTCCCCTTCCTGGAGATGGAGAGCTGTCCATCGGATGCTCAATCCATCTCCTCCCCATAACCCCGGCAGCCCATGCTCATTCCTGAATGTGGGTTGCCAGCATGGCGCGAGGTGTGGTGTCCAGAGCCTCAACCCTCAGTGTCACCAGGGCGGCTTAAGGTGCACCCCATTGTTGCGAAAGAAGCCTTCAAAATGTCACAATATATGAACAGGAAAAATATAGTTGATATATTGTTTCAATCTGTTGAATACATTGTATACTATTACAATATCGATCTATCTTGAAGTTGTTTGTGTTTTGCGTTTTCTTTTACATTGATCCTTTCATGACATGCTAGTCTGTGTAGATCCCATGTTTTAGGAGGGATTTGCAATTCTCTCTGCATGATCATTAATGAGAGATATAAAGACATAGAACATAAATTCACTAAAATATTCACTAAAATATATTCACTAAAAATACCACCAAAAGCTTAATCTGGTTCAAGGTCAGTTGGCATTCATCTGTATCCCCCTCCCCCGGGTCATGCCAGAAAATAGGCAGGATTTGTCTAATGCACTTACCCGGTTAACAAAAACTAAATAAAAAAAATAAAGGAAAAGTTACTAGTTCAGAAAAGTGGTTTTGGATTACAGCAGCATACAGTCCTTTTCTTATAATAGAGATTAGGTATACTAGAGATTGTCAAGATTTTAGGCTTTACAAATATATCTCTCAGGTAAGTTGGAGTGACACCTGCTGGTCTAATGTGCCTTAAGAGTCCAGTATCCCAAGGCTGGAACCATTTGGAGATACTAGCATAAAAAAGATGCCCATACTTTATTAGTCTTAATTAATAGGGGCTTTAAATTTGAGGAATAGAGGAAAATACAAAAATAAAAAACAATGGGATTTACCATATGTAACCCCCTTGCCTTATAGGTAAATATGTTATATTTCTTTTTAAGGGGTTTAATCTGCTTCCCCACACTGTTTCTGAAAAAATACTAAGTATGGTTGTCTCCAGTTGCTTCCTTTGGGGGGAGGGGGTAACTAAGAGATAAAAAAATGTGGAATCAAAAGAGTTTTTATTAGGAAAATGATTTTCTTCATGCTTAACTTCCATTTATTCCATACAGTTACCATGGAGTTAGCTTGTGTAAGCTTAGGTCCCAGCTTATCATATCTAACTGTTCAGGTCCAAAACTTAAACCAAGTATTTTAATAGGGCCTTTAACAATTTTGATCCCGGCTATGGATTGTAATGAATCTATACGGGGTCCTATGAATACGCCAGAGCATTTATCTAAATTTAGTGCAGCTTCTGAAACTGTTCCATATTGAGAACTTATCTGAATTGCTTCTGCCGAATCAGTGTCTTGTGTTAAGAAACAGAAAGAATCCGCATATGCATGACATTTAAAAGGCACAGTGCAGTCTGTACAATGTAGAGGTGATAAGTCTGGGGATGAATTCGTAATCAGTAGTAGAGGGTCTATGCAAAATATACTGTATATAGAAGGGGGGCACGGAGGACATCTTTGTCATACTCCTTGTTTAACAGGGATGGAGGTCCATATCTGCTTTTAATAAGTGGAGATACTGTGGCTGCCCTATATAGGCACTGAATCCAGGAAATAAATGGTTGAGGTACAGTATACCATAATATTTTAATACTGTCAAGAGATAATTATGGTTCACAGAATCAAAGGCTTTCCTTTTTCCAATGAAAAGATAAAACCAGTTAAACATTGTGAATTCTTTCTTTCTACTACCTCATGTAGTAGGAGAAGATGGTTTGTGATTGACCTGCCTGGTATAGAACTGTCCTGAGAAAATGAAAGGAGATGAACTGTTGATTTTATAAGTCTACTGTAGAATACTTTAGTGAGGATTTTAAAATCCATATTTAAAATACGAATAGGCCTCCAATTTTGTATCAAGTACTTATTACCTTTTTTAGACAGATATATCAATGTTCCTTCTATCATATATAAAGGGGGTGAAGCTGTGGATGGAATCTGATTGAAAACAAGAGCAAGTTCATTTGCTATTTCTGGACCAATCAGTTTATAAATCTTGCTTGTGAATCCATCTTCACCAGGGGTTTTGCCATTATGTAAAGAATTAATAGCAGAATGTACCTCATCAGTTTCAATAGGTTTTAAGGGTTGTTGCACTATGTCTAATGGGTATGTGAGGAAAGTGACTCTGTTCTAAAATTGAATAACATCTGCTGGGTTCTCTGGAATTTCTTTAAAGGATTCCAAAGTATATGCACTCACTATTTATCTTATATTCTCTGGAGCAGTCTGGAGTATATTGTTTGAATCTAGTAAACCCTCAAAGGTTTTTTTGTTGAGAGCGAGAGTGACAGGAATTATAAGTACATAAGGAAAAAAAAATGCCTTGAGTACCAAACCGTTGCTGTTGTTTAAGCCTTTCAGCTTTTCTTAAATGGAATTGGGTAATTTCATGTTAAATAGTATGGATATGGGATGTATGTTCATGTGAGGATTCTTGGGATAGAAAAATCAATTCCTGTAACTGTTTTTTATTGTTAAGGTATTGTAAATATACAGTATCTCTATTTTGTTTTCTTAGCTGTTTCAGTAAAAGGGCTAAATTCTATTTTGTATCTTCACACCATTGTATGAGATTATCCTAAAGCTCAAATACTGATTTTCTAGCATATATAAAATATTGAACATTTAGCACAATTAGTGGATTCTGTAAAAAGGAAGAATTGCATTTACACAACCTGGGCCCATTTGTATGTGGGTGTCCTACACAAAGTTCTAGCATCTTGTGATCGGAAAATTCTACTGCTACTGTTTTAATACCATTAATGGGCATTACTTTAGATATGAAAAAAAAGTCAATTCTGGTTGCCAGATTTCCTTTGTAAAAGGTGGGATCTGACTGACCTGATTTTACTAGATAGGCATCTACTAGGCCTGAGGTTCTGATAATGATTAAGAGACAAGACATACTGTATCACAAAATATCTTTTTTGGTTTTGTGTTTTGCCCCCTATCATGTACTGTTAGGCTATAGTTAAAATCCACACCTAAAATAACAGTTTGTGCGAATGGAGATATGTTTGTACAGTATGGCCCCGATTCTAGAAAGCTATGCCTGGCATAACAGCACTTGCGCCAAGTAGAATGGCTTAAGTAGCAATTTACGCCAACAGTAGTGACATGCGCGATTCTACAGAGTGGCCTGAGACATGTCACAGGCCACTTGCACCATAGAGCTGTTACGCCGGCAGTTGTGTTATAAACCCCCTGCAACATGGCGCTATGGGGTTTATGGCAGCAGGTGTGCCCCATTCCAGAAGGGCAGCAACAAAGTCCCCAATGTCAGGATTCTACAAGAACCCCCCAGAGGAGAACCAGCAACATACGTTACACCTGCATTTAGCTTGTGTAACTTACATATGTCCTCCGAGGGTCCTCTAGAACCCGGTCCATGTGCCCTCCCCCCATTCCCAGACCACTGCAGTTGGTGCCCCAATGGGCATCTCACACCCCTGCCCCATCCCCCATACTGCACATGCTCCCAGTACCTCCACACAATAACAGCCCATAGGGCTGCCCACCCAACTTCCTCAAGCCTCCAGTACGTGCCCCGCAGGGCTGGCCACACCAACCACTCCCCGAATCCACCATAGATAGAAACATAGAAACATAGAATTTGACGGCAGATAAGGACCGCTTGGCCCACCCAGTCTGCTCATTTCCCTACCTAATGGATAAGCTGCAGATCCTAGTTAACCAGCAGCCTACTTCTTTCTGTCCCCACCCCCTAGAATTGCCTTATGACTGTCCCATGCATGCTTGAATTCCACCACTGTTTTTGACTCCACAACCTCCTCCAGAAGGCCATTCCATGCATCCACAACCCTCTCTGTGAAAAAATACTTCCTTAAATTACCTCTGAGCCACCCCCCCATCTTCAAATTGTGCCCTCTTGTTCTTGCATACCTCTTGTTTTGAAAGATGCTACCCTCTCGGACTTTGTTGATTCCCTTGAGGTACTTGAAAGTTTCTATCATGTCCCCCCTCTCCCTCCTTTCCTCGAGGCTATACATATTAAGCTCCTTAAGTCCCTCTTCATATGTCTTCCAGTGCAGACCCTGCACCATTTTAGTTGCCCTCCTCTGGACAGCTTCCATCCTGTCTATGTCTTTGCGGAGATTGGGTCTCCAGAACTGCATGCAATACTCCAGATGGGGTCTGACCAGCTGTCTGTACAGAGGATAATAACTTTTGTTTTCTACTGGTGATGCCTCTCCTATGCATCCCAGTATTCCCCAGCCCTCCTTGCTGCCATCTCACATTGCTTGCCCACCTTTAGATCATCTGATATGACTACCCCAGGTCCCTGTCTATTTTTGTTGTTGTTAGTATCTCACCCCCCATTGTGTACTCTTCCCCTGGGTTTTTGTTTCCCAGGTGTATTACCTTGCACTTCTTAGCATTGAATCTAAGCTGCCATACATTTGACCACTCCTCTAACCTTGCCAAGTCCCTTCTCATCCTTTCCACCCCACCTTGTGCATCAACTCCATTGCAGATCTTTGTGTCATCTGCAAAGAGACATACAGTACTTTTCCTTCCAGTCCCTCTGCAATGTCGCTTATAAAGACATTGAAGAGGACCAGTCCTAATACTGAACCCTGCGGTACCCCACTAGTAACCCCCCTTTCTTCAGAGTGGACTCCATTTACTATTATTCTCTGTGTGCTATTCTCCAGCCAATTCTTTACCCAGGCTGTCATCTTGGGACCCACTCCTAGGCTGGCTAACTTGTATATTAATCTTTTGTGTGGGACTGTGTCAAATGCCTTGCTAAAGTCTAGGTAGACCATGTCCACAGCCCCTCCCTGATTTACTACTTTGGTCACCCAGTCAAAGAAATCTATCAGATTCATCTGGCATGACCTTCCTGCTGTGAATCCATGCTGCCTTGGGTCCTGTGCCCCTCTGGCCTCTAGATAATCGACAATTCTTTCCTTCAGAAGTGATTCCATCATTTTCCCTACCACTGAGGTTAAACTAACAGGTCTGTAGTTTCCTGCTTCTGCCTAGCTCCCACCTTTGTGAAGGGGAATCACATCTGCCCTTCTCCAGTCCTCGGGTACCACCCCATCCTCCCATGATTTGTTAAAGAGGGTAGTCAGTGGTGTCACTAGTTCTATCCTTAGTTCTTTTAGAATTCTGGGATGAATCCCATCAGGCCCCATTGCTTTGTCCACCTTCATTTTTAAGAGTTCTTTCAGAACCCTTTCTTCTGTAAATGGACTGGTATCAACTTCTGTATCCAGAGTGTTTCTACTGTTTGTTTTAGGTACCTCCCCCTCTTCCTTTGTAAATACTGAGCAAAAATATTTGTTTAGTATCTCTGTCTTTTCACAGTCACCCTCTGCCCACCCTTCCTCCCATTTATTAAGCCTCACTATCCCTCTCTTGGTCTTCCTTTGCTCCCTGATGTACCTATAAAAGGTTTTATCCTCCTTCTTAACCGAGTTGGCAATCTTTTCCTCGGTTTGGGCCTTTGCTGTTCTGACTGCCTTCCCAGCTTCCTTTTGCTTTAACTGATACAGTTCTCTGTCCTGCTCCTTCTGTGAATCCTTGTACTTCCTGAATGCTTTCTTTTTCTCTTGAACCTTCACTGCCACTTCCTTTGAGAATCATAGTGGTTTCTTACATCGTTTCATTTTGTTTATTTGCTTCACACAAAGGCTTGTTACCTCTGTGATGGCAGTTTTTATTATTCCCCATTGCTCTTCCACCACTCCTTCCTGCCCATTTGCTAGTGCATTCCTTAGGCACTCACCCATTTTGGCAAAGTCAGCCCTCCTAAAGTCCAGTACTTTTGCCTTTGTATGACTTGACTCTATTGCTGTGTTTATTGTGAACCATACTGTTCAATGGTAGCTAGTTTCCAGATGGCTACCCACTTCTACATCTGTGATCCTCTCTTCATCTCCATTTGAGAGAACCAGGTCTAAGATTTCTCCCTCTCAAGTGGGCTCCAATACTAGTTGTCTAAGGCATGCCCCCTGTAGGGCATCTAGAATAACCCCATTCTTTGAAGTGGCTGCTGCAACTGCACTCCAGTTAACATCTGGCATATTTAGATCACCCATCAGCAATATCTCCCCTTTTTCTGCCATACTAAGTATGCTTTCTATCATTTCCTTATCCATTTCCTCCGCCTGAGAAAGGGGTCTGCATACAACCCCTGTGCAGATTGTGGTTCCATTGCCGGTCTCCAAATTTACCCACAGTGCTTCTTCTCCTCCTCCCTGTTTTCCCTTTTGTTCTGTTGCTTTGATTCCTTCCCTTATGTAAAGAGCTATTCCTCCTCTTCTTTTACCCTCCCTGTCCCTCCTGTAGATAGTGTATCCTGGTATGTTTATGTCCCAGTCATGGTTTTGTGTGTACCATGTTTCTGTGACTGCCATGATATCCAGATGTTCCTCCTCCATCAAGGCCACTAATTCAGGAAGCTTGTTACTCAGGCTACGGGCATTGGTACTCATTGCTCTCCGTCTTGTGATGGCTTTACCTTCTGTTGCAGCATCCCCCACTGACCTTTCTACCTTGGACTTTTTCTCACTTAGTACCCTGTTTTGTAGGGAGAGACTGGGATTTTCCTGCTGCTTATCATTGCCTCCCCCCCTTGACTAGTTTAAAAGCTTGCCAATGAAGCATTTAAACTGATTGCTCAAAAGACTTGTTCCCTTCCTGGACAGATGCAGACCATCCTCCAGTATAGGCTAGTGTCCCTCCAGGTGGAACCCCAGTCCCCAATGAAGCCAAACTCCTGTTCTCCACACCATTTTTTCAACCATTCATTAAACTGCATTGTGCAAAGTACCCTTGCCTCACTCATGCCATTGACAGGCAGCACCTCTGAGAAGGATACTGTGTGTGCTACTTGTCTTAGGCCCCTCCCCAATTCTACAAAGTCCTTTTGCACTGCTCTAATCTCATGTTGAGCCAAGTCATTTGTCCCTAGGTGGACAATGATATCCAGCTCAGACTCCATACAGCTGTTCTTGTGATCCTGAGGATGCGCCTCTCCTCCAAGCCATGGCACCAGGCAGGCACCTTACTTCAGTTTTCTCTGCCCCCAGTTCTATCCCCAAATTGAGTCCCCACCAGGAGCTGCTTCCTTCCTTGTGGTGTCCTCTGCCTCCTTCCTGTGGGCCTTCCTTGTGATAGTTGTCCTCAGCCTCCTTAGTCTTCTCTGAGGGTGCATCCATAGGGGAGCTATGCTCCCCCAGAATGGTGTATGGATTGTGGAGTGGAACAACTGACTGGGTGTGCCTCTGTTCTACCATCCTCACCCTCCCTGAGCCCACTGTGGTCCAACTGCTGTGCTTTCTTCGCAACCTCTGAGGTAGTGGTGGTGGCTCTGGTGCTCCCTGTATGGGGGAGGTTCCCTTCCTACCATCCAGTCTGGCCTGGGGGAAGGTTCCCTTACTACTGTCCAGTGTGGCCTGAACATGGGCAACTTCCTCCCTCAGGGCAGAGAGTTGTCTGCAAATAGGGCAGCATCTCAGCCTCCAGAAAGACTCCCAGAAGACTGCTGCCCCACAGCCATTACATTGCACTACTCCCCACATGTTTATCTACTTTTTTTGTGTGTGTGTGACTGGTTTGTTATATAGAAATATATATGTATTATACAATGTGTATGCTTATATTGTCAGTGCAGTGTGCTAGAGAGAATATGACAGTGATATGCACCTTGCACTCTTGAGGAATGATGTCAGAACCCCAGGTATAAAGGAACTATTTCCAGGGTGGGTGGGTGGGGTGATGGGTGGGAAGGGTTGGGCCTAAACTGTGCCCTCACAAAACAATCAGCTAAGAGCTCTGACCCAGCGCTGCGATGAGTGCCTTCCTGTCAGCAAGATACCCTACACAACAATTTGACAGAGAAAATACCCTGTTAATCAAACAGAGAAAAATCCAGACATCCAAGACAGACACAGGTAAAACCTCCCCAGCCCCAAAACAACCTGGTGGTTTGTGCTCTGAAAGCAGTAAGCCCCAAAATAACACTAAAAATACCACCAACAGCTTAATCTGGTTCAAGTTCAGTTGGCATTCATCTGTATCCCCCTTCCCCGAGTCGTGCCTGAAAATAGGCAGGATTTGTCTAGTGCACTTACGCGGTCAACAAAAACTAAATAAAATAAATAAATAAATAAAAGGCAGCTGTGCTTTAAACTCTTCCTGCACTGAAAATCTTAAGAATTGTAACAAAGACTGTCTTTTCCTGATAATTCTAAGTTCCTTATTTCACCTTTCAGTTAGAAGTAGCCTCCACCTGCAGTATATCTGCTCCAAACCAAAGACAATTGTAAGGTTCACCTCCCTCTGTTGTGAGCACAACTCGCTTTCTTGCAAATCCTATGTTCAGTATTGCAGCTTCCAGCCAGAGGTAGTTTGACTTGAAAAATGTTAAGCTGTTCTGATGAGTTTGCTATAAAACACTTGCTTATAAAACAATTTTTCTCAGGTCTGTTACCAAAGCTATTGTTTGATAAGTAGCTATGATGTAAGCACTTCCTGATAAAATCTGGAATTTCCTTTTAAGGCATACACAGATAAACACAAAAAACAGTTTCCACCCCCTAGGGCACTTGTCTGGGTCAAATACACAACCTGTACCTGCACTTATTTCAGGATTTATGACAAATTCTTAGCCCAAGGTTTAAACTCTTCCTGCACTGAAAATCTTAAGAATTGTAACAAAGACTGTCTTTTCCTGATAATTCTAAGTTCCTTATTTCACCACTTACCACTCAGGGCAGCGCAGTCAACCCCCCCACTCATTCCCCGACCCCGAGTCACCTGCTGCAATGTGGCATACACCCAGACAAGCCCTGGTAGTCTAGTGGCCCCCCACCCAGCCGTGCCAGTCCACCCAGCACGCCCCACCTGTCCCCAGCCAGTGACTGGCACAGCCCACCTCTCACCTCCATGGCCAGCTGCTGACTGAGTGCTATAGGCAAAGGTATTCTTTTCCAGATTTGAATTTCTGATGGTGAGCACTGGTTAGGTGTTGTGCCTTTGTGTCTGCATCTCTTCAGCGCACAGTGCAATCTTAATCTGTCTGTGCATTTGCATCTCTTTAGGGCCCAATCTCCATCTGTAACTTAAGTCACATTTGTTTCTTTGACTTCCCTTCAGAGTATCAGACAGGTGTGGTGCTTAATTCTGCATGAACATTGTACTCATTAATATGCGTTTTTTAATCAGGACCATCATCACGAGTCACTCGTGATGCAAATCACGTTCTTCATCATCACGGTCACAAATGCAGTCACAAATCACGATTCACGACCATTCACATGATGAATCACAACATTAATTTTTTTTCTAGTCACTTAGATGTATTGTAAGCCTCTTTTGTAGTATCTCTCCAGGCTTCACCACCCCACCATTGTACACATTGATATGTGTTTTTACGTCTGGGAGTTTTAAGCTACAGCTCATTGTGGAAGTACAGGCGGTAGCATTCACATTTCTTCATCACCACGGTCACAAATGCAGTCACAAATCTTGATTCACGATCACGTCACAAATCACAACATTAATTTTTTTAATAGTTACTTGGATGTATTGTAAGCCTGTTTCGTAGTATCTCTACATGCTTCACCACCCCACCATTGTGCTCATTAATATTTGATTTTAAGTCAGGGAGTTGGACAGTGTCTGCAGTACATACACAGACTGGAACGAAGACTGAATGCATACATGGAGTTTAGTACAGTATACTTGCACTGCTCAGAATACAAAGTGTCACACATATGGAAGACACCAAAAAAATGGCATAATTACATACAAGGGTTGGGGATGGTGGAGGAATACATTTTATAACCCAGCAAGGAAGGTGTGAGGGGGCACATGGTGTGAGAAAAAAACTAATGTGGGATCCCATGGTGATCCGGCAGCAGTTCCAGCATGGACATAATTTGCAACTGATGTCCCTCTATGTGATCCAGCCACTGCTCCATTGTTATCCTCAACAGCACTCCTGAGAACTGCCAAGTCAGCCTGTGTTACATGCAGTTCTCTGAGGTCCACACATTCTATAGGCTGACCTGCTGGTGGTGGCGGTGGGGGGGGTGGGGGTGCTGGTAGAGCTGCAGGTATTGCCATGGCCCTCCTCTTCTTAGGGATGCCACAATGCACAGCTGCACCCCCTGCCACAGAATGGCCAGCAGGTGCAGGCATGGTCCATTCTGTGGCAACCTGCCACTCCAACTGCTGGTGATTGAGCATATGGGTGCACTGGACCCCAGTCCCCAGGTGAGTCCCCCGGGGGCCACAGCACACCTCCACTCACATAGGTGGCACTTGACCACACTGCTGTCCCCCCGACACAGTCAAAAAACTGCCAAACAGTGGAGGTGCGGGGAAGACCAGGCACAGGCAGGGCATGGCCAGATGAACTGGCAGCCGGCTGGTCACGGTGCTAAACAGGGATGGGATCCACACCTGGGCCCAGGGTAATAGGCACATCCTGCTCCAGAGAACCTAGACTTGGTGGTGGTGGTGATTCAACTGCCTCAGAGTCAGGACAGGAGGCAGTGCTAGTCCTGCTTCAGGGGGGGCACGCACAAGTATCGAGTGGTCCAGCAGGAATAGGTGCCCATGCCCTCCACACATGCGCATGGTACAGTGCTTACCACTACCACACTCTCCCAGAGCTGCCCCCACCCCAGACATTCCCTCACCCTTGTCCATCTCTCCTACTGAGCTCTCTCAGTCAGCAATTACTACTCACACTGTCACACAACACACACACACACACATACACACACACACACACACACACACACACACACAGTCACACAGACAAACAACTAACTACTTATAAAGGTAAGAAAAATAAAATTTACAGAAAGAACAAATTAAGTAAAAAAAAGTACAGAAAAGACAAAAAAATGTAGCTTTTAAAAAAAAGCTGTTGGGTCCAAATCAAAGTGTAAATCTCCTCCTTGCTCTGATCTCAAAGTATCAGCAGTCACAAAACACACTCCTCTCTCTCCGTCTGCACAGGAGAAAGTAACAGTGTCTGCTTGTATGATTCATTTTCTTCCTGCCTAGCTAAAGAGCATGTTACTTACACTACTACAAGCCATGTGATGTGCAGAGGGCTGCCAAGTCTGAAACACCAAGTGGATCACTTAGAATCATAATGAGGAACGTGAAGTCCATTAAAAACAATGACTTCGCCTTACTTTGCATTGCCATTCTGCCTTAACGTGAAGTGGTAATGACAAGGTGGAGAGAGCACTTTGCATTGCCCACTCTGCGTAGCGGATTGGCAACACGACGTGCCCACTTCGCGTTCACTTTGTCAGTGGAATTTAAATTCGCTGCATTTCTAGTACTATGTCAATCAGCTTTATAACCTATATTTTAACTGAATGAAACAATATACCTATTCCAGAGCATTTATCAGGCCCCATGGACCGATACGTAGGCCCCATATGCCAGGTTTATGATACTATGTGCAATTCAGCAGTAGTATGCAACCTATTGTCTTGTATGAAATATATACCTGCTAAATTAGACAATAAGGAGGAAAATGCCGCAGTTTGTTTCCTATGACTTTTAGTACTATTTACATTAATTGACCAGACAGTAACCATAAATGCCATAAGGAAACTAAGAATGAACAAATTCTTTAAGAAGTCTTCTTTCTAAGTCTTCTTTTACCCCATTTTGTTTTTAATTTGACCTTAGGTTTGTCACTTGTTTTTGTAACATCAATATCTATGGTAGGGGTGTCCCCTTCCATTTCAGAACCAGGGTCACACATTGAGTGTAACCCCTAAGGGGCGCTATCCTAGGGGCTACTACCCCTGCCTGCCCTAACTATGACAGGGTGAGGGGCCCAGATCCATTGGTGGGTGCCTCCACCCAGAGGTCGGGGTTAGGACAGTCGAGATTGACTCAGTCACAGCCCTCTGAGTTGCTGCAACCCCCCTTTCTTCCCACTAGTGGCCCACACAGTTCTGTTTCAGTGTCCTTACCATATACACTTAAGACCCGGCTCGAACCAATCAGCTCACTCCGGGGATCCCCTGAAAAGCAAGGTACAGTTACACCACATTCACTGTGCAATATTTTCCCATTAATACACAAACTAGCCAGTGTATTTTTGCAAAACAAGCAATCTGATTTATTCAAGGGGAGAAAACAAGGACCGGGGGGAATCAGGTTGATTGGCTTACCACTACAATATGAGAATGTTCACCTAGGGCTCTGTGCACAGGCCTAACCTATAAGTTACTGTCCATGGGTACCCAAGCCCTAAAGGCTAGTTCCTTGATGCAGCTGGTTGGGGCCCTGACACAGATAAGCATTTAATTCCTACTGTGATTTGATGGAGCCAGCCGGCTCAGCTAATGTAGTCAGCAAAGTAACCAGAAAATCTTGCCCTGGCTAGCAACGCTTAACAGGGAGCTACCCTGATTTAATACTCACAACTCCAGAAGGAAAAATGCTCTCACATCACTCACAGAGCTGAGCCTGAACATCAGGTACTTCTCCACACATTTATATGAAAGACAGCAGAGGGGGTACCATACCAGGCAGCTGCTCCTATGGCCCGACCAAACTTGCAGCTATCGGGAGTCTCACTGCAGCTTCAACTTTCCTGACAGACCAAGCACGATTCTGCAGATTCTCCAGTCCTCTTCAGGTTGAGCCTTGTAGGTAGCTGTGCTTGTACACAGCCTCCTCTGACCACTGCCCTGCGGATTTAGTCCGTGGATTGCCGGCAATTTAAACGGCTGCCTAGGCCTTTCATGCGCTTCCCGCGCAGACACTCAATGGAGCAGGAGCTCAGAGCTCCTTTCTCACTCACAGCCACAAAGCATCTGCCCCTTGACAGCATGGGGCCATCTTCTCTGCTCGGGCACCACCCAATCCCATTGGCTGGCTACAGATGCCAGTCACTTAGTCCTGCTTTCAGTGGTGTGAAAAAGGTGCCATGGTCTACCCTTCACTTCTCACAGTTGATCGTTGTATCCTCATTGGTCCGCCAGCTCTCTAGAGAGCCCTAATCCTGGTTGGCCACCAGTTACTCCATTTGAGACATCCCCTTCCCCTATTGGACCCTTCAGAAAGTCCTGGTCCAACATGGAGGGGCACAGCACACACACAGTCCCAGCTGCAGAAGAAAAAAGGGTTAGTCAAACTGTAACTCCACCAGCAGTCTAACTAATTATGCCCAAACAGTTACATCTTTCAAAAGTGGCTACCCCTGCGCATATAGCGACTGCCAAATGGGAATGATTTCACCGTGGCCCATGTGGGACTCGAAAAGGGAAACACCAGTCCCCCCCATACCAGCCCGCTGAACCCTGTGAGCAAGCAGCCCTAAAAGAGACAGTACTGCAGGCTTTAAAAGCCTCACACTGCCCGCATTTTTGCACCATAGCGCTGAGCACCAGTTAGGCAGGGAACATTAGGCAAGCTCCGGGAAGGCTTTTAGGAACCCCCATCTGTAAGTGGGTTACACCCTTCATGGCCTGGAAAGAATTTGTCATCTGCGCCAAGTAGTTACCCTTAAATCACTTTAAGGTAAAACTGTTTAACTGAAAGCACATTAGACCTTTTGTCACATACATTGTCATTGTACTCACAATTTACTATTGTCTATGCCATATTACACATACAGGCAACCTTTTCTTCCCTTTTAAATCAGGTCGATACTTCCTGCCCATGACACCTTGAAAGAGGGAGCCTTTCCCTATCAGCTACTGGTGGGCTAACCGGGGCAGGGGTACCATACTCAGAGGGTAATACTAACAGTCTGAAGTCATTTCCCAAAGCTTACTTGGGCAAGGAGATCAGGGACACATACAGCCCTTTGTGGACTACATTTAAAGGCAGGTCCACAGGCTGATCCAGGGACTCATAACTTAACCTTACTACAGGCCGTACTTCTCGGCCAGTGCATCTAGGGGTCCCATTAAAATCTACTATGGGTCCTGTCTCCATTTCTGTCTCATTGAGATTAGTAGAGGGAGTCTCCATAGGAGAAGGGGACCCCGTGGCCATAGTTCCTTCGGGGACTTGACCCTCTATATCGGGACCCACACTACTTGGCTCAGCTGGGGACAGTTTGGGTACTGGCAAGGAACCATCAGGGCTCTCAAAATATTCCTCAGGTTCTGGCATATCACTGGCTTGCTCCCCTATGTCACTTCCTTCTTCAGAAAAGTCAGATAGTTCGGCCAGGCCAGACAGTTCAGCCAGGCTCAAGGCCCCCAACCCCTCGGCTTGGAGGCCACTCACGTCATCCTCTGGAAGCATTGGCCCCAGAGACAAAGCTGGGGGCTCAGACAGTCCAGAAAGCCCAACTTCATCTCCAGAGTTAATTATGGATTTCCCCGAACAGTTGGCTCAGTTCATAAGAGGGATAGTATTCATATTATTCTCACTGTCTTCAGACACAGACTGACAATCATCTTCATCAAAGGGGGTTGTAGAAGGCCCTCTTAGTCTGCTTGCTGAAGAATCAAGTGGTCTGTTTTTTTTCTTGGCAGCAGCTCTAGTTATAGGCCTGGATGGTGGGACATTTGGAGGTTCAGCTTCTATCAAGATTTGCCCGATTGGCAGCAGATGATTTCTGTGTATAGTTTTCACTGCTTTTGAGTTGTTTTCAGGCTACACTTTATATATGGGTAAATCTGCCAGTTTTCCCACAACAATATGAGGGAGGTGATGCTATCTATCAGCAATCTTATGTTTGCCATGCAGTACCAAATTCATCAATAGCACTCTATCCCCTTCTCTCAGTTCCATCGATTTCACTTTTCTTATCATACCTCTCCTTATTGGCTAGGTTTTGTTTAGCAGCCATAGTCTGGGCCAGTTGGTAGGCATGGTTTAATTGGGCCTTCAACTTCTGTACATACTGTAGATGATTTGCTGCTTGTACTCCAACAGGGGAAACCCCAAAACACACATCCACTGGCAGCCTAGCCTCTCTCCCAAACATCAGTCGGTACGGGGAAAATCTAGTGGCATCACTTTTGGTGCAGTTGTAAGCATGTACCAAGGTGCTAATCTGCTGGCTCCATCTAGGCTTGTCCTTAGGTTGCAGTGTGCCCAACATATCAAGCAATGTGCAGTAAAACCTTTCAGATTGAGGATCTCCCTGAGGATGATACGGGGTGGTTCTTGACTTTCATACTTCCCACAAGGATAGCATTTCTTTAATCAGGCAGCTCTCAGAGTCCCTCCCCTGGTCAAAATGGATTCTCTGGGGAGCCCCATAGTGGACAAAGAAGTTTTCAACAAGAACTTTAGCCACTGTGGTTGCTTTCTGACCTTTAGTAGGAAAAGCCTGTGCATACCGGGTAAAATGATCAATGACCACCAATATGTTGCTGATATTTTTCAGATCAGGTTCTAAGCTCAGGAAATCAATGCAGACCAACTCCATGGAGCACTGGGAGTGATATTGACCATGGGGGCAGCTCTCTGAGGTAGGGCTTTTCTCTGCAAACAGCAGCCACAGGTCTTGACATATTGCTCTATGTCTGCACTCACTTGTGGCCAGTAGAATCGGGTCAGTACCAGGTCAAGAGTTTGGTCTATGCCAAGATACCCCATGTGGTCATGCAGGGACCTCAACACCAGTCCTCTAAAAGTGGTGGGCAACACCAGTTGTTGTTTGTCTATTAGCCCCTCTTTGTCTATGGTCTCCCTATATAGCAGTCTATTGTTCAATATTCAATTTTGGACCTTCACTGTATAACAGGGCAGTTCTCAGTTCAGTGGACCGCAGTTGGGACACGTCTCTCCCTGCTTGCAGAGCCTCCAAAGCAGTTTTTATCATGGGGTCTCGGGGCTGAGCCCATTGAAGACTATCATTGTTGAATTGGGGCAGCACACTAGTGTCTAAAGCAGAAAAATGACAGTAAGCAGAAGGTATGCAGTTCTTGGATGGCCCCAAGCAATCCGCCATGCAGTCCACAGCACCAGGAGACACCTGCTCCTCCTTGTCAAATTTTTGGCAAAGGGTTCTTATGTCAGGTTCTGACAACCTGACCCAGTCAGTCCCAGGCACAGGCCTCAGAGAGAGATCATCTGCATCTATATGGTTTAGGCCGGCTCTGTACTCAACAGCATAGTCGTACGTGGCCAATGCATAGAGCCACCTATGGCAGTGGCATCCAACTTGGCTAAGGTCTGCACATATGTCAAAGGATTATTATCAGTCTTCCCCAGTATCTTGGCACCGTATAAGTAGTCATGAAATTGGTCAACAATGGCCCACTTCAGGGCCAGGAACTCTAATTTGTGCACTGGATAGTTTTTTTCTGAGGGAGTCAGACTTCTGCTGGCAAAATGTACAGATCTCAGCCCATTTTGGTGCTCCTGATACAAGACAGCCCCCAATCCTTGTAGACTGGCATCAGTGTGGAGAATGTACGGCTTGGCCAGGTCAGCATAGGCCAGCACTGGGCCATGGGTAAGTTGATATATAATGTTATAGAAAGCTTTCTCACACTCAGTAGTGCAGCGGTTTCCAAACACCATTCGGATGAAAATACTGTCTTTCCGTTCCAGAGAGCACAACTTTTTTACACTTTTTGTGGGTGGGAGGGTACCCCTGAGTTAGGCTGAGAAGGGGGTGGATCACTCGAGAATAGTCTTTAATAAACTGCCTATAATATCCACAAAACCCCAACAACCATTGCAGTTCTTTCAAATTCTTTGGCTGAGGGCAAGTAGTCAATGCCTCCGCCTTGCTGGGGTCAGTCTCTATGCCTTCAGTGGTTACTATGTGGCCCACATACTTCACAGAGGTTTGAAAGAATTGACACTTGTCTATAGATAACTTAAGACCAAAATCCTCCAACCAATCCAGGACCTTGAACAATCGATGTTCATGTTCTTCCAATGAACTGCCAAACACTATGACATTGTCCAAGTAAATCAAACACTCGAGCAAGTTCATATCTCCCATAGCTTGTTCCATCAGGCGCTGAAAAGTAGCCGGGGCACCTGAGATCCCTTGAGGCATCTGGATAAACTCATAAAAACCTAGGGGGCAAATGAATGCAGTCTTCTCTTGGTCCTCAGGAGCCATTGGGATCTGATAGTACCCACTGCAGAGATCTAACACAGAGAACCACTTGCTGCCATTTAGACAGTTCAAGGCATCCTGTATGCGTGGCATTGTATACTGGTCAGGGATGGTCTGCTGGTTCAGGGTATGATAGTCCACACACATCTGAACAGCCCCATTCTTTTTCCTCACTACGACAATGGGGAAGCATAAGGGCTCCTGGATTCTTGTATCACACCAGCAACAAGCATCTCTTGCAGATGTCATCTCACATCATCTATATCGGCAGGGGATAAGTGTCGAGACCTCTCTCGGAAAGGCCTGTCATCATGCAGGTGAATGCGGTGCTCAGCCCCCCGCACACAACCCATATCCCACTCCTTCAGGGAAAAAACCTGGTCTCTTTGGGCAAGCTTCTCACTGACTTTTACTTTCCATTCAGCAGGCAACGGGGAGTCACTGAAATCAAACAATTCTGGCGAGACTCTGTCACCTTTCCAAACCCTTGCGATGAGGGAGCACTGCAGAATCCTCACAATGCACACTAACCAAGGTGCAGCCCCTAGTTACTCGAATCTCTTTGTCAGACACATTAAGAACTTGAACCATTACTCTCCTGGCATAAGCATGGGCTCTAGCAGGCAAGATACTGAGTTTAACTAGCAGTCCTCCAGGCAACTTCCCTTCTCCAGGTGCATCCAGCATCAATAGTTTATTTTTGACATCTTTTTTAAGCCGAACCTCCCCTTGCAAGACACACTGGGCATTTGGAGCTAATAGCAAAGGCTCTGGATCCTTCCTCCAGACAACACCCACCGGGCCTTCAGGCTCCTTCTGACTAGCTTTTCTCTGAGCCTCATAGGCCTTTTGGATCAAGACGGGTATCCTGAGGGCTCGCCCAGTCCTGGACACCTGCTTTTCAGAACACAACTGGGCTAATCGGCCAAACATGTGAGCACTGGTCTCAATCAACATGGGCACCCCATCATACAGTCCAGTGGGGGGCAGACTAAAGCCAAAGTTTCCACCTGTTCATCCACTCCAGCCACAGAAGTAGGAAATGACAACCAGATCTGGATATACCCCAAATATGGATAAGCCTTGTCACTCAGCCCCCATACATGTAGGCCATCCAAGGGTTGTAGTGGCACCTCAGGTAGATGCGTCTGATACCAGTCCTGAAATATAATGGTCACCTGAGAGCCACTATCCAATACAGCTCGGGTGGGAATCCCATTTACCTGCACCAAAGCCTCCATTGAGGGCCCAAACACATCAGACTACTCGGGGGGCACAGCATTAACAGTTGCTTGGGCATTGGCCCGGGTCACAAAACCCTTTCTGGGGGGGTCAGACGTGGGCTCTACGAGGCTAAGTGATTAGTCTGCTGTTGACCTTCCTTACATTCTCCGGCAACTGGCACTCAGTCTAAAAGTGTCCATCCTCCCCACAATGGTAACAGGACTTGGGGTCCCGAGGGTCTCTATTGGGAGGGAGGTACTTCATTTGCTGGGGGCCCTCTGGGGAATGAGGGAATTCCCAAGGGCCAGGGCATGGGTTTCTAGATAACTCAGGTTCCCCAGGCCTAACAGGGTGGGTAGTGGATTGCTTCAAGTCCCTCAGCAGTTCTCATAAATTCCTGACCTCGGCCTTCAATTCACTTTCCACTTGGGGATCAGAGGAAATGGCACTCACCCCTACCCTTCCCTGTAACTCTGGGGATACATCAGACCCTCTTGAAGGATGGGTCTTATCAGGTTCACTAGACTCAGGGGTTTGGCTCAAATTCACAGCCCCCACATAGGGTTCCCACCCCTCTTCATCGGTCTCTATTTCTCTAATCTCCCTCATCAATTGACAGTATTCAGGCGGGGCAGCTCGTGGATCATCTAACTTAAGTTTTAACAGTAACATACTGGAAAATCTAGCAGACTTTAAAACATGTTCCAACCTGACCTGGTTCAAGGCTGAGGCGGTGACCTCCCATTTTTGGTAGGCCTTCTGTAAAGCCCTTTCCACCCTAGTGACAAAGGCGGAAAGCTTCTCATTCCTCCACTGCTTAGCAGACTTGAATTTCCATGATAAGTCTTCCCCAGTTTCTGTGCTCCCAAACACTCCCTCTAGAGCAGAAAGATACTCTGCAGCGGTAGCTTCCGGGCTAGTGGCCCGCAAAAAAAGAATGGCTTCCAAAGCCGGACCCCGCAGACTCTCCATCAGTCTCTTTCATTTCTCTCCCTCAGAGCACTGCTACTCCTGGACTGGGGGGGTGGCGTAGTCCATCCACGCCTCCAAATCATCTTCCCCTAAAGGCACAGGCACTGTGCCAGAAAAATGTTTTAGCCTACAGTAAGAATCCAGCTATATAGAGGGAACCATTAGGGGTGGTGGAGCCAAGATAAAACTCTTGGAGGGCACCGGAGGGGCACCAGGGGAGGCCTGAGGGGTGGGTTCACCAGAAAGGTCCAAGGCCTTCATTAACTCTTGGGTAGTTCTCCCTTCTACAGCCAACAATTTAAGTAGCTTATCTTTGAAACTATTAGTCTGGGGAGACCCCTTGGGGTGACTGACCTACTCTGTATGTGAATGACCCTCCACCCTGGTTGAGCACCCTCCATGTAAATCACTGGGGGAACCCTCTCAGGGTCGATGGCTATGCTACACAAGAGTAGCACCTGCAAAGTCTGATCGAGTAGGTCAGCCATACGCCCCTTCACCTCCACCTTGCCTAAACACTTAACATGCTCCACAGCAGAGATAATGTCAGCGGTCATTGTCCCCAGAGGTACATCGAGTAGTAACACAAATCTCTGAGAGTCCAGCTTTTTGGCTTCACACCACCCCATCAGTTTATGTACCACCGTCTTAATAGGGTCCAGCTTAATTTTAGCCATGATATTCCCTTCCAGTTTCTCCTTTAATTTATCCATAGTTATGCACTTTGCCCACTTGGCCATTCGGGGACGCTAATCCCAGCGATGCCTCCAATTTGTAACCCCTAGGGGGCGCTATCCTAAGGGCTACTACTCCTGCCTGCCCTAACAGTGATAGGGTGAGGGGCCCAGATCCATTGGTGGGTGCCTCCACCCAGAGGTCGGGGTAAGAACAATCGAGATTGACTAGGTCACAGCCCTCTGAGTTGCTGCAACCCCCCTTTCTTCCCACTAGTGGCCCACACAGTTCAATTTCAGTGTCCTTACCATATACACTTACCCCCCCGGCTCGAACAAATCAGCTCACTCCAGGGATCTCCTGAAAAGCAAGGTATAGTTACACCACATTCACTGTGCAATATTTTCCCATTAATACACAAACTAGCTAGTGCACTTTTGCAAAACAAGCAATCTGATTTATTCAAGGGGAGAAAACAAGGACCGGGGGAATCAGGTTGATTAGCTTACCACTACAATTTAAGAATGTTCACCTAGGGCGCTGTGCACAGGCCTAACCTATAAGTTACTGTTCATGGGTACCCAAGCCCTAAAGGCTAGTTCCTCGATGCAGCTGGTTGGGGCCCTGACACAGATAAGCATTTAATTCCTATTATGATTTGATGGAGCCAGCCAGCTCAGCTAATGTAGTCAGCAAAGTAACCAGAAAATCTTGCCCTGGCTAGCAACGCTTAACAGGGAGCTACCCTGATTTAGTACTCACAACTCCAGAAGGAAAAACCCTCTCACAACACTCACAGGGCTGATCCTGAACTTCAGGTACTTCTCCACACATTTATATGAATGACAACAGAGGGGTACCATACCAGGCAGCTGCTCCTATGGCCCGACCGAACTCACAGCTATCGGGAGTCTCAGTGCAGCTTCAACTTTCCAGACAGACCAAGTGTGATTCAGCAGATTCTCCAGCCCTCTTCAGGTTGAGCCTGGTAGGTAGCTGTGCTTGTACACAGCCTCCTCTGACCACTGCCCTGCGGATTTAGTCCGTGGATTGCCGGCAATTTAAACGGCTGCCTAGGCCTTTCACGTGCTTCCCGCATGAACATTCAATGGTGCAGGAGCTCAGAGCTCCTTCCACACTCACAGCCACAATGCATCTGCCCCTTGACAGCAGGGGGCCATCCGCTCTGCTCAGGTGCCACCCGATCCCATTGGCTGGCTACAGATGCCAGTCACTTAGTCCTGCTTTCAGTGGTGCGAAAAAGGTGCCATGGTCTAGCCTTCACTTCCCACAGTTACTCGCTGTATTCTCATTGGTCCGCCAGCTCTCTAGAGAGCCCAAATCCTGGTTGGTCGCCAGTTAATCCATTTGGGACCACCCTTCCCCTATTGGACCCTTCGGAAAGTCCTGGTCCAACATGGAGGGGCACAGCACACACACAGTCCCAGCTGCAGAAGAAAAAAGGGTTAGACAAACTGTAACCCCACCAGCAGTCTAACTAATTATGCCCAAGCAGTTACATCTTTCAAAAGAGGCTCCCCCTGCACATATAGCAGCTGCCAAATGGAAGCAATTTCACTGCGGCTCAAGCGAGACGCGAACAGGGAAACACCAGTCCCCCCCATACCAGCCCGCTGAACCCTGCGAGCAAGCAGCCCTTAAAGAGACAGTACTGCATGTTTTAAAAGCCTCACATAGCCCATATTTTTGCACCATAATGCTGAGCACCAGTTAGGCAGGGAACATTAGGCAAGTTCCGGGAAGGCTTTTAGGAATCCCCATCTGTAAGGGGATTACACGAAGACCTCACTGAGGGGGTATCCGACTCAACCTCAGACTCATCTGAAATTTCTGGCAAGGATTGAAAGTGGTTTGCGAGTGGAATGTCTGTTGTTTTAGCTAACTTTGGAGAAGAAGATGCCCAATTTTGTCTATGCCTATTAACTATAATTGTCCATTCTTTCATTGGTGGGGGGGCATGCTGGTTTGGTCTGTTGAAGTAGAAGGACTTTCAGTGCTCATCTGTATGTTAGATTCTGCTGAGGGGGCTCTGGGGTATCGGATGAAAGGGGGGTGGGAGTTGGGATTATAGAAGGGCCAGAGGGGGTAGGGTTCTGAGGAATGTCAGTAGCGGGAATGGAAGAGGGTCTGGACACAGAAGTGGAGGCAGCTTTTTGTCTTTGGGTGTTTGCAGTGATTAAGTGTTACTCTTCACTATCAGTTTGTGACATGTTATGTGCTGTCCTTGGGCAGCTCTGGTACGAATGCCCCTTTTCTTCACATAAATTACATAATAGCTTATTAAGACATTGAGAACTGGTATGACCAAGTTCACTACACAGATTACACTTAACTTTGTAACAAATGTTACTGATATGCCCCATTGACCCACACTTATAGCAAGCCTTAGGTTGGCTTACATAGAATAGAACCCCCCCTATCTCTTCCCCCAAAAATGAGTCTGGTAGGTGTTGTAGCCCAGTGTCTGTAGAATGCAGGAGACTTTAAAATGCCACCCTCCTATCCATAGATTTTCATTGTCAAATATGGCTTCTGGCCCTACATTACTGTGCATCTCTGTTTAAGCCAACAATTTAAATCCATGACGCTGACTCCCTCATTCCTAAATAATACAATCACAATTTTTATGGCAGGTTTCATGAGGGGTATCACTTGGAATGGGGCCCATAAGGGGATATTTTAAAGCTTAATATATCTGCCCCAAAAATGTTCTAGTCCAGTAGAGGTCTTAATGCTTACATCAAAGGTGTGTTCTTCTGACACGTGAATCAGAGCATATATTTCTGTTGCAAAAAAATGAGAGATTCCTTTAGTAGGGTTTTACCCACATATGCTCTGCCAGGTGATAGTTCTAATCCCCCTTTGAAAAGAAATCTGATTGCATTATGCCTCTTCACTGGGTTAACCAGTAAATGAAAAAGTGAGGCATACGGTGTAGTACTTGTCCTTTGGAGAATGTTAAGTGGTGCCTCTGAAGGTGCAATAGTTTGGGCCTGAAGAGATGTTGCCAGTGTTTGCTGACGCCCTAGTGTCGGGTCTCGCAATTCGGGACTGTTGGTAAGTTGTAATTCTGGAGTTAAATGTGAGGGGGATTTTTGCTGTGCATTACTGTGCTCCACAAAATTAAGATTTGATAGAGAGTTACCTTGCAAGTCCTGCTGTGTTGGCATTTAAATAGGAGACTTTCCTGAGACCCACCTGCCGTTGCTTGGCTTTTTTCCCAGCCCGCTGCAAGTAATGTAGTTTCCAATGACCATTCCATTGTAGTAGTTACTGTGGAGACCTGTCTTAGGCCAGATGATCTCTCACCTGTTAATGCCATTCCCACTGAGGCCTCCTTTCTTCTGCAGCAGAGTCATGTTCTGAAGATGCGGGCAGTGGTTGCATTTCTACTGACGTACTTATGTCTTGAACAGGTGCCGAGTCAGTTTCACTGACGGCGGCAGTTCCCTTTGATGTTCCTATGTAAAGCAGTGTCAAATTGGTGATTGGTGGGTGAGTCAATGTTTTGTGATGCTGTTGAAGTAAATTCTGTAGTAACAGGGTCCACAGGTTTTATCAAGAAAGATCGTTCCTGGGCAAGTTTTGCTCGTAATTGTTGTTGCTGCAATCCAGCTTGCTTTTCTTCATTTAGAAGCCTACCATATTCTGCATTTGTTAACAAGACATCAGGAATATCCAACCTGGTTTCTGTCAATACATCTACCTCCATATTTTTTAACACATTTTCTTCCAACTATAATTCTGAAATAAGCTTGGTCTCTAGCAGAACGGAGACAGAGGAGGAGGAGACCCAATTCCCAGCCTTCAGCACTTCCATCATTTCCACTGACTCACTCAGAATGGACATCCTGATGGGCGATCACAGAGTCCCCCTACTAGAGAGTAGGGGAATTTCTTATTTGTAAACAAAAAAAACATTTACATACATACATACCATTACATTAGGCTAGAATACATAGATATGAATATGTACTTTCTTTCCCCCTTTCACCATTGGTAATCATTTCTAACACCAAATCGAATTGTTATTTTGTTTTCATATATATATATATATATATATATATATATATATATATATATATATATATATATACATACATATATATATATATATACACACTCATAAATATTGTGTGTGTGTATGTGTGTGTTGGTCCTTGCACATTTGACTATATTTATTATATTTTTCTTTTTTCTCTCTCTTTTTTACAGATTTGCACCAGATTGCCAGCTGTTGTTTCAGAAACATGTGCAGTCTTTGTTTCTTTCTATGCAGGTGTGAGATTTTGTGATATGATTAACTAGTGCCTACAGTTTTAATAACACTTGGTCTGCACAGTTTTTATATCAATTCTAAAAGGGAGATTTTTGCAATCCCCATTGATAACAACTCCTGCAATTTAAATGTGCATATCTTTAAGTGTTTGTGTTCAGCCTGTTGTTATGAATGCACTGTCACTTTAATAGAATTTGGTATTAAAGTGAGGTAAGGATGCACCATGCTGCACCTCTGAGAAAGCTCGGTGTGGAGTGAAACATGTCAGGTGGTTTATGGTGATATAGCTGTAGCGTCACGAGGGAGTGGGGATTAGATAGGAAGCTCAGTCTGTAGCATCCATTTTGGCTTGGCTTGTATGTGTTTGCTCAATGTCCTTATTCTTGGATTTATCTTTTTGCACAAATTAAAGCACCTGCGCTGAAAGTCTGAAGCCTGATGCTGTGTTTTTCCTATAAGATTACTTTACATTTATGCTGCTTATGTGAGGACTTTCAATGAACAGAGATATTTTATCTGCATTGTTTTAGCTGGTGCCAGTCCCCCAGACCATAGGCCAGAACATTTTCTACACAAATAAGCAGTAGCTGAGTTAATCTGCTATTAATTGATACTGCATTGACACCATTTTATGGAACAAGTGATGTCACAGAGAAAGAGGCTGTGCCTCAGCAAACATACAGTGGAGTCAGCCACAATGAAGTGTGGTAACTTGCATGTCACAACATCCTGCATGACAAAAGGGCTCAATTGCCATTGAACGACAGTGGCCCCTGCAGTAAACTGCAGCATTCCATGATATCATGCAGCATTTCTGCGTTGCATCCTGGCTGTCACATTTATAGTTCATCACAGCTTGTTCCTCTATGACATCACAGGGTTCTAAAAAATGGTGTCAATTCTGTTTCTGTATATAACAGACTTAGCCAGCTATATCTCTGTGCTGATTTCAGCTACAAGTAAGCCCAATACCTCATTCAAAAGAACATGTCATGTGCTTTCAGCATATGTGGTTCTCTGTGCATCATGATTCCCTTTAATTGGGGATAGGAGGGTCACAAGGAGCACCCTCCACAGCATATTCAACATACCTGGGTAGCTCAGATAAATAAGTTCTAGTTCTTGTTATCACAGCTGATTTTTTTGTCCTCTCCTTGCTGAGAGCCAAGGTCCACAAATTCAGTTACTAACACATCCTAATAAAACAGTCCTCAGCATCATCTCACACTAAGGAATGACACTGCTGTCTAGAAATCGGAAGGGACTCTTTTCTATCTAGCATTTCCCATGGTTCTATGTCACTCCACCAGAATCATCAGTGCCACACTAAACTCATGATATAGTAAAAGTATGCCTGCCAAAGTTAGAGCAAAACTAGTTTTTAGAAAACACTGATTGCTTTATTTTTAAAACTGATCCTTATTCTTTGTGCTACTCTTAACTGTATATGAGAAGAACTGAATTAAGATTTTCAGATAAGAAACAATTGTATGTCTTTGCTCAACTAGGATATAAAAACATCAGCTTGAAATACTGTAAAACAAATATATTACTTTTGTGTGGGATGTTTACCTTTTCTTATCTCATTTGCTTTAATGAATTTACCTTTGCATGACAGAGATTTAGAAACCTGCTAGGATCAGTCGATGCTGGACTGTGTAATGCAATTACCCATGCAGAAAACTTACCACATGTGATAAAGCTGCTCTGGCTTAAGCACTTTCATCCAATGCTTTGTAGTTGCCTAAGGCAAAAAACACTTCTCATTTTCATAAA
The DNA here is from genome assembly GCA_016271365.2 of Neoceratodus forsteri. Lineage (NCBI taxonomy): Eukaryota > Metazoa > Chordata > Ceratodontiformes > Ceratodontidae > Neoceratodus > Neoceratodus forsteri. The sequence continues at coordinate 31,116,606 of CM028129.1, forward strand.
ATACTATGATGCTGTGCTTTGCCTCTGTTTTCAGACACCCAGCTTGGACTACTAGCATTAAAATACAACATATCCCTAGGCTTTGTCAGTCACATGTCCAGAACATGCAGTTTTGTAGGGTTTGCAAGAAATGCTCAGTACACCAGCCACTGCGGTATCTTTTTTTCCAAAAATGCAAATGCGTTCTATAATCTTTAACTTAGTTTCCCATTTCCAGTTCATTAGAATTTACATTTCTTTTGAATCTTCCACCATAGTCCAAATAACGTCTACTCAAGGAAGGTGCTCTCTGTTTATAACTCTTAGGTGTCAAAACAAATTCTCTCTTTCTGACAATAATTTTGTATGCTTATGATTTATCTATTACAGCATGAGGAACTTCAATTCATGGTTGTCACAGTGTGTGGGAATAAACTTCAGATGAGGCAAATTTACAGGTTTAAAACACACCGTAGTGTGAAATTTATTTTTCAATTGCAAAGAAAATCACTACTTAATAACAGTAGTTTCTCACATAATACAGTCCTGGATCATAGAGCTGCTAAGATCCTTTTTATCTGCATTCAACAGTTTGTCTACAGTAGCAGTACAACCTCTCTCCTCTGTCTCAGGGCTGAGCTCCACTTGATTGCACAGAAGTGAACTTAGTGAAGAGGTTTTATATCTTTTGGTGGGGTCGTCTGACTGAGCCCTTTCTGTATTTACATGTCTATGGACATGTTGTTTCAAAACTAAGGGTTTTTTTTTGTTTCCGGGGACTTTCTGGTTCAGTTAAAGGTGCAGTGCATATCTCCACAGATATTGACTCTCTATATCTCTGATCCATAGTGACTAAGCACTTTTATAAAGCATACCACATTATTTTGTTCAGTCTCATACATATCACACTACATACCTGTTACCATATAAGGTCATACAGTAACAGGTAACAGTTTTATAGTGGCCATTTATGAAAATACCTTAAAGATTTCTTATAACTGTACTAATCATGAAATTATTATTGTTTTATATGGCTTCTGAATCCCTTTTATTTAAAAAGACTTTATTAACTGTATTCAGTCCTATTTAAAATAGCTTTCATGCTTTTTGTATACAAAATGCATTTATGCACATTACACAACACTTCTTTGGGTGTTTGGCATCATTCCAGGGACTGGATGGATAGAAATGGAAAAATAATATAAACAGATAACTAGTAAGAAGTTTAGTAGGGATAGTAAAGAGCTACACTAGGTGGCCAACCTAGGGTAGGGGGGAAGAAGAAGAAAAGCACAGAGAAAAGTGTTAACTGCTGCACAGCAGAATTTTTCCTATCTAAGAAATAAGGAGATAGAAAAGCGGTCCATTAGTCACAGCTGAAGGCATAGCCTAACTCCACCACAATGGCAAATCATCTACAAATTATCCAATTAAGAAGTAAATACAAGGCACAGTATATGTTATAAAATATAGATTTTTGGAAGTACTGTATAAAATATGTTGTATTGTTCTAGAGGACAGGACAGTTGAAAAGGACCTGGCAATTACAAGGCTCTGCTCTTTTGAAAATTCTAAGCACCATGAGCAATGGAGACAAAATTAACAACAAATAACAACACTGATATATACTGAATATTTGAAGCAGCTAATACAAGCTGAGGGATATAATTTAAACTCTAGTCAGTCTCCCATGTGATGTGTTCAGTTTGTGGTCACCAAATTGCAAAAAAAGATAAAACAGCACAAGAAATGGTATACAGAAGGGGAGATAAAGTACTGTATATTATCCTCAGGAGACTAAATATAAAGAACAAATAGAAAAAAAGTAATCTGTGCAGTCATGAGGGCAAATCAAAAGATATGTAGTTAAATAAGCAACAAAACAAAAGCTGCAAAAAGGTAACTTAAAGTTATCATTTTAAGGCAAGCTGAGAATGTAAAATGACAGAACATAAATGGAATATGAAGAAATGTAAATTTACAAAAAAATGAGAAGAAATATCTTTTAGGAGTAAATTGTGTGCTTGAACATTTTTCCAGGCAGTAAGGGTGCACAGGTCAGATTTTCCAGCTCTGTATTGGATCAGGCAAATCTTCTGGGTACTGGGTAAGTAACTGGGTAAGGCAAATCGAACCAGAACCAGAACCAAAAGTATGATATAGATGTATAGATAGATAATCAGGTTAACTGATTGGATAAAACACACCTCATGACTGTGCATTATCCCACAATGACAGCATGCCTCTCACTTTGACAGCATGCATGAACTGCTTTCCATTCCTCAAAACATAGAATTTGTCGACAGATGAGGTCCACCAGGCCCATCTGGTCAGCCCATAATCCCTACCCCCCCAAGCGTCCCATGACTTACCCATTCTGCTCAATCTCCAGGGTTTCCTTATGACTATCCTACTGACCAGCAGCATATGTCTCCACACCTGCCACACACAGACTGCCACACACAGACTGCCACACACACACCTGGCACACACAGACTGCCACACATACACCTGGCACACACAGACTGCCACACACAGACTGCCACATATACACCGGACACACACAGACTGCCACACATAAACCTGGCACACACAGACTGCCACACATACACCTGACACACACACAGACTGCCACACATAAACCTGGCACACACAGACTGCCACACACAGACTGCCACATATACACCGGACACACACAGACAGCCACACACAGACTGCCACATATACACCGGACACACACAGACAGCCACACACAGACTGCCACATATACACCGGACACACACAGACTGCCACACACAGACTGCCACATATACACCGGACACACACAGACTGCCACACATAAACCTGGCACACACAGACTGCCACACATAAACCTGGCACACACAGACTGCCACACATGCACCTGACACACACAGACTGCCACACATAAACTTGGCACACGCAGACTGCCACACATACACCTGACACACACAGACTGCCACACATAAACCTGGCACACACAGACAGCCACACACAGACTGCCACATATACACCGGACACACACAGACTGCCACACATACACCTGACACACACAGACTGCTACAACTACAAAGCAGTAAAACAATATAGTTGTCTGACAATAGAAAGAAATTATCTCGATGATCCTGCCCTGATTTATATAGCTACAAAGCAATGAAGAAAAAAAAACATATCTGGTTGATCTTGAAGTTTTTGGAGTGTTTTCCATGTAAGTACTTCCACATTCCTCTTAGTAGCATGACTGAGCTGTATCCATCCTGGCAAGAGAAATGCTTGCAAAGCTTTAGTAAGGAAGGTTTTCTTGTAGATGTGTGTAAAGTGCAGTAGTTTAGGTAATTTTAATGATTTTTTTCCAAAAGATGCCACCAACTGTGGAGCAAGGAGATGGAGTGAGTCGGTAGCTTCAGAAGAGTAGATGTAAGCGTGAGCAAGTGTTGCTATAGCAGTGCTCACTTGGGCTTGCGTCTTCACTTCTGACACTGCTGGCTCGATTGATCTCCTCGCTCTACAGTTGGTGACATCTTTTGGAAGACCACAATTCTTCAAGAAAACCTTCCTTATTCTAAGTTTTACAAGCATGTCACTTGCCAGAATGGACACCGCTCGATCATGCTGCAAAGGCGAAAGTGAAAGTGCTAATGGAAAACATTCTAAAAATCACAGGATCTACCACATCATTTTTATTTATTACTTTTAGCTACAAAATCAGAGTAGGATCAACCAGATAACTCTTTTATATCACCTTAAACCAATGAAAATCATGGCAGGATCAATCAGATCACTTAAATGAAATATTAATTTGTGCCAGACAGGGTCTACTTTTTGTTCCCCCAACCCCCAATTTTTGTTTCCATTTTATAAGATAGATAATCCACTACAGGGTGTGTGATCATGCTCTGATATATGCATGCCTTTGGTAGTTGAACGCACACCGAGGCATGCGTTCAACATATCACAGCATGCCCACACACCCTGTAGTGGATTACCTATTGCATATATGTGTATATACACATATATATATATATATATATATATATATATATATATATATATATATATTAATACATGTGGAGGAGTATAATGAGAACTGTATACACACCGAGGTGTGGGATGCTACATGAACTCTGAGAGAAAGCCTGGGGGCTTTATCAAAGCATCCCACACAGAGGGCGTGCATGCAGTTCAAGTCTACACTCTTCACCATGCCTTGTTTTAGGTAATTGCTGGAAACTGTTTTCCCCCCCCAACCACTTCAGTGCAAATAAATCATTTGAAAACAACAGACTTATGTGATGTGTGGTTTATTCAACATCTTTTTTGGACAGTGAACATTTCATATAGATGCTAACTATGTAAGCAATAACCCATGACAGGATATGGGATTACTGGAGATTAATCAACACCCCAGGTGCATTGTGAGGCATGAGGTAGCAGGCAGAGTGTCCTCACAGCACCCAGGGTGTTGATTAATCCCCAATCACCCCATGCCCTGGAGTGGGTTATTGTGTTTATAACATGGGTGAAGAATGATCAGGGTAAAATAAACAGAAATGTGCCTTTAAGGATGAAATATACAATATTTTTTATCAATCACTATCAATCAATAATTTATTTGTAAAAAGTGCAATTCAGAATTTATCAAAGCGCTTGTACATACATGATAAACAAATAAAATAAACCACAAATGAAACAAGTAACAAGAGGCAGCAAAATTTTAAGCATCAGAAAATGCCATATTAAACAGATGAGTCTTCAGGGCTGATTTAAAAGCCTCAGTGGTCAGGTATTCTCTGACCCGACAAGGCAGAGAGTTCCAGAAGGTTGGGGCTACAAAAGCAAAAGATCTAGCTCCTGAGGTCTTAAGGTGGACCCTGGGAACCTCTAGCAATCCTTCATCAGTACAGTGGGGTGAACAGATGGGGCAGTAAGGGCGAAGGAGATCTTGCAAATACCATGGTACCTGTCTGTGTAGGGCCTTAAAGGTCAGTAATCTAACCTTGAAGGTGATCCTCCACTGAACTGGCAGGTAGTGCAGGCAGCAGAGCAAAGGTGTGACATGGCAAGTTCAAGGAAAACTAGTCAACAATCTGGCAGCCACATTCTGCACCAGCTGGAGGTGGTGGAGGTCCACCCTTGGTAGCCCTAGGTATAGGGCATTGCAGTAGTCAAGGCAGGAGGTCACAAAGGCATGGACCAGTGTTGGAAGATAATCAGGCAGGACAAGGTGTTTTATCCAGGTGATATTCCTCACACGGCAAAATGAGGTCTTGATGACAGCCGACACCTGAGGCTTAAGTGTCAGCCCACCATCAAGCATAACACCCAGATTTCACACTCAGTCAGAGGTTGTCAGCTGGCTGCCCCCCAACCAAAGTCTGGATGGCTGCCCAGCAGACAACCTCTCTATCTGATGACCATGACCTGGGTCCATATCCAACACCTCAGTCTTATCAGGGTCCAACCTCAACCAGTTGGCACTCATCCAGTCCTGGATCTCAGAGAGGCAGTTGTTAAAAACTGAGACAGCATCATCCTGCTGGGGAACAAAGGAGATGTACAGCTGAGTATCATCTGCATAGCAGTGAAAACTCATTCCATACTGCCTTATAATGTCCACTATAGACAGCATATATACTGCGAACAACATGGGTTAAAGAACAGAGCCCTGCAGCACCACTCAGGCTAGGGGAAAGGAGCCGAGAAAAAGATCCCCAACTCCACTCTCTGAGTCCTGCATGTGAGGAAAGATTGAAACCATTTGAGGACTGTCCCAGACAGACCACAAATCAGCTTCAGGTGCTCCAGTAACCCACCATGGTTCACAATATCAAATGCCGCAGAGAGATCAATGAGGAACAAGATTTAATGGCTCCTCCAATCTCTCGCTATTAGGAGATCATTAAGTACCCAAACCAGTGCTGTCTCGGTACTATGCCTCTTCCTGAAACCAGCCTGGAGATGATCATAGACTTTGTGGGTGGTAAGATGATCCTCCAGCTGCAACAAGACTGCCTTCTCAATAACCTTGCTCACAAAGGCAGGTTAGAGACAGGGCTGTAGTTAGCTAGACAGTCAGGGTCAAGAGAAGTTTCTTTAGAAGGGGACACACCACCACCTCCTTCAGGGTGTCTGGAAACACCCCTGTCTCCAATGAGCACCCAACTATCTCAGCTAGGACTGGCATGGTTGCCTCCACGCACCCCACCAGGAAGTGTGTTGGACCTGAATCCGAACTACAGTAAGTCAGTTGCAAATTCTGGATAATCTTCATGATGTCTGTGATTGCCAATCAGTCAAAGTCGGACCAGACAAACCACCAATCACCACAGCACCCATTTAAGTGAGCTGCACAGATCTCTGCCCTGATGGTGTCAACCTTATCTGCAAAAAATTGAGCAAACTCATCACACTTATTCTGTGAAAAGGCTACCCGATTCTGGAGACAGACTGGATTGCACAGTCTGTCCACAGTACAGAAGAGCTGAGCCATTCAGTTTTACACTGCAGCAATCTCCCTGGACAGGAACTTTGCCTGCTAACAGATGACTGATTGATAGTCCTTATATTGGGACACCAATATAAGTTTATCATCAGCTAGGGAGGTTTTCTGCCAGCATCGCTCCAACCTTCGCTCCATTATCCTCAGCTCCCTCAAAGTCCCATCAAACCAAGGGGACTGAGGGTGAAGGGTGAGGGGACAAACCCAGACAGGAGCTATGGAATCTAGGGCAGCCATCACCGCATTATTACAGGCTAGTAGTAGATCCCCTGGATCCTAGCTTTCACTTAAACTACCCAATAGGGCCAACAGCACCATAAGACCATCAGGGGTCAAACCCCATAAAGTGCAGTACCGGACCATCTCCATGGGGCAGGTCTTTTGGGGGGGGAGCCTTGAAACTGAACCTTATAGTGTGGTGATCAGACCACACTACATGTGCCCTTCCATGACACAAAGTAGTTCCACTGTGCAACTGCTTTTAACAAACTAGCAACAACAATCTTTACATGTAACTAAATACTGCTAACATAAACTTTTAACATTCTGTTTTTTAAAAACAAAGACAATATTGTCTGCACTGTGCAGCATAAGTAGAAGTCATTTTAACATCAACTGTAAATACGCTTTTGTCAAACACAAACACCATACTGTCTGCACTGTTCTTTTTAACCTGGAGGAAATGCACGACTTCACATGGGTTACCTCACAGCAGAGGTCTCAGTGTTTATAACATGAACTGTTAACATTCTTTTGTAAATATCCAGGAAATGATTACATTATTTCAGGAATATGCACTGCTACAAGTTAATTGAGAGCATCACTACGTGGCTTGACAGGAGTTACCTCACAACACAAGTCACGGTCCCCACACTGTACAACAACAGTCAGTTCTGGTGGCAGCTGAAATTGTACATATTGAAGCCAGGGAACATTGTGTCAGCAGGTGACATGCTTACGGTGTATGGGAAGAGTAAGGAGGGGACACTGTGTGTTGTCGGGGGGGGAGAATGGGGAATGTGGCTGGGGGACACTGAGATGTGACTTAGATGTTTCTCCCTTCCTCCCTCTGTGCAGCTGGGTGTGCTGCTTCCTCTGTGTCTCTGTCTCCCTCTCACTCTCCACCACAGTGTTGTCTGTTCCAGGGGACAGTCACAAACAAGATAAACTGGAGTGCAGAGAGGGAAAAGTACCTATGACTGCATTTCTGACAACTGACAAGAGAGAGAGACAGAGAGGAGATTGCAGGACATGGGACTTCAATATGCCAGTCTCTCTCTCTCTCACTCACTGTGTCTCTCACTCTCTCTTTCCATGGGACAGGATGTGCAGGGCTCTGTGTGAGCAGTCAGGGATGTGGAGTAACTTACCCATGGGCTGCCACTGTCTCCTGACTGCCAGCAGTGCCTCCTGGTCACAGTCCAACCTGTCTATGCACCATCTGATGTCCCACTTCTTCAGTTGACTATGCCCTGCTTCATAATTTTTAAATGGCTGCTGTTTTGTTTTGGTGCCTGCAGGAGAAAGCAGTTCCAATGTCAGTTTCCCTGAGTTCTGTCTATTCCAAGGGATACTGCTTGTGGCCGATTAACAGCAAGTGATGACTGAGTGTCACATTTAATCAATGGTTACATGATGCTGTTCCACCAGTTTTTACAACCCATGTTATAAAGGCAGTTTAGTTACTGAGCATTGCAATTTATTGGAACATCTGTGTTTTTTTATATTTTATTGCAAAATCAACTGACCTGTAGGTGAAGTGAGACAAGAAAACAGGGTTGAAAACAACATGAAAATCCAAACATTTGTGCTCTTTAGAACTGTGCATTGTGACGTGGACAGCAATTTCTGAGTGCTGTATGATTTTTTGTAATATAAAAATGTGCTATGGACTGTCACACATGAGAAATGCTGCAACAGCATGTGAGTATGACACACTCACACACACACACACACACACACACACAGGTTTTAGATACAAGATTTTTACCTGGAAGGCCAGAAGTTAATTATAGGCTTTAACTAAGTTAATTATAGCTGTAGTTGCTAAGAGGAAAATCATAAACTTTTTTACACTTACAGGAAGAAGAGCAGGTTGTGACATTTTAGTGTGAAGTCATAAAAGATGCTTTGATGTTCTGGAAAGGGGAAACTGCTCCTAAGATAAAAAAAAAACATTTTGAAGAAGAAAATGAGTTGTGCTGAGGATTACAGAATTTAATACTTTGAAAAGACATTCTGTTTTTGTATAGATATATTTTTTTATATATTCTGACAGAGGAGGAGCTAGGTGACATCACATAAAGGGGTTGGCAAATACTGTACAGGTTTTCTAAAGAATATTCTGTTTTTCTTCAGAGACTTTTTATCTACACTCTGACAAATAAATATCTTTGAGCACTTTAAGCAGGTATTTAGAGAGAGAGACAAAATATAAGTACTGTAGTAGGAACATTTTATGTTTTACATATTTTTTTATCTATTTTAGTAAAACTCTATTTTTAAAGCCTACTTGGTCTGTCTTTGAATTTCTTTCCTTTAGAAGTGAAGTATATATGGTTAAAGCAGTCAAGCTTGAATGGTGATACCAAGCAGGAACAAGGTAAGATTAATCTGAGGTCTTTATTAGAGTTCAAGGATTCATTTTGTACACCTGGCTAGGTGCCCATAGGCAAAGATATCTGGACCCCTGAAGACAGAATTATCTGAGCCAGCGCATTGGGTATGCTAGCAAAAGGTTCACAGTTTGAATCCCTCCAGAACTGAGACCAAAGGTTGATTCAAACACACAAAACAGACAAGTGGGTTACCCTGTTTCTGTTTCCTGTTCACAAGACTGTGCTAGGAGGTTGACACTTTGGGACTAGAGGGCTGACCTGCTGATTGGGTTTGTGACAGATTGGTTGGCAGCAGTGTTGATCAAATTTTGATATTACTTATTTTTATTGTTCAGTGTGTCAGCTTGAGACTGTCAGCTCACTTGCAAAGAAAGAAAAAGGCAGAGTTATATTTTACAAGGAGACAGAACTATATTACTTGGTGTACAGTCAAGTTCCTACCCATTTTATTTTTTTTCTAAAGTGCAAGTCAGAGTAGCCATAGTCAGGGAAGAAGATGGCTTCCAACTACAGCAGGCACACTGTAGACTACTTAAGGTAGTTGTGCGGGGACAGAGGAGTCCTGTTCGAGGTGAAAGCCAGCAAGCAGAACCTCATAGATGCCCTGATGGTAGCAGATATCCAGAGTAGCAAGTCACAGACCGTGACTGAAAAGGACCAGACCTCGAGTGTAGCAGGGATAGTGTCCAGTGTAGTGTCCAGATCCAGTGAGGATGACAACAGGACCACTGTCAGCGAAGGACCACAGCAGCAGGGGAAGGTCAACAGTATCCTGAATCCAGAAGTACTCAGACTGCAAATTGAGTTGCGCAGAATGGAGCTGGAGTTCCAGAGGGAGAGGGACCATGAACAATGAGAGGCAGACCATGAGGAGTATGAGTGCCAGGGACCTGCAGAGGAGAAGAGGGAATGATAATGCTGAGAGACAGAGCGAGAATGCTGAGATGTGGACTGTGAGCAGAGTGAGTGCCAGAGCCAACGTGAAATGGAGAAACTACAACTCCAACCAGCGGCACCAGAGCAGGTAAGTGGTTTGGGTTTAACTGGGACTACAGGACTGGGTTACAAATTGAATTCCAAATTAATAGCCAAATTTAAAGAGGGGCAGAACATGGATGCCTTTTTAAATTCTTTTGAAAAAGGTTTTATTCAGGCTAAAACTCCTAGAGAGTCCTGGAGCTTCCAGCTATCCCCACTACTTACTGGGAAAGCTCGGGATGCATTGGGTCAAATGGACATTGAGGACAGTGATGATTACAGCAAACTTAAAGCTGCACTGTTAAAAAAATTTGAATTAACTGCTGAATCATACAGAGCTAAATTCCATAAGTTCAGGAGAAGCCCTGATATGAGCTATGAGCTATGAGGAGCTAGCCACGAAACAACGTCAGTTTTTAAAATGTTTGTGGAAAGGAATTGAGGCAAACTCTGTTGATAAAATTGAAAATGTGATTCTGTTAGGACAGTTTTTTCTGGGCATGCCCAGAAGAGCTGAAAACCTGGCTGGAGGACCGAGATCCCAAAACAGTACAAGAGGCTGCTGAACTCTCAGACCGCTATGCCAAGAGCAGACCTGCTCTGAGAGTGAATGGGGTGGGCGTGGCAGCACAGAAAGGGAAAAGCGCGCCTTCAGGACAGCTAAAACCCTCACTGCCTCCGCCGAAACCAGTTAGTGCCAGGTCTCAGAGAAAAGATTTCTCTGAGAGAAGAAATTAATGTTGGTTGTGTAAAGAAACTGGGCATATTGCCAGACAGTGTCCCAAAAAGGTGAGCAATAATACACAACCAGGTGGTAGAAAAGAAGTGGGTTGTTTGTGTGTCCCAGGAAGCATGCCAGTGAACATGAGGGAACACATGCACCCAGTCATGGTAAATGGTGTACTGATGCAGGGGTTAAGGGACACAGTGGCATCTCTGACCTTGGTAAAGGGGGATCTGGTACAGCCTGGTCAGCTTATACCCAATAAATCCGTCACTGTACAGGACTTTGCTGGTGGGGAGAAAACATTGCCTCTCGCTAGTGTTCTCTTAGACTGGGGTGAAACGGGGGGAACTGTGCAAACATTAGCAGTGGATGTGATCCTGGGCAACAGTCTCAAATAGGGAATGGCATGTGCAGTTACCCATAGCCAAGTGGCATGGGAAAATTGTAGTTTTCTGAAAACCACAGAAGCCATTGTGGAAACCACTGAGAGTCTGGTTCCCCAGCCTCTGTCTCTTGATATGGAGATTAATGAAGAGGGGGTAGAAATTTCCCCAGTAGCAAGTAACCACACAGTTACAGAGGGTTACTCCAAAGAGGGGGAGTGACCCATTGTCAGAGGGTTGGAATTGACAGTGATCCTGAATGCCCTGATGCTAGTGCTAGAGACCCTAGTTTAGCAACCGAAGGGGACCTGTCCCATGCCTTGGGAATGTGTGAGGGGTTTGCAGCTGCTCAGAGAAGTGATCCTAGTTTAGAGAAGCTCAGGGCTTTGGCAGACTCAGATGGCACACAGGGAGATGATGGCAGACATAAGGTTTATTGGGAAAATGGACTTGTGTATACTCAGGCAGTACAGACAGAGGGAGGGGTGCTAGGCAGGCAGCTTGTCGTTCTCCAGGGGTATCATGAGCAGTTGCTCAAGATTGCAGATGATATTCTCTTGTCTGGTCATCTGGGAATCACATGCACGATGCAGCAGTTGGCGCAGAATTTCTACTGGCCTAACTTCACCCAGCAGGTGAAGGAGTGTTGCAGGTCTTGTCACTGGTGCCAAGAAATAGGGAAGGTGGGCAAGAAAACTCAAGCCACCCTGATTCCATTGCCCATAGCAGAGGAGCCATTCCAGAGGGTGGGAATGAATATTGTGGGGCCTTTAAATACCCCCAGCTCCTCAGGGAAGAGATTTATCCTGACTGTGGAGGATTATGCCACCCAGTACCCTGAGGCAGTTGCCCTATCCTCACTGAGGACAGACAAAGTGGCAGATGCCTTACTTGGGATTTTCTCGTACGTTGGGCTTCTGCAGGAGGTTATCACTGATCGGGGCTTCCTTCATGTCGGACCTGATGAAATGTTTATGGGAGAAGTGTGGGGTGGTGCAGAGATACACGACACCGTATCACCCACAAGCCAATGGGCTTGTAGAAAGATTCAATGGTACCCTGAAGTCAATGCTCTGGGCATTTGCTGAACAGTACAGGAGGGAATGGGAGAAATACCTTCCCCACCTTTTGTTTGCATACAGGGAGATGCCCCAAGAGTCAACAGGATTTTCCCCCTTCAAACTTTTATATGGACGCCGGGTACGTCGGCCCTTAGACTTGATCTGGGAGGACTGAGAAGGCAAGCACGCCACCCAGGGAACTCCCATTGTGGATTACATCCTTAGGTATAGGGAAAGGCTGAAGGAGCTTATAGGGACAGCCCAGAGCAACCTAGCAGCTGCCCAACAAAAACAAAAAGTGTGGTACAACCACAGAGCCAGAGCTCGCTCGTACATGGTGGGTCAGAAAGTCATGGTCCTTATTCCGGTCCAGAAAGACAAGCTGCAGGCTGAGTGCACAGGACCATACAAAGTGGTTAGGAAGGTAAATGATGTGAACTACATTATAGAGTTACCCGACAGAAGACAGACAGAAAGGGTGTACCATGTCAACATGATGAAGCTATATACAAACAGGGCGGACATGGTGTTTGCAGTGTGTAGTCATGGGTAGGGGATGGACGTAGGAGACCCCCTTCTGGACTTGCTGGAAGAAGGTAAGCGGAGGTCCTCGGTGGAGGCAGTAAAATTGTCTCCCCAGCTGACCCCGAAAAGATCCAGGAAGTAAGGGAGGTTTTAGCAGACTTTGCTCCATTGTTTAGCGCCAAGCCTGAACTAACCCCCTTAGCAACGCACGATGTGGAGACAGGGACACAGATGCCCATATGGTGGACAGCATATCGGGTGTCAGAGGCTGTCCAAAAGGACATTCGGAGAGAAGTGGAGGAGATGCTAGATTTAAGGGTAATCCAGAGATCCCACAGCCCCTGGCCCTCACCCGTAGTCCTTGTGCCTAAGTCAGATGGCTCTACTCATTTCTTTTTTTTTAATTTAAAGTTTATTAAGAACATTTTGTTATTTTCTGGCTCGACATACATATGGCAGACATACATGAAGATGAACATGGTACATTAGACAATTGAAAACGTGAGTCAGCCCCCCAAAACCAAATCCCTCACCCTTCCCTCTCCGACCGCCCTTCGCTACCCGTATTGAGCACAAAAACTTCATCGTACAGTCACATTGACACTATTTCAAGTGCCAGATTAGCAAACTGGGCTCTGAGAAACCATATAGCTGAATCAACCATTTTGTAAATAGTATAAGGTATATAAGGGATCCCAGATTTTCTTGAATTGCTCCATTCTGTTATGAAGGCTGGCAATGGCCCTTTCCGTGCTAAGATTCACCAGAAGCTCGGACAGCTATTCATTATAAGTGATCTCCTGTTGGTCAATCCAGTGCCTTAGAATACGTCTTTTAACCGACATGGCTATAAGAGTTATGTGATATTTACGAGCTCGAACTTTGACCTCGGAGAGATCACCCATAATGCACACTGCGGGCCTAAACAGGTCTTCGAGCCCCAAAAGAGGATCAATTGACTGCTTGATGGTAGTCCACAGGGGTGACACTTTGAGGCAAGACCAGAACACATGAAAAATTGTTCCATCCTCCAGCAAACATCTGGAACAGGTTGAAGCGGGCTTAAAGCCCAATTTGAATAACCAGGAGGGAGAATAATATGCATTATGAAGGATATACAATTGCGTTAATCTAAGCCTGTCTTGAGTCACAAATTTGTGGCAGTTGTGCCACAGTTCTGACCACTCTATGTTATAATCTAGAAACAAGGAGGTCCATACTTCAGTAGGCCCAGAATAGTCAGGAAATTTCCAGTTATGAATGGTACTGTAAACTGCCAAGACTGCACCAGGACGGCCACAAAACTTTAAAAGTTCTTGACAAAAAGGGATGCTGTTCACCACAATAGGAGCTTTACCTAGTACTTTCATTAAAGAATGTCGCAATTGAAATATATGGAAACTGTATTTATTAGGAATTCCCAATTGGCTAATTAAATCATTGATTGGGAGCCATTCACCGTTGTCCGTAATAAAATTGGAGATTTACATGCCATGCAAACTGGGTACCCAGTTGAAAGGAATTGGCTTACCATCTATTTGAAATCTGGGATTCCCCAATATAGGTTGATTAAGATCTCTGCCTGGGTCATACCTGAGGTACCGAGATATCTGGGTATCGGTCCTCAATGAGGTTATAACAGTGGGGTTCCTAACTTTTAACGAAAGAAGTCTCTGCTTAGCAAATAACAGATACACAGGATCTAAGCCACTTGCACAAATTAGAGTAAGCCCAATTTTAAACCAGGCAGGACCATTGTGTAAATTGTCCAACGTGAGCCATCTTAGATACTTATTAATATGACTTGGCTCAAAAGTATGAAGGAAGATGAGGGAGATGAAGTCCCCCTTTTGTCTTGGGGGCAGTCAATTTATAATAAGCTATCTGCGTGGGTTTATTATGCCATATAAATTTAGTGATAAGAGATTGAACTTTATTAAACCATGGCATAGGAAGACAAATGTTAAGCATTGAGAGAGGGTAAAAAATCCGGGGAAAAACATTCATTTTGATTAGATTTATTCTACCCCACAAGGACAGGGAAAGGGATGGCCATCTATTAAGATCTTGGGAAACTGTGAGAACTAAGGGGTCAAGATTTAACCTGATAATATGTCCTGCACACCCAGTTAACTCAATACCCAGATATCTCAATGACTCGTATCGCCAACTTAGCCCCAGGGCCAGGATATCTGCCTTAAGCACCTTATGATTTAAGGGAAAAACTATAGTTTTATTAATGTTTAATTTGTAATTCGAAATACTACTGAATTCCTCTATAATGTCCAACATGGGGGGTATACAGACCTTGGGATTTGCAATCTGAAGAAGCAGGTCATCCGCGTATGCTAGAACCATCACCTTGCATGGGTGAATAGAGATATCCTACACCACTTGACACACTAACAATTTGCAGATCAATGGCTCCAGATAGATGTTGAACAACAACGGGTGACAAGGGGCACCCTTGCCTGGTTCCTGACTGCAGCATGAATACCTCTGAGATCACCCCATTGCAAGCAACACGAGCTGAGGGGAAGCGGTATAGAGCCTTGATCCATTCAACAAATTCTACTGGGAAACCGAAGGCATTGAGAGTAGAGAACAGGTAGCGCCAGTTTACCCTGTCAAACGCCTTCTCGGCATCCAGTGAAACCAATACGGCCGGATAAGGTGCATCTCTACACACCGAGAAGATGTGCAACAGGGTACGCATATGGTCTGAAGATAACCTTCCTGGCATAAAGCCGACCTGCTCCAGGCCTACTAGGGTACTAATTACCATATTAAGATGATCTCCCAACACCTTGGATAAAATTTTTATATGGATATTCATAAAGGGAAATGGGCCTATAATTGGAAACCATATCGGCAGCCTTGTCCGGTTTTGAAATTAAGACTATAAAAGCTTTGAATAAAGAAGGATCTACCAGTTGCCCTGATATAAAACTGAAGTAAAGTGCCTGTCTGGTGCCATGGCTTGGAGGGACAGGAAGCGTATCCTCAGGATCACGAGAACAGCTGCACGGGAGTCTAAGCTGGATGTCATTGTCCACCTAGGGACAAATGACTTGGCTCAACATGAGATTAGAGCAGTGCAGAAGGACTTTGTAGGACTGGGGAGGGGCCTAAGACAAGTAGCACACACAGTATCCTTCTCAGAGGTGCTGCCTGTCAATGGCATGAGTGAGGCAAGGGTACTTTGCACCATGTAGTTTAATAAGTGGTTGAAAAAATGGTGTGGAGCACAGGGGTTTGGCTTCATTGGGGACTGGGGTTCCACCTGAGGGACACTCAGCCTATACTGGCAGGATGGTCTGCATCTGTCCAGGAAGGAACAAGTCTTTTGAGCAATCGGTTTAAATGCTTCATTGGCAAGCTTTTAAACTAGACAAGGGGAGGCACTGATAGCAGCAGGAAAATCCCAGCCTCCCTACAAACACAGGGTACTAAATGAGAAAAGACCGAGGTAGAAAGGTCAGTGGGGATGCTGCAACAGAAAGTAAAGCCATCAAAAATGGAAAGCAATGAGTACCAATGCGTGTAGTCTGAGTAACAAGCTTCCTGAATTAGTGGCCTTGATGGAGGAGGAACATCTGGATATTGTGGCAGTCACAGAAACATGGTTCACACAAAACCATGACTGGGACGTAAACATACCAGGATACACTAGCTACAGGAGAGACAGAGAGGGTAAAAGAGGAGGAGGAAGAGTAGCTCTTTACATAAGGGAAGGAATCAAAGTAACAGAACAAAAGAGAAAACAGGGAGGAGAAGAAGCACTGTGGGTAAATTTGGAGACCGGCAATGACACCACAATCTGCACAGGGGTTGTATACAGACCCCCTTCTTAGGGGGAGGAAATGGACAAGGAAATGATAGAAAGTATACTTAGTATGGCAAAAAAAGGGAGATATTGCTGATGGGTGATCTGAATATGCCAGATGTTAACTGGAGTGAAGTTGCCTTGAGCCACTCAAGAGTGGGGTTATTCTAGATGCCCCACAGGGGCATGCCTAGACAACTAGTATTGGAGCCCACTCGAGAGGAGCAATTTAGACCTGGTTCTCTCAAATGGAGATGAAGAGAGAATCACAGATGTAGAAGTGGTAGCCATCTGAGAACTAGCTACCATCGAACAGTATGGTTCACAATAAACACAGCAATAGAGTCAAGCTTATACAAAGGCAAAAGGTACTGGACTTTAGGAGAGCTGACTTTGCTAAAATGGGTAAGTGCCTAAGGAATGCACTAGCAAAAGGGCAGGAAGGTGAGGTGGAAGAACAATGGGAATAATAAAACTGCCATCACAGAGGCAACAAGCCTTGTGTGAAGCAAATAAACAAACTAAACGATGTAAGAAACCACTATGGTTCTCAAGGAAGTAGCAGTGAAGGTTCAAGAGAAAAGAAAGCTTTAGAAGTCAGGAATCACAGAAGGAACAGGACAGAGAACTGTATCAGTTAAAGCAAAGGAAGCTGGCAAGGCAGTCAGAACAGCAAAGGCCCAAACCGAGGAAAGGATAGCCAACTCAGTTAAGAAGGGGGATAAAACCTTTATAGGTACATCAGGAGCGAAGGAAGACCAAGGGAGGGATAGTGAGGCTTAATCAAGGGAGGGGAGGAGGGCAGAGGGAGACTGTGAAAAGGCAGAGATACTAAACAAATATTTTTGCACAGTATTTACAAAGGAAGAGAGAGGGGTACCTAGAACAAACAGTAGAAACACACTGGATACAGAAGTTGATACCAGCCCATTTACAGAAGAAAGGGTTCTGAAAGAACTTTAAAACTGAAGGTGGACAAAGCAATGGGGTCTGATGGAATTCATCCCAGAATTCTAAAAGAACTAAGGGTAGAATTAGTGACACCACTGACTACCCTGTTTAACAAATCATGGGAGGATGGTGGTACCCGAGGACTGGAGGAGGCAGATGTGATTCTCTTCACAAAAGTGGGAGCAAGGCAGAAGCAGGAAACCACAGACCTGTTAGTTTAACCTCAGTGGTAGGAAAATGATGGAATCACTTGAAGGAAATAATTGTCAAGTATCTAGAGGCCAGAGGGGCACAGGACCCAAGGCAGCATGGATTCACAGCGGGAAGGTCATGCCAGACAAATCTGATAGATTTCTTTGACTGAGTGACCAAAGCAGTAGATCAGGGAGGGGCTGTGGACATGGCCTACCTAGACTTTAGCAAGGCATTTGACACAGTCCCACACAAAAGATTAATATACAAGTTAGCCAGCCTGGGAGTGGGTCCCAAGATGACAGCCTGGGTAAAGAATTGGCTGGAGAATAGGGACAGAGGGTAATAGTAAATGGAGTCCACTCTGAAAAAAGGGAGGTTAGCAGTGGGTACCACAGGGTTCAGTATTAGACTGGTCCTCTTCAATGTCTTTATGCTGATATTGCAGAGGGACTGGAAGGAAAAGTTATCTCTTTGCAGATGACACAAAGATCTGCAACAAAGTTGATGCACAAGGGGTGGAAAAGGATGAGAAGGGACTTGGCAAGGTTAGAGGAATGGTCAAATGTATGGCAGCTTAGATTCAATGCTAAGAAGTGCAAGGTAATGCACCTGGGAAACCAAAACCCAGGGGAAGAGTACACAATGGGGGGTGAGATACTAACAACAAAAATGGAAAGGGACCTGGGGGTAGTCATATCAGATGACTTAATGGTGGGCAAGCAATGTGAGAGGGCAGTAAGGAGGGCTGGGGGGATACTGGGATGCATAGGGAGAGGCATCACCAGTAGAAAACAGGAAGTTATTATCCTCTGTACAGACAGCTGGTCAGACCTCATCTGGAGTACTGCGTGCAGTTCTGGAGACCCAGTTCACAAAGACATAGACAGGATGGAAGCTGTCCAGAGGCGGCATTCAAATGGTGCAGGGTCTGCACCAGAAGACATATGAAGAGAGACTAAAGGAGCTAATATGTATAGCCTCTGAGGAAAGGAGGGAGAGGGGGACATGATAGAAACTTTCAAGTACCTCAAGGAATCAACAAAGTCCAAGAGGGTAGCATCTTTCAAAAAGAGGTGTGCAAGAACAAGGTGCACAATTTGAAGATGGGGGAGGCAGAGGTACTTTAAGGAAGTATTTTTTCACAGAGAGGTTGTGGATGCATGGAACAGCCTTCCGGAGGAGGTCGGAGTCAAAAACAGTGGTGGAATCTCAGCATGCATGGACAGCCATAAGGCAATTCTAGGGGGTTGGGGTAGGAAGAAGTAGGCTGCTGATTAACTAGGATCTGCAGCTTATCCAGTAGGCAGGGAAATTGGCAGACTGGGTGGGCCAAGCGGTCCTTATCTGCCATCAAATTCTATGTTTCTATGTTTCTATATAATCTGTTGAAATAAAGGGAGAAGCATCGGGATTAAATGATTTTGAAACTTTTTGTAAAAGCGGAAAAAACATCCACCCCGGAGCTTTATTCGTAGGAAAACTCTCTATCATCTTAGAAATTTCATCCGCCGAAATGGGGACTAACAGGCGATTCCTCTGGTCCTCAGACAGTTGGGGTAAATTGATACTTTTCAGGTACTTACATATGACCTGTTCCGGGAAGGGGGATGGCATGGGACCATATAAGTCTTTGTAATAACTGGTAAATTCCTTTAAAATGTCTTCAGGGTGAGTTTTAGAAGTACCATCTATCCAGGAGGTTATCGAGGCTATATATCGAGATGACTCCATTTGTTTGATCCTAGGTGCTAAAAGGCGCCCTGCCTTTTCCCCTTGGTTGGTATAGGATGCCCGGGTCTTTAACATGGTGTATACTACTTTTTACCTCAAAAAATCATTGTATGCGGATCTTACTTTGATTAATTCCTGTCTGACTGATTCTGGAGATTGTGTTGAAAAGTTCTTCTCTAATGCCCTCATTTTAGATACTAATTGAGACAACTTTAAGGTAGCCATTTTCTTCCTATGGGTAGCCATACTAATTAAGACGCCTCTCATATAGGCTTTAAAGGCCAACCATAGTATATCAGGTCTCCCCAAGGGGTCAAAGTTGTGTTCATATATCTTGATATGTTCTTGAATGTGGTTGACTAAATCTGACTCTAAGAGCAGTTGATCATTTAATTTCCACCTTGACCCTCTGCTGGGTAAAGAAAGTAATGACAATTGACAGGCTACTATTGAATGATCAGATAGGGGAACTGGTAATATTTCGGCCTCTAGCACCCCCGGTAGTAATGAGTGAGACTGGAGAATGTAATCTATTCTGGAGCAAGAGTGGTGGACAGGGGACGTGTAAGTATACATCCTCTTATGAGGGTGTAACCCCCTCCAGATGTTGCAGAGGCCTATCTGGTCCATTAACTCCCTTAGTGCCCTCTGGGCAGGGGATAGACCCTTTCTCTGCTGACATGTTTTATCAACTGAGGAGTTGTAAACTAAATTGAATCCTCCCCCTATGATCATGGGTAGCAAAATAAAGGGCAATAGGACCTGTATTAATTGTATGAAGAAGCTAGGTGTAACCTGATTCGGACCATAAATACTACCCAGCAAGATCTCTTTATGGAAAAGCAATCCATGTGCTAGTAAGTATCTACCCGAGGGATTTTTAACCTCCTTGATCATCTTGAAAGGTATCCTCCTGTGTATGATAATCAGCACCCCTGCACTTTGAGTACAGCCCCCCACAGAAAAGTATTGGCTGGATTGTTGCTTTCATAACTGTGGAGTTTCTGAATCTAGCAAATGTGACTCTTGCATATAAACAATGTCAGTACTCAAAAGCTTTAAATGCTTTAATGCCTGACACTGCATGATTCTTTTCTGGACCCCTTTTAAGTTCCAGGAAGCTATGGTAATTCGATTAGCCATCTTTTCCAGATAAGCTAACCTGGCCTAGAATAACTGCTACTTCGTGACCCGACCACTGAACCCAACTTTTCTGGGAATTTGTGCTCAATACTAATACCCCCAACCACCCTCCCAAAAATGAAAAGACTAAACCTAAGCATTGCCCTTCCTCCCTTACCATTACCCCGTGCAAGCCCACTAACTATCTGGAATCCACAATGCATGCTATCCTCAGCTATCCTTTCCCATCCATCCCCCCATTGCTCCGCCCTTAAGGAGGAGTGACAGTCTGCTAACCCAAAAATCCAATGCAATTAACACTACTTGTGGGAATATAGGAGGTTACGTAAGCTGTAAAATATTAAATACACCCCAGCAGGGTCTTAACACGAACTGTTGTCAAAACCTCAGGCTTGCAAGGAAAAAAAAGAAAAAAATTCCCTTAACTAGAGGCAGATAGCCCGAGATTACACTTGGGAAGAGAGTAAGGGTATTTAAACATGAATTTTAAAATAGAAGACATGAAAGGACCCTCAATCCCTGGAGAAGTAAACAAATGGATTGCCATAAAAACTAAAAATAGCATTCAGGAAATGCCAAACTGAGCGCTGTGTGGAAAGCTGGAAAACTCAACAATAAAACTATAGCTCCCTCTTGTGCCATTTAGCGGCACTCTCAGTCTCTTTGCAAGACCCACCCTCCACTAATTATAATATTCCTACTTGAGAAATGCAAAAAGCTACATGCTTTCTGAAAAAAAATAAATAAATAAACACTTAATCTCAACCCAGATCAGGAACTCCCAGAAAATATTAACACAGCCTTTCCTGTAAGTTACACTTTCTGCGTTGTGCCCAATAATATGAGGACCAAATAGAACTTGCTACCATTACAATAGTACTATTTGGTGACATGCAGTGAGTCCACCAGTTTCTTACACAGTCACTGTATGTCCCTGCATAAATAAAAGTCCTCGGGAACCATGAATTCGCTGACTATGAATCAGAACCTTCATACTAGGTTTAAACATGAGCGCAGTAGACTGGTAGCATCTCTTTAAGTCTCCTCCACCATTTCAACGAGCAGGAAACAGATCTGGGAAGGCTTTCTGCAGGGCTACTTTAGCACTCTTGAAATTCTCAAAGGTCGACCAGACTCCAGAGATAAGCACCTACAAGCATGCTGGATACCCCATATGAAATTTTACTGCTGCAGCAATGAGCTTTGAGACTAAAGGGTGAAAAAGGGATCTGTGTTGCCTTACGATGGCAGGTAAATCTTGGGTGATACGAATTTGCTTCCCCTCCCATAGCACTTCATGCATCTCCTTGGTCTTCCCCATAAAGAACTGCTTCTCCTGAAAATTCAGAAATGTTATTATTATGGGTCGGGGATGGGCACCTAGTGCAGGCATCGGCCTAAGGGCTCTGTGGGCCCTCTATATGGTGTACATTGAGCCAAACAGGGAAGGACCGGCCAATTTCTCTATCAGCTTCTGTATAAATAGAATGGTATTTAACCCTTCATCCTTCTCTGGCAGCCCAATTATAACAACATTATTTCTGTGGCTCCTCCCCGCTAAATCCTTTTGTGCTCTAATTTCTTAATTCTTTGGTGATTATTCACCACATAGCTGCTTGTGCATTCTGATTTTTTCTCCAGTGAGACGAAACGAGATTCACTGTCTGCCATTTTGGTAGATAGATCCTCCAATGCTGTGTTAATCTGCTTTACTTCGTTAACCACTGATTCAAGGTTGTCCCGAAATGGTTTAAATTCTTGGAGGAATAGTTCAAGGGTAAGAGGAGTCACATCAGGATTGGGATTTGCAGAGGCCACTCCCATAGTTTGCCTTGTGCCAGACACCGATTGGGCCCGGAATCTCTTGCTGCCTTTTTCCTGCATAACAGGAGGGGTATGTTTCGGCATGGCAAGGTGCATTTTGGCTTCCATTTCCACCAAGTCTGCTGCCAGGAAGGTCACTGTGTAGGCAAGTATACATGGGGAGTGTAACCAAATGGAGAAATTACTGAAAAAAAAAACTGAAAATAGCATTAGGCGATGGGAGGGGAACCAGGAAGCAGCTACTCGGACCTCAGCATCACGTGATCTCTCTCGGCTCTACTTATTTCTGTGTGGACTATCATGGACTGAATGCAGTCACAAAGTCATATGCCAACCCAATGCCCAGGAAGGATGAACTCCTGGACAAGTTGGGAGGGGTGACCTACCTTACGACTATTGACCTGACAAAGGGGTATTGGCAGGTAGAGTTGACAGACAAAGGTAGGGAGAAGTAGGCCTTCATCACTCTGATAGGCTTATTTGAGTTTAAAGTAATGCCTTTTGGAATGAAGAACAACCGGCCACTTTCCAAAGGTTGGTGAACCAGGTGTTAAATGGTGCTGAGGAGTACACTGTGGTGTACCTGGATGACATTGACATCTTTAGTACCAGCTGGGAGGAAACCTATCCCACCTTAGGGAAGTACTGGGCAGGATACAGAGGGCCAAGCTCACTGTTAAAGCTGAGAAGTGCCAGGTGGCCATGGGAGAAGTTGCATACCTCGGGCATGTGGTAGGCCAGGGGGAAGCTCTATCCAAACCAAAAAAATATACAGGTAATCCAGGTGTGGCCCAGACCAGAAACACAGAAACAGGTCAGGAGTTTTCTAGGGACAGCAGGGTACTACAGAAAATTTGTACACAAATACAATGCCCTGGCTGCTCCCCTATCTAACCTGACAAAGAAATGAATGCCCAAGAAAATTACCTGGGGCCCAGTCTGTGAGGAAGTCTTTTCCAAACTAAAGGAGGCACTGTGCAGTGCTCCTGTTTTGACAAGTCCTGACTATAGCAAAACCTTTATAGTTCAGACTGATGCATCAGATGTGGGCATTGAGGCAGTACTGAGTGAGACATCCAGCCAAGGGACAGATCACCCAGTAGTGTACATGAGTAGGAAGTTACTTCCCAGGAAGCAGGCATACTCCATGGTGGAAAAAGAATGTCTTGCCATTGTGTGGGCCCTAAAGAAATTAGAGCCATTCTTATATGGGCAGCATTTTGTGGTACAGACTGACCACAACCCCCTGGTTTGGCTGACGCAGATGGGGGAAAAACAATGGTAGATTGCTAAGATGGAGTCTTGCTTTGCAAGGGTATGATCTGACAATCGTACATAGGGCTGGAGCCAAGAACCAGAATTCAGATGGCCTGTCTCGTCTCTTAGATGAGTGAACTGATTTGGGAAGCTCGACCTATGCAGGGGAAAGACCCCAAAATTCAGTCTAGGTGGGGAGGATTGTGACATGGACAGCCAGTTCTGAGGGCTGTATGATTTTTTGTAACATAAAAATGTGTTATGGACTGTCTCTCATGAGAAATACTGAAACAACATGTGAGCATGACACACACACACACATACAGGTTTTAGATACAAGGTGTTACCTGGAAGGCCAGAAGAAGCTGATTACATACTTTAACTAAGTTAATTATAGCTGTAGTTGCTAAGAGGAAAATCATAAACTTTTATAACGCTTAGAGGAAGAAGAGCAGGTTGTGATGTTTTAGTGCGAAGTGTTAAAAGACACTTTGATGTCCTGGAAAGGGGAAACTGTTCTAAGATCAAAGAAACTCATTTTGAAGAAAATGATTTGTGCTGAGGATTACAGAATTTAATACTTTGAAAAGACATTCTGTTTTTGTATAGATATTTTTTAATATATATTCTGACAGAGGAGGAGCTAGGTGACCTCACATAAAGGGGTTGGCAAATACAGTTTTTTTAAAGAATATTATGTTTTCCTTCAGAGACTTTTTATCTACACTCTGACAAAGAAACATCTTTGAACACTTTAAGCAGGTATTTAGAGAGAGAGAGAGACAAAATCTAAGAACTGTAGTAGGAACTGCACTGTTAAAACCTTGTTCTTTTAAAATATTGTATGGTTCTTGTGATATAATAGTTCTGTATTTTATGTTTTACATATTTTTTAATCTATTTTAGTAAAACTCTATTTTTAGAGCCTACTTGGTCTGTCTTTGAATTTCTTTCCTTTACAAGTGAAATATATATGGTTAAAGCAGACACTGTGCATAAGCTTGAATGGTGATACCAAACTGGAAAAAGGTAAGATTAATCTGAGGTCTTTATTAGAGTTCAAGGGTTCATTTTGTACACCTGGTTAGGTGTCCATAGGCAAATATATCTGGCCCCTGAAGACAGAATTATCTGAGTCTGTGCATTGGGTATGCTAGCAAGAGGTTCACAGTTTGAATCCCTCCAGAAATGAGACCAATGGTTGATTCGAACACACAAAACAGATAGGAGGGTTACCCTGTTTCTGTTTCCTGTCCACAAGACTGTGCTAGGAGGTTGGCACTTTGGGAGTAGAGGGCTGACTTGCTGAGTGGGTTTGTGACATGCATAACTTTGTAAGCTGTATCATAAAGCGAACGTTAATGTCCCCAGTCTGTGAAAGACTCCTAATTAGGCTGAGCTCCAAAAACTGGTATCCATGGCAGGTTCAAAGGTTGCCTGTTTCTAGGGCTAGAGAGGGAGGGAGGTATGTTTCTCTTTCACATAGGTCACTGACCCAGAATCGTCATGCTATTGCAGTTTTCAGTTTGTGAGGGTACTGCTGATGTTGTGCTGTTCTGATGTCAAGTTTTTTTCTGACAAGAAAGCAGTTCAAGGGAAACATTGTCTGCCTAAACAGTGTGACTATTCAGGGGACAGCCATGTGGCAGGACGAGCGGGAGCTGTCACTTTCACTTTCCATAGGGATAGCTGGTGCATGTTTGCTGTTATAATCCGTGAGTTCTGATAGTGAATTATAACCAGCTTTTCTTGTGGAAAAAACAGTTCCCCAGTTATTACATGGTACTAATTAGTGGTGCAATCATTAGAACAACACCAGACTATTGCTACACAGCAGGTGTGGATCTGCTGCACTGAAAAAGCTGGTGTGAACCAATGCCATCATTTCTGCCTCCATCAATTCCATCCCACCCACCCTGCTCCACTTTTACAGTCTCTCACAGGAGTAACACTGGCCTTCTCAATGCAACAGACAGGAATGCCAACTTTAAGGAACCTTTGAGGGTTCTCATTGCCAGTAGATAGTATTTTTCTTGTGACCAGGTTCTCTAGTAATCCTTTGTTGCAGGCTTTCCTTGAAAAAATTGAGGGTGCTTATGTCAACTTTGTGGGTGCTTGAACACCCAAGCATCCATGGAGTTGGCTCCTATGGCAACAGATGTTTGTCCTGTAAGGGAGGAATGGAAGACATGCATAGATAGATACAAGCAGTACTGTCTGTTTGTAACTTTCTTTCAAAATCAGTGAAGGGTTTCTGACTACCAGTATGTGTTATGTCTTTTCAGTGACATATACAGCAGGAAGATTAACAGTGCAGTGGTGTGGGAGACACAGTAGCAGAAAACATACTTATGATGAAGAAATGGGAAGAGAATTCACATATGGACAATTTATAACAGGAAGTGTGGCAGTGGAATGGGATGTTAAGTGGCAATAAGCAACAGAATTATGAGAAACATGTGAAGAGGAGACACACAGGGACAATTTACAACAGGAAGAGTAACAGTAGTCTTGGGTGCACAGTGGCAGCAACAGAATTATGATGGAAACTACCGCGTCATAGGGACAATTAACTGTAACTGGCATAATAATGGAATGAACAGAAAGAGAAACAGAAGACTAAGAGTTACAGTGTTTACACTCAAAACAGGTGTGTATCTGCTGCACTGAATAGGCTTGTGTGAACCAATGACATCATTTCTTCTTCCATCTGTTCAGTCCTACTGACCCTGCTCCACAGGTACAGTCTCACACAGGTGTAATACTGGCCTTGTCAGTGCAACTGATTTTTCACCTGTAAGGGAGGAATGGAAAATGTACAAAGATAGATACAAGCAGTGCTGTAAATAACTTTCTTTCCAAATCAGATTTAGTAGTTGCCGTATTGGTCCTTGCAAGAATAGATCCAGAAGCAAATGATTTGATACCTTTTAATGGACCAACATAGATGTAACAACAAGAACAAAGTGCTCTAGCTTTCAGACCAACCAGTCCTTCTTCAGAAGCTCATGGCAGTTGTTTAGTTGCTACATTCTCAGTATATATTGACATCAGTACATATCAGGCTGCATGGTCTGAATTCCTTGAGGTTCCTCGACTAGAGTTTTTTAACACTAATATTATCAATTTATATTTAAATTATCATTTATATAGTCCTGAGGTTTTTGTAATTTCTTGGGCCTTTTATTTAGCTTGAGAATACAGCTGGGTGGCATGTCCAGCTATGTTTTACACATCACACAGTGTGCACTGATGTTTTTAGACAACTTTACTGGTAATTTTGTCTTTAATGCATACATTGTAATTTCATGAGCCCTATAACTATCTTAGTTTGTCTTTTAGGTGGTGGGGTTGCTTTTCAGTAATCACATCCTTATACTGACTGTGACACTCATGGCTTGATTTGGGAGTTATTTGCTTCAGCAGTGTTATCTTATGTCAATTAAATTTATGTGCAGTAGGATTCTTTGCATGTGTGTTGCACCAATGCATCTGAACCCTAGGTTCATTCGACTGAGGGCAGTATTGTACTGTTAAACTTCTCTGACATCATCTTCTGGTTTTTTTAAATGAGTATTTTAAACCAATGGGGATTTTTTTCTGTTTTTCTCTGCATTATCTAGCTGTTATAAGTATTGTATTTTCTAAACAACTGCCATGAGCTTCTGAAGAAGGACTGGTTGGTCCGAAAGCTACAGCACTTTGTTCTTGTTGTTACATCTATGTTAGTCCATTAAAAGGTATCAAATCATTTGCTTCTGGATCTTTTCCAAATCAGAGAAGGAGATGGCATATACAGTAACTGTTGCCAGTATGTTTGATGAATATTTTATAATGACTTTCAATGACAGTGACAGTGACAGTAAGGGAACCTGCTAATGTTTTGTTGGGTCAAATTTTATGGTTTCTTTCATTCAAAGACAGTGATAGATGGTGTAGTGCCTATTTGATGAACTCAGCAGCAGCACCAGCAGACAGCATTAAGGCCTTTGAGTAAAGTAAAAAGTTAGCCTCCATGGTCCATTTTCTCATGTATTTCTCCAACCAGGAGAAACCAGGTAGCATGCAGATGGTTGGTCATCTTTCCTTTCATTTTCAGACTGTTTCTCATCTTGCTGTGTGTAATGCAGGTCATAACTTTAATTCAATTTGAGCAAGTTGACTTTTAAAAAAGCCAGATGTTCAACACATTTAGGGAGAAGTGTAGCTCTGGTTGGAGATACTATGTCGCCAGTGGTGCTGAATATCGTTTCTGAAGGCACACTGTTGGGTGGACAAGCAAGATAACATAGGCAACAACTTGAACAAGATGTTGCCAAATGGATTTGTTTGATTTCCAGTACAATAAGAGATCTGCTTCAGGATTTAGGCCTCTGAATTCATTAAGGTTTGCAGAAAGCATTCCTTCATCAGTGAAGTCATTTTGTGATGCGAGTTCTTAATGAGACTTTGTTTTTGCAATCTGACTTAAACAAGTCCAGATATTTTTGACATGGTGTTGTGCTAGAGACAGGTATACTCCAGAAGATTTCAGCATGGAAGCTGCCACGAGAACCCTTGGCCTGAGTCTGAGGACCATTCCATTGTTGTACTGGAAGGTGTGGAGCTTTCACCAGTGCTTTGGACACTTGTACCTCTCTGATTATGTGCTGTTTATACTCCTGTAAAGCAGTGGGATCCTGAACAAGGAAGTCATCCTTAAAATGAGGATCTAATATTGTAGCTGTGCCATGTTTTTTTTTTTCAGCGAGTTGTCAAACAGCCCATGGATCTTGTCATTCAATGTCTATGCCAGGTGCATTACGTCAAAAGCGTAGTCGTCATTGTCAAGTGTTTTATTGGTGAAGGTGAGGAGAATATCCAACGTGAGGATGACCTCAGTAATAGAGGCACTGCCGCTGCTGAGTTGTTAGGTAGCACTGTCCAATGGGGTAAGGATGTAACAAAGCTGGTTCACGATTGTCCAGAAGTGAACAGTTGCACCAATGTCATGTGACATAGCCAGTGCAAATACAGTACGGCCTTTTTTTATTCCACCTATCTTTCCATTATGTTATATGCAGTATTCCATCTGGTAGCGACGTCTAGCATCATGGAGTGTTTAGGCAGTTTTCCAAGCTGCTGGATGTCTGTAGTGTGGCAGTTGCTGTCACAGACCTGTGGTAGTGACTGCTTATTCTATGTGACATTCCAATAAGATGGCTGATCCTTGTGCTCCTGCCAAAAGGCTTGTGGACAACTACAGAGCATGTGTGTGTAAAGCTGTTTACATTTACTCTCGCCTCCCTGTCATCACTGAAAGCCTTATCATGTTATCCACATTATCTGTCACTGGCATGCCCATTCATAATACATTTGTGAGTATCCATTCCTTCCACAGTTATCCTAGGGTGTTACGTATGTTGACTGCAGTGTGATCACCACTCGTACTGACACTGAGCAATGCCATTCCCCTCTGCTGCTCTTTTGGTGTCATACTAGACTGCTTTTGTGACTGTGAAAAAGAAACCCAGTGTGTGATCTGAGAAATATGCCAATGAGTTGATGTGCTTGTCTAAATATTTGTTCTGAAGTGTATAACCCCACCCTTTGCCTCCTTGAGAATGTGCACAATGCATAGTTTCACTGCTTGGTAAAGCTCTGGAACTACTCTATGGATAAATGTAAACCTGGAAGGTATTTCATATCTTGGCAGCCTTTGGAAGCCAACATTTTGCACAATGGAAAAGGGCTGTAGATCTGTCCCTATGATTTCACCAATAAGATGTGTAATTTAGGAAGCAGTCAGACACTTGGAGTCAAATTTGGTCTGCGATCAATTAACTGAGTTATAGCTACAGTAACTGTTTGACTTTTGGAAAAGGATTGGCCAAGGAACTGGTGCTGCTGCTCTTCCATGGGTGGGGTGTTGGTGGTTAGAGTACTGTGTCAGCTGATGCTACCGAGTCTGCAGACATTTATCTACTTCTTGTATGTGATGGAAGTCCATGCCATGTAACTGATCTCTCTCTGCTACCACAATTGCTTGAGGGTACTGGCTGCTGCTACTACCATGATCCAACTGTGACTCATCAAAGTTATCACCATCATCTGAATTGCCCCTACATGACTCAGTGAGATCTGTAGGATGAGCAAGTACATGAGGATGCTGCCGCATTGTGTGTCGCCTCATGGCAGTGGTTCCCACATTACTGAGTTTCTTCCTTCTCCTACTAATGTTTGTTTTATAGCACACACATAATGGCTTTAAGTTTATCAATGGAATGTATTAAAAAAGGATTCCACACCATACTGGTAACTTTTGGGGTATTAAAGCCAGGCAAGGAATATGACTGTGCACTGAGTCTTAATGGAGGTGCAGCAGGAGGTACAGGAACTGAACTGGGGTCAGTAGTAGCAGCAGACAGAGGCCTAGTGGTGGCGGCAAAGGGAGACAGTTGGAGGGAAACAGTGGAAGTAATAGTAGTCTGCCCACTGTAATCACTGTGGCACTGGGCAAGGAGGAAGAGGAAGCAGTTTTACTCTTGTCACAATTAGGTGGTATTGTGGCATCACTATTTTCATGTGACACTACATCATCATCATCAGACACAGCATCATCATCATCATCATGACCAGGGTCAAAATAAATAGGTATATAGTTTCTGTCAGACACCTGTGAGGAGCCAGCATTACTTTCACAGGACTCATCAGCATTCTGAAGATGGAAGTCAGACTCAGAATCAGATGTAGGGTTTACCTCAGCCTCAACAACCGCCATTGCCAAACTGCATCTGCACTTTCTTTCTTTCTGCTCTACCTCTTCAATTGCCCTCTGGGGTGAAGACATCGGCCTAAACAAACTCTTGCTCAAGAACCCCTTCCCCATTACCAGCTAGTGGCAGGAATTGGTGTCTGTGAGGCATGCGAGCTGACTGCATCAGAAGGAGGAACAACTGAATTTAAAAGCTGAGCTACACTCAGCCGCTATTTGGACTACACCTGCACTTTTTTCCTTTCTGCTCTACCTCTTTGATTGTCCAGCGGGGTGAAGACATTAGTCTAAACAGACACTTGTTCAGGCACCCCTTCCCCATTACCAGCTAGTGGCAGGAGCTGGTGTCTCAGGGGGCATGGGAGCTGATGGCATCAGAAGGTGGGGCAACTGAGTTTAAAAGCTGAGCCACACTCAGCAGCTATTACCAAACTGCACCTGCATTTTCTTCCTTTGTGCTCTACCTCTTTGATTGCCCAGTGGGGTGAAGACATCAACCTAAACAGACACTTGCTCAGGCACCCCTTTCCCATTGCCAGTTAGTGGCAGGAGGTGGTGTCTCAAGGGGGCATGGGAGTTAACGGCATCACATAAACACATCTAAAACAAAATGTATGCTTTTTGAGGCAGGTTCAAAACTAAGAGGGGACCCATTGGAAATTGTTGATGGTTCAGGAACTATTTTGGAATGTCTTGATAGTTATAAGTACTTCAGGTTTTGGTTAGAGAAGTTGGGTTCTGGGAACATTTCCATAGATAAGTTCATAGCCCAGGTGAGTAAGAGGGTGGGCTTTCCTTATAGATATAAAAATTGTTTTGATTCAGAAACATTAAATCTAATCATAAAAGTCCATAATTTACCACTTATAGATGATGGTGATATTCTGTACGGCAATGCATCTAGTGACCGGTTGTCTAGACTGGGCATATTATTAAATAGGTTAGTAAGACTGGTCTAAAATACCCAAAATGTATGCATCATTGTGAGATGTATAAACAATTAGGATGGGTATCCTTATGAGAAAGAAAGGAAATGCATAAGTGGTTATTTGCTTATAAAAGTTGGTTGGGTAATATTCCTACATACTTGTGCGACAGGTTACATTTTAGGAAAATAGACTCTTCTTTGAGGAATTCCCGTGCTAGAGAAATGTTGGTTCCTTTTTATAAAACTAAGTGTTCCCAATCTTGTTTCAGTTATTATGTTCCAGTTCTCTGGAGCAGTCTCCCCCAAGAATTTAGGATATAGACCAGTAAACCTCCCTCAGTTTTTGCACTGTGTAGGAAAACAATCCCCTGACTTGCTATGGCCATGGTATGCCATGGTGGTCCAGCAGCAGGTACAGCATTGAAAGTATTTGCTGCTGCTGTGCTTCCACTCTGTTAACCTGATGCTCCAAAGCACTGAACAGCTCGTTATTTTCCTCTAGCACTGCCCACACCAGGCCGATGTCAGACTGGCTTGCAGGGACTGTGGCGGGGTCCACTGTAGTGGGGAATCCAGGTAGTGGGGCTAGTGGTGGACAGGGTGGTGCTGGTGGCTGTGATGGTGATGCTGGTGGTGGAGCAGCTGATGTAGTAGCCCTCCTCCTCCTGCTGCAGTGGTGACTGCTGTAAGGCACATCTCCCACCCCAGCAGCACCCCCAGCCACTGCAATGGAAGGACCAGCAGGTGGACTCCTGGCCCCTTCCGTAGCAGCCTGCCACTCTGCCCTGTGGTGGTTCAGCATGTGAGTGCGCTGCCCACTGGTCCCCAAATGTGTCCCAGGGGGGCCACGGGGCACCAGCACACCACACACATGGCACTCCACCACTGTGCTGTCTCCCCCCACACAATTAAAAACTCCCACACTGGGGAGCTGTGGGGGGGACCAGACACAGTCCTCACACATCGGGCATGAGTCCCACCACCACCTACAATTGCTGGGGCCACCTCCAGTGGCTGTGGCGGTGGTGGAGGGGGTGCTGCTGGAGCACCAACAGCTGCTGTTAGTGGTGGTGGTAGTGGCGGAGAAGGTGGATGCGCAGCAGCCACCGGTGGCACTGGTGCTGCTGCTACTGCTCCTGTTGCTTCAGTAGGGGAAGCAACACTGGCCAGGAGTCTGGGGCAGTCCAACATCACACGACCGCCCTGCCCCCCACGGGTCTGCAGTACTCCCCTCCTAACGCGCCCACGGGCCAGGGACTCGCCTTCTCCTATGTGACCCTCCATCTTCCTGAGTCCATGGGATAACACACACACACAGACAGTGGACACACACATACACACTCAGTCACACACACAAAACAAAACAAAACTTATATAAAAAAATCACTAACAAAAAACACTAGGACAATACAAAAGCTAAATAAAATAGCTTTTAAAAAAGCTGTTTGTTTGTTCTGGGTTCTGGCACTAAAAAGAAACGAAAGCCAAGCAAACTCCTCTCCTTTTACAATGTTGCTTTCTCCCTCTACAAATGCAAAGGAAAAAGTGAAACTGCTTCTCTGACTCACTTCCTCCCTGCCTGGCTAAAGCATGTGACTTACAGTACTGCAAGCCATGTGATGTGCCTATTTTCTTCTCACTTCACCTTACTTCACGTTAAGGCGTAATGAGAATGCGAAGTGGTGATAATAATACGAAGTGAGCACTTTACAGACCCCACTTCGCGTTGTGCTTCATGGACGCGAAGTGCCCTTTTTGCATCCACTTTGCGTGCAGATCAATAATTCATTGTATCTCTACTTCTAATATGATAAATTATCCTGGGTGTATGATTTTTCATAAACAGAGGAGGAGCAAGGTGACCTCATGCAAAGAGGTGGGCAAAGCCAGCTTTTAAACAGAATTCTGTTTTCCTTTAGAGATTTTTATCTACACTCTGACAAAGAAACATCTTTGGGCACTTTAAGCAAGTATACAAGTAGAGAGAGACAAAATCTAATACTGTAGTAGGAATTGCACTGTTAAAACCTTGTTCTTTTAAAAGGTTTGTATGTTTTGTGATATATGGTTTTGTATTTTATGTTTTACATATTTTTTTATCTATTTTAGTAAAACTCTATTTTTGGAGCCTACGTGGTCTGTCTTTTAATTTCTTACTTTAACAAGTGAAATATATACAGTTAAAGCAGACACTGTGCATAAGCTTGAATGGTGATACCAAACTGGAAAAAGGTAAGATTAATCTGAGGTCTTTATTAGAGTTTTTAAGGGCTCATTTCTGTACACCTGGTTAGGTGCCCATAGGCAAAGATATCTGGCCCCCTGAAGACAGAATTATCTGAGCCTGTGCATTGGGTATGCTAGCAAGAGGTTCACAGTTTGAATCCCTCCAGAACTGAGACCAAAGGTTGATTTGAACCCACAAAACACACAGGAGGGTTACCCTGTTTTTGTTAACTGTTCACAAGACTACGCTCGGAGGTTGGCCCTTGGGCAGTAGAGGGCTGACCTGCTGAGTGGGTTTGTAACATGCTTATATGAGTATTCTGCTTTTATTACCTTTTAATTGCTGTTATTTGTACTGTTCTATTGTTAGGCGACCAGAGCCTAGGAGATTGGGCTCCATAAAAATAAAATGTGCCTTGCCTTGCCTCTTACACCACCCAGGGGCCCCCGATTCTACCACAATTGTCTCAGAAAGGTTGCATAGTAGAAGGAGAAGGAGTGCCAACTGGACTATAGTGGGCTCTGCAAGAGTGGAGGGTGGTCAGTCAAGGCCACATTCCTCAGCCTGTGCCACTACAGTATTACTTCATCACTCTGGTGGGATGGGACTGCTGCCAGGAGGAACCCAAAGTAGTAGTGTCATGGGAGGATTTTGGGGTCCTCCACAGGGTATGTCCCAAGGTGGGAGGGAGAAGACCCTAGCAGAGGGGATGCAACTTCTGATGGGGGACTCAATTGTTAGAGAGGTAGATATGAAAGCAGGAAAGGGGAAAGAGGGACATATGGTGCCTACCTGTCACCACAGGTTGGAAGGATGGGCAGTGGTTCACAAGGATCATTAGGATAGCAGGGCAAGGGAGGGAAGTGGATGTCATTGTCCACTTAGGGATTAATAAACTGGCTGGGGATGTGGTTGGAATTGTGCAGGAAGAGTTCATAAAACTGTGGGGTCTTAGGCAGGTAGCACAGACTGTGGCTTTCACTGAGTTGCTGCCTGCCTACGACTGGGGGAGGAATAGGGTTCTACACCAGGTGCTTTAGCTCATGGTAGAAGGAATGGTGTAGAGAAGAGGAGTTTGGCTACATTGGAGATTAGGGATCAACCTGGACAGATATTGGCCTATACAGAGATGATGGCCTCAGTGGATGGTTTAAATGTTACTTTGATGAACATTTAAATTAGCCAAGGGGGGTGGCAGAAGGGAAAAAAGGGGGGCATAAACTGCCTCCCAGACTAAATCAGTAAAAGGGAGGTCCTGAGGGGTTAAGAATCCCCCCAGGAGCAGGACAAAGAAAACAACAGTATAGTAGAGGATAAGGGGAGTGGGATCAAGAGTTGCATAAGGAGAGGGGAAAAGCAGGCAGGACAAGCAGGAAGGATGGGAAACTGCAGGGAACAAGGCATGGAAGGTGATGTGTGCAAATGCAATGAGTCTTGAAAATAATATTCCAGACCTAGAGACCACCATTGGGGGGGGCAGCCTTGGATATTGTGGCCATTTCTAAGTCATGATGCACAGGCAAATAGGACTGGAACATGGCCATACCAGGCTATACTGA
Source organism: Neoceratodus forsteri (assembly GCA_016271365.2). Classification (NCBI taxonomy): domain Eukaryota; kingdom Metazoa; phylum Chordata; order Ceratodontiformes; family Ceratodontidae; genus Neoceratodus; species Neoceratodus forsteri. The sequence goes on from CM028129.1 coordinate 31,151,789, forward strand.
GTTCAGGAAGGATAGGGTGGGCCAGCCCAGTGGTGTGGAGGGCTGAGGCAGCAAGCCTCACCTGCCACCATGCAGGCAAACCGGGGCCTAGTGCGATCTCTGGGCATCAGGAGTCAGCCTGGGAGAGGAGGATCGAGTGTCCAGAAGATAACTCTCCTCCTCTAGGGAAGGGGGATACCAGTCCCAGCATTTGCCTGATCACTAGTGGTGGTTGGGGGTACAGGCAGCCAGGATTGCAATGTGGGGAATGGAGGAGTGGCAGCCATTGAGCTGCTGGCCCCTGCCACAGGGAGAAAGCTGTAGGGGAAGACAAGGATTGACGTAAGTCCCTGGGATGCCAGGTGATAGGGCTGGGGGGGTCAGTGGAAGGAGCAGCACAACCTGGAAGGGGGAAAAAAGAAATAGAAAAAAAAAGGATGGAGTGGAGAGAAATGGAGGAACATGATGCTGTATGTAATGACACATATCAAACTGACAGAAACCCAAGGAAATCAGGGTGAAAAGAAGGGGTAGGAGGTACTGTGGGTCACCCAGGAGACAGAAGCTGGAACCACTATTCATACCAGCCTGAAACACTCCGGGGACAGTGTTAGGACCATGGGAGACCTTAAAGGTAATTTTGGCTCCCTCCCAGGACAAGCACCTTTCTGTGGGGGTGTTAGCCCATCAACGCTTCGCATCAACTGCCCCGCCTGCCCTTGGGCATCTCTTTAATTTATAGTCACCTACCTATCATGTGACTAAGTGTCCACTTTCCTCTTAGCAGGTTATACTCTCCCACCACCAGAGGGCTCCCCTGCACTATACTCCCTCTTTTACACTCTATATATCTCTCCCATCTCACCCTTCCCACTCCAACCCCCTGCTTGCCACTGCACCACTTCACCCTCCTTTTTAGCTTCCTTTCCTGGGCTTTGAATCCTTCCTCTGTTTCCATCTCCCCACAGCCTTCTACCCCCTCACCTTCCATTCCCTTCCCTTTATTCACTACTATCCACTTCTCCCCTACCCAGGTCATGAACATTGTACCTCTCACACCGAAATTGGGCACCCTACTGCTTCACCAACCCAGCTGCCCTTACAACCTGTGTTTACTGGCTCCTCTTATCCATATCCCCTCAACCTCTGTTTCAATGGCCTCCCTCTTCCCCTTTCTTGTACCCCTCAAACTGCTCCTCATTACTCTTCCTCCACTTACCCTATCCTAAGCCCCCCCACTACACACACACCCCTCTTAAACCACACCACACGTCATCTCTCTACACTCACCTGTTACCTTCCAGTTCACCCACCTCCCTCCCACCTCTGGTCACATCCCCCCATCCTGCGACCTCATGTGGCTGCCTTTCCTCTTTGCCTCCCCTACTCTCCACACCTTACCTATCCCAACCTTTCTCCCTCAACACACCAAAACAGGGACTACCTCGACTGCCCAAAAGAAAGCCCTATGCCACCTGTGGCTCAGAACTCTCTCCCTCCTCCTCATAATATCAGGGAACATCCACCACAACCCTGGCCCCACCACCGCATCCATCCAACCACAGGCACTTGCATCTGGACTACACACTGCATCCATCAATATCTGTAGTCTCCCAAAAAAATTAAATGACCTACAGGTTTGGGTGTCCCAACACCACCCTGATATCCTTGCACTTGTGGAAGCCTAGCTATCCAAATCCACTCCTGAATCCTTCATTTCACTTCCTGGTTACACACTGCAAATGAAAGGGTGGCTGTGCCATCTACATACGGGACTACTTCCAGGCTCATGCCCTACCCCCCCTCCACAGTTAACAAATGGAGTCCAACCCCTATCTCTTAATATTTCCCTGGTTCCTGCCAGGACCCCTCTTATTCTTCCTATGGTATACATCCCACCCCGTAGATAGAAGCAGCCTTTTTGTCACTCATGGACTATCTCTCCCAAAGCCCTAGTAAAACAGAGCTAGTCACTCTAGGAGACCTCAACATTAACTGGCTCTCCCTCTCAACTTCTTACTACAAAGATGCGCTGGCAGCCCTGGACATCACCCAACTCATTTCGTGCCCCACTCATCTCAATCAAAATAGTGGTACAGCCACTTTGCTAGATCTAGTCCTGTCAACCTCCCCCATAAAAGTACTGATATCACTGTCCTTCCCAACTCACTTGGCGACCACCCCCCATCCTATTCACCTGGTCTTGCCTAACGCAAAAACCACCTCCCAAAACAATCCTAACCAGACTGCTCAAACCCGGCAGGCTAAGAGAATTAAAATCCTATCTTGCACACTGTAATTGGTCCCCCCGTATCACTATCAGGACCTTGATGCTGCACTAAACTACTTCATAAGTACCTTCAATGATGCCTGTAACAGCTTTGCTCCTGTCACTAAGAATATGATTAAAGGTCACGACACTCTATGGATCTCTGCACCCCTACTTGACCTTATGCATCACCAGGATAACTTGTGGAAAAAAGTTCCTTGACTTAGGTAGCCCACTAGACAGACAGTTTTACCGGGCTGCATGTAACAGCTGCACTTGGGCCATCCAGAAAGCTAACGCCAAGCGTTTCAAAGCTGCCCTGACCACATCATAGGGCACTGGACCCATATTTTGGGACAACCTGAAATCCCTAAATGGCAAAACCACCTCCACCCTCGACAACTGAACAAAAATAGGTCCACCTCTAATAACCCTCAGCTAGTTGCTGAAGCACTTAACACCTCTTTCTCCAACCTCAGCTCTATCCTCCCTCCTGATTCCTTCAGCCCAGCTACCCCCTCACCCCCCTGCTTTACCCACCTTTCTGTTTCTGCATTCACTCCCCACTTGAAGTCAAACCTTACCTCCTCAAAGCCCTCAGTGGCTCTCACCACAGTAGTGACACACTTAATCTCCAGATCCTGGGACTGACTCCTGACAAAGTCATCTCCCCCCTTACCAACTTACTAAACCTCTCTCTCCACCATGTGGAAACCAGCTCATATTACTCCTTTCCACAAATCTGGGACCATCTTGCTCCAAGCAACTACCACCTGATACCAATCCTTCCCCCACTCTCCAAGGCCCTAGAGCACATTGTGGTAGACCAACTCATTGAATACCTCTCTAAATATAACCTACTATCTGCTGAGCAACATGGCTTCAGACAATGCCACAGCACCTCCACTGTCCTCCTTGAGTTTTCCAGTCACATACACTCTGCACCTTGACAATGGCAGACTGAACAGTGCAGTATTCCTTGATCTGTTCAAGGCGTTCGACACCGTTAACCACTCACTCCTTCTCTCCACCCTCTCATAACTTGACTTGTCCCAAGAAGCCATGGCCTGGTTTATTGACTACCTGTTGAACCGCAGACAGAGAGTAAAAATCTGCACCTCTCTCTTGAAACCCCTCCCAGTGCTCTCAGGTGTCCCCCAGGAGTCCATACTTGGACCCCTCCTTTTCAGTCTCTACCTTAACTCTCTACCCAAGGCTTTCTCTGGAAAGATCCTCCAAATATGCAGACAACACTGTCCTATATGTATCCCACACCAGCCCTGCCCACTTAGAACTCTCCTTCTAAACTGTCTTCTCTGAAGCTGAGTCCTGGTTCACCAAGCACAAACTTGTATTGAACAAGAAGAAGTTCAAGGTCATGCTGTTCTCCCACCATCAAAACAAACTCAAACACTCCCCCCTTCACATCAGTACTTCCCTCTCACTTCCCCTTGAGCAAGTTTACACCTTCAAATAGCTGGGAATCACTTTTTACCCCGCCCTCACCTTCTATGGCCACATCCACCTCCTTTGTACCCCTGTCAACACCCGCGTTGGTCTTCTATATCCCCATAGGAACTGCCTCCCTCCAGAAGCCCTCCAACTCACCATCACCTCCTCAGTTCTATCAATCTTAGACTTTGGTATCCTTATATATGAAGCTGCTGATAACACTTCACTTCAAAGAGTAAAAGTCTCCCTGAACAAAGCGTACCGCCTTGCCCTGGGATGCCCAAATTCCACCCAACCTGCTCCCTGTACAGCCAAACCAACTGGCTGGATGGATTTCAATGGCAGGCTTCAGTACCAAACATGTCTCCTAGCAAGAAAGATATCCTCTGGGCTTACCTCCCCAGTCTCTCCCGCCTCCTGCAACCTGCTCCCCCCACCAGGAATACTAGGAGCTCTCTCAAACCTACCCTCCTGTTGCCACGACGTAAAACCTCTCTCGGCCAATGCTTTTCCTCCTACAGAGTACCTTTCTGGTTAAACTCCCTCCACCCTCACATAACCCAGGAAACTAAGCTTGGCCAGTTTAAATCCCTGGTCCACTCTCCCATCCTCTCCACACGCTCCTGTAACTGCCCCTAACACCCACTCAACCCGACAATGGACTCTGTCCTGCCTGCACTGCTTCTCTTACACCTTTCCTAAATCCCCCACCCTAACCCTCCTCCAACAAAGGCAACAGACTCTGTCCTGCTTTCTCCCACCTTCTGACCCCACCCCAACTATCCTACTCCTGTCAATGTCCCCATCTCATACTCTAGACACTATCTTGATGCCTGGCTAGCCACCTCCCCAGTCACCTTCTCCCTACCCTGTCCTTTTCTTGAATGTATGCTCACTGTGTTAGTGAATGCTTGCAAATTGTGCTTAGCTACATTTTTCTCACTCCTATATGCTCAAATTGTTTAATCGTTGCATTAGCCCATGCATACTGTATATAATTCTTCAAATGTATATACTCCTTGTTTTTCAAGTTCACTTTGTATTTCAGTGCTAGTTATGTCTATTTGTTGTATCATGATGTGGAGCCTTTGAAAAGGAGTCTCTGACTCAAAGGATTGTAATTCTGATTTCCTCAAATAAATAAAAAAAATACTGGAGTGATCTACAGACCTCCAATGCAGCAGAAGGAGCTAGATAAGGAACTGGTAGAAGCCATCAGCATAATGACAGAAACAGGGGAGGTGCTGTTTGTGGGGGACTTCAATATGCCAGATATACTGTAGATTGTAGTTTTCCTGCTATGGCCACAGTGAGAAGAAGGGACATCACTGAATTCCCTGCAGGAGGCATTTCTCGGGCAACTAGTCAGGTAGTCCAACCATGATGGAGTAGTACTGAACCTGGTGCTCACAAACAGGGATAGTGTTGCACACATGTGGAAGGAATGCCACCTGGGGACCAATAAGCACTGCACAGTGTGGTTCAGCATAAGGATTGCAGCAGAAGCAAACCACACAAGGTCAAAGGTCCTGGATTTCAGAAGGGCAGGTTTTATACAGAAATACAGGAGTGCTGTCTACATGCAGAATACATGCCACAAACATGCTTAATTGTGCAATGTTTGCATGTGGTTCACATACACAAAGTGATTCAAAAGTGAACCAGGTCTAAAAAAGCAAATCTGGTTCTCATGCTGCAAGCTTGACATGCATGCAGCAGGTAAGCTGGTGCAAGTATGTTCTAAAAATCACATCAGGTTTGAGTGTTGCATGTCTGGTATGAGCACAGCAGTTAAGCTGGTGTGAACATCATTTAAACATCACATCAGGTTCACATGCTACAAGCTTGCCATGTGTGCACCAGCTAAGCTGGTGCAAATCTCATCTAAGAAAACACACCAGTTTCTATTTCTTATACTACTGCTAGCAATTAGAGTCATTAAAATACATTTTTATTTGAATTTTCATAAAAATTAGGTAAACACATTCATTCTGATCCTTTTGCAAGTTGTTTAATGGCTTTTGAGTTTTGCCATTAAATCGCCATTAATTTGTAAAGTACTGTTTGCTTACTACATTAAATACCTAGGATATAGCCAGTCAGCATCCCCCATTTCAGATGTACAAAGAAGGGCCTCTGTGTTGTGAAGCCTGTCCTTTTTGTTTTGGACCATGCAAATCCCTTATGCATATTTGGTGCTACAAATGTGTTTCTCCATGACTGTTTCATCTCACTTACTTTCCCTTTGTCATTCTGTATTGAGCATATACACTATGGCCATGCTCAGCTCTCTTTGTGCTGAGTAGGGTCTTGGGAAGCATGCACCATACCTCACATTTTGTCAATAAAATGAGGGACATGGATATTCACAATGAGGGACAATGAGGGACCCTAACCCACATGGTAATCAGGACACATCATGAAACATGGAGATACAATACTTCAGAACACAGTGGAAACCATTGCATAAGCACATGAGAATGGAGTTCTAGCATTAAGCAGGGGTGCCATTTAGGTAGGGCAGAGGGGGGCAATCCCCCCCCCCGCCCATATTTGTGCCTAGGTTGTTCGTATGGTATGCAATAATGACTTTAAATTTGGATTTAATCATTTGTACAATAAGTGCCCACCTGGCCTGTGTGTGCTCACGCTGCAGGTACTCTCCAGACTCGACTGTGTCTGTATTGTGTTGTCCATTCTCCTCCACCTATTAGCGATGGCACAATCACATGTGATGTGGATGAGCTCCAGTCAAGAAAGAATGCATGAGTCTTGCAAGTGCGACACTGTCTTTCCCGCCACAGAGTAGACCAACTACACACTACAGTTTGGTGGAGTCAGTGAGCATGGAACTCTCAATAGCAGTGTTGTGACAGCATATTTTTGTTGTTCTACTCTTAGTGAGTCTCCATATCCACTGGTGGTTGAAGGAGCAGAGGATGAGCTAGAAGCTAACTTGAGACTAGGCTACCGTCTTACTCTACTAGGCTAGCCTTGCAAAGAAAACAGCACAGACCCCCACAGCAGCAAACTAGGCATAGCAGCAGTGGTGACAGCAGTGTGGGTGGCCTTCATAGACCTTGATCAGTGCAGTGCTGCAGCAGCCACAGCAGCAACCAAGCAAGAAGCAAGCAGCTCAGGTTTGGTGGATTCAGATGGTGAGGTGACTTGGTTGCGGACCATGTTGGGGACCTGTGATGGTCAGTTCAAGCATCCAGCTTCTGATGGAAGGAAAGAAGGGGAGTGGACTGAAAACTGGGCTGGTGGTACATTATACCAGGCTGCAGGTTCTGGCCATATGGCTGGATAAGTAAAAATAAGAGATTTGTTTTAAAGGAAGATTGGGGAAGGAGGAAGTACTGAAATATTGACATGTATTTCATGTTTCTTCACCTTTGGGAGGCTTCAGGAGATGGTTATTGAATGGAATGGAGTCAGGGAGAAAAATTGGGGCAAAGTTCTTTTTGGAGGGAGCAGAACTTCAGCCAGGAAAAAAATTGGTTAGTAACTGGGTGGGTTTAAGCCCAAATCTGATGCACTGCTCCAGGGTATATACAGATGAATCTTATACCTTTGAATTTTTCCTCATTTGCATATCACTTTTCAGTCAAACCAAAAAAGTTGTACCTTTTAGAGATGTTACAGACATTCTAGAGCTGTCCTCTGCATTCACGGACAGTTGAGCGGTATGGTATGCAGAGATTATTTGAGCCCATTTATAGTCAAGCTTATGCCCTCCCACTTGAAGCTGACCTCCACATCCCCACGCTCAGGCACCTTATGACAAAGGGCAAAGGAGACTGCAGGGGTGTGCACCATTGAAATGAATGGGGATATTTTTTATTACTATGTTATACATTACTGATGGAGAGTTGAAGATTAATGAAGACCACCGCTCGACTAACAAGGGCCTTGTTAGTAGAACAATGGCCTTCATTATTCTTCAACTCACCATCATAACATATAAAACAGAAATAGAAAATAACTCCATTCATTTCAAAGGGGTACTCACCAGCACTCTGACCGATGGACAACATCTCTTAAAGACTCCTGCCTCTGTCTCCCTAGTACTCAAGTAAGAGACTTTTTATTATATCTATTCTCAGTGAGTTGTCTGTAGCAGCATGGCCGTACCCACTACAGTGTGTGTACTTGAGGAGGGGATTGGCCATGTCACGTTGTTGCTACCTTTGTGTTTGCACCTTAAAGTCAGTTTGTATGGAAGCATTCAAAACTATGGAGAGAAAATAGTAGGAGCACAGGCCAGACAGAAGTAATTAAGTGGTTTTGTGGAAACGTTTATGTATTGGGGTGGAAAAAAACAAATGTGTTTCCATTGATATGTGTGCTACAGTTCAACTGTGAAAATGAGATGAGCGAGAGAAGAAAACTGAAAAGCATAACAGTGTCTACAAGCATGCCACACGTGTGCAGATGTATTCAAATACAGTATATATTGAACTGCAAGCAAGCCATATGTGTGCAGACAGTATGGCTTAGTGGTTAACAGCACTGAACTGCAAGCCAGGAGACTTGGAGGCATGAAGACTTGGGTTCGAATCTCATCATCCCCTACTTGTGTATGATGTGATCCTGAGCAAGTCGCTTAAGTTTTACGTGTGCCATTATCAGTGACCACTTGCTTTTTTGCATGCATGACACATGCATGCAGTCTTTCCCAATTTAACACAAAAATCATGGTTTCCACACTTGCTTGCTGCATGCATGCCATATGCATGCAATCGGTTCCAATTTAACATTTAAATCATACTTGCAGCATACATATCACTTGGGTAGTTATATGTGTGCAGCATGAAAACATTTTGCATAATTATTTCTGTAGGGGTGGTGAATGTCTCAGAGATGACCCACTGTAGAAGGTAGGATGACCTGGTTGAGGTAGAGGAACAGTGGGCCAAGTTCAAGAATGGCATAGTGAATACATCACACTTCTTCACAAAAGAAGTGAGTAAAGACAGGTGAAAAAAGAGACTGCTATGGTTCTCAAGGGAAGTGGCTGTAAATGTTAAGGCTAAAAGAGCTGCATTCAGAAGGTCCAAGGAGACATAGAGGGAAGAGAATAGGGAAGTGTACAAATAGATACATAGAGCACAGAGGGAAGCAGGGAAATTGGTGAGGAGTGCAAATGAGGAAACTGAGGAAAAAAAGCCAAAGTGATAACAAAAGGGGACAAGACCCTTTTTAGTACCTAAGCGAGAAGAGGAAGACAAATGGAGGGATTGTGAGATTAAGAAGACGGGAAGGGAGATTCAAAGGAGGAGCAAGAAAAAGCTAATACCCTGAACAGGTACTTCTGTTACATGGATACATAGACACTGCCAGCAGATAAGGGCCTGTGGCCTACTCAGTCTGCTCCTCTAAGCTTGTAAGTTCACTTTATGTTTTTCTAGAAGTCAGTTTCCCCTTACCCCTGACCTCCAGAATTCCCTTATGTCTATCCCATGCATTCTTAAATCCCAATGATTGTTTCAGCCCCCACCACTTCCTCTGGGAGTGTGTTCCACTTGTCCACCACCCTTTCTGTGAAGAAATTCTTCCTCATGTTTCCTCTGAATTGCCCTCCTTCCAATTTCATCCTATGCCCGCTAGTCCTGTAACATCTTTTTCACTTGAAAATAGTGTATTCCTTCACCCTGTTCCTCCCTGTAAGGTACTTGTATGTCTCTATCATATCCCATCTCTCCCTCCTCTCCTCCATGGAGTACAAATTCAAGTCCTTTAGCCTGTCCTCATAGGACATGCGATGCAATCCCTGTACTATCTTTGTTGCCCTCTTCTGAACCTTCTCTACCCTGTCTATGTCCTTACATAGGTAAGGTCTCCAGTGTTCAGTCGTCATGATGGACAAGGAAGGGGATGCACCACATCATAGCTACAGGAACACTAGGGGGAGGGAGGGAGGCAGACATGACTCCATTTACAGAAGAATAAGTCCTGAATGTACTTGCAAATCTGAAAGTAGACAAAGCTATGGGGCTGGATGAGGTACACCTAAGATGGCTGAGGGAGCTCAGGGAGTCACTGGCTGCACCTCTAATAACCTTATTCTACAATTTGCTGCCTCAGATGCCCTGTGAGGAGAGACTAAGGCTCTCAATATGTACACCTTGGAAGAGAGGAGGGAGAGGGAGGACATGATAGAGACCTATAAATACCTCATGAAGTTGAACAAGGTACAGGAGGCGAGTATTTTTCAGAGCAGACGGTACATGAGAACAAGGGGCGTGCATTGAAGTTGGAAGGGGGAATTTAGGAGAGATGTGAGGAAATACTTCTTCACTGAAAGAGTGGTGGATGCCTGGAACAGTCGTCAAGAAGAGTTAGTAGAGGCAAAAACAGTGGTGGGCTTCAAGCATGCATGGGATAAGCCAAAGAGATGTTTAGTTAGAAAGCTGGGGGGAGATAGCCAAAGGTCAGGTGGGGTCTGTGGTGACAGTATGGGCAGAAGCATGTTCAAAAGGCCACAAAATTGTTATTACAGAGTCTATGAGGTGCCACTGTTCAGTTGTCATAGACATGGAGGCTCCAGAACTGTCATGGCTAGTGTGCATAACAAGATATTCTGAGATGACTTTGTACTGTTCATAAAACCTCTCTGCCATGTATAATGTGGAGTTCCACCGGGTGACAACTTCCAGCTTCAAGCGGTGCTGAGGTAGGCTGTTTTGTATCTGCAACTGCCGCAGTTGGTTACGGGCCTTTCCAGATCTTGAAAAGTGAGAGCAGATATGTTGTGCAATGGTCAGCATTTCCTATATATCAGGGTGCTGCAGAAACTCCTGAACCACAAGATTTAAACAGTGGGCCATGCATGGAACACGAAAAAAAACACCATTAGTGATGCATTTCACCACATTTGACCCATTTTCACTTGCTATAACCCAGCTCTCAGGGACAGAGGGTTTAGCCATCTGTCAGTTTCAGTCAATTCCATGTCCAACATGTTCTCACCAGTGTGTGAACAGGTCACACTGTGCATAGCAATCGTTGCATGCTGGCGAATTCCAGGAAACATAGAAACACAGACTTTGATGGCAGATAAGGACCACTAGGCCCATCTAGTCTGCCCATTTCCCTACCTACAGGATAGGCCGCAGACCCTAGTTAACCAACAGCCTATTTCTTCCTACCCCCACAAGAATTGCCTGATGTCTGTCCCATGCATTCTTGAATTCTCCCACAGTTTTAGACCCCACAACCTCCTCAGGAAGGCTGTTCCATGCATCCACTACCCTCTCTGTGAAATAATACTTCCTCACATTGCACCTGAACCGCCCTCCTTCTATCTTTAAATTGTGTCCCCTTGTTCTTGCAAGTCTCTTTTTCTGAAAAATGCTACCCTCTTGGACTTTGTTGATTCCACTGAGGTACTTAAAAGTTTCTATCATGTCCCCCCTCTCCCTTGTTTCCTCAAGGGTATACATATTAAGCTCCTTTAGTCTCTCCTCATACGGCTTCTCTTGCAGACCCTGCACCATTTTAGTTGCCCTCCTCTGGACTGCCTCTATCCTGTCTATGTCCTTGCAGAGATGGGGTCTCCAGAACTGGACACAGTACTCCAGATGGGGTCTCACCAACTGTCTGTACAGAGGGATAACAACTTCCTGTTTTCTGCTGCTGATGCCTCTCCCTATACATCCCAGTAAACCCCAGCCCTCCCTACTGCCTTCTCACATTGCTTGCTAACCTTAAGGTCATCAGATATGATTACTTCCAGGTCCCTTTCCTTTTTTGTTGTTGTTACTACCTCCCCACCCATTGTGTATTCTTCCCCTGGGTTCTTGTTTCCCAGGTGCATTATTTTGCACTTCTTTGCATTGAATCCTAGCTGCCATACTTCTGACCATTCCTCCAACCTTGCCAAATCCCTTTTTATCCTTTCCACTCCTCCTTGTGTATCAACCCTGTTGCAGATTTTTGTGTCATCTGCAAAAAGGCATACTTTTCCTTCCAGTCCCTCTGCAATGTCACTGATGAAGACATTAAAAAGGACTGGAACCAGTACTGAACCCTGCGGTACCCCACTAGTAACCCCCTTCTTCAGAATGTACTCCATTTACAATTACCTTCTGTGTCCTGTCCAGCCAATGTTTTACCAAGGCTACCACCTGGGTCCCACTCCCAGGCTGGTTAATTTGATTATTAATCTTTGTGTGGGACTGTGTCAAATGCCTTGCTAAGGTCTAGGTAGGCCATGTCCACAGCCCTCCCTGGTCTACTACTTTGGTCACCCAGTCAAAGAAATCTATTAGATTCGCTCTGACATGACCTTCCCGGCTAGAACCCATGCTGCCTTGGGTCCTGTGCTCCACTGGCCTCTAGGTACTCGACTATTCTTTCCTTCAGAAGTGACTCCATCACTTTCCCTACCACAGAGGTCAGACTGACAGGTCTGTAGTTTCCTGCCTCTGTCTTGACCCACTTTGTGAAGGGAATCACATCCGCCTTCCTCCAGTCCTTGGGTACCACGCCATCCTCCCATGAATTATTAAAAAGAGTAGCCAGTGGTTTCACTAGTTCCTCCCTTAATTCTTTTAGAATTCTGGGGTGAATTCCATCAGGACCCATTGCTTTGTCCACCTTCAGTTTTAGGAGTTCTTGCAGAACCCTTTCTTCTGTGAAAGGACTGGGATCGACCCCCCTATCAAGAGGTTGACTGGAAGAGGAAGATTGCTAGTGCGACAATCCACCTTACTTCACTGATTATTCACACTACCAACATCACAAACAACCCCCGGCACCTGTGCCCAGTGTGCAGTTATACACAGATATGAAGTCCCCGCTGTTTTGCCACTTGTCCACATATCCATACTTAAATGGATGAATGGAGAGGAGGAATGTTGAAGGGCATGTCTTACTGAGTCGGACAAAGTGCGAAACAACTCGGGGACAGCATGGGTAGAAAAGTATGTCCTGGATGGGACTTTCCATTTTAGACAGGCACGTGCAGCAAACCACCGGAACCCAGAATTCTCCACAAAGGAGAAGGGTAAAAGATCAATTGCCAGCATTTCCGCTACAGCAGCATTAAGTTCACGTGATACTGTAAGATTGGGTGGTACTTCAGCTTATGCCAAAAACAGTCTATAACGTGGGCTGTCTTAAACGTTTTACACATGGTGTGTTGTTGGTCACAAATGGTTGTGCTCTGTGATGAATGGCATTGGCAGGGGGTGGAGTGTGGACATTTGATGAAAACGGTTGCACAGGCGATGAAGGCAAACCCAGAAATGATGTTATTTTTCCAGATTTGCCAACCAGGGTTGATGTACCACTTGCACTAGACATACTGCATTCACCACCACCACCACCACCACAAAAACTGCTACTCTCACCAGCACTGGACATTTCAAAGTCATTATGGTCCTCCACCTTATCATGCCTGTAGTAATCCTCTGCTCTTATTACCGCACTACTGCACCCGTTTAATTTCCTACTGGGCTTAACAGTCATGGAAGGGGGTTACATGCTGGCTATGGTTGCCGGTGACATGGGTGAATGCCCCACTGTGGTATTAGCTGCCAGTTTGTGCTGGTTCCACAGTGCCAAGTGTCTATTCTTAAGATGTGTTTGCTGTCCTCCTGTCCCCAGATGGCTCCCCTTTTTACCTTGACTCACGCACACATGGCAAACCTGACAGATTGCAACTGAATCATCATTTGCATCTTTAACAAAAAAATCCCAAACAAGTGAATGTGATGCTCTGCTTTTAACATGTCCATGATGATGTGGCTTATTTAAGTCTGTTATTTTAAGCACTGAAGTGGGGGGGCACGTGAAGTTTCTGGCACTGCACACCTGGACTGCAACTGACCACCACAACTACCTATCATATTGATTACTGGTTCATCATCATCATCATCAACTAAAAGCAGTAGATCACAAGTTTTTACGGGGGGGGGGATTCCTGCAAACAGATTGAGACCCAACCACTTTTAATTTCTTTTTCTCCTGTTCCCAACTGGGGTCAATTACATCATCATCATATTCATCAACATCACACACATCCACATCTTCTGCTTGGATGCTAGCACGTGGACTGCATGTTGCAACAACAGCAATATCATCATCATCATCACCAGCATCTACACCACCATCACCTGATATTTTTTCACACCACTGTGAATCACTGCATGGAAAATGCATGACGTTAAGTGCCACGGTGAACGGAATATCACATTGTATGCTATTGTTGACATGATCATCAGAATCCTCAGGTTCAGTTACTGGGATGTTACTAGGAAGTATGACATCATCTACGCTGCCACTCACTTACACTGCTTCACACTCAATATGTTTGGATATGGTACACTGGTCGGAATTAGAACTTGACACAAGAATACTAATACTACCTCCACCACCACTAACACCAGTAACACTAACACCACCAGTTGGGAAAACATCATCTCCTCCAACTATGAGTGAAGCTACCGATTGGGCTGTAAAACACATTGCAGGAGAAACACCTTCCCTCACATCAGCAATGCACTTCTGCATCTGCGTACTACTACCACGCCCACAGACCATCTTACTGCCAACATTGCCATAGCGAGAAACAGCTTTGCTTGCATGTCTCTTTGCTGGAATATTGGGGGATCAACCACAAATATTATTACCAAATTCAGATTTTGATACATTCATTTTCTGATTGGACGGACGCTGGTTGGATGTGAAGCCAAATAAACAACTGTGGCTTCAGCAACAGATAACAGACTACTCTGAGAGTGTCACGGAATTAAAACAACTTCAGTAACCAGTGGTGCTGATGGGGTCACAAAAACAATCCAGTCTGGTAAAAAATACCTTTTGAATGTGGGGCTGGGGGGAGGGAGCACTGAATACAGACAGTGCTGATTTTTACGGCACTACAAGCAGCAAAACTAAGAACAGAGAACACGATCACAGTACAAAATCAGGCAGCTGCAATGGATAGCAGGTTCACACTGCTGAGCTTAGTTGCAATTACACTAGTCTGTGTCACAATAAAAGATGCATTATTTGATGCATGCAATACTGCACACACACTCACACACAACACAAAACAGTTTGTGTACAATGCTGAATGAGGAATGCGACGCAAATGCAAAAGTTCAGTGTACTATGCCACATTAATGTAAATTTGTAATTTTAACAACCTGACCTTATGAACTGCTGCACCATATTCACACAAGCAGCAAGAACATTGGTACTATTACTGACAATATTACTATGTGTACATTAACACAGTCAGTTATATAACAAAAATATAACCAAAAAACAAAGAAATCATTATTTCTCCAACTTAAATCTACCTACACCATAGATACGCCCCTCCCCCACAGCACACTTTCACTGTCTTTCACCACACACACTCAATGTTGTAAATTAATATTCAAAGTCCATACACAGACAAAAACGATCGATGATATGAGCACAGGAGGGTTTCCTACAATCGATTAACTAAAGTTGGATCCCACCCCCCAAAAAAGCAAAAATGCTTTTTGAACAGCTTTTACAAGATTCCTATCACAGACAGCTATCAGAGCACACTGTCTCCTACTCCTTCCTACTCATACTGCCCTGAACTGAGGCTGTGCAGATCAATATAGAGCTCATGTGACCTGAAATCCCATGAATCACTGCAAAATTTGCCTTTGGAGCTCAAAAACAAGGCGAAGTGAACTACCAGTAATGCACTTCACCTTAAAATTGGAAGAGTAGTGGCCCGGCGAGGCGAAGTAATGTGAAGTCAATGTTTGTAACGGACTTTGCATTCCTCATTATAATGCTAAGTACTCTGCTTTGCGTTGAGGGGCACTCTGCAAATCCACCTTTGCTCCACGAATCGCTTCGTGGAGTGGATTGAGCCCACTTCGCCCACCACTAATTAGAAGGTAAGATAATTAAGGTTACATCAACAGAAACTCCTTTCCCCATGTGACTTCCCCAATCAAGTCTGTAAATTTCCTTTCATCTATAAGCAGTATCCTCTCTCACACAGACATCAAAACATTTATGACTTTGCACCAGTGTCACATACTTCTGCACTCTTCCCCCTAAACGCCAGAAAAGTTTATGATTTCCCTCTTAGCAGTTACAGCTATAATTAACCTAGATAAACTGGACGATAGACAGCATGGATTCGTCCCGGGGAAATCATGTCAGACAAACATTGTGGAGTTCTATGACTGGGTGACGAGTGCCTTGGACCTGAGTAGACCAGTGGACGTCCTCTTTCTAGACTTCAGCAAGGCATTTGACTCTGTTCCTCATGAGGGCCTGTTGGATAATCTGGGAGAAATGGGGGTGGGGAACCAGACGATCAGATGGATAGGCAATTGGCTCCAGGACCGGACCCAGAGGGTCATAGTTGGCGGGATAGTCTCATCCCCAAGGAGGGTTATTAGTGGGGTCCACAGGGATCAGTCCTTGGGCCCCTCCTGTTCAATGCCTACATCTCTGACATAAGGACAGGTATCAGGAGTGAGATGAGTCTCTTTGCGGATGACTCAAAACTGGGGGCGGTGGTGGATGGGGAGGAGGGGAGGGTGGCCCTACAGGGGGACATGGAGGCTCTGGAAAGATGGTCTAGAAAGTGGAAGCTGAGGTTCAATGCAGGGAAATGCAAGGTACTGCACCTGGGGGGCCAGAAACTCGGACCAAGTGTACACCCTGGGTGGGAATGCTACAAGTCTCGATGGCTGACAGGGACCTGGGGGTCGTGGTGGATGTCAAGATGAACAACTTGGAGACTTGTAGGAGGGCAGCAGCTATGACCAACAGGATGCTGGGATGCATCGCTAGGGGGATCACCTCCAGAAGGAGGGAAGTGATACTCCCTCTATATAACTGCTTGGTGAGGCCGCACCTCGAGTACTGCGTGCAGTTTTGGAGGCCACACTTAAAGAGGTACATTAAACTCCTGGAGAGGGTCCAGAGGAGGGCAACCAAAATGATTTGGGGCTTGGGGGACAGGACCTATGAGGAGAGGCTCGCAGAGCTAAATATGTACACATTGGAAGAGAGAAGGGACCGGGGGACATGATAGAGGTCTTCAGGTACATGAAGGGGTAAATAGGGGAGGAGCAGTCAGGATGCTTCGAAGGAAGGAGGAGGGGACCACTAGAGGGCATGGGTGGAAGCTGGAGGGGGGAAGATTCAGGGGAGAAAGGAGAAAGTGCTACTTCACTGAGAGGGTGGTGGAGCCATGGAATGCACTGCCTAGGGGGCTGGTGGAGGCAGAGACGATGGAGGGGTTCAAGAGGGGGTGGGACGGGTACAGGGGAAGGGTTCTGGAAGCAAAATCCAATGCAGCGAGAATATCTGGAACTGGGAAGGGAGAAGCCAGAGAAGGCGAGCGGGGCAGCAAGTTCAGCTCCCAGGGTGGGGGCTGACCAAATGAGCAGACACAAAAGACCGTTAGGCCTATTCTGCTGGCATTTTAGTATATTAGTAAACAGGAGATCCTTGATCAAGGCCTGTTCTACTCAGTAATTAGCTTCTGGCCTTCCAGGTAACACCTTGTATCTAAAACCTGTGTGTGTGTGTGTGTGTGTGTGTGTGTGTGTGTGATACTCACATGCTGTTTCAGCATTTCTCAAGAGAGACAGTCCATAACACATTTTTATATTACAAAAAATGATACAGTGATCAGAACCAGCTGTCCAAGTGTCACAAAGTATATATAAAATATTAAAATTTAGGTAATTCAAACTTTCACTCAGGCAGTCGGATATATCACATGGTGTTGTCGGCGAGTCAGAAGAGGTCCTCTAGATACTAACCAACTTGGCCCAGAGCCCAGTGATTTTCTCTCTCAGCCCAAAGAGATGCGTGTAGATGGGGCAGCACCTCAGTCTCTAGAAAGTCTCCAGGAGCACTGCAGCTCTGCATCTATTTCACTGCACCCCTCTCATAATTGCCTTTGTATTTCACTCTGTAATATAATTGACTGTGCCTTTCCAATCTTGGCCCCATCCTGTTGGTTTATTCCTTGTCTGCCTACACAGATCATAGCCAACTCAGCCCAGGTTCCAGCGATGTTAGCTAAAATAGTCCACATTTTCTACTGCAATTACTTTGTCACCCTACCTTTGATAGATTGTTTCTTGTTTTCTCCTTTTTTCTATTGTTTTACCCCTTGCTTGTTTTTGTATCTTACCCTTTGTATCCCTCTTACTTACTTCTACTTAACCGTGAACTTTGTGTCTTTAACAATATACTGTATGTACCCCAATGCTAGATACAGTGTTTCCCTTTTTCCCAACAAGAGGTACATGTTGCTTGTAAGGACCATTTCTGCCCTGTAGTTATCTTTCTATCCCTCATCCAGTACTTTCTACAGGTGTCACATCAATATAGTATATCAAAAATAGCAAAGACAGTCTAAGCCCAGCAATATGAGTGACAGGAAAGACAGTGACTGAAAACTTCAGTGAGGTATCAGAAAAGTGAAATCTTTATGTGGTGTATAGTGCATTGTCAAGTCTTTATATTTAAGTAAGCGGGGTGTGGGGGTGAAGCCCCCTGTGTGGGGGGTGTAGTAGGTAAAGCCCCCCGTTTGTAAACTTTTATGTGATGTTCATTTGCTTTTTGCTGTTCTGATGCCTCGCTGAAGTTTTCAGTCACTGTCTTTCCCAGCGCTCATATTGCTGGGCTTAAATTGTCTTCACTATTTTTGATATGCTGTTTTGGCATGGAACCCTTTCTACACAGGCAACAGCAAGTTAACAGGTGCTGTACCTTACCTTACTTGACTGGCAGAGTCCCGTCCGTGCCTGCTGTCACCTAAGTAGGCCTGTCAAAGCCTAACATACCAATCTCTTCACCAAGCTGTTCCACTCCTGCTCTGCTCCACTCACCCTCTAGGACATGAGCATGATGAAAGATGCTGGAGTGGCTGAAATTTATATTGGTGATCGGCCAGCCCACTGGCACAGTGGCAAGGTGTCCACCTGTGATGCTAGCAACCCGAGTTTGGGAACAAACTCAGGAGTCAGAGGGCCGACAAGGGGGAGAAGGACCGAGCATCCGTGAGGAGGGTGGACTGAGTGGCTGGTGAAATACAGACCCCTGGCAGAGGCTGGAGACTTTCACTACAAATGGGGTTCGGATTAGTGGGTGGCGGGACAGACATCGAGTTTGTCCTTGGACATCATTGCATATCCCACCTCCTGGGGAACACATCATTGCAAAAATGGTCCCGCCATCAATAGATGATGCCCCACTCTGGACCCCGCACTACCAACTGGACTCCCACTACCATCTCTGACTTAAAGTCAACCACTCTGTACCAGTGGACCCGCCCCTTGTAGGGTAAGCCAGGGGGTGCTCAGAGTGTTGGGAGTCTCAGGGCATGCATTGAGGTGGAGCGCGTGGCCGATGGGTCCTAGCAGTGGACCACAAAAAAAAAAATTTATATTGGTGACAAGCTTCCTGGAGTGCCCTATTAGGTACACTATATTCCAGTTCTGCCTTCAACCCCTAACATTGTTTCCCTACCATTGCTGCAACAAAAGTCAAAGTGTGGTGAAATAAAATATGGAACCTCTTAAGCTTTCTGAACTGCTCCGATAAGTCTACTGTATTCTGCTCCTGCCTCTGATCCTGACCTTCCTTCCCTGTCCCTGCTGCAACAGAAATCAAAGTTAGTTTGAAAGACAAAAACAAAAAAAAGCCCAGTTAAGCTACTTTACCAGCACAGAGTTGCTTTCCCCTCCACTTGCTGGAAAACAAGAGAACGAAGAACAAGCTGCAGTTTGGTTCAGCAAACAGTGTAGGACAGCTTACCTCTCGAAGATAATGAAGAGGATGATGTGGCAGTGACACCTGTTGTCACTGGTATCCTGAATGTTTCATAGGGCTGAAGCTCTTGGGCTTTATAACCTAGCCTGACCTGATACGTTTCCCCAATTGGAATAGGCTTGTCATTGTCTTCTTTGCTGCTTTTTCTTTGAATTAGCCTCCAAAGGCCATTTGTTTTAGGTTTTGGCTGTGTGTGTGTGTGTATAGGCTCACTTGAGGATCCGAAACAGGCAGGTGCCTTACCTTTTCTTTTGCCTCTAGAGGCTGTAGTGTTCATGTTGTCTTAGGGTACGCAACTGTACATGACACAGATGGGGATATTTCTCTAACTGCACACTTGGTTTAAAAAGAATGTAACTATCCAAGTGCTTAAATTGCAACTACCGCTCTACATAGAAGGATGTGACAGCAGGCAGACAGGCATGCTAGGTGGCAATAAGCAGAGACCTACTACACTGACCAACAGGTCCTACATGTGTTTTTTTAGGAAAAATAGCCAAGTGCTCAAACTGCTAGAAGCCCTTTGGGCAGCTGTGATCAGTACTCATATTTCTTTGTAGTTATTTGTTTCAGTGAAGTTCAACTCTAGCCTCTCCCCCAGACTAATGCTCTAAATCATCCTGGACTGTGTCCTGCTCCAGTCTCTGTCTCTCTTATTTACCTTTCAAGAGATATTTTTATTTAAGGCATTTTTCAATGCTGTTATGCTTTAGACCCCTCCTGCTGTACACAATGCTTACACCACAGCTGCCCTGGACTGCCTTCTACCAGGCCTTGCTTCTGCTTCAGTCTATGTCTCTCTGACTTGTTTAAGATATTCATTTTTTTCAGGTATTTTTTCAGTGCAGTTTAATTGTAGGATACCTGCCCCAGACCCCAATGGCCTCTCCCTGGACTGCTGCCTGATGCTGTCCTGCTCCAGTTTGCCTCTCTGATTTTCTTAAAAATATGGGGCCTGATTCCAAAATGCATGGCTCAACTCACAGGCATATGTGAGTTGCACCATGTGGCACTACTCCAGGGACTCTGTGCCATATTCCAGGAAAAGCAGGGTCCCCAGCACCTATGCCCGTGACTTGCGGCAGCCACAGGCTAGCACCAAAGGAATGGCGCACCAGACCTGGGTGCCACAAGTTATGACATGCAATCTACTGTCCCCAGAGCCCCACCACCCCGAAACGCAACTGCAGGCACCTGGGGGCATTGGAGGGTGGCTGGCCGGTTGGCACATGCACTTGGGGGGCAGTCCCGAAAATGTACCCTGGGGGACCCTGAAGTTTGGGGGATGGGGGGGATGTCAAAGTGGGGGGAGAGCCGGAGAGCACATCCATGTTGTTTCTGTGGTGCTGCAGGGGATCATCCATCACTGTGCTAGGATGGATGCCCCTTAGACCACCTCCTAGCTGGTCTACCCTGCTATGCCAGTACCTGTTCTGGAATGGCGTAAGTGGGATATGGCAGGTGCCCTTCTGGAATAGGGTGCAGGTGCTGCCATAACCCACCCTTGCACCATGTCACCGGAGGTTGTGGGCATTGTGGGTGGCGTAACCCACCTTTGGCGCTACCCACATATGGCATGGCACAAGGCGCCTTCTGGAATTGCAACTTGCGTTATGCCTGGCATAAGGTGCGATTTGCACCATGGGGATTGGCATAAATCACCCTGTGCCAGGTGTAACTTGTCTTGGAATTGGGCCCAAAAATTCTTCAGGTATTTTTTCCACTGCAGGTCAGCTACAACCCTCCTCCTCCCAGTTGCATGCCTAGTGCCCACCATTTGCCTTGGACAGCCTGTCAGGCCCAATCACTCTACTGCTCTGCCACTGACACCCCAGTAGTCTCTTTTTTTAAATAGATATTTTCTAAGTACAGTTTTTGTTTAGCAAAATATTTTTTTATTTCTATTTTCAAATGCCCTTGCAGCCCAAAGCCCACAAACACTCACTCTCTCAGTCTCAGTTTCAGTCCTCTCAGTGAGCTCTCTCTCTCTCTCTCTCTCTCTCTCTGTCTGTCTGCACTGAAGCATGTGACTTAACCCCCACCCATTCACCAGCTCCATCCCAGAAACCAGGCAGCCTGCTGGACAGTCAGAAGCACTGTGACACCCCCCCATTCCCTCCACTGACAGGCCCCACAGACTGCCAGTAGCATGACCCCAGTCACAACTGGCGTACAGTGTTTTGCACAGAGCTTTTTACTGTCCTTTCTCGCCCATAGTGTCTCACTGCCACTACCAGGTTGCACATCCGTCTACTTGGCATGCCCCCGGTTACTCCTTTTCAAGTCTCTTCAGCTGCTACACCCATCTGCCAGCAGAATGCAGCCTATTGTCACTCTGCTTCTATCCCCCTTCCCCTGAGTGGCCACCAATGACATGCCCCCCCAAAAGCCAGACTAACACAACAGTTGCCAACCCAGGTTGTCACAAAGAGTCCTTTCCTCCTCCCTCTCTCACCGCTCGATGCAAGACATCATGAGCTACTATCTTTTATTCTCTCTTGCTTTCCCTTCATGGTGCCAACCAATGGAGGAGACAATGGATTCTGTGGGGCCCTGGTGCCCTGTCCTACTTACGCACTGCAGAGCAAAGAACATGGCCAATTGGCCATATAACATCAGAACTCAGGAGGTGTCAGGAGGACTCTCAGTACCCCTTCCCCAAATCTCTCTGTAGCCCTCTTCTCTCTCTCTCTCTCTCTCTCTCTATCTCCCTCTCCCTCCCTCCAATAACCACGGAGAAAAGAGGTGCCCAATACCATATTAAGCCAGTTTGGCCATATAAAGCTTGCAAAACAGAGTGGGTGGGTCAGAAATGGGTCAGACCTGCTGTGGTCCAGTTCTAGACCACCACATTGGACCAGGCAATATCTGGCCAACCCAAATCTCTGACCTGGCCCACTGCACATGCCTACTAGGCAGCTCTCTAAAAAGGTATTGGATTGTTTTTAAAAACAAATACAGTAGGATATGTCACAGTCAAAAATGTGGTGTACTAAAATAGATATATCTTCATAGGTTGAAAAGCCATTTTAAATATCCAACACTCTTTATAGTCTAAATAAGTCAACTGCCAATTCCATCAAAGTTGTCAGAAGTCTTGGGTAAATAGTTTATACTACTCCATCAGAGTGTTAGGTGCAAAATTCTAATATTTATTCATGATCCTGGGCCAAGCAGAAAATATTGGAATTTGAAGAGCTGAGCAAAACAAGTCCAATTGGGGAACTATAATCATGATGGCAACCTTTGGTATTGGTAAACATGTAAGCACAACCATGCATGACAAAATATCAAAGTAGTGGAAGGTTGGTGGGATCACCTACCCCAAACACAGCTTGGAAGGGCAGGATAAGTTGAAGAAGATAGATCAGAGAAGGGCAAGTAATGTAAGTTGTCAGAGGAGGTAATAGCAGTGTGAACATGGTGTCCAGCAATGCAGGAAGACATGGCTAGTACAGAAGACGTCATGTGTGCCATTGATGTGAAAACTAGGCAGTGTAACATGAACAATAGGGAAGGTAAGATGGGCTAGATGGGGGGGTAAATGAGCATAATAGATGGGCAGAAGGTCCTTATCTGCCAACATGTTTCTGTTTTAGGCAATTTGAAATTCATCTGAAGAATGAAGAAGAAGAAGAATCAGAATTTAAATAGCACTTTTCATACACAGTGTATCCCAAAGTGCTTTACAAGCAATGCTAGACTGGTAGTGAAGTGACTGGATGTGTAGTGGCAGCTATATCGCACATCAGCACCCACACACAGCCTAGATAATTGCATGAACTGGTTTATGGGTAGGGGAATGTTGACCAGGACACCGGGAATGTCCCCTACTCTTTGTCAAGAGTGCGCTGGGTTCTTACACTTCCACCTGGACACCCACCAAGACAACACCAGGATGGGTAGAATGGACCTCGATTTAATGTCTCATCCAAAGGATGGCACACTCCAGCAGTACAGCACCCCCCTAATACTGCACTTGGATGCCAGCATTTTAGGTGCAAGTTCAATAAGCAAATAAATAAATACATAAATAAATAATGAATAAAGATGTTTATAGGGTCCTATGACCATTGATGCATCCTGTCCCCATCATTAGAATTTTCTGAGGTCATACTGGGAAATGAAAGTGGATGCTTGCTGTCCAGCACTCATTTAGTGCAGCCCCTACCCTACCCCAACTCCATGGGACGATCAGCGTATTGGCACACAGTGGACACCTCACTAGCAAGAAACAACCTCATTTCATACACACTATTGACATGTGCTGTGTGTGTGTGTTATTATACTTGCAGTTCTGTGCATATTGATTGTGGAGACTACTGCCATATACAGCTTGACACTGGGCTGCGGACTTTTCTATAATCAGGACTCAGGAGAAGTGAAATATCCAGATTTGCTTTGTTAGCTTTAGCCACTTATTGATCTCTTTTGAATCAGTTTAAGTTGCATCGATTTATTTTCACTCAGCATTCCTTATGCAAGCAATAACACATGACGAGGTGTGGTTTATCACCTGATAAGAGCACGCTCAGGGGTGTACTAAGGCATGAGGCACTTGAGCTGAGTGCCTTATGCCACTGGGCGTGCTCTTAGGCGATAAACCACACCTCAAAGTGTGTTACTGCACTTATAAAATGGGCCCCCTCAAAATCCCCTAGTAAAGAAAAATGTATTTTTTTAAAGTATACTAGAAACTGTTTCTTTTGCAGACCATAGAAAAATAGTCCGTCAGTATTACAGACCGTTATGTAGTATACAGCGTCTGTCTGTCTCTTTCCTCCCAACTGTATTCCCCGACAAACACTTCTTTTTTTCAATTGTGATTTACTTTTATTCAGGGTTTGTTTTGTTAAGTGTTTTTTTTTTTTTTTTGCAGTTGCAACCACCAGCCAGCTTAACTGTTAGCCACCGTGCCTCTTAGAAGCTGTACAGAGCTGTTTCCACTCTGGTGTATGTTTCTGTTCTCACTACTCTGTTTGTGTCCTAATACTTAGTTTTTTATTCTTATGTATTTATATATTTACTTTACTTGTGTTGGGGCTTTTTGTATTTAAGTTGCAGCCACCGGTCAGGTTTACTGTCAGTGAGCATGCCCATTGCCGGCAGCCGTACAGACCATTTTTTCTTTGTTGTTTTCAAATCATGCTTTTGGCTACATGCTGCCAGGGATTTTGAATTTAGTTGTATCTTGCCATGGATGGGGGAAGGCCGACGTACATAATTATTGAACACAGACACCTGACATGCTGGATACCAACTGCGACACTACAGGTTTTCTGGATGCAATTTCCATTACCAAGTGGAACACGAGAGGGACACAAAGTTTCCATTAGCTGGTGCAAGAGGGACAGAAGAACACTAAAAAGAAATAAGTCAGTGGTACTAATTATGCAGCCTTTGTTGTCCTGCAGAAGGGGAGATGGGTACATATGTTTTTTGGTATGTCCGTTTTGTTTTGTTTTTGGTATCACTGCTCTCCGCTCTTCCAGTGCAGCATTGGTTCGGTGGGATGCTGCCCAACGAGCTGGGTAAGGAGAGTGGTGCCACACACTGATTTCTCATTGTGCTGTATTTTAGTTGGCACACTTAGTGCCGGTTGGCACAATTATCATTTGATAAGGACATGGCTGAAAGACCATATTAGCCAATCAAATTACAGGAATGTTTTTGCCCGTTTTATAAATGAGGATATCCTATACCTATAGCGATTCAGTCATCCTCTGTCTAGACCACACTTGAACATGCTATTATCTTAAAGTAGACTGGGGGAACATATTCGGTGCTGGCCAGTTGCATGCACAAAACAATACGGAGCACAGAACAGATGCGCCAGCCAGCACAGAACCAATATTCAAACAGTATGAGCGATTTGCACAGATCGCGCATCCTGTTTGAATATGGGACCCTGGATGTGTGGCGCAGAGCAGGCAGCTGCCATGGTGGGTGTAGCACATCCAGGCTGGGGCTGTACACTGCCTATGGGGGAATGTGTGGTGCATACCTGGATGCACCATTCCCCAAGGGCAATATTTAGCTACAGTATGCTAATGAGCTCATTGGGGATGCATGGTGCAAGGAGGTCTCATGCATGTCCATTATGGGCTCATTACCATAGATGCACCCAGTGGACTGCGCTAGGCCAGCCCCAGATGATAGTGCCAGGACCAGTTCCCCTGTCGGCCCCCTGCAGTTCAATTGTTCCCTCTTCGCATTCTTGACCCCCGCTCAATGCACCATGCATGTGGTACACAAAATCCAAAATGTAGTGGCCTCCACTCAGCCCTAATCCACTTCCATAGGTGCAAGATGCCCCCTTCCAGCCCTGCTCCCCATCAGTTGTGCAAGCATCTTCCCACCTGATCCTTTTGACAGGGTGGAATAGGACCCTGACTCAGTTGTTATGGAAAGAGTTTGAATGCCATGATCTGTTCTGTTCTATTCCTTTTCTGTATCTTGTCTGTCTGGTTGTGCAACCAAATTTTCCTGTGAGATCTAGGATTTGATCACCCGACAGTCTCGCAGTTCTTTGCCTCTCACTGTCTCTCAGATTTCCCTTGCTTGTCTGTCTTTTTCTCCCTTGCATATCTGCTGATATAAAAATATATTCAAATCATTATGTGGAAATGTAACATATTGGGATCCGTTTGTTTAGAAGGTATATAGTGTTACTGTTGAAGTGTATATAGCTGTAGTTTGAGATGATTGCAAAAAGCTATTGGAAACTCAAGGGGTTACCTGTGGAAAAGGGACGTCAGATCCAGCACACTGTGTTCCTGCCTGCACCTGCCTGAAACATACAAGAACACTTTGGAAAATGTTTGTTAAGAATGGGGGGTTGGAATGACTTATAAGACAGAGCTACAATTGCTTGCAAGTGGGATACAGAGACGGAAGGAAAACTCTGATGGAGCTCCTCTATTTTATTTTGCCTTTGTAAATAGTTATACTGGGTAATTTTATTTTTTATGTTACTGCTAATACAAATAAATATTTTTGGTGAATTCTACAACTACTCCTGATTTTCCTATGCTTCCTGACCTGCGCATCGATGACAATCTCTGTTCACAAGACATGCATCACAGACCCAGTACCATACTGCAGACCCCCCCCAACATGCCGGAAGCCTGAGTGCAATAGCAATATGCCCCAATCACATTACCACTGTGAAGAGGAACTCCCACCCGGTCCAGATCCCTGATCACACCTGTGTCACAGTACCTGGTGGTATAGTGGTGCCCCCACCCATTCCCTGATTCCCGACCACTCCATGTTATACAATAATGGAATATCCTGGTGGCCTGACCATTGATGGGTGCAGAGAGCTGTGCCAGTTGCTAGCAGGGGTTGGGTGGGGTGTTCTGGTTACCTGGGTGGGGGGTCCACTAGACTTCCAGGGGTGCAGGCAGCGGGTCACTTGTGCAGGATTCGGGGGTTGGTGTGGGTGGATCCACTAGACCACTGGGGTATTCCATTATTGTATGATATAGAGTGGTTGGGAATTAGGGAATGAGAGGTGGGTGCCACTATACCACCATGGACTGTGCTACTTGTGCAATCGGACAGCTGGATCGGGCAAGGGGTATGCTTGCACATCTGATGGGGAGCAGGGCTGGGAGGGAGATTCTTTCACCTATGGAAGGGGTTCAGGGCTGGGTGGGGGCCACTACTGTGTGGAGGAGGGCTAGGGTGGGCACTCATGTATGCACGGGGAATGGGAAGGGGGTTGCACTAAATTGCCACGGCTGGCATTCTGCAATGCATCTATGTGTACTTCCATAGCCTGCCTGTGGGTGGCCAGCTGACTTAGACCAGCTTTTCATGGTGTATCTTTGGTCCGCACATCCCTGGCCATTGAGGGCCACATTCCCTCTGAATAGGCCGCTGCACAGCATATTCATGGGAACGCCCCCTCCACTCATGCAGCATACATTACTTTGCACCCTAGCCCATTCCCTTGTGGTCAATGCATCCCGCCCTTCTTAATATCACACTGCTGCGCATTGCTGGGATTGTGCAGTGCATCACCTTTTGCAGCCAAGTTGTGCTGCGAATCTCCTTTGAATATGGGGGCCTAGCACTGTACGTGAAGGTTAAAAATATTCCTTCTGCTTTACTTAAGCAATAAGGCATGACAGGGGTTGCGTTACTGTGGATAATGGCCTGCCTCGGGCAGCTTGAAGGTTGAGGCGAAGCCAAGTGCTTTCACCACCTGATAAGGGCAGTTTACTCATCAAAATGCACTCCTTGGAGTAGCTTATTGTGATTATGAAATGGGTCCAATTTAGTACAATGGATATATTTTTAAACATATTTTTCTGAGCTACTTTCAGATTAGCTGAAAGTATCCACTGGCCAATTTAGAGACAGCATTCTTTCTAACCATTTTATAATATGCACTGAAAAGCAGGTCCAAGACAGCTGCAAAGTCTTATTTCTGAGCTTGACAGATACCCCTGTCACTGTTTAAAGGTATTCAGCTTGTCAATGTTTCAGGTGGAGCAGCAGTCAAAGGAGTATGATGGGTTTAAGCAGACTGACAAACTCGTCACTCACACACTGTGTTTCTCAGTGGCTTCACTTTATGATTACCTCTTATGACAAAGCTCTTCATACACTAGCTTGATAATAAGTTCCCTAAAGCAAACTGGGTTGCCAAGAATTTTAATCTGACATATGTTTGTCATTCTAAATGTGCTCTGAGGATTCACTTGACTGGGCTGTCTCATGGATTGTCTTTAATGCTTCTGCTCATCTCAAAGCACCTTCATATGTCCAGGTGTCACTTTTGTATTTTACTAATGACTATGCACACCTGAATACCACATTCCTGGGGATTGCATTCAACAAGTACTGTAGTTAAAATGCATATATAACCCAGTAAAGAAACCTAACATGTATACTCACCAGATATTTGATACTGTAGACTATGGACTGACATTTCAAAGAGATGCAGCACCTTTATTTATTGAAATGTTTCACCAGGAAGGCACGCTGAGCAACAAATTGCTCATCTCCCGGTGCGACCTGGGAGGTAGAGAACAATGGGATAGAATACAGAGAAATGTTACAATGTTGGGAGTACAATTTGCTTTCTTGCATACAATGAAAGCAGGAGGGATTACAGGTGGGTAACATTGGCTAACAATGCAACAGTTAAGTATAGTAGATATGAAGACACATATAGCAAATTGACAACAGTTGGTGACAGTTGGTAACACTGAAACACATACAATAATGTGGCAACAGTATGTAGCACTAGATGGTAAGGTGACCCAATAGTAATTAGTGGCCATTAGTGTAACATAGGTATTCATGATTTACAGTGATTGGAGTAAAGAGAGGAAGAATGGGAGAAGGGAATGAAAAATTGAGGAAGGGTGGAATGGAAGAAGGGAAAGGAAATTTATGGACAGATGCAGACAAAACATGATTTTTGATGAAGAATGAGATGACAGGGTGGACTAAAGTGCATATAAGAGGGGTATAGGGGTAGGTTATAAATGCTTAATTGAGTGTAGGGGTAGGCCAGTGTTAGGTTATGTTAACCAGAAGGGAAGGGGTACGAGGAGAGGAGAGGTAGAGTGTGGCAGGGTAATGAGAGAGAGGTATTGCAGGTGGGGGGTATCCAAAGGGGGGAGTTGAAATTCAACAGTGTCCTGTTATCCCTATCTGGGTAGTGCTGTGGATAGCCCTACTGGTAGGACACCAGTTATAGGTGATGAGAGTTATTTATATATAGTGATGCAAGAGAAGGGGATGTTGGGGGAAGGATGTTGTGAGAGGGGGTAGCAGAGGTAGTGTGCTGGATGACCCAGTCTGCACAAGGCAGTGATCTAGCAGTGACTGAGGGGCTGCAGTAAAAGGAGAAATAGGAAAAAGGGGGTAAAGCTGTTGTCCACCATGCGCTATGGATCCTGCCTGCATAAGGCAATGATCGTGCTCATAGGAGGGAGATAGATTAGGGATAGAGGAAGAAGGGGGAAGAACACTTTAGGAGGAGGGAGAGTAGGGGACAAGGAGGAGATGCACTATCAGAGAGAATTAGGAGTGGTGGGGAGTAGGTATATGGTAATATGGGCTTAGGAGATGGAGGGGGGTTAGAGAGGGTCATGGCAGGCACAGAAAGGGGCAAGGAAGTTCTCGAGGGCAGAGTTAATGGACGTGCAAGTGGATGAGTGGCAAATTTAAGGGGGAAGTGAATTCCAGATTTTTGGGAGGTGATAAGAATAACCCAATTGGCCAATAAGGGTAGAGAGGCATGGGACTACCAGGATTTGTGAGTTGGTAGATCTTAGGAAGTGGGAAGGAGGGGGAGGGTGGTTGTAAAGGCAGGGGAGAGATAGGAGGGAAGTTCACCCAGCCAGTGCTTAGAAGTGAATTTCTGTTCAGTGAGAGAGACGTCGGTTTGTCAGGGAAGGGAACGATAGGGCATGGCAGAGATCATAGAAACATAGACTTTGACGGCAGATAAGGACCACTTGGCCCACCCAGTCTGCCCATTTCCCTACCTATTGGATAAGCTGCAGATTCTAGTTAACCAACAGCCTACTTCCTGCAACCCCTCACTATAATTGCCTTATGTCTGTCCCATGCATGTTTGAATTCTCCCACTGTTTTAGACCCCACAACCTCTCCAGGAAGGCAGTTCCATGCGTCCACCACTCTCTCTGTGAAAAAAAATTCCTCACATTACCCGTGAGCCGTCACCCCTCTGTCTTTAAATTGTGCTCCCTTGTTCTTACACATCTCTTTTTCTGAAAGATGTTATCCTCCTGGACTTTGTTGATTCCCTTGAGGTACTTAAAAGTTTCTATCATGTCACCCCTGTCCCTCCTTTCATCAAGGGTATACATATTAAGCTCTCTCAGTCTCTCTTATAATGATGAGTGCTGGGGGGGGGGGTGTCAAGGGCACAATGGCAAAAGTAGTTGATGAGGTTATCTAGTCTAGCCAGAGAGGACTTAGGGACAGCACCATAGACTACGTCACAGTAGTCGAACATAGGTAGGATCATCTTCTGGACAATCTCATGCCTAGCCATTTCAAGCACAGTTTTGCTTCTTGTGACGTGAGTGTTAAACCACATAAAATGTGATTGAATTTTTATTTCACAAGTGCTGCAATTAGTGCTCTGAAAATGACCCATGCATCAAAATAATGATGCATGTGTCATAACTGTGCTGTAAAGTTAGAAAAATGTTACGAAATATTTTGGTACATTTCCCATGATGCAAGAAGAACACAAAACTCTGGAACTGCACTTGCATCTTGAGCCATGAAACTCCTTCTCAACACAGCTTAATGCTCTCAGTGAAACAGAAAGGGCTGCTCCGGTAGGTGTCGTGGTGCAGGCAGTAACAGGCATCAATGAAGAAAGGAAAGCCATACACACATACACATGAAACTGTGCAGATGCAGTAAGATAAATCCCATGGGACACACGTTTGCTGGGCTAGAGACTTTATTACTTGGCTAATTACAGCAAACAGAGTGACCACCATTCATGCAGCAAACCCTTCAACGTTTCACACTTGCACGCTTTGCCAAGGAGCTTAATACTACTGTATTCCTTGGATCATGTCCGCACTTTGTACTGATATGTCTTGTCAAAGTTATACAGTACTCCTGTTTTCACTTGTATCTCACTTTTCTTTCTCTCACCAGCTGATTACATATCAAATAAATAATGGGTAAGGGTGGCATACAAGAACTTATATCCATCATGGGGGTTAATTAGGTCTACAAGGCCACGAGCCTAAGAGGTGAGTTTCTTTATCACCCTTATTATCCCCAGTGATGGGTATGCTTTCGAGCGTGCCACCCATACCCACTGTTTGTTGAATATAATACATTAGGATGGTTATTATTCTGAGATCACATTTGTAATCATTTCTGAATTTGCCGTTCTTTGTGTTTTTTGGCCCAGGTTGTTTTCCGTATTGCATGGTCCATCTATATAATGAAGTGTGGTGGGCCGGCCCGTCCCTTAATTTTAAAATGTGGTCAGGAGTGGTATGTGATTGTGGTGGGGATTGACATGTGGTTGCTTTCGGGATGAGTGGCATGTATTTGAGTTTGGTAGAGGCTTTTCTGTGATTTTTGAAGTGGCTTCTGTGGTTGAAAGCAGCATTAGAGATAGCTCGGCAGCAACAACGTGGAGTCATGGCATATTAGGAGAGAGATAGCAGTAACTTTGAGGGACAAGGCTGTTCAGTGAGAAAGGGGGAAGTGTAAATTGGTTCACTGATGTGTTCATTTGTTGTAATTAATGTGATCCTACAGTGTTCTAAGTAGGATTTAATTAGTGTATGTATATACTGTAGCTTTAATTTGTGTAGGTATATAGCAGTAATTATTTGATTAGTACACTTACATAGCTTTAACTACTGTAGGTATATGGCAGTAATTGTATGATTAGTGCAGGTTTATACTTTTAATTGATAAATCAGTCACAGGTATACAGGGAAATAAAATATGGCTTTTTCTATGGGGAAAAGTTCTCATCCGTGTATTTTATTATTTGCAAAAAATGCTGTTAATGCACCAGTTAGGGTAACATAACACCAATCAAGTAGGGGAATGTGGCATTAGGATTTCCAACCCTAACTCCCCTCCCACTCCCCCCCAGCAGCAAAAAGTAAAACACTTTAGGGTTTGGGGTCTCTGGAGTCTTGGCGAATCAGTGGTGGGGTCTTCCTTGGGGATGTCAGTGCTAATGCTTACCCCATTCCATGAGCAAACAATATGTCATACATGATCTTCTACGGGCCCTGTGTGAAGAAATCTACAACAAATAGTGTTGGCAACTTGTGGCGAGACATACTTCTCTACCTTTTGAAGAGTGTATCATTATGAGGCACTGGCTTTGAGTTGCACCTTGTGCTTCAGAATGGAGGCTACAGGCTGGGAGAAGGGGGAGCATTAGGGTTGAAAACCCCCAAGGAAAACTCAACCACTGATTTGCCAAGACTCCAGAGACCCAAAACCCTAATGTTTTTTCCTTTTGCTGCTTGTGGTTAGGGGATGGGTTGTTACGGCTGAAAGCCCTAATGCCAAATTGTCCTACTTTTGTGATGTTTACTTCCCTAACTGGTGCATTAACGATATTTTTTGCAAAGAGTTTTTTTCCTTTTTAGATTGTGCAATCATATCCTCATTGGACCTGTATGAACAAATGCAGATGTGCATGGCCATCTGGGCTGTGTGACAAGGAAATACTCCATCCTCCTATGGAAGTGCGAGGCCCTGCTGACCCTGCCCTTCTATGCAGTGTTGGATGTCAAAGATTACCAGAGTTATGCATGTGCATAGGAAAACGTCAACATACCTTTATAGCTATGTTGTTTTTTTAATATTTTAACACCAAATTCTCAGTATAGCCTTGATATGAACTCACCTCAAGAACCCAGTGGCTGAAAACTTTCACATCTGAGCTGAAATATAATTTTTCGGCACAGGTGCAAAAACACACTTTGGGGCAGGTTTTGAAAAATTACAGTTGTTCAAGATCCCCCCCTTTTTCCACAAAAGAGACCACACACTCCATATTGTAGGTTTGGCTGCTCAGTCAGTAAAGTCTTTTATCATTATTCCACTAAAAGTATAACTATATACATTTTTACAATATTGAGTTCCTTCTACTCCTTTCTTATGTCCACATTTTATTCCAATCCTCTTATTACAAGCTTTGATTTCTTTTTGTCTTCTCTCCCCCGGGCATCGAAATCCCAAGGGGATCTTGTTCCACTCCTTCCCGGGTGTAAACCCGAGCTGGTCTTATACTCTCCTTCTTTTCTGGGCAGGTACAATTCCTGCTTCCCCCTTATTGTCCACTTACCCGGGTGCCCATACCCTTCTTTTCCGGTTTCTGCTCCCCCTTATGTTCTTTTCTGACCCCCCATCTTGCTTTTTCTCTTTTTCTTATCCAGTCTTTTCTTCCAACCTTCCCTTTCTTCCTCTTGCCTTTTTCCAGGGCGGTGGGTGCATCTAAAAAATACTCACCTAAGAACCTAGCAGAAAGTGGCAAAGCCCCACTGTGTTGTCCTTTTTAAACCTCCTTTGCCCTGCCCCTCCCTGGACTTTCCCTCTTCTTATTGGTCCTTCTTACCCACCTACTTTCTGACAACCTCATGACCTCATGAGGCCGTTCTTTTTTCCATGACCTCACTCCCCTCCCCTCCTTATGCCCTCCGCTTCCTTTCTTTTCTTCACCCACTCTTCCCCCCCCCTTTCCTGTTACAGTGCCCATCTCTTTTTTAGGGTCAAAAGGAGAAAGGGGACCGGAACAATGGAGGTTGCCCTTCATGGCAACCCATTTTGTTCCAGACCCCCCCTTTTTCCACAAAAGAGACCACACACTCCATGTTGTAGGTTTGGCTGCTCAGTCGGCAAAGCTTTTTATTATTATTCCACTAAAAGTATAACTATATACATTTTTACGATATTGAGTTCCTTCTTCTCCTTTCTCATGTCCACATTCTATTCCAATCCTATTATTACAAGCTTTGATTTATTTTTGTCTTCTCTCCCCTGGGCATCGAAAACCCGAGGGGGTCTTGTTCCACTCCTTCTCAGGTGTAAACCTGAGCTGGTCTTACACTCTCCTTCTTTTCTGGGTAGGTCCAATTCCTGCTCCCTCTTTATTGTCCACTTACCTGGGTGTCCATTCCCTTCTTTTCCGGTTTCTGCTCCCCTTTATGTTCTTCTCTAACCCCCATCTCGCTTTTTCTCTTTTTCTTATCCAGTCTTTCCTTCCAACCTTCCATTAGCTTGCCTACAGCTTGCATTGGATGGCAAGCTTCCCCCCCCTTTCATCCCTCCCACTACCCATGACCATCCCTTCTTTAATCACTGATCTGTGCCCCTCCCCAGTTCCGTGAAAAATATGTGATTTCCCATCTGGGATAGTTGCACCCCATCAGCCCTATATAGCCCATGTATCCCCTCTTCTATCTCCTCATGCTTAATGGCAGATCCCCCATTCTTTCCCATAAATCTCCCCACCATAATGTTTATTCATCTCCTCACTTTCTCTATGGCCTTATGCTGTCTGGCATGCCTCCACACCCTCCGTGGAATCATTTCAGACCACATAATTGTTATTCCTGGCCACCATGCTCTCATGACCATGACACTTCTCTGTATGTTGCTAAAAATTTCTAACCACGGGCCATGTCCTAGGTCATTCCTGCCCAAGTGTAGTATAAGGAGGTCAGGTGACTTTTTGTTCTTCCTCATCTCTAGGAGTAAGGGAAGGAGCTGCCCCATCACATTCCACATATTCCCTTCCACAAAATCTTTATTTCATCATGTTCAAACCCCAGCTGCTTTCCACCTATCTTCTGTGCTGCCTCCCTTTCCACCCAGTAGATGTGCGAGTGTCCTACCATCCATATGACCTTCCTTTTCTTTGTTTCTATAAGAACAATAAGCAACAGTGAAGCAGCAATCCTCATTGAACAGCCCCCCCTTTATTTATTTTTTTTAAACTCTTTTCCTGTAGGGGTGACAAGATTGCAACAGGTTAATGCGCTGTATTTCTAATGTATTTCTTGTAGCAGTCTGATGACCACTGCCCTATGGCCTTTATGACCTCCCCCCTTTCCTTGTGTCGCCGCCTCAGATGCTGCCCCAATCCTGAAAGAATGTGAGGAAAACCTGTCTGGGTTTTTTCCCAATTCTTTTACGCTTCACTTTAACACTCCTGAAATTTGGCTTCCTTTTACCACTTTTCCATCCCTGTGTATAAACAATGAGTCTTCTTTTCCCGGTCTGATCCTGAGGTAACTACGCATCAGCTGGCAGGGGCATAGGACTGCATTTTTACTGGGTTCCATGTTTACCCTATGACCTTTCCCTGTCTGATCTGTCTTTGAGCTCGCAATTTCTAGGCAGAACCCTTTACTTGTCCATTACATATCCTCATATTGCAGCCCCTTACCTGGTGAAGGTGTACTTGACTCTACCACTTCTGACACCCTGAATGCCCCCTTATGTAGCACTGCAAACAGTGCTATAAATAGCATTGTTTCGTATGGAGTATA
This sequence comes from Neoceratodus forsteri, assembly GCA_016271365.2. Taxonomy (NCBI): domain Eukaryota; kingdom Metazoa; phylum Chordata; order Ceratodontiformes; family Ceratodontidae; genus Neoceratodus; species Neoceratodus forsteri. Next base: position 31,187,339 of record CM028129.1, read on the forward strand.
GCAAATTTTTGACAGATTCTCTTGAATCCTTTCCAATAAGTGTTCTGAGACTGGTTCTCTACTATCCCTTCCCCTTCCTTTTAACTGTAGCCATCCCATCATCATCCTTCTTACCAGAATACTGTTGCAGGGCTCCCCCCAATCTGTCATTCTGCAGACCCATCCTATGGCCGCTAGCTGTACCCTAACTGTAGAATAGGCCACTTCTTCTTCCCAACTTGCCACCACAAACCTCCCCACCTGTTCCTCTATGACTGACCCACTTACCTCCATGGTGTGGTGAGTTCTGAACACTTGGAAAACTCTCCATGAGCTTTCGTAACCTTTTAAAGCATTTTCTGCCCAAGAGCTTCGAAAGAGATGAGCTGCTTCTTTCAGCCAATCTCCCATAGCTCCTCTGGGATATTCTCTCCGGTTGGCTGTGTGTTGGGAGCTAGTACCTGAAACCTCGCCATCTGTAACCGGGAGAGGCTGTCAGCAATAGAGTTCTTTTTGCCTGCAATGTGCCTGGCCCTGAAACTCATGTTGAGCTTTAACCCTTGTAATACTAGCTGCCGCAGGATGTAAAGTACCAGAACTGACCTTGACCCCCTGTTGTTCAGTACATCGACTACTGCCTTATTGTCACACCAGAATGTGACCCTCTGGTTCTGCAGCCATGCCCCCCAGGTTTTCGTCACTGCCCAAATGGGAAAAATCTCTGAAAAGGTGATGTCCTTTGTCAGTCCTCCCTCTACCCATTCTTGCAGCCAAGGTTCGGACATCCACCTCCCTTTGAAGTAGGCTCCAAACCCATGACCCCCGAAGTGTCTGTGAAAAGTTCTAGGTCCGTATTGTATAGCCATTCCTCCTGCCAAATGGCTATCCCATTGTGTGTTTTTATGAACAGTTCCCAAATTTGTATATTTTCCTCAATTTCTCTCCCTAATGTGACCCAATGATATGGCTTTGATCCCCGCATCATGGCCCTAGCCAGACGTTGTGTAAACACATGTCCTGGCCCTATTGCTCTACATGCAAAATTCAAGTGACCCATTAATCTTTGGCTGGTAATCAGTGGCAATCGCATCTTTTTTCCTATCTCTAATAACAACCCCTTTAATTTAATTAACTTTTGGCTTGACAGGTGGAACAAACCCTGTTCTGCGTCCACCTCTATGCCTAGGAATTCCAAACACATGCTGGGGCCCTCCATTTTCTCCCTTGCTAATGGCACCCTGAGCTCACCGCACAACTCTTGGAAATCTTCTAGCATCACCAGTACACCTCCTTCACCTTCCCCTATAAACAAAAAGTCATCCAAATAATGGACTACCGTATTGTGCCAGTACCTGTTTTTGAATACCCATTGTAGCCATGTGCTAAACTTTTCAAAGGTGGAGCATGCCACTCAACAACCCATTGGCATGGCTTTATCAAAATAATACTCCCCGTCTATCTGAAAACCCAACAGCTCCCAATCCTCTTTGTGGACCGGAAGCAGTCTGAATGCAGACTTGATGTCTGTCTTTGCTAGCCATGGGGTGTGTCTTGCCCTGATGATATCCACCATGTCTTCCAAGGTCCCATAGCTCACCCTACTATCCTCTTCTGAAATGTGGTCATTGACAATTCTTTCTCTGGATAGGATAGGTGGTGTATCACCCTATATTCTCCCACCTGCTTTTTGGGGACCAGGCCCAGTGGAGAGACCCCGTGGGTGCTGGAAAGGGGGTTCTTTAAAGGGGCCCTGTATCCTACCTGCTTCCTTTTCAGTCCCAATTTTCTTCCTCAGCAGTGCTTCCCTCCCTTTAATAGATTTTAAGTTTTTTGCCCATGTTCTGAATCCCCCCCCTTTTGTAATGTAGGCTAAAGCCTTTGTGAAAACCTTCTACTAATTCCAACCCTGCCTTCTCATTAGGGTACCCTTTTAACAATAGTTCCATTACTTCCACTCTAATTAGTGTTTTTACTAACAGGAAATGGCCTGCTTTACTTTCCCCAGTGGTGGTACCCTCTTCCGGCTGTATATCCTCTAGCTCTCTCTGTGTTTTCTCCTTGCGCTCCCCAGTGGCCCCCCCCAAAGGACAACTTACCTTGACTTCCACTGGGACTGGCCTCTCCATATGCTCAGCAGCGGGAGGCTGGGTGAGATCCCCCACATTTTGAACATGCATGCCTGAACCTGCAGTGTGGGAAAGAGCAGTGCACCCTGTTGTACCCCCAACAACATTTTTGATATCACAGCTGTCCCTTATGCCATTCACCTTCACCTCCTCCTGCTACTGTCATAGTTTCCCACCATAGGTCATTGTGTCTTGAATCCCATCGACAATCCTCCCCATAATTAGCCATCCGCGTCCTGAACTTCTCGTCATACCACAACCAATTCGTGCCCCCCATCATGTTATACGCATTTCTGAATCTCAGTGAATACGCTAACAGGGGAATGCCCAATTCTGGCTTCTTTTCTTGCGCTATAGCACTGAAATATGTGAAACCCAAAGTTCATGCTTCCCATGATTTTCCTTTCTATGTGGGCCCTTTCTGTTCCTCTCCCTTTTTGACCAGCACTATTGTGGCTGCCAATTCTTTTTTACTGAAAATCTCCTTTCTTCATATAGCTCTGCCGGTTTCTTGTCTACCAGGGCAAAAATATCAACAAATTCTCCTTTCCAGATTTTTTCTTTCGTTGCTAATGGCACATGATCTCCTATCCTTACCCCTCCACCCCCTTTTATCTGCCCTAACCCTTCTTTCCCCCTCCATCTGTTTTGTAGCCTCTTCACTTTTTCCAACTCCCCCAGTACTTTTTGTAATTTCTTAATGCCATCTTCCCCCATACCTAATAATAATTGCTCCACATATTCTTTCATGCTACTTTATAATGTCAATAGTGCACCTGGTTCTCTGTGAGGCTCCTTTGGTACTCCAACCGCCGCCTTGCCTCCTGTTTCCATTCCTTCCCATGTGCTGTTTTTTGGGGTTTGCCAGCTATCATCAGCCATCAGCTCTGTCATCCCTCTGCCTGACTGTGTTATCTCCAACTAGGTGGATTTAGGTGTGGGAATGCTGAGTCCCAGTCCCGGCTGTGACCTACCCTCTTGCCTTGGATTTGGTTCCGGTTCAGGCATCAGCCCCTCCAGACTGGGCACAGGCACCTGGTCTGGGATCACTTGTGTTATCTGGCACCGCCCCGGAGAACTTGTTCTGGGGTGTTTTGGCACCGGGGTCCCAGCTCCCTTCCCTTTCTCTCCTGCCCTGCTCTGACCCTTTCTCCTGACTTTCCCTTTTCTTGCTGGCCCTTCCCCCTTTTTTGTGCCTTCCACTGAGTCCAGGACTTTAAGGGCCCTGTCCACCAGTTTCATAATCATTTTCATTGCATCCGTCTTCATTTGTCTGGATCTTCACGTGTTCATTGTTTCTCTGTGTCCTGCTCATGGAAGAAATAAACATTGTTATTCAAACCATTGACCTTTTGTTATTTTTATTTTTAACTGTCGCCCTGTGATCCCCTCATCCCTTGTTAGCAACTTCCCTTGTTCTGCTCATCTCCTACCCACCTCCCACCCTCCAGTTCGAAGATATCCTTTCCTATCCTCTTGGATATATCCCACCCTTTTTTTTTTGCTTCTGCATCTCCCCCCGGGGTGGGTGTTGAGCTTAACAAAAGGCCCTTCCTGTTGGCCTCGCTGTGCGGATTGGAGGCAGCTCCCTTCCCCCCTTTAAAAATCCCCTTCTTTCCACCATGTGCACCTCTTTCGATCCTCCTAATCCACCTCCCTCCTTTGGCATTTGATCCCTAATTTGCGTTTTTAAATGCACCCTTACTCCTTCCTTTTATATATGTGTATATATATATATATATATTTTTTTTTAACCCCTGATTTTTTTTTTTTTTGCATGTGCCTTTTCATGCTGGTTGCCCCTTGTTTCTTCCACCCTTCTGGCCCCTCATGCCCGCTTTCTGCACTCCCAGGTGGTCTTGTTTCCTTATTTTCCTTGCTCGACTTCCCTTTGAAACTTCTTATTCTTGTTTGTCCCATTTTTGGTCAAAGGCTTGTTAGCCTTCCCTGCTTTTTCCCCTTTTTGTTGAAAAATTGCATGCTACTTCACACCCAAATGCTGTATCCACCCCGTCCCCCTATTGGAACCCTTCCCCCCACCCCCTCCCATCGCTACCTTCCACATGGCTTTCTTAGGCCACTTATCCTGTTTGGCCCTTTAACAGGGTCCAGTATGTGCCACGAGGCTTTCCTAGGCCGCGAGTCCTGTATTCTCCTTTCCTCCTTATGTCCCTCTTCTGGCCCTCCATTCCCTGGTTCGCCATCCACTTTCACAGCCCTTGCCTTCCCTGTTTGCTCTTGACCTTGCCCTCCCCCCCACCAAACAACCCCATATTGCGTGCTTCCCACTTTATGTTTCTCTGTTGAGACTCCTTTCCTCGCTACCTCTTCCTTGTTGACCAAGCTTCTTATCCCTCACTCTTTTGCTCTTTTTTTTTTAAAACTGGTCTGCAAATTTCCCAAATTGTGATCACTTGTAATTCTCCTTCTGGTCCTTAGCTCTCAAAAAGCAATCCCCCCTTCGCTCGCATCACTCGGACATGCTGTGCTGCTCTCTGAGCCACCAGCTCTATCTCCCTCTCCGTGATGCCGCTCCTACTACCAGTAAAAATGTGCTGCTTACTCAGTTTTGGGCCATGTTCTGACCCCTTGCTTTTACAACCAGTTGCACACAAATGCTTCTTCTTTTTACTCTGACCCATGAGGAGAATGCACCGCTTACTCCGCTTTCATAGCATCTGCCTCCAGCTCAAAAAATCTTCTTATTTTCCATCCATGAGACATGCCATAATAAATATGCCCTCCACTGTTGTTTCTATCAAATTCTAAAGTGCCCTTGTGAGCTTTAAACCCACAACCTTATAGCACAGAGTCAGACTGCCATTCTGTTAATCTACAAGCTCTACTCTTACTTTTTTTTTTAATTCTGCATTTTTTACAAGAATTCAACAAATTGCATTTTTCTTACCTTCTTTTAAGAACTCTTTCTGACTGATGTGCTAGGCTCTAAAAAACACTCACCTAAGAACCTAGCAGAAAGTGCAGAGCCCCACTGTGTTGCCCTTTTTAAACCTCCTTTGCCCCGGCCCTCCCTGGACTTTCCATTTTCTTATTGATCCTTCTTACCCACCTGCTTTTTGACAACCTCATGACCTCATGAGGCCGTCCCCTTTTCTATGACCTCACTCCCCTCCTTATGCCCTCCCCTTCCTTTTTTTCCTTCACCCCTCCCCCTCCCCCCTTTCCTGTTACAGTGCTTGTCTCTTTTTTAGGCTCAAATGGAGGAAGGGGTCTGGAACAATGGAGGTTGCCCTTCATGGCAACCCATTTTGTCATGTTCATGAGGTGATGTGAAAAAATGGTTATGTTGAAAATTTGGGGTCAAAATGTTTAAAATAACAAAAGTTATGAGCGTGCGTTACAACATTTTAACATGCATTCATAACTTGCTTGCTTTGTAATATTTTACCCCAGATTTTCAACATAGACTTCTTATGACCCCCACCTCATGAAAAAAGTTGAGAAAAATTTCAAAACTGGTCCAGAAGGTGAATCCATGCAGTGACAATGTCATTCTGTGCCACAGGCGTGGAAACACATTGTGGCCAATATTTGAAAAATGACAGTTGTCACATTCAAGAGGTGATGCAAAAAAATGGTTATGCTTAAAGTTTGAGGTCAAAATATTTAAAATGATCAAAATCATGAGCGTGTACTGCAAAGTTTCAACATACCTGTATGCTCATAACTTTGCCATTTCCAAACATTTTGACCCCACATTTTCAGCATAGCTTTCTTATGACCCATCTCAGATACAAGGGCACTAAAATTTTTCAAATCCTGCCCAAAAGGTAATTTCAGCAAGTGACCATGGAAGTGCCTTTCAGACCTGATTTGCATAATTCCACCACCACTGGTCATGAGGTGGAGTCCCAAAAAGGCCATGCTGAAAATTTGGGCTTACAATATGCAAAAATGGCAACATTATGCATTAAAAGTTCAAAATCCCATTGAAATACATTGAACCTCACTTACTTTACCTTCCCATAGTGCAGCTGTCAGTTCCAGCAGCAAGATAAGTCTTTGATCAGCTAGTGGATCTACACTATGGGACATGTTCAGGTGAGTGAGGGTTTGTGGGATGTGTGGAGGGATATGGTGTGGTGGGTGATCAGTGGGCTATTGTCTATGTTTCTATGGGAGGTCGGGGTGGCTGAGTCAGAACTCAGAATGGCAAGGGACTGTTTTCTTTTTTTTGTAGGTTAAAAAAACATCACTGAGGGATTTTTTTTTCAAGTTAAATTCTGACACTGGGATTGGGCAGTCCAGTGTCAGAGCACAATACAGAAATGGGGTTGGGTGACCTATAAGAGGGGGTCAAGAGAAGCAGTACCAGGGGTGGCCATCCTGGTCCACTTACATATATTTCTTTAGAAAAAAAAACATTAAAGACTGGGAAGGCAAAAGGACACCTGTAGGGTGGGGGGAGAAGTTGTACCACTGGTGGGCACCCAGATTTGCTTAATAAAACAAACAGATAGATAGATAGATCAATAGATAGATATATAATCAAATCAATCAAATGAAATCAAATCAGTCTTTATTTCTATAGCGCCTTTCAAAACCAAGGTGCTGTACAGATTATAAATACAATAAAATACAATAAAAACTGACAATATAAAAATGTTAAAAATCAAATCATTATAATCCAAGTCAATTAGTCCAGGAAGGCCAATGAAAATAAATATATTTTTAGCATTGTTTTGAAACTGCTGATGGTCAGGCATTCTCTTAACTGACGAGGTAGAGAATTACACACGGTCGGTGCTGCAAATGAAAATGCAAGAGCGCTAGCTGTTTTTAGATGAACCCTGGGAATCTCCAGCAATCCCTCATCAGCAGATTGGAATGGACGATTGGGGGAGTAGGGAGTCAGGAGATCTTTAAGGTAGTAGGGTCCCTGTTCATGTAGAGCTTTAAAGGTAAGTGAGCCTACCTTATAGGTGATACACCACTGAACTGGCAGCCAGTGCAGTTCATGCAAGACAGGTGTAATATAACTGGACCTAGAGGTACCAGTCAACAACCTGGCTGCAACATTCTGCACCAGCTGCAAGTGATGGATATCAACCCCTGACAGCTCCAGGTAGAGGGCATTACAGTAGTCAAGATGGGTAGTAATGAAGGCGTGGACCAATGTTGGAAGGTCACCTGAGGGAATCAGGTGTTTCACCCGGGCAACATTCCTCAGATGAAAAAAATGAACATTTGACCACAGTTGACACCTGAGGCTTCAGGGTCAAACCATCATCAAAAGTAATGCGGTGGTAAGCTGGGCACCATCAAGCCAAAGGCCTGACATTTGCCCAGCACCAATACCCACCCCCAGGTGACCCGGTCCTACAACCAGCACCTCAGTCTTATCCGGATTCAGTCTCAGCCAACTAGAGCTCATCCAGTCTTTGATCTCAGAGAGGCAACTGTTTACCACTGAGACTGCATTAACCTATCTGCACACAAAGCACATATACAGCTGAGGATCATCTGCATAGCAGTGAAAACTCAAGCTGTATCACCTAATGATATCTCCTAAGGGCAGCATATACACTGCGAACAACATGGATGTCAATACAGAGCCCTGGAGCACCCCACATGGCAGGGGCAGGGCATCAGAGGAATAAATTCCTGTGACCACCCTCTGAGACCTGCCTATCAGGAAAGATCGAGACCATTCAAGGGCTGTAGCTGACAGTCCACAAAGAAGCCGGAGGGTTGCCAAAAGCACCGCATGGTCCACAGTGTCGAAAGCTGCTGAGAGATCGGGAAGGACCAAGATGGTAAGAGCCTTTCGATCTCTTGTCATTAGGAGGTCATTTAATACCCAAACAAGGGCAGTCTCTGTTCTATGTCTCTTCCTAAAACCAGACTGGAGAGCCTCATAGACACTGTGAGTTATCAAGTGATTGTACAATTGCACAGCAACCACATTCTCAATAACCTTCCCAACAAAGGGAAGGTTAGAGACAGATCGGTAGTCAGCTGGATCGTCAGGATCCAAGGAAGGTTTTTTAAGGAGTGGTCCAATGACCGCCTTCTTTAAGGGGTCTGGAAAGGCTCCCCTCTCCAAAGATCTCCATACAACTTCAGCTAGGATCGGGTAGATAACATCTACACATCCCACCAACAGGGAGGTAGAGCCCGGGTCCAAGCTACAACAGGTTGGGCACAAAGTTTGGACAATCTTCACAATTTCCATGAATTCCAGTCTGCTAAAATCAATCCAGACAGACTGAGTGCTCATCATCTCCCATCGACCTCCACAAACCCTCATGGAGAGAGCCTGGCCAATTCCGGACCTGATGCTGGCAACCTTATCTGCGAAGAAGCAAGCAAGTTCATCACATTTAATTTGTGAAAATGCTCTTCTGGATTGCAGACAGATTGGATTGCACAATCTGTCAAAAGTATGAAAGATTTGTGCTGGTCTGTTCTGTGCAGCAGAAATCTCCCTGGACAAGAACTCTGCTTTCTTAGAGGTGATTTCTAATTAATAGCCATTATAGTGTTCCATCAATCTAAGCCTGTCAGCATCCAGGCCGTATTTACACCAAGCTCTCTCCAGCCTTCAACCACTCCACCTCAACTCCTTCAAGGACCCATCATACCAGTGGGACCTTGGGTGAAGAGTGAGTGGTCGAATATGAACAGGAGCAATCAAGTCCATAGCATCTCCCACTGCCTCATTATAGGCTAGTACAAGGTCCCCTGGACTTGTGCTTTCACCCAGCAATCCTAAAAGATCCAGCACTGCAGATAGACCATCTGGGGGGATTCCCCCCAAAGGGCGATACCAGACCATCTCCAGAGGGGAATATTCATTTCGGGGAGCCCTGAAACTGAACCCTATGATGTGATGGTCAGACCAACTGACTAGTTCCACTGCCAAATCAGTGATTTCCATCCCTAGGAGGAACAGCAGATCCAATGAGTGGCCTCCTATATGGGTAGAGGAGTTAACAACCTGTGTGAGGTCCAGCATTGTCATTAACTGGAGGAGATTTTGACCAAACTGCGAGAGTTCATTGTCAACCCAGGCATTGAAATCCCCCAGAATTATCCATCTAGGAAACTCCAATACAATATCGACGATGAAGTCCGTAATCTCCTGCAGGAATAAACCCCCATCACCTGGGAGGAGCGGTAGATGAGGAGTATCCTGCAACCTAAACCCTCACCCATAACACACTCAAAGGATCTGGTGGTCCTCACTGGAACATCCATAAGGCCCAGTTCAGTCTTAAAAAAGATGACTACACCCCCAACCCTATGATCCAACCTCGGGCGGTGAATCCCCAAGAACCCTGCTGGAACTGCAGAAGCCAAAACTGGGCCTGCATTTTCATCCAGCCAAGTCTCAGTGATGCATGCCAGGTCCATCATTTCAACAAGATAGATCAGATATAATAGCTGTCTTGTTCTTGATGGACCTAGCATTACATAACACTGCCCGTGTTGGATGAGATGCTGAGGAAGACATCGACTCCTGTCCAGCACTAAATTCTGGGCCCCTGGGTATGGGAACAAGACAGGGATTACCCCTGTCTTGACACATTTTCACCCCAGGGTGTTGCCTGGTCCCCACCACCCCAATTCATTCCCCTCTTTTCATTCCACCACTAGGCCCAGTCCTGCTCTTCTTCCTATGCCTCCTAGCAATCCCAAGGGATTGACAACACTTGTATGTTTCAGTTGGTAGAAAGGGGCAGTCAAAGGGGCACAACTACCTGAGCCTAGTCGGGGAATACTGCCTGACCATCCTTGGTCCCTCCTTACACATTCTAACACAAACTAACTACACACAGCAGAAGAATTAAACAAACAAGCAAACCAAATAATACACACCCCAAAATAAACCCCACCCCACAACTCTCACTTGTGAACCTTAAAATTACTAAAATATTTCAATATAACACATCAGTAGCAAACAGCAACAACACACTGCATCCAATCCAATAAATAGAGTTTATCAAACGTTTCTTGTCCAGATAGGGGTCCAAATATAAACTGCAAAATTCAGTACAAGAAATTAGTCAGAAAATCCAGAAAATATTCACAGTGCAAAAACGGAGGCGCTCTCATTATCCCCCATTGCAAAAAGTCTGTGTGCAGTGCAGCCCTCTCACTGCCACATGTCAACTGATTAAAAATAAAACAAAACAAAACAAAAGGAGGCATTCTCATTGCCCCCTTAAATAAACAGTTATATGTTACCAATATATTTTGAAATGTACTTCCAGAATTTGACGAATAATTCCAATGTCCAGTTCTCCATTGGTAGTCCAAAGGATTTTCTAATCATAACTTTATCAGTTGAAACTCCAAAAATCCAATAGTCCGAGAAAAATAAGATCAGATCCAGGTATAACCACTCTTCAGCAAGCCTAGGCCAGACTCCCCAAAGCAGGTACATAGCACAAGCAATCCCTCACAGTGTAGCCACTGGAGTATACCCGACACAGGTCAGGCAGCCCCCAGTGAACTCAGGACAATTCAAGAGAGACCGACCCTCCAGTTAGCGCCATCTGAACCTCCCAGTGGGAGACAGCTGCACCATGCATCTCCCAGGACAGGAGAGCCCAGCCCACCCAGTTTACCACACTCGCCTTATCAGATCCTTCTCAAGGACTTGGCTCGATGTAAAAGGCCAGATAGAGTCTCAGTTTAATCACTTTGCACCGGCATCACTGTTTCAGTCCATAAATCAGAAATGCCAAAGAAATGAAAGTCGATAAAATCCACCGACCATCATCTGGCAGACTGCATCCCTCTGGTCACCATCCGGACATGGACTCTCAAGAAAAATACCAAGCCAGTCAGCTAAAACTTCTTAATTCAGTGTAGTCCAGGAATCAAAAATCATGCGGCCTACGTTCACTCTGTAAAAATAGGGCAGCCCCAACAGTAAGCGGTGAGACAAAACGGTGGAACAAAACACCACGATTAGATAAAACAGTGTGGTGTCGCTGAACTACTCACAGTAACTTAATAATACACTCATAAACTAATGAAACTAATAAAATACTAAAAAACTAAACACTAGTCTGCTGCAGTATTAAGTAGCTAACCCAGTGTTACTGCCATCTTAGTAGAATGTGCTGCAGTCCCTAGGCAGATAGATAGATAGATAGATAGATAGATAGATAGATAGATAGATAGATAGATAGACAGACAGACACAGACACACAGAACGGGGGATCGGCGGCTCAGTCCTCTCACTGCAGCCTGCTGCAGGACTCCAGCTGTGGCTTCAGAACTCAACAAAGTCCCACTGTTCTCAAACAGAGAACGTGGGTGAATGGCTCCTCTCGCTAAGCTGGGCACTGTTGATTTCAGGGTGGCCAGTAAAGGTATTTCTGGCAAATCTAAAAACAAACAAAAAAAAATCCACCAGGATCTAACTTTACAGGTTCCTGTTTAACTAGGTGCACGTGTTTTTTTTTTAAATTACATGGTTTATATATTGTTCATACTTTTTTTTTTTTATTTCAAGGGGAAAAGAAACAAGATGGCAACTCTCAATGCACAAAAAAAAATATTTCATGCTGTGAGAAGCAAGTGGGGAGAAACCAAAAACAGTCTTGGGACACAGAACGTTTGGTGTTGTACCAGAAAATTATCCCAAGAACCCTACTGAAACATAAAAACATAGACAATGACAGCAGGAAAAGACCAGAGGTCCATGCAGTCTGCCCAAGTTTCCCATAATCCCTGGAAGCTACTGCTTCTCCAGGGTACTAACCCTCCCCTTCCTCTCTATATTCTGCTTGATCCTGTCACCCCCAGAAACCACTGTTCCCTTCATTATGTCCCAGCCCTGCTTCAATCCCCTGACTGTTTTCATGCCCACCACTTCAGCCAACAGACTATCCAAGATTCCACCACCATTTTTGTAAAGTAGTACTTTCTCACATCTCTCCTGAACCTACCTCCTGTTAATTTCCATTCATGTCCATGTAACCGCAAATTGGTATTCAGGCTAAATAATTCCCTGCAGTTCACTTTGTTAATGCCTTTAAGTAACTTAAAGGTTTCTATCATATCTCCCCCCTTCCCCTTCTGGTCTCCAGTGAATACCAGTGCCTTGATGCACTCCTCATAGGATTTGCCCAGCTGGCCCTGAATCATTTTTGATACTCTGCGCTGCACTGTCTCCAACCTATCCTTATCCTTTCTGAGGCGAGGACTCCAGAACTGGGCATAGTACTCCAGGTGAGGCCTACGTTAGCATGCTCAGAACAGAAAAACACAAAATCTTATAGATCAATAACTCTGGAACCATTTAATATTTTTGTCACAAAACCTATCAAAGTCATTAACTTAGGACACCACACTTGAAGGGGTCACAGTATGAGGCTAGAGGGGGAGAGACTCAGGAGTAATGTGAGGAAGTATTTTTTCACAGAAAGGGAGGTAGATGGTGGAACAGCCTCCCAGCAGAGTTTGTAGAGGCTAAAACAATTGGTGAGTCCATGAATGCATAGGATAGACAGAAGGCAACCCTAGTGACAGGTAAGCTGCTGATCATTTGGAATCTGGAGTTTAAGTTAAATGTTCCTTCTTTCTTTGTAGTGGCTGCTTGTCTATGTCTGTAGCTTAGTTTTTGTGGATTTACATGGTTTTCTGCTTGGAGTAACTGCACCATTGTTGCTCACTACATCCGTGAAAGTCTCCTGAACTGGATTTCTGCAAAACATCATCACCAGGTATCTGCATTTTTCATTTTAAAATCAACTTTTTGGAAGCTATCCCAAGCAAAACATAAGTCAAGCAATTAAGTCTGACAAACTCAGTGACTCTAGGTCTGCTTGAATCCACATTTTCGTTTGACCTGCTCCATGATCTGTATGTGGCTTTTCAACAACCTCTTTGAATGACAAAGAAGCATGCAGACAAAAGGATTTCACATCCTGCATATGCGCAGGCACAGTTCATCACCTTCAGGAATTCTAACGCATTCTGTGACTCTGGACCTCAGCTGTTGACAATTTCTTTTGGATTATGACTTAACCACCAGGTATCTACAAGATGCTGAAATTCTTTCTCCTACAAATTCTCCTTATGCTGCTCCTGCTCTCAGGAAATGTTCGCCCCAACCCAGGACCACCTGGGCAGCCAGCAGTGGCACCAAGCAGAAGGACAGGGACACTCACCATAGCATCCATCAATGCCTGCAGCATCCTCAATAAACTTGATTCCCTTCAAACATGGATCTTACAGCATAACCCTGATGTCCTTTCAGTTGTGGAAACATGGCTAAACCCTAAAATCCCTGATACCGCAGTCTCTATCCCTGGCTACTGCATTTTCAGGCAAGACAGAATTGCTAAACGGGGCGAAGGCTGCGTCATCTATCTTAAGGATACCCTTATGGGTCACATCATCCCATCCCCTAGCCTGAGTAACTCCTGTCAGGTCCTCACAATCAAAATCCTCCTTCGTGCACAGAACAAGGAACTCACTGTCATCTCAGTTTACCTACCCCCAAGAGACCAGGCTGCTGGCTTCCATAGCATCATGGAATATCTAAGGGTCCAGCAACATAATTCTGAAACCATATTCATGGGTGATTTTAACATTAACTGGCTCTCCGCTGAGGCCACTACCTATAAGGATGCAGCCGCGGCGCATCACCTCACTCAACTGGTCAATGCCCCCACCAGTTGTAACTATAGGACAGGTTCTCTAATGCTTCTAGACTGGATTCTATCTAACCACCATGAATGCATCTCCAATGTTTCTGTACTCCCGGATACAATAAGTGACCACTCGCCTGTCATCTGCTCCTGGTCAAAACAAATACCACAAGCCCCCTCCCAAGCTTATCTATGCCAGGGTGATCAAACAAGGGCACCTCCAGCTTTTAAAATCCCATCTAACCAGGCTGAACTGGGCAGTGCTTGACTCCCTCAATGACACCAACAAAGTTCTGGACCTATTTATCAAACATTTCAACGAAGCCTGTGACATCTGTGCACTAGTGAAAAAGATGAAGGTCAAAGGACAGACCAACCCCTGGGTTACTACAGACCTTTTAACTCTGCTCAAGCACAGAGACCACCTCTGGCATTGTGCTCCTGCAACTCCAACACAAGTAAATGTACAATTATACAAAGCAGCCAGAAAAGACTGCACTCAAAAAATACGGAATGCTAAACGCAGCTATTACAAAGAGGCTCTGACCAACTCTTGGGGTCAGGGAAACAAATTTTGGAGCAACATGAAAGAACTCACAGGCAAGGATCCTAAAGCACCACCCACTATGCTCAACCTTAATGGCATTCCTACACTTGACCTAGGTACCATCACCAGCACTTTTAATAATGCATTTACAAACCTGGACAGTGTCCTGACACCAAATTTTTTTGACAACCTCCCCTCCAGCTCCTTCCAAGTTACCCCCCAACTAGAACGTACACCCCCCAAAGTTTTTTTTTTTAAGGAGGTCCCACCACAAGTAGCTAGAAAATACATTCAAAAGGCCATCAGCAAACAAGGTGACTCCCTTGACCTGAAACTGCTGGCACAAGTTCTCGATGAAATCTTAGAACCACTTACAAAGATCTTCAATCTCTCACTTAGATTGGGCCATTTCCCCTCTCTCTGGAAGAAAGCCACTGTCACACTGGTTCACAAAAGCAGAGATAGGACACTGCATACCAATTACAGACCTATCTCACTCCTCCCCCCACTATCTAAAGTGCTGGAGTAAATAGTGTCGGACCAACTAGTTGAATTCCTGGATAAGTACAATTCACAGTGCCCAGAGCAGCATGGCTTCTGAAAAGGGCACAGCACCACCACTGCACTACTAGAAATTACAACCTTCATCTATGCCATGCTTGACAAAGGGAATTGTGGAGGGGCAGTATTTATAGACTTTACCAAGGCATTCAACACAGTTAACCACCTCCTACTGCTCAAGCAACTGTCCTCCATTGGGATCTCCAGTGATGCCCTTCCATGGTTCACTAGCTACCTTGATAATTGGATCCAACATGTAAGGATTGCAGGGATCTCTTCGGATGAGAAACAGGTCCGCTCCGGAGTCCCCCAGGGTTCTATTCTGGGCCCTCTACTCTTCTCCTTCTTCATCAACAATCTCCCCAGTGCCTGCCACCAAAATATATTACTATATGCAGATGATGCAGTCCTGTTTTCCAGCCACCATGACATTACAGTCCTTGAATCCCAGCTGCAGCTCAACTTCAAGCCGATCAAGACTGGTTCAATTCTCATAAACTTGTCCTGAACCACAGCAAGACTAAAGCCATGTCCTTCTGTAACCGACAGAGCAGGCACAACTCTCTGTCCCTCACCATCAAGAACCATGCTGGGAACCCACTCGAACATGTCAAGGAGTTCAAGTACCTTGGTATTACCCTGGATAGTACCCTCTCCTACACTCGGCATATTGACACTGTTGCCAAGATTGCCAATATACGGATTGGACTACTACACAAACACAAGCACTGTATGCCTGCAGATGCCCTTAAACTAGCCATCTACAACTCTGTCACCTCTATCAATGACTATGGCCTTGCCATCTATGGCTCTGCCTCAACAAGTGTCCTCTGCAGGATCTCAGTTGCTCACAACAAAACCTGTAGACTACTAACGGGTGCAGCCTGACAAACTCACACCTGTGACCTCTATGCACAGGCCAGCTGGCTACCCCTATGCAGCAGAATACAATACCAGACTTGCTTACTTACCAAAAAGATTCTCCTTGGTCTCATGCCACCTGGTGTTAGCTCACTCCTTACTACCAACAGTGGCACTCAACAAACACGTGGTGCCCAATCTCTAACCTTTCAGGTTCCCAGATGTCGTACCTCCATGGGTCAGTGGTCCTTTAGCTATAGAGCCGCTCAATGGTTCAATTCCCTCAATAAAGAAGCACTTTCCTCTACTATACTTGGACCCTTCAAAAGGAATCTCAAACTTTACCTCACCTCTACCACTCAATGTGACTGCTTCTCTGAACAGAGATCTCTCTAAACACCTCCCATCTCACTCATGTCTCACAGCCCGCCCTTTCCCAGTCACATTCCCTCTGGCACTGGGCCTTCCTTGTGACTCCTTTCCTGCTTCACATCTCCACTGGTACAAGACATTTTCCACCACCATTGGACAGTGGCCCATTAGCCTGCCAACTTCTTCTCCCGGTTGCACGCCTGCAATACTAACTGCCTATGGTGCCCTCTATCTCTTATTGTTACCACAGCCAGCTGCCTACTCAAGCTGCTCATTATATGAATATGATCTCAAAGTATGTTAGAACTGAGTATCTTTATTTTTTTCTTTTAGTTGTTTTGGTTGTTTATTGTGCATTCTTTTACTACCTCGGTTTGTATGTTGACCCTTATCCTTTGACATGGAACCTTTGTAAATGAGCAGTTTCTGCTCAAAGGTATTAGTAATCTGAGAATTTAATAAATAAATAAATAAATAAGTAGGCAAGGAAATGGGTAGACTAGGTGGGCCAGGTGGCCCTTATCTGCTGTAAAAATCTATTATTTTATGTATTTATGTTTCTACCCTGATAATGAGGAAAAAAATTCCATTCCATGTAGACTGTAGGTGACAGCAAAAAAAAAAAAAATTCCCATATTAAATATAGGGAAAAAATTAGACATCTACAGAAAAATTATATATGCCGATCTCAGAAACCGCACAAGCTACTGTCACAAAGCTTTGCTTTTAAACTAGGCAAGCTTATAAACTAGCCAAGGGGGGAGGCACTGAAAAGGAACAGGAAAATCCTAGCCCCCCCCAAATAATCACAGTAGTAAGTGCGGCAAATACCAACACAGAGGTGTCGATAGGGAGAAGAGCAGGCGTAAATGGAGAAAGTGACAAAGGCAAGAAGGACTGGGATGGGGCAAAAGGGAGTGAGGCCATCAGGAAATGGAGGGTAATGAGTACCAATGCCCATAGTCTGGGCAACAAGCTCCCTGAGCTGGTGGCCTTAATGGAAGAGGGATGCTTGGATATCGTAGCAGTCACAGAAACATGGTACACAGAGAACCATGATTGGGATGTTAACATACCAGGGTACATAACCTACAGGAGAGACAGGCAGGGGAGAAGAGGGGGAGGAGTAGCTCTCTATGTAAAGGAAGGGATAAAAGCAATTGAACAAAAGAGTAAACAGGGAGCAGAGGAGGCACTGTGGGTCACCTTGGAGACTGGAAAGGGCACCACAATCCACACAGGGGTTGTGTACAGACCCCCATGTCAGGGGGAAGAAATGGACAAAGATATGATAGAAGGCATTCTTAGAATGGCAGAGAAAGGGGAGATACTGTTGATGGGTGACCTGAATATGCCAGATGTTAACTGGAGCACATTTTCTGCAGCCACATCCAAGAGCAGGGCCATCCTTGATGCCCTACAGGTGGCAGGCATTAGACAGCTGGTTTCGGAACCCACTCGTGAGGGAGCAATCTTAGACCTCGTACTCTCAAATGGAGGCAGTGAGAGAATCTCAGATCTAGAAGTGGGTTGCCATCTGGGGACAAGTGACCATTAAACAGTGTGGTTCACGTTAAACTCAGCTACAGAGGCAAGCCATACAAAAGTGAGGGTACTGGACTTTAGGAGGGCTGACTTTGGCAAGATGGGAGAGTGCCTCAGAAAAGCACTAGCAAACAGGCTAGAAGGAGGTGTGGAGCAACAATGGAGAATTATCAAAACTGCCATCACAGAGGCAAAAAGCCTTTGTGTCAAGCAAATAAACAAATCAAAATGAAAGAAAAAGCCACTATGGTTCTCAAAAGAGGTGGCTATGAAAGTCAGGAAGAAAAAGATAGCATTCCGGAAGTATAAGGAAACACAGAAGGAGCAGGAAAGACAGCTGTACCAGTTAAGGCAAAAGGAAGCAGGGAGGGAAGTCAGAATAGCAAAGGCCCAAACTGAGGAAAAGATAGCCAACTCAGTTAAGAAGGGGGATAAAACCTTTTATAGGTACATCAGCGAGCATAGAAAGACAAAGGGAGGGATAGTGAGGCTGAATAGAATGAACGGTGGGTGGGCAGCGGGGGACAGTGAAAAAGCAGGAATACTGAATGAATATTTCTGCTCAGTATTCACAAAAGAGGAGGGGGAAGTGCATAATCCAATTAACAGAAGCACTCTTGATAGGGGGGTCGATCCCAGTCCTTTCACAGAAGAAAGGGTTCTGCAAGAACTCCTAAAACTGAAGGTGGACAAAGCAATGGGTCCTGATGGAATTCACCCCAGAATTCTAAAAGAATTAAGGGAGGAACTAGTGAAACCACTGGCTACTCTTTTTAATAAATCATGGAGGATGTGTGGTACCCGAGGACTGGAGGAAGGCGGATGTGATTCCCTTCACAAAAGTGGGACCAAGACAGAGGCAGGAAACTACAGACCTGTCAGTCTGACCTCTGTGGTAGGGAAAGTGATGGAGTCACTTCTGAAGGAAAGAATAGTTGAGTACCTATAGGCCAGTGGAGCACAGGACCCAAGGCAGCATGGGTTCACAGCGGGAAGGTCATGTCAGACGAATCTAATAGATTTATTTGACTGGGTGACCAAAGTAGTAGACCAGGGAGGGGCTGTGGACATGGCCTACCTAGACTTTAGCAAGGCATTTGACACAGTCCCACACAAAAGTTTAATAGTCAAATTAACCAGCCTGGGAGTGGGTCCCAGGGTGGTAGCCTTGGTAAAACATTGGCTGGACAACAGGACACAGAAGGTAATTGTAAATGGAGTCCACTCTGAAGAAAGGGGGTTACTAGTGGGGTACTGCAGAGTTCAGTATTGGGTCCAGTCCTTTTTAATGTCTTTATCAGTGACATTGCAGAGGGACTGGAAGGAAAAGTATGCCTTTTTGCAGATGACACAAAGATCTGCAACAGGGTTGATACACAAGGAGGCATGGAAAGGATGAAAAGGGATTTGGCAAGGTTGGAGGAATGGTCAGAAGTATGGCAGTTTGGATTCAATGCGAAGAAGTGCAAAATAATGCACCTGGGAAACAAGAACCCAGGGGAAGAATACACAGTGGGTGGGGAGGTAGTAACAACAACAAAAAAGGAAAGGGACCTGGGGTAATCATATCAGATGACCTTAAGGTTAGCAAGCAATGTGAGAAGGCAGTAGGGAGGGCTGGGGTATACTGGGATGTATATGAGAGGCATCATCAGCAGAAACAGGAAGTTGTTATCCCTCTGTACAGACAGTTGGTGAGACCCCATCTGGAGTACTGTGTCCAGTTCTGGAGACCCCATCTCCAAGGACATAGACAGGTTAGAGGCAGTCCAGAGAAGGGACACTAAAATGGTGCAGGGTCTGCAAGAGAAGCCGTATGAGGAGAGACTAAAGGAGCTTAATGTGTATCCTTGAGGAAAGAAGGGAGAGGGGGACATGATAGAAACTTTTAAGTACCTCAGTGGAATCAACAAAGTCCAAGAGGGTAGCATCTTTCAGAAAAAGGCGTGCAAGAACAAGGGACACAATTTAAAGATAGAAGGAGGGCAGTTCAGGGGCAATGTGAGGAAGTATTATTTCTCAGAGAGGGTAGTGGATGCATGGAACAGCCTTCCTGAGGAGGTTGTGGGGTCTAAAACTGTGGGAGAATTCAAGAATGCATGGGACAGACATAAAGCAATTCTTGTGGGGGTTAGAAAGAAATAGGCTGTTGGTTAACTAGGATCTGCGGCCTATCCTGTAGGTAGGGAAATGGGCAGACTAGATGGGCCTAGCGGTCCTTATCTGCCATCAAAGTCTATGTTTCTATGTTTCTATGTTTGCACAGATTTAGATCTTGCCTCCTAGACAACACATGCAAAGATTGTAGCTTATTTTGTTAAACACGGCCAAAGCTATTAAGGTGCAAAGTTAGGGGTTTAACATTGAACTCACTATTCAACCCTAACAATAGGGGTGCTACTGCACCTCTATAATATATAAGGGATATATATTTGCCCTACTGAAAATATCACTGATATTTTTCCTGAGTGCAGTCTGACCTTCTGTCATCACGAGTGGCGGAGCCACAAGTAATGTCAAAAGGTCAAACTGTGTGAGGTAAAATATTAGTGATATTTTCAGTATGTCCTGATATACTGTATTCAGTGCTTTTTATTATAAAATGACAAGAAAAACCCTGCACTGTTATTGTTCAGTGGTCACCTTCAACAGTGATGTTAGCCCAGCTTCAACCTCATCAATTTGGATCATCAATGTGCATCACTTTCCTTTATTGTTGCTATGGTAAATCCACAACAAAACAGCTTGAACTGTTCTTGGAGTATGCCAGACAACAAGAAAGTGAAGCAGAAAGGCAGCAAACATCTGCACCACTCTAGGAACAATATAAATATCAGCTTTATTAAATGTTAAAATAACATATCACTGAACAAAGCTTCAGGTCAAACAAACAACCTGATGCTTTGTTTGGCGGTATGTTATTTTAACATTTGATAAAGCTGATATTTTAAAGTGCTCCATGAGTGGTGTGGATATTTGCTGCTTTTCTATTGTTGCTATGGACCTGCTGTGTGGATAAATGGACATTCTGTGTGGATTCATTTGACCTAGAGTGAGGATAAATGTGATAATCTCACTGTAGGCCTGACCACTCTCAAAATATTGAAAATACTTGCTGGAATGTATCCTCACAAGCATTGCATAAAGAAAGATAAATAGATAGATAGATAGATAGATAGATAGATAGATAGATAGATAGATAGATAGATAGATACAGTGGCGTGAAAAAGTATTTGCCCCCTTTCTGATTTTCTCTATTATTGCATACTTGTCACACTGGATGTTTTCAGGTCTTTAGACAAAATATAATATTAGATAAAGGGAACCTGAGTGAACAAATAACACTTTTTCTTTTTACTTATTTTATTTATTTAATGAAAAAAGTTAACCAACACCAACTGGCACTGTGTGAAAAGTAATTGCCCCTAGTTAAATCAACCCAATAAGGGATAATTAGAGTCAGCTGATTGAACACAGCCAGGCTTGATTACAGCCAGCCCTGCTCAATATAAACCTCACTTATTTTGACCCTTACCATCAGAGTCCGTTGCCAGCACAAAGATTCAACAAACACATTATGCCATGATCAAAGGAAGTTCCTGAAAAGATCAAAATACAATTTGTTGCCTTCTATCAGTCTGGAAAGGGTTACAAAGCTATTTCTAAGGCTCTGGACTCCATCGAACCACAGTGAGAGCCATAATCTCAAATGGAGAACACTTGGAACAGTAGTGAATCTTCCCAGGAGTGGCGCCTGCCAAAATTACTCCAAGGGCAAGCGTAAAATCATCCAAGAAGTCTCAAAGGATCCTAAAATAACATCCAAAGAACTGCAGGCTTCTCTTGCCTCAGCTAAGGTCAGTGTTCATGGCTCCACAATCAGAAAGAGACTGGGCAAAAATGGGCTTCATGTGAGAGTAGCAAGGCGAAACCACTGCTAACCAAGAAGAACATAAATGCTCATCTCTCATTTGCCAAGAAGCACCTGGATGATCCACAAGCCTTTTGGGAAAATGTTCTATGGACAGATGAGTTCAAAGTGGAACTTTTGGATGACATGGATCCCATAATGTCTCGTGTAAAGCAAACACAGCATTCCACAGTAAGAACACCATACCAACAGTCAAACATGGTGGTGGTAGTGTGATGGTGTGGGATGCTTTGCTGCCTAAGGACCTGGATGACTTGCCATAATTGAAGGAACCATGAATTCTGCTCTGTACCAGAAAATTCTTAAGGTGAATGTCCAGTCATCCTTCCGTCAGCTGAAGCTGAAGCGTAGTTAGGTCATGCAGCAAGACAATGATCCAAAACACAAAAGCAAGTCCACATCAGAATGACGAAAAAGAAGTAAAATTAAAGTTTTGGAGTGGCCTAGTCAAAGTCCAGACTTAAACCCATAATAGAGATGCTGTGGCAGGATTTGAAACGAGCAGTTCATGCTCGAAACCTACCAAATGTTACTGAAATAAAACAGTTCTGCGAGGAAGAGTGGTTAAAATTCCTCCACAGCGATGTGAAAGACTGATATTGAATTATAGGAAGTGTTTGGTTGCAGTCATTGCAGCTAAATGTAGCGTAACCAGTTATTAAGTGTAAGGGGCAATTACTTTTCACACAGTGCCAGTTGGTGTTGGTTAACTTTTTTTCATTAAATAAGTGAAATTAAAAAATAAAACAAGTGTTATTTGTTCACTCAGGTTCCTTTATCTAATATTACATTTTCTCTAAAGACCTGAAAACATCCAGTATGACAAATATGCAATAATAGAGAAAATCAGGAAGGGGGCAAATACTTTTTCACGCCACTGTAGATTGGGATATGTCACTGGCTGACTAAGTATATCACATTCCTTTTTGTCTCCTGGTTTTGAACTTTCATGAACTACTGAGACCAGATATTCCAGAACAAACACTTAGGAAAAGAATGAATCTGCACTACTTTAACATCAGGCACTAGGGGCCGGATTCTCAAAGCCCAAAAAATGACACAGGGGGGCCAATTGTCAAAGGCCCCTTATGAGCATTGAAAGTTGTGTCAATCAGGGGATGTGGCAGACCCCAGTTGTACCAGGGACCCTGCACCCAATTCTTCAAAAAACAGCATCCCTGCACCTAAGTTCCAGGGTCTGCTTTTTCATCAGCTGATGTGCCAAACCACTGGAGCACGTCGAAGACTGGACTCAGGGATCCTGGCCACTCCCCCCCTCCTGGTGCAACTCTACTGGGGCCGGGAGGGGGGGATATATGAAGACACCCTCTACAGAAATAAATTAATATTCTGCAAATCAGAGGTCTGCTGTACACCTGAGGATGTGTTAACCACCGAGGTGGAACTGGCACATGGGATGTGATAGTGTACCACACAATAAGAGGTTTGTCACCGGGGGGGGGCAGGAGACAATATGGAGGAGGTGAGGGTAGCAGGGGATGTGTTGTGGGTAATGGACATGACCATAGAAATAGGTACTGGCACCCAGCAGGGTGTTTGTATAGCACATCTCAACAATTACATGTTCCTATGTACACATACTGTACAGTACATCACAGTAGGCATACATAGGGGCTTGTAACTGTCTCAATGTGTTGTACACACACCCCTCTGGGTGCCAGTACCTATTTCTATGAACATGTCTGTCCCCCTCTACACATCCTCTGCCACCCCCAACATGCCCCTGGTGGCCCCATTCCCTCACAGTCTCTGGTGGCGCAGGCCACTTACACCACCTCCTAGCAGGTGTAACTTGCACCCTGTTCTGTGGCCTTGGTGGGGCTTTTGGAATCCTGATTAAGGGGGTGTGGCAGCCCCATCCTGGTGCATACTCCACTTGCGACCTGGAGCAGTCAGATGTATTTCACAAGGGTGACACAAGTCCCCTTTGGTGCAAGCAGCCTGCATTTGCCACAGACTGCTTTTGAGAATCCCACAGGGTGCAACTGTTCCCTCAAGGTGTTACTTGAGTCATTCAAGTTCAACGCAAGCACCTTGCGCCATGCGTATCTCTTTGAGAATAGCCCCCAAGGTGCTTGTGTCAAACAAATGATGAAAATGGCACCTTGCATCAAAAATGCACCCTGAGCTATTCTCAAAAGCAGCCTGCATCAAACACAGGCTGCATGCACCAAAGAGGGCTTATACCAGCCTTGCACCACAAAAAGGGGCTGTGACATGGCACTGGGGGCTTGTGGCAGATGTAGCCAAGGATTTCAGCACTGTCTCCCATTCTCTTCTTTTAAACACCCTCTCCTCGGCCGGCCTAGCTCAGTCTGCCAGCAACTGGTTCCTTGCCTGCTTAATAGGTAGGACCCAGTCAGTCAGAATAGCTGACTCTACTTCCCCACCTTTCCCTATCAACACTGGCATCCCTTAGAGGTCCGTGTTTGGTCCTGTCTTATTCTCCATATTTCTAAATGACCTCCCCTCTGTCTGCTCATCCACCTCAACCCATATGTATGCTGAGGACAAGGTCCTCTTCACCTCAGGCCAGTCCCTGGTTGATGTAGCTACCAGACTTCAGCATGACTTCATTAATCTTCAGCACTGGTTTAGCTCTCATCAACTCTCCCTCAACACCAAGAAGACAGTCTTAATGATATTTGGCACTAGGCAGAGACTCTCTAGGCTCTCCTCCCTGCTCTCCTTCCACACCCTTGACAGGACAGTCCTTGAGGACATAACTTCCTTTAGGTATCTTTGGGTGTGGCTGGACCAACACCTCAATTTCTCTGGCCATGTGGACGACATCCTGAAAAAGCTGTGCCCCAAGATAGGCACGCTATACAAGAACCGTAGCTGCCTCCCGCTACCGGCCAGGTGCGAACTTGTCCAGAAGATGATCCTACCTGTTTTTGACTACTGTGTTGTAGTCTACATTGCCACTCCCAAGTCTTCCCTAAGCAGATTGGACACCCTTTTTAACTCCTTCTGTCACTTGGCTCTGGATTCCCCTTCTCTCACCAATCACTGTAATCTCTACCACTCTCTGACTTTTTCCTCATTAGAAAATCAATGTCACCTCCACTGCACTACATTTGTGTCTAAATTTTGGTTTGGTACGCTCCCCCCCATTTAACTTCCTCACTATTCTCCCTTCCTCATCCTGCCCATTCGTTTAGATCTTATGACTGTCATTTATTGGTAGTCCCTTGTCTGTTGACCGCTGTTGGCCAGATGACCTTTTCATACTGCTTCCCTAAACTATGGAATGCACTTCCTCCCCAGATTCACCACTCTTCCTCCCCTATATCCATTTCTTCTGCCCTACATAATTTCCTTTCGGTAAATTGTAACTGTGGCTATTTATTTATTTATTTAATTCTTGGATTACAATTACCTATGAATCAGAAGACTGTTTTGCATAGGTTCCACGTCATACAACAACAAGTAACAATGCAGGCAAACACATTATTAAAAACATCATCAGATGGATAAATACAATTTCACTAGACATATTAGTATATCATAGTCAAAGGCTACTTGAGTAAACTGAGTAACAGAAACATATATTGCACAGAATAGTTAATAAAAAGATAATGTTGCCCCATACAGGAATGGCAAACAGCTACAGCAGACAGAAATGGCATTGATGGTGGGAGCTAGTCTGCCAAAAAATAAAGCTTCGTCCACAAGGTGTGGAGGGAGTGGGAGCTATCATAAATGGGGTTGGGAGAGAGTTAGATGGTATATTGGGGCTAGGGGGCAGTCACAGAGACTGTGGGAGATGAGGTGCAATCTCAAGAGTTGTTTAAAGGGGCCCAATGCGGGTGAGTCAACTGCGCCTGCTGGTAAACCATTCAGCCAACTGGGAGCCCTATAACTAAAGGACCATTGAGCTTGACTTGTGCAACAAAAGAGGACCTGGTATGCAAGATTTGGTCCATTTCTTGTAGTACAAGAGTAGGCAAACTGGGTTAGCAAGTGTTGGGAGTTAGGGGGACAAGGCCTAAGCTAATCTTTTTCCCAAATAGGAAAGTGCGGTACTTTATCCTGTCACTAAGGTTGAGCCACTCTAGTCATGCTGTAGAGGTCACAGGTATGCATCCTACTGTGAGCACCCAAGATCTGCCTGCAGGCTTTATTTAGGGCTAAGCGAATTCTTTGTAGGGCAGTGTCAGTAGCAGCGCCATATATGAGAAGACCATAATCCACTATTGAGAGGATGGAGCATGTGACTGCCATTCTGAGATACTCTTTTGGCATACAGTGTTTATGCCTATATAACAACCCTAGCCTACTGTTGACTATTTTGATGACATAGAAACATAGACTTTGACGGCAGATAAGGACCACTTGGCCCACCCATTCTGCCCATTTCCCTACCTACTGGGTAAGCTGCAGATTCTAGTTAACCAACAGCCTATTTCCTGCAACCCCACACTATAATTGCCTTATGTCTGTTCCATGCATGTTTGAATTCCTCCACTGTTTTAGACCCCACAACCTCTTTAGGAAGGCAGTTCCATGCGTCCACCACTCTCTCCATGAAAAAGAATTTCCTCACATTACCCCTGAGCCATTCCCCCCTCTAACTTTAAATTGTGCCCCCTTGTTCTTACACATCTCTTTTTCTGAAAGATGCTACCTTCCTGGACTTTGTTGATTCCCTTGAGGTACTTAAAAGTTTCTATCATGTCCCCCTGTCCCTCCTTTCATCAAGGGTATACATATTAAGCTCTCTCAGTCTCTCTTCATATGGTTTCTGATGTAGACCCTGCACCATTTTAGTTGCCCTCCTCTGGACTGCTTCCATCCTGTCTATGTCCTTGCATAGATGAGGTCTCCAAAACTGCACGCAGTACTCCAGATGGGGTCTCACCAACTGTCTGTATAGAGGGATAACCACTTCCCTTTTTCTACTTGTGATGCCCCTCTATGCATCCCAGTATCCCCCTGGCTTTCCCTACTGATTTCTCACATTGCATACCCATCTTTAGGGTCATCTGATATGACTACACCCAGATCCCTTCCATTATTGTTGTTGTTAGTACCTCCTGCTATCGTGTACTCTTCTCCTGGATTTTTATTTCCCAGGTGCATTACTTTGCACTTCTCTGCATTGAATCTAAGTTGCCATATGTCTGACCATTCCTCCAACCTTGCCAAGTCCCTTCTCATCTTTTCTACCCCTTGTGTATCAACTCTGTTACAGATCTTTGTGTCATCTGCAAAGAGGCATACCTTTTCTTCCAGACCCTCTGCAATGTCACCTATAAAGACGTTAAAGAGGACTGGACCCAGTACTGAGCCCTGAGGTACTCCACTAGTAACCCCCCTTTCTTCATAATGTGTTCCATTCACTGTTACCTTCTGTGTCCTGTTGTGCAGCCAGTTTTCTAACTAGGCTACCACCCTGGGATCCACTCCCAGGCTGGCTAACTTGATTATTAGTCTTTTGTGCGAGACTGTGTCAAATGCCTTGCTAAAGTCTAGGTAGGCCATATCCACAGCCCCTCCCTGGTCTATTACTTTGGTCACCCCATCAAAGAAATCGATTAGATTTGTCTGATATGACCTTCCTGCTGTGAATCCATGCTGCTTGGGTCATGTGCCCGCTGGCCTCTAGGTACTCAACAATTCTTTCTTTCAGAAGTGATTCCATCATTTTCCCCACCACTGAGGTCAAACTAACAGGTCTGTAGTTTCCTGCTTCTGCCTTGCTCCCACTTTTGTGAAGGGGAATCACATCTGCCCTCCTCCAGTCCTCAGGTACCATCCCATCTTCCCATGATTTGTTAAAAAGTGTGGTTAGTGGTGTCACTAGGTCCTCCCTTAGCTCTTTTAGGATTCTAGGGTGAATCCCGTCAGGCCCCATTGCTTTGTCCACCTTGAGTTTTAGAAGTTCTTTCAGTACTCTTTCTTCTTTAAATGGACTGGTATCAACCCCACTATCCAGAGTGCTTCTACTGTTTGGTTTAGGTAACTTCTCCTCTTCTTCTTTTGTGAATACTGAGCAAAAGTATTCATTCATTATCTCTGCCTTTTCACTGTCTCCCTCTGCCCACCTCCCCTCTCCTTTATTAATCTTCCCTATCCCTCCCTTAACCTTTCTATGTTCCCTAATGTACTTATAAAAGGTTTTATCCCCCTTCTTAACTGAGTTGGCTATCCTTTCCTCGGTTTGGGCCTTTGCTTTTCTGACTGCCTTCCCCACTTCTTTCTGCTTTAATTGATACAGTTCCCTGTCGTGCTCTGTCTGTGATTCCTTATACTTTTTGAATGGAGCCTTTTTCTCCTTAACCTTCCTTGACACTTCTTTTGAGAGCCATAGTGGTTTTTTATTCCGCTTTGTTTTCTTTATTTGTTTCACACAAAGGCTTGTTGCCTCCATGATGGCAGTTTTGATTTTTCTCCATTGTTCTTCCACCCCTCCTTTCTGGCCATTTGCTAATGCATTCCTCAGGTGTTCACCCATTTTGCCAAAGTCAGCCCTTCTAAAGTCCAGTATCCTTGTATTTGTAAGGCTTGTCTCCATGGTTGTGTTTATTGTGAAGCACACTGTGCAGTGGTCACTTGTTCCCAGGTGTTTACTGACTTTTAAGTTTGTGATCCTCTCTCCATTTGAGAGTACCAGGTAGCTCCCTCCTGAGTGGGTTCCACCACTAGCTGTCTAAGGCATGCTCCCTGTAGGGCATCGAGAATGATCCTGCTCTTGGATGTGGCTGCAGTCCATGTTGCCTAGTTAACATCTGGCATATTCAGGTCCCCCATCAACAGTATCTCCCCTTTTTCAGCCATTTTGAGAATGCCCTCTATCATTTTCTTGTCCATTTCCTCCCCTTTAGATGGGGGTCTGTATACAACCCCTGTGCGGATTGTGATGCCATTCCCTGTCTCCAATGTGACCCAGAGTTTCTCTTGTCCTCCCCCTTTACCTTTTAGTTCTGTTACTTTGATCCCTTCCCTTATGTAGAGAGCTACTCCACCTCCTCTTTTACCCTCCCTGTCCCTTCTGTAGATTGTGTACCCTGGTATGTTGACATCCCAGTCATGGTTCTCCGTGTACCATTCTGTGACTGCCACAATATCCAAGTGTTCCACTTCCATCAGGGCTACTAGCTCTGGAAGCTTGTTTCCAAGACTATGGGCATTGGTACTCATTGCCCTCCATTTCATGTTGGCTTTATCCTTTTTTAACCCATCCCTGCTCTTATTGCCCTTGTCCATTTTTCCATTTACTCCTGTCCTGCCCTCTGTCAAGCTCTGTACCTCAGTGTTTACCCTACTACCTGCCATGCTTTGCAGGGGAAGGCTTGAACTTTCCTGTTTCCTATCAGCACCTCCCCCCTTGGCTAGTTTAAAAGCTTGCCATAGAAGCCTTTAAACCTGTCACCTAGGAGCGTGTTTCCCTTCCTGGACATATGCAGACCATCATGCCAGTATAGACCTTCATCTCTCCAGGTGGACCCCCAGTCCCTAATGAAGCCAAAGCCCTGTGCTCTGCACCAGTTTTGCAACCATTCATTAAACCGCATGGTGTGCAGTACCCGAGCCTCACCCCTGCCATGGACTGGCAGCACCTCTGAGAAGGTTACAGTGCTTGATACCTGTCTGAGGCCCCTCCCCAACTCCACAAATTCATCCTGCACTGCACTGATCTCATGCCTAGTTAGGTCATTTGTCCCGAGGTGGACAATGATATCTAGTTTCCTCTCCTGTGATGCTACTTCTGCAATCCTGAGGATTCGCTTCCTGTCCCTCCAAGCCATGGCACCAGGCAGACACCTTACTTCCCTCTCCTCTCCCTGACCATGTTGATGTGTTCTGAAAAGGACAAGGCACTATCAAGGGTGACGCCAAGGTACTTCATGGTCTGCACTTGTTCTAGTGGGGTGTGGAAATTGTTCCTAATATCAAGTGAGGCTGTACTATGTCTGTTGTGAGGGTTTGTGAAGAGCATGGTCTTTGTTTTTTTATAGTTCAGAACCAGTTTTCAACTGCAGAGAATTTGTCTTGCAGACTAATGGTTAATGCTTGGGGGTCCTGGTGGCTGGTGAATAATACTGCATCATCCGCATATAGGAGAAGGTCACTGGGACATGCAAGAGGTAGAGAGTTGAGGAAGAGGCTGAACAGTAATGGACCTTGGATAGATCCTTGAGGGACCCCTGACCGGATAGGTTTACTGGTGGACAGTTTGTCACTGATTTTAACCTGCTGGCATCTGCCTTCAAGGTAATTTTTAAAAAAGGACGCAGCTCCACAGGAGGCACTGATGGGGACAAGGCAGTCATGAAGCAGGGTGTGGTTGACAGAATCAAAAGCCTTAGTGGGATCAATGTACACTGATCCCACTAAGTGCTTCCGATCAGGGGCATGGTGGATAAAGTTGGTGTATTGAAGAAGGGCAGATGTGGTGCTATGATTTTTCCTGAACCCATGCTGCTCAGGGCATTGAATATTGTACTTTGCAAGGAATTCTGTTAGCTGATCGGCTACAATTCTCTCCAATGTTTTTGAGAGAGGAGAGGAGGGCGGATGGAGATGGGGAAGTAATTAGAATGCTGAGTACGGTCACCACTCTTTTGTACTGGGGTAACTATAGCAGCTTTCCATTGAGAGGGGAATTGCTCTAGGCAGAGTGATTTGTTCAAGATTATGGTAAGAGGCAATATAACCGCATCCAATGTTATGCTTAGCAGCTTCAAATCGAGCAAGTCACTGCTGTAGCACGATTTACCTAAGACTTTGGACGGGTAATTCTTGGCAATACTGGGGGATATTGTTTTGAGATAGAAAGGGGGGTGAGCTGGAGTATGTCTGTACTTGAAAGTCCAGGTGGGGGGGAAGGGGTCAAAGAAGTCTGGGGGGAGTACACCACTCAGATCGGTGAAGGCAGTGTTGAGTATGTTAGCTATGATCATGGGATTCTGGATGATAGATCCATCCACATATAGCATGGAAGAAGGGGAATTGCTGGGCTTCCCATTGAGTTCTTTTAGGTTGTCCCAAAATTTTCTACTGTCACCCCATGAGTTAGAGAATGCTTCCTTGTAATAGTTTCTTTTGGCCTGCCTGATGGCTAGGGTGCAGGAGTTTCTGGCTGCCCTGTTATTTTGCCAGTGTGTGGGGTTGCCAGTGGCCCACGCTATATGCCACAGGTGATCCCTGTCAGCCATCAGGGTAAGAAGGGTTAAAAGCTGCATTTTTCTTTATCTTTTTCTTGAGGGCGAAAATATCACAAGCAGTGTTAAACATGTATATAAAGTGGCTCAGAGCATGGTCAACACAGGTTGCAGCATTCAGCACTGACCAATCCTGGTTGCGGAGATGGGCTATTAACTGGTGGAGTTGTTCCTTCTTGAGAACGCGGTGAATGGTGTTTTTTTCATTTTTCTGGGTCAGGGGAGATTTAGTGGACCAGCGGCAGATGACAGTGGAGTGGTCACTATGGAAGTCGGATAGGACGTTGATGTCTGTAATTTTGCCAGGCCTATTAGTAAAGATGAGGTCGAATAAGGTGGTTGTACCAGTCCTATGATTCCATCTGGTGGGCAAGGTCATGTCCTGGGTCAAGCTAATCGCAGTGGTTGCATCTTTGTAGGTGTTATTCACACTGAAGTCACCCAGGAGCTTAATGTCAGCTGAGGGGGGGGGAGGGGGGAGAAATGGTCAATAATTGCATTGAAGCCTTTGGAGTGGGGGCGAGGCGGAATATAGCTGCATACAATAGTGAGGGTTTTTTCATTTTGCCCAATGAGCAGCTTAACTGCTAGAGCATGGGAGGGGTTCCCAGTGACTGTGGTAGGTAGGGCATGTCTCTGTAGGGGGGCTTGTATTTAGATAGCACAGCCCCCACCCCTCTTCCCAACCCTGTCCAGTTTAAAGAGACAGTAGTCAGCAAGCTGGATGACACTATCAGGCACCTTGGGGGAGAACCATGTCTCAACTACTCCTAAGACATTGGGTTTCTGTTGGAGTACCCAAACCTGGAGGAGATCAATTTTTTGATGGAGACTCCTAATGTTTATGGAGGCAATTTTCAGACCTGCATGGTGATTTTTGTTAGGCTTGGGTGCTGACAAAGCCCAGGGTTAGATTGTATCTTCCGGATAGAAGTAGTAGTAGTAGTAGAACCAGGAGGTTCTGCAGGATAAGGAACTTAAGTGCCTTTACTAGGCCAATAGGTTTATGGTTTCTGGGTTTTTGATTAGTGGTGATGGTGGGAGGATAGGATAGGTGAGGCAGTGCTGAGAGAAAAAGGAGGGCTAAATTCACCTCTGCTTCTC
This sequence comes from Neoceratodus forsteri, assembly GCA_016271365.2. NCBI lineage: Eukaryota > Metazoa > Chordata > Ceratodontiformes > Ceratodontidae > Neoceratodus > Neoceratodus forsteri. Next base: position 31,219,189 of record CM028129.1, read on the forward strand.
CCTCTTTTCTTCTTCACCTTCTCAAACTTAATACCAAATTAAATTCCAATAATTCCTTAGTGCTGCCTATCCATCCCCACTGAATCCCTCCAAGCCATATTCCTTTTCCTACTCCTCATCCCCCAATACTACCACCCCATCTTCTGTGCTCCACCTCTCCCCCTCCTATTAATGTACTCTACTCTTGTTCGCCTGATAGCTTGAGCATTGTTATTTACCTCTTCAGTTAAGCTCTATTCCAGCATTGTACTTATCAGACTTTTACATTGAATTGTTATTTTATTATTGTTCTTATGATGCACTTATTATGTACATAATTTCAGTAACCCAGCATTGTTACACTGTTCATGCATTTACTGGTTATTTGTACTATGTTTTATCTGTATGTAAATTTTTCCCTGTTACCTGATCCCCCATGATGCACCCGGAGATGAGCAACTTGTTGTTCAGTGTGCCTTTCCTGGTGAAACATTTCAATAAATAAAATAAAATAAATAATTAGGCTGCCATATCCCCTCAGATGATAGTCTAAAAACCCTCCTACAGGGTAATGTTCTAAGTGCCATTAGACCAGTCAAGGGCTGGTCTAACTGTACTTAGAAATCCTCTGGGAGGGTGCGCCAATGTGCTGATCCCCAAGCCAAGATCTCCCGTTATAATACTGAGTAATATTTATAATAAAATATTTATATTCCATACTAGTCTAGCAGCCCTTCCAAGCCCCGATCTCTCATTATAATAATTAATAATATCCATGGTAGTCAAGCGGACCCCTCCAAGCCCCGATCTCCTATTATAATATTTAGTAATATCCTCTTTCAGTTACTTTGTGTGTATTTACTGTTTGATTCAATGCAGGCCTATCCTGAATGGTACCCACCTGCTGACTCCAGGAGTAGCACTTCGAGAACCCCGTCTTAAAGATGATACTCCAGGTCATTACGGGTAGGATGTCATTTTTTCTTCTTGTTCTTTTGTCTACTAACCACAGTGACAACCATTGAAGGTTGCCAATGTATTTATGCCTACCACCCCCTTTTATCAGGCATGTGTTGGAAGCCTGGGGGAGGTATGATAAATAAGAAGTGTTGATCAAGTCTTCTGCATTGCATGTATCGGTGCACTGTGAGGCATCCTACAAAATGTTTGTATGCTATGTACTTGGAAAAATAAAAACTTCAACAACAAAAAAACAATGTTTAGTAATATGTATAATATATAGAATAATACATGAGGTGATGTGTTTAATGAGATTTTACACATACCCTGAGGTGTTGGATGCTACATAAACCCCGAGAGCAAAGCTCAAGGGGTTTATTTAAGCATCCAGCTCAGAAGGGTGTATATAAAATTTCAAGTTAAACACACCGATCCATGTTTTATTTTATATAATTGCTGAGGAACCTTTTCTTACCACAGGAATTATATAAAGTAAGACGGCTGGGGTCAAGTTAAGATGGAGTGCTGTCTGCAGTCCCTACCCAGCTGCAGTCTGTACCAGCGAGCGGCTGTTGAAACCTTTTTTTATTTTTAAGTTTAGCCATGGATATTACCTGTTTAATAAACTAACTCAACTGCTGAGAGGTATTTTTAGTACACTTGACTTACCGGCGAGTAATAAAGTGAGGAGGTCAGCTTTTCAGTGCTGTATATGGGGAAGATAGTGATGGCAGGCACATGTGTGGAGCGAGGGAAACCCAGCACATGTTCTATAATGGTGAATTATATCTGGGTTTTCCTATGGGAGAAAAGGCTCCCCAGTTATTATATGCTTGAAACCATCTTGAAGAAAAGGCTGGTGGAGTTCCTGGAAGCTAGCAGCCTTCCGGATGGCTGGCTACATGGATTCATCAAGAGAAGATCTTGTCAGACCAATCTGATTGAGTTCTACAAGTGGGTGACAGGGTCTCTGGATGGGGGACAACCGGTTGATGTCCTATATCTGGACTTCAGCAAGGCATTCATATTGGTCCCGTATTGGAGACCAGTGGGCAAGCTGAGGAACATGAGGGTTGGTAGTAAGATGGTGGAATGGATTGAGAGATGGTTAACCAACAGGCAGCAGAGGGTGGTGGTGGGGGAGGTCTCATCTTCAAGGAGTGTCACTAGCGGATTCCCTGGGGTGTCTGTTCTGGGCCCAATTCTGTTGAACGCTTTTATCGCAGACATTGAGGATGGAGTGGCAAGTAGGATGAGCCTGTTTGCCAATGACTCCAAACTGGGAGCAGTAGTGGACAGCGAGGAGGGAAGGACACTCCAGGCAGATCTGGAATACTTGGATCAGTGGTCACAAACATGGCAGCTGAGGTTCAATGCCAAGAAGTGTAGTGTGCTACACTTGGGATTGAGGAATCTGGGTTACAGCTACAGTATCACCTGGGGGGGGGCAACTATCCACCTTGGAGGAAGAGATAGATCTGGGATGGTGGTGATTACAGGCAAAATGAACCACTCTGAACAATGTAGGAAGGCAGGAGCAAAAGCGAATAAAGTACAGGATTGCATTGTGAGGGGATCGCATTAAGGAGGGAGAAGGTTATCCTGCTATTGTACAGGTCCTTGGTGAGGCCTCACCTGGAGTACCATGTACAATTCTGGTGCCTGTACTTAAAGAAAGATGTCATGTTGCTGGAGAGGGTGCAGAAGAGGGTGACTAGAATGATTCAAGATACGGGGGGACAAGACTTATGAGGAGAGGCTGAGGAGGCTTAACATGTACTTCCTGAAGGCCAGAAGGGACAGGGGAGACAGGATTGAGACCTTAAAATACTTAAGGGTTATCAACGTGGTTAGTACAGAAGGATTGTTTAGTTTGAGTGGAGAAGGAACCACAAGGGAGCACAACAAGAAACTAGCAGGGAGGAATTTAGAAAGAAACTGAAGAGGCAATACTTTACAAAAAGGGTGGTTGTGCTATGGAATGTACTACCAGAACAGTTGATCTTGCTGGGTTAAGTGGGCAGCTTTAAGAGGGGGATGGGATAGATACAGGGAGAAGGCACAGGTGAGGAAGGAGGGGGACAATGGGGGAACACTAGAAGCAGACCTTAGTAGAGAGGGAGGCATGGGGGAGGGAGCCGCAGCAACTTCTCAGCTTTGAGCTGAGCTCAAGTAGATACTGGCATACTCCTATGTTTGTATGAACAATGGAGAGGAGTGATGAGAGGTAGGAGGGAAGGGAACCAAACTAGTATTTAGATATAAAGGAGACACAGTGCATCTGGTGACAGGATGAAAAGGGAGGAATGGATTGTGATAAGTAAAGTGAGCAGTGATGAGTCTGAGAAGGTGAGTTGGTTGCAAAGTGACAGAAGGAGTTACAGAGATATCCAGTCTGGCCAAAGAGGTGGAGGGGTGGACCAACAAACCATGTCCGCATAGTCAAAAACAGGGAGCACTATTTTCAAGACAAGCTCTTGGAGAACCTGTAAAGGAGGCCAATTTTTATTTTGGTACAGAGCACCAAGCTTAAGATGGAGCTTGGCATGGATGGCATCTATGTGGACAGAGAAGTCAAGCTTGCTGTCAATCCACCCACCAAGGTACTTGAAGGAAGGAACCGCTTCAAGTAGTGAGCCATCGAAGGTGGAAAAACTGGGCACTGAAATGAGTCTGGCCAGTTTTTGGCTGGTACAATAGGTGAAAGATAGTTTGAATGAGGACCAGAACTGGTCCGTATGCTGGCAAAGACAACAGAAATCTAGTAATTTAGGGTGATCTATATGGTGATACTAATTATATAATTCCACTTGTGTCTTCCCCCCTCCCGATACCCCATCCCCCACCCCATCCTCCACCTCGGCCTTTTGGTCACACAATAGTGGGATAAAGAGATAAGCTATAAAACAAAGAATGGGTTAGAAATTTTTCTGCTAATCTCTCCGCTCTGCAGAGTGTCCGTGGTGGGTGCCAGCAGCTTGGGATATACCTATAAAACCTACTGAGTCAATATGTCATATGCTTCATAGCATACGACATGAGCACTAAACCAAAAGAGCACTGTAAATATGAGCGAGAGGGTGCAATACTGCTGACGTTTCAGTGCGTGGGATTGCACACTCTTACTGTCCCAGGCAGAGGATAAGAACTCTGCCAGGAGGGGTCTCCACCAAGCAGCTGCTGTGGCTCTACAAGATGAGTCACTGGCAGCAGGGGACACAGGCAGAATGTCTGGGACTGGGATCAATTCCCGGTCTCAGATGCAAGCAAATGTATTTAGTTTTCACACTTTGTGCGATTTCACTGTTAAACCCTCCCCGGAGTTGAGAATCCTTATTGAGTCGGTTTGGGGGGCAGCCCCCCATAATGGGTGGTGCGGGGGGTAGAGCCCCCTACAAAAAAAAGACATGCTGCATGCAATAAATCACGCTGTATTGGCAGTGCGCTTTTTGCATACAGCATGTCTTGCGACATTATGAACCCGTGCCCCTATGGAATGGTCAGGTAGGTGGAAAGTCACTCAGACACCAGTGACCTGCCCCACTAAACATGTAAAATAGGCAGTACAAACAACAAATATAAGGGGATAATTACAGCACAACTGGAAATAAATAAGAAATAGAAGAATCAGAAGATGTGTAGCAGAGAACACAGAGCAATGCTTATGTAGATGTATGTCAAAAAGAGAGTTAAAGTTCTTAGTTTGTATTACCTCCCTATTGGAACAGAAAGATAAAGTTCTGTGCTTAGGAGCACAGTGAGGGACTGTAACAAACTGATAAGAACTAAGAGTTGAAATGACCGGAATAAACAGTTACAAGAAAAATGGTTCAGAGTGTGTATGCCTGTAATGAATATTTAAGCAATAATGCACGACATGATGTGTGTCATGCTGGGATAACGTTACACCTGGGGTGGTTGGGCACGAGGCTGCAGGCCAAGTGCGTCCAATGCCCCCGGTGTGACATTATCCCAGCACGACAAAACACCCTGTCATGCATTATTGCTATTATACAATGGCTTGTTGTAATACAAAATACAAAAAACATTTAAAAAATGTTTTTAGTAGATTTGTAGTGTGGCAATATATATTTGTTTCTGAAAGGAAGATGTGACAATCCAATGACAAATCAATACAGTGATTTTATACTAAGATATCATCACTGTGTCAGGCACACACTGACCAATCAGAGTCCAGGACTCTTTTTTGCCATTGTGTAATTAGGCAATAATGCATTACAGGGTGTGGTATATCATGGGATATCATCACACCTTGGGTGGTTGGGCATGAGGCCACAGGCCAAGTCCATCCAACCACCTGAGAAGTGATGATATCCCATGATATACCACACCCTGGAGTGACTTATTGCTATTATGAATTGGCTTAAAAGTTTTAGCAGTACAAAATGCAAAAAAATGTTTAAAATGTTTTTAAAATGTCTGTTTAAGAGTAGTGGAGGAGTATCTTTTCAGAAAAAAGTTCCTATAATTCCCTGGGCAGCAGTGGCACTGTTGTAAGTGCAGTTGGTTGGAGAGGTGCTGCTCTGAACTCTCACCTCCCAGCACTGTGTGCTCCTTGCATTTGACCTGGTCCTGCTGTGTGTTCTGAGACTGTGTGAAGAGGGACTGTATTTATTTATTTAGTTTTGTGAAACTCTGATCTGGTGGCAGTGGGAGAGAGCAACTAAACAGGTACGCACACACACACACATCGTGTGGACAGTTTTCAATCAATCAATCAATCAATCAAAATCTTTATTTATCCAGGCGGGTACCATTGAGCCAGGCTCATTTGCAGGGTGGACCTGGTCATGAATACATCAAAGTACAATACAGAAGCAGGTATACAAAAAGCAATAAGATACAAGGAAGAAAAAGTATATACAGTGTATACAGTACAGTACAAGGTTGAAATAAATAAAAAAAAAACAGCATTATTTTACAATTGAAGAAGTCAGCAGATGTACAATCAACCATAGGCATACAGGGGTTATAAGCAGAGATCTTTTGAGAGAGGCAGCTGGCAACTACACATATAGGGGAAAGAGGCCATGTATTAGGTGGCAGGTTAGAGAGGTAAAGAAGAGGAGGGGTATATTACTGATGACTGGGGGAAAATTGGGCTAAAACCACAGAAAGCAATGATGGCTGTCGTGTACTTGTTTATTATGATAATGACGGAGGAGGGGTAGATAATTGGGACACTACTATGGATGGGGTGGACTTAAGCCAGGCTGGAGCGGATAGGGAAGGGAGGGTGCTGCAGGAAGAGTTAATAGGCAAAGAGTGAGAGTCGGGTAGAAATATGGGTTTTGGAGTTGTTTTTTTTGTTTCACAGGGAGTTGCTTGAGCCGTGCCTGATGCCTGCTGCATGTGTTTTCTGCCTTGTGGTATGTCTTCCGGTGGGCTGTGTGAGGAGGAATAAGCGACGGTTGTTTTTTTTTTTTTTTTTTTTTAACAGACTCTCATGTTGGGGAACTTGGTCCATCTTTCCAGAGGCAGTGGGCACAGTTGTGTGAGGTAAATCGTGTAAGGAATGAGGGGAAATGCAGCTGTCGGAGGAATTTCTGTCTGCAAGGATGCTGGTGGCCAGAGGCTTTTTGAAGCCGTGATGATGTAGCCCGATATCAACACTGCTTCTAAGAGCTCTCAGCCAATCAACTTTCTTTATTTACGATCCCCAGTTGATAATAAACAATGAGTACATACTTATACAGGTAGGAGAGTGAAAAAGTCATGATCCAGAACTGGAGGTTACTAGGGTCAATGCAGCAGCTTGTGGTTGCCAAGCAACCAAGTGTGGGCAGCAATCGGACACCCCTGGGAGAAGTGACAATGTCAGAGTCCATATCAATTGGCATCAGCCATTCTGCACCCCCCCCCCCCCCCCCTCCACCTGGCTGGATGTTAAAATGGTGGCCAAGACAAGCAGACTGCCAAACAATAAGGAACATCAAAATTGGTAAGCCAACACTTACCAGTTACCTTCAAGTGGTAAAACTAAATGTTTAAATGGCAAACAACTTTTAACTTGTGTAATGGATAGCATTTTCACCCATAGGATACTAATAACACTAACAAAAAAATGAAAAAAAATGAGAAGAGAGAGAATACAAATATAAAGAAATGCCGCGGTATGCTCATATTGTGAGCCAGTGACAGTAGCAGTAAACTATTCAGTACGGGAGATGTTACATATGGATTTATAAGCTGCAGAAAAGAATACAAGACTGTGAAAAAAATAGGAAAAGTTAAGACAACAGTATAGAGAGTGACAGACACTTTTTGATATATGGCGAATTTCGCACAGTAAAGCGGGTTCATGCAAATGTGAAAAGAAAGAGTTAGAAGTTGAAGGTGGCTGAACCAAATGGCGTCAAACTGGGAAAGATAGGAACAAACCTTAAAGCATTGCTTATATAAGTGCGTGTTTAGTCAACAATGCAGAGAGCATTCTAGAGTGTAAAGTACAGGGCAAATTTTGCCGTGAGTAATAGCTTTGTGCAAATATTGAAAGAATGACTTGTAAATGCGGGTAGGCCGTAGATTTCACAGAACACATGATAGCGACTGTGGTGTATGAAGAAATCTAAAAGGAAGCTTGTTTCTAAACACTGGACACTGCAGAGAAAGGTGGTGCAAAACTGTAGGAGATATAACATGACCGTTATTTTATTTGTAATATTTGGAGATCATTAACGAAATGAAGTTAGATGGCACCAGGACGCTACATCACAACCCCCACATGTGACAAAGGTTGGGGAATTCCACAAAAATGTTGAAAACGCACTAGAAATGGAAAGTGCACTAAGGACAAAGAATATAAACAGAATAATCATGCAGCAAATGGGACTAACCAGGGATTGAAGGCAATGTGCATTAATGCTCATAGCCTTCCAAACAAAATCCCAGACCTCACTGCCATGATGGCAGAGGTCCACTTTGATTGGGTTGCTATCGTAGACACTTGGCTCATTGAGAACCACACCTGGGATGTTGCTGTCCCTGGATACATAGATACATAGACACTGTCAGCAGATAAGGGCCTACTGCCTATCTAGTCTGTCCATTTGAGCTTGTAAGTTCACTTTATGTTTTCCTAGAAGTCTGTTGCCCCTTACCCCTGACCTCCAGAATTTCCTTATGTCTATCCCATGCATTCTTAAATCCCATGATTGTTTCAGCCCTCACTACTTCCTTTGGCAGGGTGTTCCACTTGTCCACCACTCGTTCTGTGCTGAAAATCTTTCTCAAGTGTCCTCTGAATCACCCTCGCTCCAACTTCATCCCACGCCCTCTAGTCGTAGAACATCATTTTTTGCTGACAGATACTGTATTCCTACACCCTGTTCCTCCCTATAAGTTACCTGTATGTCTCTATATAGCTCCTCTGTCCCTCCTCTCCTCTAGGGAGTACATAGTCAAGTGCTTCAACCTGTCCTCATAGGACTTGTGATGCAATCCATGTACCATCTTTGCTGCCCTCCTCTGAACCTTCACTACCCTGTCTACATCATTACATAGGTAAGGTCTTCAGAACTGTACACTGTACTCTAGGTGGGGCCTCATTAGTGTCTTGTATAGTAGATTTATGACCTCCCTTTTCCTGCTGGTGATGCCCCTGCCTATGCATCCCAGCATCCTATTTGCTTTACCTGCTGCCTTGTTGCACTGTTTCCCTACCTTGAGGTCATCAGAGATTATAACCCCAAGATCCCTTGCTGCTTGGTGCATGATATATCCTCACCCCCCCCCCAATTGATATGTTGTTCCAGGGTTTATGTGCCCTATATGCATTATCTTGCACTTCTTTGCATTGAATTTTAACTGCCAAACTCCTGACCATTCTTCAAGTTTCTGCAGGTCCCTTCTCATTCTGTCTACACCCTCTGGTGTGTCTACTCTGTGACAGAGCTTTGTGTCATCAGCAAAGAGGAGAATTCTGCCTCCTAGGTCCTGTGCAATGTCACTGATGAAGACGTTGAATAGGACCAGTCCGTGCACTGATCCCTGTGGTACACCACTGGTCACTCTTCCCTCTGTGGAGTGACAGCTATTTACCACCACCCTCTGTATCCTGCCACCCAGCCAGTTACATACCCCCCGCACTACTGTCCTGCCCACTCCTACATTCCCCAGTTTGTTTAATAGTCTTCTATATGGCACAGTGTCAAAGGCCTTGCTGAAGTCCAGATTGGCCATGTCCACTGCCCTCCCCTGATCTGCTTCCCTTGTCACCCAGTTGAAAAATTCAATGAGGCAGGTCTGATATGACCTCCCCCTGGAGAAACCATGCTGCCTTGGGTCCTGTAGTCCATTGGCCACCAGGAGTTCCACCAATCTCTCCATCTGTAGTGCTTCCATGATCTTCCACACTACCAAGGTGAGACTGACTGGTCTGTAGTTCCCCGCTTCCTCTTTCCTACCGCTTTTGTATAAGGGGACTACATCTGCTGTCCTCCAGTCTTTGGGTACCTCCCCTGTTTTCAGTGATTGGCTAAACAGGATTGTCAGAGGTTCAGCCACCACCTCTCTTAGTTCTTTTAGGACCCTGGGGTGCACCCCATCTGGCCTCATTGCTTTATCAACTATTTTTCCTTCCAGTTCCTTCAGGACCCTTTCTTGTGTAAAGGGACTTGTGTCCATTTCTGCACCATTTCCACCTCTTATACTCCCTTCAGGCCCATTACCCTCCTTTTCCTTAGTAAAGACTGAGCAGAAATACCTGTTCAATATGTCAGCTTTACAGTTGTCATCCTCCACGTGGCCCCATCCTCCACCTTCAGTCTCACTATCCCTCCCGTTGCATTTCTTTTTTCACTTATGTACCTGTAAAAGGTTTTGTCCCCTCTACCCACTGATTTTGCAATGCACTCTTCTGCCTGAACTTTGGCTTCCCTTACTGTCCACCCTGCCTCCCTTTGCTTCTCCTGGTACTTCTTCCTATCACCTTCTGCCTACGTCTTTTTGTATTACCTGAATGCAATCTTTTTGGCTTTCACTTTCTCCTCTACCTCCTTAGAAAACCATAATGGCCTCCTCTTCCTTTTCCCCTTGCTAACCTGCTTAATGCATAATTCTGTTGCTCTTGTAACCCCCATTATAAATATTGCCCACTGTTCCTCAACCTGATTCCCCCACATTCCCATTAATGCCTCTTTCAAGCATCTCCCCATTTTCCCAAAGTCTGTCCCTCTAAAATCCAGGATACATGTTTTTTTTGCAGTTTGGTTCTGTTCCTTCTGTGATTTCAAACCACAGTGACTGTTGGTCACTGTTCCCCAGGTGCTTCCCCTCTGTTACCCCATCACACTGTCCCCGTTTGTGAGCACAAGGTCCATTATTGCCTTCTGTCGAGTTGGTTCTATGACCAGTTGTTTGAGGAAGGCACCTTGAAGGGAGTCCAGAAAAAATCTGTTCCTGGTTGATGCTGCTGCTGGGAGGCTCCAGTTCATGTCTGAAATATTGAGGTCTCCAACCAGCACCACCTCACCTGTGTCTGCCATCCTTTGAATGGCTAGCATCAGCTCCCTATTTGTTTCTTCCTCCTGGGCTGGTGTTATATAGACCACTCCTGTGTGGATGTATGGCCCCATTTTCCTTTCCTGCTTAACCCATGGTATCTCTTCCCCATCTTATTCCTCCTGGATCTCTGTGGTCTTTATGCCATCTTTCACATAAAGTGCCAATCATTCTCCCTTCCTACCTGCCCTGTCTCTTCTTAATATGTTGTAGCCAGGTATGGCCATCTCCCAGTCGTGGTCATCATTACACCAGGTCTTTGTGATGGCCACAAAGCCCAGGTCCAACTGCACCATGACAGCCCCCAGATCCTCCATCTTGTTGCTAATGCTCCTGGCATTGGCACACATGGCTTTCCATGGTTTGAACTCCCTGGATTGTTTAGCCATTCTACTCCAGCCCCTATTCCTGGTTGTCCTTTATCCCTGGTTTTCCCTGTTGTCTACACTTCTGTTGAATGTTGTCCCCTTTCTGCTTATCCAGCTCTTGGATACACAGTCTTCAGGAGAGACTGCAAGGGAAAGAAAGGTGGGGGGGTGACTGTATATCAGAGATGGGATCAATGCAACTGAAATCCAGGGACAGCACAGTGATGCAGAGGCCCTATGGATCATTCTGGGAGCTGGTAACAGGAATCTTATCTGGGTAAGAGTTGTTTACATACCCCCTAACCAGGAGATTGATAAGGATAAAGACTTACTGGAAAACATACTGAGGATGGCTGACAAAGGCGAGTTACTACTGGTTGGGGACTTCAATCTATCGGATGTAAACTGGTCCACCTTCACTGCCTCCTCAGAGAGTAGTAGAGAATTCTCATTGCATTACAGGGGGTTGGGACTTAATCAGTTGGTAGAGTCACCCACTAGGTGATCTGCTATTCTGTTCCTGGTACTCACAAAGAGTGCCAGGGTGTCAGACATGCAAGTGGGGATTAACCTGGACACCAGCGACCACAGGTCATTCTGGCTCTTGATTAACAACACAGAGAACCCTTGTCACACTAAACTCAGGGTGCTTGAGTTCAGAAAAGCAAATTTCCCAAGAATGAGGGAAAGAATTAAAGAATGGCTGGTAACCGATGCAACAGGGAATGTGGAAGTCACCTGGATAAAACGAAAAATGCTGTAACTATAGTCACAGCAGAATGTGCAAAGCAAATAAACAAATCCAGAAAATCAAAGAACCCACTCTGGTTTTCCAAAGAGGTGTCGACTATAATTAGAGATAAGAAAAAAGCTTATAGAAAGTACAAGAGACCAAATCCAAGAAGGATAGAGAAAAATACAGGATTAAACTCATGGAAGCAGGAAAAGCAATTGGGGTAGCCAAGGCCCCGTCAGAGGAAAAAAACAGAGCAGGGAGTGAAGAGGGGGAACAAAACATTCTTTCATTTAATACAGAGAAAAAAACGAGGGAGGAAAAACCAGGTTAACAACTAAAGAGGGACAGCTAACTGGCCCAGTGATGTAGAAGGCTGAGGCGCTGGGGTTGGGAGTGGCTTTCGGAGTCAGAGGGTCAGCTGGGGGAGGATGATTGAGCATCCCATGGACTGCTCTCCTCCTCCAGGGAGGGTGGGGATGACCACTGAGGCTCTAGCTCCTGGTTTATGGCTTGGGGCTGGTGCATGCTCGGGGTCAAAAAGAGTGAGGCAGTGTGGACGATGTCAGATCTACAGCATACGGTAGCATGCACAGCAGCATCCCTGACATCAATGTACACCCATGCCATGGAGGTGGTGTTAGTCTCAAGCTATAATCCTCTGGCACACTTGAAGACCAGCCTTGATGGCACTGCCATGGATGCACCCAAATCAGCTGCCCCTAGCCTAGCATCCAGGTCTCCATAGTTGTGGGGTAAGTACCCGCTATGAAGCAGCCTGTGAGGGCTAGGGGTGAGGGGGTTCAAGCGCTGGCTACAGCAGGGGTGGGGGACTATGAGATCTGGCTGGAAATGGTAACCAAAGCCACAACTCCCCCAGCCAAGGAGGTAAAAATACCAGAAATAGGATAAGAAAAAAAAAAGGTGGACAGCTGGTGGAAAATGACAAAGACAAGATGGAAGTACTCAATGAATTCTTCTGCTAGATCATCACTCATGAAGAAAAAGGTAATGGCCCAGCACTAGCCAAGGCACATCTCCACAAACAAGGGAGTCGACACCAGCCCCTTTACAAAAGAAAGAATTCTTGAGGAGCTGTCTAAATTAAAGGTGGATGAACCAATGGGGCTGGATGGAATACACCCAAGAGTTCTGAAGGTACTGCAGGAGGAACATGAAGCCCAACTAGCCAAATAATTTACCAAGTCACTGGAAGATGGCTTAGTGCCACAGGACTGGAGAAGGGCCACAGTTGTTCCATTGCACAAGAGTGGTAACAGGGAGGTAGAAGGAAATTACTGCCCAGTCAGCCTGACCTGAGTTGTGGTTAAAGTAATTTATTTATTTTTATTTAGTTTTTGTTGACCAGGTAAGTGCACTAGACAAATCCTGCCTATTTTCAGGCACGACCCGGGGGAAGGGGATACAGATGAATGCCAACTGACTTTAAACCAGATTAAGCTGTTGGAGACATTACTTAAAGAAAGTGTCGGGGAGTTCCTGAAAGAAAGTGGAAAACATGACCCGAAGCAGTATGGTTTCATGGCAGGACATTCATGCCAAACAAATGTAATAGAATTCTTTGACTGGGTTACAAGAGCAGTGGACCAAGGTGTGGTTGTGGACATAGTGTATCTGGATTTTAACAAAGCCTTTGATACGGTTTCACACAGTAGGTTAGCAAATAAATTGGAGCAAACAGGCATAGGTCAGAAATTGGCAACTGGATAAAAAGCTGGCTACAGGACAGGACTCAGAGAGTTATGGTAAATGGCACCTTGTTGCAGGAGAGGACAGTGATCAGTGTGGTTCCACAAGCTCAGTGCTTGGCCCAATCCTTTTCAACATATTCATCAGTGACATCGCTGAGGAACTGAAAGGGAAATTCTGCCTGTTCACAGATGATGCAAAGCTCTGCAATAGGGTGAACACACAGGAAGGGGTCCAAGGAATGGAGGCAGATCTAAGAAAGCTGGAGGAATGGTTCAAGACTGGCAGTTGAGATTCAATGCCAGAAAGTGTAAGATAATGCACTTGGGTAAGAGAAACCCAGGAAACAGCTATGTCCTGGAAGGGCAGCAACTGGAAAAGACAAAGATGGAATGGGATCTAGGAGTTATGATATTGGGTGATTTAAGGGTAGGAAAACAATGTGAAAAAGAAACATTGATGGCAAGTGGTATCCTTGGATGAATAGGTAGGGGTATTACTGGCAGAAAAGCATGAGGTAATCATCCCACTCTATAGGTACTTGGTCAGGCCTCACTTGGAGTACTGTGTTCGGTTCTGGAGACCACTCTTAAAACAGGACATAGACCATCTGGAGTCCATGTAGAGGAGATCCACCAAGACAGTGCAAGGACTACACCATGAAGCTTAAGAAAATAGGCTCAGCCAGTTAAATCTTTTCTCCCTAGAGAAGAGAAGGAACAGAGGAGATATGACAGAAACATTTAAAATTTGTTAAAGGGATAAATGCAGTACATTCCGTTAACCTCTTTCAGGAAAATAGCTAGGACTGCGTGTACAAGAGGACACAACTTATGCCTGGTGGCGATAAATTCACAACCAATGTTAGGAAGTACTTTTTCACAGAGAGTATCATGGACCCTTGGAACAACCTGCAACCTAAGGTGGTGTTGGCTAAGACTATCAGAGAATTCAAACAGGCACGAGACAGTCAATGTAGTCACCTCAACAAGAGCAGTAAATGGGGGGGGGGTAGACATCTTGGGCAGACTAGATGGACCACACGGTCTCCTTCTACTGCCAGATTCTTATGTTCTTATGTTTTGAAAACTGAAAGCAGACTATATACTAGGTATGAGTTATTATTAGAGTAACATTGTGTAAAATAATGGATTTAACAAAAAACGTGAATGTTAGTGACTACTAATGATGTAAATAGAGTGTTAAATAATACTTAACAAGCTGAGAAATGTAAGAACAAGAACAGATAAAGAGACAGTATGGGAATTAATACAATTTTTAGGTTTTGGAATTATTGTCTAACCATCAAATACTTGTGATTTAAAATAGTGTTATACATGCTGCTAAGGAGTTTCTGGGAAATGTGGTGTCATAGCCCATAATACAATCTGAAACAATGCAACCAGTTAGAGCATGCAAGAAATAATGTAAAAGTGATAGAAATTGGACAGGAAATAATATTTTAAACGTGAATAGATGTTTTTCGTGTAAGTACGTTATGGAAAAAATTACATTTTACAGAGAATTGAAAAAAAGACAGAGGAGAACCTAGAAATTTAGTTTTCCATCAATGAAGTACATAAAGAACAAACATATTGGGCTAGATATTCAAAAGTGCACCCAGAACATTCACAATGGGATGTGCAGCACAATCCAGTTGCGCCACAGCAAAATAATGCAATATTCAGCAGATGCACCACAGCATGCCAGCGCAAACCATGTTGACTATAGCACAAATGTACCATGGCACAAATAGACATGTACTAGAGCAATATGAACTGCCCAGGAGCAACAGTGCATTCTGAATACAACAAGTGGAGCAAGTCGCACCATGTGCAAGTGAAAACAGGCAGTGCTGCACAAAGGCACAGGACCATGGTAGTGGAAGCAGGGCAGAACCATAATGGAAAAAATGCGCAGAAGGCACAAACTAAGAGCAGTACTCAATGCACATGGACAAGGCACAGAGCCCCATACAGACCTAGAGAACCAATGTGACCGGGCATGGAATGGCCATAGAACAGACAGCTGCAGGGAATGAGCACCTCAGGACCACAGTCCCAACAGCCAACATGGAATAGCCAAGCACTATAGCCATCATGCAAAGGCACCATACATGCACAGTGAGCCACAGCCACACTGACAGACAGGCACATGGCAGTATGCAGCACATGCCAAACAGCAACACACAAACACAGGTCACTGTACCGCATAGCTCAGCAGCACAGGGAGGACAACACAGAAGGGAGCACCATGCCGGACATGTGGATATGGGCACTCTGTACTGTGGCATGCACAGAGGTGGTCCATACCTGAAAACCATGTAACGGTGACACACAGGGATGTGACAGGCAAGGCAGTGGGCACCTGCCAGTCCTACACTGCATGGACTCCACTGGTCAAGACATGTACCAGCCAGACCCCAGCAATGTACAACACCAGCACACAGCAGCAACAGGCATGTGAGGGAGACACAGAAACACACATGCAAATGGTAGTAAATGGTTTAATCAAAATGAACGGATAAAGCAGAACAGCAAAACAGTAATAAACAGCCAATGGGGTGGAAACAGGAAAGATGAAAAAACAAAAATGTGAAGTGGGGCACAGTGACACAGAGAACAGAACAGTATGGGGATGGGAGTGTGCAGGGAGAGCAAGAGGAGATGAAACAGCAGTCCATGTGGGATGGGGTGAACGGGAGGAAAATCATGGGGCTATACAAAGTACAGTCCAATGATCATTGCCGCAGCCAGCATATGTCTGCAATCAGTCAGTGCACCTCAACCACCAGTGCCCTTGTTGCCACCAGAAGCCTCCTGGACAGGTGGATGTGGACTGCCAGACATGTGATAATGCACAGAGTCAGGCGCTGTAGCTGTAGCATACCATCTTCCAGGATGCCCACACCTCATCGACCTCTCCCTGGCCCTGGACAACCGATGCAAGGGAAACACAGAACAGCCACTGAGTGACTGGTCCCACACAGCAAATGGCCCCCACCCAGGGCTGTGTGTATAGGGATCTAAAGTGGGGCACACCCATGGATGAGGCCGCCAACAGCATGTGCACAGTGGACACCCACAACAGCCCAGGACACCATGTCACACATGGACTGTGTAAATTGCCAGAGAGAACCTAGCACTGTCACATGTGCACAAACACTCCACAGTGAGGGACAGATGCCCCCAGGTGTAACAGTTGAGCTGGCCAATCAGCAGCTGCATGTGTGCACTGAGGGTCACACACAGCCACCACCAGAGACAGCAACAGGGTGCCACTACACAGATGCCACATGCACTATGGCACTACCACATGCTGCCGGCCAACACCGGCAACAGTGACAGTGAACCAGCACATGCCCAAGCACTGCATGCAGGCATTGCCCTGCTGTGTGTACTGGCCCACCCCCCAACACCCATCCCAGCAACTGTTGTGAACTGCATATTGCACACACTTACCTGCCACCTGTCCCACTGGCTCAGTTGCTGCAAAATCAGCTGGCTGCTTGCCCTGTCTATCAGCCTCGGCCCTGGCCTGCCTGCACACCTATGGCCCTGAGAAGGAAAGATATAGACAAGGACTAGCAGAAGCATGCTAACAACATACACCCAGTCCCCCCAAAGCAGGCCCAACATGGTGCACCACTATGCAAAGTGCCATGCTGGGATCTGAGCCCAAAAGACGGGCCCACGGTTGAGGGCCACTGGCACGGTGCAACAGAGGGTAACACATAGCGCAGTGTGGCCTCACCACAGTACCCACACATCCAAACAGGGCTGGCCAGCCCTGTGTGCAGGTGCACATGCACCTTCTGCAGACCCCAATGCACCAGGCCTGGTCATAGTTAGCATGCACTATGCACATACACATGTACTTGGTTTTGGGACCGCACCATGGTGGGCACAGTCCTGCAGTCTCTGCAGCTGCTCCAGATTATGGTGATGCAGGTCACCATAATGGTGAAGGCACACTATAACGGTGATGGCACAGTTCCCCCATCCTGGGCACACCAGTGTGCCTCTCCAGGCCCTCAGCCACACAGGCCCACACCTGGGCCATGCCTCCTGCAGGTCCCCTGCCCCGAATAATTGGTCCTCCAATGTGGCAACCACTGCCACTAGGTTTGCCATCCCAACATTGCTCCAGTTCCTGACCTGACATCCAGCACCCCCAGCACATGCCATGGCAACCGTGCAGTACACAGGCCTGACTGAGCAATGTGGCACCTAACTGTGACACTCGTTGCACTGCTGAACCTGTTGCACCATAGGAATGCACAGAACACTGTTGCATAGCATGTAAATGAGTGATAGACAAGCACCACTGGTGCCGATCGTGCATTCCAGCACATGCGCAAAGTCAGAAGTACAGGCAGGAGACTGGGGTCACATCCACGACCCACATATGAACAAGAGAGCGTATAAGCCATCTTGTGAAGGTCATGCATTGCCACACATACTGCACACCAATGGTGCAATGACCGCACATGCGTGGCATCTGCCAATGGTGCTGCAGGGCCAGATGCACTATGAGAATGTCTTGGGCAACACTTCTGCATTCGTGACACCCACACACAGATGCATGCATGGTAGGACATACATGCACAGTGCAGTCAGATGCATGATACACAGACACGTACAGAGCTCAGCAATCCACGTGCATGGCAATTGAAGTACTGCGCAATGCGCATGAGTGATGAATGCACCTGTGAACTGCTCCGGGGCATTCATGTTGCGCATGACACAGTCCATTGCACATGGAGCAATTCTGCAATATTCAGCCAGAATATGCAAATAGCCTCATGATCAAATGCCAGGAGCAAGTGAGCACATTAGCATCTCATTACTGGTTGCTCCCAAGCTCATTTGCATGAGTTGAGCCATAAAAGCAACACCACACAGCACTGGTCACTGACAGGCATTGCAGCCTTTAAGGTAGGTTTGATTGCATTTTGAGCTCTGACTATTGTACTGCAATGCCACAATTCAGTGTTGCACAGCAACAGGAAATGCAACCAAGCAGCTCATCGCTGCACCATTACTGTTCACAGGAAGCAGAATGTCAGAATCAGAGGGTGCTGAGGAGCAGGGGCCTGCCAGGAAGCTCACTCCAAACTTCACCAAAAATGAGAAGCAGGCCCTGTTTGAGGCCTACCTTGAGAGGGAGGAACTCCTGAGTGGGGCAACAGGGACTGCACAGGAACAGGCCAGTGGATGGGATGTGGTGGCGACCTATGTCAACACCCATGAACACCACAGCTGCACTCCATAGAAGTGCAAGAAGAAGATGGGCACTGAAAAATGACATATTAAGGAGAAAATAGCTGCCGTCTGGGCATCACGCAACAGGACGGGTGGCAGACCATCCACAGCACCTGTCCTCTCAGCAGAAGAGGAGCTGGTGGCAGCCACCATCAGTTAGGAAGCTGTTGAGGTTGTCCTGAGGGTGGGTTCCAGACAGGAGGCAGCCCGTCACAGCACTGTGAGTACCCCAGTGGCGGGGGGGCAGTGTATGTAGGCCACTGGTGTGCCATGTACATGGCAGGAGTACATATATTCTGTACTTGTTGCATCATGGTGTGATGCACCACCTTCACAGCCACACTGTGGACTGACACGGTCCCCTGTGTGCTGTGTGTCATCAGCATGAGGCATGTGGTGGTTGGGAAGTGCAGGGTCCCTGGGGTGCACGTCACCCAGCATGCCTGTCAGTTGTGTGTGCACTGCAGGATGTGATGGCATGTGTACATTCACAGTGGTCACCATCAGCAGCATGTCACACTGCACAGGGCATGCACTTGTGTGCTGTCTGGGGGGGCATGCCTATCATATGTGTGCATGTGTATCACAATGCAGTGTGTGCGCACAGATGCAGACACATGTCCTGAGCCTTGCAAATGTCTTGCCAGTCATGGCTTGTGGTGCAGCCACAACACATGAAGGTGAGGCCTGCAACACCTGTGGCACACATGCAGACATTGAACAGTACACCAGACTACCTGCACTGCATCTATGACACAGTAAACACTAACCATTCTGTCCTTCAGCTCCTTCACACCTCGGGGTGCTGTGCAGGATGAGACTGGCAATGTGGCAGAGGACAATGCCATGCCATCCACATCTACATAAATTGTGGCCACCGCTAGGGGGTGCCCTACCAGTCTGGGATTGGTGGATTTCCATTGACCGGGGGGGTGAGGATCCATTGGCTGACCTCCTTCTCTGTGCTTGTGCTGGCAACACAGGATGATGATGAGTATGACAGTGATGATGACCTCACCCTGATCATGGGCTGCACCGGTATTGACACCCCTCCCCAAAATCAGGTATTCACACAGGCAACAGCAGGTAGCTCTGGCAGCCCAGCGAACATGCAGGCCCCACCGCCTGCTCGGTGGCATGTGGTGCTGCTGCCAGTTTTAGCAGGGGACGTAGCACAGGTGTGGTCACTGATGCCATTGGACAGGTCCAGCAGGCTGTAGTCATGCTGCAGTGACCTGTGGAGGACACTATGCAGCAATCCTCAGGGGTTGCCATAGGCACCGGCAATCAGTCCCCACCCCATCGGCGGCCCCCTGTTTGTCGTTTCCAGTCGAGGGATATTACATGGCGTGCTGCCTCCCCTTCAGCCTGTCGGCATCAAGACCATGATATGCCTGGTGCAGACAGGCTGGATGAGCACACCAGGCTGCTGCAGGATTCTGTGGGCAACCAGGCAATGCTCAAGGCAGAGATACCTGTGCTGCAGGTTGAGGTATGTCAACTGGCTGAGTGCAGGGCCATGGGATGTGTATAGCTGATTGGTGAAATCCGGCAATGGTGGGAGTCCATAACCGCATTGCTGGACCACATTGCAGAGACCATCTCTGTGGGCTTTGCAGCACTGGCATCCACTGGTCACAGCAGGGCAAGCAGGACTTCCTGTAGTGCATCGTCTACACCAAGGCCTTGGTGTCTGGTGACCCCATCGAGGCTGACATCACCCACTGCCATGCCCATCCCTGCCACACCTGGGAATAGTCTGTTTGCCAGTTTGTACACACCCATGAGAACCTGGTTGCATTCTCATGCCTTTGCCCCCTTTAACATGGTGATGACACCACTTGTGGCTGTTGAGCAGCCTGTGACTGCCACACAGTCAGGGTGTGGCCCCGCATGTGGCTGTAGCAGTTGTGGTTCTACACAGTTGTCCTGAAGGGTGCACTGCCCAGTCCAGTCTCTTGCTGCTGTAGCCAGCTACGAGCATGTCTGGCGGTGGCCAGGTTTGTGTGCTATTGCTTACATGTGGCCTGTGTCATGTCCAGCATGTGTGTGGGCAGTTTTGCTGGACCATGTGGCATGAGCACAATGAGTGCAACACTGTGTTGTCATTGCCTGTGTACTGGTGCTTTCTCTCTGATCCATGCCACAGCCTACAGTACTGCTGTGTGTGTGTGTGTGTGTGTGTGTGTGTCTCTGTCCATGGCTGCACTGTTGTGTATGTCCCACCAGGTGCTGTGTGCCCAGTTGTATGCCCTGTGGTGGTACTGCTGCATATGCCTGCCTGTGATTGTCCACATGGCTCTATAGCACACAGCACCTGGGTGGTTGGGTCTGTATCTGTTGTTCCATGGAGGTGTGGGGGTGCGTGTGCATGCATGCATGTCCACCTGTGTGAGGGGTGTGTGTTCATGTGTCCCTGCATGCATCTCTCTGTGTGTCCATGTGTGTGTATGTGTGGTGCTGTGCATATCCTGCTTCCCTGTGTGGTACTTGTCACAAATGCACTCAGCAGGTCAGGCCCTCTGCTCCCACAGTGCCAACCTCAGAGCACAATATAGTTAACAGGTAACAGAACAGGGTAACCCTCCTGTTTGCTTGTTCCTCTTAATCACCTTTAGTCTCAAGTTCTGGGGGGAATTCAAACTGTGAACCTTGTGTTAGCATACCCAAATGTACAGGCACAGATAATCTGCTCTTCAGTGGAATGCCAGATATCTTTCGCCTAAAGGCACCAAATCAGGTATCCAAAATGAACCCTTAAAACTCTTTAAATGACCTTAGGTATATTCTTACCTTTTCCCAGTTTGGTAACACCACCAAGCTCTGAACAGTTTTTGTCAGTCTTAACCTTCTATACGTCACATGCAAAAAGAACTTCGAAGACACACCCAGGCAGTCTTTGGAATAAAAGGTTTACTTAAACATGGATACAAATATGTTAAATGTAAACACAGAACAATATATCAACAAGCATACAATCACTTAAAAGAACAAGGTTAAAGTACAAAACACAAACTCCTACCACAATACAATTAGACTTTTATCTTGTATCTAATGTATTACCTCTTTACAGTGCTTAAGTTAGATCTTGTTTCTTAAGAGCCCAAAAAGAAATGTCACTCAGTTGAAACACAGAATACAGTTTAAAACACTGTGTTCCCACCCCTTCTATGATGTCATCTAGCTTCTCCTTTTAGAATATAAAAAATTATAGAAACAATGATCTTCCTGTCAGGAGATATTTTAAATACTGTGACTTCAGCAAAAACTAATTTCCCAATATGACTTCTTAATTAACACCCCCTCTTTGATCTGGAGCAGTTCCTCTTCCCAGGGCACATCAAAGGATTTTTATGACTTTTCACACCATGGTATAAAAATGTTTTTGTCCTCTAAAATGTCATAAAAGTATGCGATCCCTATATCCTGGCAGCTGGGTCAGTTCAGATTACAGGAGACCCTTAATTAAGTCTCTCTAGACTTTTAATTACCTCCTGGTTTCAGGTCACTTGACTGAAACTGAAACCTGGGGGAACTCATGGAAGCACTGACAATCACACACTATATTTTTTTATATTAAAAGTATCATAGAACAATCATAACCAGCTGGTCAAGCATCACAGTACTCACCTGCAGTTCCCATAGTGCTCCTCAATGATGGTGTCCCTGTGCCTCCTGGCATGGGCAACCAGCCTGGGGTCCCTCCTCTCCATGGCTGGCTACACCCCCCATCCAGCTGGTCCTCCTCCTCATCATCATCTGTACAGTTGCCCTCATCCACCTGGACAGGTATACCATGATCAATGGCCATGTTGTGCAGCATACAACAGGCCAGAAATATGCTGTAGGCTTTCACAGGGCTGTACTGTAGTGCACCACTGGATATGTCTAGGCAATGGAAACACATCTTGAGCATGCCAAAGACACGCTCTATGATGTTGCATGTGGCGATGTGTGCCTCATTGTAATGCCCCTCAGCACCATTGGTGGTTTGCTGTATGGGGGTGAGCAGCCAGGGTAGGAAGGGATAGGTACTGTCATCTGTGGGAAAACACATGTGTTGGTTGCTGCCTCTCTTTGCCTGTTTCCACCCCCACTTCCAGATCACACTGCTACCACCTGTCACTCTGTGTGCCCTGGCCAATGCCCCCCATGAACGGCTGCTGTGCCACAATTCCCAGCTCTGCATGTGTGTGTCCTACATGCCTGGGCCCCTATGGCCATGCTCCCCTGCATTGTTGTCATCCTCCATTTCGAGTCCTGTCTCCTCACCTAGCAGTGTCCTTGTTCCCCACCTCCCCATCCAGCTGCTGTGTGGTGTACCACATGGCTGCTGTTTTCACCCCTTCCCAGTCCCTACTCACCAACTAGGTGCCCCATGGGGATCACCCCACTTTCAAATTGCTGGCACAGGATGGAGTGGTCCCATATAAATGCATCATGTGTACTCCCAGGGTGCATGGCATTGATGATGCACCCAGTGGCATTGCACACCACCTGGCAGTTGATTGGGTGGCATCCCTTCCTGTTCATGTATACAGCACCTTCTGGGCCAGTGGTGCATGTATGGCCACATGGGTGCAGTCAATGGCCCCTATCATGCCTGGCCTGCATGCCACCCTGTGCATTTCCTGCATGTTTGCTGTGTGCTGTGCCTGTGTGCTTGGGAATTTTATATATGCCAAAGTATGTGGCAGCAGAGCACTGAGGACCTGAGTGAGGCAGTGGGAAGCAGCTGACTGTGATATGCCAGCAGTGGCACCCACTGGTTTCTGGAAGGTGCCCATGGTGAACAGGCACATTACTGCTGTCATCTTGGTCTCCACCATCACGGCATGACTACTTCTGGTGGGTGCCTGCAGCTCATCAGAGCACAGCTCACAGAGGTGCCTCAGAATTACCCTGTTAAGATGGTACCGGTCCACTATCTCTGTATCATTAGAGTTCTCAAATGTGAGCCTGGCATGGTACCATCTCTGTTGGACATACCACTGTTGGAACAAAGGCTTATAATATCACTTTTTATAATAATGCACTTGGATTCACCTCAGGCCTTACCCAAAAATTATTTCAAAAATTACTCAAAATAATAAATATTCACATGTGATATTATCCTATGCTCGCCAGATTCAAAAATGATGGTGAAAAACACTGTTGCCACACTTTGGATTATATAAGAGATAAATATATTTTATTCACATGCAGTATGTAGGCAAAGCAAAGAATACAGAAATCGTAGCCTGCTTAGAGGAGTATTGCTTAACTGTACTGCAACCAGCTTCGCTCTAGTTCTTTTAAGCAATTACGAACTGTTTAATTACCTTAAGTAAAGAAAACAAAAATAAATGAAATATTGAAATCAAAGCCTGATTTAGGGGAGGATTGCTTAACTGTACTGCAAGCAGCTTCACTCTAGTTCTTTTAAACAATTACAAACTGTTTAGTTACTCTAAGTAAAGAAAACCGAAAAAAAAAATGAAATATTGAAATCGAAGCCTGATTTAGAGGAGGACTGCTTAAACTTTTCTGCAACATGCTTCGCTCTAATTCCTTTAAATAATTACGAGCTGCTTAGTTACCTTAAGTAAAGGAAACAAAAAATAAATAAATAAATAAAACAATGCAATATTGAAATCGAAGCCTGCTTAGAGGAGGATTGCTTAAACTTTACTGCAACCTGCCTCGCACTAGTTTTAAAACCTCCACCTGTAGTCTATTGTGGTTCATTACGGCTTCCACCATGTTGCTAAAAGCATTTTCCCCTCAGGCCTACCCAGCAGCTACCTAAGAGTGGAAAGGGTGCCCGCTTCAAAAAATTTTTAATCATTGGAAAGCTGCAGCATCTCTTCCCCTGTGAAGCTCCTTGCTCAAGTATTTAAACTGTACGTGCTGTTTCGGGCTCACTTAGGAGCACGCTGCCTGCCTAGACTTACTCGGTTTGTACAATTCTGTCCATTGGCATACTATTTGTAATCTGAGCACAATACCATTGTTTTTTTTTAATCCTCCTCTCCCCTACTTAAAGCCCCCTCTCTCCTCTCTTTCCATAGATCCTGCTGAGAATCGGAGATCGTGAGGCACTCGTTGCGCTGCCCTCCCCCCATGGAACAAGCACCAGACACCAAACCCATCCCCCTCCTACCGGAGCATCGGAGGTTGCAAGGGACGAAAAAAAAAGCGCTCCCCAAGCTGTGCACCCCTCGCCTTACCTGCACGGAGCCGCACAGATCCTGGTAACCAGAATTCTAAGGTACATCAAAAACTGAACTCCAGGCTGATCGATGTGCCTGGGCAGACAGCATCCCATGACCTTCTACAGCTTCTCTGATGGAGCCCCGCTGGCGCTGCGCTGGCTCCCCACCACCCTCACCACCGCCCTTGGTGAGCATCTGCTTATATAGCAGTGGTCACGTGAGCTGTATAACCTATCAGCTCACTTTCCCATCTGCAGGTTATCAGACCTCTCCACTAGAGGTTGCATCAAAAACCTCACTGCTAGCCTCCTACTCCTTAAAATGGATAAAAACCCTGCTGCCAGCTGTCAGCTGTAGGAACCTAAAATTCTATCCCCCTCACTCCCCTGAGCCCAATAACTGCAAAACAAATGCTAAAAATCGTCCCCCTCAATCCCATAAGCCCATTAACTGTGAAACAAATGCTAAAGAATGTCCTATATATGTGAGGCTAAACAAGCCTTTTCCAATCACATGGAAACCCCTCCTGTTTACCCCCAGTTATAATGCTCCCTCTCACTGGAATCTCTCTGACCTACTCACCTCCCCTCCCAGCCCCACAGGCCCCTTGTCTAGGCTTAGGCTAATACTTTGGGGGGGACATTGAAACCAACCCCGGTCCCTTCTCTCCTAACCTCACCCTTAGTGACCCCACAACCCCACTCTGGGCAAACACCAGGGGGCTCAAGCTGGTGCACATGAATATTGGGAGCCTGAGGCATAAAATGCCTGACCTTGAGGCTTGGACCCTGCTCTACAAGCCTGACATACTAGCAGTGATGGAGACATGGCTAAAGCCCCACATCCTCCATCATGAAGTCAAATTGGCCAGCTATCAGGCCATAAGAAAGGATAGAACAGGAAAGAAAGGGGGGTCCTTATCTACCTCAACTCCTCCTTAAATGCTACCCTGATCAATCTCCCCACTCCTAACGGATCCCTGGGTGAGGTATTACTTGTCAAACTACTCCTCGGAGACACCAAACCTCTCTTTATCGGGTGTGCCTACCTCCCACCCCAAACCGCTACCCCCTCCTTAGAATCCTTCACAAATGCCATCCACAATATCCTTCTGGGGGAGACCTTCCTCCTCGGGGACTTCAACCTAAACTGGTTTTCCCCAAATACCTCCAGAATCAAGAACCTTATACTGGATGCATCACTTACCCAAGTGATAGATTTTTGCCAACCAGGCTCAACACCAAGTCGGTCAACCACTCACTACTCGACTGGGCACTCGCCTCCAGCCCTGATCAGATACTGACTGCTGGGATTATGTCCAACTCCCTGAGCAACCACTCCACTATCTTCTGTATCTGGTCCAATAAACCCCCTAAGGTCACCGCCAGAGTGATTGAAGCAAGGAACTTCAGCCGGTTTTTACCCACTGACCTCTGCTCTGACCTTCTGAAGGTGGACTGGGGCCCCATTGTCTCCCTCCCCATAATTGATGAGGCACTGGATTATTTCACCAAGATGTTCCTGTTAATAGCTTACCAACATGCCCCCTGGAAAAAACTCAGAGTACAGGGAAAATGCCACAAATGGCTTAACCCTAAACTAAAACACACCATGCGACTCCGGGACAAGGCATGGGGTCTCTACAAATCCTCCGGATGCAGACCAGACTGGGAGAAGTATCAGTGCCTGAGGAACCAATGCAAAAAAGCTACAAAATAGGGCAAATCCAAATTCCTTAGGGACCTCCAAACTACCCATCTAAGTGACCCCAAGAATTTCTGGGGCCACATAAACTCTCTCCTTAAAGGGCCCTTAAATGAGCATGATGCTTCACTCCTAGTTGGGGACTCATTTACCAATGACCCTACTAAAGTGGCTGAAGTGTTCTGTGTATCCTTTACAAATCCCAACGGTTTCCCCCCAGCAGTGCCTGGGACCCCCTTATTCCCCTGCCCAGACACGATGCTACCTCACCCCTTATTCCACCTGAAACTAGTTGATCCTAACACAGTACTGCCCCTCCTGTGCAAAATAAACCCCGACTCCTCTTCTGGAAATGACCTTCTAGAGCCCTGGCTGTTGAGGGCTGCAGCCCCAGCCATCACCTACCCCGTTACCCTGCTCATCAATAGATCCCTCCAAGAAGGGATGGTCCCCAGTAAATGGAAAGTTGTTACCATAGTCCCCATCCACAAAAAAGGAACTCGGGACAGAGTGGAGAACTACAAGCCCATCTCTCTTCTCTGCCCCCTGGGAAAAATACAGGAAAGACTTGTCTATGATCAACTTCAAGTCTACCTGGAACATCACCTGCTCCTTTCCAAAGTACAGCACAGCTTTCAGAAAGGCCACGGCACTGACACCACCCTCATCTGGCTAACATCGGACATGCTAAATGCCATGGACCAAGGCACCCCAAGGGGCACCCTATTCATTGACCTATCCAAGGCATTTGACTTGGTCAACTATGAGCTTCTCCTTGCCAAACTTCATTGTCTCAGCCTGGACCAGCTCTCACTGTCCTGGACCATGAGCTACCTGACAAACAGGTCCCAAAAAGTCCGCTGGTGGGAGCCCAATCCAACCCGAGGCCCATGACCTCTGGGGTACCCCAGGGCTCCATCCTGGGCCCACTACTATTCTCACTATTTCTAAATGACCTTGAAGAGGATTGTGCACCTTGCAACCTTATCCTCTACATGGATGACACTGTAATCTACTTCAATGACCCCCAACCCTCGGTTATCTCATCCAAACTCCAGGCCAGCCTCACAACACTTGAAGCATGATTCACTGCAAACCTCTTAAAACTAAATGAAGAAAAAACAAAAGCAGTCCCCTTCGGGACCTGATGGCTGGGCAATGACCGTAGTGGGCTACTCCAACTCTCGACAGACCAAGGAAGGCTAGCAGAAGTCTCTGACCAGTCCAGGTACCTTGGGGTTCTCCTTGACCAGGAGCTAGCCTACAAACTTCATATAGATGCCTTAACCAGATCCATACATCAGAGGCTTGGCCTCTTATACCGCTTGGGGAACTCCCTTTCTGGGGAAGCACAACGAGTCATAGCAAACTGCAACCTCCTTCCCACATTACTATATGGCTCCCTCCTACTCCAGTCCCTCAGGGAGTCAGAGCTAATCAAGCTCACTACCCTCTACCACAACATTGCTCGCTTTGGAACCAACTCCTCCCCAAGGAGACATCACTGTGAGGCTCTTAATGACCTACACTGGCTGACCCTAAGGCATAAATCATCCTATGCTGTCACCTGCCTTACTTATAAATTCACCTCCCTTGGCCACCCACCTCACCTTAGTGGCCTGCTCACCCCAAAGTCTCCATCCAAAACCTTCGGTCTACTACAAGTTGACTCCTGAACATCCCCTGTATTTGGACCAACCAAGGAAAGCGCTCCTTTCAGTTCATGGCCCTCACTTCTGGAACTCGCTCCCTGCAAGCTTACTAGACAAGCCCTCCCTCTCCTCATTCAAAGCAGGTCTTAAAGCGTACCTTATTGAGCTGAGCCTTTGTGCTGTAACCGCTAGGTCATGTCCTCAACCTAACCCCTCTCAATGACAACTGACTTATATCTATCTCCCTTTGGACTGCCTATAAGCAAACACTAATGTTACTGTAGACCTGTTGCAATGAAACTGTACTCACCAACTCTGTCTAAATGTACCCTACTGACTGTGAATGTACTCTGAAACTGTGTTACTGTATCCTCACCTAATGTAAAGTGGTTGATGTACTCAACCCCGGGTCGCCCCTGAAAAAGGGATCTCTGGTCTCAGAGGGCTTACCTGGTCAACAAAATCTAAATAAATAAAAAAATAAACAAATGTACAAGTCCTAAATATTTATAACTAGCATAAATATCAAGCATAATAAAATTGTAGAACTAAATTAAAACTAATTGGCAGCAAAGCTGAAAGGAAAAGGACTTTTGAAGTATCACAAGGACAAGATTTGGTTCTTTGTTCAAAAATTGCATTACATAAGCATTGTGATTACCATTGTTGTATAAAGGATATTATTGTTAAAGTAGTCAGTTTGAGGTTTATGTGCAAAAGTTATAAAATCTGAAGCAGTGATACATTCTCCAGTATTTTCCCAGTCTTCAGTTATGAGTAAGGAGTAAAGAATAAAAGATCTTGAAAAAACAAATGAAAAATATTTAGAGATAACTGACCAGCTAAATCATGAACAAAGATGTTTAGAAAGGGAAGCAAGACAGTTAAGGGAACAACTACAAGAAAAATCACTGGAATGTAGTAAATTCACAGGCCAAGTTGAGCTATTAGAAAAACAGTTAGATGTAAGTAATGTGAAAATATCTGATGCAGACTGTGTCCTAATCAACTTAAAGACTGACATTGCTGCCTTAAAAATTTTGAATGAACAGCTAAAAGAGTAGAGCTCAGCTGCTGAGGCAGAGAAGGCCAAAATATTGAAGACTAATAGGAAGTTCAGAGAGTGGGGCACAGCTTTGGAAATGGAAAAAGCAAAATTAGAGCATGCAAATGAACAGGTTACAAAGGAGCTAATGAAAATGGTACAAATGTATAATAATGTAAGGGAGCACTATAAAAGTGATAAGAAACAGTGGGCGGACAGGGGAAGACACTCTTAGCCAAATGGAAAGAGGAAACCTCAGAACAAAGAAGCATAAGCTGTTCACCCCTAGGGTATCTACCCCAGGGTAATGAACAAGAGACTTGTCCTTTTTGGGATTTCTGTGGTGCAGGTCCCACAAATGGAACAGTCCCTTGCCAACCACACTTACCTGCTCATTCTAGTGTTGAAAAAGAGTTAAAACAAGAAATAGTGCAAAAAGAAAAAATACATAAAGACAGAGAGATCAGTGCACAAACAGAAAAAGAGGATAGCCAATGGAAAGAGTGGTGTGCCCTTTTGGAGCAACACCTCTATAAACTAGGAAAAGAAGTCAGCAATTTACAGGGCCAAAATGGTGATACCAAAAGCAAAAGTAAAAATCACATAAGAATAAATGCATCTGAGGAATCTGGCTCAGATGACTCCTCCCCTGAAAATGAATATTCCTGTTCAGAAGAGGAACCACATGATAAGCATAAAAAGCGATATAAAATTAGGCAAAAAAGAAGCTCTGATTCTGAAAGTGACTCATCTGATGGGTCCAGGAAAAATAAAAAGATTTATGAAAAGGAACAGGGGTATTTAAAATCAAAAACTGATACACAAGCTTTGAAACTGGTAGGTGAGAGATATAATTCTAAGTCTGCGAAAAAGAGGCTTTGAGCAGCATATTCAAAAACTAAAAGAGTGTTTTGAATCAGTGTGCATAAATGATGAGGGAGAACAGAGTTTTGTGATTAGGTGGTCTGTTGATGATCCTCGATCAGAGTGGTCAAGAAAGTCTAGAGAAAGTAGGAACAAACCTGACAAACTGTATAAATTCCTAAAAAAGGAGTTTGGTAAATATTGCACTAAGGGGGGCAGCCAGACGTGTAGCCTACCAAATGCAGTGTGGGGCTGATCAAAGTCCTAGGGAATATTATTGTAGGCTAAAGGATGTGTACTTTGGAGCAGAAGATCACTCAGACAGTGATTCAGATGACTTCTGAGATGCATATTACCAAGGTTTGCCCCCTAGTATAGGGACACAATTGGCATTTGATCTTAACAGGAGGTCCAGGGACATTCACTGGATTGCCAGACAGGCAGACCTCATCAGGAACTCTGGAAGAGGTGATGACTCTCCTCCAAAGAAAAAGGGAGGGGGTTCCAATCCCAAGGTCCAAGTGTCTGTAGTAACTACCTCGGATACTTTGGTTATGGAAGGGGATGAGCTATCAAACTCCAAAAACAGGAGACAGAGAAAGAACAGAGGTATAAACACTCAACCATAAAAAGCTGTAGAGCAGCCTAAGGCTGTGTCTGACTCCACAGTAGTAACCCAACATACCAACCCTGCCCAAGTTTCCCCTGTGGTGGTTCCACCACCTGACCCTGAGTCACAGTTCTGTCAAAACCCTCAGCAATTCCCTCAACCTCAGTAATACTAAAACCAAGGACCCTCCTGTGGAGGTTATGATCCTGGTAGAGGACATGGCCAAGGGTATGGGAGAGGATACTACAGAGGATTCAACAACGACTACAGAGGTGGTAGAGGTGCCTATAGGGGTGTCAAAACTATAACAATGAGCAATATGGTTACAGGTTTCAAGAAAGATCTCAGTCTAGCTCCGCAGATATGAAGGAGATGATCAAGAAGTCACAGGAGGAAATACAGGGAATAAAGGACCAGATGGGAGACATAACAGTGTTTCTCCAATGCTTTGCTCCACATCCCCCTCTACCTCCTGGTTTCCCTGTGCCTGTGCAAACTTCACCTGTAATTCCCAGCAACCAGTAAAAATGGCCAGTGACTAGAGCCTTCTGTCTTTCCTAATGCTGCCCAAGTTCTTGAAATTGCAATTACTGACAATGGTAATAAAACTGCTATGAAAATGGAAAATGAGAGTGTTAATGCAAAACCTGACCTTACACTAGAGTTATCCTGAGTTACTGCTGCAGGCAGTGTAGAGTGTCACAGTAAACCTGTCATGTTGCCAGGAGTTAAGAAAAGCAAATTCTACCTGGGCAACTTAATCCCTAAAGGGGGACAGATAGGTTTTACTGTGACACCAACACTGAAAACAGCCTAAATCATGAAGCTTTAGTTGACTCTAGAGCGGAAGTTACCTTGATGTCCAAAAGCTTTTATTACAAGCTGGTTGATGCAGAAGGTGACTCAAAGGTGTTAAAAACCCTCTCTGATGGCTTGTAAGTAGTAGGTTATGGAGGAGGGGCTCAACAGACCCTCGGTAAAGTGTGGCTAAAATTGAGGTTTGGCAAGATGGAAGTCAACCACCCGGTGTATAACACTGATAGGACTGGGGATGATTTCTTGATTGGAAATGACCTCCTAAAAAGATTTTGGCCTATCATTGACTATTTCCATGGAATTCAGTGGGCACAGGTAAACCAGCCCATTCCATTTGGAAAGAGTCTTAAGGTTGCTAAACAGCCAGAATCATGTTATGTTAAGAAAACTGAGGCAATGATTAAACTGAATTTTGTACATTCTGATGTACCTGATGTGTCTGTACTAGGTGATCCTCAAAGTTTGACTCCATGGAGAAGTAGAGTCCACGTGGTTTGTCTGTAAAGAATGATGTGGTAAAGTCTGAGATTAATGCAAGAGGCCTCATTTCTTCACCAAGGAAGTTGCCCTCCTCATCGGATCTGGATACTGCACTGGCCGCTAGCCCTGCCACACTTGAGGTTTGCTCCTTTTCAGTCACTGTCTGTGACTCGATGCTCTGGGTATCTGCTACCATCAGGGCATCCATGAGGTTCTGTTTGCTGGCTTTCACCTCGAATGAGACTCCTCTGTCCCCGCACAACTGCTTTAAGTAGTCTACAGTGTGCCTGCTGTAGTTGGAAGCCATCTTCTTCCCTAACTATGGCTACTCTGACTTGCACTTTAGAAAAAAAATAAAACGGGTAGGAGCTTGACTGTACGACAGGTGATATAGTTCTGTCTCCTTTTTAAAAATAAATCACTGCCTTTTTCTTTCTTTGCAAGTGAACTGATGGTCTCAAGCTGACACACTGAACAATCAGAGCTTGTAATACCAAAATTTATCACACCACTGCCAACCAATCTGTCACAAACCCACTCAGCAGGTCAGACCCTCTGCATCCACAGTGCCAACCTCTGAGCGCAGTCTTGTGAACAGTTAACAGAAACAGGGCAACCCTCCTGTCTGTTTTGTGGGTTCAAATCAACCTTTGGTCTCAGTTCTGGAGGGATTCAAACTGTGAGCCTCTTGCTAACATACCCAATGTACAGGCTCAGATAATTCTGGTCTTTGAGGGCCAGCTATCTTTAGCCTATGGGCACCTAACCAGGTGTACAAAATGAACACTTAAAAACTCTAATAAAGACCCAAGATTACTCTTACCTTTTCCCAATTTCATATTACCATATAAGCTCATGCACAGTGTTGTCACACTCTTAACCATCCACACATCACAGGCAAACACAGAAGGACTTGGAAGACACAAATAGTCTATTAAAACAATGAGAAGTTTACTTAAAAATAGATAAAAATGTAAGGAGTAAATACAGAACCATATATCACAAAACATACAAATCACTTGAACAAAACAGGTTTAAAAATGCAGACAAAATATCCTACCACAGTACTCTTAGAATTGTCTTTTCTAAGGTATTCTTATCTCATAGTGCTGTAGATGTTTCTTTTTCAGAGTCCAAACATTTTTGACAAAATGGAAAACAGAATACTGTTTAAAAACTGGCTTTGCCAACCTCTTTGCGTGAGGTCACCTAGCTCCTCCCTGTCAGAATGTAAAACAATGTACAGTATCTATATAAAACAGGATGTCTTATCAAAGGTAAATTAAAAATTCTGCGACCTCAGCAAAACTCATTTTTTTTCAAATGACTTTCTTTGATCTATGAGTAGCTTCCCCTTTCCAGGACATCAAAGGACTTGTTATGTCTCTCTGCCAGATCTCACGGAGGTGCAACATGCTTTTGTATCACCATGTGAATTTTACTGTGTTTCCTCTGAACGTTATAAAAGTTTATGATCTATCTTGGCAGTTGGCAAGCTGCAATTAGTCAAATAAAAAGAGGTTCCTAAATTTTAAGTCTCTTCTAGCCTATAATTATCTCTTGGCCTTCCAGGTAACACCTATTAGCTAAAACCTGGGAGGGCGGCGTCATTCCACAAACTGTCAGCATCTCTCATGAAAGACATTCAATAACACATTTTTATATTACAAAAAGCATAGATTAATCAGAACCAGCTGTCTGAGTGTCACAGGAGGGGCTAACAGTAACACCCTCAAAGAGGACTCAGATCAATCGTAACTTGATGGTGATGTCTCCCAGTAAGTGGGACATAAATGGGATGCTGGCAAAGCTGGCCCAGAACTGCTTAATTCTTTGGTGTGTGAAGACCTGTGTTGGATGTCCTGACAATTTTGGATGAGCATGGACTTATACTAGACCAAAACCTTGAAGCCACACCTGCTTGGAACATTATTTGGGATTTGATTTTGCCACCACAAGGGGGTGCTAAACCAGCTGCTGAAACTGACTGTTACAGAAAGGACTTTCTTCCAGTATTGGATTAAGCAAGGCCTATGTTTTGCATATTGAGAATTTGGACTAAAAGTAATGTTTTAGACTTTATGTTAAAAGCCTGAACAAGAGACTGACCTTGGAATTTACCAGCCAGTAAGCCTGCAGTGCTGCTAAATAGCACCGAGTCCAGAGTTGCAGGTTCAAAAGCAGAAAAGAACTGAAACAGAAAAGTGTCACAGAGTCCAGCTACCCAAAACAACATTGCTTTCCACAGGGAGAGATCTTTCTACAGACTGTGCTGAACTGCTAAAATCTTGTCTGATTTTTCCCACTAAATCCTGAAGTGACTTTTGACGATTTGTGACATCAAGCAGGAATGATACAGCCTGCATTGCTTCATTGATGTCAAAAGACTCTACAGTTCCAGGTTCAAGGGAAAAGACAGCAGACTAAAGTCAAACTCACCACCAAGGACATTTGCCATCCAAAACCAAAAGTTCTCACCAAGACTTTGAAAGTTAAAAAGTAGAAGACCCCATCTACAGCTAACTAAAACATAAGAATTCCTTTATCCTGCTTTTAGTACTTATTTGGCTATCTGGGGTGGTAACTTAGTGCATTTTAGCTCCAAACCTTCATTATATGGTTAAGCTAGAATTTAAATCTAAAGAAAATACCTTTTACATACTATAAAGTTTAAACAAGTATCATTCCAAGATAATCTGAAACACTAGTATAATGAGTTGCAAGTTCTCATAGTAAAAAGAAAAGGTCATGCTATTTATAAGTATGGTAAAGAAATAGTATAATTTGTCATTTATTATGCTGACTATTGCTTGTTTATTTACATTGCTCATTGCTGAAATTTGTTTTATTTGTTATATACGATTCACTTGACTTTCTAAAATCTGTTTTGTTTACATTATACTTTATGTTTACATTATTTTTATTGTGCTTGTTATTTATGCTAGTTATGAATATTTAGGACTTTTACAAATGTGAATAAAATATATTTATCTCTTATATAATCCAAAGTGTTGCAACAGTGTTTTTCACTATCATTTTTTAAATCTGGAGAGAATAGGATAATATCACATGTGAATATTTATTATTTTTGGTAATTTATGAAATAAATTTTAGGTAAGGCTCAAGATGAATCCAAGTGCATTATTATAAAAAATGATGTTATAAGCCTTTGTTCCAACATCTTAATGTAGGAACAGAACTAATTTGATTAAAATATTTTATTATAATATTATATTTTTAATTGTTATTCTATATCCTTATATTGGTTTAATTATTAAGTCCTATAAATGTTTCTGGTCAAATTAATGTCTAAGTGAATCTTTAAAACAAGGGCAATGCTGCTTAAGGCTTGAATACTGAAATGGAGGAATGGTGCCATGAAAAGGAAATACTGCATACGTGGTTAACCCCAAGAAAAAAAAGTTGTTCCAGGGATAGTCTGTTTAAATTAAATGGACTCTTCCAATTAGTAGCAGAAGAGATTGAAACTTGACATAATTTACAATCTTGTTTTTCAATACCAGCCAGAGCAAATCTTAGAGGTTAACATAGATTCAGACTGGCTTTAAGAAATTAAGACTTTTATTTATAGAAAATATACAAAAACTCTGATACATTTCAAAATTATACAGGTGATTGGAAATGCATGTACCTGCCCAGTGAGTAAGTTTTAAACCCATCAACAAAATGTATTGTGAGCTATTTACAAAAATCTGTAGCCCCAAAACTGTTTAAAATATATTGACAGGTTTGGTGTCTATAGTAAGCTGACCTTGCCACCTTTTCAGTGAAATGAGAGTCGAAGTGTTTATTTAATAGAAACAACTAGTCGGGTGGATTATAAGCCTCTGGATAGCACATGAAGTCAGGGTTCATTTACCTTAAACAAAGGAGATCCCTGACTTAAAGAAGTGTGCTAAATTTATACAATTCCTAATTATAGCAGGTATGCCAAAGTAACATCATTTTAAACAGTAACAAATGTACTTCTGAAATCTGTAAATACTTTTTTAGATATTTATTATGTAAAAAGTTTTATAATGCTTTTATAAATTATAGATAGAAACATAGAAACATAGACTTTGATGGCAGATAAGGACCACTTGGCCCACCCAGACTGCACATTTCCCCTTCCTATTGGATAAGCTGAAGATTCTAGTTAACCAACATCCTACTTCCTGCAACCCCCCACTACGATTGCCTTTTGTCTGTCCCATGCATGTTTGAATTCTCCCACTGTTTTAGACCCAACAACCTCCCCAGGAAGGTGGTTCCATTCATCCACCACTCTTTCCATGAAAAAAATGTCCTCACATTACCCCAAGCCGTCTCCCCCCTCTATCTTTAAATTGTGCCCCCCTGTTCTTACACATCTCTTTTTTCTGAAAGATGCTACCCTCCTGGACTTTGTTGATTCCCTTGAGGTACTTAAAAGTTTCTATCATGTCCCCCGTCCCTCCTTTCATCAAGGGTATACATATTAAGCTCTCTTAGTCACTCTTCATATGGTTACTGATGCAGACCCTGCATCATTTTAGTTGCCCTCCTCTGGACTGCTTCCATCCTGTCTATGTCCTTGCATAGATGGGGTCTCCAAAACTGCACACAGTATTCCAGATGAGGTCTCACCAACTGTCTGTACAGAGGGATAACCACTTCCCTTTTTCTACTTGTGATGCCCCTTCCTATGCATCCCAGTATCCCCCTGGCCCTCCTTACTGATTTCTCACATTGCTTACCCACCTTTAGGTCATCTGATATGACTACCCCCAAGTCCCTTTCCATTTTGTAGTTGTTAGTACCTCCCTGCTATTGTGTACTCTTCTCCTGGGTTTCTGTTTCCCAGGTGCATTACTTGCACTTCTTTGCATTGAATCTAAGTTGCCATATATCTGATCATTCCTCCAACCTTGCCAAGTCCCTTTTCATCCTTTCTACCCCCTTGTGTATCAGCTCTGTTACAGATCTTTGTGTCATCTGCAAAGAGGCATACCTTTCCCTCCAGACCCTCTGCAATGTCACCTATAAAGATGTTAAAGAGGACTGGACCCATTACTGAGCCTTGAGGTACTCCACTAGTAACCCCCCTTTCTTTGGAATATGTTCCATTCACTATTACCTTCTGTGTCCTGTTGTGCAGCCAGTTTGCTAAACAGGCTACCACCCTGGAACCCACTCCTAGGCTGGCTAACTTGACTATTAGTCTTTTGTGCGGGACTGTGTCAAATGCCTTGCTAGAGTCTAGGTAGACCATATCCACAGCCCCTCCCTTGTCTATTACTTTGGTCACCAAGTCAAAGAAATCAATTAGATTCATCTGACATGACCTTCCTGCTGTAAATCCATGCTGCTTTGGGTCCTGTGCCCCACTGGCCTCTAGGTACTCAACAATTCTTTCTTTCAGAAGTGATTCCATCGTTTCCCTACCACTGAGGTCAAACTTACAGGTCTGTAGTTTCCTGCTTCTGCCTTGCTCCCACTTTTGTGAAGGGGAATCACATCTGCCTTGCTCCAGTCCTCAGGTATCACCCCATCCTCCCATGATTTGTTAAAAAGTGTGGTCAGTGATGTCACTAGGTCCTCCTTAGTTCTTTTAGGATTCTGGGGTGAATCCCGTCTGGCCCCATTGCTTTGTCTACCTTGAGTTTTATGAGTTCTTTCAGGACTCTTTCTTCTGTAAATGGACTGGTGTCACCCCCCCTACCCAGAGTGCTTCTATTGTCTGGTTTAGGTAACTCCTCCTCATCTTCTTTTGTGAATACTGAGCAAAAGTATTCATTCAGTATCTCTGCCTTTTCACTTTCTCCCTCTGCCCACCTCCCCTCACCTCTATTAATCTTCACTATTCCTCTCTTAACCTTTCTATGCTCCCTAATGTACCTATAAAAGGTTTTATCCCCCTTCTTAACTGAGTTGGCTATTTTTTCCTTAGTTTGGGCCTTTGCTATTCTGACTGCCTTCCCCACTTCTTTCTGCTTTAATTGATACAGTTCCCTGTCATGCTCCTTCTGTGATTCCTTATACTTTTTGAATGCAGCCTTTTTCTCCTTAACCTTCCCTGCCACCTCTTTAGAGAACCATAGTGTTTTTTTACTCCGCTTTGTTTTCTTTATTTGTTTCACACAAAGGCCTGTTGCCTCTGTGATAGCAGTTTTGATTTTTCTCCATTGTTCTTCCACCCCTCCTTTTTGGCCATTTGCTAGTGCATTCCTCAGGTATTCACCCATTTTGCCAAAGTTGGCCCTTCTAAAGTCCAGTATCCTTGTTTTTGTATGGTTTGTCTCCATGGTTGTGCTTATTGTGAAGCACACCGTGCAGTGGTCACTTGTTCCCAGATGTCTACTGACTTCTAAATTTGTGATCCTCTCTCCATTTGAGAGTACCAGGTCTAGTATAGCTCTCTCCTGAGTGGGTTCCAGCACTAGCTGTCTAAGACCTGCCCCCTGCAGGGCATCGAGAATGACCCTGTTCTTGGATGTGGCTGCA
This sequence comes from Neoceratodus forsteri, assembly GCA_016271365.2. Taxonomy (NCBI): domain Eukaryota; kingdom Metazoa; phylum Chordata; order Ceratodontiformes; family Ceratodontidae; genus Neoceratodus; species Neoceratodus forsteri. Next base: position 31,257,576 of record CM028129.1, read on the forward strand.
GTACACGTTATCCGGTTAACATCTGGCATATTGAGGTCCCCACCAACAGTATCTCCCCTTTTTCAGCCATTTTGAGAATGTCCTCTATCATTTTCTTGTCTGTTTCCTCCCCTTGAGATGGGGGTCTGTATGCAACCTCTGTGTGGATTGTGATGCCATTCCCTTTCTCCAAGGTGACCCAGAGTGCCTCTTGTCCTCCCCCTTTACTTTTTAGTTCTGTAGCTTTGATCCCTTCCCTTATGTATAGAGCTACTCCACCTCCTCTTTTACCCTCCCTGTCCCTTCTGTAGACTGTGTATCCTGGTATGTTGACATTCCAGACATGGTTCTCCATGTACCATGTTTCCATGACTGCCGCAATATCCAAATTTTCATCTTCCATCAGGGCTACTAGCTCAGGAAGCTTGTTTCCCAGACTACTGGTATTGGTACTCATTGCCCTCCATTTAATGTTGGCTTTATCCTTTTTTCCCCCATCCCTGCTCTTATTGCCCTTGTCTATTTTTCCATTTACGCCTGTCCTGCCCTCTGTTGAGCTGTGTACCTCAGTGTTTACCTTACTACCTGCCGTGTTTTGTGGGGGGAGGCTTGAAATTTCCTGCCTCTTATCAGCACCTCCTCCCTTGGCTAGTTTAAAAGCTTGCCAAGGAAGCATTTAAACCTGTCACTTAGGAGTTTGGTTCCCTTTGTGGACAGATGCAGACCATCGTGCCAGTATAGACCTTCATTTCTTCAGGTGCACCCCCAGTCCCCAATGAAGCCAAAGCCCAGTGCTCTGCACCAGTTTTGCAACCATTCATTAAACTGTGTGTTTTGCAGTACCCTAGCCTCACCCCCTTTATATTAGGATTGACACAATCATGGGGGGCGGAGCTAGCCAGCCAGGATGGAAGGTGTATAACTTGTCTGCTGCAGTTCCAGCTTTATCCATCCTACTACATCTGGAATTTCAGCACCTATCTCCTCAGGATATTTTTCTGGATTTGCATTCTACACATCGAGCTGAAGCCATAAATCTTTAAAGTGACAAATTGGAAAAGGGATTGCAAATATATTGGACTTTGAAGTTTCCACCTCATTGAGATTTGAGGCCAGTTTGACACTCACAGACCTCTGGGCTGTAGCTGATAAGCATCCCTGCAGACTGAGAATGGCTCCCTCCATTGATCCACAGATCTCCCTTACTCAAACAGTGGAGCAACAACTGGGCAACATTACTTCCATGCTAAATAAAGTACTAATTGATATGGCTGCATATATTTCTACTACATCTACCACCAAAAAGGATGTAGAAAAACTGACTTCCAGAGTGTGGGACATTGAACCACAAGTTAAATGACAAGATTAGATTCTACATGACCATTTCCTACAAGTTCAGGACCACCATAGCCAAATATAGTACCTATTGGCCAAGGTCAATGACCTTGAAAATTGAGGGAGAAGGAAAAATATTCAGATTGTGGGACTGCCAGAAGGGGCTGAGGGCCCTGATATGATTTCTTTTTTAAAAATATCTCTCCCACTTATGCTCAAGTTGGATCATCTTTCTCCCCTGGAGCGGGAAAGGGCTCATAGGTCACTAGCCCCAAAACCCCAGCCTGGAGATCGACCCCGGCCAATATTGTGCAAATTCTTAAGGTACCCGGTTGAAGAACAATGCCTGAAGGCTGCACGGGACCTTAGAATGCTATGATGGGATGAGGCTCCTGTTCAGATTTTCCAGGACAACTTATATGATCAGTCCTTGAGACAGAGAGCCTATGGACTGGTAAAACAGACCCTCTATAAATTAAACCTGCCTACTTCTCTAAGATATCCCTCACAGCTCCGGGTACTGTATAAAGGAGAATACCTCACCTTTAACTCTCCTGCTGAGGTGGAACTTTTCCTAGAGGATATTGGAGATGATTCCAGGCTGCACCAAGACCATGCTCCTCAACCTCATGGTGAAACTACACCGCCAATGGACACCCCCAAGAAGGTAAAAGTGCCATGAACCTGCCAATGACCTCTCAAGAAGGATGAAGGATGCAGGGCTAAACATCATTAGGGACTGCTGAAGTAAGTGGTGCAGTTGAAATCTTTGGGTCTTTTCCACTTAAACAGTTCTGGCCTGGGTCCTTTTAGCTATTGCTATTAGTGTGCGAGGTGCCCCTTCTCCAACTGTGAGGCCCAGCAGCTGCTGGGGTGTACAAATACTGAGCTTTCCTGCCTTAATCTCTGGGCTGAGTTTTCCCCCATCTCCTCAGCACGCTACAGCCGCACTGCACTGCTTGCTTTCTGATGCTTAGCTTTACAGATCAGGACCCGGAGAATCTGTGCTGGTTTGTTCCTCCGGGCTGATCAGTTTTTTCAATTGTTTCAATGCATTTTAGTACCCCTCTGTTGATGGGTTGAAGTAGCTGATAATGTCAGAGAAGAACTTTTAATATTGCAGAATTTACTTGCTTGTCTCTGCCGTTAGGATTTTGTACCCAGACACCGTGTCTTTACATGTGTGGACAAGGGGTTTTGTCCCAGCTGCTAGATTTATCAGCCCCTATTACAATACTCTGTCCCTGCTGATTTGCTAGTCCCCGAAGCCACGTCTACAATCTGGGGCTGCTGCCTTGTACATACAAGTTGTCCGGGTAACTAAGGGATATCTCCTATGGTTAGCATTGAAATAGGATCTGAGGTGGAAGAATTGCAGGCAGATTCCTAATTTAGGGGACCAGCTCCTTTGTTGTTAAGCTGAGGTTTAATAGGGTTTTATAAGGTCTTGGTATGTTACCTTTTTTTTGTTACAAAGGCTAATGTAGAAACACTGTGTATATGCACATTTATTATAGTCTGGGTCCCACTCACAGTGCCCCTAACATCTGATGTCAAGCGAGTTCATGCATGCTTCCAGACTCACCTAGGGATGCTGGTTTCAGGGGGTTATCACTATGAGTTTGTTACAGGAACAATGTGCAAATATAGGCGACCCCTAGTTCCCTTCCAGGTACAGGTACAAACCTATATAGTATAGGGCAGGAATTTTGCCACAATCCACTTACTACCAAATGCACCCTGGCCTCACCTTTCCCAGTATGACCTAGGGCATAGGCTAGTCTACGGCAAGTATGGGTACCTTTATTCCAGGATATGGATAGCTGGTAACTTCCATACAATCTTCTTGATGGTCACTGTTGCATGTAATATGCCTTCCAGGATGTGGGGCTTGGAATCCACACTTTATTCATAACCCCCCACCCCTTGGGAGAGTCTTGGGCTGTTGGGAGGTACTGGACTATTTCCCTCCTTCCTGGCCGATAATAGACTACAACCCCCCACAAGATATCCAGTGAGACCTCTCACCACTCTCATGGAGTAGTCCAAATATTTATTGTGATGATCTGCCTTTCAGCTGAGGTTTCCCTCTCCACCTTACCTATCTTAACCCCTTGGGATATGACTGCATTCTGGATACATCTGGCCCATTCCAGGGTGGTATATCAGCTCTCTTGTTCCTTCGATATCCTATTAGAGACAATAACAGCTGCAAAAAATGATTTTAGGAGTTGCTATGATTTATGTTGGGCACTTTGTGTCCATGTTTGGAGTTGCTGCACCACTTAATCTAGGGTGGGGACCCTTAGTTATATACTGGAGTATGTATGCTAAAACACCACTGCTACTTAGGATGGTTTCAGTGATGCCTATAGTTGTTGCCATGAAAAATGGAATCATCTTGATAATGGCTAATGTCTCGAACCACTACTTGGAATGTTAGAGGTTTGAATTCTTCCATAAAGAGGAAATCGGTTCTGGCACGGCTGAAAAAGTTGAAAACCCAAGTCACTTTTTTTGCAGGAGACTAAATTAAGCTCCAAAGAAGCCTCAAAATTGGTAAGGGACTGGGTGGGTACAGAAGTTCACTGTACGGCCAAATCAGCTAAATGGGGTGTCTCCATTTTGTTGCATAAATCACTGCAATGACAACCTAAAGAGGTTGATAGAGGGGGCGATGGTAGGTGGATCATCATGAAGGTTTCTTCCCCCTCAGGTCCACTTATCTTGGCAAATACTGTATATATGGCCCCAGTGAGGACTCTCCAGAATTTTTCCATGCCATTTCTCAAAAACTCATGGATATTTCCTATGACAATCCAGATTTGCTATTAGGAGGGGACTTTAATCTGGTTTTGGATAACCTCCTGGACAGATCCAATGCCAGACTGGAGCCACACTGCAGAGCCCTGCAGGCATTGAAGGACCTTATGTCTTTACACCAGCTGTCTGACATGTGGCAGGTTCTGAATCCTTCAGTAAAGGACTTTACCTTTTTTTCTGCTCCACGCCAAATGGCAAGTAGGCTAGATTTCTGACTCACCTCTCCTAACCTGTCTACGTCTACCTCTGGGGTTGAGATCTCTCAAGTCTATATTTCTGATCATGCTCCTGTCTCCCTTACCCTCTTACCTGCTATTGGTACTTCCAAATCATTATTGTGGAGGCTCGACCCCCTCCTATTGTTTGACAAGGACTTTGCTCAGTGGCTTCGAACAGCCACTGATGAATTCTTTCTACACAATCCTCCGTCCGCTGCCTCTGCAGCAAGTACATGGGAGGCCTATAAGGCCACCATTAGGGGAGGAATCATTAGCTTTGCTTCACACAGACGGAAGATGAGGGACCAGGAACTAGGTCATTTAGAGAACACTTTAAAAAGTATGGAGGCTAAATACAAAGTGAAGCCCTCATTGCTTCAGACACCATTAGTTATATCCGCCCTATCTGCCATATGAATAAAAATTAACACTCTGGGAAGTAGGAAGGCTGAGCTCCATATTCATAGAGCCCAACACCAATACCAGGCTGAGGGTGAAAAGGCTAGCAAGTTGCTGGCTTATCGACTAAAACAAAGACAAGCTGAAAGAACTATCATCAGCCTAAGGGATGGGTCAGGGAAGCTTTCCCTTAACCCCTCCTCAATTAACAATATTATGACCAAGTCTATAAAACACTTTACTCCTCCCACAGATGCTGGAACAAAAATTCTTATGCTCAATTTATTGAGACCTTACCCCTCACCAAATTTTCTGACTTGCAGAAAGATACATTGGACAAACCCATCACGGAGGATGAAATCCGCACAGCCATAACTAGGATGGCTCCTCACAAAGCCCCTGTGGGGGATGTTTTTTCAGTGGACTTTTACAAACTGATTCAGCCCTTGATTTATAACCCCCCTGGTGAATATGCTGAACGAAGCGTACTCGTGTGGGCAACTTCCTCCTACTCTATCTGACGCCCTAATTACCTTACTTCTGAAAGAGGGTAAAGATCTCTCTTTCCCTGCTAGCTACAGGCCCATTTCTCTAATTAACACTGATGCCAGAATTTTGGCCAAAGTCCTCACTAGCAGATTGGAGGAATTTCTTCCAGAGATCATTCATCCATCACAGGTGGAGTTTGTTAAGGGCAGAATCAGTTTGGACCACATTCGGACCTTAGTATCCTTAATGCAGGTGGCGGCTTCACTCCCCACCCCAGCGGCAGCAGTTACAATTGATTCAAGGAGGCATTTGATTCAGTCAGCTGGGATTATTAACATGCAGTTCTGAACACTTTTAACATTGGCCCTTATTTTTCTACATGGATAAAAATACTCTATGCCTGTCCTTCTGCCAGGGTTCTTACTAACAATGCCATGTCTGATCCATTTCACCTGCAAAGGGGCACCAGACAAGGCTGTCCACTGTCCCCCTTACTTTTTGTGTTAGCTATCAAACCTCTTGTGGATGCCCTAAGGAACCATATTCAGGTCAAAGATAAATGTTACACCACCAAGTTGTATGCCAACGATTGCCTGATCCTAACCCGAGACCTTCCACACAGCCTTCCATACATTCTGTCCACATTACAAACATTCAGAGAACTCTCTGGCTTACACATTAATGTGACAAAGTCAGAAATTCTTCCTCTTAACGTCCTCACTTCGTCGGTTGGTGTGAGAACTCAGGGATTAGCCTGGGCTAAATCAGAAATAAAGTACTTGGGTATCTGGCTTACTGCCAAACTTGCAACCCCTAATGGATATTAATTTAAAACCCCTACTGGCCAAACTTCGAACTGCTACGAACAGATGGGCACATCTGCATCTTTCCATGGCAGGCAAGGTCGCCGCGATTAAAATGCTGCTGGCCCCTAGAGTATATCACTTACTATTTCATATTTCCTTCCTCTTACCCGATATGTGGATTCAAAAGCTGAATATGCTGATTAGTTCCTTTCTCTGGAGCTCTACCAGGCCAAGATACAGTAGGGCCAAACTAAGAGCTCAAAACCTAAGAGAGACGTGGAACTTGCCAGATTTTTATCAGTACTCCATTGCATTTAATGTAGCAAAGACATTTACAGGTGAAGGCTTCCCAACACCCCTACCACCCTTCAGCCTGGATCCAAATAGAAAGAGACCTTATGAAGGGCCCCTCGGTGTCCACTCTTGCACCATATCCCCTACCCAAACATCACAAAGGTTGGCTTTCCATTCAACAGGCTGATTTGGCATGGCAAAAACTGGGGTTGAAAACCTCACACTGTCTTGGTTTGGGAAGTTACACTCCTCTTTGGCAGAATCCCTACCTCTGTATTAACAACTCCCTCATGAACTGGATGGGATGGGCTTCTAAAGGGATAATGAGTATAGGGGATCTGGATCACCCGGGACACTCCGATATGGACTCATTCCAAGGTTTACAAGTCAGGTACAACTTGCCCCATAGTGACTTTTGGAAAAACCTTCAAATGAGAAGCCTCTACCAATCTTGGGTTAGGAGAAGATGTACCTGTGTTTCTTGTAAAAAATGCAAAACTGCTCATTCTCCACCACTTCCTCTTAAAGAATGGTTAACGCATACCAAAGGTAGGGCTGGTCTTATACAGAGGTTCCTCAGAGATAGTGCTCCTAATCCCTCTCTGCCAGCCAAGGACAAATGGGCCACTGCATTAGAGACCCATTACCGACTCACAATGGTGACAGTGCCGGTTGAGAACTCACCAGGCCTGCTGCATCCCCCAGAGCCTCCTTCTACAAAGCAACCTCTGGTATCACACTCCATCCCAACTAAAAAGGATGAGTCTTCTCTCCACTGACTACTGCTGGAGGTGTGATACCCCAGAGGCAGATCTGCTCCACATCCTGTGGTCATGTACACCCATGAAGGCATATTATTCTGTGATGATTTGTATATGCAGCCCATGATGCTTTGCATTGTGTGGGAATGTGTGATATTGGGAGGCAGTAATACAGCACTGCTCTGCCATCCTAATGTCGACCCTCCCGGCAGATCCGGGTCTATGGGTATTGGGTCTAACACCTGAAACTCTTACCCTGCCCAAAGCTTCTATTTTATGGCTTATACAGGCCTTGGTAGAATGTAAGCAACTTATTATATGTCACTGGAGAACTTTAGAGGTCCCTCTCTTCTCAGAATGACTTGTAGCTTTGGAAAGGATTGCCACTTTGACTAGGATATCATGCTATAGGAACCAGTGTCTACATAAGTTTGCTGAGATATGGTCACCCTACATGGTATATATTGACTCCAATAAGTGAACGTTGTCCTCCAGATATTTGAAGGATAAATTGAAACCACCCTGACTCCCCAGTAGAAATGGTTGTATGGCTATTAAACACTGTTATTGCTCCTCTCTATATAGGTGTAATGAGTGCTCCATTTCTGGATGATTAATTTCTAGTCCCCCCCACTACCAGTTTCTCACCTTTTGTGAAGAAGCTCAACACTCTGGTTTCCACCTATTTGTACGGTGAGTTTGTCATTTTTCTATAGGTTGTCTCTTAATAGTTCCTTAGCATGGTCAACCAGGTTTATAGTTATCCTTTAAAAGATGTTTGAATAATCAGTGTTATTGCTTGTAGATATGCTCGTCCTGTACTGCAGACCTGGAGCTTTTCAGCTGTGTGTATTATGTGATAATGCTGTAAACCACTTTGTCAGCCATTTGGCCTAATGGTTAAAGCTATGTAATAAGTCTGAAATCTTCCAATAAAAAGACTAACTGCAAAAAAGCATTGACTCCATCATGATTGGTCTCAAATTAATCCTCTCTTTAAGTTGCATCTAGAAATGTGAATTTTCTATATGTACAAAAGTGCACATAGATGCAAGAAAGAAAAGTTGTTTTATATCAAAAATACTTTTTGAAGATGAGGTCATATTGAGAAGAAAATGGCTTAGGAGGGGCCAACAGTAACACCCTCAAAGAGTATTCAGACCAATCATAACTTGATGGTGATGTCACTCAGTAAGTTTATTTATTTATTTATTTGAGAGTCGGGATTGCAACCTTTGAGACAAGGACTTATTTACAAAGGCACCTCGTCGCAGGGAGGGCAGACAAGAAAACAGTGGGAGGTACAACAGTGGTAACATACAGGTGTAATACATATAACAATAAGAACACATTTACTGCAGTGGTTTACAGATAATGTTGCATACAGTAAGTTACAATTGAAATAGAATAGCAGTCCAACAGACATTGTCGGTCTAAGAGGGTGGTGGGTGAGATCATGCCATCACAATAATTAGGGGCAGTTACAGCTTCGGGCATCAAAGAAGAGGTTATGAAGAGTGACTTTGAAGGGGCCAATTTTTTTAAGATTCGTGATGGAGGGCGGGAGGGAGTTGAACCATGTGGGAGCACAGTAGTGGAAGGACCTTTGGGCTAATGAGGTTCTGGTATGGGGCACCTGGAAGGTGGACTTGATTGAGCTCCAGGTGGTAACAGATGGGAATGCATGCCGCACGGATGTAGTGACCCCTGGGGGTGATAGACCTAGCAAGGATTTTTTGGCAAGTAGGCAGGTTTGGTAGTGTAGGCACTCGTCAAAGGTGAGCAGGTTGATGGTGGAATAGAGCAGACAAGTATGAATGCTGCGGGATGCACCAGTCAAGAGCCTGCAGGCCTTGTTTATTGAGGTCTGAATTTTTGTGAGGGCAGAGTTGTCAGTCGCAGCATAAATGGATAGGCTGTAGACTACTAAGGACAGGACGGAGCAGCTGATGGCCATATGGAGGGCAGTTTGTGGGAAGCAATCTCTATGTTGATAGAGAAGGCCAATCTGAGAGTTTATAGCTGAGGACAAGGTATCGATGTGGGTGTTGATAGTAAGAGCTGAGTCGAAGGTGACACCCAGGTATTTGTAAGATGACACCTGCTTCAGAGGGTGTGGATTTCTGTGGAGAATGCAGAGAGGGGTATTTTTTGCCTTATTCTGATGGTGAGAAAAGAGCATGGATTTGGTTTTCTTGAGGTTAATGACCAGCCAGTGGTCAAGGAACCACTTTTTGGCTTGGCTAAATGTATGCTGTAGGGATTCCTGTAGTGATGTGGGGTCAGGGTGGGAGGCAAAGAGGACTGCGTCATCAGCATAGAGGAGTATATTGCCTGATCAGGAGTTGGGAAGGGTGTGGAGAAAGAGGCTGAACAGAATGGGGCCTAGGATGGAACCCTAGGGAACTCCAGAGAGAATGGTCAGGGAGTTGGATAGGGTACCATTTACCTTCACACACTGGGATCTGTTAGAGAAGTAACTGGTAAACTACATGAGGGGGCCAGGGGAGAATCCAAGTTGGTGGAGGGAGTCAAGTAGGAGGGGGTGACAGGCAGTGTCAAAGGCCTTGAAGAGGTCCATGAACTCTGCTCCGTGATGTGACCAGAGTCAAGAGCAGAGTGGAGGTGCTGGGAGAACTCCAGAAGGGCTGTAGTGGGCAAGGTCCAAGTCAGAATCCATGCTGTTCTGGACACAACAGGTTGTGTTTGGTTAGGTACTCGGACAACTGTAAGGCCACTATTTTTTCAAGTGCTTTGGAGAGTGGTGAGAGAATGGAGATGGGCCTGAAATTGTCAGGGGAGGTTCTATCCCCAATCTTATGGATTGGGGTGATTTCTGCAATTTTCCAAGCACTTGGGTACTGGCCCAGACATAGTGACCGGTTTAAGAGGTCAGTAAGTGGGGCAAGCATGGTGTTCAAGACTAATTGGAGGATCCTGGAGTCCAGGGGATCACATCTGGGGTTGTTGCTAGCTTTGGCTTTATGTAGATGAGGCCTGGCTTCAAGGGGAATATGGTGTGCAGGTAGAGAGGGGGTCGTCCAGTGTGGGGGTGAGGGCTGGGATAGGGTCAAAAGTGGTTTGGTAGGACCGAGCTAAAATCTGAGAAAGCCATATTGAGGGACTCAGCTATGAGGGGTGGATCCATAGTGACAGTACCGTTTATGGAAAGTTGAGATGATGGGGGAGCAGGTCTATCCATTGAGCTCCTTCATATTGTCCCAGAAGGCACGGGATGAGCCCCAAGTGGATGCAAGGGAGGTTTGATAATGTTTGGCCTTTGCCTGCCTTATAGCCCAGGTACACCTATTACGTATTGCATTATAGGCTTGTCTGTCAGCCAGCTTGCCTGAGGTGACAGCAATATGCCAGAGGTTGTCTCTTTGCTTCAGTTTTTGGAAAAGGGGTGGGGAGATCCATAAGGCATTCCATTTTTTGGTGCGGATTCCAGTCTGGGGGGCATAAAGGTCACAAACCTTGTTGAAAGCACCAGAAAAATAGGCTAGGGCAGAGTCAATATCTGCTGCAAGTAGGATTGGGGACCAATCAAGCTGGGCTAGGTGCATTTTTAGCTTTCTGAGACCACTGGGGTGAAAGTGCCGGTGCGAGGTGACCTGGGATATTGGTTTCAATGCAGGGGATGACCAGTAACAGAGGACAGGAGAGTGGTCACTAAAAGAGTCTGGTAGTACATTAATATCCCTGATTTTATGGGGGCAGTTTGACAGAATTACATCTAGGAGGGTGCTGGAGCCACTTGACTGGTTAAATCTAGTGGGTGAGGTAACTAGTTGGGTCATATCTAGAGCAGTGAAGGAGTCCCTGATGTTGGATGCAGAGGTAGCCAGCCAATTGACATTAAGGTCACCTAGCATAAGCTGCTCCACCTTGTGTGGGAGTGTGGTGAGATAATCGATGAGGGATTGGACAGCTTGTCCCTGGTCTCTCAAGGGTATATAAGAGACAGTGAGGAAAATGGGGGCCCTGGCAGGGTCCAGGGTAACCTTAAGGGTGAGGGCCTGAGTACTAAAACTGAGCTTGGGGGCTGGGAGTGCATGGCCTAAGAGAGTGCTGCACAGAAAGACTGCACACGCACTGCCACGTTTGCCTATACAGTCTTCCCTGAACAGAGTGTAGCCAGGGAGGGAGATATCAGAGTCAGAAGTTTTTTTGGAGAGCCAGGTCTCGACTAGTGCTAAAATATCCGGTCTGTGTTGCACAACCCAGCACTGGAGAGTGGCGGATTTTTTTGGGAGGCTGCAAATGTTCATAGAAGCAATGCGGAGGCCATTTCCAGTGGGGGATGCAGAGTGGCTAGTTACCAGTGGCCCGGGGTTGGGGTGAATGTTCCCAGAGAGCAAAAGTAGTAGAGCGATTAATCTGATGAGCAGACTGTGGTGACTAGTGCCCTTAGCTAGGTACTGATGCATGGTCTTGCTGTTGGGGGTGCAGGGGATGGGTAAGGAGTGGCGGGTAGGTATAGCAAGGAAGGGGTGGGTCCAGGGTGTCCCAGAGGGGGATGGGGAGGGGGAATTAGTTGGCGATGGGTGTTGAGGAGTAATAGGGGTGGCCAAGGTGGTGTTTGCTGTTGTGGGGTGGTAGCAGGGAGTGGGGTTCAGAGTGAGGGGCAGGGGAGTAGGATAGGACTTGGGCTGAGCGAGAAAGGTAACTAAGAGTAGGCTGAGAGTAATAGCCATGGTGCCCACTGATACTTCCTATTGGCAGTATAAGGGGGATAACTGACCTTCAGTGAGGGTGACTGCCACTATGGAGTAGTGGTAGAGCTGCTGCCTTTGGTGCCAAGGGTACCAAGTTTGAAACCCGAGGTGGGGAGGGGGTTGAGGGACCTTGGTATTGAGGCTGTTGGGACTGGCTAGTGGGCTATGAGAGGCCAGAAAAAGGTGTTAAGAGAGGGTGAAATAGTGACTCCTAATGGGCCACTCTGGGTACTAAGAAGGCAAGGGGGAGACAGAGGGGTGGGCGGTGGAGAGGTAGAGGGAAAAGGGGCAGAAAAGGGAGGTGGATAAGTTGACAAGAGGGGGGGTGTGAGGTACTAGGCAGGAGACTGGGCAGTAGAGTGGCTGGGTGGACAGAGTGCCTGCAAGTAGTAGAGTCAGGGGAGATGAAAAAAGGTTGGTTAGGACAGGGAAGGAGTTACCCTGGTGGCTGAAGGGTATAAGCTGCAAATGGGAAACTGGAGACTTAGTTTCTGAATGGTACAGAAAGTCATGTGACAGGAAATAAATTAAGGGTCAAGCTGAGGTGGCTGGGGCTGGTGGGCCAGTCGATGCACACAGCGTGTAGACAGGCTAATGCCCCACACAAAGATGCAGCTGGAGGAGGTAGCCTTTACCTCTTAAGGCACTCGTTGTGGACCCTGCTCCAGGAGGGAGCTGTCTGTGCTTGGCCTGGCATCTGTCATGGGACATAAATGGGATACTGGCAAAGCCGGCCCAGAACTGCTTAATTCTTTGGTGTGTGAAGACCTGTGTTGGATGTCTTGACAATTTTGGATGAGCTTGGACTTGTACTAGGCCAAAATCCTGAAGCCACACCTGCTTGGAACATTATTTTGGCTTTGACATTGCCACCACATGGGGGTGCTAAACCAGCTGCTGCAACTGACTGTTGCAGAAAGAACTTCCTTCCGGTATTGGATTAAGCAAGGCCTATGTTTTGCATACTGAGAATTTGGACAAAAAGTAATGTTTTGGAATTTCTGTTAAAAGCCTGAACAAGAGACTAACTTTTGAATTTACCAGCCAGCAAGCCTGCAGTGCTGTTAAATAGCAGTGAGTCCAGAGTTGCAGGTTCAAAAGCAGAAATGAACTGAAACAGTAAACAGTCACAGAGTCCAGTTACCCAAAACAACATTGCTGTCCACAGGGAGAGATTTTTCTACAGACTGTGCAGGGGTGGATCCAGGAGTCCTATTGATGGGGTGCTCAAGTCAGATAAAAATAAAAATGATAGGCTAGGTATCTGGTTGGCCACTGAGGCCCCCAGAAATTTTTTAACATTTTGGTGCATTCTGGTGCATTTTGGAGGGTATTTCTAATGCAATTTCTACCCATTTCCTCCCTTCCCATGCTTTGTGAGTTGTACCCTAGCACCATCCCCTGAGTCCCCACAGTCCACATGGCAACATGTTGCCCAAAATACCCTCCCACCCCGAAAATAAAACAAAATACCAAAAGACTGCAGCTGAGCAGCAGTACATCCTAAACACATAAAAATGAGACAAGTTGAAAGAGACTTTGTGATAAAGACAAATTGCAGACAAATTAAATGACAATCCAAGTAAACAAGTTCACAAATGTCATTCACTCAAGTACATTATGACATTACCATAAAGCCAACCCATTCCAATTTGTCCTGCAGTACAGATTAACTTATCCCCCAACCTTATCTCAGTAAAAAAATAAATACAACTATTGAAATATGGGAACAAAGTTACTTTGCTATCTAGTTTCTGAAAATGTAATTTCAAGTTTGCTTGCTATTTTTGCAAAACAGATTTTATTCTATAGAGCAACTTATTCCAAAGAAAATACATTTTTATATAAATAAAATATTTTTTATTGTTTTAAAATTTCCTTTACTGGGATAACCCCATGGTATGAGGCATCTCATTTTTATGACAGGCCCAAGAAGTCAGTAAGCAGACAGCAGAACACCGTTTTTGAACTAATATAAAAATGCTTTTTTTATTAGCAACAGCACTTGCTTGGGTACATCACAGCTTGCACCCCCCTTCCCATTCAACACATACAACTACATAAACTAAATATTTGATTCTATCACATTTTTCTACAGCCTTATAACTGCCTGTGTCAATGTGCCAAACAAGGTCTTGTGACTTCTGTTGCTAATTTTGCTCTCCAAGCATACAGAAACTCTTGCACATGCTATAACATACAGCAGAACACGTTCAAAACTCCTATGTCTATTACTTCCCTCTGTACTAATTCACACTGTACAACCACAACTGAAAAGACCACACAGATTAGCCAGACAGTACATGCTGAAGTTTTTACCTCAGTTCAAAGGTCTCATGTACTAATTTCTGCCTCTCCTGGTTCATGCTATTGCAGAGGCCAGACCTGCCCCAGTATTAGTTTTGTACCACTTCTAGCATGCTACTGGAGGGCACTACCCTACAACTTCCTCTCCTGCGATTCCACACCAAAATCAATTTGCCATACAGGACAAAACCAGCAGTGACCTTAAACTATTTTAATGTCATGAATTTAAGCTCCCCATACTAGAAATTAATAACATTAATACATTTATTACACACCCAGTTTGATGAACACTAAAGTCCCGTCCCATCCCAGCAGCCATCTCCCACCCACCATAGTCTGAGACTGTGAAAGTCTTTCTTTTTTAAAGCAAGAAGTACCTGATTAAATGAAGACTTGATCCATTTTCAGCAGGCTGAAGTCTATGTGCCCCTAGTTGAGTACTATCTCCAGTCACCTGGCCACCAAACTCTTTCTCTCTAGACAGCACACACTGACTCCATGACTCCTAATGAGCAGAGCTCTCAGATACAGCTTGCTTCAGCTACTGGAAGAGGACCTGAACCTCACTCCAACTCCAACTCTTTGTGCTGATTTACCAAGGCCACACTGCCCCGCATTACTGGACTGCTTCCGCCTGAAACCCCAAGCTCTGTTCTTCACTTGTGGGCTCCGCTCTCTTTCTGTCTGCTCCTCAGCAGTACACTCACTCCTGTCTTGCCCCAATGTTAATCTTCTGTGTGAATGAATTACAGCTCACTCTTGTTTCGGCAGCCCAGACATTCAAAGAAGGCACCCCTCGCTAGTCACATCAACTATTGGATTCAACAGCAAATCAGGAGCAGTGAGCACCAGGCAACCTGGTTGAGATCTTTATAGTTAAGATCCACTCCACTTTGCTGCAGCTATACCCCCCTGTGCATGAACCCCCACTGCGCATGAACTGAGGGGCTGCACAAAACCTGCAAAAGTAGAGAACCAATGCTCAGGCTCACCAAGACAAGACCAACTGCTGCCACAGTGCTAGGACCTGACCACATGGCACAGGATGAAAGTTAATAAGAAATTCATGCTGGAGACCATCTTTTCTGGGGGTGGGATCAACTATGTAATGGGGGTGGGAGTGGTTGTTTACTACACTACCAGGACACTGGAGGACAGTTGAGACCTGTGTAGCTCAGGCAGCTTTCTTGGAGGCATTAGTGCATACCAATTAAGAATGCAGCACACTGTGTTACTAATAGAGGAGCTCCATGATGGGGGGAGCTATAACACCCTTAGCACCCCTCTAAATCTGCCTATGCTGTGCTAAACTGCTAAAATCTTGTCTGATTTTTACCACTAAATCCTGAAGTGACTTTTGATGATTTGTGACATCAAACAAGAAGAATCCAGCCTGCATTGCTTCATTGCTATCAAAAGACTCTACAGTTCAAGGTCCAAGGGGAAAAAAACAGCAGACTAAAGCCAAACTCACCGCCAAGGACATTTGTCATCTAAAACCAAAAGTTCTTACCAAGACTTTGAAAATTAAAAAGTAGAAGACCGCATCTACAGATAACTAAAACATAAGTATTCCTTTATCCTTCTTTTAGTACTTATTTGGCTATCTGGGGTGATAACTTAGTGCATTTTAGCTCCAATCCTTGGGTATATGGTTAAACTAGAATTTACATCTAAAGAAAATACCTTTTACATACTATGATGTTTAAACTAGTATCACACCAAGATACTCTGAAACACTAGTGTAATGATTTGCAAGTTCTCATAGTAAAAAGAAAAGGTCATGATAATTATAAGTATGCTAAACATATAGTATAATCTGTCTTTTATTATGTTGAATATTGCTCATTTATTTACATTACTTATTGCTGAAATTTATTGTATTTGTTTTATATGGTTTACTCAACTTTCTAAAACCTGTTTTGTTTACATAATACTTTATGTTTACATTATTTTTATTATGCTTGATATTTACGCAAGTTATGAATATTTAGGACTTATACATATGTGAATAAAATATATTTATCTCTTATATAATCCAAAGTGTGGCAACTGTGTTTTTCACCATCATTTCTGAGTCTGGAGAGCATAGGATAATATCACATGTGAATATTTATTATTTTTGGTAATTTATGAAATAATATTTGGGTATGGCCCGAGGTGAATCAAAGTGCATTATTATAAAAAGTGATATTATAAGCCTTTGTTCCAACATCTTTGGGGTTCTCGTTCATGAAATGATTTTTAGTGAATAACAGCCCACACTTTGGTTGTATGAGAAATCAATATTATTACAGTTATTGTTTGCAAGTTACTAAATGGAATAAGTAATATCTTTCTGTTCTTGTTTCTTGAGGATTTAAAGATAAAATTACCCCTAGACAGCGAGAAAAGACAGATAGAACTAATTAGAAGAAGTAATTATCTGGCAGGAAAGCTGAAAGGAAAAGGACTTTTGAAGTATCTCAAGGGAAAGATTTGGTTCTTTGTTCAAAAATTGCATTACATAAGAATTGTTATTGCCATTGTTGTTTAAAGGGTATTATTGTTAAAGCAGTCAGTGCGAGGTTTATGTGCAAAAGTTATAAAATCTGAAGCAGTGATACATTCTCCAGTATTTTCCCAGTCTTCAGTTATGAGTAAGGAGGAAAGAATAAAAAATCTTGAAAGAATGAATGAAAAATATTTAGAGCTAATTGACCAGCTAAATCATGAACAAAGATGTTTATCAAGGGAAGCAAGACAGTTAAGGGAAGAACTACAAGAAAAATCACTGGAATGTAGTAAATTCACAGGCCAAGTTAAGCTATTAGAAAAACAGTTAGATGTAAGTACAGTAATGTGAAAATATCTGATGAAGACTGTGTCCTAATCAACTTAAAGACCAACACTGCTGCCTTGAAAAATTTGAATGAACAGCTAAAAGAACAGAGCTCAGCTGCTGAGGCAGATAAGGCCAAAATATTAAAGTCTAATATCAAATCAAATCAAATCAGATTTTATTTATAATGCGCTTTTCAAAATTATCAAAGCACAGATACAACACAAAAAACAGCCAACACAATAAATATGAATATAAAAACAATTAAAAGACAATAGGGTGGCCTATTCAAAGGCATGCTTGAATAAATAACTCTTTAAAGATGCCTTGAATAGCTCTATGGACTGGTACTCTCGAATCCAACGAGGTAGAGAGTTCCACAGGGTTGGGTCCACAAAAGAAAAAGCTCTGGCCCTCGATGATTGAAGACGAACCCTGAGAACCTCTAGCAATCCCTTGTCAGCAGAGTGGAGCGAGCAAAGGGGGTGGTAGGGTCGCAGGAGATCTTGCAAGTAGTCTGGTCCCTGACTGTGTAGGGTCTTATAGGTCAGCAACGTGACCTTGAAGGTGATTCTCCATATGAAGCTCAAAGAGTGGGGCACAGCTTTGGAAATGGAAAAAGCAAAATTAAAGCATGCTAATGAACAGGTTACCAAGGAGCTAACGAAAATGGTACAAATGTATAATGATGTAAGGGAGCAATATAACAGTGATAAGAAACAATGGGCAGACAGGGAAAGACACCTCTTTGCCAAATGGAAAGAGGAAACCTCAGAACAAAGACACATAAGCTGTTCACCCCTAGGGTATCTACCCCAGGGTAATGAACAAGAAGCTTGTCCTTTTTGGGATTTCCGTGGTGCAGGACCCACAAATGGAACAGTTCCTTGCCAACCACACTTCACTGCTCATTCTAGTGTTGAAAAAGAGTTAAAACAAGAAATAGTGCAAAAAGAAAAAATACATAAAGACAGAGAGATCAGTGCACAAACAGAAAAAGAGGATAGCCAATGGAAAGAGTGGTGTACCCTTTTGGAGTAACACCTCTATAACTAGGAAAAGAAGTCAGAAATTTAGAGACCCAAAATGGTGATACCGAAAGCAAAAGTAAAAATCATGTAAGAATAAACACATCTGAGGAATCTGGCTCAGATGACTCCTCCCCTGAAAAGGAATATTCCTGTTCAGAAGAGGAATCACGTGATAAGAATAAAAAGAGATACAAAATTATGCAAAATAGAAGCTCTGATTCTGAAGGTGACTCATCTGATGGGTCCAGGAAAATAAAAAAGATTTCTGAAAAGGAACAGGGGTATTTAAAATCAAAAACTATTACACAAGCTTTGAAACTGGTAGATGAGAGATATAATT
Source organism: Neoceratodus forsteri (assembly GCA_016271365.2). Taxonomy (NCBI): domain Eukaryota; kingdom Metazoa; phylum Chordata; order Ceratodontiformes; family Ceratodontidae; genus Neoceratodus; species Neoceratodus forsteri. Next base: position 31,275,897 of record CM028129.1, read on the forward strand.
CTAAATCTGCGAAAGGAGGCACTGAGCAGCATATCCAAAAAACTAAAAGAGTGTTTTGAATCTTTGTGCATAACTGATGAGGGAGAACAGAGTTTTGTGATTAGGTGGTCCTTTGATGATCCTCGAGCAGAGTGGTCAAGAATGTCTAGAGAAAGTAGGAACAAACCTGACAAACGGTATAAATTCCTAAAAAAGGAGTTTGGTAAATACCGCACTAAGGGGGGCAGCCAGACGTGCAGCTTACCAAATGCAGTGTGGGGCTGATCAAAGTCCTAGGGAATATTATTGTAGGCTAAAGGATGTGTACTTTTGAGGAGAAGATCACTCAGACAGTGATTCAGATGACTTCTGAGATGCAAATTACCAAGGTTTACCCTCTGCTAGCAGGACACAATTGGCACTTGAGCTTAACAGGAGGTCCAGGGACATTCACTGGATTGCCAGACAGGCAGAACACATCGGGGACTCTGGAAGAGGTGATGACTCTACTCCACAGAAAAAGGGAAGGGGTCCCAATCCCAAGGTCCAAGTGTCTGAAGTAACTACCTCGGATACTTTGGCTATGGAAGGGGGTGAGCTATTTAACTCCAAAAACAGGAGACAAAAAAAGAAAAGGGGTAACAACACTCAACCAGGAAAAGCTGTAGAGCACCCTAAGGCTGTGTCTGACCCCGCAGTAGTAAACCAACCTACCAGCCCTGCCCAAGCTTCCCCTGTGGTGGTTCTACCACCTGGCTCTGAGTCATGGTTCTATCAAAACCCTCAGCAATTCCCACAACCTCAGCCATACCAAAACCAAGGACCCTCTTGTGGAGGTTATGATCCTGGTAGAGGACATGGCCGAAGGTATGGGATAGGATATTACAGAGGATACAACAATGACTATGGAGGTGATAGAGGTGCCTATAGGTGGTGTCAAAACTATAACAATGAGCAATATGGTTACAGGTTTCAAGACAGATCTCAATCTAGCTCCCCAAATATGGAGGAGATGATCAAGAAGTCACAGGAGGAAATACAGGGAATAAAGGACCAGATGGGAGACATAAAAGTGTTTCTCCAATGCTTTGCTCCACCTCCCCCTCTACCTCCTGGTTTCCCTGTGCCAGTGTAAAATTTACCTGTAATTCCCAGCAGCAGTGGAAACAATAATAATGGCCATTGACTAAAGCCTTCTGTCCTTTCTAATGCTGCCCAAGATATTGAAATTGCAATTGTTGACAATGGTAATAAAACTGCTATGAATATGGAAAATGAGAGTGTTAATGCAAAACCTGACCTTACCCTTGAGGTATCCCGAGTTACTGCTGCAGGCAGTGTAGAGTGTCACAGTAAACTTGCCATGTTGCCAGGAGTTAAGAAAAGCAAATTCTACCTGGGCAACTTAATCCCAAAAGGGGGACAGATAGGTTTTACTTTGACACCAACATTGAAAACAGCCTAAATCATGAAGCATTGGTTGATTCTGGAGCGGAAGTTACCTTGATGTCTAAAAGCTTTTATGACAAGCTGGTTGATGCAGTAGGTGACTCAAAGGTGTTAAAAACCCTCTCTGATTCCTTACAAGTAGTAGGTTAATGAGAAGGGGCTCAACAGACCCTAGGTAAAGTGTGGCTAAAATTGAGGTTTGGCAAGATGGAAGTCAACCACATGGTGTATATCACTGATAGGACTGGGGATGATTTCTTGATTGGAAATGACCTCCTAAAAAGATTTCGGCCTATCATTAACTATTTCCATGGAATCCTGTGGGTACAGGTAAACTGGCCCATTCCATTTGTGAAGAGTGTTAAGGTTGCTAAACAGCCAGAATCATGTTATCTTGAGAAAAATGAGGCAATGATTACACTGAATTTTGTATGTTCTGATATACCTGATGTGTCTGTACTAGGTGATCCTCAAAGTTTGGCTCCATGGAGAACTAGAGTCCACATGGTTTGTCTGTCAAAGAATGATGTGGTAAAGTCTGAGATTAATGCAAGAGGCCTCACTTTCTTCACCAAGGAAGTGGACCCTGCTGTCTCAGAATCATGTCCTGCAGTTGACACAGAAACATTAAATTCAGAGTACCCAACACCATCCGGGTATGGTGGAAATGAAACATGGCCACCAAGTCACCAGCCCTTACTCTGCAAGATAAGGTCAGAGGAAGGCAGGTTAAAGGTACCCATCAAAGCAGAGAATTTACAGACAGTAAATTATGTGTTATGCTTAGGTTATGAGCACTGTTTAATTAGTGAACTGTTTTATAAGATGTTAAAAAGGCAGAGGCCTAGTTTATCATGTGTAAAGAAACAGGAGTGGTTGGAAAATGTCCCACATCAAACCACTAGTGTGAAAAGCATAGGTATCTGTGCTTTAAACCTCCAAATAGGGCAAAAGAAAATACAACACTCTGTAAAGGTAATACAAGGTCTAAAATCTCCCATGTACCTGGGGTTAGACATCCTTGTACAACTGGGAGTGTCTGTTGACCTAGCCAATGATGTTCTTTTGGTTTATCCCATAAAAGTGACACCACAGGCCTTGAGGTCTGGACAAACTATTCCTCACCACAAAAATTCCAAGTAATGTCAAGGATTTCTGTCTTATGGTTAATGTAAAGAAAGAACAAGAAATGCCTGACAAAACTGCACTCTTTGTGCTTGACAAGCAACTTAATGAAATGGGTTTAAAAATCCACTCCATACCCTGCTCGAACATGAGCAGCAGAGTAATGCATCTCTTGGTACATAACCCAACAGTAGAGCCTATCATTATAGCATCTAACTGTGAGTTAGGGGTAGCGATAGTGGAATCCTTTTATGATTTGGAGCTAACTGTTTCAGTTATTGGGGAGTTACCAGAAGACATTGTTCAGGATGACACAGATGAAGAAATCAGGTTCATACCAAATGGTTTAAGTGCTTTACAAGAGAGTTGTTTCCTTGATAAAGAAGAAATATAGGCATGTAAAGTTAAAAATGATTATCTTGTACTGTCCACTATGGTTAAGGAAACAGAAAAATTTAAAGAGGTTCATGTGATTGATGCTGAAAATGTTTCTGAGATAATAGAAGATGAGGTAGAAATAGATAAAATTTACCTTTCCCAGATTTTAAAGAACAAATTGAGCAAGCTATTCAAAATTGTAATTGTGAAATGGAAGTAGAAAAAGAAAAGTTTTATGAAATGTTCCTTCAGTTTAAGGACATGTTTGCAAAAGATGCTCATGTTTGTGGGGTAACTGACCTCAATGTTACCAGGGTACCTACCAACCATAGTAAAGGTCCAGTTTATGTATGCCAGTACAGAATACCACTAGCATCTTATGAACATATACAAGAGATACTGGATCCCCTAATTGAGCGAGGAATTATAAGACAGGTAAACTCTATTTATAATTCCCCCATTTGGCCTGTACTGAAACCCACAGGAAACTAGAGACTCACTATTGACTATAGGAAGTTAAACCAACAGGTTCCTTTATCTCACTGGCCTGTGACATATTTGGACCAGTTTGGCCAAAGTTCAAGGTGCCAAGTATTTCACTACCCTAGATATAGCAAATGGATTCTGGACATTAAAAGTAGACCCAAAAGATCAATATAAACTGGCTTTTACCTTTGAAAGGAGACAGTACACATGGAATGGGTGTCTTTTTTGGGTACTTAAATTCCCCAGTGGATTTCAGTATCTTTCTGCAAAAGGCCATGCTTGATGCAGAAAGTAGAGGAAATCTGGTTTATGTGAATGATGTACTAATCAAAAGCAAGACTTTTGAGGAACACCTAGCCAAGGTCACCTATGTGTTAAACCAGCTAAATGCTGCTGGTGCCAAGTTGTCCTTACTAAAGGGGCAATGGTTCAGAGATGGGGTAAAGTATCTTGGGCATGAAGTTAGTCCTGATGAGATTAGTCCTCAGCATACCAAAGTTGAGGACGTTCAAAAAATTGGTCCACACAAAACTTTAAATGAGTTATGCAGTTTCCTAGGGATCTGTAACTACTCAAGACGGTTTATCCAGCACTATGCAGAAATTGCCTCTCCTCTCACCAGGCTGCTGAAAAAGTCAGAACCCTGGGTGTGGGGGGAGAGCAAGAGACAGCCATGCAAGCTCTAAAAGATAGCCTGAGTCAAGCACCATGTCTTGCATACCCACAAATGGATAAGGATTTTTATCTAGAGGTAGGACATACTAGTAGCAGCATCAGTGCAGTATAATATCAGAAACATGATTCAGACAAATGTGTTATTGCTTATGCGAGTAAAACCTTGAGTGATGTTGAGAAAAAGTTTTCAGATTGTGAAAAGGCATTGTTTTCCATGGTATGGGCAGTACAACGGTTCAAAACTTACATTTATGGTAAAAATATTGTTGTAGAGACTGGTCACCAACCACTTACCCTTCTGGGGAGCCAGAAGCTTAAGGAGAGTAATGTGTCAGAAGCAGAATTGTGGCCTGGACCTTAGCACTCCAGGGACTACCCCTAGAGGTTAAGCATGCAAAGAACAAAAGGAATAAAGTAGCACAAGAGTTAGCAGATCTGGAGATGCGTCATTGTACTGCAGATAAACTTCCAGTACAAGACCCTGACCTATCTCCTGAGTTGGATATGGGGTACCAACATAATAGGCACCACCACTATGAGGAAAATGTACGTGAAAATTTGTCTAGAGCCTATGTTGTTGGTTGTTCATTCCGGCAAGGTGAAGACCGATGTTCTGGTTTAGGAGTGGTAAGGCAGGTTAATGTACTATGTACTCCTATCAAGTACAAGCTCAGTTCTAAGTCTAACCAATATGCAGAAATGGCAGCCACCTATTTAGCAGTACAGACTGCATTACAACATAAGTTACAAGACATTGTAATTTATATAGACTCTGATTTTGTTAGGCAAGACTTCCTTACACATTTACCAGGGTGGAAGGTGAATAGTATGATCAATTCAAGAGGCAGTAAGGTGACGCATGCAGACATTATCTTAGCCATAGATCAGTTGGTTGAGGAACATAAGTTGGTTGATTATTGGAAAAAGGAAAAAGGACACTCCAAAGTTCAGGGACCAGACAAAACAGGAAATGACCTAGCAGATACTCTAGCTAGGGAGGGTGCTTTAAGTAGAGAAGAATGGAACCTTGTCCTTCCTCTCCGGGCTAAGGTGAATGTGGTTACCTGCAGACAAAAGTGGCAGGAACAGGAAAATAAGTTCTACACTTGTATAGTGAAAAACCTAACTTTGATTTAGTGAAAATGCAACAAGAGGATGAAGTGTTATGAAAATGTTATCGTTTCATTAAGGATCCCATTAAAAGCATGCTTTCTGACAATGACCTACAGGATAGTCAGGACCTGAGATCCATGTATAACCAGAAGGACAAATTCCAATTAAGGAATGATCTTTTGGTAAGAACTGATAAAAACCCACATGATGTCCAATGGGTGGTTCCTTTAGGCCACAGGGGAATGATGTTACAACATGCCCATGATGAACCATCAGGAGTACATGGGGGGATAGAAGAACTTATGAAACCTTGAAAAAGATAGCCTACTGGCCCTACATGTATGATGATGTTGCAGGGTATATACAAGGGTGTATAACCTGTTGCAAGTTCGAACCAGCCACTCCCAGACATAGAGCACCACTACAATCAAAAGGCATCGCTATGCCTTGGTCAGACATCCAGATTGACTGGATTGGTCCTGTTACCAGATCTTCAAGGGGTAAACAATACTTTTTGACAGTTACTTGTCTGTTCACAAAATGGGTTGAGTATATACCTGCTCCAAATAACACTGTTGAAACCACTGCTCCCTTATTAATAAACCATGTGTTTAGTCGATGGGGATTACAACTAAGAGTAGAATCTGATAGAGGTCCTCATTTCACAGGAGAGGTAATAGAAAATGTGTGGAAAATTCTTGGAGTACAGAGGAAACTACATGTGTCCCACCACCCACAGTCATCTGGACAGGTGGAACGTGCTGATCAAACAATTGTGTATATACTGAAGAAATACATCAGTTCTTCAGGAAAAGATTGGGATGTAAAGTTACCATTGGTATTAATGGACATACGGGCTACTTCTAATAAGTCTACAGGAGTTCCTCCTTTTGAAATGATGGCAGATAGACAGATGGTGTTACCTTTGCATCTCCAGTATACCACAGGGAATGTAAATTCAGCATTTGCCACTACAGCACATGAATATGTATCACATTTAAAACAGCATTTGTGTGAAACCTTTGCATTTGCTCAGAAGAACTTAGAGAAAAGCACTGAGGCTTCTAAGTCATATTATGACAGAAAAACTAGTTCAAAAGAATATCAAATTGGTGATGAAGTGTTTTACTTTAACTACAGAAGAGATAAAGCCAAGGTCAAAAAGTTTCTTCCAAGTTGGCAAGGAACCTTTGTGGTCATTGACAAAATCTCACCTGTAGCCTACCAAATTGAACTAAAACAGAAAAGCAGTGGGGAGGTAGTACCTAAATGGGTTCATATTACTCAGTTGAGGCAATATCGTGAACGTAACAAAACATGGGAAAATGTACTTAATGAATCTATGAGTGGTGATCAGGAATTAGAGTCTAGCTAAAATGTTAATTGTAACACTGATTTTTAAAGGAAATGAACAAAAAGAATTTGTTGTATGTGTGAAATGTTCAAAACAATGTAAAAAAAGTTATTTGTAAAGTGTACATAGTTGTAATCATGTTCAGTCATGTTAGTTCATGTAGTACTGTACACCTATCTATGCATCTATCTGTGCTGATGATGTCACAAGTTACCACATGATGACACAGCTTTGTTTTATGTTTAATTTTCCCTGCAATGCTAAAAACTATATATCCATATATAGTAGGATTATCTTTTTGAATTACAAAATGCATTTTGGGGGTGCATTTTAATTTGGGGGAATGTAGAAACAGAACTAATTTGATTAAAATATTTTATTGTAATATTATATTATTAATTGTTATTCTATATCCTTATATTGGCTTAATTAGTAAGTCCTATAAATGTTTCTGTTCAAATTATGTCCAAATGAATCTTTAAAACGAGGGCAATGCTGCTTAAGGCTTGAATACTGAAATGGGGGAATGATGCCATGAAAGAGAATACAGCATACATGGTCAACCCCAAGAAAAAAAAGTTGTTCCGGGGATAGTCTGTTTAAATTAAATGGACTCTTCCAATTAGTAGCTGAAGAGCATGAAACTTGTCATAATTTCCGATCTTGTTCTTCGGTACCAGCCAGAGCAAATCTTAAAGGTTAACATAGATTCAGACTGGCTTTAAGAAATTAAGACTTTTATTTATAGAAAATATGCAAAAACTCTGATACATTTCAAAATTATACAGGTTATTGGAAATGCATGTACCTGCCCAGTGAGAAAGTTTTAAACCCATCAACAAAGTGTATTGTGAGCTATTTACAAAAATCTGTAGCCCCAAAACTGTTTAAAATATATTGACAAGTTTGGAGTTTATAGTAAACTGACCTTGCCACCTTTTCAATGAAATGAGAGTTGAAGTGTTTATTTAATAGAAACAACTAGTCGGGTGGATTACAAGCCTCTGGACAGCCCATGAAGTCAGGGTTCATTTACCTTAAACAAAGGAGATCCCTGTCTTAAAGAAGTTTGCTAAATTTATACAGTTCCTAATTATAGCAGGTATGCCAAAGTAACATCATTTTAAACAGGAACAAATGTACTTCTGAAATCTGTAGATACTTTTTTATATATTTAAAAGGAAACAGTTATATAATGCTTTTATAAATTACAGATTTTATATTAGGATTGACAGCATCATGTTTGGTCTCAAATTAAATCCTCTCTTAACATAGAAACATGGAAATATAGACTTTGATGGCAGATAAGGACCGACTGGCCCACCTAGTCTGCCCATTTCCATACCTTCCAACAGCCTATTTCTTCTTACCCCCCCACAAGAATTGCCCTATGTCTGTCCCATGTATTTTTGAATTCTCCCACAGTTTTAGACTTCACAACCTCCTCAGGAAGGCTGTTCATTGTGTCCACCACCCTTTCTGAGAAAAAATACTTCCTCACATTGCCCCTGATCCACCCCCCCATCTTTAAATTGCGGCCCCTTGTTCTTGCACATCTCTTTTTTCTGAAAGATGCTACTCTCTTGGACTTTGTTGATTCCACTGAGGTACTTAAAAGTTTTTATCATGTCTCCCCTCTCCCCTCCTTTCCTCAAGGGTGTAAATATTAAGCTCCTTTAGTCTCTTCTCGTATGGCTTCTCTTGCAGACCCTGAACCATTTTAGTTGCCCTCCTCTGGACTGCCTCTATCCTGTCTATGTCCTTGCAGAGACAGGGTCTCCAGAACTGGATGCAGTACTCCATATGGAGTCTCACCAACTGTCTGTACAGAGGGATAACAACTTCCTGTTTTCTGCTGGAGATGCCTCTCCCTATACATCCCAGTTTACCCCCAGCCCTCCCTACTGTCTTCTCACATGTTTGCTAACCTTAAGGTCATCTGATATGATTACCCCCAGGTCCCTTTCCATTTTTGTTGTTGTTACTACCTCCCCCCTATTGTGTAATCTTCCTCTGGGCTTTTGTTTCCCAGGTACATTATTTTGCACTTCTTTGCATTGAATCCAAGCTGCCATACTTCTGACCATTCCTCCAACCATGCCCAGTTCCTTCTCATCCTTTCCACACCTCCTTGTGTATCAACCTAGTTGCAGATCTTTGTGTCATCTGCAAAGAGGCATACTTTTCCTTCCAGTCCCTCTGCAATGTCACTTATAAAGACATTAAAAAGGAATGGACCCAGTACTGAACACTGCGGTTCCCCAGTAGTAACCCCTCTTTCTTCAGAGTGGACTACATTTACAATTATCTTCTGTGTCTTGTTGTCTAGCCAAGGTTTTACCCAGGCTACCACCCTGGGACCCACTCCCAGGCTGGTTAATTTGACTATTAATCTTTTGTGTGGGACTGTGTCAAATGCCTTGCTAAAGTCTAGGTAGGCCATGTCCACAGCCCCTCCCTGGTCTACTACTTTGGTCACCCAGTCAAAGAAATCAATTAGATTGATCTGACATGACCTTCCCACTGTGAACCCATGCTGCCTTGGGTCCTGTGCCCCACTGACATCTAGGTACTCAACAATTCTTTCCTTCAGAAGTGATTCCATCACTTTCCCTACCACAGAGGTCAAACTGACAGGTCTGTAGTTTCCTGCCTCTGTCTTGGTCCCACTTTTGTGAAGGGGAATCACATCCACCTTCCTCCAGTCCTCAGGTACAACACCATCCTCCCATGATTTGTTAAAAAGTGTAGTCAGTGGTTTCATTAGTTCTCCTCTTAATTCTTTTAGAATTCGGGGGTGAATCCTGTCAGGCCCCATTGCTTTGTCCACCTTCAGTTTTAGGAGTTCTTTCAGAACTCTTTCTTCTGTGAAAGGACTGGGATCGACCTCTCCCCCATCAAGAGTGCTTCTGTTAATTGGAATAGGCACCTCCACCTCCCCCTCTTTTGTGAATACTGAGCTGAAGTATTCTTTCAGTATCCCTGTTTTTTCACTGTCCCTCTCTGCCCACCCACCGTCCAGTCTATTCAGCATCACTATTCCTCCCTTTGTCTTTCTACGCTCCCTGATGTACCTATAAAAGGTTTTATCCCCCTTCTTAACTGAGTTGGCTATCTTTTCTTCAGTTTGGGACTTTGCTATTCTGACTTCCCTCCCTGCTTCCTTCTGCCTTAACTGGTACAGATCTCTGTCCTGCTCCTTCTTTGTTTCCTTATACTTCCTGAATGCTATCTTTTTCTCCCTGACTTTCCCCGCCACCTCTTTTGAGAACCATAGTGGCTTTTTCTTTCATTTTGATTTGTTTATTTGCTTGACACAGAGGCTTGTTGCCTCTGTGATGGCAGTTTTGATGTTTCCCCATTGTTGCTCCACCCCTCCTTCTAGCCTGTTTGCTAGTGCTTTTCTAAGGCAGTATAGCACAATCATTTAAGGCTTGAGCTACAAAGCTGGTGACATCCAGCAGACCAGACCTTGGTTTGAATCCCACAGCTTCCACTAGCATACCTTGTAACTCTGAGCAAGTCACTTAACTTCCCTGTGCTCCCAGGTTGCTCCTGTAAAAAAGTTTTCAGCTTAGTGTGCTACTGCTGGTTAAACAACTAAAAAAAAAAAGGCACTCTCCCATCTTGCCAAAGTCAGCCCTCCTGAAGTCCAGTACCCTCACTTTTGAATGGCTTGACTCTGCAGCTGAGTTTATCATGAACCACACTGGTTGATGGTCACTTGTTCCCAGATGGCAACCCACTTCTAGATCTGAGACCCTCCCACTGTCCCCATTTGAGAGTACAAGGTCTAAGATTGCTCCCTCATGAGTGGGTTCCGAAACTAGCTGTCTGAGGGATGCCACCTGAAGGGCATCGAGAATTTCCCTGCTCTTGGATGTGGCTGCAGAAAATGTGCTCCATTTAACATTTGGCATATTCAGGTCTCCCATCAACAGTATCTTCCCTTTCTCTGCCATCCTAAGAATGCCTTCTATCATATCCTTGTCCATTCCCTACCCCTGACATAGGTGTCTGTATACAACTACTGTGCAGATTGTGGTGCCATTTCCAGTCTCTAAGGTGACCCACAGTGCCTCCTCTCTTCCCTGTTTACTCTTTTGTTCCATTGCTTTTATCCCTTCCTTTACATAGAGAGCTAATCCTTCCCCTCTTCTCCCCTCCCTGTCTCTCCTGTAGGTTATGTACCCTGGTATGTTAACATCCCAGTCATGGTTCTCTGTGTACCATGTTTCTGTGACTGCTATGATATCCAGGCATCCCTCTTCCATCAAGACCACCAGTTCAGGGAGCTTGTTGCCCAGACTACAGGCATTGGTACTCATTACCCTCCATTTCCTGATGGCCTTACTCCTTTTTGCCCCATCCCTGTCCTTATTGCCTTTGTCACTTTCTCCATTTACCCCTGCCCTTTTCCCTATCGACATCTCTATATTGGTGTTTACCTCACTTACTCCCCTGACTTTTTTTGGGGGGGCTAGGATTTCCCTGCTCCTTTCCAGTACCTCCCCCCTTGGCTAGTTTAAATGCTTGCTAATGAAGCATTTAAACATATCACCTAGGATCCTGGTTCCCCTCCTGGACAGATGCAGCCCATCATGCCAGTATAGGCCTGCATCACTCCAGGTGGACCCCCAGTCCCCAGTGAAGCAAAATCCCTGAGATCTGCACCAGTTTTTCAACCACTGATTGAATCACATGGTGTGAAGCACCCTAGCCTCACCTACACCACAGACAGGCAGCACCTCCGAGAAGGTTACCATGCTTACTACTTGTCTAAGGCCCCTCCCAAACTCCACAAACTCTTCCTGCACTGCTCTGATCCCTTTCTTAGCCATCTAGAAATGTGAATTTTACATATGTACAAAAGTGCACATGCAGTAGATGCAAGAAAGAAAAGTTGTTTTATATCAAAAATACTTTTTGAAGATGAGGTCATATTGAGAAAAAATGGCTTAGGAGGGGCTAATAGTAACACCCTCAAAGAGTACTCAGACCAATCATAACTTGATGGTGATGTCGCCCAGTAAGTGGGACAGAAATGGGATGCTGGCAAAGCCAGCCCAGAACTGCTTAATTCTTTTGTGTGCGTAAACCTGTGTTGGATGTCCTGACAATTTTGGATGAGCTTGGACTTGTACTAGGCCAAAAGCCTGAAGCCACCCCTGTTTGGAACATTATTTTGGCTTTGACATTGCCATCGCACGGGGGTGCTAAACCAGCTGCTACAACTGACTGTTGCAGAAAGGACTTCCTTCCAGTATTGGATTAAGCAAGGCCTATATTTTGCATACTGAGAATTTGGACTAAAAGTAATGTTTTGGAATTTCTGTTAAAAGCCTGAACAAGACACTGACTTTGGAATTTACCAGCCAGCAAGCCTGCAGTGCTGCTAAATATCAGTGAGTCCAGAGTTGCAGGTTCAATGTATATTACCTGTAAATGTGCATTTTTACTATAATAGCAGCTATTTTTACTGTTTGTACTATTGTAACTCGTCTTTCTGTATTATTACTGTAGGACCACAGGTCCACCTTGTAAATGAGCTTGCTCAATGGTGCCCACCTGGATAAATAAAGATATTGATTGATTGAAAAAGCAGAAATGAACTGAAACAGAAAACAGTCACAGAGTCCAGTTACCCAAAAACTACATTGCTCTCCAGAGGGAGAGATCTTTCTACAGACTATGCTAAACTGCTAAAATCTTGTCTGATTTTTCCCACTAAATCCTGAAGTGACTTTTAAAGATTTGTGACATCAAGCAAGATGGATCCAGCCTGCGTTTATTCACTGATGTCAAAAGACTCTACAGTTCCAGGTCCAAGGGAAAAAGACAGTAGACTAAAGCCAAACTCACCACCAAGGACATTTGTCATCCAAAATCAAAAGTTCTCACTAAGACTTTGAAAGTTAAAAAGTAGAAGACTGCATCTACAAATAACTAAAACATAAGTATTCCTTTATCCTACTTTTAGTACTTATTTGGCTATCTGGGCTGATAACTTAATGCATTTTAGCTCCACACCTTGGGTATATGGTTAAACTAGAATTTAAATTTAAAGAAAATACCTTTTACATACTATGAAGTTTAAACATGTATCATACCAAGATAATCTGAAACACAAGTGTAATGAATTGCAAGTTCTCATAGTAAAACAAAGTCATGCTATTTATAAGTATGCTAAAGAAATAGTATAAACTGTCATTTATTATGCTGAATATTGCTTATTTATTTACATTGCTTATTGCTGAAATTTGTTTTATTTGTTTTATATGATTTACTTGACTTTCTAAAATCTGTTTTGTTTACATTTTACTTTATGTTTACATTATTTTTATCATGCTTGATATTTATGCTAGTTATGAATATTTAGGACTTGTACATATGTGAATAAAATATATTCATCTCTTATATAATCCAAAATGTGGAAACAATGTTTTTCACCATCATTTTTGAATCTGGAGAGCATAGGATAATATCACATGTGAATATTTATTATTTTTGGTAATTTAAGAAATCATTTTTGGGTAAGGCCCAAGGTGAATCCCAGTGCATTATTATGAAAAGTGATATTATAAGCCTTTGTTCATGTTCTTTGGCTGTTACAGAAAAAACATGTCTTTAAGACAGGGATCTCATTTGTTTAAGGTAAATGAACCATGACTTCATGTGCTACCCAGAGGCTTATAATCCACACGACTGGTCCAAAGATGTCAGAACAAAGGCTTATGATATCACTTTTTATAAGTTTCTCCTCCATAACCTACTACTTGTTAGCCATCAGAGAGAATTTTTAATACCGTTGAGTCACCTACTGCATCAACCAGCTTGTCATAAAAGCTTATGGACATCAAGGTAACTTCCTCTTGAGAGTCAACTAAAGCTTCATGATTTAGGATGTTTTCAATGTTGATGTCAAAGTAAAACCTATCTGCCCCCCCTTTAGGGATTAAGTTGCCCAGGTAGAATTTGCTTTTCTTAACTCCTGGCAACATGGCAGGTTTACTGTGACACTCTACACGCCCTGCAGCAATAACTTGGGATACCTCTAGGGTAAGATCAGGTTTTGCATTAACACTCTCATTTTCCATATTCATAGCAGTTTTATTACCATTGTCAGCAATTGCAATTTCAATAACTTGGGCAGCATTAGAAAGGACAGAAGGCTCTAGTCACTGGCCAGTCAGTGTCAGTGGCTCAGTAGGTAGCACACTCACCTCTGAGGCCAGGAGATCAGAGAGCTGTGGGTTCAGTTCCCACATCTGGCACTTTGATTAATATCCCAGTACTAACACTGTAGTGCAGCATGAGAGGGGTGCTGCATTCTGGGATGCTGTGTTTCAGATGAGACATTAAACCGAGGTCGCATCTACCTGGATTGTTGGTAGTTTAGGTGGATGTTAAAGATCCCATGGCACTTATCGAAAAGGGTAGGGGAGTTTTTATTGTAAAGAATAAACAGAAAAAGAAAATTCAAAATAACATACAGGAAGTAAATAAAATCACTCCAGAAAATAAAGGTTATCACATACAGATAAAAAAATCCTATATAGGGAAAAATATACAGATTCAATGTACCACTTCTCAAAAATTAGACATTCTACTTATATTTAATAAATGTATGAAAACCTTTCCACCATCTATTGGTTCGTGCTTAGGAAAAAAAACAACAATCTCTATCATACAATTTTCCCATCTCTTGCACAATTAATTTGGAAAAAACAATGTAATCCATTTTCTTCTGGTAAAGAACCCACTGACAGTGTGCCTGCCATAAATAAAAACAAAAAACAAAACAAAAAAAAATGATGAAAAATCAATAAACTGTGGGGATATTTGCCAATTACCAAAATGTCATAAGTTAAAAAGGCCATCCATTTGAAATTCAATTTTTTTGCCAAAAAAAACCATACATTTTTTTAAAAAGAACAATACAAGAGAAAATGTTCTGTAGATTCTTCTAAATTGACACAATCCATATATGGATAATTTCTTTCTTCTTTGGCTTTATATTTCACATTACCTCTAAGGTTTAATCTTCCATACTTAAGTAACCAAAGGGTTTCCCACATCTGAGGGGGAAGCCTTTTACTATTAAGTTGAGATAAGATAAAATGATTATCTGCCTCCGGACAATTTTTAAAACTGGGGCTGTAGGATAGATTAGACCCATCAGGGATTTATAAAGGGATTTTCCATGACAACATAAAAGCATTTCCTTTGATATACCCCATTTATACAATTTCTGCACTGCCGGTTTAAAATATAATGGTATATATAAAATGTATTACACCTTGGTGGTACATGTTTCCAAGCCATTAGAAAATTATTTAAGAATAATTGTACCCAAGCATTACCACCCTCTGTAACAGCTAATAAACTGCTGTGAACTGTAACTAAAAAAAAATAATGAAAAATAAAAAAACACTGGATCAATCATTCATTCCAATGCCTCCCTCCAGATAAGTAAAATGTCTTTTGATAGGATTAAGCCGGTTTCCCCATAACATTTGAAAAAATAAACTGTAAACCTTAGTTTTCTAATATAGCAGGTAATGGAAAAATATTTGCTACATGTTGGAAGCTGGGTAAAAGAAACTGCTTAGAAAGTTGGATACGTTTCTGCTTTGTAAGTTTCCACTGCTTCCATCTTAGAATTTTAGTCTCAATTTTCTTTAGAGCCATTTCCCAATTCTCCAGTGGCAAGTTTTTTAGCCAAATAAAATGCCGAGAATGACAATGGGTTCTGTAGAAAATATGATGCCAAACTCTCTTACCAGTAAATCATGTCCTGTACCAATAAACAAGCCTCGTGTTTTAGTAAGGTTTAATTTCGCATTTGAGATACTGGCATATTTTGTAAATTCAAATAAAAAAAGGTTAAAATAAGCATGATTTGAGAAAAAACAGCAAACATCATCTGCATAAGCTTGTACTACCAACTGCCGTTGTATACTCATGCCTGAAAATGCCTTCCCATATAGGAGTATCCACTAACCTTTTTAATAAAGGGTCCAAAGAAAAAACATATAACAAAAGGCTTAGTGGACAGCCCTGCCTAACATCTGTATGGACTAAAAAACCTGAAGCAATCTGACCCTGTATTACTGGGAAAATATAAGAAGATTGGTATAAGAGCTTTATATTCTGTATTATCTGAATAGGGACATGATAGAGTTTCAAAACTTGATATAAAAAAGGCCGATAAACTCTATCGAAGTTTTTTTTCCAAGTCAGTTGCCACTATACAAATTGATGCTCCTAAATTTGTGGCGTGTTCAATCACGTCCCTAATAGTCATTAGAGCAGATTGTATTTTTCTATTAGGAAGGCCACTGTATTGCTGTGGAGAGATTACTTTAGCTGCATAATGTTTTAATCGATTGTTAAGCAAAATGGTTCAAATTTTGTAATCTGAATTTAATAAAGTGATAGGTCTCCAATTTTTGATATCAGTTCTATTTCCAGTTTTATACAAAAAAATCATTAACTCTTCTGAAAAGGAAGGATACATAGTATTAGTCTGAAAAAATAATCAAAAAACAATTTAAACAAAGTGCTATACTATGTGAAAAGGATCTGTAAAAGTTATTAGAAAGACCACCATTCCCTGGTGTTGAATTATTATTCAATATTTTGATGGCTACCTCAATTTCAGGCACAGTTAAATCTCACTTGGAAAAAGCGGGACTGAAATGTCATATAAAAAAATGTTAATACTTTCCTGAGAAGTTAAAGTTTTAGGAGCTAAGGAGAGAAAATGATTATTTAGCAAGTCAGTATTCCCTTTAATTGTAACTATATGGTTCCCTGCTTGGTCTACTAAATAAACAAGATTGGTAGAGGTTTTAAAGGACTTACAGGCTTCACAAAGGTCACCAATAGGATATTTCTGAGTCCCATTACATAATAAGGCCTGAACTGTTCGGGCTCTATCATATTGATATGACTGCATTTCTTTTTTTAATTGTGCAATTTGATCTGTGTAATCAAATTTCATAGTGTATGAAAAAATATAATGTTTTTGCAGTTGTTGTCTGAGTGAGAGATATTTTAAAAAGTTGTTATTCCTAGTCTTTTTCCCATATTTTATAAACCACTGTTTTAAATCAGATTTAGTAGTTTTCCACCATTCCCCTATATTAGGGTATAGAAAAGCTACTGATAATCTAGCTACAAGAAGATTAAAAATAGTATGATGGACATATGAATTTAATAAAATGGAAGAATTGAGTTTCCATCTATTCAATTTTGGGAGAGTTTGTGCTCCTAAATGAATTGTACAAAATAAAAAAAGATGGTCCAAAAATTCTACTGGACAGGATTTGAAATCTCCAACTGGTACATTAGGGGAAACAAATAAATAATCTATTGTGGTAAAAAAATTACTGTGAACATATGTAAACCCTGACCCTAAAGTCTGATGTTACCTACAGTCTATAAGATCTGCAGTTTTAACCAAATGATCTAAAGCATGGGAATCACAATATATTTTTTTTAACCTGAGAATGAGAAGCCTCTTTCTTCAGATGTAAAGTACAGTTAAAATCTCCTCTGAAAATAACTAATAAATTAGTAACTAGAAAAGGTTGAACAGCTTTCAAAAGAGCAACCCTCTCAGTTTTAGTTTTGGGATTATAAATATTAATAAACCTAAAGTTTGTTTCTTCCCATAAACCATCCAATATCAAAACCCTCCCTGCATTTAAATCTATTAGTTTCCTTATAGTGAAACTATAAGAATTAAAAAGAATACCAATACCATCTGCCTTGTCTGGACTGAATGACCAATAGGAAGGACCCCATTGCCAATTCCTTTTAAAAGCCACTAGTTGTTCTACAGAATGCATCCAACTTTCTTGCAAGAAGCAAACGTCAATTTGTACGTCATGAACATATTGAAAAACTGCCTGATGTTTCTCATAATTAAGAATACTGTGCATATTAACAAAAAACAAAAAAAATGTAGTCATGTTTGTGAAACGTTAATGTTCAGTAATTATTTGTTTTCTTTTTTTCTTCTTTTTGCCCTTATAATCCCCAGTACTCTGAGAAGGAGGTTCTAAGGTTGAGGCCTGTGAATCTGAATCCCCATGATCCATTTCTGAGTCACTCCAAAAAAGTGCTGAATAGGAATTTTCAGTCTCCAAAGGTTCTGAGGAAAAGGGGGGGATTTTGGAGATCTAGTAGACCTCCTTCTAGAAAGAGGGGAAGCAACAAAGGGTGCAGAAAAAGACTCCTCCGAACCTGGAGGATTTTTATAGCAAACAGGAAGTAACAGCTGTGACTCTGAAACAGAGACTTTATCTGATATCAGAATGGTATCCTGAGGAAGTTCTACTGGGCCTGTTACTAAAACAGGAGGGAGGGGGGTTGAACTAGTGTGATTTTAGGTAAATCAGAGATTAGAGAAGAAGAATGTGATGGTGGTGAGGGGCCTGGTGGAAAACGCTTTGGAGAGGGGGGGAATTTTTCCCAAAGGAGCTACTGTCTCTTGTGCTTGCTGTATAAGCAATTCAGGGCTGACACAGGAAGCTTTGTTCTTTGCAGACCAGGGGCCATCTCCAAAAGAGTGTCCATACTCTTCACATAGATCACATTTCGTGTGATTGGCACATTGCATTGTGACATGGCTTATTTCTCCGCAATTATCACAACGCGGTTTATCACAGGTACTAGATAAATGAGTACGGGCCCCACACTTATAACAAGCTCTCGGCTACCCCCCCCATTAAAACAAACCCCTCTATCCCTTCCTAAAAGAAAAGAATTAGGAATATGTTCAATTCCAGAATCATTCTGTCTGAGTTTAACTTTATATTTCCAACCTCCCATCCAGAATTTTACAGAATCCAGAATTGCTTCTGGAGTACTAAGCACATCTCATTTTTGATTTAGCCAAAAAGTGATATCTTCCACATGGACCCCCTCATTCTGAAACATAACTGTAACATACTTTACAAGCGGCTTTGTAGCCAGAATCACTAAAAAGGGGGTCCATATGGGAGAGAACTTAACCTGGCCATAACGTTCCCAAAACAAGTCTAAAGCATGTGATGTCCAAAAACTGACGTCAAAGTTGTCTTCTCCTGATATATTTATAAAAGCAAAAACACCAGTATGTGAAAAATGCAAGGAATCTTTCAATAAAGTCCTGCCAACGTAATAGCGGTCTGGTCTTTCCACTAAGCCCCCTTTGTATCTAATATGGACAGCATTTACTCTAAGGGCTGCTTCTTTTTTTTGCATGTGTAAATAAATCTGACATCAAAGGTTTTTGATGAGTATCAGTGTTTTTACTGTCCTGATTAGGATCTTCCATATAATTTTCTTATAAAGACTTAGTTTTATCCGGAACAATAATAGGTTATTTATTCTGTCTGCATTTGAGATCTGTGTTAAACGCTAAAGTCTCTACTACAGTCTCAGATAAATCCTGTGGATTAGTTGGAGTGCTCATAAGTCGCGTTCTGGGTCCTGGTTTCCAATCTGGTGAGGCCAAAGTAAAATCAAAAGTTGAGTCCCATGCTGGATCTGGAAGCCAATTTCCCCCAGACATTTTTTTCCAACCCGCTTCTAAAAGTGCTTTTTGTGGAGACCAGGTATCGCCGGATAAAGCTGATCCTTCAATGGGTGTAACTTTAGTGGGAGAAACAGTCGAATTTTTAAGAATCTGTTGTGCATTGGAAACAGAAGGACTCTCTTGAGGCACAACGTTTCTGCTTGAATCTGCACATTTTTTAAATTCTTGCAAGTTCAGTAAATGAAAATACTGTGGCAGAAGATTGCTGATTATGCACAGTTTGATATTGCACAGGGTTTTGTGGTTGCACCAACCTGTCGAATGTCTCAGGGGGTTTGAATACAAAACCAGCCGCTTTAGAAAGCTGATGATCTGGCTCACAATACACATTATTCCCCTGTAATCTAACAGTCGGTTTGCTCATATTGAAACCAAAGGGATTTTGACTGTTGAAAAGTACAGCTGAACACACTGAAGGCTTTTGGCACAATTCTACCTTAGTAGAGTTTGAACTGCCAGCCTGTAACACCTCAGTGTTAGTTTTAATTGAAGAAAGCACCATAGGAGGAAATGACTCACCCGGCCTCGGTGAAGCCTTTGATGCTGCTGCGTCAGATGCTAAACTGACAGCTGAAGGAGACAAAATGACAGCAGATCCATCCTGCTATTTCAAATTAAAGGCAGACTGACTGGATAAAACTTCTTGCTCAAATTTATCATTTCCAATGAATGCAGCCTTTCTTTCAGGCGTTTGTCCCTTGGAGCAAACTTTGGCATGATTTGATTTAGAAACAGCAGCAAAAATATCTTCTGCTGAAGCATAAACATCCGTACCATCTTTATCTTTTCCATAAACAAGTTCCTGATTCACATTTTCTTTCTCAGCCTCTGACAATACGTTGGTAGAAGAGGAGGCTAGCTTTCCTACCTGAAGTCCATCCTCACACTGTTCAGCCTTGTTCTGAGTGGCCATCATGAAATTCAGACAGCCCCAATCTCCCCCTACTGACGGCAATGCAGTAGGGGAATTTCCCCGGTGTTCTGGCCAAATTTCCCTCATTCACTAAAAGTACCACCAACAGCTTAATCTGCTTCAAGGTCAGTTGTCATTCATCTGTATCCCCCTCCCCCGGGTCATGCCTGAAAATAGGCAGGATTTGTCTAGTGCACTTACCCTGTCAACAAAAACTAAACAAATAAAAAAAATATTATTGGTTCCACTGTTGCTGGAAATTACAGGTACATTTTGCACAGGTACAGGGAAACCAGGAAGTAGAGGGATCAGTGGAGCAAGCATTGGAGAAACACTTTTATGTCTCCCATCTGGTCCTTTATTCCCTGTATTTCCTCCTGTGACTTATTGATCATCTCCTTCATACCTGGGGACCTAGATTGAGATCTGTCTTGAAACCTGTAACCATATTGCTCATTGTTATAGTTTTGACGCCACCTATAGGCACCTCTACCACCTCCGTAGTCATTGTTGTATCCTCTGTGGTATCCTCTCCCATACCTTCAGCCATGTCCTCTACCAGGATCATAATCTCCACAAGACGGTCCTTGGTTTTGGTATGGCTGAGGTTGTGGGAATTGCTGAGGGGTTTGATAGAACTGTGACTCAGGGTCAGGTGGTAGAACCACCACAGGGGAAGCTTGGGCAGGGTTGGTATGTTGGGTTACATCTGCGGGGTCAGCACAGCACTACAGCTTTTCCTGATTGAGTGTTGTTACCACTTTTCTTTCTTTGTTTCCTGTTTTTGGGGGTAGCTAGCTCACCCCTTCCATAACCGAAGTATCCAATGTAGTTACTTCAGACACTCACACCTTGGGATTGGGACCCCCTCCCTTTTTCTGTGGAGAGGAGTCATCACCTCTTCCAGAGTCCCTGATGTGTTCTGCCTGTCTGGCAATCCAGTGAATGTCCCTGGACCTCCTGTTATGCTCAAGTGCCAATTGTGTCCTGCTAGCAGAGGGTAAACCTTGGTAATATGCATCTCAGAAGTCATCTGAATCACTGTCTGAGTGATCTTCTGCTCCAAAGTGCACATCCTTTAGCCTACAATAATATTCCCTAGGACTTTGATCAGCCCCACACTGCATTTGGTAGGCTGCACGTCTGGCTGCTCCTTTAGTGTGATATTTACCAAACTCCTTTTTTAGGAATTTATACAGTTTGTTAGGTTTGTTCCTACTTTCTCTAGACATTCTTGACCACTCTGCTCGAGGATCATCAACAGACCACCTAATCACAAAACTCTGTTCTCCCTCATCATTTATGCACACAGATTCAAAACACTCTTTTAGTTTTCGAATATGCTGCTCAATGCATCCTTTTCGCAGATTTAGAATTATATCTCTCACCTACCAGTTTCAAAGCTTGTGTAGTAGTTTTTGATTTTAAATATCCCTGTTCATTTTCAGAAATCTTTTTATTTTCCTGGACCCATCAGATGAGTCACTTTCAGAATCAGAGCTTCTATTTTGCATAATTTTGTATCTCTTTTTATTCTTATCACGTGGGTCTTCTTCTTAACAGGAATATTCCTTTTCAGGGGAGGAGTCATCTAAGCCAGATTCCCCAGATGCGTTCATTCTTACATGATTTTTACTTTCACTTTTGGTATCACCATTTTGGGCCTGTAAATCTCTGACTTCTTTTCCGAGTTTATAGAGGTGTTGCTCCAAAAGGGAACACCACTCTTTCCATTGGCTATCCTCCTTTTTTATTTGTTGACTGATCTCTCTGTCTTTATGTATTTTCTCCTTTTGCACTATTTCTTGTTTTAACTCTTTTTCAACACTAGAATGAACAGGTAAGTGTGTGTTTGGCAAGGGACTGTTCCATTTGTGGGTCCTGCACCACGGAAATCCCAAGAAGGACAAGCCTCTTGTTCATTACCCTGGGGTAGATACCCTCAGGGTGAACAGCTTATGCTTCTTTGTTCTGAGGTTCCATTTTTTCATTTGGCTAAGAGGTGTCTTTACCTATCTGCCCATTGTTTCTTATCACTGTTATAGTGCTCCCTTACATCATTATACATTTGTACCATTTTCATGAGCTCCTTGGTAACCTGTTTATTAGCATGCTCTAATTTTGTTTGTTCCATTTCCCAAGCTGTGCCCCACTCTTTGAGCTTCATATTGGCCTTTAATATTTTGTCCTTCTCTGCCTCAGCAGCTGAGCTCTGCTCTCTTAGCTTTTCATTCGTTTTTTTCAAGGCAGCAATGTCAGTCTTTAAGTTGATTAGGACACAGTCTCCATCAAATATTTTCACATTACTTACATCTAACTGTTTTTCTAATAGCTAAACTTGGCCTGTGAATTTACTACATTCCAGTGATTTTTCTTGCAGTTGTTCCCTTAACTGTATTGCTTCCCTTGATAACATCTTTGTTCATGATGTAGCTGGTAAGTTAGCTCTAAATAGTTTTAATTCATTCATTCTTTCAAGATCTTTTATTCTTTCCTCCTTACTCATAACTGAAGACTGGGAAAATACTGGAGAATGTATCACTGCTTCAGATTTTATAACTTTTGCACATAAACCTCGCACTGACATAGTTTTGCAACAATGGTCACTACTTTAACAATAATACCCTTTAAACAGCAATGGCAATCACAATGCTTATGTAATGCAATTTTTGAACAAAGAACCAAATCTTGTCCTTGAGATACTTCAAAAGTCCTTTTCCTTGTAGCTTTGCTGCCAATTAATTCCATCTGTCTTTTCTCACTGTCTAGGGGTAATTTTATGTTTAAATCCTCGAGAAACAAGAACAGAAATATATTACTTATTTCATTTAGTAACCTGCAAACAATAACTGTAATAGTATTTATTTCTCATACAACCTAAGTGTAGGCTGTTATTCATTAACAATCATCTCACAAATGAGAACCCCAAAGATGTTGAAACAAAGGCTTATAATATCACTTTTTATAATAATGCACTTGGATTTACCTCAGGCCTTATCTAAAAATTAATTCATAAATTACCAAAAATAATAAATATTCACATGTGATATTATCCTATGCTCTCCAGATTCAAAAATGATGGTGAAAAACACTGTTGCCACAGTTTGGATTATATAAGAGATAAATATATTTTATTTACATACAGTATGTACAAGTCCTAAATATTCATAACTAGCTAAATATCAAGCATAATAAAAATAATGTAAACATAAAGTATAATGTAAACAAAACAGGTTTTAGAAAGTCAAACAAATCATATAAAACAAATAAAACAAATTTCAGCAATAAGCAATGTAAATAAACAAGCAATATTCAGCATAATAATTGACAGATCATACTATTTCTTTAGCATACTTATAAATGGCATGACCTTTTCTTTTTACTATGAGAACTTGCAACTCATTACCCTCGTGTTTCAGATTATCTTGGTATGATATTTGTTTAAACTTCATAGTATGTAAAATATATTTTCTTTAGATTTAAATTCTAGGTTAACCATATACCCAAGGTTTGGAGTTAAAATTCATGAAGTTATCACCCCAGATAGCTAAATAAGTAGTAAAAGTAGGATAAAGGAATACTTATGTTTTAGTTTTCTGTAGATGCAGTCTTCTACTTTTTAACTTTCAAAGTCTTGATAAGAACTTTTGGTTTTGGATGACAAATGTCATTGGTGGTGAGTTTGGCTTTAGTCTGCTGTCTTTTTCCCTTGGACCTGGAACTGTAGAGTCTTTTGACATCAATGAAGCAATGCAGGCTGGATCCTTCTTTCTTGATGTCACAAATCATCAAAAGTCACTTCAGGATTTAGTGGGGTAAAATCAGACAAGATTTTAGAAGTTCAGCACAGTCTGTAGAAAGATCTCTCCCTGCAGACAGCAATGTTGTTTTGGGTAACTGGACTCTGTGACTGTTTTCTGTTTCAGTTCATTTCTGCTTTTGAACCTGCAACTCTGGACTCATTGCTATTTAATAGCACTGTAGGCTTGCTGGCTGGTAAATTCAAAAGTCAGTCTCTTGTTCAGGCTTTTAACAGAAATTCCAAAACATTACTTTTAGTCCAGATTGTCAGTATGCAAAACATAGGCCTTGCTTAATCCAATTCTGGAAGGAGGCCCTTTCTGTAGCAGCCAGTTGCAGCAGCTGATTTAGCACCCCCTTGTGGTGGCAATGTCAAAGCCAAAATAATGTTCCAAGCAGGTGTAGCTTCAGACTTTTGGCCTAGTACAAGTCCAAGCTCATCCAAAATTGTCAGAACATCCAACACAGGTCTTCACACACCAAAGAATTAAACAGTTCCAGGCCGGCTTTGCCAGCATCCCATTTATGTCCCACTTACTGGGCAACTTCACCATCAAGTTATGATTGGTCTGAGTACATTTTGAGGGTGTTACTGTTAGCCCCTCATAAGCCATTTTTTCCTCAATATGACCTCATCTTCAAAAAGTATTTTTGATAGAAAACAACTTTTCTTTCTTGCATCTATGTACACTTCTGTACATATATAAAATTCACATTTCTAGATGCAAATTTAAGAGAGTCTTAATTTGAGACCAAACATGGTGGTGTCAATCCTAATATAAAATCTATAATTTATAAAAGCATTAGAAAACATTTTCCTTAATAAATATCTAAAAAGTAATTACAGATTTCAGAAGTACATTTGTTCCTGTTTAAAATGATGTTACTTTGCCATGCCTGCTATAATTAGGAACTGTATAAATTTAGCAAACTTCTTTAAGACAGGGATCTCCTTTCTTTAAGGTAAGTGAACTGTGACTTGATGTGCTATCCAGAGGCTTATAATCCACCTGACTAGTTGTTTCTATTAAATAAACACTTCGACTCTCATTTCACTGAAAAGGTGGCAAGGTCAGCTTACTATAGACACCAAACCTGTCAATATATTTTAAACAGTTTTGGGGCTACAGCTTTTTGTAAATAGCTCACAATATACTTTGTTGATGGGTTTAAAACTTACTCACTGGACAGGTACATGCATTTTCAATAACCTGTATACTTTTGAAATGTATCACAATTTTTGTATATTTTCTTTACATAAAAGTCTTAATTTCTGAAAGCCAGTCTAAATCTATGTTAACCTCTAAGATTTGCTCTGGCAGGTACTGAAAAACAAGATAATAAATTATGTAAAGTTTCAAGCTCTTCTGCTACTAATTGGAAGAGTCCATTTAATTTAAATGCACTATCCCTGGAACAACTTTTTTTCCTTGGGTTGACCATGTATGCTGTATTCCCTTTAAATGGCATCATTCCTCCATTTCAGTATTCAAGCCTTAAGCAGCATTTCCCTTGTTTTAAAGATTCATTTGGACATTAATTTGACCAGAAACATTTACAGGACTTAATAATTAAGCCAATATAAGAATGTAGAATAACAATTAAAAATATAATACTATAATAAAATATTTTAATCAAATTAGTTCTGTTCCTACCCCCACTGATGGGCCCTTCCTCAGCCATGTTGTTGTTCCTCCCTCCTCCTCATCTCTCTCATTACCTGCTCCATCAGGAACGGCGCTACGTCCATAGTACTAGCTCTCCTGTTTTGAGCTTGTGCTATGTGTGCAGTTAAGCCTCTTTCCTTTATGTTCAACTTTGTGAGGTGCAGTCTGTGAGTTTCTCCACAGTTGTGCAGTGTGTTTTGGCTGAATATGCCATTGTGCAGTATATTCATGATCATGCCCTCCTATACTTGCACAGCATATATTACTGTTGCACAGTGGTGCATCTGGAATTGGGCTGTGCAATACTGCTGTTTGAATATGGTTCTGGGGTTCATTTCTGAGTTGCACTGGTGCATTTTGGTTGTGCCATGTGCAACTCCTGTGAATATCTAGGCCCCTGAATATAACCAATAGTATAAAGAGTAACCTTAAAGAAAGATAAAGCTAAAGAGAAGAAAAATTTCGATTCAGTACATACAAGAATCCTAAAACAGTCACAGGAACAGAAACCTGTATGTAAATGAGGCAAAAAACAAAAGCTCAAAAGATAGGGGTGCAATTACAGAACAAAAAGGGAACAGTTCAAGGTTCTGAAAAAGAACCAGAAGCAAACTACAGTGGAAACCATTAACTATGTGACAAGGGAAAATAAAATTTAAAAACAGGGCATCAAAATCTCAATATAACAAGCCCTGAAGGGCATGCCGCCTACACCACCATTCTACCAATTTCTCCTGTCTATTTTGAACTTGAAATGTCAATGCCTCCAGAACTTGAAAATCCTTGAAAATCTGTATCCAATCCTGAATCATTTGTGAGGTCTACTTCAACCAATTATGAGCAATAACTTTGCTATAAGCCACTATACAAATATACGAACACATAAACATATGAAATTTGCCAGCAGATAAAGGTCTAGAGGTTTAGTTTTGTTTATTATTATTTCAGAAGACACCTTTGAACCAAGGCTCATTTACAAGGGTTCCACATCAGGGAAACAATACAGAACATAGTGAGGACAATAACAAGTACAGTAGTTTCAAGCAGTCATAGGCTTTGTCGGGTACATTAAAGCCTTTATATGCAATTACATTAATATGTGGAATGACTCATAGTATGTATGTTACATTACAGTAATTTCTGTATATTATTCAAGATCATATGTACAATAAAAACACAGTTGTAATATGGTTCACTAGAATGAATTAGAAACTGCTAAGAGAGATGGTAGATACATGTAGAGGAAGCTATGGGGAGAGAATGTAGATAATAGTGGGGAAATAAAAAGGGAGGAGATAGGAGATAGTGGGGGGTGAAGGTGGGAGGGACTTAGAGGAGAGAAATTAGAGGGAAGGAGAGTAAGTTTAGTTAGGAGAAACATTCACAGGAGGCCATTTTGACAAGGTGCT
The DNA here is from genome assembly GCA_016271365.2 of Neoceratodus forsteri. NCBI lineage: Eukaryota > Metazoa > Chordata > Ceratodontiformes > Ceratodontidae > Neoceratodus > Neoceratodus forsteri. The sequence goes on from CM028129.1 coordinate 31,302,835, forward strand.
GATGCAGGTATCACTTGAAAGTGCCCAGGGTAGTGTCATTGGTAACAGCAGGTGGAAGCGAGTTGTACCAGGATGAGGTTCTGTATGTAAAGGAGCATTGTCCTTGGGTAGTGCAGCAGCATGGAACAGAAAAAGTAAGATATTCTGAGCTCCTGGTTAGGCGGTGCCCACAGCTGGGGGCCAATAAGGACTGAACCTTTGAGGGTAGGAGCTTTAAGGTAATTGTTTTTGCCAGCATACTGGTCTGGTACTTGAGTCTGCTGGGGAGTTGGAGCTAGTTTGCTTGCTTGTAGATATCACAGGTATGTGAGAGGTGTGGAGCATAGTTTAATAGATGACATGCCTTGTTAAGGGCAATGACTATTCATCAAAGTGTGGTGTCAGTGGCAGAGCTGTAGATCACACACCCATAGTCGATTATTGATATAATAGAGCTCTGAATGGCAATGCTATAGGCTTCATTGGTGAGGCAGCTCCTATGTCTAAAGAGAAGTCCTATGTGGGTGTTCATGATCTTGACAATGCTCTCAATGTGTTCAGAGTAAGACAAGGTGCTGTTGAGGGTAACCTCCAGGTATTTAAACAGTTGAACATGTTCAAGCAACGTCCCTTCACTGTTTGTGATAGATAAACATTTGTTTTTATGTTTGTTATGGATGCCATGAAACATCATTGTTTTAGCTTTTTTTGTGATTTAGTATGAGTTTTTGAGATTTAGACCATGTTTCCACTTGTGTAAAGCTTGTCTGCAGTTGCAATTGTAGGAAGGGGTGTCAGGGTGGGAGGTCAAAATAACTGCATTGTCTGCATATAATAGGAGTCTATTAGGCATGATGCAGGGAGATTGTTCAGAAAAATACTGAAAAGCAAGGGACCCAAGATGGACCCTTGTGGAACTCCAGAATGAATTGGATGGGAGGGTGAGAGGAACTCACCAACTCTGACCTGTTGGGTTCAGTCACTAAGGTAGCTTTGGAACCAACATGTGGTGTCATCTGAGAGGCCAAGGCAAGATGATTGTTCAAATAGCAGAGAGTGGTTGACAGTGTTGAACGCCTTTGTCAAATCAATGAAGGTGGCACCAACAAGATGTCCCTGATCCACAGCATTATGGATGGAAGTGGTGAATTCAAAGAGAGCTGTGGTGGTAGAGGTCTATCAAGTCTGCTCCTCCCTTCCACCCTTCCCCTCCATTGACCCTCACCCTTGTCCTGTCCCATCCCCTTTTGAAGCAGTCCACTGTTGTACTGGATACCACTTCTGCAGGTAATGCATTCCACCCAGCTACCACCCTCTCTGTAAAAAAGTGTCTCGTCATCTCCCTCCTGAACCTTCCTCCCTCCAGTCTCATATCATAGCCCCTGGTGTCACTCCCCTCCCTTACTTTGAACAGATACAAAGAGTTACTGCCATGGACTCCTTGGTGGGGAAGCCCCAAAACCAGGCTATAAAAAGACAAAGGATCATCAGGGTGAAATAAAGTAACAATAGCTTGCATAACTCCCCTCTGAAATAAGTCCAAATTAGGACAAAAGTGAAAAATATGTGAATGAGTGGCATTCCCCTTCCCACATTGACACCAACAGGTGGAAAAAGAAAGGAGACCCCATTTACTGATACGAGAGGGAGTCAGAAAATATCTGAGTCGCACCTTCCACATAAATTCTTGCCAAGGAGGTGAGGAAGTAACTATAGAAAAACGCTCCCAAATCTTTCCGCTTCTTGTTACCATTTTATAGCAAGATAGTGGGCCACATCCCATCTACGGGATGATAAGAAAGCATATATTTTTGAGATGGTAGATTTTGGTACTAAATGGGAAAGTAGATCTGAGAGGGTGGGAACTTGTGGAAATTAGGCTGTCCAGATAGTTGTGGGGTCCATAATGTGGTTGATATATAGGCCTGAATCTTGAAATAGTGCAATTTATCCCCTGGGAACCAACCCAATATTCTCATACAGTCCTCAGGAGAAAGAATAGTATCTCCTTTCATTATCTGAGCAGGGTAGGAGAAACCAAGAGAGGCTTGCCTTTGATACCATAAATCTGTATGGCCCAGAAGAAAGTGAGGGGCAGTAATGAACAAGCAGTATCTCTAGATATTTTGTTGAACCTCACAATATCTCTTAAACTGCTCCCAGGCTTTCAAAGCAACATGGATTGCTGTATAATTAGTAGAAATCTGAAATCTTTGCTGAGTTAGGTCAAACATAAAGGAAGGAGAAGCAAGAGATAACAACTGGTCCCACTACATATCCTGCCAATGGGCCAATGTTGTGGTCTGAAACCAAAAAAATGCCCAATGCACCAGTGTGGCTAGTCAGTATTCCTGAAGATCTGGAAGGGACCTACCTCCCAAATACTTATGGGTTAGAATAAGAGACCATTGAATCCTGGGCTTCTTATTAGCCCAAATAAATCTAATAATCTTAGTCTGAGTATGTCTAAACCAGGATTGAGATATAAAACTGGGACACATTGAAAGACATACAGGAGTCTAGGGAGGAGGTTCATCTTCACAGCCTGAATTCTGGAGTACAGCAGGAAAGGTAAGAGTGACAATGTTTCATGTCTTCTCCCATTTGCCAAAGGATAGGGAGAAAATTATCCACCTATAAATAAGTAGTAGTTGCCCGTAAAACCACTCCTTAATATTTTAAAGTACTAGAATTCCATCTCATTGAACATGCCTGATGGAGAGAGGGAGGTGGATCAAAATTACATTTCAATATCTCAGTCTTAGTATAATTTAAAGTGTAGCCAGAAACAGCAGAAAATTCAGAAACAAGATCCATAAGTTGAGGTAGAGAGGTGAGTGGGGAAGTCAAATATAACAAAACATTGTCTGCATAAATTTCAATTTTCAATTTCAATTTCAACTTTATTTTTAAAAGGCGCTTTTCTTAAATCAAAGCGCCTGTACAAATAAATATGACAATAAATATAATAAATCAAATCAACAGAAATCCTTAAAAGCAATATTAAAAAGGTGGGTCTTCAACTCCCTTTTAAAACTAAGGACGGTCGGGCAGTCTCGCACCTGACGAGGTAGAGAGTTCCGCAGGGTAGGTGCCATAAAACTAAATGATCTAGCACCAGATGTTTTCAAACGTACCCTGGGAATCTCCAGCAATCCCTCATCAGTGGATCGGAGGGGGCCGGAGGGACTATAGAGGCACAGGAGCTATTTCAGGTAGGCAGGTCCCAGATCATGTAGGGTTTTATAGGTCAGCAAACTGACCTTGAAGGTGATTCGCCAGAACACCGGCAGCCAGTGCAGTCCGTGGAGCACAGGCGTTATGTGACTGGATCTAGAAACTCCAGTCAACAGCCTGGCTGCCGTGATTCTGCACCAGCTGCAGACGGCGAAGTTCAACTCCCCGATAGCCCTAGGTATAGGGAGTTACAGTAGTCAAGTGCGGAGGTAACAAAGGCATGGATTAATGTTGCAAGGTCCTCTGGAGGAACCAAGTGCTTCACCCTGGCAATATTCCTCAGATGAAAAAAGGAAGTCTTCACAACCGCTGACACCTGGGATTTGAGTGTCAAACAGTCATCAAGTATTATGCCAAGGTTTCGCACTCGTCTGAGGTCGTCAGCTGGACACCTCCAAGCCACAGGCCTGAGGGTGATCCTTCTGGCAGACCTGCCTCACAGCGACCTAAATCCACAACCAACACCTCAGTTTTCTCCGGATTTAACCTCAGCCAACTCCCATTCATCCATTCTTGGATTTCTTCAAGGCAGTTATTAAATACCGACAAGGCAGCGTCCTGGCCGGGCACAAAAGACATATACAGCTGGGTATCATCAGCATAGCAGTGAAAACCTCAGACCGCATCTATCTAATAATTACCCCTAATGGTAGCATATACACCAAAAACAACATGGGTGCTAAAATGGAGCCCTGCGGTACCCCACAGGGCAGGGAGAATGATGTTGAGGAAAAAATTCCCAACACCACTCTCTGAGTCCTACCCTCATGGTAAGATTGGAACCATCTGAGGACCGTACCACACAGTCCACAGACTAACCACAAGTGCTCCAATAACACACCATGGTCAACAGTGTCAAATGCTGCCGAGAGATCAAGTAGTACCAAGATGGATCGGGTCCTACGATCTCTAGCCATTAGGAGGTCATTTAGTACCCGTACGAGCGCTGTCTCAGTACTATGCCTTTTCCTAAATCCAGACTGGAGCGAATCGTAGATATTGTTGTTGGCCAGATGATCCTCCAACTGCACTGTGACCACTTTCTCAATAACTTTACCCACAAAGGGTAAGTTAGAGACTGGCCTGTAATTTGCTAGACAGTATGGGTCTAAGGAGGGTTTCTTTAAAAGGGGCTTAATTATAGCCTCTTTGAGGGGATCTGGAAAAATCTCCCTCTCCAAGGACTTCCATACGATCAGAGCTAGGACTAGGCCAATCTTATCCACGCAACCCACTAAGAGGCGTGTGGGACCAGGGTCCAAATTACAGCAGGTCGGTCGCAGTGCTCGAATGACCATCACAACATCCTTGATTATGGGAAGGCTGAAGTCAGACCATTCCAACTGGGTGCTTGACATCTCCTGACGACCACCGCTGCTCCCATTAGGAGGGGAAGAGCGAATGTCCGATCTGATTTTGGCAACCTTATCTGCAAAGAAGAGAGCGAGCTCCTCACACCATTCTTGAGATAAGGCTCTTCTGGGCTGAAGATAGACTGGATTGCACAGTCTGTCCACAGTCCGAAAGAGCTGAGCCGGTCTATTCTGTGCAGCCACTATCTCTCTGGACAGGAATTATGCCTTCTTATAAGAGATTGCGGATTGATAGACCAAATAATGGTCCATCAAACTAAGCTTGTCATCATCACGACCGGACTTTCGCTAACGCCTCTCCAGCCTTGCGCCCAACTCTCCTCAATTCCCTCATGGTCTCATCAAACCAAGGAGACCTGGGCGAGTGAGAAGAGGACGTAACTGAAATGGTGCAATAGAATCCAAGGCCCTGCCACCGCCTCATTATAGGCATGTAGCAGAACACCTGGATCCATACAATCTATCGGTAGGCTCAATAGGTCCAATACTGCCATCAGGTCCTCTGGGGATACACCCCTCAAAGGGCGGTATCGAACCATCTCCGTAGGGGCAGACCTAACAGGGGTGGCCTCAAAACTGAATCAAATGGAGTGATGGTCTGACCATCCAACCAGTTCCACCACCAAGTCAGATATCCCCATCCCCAGAAGGAACACCAGGTCCAATGAGTGTCCACCCACATGGGTCGAGGAGGAAACCACCTGTGTGAAGCCCAGTGATATCATCAACTGGAGGAAATCTTGACCAAACCGAGAGAAGTCATCGTCGACCCAAGCATTGAAGTCCCCCAGTACCAACCATCTGGGGGACCCCAATGTTAGGTCGACAATGAAGTCTGCGATTTCCTGCAGAAAAACATTCTCGTCACCTGGTGGACGGTATACGAGAAGTATCCTGCACCCCACACCCTCGCCCACAATGTACTCAAAGGATCTGGTGACTCCCGCTGGCACCTCCACCAGACCCAGTTCTGACCTAAAACACATGGCAACACCCCCGCCCCTATGATCCTGCCTCGGGCCGTGTATCACCGAGTACCCAGCCGGAATTGCTGCGGCTAATACAGGCCCAGCATTTTCATCCAGCCAGGTCTCGGTGATGCATGCCAGGTCAGATGACTCGACAAGATCAGCTATAATAGCTGTCTTGTTTTTAATAGACCTGGCATTGCATAACACCGCCCGAGTAAGACAAACCTCCGATAGTGACCGGCCTACCTGCTGGTCCAATCCAGGGCCCTTGGGTATGGGCACAAGACAGGAAGGCCCTCTCTCCCATGCCCATTTCACCCCAGCGCGTCTCCTTGACCCTACAATCCCAATCCACCCACTCCTTTCCATTCTCCCTCCAGCATGGGCCCTCCTTCTCCTTCTCACAATCCCCAAAGCCCTGCACCTCCTATAAACTTCAGCTGACAACGGGGGCAGGAGAAAGGGTGGAGGTCCCTAAGCATAGAGGGGGAATAATACCCGACCGTCTGACAATCACTCCAGCACATCTCTTCACTAAAATAAAACGCTCACAATAAAATAAAATCTAACAAATTCTAGTGCTGTAAAATCATCTATTCAAATTCTGATACTATAAAATTATTTATTATAATCCTAGTTCCACTTCCCACAGTACTCTCACCACTGCAGGAAGAGGAGTACCCCACCTAAAACTATTAAAACATATGATTAAATAGCTTTAATCAAACAACACATTTTCTTTTAAAAGTTCAAGAAAGAGTTCTGAGGTCTTTTATTGTCCACAGCTGTGTGCCCGCACCACTCTAGACTATGAAGGGTTTTTTCTTTTTTTTTTTGGGAAGTATGCCAGCCTCCTCTCACAAGGCGCAATAACCCCATCGAACCCAGTTCTGACTTTTCTAAAAGATAAATTACAAACGCTGGCCCAAAACAAAGTTCAATGTACTTCACCAAAACAAATGGTCCAAGGAGTCCCAGTTTCCTCCTATGTTGTGGTTTCCTTCCTTATAAATCTTTCTGATGGTGGAATGTAGACAGCATATCATTTTCACCTTCCGGTTAGGCTCAACCCGATCCTTCACCACGGTGGCGCAAGCAAGATCACCCTTCGCTGGTCCCCCTACTCCCCCTAAGGAACTAGGTTTGCACCAACACCCTCCAGTGTCAGTGATCACCTTCCCTCCATCCGGACTGAGGAGCCCAACCTTTCGTTTGTCCAACACTTTGCCGAAATCCTTGCTGTACTCCAAGTGCACCCCTCTCAGGGGCTTCCACTTCCTCAAGCCGGTCCTCTCTCACAGGCATCCGGCCACTTCCTCATGCACAGTCCAGCCGTATCCCGTCCCGTACGGAAACAGCCACCTCCATCTCACTGTTCCTCCAATTCCACAGCCCCGACAACTCCAGTGGACCACCGAGTGTAAAGTTCCTCAATGGGTCGAGCCAGCGACCAGACGCCAATGACTAGATGCCCAGAAAAATGACCTCCCATGGCTCCGACATGCCAATCTCCGCAGGCGCCGATCCCCCAAAGGTACAACAAGCAATGCCGGAACCAGTACAGGGATCTGCAGCACCAATTTTAATTTTTAATTTTAATAAAGAGCAACTCTGTGATCTACCCCCCCCAACTACGCCACACTGTAAACCTGGGTTCAACCAAATCCATTGAGCTAAAAGGCTCACTATATAAAGCACATAATTGAGGGGATAGAGGACAACCCTGTCACGTGCCCCTTTCCAAGTTAAACTTCTGAGAAAGGGTTGCATTGGTACAAACATAGGCCTGCGGGTCAGTATAGAAACAACAGATAACATCAACAAAGAAATCAAGGAACCCAAACCCTGCAAAAATTCTAGAGAGAAAACACCAATCTACTTGATCAAAAGCTTTCTCAGCATCTAAGCTTATGATCATTGCAGTTGTTGAAGAGTGTGAAAGATGGTCTACAATATGTAGGGTCCAGTGAACATTATTTGCTGCTTGTCTGCCTGGAACAAATCCTGTCTGATCTCTGAGAACCAGCAATGGAATGAGGTGCTGTAACCAGGCAGCAAGAATAGCTGCAAGAAATGTATAATCTATTTTATTTATCTTTTTATTTATTTCAATTCTAGGATTACAATTGCCTTTGAGCCCCGGGCTCTTTTACAAAGGATCCACGTCAAGACATAGGTGTCACATGACAATAGACAAAATTGTTACACAAATAAGGGTAAAGGATATCAAATTAATTTCGAACAGACAGGGAGAGGGTAAAGTGGAAAGGAAGAGGACAATAGGGGAGTGGTGGTAGAAAGAAATGGGAGAGGCAAGGCGGGAGGTAAGAAAATGAGAAGATAGGAGAGGTGGGGGTAGGTAAGGATAAGGAGGGGGTAGAGTGAAGCAGCCAGGAAGGTGGCATTGTCAGGTGCTGTGGAGCTTATGGGGCAGAGGCCAAACTAGGCAAGTGCATTATGTAAGGAGCTAGATATAGGAAGAGCGGTAGTGGAGCGGAGTTGCATAGACATTATCCATGACAGTCGCAGATGCTGGAAGCAACCAGGGTGTTTCACAGCCTGAATTTGAAGGCCCCTAGCCCAGTGGTATTGATAGTATCATTGGCAAGACTGTTAAACCAAGTGGGTGCCTTGTAGGCAAATGAACACTGGCCAATGGCTGTGCGGCAGTGAGGGATATGGAAAAGTTGTGACTTTGATCCCCTGGTAATTCTGGAGCTGGTTTTCATTTGAAGGAGTGAACAGACCCCGGGAGGGGCAGTTCCCAACTGTATTTTCATAGCAACCACGCAGGTTTGGTACTGAATTCTATTATCAAGTTGAAGCCAGTTAGCTTGTGAGTAGAGGTCACAGGTGTGTGTGAGTCATTTGGCCCCAGTGATGAGTCAACAGGCCTTGTTTAGGGTGGTAGTAATCCTTCTGAGTGCAGTGGTAGTGGCAGTGCCATAGATGACAAGACCATCTACATTGAGAACTGATGTAGGATGATATGAGTAGGAAAAGGTATGATCCTTTCCGGGTTTGCGTATGACAGAAATGACCATCTGTGCTCAAGAGTAGAATAAGGTGGAATCCCCCTCGAGACTCTTCTGGTATGTGGGCCTCAAGATAGGGACTCTAGTATCTCTGAACTTTTTATAAAATTCCATAGGTATGCCATCATTACCAGGAGACTTCTTTGTTTTCCCCACTCCAATAACAGAACTAATTTCAGCTTCAGAAATAGAAGCCATCAAACGTGTTCCTTGCTCCTTCATCAGGTGAGATAAGTTTAACCCCTCCATAAACCTATCTGTTGTCTCTAAGTCAGATCTTTGATGCTGAGAGTATAGTTTTTGATAATAACCTGAAAAAGCATCAGAGATTTGCTCAATAGAATGAACCCTGAGATTTCACTGAGGGTGAAGAACCTGGGCAATATGTGCTCTAGCCCTTCTAGCTCGAAGTCGAAGATCTAGAAATTTTAAAGCCTGGGATTCCTCCTCATAATATTTTTGCTTAAGAAATTATGTTTCTTTCAATCATAAGATCTAAGATACTATTTAGCGCCTCCCTAAGAGAATGTAGCTCTTTCTCCCTCGATCTGTTCCATCTGTTCTGTAATTTTTCCAAAGCTTGAATTTGTTTTTTTATCATAGAAAATTTTTATTGATTTTTTAGGCATACATACATACCAAATGCCACAAAAGTGGCCTGACTCATACACGAAAATATCAAGCTCTAAATACGCACACACATTATACAAATAGTGCAGCATATACACTAATCCTCTAAAATCAGCTAAAGACCTGGAATATTAAAGATTCAAACAGCGGAATTATTTACCAGAAACATATATTAACACATGTTATAAAGGAGGATTACAATCAGAAATTGGCATTCTGCAAAGAAAAAAATGAAGATAAGCTTCCCATCTGACATTATATTTATCCATACGACCCACTTGAATACAGGACAAACGCTCTAATATAGCTAATCTAGAAAGTGCAGCATGCCAGCTACTACGGGGTGGTGGAGTTGGTTGGTGCCAGTGTATAAGTACCAGTCGCTTGGCTTCCAAAAGATCCAGTGAGATCCATTGTCTCTTAGGCCGAGATAGGGCATTGAGAGATGAAGTGTCCCCTAATAGAAGCTTGGGGTCAGATAAGTGTATCTGAGTTCCAAAAATTGTAGAGCAGTCCTGGGCTATGGCAGACCAGAAAGGTGAAAGCAGCGGGCATTCCCAAAGAATGTGCAGTAAGTGACCTCTAGGATGTTGACATCGTCAACAGTTAGAGTGTTGCAGTAGGCCATGAGAGTGTAAGGATGCAGGTGTTCGATACCAAAACAACAATATTTTGAGCTGTATGAAATGGCTTTTAGTACCTACGTACATGTGATGACAATCCCAAAGATACCGGTTCCAAGATTCCTGAGAGATATGGGTGTTCAAAATGGAAGCCCATTTCAGCCTGCATGGAGTGGATGGATCTGCCTGTGCATCTCCCCAGGTCTTATAAAAAAGGCCCAATGAGACCTCCACTGGAGGATATTTCATGCCTGTGGGACAACCACTTCCACTTCAGATCCATGACCCCACAGGGCTTCTGAGCCTGTATAGCAATGCGTATTTGAAGAAATCTCCAAAAGTCCCTACCTGGGATATGAAATTTCTGCTGCAGTTGTGCAAAGGACATCAGGGTTGAAGAACCAGGTAAGCACAAATCCTGTATATACCGGATTCCCTGAGCCTCCCAAGTAGGCCAATGAAGAGGGGTATCCTCAATCGTTAAGGCCTTATTATGCCACAGCAGAGTATAAAGCCACGGGGGGGGCTTGTACTTTCTTGGGTGTATGGGAGCGAGACATAAGCAGGTGCCAGGCTCGTTTGGTCTCCGTAACTAACGGTGCCAAAGTATGCTGGGACTGGGTCGCCAGATGCAGGAACTGGTGCAACTGAGTATTTGCCACTAAGTCCACCTCCAACTGGACCCAAAGGGGAGAGGATATCAAACTGGGGACAAACCACTTAGTAGCAGCTGCCGCTGTACATGCTAAATGATATCCTTGAAGCCAGGGGGATCCTAGACCCCCTGAGGACCAGTGCACTCTTAATTTATGCTTACTCCATCTGGGAGCTTTACCCTCCAATAGAAAACAAGATATCAGATTCTCCATGGAGGCAAAGAGCTTAGGGGAAAGGCGTATTGGAAGATTCTTAAATAAGTACATAACTCGGGGCAGCAGAAGCATGCGGATAGTCGCGACCCTCCCAGGTAGGAAAAACTGGAGACTTTTCCATCTATCTATCTCTGCTGAGAGCTGAGACAGCAATGGTGCAAAATTAGCCCTTTCGAGGTCGGCCCACTTAGCCGGTACTAATATGCCCAGGTACGAGAGTCCCTGACTAACCCAAACCAGGTCAGTCCCCTGTAAACATTGTTTGCTACAAGTTGCATTTAGAGTTTTTTTCTGGTTGACACAGAGACCCAAAAAGGATGAGAACACCTACAATAGGGGTAAACCATGCCGTAGTGACTCTTCAGGATGGGAGAGGGTCAGGAGCAGGTCATCGGCATAGGCAGCTACGAGGTATGATTTCCCAGCAACTGTAATACCTGATATCTCAGGCGAGGCACTAAAGGCCCTTATAAGAGGGTCTAAGGCAATCAAATATAACAGAGGGGAAAGGGGAGACCCTTGCCTGGTTCCCCTATGCAACTGAAATGGAGCAGAAGTCTTGGTGTTGGTCAACCCTCTAGCCATTGGGGATCCATATAATGTAGCCACCCACTGACAAAAATTAGGACCGAAGCCATACTTCGGCAGTACCCGATGCAGGTAATGCCATTCAACGGAGTTGAAGGCTTTAGTAAAGTCTATTGCCAAAGTGGCCATGGCCTCAGGGGAGCAAGAGGCTATCCATTTTAAATTAAGGAGAAGCCTGTTGTTATCAGAGCCAGATTTCCCCTGCATAAAGCCCACCTGTGCCGGATGAATAATTGAGGTTAGCACCTCCTGCATCTGCATGGCTAGAATCTTGGCCAAGACTTTAGTATCAACAGAAAGTAAGGAGATCGGACGATAGTTAGCTCAGTCTGTAGGGTTGTTAGACTTTTTTGGTAATAGGATGATCAGGGCCTCTAACATAGATGGGGGGAATGCACCAGCTAAGTGAGCTTCCTGCAGAGCAAGGAGTAAGGTTTGTGAGATATCATCCACCATTGCTTGATATAACTCAGCCGTCATCCCATCTGGGCCAGGAGATTTGCCTTTAGCCATACGGAATAGAGCTTGCCGTAGTTCCACTGGGGTTATTGGGGCGTCCAGGTTGGTCCTTTGCAATGGGGTGATTCCAGGGCAGAAAAACCTTTGAAAAAACTGATCGATCTCTTGCTCCACTTGCTGAGCTGTGAGAACAACCTGCAATCTATATAAGTTTTGATAGAATACCTTCATGCTGTCATTAATATCTTGAGCTTTGTGGGCAATCTTACCCGCTGCTGAACGAAGGGCTTGAATAAGAGATGACGCTTGTTGCTTCTGCAGCCTAAACGCTAGCAATCTACCACTTTTTTCACCCCACCTCCCAGTATGCGTGCTTGGATCTCATTAAGACCCACTCTGCCTTTTGGTGTAAGGTGGCATTAATTTGAAACTTAAGGTCCACAATGCGCTGAATTAGAGACTTATCTCTCCTATGGGTAGGGGAAGCCTTAAAGCGGGACTCCAAAGTCACCAGATCAGCCTGCCATTGAGCCAGGTTGGCCTTTCACTCTTTGTTTTTAGCAGCCAAAAAAGCAATGATGCAGCCTCTAATCACTGCCTTAAAGGCCTCCCATACCATGCCAGGGGAGACACCACAATGGGCATTAAGAGCAAAGTATTCCTTCGCGGCCTGGGACAACATCCTACAAAATTCCAGATCTTTGAGCAATAACGGATTACACCTCCAACGAGTGCCCATTTTAGACTGTCCCCCCCCTTGTATAGGATATCGACAAAGGAGCATGGTCTGAAATAAGAATATTCCCAATTTTAGCATTAAGAGTTTTCTGAGCTGCTACCGTGTTAGTTAAAAAGTAATCTATAGGACTGTGAGTAGAGTGTACAGGAGAATAGAATGAATAATCCCTCCCATCCGGGTTGTCCCTACGCCACACATCCATTAAGCCCCATTCCTGCTGCATTTCCTGGAGGGCTAAACTGGCCTTGACTCTGGCCTGAGGGGAAGGGTTGGACTTATCCACAAACACATCTGCCACCATGTTGAAATATCTTCCTATTATAATAGGGATTGCCCCATCATCCTGAGTGAGGGAAGAGATGGCCTGACTGATTGAGGGGAAAAACTCTACATGATCTACGTTGGGGGCGTACAGGTTGCACAAAATCAACTTCCCTTCTGGGGAGGATAGCCTGGCAACCACCCACCTGCCCTGTGAGTCATGTTTGGATTCCTCCAAGGTCCATGAGGAGAAGCCGTGGATCAGAATGGCTACCCCTCTATTCTTGGACATAGCTGAACTAGCACATACCGCCCCACCTATGCCTTCTTTATCCATGTGACTGCTTTTTCAGAAGGTGTGTTTCCTGAAGTAGGGCAATGTCTGAGCCTAAGGAGTGCAGGTACTGCAGCACTTTAGTCCATTTAACAGGGTGGTTTAACCCATTAACATTCCAGGATACCAGGACTGTGGGAGAACTAATAGGGCTAGCTATAGCTGTGGGCGGACACATACTAACTTGAGATGTCCACAACAGCTATTAGCCCCAGAACTGTACCCAGCTGACAAGCTAATATGTCACCTTATGAGTTAAGCTCCAAATCTGCAAACAGATGCCAATATTCGAATTCAGCTCCGCCTATGTTGCCAGATGGGAAGAAAATTAGAGTCCAGAGATGCAAAACGCATTCACGCCTTAACCTGTAAGCTGCAGCAAAGGGGTATAACACAGAGCTTAAAACCAACTATAACCAATAACTACACAATATCTTACATACTGTATCTAAATGTCTTTAGTATATGTAAGTTAGCCGAGGGTTGGAAAGCAACCTTATCCAACCCCTACCCCTAAAGAAACCAACACTTGTATTATACACCTGTAAACTTTAGCAATACGCACAAGCGTTATAGGATCGAGGTTCTGTGAAAGAGGCCCCTACAAATTAGCAGCCTCGGCTACACTAGCCCCAAATCATTGTAGGAGGTGATTGGTTACAACCGATTGCAATCCAGCACTCTGGACCGGCAATGAACCAGAGATCGAGCACCAGACCATCAGGGGGGAAACAATGAAATGGGAAAGAGAAAAGGGGGCCCCCCCAAGAACCTCCTAGGGAGCACCCCGAGGGAGAGGACCTCGGACAGAGGGTGGAGGGAATGGGGGGAAATGACCTTACCTATCGGTAAAGGCCTCAGATAAGAAACATAGGTAACATTGCAGGAAGACAGAGGGCGTCCTATTGCTAGAGACACCTACTCATTCCCCTATGCAAAAAATACTAGGTCCCAGGGCAAGTAACACCCCTGATATAATGTTACTGTATCTATAGAGTACAATGCACAGTTTAGAAGAATGGGGGAAGAACAATAACCATGCCATTAGTGACCCCAGGAAACCACCACCCTAAATCCCTTCAGGGTATAGGCGCAGTAAGCAACATAACAAGATTAGCTATGGAATCGATATTTTGCCATTTTTATAGTGCAGCAGTTATACAAGTCCAGACTGTCACCCAGGGAGTTCATCCAAGCCTTCACCAGCCTGTGAGGTTACATCTATATGCCCTGCACCATTCTTGGTCGCTGCAGACGCATAGGAGATCAACCTAGGTCTGATGGGAGTTGCAGCATCAACCACCTCTATCAATGTGGATTCGGATATATCGGCCCAGTTTTTTGACAAACTAGTGTCCATGTCCACAGCTTCAAGGGCAGGAGACTAGCCATTACGAGGAGGAGAGGCTTTATCATCCTGAGACACTTTTGCTGGAGGGGCCATCATTACAGCATTGTGTGAGTATTGGCCCCCACTCCTGGATCTCTGTCGATGCCGAGCCCCTCCGTGGACTGCTCTATGTGCCAAGGCAGTATGCATCTTGTGTGAAGACTGTGGGGGGTGATCTGGCTCTACGAACTGCAGCAGTGCAGGGTCAGAAGGGCCAAGCAATGCTGGGGGGCCATACTTTAATGTTACACGACCGCCCCCATGTCCCCCCTTGATATTGATGCCTGTCCATACATCTCCCTTTCAAAGTATTAGGTTCCCAGAGCTGCCTATCGGGTGAGGAGGGAATAGGCAATTCAAGCCAAAATTTAGCAAGCCATCTTTCTATGTCTGAAGGGTACTTTGCCACCAACTCTCTGCCCTCCTTTGTAACCAGCAACTTAGTGAGACCTCTAAATTTGAAGTGAAAGTTATTTTGATATAGAATTTTTTTGAGGGGACCAAAAGCATGTCTCTTGCTGGCAGTTTCATGGGCGAAATCATGATAGAACAGCACATTAGCCCCTTGCCAGCGCACCTCTCCTATATCTCTGGCAGCCCTGAGAATTCTCTCGTTTGTGGAGTATCACAGGAAGTATACTATTATTGGCCTTGGCTGTGTGGGAGACCTGTCCCTTCTAGATGCAAGCCGATGAGCTCGTTCAACATCCATATTTCCCCACCATCTGTCCCCTAACATGGTAGGCAGTGTTTCATTTAAAAACCTCTCCATAGTCTGACCCTCCACTCCTTCTGGTGTGCCTATAATGTGCAGGTTGTTCCTTCTGGCTCTATGCTCCTGATCTTCTATTCTATCCTGGAGTGCTGTGATTCTTTCCTCCTGTACCTGCAACCTATGCATGAGCTTAGACTGGCTCTGCTCACACGCCTCCACCCGTTGCTCTGACACATTCATGCAGTCCCTTTAGGTCCCAGACATCAGCCACTGTGCCCGATAATTGGGTATTTATAGTCTCCACCCAGATTAAAACCATTTCAGTATTCAGGACTGCTAGTCCCCTCTCGTTTGAATGCGCCATCTGTGTAAAACACTCAAGCAGGAACCAAGGGGTACTATCTTTGCCTCCGGTGTGGCGGCGTGCATAGCGTTGAAGTAACAGGGTTTGAAATACCAACTGATCCGCTAACCGTTGATCAGGAAACTCCCTAGTGCTGCTCTGCCTTGGTCTGCCGCACGTCTTAGGTCTCTGGCCACTCCGATCACTGTAATCCCACTATCTTTACACTGGGGCCTGCACGGCTTATTGCTCATCTCCCTGCTCCAGCTCCAATGCTCTACTGACACACGAGAGGGTTCAACGAAGCTGCTACACCACATCACTTGGTAAGGGACATTTACCCCATTTATTGGTAGTGATGGGGGTTGTTTACTCCCAAGGGTCACGGTGCTCGAGCTGTGTCACTGTCCGGTCTGAGAGAAGCTCTCAAGTTAGGCACCTACCATGTTGGTGTCCTAGCCACGCCCCCAAAGCTTGAATTTGGAGCTCTGAATGGAGTTGCTTCTCCTGCCTCTGCCATTTCTGGGCTACAGCTATTGCTATCAGCTTACACCTTGACTACTGCCTTAATCGAATCCCAAATCATCCCATAGCTTACACCACTGGTAACATTATTCTGAAATGTCTGTTTTATAAGTTGTGGAATTTGCTCCAACACCTCTTGGTCATTCAGGAGGGATAAATTCAGTCTCCAGAGAATTATTTTTTTGGGCAGGGAGAAAAGGAAAGTAAAAGTCAGAGGTGAGTGGTTCAATAAACTGATTGTACCAATCTTACACTGGGAAACCTGGGAAGAGTATCCCTAGACAAAAAAAAAACAAATAATCTACTCTAGAGTAAATAGGATAAGTAGATGAGTAATGAGAAAAGCACTTAGTAGAACCCTCCAGAAATTTCCAGGCATTGAATAAACTCAATTTTTGCAAAAGCATCCAAACTAATTTTACCATTTTATAAGATTCCCTAGGGATTTGTGAAGTGGTGTAATTAGATGGATCCAGGGAAATATTCCAATCACCCCCCACTATTAGAGTGCCCTCTGCAGTAGCAGAAATAAGCAATTATATTTTCTTATATAGGTTAAAGGGTGAATTAGGAGGGAAATAAACAGAAATCAGGGTGATCGATTGGCCATTTAAAGTACCCTTGACCAGAGTATATCTACCCTCCTTGTCAGTTACCCGCTCCACCATCTCAAATGAAACATGATTTGGGCTTATACCAGCTACCCCTAGTCATCTATCCCACCCATATGAGGAGGAACAGACCTGCTCATAACCAAAACCCAACAATTTCTGATGTTCCCCCACAGAAAGATGGGTCTTCTATAAAAGAACAAAATCTTGGTTACGTTGTTTAGTATAATTTAAAACGTTTTTATGCTTAATAGGACTTGTCGGCCATTAACATTATAAGATATTATTCTAGATTCCATATCTTAATGAGATGAAGTCCCCCAGTAGAGAATAAAACAAAATTCCCTAAAAAAGTATTTGAGCTTCTGTTCCCTTTAGAAATTGCAAAAAAAAAAAACAGTGCCCCCAAAAAGGAAGTAATGCCCCATTTAATAACATCAAAACAGTCAACAATCTACTACCATAAAAATTCCTAAGCTGCACTAAGAATATAAGCAGAATAGTGAACAAATAACTAACTAAAAAAATGAACATTTAGAACAGCAACTATATACATGTAACACCTAAACACAGTAGACTTCCAAGGCAGAGGACCCTCACTCGCAGGGCCCCTGAGCTCCACACTGCAAAAAAGCTGACAAAACTTAACAGGATGGGGAGGAGAGTCAGATCAATTCCCAATAAAGGGTCACTCTCCATGAGACACCACAAAGTGGTATCCCAAGAGGTAGGAAGAAAGGAGGCGGGAAATGGGAGTGGAAAAGTAAACCTAAATTCCCCAAACAATTTCAGTGTCTGAATAGGGTCAGGGCAAATTACACCAGAAATAAGGCAAAAGATCAACAGGAAGAAAAAGAAAAAATAGGGGGAGAGAAGGGAATAAAAGGGGAAGAAATCAGGTTACAGATAACATTGGAATCTCCTGTAAATAAAATTAAACCATAGTCATAGAACAAAAAAAAAAAAATCAGCCATTGAGCCACATATAATAGTAATTTCAATGGCAATTAGTCCCTTTCGCCATTTAGGAAAATGTGACACAGCGAGGATTACGTGAATGCCACGGTTTCCTGCATGACAAAAGGGACTAATTGCCATTGAAATTACATTGCTTTATTCAGTAGGTCTGCTGCAGCATACTGCAGAGTGCTTTAAAAGCTGGATTTCATCTTGAGGGACACCACTGTATATAAAATCTTGTCAGGCACTTTCAAAAACACTATGCATAAGAAAACTGAATCCCCAAATATGCTAATAGGTTCCCAGATAATCAAATAAGAAAGAACCAGGCTATATATCAATCCCAAATCAGAAATCCATTACCATGTAAACAACATAGCATAAGCAACCTAAAATTAAAGTAATCCCTCATCCCCACAAATAAAATCTCCACTGAGCAGAATAAAAAAAACATTGCTTCATATAATGTCCATGTTAAGTCTGAGAATAAGAAAAATCCTTTAACTGAAGTATCGCTATTTGGTGTTTAAAATGGCTGTGCACCATCAACGTAGCCTGCATCCAATGAGGAGATGCAGAAAGGACTGTAAATCCACATGGCAGTGTGTAAAATAAATACATCATTCCATACAAGGAGTTAAAGTCAGTAAGAAAAGCATCCATAAATCACTGTCTAAGCAATTGTGTAACGGGCAAATAAACCTCTTACCCTCAAAGTCCAAACTAAAGTATGGCACACACATGTAGAAAACGAATGTCTCATAACTTGAGGTTCGATTATAATGATGAATCAGACCATAAACCAGGATTGAGGGTGAACACTGATCGATAGAAAAAACACACTGCTCCAAAATAAAAGGTCCCAGTGAATGGAGTCGCAGCATACAAATATTGCAATTATTGAACAGATTTACAGACATGGAGCTACTTGCAAAAGGCAGTAAATAAGGAGCCCACAAAACTTAGTAAATGAAGGAGTTCCTCTTAGGCAGGTGAACCTGTAGCCAGGACCTAGAGCCGCAGGATAAAATGAAGGACAGAAGGGATACCTTGTATGCAAATTAAATTCCAGCAATGTACAGTACAGGTACAAAGTACAGGCTAAGTCCCAAAGCAGGAAAGAGTTCCATTAAGGGAGACAATAAAGTGAGCATGAGAACCTACTTACCTCGCCTCCCTGAACCCAAGTAATACAAGCCATATGGAGGGGCAGCCTGTGATGTAGGTACAAAATGAGCCAGCAGGGAAGCTAAGCAAAGAAGTCACTCCTATGGTTCCCTCCTAAATGTCTGGAGAAGCGATTTTATTTCCTGCAGAGTTTGCTCTTTTATCTGCTTCTTGCCAGCAGGAGAAA
This sequence comes from Neoceratodus forsteri, assembly GCA_016271365.2. Taxonomy (NCBI): domain Eukaryota; kingdom Metazoa; phylum Chordata; order Ceratodontiformes; family Ceratodontidae; genus Neoceratodus; species Neoceratodus forsteri. The sequence continues at coordinate 31,321,834 of CM028129.1, forward strand.
GCTTTGACCATTGCTCTTTTTGCAGAGTGCTCTTGTCCCAAAGCTCCTGAACATCTATTTCCTCTTGGCTCACAAAATCCTTAAACCTGGAGAGCTTAGAAAGCAGAGTCATAGTCCTCAAAGATAAGAGGACCATCCCAAAAAAGGATTTTGAATCTGGCTGGGTAGGGGTTATGAAATTTCAACTTTTTCCCCGCAGAAGTCCAAAAAGAGGAGCAAAAGCTCTACGGCATCTCTGTATGGCAGGTGAAAAGTCATTGTCTAAGGAGATGCACTGACCTTGAAAAATCAAAGTTTTTTTTCACCAAGCCCTGGTCAGTATCACCTGCTTCACAGCATAATTAAAAAAGTGGGGGGTCACGTGATGGCAGCCTAGGAGAGCAGAAGCAACCTCCGTCAGCTCCCTTACCACGTTCGCTAAAACCAACTAAATTGACATCTCTTCAAAACTTAACACAGAAGATTGAAGTTTAAACTACTGCAGTGAGACTCCATAAAACAGTAGAAAGCACTGAATATGGAAGTTTTCATGCGAAAAGCGCCACCGCGGCATTCACCGCCGCCATCCCCTGAGAAAGACAAGACCCCAAAGTGGCCTAAAGCTCAAATGCCGAAAACGCCTGCAAATTCATTGCCACTAACAGAGGACAGATTCTTGGAAATCATGAAGCCGATGCAGGAATCGATAGACAACATAATAGAAGAACTCCACCAAATCAAAACAGCTACTGACTCCTTAAATATTCGGATGGCAGATTCAGAAGCTCGCCTGGCTTCAGCGGAAAAAAAACTTGATAAGGTTGCTACTGATCACACCCTTACTAATCAAAGAATCAAAAAACTGGAAGATAAATTAACAGATCTAGAGGGGAGGAGCCATAGAAACAACCTACTAATAATGGGCATACCAGAAAAGGAGGAAGGTGTAAATCCTATACTTTTTGTCCAGAAGTTTTGTGAGAAAATTGCAGGGCCCTCTCCTAATAGATCGACCTACGTCATGGAGAGAGCACATAGGGCACTTCGACCACCTCCACCGCCTGGCTCGGCACCCAGACCAATTATTTTTAAATTGCTTAACTTTCAAGATAAACAACACATAGTTGCAAAGGTAAAAGTGCTACAAGAAGTCCATTGGGAAGGGAAAAAGGTCAGGGTGACCCAAGATTTGCCACATTCGGTCCGTATTAAAAGGCAAGAGCTACATCCACTCATAACAAAGCTCATAGCTGTGGGTAAGCCCTTCCGAGTTAAATACCCAGCGATATTACAGGTAAAGCTCGGTGATCAATGGTAATCTTTTGAATCCCAGGAGCAGGCAAGGAGTGAATTGAAAACAGCGCTCCCAGATTTATTCAAATGAAATGGTGCCAATAGAACTTTTGCATGGCATTTAAGTCTAGTTGTAGCAGCAGCTCTTCTGTGCCAATGCTACTGAAGCCACAGCTTGCTGCATAAACGGACAACTTCTAGCAACTCAACTCTCGTTCACTTAGTGTTAAAAAAAGTCTGATTCTACCTGCAGCGGCAGCTTTTTTGTGCCAGCGCTACTAGAGCCACGTCTTCTTATATAAATGGACAACTTCTGGAAACCTGGTTCTCACTCAAAAAATGGATCTTTTTCTTTACCTTGGAAGCTTAATTTGAACGGCAATTCCAGATGGCGATGTACTCTTGGATGTTCTAGTTAACTCAATGAAGGATCACGTTTACTGTTTTAATAATAAAGAGTTTTTTCCAAATAAGCTCCTTGGTATAACAATATTACAACCAGCCTTATGAATAGTGAATATTAAGTAGCGATTATCGAGGACCCACCCACTAAACCAGAGGCAGTGTGTGATTCCCGATCCTGATATGAGACCAAATAAGAGCATAATACTATTCCTGTGACTTGGAAACTCCATATTATAACATTCAAAGTCCACTCGTCATGAAAGGAATACCACAAACTACGATTTAAGAACCTGTCTATATAATTAAGTTTGCATGAGTCAAATGTTTGAAACTCAACTTAAATAGTGTAAAAGACGTAACGGTCATGATGGGACTTAATTTGGAATCTGCTAATATCTTATTTACTGTGTTATTCTTTTATCACTTGCATTTATGTAACTAAGTTTTATGGTTATCCGGCTAGCCTAAAGGCGTTTGCTTTTTTTTTTTCTTGACCTAGCTTACCTTCAAATGAACCTGCAAACCCGTTTTGCTACTTTTAAAAACAATCATCCAAAGGTTTTACTGCTATCAAAAATGCCAGATAAATTTAGTGAGTTGGGGAAGGGGCTTATGGGGGAGGTATTGGCCCCTAGGCTTGTTTGATGGTTTACATCACCTGACATAACTGATGGCAGTTAGTTCATTGGAACTGGGGGTAGTTTTAGGGCTTGTGTGGGATAGTGTGGGTGGGTGGGAAAACATTTGGATAGGCTATCTCCTCTCTACCTATTTATACTAAGTACCAACAAAAACATTAAGCACTTTCATCAAAACTCTGATATGCCCAAGTGTATTTGGAAGCCTAGTATTAATATCAAATAATGGCAGGTCCTTATACAATCCTTAGTTGGAAAATAAAAAGTGCCAGGGATAGAACCAAATGGCAAGTAATATTAAGACACCTGCCATCTCTTAGAGCAGATATTATCTGCCTGCAAGAAACACTTCTTAAGCGGGAAGACGCTTCATTATGGTGTAAAGGATGGGTAGGGCAGTCCTATGGAGCATGTACCTCTACAAGTAGAGGTGGTGTCACTATTCTTTTCCATAAAAATGTTCCTTTCAGACTAGAAAACGAGGTATGGGATAGCCAAAGGCGATATATAATACTACATGGTATCCTGGGTATGTATCAAATGACGATTGGGTCTATTTATGGACCAAATGGGGACTCTCTGACTTTTTTCACCAAACTAATGGGAATCGTGTCCACTACTCCCTCTAGAACTATAGTTCTGGGAGGAGACTGGAATATCATGCTCCAATCATCATTAGATAGATCAGACCCTAAGAAAACCAGTCTCTCTCTGGCCCAGAGAGTCTTACAAGATTTAATGAATGGACTGGGCATCCTTGACGTTTGGAGGATACTAAACCCCACTGAACAACAGTACACCTTTTTTTCTCATCCCCATCGCACTTGCTCACGTATAGATTATATCTTAGCTAGTTCCCACATTATACCCAGAATTATGGAAGCCTTAATTCACCCACGAGTGGTGTCAGATCATTCCCCAGTCTCATTAGTCTGTGTATTTGGGCCTGGGATCAAAAGAGACTTCATATGGAGAATGAACACTCAGCTACTTCAGACTCCCTATATGCAGGCCCATTTTAAAAATTTTATTATTTCTTTTTTGAACAATAATTTAGGAACTGTCTCCAAAATTGACATAGTCTGGTCAGCCCTGATGTGCCTTACGTGGGGAATGCATACGCTTAGCATCAATTAAAAAGGAAAAACATAATATGCAGGCTGAGTCCCTACTTCAAGAAATAAAAGCGCTAGAATCAAATATTAATAAGCATTCCTCAGACTCTGAATGGACCAAGCTCCATATTTTACATGCCCAATTTTCGGATTTGGTGTACCAAAAAGTGGAGCTATTCTTAAAACATGTCCAAATGAAATACCTAGAATCGGGAGAATGTGCTGGCAAATTACTAGCTTACCGAATCAAACAAGTGGAGGCAGCTCGTTTTGTACCTGGGCTATACTCAGGTAAAGGGGGCCATCTTGTTACAGATCCAAGAGAGATTGTGTCCAGTTTTGCAAAACATTATAAAGATCTATACCATTGTAGAAATGAAGATATCCCAAATGAACAAGTACATGCATACTTTGACCAGTTAATGCTCCCAGTACTACCTGAGGATAAACGTTCATCTCTAAGCTCCCCCATTATGGAATGAGAGGTAGTCCTAGCAATTAAGCAGCTTACAATAGATAAGTCACCTGGACCGTATGGCATCCCAACCAATTTGTATAAATTATACAATGCAGAACTTGCCCCCCTGTTAACCAGAGTTTTTAACTCATGGTACGAATCAGGTTTCTCGGAACACACATATCTTGAAGCCCTGATTACTATTATCCCTAAGCCAGGTCGGGACCCACATTATGTGGAAAATTACCGCCCTATCTCACTCCTTAATACCGATGTTAAAATACTAGCAAAGATACTAGCCAATTGTTTGGGATCTTTAATGGGCACACTAATTAGTAATGAACAAGTTGGTTTTATGCCAGGAAGATCCTCAAGTGATCATATGCGTCGATTACTGCATCTTATCTCCCTAGCTAGTGAGTCAGCTATACGTATGGCCCTGATAGCCTTGGATGCAGAAAAGGCTTTTGACCGGGTCTCCTGGCACTTTTTGTTTACTGCACTCTCCCAGTATGGTATCCCACAAATATTTATTAATTGGGTCAGATTGCTATACTCATCCCCTACAGCACGGATCTGGTGCAATGGTCACCTTTCAGAATCATTCCCATTGAGTCGTGGCACTAGGCAAGGATGCCCCCTTTCCCCGCTCCTTTTTAATTTTCATTTAGATCCTTTCATTCGTAAGTTACTTATAACTCAGGGTTTGCAAGGCATTCTTGTAGGAAACAGACAACATCTCTTGTCTGCCTACACAGATGATCTCTTAGTACATATAATGAACCCAAGTGTAAGTGTTCCTATCCTCCTGCAAGAAATTGAATCCTTTTCTAGGATTTCCTACTACAAGCTCAATCTGGCTAAATCCACTGTTTTCCCCTTAAACCAAAAACTACTTAAAAGCGATATAGAACAGTACAGATTGCAATGGGGAAACAAAAGTATAACCTATCTGGGTATTAAAATTTTTACATCATATTCTACCAAATCTCACTAAGCTAATAAAAGTAATCAAAGCGGACCTGGAAAAATGGAATGCCTTGCAGATCTCACTATGGGGAAGGATCAACATCATCAAGATGAATTTTCTCCCTAGAATTCTCTACCCTCTCAATATGTTAGCCCCCTATCTCCCTAAAGCATGGTTCATGAAATTAAGGAATGCAATTAATTAATTTATTTGGAAAGGTAAGCTGGTGAGATGGGCATATCACAAGCTGACTGCATCAAAGACTCAAGGAGGAGGGCTTTCCCTACCATCATTTTTTAATTATTATGGAGCAGTCCATATTACAAAATTGGCTTTCTGGATGTACGGCCCACATGAGGGAGAACCAGGGTCTTAAACTCCAGCATGGCTAAATATTGAAAAGACCATTGTATCTCCCACTTCATGTTCATTACTATTCTTACTATATTCATCCTTGAAACATATTCCCAATAACCTCAAGAAATCCCCAAGAGGGTGGTTACTGAGGGCTCTGAGCCAACTACAGAACCACCTGAAAATAAACTGGCATGTGGATGGAGAACAACCACTCCTAAATAACCCTCATTTTAGGATCCAACATAAACCTATCCCAATAAATTTCTGGCCTGCACTAAAGGATACTAGGCTTAAGGATATCATAGTTAATGGTAATATGCTTTCATATACTCAATTTTTGCAGAACTTTCCTGAACTAAGTGGTCACCCCTTTAAATACTGGCAAGTTATGCATGCAATCTCTTCTTTCATGAATACAGGTCAACCCCTTGAGCCCCCTAGGACTGCCTTATCCTCCTTATTAAACATTGCTACCCATCCACATTCAATATCCGCAGTATATAAAGAACTGCAGTCCCTTGATACACGACTACCATTAGGTATAAGCCAATATTGGGTCAGGACCCTATCTCTTTCGCCTGCACCTGAGTTTTGGCAACAAAACTGGAATAATCTATATAGGTTTATTAAGCAAGACTGTTTGCGGCTTATACAATTTAATGTGATGAATGACCTATATTACACCCCCCCAAAAGCTTCATAAAATAGGCAAGATACCATCCCACTGTTGTCCCCGATGTCTCTGTAAGAACGGGGACCTCTACCACATGTTATGGGTATGTCCCAAAGTTCAACTATTTTGGAGAGCTATAAAAAACTCTTTAAGCCCAATGCTGGCTTTAAATTCATTGTTTTCCCTGGGCACTTGTCTACTCAATTCTTTTCCAAAAGGAACTTTGAAACAAAAGAAATATTATATGGCCCTTATTTCCGCAGTGGCCAAACTTGTACTCATGAGGCATTGGACCCTGGATACCCTGCCTACAACACTAGAATGGCATAGAGAAATGTTACTTGCCCTACAGCTGAAAAAGCATATTGCAAGTATGCACAATCGGTTGCAAAGTTATCTTGATAAATGGGGTGCCCTTGATGCATTATTAGCTACATGGAACTCTGAAAGTAGGCAATCTGATGGTCACTGACCTCCCACTTGTAGCATGTTCTAATTTGGAGAAAAAATACCACTAACCACAGTAAAGGAAAAGTTTAGTGCCTGATGTTGTTTCTGATGGAGAGAGGAGAAAACAATGGGGATAGGATGTTTAGGGTTTTTTTTTATGGGGAAGAGAGAGGGGAGGGTGGCTGAGGGGAGTGGGGGGGAAGGGTTGGAGATTGGAGGGGTATTAGGAGAGGGGTTATTTTTTTTTTCCCTTCATATACCTTCTCGATTTTACTACTTCTTGTTTACATAAAGATCAAACATGACACAGTAGCAAGACTGCAGTATATTTTTATGTTAAGTTCATATCCAACTACCAGAACACGTTTGTGGTGTTATGATATGCCTATGTAGAGATGTTTGACCCGAGACACTGTGACTACGACAAGTGCACATATTATGTATACTGTGTTATTACTTTTAGTTTTTTATTTCATTTTATTTTTCTTGTGTGCATCAATGTATTAGAAACAAATAAAGCTTTCTGAATTTAAAAAAAAAAGTGAACAATTATTGACCTTGGCCGTGCTCCTGGGCTGAGAGCTGGGGCGGTTAGAGAACAGTGGGCCTGCTCAATTGGGAGTGGGAAGAGATCATCTAAGTACAGTACAGAAGTCAGTAAATCCCAGACAAAGTGCAAGAAGTCCGTTTTTGCCTCCGATCCTTCTGGAACGCTGTAGATACGTATGATATTTCAGTGAGACCTGTTCTCCAGGTCATCACACTTATCAACCAGGATCTGAATATATTGTATGAGTTTTACAAACAGACATTCAAGGTGATCGATCCTAGAATCGCCCTCTGAAGCATGCTGCTCTAATTCGACCATTTTAGCATCCAGGACTGTAATACACTGCTGTAGACCATGGTATAGGGAGTGGGTTTCATCCCTAAAGGAGTGTATTTCTGCCAAAAGTACAGCATTTGAAGTCTGTGCCATTTCTGGAGATAGGTCATCTGCCATAACGATCGAGGTACACAGATCGCTAGAGCCGCACTACAGAACCCCCCCACAAATACCACGATGTAGGGGACAACAAAAAGAAATGTCTTTTCTTCCAGGAAGAAATATCTTCCCAAAAACAGCAATAAAGTAGCAATATGGAACAGTTGCAATGTAGGGAAAGAAAATAAAGCCCTGAATCTGACAGAGTAAAACTACTCCTCTGCCATCTGCCTGCCACCGGAAGCAGAAGTCCCCAAACATGAATAGATTTTAATATATGAATCTTGTTGGAATGGTAAAATCTGAAAAATAATTTTAACATATGTTTGCACATAGATCCTCTCCCTTGAGGAAGCCCTATGGGTGAAACATTATTTACCAGAAGATATGATTTGAAAAATAAAATATTTCAACTACTTTTATGACTTTTTCGAGTGTGGCTGGCTTTCTTTCTTTACTGCTGCAGTTCATTCACTTACCAGCCCCACCATGATAGCAGACTAAAAATGTTTTTTGGAAAAGGAACACCCAGCCCCACCATGATATCAGACTAAAAAACGTTTTTGGGAAAAGGAACACACCCAGCACCCAGCCTTGAGTGTAGCAGACCTATCACATCATTGGTGGAGGGGCCAGTATATTAACAGTACATTGATGAAACATAGAAACATAGATACTGTCAGCAGATTAAGACCTTAGTGGCTCATCCAGTCTGCCCAAAAGATAACTTCATTATCAGGACCATCAGTGAACAGGACCTCACTCAATTTTACCTTAACATCAGTTCATTCCACTCTATTAATTGTGGTCACTCACTGGATCTGGTTTTCCTCCTGAGGATGAAGATCTCTGACCTGGTAGTGGAGCCGGTTGGCTGATCTGACCATCATATTATATGGTTCAGTTTCGCAGCTCACCCCAATAGACCTGCCCCTATGGAGATGGTCCGGTACTGCCCTTTAAGGGGTTTGACCCCTGATGTTCTTATGGTGGTGCTGGACCTATTGATTATGCCAAAGGAAAACTCAGAACCAGGTGATCTGCTACTGGACTATAATTGGGCTTGCCAGGATTCAATATATGTCGGTAACAGTTGATAAACGTCACCGACAGACGAATTCCTTAAACCGACAAAAAAAAATTCCATCAGTATTAATCTATTTTTGTACACTGATCTTCTGACATTTCTACTGGTGCCGATGTATAGATAATACATTTTCATCTCTCCCACCCTCACACCTCGGATCGCTCAGCATTCCCAATCCCAATCACTCCACTATAGTTCACAGGACTGCTTACTGATTCTCCTAGCCACTCTCCAAGAGATGCTTCCCAGAGGATACCTCAGCTGCGAGGTGCCATGAGGGCAAGGACTTGAAGCTGCCCGCCTTGATCTGTCTTGCCCAGGTACTACTCCATTTATGCTCTGGTGTTCAAGGCGCCGGTCTTTGGCTCAATTATTTATAATAGCACACTGACACACTGACTGTGGCCATGGTGTCTGTTTCTGCAGTTTAAAAGGTAAAGGCACATGATTGCATAGCCTTACTTCAAGGAACTATCACTAGCAGCCCTCTCTGCTCCCTATTCTATGTAACACTTCAATAACGAGCTGTGTATGGACTTTTTTTAACATCAAAATAAATCATAAGATTTTAAAGAGAATATAGAATTTTGCGCATCAGTGACTGTTACTATCGAAAAAATCAGGAGGAAGCTATAAAATATATGTCGATTTTATCGGTTGAAATTTAAAAAAAATAATAATTGAATCCTGGCAAGCCTAACTATAACAGAGCAGTGTCAGTGACTATGAATTCCATAGCTTCTGTCTGTTTTTGCCCACTCACTCTCTATCTTCAAGCCCCTTGGTCTGATGGGATCTTGAAGGATTTGAGGTGAGTGGGGCAAAGGTTGGAGCATTGCTGGCAGAAGACAGACTTAGATTGATGTCCCATTATAAGGACAATCAATTGGCTGTCTCCTGTAAGAAGGCAGAGTTCATGCCAGGGAGATTGCTGCTGTGAGAAACCGACTGGCTCAGCTCTTCTGAACTTCAACAGGTTGAGCAATCCAACCTGTCTTCAGAATCAGGGAGTATTTTCACAGTCTAAGTGAGATGAGTTCACTTGATTTTTCACAGATAAGGTTGTCACCATCAGGTCGGAGATCTGTACAGTGTGCTTTAATGAGTGTCACTGCAGTTGGTGGGAGGTGACAAGCACCAAGTTTCTCTGATCTCACTTTGACTGGCTGGCAATCACAGACATCATGAAGATTATCTAGGGTATGCAACTGACCTACTGAAGTTTGGATCCTGGTCCTACCCACCTCCTTGAGTGTGTGTGTGTGTGGAGGTCATCGGACCAGTCCTAGCTGAGATAGTCTGGTGCTTGTTGGAGACAGGGGTGTTCCCAGATCCCTTGAAGGAGGTGGTGGTGACACCTCTATTGAAGAAATCATCCCTCGACCCTGACTTTCTCGCTAACTACCGACCTGTCTGTAACCTGCCTTTTGTGGGTAAGGTTACTGAGAAGGTAATTGCTTTGCAACTGTAGGATCATCTTACCACCCATGATGTCTATGATTCTCTTCAGTCTGGATTCAGGAAGAGGCATAGTACCGAACCACTACTTGTTCTGATACTTAATGATCTCATGATAGTAAGAGATCAGAAGAGCCATTCAATTTTGGTTCTTTTTGATCTCTCTGCAGCGTTTGACACCGTGGACCCTGGTGTGTTATTAGAGCACCTGTGGATGATCTGTGGACTGTCTGGAACAGTTTTCAGTTGGTTCCATTCTTTTCTCATGGACAGGACTCAGAAAGTGGTGTCTGGGATTTTTGTTTACTGTCCCACTCCCCCTGTCCTTTGGGGTACTGCAGGGCTTTGTTTTATCACCCATGTCATTCGTGATGTATATGCTGCTGTTGGGGGACATTATAAGGTGGTATGGGCTGAGTTTTCACTGCTATGCAGATGATTCTCATCTATACATGTCCTTTGTATCAAAACAGAATGAAGCCATCTCGGTCTTCAACAACTGCCTCTCTGAGATTCAAGACTGGATGAGTGCTAACTGATTGATTTAGAACCCTGACAAGACTAAGGTATTGGATGTGGACCCAGGTCATCAGGTAGAGGGGTCTTCTACTGGTCAACCAGCTAGGCTTTGACTGGGAGGCAGCCAGTCGAAGACCTCTGATTGGTTACAAAATCTGGGTGTCATGCTTGATGGTGGACTGACGCTTAAATCCCAGGTGTCGGCCCTTGTCAAGACCTCATTTTACCATCTGAGGAATATCTCCCGGATAAAACATCTTGTTTCACTTGATGGTCTTCTGGCGCTGGTCCATGCCTTTGTGACCTCCCACCTTGATTACTGCAGTGCTCTGTACCTAGGGCTACCAGGGGTGGACATCCACCACCTGCAGCTGGTACAGAATGCTGCGGCCAGATTGTTGACTGGTTTATCTAGATCTAGCCATGTCACATCTGTGCTCCACGGACTGCACTGGCTACTGGTGCAGTGGAGGATCACCTTCAAGGTCAGTTTGCTGATCTATAAGGCCCTGCATGGACAGGGACTGTGTTATTTGCAAGATCTCCTCTGTCCCTACCGCCCTCTTTGTCTGCTCCGCTCCACTGATGAGGGACTGCTGGAGGTTCCCAGGGTCCATTTGAAGACCTCGAGGACCAGATCATTTGCATTTGTGGCTCGACCACTGTGAAACGCACTACTGTACATGTCGCATTAAACTGTTTCACCAATGAGTTGGTTTAGCATTGTTTTTATGGCTGTGGGAGGAGCCTACAGCCATTCTGCTGTCTGTAGCTGGAAAAATGGAGTACCGTGGAACACATTTTTGGAGTTTTCAGTGTATCCTTCCACATCTACAAATCACTATGTCATTTGAAATAGAATACTACCTTCTTTCTGTTCAGAATTTTGGAGCCATAACTCCAAGCTACTTATCAGATGGCCATTAGGAAATTGAAACTAGCAAATGGGGAGAGGGGTGCAGCACCCCATACGTCGAATGGGAAGAACACCCCTCCCCCCTCAGCTAGTGGTCAAACAGGAATTCAGCATGTTTGCTGTTCATTTGCATCACCAGGTAAGAAAAAAGGTTTGTCTCCCCCATACGACGCACAGGGGTAATGCCAAACTTCACCCAACAACTAACACACCAAAATCTGGCCAATGGAAAATCATGTACACAAATGCTCACAGCCTGTCTTTTAGTCAATTAACTTCTTCATGTGCAGTTATTAGTAACCAGTTGCTCTTTGCACGCATACCACATGCACGCAGTCTTTCCCAATTTAACATAAAAATCGTGGTTTGTACCTTATGAATGTGCCATTGTCCTTTGCTCTGTCAATGGTCTATCCATTCATACTTATCTGTATTGTTCCCTTATGCCTATCCCATGCCTGTTTGAAGGCCTGCACTGTATTCATATCCACAACTTCCTGAGGTAGGCCGTTCCATGCATCCACCACCCTTTCTGTGGAAAAGAACATCCTCACATTACCCCTTAATTGACCTTCCTCTAATCCCATGCTGTGTCCTCTCGTCCTGCTATTTTTCTTATATTGAAACATGTTAGACTCTTTCACCTTGCTATATAGCAATTAGCAGGCATATTCTAGGAAAACACATTGTAAAAATGTGTAAAACAAAGACCACATTGAAACTGCCTCTCAGCAGATCTGCATTGTGGAAATTCATTAGAAATAATGGTTAAAAGCATCCCAGAAGCTCTCCATGTCAGCCCTGACCAGATCTTGTGCACAGTTGTAAATGTATTGGCAACTCATATCCCTTATAGAAATAATTATATGAAATGTTTTCATGCTGCACACATAAAACTACCCAAGTGATATGCGTGCTGCAAGTATGATTTAAATGTTAAATTGGAACTGATTGCATGCATATGTCATCTGTGTAGCAAGCAAGTGTGGAAACCACGATTTTTATGTTAAATTGGGAAAGACTGCGTGCATGTGGTATGCGTGCAAAGAGCAACTGGTTACTAATAACTGCACATGAAGAAGTTAATTGACTTGATTGGGATCACACCATACACAAGTGGGGGTTTGTGAGATTCAAATCCAGGTCTTCATGCCTCCAAGTCTCCTGGCTTGCAGTTCAGTGCTTTTAACCACTATGCCATATTGTTTGCACACATATAGCTCGCTTGCACTTCGATACATAATATATCTGACTACATCTGCATGCATGCGGCATGCTTGTAGCCACTGTTATGCATTTCAGTTTTCTTCTCTTACTTATCTCAGTTCACAGTTGAACTGAAGCGCACATACCAATGGAAACACATGTTGTTTTTTTCCACCCCAATACACAAACTTACCCACAAAACCACTTAATTACTTCTGTCTGGGCTGTACTCCTATTATTTTCTGTCCATAGTTTTGAATGCTTCCATGCAAACAGACTTTAAAGTGCAAACACAAATGTAGCAATAACTGGACACACACTCACATGGCCAGTTCCCCCCATACACACACACTGTAGGGGGTATGTCCATGCTGCTACAGACAACTCACCAAATATAGATGTAAGTAAAAAGTCTCTTACTTGAGTACTAGGGAGCCAGAGGCAGGAGTTTTTAAGAGATGATGGCCATGGGTTAGAGTGCTGGAGCTTATCCCCTTGAAATATATGAAGTTATTTTTTATTACTATTTTATACATTATGATGATGAGTTGGAGAATAATGAAGACCACTTTTCTACTAACAAGGACCAAGTTGAGCAGTGGCCTTCATTAATCTCCATCTCTGTATCAATAATGGATAATATAGTAATAAAAAAATACCCCTATTCATTTCAATGATGCACACCCCTGCAGTCTCATAGATACATAGATACATAGACAGTGTCGGCAGATAAGGGCCTATGGCCCACCCAGTCTGCCCATTTGAGCTTGTAAGTTCAGTTTGTTTTCCTAGAAGTCTATTTCCTCTTACCCCTGACCTCTAGAATTCCTTTATGTCTATCCCATGCATTCTTAAATCCCGTGATTGTTTCAGCCCCCACCACTTCCTCTGGCAGGGTGTTCCACTTGTCCACCACCTGTTCTGTGAAGAAATTCTTTCTCATGTTTCCCTGAATGGTCCTCCCTCCAACTTTATCCCATGCCCTCTAGTCCTGAAACATCTTTTCACTTAAAAATAGTGTTTTCCTGCACCCTGTTCCTCCCTGTAAGATACTTGTATGTCTCTATCATATCCCTCTCTCCTCCTCTCCTCCAGGAGTACATGTTCAGTTCCTTCAACCTGTCTTCATAGGACTTGTGATGCAACCCATGCACCATCTTTGTTGCCCTCCTCTGAACCTTCTCTACACTGTCTATGTCCTTACGTAGGTATGGTCTCCAGAACTGTACACTGTACTCCAGGTGGGGCCTCACTAGTGTCTTGTATAGTGGAATTATGACCTCCCTTTTCCTGCTGGTGATGCCCCTGCCTATACATCCCAGCATCCTATTTGCTTTACCTGCTGCCTTGTCACACTGTTTCCCTACCTTGAGGTCATCAGAGATGACAACCCCAAGAACCCTTTCCTGCTTGGTGCATGCTATATCCTCACCCCCAACTGATATATTGTGCCAGGGTTTTTGTGCCCATATGCATTATCTTGCACTTCTTTGCATTGAATTTCAACTGCCAAACCCTTGACCATTCTTCAAGTTTCTGCAGGTCCTTCTCATTCTGTCTACACCCTCTGGTGTGTCTACTCTGTTACAGAGCTTTGTGTCATCAGCGAACAGTGAAATTCTGCCTTCTATATCCTGTGCAATGTCACTGATGAAGATGTTGAATAGGACCGGTCCCAGCACTGATCCCTGTGGTACCCCACTGGTCACTTTTCCCTCTGTGGAGTGACAGCCATTTACCACCACCCTCTGTGTCCTGCCACCCAGCCAGTTACCTACCCACCACACTACTGTCCTGCCCACACCCATAGTCCCCAGTTTGTGTAATAGTCTTCTATGTGGCACAGTGTCAAGGCCTTGCTGAAGTCCAGATAGGCCATGTCCACTGCCCTCCTGATCCACCTCCCTAGTCACCCAGTCAAAAATTCAATGAGGTTGGTCTGACATGACCTCCCCTGGTGAAACCATGCTGCCTTGGGTCCTGTAGTCCATTGACAACCAGATGTTCCACCAATCTCTCCTTCAGTAGTGCTTCCATGATCTTTCCCACTACCGAGGTGAGGCTGACTGGTCTGTAGTTCCCTGCTTCCTCTTTGTTCCCACTTTTGTATAAGGGGACCACATCTGCTGTCCTCCAGTCTTTGGGTACCTCCCTGTTTCCAGTGATTGGCTGAACAGGATAGCCAGAGGTTCAGCCACCACCTCTCTTAGTTCTTTAAGGACCCTGGGTGCACCCCATCTGGCCCTATTGCTTTATCAGCTCTTATTACTTCCAGTTCCTTCAGGACCCTTTCTCATGTAAAGGGACTTGTGTCCATTCTGCACCATTCTCACCCTTGTACTCCCTTCAGACCCATTACCCCCTCTTCCTTAGTAAAGACTGAGCAGAAATACCTATTCAATATGTCAGCTTTACTGTTGTCATCCTCCACGGCTCCCATCCTCCCCTTCAGTCTCACTATCCCTCCCTTTGTCCTTCTTTTTCCTTATGTACCTGTAAAAGGTTTGTCCCCTTTAACCACTGATTTTGAAATGTGTTCTTCTGTCTGAGCTTTGGCTTCCTTACTGACTTCCCTGTCTCCCTTTGTTTCTCCCGGTACTTCTCCCTATCCCCTTCTGCCTGTGTCTTTGTATTGCCTGAATGCAGTCTTTTGGCTTTCACTTTCTTTGCTACCTCTTTGGAAAACCATAATGGTCTCCTCTTTCTTTTCCTCTTGCTAACCTGCTTAATGCATAATTCTGTTGTTCTTATAATCCCCATTTAAATACTGCCACTGTTCCTCAATCCTGATTCCTGTCCATTCCCTAATGCCTCTTTCAAGCATCTCCCCATTTTCCCAAAGTCTGCCCCCTAAAATCCAGGATACGTGTTTTTGTGTGGTTTGGTTCTGCTCTTTCTGTGATTTCAAACCACAATGACTGGTGGTCACTGTTACCCAGGTGCTCCCCACTGTTACCCCCATCACACTGTCCCTGTTTGTGAGCACAAGGTCCAGTATTGCCTTCTGCCGAGTTGGTTCCATGACCAGTTGCTTGAGGAAGGCACCCTGAAGGAGTCCAGGATAAATCTGCTCCTAGTTGATGCTGCTGCTGGGATGCTCCAGTCCACGTCTGGTATATTGAAGTCTCCAACTAGTACTACCTCACCCTTGTCTGCCATCCTTTGGATGGCTAGCATCAACTCTATCTGTTTCTTCCTCCTGGGCTGGTGGTCTATAGACCACACCTGTGCGGATGGCTGGCCCCATTTTCCTTTCCAGCTTAACCCACAGTATCTCTCCCCCATTTTGTTCCTCCTGGATCTGTGTGGCCCTTATGTCATTTTTCACATACAGTGCCACTCCTCCTCCCTTCCTGCCTGCTCTGTCTCTTCTGAATATGTTGTAGCCAGGTATGGCCATCTCCTTTGCCCTTTGTCATAATGTACCTGAGCGTGGGGATGTGGAGGTTAGCTTCACTATGGGGGGGCATAAGCTTCACTATAGTGGGGCTCCAATTGTCTGTGCATGCCATGCAACTGTCTGTGGATGTAAGGGACAGCTCTAGAATGTCTGTAACATCTAAAAGGTACAACTTACTTGTTTTGACTGAGAAGTGATATACAAATCTGGAAAAATTAAAATGTATAAGATTCATCTGTATATATCGTGGAGCAGTGGATCAGATTTGGGCTTAAACTCACACAATAACTAACCAATTTTTTTCCTGACTGAAGTTCTGTCCCCCCCAAAAGAACTTTGTCCCAAGTTTTCTCTCGGAATCCATTCCTTTCAATGTCCAGCCCCTATGGGTCATAAAGCTGCCCAAAGGTGAAGAAACATGAAAAACACATCAATATTTCAGTCCTTCCTCATTCCCCAATCCCCCTGTAAAAAATTATTTACTTTTACTTACCGGGCCATATGGCCAGAACCTACAGCCTGGCACAGTGTGCCACAAGCCCAGTTTTCAGTCCGCTCCCCCTCTCTCCTTCTATCCTTCCACCTGAAGCTGGATGCTAGAACCGATCATCACAGGTCCCTAACGTGGTCCACAACCAAGTCACCTCACCAATCGAACCCACCCAACCTGGGTTGCTTGCTTCTTGCTTCTTGCTTGGTTGCTGCTGTGGCTGCTGCTGCACTGCACTGATCAAGGCCTATGAAGGCCACCCATACTGCTGTCACCACTGCTGCCATGCCTAGCTTGCTGCCATGGGGGTCTGTGCTGCTTGCTTTGCAAGGCAAGCCTAATAGAGTAAGTAGATAGCATGATCTTGAGTTAGCTTCTAGCTCACTCTCTGCGCCTTCCGCCACCAAGGGAGATGGAGGCTAACTAAGAGTAGACCAACACAAATATGCTGCCACAACACTGCTATTGAGAGTTCAGTGCTCACTGGCTCCTCCAAGCTGTAGTGTACAGTCTGTCTGCTTTGTGGTGAGAAGGCAGTGTCACACTTGCAAAACTCATGCATTCTTTCTTGAATGGAGCTCATCCACATCACATGTGATTGTGCTGCTGCTAATAGGTGGAGAGAATGGACAACACAATACAGACACAGTCGAGTCTGGAGAGTACCTGCAGCATGAGCACACACAGGCCAGGTGGGCACTTATTGTGCAAAAGATTAAATCCAAATTTAATGCCATTATTGCAACACCATAAGAACAACCTAGGCACAGATGTGTGTGGGGAGTCAGCTGCCCCCCTCTGCCCTACCTAAATGGCACCCATGCTTAATGCTAGAAATTCATTCTCATGTCCTTATGCGATGGTTTCCACTGTGTTCTGAGGTATTGTATCTGCATGTTTCATGATGTGTCCTGATCATCATGTGAGTTAGTGTCCCTCATTGTTCCTCATTGTGAGGGTCCATGTCCCTCATTTTAGTGACAAAATGTGAGATATGGTGCATGCTTCCAAGATCCTACTCGGCACAAAGTGTGCTGAGCATGGCCATAGTGTATATGCTCAATACAGAATGTTGAAACAGTCATGGAGAAACACATTTGTAACATAAATCTGCATAAGTGATTTGCATGGTCCAAAACAAAAAGGATAGGCTTCACAACACAAAAGCCCCTCTTTGTACATCTGGAATGGGGGATGTTGACTGGCTGTATCCTAAGCACTTAATGCAGAAAGCAAACAATACTTTACAAATTAATGGTGATTTAATGGCAAAAATCAAAAGCCATTAAACAACATGCAAATGGATCAGAATTATTGAGTTTACCTAATTTTTATGGGAATTCAAAGAACAATTTATTTTAATGATTCTAATTGCTAGCAGTAGTATAAGAAATAGAAACTGATGTGTTTTTTTAGATAAGATTTGCACCAGCTTAGCTGCTGCACACATGGCAAGCGTGCAACATGCAAACCTGATGTGATGTTTAAATGATGTTCACACCAGCTTAGCTGCTGCATCCATGTCAAGCGTGCAACACGTGAACCCAATGTGATGTTTAAATTATGTTCACACCTGCTTAACTGCTGCACTCATAGCAAGCATGCAACAAGTGAACCTGATGTAATTTTTAGAAGATGTTCACACCAGCTTACCTGCTGTGCACATGTCAAGCTTGCAGCATGCAAACCTGATTTGCTTTTAAGATCTGGTTCACTTTGGGTCACTTTGTACATGTGAACTGCTTGCACAATTAAGCATGTGGCATGCATGCTACATGTACACAACACACCTATATTTCTGTATGGGACTGCATTGTTTTTTAATGCTTAACCAACTCAAGAGCAACGTTTGTATAAGGTTTTTGCAGCTCACTTGGAATGCATCTGTAGTCCAGTCACAATGCAATGCAAAACTGAGTTTAACTCTTAAACAGTTTGCACACAGCTTTGCGCTGGATCCAGTAACACTTACTGTATGCGACTCAGTAAGAAATGCTAAAACAACTCATTGGAGGAACAGTTTAATGTGACTTGTACTGTGCCTCATTGGGTTAGAGAGTGCCTGACTGCCGAGTCCTTTAAATCTGCGCTTAAGATGCATTTATTTAGTTTAGAGTTTCCTGATGCTTGCTAGACTCCTCTGCCCTGCTATTATTAATGTTATTATTAATTTTAGTTATTTGATAAGTTAATATCTATTTTTATGTTTTGTGTACAAGGGCTTTGGTTCTGTGAAAAACACTTTTTAAAAATAAAAATGACTTGACAAATTACTTGAGTACCATAACATTTAAACTCAGCTACTGTCCCACATAGGTCACTTTTATGGAAACCAGTATGATCATAAATGTTTGGGAAATGCATACCTCTGTTACTGCAAACCTACTGACTGATTTAGCATTTCTACACAATAGAGCTTACACCCCATTCATGCAAATTATTCCATCATCTACAGTGGTACAATCGAATATGTTGCAATACAACAGACAGAGACAGACAAGTCAGCACCCTTACAGAAGCCTTGATAAAGCAAGGAAACAACCCACACATAATTAACAATTAGATCTACAGGGTAAAAGAATACAAAGACAGAATTTAATAAACTATAGTAAGAAGACAGAAAAATTGCCATACACCACTGGTTGTCTCTTACAACCCTAAAAATCCCATTTCTGTTCTCCAAGAGAGTATAAAAAATAAAAGTTTTATTTACACATTCCCCACATGCAGGCAAACCCAAAACCTGAAGCAGCTTATTGTCTGATACAATATGCCAATAGATAAGAATGTATCAAGGGCATTCTGCTGTTAACAGAAAAGATTGCAAACGTATTCATAATAAAACAACAGATACGATTCCTCTTGAATTATTCAGCCACTGATCCATTAAATCTCATTATGTACTCCAAATGCCAAAACATAATGCTTTATGTGGATGAGGTAGGGCAGGCACTTAGGAAATCAATAAGGGTTGTATTTTCAAATGTCAGAAATGGGTAAAATTCCTAGTTCTGTCGAGTGGGATTTTCAAAAATCATAAAATCTGCAAACTGTCAATGGAATTATATAGCCCTTATTGCCACAGCAGGAAAAATGGTTTTACTTAGACATTGGCTAGGCACTTCGATACCATCATGGACAGAATGGAACAAGGAACTCCTCAGCCCCTTAATCTTTGAATTGCATGTCGCCAGTGTATGGCAAAAGCGCTCTAAGGTTTTTGCAAAATGGGGTCCTTTATATGCATGGCTCCTTATGGTTTAATCGTTGTACTGTACTGTGTATGGTTCAGCCTATGTAGTTCTCTTATGTATTTCTCTGGCCTACAAGATGATGATATTAATGTTTGTCCTTATTCTATCATTCTCCCTTTTTCGGCAGGATTCTATTCTTGTTGTTTTTTTCTATGGAGTTAAGGGTGGCGCTGCATAGATGGGGGAAGGGTTTTGTTATTTGGGTCTACTTGTTTGAGTGTTCCCAGGCTCTTCTTTTTCTTTATTTTTCTTTTTTATTGTTTTTGTTTATTTATTGTGATGTATTAATGTTACATATTTGTTATGTGTGATTGTACTGATAAAAATGTAACAAAGTACGCTTAACACAAAATAAAAATCTGCAAACTCCTAGTTATGATGAGTGCGATTTTCAAGTCATAAAATGAGCAGAACTGCTAGGTATGTTTGTGGTATTTCCCTAAGTCATAAAACTGGCAAAACTCTTCATCATTATGTCTACTCGGATTTATTAAAGTTATCAAATGGATGCAACTCCCAGTTACTGTATGTCAATGTCAGGAACTGCCCTTGTATGTCTAGATCAAGTTTTATTTTGCAGGAGCTATTTTCAAAAGTTGGAATTGTCTGCAGAATTTCTATATTTTTATTATTCTTTGGTAACCAGGTAATGCCCACTAGGCACAATGTCTGTTTTCGGAGGTGACCCGGGAGCACTGTGGAGGTTAAATGACTTGCTCAGGGTCACACAGTATACAAGTGGAGGTTGTGAGAATCAAGCCCAGGTGTGCTGGATGTACCATGTTCATTCACAGCCCATTACTCTAACCACTAGGCTATACTGCCAGCTAGTTGTATGGTATGGCACCTCCAGTTTTGGATAAACAAAATGCTAGACACTGACGCAATGATGGACCAAGTTACACTCATTCTGAAAATTGTGCCCAGGCACCTTTATAGTTCAACTTTGCAAACTGGACATTACTGAGTCAGTGTTTTGACAACTGGACTCAGCTATGTCCTAGTCTTGAAAATTGGCCATAGTGGCAATTTTTCTAATGTCCAGAGTTGTGCAATAGCAAATTACATCTAAACGAAGGTTTTGAACCTGCCCCCCCCCACAGTTTTGTTGCAAATTTTGGCAGATATTAAAAATCACTCTGCTGAGTGGGTGCTCGTTTCAGAACTGTCTCAACCTTTCATCATCTTTATATGACATACTGGCCCTCAAATTTGGGATATTGTGAACCTCAAAATGTAGGTAATGTGACACACTGGACCTCAAAATGTGGGACAATGTAAGACACTGGTCCTCAAAATGTGGGATGATGTGAGACACTGGCCCTTGACCCGGTGCCACATGGGAGACTAGCATGTAAGCTAAGGTGCACAGGGGTGGGGGCAAAATTGGTGGGATGGGTGGAGAACTGGCTGCAGGGATGGCATCAAGGGGTGGTGGTGGGAGTTATTTGGGGTATTTATTGCAGACATTTCAGTAAGTGTAAATAGCAAGATCAGTCTGTTTGTGAACAACACCAAGATGGGAGCAGTGCTGGATGACAAAGGGGGGTGGCAGGGATTTCAGGAAGATCTATCAAGGCTGAAGACATGGGCTGATGCCTGGCAACTTGGTTTCAATGCCAAAATATGCAAGGTGTTGCATTTTGGGGCAAAGAATCCAAAGATGAGCTACCATCTGTAGGTGTGTGCAGCTAGCTGTGACTGAGAAGGAGAAAGATATGGGGGTGCTCATTACGGGAGCAATGAACAACTCAGCACAGTGTAGGAAAGCAGCAGCAGTAGCCAACAAGATGCTGGGTTGTATTGAAAGGGGTAGAACCTCTAGGAGAAGAGAGGTGATTCTACCACTATAAAGATCACTGGTCAGACCCCACTTGAAGCACTGCGTTCAGTTTTGGAACCCTTACTTAAAGAGGGACATTAGATTGCTAGAAGGAGTGCAGTTTTTTTTTCCTTTCTATATGTCTGTACCAATCACATGACCTCTTATCTGATTGTAGTCATGGATACCTAGCTCTGGCCAAAGCTTTCCTGTACAAACACATGGCAATAAATCAGTCACATCATAGTGATGCTTCTTTTGTACCAGATAACTTTGGCTGAAGTATTTGTGGAATTTTGCTAGGCCCCTAAGGGCAACATCACTCTACAGACTTAGCTTTGAAAGTGTTCACTAATATAATATGATTCCTTTCGACCCTCACCATCTCGATTTGCCATGATATGTGAAGCTCGTCGCCTGCTTTGATGATCTTGTTTGGGGAACCTGTAAGGAGTTTACTTTGGAAGCCGTGGATTGTTTTGTAATATCTGTAGCAAGAAAAGGCTCATTTAAACACACGGGCTCAACTCAAGGTCTCCTTTGGCGGATTTGTTCGAGTGGAGAGTTGCTCGAGTTTTGTGGGAAGCGACAGCCCCCTTGTTGGTCTTCGACCAGGCAGGAGTCGCTTCGTCTGCTCCCTAGAGAGCTGGGGGGGACTGGGGCTTCTTCTAAGCTGCCTTAAGGTTCGGTTGTTTGGGCTGACTTTTGGGGCGTCTGTAGCTGCTGGTTGTCGACTGGCTGGGGGTGTCATTGTTGCTTTAAGTACTTGGGCTTATGTGCCTGCCTGGGACTGTTTCCCTGGATGATTGTCTGCCTGGAGTTTCGACCTTTGATCGTGTTGTGAGGAGCAGCTGCCGGTGGTCTGTGTTGAAAGCAGTTTGGCTTTCCTGCTTGGATTTATTTGGATTCCTGTTATTTGACTGTCCTGCTGGAGAATTTACCTTGCTTTTTCCCTGTTTGGACTTGATTTGGTTTTATCTGTATCTGGACCTGCTGGAGAACTGACTCTTCTGTTTTTGCCTAGTTCCTGGACTTAGGGTGGTGAGAGTGTGGTGCATATTCATTCATTTACTTTTATAATTACTGTTTGGATTCATTCTATAAATGGCCCCCACCATGTGAGAGATGGTATTGGGGAAGCATATAACACTTTTTCTGATGATTTGTTGGACTGTTGCACGTGAGAGGTGCTTCATTGAACTTTAAAATACAAATTTTGTTTTTCTGTTTAGGTTAGCATCCAGTGGCATATGATAATATTATCATTGTGTTTTTTAGGATTATTTGATGTTATTTTATTATTATACTTTTTGTTATCTGGGTTATTTTTGGTTTGGTGTTTAATCTGGTTTTATTTTACTTTAGATTGTTTGTTTTATTCACTCCCCCTCTGTGAGAGAGAGTGGAGAGTGTTTTATTTATAGGTTTGATATTTATAGGTTTTTTGTTTTATTTTGTTTTGTCTGATTTGATTAATGATGGTTGGGCATTATTCCCCCACTAGGCTCAGGCAATTACGTCCTTTTGAGTGCCCACCATTATCATCCAACACCTGTTTTAGGTGTCATGCATTGAGCATTCTGAGGAGACGTGGACGAAGGTGGAGAGCTGGGCCTGGTGGGGGACAGGAAGGGGGAAGGCGGATTGTGGTTTTAGGGTCTAGAAGATGACCTGTGGTGAAATGGGGTCAGGATAGAGGTTACTCTTGTCTTGTCCCCATATCCAAGAGTTCCGAAGTAATCAGACAGGTCCCGAGGTCTTCCCCGACAACTCATCCCACCTTGGTGGTGTTATGCAATGCCAGATCAATTAAGAACAAGACAGCTATTATTGCTGATCTTGTTGGGTCATCTGCTCTGACTTGCATCACCGAGACCTGGCTGGATGAAAATCCAGGCTGTATATTGACCTCAGTAACTCCAGCCGGGTTCTCGGTGATACACCGTCCAAGGCTGGATCGTAGGGGCGGGGGTGTGGCCATTATGTTTAAATTTGACCTGGGCCTAGTGGATGTGCCATTGGGAAACACCAGATCCTTTGAATATATCCTGGATGAGGGTGCAGGTTGTGGGATTCTCCTCATCTACCGTCCACCAGGTGATGGTGGAGAATTCCTGCAGGAGATTGCAGATTTCATTGTCGACCTAGTGTTGAGGTTTCCCAGACTGATACTTCTTGGCAACTTCAATGCCTGGGTCGATGATGAACTATCTCACTTTGGTCAAAATCTCCTCCAGCTGATGAATACACTGGGCCTGACACAGGTTGTTACCTCCTCTACCCATATAGGGGGTCATTCATTGGATCTGGTCTTTCTCTTGGGTATGGAGATCACTGATTTGGGGGTGGAACCAGTCAGTTGATCAGACCATTACGCCATAAGGTTCAGCTTCAGGGCCCCCTCTAATAGGTCTGCCCCTAAGGAGATGGTTCAGTACTGCCCTTTAAGGGTTGTTAACCCCAATGACTTAATGGCAGTGCTGGATCTATCGAGTTTGTCGGGTGAATGCATGAGTCCAGACGATCTTGTATTAGCCTATAATAAGGCCGTGGGAGATGCTCTGAACAAAATTGCACCTGTTCGTGTTAGGCCTCTCACCTTTCGTCCAAGGAGCCTGTGGTTTGATGGCTCCTTGAAGGAATTAAGGCGAGTAGGCCGAAGGCTGGAGAGTGCCTGGCGGAAGTCGGGCCTTGATACTGACAGGCTTAGATTGATGGCACATTATGAACGCTATCAATCAGAAATCACTCATAAGAAGGCAGAATTCCTGTCCAGAGAGATTTCTGCTGCACAAAATCGACCGGCTCAGCTTTTCTGGACTGTGGACAGACTGTGCAATCCAGTCTGTCTTCAGCCTAGAGAAGCTTTTTCTCAGCTAAGTTACAAGGAGTTTGCTCGTTTTTTTTGCAGATAAGGTTGTCAACATCAGATCCGGCATTGGTCCGACCTCTCCTATGGGGGATTGTAGTGGACGATTGGTGGTGACTTGTCCTCTGCCTGTCTGGCTAGATTTTCACCGCCCGGAATTCGTGGACATTGTGAAGAGCATCCAAACAATGCGACCAACTAGTTGTAGTTTGGATCCGGGTCCTACACCACTTTTAGTAGGTTGTGTAGAAGTTATCTACCCAATCCTTGCAGACATTGTCTGGTAGTCCTTGGAGAGGGTTTTTTTTCCTGACCTCCTTAAGGAGGCGGTAGTTTGACCACTCCTTAAAAAATCCTCCTTGGACCCAGATTGTCTAGCTAACTACCGGCCTATCTCTAACCTGCCATTTGTTGGTAAGGTTATTGAAAAGGCAGTTGCGTTGCAGTTGGATGATCATCTTATATCTCACAATGTTTATGATACTCTACAGTCTGGTTTCAGGAAAAGGCATAGTACAGAGACTGCCCTTGTCAGGTGTTGAGCGACCTCCTAATGGCCAGAGATTGAAAGGCATGTACCACTCTGGTCCTTCTCGATCTATCTGCTGCATTTGACACTGTAGACCATGGAGTGCTACTGGAGCGCCTGCGGGTCTTTTGTGGGCTGTCTGGTACAGTCCTCAGTTGGTTTCGTTCTTACCTCATGGACAGGTTTCAGTGAGTTGTCACAGGAATTTATTCCTCTGGTGCTCACTCCCTGCCCTGTGGGGTACCACAGGGCTCCATTTTAGCTCCCATGTTGTTTGTAGTGTATATGCTACCATTGGGAGAAATCATCAGGTGATACAGTCTGGGTTTTCACTGCTATGCAGATGATACTCAGCTGTATTTGTCATTTCTCCCCAATCAGGGTGATGCACTCTCTGCACTTAATAATTGCCTTGATAAGATCAGACTTTGGATGAGTTCGAGCTGGTTGAGACTCAATCCGGATAAGACTGAGGTATTGGTTGTGGATCCAGGTTGTCCGGGGGTGGGTTTAGGAGCTGGTCAACCATCAGGTTTACTGCTTGGTGGTGTACCGCTCTCTACCTCTGGACAGGTGTGAAATCTGGGCGCTATTTTTGATGAAGGCCTGACCCTGAAATCTCAGGTGTCAGCTGTTGTCAAATCCTCTTTTTACCATCTGAGGAATATCGCCCGGGTGAAACATCTGATTCCCCCGGAGGACCTTCCAAATTTGGTCCATGCCTTTGTCACTACTCGTCTCGACTACTGCAATTCCCTTTACCTAGGGCTACCAGGGTTGATATCCATTGCCTTGGCTGGTGCAGAATCACATTAGACTTTGACTAGGACTTCTAAGACCAGTCATATCCTCCAATAACTCCATGAACTGCACTGGCTGCCTGTTCGGTGGTGGATCACCTTTAAGGTTGATTTAATAACCTTTAAAGCTCTACACGATCAGGGACCCGGCTACCAGAAAGATCTTCTGATTCTCCACTGCCCCCTCCGTTCTCTCCGTTCCACCAGCGAGGGATTGCTGGAGATTCCCAGGGTTCGATTGAAGTCATCAGGATCTCGTGCCTTTGCTTTTTCGGCACCAACCCTGTGGAATTCTCTACCTCGTTGGTTGAGAGAATGTCCAGCCATCGATAATTTTAAAGTTGCTTTAAAAACACATCTTTTTAGCTTAGCATATTCTTGCTAGTTGTGGCTGACTTTTAAATGTCTGGATTTTATTAATTTTAATTCTTTCTGTACAGCGTCTTGGTTTTGAAAGGCGCTTTATAAATAAACTTGAATTGAATTGAATAATGGCTTAAAAAACAAAATGGAGTCCCATCTGGATATGATTTAGACCTTTAAGTACAGGAGAGGAATAAACAGGGCAAGCATGGGGGGACTGTTCAAGGGGAGGGTGGGGAGAGACATTCAAGTCATGACATAAAATTGGGGGATGGAAGGTTTAGGAGGGAGATGAGGCATTTCTTTACAGAAAGGGTGATAGCAAAGAGGAACACACTACTGACAGAGGTGGTGGCCTGTAAAACAGTGGGATGCTTCAAGAGGGGCTGGAATAGGGCAAAAGGGAGGGTTATAGAAGGGGTAGGGTGGAAGGAGCAGCTGCAGTGTACGGGTGCCAGCTGCAAAATCAAGCAGACTCGATATACCAAATGGCCTTTTTCTGCTGGCATTTTCATATGTTCAAAATGTGGGACAATGTAAGAGACCAGCCCTTAAAATGTTGGACAATGTGAGACACTGGCCCTCAAAATGTGGAACAATGTGAGGCACTGGCCCTTAAAATGTGGGACAATGTGAGACACTGGCCCTCAAAATGTGGGAAAATGTGAGACACTGGCCCTCAAAATGTGGGGTAATATAAGACACTGACTCTCAAAATGTTGGACAATGAAAGACACTGGCCCTCAAAATGTGGGACAATGTAAGACATTGGCCATCAAAATGTGGGACAATGTGAGACACTGGCCCTCAAAATGCAGGAGAATGGAGAACACTTGGACTCAAAACATGCAACAGTGTGAGACACTGGGCATCAATCTGTGAGGCAATGTGAGACACTGGCTCTCAAAACGTGGCACAGTATGAGACACTGGTCCTCAAAATGTGGGACAACGTGAAATACTGGCTCTCAGAATGAGGGACAATGTAAGACACCGGTCCTCAAAATGTGGGACGATGTGAGACACTGGCTCTTGACCCGGTGCCACATGGGAGACTAGCATGTAAGCTAAGGTGCACAGGGGTGGGGGCAAAATTGGTGGGATGGGTGGAGAACTGGCTGCAGGGACGGCATCAAGGGGTGGTGGGAGTTATTTAGGATATTTATTGCAGAGATCTCAGTAGGTGTAAATAGCAAGATCAGTCTGTCTGTGGATGACACCAAGATGGGAGCAGTGCTGGATGACAAAGGGGAATGGCAGGGATTGCAGGAAGATCTATCAAGGCTGAAGACATGGGCTGATGCGTGACAACTGGGTTTCAATGCCAAAATATGCAAGGTGCTGCATTTCAGGGCAAAGAATCCAAAAAGGAACTACCATCTGGTGGTGTGTGCAGCTAGCTGTGACTGAGGAGGAGAAAGATATGGGGGTGCTCATTACGGGAGCAATGAACATCTCAGCACAGTGTAGGAAAGCAGCAGCAGTGGCCAACAAGATGCTGGGCTGTATTGCAAGGGGTAGAACCTCCAGGAGAAGGGAGGTGATTCTAATCTTATAAAGATCACTGGTCAGACCCCACCGGGAGTACTGCATTCTGTTTTGGCACCCTTACCTAAAGAGGGACATTAGATTGCTGGAAGGGGTGCAGTTTTTTTTTTCCCTTTCTATATGTCTGTACCAGTCACATGACCTCCTATCTAATTGTAGTCATGGATACCTTGCTCTGGCCAAGACTTTCCTGTTCAAATACATGGCAATAAATTAGTCACATTGCAGTGGTGCTTCTTTGGTACCAGATAACTTTGGCCAAAGTATTTCTGGAATGTGGCTAGGCCCATAAGGGCAACATCACTCTACAGACTTAGCTTTGAAAGTGTTCACTAATATAATGGCTTAAAAAACAAAATGGAGTTTCATCTGGATATGATTGAGACCTTAATGTACATGAGAGGAATAAACAGGGCAAGCACGGAGGAACTGTTCAAGGGGATGGTGGGGAGAAACACTTGGGTCATGACATGAGATTTGGGGTGGAAGGTTTAGAAGGGAGATGAGGCATTTCTTTATAGAAAGGGTGATAGCAGAGTAGAACTCACTACCAACAGAGGTGGTGGCCTGTAAAACAGTGAAATGCTTCAAGAGGGGCTGAAATAGGGCAAAGGAAGGGTCATGGGAGGGTAGGGTGGGAGGGCAGCTGCAGAGTAGGGGTGCCAACTGCAAAATCAAGCAGACTCGATATACCAAATGGCCTTTTCTGCTGGCAGTTTCAGTATGTTCGAAATGTGGGACAATGTAAGACACTGGCCCTCAAAATGTGGGGTAATATGAGACACTGGCCCTCAAAATGTTGAACAATGAAAGACACTGGCCCTCAAAATGTCGGACAATGTAAGACTTTGGCCATCAAAATGTGGGACAATGTGAGACACCAGCCCTCAAAATGAGGGAGAATGGGGAGCACTTGGACTCAAAACATGCAACAGTGTGAGACACTGGGCATCAAGCTGTGAGGCAATATGAGACACTGACTCTCAAAACATTGCACAGTGTGAAACACTGGTCCTCAAACTGTATGACAATGTGTGACACTGGTCCTCCAAATGTTGTCAGTGTGAGACAATGGCCCTCAAAATGTGGACAATGTGAGACACTAGCCCTCAATTTGTGAGACAAAGGGAGACACTGGATCTCAATATATGGGACAATATGAGACACTGGCCATTAAAATGTGGGACAAAGTGGGTCAGTGGCTCTTGAAATGTAGAACACTGTAGTACACCTGCCCTCAAACTGTGGGACAATGTGAGACACTGGCCCTCAAAATGTGGGACAATATGATGCACTGGGACACAAAATATGGGAAAATGTGGGGTACTGGGATACAAAATGTGGGACAATGTGGGACACTGGCCCTCAACATGTGGGACAATGTGAGGCACTGGGACCCAAAATGTGGGACAATGTGGGGCACTGGGACCCAAAATGTGGGACAATGTGGGGGTACTGCAAAACAGAATGTGGGAAAATGTAGAGCACAGGCCCTCAAAAGGTGGGACAATATGGGGGGTCTGTCTCTTAAGATATGGGACAATGTGAGACATTGGCCATAAAAATATGGGACAATGTGAGACACTGGCCTTACAAATATTGGACACTGTGAGACACTGGCCATAGAAATGTGAGGCAATGTTGGGCACTGGCCCTCAAAATATGGGACACTGTGGTACACTAGCTCTCAAACTGTGGGACAGTGTGAGATACTTGTCCTCAAAATGTCAGACAATGAAGGACACAGAGTCCACGTATAGACAAAGTGAAGCACTGGTCCTCAGAATGTGGGATAATGTGGGAACACACAGACAAAATGTAAACAAGGTGAAACACTGGCTCTCAAAATGCAGGATAATGTGAAATATAATGGTGCAATGAGCAAGCTAGGCCTCCATGGAGACACCACATGGCACCTGCAAGTACAGTTCCTTCCCTGTGTAGTCCTGTTGTACTGCCACCTAAATTCCTCTAGGTGGCAGACAAGCAGGACACATCCCCCTCCCCCCAAGGAAGGAGAGCTGTCTTAGGGACACTCAGTCCTCCCTTCTAATGTCCATCCCCCAAGCTGCCCTGATCTGCTCCCATATCAGGAATAGTGGCACAGCAAGTGGTGAGGCAGTTTATGAGACTGCCCTCTAAGCCACTGAGCAGAACTACAGAACTTTAATAGGAAATTATGATGAACTACTGGAACCCACAACATCACTGTAGCTTTACTTATAAAATTAAAATGAAAATCAGGGCAATGCTCCAGTTATCAACAAGCTTGCCTTACAAGGTTCTGATTGTAATTAATGATTAAAAAGGATTTCTGCATTATAGTCCCTTGAAGGAAGGCCAATTAAAATGTTCATATGCAAGTCAATGTAAACCACTTTATCCCCATTAATATTGCCTTGTTGTGCTTATCAATTATCTTTAAATAATCTAGGATTTGATAAAGTACAGTAATTCTTAACAGGAGTATGTCTAGTGACATTTCTGCTCTAACTCTTGGGTCGTAATAGTAATCAAAGTCCGAAGCTCCTACTTACAGCTGGGTGGAAAACGTATTGATTGGTTGCTGTAAGGTATTATAAGGAGAAAGCCATGAATTCAGTTAAATTGTCACTTCATTTGAAGTTGTTAGACTAAAGAAGATTGATGTATTCTTCTAGGGAAAAGTGCGACCTGTCTTTTTTGTCTTGAGCCATCTGTCTTCTAAATACACTAAACTCTGCTGCCAGTCTTGCCGTTCCCAAGCACACTAGCTTGAACATTTCAGGACTATTAGAAAGCACTCAGAGTTTAACATTGACACTAAATAGCATATATGCTGTTTACAGAGGCAAAGCATGGAATTAAAAATATATGACAGACTAGAATTTGGAATCATATGGGCCCAAATATTCTGAGCCAGACGTTTGTGCCATACAGCCAGGATCACTGCACGGCAGCACACGGCTGTCACAGGGTGATATTCAAACAGTTACTGTATTCTAATGGGAGCACACTAACTGTCTGAATATGGGGCTGGGTGGCACAGTACATAGTGACTATGTGCTGCACCAGCACAGCCCCCAACTGAATATAGCATGCAGGGAGCCCATTGGAGAAAGTGCTGCTCAAATAGAAAAGTGCCAGGGCTCCTGTCATCTGTATTTAGTGCTAACATGCTAATGAGCCCATTAGGCATGCAATGCACTAAGGGGCCAGTAACATGCCATGCAGTGCCTTTCCTGTGTCACTCAGCATATTCCCAGGTGTCTAGGGGTCCCCCCAGCTCCTGACCACTCATGCTGGTTCTTTTATTCTATCTTCTTGTACCAGTGGCCCCGCTGATTGGCTGCGCTGTTTTTTTAATAATATTCCCTGGCATCTTGTAGTTCCCCCCACCCCTGATCATCCATGCTGTTTTTTTTATCCTGTTCCCAGGAATATAGTGGTCTCCCCACCCCCTGATTGTTCATGCTAATTCTTGAAATGATATGTTCCCCAGTTCTTAGTATTCACCCTCCCCTTGAACAGTTCTCAAACCTCCTCTCAACCTGCCTACTCTAAACCCACCATGCCACACATACAATCACACCCTGGACGTAGAAACATTGACAGTAACTGGTATGGCCCTCCACTCACCACCTCGGCCATCTGCCGACTGGCTGTCTGCGAGTGACTGTAATCATTGTATCATTACAATTTCTTGCTAAATTCTGGTTTCACACTGCCCCCCCCCCCCCCCCCCCATCTCTATTCATCTGTCTCCCTCAAACAGCCTACTTTTCACTCACTTAGAAACCGT
Source organism: Neoceratodus forsteri (assembly GCA_016271365.2). Lineage (NCBI taxonomy): Eukaryota > Metazoa > Chordata > Ceratodontiformes > Ceratodontidae > Neoceratodus > Neoceratodus forsteri. The sequence continues at coordinate 31,353,197 of CM028129.1, forward strand.
GACCACCACACCTTATCCATTCTGCCAAGGTCCACCTCAGTTGCCAAGGCTGCATTCTTTCACTGTTTCCCCAAAATTTGGAAAACCCTCCCTCCTCTCATCCATCATGCCACCTCCCCTAGGGTCCAAAACTCCCTCCTTATGAACCCTCTTCCCTTGCTGTCAATGTGTTTAAATTTCTACCCTCTCCTTATGTGTACTCTGTTTCTGCTTAAATGTTAGCACTTATCCTAAGAACTATTTTTAAATTGATTGTTTATAGTTTTCATTGCATTTTTTTCTGGGCTGTTAACATTAACGTTAATGTATAATACCTAATATTACATTCCTGTTGATGTTTTGCAGCTGTTATTATTTTGTATTCATTGTACTTTGACTTCTGTTATACCTTCAGTGTATTCCTTTCCCCATCCCCCCAGGACACATTTGAAAACAAGCATTCAGTGCTCAGAATACCTTTCCCGGTAACACTTTTAAACAAACAAATAAATAAAATAAATAAATAATTGGAAGCATCTCATATAGCGTGGTTGCCCCCAGAGACAGACTAGAATGCAACTCTACTGATAATATTGTGACTTGGCACTCCTGATGACTAACTACCAGAAATATGGCTTAAAAGAAAACAGGGCTGCAATCACCCTATTAAAGCATATTTTATTAGAACTTTAAAAACAAACTTTTCTTTAAATATTTCAATGAGACAATCTTTTAAGTTCTCAAGTATCAAACTGAACCAACATATTCTGATGAATCTTTTCCTAAGTATCAAACACAGAGGTAGGGTTGAGTTTGTAAGAATTACAAGTGTCATCCCTTAGAAGAACTACTGTTACTGTGCTGAGTAACTTTTTCTTCCAAAATGAATGACACATGTAGAAAAAGTCCTCACACATGTCAGGCTTCTCGAAGTATCTGAGAGGAGTATGTTCTGAGACCATTTTTTTTTTTTTATTTCTTTATCTGATATATCGGGTTTACAACCTTTGAGCCAGAGGCTCATTTACAAAGGTACCTCGTCACATGTAAGACAGAAGCTAATATAGAATAGGGTATAACAACAATTACATTAAGCATGTGTTACAGACATTTGTCACAGACATTATTTACAACATTTGGATGTAGATATTTTCAGACATTAATTACAATTTTTGGAGAAAAGGTTCTGTATAGCAGGCCTCCCATTCCTAGCATCCCTTCTCATAAGAATACCGGATGGCGGCCACTTGGCGCAATGATGAGATTCCGCTTCTGCGGCCGCGGCGGCCGGGTTCAAGGCGGACTCGGGTGGCTGGAGGACCGGCGGGGAGAAGGATAGAGTGTCCTATGGACTGCTCTCCTTTTCAGGGGAGGGATGGGGAAGTGCTGGGGTCTGCGCGACTCCTGGTGGAGACCAGGTGCAGGCGACTACCGACCTCAACAGTGTCGGGCCCGGGGCAGGACACTCCGTGTCATTGCACGTCCCCGCCTCCCGGAAAAAAGGAAAAAGGGAGAATGCCGACGGGGCCCTAGATGAAGCCGGTCACAGCTTCAATTAGCCCCCTCAGGCCAGCCCTCCGACCTAGTCCGACACCTGCGGCATGTGTCCCCAGTGCCGCAGCCCCACCGTCAGGGAGTAAGCCATGGGAGTGTGGAGGCCTTGAGGCCAATGTGGGAGTGGAGCATGACCAGCAGAAGGTACCGGGCTACCGGCGGCAGGGGTATAAAGAATAAATAAAAAAAAAAAAAGAATACCCGGATGGTAATGGGAAGTGAGCATGAGAATAGCGGGCCATGTGTCCACTCCACAAACTTCCACTAGTGGGACTGCTCTAGATGGAAATAATGTGGCAGCTGTTCCTCTAGTACAGTGATTCTCAAGACAAAATATTAGTGAATTCAAACTGCAGCCACCAAAATGTGCTGGTGGCATTGTTCATGAGGAGATGAAGGCACAACCAGTGACCAGAAACTGTTAGGTGCAAAACACTGACAAGTGTTGTTTTATTTTCACAAGCAGTCACTAATTCACCAGTACAGACACAGCAGAGCAGTGTGCAAGGCTTGTGGATACCTGATGTGGAGTCATCAGACTCTAAGGTCAGCAGTGAAGGGCATACCTCTCAACCCCCTGCCTCATAAATCAGGGACAAGTCTTAAAAAAATCAGGGACAAAGGACCAAAATCAGGGACACATCTTCAAAATTGATGATATCTAGTCAGGAACCTGGTAGGATAAGAGGCTTAGTGTAAAATGCATTTTGTAAGGAAGAACACATCTGTAACTTTAATGTTTGACATTATTTTGTACTTACAACCCCTAATGTTTGGTCACAGGAACACAATTTTTAGGAGGGATAGAGTAAAATTTTGAGCTAAAATCATGGACATCCCTGAAAATCAGGGACAGTTGAGAGGTATGGTGAAGGGGAGCCTCATTCCTGACCTGTGGCTTTATGGATCTTTTACTGAGAGTGGCTGCAGCTGCAACTGCAACCTTCTTATGTGTTTCAAAGTTTCTAGCAGAAGCTTTCTGGTCAGCAGGCCTCCGTTAACTAGCGGTGTATAGGTCAGATTATCCAGTTCTGCCACTTCTGTCAGTTCAGGCAGGGTAGGGCAAATCAGAATCTGAACCAAAGCCAGAATGAGAACGAATAATGTAATCCATATTAATAATTAATGGTGCAATCAATAGCACACCAGAAGACTTCTGTTACACAGCAGGTGGGATCTGCTGCACTGAAAAGGCTGGTATGGACCAATGGCATCATTTCCCCCTCTATCTGTACTATCCCACCGTCTCTGCTCCACTGGTACAGCCTAATACAGGTGTAATATTTTGGCCTGGTCAGTGCAAACAAATTTTTGTCCTGTAAGGGAGGAATATAAGGCATGCAAGGACAGAGGCAAGCAGTACTGTACTTCACTTTCTTTCAAAATCAGTAAAAGCAATGGCATTTAACTAGTGACAGTATGTGTATGATGGACATTTTATAATGACTTTCAGTGACAGTGACAGCAGAAGTGACAGTCATCTGGGATGTGTAGTGGTAGCAATAGTATAATTAAGCAATAAGGCATGAAAAGGTGTGTTTTATCGTGTAATGACATCACTCCTGGGGTGGATTGAAGCATGAGGCAAAGCTGAGTGCTTCCACCACCCCAGGAGTGACGTTATTACACAAAAAAACACACCTTGAAGTGCCTTATTGCAATTATACAATGGTTCGATGTTATGCAAAATAAACAAAATTTTAAAATGCGTTTAGTAGATTTTTTTGTGTTTCTGAAGAGAAAAAGCGATCAATCAAATTGTCCAAATGGTCCAATAAATCCATACAGTGATGTTATTGTGTAATAACAGCACTGTCGCAGGCACTTACTGACCAATCAGAAAACAGGAAATTTCCTTGCCATTGTATAATGAAAGACTACATATGGTCGTCTACATACAGTTTGTGAAGAATAAGATATTATTGAAGCTGGGTTGTGAACATAATAGAAAAACAACAACATATTCTGCCAGGCTCAACATGGAAATCAGTTTTGTTAGGTTTCAAAAGTAGTGAAGGTTCATTTAGAGAATGTGATGGATGGTGTAGAGCCTATTTGAAGAACTCAGCAGCAGCAGAAAGCAATAGGCTTTTAAGTTTATTAAACTTAAAGGTTAGCATCCATAGTGCATTCCTTCCAGTACTTCCTCCAATGAGGAGAAAGTAACATAGAAACATAGAATTTGTTCACAGAAAAGGACCACATGACCCACCTAGTCTGCCCAGGTGGTTCGTGTGTAGTCTGTCTTGGGAGACCCTATGGTGTCCAGTGACCCAACTTTTTCCCTGCCAATTTCATAATATTCCCCAATGTCTCTCCCATGTATGCTTGAAGTTCACTACTGTTTTTGCTTCCACCACTTCTGCTAGCAGTCTATCCCAGGTGTCTATCACTCTTTCACTTAATTAGTTCTTTCTCACATCTCTCCTGAACTTCCCCCCTTCAAGTTTCATCACATTCCTACAGGTTCTGGTGCTCTTCCTCATTTGAAAGAGACTCCCCTTCTGCACCCTGTTCATCCCCATGAGGCACTTATAGGTCTCTGTCATGTTCCTCTCACTCTGCTGTCTTCCATGGTATACATGTTAATATCCCTCAGTCTCTTCTTGTAGGGCTTTTGGTGCAACCCTTGCACCATTTTACTTGCCTTCCACTGAGCTGCCTCCACCCTGTATATGTCCTTTCTGAGGTGTGACCTCCAGAACTGGATAGAATACTTCCAGTGGAGTTTCACAAGCAGTCAATATAGTGGTAACAACACCTCCCTTTTCATGCTGGAAATACTTCTCCTTATGCATCCCAGCATCCCACTGGCCCTAACCTCTTCTTTGTCACACTGCACTGCCAATTTGAGGTCATTAGATATGATAACTGCAATGGCTCTCATCTGCTTAGTGACTGAGAGTACCTCGTCTCCCGTCCTATACTCAGTTCTTGGGTTCCTGTTCCCTATAATACGATTTTGCACTTTTTGGCACTGAATCCCAACTACCATGCTCTTGACCACTCCTCATATTTCCCAGGCCTAGTAGATATCTAGGCAAACTGGGCAGACTTGGTGGGCCTGGCAGTCCTTTTCTGCCATCACTTTCCTATGTTCCTAAGATACCTATGCATTCTTTCCACCCTTTCCTTGTTGTCCACCCTGTTACACATTTTTATCATCTGCAAAAAGGTATACCTTCCTTATAACTCATCTATAATGCTACTTATGAACACCTGACACTGAAAAAGACCAGTCCCAGTACTGAGCCCTCTTGAACCCCACTGGTTGCTCTCCCATCATTAGAGTGAGTGCCATTAACCTCCACCCTCTATCACCTATCCAATACCAGTTTTGCAGCCCAATTCACCACTTTGGATCTACCCTAGGTTGCTAAGTGTCTTGATCTGTCTCCTGTGCAGCACAGTGTCAAAGGCCTTGCTAATGTGCAGATAGGCCATGTCATCTGATCTATTTTCCTGGTTTCCCAGCCAAACAACTCAATTAGATTTGTCTGCCATGACCCTCCCATAAATCCATGCAGCCTTTGGTCTTACAGCCCATTGGATTCAAGATACTCTATCAACCTTTCCTTTAACAGTGTTTCCCCTTAATTTCTCTACTACTGAGGTGAAGCTCACCAGCCTATAGTTACTAGCCTCTTCCCTGCTGCCACCCTTATGTAGAAAGACCATGTCTGCTCTCCTCAGGTTCTCTGGAACCATGCCTGATTCCAGTGAGCTGTTGAATAAGGCTATCAGCTGGGCAGCCAGCATCTCCCTGAGTTCTTTCAGTACCCTTAGGTATATCATATCCAGTCACATTGCCTTGTCCACTTTCAGAGCTGCATGTCTGACTGATTGACTGACTGACTGACAGGAACAAACTGACAAACTGACTGACTGGGAGTCTGGTAGCTAGGCTACATGGATCAGGGAGGTGGTAAGGGAAGTAGAGGCTGAGACAGAAGAAAGGATCACCAAAGGGGTCTCTTAGAGGGAGAAGCCTTCTTCAAAGACATATTTGAGAAGTTGGCCTGGGTGCATAGAAGGATGAGACATCTAATGCCTCACTTCCTGTCACACTGGCAACCCATGTTTGGGAATGGGGACAGTTTACCACAGGTCAGCAAGGGGAAGAGGACTGAGCATCTGACAGACAGTTCTTCTCTCCTGGAGTGGAGTGGTGTGCTGTCTTGGATCTTGGCTGTCACAAAGTGAAGGTCTGGGGGTAGCACCATGCTCGAGCAGTAAATATTTACCGGGAGGATGCCATGACTCTTTGTCATTTGTGCACCTCCACACACACATGTTCCACATACTGGCACAACTGGGGAACTGGGCAGAGCACAGAAAAGGGTCAGAGCAAGCAAAATTAAGTCCTTCTGGCCATCTCTCTGTCCTGTACCACCACCTTGTCCATGAGACCTGTCACTGGATTTGACTTCCCATGTGGGGGAGGATGGTCTTCACCCACCTGTCTCACTATGGGGGCCAATGCATGGGGGTTTCTTTGTCTGACTGGACTGGGTTGAGGTGGTCACCCGGTGCAGGTGGTGGGGACAGCACTGAGAGAACCTGCCCATTCTGACCTCGGGGGGAAAAAAGCTATATAGAAAAAAAGACTAAATATGCATAAGAGCGAAGAGGAAAGCAAAAGGAGGGACAGTGAGGATTAGAAAGGCACTGTGGGAAGGTTGCACAGAAAAGGATCAAGAAAAAGCTGACATCCTAATCAGGTACATCTGCTCACTCTTCACAGTGGAGATAGAGGGAATGGACTTCCAGTGAGTGACAGAAATGGGGGAGGTGAATACAGGTCCTTTTTCAGAGGAAGAGAGTCTGAAAGGAATTTACAGCTCACCAGGTGGACAAAGTTATGGGACTGGATGGAATATACCCAGTTGTTCTAAAAGGACTCAAATAGGTGCTAGCTGCCCCACTGACAGCCTTATTCAACAGCTCACTGGAAACAGACATGGTTCCAAAGGACTGGAGAAGAGCTGATGTGGTCTCTACATTATAACAGCAGGAGCATAGAGGAGGCTAGCAACTACAGGCCAGTCAATCTTAATTCAGTGATGGTGAAATTAATAGAAACCCTGCTAAAGGAGACTGGTAGAGTATCTTGAATCCAGTGGTCAGCAAGACCATAGGATGATGGATTCAATGGATTTTTCCCAGGACCTCCCCATTGGAAATGGCCGCCAGGCTGGGCATGCTGTAAGCTGTACCTGAGCATTTTACATTTCTTTGCACAACTAAGTATTTTGTTCCTGCCCTTTTATAGGTTTTATTGGTTTATTTTGTTTATTGTGACTTTTTCTTTTAGTTTAGTTAGTAATAGTAAGTTAGGGAATATTTAAGTGAGGTAGTGAGTTGATTGAGCATCACTGGGATCCTGCAATTCCCTGTAGTGTGTACTGGGGACATTTAATAGCCCCGTTACTGCCCAGAAGAAAAGCCTCTGTTACTGGGCTTTCTCTCATAATACTCCCGGTGCCATAATTTATGAGCGGACCTGCTGTTTTGTTGGCTGCTTTGAGAATAGTCCGAGAGTAGCAAGCGAACTGAGAGTGGAAACGAACTTGGAAGAGGCACTGTTGTGGAGGCACTGTCGCAGAGCTGGAGTAGTGCTTGTGGGAGGAAATCTGCGGGAGGAAATATGCCCTGCCGTGATGATGTCTGAGCAGATGTTCGAGGATTAGGTGGATGTTTGCTGAGAGTATTGGTGGAATCTGGCCTATTTTTCCGTGTAGACCTAGGAGCTGTCATTGTTGTGACTCAGTGCCTGTGGGATCTGTGGGGTCCATGGCTTATGTGGTGAAAGGACCTAATTTCGACCAGTAGCTGGCTGCTAAATCTGTCGCTGTACAGGAGTCTGGGTTCCAAGGCTGCCGGAGATCTGACTGGTAGGTTTCCGGTTCTCCTAGGCCCCCGGGGGAGTCGGCCGGCGGGTGGACACCATCCGTAGGCCAAAGTTGCAGTGACAGAGTGTTTCTGGTGGTGGTCTCCATTAATCGAGTATTTTGGGCCTTTGCTAACTGTCTCAATGGACAAGTCCATGGATTTTCAAATGGTCAAATAAATGAAAACTCATCCTAGGATTTTAATCTTCAGATACGGTCAGATCCCATTTTTTTCCCTTCATTTTACCATCTGATTTTCTTGTAAATCTCTCAGGCAGTGAGAGTGCCTGGTGATTTTTTATAAATTTCAGGCAGTGAGAGTGCCTGGCTATCATTTCACTCAATAGCTTATTTATTTATTTATTTATTTATTAGCTTTTGTTGACCAGGTAGGTACATTAGGCAAAAACCCTGCCTATTTTCAAGCATGACCCAGGGACTTGGCTGAATTTAATGCATATACGTGAGATGTGGTGCATTCGGATTCTATATGGAGTTCCCTTTCCTTCATGTGAGAGGTGGTGTTTTCGAACTTTATACGGTTTCTTTTTCTTTTAGTGGAGTTGCAAACTTCTTGAACTAAACTGGGGCATATACTGTAAAAGACCTTGAAGAACTGGTCCTTCATTTTGCTAGTTTAAATTATTATCTGCAGTTGTACTATTGTTACCCGTACACGAAGGGTATTGTAGGATTTGGTGGGGGAGGAGTTAAAGGGTTGTGTTATTTTATTATTAGCATTTTTGTTTATTATTTAATTTATTTGCCTTTTGTTTTAAACCCTGGCCTCTCTGTGAGAGAGAGAGGGGAGGGGCTATTACTAAAGATTATGAGAAGGGGTATGTTTCAATATTTTAAAGTGTTAGATTGATTAGGGTTTAATTATTACGTATTTTTAAATAAGGGGGGAGGAAGTGTTGGTTGTGTGGGGTTGTGAATTAGACATTGGGCTGTTAGGACTGTTTAAAATATGTATTGGGGTATCAGGGATATAGTCAGGTGGTACTCCTCCTCAAGACTAAAGGATCTCCACCCTTTTGAATATCCTTCACTTCCTCTGGAAATGTATAATAAATGCCGTGTTGTTGGCTTTTTGAGATGGAGGCGTGTAAGGAATCAGGGATCCTGGAACTCCTGGGGGGGGGATGGGAAAGGAGTGAGTGGATGGAGACAGTGAGAACCAGGAGATGACCTGGGGTGAAATGGGTGCAGGAATGAGGTCTTCCTTGCCTTGTGCCCATACCCAAGGGCTCTGACTTTGTCAGACAGGAAGTGGAGTCATCATTGGACTCTCGTCCCTTTCGGGCGGTGTTAAGCAATGCCAGGTCTATCAGGAATAAGACCGCAGTAGTTGCAGATCTTGTTGCTTCTGTTGACCTGGCTTGCATCACCGAGACCTGGCAGGATGAGAATGTGGGCCCTATTCTGGAGTCCGCGGTTCTGGATGGGTTCTTAGTGATTCACCACCTGAGAGTGGACCATAGGGGCGGGGGGGGTTGCAGTCTGTTTTAGACAGGAACTAGATCTCAGGGAGGTGCCAGCTGGATGTACCAACTCCTTTGAGTGTATAGTGGGTGCAGGTGCAGGCTACAGGATCCTTCTCATTTACTGTCCACCAGGTGATGGAAGGGAATTCCAGAGGGAGGTTGCAGACTTCATTGCCAACATGGTATTGGAGTACCCAGATGGTTAATTCTGGGGGATTTCAATGCCTGGGTCGACAATGAACTCTCACCTTTTGGACAAAACATCCTCCAATTGATGGATTCATTGGGCCTGACACAGGTTATTATCTCTGCAACTCACAAGGGGGGGACACTTATTGGACTTGGTATTCCATCTGGGATGGAGATCTCTGATGTGGAGGTGGAGCAAATAGGTTGGTCGGACTATCACGCCCTGAGATTCAGTTTTGCAGCCCCCCCGGAAGAGGACTGCCCCTAAGGAGTTAGTACAGTTCTGTCCTTTGAGAGAAGTTACCTTGGAAGGCCTAATGATGGAACTGGACTTCTCGGGATTGCCAATGGATAACACTGTCCCAGGGCCCCTGGTGCTGGCCTATAATAGGGCTGTTGTGGGGGCCTTGGATGTCATTGCTCCAACTCGAGTTCTCCCCTTACTCTTCATCTGGGAGCTCCCTGGTTTACTGGTGAGATCCGTGAGCTGAAGAGACAGCGGCGAAGATTGGAAGGACTCTGGCAGAAAACTTGCCTGGAGGAGGATAGACTTAGATTATTAGATCACTTTAAGATCTATGAGTCAGCAATTTCCCATAAGAAGGCAGAGTTCCTGTCCAGGGAAATTGAGACAGTGAAGAATAGACCGTCCCAGCTCTTCCAGACTGTGGACAGACTGTGCAATCCAGCCTGTCTTCATGCAGGTTGAGCCTTGTCACAGGTACAGTGTGAGGAGTTTGTGCTATTTTTCGCTGATAAGGTGTCCACAATCAGGGATTAGATCAGCCAATGCCTTCCCATTGGGTCTTTCATGGATCAGTCAGGTGGTACTAATGCCCAGTTGACTTGGTTCACCTTTAGCCGACCGGCAGTCATGGATATAGTGAGGACTGTCCAGATTCTGCGACCTACATACTGTAGTTTGGATCCGGACCCTACTCGCCTACTAGTGGGGTGTGTAGAGATCTTCAGCCCAATCCTTACTGGGATAGTGGCCGTTTCATTGGAGAGAGGGATCTTTCCAGATCCCTTAAAGGAGACAGTAGTTCGCCCTCTTTTGAAAAAGCCCTCCCTTGACCCGACTTCCCAGCAAACTACAGGCTGGTCTTGAACTTATCCTTTTTAAGGAAAGTTATCGAGAAGGTGGTCGCATTGCAGCAGGAGGATCATTTAACTAACCACAGTATCTATGACCCTCTCCAGTCTGGCTTCAGGAAATGGCATAGCACTGAGACAGCCCTGGTGCGGGTACTAAATGATCTCCTGATGGCGAGCGATCAGAGAATGCAGTCCATCTTGGTTCTCCTTGAACTCTCAGCATCATTTGACACTGTGGATCATGGGATGATGCTCGAATGCCTGTGTTTTTTCTTTGGCTGAGGGGGACATTCCACAGTTGGTTTTGATCTTTCCTTGAGGGCAGGTCTCAGAAAGTGGTGCCGAGGATTTATTTCTTGTCCCCTCACTGCCTGCCCTGTGGGGTTCCACAGGGTTCGATGTTGTCCCCCATGTTATTCGCGGTGTATATGCTTCCATTGGGGGACATTATAAGATGGTATGGGTTGAGTTTTCATTGCTATGCTGTTGATTCTCAGCTCTACATGTCTTTTGTGCCCAAACAGGAGTCAGATTCAAGTCACAGTGTTCAGCAGCTGCCTGCTGGAGATACAGAACTGAATGAATACTAGTTGACTTAGGTTGAACTCAAGTAAAACAGAGGTATGGATGGTGGACCCAGTGGTGAGTATGTTAGGGGTATGGGCGGGGAAGCCCTCGGGTTTATATCTTGGGGGGACCCTGCTTATGGCCTCTGGCCAGGTGCGTAACCTAGGCATGATATTTGATGAGGGCCTGACCCTAAGGGTACAGGTGTCGGCCGTAGTCAAGTCTTCCTTTTTCCACCTAAGGAATATAGCCCGGACGAAGCACCTGGTTCCGCCTGAAGATCTTCCCAGCTTGGTCCACGCCTTAGTCACCAGTCATTTTGATTACTGCAATGCCTTCTATCTAGGGCTACCGGAGGTGGATATCCGTCGCTTGCAGCTAATGCAGAATGCGGCGGCCAGGTTGTTGACTGGTATCTCTAGATCCAGTCATATAACACCTGCGCTGTGTGAACTGCACTGGCTGCCTATACAGTGGCGGATCACCGTCAAGGTCACATTGCTGATCTATAAGGCCCTACATGAGTTGGGACCTCACTACCTGAAAGAATTCTTGCCTCCTTACTGTCCTTCCTGCTCACTCTGATCCTCTGATGAGGGATTGCTAGAGATTCCCAGGGTAATCCTGAAAACATCTGGAGGAAGATCTTTTGCCTTTATGGCACCTACCCTGTGGAATTCTCTACCTCACCAGATAAGAGATAGCCTGACTATAGAAGGATTTAAAAAAATCCCTGAAAACCTTTCTGTTTAATCAAGCATTCTTAGAAACGTAATGTATGTCTTGTTTTTAATATGACGGATTTAAATTTATTATTATTGTACGGACTATTGTAAAGGCACCCTGAGCTCGGGAAGGGCACCTTATATAAATACATTTCACCTTAACTTACATTAGAGCAGCAGAAGCATGGAGGAGGCTAGCAACTACAGACCAGTCAATTTTAATTCAGTGATGGTGAAAGATAATAGAAACCCTGCTAAAGGAGACTGGTAGAGTATTTTGAATCCAGTGGTCAGCAAGACCATAGGAGGATGGATTCAATTCATGGGTGGTGTGGTGGTGGGGGGGGAGGTCATGCAAAAAAAAAATCTGATACATTTCTTTGACTGGGTAGCCAAGGAAATGGATCGGAGGGGGGTGGTCATGGCCTATATAGACTTTATCAAAGCATTCGAAAAAGTGCCACACAGCATAAAGAAATTCAGCAGCCTTGGGGTGTGAATGAAATTGACAAACTGAGTTTGAAACTGCTTAACAGATAGACAACAGAGGAGGAAGGTCAATGGCACTCTCTCTAATAATATGAGAGTGACCAGCGGGGTGCCACAGGACTCTGTACTGGGACCACTCTTCTCCAATGTCTTCAAAAGTGAACTTTGCAGAAGGGCTGGAAGGGAAAGTATGTCTATTTTGTAGTTGATACCAAAATCTGCAATAGGGTGATCACTCAGGAGCGGGTGTAGAGAATATACAGAGATCTTGGGAAACTTGAGGAGTGGTCAAGAGTGTGGCAGTTGGGATTGAATTCCAAATAGTCCAAAATCATGCACCTAGGGCATAGGAACCCAGGATCTGAGTATAGAATAAGGTTGAGGTATTGCGAGGCACTAAACTGGAAACAGACCTTGGCGTTATAATATCTGATGACCTCCACATGGCAGAGCAGTGGGTAGGGCTAGTGGGATGCTGTGGTGCACAGGGAAGGGTATCTCTAACAGGAGGAGGGAAGTGGTGTTGCCAGTGTATCGCTCATAGGTCAGACTGCACCTGGAGTACTGTTTCCAGTTTTGGAGGGTGTTCCTCAGAAAGGACATAGTCAGGGAGTCAGTCCACAGGAGAACAACTAAAATGGTGCATGACAGCCCTACAAGGAGAGACTGTGGGATCTCAACATGTACATTCTGGAAGAGAGGAGGGTAAGAGGTGACATGATAGAGGCCTGCAAGTACCTCACAGGGTTAAACAGGATGCATGAAAGGAGTCTCTTTCAAATGAAAGAAAGTTACAGGACAAATGGCTTGTGATTAAGCTAGAGAATGGGGGAGTTTAAGAGATGTAATAAAATATTTTATCATTGAATCAGTGGTAGACACCTGGAACAGACTTTCAGAAGAAGTAGTGGGGGTGATAACAGTGGGGGACTTCAAGTATGCACTTGAGAGACATAGTGATACGTTCGAAAATAGAAAAGGAGGAGGGAGGGTCGTTGGTGACCAGTTATGGTCTGCGGTGAGTGATCAGGCAGGGGAAATCTGCTCACAGTGGATGGGCCAAGTGGTCCTTTTCTGCTGAGACATTCTTTGTTACTATGTTTCTAAAAGGAACTCCTTTCATTTGCCATGTCATTCTTCACCTGTGAGCAGGAAGTGGAAATGGCACTGAAATGTGCTCCACAAAATGAGTGCTCAGTTTCCAGCATCACTGATTGACTGCTGCTGGTCACATGGCTTGGCAACAACTTGGATATCCTCAGTGTGTGCTCCCAATAGAAAGTACTACATCATTACGTCAATGTGCCAAACTACTGAAGGAAACATGGGGTCCTTTTGAACTTAAGATGCAGGATTTTGGCATGTTCACCAAATGCCAAATTTGGCATCCACTCATCCGTATTTAAAGTTGTCTCAGAAATATAATGTAGGTAATGCATTTAGAGAGTTAGAATCCAGGCACAAACTACTGAATGGAGGATTTAGACTGGCCCTTGCAAATAAGGAGCGTGTTCTGGGGTTCACCATCAGTGACTCCCTTAAGCAAATGGGAGAATGCAACAAAGTAGAGCTGTGTGAACCTCCCAAAGTTTGATCTGGTAAATTCTGATCATCAAACCACGTAAAGTTAGCCAAGGTTCACTAATGGATGAACTAGTGTGAGATGGTTTGACCATTAAAAGGCATGAGATAGAATGAATGAACTGAATATCATAAATGACTGGGCTGATGAAGCACCCAAAAAAGCTGAGCAGAGGGCCACATTGAGGGATACTGGTTACAACAATTGTGTCCGTTCAGTCAGTGCCAAACATGGGTAATGCTAGTACAAGTAATAACAAGAGTATATGGCTAAATAACAATACTCAAATTTAAAAAAAAAGGTAAAAGATTTGTAATTGCTATTTTTAAGGTCTATATGTATGCCCACAACATATCAGTAGAAAATCCTACAGTGTTAGCTGCTGGTTCAAAAAATTGTGTGCCCACTGGGGAAGCACCACAAATGGACAGTGCATCTGGTTCTGCCATGGATCAGTGTTGTACACGTTGGTTTCATGGGCAACGTTGCTCCCCCACCGAAAAAAAAAAATTATGTATGTGCCCTGTGTAGGTCTGTCAAAAATTCACCAAATATTAAAGACAGACTGAAGACAACAGCGAAGCATCCCATGGTGTGAGTTACAGGTTCCAAAAACTGCGTGCCTATTGGAAGGACACTGGCAGACATGGACATGGTGTTCAGTTCTGGCATGGCTTCATGGGTAACGTTAGCTCAAAAATTATGTATTCAGCCTGTGCAGACCTATAAAAAATTCACCAAATATTAATGACTGAAGACAATAGTGCAACATCTAACAGCGTGAGTTACTAGTTCTAAAAATTGTGCATCCTTTGGGACAGTACCACACATGGACAGTGCATCCAGTTCTGCAATGGATCAGTGTTGTGCATACTTTATGGGCAATGTTGCTCCAAACATTATGTATGTGGCCTGTGTAGGCCTGTCAAAAATTCAGCCCCAAGCAAACATTTTTCGAATAAGGTTAAGCATAGAACCTTTAGACTCATATATATGCTCAGGGCCTGTAGAAGCACATACAGTATATAAGTTGAAACTAAAGGTTCAAGACAAGAAGACAACAATGCATCATCCCAAAGTGTATGTGTGTGAAGCCCTCCCCATCAACCTCTTCATTCTCCTCTGTTGCACAGCTGGACGTGTAAGAGATTCATCCTTCATAAACCGTGGCAAAAATGTGTTTGGGAAAGAGACAGGTAAATTTTTTTAAACTGAGTATCTCAACATATTTGGTTGAAAGGCATGTCCTATTGTTGATGCCAATATTGCCTGCAGCACTGAAAACTCTTTCAGAGTATGTGCTCGTAGGTGGGCAACTGAGGTGCTCAACAGCTACAGTACCTATATCAAAGTGGGCCAAATGGTCTTTTCGTTTGGTACCAGTACAGTAGATGCTAGTCTCCTTCTGCTACTGGCACATTCTCATCCAAGTCATCCTCCACCATTTTGTTTGCTGCCAGTTCAGGCCACACAGTGTTTCAGAAAGCGACCTTCCATGCTTTTTCATCAAGCCATAGTGAGACAGTTGTTGCCATAGTGATTTGCATTAGTGGCTGTCTTTCTGTGGGTGCAACAGAAGCAGTAGTAGCAGGCTGACCTGGAGACAAAACTGAGTGACTCTTGTGATGTTTGAAAATAGCAGTGGAAACACATGGGTGTCCTCCTTCCTCCTCCTCCTCCTCCTCCTCCACCTGGCCTGTTAGTGCAATTGATGAATGTCATTCTGCTCTATTTATATTTGTACCATACGTACAGAGGCTAGACGGATAAGCCAGGCTTTATAGGACTGGTGATGGTTACCACACTCTTGTGCATCAAAGAATGTCTCAAATATGTCTTTGAACCAAGGGTTCAAGAGAGTGGCCAGGATGTAGTGGTCCTCTGTATGCATTTTTTAAATGTGTGTGTCATTCCAGAAATGTGATCTTATCCTTTCTATGAGGTTGACAACAACGGTATCCTCCTTTTCCTCATATTGAGTTTTCATACAAATAAGTTGCAGGTTAATAAGGGCAATGAGGTGGAGTACCTGTTTTATACAGACTGCATCAGCACTTATTACCCTTGTTGCCTCCTCAAAGGGCTTCAGCACAGTGTAGAGGGTCTTCATCAGACACCACGGATTTGGGCTGATGTTGACGTCTCCCTTGTCAATATCATGCTCGGCGTCATACTAGAGGATAGCCCTCTGTTGTTCTAGCAGCTGTTCCATCATGTAATAGGTAGAGTTCTATCATGTTGCCACATCCTGTTTCAAGTGTTGATGGGGCAGGTGGTTCCACTGCTGAATGTTAAATAACAGCTTCTGTACCTTTATAGAATGGCTAACATGACTGCAAATGTTTCTGGCCAGCTCCAAACATGTCAGTACAGTGGTGCTTTCCTCATTTAGGAATCCCTGAACTACTAGATTTATACAATGAGCAAAACATGGAACATTTATATAATTTCCATTGTCAATGGCCTTCAAAATGTTCTTTGCATTATCTGTTACTATAAAACCAGTGTCAATGAGTGTGGTGTCAGTTACTCCTCAAACTTCTGTTGAAGGAAGTGTAACACGTATTCTGCATGATGGTCATTGTCGAAGAAAGCAATACATAAGGATGTCTTCTTGCAGAAGTTGAGGTCCCTAGTAACTTGCAGCTACTGTTACTGCATATGCTGGCACTTAACCCAGAGGAGGAGGAAGAGGAAGAGGAGGGGAATGAAGATGGGAAACTCACCCAATTGACAGTTACTGCCATGTAATCAGTAGTCTGATTGCTGGTCCTTATGCCAGTGGTGATGTGAATGAATGGAACAAATGATTTCAGGGCACGTGACACAGTCTTGTAGACACTCTGGTACAAATTAGGAAGACCCGCTGTAGAAAAGTAGGTAAGACTGGGCACTTGAAACCTTGGCACAGCAACTTGCATTAGCAACAGAAAACCAGTGTTTCTTGTAAAGAATAATTGCAGCAAGTTGGTGGCCAGCATTTGCACAACTGCTCTTGTTAACTTTCTTGCCTGTTGTCAGTTGGCTTTATATTTCTAGTCCTTTTCCAGGGACTCAACCTGTGAGAGTTGAGTGTTTATTTTCCTTGGACATGACAGTTTCCTACTATTTTTTCCACATGAGGTGTGAAAGTTGTTGGGTATTTGCAGCCCTTCAGAGGTGTGGGAATCAGTGGACTAAAGAACTAATGAATGGAAAATGTAGGAGTTGTGCATCAGTTACCACCTGAAGGACTTTCTTTCATGTCTTCTCTACCTGATCTCCTAGGAGTCATAATGTTCTCCTCCTCTGGCCATCATCGTCTGCAGCAGCAGCAGCTTCATTGCCTGCTGGTGCTTCTGCTGACACTGTGCATTGGCATACCTTCTCATACTGAGATCGGTGAGACTTCAGCAAATTCCTTTTCATGGTAGATGTTTCCAACCTTATTCAATCCTTACCCCCAACTCATCCTGTCTTCACATAAAAGACACACTACTTGTGTGTGCAATTCCTGGTCCACTCTAAAGAAATCTCACACCTCCGGTGTCACTAGTTTGGTCTTTCCTACTGGCACTGTTGGCTGTTGCCTAATGGGCAGGCTGCTATAGGCTGCTTTCACATCATCACCCTCCTCCTCTTCCTCCACCAATTCTCTGCAGTCGAGGAATGGTTCTTCTTCCTCCTGTACCATGTGTCATGGGCCACTAGTTATGTCAGTCTTCCTCATACAATACTTTTGGTCTTTTTGGATCTCTGACATGCACCTGCCACAGGTCTAACTCCTATCTATATCATCTTCTCCTCCCCAGAACTGCTGTTATCACTTTTATTAAGCATATAATCGCAATCTGAATCTCTGTCCCCAAGAAACTCAATTGAATCACTTTCCGCCTCCTTTGCCTGTCTTACTCCCTGACACATTCCTTTATTATTTCTTTGATTTTCGACAATGACTGCTGATGTTGCAACCCTTGCAGTGCCACTGTGAGTGATTCCCACAATGCATGAAACTCTATGGGCTATTTTTGACCACTACTATCATCTTTCTCTACACTTGTAGTTCCCACTGAGGCAGATGATCTATTGCCAAGCCCGCTAGGCTTTTGGTTTTCTTTGATGTGAGTGGAATCAGATGAGCCTATGCCATCATCTCCTTGACCTGTCTGTTGCTCCATTTCCTAATGCTTGCTATAGGACTCAGACACTTGGGTGATGAGAACGATGAAGACTTATATTTTATTTAATTTTGTGAAATTTTTTTCTTTTTTTCTTTATTTTTTTAATCAGTGGAAGATTAACATTTTTCATTTAATTTTGCAATTTTTTATGTGATTTATTATTTTATCAACATAATACATATTTTAGCTAATTTTGCTTTTTTTTTCTATTTTTGTTTTATTTTATTTATGGAAGACTTATTTATTTATTCAATGTTAGTGACCGGGTAGGCCAGCTGAGCCCCAAAGGTCCCTTTTTTTACAGTGGCAACCTGGAATTAGTTACAGAAGGATACAACTAGAATAATGGAACAAGGACACAGTACATAGTAACATAAGGGAGAATTCAAGTACAAAATTAGTCACATGAGAAGACAATGTGGATGGTAGCAGTGTTACAATCAGGAAAGAAGGTAATACTTAATGCAGCAGTGCATAACTTAGTCAAGTTTGATTTTCTGTTTCATGTTTTTATTTTGCAGTTGTCGATAAGTTATATTTATAGTTTACTTATTTTTGTGATGACATCTTTTTATTTTAATTCTTTTCTTTTTCTTTTTTATAAGATGTCACCAAGGTGTCACCTACAGGTGCTGGGTACTGGCACATGGCTAGCTGGCACACACTTGCTGCCCACTGTCCAAATCACACTGCAAAAGGCTGCCTCAGGAGGAGGAGGAGGAGGAGGAGGACGAATAAACAATTTTTAAATTTTTTTTTTCTGGGATGCCACCAAGGTGCCACCTACATGGTCAGAACACCAGCACACAGCCAGCTGGTACACTCTCACTGCCCACTGCCCAGATCACACTGCCCATACAAATCACACTGAAAAAGCAGGGGAATCATTAGCCTAAACAATGCAGGTATTCCCCCCCAGTTTAGGCTGGTGCCCCCCAGTCTTTCCCCCACCCTTCCTTTAAATTATAAGGCATTCAAGTCCAGCAGCAGCAGTACCAGCCTGAGCACTGTGTGACTCTGGTAGAGTGTACTGCCTCTGCTCTGCCTCCTCCTCCTCCTACCTAAGCTTGCAGATGATTGCTCCATCTGTGACTGACTCCTCCTCTTCTTCACTATGTCTCTCTCTAGACCAGCAATCCAGCTGAGCCATCAGCAAGAAGAGAGCCCAAGTCCCTTCAATTGATGCCAAATGAACCCAGCACCTATGCTCACTCCCACTGCTGGCTGCTGCTAGTCACTGCAGGACCGCTCCTCACTTGTACCTGGTAGAGACAGAGAAAGATGGGAAAGACAGCATAGTCTGAGGCCAAGCACTAGTCTGCATCTGTGAGCAGCTGTAGCTGGTCTCCTTCCTTACACACACATAAAAAAGAAAATGAAAATTAAGATCTTGATTTAAAAAACAAACAACAACATAGAATAACGAGAGGCCACAGCTGCTAAGGAGGTGAAGGGAGGGGAGACTCCGAGCAGCATTAGCTTATGAGCAGCCTGCCAGCCAGTCTGTACTGTTGCGATATCTCAAGATCTACAAAAAAAAAAACAACAAAAAAAAAATTGGTTTGGAAAGAATAAGGAGAGAGTGAGCTTAGGGTGGGTAGCATGTGAGTGCAGCAGGGTGCAGGAGCTAAGCAGCCTGCCTTATCCTGCAAGCTACAGACTAACATCTGAGAAAAAAAGGGATTGCGAATAAGAAGGAGCTACATAGATACATATATACATAGACAGTGTCGGCAGATAAGGGCCTATGGCCCACCCAGTCTGCCCATTTGAGCTTGTAAGTTCAGTTTATGTTTTCCTAGAAGTCTGTTGCCCCTTACCCCTGACCTTCAGAATTCCTTTATGTCTATCCCATGCATTCTTAAATCCCGTGATTGTTTCAGCCCCCACCACTTCCTCTGGCAGGGTGTTCCACTTGTCCACCACCCGTTCTGTGAAGAAATTCTTCCTCACATTTCCTCTGAATCGTCCTCCCTCCAACTTCATCCCATGCCCTCTAGCCCTGGAACATCTTTTTCACTTAAAAATAGTGTATTCCTGCACACTGTTCCTCACTGGAAGATACTTGTCTGTCTCTATCATATCCCCTGTCTCCCTCCTCTCCTCCAGGGAGTACATGTTCAGTTCCTTCAACCTGTCTTCATAGGACTTGTGATGCAATCCATGCACCATTTTTGTTGCCCTTCTCTGAACCTTCTCTACCCTGTCTATGTACTTTTGTACGTATGGTCTCCAGAACTGTACACTGTACTCCAGGTGGGGCTTCACTAGTGTCTTGTATAGTGGAATTATGACTTCCCTTTTCCTGCGGGTGATGCTCCTGCCTATACATCCCTGCATCCTATTAGCTTTACCTGCTGCCTCGTCACACTGTTTCCCTAACTTGAGGTCATCAGAGATGATAACCCCAAGATCCCTTTCCTGCTTGGTGCATGCTATATCCTCACCCCCAACTGATATATTGTGCCAGGGTTTTTGTGCCCTCTATGCATTATCTTGCACTTCCTTGCATTGAATTTCAACTGCCAAACCCTGACCATTCTTCAAGTTTCTGCAGGTCCCTTCTCATTCTGTCTACACCTCTGGTGTGTCTACTCTGTTACAGAGCTTTGTGTCATCAGCAAACAGTGAAATTCTGCCTTCTAGGTCCTGCGCAATGTCACTGATGAAGATGTAAAATAGGACCGGTCCCAGCACTGATCCCTGTGGTACCCCACTGGTCACTCTTCCCTCTGTGGAGTGACAGCCATTTACAACCACCCTCTGTGTCCTGCCACCCAGCCAGTTACCTACCCACCACACTACTGTCCTGCCCACACCCATATTCCCCAATTTGTGTAATAGTCTTCTATGTGGCACAGTGTCAAAGGCCTTGTTGAAGTCCAGATAAGCCATGTCCACTGTCCTCCCCTGATCCACATCTCTAGTCACCCAGTCAAAAAATTCAATGAGGTTGGTCTGACATGACTTCCCCCTGGTGAAACCATACTGCCTTGGGTCCTGTAGTTCATTGACAACCAGATGTTCCATCAATCTCTCCTTCAGTAGTGCTTCCATGATCTTCCCCACTACCGAGGTGAGGCTGACTGGTCTGTAGTTCCCTGCTTCCTCTTTGTTGCCACTTTTGTATAAGGGGACTACATCTGCTGTCCTCAGTCTTTGGGTACCTCCCTGTTTCAGTGATCGGCTAAACAGGATAGCCAGAGGTTCAGCCACCACCTTCTTAGTTCTTTAAGGACCTGGGTGCACCCATCTGGTCCCATTGCTTTATCAACTCTTATTACTTCCAGTTCCTTCAGGACCCTTTCTCGTAAAGGGACTTGTGTCCATTTCTGCACCATTCTCACCCCTTGTACTCCCTTCAGACCCATTACCCTCCTCTTCCTCAGTAAAGACTGAGCAGAAATACCTGTTCAATATGTCAGCTTTACTGTTGTCATCCTCCACACGGCCCCATCTTCCCCCTTCAGTCTCACTATCTTTCCCTTTGTCTTTCTTTTTTCACTGATGTACCAGTAAAAGGTTTTGTCCCCTCTACCCACTGATTTTGCAATGTGTTCTTCTGTCTGAGCTTTGGCTTCCCTTACTGACCTCCCTGCCTCCCTTTGCTTCTCCTGGTACTTCTGCCTAACCCCTTCTGCCTGTGTCTTTTTGTATTGCCTGAATGCAATCTTTTTGGCTTTCACTTTCTTTGATACCTCTTTGGAAAACCATAATGGTCTCCTCTTCCTTTTCCTCTTGCTAACCTGCTTAATGCATAATTCTGTTGTTCTTGTAATCCCCATTTTAAATACTGCCCACTGTTCCTCAACCCCTAATTCCTGTCCCATTCCATTAATGCCTCTTTCAAGTATCTCCCATTTTCCAAGGTCTGAACCCCAAAATCCAGGATCGTGTTTTTGTGTGGTTTGGTTCTGCTTCTTCTGTGATTTCAAACCACAATGACTTGTGGTCACTGTCTCTAGGTGCTCCCCACTGTTCCCCCATCACACTGTCCCTGTTTGTGAGCACAAGGTCCAGTATTGCCTTCTGCCGAGTTGGTTCCATGACCAGTTGCTTAAGGAAGGCACCCTGAAGGAGTCCAGGATAAATCTGCTCCTAGTTGATGCTGCTGCTGGGATGCTCCAGTCCACGTCCTGGAATATTGAAGTCTCCAACCAGTACTACCTCACCTTGTCTGCCATCCTTTGGATGGCTAGCATCAACTCCCTATCTGTTTCTTCCTCCTGGGCTGGTGGTCTATAGACCACACCTGTGTGGATGGCTGTCCCATTTTCCTTTCCAGCTTAATCCACAGTATTCTCCCCATTTTGTTCCTCCTGGATCTCTGTGGCCCTTATGTCATTTTCACATACAGTGCCACTTCTCCTCCTCCCTTCCTGCCTGCTCTCTCCTCTGAATATGTTGTAGCCAGGTATGACCATCTCCCAGCCATGGTTATCATTACACCAGGTTTCAGTGATGGCCACAATGTCCAGGTCTGACTGCACCATGACAGCCTCCAGATCTTCCATCTTGTTGCTAAGGCTCCAGGCATTTGCACACATGGCTTTCCATGATTTGACCTCCCTAGACTGTTTCGCTGTTCTATTCCAGCCCTTCCTTGGTTGTCCTTTATCCCTGGTTCTCCTTGCTGTCTGCCCTTCTGCTGAATTTTGCCCCTTTTCTGCCTATCCACCTCTTGGGCACTAATCTCCATCTTTTGCACACTGCTTTGCAGAGATAGCCACTCCTCTGGTTCACTGGTTCCACTGCTAGCTGTGGGGGGTGAGCAAGTAGGTACCCTCCTTGGTGGCCTGCCACCCCCCTTTGCTAGTTTAAATGCTTGTCAATGTAGCATTTAAACTTATCATTGAGTGCTTGGATTCCCCTCCAGGATGGATGCAGGCCGTCAGGCTTGAACAAACCTCCATCCCTTCAGGTGGGTCCCCAGTCACCAATGAATCCAAATCCTTCCTCACAGCACCAGTTCTTCAACCATGAGTTAAAGTTCCTGGTGCATGCACTCCTGTGCTCTCCCTTGCCTCTCACAGGAAGTACTTCTGAGAAAGTGACAGAAGTAGCTACTTGCTTGAGACCCCTCCCCAATTTGCTAAACTCTTCCTGAACTTCCTTTTCTCCCCATTTGCCAGGTCATTAGTACCTAGGTGGATAATGACATCCAGCTCACCCTCCTTTCTTGCCTTCCCAGTGATCCCCAGGATCTTCCTTCCATCCCTCCATGCCGTGGCACCTGGTAGGCACCTCACCTCCCTGTCCTCCCCCTCCTGTGTTCCTAGCTGGATCCCTCTTATGATGGAGTCCCCCACCAGGATTCACTTACTCCTCCTCTGGGGTCCACTGCTTTCCCTGCTGAGGTCATCTCCTTGGCTAACCTCCACATCCTTTCCTTCCACTTCTCTGGGTACCTCTATTTGGTTGTCCTCATTTGCCAGTGTGGCATATGAGTTTTTGAGTGGAATAGGATCTGGGATGTGCCTCTGCCTGACCACTCTAACCCTCCCTGAGCCCACTGTCATCCAAGTGCTCCTCGTTCTCAGCATCCTTTGAGGCAGTTGCATTGGACTAGGTGGTCTCTGGAGAGGGGTGATGGTACCCCGTTTACTTCCGCTCTGAGTCTGGCTACCTCATCCTGCAGTCCAGAGAGATGCATGCAGATAGGGCAGCACCTCAGTGTCTAGAAGGTCTGCCTGAATATGGCTGCCCCACAGCCACTGCATTGCACTACTCCCCACATTATACTGCAATTATACTGCTATTCCACTTGTCTGCTACTGAAGCTCTCCTAGTTCCCTTTTTATTAATTTACTGTCCTAAAAATCCTGCCACTGATCCTCAGATAATTTTCTTTAAAAAAAAAAAGTAAAGAAACCAATAAATAAACAAATGAGTCAAAACACTTGTCATGCTGAGGGTGGGCTTCTTCCCCTTTATGCCCCTTCTACTTCACACCCCTTACTATACCCTGTGTTTAGCTCCTGTCAATCAGATTTAACAGGGCATGGCTTCTTCTGAGAAAATAAAACTCACTTGCTACCTCAACCCTGACTAAGACCCACCTCCAGTTATCACGTAGCTGAGGTCAGAGGCCAGACAATTAACACCCCTCACCCAACTACAGGGCAGTCAGACAAGCCAAGATAAAATTTGCAGCAATTAAAGACAGCACAGAATTACACCACCACTACGTTTAAAATTTTCAACAGCCCAAAAACAATTCTAAGTAAAGACAACAAAGAAAGTACAGTGTCACTAAAAGCCCACAATCTAAGTTTAAAAGAAAAATAGCAATTACCAGTTATTCTAAAGCACTGAATTGAATATGTTTTCTTCCTTCCCCTTCTGACTTCTTCTTCCCCTCATAGGGGAGAGGAGACAGAGGCAGACTAAAACAGGGAGTCAGTGCAGCAGCAGCAGCAGGTTCCAGGAGATGAGCAGCCTGCCCTGCCCTGCCTTGCAGTGTGTAAGAGCAGAACAAACACAAATAAATAAATAAATAAAAACAGATGGGGAAAAATTAAAGAAGAAGCTCTGGGCAGGAGAAGACAGAGATAAACTGACACAGGGAGTGAGTGAAACAGCAGCAGGAGCAGAGCAGCCTGTCCTGAAGTGGAGAGCTGCTGCTGAAGTGTATTGTTCGTGTAAGTCCTTGTCTGCAGTCACCAATTATTAGATTGCATACAGCCCTGGGGTAGCCCCAGGAAAAATAAAAAGGTAGGGTTTTGTTTGCCCACATCACTAGCTACTTGTTTGCCTACAGCTTTGTGGCATAGCCCAATAAAATAAAAAAGACAGGGTTTGTCTGCTACCATCATTAATTATTTGATTGTCTACAGCCTTGGGGCATAACCCCAGAAAATAAACAGGCAGGGTTTGTTTGCCTACTGCCATCATGAATTACTTGATTGCCTACAGCCTTGGAATTTAGCCCCAGAAAAAAATAAAAAGGCAGAGTTTGTTGTTTCCTCACTGTCACTAATCACTTGATTGCCTAGGGTCCTGGGATACATAGCCCCAGAAATTGAGAAGGCAGGGGTTGTTTGCCACTATCATCAATTATTACTTGATTGCCTACAGTCTTGTGGTATATAGCCCCAGAAAATAATATACAGGCAAGCAATGGAATAAAGATGAAACTAGACGTAAAGAACAACAAAAGAAACAATAAGTCATGACATAAGGTTTTTCTTTAATGAGGGAACAGTCAGCAAAAGGCCAAAATCCAGTTCTTCATCAGCATCATCATCATCATCATCTACTGTGACTTAAACCATGTGCATTGGCATAGGGCTCTATTTTATAAACATTTGCAGATGCCACAAGTTCCAGGTGTGCCAAACATATGTAGCGGTGGCTTGTGGCATTGCTTCAGCACTGATTGTAGTTCTCTATGAGTTCTCCAAATGCCACAGGTTAGACCAGCTCCCACGGTCTACCTTTGTGCTATTTGGTGATCCATTTTATGGGGCTTTTGCCAAAGCTTTGGTGCAAGCTGCTGTAAGTTGTGGAAATTGTCACAATCGCACAAAATGTGATAAAATGGGGTGCAAGTTGTGGCAATGTGTCTGGTGCAGTTCTGTCAAACATTGGAGTTGATGCTGGACTTGGCACAAGCCCTGCATCAACCTCTGAAAAGCAGACCTAGAATGTTAACTGCTACAGATGTTCAACGAAGTGACACGGTATGTCAGGGTGAAGGCATCAGTACTAACAGCATTACAACTGAATTTATGATTAGTCAGCTTTCTACCTCTCCCGCTACTGATGCCGCCTTGTTGTCCCCATCACTAACAGTACCTTCAGTTGGTGATAAACCCCCTACTGATCTTGGCACTAAAGAGAAAGGCTTTGTTCTGCCTACAACTAATTTCTGTTTAAAATTTAGGAGGTAAAAGATGAGGCTTTAGCCATCACTGGTACAGAGCTTTCTGCTGGTTGGAGTACAACTGTGAAAAACAGTGTGCATTCTGTTTTGCATGTACAGTTGATGTTTTGTGCATGGGCAGGGTTGCACTTATGAAGCATTTACAATTATGGGTTTCAAAACTGGAAAAAGTTATTGGAGAAATTCAAAATGTATACATCAACTCACACTCATAGAAGTGCAATGGCTGCCTGGTCTGCATACAAGTGCACAAATGAACTGGGTAGCATCATTACACAGGCAGACAAGGGCACGATTAAGGAAAACCTGCAAAGAGAATACATGAAGAGACTGGTTGAGGTCACTCTACATTTGGGTCAGCTAGAGTTACCGTTCCATGGTCACAATGAGGATGAGCAGAACTTTAATAAAGGGCATTTCAGGGAGAATTTAGATTTGATTAAAATGTTTAAAAGAGTGCTTCATGTAAATGATTCCATCCCATCAAATGCAACATATATCTCAGCAGAGTTACAAAATGGTCTAATTCAGTCTGCTGCATCCTGTAATACAGATGCAATTGTGCAAGAAGAAGCACATGCTAAATTCAGTTTTAGCTGATGACAGTGGAGACTAGGGCTGTGCACACCTTGAATATTATTTCCCGAATACCACGAATAGTGGCCGTTCTGAATATTCGGGTGGCCATTCTGAATACCCGACTGTTCGGTATTTGGGAAAGGTATTTGGGGAACAAGATTTCCTAGTCTTGCAGAGCTTCCTTGGCCAATCAGAAGTTTCTCAGCTCTGCAGATCATGTGATCTCCTTACTGTGAGACAGCATTCTTAGAGGAGAGATCATGCTTCGGTCTCAGAACTTCTCAACCTGCAGAATCTTGTTGTTGAACTAGTTTTTTTTTTTTTTGCTGGAATGTGGTCCTTAAGTTTTAGAGAGACTTTTTAGTGACTTTTTTGGTGTGTTTTTGCTTACTTACACAGGGAGTAGCAGCCTAGCCTAGGAGAGAGGGAAGACTGTTTGTGTTTGCATCCCCCTCCCCCACTGCATTCATCCATTCCACACTGCTCTAGTGTATGATCTGGTTTGGTTTAGATATTTTTTATTTTGTGGCAGCAGAGGCTTTTGTTGTTGCTCTCAGTAAAGGTCAGGCTTTAGATTTCTATCTAGTGTGACAGAATTATATAGCATAATATAATAATTTAGGGTAAGTGACTGTTTATGGGCTCAGTAAACATTAATTCAGAGAGAGTTTTACTACAGTAATTGCTGCCATTGCCAGTGCATATTATGAGTAGTCTCTCCCTCCCACCCCGGGGTTTAACTTTAAAGTTCCAGTCCACACCAACTCTAGGTGAAATCTCAATAAAGTTAATATACAGTAGTATTACAAAATATATATAATTTTGGGGAAGTGTTTCTGAGCTCAGTAACAGTTGTTCACAGTGGGTTGTTTGCTAAGCAGCATCACCGCTTCAGTGCTTGGTGGCCCCCCCAGCCCACACCCCTGGTGTTAAAGTCCAAACCACACAAAACAAGCATTTGTCAATGCCGAATGTTTGCTTACTGGCATTGGTATTGGTAGTGTAGGAGTTAGAGAGCTGCATAATAGGAATGGCAGTCAAGTACTGAACTGAAACCAACCCCGCCACCACCCTGCAGAGAGTGACAGGCATTGAGGTGTGCCTTTGTGTCGTCAGGCATAACGGCCATGCCATTTCACCACACTCTACCCTGCAGACACCAAGTGTCATGGTGTGCATTGGGGTCTATGGCCCTTATGCTCACCCCATTCCATCAGGAAATACGGTGAGATGGGTGCTGTATAGGAGAATGGGGTGAAGTTTGGGGCCAAAGAATCCAAGGCACACCTCGATGCCTGTCACTGGCTGCAGGATGTGGAATGGTATGAGCATTACAGGCGAGAATCCCAAGTCACACCCCTGATGCCTGTGAGTCTCTACGGGGTGGGGCATTATGGTTGGAAACCCTAATGTCTAAAGCGTTCATTGGCATTTTCACTCCAAATTTTCAACATGGGTTTTTTGTGACCCCCACCTTATGAACAGTGGCAATATCAGTTCAGTAGCCGAAAACTGAATTTGCACAGTGACTATGCCATTTGGCACCACATGTGCGAAAACACATTTCGAATAGGATGTGAAAAATGACAGCTGTACTGTTCATGGGGAGGTGGAAAAAATGGCAATGTTGAAAATCTGCAGTGAAAATATTAAAAAAACAGGTGAAGTCACGAGCGTGCGTAGAAACTGCACAACACACATCCATAATGCAATTAGTATGGGGATTTTCTACAGCAGATTGTCAACACAGGCATTTTGGAACCTCCACTCATGAACATTGTCACTGTGATTTTCTTAATCTGTCCCAAACAGTGATTTCCCACAGTGACCACGCATTTCTGCGCTGGAAGTGCGAAAACACATTTTGGCCATGGTGTGAAAAATGACAGCTGTACTGTTCATAAGGAAGTGTGGAAAAATGCCAGTGGTGAAATTCTGGACTGAAAATATTAGAAATCCATAAACTTATGAGGCTGCATGAAAACTGTGTAATGGTCGCTCATAACACAGTCATTTTATGGACTTTTTTCACCAAATTTTTAACATAGCCATTGTAACACCTCTGCTCATGAACAGTGTCACTGTAATTTTCTTAATCTATCCCGAACATTGATTTTGCACACCGACTGTGCCGTTGTGCTCTACACGTACGGAAACACGTTTTGGGAGAGATGTGAAAAATGACAGCTGTACTGCTCATATGGAGATGTGGTAAAATAGCAATGTTGAAAATCTGGAATGAAAATAGTTAAAATTCATGAACTTAGGAGCGTGCATAGGAACAGTGCAATGCATGCTCGTAAAACAGTCATTTTGGGGGATTTTTTCACCAAATTTTTAACATACATTTTTTGGGGGGCCTACCTCATGAACTGTGACACTGTCATTTCATAAATTGGTCCCAAAAGGTGGTTCCACGCAGTGACCGCAAAATCACCTTTCGGGGCCGATTAACAAAATGACAGTGACATGATTCATGAGGTGGGTTCCCAAATACTCCATGTTGAAAATTTGGTGAAAAAAATTTCCCAAAATGCCTGAGATATGCATCAAAGTTGAAAACCCCCTATTTATTACATTGTACAGCTTACTGGCATTTCTTCAGTTCGTGGTCGGTTTTGAAGAGTGCAGATGTGTTCCCGGTCTACCGAAGATTGCTGCGCTGGACTCTGAAGGTAAGTATGGGGTGAGGGGGGTGTGGGAAGGCAGGGTGCACAGAAGGAGGGTGCAGGTGGGGGGAGCAGGGGTCAGGACAGTCAGCGAAGGAAAGGTTTTCTCTTTCAGGTTTCTTTTTCTTTTCTTGGATGATGTGGGACTTGTGCCACAGTGGGGTGGTCTCCCAATGTGGCAGCTGGAAGGCTGTTTGGGGTGGGGCCAGTGGAGTCAATGGGGGATTGGGCACCCCCGTTGGCCATATAGACTGTTGCCACACTGCAGTGGTGTAGCCAGGAATTTCAGATCTGTACACCAAGTGAACTCACTGCTACCCCCCATTGTCCGGGCCAGCTTTTCCACACTGTCCATGCCCTGTTCGTGCCCTCTCACCTGACACAAGCATCATTTCCTGTGTTTTATACCAGCATGCCACTAGACATACTGTCACCAACAGTTATCAGACTAACAGACTGGCTTTTATTACAACATAGCATTATGACAAGCCTCTGTACCACATCAAGGCAGCTAGTCACACAGAGATTCATTCACACACCACTAGCCACACCATTCACACACCACTAGCCATGCCACCACAACACTAGCCACACCACCAACAATTGTCAGACTAACAGATTGGCTTTTAGTTAAAATTTTGCATTGTGACAAGCCTTGGTACCACATCAAGGTAGCCAGTCCCACAGAGGTCCATTCACTCCACTAGCCATGCCACCACACCACTAGCCACAACACAACCACAACTTAAGGCAGGAGGTGGGGAGGAGCTAAAAACCCTACACACACAGCAAAAGGGTAAGGGGGAAAAACATATAGGAAAGGAGGGGAGAGAGGGGCATGGAGGGTCATGTGTGCGAACACACACCAGAAGTCTGGGAAGAAAGATCTCGGATCTAACAGTGAAAATGGCAGAGGAAGGCCTTGACATAGTGGGGGTAACAGAAACGTGGTGCCACTAGGAGTAGGGACGGGAAATGGAGATACCAGGGTACAAATTGTTCAGGAAGGACAGAGAGGGAAAGGGGGGGGCTGCACTCTATGTAAAGGAGAGTATCAGAGCATCAGAATTGCAGGGTAAGTGGGGAGAGGCAGAAGGACTCTGGGTCTCATTGACGGTGAGGAAGGGAAGTCAGTGCATATGGGGGTGGTGTATAGACCCTCGGTGCAGCACGAATCTGTGGATAGAAGTATGGCCGATGAGTTCATGAGAATGGAGGCAAGGGGGGAGGTGATGCTGTTGGGGGACCTAAACCTACCGGATGTAGACTGGAACACCCTTTCGGCTGCTTCAACCAGCAGTAGGGAAATATTGGACTCCCTGTAATTGGCCTTCCTAAATCAACTGGTCAGGGAGCCAACCAGGGCAGGAGCTACTCTTGATCTAGTCCTGGCAAATGGGGAAAGGGTGGAAGAGGTATCAGTGGAGGAACATCTTGGTACAAGTGACCACAACACGGTCAGGTTTAAAATGAGAAACACTGCAGAGGTTCACTGGTCTAGGTTAAAGGTTCTGGATTTCAGAAGGGTGGACTTTGGGAAAATGGGGTAAATAGTGGCTAGGGCATTGCAGGGGATGGGGGAGTTGACGGAGGTGGAGGCAAATTGGGGGAGGGTAAAAGAAGCTATTGTAGGGACCACTGACATCTGTGCCAAGAGAAAAAGTAAAAATAAGAGGAGGAGGAAACCTCTGTGGTATACTAGGGAAGTAGTAAAAAAAGGTAAGGACAAAAAGGAGAGCCTTTAGGAAGTTCAAGACAACTCAGACAGAAGTGAACTGAGTAAAATATCAGGAGAGCCACAGAGAAGCCGGGGTAGAGGTAAGGAGGGCAAAGGCACAGACAGAGGAGCGAATAGCGAGAGGGGTCAAAAACAGGGATAAGACTTTCTTTCGATATGCAAATGAAAAGAGGAAGACTAGGCAGGGGATTCTCCAGTTAAGAACAAAAGAGAAGGAGGAACTGCAAGGGATCAGAGAAAAGGCGGATCTACTAAACACCTATTTTTGCTCTGCGTTCAAGAGGAAGGAAGAAGAAGAAGGCAACAGAGCAGGAAATGAAATGGCTGCGGAGGGGGTAGTGGAGATGAGGCCGTTTCTCGTGGAGGAAATACTGGAAGAACTGGGCTACGTGAAGGTGGACATGGCAATGGGGCCAGATGGGGTGCACCCAAGGGTGTTAAGGGAGCTAAAGGAGGTATTGGCGGTACCTTTGACTGTACTCTTCAATCAGTCCCTGGAAATGGGGGAGTTGCCTGAGGACTGGAGGCATGCAAATGTGGTGCCCCTGCAAAAGGAGGGAGAGAGGGAGGAAGTGGGAAATTACAGGCCCTTGAGCTTGACATCGGAAGTAGGTAAACTCACGGAGAAGCTAATAAAAGGCAGGATCACCAGTTACCTGGAGACAAGCGGATCTGATGAATCCAAGACAACATGGTTTTACAAGGGGAAGATCCTGTCAAACAAATTTGAGAGAGTTTTTTGATGGGGTCACCAAGGAATTAAATCAGGGGACAGTGGTAGATGTAGCTTATTTGGAATTCAGAAAGGTATTTGACTCAGTGCCCCAAGGGAGGCTGCTGTGTAAAATGGCAGGACTGGGGCTGAGGCAATGTGTAGTCAAATGGGTGGGAAACAGGCTGGGGAAAAGGAGGCAGAGGGTCATAATAAATGGGGTGGCATTCGGGGAGGGAAATGTCATGAGCAGGGTCCCTCAGGGATCAGTGCTGGGGCCCCTACTATTCAATATATATGTAGGGGACATCATGGAGGGCCTTGAGGGGGTGTGAGTATGTTTGCAGACGATATCAAAATCTATAATAGTGTGGACACAGAGGAAGGGGTGAAACAAATGCAGAGAGACTTGGGGAGACTTGAGGCTTGGTCAAAGAGGTGGCAGCTTGCATTCAGTACAGAAAAATGTAAAATCATGCATCTTGGCTACAGAAATCAGAAGGCAGGGTATCATATGGGGGGCAGAGATCTGGAGGAGATGGAACAAGAAAGGGACCTAGGCATCATTATATCCGAGAATCTGAAGGTGGGAGGGCAGTGGCTGGGGGAGTGGAATGCTGGGATGAATCAGAAGGGAGACCACCAGTAGAATTGGGAGGTCATAATACCCTTGTACACCCATTTGGTTAGACCACACTTGGAGTACGGAGTCTAGTTCTGGAGGCCATACCTCAGGAAGGAAGTGGGGAGGATAGAGAGGGTTCAGAGGAGAGCCACAAAAATGGTAAAAGTGTTAAGCCACCTATCCTATGAATTAAGTTTGAGAGATCTGAACAAGTACTACCTGGAGCAGAGGAGGGAGAGGGGGGTCATGTTTGAGACAGGGTGCTGGGGGGAAGCATCTTCAAGATTAAGGGAAATCAGAGGACAAGGGGGCATGGCCTGCAGGTGGAGGGGGAACAGTCCAGGGGTAACATTAGAAAACACTATTACGCAGAGAGAGAGTAGTAGAAAAGTGGAACAAACTCTCACAGGCAGTCGGTGGAAAGGAAATAGTGGAGGAATTCAAAAGGGCATGGGACAACCACATGGGAGTGTTAAGGGGGGGAGGTACAGGTCCAGGCAGATAGCTGGACAAATGGGCAGACTTGGTGGGCCTAGTTTGGTCCTTTTCTGCTGTCACATTTCTATGAATCTATGTATCTATGAATAAAACCCACAACAATTGTCAAACTTTTGGCTTTTAGTTACAGTTGCTAAAGTAGGCATCGAAAAAGAAATGTGTACTTCTTTCCCTTAATTCTGCATCTAACACATCTTTCCACTAAAAAACAGTGAATGAAATCGCAGGTATACAGTAAGACAGTCAAGAGCAACACAGTATGGCAGGGCTAAAACCCTTCTAGCAAAAAGGAGGCATGGAGCTCCAGAAAAATATCCTAACAATTTCACAGTGATTACATTACACTGGTTTATCCTATCTTTGCACCCTTAAAAATACTGTAAATACTTGGTTGTTTCATTTCCATATCTCATTTCTACTAGAAGGGTTTTAGCCTTCATATACCCTGTAGCTCTAATTTCATTCATGTGGTAAGATGTGTGCCAGATGCAGAAACTACTATTTTAAGTCTCATTAATTATTCATGATGCTACTGACGTCGCTGATTGGCTGCTGTGCCAGTCTGAAATCTCTTAGAAGTGACCTGCACGGCAGTCGCTCCGCTTGCGCCACCACAAAAAAAGGTAAATAAACACAACCGAAAAAAATCATGATTGCAATTAGACTTTTAATCGCAATAATGACTGAAGAGATGGTCATTTCCTTTTAATTAACAACCAGCCAGGTGGGGGTGGCACC
This sequence comes from Neoceratodus forsteri, assembly GCA_016271365.2. Lineage (NCBI taxonomy): Eukaryota > Metazoa > Chordata > Ceratodontiformes > Ceratodontidae > Neoceratodus > Neoceratodus forsteri. Next base: position 31,386,362 of record CM028129.1, read on the forward strand.
CATCCCACTAGCCAGTCATTAATCTCTAAGAAATGACTGGCTCGTCGGTCATTATTGCTTAAAAGGAACATTGTAAGCATCTTTTAACAGTACACATTTCTTTTTAGATGCCTGCTTCACAGAAGCAGGATGACATCCAGCCTTTGAAAAGAAATATAAAGCTTTAGGAGGCAATAATACATCAAGGGTCAAAATTAAGTTTTGCAGCCACTAGCCAGCAGGGCTGATGACAGGGAAAATCCATTAGCCCCAAAAACATTTCCATCGGCCCTGGTAGTGTACTTACTGAAATATTAATTACTATCCCAAAAGAAAATCTACCAGTATTGGCTAGTGGTCTGGTGCCAATTTCAACCCCTGTACATTGATAGAATTTGTATAGAACATAAAACACCTCTGGTTTTACTGTTACTGGCTACCTTTTACTGTGGCAAGCATCATGACCTGATCCTGCCTGCACTCTGGTGCCCCCCCCCCATGTACATGAAAAATTATTAAAAAAAAACAAGTACCTGGCTGACAAACAGGGAATAGCAAAAAGATATGAAGGCCTAAGAGAGAGGAATACATGAGTAAGCTTGCTAGGGCAGGGCAGCTAAGTAAAGTGATGAACATACTGTACAGCCTGAGGTCATAGGTTCTAGCATTACCAGTGACACACTGTGCGATGCCTGCTAAGCTCAGTAAGCTGCTATCACAGGGAAGTAAGGGCTGTAACACAGCAAGTTGTAACTGGCTGGCTTGCTGTGTAACCCAATCTCTTCTCTTTTTTTATCAAAATTCTGAGGGCCAATTATCATGAGCCCAAGGCATATATTAAAGTTAATGGTCATATTTCCAATCCCCTCCCATTACACCACAGCACCTCTCAGGGATGCCCTTGATTTGCATTATATTTGGAACCTCTCACCCAAGCTGCCAGGTCCCATCCAGATTTACAGGACCCCTGTTTAGGCAATAGACACCAAACCTTAGCTCTGCATGCATATAATCTGTTGGTGTATCTGCGGAACCCAGAGACTTCACTTTCAAGTCTTTGCCAGGTCCTGCCTCATCTGGGTCCCTTGCAGGCTGTAATCTTAACACATCAAAAACTGAGGTACTGTAGATCCGTTACACCCCCCAGCATGCACACTAGAAAGCATTTTACATTTTCTTCGACCCTCCCTGCTCTTAAATATCTGAGAGTGATGATACCAGTAGACCTAGCATGATTAAGTCAAATCAACCATAATCCTCTGTTACAATTTATAAAAGACCCGGAAACCTGGAAAACAATTCCTCTCTCCTTACTGCAGTGTATTGGCAGTGTCAGTATGATTCTGTTGCCAAGAATGCTCTATTTTGCACATACCCTTCCAATTCCCTAGCCCTGCTCTCCTTTAGAAAATGGGAATAGCTGATTTCTATTTATATATGTGGAGGGTCAAGCCCATGGATTAGGTTTACTACCCTGCAGTTAATGAAAGTTGGAGGGGCTAGCCTTACCTAATCTTTCGTACTATAGCCTTACCTAATCTACTATAGTTCTGCCCAAGTTTTTGTACTGCCATGTACTGACTTCGGAAGGGATGGAACACTTGCTGGAAAACTTTAAAAATGATGGAACAGGATCTCCTCCAAATTCATAAAACACTTTAGCTTCACTCCAGATGCCATCTGAACAAATTACCTCTAACCCCTTCACTAGAACTATGTTGGGTCACTGGAAAAAACTTTGTAGTCACAAGGAGTTATGTGACACTAGCTTCTTATTACTCCTTTTGCTTTTAATTCTTTCTTCCTGCCAGCCAGACTAGACAATACGCATGCTTGATACAGGAAAATGGGACTGTCTCTTCCGTTACAATCTCTCAGGGAACACAATGTTATCCCCTATGCTGAATTATCAGCTGCCAACTCTTAGAGACCCCCAAATACTTCCAATATTTGCAAACACTCCACTATCTGTGGACAGAAATCCAAAGGTGGCCCTCCGAAAAGGATAAATCTGTGCCACATCAACTTTTGAATGATCCCTCAACTATCCCTAAAGAGTACAAGGGAAGGGACTTACAGTCTGCTGCTCTATCAGATCAGTGATCTGACTGAAATAATGCTTCTTATCGTGGAAGCAGGACAAACTCCATCCCAAGATTAAATAAGCTAAACAAAATAAAAAACAACTCTGATTTGCATGAAGCTGAAGCGCCTTGAAATGCTTTTCATGATGGAAGCAGGAAGCACAAAAACAGCTATCCAACATATTCTCTTTGAAGCATGCCCTCCCCACCACGCCACGCTGCTGCCACTTAGAAGACTAAAGTAATAATAAATAACCCACTGTAACCACACTCGGGCAGCGCTCAGCCAGCCTTATACCTCTCAACTCTCCCTGAAGATTACCAGGGACTTGCCTCAGCTCAAAGTCTCCTCTAGTAGTCCGACTCCTCACTCCGATCCTATGCAGCAGCGGCTGTCTTGTCACTTGCTTTCACCCTGTCCCAGTCTTCGATGATCCGATGTCGTGATGGATGGTCACCATGGCACTAGAACTAGGTTAGGCTGGACTGACTCTCTCACCCTCTCAGCTCGACGGTCGATCTCAGCAGACAGCAGCAGCAGCCAATGACTTCTCCACCACAATTCCAGAAATCCTGTAAGTTTTCCAGAAATCCCGTAAACTCTCCTGACTCTGTCTCCAGTCCCAAATCACTCAAGGGAAAACAACAGACTATGCTGCTTTTTCTGCACAGGCATTTAAAGAGCCTGCCTGACCCTGATCCGCCCCTTACTAGCCACTGCCACACCTCCTTGCATCACTGCGGACCTGAAGGAGAGACAGCAACATGTTTCTCAATCAGGTCCGATGGGACCCCACCCCCAACCCTAGAACACTTGAAAGGACAAAGAGCAGCCAGGAAAGCCCACGGGGGGGAAAAAGGAATGCTGACATGTTGGCTGGCTCCTGCTACCCCGCTGATCTGCTGCAGCATGCCATGGCGTGCTAGGCATGTCGGTAGCTACGCCCTTGCCATGCTGGGGTGGGCTCCCAGCATGGCACCCGGTTGTCTGTTGTGGGGGACATTGGAGCTGACAAGGGATTGGGCACCTCTGTCAGCCATACAGTGTGTGGGGGGAGCGCATTAGCATGCAATATGCATGCGTGCATGCATGTGTATGGGGGAATGCATGCGCAGGCAGTAGCTTCTCGCTGCTCACTGAAATGGAGCTCTGCCTTTCAACCATATGGGACTGCATTTTCAACTGCTGTCATAGACAGCTGCAGCATTCTTTGGCGAACTGTGGCCGCGCCTGCAAACACACTGACTGCATCGGAAGATGGGTGCCACACCTACGAAAACTTGGATGATGGCACTTTGTTTTTTGTACATGCGTGCAAACAAACATAAAAATATAATAGTGTGAGTGTGACAGGCTGCTGCCAGTGATGCAACTGAAAATTAATGACAATATGATTTTGTTTAGAAAAAGAAAGTAGTCTGACCCCTTGTCTCCCCCACCCTACTGCGTCTGAGTGCTGCAAGTGCAGTGAGTCACACATCTGTCTGCTCTTACAGTGTGTGAATTGTCTTCTTTTAAAGAGATTTATTTTGTGTTACAAAAGAGCCCTTTTTTTTGCTCAGTAAAGTTGAGCTTAAGTTTTCTGTCTAGTGTGAGAGAATTATAGTATTTAGAAAAGATATATATCATTTGGGAAACTGTTTCTGGGCTCAGTAACAGTCATTTACAGAGGGTTGTCTTGTTTGGTAAGCATCGCCGCTTAGTGGCCCCCCAACCCTAGTGGTTGACATTCCAGTCCACACAAAATATAGTAGTGTGAGTGTGACAGGATGCTGCCTGTGATGTAACTGAAAATTAATGACAATCTGATTTTGTTTAGAAAAAAAAAAGTATTTTGACACCTAGCCTCCCCTCCCCACTGTGTCTGACTGTAAGCACAGATTGAGTCACACATCTGTCCATCAGTTTCTTCCAGGGTCTTTCAGTGCGTCAGGAGTGGCACAGTGAATTGCATGTGTGTTGGGCCTGTTGGGTATGGTTCTGTTGTGTGCTTATTCGCAAGTTGCATATATTACACCCACAGTTACACTTAGTTGCATACCATAACATAAATAAATATATTTGTTATTGTTAATTAATCATAGCACTTCTGCTGATTGTAACATTAACAAGCAGCAATATCATTTATCATGTCTGGTGATAAGCAAACTCGTAAAAGTACTTGGTCTAGCCCTAGTAAGTCCACAGCATTGTCTGTAACAAGCACAGCAAGCAGCAGTGATGCCGAATCAGAAGGTACTGTACATTAATCTGGACGCATTCGGCGTCCCATAATATTTTTTTCACCTAGCAAGGCGGTAAGTTCACATAGTACATTGGGTGGTGAAAGAAGCTCCAGTAGTAGTAACCTAATTGATAGCACTGTTACCACCACCAGTAGCAGTCACCCATTTTCTGCCCCGGCCTTCTATGGCAGTAGTAGGAGGGCAGTACAGCTTAGCAGAGCTCTGAGTGAGAAAGTAGCAGCCACAACCACTGTCTTAAGTTATCCTGTAGCTTCTGCCACTCTTGCTGATGTTTCACCCCTTCCCAACACTAGGATACTGCCAGTCCCTATGACCACCTGTAGCACAAGCACATCAGCCAGTGCCACCAGTGCCATCAGTACCACTTTTTCTGTCCCTGTCACTGTAACCCTGTCCCTCACTTTAGCCACCACCACCACTGCTTCAACAAGTGGCTCCAGTGACAATGTCGAATCCATGACTACTAGTACTGTAACCACTACCAGTGCAGTCTCTGTAAATGTGGCTACTGCCATGAACTTGGATACTGCACCAACAGATATTTCCACAATGCCTGTGGCAACAAGTACTCCTACCCCTAGGATGCAATCCAAACTCAGCAGTTGTACTGCTCAGGTGGTTGATGATGTATTACATGAGGAGGATGCAGAGTTTGCAGACCAGTCTTCTGTCTCTGAATACATTCCAGACTCTAGTGAGCTACCATCATCATCATCAGCAGCATCTGGCAATGACACAGACACCCTCATGAGTGACTTTGAGGATGAGTCAAAATATGCCTTATATTTGACTAGTAAAAACCTAAGAGCTGCAGAGTCTGCAGACAAATTGAGGAAAGGTGCTCGGAGTACTGAGCAAAGTGAGCATAAGCATGGTCAGCAGGGCAAGCAAGGTGTTAAACCTCCATCTGTCAAAAAAATGAAGCAGTCCACACTAAGCTTTGGCAGGGTTATGTCACCTCCATTCACACAAGATAGGGAAAGTTCTAATCAAGACAGTCAGACAGCTGTTGTGGAGGAAGATCAAGGAGCTGTTGCAGCACACAGTTCAGCTAGTGGTAAAAGTCAGTGTCAGTGGCTCAGTAGGTAGCACACTCGCCTCTGAGGCCGGGAGATCAGAGGGCTGTGGGTTCAGTTCCCACATCTGGCACTTGGGTTAATATCCCAGTACTGACACTGTAATGCAGCATGAGAGGGGTGCTGCATTTTCTGAGGTGCCGTCTTTCGGATGAGACGTTAAACCGAGGTCCCATCTGCCTGGATTGGTAGTTCAGGTGGATGTTAAAGATCCCATGGCACTTATCGAAAAGAGTAGGGAATTTCCTGGTGTCCTGGCCAAATTTCCTTATTCACTAAAAATACCACCAACAGCTTAATCTGGTTCAAGGTCAGTTGGCATTCATCTGTATCCCCTTCCCCCGGGTCGTGCCTGAAAATAAGCAGGATTTGTCTAGTGTACTTACCCGGTCAACAAAAGTAAAAATAAAAATAAATAAATAAATAAATAAAAGTGGTAAAAAAAGGAGTAGCCATGGCTGCCCTATTGGTGTGAAAAGTGCTGGCTCAAGTAAGACTGTAAAAAGCACTGTGCGGCTTCATTTTAGTTTATCCAAAAATGATCCAACTAAAGCAGTATATGGGCTGTGTCACACCATAATTAGCAGGAGAAAAATGTCTCTAACCTAACTACTATGGCAATGAACAATCATTTGAAGCTGAAGCATGCCAGTGCACTGCAGGGATCCAGTGTGTTGCCCCACAGTATGTCGACAACACCCTCTTGTGGTACTGGTTGGGCTCCAGATCACATTGATGATTCCCAGTCACAAAGCAGTGGTGATTGTCATCATGTCAGTGAGTCTGACACAGGTTCTTTGTGCCCATCCACACCAGTGACAGTTCATCACAAAACTGTGTCAGGACAAACTCTGGCTGCCTCTTTGCCTCCTGATGACTCACCTGCTGCACAGTCCACAACATCTCCCATTGAAAGGCATCAGACCCCATTACAGTCCCAGACTTCTTTGGCACCCATTATGTGGTCCTTTCATGCAAGGACTAAATATCACCCGTCACACCCATGTGCACAACAGATCACCCAGTTAATTGGGGAAATGATTGCACTTGGTCTTTAGCCATTTTCAATGGTAGAAAACATTGGTTTTAGGTGGCTGATGCAACATTTGCACCCACGGTATCAGATACCATCATGCACAACATTCTCCCATACTGTTGTGCCCAACATTTATCAGGATGTGTACAAGGCAGTCTTGTAGTGACTATGAAATGCATTCAGGGATGTGTTCCACTGCACAACAGACATATGGAGCAGCACAAACTCCAACCATGCATACATGTCGCTGACTGCACATTGGTGCGCAACAGTCCCAACTGGTACAGGCAGTGAGGGTGCAGGTCTACATACTTCCTGTCATTCCCCTTGTGTAGGCTTCACAAAGTTTCATAGCAGGTCTGCACTTCTGAATGTGTCTGTTATGCCTGTGGATCACCAGTCCACCAACATTTTGGCCTTCTTGCATGACATGCTGCATGTGTGGACTGAAGACACGTCGCTACATGTTGGTTTCATTGTGACTGACAAGGCAGCAAATATGATAAAGGCCTTGTCTGATGGGCACTTTAAAGGCATTCATTGTTATGTGCACACCTTGCATCTGGTGGTGACAAAGTCCATCTGCAAGACACCAGAGGTTGATCAAACACTTAAGACAGCAAGAAAAATTTGTGCCCATTTCCATCACTTGGTTAAAGCCACAAACCAGTGGCGACAGGTGCAAGAGCGCATTCAGATAGCACAGCATAGGCTGATACAGGATGTGTCAACATGGTGGAATTTGACATTCTACATGTTGCAAAGGCTACTGGAGCAGAAGAGTTCTCCATGAACTGAGTATGGAGACAGATATTGGGGGAATTCTCAGCCACCAGAACTGGTCTGTTATTGAAGGAACAGTAAAGGTGCTTGGTCCTTTTGGAAGAAGCACATGTGACATAAGTTCAGAATCTGCACTACTGAGTCAGATCATCCCTGCAGTCCAGATACTGAAGTCGCTTCAGAGATTTTCCATTCATGCTGATCTTGCACCTACAGTGATGGCCCTTGTACACAATCTAGCAATTGAATTAGGGAACAGGTTCACAGATATTTGTGCCTCTAAGCCATATGTTTTTTCAGTGATGCTGGACCCCAGGTTTAAGGGTGAGATACTGGACCGTGAAATGCCTGCCCACTGTGTCAATGAGTTTTGTCAGCAGCTGTGCTCAGAGCTCACCTTTACAATGTGTGCCGAGGATGTGATGCCTACTGAAGTAGCCCTGGAAGAACAAGAACAGCTGGTGGAGGATGCCCCAGAAATGGAGAAAGAAGACTGCTGGGCACAACTCAGTTCATCCCTACAGGCGGAAAAAAGAAAGTGAAATGAGCAGCACCCACTCTCGGCAAGCAATGTTTTGAATTGCTTCTTGACAGAAGCTCTTGAACAAATCTCAGTTGACCCACTGGACTACTGGACCAAAAAGTTGAAATTATCCCCTCACTTAGCACAGCTGGCCATGAAATACCTGAGCTGCCCCCCAACCAGTGTGCCATCAAAAAGGTTGTTTAGCACAGCAGGGGATGTGGTGGAGCTTCACAGATCCTCATTAGACCCTGAACATGTTGAGTAACTTATGTTGATCAAGCTCAATTTACCACATCTCGATTACAAGTACAAGTCTTGAGTAATTGAATTTCACAGCACTTTAATAACAATGCTATTTTTATATGAAACACACCCCCTGTACTTGTGCTGATGGCCTGGGCCAACTTGTGGACTATGTGCATCAACACCCCATCTGGTATTATGTTAAAGACACTCAATATATTGCTCTTTTTCCAAAAACCCCATGACTGGTGATGCTGTCCTTTGTTGCAAAATTATGCTGAGCACCCACAACCCACACTTCACGGACACCATAAGTGGTTTACAAATTCACGTGATAATAAAAAAGCACAATGCCCCATGCATTTCAGACCCTAAAAGATCCTTTTTCAAAGGCAATTACAGCACGACTGAGCACTATTATATATTCATAAGTGTTGTGGCATCACAGTGACATCATAATACAACCAACATTCAAATTCATAGGATGTAATACACTCTGACCACATGATGTGCCCATGTGAAACATCCATTACCCACCCTTAGATGCTACATATTGTTAAACTGACAATTCCAAAGGTAATATAACACACTGTTACTAAACTGCAGTGCATAACCATTGAAAGTGCAGATGTTGAAAACATATAATATTGTATATATGCAGCAGCATAGCCAAATAATCACCTATATCATCATGTACAGAAATGCAGTGGAAGGGGAATGGAGGGGAATAAAAGACGTAAGAAGGACAAAAAAGACCAAAACAAAAATAAAAAATGGAGAAAATAAAAGGGGGGGGGATTTAAGATTTTCACTGTCAGAATCCAAAAGTAATGTAGCAGCAGCCAGCAACCCATCACTGTGTTAACACCTCATTTCTATTTTCTTTTCCTTGATGGTCAGAGATCCAGCCCATAATTTAAGTCAGGGAACTTTTTATCTCCTAATGTTACAATCCAAAATGTTGCTTTATTTAGCAGCACTGTGTAATTACTGTATTAGTGAACTGCTCTCATAGGGTGAAACACCTTCTTGATGCCCTGAAATTCTAGTGTTTAGGCACCAGGTTGTTTTACCCCCATAGAAGGCTGGGACTGAGCATGTTGCTATGTAAATAACCCCTGAGGAGTCAAGAGGGAAGTAGCTGTCTTACTGAATATTCCCTCTGAACAATACAGCTGGTGAATGTTTTACTAACTGCAACTTTTTTGCCATGGGCACATCTTTTGCACTGTACAGAGCAATTCATTTGCTGATTTAATCAAGTTTTTTTAAACTTGGGTTCAGTGTAATCGATGTGTACTGGAATGAATGTCCTTCGGTGTTTTAGCTCTTCTGCAGGACATTCTTGGTGGCTGTTTTGCATCAATATAGTGCTGCTGAATAAAGAAAAGGTTTGGATTGTAACTTTGCCAGATAATAAGTTTCCTGGCTTAAATTATGGTCTTGATCTCAGACCATCTTTGAGGAAAATAAAACAGAATTTAAGTGTTATACATTGATGACTTGCTTGCTGCCACTACATTACTTTTGGATTCTGACAGTGCAAATCTTAAATCCCCCCTTCCCTTTCCCCTTTATTTTCTCATTTTACATTTTTTGTTTTCGTGTTTTTTTTCCCTTCTTACTTCTTTTATTCTCCTCCTTTCCCTTCCACTGCTTTTCTGTACGTGTATGATATAGGTGATTATTGGATGTGATGTTGTATATATAAGATATTATATGTTTACAACATCTGCACTTTCAATGGTTATGCACTGCAGTTTAATAACACTGTGTTGTATTACCTTTGGAATTGTCTGTTTAACAATATATAATGTATGGTAGAATGTTGTTATAGGTAGAAATCTACCTTTTTATAACAACATTTTACCATTGATGTGGCTTCACAATGTTGGTAACCCATCAATGGTACATCACATCGATAGGTTAACAAATGAGAACAGTCTGGGCATGCGTACAACTGGATCGGACAGCCTCGAAACGGCCATGGCAGTGAGGGCAGAGCAGCGGTGATATAAAAAAGCTGCAGTAAGGAACTGCTTTCTTTTCTAAAAACCCTAAATGGTACCATACACTATAAAATATAATGTATGGTACATCGATGGTTAACCTTTTTTTAACTCAGCTCGAGGTTGCCATGGCTTCGCTCTTGAGGTTTACATGGTTGCCCTGGCAACCTCTCGATGGTTAACAAACCGGTTAACCATCGATGACCATACATTATCCTCTATGTAACACCTAAGGGTCGGTAATGGATGTTTCACATGGGCGTATCATGTGGTCGGGGGTATTACATCCTATGAATTTGAAGGTTGGTTGTAGTATGATGTCACTGTGATGTCACATCACTTATGTGTATATAATAGTGTTCAGTCTTGCTGTAATTGCCTTTGAAAAAGGATCTTTTGGGATCCAAAATGTGTCAGACATTGTGAGCAGAGCCAGCCAAGTATAATATTTGGTTTGTCATTATCAGTCTCCATTCTCCAGCATTCCCCATGCCTAAAATATGCCAGATACCAGTGTGGCATCACCATTCTCCAATATTGCCCATTCCTGAAATTTACTGAATACCAGTGTGGCATCACCAGTCTCCAGTATTGGCCATGCCTGAAATTTGCCAGACACCAATGTGGCATCACCAGTCTCCAGTATTGCCCACACCTGAGATTTGCTCTCCAGTATTCCCCATGACTGAAATATGCCAGATGCCAGTGTGGCCTCACCAGTCTCCACTCCAGTATTCATTTACCATGTCAAATCACCAATAATTATGAAGAAGAAGTCTGGATGATGATGCCCGCCCAAGCCAGAGTGCTGTTGCTCATCTTCAAGTACCATGTTGTGTGCTACCAGCAAAAGTAAGTGAATTGTATGAAATCCTTTAATTGTTTTGTATTTGTTTGGGTGAAGGGGTTTGGGAATTATGATTGAACAGTGCATCTGTATTTCTGTAATTATGTATCTTGGATGGAAATTAATCATGTTTATTTTATTTATTTTTTACCCTGCAGGAATTTTATCATGAGTCTGATGGACTTTTTTGAAAACCACCATGTGTATGACTTGCAAAGGTAAGTATTCAGTCATTTCATTGTTTTCTTTCTCTTTAGTGGTATTTGTGTGAGAATTACTGAAATAAAACAGTGTAGGCTGGCCCAGTGTCACTGAGGGCTGAGGCGCTGGACACTTTACCTTGCACTGCACAGGCAACATGGGTTCTGGAATGACCTCTGGTCACCACAGGGTACCGGGCTGGTGGGGAGTGGGAGTAGGAATGAGTACCTGCTCTCCTCTCCCAGATGTGGGGTGCCTATCTGTAGTCCTGCTGTAGCTGTGTGAAGGCCCAGCAACAAGCGTAGGTGAAATCTGCTGACTGGCGGGGGGGTGTCCCACAAGGCATGCATGTGCATGTCACATCAGGGGCATGTGGGCAGTAGAGATGGGTGAAGTTGCCTCAATTCACTCCATGAAGTGATTCATGGAGTGAAGGCGAATTCGCGGAGTGCTCCGCAATGCGAAGTGGAGTACTTCGCGTTATAATGGGAAATGCGAAGTCCATTGAAAACAATGACTTTGTGTTATTCCATCATCCCAAACCACTACTCCACCAATTCTTAAGGTGAAGTATATTGAAAACAATGTACTTTTCCTCACCGCCTTGTTTTTAAGCTTCAAAGGCAAATTTTGCAGTGATTCATGGGATTTCAGGTCACATGGGCTCTAGATTGTTCTGCACAGCCTCAGTTTGGGGTAGTGTGTGTAGGAAACTGTAGGAGACAATCTGCTCTGACAGCTCTCTGTGATTCAAACCTTCTAAAAGCTGTTAAAAAAGCCTTTTTGAGTCATTTTTTTGCTGAAGCTTTAGTTCATAGATTATAGGAAACCCTCCTGTGCTCATATCATCGAGCATTTATTGTTTGTCTGTGGATTTTGAATGTTAATGTACAATATTCAGTCTGTGTACTAAGAGACAATGGAAATATGCTTTGGGGAGGGGCATATCTGTGGTGTAGGTAGATTAACTTGGAGAAAAAGTGCTTTCTGTTTTGGTGATATTTTTCTTGTATAACTGTGTTAATGTATATACAGTAATATTTCCAATAATTCTTTCCATTTTTATGCTGATTGTTGTGGTGCAGCAGTGCATAATTTTAGTTTGTTTAAAATATGTGATTATATTACTGAAGTTTTCAATTTGCTACACATTACTTAGTGTGTGTGTGAGTATGTGTGTGACGTGTGTCATCAAATCAGACACCTTTTATTGTGCCACATAATAATTTCAGCAATGTGAACCTGCTATCCACTGCAGCTGTATGATTTTTGTACTTTGTGATATCTTTACTGGTACTAGCACTAGTGACTGTTACTGCAGCAGTGCAATACACTGTTCCCCCCTTCCCAACCGGGAAAGGTATTCTTTTCCAGATTTGAATCTCTGATGGTGAGCACTCACTAGTTAGGTTTTGTGCCTTTGTGTCTGCATCTCTTCAGTGCACAGCACAATCTTAATCTGTCTGTGAATTCATATCTCTTTAGGGCACAATCTCCATCTGTAACTTAAGTCACAGTTGTTTCTTTGGCTTCCCTTCAGAGTACTGGACAGGTGTGGTGCATAATTCTGCATGAAAATTGTACTTATTAATATGCATTTTTAAGTCAGGACCATCATCATGAGTCACTTGTGATACAAATCACATTCTTCATCATCACGGTCACAAATGCAGTCAGAAATCACTATTCATGATCATGTCACGAATCACAACATTAATTTTTTACTAGTTACTTGGATGTATTGTAAGCCTGTTCTGTAGTATGTCTCCAGGCTTCACCACCCCACCATTGTACTCATTAATGAGCATTTTTAAGTCAGGGAGTTTGTGCTACACCTCATCGTGGAAGTACAGCTGTAGGCATTCACGTTCCCAATGCAGTTTTCATATTGGTTATCTCACACCGTCGACACCGAATCATGTTCTTCATCATCACGTTCTCAAATGCAGTCACAAATCACAATTCACAATCATGTCACAAATCACAACATTCATTTTTTTACTAGTTATTTGGATGTATTGTATGCATGCTTTGTAGTATCTCTCCAGGCTTCACCACTCCACCATTGTACTCATTAATAAGCATTTTTAAGTCTGGGAGTTTTGTGCTACAGTCCATTGGGGAAGTACAGCCATAGGCATTCGCATTCCTTCCTGTACAGCATGTCATTTACAGTACAGTAAGTAGTGGTGGGAGAAGTGGCCCCAATTTGCTCCCTGAAGTGATTCACTGAGTAACGTGGAATCCGCGGAGAACTCCACAATGTGAATCGGAGTACTTCAGTTCAGAATGAGGAATGCGAAGTCCATTGAAACCAATGAATTTGCGTTATTCAGCATTCCCCAAACCACTTTTCCACCAATTTTAAGGCGAAGTACATTGAAATCACTGTAATTCGCCTCACTTTGCCCTGTAATTGAGCTCCTAATAAAATTCTGCAGTTATTCATGGGATTGAAGGTCACATGGGCTCTAGATTGTTTAGCACAGCCTCAGTTCTGGCCTGGGTAGTGTGTTTGCAGTGGTAGCTGGAGACAGTTTGATGTCAGAGCTCTGTGATTCAGAACCTCTAAAAGCTGTTTAAAATGCCTTTTTGAGTAATATTTTTTTTCTAAAAATTTAGTAAATTTAGAAACCCTTCTATGCTCATATCATCGAGTGTTTATTGCTCTGTGTGGATTTTGAATGTTAATTTAGAACAGTCAGTCTGTGTACTGTGAAGTGTGCTTTGGGGAAGGGCGTATTTGTGGTGTAGGTAGATTAACTGGGAGAAAAAGGCAGTCTTTCTGTTTTGCTTATATTTTTCTTGTATAACTGTGTTAATGTACACACAGTAATATTTTCAGTAATTCTTGACTTTTTTTGCTGATTGTTGTTGTGCAGCAGTGTACAATTTGTCTGTTTAAAACATTTGGTTATATTATTAAAGATTTTCAATTTGCTGCACATTACTTGAGTGTCCGTGTGTGTGTGTGTGTGCGCGTGCGAGCCATGAAATCAGACACCTTTTATTGTGTTACACAGTAATTGCAGCAGTGTGAACCTGCTATCCACCGCACCTGCATGAATTTTTTATACTGCTTTGTGGTATCTTTACTGTTAGTGGATTGTTACTGCCGTGCACTAATCCCCCAACTGACAAAATGTATTCCTTTCCAAATTTGGATTTGTGACTTGTGAGCACTGGTTAGGTGGTGTTGTGCCTTTTCATATGCATCCCTTGAGGGTGCAGCGCAATCTTAATCTGTCTGTGCGTTTGCATGGCACCATTAATTCTGGGAGACTACATTTCTTGTTACGCTCTCATTTAACTTTGACAGCATTGGGGAATTTTCTGGACACAAGACAGTAGCATTTTTGGGGATGCATATTAATTCTGGTGACTCTGTGTGTGACCTGACCATTGCGTGCATGACTGAGTGCACCATTAATTCTGGGAGACTTTGCATTTCTTGTTACACTCTCATTTGACTTCATCAGCACTGGGGAGTTTTCTGGACACAAGACAGTAGCACTTTGGGGATGCACATTCATTCTGGTGACTGTGTGGGTTGGATGCTGCCAATATTGTTGTAACTCCACCTTACTTCACGTTTAAGGTAGAATGACAATGCGAAGTAATAACAAGTCAAAGTGATCCTTTTCTATGGGGCACTCCACGTAGTGAAGTGCCAACGTGAAGTGGCCACTTCACGTTCACTTCACTGGTGGATTTTAAATTCGCTGCATCTCTAGTGGGCAGGGCATGGGATGGGAGAAAAAACACAAAAGCAATACATAAAAAAAGATGAAGAAATAGAGCTATCTGACCAGTGATCACTGATTTTGAATCATGTGATGGCCACATGGGAAGGGAGACTTCATGGATGTGTACAGGACATTTGGAAGCACTTCATTTCATTATGTGTTCCTAACAGGTAGCACTCATTAAAAGGCATCTTTGTGACCTCACATTATGAGCAGAATGGGTATCATGCAAGAGTGCCGTCCTCACAGACGTCCCTCTCAGATACGAAGGTAAGATTTAAATTTGTATGTTAGCCTGATGAAGTAAAGTTATAGTGTTCTATGGGCATAATTATGTTTTATTATTTTTTTTAAGGACAGAATTAGTTAAGGATCTGTCATGTGTGTTTCCTGTAATACCCAATCCCATTAAGAGGAGTTTGCCCATATGTAGATTATCAATTAACTACCGGTATTGACTGAGTTAAGCCTATTGATATACTGTCGTCCTATAGGCAAAATTATATTTTATTAGTTGGTTTTCTTAAAGGCCACAATTATTTAAGGGTGTGGCATATTTTATTCTTGTTGTACACATTGCTTTTTTTCACCCAAGTACAATAAATGACATTTATCTCTTCTTTTACTTCCAGTTGAATCCTAGGGGAAACAGAACGGAATGCCCATGATGAACTATTTTCCTGTGCATCCTCCTCTAGATCCTGTGCATCCTCCTCCAGGAACAGCAGCAGGACATGGTAGCCTGCCTGCCTGCACCAGTGCACAAGCCAACATAACATGACATCTGCTTTCTCCTCCTGAAGCATTGGCAGCACAAGACAGCCTGTGGCAGTGGCACCAGTGTACAAGCCAAAGTGCCATGACAACTGCATCTTCCTCCTGAAGTATCAGCAGCACAACACAGCCTGTGGCACCAGTGTACAAGCCAAGGTGCCATGACATCTGCATACCCCTTCACAACAGAACCATACCCAACAAAACAGCCTGTGGCACCAGTGTGCAAGCCAAAGTGCCATGGATTCTGCATCCTCCTCCTGAAGCCTCAGCAGCACAAGACAGCCTATGGCAGTGGCACCAGTGCACAAGCCAAAGTGCCATGACATCTGCATCTTCATCCTGAATCATCAGCAGCACAACACAGCCTGTGGCACCAGTGTACAAGCCAAGGTGCCACAACATCTGCATCCTCCTCCAAAACAGAACCGTACCCAACAAAACAGCCTGTGTTACCAGTGTACAAGCCAAAGTGCCATGACATTTTCATCTTCCTCCAGAAGCATCAGCAGCCCAGCACAGCCTGTGGCACCAGTGTACAAGCCAAGGTGCCATGACATCTTCATCCTCCTCCACAACAGAACCATACCCAACAAGACAGCCTGTGGCACCAGTGCACAAGCCAAACTGCCATGGATTCTGCATCCTCCTCCTGAAGCCTCAGCAGCACAAGACAACCTGTGTGGCAGTGGCACCAGTGTACAAACCAAAGTGACATGACATTTTCATATTCCTCCGGAAGCAGTAGTGGAACAAGGCAGCCTGTGGCACCAGTGTACAAGGTAAAGTGACATGACATCTGCATCATCCTCCTGAAACAGTGGTGGGGCAAGGCAGCCTGTAACACCAGTGTACAAGCTAAAGTGCCATGGATTCTGCATCCTCGTCCTGAAGCATCAGCAGCACGAGACAGCCTGTGTGGCAGTGGCACCAGTGTACAAGCCAAAGTGCCATGACCTCTGCATCCTCCTCCTGAAGCAGCAGTGGTACAAGGCAGCCTGTACCATGAGGCACCAGTGTACAAGCCAAAGTGCCACGACCTCTGCATCCTCCTCCTGAAGCAGCAGCAGCACGAGACAGCCTGTGTGAGAGTGGCACCAGTGTACAAGCCAAAGTGCCACGACCTCTGCATCCTCCTCCTGAAGCAGCAGTGGGACAAGGCAGCCTGTACCATGTAGCACCAGTGTACAATCCAAAAGTGCCGTGACTTTTGCATCCTCCTATTGAAGCAGCAAAGCCAAACAACAGCCTGTGGTACCAGTGTACAAGCCAAAGTGCCATGACAGCTCATCCTGCTCTCCCTGAAGCCATTTAAAGGACTTATATGCCAATTCTCTAAGAAGGCATTTTCAGTAGCCGAATAACGAATACTGAATACCGAATAACTAATATCTGGGAACCGAATACCTAATATTAGGCTGAATATTCGAAAAAGGTATTCGCACAGCTCTAGTAGAGACATTTCATGTCAGGAACAAATGAGCATCTGTGTGAGACACATTCATAACCATAAACCTGTTGAACATTTTCTGTGCATTGTTAAAGTCTCTGAACTGGATGCAAGAGGACTGTGTGGTACCATTAATGAGAACTTGAAAAAGTTTGATATTTTTGATCCAGATGTTACTTTTTTTGCTCAAGCATATGATGGCGCAAGTGTCATCAGTGGCCATCTTAATGGCATTCAGAAGCATTTCAAAAAGGACTATCCTCATTCTGTGTATGTTCAATGTGATGCATATAAGTTAAATCTTACTCTTGTTGATTCATGCCAGTGCATTCCAGAAGTAAAAGACTTTTTTGGATTTGTGCGATGCGTGCATACTTTCCTTTGAACATCTATTGTAGACAGTGACAGACTGAAACAGATACAACAAGACACGGGGTTCAACAGAACATATGAAGTCACAGCTTTGAGAGACACTTGATGGAGGTTTCAGAAAAGAGCACAGAGAGAACTGAAGTGTACTTTTGAGTCCATAATCTCGTATCTCTCTCACTGTTACCATGGAAATGCACCCAAAGTTCTGGTCCTTTACAACTTCATGATGTCATTCAACACTGTATTTTATCTTTTCCGACTGTATTTGATCACATTCTCGGATCTGTGGGAGGACTCCACAGTCTGCTACAGACTGAAGATCTGGATCTAGCCAGTGCTGGCACTGCAGTAGAAGCATGTATTTGTATTTTGATTTCATTCAGAAATGAACAGAAATTTAAAGAATTACTCCATAAAGCAACAGCATTCGCAGTACCATTTAATATTGTTCCCGATGGTGTAACAGAAGGAAGAACCCACCCACTATTGCTTATCAGCTCATTTTGATGCATATGTGGTTAAAGGAGACTTAGTGAACAGCAACCAGTTACCATGGAAACAGATTATTGAACTAAAATTTACTACCGTGTTTTAGATGACATGAATGCAGAATGGAGACAACAATTTTCAAACAAGAGAGTAGACCTACTAAAAGCAGTTCAGGCTCTGAAACTAACAAGTCCTTTGTTTTTGGATAAAACAACACAATGTTATGTGTAATCACTATGGGGTACAACTTCCTGAAGAAGAATCGGTTGTAGCGTAAAGGTTCATTGGCATCTGCCTTCTGAAAACTGTCCATGGAACATCTCTTCATTGCTTGTGTCACTGCCAATGGCTATGTTTCCTGGCATCCACCAATTGGGTACCATTGCACTTGCTATAGCAGCCACTACACGTTCATGTGAACAATCCTGCCGTGCCCTAAAAAGAATAAAAACATATCTGAGAAGCACAACAGGTCAGGACAGACTAAGTAGTCTTGCCATGTTAGCAATTGAGTGTGAGGCAACACAACTAATAAATCCAGATGAAGTCGTTGACAGATTTGCCAAATTGTCAAACAGACATATCATCTTTTGTTTTCTGCTGACAGCACCAAAGAAAATTCCTGAATTATGTGGCATGATTAGAGGAGTGTAGTTGTGTGTTCTGAGTCTGACCCTTTTTGAACTTCGAGATTATATCACATCCAAAGCCTATATAGTCTCTGGTGTTACTCTTGTGCATTTTCCATTTTCAGTGTTACAGGTAGGTCTCTGTCTCTTGCACCCAGGTCACAATAGAGACATTCACCAAAATGTTTCACCAGTCTGTTTTCTTTTCTGTCTTTGTATGCAGTTTGCATATGATGATGACCTGATAATAAGTAGACACCAGAGCAGTCATTGGCAGTTGAAATAGTCAGTTGCAATTCAATGCAGTTGCAATCAGTTGCAATTGCATTGGATTGCAGTCATAAAATAGTGGAGTTGAAATCCACTGCAGTTGACAATTCCATGACCCATCCAGGTTTGTTTTTTGTGGTGCACTGCAGTGTGTTTACTCTTTTTTCTTTCCTGGAGGGGCCAGGGGGCTGTGAATATCTAATGGTCCTCAACTGCAGGCACCGAGCCTTACAGCCAATAAAATGCACCCCTGTGGCTCCTGGACATGAAGCATCCACCAATTAAAGGAGAGATCACAGGAGGAGCCAGGAGCTTGACAGTGTCTGTGACTGGCTGCACGAGGTGGCAGGGAGAGCATGCCTAGGTAGGAGAGGAGACTGTCAGCACAGGAGGCATCTGTGTTGGTGTGTGTGGGCAACAGAGTGAGCAGCATTTTTCTGCAGGGACAAAGTTTTGCAGTTCGGCCTTTAATTTAAAAATAAGTTAACTGTGTCCACTGTCCTGACATGTCCGGTGCCCAGAGAGAGACTAGTATGTGGCTGTGCAGGTCCCAGTCAGGCCTCCAGCAAAGCTAGGTGGCAATCGTGTGAAGGTAACAAGTCAGTGGTCTAGTCATGGTTGGGATCAGCCCATGACCCCATCGGCTGGGCCCATTGGGCGACTCTCATTCAGTCTCGGTCAGGTCTTCGGAGTCGGCGAGGAGGAGGTGTGGTGGGTGCACTAGTTCCACTGTGCGGAGTACTGGAGTGGGGACGTGGGTCTGGGTTGGAGACCAGCTGTGTGGGTTGGGAGGAGGGAGCATAGAGCTAAAAAGAAACACTGGTACAACCACCGAGTAGAGCAGCAGCAGCTGCCTGAGCCATGGAGCCATCCAACGATGCTGACCGAATCATCAACCGACACCTGACCAAACTGGCAACAGGCTACTGCAGTGAGCAAGGTACTGTATGGGATGTGTATGTAAGGCCTGCCAGGGCTGGGCAGTGGGCAATAGGAAGGAGGAGGATTGTCTCTCACAGACTACTCAGTCTGTCTGTGTGTCTGCTGTGTGCTGGGCTTGCTTGTCTGGCTGGTTGAGGGCTTGAGGGCTGTGGGTGTCAGGGGGCCAAACTTGAAAAGCCAAGGTGATCAATCATCATTGATCTACTGCTGGCAACCTGGTTGGACTCTCTCTAACTGTGGTGGCATTGTAAGTAAGTCAGGCTCCCCATGAGGTTGTGGAGCAGGCTAGGCGCAGGTGGTTGGTTGGTGAGCTCCCGGACCCATAGGAGGCTGGAGCGTGGAGCATGGCCGGTTAGGTCCAATGGATAAAATGTTTGTTGTTTGCCACTGTAGGAATCAGACAGACTAAATATTAAATTCCACAAGGCGAGATTAATACAATTCTAAAAAACACATTAGTGTATATCCTGAAAGCCAAAACAAGTTCAGAAACTGTGTCAGAAAATGTTTTTTTTTTTTTAATATGCATGAGTTTTTGTTTAGCTTTAAATTTAAACTATGGATACATCTCAGTTCTGGTATACCATACAGGAGGTATTTCTAGGGGTCCTCCCTTAAACTGTTTTTAGTCTTACAGATTCTATGACTACTAGTAAACTAACATATATTGATGGTTAGCTCTGTTTGCAAAAGGGTACCTTCTAGCTTCTATGGGGTATTTAAGAGGCCCTACCTATACTGTATTTTAGACTCACAGTTCTTTTTCTAAGTAACTAGTATTACTGCTGCTTATTTTTCTATACCGTATACTGTTTTACTGCCCTGCTTCAACTTGTTACTTTCAGGGACTTAATATATTTTGTTGTTGTTTTGACTGGTTATTGTGCTTTAGTGGGTCCCTACTATGTGTAGATTTGTTTCACTGCACTTTGTATTTGCATTTTAAAGAGCAGCCAGCTTCTTAGCTGCTGCTGACTGGTTGCTGCTCCATCCAACATATGCAATACCTCACCTGCCCCAGAGCTGAGGGGCATAAATAATTCCTTTTTTTTCTGCCCATTTATAAAGTTATAATTCTGCTAAATACCAAATGCTAAAAACAGAGCTGCTTCCTGACCTTAACCCACCAACACGCCCCCATGAAGGCACTTGCAGCCCTGTTTTGTGTTGTCAGAAGGCAAAGTCTGTGTGTGTGCGTGCTCCATTGATTTTGGGGGGGGGGCTTTGGGGCTTTTCCATACATTTTATTAACTTTCATAGTCAAAATTTTAATTAAAAAAAATATATGAAGTTAAAAAAGTATGACGAACTACTACATAATAAAATTCAACGATGGTGAAAGTTGAAAAAATGGTTGGATTTTCTTCAGTTAGTTGAAGTCAGAAATTTCAAGCTAGTTGAAAAAATCAGCCACAATGTGTGGTAAGTCAGTCATAATTGGTTTTTCAACTGACTCTGGGGTCTAATAATAAGACTGAGGCAATAACTAATTTAGAATAAATGTGTTCACTGGTTCACATCATGTACTCTATTGCAAGGTTTTCAGCTAAGTCCCTTTGCTTGTATTGCTGCAGATTGCCTAACTAGAACATGCTTCTAAAATTCACCATTTGCCATAATTATTCAAAAGTTCTTACAGGGGGAAAACTCACCAGGTCTGCCTGCCAGCCTGGCTCTAGTTTTGTAGTTAATCTTGTTATTAAAATTTGAAGAGCATAACATAGACATCATAAAACAATATATTATAACAAGTCTTAAAATATTAGAATCAAAGATTTACATATATCATAATGCCACAGGAGTTTAAAACATAGGAATGTTTGAACAAACACAAATTCTGCATGTAAAGACATTTAAGAAATAAAGCAGTAATAATATTTAATGAGCATTTAAGTAATGATGTATGTATATTATTTAAACTAAACTAAAATCTAACAGACATAACATAAAACATAAACCTCACTGTACCTCTTAATTATCAATTTCACTGTAGCCCAAATTGCACTTTATTATACTATACATCTGTTCAAGTGCCTAAGTCATCTAAAGTTATCTCACCAGCTGATATCTGAAATGCAGGGTGTGAAAACCCTAACATTGCCTTAATTTTAAAATATTACAGATTAGGAAATAAGGGGAAGGGGGTTAGCATCTTTAATATTTACCCAATACCTTATTTTGGTGGTGATTTGGGGGTTATACTTCCTTGGTCTGATATACCAGGCTATGTATTGAAGAATGGGACTCCTAGACAGAGTAGTATGTTGCCAATGTATGGTTCTTCAAATGTGATAGACGTTCATATTTTGCCTGGAGTGATTTTGTTTATGAATTCAGCAAAGGTAGGAATTTCCTTGAGTACCACTTCCATATTATTAAACACATGGCCTCTATTGACACTCGCATCAATTCATCAAATTGGGTTGATAAATTTTGTGCAGTTTTTGGCAAACCAACAATCAGACATTCTAGAGCAGTGATACTCACTCTGCTGCTCGCGAGCCGCACGCAGCTCTTTGATGTATTATGTGCGGCTCTTTTTGAGGTTCATAAACACTTAATTGACTGCATGTACAGGTAATCTGTGGCTCATCAAAAAATCAAACAGTGGTCACTCTGGTACCGTACATTTTTCTGCCTCTGTGTTAGCTGGTCAGCTGCTGGTTACTATGTGAGGGACAAGAAGAGAATATGTATGGGGCACTATTGTGCCACTGCCACCCCGCTACACATATTATTTTGCTACTCTTTTGTGGCTCATTAACACCTAATTGACCACATGTAATCTTCACCCCTTCAAGGAAACAAACCTGATTATGAACCGTGGGGGAAAGCAAATATGCATTGAAGAAGGAAGAGAGCTGTGGGGAAGGTGGATAAAAAGAGGAATGAGTCAAGGTAAAGGATGTTTTATGCCTGCTGAAGGATATTAGCTTAGTGTCTTTTTAAGTTTAACTCGTGGTGGTTGTCCCACAGTGAAACTGCTGCAGTTTGTCAGACCACTGACAGATAAACAAGTGAGGAATGGGAACAGCAGTTTTTCTGTAATCAGCTCACTGTCTTAATAAGGGAAACACTGCAGTGATACAAACTGCCAGTGCTGTCCCTTTGCAAATGTGTCAGTATAATTAGCTCAGTTTCTCAGATTGGCTTCATAATTGGCAGTGGCGGTACCACTGCATACCTTACTTATATGCATGCAGTCTTTAATCAGCTCACTGACGCAAACTGCCAGCTAACTCCACTCATAAACACCTGGTCATATCTATAAAATCTGAGCAAAGAAGCAATATTAAAAGCGTTCGGTATTTGCTCTTTAGTCAGTGAAAGTAATGTAGCTGCATTGTTCTTTGGGCACTAATTCCCTGTTCTTCTTGTTGGATCCCATTTATTTCCAGAATAAATGACAACCTATTCTAATGAAACAAGGGGATTTTAGTAGTTAGCCAGAGGCTTACTTAAAGTGAATTAAATCATTTTCCACTGTCAAACTGTGCAATTGTTTTTAGAAAATGAAGTAAATGTTCATTAAATTAATGTTTAGTATTCTTTTCTTTTACTTTGAAGTGCGTTTGCCAAAATTTAGAATAATGTGTATGTTGTGGCTCCTTGCCCAACTCTTAACTGCCCATGTGGCTCCTGAGCTGGTAAGGACTGAGTATCACTGTTCTAGAGATATGGGGATACATCTGTTTAATATGTGACTTAGGTACTGTGTGATCAGTGTTGGTTCCATGTGACAACGGCAATCGTGGAAAGGCGATTGCAGTTAGGGCAAGTGTATATCACCGAAAATCAATTTCGGCAATGTACATTCCTGGCGCACAGCAAAAGGGTGCCGGGGACTTGTTTTTTTTTTTTTTTATGTGGGGCCTGAGCCCCTCTCACCCTCCTACTAAAAGATTCTCAACTCTAGGAGGTGCATGTTGGGGGGTGCAAAAGCAGAAACACAAAAAAAAAAGTCCGGGAGCAACAAAATGAACGTGCTCCCAGAACCAAAACCCGGCACCCTTGCAACCCTAGCCTAGCACCCACCCACCATGGCACAGTGCCAGCTCACATCCCCCTGCAGCACTACACCTCATAAACCCTCCCTTCCCTTCTGTTCCATTGCACGGTGTGCTCGCTCCCGCCTGCACTCATGTACATATAACGATAGCCTGTCACTATATTCATAGTCACCCACCCTGCCTGGTAGCCCTGTGGACATGCACCGCAATTGAGTCACCCTTTTTGAAAGTGCTCAATCGCAGTCACCATTGTCACAGGCTACCATCAATGTCCAATAGGCCCTACTTTTGTCTGTGGAAAAGAAAAGTTTAATCATTACTGTGTTCTCTTTCTGTCTTTTTGTGCAGTTTAAGTATGAAACTAAGGCAATAAAGAATAATTAGCTTAAGTATGTTCCCTGCTTCAACCTACCTATTCTATTTCCAGGTATCAGCATCTAAATCCCTATGCTTGTTTTGCTGCAGATGTCATAGAAAATGCTTCTAGAATGCTCTGTTTGCCACCAAATTCTTAAAGATTTCATACTGGGGCAAATCCCCTCTGACGTCCCTTTTGGCAAAAGTCACTGAAGAGAATATGTGCCCCCCACACACACTTTTAAAATCCTGCTGATGCTCCTGTGCAAAAGGCTGCTTCAAGACTCAGGAGGAGCAGGAGGAGGAAGAAATATTTTTTAATTTTTTTTTTTAGGGATGCCACCAAGGTGCCACCTACAGGGGTTGGGCACCATCATGTTGCCAGCTGATACACTCGCACTTCCCACTGCCCAGATCACACTGCAAAAGGCTGCTTCAGGACTCAGGAGGAGGAGGAGGAAGTACATTTTTAAATTTTTTTAAGGATGCCACCAAGGTGTCACCTACAAGGGCTGGGCACCAGCACAGTGTCAGTTGGTACACACTTGCTGCCCACCATCCAGATCACACTGCAAAATGCTAATTCAGAACTTAGGAGGAGGAGGAGGAAGAAACATTGTTTTTAAAGTTTTTTATGGTATTTCTCCAAGGTGCCACCTTCGTAGCCTGAGCACTGGCACATTGCCAGCTGGTACACACTTGAGGCCCACTGCCCAGATCACACTGACCACATTAATCACACTGGAAAAAGGCAACTTCAGGACTCAGGTGGAGGAGGAGGAAGAGAAATAAATAATTTTTTAAAGATTTTTTATGGGATACATTATGGTGCCACCTCCAGTACATGGGCCAGATACCAGCACGCTGATGGTTGGTACACACTTGCTGCCCACTGCCCAGATCACACTGGCCATCCAGATCAAAGTGCAAAAGGCTGCATCAAGAGTCAGGAGGGGAAGGAGGAAAAATATATATATATATTTTAAGTGTTTTATGGGATGCCACCAAGGTGCCACTTACAGGGGCCTTGTACTGGTATGATGCCAGTTGCTACACACTTGAGGCCCACTGCTTAGATCACACTGCCCACCCAGATCACACTTCAAAAGGCTACTTCAGGACTCAGGAGGAGGAGGAAGAACCATTTTTTTTATTGTTTTATGGTATTTTACCAAGGTGCCACCTACAGGGGCTGAGCACTGGCACACTGCCAGCTGGTACACACTTGAGGTCCACTGCCCAGATCACTCTTCTCACACAGATCACACTGCCACTCAGATGACATTGAAAAAGGCTACTTCAGGACTCAGGAGGACCAGGATGAAGGGGAAGAAAACATTTTTTTAACTTTTTTAAGGGATGCATCATGGTGCCACCAACATGGGCCAGGTACGAGCACAGTGATGGCTGGTACACACTTGCTGCCCACTGTCCAGATCACACTGGCCACTCAGATCACACTGCAAAGGGCTGTGTCAGGAG
This sequence comes from Neoceratodus forsteri, assembly GCA_016271365.2. Lineage (NCBI taxonomy): Eukaryota > Metazoa > Chordata > Ceratodontiformes > Ceratodontidae > Neoceratodus > Neoceratodus forsteri. The sequence goes on from CM028129.1 coordinate 31,411,914, forward strand.
GAGGAGGATGATTTTTTTAAAGTTGTTTTATGGGAAGCCACCAAGGTGCCACCTACAGGGGCCTTGGACTGGCACACTGCCAGACGGTACACACTTGCTGCCCACTTCCAAGATCACACTGCAAAAGACTGTTTCAGGACTCTGGAGGAGGAGGAGGAAGAAAAACTTTCTTTTAAGTTTTTTTTTATTGGATGGCACCAAGGTGCGACCTACAGGAGCTAGGCACTGGCACGCTGCCAGCTGGCATAGATTTGCTGCCTACACCTCAAATCACACAGTAAAAGACTGCTTCCAGAGTCAGGTGGAGGAGGAGGAGGAGGAGGAAGTTTTTCTTTTTGTGGGAAGCCACCAAGGTGTCACCTACCAGGCTCCGGGCACCAGCACACTGCCAGCTCAGCTGGCACACACTTGCTGCCCACTGCCAGATCACACTGTACAAGGATGCTTCAAGAGTCAGCAGGAGAAATGACTAATTAAAAAACTGCCACAAAAAGAACTGAACGTTGAAACTGCAGAGGATGCCACCAATGTGCCAACTACCTGTGGCCAGGCACTGTCTTGCTGCCAGCTGGCACATATTTTCTGCCAGCCCAGTAAAACTAACAGAGTAACTCCCTAAAAGCATCTGCCAGGAGCTTGTAGTTCCCTGCTAAAATGCTACTTCTGCAACAAAAAAGGAAAAAATGGCCACAGGCAGAATGCAATCTCATAAGCCCCATCTACTCACTGCCCAACAGAAAGCACAACTCCTCCTATCCCACCAGTCAGGCAAGCCTCTGGTACCAGAGGCCAGCTGCAAGCCTGCATGGTGCAGCACTGCTGCTTTTTTTCTTCCTTTTCCTACTGTATTCCAAGTTGCAGCCGTTAACTTCAGACAACTGTCAAATCAACAGTTCAAGATGAAACCTTTTTTAAGAAATGAAATTAAAGACTCTCTATGTGAATAAAGTTATGGAGGAGGGTTTTCATTGTTAGTATGTTTTTGTATTAGTGTCAGCACGGTAACTAATTGTATGCTTTCTATTTTCTACTAAGTTGATGTGCTTGCCGGATAAGGGTGATGGATGTGCTTAACCTGAACAACTTCAGAAAGCCCCACAGACAACATTGTTTAGAATTATGGATGTCCAATTAAGCCTCTGCAAAGAAAAGAAGCTATGGAGCATTTGCCTAGCAACGGCATCAAGAACTAAAGGACTTAACAAGAAAGCTTAATCGATGTTTTTCTTTTTTAATGTATGTGGATTCTTGTTATAAATGGTGGGGAGGCTATTAGATTTTGATTGTCTTATTACAACAGACTGTGCTATCATACAGAATATATTGTAAACATGGATGTTCATGTTTTTTAGAAGGCTTTGTATTAAGAAATTAATTAAGTTGATGATTGTTGCTAGTATTTATTCCAGTAAGGGGACGAGTAAGACAAACCCTTGAAAAAGCACCCGCAGGGGTGTGAAACACCATCAGTTTGTGTACCGTGGGGTAATTTATACATATTGTTTGTGCCGTGTATTTGCTTTTTAAAGATTTTGAGCTTAATAAATGTATGCTTTTAACCCCAACATCTATGGAGTAAGTCTCAGATCCTTTTCTGGGGTCTCTGGATAGGTGTGGAGTCTTTTCCTTAATACAGTTATTTTGTTATGCGACCCAGACAGTCTCTGAACTGGGGCGGCTAATTTTTTTTCTGCAATAACCGTCTAATCAAACTTTTTGGTGAAAATTTAAGAAAAAATTTGCTTTTTTTACTAGCTAATCTAACTAGATTTGCACAACACCCTTCCTGAGCCACCTATCAGCTTGATGCTGAGTGCATGAGTGAGCATTCCTGCTGGCTCATGTTGGGTTGAGCTGCATAGCTATGTCAAAGAGGCTGGCCTAGCCTGTGAGTCACAGTAAAGTTAACTGTTTCAGGTGTGAACTGCAGTTTGTGGTTTAACTGATTTGACAAGTCCACATCATTCAGACCAGGGCGAACCAGTAAACCCAAATGTCTGCCCATTTGGTCTGAAAGTTTGCCATCATCCAAAAGAACTGAACACCCAAAGTGTGAGGTGTTGGATTCTTTTGTAGAACCAAACATGTAGCTTTACAACAAAGCATACAGCAAGGTATTGAGGAAGCTTGGGTGTATAGGCAAGAATTTTGACAGAAGAAGTTGAAGTGATTTTGCCACTGTACAGGTCCCTGTTGCAGTCTCACCTAGAGTGCTGTACCAGTTCTAGAGTCCTGTCCTGAGGAAAGACATTGACAGATTGCAGTTGGTACAGTAAAGGGTCAGTAATGTGATCCAGGGTCAGCAGGGCAGATCCGATGAGGATTGACTGAAGGTCCTAAATATGTACAGTGGTAGTTACAAAACAGTTGACCGGTTCCTCAGTATTTTCTGTGAACTGTGGGAAAAGTACTGTGGATTCACCACTACCGTAGTAAAAAAATGCATTCAATGGCATTGTTTATTGCCCCATGGTATGCGGTAAATCTGTGGTATTTTTTTTCTGCCACTGACGGAAAATACCAGGGTACCAGTCAACTTTTTTGTAACTACCACTTTATTCACTGGAGGCTGGGCTGGAGTGAGGGGACATGATTGAAGCATATAAGTTTCTCAGGGGTATAAACAAGTTAAATAACCAGGACCTATTTGCAAAAAATAAAGAAGTAATCACTAGGGGGCAAGACTGGAGGTTGGAGGAGGGTACGTTCTACTTCACTGAGAGAGTCGTGGAACTGTGGAATAGATTGCTGCCTGAAGTGGTGGGAGCAGCTACCCTTAACAGGTTTAACCATGTTTGGGACAGGGCAAGGAGATTTATAGCTCCTAAGGGGGCAACATGGGTTTGAGGGGTTTGGGAGTGGGGTAGAAGAGTGCCCAGAGGAAGTAATATAGTAAGGGCAGACTTGATGGGCATTCAGTCTTCTTCAGCTGTCAAATGTCAAGTTTCTGTGTTTAATATCTCTGTCCCTTTTTAATGAGTATTGCAATCTACTGCTGCTGCTACTGCTATTGCTACTGCTGCTGTGATGACTCTGCTGTACTAGTGGTGTCATCAAGACCTAGTGCCACAACAGCTACCATCATCAGATATGCTTTGTTAGGTAGCTGAAGAAGATAATAAAAAATGGTGGGTGTGGTGTTAGAAACATAATTTGATAGCAGATAAAGACCACTTGGCCTATCCAGTCTGCCCATTGAAATTCCTAGCAGAGGTGGGATTTGAACCCATGCCTCCGAAGAGACTAGAGCATAAATACAGTACCTTAGACCACTCAACCACATTACCACTACACAAATAGACTATAGTATGCTAAGGGTTGCTGATTCAGCACTGAAATCTTTAAGAGCCTGTCCATGTTTCAAAATCAAACAAGGTATTGCAGCACACATGACAGATATTGCTCACAGGCTTCTTCATCAAATTACATAGCCTGGAACACAGATTCTGCTCCATGAGTCTCGCTGCCATGTAAAACACTGAGTTCCACCTTGTGGAAGCCTTTTTAATTAAGAAAATCTGAGGAATATTGTACTTTTGCTGGAAAGACTAATGAGCCCAATGCATTCAGGGGAGTGATGGAAACATCTTCTGATGCCTCATAGAGTGCCCAGTGTTCATTTTCTCTGTGCATGTTTGTCAAGCACATGATTCACCACCATGTGCAGAGCAAGGTGTGTTGGGGCACTTTCTGTCACTGATCACCTCCAGCATGTTACTGCCACTGTCTGTTATAAAGGTTCCCATCCTCAGATTACGAGGGTGCAGTATATCCAGATATATATCATAAAGTGAATGAACTGTAGAATGTTTTCTCCACTGTGCTTCCCTCCATAACCAACACATTAGGTAAGATACTTCCTCCATTGGTGTGCATTTGTTGATGGCCTGTTTCAGTATAGGTCCTGAAGGGTTTGGTGGAGGCAGAGGCAGAATGGGAATTGTAATGAAGCTTGATTTGGACACGCAGCCCAATCAGCAGTGAGGCTTGTGATGTTTTTTTCACTACTGCTATAGATATTACTAGTGAAAAGCACATAACTTCCCCACTGCCTTCCTCGAAAATGTCACCATGTGCCTGTGCACTGCCTCGTGTATATTGGGGAGAACATGCCTGAAAAATGTGAAGAGTGATGGAATGTTGTACAGTATTTGAGCTTCACTTGTCAAAGAATCATAGACTCATGATGGCAGAAAAGGACCTCTTGGCCCATCTAATCTGTCTTTTTCAGCATGAGGTCATAATGTCACACTTAAAACTGTCCACATCAAGAATGCAACATGCAAATCAGCATGCAGCATTATAACGTCAGCACAATACGCCAATTAGAACAATTATGCCACATACTAAACATAGAAACATAGAATTTGACGGCAGATAAGGACCGCTTGGCCCACCCAGTCTGCCCATTTCCCTACCTAATGGATAAGCTGCAGATCCTAGTTAACCAGCAGCCTACTTCTTCCTACCCTCACCCCCTAGAATTGCCTTATGACTCTCCCATGCATGCTTGAATTCCACCACTGTTTTTGACTCCACAACCTCCTCTGGAAGGCCGTTCCATGCATCCACACCCTCTCTGTGAAAAATTACTTCCTTACATTACCTCTGAGCCAAATCTCACTAAGTCTTGGGTTGGGTCACCCATCGCTACTTCGGTCAAAGCCCACGCCCAGGTCTGCTCAATTTTCAAATATAACCAACGTACAGACTTGGAGCAACCCATCACGGGAAACCCGAACATTAAACTGGATGGGAAAACTCTTTCCACTGCCTGGATCCCACAACTTCGGAAGGTCAAACTCAGCTATTTCTGGGCTGAGACTGAACAAAAATTGGCGTCCTCTATAGACATTCTAGCAAAGGCAGACCTGCCCAACTCCAATATTTTCAAGCTATTTCAACTACGACACCTTTTAGTAAAACCTTGGATCCCATCTCCGTCTGTCGAGCATCCCCGTTCTGGTCCGAGATGACACTAAGTGTAGGCCTTCCTCACGCAATTTCCAAAATATTTAAAACCTTGTATAATCAGTTACACCCTGGCCCCTTTAGGCCTAGGACTTTCTGGGAAGCCCTCCTGCCAGGAACATCCTTCAGGTGGGAGACACTCTGGGAGGGGGTTGTCATCATTATATTAGTCAGGACAGACTCCGTCTTATACAGTTCCGTATTTTACACAACCTCTATTACACGCCCCAGAAGATTGCTAGGTTTGACATTACACACTCTGCCACCTGTTTGCGCTATGGCGAAGGCGACGGCAACCCACTACATATTTTCTGGTCCTGTCCCAAAGTAGCCCCTCTCTGGGAGCAAATTAGGGCACGGGCAGACCCCCTGTCAGGCTTAGATGAGTCATTCTCGATCGACACTTGCCTGCTCGGAAAGGACTCAGAAATCCCCGTGAAGACACACAAATACCACATTGCCCTTATAGCCATGACAGTCAAAAAATGAGTACTAAGACATTGGAAGGACAATGTGATGATATCATACAGTGAGTGGTTGACGGAGCTATTACACTGTCTCAGAGTTGAGAAGATGATCTTCAGCTTGCGTAACAAATTGTGTAAATTCAATGATATATGGGCCCCTTTCCTCATGCTTTACTCTTAGTACCTGCCACTACTTTATTACAAAGCAAAGCCTTGTTAGCCACATCAAGGCTCCACACTGTGTAACCTGGTCTGGACGAGCGGGGATATAGGGGGGCTGGGGGTGGAATGGGGGTAGCGGGGGGAATGAGGGATTGTTTTTTTTTTTTTTTCCTTTTTCCTTTTCTAGTTTTTGTTGTTCATTATGTTTAGTCTTATTTCCCAATGAACATGTCTCTTCTAAGTTCCCTGGACCATGTGCATTTGTATGTTGGAAACTTCAATAAAGATTTAATGTAAAAAAAAAAAAATACCTCTGAGCCATCCCCCCATCTTCAAATTGTGCCTCCTTGTTCTTGCACACCTCTTTTTTTGAAAGATGCTACCCTCTTGGACTTTGTCGATTCCCTTGAGGTACTTGAAAGTTTCTATCATGCCCCCCCTCTTCCTCGAGGCTATACATATTAAGCTCCTTAAGTCTCTCTTCATATGTCTTCCGGTGCAGACCCTGCACCATTTTAGTTGCCCTCCTCTGGACAGCTTCCATCCTGTCTATGTCTTTGCGGAGATTGGGTCTCCAGAACTGCACGCAGTACTCCAGATGGGGTCTCACCAGCTGTCTGTACAGAGGGATAATAACTTCCTGTTTTCTACTGGTGATGCCTTTCCCTGTGCATCCCAGTATCTCCCCAGCCCTCCTTGCTGCCCTCTCACATTGCTTGCCCACCTTTAGGTCATCTGATATGACTACCCCCAGGTCATTTCCATTTTTGTTGTTGTTAGTATCCTCCCCCATTGTGTACTCTTCCCTGGGTTTTGTTTCCCAGGTGCATAACCTTGCACTTCTTAGCATTGAATCTAAGCTGCCATACATTTGACCATTCCTCTAACCTTGCCAAGTCCCTTCTCATCCTTCCACCCCACCTTGTGCATCAGCTCTGTTGCAGATCTTTGTGTCATCTGCAACGGGACATACTTTCCTTCCTGTCCCTCTGCAATGTCACTTATAAAGACATTGAAGAGGACCGGTCCTAATACTGAACCCTCCGGTACCCCACTAGTAACCCCCCTTTCTTCAGAGTGGACTCCATTTACTATTACTCTCTGTGTCCTATTCTCCAGCCAATTCTTTACCCAGGCTGTCATCTTGGGATGCACTCTCAGGCTGGCTAACTTGTATATTAATCTTTTGTGTGGAACTGTGTCAAATGCCTTGCTAAAGTCTAGGTAGGCCACGTCCACAGCCCCTCCCTGATCTACTACTTTGGTCACCCAGTCAAAGAAATCTATCAGATTTGTCTGGCATGACCTTCCCACTGTGAATCCATGCTGCCTTGGGTCCTGAGCCCCTCTGGCCTCTAGATACTCAACAATTCTTTCCTTCAGAAGTGATTCCATCATTTTCCCTATCACTGAGGGGTTCACCCCCTCACCCCCCCCAGGCTAAATATAATTAACTCTGGGGGGTCATGTACTTTAAGAAAAGGAAAAACTCGGAGCAGGGATATTTTTGTTTCCTGCACCAAAAAAACACACCATAGTGGGACCTGGGGAGAACCAAACCACAGGACAAGTTCCCCAATGTCATCAGAGGCAGGTGCTCCAGCCACTCCACCAAGGAAGCGGCTCAGCCAGGGACCACCCCAGCACCATCCTTCACCTTCCCCAATGTCAGCCTACAGCGACTGGGGTAGCGGTTCTTACCACATGCTAAAAGGACACCTGTCACTGTAAAACCATACCGCTTGTTACAGCGCAATATTCCATGTGCAGTTCTGTCCACTCTATATTCATCCAGTACCACCCCTTTCTCCCCCCATTCTTTCCTCCTTCCTCTGAGAGCTCCCACCCCACTGCCCTGCAACCCTATGTTGTCTTGAACGCCAACACTGTTTCAGACGCCACCACCTCCTCTAGAACAGAAGGCAAAAATCTCTGCACTCACTCCAATGACAGCACAAATGTTTCTTCAAGAAGGTTTTTTTTTCAGTTGTTTAACCAGGAGTAGCACAATAAGCTGAAAGCTTTTTTAACAGGAGCAACCTGGGAGCACAGGGAACTTAAGTGACTTGCTCAGGGTCACACAGTATGCAAGTTGAAGCTGTGGGATTCAAACCCAGGTCTGGTCTGCTGGATGTCACCAGATTTGCTGCTCATTAAACCACTGTGTCATATTGCCTCCCTTTTCAAACATTTATTGTAGTAGGGTAGCCCAGAAACAATGCCCTACATCCCCAGTATTTCAGCCTGACACAGGGCCTTCCTCAGGGGTGAGTATGAGGAGGCACATGACAAAATTCAATTTAAAGCACAGTTTTAGACACACTCTCCCAAAGTGTAAAATTATTAAAACAAGGCTACCTAAGCAAAGAAATTCACAACCTAATTCACATTCATTATACAAAATTCGTAAAGAGAACCCCATAAGATGAATTCATCAAATAATTTTGTCTTTAATATATGACATTTTTTTTAATTTTCCTATACATTCCATTAGCATTTAACAATGCATACTCATAAAGGTCCAAATTACATAGGTAATTATAAATGTAACAAAAACAAAAGACACTAACTTTGGTGGCTCTATATCACATTCTTTCATATTTAAATCTTACAGTTAAGTCAATTAGAGCAATCAAAGAAAGGGAAAGGGGAGAAAGAAGGGGGGGGGAGATCCAACTAACACAGAGGCACAACATTAATTCCTGTTTGCAGTGAAAAATGAGACTACCGTAGTGTTTACTATGGTTGTATTTAGTAGTGGTAAAGCATTTTTTTAAGAAACATATTGGAACAATAATTATAAACAAAAACACATATTCCAAGTTGGACAGAGGAAAAGGCAAAATGTTCACCCTTTTGTACTGGGTTTAACACTATTGGCAATGAAAGATGTTTGCTAAACTTTGTAAGCTGTTGTGTATTGCTAAAATATTTTGGAGTACCAGGGGTTTCAAAGATACTGTTAAAGGTCACATATACTGTTTTTTACATTTTATTAGACACTATAATTCTTTTGTGTTCTTGGAAGAAAATAAATCTCCTAGTGAGGGGGGAATCACGTGATGCTTTCTCCCTAAGCGGTCGCAAAGTGCTATCTCTCCCACTCCAACGACCTAATTTTCTCGGGGTTTTTTTCGGCAAATCGGAAGATCGCCGTTCCTATCTGAATCAGGTAACATTTTAAGCTGTCAGATAACACCAAACATCGAAACAGCTGAAATTTGAAGGCAGCATCAGGAGAAATGGAAGCCAAAATGAAAACGGTCCTCCCGACCAGAACGCCTCCCACAACGCCAGACAAGCAGGCCAAAAAAGTCAAAATACACAAAGCCAGTGCAAGTAAAAGGCTTCAACCTCCAGTAGTGGCAGCCCCTCTTTTGGAGGAGAGATTTTTAATTGAAATGGCTTCCTTAAGAATGGCCTTTGTAGAATTCTCCACAGATTTGAAAGAGATGCAAGCGGACCTCAAAGAAACTAATAGGGCCCTGTCTGACGTCTCTGCCCGTACGGCTTCACTGGAAACCTGGCTAGCCCATATGGAGCCCGAAATGTCTTCTATCTGGCACAAATTACACAAGGTTGAGCTAAAACTTTATGATCTTGAGGGCCATAATAGGTGCAACAACTTGGTTATTTTTGGGCTCCCAGAAGAAGCCGAGGGGCACTCGCCTATTCCATTTACACAAAAGCTATTACTGAAAATTGCAGGTTCTCCTCCACACTCTACGTTCTATGGTGTCGAACGTGCCCACAGAGCTCTAAGGCTGAAGCCCCCTGTAGGACAAAGCCTGGACCGCTTATCTTGAAACTATTGAGCTACATAGATCGTCAGCACATTCTGACCGCAATCAAAGATCTCAAAGAAGTAAAATGGGAGGATAGCCTGATACAAATCTCTTAAAATTTACCTGTGGCAACTTGACAAAAATGGGCAGAGTACCATAATTCGGTCACTAAATTAATTGCTGCCGGAATAAAGTTTCGCATGCTTTATCCCGCTCAGCTGTCTGTGCTTCAGGGGGGCAGCTGGAAAACCTTCGAGAATGCAGGGATAGCAGCCAAAGAGCTTGCACTTCTCTTCCCACATCTCTTCACTCAACGTTAATGTAATACTGCCAATAGGTTTATGAAGGATCCTGCATTGTTGGGATGGTATTGAGGGGGCAAGGGAAATTGATGTTGCTGTTAATGGGCTTGTGTCCCCAAGAGATGTTTAAATCCTAAGAAGTGGGTCCCGAAGTGATGGAATTGGACTGGTAAGTTGTGGAGGTTTTGCCCTAAGGATCCTCGGTTTCTTCGGATAAGCGGCCTCTGTCCTCATTTGCTGTGAGTGGAGGAGACCCGTGAAGGCGAGTCCTGGAATCACATTTCTGCTGTATGCGAGTCATTCTGATCAGTCAGGCTGAAAAAAAGCCTGTGAAGAGTCTCTTCTGCTCCTTTTTATTTCTCTGGCTCGTACGTAGTTATGGGAATAGAGCGAAGTTTTAAGTTAGCATTGTACAGGTCGGACATCACGATTGTGCGCGTGATCGCGCAGTAGTGGACAGTGAAAGAGAACCTCCGACTTGCGACTGAAATTATGGTGATAAAACGCCTTCTGACGTTACTATTCCAATAATGGGGGCTTTACTGTGAATTTTTTTTTTTCACCTAGGGACTGGGAGGGTTTTGTGCTGCACAAATAAACTTTTAGGAATCAGGTGCTTTTTGCCTGGTCATAATTTATGATATGATCTGTTTTTACAATGGGGTTGTTAGAGTTCAGTATTGGAAGAGGTGTTTTAGGCTTTAATGGGGGCAACAATTATTTGTTTTCTTCCCCATTACTGGAGTAATATTAAGATAAAATCTGCTAGTATGCCCCCAAGAGAACACAGATTAGCAGGAAATAAGAAGGTGACATCTGTTCTTTATTAAACTAGGGAACTGTTTCTGTTAACAATTGCTTTTCATTGGGTCACTGGGGTGGGAGGGGGTATGCATGTTTGCCTGGCTACCGGAGAAACAGTCATGTACCATTTATTATGGTTGGGACCGCCAAAATTTGTACTTTGGTTATGGTTGGTTGATGGATTTGTTTTATACTATAAAGAAGGGGGTCTAGGGCTAGGCCCTTCAGGCCAAGCTTGGTAGATGCAAATAAGGGGGGGAGGGAGTTGGGGATAAAATATGGAATATGGGATTGTCTGCCACAACATTGGGACTAAATGTTTTTTTTTTTTTCCTTTTTTTCTCTTCCTTGGACTGGTACTCAGAATTATACTTTTTCACTCTTTGTTATAGCATACGTAATTACATGATTCCACATGGCTAGTTTTAAATATTGTTTCTGGAATATAAAGAGGGCTCAGACTCCTGCCAAGAGGTCCAAGATTCTACTTCATTTAAAAAGTCTTCAAATTGATGTGGCTTTCTTACAAGAAACCCATCTTAGGGACAGTCAAATCCATTATCTATGTAGAAATTGGGTAGGTCAAGTATTTGGGGCTGGTATTGACTCTCGGAGAAGAGGGGTTGCCATTCTGATTGCCCGTAAAATCCCATTTCACCTTATATAACAAATTTCTGATCTGGAAGGTAGATTTGTTTTTCTGAAGGCCCTGTTGGGACACTCTGAACTGGTACTAGGCTCCATTTATGGCCCTAACTGTGATGACCCTGCATTTTTTATGAACCTCATGGATCTTCTTGCCTCCTGGACAATGTTTCCCATAGTATTAGGAGGTGATTGGAGCCAGGTGCTGTCTAATATTAGATTCGATTATTTCCTAATAACAGTAGACCATTTTTAAGGGGTATCTCAAGCCTATTATACATCAAAGGTCATCTCTGATCATTGTATTGTTCATCTTCATTTGGCTCTATCTCCTAATATACAAAGAGATAGAATTTGGAGGTTGAATAATCAACTTTTGAAATCAGAAGACCAACTAGTGCTCCATCAAACTTTCATCTCTAACTTTATGGATATTAATGCCCCATCACAGCCCAGAAAAGATTTTCTGTGGGGTTCACTGAAATGTGCATTGAGGGGGGAATTAATCATGTTAACGACAAAGAGGAAGAAACAAAGAGCAGCTGCTCTTTCCTCAATTTTAGCCCAGATAGAGCATCAGGAGAGGCTTCTCCTCTCCTCGGCCCCTATAGAAGAGTGGGAAAAGTTGGAACTACTACGTTCCCAGTACAATCATTTATTGGCAGAAAAGGCAGAATTCTTAATGCTTCGCTCCAAAGTATCTTATTTTGACAAAGGTGAAAGAGCAGGGAAGCTAATGGCTCTTTGTCTACGGACCCAAATAACTGATAAAATAATCACCTCAATTTACTCGATGACTGGGGAACTTTTATCTCCCCCCCCCCAGGAAATTGCCAATGCTTTCCAAGAATACTATTGATGATTATATTCTGCACCCGAACTCCCCTCTCTGTCTCAACAACTCAACAATTTCCTCCAAGATATGAATCTTCCTAGATTAGCAGATAATCAGGTTAATATTTTGAAGGCTCCAATTACATTAACAGAAATTTATGAAGCTATAGAGTCTCTTGCCCTAGATAAATCCCCTGGCCCAGATGGCTTTACTACTAATTTCTACAAAGAATTTAAGGGGATAATTGCCCCTGTCCTTTTAGACACTTTTCATTATATTTACAGATATGGAATATCTGATACCTCTCTGACTCAGGTAATTATAATCATTATTCCCAAACCTGGCAAAGATCCCCTCTACATTACTAATTATAGACCAAGCTCTTTAATTAATCTAGATCTTAAGATTTTAGCCAAAATTCTTGCTTCCAAAGTAGCCCAGGTCTGGGAATCCCTGATAAGTATAGAACAGGTAGGGTTTGTGAAGGGCAGATTCTCTTCAGATCATCTTAGGAAAATAGCGTGCCTCTCCTCTGTGTCCAGGGATTCGTCTGTACCGGCAGCACTTGTTTCCTTGGATGCAGAAAAAGCTTTTGACAGGGTTTCCTGGGAATACCTTTTCATGGTATTAGCTAAATACCATTTTCCAATGGAAAATGGGTCAAAACATTGTATACTTCCCCATCAGCTCAAATTCACAGTAACGGGATTCTCTCATCGTCTTTTAGGTTATTTCAAGGAACCCGTCAAGGTTGCCCACTCTTCCCATTCCTTTTTAACTTATATTTAGAACCTTTTATTAGGAAAATTAACAGCTTGAAATCTGTATCTGACATAGTAATAGGCGAGAGGGAATATAACAATTCTGTGTATGCTGACGACATACTCCTCCATATTTCCAACCCTGTGCAGTCAATACCCACTGTTTTTAAAATCATTTCCCAATTCGAAGCTATTTTGAATTACAAGTTAAACACTGGAAAACGGAGGTTTTTCCACTTAATAAACACATAGTGAAATCTGAAATAACAAATCTGGGATTACAATGGAACTCCACAAAATTTAAATATTTAGGGGTCTACTTGCACTCTTCCATCAAAAATATGAAAAAAACTTAATTTGGATGATCTAGTCAAAACTTTATCAGAAGATCTTAGACATTGGTCAAAATTACCTCTTTCTATATGGGGATGCATGAGCATATTAAAAATGAATGTGCTACCTAGAATTCTATATCCTTTACAAATGTTTAATGGGGCTTTTCCGTTATCATGGTTTTTCCAGCTACAGAGTATCCTCAACAGGTTTATATGGCAGGGGAAAAAAGTTAGAAGGAGTTATTGTAAACTTACATGCCTTAAAAGTGATGGGGGACTTCAAGCTCCCAATTTTTATATATACTATCTCACTATTCACTTGACGAGGATTAGATATTGGCTGCAACCTCCTGTTAGTAGTATAGGGCTTACTTACTGTCCTTCCTGGGTTAAAATTGAACAATCTCTCTGTTTTGAAAACAATATAGACCCCAAGGCCCTTCCTTACATAAATAAGAAGAAACTTCCCCTATCCTTAAAAGAAACACCATTAGATTCCGCACTTCAAACACACCATCAATTAATTAATTTTCTCAAAGTGGATGCATATAAAGACACTGCCCAACCCTTGTTTTCCAATCCTAATCTTTTAATCTCAGGCAAAGCAATTAAATCTCACCTCTTTTGGCTGGATATGGGTGTTGTTAGTGTGAACCAGTTGGTTCATGATAAAAAGCTTCTTTCTTATAATGAAGCTAGTCATCTTTTTAGCTGGTCCACTAGATATGTTTTCAAATATTTCCAGATATCTCACATGCTGATACAACATTTTGGTCAGGAAGAATGGAACTGCCCCTTTACTTCTGCCATATCTCCTTTTATTTTTCCATCCCCTCTTCTCACATTATATCCTACTCATATAAATTTCTCTTAACAAAAGTTGTTATTCTGGAGGGCACGAGGGTTTATCGGTGGGACAATATCCTATCCCCAACTTCTTCTCCCCGGAACTGGTGCACCATTTGGAAGCACCTATATAAATATATAAAGTGGGATAGATATAGATTGATGCAATTTTACATTAACCATGATTTATTCTATACCCCACTTAAACTACATCAAATGGGAAGGGCAGCATCTGATCAATGTCCTAGGTGTCAGCAGGGTCCGGCTGACCTGCTTCACATGCTTAGGGCCTGTGATAAAATCACTCCATTTTGGCATAGTATCTAAACATGTCTTGACCCACTTTTAGCATTATCAGATTATTTCAAAATCAGAAATCTGTGTTTTAGGAGAATACGCTGGTTTACGAGGGTGTCAACAGAGGGCACATATGGCCCTAATATCAAGCTGTGCTAAAACAGTCATTTTGAGACATTGGCAGGAATCAAGCACTCCTACATATATGGAATGATATAAAGAGATTATGTTTGCCTTACATGCAGATTTCATCATTGCTGGGGTTAATAATAGAATGGAGAAGTACAAATCAAGATGGGAATCACTGTACATCCATTTAGGGATTTAATAGTTTTTAAATCTGTTTTATAGATTTTTTTCCTTTCTTCTTCATAGATATGTACAGGTAGTACGGTAAGGTAATTGTGTTATAACACCTTTGGTCATTTATATATTGGCAGACACAGGGGAGGGAGGGGGGAAGGTGGGTGGGGACCAGGCAACAATAATACAGTTTCGAATTTAACATGAGGTAATCTATAAATATGTACCTTAACAAGAAACATGTGTATCTACTTCCTCTTATTCTTTTGTTATAATATGACTGTGTGTACAATTTATTCATTGTCTGTTCTGCTGTGACGTGTTGTTGTTGTTGAAAAAATTTAAATCAATAAAGTTTATTAAATAAAAAAAAAATCTCCTAGAGAGAAAATAATTCTCCTAGTGGTTATTTACATGTTTCCCTTTTGGGGGGCACAGAACCAACTAGCTAAAAAATAGAAAACATATATGAAAAACAGCTCATCTGGTAAAAGTCCCATCCACAAGTATGGCCATTATCTGTTAGCAAATGGGTATGTCCAAAGTGTCATACTCTCAAATACTTTCCAAAGAAATGAAAGATACCAGGCTGATTTCCACAGGGTTTATCTGTAAAAAGAGAAAAGAAAAAAAAAAACAGTGTTATATTATTTTTGTTCACAGATACAGAGCAAAGTCTATCTCTTCATTCAAACCCAATGGTGCTGCTGTTTTCAGCTGATGTATCTATTTAGTTTCCCCTTTGTGATAAAATGTGGGTTCTATTCCCTCCCCTTGGGTTGCATTTGACATGTTCCCAGACAGTGAATTTTAGACAAACTGGCTTGTTTTCAAGCACTTCAGTAAAATGTGCCCCTATGGAATTCATGCAATTGCCATTTATTATTGCCCTGACATGTTCTTGTATCCTAAGTTTACACGAGCAGGTCTTGTTGTCATGCCTACGTAGTAATATGGGCAAGAGCATCAACAAATGTAGATTACAAATGGTGTGGTGCATGTAGTAAATTCATATAATTCATACTTTACACCAAGTTTTTCAAAGATTTTGACTGTCCGGGTATATTGGCACGCATTACATCTGCCACATTTAAAATGTCCTTTTGGTTTAACACCAAGCCTTCTGTTGTCTTTTGGTGTACTTGGTGAAAAGTGGCTTCTGGTTATTTTGTCCCCTAAGTTTTTTCCCCTTTACTAAAAGTAAATCTGAGATTTGAATATATCTGATCTTTTAAAATGTGGTCACTTAGTAAGATTGGTCATAATCTATGAACTATGCTACATACTTTTCCTGCAAGTGGATTAAAGTCTCTGACAAATCTTATAATGTCTTATTGATCCCAGTGTTATCCTTTTCCTAGGTTTTCCCTTGTTTCTCCCTCTGTTTTCTAGGAATTAGAAGTTCCTGTCTGTTTAATGGAAGAATTTTATTATAGGCTTCATCAAGTATTTTCTTAGCGTATCCCCAAGCAGTTAGCCTATTCCTCAATTCACCCACTTGTTTTGGGAATTTGTTTTCATCCAAACAATTTTGTTTGAATCCCATCATTTCTCCATGAGGTATGGAAGAAATCAGTTTTCTAGGATGTGCAATCTGGGTGTGTAGGATAGTATTTCTTTCCATTTTTTTTTTCCTGTACTCTGCTGTTTTAATCACATTGCCATGTGACCCCACAAATGTAAGATCAAGAAAACTGATCATTTCAGGATCTGATTCGTGTGTGAATTCTAGGCCCATGTTGTTAATTTTGAGATGTTCCATGAATTATGGTATTTTTTCAATGTCCCCAGTCCAGAGTATTAATACATCATCAATAAACTTGAACCATGAATGTATATGGCCCAGGTATTGATTTACATTTGGATTAAATACAAATTTTTCTTCCAGATAACCCATCACCAGATCTGCATATGATGGGGCAAAATACACCCCCTTCGCTGTACCACAATTCTGTAAAAAAAAGGTTTGGTTGAATGTAAAATACTTATGTGTAAGTGCAAATATTATAGTATTAAGGAGAAAGTCTGTGAGATTTTCCAGGTCTGTGCTTAGAAAATGTGATGCTGATTCTAGCCCTATTTCATGTTTGATAGATGTATATAAGCTACTGATGTCTAAAGTCAGCCAGCTCCAATTCCTATCCCACACCTTCCCTTCCAGCTTTTTCATGAGGTCCATGCTATCTCTGATGTAGAATAGTAACGTTATTACATGGGGTTGTAAGTAGCTATCTATCAACTGGCCTAGATTTTGAGTGAGAGAACCTATCCCCGAAATTATGGGGTAACTAGGTGGGTTTAAGATATTTATATGTATTTTTGGCAACAAATAATATTCTGGTACTAAAGGATAGTGTGCTTTAAGAAAATCTGCTTCAATTTGTTTATCCATCCACAATGTATGGACAGATCAATGAACTCAAATAATTCTGCTTGGAATCTAACTGTAGATCTTTTAATGCCTCAATTTCATTTTTTAAGTTGTTATGGTAATTAATTTATTCTGAAAACAATTTTTCAGTTTCATTAATAAACATTTGTTCAAATATGGTAATAACAGCACAACTTACTTGTGGACAAAATGTTGACTTTGGTTTAAATTTTTGTCTCACATTCTCATTTAAACATGGAATGTTAATATTAAAAATATTGTCCACTTCATCAAGTAATGCAGTGATATCTATATTGTCCAAGATGTTAAAATCCCAATCTTCAGGTACCCAGTTGTTCATTAAATCTGTTGTATCTTCAATGACCATTTGTATGGATGACATCACTGCATCTCCAACATGACTAGATGTCACAGTGTCTTCTGCTTGTCTCTCCATATTTTCAAAAGACTGTGAGATTTTTTATTTTCACAAAAAAAAACTTTAGTTTAAGTTTCCTAATTAATTTAAATATATCTAGTTGCAATTTGAATAAATCTGGCTTTTGTGTTGGCACAAAGCTCAGTCCTTTATGTAGAACTGTTTTTTGCTTGGCTCTAAGAATTATGTCTGAGTAATTTATGATGTCTGTTCACTGCTCCTCAGTGTTCTCAAAATGGAAGCTGGTTTTTCTTTTCTCTCTTTGGGCTCTCTTTGTTTTCTTTGGCCTGTGTTTTTGTTTTGTCTTACTTTGGGTATTGCACCCTGCTGGTTCTCTAGAGGTTTGACTAAAAAAACCTGCTGATTTGGGGCAGGGATGCTAGTTGATATTGAATCCATTGTCATACTCTATGCTGCTGAATTTTGATTAACAGTACCCATTTCAAAGGTCACTGCTTTATCTTTGTTTTTATTCCCAAAACAGGGCATTCCTCAGGGGGTGGGTCTGAGGAGGCAAATGACAAAATTCATTTTAAAGCACAATTTTAAAGACACACTCACCCAATGTGTAAAATTATTAAAACAAGGTTAGTGTTTAACTGTGTCGGGCTGAAGCGCTGTTAATTTAGGGCACTGTTTCTGGGCTACCTTACCACGATAAATGTTTGAACCTTCTTGAAGAAACATTTGTCCTGTCATTGGAGTGAGTGCAGAGATTTTTGCCTTCTGTTCTATTGTTTGGGCTGGCAGCCCATTCTCAGCACCGGAGACCTTCTGTGCACATCCTTTTTTATTATTTTGAAATCACTTCCTCTGGAAGCCTGTTCCAGGCTTCCACTACCCTCTCAGTGAAGAACCACCCTCTCTCATTGCCTCTGAAGTCCCCCCATAGTCTCAAACCATGCTGCCTCATTTCAGTGCCCTCCTTCCTGTGAAATAAACACCCTGAGCATGCTTTGTTTATCCCTTTGAAGTATTTAAAAGTTTCTATTATGTCCTCTCTCTCCCCTCTAGTCTCCCATGTGTAGAACCCCAATTCACTACATCTCTGTTCATATGGTTTACCCTTCATCTCCTGTATCATCTTGGTCACTCTTGTCTTTTTTCTTTTTTTTTAGGTTTCAGAATCCTGTTACATCTTACGTATGCATGAGATGCCCCCATGACTATTCAGAAAACAGTTTTTCATCCTTACCCATGTTAGGAAATGACCAGAATTATCAAGAAAAGAAGAAAAAGAAAAAGGAAGAAAACAGGAGAAGACCCCTCCAAAACTATCAGTATCTCAAAGTGCAATTTCCTATTCCTTACACCACATTGTTTTGCAGTGCCTCTGTGAACAGAGCCCACAGTACCTCAAATTTACTTACTTCACCCAATCTGGCATAATATAACCTAATTTTGCACTTTCCAGTAATACATTTACCAGGTTTCTATATGTAGAAGGCTTAACATCTTTCCAATGCTGCAATATTACTCTTTTAGCCTTTATTAAAATTTATTTACAAAGATCTAGTTCTTGAAGGGAAAATCACATTCCCTCAAACATATGAAGGAGAATAATACCCGGATCAAATGGGAATTCTACTCCTAAGATGTGTCGCAATAATTTAAATGTCTTTTGCCAATGTTCTTTCAAGGCAGAACAATCTAAAAACATATGTATTAATGAGCCTTCACCAGTTGTACACCTTTGACATCTATCTGATATGTCAGCATTAAACTTATTTAATTTTTTAGGAGTATAATATGTTCTATGAACTATATAAAACTGAATTTGTCTCAACTTGATCTTTTAGGAGACCATGCCATGAGAAGATTTACCAATCACCCATTAAGATGAAGTAATTGATTTTGACAAATCCATTTCCCATTTATTCTTTAATATCCCAGATTCTTTTTTATTTTTGATTCTGTTAATAGAAATGAATACATTTTCCTATCATTTTTCCCCCGGGTCACAAGATACAAAGAATCCCCGCATAGGAGATATTGCTGGGAGTTCTAGGTTCCCTAAACATTTATTCAGAATTTCTTTATTACGTAAGTAGATAAGTAAGCTCCCAGGCTGTAAATAAAGCTTTGTTGCCATTTCCTCAAATTAGAGAAATTTAGAGTTCTCAGGTGAGCATAAATCTTTAAGATACAAAAAATCTCCTTGAATCCATTTTAAAAGAAGATGGGAAACAGGCAAATACCCATTAAAATTAATGGAGATAGCTGTGTAATTTTGTTTTCATATTCTGATAATCCATTAGCTCTTTTCCAGACCTCCGACATAGTCCTAGTACTAAATGCCAGTCGCACATTATCTGAATTTAAATCCAATGCTGAATTTATTTCCTTCCCTGGTAGCCTATAAGCTTCCATATTTACCCATATTGGTTTATCTTCAACAATCCCAAATCTCCAAGACATCATTTATAGCTGTGAAGCCAGATAGTACAAGTATATATCTGGTAGACCCAAGCCATCTTCTTCTATAGGTAGGTATAAAGTTTGTAACTTAAGTCTCGGTTTCTTATTTGCCCATACAAATTTTCTTGTATGCTTTTATATCTCTTTAAATAGCTTTTACCTACCTTAAATGGTAGGGTCTGAAACAGAACAAGCAGCCAGGGAAGGACATTCATCTTCATTACATTGTATCTTCCCATAATAGAAAGTGGCAACAAAACCCATCTATCAAAATCCGAGTATATGCATTGCAATAATGGTTTATAAATTAATTCCCACAATTTATTAAGGTTTTTATGCAGGTAAATCCCTAAGTACTTAATGCTTTCTTTGGGGACTCCCAGTAGGTTTACATTTAACTGCTGACCTTTATCTGAATTTGAATTCAGCAGTAAACCTTCAGACTTCTGAGTATTAATTCTGTAACTAGAAACCTTACTTAAAGTGTCCAAAGTTTTTAAAATAACTTGTGTAGACTCTTGAATATCTTGTATACACAGTATAACATTGTCTGCATATAGAGAGATCACATGCCATTTTCCCCTATTTTTATACCAATCTCTGGTGCTAAATTTCTAATAGAAATAGATAAGGGCTCTATAAAAATTGAAAACAACAGGGGAGACAATGGACACCTGTCTTGTTAATCTAAGGAAGTAAAATGGACGTGAGATATTCTGAATTGTTTTTACTCTAGCACAAGGGGATGTATATATGTAGCTTATCCATTCCAAAAACAAACCCTTAATTCCATATTTCTTCAAAGTTTTCTTCCAAAATTTCCAGTTGACCCAATAAAAGGTATTTTCTGCATCCAGTTTGAGCAGGGTCATGCCCTTCCCTGCTGCTTGATCTGTTGTATGTCTGGTATTATTTGAGAGTCTTCTCCCTTTTACAAAACCTGTTTGATCTTCATGTATTATTTTATGAATGACTTTGTTTAGTCTATTTGTTAATAATTTTGTAAATATTTTAGAGTCTACATTTGATAAAGAAATTGGTCTGTAAGACTCACATTTTTCTGGATCTTTTTCTTTCTCATGCAGCAAAGTTATTATTGCTTCATTGAAAGAGCTGGGGAGGGCATGGCACTGCATGAACTGGATGAAGACCTTACACATGATTGGAGCCAATACCATTACATATTGTTTGAAAAAGTCATTCACACAGCCATCTGGCCCTGGAGATTTACCATTGGGTAGCTACAAAATTATTCCTTTAGTCTCTTCTACAGAAATAGGTGCATTCAAGATCTTTAAATCGTCCTCTGTTAAAAGAGGGGTTTGTAAAGTTTCCAAAAAAATATCTATATTATCCTCTGGAGTCTCTTTTTCTGGAGTGTATGAGTTTTGATAAAACTTTGCAAATATGCTATTTAATTTCTCCTGATCTCACTTGAGATGGCCCTGTTCATTCTGGATAACATGTATGACATGTTGTGCCTGTTCACATTTTAATTGATATGCCAGTAGCCTATCTGATTTATCACTAAAAAAATAGTAATTTGATCTTACCCATGTCATGGTAGCTTCTACTGTGTCAATCTTCTCTTTATTATACAAGTCCCTCAACTTAAGAACCTCTCAGATCAGCATCTACACCTGGAATAATATGTTTCTGCTGTGCTATGTTTCATTGACTCTCTAATTCTAACAATTTAAACCTAGCTTTCTTCTTTATATAAGTATTCTGGCTTATGAAAGGACCTCTTAGGTAAGCTTTCAAACAGTCCCATACTATATTTAAATGAATATTTTCTTTGGTATTTATCTCCCAAAAATAACCAATTTCCTCTCTTAATTTCAACCTAAATGGCTCATCTTTCAAAAGATGTGAATTCAGTTTCCATAAATAATCTATAAACTCCTTTTTAATTACAAACTCTGTTTCCAATAAAGCATGATCTGATATTTTTATGGAGCCATAACATATGTTATTTACAGAACCCACTAAGGATTTTGATATAATCATATAGTTTATTCTAGAATATGAATTAAATGCTCTAGGAAAAAAAAGAAAAACTTCTAATGCTGGGATGTACTTCTCTAAAGGCATCTACCAAATCTAATTCTTCCATAAAACTTTTAACAACAGCTACTGTTCTAATTTTTTTCTCTACGCTATGCAGTCTATCTATACCTGCTAAGACCAAATTGAAGTCTCCATCTATAATCACGGGGGATGAATAATTTATTATTTTCAAGAAAAAATCTGCAAACAAATCTACATTTTCTGTATTAGTTACTTAAGCCATCTTTCAGTGACCTGTTCTCTTTCGGGTTTTCTCTCTTCATTTCCTTCTGATTATGAATTTTCTTCTCCTTAATTACAGATGGTAATCCTACCCCCTTCCCCTCCCCAAATAATCTCACTTTGTTTCTACCTTCATATTCTTCATCTATTAACCCTAGTTGTTTTTGTCTTGTTTTAGCTCGAGTCTATGCCAGCATGTATCTAGCTTCTCCAACTCTATGGAATTGTTTTGACATCAACAAACAAAATCTCCTAATTCCTGTTCTCTTTTTCTATTTTTTAAGTGGGGGAGCCTCTTGTGACCCAAGAGGGAGAGAAAAACCAATGTCCTTTCTTTTCCCCTTTCTTTTGCTCTCTTTTCACCTCTTCCTTCCTCCCTCTTCCTCCTCCTCCTTTTCTTTTATTCTTTTTTCCCAATATAAGTATAAAAGGGGAGGTAAGTCCATGAAGTCCAGAAAAATATAAACAAACAAGCATTTGTCAATGCCAAATGTTGTCGTACTGGCATTGGTAGTACAGTGCGGGAAAACATTTTGGACAGGATGTGAAAAATGACAGCTGTACAGTTCATAAGGAGGTGTAAAAAATGCCAGTGTTATGTGTGTGGCATGTAAATATAGCAAATTTGCGAGGTTACAAGGGTGCATGAGAAATGTACAACGCACGCTTGGAACACAGTAATTTTATGGGCGTTCGGCACCAAATTTTCAACATAGGCATTTTAGCACCTCTGCTCATGTACAGTGTCACTGTTATTTCCTTAAACTGTCCCAGTAAGTGATTTTGCACAGCTATCACAAGAATTCATACCGGAAGTGCTAAAACACATTTTGGGCTGGATATGTGAAATGACAGCTGCACTGTTCATCAAGAGGTGTGGAAAAATGACAACAGTGAAACTCCAGTATGAAAATATTACAAATACATGATGTTATGAGCGTGCATGCAATCTGCCACCGCACGCTCCTAACAAAGTAATTTTATGGAGTATCGTCACCAAATTTTCAACATAGGCATTTTAGGACCTCTGCTCATGAACTGTGCCACTGTCATTTTCATAATCTGGCCTGAACACTGACTTTCCCACAGCAACCACGCTATTCTGCGCCAGAAGTGCGGAAGCACATTTTGGGTAGGATATGGAAAATGACAGCTGTACTGTTCACTTGGACGTATATAAAAATGACAATGTTGAAAATCTGGCATGAAAATATTGTGAATTCACGAAGTTATGAGCTTGCGTAGCAACTGCACAATGCACGCTCGTAAAACAGTCATTTTTTTGATTTTTTCCACCAAATTTGCAACATAGGCTTTTTGGGAGACCACCTCATGAACACTGGCACTGTCATTTCCTTTATCAGTCCCAAAAGGTGATTCCATGCAGTGACTGCGAAATCACCTTTCAAGGCTGATTAACACCATGACATTGATAGAATTTATGAAGAGGAGTCCCAAAAACCCCATGTTGAAAATTTGGTGCCAAAATTCCAAAAAATGCCTGAGATATGCAACAAAAGTTGAAAAAACTCTATTCATTCCATTATACAGCTTACCGGCATTTCCTCAGTTCACGGTCGGCTTTGAAGAGTGCAGGCGTGTTCCAGTCCACAAAGATCGTGTGCTGGACTCTGGAGGTAAGTATGGGGTGAGGTGTGGAGGGTGTGGGAGGTAGGTGTACAGTGGGTGGGTGTGGGTTGTGGGTCGGGGCCTGGGAGGCTCAAGGACCATTTCCATCTTTACAGGGTAAAAAAAACATTGGGGATCATTTTCCTGTTTAACAGGTGCTTTGGCATGCTGGGGTGGGCTCCCGGCATGCCACCTGTGTGTGTGTGTGTGTGTGTGTGTGTGTGTGTGTGTGTGTGGGTGCATTAGCCAACAGGGATTGGGCACCCCCATTGGCAAACAAGGAAAGGGGGGGAGCTTCAGGAGCCAAGGGGGATTGGGAAACCCCTCAGCTATAGAAATGGAAGGGGGACGACATTATGCCGATGGGGAGTGGGCTCCCCCATTGACAACACTCAAGGGGAAGGAGGGAAGGATACATGCCAATAGGGATTGGGCACTCCCGCCGGCCAAGAGAAACTGTTGGTGGTGGGGGGGCACATGATGCCCAGGGGGATTGGGCACCCCCTCGGCAGTCAAAAAAGGGGGGGTGTTACATGATGCCAACAGGGATTAGGCACCTCCATCAGCACACAATAAAGGAAGGGGGGTTTGCACGCAACAGCGGCAGTCACTGCCACCATGTTGCCTACACTTAGGGAGAGGCATGCTGTGGTCATGCTGCATGACAGCTTCGCTCTCATTACAGCGGACCTTTTAATTGATCTCATCACCTTATTAGCCAGGCAGGGTGTTGGCACCTGCTGCTGGCTGACTGGGGAATGCAAGACGCACCTACTGGTGCGTGCCCTGCATTCGCCCAACAGTGACCGTGCCTCCAAAGCTGCACTGTCCCAAGATGTTGGCTGCGTAAGCACAACAACATAAAAATGGGTTGATAAATAAGGTTCCTATGATTTTCATTCCATTCAATTATTGGTAATACTCCAAACTCCCATGATGAATCCAATTCAGGAAATAAGCACAAAAGGGGGAACATCAGGAATACAGGGCAAAATTAATTTCACATAACCCTTACCCACAATTACTTAGCTTATCATTTGGTAGGTTGCTTCACCAAAGTGTTGTTCTGAGCATTGTTCTCTCTGCAGGCACTGGTGTTATCTGTTGTCCATGGTTGACTGCTTACTAACATCACTTGGTTTCACTCGATGCAGTCGCTAGGCCAAACTCTAAATGAAGAAAAAGGCCACCGCCAGCATTATCCCCGACTAGTGAACCTCTCACTACAACAGAGCCAGTCAGATGAGCCTGCCCAGTTGCTGAAAAGGTACAGAGGATCATATGAAAAGCCCAACACTCCTGTAGTGTACACGTAAAAGCTCCCGAAAAAGCCTGAGCACTACCCAGAGCTACACTACATTTGCAAATGCTGCCGAACCATGATTGCAAGGGAGGGGGTAACTGAGACAAACAAAAACCCGAAGCGTAAAAATATCAGGGTATAAGAAAAAGAAAAAAAAAACTTTAGTTTTATATTCTTTCTTTTTCCCCCTTCTCCTTCTTCTTCAACTCCCAACGGTCATGCATTCTGGCGTCTCTGCTGCTCCTGATCCTGCTGCGTCTGGCTCTCTCACTCCTACACTTAGCCTGTCATCATCATGCACTGCCTATGCTCCACATCAGTCTGCTGTAGCTCCATCTTGGTCACTCTTCTCTGAACCCCTTCAATCATACAGATACATAGACAGTGTCGGCAGATAAGGGCCTATGGCCCACCCAGTCTGCCCATTTGAACTTGTAAGTTCAGTTTATGTTTTCCTAGAAGTCTGTTGACCCTTAACCCTGACCTCCAGAATTCCTTTATGTCTATCCCATGCACTCTTAAATCCTGTGATTGTTTCATCCCCCACCACTTCCTCTGGTAGGGTGTTCCACTTGTCCACCACCTGTTCTGTGAAGAAATTCTTCCTCACGTTTCCTCAGAATCGTCCTCCCTCCAACTTCATCCCATGCCCTCTAGTCCTGGAACATCTTTTTCACTTAAAAATAGTGTATTCCTGCACCCTGTTCCTCCCTGTAAGATACTTGTATGTCTCTATCATATCCCCTCTCTCCCTCCTCTCCTCCAGGGAGTACACGTTCTATGTATTGTCTATATCTATGTTTTTTTCGCAGGTATGGTCTCCAGAATTGGACTCCATACTTCAGATGTGGTCTTAACATGGCTTGGTATAGGGACATCAGGACAACCATCTTTCTGCTAGTGATTCACCTTCCTATATAGGCCAACATCCCATACGCTCTCCCCACTACCCTGCCACTGTACAGTGATTTCCCACCTCGAGGTCACTAGACAGTATTATCCCCAGATCTATCTCCCAATCCATAACCCTGACTTCCTCACCTCCAAGTGTGTACTCTGCCTTTGGGTTCCTGTGCCCCAGGTGCATGACTGCACACTTTTTGATACTGAATTTTAGTTGCCAGGTTTCAGCCCACCCTTCCAGTGCCATCAGGTCCTGGCTTATGTCCTCAACACCCCCTGAGGAGTCTACCCTATTGCAGATCTTCATATCATCTGTAAAAAGGATCACCTAACCCTGCAACCCTTCTGTTATATCGCTGATGTAGATACTGAAAATTAGCGGCCCTAGCACTGACCCCTGGGGGGCCCCACTCATCACCTGCCCTGTCCTGCCACTTCATACAACAGTCTTTGAAAGCCATTGTCTTCTATGAAGGAGAATTGCTAAAGATCAATGCCATCCATCTCCCCAGTGAGTTGACAATTTAGATAGAACTTGGGTGAGTAGGTGGCAATTCAGTTTGGGCAAATAATGTCTCTGGCACTGTTATTTGATTTGTTGGGGTGGTTGGAGTGGAACTGTTGAAGCAGCACCAGTAAAGAAGGATACATCAGTTGGCTGCTGTGGCTGCCATGGGAGCTGCATTACTTGAACAAGTCTAATTCCACTCCTTTCCATACCCGACTGTGACTGTTGCTGTTGCTGAGCTGTCTCACTGACAAGGGCGGGGATTGGGATTGGATGTAACTCTTACAAAGATGCCATGTTTGCATGTTAAATGACCATTCAGAACACTGGTTCTCAATGATGGAGCAGACATACTCAGACTGATCCTTCTACCACATTGATTGAAGTCTGCTTTCAGTGGATTTGTGGTGCCATCTGTAAAATGCTCACACACTGCAGAAGATCTCTTTGTAATTTTGTAATGAGTGGACTACGGGGGGAGACTCATAAGGAACTGAGCAGTGAGTATACGATTATTTATTTATTTTTTTTACACCACTGTGGTATGGTATGGTATGGTATGGTATGGCTGGAGGGCAGGCAGGGCAGCAGCAGCTGGTCCAGAACTATGGGGCTGATCATCCTGAGAGGGCAGGGCAGGACTGGTTTTTCAGTTTCTTTACTTGAGAAACTTACTTTCTCTTGTTTCCTTTTTTTTTAATTTTGCTATTTTCTCCAGTGATGGCCTCTAATCCTTAGTGAGGGTGATTAAATGTAGGTGACACTACACTAGGCTACACTATTCTATACACAAGGGCTTACATGTAACTGATAGCTGTACAAAAAAAAGTAAAAGCACAGGTGATAGAAAACTTTAAAAGTTGGCTGTATTTTATACTTTTTCATGATCACATTGATAGGTTTTCACCAGGAACCATGTTTAATGATTGTATGTTTTATTTTCTTCAATTATGAAAATAAAACATCAATTGAAATTGTCAGTGAGTGACGATTACATACAGTACTAACAGATGTGTGAAAATTGTTTATATGACGTTAACATTCACTGATAACTGGGAGCACTGTTTTTCTAAAAAGCAATAACGTATACTTTTAAAAACACACTGAATTTAATTCTGTTGTAAACCTGCATTAATATCACAAACACTTACGTGAGAAATAAAGTTGATTCCTAATGCTTTTTTAGAATACCTGGTAATAATTCTGAGACACACGTCAGCTACTGTACACATAATCTCTGTAGGGTAGCATGGTGTAGCATAATGTTGTGTCAACCAAATTCAAAGCCCTCATTGGCAGCATATGCATTGAGACTTGTTCCTGTAAATAAAGCTTGAATTTTTCTTTTTCTGTTTTTCCTTTTACTACCATGTTTTCTCAATTCTTCCTTTACTATTCTACTTGAAGCTATTGTTCTGCTTATATCCTAATGTCTACCAACTGTATATCCATTGTAAAAACAAAAACAAGGAGCTGTGTCAGCATGTGGTCTGAAAGCAAAACAAAATGGTAACATTAAATGCACGCTGAAAATAGAAAATAGAGTTAAAAATCAACCTTTCGACCTTAGGTCTTCTTCAGGCAATATCTAAAAGAGAAAAAAGCAAAGTTAGTGTAGAGGGGAGGTAAAATAAGGGATATATGTGGGGAAAGAAAAAGGGGAGGCTCTGGGAGAGGTGATAAATGGCAAGAGAAAGAGAGAATCTGGAAAACAAAAAGGTGATGATAGGAATGACAAGGCATAATAGCAGTGAATGAGCTAGAGAAGTCACCAGGTGGGACTAATTAACAGGGCCTGGCAAGAAGGCTGAAAGGTGACAGATGTGGGGGAAGGAGCCAGAGATGGAGACACCTGGTGAAAATGAAAATAGATACGTACAGGCACAAGCAGACTTTAAAGAAAACAAGGGGTGGCTAAAAGATGTTAGTAAAAAATAAGTCCATTGTATTCTGCCACCTTTGTAATTCTAAATGTAATTTTATTTTTTTTTTATTTTATTTTGACAGCAGCTTGGAAAACCTTTGAGCCATAGGCTCTTTTACAAAGGTACCTTGTCACAGTAAGACAAAAAACACAGTACAACAGTAAATTAAGACAGCAATAAGTACAGAAATACAACAAGTTGGTACAAGGAGGAGTGATGCAACAATAACAGAGTTAGGTTAACACTAGGCAGCTTAGTAGGAAGCTTTGTCATAAATATTGAGTACTGCCTAGATTAGTGGCAATTACAGCTCCGGGTGTTAAATAGGTGGTTCCGTAAGGACGTTTTGAAGCACGATATAGTTGAGGCTTCGGAGATGGAGTGGGGTAGCGTATTGAACCAGGAGGGGGCCCTAAAGCTGAAAGCTCTTTGGCCGTGTGAGTCCTAGCTCTAGGAATAGCAAGAGAGGATTTCCCAGAAGTCCGAGTATGAACTAGTGGGACAGAGCGGCGGATAGTGGCGGTCAGTCCTGGCGGGGATAGCCAAGGAGGGTCTTTTTAGTAAGGATACAGGTCAGATATTTGAGGCGCTCATCAAGATCAAGCACCAGGGCTTTAGAGTATAGCAGACAGGTGTGAGTTAGCCTAGGTGCCCCAGTAATTAACCTGCAGGCCTTGTTTAGAATAGTGCGAATTTTATGGAGTGCGGTCTAATCAGCAGCACCATACACCAGCAGCCAATAGTCCACTAGTGACAGGATGGAAGAGGTGACTGCAAGTCGAAGAGCCTCAGCAGGGAGGCAGTTTTTATACTGGTGTAAGATGCCCAATCGGATATTAGTGGCAGTGGCAAGGGCAGATATGTGTCCATGGAAGGAGAGAGAGGGGTCAAAATGGACCCCTGGGTATTTATAGAAGCAAACTTGTTCGAGTGGGAAGGAGGACCCAGAGTGAATGAGAAGTTTGAAGTTGCAGGATTTGTTTTGAGGGTGAGCGAAGATCATAAATTTTGTGTTTTTAAGATTTATCACCAGTCTATGTTCCTTGAACCAGCCCTCAGTTTCAGCAAGAGACTTCTGCAGTGAGTTCTGGAGGGCAATAGGGTTACGATCTGAGGCAAAGATGACCGCATCATCAGCGTACAATAATATGTTACCAGAGCAGGAGCGTGGAAGGGTGTTAAGGTAAATGGAGAAGAGTAAGGGGCCCAGAATGGAGCCCTGGGGAACCCCAGAAAAGATGGAACAGATGTCTGAGTGGGTCCCATTAATTTTTACATACTGTGAGCGGTCAGACAGATAACTGGCGCACCAGGAGACAGGCCCAGAAGCAAAACCAGAGAGACTAAGGGCATCAAGAAGGAGGGGGTTGGAGACAGTGTCGAAAGCTTTAGAGAGGTATATGAAAACAGCACCAGCCAGAGAACCTGAGTCTAAGCAGGAGTGGAGAAAGTTGGAGAACTCCAGAAGGGCAGTGCTGGTACTGTGGCTTGCACGGAAACCGTGCTGCTCAGGACAGAGGACATTGTAGTTAGTGAGGTAGTCAGAGATTTGA
The DNA here is from genome assembly GCA_016271365.2 of Neoceratodus forsteri. Taxonomy (NCBI): domain Eukaryota; kingdom Metazoa; phylum Chordata; order Ceratodontiformes; family Ceratodontidae; genus Neoceratodus; species Neoceratodus forsteri. The sequence goes on from CM028129.1 coordinate 31,441,768, forward strand.
GAGGCCACCACCTTTTCCAAGGCTTTGGAGAGATGAGAGGAGAGAGAGAATGGAGATTGGCCGATAGTTTCCAGCCACAGACCTATCACCACCTTTAAGAATGGGGGTGACTGTGGCGATTTTCCAGGCAGTTGGAACCTTCCCCAGGCAGAGAGATTGATTGACGAGGCAAGTGATTGGGGTAAGGACTGTGTCTAAGACCAGCCTAAGGATAATTGGGTTGTATATTATGACAAATATTCTACTGCTTGCTTTTATTATCTGTACCCTATCCTACCCAGGACCTCCTTGTAAATGAGCTTGCTCTAAGGAGCTTTTCCTGATTAAACAAAATGAAATATGTAGACTTTCTCAGTGTCAAACTTATCATTACCACTAGGTGGTGGTGTAGCTGACAGCAGACTTTTAAGCTCTTCTTGTTCTTCACCCTAATTTTCAGCACCTGCTTCCTTACGCTCTTCCTCCTCCTCTCCTGTTTTCTTTTCCCTCTGCTCCTCCTCTTCTTGTCCTTCTTCTCTCCCCTGCCACAATCAGAGGGGTCACTGTGTTGCATTGTCATTTTGCTGATTTTAGAGGGGGTTCTGTACATCCTGGCTGCTGTACTGCCATCAGAGTTGCCCAGTTGAACTGAAGGAGGATCTCTGTGCAGTTTGACAATATTGCTGCCAGAAGGACTGCTCCCACAGTGGGAGGGTTATCTGAGCAGCCTGTCCTTTTGGAGCATCATGTCCTGCTATCAGTTTTGCTCCCAATAATCCATAAGCTTCTTTGCTTTTTACTGTCATCACAGTTACCCCCACAGCCAAAGAGGTCTCAGAGAAGCGTTGCCACTTAATTAGCATCAGAACTGCCCATGTGATCACATGGGTCTCTGTGTAGTCTGGCAGTGTTGCTAACTATAAAGCTGCTGACCTGAACAGAGCAGTTTCTGAGCAGCTCATACTACTTGTGTTGCACTATTCTAGTGAATGGCATACAAAACAAACGTTGATATAGAATTACTCAGTTAGAAACAATTACCACAGTTCATATAAATACTAAAAGGATCTGTTTTTGAGAAAAAATAAAAACGTTTTCTCATCATTTCCTGACCTTGGAAAACAGCAAATGTGGAGTTTGAGCTAATTATCTCAGTTCCTTTACTGAGTCATATTAAGAATAAATCTTAAAAATGGCTAATCAGAAAAAACTGTATACAAAGTGCGTAAATATTATTAAAAAAATTGAAAGGCTACTGATTGCTGTTAATTGATATGTAGTAGCTAGGGTGTGCAAGTAACTAGCAATCTTCCCAAATACCATTGAGAATGTACTATTTGTTCTTCAGATGCAAATAGAAATAGTAGAACAATTCATGCCCATTACTAGTCAGGAAATACTATTTAAAAAAAAAATACTCCCAGCCTCCTTCCCAGCCCAATCCTTTACTAAACAAAACCCCACATCCTCCCACCCTCTGCTATAATTCCAATCCCCCGTCCTCCTACCCCAGCACCTAATATGTCATATGTTTTAAAAAGGGACCACAGTCAAAATTTCTGGCATCAATAAATTTCAGAATTGGGATCAGCATTGCCTCAATCAGCCTCATGCCAGAGGTGTCTCTAAGTTACTTTGTTTAAAAGTTACAAATTATTTTGCAACCCTAAATTCACTGCCTGTTCAAAAAAGCCAGTTTCAGTGAAGAGCTGCTGAGGATGTCATCTCCAGAACTCAGTCTAGTCTTCCCTGTCATTTATTTATTTATTTATTTAATGGTATTGGAATTGCAAACAAACATTGTCAGCAAGCTTATATAACCTGTTTCTCCAAAGGCTGGAGTTCACGTGCAATAGTTTTCACAAGTAAAACAGGCAGCAACATTTAAAAAACATTGCTTTAAAAACTGTGTTTCAGGTTTTGTAAAAAGGTTGCCTTATGTGTATTTTTTTTATTTATTTTATTTTGGTTGCATTTATGTTATGGTCCTTTTCTCCAGGGTTGCCGAATCATAGCACACTACATTGAGGTTTAGTTTCAGTTTCAGTTTATTTTTTATACTGGAAAGGCATGTGAGCATAATTCCTTGTTTTCACCAGTGAGGTTTGCAGACTGAATAATTTTCTGATGTGGTGGAAGGCTATGATCATTCACACCTGTCATTCAATTTAGGTGATTTCTCAGGATGGCACTTCAGAACAATTATTCTACCTCTCTGTAAATAAAGGTGGGAGAGTTAATGCTGTTTTGAAACCTTACTCTGAGTTTCTATGCAGTAGCCAACTAAGCCAAACTAGGGCCAGCTATTCAAAACTTTGTCCTGGGGCAAAATTAGCACTGCACGGTGGGCAAAATTAGCCTGGAACCATTTGTACACCATATTCAAAGGAATAGCCCTGGGGCTAAATGAGTTGAATATAACGTGCAAATGAAGACGTACAAACAGGGCTGAGGGTGCAGTGCAACAATAGCTTAGCAAATAAGACAGCACTGAATATAGCCACCAAGAGCAGTGCAAACTGCAACAGCAGCCCAGTGCACACACAGGTGGAGTGAGTGAAGGCTGAACAACGTGAGCAATGTGTGTGCTAGCAAAGCAGTGGAGCACAACAGCAAACAACAGTGCAGGCCAAATACTGCAGAACCATGTAATGGAACATTACAGTATTGTGTGGCACTGACACGTTTGCCCGACACAATCCCGTTTGCCCGGTGCTAACATTTTCTACATTCAAAACTGCAATGCAAATAAGTCTACTCAAGCAAACCATGGGCAAACAGTCTCATTAGCATCTCATTACAGACTGCTTTGCATGTGGGTTGCCTGGCGCTATAACATGGTGCACACAGCTCCACCTGTAGGTCCAACTGGAATTACAAGTCAGTAGCCACCTTTCTTTCTTTGCTCACAGCTCCACCTGTAGGTCTGAGTGATATTACAGTTCAGTTGCCACGTTCATTGTGTGCTCACAGAACATTATCAGCAGTCTTAGTTTGTACACAGATGTAAAGACTAATGTGGCCCAAGGGAGTAGCACTACTGGAATGGGTGGTCGTGCTGCATGCCAGATACAAATTGTTGTTCCTGATACAGTGTTATCAGACAGTACAGTACCATAGTGGACAGTACTGTGAGGTACACAGCAATGTCTACGGTGTGTCAGGCAACAGTGACTGGTGGTAGCCACACAGTGACAAGCACAGCTGGAAGGTGTGGTCTGACAGTGGACACCACAGTCATACTGTCCTGTGACCCACATGTGCTGCACTAGTGGCATGGGATCCCCACACTAACAGACACATGGCTGCCCATGTGTATGTGGATCCTGGTCAGGTGTAGGGTGTGTGCACCGGGGGGGGAACACATACCATCATATTGACACACTGTTGTCAGGAGCAGTCCCATCAGTGGAACATGTGTACTGTGTGGATGGCCCCAGCCGTGTGGCAGTACCTACTACATGATGCAGCCTGGCCACCTGTACACTCTCCCCTCAACACCCTCCTTTCACCCAGTGCAGCATGCATCTGCTGGACTGTATTGGTGTATCCCAATGGGGGAACTGGAGGTGTGTGCTGCATGGATGCACTCACTAATGCCTGGCAGGGTTAGGACCGGTGCCAGATGACGGCAACATGGGCAGTGCTGTCTGTGTCCAGCATGTGTCTGCCATGTATGTGTTCTGTTCACTGCTTTTTTATCACCTTGTTCACCAGGTAGGCACACTTGGCCAAGGCCCAATGTCAGGAATGACCCAGAGACACTAACTGTCTGGCTGAGATGCAGTTGTTTATGGTAAAGACATACAATTCATAACAACACACAAGACACAACTATCACATTAGGTGCACATTACAATACTGTATAAATAGTTTCTTGCTGTAAGTGGTGTTCTAGCTCAGTTGTAACATTTACATGAGTGTTCACTTCACAGCACTGGTGGGGCATTGCATTCCACAGTTTGTGTGCCTGTGCATATGCAGTGCCCCAGAGTGGCCGTCCACCCACACTGTCTCCTCATTGGATGCATAAAGCCTTGTTCCCTGTTGTTGTTGTGTCCACACCCACCATCCTGGGTTTGCCCGGCATTAAGACCACCTTTTCACAGGTAGTAATTTGAGCCTCACTACATGTTGTGCTAACACACGTTGCACGGCGCTATGCTTTTGAATATACTGTTGTGCTTGTATGCATGTCCCTGCTCATCTCTTTGCACCATGCATACATTATCTCATAGCATTGGCACTATTATGTTCTGCAGGTGCTATTTGGTCTTTTGAATATAGCACTCCTGCACAAATGTGGTGCCATCATGGCGCAATCGAGTTGCGCCAGGTGCAAAGTTTTGAATATCTGGCCCCTAATGTTTTCTCCCTGACAAGCTGTTACTTAACTCATCTATGTTGTATTCCACATTAAAGTGATAATGTTACCAGGGCTAACACTTCCACCACTAGCAGGAATCGACACATATTAGGCCTTTGTTAAACAGCACCTTTCATCATGGTCCAAAAAGTTACATCTTGTAGTCATTATATGCAGTACTAGACCTGAAAGGGGGTGTGCATTTGTTATTTTTGGCCAAGGTTTGCTCTGCCTTCCATAATGCGAATTTGTTTTTGCGCCCTGCTTTATCCCTGCTGCACTTGCCTTTGCTGTTCAGCTGCTGGGCTGCTGGCTCCCGATGGCATCACTGTAGGGCAGAGGAGTGACTCACACTGTGTAGTACAGTGCAGTCACAGCAATTTTGCAAGGGAAAGCTACCAATGCTCAATGAACATACTATGTTTTCCCTTCCCCAATAGACCCTGTTAGCAATGCATTATGTCAAAATCCAAATGCCTTGTCAGTATGTTTTGTTGGAAAATGTACTTTCTTCTGCCTTGATAACGAAGCATGGGGATTAAGTGAAGATCAAGTTGCTGTTAGCATCATTCCCAGTCCTTTTGACTTTCATGCAAAATCTACCCCATTTTGTGAAAGACAGGACATGAAACTTACAAGAACAGGAGGCTGAGTTTCAACTGCTAGGAAAAAGCATCTTATAAAGCAGAGCAATATTTTGTTGAGAGAGAGAGAGAGAGAGAGAAAAGATTAAGATTCAGAACACCCTTCCCAGTCCTTTTGACTTTCATGCTTATATTACCCCTTCTTGCACTGATTCTGGAATTCCAGAATCAATGCAAGAAGGGGTAATGTATGCATGAAAGTAAAAAGGACTGGGAAAGGTACTCTTTAAAACTTATTACAAAGCAGACACTGACAAACAGCAGTGAAGTTACCAACATTGTTTAATACTAGTAGCAATACAACCTCCTAACACACAAAGTACAGTAGCACCCCAAATGGTATCAGCAGCCTGGAGGTATGATGACTCAGCTTTCAGCAACCCTGGAGAAATGTACCACATGAAACAGGCATTAAAAATATGAATTTGTCAACTTTGTTCCAAAACCAGAACACACATAATTGTTATAGAAATGTTTTTTGCATGTTGCTACCTCTTTTAGTTGCAAAAACCATTGCACATGATTTTTAAACTTTGGAGAAAAAGGTCCTGTAAGCTTGCTGATAGGGAAGACTAGACTGTGAGTTCTGGATATGACATCATCAGCAGCTCTTCACTGAAACTGGCTTTATTGAACAGGTAGTGAAATCAGGATTACAAAATAGCTCATAACTTTAAAAAGAAGTAACACAGAAACCTAATGTTTGGTATGTGATTTATTGGGGGTATGCTTATTCTAATTCTGCAAAGCAGCACTTTTGGCCACAGTCCCTCTTTTAAAACAAAACCCCTGATGATGGGTGGCCAGCACAACCCACCTGCCTCCATGGCCAGTCACCATTTCTAACACTCTTTTTCTTTTAAATTAGTATTTCTCCCCACTAGGGATGGGCGAAAAAAATCTTTCGCGGGTGGAATTCAAGCAAAAGTCAGACTTTCACTTCTGCGGAAGTTTGGAAATTGATTTCCGAACTTCCACGGAACTGCCGCCTACAATCACTGCTCTTTAAATTAAATTGCACCCCTAAAAGCCCTGGTGGCTAGTGTAGTGGTCCCTCCCACCCACCCCATATGTAAAAATTATCTCTGATGGCTACTGCTCCCTCTCCTTCAACTGATAACCTGCCCACTGCAAAATGCACAATAACACCCCCCATCCCTATCTCCACTGTCCATCCAGTTAAAAAACATCTCTGGTGGTCTAGTGGTTTTGTTTCTTTTAATTTAACCCCCCTCCCTGATCCCCAGTCACAAATTCCATTCCCTGGTGATCCAGTGCCCCCCACACAGCCTCCACAGCAGCCTGGTGTCCCACAACTCCACTCCCACCCCATGGTAAACCCTGGCAGCTGCGGACCGGCACAGCCCTCCTCTCTCCTCCATGGCGGCCTGCTGACTGAGCTGTCATGAATGAGCGGATGCATGCCGCTCATTCATTGACAGCTCAGTTGGTGAGCTGGCCGTGGAGGAGAGAGGAGGACTGTGCTGGTCCACCGCTGCCAGGGTTTATGATGGAGGTGGGAGTGGGATTGTGGGACACCAGGCTGCTGGGGAGGCTGGGTGGGAGGCACTAGATCACCAGGGAATGGGATCTGTGACTGGGGATAGAAACATAGAAACACAGAAACATAGAATTTGATGGCAGATAAGGACCGCTTGGCCCACCCAGTCTACCCATTTCCCTACTTGATGGATAAGCTGCAGATCCTAGTTAACCAGCAGCCTACTTCTTCCTACCCCCACCCCCTAGAATTGTCTTATGACTGTCCCATGCATGCTTGAATTCCACCACTGTTTGTGACTCCACAACCTCCTCTGGAAGGCCGTTCCATACATCCACCACCCTCTCTGTGAAAAAATACTTCCTTAAATTACCTCTGAGCCGCCCTCCTTCTATCTTCAAATTGTGCCCCCTTGTTCTTGCACACCTCTTTTTTTGAAAGATGCTACCCTCTTGGACTTTGTTGATTCCCTTGAGGTACTTGAAAGTTTCTATCATGTCCCTCCTCTCCCTCCTTTCCTCGAGGCTATACATATTAAGCTCCTTAAGTCTCTCTTCATATGTCTTCAGGTGCAGACCCTGCACCATTTTAGTTGCCCTCCTCTGGACAGCTTCCATCCTGTCTATGTCTTTGCGGAGATTGGGTCTCCAGAACTGCACGCAGTACTCCAGATGGGGTCTCACTAGCTGTCTGTACAGAGGGATAATAACTTCTTGTTTTCTACTGGTGATGCCTCTCCCTAGCATCCTAGTATCCCCCCAGCCCTCCTTGCTGCCCTCTCACATTGCTTGCCCACCTTTAGATCATCTGATATGACTACCCCCAGGTCCCTTTCCATTTTTGTTGTTGTTAGTATCTCACCCCCAATTGTGTACTCTTCCCCTGGGTTTTTGTTTCCCAGGTGCATTACCTTGCACTTCTTAGCATTGAATCTAAGCTGCCATACATTTGACCATTCCTCTAACCTTGCCAAGTCCCTTCTCATTCTTTCCACCCCACCCTGTGCATCAACTCTGTTGCAGATCTTTGTGTCATCTGCAAAGAGACATACTTTTCCTTCCAGTCCCTCTGTAATGTCACTTATAAAGACATCGAAGAGGACTGGTCCTAATACTGAATCCTGCAGTACCCCACTACTAACCCCCCTTTTTTCAGAGTGGACTCCATTTACTATTACTCTCTGTGTCCTATTCTCCAGCCAATTCTTTACCCAGGCTGTCATCTTGGGACCCACTCCCAGGCTGGCTAACTTGTATATTAATCTTTTGTGTGGGACTGTGTCAAATGCCTTGCTAAAGTCTAGGTAGACCATGTCCACAGCCCCTCCCTGATCAACTACTTTGGTCACCCAGTCAAGAAATCTATCAGATTTGTCTGGCATGACCTTCCCGCTGTGAATCCATGCTGCCTTGGGTCCTGTGCCTCTGGCCTCTAGCTATTTAACAATTCTTTCCTTCAAGTGATTCCATCATTTCCCTCGACTGAGGTTAAACTAATAGGTCCGTAGTTTCCTGCTTCTGCCTTGCTCCCACTTTTGTGAAGGGGAATCACATCTGCCCTACTCCAGTCCTCGGGTACCACCCCATCCTCCCATGATTTGTTAAAGAGGGTAGTCAGAGGTGTCACTAGTTCTACCCTTAGTTCTTTTAGAATTCTGGGATGAATCCCATCAGGCCCCATTGCTTTGTCCACCTTCAGTTTTAAGAGTTCTTTCAGAACCCTTTCCTCTGTAAATGGGCTGGTATCAACTTCTGTATCCAGAGTGTTTCTACTGTTTGTTTTAGGTACCTCCCCCTCTTCCTTTGTAAATACTGAGCAAAAATATTTGTTTAAGGCTAAGATTGGTTCATTTTAACATTATGCACCACCTGTACTTAACTCCTACCCATTTATATAGAAGGGGTGTGCTTGGCTCTCCTCTTTGTGGGAAATGTAAAAGAGAAGATGGAACCTTATATCACTTATTATGGCAGTGCCCGGAGGTTCAAAGGCTTTGGAGATCAGTGGGTACCCTGTTGGGCCCTATCCTTGGCTCTCTCAGATTGGATGCCCAAGAGATTTGGTTGCTGGGCGCCTTCCCTGCTGCCACTACCAAAGCCTGGAGGGCTCGTGTCTCCCTGGTCTCAGCTGTAATGAAGTTGTTAATTCTGAGACACTGGACCTTGGATAAGGTCCCATCATTGGTTGAGTGGCACAGAGAATGCGCACTGGCTATACAACTTGAAAAACATATAGCAGATATGAGGGGTAAACGGGAGTACTTTGCTTCTTTATGGGGTCTGCTCAAGTACTTTCTGTTGACTTGGAGACTGTCTAATTAAAAAGATTTGTCTCTTTAAGCAAGCACCTTTAATTTATGGTTATTTTGTACCCTCCCTCCCATATCTCACAGTTGGGGGTGGGGTGGGGGGAGGGGTTGTGGGTTTTGGGGTAGTTATTATTGATTATTGTTATTCTGTCGGAAAGCTTTATATCCGAAGTTTGTATGTGTGTATTGGGTCTTCATGCTTTCTCTGTAATACTAATTTGGCTATGTGGTTGTAATAGTGGTTGCTGAAAAATAATAAAATGTTAATTACAAAAAAAAATATTTGTTTATTATCTCTGCCTTTTCACAGTCACCTCTGCCCACCCTCCTCCCTTTATTAAACCTCACTATCCTCCTTGGTCTTCCTTCGCTCCCTGACATACCTATAAAAGGTTTTATCCCTCTTCTTAACTGAGTTGGCTATCTTTTTCCTCGTTTGGGCCTTTGCTGTTCTGACTGCCTTCCCAGCTTCCTTTTGCTTTAACTGATACAGTTCCTGTCCTGTTCCTTCTGTGATTCCTTGTACTTCCTGAATGCTTTCTTTTCTCTTGAACCTTCACTGCCACTTCCTTTGAGAACCATAGTGGTTTCTTACCTCGTTTCATTTTGTTTATTTGCTTTACACAAAGGCTTGATACCTCTGTGATGGCAGTTTTTATTATTCCCCATTGTTCTTCCACCCCTCCTTCCTGCCCATTTGCTAGTGCATTCCTTAGGCACTCACCCATTTTGACAAAGTCAACCCTCTTAAAATCCAGTACCTTTGTCTTTGTATGGCTGGACTCTATTGCTGTGTTTATTGTGAACCATACTGTTCGATGGTCGCTAGTTCCCAGATGGCTACCCACTTCTACATCTGTGATCCTCTCTTCATCTCCATTTGAGAGAACCAGGTCTAAGATTGCTCCCTCTCGAGTGGGCTCCAATACTAGTTGTCTAAGGCATGCCCCCTGTAGGGCATCTAGAATAACCCCACTCTTAGAAGTGGCTGCTGCAACTGCACTCCAGTTAACATCTGGCATATTCAGATCACCCATCAGCAATATCTCCCCTTTTTCTGCCATTCTAAGCATACTTTCTATCATTTCCTTGTCCATTTCCTCCCCCTGAGAAGGGGGTCTGTATACAACCCCTGTGCGTATTGTGGTGCCATTGCCGGTCTCCAAATTTACCCACAGTGCTTCTTCTCCTCCCTGTTTACCCTTTTGTTCTGTTGCTTTGATTCCTTCCCTTATGTAAAGACCTACTCCTCCTCCTCTTTTACCCTCCCTGTCCCTCCTGTAGATAGTGTATCCTGGTATGTTTACATCCCAGTCATGGTTTTGTGTGTACCATGTTTCTGTGACTGCCACGATATCCAGATGTTCCTCCTCCATCAAGGCCACTAATTCAGGAAGCTTGTTACCCTGACTATGGGCATTGGTACTCATCAGGGAGGAGGGTTAAATTAAAAGAAACAAAACCACTAGACCACCAGATATTTTTTTTAACTGAACAGATAGTGGAGATAGGGATGGGGGGGTGTTACTATGCAATTCACGGCGGGCGGGTTATCAGGTGAAGGGGAGGGACTACTAGCCACCTGGGATACTTTTTTACATGTGGGACAGGTGGGGTGAGGGACCACTAGCCACCAGGGCTTATTTTCTTAATTTCCAGGCCAAATTGCGCCTGTAACTTTTGCTGAAGTTTTCCACTCCACCATAGGCGGAAGTTCTGAAACTTCCGTGAAAGTCCCTTAATTTCCACAGAAGTTCCACAGGAGTGGAAAATGGCAGTTTCGCCCACCCCTACTCCCCACACTGGCCCTACTCTCCTACCATGCTCCTTCTCCCAGCAACCAATTTTTTTTGCAACAAAAGTGTAGTCAGCATGCACCGCAGACCAAGGCAACTGACTCAAGCCACCGTTCACAATGGCTGGCTGCCTTCTATTTAATGAAAGCACTCCTGCACTTGTGCACAGTAAAACCAGTTGATCATATGAGCAGTTAATTTTACAATGCAAGCAAGCACTGGTGCACTTTCATTCAATAGAAGGTGGCCAGCCATGAAGGAGGGTAGATTGTGTTGGTCACTTTGGTTTGTGGCATGTGCTAATTGTGCTTCATTAACCAAAAAAAAGGTATTGGGGGAGGAGGGTGGTGCAAGGGTGTGGGGAATACTGATATAATAGAGTTCTAAAGATAACAGCTGGCCAAGGAGGCAGGTGGGTTGTACTGGTCACCCATAGTGGGAGTAATTTTTCAAAGACCTAAAATTTGGGGTGCTGGGGGGAAAGGGTGGGATTAGATTACAGCAGAGGATGGTGGAATGGGGGTTATATTTTTAAAGGATTGGGTTGGAGAGGAGGATTGGAAGCTGTTTCTTTCTCTTCTTTTTTCCCCACAGGCATACGAGTGACAAATATGAATAACAAGTAACTGAATATTTGGGGGTCCGAATATAATATTCAGCCCACACATTCATAATAAGGTATTTCCTTATCTCTGCAGCTGTTCAGGGGTGACGCATTGCTTTATTGGAGAAATAGATCTGGTGGTTGGGCAGCAAGGGCACATGATCAACATTAAAGTTTTATTCTATTCAGTCTCCTGTGAACCCATTCTATCTGGGATGCTGATACTTGTGAGGATGCTACAGTTTCAGCTCTATGTTTTATCATTCTATTTATGCTCATCTTATCACCAAAGCCCCCATCCACTCAATTTGGCAACCTCCCAGCCCTACCTGCACCCTCTTTGGAACTTACCTGCTTCCTCTTACCCTGGACATCCCCCTCAGGAGTGGGATCATTGGGGAAGGTGACCCAACTCCCCTCTCCCAATCTATATAGTTCTGAGAAGCAGCAGTCAGTTGGTGCATTTGAGGCCCGAGAGTACCCTGGTAGCTTCCTCTCTCACACCAGTGGGAGTTGTCCTTGTTTCCCATCCCTCATGGACACCAAATGGAAGGGGTCAGAGTCTGTGTGCACCATGCAGAGTCATGCCTTGCACACACCAGTGCAAGTCAACATCTGTTCCTTCCCCAAAACACTACTCACTGCACTGGCACCTGTGAACACCCTGGTGGTGATACTGCTGCTGGATTTGTAGCCCACCTATCCCAGAGGATGAGAACATATTCTGGGATGCTTGACCCTCTTCCCACATACGGCCCTCCAATTACTCTGGCTCATTCCTGAACCCGGGTTGCCTGCTTCATGACCAGTTGAGCTACTGCTGCACCAGCAGGCGGCTTTACAGTTTCACTTCTGCTAAAATTGCAGAGGAAGTGTAATACAGTAGTTAAGAGCACTGAGCTGCAAACTCAGAGAACTGGGTTTGAATCAGGGGAACAAGGAGGAGGCTGATGGTATGAAACAGGGAAGCACGACAGGCAGGAAAGCGCAGGACGTAAATGGGATGATAGTGAGCAGAAAGCCAAATAGGAAAATGGATAGGATGGATGAATTAGTAAGGAGTGGGGAAAGAGATACAGAGAAAGATACTCAGGTGGGGGGAGGATAAAGAAGGCCAGGACATGGGTAAAGGAGGTGACCAGGGACAATAGTGAAGGGGCTACCTTCAACACCCAGATTGTGGGAGGTGCAAGGAACTGGTTGAGGGGAGAAACCAGACAAAGGGATGAGGAGGGGTCTGGAAGGAGTGGGAACACAAGGGGTGAACAGGGAGGCAAGGGGGAGGTTAGAGTACTGCTATGGGGGGACTCCATGATCAGAGGCATCCAGTGGGAGGGGCAGGAGGAGGGTAAAACCTGTCTGATCAGAACCAAATTCCAGACAGATTTGATGGTGCACAAGGCCAAGCATGAGTTGTATTTACTGGCAATGGAATGCGAGGGGACTCCAGACATTCTAGTACACTTGGGGACAATGATATAAATGGTAATAGTGAACTAGAAATTCAGGCAAGGTTCCAGGAGTTGGCCTGGGTATGCCTTTCCATAGGCTGTAAGATCTTCTTTTTGGAAATCCTGCCAGTGTGCCAAGGGCTAGTGGGGAAAACAAGATGAAGATTAGGGATACAAATCAGTGGCTTAGGGTGTGGTGTGGGGAAATGGGGTATGGCCTGGTGGGGAACTGGGGGGGAGACCTGGGAGGATAAGGGGCTGTACACTAGGGACAGACTCCACCTTAATTTAGAGGGGAAGGAAATCCTTAAGCTCAGACAAGCTGAGTTCATCAATGAAAGGTGGGGTTTAAACTTGTTAAGGGGGGAGGTATCAAAAAAGGAGCAGTGCCAGCAGGTACAATAATTGAGGGACAGCGTCTCCACTCCTCTATGGGGCTAGGGAGAGATGGAAATGGGTCACCAGGTTGGGTGCATGAGCTCAGAAATGGGAGCTCAAGGGGGAGAAAGGAGAAGAGGGAAAAGGGGTGGAGAGTGGTCCTGATAAATGCCAGGAGCTTAGGAAATAAAATACCTGAGCTCCAGGCGATGCTAGTTGAGGGGGCGGTAGATGTGGCAGCAGTCACTGAGACCTGGGCCACTCAAGGGCAAGAGTGGGACCTAAATCTAGAGGGCTACACAATGTTCAGAAAAGACAGGGATGGGGAAGGGGTGGTGGTGTAGCACTGTTAGTCCGAAATGGCATGGGAATTGGAGGGGTAGAGGAGGTAGAGGGGAACATGGAGGCTATTTGAGTCACCTTGCTGATGCAAGGGGGTAAGAGAGTAAAGGTCGGAGTGGTATACAGACCACCAGCACTGGCAGAGGCCCTGGAAGAAAGTCTGGTGGCAAATCTTGAGGGACACTGTAGATTGGGAAAGGGAAGGGTAGTGGTAATGGGGGACCTCAACATGCCAGGAACAGACTGGGGGACTATGATGTCACCAGTGGCCAGATAGTAGAGGCTGCTGGATGTCTTACAGGATGTGTTTCTGACACAATGGGTGGGTGAGACAACTAGGGAGGCCTGGACACTGGACATGGTCCTGGCGGACAGTGATCAGATTAGGGGCATAGAGGTGAGGGACCTGTTGGCTGGGAGTGATCATGCCACAGTCTGGTACTTCCTGGACCTGGGAAGGGGGAAAGCTGCACAAGGATGATAGTAACCGACTTTAGGGGTGCAGACGTGAGGGAGATAGGAAGGATCCTTAAAGATTGTCTGGAGAGGATAAGGCTGGATATGGATGCTGACAGCAGGTGGGGGATCATTAGGAGGGGAATACAGGAGGTTACCAGATCCTGCACAAGGGAAAGGCATAAGTTTGGTAAGGCCAGAAAACCCTGCTGGTGGACCCTGGAGGTACAGGAGGAGGTGGTGAGGGAAAAGAAGGCAGCCTATAGGTGCTTGAAGTGCTCAAGGAGTGAGCTTCTCCCCCTGTGCTTTTTCCCCCACTGGATCAACCTTATAACCAACGTACTACCACTACCTCCCAACCTCCTAGACAAAGCCACTTCCTTTGGCTGCCCACTCCCCACCCAGTCTCCCCTCCCCCTCACCTTAACTCCTCCCCAGACTCTCACACTAGGTGTCAAACCTCTTTATCTCCTTCGCCACATGCAAACACTGTCCTTTACCCTAGTTGAATGCTCTTACATAGATACATAGATACATAGACAGTGTCGGCAGATAAGGGCCTATGGTCCACCTAGTCTGCCCATTTGAGCTTGTAAGTTCAGTTTGTTTTCCTAGAAGTCTATTTCCCCTTACCCCTGACCTCTAGAATTCCTTTATGTCTATCCCATGCATTCTTAAATCCCGTGATTGTTTCAGCCCCCACCACTTCCTCTGGCAGGGTGTTCCACTTGTCCACCACCCGTTCTGTGAAGAAATTCTTTCTCATGTTTCCTCTGAATCGTCCTCCCTCCAACTTCATCCCATGCCTCTAGTCCTGAAACATCTTTTCGCTTAAAAATAGTGTTTTCCTGCACCCTGTTCCTCCCTGTAAGATACTTGTATGTCTCTATCATATCCCTCTCCTCCCTCTCCTCCAGGGAGTACATGTTCGGTTCCTTCAACCTGTCTTCATAGGACTTGTGATGCAACCCATGCACCATCTTTGTTGCCTCCTCTGAACCTTCTCTACCTATCTATGTCCTTACGTAGGTATGGTCTCCAGAACTGTACACTGTACTCCAGGTGGGGCCTCACTAGTGTCTTGTATAGCGGAATTATGACCTCCTTTCCTGCTGGTGATGCCCCTGCCTCATACATCCCAGCATCCTATTTGCTTTACCTGATGCCTTGTCACACTGTTTCTACCTTGAGGTCATCAGGAGATGACAACCCCAAGATCCCTTTCCTGCTTGGTGCATGCTATATCCTCACCCCCCAACTGATATATTGTGCCAGGGTTTTTGTGCCCCATATGCATTATCTTGCACTTTGCATTGAATTTCAACTGCCAAACCCTTGACCATTCTTCAAGTTTCTGCAGGTCCTTCTCATTCTGTCTACATCCTCTGGTGTGTCTACTCTGTTACAGAGCTTTGTGTCATCAGCGAACAGTGAAATTCTGCCTTCTATATCCTGTGCAATGTCACTGATGAAGATGTTGAATAGGACCGGTCCCAGCACTGATCCCTGTGGTACCCCACTGGTCACTCTTCCCTCTGTGGAGTGAGCCATTTACCACCACCCTCTGTGTCCTGCCACCCAGCCAGTTACCTACCCACCACACTACTGTCCTGCCCACACCCATATTCCCCAGTTTGTGTAATAGTCTTCTATGTGGCACAGTGTCAAAGGCCTTGCTGAAGTCCAGATAGGCCATGTCCACTGCCCTCCCCTGATCCACCTCCCTAGTCACCCAGTCAAAAAATTCAATGAGGTTGGTCTGACATGACCTCCCCCTGGTGAAACCATGCTGCCTTGGGTCCTGTAGTCCATTGACAACCAGATGTTCCACCAATCTCTCCTTCAGTAGTGCTTCCATGATCTTTCCCACTACCGGTGGAGGCTGACTGGTCTGTAGTTCCCTGCTTCCTCTTTGTTCCCACTTTGTATAAGGGACTACATCTGCTGTCCTCCAGTCTTTGGGTACCTCCTGTTTCCAGTGATTGGCTGAACAGGATAGCCAGAGGTTCAGCCACCACCTCTTAGTTCTTTAAGGACCCTGGGATGCACCCCATCTGGCCCCATTGCTTTATCAGCTCTTATTACTTCCAGTTCCTTCAGGACCCTTTCGTGTAAAGGGACTTGTGTCCATTTCTGCACCATTCTCACCCCTTGTACTCCCTTCAGACCCATTACCCCCTCTTCCTTAGTAAAGACTGAGCAGAAATACCTATTCAATATGTCAGCTTTACTGTTGTCATCCTCCACGGCTCCCATCCTCCCCTTCAGTCTCACTATCCTCCCTTGTCCTTCTTTTTTCACTTATGTACCTGTAAAGGTTTTGTCCCTTTAACCACTGATTTTGCAATGTGTTCTTCTGTCTGAGCTTTGGCTTCCCTTACTGACTTCCCTGCCTCCCTTTGTTTCTCCTGGTACTTCTCCCTATCCCTTCTGCCTGTGTCTTTTTGTATTGCCTGAATGCAGTCTTTTGGCTTTCACTTTCTGCTACCTCTTGGAAAACCATAATGGCCTCCTTTCTTTTCTCTTGCTAACCTGCTTAATGCATAATTCTGTTGTTCTTATAATCCCATTTCAAATACTGCCCACTGTTCCTCAATCCCTGATTCCTGTCCCATTCCCTTAATGCCTCTTTCAAGCATCTCCCATTTTCCCAAAGTCTGCCCCCTAAAATCCAGGATACGTGTTTTTGTGTGGTTTGTTCTGCTCTTTCTGTGATTTCAAACCACAATGACTGGTGGTCACTGTTACCCAGGTGCTCCCCACTGTTACCCCATCACACTGTCCCTGTTTGTGAGCACAAGGTCCAGTATTGCCTTCTGCCGAGTTGGTTCCATGACCAGTTGCTTGAGGAAGGCACCCTGAAGGAGTCCAGGATAAATCTGCTCCTAGTTGATGCTGCTGGGATGCTCCAGTCCACGTCTGGTATATTGAAGTCTCCAACCAGTACTACCTCACTTTTGTCTGCCATCCTTTGGATGGCTAGCATCAGCTCCCTATCTGTTTCTTCCTCCTGGGCTGGTGGTCTATAGACCACACCTGTGCGGATGGCTGTTCCCATTTTCCTTTCCAGCTTAACCCACAGTATCTCTCCCCCATTTTGTTCCTCCTGGATCTGTGTGGCCCTTATGTCATTTTTCACATACAATGCCACTCCTCCTTCCTTCCTGCCTGCTCTGTCTCTTCTGAATATGTTGTAGCCAGGTATGGCCATCTCCCAGTCATGGTTATCATTACACCAGGTTTCAGTGATGGCCACAATGTCCAGGTCTGACTGTACCATGACAGCCTCCAGATCTTCCATCTTGTTGCTAAGGCTCCTGGCATTTGCACACATGGCTTTCCATGATTTGACCTCCCTAGACTGCTTCACTGTTCTACTCCAGCCCCTTCCTTGGTTGTCATTTATCCCTGGTTCTCCTTGCTGTCTGCCCTTCTGCTGAATTTTGCCCCTTTTCTGCTTATCCACCTTTTGGACACTAATCTCCAACTTTTGCACACTGCTTTGCAGAGATAGCAACTCCTCTGGTTCACTGGTTCCATTACTAGCTGTGGGGGTGAGTGGTGGTACCATCCTTGCTGGCCTGCCACCCCTTTGCTAGTTTAAATGCTTGTCAATGTAGCATTTAAACTTATCACTGAGTGCTTGGATTCCCTCCAGGATGGATGCAGTCGTCAGGCTTGAACAAACCTCCATCCCTCCAGATGGGTCCCCAGTCACCAATGAATCCAAACTCTTCTCACAGCACCAGTTCTTCAACCATGAGTTAAAGTTCTGGTGCATGCACTTCTATGCTCTCCCTTGCCTCTCACAGGTAGTACTTCTGAGAAAGTGTGACAGAAGTAGCTACTTGCTTGAGACCCTCCCCAGTTTCCTAAACTCTTCCTGAACTTCCTTTGGCTCCCCGTTTGCCAAGTCATTAGTACCTAGGTGGATAATGACATCCAGCTCACCCTCCTGTCTTGCCTTCCCAGTGATCCCCAGTATCTTCCTTCCATCCCTCCATGCCGTAGGCACCTGGTAGGCACCTCACCTCCTGTCCTCCCCTCCTGTGTTCCTAGCTGGATCCCTCTTATGATGGAGTCCCCACCAGGATTCGCTCTCCTCCTCTGGGGTCCACTGCTTTCCACTGAGGTCACCTCCTGCCTAACCTCCACATCCTTTCCTTCCACTTCCTGGGTACCTCTATTTGGTTGTCCTCATTTGCCAGTGTGGCATATGAGTTCTTGAGAGGAATAGGATCTGGGATGTGCTCTGCCTGACTGCTCTAACCCTCCCTGAGCCCACTGTCATCCAAGTGCTCGTCCTTGGCATCCTTTGAGGCAGCTGCATTGGACTGGGTGGTTCCTGGACAGGGTGATGGTACTCCTGACCCAGTTTACTCCGCTCTGAGTCTGGCTACCTCATCCCTCAGTCCCGAGAGATGATGCAGATAGGGCAGCACCTCAGTGTCCAGAAGGTCTGCCTGAATATGGCTGCCCCACAGCCACTGCATTGCACCACTCCCCACATTATACTGCAATTCCACTACTTATCTGCTACTGAAGCTCTCTTAGTTCTCTTTTATTTATTTACAGTACTAAAAATCCTGTAACTGATCCTCAGATATATATTTTTTAAGGAAAAGAAACCAATAAATAAATAAATGAGTCAAAACACTTGTCGTGGTTGAGGTGGTCTCTTCCTTATGCCCTCCTACTTACACCTCTTACTATACCCTGTGTTTAGCTCCTGTCAATCAGATTTATCAGGGCATATAATTAAGAGTTGGGGAAGGTGGGAGGGGGTGAAAATTTGCAGCAATTAAAGACAGCACAGAATTACACCACCACTATTTTTAAATTTTCAACAGCCCAAAAACAATTATAAGTAAAGACAACACAGAAAGAAAGTATAGTGTCACTACAAGCCTACAATCTAAGTTTAAAAGAAAAATACCAGTTACCAGTTACTCTGAAGCACTGAATTGAATATGTTTCCTTCCTTCACCTTCTGGCTTCTTCTTCTTGATGCTGTACTATCACCAATGGTACTATGAATGACACTATAACCTTATTGTATACTAGCTACCCACTATTCGAGTATTGTATATAAACTCTGTTATTGTTATCATTGTCACTGTTTGATGTGGAACCTTTGTAAAAGAGCTCTGAGTTTAAAGATATGATCTGAATCCCTAAATAAATAAATAAGGACTGAAAGAGATCAGAAGGAATATGAGCTGACAGCCAAGAGAGTCACCAGGGTGGTGAGAGCAGCTAAGGCAAAAAAGGAGCACTCCTTGGTCAGTGGGATCCGGAGGGGAGACAAGGGGTTCTTTAGATACATAGGGGAAAAAAGGAAAGTAAGGGGGCAGATCAGCAAGATAAGGATAGGGGATGGTTGTGCACAGGAGGCAGGGGAACAGGCAGAAGTCCTAAATGAGTACTTTGCCTCAGTTTTTACCGGGGGGGGATGGAGGGGCTATGTCTTGCAAGGGGAGCGGGGGTAAACCGGAGCAAGGGATGGGACCAGTAGAGACCAAGGGCCCCGATGGGTCTGGGGAAAGGGAGTGGCCACCACAGATAGGTGCGGGCTTAGCAGTGCAAGGTGAAAAGGGGGAGGATGTAGAAGCTGAAATTCAGGTAGAGAGAGTAAGGGAAGACCCCAGGTCCCTTCGGATGGAGAAAGCACCTGAGCCAGATGAGATACATCCCAGGGTGCTGAGGGAACTGGCGGATGTCCTGGCAGTCCCTCTAGCGGAGCTTTTCAACATCTCTCTGAGGACTGGGTGCCCCAAGCCTGGAGGGTAGCCCATGTCATGCTGATCCACAAGGGTGATCAAGAGAGGAGGCGGGAAATTACAGGCCCATTAGCCTGACATTGGTGGTTGGCAAAGTGATGGAGGGTATTGTCAAGGAAAGGCTAGGGGGTTACTGGAGCAAACTGGGTACTTGGACGATAGGCAGCATGGCTTTGTCATGGGAAGATCGTGCCAGACAAACCTTGTTGAGTTCTAAGACTGGGTGACGAGGACCCTGGACCAGGGTAGGCCAGTGGACATCCTCTTTCTGGACTTTAGCAATACATTTGATTTGGTTCCCCATAGCGGCCTGCTGGCTAAGCTGAAGAAAATGGGGGTAGGGAGGCAGTTGTTAAGATGGATAGGAAATTGGCTCTCTGAGCATACTCGGAAGGTGGTGGTTGGAGGGTTAGCCTCATCCCCAAGGTGGGTTACTAGTGGGTTCCCAGGGTTCAGTGCGTGGGCCACCCTTTCAACGCCTATATCTCAGACATCAGGAGGGGATCAGGAGGAGATGAGTCTCTTGCAGATGACTCAAAGCTGGGTGCAGTGGTGGATGGGAGGAGGGAAGGTGGCCTTGCAGGAGGACCTGGAGGCACTGGAAAGGTGGTCAGGAAAATGGAAACTAAAATTCAATGCAGGGAAGTGCAAGGTTCTGCACCTGGGAGTCAGAAATCCAGGCCAGGGGCATACTCTGGGAGGAGACATGATTCAAGTCACGGAGGGTGAGAGGGACCTGGGGGTAGTGGTAGATGTCAAAATGAACAACTCAGAGACCTGTAGGAGGGCAGATGCAAGGGCAAATAGGATGCTGGGATGCATTGCCGGGGGATTACCTCCAGAAAGGTGGAAGTGATCCTTCCACTGTACAACTGCTTGGTTAGGCCACACCTTGAGTTTTGTGTACAGTTTTGGAGAGTACATTTAAAGAGGGACATTACACTCCTAAAGAGGGTCCAAAGGAGGGCAACCAAAATGATCTGGGCCCTGGGGGAGAGGACCTATGAGGAGAGGCTCAAGGAGCTGGATATGTACACCCTGGAGGAGAGGAGGGACAGAGGGTCATGATAGAGGTCTTTAAGTACATGAAAGGGATCAATAAAGGAGGCCCAGTCAGGGTGCTTCAAAGGAAGGAGGGTGGGGCAACAAGAGGTCATGGGTGTAAGCTGGAAGGAGGCAGGCTCATAGGGGATAGGAGAAGATGTTATTTCACTGAAAGGGTGGTGGAGCCATGGAATGTACTGCCCAGGGAGCTGGTAGAGGCAGAAACTGTGGATGAGTTTAAGAGGGGATGGGACAGGTACAGGGGGAGGGTAAATCTGACCAGGTCCAATACAGGTGGAACATCTGGGACTGGAACAGTATAACCCAAGGGGGAGGGGGGACACCAAAATCGGCCCTCAGTGCGGGTGCTGAAAATCGAGCAGATTCGAGAGACCGTTAGGCCTATTCTGCTGGCATTTTTAGTATGTTAGTATACTATGTGACCGTGAGCAAGTCATTTAACTTCCCAATACTCCCAGGATGCACCTAGAAACAAGCCTTGGCTTAGTGTATCTTTTCTGGCCAAAAATTGTAACATAAAATAAAATAAAAAAAAATATGAAAAAATAGAATATCTTACAATCTACAGTACTGTGTTCAGTTGGAGTATCTTGTTTTTTGAAAGACTGAATGCGGAACAGGAGACATGGACTGTCTCCTACTCTGTTTAAATAATGTCATGGGATTTCTAACATCCACCAAGATCAACCATGGATTGCATCACAAGTCCTATGAGGACAGATTGAAGAAATTGAATATGTACTCCCTGGAGTAGAGGAGGGAGAGAGGGGACATGATAGAGACATACAAGTATCTTACAGGGTGGAACAGGGTGCAATAATACACTATTTTTAAGCGAAAAATATGTTCCAGGACTAGAGGGCATGGGATGAAGTTGGAGGGAGGATGATTCAGAGGAAATGTGAGGAAGAATTTCTTCACAGAACGGGTGGTGGGCAAGTGGAACACCCTGCCTGAGGAAGCGGTGGAGGCGGAAACAATCACAGGATTTAAGAATGCATGTGATAGACATAAAGGAATTCTGGAGGTCAGGGGTAAGGGGCAACAGAGTTCTAGAAAAACATAAACTGAAGTTACAAACTCAAATGGGCAGACTAGGTGGGCCATAGACCCTTATCTGCTGGCACTGTCTATGTATCTATGTATAACCACAAGAAACAGATAGTGTGGGCTTTGGTTTAATGTCTCATCTGAAAGACTACCCACTTAGCCTCACTTACACACATAATTCATGACTACATCTACTCATGAAATAAGCAAAATGTGAGAAATATTTTTTCTAGAGTGGATGAGGAAAATAGTTGGCATGCTACTGTATACAGCACTGTCATCCAAAATGGTACAGGACCTAGGTACCTAGGTTTAGCCTTTACAAAGCAATGCATTAGATGCTGGGAGTAGTTTACAAAATGTGACATGATCTGGAAAAACAATACAGCAGATGAGATTTCAGGATAAGAGTTCATGAGTAGCTTCACAATATTTTAGTAACTAGGATTGTATTATTAGATTTATTTAAACATTAAAAGGGGTGCAGGGGTGTGGAGGCCCCAGATATTTAAATAAATCATTATTTATTACACTTTGAAACTCAGATCTCATCCAGAAATTGTGTCTGCCATGTTGTTTTTAACAAGGTGTATTGTATTCCATAGTTCTTCTGATGCTGGAGTGTGGGGTCTATAGTAAGTCATTTACAGTCATTACATATATGAGGGCAATTGCATTCAAGCCTGTTTTATACATAGGGGCAATACCACCTAGAGCACCGGGGTAACACTCATCACAAATGACATAGGATCTGTTACTTCCAGTGGGGCAGGAAAATTATATGAGCAAAAAAGATCCTTGGATGAATGTTTCATCTGAAGGGCAGCACCTCTGTCAATGCAGGGTTGAACTGCACTGCATTGTCTGCCTTGGATATGAGCCCAAGTACCCAGCATAGGAATTATACTCATAACACCTGATCCAGAGAAGAGCACACTGTCAACTGAGTGAGGCTGATGAAATGTTACTCCACATTTTGCTCCATAAATCTTACTTACTGAAAATATTTTACAAGATCTTGGAGCCTCCTAAGTTTTTTGTTCATTTACTAATTATGATTGTCATTCCACATAAGTTTTTTGCTCAGGAGTGAAAATGTAGATTTTCATTATATTCCTGAGTGAAAAATTAATGAGGCGTGAAACTTGCACACCACGTAAATATAGCTTTGTGAACTCAAGTTGTGTGAATCTCTGCAGCATGTTTCCATTTTAGCAAATAAAGGACATTATCACTCTTACATGTGTATGTTTTCTTGGGTGTGTTTGTGTGTATTTATATGTGTGGGTTCATATGTGTGTGTGTGTGTGTGTGTGTACTTACATGCATGGATTCAAGGATGGGTGTATTACCTGCATATGTTCATAGGTGTGTGTGTGTATTTACATGCATGTGCTCATGGGTGTGTTTGCAAACATGCATGTGTTCATGGGTATGTGCATTTACATGCATGAGTTCATGGGTGTGTGTATTTACATGAATTTGTTCATAGGTATGTGTATTTACATGCATATGTTCATGGATATGTGTATTTACATGCATGTGTTCGTGGATATGTGTATTTACATGCATGTGTTCATAGGTATGTATATTTATATATATATGTTTGTGTGTGTGTGTGCATTTACATATATGTGTTCATGTGTATATGTATTCACCCCATCACTACCCCCTCCCAGCCACTGCTGCGCAGATTCTCCCTATCAGAATCTTATTAGGTGGCCATAACAAATCCCTCACAGTTGCCTCAGTGTATATCCCCCCGGAAGAACAAAGGAATGGCCTTAGCACTGTCTTGGAATTCAGCAGGGCCCAACCTCCTGACTCTGAAATGATTCTGCTTGGAGACTTTAATATAAACTGGCTCATGTCTGATGAAGGGGACCATAAGGATGCCGTCTCATCTGCCAATCTCACCCAGATGGCTGTCTCTCCGACCAGGAAAAACTACAAACCTGGCACCAGCACCCTCCTGGATTGGATTCTTACCAGCCACCCAACTTGTATCACCATACCTCAGTCCTCCCTGACTCGCTTAGCGACCATTCCCCTGTGATCTGTGAATGGTCAAACAAATTGTGCAAGCCCCCTCCTAATATCATCACTAGTAGAGTCTTACCACGTGGGCAGTTGTCACACCTCAAAACTTGCCTCAACCTCCAAGACTGGTCCACTATCTACAAAGCAACAGATGTAAATACTGCGCTGGATTACTTCATCAATACTTTCAATGCTGCCTGTGACTCCTACGCTCCTTTTAAAAAGTACAAAGTCAAAGCCCTTTGCAATCCCTGGCTCTTGGATGATCTCTTACGTCAACTAAAATCTAGAGATCACCTCTGGGATCTGGTCAGAACCACTGGTAAAGAAACTGACATCCAAAACCATAAATGTGCACAGAATGACTGTAACAAATCTATCTAGCAAAAGAAATCTACCTACTTCAAGAATGCTCTCACGGATACCTGGGGTAATGGGAGGGCATTTTGGAACAATATTAAAGAGGTCACTGGGAAGCAGCCAAAAACCTCCCCTACCTTGCTCAACATAAATGGGTCTACTATGCTTGACCCTAAAATAATAGCAAATACCTTCAACACTGCATTCACCAATCTGAGCAGTGTGCTCCCTTCTGACTTTTTCAAGAAGTATGACTCTCCCTCTCCTGGGTTTTATTTAACTCCAAAAATTGATTAGCGTTTTGCTCATAAAAGTGCTAAAACATTGTGAAAATGCATAGCACTTGCTTCACTGCATTTAACAAACATACACTTCTAGAAAACCTATATACATGCTTTCTGTACAGTTAGCATTGTCCCAAGAAAAAAAACTGATAATCAATTATTTAAAACCCTGCTCTCCTCTCCCCAATGCCTCCTCCTCCTCCTCCTCCTCTAGCCACCCGCCTTTTTATTTTAAAGCAGTCAAGCTGTATGATGCCCGCAAATACATTACCAAAGCCATCACCAAATCCAGATCCAGCAGTGATACACTTGACCTTAAACTGCTGTCCCTCACCCTTGATGAGGTGTTACAGCCACTGACATATATTTTTAACCTCTAACTTAAGCTCAGCCAGTTCCCTGAAAAATGGAAATCTGCCACTGTTACCCCTGTCTATTAAAGTGGTGACAGGGCCACTCATGGAAAATACCATCCAATCTCTATATTGCCACCTCTCTCCAAGGCCCTTGAATGTATTGCAGCAGATCAGCTCACAGATTTCCTGGACAAATACAATATCCTGTGCTTGCAACAACATGGCTTCAGGAAAGGACATAGCACCTCATCTGCCCTACTGGAATTCTCTGGCATTCTTCACAGCTCACAGAACAATGGTCAGTTAATTGGGTCTGTCTTTATCAATCTGACTAAGGCGTTCGATACTGTCCATCACAGCCTACTGCTTGTGCAACTTCTGAAAGCTGGGCTGTCTCCCAACTCCACTGCCTGGTTCAAAAGCTACTTGGAGAACTGGTCTCAAAGAGTAAAAATTGCAGACGTCCACTCTGATACCAGGTCTGTTCGCTCAGGTGTCCCCAGGGATCTATTCTGGGCCCCCTACTATTCAGCTTGTTCCTGAACTCCCTTCCAAATTCGTGCTCCGAAACAATAATCCTCTATGCAGATGATGTTGTAATCCTTGCCTCCCACAAGGATCCTAAGCCTCTACAAGACAACCTTCAGCTTGGCTTCACATCTGTTAAAAATTGGTTCTCAGATCACAATCTGGTCCTCAATAATAAGAAAACAAAGTCTATGATGTTCAGCTGCTCTCGTAACAAGCATAAGCTGCACCTCCTATCCATCAAAACCAGTCATGGAGTCACCCTGGAACAGGTTCAAGCCTTTAAGTACCTTGGGATCACCCTCATCTTACTTACAGTGCCCACATTGACTCTGTAGCCAAAGCAGCAAATACTCGCCCTGGCCTTCTCTTCTGGCATAGACAACATCTTACCCCAGAAGCCCTGACTGTCACCGTTCAGAGCTCTGTTGTCTCCATTATTGACTATGGGCTTATCATCTATGGCTCTGCCCCCACTACCACTCTTAGATGCATATCCACCTCCCTTAATACGGTCTGCCGACTTCTCACTAGATACCACCACCTCACACATACGTGTGACCTGTATGCACAAACTGGATGGCTGCAACTCACCAATTGGATAAAGTACCTAACCTGCACCATGGCGAAAGAAAATAACTATGGGCCTTGCGTTCCCTGGAGTGTGTGCACTCCTGCACCCTAGCAACAACCCCGCTCAACGGGGGGGCTTGAATCACAGGTCCTGCAGGTTCCACATTGTCGTACCTCACAAGGTCAAAGATCTTTTGGCTACAGGGTGCCCAGCTGGCTAAATGGTCTAAACAGTTACATCTCCTCAGGTCCTACCCTTGGTGTATTTAAATCAAGGCTACACCTCTCTCTCACTGCCTCTAGCGCCTGTGACTGCCCCCACTAGCTGACCCCATGAATATTTCCCTAACCTTATGTAGTTCTCTCTCCTATTAGCACTTAAATACCCCTTAGCATGCACTTCCCCATGTTATGTCTATGACAATGCCTCTGGCTGTGCTCCTCCTCTATAGCTCTCTGCACCCTCTACTCTTCCTTCTCTCTTGTCCTCTATCCTCTCTGCATCTCATCCGCTATCTCCTTGTAACCTAGCCTCCAAAGCTTGTTTTGTTTCTCAGATGCTTTCTAACTCTGTTTAGCTTACACTTTTGTAACCTTGTCCTATGTATTGAATTTGTAATTTGACTTACATGTCTTATGTTTTGAATTGTAGCCTGACATGGAACCTTTGTAAAAGAGCCCTGGGTCAAAGGTATTGTAATCCTAGGCCTAATAAATAAAATAAATAAAAATAAGTGTGTGTATATATTTGTATGCACGTGTTCATGGGTATGTTTATTTAAAAGTATGTGTTCACAGTATGGGTGTATATACATGCATATGTTCATGTGTGTGTATATTTACATATATGTGTTCATGTGTGTGTATGTATGTGTTCATGGGTGTGTGCATTTGCATGCATGTGTTCATGGGTGTGTGTATATTTAAATGTATGAGTTCATATGTGTGTGTGTGTGTGTGTATTAACATGCATGTGTTCATGAGAATATGCATATTTATAAGCAATGAAGCATGAAACTTGCACACAACATAAATACAGCTTTGTCAGCTCAGGCTGTGTGAATCTCTACAGCATCTTTTACCTTTCAGCAAATAAGAAGCATTACTACTCTAACATAGAAACAGAGAGGTTGACGGCAGATAAGGACCGCAAGGCCTATCCAGTCTGCCCATTTCTTTTTCCACCTTATAAATGTGCCATCGGCCTTTGCTCTGTCAGTGGCCTATGTATTCATACTCATCTGTATTGCTCCCTTATGCCTATTCCATCCCTGTTTGAAGCCCTGCACTGTATTCATAGCCACCACTTCTTGTGGTAAGCCATTCCATGCATCCACCACCCTTTCTGTGAAAAAGAATTTCCTCACATTCCCCCTTAATCGGCCCCCCTCTAATCTCATGCTGTGTCCTCTTGTCCTGCTATTTTTCTTATATTTAAACATGTTAGACTCTTTCACCTTGTTAATGCCCTTAAGGTGTTTGACTGTTTCGATCATATCACCTCTCTCCCTCCTTTGCTCAAGGGTATGCATATTGATCTCTGTTAATCTGTCCTCATATGTCTTCTGATGCAGTCTCTGCACCATTTTGGTTGCCCTTCTCTGGACTGCCTCAATTTGGTTAACGTCCTTGTGAAGGTGTGGCCTCCAGTACTGCACGCAGTACTCCAGATGGGGTCTAACCAGTGTCTTGTAAACAGGGATTATTACCTCCCTCTAACAACTTGTGATACCCCTACTAATACACCCTAACATCCCCCTAGCCTTACCTACTGCTTTAGTTGTCTGCTTGGATGATTTCAGGTCATCGTTGATGATGATGCCCAAGTCTCTTTCTTCCTTTGTGACTGCCAGCAACTCCCCTCCCAGCCTAGAGGTGGCTTCAGGGTTTTTCTTCCTTATGTGCATGATCTTGCACTTCTTTGCATTAAACCCAGTTGCCACTCTTCTGACCATTTTGCTAGTTTATCCAGATCTCTTCTCATTCTGCCCACCCCATCTGGATCATCTACTCTGTTGCAGATCTTGGTGTCATCTGCAAACAGACAAGCCTTGCCCTCTAGTCCATCTGCAATGTCACTAATGAAGATATTGAAGAGGACTGGCCCCAGGACTGATCCCTGAGGTACCCCACTTGTCACTTGCATCTCTTCTGACTGTTTACCATTTACCACCACTCTCTGTTTTCTGCCTGTCAACCAGTTTGCCACCCAGTTGACCAACTTCTGACCCACCCTAGCATACCCAGCTTTATTTACCAATCTTCTATGTGGAACAGTGTTGAAAGCTTTGCTGAAGTCAAGGTAGGCAACATCAACTGCTCCCCTTGGTCCACCATTCTGGTTACCCAGTCAAAGAAATCTATGAGATTAGTTTGACAGAACCTTCCTTTGTAAACCCATGCTGTCTTGGATCCTGTGCCCATGGATTCCAGGTGTTGCACTATCCTTTCCTTAAGGGAGTGCCCATAATCTTGCCCACTACTGAGGTAAGACTGACTGGTCTGTAGTTCCCTGCCTCCTCCCTGCTACCACTCTAGTGGAGCAGGATCACATGAGCCCTTCTCCAGTCTTCTAGGACCTCTCTTGTGCTCAGAGATTCACTAAACAGTTCTGCTAATGGCTCTGCTAGTTCCACCCTTAGCTACTTAAGTACCCTGGGATGCATGCCATCAGGTCCCATTGCCTTGTCCACCCTGAGCTTAGTGAGCTCTTGTAGGACCCTTTCTTTTGTGAAGGGAGTAGTGCTCACCTCCCTCCCCCCTGTGTCCATGGTGCTGAGCTGTGGGCCCTTCCCTACCTTCTCTTCAGTAAATACTGAGCAAAAATATCTATTTAGGATAGATGCTTTTACATGGTCCTCCTCCTCCTCACATGCCCCCTTTTCTCCTTTGAGCTTAGCAATACCCCCTCTGGACTTTCTCCTTTCACTATTGTATCTATAGAAAGTCTTGTCACCTTCTTTTACTGTTCATGCTAGTGTTTCCTCAGTTTGGGACATTGCCTGCCTTACTGCCTTCCCTGCTTCCCTTAGGGCAGTTTGGTATGCCTCCCTATCTTTATCCCGCTGTGTTCCCTTATATTTCCTGAAGGCCAGCCTTTTGGCTCTGACCTTTTCTGCTACTGTATTTGAGAACCAAAGTGGTTTCCTTCTTCTTTTGCACTTCCTTTTCTGTCTGATACAATGGAATGTTGCTTCAAGTATTGCATCTTTAATGCTTGCCCACTTTGCCTGTACCCCCTCACCTGTGTTTCTTTTTGCCAGGGCTAGCTTAACTCTGTTGGCCATCTTATCAAAGTCAGCTCCTCTGAAGTCCCATATTTTTGCCTTGGAATGGGATGATTTAGATGTAGTGGCCAAATTGAACCATACCATGTGATGGTCACTGGCCCCTAGGTGACCTTCTACCTGGAGATCTGTGATCCCTTCCCCGTTAGTAGTACTAGATCTAGGATAGCCCTGTCTCTTGTGGGTTGTTGTACCACTTGTTTGAGGCCCTCCCCCTGCAGGGAATCCACCATGTGTCTAGTTCTGGCAGATGTTCCTGCTGGTATTGACCAATCTGTATCCAGCATGTTGAAGTCTCCCATTATCAGAACCTCCCCTTTAGCTGTCATGTTTTGTATATCTTCTAACAGTAATGTGTCAATTTCCTTCCCCTGTTCTGGGGGCCTGTAGACAACCCCAGTTCTTATGGCTGTTCTATTTCCTGTTTCCAGGGTGACCCACAGTTCTTCTGTCTCCTTATGTGTATTCTGAAGTTCTGTAGCTTTGATATTTTCATTGACATACAGGGCCACTCCACCGCACCCCCCTTTTGCACCTCGGCCTCTTCTGAACTGTACATAGGCAGGTACTGAAGTCTCCCAAGTATGGTTACTGGTAAACCACATCTCATTAATTGCTACCATGTCCAGTTTAGCCTCTGACATTATTGTCTGCAGGTCTGGGATCTTATTTCCCAGGATGTGAGCATTTGTGTACATGATTTTCCATTGGCCAAATTTCGGTGTGTTAGTTGTTGGGCGAGGTTTGGCATTTTCCCCTGTGCATTGCATGGGGGGATGGATCTTTTTTCTTACCCGGTGATGCAAATGAACTGCAAACATGCTGAATCCCTGTTTGACCACTAGCTGAGGGGGGAGGGGTGTTCTTCCCATTCGATGTATGGGCTGCTGCACCCATCTCCCCATTTGCTAGTTTAAATATTCTGCAAAGACATCAAACTTCTGCCCCAATGCTCTGACTCCCTTCTTAGTCAGATACAATCCATCAAATTTAAAGAACTTTCACTCCCAGAAATCCTTATGAAAAAAAATTCTCATTATTTATTATACTTATACTCTAAGTAATGACCTCACAGACAGTCATTTCCTTTGATTAATGACCAGCTAGGTGGGATTGGCCTTCAGCTACACCTCGGGCCACCCTTCCCCTCCATCCAGTCATTAATCGCTAGGAAATGACAGAGTGTTCAGTCATTATTGCTTAAATATTAGAGGCAAATTAGTAAACAAATGCAATTAGAAAAAAAACACTCTTATATGCAAAGTAAAAGGGAATATATGAGGAAAGGGTCATGGACAGTTGTAAGCAGGATAATAAAAGTCATAAAGAAAAGACTTTAGATAGGAAAGAGAAGAGTCAGAATTAATTGAAAGAGGAAGGGACGACCAAAGTTTAGGAAGTTGGTAAGAAAAGCAGATTGTCCAACAGCATATTTTTTAGAAGGGATAGAGGAAGAATGGGAAATGTTGTTGTGGAGAGTGTAGGAGAAAGAAGGTGGAGAGGATAGAAGGGATTTAAGGTAAGAGGGAATGGAGCTGAACCAGAATCTGGAGATAAAACACGCTCAATGGGAAAGGAACCTTGTATCAAAAGAGGGGAGAGAAAGGGCTGAAGAAAGAGAGCAGTGGTGAGTACAAGGGGAGAAATCTAGAGCAAAATAATGAAATGAATGAAAAAGGGGATCCAGTCTGGCAAGGGAAGATTTAGGGGCACCACTGTAGACTAAGTCACTGTAGTCAAAGGTGGAGAGAATAATATTTACTGCACTTTCTCGGTAGGCAAGAAGCAGATTACTCACTTTATTCCTCTACAATGTTCTAAGCTTAGGGTGTAGCTTATGGTGAATTGCATCAATATGCACTGATAAATTGAGATGCCGGCTAAGGCAGACCTTGAGGTACTTAAAGGAGTAAACATCTTCAGTCTTAGCACCATCAAGGGTATTAAATAGTGGGAGAGAGGTAAGTCTGGCAAGCCTCTGATGGGTGCCAAAAGTCAAGGAGGCGGTTTTTTTGGCATTGAGGGACAATTGTTAGACTTGAATCAGTGCTGAATGTTGTCAAAATCCATCTGCAGCCTGTAGGTAAGGTTCTGGGAAGAGGAGCCAGAAGAAAAAAGAACTGTGTCATCAGTGTACATATGAATGGACATTGAGGAACTGACAGTGGGAGGTCATTTAAGAAAATGGAAAATAGAATAGGACCCAGGATAGACCCTTGAGGGACATCTGAGCTAATTGGAAGTAGAGATGAAATGGATTTTCCTATCTAGACAGCTTGAAACCTTCCTTCAATGTAAGAGTGAAACCAGTTGACTGAAGGATCAGAGAGGCCTGTGGCTTTATGTTGGTCCAGAAGGAGGGGATGTGCCACAGTGTCAAAAGCTTTAGCAAGACCAACAAAAATGGCAGAAGTAATCAGTCCTTGATCCATACCTGTGAGTATGGAATCAGTGAGTCGAAGTAGGGAGGCAGAAGTGGGGTGGAATTTCCTAAAACCAGACTGGAAAAGTGTGAAAAGGAGACATTATCAAGAAAGGAAGTGAGCTGGGATAGAACAATGCATTCCTGTAACTTAGTCAAGGACAGAAGGAGAGACAGAGAACAGAAGTTACCAGGAGAGGTGGGATCACCACCTTTGTGGAGAGGTATGACAGTAGCCTGTTTCCAAACAACAGGAACAGTAGCAGAGGAAAAGGAAAGACAGAGGAGGAGGAGTGTAATGGACAGAGCAATGGCAAGTGCAGGGAGAAGAAGAAGAAGCATAGGGTAAAAAGGTAATCTGGACTACCTCCCTTCAGAGGACTGAGGACAAGCAGAGCCTTTAGGGAAAAGGGGGAGTGATTGGAGAGAAGGGAAAAAAAAGAGGAGAGAAAGGCAGAGAGAAGTAAGGAAAAGGGGAGGGGAAGAGGGGATAAGAGAAAGGGCACAGGTAGTAAAGTAGATGTTAAAAGACAAAGCAACAGCAGAAGGCTCATAAATAAGGGATTATACAATGGACAAAGGAAACACTGCATTCTGATTGGTCAGTTGGCACATCTCCCCCGTTGTAAATCCTGAACAGTACCAATGGGAAGAAGTGCCAACTGACCTCACCTACTACCTACCTGGCACATATCAATGCGTCACCCCCTCTCGCACACACTTCACAGTACATTGATTGATCTCACCACCTGACACAGAAAGTCACAGTGGGAAATTAAAAAAAAAATGGAAGTAACATTCGACTCATTAAACATAGATGAACTCTTATGGTACAGAATCTAACACAAATCAACCTGGCACCACAATTATATACTGGACCTGAAAGTGCACCGAATACACAAAGCCCATGCAGAATGCCCATCATGGCTGCTCACGTAGAAACTCTCCTGCAGTCTCCTTAGGCATCTCCAGTCACACAGCAAGACAACACCGCTCCACAAAGAGACACAGAAAATGCAGAACCTGAGCGTTTTCCATCAACAAGCATTTTCAGTCCCACTGCTCGTCAATGACTCTCTGTTCACTCATTCCCTGGGATCTGTTTTGACCTCCAGTAAGCAAACCTCTCTCTCTCTCTCTCTTTCTTCACAATACAGCAACAACTTCTCTCAAAATTCTGTTCTGCCTCCAACTCGGCAGCCATCCCAACAACCCTAACAACCAAGGACTATTTTTTTGCAGTGCAGCAACAAATACAAGCATTTGTCAATGCCAAATGTTTGCTTGCTGATCTTAGCATTGGAAGTGCAGGAGTTATACAGATGTAGAATAGGAATGGAAGTGAAGTACTGAACTCATGCCAACCCCACCCCCACCCTGCAGAGATGCACAGGCATTGGGGTGTGCCTTTGGGTTGTCACCCATGACGCTCATGCCATGTCACCTCACCCTATCCTGCAGACACCAACAAGTGTTGAGGCGTGCCTTGGGGTGTTTGGCTTTACAGTCACCACATTCCATAAGGAAATACACTGAAATGGGTGCAGTATAGGAGAATGGGGTGAACTCTGGGGCCAAAGAGTCCAAGGCACAGCTTGATGCCTGCCACTGGCTTCAGGGTGAGGGTGGGGGTGGAATGGTGTGAGTATTACAGCCAGCAATCCAAAGGCACACCCCTGATGCCTGACAGTCTGCACAGGGTTGAACATTATTGTTAGAAACCCTAACGCCCCATATGTTTGTTGATATTTGCACTACAAATTGTCAACATGGCCTTTTTGTGACCCCACCTCATGAAAGCATTTGGGACCTCTGCTCATGAACAGTGGCACTGTGATTTTGTGAATCTGTCCCAAACATTGATTTCCCACAGCGACAGCGTCATTCTGTGCCAGATGTGTGAAAACACAGTTCAGGCAGGATGTGAAAAATAACAGCCATACCATTCATATAGCTGTGTGAAGAGGTGGCAATGTTGAAAATCTGAAGTGAAAATATTAAAAGTGCTCCAACTTACGAGCATACATGAAAACTGTGCAAAGCATGCTCGTAACACAGTCATTTAGTGGAATTATTTCACCAGATTTTCAACATAGGCATTTTGTGACCTCTGCTCATGAACAGTGTCACTATAATTTTCTTAACCTGCCCCAAACATTGATTTCCCCACAGCAACAGCGCTATTGTGTGCTGGATGTGCGAAAACACATTTTAGCCAGGATGTGAAAAATGACAGCTGTACTGTTCATAAGGAGGTGTGACAAAAAGCCAGAGTTGAAAATCTGGAGTGAATATATCACAAATTCGCGAAGTTACGAGTGTGCATGGAAACTGCAACATAGTTTTTTTGGGAGCCCACCTCATGAACAGTGAAACTTGTTTTGTTAATCAGTCCTGAAAGGTGATTCCATGCAGTGACTGTAAAATCATCTTTTGGGACTGAATAACCAGATGATAGTGACTAAATTGATGAGGTGAGGTCCCAAGAACCCCATGTTGAAAATTTTTTGCCAAAATTCACAAAAATTGCCAAGATATCCACCTAAGCTGAAAAAAAAAACATTTATGCCATTATACAGCTTACCGGCATTTCTTCAGTTTGCAGTTGGCTTTGAAGAGTGCAGACGTGTTCCTGCTCCATCGAAGATCATTGTGCTGGGCTCCAGAAATAAGCATGGTGTGAGGGAGATGTGGGAGGTCGGGTGTACAGGGTGGGTGGGGTTGGGGAGGGGCATCGAGACAATGAGGGACTGCTTTTTTCTTTACAAGTTAAAATTAAAATTAACATCACACAAAGATTTTTCCTTTACAGGTTTGTTTTTGGTACACTGGGGTGGGTTCCCAGTGTGCCACCTGTATTTTTGGGGGAGGAGGACTGAAGCCAATGGGGATTGGGTCCCCCATTGGCACAGAAAATGGGTCTGTGTTTGAGGGGTGCATGATGCCGAGGGGGATTGGGCACCCCCTTGGCATACAAAACTATTACATGGGGGACATTATGCCGAAGGGGATTGGGCTCCCCGTCAGCAAATGAACTGGGGAGGGGGCATGCCAACAGGGGGATTGAGTACCCCCATTGGCTTCCATGGGGACTGTGAGAGGTGGCCGGTGACAGCCACCACCATGTTTATTGAAATGGGACACCAGACAAGGCAAGATGTGATTCGCTGCTGGAATCAGGAACCACCCCAGCAGCAAAAACAGCTGATTGTTAAATGACGGGGTACCCCCTGATTGCAGCAGCAAATTTCTTTCCAGTTGGTGGCATGCTGCAATACTGCTGTCATCGACAGGGTGCTCCTCTATTGGTGCCACAGAGACCAGCCCCAAAAAGCACTGCTGGCTTTGGACACAACACTGCCGCACCTCCACAACCCACTACTCCAGCAAGCTGCCACAACATGTTTCTTGAGTATGCACGCAAACAAACATAAAAAGGGCTTACGCAAAGGCTGTAGTTATGTCCCTAAAAGCCTAACCCTTTTTAAACAACAAACTAAACTGTTTTTACCTTTTATTCCTGGGTAGTACCGTGTAGCAAGTTGGTAGTTTGGTGGGCCAGGAAAAGCAGGCCCAAAATTCCAGCTCCTGATTTTGTAAGGGTCCTCTATAGAAGTGGCTGCCCTTAAAGGAGAAGACTCCTGTATATTTATGATTTGGATATGTCTGATGTATTTAGTATACATTACATCAATTACTGTACATATGTCAAAAAGAGGTCAGTCATTTCTTCTGTTGCAACACATATCTAGAGTCTGAGGCTCTGACACAAGGTAGTAAAGTGTCAAGCAAACCTCCATTTACATGCACATGGGTCACTTGCGATGTAACCCCTCCCATTCCTTGATGTCACTGCAGCAGCAGTGCAGAAGAAAACATAAGGGTACCAATGCTGTATATCCTGATTTTAGTTTAAGTTTGCAATGGCTTAAGACAGTTCTGTCATGCAACTCATACAGGGAGTAATACTTGTAGCCTTAATATGTGTAGAGCAAATAATACATCTAATAGTATTTTATTCACAGGAAACAAAATCCGTTCCTTTGTACTGCTCATTTCTCTCTGTGAGACAGTTGTAATATGTTGTGGAGAGCAGTAGACTGAATCAGTCAGTCAAGCAGTCAGTCAATCTGTATTGACTCAGGTGAACACCCTTGAGAAGATTAATTTACAAGGTGGGCCTGGGTAGTTTCCCAAAGGATCACACAAGACTGAATTACTCCTTTGCACAAATGATACATACCTCATTTCAGCAGCCTAAAAGTTTAGAGCTAGATCACTTACTTTATAAAGTGTATTGTTTTACATTTCAAATGCTCCTTAAATCTGAGTTTCTGACTGGAAATACCAAGACACAGAATGCATATGACATGGGAGGAACGAGCTAAGTAAACACAGAGCACTACAAACACGAAGACTGATTAGTTTCTTTACCTACAACAGCTGAAGTGTAGCATCTGATTTGTGAGGGACATCCTACTTCAAATGCTGGCATTACAAAGTGGGGGGGGGGCTGCCACAGCTTGTCCTCAGTACCTTCAAAGTGAAGTGTTGTAGTTCTCACATCACTGCTAATGATTTATAATGGGAATGGGGGCACTTTTAAAGTCATGGACCTGAGGGGCCATCACCGTTCCCAAAGGAGGTTAGGGGAACTTGTTAAGGGTTTGAGAGTAAGGGACTCTAGTAGGATTTGAACCAGCGCCTTACAGTTCTTGTGCCTGTGCTTTAACCACGAGATTACCCTTCTTCCATATGCTGCAGCTGATGTTGTCCTGGTAACCTATTCCTTGTTATAGCTGAACTCTTTATTGCCTTACAGCAGCCATCTAATCACTGACTGTCTACTTACAAAGGGAAAGGGGCATAGTTGCAATATTGTTTCTCACTGCTAGTGTCCATCAAAACAGAGATTGCTAACACACACAGAACATAATACAACAGCTGTATAATACCCCTTAAAACTCTTGCTGCACCCGGAGTCATTTATTGGGTAAACTGTTTTTGCTAACAGAAACAGTAACACGACACATACAGGCACTTCCTTATATGAATACTGTATATACCTCAAATCTGTGCTGCATCACACTCACATGGTCCTAGTACCTGTTAGACCTGCACTTCAGGATGTGCACAAAACTTAAAGGGTTCCTCCATTACTCAAGTGGGGAACCAAACATTGTGGGTTTGATCTACTGGTGGAACTGCATTTAGTGCAGCACCAGTATCTGTTGCTCTGATGACATCATCCTCCAGCAACACTGATGGTAAAATGGAGGACAAACACATTGATAACTTCTGGGGGCTGTATATTTTTATTTATAATCTAGATTTGGACAGCAATAGGACTGCTGGCAACTGGAGGAGGCACACAACAGTTACACCTAAGGAGTTGGAAAAATATTGGTGTGAAACTATGGGAGACTTTGTGCGCCAGATGTACGAAAACACAGATTGGGCAGGATGAGAAGAATGACAATTGTACCATTGGGAGGTGTGAAGAGATGTCAACGTTGAAAATCTGTAGTAAAAATATTAAAAATGCTCGAATTTCCAAGCGTACATGGAAACTGAGCAACGCATGCATGTAACACAGTCATTTAGTGGAATTATTTCACCAAATTTTCAACGCAGGCATTTTGTGACCTCTGCTCATGAACACTGTCACTATGATTTCCTTAATCTGTCCTGAACATTGATTTCCCACAGCAACCGTGCTATTCTGCACTAGATGTTTAAACACATATTTCAGGCAGGATGTGAAAAATGACAGCTGTACTGTTCATAAGGAGGTGTGAAAAAATGGCAATGTTGAAAATCTGGAGTGGAAATACTACAAATTTGTGAAGTTACGAGGGTACGTGGAAACTGCACAACGCACGCTTGTAACACAGTCATTTTATGGACGTTTGTCACCAAATTTTCAACATAGGCATTTTAGAACCTCTGCTCATGAACAGAGTCACTGTGATTTTACATACGAACATAAAAATCTGCCAGCAGAACAGACGAATTGGTCTATCTAAGTCTGCCCAAGTGTGCAGCTAGCACCCTAGATTGCAGCTGCCCCAGCATCCTCCCCCTCAGTTCCTCCCCCACTTGTCCCAGCCCGTGCCCCCCTGACTCTTGCTTTATCCCACTTCTTCTTAAAGCTATTGACTGTCCTACATGTTACCACCCCCTCTGGCACCACATCCCAATTAGACACCACCCTCTCAGTGAAGTAGTGCCTTCTCATTTCCCTCTTGAAATGTCCCCCTTCCAGCCTTAGTCCATGCCCCCTCATCTCTCTTCCACTCCTCAGTTTAAACACCGCCAGGTTTATTTACCCCCTCAGATATTTAAACGCTTCAATCATATCACCTCTATCCCTCCTGTCCTCCAGTGTGTACATGTTCAGCTCCTTCAGCCTAACTTCATATTCTTTTCCTTCCATCTCCTTTAACATTTTTGTTGCCCTCCTTTTCACCTCTATCCAGTAACTTTATATCTCTCCTCAGGTAAGGCATCCAGTATTGCACACAGTACTCCAGGCGCGGTCTGTCCAGTGATCTGTAGAGAGGTAGGATCACATCCCTGTGTCTGGATGAGAACCCCCTTGTGATGTAGCCCAGCATCCTGTTTTCCTTCACTGCTGCTCTCCAGCACTGGACTGAGTTGTTCATGCTCCCAGTTACCAACATGCCTAGGTCCTTCTTCTCCTCCTCTGTGATTCCCCAACCTCACCCCCCCAACCAATAGTCCCTGTTCTGGTTCTTAGCCCCAAAGTGCATCACCTCACACTTCTTTGCATTGAATCCTAGTTGTCACTCCACTGAACATGTCTCTAATTTGGTTAGGTCCCCCTGCAATTTTTCCCATCCATCCTCTTCGTCCACCACCAGCCCCAATTTGGTATCATCTGCGAACAGACTAACCCTGCTCCCTAGTCCATGTGCTATATTGGAGATAAAGAGCACAAATTGCACCAGGCTCAGCAGTGACCCCTTCGGCACCCCTCTTGTCACTGCTCTGGGTGCCAAGAGCTCCCCTCCACCACCCTCTGCACCCTTCCCTGTAATCAGTTCTCTATCCATTTAGTCAGCTTTTTTCCCACCCCCACTGCCATCAGCTTCCCCTCCAGTCTCCCATGAGACACTGTGTCAAAGGCCTTACTGAAGTCCAAGTGCAGGACATGTACCGAATGGCCCCTGTCCAACTCCCTTGTCACCCAGTCATAATACTCTGTTAGGTTGGTTTGACAAGACCTCCCTGAGATGAACCCGTGTTGCTGCCCATCTTGAAGGCCATTACTCTCTAGGAATGCCACCAGCCTCTTCTACAGTATTACCTCCATAAGCTTACCCATTATGAATGTAAGACTGACTGGCCGATAATTTTCTGTCTCCTCCCTAGGCCCACTCTTGTGTATGGGCACCACACAGGCCACCCTCCAATCCTGGGGCACACACTCCATTTCCAGGGAGGTGTTGAACAGATCTGCCATCCCCATCAGCACTCTGGAGTGGATGCCATCGGGACCTGGTGCCTTGTCCACCCTTATTGCCATTAGCTCCTCTAGCACCCTACTCCCTGCGATCACTTTGTCAGTCACCTCCTCCCCCCCTTTTCCCACTCCCCTATCCCATGCTAGTAGTGGACCATCCCTCTCCTTAGTGAAAATGGAGCAGAAGTACTCATTTAGAATTTCCACTTGCTCCCCCCTTTTCCACCCAATCCCCTCCCCACTCTATCCTCACTATATGTTCCTTGCACTTCCTCTTTTCCCTGACATACCTAAAAAAGTCCTTTTCCCCTCCCTTTATGCCCTGTGCTAATCTTAATTCACTGGAGACCTTAGCTTTTTTCACCCTCCTGGCCACGTCCCTTGACCAACTCCTGTAAGCCTCCTTATCCTCTCCCTTCCTTGTTCTCCTGTACTTCTGGTATGCAGACCTCTTTGCCCTCACTCCTTTCAGCAATTCCTTGTTCAGCCAGAATGGTTTCTTGGCTCTGCTCTTCTTACTCCTGGCCCTGGTGCAGGCTACTGTGGTCTCTGTTAGCTCAGTCTTTATGACTCCCCACTTCTGTTCTGCATCCATCCCCGGCCTTATATCCTGGAGTCTCCCTTGCAGTATTGCTCAAATCCTCCCAAAGTCCACCCTACTAAAGTCCACCACCTTAATGCCCGTGCCTCCTGTCTCCCTGCCCAGTGCGAGAACGAGCCACACTGTTTGGTGGTCACTACTTGGTAGTGGGTTGTCCACTCTTACCTCCCTCACCACCTCCCCATTTGCCAGTAGTAGGTCCAGAGCCTTGTAAATCTTGTGGGCCCAGTTACCAATTGCATCAGAAGGCCGTCCTGGAATGCATCAAGGAGCACCTGCTCCCTGGTACTGCTAGTGGCTGGGGTGCTCCAGTCAGCCCCTGGTAGATTAAAATCCCCCACTATCACCACACTCCCCCTTCTACACACTCTCCTTATCTGCTCTGCCAACTCCCCATCCAGTTCCCCGGATAGGGCTGGTGGTCTGTACACCGATGCCAGTCTCCGCTTTCTGCCCTTGGAGTCCAGGAGCTGCACCCAAAGCTCCTCTGTCCTCTCCTCTTTTTCCTCATCCCTTATGCATTTGATCCCTTCCCTCTCACAGAGTGCAACCCCTGCCTCTTCCAACCCCCCGGTCCCTCCTGTATATTCTGTATCCTGGGATTGCCAAG
Organism: Neoceratodus forsteri; assembly: GCA_016271365.2. NCBI lineage: Eukaryota > Metazoa > Chordata > Ceratodontiformes > Ceratodontidae > Neoceratodus > Neoceratodus forsteri. Next base: position 31,482,035 of record CM028129.1, read on the forward strand.
TCCCAATCATGGTACTCTGTGGCCCAAGTCTTTGTCACTGCAGCAATTTCCACCTTCCCCTCTGAAAGGAGAACCTGAAGCTCTGCAGTTTTGTTCCCCAGGCTTCTTGTGTTGAGAGAGACCACCCTCCACCTGTAATCCTCCTTCTCCTTGGCCTGTGTCCCTCCTCCTGGTAGTCCACACCCTTTCTCCTCCTTATTCTTACCTGGTGGTGGTGCCTTCTGTCTTACAATCAGACCAATCTGCCTGCCCCTCCTGTGGTTACTACACCTCCACCTTTACCTATATCCAGGGGGGTGAGCTCATTAGGCTTCTCTGTCCAGACCTTTCTACCAACCCCAGTCTTTTGGCCACCCCCCTCCCACTAGTTAAAATCCACCTTAGTTTTTTTTATCATGTCTCTATTTCTCCTCTAGCAGAGCAGGCTCTATCGACCTCCAGCTGCTGGCTCCTGCACCCTCAGACCAGGTCGTGTGCAGGAGAAAAACTCACCTTTCACCCAAGATCAGCCATACCCCTAGAAGTGTGCCACTCTCATGGCATGGCCACCAGCTGGTGAGATCGCCCAGCTATTTTCCACCTCAATTTTCTCCAAGGGAGCAGGACATGCAATGGTGTCAAAGGCACTTAGTATCAATGCCTGCCGCACTACCCCTCTCTAGCACACAACTGTAGTGCAGCTGGCCTCCATCAGCTGCCACTTCAGTGCAATGCTATACACCCACCCACCCCAGAGGAAGGAGATCAGTCGTGGAACGCTCAATCCTTCCTCTCCCCAGACAGCGCCCGGCGTCCTGAGTCAGTTCCCGAACTCGGGTCACCAGTGTGGCACGAGGTGTTGCACTCAGCGCCTCAACCCTCAGTGCCACTGGGCCTAAATCCAACTTAGTAGAGATATACCCCTCTAATCCTGCCTTTAATACTTGCCTCTCTGGTCAAGTGTAGCCTGTCCCCCACGTACAAGTCACTATTCCCCCAGAACCTACCCCAGTTAGTCACTAACCCATAATTTCTGGTGTGGCTCCAATCCGTCAGCCACTTGTTGAACTCCTCAGTCCTAACCTTTCCTCTCCATGCTTGCACATGGTACCAGGAGTACCTCCGAGAATGTGACTGACTCCCCCAACCCCTCACACTGCCTGCCCAACTCCTCGAACCTCCCCCTCACTACTTCCACAGTATCCCCTGCCAAGTAATTTGTACCCACATGCAACACTAAATGAGGTTTCTTCCTCCCCCTTGCTGCACACTTGAGCAGTGCCTGCCCTGCCCCTCCTGCAGTCAACCGGGGGATAGCTTCTACCCAAATACAGCTGTGCCTTCCCCGCTTCTGTCCTATCTCACCCCTTTCAGTATAGAATCCCCCAGGATGAGTACCCCCCTGTCTCTTACCCACTTTCCCTTCTAATGCCACTTTCACCACCTCAGTATTAATTTTTCCCTGCCCCTTACCCCCGCCAGCTGAATCTTCTGTGACTTCTGTATCTGCACTCCCTACTTCCACCTCACCCCTTTTCTCTGCCTTATTCCTCCCATCCCCCTTGAACCCCTCCCCAGCCTGACTACTTCCTACTGGGCTTCCCATGTCGACCTCCCCTCCTCCCCTGCTGATTAACATCCCCTGTCCTATCCCTTTTGTTGTCGATTTGTAGCCCCCATTCCCTTTGACCCCATAGTGATGCCCCCATCCTTCCCCTTCCCATAGCCTTCTCTCCTCTAGTCACCCCTCCTTCTTTACTAGCCTCCCTTGTACCCTTTTGTCCTCGCTACCTCTTCCCCAACCTGTTGCCATCCCTGTCATGCCCCGCTTGTCCTCCCCCTTCAGTATGTTTCTTCTCACCCTCTCTATCCCATAGCAGAGGCTTGAATCTATTCCTAGTTGATACCCCTCCTACATCTCTCCCCCCTTCTTCTTGTTCCCCTCCATGCCCCCCAGTCCCACCCCTGGTCCCTCACTACCCACAGCCATCTGCTCTCTACCCTGGTACTCCTTGTGGTCTTTTCCTCCCAGCAGGATCCCCCACCTCGGTACCCCTCCCTTCTCCTCTCTTTTCTGCTAGTGCCTCCGATCCTGGGGTCAGTTTCAGTCCTTAGTTTTTCTTCCCCCATCCCCTCTTGCCATCCCCTATTCTGCCCCTCCCAGCCTGGATGCCTACCATACTCATCTGCCCCACCAGTTAGACTCCTCCCTAACCTCCACAGTTCCTCCCTCAAACTAGCCAGTTGTCTACAGATCATACACCCCACATCCTCCAAGCCCAGTCCAGGATCATGGTGGACCCACATCCTGTTTATCCCACCACCCTTCCAAAGATGCCCTTCCTATTGACATGCAGCACCTGCCCCATTTTGGCCCCCCATCTTATGTTACGGACTCTTACTCCCTGTTTCTGTACCCTACTACAACTGTTAGGCCCGTATTTACTCAAATTTCTGTTCCCCCCACACTAGTCCACCTACTGCCCCCTTGCCAACTGGGTTAATTCAGTCTCAAATCTCATCCGTTGATACTGTATTACTGTAGCAATCGTAAAGCCTCCTTGTCCGTTTTTCACCCCTCAGCTGCCATAGTTTTTGTTCTCAGCCCTCATATAGTTTCACTTTGCCCAGTTAGAAATCCTATTGCATTCCAACTACTACTCAGCTCAGTTAGAGAAACAGAACAAATAAATATGTATCATTACAGCAATCCTAACAACATAGCTCAGTACTTAGCTCAGTTAGAGAAATAAACAGAACAACTCAATAATGTATTATTACAGCAATCCTAAAGCTATCCAATCAATGCTTTGTCTCCTCCCCAGAGATCCTGCTCATTCTGTTTCTCCCAGCACTGCAGGCTGCCCTTTTGTACTGCGATCCTGCCTGCATTGGTGCCTTTATCTGCCCACAAAAAAATCTGCAGCAGTCCCAACAGAGCTCCACTGAGCTCGCTCACTCCCCCTCTCTCACTGCTCATTCTGTTTCTCCTGACACTGCAGGTTGCCCTTTTGTACTGGATTCTGTGGCACGTGGACAGTTGGTTCTGATTTCAATATGATATTTTTTCTGCAATATAAAATATGTAAGGGAGTGTCTGTTAGGAGAAAATGCTGTCTTGCTGAAATTGACACATCAAAACCCCCCATGGATAGGTTCAAAGGACAGGAGGTAGCTTAAACTGCAGATATCTGAAATGCAATTGCTTTGTTAAGTTTTCTTTGAAGCCCAGGAAATAAAATATCTATTCATGACATCCTCAGGGAAAACCTTTGATTTGCACTAGATGTCATGAAGGAAGGAGAATATGCATGTGTTTGGGTGTCTCCCAAGACAGCCTTTGGTTACATCAAAGAGACTTTGATATCTGTGTGAAGCAGGTCCCATACTATATGGGGAAGTCCAATATGCATTTGTTTGGACTGTCATCCCAGGAAGCCAGGAATTACATCAAAGAGCCTTTGATGTCTGTGCGCAGCAGATCACAGACCGGTTTTGGCAAGTCACATGAAGACAGGAGATTCATTTATGTCACCTACTATTTTTTTAAATATCTTAGTAGGACATCCTGTGCTATAAAATATAAATTTTAATATACCAAGGTGGAGTTAGGTGACCTCAGAGAGAAGGCCGGCTCAACACTGCTTTTAAATATACTGAGCAGACCTTACAGAGTGACATTCATTTTCTGACTGAGAGAGAGAGAGGAACATCGAGCACTGAAAGATTAAGAAACTAAGAATACAATTAGCTAAGACCAGTCTGAGTGCATGGATTGTAGGAATTTGCACTTTTAAACCTGTTTTGTTTTTAAGACTGTATGTGTGGGGATATCTTGTTCTGTATTTTACTGTTTTCCTATTTTACCTATTTTAAAGTAAAGATATATATTTTAAAAACAGAAACTGCCTGGTGTGCCTTGAAACTTCTTTTTATATAAGTGAAGCTTAGATGGTTATAGTTGACACTGTGCAAGAGCTTATTGTGGTACCAAACTGGGAAACAGACAAGAGTTCTCTAGGTCTTGAATAGAGTTCTAAGGGTTCATTTTGTAATACCTGGTTAGGTGCCCGTAGGCAAAGATATCTAGCCCCCCAAAGACAGAATTACCTGAGCCTGACAATTGGGTACGATAACAGGAGGTTATCAGTTTGAATCCCTCCAGAACTTGGGACAAAGGTGACTTGAACCCACAACACAGACAAGAGGGTTACCTTGTTCTGTTAACTGTTCACAATTCTATGCTCAGAGGATGGCACTTTGGGAGTAGAGGGCTGACCTGCTGAGTGGAGTTGTGACAGATTGGTAGCAGTGGTGGGATAAAGTTTGGTGGTATAAGCTTTATTGTTCAGTGTGTCAGCTTGAGACTGTTCAGCTCACATGGAAAAAAGAAAGGCAGTGTTTTATTTCGAAAAGAAACAAAACTATATCCCTTGGCTTACAGTCAAGTTCCAACCCATGTTATTTTTTTTCTAAAGTGCCAGTCAGAGTAGCAGTAGTCAGGAAAAATGGCTTCCAACTACAACAGGCACACTGTAGAATACTTAAAGCAGTTGTGCGGGGACAGAGGAGTCCCGTTCAAGGTAACAGCCAAAAAGCAGAACCTCATAGATGCCCTGATGGCAGCAGATACCCAGAGCAGTGAGTCACGACCGTGACTGAAAAGAGCAGCAGGGCCACTGTCAGCGAAGGGCCACAGCAGCAGGGGATGGTCACCAGTATCCTGAATCCAGAAGTACTCAGGCTGCAAATTGAGTTGTGCAGGATGGAGCTGGAGTTCCAGGACAAGAGAGAGCGAGAGAAGCGAGAGGCGGACAGTGAGGCAGAGCGAGAATGTCGAGACACAGACTGTGAGGAGCATGAGTGCCAGCGAGTTGCAGAGGAGAAGAGGGAGTGAGAACACTGAGACACAGACCGTGATGAGCATGAGTGCCAGAGGCAATATGAACTGGACAAGATGCACTCCGACCAGTGGCACCAGAGCAGGTAAGTGGCTTGGGTTTAACTGGAACTGCAGGACTGGGTTACAAATTGAACTCCAAATTAATAGCCGAATTTAAAGAGGGCGAGGATATGGATGCCTTTTTAAATTCTTTTGAAAAATTTGTATCCAGGCTAAAATTCCTAGAGAGTCCTGGAGCTTCCAGCTATCCCCGCTACTTACCGGGAAAGCTCGGGATGCACTGGGTCAAATGGACAATGAGGAAAGTGATAATGACAGTAAACTAAAAGATGCACTATTAAAAAGGTTTGAATTAACTGCTGAATCATACAGAGCATTCACACTCCTCACAGTCCTCCCTGATACCCTAAGCGACCACTCACCAGTACTCTGCAACTGGTCTGGTACCCCCCTCAAAACCACGCCCAAAATTACTACACAACGTAAACTAGGGCCTGGCAAATTACACCTTTTCAAGGCCCACCTCAGAGATTGGGACTGGACACCCCTTACAAATACACTTGACCCTGACCATGCCCTCAAACTGTTTGTCAACATCTTTAACTCAGCCTGTGACAAGTTTGCCCCTTTTGCCAAAACTATGACCAAGGGGAATAATGCCCCATGGTTCTCAGACCACCTCCAAGGCCTACTACATCAGCGTGACGCTCTATGGCATTTGGCCAATGAGACCCAATGACCTCAGGACAGGCAACGTTATCAGGAGGCCCGAAACAAGTGCACCTGGGCCATACGCGCCGCCAAGGCAAACCATTACAAAGCCACCTTAACATCCGCCTGAGGAAATGGGCGCAAGTTCTCGGAGAACATAAAGGAACTCTGTGGCAAATGCCCAAATCTCCCACCTGACCAAATACTCATAGATGGTAGCCTCTCCACCGACCCTGTCAGCATAGCCATGGCCCTAAATACTGCTTTCACAGATCTCTCCAATGTGTTGCCCCCAAATTTATTCGACCCCCCGCCGGACCATATTAGCCCCCACCCCCCACTTGCGGTGCCTTTCTACCTACGAGTCCTTACACCGGAGACTGCGAAACCCTACCTTACTAAAGCTTTAAGCAAAACCACTACAGCCATGACTGCCTAGACCATAGACTTCTCCGCCTCACCCTCCAGGAAGTCCTGACCCCTCTCACCCACATTCTCAATTGCTCCCTCTGCCAAGGGAAATTCCCCAACCACTGGAAATCAGCCTATATCACACCTATCCATAAAAGTGGTGACCGAACATCCACAAATAATTACCGGCCCATCTCTATCCTACCCCCCCTTCGAAGGCACTAGAACGCATAGTCGCCGACCAACTCCCTGAACACCTAAATAAATATAACCTTCTATCCAGGCAGCTGCATGGTTTTTGTAAGGGCCACAGCACCACTACCGCCCTCCTTGAATTTACCTCCCATGTCCACTCAGCCCTGGACCACGACCACCTCATAGGTGCCATCTTCGTGGACCTATCTAAAGCATTCGACACAGTAAACCATGCCCTCTTACTAAATACCCTGGCCTACACAGCTTTCTCTGATGACACCCTAAAATGGTTCTCCAGCTATCTGTCTGATAGAACGCAGGTAGTCAAGGTAGGCCCGGTCCTATCACCCTGCCTCCCAGTCTAATCCGGTGTCCCACAGGGCTCCATACTTGGCCCCCTACTTTTCAGCCTATACCTCAGTTCCCTCCCTTCCGCATGCCCTAGAAATCTGCTCCTCTATGCGGATGATACAGTCTTGTTCACCTCCAACCCGGCCCCCCTTAAACTCCACCAAACCCTTCAGCAATCCTTCCATGAAATTGAAGACTGGCTCACCACCCAGTGTCTTATTATCAACTATAATAAGACTAAAGTCATGATATTCACCCACCCTCAGAACCCACACAAGAACCTGTGCCCCAAATTTCTCACTGCAAATCAGGGCCCCCTAGAACAAGTATACAACTTTAAATACTTAGGGATCACATTAGACCCCACCCTCAGCTTTAATCAACATATCCTACACCTAACAACCGCCATTAGCTCCAGATTTGGTGTACTCTACCTGTACAAACACTGCCTCACCCCTGAAGCACTACAGCTAACCGTAAACTCCTCGATCCTCTCCCTGCTAGACTACGGCATCCTAATATAAAGTGCTGTGCCCTCCACAACCCTAAGTAGACTCTGGCTTGTGCTCAACAAAGCCTGCCACCTCATCCTAGGATGTGATCATTTCACTCACTCCTGCTCCCTTTACAGCAGCACAAACTGGCTAAACCTGGATAGCAGAATCAAGTACTACACCTGCCTTATGACCAAAAAGGTATTACTAGGTCTCATCCCACCCTCCCTACACCAAATTATCTTGCCAACACCAGCAGGCAAAATAACCCGTAGCACAAGCAAGCGGCTACTATGGGTACCCCATGGATGGACCTCCCAATACCAACTTACTTTCAATTTCAGGGCCCCTTCCTGGACAAACTGCCTCCCTATCCATATAGCTGATGAAAGAAGGCTGGGCCCATATAAATCAAAGCTAACGGAATACCTGCAGGCTTCAAATAGATGTGACTGCCCTTGATACCTGATCTGTTTTGCCTCCTTACAAACAAACTATTAGCAGGTCAATGTACCTACAAAAATGCATTTATGAAACATGACAATCAGCCTCCTACAGAATCTCTATCATTTTTTTTTTCTTTCCTCCTGGCTGTGCTAAAGTACCTAAATCTCTGTTAACCCTCTATGAAACAACCATGTAACCGTTTTTTTTTCTATTAATGTTACTTTGTAATGTACTGTATATCTGTATTTTAAGTCCCATCCCTGTGCAATTTATGTATGACGTGGAACCTTTGTAAATGAGTCTCTGACTCAAAGGTCTTTCTGAATATCACAATAAATAAATTCCGTAAGCTCAGGAGAAGCCCTGAGATGAGCTATGAGGAGCTAGCCATGAAACAACATCAGTTTTTAAAATGTCGGTGGGAAGGAATTGAGGCAAACTCTGTTGATAAAATTGAAAATGTGATTTTATTATAACAGTTTTATTGGGCATGCCCAGCAGAGCTAAAAACCTGATGAGAGGACCGAGATCCCAAAACAGTGCAAGAAGCTGCTGAACTCTCGGACCGCTATGCCAAGAGCAGACCTGCTCTGAGTGCGAATGGGGTGGGCATGGCAGCGCAGAAAGGGAAAAGCGCATCATCAGGGCAGCTAAAACCTTCACTACTTCCACCAAAACCAGTTAGCCCCAGGTTTCAGAGAAAAGATTTCTCTGAGAGAAGAAAAAAATGCTGCTTGTGTAAAGAAACTGGGCATATTGCCAGACAGTGTCCCAAAAAGGTGAGCAATAATACACAACCGGGTGCTAGAAAAGAAGTGGGTCATTTGTGTGTCCCTGGAAGCATGCCAGTGAACATGAGGGAACACATGCCCCCAATCATGGTGAATGGTGTACAGACGCAGGGGTTAAGGGACACAGGGGCATCCCAGATCTTGATAAAGGGGGATCTGGTACAGCCTGGTCAGCTTATACCCAATAAATACATCACTGTACAGGACTTTGCGGGCAGGGAGAAAACATTGCCCCTCGCTAGTGTTCTCCTAGACTGAGGTGATATGGGGGAACTGTGCAACAGGTGGCTGTAGCCAAAACATTAGCAGTGGATGTGATTCTGGGTAACAATCTCCAGCAGGGGATGATATATGCAGTTACCTGTAGCCAAGCGGCAAGGGAAAATTGTGGCTCCCTGAACCCCACAGAAACCAGTGTGGAAACCACTGAGAGGCTGGTTTCCCAGCCTGTGTCTCCAGATGGGAATACTGGTAAAAAGGGGGTAGAAACTCCCCCCGTAGCAAGTAACCACACAGCTAGAGAGGGTTACTCCGAAGAGGGAGGGATGACCACTTGTCAGAGGGTTGGGATTGACAGTGATCCTGAGGGCCCTGACACCAGTGCTAGGGACCTTAGTTTAGCGAATAGAGGGGATCTGTCCCATGCCTTGGGAATGTGTGAGGGGTTTGCAGCTGCTCAGAGGAGTGGCCCTAGTTTAGAGAAACTGAGGGCTTGGGCAGACTCTGATGAAACACAGGGAGATGATGGTAGACATAAGATTTATTGGGAAATGGGCTTATGTATACTCAGGTGGTACAGACAGAGGTAGGGAGGGATGCTAGGCAGGCAGCTTGTCATTCCCCAGGGGTATCGTGAGCAGTTGCTCAAAATTGCACATGATAGTCCCTTGTCTGGTCATCTTGGAATCATGTGCACTACATAGCATTTGGCCCAGAATTTCTACTGGCCTAACTTCACCCAGCAGGTGAAGGAGTATTGCAGGTCTTGCCACCAGTGCCAAGAAATAGGGAAGGCAGGCAAGAAAACCCAAGCTACCCTGATTCCATTGCCCATAGTGATGGAGCCATTCCAGAGGGTGGGAATGGATATTGTGGGGCCTTTAAATACCCCCAGCTCCTCAGGGAAGAGATTCATCCTGACTGTGGTGGATTATGCCACCCGGTACCCAGAGTCAGTCACCCTATCCTCTCTGAGGACAGACAAAGTGGCAGATACCTTACTTGGGATTTTCTCCCATGTTAGGTTTCTGCAGGAGGTAATCACCAATTGAGGGGGTTCCTTCATGTCAGAAATGATGAAATGTTTATGTGAGAAGTGTGGGGTGATGCAGAAATGCACAACACTGTATCACCCACAAGCCAATGGGCTTGTGGAACGATTCATTGGTACCCTAAAGTCAATGCTCCGGGCATTTTCTGAACAGCATGGGAGGGACTGGGAGAAATACCTTCCCCACCTGTTGTTTGCATACAAGGAGGTGCCCCAAGAGTCAACAGGATTTTCCCCCTTCGAACTCTTGTATGGATGCCGGGTACATGGGCCCCTAGACTTGATCCAGGAGGACTGGGAAGGCAAGCACACCACCCAGGGAACTCCCATTGTGGATTATGTCCTTAGGTTTAGGGAAAGGCTGAAGGAGCTTATGGGGACAGCCCAGAGCAACCTGGGAGCTGCCCAACAGAAACAAAAAGTGTGATACAACTGCAGAGCCAGAGCTCGCTTGTACATGGTGGGTCAGGAAGTCATGGTCCTTATTCCGGTCCAGAAAGACAAGCTGCAGGCTGAGAGGGCAGGACCGTACAAAGTGGTTAGAAAGGTAAATGACGTGAACTAATTATGGAGTTACCTGACCGAAGACAGACAGAAAGGATACACCATGTCAACATGATGAAGTCATAAGCAAATAGGGCTGACATGGTGTTTGCAGTGTGTAGTCATGGGGAGGGAATGGATGAAGGAGACCCCCTTCTGGACTTGCTGGAAGAGAGTAAATGGGAGTCCTCTGTGGAGGCAATAAAATTGTCTCCCCAGCTCACCCCAGGCCAGATTCAGGAAGTAAGGGAGGTTTTAGCAGACTTTGCCCCCTTGTTTAGTGCCAAGCCTGGACTAACCCCCTTAGCGATACACGATGTGGAGACAGGGACACAGACGCCCATACGGTAGACAGCATATTGGGTGTCAGAGGCTGTCCAAAAGGACATTAGGAGGGAAGTGGAGGAGATGCTGGATTTAGGGGTAATCCAGAGATCCCACAGTCCCTGGGCCATACCTGTAGTCCTTGTACCCAAGCCAGATGGCTCAACTCATTTCTGTGTAGACTATCATGGACTGAATGCAGTCACGAGGTCAGACGCCCACCCGATGCCCGGAAAGACAAACTCCTGGACAAGTTGGGAGGGGCGACCTACCTTATGATCATTGACCTGACAAAAGGGTGTTGGCAGGCAGAGTTGACAGACAGAGCTAGGGAGAGGTCAGCCCTCATCACTCCGATAGGCTTATTTGAGTTTAAAGTAATGCCTTTTGGAATGAAGAATGCCCCGGCCACTTTCCAAAGGTTGGTGAATCAGGTGTTAAATGGTGCTGAGGAGTATGCCATGGCATACCTGGATGACATTGCCATCTTTAGTACCAGCTGGGAGGAAAACCTATCCCACTTACAGAAGTGCTGAGCAGGAAACAGAGGGCCGGGCTGACTGTCAAAGCTGAGAAATGCCAGGTGGCCATGGGAGAAGTGGCATATCTTGGGCATGTGGTAGGCCAGGGACTGCTCTGTCCTAACCAAAGAAAGAAAGAGGTGATCAAGGCATGGCCCAGACCAGAAACACAGAAGCAGCTCAGGAGTTTTCTAGGGACAGCAGGGTACTACAGAAAATTTGTACCCAATTACAGTTCCCTGGCTGTTCCCCTATCTGACCTGACAAAGAAAAGGTTGCCAAAGAAAATTACCAGGGGGCCCAGCCTGTGAGGAAGCCTTTTCCAAACAAAAGGAGGCACTGTGCAGTGCTCCTGTTTTGACAAGTCCTGACTACAGCAAACCTTTTATAGTTCAGACTGAGGCCTCAGATGTGGGTATTGGGGCAGTACTGAGTCAGACATCCAGCCAATGGAGGGATCACCCAATAACCTACCTGAGTAAATAGTTACTTCCCAAGGAGCAAGCGTACTCCACGGTGAAAAAGGAGTGTCTTGCCATAGTGTGGGCCCTAAAGAAATTGGAGCCATACTTGTATGGGCAGCATTTTGTGGTGCAGACTGACTCCAACCCCCTGGTTTGGCTGACGCAGATGGGGAAAAACAGTGGTAGATTGCTAAGATGGAGTCTTGCTTTGCAAGGATATGACATGACCATTCTACATAGGGCTGGAGTGACCAATCAGAACTCAGATGGGCTGTCTCATGTGTATGAGGAGTGAACTGATTTGGGAAGCTCATGCCATGCAGAGGATAGACCCCACAAAATCAGTCTAGGTGGGAGGATTGTGGCATGTGGACAGTTGGTTCTGATTTCAATATGATATTTTTCGGCAATATAAAATATGTAATCGAGTGTCTGTTAGGAGAAAAATGCTGTCTTGCTGAAAATGACACATCAAAACTCCCCAGGGATAAGTTCAAAGGACAGGATGTAGCTTAACCTGCAGATATCTGAAATGCAATTACTTTGTAAAGTTTTCTTTGAAGCCCAGGAAATAAAATATCCATTCATGATGACCTCAGGGAAATCCTGTGATTTGCACTAGGTGTCATGAAGGAAGGAGAATATGCATGTGTTGGGGTGTCTCCCAAGATAGCCATTGATTACATGAAAGAGACGTTCATGTCTGTGTGAAGCAGGTCCCAGACTAAATGGGGAAATCCAATATGCATTTGTTTGGACCGTCGTCCCAGGAAGCCAGCAATTACATCAAAGAGCCTTTGATGTCTGTGTGAAGCAGATCACAGACCGGTTTTGGCAAGTCACATGAAGACAGGAGATTCATTTATGTCACCTACTATTTGTTTAAATATCTTAGTAGTACACCTTGTGTTATAAAATATAAATTTTAATACACCAGGTGGAGTTAGGTGACCTCAGAGAGAAGGCCGGCTCAACACTGCTTTTAAATATACTGAGCAGACCTTACAAAGTGACAATCATTTTCTGACTGAGAGAGAGAGAGAGGAACATCGAAGCACTGAAAGATTAAGAAAGTAAGAATTCAATTAGCTAAGACCTGTCTGAGTGTATGGATTGTAGGAATTTGCACTTTTAAACCTGTTTTGTTTTTAAGACTGTATGTGTGGGGATATCTTGTTCTGTATTTTACTGTTTTCCTAGTTTACCTATTTTAAAGTAAAGATATATATTTTAAAAACATAAACTGCCTGTTGTGCCTTGAAACTTCTTTTTATATAAGTGAAGCTTAGATGGTTATAGTTGACACTGTGCATGAGCTTACTGTGGTACCAAACTGGAAAACAGGTAAGAATTCTCTAGGTCTTGCATAGAGTTCTAAGGATTCATTTTGTAATATCTGGTTAGGTGCCCATAGGCAAAGATATCTGGCCCACCGAAGACAGATTTATCTGAGCCTGACAACTGGGTATGCTAACAAGAGGTTATCAGTTTGAATCCCTCCAGAACTTGGGACTAAGGTAACTCGAACCAACAAAACAAACAAGAGGGTTACCTTGTTCTGTTAACTGTTCACAATTCTACACTCAAAGGTTGGCACTTTGGGAGTAGAAAGCTGACCTGCTGAGTGGGGTTGTGACAGGCTTCTGCCTGCATTGGCACCTTTTTCTGCCCACAAAGAAATCTGCAGCAGTCCCGACAGAGCTCCGTGAGCTCGCCCACTGCCCCTCTCTTACTCATTAGTTCTATTTCTCCCAGCGCTGCAGGCTACCCTTTTGTACTGGGCTCCTGCCTGCACTGGTGCCTTTTTTTGCCCACAAAGAAATGCACAGCAGTCCCGACAGAGCTCCATTGAACTCGCTCACTCCCCCTCTCTCACTCGCTCATTCTGTTTCTCCTGGTGCTGCAGGCTCCCCTTTTGTACTGGGCTCCTGCCTGCATTGGTGCCTTTTTCTGTCCACAAAGAAATCCACAGCAGTCTCTACAGAGCTCCGTTGAGCTTGCTCACTCCCCCTCTCTCTCACTCGCTCATTCTTAATCTGTCCCAAACACTGATTTCCCACAGTGACCTCGCTATTCCTTGCCAGAAGTGCGAAAACACATTTCAGCCAGGATGTGAAAAATGACAGCTATACTGTTCATAAGGAGATGTGAGAAAATGCCAACGTTGAACATCTGGTGTGAAAATATTAAAAATTTGCAAAGTTACAACGGTGCATGGAAACTGGAAACTGCACAACGCATGCTTGTAAAACAGTCATTTAATGGACTTTCGTCACCAAATTTTCAACATAGGCATTTTAGGACCTCTGCTCATGAACAGTGTCACTGTCATTTTCTTAATCTGTCCCAAAAACTGATTTCCCACAGTGACTACACTATTCTGTGCCAGAAGTGCGAAAACACATATCAGCCAGGATGTGTAAAATGACAGCTGTACTGTTCATAAGGAGGTGTGGAAACATAGAGGTTGACAGCAGATAAGGACTGCAAGGCCCATCCAGTCTGCCCATTTCTTTTTCTACCTTATAAATGTGTCATCGGCCTTTGCTCTGTCAGTGGTCTATCTATTCATACTTATCTGTATTGCTCCCTTATGCCTATCCCATACCTGTTTGAAGCCCTGCACTGTATTCATAGCCACCATTTCCTGAGGTAGACCATTCCATGCATCCACCACTCTTTCTGTGAAAAAGAATTTCCTCACCTTCCCCCTTAATCGGCCTCCCTCTAATCTTATGCTGTGTCCTCTTGTCCTGCTATTTTTCTTATTATTAAACATGTTAGACTCTTTCACCTTGTTAATGACCTTAAGGTTTTTGAATGTTTCCATCATATCACCTCTCTTCCTCCTTTGCTCAAGGGTATACATATTGAGCTCTGTTAATCTGTCCTCATATGTCTTTTGATGCAGTCCCTGCACCATTTTGGTTGCCCTTCTCTGGACTGCCTCAATTTGGTTAATGTCCTTGGAAGGTGTGGCCTCCAGGACTGCATGCAGTACTCCAGATGGGGCCTAATCAGTGTCTTGTAAAGAGGGATTATTATCTCCCTCTTACGACTTGTGATAACCCTACTAATACACCCTAATATCCCCATAGCCTTACCTACTGCTTTAGAGGTCTGCTTGGATGATTTCAGGTCATCGGTGACGATGATGCCCAAGTCTCTTTCTTCCTTTGTGACTGCCAGCAACTCCCCTCCCAGCCTATAGGTGGCTTCAGAGTTTCTCTTCCCTATGTACATGATCTTGCAATTCTTTGCATTAAATCCCAGTTGCCACTCTTCTGACCATTTTGCTAGTTTATCCAGATCTCTTCTCATTCTGCCCACCCCATCTGGATCATCTACTCTGTTGCAGATCTTGGTGTCATCTTCAAACAGACAAGCCTTACCCTCTAGTCCATCTGCAATGTCACTAATGAAGATATTGAAGAGGACTGGCCCTAGGACTGATCCCTGAGGTACCCCACTTGTGACTTGCATCTCGTCTGACTGTATACCATTTACCACTACTCTCTGTTTTCTGCCCGTCAACCAGTCTGCCACCAGTTGACCAATTTCTGACCCACCCGAGCCTACCAGCTTATTTATCAATCTTCTATGTGGAACAGTGTCGAAAGCTTTGCTGAAGTCAAGGTAGGCGACATCAACTGCTCCCCCTTAGTCCACCACTCTGGTTACCCAGTCAAAGAAATCTATGAGATTAGTTTGACAGGACCTTCCTTTTATAAACGCATGCTGTCTTGGATCCTGTGCCCCTATGCCAATGTTGAAAATCTGGAGTGAAAATATTACAAATATGCAAGAGGGCATGGAAACTGCGCAATGCATGCTCATAAAACAGTCATTTATGGGATTTTTTTCAAATTTGCAACATAGGCTTTTTCAGAGCCTACCTCATAAACAGTGGCACTGTCATTTCATTACTTGGTCCCGTAAGGTGATTCCGCATAGTGACCGCAAACTCACCTTTCAGAACAGAATAACACCATGACAGTGACTGAATTCATAAGGAGGGGTCCCAATAACCCCATGTTGAAAATTTGGTGCCAGGATTCCCAAAAATACCTGAGAAATGCACCAAAGTTGAAAAAACCCTATTTATGCCATTATACAGCTTACCGACATTTCTTCAGTTGGTGGTCAGCTTTGAGGAGTGCAGATGTGTTCCCAGTCCACAGAAGATCATTGCGCTGGGCTCCGGAGGTAAGTATGGGTTGAGGGAGGAGTGTGGGGAGGCAGGGTACGCAGAGGGTGGAGCATAGTCAAGCCTAATAAAACTTAAGCCAGGAAGGGCACATACAGAGTTAGGAAATGAAGGTTTAAGCCAAGTCTCCGTAATACCCACAAAGCCAGAGTTGTAATGAGTTACACACGCAGTAAATTCAGCATAGTTAAGCAAAAGACTTCGGACATTTAGGTGCTCTACATTAAGACCTTTATTTTTATTTTATTATTTAATTGTTTCACCAGGAAAGCATACTGGGTAATATAGCTCGTTTACAGATTCGTCCTGGGGGAAGGGGGAAGGGGATAGCAGTTCACAGTGTAGCAGTAATTACAATTGTTAGAGACTTATAATACATATTTACAAGAGAATACAATGAGGCACAGCTTAAAGTAACACTCATCCTAATAAGGATAGCAACTAGACATTATTAATTGGATACAGCATGTGTTTAGGACACCCTAGAAACATAGTTACTATCACGCCATGCTGGAGATAGTTAGCAGTGTTAAAGAAGAGGTAGGAAATATTTATTATGGACAGGGTGTATTACTCAGGGTAGCTGAGTCTGATATGTGGAGGGGCCATAGAGTGGTAAGAGAGAACAGAGAATTGTAGGTGGAGTAGTGGGGATGGAATAGAGGGCAAGAAGGGATTTCCATGTATGGGGACTAGTCTTTTGACAAAGGTAAGGTCAGAATTGTTAGAATATAAGTGAGAAGCTAAGATCAATTTTATGTGTTGTGAGGTAAGGTTGGGAGACCTGGAGTGGAGGACGAAGTAAGAGGTTAGGTAGATTGTGAGTGTAGAAGAGTTGCCGTGTGAAGGGTGTGTGGATTAGCTATGGGGATGAGAAGATGGAGTGGAGATTGGGTAGTGGTGAGTGATAGTGACTTGGAGGGTTGTTAGAGTTATAGGTTGAAGGAAAATTGAGACAGGCTAGGTTTGATGGAAAGGGTGTAATTAGGGGCAGAAACATGTAGGAGAGGTGTAGACTTGTAGAGGGGAGAGAGAGGTCAGTGGGGGAAGAGGTGTTAGCATTATGCCAGGTAGGAGAACCAGTGAAGTGAGGGGTAGCTAGCCCAGGATTTGTATCACTATCACTGGCAAGGGCAATAAACATATCTCTGAAATCAAACAAAGGGGCAGAGGACACTGCAGAGCAGGACACTGCAGCACAGGAGCTAGCACTACAAAACTCACCCAAAACAGGGACCAAAACAAAAAAAGCAAAAAGGAAATCCAAAACACTTCTGATCATAGGAGACTCCATGATTTAGGGAGTTGATACCTACCTCCAGCTGGGGGTAATGGTCAGATGTCTCCCAGGTACATAAATGTGGAGAGATACTGACCACATTGCTAATATTGTGCAGGAAGCAGGAGAAAACATAGAGGTATTGGTACACATAGGGACTAACAATCTCGCCAGCTGGTCAGTTGTGGAGACCAAGAAACACCTGAGCAGGCTTGGAGACAAACTTTCATCCATTTCATAAGGCATCTCCTTCTCTGAGATCCTGTCTGTCTGAGAGAGGGGGACAGATGGACAGAAGGTCAGAGAAGGGGAGATAGGGGAGCTAAACATGTGGCTCAAGGGCTGGTGCCAGGAAAAGGATACAGATTTGTTGGTAACTGGCAACAGTTTTGGGAGTGAATGTTCTTTAAATTTGATGGACTGCATTTGACTAAGGAGGCAGTCAGTGCATTGGGGCAGAAGTCTGATGTCTTTGCAGAATATTTAAACTAGCAAATGCGGAGAAGGATGCAGCACCCAATACTTCAAATGGGGAGAATGCCCCTCCCTTCTCAGCTAGTGATCAAACAGGAGTTCAGCATGTTTGTAGTTCATTTGCATCACCATGTAAGGAAAAAGGTCCAGCTCCCCATATGACACGCAGGGGAAAAGCCGGACCTCGCCCCACAATTAATGCACTGAAATCTGGCCAATGGAAAATCTTGTACACAAATGCCCGCAGTCTGGGAAACAAGATCCCAGACCTGGAAGCAAAAATGACAGAGGCTAAACTGGACATAGTAGCCATTAACGAGACTTGGTTCACCAGTAACCACACTTGGGAGACTTCAGTACCCAGCTATGTACTGTTCAGAAGAGACCGATGTGCAAAAGGTGGGGGAGGGGGCCGTTATGTCAATGAAAATATGAAAACTACAGAAATTCAGAATACAAATAAGAAGCCAGAAGAACTGTGGGTCACCCTGGAAACAGGAAATAGGATAGCCATACAAACTGGGGTTGTCTACAGGCCTCCAGACCAGGGGGAGGACATAGACACATTACTGTTAGAAGATATACAAAACATGACAGCTAAAGGGGAGGTTCTGATAATGGGAGACTTCAACATGCCAGATACAGATTGGTCAATACCAGCAGGAACATCCAACAGAACTAAACACATAGTGGATTCCCTGCAGGGGGAGGGCCCCAAACAATTGGTACAACAACCACATCCTCCCTCTTAAAAAAAGGGCAACTTGGACACCTCAAAGAGCACTTTAGGCAGCAGAACTGGTCTGACATTTTATCTGCAGAGGACGTAGATACTGCACTGAGCCTTTTTATCAAGACTTTCAATGCTGCTGATGACATCTTTGCCCTCTTACCAAAAGCGAGGTCAGTGGAGCACACAAGTCCTGGATAACTCCCCAACTCATCTCCCAAATGCATGCCAGGGACAACCTCTGGCACAAGGCTAAAATATCAGGCTCCCCTGTTGACCTTCAAAATTATAAGGCTGTCCGTAACAAATGCACCCGTGTCATTTGCAGGTGAAATCCCAATATTTCAGGACTGAACTCATCAACTTCTGGGGCAACAGCCATAAACTCTGGGTGAATATTAAGTCCTTATATGGGAAACCCGACAGGATGGCTCCGAGAATGCTGGACTTAGATGGAAAGATAACACAGGGCCCCAAGACTATAGCGGACACCTTCAACAAGGCCTTCACAGACCATGGTGGTGTGTTTCTCTCAGATTTCTTTAACCTAATTAATCTCAACCTATGTGTCACTGCAAATAACCCACCCCCAAATCCTGCCCCGCCATTCTACCACAGGATAATCTCAAAGTCTGAGGCAAAAAAATACCTCCTGCAAGTCCTTGGGTAAACCAGACACAGTGTTGATAGTCGTGACCCAAAGCTAATTGCTCTAACCCTGGATGTACTACTTACACCCCCTCACAAGAATGCTAAACCTATCACTTATTACTAGAAACTTCCCTCAGCTCTGAAAATCTGCGGTAGTGACCTCAGTTTTTAAAACAGGGGATAGGACCATTCACTCCAATTACCGGCCAATATCAATAATGCCCCCTCTCTCTAAAGCTCCAGAACAGATCATCAACTACCATCTTGTCGACCATATCAATAAATGCCACCTACAATGCCAGCAACAGCATGGCTTTAAAAAACAACACATTACAACTACAGCACTAGTTGAAGTCACTGGATTTATTCATGATGCCTTTGATCGTGGACACTTATTTGGGGGCCACCTTTATAGACCTCACTAAGGCCTTCGACACAGTCAGTCATGAACTCCTGCTTACCAAATTAAGTCACTCTGGCATGTCTTTCGGAGTCTGTAGGCTGGTTTCAAAGCTATCTTACCAGGCGAGAACAGTGGGTAACAATCTGTGATGCTCTCTGAAAGCCTAAGAGTTAGCACAGACATCCTCCAAGGATCCATTTTGGGCCCTTTGCTATTCAGTCTTTATTTAAACCACCTTCTACTAGTGCCGCAAGATAAAATCCTTTTGTATGCAGGCAATGCTGTCCTTTAAACTAGTCAACCTATCCCCACTCAGCTTGAACAGCGAATGCAGCTCAACTTCACAAATGTTGAAAACTGGTTTCTCAAAGCAAGACTCCTACTAAACTACAAAAAAATAAAAAACATTCTCTTTGCCTCTTCTCTCAGCAAGCACAAGTTGTTCCAACTAGCAGTCCATAACAAGCATAACTAAACACTTGAGGTGGTTCAAAACTTCAAATATCTTGGGATCACCTTGAATAGTTCACTCACCTACGCACCTCATATTGACAATGTGGCAAGGGCTGACAATTGCAAAATCAGACAGCTGTATAGACATAGACACAGCCTTACAGTTGATGCCCTTAAACTCACTATAAATAGCTGGTTTCTCCATTATAGACTATGGTCTTGTCATCTACAGCTCAGCCATGGATACTGCCCTAAAGAGGATTGCCTTACCTCTGAATAAAGCCTGCAGGCTGGTCCTAGGTGCAGATCACCTTACCCACACCTACAACCTCTATTCAGCCTCAGGGTGGCTCAATCTGTAAAATCAAATCCATTACCAGATGTGTATGCTTGCCTAAAAAGTTTCTCTAGGTCTTACCCCCACTGGACTCCAGAACATTGTGTGCCCAGCATCAGTGTCTCGACCCACAAGAGGCCCAAATAATAATCTCTTCAAGGTCCCTTTCTGCAGGACATCTCAAGGCCAACGCTCCTTTGGTTTTCGTGCTCCTAACTGGCTCAACTCCCCATCTGGGGACCAAATTATTGAGTCCAAAATTGGTCCTTTTAAAATAACACTCCACACACACCTGACAAGTCACAGTATATGTACCTGCTTCCTCTAACCCTTAGTAAGTCCTTGGCCAGGGATTACAACAGTAGCACTTTTTCCTTCTATTCAATTCATATATAATCTTCTACCCCCGCTATATCTAATATGCCAACCATAGCACCTTACTTTACCCCTCTCAGCACAGCCCCCGTAGGACTCTCAGCACTCCCCCAACTTTAACCATTTTCCACCCCACAACAATCTCTACTTGCGCCGTGTGCATGCGCTCTCTGATACTCTCCTACTACAATCCTTCCCCCTAGTCTCCTTCATACTCTGCTCTCTCCTGCTGTCCCCTGTTCTCTCTTCTTTCCTATGAACCAGTCATCCTGTATCTGCTGGTTCCCAGCCTTCTTCTCCCTCCTGCTACCCCCAATTATCCAGCGTTTTCTTTTAGTTTCTGAACCCGTGTTCATATTTGCAGCCACTATGTTATTGCAACCATGTTTGAATGTAGTATTTATTGTCTATAGGTTTTCACTGTATTATTCATTGTATTATTGTTTGTGTTATGGTTTCCTGTTCTCTGTTAATGGACTGACCATGACATGGAACCTTTGTAAATGAGTTTCTAGCTCAATGGTGTAATCCAAGACTGTAACAAAATGAAATAAATAAATAAAAATACAAGCATCATCTTGTCTTCACATCAACTCTTCACAGCTGCAATGAGGGTTAACATGAAACACACTTTAGCAACCCCTGGCCAGGGTGACAGAGGAATAGTAGTGTTAGTAGTAATAGTAATACCATAGAATTATAGTGGTTATAGAAACCTAATAATACCGTAGAGTTATAGTGATTAAAGAAACAGTAATACTATAGAGTTATAGTAATTATAAAAACATAGTAATATCATAGAGTTATAGTGGTTATAGAAACATAATAATACTCTAGAGTTGTAGTGGTTATAGAAATGTGGAGATACTGTAGAGTACAGAAAGTCTGCAAACTATATTTGTTCCTAAAGTAAAGTGCCTCCAGTGTGCTTGTGGTTGGGCCCCTACCCTTCTTTTTGAATAAACTGTTTGTTGCATTTGAAGTTGTCATCTGTGTCTCTTTGCAACCCCTTTCCAGCTTCATAGAATGAACCTGGAGCACTTGGTAAGTGGTGAAGGTTGGTTACACTACAAGTCAGGCACTCAGTACTATAATTTGGTCATCACACCTTCACATCTGTTCTAACAATTCAAACTGTTATTGTACCTGCAGTTATGTGGACCAGTAACAAAATGTCACCCCCCTCCATTTCCACAACCTGATGCCATTAGTTCCCTTACAGTGTTTTTCAGTCTTGCAGTTTTCCAATCATCAGTTATGATGAATGTGACAGAAATGGGAAGGAAAGAGTTAATGGTTTGGATTCTGTAGGTGCCTTATTTTTTAGCAGTTTGAAAAAAATACACTCAGGCTAAAATCCTCTGTCCAGCAGCATCTAGCTTGTGGAATTCCTAGCTGCTAGATAAGAGCTGGGTCATAAATCTCGAGTGGACATCTCCATACACACACAGACCTGCAGACATGTACACAGGGCAGTTTGAATGGATTGGATCATTCAAATATAAACTTAAGGTGAAAAGGGAATATAATTGGTCACTGATAGGTGTTCACTCTGATTGGGACAATTAAATACATACATGTTAGTTGGTTGGTGCATTCAAGGGAGAATAGGAATGACCTATTCTCCACAGAGTATATAACCTTCTGAAAGACAGAGAAGGGTCTCTGTTGCTTCAGGAAGCTGGAAGGGGAAACATAAGTTTGGAGCCTACCTTGTAGCTATGTCAGTGGGAACTGGCAGTTAGAATAGGGTCCAGTGTCTCTTGTAAGGACAGGAAAGGTTAAGTTTAGTGCTAGCATATTTCAGTAATAGCCTTCCTTTTTTGCCATCTGTTATTTAAAAACATTTGTTTACTTTTCCTGTATGAGTGTTATTCTCTTGTGTTGTAAATATATATATCCTGTAAATGCTCAGTGCACTTTCTGTTAAGTAAAAAGCTATTTATTTGCTCAACAGTTGTGACTGTGATGTCATTTTTCTAAGGTAATATTTGGTTTCCACTGGCTGAGGTAAACTCTGTGTAGCATCCACCTCCCGAGAGAGATACACTACCAGACTTTAACTTGTGCAATTGCATGTTTGATTATTCAAGTTTGTGAACTTGAAGGTTGGCACTGGATGAATCCAACAGGTGGCAGTGAATACAAGTGGAAAGACACCTCTCTTAAAGCTGTTTCAGCCCAGAGGGAGAGGTGGGTTGTCACAATGAACAGTTTTGATTTCATCTCAACCCAGATACAGTACCCTCAATGTCTTAGTACAGTTTTAAGGTGGCAATCCACTCAGCAACCTGTAAGAAAAAAGAACTCAACACAGTCACAGGTGTCATTTCCCTGACAGAGTCAAGCAAGACAGCAATTGAATAGACTGCACAACATACCAGAACGCCAAAAGGTTGAGAACTTTATCGGGCAACTAGGAGGTGCAGAGCACCAACAAGTGGTCTCCTGGCCAGAAGAAGAGCAAATCTTGGTAAGGTTGAGGTGCACCATTGATACTCAGACATTATCCGAACTCAAAATGAGATTCTTTTCCAGAACTCAAGGACCCAGAGAAAATCTAAGAGAATATGCCCTAAGTTTACAGGAAGCCTTAAGACCTATTGTACGTCTGGATCCTGGAGATGTGAGAGATCTTAAAAAGGTACTGACAGATCAGTTTATTGAGCGAGTGCAGAGTGATACCTTGAGACAGAAACTTAGGATGCTTCACCAGCAATTACCAGATGAGACTTTTTTAGATTTTAATGAAAAGGCAATAAAGATATTTGGAACTGAATGACCAGATGCAGATGCAGCTATGTGCCCACAATACATGCCACCATTGTCCTCGCTGTGGCCTAGTAATGACATGTCCAGAGAGAGTCGCTATGTAGATCATAGAGCTGGATTCACAGAAGAATCAGAATGCTTTCCCTCAAGGTATGATTATGGTACTTGAGGAAGGGAACATGGCCAAGATGAGTATGCAGCTCATAATATTGCTCAGTTGTCCAGAAGACATGCCCGAGGTGAGGAGTCCTCCATCCCTGATGTGGCTCGCATAACACAGGAACAACTGACCAAGTTGATGAAGAAGATGGCAGCGATGTGCCAAGAGGTGAAGGCCCTGAAAGAAGGGTGGAGACAAGGTCCATGTTCTGAACTGGTGAAGCAAGTAGAAGCCAAACAACCTGCCCATTGGAGAGACAGAGTTATGGCTGATGACCTAGTGATCGCTTTGATGCCCAAGGTAGCCCTATATGTAGAAGATGTGGGAAAAGCAGGCACATTGAGCAGAGGTGTAATCAGAGTATCATGGCAGTGAATTTAAGCAGAGAGTCCCCGAGACAGAGGACTGACTCTTGGGCTGACCAGAACTAGAGCCAACCTATACTGAGTGACAAAACTTTGTGGGGAGAGGTCCTGTCATCCCTATAAAAATATTTGGTATTGAACTGCAAGCACTTCTAGATATAGGATCACAGGTCACAACAATACAGAGCAGACATTTCTTTTAGCACTGTCCAAGTACACTGCTCTAAACACCGCCCTCCAATTGGATCAATTTGGTAGCAATCTATGGCCTAGCCATCCCTTATGTGGGGTACTTTGAAGCTACTATTCAGTTGGAAGACATGAATCACCCAGATCGAGGACTGATTGCTAGTGACTCTGCTTCTGGGAATCTACCACCTGTGATTTTAGGGATAAATGTTCTCTGCCATTGTTACCAGGAATGTATAGCTGCCTTGGGACAAGAAATGCAGTTACCCAAGACAAAGTGGGTCTGGCGACGCACCATAAATCTCATCCAAAGTTATCGTCAGTCCGCAAATGAAGGGGGTGAAATCAGTGAAGTGTGGATTGCAGATTGAGAAACAGTACAGTTGAACCCAGGACCTGAGATGATCCTAATCTGCAAAGCTAAAGCAGGAATTCAAAGGCAAGACTATACAGCATTACTAGAATCCTGTACAAGTTCTGAAGACACTACAGTCATGGTGGCATGAAGTCTAGTAAGAGTCTAAAAGGGACAAGTACCTGTATGAATACTTAATTGTGGGGCTACCACCATATGCCTATACCAGTATCAACCCATCAGGCACCTGTTATGAACTGAGCTAGATGAAGTAGTTGAAGCCAGGCCCAAAGAACCTACAGATGAGTTGGATGTCCACTATTTGGCAATAGCTACTGACATATCCCATGGTGACGGTAATGAAGAGTGGCTGAAGAAAATATACCTGTGTACAGAAAATACACCTGAAGGCCAGAAGCAGCAAATATTGGAGTTGGTCAAGAAGCATCATAATGCCTTCTCACAATATCCTCTTGATTTTTGGTGCACTGAGTAGTGCTGTGTGAAATATAAAACTCCACCCATGGAATGTCTGGGGAATGACCATTCTGATTCCATGGAACTCTGTGTAATTTTTGTGAAAATTCTGTGGAATTTTGTAAAATTTTAAATTTCAGTTATTTTGCTATAATTTTACAAATTAACATCTAAATAACAGCACATGTGGAATGTAATCAATACCCCATGGCTTACAAGAGTGTACCACCATTTAGAGATGTAGATTGAAAGGGGCCAGGGGCAGAGGTATGGGTGGCCAAACATTTAATCAAAATGTAATTTTCAGTTATTTTAAGATAATTTTAAAATTTATTATCCAAATTTCTCCACAATACCAGGATTTAGAGAAGCACCTAACATGCATATATGCACCATGTTTTAAATCTCAAGGTGCCATCGGAGCTGAGTTATAGGTAGGCAACTATTTGCCAAAATTTGGATTTCTATAATTGTATAATTTTGATAGTATTCACAGAAATGTTACAAAAATTGACAGGCATGCAGATTGTCATTACATTTGTATATGCACATAGTTTCCAATTTCTAGCTTTAAATGGGACTGAGTTATCGCCTGTCAAACATGTCAACATTTACATTTCAGTTTGTTTCCTCTAATTTTAAAACTACATATCCAAATTTAATAAGAGTAGAAACATTTAAACTACTATACAACATGGTCATTTCTGAAAAAGTTCATATTTGCAGCTTTAAATGGGATTGAATTAAAAGTAGTCAAACTTTCACAACATTTAAACATTTTATTTTGCAAGAATGTAAGCTACAAATTTATAAACCCCTAAAACTTTAAAACTAGAGAACGCAATACCATTAAATTTGTCAGGTTCTTAAAACTTATAAGGAGACTGTGTGAGCCAATTTTATCAATTACTTGCAGCAGGAAATTGCAAATAACATCTGTGCTTAAAGTCAAATCCCATCAGTCTTTGTGAACATTGTAGAATTTCATGAAAAATTCCATAAAACTGGCTTGTTTTAATTTCACACAGCCTTATCTGGGGTATTCTAATTAAAGGATAGGGGTATAAGAGGCAGGTAGCACAGTGGGCCACCAGGTTCTGGAGTTAGATGTACAGTTCCATCAAGAAATGAACAGCTGAGCTGGGTGGCACAACAGTGATAGACCCCCAAGTTGGAGCAAGAAAGCACAGAGTGTCAGTAATTCCAACCAGAATGCAGAATATTTAAATATCTCATCCAGTGAATGTATGATCCAGGGAGCCTGGTGTACATGCAAGTCTAGGACTTAGAGGTACTCAAAAATATGTAGTGGGGGAAGACAATGTCTTGGGCAGCAGGAAGAAAGAATTTTGGCTATTTCAACAGGGTAGGTCAACAGGAAAAGGAGTAGGTGACTCGTGTTTTAAGGGAGTTTGTCACTGTAAAGAACAAAGAGGATATCAGTGGGATCAGTAGTTCTACTGAATCAGTCTGGCTATGCCAAAAGAGAAGGGGGATATTCACCCAGAAAAGAATAGCAGGACTGTAAAACACTCAGCACAGCTTATCAAATGAAGCAGTGATATGTGCATTGTTAATGTTTAATTCCACAAAAAATTCTGGATGATTCATCTACAGTATATGCTATCATAAACATGTGAGAAAATGCTACTAATCATGTTTTTCTTCTGCAAAATTAAACTGCTTAATCAATTTATCCAGTTGTGTAAGATACCAGGATACACTGACTATGGATATGCATGTTAAATGTTAACTATGCATGCAAGAGCAGAGAAGGTACAAACATTCACATTTTGATAGTTTTCACAAAGTTTTGCAAATATTTACATAGCAAAGTTTTGAACCCCTGTAACTTAAAAATCACTTATATAATTCTCTCCATATTTAGATCATTCTAAAAGCACTACAAAAAGGTTATCCATACTAATTTACACATCTAGCTCCAAAGGTGTCCGAGTTATATGCAGTTGAATTTTTTCATGAAATTTTCTGAAAAAATAAAATGACAGATTTTGAGCACATATAATTTTGAGACGATGCATCACATTATCATGAAATCTGGCACATTGTTAGAACACCTATCATCAAGAAATCATGCCAAATTTACAATCCCTAACCCAATAGATGGTTAAGGTATATGCAGATAAAAAAGTTCATGACATTTTGCACAAACAATAAAATTACATTTGAGTACCTATAATTTTGAAACTATCCATCCGAATTTCATGATGTTTGGCACATTAGTGGCCATCAATCCACAGAGCATATATATCATATTTGAGAGCTCACTCTTGGATGGTGGCTGAGTTATAATCAAATTACTGAATTTGAAACATTCTGCAACATTCCAACTATATTCTTTGAAATTGCACAGAATTTTGTGAAATTTGGTCAAAATTCCATGGATTCAGAATTTTCCCATTCCATACTGATGCTGTTCAACACCATATCCCAGCTATGGACCATCCTCCTATCCGAGAGAGGTTTAGGCCACTTCCTCCTGCAATGTACCAACCAGTAAAAGAAATGCTGAAGAGATGCTGGAGAGCAAAGTAATTAAAGAAAGCCATAGTCCAGGGGCAGCACCCAACATTCTAGTGAGGAAAAAGGATGGAAAGCTACAATTTTGTGCAGACTATAGGAAATTGAATCAAGTAACTCACAAAGATGCATATCCGTTTCACCGGATTGAAGACTCATTGACTGCCTTAAAGTCTGCAGTATACTTCTCAATGCTAGATCTAGCTAATGGGTATTGGCATACTAACTCCATCCAATTAAGAAAAGACAGCTTTCATTATACCCATGGGATTATTTGAGTTCACCCGAATGCCCTTTGGGCTGTGCAATATGCCAGGACCTTTCCAGGGACTGGTTGAACACTGTCTGGCAGCCAGAATTTCAGTATTATCTTGTTATATTTAGATGACATCATAGTCTACTCAGAGACCTACCAGGTACATCTGTGCCACCTGGAGATAGTGTTCAAGTGACTGGCAGAGTATGGATTGAAGATCAAATCTTCTAAATGCCATTTCCTGAGGAGTCAATTTAACTACATGGGGCACATTGCAAGTTCTGCTGGGGTATCACCAGATCCCGAAAAAGTCCAAGCTGTAAAAGAATGGCTCATTCCCAATACCATCGTGATATAAGGAAGTTCTTAGGGTTTGTGGGCTATTATAGAAGCTTCATTAAAGATTTTTCAAAGATCGCTGTTCTACTGCATGAACTTCTGAGAGCATGCAAGAACCAAAATATAACCTGAAATACTCCGGTAAGGTGGACAGATG
This sequence comes from Neoceratodus forsteri, assembly GCA_016271365.2. Taxonomy (NCBI): domain Eukaryota; kingdom Metazoa; phylum Chordata; order Ceratodontiformes; family Ceratodontidae; genus Neoceratodus; species Neoceratodus forsteri. Next base: position 31,509,959 of record CM028129.1, read on the forward strand.
TTCAACAAAGTGCTTTGGAACAGTTGAAAAGAATTCTGACCAAAGCTCCAATCCTTGCTTATCTGGTCTACAACAGATCATTCTGGGTATACATTAATACCAGCAACAGAGGACTGGGAGATGTTTTAGCCCAGGAACAAGAATGGACAGAAAGAGTTTAGCAAGCAGAGGGCTTCGAAGTTCAGAGTGGAATGGAGAAAGACTCAGCTCTTTCAAACTAGAATTGCTAGCGTTAGTGTGGGCTGTGACTGAGAAATTTAAAAATTACCTGGCTACCAGTAACTTTGAAGTATACAGAGATAAGAACCCCCTGGCTCACATCAATAAAGTCAAGTTAGAGTACCTAGAATGGCAATGGGCATCCTGTCTGTCCAATTACAATTTTTCCATCCGATATAGATCTGACCGATCAAATGCAAATGCATTGCCCCTGTTACCTGCCCAAGATGAACCAGAGGTGGATGGCGCCCAGCAAGAAAATATAGAGATGCCACCGTTTTTGCAAATCCCAGCTGAAGCCATACAAACTTGTTGCCAATGTCTGCCACAGAGGGTACAAAACAAAGAGTCTGAGTCTGAACTCCCAAAATTCAAACAAGATGATGACCTAAGAAAGCAATTGCAAATGCAAAGTCCCCTAATCCAACAAATACAAGAGTTGATCCTCACTAACAAGGATTTACCTCAACAAGAAAGGGAAAGGGCACCTGAGGAGATAACCAAGCTATTGCACAGAGAGCAATTTGTCATTCAGCAAGGAAGACTTGTTCGGAAAACTAGAGATCCAAAAACACACCGGGAAATCCTCCAAGTGGTCTTACCTCACCAAGCAGCACCTATAGCTCTAGCAGCTTTCAATAATCTGTCCGGGCACTTTGGCTGTAAAAAAGAGTGAGAGTAACCTAAGAGAGTCATTTTATTGGACTGGTATGAGGGAAGATGTTGTTCGATGGTGCAAGAACTGTGAGGCCTGTAATTTGAAATGGAATCCAAGTGACTCTGAGCAAGCCTTTGTGATCCCAACAGTCAGCAAAGCTCCTCTTGACCTGGTCACCTTAGATCACATCAAATTAGATCCCAGCATAGATGGATACATATACCTTCTCACAGTGACCGATCAGTACAGCAAATTCCTAGTAACAGTGCCCTTGTGGGATCTCACAGCCAAAACTACTGCCAAAACCTTTTGGAACCATTTCATCAAATCATATGGGTATCCAAATTAAATCTGAACAGATCAAGGGACAGCATCTGAGTCACAACTTTTTAAAGAAATGTGTATGTTGTATGGGAGTTACAAGAAACAAATTATTGCATACTACCCTCAAACTACTGGGCTTTGTGAGAGACCCAACAGAACAATAATTAACATGATAAAGTCCCTTTCAGAACCACAACATCAAAATTTGCCAACTGTACTTCCTGAACTTGTATATATCTACAATAAACAGTGCATTGTTCTACAGGTCACACTCCATATTATCCGATGTTCAGATGCCACAGACGTCTTCCCATGGACTTGGTGCTTGATATACTGACTGAAGCTGCAATACAAAATAAAACAGAATGGGTCCAAGAGCATCACAATCTAATACAAATTGCTGGTGAAGTTGTTACAAAACAAATGGCAAAGGTAAGAGAGCAACAGCAGGCCCTGTACAACAAGAAAGCTAAAGCTGAGCCACTGTTGATCGGAGAGAGAGTTCTACTTAGACACACCCACAATTGTCAGAAATTAAAGACCAAATTGGATCCAGATCCATTTATCAGTATCAGATTAGTATATATATACAGTATATATATATATATATATATATATATATATATATATATATATATATTATAGGCGCCAAACCTTGCTCTAGAAAACTGTCCGATGGTGTCTTGGACCTGGAGCATCCCTGCTGATCATACAAGTCCCATGTCTACAGAATCTCTGATAACAGAACAGTTACTTAGACAGTTACAGAGCTCAACCCTTAGGAAACCCCCAAAATGGTTAATTCTGGAGGCAGCCCAAGTCTCAAATACAAACCTTCTATAAAAAGAGTTCTCCTTTATGCAGGGGTTACAGTAAAGTGCCACAATGGCCACTGGATGATGATGAATGGTAAATGTTAGAGTCATGATTTAAGATAAGTTAAGTAGAAGTATTTAGAAATGATAGTCTAAGTTGATAACCAGTTTATCATGAATACATGGGGACATGTATTTTTAGGCAGGCCTGAATCTGTGTTGCCCCAAAGTATGGGGCCCAAGAGTAAAATTAATTAATGAAAGGATTAGGGTCCCCCAGCTAGTGTGGGCTTCAAGGGGTGGCATGGGGCAGAGTATATGGGGCCATTTATCAATGTGTACCCCCCCCCCACCAACTGACAGGCCATAGGGCAGAAATGTTTTAAAATTAATTAAAAAAAAGTTTTCTTTTTCTGCTGTCCCATGGCCACCGGCACTCCATTCTGGACCCCCAACTCTGGAAAGCTATGTGCACCAGGGGGCATCATTCAAAGTCCAGCCTGCACTGGACTGGTGCAGCATGCTAGCATTGTAAGGGATGTGGCATCTCAAATGTTGGTCAGTGGTGGCAGTTGAGTTGTGGCCAGGAAAGTGGCCAGGTGTCACCGCAGTGGTGAGGGCAAAAGAACAGCCCAAAGTAAGTGCTTTTAGGCACTCCAGAAAGACAAAAGACATCCAGCAGCAGTAGTGAGGGAGAGAGAGGGGACACAGATAAGTGACTGTAAACATAAGGCTTACCTGTGGTCAGTTCCATGTCACAATAGCGAAAACCTTTCGGCCACTCGCAACTCAGCAAGTACATTCCGCCGAAACCAATATCAGCACTACACCCACCACAGCAAACATCAGTACAGCTGTGGCACTACAATTCATTAATATTAACGTTTAATGTGGGGGGCTATGCCCCCCCAACCCCCATATTTATATAATCGTCTCTGAGGGGGCGAACACTGGTGATGAGAGAATGCATGGGAGGGCACAGTGAACAGGGGATACTGCAGCTGAGGTAACAGACCAGAGAACTGCCAAAAAAAAGGCCAACACCACAAAAAGTGTTAAAAAACGTACCTGCATGCAGGCAGTCCCGAAACTGGGATCATTGCTACCTTAGGCAGCATCTGCACCCACCACGCCAGGCAGCCAGCACAGCAGCAGCAGCAGCAGGCTGCACTCCACCATTTAACCCATTGCAACATGAAAATTCACCATCATTCACTATTGCTGTTCTATCCATAATCCCTCACTATTCCCTCCCTTCACTACAACTCCACTATCGCTGTTTCTAAGAGTGCGCAAACTGAGCCGCTCATATGTGAGTTACTCAATTTACTTCACCAATGTAATGATATACCCCTGTGGTCTGTCTCTCATCCCTCCTTGCAGGCATAAGGTTGGTGAGTGGTGTGGTGGTCCATGTGTGTTGGTGGTTTCTGCTCCCCAGCCATGGTGTGGGTTCTGTTCAGCCCTGTTTATTATTTTCCCTGCTCGTTTGAAAAAAAATCAGTTTCCCCCTTGTGACAGCATAACCAAGTGAGCGGCTGTATCCTGAGGGAGAGAGAGAAGGAGAGAGAGCTCCAGCCAGCAAGACCCACAAGGTCCCCAGCCAATCATCTCCTAGCCTGTCGAAAAGCTCCTCCAGTCTGCCTATGCCCCACTTCTCCAGCCTCCTCTCCTGCTGTTTCTTCACCCTGGGTTGGGGGGGTGAGTCTGCAGCAGCACAAGAAGAGTGCTGACTGCCTGTAGATGATTTAAAATTAAATAAAAATGTTTCTTCTATTGTTTAAAGGAGCTCAAGGGCACAGGAAGGGCTGGGAGCTGTGGGGGCAGGCTTAAGGGCTCATTCAAATAAATTAATATTAATTGGGTGCAGTGATGCCCAGTGGAAGGGCTAGAGCAGAGAAGCCCTAAGCTGCAAGTAAATATTTATTAGAAAAGCTCCCAGAGGCAGGGATAAGGTGGGGCAAGGGTGGAGATTAAGGCAACAGACCTTACTTTGGAATTCAAATGTAAATTTAAGGGCTGCTTTCTATAGAAATTAAAGGGCAAGGCAAGCCCCAGCTGTACTACAAAGCTGGGCTGAGGGAAAGTGAGCTAGTGAGCCCAAGGTGTTTCTGTTCCTTTCCCCAACTAACCAGGCTAGCGCTGGGTGGATTAATGGGCAAGAAGTAAGCTTATTGGTTCTCAGATTAAAAGGGAGGCTGGCACAGTGAAAGCAAGTAGAATGAAACCATTGTTTTTATTTATTTAGGAAATCAGAATTACAACTCTTTGAGTCACAGACTCATTTCCAAAGGCTACACATCAGAATAAAACATAGACATTCATACAGTACATACATACAATAGAATAAAGAGAAAGTAACCTGGTATTGGTAACTATGTGAGACCAGACGTAGACACCAGGACGCCAGATGTACTAGGGTAGGAGGAGGATACAAATAGAGAAGGTGATGGCAGGATAGGGAAAACGAAGCATAGGACCCAAAAGAAAGCAAAGGAGCGGGGAAGTGAGGCTGCAGCATGACGGTGCCAGTAGACAGGACTGCTCCAGGATGGAGGTAGAGAAGCAAGCGGGTGATGGCAGCAGAAAAGAGGGAGTGAAAGATTGCACCTGAAGCCTAGCACCCTGACACTGAGACCAAGAAGACAAAGATGGTGGGAAGCTGGGATGGCCGGAACAGGTTAGGTATGAAAGGACGATGGACAATTAGGAAATGAAGCCCAGAATGCTTGTACAGGTTTGAATAGGTATAAGGAAAGACAACAGTGAAGGTAGGTAAAACAGTAGGGTAGAATACAATGGGGTCCACCTGTCGAACACTGCAGCAGAAGGGCCTTTTCTTTGCTGTTGTTATTTTTTTTTTTTTTTGTGCCATGGTCTATCTAGTTCAAGGACAGAGGTATAAACATTTTAGAAGTACAAAGGATATCAGCAAATCAATAAAAACAAGTGTTTGAGACTGTCCTGAAGGAAGAGTCTGCCAGCTGGATGACAGTTCCAGTGGAATCCACTAGGAAGCTGCTGAGATAGCATTGCTGAGAACATGGCAGCAAGTAGTAAGAGGCAGGTCGCAATCACGGGAGTGGGGCAGACTTAGAGTTGTAAATGCCTCAGGCAGAGCCAGCGGTTGGCATCCTAGTAGGTAAGAGATGGCAGAAGTCCCCAAGGAGACTGCCCTTAGCCCTGTGAAATTAACAGATAGGCCCAATACCATCAGATGGCCTGTATACAATACTGCAAATGGCAAAACAGAGCAAAGCTCTGGTGGAAGTAGGGAGGAGGGTAGGAGTCAGAGGCATGGGCCAGAGCACCAAGATGGAGCTGTCAAAAATGGCTTGAGCGGCCTGAATGGGTCACCTGTGGGAGATATATCCAGAACAGGGGAAGAGCAAGCCTGCAACAGCAAAATGCCAATGAGGTCGAGCAGAAGCAGTGAGTAAACTGCACGGTAAGCAGTAGAGAGGGGGACCGGGTCATTCAGCGTACGGGTTTAACAGGTAGAAGGTTCGATGGCCAGACATAGAAGGGACGTGCTGTGTGAGTAGATATTTGGGAGAACAAAAGTCACTAGGTCATTTGTCTGTCTCCCTACTTACGGAGGATGGTAGGCAAAATTGGAGTTCCACCAGCTAAGCATAGGGAGTGGGAAGTGAGAGAAGCAAAGCCAGCCCATGGCCGGGATCCTAGGAATGGAGGAGGAGCCCATGGCAGCTGCAGTCATCGAGGTGAAGGGGATGTTTGTGAAGCATACAGAAAGAGGGATTAAATGAGGTAGGGAAGGAAGGAAGGAAGGAAGGAAGGAAGGAAGGAAGGACGGATGGGGCATGCGGGGAGGAGTGAAATGCTTGAAAGCAGCGGTTGAAGGGGAGATAAAAGAAGCCCCCCCAAAAAATTGAAATGAAAACAGAAAAGAAAAGGGCCACCACAAAGCAGGACAAATCTAGTAGGAAGAAGGAGCAGCCGACGTAGGCTTTGGCTGCAATGAGAAATAAATCCTGGAGAGCCCCAGGATGAGTGACCTTATAAGCCTGATGGGGGGGTGACATAGTTGCTCCTTCCATTGAACCTCGGGCTTAAAGCCCTCTCAAAGTGGGAGCCATTCTGCATTAAAGTACCTTTCATTCAGGCTTGGCTTTGTATGAACACCTTTTCCTTGAAGTGTAAGCACCTCATGGTGATGGTTCATGGTTTACCCCCCTGGTGGTGGCTGTGGGCTCAAGGAGTGGTAGGCATGCTTGATGGTGTATATTGTCTTGGATTCCAGTGGTCCTACTGCCTCCTGCAACTGATTTAGTAAAAAGGAAAGCAAGTCTCCCCTTCATCTTTTCTGGAATGCCCACTACAATGAGATTATTTCTCCTACTTCTCCTCTCTTGGTAGTCAATATGGTCCTTCAGCTTCATTACTTTTTTTTTTAGATCTCTCTCACTTCAACAGAATCTTCATATTGCTGGCCCTCTATTTAACCAATCTGGGCTTCAACATCACTCACATGACTTGTCAGCTTTTCTAAAGCCAGTTTAAAAGCTTTGAAATCTCCTGGCAGTTCCAAAAGGTGATCGTAATGGTCACCAATTCTGTGAAGAACCAGTCCAGTTTGTCAGCAGAGTCCTCCAGCCCATCTAGCTCTGGTGGTGAGTTGAGCAGAGATCCCTGCTTATGCCACTTTTTTGCCTTGGCTCAAGGTGGCACAGAAGGAGCAACTGTTAGATCCATCCACCGTGGTTGTTCCTGGTCAATTTTCATCTGGATTTCTTTTTGCCTGTGCTTTGTGATTTGTACTACCAAATTATAGCAAGGAAAAATAAGAAAAGGAACTTTAATCAGGTTTTTGCCACATTTATTGAATGCAGTACTTGGAGTCGAGAGGGAAGCTGCCTCTCACACAGAGCATATTGTGTGACTCTCCAAGGCATTTTTTTCTAATGAGACGTCTCTCACATTTTACCTCAGTCCAATAACTGTTCTTTTAAAAAATATTAAACCCAGTACCATTAAACACACATGTACTGCAGGGAGGGCCAGAGGTACGTTGGGGTGCACAGGCAATAGTATCGCTAGCAGAAAGAGGGATGTAGTGATTCCACTGTATAAAACACTGCTAAGGCCTCATCTGGAGTACTGTGTACAGTTCTGGAGGCCACACCTTCAGGAGGACATATACAGGGTGGAGGCAGTCCAGAGAAGGGTGACAAAATGGTACAGGTCTTAGACCAGAAAACATATTAGTAGAGATTAAAAGACCTCAATATGTACTCACTGGAGGATAAGAGAGAGCAGGGAGACATGATAGAAACCGTCAAGTACCTTGAAGGAATAAACAAGGTATAAAAGGACATTTTCCAATTTAGGAGAAGTACAAGAATGAGGGTACATGATATGAGATTGGAAGGGGTCAGGATAAGGGGAAATGTGAGGACATTTCTTTTCATGGAAAGAGTGATGGATACATGGAATAGTCTACCAGAGGAGGTGGTGAGAGTAAGCACAGTGGAGGGATTTAAACATGCATGCGACAGGCATAAGGGAATCCTGGAAGTGGGAAGGAGAGGTGAAAGCTGTTGACCAAGTAGGGCCAGAGGCTGCAAATAAGGGTAGGGATTACGAGCAGACTAGATGGACCTAGTGGTCCTTATCTGTTGTCAATTTCTATGTTGCTGTGTTTACTTGTGGATTAATGGAGGGGGGGAGATTTTCAAAGACTTGCATTCGTTTTTCAGATGGAAGAGCACATCTCCATCTCAAAAATTAGATCACAAAAAGTTGATCTAATTTTTGTGAAGGATGGGTGCATTTGCATCTGGAAAATGAATGCAAGTACCGCAGTTGTAGCCAAAAGTGTTGTAAATTACAGAAAATGTTGCAAACACATCAGGATGTATGAGAAGAGAATGTAAACATCATGAGGCATCTGAGTAGATGCAGCAGCCATCCCGAATACTGACGCAAGTGCAGCTTCCATCACTTTGAAAATCCAGCCCATACTATTTATCAGTTGTAAACAGGTATTAATCACTTCACAACCTTTCAAACAGGATAATCCGTTTCTAAACAGAGGAAAGAAACACGGCTGCTTAAGGTACCTCTAGCATAGAGGTTCTTAAGCCCCAAATCCTGGGAGTCTAAAAGTATGGCCACCAACACTCACTGGTGTCCTCACTCCTTACTAACCCCCTGATATAATGCATTTCTTTTCACAAACTATATATTAAATAAAAGTCTGTGGTGTGTATATATATATATATATATATATGTTTTTTTACATATACATTTTTTCCACTTTGACGCGGACTGGCTGGTCTCCAACTCAGCACTGCCCTGTCAAGCTCCAATGGACCAGCACCTTCCTAGTATTTACTTTGTGCTGGATTTTGCCCCATGGTGGGATCAGGAGGAGAGGGTCATCTCCCCCCCCTCCAAGGAGCACACAATCCAGTTCCAGCCAAGGCTTCCCATTGATGGGGCAGTTGAGAGCCAGTGGGCAGACATCATGAATGTCTGTCTTGCCATTTTTTCCTACAGGTTGTTCCCTCGTTCACCATGCTGGGGCGCACACATAAGCATGCACGTGTGGAGGCACACGCATGCTACAGAGTCCCACAGAACCTCCCTACAGCTGCCCACCTAGACATGCTCCGCCACTAAGTCTCCACATGATAGCAGTCATTCAGCAGAGCATGCAGTTCCCCTCCCAGAGAGAAGAGAACAGCCCTACCAGTGCTTAGTTTTCTCCCTCCCCGGCTAACCCCCGGCAACCCATTCTCCTTCCCGAACGTGGGTCACCAGTGTGGCGAGAGGTAAGGTACTAAAGCACTTCAGCTCTCTGCAGCTCCAGGCTGGCTGTCCCTGGTATATTTTCACATGAAATGTATCTCCTATATTTTGTTTGGAAGTAAGAAATTATCCATTCCATTGTGATTGGTTGGGCATCCATGGCACTCCAGACATTACCTCATGGGTTTTAGCCCACCTGATAGGCTAGTGATGCACATGACCCTAGGATCAAATTTCTAGTATATCCAGGTCCCAGAAACCCCTGCTCTCCAGTTTCAAATTGTGCATCTGATCAGGCAACAAGCACACCAGGGATCCCTGTCTGCTCCACACAAAGTTAGGCCTCTGAGCTTATAATGATATAACTGGTATGTTGTTTTTGAGATAACACATAATCTGCAGCTTACTGGAAAAAAAAGCAAGTGATGTGTTTGTTTTCTTCTTGCCCAGTATGGGACTATATAGGAAAATATGTAAAAAGAATAGGTATAAGAACATGTTTATCTAGACTGCAGGCTTTTTTTTATTCTCAAATGCTTAAATCAGCATTATATCTTACTCGATCCAGTTCCCTAAGCTTCGTTTGCAGTGTACAGTTTAAAGTTTAGCATAGGAATGTCGCAAACGCTGCGATGATGCATTGTTTGTTAAGAGAATGCTAAGATTCGTGTTTCCTCAAATTTAAAAGTTGTATTACCCGCTTAGGGGTTGTTTTCTTGTTGCCTTCAGTCGAGGAGAGTGACCCTTTGGTCTGGCCTTCGGGCCTACGGGAGCCACTGGGGCCTCACGCCGCCCGCGTGGACCACCCTGTTCCCTCGGTCCTCCTCCCACTGCACTCGCCAGCCAGGCGTTTTCTTCTGATCCACCCCGGAGCTCTTCCTGGTAGCGCCTCATTCTCCTTAACATGCGGACCTCTGGGGCTTGGTTTTTTAGTAGCGGTCTGCCTCCCTAGGACCCACGCGAGCCTGGATCGCACGGCGCTTGTAGGCTTCTTGGCCTCACTGCCCCACGTGGGTTCCATGCTCCTCCCCCGAGCTTCCCTGGATGGTCCAATGCCTCCATGCCTTCCCCTAGGCCGCTCCTGCTACCGCTCAGCCTGGGAAGGTGGAATTCTGTCCTCACGTGCCCGAGGCCTTCTTCGGGGGGGGGAGCCGACCACACCTCCAGGAGAAGGGAGGACGTTTAGTGCGAGTGCCCCTCGGGGGCCCAGCTTCTTGTTACCGGTTGCTTCCTCCCTAAGCAGCTTCTGTATCACGGCCTTCACCCCCATCATGATAGCGGGGTGAGGGGGGGAGGGAGCCACTGGCGTTCTCCTCTTAGGCCCAATAACCCTTAGGGGAACTGCTTCATCGAGGGCTCAGCATTGCAAGGTCCCTCAGAGCAGGGCAGCACTGTGGGTCATTCCCTACGTTACGCGGTGGGAGTCTGGATCCCCCCAGGTCTCGCAGCACCTCTCCTGGATCTCTTCCACAGCGATCCAGGTGTTAAGATTCCACCCCCAAGGGACATTTACAGTCAGGGCCCAATGCAAACCCGCACCTGAAAGGTCCCTCCCACAGCGACCCCTCCGGTTTTGTGGTCCCACCAAAAACACAGGTCCTTGTCTCCTTCCCTTTCACCTGGGTCCCTCCCACAGTGACCCAGGCGTTAAGATCTTGCACTCTCAGGACCATCAATTCAGCTGCACCATGGATCCCTCTCTATAGCGAACCATGCACGCTTGTTCCTGCAGGAGACCCTCCCGATAGAGACAACCGTCTCATTCCACGCTTGAGGGGTCCCTCCCACAGTGCCCCCGCACGCTGGCTCGCCCCCCAAAGAAACATGATACAGACGACAGGCAATAGCTTGCCTTCCTTACTGAATCAATAGGGGACAAAATGATCCCCGCAGGGCATTGCACCAGCTCTAATCTAAGGCCTGCCTTCTTCTCTCTCACCAGATGGTCAAAGCCAAGAAGTGTTCTGCTTGCAACGCTACCCTCTTACCCCAAACCCCGGGGCCCCTCTGCGCCGCCTGTCTACCCGACGACGATGACTTGTCCATGGAGCAAACTCCCACCATGGGACACAGCAATCTGGGACCCAGTGGCTCCACATGGATGGACCCTGGCTCCCTCAAGATTCAAAATCAGCAGGCCACGGTCGCTATGATGGAAAGCAAGCAGAACTTCATGCTGAAAATAATGGAAAAACTTGAATCCCTCACTCAACACAGAATCATACCGGCGCCTCCAGAACCAGACAAGGCAGGGGGGCAACCGAAGGAGCATGCAGATCACGAGGACACCCTACCAGAGAATCCTCGCGAGGAGGCTGATGAGGATAAGGTTATCCCAGAGGAAGAGGATGGGGTAGAATCAGACGAAGAGGACACGGAACCTCCAACTACACCATCTCTCACTTTGAAGTTGTGTTCATTCGACACAGTCCCAGGTCTCATGAAGATTATCAAAGCCACTCTGGGGTTCGACATCGAGGAGAGTAAGCCCGAGTCGAAACTTGACACCATGATACAGCTGAAAGTGTTGAACCCGGAGACCTTCCCAGTATGCCCAGCTATTGAGGATGTCTTCAATAAAGAGTGGCAGTACACGGAACCAGGCAGAATGCCAAACAAAAAGAACCTGGACAGAATGTATCCGGTTCAAGAGGAAAAATCTGGTACCTGGTGCAAAGCCCCCACCATCGACCCACAGGTGGCTGCCCTCAGCAAGAAAACAGTTTTACCATGCAGAACAATAGCTCTCAAAGATCCTACGGACAAAAAAGTGGAGGACATGCTAAAGAAGGCTTTCGTGATCAAGGGCACCACAGCAAAAGCAGCCACTACTGTCATCTACACAGCCCGAGCACAAATCCGTTGGCTCGAAGAACTTCAGGAACAAGCCAACCCGAAGTCCAGGGAGGCAGAACTCTTAGAATGCACCTTAGATGTGGCAAAATACCTCGCCGACATGGCAGTAGACACCCTGCGCCTACACGCCAGAGCCACAGCTATCACCAATCGTGCCTGGAGAGCATTGTGGCTGAAATTGTGGGACGCTGACAATGAATCTAAGACTCTATTGCAAAATTTACCTATGAAGGGGAAGTATGTGTTTGGGAAGGGGCTACAGGATTACCTAAAACAAAAGGAGGAGGGTAGAGACCTCCTTAAGAGTAAAACCAGATACAACTACCTCCCCTTCTCGAGGTGGAGATTTTGGGGTTGGAACAGGCTATACCAACCCCGCAGGGACACGGCACAGCAAAATAGTTCCTTTTGAGGCAGATGTGCATCCTACAGTTACCGTAGCCCATACCCACAGGCCTATCAACTGTCCTCCTTCAGAGCCTGTGGCCAAAAATTCGGGGGACGAGGTAGAGGTTACAGGGGGAAGCAGCAGTGACTACACCCCCATGACCGTTCACAGTCAGGGTCCCTACCCCCCAGTGGGGCAAAGGCTATCATTATTCACACACCATTGGTTTAACACAACGTTGGACAGGTGGGTCCGAGAGGTGGTCGCAAGGGGGTACTCCATAGAGCTGTTCCACCGCCAAATCCCCCACAGATTTGTATCCTCCCCAATAGCCAAAAGAAAGACGACCCCTCATCAAGTCCAACGCATCTTGTTGGAACTAATTCAGAACAGGCCCATACAGCCTATCCCCGTGCATGAACAGAAGTTAGGGGTCTACTCAATATTCTTCCTCGTGCCCAAGAAGTCGGGAGAACTCCAACCTATTCTAGACTTAAAACACCTCAACCAACATGTGGTGTGCCACAGATTCAAAATGGAGACCATATGATCAACTCTATGCAGTCTCCGGGTAGGCGACTACCTGACATCTATAGATTTAAAGGACGCATATCTTCACATCCCTATCATCCAAAGACACAGACAATTCCTCTGATTCCACATTTTGGGCCACCATTACCAGTACCAGGTCTTACCTTTCGGCCTCACATCAGCTCTGAGAGTGTTCACCAAGGTCTCCATAGTCCTTGTGGCCAGGCTCAGGGAACAGGGGCTGGACATCATACCCTACTTGGACGACTGGCTCATTCGAGCACGTTCCAAGGAGAAGGCACTATAGGACACAGCGACTGCCTTACAGGCACTCGAGGAACACGGTTGGGTGGTCAACCAGGAAAAGAGTCATCTTGTTCCCACCCAGCAGATTGAGCATCTGGGAGCGCTGATCAACTCGACCCATGGATGGGCAAAAGCGCGTCCCCCTAGAGGGTCATCAACCTGATAACCATGGCCCGTCAAATGAAAGCCTGCCACCAGACAACCATGGGACGCATAGCCCAGTTGTTAGGGTGCATGGCATCATGCATAGATCTCATACCCTGGTCCAGGTGGCATATGCGACCGCTTCAGACATACGTCCTCACTCGGGGTGCACCGAACGAGCACAGCCTGCAGGTCACTGTCCTGCTACCACCATCAGTGAGACTCTCACTAGCATGGTGGATGGTAGAATCGAACCTCACCAGGGGAGTCCCCCTGGAGGCCTCCTACATGGCCACAATAGAGATGGATGCGAGCCTGTCCAGCTGGGGAGCATGCCTGGGATATTCAACAGCCCAGGGCGTTATGGTCTCCAGTGGAGTCCAAACTGTCCATCAATGTCCTGGAGATGAGGGCTGTATCCCATGCACTCAAGGCCTTCAAGCCCCTCGTACATGGCCAGTCGGTCCTGATACGCTCTGACAATCGGGTCACAGTAGTCTACATCGCAAAACAAGGCGGCACCAGGAGCAGAGCCATGCTGAGAGAGGCAATGTCAATCCTCAATTGGGCTCAATCCAACCTCAGCCATCTAGGCACAGTACACCTTGCAGGAAAACTCAATGTATGCGCGGATTGGCTCAGCAGACAACAGGTGCACCCAGGAGAATGGCGGTTGCATCCCGATCTTTTCCAGATGATCCAAAGAACATGGGGACCCGTAACCATAGATCTCATGGCAACACTGGAAAACACACAGGTCAAGGATTATTACTCACGTTTCAGTGAGGGTCGTTCCCAGGGAACCGACGCCCTATCTCAACCATGGTGTCGGGAACATGCATACGTGTTCCCACCCCTCCCCCTAATTCCCCAGGTACTAGCCAAGATACGGGCATCGCGTTGTACCATCATCCTAGTGGCCCCCTACTGGCCACAAAGGACATGGTTTGCCACAGTTCGCGAGATGTCCTTAGCCAGCCTCAGGTTGCCTCACCGAGCAGACATGCTCTCATAGGGCCCAGTAGTCCACCCGGCCCCGCAGACACTGAAGCTCATGGCTTGGCTCCAGAAAGAAGGAGACTAATGGAGGCAGGCTACCATGACTCCATCATTAGTACTATATTACAGTCTAGGTGGACTTCCACTACCTCCACTTATGGTAGACAATGGTCTATATTCTCGAAGTGGTGGCAAGAAATAGGTAAGGTACCCGAGCAGACAGACATGGCTACCATCTTGCTATTCCTACAACAGGGAGTAGACAAGGGCCTAGCCCACTCTTTTCTCAGAGTACAACTTTCCGCTATAGGGGCGGCCACGGGCCCATCGGGGGGTACAGCCCTGGAGCACACCCTGACACCCTGCGTTTCTTGAAAGCTGTGGATATACTCCTACCAAAAATGTGATTAACCTTCGCACCATGGGATCTCCCACTCGGCCTCGATTCCCTCAGCTCAGCACCCTACGAGCCGCTTCATGAAGCGGACCTGTTCTGGGTCGGCCTCAAGACATGTTTCCTGGTGGCCATCTACTCGGCCAGATGGATCGGAGAACTAGGGGCTCTATCGTGCACAGAACCCTACACTGTTTTCACCCCTCAAGGAGTCTGTTTACGAACAGTTCCAGCTTTCCAGCCCAAGGTGCCCATTGCCTTCCACAGGGAACAGCTCATCGAGCTGCCCACCTTCCCAGCGGATGTACAGCAGGGCACTCGGTTGGTGCCGCATCACCTGGATGTCGGATCCACCCTCTCCGTCTACATAACCAGAACGCGGCCCCTCCGTAAGACAGAAAGATTGCTTGTCGTCGCAAAGGGACAAAGGCAAGGCAGCCTCCAAGTCCACGATCGCCGGTTGGCTAAGGAGAACAGTTCAGAATGCTTACCTAGCAAAACAAATGATACCCCCTCAGGGTATCAAGGCTCATTCCACCAGGGCAGTCACCACATCCTGGGCAGAAAGGGCTAATGTGTCCTCCGAGGACATATGCAGGGCGGCTACTTGGAGCTCCCTGCATACGCTCACCAGACTATACAGACTCAACACCTGCATGCCATACAGCCCACTTTCGCCACACAGATCCTCCTAGCAGCAACTTCATCCCTCACTCATAGACCACTCTGCTCCCTCCTCTTGTGTACTACACTGCTTCTTATCTACCCATGAGGATAAATTGAGTGTTATGGATGCCCAACCAATCACAATGGGTGCTTACTCACCTGGTAAAGGTGATTGTGTTGGTTGGCATCCATGGCACTCCAAGGCCCTTCCTACAGAGTGCTCAGAGTGACCGGGACTGAAAGTCCATTTAATCATCACCAGGCTTAGGAGGGGAGCACCTGCAGTGAAAGTTTACAGTCGGCCCGATGGGATTGAGATTAGATTGTAAATAATAGGGATAATAAAATTCGGCCTGCTGGCCACTGAGACTACGTTGTAGCTAGCATCATTTTACATACCGTCATTGTTTTGTCTTCCTTGCATTGTTTTTTTCTCTTGCACTTTACTAACCTTGATTTCAGCTATGGAAGATTCGAACTGAAGAGCAGGGGTTTCTGGGACCTGGATATACTAGAAATTTGATCCTAGGGTCATGTGCATCACTAGCCTATCAGGTGGGCTAAAACCCATGAGGTAATGTTTGGAGTGACATGGATGCCAACCAACACAATCACCTTTACCAGGTGAGTAAACACCCATTACCCTTGTCATTAGGGCACTAAAGAGCTCTGTGGCTGCTCAAAATTGTGTTGGTGGCCACATGCAGCTACAGTGGCCCCATTTGAGAAACACTGCTCTATCATGGCAGTGTCAGTGGCTCAGTAGGTAGCACACTCGCCTCTGAGGCCGGGAGATCAGAGGGCTGTGGGTTCAGTTCCCACATCTGGCACTTGGGTTAATATCCCAGTACTGACACTGTAGTGCAGCATGAGAGGGGTGCTGCACTTCTGAGGTGCCGTCTTTCGGATGAGACGTTAAACCGAGGTCCCATCTGCCTGGATTGGTGGTAGTTCAGGAGGATGTTAAAGATCCCATGGCACTTATCGAAAAGAGTAGGGGAATTTCCCCGGGGTCCTGGACAAGTTTCCCTCATTCACTATAAATACCACCAACAGCTTAATCTGGTTCAAAGTCAGTTGGCATTCATCTGTATCCCCCTCCCCCGGGTCATGCCTGAAAATAGGCAGGATTTGCCTAGTGCACTTACCCGGTCAACAAAAGCTAAATAAATAAATAAATAAAATAAATGCAGCCTCCATTAGTCTGCTATAGGCTGTAGTCAAAGCAGAGGTTTCTCAGAATGACATACAGGTGCAGCAGATAGTAAACCATTAATTGCTAGAACAAAGTTTAACAGACTAACCAAATAGCAAAGGGACGTATACAGTATAATGAACATCTACAGAAAATAATGCATGGGAAACAGTGTGTAATGAGTTTTATTTACACATCTGGATGTGTCATACCACATAAATTATAAGACCAAAGTTTGAGTGGTTTGTAATAGCATCATAGGCAAGTCTTTATTTGTTAGTTACTGGTGACAGAAATCAGGAGCTAGCAGCAAATCCAATCAAAAATGAAATTACATGTGACTGCAGCAGTTTTGACATGGTCCTGAGTACAAGAATGAGGCAATTCTCCATTCCAGTGCACATACTCATGTGTAAGGCAACGTGTGTAGCACAGAATTTTAGGCTGTTACCGCCCTAACCTGTAATCATAATTGAATAAAATACATAAGTAACCCCATTATATATAGCAAGGATATGACAATGTGATTGCTGGTTAGAAATACATCAAATGAATTATAGTAGATTACACCCATCGTATTTTTCAGAGGAACACAAACTCATCCAAAGGGGGGAAGGGCATATATTGGTCCAAAAGCTAAATGACCCCTCTATAAAATGATTGACATAAGTGGTTGAGAATATCTCAAAGTGAGTATAGATGACAAGATGGTACATAATAATTGGGAAAGAATTAAGATTAGAAACAGAATATTGGACACTGAATCCCAAAATTCCATATTTTAGTTAGTTTGTTAGATATTTGCTTGTAAGTTAGTGTTTTTGTTTATTAATTTAGTTAGTTATTATTTTGGAGGTTTTACCAGGAAAGACAAACTGAGCTAGTAGCTGCTAATTTTTCAGATGCATCCTGGGGGGTGGGGGCAGGGAGTAACACTGCAAGAAAGAGTGGTACAGCAACAAGGGACCTGTATAATTAAAACATAAATATGTTTGAGATAGAACAAATACTGTAAGCAGTCACTGCACGGACAGTGAAGCAAGCGCAATAGCAGAGTAAATGTAATTACTAGAGATAACCTCTCTGAGGGATACAAAACATGTATCTGGTACTGTACTATTATTTAAAAGCTGCATTTCAGTAAAGAGTAATATTTGCAAATTTTAAATAAAAATGGCTTTACTGAAAAAAAATGACACACAACAGGTTTTTAATAATATTTCAAAACTGTTTTCATTGCAGTATGATTGAAATACACCTGATGCCTGTTTGCCCACCAATGTTTCAGGGTGCCTATGACCCGTTCCTCAGCATGAACAGGTCATGTATAATTAAAAGGAATGCATACATACTGTCACAACTGCTGGCTACTCCCTCCACATCTCATTCCTACCCCATGAACCCTCTTTCAACTGCTTTTATTTCTCTCCTTTTACTTTACTGGCTACCCTTAATGCACTTTCCTCCCTCAGTCTCTCCAAAGCGTCCAGCGCTGATGGTACTGTCCCTATATTATTCCATCTCTCTGCACCTGATATCACTGTACTCCTTACTTATCTACTGAATCTTTTCTTCTCTCTCTGCACGGTCTCTCAGTCCTGGATCTTTACCAAGGTGCTCCAATTACACAGTGACCCTATCTCCACTGGTAACTATTCTTCTATCTCCCTCCTCCCTACTCTTGATAAGTTACCAGAAAAACTAGTCTGTTCCCAGCTTTCTGCGTTCCTCTGCTTAACCAGTTTCATCTCTCCTTTTCGGTCTGATTTTCATAGAAACCACCCTACTCTATCCCCCTACTGCATGTTTCTGACTCTGTCCTCACTGGGATTGATTGGGGATGCACTACTGCCATCTTCATCAACCTTGCTATGGTTTTTGATTTGGTAGCTCATTATCTCCTGGAGCAGCTGACATCCACATGTCTTTCTGCATCAGCAGCTGACTGGTTCAGATCCTATCTCTCAAGCCATCTCCAGTGAATGCAGGTGAACAATGCCTTGTCCCCTCCCCATTCATTCTGGAATTCCCCAAGGCTCCATCCTCAGTTCCCTTGTATTCTCCATTTTCCTCAGTGACCTCCATCTGTCTGTGCTGACTCACATATTCACATGTATGCAGATGACACTGTTCTCTTTGCCTCAGGCAGCTCAATCTCAACCTTGAAATCATCACTACAGTGTGACTTTAACAATTTCCAAGATTGGTTCCACTGCGACCAACTAAGTGTCAACACAAAGAAAACTGTTTCTATGACTTTTGATACTAGCCAGTAACTTGCTAGACTCTCTACCCCTCCTGTTTTCTCCACCCCAGATGTCACTCCCATTGAGGTTGTGCCCTGTTTCAAATATCTCGCTTTGTGGTTGGATAGCAAGCTTGACCTCTCTACCCATATTGATGCCATCTACAGCAAGCTCTGCCCCAAACTCAGTACCCTTTACCACAAAACAGATTGTCTGTCATCCCAAGTTCACTGTAAGCTGGTTGCTAATAGGGTGCTACTAGTGTTTATGTGGATGTGGTCTATGGCACTGTTCCATCTTCCTCCCTTGCTAGACTGGACACCCTTTGCAACACCTTCACCAATTTTGCTGATAGTGCTCCTCCCCCTACTCATCACTAATGCCTTTAAATTTCTCTTTATATCCCTCCCCTTCCCACTTGTCACCTCATGCATGGTGTATCTTTTATTTCTAAATAATGTTTTGACTCTTCGCCTCTCTATTGCTCATCTTTTCCCTCCCTTATTCCTTCTGCCTCATAGTCTATCCCTTCTTGTGACTCCTGTACCTTCTCCATACCACACTCCAACCCTGCTGCTGGGAAATCTGCATTCTCACCTCATCTTCTTTCCATTTGGAACAATCTCCTTCCCACCATCCACCTCTTCCCCTCCCATTTCTCCCTCAAATGCCATCTCAAACTTCATCCTTCTCCTCCTGTTCCTGCCCTAGCCATAGTGGATTTAGCCATGCCACTCTCCTATACTCAGCCTTTTGTACAGTGCCTGTTCCAGTGCTTGAGCTTTGTTAACTAGCTAGTTCACTGGTTACAGTACATATTAATTATTTTATTTATTGCTGCACCTTACTACCATGTACATTTTGTACATTTGTACCTTACCACCTTTTAGATAATGTGTATCCATAGTCTCTTTCCCCGGGTCACACCTGGAAACCAGCTTGCCTTTTCTAGTTACCAATTTTTAATAGTTAAATACATAAATACATGTCTCCACTAAAACATATATTCAGTGACATTATGAAGTTTTATTTATATTTATCTCATATCAATTGCTGTATCACAAAAATATGTCTTATTTGTTATAAAATAAGGGATATGTGCCTCACGCCCATTGCACTCAGTTTATTTTCTGGTGAACTCACTTCTCACAATAGCACTACACTAAAAAACAATTTTCCAATATTGTTAAACCAGGGTTGTGTGTGGATGGCCCAATGGCATGGAGGGCTGAGACACTCGAAACATTACCTCCACCCACACTGGCGAGATGGTTTAAGAATGATCCAGGTCACTCAGGGCCAACTAAGGAGGAAGGACTGAGTGTCCCAAGGACAGCTTTTCTCACTTGTGGAGGGCTGACACTGAGTCCTGCCACTTTTCTGCCACCCAGTGGAGGCAGAGTGGCAGCAAGGTGGGACCAGCAGATGTAGGTGAGAGGTATGATGACATGACCTGCATATGCATCATATGCAGTTCTAAGTGGCCAAAAAAGGAGGAAACAGCCCTGGCTAACTCGACATCTACCACAGGCACCATACGACTCTATGTGACAGGCCACACACCAAACGTGGTCCAGAGTATGTGGTGGATAACCCATAAGTCCACGAAACAAATCAGTGGTGGGGCTGAGTCAGGTGCCACTGGGACCAGGGATGCCATGTGTCCATTTTCAAATATAGCCTTGACTTTACTTAACAAGACTGTGCTGGAACAGACTACTCCATGAAAAAAGCTTCTTTGCTTTTGCTGAAGAAGAGGCTGAGTTGAAGATCAGAGTAATATTTTAAATAAGCCAGAAGAGACAAAATGCTATGCTCTGACAAGATCTGGGAAATGCCACTTAGATTCACCTGGCTTGTTTGGAGGGAACAGTTGTCACAGCAAAGAAGATGGAATAAATGATTTAATACATTTTCTTCTATTATGAACAGCCTATGAGGACAATGGGAAAAAATGGTTTGCTCTGGGTAATAAAAAATGGTATTGTTATACAAATGAAAAAAGTTACTTTCTTTAGGAAATTGGGATGAGTCTATTATCTGTGTTGAATGTGTGCACGCTGCAATGAAAATACAAGCAAAGAATCTTATAAATAAATAGGTATTGAGGAAGTTTATGTCCAAGTGTAATATGGAATATAAGATGATATGAAATTGCTTATAAAAAAACAATGAGTGACAACATTTGAATCTAACTGTAGTAACTACATCTTTTTTAACTGTATTGAATGCAGTTACTTATACAGATATCATAAACATTTCAGAAAATATCTGGCCATGGCTTCAGCTGCAAGTGCATTTACCTGTCCGATGGCATTTGCACAAACAAATATTGCAGTGAGTCATAATTACAATACCCCGTTATGCCCCCAAAAGGTACTTCAGACATTGTTTTCTCACCTTTGTTATGGAGCAACACATATATTTAATATTCTCTAAATGAGAAGAAAATAGCTCTGTCTATACTGGTACTAATCCTGTTGCTCACTTTCACAGTCCCTTAAACACTGACGTCCCCTTTCATTACCTTCCAGGATGTCCATCTGTACCCATGGAATTTAGGGATATGCTTGTGAAATTGCTGCATCTTGTCTTCCTGCTGTTTCCATTGCTCACGGCTATCACAGCATTGGCACTGGTTGCCTCATTTTCTTTTTTCAGTAATCCATTTTCTTCTCCTGTACCTCCCAACTTACCCCCTCTTGATAGCAACCCCCAGCTCCACCAGCCATTAACCTGGGATATACCCTACTTTTTGACCACCATGGGTGAGTGGGTGCTTCAAGTGCTGGGGCTGGTGGTACGTAGCCTGCAGGGTTGCTGTCTTCTTCCTTTCAGTCAGATTCATTTCAATCCTATTTAACCCCATTCTCAAGACATCACATGTGCAATGACAAGGGCATATGCCATAAAGGTGCTACATGTACTCTGCATCTGTACTGTGCTGATTGAGAGGAAGTTGCTGCTATATGGCTAAGCAGCAATGTGTACTGCCCGCCACCAAGGACAGTTGTCAGTCAACAGTCAAACATCATTCTCCTAGCTGGATCTAAGCAACCATGGCTTGTTTCCAAACCCAGGCCACTGGTATGCTGTGTGGGTGCCTCAGCCCATGATGTTACTGGGCCAGCTCCAGTCGCCTCATTTTCATTGCCATCTTTTCTCTCCCTTGGTTCTGCACATTTTGCAGTCACTTCTACCTCCTCTGCTTTGTTTTCCTTGCTTTATATATCTGATACTGCTTATAGCAATAGTACTGTTTGCAGTAGTGCTGCTTGAAGACAAAGCCCCCTACTCACTCATTACTGAGACTTACTGTCTATCATGTGCCATTGTGATCCCTTACACTTCCCCTAGAGGGCCAAAACTGTCTTGCTGTTGTTTGAATTGCATCAGTATGACTAGGCTCTCCTTCCTTTCTTTTTAACACACAGTAACTAGAGCTTCAAAGCTTACATTTCTGGAACTCTAAGCACATATCATTACTATCTGTGGAAATTGTGGCACTCTAAAATGTGTATGGGAATTGTGCTATCTCCACTACCATAGCCATTTTTAAATAACAAGTGAAGCCCATTTTTCCATTTTTTTTATCTCTTGGGAGCCCGCTGCATGCAGATCTATCATTTTGACAATCATAGCCCAAGTGGCCATGTGCTCATGAGGAAGAGGTAACTTAGGGCATTGAAAAAACATGTCAGGTCTCTGAACATTCCTTCCTCCACCAGATGATCATTTCAGCAGAGTGAACTGTAGGGAAAAGAAATGTATCATTATCTTCCCAAGTGAATTTCTTGAGGCAAAACATAAGGGCTCTGATTCTGAGTTGAAATTATAGGGCACAGGGCTCCACAGCACCATGGCCTGATTTTGTTGGACACATGGTTACACTTGGTCTCATACTGAAGCACAATGAAGACTGCTGATCTAGATGTTAGCTGGTACTATAATGGACAATGCCAACGTATGTTATAATAAGTGTGTATAAGCAGAGTGCTATGCAGAAATGTGACATCAATTCAGTATGTGCTGTGACACTACAAACTATAGTACTCCAGTTGTAGTAATGCACCCTCAACCCCCATCCTTGCAACAATAACACCCTGGTGTCCATTGGCACCCACACTCTGTCCAGTTCAAAGCACTCCCTTATGTCTAGTGTGACTCACTTCTCCCACAGTTGCATAAAAAGTTCCTTCTTGTCCAGAGACATTCACATTAACTAAATACTCACATTCCCCCCAAACATTTCAGTCTTTCCCTCATGCTGTCTAGTTGTCTCCCTGATCGGATACACTTGCACTATTAATCAATGCAGTCTCCTTTTCACCTGATTTTTTCCCCAATCACTCAAAGCAGTCCTCCACTGCCCCATTACTGATGTTATCCTCTGCTGTTATCAATGCAATTTCCCCAGCACCCAATCCAAGCACCCCAGTTACTGAAGGATTCTCCTCAATACAAGTCCCGACTGATGGATACAATTCCTCTTGCAACCAATCATGGTCTTGCAGTTACTGAAGCACTTTTCCCCTATCCAAGACACTGTTAATATCTGTAATGCCCATGGTAACCAATCCAGGTCTCCTAATTACCAATGCAGTTCTCCTACACCTTATACAGTTCTTAAATTCTACAGTTACTGTTGCAGTCCCCCAGCACAAAATCCAATTACCCAGTGACTGTTCCGGTACCCCAACACCCAATCTGAGGCACGCAGTTACTAAAGCCACTCTTCCCAATCCAATACACTAAATGGATGTAATCCCTCTGGCAACTCATCCAGGTCTCCCAGTTACTGATGCAACACTCCCTACACCTGATCCAAGGAGCCAGACACAGATGCAAGATCGAGAGCTTGATCCATTCTTGCTGCCCTCCCCACAATGCCGCAGCACAGGAGACCACAAACAGCCTCATCAGCCCACTGATGCCAGGACCCAGACACTGACATAAGGTCAAGAGGGTGACCTGTTCTTGCTGTCCTCCCCATAATGCCACCACAGCAGAGGAGACCAGGGACAGCCTTATCAGCCCACTTCCCCCAGGAGCCAGACATAGATGGAGGGTTGAGAGGGCAACCCATTCTTGCTGCCATCCCCACACCACCACAGCAGAGGAGACCATAGACAGCCTCATCAATCCATTGCCGCAGGACCCAGACACAGATGCAGGGTAGAGAGGGTGACCTGTTCTTGCTGCCCACCCCACAATGCCACCACAGTAGAGAAGACCACAGACAGCCTCATCATCCCACTGCTCCAGGAGCCAGACACAGAAACAGGATCAAGAGGTTGACCAGTTCTTGCTACCTGCCTCATGATGCTGCAGCAGAGGAAACCGCAGACAGCCTCATAAGCCAACTGTCCCCAGGAACCAGACACAGATGCCAGGTTGAGAGAGTAACCCATTCTTGCTGCCCTCCCCACACCACCACAGCAGAGGATACCATGGACAGCCTCATTAGCCCACTGCCTGAAGGAGTCAGACACAGATGCAGGATCAAGGGGGTGACCCATTCTTAAGCCCTCCCCACACCACCACAGCAGAGGAGACAGTGGACAGCCTCATCAGCCCAATGCCCCTAGGAGCCAGACAAAGACACACTTGCTGCTGTCCACATGCCCTTGCAGCAGAGGAAACCACAGACAGCCTCATCAGCCCACTGCCCCAGGAGCCAGACACAGATGCACTTGTTACCATCCACATGCTGCCACAGCAGAAGAGACCACAGACAAATATGGAGCATCTTGGAACACTGTTCTTGGCACCAAAACTACTGGGAAACATTTTACATCAATCGACTGTTACTGACCATTTTTTTTCTGCCTGATGTTTTTACCCTTTCTGCCTTCTAATACTGCTGTTTCCCTCCCTGCATTCAATGCTCAGCCTGCTCCCTCCCATTTGCAGCTTTCATGCATAATGTGCTGTGCTTTCCACACCTTCCTCTAACCTCTTTGTTGTTCCCTACCCCAGCCTCATCAGCGAACCAGGACTATTTTTCTGCTACTGTTGAGTATAGGACCAAACTTCTTGCTACCCACCATTAAATGATTGATTTTCCTGAACTCACTCTTCCTTCATCCTAACCTTGTCTTTGCCTTATTCTGTCACTCCTCCTCCTCCCTACCCTTGTCTTTGCATCTGTCATCCCCTCTACTTCCATGTGATACCTAGTCCCTGCGTGATGCTCTAGATGTTTCTTCTCTGGAAACACTTAATGCTATGTGATGTGATGTATAGTATACTTATGTAACCTATGTAACCCATGTATTTGCCTTGGTATGCTACCTGTAACTAATTAATGCTATTGTATATCCTAACATCTGAATTTTTGTTTGTCATTAGTTTCTACAGTGTACCATTGTCATGAGAACTGTAAATTGTGTCTGTTTCTTGAACTGTAATTATAACTGATGCTTATATGGAATTGCTGTATGTAATGAACTCCTGTCACCACTGAAAAAGGACCTTTGATTCCAGTGGGCTGACATGGTTACCAATTTTTTAAAATGATAAATCTAGAAAAAGTTCCTCAGATACTGTTATAGTCCCCCAGCACCCAATCCCATTCCCTCAGTTACAGTTGCAATATCCCAGAACCCAGTCCTAGTCCCCAATCTACTACTGCAGTCCCACAGAATTCAGTCCAATTCCCCAGTTACTGTTGCAGTCCCGCAGCACCGAATCCAGGTTTCGCAGTTGCTGAATCACTCTTTAAATCAAAGATACCTTTGATGGATGCAATTGCCCTTGCAACCTATCCTGGTCTCCCAGATACTGATGCAGTAGCCCCAGCACCCAATCCTAGCCCCCCAGTACTGATGGAATCCCCCAGTAGCACCAAATCCAAGTTCTCCAATTAACAGTACAATACTCCAGCACCCAATCCAAGTCCCCAGTCCAGGTCCCCCAGTTATAGATGCACTCCCCAGCAGCCATTCCAAGTCACCAGTTACCAATGCAATTCCCCAGCATCCAATCCAAATCCCCCAGTTACCAAAGCAGTCCTTAAGCACCCAATCCAAGTCACCAGTTACCAATGTAATCCTCCAGCACCCAATCCAAGTCACCAGTTACCAATGCAATCCCCAGCATCCAATCCAAATCCCCCAGTTACCAAAGCAATCCTTGAGCACCAAATCCAAACACCCAGTTACTAATGTAATCCATATAGCACACAATAAACATCCCCAGTGACCAACAGAATTCCTCAGCACCCAACTAAAGTCCCCCAGTCACCAATGCAATCCCCAGAACACAGTCCAAGTCCCCTGTTACCAACACAATCAATGAGCACCCAACCCAAGTCTCCCATTTACCAATGCAATCCCCCCTGCAGCCAGTCCAATTCTACAGCTATCAATACAATCCCCACCACACGTCAGGTTTCCAGATTCTAATGCAATGCCCAAGCACCCAATCCAAGTCTCCCAGTTACCAATGCAATCCCCCAGCAGACACTCCAAGTCCCCAGTTATCACAGGACTCAAGGCAGCATGAATTTACAGTGGGAAGGTCATGTCAGACAAATCTAATACATTTCTTTGACTGGGTGACCAAAGTAGGAGACCAAGAAGGGGCTGTGGATATGGCCTTCCTAGAATTTAGCAAGGCATTTGACACAGTCCCACACAAAAGATTAATAAACAAGTTAGCCAGCCTGGAAGAGGGTCCCAGGGTGGTAGCCGGGGTTACAAACTGGCTGGACAACAGGATGCAAAGTGTAATAGTAAACAGAGTAGACGCTGAAGAAAGGGTGGTTACTAGTGGAGTACTGCAGGGTTCAGTACTAGGACTGTTCCTCTTTAATATCTTTATAGGAGACATTGCAGAGGGGCTGGAATGAAATGTATGCCTCTTTGCATATGACACAAAGATCTGCAACAGGGTTGATACACACGGGGGTGGAAAGGATGAGAAGGGACTTGGCAAGGCTGGAGGACTGGTCAAAAGTATGGCTGCTTAGATTCATTGCAAAGAAGTGTAAAGTAATGCACATGGGAAACAAAAACCCAGGGGAAGAGTATACAATGGGGTGGGGTACCAACAACAAAAAAATAGAAACTGACCTGAGGGTAGTCATATCAGATGACCTTAAGGTAGGCAAGCAATGTGAGAAGGCAGTAAGGAGGGCTTGGGGAATACACTGGAATGCATAGGGAGAGGCAGCACCAGTAGAAAACAGGAAGTTGTTATTCCTCTGTAAAGACAGTTGGTGAGACCCCATCTGGAGTACTGTGAGCAGTTCTGGAGACCCCATATCCGCAAGGACATAGACAGGATGGAGGCAGTCCAGAGTAGGGCAACTAAAATGGTGCAGGGTCTGCAACAGAAGCCATATGAAGAGAGACTAAAAGAGCTTAATATGTATACCCTTGAGGAAAGGAGGTAGAGGGGGAACATGATAGAAACTTTCAAGTACCTCAAGGGAATCAACAAAGTCTAAGAGGGGAGCATCTTTCAGAAAAAGAGATGCACAAGAACAAGGGGGCACATTTTAAAAATAGAGGGAGGACAGCTCAGGGGGAATGGGAGGAAGTATTTTTTCACTGAGAGGGTGGTGGATGCATGAAACCTCCTTCCTGAGGAGGTTATGCCTTCACAAACAGTGGGGAAAGTCAAGAATGCATGGGACAGACATAAGGCAATTATAATTGGGGGTAGGAGGAAGTAGGCGGTTGGTTAACTAGAATCTGCAGCTTATCCAATAGGTAGGGAAATGGGCAGACTAGGTGGCCCAAGCAGTCCTTATCTGCCATCAAAGTATATGTTTCTATGTTTCTATCAATGCAGTCCCCAGGACACAGCTCAAGTCTCCAGCTATCAGTACGAACCCTCAGCAGACACTCCAAATCCCCAGTTACCAATGCAATTCCCAGGACACAATCCATGTCCCCAGTTAACAATGCAGTCCCACAGCACACAGTAGAAGTAGCTTGTGACCAATGGGATTACTCAGCACCCAATTCAAGTCCCCAGTTACCAATGCAAGACCACAGCACTCATTTCAAATCCCTTGTTACCAGTACAATCCCTAGCACCCCATCCAAGTCCCCACTTACCAATGCAATCCCCAGCACACCAAGTCCACACTTAATAATGCAATCCGCCAACACTCAATCCAAGTCCCCAGTTACCAGTGCAATCCCACAGCAAAAGGTACAAGTATACAGAGACCAATGGAATCCTTCAGCACCCAATTCAAGTCCACCAGTTACCAATAAAATCCATTAGCACCCACTCCAAGAACCCAAGTTACAAATACAATCCCCATCATCCACTGCAAGTCCAGTAGTTACCATTGCAATCTCCCAGCACCTAGTCCAAGTCCCCAGTTACCAAGGCAATCCCACAACTCAAAGTAGAAGTTTGAGTGACCAATGGAATCCCCCAGCACCCATTTTAAGTCACCCAGTTACCAATAAAATCCCACAGCACCAATGCTAAGTACACCAGTGACAAATACAATCTTCAGAATCCACAGCAATTCCACCAGATTCCAATGCAATCTCCCAGCGCCTGATCCAAGTCACCAGTTACCAATGCAATCCCCAGCATCCAATCTAAGTTACCAGTTACTAATGCAATCCCCCAGCGTCCAATCCAAATCCCCCAGTTACCAAAGCAGTCACTGAGTACAAAATCCAAGTCACCAGTTACCAATGCAATCTCCACCATCCAATCAAAGCCCCCAGTTACCAGTGCAATACCCAACACCCAGTCCAAGTCCCCAGTTATCAATGCTATCCCCCAGCACCTGATCCAAGTCACCAGTTACCAATGCAGTCCCCCAGCATCCAATCCAAATCATCCAGTTACGAATGCAGTCCTTAACCACCAAATCCAAATCCCCAGTTACCAATGCAACCCCCAGCACCCAATCCAAGTCCCCAGTTACCAATGTAATCCCCACAGAACACAATAGAGTCGCCCAGCTCCCAACTGAAGTCCCACAGTTACTAATGCAATCCCCCAGTATACAGTCCAAGTACCCAGTTACCAACACAATCATTGGGAACCTAACCCAAGCCTCCCAGTTATTAATGCAACCCCCCAGCACACATTCCAATCCCCAGTTACCAATGCAATCCCCCTGCTCCCAATCCAAATCCCCAGTTATCAATGCAATCCCAAGCACGTCGGGTCCCCAGGTACTAATGCAACAATCCCCCAGCACCCAATCAAAGTCTCCCAGTTACCACTGCAACCCCCAGCACACACTCCAAGTTTCCAGTTACCAGTGCAATCTCCCTTCACCCAGTCCAAGTCCCCAGTTATCAATGCAGTCACCAGCAAACACATTAAGTCCCCTGTTATCAGTACAAACCTCAGCACACACTCCAAGCCCCCAGCTACCAGTTTAGTCCCCTTAGCATCCAATCCAAATCCCCAGTTATCAATGCAATCCCCAGCACCCAATCCAAGTCCCCAGTTGCCAGTGCAATCCCCAGCACCCAATCCAATCCAATCCAAGTCCCCAGTTACCAATACAGTCCCATCAGCACCCAATCCAAATCCCTAGTTATCAATGCAGTCCTCTAGCACACACTCCAAGTCCTCAGTTACCAGTGCAATCCCCCAGTATACAATCCAAGTACCCAAGTTAGCAATGCAATCCTGCAGCACACAATCTGGGTCTCTCAGTTACCAATGCAGCCACACAGTCCCCAATCCAAGTCCCCCAGTAACCAATGAAATTCCCCAGCACCCACCTCAAGTACCACAGTAACAATAAATATGTCTTCTTGTTGTGTGTATTGTTATGTATATATCATCACTTATTTATGCACTATTTAAGCACTTGCACTTCTAGAAATGTTGGTTTGAACATAGGAATATATGATATATTAAGTGTATGTTTAAGCTGTTTGAAATGCTGGCACTTTAAAAAGCAATAAACTGCTAAACATGTGACATGCTATTTCTCTATAAAAAGAATTCGCCCACAGGGGGCAGTATTTTGACAAAGTCTCTGTTTGTTTGAAATGTTGATCATTTGGTGTTTCCCCTGGCCCCGGAGGGTCAGTTTTGCTGTTAAAATGGCTCATTAAATGAAGAAAAAGTATTTATTTTAACCTTACAACTTGGTTGGACTCTTCCACTGGTTTTCTATATATGCCCTGGGCAAGTGCTATGACTTCTCCAAAGCTCCATGCATATATGTTGTCACTGAACACCCCAGGTCACCTTGATGCAGCTCTTTTTTCCTCCTTGTTGTTCAGTTTTTGAGCTACACACAGTTGAGGGCATAGTTTGGGAAACCTTGTCTTTAACAGCTATTAGAAAGGTTTGCTTTGTGCTCTTGGGAGGCTATAACAAGCAAACAAGCAAAGAATGCATGAACTTGCAGTGGCGGTGGCACCTGAAAGAAGTACGTAAGTTGCTAATTTAAATGGGGAAACAGCAGGATTTACCTAAATGTTATTTGGAAACCTTTCAAAAATAAACCCATTTGAGAACACTTCATTAAACAGCACCAGAATTGAGAGTACTGAGGTAACCATGAATGCTGAGAAGGGGGCAGGCAATGTAAGAGCCTCCTTCTTTTCATATGAATGTGCTGCAGTCAAAGCCAGATATAACCACTGGCAAACACTTTCCATAGAAGCTTATCTAAAGGTGAAAAGAGCACAGAGGGACTTACATGTTACCAAAGATACCACATTTGGTTTTGATGATGAGGAATTGTTAAGGGACTGGAGAAGGATTTTGGATGAGGCTAGTACAAAATGGATGGAACCGATAGTGCAAAAATCAATGAAAATGCAAGTAGACCTTGACAGGGACTTAGGGGAAAAAGAAACAGCGCTTAAATCATTTGAAAAACACAGTAGTTTCAACACCTTTAAAAGCCAGTTGGAGAAAGAAATAAAGTTTCAGGATGAGAAGATTTGTGCTACAAGACACAGAAGTTCAAAAGGGACAAGAACGACTATTCCAGGAGACATATTTTCTCAAGGCCCAAAAAAAAGAATAGAAGACATTGGAACAACAAGAACAATAATAAAAATAAAAATAAAAAAGCAAGGGTACATTTTGAGCCACACTCAATCCTGAAATGGGGCACAGATTCAGTAAACAGAGCAAGCCACAACTAGCACCAGTGCAAGTGATACCTCATTTAACAGTGACTCAGACGCATCCGAGTTTTTTTTAGACAGGGAGCAGGGTTTCCAGCCGAGGAGCGGGAAATGGAAGGGTCACTACAAGGTCGGGACAGAAGAACCAGAAGAGGAAGGCAGAGGTCAAAGAGCAGCAGGAGGTCAAGTGAATTGGAGATACCAGAGCTAGATTTGAGTTCTGAACTCGAGACTGAACTGGTGACTGATTCTAAAGAGCTCAATGTAATAAACCTATCAGATTACAATTTAACTGAGGCAGAGAAGGATATTTTGAGTAAGGGCTTATTGTTCATACAGTCAGATGTGGATTTCTTCCAAACATCAGTGGATTTACATAGACTTTGCCGAATTCTGAACTTGCAGTGCTTCTATTACAAAGAGAACAATATGGACAGAGCACCGATGGACTTAAGTGTAAGTAACAATAATCTAACACCAAGTAATGATTATAGTTTGCAAAATGTAATAGCAACACAGGATGTATTGGATGCATTAAATGATTTTGAAAGAGGCAATGCAGGTGGTACTGAAACAAGTAAAACTGTTATGAAAAAAACAAATACTTTCTACCCCCCTCAGTCTGCAGGAGTGAGCACTTTTCAAAAACAGTGTGAAAGGGACCTTGAGGCATTTAAACATCTATAGCGGAGCAACTATAATTACTTGTATCTCTTTCTCCTTCTCCCTCCCTATGAGCAGCCACTGAACAGGGCGCCTCGCCTACAGCAGCGCTTGCAGCATGGCTCTGAACTGGCCGGCTGCCAGCTTCACTGAAACACAGCTCCTCCAGCTCCTGAAGCAAGGTACAGTGAGACGGGTTTCAGAAGCCACAATTCCATTGGACCATAGCAGTTTCTGAATGATTTCAATTGGCTCCCTGGCCCAGGCCATCTGCTTTTACTGGTTCAGTTTACCAGCCGTGCTCTGTAACTTCGGGCTGGCTGTTGTGCTTCTGCTGCAGTTTCACGCCCACCCACTCATCCCCCTTCCCAACCAGTATGAAATACTCTCAAACTCCTCCCACTGTTACCCCATGTTACTCACCTGATATAGCTACTGCTGAAAAACTTAAAGAAAGTGAGCAAACATGTTTTAAGGGGGAACTGCTCACTGCAACTTTTTTTTTGATCGTTCTCTTCATCTTAATTTCACTATTTTCCCCTCTTAAAGCTCAATGCAACTTTTTGTTGATTGTTCCCTTCAACTTAATTTAAATTTTTTCTCATTTTAAAGGGGATCTGCTCATTGCAACTTATGTTGATTCTTCGCTTCTGCTTAACTTAATTGTTTCTCTCCTCAATAACTTTCTCCCTTACGAAGGGTCCTATTGACAAGCCTTAGGTGCTTCTGCCATCAATTAGGATGCAGAGACCTTGATCCCAGTACTATGCCAATGCGCACAGCTCACCAGATTCCTCTGGTTGTTAGCTGCCTAGTGGTGTTATCCTACACCACACATCCTCCCTGGTCTTATTTCTTCTACTTTCTGCATCACAATGTTCCTTCTCACCAAAGGACTACTCATTTGCTTGTCCTTCTTGGCACACCTGCAAACAGCAGATATGATCTCAAACCTTGAATCTGTGCCAGCCTCCACTTTAAGGTTATCACCACCCAGCACCCTTGACCTATTGCTCCCTTGCCAAAATGGGTCTTTCCGTCACCTTACATTATTAACCCTGGCCCGGCGTAATAAAACCATCTTCCTCCTGTAGCATTCCAAATGAATACACAAACTTCATTTCCTCCACCCACCCTCTCCCCAATCCTGCTTGTGCATCCTACTTCTGTCAGGTGATGTTGAACTAAACCCAGGACCCAGTAAGAGGCAAAAACAGAACCACAGAATGCAGGTCACTCCTGATCCCCTAACCTCCTGCCCTAATTAGTTTAACTTCAAAGGTCTCAAAATAGCGCATATGAGTATACAGTGCATTGGGGAAAAATGGCAGAATTGGAATCCTGGATACTGTATTACAAACTAGACATCCTCTGCATTACTGAATCATGGTTAATACCATCCATACTATCTCACGAGGTCACCCTTCCTGGCTATATCTACTGCAGACGGGTCTGGATCCCCAGAAAGTGTGTGGGGTGGGTAATTTATGCTAGAGATGGAATGATAGTCAATGAATTAACTGACTTAAAGATCATCTCAGCTGCAGAGTATGTCTTTATCACAGTCACCCTTGGCCAAGTCAAGAATGTAACAGTAGGGTGCATCTATCTACCCCCGAATCAAGCATCCTCCTATGCCGAATTCCTTGCTAGTCTGGACTCCCTCCCTAAGAAAGACACTATAATATGCAGTTACATTAACCTGAATTGGTTTCAGCCTCTTAAAACACAGTACTAAGCTACCCTACGGGACTCTAAACTGGAGCAACTCCATGATGATCCCACAAGGTTGAATATGAAGTCAGGCAAGCACACTTTCCTAGATTGGATACTACCTAATAATCCAAATTCTATTAAGGTCACTGGAATCCTCCCTGATGCACTCAGTGACCATTCTCTGACTTTTTGCATCTGGAAGAATAATTCTCTGCACCCTCCCCCACAAAATCCATAAAACTAGGGACCTAACCAACTTTGGTGCTGAAGCCTTCTGCTCAAGCATCGCCGCAGCTGACTGGTCATCAATAACCTCCCTTTCTGACATAAACCTAGCATCAGAATATCTGGTCAGTTCCTTCACCTCTATCCTTGACAACCATGCTCCCCACAAACAAAGAAGATTAAAAGGTATCCACTCTCCCTGGCTCACACAGGAACTGAGGCACCTTATGCGCACTCATGACAAAGAATGGCATGCCCTCAAAATCTCTAGAGTCCACTCTGACTGGAACACCTACCACCAGCTATGCAATAATTTTAAATCTAAGTTAGGCAAAGCCAAAAGGGAGCAACTTCTAACACTACAGGAACAACACCTCTCCAACCCCAAATGTTTCTGGAAGGAAATCAATGCACTCCTAAAGGGTAATAAAAGGATCTTCCCCAATCAATGACAGCAAAAGGCTCCACACTATCCTCACCCATGGAGATAGTGGCAGGGCTGAACCACTTCTTTACAGATCTTGATGCCTACAAAACTGACCATCCTGTTAACTGTCCTGCACCACCAGCCAGCTACCCAGAATTTCCACACCCACTTTTCCACTTAAAAACTACCTTCCAAAAGCGGTCTTTAAATTGCTAAGGGGACTTACCCTGACAGCTCACCTGGGTTGACTCCCTCCCACACAAATTTCATAAAAAAGGTGCACCTGCACTTGCCTACTCAGTCTCCTGCCTAATCAATAGATCCTTCTTCATGCACACCATCCCAGACAAATGGAAAACCACAGTTGTTGTCCCAGTACATAAAAGTGGTCTGACCAACCTTATCAAAAACTATGGACCCATGTCTATCTTGTGTTCAATTACTAAAATCTAAGAAAGAATACTTTATAACCAGCTATCATCCTACCTTGAACAGACCAATGCCCTCGCTAGTAACCAGCATGGCTTTCGGAAATTGCATGAGACAGAAACTGCTCTCCTGAGGGTCACCACTGATATATTCCAGGCTATGGACCAGGGAAAAGCCACTGGTGCAGTCTTTGTCGACCTAATGAAGGCATTCAACCTAGTCAACCACTCACTTCCCATCTGTTAGCTTCATCACCTTGGTCTTGACAAAAACTCTCTCTCTCTCTCTAGGGTCTTTAAATACTTAGAGATAAGGTTTCAATGTGTCAAATGGGTCAGTACCATCTCAGCCTTATCTCTTATTCCCAAAGTGGTTCCCCAGAGATCAATCCTAGGGCCTCGCTTATTCTCAATATTCATTAATGACCTTCTTTTGAATTGTGGAGGGGCATCAGTTCAGCTATATGCGGATGATGCCATCTTCCATAGAACCTCCTGTGACGTCTCAAGTATTAACTCTGACCTAACAAATGACTTTCAGATTCTAGAAACATGGTTTAAAAATAACCTACTAATTCTGAACACAAAAAGTCTAAATCCATGTTGTTTCACCATACCTGCTTTGACACAAACTCACAGCACCCCCCCCCCCCGTTTATCAAAACATCCACTAACATTCAACTTAAAAATATTACTTCTTTAAATACCTGGTAGTACTTGACAAGCATCTATCCTTCGATGAGCACATAACCTGTGTCACTAAGGCTACTAATTAGAAACTAGGCCTTCTATATCATACTGCTCCCTACCTCTGAAGTGGTGCAAGAAGCACTATTGCCTCTGCCACCCTTCTCCCAGGCCTCTTCTATGGTGCCTCTATAATCCACTTCTCTAAGACTACACTCCTGTATGAACTCAAAATGGCCTATCACAGAATTGCCTGATTTGTTATTAAGGCCCCAGCTCATGCCCATCACTGTGACATGCTGAACAATTTGGGTTGGCCATCTTTCATGGCCAGACTTAACCTCCCAGCATATTGTGCCACCTTCAAGCTAATACACCTCCCACCTCCTCTGACTATATCTAACCTATTAACCCTGAAACCCTTCCCATGAACACTCAGATCCTCACACCTCCCGATGCTGGGTCTGCCCAAGACTCACCTAGCTGTTGGAAGAAGATCTTTCTCCTTCGCAGCACCACAAAAGTGGAATGATCTCCCACACTCACTACTCTCATGCAAGACCATTGCTCTCTTCAAAAGACAATATAGGAAAATATTTTACAAGCCTCCTGTCTGTAATGGGAACTGTACCTAATCTTCTCTAAACTCCTCCACCTGCTGCCTATACTCTCCTGGTGTGTATGATCAATGTCTAGGGCTAGGAGTCTGTACACACCCAATTGTCTATACTCTGCACTTATGTACTATTGACTCTTCTACGATTATATTGTATGCTCTTATCAACCTTACTGTTTGTTCACCTATGTTGCAATTGACATCTGTAATTTGTACTGTCTCCCAGTGAATGGGATGGGTAGTTTAGTCCATGAAGGTACTGTATAACAGGAAATATTCGCTATCCGAAAATATTCGCTATATTCGCTGATCCGACTCACAGCGCGAACATTAACAGATCGCCAATATTTCCCGATTAGCAGAGATTAAATAATGCAATACTAAGCACGTTGGTGCTACAATTTTCTTTATTATAATCACATTATTGCACCACAATAATGAAAGGTTTAATTGATAAACAAAGTTAATTCATGTGTCTTGTAAATCTTCGGGACTTGCTACTTGCTTCTCATCCAACTGCTCAGATTGGCTATTTGCAGAAAAAAAAAAGAGACTTCACTAATACCTTAGGCCTAAAACCTTGCTGATGATACAGTAGTACAGTACTGCTTGTAAGGGTAGAATAGAGAATACTTACAAATGGGGCGATCGAGGCAGTTGTCATGTGCCTCTTGTATCCCAGCTTCTAAGAAACCACGGACTCAATCATCTTTCTTCAGCTTTAGCTTATTATAACTGCATTCGAGCCAGCGAGCATGCTTCTCTTTCACTGTACTCATTTTTAGATCCACTTTGACAGTTTCTGACCCGTCATTCATTTGCTCAGATATCAACCCAGCGTACTAGTCAGTGAAAGATTGCTTTAACTTGTCTTTGGATAACTTGTTCAGCGAGACAGCTAGTGGTTGAAGGGGGTCTGTGCATGAAGCAAGTACATAAATTGGAATGTACCCAACCTCCTCCAGCAATTCAAGCACTTCAGTAGTTGTATGTGTCCGGAATAAGTCCCAAATCAATAGACCATTTTGCTCCTTAGGTAGGCAAAGAGATTTTTTTAATTTTTCCATATACAGCAATAGAACATCGGAAATGTACTCCTGTGTGGTCAGTGCATTTGCCCAATGGTTTGGAGAGTGTGTAACTGACCAGTCCTTTGGAAACTTGAAATTCGGATGACATGCATTTGTTTTACCACAGTAGATGACCTGTGGTGGTAGGAGAATGCCTGAGAGTGTGCAGGAGAGAACAACAGAAACTTGCCGTTTGTCACCCAGACCGGTGACTGCAACCTATCTAGAGCCTATCTCAGCCATAGTCCACTGAGAGACCGGGATAAGATTGACTCCAGTTTCATCCAAATTAATAACCAATTCTGCTGGTATTAGTTCCTGTGCAGATGCCCTGGTTATTCTATCTAGAAAGGTATGTTTTAAAGTGGGGAAGTCAAGTGGAGTTTTGTGCGCTGCTTTGGTGCCCTTCCTTTTACTAAATCCGATCCTATTTAGAAAACCCCAGGCCCACTTGGTGGTCAATGTGACACCTCCACCATTTTCAACCAGTATCTGCGGACAGTTGGCTCTCACAATGCCGATAGCAAGAGCAAGCACCATCCATGCATTGATGACAGCACCCTCAGCACGCAGATTTTTAATTATGGTTTTCAGCTTGACCTCAACATCCTCAAGCAGAAGAGTAGGTCTACCTCGGGGCTTGGTAGGAAGAGAAGGTGACAGGGTGCTTGTGTAGGGTGTCTTATGCAAGCGCTCTCGATAACTTTTCTTAAAATTTCGCACTGTTGACTCATTTATGCTACCACTGTACTTTGCATTGTAAAATCTAACTGCGGCCATCACACCATTTTCACTAGCATATTTTCCAATTTCAAAGCGAACCTCTCCAGAATAAACTGTGTATGATGTTGCCCGGATTTTTTTATGTGGTGGTGGATTGCAGGTAGCTAGTTCACTCGTAACAGAGCTCGCAGTTTCTTGGTCTAATCCCGACCGTGTCAATTGCTCAGACGAAACATTTTCAATGTCAACTGGGTACTCTTTTTTGGTAGCCTTGCCAGAATTTAGCCATTTTAAGATCGACATGTTTACAATCCAGCAGCGTTCAAACACTACACAAGAGAAAGGATGCTGCGCATTTGGTATGTTTTTTTTTATTCAGATGCCAAGGTACTTAACAGCTATGGCAACTGATCTTTGACAGACACTGGCCAATTAGCTAATATGTCAGTTGAAGTTTGAAGTTGGCCAGCATCTTTTTGGGAGACCACATAAGCGGGACAAATACTGGGGCACATCGCAAATATTATCGGGCGCGGATAAGTTTAAGGTGGGCACAGCGCCAATATTAAAGGGCGCCAATATATTCTGCTATACAGTATGTAACTGTCCAATGATATTTGTACAGAATTATCTGTATCTGTACTGTTTTCTTATACTTGGAACATTTGGTTCCCTGGGTCACCCCTGAAAAAGGGACTTTACTGTCTCAGAGGGCCCACCCGGTCATCAAAATTTATTTTTTTAT
Organism: Neoceratodus forsteri; assembly: GCA_016271365.2. Lineage (NCBI taxonomy): Eukaryota > Metazoa > Chordata > Ceratodontiformes > Ceratodontidae > Neoceratodus > Neoceratodus forsteri. Next base: position 31,547,860 of record CM028129.1, read on the forward strand.
CATAGAAAAGTTTATTGTTTTCCAAGTTACAAAGTTGTGCAGGAAAAGCACAAAAGTCAGACAGGAATACAGCACTTCATATAGTGTAACAGGGTGTGCAATTTTAATGTAGACTGTTAGCATATCTAGATACAGTATATGTCAAGGAGAAAAGGCATGCATCTAGCAATTAACAGAAACATCTTGTCTATCAGAAATATATTAAAAGTGTGCACCTCCCAGGAAACAGAAGTGGGAGTCCGGCCCAGGTAACAACAGGGCTGACCATAAAAGGTTGCCAGGTATTACCACAGGGCCTGAGTTATACAAATCTCTGCAATAAGTGGACATCTAAGTGAAAGTAAGTGGGTCAGGCCTTGTAGTAGGGAGAGGGGGGGAGCAGGAGAGCCAGAGAAGACAGAAGCAAAGACTTATATGGGTGGGTTGCTAGGAGGAGTGGGAACCTTGCAAAGGGGTGAGTGAAGGTAAGCATTCCATTTCTGATGATACTTAGCAAGCTGTCCACAGTGAGAGTAGGAGAGTCTCTCTAGGGTAGCAAGGTTTGCCAGGGCAGCACACCAGACCAAGGTAGATGGGGGTGTCAGCTGACGCCATTTCATCAGTAGAACCTGTTTGGCTTCCAAGAGTGCCACCAGAACCTAGTCCCTTTGCTCAGGAGGTAATGTGCTTCATGGAGAGGGGTCACCCAGAAGCAGCATGGGATCAGAGAGATTAACTGGTTGGTCCAATACACTGGCACAGTCTGCCGAGATGGAGGCCCAGAAAGAGCGGAGGTGGGGACATTTCCAGAGCACATGCAGGGTGTGAGCAGGACTTCATTGACACCACCAGCATTGAGAGTGAGGGAGTATCCCTTTCAAGTGGAGGGCATCTGGAGTTCTATACCACCTGAGCAAGACTTTGAGCTGTATGAGTTGTTTTCTGGCGTCTCTATAGGCTAAGTGGGCTGATTTAAGGCAAAGAGACCATGTTTCTGGGGAGATGGTATTTTGTGTGTCAGACATCCATTTGTGCCAGTATGCATCCATGTAGTCTGGCTGGGAATCATGCCACACCCTGTAGAAGTGCCTGGCCAGGCCTCGGAGGATATTGTTCTTACGTAGGGAGGCTAACCACTGACACTTGGGGTCCAAAGAGACAGCCAATTGGAGGGTGCGGACCGCACTAGGGATTTGGAGATATCTCCAAAAGTCCCTAGCAGGAAGGTTGAATTGGGACTGCAGCTGCTCAAAGGACATCAGTTCTGAGGAGCTGGGCATGTACAGGTCCTGGTAAGCAGGCTACCCTGAGCAGCCCACCCGGGCCAGCAAATAGGCTTTTTGTGTATGGATATGAGCCGATTGTTCCAGAGATTAGTGTAGCACAGGGGCAGGGCCCAGGCTACACATGGGGTGTTGGATAGGGCCATAATTTGGCACCAGTCATAACTGGAGTTAGACCAAAAGATGGAACGACTATAGGTGACAGTAATGCACTAAGAGGGTGGTCGTGTAGTATCTTGGCTTCCAGTTCAACCCAGAAGGGAGACCGAGAATGAGAAGGAACAAAGCACTTGGTGGCCTAAACAGCCAGGTAAGCCAGATGGTAGCCCTGGAGCCAGGGGATGCTCAGATCTGCTCAAGTCCAATGGGCTCACAGCTTATTGTGGCTCCATCAAGGTGGTTTACCATCCCATAGCAGAAGGGATATCACTCTGTCTAAGGAGTGAAATAACTTTGGGGAGAGACGAATGGGCAGGTTGTTGAGTAAATAAGTCACCAGGGGAGGAGGAGCATACGTATGGCTGCCACAGTGCCCTGTAGTGAAAGGTTAAGCTTACGCCAGTGGCTGACTTCTGCTGAGAGACTGGATACCAGAAGGGATCTTTTCTAATGAGTGCCAGAGGGGAGAAGTTGGCTGTTTCAAGATCCTTCCAACTGTAGGGGATCACCACTCCTAGATAGGAAAACCCCTGTGGGACCCAAGTCAGGTGTGTAGCCTGTAAACAGTCTTTAGTGCAGGCAGAGTTCAACCGGGCAAGGGTGGTCTTCTTCTGATTGGTCTGCAGCCTGGAAAACCTAGCAAAGTCTTGTAGGACTGCAAGCACACTAGGCAGGGAGTTTTGTGGGTGAGACAGAGTAAGCAAGAGGTCATCCAAGTATGAGGCAGCCAAATGGGTGACCCCTGACACCTGTATACCAGTAATCTAATTGGAGGAGACAAGTTTCCTTGTGAGGGGATCGAGGGCTATGAGGAACAACAGAGTGGAAAGGGGACAACCTTGATGGGTACCTCTATGCAGCGAGAAGGTGGGAGAGATATCTTTATTAGTCAAGATCTTGGCCACTGCGGACCTGTATAGAGTGAAGACTCATTGGCAGAAATAATGGCCAAAGCCATACAGGCAAAGGACTTTGTGTAGGCAGTCCCACTTTACGGAGTCAAACACCTTGGAAAAGTCCACATCAAGGGCCGCCATGGGGCTAGGGGGATGGAGCACTAGCCACTTAAGGTTGAGCAAAAACCTGGTGTTATCGGTCCCAGACCTCCCTTTAGTGAAACCAACCTGTGAGGGATGAATTAAGGATAGCAGAATTTCTGTCAATCTATTGGCCAGGATTTTCACCACTATCTTCATGTCCACCGAGAGAAGGGAGATGGGATGGTAGTTGGCACAGTCAAGTGGATCGTTCAACTTTTTGAGGAGGAGGGATATCAGGACCTCCCTCATGGTAGGGGGGAGAACTCTAGAGACATGAGCCTTCTGCAAAGCATGAAGAAGGGGAGCAGCAATTTCTTGACTTAAGAGCTGATAGAGCTGGGCCATCATGCCATCAGGGCCAGGGGCTTTGCCTTTGGCCAAATGTGACAATGCAAGTTGTAACTCCTCAACTGTGACAGGCCTATCCAGGGACTCCACATTTGCCAGAGAGAGGCAGGGTACACTAAAGGAGTGGCAGAATTGGCTCAGCTCCAGAGACAGTTGGACGGGTCCAGAGAAGAGCTGGATTGGTATAATGCCTGATAGAAGTGTTGTATGGTGGCGTTAACTCCTTTGAGATCCACGATCACCTTCTCCAAGGGGGCCCTAAGAGCATAAATGTGAGATGATGCTTGTTGTTTCCTTAACTGGCAAGCTAAAAGTTTGCCAGCCTTCTCCCCCCCTTCCCAGTAAGCATGTTTCGTGCGGATTAGCAGCCACTCCGCCTTCTGCTGTAGCAGAGAGTTAATCCGATATTTAATCCCTATGATGTCCCTAACTAGAGAACAATCCTGTGTGGCAGTCGTGGATGCCTTAAAATGGGCCTCGAGCACTGAAAGTTCAGTTTGCAGCTGGGTGAGGATCACCCACCGAGCCTTATTTTTGGCTGCAGCAAAAGAGATAATGCGACCCCGCAGCACCGCCTTAAAGGCCTCCCACACTGTGCCCACTGCTATCTCACCATTGGAGTTAAGGGAGAAGTAGTCTTTAGCCTCCTGCAGCACCACTTGATGGAACTCCAGGTCCTGCAACAGAAGCAGATTACACCTCCACCTTATACCAGTGGTGCTCTGCACTGGTGAGGTGTAGGAGCACATAACTGGGGCATGGTCAGAGATCAGAATGTTACCTATCTGGGTATCAGAAATGCCAGTGGCTGACACAGAGTTGGCCAACCAGATGTCTATGCAGCTGTGAGTGGCATGAATTGGGGAGAAAAAAGTATAGTCCCGTCCGGTGGGGTGGTCTCGCCTCCACAGGTCTACGAGGCCCCACTCATCCATCATTTCTTGTAAGGCAGCTCTGGCTTTGGAATGAGCCTGGGGCGAGGGTTTTGATTTATCTAGGAAAATATCCGGGACTAGATTGAAATCTCCACCAATCTGGATGGGGATATGGGGGTGGCCAGCTGAGAGGGAAGTAATAGCCTGGCTAATACTGGGAAAGAAATTGGAGCTATCGACATTGGGGCTATATCGGTTGACCAACACCACCCTCCCTCCAAGGAAAGTAAACCTAGCAACCACCCATTGGCCTTGCGAAATGGCCTTCACCTCACTTTTGACCCAGGGGCAGGAAAGACACACCAGAATGGCAACCCCCCTGGATTTAGTGGACACGGAGCTAGTGATGACCCTATCTACCCAGGACTTGTTTAGCCATTGTACAGTCCTGGCAGTGAGATGCGTCTCTTGAAGGAGTGCAATGTCAGCCTGCAAGGAGCGCAGATATTGCAGTACCTTGGTGCAGTTAACTGGATGACTGAGCCCTTTAACATTCCAGGAGATTAATCTCATTCTTGTAGGGGGATTGGATGACATCGTACTGAGGTAGGGACGGGATGTGAAGAGGTACTTACCCACAGGGCCTGTAGCTCAGATAAAAAAGGGAGGGTACCTGAGATAGTGGAGGCAACTGGGCTTGCAAAGCAAAGGAGATCCATGTCTGTCAGTGGGAAGTGCAGCAGCTGTATCCTGCTGAGTAGAACTAGAACAGTAATAACATTGTAGAACAATCACAAGCCTGAAGGAGAAAACAGAAAATACACAGCGTAAATATTAACAGAGAGGAGCACGTCTCAATAAATCTTACACACACCAAAAGGAGCAACCAGAAGAGGCTAAATGTAGTAACTACAATTAACAGTGAACTCACTAAAGGTGAAGAGTTAAACACATAAGAGAGAGACCCTACCAAGAGGGGGTCCTCAGCTATGCTGACTCACTCACCTAACTGGGGAGATATAAAAGTGGATCCAGTGGGAGAATACTTATCCTGACTGGAGCCCCCATAACGCTTGAACCCATGATACCAGGGGAGGGAAAGGGGAATAGAGGGGGGAGGGGAAGAAAAAAAAAGGGATCCCAGCAGGGAAGCTGGATATGAGGGGAGGGAAAGGGAAGAGAGGGGGAACACCCCAACTGATCTTCAGATGGGCAGCTATACAGCCATAGGGCACTCAACCCGATTACAGGGAGTAGAAGGAGGGCGCTTCCTAATTCTAGGGTAGCAGGTAGCCAGGACTGGGGGAGAAAATATTCGACTCATACCAGAACTGGACCAGGCCAGGTGGAGAAGCCAGGTGTCAGGACTGCCCTAGCGACCGCCTCTTCTTAACTGAGGTGGGGCTTGGCTGTCTGGTCTAGATGGGGGGCTTGAGTGATCGTTACCCCATGCAGCTCGCCAGTGTGGGCATCAATGAAATATGTGGTGGGGGGAAAGGCACGGTGGAATCTACACCTTACCCCTGAGCCTGGCCCAAAAATATCCAGGAGGTAGGGTGGTGGGGCAGGTGCCATTACCCATTGCTGATCATCCCTTATCCCAAGATATGGAGCATAACATAGGGTGCAACAGTACAAGACATCACCAACAGTAATTATCCCCAACATTAATTGTCCCACCAAGTCCAGATGCTGAGGTAGTCCCAGACAGAGAAAACAAAATCAGAACAGCAGACTCAGAATCATTCTATTGAGCCTTGCGATGAGGAAGCAACTGGCAGGGGAGTCATATCTACAGTTTTGGGTGGAGCAGCCGCAACCACCGCAGTGAAAGATTTCAGGCCGGGTCTAATGGGCAGTTGATCTTCCACCTCTCCTTTAGTGACAGCAATGGGGGCTTCAGACCAGTCCAAGCAGGTTGCCATGTCCATCGCATCTTGATCTGATGCTAAGGGCTGAGGCACTTCCTCATCCGAGAGGAGATCATCTCAGGGGATCCTGGCATGTGGAGCGGCAAGGCACTGATCAGGGAAGAGATGATGCCCACTCCTAGAGCGCTGCCTAGGGTGATGCACTAAGCCAGATCCACATGGTTGCAAAGGGGCATCTCTCACTGCAGAGGGAGAATTAGACACAGGGACAGAAGAAATCAGAGAGGCAGGGCAGTTCCTGAAGTTGGACGTGGAGGAAACAATAGAGGCTGAGACAGTCAGGTCTGAAGGAGGCTCCCCAGAAATCATTCTCCCAGCAGATTGGTTCCCTCTGTGCTGAGGTGGCGGTTCAGGCTCCCAGAGGCATCTGGGGGGTGTAGTTTGGAGCATAAGGTTCAGCCAAAACATGGAGACCCAGAGTTCAACATTTCTCGGTTGAGAGGACACCATCTCTCTCCCATCTTTTGATACCTGCAATGAGGTAAGGCCTCTGAATCTGTATTTAAAACCGTGTGGCTGCAACATTTTTTTAATGGGTATAAAGGACCTCCGACGGGCAGCAGCCTCCTGAGAAAAGTCATGATAGAAAGATATTCGGGCCCCTTGCCAGATGACATCACCATGTCTCGAGCAGCTCACGGCACTTTTCTTTAAAGGAGTAGTGCAGGAGGTAAGTGATTATGGGTCTGAGTGATTGTCCAGGGTGACCCACTCTGCCAGTCAGCCTGTGGGCCCTCTCCAATTCCACAGGGCCTCTCCACCTGTCACCCAGCATCCTGGGGATGCTGTCATTTAAAAACCTTTCCATGTTCTGTCCTTCAGAGCCCTCGGGGACACCAATAATCCATATATTGTTAATGCACCCACAGTTTTCTTGGAACTGAGTTCACTCCCACAGAGTTGCCAGCCTGGCTTTGTGGGCCTGTAGATGCTGCCAAATCTTGCCCTGCTGTAGTTCCAAATCATTGGCATGCTGCTCAACAACATTCATTTTATCTTCCAGTTTGTGGACATCTGCAACTGTCCCCTAAAGAGCAGTATTAATGCCGTCTATCCTGGTGAGCAGTACCTCCACCATTTTTGTGATGTATTGAAAGGAATCCTCTACTGTGCCAACTGGGATAGGGGCTCCCTCTTGGTTGGAGAGGAGGCAGGCTGAGGAGGATTGAAAGAAGCCATTGTGGTCTGTAAGTTGACGGTACACTGCAATAGTGCTGGAGTCCACATACTGGGTAGTAGTGGGGAGAAGGAATCAGGAAATACAACAGGCTCCTTTATCCTGAACAGGTTTCCACTGCACACTGGGGGCTGAAGAGCAGGGATGAGACTCGAGCTGCCTACTACTGTCTGGGCCGACTCGCAAACACACCAGCGTTAAAGTCACGATAACCGGGTTTCTGAAACGGGAAATGGTCACACTGGACAGTCGGGGGGGGGGTCTCAAGGCAGATTATAACATTAAATGGATGTTAGACCCCGGAATCAAGAGAGACAGCTGTGGATTCCGTCCAGCCAGGGATGAATCAGAGAGTTCAAGCTGCCTTCTCGTAGGTGGCCAAGCCACGCCCCTGGTCATCAAAATTTAAATAAAATAAATAAATAATATGTGAGGATTTATTTTTTATTTTTTTATTTATTGAAATCTTGGATGACACTTGTGAGTGGATGCTCGTTGAGAGGTTCCACGTCAGATACATTAACACAAGAAGATACAATATAGTTACAGTAAATTATACATATAGAGTACAAAAAAATTCAACAGCACATGGGTTGCAATGACAAACAGTTACACAAATTGTGCTAAGGCATAGAACATGGTATGCCAGCATCCTGCAGAAGAGAGAGAGGCAGAGGCAGACTGTTAGGGTGAGGTAGGGAGGGGCAGTGAGAGCTGGGATAGGAAGGGAAGAGGAAAAGAAAAGAGCCAAGGGGTAGGGGGTGGGAGGCAAGTGCTTGGGAAAAGACTTCACTTGGAGGGTCAGGAGTTGGAAGTGCTGAGCAGACTAAAGCTGCGGACGCAGACTAGCGGGGATACCTACAGGTACTATTGTAGATGAGGTGCTGATGGAGTTTGCACTTAAAGGAACCAAAGGTTGTGGCTCTGGCTATGTCAGGTGGTAGACCATTTGTCCACAGAGGGGCCCAGTGAGCAAAGGATTGCTGCTCCATAGTTGTGCAGCACCTGGGCACGTGGAATACTTGTGTAGTTGAGCTCCTGGTGTGCTTGACACTTAAAGGTGATGATAGAAAGCTCAGAACTCCTTGCAGAAGTAAGTTTAGCGAGACTTTTTTTGCGAGTAGGCAGGTTTGATAAAGTATTCTGTCCTTCAATTAAAGCCAGCCCAATCGCACATAAAGCTCACAGGTCTGAGTGAGTTTTGGGGCATTAGTGAGCAGGCAGCAGGCTTTGTTTAAAGCTGTTGAGAGGCATTGGAGAGCTGTGTCAGTAGCGGAGCCATAGACAGCTAGGCCATAGTCAATCAAGGTGATGTGTGAACTGTTAATTGCCAAGTTTAGAGCTTCATAGGTCAAGCAATGTCTGTGCCTGTAGAGGATACCAGTCCTGGTGTTAAAGGCTTTGGCCGTGATGTCAATGTGCTATGTGTAAGACAGGGCAGTGTCCAGTGTGATTCACAGGTACTTGAAATTGGGGACTAGTTCCAGGGTGTTACTGGATTCATTTTGTATTGCCAGGGGATAGCCTTTTAGCTTGTTTTGGGCTATGGTGAAGAGCATGGTCTTGGTCTTTTTATAGTTAAAGACCAGTTTTTGCTCTTTGAACCATTTTTCAGCCACTGTAAAGCCACTCTGGAGGTTGTATTCCAGTAGTGCAGGGTCAAGGTTGCTAGTAAAGATCACTGCATCATCTGCGTAGAGGAGCATGCGGCCATCGCATGCAGCCAGGAGGTTGTTTAGGAATACACTGAAGAGTAAAAGACTGAGTATGAATCCTTGTGGTACTCCTGATCTGATCGGTTGACTTTCTGATAGGATGTCCCCGATCTTTACTTGCTGTGATAGCAGGCTAAGGTACCTATAAAATGATGCTATGGTTTCTAGGGCTAGCCCTATGTCTGAGAGCTGTTCAAGGAGGAGGGCATGATGAACCATGTCAAATGCCTTTGATAGGTCAACAAAGTCCATCCCTACAATGTACCCTTTGTCAAGAGCACTATGTATGAATCTGGTAAATTCCAGGAGAGCCGTGATGGTGCTATGGCCAACTCGGAAACCATTCTGTTCTGGGCATATGAGCTGATATTGATTGAAGTACTCCACCAGCTGGTCAGCCACAGTCCTTTCAAGGGCCTTGGAAAGCAGGGGGAATATAGAGATTGCCCTGTAGTTGTTTTGAAGAGACCAGTCACCACCTTTGTGTACTGGGTTGACCATGGAGTTTACTTTAATCTACTTTAACATATCTACCCTTGAAAGAAAAGCCTTAGAAAGCCTAAAGGAAAATAAAAGAATTACCATTAAATCTGCAGACAAGGGGGGCAGTGTTGTGGTGTTGAATACATCTGATTATGTGAAGGAGGTAGAAAGGGAATTGTGTAACAAACAATTCTACTTCCCAGTAAATCAAGACAACACACAGAAGGTTAAAAAACTAGTGAATGAATTTTTAGGGTGGGCACTTCATGAAAGCCTTATAAATGTCAGAGAAAAAGATTATCTGACCACTGAATACCCACTAACAGCTCAGTTTTACTTACTTCCAAAGATCCATAAAATCTTAATAAATCCACCAGGCAGGCAGGCCCATAGTATCGGGAATAGGGACAGCCACTGAACCCCTTGCTAAGCGTGTTGATGACAGCATAAAATAACTGGTCCTGGGTCTACAATCACATTTATTGGATGCAGGTGACCTCCTTGAAAAACTTGAAGGGGTAAACATAGGAAAAGATTCATTGCTAGTTACACTAGATATAGAGTCTTTATACTCAAACATTCCCCATGATGGGGGTTTACAGGCATTAAGATATTACTTAGGAAAAATGCAGGAAGGGAGTATACCTGACACTGAGTTATTGATAGACATAACTAGGATAGTTTTGGAAAATTATATTTTCACTTTTGGAGCCAAGTTCAATAGTCAGCAGAGAGGTTCTGCTGTGGGTGCTAGTCTAGCCCCAAACTATGCAAATTTGTATCTTTGCCACTGGGAGGGGAAATGTATATGGAAACAACACGCAAATCCATTTTTTGAAAAAATCCAACTATGGAAATGCTTTATTGATTAATTTCTGATGGTGTGATGAGGGGACACCAGCAAATTGGTAAAGTTCATTCAATACCTTCACAATTCTAACTCTAACCTTAGATTTACATTTAGTTACATTAAATAAAAAATCCCCTTTCTAGATTTTAAGGTACAGGCAAGGAATGATGGCACAATAGCCACTACTTTGTTCTGAAAACCCACAGACAGAAACACTGTATTACTTGTCAGCAGTTGTCACCCTCACCACACCATCAAGAACATCCCAAAAAGACAGTTTTACCAAGTTAAGAGAAACTGCAGTGAGCCAGAAAATTTGCAAAGAGAGTTAGCAGATCTTGAATGTAGATTTAAGGAAGGAGGGTATGTGGATAGTGTCATTCAAAAAGCAAGAGTATCATCATAGGTACATCAAGATAATGTGGACATTGCGTCCGTGATGCTTGCCAGAAAGTCAGTAATTAATACATTTTATATTATCTCCGATCACTAAGTCGAAGTTTTTTTTGAAGGAGTCCAAGAGTAGCTACAGCAGAAGTAGATAGGGGTACCCTGATGCAGAGAAAGGACACTCTTCCTACAACAAAAGAATGTACAGATCAGATTAACTTTGTTAGTACATACAATGTTAGGTCATGGAGAATAAGGGACCCGATCTATAAAAACTATGTTTCTACTGGCTGCTGACTATAGAATAATGGAAACTGCAAAGACACCTCCCAGAATGGCCTATTGCAGGACCAAAAACACCAGGGATATCCTGGTACACACAACACATCAGGACATGAAAGAAAGCCCCAGAAATTGCATGCCACCACTTCCACAAGGATACAAAGAATGTGGGCATTGTAAATATTGCCCTGTTGTGCAAGAGTGTACTAGTTTCAGTAACCCTGGAGGTATGAGAATGTTTGTTATAAAACAGATTGTGAATTGTGACACAACTTTTGTTGTCTATCTATCATTCTGCACTTGTGGATGTTTTTTTGTGGGGATGACAAAGCAAAAAATGAAAGAAAGGGTATGGGAACACATGCGAGCAGTAAAAAATGGCAATTTGGAATATGCCTGGGCAGAATATGTGCTCCATGTATCAGATAGAGATGGACATGTCATCAAATTTATTGGATTTGAAGAGGTACAGTTGGGACCAAGCGGGGGTGACAGAGAGGCCTTATAAGCAAAAGAGAGCAATACTGGATACTCTTGTAGCATATAAGGATAAGGGGCTTAATGAACATATCGAGCTGAAACCCTTTTTGAAGGACAAGCACCGATTGTGTCTTACTAGCTCTCCCCACCACACAAAGTAGAAGTCCACAGTGACTAATAGAATCCCCCAGCACCAAACTCAAGTCCACCAGTTACCAATGTAATCCCCCAGTACACAGTCCAAGTCTCCAGTTACCAATATAATCACTGTGCACCCAATGCAAGTCTCCCAGTTACAAAAGCAACCCCCCTGCACTCAATCCAAGTCCCTAGTTACCAATGCAGTCCCCCCACACTGAATCCAAGTCCCCTTCCCCAGGTACCTTGAATAAATCTATCCCCTTCACCTAAATCATTCTGTTTCAGAGTCTCCAAGAGAATTAATATATTTATAAAACAAACTGATGTGACTTATAACTCAGAAGCAGCTTCTGTCACCAGAGATTGAGCAATCAGGCTACCCATCACAATTTAACCATTGGAACTTTCAGAACAGCAGCATATCCATATGAACAACACACATTGTGCCTTGGTCTTCACTGTGTCAGCTGAAAACTTGGTCATTGTCATGGGCAGGGCAGGCAGTGGAAGGGGGGCCTTAGGGTAAACTAACAGGCATTGGAAGCAGCAGTAACAGCCAGCAGAGAGACTAGGCTGGAGGGGCCACGTGAGTGCATAGAGCAGTCACTGAGCACAGGACCAGACATACAGCACTGGCACGCATGGGCAGTAGAGGAAAACACAGGTGGTGGTCACAGCAGGAACTAACAGTAAATTCACTTTCTTTTGAAGACTCTGAACAGCAACTAAATTGTTAGAATAGAGGAGCATCTTCTTACTCTGTCATGGCAATTATCAGCTAGCTATTGTGTTACCAATCTAAAGCAAAATCTGGTCAGATCCACCAGGGCTGCATAATGAAGTTAGAGAAGTTGTATTGAATTGTTAAGGAGGCAAGGAGAAACAACACAATGATTTGTAAGTAGTAAGATTTGTTTTAGATTCTGTTCTAAGGAAGGCATATACATTATTAGGAAAATATATGGAGGTGTACACTGTGCTACAAGGACTTTGTTTTAATTGATTTTCTTTTGCATTTAAGATTTAACTACAGCTTCAAATGCATTTTTCTCTGGCTAGCCCACTGAGACGGATTACCTAACTCTGCTTGAAAGCACAGTACAAGCACAGGTCATTATCAAGCAAAATTAATTATAAAAGTATATATAATATACTGTAAATGTACCACACAGATACAGTGCTCCACAGCAGCTACAGAAACAGAGAGAGAAGAAGTTTAGAACATTAACAAGTTTAGCAGCATCCTCACAGAGAGCTTCAAGTCTGCTTCACAGAATGGATTTACTGTATAGGCAAAGCAGTAGAAATGGGAACAGCACTAACTCTTACTCTGCTGCAGACAAAAATATGCATTTGAGGCTGTAGTTAAATAAATACAAAAGAAATACGGGATATGCGGGGGGGCGCCTATTAGATAACGATGTTATTTGTACAGTAGCCTGTGACCTCGAGTAACCTCAGGAGTGGCAAAGCCATGACGTTTATGAGTGGTCACAGGCTACTGTACAAATAACGTCATTATCCAACAGGCGTCATATTAGATTTGTGCAACAGGCGTTTCTGTTTTTTATACTTGCAGTTTGTTAAAAATGTGGTGAAACTTTAGTTTTTTTGTAAAACTGTTGATTTCAGAAAGCACCCCCGCTTTGCCTGGTTGCTATGGCCGTTGTTGGTATTTGGATGTCTTAATGATATCACAGTGTTTGTGCTGATTGGTGAATGGTAGAGATTTTGAAAAATTGTAACAGAAAATGGCGGAGCCACTAAGCGAGAGCTCATTTAGACATTGGCAGGTGTTTTTTCATGTGCCATTTCTTTCTTTTGTTTTTGTTTATTAAAGAGAAAAAAAAACACTTTTGGATTTTTGAAAGACATGGGTTTTGAGGAACTATTGGAGTATCGACATGATGTACTGCAGTTGAATCGGGAGGAGCTGCTTTGTAGACTCTGGTACTTAGTACAGAAGGTACATCTGAGAATGAAAACTGAGACAGAAACGCTACTGTACAAAGTAGGAAAGTGTGGAAATTATTGCTGCTGTTATTGCTTTCTTTACAGATTGCGGCTGGTAGGGGGTCCTTGAAAGAGATGGCAGTTTTGCATTATAGAGGGAAGGAAGAGTGCGCGAGAGGGAGAAAGTATGGGGGAGGTTGTTAGTGAAGAAGCTGCTTTTATAACACGTATTTATGAGAGAAAAATTTTTAGAGTGAGAGGAAAAGAGAACAGCTTAATGTTTTTGCTGGATGCTTGAATTCATGAAGTGTGTGTGCGTGGGGGGAAGAGGTTATCACTGAAGAGCTGGTGTGCACTTGCATTTTGTGGTATAGGAAGTATTGCTGGCGGTGGGGTGGCATTTGGTGATGTAGACAATGTGTGGATAAATGGATGATGATGTAAATACTATGTGAATAACCTCAAGTTATTCTCATAATGATTACATCATGGTCATTTATTTGTACAATGTCGTAAATACTATAAATGTGTTTATGCACAGGTTTTTATTGGGACGCCTGTTGCATAAATAGAAAATTGTCCCCGACAGTATGTGTAATGCTCAGTCAGAAACTGGAACAGCACTGGCTTACTCTGCTGCAGACACAAATATGCAAATGAAATAGAAAATCATTCTTGGCACTACAAGGAGAACTTAATTGTCACCCTGACAGTATGTGTTCTGCTGAAGACTGACCCCACGCAAATCAATTGGTGTAAGATGCCTTTTCTGAAGAACAAGTCAGTAATTTTAATGTTTGACATTATGTTGTGCTTACAATCCTTGCTGTTCAGTCACAAAAAACACACATTTTATGAGGGACAGAGGAAAATTCTAAGGGAAAAAAATCAGTGAGATCCCTGACAATCAGGGGCAGCTGACAGGTATGACAGGGCTTGCATTACCTGCTCTGACACAGTCCCTAGACAAATGGGTTTTGAATACAAAACTTCGTTAAAAGCGAAGTGACAGTATGCCTGCAGTCACGTGCGTACACACACACACACACACACAAACACACACACTATAAAAATGATAAGAAAGCAAGGTGCACTGGTAGCCTTGCAGCAGATGCCTTCTCCTAATGAATGCAAGACTGCAGTAAAATGTCCTGTGTTGCCACACGTTTGCATCTTGAAGAGCATATAACATCACTCAACCATCCAACCAACACAGAACCTAATTAAAGTTCCACAAAAAAGTATAACTCAACAAAAGAGGCTTCATTGTCAGATTAATTAGTTAAAAAGCTTCCATATTAATTATTCAGCGCCAATCTCAATATCACTTACAACACCTGTATAACCTATTGGGTTTAACTTCATAAGACACACCTCAAATAGCAGCACATCATGTAACAGGTCGCGTTGAACTGGTTATAAAATTACAATTTCTGTACAGACTGTGCATGTGCACGACCGTTTATTATTGACCACATATTGTATGTCATCTCCTTTATATCATCTGTTCCCATAATGAAATGCTGACAGAAAAGAAAAACAGCTGCCTGGCATCTTACATTTTATTTTCAGTGTGCTCTGGTCCTTATTTTGAGAGTTGCAGGTAGTGCCATGTCAGTGAGATCATTCAGGGCAACCCAGCAGGTATTTCACCGTGTTTTGGACTCCCTTTCATTACCCATACATACATCCAACAGCAACCGAGTCTTTCTATAAATATTCACCTCTGTGAGCTGAAGGGCTAGCGCACTTCATGCTGCTGCTGATGCTGCTGCCGCCCTGCAAAATGCTCTGCTGCTGGTTTTGGGGAGTGGCTAATACAAAAAAACATGCCCCAACAGGAAGTTGGCAGACAATAGAATGACACTTCAGAAAGCCCCGCACCTGCAGCTACCCTAAGCACTTCTATTACAAGCTGCGTCACATCATGTTTTCAAATGGAGTGCACACTTGCCATGCTACTACAATGGATTGTATATTAAATTTAAAGCTGCATCCAATAAGAACGGAAGTAATGAGTGTTTCATTTGTTTCTTTAGCCTTGCTAAATGGATAGGTCATTCACTTAAAACATTCAATTACTTTGGTTTTATCACTGTTCTCAAATGTGAGATGGAAAACGTCTGTCTGGGATCAAAGTTCCCTGTAATTGATGCATCAATGACTGTAACGATAGCACTAAATTACTTTTGATTTATTACTGTTCTCAAATGTGAGATGGAAAATGTCTGTCTGGGATTGAAGTTCCCTGTAATTGATTTATCAATGACTGTAACAATAGCACTATGAGATTTGCTGAGTGCGATGCTCAAAATAAAGAGGACGGAAACAGAGGGATGGGGGTGGTACAGTGCACAGTGGGCTGTAGTGGGAAGGTTTCAAGAGCTTGGTGGGGGTGGGAAGGAGCTGCAGTAAAAGAACACGAGCACCAGAGAGGGGCAGGGTTGTGATGGACGGAGAGAATCCGCTTTTTTTTTTAATTAAGGAGAAAATGCAGAGTCTTCACTCTGTTCGTTAAAGGACTGCAGGCTACACCCATGCAGCCCTTATTAAAGGTACATCAGACTGCTGTTACCAAACCTTCTCCTGTAATAGGCCACCACATAGCATCTAGTCCTACATTTTAAAATACAGCACACTCTTTGAAGTTCCTTCTTCAGCTGACGCCCCTTGGACTGTCTAAAAAAATAAGGGTTACCACCTTGAAAACAGCCACGATAGTCAGTCAAGAAAGAAACAAATGACATATATAAACTAGCAGTTAGGTCCCCTACCCCAGCCCAGACAAAAGTCAGTGCATTAGACATCATGTTCGGATTACTGACTTGGGAATTTTGACTGCATGGGAATTGACATGCAGCTTTGCCACTTTAGCCAGCCTTGAGTGCAAATCAACTTTTGCTACTGTGCTCAAAATTGGGCCTGTGCCTGCACACCTATATCATTCAGGGCTGTGGTCAAACTGGCTGCCACATTAGAAAACCTCCAGAGATGGTCATTAAACGGGCACAGAGATGGACTGGGAGGGGGTGGGGTGTTTGGTAGTGGGTGGGTTTGTTTTTACAGGGAACCAGGCACAGTGATGTGATCAGGAAGGAGTGGCATGTTTGGCATAGGGTGGGTTTATTTTTACTGGATCTGGACATAGGGATGCCATTGGGACGGGGTGGGGTGTTTTGCAGAAGATGGGTTACTATTTACAGGTAACTAAGCACAGGGAAAAGACCAGAGGGGGTGGAATGTTTGGTAGTACAGATCTGTATTTTTTATATGAAGCTGTGCATCGGGATATGCCAATTGCAAAGTGGGGTGCAGAGGGGAGGTTTCTGAAATGGCTATGTTAGCGAACAGCAGACCACTGTTCCCAATGAGGGTGTGAAAATTCTCTGGAATGGCGACCTGCTACATGGAGTGAGCATGCCCCTTGATAGGCTGATGAGTACATTTATTAATTGGCTGATGGGCTGACTGGTACAAGTGCATCATTTCATACAGTATGTGAGAAGTTTCTGCCCATCAGTCAGCCAATGAGCATTATAAGCAGCCCTCTTGCCATTGGGCTTTCCATGACAGACCTCCTGTAGGCTACCCTCCATTGGCACATCACGGGACACACGAGAGCCCTACACTGCCAGACTGGCACCAATATGTTTTTATTGTGCATGTGCCACACAGACATAAAAGGAGCTACAGTATATATCAGGCTTCTGAGAAAGGTTTGCACTTAATGTTAGGGGAAAGATCTGAAAACAAATTGTACACATGCAGCAAACATGTTTGCAAGGGACAGTGCCCCCATGCAACCACAGTTCCTGCAGCACTTGCACAATGTTCAGAATGTTGTCTTTTTGCGTTCTGTTACAAATTTCTCAGCAGCTTGCACACATTTTATTGTGCCGATACTATGACTGCTATTACCAGGAGTACCATTTATGCATAAAATCAGAAAATTCAGCCAGTGCACAAAAAATGCTGCAGAAAGCATTTTAACCAGTGTGGGGTCCAAACCAACTAGTTGCACATGGGTACATAGTCGCTGGACTATGTCAGGCCCTTTAAAAATTGTGTCCCAGGAAACTAAAATACATTCTTAACATGCAACTGTATAAACCATTATAAAAACCGTCACTAGAGTGTTAATACTTCCGAACCTTTCCTCATGTACAAACTATTATCCATATATTAATATTTTAATTACCGACTTGAAATGGTTACAACAGATAATCTTGTTGCAATGTTCTGTTATAACCAACTGGTTATGACAGCGAGTCTGAGACAGCCAAGTGCTGTCAATTAATGCAGTGCAGTATAGCACTAACCACAATCTAGTAGCAAAAGCTGTCCTTTTCTAGTGACAGCACAGTGTCCTAGTATAGAAAAGACCCAAGCTGGAAGCTCAGGAGGGACAAAGGTGGAGGGGAGAAATGCCCTAACCCCAATGTTTTCAGAAAGACATTGCTCAATAGAGCTCATGTGCAATGAGTGACACCTGATTATTTTGCAGCTGGACATTGTGAGATTAGATAAGCATGCTGTGCGGGACAGCAGAGATGGACTGGGGACATATCACATGTGGGGGAAGCCACATGCCAAGCAAATTGATTTAACATTAGTGAACAGTGATGTAAATCTCATCAGGGTCAAACAACATGTGCACGTATCAGAGCAAAGTGACGCAGGGGCAAAAGATTTTTATTACAGTTTCACTGTTTTTTATTGCATTTTTATGTTGGCGCACTTGCGCAGCCAACATCATGGGACAGTGCAGCTTTGGAGGCAGGGTCGCTGTTGGGCGAATGCAGGGCAAACACCGGTAGGTGTGTCCCTCATTCCCCAATCAGCCTGCATGCCGGCACCACACCATGCATTCATAATGTAGCGAGCACATCTAAGAAAAGATCCATTACAATCCGAGCAAAGCTCGTCGTACGCAGCGGACCCTTCCTACGTGATCACCGACATTATGAGCATGGTCGGCGAGTGGGCGGCCGCCCAACTACTGCTGACTTCGGGAGAGTGCACAACTCCTGTTGGTTAACCCTCTGCTTTCTTGTGTGCCAACGGGGAGCCCACTCCCTCATAAGCTTTTAACTCGCTCACTCCCCCATTTCTTTGTGTACCGACGGGGTACCCAATCCCTGTCAGCATTACTTCCTCATCCCCCCAGTGTTGTGGGGCCTACCAGGGTGCCCAATCCCCGTTGGCTACAGACACCCCCAAACAGTTAGGTGACACACTGGGAGCCCACCCCAGTGTGCCAAATCCCCTGCAAAGAAAAAACTGTCCTCACGCTTTTTTCCCAAATGAAATGGTCCTCGTGAGCCTCGATACCCCTTCACCCACCCACCCACATCCACCCTCTGCGCATCCTGCTCCCCTCACCCTCCATCCCATACTTACCTGTGGAGTCTGGCGCGACGATCTTCGGTGGACCAGGAACACGTCTGCACTCTTCAAAGCCAACCGCGAACTGAAGAAATGCCGGTAAGCTGTATAATGGAATGAATAGGGGGGTTTCAACTTTAATGCATATAGCGGGCATTTTTACGAATTTTGGCCACAAATTTTCAACACGGGGTTTTTGTGACCCCTTCTCATGAGTTCTTGCACTGTCATGCCATTATTCAGTCCCGAAAGGTGATTTCGCAGTCACTGAGTGGAATCACCTTTTGGGACAAGAGTAACAAAAAGACAGTGCCACTGTTCATGAGAGGGCTCTCAAAACCTATATTACAAGTTTGGTGGGAAAATTTAAAAATGACTGTTTTATTTAGCTATGTAGCAAATGCGTAACGCACACTCGTAAGTTAGCGCATTCACACTATTTTCATGCCAGATTCTCAACACTGGTATTTTACCACACCTTCTTGTGAACCGTATAGCTGTCATTTTTCACATCCTTGCCGAAATGTGTTTTCGCACTTCCGGCGCAGAATAGCATGGTTGCTGTGTGAAATCACTGTTCAGGGCACATTACAAAAATGACAGTGACACTGTTCATAAGCAGAGGTTCTAAAATGTCCGTTTTGAAAATTTGGTGACAATACTCCATAAAATGACTGTTTTACGAGCATGTGTAGCAACTGCACAACGCATACACGTAAGTTAGCGCATTTGCAATATTTTCACACCACATTCTCAACATTGGCATTTTACCACACCTTCTTGTGAACTGTATAGCTGTCATTTTTCATTTCCTTGCTGAAATGTGTTTTTGCACTTCCAGCACAGAATAGCGCGGTCGCTGTGCGAAAACACTGTTCGGGACACATTACGAGAATGACAGTGACACTGTTCATGAGCAGATGTCCTAAAATGCCTGTGTTGAAAATTTGGTGACAATACTCCATAAAATGACTGTGTTACGAAAGTACGCTGCAAGGGAATTTGCAATGTGCACGCTCGTAGTTCGCAAACTTATATTTTCACTCCACATTTTCAACAGTGCCATTGTTCTACACCTCCTAATGAACAGTACAGCTGTCATTTTTCACATACTGACCAAAATCTGTTTTCGCAGTTTCGGCGCACAATAGCACGGTTGCTGTGGAAAGCCTGTGTTCGAGACACATTATGAAAATGGCAGTGACTCTGTTCATTAGCAGATGTCCTAAAATGCCTATGTTGAAAATTTAGGGACGAAAGTCTATAAAATAAGTGTTTTACTAGCGCGCATTGCGCAGTTTGCACGCACGCTCGTGACTTTGTGAATTTGTAATACTTTCACTCCAGCTGTTCATCATTGGCATTTTTCCATACCTCCTTATGAACAGTACAGCTGGCTGAAATGTGTTTTCACACGTCCGGTGCCGAATTGCACGGTCACTGTGTGAAATCACTTTTCTGGACACTTTGAGGAAATGACAGTGACACTATTCATCAGCAGAGATCCTAAAATGCCTATGTTGAAAATTTGGTGGTGAAAGTCCAGACAATGACTGTGTTGCAAGCGTGCACTGCGCAGTTTCCACACACCCTTGTAACTTCGTCAATCTGCAATATTTTTATGCCACATTTTCACCACTGGCATTTGTGCACACCTCATTATCAACAGTCCAGCTGCCATTTTCCACAGCCTGCCCAAAATGTGTTTCCACAGCTCTGCCGCACAGTGGAGTACTTGCTGTGCAAAATCACCTTTTGGGACACATTAACAAACTCACAGCGCTATGCCTCTCCACCTCCGCCACTGCCAATGCCAGTGCGACAACATTCGGCATTGACAAATGCTTGTTATTACAGTTTTGTCACTAATGTTAGCAATTATAAAAAAGGAATATATATGTAGGGCTGTGCAAAGATTTGTTACTCATATCTTCACTGTGCAATGCCTTGATAAAACCCCTCCAGCTTTTCTCTTTGGGTTTTGAGGCATCACACATTCAGATGTGTATAAAAAATCATTACACATCCCTATTTGTTACATTATTCATTATATTATTAAATCATTGTGTGGTAATACTAATTTTTATTAGGTTTACTATCAAAAATATCCTTCTGTAGCAGTCTATCACATTATGTAGCTTTGGGTGATGTTCCTAACAGTTAAGCTACCAGTTAAGTAGTGATTTAATATTGGTTTCACTATTTAAGTAACCTTTGCAAAGTTTCCAGCAAATGATATTTGATGGTGTAATAATACTTTAGGCAGTAGAAATGTACAGATACTATTAACTGCCAATATATTCAGGGTGTGTAAGCTGTAGAAATAGCCACTGCGCCCAACAGCTGAACTTATCCATATCTCTCTTCCTCCCTAGAAGTATTCATGCCCTTGGGGGACAATAACATACAGTAAGTATTGTAGCTCCACCACCCTTTCCATAAAATAAAAATTCCTCACATCCCTCTTAAACATTCCCTTGCCAGTTTCCACTTCTGACTTTGGGTTCTGAATAGTCCCCTCTTGCTTGAATCATATCCTCCCACTCTTGCCTGGCCTCCAGTGAGTACATGTACAATGCCTTCAGGCAATCCTTAAAAGATCTGCTGTATTGTTCCTGAATCATCTCAGTCACCCTGTGTTTCAGGAGGAAGCCCTGTAATGCAGTATCAGGATGAATCCATGTAAGGCGGTGTCAGGATGAAGCCCTGTAAGGCGGTATCAGGAGGAAGCCCTGTAATGCGGTATCAGGATGAAGCCCTGTAAGGCGGTATCAGGATGAAGCCCTGTAATGCGGTATCAGGATGAAGCCCTGTAATGCGGTATCAGGATGAAGCCCTGTAATGGGGCATTGGTATCATTTCACCAGGGATTCTCTGTTCTATGGTGGCTGGTGGGTTAAAGGGGGAGGTGTCAGGTCTCACAGAAACTGCAGTCCCCCAGAGAGACATGCCACTTTGTACCATAATCTAAATTGATGGACATTATGTTAGCTCAAGAGCCTTTAGGTTGGCTACTGTAATCTCTGGAAGGTGGGCATGCAGAAACACAGAAACATAGACCACGACAGCAGAAAAAGACCAGAGGTCCATTCAGTCTCCCCATACTCCCTATAATCCCAGGAACTTTCCCTGGAACCTATTGCTCTTCCTATTGTTCCTCCAGGATACTAACAGTCTCCATCCTATCCCTATCCTCCTCCTTGGTCTTGTCACCCCGGGTGACCAGTATTCCCTTTTTGTTTTTTTTATTTTAGTCTTTGGTAACCGGATAAGGCCCACTAGGCACAAGTGCCTATTTTCAGGGGTGACCTGGGAGCACTGGGCAGTTAAGTGACTTGCTCAGAGTTACACAGTATGCAAGTGGATGTTGTGAGAATAAACTCAGGTCTGGTCTGCTGGATGTACTAAGCTTGTTCACACCTTGTTCCTCTAACCTCTAGGCTATACTGCCAGCTTTCATTCTATCCCATGCCTGCTTGAACCCCCTGTGTTTACAACCACCACATAGAAACATAGAAACATAGAAGCTGACGGCAAATAAAGGCCACAAGTCCCATCCAGTCTGCTCATTTCTTTATCTACCTTATGAATGTGTCAGCCTTTGCTCTGTCAACGGCCTATCTATTCATATTCATCTGTATTGCTCCCTTATGCCTATCCCATGCCTGTTTGAAGCCCTGCACTGTATTCATATTCACCACTTCCTGAGGTAGGCCGTTCCATGCATCCACCACCCTTTCTGGGGAAAAGAACTTCCTCACATTACCCCTTAATCGGCCTCCTTCTAACCTCATGCTGTGTCCTCTTGTCCTGCTATTTTTCTTACATTAAAACATGTTAGACTCTTTCACCTTGTTAATGCCTTAAGGTGTTGAATGTTTCGATCATATCACCTCTCTCCCTCCTTTGCTCTAGGGTATACATATTGAGCTCCGTTAATCTGTCCTGATATGTTTTGATGCAGTCCCTGCACCATTTTGGTTGCCCTTCTCTGGACTGCCTCAATTTGGTTAATGTCCTTGTGAAGGTGTGACCTCCAGTACTGCATGTAGTACTCCAGATGTGGCCTAACCAGTGTCTTGTAAAGGATTATTATCTCCCTCTTCTTACTTGTGATACCCTTACTAATACACCCCAACATCCCCCTAGCCTTACCTACTGCTTTAGTTGTCTGCTTGGATGATTTCAGGTCATTGGTGATGATGATGCCCAAGTCTCTTTCTTCCCTTGTGACTGCCAGCAACTCCCCCCCCAGCCTATAGGTGGCTTCAGGGTTTCTCTTCTCCATGTGCATGTTCTTGCACTTCTTTGTGTTAAACCCCAGTTGCCACTCTTCCGACCATTTTACTAGTTTATCCAGATCTCTTCTCATTCTGCACACCCCATCTGGATCATCTACTCTGTTGCATATCTTGGTGTCATCTGCAAACAGACAAGCCTTACTCTCCAGTCCATCTGCAATGTCACTGATGAAGATATTGAAGAGGACTGGCAGGACTGATCCCTGAGTAGTAGTAGTAAAAATGTTTATTTTTATACAGGATAGCAAACTTTAGGTCATAGACCTATTTTCAAAGTTGTCCTGTGTCAAGAACAAATTACATTCAATATAATATACAAAAATTCAGAGGTACCCCTCTTGTGACTTGCATCTCTTCTGTCTGTATACCGTTTACCACCACTCTCTGTTTTCTGACCGTCAACCAGTTTGCCACCCAGTTGACCAACTTCTGACTCACCCTGAGCCTACCCAGCTTATTAATCAATCTTCTATGTGGAACAGTATCGAAAGCTTTGCTGAAGTCAAGGTAGGCGACATCAACTGCTCCCTCTTGGTCCACCACTCTGGTTACCTAGTCAAAGAAATCTATGAGATTAGTTTAACAGGACCTTCCTTTTGTAAACCCATGCTGTCTTGGATCCTGTGCTCATATGGATTCTAGGTGTTGCACTATCCTTTCCTTAAGGAGTGCCTCCATAATCTTGCCCACTACTGAGGTAAGACTGACTGGTCTGTAGTTCCCGGCCCCCTCCCTGCTACCACTCTTGTGGAGTGGGATCACATGAGACCTTCTCCAGTCTTCTGGGACCTCTCCTGTGCTCAGACTCACTAAACAGTTCTGATAATGCCTCTGCTAGTTCCAGCCTTAGCTCCTTTAGTACCCTGGGATGTATGCCATCAGGTCCCATTGCCTTGTCCACCCTGAGCTTATCTTGTAGGATCCTTTCTTTTGTGAAGAGACTAGTGCACACCTCCCTTCCCCCTGTGTCCATGGCACTGAGCTGTGGGCCCTGCCCTACCTTCTCTTTAGTAAATACTGAGCAGAAGTATCTATTTAGGATAGATGCTTTTACATGCTCCTCCTCCTCACATGCCCCCTTATCCCCTTTGATGTTAGCAATACCCCCTCTGGACTTTCTCCTTTCACTAATGTATCTATAGAAAGTCCTGTCACCTTCGTTTACTGTTTGTGCTAGTGTTTCCTCAGTTTGGGCCTTTGCCTGCCTTACTGCCTTCCTTGCTTCCCTTAGGGAAGCTTGGTATGCCTCCCTATCTTCATCCTGCTGCGTTCCCTTATATTTCCTGAAGGCCAGCCTTTTGGCTCTGACCTTTTCTGCTACTGTTTTTGAGAACCAAAGTGGTTTCCTTCTTCTTTTGCACTTCCTTTTCTCTAACACAAGGGGATGTTGCTTCAAGTATTGCATCATTAATGCTTGCCCACTTTGCCTGTACCCCTTCATCTGTATTTTTTTTTTTGCCAGGGCTAGCTTAACTCTGTTGGCCATCTTATCAAAGTCAGCTCCTCTGAAGTCCCATAGTTTTGCCTTGGAATGGGATGATTTAGTTCAAGTGGCCAAACTGAACCGTACCATGAGATGGTCACTGACCCCCAGGTGACCTTCTACCTGGAGATCTAAGATCCTTTCCCTGTTAGTCAGTACTAGATCTAGGATAGCCCTGTCTCTTATGGGTTGTTGTACCAGTTGTTTGAGGCCCTACCCCTGCAGAGAATCCACCATGTGTCTAGTTCTGGCAGATGTTCCTGTTGGTATTGACCAGTCTGTATCTGGCATGTTGAAGTCTCCCATTATCAGAACCTCCCCTTTAACTGTCATGTTTTGTATATCTTCTAACAGTAATGTGCCTATGTTCTCCCCCTGGTCTGGAGGCCTGTACATAACCCCCATTAATATGGCTGTCCCATTTCCTGTTTCCAGGGTGACCCACAGTTCTTCTGCCTCCTTATGTGTATTCTGAATTTTGACCAACAGACTGTTCCAAGGTTCCACCATCCTTTCTGTAAAGAAGTACTTCCTCACGTCCCTCCTGGACCTATCTGCTATTAATTTCCACATGTGAACATGAGTTGGTATTTTGGGTAAATAATTTCCCACAGTTTACCTTGTTAATTCCTTTACAGAACTTGAAGGTCTCTATCATATCTCCCCACTCCCTGAGACACATTGAAATATAAAAGCTGTCAGCAGAAAAGGACCTCTTGGCCCACTTAGTTTGCCCCAAAGTCCCTGCCTACTGTGCTACCATAGACCCTAATTGATCTCTGGCCTTACCCCCTGCCCAGTCCTATTACTAAAGTCTCCCTGGTCTATCCCATGCATGTTTGAAACCTGTTACCATTTCAGTACCCCTCACCTCTACTAGGAGGTTGTTCCAGGTGTCCACCACCCTTTCAATGAAGAAATATTGCCTCATATCCCCTCTAAGTAATCCCCTTCCAGCTTCATATCATGCACCCTCATCCTTGAGCATCTCTTTCTGTGCAATATGCCACCCTCCCATACCTTATTAATACCCTTGTGGTATTTGAATGTTTACTGCCATGTCTCCCCTTTCTTTCCTTTCCTCCAGTGAGTAAATATTTAATTCACTGGGTCTTTCCCAGTAAGGCTTCTGATGCAGGCCATGCACAATTTTGGTTGCCCTTCTCTGTACCACCTCCACCCGGTCTATGTCCTTCCTGAGATGGGGCCTACAGAAATGGACACAGTACTCCAGGTGTGGCCTCACAATTGATCTATATAGGGGTAATACTACCTCCCTTTTCCTACTGGTGATGCCCCTCCCTATGCACCCCAGCATCCTACTGTCCTTTCCTACTGCTTTATCACACTGTTTTGCTACCTTCAGGTCATCAGGTATGATGATCCCAAGATCCCTTTCCTGTTTTGTTGTTGTTAACACCCCCCCCCCAAATAATATGTTGCCCTTGGGTTTCTGAGCCCCATGTGCATAATTTAAATTTTTTTTAGCATTTAAGTCCAGTTGCCAAACCCATGACCAGTCTTCCAGTTTCTTTAGATCCTCCTTTATTCCTCCCCCATCTGACCCCAGTGTGTGTACTCTATTGCAGATTTTGTGTCATCCATGAACAGGCATATCTTTCCTTCCAGCCCCTCTGTGATGTCAAATCATCAAATCAAATCAAATTTATTTATAATGCAGTTTTCCAAAACCAAAGCGCAAGTACAGACTAAAAACAGAAATACAATAAAAATATTTAAATAACAAACACCAGTAATAAATTAAATATCGTCTCCAAATGCCAGGCCAAAAAGATATGATTTTAATGAAGACTTGAAAGTCTCGGTAGTCGGGCACTCTCTGATCCAACGAGGTAGAGAGTTCCACAGGGTCAGGGCTACAAAAGAAAAAGCCCCAGCACCTGATGTTCGAAGACAAACCCTGGGAACCTCTAGCAATCCCTCATCGGTTGAGTGGAGAGGGGGCAGTAGGGCTGTAGGAGGCCTTGCAGGTAACCCAGTCCCTGTCTGTGTAGGGTCTTATAGGTCAGCAACGCGACCTAGAAGGTGATCCTCCATTGCACCGGCCACCAGTACAGTTCATGCAGCACAGGGGTGACATGGCTAGTTCTTGACAGCCCAGTCAACAATCTGGCCACAGAGTTCTGCACCAGCTGCAGGTGGTGGAGATCCACCCCTGGTAACCCTAGGTATAGAGCATTGCAGTAATCAAGACAGGAGGCCACAAAGGCATGAATCAAAATAGGCATTTCCCCAGGCGGAACAAGGTGCTTTATCCGGGAGATGTTCCTCAGATGGTAAAATGAGGACTTGACAACTGCTCACACCTGTGCTTTTAGCATCAGTTCGTTATCAAGTACAATTCCCAGATTCTGCACCCATTCAGAAGGTCTCAACTGGTTACCCCCAAGCACAAGGCCAGACGGTTGCCCAGGAGTCAACTTCTCTACTCACTGACCTGGGCCCACACATTGAAGAGGAATGGTCCCAGTACTGACCCCTGTGGCACCCCACTGGTTACCTTACTCTCTTCTGAGTGAACGCCATTTACCACCACCTTCTGAGTTCTGTTACTTAGCCAACTTTGTACCCATTTTACTATCTTTTGACCCACTCCCATGCTGCCTAGCTAGCTTGTTTAACAGTCTTCTGTGTGGAACTGTGTTGAAGACCTTACTGAAATCCAGGTAGGCCACACCCACCACTCCTGCCTGATCCACCTCCTTGGTAACCCAGTCAAAAACTCTGTCAGATTTGCTTGGCAAGATCTACCCCCTGTGAACCCAAGTTACCTCAGATCCTGCAATCCACTGGTGTTAAGGTATTCCCCAGTCCTTTCTTTAAGTAGAGTTTCCATAACCATGCCCACCACCAAAGTCAGGCTTACAGGTTGGTAGTTTCTTGCCTCCTCCCTATTTCAACTTTTGTGAAGTGGGACCACATCTGCCCTCCTCCATTCCCCTGAAACTTCTCCCATATCCAGTAACAGATTGAACAGGGCTGTCAGAGAAGCAAACAGTTTCTCCTTTAGTTCATTCAGTATCATAGGGTGAACTCGTCCAGCCCCATAGCCTTGTCTACATTTACTTTTGTTAATTCCCTGAGGACTCTCTCCTCCATAAAAGGGCTAGTGTCCACCTCCCTTCCCTTAATGCCCTTCTCCACTATCTGTGGCCTGTCACCTACCCCTTCCTTTATGAATACCAAATAAAAGTACTTATTCAGCATGTCAGCTTTTTTCTTGTCCTTTTCCACACTCCCTCCTTCGACTTTTAGTCTCACTATCCCTGCCTTGCTTTTCTTCTTTTTGCTTATGTTCCTGAAGAACGTTTTATCCCCCAGTTTTGATGATTTGTCAATGTTTCCCTCTGTTTGTGCTTTAACTCCCTAACTGCCTTCCCTGCCTCCTTTTGTTTCTCCTGATAACTCCCCCTATCCTCTTACTTCTGTGTCACCTTGTACCCTTTGAATGCCTGCTTCTTTTCCTTTATCTTCGCTTCTACTTCCTTGGAGAACAATAGCAGTCTCTTTCTTCTCTTGCTCTTAGTTGCCATCTCAATGGCCTACTTATTCTTGCCCACTTTTCCTCTACCCCACCTTTATTCCCAATTCCGGTAAGGTTTCCCTGAGGCACTCTCCCATTTTCTTGAAATCGGTCCTCCTCAAGCCCAGGACCCTTGTTTTAGTGTGGCTTGGTTCTGGCCTTGTCCTTATGCCGAACCATACCGTGCGATGATCACTGGTCCTCAGGTGGCTGCCAACTGTGACATCAGTGACATGGTCCCTGCTTGACAGTAAGATGTCTAGTAACACTCCCTCACACATAGATTCTTAAACTAGTTGCCTGAGGAACAACCCCTGCAGGGAGTCTAGGATCTCCCTACTTCTAACTCATGCTGCAGCAGGTAGGCTCCAATCCACATCTGGTAGATTGATGTTCCCCACTAGCAGTACCTCACCCTTATTAGCCATTCCTTGTATTTCATCTATCATATCCTCATCTTCTTTCTCTCTCTGTGCTGGAGGTCTGTAGATCACCCCTATCATAGTAACAGCCCCAGCTCCTGTCTACAGGGTGACCCACAGTACCTCCACTTACCCTGTCCCCCTTGTATTTCTGAGGCCTTTATGTTCTCAATCATGTAAAGAACCACACCTCCTCCCTTTTTTCCTACCCTGTCCCTCCTGAATAGCACATACCCTGGTGTGGCTACCTCCCAGTCCTGGTTTTCATTACACCAGGTCTCTGTAATTGCTGCTATGCCCAGGTGTCCTGCTGACATGCTGGCCTCTAGATCTGCCATCTTATTGCCCAGACTTCAAGTATTTCCACACATGGCTGTCCATGTTATACTGCCATCTCTCCTGTTTTTACCCTTTTGCCCCTTCCCTTTTCCTCCACTATTATCTTTCCTCTTTCCCCTTCCCTCTTCCTCCTTGTTTCCTATTTGTATTTGTTCCCTGTAGGACTTCCCACCATGGGATTCCCATTGCTGACCCTGTAAGCATGTAGGGGGGCAGACTGTCCCTACCTTATTTCGTCTCCCCCCTTGGCTAGTTTAAATGCTTACTAATGTAGCATTTAAACTGTTCATTAAGAATCTTGGTTCCCCTCCTGGAGGGATGAAGTCCATCACCCCTGTAAAGGCCTCTATCCCTCCAGGTGCAGCCCCAGTCCCCAATTAATCTCAATCCCTCTTCTCTGCAACACTTCCTCAACCATAAGCTGAAGTCCCTGGTGTGAAGTCTACTGTCATCCCCCTTGTCATTGGCAGGTAGCACCTCCAAGAAAGTAACAGATTGTGCTACTTGCTTAAGACCCTCCCCAGTTTCCTGAACTCTTCCTGAACTGCATCTGTCCTCTTCCCAGCCAGGTCATTTGTCCCCAAGTGGACAATGACATCCAGCTCTCCCTTCCTCCCTGCCTCCTTGGCAATCCTTAGGATCCTCCTTCCATCCCTACAAGCTGTGGTACTGGGAAGACACCTTACCACCCCTCCTCATCCCTATCCATCCCTAACTTTATCCCCCTAACTATCGAGTCCCCCACCAGGATTCGCTTCCTCCTCTGGGGTCTATTTTCACCTCTCTTGGGGTCTCCACCGTGGAGGACCTCCACATCTGTCCCAGTTACTACCTTGGTTGCCTCTGTGGGGGAAGACTCGCCCTGCCAGTGCTGAGTATGAGTTCTGTAGTGATATGGGATTTGGGATGTGCCTAAGTTCCAGCACCCTAATGGTCCCTGACCCTACCATTGTCCAACTGCTCCTCATATCATGCATCTTTTCAGGAAGTGGAGGTGGACTTGGTGGTCCCTGAGTGGAGGAGTAGGTCTTCCTGACCCAGTCCATCTTGGCTATGAGTCTGGCAACCTCCTCCCTCAGCCCAGAGTGGTGCTTGCAGATGGGGCAGCACCACAGTCTCCAGAAAGTCTCCCTGAAGATTGCTGTCCCACAGCTACTGCACTGCACCACTCCCATCATTATTACTCCCTATATCTAGACCTTACCCACTACCTCCTAACAATTTACTCAATCTAATACTTAACCTACCATCTAAAAATTTACCCAATCCAGTAGTTAACCTACAGGCTAACAACTCCCAGAAGCACTATTTGCACCCACACCCTTTAGCACTGCCTACCCCTAAAAATTCACCCGATCCAACAGTTAACCTACAGGCTAACTCTCCCAGAATCACTATTTGCACAAACCCCCTTTAGGGCTAACTACTATTTTTTTTTCTTCTTCTTCTTCCCTCTCCCCTTCTCTCTCTCTCTCTATGATATATATATATATATATATATATATATATATATATATATATATATATTAGAGGCAAAAAAAACTCCATTTAATGCATTAGTTAGGGTTGTTCCACAGCAACAAAAGTGAGGAAATTCGCTGTTAGGGTTGAAAACCCTAACTCCAAATTCACCCCCCCCCAGCACCACACACACACAGACACACATATACACACACACACATTCAAGTATGGCGGAGGACCAAGTCAACACAACCAATGACAGACATCCAGCAGCAGGTGACAGAAATAACAAACAATTGTCTGTACTACGAGACATCCCCACCCACCTGACCAGGTACTGCATGCTCAGTGGAGATCAACAGCAAAACTGAGGCCATGTACACCAAACGACACATCCCAGATTGCAGCTGCACACACGCATCACACTTAGTAGTTGCATGGCCTTACCCACCGATGCCCCACACCACACCACAACTGGTACTGTGACGTTAGTCAATATAAATGCTGAAGGTGCATGATGACAGTTGTAGAAAGGTTTTAAC
Organism: Neoceratodus forsteri; assembly: GCA_016271365.2. Classification (NCBI taxonomy): domain Eukaryota; kingdom Metazoa; phylum Chordata; order Ceratodontiformes; family Ceratodontidae; genus Neoceratodus; species Neoceratodus forsteri. The sequence goes on from CM028129.1 coordinate 31,578,423, forward strand.
ACTAGTGAGTATACATTAATTAAGAAGTACATAAATTAACTACAAGACACTAGCATGCTCAAGATAAAAGTAGTGTTACATTTAGTAGGTGATTTACATAGTAGTACATTACTGCAATGGTTTACTCAAGATAGAGAGGCTGATGTAAACGTATGGAAAAGCATTGCCTGTTCAACGCTGTGAAATTCATACTGCCAGTATCAGATGCATTCTTACTGATGAAGGTGTACTGCTGTTGTACATACATTGACCTTCAGTGTGTTTCACTACTAAAGATGCAGTAAGTATTCTTTGTAAGAAACAGTGTAATTGCATGGATCAGGCCAAGCAACTTCTAAATATCATAGCACTACTGAGCCAACAATGACGTACCTGTATCGGGGATGTATATAGGATATATTTTCCTGTAGGCACTTACTGAGTATGTTGTACCTGATAAAGACAATCTCATTGCATCTGTGATGACTAAGTTATTCAAATAGTAATACGTTTACTATTGTTGCAATGAGTGATCTATGCCACTTATGGACACAGTGTAATTTTTTTAACAGTTGTTTCATACTCAGGCTGTATGCCTAGTATTTGGGTTTGCCACACTTCTGTCACTGATGCTATCAAAGTGATAACTATGTTAATTGTGGTACAACAGGAATCAAAGTAGGTATGGTGAGCTATAAACAGAATGCCTTTTAGTATTGATTTAACTCACAATGGGGTAAGTGTACTAGGACAGCAGGGTTATTCTCTATCACTGACTCTGTCAGTTATAATCACACTAAGGTTTAGATGACTATAATGATCCAAGTTACACTGTTCATCTTCATGAGGTTCATATTCACAGCCATTCTCCAGTAACTAGACAGTGTATGGTGTAACTGGGTGGGACACTGTGTTGCAAAGCTGCTGCAGGTGCCTAGCAGAGGGAGAGTATCTACTCCTTAAAGACAATTAAGCAATAAGGCATGACCAACAGTTATGTAAATGGTCTATTAATCACCCTGTAGGGGTTTAATGTTAGATGAGGCATAGCCGAGTGCCACATGTCGCTATACAGTGATAAACTGACCATTAACATAATACCTGGGAGTGGCTTATTGCTATCATAATAAACTGTTTTTAAACAACATTAAACCATGTTCATCATATGGTTAGGCTCTACATGTATGTTAATAAAAACTAAACATAAGGCTGTTACAATGTTTACAGTCAATTAGAAAGCTGCATTTCTCAAACCCTTGTTATAGTCAGAGATATTATACCTGTACAACTCCTTGGTTTTGCTGAATTCTATTGCTCAGGTGGCCCACCATGTGGTGTGTGTGGTGTGGGCATCGGTAGGTGAGGCCATGCAACTACTAAGTGTGTGCGTTGTGCAGCTGCAATCAGGGATGTGTATGTTTGGTGTACATGGCCTCAGTTTTGCTGTTGATCTCCACTGAGCATGCAGTACCTGGTCAGGTGGGTGGGGATGTCTCGTGAGTACATTTAGACGATTGTTTGTTTTTCTGTCACCTGCTGCTGGATGTCTGTCATTGGTTGTGTTGACTTGGTCCTCCCCATACTTGTGTGTGTGTGTCTGTGTGTGTGTGGTGCTGGGGGTGAATTTGGAGTTGGTTTTCAACCCTAACAGCGAATTTCCTCACTTTGTCATTGTGGAACAACCCTAACTAATGCATTAAATGGATTTTTTTGCCTCTAATTTCCCTTCTTTTTGAGAATGATAATGAGAAATAGTGAATGTAATGCAGTGGCACGCTCCCGCCACATGATGTCTTGCGGCATACTAACAGGGACAGCAACGCAAACAGAAATGCTAACAGTGGTGCACATGGTAACACAAGCGCGAATGAGAAGAAAAAGGGTAACGCACATGGTGGCCTAGACGGGAACGGTCTGCCACGTGATAGTAACATGGTGCCTGCAAACAGAAATGTCAATGGGCATGGTGACGTAAATTGAAACAGAAAGATAAACAGTACTGTAGATATAAATGGCAAAAAATAACAGAAACGCAAGCGCAAATGAAAACGCAAAGGATAACGCACGTGGTGGCGTAGACGTCAACGGTAAGTGAAACGGGCATGTAACCGCAAGTGGAAAGGGCAATGGTAACAGTAATGTAAGCGCACAGGCTGGTCTTCCCCAAAACCTGCATAGAGAAAGACAGTGAGTACAAATAATGTTTGCATAATAATGAGTATCGGCGCAGAAAATGAGAACTTGGAATACTAAATACGTTATATCTCAGGAACCGCACGACCTAGAAAAAAAATTTAAAAGTCATATTATTTACAACTGTCCTGGCTAATTTGGTGCTTTTCTGATGAAAAGTCCGTATCTCGCACCGTTTCTGAGATACGGGCCCTGAAAGGCGTGGTGAACGCCGTAATGTTATCCTATGGGAAAAAAAGGAAAGTTCGGAGCACCATAACTTTGCCTCCCTGTAATGTTTTTCCACCAAACCACTGAAAGGCACATCTGTGGGTATTTGGCTGTCTTCCCTCCAAATTTCAGGAAAAAAGACCAAACTGTTATTTTGCAGCAGGGATCCAAAGGATTTCTGTAATGCGTTGGGCGCCGTAATGTTATCCTATGGGAAAAAACGTCAACTTTGGAATGCCGTAACTTTGCCGGCGTGTAATATGTTTTCACCAAACCACTGAAAGGCACATCTGTGGGCTGTTGGCTGTCTTCCCTTCAAATTTCAGGAAAAAAGACCAAACCGTTATTTTGCAGCAGGGTGCCAAAGGATTTCTGTAATGCGTCGGGCTCCGTAATGTTATCCTATGGGAAAAAACATCAACTTTGGAGTGCCGTAACTTTTCTGCTGTGTAATATTTTTTCAATACAACACTGGAAGGCACATCTGTGAGATGTTGGCTCTGTTCCCTTCAAATTTCAGCCCAAAACTCCCAACGGTTCTTTTGCAGCGCAGTGCCAAAGAATCGCTGTCACTTTCCCACAGATGGAAAACTACTGTCGCAATTTGCGAAAGCTTTCGCAAAAAAGTTCGACACTTTCATGAGTACGAAAGTAATTTGCTAGTACTTTTTCCAGAAATTTGAAAAACATATTTCTGGGGTGTTTTACCACAAAATAAAGACATGGCAAGCATCCTCAGGGTCCGACTAGGTGAATACAAAAAGAATTAGGTTGCTAGAGGGTCCCAAATTTAAATGCCAACCATTTCTCTGATCACCAACTGAAAACAAAATAGCCAATTTGCAAAAGTAACAGGCCCATTTGCGAAAGTAAAAATGCATTTGCGACACTGTCGAACTTTTTGTTAACTTTTCCCATTGACTTATAAAGGGAAACTGTTTTTTGAATAACTTTTGAATCGTTTAATATTTTTTCATGAAATCTTCAAAAGGCACATTGGGGACCCCAGCTGAATGTTCCCTGAAGATTTCGGGCTGGTCACGCAAACCGTACGACCTGTAGGCGAAACCGTAGAATTCCAGAAAAAGCGTAACGCAGCGCACAGATCACGCTTATTAACTCCGCAGAAAATGATATCTGACTGCACAAACTTGGCAGATCCTAAGGCCTATGGTTCTTAATTGTGTATTCAAATTTCAGGCAAACTGTGAAACAGTTGCAAAGTTATTAGGTGCAAAGTTTTTGGGGTTTAAATAGACATGGCTCTCAACCCTAACTATGGTAGCACTACTGTGCTACCATTATATATATATATATATATATATATATATATATATATATATATATATACACACATATATATATTATATATATATATATACATACACCTCCTTCCTCCGAGTCATGTGTTTATGTGCCTTGGTAGTCTCCTTCTTCCTTGCTCAGAGTTACACTTCCAGCAGCTAGAGGGGGAGGGAGAAGGAGAGCTACTTTTTTCCTTCAAGGATGGCAAGTCTTATGTGTCTTGGTGATCCCTCCCTTCCTGCTCCCAAACAGGAAGTTCCTGTTGTCAATCAAATCCAGTGCCTATTACAGTGGAACTGGCTAAGGGTGGGAGGGTGGAGGGGCAGGTGAGAGGGCAACAGATAATTACAGGGAAGTTTAACTGCAGACACCTGGTATACTTCTGCCTAAGCCACACACCCCAGTTTACAGCTCTTCTCCTCACCAAGCTATCTGCAAAGATGATAACAGTTCCCTTTCCCCAGCTCAGACTAGCACACTAACTCATGTGTGTGTATTTTTTACCTAATTGAAGGTCCTAATTTACCTTGAAAACCCTATGCTTTTAATAAAATATCTGTCTGCTTTCCCCCAGTCAGAGGTGTCATAGCAGAAAGGTTCTAGCTGCCTTAGTCAGCTGCCCCCTGATAACTACACTAGATAACTACAGGGAAGTCTAACTGCAGACACCTGGTTTGCTTCTGCCTAAGCCACACCCCCTAATTTACAGCACTCCTCCTCACTCAGTTAACTATGTTACAAAGATGGTAACAGTTCACTTCCCACAACTCAGACTAGCTCACTAACTCTTGTGGATTTTTTTACCCTAATTGAAGGTCCCAGTTTACCTTGCAGATCCTACACTTCTAATAAAGTACCTGTCTGCTTTCCCCCAGTCAGAGGTGTCCTAGCAGAAAGGTTCTAACTGCCTTAGTCAGCTGCCTCCTGATAACTACACTATATAACTACAGGGAAGTCTAGTGAATACATATTTAGTGCCTTGAGCTGCTCCTCATAGGATCTCCCTGCTGGCCCTGAATTATGTTTGATACTCTGCCCTGCACTGTTTCCAACCTATCCCTGTCCATTCTGAGGTGAGGGCTCCAGAACTAGACACAGTACTCCCGGTGAGGCCTCGCCAGGGAACTGTATTGGGGAAGTATTACCTCTTTTCTTCTGCTATCAGTACCCCTTCCGACATATTGCAGCTTCCTGTTATTCTTGCTATTGGCCTTGTTGCACTGGCTCATTTGTTTAAGGGAGTTACTGATGATAGCTCCTAGATCCTGTTCCTCTTCTGTAGTGCTAAATCTGATCCCACCCATCCAGTTCTCCGTTTTAAGGTTCCTTTTCCCTAGGTGCATTCCTTTTCACTTTTTGGCATTGAATTTTAACTGTGAGACCTTTGACCACCTCTTTAGTTTTTGTAGATCCCTCTGCATATCCCTTATTTTTTTTACCAATTATTTTACCAGGTGAGACACACTAAGCTGAAAGCTTGTTTGCAGGTGCAACCTGGGAGCACAAGGAAGTTAAGTGACTTGCTCAGGGTCACACAGTATGCACCTAGGGGCTGTGGGATTCAAACCCAGGTCTCCAGATTTGCAGCTCAGAGCCTTAACCCACTGCGCCATACTGCCTCCTTATTCGCTCAGCACTATCCACCCTCCCACATAGTTTTGTTTCATCTGTGAAGAGACACAGCCTGCCCTGGATTTGCTCACTAGTGTCACCAATGAACATGTCGAAGAGGACTAGATTACGACAGATCCCTGTGGAACTCCGCTTGTAATCTCCCTTTCCTCTGATTTAACCCCATTGACCACCACCCTCTGCTTCCTCCCTTCTAGCTGATTACCCACCCAGTTCACTATGGGTTTTAACTGCACCCAGGTCTTCCATCTTTTTGAGCAATCTTTTGTGCAGTACCGAATCAAAAGCTTTGTTGAAGTCAAAGTACAGCAGATCCACAGCTTGGTCTTTGTCTACTTCCTTGGTCACTCAGTAAAAAAATAAATGAATGAATCAGGTTAGTCTGATGAGACCATCCTGCTATGAAGCCATGTTGTTTACTGTCCTGGAGCCCATTGCCCTCTAGGCAGTCAATGAAGCCCTCTTTGATTAGTGATTCCAACAGCTTCCTCATGATGGAGGTCAGACTGACAGGTCTGTAATTCCCTGTTTGCTCCCTATCCCTACCTCTTACGAAGCAGTACATTGTCTGTCATTCTCCAATCCCTTGGAACTTCTCTGGATCTAAGTGAGCTGTTGAACAGCCCAGCCAGTGGTTCAGCCAGTTCTGTTGTTGATTCCCTTAGTATCCTTGAATGCAACCCATCTGATCTGGGGTGTTATCTCTCTCTTAAGGACTGACAACCCTTTCAGGATGCTTTCACTAGTAAGTATTGGCTGCCTCATTTCTGAAACTCCTTAGTGGCTGCTTTGATACGGCTGTCTGGCATGAACCCACAGTCCTCCTTAGTGAATGCTGAAAAAAAGTAGTCATTCAGGATGGAAGCCTTTTGCTCATCCTTCTCTATCACCTCCCCCCCCCAACTAGCCATATGATGCCCCCCTTTTTCTTTTTTCAGTAATATATCTAAAAAACTGTTTTTCTCCATTTTGACCCATATCATGATATGCAGCTCCGTGTCTGCTTTTGCCTCTGATGGCCCTCTTTGCCTCCATATTATTCTGTAGATAATCTTTCCATTCTTCCTCCCCCTGCTTTTCCTTGTATTTATAGAAGGTTTTCTTTTTGACTCTAACTGCTTCCCTGACCCTAACCGAGAACCATAGTGGTCACTTACATAGAAATATGGAAATATTGAAATTGACAGCAGAAAAGGACTGCTTGGCCCATCCAGTCTGCCCATTTTCCTTACCTACTGCAAAAGCCACAGACCCTACTATATCTCTGGCTTTATCTTTTTGTTCCTATCCCTAGGGTTCCCCTATGCCTGTCACATGCATTTTTGAATTCCCCCACTCTGTTTGCACCCACCACCTCTGCTGGGAGTCTATTCCATGCATCCACTACCCTTTCTGTGAAGAAATACTTCCTCACATTACCTGTTAGTTTGCCCCCTTCCAACGTCATGTCATGCCTCCTTATTCCTGAACATCTCCTTTTCTGAAACATTCTACCCTCTGGTACCCTATTTATGCTCTTTAGATATTTGTAGGTTTCTATCATATCTCTTCTGTCTCTCCTCCAGGGTATACATATTGAGGTCTCCCAGTCTCTCTCCTCATATGGCTTTTAGTGCAGGCCCTGCACCATCTTTGTTGCTCTTCTTTGAACTGCCTCCAACCTGTCTATGTCCTTATGGAGATGCAGCCTCCAGAACTGGACACAGTACTCCAAATCAGGCCTCACCAATGATCTGTACAGTGGCATCACCACCTCTTTTGTTCTGATGGTGATACCTCTCGCTATGCACCCCAGCATCCAACTGGCTCTCCCCACAGCCTTGGCACATTGTTTGGCTTCCTTTAGGTCATCAGATATGATTACCCCCAAACCACTTTCCTGCTTAGTGACCATCAGTGTCTCTCCCAATCATATAATTCTCCCCTGAGTTCCTGCACTCCAAATGCATGATTTTGCACTTTTTCACATTAAATCTCAACTGCCACACTCTAGACCATTCCTCCAATTTACCTAGGTCCCTCCTCATTTTTTCCACCCCTCCCAGAGTGTTCACAATGCTGTGGATCGTAGTGTCATCTGCAAAGAGGCATACCTTCTCTTCCAGCCCCTCTGCAATGTTACTTATGAAGACTTTAAACAGGACTGGCCCAAGAACTGATCCCTGTGGCACACTGCTGGTCACCCTCCTTTCCTCAGACTGAGCTCCATTTACCACCACCCTCTGTCTTAAATCACTCAACCAGTTTTTAACCCAGTTTACCACCTTGTGACCCACTCCCAGGCTGCTCAGCTTGTTCACAAGTCATCTATGTGGAACAGTGTTGAAGGCCTTCCTGAAATCCAGGTAGGCCACGTCCACCGCTCCACCATGATCCATTTCCCTAGTCACTCAGTAAAATAAATCAATTAGATTTGTTTGACATGACCTTCCCACTGTGAATCCATGCTGTCTCAGATCCTGTGCTCACTGGATTCAAGATGTTCTACAATCCTTTATTTAAGTAGTGATTCCATAATTTTCCCCACTCTTAAGGTGAGGCTGACTCTATCACCCTACCCCCTCAACTAGCCATAACTTAAACCTGTTGTTTTTTTTCAAAGATATGGTTCTTAAGCTTGCCTTTGAATCCATGAGGTTGGTTCCCTTTATTGTTCTCCATCTCTCCTCTACCCGCCCTTACGTCCTCCACCCCCTACTAACTTATCTCTGACTAGTTCCTTCAATGTATCAAAGACTGCCCTTCTAAAGTCAAGCACTTTGGTTCTTGATTGTGGGTTGCTGACCCTGAGAGCCAATTCAAAACACACAGGGTTGTGGTCGCTGTTCCCTAGTGGCTCCCCCAGTCCCACAGCATCCACCATCTCTGACTTGGTGAGAACACATCAAGGAATGCATTCTGCCTAGCTCAGTAGATTCCTTAACAAGCTGCACCAGTAGACAGTCTTGGAAGGCATCCAGTAATGTCTGACTCCTGGCAGTCTTGGTCACTGAGACCTCCCAATCAATATCAGGTAGGTTCAGTTCACCCAGCACCAGTACTTTCCATTTTGCTACCCCTCTTTTAAGTTCCTTCTTGAGTTCACTTTCCCTTTCCTCCCCTTGCCCTGGAGGCCTATAGATCATCCCTATGTGAAATTTCCTGTCTAAGGCTGCCATGCGTTTCACCCATGCTGACTCATCCTCTCCACTGCTATCCCAATACTTCCATCTTCTGCCACTTCCATACCCTCCTTGACAAAAAAGGCAACTTCTCCCCCTCTACCAGTACTTCTGTCCCTCCTGAGAACAGTGAATACCCAGGGACCGTCATCTCCTAGTAATTTTTATCTGTGTCCCATGTTTCCATGGTGGCCACAAGGTCCACTTTAGTGTCTGCTGTCAGCGCCTGGAACTCCCTGAGTTTGTTGCCTATGCTCCTGGCGTTAAGGCATACCCCCCTCCATTTGACCTTTGCTCTTACTCTACTACTGTCCTTTTGCTTTTTGCATTTTCTTCCCTCCTTGCTTGTGTTTACTGTATACCTTTTACTTTCCTCCTTACTGGTATTCCTCTCCTAGGTCCTATAAACCCTACTCTGTTCCCTGCACGCTGTTTTCAGTTACTGTCTCCTGGATGTCCTCTTCCAAGCAGCATAATTGTGCTTTAAAACTCATTGTCAGCCTACATCTCATGTCAGCAGGTGACACTGAAATTAATCCTGTCCCCTAATACTCCTATCAGTACCGTAGGAAGGGTGGGGCGGGTGGTGCCCCCGCCCCAGGCTCATGCCTCCAAGGGGTGCAGTTTCAAATCAAGCTCCCCTGACAGATTCACTTGCACAGCTGTAAAAATGTTTTTCACTGTAATTACTACTGCCTGACCAGCAGGAGCACATCCCCGCGGAAGGACCAGCAGGTCGGAGGGCAGTCACATGGTCGCGCTGTGACTGTCTCTGACTGCAAGAAAATATGTGGGGTCCCAGGCCACCCAGTATAAAAGATACAGGCGGACTTGTGGAGTGCGTGGGTTGTAGAGTGCAGGGCAGCCCTTGAGATCAGATAAGAGAGAGAGAAAGAAACTGAGGTGAAATTAAAACAAATTAATACTTACAGAAAAAAAGCAATACTAGAGTAGAGAGGACAACTGGAGGCAGCTGAGTAGAGGAGGATAGCAGAGTGAGGAGGAACTTGGAGGAGAGAGAATTGTGTAAGTAACATAAAACATTAACTTAAGCAAATAAGTAAAGAAGCATTGCAAGGCAGCAACTGAACGTTACTAAGCACTCATCTTCATACTGATGATGAAAAAGTGATTTTGACTTAATGACACTCAGAGAGAGAGAGTAGACTGATGTCTGATGACTCACTGTGGCTTGAAGGGGCCGGGGTAGACTCAATGCTTTTTAATTTATCTGTATTTTCTTTTTAATTGTGATTGCTCAATTCTGATGATTCCTGACGTTCTCTGACCTTCATGCTCCTCCTACTTATTTCATCTTTGTGACCGGGGAGGGGGGCCGACTCATCCGTCCCATTGTCCTATTGGAAAAAATAAATAAATAATATAAATTTGATTTATTTAATCTGGTCCTCTCCAGGCAGCCAGGCCCACTCTGGCACCCTCAGACACAGAGACAGTAATCACATTTTTCAAAGAGTTGCCGCCTGCTGGAGGTTTGTCGCATAATCATCTGACTAGTTACTCTGTCTGTAGTCTCTGGGTCTGGCCTGGCATGGCAGCAATGCATGCCCTCGTCATCAACACTGTACCTGGCATCCCACCCTGAGTGACTTCCCGGCCCTGTGGCACACTCCAGTCCTGGCTGGGACCTCCAGTACTCCACGGCTCCCAATTCCAGAATCTCCGTTTTCCCCTCCAGAATCCACCCCAACATACTCGGCAGCAGTGATGAGCCCTTCTCTGTCTAGCTAGCTCTTCTTTTTGTTTTTATAATATGTTAGCAGCTGTCTGAGCCTGTGAGGAGGTTGACTGGGTGAGCACCCTCACTATGATTCTTGACTCTGACTGCTGATTCACCAGGACAGTCTTGGTCAGCACGCAGTCAGAGAGAGTCAAGAATTAATGTGAGGGCACTCGCCCAGTCACCCTTCTCACTGGCTCAAATATCATATATATCAGCCACTCATATATTATAAAAACAAAAAGAGCTAGCTAGATGAGACAGGTTCACTGCTGCTGCCGGGTGTAGGGGTGGATTGTGGAAGACAAGACCATACTGCAGCCAGTACAAAACATACCGCTCTCCAGTCTCCTCTTCAGACTGAGCCTCATTCAAAGCAGCCACCTGCCACCTTCTGGAAACATTGCAAATTTTAAAATATGAAGAACATGCTCACTGTGTGTATTTCCTATACTTACAAAACATTTAGTTTATAAAAAAGTTTCTCCAGATAGCAAGCAGTGTCATCCAAGAAGAAGATAGGAATGTTTCTACCAGCTGTTGTCTTGGGGAGGGGCATATGATACCAGTTAGGGGCATCTTCTGGGGTAAGGTGAGGGGGGAGTAAAGTGCATCTGGACACCAGGAATAGCATGACCTGGGGCAGAAAAGAAGGAGGGGGTAACACAGACACCAGGAACTACTTGACTTGAGGCAGGGTGAGGGGGAGAGGTACTGCTAGATGCCAGGAACTACTTGAATTGGAATTGGGCACATAAAGGGAGTATCACTGGACACCAGGGACTGGGAGTGCCTAACCAAGGGCAAAATTGGAGTGTGCCGCCCACTGGACAGCAGAAATTGAACGAAACTGGTGCAGTGCGAGGCAAGGGGATGTCACTGTGAATGACATGAATTGACTGGACATGGGGAAGGGAGGTGCGACTGAATGCCGGGGCAACCTACCTTGGGGTATGGGGGTAAGGTGAGAGAGAGGGGGTGCCACTGGATGGCTGGGATACCCTGAAACTGGAGAAGGGTAAAGGGGTTCTCACTGCATGCCAGGGATAACTTGGAGCTGGGGCAGGCTGAGTGAGACAGTGTTACTGGTTACCATGGACCACTTGGCATGGGGGGGCCGTGATGAGAAGAAGTGTCTCTGGAAACCAGGGCTGCTTGCCATTAAAAGTCAGCCACATTAGCAATACAAAATAAAATAGTACATGTCTGTTATTAAACATCATGTTAAAAAAGAAAGGAAATGCACTGCAAAAAGTAACTGTAAGCATTAGTTTAAGTTAAAGTATAAACCCCAAAATGTGGGAAAATGCATATTTAGGATAAAAAAGACCTGCCTGTGATTTTGTGGTCCTGTGGGTTTGAGTGAGCGCTCAATGCAGGACTGGCATTACTTTAACTTTGGCACCGTCTTTCCAGGCCCTGACATTTACATACACACCAATGACTTGGGAGAGTGTGCCAAACCTAGAGCTGTGCCAGCACTTCATGCGGTAGTGCTCTATAGTGCTTTTTGGAGTTCCTGCCTTGCTTGATCTTCTTGACCCTCATCACAAGCTCCTGGCCGGCCGCTAATTCCAAACCCACTGCGCTGCTTTCTTAAAGTCCAGGTGGGCGGTGGCTGGCCAGCGGGATAACCTCCCCATCCCACTCATAAGGGCAAATGATTTAATCTGGTCTAGATGGATGACATTTGAAAGGCTGCTGCCTGCCTGATGTTTAAAATACCAAATTTATGATTGAAAACTAAACTGCTACTATAGTGCAATCAGCCCCTCATTTTAATCTGGGGATATTCCATGGGGGAGCACAATATTCCCTGAAATCAGGGGTAGGGAACATGTAGCAAAAGTGTTCAGGAAAAGTCCCAAAACTCACCAAAGAGCATGTAAACCCCCAAGAGCATCTGGGGGCCTTGAAACCCCAGACCCCCATGCTTTATGCAACAATATTTCACAGTATATTTTTTTAAAATGCATATAGGGTGGGTAGTTGATGGCATTGTTGTTCAGCCACTTGTCCACAACTGCAGCTGCACACTCTGATGCCAGCCAGCCAGAGTCTCCTACATCTCATATTCCATGGGGAAGCACAGTATTTCCTGAAATCAGGGGTAGGAAACATGTACTAAAACTGTGTTTTTTTGTTCAAGAAAAGCCCCAAAACTTACCACAGAGCATGTAAACACCTCAGAGCTTCTGGGAGCCGCAAGGCCCCCAGACCTCCGACTCTTTTCTCGAGGGGTGCGCAAAATTTGTCTCTTGCCCAGGGCACCAAAATGTCTTCCTACAGCTCTGTACTCCTTCACCCATGCAACTTCCCAAAAGTTTGAGGGTGGCTCATTTAAACATCCATAGCCTTTTCCCAAAAAATGATTGGTTATTACCTATCATGCTTAGCCTTCGGCTGGATGTACTAGCTATATTTGGAACCTGTCTCTCCTCTAAGGTTCAGAATTCTAGTGTAACTATACCTGGCTATGCTCATGTGAATAGACAGCAAATGTGCTGACTATAGTTGCTTAGGCAACCAAAATCTCTCACAACATCTCGTGAGAATGCCAGTGACCACATCACTGATGATGTCACATGTGACACATACGAGCGGGCTCAAGAGGAAGGGAGTGGCCATAGGTCCTCAGTTGCTTCACTCCAAAACGTGGAAAATGCCATTAACATGCAGGAACAGTTTGTGCTTAAATACTAAGATAAAAAAATGCTTTTTAGCAATTAAAGCAAATATTCTGTAAAAATTAAAGGGCTATTTAAAAGCATATATGAGAAATAAAGTTAAAACATTTTCTCAATAGGCATTTGATAAACATGGCATAGCGTGCTAAAAGCAGCACAACTGAGATCAAACAAACAACAGTTTGAGGTACGAATAAGATAAAAAAACACAAGCATATAGTAGAAAACCTAAAAGAAAAAGATGTTTAAATCCTTGCTTTGTTTTTTAGAAATATGGGGGAACACCACCATACAAAAAAGTCCTTCAAATGAGGGGAACAAAATATCACATCAAATGCTTAGGTAAAAAGATATTTTGGATAATATAAAAGAGGGATACAAAACAGCTAACATACTTGAGGCTCTGACACTATAATATATTTATTTCAGATAATATCAATGCTGCAATCCCATGTGATTGATGCAAACATGAAGTTTTGAATGCATATAGCAACAGATAAGGTGAATATATTTTTTAAGTTGAAGTAATGCAGGCTTAGGTAGCAGCAATACATTAATGTTCAGAATTTGATGTTGATGCTTTAAAAATATATAGCAGCAAATGAGGTTGACAGGCCTCTCTAAGTTAAAAGGACACAGGCCTATGGCAGTAAATATTATATAATGTTGTGGATAGAATGGCAGCATCATCTTCAATTTATTTAGAATACGTGAATATAATTTATAATGTGCAGCTGATGTAAGAGCACAGGGAATGATATAAAGAACTAATGATTTTGAATATTCTAACACAAAGTTTTTTGTGGTACAAATGAGGTTATGTAGTGTGTAAGAAATGAATTCATACAAATGGAAATTTTGTGAATGTATGTAGCAATACTGATATTTGTATACTGTATATATTTTTTGTAGAAGTCAGAAGCCCTTTGAAAAAGATTCACTTTACGAATCGAAACGTCAGGGCGATACAAAAAGAAAAACAAAGAAGAATAAACAAGTTTTGTGGAACTTTATACAAACAGACTCCATTTCTTCTACTTTAAAAAAGTCTAGGGGGATTCTATATATTTATTAGTTTGGTTTACATCTTAGCCAGGCAAGATAGCTTTTAAAGGGGCAGTGGTATTGCAGTCGGTGTCCTCCAGGATTTAATTTTCGATTGCTCTTGCCATCTTCTCTCCCTCTTCCCATGAGCTGCTCCTCCTTAAACTTTCCCTTCCTTTCTCTATTCACATCTTTATTGCTGATGTTACTGCTGCCCTGGTACATCCTCTGCTTTAGTTACTGAGATTCTTTCCTCTATCAGTTCTAACTCCTCATATAGTGAGCTACTACAGTATACTTGGTGACTTTAATATAAATTGCCTCTTGCCAAATGCACATAAATTTACACAAAATTTAAAGTCACTGCAGTTAACCCAATTGATTTATGAACCCACTTGTTTAAATTTGAAATCCTTAAACCACTCCCTACTTGACTGGGTCCTTGCTTATCATCCCCACTATGTAGCAGTGGATGCAGGTATCCTTCTTGTTGCCATCAGTGATTATCATATGGTTTACTGTGTGCCCAAGTTATGTCATACTAAACTCCCCCGTGATTTCATATATCTCAGGTCTTTTAAGTCTTTTGACTTGATCTCCCTCCTAGCTAATGTTTGGTTTATTGATTGTCCCCCATCTCTGCAGCCAGTAATATAAACTCTGCCCAACTTTATTTTCAGTCTACATTTTTGGCTGTTTGTGATCGTCATGCAGACCTGAGAAAAATAAAAGTGTGAGGTTCGCATCTTCCCTGGATATTGGCTGAGGTACTTACTTGACTCCTTACCAGAGACCATGCCTGTTGTACTTTTAAAATCTCTGGCTCCCACTCTTCATTGGCAAACTATAGACATGTTCACAATGCCTGTACCAAAGCCACCAGACTTACGAAGTCTGAATATTTTGCTTCCACTTTCCAAACCAACATTAATAACCCTTTCAAATTCAGGAATGTTATCTATTCCCTTTTCACCATACAGACTCTGTCTCCCTCTCCTATTCTTAAGGTTGGTAACTTAAGCAATATACCATGACAGGGTGTGGGTTATGCTAGGATTTACAATGCCTGGTGTGTTGTTTGGTCATGAGGCTGCAGGCTGAGTGAGAAAAGCACACCAGGCATTGTAAATAATAGCATTAACCCACTCCCTGGAATGGTATATTGCGATTATACAAAGGTTCATTTTTTGTGAGATACAAAAAAATAAAATAAAACTTTTTTGTGTGTGTTTGAATTTATTTTAATTATGTTTGCTTGCACGGATGCTTAAGAAACATTATGTGGCAGATTAGGAGAGAAGCGGGTTGTGGAGGTGAGCCACTGTGGCAGCCAGTGCTGGCACTGCATTGTTGGGCTTGGCAGTGCTCAACCAATGCAGGTCCAGTATCCAGATGACACTGGTTCTGCAGAGTGCCACCAATTTGAAATGATTTTGCTGCTGCAATCAGGGGCCACCTCATCACTGCTGCATCAGCCATTCTGCTGCAATGAGGGAGTGACCCATCATTGCAGGGTGGTACCTACCTTGCCTGGTGTAACATTTTGTCAACGAGGCAGCAGCTATGCCACCTTAGAACCCCATGAAAGCCAACGGGGGTGCCTAATCCCCCTGTTGGCATGCCTCTGACCCAGTTCATTTGCCAAAGGGGCAGCCCACTCCCCATCGGCATAATCCCCCCCATTTTTTGTGTGCTGAGGGGGGTGCCCAATCCCCCTCGGCATCATGCACCCCTTAAGCAGTCTTTCTTTGCCGACAGGGGGCCCAATCTCTGTCAGCTTCAGTCCCTCCTCTCCCAAAATGCAGGTGGCACAATGGGAGCCCACCCCAGTGTACAAAAAACAAACCTGAAAAACCAAAACCTTCCCGCAATGTCTTTTTGTTTTTCTCCCTGAAACCAAGAAAATGGTCCCTCGCGGTGTCTCATGCCCCCTTACCCAACCCGCAGTGGCCAGAAACATGGAGGTGGTCTGTTGTACTATAAAAGTCACCTAAATGTGTCTCTTATACCCTATATGTACCCACCCTCCCCTGCCCGTGGATTCCTTCATGCGCTATTACTGCTGGGTAATATTAAAACAAATTCACCTAGTCTGTGTCTATATAGCTTCCTAAAAGTGAAGCTCATGGCCTGAACTATCTTGCTGACAGCATTAGTCAAACGGTGAACACCAGAGAATTATTGGTATTTAGTGACTTTAACCTGAACTGGACTGTGAGAAATGCCAAGCAATATGAACCTTTGCTGTCTGGCTTTAGCCTAAATCAGCTTATTAATGAACCTACCAGATTCTCTGCATCGGGGGGACAGAATACACTTTTGGACTGGAATTTGACTAACAGGGTTAAGAGAATCATAGAATCTGGGACCCTCCCTGATTCGAACTCTGACCATTCTCTTACATATTGAATCTGGAAAGTTTAATCACCTAAAATGTCTCATACGATCATCCAGATGGGAGACTTCTTAAATTTTACCTGAAATCTTTTATAGAGACCTTGCACTTTCAAACTGGTCTTCTGTTCTATCTACTGTTGATGCCTCTGTTGCCCTTAAGAATTTCTTTAATATCTTCTCCTACCTACAAGATAAGCAAGCCCCACTTATAAAGCTGAAAGTAAGGGTTATTGTCACAAACTGCTTACATAGTGATCTGCTATCACTTATATGAAGTCTAGGGATAAATGCTGGATGAGGTACAAGGCTACTCAAGACTTTTTTTTTTTAACAAGGAGAGACACACTAAGCTGAAAGCTTATTTACAGGTGTGACCTGGGAGCACAAGGAAGTTAAGTGACTTGCTCAGTGTCACACAGTGTGCAAGAGGGGTCTGTGGGATTCAAACCCATGTCTACAGGTTTGCAGCTCAGAGCCTTAAACCACTGTGCTATACTGCACCCTTATCTGTCTTTTGTGTATACAGATGACTCTGAAATGCCTGTATAAAAGCTATACATGTCGCTAAGAGTGACTTTCGTAAATCTACTCTGCTGGCCTCAGTTAGTGATCCTAGGTGTTTCTGGCGTAATATTAAAAATGCATTTAGTTGCTCTATTAAGTACCAAGCTCTAGACATGCTTGTTGGAAGAATAACTTGTAACAATGCATTAACAATTGCTAATGCTTTTAACACCCAGTTTTCTGACATGTTGGCCATCATCTCCTTGTTTGCTGCTCCAAACTTACATGACCAGCTGGAGAGCTCCCATCTTGGATTTGCACTTCATCCACCTTTTTACCTCAAAGCTATGTTAGTAGGTGAAACTCGTAGACTGCTGGCCAGCCTTTCGCCATGTACTAGTGCTGGGCATGACAACATACAGCCTAAGTTTATATGTTTGGACGTCCCATTTCTTGCCTTGCCAATCTCCCATATTTCCAACACGTCACTGACTACGGCAATATTCCTTACTCATTTTTTACAGTTCAATGCTTTATTGATTTTCCAACACAACACAACTTAACATAAATACATGTATGCATGTGCAATTCTTTAAGAAGAAGGCTGCAATGTGACCATGCCTTTATACATATATATATATATACACTGATTGTAAGACATAGGCATTATATTTGTGGTAATATTTAGACAGCCACAGGTAGCTTTGCAATTGTATATTGAACAAGGAGTGCAACAGGTTGTATCGGCTTAAACCTACCTCTATCTGTGTAGTACGTGCCCCAACCATAAAGGAGGTACTACTGCCAGGCTAGACAAGGCTTAAGACAGTCTGGTAGATATATCTTCCAATGGCCTGTCCAAATACCGCACCTGAAGAAGAAAGTGACAACAAAGTAAACTTAGCTCTTTAACAAACAATTAAAAGGCCTAACAACCTTCCATGGCTGTGCTCTTCTACAGAATGATACAGCAACACATAATTAAAGAAAATTAAAGAAAATGTAACTATCCTACACTACTTAACAGATTAATACGGTCTAACTGATAACTATATACAATACTGTCTGCCTATATCTAAGATAATGGAAAGTAAATACTGCATCTATAGGTTAACATAAAGAATATCTCATGTCCTGTCGAACATCAGTAAGTAATAAAGTCCAGTGGTTTATGGAGTGAATAGCTCATCCAACTCCTGCTCTGGGAGCCATATAAGTCATATATGGTGCCCAGCATTGTTCCAGACACCTTATTTGTCCCAGGACTAAGTGGGAACGTCTATCCATTTCATAGACCACCGTAAGGGTATTGAGGATTTCACTCAGGGTTGGCGTAGTGGGGCTTCTCCAGTTTTTAAGAACTATACGCTTCGTCTGCATACAGAGCAGCATTAGCCATCTGAGCTCTGGGGGTGAGAGATGTGAAGCTTTTGATTTCATGCCTAGGAGCATCAGGGCTGCACAGGGAAGGACAGTGTGCTGTAATATCACACTGGCTTCCTGAGAAACCATATCCCATATAGGGGAGATCATAGGGCACTGCCATAATATATGATACAGGTTCTCTGCAGGCTGTTGACAACGCCAACAGTTATCTTGTGCAATTAAACCCATTTTGTTTAGCACTGCAGGGGTCCTGTACCATGAGTGTAGTATTTTGTTACGGATGAGTCTGCTGCGAATGTCCTTGTGGGATGTATAACCAGGTTGCCAGCACTGCTTCCACTGTAAATCGGAGATTGATATTTGTAATGCCTGCTCCCATTTGGACTTAGAGGACTCAAATGTATTAGGCAGTGCCTCTCTGAACTCAGCATAGATTGCTCCAGCAGATCCCTTACTCATATCCAGCCATTTGCACAAAAGGGTCGAGGGGTCTCTTGCATTAAGTTGTTTCTTAAGGAGACCCATTAGTGTGTCTCTAATTTGTAAGTATTTCCAGAAGTCAGAGTTACTAAGGGACCATCTGTCCTGCAGATTTTGGAATGTGTCGATAGTCAAAGACTTGGGAACTAAAAGATCCTTAAGAAACAGAATACCCTTTTCTTTCCATGTAGGCCACCTTACTGGTTTTCCACCTATTTCTACCAGGGGGTTACTCCATAAGGGTATATACAGAAGTGGATTGGGATGGGTCCCCATTTTTTTATGTAAGATCTTCCAGTAACTAATAGAAGGACCTATCACTGGGTGTAAATGAAGGCCTTGGTGATAGTCTCCCCAAAGTAGTGATGCCAACATAGGTGTATTGCTAACTGCCTGTTCCATCACTACCCATTGTGGAGTTTCAGGTGTAGGAGGATGGAACCATTTTAAGGTTTGAGAACATTGGTATGCTATTTTATAACCTTCCATCTGAGGAAGACCCCACCCTCCAAGTCTCAAGTGTGCCCTAAGAGGGTTCCTTCTAAAGCAAGGTTTGTTAGTGCCCCATATGAAGGACCCTATCATCTGATCTATTTTTCGGTACCAGTGGGCAGGTAAGCTAAGAGGAATATGTAAAAAAAAGGTAAAAAAATTTAGGGGCAAGAGACATTTTAAAGGCTGCAATTTTACCTGCCGTAGTGAGATGTAAGTGGCTCCAGCGGTCCAGTTCTGTTTTACACTCAGTCAGTGGGGGGTCTAGGTTATTATCCCACCACTGGGCTATATTAGCCCCTACCTTCATACCCAAATAGGTAATAGTGTCATGCTCCCATTTCAGTCCGAAGTGGGGTACTTTCTGGGGTGAACATAGAGCGTTGAAAGGAAGAATCAGTGTTTTTGATTGGTTAACAGTAAGGCCAGAAATGTGAGAGAATTGCTTTAAAAGGGTACACAATGGAGGGATCGATATTTGAGTGTCCTTAAGAGGAACAAGCAAATGATCTGCATACATCAGAGTGGAACAGTGAGTGCTACCCAGACCCAAACCTGTGATCAGGGGATTTTGCCGTATCGCAGCTGCAAGGGCTTCTACTGCTAGGACAAATAAAAGACGGGAAAGTGGACAGCCTTGTCTGGTACCTCGATGCAACTGGAAGGGATCAGATATTATGGAGTTGGTAAGCACCTTAGCTAGGGAGGAAGTGTAGATGGCAGTAATGGCTGCCCTGAAGTGAGGGCCAAAGCCCAGGTGTTGTAAAACAGTGTGAAGGTAGTCCCACTCTACTGAATTGAATGCTTTCTCGAAGTCAATTGCCAGAGCAGCAGCTGGTGTATGGATCTGCTTGGCCAGATGAATAAGACTGAGAAGCATTCTTAGATGGTCAGAGTTGTATCTGCCTTGTATAAATCCAGCTTGTGAGGGGTGAATTTGGGAGGATAATATTGGGTTTAACCTGTTGGCCAGCGCTTTAGCGTATACTTTGCTATCCACATTAATCAGGGAAATGGGCCTATAGCTGGCAGCTACGTCAGGGGACTTCCCTTTCTTTGGGAGGACTGTTACAATGGCCTCGCGAAGGGTACAACGTGGATACCCTTTATCCTCAGATTCTCTGAATACCTGACATAATAGATGGGATATCAAAGGTGCCATTGCCTGGAGAAAGTCTACTGGGTATCCATCACCACCAGGGGCTTTCCCTTTTTTAAGCACGAGTAGGGCTGCTGAGATCTCCTCCATTGTAAGATGCACTTCCAAAGTGGCAGCTTGACCAGGGGAGAGTTTGGGCAGTTGAAGGGCTTTAAGAAATTACAGGGTGTCAGGCCTGGTCCCTGTGCTGGATGAGGTATAGACCTGGATAGAATGTTGCCATAATTTTGTTACCCTCTTGGGGCTTGGTTTTAACTATCCCTGAAGCTGGATCTTTCATCCCAGCAATAAACCTATTTGTCTGTTGCTTACAGACCTTATACGCTAGGATTTTCCCACTTTTATCCCCATCAGCCCAGTATGAATGTTGAATCCTGAGAAGGTCAGCTTTCCTAGACAGGAGCTCATTTAGTTTCATTCGTACTGTAAGAACCTGTCGGCCACAACTAGAATGGGGAGATGGGTGGGCCATGTCCTTCAGGGCTTTTTCTGCAGAGGACAGGTCCTTAGTAATTCCGCCTCCCTTACCTTCCTTCTGTGAGCTGCATAACCGATAATCCTCCCTCTCATGTAGGCTTTATAGGTTTCCCATGTGTTTTGAGCTGAAGTGTCTGATGGGGGATTGTCTTGCAGGAACATTTTAGTTTCATCCTTAGCCCACTGAATAAATTTTGGATCCTGCATAAGGAGGGGATCGAGCCTCCAGGCAGAAGAGCGCACTAAGGGGGGGCCCCATATCAACAACAGTTGCACTGGGGCATGGTCAGAAATGACAGTGGGAAGAATACCGGACTCCAGGACAAATTAGGTGATAGATTGCGAGATAAGCCAAAAATCTAACCTACTAAATTATGCATGGGCCCCTGAATGGAATGTATAGTTGCATTCTGTGGGATGAACCAGGCACCAAATATCAACTAGCTGGAAGTCAGAGCAAAGAGATAGGGCAGCTTTTGCCCCCAAGTGTGGGTTTCTTTACTCAGATCACTTCTGTCCAGGGTGGGGACTAGGGTGAGATTAAAATCCCCTCCTACCACTATGGGCAAGTGCGGTTCCACCATAGCCTCTATTTTTGTATTTAAATCTAGAAAAAAGGTGGGGTTGTCTTCATTGTGGGCCTACCAAAAAGTGGCCATTAGCGTTATCTAGAACAGCCATTACCCATCTACCCTGTGAATCCGATATACTACTTATAATTGACCAGGAAAGTGATTTATGCAGTAGGACAACCACCTCCCTTTTCTTAGTAGGGGCACCGGCGTGTATTTCTTTTCCCACCCAGTCTTTCACCAAATAGTTGTGATTTTGTTTGGTTAATTTCATATCCTGTACAAATGCCACCTGGGTCTTTAACCGTCTTAGATGTGTTAGTACCTGTTTCCTTTTGGAAGGAGAATTCAGCCTTCTACCATTCCATATTATGAAATTGACTTCAGCCATGATCATGACTAGTATGGAACGCTTTGGAGGAAGAGGTACTGACATTTACACTGGGCAGGGGCATATTTAGTCTGTAATTGGGAAACACTCCGTACTATGTATTCATAAGTCTTATCCCTAGGACACATTTTGTAGTAAGTGATACAGCAACCGACATAAGATCATACATTAACTTTTCCACTAGCGGCAGTTTGCATTGCATTGCCAGTATGCTCTGAGACATCTTTTGAGAACAAAAACTATTTACAATTATTGTGCTATCTTGCACAATGGTCAGCGTAAATAACCCAGGCCAAGGTTCCAACACCTCACAGGCCCTACTCGCCCTTCCTATTGGGCTGTAGACTGTTGTCGAATGGGGGAAGAGGAGCCCACTCCTGTATAAATCCCCAGGCACCATAAACTTACGTGCTTTAGCACCCAAAGCAGTATGAAGAAACTACAGGGAAATTCTGGGAACCACCTATCATATAATAAACACAGTCATGGGGAACTTCTGTTGTGCCTCTATAGGCCCAAATATGGCCCTATATCAAGAATACCCCAAAAATAAGTATGGGGGGAGGTATAAGTGCCCACAGTGTGCCTTGGGGATCCGTAACTTATAATTGCTAAGTCCTGTGATACACCGAGGAGACTCCCTGCATTGCTGCCCTCCCAAAATGTCTCCATGGTAAGGTTCTCCTATCTTCTGAATCATCTCAAGATGCTTTAGGATGCAAGAAAAAATAAATCAGATAAAAGCCTGCCATACATATATTATATTTTTTGAAGACCCCCTAATCATTTCCTTATGGACAGGGCTGTGATATTCACTGATATTCAGGCCTGGAGTACCCCGAGGGAGTAGGATAACCCCCTCCCAGCCTATACCAAAGCCCTGGTTCTAACAAAATCAAAAGGGCACTTATTTACATTTTTCCAGCTGTAATGTTGCTTGACTGTTCCCAGTCTCCACAAAAGGGTGTTGGTTCTTCACTTCATTCTGAAGTTCCTTGTAAGATGATGGGTACAGAAGGGGAGGCTGTGCAGGGATCTTCGGCTACAGACTGAGAGGTACCTTCTGCAATCGAAGCCTCCTGCACCATCTCCTCCTCTGGGTAGGCAGAAAAGTCTGAGGCTTCTTCCGTGGCCTGCGGGGAAAGTAGGTTGAATCTGTTTAGGGTGTAGAAATGGTACAGGGAAATGTCTAGTGCAGTTGCTGCCAATGGGTGTGCTTCCTCAGGGTCCTGGGATCACTCATGAGGATGGTCTTACTTAACATGCCTTCCTGATTGTTGTCATTTATGTGATCTCATTGGGAGGCCTCTATGATTGCCTTGAGCTTGTGTCCCTTCATTAGCCTAGGAAAAATATTGTAATGTGCTTTTATGGTTCAGCACTCGCTGATCTGAGGACACAGTGGGCGCCTGTCTATAGTGAGGGGGCCAATTCACAGTTAAATACTGCATAAGGCTGTCTGGTGTTGAAAAGGAAACAAAGGAGCCATTTACCTTCAGTGGCATGGTCGGCAAGTATCATAGCGAGAACCAGATTCCCAGGGTGTGCATCAAGTGACGAGCCTCGGTATATCCTTTCCTTTGTGCCGCCAAGTTGTGAGAGTAGTCCTGAAATATCAGAATCTTGTTACCCTGCCATGAAAGAGCTCCAAGTGCCCGAGTCCATGCCATGATCCATTCCTTATCAGCATAGTGCAAAATACGTGCCATAATGGGTCTAGGTCTCTCCCCAGTTTGGGAGTTGGGTTAAGTGTCCTGTGCGCTCATTCAGTCATGAGGCCAGGGGTCATATCACTTTTCAGCAGTACAGGAACTCCACTGGGTTCCCATGTTTTACACCCTCCAGGAATCCCAGGAGTCAGAGATTATTGCTCTGACTCCTATTTTCTATGTCATCAAGCTTGGCCTGCAGAAGTTGGATGGTTTGCTCCTGTTCTCTCATAGTAGAGGTAAGAGATCCCAGTGCTACAGTGTTTTTGCTCACATTGGATTAGGTTTGGCATATCCTGGCTTCCATCTGCTTTATAGCCTGGGTGGTATTGTACGAGGCTAAAGTCACCTCCGACATTTGCCGCAACAGTTCCTCAAACATCAGGTTCGTCTGCTGCGCATTAGGACCTGCATAAGTACCAGTGTTGTTACCTTGCGCCATGGCAGTATTTTAAATCTCTGCTTTTTAGCCAATATTGTGAGGCATGATACAGCTTAAAAAGATAATAATGCTCCTCAAGGTGTAAGCTACCCTTGTTCCTGCTACACCTATTCTTTCAGCCAGTTCTTCAGACACAGATTGTGAAAGAATGTCCTGGGGTCAGTAGAGTGATCACACTAAGCGGCCATTAAGCTAGGAGCCAAGCCCTATTCCTCACTTATTGAAGATTGCCAGAGGCATTAACACTCTGCTACAGTATCTTTCCTGGTTATATGTTTCCCTCTACAGCCCAGAATCCTGTAACAGTTTTGTGTAGTGTCCTTTGTATGTTTTGTTAAACTTCAGATCTTCATTCATTGTTATTTCTAAATCCTTTTCTGTCTTAATCTCCCTAATTTCCTTCTCTAATATTGAATACTTAGCCCTTGTGTTTCTACTACCCATATGCATTACAGTACTATTTCTTGACATTAAATTCTAATTTATGAGATTGCCCATTTTTCAAGATTTCTTAATTTGGATTTCAAACAACGTATTACCTCTTCTGAATCCATCACTGAACTTAACTTAGTGTCATCAGTGAACTTTGCTAACCACATACCCCTGTCACACTGCATTGAAGCTACAGAGATATTTAATAATGTGGAGCCCCAGTACAAAACCCTGTGGAACTCCACACATCACTGCACCCCACTTTGATGAACAAACCTCTTATGACTACTTGTTGTCTCATATTATGAAGCCATGATCTTATCCAGCTCACCAGCATTTGAATTAAGCCTATCTCATTCGATTTAGGGTATCAACTCTAAATGCGGCACTTTATCAAAGGCCTTGCTGTAGTCCAGGAAAAAAAGCATCCACAGATAGTCCTTTGTCCAAGGCCTTAGTTATGCATATTTACATTTTCAAACAAAGGATATCACAAGTGTCTGACAAGATCTTTCCTTTTTATGTTGGCTTGCCCGCATGCGCAAGCAACATCTTGCACTAGTGCGGGTCTTGGTAGCGGCTGCTGTTGAGCGAATGCAGGGCACCCATCAGTAGGTCGTCCTCATTCCCCAATCAGCCTGCATGCCACCACCACACCATGCATTCGCATAATGGAAGCGAGCACATCAAAGCAAGGTCCATAATCCGAGCAAAAGCTCGTCATACGCCAGCGGTCCTTTAGCGCCACCTTCGCCGCCATTATGACCATGGTCGGCAAGCGGTGGCCGCCTCAAGCTTCCCAACATCGGGGTGCCCAATCCCCTGTCAGCAACCCCATGTTTGTGTGCCGCGAGGGAGCCCAGTCCCGTCAGCATCACCCCCAAGTGTTGAATGCCGAGGGTACCCAATCCCCTTGGCTCACGCTCCCCCTTTCTTTGTTTGCTGGCGGGGTGCCCATTCCCCCATCGGCATTACCCCCCATGTTGTGTGCGATGAGGTGCCCAATCCCCCGTTGGCTACTGACACCCCAAAACCCACTTAGGTGGCATGCTGGAGCCCACCTAGCATGCCAAATGCTAACCAAGGTGAAAACTGTCCCTTAGCGGGTTTCCTTTTTTTTACCTGCAAAGCGAAACCATCCCTCATAGTCTAGATGCCCCTCCCCCACCCGCACCCACCACTGTGCACCTGCCTCCCTCACCCTCCCTTACCCCATACTTACCTCCGGACTCCGGCGCCATGATCTTCCGTGGACTGGGAACACGTCTGCACTCTTCAAAGCCGACCGCGAACTGAGGAAATGCAGGTAAGCTGTATAATGCAATGAATAGGGTTTTTTCAACTTTGCTGCATATCTCAGGCATTTCTTGGAATTTTGGCACCAAATTTTCAACATGGGGTTTTTGGGGCTCCTCCTCATGAATTCTATCACTATCATGGTGTTAATCAGCCTCGAAAGGTGATTTTGCACTCACTGTGCGAAATCACCTTTCCGGACCCATTAACAAAATGACAGTGGCAGTGTTCATGAGGTGGCCTCTCAAAAAGCCTATGTTCCAAATTTGGTGGAAAAAATCCAACAAATGCCTGTTTTACGAGCATGCGTTGCGCAGTTGCTACACAGCCTTGTAACTTTGCGCATTCACAATATTTTAACACAGGATTTTCAGCATTGGCATTTTTGTGCACCTCCTTGTGAACAGTACAGCTGTCATTTTCCACATCCTGCCCGAAATGTGTTTCCGCACTTCCAGTGCACAATTGCGCAGTCGCTGTGGGAAATTAGTGTTTGGGCCAGATTATGAAAATGACAGTGGCACAGTTCATGAGCAGAGCTCCTAGAATGCCTATGTTGAAAATTTGGAGCTGATATTCCATAAAATGACTGTGTTACAAGCGTGCATTGGCAGATTGCACGCATGCTTGTACCGTCATGCATTTGTGATATTTTCACTCTGGATTTTCACCATTGCCATTTTTACACACCTCTTGATGAACAGTACAGCCATCACTTCACATATGCTGCCCAAAATGTGTTTCCTCACTTCCGGCACAGAATAGCGTGGTCGCTGTGCGAAATCACTTCTTTGAGGAAATGACAGTGACACTGTACATGAGCAGAGGTGCTAAAATGCCTATGTTGAAAATTTGGTGCTGAACACCCATAAACTGGCAGTGCTGCAAGCCTGCCTTGCATATTTCCCATGCACCCTTGCAACTCCGCAAATTCCGTATATTTGTATGCCACATTTTCAGCACTGGCATTTTATTACACCTCCTTATGAACTGTGCAGCTGTCATTTTTCACATCTTGCCCAGCATGTTTTCCCCGCACTGCACTAACAAACACCCACAGGGACACCCTAACACCTCTCACTCTCTGCAGGGTGGGAGTGGGTTGGCATCAGTTCAATACTTGACTGCCACTCCTATGCTGCATCTCTCTAACTCCTGCACTGCCAATGGCAGCAAGACAACATTCAGCATTGACAAATGCTTGTTAAAACTGTGCTGGGTATGATCCATCATGTTATTTTCGTGACAAATATTTCTATTTCCTCTTTGATAATAGCTTTGAGAACCTTGCCCAACAGTGAGGTTAAACTAACTGGTCTCTAATTCTGATAGTTGGCTTTGTCCCCCATTTTATCCCCCATATGATGGTATCACATTTGCCTCTCTGAATCTGTAACCACTTCCTCTGTGTCAAGATAATGCTGAAATATACTAGCACTGTGGCCAGCTATTTCCTCACCCAATTCCTTAAGCAATCTTGGACATATTTCATCTGAATCCAATGACTTATTAGGGTATATCTCCTGAATTGCTGAAGGGATTATTATAATACTGCATCCCTTTCAACATTTACTCATAATAAAATTGGTAAAGGAATTCAAAAATGCAAGGGATAGGCATAGGGAAACCTTAGTGGTAGGAAAGGGAGGGTAAAGCTGTAGATCAAGTAGGGTATGTGATACTGCAGAAGGTAGGGGAAATGAGCAGACTAGGTTGGCCAGGTGACCCTTATCTGCAATCAGTAGCTATGTTTCTATGATTCAGGTGTATTGGTACATGTTTGAATAAATGACATCAGTGGCAGGGAGGAAGATCAAAACATGACTGAAAGAAGTTCTTACCATAGAAAATAAAATTATAAGTAGGAAAGCAGATGCTATCTTCTCACTGATCTATCTTGTACCTAAAGTATGAATTGTAGTGAGAGATAAAGATGACATAATGGGAATTGAACCCAGGCCCATGGAATACCATCTCAGTAGGTCACATTATTTATTTTTTACTACAGTTTGAGATTTAAATGACTTAGTAGACATTAATACTGCACCAAGTAAACAACTACTGTAATTGTCACCTAAAAGATGGAATGTCAGGATAAATGCTTGGATCAGATACTGGTGCACTGAAGAAGGATTCATATTCTATAGAAACTGGATGTTCTTTAATGAAAGACATCATCTTTTCGGGAAAGACAAATTGCTCCTGAATCAGAACAGAGCAAGCATGGTGGAAAACTGCTTAAGCAGAACAATAGAGAAGACTTTGATCATGGGAAGGGGAGGGATTCTGGAAAACAGTAATGACATCAGAAAAGGACACAATGTGGAGATGGAAGTAAATGAACAAACTAATATCAAACAATTTAACTCACAGAAGGTGGAAAGCAAGATAAATAAAGCAACATAAAGGGCTGAAAAAGTGAAAAGGGAACACAAAGAATCAAAAGGCAACTAGTGATGCAGAACACAGTATGTACTTAACAGTAAGACCCCTGAGAAATAACTGGAGCGGGCTAAAGTCCCTGATTACTGTAGAAGAATAGGATGGTCAGTACAACTTGTATCAAACCATAATATAAATGAAATGCTTTAGCATTTCTCAGCATGTTACATACAACATCTGTTACTAGGTCCAACACAAATCCTTGTATGAACTGTTTGTTATCTAAGAGTTGCAACTTAGTTTGACTTTGCATTGTAACAGAACTGCACATATATTCCAGGTGAATTGCAAAAAAAAAAGTTTGTAAACATAACCTATGAGTTGGTTAAGTGTTGACAAAAAATGGAAGTTGCTAATGTATTTCTAACTTTAACAATACAATTCAAAATCAACCCATTGGAGTGAGAGTTTAATGTGAATTGCACTGCAGTAGTAATAGCAAAGATATGATTAGAAAACAATGGCCTGTGGGGAATGGAGTTAGTGAATTACAAACTATACAGGAAGGACAGATCATTAAAAACAGATAATGAGCAAAATGGAGTTCATCAACTCATGAACTGTGATGAACATTCGTGAACATGCATCAGCATTCAACAGATGTTCTTCAATTGAGTTCATGAACTGTTCATCAGCACAAAGTTTATTAAGTTGATCTATTAACAAATTGCAATGAACCAAACAACAATTGATTTGAGGCAGTATAGCACAGTGGATTCAGGCTCTGAGCTGTAGATCTGAAGACCTGGGTTTGAATCCCACAGCCACCTAGGTACGTACTCTGTGATCCTGAGCAAATGTTGCATTTGTTAAAATAAATAAATGGTCATGGCCAATTATTTATTTTGTATGGTAAAACAACTAAGGATTGAATATGTCTCATTCTGTACCAAGGGGAACAAGAATATATGCAAATATAGCCATACACAATACATGTCATGTATTAATATATAGGCTTGTTAACCAAAGATGTGCATGCTAAAATTCATTTTGCACACAGCATTGTATTCTGAGTTGATCTAATTGTTGTTAAGCACTGTAAGTATAGTCTAAAACAGAACATAATGTGTCACCCCACACTGCTAAAAAATGTCAAGTCTGGCTATGGTACATGTGTCAGATTGTCTTTCCCCATTCTGCCTTATTCAATAACTGCTTATTATATATGATAAGTGATCTATGATGTCATTTTGATTATTTGTGCATTACAGAGCTGAACAATTCCTTCACTGTTTGAACATCATGTATTAGATCTGACATGAAATAAAGCATGGAAAAGCACTGAATCATTTTCATTGTCACCCTCTGACCTATCTGCCACAGTAATGTTTCAGCTGCTGTGACAAAAATGACATTACACACAAATGCAGAGACGTGTATCAAAGAACAAATTTGAAATGGTTTGAAATCTAAAAAACAGTCCTTCTTTTTTCCCATTCTTAACAAGAGCTGGAGGAGCACTGTAACATTTGAAACTTCATTAAGGATTCTGTTCTCAAAACTATTTCCAGAGGCAAAGAATTAATAAGTTTTGGCATAATTGCAGCAGATACATTCTTCTTTTGGGGATTGTCAGATTAATTATTTTAACCAATGTAGATTACAAGAAGCATAAAACAAACTTGTTGGTGCAGGTCCCCACTTGGATACAAGGTTGTGGTTCCCAAAATTCTCATGACTGACTTACAGAAGGTGATTTTCCATCCACCTATTTATCAAAGTTAAACTGAGATACTCTACATCTGTCCTGAAGTGCTGCATAACATCTACATAACAGCCCACTTTAAAATGACATGTTAATGAGTTAGATTATTTTTTATTGTACATATGTTCTTGAATAATATACACAGATTACTGTAATTTAACATGCATACTGTGAATCATTGTACATATTACAGTAATTCCATATGAAAGCTTTAATGTACCCAACAAAGCCTATGGTTGCTTGAAACTACTGTACTTGTTATTGTCCTCACTATGTTCTGTATTGTTTCCCCGATGTGGAACAATTGTAAAAGAGCTTTGGCTCAAAGGTGTCTTCCGTAATAATAACAAACTAAACATAATAAACTAAAACTAAACATAAAGATTATAACAGGAACAAAATTCTGCCTTCAGAAAAACAAACTTGGACTGCAGCTTTGTAGCAAACAAGGAAAGTTTATTTAGCTAATGGAAGGAGGAATTAGGGTTGGTAAGAGGGGAAGGTGAAGTCTCCAATGTGTCAAAGATCACCTTCAAGCCTCATTGCATCCTACACTGGTCAATGATCTATCCTGTGAATTCCTAGTAGCCAATATTGGATTATACCATGGCAGAAAAAAATTGATAATGGCAGTTGTTTATGTTCCTCCCAGTTTGATGGTACAGGGCTTTAACACTTTTACAGATGGTGTAAATAATCTGAATTGAAATCATAAGAAACTCATTCTTGGTAATTTCAGTGTTAATTGGCTCTCTGCCCCCTCAAAGAACCCCCCTTATGGGTAAAATATAAATAGTCCACTGAGACACTAATTGATTGAATGCTGGTGTCCCATCCTGACAGAATAAATTGGGTGGAGATGCTACCCCACTTGATTAGTGACCACTACCCTATCTGTTGTGCCTGGACTGCTGGGAAAAAAAGACCTCCTCCAAAATTTGTATAGACCCGAGCTGTCATAGAGGATCAAATACATGACTTTAAAAGGTACCTTAGTGACTTCCGGCGACATCATCAGAGGAGGAGCATCTAAGGGAACAGAGCTCCGCATCTCAACATCCTAATCAAACAGAACCCCATCAGCAGAACATTTCTTTTCCTCCAAAATTGATAAAATGCAGCAGATCCGCATAGCAGCTAAACAAAGGCTTAAAGATTTTGGAGTGGACAGCCCACAGTGCAAGCGGACACTCAGAAACCAAAAAGATGGAATATCAGGTCCTGCATCCTCAGACCCAGAGTTTGCTGAGCAGACCGGAGAGCCGGAAGAAGACAAGACTAACTATACCATCACATCCAAAAAGTTAACCATGAAGCTGCAAAAAAATTGCCACTAAGCTCAGAAAAAAGCAGTTGGATGTCTCTGACACAAGGCAGGAGCTAAAGGAGGTGAATATTAACCCTTAAGCTGCTGACAGAATTAAAATGTATAGGAATTCTGGACTGTTATATCAGTCTGTGGCACAGCAAGGGTCAAGGTGGGGAACTGGAAACTGGCCTCATGGAAGTTAGTCAACAAGAAATGCATCACAACACAATTCTGCTATATCTATACCAG
This sequence comes from Neoceratodus forsteri, assembly GCA_016271365.2. Taxonomy (NCBI): domain Eukaryota; kingdom Metazoa; phylum Chordata; order Ceratodontiformes; family Ceratodontidae; genus Neoceratodus; species Neoceratodus forsteri. The sequence continues at coordinate 31,609,817 of CM028129.1, forward strand.
AAAGAGAAAGAAACCACATGGAAATTGAGCAGAGATCACGGCAAAATAATTTACTGATTCATGGAGTCCTGGAGGGGACTGAGACAGGAGCGGTGGAAGAGTTCCTTACCTCATTCTTGAAAGAACTGTTCTGTTGGGGTGAAACAGTCCCACTACAAATAGAAAGGGCCCATCGTTCACTCGCTCCCAGGCCCACTGATCCAAAAGCTAGACTGAGATCTATGTGGTGAGGTTCGTGGACCATTTGATAAAATTGAAAGTGCTCAGAGCAGCGTGGGCTAAGCAAGAAGTGCTCTTTGGAGATGTCTGCTTATATTTTGATCACGATTTCTCACCCCAGGTCATGGATCAATGCAGAGAGATTCTGAAGGCGATCAAGGAACTGAGGGTTAAAAACATCCTTGAGCAGATTTTTGCACTGGCTCAGGTCAAAATATACCTCGAAGGTGGTCCCAAGTTTTACCAGAGTATAGAAGATGCCTCTCCCATGCTGAAAACACTGGGAATCTGGGGAGGCCTCCTCGACTAGGGAAACTGAGCAATTCAAGATACACTGAAAATGTATCAGTGGAACACACAGGGACCTCGGAACAATGGAAGAGGAGTGCCACCATTGACCATGAGGCACTGGAAGGCCATAGCTACCAGCCAACTGAAGAACCACCGAGATGAAGACCTGAAGACTTCAAAACAGGCTGGCTGATAGATCCAGCTAGTAAGTCATGTTTCATCCTGTAGAAAACTATCTTAGACTGCCAAATATCAGAGTTAAATGTTTTAATTCTCGATTTTGGGGGGATATTTTTAGTAAACTGATACTGAAAGAAGGGTTGTTATATTGGAGGGGGGAAGGTAGAAGGAACTAACAATTCCCAGGGATTAAAGGGGTTTCAAGATACTTTTTCTTCCCACAGTCCTTTGTAAGGAGCTCAATGTACCAGAGGTTCTAAGGGAAAGTGAGAGTGACCCATGATCCCAAACAACTCACACTAAAGGGCCAGATCACCAGGGCAGGAGGGGGAGGTGGAGAAACTGTGTGCGCAGTGTAAACCCTCTGAGAAACAAACAGCCAGGGTAAAACATCATGCAAAGGATTGAATTAGAAGGGTAAACACCTGCCAAGAAGCAATGATCACTGGGGGAGGGGCATACTGAAAGAAGGATACAATGACCTCCACCTGGGAGAGACACACGGGGACTAGGGCAAGAAAGGGAACCAAAACAACCCACAAGAAAGAGAAAACCCACTCCCAGGGGTCACTTTTGGTGGAGGGAAAACCTTAGTACAAAAAAGGCTGAGGACCTGGAAAATGAAAATCTGTGGGGAGTCTGAAATACGGTACAAGTAAAATTGAAATTGTGGGGTTTTGATAAGAGCAACAGAAAGGGGGAGAATGAAACAAAACAGATCAATATAAAGTTGAGCCAATCCTGAAAGCAGCCAGACTGGTGGGGGGTGCAGAGATCACATACTCATACTAACCCTGACGTCCAAGCACAGGAAAAAGAAGGCTGCCGCTGAAACACGCCAACACCCCTGCACCTTACAGTCCACAAAGGTTGAGGCCAAATCCATCAAACCACAGGGCTGTGAAACCAACAAGTTTAGTCAACCCCAGAGTGGCTGGAACTCTGAACCATTGATGTCGACAGAGGTAACATATGTTATTAGGAACACCAGGCTTAGGGCTCATAGTTTGGTTCATAAGAGGTGTTGTTTGTATATAAATATGTCTGGTACCATGAAACAGCGAAGCACTCTATATAGTTTTCTTAGAGGTTTTGTTAAAGTTCAGATTTGTGTTGCAGAAAATGTGTCAATAATGCAAGCAAGAAAATGTAATAGAAACCAGTCACCATGTCAAACTTAGTTGTAGTGTCATATAACATTAAGGAGATTAGCGCTCCCATAAAAAGAACACAAATCATTCAGCAACTGAATAGATGGGGCACTTCACTGGCATTTCTGCAAGAGACCTACCATTCCCAATCAGAACATCTCAAACTAAGGAGAAGTTGGGTAGGGGCGGTGTACTCCTCAGCATATGAAAACCAAACACATAGAAGGGGAGTGGCAATACTAGTTAAGAACCCCCCCTCGGTGGTAGAAAAGGTCAAGGAAGATAAGGAGGGCAATTCACAAAGCTCACAAGCCATTACCGGGGAGTACCCTGTGTATTAATCAACTTATATGCCCTGAACAAAAACAGAGATAGGGCATCTTTCTTTGAACACCATCTGGTCAGACAGCCATCCAAAGATAACTCCCTGCATATAGTGGGGGGAGATTTTAATTGTACCATACAGCTCAACTTGGATAAGACTGGCAGGGTGACCAGAGAATTGCAGAAGGAAAGTAAAAAGTTAAGAGGGTTGCTTGAGGAGTCAAGGCTAACAGAAGTCTGGAGACACACTTATGGCAGGGATAGAAATTACGCATTTTTCTCACACCTCCACAGTCAGTACTCCAGGATAGATTACTTCCTGATGTCCACTAAATGCTTACATCTCCTGGACAAGTGTGATATTAAGCAGACTATAGCATCTGACCATGCACCAATAGACCTGGAACTGACGGTGACTCCCACTCCTAAGAACACATTCAGGAGGCTTAAAGTCTCACATTTAGAAAAACTGGATTTTTGCAAGCTAGTACAAGGGGAAACAAAATACTATCCACAGAACAACAGGGAGGGGGAGACCTCTAAGGTGGACAGATAGGAGGGTTTGAAGGCCACACTACAAGGAGTGTGTATACGATATGCCTTGGGTGAAAAAAGAGAGAACAGCAGACACAGACTGGAAGTAGAAGAACAGCTATATGGCCTAGAGGCAGAACATAAAATTAAATTGAACCCAGCCATGAAACAGCACCTCCAGGACTGCAGAGAAAAATTGAAAGGAGCAGGGAAATCCTAGCCCCCCCCCTCAAAATATCAGGGTACTAAGTGAGGTAGACACCAACATAGAGATGTCAATAGGGAGAAGCGCAGGGGTAAATGGAGAAAGTGACAAATGCAATAAGGACTGGGATGGGGCAAAAAGGGGTAAGGCCATCAAGAAATGGAGGTATTAGTACCAAGGCCCTAGTCTGGGCAACAAGCTCCCCTGAACTGGTGGCCTTGATGGAAGAGGATGCCTGGATATTGTTGGCAGTCACAGAAACATGGTACACAGAGAACCATGACTGGGATGTTAACATACCAGGTACACAACCTACAGGAGAGACAGGGAGGGCAGAAGAGGGGTTGCTCTCTATGTAGGGAAGGATAAAAGCAACTGAACAAAAGAGTAAACAGGGAGGAGAGGAGGCACTGTGGGTCACCTTAGAGACTGGAAATGGCACCACAATCCGCACAGGGGTTGTATATAGATCCCCATGTCAGGGGAGGGAATGGACAAGGATATGGTAGAAGGCACACTTAGGATGGCAGAGAAAGGGGAGATACTGTTGATGGGGGACCTTAACATGACAGATGTTAACCGGAGCACCTTTGCAGCAGCCACATCCAAAAGCAGGGTCATTCTTGATGCCCTTCAGGTGGCATGCCTCAAACAGCTAGTTTTGGAACCCACTCATGAAGGAGCAATCTTAGACCTCATACTCTCAAATGGGGACAGTGAGAGGATCTCAAATCTAGAAGTGGGTAGCCATTTGGGAACAAGTGACCACCAAACAGCGTGGTTCACGATAAACTCAGCTACAGAGTCAAACCATACAAAAGTGAGGGTTCTGGACTACAGGAGAGCTGACTTTGGCAAGATGGGAGAGCGCCTTAGAAAAGCACTAGCAAACAGACTAGAAGGAGGGGTTGAGCAACAATGGGCAAATATCAAAACTGCCATCACAGAGGCAACAAGCCTTTGTGTGAAGCAAATAAACAAAATGAAAGAAAAAGCCACTATGGTTCTTAAAAGAGGTGGTGGTTAAGGTTAGGGAGAAAAAGATAGCATTTAGGAAGTATAAGGAAACACAGAAGGAGCGGGACAGAGAACTGTACCAGTTAAGGCAGAAGGAAGCAGGAAGGGTAATCAGAATAGCAAAGGCACAAACTGAGGAAAAGATAGCTAACTCGGTTAAGAAAGGGGATAAAACCTTTTATAGGTATATCAGGGAGCGTAGATAGACAAAGGAGGGATAGTGAGGCTAAATAGAATGGATGGTGGGTGGGCAGAGAGTGACAGTGATAAAGCAGGGATACTGAATGAATACTTCTGTTCAGTATTCACAAAAGAGGAAGTGGGGGAGGTGCCTAATCCAATTAACAAAAGCACTCTGGAGAGGGGGGTTGATCCCAGTCCTTTCACAGAAGAAAGGATTCTGAAAGGACTCCTAAAACTGAAGGTGGACAAAGCAACGGGGCCAGATGGAATTCACCCCAGAATTCTAAAAGAATTAAGCAGAAAACTAGTGACATCACTGAGTACGCTTTTTAACAAATCATGGGAGGATGGCATGGTACCTGAGGACTGGAAGAAGGCGGATGTGATTCCCTTCACAAAAGTGGGACCAAGACGGAGGCAGAAAACTACCGACCTGTCAGTTTGACCTCTGTGGTAGGAAAAGTGATGGAATCACTTCTGAAGGAAAGAATCGTTGAGTACCTAGAGGCCAGTGGGGCACAGGACCTAAGGCTGCATGGGTTCACAGCGGGAAGGTCATGTCAGATGAATCTAATTGATTTCTTCGACTGGGTGACCAAAGTAGTAGACCAGGGGAGGGCTGTGGACATGGCCTACCTAGACTTTAGCAATTCATTTGACACAGTCCCACACAAAAGATTAGTAGTCAAATTAACCAGCCTGGGAGTGGGTCCCAAGGTGGTAGCCTGGGTAAAACATTGGCTGAACAACAGGACACAGAAGGTACTTGTAAATGGAGTCCACTCAGAAGAAAGAGGGGTTACTAGTGGGGTACCGAAGGGTTCAGTACTGGGTCCAGTCCTTTTTAATGTCTTTATAAGTGACATTGCAGAGGGACTGGAAGAAAAAGTATGCCTCTTTGCAGATGACACAAAGATCTGCAACAGGGTTGATACACAAGGAGGTGTGGAAAGGATGAGAAGGGACTTGGCAAGGTTGGAGGAATGGTCAGAAGTATGGCAGCTTGGATTCAATGCAAAGAAGTGCAAAGTAATGCACCTGGGAAACAAAACCCAGGGGAAGATTACACAATGGGGGAGGTAGTAACAACAACAAAAATGGAAAGAGACCTATGGTAATCATATCAGATGACCTTAGGTTGGCAAGCAATGTGAGAAGGCGGTAGGGAGGGCTGGGGGGATACTGAGATGTATAGGGAGAGGTATCACCAGCAGAAAACAGGAAGTTGTTATCCCCCTGTACAGACAGTTGGTGAGACCCCATCTGGACTACTGCGTCCAGTTCTGGAGACCCCATCTCCGCAAGCGCATAGACAGGATGGAGGCAGTTCAGAGGAGGGCAACTAAAATGGTGCAGGGTCTGCAAGAGAAGCCATATGAGGAGAGACTAAAGGAGCTTAATATGTATACCCTTGAGGAAACGAGGGAGAGGGGGGACATGATAGAAACGTTTAAGTAGCTCAGTGGAATCAACAAATTCCAAGAGGGTAGCATCTTTCAGAAAAAGAGATGTGCAAGAACAAGGGGACACAATTTGAAGATAGAGGGGGGACAGCTCAGGGGCAATGTGAGGAAGTATTTTTTCACAGAGAGAGTGGTGGACAATTGGAACAGCCTTCCTGAGGAGGTTGTGGGGTCTAAAACTGTGGGAGAATTCATGAATGCATGGGACAGACATTAGGCAATTTTTGTGGGGGGGTATGAAGAAATAGGCTGTTGGTTAAATAGGATCTGCAGCTTATCCTCTCGGTAGGGAAATGGGCAGACTAGTTGGGCCAAGCGGTCCTTATCTGCCATCAAAGTCTATGTTTCTATGTTTCTAATTAACAAGTCTACTGGAAAAAAAATATAGGGGAGGTGTGATACACACATAAACGCTATTATGAGGCTGGAAACAGGGAAAGGAAATTACTAGCCTGGCAATGAATAAAATAGATGATCAATATGAAAGTAATACAAATTTTAAAAAGGAGTAATGACCCTACCGCTTATACAAAAATAGCAGAAATATTAGGAGTATTTGCAGAGTACTATAAACAGCTATATTCAGATCAGTGGGGAGCAGAGGACGAGTTATGGCAGGGTGAATTCCTAGGTTCTGAGGACCTGCCCCACCTATAAGAATAGGGGAAGAAAACCTTGGATGCCCTCATTTCCCAAACAGAGATAGCCACAACAATAAAAAACTTAAAAAGTAGTAAGGCACCGGGAAAGGAAGGGGCTCCCATCAGAATTCTATAAAAAATTCAGTGAACAGGTTAACCCCATACTGCAAAAGATATTCAATAAAATACTAAAATTGGAAATTCCTGGCAACAAGCGCAGATAACAGTGATCCCAAAACAAGTGAAAGACCCACAGTCTTGCAGCTCCCACAGACCTATATCTTTATTACCTGTAGATATGAAGATATTTACTTCTATCACGGCTAATAGGCTGCAAAGTTACATCCAAAAACTAGTCAATCCAGACCAGACAGATTTTATAAAATGAAGACTACAACAAGATAATATCCGACGGCTCCTAAACATCTTGACCTCCCAGAAGGCTTCCAAACATGTCCAGCTGACCTGTCATTAGATGCAGAGCAGGCATTTGATAGGGTCAGATGGGAATATTTGAAAGGGGTCTTGGTAAAAATGAAGTTTGATTCAGGCTTCTGAGCATGTATTGAGGCACTATATAGAAACCCAGAGGCAGTTGTAAAAGTAAACAGGGTGAACTCCAATAGATTCCCTCTGGCTCAAGGAACCAGACAGGGTTGCCCTCTTTGCTAGCTGTTGTTTGTACTCTGCATAGAACCCCTGGTGGTGAAGAGTAGAGACAACCTGACCATACAAGGTATAGGAGTGGCAGGTAGGCAACAAAAAATCTCCATGTATGTAGACAATGCCCTAATATTTATAAAAGACCCAAGAAAATCCATATCCCAAGCACAGAAAGTTTTGGAGGAATACGGGAGGGTTTCCGGATATAAAGTTAATGACACCAAGACAGAAGCCATACATATCAGCGGGGTACTAACACTGGAGAACAGGACACAATTACCATTTGTGTGGGCTAAGTAAAACAGGATAAAATATCTAGGGATTAATATCACCACAAATGTTAAAGAGTTGTTCAAATTAAATTATGACAAACTAGCCAGGAATTGCCAGGCAGACATGGAATGATGGCGCTTACTTCCTTTCTCACTCCTAGGTAGAATAGGCATCTTGAAAATGAATATTTTGCCAAGGTACCTGTTCCTCTTTCAAACACTGCTGGTTGGCATCCCGGGAACATTCTTGTGGCAACTTTAGAAAGACGTCAAGCGTTATGTGTGCGTGGGGTGGGGGCTGTGGGTAGAAAAGGAACAAATTGGTGTTACCACAGGAGGAGGGGGGGTTAGGTCTCCCAGATTTTAAACTCTATTATGTAGCTGCCAAGACCCCTTACCATATCACATAGGCTAAGCAAACAGAGGACTCCAGGTGGTATGATATGGAGAACAGACCGGTCTTGCCTATCCCACTCTGTGCCCTGCTTTCAACTAAGATTAATGCAAACCTGAAAAAACAGATTCTCAACATCTGGATAAAGCATTCCTTCTCTGTCATTACAAAAATAAGAGCATTAACAAACACACACCAAATGAAACAGGCCCCCTAACCCTAATAGTGGGTGACCTAGACTTTAAGCCCGGATATCAGGACACAGTTTAAAAATGGAACAGAAAAGCCCTAATAAAATATGAACAATTAGTGGAGGGGGATCATTGCGTCGCGTTCCAGTCTACAAAACTAGACATCATTTAGATAAGGCAGATATTTATAGGCTTCTGCAGGTCAGAAGTTACCTCTTTTGCTCAGGTGTGAGCCACAGAATCAGTAGAGACAAAACAGCATAGGAGGAATTCCTTCACTGGAATACAAGAATTGCAGAGTGTGCAGGATGTATATCAGGTATGTATAAAATACTGGTGCAAGTCAGGGGTACCAACCTGGAGGACATAAGGCTAAAATGGCAAGAAGAGTCAGGGATCCTGATACCAGAGAAACAGTGGGGAGTGTCTGAGGGACTGGCGAGTCTCAGCGTCTCAAAATTGGAAGGAGTTCAGATGGAAAATACTCAACAGATTTTTCTATGTCCCCACGGTTACCAGGCACTTTGGCTTCACAAACACAGACCAGTGCTGGCAGAATTGTGCTAAAAGGGGTACACACCATCATATACTCTGGTCCTGTCCTAAGATTAGGGATTGCTGGAACCAGATCAGGGATGAGCTATCGCAGATCGGGGGGTACCCATACCAGACATTTCCATGTACCACATATTAGGCCTTCCCATTCCTGGAGTAAGGAGCAGAAAGAAAAGAGAAGTTGTGCAATGTATGACCCTGGTGGCCCTCAAAACAATAACAGCACACTGGCTGGACTCAGAAACCCCAACTATGCAGGAATGGAAGGTGAAGGTGTCTGACATTTACAATATGGAACAGGTGACAGCCACCTTATGCCTCACAATGGACCAATTTGCAGAACACTGGGAGGGTGGACCAGATGTACAATGCCTGAGATGGAATTAAGTTCATAGGGGCTGGAGGGAGCAGCACACCTCCACAGAAGAGGGGGGAGACACCCACTTGACATAAACCAGAAAAGGCACAGGTGTTATAGGATTAAATAAAACACACGTGACTTGAACTGAAATAGACACACAGAACCACTGCTGTACATAGTTATGACATTTATCATACAAAGTTATAGGTTTGACAAAAAAGATGTTTATTTGTAACAGACTAGCATGTAGTAATAGATATAAGTCCATACCAGTTCCCGTCAGTCATCATGGTCTTAAAGGGAATAATCCCTTTTACCATAATATCATACTGCAAAACCCTTCCATGATGCAAATCATTTTACTTTTTGCTAAGCAGGTGTCCCTCATACACCTGATTCTAGGCTGGAGGTGCCATGAAACACCAGATGAGCTGGAGGTAGTGGACCAGATGCCAGGACATCCATGCAGATAAAACACAGGCTATGGAAGGAGAACAGAAAGACTATGGGAAGGTAAGACAAACCTTTACTTCCTGCTCATCGGTAAATCCTGAGGTGGATACATCCAACTTTGAACAAAACAGGAATAATACATAAAGGCAAAATACAGCAGTTATGAGGAAAAGGGCAGAGGTGCCTAATACGATCTAGATATTCATTTAAGATAACACAAATGGGGATTGTGTATTAATAGATTTCTCAGTCATGTCACAAGGGCATTTACCCCCCTCATTTAGTTGCTGTGGGAAGGAGTAGGGAAAAGATGTAACCAATGAAAATAAATGTTGAACATAAGTTCCTGAAATCTGTAGTAGCATGTATATTGTGTGACTTCCTGACACTCTTGTACAATGTAATTGGACTTTAAGATCAATAAAATGAGGTGTTTTTTTAAAAGGTACCTTAGCCAAACTGTCAGTTTCTTGACTGCATCCCAGATATGGATCTGCCTTTGACTACTTTTCCTGAACATTTAAGAAGGTATGTTATCTCTGTCTCCCCTATAAAAGAAGAGTCAGAGGAGACTCTAACCAGTAGCTGACTCTTGAGCTAATTATCCTCTTCAAAGATGTGGATAAATAGCAGTCTCTGTACAGAACCAGCAGCTGCCACCAGCATCTAATGAAATTCAAATAATAAAGGAACCATTGCAAGCCAGTTAATAGGAAGGTGACTACTATAAATTTAAACTACAGGAGGTCTATAAAAACCCCAAACAGCTATGGGAAAATATCAATGGTATCCTTGGCAGGAATAGCTGTTACACCCCTTCCATCCTTGGTGGTATTGGTGCCAGCACCATATCCCTCTTGAAATTGTTGAGTGCTTTAAGTTCTTCTTTGTCAGTGTAGGACAGGACATGACAAATAATACCCACCCATTACTCCAAACCACCCAGCCCTCCCTTGTGCTCTCTGACCCAAATTTTACTTTAAGTTTATAAGCGTAACCCCACTGATGGTTAAAAAATACCTACAAATGCCACTGCTAAAACTAGAACTGACCCTGACTTAGTGGACATGAAAATGTTTAAATTGACCATTGGTGATCTGGCTTTGCTAATTCAAAAATTATTCAGCTTTTCTCTGCAATTTGACTCCCTCCAGATATCTAGAAGCAAGCTTGCGCAGTTCCCATTTTCAAATCAGTGGATCACTTAGCTGTCTCTAGTTACTTGCCCCTCTCAGTCTTCTCCTCACTGTCCAAGGCCTTTAGAGAAAATCATCATTGATCAGCTGATGGACTATATCACATTGCATAATTTCCAGGCCACTAAACAACATGGTATTTGGAAGTTTGCAGACTACATCCTATGCACTGATTTAGTCAACTGAGGAGCTCAATGAAACTTTGGTGAAGGGGGACTTCATAGGTGCTGCCTTCCTTGACATATCTAAGGCCACTGATTTAATAAATCATGATCTCTTACTAAAGAAATAACTCCTGGATCTGTGCCTGTTGATTGAAGCTAATGTGTGGTTCTCAAACTACCTGGATAACAGAACCCAAAGAGTAAGGTGCAGTGACGTGTACAGTATTCCAGGGTACAGCTTCTGACAACTGGAGTATCTCAAGGCTCTATTTTGGGGCTTCTGCTCTTTAACCTGTTTGTTAATAACATCCCTGGGATCTGTGATTATGTCCAAACTCTTCTGTACACAGATGGCAGTCATTTTTACTGCTCACCAGGACCTACAAACCCAGTGAACAATCTCCAACATGACTTTAACAAAGAGTGTAGTTGGCTCACCACAAGTAACCTTGTCATTAACTCCCCGACAAAAAAAACAGTACAGCATGAGATAAAGTACTGTGCATCACCATGCCTGATGTGGATCGTATCAAGCAGCTTCGGGTTTTATAGTACTTAGGAATATACCTGGATTCTGTACTGTCCTTTTCCCCACACAAGGACTGAGTTGTTAAATGCATCAAAAATACCACTAAAGTTTACCAGAGAAGTCTAAGGACTACTAGTCTCCAGTGTCATCATCCCATTCATATACTATGGCTCAGTGGTCCACTCGACTGCTAATAATACTGTATTGGAAAAAATCTCTGTCGCCTTTAACCATGACTGTAGATTTACATTAGCTTAAAATCTGATAATCTCTGTTGTGACCTCTGCTCCACCTCTCTTTGCTCCTCAGATCATCCTTACAACCAGCACATAGATGCAAAAGGCCACTTCCAGGCCAAATGCCTCATGGTGTTCAAAACCTTTCTTACTCTGGTTGACAATAAATATGATACTCACTCCATTGTGGCAATAGACTGTTTCATGCCTTTTCGGAGAACTGTCCTACGACAATTGCTATTTGTTCCTAGAGCTACAGTATCAATGAATGGAACTCTCTACCCCAGAAGAGACAGCGCTTACCACCTTTGACTCAAAGCACAAATATCAGCCTTCTTCCTCAAGAAACTTAACTGTAACCATTCTTAACGGTATCTGTGATATGGGTGAAGCAAGCTGAGTGACTCAAATTGGTGACAGTTTGCATGCCTGAAGGAATAGCGACTATGAGAGAATAGCATGGGAAGTCAGTAGTGACTGTGGGTGGACAGAATAGCGAGGGTGAATGACTGGGGAGTGTAGGGTTATGTGGGCTAAATGGAGGAATAAAGCATGCTGCTGCTGTGCTGTCTGCCTGGCGTGGTGGATAAGGTCACTGCCTGCAAAGCTCATTGACCCGGGTTCGGCACTGCCTATAGGTAAAACTTTTTTGAGCTGTAGTAGGTGTTACAATTTTTTTTTTCTTTTCTGTGTCCTCCAGTTCCCTTGACTTTGTTGCCCTCAGCTGCAGTATTGCCCTGCATACTGTAGCTACCCCCCAATGCATTCCCCTGTCCTCCAGTGTCTGCCCTGCCTGGAGCTGATTATTTAAATATGGGGGGTGTGCCCCCACATTAAACATAAGTGTCCATCATCTCCCATCCCTGTATTGCCAGTTGCTGTGGTGTTGCTCGCCATTTTTTGTTTTCGGCAAAATGTACTCACCAAAATGTAAGTCTCCATAACATTTTCGCTCATGTGACATGGAATCATGCATGACATTTAACCCAATCCCTTTTGCATCTTACATTTATACTTGTGTGATCTGTTGCCTATGTTACATTTGTATTTGTATGATCTGCTACCTATTGATCTCATTGTGATTATTTTGTTACTGTGTAACTGCCTTTGAGTTGGGCATCTTTGAAAAAAGACTGAGGCAAGAATTAAAAATACTGTACTAAGCTGGAAATCCATTGGCTACTCACAGTGGGCACTATTCACTAATAGGTGCAGAGTCTGCATGTAGAACCGAGTGCAGCTCCACATCCCCTGGAGATCCACGTGGGGCCTGCATTCATGAAGCAGAGGTCTCCACCTGGCTCCCTTCAGCGTCCCCTCCCCCCCGGCATGCAGGTTCAGAGGGGTGGGGTTGCAGACCCAGATCAGTGGCCAATCATCTGCCCTACCTGGGTCCACAGTGGATCACTTGGCCCGGTATGGCGCCATCTTGCAGGGGAGCACACAAAGCACAGCGCAAGCTGCCAGGGGAGCATATACTGGCCACCCACCCACAGCCTGATCACAGTCCCTGACAACAATGGCAAAATCCAGATGGTGTCCGATGATCCCCCTGCCTGCACCAGCAGCATCTGGAGGGGGCACATGTCCAGTATGGCTGCCCTCAGATGTGTAACTGCTGGTCACGTGTATTGCACTCTGCACTTTCATGAATGGTACAGAGTGCTGGCATTCCCAGCAGGAGACCCCAACCCCCCTTTCCAGAGCTCTGTGCTCAGCCAGGGATCTGGTCTGGAGGCAGGGCCTAGGTTAATGTGAATGCAACCGTGGGGCACAGTGGACCCGAATGGGTGTGGGCTGGCTACGCACCGGGTTATGCTACACGTATCCACCCAGGCCCATTTGTGAATAGGGCCCAGTGTTGTTTTTCAACATTTAACCACCTCAAGAGCAATTGATATAAAATGTGCCGGCTGTATCTTAACTGCAATGCTTCTGAAATCATGTCATAATGCAGTGAAAAACTGAGTAGCAACTATGGCTATATGGGATTTGCAGATTCCAAAGGAAAGGAATTCTGTGGAATTCTGGAAATTCTGCAGAATTCCACTAGTAGTGGACTTCTGAGGTTTCAAAAGTGGAATGTTTTTGGGTGGATTAGTAGTCTGCAGTTTGCATAAACTGCAAATTCCTTGTCTGTAATCCAGGATTATTTTGCAGTTCAACTAATCTGCAGAAAGTCATTTCTCAGTTTCTTTTTTTTTTTACAGGAATGCCTTGCAGAATTCTGCAGAATTAAAAAAGAAATTCTGAAAAACATTTTGGAAACACAATTGCCATTCTGCATGAACTCCGTATCACACACAGCTCTAGTAGAAAATCTTATGCAGCTATTTTTACAGCTCTTTTCACTGTTTCCAGCAACACATACAGCTCATTAAGAAATGTTAAAGCAACTAATTGACACTGGCAGAACTTAGTTACACTATTTTTCAAACAGAAACTGAATTTCATGGGATTATCTTTTTTAGCATTAAGGACATTGTCTTAAAAAGTGGAACTTTGCCCCTTACAATTCATTGAAGTAAGGCTTAAACATAATCACTACAGGGACAAGGCAGCTCAAGAGTCCATGGGTGCAGCAGTTGCAGAGAACATTAATAGCAGAAGGGAATCCCTTGCCCTCTCAGGATGTGGCACACTTATTCAGTGATGAAGAGTGCTTTATTCATAATCAGCATTCACGTATGATAGTGGAGAGCCTATTTTTGGAAGCATTTTATTCATAATGCAGCTGATGTAGCAGCAGGAAGGCCCAAAAAAGAATAGTCCCCAGTAGAGGGCTTCCAGATCTATAGGGATCCCTGTATTTTACAGGAAAATGGAGCCATCTACAGGAAAACGTTTGCATAGATTTACATTGGTTGTATGGGAGAAATGAGTCATTTGACGTCCATAGAAAATAATGTAATCTACAGGAAAACATAGGAAAATTGCCCTGGAATTACAGAGAAAATGTCAGCTCTATCTACGAGCACAGCCAATGTTTTTCACAGCTATTCTTCATCAAGGAGACAGCAATTCCCCCTATGTCAAAAGAATTTAAACTGCTGCTTAGTTAAAGGCACGGGGGGGGGGCATTTTAAAGTGCAGTAGAGATTAGATAAACACATGGACATGCAGCACCTGTTGTACAAGGACACCTGCTATCCGTGGCTTAATAAGTAATTAAAGTGAGAAACAGGACGGGTGTGATATACCCAAAAAGGAGCAGGACAGACCACAAAGCTATAACTTGTAATTCACAGTTTAAAGTACACTGGACATCATTAGACAAACACTTCAGAATCCTTTGTTTTCAAATTAGTTCTATGAGATTTGGAGAAATTCCATGTAACACAGTGCAAAGATATCCAAGCAACATGTAAATACCAGCCTCAGTACAGATAAGTGCAAATACGTGGCTCTTCCAGGTTAGCTGCTAGACATGCAATTTTTTACATCCTCTGCTGAGATACCATAAGAGAAATATTACACACCTTACCCGAATCTGACAGCTAGCCACTAATCCCTACACTTCACTCTGTGAGCTTCATCAGGTGCCGTGGTTTTGTTGGTTCAAGTGATTCTTAAATACTCCATTACAAACATCATGTGACTTATTAAAAACATCCTTAAAGTGACTAGTGCATTTTAGTGCCGTCTTGGTAAGCAGATAAAACATTTCCAAGAGAACATAGTTAACCAGTAAGGGTGGTGAATGCCTGGAACAGCCTCCCAGCAGAGGCGGTAGCTGTTGAAATAGTAACAAGCTTCAAACATGCATAGGATAAACACCGGGGGACCTTAATAGCAGAACTGGAAGGGGGGGGGGGTAGGTGGAGATCTGTTAGGGTCTGTGGTGCCACAGTAGGTAGGGTCTTTATGGTAGACTAGGCGGGTCAGGAGGTCCTTTTCTGTCAACAACTTCTACACTATGTTTCTTTGTAACCCACCTATAGTATATTAGAACAGGAGGATGATGTATTTTCCTAAAACTACTGACATGAAATTGCGCAAAAGGGAAACACAATGACTAAACAGATACCAGCTCCTCTTTTTTTAACATAATTTTTGAGAAATAGTTTATTTATTTATTTTATTTTTATTTATTTATTTATTTATTTAAGAATCAGTTTACAACCTTTGAGCCAGAGGCTCGTTTACAAAGGTACTTCGTCACATAAAGACATACATTGCGTTTCAGTTACATAGCAAAGATTTGCCAAAAATCAGTAGGCATTCACCAGAGGTGCCACGTCACATTGTGGTCAGACAGATACACTTGGGTACAGGGTACATGTAATCGATAGCAGGTATTAAACAAGTTGGTATCAAGTGAGCAATTCTGGTAGATAAACATTGAAACAGCTGGCACTGGCCAGGTTAAACCTACATCTATTTTAAAAATGCATTACTCCTTATACATTAAGCAGCAAGTTGTGTGTACAGTGGATCCGCAGGTCCAGAAACAGACATCTCTTTCTAATGCTAGAATTTCAATTAGAACTGATTACTACAGATGCAGGCCACAATGAGGCAGCAGTATGACAGAAATTACATAAAATTAATGGTATCTCAAAACATTTTGTTTATTAAATTTTTCATATGAAGTAACAGAGTAGTGCCCACAAACATGTCAGGGGCCCATGGGGGAGAACTATGTGAGCATACCCACAATGTGGGTGCCACACCAATTAAAAAATAACATCCAGTATGGAAAACATTTTATTATTAAGCTAAACCAGATAAAATGTTTTTATTCTGAACCTGAGAATCCACTCAAAATAATACAAAATGTACATTCTATTAACTCAACTGTAACATACAAACAAGATCATGTATCAGTTATTACTGTGAACTAATGTCACTCATTGAAGAGAAGTTCAGATACTTGGTGGTTCTTCTCAAAGTAATGGAGTAGGGCAACGCCGTTTATCAACCACAGGATCTAGAACGCTACTGAGGAATCAGGAGCATTTTAATCTGGAAAGGAAGAATCCCATTAATTCCTACAAAATAAATTAGGCAAAAAAAAAACAATTCTTTTGGGAGACATATATGGATGACATCATTTGTGTGTAGGGGGTGAAGAGACATGGATCTCTGTATTTGTGGAGTGGCTGCATCAGAACTGTCTTGGGTTTATATTTACCTATCTTAACAGTAAAGCAACAATAGATTTTTTAGACATCATGCTATCAGGTGATCATAGCAAAACAGTGTCCGACAAAACCTTCATGAAGCCAATTGCCAGTAACTCATACCTCAACACTATGAGCAAACATCTGAGTGTGCAAAAAAATCAATACCACACAGTCAGATGTTGCATCTGAGATGTAATTGTAGTGATGTGGAGACATTAAATATCAGGTCAATGAACATGAAAGCAGATTCAGAGACAGGGGTTATTCTAGGGATGCCAGAAGACCAGAAAAATTGGGGATGCTCATGGTCAGAAGGCCACGTTTTGCATTAAAAGGGCAATTTGTCCTCAAATCACTGATAAACATATATACATGAATTCGTTAGTTTCTATGAAAGAAAGTTACACAAGACTATGCTATGTTTATACTATTTTTGGATATCTACTAAACATTTTAGGAGTTTAAGTTATTAAATATTTGTACAACCAACAACAGTGTCTGCATGCATGATGACAACAAAGACTGTGTGTAGTGAATTGTACTTGTTAGGAGATATTTATCCTACTTGAACCAATAAGGGGGTATTAATCCCAAGTATGAGGTCAGCACAAATAACAAAAGAAGGACATAATTTCTTCAAGATAGTCCTTTTTATTGGCAAAAATGTATTTTAAAACTTATCCCATAAAGACATGGGTTCCAGCTCACCACACTTGCAGCTTCAAGTAGTTGCTCTGAAGATGACCCGATTGGTCAATACCTAAGCACAGCGTGACCAGTTCTTGCAGTTGGTAGTTTAGCGTTTACAGTGGAAGTTAGTTTCAGTGGCATATATGGCTTTTCAGCATTTTCTAGTGTTTAGCATCAAGCACGCTAAGTAATAACCTCATATTGTCCTTATAGTGAGTGTGTTTAGTTAAGTTAACAAGTGGCCGAGTTTTAGTCATTTTTCAACTCCTCAGCTTATATGGTTTTTCATGCATTACGGGACGAGGACAACACTGAAGTACTTGTGGGACTACTGTCTTTACTGCCAACAAGGTCTGTTTGCCTATTAACTACTTGAAGCTGCAAGTGTGGTGAGCTGGAACCCATGTCTTTATGGGATAAGTTTTTTTTAAAAATGTTGCCAATAAAAAGGACTATCTTGAAGAAATTATGTCCTTCTTTTGTTATTTGTGCTGACCTCATACTTGGGATTAATACCCCCTTAATGGTGCAAGTTGTATCTACTCTTAACTTGCGAGGTAAATTGAGTTCACACCCTCAAGCATTTATTTAGCTTTAATGAGCCCCCCTTCTGCTCTGTAGTAGAGCTGATTTGTGTATTGTATTGATTTGTGTGAGAGGGACCTGCGGGTGGTGGTGGACGTCAAGATAAACAACTCTGAGACTTGTAGGAGGGCAGCAGCCAAAGTCAACAGGATGCTGGGATGCATCGCTAGGGGGATCACCTCCAGAAGGATGGAAGTAATACTCCCTCTGTATAACTGCTTGGTGAGGCAGTACCTCGAGTACTGCATGCAGTTTGGAAGCCACACTTAAAGAGGGACATTGAACTCCTGGAGAGGGTCCAGAGGAGGGCAACCAAAATGATCTGGGGCCTGGGGACAGGCCCTATGGGGAGAGGCTCAAAGAGCTAAATATGTACACATTGGAAGAGAGAAGGGACCGGGGGGACATGATAGAGGTCTTCAGGTACATGAAGGAGTTAAATATGGAAGGAGCAGTCAGGGTGCTCCAAAGGAAGGGGGGGGCAACGAGAGGGCATGGGTGGAAGCTGGATAGGGGGAGATTCAGGGGAGAAAGGTGGAGGTGCTACTTCACTGAGAGGGTGGTGGAGCCATGGAATGTGCTGCCCAGGGGGCTGGAGGAGGCAGAGACGGTGGAGGGGTTCAAGAGGGGGTGGGACAGGTACAGGGGAAGGGTTCTGGAAGCAAAGTCCTGTGCAGTAGGAATATCCGGGATTGGGAAGGGAGAAGCCAGAGAGGGCGAGGGGGGCAGTAAGGTCAGCTCCCAGGGTGGGTGCTGACTAAACGAGCAGACACGAAAGACCATTAGGCCTATTCTGCTGGCGTTTTAGTATGTTAGTATGTGTGTTTGAGTTATTGATCCTACTAATATTTTGATAGAAATTAGAAGTTAAGCCAAAAAGCAACAACAGTTTAACTCCTAAGGCTGAGGAAGTAATGGCAATATGCCATTATCCTGAATGATGGTAGCAAACCTTTCAATATATGACTTTCGGAGCTTGTAAGAAACAAAACTAAAGTGATAAACAAATACATGAGGAAATGATTGGGGCCAGATTATCATAAAAATTGCAAACTACAGGGAAAAAGTTTGCATTGTGCATTGCTATTGCACAGATTCCAAAAATTACTGTTTACAGTCAAATAGCCCACCATGCTATCTGACTTTGAATAGGGGCTGGAGGGGGCAGAGCTAAACCAGGGAAATCACCACTAACCCAACTTGCACTGCCCTGACAGTCAAGCAGGAAAATGGACCCACAATGCATAATGCTGTTGCGCTATGTCCCATTCACCAAAGCAGCTATGTAAATGAACACATTAGGCATGCAAGGTGCAAGCTGGCCATTTGCATGCCCATTGTGGGCTTATTTGCATAGACTGCGGGTGGCTTACTGTGTCCCCCCCCAGCCACTGCCCAATGCAGCAGCAGTACCCGATGATCTACCTGTCCCTGAAAAGCACTAGCAAACAGGCTAGAAGGAGGTGTGGAGCAACAATGGGGAATTATCAAAACTGCCATCACAGAGGCAACAAGCCTTTGTGTGAAGCAAATAAACAAATCAAAATGAAAGAAAAAGCCACTATGGTTCTCAAAAGAGGTGGCTGTGAAAGTCAGGAAGAAAAAGATAGCATTCCGGAAGTATAAGGAAACAGAAGGAGCAGGACAGAGAGCTGTACCAGTTAAGGCAGAAGGAAGCAGGGAGGGAAGTCAGAATAGCAAAGGCCCAAACTGAGGAAAAGATAGCCAACTCAGTTAAGAAGGGGGATAAAACCTTTTATAGGTACATCAGCGAGCGTCGAAAGACAAAGGGAGGGATAGTGAGGCTGAATAGAATGAACGGTGGGTGGGCAGAGGGGGACAGTGAAAAAGCAGGAATACTGAATGAATATTTCTGCTCAGTATTCACAAAAGAGGAGGGGGAAGTGCCTAATCCAATTAACAGAAGCACCCTTGATAGGGGGTCGATCCCAGTCCTTTCACAGAAGAAAGGGTTCTGCAAGAACTCCTAAAACTGAAGGTGGACAAAGCAATGGGTCCTGATGGAATGCCCCAGAATTCTAAAAGAATTAAGGGAGAACTAGTGAAACCACTGGCTACTCTTTTTAATAAATCATGGGAGGATAGTGTGGTACCCGAGGACTGGAGGAAGGTGCATGTGATTCCCCTTCACAAAAGTGGGACCAAGACAGAGGCAGGAAACTACAGACCTGTCAGTCTGACCTCTCTGGTAGGGAAAGTGATGGAGTCACTTCTGAAGGAAAGAATAGTTGAGTACCTAGAGGCCAGTGGGGCACAGGACCCAAGGCAGCATGGGTTCACAGCAGGAAGGTCATGTCAGACAAATCTAATAGATTTCTTTGACTGGGTGACCAAAGTAGTAGACCAGGGAGGGCTGTGGAAATGGCCTACCTAGACTTCAGCAAGGCATTTGACACAGTCCCACACAAAGATTAATAGTCAAATTAACCAGCCTGGGAGTGGGACCCAGGGTGGTAGCCTAAATAAAACATTGGCTGGACAACAGGACACAGAAGGTAATTGTAAATGGAGTCCACTCTGAAGAAAGGGGTTACTAGTGGGTACCGTAGGTTCAGTATTGGGTCCAGTCCTTTTAATGTCTTCATCAGTGACATTGCAGAGTGACTGGAAGGAAAAGTATGCCTTTTGCAGATGACACAAAGATCTGCAACAGGGTTGATACACAAGAAGGCGTGGAAAGGATGAAAGGGACTTGACAAGGTTGGAGGAATGGTCAAGTATGGCAGCTAGGATTCAATGCAAAGAAGTGCAAAATATGCACCTGGAAACAAGAACCCAGGAAGAATACACAATGGGTGGGAGGTAGTAACAACAACAAAAAGAAAGGGACCTAGGGGTAATCATATCAGATGATCTTAAGGTTAGCAAGCAATGTGAGAAGGCAGTAGGAGGGCTGGGGGTATACTGGGATGTATAGGGAGAGGCATCATTAGCAGAAAACAGGAAGTTGTTATCCCTCTGTACAGACAGTTGGTGAGACCCCATCTGGAGTACTGTGTCCAGTTCTGGAGACCCCATCTCCGCAAGGACATAGACAGGATAGAGGCAGTCAGAGAGGGCAACTAAAATGGTGCAGGGTCTGCAAGAGAAGCCATATGAGGAGACTAAAGGAGCTTAATATGTATACCCTTGAGGAAAGAAGGAGAGGGGGACATGATAGAAACTTTTAAGTACCTCAGTGGAATCAACAAAGTCCAAGAGGTAGCATCTTTCAGAAAAAGAGACTTACAAGAACAAGGGGACACAATTTAAAAGATAGAAGGAGGGCGGTTCAGGGCAATGTGAGGAAGTATTATTTCACAGAGAGGGTAGTGGATGCATGGAACAGCCTTCTTGAGGAGGTTGTGAGGTCTAAAACTGTGGGAGAATTCAAGATGCATGGGACAGACATAAGGCAATTCTTGTGGGGGTAGGAAGAAATAGGCTGTTGGTTAACTAGGATCTGCGGCCTATCTTGTAGGTAGGGAAATGGGCAGACTAGATGGGCCTAGCGGTCCTTATCTGCCGTCAAAGTCTATGTTTCTATGTTTCTATGTTTCCCTCCCCTGTCCCAATAGCCGCCCATGTAAAAACAAACATACTTTTTCCTTGGTGGTGTAGTGGTCCCTCCCCTGTCCTGTACACTGATCACCATCCCCATAGAAATACTATAAATATTATCTCTGGTAATCCAGTGGTTCCCTTCCCCCTCCCATGTTGTCTGATCACTGTCCCTGGATAATAATGTTATTCCTTAGTATTCTGGTGATCCCCCCTCCTCTCTCACTGATCCTGTCTCATTGTTGATTTTACACAATTTCTCTGGTAGTCTAGTGGTCCTTCCCTGTAGCCAATCCTCATCCCTTGAAATACAAAATCATATATCCCTGGTGACCTAGTGGACCCCCATCCTCCAGTCCTATCCGGGAGTGACCCATCATCCCTCTCACCCTATCCCAACCCCTAACTGGTGAGCAGCACAACCTTACTCTCACCACCATGGATGGACACTGACTGAGTTGTGAATGAGTGTGTACTTATATACAGTATGCGCTCATTCACAACTAAGTTGGTGGCCAGCCATAGTGGTGAGAGGATGGTTGTGCTTGTCACCAACTGGGGGGTCAGGATGGGGGAGATGGGTGATGGGTCATTCCCTGATAAGATGGGGGTCCAATAGAATACCAGGAATATGTGATTTAGTAATTTCACAGGACAAGGATCAGGGATGGGGAAGGACCACTAGACTACTAGGTAAATTGTGTGAAATCAATAACAGGATGGTGATCAGCGATGAGCGAGCAGGGAGGGGGGACCACTAGACTACCATGAAATAACAGTATTTTATAGGGACAGCAATTGGACAATGAGGAGGGACCGCTAGACTACAAGGGAAATACATTATTGTATCATGACAGTGATTGGATAACGGGTAAGGGGGAAGGGACCACTGAGATACTAGGGATTTTATTTATTTGTATGGGGATGGAGATTAGTGATTGAGGGGAGCACTGCACTACAAGGGACATGATGTTGTGTGTCAAAGGGCTAGGACTGCCTTGCACTACCTCTGACAACCACTAGGGTTGCGTGGGGTTAAGAGGAGGTTTTCCTCAGTGGTATTTTCTCCACACAAGGGAATCTCGTAAAATTCCCTTGTGGAGAAAAAAATTAGTGAATGGAACTGCAACAATATGCAGGTCTCCTCCCCCTCATTTGCACTCTTGCCCCCTCGAAACATTGCCACTGTGCAAACTGGGCTTTTGTGAATACCACTTTGGGGCAAAAACCAGAGTTTACGCTGGGGCATAGTTTTCTGAATTGGACCCCAGATATTTTAAATACCATCTAAAGTGAAAAATCTTCTATTAATATCCACAAAAAGCAAAGAATTGCACATTTTAGAATATTCATTTTCTGCAAGAAAAAAAGGCCACAATAACATATAGCAAATATGAGTCATTACTGTGTAGTATGGCTGGGTGAAATTAGTAAATTCTGATTTTGCAGAATTTTTGCAAAATTCCATGAAGTTCTGTTAAATTTCTTGAAATTTCACAGAATTTTGTGAACTTTTCAGAAATTTTGTAATTGGTCATCACTTGGTTAGTGCTATAAATTTGGCATACATATTGTTTGGAAAATGCCCTAAAAGGATATCATATTTTATGACATTTGAATAAGGGGCAGGTAGGTTATTTTAATTTAATTTTTGTTGACCGGTTAAGTGCACTAGACAAATCCTGCCTATTTTCAGGCACGATGCGGGGGAAGGGGATACAGATGAATACCAACTAACCTTGAACCAGATTAAGCTGTTGGTGGTATTTTTTGTGAATGGAGGAAATTTAGCCATTGCACCGCGGAAATTCCCCTGCCTTTTTCAAGAAGTGCCATGGGCTCTTTAACATCCACCTGAACAGGCAGATGGGACCTCGATTTAACATCTCATCTGAAAGACAGCACCTCAGGAGTGCAGCATCCCCCTCATGTTGCACTACAGTGTCAGTATTGGGATATTAACCCAAGTGCCGGGTGTGGGGATAGAACCCACAACCTACTGATCTCCTGGCCTCAGAGGCGAATGTGCTACCTGTTGAGCCACTGACACTGCTGAAGGGTCTCAATGTCTGCCATTTATTATTCATTTGAAAATTTCTGTAAATATATCTATGATTACATCTTACCTACATTTGGAGCTAGGTAATTGAACATTTATATGCACACTTTCTTGGATGAGTCATAGAAACTGCTAAATTGGGAGGTAATTGGTTGTGTAAATTGTAAGTTACAGGGGGTTCATAATTTCACGGTTTAATTAGTTTCTAAATTGCATGAACATTTTCATAATATTTGGATGTTCATTGCTCTACTGCTGTTGCAGGTATACACTCAAGATTTGACATGCATACTAAAGTTAATATGTCCTAGAACCTTGTTAATATATATGAATGTGGTTTAATAGATTATAATTTATTGTAAATACTTTAGAAATTACTAATTGCAAAATCTGCTCAAAAAATTCATGGATGCATGATAGGTAATGCCACTAGAAATCAATTTGTGGACTTTAACTTTCATAAAGTACTTACCACCAATGAATCACCTTTTTTGCACTAGTATAATGGCCCTGCAAAACGCCTCCCCCCAACACTACTGAAACCGTGATTCCTAGTATCATGTTCCATTGTGACTAAAGATATCCAGATACTTCTGTCTCAATAGCCTCAGTCACAGCTAGTTGTAAGATATGGCACCACATGGCAACACTGTGGTCAAATAGTAAAACTATGCATTGCTATCTACAGAGCTGTTAAATAATCTGCAGGTATCATTGTACATGCATGTGCTTCCGCAAGTCAGTAAATTGGTGAACTCTAGTGGTAATCTAGCATATTGCAAGAATTCAGGCTAGTGCACAGTGATATCCAGCACTAGTCTTCATGGATCATCACTCAGTGTAGTGATCTTTTTTTTCTTTTTTTTTAGTCCCAGGTCCCCCAATCCTTGATTCAGAGGTCAGACCTGCTCTTCCTGTTGTCCTCCCAGGCCCAGACTTAATCCCCTGGGCAGAGTCGCAGGGTGGGATCCCCGCAATGGACACTGTAGGCAAGCCCTGGCCTTAGAAAAGGGACTTGGCAAGGTTGGAGGAATGGTCAAATGTATGGCAGCTTAGATTCAATGCAAAGAAGTGCAAAATAATGCACCTGGGAAACAAAAACCCAGGGGAAGAGTACACAATGGGGGATGAGATACTGACAACAACAAAAATGGAAAGGAACCTGGGGGTAGTCATATCAGATGACCTAAAGGTGGGCAAGTGATGTGAGAAGGCAGACAGGAGGGCTGGGGGGGATAATGGGATGCACAGGGAGAGGCATCACCAGTAGAAAACAGGAAGGTGTTATCCCTCTGTACAGACAGTTGGTAAGACCACATCTGGAGTACTGTGTACAGTTCTGGGGACCCCATCTCCGCAAAGACATAGACAGGGTGGAGGCTATCCAGAGGAGGGCAACCAAAATGTGCAGGGTCTGCATCAGAAGACATACGAAGAAAGACTAAAGGAACTTAAGATGTATAGCCTCGAGGAAAGGAAGGAGTGGGGGGACATGATATAAACTTTCAAATACCTCAAGGGAATCAGCAAAGTCCAAGAGGGTAGCATCTTTCAGAAAAAGAGATGTGCAGAACAAAGGGACACAATTTGATGATAGAGGAGGGACAGCTCAGAGGCGATGTGAGGAAGTATTTCTTCACAGAGAGGGTTGCGGATACATGGAACAGCCGCCTTCCTGAGGAGGTCGTAGAGTCAAAAACAGTGGGGGAATTCAAGAATGCATGGGACAGACATAAGGCAATTCTAGTGGGGGGTAGGAGGAAGTAGGCTGTTGGTTAACTAGGATCTGCAGCTTATCAGTTAGGTAGGGGAAATGGGCAGACTAGGTGGGCCAAGCAGTCCTTATCTGCCGTCAAATTCTATGTTTCTATGTTATGTTTCTATGTTACCCTGGGTCAGGACCACGTGAGCAGGCCCATCAGGTAGACGTCAAAGGCAGTGGAGATGGCAGCAGAGCAGGTCATCATACTGAGGGGCCAGCTTTTTTCAATGCTAGCTGGATCCCTTGGGGCAGGGACATGCAATGATGTCCAGCATCTACCCTGCCCCCCCCAGGAGATGGCACCAGCTGCAGTGAACCCCCAACCTCTGCCAGGGGTCCACAAAGCACCAGGCACTCTGTCCCCCCCTTCCCCAGAGAAGGAGACCAGTCCTCAGGACCCTCGATCCTTCTCCTCCCAGACAGCCCTCTGACTCCTGGGTCCATTCCCAAACTGTCGGCATCGCAAGTGGAAATCCAGCCGCTACATTGGTGGGCCAACACTCAGTGTAGTGATCTGTACACAGTACCACTATACTTTTACTATGGAGCCTCCAATGAATGCTACCCTGTTGCCACTTTACTCAGCTTTTACCTTAACCTTCCTCTACAGTAGCAACTCTGGTGTTTGACTGGGAAAAATTTATGGACATGGTTTCAACAAAAGTATCACAGCATTCCATAGTTTCACAAAAGCTCTTGCATATTGTTTTTTTTTTCTTTCTCCGGACCAGCAGCTTGTCTCTCAGAGATATACCCTGTTCACAGGGATGTACACCATGTTCTAATTGTCTATATTACACTAAATCTGTAATCTTGTCATGTATTGAATTGTGTATGTAACAACGGAATTATAGTATATGGTAAGGGTTTATTATGTTTGGAGAATGATGATTTTTCAGATCTTGTTGTAGGACAGTTCAAAGGTCAAATGAGTTGCTGTACTATATAGTACAACAACGTTTTAGCATTGAGCTGCCATCTGATTGGTTGCAATAGTTTTGTTTCACAAAATTCATTGTAAACTGGCAGCAGTACTTAGCAAGCGGTCAGGCGAGCAGTTCCTAAACACAGTTTGGACACGGATTGATATAGTCAGCTCCATGTATCCAAACTATTAATTTACAGGTTTTTTTTTTTTTGTAAATTACTGGCACAGTTATAGGATCGGAGCAGAGTGGGACTGCTGTGCGTATCTTTGGGGAATGGATTGCAGCGAGGAGGAGCAGAATCTTCAGGGACATGAGCGGAGAGACCGTGAACATAGCCAGGACCAGTGCGAAAGTGTGGTTCTATGTGATAATGACGAAAACCTAAAGGTGATCTCCGTTATCATGAAGTCAAAGTGCCAACATTTTTTTTCGGCACTCTGACACCCAAAACGGCACAGCAAAATGGCACCAGGGACTTGTTTTTTAATGTTTTCTGTGGGGGACTGTGCCCCCTGCACCCCGCTACTAAAGGATTCTCAACTCCAGGGGGGTGCATGTCGGGAGGGTGAAAACATTTAAAAAAAAAAATTCAGGCAGGGCGCAACAAAAATGCACCAGAGCCCAGACCCAAACCCAGTGGACTGACACCGGCAACCCACCCACCACACCACGGGGTTGGCTTAGCAACCCACTGTGGCACCACCCCTCACATCTCCTCCTGCCCCTTGCTGTACGTGCCCACTTCCACCCCTCTGCATGGATATGTATAGCGACATCCTGTTGCTATACTCGCCCAACCCTCCATCCAGCCACCCTACAATCCTGTGGCTGTCCCTGCAATGTGCTGGGGAAGGGGTCACCGTTATTGTAGGTGCCCTTCACCCAGCACCAATATCATGGGATACTGAAAGTGTGAACACAAGGTATGAACACATATTGGGGAACCACATACTATGTAGAACAGTGGATGGGTATTCATACACAACTAAGGCTGTGTTTCCACCTTGGGAGCTGATGACATCATAGAGACCTAGTGAGCTTCGCTCTTGAGGTCTCTCTGACATCATCGGCTCCCTTGATTGAAACACAGCCTAGTTGTAGATGGTCACCCATCCACTATTCTACATGTAATCCTTTATGATACCTTATGTTTCTCTTTGCTTATGATATACTCTGTATTATTTTGTACCCCACTGTCCCTTCCCCCCAGGATGCATTGGGAAATGAGTATTAGCGCAATATACATTTCCTGGTGAAATTTTTAAATAAAAAAAAAAAAAGTATACCTGATAAGACTGAAAACAACCATCATTCAGTTGGCTACTGGGTTTTTCTTCAACATTTCCCCCCCTCCCATCTCCTGGGGTGGGGGAGCAGTGCCTTTGTCAGCCTTTGAATAGCCACAGTTTTCCCTGCAGCAGGAAGGAGCAAGTTTTCTGGTCCAGCCACAGGGGTCATTGTGTTGGTGGAACCCACCACCAGCCCTCCCCGACTGAGGTGCTGTGCCAAGTGGCAGCTGTCTGAGACATGGCCTGCCTCCCCACATGGCTTCCTGGGCTCATACCCAAATCTGGGTCATCAGCATGGCAGCGTGAGACTCTGATGCTGAGCTATGAGGGTGGCCTCAAAGCCAGACATTTAGGTCAATGAACCTTACAAAACTGGTCATATTCCAGTCTCTAATTTTAAAGTATAGAGGCTTCAGGTTCTGCAGTGTACATGATTGTGAAATGTTATTTAAACATCTCTGAAAGTTTGGAGGCTTGTAACTCAGTCACCTTTGAAGACAGAGATTGGAAACTTGGAACGTTTCTGTATGGACCTTAGGGAAGTCATCATACCAAATGTGATGGATTGTGGGCAAATACTTTTTAAATAGTACAGAAATATCTGAAATCACAAATTTGGTGAAATTTCATGAAATTTTGTAGAAGCAAAATATGAATTTGCCAGAATTTCACTGGTGAAAGATAAGTTTTACACAGCCATACCATGAAGAATAAAGAAAACTGCTTCAGTATCATTTAAAGAACTAAACTAGTCTTTATTCTACTCAGGCCCAGATTTGTTAAACCTCACAAATGTGTTTTTTTCTTGTACAAACAGAGTCTGAAATCTGCAAAGGAGCTGGTCTAAGTGGTTTGTGCCAGTGGAATAGGGTCCAACACGGGTGTACCAGGGATCAGGGAGGTGGCAGTGTGGGCAGTGGGGAAATAATGCAGAAATGTCCGGTACGTGAACACCCATTGGAGTGCTTGTGCTGTCTAGTATTGTACAATAAAGGCATTGCACACATTACTCCCTTCCGGTCCCCGCTCCCCCTCGTGTGAATCTATGCTGCCTGCAGTCTTGCAGCCTATTATGAACATGCGAACATATGGATTTGTTGCAGAAACAGTCCATAATGGTCTATCAAGCCTGCTCGAGTGTGAAGATCAGTTTAGTTCCCTGGAGCTGCTCTCCTCCCCTTGGAGTCGGCTATTCCACCACTAGTACCCTCCCCCCTCCTTATCCCAGCAACAACTTCTTCTGCCCTTATTGTCTTCTTCTCCCTAAGCCCCCCACTTTGAAACTAGCCACTGTATTAACCACAACTACATCCTCTGGCAACTTGTTCCACCCTGACATCACCCTTTCAGTGAAAAAGTGTCTCCTCATTTCCTTCTTGAATCTAACAGCCCACACTAGTTTCAGGCTATGCCCCCTTGTTGTACCATCCTTCCTTAAGTTAAATGCCCCCTGCTCTTACCCTCTTTATGCTCTTAAGGTACTTGAAGGTTGCTATCATATCCCCTGTAGCCCCTCTATCCTCCAGGGAGTACATGTTCTACTCTCTCATCCTCTCCTCATATGTTTTGTCCCCCACACCCTTAATCATTCTGGTCACCCTCCACTGGACCCCATCCAGTAGTTTTATATCCTTCTTCAGATACGAGCACCTGAAATGCACTCAGTATGCCAGGTGTGGCCTCCCTAGTGACCTGTACAGTGGCAGAATAACTTCCTTCCTCTTAGAGGTTATTCCCCTGATGCTGCAGCCTAGCATTTTATTTGCTTTGGTTGCTGCCTTACTGCACTGTGCTGAATGTTTCATGTCACCTCTGACCATCATTCCAAGGTCCTTTTCCTCCTCTGAGACAGCCAGTTGTACTCCCCCCAGCCAATAGCTGGCTCCTGGTTTCCTGGGACCCAGGTGCATGACCTTGCATTTCTTAGCATCGATACCAAGCTGACAGATGCCCAACCATTCTCCAGCCTACCCAGATCCTCCCTTAAGTCCTGTCTCCCTTCCACTGTTTCCACCCTCTCACAGAGCTTAGTATCATCTGCAAAGAGGCAGATCTTACTTTTGTCCCCATCTGATATGTCACTAATAAAGATATTGAACAGCACAGGTCCAAGTTCTGAGCCTTGTGGGAGCCCACTGGTCACAGGTCTAGGTTTGGATAGTTACCCCCTACCACTATACTCTGGTTCCTACCCAGCAACCAGTTCCTGACCCACCCCAGCAGTTTGACTCCTATTCCTAGGTCCCTCAGCTTGCTGATCAGCCTGCCATGTGGCACTGAATCAAACACCTTACTGAAGTACAGGTACAGCATGCCCACCACCTGCACCCTGTCCAGTGACCTTGTAATCCAGTTGAAGAAGTCAAGCATGTTGGTTTGACAAGATCTCCCCCTGCTGCTGGCCAGGTGACACTGAGGGCTGAGGCACTGGAAACTTTACCTCATGCTATGCTGGTGACCCTGATTCGGGAATGGACTTGGGTCATTGGGGTGTCGGCACGGGGTGGAGGGTCAGATCAGGATTTAGCAAGCCAGAAGGCAGCTCTCCTCTCCTGGGGAGGTTGCTGTCCCCCTGTAGTCCCGCTGCCACTGAGTGGAGGTCTGGTGGCTAGCGTAGGCAGCTGGGGCAACACGAAGGCAGGCACCTTGAGACGCTGCATGTGCAAGCCTCCACATTTGTGTGCATGAGTCCAAGGTAGGGGGCCAGGATCAGGGATCGTAAGACAAAATACTATAAAAATCTGTATGGAAAAAAAAGGTCTCCCCCTGCCAAACCCATACTACCTGCCATCCTGGAGACCATTTTCCTAAAGAAAGGACACTAGCTTTTCCTTTAGAATGGTCTCCATTATCTTCCCCCACTATGGAGGTCAGGCTAACCAGTCTGAAGTTACCTGGCTCATCCCTAGGACCACTCTTGTGTAGTGGAACCACATGAGATGTTCTCCAGTCCTGTAGTACATACCCCTCCTCCAGAGAAGTGTTTAACAAGTCTGTCAGCGGGTCTGCTAGTAACCTCGCCAACTCTTTCAGGACCCTTGGGTGTAAACCATCTGGTCCCAGTGCTTCGTCCACCCTCAGTTCACTTAGTCCCCGTAAAACCCTGTCTACTCCAATCTCCTCTTCATAATGCACCTCTCCCTTGGCTCCCCCTTTACTCACGTATGATAACAGCCTATTCACTTCCTTAGTGAAGACAAAGCATAAGTGCTCATTTAATGCCTCCGCTTGATCTTCTACCTTTTCTGCCCATCCTCCATCCCTCATTATCCCAACAATCCCATCCCTTCTGCCTCTTTGCTACCTAATGTACTGGAAGAAATCCTTCTCCTCCTTCTTAATCTCCTGCACCAGCCTTAGTTCTTTCTCAGCCTTGACTGCTCGGACCTCTCTCCCTGCCTCCCAAGATTTCTCAGTGTAAACTTCTCTGTCCTCCTCCTTCAAGGTACGCTTCTACTTCAGGAAGGCCTCCCACTTTGCCTTCACCCTCTCTGCCACCCTCTTGCAATACCAGCTAGGTCTCTGACACCTGGAGTTCTTTTTACAAATCATCGTGCAGATGTCTGTAGCCTCTATCAAACCCTTCTCGATGCCTTCCATTTCTGTTCTGCATCCATCTCAGACCAGTACTTTGCCAGGTGCTCCTCCAATATGATACCCATTTGAGGGAAGTCCACCTTCCTGAAGCCCATCACTCTCATTTTTAATTTTTATTGTAAACTTTGTTTTAAAGACAGCATTTCCAAAACTTTCATTACATTGCACGGTACACAAGGAGCAGAGAAATTCATATTAACATAGTCAAAACTGTCTGCATGATATGTTATATACAGAACAAGAAACTTATCCCAAAGTCTTAGTAGAAGTGCCTTGGCATTCTAACCCCCACATTACTTAAAGACAGGAATGTCAAGAAGCCCCTCAAAGCATTCTCTAACACACTTCCTCTAAAAAAATGGGAAACCAGGGAGAACTCAGAGCTGCCTCCGGTGGAGCCCACTTCCTGTTGTACTTGTTATGTTGATTCCTAACCTGATACTGCGTATGCTCTAATTTCATGTAGCAGAGAAAAGATTTTGTCAACTGGGCCACAGTTGGTACCGAATGAAGCCTCCAATGTGAGGCCGACATCTGCTTTCCTACAGTGATACCTAGTCGACACATAGTGTGATCTACTGATATATCTCCCCCTCCACCCCTTGAAAGGCCCAGGAGGATATCTGTAGGGTCTAATAAACCTGGGCAGCCCAAGACCTTGGACAGAAGAGTCACAATTTCTTGCCAAAAGAATTGCACTATAGGGCACAACAACAGCATGTGGAAGAAAGTTCCCATTTGAACCTTTACACTTATATGGCATTGATCTGTTTTGGTGAGGTCAATTTTTTTTGCTAATACTGGGGTGAAATATGTTTTATTTAGACTATTAAAATGGTTTGCTAACAGTCTGTTATTGACCGATCATGCCATTCCTTGTTTAAGGATCACCTCCCAGTCACCCCCACTGTCAACGTGGTTGGTTTTAAATCCTTCTCCCAACTTTGTTTTACATGTTCAAATGGGTATTTCATCACTCCTAATAATAATTTACAGCACTGAGTCAAGTGTTTGAGGCTCAGCATTAATGACCTCTTCTAATGGGGAGCGGACAAGGGGAGGAAGGGCATCATTCCCTATACTCAATGTAAGTAAATTAGACCAAATTTGAAGGTACGTAAAAAATTGAGATGTTTGCAGGCTATATTGTTTTATCATAGACTGAAAATCCATAAGCTTGCCCTCTTTGTATAAATGGTCTAATAAATAAATTCCTTCGGCGTGCCAGATTCTCAAAGTGTGTCGTAATGGTCCAGGGATTCGATTAGCCTCCTAGAGGGTATGTTTTATAGAGGTATCTGGGGACAGGGATGTTAAATGGTTTATTACTTTGTGTGCTGCTAGCATAGCATGTAAAGAAGCTCTAGTAAAGGGGGTTTTAACCTCTGGTAGCCCTTTTTTTGTCAATGTCGCAGCAAATAAGAGATTGTATAGAGGGGTATCATTCTCTGTTGTCTCAAGCTCCACCCACGCCCTCTGAGAGTCCCTCTCAGGGAAAAGGTCACCCATAAAAGCAAGTTGACCAGCTAAGCAGCATAGATAGACATTAGGAAGGCCTAGTCCCACCTTTCTTGCCGGTTGCCATAATACTTCTTTCTTTCTTTATTCTGGGTTTTCGGTCTTGTCATAAAGTGAGGTAATGGCTCCCCTCAATGTTTTAAAACATTTGTTAGGGACTTGTACTGGTAACATTTGGAACAAATATAAATATTGGGGAAATGTAAATATTTTCACTAAATTTGCCTGGACTATAAGAGTCGGGGGGAGTGATTTCCACTGTGTAGAATCCTCCCAAACTTTTTGGAGCAAGGGTTTATAATTTAACTCCCCCAATTTTGAAAGTCTGTTTGGAAGCCGAATGCCCAAGTATTTAATGTCTTTAGAAGTGGGGATAGTTATGTCTGCTAAATGTACACGAGTACTCCTACTATTTAGGGGCAACCATTCCCATTTTCCCCAGTTGGTTTTATGGCCTGACAGGGGACCATATATACTAAACAAGCTATTCAAGACTGGCAAAGCCCATTCAGGCTTTGCAATAAAAAGCAATATGTCATCTGCAAACAAAGAGATGGCATGTTCCATTCCCTTGTCCTAAAAACCCTCTATGTCTGGATGATTTTGAATGGTGGTGGCCAGGGTCTCAATGGTTAATGCATATAAAAATGGGGATAAGGGGCACCCATGCCTAGCTCCCCTGGAAAGCTGAAGGGGGGGGCATAACATCATTAGTTAAAATTTGTATTTTGAGAGATTTATATATACTAGTTGTCTAGGAATGGAACTGAGGACCAAAGTTAAACTTTTCAAGGACCGCAAACATAAAAGACCATTCTACAGTACATGGACAAAAGCTTTCTATCTATCTAGTGCCAAGAACCCCTGACCACTGCCACCCACCCTGAGACCAACAGCACATTATATTCAACGTATGGTGTAGGTTGCATTTGGCTTGCCTGCTGTTGATAAATCGCACTGGTCTGGGTGCACCAAGCCGGGAGGACCCCTTCTAGCCTATGGGCCTAGATTGTGGCTAATATTTTATAGTCTACACAAAGCAAAGATATAAGCTGATAAGAGTTACATTTTTGGGGGTCCTTCCTGGGCTTGGGAAACACCATTATGGTAGCCAGCAGCTGAGAATGTGTCAACTGGCCTCCATCCAAGGCCTCCTGGACCCTTAAATACATCAGTTGGTGCAGTTCCTCCCGGAAGATCTTATAAAATTCAACTGGTATTCCATTGGGGCCCGGTGCTTTTCCAGATCTGTAGCATGTCTCGTTTCATTAAATGTAACCGGTTGATCTAGCTTGTCTCCCAAATATGGGTCCAAATTCAATAGTGGAACTTCCCATGGGGAGAGATTCAGGGGGGTCTGGGAAGTGTAAAACGCTTCATAGAAACAACGGAAGGCATCACTGATTTTCTGTTGATTTGTTGTAATTGTGCCTTCTGGTGTTTCTATTTCCAGAATCACCCTATCAGCCTGCTTTCCTTTTACTTGCCA
The DNA here is from genome assembly GCA_016271365.2 of Neoceratodus forsteri. Lineage (NCBI taxonomy): Eukaryota > Metazoa > Chordata > Ceratodontiformes > Ceratodontidae > Neoceratodus > Neoceratodus forsteri. Next base: position 31,643,644 of record CM028129.1, read on the forward strand.
TGCCAACCATTTGCCTGTCTTCTCCACACAGATGCTTGCCTCCTTGGGATCGGTGAAACTGTATTATTTACGGCCATCAGAGAAACTGAGACATGCTGGAAAGGCTAGAGAATAAGTAATACCCAGATCCCAGAGATGCTGTTTCACACCATCAAAGGCCTTACATCTTATCTGGGTAGCATAAGAAATATCCAGGAAAAATAGTATTCGGCTTTCATTCAGAAAAAAATGGTCCTCTGTTTTGTAAGGTTCTCAGTAGCAGGTCTCACTCCGCTGAGGAGGTAAAAGTCAGCAAACCCATATGAGGGTTTACCATACTGGTGCTTGACCAGTGACCTGGCAAACTCTGATGATATTAATGTCAATGAGCCCCATCAAATCCGAAAGCCACAACTGCAAATTCTGGGACAAACTTTCTCCCTCAGTGTCTTCCGGGCGACAAAGAATATGGACATTACTGGCCCAAACTGAGTTCTGCAGTTGTTCCACCTGACTCCTCAAGGTGGTCTGTTCTTTAATTGAGGTGGCAGTTGCTGCTAAGGCCTTCCCAGCAGTGGGCTCCGCACTTTTCATGGTCTCCCCATATTGCATCCAGATGGGTTTCAATAGTTAGACACCTTTGTGAAAAAACTTCCAGCTTCTAATCAATTTGCTGGATAGTTTTTGTGAGCGCATTAACTAATTGTTGAAGACAGGTTAGAGAGGCAGTATTTGTCTCCATGCTTTGAAGGGGGAACACCATCCTCATACTCAGGCTGTCTGGCGACTTGACTGCATGGTTGAAAGAAATTCTGCTTATTTGGCTTAGTTTTCCCCATTTAAAAAAAAAAAAAGTTATACTCCCAGGTACAGCTGACAATCCTCTATCAAATTAGACACACTTCAAACCCAGCTTCAAATATAATTTGTTATTTTTAAACCAGAAATAACAGGTCTTAATCAGGAGCTCCAGAAAAATGCTGTTGCTGGCTAGGCTTCTAGCTCCGCTCCCCCGCTACATTCTTTGGAGGGGAAGGGCAGGAGTGTGTACCTGAAGGGTCCATGACCAGATCCCAGTAGGTATTCAAATCACCTCCAATTATTATATTTTCTGGAAAAGGGGCTGAGGCGATAGCTAAGTGGTAAAAAAAGTCAGGACTATCATAATGAGGTCCATCTAGAGAGACAAGCATGTATCTCACCTCCTCCACTGTGACATCTGCAATCAAATATCTGCCCTGCAGGTCTGATGTAGAAGAATGCACCCTAAATCACAAGGATGGTCTAAACCAAATGGCCACTCCTCTGGCCTTTGATGTGAAAGGTGCGACCAGCAAGGTGCCCCCCCCATGAGCTCACTAGTTTCTCAGATTCTGATCTAGTCATATATATTATAATTCCTGGAGGAATACTATGTCACGTCTTACTTTCTTAATGTAGGTCAATACCCTCTTTCATTTAACAACTGTTTTTAGGACACTGACACTTCATGTCGAGAAATTTAAAGACCCTGTAATAGCACATCTACAATTATATAAACATCATACAGTAAAGTAATACATTTCAGCTGTTCTCTGTTCATAAAAATTTCATTTGCTCACTTTTTAAACTGTTTTAAACAGAACAACCCCTTAAGCCAACCAAATAACACCATCCCTCCTTCCCTTCCTTTCATCCTCTTAATCAAATGGTTATTAAGAGAAACTTCTTTCCCTACCCCCCAACTAAACAAAAACAATAAACAACCCACTATCCACCTACTAATTTTCATACTAATGCTCCCCTTAACTCAGGGAAGAAAAACACTGCCTCCTACTTTGTGTGAATGGTACCCCTCGCATCTTACACCCTTGATACCAACATAACCTATAAATATATATATATATATATATAAAACACCCATATTCTGATATCCTGCTATCCACCAGAGAGGTCAAGAGGCGAGGGTGGGAGGATGGGCATATTGACTCAACCAGTGGGGGGGTCGGGGGTCTGCCCTGGTGTCCAAATGGGGGTGCAAGACCTGTGGAGGGAGGGGACCCTCCTCAAGAGTCAGGCCCCTTAGGGATGTCAAATGTGCTGGTGCATATTGGAGGGACACAGCAGTGTGCATCACTAGGAGGAGAGAGGCACCATAGTACACACAGTTTAGCATCCTCAGTAGCCCCTATCCATCCCCAATAGGCATTTAATAGATTAAACTTTTATTGCTCTGCAGCCTATGATCTAAAATGCTGCACCTCCCCGGTCCATTTAAAAATAGCATAAAACTCTAGTCCCTTACGAGTACCAACTATGTCACAATAACGACTACCCCTTCTTAGTTTTCCCACATTATTACCCATTAGTAAATCACAAATGCCCCTCCCGTCTCCCCCTCTCCCCCTCCACAATCTTCATATAAGTAAAGCAGAGAAGGAACAACTATTTATCTATGAATCTAAGGAGCAATTGGTCCTCAAAATCAGCTCTATAATGCAGTTTGCCCCTTTAAAAGGGCAGACCAGGTTGTCCTGGTGCACCCCTTTCCCCATGCTTAAGATGGTTGTGCTCAGAAGGGGAAGGGCTAAGGGGGCCAGAACAATGGGCAGACAAACAGGAAGGGGAGGGAAATAGGGAGGTACTTAAGGGACAGCACAAGGGGGCCTCAGCCACTTTTGCTGGAGTTTTGATCTACATCAACTGCAGCACGTTGGATTGGCAAATTTATTTGAGGTTTGTTCACCAGAAGAGAGAGGTAAGGAAGCAAGCAATTGAATTGCAGGACGTGATGTGAAGTGTTTTTTTTAAAAAAAAAAAAGTGAAGGGGAGAAATAATATATACAGTATTAAGATTAAATATGTTACAGTATGTAACTGAGCAAATATGGGGGCCCTGAGTAGTGATGGGACCCAGAGTGTGGATGAGAGAGCGACCCAGGACCACATGGGGCAACAACGCCACTTGGGGGGGGTTTGTGGTAAAGCCTTTGCTGGTTTTCAATGCTTTGTGGTTTTTTGGTGGCCTGTTTTTGCTGGCTGGCAAGTGTTGGTAGGCCTGGAAGAGCCCCTGAGGGGGGCAAGGACAGGGGAGAGAGAGCGTGAGCTGGGACCGCATGGCGTGATGCCACATGCCGCACGGGGAGGGGTAGAAAAGCCTTTCCATGGCTTCTCAGTTTTGTGGCAGTTTGTTCCCCCTTTGGTGGCTGCTTGGTAAGAACAGCAGGCCGGGAAGAAGCCTTGAAGCTGGGGGGAGCGAGCGTGATCCGAGACCACTTGGCGTGATGTCACACACCACGCGGGGGGGGTTGTAAAAAAAAACCTTTTTCCTTCCTGATGCGCTGGTGGCTGTTTGTGGTTAGGCTATGCTTTATGTGACCAAACGGTCATGTCACAAGTTGGGTAATTGTTCAAAAAATGAGCATTAAATGTCTGAAAATCCAGCTTACAGGTTCTCTGAGCAGCCTTTCGTCCTGACAGAAAGACCAACTGATTGAGAAGACAGAGGAAACCTACATGTGGTAAACAGCATGTCTAGTCTAAACATTGGGAAAGAATTTGTGTTCTTGTTGGTTGCCTGCAGGCTGAATTGGTAGGCCTGGAAGAGGCCCTGGGGCATGGACCGCGTGGCATGACGTCACATGCCATGTGGGGGTTGCTGGAAAGCACTTGCCTTGGTTTTTGGGATATTGTGGCTCTGGGTGGCCGTTTGTGTTGCCCATTAAGAATAGAGGGCCCAGTAAGTGGCCTGGAAGCTGGGGGGAGCGAGTGTGATCCGGGACCACGTGGCATGATGTCACACGCCATGTGGGGGATTGTAAAAAAAACCCTTTTTTTTACTTGTTTTGGGCTGCGGTGCCTGTGTCGTGGCCAGGTTGGTGGCCTGGGGATGAACGGTAAGGCCTGGAAGAGACACCGATGCATGGACCGTGTGGCGTGACATCACACTCCATGTGTGCTAGCTAGAGCTAGTGGCATAGTAGGCTGGTCATCATGCTAAAAGTCCAGGGTTTTATCCTAAAGGACAACCTTTGGGGGGGTTTGGGGTTGTGTAAGGCCTGTCTTATTTTGCTTAAGTATGGATAGTAGGCCTGGGAAAATGCCCAGAAACAAGGGAGAGCGAGCGTGACATGGGACCATGTGGTGTGACATCACACGCCGCGTGGGGGTTTCAGGTTAACGCTGTTTCTGGGTGCTCAGGCTGTTTTCACAGTTTTTGGTGCTCTTTTTGAGGCATACTGGGGGGAGAGCAATGGGCCTGGGAGAGGCCTGGGGCAGGAGAAGAGAGAGTGCGACCTGGGACCTCATGGGTGACGTCACACACCGCGAGGTGGTCGCATTGGAAGCAGTGCCCTCACTTTTTGGTGGGGCTGTTTGCTGTGTTTTGGGCCTTTCTCCCCTTTTTGGGATTGGGGGCTGGGAGAGAACAGAGGATGGCAGAGATTTCGGACCACATGGCGCGACCACTTCGTATGGTGGGGATGCTAACTGTGGGGCGCCTTGGTCAGCCCAGGCAGGAGGCAGACAGCAGCGTACAACAAGTGGGGACTTGCTATGAACAGAGAAGGGAGGACCAGATGGGTCACAAACGAGTGACGGAGAGTGGCAAGAAGCTGGTTAAGAGTGAATGGGGTCTTGACTGATGGCCAGACTGTGGAACAGGGTGGGGGGGTACAGCCGGAAGTAAAAAGCATTCCGGATGGTACAGTTATACAATTAACCTTGTTTTCCTCTCGTAGTTGTTTTCACAGGGTAAAGAGAAAGAGGACAATGGTACCAAAGAAGAGCAGGCCATCAAAAGAGGAGGCTTACAAGGCGATAATGGAATTGGCGGGAAAAGCGAACAGGATGTGGGAGCTGGTGGAGGGAGAGGAACCAGGAAGACCCGGGGAAAAGAGAAAGGCGGACACAGGAAAGGGTGGTAAGGAAAAAATGACCAGCCAGAGGACCGTGTGGTACCAGGAAAGCACCACTGGTGGTAGCGGGGCCACCAAGATGGTGGATCCATTAACCCTGCAGCCTACGGTCACTATGTCACCGGTCCCCCACCCAGAGCAGGGTGGCATCTCCCTGGTTGAACCCAGTCGCGATGCCCAGAATGCTTTGCTCCCTCCACAAAACCCAGCAGCCCACCCCCCTCTGCAGCCACTGGGAGAAGCAAGAGGGACCTTGGAAGACTCCAGGCAGGATGGCCTGGACAAGGTCAGAGGTAATACATCCTGCACAGTGGGGGACAGTATAAAAGAATATATAGGGGAAATTGTAATGGCATTAGGAGCAGGTGGTATAGGGCAGATGGAATCGGCACTGGAAGAGATCAGGAGGGAGAAAGAAGGGACAGGAAGGAAGGAACAGGGAGTGGAGAGAGAGGGAAAAGGGACAAGAGCGATAGGCACCCCTGGAATGAGGATAGGCGAGCATGTGCCACTGACCACAAAAGGAAAAATTTGGAAAGGAGAATATGTGGCCATATTCACCTTGGTGAGCCGCCGCCAAATATGAGGAAGCTGAGGGCATAGGGAAGAATGAGATGGCAGCGGCTATAGTGCTTTTAGGGAAGAAAGAGGAAGATAAGTTCACAAAAGGGAAGACTTGGGATAGATGGTTCCTAGGTTTCTCTACTTTCTCAGCCATTGTCATGGAAAAGAGGCTGGAATTGGGCATCCCGCTCATTACCTATTCCCTGATAATTCGGAAGGCAAAGGGTGGGATGGGGTGGTTATACTATAATGAATCTTTTAGGCAGAGAATGGCAATGTTTGGGGACGTGAGATGGGACACCAAACAGATAGATTTATGGATGGATTATGTCACGGATCAGTCCACGCCCGAAGGGGAATGGAGCAAGAAGGGTTTTGGGACCCAGAGATACTGGTGGGCTTATAACAGAGCCTTTTGTTCCTGGCCTCAATGTCGGTTTCGGCATGCCTGCTCAAGGTGCGGGGGAGGCCACCCAGCAAGCAAATGTAGAACGACATGGGGACAAGGGGCACATGGTTATGGGGGGCAAGGAACAGGCCAACAGTTTTTTTGAGAGGGTCAAGGTTTTAGAGGCCAGACATGGAACAGGAGAGGATGGGGTAGGGGGAACACGAATAGGGGTGAACAGAGCCGATGAAGGGCGAGAGGTCAGTAAAGGGAGAGATAGAGGGGAAAAGGGGGAAGGGCTGGGGACATGATAAGGCACAGTTTGGGATGGCCAGAATCCCCATCAAAGCTAGGGTATGGGCAGGTTACATGGACAAATATCCAGACACAAGAGTGTGGAATATGATTTTTGAAGGGTTTTAGCACTGGTTTTTCATTACAGTTTACGGGACCTAGGCGAGCAATGGAAGCCAGCAACCTAGGGTCAGTAAAAGGGAAGGAGGAGGTACTGAGACAGAAGATAGAGAAGGAAGTAGCAGCAGGTAGGGTCGAGGGCCCGTTTGATAACCCCCATTGCAGAGCATGTGGGTCTAACCATTAGGTCTGGTACCCAAGAAACAGGAAGGGGAATACAGAGTGATTCACCACCTATCCTATCCAGAAGGAGAGTCAGTGAATGATTTAATCAGTGAGGAACACAGTAGGGTGACTTATGCAACACCAGAGGATGCGGTCCGGATGATCTGGGCGACAGAGGAAGCATGGATGGCTAAAACGGACATTGAGTCTGCTTTCAGACTGCTTCCAGTCAGGAGGGAAGACTGGGATCTATTGGGTTTCAAAAGCGGGGGAAGATTCTATTTTGACAAAGCAATGCCAATGGGTTGTTCCACAGTATGTGCTACATTTGAGGCTTTCAGCACCTGTTTGCAGTGGATATTTCAGGAAAAAACAGGTTATAGGATGGTCATACATCATCTGGATGATTTCCTATTCATTGGAAGAGGAAAAAGGGAGACACAAATGATGCTGGATAAATTCCAGGATTTGTGTCAGGAGTTGGGGGTGCCACTAACCCCCGGAGAAGACAGAGGGGCCCAGCAGGATTATAGAATTTTTGGAGATTGAGATAGACGCCCCAAACAAGGTATTTAGACTACCGGATAAGAAAGTCAATAAGCTGAAAGAACTAATACAATTGCACACCAGCAGGAGACGGGTACAGCTAAAGCTGGTACAACAGGTGCTGGGGCACTTGCACTTCACCTGCAGAGCCATCGGGCCAGGGAGGACATTCACAAAGAGGTTAGCCAGGGCCACAGCAGGGGTCACCAGATCTCATCACTGGGTAGACTTGACGCGAGGGGTTAAGGAGGATTTTAAGATTTTGGAAGAATTCCTTAAGGAGTACAATGGGTGCTCATTCTGGCAGGAGGAATGGCTATACAACACAGATCTTGATCTATACACAGATGCGGCTGGGGGATGGGGCATGGGGGGGTACATGAGAGGCAGATGGTTCGCAGAACCCTGGCAGGCCAGTTGGGTGCAGGATGGAAAGGTGAGAGACATTACATTACTAGAGATCATGCCCATATGGGCGTGTACTTTAGTTTGAGGGGAGGAATTACGGGATCAAAAAGTAACTTTTTGGTGCGACAATAGAGCAGTGGTAGATGTGTTGAACAACAGGGGAGCCAGATCGGACACAGTCATGCAGGTGTTACGACGTTTAGTTTTAAGGGCATTGCAACTGAACATGTCATTTAGAGCGCAACACATAGAAGGGGTACACAACACTCTGGCTGACAGCCTTTCCCATCTGCAGCTGGACCATTTTCGGAGGCTGGCACCAGCAGAGGAAGAATTAAAAACACCCATACCAACGAACATCTGGGACATTGGAAGGAAGGAGCAGAAGTGTTGTTTCGCAGCTCATGGGCGCCTCGGACTCTGAGGGCCTACGACGGGGCCTGGTGAGTGTTTCAAACATTCAGGGCAGAGCACCAGATGGAGGTAAGTAGGCCACTCACAGAGGAACAGTTGGGAATGTTCACCGTGGAACAGTGGCGGAGAGGCACAGCCCACACCATGATGGGAGTTTACCTGGCTGGGATTAATCTTATCTGCAGTCTGAAAGGGTGGAGGGACCCGACAAAAACATTGCTCATAAGAAGAATGATGCAAGGATGGAGCAGGTTGAAACAGGGACCAGCAGATAGTGGGAGGCCTATAGGGGAACAATGGCTTATAAAGCTGAAGGAGGTGCTCCCAGCAATATGCAGATCACGGAACGAGGCCCAGCTGTTTCACACGATGTATGTGCTAATGTTCGCAGGTGCCATGAGAGTGAGTGAGGTGGTAGGCCATGGGAGGGAAGATGAGGAAGGGGGGCTAGACTGGGATGACATAACCTGGGGAGTGACTGAGATACAGATCAGGATTAGTTGGTCTAAGACAGATCAAGGGGGAAAAGGTTGCATGGTGATGCTAAAAAGTCAGCCAGAGGGCGCAATATGCCCAGTACAGACGCTGTGGGTTTTTTCGCCGCAGAGCAGGGGAGCAGGACAGGAAAATTATTTGTACACGGGGAAGGGAGAAGGGTGACTGGCTACCAAGTCACGGCAATACTGAAAAAGGGCATGCAATTCTTAGGAGAAGACCTAGCTAATTATTCTTCCCATTCCCTGTGGATTGGGGCTGCCTCACAGTGGGCGGAGGCAGGCAAGATGGTGAGCAAGATATTGGAAAAGGGACGCTGGCAATCGGCCAGTTATAAAAGATACATTAGAGCACTGAAATTGAAAAAAAAAAAACACTACACTATGTAGATATAGATAGATTCATATTTAGACATAAGGGGATGGTAGGGCACCTGGCTGGGACCACAGCGATGGGGGGGTCAAGAAATGGGAACAGACAGGGAGGGGGGCATGGAAAAGGGGGGATGAATGTGGAAGTGACACTATGAGCTTGTATAGTAATGACTTTTGCTTGCACCCCATAGGTAGAGGGAGGATCACGGAAATATGGATCTGCGGCCATTCCTACATCTATTGGGCCGGAAAGAGAGCAGAGAAGAAGGCTGGGGGAAGGCAGCTATACCAAGATGTGAGAAGGTGTTGTTTTGGCATGGCATACGGGGGATGAGGTGGGCTCAGCTGCTTCCCACATTAACAGAACTCGGAGAATGGCGGCCCAGGCCAGACTTAATTATTATTATTTGGGAGGCAACGACCTGGCAAGCAGGCTTTGGGTGGACACATACATGCAAATAAAAAAGGACTTAAGAGCTATACGGCAGTGGTGGCCGCAAGTGTGCATTGCTTGGTCAGATATGATACCAAGGAGAGTGTGGAGGCAAGAGCACAGCCATAGAGCAGTAGAAAGGGCCAGGAGGAAGATGAATAGGAGGGTTGGAACATTGGTAAAGCAGATGGGAGGACAGGTGATACTGAGGGGGGTAGAAGAATGGGTAGATGAATTTTACAGGTCAGACGGGGTACACCTGTCGGATATAGCTATAGACATGTTCAATACAGAAATGATGAGATTTATAGAAGAATGGAGGAGACAGACAAACAATGGGAATTAAAAAAAAAAAAGGTAAATAATAACAGATATAAATGGAAAAGGAGCTCCCCTGGAGTAAGGGTGAAGGCTACCCTAGTTAAAGGGGGAAGCCAGCCATCCAACGTGAGCTGGAGACTGGCTAGTGGGGAAAAGGGGAGGAAAAAGGAATAACACAAGAAGAGAAGGAAGATGAAGGAAAAAGCGGTCTTGGTTTTCACCGTTACCTAACAGAAAAGGAGAAGAAGAAGGCACCCAGGTTTTCACCTGGGGGAAGAATAATCAGAGATTGATATATGGATGGAATAAACAAAATGTTGGAAATATGATAATAAAGGAATTGGGATGGAATATGGAATTATGAATCTAAATAAATTGCCAATCTGAGCACAACAACAAATAATGGTGTCTGTCTTTTGTGGAGGAAGAGGGGGGAATCCGGGACAATGGAGTTTGCCCCTTTAAAAGGGCAGACCAGGTTGTCCTGGTGCACCCCTTCCCCCATGCTTAAGATGGTTGTGCTCAGAAGGGGAGGGGCTAAGGGGGCCAGAACAATGGGCAGACAAACAGGAAGGGGAGGGAAATAAGGAGGTACTTAAGGGACAGCACAAGGGGGCCTCAGCCACTTTTGCTGGACTTTTGATACCTCCCACCCATCCTGTCAGGCAGAGCAAGTAAGGAAGACAGTCAAGATGGGACTGTATGAGGGTCTGTGAAGGTGTAAAGCAAGCATGTCCGGTCGGACAAAATTTATTTTATTTTTTTACTTATTTATTTTTAATTAGCTTTTGTTGACTGGGTAAGTGCACTAGACAAATCCTGCCTATTTTCAGGCACGACCCAGGGGAAGGGAATACAGATGAATGCCAACTGACTTTGAACCAGATTAAGCTGTTGGTGGTATTTTTAGTGAATGAGGGAAATTTGGCCAGGACACCGGGGAAATTCCCCTACTCTTTTCGATAAGTGCCATGGGATCTTTAACATCCACCTGAACTACCACCAATCCAGGCAGATGGGACCTCAGTTTAACGTCGCATCTGAAAGGCGGCACCTCAGAAATGCAGCACCCCTCTCATGCTGCATTACAGTGTCAGTACTGGGATATTAACCCAAGTGCCAGATGAGGGAACTGAACCCACAGCCCTCTGATCGCCCAGCCTCAGAGGCGAGTGTGCTACCTACTGAGCCACTGACACTGCTAAAATTGGACTGCCAAAGGTGAATGGCAAGTAAGGATATGGTTACGGACTGCCAAAGGTGGATGGCAGGTGATAATATGGTTAAGGACTGCCAAAGGTGGATGGCAGGAGCAAAGAGGGGAGAGGGGGGAAGGAAAAAGGAATAACACAAGAAGAGAAGGAAGATGAAGGAAAAAGCGGTCTCGGTTTTCACCGTTACCTAACAGAAAAGGAGAAGAGGAAGGCACCCAGGTTTTCACCCGGGGGAAGAATAATCAGAGATTGATATATGGATGGAATAAACAAAATGCTGGAAATATGATAATAAAGGAATTGGGATGGAATATGGAAATATGAATCTAAATAAATTAATTGCCAGTCTGAGTGTAACCCCTAGATGGCGCTATCCCAGGGGCTACTACCCCTGCCTGATTTGCCACTAACAGGTTGAGGGGCCTGGATCCAATGGCGGGTGCCTCCACCCAGAGGTCAGGGTTTGCAATAGTTAAACTAACTTGGTCACAGCCCTCTGGGACACTGCAACCCCCCTTTCTTCCCACTAGTGGCCCACACAATATATCAGAATTACCTTCACAGTATACACTTACCCCAGGTCTGGTTCCGCACTGGGACCTCCTGTGAAATGAGATACAGTGCAACAATCACAGTACAGTACTTTAACATAGACAAATACCTCAGGCAGTATAACTTTGCTGAAACAAGCAGCTCTGATTTATTTAGGGGGATATAACAAGGACAGGGGAAATCAGGTTAATTAGCTTATCACTCTAATAATCTACCTATGGCTCTGTGCACAGGCCTATCCCTATCAGTTACTGTCCCTGGGTACCCAAGCCCTAGTGGCTAGTCCAAACCGTGGCAGCTGGTAGGGGCCCTTTCACACAGAAAAGGAGAATTAAACAGTCAGCAGTACAGTAATTCCATTTGGATTTAATGTGGCAATTCAACAGGGAGCGACCCTGAATTAGTACTCACGACCTCCAAATAAGATAGGGTCCTTCAATGTCAGCAGGGCTCATTTGAGGTACACAAACCTCTTCACACATCCATATAAAAGAAAGCACTATACCAGGCAGGCTGCATCTGTATCCCGATCGCAATTACTGCACAATACCCGGGAGAACACACAGCAGATTCAGTTCCTGACAGACCGAGTGCAATTTTCAGCAATTCCTCCAGTCTTCTACAGGGTGAGCCTGGTTTCTACTCTTCAGAGATCCTTTGATTCTTTTCACAGGACGGATTCAGTCCTAACAAGCTGTTACACAAGCTGCAGACCAGAACTCTGGGTCTTACACGTTTTTGACTAAAACTGCACACTGAAAAAGCACAGGGCTCCTTCCTTCTTCACTGCCAAAGCTCAACTGAAACTCCAACCAACAAAACCGGGCACTTCCTTTGAGTTCCTCCCAGTTCTTGACTGGATTGGCTGTCACTCACAATAGACTGCTGCTGTTGGTCCAAAAGGTGTTGAAGTCTAAACTACATCTCCCAGAGTCACTGCTCATACAATCCTCTTGTGGCTGGCTCAGATTATGAGTCCAAGTTCTGATTCGTCCAAGGGACCATTTTAGAGCTAGCTTAACCCACACTGATTGGTCCAGTTCAGCAGTTCAAAACTAGAATGGGGAACTAGCAGACACAGTTCTGACTGCAAAGAAAGCAGGCTAGACAAACTGCAACCTCATCATCACTCTAAATAATCTCTGGCAAACAGCCACATCTTCCAGATAGGTTCCCCCTGCACTCCCAGTGACCGCAAAAATGAAGTGAATTGGCAGCAGCTCGAGTGGTACTCAGAGAAGCACACAGTCCCCCCCATACAAACTAATTATGTCTGCAAGCAGACAGCTCTTAAAGAGACAGTACCAGAGGCTCTAAAAACACTCACTGATAAATGGCTTAAATGCTAAACACCATTCAGGCTTGGAGCATTCAAGCAAGCTCCTGGAAGTCTTTTGGGAACCCCCATTTGCAGGGGGGTTACATGAGCACAACAAATAATGGTGTCTGTCTTTTGTGGAGGAAGAGGGGGGAATCCGGGACAATATCTTTTTCCCGTATAAAGGCAGTGAGTATATCATATAAAACAACTTATTACGCTCCTCAAAAGAATCCAACTAGTGGCTTCCTTTTAATTCTAAGGCAAAAACAAGTTTCAGTGAAAGTCCTTTTCTGATCGGTGCTTTTGAAAATAAATAGGAGACCAAGCATAGAACTGACTTTCAGTGTCCGAATTACCTAGAGTAAGTACCAACTTATATAAGAGTCTGTTATCCCTCAGTGCAATAGAACATAATGGATAAGTTCATCCTCATGACTTTTAAAAGAAAAAAAAATGAGTAGCTCACATATTTGAATTGTCTCTCTCACCCAGAGCCCTGGGATTCCCAGGTGACTGACAATTTACAGAGTGGAGGACCTTGATACAGTAATTGAACCCTATGCTGAACAGTTTTAACAAAGCTCATTTCGAAACAAACGTCCATGTTCAATTCAACAATGAGGAGGTCCACTGATTCAAAAGGATCACAGATGCCAGAGAAGCTGCCAAGTCAGGGGCCGGGGGAGGGTACACCATGGTCCAGCCCTTATAGGCCACCAAAGTGTTGTGGGCTGTGACAACAAAACTCCCCCCTCCCCACCAGCTACCACCCCAACCCAACACAATTGTAAGCAGTACCTGTGGGTTCTGCAGCTTCAGGTTTCAGCAACCTTCTCTTCGCTCGAGCTGCCATCTTTTTCTTTCATGACCATGCTCCTAATGTAGGCCATGGCTGCATCAGGGTCAGTGAATGCCTTGGATTTCTGGCCCTGGCATCAAATTAGTAAACAGACTAGGTAAATAAGTACAAATGGCCAGTTCAAATCGTGTAATTTCTTTTTTACAACCATAAAAACCTGTCTTTCAGCTTGTAATTTCCTTGAGGTTGTGCTGGGCTATTTGAGGGCCCACTTTATGTGTGGCTTCTAGAACTGCATGCTGATCTTGGTAGCACAGAAATTTGATAATAATATGTCTGGGGCACTGGTCTGGGTTCAGCTTAGGGCTGGGGGACCGGTGAGGACACTGAACCACTAAAGTAAGTGAGGCTGGTAGTTGTAGAGTTTTCGTTAGCCCTTTTTGTAAAAAGCCAGCACAGTTGTTGCTCTCTGTCCACTCCAGCAAGCTGACCACTCTTACATTACAGTGCCTCTCTCTGTTTTCATGGTCATCAAGTATATTTCTTAAGGTTTCTATTTCTTTAAGAGCTGCTTGTAAAGTTGAGTTTGTGACACGTCGTCTTCTTGGGAGCTTAATCGAGTCTCTAACTCATCCAGATGTGTACCGTGTCTCTCAACTGTATCGCCCATTGCATTGATGGTTTGATAAAAATGGCTTATTTGAGCCATCACGTTATAAAACCCTCCCTGCATCTTAGTTCTTAAGTTGCATCTTTCATCGCTGATCAGCTTAATACTCTATTATTCCAGAAGGCAGAATGGCAGCTTGTTAGGAGCAGTCATTCCTACTGGGATTCCAACGAGAAAAATGTCAAGCTTTTAGCTTCTCAGTTGTGTAAGCAACTGGCTGAATCTAGAATTACCGCACTCTGTGAACTGGATGGTTCCATCGCTACTTCCCCATAAGATATGAATGCTACTGTGCAGAATTTCTATGAACTCTATTCTTCTAGTTCACTCCCCTCTTACTCAATCCCAACATCAGGCCTTCCTGAGAAACACTCCTATCCCCCGGCTCTCACCTACCTTGTGGGATCAGCTTGATGCACCTATCTTTGAGACTGAACTTTATTCCGCACTACAATCTCTGGCTAAGAATAAGGGTCCTGGGAGGGACAGCTTTACTGTTGAACTATATCAAATGATGCCTGACATCATTATCCCCCACTGTTAGCTGCCATGCAAGAGGCGTTTCAAGTTGGCCTCCTACCTCCTACTATTTGGGAAGCCGTTATTACCCTCTAACCAAGGGCTCAGATGATCCGTTGGTCTATGCTAATAATTGTCCTATTTCGCTTCTGCCCATGAACACCAACATTCTAGCCTGAGCTTTAACTGCATGTCTTGATAATGTGTTGCATGGTTTGGGGTATCCAATGCAGGTAGGTGTCCGCAAAGGTAAGTCCGGGGCAGATCATTTGCATACCATCCTCAATCTGAAAATCTACACAAAAATGGTCCTTCTCCCTATGGCTGCCCTTGCAGTCAATTTTTGGAAAGCTTTCAATGGAGCTACCTGCATTGCATCTTTGACCTTTATGGTTTCAGTCCTTACTTCCGAACTTGGATTTCAGTCTTATATCATTCTCTGTCAGCAGTGCTTCTTACTAATCATAATATTTTTGCTCCTTTTGAGTTACAGTGTGGTACCCAGAAGGATGTCCCCTCTCCCCTTTACTGTTTCTTGTTGTGTTGGACCCCCTTACCCAAAAGCTTTTGTCTACCCCCAATGTTCAGGGCATCCCAGTGGGGAATCTTTTCTGTTTAGTCCTATCTTATGCTTCTGATATGCTGCTCACCCTAGAACACCCTTCACTCTCTCTTCCACAAATTTGTGCACTCCTTGACCAGTTTGTGATTCTTTCGGGTTTGATGGTCAATAGATCCAAGACACTTCTCACTCCACTGAATTCTCTCTGTGATAACTCTGTGTACTCTGTGTAAAACCCTGCCTGCATCTTAGTCCTTAAGGACCTGAAGCTGCAGCCAACCCAATGTGAACTGGACCCAGGCCCGACCTGACTGTTGGTTGGTTGTTTGGACCTGGTTGGGCCTGTGATTGCTGGGGTTGTCTGGAGTTCCTTGAGGAGTGGAGTCTTCCCAGTGGCCTTAAAAGAGGCCTTGATGAGACCGCTTTTGAAAAAAAAACTCCCTGGACCTGGACTGCCTCAGCAATTACAGGCCGGTCTCAAACCTCCCATTTTTAGGAAAGGTTATTGAAAAAGTGGTGGCCATACAGCTTAAGAGACATCTTGCCTCTTCCTCCATCTATAAGCCTTACCAGTCTGAGTTTCATGTGGGACATAGTACAGAGATTGCCCTGGTGAGGGTGTTTAATGATCTTCTGGGAGTGAGGGACTGGAGAGACCCGACCATATTGGTCCTCCTGGACCTCACTGCAGTATTTGACACTGTGGACCATGAGGTGTTGCTTGACCACCTGCGGTATTGGTGTGGCCTGTCTGGTTCTGTCATCAACTGGTTCAGGTCATACCTGACAGGCAGAGTGCAAAGGGTGACGATGGGGTTAGCCTCATCCAACCCAAAACCTCTGTGCTGTGGGGTACTACAAGGTTTGGTCTTCTCACCCTTGTTGTCCTCATTGTACATGCTGCCACTGTGGGACATCATCAGGTGGTATGGGCTGGGTTTTCACTGCTATGCAGATGACACCCAGCTGTACCTGTCCAGTGCACCCAATACCCAGATGTCAGACTCTGAATTTAACAGCTGTCTTGATGAGATCCAGGCTTGGATGACTCAAAACTGGCTTAGGCTCAACCCAGACAAGACAGAGGTACTTGTTGTGGATCCAGTTCGTTAGGACGGAGGGTGCTGTGAGGGGTTACTCCCTGACCTTGTGTTGGGGGGTGTTCCCCTTACTCCATCTAGTCAGGTGAAGGATGTGGGCATGGTCCTAGATGACGGTTTGATGCTTGATGCTCAGGTGTCAGCCATCATCAGGAGTGGATTTTATCATCTAAGGAACATTGCCCGAATCCGAGCCCTGATCCAGCCGGAGGATCTGTCCACACTTGTACATGATTTTGTCACTTCCAGACTGGACTACTGTAATGCCCTGTACCTAGGGTTTTCTGAGGGCAACCTCCGCAGGCTGCAGGTGCTGCAGAATGTGGTGGAAAGATTATTGACTGGGGTGAGACGAAGTGATCATATCACCCTTGTCCTCCGCGGACTGCACTGGCTGCCAGTCAGGTGGAGGATTGTCTTCAAGGTAGGGCTCCTGACCTATAAATCTCTACACAAAAGGGGACCTGTTTACGTGCAAAATCTTCTTGTCCCCTATTTTCTGCCCTGGGCACTCCATTCTGCTGGGGGGGCCTCCTTGGAGTTTCCAGAGTGAGGCTGCGGCATTCTGGAGATAGGGCATTTTCGGTGGCCGTGCCCACTCTGTGGAACTCCTTGCCTGATTATTTAAGGGAGGCCCCCTCGGTAGAAGCCTTTAAGAAAGCATTACAAACTTATCTGTCCCAGCAGGCTTTTAATGACTGATTGATTTTTTTTTTTTTTGCAGTTAATCTTTTTTTACTTTATTGAGGAGTGAATGCAATGGTAGCAGAAGAGGACACAATGCATAAATTGTTTACATATCAGTGCATTTTACATTTCTTGTAATTAGACAGACAGAATTTAAACTCTTAGGAACCTAACAATGACTTGTATATGCATATCATAGTATAGAGACTGGCATACTAGTCCAAACAGTGTAAAATATCAAGCTGGTTGCAAGGACAGTTCAGGGGGGTTTCAATAAGTCCTTCCTATTGGATACCACCGGGGTGGGAGTGGGACTTGTGATACGAGCCATATATGGAGCCCAGATTTTAACAAAGGCTGCGCTTGTCTTTTTGGCAAAATAAATAAGATGGGTACGAGAGACTAATGTCTCCATTGCTTTTAACAATGCTTGGAAAGTTGGAAGGCTTGGTGTCCGCCATTTCATTAAAATAAGTCAGAGAAATTCCACCGAAGCCTGCTTGAGCCATATCACCTGTTCCTTAGTCATCAGCCCACTGTCTGAAACAACCCCAAGTAGCCAAAAAGAAAGGGAGTGGGGCAAGGTGCATACCAAGATGTGGGAGCAGAAGTGAATCACTTTCCTCCACAATCCTTGCAGTGGTTTTTCAGCTCCACAGTATGTGTAGTAGATCAGCCTCAGGAGCCTGGCACCTCCAGCACTGGTTGCTGGGTAATAACCCTATCTTGTGCAGCTGGAAGGGGGTTCTATACCAGAGGTGTAGAACTTTGTTTTTAATAAGAAGGCTCCTCTGGTCCACACAGGCCTTGTGTGCAAGCTGCCAACAATTAGACCATTCCTGAGGGGTAATTGAAATGCCAAGCATTTTTCCCACCTGATTTTAGCTGGCAAAGATGGATCTGCATCACAGTCTCTAATATCATACCTGCTAACCCTTTGCTTTGTTTAGACCATCGGGAGATTGGGAGTGTTTCCTTAGAGGGGCCTACATGAACCTTGCTACTCATACACTTACAGTTATTTCTAGACCAGACACCATATAAGCTTCGGAGCTGCAAATATTGCCAGAAACATTCTTTGGGCAAAGAATGTTGATCTCTTAAATATTGGAAAGAAACAAAGGTTCTCTTGTCTTCCTGAACTAAGTCATGAAATGTATTTATCTGGCAAGCACTCCATAATGGCCAGTAAAATGGCTTCTGGTCTATTGTCAAAAATGGATTATTCCATAACGGAGTGTGTAGGCCCAAACTCAAGCATCTTTGATTACCTTTGCCCAGGGATTTCCAAGCTAGGTGGCTGTCCCTTATGGTCCACCATCCCTGTGCAATTCTTGGGAGGGGGTGCCCCAAAAAACAAAGAGGAGAGATATTACCCATAACAGTGTTTTCCAATGTAACCCACCCAGGGGATGGGTGAGATGACCCTCTAATTCCTTTGCAAGTTTTGGCTATCAAAAATGCTTGAGAATATCTTCTGAAATCCGGAAGATTCCATCCCCCTCTAGTCCACTGGGCTCTTAATTTAGCCTTGCTATAGCGAGGCTTACCAGGACCCCATAAAAACCTGCTCATTGAAGTGTGAAACTTATGTGCCCACGTCTTAGAAATCAAAAAGGGGAGGTGAGAGACCAGGTAATATACTTTAGGTGCGAACATCAACTTCAAAGCAGCAATCTTCCCTGCCATGGATAGATGTAAGTGCTCCCAATGTTTTACATTATTAGCCAGTTGGGACCATATTGGACCAAAATTCTTATCCGCCATAGAGGTTAGATCTGTGGATAGCCTTATCCCTAGATATCGAATATCCGGATGAACCCACTTGAAACCAGATAACTGAATCATATTAATAGATGTATGAGGGTTAAGTGGCAAAATCTCTGACTTGGTTTTATTTATTCGAAGGCCGGATATGTCCCCAAATGCGGCAAGCGTGACCAGAAGGGGATGGAGACTCTCTTGGACATCACTAGTAAGAATCAAACAATCATCAGCATATGCTTTCGAGTAATAACTCTGGTCTCCCACCTGAATCCCTTGGATACTGGGATGAGCACATAAAGCCACAGACAAGGGTTCCATAGCCAACACGAAAAGTAGGGGGGACAAGGGACAACCCTGCCTGGTACCCCTATAAAGCTGAAAGGAGGGGGACATTATGGTGTTAGTGAGCACCTTGCCAACTGGGTGTTGGTACAAAGTGCGCATCCACGAAAAGAAATATGGACCTATGTTAAACCTCTTCAGGACTGCCTGCAGAAACTCCACAGAGTCGAAAGCTTTTTCAAAATCTATCGTGATAATGGCCGCAGGAGTAGGGAGTTTCTCCGCCACCTGTATCAAAGTGACCAGGGCCCTCACATGATCTGAGCTATGTCTCCCTTTAATGAAGCCCACCTGAAAGGGATGGATAATGAGAGGCAGTACCCTTTCTAGTCTGGTCGCCATTGCTTTCGCAAGTATTTTGGCTTCCGCATTAATCAGAGAAATTGGCCGATAATTGCTAGGGTATGTCTGGTCCTTGCCTTCTTTTGGTAATATGGTAATCACCGCCTCTCTTAGGGAAGGAGGAAGTTCACTCTTACTCTGGGCTTCCTTAAACATCTCTAAGAGAGGAGAGATTATTTCCGGGTGTACAAGCCTATAAAAATCAGTGGTGAACCCATCACTCCCGGGTGCCTTATGAGGGGCCATACTATGAATTGCCTTGAGTAATTTGTCCTTGGAAAGTGGAGCATCTAATGCTTGGTTTTGAGCCATGGTCAAAGCCGGCAGAGATATTTGCTCCATAAAGCTATGGAACTTTCCCTCATCCCATTTTACCTGAGATGTACATAGGTCTTGATAAACATTGGTCATAGTGTCATTAATTTTCTTTTGAGAATGGCCTAAATTTCCCCCTGGGTCTCGAAGGCTTATTATGTGGCAGTCTGCTTGCCATTTTTTTAGCCTATAAGCAAGGAGTTTTCGTGCCTTCTCCCCTTCCGCCCAGTACCGATGTTGAGAGTGCCTAATAGTCAGCTCTGCCCTTCTCGTTAACAGTAAGTTAAGCTGTATTCTGATCCGAGTCAGTTCTGTCCATAGACAGTTACTCTAAAGCCTTCCTGGATTCCCCTTATACTCCACCTCCAACTGATGCAGCCTTCTCTCTAGTTGTGATAACTCCCCTTCCCTTTGTTTTCTCTGAAATGAGGCAAAACTTATAATTCGTCCCCTTAGGGTGGCCTTGTATGCTTCCCAGATATTTGCAGCTGAGGAGGAACCAGGTGGATTTAGTCTGAAAAAGGATTTAGTTTCCCCCCTAACTAGGGATTGAAATTCCCTGTCATTAAGCAGAAGCGGGTCCAACCTCCAGGAATTAGATTTCCCTTTAGTAGTTGGGCTCACCATTAAATTTAGCAGCAATGGAGCATGATCAGAGAGGTAGATTGGAGCTATATGTGTATCTGTGGTGCTGGAAACCAAATTCTCCGAAATTAACCAATAGTCCAGTCTGCTTGCCATTGCTTTAGCTGCCGAGCAATAAGTGTAATCACGATCTGCAGGATGTTGCAATCTCCAGATATCAGCAAGGCAGTGCAGAGAAAGCAAGTCCTGAAGGGCTTTAAGCGAATTGGTGTGGGGTTCCTGCCTGGCATTAGAACGATCGAGGAGGTAGTCTACAGTTAAATTGAGGTCCCCCCTATAATTATCCCCGGCTTATCATCCGA
Source organism: Neoceratodus forsteri (assembly GCA_016271365.2). NCBI lineage: Eukaryota > Metazoa > Chordata > Ceratodontiformes > Ceratodontidae > Neoceratodus > Neoceratodus forsteri. Next base: position 31,664,177 of record CM028129.1, read on the forward strand.
GAGATTTAGCAATTGTTGTGAAACCTCATTGGAAAAAGACAGAGTATCTTCATTTGGGGCATATAAGTTGACAAGCAGGAGTGGGCCCATTGGGTGTATCCAACTTAACTATGATCCAACGCCCTTCCTTATCTGATTTCTGTGCGGTCACTACCCAATTTAATTTTTTGTGCAGTACAATAGAGACCCCTCTCTTAGTCTTCCCTGAACAACTATGGAATTCCCTTCCCATCCACTCTCTAACTAGTTTTTTGGATTCCAAATGCGTTAGTTTAGTTTCCTGGAGAAACACAATATGGCTCTTAAGCTTATGGAGCCTCGCTAAGATCTTACTCCTTTTAATTGGAGAATTTAGTCCCCTCACATTCCATGATATAAAAATTACCTCGGACAAACTATCCATCCTCCCTGAGGTTAAAGATTGCTATTGATAATATGGACATTGGGTAACTAAATAATCGCTCCTTTACAAATGAGCTCACCCCTTCCCTATTCCCCAAGCATTCTGTCCTACTTTATTCTCATATTTAAATCTGCTTATCCACTGCTGTCCGTTAGAATACACCTCTGATTCCTCTTTACTCTCCAGGGAAGCACTTCTAGCCCCCGTGCAATCCCTTACCTTGCTTGCAAAAACCCTCCTGACCCATTTACTAACGATTCTGGTATGCTTTCACAAGCACCGCAATGCCTGTTTGAATCTGTAATAGAGGTACAGCTCTACCAGTGGAACAGGATGACCTAAGTCTTCCAAGCTCCTAGAGCCACCCTCCGGGGGTATCTAGAGAAGCCTTACCACGAAGTACGATATTAACTTCTGTATGCTGAGTTCTCTGGGGGAAGGGTCCTACCCCACATCCTACTCCATTGGGCCAGTTTCCATCCCTCCAAAAAAAAAAAAAAAAAAGAAAAGGAGAGAGAGAGAAAGGATTATTAAAAACCAGTGTAATGTCTGCCCCACCTCTACTGTACTACCATATTGAGCTCTATAATACTAACGATCCCAGGCCAGAGCTCACCAAAAGCCATCATCCTGCATTAAATTGAAAGCTACTAATGACTCTGATCCCCTGCAGAGAAGGGAAAAAAAAGGGATAAAAGGAAAAAAGCATATAACATTTCACAATATTCATGAGAGCTATATCTTACCCCTCTATGAGCTTTGAACATCATAGCAATCCTAAAAAAAAAAATTAAACAGTCTATGAAATTACTACCCAAACACTAACATATATGAACTAGGGTGGCAGCCCATTATCATAACCAACTCACACAAGGAGTGCATGGGCTCAAGGGCGAGGGGCAGATAGTAACCTGTGAATGCTTTAAACTACATCCCCACTATACCCATGACTCCCTATATACATAAGTCCCAAAGTATCTTCAACCGTAGTATCCGCCTATTTTATTTTAGGGGGGTGGATCTGTGGTTATGGGATCTTCTGAGAGTTTAAACAATGCCTCTAGCCTTTCACCGGAGTTCTCTACATTCTCTTCTTCTCCGATTGCAGTATAGTCGGCCCAGTCCCCAGGTATCGGAGACCAGTCCCCGGGAGTCTCCTGAGACCCCTTTGTATTCTAAGAATTCAGCGATAAGTCTAATGCTGTTGGTAAGAGGTCCCGTAACGGCTCATACCGGTTCCCAAGCTTATTCGGTGTATCCACAGGGGAGCAACTGCTGGTGTCTGAATGCAAATATCTCCTTTGTCGGCTCCTTGACCTCTCCCTTTTTGCAAGCGGTTTGCCCCCGGCCGGGGGTTTCTTCTTATGTCGACCCCTCGTTACTGCCTGCCAATGTGAACCGTGCTCTTTAATGGGAAGGCCTTGTTCTGGGCCTTGTTTAGAGGTCTCCTGGCTTGTGTCCATCATACAATTCGGGTTCTCTTGTACCTGACTGTTTTTTAAGCTAGAGGACGGATGTCTAATCTGTTCCTGGAGAAAGGCTTCTGCAGCTGATGGGCTATCAAAAGTTATGTACTCTCCTTGATACAGTATCCTAAGTAGCGCTGGGTATCGTAATGATGTTGGAATATTTAGTTTGTAAAACTGCTGTTTTATCTCCCCATATGCTCTTCTTCTATTGGAGAGATCCTGGGAAAAGTCCAGATATATCAGGATACGTGTGCCATGTCATTCAAAAGAGCCCTTTTCCCTTGCTTTACGCAGTTAATATTCTTTTTCCGGATATCTCAAAAACTTACAAAGGATAGGTCTAGGGCGCTCTCCTTGATTGGGGAGAGGGGCCAGGGAACGATGAGCCCTTTCTATCTCTGGGGGGCCACTATTGTTATCCTGAATTATCTCGGGTTAAAACACTCTCAAAAATGTGTACATGTCCCTGCCTTCTGCTCCTTCTGGCACCCCCACAATACGCAAGTTCTTCCTCCTGGCCCTGCTTTCCATGTCATCTACCTTATGTAGGAAATACGATATCTTATTCTGATGATCTTGAATAATTCCCCTTTGCTGCTGTGCATCGTTGTCAAGCTTTTGAAAGGAGTGTTCAGTGCGAGCTACTCGGGAGGCCAAAGCAGCTAGATCATGATTTGTTTTCTTTGTCGCTTGCTTCAAATCTGCTGTATCCAATAATATTTGATCTAATTTGGTCAGCATAACTTGTAAGTTAGAGTCCGCTGTGCTTTCCATCTTTAATCCTTGATTTGCGATTTTCTTCGTGTCCCATAAGTCGGCCTTAATATCACTTCGATGTTTCCTCCGATTTCAGCTTCTATTTAGCAACTGCATACTTCCGAACTGGAGAGGCCCGGTCTCTACAGTGCAGTACTTCAAACCACGGTTTCTGCGTACATACCACGTATACTGCGGCAAATCTGATGGCATCGGGTGAGAGGAGGCTACTTCCTCTATCTCTGCACCGGTCCGTAAGTTATTTTAAGCGTTGAATTAACGGATCTAGGTAGGAATATACCCCCCGTTTGAACACAGCAAACAAATTACTCCGCCACCATCTTGACGGTAAGCTCCGCCCCCCCCATGACTGATTGATTTTAATGGGATGGATAGACTTTTAGTTTGTGTTTAAGTTGCTGCCTTTATATATTTTGTTATTGAATTGTTTTTGCAGCACCCAGAGTATATGGAAATGGGCACTTTATAAATAAAATATCTATCTATCTATCTATGTATCTACTCCGAGCTCAAGATTAAATGGTCTGGGGACATGCTTAAATATCTCAGAGTTTACATCACTGACAAGTGGGATGACCTAATTTTGGGGAACTACAATCCTATTCTTTCTGCCCTGGTATGTAATACAGAATGCTAGCTTAAACTTGGGCTTTCCCTTATTGGAAAAACAGTGGCCCTTCGTATGTTTATTTATTAATTTATTTGAGTTTTGGTGCCGGGTAAGTCCACTGAGACAATTGCAGTCCCTTTTTCAGGGTCAACCCTGGGTCAAGTTACATTGTACAGAGACAGTGCAAATAATACAGGAGAGCAAATACCACAACCATTTGTCAATGCCGAATGTTTGCTTGCTGGCATTGGCAGTGGTAGTGTAGAAGTTACAGAGCTGCGTAATAGGAATGGCAGTGAAGTATTGGACTGAAGCCAACCCCACCACCACCCTGCAGAGAGTGACAGGCATTGGGGTGTGCCTTTGGGTCATCAGGCATAACGGCCATGCCATTTCACCACACCCCACCCTGCAGACACTGACAAGTGTCACGGTGTTCCTTGGGGTCTTTGGCCCTTATGCACACCCCATTCCATTAGGAAATACAGTGAGATGGGTGCGATATAGGAGAATGGGGTGAACTTTGGGGCCGAAGAGTCCAAGGCATACCTCAATGCCTCTCACTGGCTGCAGGGTGTGGAATGGTATGAACATTACATGCAAGAATCTGAAGTCACACCCCTAATGCCTGTCATTCTCTACAGGGTGGGGCGTTATGGTTGGAAACCCAAATACCTCAGGCATTCGTTAGTATTTTCACTCCAAATTTTCAACATGGTTTTTTTGTGACCCCACCTCATGAACAGGGGGAATATCAGTTTGTTAGCCGGAAGCTGCTTATGCACAGCGACTACGGAATTTAGCACCACAGGTGCAAAAACATTCTGAACAGGATGTAAAAAACTGACTGCTGTACTGTTCAAGGGGAGGTGTAAAAAATGGCAATGTTGCAGATCTGCAGTAAAAATATTAAAAAAACTGGTGAAGTCGCTAGCATACATAAAAACTGTCACCAAATTTTCAACATAGCCTTTTTAAGACCTCTGCTCATGAACAGTGTAACTGTGATTTTCTTAATCTGTCCCAAACATTGCTTTCGCAAACCAACAGCACCATTGTGCGCTACATGTGCGAAAACACATTTTGGGCTAGATGTGAAAAATGACAGCTGTACTGCTCATAAGGAGGTGTGGTAAAATGGCAGTGTTGAAAATCTGGAGTAAAAATATTGAAAATTCACGAACTTACGAGCGTGCGTAGGAACTGCGCAACACACGCTTGTAAATCAGTCATTTTTTGGAATTTTTTCACCAGATTTTCAACATAGTCATTTTAAGACCTCTGCTCATGAACAGTGTCACTGTGATTTTCTTAATTTGTCCCGTACATTGATTTCGCACACTGACTGCGCCATTGTGTACTACATGGGCAGAAACACATTTTGGGTGAGGTGAAAAATGACAGCTGTACTACTCACAAGAAGGTGTGGTAAAATGGCAATGTTGAAAATCTGGAGTGAAAATATTGAAAATTCAGAACTTATGGCGTCGCGTAGGAACTGCATAGCATGCGGCTAAATAAACAGTCATTTTTGGAATTTTCCACCAAATTTTCAAAATAGGCTTCTTGAGAGCCCACCTTATGAACACTGGCAGTGTTGTTTCATTAATCAGTCCCGGAAGGTGATTTCACGCAGTGACTGCAAAATCACCCTTCGGGCCAGAATAACACCATGACAGTGACAGCATTCATGAGAAGGGGTCCCAAAAACCCCATGTTGAAAATTTGGTGCAAAAATTCCAAAAAATGCCTGAGATATGCAACAAAGTTGAAAAAACCCTTTCAAACAACATGAAGTCTTGCTATATTATGACAATTGCAGTATGGCGCAGGTTAGAACTGCTCCGGAGGTAAAATAGTTAACTTTCCATGCAGGCATGGAACTTAGAGCGTGAGCTCGGTTGAAAACTCTGTCTGTTGTGCTTCAAACGCAAACTGTCAGATTCTTTACTCCGCCTCACTGAACAGTCCCTCTGGAGAGTTCTCCTTCTGCTTGGTTCATTTTGTCAGTTTAAAAGTATTATTTTTCGGTTTTAGCCGAAATTAAACCGAAACCGGTCGGTTCAAGCTCTGTCTGTGGTAATGTAAGTAATGGATAGGTTTTACATTTAGTTTTTCTGTGTGGAACTTGTAATTCTTTATCGGTTCAGTTTGAACAGATCAGGTTGTATTTAAATCTACTAGTCCTTTTTTAGAGTGCGGTTCCCAGTCCTTATCGGTTCTAAAAAAAACGGATTTCATTACGTTTTTTTCCACGACCCGTGACATGGTTGGGAACCGATAAGGGTGTCTTGCTTGGTGGATTGCCATAAACGGGCAAGTTGGTTAGGCTGGCATTATGTCTGAGAAACCCAAAAGAAAAACCGGACCCACTGGGTTTCAACACTGAAGTGTTTGTGGGGAAGCTTTTGCTAAGGCTGACCCTGGAGCGCCGACAGCGCGGGTGCTCGGGTGCTTGAGCACCCACAAAGTTTAAATGAGCACCCCCATCGTCCATCCTGACTCCCAGCCATGAGCCTGCACCACCCAGTCCACAACTTTCACAAGTCGGTCTCTCCCTCCCCCCATAGCAGCAACCGTTACCTGGCACTGGCGCAACGAGTTGAAATGATGATGACAGTTTACAGGAGGATAAGACCCACTCCCGACAATTTGCTCCTGGAGTACCCGACTCTCGATGCGACTGTGTCCGATGAATGATTTCCAAAATTACAATCCCTCTGACTGATAGGTTAAATTGTTGTATGTGTCCCCTTCCTATGGTGAAATGATCCGCGTCTGTCTGACCCCCAAACAGTTTGGCTCCAGGTCTCTCCTGCAGCCCAGCCAATCCAGCAATGTTATCCCTTATCCCCGAGTCGACCCCTTGTTTGTCTGAGCGAGGTGAGTGCTGTGCAGGTGCGATGTTACTCTGACTCTAGTCCCGTCTCTCCGTGGGAGCAGAAGTGTTATCTCTAGTCCTGTCTCTCCAGTTGGTGCAACTACCCCCCTATCCCGTCTCTCAGGTGCAGGTTGCAGCGATATTACCCCCAGTCCCGATTCTTTGGTGCAGGTTGCAAGTGCAATGATATTACCCCCCTACCAAGTGTCTCTGTTGGGTGCAGCTACCCGCCTTGTCCAGTCTCTCCTGTGTAAGTTACAGCGATGTTACCCCTAGTCCACTCCTATCTCTTTGGTGCACTGCAGGTCACATCATCACAACAATGTTGTTACCCCGTCCTCTAGTCTCGTGTGCGTGTCTCCGGTGGATGCAGCTACTACCCCTTAGTCCCTTCTCTGGTGCAGGTTCAGCGATTTTACCCCTAGTCTGTCTCTCTGGGTGGTGGGTGCAGTGAATTGATGTTACCCCAGCCCCAGTCGAGTCCCGTTTCTCCGGTGGGTGCAGAAATGTGCCCACTATTCCGTCACTCTGGTGCAGCTTCTGCTTGCAGCAGTGTTACCCCCCCAGTCCCGTCTCCCCCTTTCATGCAGCGATGTTACCCCCACCCAATCCCTTCTCTCCGGTGGGTGAAGAGATGTTGCCCAGAGCCCCTGGCTGTCTCTCGGTCGGGTGGGTTCTGAGGAGGGTACAACAGCTGTCAGCCCCCCTTGTCCGTCTGTGCCGAAAGCACCAAATGGAAACTGAAAGTACAACCAACAACACAATGGGAATAGAAGTGGCTTTGTGGCTAGCTGTTTAAGCTGTAACAACTGGGGACCTTCGCAGAGCTTAAGGCACAATGGCACATTATCCGATTCCGACACATCCCATACCCCAAGCAAACAAACAAAGAAACACACACTGTATTGGGCTGGGGGGGCCTGGGCTGGGTAGGTTTGCCCTTCTCCATTCTCCCCATAATAAGGGTATTTACCCGAACCACCTGCTGCGTGCCGTGCTCGAGATCTCATTTTTGGTATGGTGCTTATTGGGTCGGGGACATGCTGATTCTAGTTCTGCAGTTTAGTACTTTTGGCTGGACAAGCTCTTTATGTAAAGTATTATACAATAAGAAAAAGGTCCTAGATAGCTAAAAAAAATACATATTGCAAACATATAATTTCTACAACCCTGATGTGAAAATCAAGGAAATGCTAGAAGTGGGTTATAGGTATCTCCCCATCCTGGATTTGCACATTTTTAGCCTGACTCATGCTTTCCAACATTGTCCTCCTGATGGGGATTCCAAATTAAACAGCCTGCATTCCAGAATGAAGGAGCACAGGTGCGCTCATACTGTACTCCGACTCGAGTCCGCTCGCTGCAACTGTCTGGCTCCTCTCCGATCTCCACCGGAATGATACGATATAGACTAGAGACACATGACTCGTCAAGGAGATGGTCATGTGATGCAGGTAGAGAGCAGCTTCAACTGAGAGCTGCATATCACATGCAAGGAGTGAGTTGCAATTTGCGTTAGCACGCAGTGAGGATCCTCCATTGCTGTGTGAGCTGAGTGAGGAGGAGCAAGTCATTTTTTCGTGTTGTGGATGTGATCGTCGTTGCATGGACCTGCTGAACCAATTCTTTAGCTCTAGCTAGCTAACTAGGAACCAAGCAGGGAGGGAGGGGTACTACCCGCCGCCCTGTTGCAGACTTAAAAAAAAATAATTTTAAAACTGCAGACAGTGCTAGAGGCGAGCCTAGACTAGATATAGTGTGTTCAGTTTGGTTGAGTTTTTGTGACACACACTGTAGTCTGCAGACTGCAAGTGGCAAGTTCAACACTGTCTGCAGGACTCAGGACAGTCACATACTAGTAGCAAACAAAAACAGCATCTTTAAAAAAAATTCTGCAGTGAGTTCGGGCTAGGACCAGGCTCATGCTTTGTGTGTGTGTTGGTGTGGTGTGTGTGGGTTGGTTGTCTTTCATCTGCAGACTGCAGCAAAGTTAGCCAGCCGCAGTGGGGGGGGTCTCAGTCTGGAGAGGAAGGGAGAGTTGCTGGCATTGCTGCTTCAGTTTGAGTGAACTGAACAGTCAGTTGGTTGGTCATTGTTTGCTGCCTGTGACACTGTTGACGTGCTGCAGCCTAGTACTTCTGTCTAGTCGGGACTCGTGCCCGTACCACCAGTGGCAGAGTCTGACCATCCAAAAGTGAACAAAGTCAGAGAGGGGTCTCCTGCCCAGTCCCTACCAGTGTCTGACCATCTGAAAGAAAAAATACAAGTAAAATAGTAAAGTCAGAGAGTGCTGATTGCACAGCACCAAGGTGTCTTCTGGGCTGTATAGTCCAAGTGACAATAGGCAGTAGTGCTCTGTCTGTGGGTGCTTGTGAAGTCTGTGTGAGAGGGTGAGCAGCTGAGTCTTATCCAGCAGCCAGTCACAGTCCTCCTGTCCAGTCCCTACCAGTGTCTGACCATCTGAAAGAAAAAATACAAGTAAAATAGTAAAGTCAGAGTGCTGATTGCACAGCACCGAGGTGTCTTCTGAGCCGTATAGTCCAAGTGACAATAGGCAGTAGTGCTCTGTCTGTCTGTGGGTGCTTTTGAAGTCTGTGTGAGAGGGTGAGCAGCTGAGTCTTATCCAGCAGCCAGTCACAGTCCTCCTGTCCAGTCTCTACCAGTGTCTGACCATCTGAAAGAAAAAATAAAAGTAAAATAGTAAAGTCAGAGTGCTGATTGCACAGCACCGAGGTGTCTTCTGAGCCGTATAGTCCAAGTGACAATAGGCAATTAGGCAGTAGTGCTCTGTCTGTGGGTGCTTGTGAAGTCTGTGCGAGAGGGTGAGCAGCTGAGTCTTATCCAGCAGCCAGTCACAGTCCTCCTGTCCAGTCCCCACCAGTGTCTGACCGTCCAAAAACCAATAAAAAAACCCCCAAATAAATCAGACTATTAGGATTTAAGAGGGGTCCTTGTGTCAAAAACAAAGTGCTATGAACTGATTGTCTAGTGTTATTCTGACCTCCACTGAGTTTGACTTTAATGTTTTAATCATATTCTGTCCAGAACAGTAACTAACAGTGTAACCTATTCCGAATCAACACAAGAGAAACACACACTGTAAGTTAAAATAGACAAGTTTATTAAAAAATGGGCTAAACAGAGTGAGGCAAGCAGCAGTACAACAGCAGCACCACCAACAAGTGAGGTAGCAAGTTGTGAGACTGAAGCTGAGGAAACAGCAGCTGGGCCAGCTGCACAAGTTCACATTGCTAGGGATGTGGACGTGGTTGATGTTGAGGAGCCATGTAGCAGCAGCAGCACTTTGTCTGTAAAAGAAATAACAAGACAGTCACAGGAGGAATCATAAGTAGTCGCCAAGAAAAAAGGCAGAACCTTTCAAGAAAGGTGGCTTGACCGGTTCAAATGGTTACTGTATGATTCCAATCAAAAAAAAACCTTCTGTTCAGTGTGTAAAGAGGCAAGAGAGAAAAAACTGCTCACATTTTCCACAAAAGCTGATGAAGCATTCACAGTTACTGGTTATAGTGCATGGCATAAGGCAATAGAAAGATTTGAATCCCATGAAAAAAGTGGCTGCCACAGTGAGGCTGCAATGCAAACACATGTTAAGCAAAATGTGTACAGCATTATGTCTGATGCCAGTAGGCAGCAAGCAGTAGATGCAAGGATTGCACTTTTAAGAATGATGACAACTTTAAGATTACTGGCCCGACAGGGGCTTGCTATCAGAGGCCATACAGATGAGAGTTCAAATTACATGCAAGTGCTAAAAGTGCGAGCCACTGATTGTCCACAGTTGCAGCAGTGGTTGTTAAGGGATAGCTACAAGTGGTTGTCTCATGACATAATGAATGAAATGCTGGACATTATGGGACAGGATGTGCAAAACACAATTGTTTCCAAAATCAAAGCAGCTCAGTATTTTGCTGTAATGATGGATGAGACAACGGACATTTCTGTTCACGAGCAAGTCTCAATATGTTTTCGATTTGTTACTAAGGATTTCGGAATTGAAGAAGCATTTTTAGGATTTCATGAAACACCAGCTGTAGATGCTGCTACACTATTCAGTACCCTTAAAGATATTTTGTTACATTTTGACTTGGATATAAATAAATGCTGGGGTCAGTGTTATGATGGAGCTGCTACTATGGCTGGTATTCACTCTGGAGTGCAGGCTAGGCTAAATGCTGTTGAGCCTACGGCCCTTTTCGTACATTGTTTGGCACATTCCTTGAACCTTGTAGTACAGGACTGCATCAGCAAAATACAAGAATGTCGAGACATACTAAATCAGTTATGAGAACTCATAACATTCATTAGAGACTCTCCAAAACGGCTAACTTTTTTTGAAAACATACAAAGCGGTATGGAAGACACTAGGCCTGGCTCTTTACGACCATTTGCTCCAACAAGGTGGACAGTGAGGGCAAATAGTTTAAATTCGATTCTAGAAAACTATTTAGCATTATTGGAATTTCTGGACAGTGTGTCCTCAGAGAATACTCGGGAATGTGGGGCAAAAGCTGGAGGGTTCTTGGCACAGCTACGATCATTTACAGGATTTTTCTTCTTGAGTCTTCTCTTAAAATTTTCTCTCACTGTGATAGCATAAACACAGCCCTTCAAGCAACCTCTCTTCAATTTCTAAAAGCTAATTGTATGATTCAAACTCTTCTGACACTATGCAACAATACAGAGGGCAGTTTGACAACTTCTGGAGTACAGTGGATGGAAGAGCTGAGGAACTGCAATTAGAGCGAACCAGTTCTTCGCGTCAGCATAAGTTCCTCGTCATTATAGATGATGGCTATCAATCAGTTACTGATGCATCCCAAAAGACCACTTCAGGAGAATATTTTTCCAAGTGATTGATCAGGTTGTTCTTTCAGTCAAAGATAGATTTCAGACTCCAGCTCAGAAGCTTATGTTAGATGCAGAACAATTTGCGATAGGACAAGGCCCATTAGATTCCATATCTAATTTTTATGGCAATGACTTAGATGCAGGGCGTCTGCAACTACACCGTGACATGTTCATTGACATTGCAAAAGCTAGTGGGAAAACTGTTGATTCATTGCAAGATGTGTACTGTGTCATCACAGAAAAACAAGCCATTCGTGATTTACTGCCAGAGTTTATAAAATTTATTCAGATCTTACTGACAGTACCAGTATCAACTTGTACAGCTGAGCTTTCTTTCTCAGGACTCAGGAGACTGAAAACATATCTTAGATCAACAATGTCACAGGGCGGCTTAAATAGTGTTGCTCTGCTTCACATTCATCAGGAACACACTGATGCATTAGACATGGACAAAATAGCTGATGAGTTTATTGGGAGAGCAACAGTTCATAAGAACACCTTCTATATGGTCAAATAATGTGTAATCATTCATGGCTTTGCCATTTACAGTTATGTTTACTATTGAAAATCATCAGCAACTGTCTCTAGCAACTTACAATTACTCCTGCTTTTGACCTGGCTAGTCCTAAAAAATTGTAATACCATTACACTGACACATGCTTCCCCCTTCCCCCCTGGTCGTTTCTGAAATGAGCTCTGCTCATGGTACCTTTCCCGGTTATCAACTTTAAAATAAATAAATAACGTGCTAAGTGAATCCTTTGAGCACCTGGTGGCATCAAAGAGCCATTCAGGGCAGTCTTCCATGTCTTCTTGCGCCACCTGGAGGTATCAGAGACTTCCAATGGAAGAATGCCATGGAGCAAGGGCTCTTTGATACCCCCAGGTGCTGTAAGGTTGCCCTTTGTGATTTAAGATACAGCATCACCACTCCACAGAGTGCAGGAGTGCCCTCTTTGTTACTTCCATGTGCTGCAAGAAGACATGGAAGTTTCTTGTCTTTTTACAACACCTGGATAATGCATGAACGAGCCTTCCAGAGTACTCTTGCACACTGTGGAGTGGTGACACTGTCTGCAACCTAAAATCACAAAAGACATCCTAAGAACACCAGGGGGCATGAAAGGGCCCTCCAGGGCGCTCTTCTATGTCTACTTGCAGCACCAGGATGCATCTAGGAGCCCTCAAGGGCATTCTTATACCCTGTGGGTGGTGGCACAGTACCTAAAGTCACAAAGGCAACCCTTAGAGCACCTGGGGCATAAAAGAGCCCTCCATGGCACTCTTCCTTGGAGGGCTCTTTGATGCTCAACATTCTGCAAGAAGACATTTAAGAGTGCCCAGAAGAGCTCTTTGATGCCTCAGATGCTGCAAGTAGACATGGAAGGAAGAGTTTCCTGGATGGCTGTTTGATGCCTCCAGCCTCCAGGCTCTAGCTGCTGCAAGAAGACATGGAAGTTCCTTGTCTTTCTGCAGCACCTGGTGGAGGCAAACTAAAATCTCAAAGGGCAGTCCTTTTAGCACCTGGAGACATCAAAGAACCCTCCAGGGCACTCTTGCACCCTGTGGAGTGGTGGCACTGTTTGCAACCTGCAATCACAAAGGACATCCTTAGAACACCAGGGGGCATGAAAGGGACCTACAGGCACTCTTCTGTGTCTTCTTGCAGCACTTAGAGTTATCAAACAGAAACAGCCCTCCAACCAGGAAGAGTACCATAGAGGGCTCTGAAATGCCCCCAGATGCTCTAAGGATGTTCTTGTGATTTTAGGGCACAGCACCACCACTCAACAGGGTGCAAGAGTGCCCTAGAGGGCTTTTTGCTGCCTCCAGGCCAGGTGCTGAAAGAAGACATGGGAGAATGTCTGACTTGGGCTTTTTATGCCTCCAAGTGCTGCAAGAAGACATAGAAGAGTGCCCTGGAGGGTCCTTTATGCCCCAGTTGCTGTAAGGGTGTTTATTGTGATTTTATGTTGCAGACAGTGCCACCACTCCACAGGGTGCAAGACTGCACTGGAGGGCTCTTTCATGTCTCCAGGTGCTCAAGGATGCCCTTTGAGATTTTAGTTTGCCTCCATTCGATGCTGAAAAAGACAAGACTCTTCCATGTCTTCTTGCAGCACCTGGAGGTGTCAGTGAGCCGTCAGGGCACCCTTGCACCCTGGAGTGGTGCCACTGTCTGCAACCTAAAATCACAAAGGTTCCTTAGAGCACATGGGGAGCTGAAAGGGGCCTCCAGGGCACTTTCCCATGTTTCTTGCAGCACACAGAAAGCATCAAAGAGCCCTTGCTCCAAGCAAGGGAACAGTGCCACAAAGGGCTCTGTGGCCTGGTGCTCTAAGGATGTCCTTTGCAATTATAGGTACCGCACCACCACCACTGAACATGGTGCAAGAGTGCCTTAGATAGAGGGCTTTTGTTTGCCTCCAGGTGGTGCATGAAGACATAGAAAAGTGCCATGAAGGCTCATTCATGCCCTCAGGTGCTCTAAGGATGTCCTTTGTGATTTTAGGTTGCAGACATTGCCTACCACCACAGGGTGCAAGAGTGCCTGGCTGGAGGGCTCTTTGATGCCTCCAGCTGATAAAGATGCCCTTTGAGATTTTAGTTTGCATCTACCAGGTGCTGAAAAAAGACAAGAAAATTCCATGTCTTCTTGCAGCACCATCCTGGAGGCATCAAAGAGTCCTCCAGTGTACTCTTCCATGTCTTATTGCAGTTGCAGCACATGGCTGAGCCTGGAGGCCTCAAACAGCCCATGAAGTGCACTCTTCCATAAGTTCCATGTCTTCTTGGAGCACATGGAGGCATCAAAGAGCCCTCCAAGGCACTCTTGCACCCTGTGGAGTGGTAACACTGTCTGTAACCATCACTAAGGGCATCCTTAAAGCATGTGAGGGCATCAAAGAGCACACCACCCAGGCACTCTTCCATGGATCCTTAACTGGAGGCATCTAAGAGTCCTTCAGGATACACTTGCACACTGTTGAGTGGTGGCACTGCGTCTGCAACCTAACATCAGTACTCTGATATGCTTGCAAAACTGAGAGCATGAAAGATCCCTCCAGGCGGGCACTCTCTTATTGATCTTAGCACCTGATCAGGCATCAAATAGCCCCCCAATGGTGGTCCTGCATCCTCTACATTTGAGTAGTTGTGATGGTAGCATACTCATTCCAAAATGTATCAAAAAAACCACCAAAATGCACCAGAAAGCATGAAAAACCCTATAGCTTCTGGGGTCCTAGGCGGCCCCAGACCCCCGGCCTTTTATTAGGACTATGAGCTCCCACAAACTTTTTAAAAACCTTGCACCCCTGGGCTGACCCACACACCACATGTGTCTATTGTCTGGGGTTTGACCACCTCAATTCAGACTGCCAGATTTGTCACAATTTCCCTGCTACCACCATAGATAAGAGAGTTGGTAGGTTCAGGGAAAGGGAGGCCAAAAAGTCCTCTGACCCGGATGGCCAGCCCGGTTCGGTACAACTGAACTGGAGGGAGTGTCCTCTGACCAGGGCGATACTTCCTCGGGCAAACGAAGAGCCGGTTCTGAGGAGCCGGTTATAGCAAAAAGGACTAGAAAGTCAGCTAGTATAGAGCCAAAAGTTCTCTCCCCAACTGCTGAGGAAATAGCTAAAGCAATTCAAATTGTCCAGTCTCTGTCTCCAGTTCCGACCGAACTGACACCTTCAGGTAAGTGTTCAGTTCGGCCGGTTCCACCGGTTCAAAATTATGATTTTGAGGATTTTTATGAACTGGGGGGAGGAGGAATATAAGGACAGTGATTATGGTTTTGAAGATCTGGAATTGCCCATTGATCCGGACATCTCTCCAGATAGACCCCTAGGGGTTTCTCCTCCAAGGCTTTCTGAGTCCCCTTCTCATTTCATGTTTTATAAAAAAGTTGCTGGAACTCTCCAGCTCCCTGTTGAGGAAGCTGTTGATGACCAAGAGGAGCCAGACTATGTAGAAATGATGGATATTCCAGAGTCTAGGAGACTGTCTATTCCTTTGCATAAATCTTTTCTGAAACAGACAGTAAAAGGTTTAAAAACTCCTCACACTATACCTCCTGTGGATAAAAGGATGGACAAGAGGTATACCTTATCAGGCTCTGACACTGATTTCCTCACTCAACAATGCAGCCATGTGGGGGTAGTGCAGGCTGCAGCCTGTGACAAAGCTAATATTCCCCTAGCTTCACACCCCCCTGAGAAGGACTCCAGGAAGATTGATGCTATGGCAAAGAAACAGTACATGGCAGCATCTTTGGGACTCATACAAGCAAATTATATGGCTTATGCTGCTAGGTACCAGAAATCCAGATGGGCTACTGTGTTGGCCCTAGCAAAACAAGTCCCTGACCAGCTTGCCAGGGAGCTGGAACAGGTGGCTATGGATGGTATTGAGGCATCCAAGGTGCAATTTCATGCTGCAGTGGACTCTAATGATGTTTCATCGAGAGTCATGGCTACATCTGTGGCTCTTCGCAGGATGGCTTGGCTCAGATGTACTACCCTGTCTCAGGATACCCAGTCTAAGGCCATGGATTTTCCTGTTGTGGGAAATTCTCTGTTTGGGGAGCAAACAGAATTACATGAAGAAAATGGATGAATATAGGACCACCTATAGGAGTGCACAGGCCAAGGAAAGGCAGGCCACTCCTCAAAAGCAGCTTCCTAGAGGCAGGGGCAGGCCTTTTCATAGGCCTTTTTAACAAGCCCAAGCTTCCTCCTCCTCCTATGCTCAGAGGTGGTTCTTTAGAGGGAGAGGCAGATGGGGTACAAGCAGGTCTGCTTCCACCCCTCAGCCCAAAGCCCCCGCCAAGCAGGCACCCTGATGGGATTGCCAGGGCTGATTCTCCTCTACCTGTAGGGGGCAGGCTGGCTTACTTTGTCCAGGACTGGAAGTCTTTAACATCAGACAAGTGGGTCCTGGAAGTAGTAAGCCAGGGACAGGTTCTCAGCTTCAAAAAATTTCCAAAGCTGAGAACCAGATCTTTTCCACCTGCAACTCCATCAGAGGCACTCACCCTAGAGGCAGAGGTCTCGATCCTCCTGACTCTCAGAGCTGTGGAAAGGGTTCCTCCCCTACACCAGGGCAAAGGTTTGTACTCCAGGTACTTCCTTATCCCAAAAAAGACAGGAGAATGGTGGCCCATCCTGGATCTCAGATATTTGAACAAGCACCTTTTAAAGCCAAAGTTCAAAATGGTGACTCTGGAAATTATCCCACCCTCTCTAAGGCCAGGGGACTGGCTAGCTTCCCTGGACCTCAAGGATGCCTACTTCCATATTCCCATCAGAAGCTCCCATCGAAAGTACCTCAGGTTCGAGCTGCCCTCAGGCCACTACCAGTTCAGAGCAATGCCCTTCGGCCTCACTTTTGCCCCAAAGGTATTCACCAAATTCCTGTCCATAGCAGTTGCCTACCTAAGAAGGCAAAAGATTGCCATCTTTCCTTACCTGGATGATTGGCTCATAGTTGGCCAGTCCCCAGACCAGGTCAGTTTACACCTTCAGATAACTCAGCAACTGCTTACCTCTCTAGGTTTCCTTCTGAATCTCTCAAAGTCAGTTCTAGAGCCTGTCCAGCTTCTTACCTTCATAGGCACAGAACTGAACACACAGGAAGCCAGGGCCTTCCTTTCCCTGGACAGGGCAAAGACCCTAGTCCCCCTGGCCTCCTCATTTACCCTGCAGGTCTCCCGGCCAGCAAGGCATTTTCTGAAGCTCCTAGGACACATGGTTGCTTCCACAGCAGTTGTGCAGGGAGCAAGATTTCAGATGAGGGACATCCAGTTCCATTTGAGAGCTTTTTGGTCTCAAAGGAAGGATCCTCTTCCAAGTTGATCCCAGTAACTCGAACCCTGATCCAAGCCCTACAGTGGTGGCAGGATCAGAGCAACCTGAGACAAGGGGTTCCTTTTGTCACTCAGTCTCATTCTCTAATCCTTACTACAGATGCGTCCCTCTTGGGCTGGGGAGCTCACATGGGCGACCTCACCACCCAGGGTCTGTGGTCTCCAGGAATCTCTGCTCCACATCAACCTGTTGGAGCTCAGAGCAGTTTTTCTAGCACTTCAAGTTTTTTCCAAATCTGTTCAGAACAAGAGTATTCAGGTCAGAACAGACAACACCTACAATGTGGTACATTAACAAGCAAGGGGGCATCCGGTCAGGCCTTGTGCATCGAAGCAATGAAGTTGTGGTCTCCTGGCTTACCCCTGAACACCTCCCTTACGGCAGTTCACCTCCCAGGCAAGGACAATGTCCTGGCAGATGCTCTCAGCAGGATTTCCGGGCCACCACGAATGGTCACTGATCCCTGGTCTTGGGAGTAGTATTTGCCAGATGGGCACCCCGCAGATAGATCTTTTTGCAGCCCCAGACAATCACCAACTTCCTCTTTTTTGCTGCAGCCCCCCAATGTTGGGCTCACTCCCCCTGGATGCCTTAGCCCTCAGTTGGGAGGGGAAGTTTCTCTATGCCTTCCCTCCCTTTCCTCTCCTGTTCAAAGTGCTAGTCAAACTCAGATCCCAATCCTGCAGAGTCATTCTGATAGCTCTGGATTGGGCCAGACAGCCCTGGTATCCACTCCTGCTGTCCTTAGCAGTCCATCCTCCCCTGTGCCTTCCCAGGAATCACAATCTGTTAACCTGTACCCAGGGAAGGGTCTGGTACCCGAATCTCAAATCTCTCAATCTCAAGGCTTGGTTCTTGAAGAGTTAGAGTTTGCTGATTTACACCTTTCCCAAGGTGTAATGGATATTTTGAAGGCCTCAAGGAAGCCTTCCACCAGGAGCTACTTACAATTCCAAATGGAAAAGGTTTTCCATATGGTGCTCAGAAAAGCATATTTCCCAGTCTCTGCTGATCTACCCACAGTCCGGATTATATGGTCCACCTGAATTATTTGGGGCTGAGACCAGCTACCCTGAAGGTGCACTTGACAGCCGTGTCTGCTTTTATTTCAGCAGGTAAATCCTCTTCTCTTTCAGCTCATCCTGTATTTTCCAAGTTTTTTAAGGGGTTGTTTCACACTAACCCTCCATTCAGGATCCTGCCCTGCCTGGGATCTTAATGTTTGCATTGCTCAGCTTATGCAACCCCCTTCGAGCTCTTGTCTTCAGCTGAGCTCAAGTATGACTTGAAAACCGTGTTTCTGGTAGCCATCACCTCTGCCAGATGCATAAGTGAATTACAAGCATTGTCAGTGGAGCAGGAATTTATCTCTTTTCACAGAGATAAGGTGGTCCTTCGGACTAACAGAAAGTTCCTGCCTAAGGTGGTTTCAGATTTCCACCTTAATCAATCTATTTCTCTTCCAGTATACTTCACTGACCATTCCTCCTCTGGGGAAAGGAGGCTGCACAGCCTAGATGCGAAGAGAGCCCTTAGTTACTACATAGAGCGTACCAAGAGTCATAGGTTTGACTCCCTCCAACTGTTCCTCACTTATGGCGAAGCTGGTAAAGGGAAGCCAGCCACTAAAAGATCCATTGCCAGGTGGATTGTCTCTGTATCCAATTCTGCTACGAGAAGTTGGGTAAGTTCCCCTCAGGCCTGAGGGACTCACTCTACCAGAGGTACAGCTGCTTCTCTGGCTCCTGCCAGAGACATTCCTATTCTAGAAATATGTCATGCAGCTACCTGGAAAACAGTTCACACTTTACCAAGCATTCTCCCTGACATCCAGGCTAGAGTGATGCTCAGTTTACACAGCTGTGCTTCACAGCCTATTTCCTAAGTAGATTCTGTCCTCCTCCATGGAGTACTGCTGTGTAGTCTGCAATTGTAATAATATAGCAAGACTTCATGTTGTTTGAAGAAAAATTACTCACCTTAGTAATGTTGTTTCTTCTAATGGAGTCTTGCTATATTAAGACCTCCTCCCTGCCTCACCCTCTGAGAACCCTTGGATGTGGTGGGCAGTACAGGGTTGGCACTTTTTGATGCCCACCTTGTTGTTTTCACCTACCTTTTGGGTGAATTGGTGTAGTTTTTGCATTTTTTGGTCTCCTGACTTAAGTCTTTGTTTTAGGCCAAAAAATGAGTGTTTATGTTAGTAGCCAGTTGGCTAGTGCAGGTTTACAGCTTCCACACAGAACCTTAGTGAGTTTTAGCTCATAAAGATCTGACAGTTTGCATTTGAAGCACAACAGACAGAGTTTTCAAATGAGCTCGAGCTCTAAGTTCCATGCCTGCATGGAAAGTTAACTATTTCACCTCCGGAGCAGTTCTAACCTGCGGTCATACTGCAATTGTCATAATATAGCAAGACTCCATTAGAAGAAACAACATTACTAAGGTGAATAATTTTTCATCTATCCCATTATACAGCTTACCGGCATATCCTCAGTTTGCGGTCGGCTTTGGAGAATGCAGACGTGTTCCTGGTCCGCCGAAGATCATCGTGCCGAGGTCCGGAGGTAAGTAAGGGGTGAGGGGGGGTGTGTGGGGAGGCAGGGTGTGCAGTGGGTGGGTGTGGGTTGTGGGGGGACAGGGAGACTGCGTGGGACCGTTTTTTCTTTACAGGTTGTTTTTTTTAAATGATGACGCAGGATGTTTGCCATGCTGGGGTGGGCTCCCAGAATGGCACAAGGATGGCTGGTTGGGGGCGTGGAGCCAACGGGATTGGGCACCCCCGCCGCCATAGCATCTATTGCCATGCTGGGTGGGCTCCCAGCGTGGCACCCTGTACTCTGGGGGAAGGACAGTGGAGCCGAGAGGGGGATTGGGCACCCCGTGAGCTATACCATGAGTTGCCACACTGGGGTGGGCACCTGCATGGCATGTGGAAGGCTTTTGGGTGTGCAGCACAGCCGACGGGGATTGGGCACCCCTTTCGCTATACAGTGTGTGCATGGGGGGCAGCAAGGTGTGCGTGGCGTGTGTTGTGTGTGTGTGTGTGTAGGGGAGCTGCACATGAGCAGGCGATATCTGATCACTGCTCACTGAAGTGTAGCTCCCCCTTTCAACTGTACGCCACTGCATTTTGGAGCTGTCATAGACAGCTCCAGCATGCATTGGTGGACTGGGGCCGCGTCTGCCAACGCACTGACTGAATTGGAAGAGGGGGTGACACACCTCCAAAAACTCGGATGATGGCACTATGTTTCTTGCACATGCGTGCAAGCAAACATAAAAAGGAAAACCATAGACCATACAGAATATGCATATATACAGCATGTAGACAAGGCAAGGTAAGTACACTTTTTAATAAATACATATTTACAATGCATATACCATAGAAACTAACAGTTACAGTACTGAGAAGTCAAAAGAAAAATAATGGGTGCAGAGGGGGAAGGGTCAGGTAATGAGCAGGTAACAAAAGAGTATGAGGCACAGAAGGTGGGGATAGGAGAGAGGTAAGGGTTAGTCAGGAGTAGGAGAAGGAAAATGGGGCAGAGAGGGATATGTCATTAATGGATGCAGGAGCATGATACAGATGCTGAGAGAGAGAGGCAAACAGATTAGACTGGAACATAGGGAGGGAGGGAGGAACAGGACAGGACAGAGGGAGGGAGGGAGGAGGAGGAGGAAGGGAGTTCCAGTCGGATACAGACACAAACAAGAAAGACCTTTGGGTGACTGCTCGATGCAGTTTAGGTTTTAAAAGAAGGGGGAGTTAGGCAGATTAGAGTACACAAAGGGCTTCTCAAGGGCATATGATCTCACTGACGCAAGGAGGCAAGAATTTATGAACAGGCTTAAACATGAGACTCAGGGAAAAGCACCACAGTTTAGCTTCATATGGTAACCAGCTTAACCAGGAGAGAATGCCACAGAGGTGAGATCAGGCATTAGCCCCCAAGGCAAACTTTCCCACTCTATGGTAAGCCTGAGATAGGAGAGACAAGGAGGAGGAACTAGTTGAGAGCAGAAGAGAAGCACCTTAAGTCAGGAGAGGAAGAAGGGATAAGGAAGTGATCTTAATTCAGGAAGCAGAGGTGAGGAATGGATGGACATAATAGAGGAGTCCAAGTTTCTGGTTCAGAGATTTAACAATACTGGAGACGTGTGCGTTAAGGGAGATTGCGAAGTCCAAGGTGATGCCCAAGTATTTAAAGGAATGTATGGACTCAAGGGTATCACCATTGAGAGAGGTTATGCAAAGAGTAGGGAGAGTAGACTTGGAAGGGGGTCAGTGGGTAAACAACATACTTTCTGTTTTCTTCATATTAAGAACAAGGTGGTTGCGGCTGAACCAGCCCTCAAGGGAAGCAAAGTCAGAGGCCAGTTTTCTGTTAATCAGATTAATATCTGGAGAGCAGAGATAGATGATAGCATCATCTGCATAGAGGTGTAGAGAAGCCTCACCACAAAAGCTGGGTAAGTCATCAATGAAGAGTGAGAACAATATTTGACCCAAAATGGAGCCCTGTGGAACTTTATGTGTTATGGGCCTTAGGTCTGGGCTGGCAGTATAGCCTAGAGGTTAGAGGACTGAGGTGTGAACAAGCTTGATACATCCAGCAGACCAGACCTGAGTTTGATTCTCACAACCTCGACTTGCATACTGTGTGACTCTGAGCAAGTCACTTAACCGCCCATTGCTCCCAGGTCGCCGCTGAAAACAGGCACTTGTGCCTATTGGGCCTTACCTGGTTACGAAAGACTAAAATAAAAAATGAAAAAATAAAAAGGTCCAAGACAGAACCAGCCCACTTAACTCTTTGAGAAAGGCTGGACAAACAGCATTTGATCCATTTCAGAGCACTGGTGTCCAGACCTAGAACATAAAGCTGATTGAGCAGAAGACCATGATTCACCAGGTCAAATGCCTTAGTGAGGTTGATGAAGATGGCACCTGTGGGCTGTGTCACAACCTTGGTCCACTGCCTGGAATATGTCTGTGGTCACTTTTATTGGGGCAGTAAGGGTACTGTGATTCCTTCTGAAGTCATGTTGATACGGGGAAAGTAGACTGTGATGATCAAGGTTGTCATGTAGGAGGTTATACAGTATACTGTATGCTCTTGGATTTTAGCCAACGGACAGAGGATGGATATGGGTCAAAGATTTTTGACAATAGTATTGGGACCCCCCTCATGCACCGGAACAACTACCACCACCTTCCATTTATCCAGAACAGTGCTAGAAAGGAATGATCTATTGAATACAGGCACACTCCCAATGGAGTGAACAATGTACTCATGCCAGGAGCAGTCTGAAATGCAGCAAACAGTAAGTAGCAAGGCTCCTCCTTCTTTTTACAGTCACACACACACACTCCCAATGAAGTGAACGATGTACTCACGCCAGGAGCAGCCTGAAATGCAGCAAGCAGCAAATAGCAAGGTATTGAAAACCAAATTCTCCCCAGCTAGAGTTCAGTCATTACCTATGTTAGCTTTAAGGCTTTTGTGGTCGGCAGACAAATTTAGATTGATTTTGTATGCTTGATTTTGTACTTTGAAACACTGTTTAGCCTGCAGTAATCTAATCGTTTTATCTGATGTTACTTTAATTGAGCATATTGTAGAGCATGTCCTCATTTTTCTAAATAATGTTAACTATTCATATTTCAACTGACTGCTAGCCTGTATTTGCTGTTTGAATAACCTGTTAGACCTAGTTTCATAGCCTGCTTACAGCATGCTTATTGCCTGTTCCCACATTTTTTTGTGCCCACTGATCCGAATTCTATCTCCACACTCGCTCTCATGAGCTACTGTGCATGCATAGCTCTAGCTACCATCCCCCTTTCATCCTCCTGCTTTGTCTCCTTTTGTTCTCCACAGCTAAGTCTTTCCTCTTTTGCTTCTTAACAGGCTCCTCCATCTTTTTACATACACACACTCCCAGTGGAGTGAACAACATACTCATGCCAGGAGTAGCCTGAAACACAGCAAGCAGCAAGGTATTGAAAACCAAATTCTCCCCCCCTTGAGCTCAGTTGTTACCTGTGTTAGCCCATTGACACTTCGCATTGACTGCCCCACCCACAGCTCAGCATTTGATTTATACATCACTAGGGTCAAGTGACTGATCACATGAGGTGATGCCAGTGGAAACTAAGTTCCCACTTCCTCACTAGTCTGTTATACTACATCACCACTTGGAGTCACCCCTAAGAATTCTAATTCCACCCGTACCACTGAAATCTATGACTACCCATCCTGCCTCTTTCTTATCTCACTTGGTCCCTCACCTTCCCAACTTTCACCATTTCTGACAGTATCCCCTTCCACTCCAAACCTCTGGCCTGCTGGGTTTTGAACCTATGACCCTATACACCAGAGTCAAGCACTCTGACCACTACACTACACTACACTGGGAGTACTATTACTAGCATGGTTGTTGCCATCCTTATTCTGGTGATACTGAGCACCTTCACTACACACTGTCTCATACCCCCCCCCCCAACACTGATAAGTTCTTTAGTCACGGGCTGCCCTGCACACCAACTTTAGACCACTACACTTCACTGGGTGTTCTACTACTAGCAAGGATCCTGCTATCCTTACCTGGTGTTACTGAACCCTGTTATCACACACTGACACACACCGTCCCTTCCACTGGTAAGTCTTTCCTTAGTCAGGGTGTGCTAGGATAACATCGTTCTTTCAGGCAGTACATATTTTCTATTCACTCTGTTCTATATCCTTCCCTTATTTCTCACTATCCCTTAATTCTTATCAGTGTGGTCAACCTGATATTCTTCAAATGCTTTTGTTTTTCTATCCTTTTTGCCCTTTAAATACAGCCTGAACCTTCCCTTCCCATACATTTATCTGTATTTTGATAGCCGAAGTAGTATGCTATTCATGCTGTTCCCCTGGCTAAAATACCCTGTTGCTTATAGAAAGATATCCTGGTGAAGATATTGTGGCAAAGCTGTAATTTAATTGAAGCTCCAAAGAATGTGTGCACAGTGGCACACTCACGCAGCCTAAGCACGATAATGTGCACGATCGCACTGCCGCACAGCTCAGTGTGCACACGATCGTGAAAAAAATGCAGCCCGAAAGAAAAAGTTGTAAAAATAAAAGAAATAAACCATTGGTTGCAATTTTAGAATGTCTGGGCTAGCTCATAGTGCAGTAAAACTGCTGCTAAGTGCAAAGAGCTGCTTCAGGCTCAAGAAACAGAGCTCAGATACAGCGCTTGTGGACGTGGGTAAAACACCCGAGAAAATGCCAGTAAAAGGCTAATCTTAAACACACTGGTGAGTGTAGGGGACTTGGAAAATGTTCCTCTTCCAGAGTGTTTGCCTTGTATGGGAAAGAAAAGTGAATTCTTAGTGCAAGAAGTGACAATTTGAGGAATTGCACAGCAAGGTTGAAAATGAAATGCAAAGGCGACCGCTGAAAGATTTCAGCCATCTGTTATGAATGAAAGTTCCCTGGGAGCACTACAAGTGTGTTGCTGTGTCCAAAATAAAAGGGGACAAGTTTTTTTTGTTCAGTCAAGCTGCCAAGTGTCTCCAAGTCCCTCATAAATAAATAAAATATGTTTATGTTGCTTCCTTGATGTTATCAGCACAGAGAGTCATTCCCTTACAAAAATAAACAATTAAAAGAGTGCACCCTTGTCTGTTTGAGTTTCTAAGGTGAAGGACTCTGCCCCTTCCAGTAAATAGCAAAAGAGACATGTTGATATTAATAAAGGAAATAAAATAGTAATGCTATTAGATAGGTCCTGCTATAGGGCTGGCAGCCCCTGAAATGCCAGGTTTTATGGGCCAAAGGGAGAGTGATGTCATGAGTGGGAGGAGCTAAATTACTGCTCTGACATCATCAACCTTATAATTAAGCTTTCAGCTCTATTCTATTTCACTTGCTGCATTGGGTAATCATTTGTTTAACTCCTGAGAAGACTAGCATGTTGCTAGATGGTTCATAGAATGTGTATAATATGTAAAACAGGTTCAGAATTCCTTTTTCTGCTTAATTGTGGTGTCACCTGACTTCTGAGGTCACTCCATAGTAGTATAAAAGTGTTCCTCTAGGGGGCTAAAGGAGATAGGTGGTCAGTAGGTCAGTAGCTTCCTGAGCACAGTGAGAGAAGGAACATCAGAGGAACCAGGTGTGTAGGTTTACACACTGACAGAAAGGACTCAGGAATTCTTTTATGTCTTGTGGAAGAAGAAGAATAGCCTGATGTGTTTAAGGATGTGAAGGACTAACACCACTTATTTTTCCTTTCTGTAAATATTGGATCTTTTTTTTTCTTATTTTTTTTGTTTTGTCGTTTTGTTCCACTTTTGGACAAATAAAATGATACATACAAATGTATGTGTTTTTTATGCACCTTATTCTGCTGTATGATCTGTTATTGGAACCCACACTACCACACAGGGACCACCCTGCACTGACTGATTATGGCACCTTACCGCTACGTCCACCTCAGTGCAATGCAAACATTGTCTTGGCAGCTCTCATCAAACAATAACTCTATACCCACTCCACCTGTGTCTTCCACTCCCACGAGCCACGTAGCTCTTGGCACCATATCCAGTCTTCCTGATTTGGCACAGAAGCATGCCAGGACTACTTCCCACAATAATTATCTGCCATCCCACTAGTCATTCTATATATCCCTCCATCTCACCGCTATAATGATCCCCCACTGTCTCCCCCAAAGCATCCACCCATGCCTAAATGTAAACTTCTCAGATACTTTCTGGCCAGACAACTGCTGTTATTAATTCACTTGTCAGCTAATGTTCACCCTAACCCTGACCCTCCTCTGAATCAGTCTGGCTTAAATAGTAGCCCTGGTGGTATTAAAATTGCCTCCATCAACATCCAAAGACCTTCTGCCAAAATTAGATCAATTACAAGTTTGGGTGCAACAACACAGACCAGATGTCCTCTCTTTAGTTGAAACTTGGCTTACCCCCTGCTGTACCTGACTCAGCTATCTCACTAAATGGGTATACAGTATACAGGTCAGATAGGGTTGGTAGACATGGAGGTGGCTGCACCATTTACATCTTGGACTCACTACAATGTCAGGCTTTCCCAACACTGCCACCTGGGGATGGTGCTCAAACACTTGGGGTAAAAATGACATTAAGTAATAAAGGGAAGTCACTTTACATCCTCACTATATACATTCCACCCAAGGAAAATTGTTAAAGCTTCCAAACATTCCTTGACCACATTGCTAACCTGCCTATGGGTACTGAAATCATTGCACTGGGTGACTTTAATACCAACTGGCTGACCCCTGACTTTAACCCCTGTAAGGATGCTACTGCAGCCATCTACCTCTCTCCACTAGTCTCCTCTCCTACTAGTATAAACCATAGGACTGATACTAGTACCCTTATTGACCTGTTATTTTCTAACCACCCGGAGAGGATCACGGGCACCACAGTGTTACCAGATGCCCTGAGTGACCACTCCCTAATACCTGTCACTGGACCAAAAAGGCAGCTAAACGACCTAGCAAAACAACCTATCAGCAGGTCCTCAAGAAGGGAAATCAGGAGCCTCTCCTAGAATACCTCTGCAAATGTGACTGGTCCCCAGTCTTCCTCGCAGTTAATGTAGTTGAAGAACTAAGTCACTTTATCACTTAATTCAACTTGGCCTGTAATATATTTGCCACCCGCAGGAAGTGTAAGGCAAAAAGGGGTCTCTAGCCCATGGCTTACACTCTCTCTCCTGTGCCTTATGGCTACTTGTGACTACCTCTAGAAGGTGGCACATGCCACTGGCAAACAGAACAACTAGCATTGTTATAGGGCCTCTAAAAATAATTGCACCTGGGCCATTCATCATGCAAAGGCCTCATACTATCAAGGCATGCTTGCTAACTCCTGGGATAACAGTAAAAAATTCTGTGACAATATTAAAAACCTTAGGGGGAAACCCAATCAATCCCCCCCACCCTACTCAACCGCTCAAAGTGGTGACCACTTACTTTGACTAATCCCTGAACTTCTGGCCTGTGTCAGGGCTATAGATTGGGCCTGGAAACATCATAAAGCTATGCAGCATTCTAGTGACCTTGCGAACTACTGCATGCTTCAAAATGCTTGCACCAGGGCTACAAGGTTAACCAAGTCTGAGTATTTCAGATCTGCCTTCATCACCAACATAAATTGCCCTTCTAAGCTCTGGAAGGTGGTCAATGCCCTATTTACCCTGTCTCACCCCCCCCCGGTACTTAAAGTAAATAGCTCACTAGTGTCTGACCCACCAGCCATAGCAGTGGAATTTAACTCCTACTATACCTCCAGCACCACTGAGCTACTGAAAATCCCTCTCCTTCTACCCATCACCCTTCTCACCCTCTACTGGTGTGCCCCCTCCACCACCCTCCCACCTCCCCTTCTCTTTCACTACCTTAACCCCAAACTATGCCCTAAGTGCCCTCCTCACCATCAACCCCTCTAAAGGTGCCTCACCTGATGGCCTCAACCCAAAACTCCTTTCCCTCCCAGCTTCGGCCATTGCCTACCCCCCCCTCATTAATCCTAAATCTCTCATTCTCTACTGCCTCAGTCCCCTCTTCATGGAAACATGCAGTGGTCCTCCCTCTACCCTCTACCAAAAGGTGGTGACCCCTCACCCCCTGGCAACTATCGCCCCATTTCTCTCACCCCTACTGTTGCCAAGCTTCAAGAACACATTGTCCTCTCCCACCTCACTTTTTTTTCTATCTGACACCTCCTTTTTCACCCCTTTCCAAACAGGTTTCAGGAAAAGCCACTCAACCATCACCTCTCTCCTACAGCTCACAGACTCCATCCTAACTGAGATGGACAATGGCCAAATTACCTCTGTCATTGTTGTCAACCTGACAAAAGCTTTCAACACCATCTCTCACTCCCCTCTCCTCGATTCACTCCCAGCAGCTGGCCTGTCTTCCTCCACCACAAACTGGTTCAAGGCCTACTTTATTGGCAGAACC
Source organism: Neoceratodus forsteri (assembly GCA_016271365.2). Classification (NCBI taxonomy): domain Eukaryota; kingdom Metazoa; phylum Chordata; order Ceratodontiformes; family Ceratodontidae; genus Neoceratodus; species Neoceratodus forsteri. Next base: position 31,692,066 of record CM028129.1, read on the forward strand.
CAATTAGCTAAGATCTTGGATGCCACTTCACCTCACCTCCCAATTAGCACTGGCATCCCCCAGGGCTCTGTATTAGGGCCTCTCCTATTCTCCATCTTCTTAAATGACCATCCCTCTGTTTTCTCCCCCTCCACTGCTATACATATGTACAGTATGCCGATGATACAGTCCTGTGTGCATCTGGCTTCTGTCTTGCTGAGATTACAACCAGTTTACAGCAAGACTTTGACAAGGCTCAGCTGTGGTTTACTAACCTCAATTTTTTCTCGATGCCAGGAAGACTGTCTCCATGACCTTTGGCACAAGGCAGAGACTCGCTAGGCTTCCATCCCTACCTGCTTTCCACACCCTTGATGGGACTTTACTTGAGGACACATCCTCCTTCAGGTACTTGGGTATTTGGTTGGACCCACATCTAAACTTCTCTGGACATATTGACGCCATCAAGAAAAAACTGCACCCCAATTTTGGTGCCCTGTTCAGGAATTGTAGTTGCATCCCTCCTATGGCTAGGTGTGAACTTGTTCAGAAGATGATACTGCCCATTTTGACTACTGTGATGTAGTCTATGGTGCTGCCCCCAAGTCATTCCTGGCCAGACTGGACATCTTCTTCAGTTCCTTCTGCCACTTTGCCCTGGATGCCCCCCCTCGCACCCACCACTACGATCTTTATCGTGCCCTGTCCTTTGTCTCTCTTACAAAAAGGTGACTCTCCCTCTGTGTTAAATTCACTTCCAAGCACTGGTTGTGTGAGCTCCCTTCCTACCTAACCTCCTCCTTTATAACAACCCACCCATCCTCCCATTCCTTTAGATCAACCGACTCCCGCACCCTGGTAGTCCCCCGCAGACCCACCCTAATTGGCCAATCTGCTTACCCTCACTGCCTCCCAGAAATTTGGAATTCACTCCCCCCTCAAATCTGGCACTAATCTTCTACCTACTCCATCAGCTCTGCTCTCAAAAATGACCTTGCTTCTAGCTGCTCCTGCCATGTCCCCCCCCCCAGTTCCCTTCAATAAGCACTGGATAAACCCTACCCCTCTACCGTCACCTACATTTTACCCTGTGCACCCCCACCCTCTCAATTTCTCTCTCCTCCCCTTCCCCCAAATTACTCCCCCTTACTGGCCTCCCTTGATCTCTCACAGAATGTAAGAGATGCCAAATGCTCTCCATGGGTCCCTCTCCTACCCCCCAAGGGTTTGTATCCTTCATCTACTCCCTTCCCCCTACCTAAGACCAATCAAACACAAGCTTCAGGCATACAGAAAATATAAAAGAAATCCAACAGCTTCTAACAAGGTCAATTATGTCAATAAACAGAAAGAATTAAAAAGAATGATAAGGCGTTTGAGATATAAAATGGAATTCAAAATTGCTCATAGCAAGGATGTTAAACTGTTATATTCTTACTTAAACTCAAACAAATCCCCACCGAACATTATTGAATCTGTCAATGTAAATGGGAATATGATGAATGATCTTATTAAAATTGCAGACAGATTTAGCAACTAATTCACCTCTGTATTTAATCTTAGGGCTGATAACTCCAACATAACTTTTGATACCACCAACAGTACCTACTTTTTTTCAGAGAAAGAGGTGAAAAGTGAACTTCTGAATGTCAGGGTATCAACCGCTTCTGGCCCCGACAATATTGACCCAAAATTGCTAAAAGCTGGATCTCATATAGGGAGTGGGATTGTACCATCTGACTGGAGACTATCTGCAGTGATTCCGATATTGAAGAAGGGTGATAAAAATAAACTAGAAAATTATAGGCCTATCAGCCTAACATCAATCCCATTTAAAAAGATGGAAAGACTTATAAAGAACAGGTTGGATCAGGAAAAAATTAATGTAAGTATTTTAGACAGTGTGCAACATGGGTTCAAAAAAGGGAGGTCTTGCACTACAAATCTGGTGTCTTTTTACGAGAAGATAAGTAGAAGAAGAAGAAGAAGAATCAGCATTTATATAGCGCTTTTCATACACAGTATCCAAAAGTGCTTTACAAGCAATGCTAGACTGGTAGTGAAGCGACTGAATGTGTGGTGGCAGCCATATTGCACATCATCACCCACACACAGCCTGGATAATTGCATGAACTGGTTTATGGGAAGGGGAATGCTGGCCAGGACACCAGGAATGTTCCCTGCTCTTTGCAAAGAGTGCCCTGGATTCTTTTACTTCCACCTGGACAACACCAGGATGGGCAGAAGGGACCTCAGTTTAATGTCTCATCTGATGGACGGCATACCCCAGCAGTATAGCACCCCAATACTGCACTCGGATGCCAGCAATTGTTAGGTGCAAGTCCAATCCTGGTGTGGGACGAGAACCCACGACCTTCTGGTCCAGAGGCAGATGTGCTACCAACTGAGCCACGCTGACACAAAGTGATAGCCTTGATGGAAATGTTCTGCAGATGTGATCCTGATGGATTTTTCTAAAGCATTTGACAGGGTACCACCTGGAGACAAAGTTACTAAAACTGGGTTTCAGCCACTCACTAGTACAATGGATTTAAAAACTGGCTGCTAGAACGTGTTCAAATGGTCAAAATAAATGGATTTACATCAGATTTATATCAGATAGAAAGGAAGTCACTAGTGGAGTCCCACAGGGCTCTGTCCTGGGTCTTGCTCTCTTCAGCATCTATATCGGTGACATTCAACATAATATCAAGAACAATCTAGTTAAATTTGCTGACGATTTAAATTTAGGCGGTAAAGTAGATACCTTTAATTTTAACATTTGACTATGGTCAATGACCTAAATCAAATAATGGAATGGGCTACAGCAAATGGGATGCAGTTAAACATTGATAAATGTGTGTTCCTACATTATGGTTCCAAAAATCACAACTATAGTTACATCTTAGGAAACCAGATATTGTGTACAGTAACATCTGAAAGGGACCTTGGGGTCATAATAAATAATTCATTTACTCCAACAGATCACTGCAGGCAGGCGTCCTTTACAACTAGAGAACTTATCAAAAGAATTAAACAAACTTTTGTGTACAGATCCCAGCAATGTTTAATACCATTATATAAAAGTTATATTAGACCCATACTGGACTTTGGATCACCATTTTTTTTTTTATTGTTTAACTGGGAGTGGCACGCTAAGCTGAAAGTTTTTTTACAGGTGTGACCTGGGAGCACAGGGAAGTTAAGTGACTTGCTCAGGGTCACACAGCATGCAAGTGGGGGCTGTGGGATCCCCTTACCACATTAAAGATATTAGGCTGATAGAGGGGGTGCAAAGTTCTGTCACTAAATTAATTCCGCATCTAAAGGGATTAACTTATGAAGCTAGGTTAAAAAGAACTGGTTTGTATTCCTTGCAACATAGACGACAGAGAGGGGATCTTTTATTATTACATAAAATATTAAATTCACCAGACTTAACGGAACAATGCGGTCTTGCATATAGTAATTCAAGAGATAATCTTCTATACCATGGGAAGAAACTAGTGATACCCAAGGCATATACCACAAAAAGAGATAATTATTTTACAGTTAGATGTTCTAAGGCCAGGAATAGGCTACCGGGAGTTGCTGTTGAAGCTAATAGTCTCAGCGTATTTAAATCTACATTGGACAGACTGTACTATGCCGATGGTAAGATGGTTTAACAAGCCTGCACAGTGCAGGGGACAATCTAGATGGGAAGTTTGCCCCCTTTTGTCCTATGTCTCCTAGTAATCCTTGCAATTCTAGTACATCCCTCCAGCTCACCCCTCCCTCTCCTTTCTCCTTTTTCTTTCACGTAAGCACTTGTTTACTTACTAACCTGGCATTTATTGTTCACTTTTTCTATATATTATGCACAACTCTGTTATAACACTGTTTGTAACACCTGGCTTACAAGTGTATGTTAATTTTGATCTTGTAATTTAAATGTAACTTGAACACGACTCTTCACCCTCTCTCCACCTCATACCTCCCTCTCCTTTCCCCCTCTCACCGCACCCCTTTTCTTTTCTTTTACATAAGCACTTGTTTATTTATTAACTCAGCACTTATTATTATCCACTTTTTCTACCTATTATGCGTAACACTGTTGTACTACTGCTTGTAACACCTGCCTTAGAACTGTATGTTAATGTTGATCTTGTAACTTGAATGTTTAATGTTTCACTCCTATTGTACCCCTTCCCCCCAGGTCACACTGGGAGACAAGCGACTTGTCGCTCAGCTTGCCTTCATGGTGAAACATTTCAATAAATAAATAAAAAAAATCATAATCGCCTCACTGTTAAAGAAGCAAGTGAAATTGTTAACATTCTCAATACCTCATTCACTGGCCTGAGTGGAGTCCTTCACCTCAACTTTTTCGATGAACCATCCGCTGCTGACATTGTCTGCCACAGACCTGCCCCTCCTAACATTCTCCAATTCTATTTCAGGTCGATATCCCTGTCAACTGCTAGGAAAAACCTTTTGAAAGTGCTAGTTAAGTCTAGGCACAGCTCTGATACTCTTGACCTTAAATTACTTCTCCTGTCCATAGATACTGTCCTGGCCCCGCTCACCTGGATCCTGAATCTATCCCTACACCTCGGTCAGTTTCCCACTGTCTGGAAAGCTGTGACACCTATCCATAAGAGTGGCAACAGAACGAACCATGCCAGCTACCACCCCATCTCAGTATTACCACGCTTTCAAAAGCCCTTGAATGCATTGTTGCCGAACAGGTAACAGCATATCTCTCCGTCTATGATATCCAATGATCTCAGCAACATGGGTTTAGGAAGGATAACAGTACTTCCACTGCCCTGCTCTCATATGCAGACTTCATCCACAAAGCCCTCGACCATGTCCACCTTGTACGGTCTGTCTATATAGACCTTACAAAGGCCTTAGATATGGTCAATCACTCCTTACTGCTCCTGACCCTACCTTCTATAGGACTCTTTAATGATGTTACCACCAGGTTCAGAAGTTACCTAAGCAGCAGATCCCAGTGTGCAAAAATCTTCAACTCACTCTCTATAAGCTGACCAGTACAATCCGGTGTTCCTTAGGGATCAATCCTGGGCCCCCTTCTATTTAGCCTCTACCTCAATACCCTTCCCCAGCCTGCCCTAACAACCTTCTCCTGTATGCAGATGATTCTGTGATTTACTCTAGCCAGCCTGACCCTACACCCCTTACCTATGACCTGTAACAGAGCTTTACCTCCATTGAAATATGGTCCTCTGAACAGAGATTAATAATGAACTATAAAAAGACCAAATCCATGGTCTTCACCAGACCGCATAATAAGTTTAAACCTGCCTGACTAACCATCACCAACAACACTGGCTCACCACTTGAACAGGTAGTTAGTTGTAAGTACCTGGGCATTACCATGGACAGCATGCTGTCCTATCAGGAACATATCTCCAACATCTCTAAAACTGCTAATATTAGACTGGGCCTCCTCTATAGACATCAGCACTGTATGACCCAAGAGGCTCTACGTCTTGCTGTGACCAGCTCCATCTTGTCTATCATTGACTATGACATTGTTTTCCGATTGCTTTGCCTCTGCCACTGCCCTCAGAAGGATTGGTATCAACCTTAACAAAGCTTGCAGGCTACTTACCGGTGTGAGCCATGATATACACACATGTGACCTTTATGCACAAGCCAACTAGCTCAACTTCCAAAATAGAATCTCTTACCACACCTGCCTTGAGGCCAAAAATATCTCCCTAGGGCTAGCACCCCCTTCCCATTCAAACACTCCTTAAGAAGGCCCCTATAAATTTGCACTGCACAAGAAGTGCACCTAACCAAGCCTTCCAGGTACCATTATGCCAGACTTCCCAAGGGCAAAGAGCTTTTATGTACAGAGCCCTAGCTGGTTTAACAACCTCCCTGCACATATTCAATCCATTTGTAACATAGATCCTTTTACAAACTGTTTTTTCCAACACAGAAACATAGAAACATAGCAGATGATGGCAGATAAGGACCTCAGGGCCCATCCAGGCTGCCCATTTTTTTTCTGCCTTATGAATGTGCCATCGGCCTTTGCTCTGTCAATGGCCTATCTATTTATACTCATCTGTATTGCTCCCTTATGCCTATCCCACACCTGTTTGAAGCCCTGCACTGGATTCCTATCCACCACTTCCTGAGGTAGGCCATTTCATGCATCCACCACCCTTTCTGTGAAAAAAAAAAAACTTCCTCACATTACCCCTTAATTGAACTTCCTGTATTCTCATGCTGTGTCCTTTTGTCCTGCTATTTTTCTTATATTGAAACATGTTAGACTCTTTCACCTTGTTAATGCCCTTAAGGTGTTTAAATGTTTCGATCATATCACCTCTCTCCCTCCTTTGCTCTAGAGTATACATATTGAGAGAGCACAGAGTGATGGGACACCTGATTTGCCCCTCCTAACCACCTGCCAACCTCCCTGACCAACTACCCTCTGCAGTCAAGGTGCTTCTGTTGGATGTTGGGGAAATGGCGGGCGGTTCTTATTTATTTATTTGCTTTTGTTAACCAGGTAAGCACACTAGACAGCCAAGTGCCTATTTTCAGGTGCAACCCAGGAGAGTTACAAGTTATCCATGAAACAAAATACAGAGTCGAGGTTACATACAGGAGCCACATGCTCCGACAGTGGGTAATACAGCTTAAGGTACAGACAGGCTCAAAGAGGACTGAGAGCAATCAAGTAACAGATAGGCAAAACAGCATTGGGAGGTAGAATAACATCAAATAACAACTAGAAATTAGCATCAAAGAACAACTCAAATGGGAGCAACATCAACATTGTTTGGAGTACACATGTGTGCTCTAGCCTAATCTGAATGCCTATAGTGAGAGCGAAGACTCAGTGCTTCCATTTATAAGCTTTCCTCTTACCCTGTTATTTTTGCTACCTTATAGGCATAGGACTCTTGCATGTCCCGCTCTGCGATCCCTAAACTGGCTAGATATCTGCTGCAGGGTCTTACCTATCTTTGGTACAACCCACATATCTGTATTGGTGGTAAATCAGTTTTTTGGGCTACCCAGGTGCAACATAACCTTAACTTGATTGTATACCTTTTTAGTCCAGATACTGATGAACTCCTGTCCTCCCAACAGATACAAGAGAAACCCTCCCTGCCAAAGACAGATTTTTGATGTTATCTGCAAATTCAGGCAACAATTAACTGCTATGTAAAGAAGCTAATACCCACATCCCCTTGAAACTGGCTCTCCCATATTTTTTGAGGAGGTTAATTCTACAGTGTGGGCGGGGAAAATCTACAGTACTCTTTGTGAGTCTTTGCCCACAGCTACAGTGTGGTGTAAAGCAAGATGGGAGCATGACCTCAGTTCTCCCATTGCAGATGATGATTGGTGGTCAGTCATTGTCTTGGTGCGTAACTCCAGTTATGATATCCACAGTCTTCTGATTCACTTCAAAATCATACATGCCAAACCCTTCATACTCCCCATACCATGGCACTCACAGAAGTCTCCCCTGTTGGCAATATTCGCATCCTGTTGCTGACCTTTCACATTTGTGGCACCGCCTATGCCTTTCTTCCTGGTGGGCAGCTGTCTTTTCTGACTGCCCTAAGGTTCTACATACCCCTATCATGCCTTGTCCTGAACAGATATTTTGGGTCTTCCTTCTCGATTACCCCCTCTTCCCCCTCCTCATTGGTTTTGGCACATTATGGCATTATTGGAGGCCAAACGGCAATTGGTTTTAAAATGGAAACTTCCCTCCCCCTTTGCTACTTTCCTGGCACTCCGCGCTGTCCTGACCATCAATTTATAATGAACTCTTCTTTGTCTCTTCAGGCAGACTGGGACTTTTCCATAACAAGTCTACTCAGTTAAGAAGGGGGATAAAACCTTTTTTAGGTACATCAGGGAGTGAAGGAAGACCAAGGGAGGGAAAGTGAGGCTAAATAAAGGGGAGGGGGGGCAGAGAGTGACGGTGAAAAGGCAGAGATACTAAACAAATATTTTTGCTCAGTATTTACAAATGAAGAGGAGGAGGTACCTAAAACAAACAATAGAAACACTCTGGATACAGAAGTTGATACCAGCCCATTTACAGAAGAAAGGGTTCTGAAAGAACTCTTAAAACTGAAGGTGGACAAAGCAGTGGGACCTGATGGGATTCATCCCAGAATTCTAAAAGAACTAAGGGTAATACTAGTGACACCACTGACTACCATCTTTAACAAATCATGGGAGAATGGGCGGTACCTGAGGACTGGAGGAGGGCAGATGTGATTCCCCTTCACAAAAGTGGGAGCAGGGCAGAAACAGGAATCTACAGACCTGTTAGTTTAACCTCAGTGATAGGGAAAATTATGAAATCACTTCTGAAGGAAAGAATTGTCAAATACCTAGAGGCCAGAGGGGCACAGGACACAAGGCAGCATGGATTCCCAGGGGGAAGGTTATGCCAGACAAATCTAATAGATTTATTTGACTGGGTGACCAAAGCAGTAGATCGGGGAAGGGCTGTGGACATGGCCTACCTAGACTTTAGCAAGGCATTTGAGACAGTCCCACACAAAAGATTAATATACAAGTTAGCCAGCCTGGGAGTGGGTCGCAAGATGATAGCCTCGGTAAAGAATTGGCTGGAGAATAGGACACAGAGGGTAATAGTAAATGGAGTCCACTCTGAAGAAAGGGGGGTTACTAGTGGGGTACAGCAGGGTTCAGTATTAGGACCGGTCCTCTTCAATGTCTTTATAAGCGACATTGCAGAGGGACTGGAAGGAAAAGTATGTCTCTTTGCAGATGACACCAAGATCTGCAACAGAGTTGATGCACAAGGTGGGGTGGAAAGGATGAGAAGGGACTTGGAAAGGTTAGAGGAATGGTCAAATGTATGGCAGCTTAGATTCAATGCTAAGAAGTGCAATGCACCTAGGAAACAAAACCCAGGGAAGAGTACACAATGGGGGTGAGGTACTAACAACAACAAAAATGGAAAGGGACCTGGGAGTAGTCATATCAGATGACTTAAAGGTGGGCAAGCAATGTGAGAGGGCAGTAAGGAGGGCTGGGGGGGGATACTGGGATGCATAGGGAGAGGCATCACCAGTAGAAAACAGGAAGTTGTTATCCCTCTGTACAGACAGCTGGTGAGACCCCTTCTGGAGTACTCTGTGTAGTTCTGGAGACCCAATCTCTGCAATGACATAGACAGGATGGAAGCTGTCCAGAGGAGGGAAATTAAAATGGTGCAGGGTCTGCACCGGAAGACGTATGAAGAAAGACTAAAGGTGCTTAATATGTGTAGCCTCGAGGAAAGGAGGGAGAGGGCGGACATGATAGAAACTTTCAAGTACCTCAAGGAAATCAGCAAAGTCCAAGAAGGTAGCATCTTTCAAAAAAAGAGGTGTGAAAGAACAAGGGGGCCCAATTTGAAGATAGAAGAGGGGCGGCTCAGAGGTAATGTAAGGAAGTATTTTTTCACAGAGAGGGTTGTGTATGCATGGAACAGCCTTCCGGAGGAGGTTGTGGAGTCAAAACAGTGGTTGAATTCAAGCATGCATGGGACAGTCATAAGGCAATTCTAGGGGGTGGGGGTAGAAAGAAGTAGGCTGTTGGTTAACTAGAATCTGAAGCTTATCCATTAGGTAGGGAAATGGGCAGACTGGGTGGGCCAAGCTCCTTATCTGCCATCAAATTCTATATTTCTAGGTTTCCTTATCTTACCTGTCACCTATGTTTTGTCCTCCATCCCCCTACTTCTGTATAGGACTGTTCCCTTATGAATTGTCATGTTTAATCTCATAAGACAGTTAGTCTCCAAACCTCTGATCTCCAACTACATATAGTTTATTCTATGTTCTACCATTCTATGGAATATCTTGTTCTGTTGTATTTGTTGTTATGCTTTGTTGTTTCGAGATTTGTTACTCAATGCATTTTTATTCTTGTGAAATGTGTTAGGTGGTAGTAAGTTCTTTACACCTTTCATGTCCATAGTTATCTTCCTTGTTGAATTTTGACATTGCATGTTCTTATAGAAGCTTAATTATGCTTGTACATTTGTTTGTTGAAAATTCAATAAACTGTTTAATGCTAAAAAAAGAAGAGAAAAATTAGGCAAAGACTGAAAAAGTGATGTAAGTGACTATTTTAGCCACCAAAGGGGAAATTCACCTTAGATCTTAGAGTGACTGGGATGCAGATGGGACTGCTGAAAGGCTACCCAGCCTTACACCTGCTAGTCTGGCCCCAGCATCCAGAGGACCAACAGAAAGCTTATTCAGCCCGTAGCTACAGGGGTCGGAGACCTGAAGCTTCAAGGGAAATAAGAACAAGACAGGAGAGTTGTGTCAGGAAAGAGAGAGAGAGAGAGCTGAGAGGTGTGCAGCATTCAAAGTAAGGAGTCAGTGCTGCAGTGTTAGAGCAGGGGACTGCAAGTGTACTGCTTAAAATGTTCACTGCAGCACTGTTGGGATAAGGACTGAGTCACTGTGGTTTCCCCTCATTCAGCTAAACTTGAGAACTGTGCTGCAAGTGATAGACTGTGTGAGCTAATGCAAGAGACTGAGCAACAGCCCAGCCCCTTTCTGTGAACCGAGGACCCTGAGTGAGAGAGTGCTGGGGCTAGAGACTGAGCCAGAACCCAGCTGCTAATCAAAAAGGGTGTGACTGTGCAGTGGGGGGTCTTGGGGACTATGCCTGCCTACCCCTAGACTGAACAAAAGAAGACCCATTGGAGAAGATGGCGAGAGGCCTGCCTGGTGAACACTGTCTACAAAGGCCTCAGAGGTGAAGATAGCAAGCCCAGGCAGGTGAAGACCAGCATCCTGTTTCCTCTTACAGTCAACTTGCAGTTGCTGTGGTGCACCAACCTATTACTTATTTGGTACAGACAAAGCCAGATTATTCAACCCCCCCCCTTTGAACTGCTAAGCTGTAAGTACCCTGAGCTGCAGCTTTGGGGTGTCTTTATTTAGCTAGCTAGGAAAAATCAAGTGGTTAGGTCTTGTGCAGGACTGCCCTCAAAACTGTGGCCAGGCCTTATGTTAAAGCCAAGTTGCATTTAAAAGTAGTGGGCCCCAGCAAGAGATCCCTGCATCGATGTAATCACCGTGGTTAGGTACCCACCAAAACACTGTCTGAACTTTCTGGGCAGCTGCCAGGGAAAGATGGGTGCACCTGCAGGTGGGAAGTGGTGATTGTTTTGGGGTAGAATCTCTTTTGGATGAGATGTTAAACTGAGGTCCCATATGCCTATTCTGGTGGTAGTTCAGGTGGATGTTAAAGATCCCATAACACTTCTCAAAAAGAGTTGGGGAACGTCCCTGGTACCCTGGCCAAATTTCCCCCAATTCACTAAAAAAATACCACCAACAGCAGCTTAATCTGGTTCAATGTCAGTTGGCATCCATCTGTACCCCTCTCCCCAGGGACTAGGCTAAAAATAGGCAGAACTCTCGTCCTCCTTTCCCAGTCAACAAAAACTAAATAAATAAATAATAAATAAGAATTGTTATCCAATTATCGTTGCTGTTATCTGCCCTTTACCCCTGACATAAACTAAATACTGTTATTGTTTATGGTAAATGCTGCTACACTGTTTTATTGTAAAATGGGGGATTGTTACTGTGGGGAAAGTGTTTGGGGGCAGCTTGTATAGTTTCCTGGGGGTGGTAACCACAATTTGTTCATAAGTACTCCTTGCCTCGTCCCCTGGTTGAGGCACTGCGCTACCCTATTATTCTTCTACCAGACCAGGCCGGTCCCCTTGGAGATAAGTGATAAGTGGACCTTGAGTGCCCCGGAACAGCCAAGGTGAGTCAGGGGGCTATTACATACAAACAGAGTCAAAGGAACAACTTCAAGCTTAGGCCCCTTGATTGATTGAGGAGAAGTAATGACTAGAACTAATGACACGGTTAACAGTTTTAAGAATGCACTGTTCTATTTATTACAAGAATAGTGATAAGGTTAAGAATATTGAAATCCTATATAGTGTCTCTAAAGTGTGGACAGGAAAAACTAAAATAGAAAAACATTCATTAGGCCTGAAAATGAACAAGGCCCAGGGACCAGAAGAGTTGCACCACAGGGTAATGAAAGAAATAGCATTCGAGTTTGCAGGACCATTAAAATACAGACAGCATGTGAGAAATCATTAAGTGAGAGAAGGGTGGTACAGGCATGGAGGGAGGCCAATGTCGTACACATACACAAGAAGGGCTCCAACAGTGACTACAGAAATTAAAGGACAGTGAGTCTTATCTCACTTTTAGGAAAGGTTACTGCTGCATTGAACTGTTAGGATTGCCCACAGTGCTCTCTCATACTGGTCAAACTGAGGTAGATACGGCAAGGTATTGAACAGCTCATTTAAGCAGCCAGCAGCCCCAACAATGAATTAACACTTGCCCAGATGAGTATGGCTAAAAAGCAGGCCAAGGGCATTCCATAGTAAACAACTAAAAGGGACGACTTATTGAATGAGCAAAAGGGTGACATGATTTACTGCGAAGGTGGCAAGCACTTGCAATCTGCAACTGGATTCAGTTGTTTAGTATGAAACAATGGACAGTTTCAAGAACCATCTGGATAAATTTCTGGACGAAAATTGTATACACGTTCATATCTATTGGTAACAATGGTGAGCAATATAAAGGTTCTAGTAGCTTGTCTTGCATTTCCCTGTCCTGTGATCCTATGAATCCTATGAAATTTAATTAAGGGTAACTGAGCACAAAATGTAAAAAATAGCCTCTTTAAGGGTTTGACTTATACCAAAGCCAGTTCCCTTAGTACCATTGGATGCATCCCATCCAGCCCTGGGGACTTGCTTACCTTTAGGACTACTAAGCCTTTTCACTTTTGATAGTATACTTCTGCAGCCTCATTTCCACCCCCTCCCCCCCGCCATCAGCTGCCTTTATGCCGCTCTCTGGTAAGTGCCCACTATTCTCCATAGTGGGAACCCAACAGAAGTAATTGTTCAGCATGGCTGCTTTCTGACAGTCTTCCTCTATTACCCTGCCTCCCTCCTTTAGCGTGACAGTCCCCTGCCAATCTTTCTTTTTCACTTATATATTTGAAAAACTCTTTTTATCCTCCCTTGATCTCCTCCACAATATGCAGTTCTGTGTCTGCCTTTGGGATCTTGTCTGCCCTCTTGTTCTCTCTAATTTGTTTCTGATATTTGTCCACTTTCTTATCCCCCTGCTCTTCTTTGTACCTTATAAAAGTCTTCATTTTGGATCTCACTACCTGCCTGATCTTTTCAGAGAACCAAATAGGTCTCTATATAGCCAAGGCCAAATAGACGGGGCCTGGTTAAGCGGGATGACCGCTTTAACAGAATGTCTGCTGGGGAACAGATTTACACCTGCTGGAAACAATCAGCTGTACTTATGTTTTAGCAAGCCAGCGTCAGCACTGTATTTTGGTTTAGTGGAACAATTAGTCGACAAGTACTATGTGCTGGCTGTCTCAGCCAGTAAGCTTAAACACTTAATTAGCACTCAAATTAGCTCCCAATTAACAGTCAGTCTGGCTTCATAAACTGACACAAACTGACCCTGTTTCAGAATAAAAAAAAAAAAAATCAAGAGTAACCTATTGCTTAATCATTGGGCATTTGAGCAGGCACTGTATCAGAACCTTCGGAGTATCCAGAGTTTACATTTGGTATTCTGCACTAATCACTTCATTTTCAGTCTCGCCTGCACTCTAGACCACCTGATTCAATAAAAAATATAATCAGCGAACAGTTTAGCGGTGTCTACTTATTCAAGACAGATGCTTAAACAGGATGTTTCTTTTTTTTTTTCAATTCACACTTTATTCACAAAATTTCCACAATACAGGAGGCAGTGATACAAATATGAACAGCCAGTTAGTAGTACAATCCAACACTGCCCCCCAACCCCCCAACTCCCTCCCGCACAGCAGTTCTTTCAAGTGTTGTAGTAACTAGATATCCGTAATAATCAAATACTTGATAAAATAGCAGGTAAACCAGTTACCCTTTAAATCCTAGCGGTAATAATTAAAGTGTGAATGGGATCCCATATATACTTTTACTTTTGTAGCCTATTTTGGAGGCTTGCTATGGCCTTTTCTGTGCGGAGATTAGCAAGGATTTCATGTGTCCATTCCTGATATGTTGGACAAATCCCATCTTTCCAATGCCTGAGAATAATTTTTTTAACCTAGAGTGCAACCATAGATATATGGAATCTCCGAATTTTAACCCTAATAGAAGACAAATCTCCCAAAAGGCAAATATCCGGTGTAAAGCAGTCCTGTAATCCCAATAAGGGATTCAGGTGGGTTTTAATTAATCCCATAACGGAGCTATCTTGGGGCACAACCAGAATATATGAAAAAGCGTCCCGGCTTCCTGAGAGCATCTAGTGCACCTATCAGTATTGAGAAGGCCCCATTTTGCCAGTTTGACTGGCGTGCAGTACATATTATGCAAAATATGAAATTGCATGAGGCGTAATCTATTTTGGGACACATATTTATGACAGAACATCCAGAGAGCCAACCAATTGAAAGTGGACTGAGGGAAAAATGGATTCCAAAAACTAGTGGGACCATTACCACTCCCAAACCACCATTGATACAATACCTGATATATCTTAGAGATAACCACTGGGGATTCGAGAAGAGATGAAAGTTCAGGTACCAAAGCAAAATCTGTTGGGCGGGGAGGAACTTTACCAAAAACCGTGATTAACAAATGCTTCAATTGACAAACCCTGAATGACTGAGAGTCTGGAATATTGTACCTTCTGAGAATCTCGGTTACCGGGAGCCAGGCCCCAGAGTCTTCCAAGAACGAGGAAGCTATCCCCTCACCTAACTGAGGTAGCCATGTACGAGAGATTGTCTGCTTGTTTATGGTAAAAGCCAGAGAATTCCAAATAGACTGAGACAGGTCTGTACTCGGATTATATCTTAGAAATGAACACAGCTGCGAGTGAACCTTTATTGAGGTCATGAGAGTGGGGCATTTACTAGCATTCTGTAAGAGGGAGACTTTAACAAACAGCATGGTTGAGGGGTCCATGTTCATAGCCTGGATATAATCTAATTTAATGCTGAGCCAGGCTGGTCTCAGATTTTCCGGACCCGGCCTTACCCATTTCAGGTACTTAGCAAGATGACTGGCCCAGTAATAAATTGCCAAATGAGGAATCCGCAACCCCCTCATTTTTAGGGGCAGCTAGTTTGTGATACGCCAGCCTGGAATGTTTATTAGACCAGATAAAATTGGTGAAAAGTTTATGCATTTTCTGAAACCAGGACACGGGAACAAATGAGTTTAGATGCGACAGGGGGTAGAAAAGGCGGGGAAATACATTCATCTTAATTATGTTAATGCGGCCCCATAATGAAATCGGAAGCTTATCCCATCTCTCTAGATCCTGCACAATCGTATGAGAAAGAGGTTCTAAATTTTCTTTAAACCATAGGGAAATATTCCGTGTTAACTTGATACCCAGGTATTTGATAACACGGGGAGACCAGCACAATCCCAGAGGGATAATGTCTGTCTTAAAAACCTTGTGATTAAGGGGAAAAAAGTACTTCTTGTTTGCATTCAACTTATAATTTGAAAAAAGACTACATTTGGCAATCTCACATAACATATTCAGGATAGATGTTACCGGGTGGGCCAAGTGGAGGAGGAGATCGTCAGCATATGCTGTTATCTTCACCACATTGTTCCGGATTGGAATACCTTGTATTCCCGTGTTGTTGAGAATATTTTGAATAAGGGATTCTAAATAAAGATTAAATAATAAGGGGGAAAGGGGACATCCCTGTCTCATACCTGAATGTAGCTGGAAAAATTTAGAAACAGCCCCGTTACCTGAGATCCTCGCAGAGGGAGACCGATATAGCACCCTGATCCAGCCTATGAACATTGCGGGAAACCCAAATGCTCTGAGAACTTGGAATAAGAAATTCCAGTTTACCCGGTCAAATGCCTTCTCAGCGTCCAGGGAGACCAACCCCACGGGGAAGGTGGCATCCCTGGACTCTGAGAAGACATGCGAGAGGGTACGTAAATGGTCTGAGGATGAACGTCCCCTCATAAACCCAACTTGAGACATGCCAATCAGGTCCGGGAGAACCAGCGTTAGCCTATCCGCCAATATCTTCGAAAGAATTTTGACATCCTGATTCAATAGGGATATTGGCCTGTAACTCTGAACCGATTCGGGGTCTTTGTCCGGTTTGGGTAATAAGACTATTAGGGCTTCAAACAAGTGAGTGTCTACTGCAGCCCCAGAGAGAATATGAAGGTAGAGCTGGTGGAGCACAGGCAGTAATTGTTCCCTGAAAACTTTATAAAATAAAGCGGAAAACCCATCTGGTCCCGGAACTTTATCTGAGGGCAGGGCCTTTATAACGGTCGAAATTTCCTCCTGCGATAAGGGAGAGGTTAGGAATTTTTGGGGGGAATTTGCCAAGGAAGGCAGGCGAGAATCTCTAAGGTACACTTCCAACTCTTCTGTGGAAGGAGGGCTATCCATATCCCTATATAGCTGCTTGAAGTATGTAGCAAATTCCTGCACTGTCTCTGAGGGGAATACCCTCAGGGATCCGTCTGCTTGTGCCCTAATAGGAGGTATAAATCTTACAGACTCCTGCTGTTTTAAACGTAAGGCCAATAAGTGCCCCGCTTTCTCTCCCTGATCCGTGAAATTTGCCTTGGTACGAATGATAGCCAACTCTGCTTTAAACAGGATGTTTCTAAATTCACCAGACCATCCCATTTAAAAAAAAAACTTTGACTGTACTTGTTTCTCTTGATAACTTTTCTAGCGCATGTTTTAATTGCCATGGGAATGGCACATTTTCTGACTCTATCTTTCTTCTACTCTCCTGATGCCATCTACCCCAACTGATCTTCCCAAGACTAGTTCCCTCATTTGTTTGAAATCCACCCTTCTGAAATCAAGAACCTCAGCCTTAGAGGAGGGCTTTTGTTCTGGGCAAACTCAAACCATATAGTACTGTGGTCACTGGACTCCAGTGGTTCCACAACCCACACTCCATCTCCTCTTTCTAAATTATTGAGTACCACATCGAGAATGATTCATTGGCTAGTGGGTTCCCTAACCTGCTGCATCATCATGCAGTCCTGAAAATTATCTAGCAGGGTCTGGCCTTTGGTAAACCTGTCTGCTAGGATGGCCCGGTCAGTGTCTGGAAGGTTGAGATCTCATACTATTACAGCCCCCCTTTTGCTGCCACCTTTTCTACTTCTGCTCCAAGTTACTTCTCTCTTTCCTCTCCCTGCCCTGGTGGCCTGAAAATCACCCTCAAGTGAAGTTTTCTACCTGATGACACTCTGAGCTGTACCGACAGTTATGCTACCTCCCCTCCAGTGGATGCATCCTCTACTGACTCTGTTCCTTCCCTCATGTAAATGACCACTTCTCCACATCTACCCATCCCTTTATCATGCCTATATAAGGTGTATCGACAGATGCCAGGTTCCAGTCATTGTTCTCTTTAGCCTAAGTTTCTGTAATGGCCACTAGATCCAGCCCACAGTCTGCCATCATTGCCTGGAGTTTGCTATTTTTATTACTCAGACTCTTGGCACTGAGACACACACCTTCCATCTTATGCTTGGACCACTTTTGGTTCTTAAATATAGAAACATAGACTTTGATGGCAGATAAGGACCACTCGGCTCACCCAGTTTTCCCACATCCCTACGTATTGGATAAGTTGGAGATCCTAGTTAACCAACAGCCTACTTCTTCCTAACCCCACCAGAATTGCCTTAGGTCTGTACCATGAATTCTTGAATTCCCCCACTGTTTTTGAACCCACAACCACCTCAGGAAGGCCATTCCAAGTATCCACCACCCTCTCAATGAAAAAATACTTCCTCACATTGCCCCTGAGCTGTCCCCCCTCTATCTTCAAATTGTGCCTCCTTGTTCTTGCACATCTCTTTTTCTGAAAGAGGCTATCCTCTTGAATCTTGTTGATTCCCTTGAGGTACTTGAAAGTTTCTATCATGTTCCCCTCTTCCTCCTTTCCTTGAGAGTATACATTTATAGCTCCTTTAGTCTGTCTTCATATGTCTTATGGTGCAGACCCTGCACCAGTTTAGTTGCCCTTCATCTAGACTGCCTCTATCCTGTCTATGTCCTTGTGGAGATAGGTCTCCAGAACTGCACTCAGTACTCCAGATGGGGTCTCACCAACTTTCTGTACAGAGAGATAACAAATTCCTGTTTTCTACTGGTGATGCCTCTCCCTATACATCCCAGTATCCCTCCAGCCCTCCTTACTACCTTCTCACATTACTTGCTCACCTTTAGGTCATCTAATACGATTACCCCCAGGTCCCTTTCCATTTTTGTTGTTGTCAGTATTTCACCCCCCATTGTGTACTCTTCCCCCTTGGTTTTTGTTTCCCATGTGCATTACTTTGCACTTCTTTGCATTGAATTTAAGCTGCCATACTTTTGACCAATCCTCCAACCTTGCCAGGTCTCTTCTCACCCCCCCCCCCCATGTATCAACCTGTTCAGATCTTTGTGTTGTATGCAAAAAGGCATATTTTCCTTCCAGTCCCTCTGCAATGTCACTTACAAAGACATTAAAAAGACCAACCCAGAACTGAACCCTGCAGTACCCCGCTAGTAACTACCCTTTCTTCGGAGTGGACTCAGTTTACCATTACCCTCTGTGTTCTGTTGTACAGCCAATTTTTTTACCCAGGTTACCCACTCCCAGGCTGGCTAACTTGTCGATTAATCTTTTGTGTGGGGCTGTGTCAAATGCTTTGCTAAAGTCTAGGTAGGCCACATCCACAGCCCCTCACTGGTCTACTACTTAGGTCCCCCATCAAAGAAATCTATTCGATTCGTCTGACATGACCTTCCAGCTATGAATTCATGAATTCATGCTGCCTTTAGTCCTGTGCCCTGCTGGCCCCTAGGTACTCAACAATAGAGATGCAGCGAATATAAATTGGTGAACGATAAGTGTGCACTTTGCGTTGCTACTCTGCTACACGGAGTGGGCAATGAAAAGTGCTCACTTCGCCTTGTCATTACCACTTCGCGTTAAGGTGGAATGGCAATGTGAAGTAAGGCGAAGTCATTTTTTTTAATGGACCTCGCGTTCCTCATTATGATTCTAAGTAATCCACTTGGTGTTTCAAGATTTGGAAGCCCCCCCACACATCACATGGCTTACAGCACTGTAAGTCACATGCTCTTTAACTAGGTAGGAAGGAAGTGAGTCATACAAGCAGACACTTTTATTTTCTCCTGTACAGACTGAGAGAGAAGAGTGTGTTTTGTGACTGCTGATACTTTGAGATCAGAGCAACGAGGAGATTTAAACTTTGATTTAGACCCAACAGCTTTTTTTTTTAAAAGCTACATTTTTTTGTCTTTTCTGTACTTTTTTTTTTTTACTTAATTTGTTCTTTCTGTAAATTTTATTTTTCTTACCTTTATAAGTAGTTAGTTGTTTGTACCCCCCCCCCCGGAAGCAGGACCAGCACCACCGCCTGTCCTGACTCTGAGGCAGTTGAACCACCACCACCACCAAGTCCAGCACCAGGTCCTATGGAGCAGGATGTGCCTGTTCCCCTGGGCCCAGGTGTGGATCCCATCCCTGTTCAGCACCATGACCAGTTGGCTGCCAGTTCATCTGGCCCTCCCCTGCCTGTGTGTGGTCCTCCCTGCACCTCCGTTGTTTGGCAGTTTTTTGACTGTGTCGGAGGGGGGACAGCAGTGTGGTCAAGTGCTGCCTATGTGAGGTGGAGGTGCACCGTGGCCCCGGTGGACTCACCTGGGGACTGGGGGCCAGCACACCCATTATGCTAAATCACCACCAGTTGGAGTGGCAGGCTGCCACAGAACGGACCATGCCTGCATCTGCTGGCTGTTCTGTGGCAGAGGGAACAGCTGTGCATGGCGGTATCCCTAAGAAGAGGAGGGCCACAGCAGCACCTGCTGCTCCACCAGGATCACATAGAGGGACATCAGTTGCAAATGATGTCCATGCTGTAACTGCTGCTGGATCACCATGGGATCCCACATTAGTTTTTTTTCCTCACACCATGTGCCCCCCACACCTTCTTTGCTGTGTTATAAAGTGTATTCCTCCACCATCCCCGACCCTTGAATGTAATTATGCCCTTTTTTGTTGTCTTCCATATGCACGACACTTTGTATTCTGAGCAGTGCAAGTATACTGTGCTAAACTGCATGTGTGCAGTCAGTCTTCTTTCCAGTCTGTGTATCTACTGCAGACACTGTCCAAATCCCTGACTTAAAAACATTTATTAATGAGTACAATGGTGAGATAGTGAAGCCTGGAGAGATACTACAAAACAGACTTACAATACATCCAAGTAACTATTAAAAAAAAATTAATGTTGTGATTCATGACATGATCGTAAATAGTGATTTGTGACTGCAGTTGTGACCGTGATGATGAAGAAATGTGAATGCCTATAGCTGTACTGCCCCGGGCCCCGATGAGGTGTGGCACAAAACTCCCCAACTTAAAAACACTCATTAATGAGTACAATAGTGGGGTGGTGAAGCATGGAGAGATACTACAAAACAGGCTTAAAATATATCCAAGTAACTATTAAAAAAAATGTATGTTGTGATTTGTGACGTGATCGTAAATCATGATTTGTGACTGCATTTGTGACCGTGATGATGAAGAACATGATTTTTATAATGAGTGACTCATGATGATGGTCCTGACTTAAAAACGCATATTAATGAGTACAATGTTCATGCAGAATTATGCACCACACCTATCCAGTACTCTGAAGGGAAAGAAACAACTGTGACTTACAGTAAGTAAGAGATGAAGATTGGGCCTTAAAGAGATGCAAATGCACAGACAGATTAAGATTGTGCTGCACACTGAAGAGATGCAGATGCAAAGGCACAACACCTAGCCAGTGCTCACCATCAGAAATTCAAATCTGGAAAATAATTCCTTTGCCGGTTGGGTGGGCCGCGGGGGTGTACTGCACTGCTGCAGTAACAGTCACCAGTACTAGTACTAGTAAAGATACCACAAAGAAGTACAAAAATTATGCAGCTGCAGTGGATAGCAGGTTCACATTGCTGAAATTATGTGGCACAATAAAAGGTGGCTGATTTGATGACACATGTCACACACATAGTCACAAACACAAAAAGTAATGCGTAGCAAATTGAAAACTTCAGTAGTATAACCACATATTTAAACAAACTAAAATTATGCACTTCTGCACCACAACAATCAGCAAAAAAATTGGCAAGAATTATTGAAAATATTACTGTGTGTACATTAACACAGTTATACAAAAAAAATCAAAACAGAAAGCACTGTCTTTTTCTCCAAGTTAATCTACCTACACCACAGATACGCCCCTCCCTAAAAGCACACTTCCACTGTCTCTCAGTAGACAGACTGAATATTGTACATTAACATTCAAAATTCACACACAAACAGTAAACGCTCGATATGAGCACAGGAGGGTTTCGTATAATCGATGAACTAAAGTTTCAGCAAACAAATGACCCCAAAAGGCTTTTTTTAACAGCTTTTAGAAGATGTGAATCACAGAGCTGTCAGAGCAGATTGTCTCCTACAGCTTCATACACACACTACTCCAAACTGAGGCTGTGCAGAACAATCTAGAGCCCATGTGACCTGAAATCCCATGAATCACTGCAAAATTCACCTTTGGAGCTTAAAAACAAGGCGAAGTGAGGCGGAGTACATTGTTTCCAATGTACTTTGCCTGAAGAATTGGTGGAGTAGTGGTCTGGGAAGGCGGAGTAACGTGAAGTCATTGTTTTCAATGGACTTCGAGTTACCCATTATAACGTGAAGTAATCCGCTTCGTGTTGCGGAGCACTCCGCGAATTCACCTTCACTCCACAGATCACTTCACCCACCACTACTCAACAATTCTTTCTTTCAGAAGTGATTCCATCATTTCCCTATAACTGAGGTTGAACTAACAGGTCTGTAGTTTCCTGCCTCTGCTTTCCTCGCACTTTGTGAAGGGGAATCACATCCACCCTCCTCCAGTCCTCAAGTACCACACCATCCTCCCATGATTTGTTAAAAAGAGTAGTCAGTGGTGTCACTAGTGCTCCTCTTAGTTCTTTCAGAATTCTGGGGTGAATTCCATCTGGTCCCATTGCTTTGTCCACCTTCAGTTTTAGGAGTTCTTTCAGAACCCTTTCTTCTGTGAATGGACTGGTACTGAACCACTATCTAGACTGCTTCTATTGACTGGATTAGGTACCACCCCTCCCACTCCTTCTTTTGTGAATACTGAGCAGAAGTATTTGTTCAATATCCCTGCTTTTTCATTGTTACCCTTTGCCCCCACCCTCCCTTTATGAAGCCTTGCTATCCCTCCCATGGTTTTTCTTCACTCCCTAATGTACCTATAAAATATTTTATCCCCCTGCTTAACCAAGTTGGCTATCTTTTCCTTGGTTTGGGCCTTTGCTATTCTGACTGTCTTCCCCTTCCTTTTGCTTTAACTGATACAGTTCTCTGTCCTGCTCTTTCTATGTTTCTTAATACTTCCTGAATGCTATCTTTTTCTCCCTAACCTCCCCTGCCACCTCTTTTGAGAACCATGGTGTTTTTTTTCTTTCATTTTGATTTGTTTATTTGCTTCACACAAAGGCTTGTTGTCTCTGTGATGGCAGTTTAGATGTTTCTATGCAATCAATATTGCCTGTACAGTTTTTTTTTACTCTGATTAGTTGGCCATAGGGGATGTTTTTGATTACAGACCTTTTGTGAAAACATTTGGCATGAAGTAGTACATTCCTATCTGTTAGTTTTCTATATACATTGGTTGGGAGTGTCATATTTTTGTTTGTTATTGTTAAATCAAGTATGTTCACTGTGTGTTTATCATATGTCATAACAAATTTTAAATAATCTGTAGAGTTATTGATGTACAGAAGGAATGTATTCAGTTCGCTTTCTGGGCTTTGCCAGATGCAGAGGCAGTCATCAATGTATCTTTTCTAACATTTTATGTTAAATTTGTAGATGTTGTCCATGTTATATATATATATTGTTTTTCAAAGAAGTCCATCACTATGTTAGCATAGCTAGTGGCTATGGAAGACCCCATTGCTTTACCCTTGCATTGCCAATAATGTTGGTTGTCAAATTCACAGAAAATTGAGCAACATATGAAATTGATTGGATTGAAGAAAAAATTCTAAACTATTATTTTATTTTCCTTAACACAGTGGGAATCAATTATATCATTTTCGTTGCTGATGTTTAAAATGGTTGTCCAGAGCATAGACTTCAAATAACTGTTATAGAATTACTGTTATAATTACCTAAGAGATTTAGCATGTTTGTCCTATTTAAAATTTTGACTTGCCTAATATTAAAAAATTAAGACTGAACCATTTAACTGGTTGTGTGCCCCTAACACCCATAAATAATTTTGTAACTAATATTTGATATTTTTAATCACTGCAGATATCTACTTCTTAACTATAGATCCTGATGAAGCAGTGTGTCTAACTGTGAAATGTCCATATTCTTGTGAAAATAAATTATTTTCATTGAAACAACAAGAAAATAGTTTTCCATTATTAAAACCACATCCAGTGAGTGGGTCTATTATCTCCAGATCTGGTTGCATAGTTTCAGAGGCATTTTGCAGCATGATCCCTCCCTGAGATTTCCTTTTATCTTACAGGCATCTGGCAGGCTACGCTGCCCACTGTGGTTTCCTTTGTAGTTTTGTTGTTTCCCCATTGTTCCTCCACCCCTCCTTCTTGCTCATTTGCTAGTGCTTTTCTGAGGCATTCTTCCATTTTGTCAAAGTCAGCCCTCCTAAAGTCCAGTACCCTCACATTTGTATGGCTTGATTGTATGGCTGTGTTTATTGTGAATCACACTGTTTGGTGGTCACTTGTTCCCAGATGGCTACCCACTTCTAAATC
This sequence comes from Neoceratodus forsteri, assembly GCA_016271365.2. NCBI lineage: Eukaryota > Metazoa > Chordata > Ceratodontiformes > Ceratodontidae > Neoceratodus > Neoceratodus forsteri. The sequence goes on from CM028129.1 coordinate 31,716,035, forward strand.
TGAGGTCCTCTCTCCATCCCCATTTGAGACTACTATGTCAAAGATTGCTCCCTCCCGAGTGGGTTCAAACACTAGCTGTCTGAGGCATGCCCCCTGTAGGACATCAAGAATGACCCTGCTCTTGGATGTGCTTGCAGCAAAGGTGCTCTCATTAACATCTGGCATATTCAGGTCACCCATCAACAATATCTCCCCTTTTTCTGGCATCCTAGTGATGCCTTATATCATGTCTTTGTCCATTCCCCCCTGAGATGGGGGTCTGTATACAACCCCCATGCAGATTTGTGGTGCCATTTGCTGGCTCCAGGGTGACCCACAGTGCCTCCTCTCCTCACTGTTTATCCTTAGTTCTGTTGCTTTGATCTCTTCCCTTATGTAGTGAGCTACTCCTCCTCCTCCTCCTCTTTTACCTTCCCTGTCCCCTCCTGTAGATTGTGTACCCTGGTATCTTGACATACCAGTCGTGGTTCTCTGTGTACCACGTTTCTGTGACTGCCACAATATCCAGGCTTCCCTCTTCCATCAAAGCCACTAGTTCAGAAAGCTTGTTTCCTAGACTATGGGCATTGGTACTCATTGACCTCCATTTTTTGAAGGCCTTATCCATTTTAGCTCCATCCCAGTCCTTAATGCCTTTGCCTTTTTCTCCATTTACCTCTGCCCTTCTCCTTATCAACTTCTCTATAATGTTGTTTATTTTGCTAATGCCCCTATTTTGGGGGGGACAGGAATTTTCCTGCTCCCCCCATTACATGCCCTTGATATCCTAAGCATCTTTTATTTTTCAGTTGGGAGGGATGATTTTCCTTTTTTGCTGGTCTATTTGATCAAAGTTCTTTGACTGCATTACCAGGCTAGTGGACCAGGGAGGAGTGGTAGATATAGCCTACCTGGATTTCAGTAAGGTCTTCAACATTTTTCAACACAGAAGACTGGTGAACAAACTGGCCTATCTAGGAGTGGGTCAGAAAGTTATAAATTAGGTAAGAAGTTGGTTAAGCTACAGGAGCCAGAGGGTGGTGTCAGATGGTGTCCATTCTGTAGGAGGCAAGGTGACCCACAGAGTGCTTCATGGCTCAGTACTGGGCCTGGTCCTCTTCAATGACTTTATTAGCCACATTGCAGAAGGGCTAGAAGGGAAAATATGCCTGTATGCAGATAACACAAAAATCTGCAACAAAGTAGACACACGGGGGGGGGGGTGAGAGATGATTTGACAAAGTTGGAAGAATGATCAAGGGTTTGGCAGCTGGGTTTCAGTGCCAAAACATTCAAAATCATGCACTTGGTGCACAGAAACCAGAAGGCTACATACCAATTTGGAGGGGAAGTACTGGCAATCACCAAACAGGAAAGGGACCTTGGGGTAATAATCATTTCTGATGATCTGAAGGTAGCCAAGCAGTGTGATAATGCGGTGGGGAAGGCTAGCAGTATGCTCGAGTGCATGGGGGTACCACCAGTAGAAAGAAGGAGGTACTATTACCCCTGTATAGATTACTGGTAAGACCCTACCTTGAGTACTGTGTCCAGTTCTGGAGGCCCCAACTCTGTAATTACTACTAAACTGTATAATGTATGAAATCATTCTGTGTAACTCTAAGTCAGTGACTTGTATTCTGTAACCTAAATTTATTCTGTCTGTCATCAATGTGACGAGGTACCTTTGGAAATGAGCCTCTGGCTCAAAGGTTGTAAACCAACTTACAAATAAATAAATAAATAAAATAGAAGGACATGAATAAGGTGGAGGCAGTACAGAAGAGGTTCTATCAAAATGGTGCCGGGCCTGCATCAAAAGACCTACAAGGAGAGACTCAAGGAACTGAATATGTACTCTCTGGAGGAGAGATGGGAAAGGGAGGATATGGCAGAAACATTCAAATACCTAGCAGCTATTAATAAGGTACAAGAAGATAGCTTTTTCCATAGAAAAAGGAGCTTGAGGACAGGGGATCATGCTATGAAGTTGGGGGGGTCAGAGGAAATATGTTGAAATATTTCTTCATGGAGAGGGAGGTGGATGCCTGGAACAGCCTTCCAGTGTAGGTGGTGGGTGTGAAAATGTTGACAGGATTCAAGCATGAATGGGACAGATACAAAGTGACCTTGGTAGTATATGCAAGGGCAGGAGATGACTGGAGATCGAGTAGGGTCTGCAGTGGCACAGTAGGCAGGAAAAACTGGGCAGACTTGGTGGGCCAAGAGGTCCTTATCTGCTGACAACTTCTATGTTTCTATATTTCTATGTCTACACTCCCCAGTCCCCTGAACTCATTTCATTCTGCTACTGTTTCTTGCACACCATGCACCAACACTGGACGAGTCCTGTCTAGGTTACCCAATTCACCTATGTCAACTGTGCAATCCCTAGCCTCAGCCTCTCGGCAGTTAATCTAGCTGTCTGCCAATGTAGACATCAAAACTTGCCCTAACACATTAGCTCCATCTCTTGTCTGTTTAAGCCATCACCTTTGAAGAGCCTTCTGTCCCAGATTCTCCATAGTCCCCCACAAAGTGGTACCCCTGTTCCTGATACCACCTTTTTTACCACACATTGAACCTCTTGAACTCCTCCTCCTTCCTCACTCTATCCTCCCACTTCATTCTGCTCCAGACAAGGAGGATTTCAGAAAAGCCCAAGGAAGTTGAGTTCTCCTTCAGTCTTTCCCCCAGTATTTGGAAGTTCTGCTTTACTGACTACACTGGCAGTGTTGCCAGTTTGTTGGTACCAAGGTGTACTAGGGATGCCAGGGTTGCCTGCTCCCTCCCTTTCTCCACTACCCTCCCCATACTCTACCGGTACAGGATGGCTAAGGTCCAGGCTGGCATCTGATACATAATTACATAGTAGTTGTTAGCAGAAAAGGACCTATTGGTGCATCTAGTCTGCCCTGGTTGCAGAGTTGCTCAAGTTCTATATCCTAGATCTTGTTATATCTGGGTCCATACTTCTCCCTGGTTTCAGTCCCAGTAGTCCTTTCTGTCTATCCCAATCATGCGTTAAGGCTTCCACGGTGTCTGCACCCACCACCTCCTCTGGTAGTTTGTTCCACAGTTCACCTACCCTTTCTGTGAAGAAGTACTTCCCCACATTGCTTCTGAGTCTCCCCCCTTCCAGCCCCATATCATGGCCCCTAGTCCTGTTGCCCTTTCTATTTTGTAAGTAGCTGCCCTCCCCTACTTTATTTTTCCCCCAAACCTATCTGAATGCCTCTATCATGTCTCCTCTCTCCTGTCTTACCTCTGATGAGTACAATTTAAATCCCTTAACTTGCCTCCATAGTTTTTGTGATGCATGCCCTTGACCATTTTGGTAGCTTTTCTCTGCACTGCATCCATCTGGTCAATATCCTTTCTGAGATGTGGCCTCCAGAACTGGACACAGTATTCGAGGTGGGGCCTCACCACAGATATATTGAGGGACAATATTACCTCATCCTTCCTACCTGTTATTCCTTTCCCTATGCAACCAAGCATCCTGTTCACTTTTCCCACTGCCATTCCCCACTGTTTTGCCACCTTGAGGTCATCTTTTAGGATGACTGCCAGGTCTCTTTCCTGACTAGTTACTGCTACCTGTTCTCCCCTAGGTCTACCACTTCACCATCTTCATCTTCCCTTCACTGCTTGCCACCTGCTGTATACCTCTAACCACAGAGTCTGAAACCAGAATCCTTCTTACTAACTACTGTTCATGCTTGCCCCTGGCTGTCACCATGTCTTCTTTCCCATCAACACCAGCTGACTCTAGGTCCCCGGTTAGAGTCAGGCACCTGTACCTCTTCCAGAAGTGCAAAGAGATTTGCCATTGGTATCTCTTGGATATTGCTGACTGCTGTGAGACTGCCCCTGCCCCCTGATCTCCTCCCCCTCGTCTTCCCCACCACACTATATCCCTCCACGTCAGTTGGCCTCTGGGATGGTGGGGGTACAGGGGGTTGACACCAGTTTAGTTGGAGTCACAACTGAGATAATTTCTCCTCTGCTCCTTCCAACTGAGCATGGAGCTCTCAGAAGGTCCTATATTTTAGACAATATCCTCTCCTCCAAAGTGTATCCCTGGAGATGAGTGCCCACGATCCCTGCAGCTTACTACCTCCCCACTCGTCCTGTGTTCCATTCTAGCCTGCTGATTGCTTATAAAACTGCCTGAGTTATTTAATGATGTGTGGATGTCAACTACCTGGGTTGTACCCTTTTCCTATATACTAGCTGCCTCAGGTACAAAGTAAAAGAGGGAGCTTTATTTGGCTCTACCCCTCTGCTCTACCTAACACACTGCTTCTGAAAGCAGAGTCAAAATGGATCTTTGGAAACATGACTGCTTTCCCAGGTCACAGGTCCCTCCGTTTTAGCTGCTTTAAGTGCAAATTGAAATGGGGGAGGGGGAGCTTTAGCTAGTTCCACCTATCTGCTCTCCATAATGAACTGCTTCTGAAAGAAAAATCAAATGGCAGATGCAACAGTTTTTGGAATACTAGCAAGTGAATTGATGTCTGCTTAAAGTAAACAGGTCAGTGAGGTCACAGATCTTTTTCCAGTGCTGTCATGGGATACCAACACTGGATTCCAATCTCCTTAGCCAATCAGGTTTCTGAATTTGCTACACCCACTATATCATATTTATTGTTAGTTTACTCTTGTAGTATGTTTACAATGTTCTCTGAGTTGATCTGCTGTAAAGTCTCAATAAAAATAAAGAACTAATTACAGCATCCCAAGTTAGTGCTACTTTTTATCTTTTGCCCCAAATTCACAAGACTATGAGTAATCCACCAGGTTGCCTAATAGTGAGCGGGATTAGTTTGGTGATGGAAAGTTTATCACAATTTGTGGACTTTCATCTCCGCTCCTTTGTGAATACTCTACCTTCTTATCTCCAGGACACTAATGATGTTTTGATACTGCTAAAAAACATACGCTTTAGTAGAAATCGTTTTTTAGTGACTATGCATGTCGAGTCACTTTACTTGAATATACCCCATGAGGGTGGCCTTGATGCAGCTGCTGTCTTTTTCAATGCTATGGGGGATGGGGAGGAGCCATGTACTACTTTTCTGCTTAATCTGATGGAATTTGTTTTAAAATGTGGTCTTCTTTTGTTTAATAAAGATGTTTACATATAGATTAAAGGGGCAGGAATGGGGGCCACTTGTGCCACCTCGATTGCTAACATTCACATGGGGGATTGGGAAAGCACACATGTTTTGGATAGCAATAGAAATCCTTTTTTCCATAAAATTATTTTCTGGAAACATTACATTGATGATTAAATTTTTGTATGGGATGGTAATGAGACAGAATTCGGCCATTTTGTGGAATATGTGGAGGGGACCAATCGTAATTTAAAATTTACCTATCAGGCTTCCCCTGAGAAAATATGCTTCCCTGATCTTACGATATGTAAAGAAAATGGGACTGAAATTTCTACTGATCTGTAAAGGAAGGCTATGGATGGCAACACTCTGCTCAAAGCTAATAGCTGCCACCTGAAACACATTATCAGGAGCATTCCAAATGGACAATTCCTTAGAACCCGTAGAAATTGTAGCAGCATGGACAGGTGTGAGATAGGAGGAGAAGAACTAAGTTCACACCTTACCCAAAGGGGCTATAGTTTATTGTGGCAGGATGTGAGTTTGCAGCCTGTCAAGAAAGGGATACTTTGTTAGAAACAAGAGATAGAAATGCTGCACAAGATCGAGGGAATATGAGGTACAATTTTGTTACCTCATATTCAGCACATGTAGGGGAGGTTGAGAAGATCATAAAAAACATTAGGGTGGCCTAGTTAGTGGTTCTGGTTTAAAGGAAATTGCTGTATTACCACCACACATGGCTTTTAAGAAAGCCCCTACGCTGGGCGAAAAGATCGTACATTGCCATTTTATGAACAGGAACAGTAGCAATGGTGCATGGCTCCATAATGTCGAACTACACAGGGCCAATGCTCCTTCGCCTGTAGTGCTCCTCTATGGATGAATGGTCTCAGCCACACCATCTCCTCTGCCTCAACACTAGGTCTGTTCAAAACCAGCTCCGGGCCCGTCTCGTTGTCTCTAGCTCCTGTGACTGCCTCTCCTAGATGATGACCTACACAGCTTTAATCCTAACTTATGTACTGTTTAACCCCTGGCCCCCCGTCCCCATCCCCCCAGCTCCTGAGGCACCACTTCAAATCTCAGGTCTTCATACCACCTCATTAGTCTCTCCTTGCCCCATTATAGCACTTATTTCCCCCTCTCACCCTGCCCCTTTCTCTTCTATCACTCCTTCCCATTTATTTTTTGACAAATGCTTCCGGCTGCATCTTCATCCTCCTCCTCTCCTCTCATCCCTGTTTCTATGCCACCCCAGGTGCCTGACCCTACCCATTCCTTGTGCACACATGTGTCCTAGCTGTGTTCACCATTTTACTATAGTTGCCTCTGTTAACTACCTACACTTCTCCTCCTCCTCCTCCTCTATACCTTACTCTTCCTATAATTGACCCCTTTCAATAGCACTGTTGTACATGAATTGTTTACTGTTATTTCACTGTTGCTTCCTTGTTGTTTTTTATTTCTGACGTGGGACCCTTGTAAAAGAGTCTTGGCTCAAAGGTACTTGTAATCCTAGGATAAATAACATTTAAAAATCAATAAATAAATAATGCTGCAGTGGGTAGCTATCCTTGCAAAAGAAATAACATGTGTGCCTATATTAAACAAGGCAGAAGTTTTGTGAACCAAACTACTGGTTACACTTATGAAGTGTGCCAGCTGATTACATGTGACACGCAGGGTTTGAGTTCCATGGCTACATGTCGCTGTGGTATGTTTTACATAGGTAAAACCAAATGATGTCTAAAGACACAAGTAGAAGAGCACATATGTGCAATAGCAAAAGGGGACCTTACCTATGCTACTGCAGCTCATGGTGCAAGTTTTCAAAACAAAAGTTATCATGTTTTCAGTTTTATGGGAATTGACAAAGTAAATTCTAGACCCAGGAATGGTAATTTTAATGATCTACTTCTGACCAGAGAAGCATTTTGTATCATAAACTTAAATGCAGAGAAACACTTGGGTCTTGATCATGGTTTTGAACTGAAGCCATTTCTGAAAAAGAAAAAAAACAGTCTGGCAGACTTTACTGAGAAATTATTACTATTATTATTACTGTTACAGTTTGAATCCATTACAGCCTGTTAATTATTCCAAGATGCATTTAGGTTGAAATTGCACAGTATTTATGCATTTCTCTTGTACAGCCATATTTAGTGATGCTGGTTCAGCCCCCACCTATTTCTCATCAAGTGAATCATTTTTATTATGTATAGACTTGTATATTATATAGAAACATAAAAACATAGAATTTGATGGCAGATAAGGACCGCTTGGCCCACCCAGTCTGCCCATTTCCCTGCCTACTGGATAAGCTGCAGATCCTAGTTAACCAACAGCCTACTTCTTCCTACCCCCAACCCCTAGAATTGCCTTATGACTGTCCCATGCATGCTTGAATTCCACGACTGTTTTTGACTCCACGACCTTCCTCCGGAAGGCCGCTCCATGCATCCACACAACCCTTCAGAAAAAATACTCTTAAATTACCTCTGAGCCGCCCCTCTATCTTCAAATTGTGCCCTTGTTCTTAACACCCTTTTTTGAAAGATGCTACCCTCTTGGACTTTGTTGATTTCCTTGAGGTACTTGAAAGTTTCTATCATGTCCGCCTCTCCCTCCTTTCCTCGAGGCTATACATATTAAGCTCCTTAAGTCTCTCTTCATATGTCTTCCGGTGCAGACCCTGCACCATTTTAGTGCCTCCTCCTGGACAGCTTCCATCCTGTCTATGTCTTTACAAGACTGGGTCTCCAGAACTGCACACAGTACTCCAGATGGGGTCTGACCAGCTGTCTGTACAGAGGGATAATAACTTCATGTTTTCTACTGGTGATGCCTCTCCCTATGCATCCCAGTATCCCCCAAGCCCTCCTTGCTGCCCTCTCACATTGCTTGCCCACCTTTAGGTCATCTGATATGACTACCCCCAGGTCCCTTTCCATTTTTGTTGTTGTTAGTATCTCACCCCCCATTGTGTACTCTTCCCCTGGGTTTTTGTTTCCCAGGTGCATTACCTTGCACTTCTTAGCATTGAATCTAAGCTGCCATACATTTGACCATTCCTCTAACATTGCCAAGTCCCTTTTCATCCTTTCCACCCCACCTTGTGCATCAACTCTGTTGCAGATCTTTGTGTCATCTGCAAAGAGACATACTTTTCCTTCCAGTCCCTCTGCAATGTCACTTATAAAGACATTGAAGAGAACCGGTCCTAATACTGAATCCTGTGGTACCGCACTAGTAACCCACCGTTCTTCAGAGTGGACTCCATTTACTATTACTCTCTGTGTCCTATTCTCCAGCCAATTTTTTACCCAGGCTATCATCTTGGGACCCACTCCCAGGCTAGCTAACTTGTATATTAATCTTTTGTGTGGGACTGTGTCAAATGCCTTGCTAAAGTCTAGGTAGGCCATGTCCACAGCTTCTCCCTGATCTACTACTTTGGTCACCCAGTCAAAGAAATCTATCAGATTTGTCTGGCATGACCTTCCGCTGTGAATCCATGCTGCCTTGGGTCCTGTGCCCCTCTGGCCTCTAGATACTCGACAATTCTTTCCTTCAGAAGTGATTCCATCATTTTCCCTACCACTGAGGTTAAACTAACAGGTCTGTAGTTTCCTGCTTCTGCCTTGCTCCCACTTTTGTGAAGGGGACTCATATCTGCCCTCCTCCAGTCCTCGGGTACCACCCCATCCTCCCATGATTTGTTAAACAGGGTAGTCAGTGGTGTCACTAATTCCACCCTTAGTTCTTTTAGAATTCTGGGATGAATCCCATCAGGCCCCATTGCTTTGTCCACCTTCAGTTTTAAGAGTTCTTTCAGAACCCTTTCTTCTGTAAATGGGCCGGTATCAACTTCTGTATCCAGAGTGTTACTACTGTTTGTTTTATGTACCTCCACCTCTTCCTTTGTAAATACAGAGCAAAAATATTTGTTTAGTATCTCTGCCTTTTCACAGTCACCCTCTGCCCACCCTCCCCCTTTATTAAGCCTCACTATCCCTCCCTTGGTCTTTTCTTCACTCCTGATGTACCTATAAAAGGTTTTATCCCTTCTAACTGAGTTGGCTATCTTTTCCTCAGTTTGGGCCTTGCTGTTCTGACTACCTTCACAGCTTCCTTTGCTTTAACTGATACAGTTCTCTCTCCTGCTCCTTCTGTGATTCCTTGTACTTCCTGAAAGCTTTTTTCTCTTGAACCTTCACTGCCACTTCCTTTGAGAACCATAGTGGTTTCTTACATCATTTAGTTTTGTTTATTTGCTTCACACAAAGGCTAGTTACCTCTGTGATGGCAGTTTTATTATTCCCCATTGTTCTTCCACCCTCCTTCCTGCCCATTTGCTACTGCATTCCTTAGGCACTCACCTATTTTGAAAAGTCAGCCTCCTAAAGTCCAGTACCTTTGCCTTTGTATGGCTTGACTCTATTGCTGTGTTTATTGTGAACCATACTGTTCGATGGTCACTAGTTCCCAGATGGCTACCCACTTCTACATCTGTGATCCTCTCTTCATCTCCATTTGAGAGAACCAGGTCTAAGATTGCTCCCTCTCGAGTGGGCTCTAATACTAGTTGTCTAAGGCATGCCCCCTTAGGGCATCTAGAATAACCCCTCTCTTCGAAGGCTTAATAATCATCTATTATGCTGGTTATATTTATTCTTTGTGATGATATAGGGTTCTTGCTATTAATTACATTTTCCATGTCTCTTTTTCCTCCTCCCCCCCTCCCCGATAGAGGGATTTACCCTTTTAATCTACAGTATATGTATTTATTATACTATGGTTACTATTACTTCTTTTGGGGTTTGGATATTTACATTTGTATATGTGTGAGTGGATTTGACATGTTTTCCTGTGATTCTAGTATGATGACTGTTTTTAACCAATCAGAAGCCTTGGTTTTAATGTGATATCACTGTGATGTTTTTTGAATTAGATATTTAACTGCCATGAACTATTATCAAATTTAGCATTTGAATAAGGATGCTGTTTAATCCAAAATTCATTTGATAGACTTTTGTCTCCATTTTATGATTTAATAAAGTTAATTTATTCTTCATATGAGACCTGTGCCCTTGTATTTCTGAGTTAATGAGTGCTCAGTTTTTTTTTGCAGTTGTTTTACATAATTAAAACACTTTTAGTAATGATAATATAAGCACATACTATAGCTGCTGAATATCTTAAAAGATGAGGCTTGGTTGTGAAGCCAGGAAAGAAACTGTTTCCTAATGATGGCCCCACATGGTAAAAGCAATCAAAACAAGAAATAAAGCACAAATTACAAACATATTGATAATAAAACATTACAGGTATATCAGTTAAAATCAAAAGTCATCTCACTATTTGTGATGAAGTTTTGGCTGTCTAATAGCCATCATACCCCCCCCTCCACACACACACACACACAGAAAAGACAAGCTATTTGCTATGCCATTCAATCATTTTTTTTTATCAGGTATACTTTTATAAACAGTGTAAGTAATTTGGCAGAAAAATGATTCTCAGGATTATAAAATTAATCTTCTGCCTTTTAAATTTCAATAAATTGCCTATAACCTTCATTTTCTAAAGAAGGCAAAACTGCCTGCAATGAAAATCCATACTTCTACAGTACAGTACAAATAGATAAGTGAAATGTGAATTTATCTGAACTGAGAGGTTTAGACTTAAACTTACTTTGCTCTGACTTACTAATTAGAGCCACTGGGTGGAATTTTAAAAACGAATGTATTACACAAGAACATAAGGTGCTGCATGAGTTGTATAAGCGTGTTTCTTGCCCAAGAGTCCAATGCTGAACAAGTGGTCTGGAGACTGACTTAGTACTGTCACTTGTATGAATCTGGTGTGCCATGGTCACCTTTGTGTTAGTAACATAGCAATATTTAATTTTAATCCTGTGTTTGTCCACCTTCACTGCCAAGCCTCCCATATTGGCCTGACCATCTCAGCTCCATCACCCAACTTCTCTGGGGCTTTCCTCACTACTGTGCACCCCTGGCCAGAGGGTCTACTTGGAGTCATTCAGTTGATGGTGCAGAGCCTGCAGGGATTGGGCATCATTCTGTCTCGGGGCTGCATTTTCTTGACTTGGGACTGCTGCACTTGCTATGGATGTGATGTGTGTGTTCACTTTTGCAGAGACGCTCTTGGTGTCCTGCATTTGGTCCCTCCAACTGCATGACCCCACTGCACTGCCACCCCAGATTCCTGCAGTAGGCAGATAAGTAGAAAGGCACTGTAATCCCCCTCCCATATGGAGGAGCGCTGTTCTGGGGATAGAGATGGTCAAAATCCACAAATTTCATTCCACTAAATATTTAACAAAATGTGTGCCTTTCACAAAATATTTTGTGAGTGTGAAATGTAAAATTCCACTGTCGAAATGCAGAATTTCACTAGAAAAATGCAGAATGTCGCCTGTGAACGGTGGAATTTTGCCACTCGCAGGTGAAATTTCACATTTTGCTAGTGAAATTCTGTATTTGGCAGGTGAAATTCCACATTTCACACCCGTGAAATATTTCTCAGAATGTGGTGTTTTGGCAAAATATTGCACGCAGCGAAATTCACGTTTTTGCAAGAATTTTGCCAGCAAAATTATACTTTGCTGCATCTCTATCTGGGGATGCTCAATCCTCCCTCTCTGGCCAGCCCACAAACAAGCTGCATCCATTTCTGAATCTGAGTCACTAGCAGGCAGGAGATGAGGTACCCAGCACCTCAGCTGTCCATGCCACTGGTCTGGTTTTAACACAATACTGTTGGGACAGATTAAGGCTGAAGGTTATGGAAACATAGAAGGTGATATCAGAAAAACACCAATGATCCATCCAGTCTGCCCATGAGTTTCTTTAGAACCCCATGACCTGGCATCAGTCGGGGTTTAACCCCAGCTGAATGGTTTTCCTAATTCATTATCCAGGTCCATCTAGTCTAGCTTACAAAATACAGTCAGTTTTTCATATTTGTATTTGCTTGCACACACAGGCCTTACAACCCTTGGAAGTGCTGGTATCCAGGAATACCCGCAAACCTGCATGATTTTACTGCAATAACAAAATAGCCTAGCTTCCCATTTCAATAATGTTTATTGTAAAATAGTTCTTCTGGGATTCAGGTGTCACCAGAGGATGCTGTATCACTGTTGAAGCCTAATATGTAAAAAGGGGTGAGCAGATTTTGCATATAAAAATGTCAACTTTTTAAATGTTACTTTTATCACTGGTGGTTCACAGGGAGAATATTTTGAGGTCTGTTGCTTTCTCCTGGTACCGGTACTTAGTGGTGTTCCCAGGGAGAGTATCTTGAGTGGAGATGAGTGAAGTTGGGAATCTTCGCTCTGTTGTTAATCCAATAATTTAATGCAATTCACAGATTAATTTTGCAGCCTTGAAATGCAAAGTTTCACCTGTAAAGTATGGAATTTCAACCACAAAATGCAAATGTTCACCTGTGAATGGTGGAATTGCACCATGAATGGCAGAATTTCACCATTCTCAGGCAATATTCTAGCACTCACAGGCACAATTCCATCAAAATAAAAATGCAGTCAGATAGGCAAATTTTTAGCCTAGGAGCAAAACTTCACAGATTGCTCCAGGGAGGCAAATTTCCCAACTCTGTCAGAACTTCGCTGGCAAATTTAAACTTCACTGCATCTCTAATCTTGAGTTGCGCTCATCCCACCTGCTGCAGGACTACGGTTGTTTTCTTGATGAGAATATCTTAAGTTCTGATCCTTCCACAGTCCATAGTGGTTTTACCATGGAAAATGTAATGAACATTCCAGTTCCTGCCAGCATGCTATGGCATATTCAAGAAGAGTAACTCAAGTCATGCTTATCCAAAATCCTGTGGATGTGTTTCAGGAGAGAGTATCATGAGACATGCTCCTCTCACCTCTTTCCAGCATGCAGATGGGTTCCTGGAAAGAGGATATAAGGTCCTGCTTCTCCCATAACCCACAGTGGTGTTTCCAGGGAGAATAAATTGAGGCTTGCTCATCTCACCTCCTGCCAACCTGCAGTGCTGTTCCCAAGGAACATATCTGAAGCCTTCTCCTCCCATAGCCCACCATGAGGTTTTCAGGGTGAATATCTCAGTGCCTGCTCCTTCCTTCTGCATGCAGCATATAGTGATGTTCCTGGGGAGAGTACCTCAAGGCTAGCTCCTCCCACCTGCTACCTGCCTATGGTGGTGTTATTTCTGCTGGGTTTTGGAGAATTGGCAGCTGGTTAGGAAACCAGGCAGCTATTGTTGTTTGTGATGGGGGAGGCTTACCTGACAGCTAGGAGTGTAACGAATGTAAATTTTGCTCATAAACTGTGGTGAATATGGCTGTTATGCATTACACATAGTATTTGAGAATTCCACACTACACAATTCAGTGCAAGTGTGACCACTCAATTCAGTGCAACTGTGGTAAATTTTAATATGTGAATTGCTGCCATTTGAATCAACTTTTTGATGCATAGTGTGTCAATTTGCATAATAAAATCTGCCACAAGATACAGAATGTGTGAGAAGTGCAGCAATTTGCAGAGTAAATTTCTCACAATTGCACAAATTTCACTATGTGAATTTGTGCTCTAAGCTATGCTCTATGTGAATTGTCAAGTTTTCTTTTTTAACTTTGCCTACTTTTAGTGGCAGCCAGTATTGTGACTAACAGAGGAGGCGAAGAAGTGGAAGTGATGTTCATCACCCAAATGCATGCACTATTTTTCGTGGGAGGTGTTGAAGCAGAGGTGTTATACACCGATTACCATTACAGGTGGTGTCAGTGTTTTGGGGGGATAGGGAATACTGGCAAAGGGGCTGGACACCCAAATGCTAGTGTTGTTATTGTTTGGTAGTGGTTGGTACTGACAGTGAGGTTGCAAACTTGACTTACTGTAATTTGTTGTTGTGGTGGTGCTGTGGATAAGGGTACAGGTGGCTGGATTGATTACCTCACTATCGACTACGTTGCTGCCAATTGTGGTTGTCAGATGTGGGCACTGAGCAGGTGCACGAAAATGCAGCTTTTAAGTGGCTACTGGAGGGTATTTTATTATTCTTTTGGTAACTGGGTAAGGCCCACTAGGCATGAGTGCCTGTTTTCAGGTGCAACCCCAGAGCACTTGGCGGGTTATGTGATTTGTTCAGAGTCACACAGTTTACAACTGGAGGCTGTGGCAATCAAATCAAGGTCTGCTGGATGTCCCAAGCTGATTCACAGCTGGTTACTCTAACCTCTAGGCTATACTGCCAGCCAGGCTGGGTTGCTGACTACCTGTTTTTATCAGTGGGATGTGGAAACAAGTGCTGGGGTTCAGCAACTGACTGCCAGTGTTGTTATTTTCAGAGCACTGGGAAGTTATCGGCAGCATGGCTATGTACCTGACAACTAGTAGTGTCACTGTACTGATGGGGGTGAGTATCAGTTGTAAGGACAGCAGCCATGTCGGCAGCTCTGCTTCAACCCCCCCAAACAAAAATAACACATGAAGTTGCGTAATCAACGCCACTTTCACTTCTCCAACACTCATACCAGTCACAATACTGACTATTGGGTAACCCCCATTACCAAAAATAGCAGTCTACAGGTCCCTCATCCACACCACCCAAACAACAACATATTTGATCAAGTGTGTGACCCATTGTGATTTGTAACCACCACCAGACAGTAACAAAACTGAAATGTTGATGTTCAGCTCCTTTGCTGGTATTCTCTGTCCTCCCAAAACATTAACAACACCAGTAAGTGGGTGCTAACACCTCTTCTTCAATGCCCTCCCCTAACAAAAATAACACGTGTATTTAGGTAAACAATACAACTTTCATTTTTCCACCTACTTTGTTATTCAAAATACTGGCTGTGTATCATGGGGTGTTGAGAGAATGCCTTGTGAAATATGGGAGACTCACTGGAACAACTTTGAGGTGGGTTGAGTCCTTTCTTACAG
Organism: Neoceratodus forsteri; assembly: GCA_016271365.2. Lineage (NCBI taxonomy): Eukaryota > Metazoa > Chordata > Ceratodontiformes > Ceratodontidae > Neoceratodus > Neoceratodus forsteri. Next base: position 31,731,105 of record CM028129.1, read on the forward strand.
GCAGATCACTGAAGGTTATAATTAGAACTTTCTCTTCACAGCTGAGCGTGGTCAGCTGTGGAGTTGCAAATGGGTCAGTTCTGTCATCTCTGTTATTTACTGAGTATATTTTACCATGGGATGGATCATTAAATGGTACAATTTGAGATTTCACTCATATACATATAATATTCAACTGTATTTATTGTTTACACCTGATGGGCGGACAGTGGTCTCAGTGATGGAGTAATGCCTTTAAGAGATAGTGAACTAAATTATTTCTAGCCAGCTGAGCTTGAACCCAACCAAGACAGAGTTGGTACTAGTGGAACCAGGTCCTCACATGATGGCAGCCAGGTGGGTGGCTGTCAGGGTACCATCCCCAAATGGTGTGCTCCTGATAGTCTTAAATAGGGTGAGGAATCTGAGAGACATTGCAGACTCAGATTTGACACTTGAACACCATGGGCCTGATTCAGGAAGGAATGCGTCTGCCACAAGTCCCTTGTGTGCCAATCAGGTGATGCAGGGAGCTTGCAGCAGACATTTGGCAAAAATTGTAATTCATGATTGGGTGCACCAAATGCAGCAAGTTAGACCAGCTCCCTGCTGGTCTAACTTTGCATCACTGGGAGATCCAGTTTACGGGTCCTGTGCCAAACCTTTGGCACAAGCTGCAGTAAACTGTGGAAAAGGCCGCAAATGCTCCAGCCCGTCTTGAATTAGGCTGCGTTGAGACAGTGTTTTGGCACAACTACACCAAACATTGCAGATGATGCAGGGCATGGCGCAAGTCCTGTGTCATCCTTCATGAATCAGGCCCCATGTGTCTGCTGTGGGCCCCAGGACCTGGCAACCCTGGTTCAAGCCTTGGTGACATCAAGACTTGCCAACTGTAATGCTCTTCACCTAGCGCAACCAGGGAGGTTGGTACATCACCTTTTGCTAGAGCAGAATGAAGCAGCCAGAATGATTGCCTGATCTTTGTATTTAAATCATATAACACATGTGCTGTGGCAGCTGCACTGACTTCCAATTAGGCGGCACACCATCTTCAAGATCTCATTGTTAACCCTTACAAAGCCATGCACAGGTTGGGGCCTGACTACCTTAAAGACCTCTTAGCCTAGTATGCTCCTGAGCAACTCCCCCCTCCACCGAGGGTATGTGTCTGATCATCCCGAGGGCATGTTTCTAGTTGTCTGGAGATAAAGAGACCCTTTATGGTGGTGGCCACTTGCCTATGAATCTCCTTGCCTTATAAATTAAGGAGTATGACCTTGGAGGAGAATTTTAAAAAAGGGATGAAATCTAATTTATTTAAGTTAGCTTTTAATCTTGGTATTTGCACTCAACACATGCCTGCTGCTTTAGAAATCTGATAAATTTATATTAACTTATATTTTTGTATTAGTTCTTAAGATGGTCTTATATACTTTAACCACAGCATGAAAAAGTATATCATATACATTACATATAGCATGCCACATACATATAGTAGGGAACACAGTTCTTATGCCAGTTTGATGCCTCATAAGGGTATAGCCCACCTGATATCATAAAATCAATGACCTGGAAAAAGATTATATTCATAAACCACTAGTACACCATACATGAGGGTGAGCAACCAAGAAGAAGGACATGTAGCACAAAGTGATCAGGCTATAACACCTGTACGGTTTCATCAATAAATGGCTGTATGAAATTGAAATGTTCATTCCAAACTGGACCCTCCTTCAAATGGAACTTCAAAACACTGTGGAGAAACATTGATGTAAAAAGAATTCTCAGGAGCAGTATGCCGGAGGGATTTAAAGCAAATCCTGCTCAGAACAGTCTACCTGAGTGAATCAATATTCAGTGAGCCTTTTGGAACCTTATAACTTTCTTAGATTAAAACCAAGAACAGATAACCTATAAAGTACCACGTTCATGGCACAGTTAAGAGTTAAGAGTCCTGCCATGGGGAGACTACACTAGCACAGTCATAACATTTCTAGCAGTCCACAAACTTGTGAAAACTGAACATAAAGTGGATATCTGTGAGTGTTCCTCTTGAGCACTGGGAGAGAGGAGAAACAGAGCTTTGTAAATGGGTTCCTTCTGGCAAGTCACCATTTTGTAAATGTGCACTTCCAGAGTGTGTGAGGCACTGCAGTAAAATGTTTAGTAATCACTATGTTTTAAATAACAAATAAAAATTACTGAAAACCTCAGTGTCCAAATCTCTGCCACATCCCCTTCTAAGCCCAGCATCTGATTATTCTTTATAACAGTAAATACATAGCATATTTCATCCACAGTTTAATGTGAATCTTCACCCTTTTCATGTGTCTGTTGCTCTCCAAAGTCCATTTTAATGTGTTTTACAAGGACTCTGGCTTCTTTCAGATCACTAAAAATGTACTGTTGCCCTGTGTACATGATTTTTAATTTAGCCAGGCACTGCAAATTATGTAAGACTCCAAAGGATCTAAAGACGGCTCTAAAGCCATCAAATGCTTTGCATCTGTCTCTTGTCACTAAGATTAGCCAGGCTACATCAGGAGTTTCTCCCCACTATCCAAAGTCAAAGGGCCCATATGACGGGATGTATCCAGGACCCAATCTCTCTAATGAGGACCTTGGAGGGTAATTAGAAATGTCTTTGAAATTTCATAGTTTCATAGTTTATGTACATGTCTTGAGGTCAGTGACCTAGTGGGGCTCACCACTACATCATTGGAAATGCCTACACCTTTCACCCATGAAGCTATCAAGACTCCTTTTAAATGCTTCTAGAGAACCACTATTTACTACTTTGCTCAGCAGACTGTTTCAGTCCAACACCACCCTCTGACTAAACCAACCTCCCCTTTTATTTGTTTTATAACTAGTACATTTAAGTTGTTTTGAGTGTGTTCCGATATTTACAGGCTTATTGTACAATTCTAACCCTACTGCTGCCATTGTAAATAATTTGTCATAGTTGCTGTAAATACAACACATATCCCCTTTGATTCTCCTACAGTCAACTGAATACAGATCAAGTTCACTTAGTCTATCACTATATGATCTGTCATTCATTCCATTTACTCTGTTTGTCATTCTTCTCTGCACCTTCTCCAGGTTAATCTTATTCCTTACCAGGTGTGGGGAGCTAAATTGGGAACAATAATCCTGATGAGGTCTCACCAGAGCAGTGTATAAGGGTATTAAGACACTTGAGTCACGACTCCTGCTATTCCTCTTTATACATCCCATTATCTTATAGCACTTTTGAGCAGTGACAATAGAATGCATATGGAATGACAGGTCATTGCTGACAATTACCCCAAGATTTTTTTCCTTAGTAGTTTCTGTTACTATATTTCCCTTTAGTTTATACTGACAAAGTGGGTTACTGTGTCATAGATACATTACTTTATATTTACTGATGTTAAAATATAATTTGTCAACATCGGCCCATAAGGAAAGTTTACGTAGATTTTCTTGTAACATAAGTGCATCCTGTGCATTATTGACTATGGAACCAAGCTTGATGTCATCAGCATACTTACAAATCCAGGCACTGTGTGATACCCGCATGTCCAACACATATGCATTGAACAATATGGGCCCCAGCACAGACCCCTGGGGCACTCCACTCGTGACCTCCTCTTCCACCTCCTCATCCACCCAGGGACCACCAGGGTCACTGCCATTGCCTCAGAGGTTGCCAAGAAAGAGGAGTGGTTGGACCACAGTGGGCTCAGGGAGGCTGAGGGTGGTGGAACAGAGGCGCATCCCTCCAGTTGTACCTCTCCACAATTTCTATGCCATTCTGGAAAAGTGTGGTTCCTCTATGGAGGCACCCACAGTGGAGACCAAGGAGGATGCTGGGAACCTCCACAAAGGAGACCCACAGGAGGGTGGCATGGGACCCCACAGGGGAAGGAAACAACTACTGGTGGGGGACTCCATTGTTATTAAGGTAGAACTGGGGGAGGAAGGGGAGAGGGAGGTAAGGTGCCTGCCTGGTGCCATGGCTTTGAGGGACGGGGAGCGAATCCTCAGGATCACAGGAGCAGCTGCACAGGGGAGGGAGCTGGATGTCATTGTCCACCTAGGGACAAATGACCTGGCTAAGAAAGGGATAAGAGCAGTGCAAGAAGCATTTGTAGAGATGGGGAGGGACCTTAGACAAGTAGCACACACAGTAACCTTCTCGGAGGTGCTGCCTGTCTATGGCATGGGTGAGGCTAGGGTGCTCCACACCATGGGATTCAATCAGTGGTTGAAAAACTGGTGCAGACCTCAGGGATTTGGCTTCATTGGGGACTGGGGGTCCACCTGGAGGGATGCAGGCCTATACTGGCATGATGGTCTGTATCTGTCCAGGAGGGAACCAGGATCCTAGGTGATAGGTTTAAATACTTCATTGGCAAGCATTTAAACTAGCCAAGGGGGAGGCACTGGAAAGGAGCAGGGAAATCCTAGCCCCCTAAAATATCAGGGTACTAAGTGAGGTAGACACCAACATAGAGATGTCGATAGGGAGAAGCGCATGGGTAAATGGAGAAAGTGACAAATGCAGTAAGGACAGGGATGGGGCAAAAAGAGGTAAGGCCATCAAGAAATGGAGAGTAATGAGTACCAATGCCTGTAGTCTGGGCAACAAGCTCCCTGAACTGGTGGCCTTGATGGAAGAGGGATGCCTCGATATTGGTAGCAGTCATGGAAACATGGTACAGAGAACCATGTCTGGGATGTTAACATACCAGGGTACACAACCCACAGGGAGAGACAGGGAGGGCAGAAGGGGGGGAGTCACTCTCATGTAAGGAAGGGATAAAAGCAACCTGAACAAAAGAGTAAACAGGGAGGAGAGGAGGCACTGTGGGTCATCTTAGAGACTGGAAATGGCACCACAATCTGCACAGGGGTTGTATATAGACCCCCATGTCAGGGGAGGGGAATGGACAAAGATATGATAGAAGGCATACTTAGGATGGCAGAGAAAGGGGAGATACTGTTGATGGGGGACCTTAATATGCCAGATGTTAACTGGAGCACCTTTGTGGCAGCCACATCCAAAAGCAGGGCCATTCTTGATGCCCTTCAGGTGGCATGCCTCAGACAGCTAGTTTTGGAACCTACTCGTGAGGGAGCAATCTTAGACCTCGTATTCTCAAATGGGGACAGTGAGAGGATCTCAGATCTAGAAGTGGGTAGTCATTTGGGAACAAGTGACCACCAAACAGTGTGGTTCACGATAAACTCTTCTACAGAGTCAAGCCATACAAAAGTGAGGGTTCTGGACTTCAGGAGGGCTGACTTTGGCAAGATGGGAGAGTGCCTTAGAAAAGCACTAGCAAACAGGCTAGAAGGAGGGGTCGAGCAACAATGGGGAAATATCAAACTGCCATCACAGAGGCAACAAGCCTTTGTGTGAAGCAAATAAACAAATCAAAATGAAAGAAAAAGCCACTATGGTTCTCAAAAGAGGTGGTGAAGGTTAGGAGAAAAGATAGCATTTAGGAAGTATAAGAAAACACAGAAGGAGCAGGACAGAGAACTGTACCAATTAAGGCAGAAGGAAGCAGGGAGGGTAGTCAGAATAGCAAAGGCACAAACTGAGGAAAAGATAGCTAACTCAGTTAAGAAGGGGGATAAAACCTTTTATAGGTATATCAGGGAGCGTAGAAAGACAAAGGGAGGGATAGTGAGGCTGAAGAGAATGGATGGTGGCCGGGCAGAGAGTGAAAGTTAAAAAGCAGGGATACTGAATGAATACTTCTGTTCAGTATTCACAAAAGAGGAAGTTGGGGAGGTGCCAAATCCAATTAACAGAAGCACTCTGGAGAGGGGGGTTGATCCCAGTCCTTTCACAGAAGAAAGGGTTCTGAAAGAACTCCTAAAACTGAAGGTGGACTAAGCAATGGGGCCAGATGGATTTCACCCCAGAATTCTAAAAGAATTAAGCAGAGAACTAGTGACACCACTGGCTACCCTTTTTAACAAATCATGGGAGGATGATGTGGTACCTGAGGACTGGAAGAAGGCGGATATGATTCCCCTTCACAAAAGTGGGACCAAGACAGAGGCAGGAAACTACAGACCTGTCAGTTTGACCTCTGTGGTAGAGAAAGTGATGGAATCACTTCTGAAGGAAAGAATTGTTGAGTACCTAGACACCAGTGGGGCACAGGACCCAAGGCAGCATGGGTTCACAGTGGGAAGGTCATGTCAGATGAATCTAATTGATTTCTTTGACTGGGTGACCAAAGTAGTAGACCAGGGAGGGGCTGTGGACATGGCCTACCTAGACTTTAGCAAGGCATTTGACACAGTCCCACACAAAAGATTAGTAGTCAAATTAACCAGCCTGGGAGTGGGTCCCAGGGTGGTAGCCTGGGTAAAACATTGGCTGAACAACAGGATACAGGAGGTAATTGTAAATGGAGTCCACTCTGAAGAAAGGGGGGTTACTAGTGGGGTACCGCAGGGTTCAGTTCTGGATCCTGTCCTTTTTAATGTCTTTATAAGAGACATTGCAGAGGGAATGGAAGGAAAAGTATGCCTCTTTGCAGATGACACAAAGATCTGCAACAGGGTTGATACACAAGGAGGCATGGAAAGGATGAGAAGGGACTTGGCAAGGTTGGAGGAATGGTCAGAAGTATGGCAGCTTGGATTCAATGCAAAGAAGTGCAAAGCAATGCACCTGGAAAACAAAAACCAAGGGGAAAATTACACAATGGGGGGGGGAGGTAGTAACAATGACAAAAATGGAAAGGGACCTGGGGGTAATCATAACAGATGACCTTAAGGTTGGCAAGCAATGTGAGAAGGCGGTAGGGAGGACTGGGGGAATACTGGGATGTATAGGGAGAGGTATCACCAGCAGAAAACAGGAAGTTATATCCCCCTGTACAGACAGTTGGTGAGACCCCATCTGGAATACTTCATCCAGTTCTGGAGACCCCATCTCCTCAAGGACATAGACAGGATGGAGGCAGTTCAGAGGAGGGCAACTAAAATGGTGCAGGGTCTGCAAAAGTAGCCATACGAGGAGAGACTAAAGGAGCTTAATATGTATAGCCTCGAGGAAAGGAGGGAGAGGGGGGACATGATAGAAATGTTTAAGTACCTCAGTGGAATCAACAAAGTCCAAGAGGGTAGCATCTTTCAGAAAAAGAGATGTGCAAAAACAAGCGGACACAATCTGAAGATAGAGGGGGGACGGCTCAGGGGCAATGTGAGGAAGTATTTTTTCACAGAGAGGGTGGTGGACACATGGAACAGCCTTTCTGAGGAGGTTGTGGGGTCTAAAACTGTGGGAGAATTCAAGAATGCATGGGACAGACATAAGGCAATTTTTGTGGGGGGTAGGAAGAAATAGGAAGTTGGTTAAATAGGATCTGCAGCTTATCCTCTAGGTAGGGAAATGGGCAGACTAGGTGGGCCAAGTGGTCCTTATCTGCCGTCAAAGTCTATGTTTCTATGTTTCTATGTGACCAAGTGCTCTCATTGTCCCTCTATCTCCATAGTGTGATATTGAAAGCCCTGAAGAATGTTGGGGCCAGCTCCAGGCAAAGCATTTCCCCTGTCAAGATCCTGCAAATGGTATCAAAATCATTCTCTTCAGTCAATTCTGGCAGTCTCAGTACTCTCAGGTTGGCTGCTCTTGCAAAGTTCTCAGTGGTTCTAGCCTGTGCTGTAGCTAGGGCTTTATTCTCTTTAATTAGGCTAGCAATGGCAGTGGCAGCTTTAAATGTGGACAACACAGTGTCCTTTGCCTCTGTTAGGGCTGAAAAGGCATTTGATTCACAGAGGGTAAGCTGTGAGTTGAACTCTTCTACCTTATGCTCTAACATTACAACTCTTATCTAATGTTTGGATCGCACACAGTAAATCTTTATTTGTAGGCTCCTCCGATCCCTCCTCTGGTTGTATTGCCACCTTGCACCCACTAGCCCTACTGCCTGGCCTTGTCAACCTCCAATTTTTTTTTTTTTTTGGGGGGGTGGGTTATCCATAGTTCAGATTCCTTCAGGATTCTCTATATAAGGAATGCAGGTTATTTTTGATCAAATATACCAATTTCAAGCTAAAATGTTCATTAAATGCTAGTAGATGGTTATGGATGAAGACTTTCCGTGATAATGTGTCTGCTCACTATGGATGCTGGTTATGCCATTATATTAATTTATATTGTTATTTTGTGTATTTATTGTAACTAAGTTTCATAATGTGAAGCACTCCCAGCAATTTGGATGGGGGGGGGGATTTATAAAAATATGTACTATACCTTACTTCCCGGGGTACACGACTACAAGATGGAATCAGGTGGAAGGTGCAGGAATCAAAACGTTCACCCTGGAAACCCAACTACAGACTTTGGTATGAGCAGGCCTTCAGAAACTCTCACTGGAAACCCAACTACAGACTGTGGTATGAGCAGGCCTTCAGATACTCTCCCTGGAAACCCAGCTACAGACTGTGGTATGAGAAGGCCTTCAGATACTCAACCTGGAAACCCAACTACAGACTGTGGTATGAGCAGGCCTTCAGATACTCTCCCTGCAAACCCAACTGCAGACTGTGGTATGAGCAGGCCTTCAGATACTCTCCCTGGAAACCCAACTACAGACTGTGGTATGAGCGGGCCTTCAGATACTCTCCCTGGAAACCCAACTACAGACTGTGGTATGAGTGGGCCTTCAGATACTCTCCCTTGAAACACAACTACAGACTGTGGTATGAGCAAGCCTTCAGATACTCTCCCTGGAAACCCAACTACAGACTGTGGTATGAGCAGGCCTTCAGATACTCTCCCTGGAAACACAACTACAGACTGTGGTATGAGCAGGCTTTCAGATACTCTCCCTGGAACACCATTGCCAGTTGGCAGGAGATGAGATGAGCAAGCCTTTGTTTTTTCTTCCCTGAATCATCACCATGGGATTGAAGAGATGCAAGCCCTGAGATTCTCACCTGAGGACTTCATTACTGGAAAGAGCTTAGGGGAGCAAGATTCATGATATTTTTCCTGGAAACACATCCACAGTGTTTTGGATGAGCAAGACTTGTGTTACTCTGCTTGAGAATGCACTGTATACTGGCAGCAGGTAAAAGTTTCACTATATTCTCCACTGGAAAACCTCCAGGGACTGTGGGAGGAGCAGGACTTGAAATACTCCCACTGAAAAAACAGCCACAGTCTGGTAGCAGGTGGTGAAGAGCAGACCGCAACATACAGTACTCTCCCTGAGAACACCACTACACATTGGCAGCAGGTGGGAGAAACAGACCTGAAGATGTTCTCCCCATGAACACCTAATAAAAGTCAAAATAAAAGGTTGAGTATATGTTAATATATCCCCCAGAACCACTCATTGCAGTATAAGAGTGACTTCACATGCCTTCGGCTTCAGCATGAACAGCCAAGCAAAGCTGAGCTGTTCTGGCTCAAGCTGAAGGCAAGTGGAATCACTCTAATACAGCAATGAGTGGTGAAGGGAGATGTATTAATATATTATCGATCGAGAGTGATCAATAAGATATTTAAAAAAAAAAAATTGTTTCTGGAATGTGCCCATTTCCAGGCATCTGCCCATGAGATGCTCTTCACAGAATAAGAGTGTTGCACATGCAGGAGAAAGGAGCATTCCGATTGGTCGTGAACACTCCCTGATCTATGAAATGCAAAATCTGCTCATACGTCACTTTCTCTGCATATTAGGTTTCAACAGGAATACAGCACCCTCTGGTGGTGCCCCAGTCACAGAAGAATTCCTTGACAGTAAACACTGTTTTTCTAAAGATTTTTATTTATTATTTTATATAGAAACATAGAATTTGGAGGGAGATAAGGACTGCTTGGCCCACCCAGTCTGCCCATTTTTCCCTATCTACATTATTACTGCAGACCATACTTGATTTACAGCTTTTTATCTCCTCCCACCTGCCATTTCCACTGTGATTCCCTTGAATCCACCCCAGGTATTCTTGAACCCCACCACTGTTTTCACCCCTACCACCTTTGTAAGAAGATGGTTTCAGGAATCCAGAACTCTTCCCCCTCTGCAAAGCCCCACCTTCCATTTTTGACCTTATAATCCCACTCCTGCTCTTCATCTTTTCACTTACATACCTAAAAATGTATGTATTATTCAAAAGATTTTTTTTTGTAAATAATAATTAGATTTGGTAAGCCATGCCATATTCTTACTGCAATAAAACCCTCCAGATTGTAGGGTATTGAGGGATACCAGCACTTCCACATGCTTTTTTTTTTTTGCTCCTCCGCTCCCCCTGGCTAGCCTCTCCTTCGGGGCCTCCTTGGGCTTTCCATCTGTCTGTCTTCCCCGACGCTGACCCTTACCTCACATTACGATCCACCGGAGGTTGCCCGGTGTATCTCTTCACTGGGTGGGTTCCCCTCCTCCGAGAGGGAAGGCACCGGTTGGGGCTGCCCAGCACACTAGTCAATCATCTCCGGGTGTTGCTGAGGCAGGTCAGTCATGAGGGCTGATGGCAGCAGGGGGCCGGAGACCATCATCTGGCTAGCCAGGGAGCTATTTCCTGGGTTTTCTCCCCCCAAGAGTGATGTGCCACTGACATCAAGGTGAACGCCGACATCCATTACTCCCCAGCAATCAGAACATTGATGTCCTGCTGTGCTTCCAGCCTCCACCAGGGGCTAGCAGGTGCCCGGTTCACATCTCCACCCTCCACCCAGAGAAGGTGAGCTGTCTGTGGTTGCTCCTTCCTTCTCCCCCAGCAGGCCCTCCAGCTACCCGAGTCTGTTCCCGAACCCGGGTCACCGGCATCAAAAGTGGAAGTCCAGCCACGGCACCGACGGGCTGGCTCACATAGTTCTTTTTAATGGGTTACTGAACAAATTAATATTCCAAGTAATAATTTGCAACCTTGAGCATATTGCATATTGTTTAGAAAATACACATACTGCTTTGCAAAAATTCCTTTAAGCAAATAGGGTTTCTCATGAGATATTTTCAACTCAATAATAAAAAGTCTAATATAATTTCAGCCCTTTCCCACCCATTACCCCAATCCAGTAATATACCAAAAATGCATAGACACAATTTCCCTTTAACCGCTCATTCTCAATGGAATGCTCAGTTAGAGACCCATACTGGTTGTACTGCCCCCTAACTTCCCTCTTATGCTGACTACACAAGACAGTGCTCTCCTTTATGGGAGTATAGAGACCCTCCAACACACACATATTTCTTGTTTTTCTTTTTTTAAGTTGGTTTAATTTTGCCTGATGATATACAGGTACAGTACAATGTAATCAATATACCATTAATAATAAGATAGTGTAATCCCTGAATCTTAGCCCTGGTAATTAAATCCTAGAACAATTTAGTTTAAACAACCATGAACTTTACTGCAAATTTATATGTCCATCAGGCTTCTATTAAAGGGAAACATTCGTGTATAGTAGCTGACCTGGTTTTAAAGCCCTCGAGAAGCTCCATTAAATGAGGTATTGAGTCAACTGTATCTGGGAGCACTCAGAGATGCAGAGGACTGAGTCTGTTCAACATTAATACTACACTGTAGCCATGTTTAGAACTCTGTGTTGTCACTGAGGAACAAGCAGAGCCTAACTACATTCAGGCAAGCATTGCTTGTTCCTCAGTGACATCATAATGTTTTAAAAATGGCTGCAATGTTACAATAATAATAAAGACACTCAGTCTTCTTTATCTCTGGATTGCTTCCAGCTACAGGCTAGCCCAATACTTCATTTAATAGAGCTTCTATTGACTTTCAATCTGTTATGGCCACTGGACATGACTGTTTTCTTTTAAGGTGTAGCCTCCTTCTAAGATGGTTCAGTATGAGTTAAAACAGCAACATCTTGTTTTGAGCTGAAGCACTACTCATTTCTTCTTTTTCTTGCTGTATTCAATTTTTGTAGTCTAATCATTGCTTTGCATTTTAGCATGAATTGCCCATTATAAGGGAGGGATCCTGAGGTTTCTTTTTCTGCATATCTGATCTCCTGTTAGATCACATGGTATCTTCTGCAGCACTTACTTTATCAGTCCATTGTGTCAAAGCAGACACATTTCTTTGGCCTGCCCTGGTTTATTTATTTAGCTCAGGGATCCCAATTACCTCTTGTACATACAGTAAATTTTTGCTGCTTCCATGGGGTCAAAAGATTTATATTTTCCATGGTGGAAAGTTTAATGTGGTACCCATTACATGTTGGAACTTAATATGATTTTCCCTCAGTTTAGATTTTAATGGACTGAATATTTTTCTTCTTTACATAAATTAGGGAGTAAGTCAGGAAAAATCTACATTTGTTTCCCATTAAGGGGAAAAAAAACCTTTATTTTCGGACATATGAGAAGAACACTTCTTTATCCTGATAATTTTGGAATCTTGTCTATACAACCCTAGGGAACGTCTGAGCACCTTTAGGAAATCTTGATGGTGTAAGGTGTGCTCTATCGATTTCTATTTTATTTCTTTGTCTGTCTCTTTTAAGTGTTTCATTAATCCATTTCTCCAAAACTATCTGTAGGTTCTGACCTTCCATACCCTCAGGAATGTCAAAAAACTGTAAGTTATTTCTCCTTGAATGCCATTCAAGATCACTTTCTTTTTCTTATATGTCCTGGCTTGTTCTGTGGGAGGTAATCTTCTACATCTTAAAGTCTATTTTCAATAGTGGTGGGCAAAGTAGGCTCAATCCACTCTGCAAAGTGATTTGGGGAGCAAAGGCGGATTCGCAGAGTGCTCCGCGATGCAAAGCAGAGTACTTTGCGTTATTATGAGGAACGCGAAGTCCATTGGAAACAACGACTTTGCATTACTCTGCCTCCCCAGACCACTACTCCATCAAATTTAAGGCGAAGTGCATTGAGGACAATGCACTTTGCCTCACTTCGCCTTGTTTTTGAGCTCCAAAGGTGAATTTTGCAGTGATTCATGGGATTTCGGGTCACATGGGCTCTATATTGATCTGTACAGCCACAGCTCAGGGTAGTATGTGTAGGAAGGCATAGGAGACAGAGTGCTCTGATAGTTGCTTGTGATAGAAATCTTGTAAAAGCTGTTAAAAAAGCATTTTTGCTTTTTTGGGGGGGCTCCAACTTTAGTTCATTGATTGTAGGAAACCCTCCTGTGCTCATATCATCGAGTGTTTTAGTTTTTGTGTGGATTTTGAATGTTAATTTACAACATTGAGTGTGTGTGGTGAAAGACAGTGAAAGTGTGCTTTGGGGGAGGGGCGTATCTGTGGTGTAGGTAGATTTAAGTTGGAGAAATAGTGATTTATTTGTTTTTTTGTTATATTTTTGTTATATAACTGACTGTGTTAATGTACACACAGTAATAGTGTCAGTAATAGTTGAAATTTTCTTGCTGTTTGTGTGTGGATGTGGTGCAGCAGTTCATAATTTCAGGTTGTTTACATTACAATACGTAACGTGGCATAGTACTGAACTTTTGCATTTGCTAGGCATTGCTCATTCAGCATTGTAGACAAACTGTTCTGTGTGTGAGTGTGTGTGCGGTGTTGCATGCATCAAATAATACACCTTTTATTGTGCCACAAACTAGTATAATTGCAGGCGCAACTGTGTGAACCTGTTATCCACTACAGCTGCCTGATTTTGTACTGCGATCGTGGTATCTGTTCTTTGTTTTGCTGCTTGTAATGCTGTAAAAATCCACACTGCCTGTATTCAGTGCCCCCCCAACCCCACGTTCAAAAGGAATTTTTTACCAGATTAGATTGTTTTTGTGACCTCATCAGCACCAATGGTTACTGAAGTCGTTTTCATTGCATGACAGTCTCAGACTAGTCTCTTATCTGTTGCTGAAGCTACAGTCGTTTTTTTGGCTTCACATCTAGCGTCCCCCCCAATCAGTGAGTGAATGTATCAAAATCTGAATTTGGTTATAATATTGTGGTTGATCCACCAAAATGCCTGCAAAAAGATGTACAAGCAAAGCTGTTTCTCACTATGGCAATGTTGGCAGTAAGATAGTCTGTGGGCGTGGTAGTAGTATACAGATGCAGAAGTGCATTGCTGATGTGAGGAAATGTATTTCTCCTGCAATGTCTTTTCAGCCCAATCAGTAGTTTCACTCGTAGTAGGAGGAGATGATGTTTTCCCAGCCAGTGGTGTTAGTGTTACTGGTGTTAGTGGTGATGGTAGTATTAGTATTGTTGCATCAAGTTCTAATTCCGACCAGTGTACCATATCCAAAAATACTGAGTGTGAAGTGCAAGTGAGTGGCAGCATAGATGATGTCATACTTCCCAGTAACATCTCAATAACTGAACCTGAGGATTCTGATAATCATGTCAACGATAGCATACAATATGATATTCCGTCCACTGTGGCAGTTAACGGCACGCATTTTCCATGCAGTGATTCACAGTGTGGTGAAAAAATATCAGGTGATGGTGGTATAGATGCTGATGATGAATGTGAAGATGATGATGATGATGTTGCTGTTGTTGCAACATGCAGTCCACATGCTAGCATCCAAGCAGAAAATGTGGATGTGTGTGACATTGATGAATATGATGATGATTTAATTGACCCCAGTTGGGAACTGGAGAAAAAGAAATTCAATGTGGCTGTGTCTGAGTCTGTTTGCAGGAATCCCCCCCCCCATAAAAACTTGTGATCTATTGGTTTTAGTTGATGATGATGATGACCCAGTAATCAATATAATAGGTAGTCGTGGTGGTCAGTTGCAGTCCAGGTGTGCAGTGCCCGAAACATCACATGCCCCCCCACTTCAGTGCTTATAATAACGGGCTTAAATAAGCCACATCATGGACATGTTAAAAGCAGAGCATCACAATCCCTTGTTTGGGATTTTTTTGTTTAAGATGCAAATGATGAGTCAGTTGCAATTTGCCAGGTTTGCCATGTGCATATGAGTCGAGGTAAAAAGGGGAGCCATCTGGGCACAGGAGGACTGCATATGCATCTTAAGAATTGACACTTGGCACTGCGGAACCAGCACAAGCTGGCAGCTCATACCACAGTGGGGCATTCACTCTCATCATTGGCAACCATAGCCAGCATGTTATCCCCTTCCATGACTGTTAATTCCAGTAGGAAATTAAACGTGTGCAGTAGTGAGGTAATAAGAGCAGAGGATTACTATAGGCATGATGAGGTGGAGGAGCATAGTGACTTTGAAATGTTGTCCAGTGCTGGTGAGAGTAGCATTTTTTGTGGTGGTGGTGGTGAATGCAGTATGTCTAGTGCAAGTGGTACATTAACCCCGGTTGGCAAATCTGGCAAAAGAACAGCATTTCTGGGTTTGTCATCATCACCTGTGCAACCGTCCTCATTAAATGTCCACACTCCACCCCCTGCCAATGCTATTCTTCACAGAGCACAACCATTTGTGATCACACCCCGTGAAAAACATTTCAGTCGGCCCACGTTGCAGAGTGTTTTTGCACATAAGCTGAAGTACCCCCTGAATGATACAGTGTCTCGTGAACTTAATGCTGCTGTATCGGAAGTGCTGGCAATTTATCTTTTGCCCTTCTCCTTTGCGGAGAATTATGGGTTCCAGCGGTTTGCTGCACATGCCTGTCCAAAATGGAAAGTCCCATCCCAGACATACTTTTCTACCCGTGCTGTTCCTGAGTTATTCCGCACTGTGTCCGACTCAGTAAGACATGCCTTTCAACATTCATCCTCTTCATTCATCCATTTAAGTATGGATATGTGGTCAAGTAGCAAAACAGCGGGGAGTTCATATTTGTGTATAACTGCACACTGGGCACAGGTGCCGGGGGTTGTTTGTGATGTTGGTAGTGTGAATAATCAGTGCAGTAAGGTGGATTGTCGCAGTAGAAATCTTCCAGGAATTCGACAGCATGCAACATTTGCCTAGCACAATGTGACCTCTTCACACACTGATGAGAACATGTTGGATGTGGTACTGACTGAAACTGACAGATGGCTAAACCCTCTGTCCCTGACAGCTGGGTTCATATCAAGTGACAATGGGTCAAATGTGGTGAAATGCATCACAAATGGCGTTTTTTTTTTTTTTCCATGCACGGCCCACTGTTTAAATCTTGTGGTTCAGGAGTTTCTGCAGCACCCTGATATAAAGGAAATGCTGACCACTGCACAACGTATCTGCTCTCACTTTTCAAGATCTGGAAAGGCCCGTGACCAACTGCAGCAGTTGCAGATGCAAAACAGCCTGCCTCAGCACTGCTTGAAGCTGGAAGTTGTCACCTAATGGAACTCCACTTTATACATGGCAGAGAGGTTGTATGAACAATACAAAGCCATCTCAGACTATCTTGTGATGCACACTAGCCGTGACAGTTCCGGGGCCTCCATGTCTTTGATGACTGAACAGTGGCACCTCATGGACTCAGTAATAATAATTTTGCATCCTTTTGAACATGCCACAGAGGTAATGAGTGGTAAGTCTGCCTCCATTAGCCAATCAATTCCACTGCTGTGGGTGTTGAGGCAGATATTGGTGAATGTGCAGCACAGCCTTGATGTTGCCGGAGATGGTAGTAGCAGTATGTTGCTGCAACACATGCTGACAGTATTCGACCAGAATCACCACATTGTGAGCATTCAGTGTAGTGACAACTTTGCCATAGCAACAATGCTGGACCCATGATAGAAACGTGGAATTGCATCAGTACTGGAGGCAGGGTGTGAACAGGTAAAAAATATCAGTGGTCAACTGGTGCTCTTGGTTCATGGGGCACAGAAGTCACATACCAGGGTCAGCAAACCTCAGCAGCATAATCCATCTGAAGGTGTACTTGGAGGACCAACAAGCATATCCTGCAAGGGTAAGGGGACTGCAGTTCCATGTGGTCTGTCATCCAAAGTGGCTGGCATCAACCTGCACTGGGGGGCTTTGTCCCAAGTGGGTATTTGTGAAATAAATGATTCGGGAGAACAGGGTGATGAATCAACAACTGGACTTAGTGCGGCACAGAGAATGGTTGAGTCATATTTGTCTGAAAACAGGCATCTGACAATAACTGAAGATCCTCTTTTGTACTGGAGTGGAAAGGTCAGTGAATGGCCAGAGCTGACTGCAGTGACAAGGAAGTACCTCACATGCCCACCCTCCAGTGTAAGTGTTGAGAAGGTATGCAGCTCAGCAGGTGCAATAATTAGGGATCATCAGACAAACCTGTCTCCTGCAAATGTTAGTTTGCTAACATTCATTAAAATGAATGAGAGGCATATACCAGCACAGACTGCAACCTCGGTATTCATACTCCGGCCTAGTCATGTGGTCTTGCTGATGTGGAAATGGAGCATCCTGGTGGCACTGGCAGTGGCTGCCTGAAACGGCCCACCATTGACGTAGATGATGACGCAATGGAGAAAGAATTTCCCAGTGATCAGACTTCAGACATCGATGACTGTGAGGGCAGCTTTCTTAATGAGGATGATGATGTGGTTAATGTTGGCAGGTTTTAACTGAAGTTTTTAAAAGGTGATGTGCCCCCCCAGGACCACCACCACCACCGGGACTGCTGTTAGCCACTGCCAGCACTGAGCCTGAGTCTGTCCACCCCCTGGACCACCACCACCACCACCAGGACTGCTGTTAGCCACTGCCACCAGTGAGCCTGAGTCTGTCCGGACCACCACATCCATCAGCCAGAGACACAAATCTTCTCAATATTTAAACCATAAAGTGAGTATGTGTACTTACGTTTGTTATGCTGCTTCACTTCCTTTAGTTGTATGTTTTGTTTTCTGTAGCTTTTCAGAGCCACGATGGTAAAACACATACGGTACACTTATTTTGTTTCTTTTACCGGTTAACAAAAAAGTCTCCATCGCTAAAACTCGGTTGGAATTGTACTGCAGCTGTACCGTACAGAGAGGATTCGGAACCAATGGAATATCCATGTGAAATCCATTCTGGTAAGTATGAAGATTTTATTTCATCCATTTAATTGTTTTGTAAAGACTGCTGCAAATATTTACACACAGTTTGTTTTAGTTGACAAGATGTGGGTTTCAGTGTAACTTGACTTGAGAAGACATTCAGAACCAGGGAAGGAAATTAAGTTGTAAGAAGTCATTCATTGCTTTTTTTATGAAACTTCTAGATGCTTTGTTGTTCTGTCAAACTGGCCTTATTGAAAAAAGTTCTTCAACATCAGGCACCCCCCTTCCCCAGGCTTGGGCACACATGCAACATGCAGAAGTCGTTTCATTAGATGACCATGAACATCAACAACAACCGGACTCCAGAAGGATGGAGATGAAATCTGTGAAGAAGTAACAAAATAAGAAACCATTACAGACAAAACAGCAAATATGACCCCCCCAAAAAAAATACTTACCTTCTTGTGCTTGAGAGTTATCCGTTTCCAATTTCAGCGCAAACAATTCTCATTGAGCACTGGAATGTGCATGACAACAGTTTCTGTGTGACCTGTGATGCAGAACAATACCATGAGTACATGTCCATGTAAGCCCCCCTCCTCACCTACAAAATACACAACTATATATATATATATATATATATATACACACATATCTACTCACCAAGGCTACTATTAGTGTACAGCCAAAGGGCACCCTTCAATCCAGTTGTGATGATCACATAGCCTTTGCTCAAATCACCTCACAGAACACACTGGACCAGCAACAGGACACTCATGGTCATCATTTTATACTGGGGGACTCTGAGTGTGTTGAAACACTGTCATTTCACAGTGTTACCATTTGTCAATTTTCTGCATACAAGGAGGATGCATTTTGGGCCTGCAGAAAAAATCTGGGACTCTGTGCCACCACTGCACGCATGACTGAGTGCGCCATTAATTCTGGGGGACTTTGTATGTGCTGAAACACTCTCATTTCACTGTGTTACCACTTGTCAAGTTTCTGCACACAAGGAGGATGCATTTTAGGCCTGCAGAAAAAATCTGGGACTCTGTGCCACCACAACGTGCATAACTGAGTGCACCATTAATTCTGGGGGACTTTGTATGTGCTGAAACACTCTCATTTCACAGTGTTATCACTTGTCAATTTTCTGTAAACAAGGAGGATGCATCTTGGGCCTGCAGAAAAAATCTGGGACTCTGTTCTACCACTGCGCGCATGACAGAGTGCGCCATTAATTCTGTGGGAATTTGTATGTGCTGAAACACTCTCATTTCACTGTGTTACCACTTGTCAATTTTCTGTAAACAAGGAGGATGCATCTTGGGCCTGCAGAAAAAATCTGGGACTCTGTGCCATCACTGCACGCAGGACTGAGTGTGCCATTAATTCTGGGGGATTTTGTATGTGCTAAAACACTCTCATTTCACTGTGTTACCACTTGTCAATTTTCTGCACACAAGGAGGATGCATTTTGGGCCTGCAGAAAAAATCTGGGACTCTGTGCCATCACTGCACGCAGGACTGAGTGCACTATTAATTCTGGGGGACTTTGTATGTGCTGCAAGACTCTCATTTCACTGTGTTACCACTTGTCAATTTTCTGCACACAAGGAGAATGCATTTTGTGCTGGCAGAAAAAATCTGGGGACTCTATACCACTTTTGTGTGTTCTGTGATTGTTGTGAGCTCATGGTGTCATATTGACATTTCAATTAAAACAGCATTGCAAGAATGTCCTGACAATTTTGAACTGTACTTTTTTATGCTACTTTATATTGCCACAGCCACCACTAGTTGCCTCCGAGTTGTGACTTGAATGATACGCTTGTTTTCACAATTTATGTCTGCTTTACTTGGTTAACTACTTTTTTCATGTATGAAAAAAATGAGCATGCCTTCCAATATTGTTCTGACCAGGTTTGTATTTATTTGCAGCTGCTTTTCAATATTGTTTCATGGTGTCATAAAACACTGCCTGCTGCATAACTGTTAACAACAGAAGTGATATATAACAGCTAACTGATGTGATGGAGAAAAGCAGAGGAAAACAATGACAAAGACCTGGACAGCACCAATTTAAAAGGAATGCTCCTTTCATTATTTCACCCATGAAAAGAGGTAGTACAGCAGACTCAACAATTGCAAATTCTTGTATCATTCCAGTCAGTCAGGATGTAAGTAAAAGAAGCTGTAACATAGCATTACAAAATATAGGTCAGAGTTCTCAACAGATTGTTGCACTGCTGCTTTACATAGATTCATCACATTACATAGTTATGGTGATGCACATAACCTAATATGTGGGGGCCTTACTCCCACTGGAATATTTCTTGCTCCACAGGGTGCAATATATTTCTGTGAAAACCACCCATAATTTCATTACAGTGTGTCACGTGATCGAGGAATTACCGTTCAGAAAAGCCACCCACATTCTGCCCCCCTTTCTCAGCAGCGTTAGGACGTGATGCCAGAGGGAGCACAGGTGCATGCTCCACTATAGTGAATGTCCGGCAGCTATCCCAATGTTTCCTTATGTTATAAGGTTGACTTTGTGGTGAAATGTGGGAATGTTTCCACTAACAAGGCTCTTTTTACTGGAAATGTGCCCATACGTTTCACTACAAACTGACCATTATAACATAAAGAAACATTCAGAAAGCTGCCGGACAATCGGATATTCACTGTAAGGAGCACGCACACACGCTCTCCCTGGCATCACATCCTAACATTGCTGAGAAGGGAGGCAGAATGTGGGCAGATTTTCAGAACAGGAATTCCTCCATCATGTGACACACTGTAATGAAATTACGTGTGGTTTTCACAGAAATGTATTGCACTATGTGGTGCAAGAAAGACTCTGAGGGAAAATGTGTATGATTAAACAACAACAAAGAAAAAACACACAAAACAGTACAACACAGTAGAGGGAGGGTGGGTGGGGGTGCCAGAAAAAATCTCGTAGTTACTGTGGCCATGGGATGCCGTGGAGGTCCAGCAGCAGGTGCAGCATTGTAACTATTTGCTGCAGCTGTTCTTCTATTGTGTTGACCTGCTGCTACAAAGCACTGACCTTCTGATTGTTTTCATCCAGAGCTGTCCACACCAGGGTGATGTCAGCCTGTGTTGCAGGGACTGTGGCGGGGTCCACTGCAGCAGGGAGTCCAGGTAAGGGGGTGGTGGTGGAGAGGGTGGTGCTGGTGGCTGTGGAGGTGGTGGTGGTGAAGCAGCTGCTGTACTGGCCCTACTCCTGCTGTGACTGCGAGACAGAACTCCCACCCCAGCAGCACCCTCGGCCACTGCCATGGAAAGGCCAGCAGGTGGATGCCTGGCCCCTTCCGTGGCAGCCTGCCACTCTGCCCTGTGGTGGTTGAGCATGTGGGTGGGCTGGCCACTGGTCCAGAAATGTGCTCCAAGGGGGCCAGGGTGCACCAGCACACCACACAGATGGCACACCACCACTGTGCTGTCTCCCCCTACAGAGTTAAAAAAACTCCCACACTGGGGAGCTGTGGGGGGGACCAGACACAGTCCTTGCATGAGTCCCACCACCTACATTTTCCAGGGCCACCTTCTGTGGCTGTGAAGGTGGTGGAGGGGGTGCTGCTGGACCTCCTACAGCTGCTACTTGTGGTGGTGGTGGTAGTGGAGGAGAAGGTGGATGCACAGCAGCCACCGGTGGCACTAGTGCTGCTGCTCCTATTGCTTCAACATGGGGGGAAGCAACACCCAGGAGTCGGGAGCAGTCCAGCATGACACGAATGCCACGCCCCCCATGTGTCCGCACTTCCCTCTGACCGCACCCAAGGGCCAGCAACTCGCCTTCTCCTGGGTCCATCCTGACACAACAAGTCCCCGGGCTGACACACACACACACACACACACACACACACACTGACACTCACTGACACACACAGTCAGTCACACACACACACAAAACAAAACAAAGCTAATAAAAAAATTCACTAACAAAAAAAACACAAATACAATACAAAAGCTAATTAAAGATATAGCTTTTAAAAAAGATGTTGGTTTTCTTCAGTACTGAAACGTAAGCGGCAATCAAGCACTGTCACTCCTAGTCTCCTCTCACAAAGCTTTCTCCCTCTACGAATGCAAAAGAGAAAGTGAAACTGCTTCTCTGACTCACTTCCTTCCTGCCTGTCTAAAGCATGTGACTTGTAGTACTGTAAGCCATGTGATGTGTGGGGGGCTGCCTATTCTCTTCTCACTTAGCCTTGCTTTGCGTTAAGGCATAATGGCAACACAAAGTAGTAATAATAATAACACAAAGTGAGCACTTTGTAGTGCCCCGCTAACACAAAGTGGTCACTTCGCGTCCACTTCGCTGGTGGATTAAAATGTCACTGCATCTCTAATTTTTAAGTTTTAGGACATTATTGGTGATCAATGTGTCTTCCTCTCTTATCCTCCTGTCTCATTTGCAAGCCATTTTTCATTTCAGTTAAAACAGTCATTAAGCCTGTTAGAGTCTGCTTTTCTGATACACTCCTATTAAGATCTTCCCTGTCAGCACCTTTGTCATTTGAATTATTCATGCTTTGTTTTTAGGTATAGCCCCTATATTGTTGTTATGGACAAAGGAAAATTTGAATCCCTCTGGTGCAGGCAGCTTTACTAAATCATAGAAACATATAGAAACACAGAATTTGACAGCAGATAAGGACCACTTGGCCCACGCAGTCTACCCATTTCCTAACCTAATGGATAAGCTGTAGATCCTAGTTAACCAACAGCCTACTTCCTCCTACCCTCAACCCCTAGAATTGCCTTATGTCTGTCCCAATCATTCTTGAATTCCCCCACTGTTTTTGACTCCGCAACCACCACAGGAAGGCTGTTCCATGCATCCACAACCCTCTCTGTGAAAAAATACTTCCTCACATTACCACTAAGCCATCCCCCTTCTATCTACAAATTGTGCCCCCCTGTCCTTGCACATCTCTTTTTCTGAAACATGCTACCCTCTTGGACTTCGTTGAGTCCCTTGAGGTACTTAAAAGTTTCTATCATGTCCCCCCTGTCCCTTCTTTCCTCAAGGGTATACAAATTAAGCTCTGTAAGTCTCTCTTCATACGTCTTCTGATGCAGACCTGGCACCATTTTAGTTGCTCTCCTCTGGACTGCCTCCATCCTGTCTATGTTCTTGCAGAGATTAGGTCTCCAGAACTGCAAGGAGTACTCCAGATGGGGTTTCACCAGCTGTCGGTACAGAGGGATAACAACTTCCAGTTTTCTACTGGTGATACCTCTTCCTATACATCCCAGTATCCCCCAGCCCTCCTTACTGCCTTCTCACATTGCTTGCCCACCTTTAGGTCATCTGCTATGACTATCCCCAGATTCCTTTCCATTTTTGTTGTTGTTAGTATCTCACCCCTCATAGTGTACTCTTCCTCTGGGTTTTTGTTTCCCAGGTGCATTACTTTGCACTTCTTAGCATTAAATCTAAGCTGCCATACATTTGACCATTCCTCTAATCTTGCCAAGTCCCTTCTCATCCTTTCCACCCCACTTTGTGTATCAACTCTGTTGCAGATCTTTGTGTCATCTGAAAAGAGACATACTTTTCCTTCCAGTCCCTCTGCAATGTCACTTATAAAGACATTGAAGAGGTAGGCCATGCCCACAGCCCCTCCCTGATCTACTACTTTGGTCCCTCAGTCAAAGAAATCTATGAGATTTATCTGACATGACCTTCCCACTGTGAATCCATGCTGCCTTGGGTCCTGTGCCCCATGGCCTCTAGATACTCAAACATTCTTTCCTTCAGAAGTGATTCCATCATTTTCCCTATCACTGAGGTCAAACTAACAGGTCTGTAGTTTCCTGCCTCTGCCCTGCTTCCACTTTTGTGAAGTGGAATCACATCTGCCCTCCTACAGTCCTCAGGAACCACCCCAGCCTCCCATGATTTGTTAAAGAGGGTAGTCAGTGGTGTCACTAGTTCTACCCTTAGTTCTTTTAGAATTCTGGGATGAATCCCATCAGGCCCCATTGCTTTATCCACCTGCAGTTTTAAGAGTTATTTTAGAACTCTTTCTTCTGTGAATGGGCTGGTATCAACCCCCCTATCCATAGTTTTTCTGTTGTTTGGTTTAGGTACCTCCCCTTTATCACTTGTGAATACTGAGCAAAAATATTTGTTTAGTATCTCTGCCTTTTCACAGTCACCCTCTGCCCCCTTCCCTTTATTAAGCCTCATTACCCCTTCCTTGGTCTTCCTTCGCTCCCTGATGTACCTATAAAAGGTGTTATCCCCTTCTTAACTGAGTTGGCTATCTTTTCCTTGGTTTTGGCTTTTGCTGTTCTGACTGCCTTCCCTGCTTCCTTCTACTTTAACTGATATAGTTCTCTGTTCTGCTCCTTCTGTGATTCATTGTACTTGCTGAATGCTATCTTTTTCTCCCTAACCTTTTCTGCCACCTCCTTTGAGAACCATAGTGGTTTTTTACATTGTTTTGTTTATTTGCTTCACACAAAGGCTTGTTACCTCTGTGATGACAGTTTTTATTATTCCCCATTGTTCTTCCACCCCTCCTTCCTGCCCATTTACTAGTGCATTCCTTGGCACTCACCCATTTTGTCAAAGTCGGCCCTCCTAAAGTCCAGGACCTTTGCCTTTGTATGGCTTGACTCTATTGCTGTGTTTATTGTGAACCATACTGTTCGATGGTCGCTAGTTCCCAGATGGCTACCCACTTCTACATCTGTGATCCTCTCTCCATCTCCATTTGAGAGTACCAGGTGTAAGACTGCTCCCTCCTGAGTGGGTTCCAATACTATTTGTCTAAGGCATGCCCCCTGCAGGGCATCTAGAATGACCCTGCTCTTTGATGTGACTGCAGGAAATGCACTCCAGTTAACATCTGGCATAATCAGATCCCCATCAACAATATATCCCCTTTTTCTGCCATTCCAAGGATACCTTCTATCATTTCCTTGTCCATTTCCTCCCCCTGAGATGGGGGTCTGCATACAACCCCTGTGCAGACTGTGGTGCCATTGCCTGTCTATAACTTGACCCACAGTGCTTCCTCTCCTCCCTGTTTACCCTTTTGTTCTGTTGCTTCAATTCCTTCCCTTATGTAGAGAGCAACTCCACCTCCTCTTTTACCCTCCATGTCCCTCCTGTAGATAGTGTACCCTGGTATGTTCACATCCCAGTCATGGTTCTGTGTGTACCATGTTTATGTGACTGCCACGATATCCATATATTCCTCTTCCATCAAGGCCACTAGTTCAGGAAGCTTGTTACCCAGACTACGGGCATTGGTACTCATTACTCTCCATTTTTTTATGGCTTTTCCTCTTGTAGCCCCATCCCTGCCTATTACTGACTTTGCTTTCACCATTTACCCCAGTCCTGCTCCCTACTGACCTTTCTACCTTGGTCTTTACCTCATTTAGTACCCTGTTTTGGAGGGGGAGGCTGGGAATTCCCTGCTGCTTATCAGTGCCTCCCCCCTTGGCTAGTTTAAAAGCTTGCCAATGAAGCACTTAAACCGATCACTGAGGAGACTGGTTCCTTTCCCAGACAGATGCAGAACATCATGCCAGTATAGGTGGGTATTCCTCCAGGTGGAACTCCAGTCCCCAATAAAGCCAAAACCCTGTGCTCTACACCAGTTTTTCAACCATTCATTGAACTGCATGGTGTGGAGTACTCTCGCTTCACCCATGCCATAGACAGGCAGTACCTATGAGAAGGATATTGTATGAGCTACTTGTCTAAGGCCCCTCCCCAACTCCACAAACTCCTCCTGCACTGCTCTAATCCTGTGCATAGCCAAGTAATTTGTCCCTAGGTGGACCATGACATCTAGCTCCCTTGCAGCTGCTGTCATGATCCTTAGAATCTACTTCCTGTCCCTCCAAGCCATGGCACCAGGCAGGCACCTTATTTCACTTTCTCTTGCCCCCCCAGTTCTATCCCCTGATAATTGAGTCCAGCACCAGGAGCTACTTCTTTTCCCTGTTGCATCCAGTGCCACCTTCCTGTGGGCCTCCCTTGTGATGGTTGCCAGCAACCTCAATCTTTACCATGTGCACCTCCATAGGGGAACTATGCTCCACCAGAATGGTGTATGGATTGTGGAGTGGTATGTCTGAAGGGGTGCACCTCTCTTCCACTACCCTCACCCTTCCTGAGCCCACTGTGGTCCAACCGCTGTTCATTCTTCGCAACCACTGAGGCAGAGGTGGTGGCCCTGGTGTTCTCTGCTTGGGGTGGTCCTGTACTCCTGTCCAGTTTGGCCTGGAGATAGGCAACCTCCTCCCTCCAAGCAGAGAGTTGCTTGCAAATAGGGCAGCATCTCAGCCTCCAGAAAGTGCCCCAGAAGACTGCTGCCCCACAGCCAGTGCATTACACTACTCCCCACATGTCTGTCTTATTTCCAGTTTACCCTGTGTACATTTTTTTTGCTTTTTTTTTTTTTGTTTGCTTTTTAAATAGTGTGTGCAATTTTACTGTTAATGCAGTGTGCTGTGCTGGTAAGGATATGACAGTTGTATGCCCTCAGAGGAAATTATGTCAGAACCCCTGGTATAAAGGCAGTGACACCAAGGGGGGTTGGGCCTAAGCTATGCCTTCAAGACACAATCAGCTACAAGCTCTGTTCCACCACTATGATGAGTATTGAACTTCCTTTCAGCTAGACAACTGCACAATGAGTTAACAGAGGAAATACTCAGCAAAGGAAACAACAGAAAAATCAAGCAGTTCAGCACAACACAGGTAAGCCTTTCTGACCCTATACAACCTGGTATTGTGTGCTCTGAAAGCAATCAGGAGAAGACAATATCCCCCACCTGAGGCTCTGTCTGGATTCAAATACACAAACTGCAGCCTTTGCTATGAGAACTAATCAGCCACCAATACCAGTAAATTATTTAAAAATAGTTTGATGCAAACTGTCACAGAATACTAGTAGATAGTCCACTTACCCACAAGGGGAAATCAAATATGCAGTATTTCAACTCTTCAGAAGTTACTCACAAGATAAGCAGTTTTGCAACCCCCCTTCTTGATTTACAAACTAAAATAATTAAACACAAAGCAATACCAATGTAAGAATGTAAAGTAAGGAACACCTCCCTCAGATTTAAGCAAGAGTGAGATTTGTTGCAGATTTTTATTCCAATATAGTATCTCCCATGTAGTTCTCAGTTGTTTCGACGCATACGCTGTTCCAACTTCAAGAAGATGGGCATCTTGGCCTTATTCAATGCCCCCCCTCCACCCCTTACACACACATATGCACACAGTTTCTGGGGAATTAATACTTTTCAGCAGTGGGCTGCAATTCGGTTATAACAGAAGATGCCCCATTTGACAAGTTAGCCATTCTGTCTGAACTGTCTTGTACCAACATAAGGGACTTTCATCTGGGTGCAGTACTAGCAGTAGGAGGAGAGTGAAAAATGTTCTCATCATCATGGTTTGTGGTATCAGCAGCAACATCCCTTATCACTGTGTCATTATTTGAGAAGGTCGGTAGTAAAACATTAGCCTGCTGGTTATTTCCTTCTAGACACTGAGATGTATTATCCTGTAAGGCACTTAACTGCACTGCATTTTTTTTCTATTTCATATTCAGGTATAGCAGGTGCACCTGAAATCTGTAGAGGTCTGAATTATTCCTTCTCCTCACCTCAATTTCTTTTTGTATTGTTTTTGTCCTTGAAGTTTTTGTTGTGCTGCACCTTACTGGCGTCAGGTGGTATCTCAGTTTTTTTTTTCCTTTTGCCTTTTGGGCACTTTTTAAAAAATAGTCTTTCAAATCTGTGTTTTTTATTTTTGCTCATAGTGGAGGTAAATTGTTATTTGTTAAAAAGGCTTTGCATTTTACCTTAGCTTTCATAAACTCTTCACACTTTCTTTGTTGGAGATTTCAAAGTGAAGACAGGCTCATGGACTTTGTGTTTTCTATGACCTCACTTGGAGTTATCACTCTCCTTCATTTTCAAGACTACAAACTAAAGTTCCCAAGGCCACAAGCTGGGGCTCCATATTCTGTAGCTTTGTCAAGTGCTCATGCAGTTCACCTCAAATAATTTTTCCCAGGCATGTATTCACTACACTTAACAGCAAAATTGAATTAGGTAGAGGTGCCTCTTTAACACACATGAACGCTGACTTACAGAGCAGCTGCTGAGTCTGCTACATTTGAGCTTTACAACTGATTGCCTGTGCTTTTATGGATTTTCTGAGTCACACACAAAAAAAGACTGCCACAGCCTTTTCCGCTAAAGTGGCATAAATGTCCTTTGCTTAGGGAGAGGAGTTTCCCATGCCATTCCCATTCCCATAGTAGCCATTAGCGAGACATGGTTTACCAATAACCACACTTGGGAGACTTCAGTACCTGGCTATGTACTGTTCAGAAGAGAAGGAGGTGCAAAAAGGGGGGGGGGAGGTAGAGTGGCCCTTTATGTCAATGATAATATCAAAGCTACAGAAATTCAGAATACACATAAGGAGCCAGAAGAACTGTGGGTCACCCTGGAAACAGGAAATGGGACAGCCATGTGAACTGGGGTTGTGTACAGGCCTCCAGACCAGGGGGAGGACACAGACACATTACTGTTAGAAGATATACAAAACATGACAGCTAAAGGGGAGGTTCTGTTAATGGGAGACTTCAACATGCCAGATACAGATTGGTCAATACCAGCAGGAACATCTTCCAGAACTAGACACATGGTGGATTCCCTGCAGGGGGAGGGCGTCGAACAACTGGTACAACAACTCACAAGAGACAGGGCTATCCTAGATCTAATACTGACTAACAGGGAAAGAAGCAACAGATGTTAACTTGGCTCTTGATCACTTCATCTCAATTTTCAACAAAGCCTGCGACCTCTTTGCCCCTGCTTAAAGGTGCAAAACAAAATCTCTCTCTAACCCATGGCACATCACAGCTCTTCTCTCACAGTTGAAACTAAGGGACCACCTCTGGGCAGTTGCCAGGGCCACTGGCAAACAACTGGACATCCAAAATTACAAACAAGCACAAAATGCCTGCACAAAAGCCATCAGGCTCATGAAATCCACCTATTACAAAGATGGTCTCACCAATACATAGGGAAATGGTTGTGCTTTCTGGGACAATATCAAGGATGTCACCGGGAAGCAGCCAAAAACCTCTCCAGCCATGCTAATATTTGATGGATCCTCAACCCTTGACCCCAAGGTGATCACAAACATCTTTAACATGGCTTTTTCAGACCTTAGTGCTGTCCTACCCCATGACTTTTTACAAAACAGGGCCTACTCCCCAAATACCTCAGCCCCACAGTCTAACCATCCCCTCTTCTACTTCAGGGAGGTAGGGCTGAATGAAGCTTGCCATTATATTACTGCAGCTATCTCTAAATCTAGATCTAGTAGCAACACCCTGAACCTTAAGCATCTGTTGCTTACCCTCGATGAGGTAATTCATCCATTAACAAAAATCCTAAACCTCTCTCTCAGCTGTGGAAAATTCCTGGACTTATGGAAAACAGCCACTGTGACACATGCCCATAAAAGTGGGGATAAGACGAATCACTCAAATTATCACCCTATCTCCATACTGCCCCCACTCTCTAAGGCACTCAAGTGCATCATGGCTGATCAACTTACCGACCACTTGGATAAATGCAGTATATCTTGTCCACAACAACATGGTTTCCAGAAAAGTCACAGCACCACCACAGCCCTTCTTGAGTTCACTGGAGCTTTGCACAAATCCCTTGACAACGGCCTTGTCACAGGGGCCGTTTTCATCGACCTCTCCAAGGCTCTCGATACAGTACACCATGGACTACTAATTGACCAACTACTGAATGCCAGGCTATCACCTGACTCTTCTCTCTGGTTTAAAAGCTACTTAGAAAAACGGTCACAGAAAGTAAAAATTGCTGACGCTCTTTCTGACACCCTGACTGTCCGCTCGGGTGTCCCACAGGGATCCATACTGGGCCCTCCTTTTAGCCTTTTTTTAAACACCCTTCCTTACCACTGCTCTGAGCAGATCATACTATATGCCGATGATGCTGTTGTATTCTCCACTCACAAAGATCCTGCAACTCTTCAACACAACCTTCAACTTGGTTTCAGTTCTATAGAGACATGTTTTTTTAATCATAAACTGGTTCTCAATGACAAGAAAACCAAATCTATGCTCTTCTGCAGCTCTCATAACCCACACAAGCTACACCACTTGGCTATCTCCACCACCCAGGGGAACACTCTAGATCAGGTGGGGTCCTTCAAATACTTAGGGATACAGCTTGACCCTAATCTCTCCTATGGACCTCACGCAGATAATGTAGCTAGAGCTGCTAATACACAGCTTGGTCTCCTCTACAAACACAGACAACACCTCATGCCAGAAGCTTTGAAGGTTGCAGTCCTGAGCCCTGTGATCTCTGTAATAGACTGTGGTCTCATCATTTATGGCTCAGCCACAACCACAACCCTTAGACACCTCTCAACTGCCTTAAATAAGGCATGTTGGCTCATCACTGGTGCTCACCGTCTCACCCACACCTGTGATCTGTACACCCAGACAAATGGCTCTAACTATCAAACAGCATAATGTTTCTCACCTGCTCCATGGCGGAAAAAATCTACCTTGGCCTTGCACCTTCTGGGGTCTCAACTCTGTTACAACATAGAACCAACAACCGGTGCCTTCAGAGATCCATGCTACAGCTACTGAAAGTCACCCACTGTTACACTTCACAGGGACAATGCTCCTTTGCTTATTGAGCACCACTCTGGTTCAATGGCCTCAGCCCCACCATCTCCTGTGTCCCGACAATTGGCATGTTTAAAACTAGGCTCCGGGACTATCTCATGACCAACAGCTCCTGTGACTGCACAACTTAACCTTGTTTGTCCACTTCCCTTCCTGCTCTAGTGGCCCCCCCCACTGGATTCTACCCTCACATCTTGGTATACCCAAAGCTGCACTTTTCACCCTCTCCCCACCCTACCTACATTCCTTCTTCCCCCTCACCCCTTCCCTCTTCCCTCTCCCTATGACTCTGGCACTTCTTATCTCTTGTCTGTTTTCTCTGACAAATGCCACTGGCTGTCTTGCTTACAATGCTACCCTTGAATTGTATTAATCTGTAATCTGTTTGCAATGTCCACATTGTTGTAATGTCTGTCTTGATGTTCCCCAAAATATGTATTTCTCTGATGTGGAAACTTTGTAAAAGAGCCTTGGTTCAAAGGTATTTGTAATCCTAGACTTGATAAATAAATAAAATGATAAATAAGATCTCCAGGTAGAAGGTCACCTGGGGGCCAGTGACTGTCACATGGTATGGTTCAATTTGGCCACTAGAACTAAATTATCCCATTACAAGGCAAAAATATGGGACTTCAGAGGAGCTGACTTTGATAAGATGGCCAACATGGTTCAGATAGCCCTGGCAAAAAGAAATACAGGTTAAGGGGTACAGGCAAAGTGGGCAAGCATTAAGGATGCAATACTTGAAGCAACATCCCACTGTGTTAGAGAGAACAGGAAGTGCAAAAGAAGAAGGAAACCACTTTGGTTCTCCAAAACAGTAGCAGAAAAGGTCAGGGCCAAAAGGCTGGCCTTCAGGAAATATAAGGGCACGCAGCAGGATGAAGATAGGGAGGCATACCAAACTTCCATAAGGGAAGCAGGGAAGGCAGCAAGGTAGGCAAAGGACCAAACTGAGGAAACCCTAGCACAAACAGTAAAAGAAGGTGACAAGACTTTCTGTAGATACATTTGTAAAAGGAGAAAATCCAGAGGGGTTATTGCTAAGATCAAAGGGGATAAGGGAGCATGTGAGGAGGAGGACCATGTAAAAGCATCTATCCTAAATAGATACTTCTGCTCAGTATTTACTGAAGAGAAGGTAGGGCAGGGTCCACAGCTCAGCACCATGGATACGGGGGGAAGGTGGTGTGCACTAGTCCCTTCACAAAAGAAGGGGGCCTACAAGAGCTCGATAAGCTCAGGGTGGACAAGGCAATGGGACCTGATGGCATACATCACAGGATACTAAAGAAGCTAAGGGTGGAAATAGCAGAGCCATTATCAAAACTGTTTAGTGAGTCTCTGAGCACAAGAGAGGTCCCAGAAAACTGGAGAAGGGCTCATGTGATCCCGCTCCACAAGAGTGGTAGCAGGGAGGAGGCAGGGAACTTCAGACCAATCAGTCTTACCTCATTAGTGGAGAGATTATGGAGGCACTCCTTAAGAAAAGGATAGTGCAACATGTGGAATCCATACAAGCACAGGATCCAAGACAGCATGAGTTTACAAAAGGAAGGTCCTGTCAAACTAATCTCATAGACTTCTTTGACTGGGTAACCAGAGTGGTGGACCAAGGGGGAGAAGCTGATGTCACCTACCTGGACTTCAGCAAAGCTTTCAATACTGTTCCACACAGAAGATTGATTAATAAGCAGGGTAGGCTCAGGGTGGGTAAGAAGTTGGTCAACTGGGTGGCATACTGGTTGGTGGGCAGAAAACAGAGAGTGGTGGTAAATGGTATACAGTCAGAAGAGATGCAAGTCACAAGTGGGGTACCTCAGGGATCAGTCCTGGGACCAGTCATCTTCAATATCTTCATCAGTGACATTGCAGATGGACTGGAGGGTAAGGTTTGTCTGTTTGCAGATGACACCAAGATCTGCAACAGAGTAGATGATCCAGATGGGGTGGACAGAATGAGAAGAGATCTGGATAAACTAGCAAAATGGTCAGAAGAGTGGCAACTGGGGTTTAACGCAAAGAAGTGCAAGATCATGCACATAGGGAAGAGAAATCCTGAAGCCACCTATAGGCTGGAAGGGGAGTGGCTGGCAGTCACAAGGGAAGAAAGAGACTTGGGCATCATCATCATCATCATCACCGATGACCTGAAATCATCCAAGCAGACCACTAAAGCAGTAGGTAAGGCTAGGGGGATGTTAGGGTGTATTAGTAGGGTTATCATAAGTCGCAAGAGGGAGGTAATAATCCCTCTTTACTAGACACTGGTTAGGCCCCATATGGAGTACTGTGTGCAGTACTGGAGGCCACAGCTTCACAAGGACATTAACCAAATTGAGGCAGTCCAGAGAAGGGCAACCAAAATGGTGCAGAGACTGCATCAGAAAACATATGAAGACAGATTAACGGAGCTCAATATGTATACCCTAGAGCAAAGGAGGGAGAGAGGTGATATGATCGAAACATTCAAACACCTTAAGGGCATTAACAAGGTGAAAGAGTCTAACATGTTTCAGTATAAGAAAAATAGCAGGACAAGAGGACACAGCATGAGATTACAGGGAGGCCAGTTAAGGGGTAATGTGAGAAAGTTCTTTTTCACAGAAAGGGTGGTGGATGCATGGACCGGCATACCTCAGGAAGTGGTGGATATGAATACAGTGCAGGGCATCAAACAGGCATGGGATAGGCATAAGGAAGCAATACAGACGAGTATGAATAGATAGGCCATTAACAGAGCAAAGGCCGATGGCACATTCATAAGGTAGAAAAAGAAATGGGCAAACTGGATGGGCCTTGCGGTCCTTATCTGCTGTCAACTTCTATGTTTCTATGTTTCTATGCTCTATGCTGTCCCTCACTCCACTCTCTATGGTGTCATCTTGCTCCACCCTCTCATCTGTCTCATCTGTCAATAGAATGCACTACCAGATGGCATTTAAAATGTTATCCATTACTGTGCTATCATAGTAACTTGCATTTCATGAAATATAGTTCTGTATATCGTATGTGTTTTTAAAAAGGATTTGCCCAATGATACAGGATGTGAACAAAGAAAAAAAGACTTGAGCAAGCCTGGACATGGATAAAGAACAAGGAGAAATAGACAGGGTAGAGAAGGTTCAGAGGAGGACAACAAAGATGGTACAGGGATTGCATCACAAGTCCTATGAGGACAGATTGAAGAATTTGAATATGTACTCCCTGGAGAAGAGAAGGGAGAGAGGGGATATGATAGAGACATACAAGTACCTTACAGGGAGGAACAATGTGCAGAAACACACTATTTTCCAATGACAAAGATGTTCAAGGACTAGAGGGCATAAGATGAAGCTGGATGGAGGGCAATTCAGAGGAAACATGAGGAATAATTTCTTCACAGAACGGGTGGTGGACAAGTGGAACACCCTGCCACAGGATGTGGCGGGGGCCAAAACAGTCACAGGATTTAAGAATGTATGGGATAGACATAAGAGAATTCTGGAAGTCAGGGGTAAGGGGCAACAGACTTCTAGGAAAACATAAAGTGAACTTACAAGCTCAAATGGGCAGACTGGATGGGCCATAGGCCCTTATCTGCTGACAGTGTCTATGTATCTATGAGACATTTCATGACATCACTTTCTCTGAAGAACTGACAACACATTTGGAGCAGTTTGCGTCCATGGCAGTTTGTAAGAAGGGCAAGTGCTCCATGAAGCTGAAGCCAAAGCACCATCTACAGTTTCATGTTTAGGCTCCATATCAAACTACAGGTGTGACCCACTGTTCATTTTTGAAGGCTTTTGATGCTACAGTAAATTATACTGCAGTTTGAAAAACCATGAAAATGTCACATACAGTATTGTCAACAGTGCCACATGTATTATTCCCACAGGAACCATGGATGGTGTCTTCTTCAAGGAACATATCACTGTGGGACCTGTGCAGAAATACATAAGGATGAAATATCCAGATGGGCTTTCCTCCAGAGAGCAGGTGGGAAAATTTTTAGAGCTAAAGTTGTGCACACTTGAGGGAGACACTCTGATCCACATTGTAGAATGCAAGCCAAAATTGATTAATGTAGCAAAACAAATAACACAATCAAAGGTGTGTGAGAATAAGCCAGCAAGCCACACTCTCTCTCTCCTAAGCCTCTGATCACAAGAGCCTTCCTCAGGGAATGTGGCTAGAGAGGGCCAGAGTGAACATTTTATACTGGTCCTTAATTGATTTATTGAACAATTAGCCTCTCATAATGTAGGTGATATCAGCATTTCATTTATGAAGTACTACAACAAAGGTGACTAAAAAAGCAACATGTTCTCTCTTTAACATGTGGATTGAGTAATTAATTAAATTTAAGTATGTCACAAAGGCAGTCATATATTTATAGGTGCCAAATAATAAATAAACTTTAATCCATCTCAAACCCCATTTGTAATATTGCAGTTGAAGCTAAGTACAGTATACGTTCTAAAATAAGCTTGACATTTATTTTAAATATCTTGCTAGTGCCAATGCATGGAGAAGTCTGTTTAAGAAGTTTTAGCCTTTAATCATATGTACCCAATTTTCAAAGCCCTTAGAATGACACAAGGTGCCTGTGTCAAGCAGAAATGACACAAGTGGCACCTTTTGGTCAAAAATTGTGCCCTAAGCTATTCTAAAAAACAGCCTGTGTTCAACACTGGATGCCTGCCCCAAAGGGGGCATGCGCCAGCCTTGTGACACAGAACAGACTGTAGAAGGGCATTAGGGGACCTTCAGCTCTATTGACTAATATAGGGTGGCCCCCCACCTGTTGCACACCAACCCCCTTTTGCATTCACAGTTCCACCGTGGAGCAACTTGGGGAAATTGTTAGCCCTGTGTCTTAAGCAGCAGAAAGCAGCCCATTCTATTAAATCCATTCATGGGCCAGGAGATCTTAACCCAGGCCAGTCAGATTGCTGAGGAATTTAAATCTTTTTATAGTAATCTTTACACCCTGGGGGAGCCAGGCATCAGTCAGGCTAGCATTAATGATTTTTTTGCTCAAGTCCCCTTGCCAAAGCTATCAGAGTAAGCCCAGTTCCTTTCACCATGGTCTCTCACTTTTGCACATCTTCAGCTTTCTCTAAAATCCTTGGCCTCTGATAGGACTCCTGGCCCTGATGGTTTTACAGCCACCTTTTATAAAACCTTTTCTGACAAACATCTTCCATATTTGTTACTTTTTTAGGAAGCTTATGAGGTGGGTGATCTTGAGGACAGCTTTTGGGAGTCTTTTGTTTCTGTTATATTAAAGCCCAGCAAGGACATAACCAGTATTTCTAATTATCACCTGATCTCTATATTGAATGTGGATCTCAAGATTCTGGCAAAGGCTTTAGTGCTTCATCTCCAGCAGGTCTGGTCCAATTTAATTGGCCCATAGCAGGTTGGGCTCATGGTGAGCTGCTTGTCTTTGCATCATTTCCCAAGTTACAACATATTATTTCTGCATTCAGGAAGGAGTCTTGGCCCTGGTCTCCTCGGACACAGAAAAAATTTTTGATAGGGTTTGTTGGCCCTTCCTTTCTGGGTTCATCAGGTATTTGGTTTTCCTGACACTTTTGTTCAGTGGATTGTTTTATACTCTCATCCTACAGCTAGGGTGCATTGCAATAGAATTTTATCTTCTAAGCTTTCCCTTATGAATGGGATCCATCAAGATGTCCCCCTCTCCCCCTTCCTTTTCAGTTTATATTTGGAACCTTTAGTATTACACATAAAGTCTCATCCCTCTGTTGAAGTTGCCCTTTTGTGTTCTGCTTGCTATAAGATAACTGTCTATGCCAATGATATTTTGTTGCATTTGGTAAATCACTCTATTTCTTTAAAGGATACCTAAACCATCTTTTTTTATACATTTTGTTTTTCAAAAAAGGACTCCATAGTCTTGAAAAAGAGAGGCTGTTGTTTACTTTTGTACTGAAACTGCATTTATTAAAGCAGGATAAATGCAGTTTCATGTCATTTGAAATTGTAAGCACAGCCTCTCCTGATTCAAAAATCCTGCTCTAAGAATCCTAAAATGGCTACCTTGATGATGTCATTGAAGATGTATTCTAACTGTGCTAACCATATTCAAATGCGAATAACTTTAAAATTAAAAATGATACCATGGTACTGTGAACACAAAAGTTGTTCAGCACAAAGACATCTACACAATGGTTGGTGTTTCATGTATATGTGTCTTTCAGTTCTTTTATAATTGGCAAAAAACAGCAGAAAGTTCAATTATTTTTCACTTTTTGCAACAAACAAATGGAACTAGCTTTAAATTGAAAAATGATAGCACGGTACTTTGAGCACAAAAGTTGTTCAGCACAAACATATCTACCAAATGAGTAGTGTTTCATTTATAGATACTGTACATTTTAGATTTTTTTATAATCAGCAGGGTGCCAGGCAGGAAATTCTATTTTATTTCACTTTTATTGAAAGTATGACATAAATTGAATAAGCTACTGTACTTCCCTAATGGAAATATTGTTAAAAGTTTTTGTTCTCCTACCCTACTCTAATTAACTAAACTACAATTTGCTTTTCAAATAGCTCCCACTTCCTGCCTTCCAAGCGGGGGGATGTTCAAAACTGTAGTACGCTTAATGTTTCCATTTCTATTTTCCCCTCCTCTGTCAGCCTCACTGTGACAAGTAAGCCACTGATTCTTGTATTCCCACTTTACGTTATCAGGCAAAGTGATCTAGGGCACACTGCATTTCTCATGCAGTCACCCATTGACACTTCCTTTTCTTCCTTGCATTTAGTTAGTGCACATGAAAACTTCCTTTTCCATACTACCCAGAGCTACATCTTGCTTTGCTGCCATTTCCCATTTTTTTGTTTCATTTTGTGTCATTCAGGTGTGTGCCATTTAAGTTGGAATGTCATCTCTTTTATCAGTCAAAGAAGCCAGGGGCCTGATCCTCCTCAGAGCAGTCACCTGCTTATTCTCCCACATCCTAAGCATGCACTTCAATGGCAGCATACAGCAGGTGCCTTTGGCACCTGAGTGAAGAAATGCACACTTCTCAGATGGTTGATGGCACTCAACTGCACCTCGTGTCTCAGAACCCACCTCACAACCTACCTGGGACCTGTGGTAATTTAGCATTACTACACACCCTGTTGTGTGTCATTGCTTACTTACAATTTATAATGTGATCCTATGGGAATTATATATTGAACTTCCCAGGTGGTTGAAAAAACTTGGCTGTGCCTTGTGCCTCACAACCCACCTGGGGCATGCAGCAAATTAGCCTTGCAGCACATCCTGATGTGTGGTACTGATTTCTTAAAATTTATAATGTAATCTTATTCAAATGATATACCACACTTCCCAGGTGTTTGAAGGCACCCAACTGTGCCTCAAGCCTTATAACCCACCTGGGGCATACAGCAATTTAGGCTTGCCACACACCGTGCCATGTGTTATTGCATACTTACAATTTACAATGTGATTCTATGGAAATCATACACCACATTTTTTCATAGGAAGTTGAAGGCACTCGACTGCACCTCATGCCTCACAACCCACCTAGGCCATACAGCAATTTAGCATTAAAACACACTCTGCCATGTATTATTGATTACTTACAATTTACAACATGATCTTATGGGAATCATATACCACACCTCTCAGGTGGTCAAAGACATTTGGCTGCTCCTCATGCCTCACAACCCACCTTGGGAGTGCAGTAATTCAGCACTGCAGCACTCCCTGCCATGTGTTATTACTTACCGTACCTCCAAAACAGTGAAAATAAATTTGAATTTCTAGCCATATTTTGCTGATTATAAAAAATCTAAAAGGTATCTATAAATGAAACGCCACTCATTTGGTAGATATTTTTGAGCTGAACAACATTTTGCTCAAAGTACCATGCTATCATTTTTCAGTTTAAAACTATTTACATTTGTTTGCTGCAAAAAGTGAAAAATAATTGAACTTTCTGCTGTTTTTTGCTAATTATAAAAAACACTAAGAGGCTTTTTGTGTGGGCGGACTGAACAGTACTACCAAAATGGTGGCTCAGTTTTCCGCTTAATGATGAACCACTGTCCATTACTACTCTCACAATATTTATTCAATTCTTTATTTTTTATCTGGTTAAGCCAGCCTTTTTAATGCAAAAGAAATATCTAGTTGATCCCACCATGTCTCTGGATTAGGAGACGCTAACTCTGAGTGCAATCCTACGATGGGCTGTAGCTGACAGAAAAGGTAAAATAAAATAAAAGTCCATATGAGAGAGTGTGTGTGTGAGAGAGAGAGAGGAGAGAGAGAGAGAGAGAGAGAGAGAGAGAGAGAGAGAGAGAGAAAGTGTGTGTGTGTGTGTGTGTGTGTGAATACATGAAAACTTTTCATTGAAAAGGCATACTTTAAAACAAGCCTTTTTTGTCCATCTATCCAAAACATTTACAAGGAGTCCTTGCACCAGTAATTATAAAAAATAATGTGTAGGCAAGGGTGTGTTCATGGATTTTTTTTCACACCCTCGGTGTGTGATGACCTCATAAACCTCATGTGTGAAAAAAAAATCCATAACACACACTTACTTATCCATGTATCCTCTATGTAATATAAAGTCTTAAATCCTTTTCACTGTCTGTTACACGTGGTTTATTCCAATTTATACAGTAATCAGATTGTTTATTAGTTCTTCCTAAGTACTGTACATTAATGATCAATTATTTGTTTAAGTCTTTGGTAACTGGGTAAGTGAACTGAACCAGAGAACCTTTTTCAGGCACAACCCAGCCACACAGGTGGCAGTAACAGAGGTAGTGACAAGTAATACAATGAGTACAAGCCATGTGGACAGACAAACATCATTGGTGAACAAAGTGGAAATACAGACAACACTGGTGAACAAAGAAAGTAAATTAATGAGAGCCTGAAAAAAAATCTGTACATCATGATAAGCAACAATTATATAGAGAATAAAGTATGGGGTGGTGTGTGTACCGAGAAGTTTACACACACCCGAGGGGTTTATGTCAGCATCTAACCCCTCAGGTATGTGTAAACTTTGAGTTTACACACACCATCCCATATTTTATTTTATATTATTGCTGGGTTTCCCTTTTTTGCCTCAGCAATTATATAAAATAAAGACCTTCCAGGGTGGCCACAGTTCTGCTTAGTTTCAGTTGTTGCCCAGATTTGAATCGCCCTGTTTTAAAAATGGTTTCTCTTTTTTTTTTCAGGATTCCAAAGTTTATGCTCCAGTTTCTACTCTATAGCGGGGGAAAATAACAAAAGAAAACTTACCGCCAAATTCTTCTGGTGGTGCTGTTTCAGGTGACATAGAAGCGGTGAGCTGTCGTGCTGCTGTGTGGGCATGCACACAGTGAGGTGAACCGTGCGCATGTTTGCCGTTATAAATACTGCTTTATAATGGAAAATTATGCCATGGTTTCCTTATGTGAAAAAGGGGAAGCCAGTTATTATATATACAATAATGGATGGGGAAGTGTGCTTAATGAGAATATAATGGTTGCCCGAGGTGTGGAATGCTACATAAACCCCGAGGGCGAAGCCCGAGGGGTTTATTAAGGCATCCCACACCGAGGGCAAATATTAATTTTGAATTGAAAACACTTCCCCATCCCTTATTAAATATAATTGCTGGTCAGCAATTTTTTGTTTTACGCCTTTACATTTTCCATTTATTTTGCGGTTGCGATCTTACCGCAGTTGTCTTCCCATT
Organism: Neoceratodus forsteri; assembly: GCA_016271365.2. Lineage (NCBI taxonomy): Eukaryota > Metazoa > Chordata > Ceratodontiformes > Ceratodontidae > Neoceratodus > Neoceratodus forsteri. Next base: position 31,771,467 of record CM028129.1, read on the forward strand.
GCCACTGCCTGTTCTTTGTGGCCACTGAACAGCAGGATCATCCAGACAGTGAGTGAGAGACATGCTGCCATTTCTAAATGGTAGCATCAACAAGATATATTCTTTTATTTTTTTTAAAAAGCGATGAGAACGCTTGCTCTGGCAGCTCCTTGCTAAGCGAGTAAGGAGCCGCCATGTTTTTCGAACTGAAAGCCCACCCCAGACCACACACAGAGCCAGTCAGGAAGCCAGTTTTCATGACTGACTCAGCACCGTGTTCCCCGTTATAACTCGCGAGTTATAACGGGGAATTATAACTTGGTCAGGCAATGTAAACAATTGCTGACCAGTTATTATTATACAATTATTTACAAAGGCTAAGTGCAAATTAATGCAAGATGTCAAAAAGAAAAAAAACATATAAGACAATAGCCAAGTGGGAGAGCCTGAGAAGCAGGTAGTGAGAGATGTAAGAAAGGAGTCCAAAGAAATGAGAGACGGCAGGGGAGGCCAAAGCAGCCCAAGAGAAAAAAGTCAGAAAGGTGGGGATGGGGTTACCCAAGTTAGCAATGGCATGTGGCCTCATCAGTCAGCCAGGATTTGAGATGTATCTTGAAAGTGGCATGGGAGTCCAGAGAACAGATGTGAGCAAGGATTGTTTTACATAGAGTGGGAGCAGCTACAGATAATGCCCTGCTATCCATAGCTGAGGAGACTTTGGGATCTCTGGAGAGGGGGCAGGATATGCACGCACACACCTCGAGGGAGTTCTAGTCTTGAGGAGAGATGTAGAAGGGGAGGCTTTGCCATACCTGATGGTGCTGTCCAACAGGCAGCCAAGCCCATAATCAATTCTGCAATATAGTGGGAGCCAGACAAGAATCTGGAAGAGGTAACAGTGGTGAGTGGAATATGGAGCCAGGAGAGTGAAACAACATATGTAGTTGTATGTGGAGCAGAGGTGCGCATGCAAGGCTGAGGATGTGTGTGAGTAAATAGGAGAGCAGTAGTCAATTAAGGGTAGCAGGTTACCTTGGGTAATGGCTAAACGGGCTTCCCTGGTCATGAGTGACTTTATGTGATAGGCCACACCAAGTTTCTGGTTAATACGGTGGATAACAGAGGAGGTATGATCTGAAAAGGAGAGGGACGGGGCCAGGATAACTCCCAGATATTTGAAGGTTAGTACATTTTCAAGTACAGTGTTGTCTGGTGAGACTACTGGGAGAGTGGACCCAGCCTTGATGACCTTAGACAGGAAGGGTTTAGATCCAGATAGCACAGATTTGTTTTTTTAGCATTAACAATTAGTTGATGTGAATAAAACCAGGTGTACACCGCAGAGTAGTTATCGGTTAAAACCCTGAATATATTTGCCACAGCTAAATTCAGCTCCACATCAAGATAGTGATTACAAACTCTGCACTGGGAAAAAGTGCACCATCTGTGCAGTCCAAATAAGTGTGGTCCAAAACTGTGCAGGTACAAATAAACCTTTGTAGTTTTTCTCTGTGTTTAGATGACAGCACGGTTTTAAGCCACGCTGTATCAGCAGTGCGATCTTGATGTGATACTGTTAAATTCCATATCCCATACCTTAGTCCATGCTACCATTTTATTCAGATCCTGCGATAGGGCTTCTGTGTCCATACACTCTCCCTCATTGTTTAGAATTATCTGCAAACTTATTTTGGAAATTGTTTATGCCTCTACCTATCTCATGCATGAAGATTCCAAACATGTACAGGGCCCAATATAGAACCGTGCAGAACCCCACTAGTCACAATCCTCTCTAATGAGGTATTGCCCTTCACCTTCACCCTATGACTTCTCTCCTCCAACCAATTCTTTATCCAATTGACTAATTATTTACTTATCCCAATATCTAACATTTCCGTGATCAATTTTCCATGCTGTACAATATCAAAAGCCCTACTGAAATTCAAAAAGACAATGTCCGCAGCATTGCCTTCATCTAATTCCCTACTAATGCATTCATAAAATGTTAACTGATTAGTTACACATGATCTACCTGTCCTTAAACCATGCTGCAATTTGTCTGATATTCCATAGTGTTTACATTGCTCCTTCAATCTGACCTTAACACAATTCTCCAATCTGTTTCCAGCTGCTGATATCAGACTAATCTGATATCTGTAATTTTTGGGTGATTGCCTATCCCCCTTTTTAAACAGGGACACCATGTCAGCTATTCTTTAGTGCTGAGCAGAATTTTCAAATTCTGGCAGAATGAAATTTTAGGGAATTTTTGAAAATGCCACTGAAATTCTGTCAAATTTTGCCAGAAATGGAATGTCAGAACTGAACGGCAGAAAAATGCAGCATGAGTTTTTCCGCAACATTTACGTGGAATTTTATTCTGCAGATCTCAATATGTTCTGCAGAAATGGTTGCAGAATGATTTTCCATGGAAGAAAATGGTGCTCCACTGAATCTGAGTCTGCAAATCACAGCAGGTGAAATTGTGCAGAAGAACCAGTGAAATTCTAGTGAAAATTCTGATGGCAGAATGGTAATTCTGCTCTTATTCTGCCAGTGGAGTTCCACATTTTGCACAGCACTACTATTCTCCAATCTTTGGGCATATGACAGTCATTTATTGGTAGATTGTAAATGTAAGTTAGAACTAATTATACCTTTTTGGTTAGTTCGTTCAAGAGTCTTCTTGTTATTCTATCTGGCCCTGCTGCTTTGTCAACCCTTAATGTTGTTAGATGTTCCACAGTTTCCTCATTACTAATTTCCTCTATTGCTTCCCTTATGTAGCTAATGTCTGGTATGTTTCTTTTTTGTTGGAATACTGAGCAAAACTAGCTATTCAGTTCCTCTGCAGCTTCAATATCATTAGAGACTATAGTATTTCTAGTGTTCAGTGGGCCTTTGTTAATATCTCCTTTTCCTTTTGGAATTAATGTAACCATAGAAAGCTTTAACATTCTGTTTATCGGTTGCTAACTTAATTTCATATTTTCCCTAAGCTTTCCTCACTTCCTGTTTTAGTAATCTGGTTTGCTCCTTTAATTTTACCTTATTCCCATGATAGGGATACTTTTGTGCTTGTTTACAGTGTATACTCTGTTTTTACTTACATATTTTCTACAGCTTTTTTTTGTAAACCATGGCAGTATTTTCCCAGTGTTGTCATATAATTTATTTGTTGGTATGTACTTATTCATTAAATATATTGGTTTGTTTTTAAATATATCTCAGCATTCATTTCTATTTTTATTAAGCATCTTACTCATCCAGTCCCATGTATTTAGCTCTTCTTTCACAAGGTTATAATTTCCCTCACTATATTTACATGACATTGTTCTGCTCTTGTTCTGAACAACAGTTGTACATACTGGGTGGGATATTCAAAAGGGCTGCACCATGCGCAACCCACCAATGTGCCTCAGCATGATATTCAAAGGGGCAAGTTGCGCTGCACGTTCATTCACATATCTGGCCTGTGTAGTACAGTATGGTCTGTATGCCCATTGGCCCACACAGTGGACCAATGGGCGTACATACAGTACTGTACGCTGTCAGTCAGTGGGCAGCTGGGTGGCATGCGGGTGGGTGCCACCACCCACTGCTGACTGGGGGTGCTGGGTGGTGGGGATCTCAGTGGGCGGGTGGGAGGGGTACCACTGGACAACCAGGATTGCGATTGCTATTTCCATCCAGAATCGGGCACTGATGGGGTTCCACTAGACCACCAGGGATATTTTGAACAGATGCCCATGATTGGGTGATGGAGAGTGGTCCACTGTATGACCAAGATTATTGTACACATATGCCCATGATCAGGTGTACGGGTGTGGGGTCCACCAAGGAACTGCAGGGCATGGGTTTATGTCGGCTGCAGTCTGGCAGGGCACCAGGTGCAAGTTGCTGGGCATCGGCACACAGCATGTAAATGGGGCCATAATGGCATGTAAATGGCCTTATTTGTGCCTTGCATGCATAATGGCGTCATTTGCATGCCCAGTGCTGAATATCACGGTTGATGCACCTAGCGCAACCGCACTTATACTGGCACATCCCCCAATGATGCTGAGCCATGGCGCAGCACCATTGAATACCGCATGTTCCATGCCCTGGTGCAGCCCAGTTGCACTGCACCCAGGCTTGTGCCTCTGCCTGGTGCAGTCTGAATATCCCACCCACTGTGTAGTTCCCTCTATCACGGCATAGTCAGAAGAGTATTGAGGTTCCCTAACTTTATACTTCATCTTATTCAGCAATTACAGTAGTAAGAATGAAGTCTAGTAAACTTAAACCTCTAGTAGGTTTCCTGATTAGTTGTCTTAGACTACACTCCTTTATTGTGTCCAACAACAGATTCCCATTTGTTCCTGTCACCTATACTTGTTACCAATCCAATTAATGTCTGGTTGATTGAAACCTCCCAATATTACTCTATAACATTTCTCATAATTTGTCTCTATTTCTTCTAATTGTAAATTAAGTCTTTCTTTACTGATGTTAGCAGGAATGTAACAATTACCTATTATTATATTAACAGGCCTAATGCTATTTATTCTTGCCCATAATGATTCCAGATGATTATCATGAGGAGTAATGCTTAGAATTTCTACATTTAATGTACCTTAACATAAAAGGCAACCCCTCCCCTTCTGTTTTTACCTTTCTTTATGAGTCGATGAATAACCTTGTATTGATTTGTTTGAAGTATCATCAGGGTCCCACCAAATTTCAGTGATGGCTGCTACATTTGGCTTTTATTTTCAAAGCAGTCCATTTTGTTAACTAGATTTCTTACATTTAACAGAATGTTTTTTGGATTTTTATAATAAATATTTATTTTATAAACATGCTAGTGTTTATTTTGTTCATTTTTGTCCATCCCCTTAACCCATTTACATGTTCAAATCCTTTTTAAGTGCTCAATTAAATATTTCAGACAGTATTTAGTCCCTTTGATACTTAAATACATTTTATCCTTTGCATAAAATAATTTGTCACTTAGAAATAAGTCCTAATGTTTCAGAAATACAAGGTCCTCCTTAAAATTCCACTCATCCAGTCACATAGTAATTTTCTTACTATCCCCTTGTTTCCTGTTTGGCACCCTTGAAACTAGCAATATCTCAGAAATTATTGCTCTGCTGCCTGTTGTCTTAAGTTGTTTTTTTAGGTTTATGTAGGCCTGCTTGATGCCACTCTCTTTTCCTCTACCAGTATAATTTACTCCTACATGTATTATTACTTGGGGTTGTTCCCCTGTTGATTTAAATAATTCTATCCAGATTCTTAAAAATGTCTCTAACATGTGCTCCTGGTAGACATGTAACCATTCTATTACCCTTGTTCTTCCCACAAATTATGCTGTCAGTACTTCTGATTGTGGAGTCTCCAGTACTTACCACATTACTCACTGGTGTTCTGCCATTATTGTTTCCATGGTCTAAATGGGAAAATGGTTCATAATTAGTACTCTGTGGAATTTTCAAATTCTGGCAGAATGAATTTTTGAGGAAGTTTCTAAATTTTGTTGAATTTCACTGGAAACAGAATGGCAGAATTCTGCAGTAAGAAATTGCAGAATGGGTGTTTCTGCAACATTTCTGCAGAGTTTTATTCCCTGGATCTCAATATTTTCTGCAGAAATGGTTGTGGAATGATTTTCTGTAGAATAAAATGCTGTTCCACAGAATATTATTCCACAGATCTCAGTATTTTCCTCTGAAATGGTTGCAGAATGATTTTCTGAAAAAAAAAAACTGTTCTGTGGATTATTTTTCTGTAGATCACAGTAGGTGGAATTCTGTAGAAGAACCAGTGAAATTCCAGTGGAAATTCTGCTGGCAGGATGGTCATTCCATGCTAATTTTGCTGGGGGAATTCTACATTCCTCACAGCACTTTTCATAGCTACTACCACATTGTCTCATTATTTGCAGGCATTAAAAATATTCCTGCACTCCTCACCCGGTTTTGCCCCTTTCCTCAGTTGCTCACATGTCCATTCCACATCGTCTTCCAGGCTTTCCTCCTTTTTAGATCTGTTCTGTTTTCTAGTTGGAGTGACCATGTCCCTAATCTTTCTTGTTCCTTTTTTTTCCATTCAGCCTAGATATCTTAATATACTATCCACAGACCTTTTAGTTGCCCTATCTCTGGTAGGCTTTTTGATTTTTTCAATAATGTTACTAATGTAGTTCATCAAAACCTTTTATACGTACATTAAGGAGTGAAGAAAGATGAAGGAGGGTATAGTGAGGCTTACTAAAGGGAAGGGAGGGTGGGCAGAGGATGACAGTGAAAAGCAGGGATACTGAATGAATACTTCTTCTCAGTATTCACATAAGAAGAGGAGGAGGAGGGGGAGGTACCTAAGTCAAAGAATAGAAGCTCTCTGGATGGGGAGGTTAATACCAGTCCATTCACAGAAAAAGGGTCCTGGAAGAACTGTTAAAACTGAAGGTGAACAAAGCAGTGGGGCCTGATAGGATTCACCCAAGAATTCTAAAATGACTAAGGGTAGAATTAGTGACACCACTGACCTCCCTTTTTAACAAATCATGGGAGGAAGGTGTAGTACCAGAAGACTGGAGGAGGGAAGATGTAATTCCCCTTCACAAAAGTGGAAGCAAGATAGAGGCAGGAAACTACAGACCTGTTAGTTTGACCTGAGTGGTAGGGAAAATGATGGTATCACTTCTAAAGGAAAGAATCATTGAGTTCCTAGAGGCCAGTGGGGCACAGAACCCAAGGCAACATTGATTCACAGTGGGAAGGGCATGTCAGATGAATCTAATAGATTTCTTTGATGGGGTGACCTAAGTAGTAGACCAGGGAGGGGCTGTGGACATGGCCTACCTAGACTTTAGGAAGGCATTTGACACAGTCTCGCACAAAAGATTAATATACAAGTTAGCCAGCCTTGGAGTGGGTCCCAAGTTGGTAGCCTGGGTTAAAAATTGGCTGGACAACAGGATACAGAGGGTAATAGTAAACAGAGTTTACTCAGAAGAAAGGGGGGTTACTAGTGGGGTACCACTGGGTTCAGTATTGGGGCCAGTCCTCTTTAATGTCTTTATAAGTGACATTGCAGAGGGACTGGAAGGAAAACTCCTTGCAGATGACACAAATATCTACAACAGGGTTGATACAGAAGGTGGGGTGGAGAGGATGCAAAGGGACTTGGCAAGGTTGGAGGAATGGTCAAATATACGGCAGCTTAGATTCAATGCAAAGAAGTGCAAAGTAATGCACCTGAGAAACACAAATCCAGGGGAAAAGTACACAATGGGGGGTGAGATAATAACAACTACAGAAATGGAAAGGAACCTGGGGTAGTCATATCAGATTAACTTAAGGTGGGCAAGCAATGTGAGAAGGCAGTAAGAAGAGCTGGTGGGATACTCGGAAGCATAGGGAGAGGCATCACCAGTAGAAAACAGGAAAGTTGTCATTCCTTTGTACAGACAGTTGGTAAGACCCAGTCTGGAGTTCTGCGTCCAGTTCTGGAGACCCCATCTCTGCAAGGACATAGACAGGATGGAGGCTGTTCAGAGGAGGGCTAACAAAATGGTGCAGGGTCTGCACCAAAAGACATACGAGGAGAGACTAAAGCAGCTTAATATGTATACCCTTGAGGAAAGGAGGGAGAGGGGGGACATGATATAAACTTTCAAGTATCTCAAGGGAATTAACAAAGTACAAGAGGGTAGCATCTTTCAGAAAAAGAGATGTGCAAGAACAAGGAGGCACAATTTGAAGATAGAGGGAGGATGGCTCAGAGGTAATGTGAGGAAGCATTTCTTCACAGAGAGGGTTGTGGATGCATGGAACAGCCTTCCTGAGGCAGTTGTGGAGTCAGGAATAGTGGGAGAATTCAAGAATGCATGGGACAGACATAAGACAATTCTAGTTGGGGGGTAGGAGGAAGTAAGCTGTTTAACTAGAATCTGCAGCTTATCCATCAGGTAGGGAAATGGACAGACTAGGTGGGCCAAGCAGTCCTTATCTGCTGTCAAATTCTATATTTCTATGTTTCTATTTAAAACTTGACTTCTAAGCAATACTGACACATAAACTGCTCAGGTGAAGCATGCTGTCCATTTCCTATTCTGATCACATGTTTACAAGTACCACATTCAAATCCCCTCTGACCTCCAGCAAACTGCACCAGCTGCATTCCCATGTTTAACTCTTATATAACTGCTTTTGTGTAGCTTACAAATAGTACTATCCAGGCACTCCTAGCCCCCTTCACCTTCCCTAGCTGACATGCACAGACTGGTGGTGGTGCTTTGCTAGATAGTCCAGAAGTTTATAGGTACAGTGTAAAATGCCCCTCAGAAAAGAACTTGCAAAGTAGCCCTTTTTACGTTCGCTTGTGTGCATGCGCAAGGAATGTTTTGGGAGAGTAGCACACTTGGAGGTGTGCCTCTCCCACCCAATGCACTGCTCCCTTGAGCAGGCGTGGCATCCTGCACCAGTGGGTGCAGGAGCTCAGTATGACAACGGTGTTCCTCTGCTTCAAAGGAAAGCACCGCTGCCATACTGAGCGCTCCCCTCACATCACGTGCTACCCCAGCGACGTCACGCCGCCCCAAGCTTTGGTGCCACGCTGGGAGCCCACCCCAGCGTGGCAAGTTGTTTGCCGACGGGTGCCCAATCCCATCGGCTCCACGGCCCCTCAAGCTGTCCTGCTGCCATGCTGGGAGCCCACCCAGCATGGCAAACCTTCTGTTTACTTTGCCGATGGGGTGCCCAATCCCCCTGCTGGCTCCTCTCCCCTGCATAGTTTGGCGATGGGGTGCCCAATCCCTGTCAGCTCCTCGCCCCCCAGCCATTTTTCTGCCACGCTGGGAGCTCACCCCAGCATGGCAAATGTCCCATGTCATCATTTTTTTAAACCTGTAAACAAAAACGTCCCGCTGGGCGCTGCCTCCAGCCCCCCACAACCCGCACCCACCCACTGCGCACCCAGTTTCCTCACACCCCCACACCCCATACTTACTCTCCAGACTCCGGCGGACGATCTTCAGTGGACCGGGAACATGTCTGCACTCTTCAAAGCTGACCACGAACTGAGGAAATGCCGTAAGCTGTATAATGGGCTATATAGGGGTTTCAACTTTAATGCATATCTCAGTCATTTTTTGGAATTTGTGCACCAAATTTTCAACATGGGAATTTTGGGACCCCTTCTCATGAATGATGTCACTGTCATGGCGTTATTCGGGCCTGAAGGGTGATTTCGCAGGCCCTGTGCAGTCACTGTGCGAAATCACCCTTCAGCCTCGAATAACACCATGACAGTGACATTATTCATGAGAAGGGGTCCCAAAAACCCCATGTTGAAAATTTGGTGCAAGAATTCCAAAAAATGACTGTTTTACGAGCGTGCGTTCTGCAGTTCCTACACAGGCTCGTAAGTTCGCGAATTTTCAATATTTTCACTCCAGATTTTCAACATTGCCATTTTATCACACCTTCTTATGAGTTGTACAGCTGTCATTTTTCACATCTCACCCAAAATGTGCTTCTGCCCATGTAGCGCACAATGGCGCAGTCGGTGTGCGAAATCAATGTATGGAATACATTAAGAAAAATCACAGTGACACTGTTCATGAGCAGAGGTCTTAAAATGGCTATGTTGAAAATTTGGTGAAAAATTCCTAAAATGACTGTTTTATGAGCGCATGCTAGGCAGTTCCTACGCATCACTGCAGACGCTTAAGAATTTTAATATTTCCACTCCAGATTTTCAACATTGCCATTTTACCACACCTCCTCATGAGCAGTACAGCTGTCATTTTTCACATCCTGCCCAAAATGTGTTTCTGCCCATGTAGTGCACAATGGCGCAGTCGGTGTGTGAACTCAATGTATGGGACACATTAAGAAAATCACAGTGACACTGATCATGAGCAGAGGTCTTAAAATGGCTGTGCTGAAAATTTGGTGAAAAAATTCCTAAAAATGACTGTTTTATGACTCTGTGTTGCGCAGTTTCTACGCACGCTCGTTAGTTTGCAAATTTTCAATAGTTTCACTCCAGATTTTCAACATTGCCATTTTACCACACCTCCTTATGAGCAGTACAGCTGTCATTTTTCACATCCTGCCCAAAACGTCTTTCCGCCCATGTAGTACAATGACGAGTCGTGTGCGAAATCAATGTATGGGACACAGTAAGAAAATCACAGTGACACTGTTCATTAGCAGAGGTTTTAAAATGGCAATGTTGAAAATTTGGTGAAAAAAATCCTACAAATGACTGTTTTACGAGGATGCGTTGCACACTTCCCACGCACGCTCGTAGGTTTGCGAATTTTCAATATTTCCACTCCAGATTTTCAACATTGCCATTTTACCACACTTCCTTATGAGCAGTACAGCTGTCATTTTTCACATCCTACCTATGTAGCGCACAATGGGGGTAGCAACAAGGTCATGCTGTCAATTTATTGTGCAAATACCAGCAATCGCACAGGGCATTAGGGTAAAGCACCATACATGCCAAACACCACTGCAAATACCTGCAAGCGAACGTTCGGCATTGACAAATGCTTGTTAAGGATTATCACCACTTTTTTTATTCCCTTTTAACTAGAAATAGCCCAGCCTGCAGCTTTTTACTGATTACTCTGATCTATCTCAAGGTCATTACAAGATGTATTTGTTTATAAATATGACAAGATAGATTTTCCTTTAGCACTGCTGTTATTTGCAATATTAGACTATATTCAAGTCTTGATTGTCCAAGACAACCATAACAGTTACCATAACAGGTTTGCAAACTTCAACAAAATGACTTCAAGTCACCAATTTTCTATAGACTAAATCTCATCCTTCACTTTATCATAACCACAGCTGTAGTATAAAGAATAGGCTAAGAATAAATGCAGGATTTCAAATTAAGTTCATTTTTCTTGGGTTTTTGTGTATTTCTCACCAGTCCCAAGGGAGCATCTGTTTACAGGCACCACAAGACAGTACCAACTCGAAATTGCTTATGCTTGATGAGTTTTGAGTATTTTCGAATCCCATTGATTTCTGTTTGGTTTAAAATGTATGATTGTTTTGCCACCTCTTGCTTACATGTGTGTGTTGTCCTCTGTTCTTCTCAGTACCACATATTATGTCATTCCACAGTGCTTCTATATAGTGATAGTCTTTGGCTTTTAGCTTTCTGGTGCTCTATCCCACTACTGTCTCTCTGGCTGTCTCTCCAGCACTTCTCTTTCTTGGTTCACCTGTATACAGGTCCTGCTTCTTCTCTTCTCTTCTCTTCTCTTCTTTTTCTCTTGAAACTCATACTGTTTCCTGTATGTACTCCTTCCTGTGTGCTTTCCACTGCCTGCTCCTCTCTGTTCCACTTCAGCTCTGCTTATCAGATTGTCACAATCAATCACTGTTCTGCTCCATCCTTTCCACTAACAATTAAATCAAATTTCTGTATAAGGTCACCTGAAATTTTCGAATAATGTTCCTGAAAGTGTCTTCTAACAACTCTTGGAAGCACAAGTGTGTACTCCAAGAGAAAATTCATTTTCAGGACAGGGAGTGGGGGTGGGGTTGTTTTGAACTCTGACATATTGGAAGAAGAATATGAACTGCTAGGGCAACTTATGGGATGGACAATTGACAGCATATGGGGATCAACATCGTGTCACTGGTTGTTACAAAATTCCTAAAAAACAAAAATCACATGCCATGTGAAATGACAAAACATGACACTGGGTACAACTGTGCATTACAAGCATATAGTATGTATAACCCCTCCCCCCAAAAAACACTGCATGAATCATACAATAAATTAAACTAATCACAACACAAAAAAAATGATTTCTAGTTACCCCTTTCATGCGGGATCTCCTTCTAACAGAGGATGATGCAGTGTTTACATACCCTGCTCTCAGTATATTTGCTGAGGGCAGCTTAGAATTACCGGGACAGAAAATTGAGGGAAATGAGTTTTAAGTACAGTATTTGGGATGGAAGAACTAAAAAAAAACTCAGAAGCCCTCTGTATTTTTATTCTAGGTACAGAAATTTTCACAGTGCCCAGACTTCCTTAGTGAGTTCTGGACTTTTCTAACAGAGATTCAAATTTTCAAGTCATTGGGAACAGTTCCCTGCATACATTGGTGGAGTAAAAAGCATTTTGTTGATCCTTCTATTACCCTACAGTCAGCCCATCCAGCTAACTGTACATAGAACAGTAATGAGTATCCTAAGGATTATCTACAGACATCCAAAGCATACAGTTTGTGCAGTGCATTATGCAGTCTGGTGTCAGTTGCAGTCCATGCTCGTGTGTGCATATGTGTGTGTGTGTGTGTGTTTATTTTTATTCAAAAGTTCCATAGAATGCTGGCCCAACAATGCAGTGATATGGTTACCACTTGCAGCACCAGTGACCCAGGGTCTGGAGTGACCTAGGGAGTCAGAGGGTAAGCCAGGAGGAGGAGGATTGACCATCCCAGGAGTGCTCTCCTCCTCTGGGGAGTGTGGGGAGCTCTCAGCTGCTGCACTACCAGCTACTAGCAGAGGCTAGGGGCTGGGGGCTGGTGCATGCAGCTGACACTGAAAGTGGCTGGCACAGGCAGACTTCAGCTATGCAATGCATGGAAGCATGTGTGGCGTGGTCCTTGGGAGCATTGCATGCCTACACCAGGGTCAGGCCACAGAAAGGAGAACAAACAATCCTCTGGGAAATTTGAAAGCCAAGCCCTGTCAGTGCCACACTGGGGTGCAACCCAGCTGCTCCCACCACATCTGGCCCTCTTGTCTTCTGCAATGTGTGGGGTATGTAGCCACGGTGATGTGACCTTCGATGGAATGGATAGGGAGGTTGAGCACAGGAACTGCGGCCAGTGCGGTGCTGCTGGGTGACAGACAGATTATAGGGGAACCAGAGGATTGCTCCACCAGCCAAGGAGGTAAAAATATGTACAAAAAAAGTTCCATAGAATACAGGATAAGTTGCATGAGAAGCAAGTTTTGTTTACAGAACATCCAAAGTCAATAAAAATAACAATAAATACATAAACTGACATACGCAAAATCAATTAAGACAAGTGCAGATAGTTTGCTCCTACAACAATAATCTTTTCTGGCCATGTTTGAAAATACCACAGGTGGCTGAAATTCTGAGCTGAGTAGAGAGATTGATCCATGAGGATGGAGCAGCATAGGAAAAACATCCTTTCCCAAAGTGTGTTTGAAACATAGGCAGGAAAAATCCACTATGAGACATATCTGTACATCTGTATTTGTGGATGGGAACTTAAAGCCTTTCAGATAGGTAGGTGGGGTCTGGGATCATGGTTTTGTACGTAGGGGATAGCTAACGGAACGTGCATGTGCAGGAAGGTGACAGCCAGTTTAATTGATGCAATAAGGTGCAATGGTATTCATCCCATTAAGATTTTAAAATAAAGCAATGCAACTTATAATAAACAGTATTCAAGTTGAAGCAGAGGCATGGTGGTAAATAGTGTCACAATAATCTAGGATATGGAGTACGGCTTGCACAGTAAAATGTTTATGGTCCAAGCTTGACAGGCAATAGCAGGCACATTTAGGTGACCCAGGCATTGACAGACTTATAAAATAATTTTGTTAATATGGGTTTTGAAGGTCAAGGAAGAAGTAAAAGTTAGTTCACAATATTTAAATTCAATTACAAGCTCATGTGGGTTGTTTTTTAAAGTGAATGAGAAAGAAGAATTTGCTAATGACAGAGCTGACTGAGACTTGAACAGTATGGCTGGAGTCTTTTTACTATTTAGAAGTAGAAGCTTATCAGAGAACCAGTTCACAATTTTGTCTAAATCTCCCTGGAGAATTGAGGAATGAGAAGATGGATTTTATGAGCATAAAAAAGGACTGTCATTGGCATGAAGTTGGGCTAAACAGTGGTCAACAATAGACAGTAGGGGATCTACAAAAGTATTAAATAAAACAGGACCAAGTATAGACCCTTGAGGAACCCCAGTGGAGATGGAGAGAGAAGAAAAGCAACCATTCCAGAACACAGACTGAGTTTTCCATTGTAAGTAAGATGAGAACCAGGTGACAGCATTTGTGGAAAAACTACAGTATAACAAGATAGATGAGCTAGAAGCAATAAGTGGTTGATCACTGTAAAGGCTTTAGACAGGTAAATAAAACCTGAATCAGCAAGATACCCTTTATCCAATGCCCTAGAGACAGAGCCATGAAAATAAATTACTTTTGTTTGGGTAGAGTGATTTGGTCTAAAGTCTGACTGAAAATTGGAAAAGATCTGGTAACTGACCAGCTATTCAGAAAGCTGAGAGATAACAGTTTTTTCCATACTTTGAGAAATTACAGGAAGCAGGGAAATTGGGCAGGGAAAGGGAAATGTTCTACTACAGTTTTGTCCCTGTCTTAATTCAAGCAGATAACTAAAGCATGTTTCCATGCCAAGGGAAACGTTTTGGTGGTAAAAGATAAATTAAAAATGTGGGCTACAAGAGGGGCCAAAATATCAGCACTGCATCTAAATAAACAAGCATTTGTCAATGCCAAATGTTGTTGAGCTGGTATTGGCTTTGGTAGTGCAGTGCAGAAACACATTTTTGGTAGGATGTGAAAAATGACAGCTGTTCTGTTCACAAGGAGGTGTAAAACAATGGCAGTGGTGAAAATGTGGGATGCAAATATTGCAAATTTGTGAAGTTACAAGGGTGCTTGGGAAATGCACAATGCACGCTTGTAACATAATCATTTTATGGATGTTTGGCACCAGATTTTCAACATAAGCATTTTAGCACCTCTGCTCATATACAGTGTCACTGTCATTTCCTCAAACTGTCCCAAAAAGTGATTTCGCACAGTGACTGTGCTATTCTGCACCGGACGTGCGAAAACGCATTTTGGGCAGGATATGTAAAATGACAGTTGTACTGTTCATCAAGAGGTGTGAAACAATGCCAATGGTGAAAATCCAGAGTGAAAATATTACAAATGCACAATGTTCCGAGCGTGCGTGCAAACTGCGCAACGCACGCTCGTAACACAGTCACTTTTTGGATTATTGTCACCAAATTTTCAACATAGGCATTTTAGGACCTCTGCTCATGAACAGTGTCACTGTCATTTTCATAATCTGCCCCGAACACTGATTTCCCACAGCATCCACTGTATTGTGCGCCGGAAGTGTGGAAACACATTTCGGCCAGGATGTGAAAAATGACAGCTGTACTGTTCACAAGGAAGTGTAGAAAAATGACAATGTTGAAAATCTGGTGTGAAAATATTGCGAATTCATCAGGTTATGAGCGTGCATAGCAACTGCTCAAGCAGCATAAAACAGCCATTTTTGGATTTTTCAGCAAATTTGCAAAATAGGCTTTTGAGAGCTCACCTCATGAACACTGCCATTGTCTCAGACATCAGGTCCCAAAAGGTGATTCCACGCAGTGAGTGCGAAATCACCTTTCAGGACTGATTAACATCATAACAGTGACATAATTCATGAGGAGGGGTCCCAAAAACCCCATGTTGAAAATGTGGTGCAAAAATTCCAAAAAATGCCCAAGATATGCATCAAAGTTGAAAAAACCCTATTTATTCCATTATGCAGCTTACCTGCATTTCCTCTGTTCAGAGTTGGCTTTGAAGAGTGCAGACATGTTCCTGGTCCACCGAAGATTGTCACGCTGAGCTCCGGAGGTAAGTATGGGGTGAGGGGTGTTGGGAGACAGGGTGTGCAGTGGGTGGGTGCAGGTGGTGAGAGGGGGGTAAGGACACTTCGAGGGACCATTTTCTGTTTACAGGTGTTAAAAAAACATCAATGATGGTTTTCTTTTTTAAAAGGTGTTTTTTTTGGGGGGGATACAGTAGCCGATGGGGGTTGGGCACCCTGACTCGCACATAGAGAGTGGGACACTAGCTGAGGGATTGGGCACCCCTCAGCACAGAAGAAGGGTAGACTATCATGCCGACTTGAGTGGGCTTCTGCAAGGCTTTAAAGTGGGAAAGGGAAGGAACGATGCCGAGGGGATTGGGCACCCCTCGGCATGGAAAAGGAGGAGGGAACACATTATGCTGACAGGGAGTGGACTCCCCCGTCAGCACATACATGAGGGGCAGGGTAAGCTGACCAGTGGATTGGGCACCCCCGAAGTCAACAGTTTAGCGGCAACTGTGCTGCCATGTTTGTAGCTGGTGAAGCATGTAGGAAGGTTCGCTGCATGTGATGAGCTTTGCTCGCATTGCAGCGGACCTTTCCTTTGATGTGATCACCACATTAGTATGCATGGTGTGGCACCAGCATGCAGGCTGATTGGGGAATGAAGGACACACCTACTCTTGTGTGCCCTGCATTCACCCAACAGTGACCATGTCTCCAAATCTCCACTACTGCAATATGTTGGCTGCGCAAGGGCACCAACATAAAAATTGTCTAGATTGTCAATTTCCAAAGCTTTATCTTCTCTCAACAAAGATAGCAATTTAAAAACATCATTACATTTCGTGTACATGAAGAAAATGTAGGTCTTGAGAGAGGATACATTGCCAGGGGATTAAAAGACAATCCAGTGGTGGATAAACCAGCTTTTTAATAGCAGAGCAGGAACCACAGGAAAAATGTATAAATACCTTCTTTAGAATAAACATTGGAGCCACCACAAAACACATTTGTGGTGGAAGATGCACAAGGTACCATCCAGACATAGTCAACCACGTGCCAGAATTTCTTAGGATTATTTCTAACATTAACCAGATTTCTCTTAAAGAAGTAGGGTTTAGATTTCTTTATAATGGAGATACAGTAATTAAGAAATTTATGAAAAGTCTGCCATGTCTCTGCAGTATCTAGTTTCTTGGCCTTTTGATATAGTTTATCTCAGCACTTCAACTAGGAATTAATACAAAGAGACACCCAAGTAACATACTTAGATATAGCCCTATTCTTTCCTATATAATGCCAGGAAGCATCTACCTTAGGGAAGGAAAACAACTCCCCCCAATGAATCTTGAGCAAACCAGAATGAAAAGCCTCCAAACTAAAATTCTTAAAACAACAAAACCTAATGGTGTTAGAAGTAAATTGGGGAGCAAAAAGATTCACTGTTCAAAATGATGAGGATGAGATCACTGAATACGTTTCCCCAGTAACCAGAAGAGCTAACTGGGTGCACAGGGTAAACAAAAATCTAGTCTAAAATAATAAAAATCTTTGGAATCATAACAGCAGTGCAACGAAAAAGAGCTAAAATTTGACAGGACCTTTTTTTCTTCCTAATCACTGTCAGATGTTTTCCAGTTTATTTTCTTGGGAACATTTTCAGTTGTTGTTATCATTTATGAATGTTATGAAAGTTTTAAAATAATTATTTCTCAAGAAAAAAAGATGGCTGCCTCAGTTTTACATAGAAATAATATTGATGAGCTGAGGAGGGTAAGAATCCTGAACAAAATGCAAATGTACAGTACACAGCATAGGAAGCTTCCAGAAAAAACAAGATGGGGGCTGGCAGTATAGCCTAGAGGTTAGAGTAATGAGCTGTGAATGAGATTGGTACATCCAGCAGACCTGGGTTTGATTCCCACAACCTCCAGTTGCATATTTTGTAACTCTGAGCAAGTTACTTAACTACCCTAGTGCTCCTGTCACCCCCGAAAAGAGGCACTTGTGCCTAGTAGGCCTTTCCCGGTTACCAGCGGAATAAAATAAAATAAAAATAAACAGTTCTGCCAATATTTTTCAAAACCATAGCTGAAAATTAGCTTTTTGGAATAACCTTTTTCATTCCACTGCTGCTTTGATTATATTATTCAAACCAAGAGGGGCAAGGGAAGACTTAATATAAATCCCCTGCTGGAGGGTCAGTTTGCATTAATGTCACCCATTAACATGGGATGTTGAAACTCACCCAGAGAGTAAATCAGTGAGTACAGCTGTGGAAATGTTGCTGTTTTACGTTTGGTGGGGGACAGTGCACGCTGCCAACTAAAATCTCCCTTCCAGATAGTTTATGGAAACAAACATAGAATTAATCAAACCACCCATGGAGTGGATCTGACAACTGAGCATGAAATGGAAGAGTGAAAAAATAATGCAGCACCACCTCCTTGTATATTCTTATCTGACCTCAAAACTGTATAATACGAAAGGTTGATGTCTGAATCAGAAAAGGGGAAATCTAACCAAGTCTCAATTACAGCAAGGTTGGAAAGGTGAGAGGCAAAGGACCAGTTTACCAACAGGTCTCTTTTGGGGAGGAGACTTTTAACCTTAGAATAAAAAAAAAAAAAGGTTTTAAAGAGGAGAGCCAGGATTTGTTTCTATGTCACCTGTTACTAGCAAAGATAAGAAAACAAGAACTTCTTGTTTGGGAGCAGAAAGTGAGTGATCAAAGATCCACAAAAGACTCACCATCCTAGAAGGAAAAGAGTAGCTCTCCATCACCCCCTAGCTGCTGGAGGGCTGACTCTGAGGAAGTAAGGAGACTACTGAGAAACATAGAAAGTTTGTGTCTCAGAACAGGAAGATCAAGAGTTTAAAGAGCACAGAGGCAGTAAGCAGGGAGAAAAACTATAGCTAACTAAACAGAGGAAAGAGTAAGTATTCAAAATGACAGTTAAGGGGTCAGAAATAAGACATGATGGGAGTAGTGCGGTGCAGTGGCTGTGGAGCGGCAGTCTTCCGGGAGACATTCTGGAGGATGTGGTGTTCTCCCATCTGTAGGCACCTCTCTGGGCTGAGGGAGGAGGTTGCTCATCTCCAGGCTGAGTTGGTCAGGATTTGGGGGACCTCCTCTCCCACCCAGGGACCACCAGGACCACTGCCGTTGCCTCAGAGGTTGCCAAGAAAGAGGAGTGTTTGGACCATAGTGGGCTCAGGGAGGGTGAGGGTGGTGGAACAGAGGTGCATTCCTCCAGTTGTACCTCTCCACAATTCATATGCCGCTCTGGCAAAATGTGGTTCCTCTATGGATGCACCCTCAGTGGAGACCAAGGAGGATGTTGGGATCCTCCACAAAGAAGACTCACAGGAGGGTGGCATGGGACCCCACAGGGGAAGGAAACAACTCCTGGAGGGGACTCCATTGGTAGGAGGGTAGAACTGAGGGAGGAAGGGGAGAGGGAGGTAAGATGCCAGCCTGGCACCATGGCTTGGAGGGACAGGGAGCAAATCCTCAGGATAACAGGAGCAGCTACATGGGAGAGTGAGCTGGATGTCACTCCACCTAGAGACAAATGATCTGGCTAAGAAGGAGATCAGAGCAGTACAGGAAGAGTTTTTGGAGTTGGAGAGGGGCCTTAGACAAGTAGCATGCACTGTAACATTCTTGGAGGTGCTGGCCACCTATGGCATGGGTGAGGCTAGGGTGCTCCACAGCATGGGATTCAATCAGTGGTTGAAAAACTGGTACTGAGCTCAGGGGTTTGGCTTCATTGGGAACTGGGGGTCCACCTGGAGTAATGTAGGCCTATACTGGCATGATGGTCTGCATCAGTCCAGGAGGGGAAACAGGATCCTAGGTGATAGGTTTAAATACTTCATTGGCAAGCATTTAAACTAGCCAAGGGGGGAGGCAATGGAAAGGAGCAGAGAAATCCTAGCCCCCCCACAAAAAAAACAGGACAGTAAGTGAGGTAAACACCAAGACAGAGACATCAGCAGGGAGAAGGGCAGGGGTAAATGGAGAAAATGACAAAGGTAATAAGGTCACAGATAAGGGAAAAAGGGGTAAGGCCATCAAGAAATGGAGGGCAATGAGTACCAATGTCCATAGTCTGGGCAACAAGCTTCCTGGACTGGTCGTCTTGTTGGATGAGGGATGCCTGGATATTGTAGCAGTCACAGAAACATGGCACACAGAGAACCATGATTGGGATGATAACATACCAGGGTGCACAACCAACAGGAGAGACAAGAAGGGGAGAAGAGGGGGAGGAGTAGCTCTCTGTGTAAGGGAAGGGATAAAAGCAACAGAACAAAAGAGTAAACAGGGAGAAGAGGAGGCATTGTGGGTCACCTTAGAGACTAGAAATGGCACCACAATCCTCACAGGGGTTGTATACAGATCCCCATCTTAGGGGGAAGGAATGGACAAGGATATGACAGAAGGCATCCTGATGATGGCAGAGAAAGGGGAGATACTGTTGGTGGGGAACCTGAATATGCCAGAAGTTAACTGGAGCACCTTTGCTGCAGCCACATCCAAGAGCAGGGCCATCCTCGATGCCCTACAGGGGGCATGCCTCAGACAGCTAGTTTTGGAACCCACTCATGAGGGAGCAATCTTAGACCTTGTATTCTCAAATGGGGCAGTGAGAGGATCTCAGATCTAGAAGTGGGTAGCCATCAGGGAACAAGTGACCAACAAACAGTGTGGTTTATGATAAACTCAGCTACAGAGTCAAGCCATACAAAAGTGAAGGTACTGTACTTCAGGAGGGCTGACTTTGGCAAGGTGGAAGAGTGCCTTAGAAAAGCACTAGCATACAGGCTTGAAGGAGGGGTGGAGCAATGATGGGGAAACATCAAAACTGCCGTCACAGAGGCAACAAGCCTTTGTTTGTCAAATAAATAAATCAAAATGAAAGAAAAAGCCACTATGGTACTCAAAAGAGGTGGTGGGGAAGGTTAGGGAGAAAAAGATAAAATTTAGGAAATATAAGGAAACACAGAAGGAGAAGGACAGAGACCTGTACCAGTTAAGGCAGAATCAAGCAGGGAAGGCAGTCAGAATAGCAAAGGCCTAAACTGAGAAAAAGATATGCAACTCAGTAAAGAAGGGGGATAAAACCTTTTATAGGTAGGTCAGGGAGTGTAGAAAGACAAAGGGAGGGATAGTGAGGCTCAATAGAATGGACGGTGGGTGGGCAGAGATGGACAGTGAAAAAGTAGAGATACTGAATGAATACTTCTGCTCAGTATTCACAAAAGAGGAGGAGGAGGAGGTACCTAATCCAATTAACAGAAGCACGCTGGATGGGGGGGGGGTCGATCTCAGTCCTTTCACAGAACAAAGGGTTCTGAAAGAACTCCTCATATTGAACTACAAGAAGACCAAGTTCATGATTTTCACCCACCCTCAAAACACAAAACAGAAACTTTGCCCCCAGATCCTAACTGCTGACAAAACCCCTCTCGACCAAGTGACCCACTTCAAATATCTAGGTGTCAACCTGGACCCAGCTCTCAATTTCCACCAGCACATACATCACCTGTCCACGGCCCTCAAACGTCCACATTGGACTGCTATACCACGTCAAACACTGCCTTACCCAAGACACCTTCCGACTTGCAGTCTCTTCCTCTATCCTCTCCCTCCTCAACTATGGTATTCTTGTTTATAGTGCTTCCACCACCTCAGCCCTAAACAGGCTCCGCCTCTCCCTCAACAAAACCTGTCACCTAGTCCTGGGCTGTGACCGCCTCACACACACCTGCTCCCTGTATAACTCCACTAACTGGCTTAACCTCGACAATAGGATCAAATTCCACACCTGTCTTATGGCCAAAAAAATCACCCTAGGTCTCTCCACCTGGGTCTCACCACCCTAATCTACCCGTCCACTACCCCTAAATTAACTCGTAATGCCAGCAAACAACTCACAGTTCTCCGATGCCATACCTCCTGGATGAATGACCTACCCCACCTCGTCACAACCCAAAACTCTATTGGACTCTTCAAAACCCACCTCATGGGCCACCTCCAGACCCTAAACTGCTGTGACTGTTATTAACCCTGTCATAACCCCCCCCCCAGCAATATCAATGGCCTCTGGCTGGCAAACCCCCTCGCCATTTCTCCTTTCCTTCTCTCTTACTAAATGCCTATCTGAATCTCCATAAGTCTGTTAGTTCAAGACTGCGAGCTTTATTTCTTACTTTTACCATGTATCAAGTGTGTTTATGTTCCCTGCACTGTTTACGTTACCTTGACTTTGTACTGTTCAAAATATATGACAAGGAACCTATGCAAATTGTTCCCTGCACTGTATGTTACCTTAACTTTGTACTGTTCATTACATGTGATGTGGAACCTTTGTAAATGGGTCTCTGACTCAAAGGTAATTCCCAATCTCTGAAATAAATAAAATAAAAATAAATAAATAAAACTGAAGGTGGACAAAGCAATGGGGCCTGATGGTATTCACCCCAGAACCATAAAAGAATTAAGGAGAGAACTGGTGACACCACTGACTACCCTTTTTAACAAATCATGGGAGGATGGAGTAGTACCTGAGGACTGGAGGAAGGCAGATGTGATGTTCCTTCACAAAAGTGGGAGCAAGACAGAGGCAGGAAACTATAGACCTGTCAGTTTGACCTCTGTGGTAGGGAAAGTGATGGAATCATTTCTGAAGGAAAGAATTGATGAGTACCTAGAAGCAAGTGGGACACAGGACCCAAGGCAGCATGGGTTCACAGTGGGAAGGTCATGTCAGATTAATCTAATTGACTTCTTTGACTGGGTGACCAAAGTAGTAGACCAGGGAGGGTCTGTGGACATGGCCTACCTAGACTTTAGCAAGGCATTTGACACAGTCCCACACAAAAGATTAATAAACAAATTAACCAGCCTGGGAGTGGGTCCCAGGGTGGTAGACTGGGTAAAACATTGGCTGGACAACTGGACACAGAAGGTAATTGTAAACAGGGGCCACTCTGAAGAAAGGGGGGTTACTAGTGGCAGAGGGAATGGAAAGAAAAGTGTGCCTCTTTGCAGATGACACAAAGATCTGCAACAGGGTTGATACATAAGGAGGCGTGGAAAGAATGAGAAGGGACTTGGCAAGGTTGGAGGAATGGTCAGAAGTATGGCAGCTTGATTCAATGCAAAGAAGTGCAAAATAATGCACCTGGGAAACAAAAACCCAGGGGAAGATTACATAATGAGGGCGGGAGTAACAACAGTAAAAATGGAAAGGGACCTGGGGGTAATCATATCAGATGAACTTAAGGTTGGCAAGCAATGTGAGAAGGCAGTACAGAGGGCTGGGGGATACTGGGATGTATACAGAAAGGCATCACCAGCAGAAAACAATAAGTTGTTATCCCTCTGTACAGACAGTTGGTGAGACTCCATCTGGAGTACTGCATCCAGTTCTGGAGACCCCATCTGCGCAAGGACATAGGATGGAGGCAGTCCAGAGGAGGGCAACTAAAATGGTGCAGGGTCTGCAAAAGAAGCCATATGTGGAGAGACTAAAGGAGCTTATTATGTATACCCTTGAGGAAAAGAGGGAGAGTGGGGACATGATAGAAACTTTTAAGTACCTCAGTGGAATCAACTAAGTCCAAGAGGGTAGTAGCATCTTTCAGAAAAAAGATGTGCAAGAACAAGGGCAGAGAGGTGGGGTGGCTCAAGAACAATGTGAGGAAGCATTTTTTCACAGAGAGGGTGGTCGATGCATGGGACAGCCTTCCTGAGCAGGTTGTGGGGTCTAAAACTGTGGGAGAATTCAAGAATGCATGGGACAGACATAAGGCAATTCTTGGGGGCGGGGTAGGAAGAAATAGGCTGTTGGTTAACTAGGATCTGCAGCTTATCCTGTAGGTAGGGAAATGGGCAGACTAGGTGGACCAAGCAGTCCTTATCTGCCGTCAAAGTCTATGTTTCTATGTTTCTAACAAAGCAATAACAGTTAGGAAAAAGGGTATGTAGGACTATTTTTTGACTAACAAAGCCACCTTGGACTATGGGAAAAGGAGCTAAGGGAACAAAATTTAATACCTTTCAAAACCGGATAACTAGAATAATCCACAGTGGGGATGTCACACCAGGGTGGAGGAAAAGAGAACATAGAAACATAGAAGCACAGAAGTTGATGGCAGATAAGAACCGCAAGGCCCATTCAGTCTGCCCATTTCTTTTTCTACCTTATAAATGTGCCATCAGCCTTTGCTCTGTCAATGGCCTAATTATTCATACTAATCTGTATTGCTCCCTTATGCCTCTCCCATGCCTGTTTGAAGCCCTGCACTGTATTCATATCCACCACTTCCTGAGGTAGGCCGTTCCATGCATCCACCACCATTTCTGTGAAAAAGAACTTCTTCACATTACCCCTTAATCGGCCTTCCTCTAATTTCATGCTGTGTCCTCTTGTCCTGCTATTTCTCTTATACTGAAACATGTTAGACTCTTTCACCTTATAAATGCCCTTAAGGTGTTTGAATGTTTTGATCATATCAACTCTCTCCCTCCTTTGCTCTAGGGTATACATATTGAGCTCCTTTATTCTGTCTTCATATGTTTTCTGATGCAGTCCCTGCACCATTTTGGTTGCCCTTCTCTGGACTGCCTCAATTTGGTTAATGTCCTTGTGAAGGTGTGGCCTCCAGTACTGCATGCAGTACTCCAGATGGGGCCTAACCAGTGTCTTGTAAAGAGGGATTATTACCTCCCTCTTCTGATTTGTGATACCCCTACTAATACACCCTAATATCCCCTTAGCCTTACCTACTGCTTTAGTGGTCTGTTTGGATGATTTCAGGTCATTGGTTATGATGATGCCCAAGTCTCTTTCTTCCCACGTGACTGCCAGCAACTCCCCTCCCAGCCTATAGGTGGCTTCAGGGTTTCTCTTCCCTATGTGCATGATTTTGCACTTTGCATTAAATCCCAGTTGTCACTTTTCCGACCATTTTGCTAGTTTATCCAGATCTCTTCTCATTCTGCCCACCCCATCTGGATCATCTACTCTGCTGCAGATCTTGGTGTCATCTGCAAATAAACAGCCTTACCCTCCAGTCCATCTGTAATGTCACTGATGAAGATACTGAAGAGGACTGGCCCCAGGACTGATCCCTGAGGTACCCCACTTGTGACTTGCATCTCTTCTGACTGTATACCATTTACCACCACTCTCTGTTTTCTGCCCGTCAACCAGTTTGCCACCCAGTTGACCTACTTCTGACCCACTCCAAGCCTACCCAGCTTATTAATCAATCTTCACTGTGGAACAGTATCGAAAGCTTTGCTGAAGTGAAGGTAGGCGACATCGACTGCTCCCCCTTGGTCCACCACTCTGGTTACCCAGTCAAGGAAATCTATGAGATTAGTTTGGCAGGACCATCCTTTTGTAAACCCATGCCGTCTTGTATCCTGTGCTCCTATGGATTCCAGGTGTTGCACTATCCTTTCCTTAAGGAATGCCTCCATAATCTTGCCCACTACTGAGGTAAGACTGACTGGTCTGTAGTTCTCTGCCTCCTCCCTGCTACCACTCTTGTGGAGCGGGATCGCATGAGCCCTTCTCCAGTCTTTTGGGACCTCTCTTGTGCTCAGAGACTCACTAAACAGTTCTGATAATGGCTCTGCTAGTTCCACCCTTAGCTCCTTTAGTACCCTGTGATGTATGCCATCAGGTCCCATTGCCCTGAGCTTATCGAGCTCTTGCAGGACCCTTTCTTTTGTGAATGGACTAGTGCTCACCTCCCTCCCCCATGTGTCCATGGTGCTGAGCTGTGTGCCCTACCCTACTTTCTCTTCAGTAAATATTGAGCAGAAGTATCTATTTAGGATAGGTGCTTTTACATGATCCTCCTCCTCACACACGCCCTTATCTCCTTTGATCTTGGCAATACCCCCTATGGACTTTCCCCTTTCACTAATGTATCTACAGAAAGTATTGTTACCTTCTTTTACTCTCTCTGCTAGTGTTTCCTTGGTTTGGGCCTTTGCCTGCCTTACTGCCTTCCCTGCTTCCCTTAGGGAAGTTTGGTATGCCTCTCTATCTTCATCCCTCTGCGTTCCCTTATATTTCCTGAAGGCCAGCCTTTTGGCTCTGAACTTTTCTGCTACTGTTTTTGAGAACCAAAGTGGTTTCCTTCTTCTTTTGCATTCCTTTTCTCTCTAACACAGTGGGATGTTGCTTCAAGTATTGCATCCTTAATGCTTGCCCACTTTGCCTATACCCCCTCACCTGTATTTCTTTTTTTCCAGTGCTATAGTAGCTTAACCCTGTTGGCCATTTTATCAAAGTCAGCTCCGCTGAAATCCCATATTTTTGCCATGGAATGGGATGATTTAGTTGTAGTGGCCAAACTGAACCATACCATGTGATGGTCACTGGCCCCCAGGTGACCTTCTACCTGGAGATCTGTGATCCTTTCCTTGTTAGTCAGTAGTAGATCTAGGATAGCACTGTCTCTTGTGGGTTGTTGTACCAGTTGTTTGAGGACCTTCCCCTGCAGGGAATCCACCATGTGTTTAGTTCTGGCAGATGTTCCTGCTAGTATTGACCAATCTGTATCTGGCATGTTGAAGCCTCCCATTATCAGAACCTCCCCTTTAGCTGTCATGTTTTGAATATCTTCTAACAGTAATGTATCTATGTCCTCCCCCTGATCAGGGGGCCTGTAGACAACTCCAGTTCTTGAGGCTGTCCCGTTTCCTGTTTCCAGGGTGACTCACAATTCTTCTGACTCCCTATGTGTATTCTGAATTTCTGTAGCTTTGATACTTTCGTTGACATACAGGGACACTCCACCCCACTATTTGCAACTCTGTCTCTTCTGAATAGTACATAGCCAGGTACTGAAGTCTCCCAAGTGTGGTTACTGGTAAACCATGTCTCGGTAATTGCTACTATGTCCAGTTTAGCCTCTGTCATTATTGCCTGCAGGTCTGGGATGTTGTTTCCCAGACTGCTAGCATTTGTCTATATGATTTTCTGTTGGTCAGGTTTCAGTGTGTTAGTTGTTGGGTGAGGTCTGGCATGTCCCCTGTGTGTTGTATGGGGAGCTGGACCTTTTTTCTTACCTGGTGATGCAAATGGACTGCAAGCATGCTGAACTCTTGTTTGAGCACTAGCTGAGGGTGGAGGTGTTCTTCCCATTTGACATATGGTGTGCTGCACCCATCTCCCCATTTACTAGTTTAAATATTCTGCATCTTTAAACCCACTCTGCTGAGGCTTTGAAGAAAAAGTGTGGGATAATGCGATAAAACCAAAAGAAATAATGTAATGATAAAAGAAACACATATTTGAAGCAAGGATTGTGGGGATAAAAGTCCCAGCTTAGTTAGCTACCTAGAATCAAAGGTTAGTAAGTGACTAGAACAAACAATTAAAAATTGGCCTAGAATAATACAGGATGAAGTGCAGTGTCACAGGTTATCTGCATGGCAAAAGGGATTAACTCCCACTGAAACTGCATTGTTTGCTGCAGTAACTCTACTGCAGAATTCTGCAGAGTTGGATTTCATCCTGCTGGGATTCACTGTACATAGTTAAAAGTAAAAGGGTTACAAAAACTCAAATACTAAAGCCTTGTAAGTAACTTCGATAAATGGAGGAATAAAAATAAGAATAAGAAAAAGAGTGCGGACCTGGGTTCAAAATTCTGCAAGGAGTAAATCACATCAAGCAAAGGAAAATCAAAACTCTGAAGAGTAGCATTTAAAAAGAGCACAGCTGGAATAATAAGCCCCCAAATATACTCTCAGTATAAATGCAAGCTCTATGTTGATGTCCAAGGACAAAGAGAACAAATAAAAGGACAGTCTGCAGTCTTTTGGCAAATAAAATTATGGGATGTGATGTGAATTGTAGTCCCCCTGGCTCTCACCCAGGGAAATGTTCTGAGAGGCTTTTGTCTGATAACCCACTTACTGCCATTAAGTGGGAAACCAGATTATACCTAGAGTAGGAAGTGCAGTCACAAAGTTAACTTTACAGTTATTCAAAGTTATAAAATAGGATATGAACTGTAATCCTCCTGGCTCTCATCCAAGGACATGTTCCAAGAGACTTTTGTCTGGCACACCACTTACTGCCACTAAGTGGGAAACCAAATTACACCTGGAGTAGCTGATGCAGTCACAAAGATGTAATATGTGGAAACTGTGGAGGGGTAGTAACTTATAGGGTCTCTAGTGAATGAGGCTGCCAGCTAGAAAATGTTTGTGAAGGGAAAAACCTCAAAACCTTCTTCCAAAGTTAAAATGTGTAGGGAGCAGTGTTCAACAATACAAGGATTCCAGAGGGTCTTTCTTACCAGCCACACCGGAGCTCTGTAGAGAGTAAGTCTGAAGATGAGGATGAAAGGGAACAGGCAACAGGCATGAATGAAGATTGCGATTAACTGAGTGGAATGAATCCAGATTTAAAAGTCCAAATACTTCTGCTGAATGGTAGACACAGTTTTAGTGGCAACATTTTTCTCGAGTGGAGTTTGCACCAATCGTGTTTGTGCCCAGTGCTTGTGCTGGCAGTTGATGCAGGCTTATGTAGTGCTATAGCCCAACCACCTTACTTTGGAGCACAGTTGCAGGCTCCCCTGAGCCCCCTTGCCTACAGTGCAATGAGCCGGCTGTTGGATGAACACCTTAGCCAGGTGCAATACAGAGGCAGAACACAGAAAAAGTACAGGATAAGAGGTGTGTGTGTGTGTGTGTGTGTGTGTGTGTGTATGTGAATGTGTGTCTGAATGTGTGTGTGTGTGTGTGTGTGTGTGTGTGTGTGTGTGTGTTTGTGAAGTTTTATTGGAATTTTCCAAGTTAATAGTGACCATGTAACATAACAGTAATATATGCAGTTCAGTCTAGCCATTGTTCTTGTCTTTTTAAAGAACATTACAAAAGCTTCTAGCCTCTGCCTTCCCTATCTTCCTGAGCATCGCAAAGACCCCATTCATGTTCCCCTTAGCTTTTTGTTCTCTACTGAGGAGTTTGTTCCACCTGCTCCAGTCTTGGATCATATTTCATTCTCCCAAGACCCTGGAGCATCCTAGTTTATTACTGACCATTCACTGTTTCTGTAACATCTATCCCCATGCTGTCCAGAACTGCCTGCAGTGCGCTAAGTGCAAACTAGGTAATGTGTCACTGAGGGCTATTATCATATCCTATGTAGGGTTTCAATCCAGAAATAGATGCACTGCAGTATTTTGGTTCCTTCTACGCCTGCTGCAACCCATTGCATAGCTGCTTATTATTATTAAAAAAAAAGATTTTTATAGATGTATTCTATCTATAACCCAACTCAATTCTCTGCCCTGATGCTGCAATCTTCTTCCATTTCACTGAAGAATATACTGAAGAGTGAAGGTTGATGGACCTATGGGTCCAGGATGGCCCAATTCTAAACCTGATTTACTGTTTTTCTTTTTTTTTTCATACAGGCCAACTAAAGCTTCAGTTAAATTGCCAAGTGAATGAATAGCATGCTATTGTTTTCTCTGCCCTTGTAGTATCTCATGCTGAAGGGACAAAACAATTGTTGTTTATATTGATGTTATGCTCGTGTATACTGTGGTACCTAATCTGCAGTCCTTGTTCACTGTTTAGGAACAAACAACTAAGCAATGCTGAATTGTGCTTAAACAAGTGCATCACTAATGCATTACACAAGTACCCTTTAGTGGTCATATTATAAAACCAATGTGTGTTACAAAGCAATTAACTAGGACAAGATTCAAACTATGTTTTGTTGACTTTAACAAAAACATGCTTATCAAATGCTTCTAGCTGAAATGTATGCTATTTCAAATTAGCTACCTTAATGTCTTGTGACATGAAAAACAAATGTTTGCTCTGTAAAATGTGTTGTATAAAATACAACCAGAGAGAGAGAGAGAGAGAGAAAGATGGTATTTCTTAATAACAATGCCTTCAAGATCCGATTTAATGCCGTAAATTGTGGTGTTTTGAAAATCTAATACCATCTACAAGTTTTTTCAACATCTGATATCAAAATGTTATCTGTGAGTAACAAGTTTATCTGCAGCTATTCAAAGTTATGGGACTTCAGCAGAAAGACACCAACATGTGGAATCGTGTACCATCTAACATGCCTCCAAATCACAATGTGACAAGTCATTCAATAAAAAGACTCCCACCATCTCCGAACATCTACACCAGATCAGACCACTGCTGGCAGGAATGCCAGCAAACAGCAACTCCCCCCCCACACACACACACACATGGATCAGGTAGAAACAAATATTTGTAAAAGACTGTGAGCCCATGTCAAACAAAACTCCATATTAACATTTTATCTTTGGTAAGAGATAAAAGGCCGGGAGTGATAATTTACCTGGAGGCCTGCGGGTTTACTGAGTGGCAAATGTGTATGCATGTTTTGCTGAGAACTGTACTAACTGTCTTAAGTTGAGTTAGTTATATGCAAAACTGAAATGGGACTCTTGCACCAAGGGTATCAGCTAAAAAGGAACTATTCAAAGAACATGCAGGTACCTTCCCAGCCCTGTCCTTCTGGTGGGAAGCAAAAGATTTTGCAAGAAACCAGCAAGAAACTGGTCATGGAACCAACTCGGCAGAAGGCAATACTGGACCTTGTGCTCACAAACAGGGACAGTGTGATGGGGGTAACAGTGGGGGAGCACCTGGGTAACAGTGACCACCAGTCATTGTGGTTTGAAATCACAGAAAGAGCAGAACCAAACCACACAAAAACACGATCCTGGATTTTAGGGGGGTGACTTTGGGAAAATGGGGAGATACTTGAAAGAGGCATTAAGGAATGGGACAGGAATCAGGGGTTGAGGAACAGTGGGCAGTATTTAAATGGGGATAACAAGAACAACAGAATTATGCATTAAGCAGGTTAGCAAGAAGAAAAGGAAGAGGAGACCATTATGGTTTTCCAAAGAGGTAGCAAAGAAAGTGAAAGCCAAAAAGATTGCATTCAGGCAATACAAAAAAACACAGGCAGAAGGGGATAAGGAGAAGTACCAGGAGAAGCAAAGAGAGGCAGGAAGGTCAGTAAGGGAAGCCAAAGCTCAGACAGAAGAACACATCGCAAAATCAGTGGGTAGAGGGGACAAAACCTTTTACAGGTACATAAGTGAAAAAGAAGAACAAGGAGGGATAGTGAGACTGAAGGGGAGGATGGGAGCGTGGAGGATGACAACAATAAAGCTGACATATTGAACAGGTATTTCTGCTCAGTCTTTACTGAGGAAGAGGGGATAATGGGTCTAAAGGGAGTACAAGGGTGAGAATGGTGCAGAATGGACACAAGTCCCTTTACCGAGAAAGGGTCCTGAAGGAACTGGAAGTAATAAGAGTTGATAAAGCAATGGGGCCAGACAGGGTGCACCCAGGTCCTTAAAGAACTAAGAGGTGGTGGCTGAACCTCTGGCTATCCTGTTTAGCTGATCACTGGAAACAGGGAGGTACCCAAAGACTGAGGACAGCAGATGTAGTCCCTTATACAAAAGTGGGAACAAAGAGGAAGCAGGGAACTACAGACCAGTCAGCCTCACCTCGGTAGTGGGGAAGATCATGGAAGCACTACTGAAGGAGAATTGTGGAACATGTGGTTGTCAATGACTACAGGACCCAAGGCAGCATGGTTTCACCAGGGGAGGTCATGTCAGACCAACCCCATTGAATTTTTGACTGGGTGACTAGGGAGGTGGATCAGGAGGGCAGTGGACATGGCCTATCTGGACTTCAGCAAGGCCTTTGACACTGTGCCACATAGAAGACTATTACACAAACTGGGGAATATGGGTGTGGGCAGGACAGTAGTGTGGTGGGTAGATAACTGGCTGGGTGGCAGGACACAGAGGTGGTGGTAAATGGCTGTCACCACAGAGGGAAGAGTGACCAGTGGGGTACCACAGGGATCAGTGCTGGGACTGGTCCTATTCAACATCTTCATCAGTGACATTGCAGGATCTAGAAGGCAGAATTTCACTGTTCCCTGATGACACAAAGCTCTGTAATAGAGTAGACACACCAGAGGGTGTAGACAGAATGAGAAGCGACCTGAAGAAACTTGAAGAATGGTCAGGGTTTGGCAGTTGAAATTCAATGCAAAGAAGTGCAAGATAATGCATATGGGCACAAAACCCTGGCACACTATATCAGTTGGGGGTGAGGATATAGCATGCACCAAGCAGGAAAGGATCTTGGGGTTGTCATCTCTGATGACCCTCAAGGTAGGGAAACAGTGTGACAAGGCAGCAGGTAAAGCAAATAGGATGCTGGGATGTATAGGCAGGGGCATCACCAGCAGGAAAAGGGAGGTCATAATTCCGCTTCTACAAGACACTAGTGAGGGCCCCACCTGGAGTACAGTGTACAGTTCTGGAGACCATACCTATGTAAGGACATAGACAGGGTAGAGAAGGTTCAGAGGAGGCAACAAAGATGGTGCATGGATTGCATCACAAGTCCTATGAAGACAGGTTGAAGGAACTGAACATGTACTCCTGGAGGAGAGGAGGGAGAGAGGGATATGATAGAGACATACAAGTATCTTACAGGGAGGAACAGGGTGCAGGAAAACACTATTTTTAAGTGAAAAAGATGTTCCAGGACTAGAGGGCATGGGATGAAGTTGGAGGGAGGACTATTCAGAGGAAACATGAGAAAGAATTTCTTCACAGAACGGGTGGTGGACAAGTGGAACACCCTGCCAGAGGAAGTGGTGGGGGCTGAAACAATCACGGGAATTAAGAATGCATGGGATAGACATAAAGGAATTCTGGAGGTCAGGGGTAAGGGGCAACAGACTTCTAGGAAAACAAACTGAACTTACAAGCTCAAATGGGCAGACTGGGTGGGCCATAGGCCCTTATCTGCCGACACTGTCTATGTATCTATGTATCTATGATTATCAGCAATCTAATTTTCTTTTAATGAGAGTTCACTGGTACACATGCATTTGAAAGCGAATGTTGCTTAATTACTTGCTAATTGCTTATATATAATTTATTTGTCTTTTTAAGTATGTGTTACTTAAAATAAAACCTTTTGAATGGTATAGTAAGGGCTTCTAGTAAGTGTTTCTTGTTATCACTTGTTCTGTTAAACTCGCTACACTTAAGGATTTAATTGAGGTCCAATACACTGGGATTAAGATTTGCACTTGGGCTAGTATAAAATACTGTAACTCAAGTTGCCTCCTGCACACTTGGCTTCCATGTTTGGGTTAGAGTAAAAAAAATTGAGTCATAAAACTCACATGATCCCAGCAGTGATCCTGTGGCACTCCAATAGTTTCTTTCTCCATCCTGAATATACCATATGCTATTCACTGCCTTGTAGCTGGGATCATAAATCTTTGAGGTGGGAAATTCCACTTTTACAAAAGTTCTAGGGTTGGGGTCAGGTGGGGGGCAGCAGTGGCAGCAGTACATAGTTACATATCAGAAGCAAGGCAACTTAAATGGACAAAAACGTAAACTTGCATTGAAAGAGTTAAAGGAGTAGTACACCCAGAATTTGTAAAAACATACAGTGGCATCCCTCAGGATGATATCCACTTTTAAAGCACTCTGCAGTATACTGCAGTAGACCTGCTGAATAAA
Source organism: Neoceratodus forsteri (assembly GCA_016271365.2). NCBI lineage: Eukaryota > Metazoa > Chordata > Ceratodontiformes > Ceratodontidae > Neoceratodus > Neoceratodus forsteri. Next base: position 31,804,722 of record CM028129.1, read on the forward strand.
GCAATGTAATTTCAAAGGCAATTAGACCCTTTTGTCATGCTGGAAACAGGCATTCACTTCATCCTGGCAGTGTCACATTTTTCTGCCTGACAAAAGGGACTAATTGCCATTGAAAATATGTAAGCATTAATCCCCGAGACAGGAGGCATTTCCTAGGAACTAATGCATGGTTAGGGTGCATAAGGCTGAAGGTTGAGTGTTGCCAGCACCCAACCATGCATTAATTCCGAGGAAGTGCTTCTTGTCGAGGGGATTAATGCGCTTGTAACATGGCAAGCACTGGCCACAAATATTGTAAGAAATAGCAAAGAGTTGAGGAAGTCTTGACATATTTTATATGAAAATTGACATGTTTTACTGTTAACAAGGTTAAGCAACAAGCCGTGTTTATTAATATAGTGACTAGTACAATAATCACGTTTTAGAAAATATGGTATTTGCTTACTTATGTTCTTACATTGGTATTCCACTTTTTAAAATGTTATCAAATATATTCACTAAATATTTACAAATGGATGCTAAGAATTGTGGGTTGGAAAAGAACATTTGCATATTCATTGCCAATCACTTCCCAAACTCTTTCTGCATTGGTTGAGATTGAGGGGTGCATTATTTATAACATTTTAACATTAGAAAGCACTTTATAACTGTATTAGATAGTTTTAACAAAGAATATTACAACACAGAATAAAGGATCTGTGTGACGCTCTAAAAACAGACATCACAGCAACCAGGAAGTGCTCCAACTCAATATAGGATGGTAATCTTTCCACATGTGGCTGTGAATGGTACTACACAACAGGGTATTTCTAAGGAATTAATGTACAGTTGATTTGTGGTCATGTGTTGTGTTTCTTCCGATGTGTAACTAGTATTTCAGTTAGCATTAATTGCCATGTTACAAATTGCTTTATTCAGCAGGTCTGCTGCAGCAATCTTCAGAGTGCTGCAGAATGCTGCAGAATTGGGTTTCATACTGGGGGATGCCACTGTATGTTGTGCAGAGTGTTTCGATTTGTGTGTAATGTCCTAGTGAGTCCTTCCCTCTGTCTGCTATCAGTGATTTTTCCATAATTAGCCTGCTAGCTTTATGGTAGTTTTTTCTGAAAACTATACAAGCTACACAAAAACACCCAGCAACAAAGTTGTTCACGACTAGAGATGGGTGAAGTGGCCCCAATTGCCTAAGCGGCGGAACCGGGAGGAAAGCTGATCATGAGTGCTCGCGAATGCTAAGCAGAGTACTTATGCTATAATGGGTAACGCGAAATCCATTGAAAACAATGACTTTGTGTTACTCTGCCTTCCCAAACCACTACTCCACCAATTCTTAAGGCAAAGTACATTGAAAACAATGTACTTCACCTCACTTTGCCTTGTTTTTAAGCTCCAAAGGCGAATTTTGCAGTGATTCATGGGCTCTAGATTGTTCTGCACAGCTTCAGTTTGGGGTAGTGTGTGTAGGAAGCTATAGGAGATAATCTGCTCTGAGAGCTATCTGTGATTCAAACCTTCTAAAAGCTGTTAAAAAAGCCTTTTTGAGTCTTTTTTTTTTTTGCTGAAACTTTAGTTCATAGATTATAGAAAACCCTCCTGTGCTCATATCATCAAGCTTTTATTGTTTGTATGTGGATTTTGAATGTTAATGTACAACATTCAGTCTGTGTACTGAGAGACAGTGGAAGTGTGCTTTGGGGGAGGGGTGCATCTGTGGTGTAGGTAGATTAACTTGGAGAAAAAGACAGTGCTTTCTGCTTTGGTGATATTTTTCTTGTATAACTGTTAATGTACACACAGTAATATTTTCAATAATTCTTGCCATTTTTTTGCTGATTATTGTGATGCAGCAGTGCATAATTTTAGTTTGTTTAAAATATGTGGTTATATTACTGAAGTTTTCAATTTGCAGTAGTCAAGGCGTTACCTCCCGCCTTGACTACTGCAATGCCCTTTATCTTGGCTACCGGGGGTTGATATTCACTGCTTGCAGCTAGTGCAGAATGCAGCAGCCAGGCTATTGACTGGTTCCTCTAGGTCCAGTCATATAACGCCTCTGCTCCGCAGACTGAACTGGCTGCCAATATGCTGGCAAATCATCTTCAAGGTCGGTTTGCTGACCTATAAGGCCCTACCCAATCAGGGACCTGGCTACCTGAAAGATCTCCTTTGTCCCTACTGTCCCTCCCGCTCTCTCCGATCCACTGACGAGTGATTGCTAGAGATTCCCAGGGTTCGGATGAAGACTTCTGGGGCCAGATCTTTTAGTTTTATGGCCCCAACTCTGTGGAATTCTCTACCTCGTCAGGTGCGAGATTGCCCGACTGTCCAAAGCTTTAAGGGGGCATTAAAAACACATCTTTTTAGCTTTGCATACAATGATTTTTAAATGTTGCTGCTTTGGATTAATTTTAATATTGCTTTAATTATTTATTGATTTTACTATGTTATGTACAGGCGCCTTGGTTTTGGAAAGGCACCTTTTATAAATAAAGTTTGATTTGATTTGATGCATTACTTAGTGTGTGTGTATGTGTGTGATGCATGTCATCAAATCAGACACCTTTTATTGTGCCACATAATTTCAGCAATGTGAACCTGCTATCCACTGCAGCTGTGTAATTTTTGTACTTCTTTGTGGTATCTTTACTGGTACTAGTACTAGTGACTATTACTGTAGCAGTGCAGTACACTGCCCCCACCCCCTGCGGCACACCCCAACCGGCAAAAGTATTCTTTTCCAGATTTGAATTTCTGATGGTGAGCTCTGGTTAGGTGTTGTGCCTTTGCATCTGCATCTCTTTAGTGCGCAGTGCAATCTTAATTTGTCTGTGCATTTGCATTTCTTTAGGGCCCAATCTCCATCTTTAACTTAAATCACAGTTGTTTCTTTGGCTTCCCTTCAGAGTACTGGACAGATGTGGTGCATAATTCAGCATGAACATTGTACTCATTAATATGCGTTTTTAATTCAGGACCATCATCATGAGTCACTCGTGATACAAATCACATTCTTCATCATCACAGTCACAAATCACTATTTATGATCACGCCACGAATCACAACATTCATTTTTTTTTACTAGTTACTTGGATGTATTGTAAGCCTGTTTTGTAGTATCTCTCTGTGCTTCACCACCCCACCATTGTACTCATTAATGAGTGTTTTTAAGTCGGGGAGTTTTTTGCCACACCTCATTGGGGCCTGGGGAAGTATAGCCGTAGGCATTAACATTTCTTCATCATCACGGTCACAAATGCAGTCGCAAATCACGATTTACGATTACGTCACGAATCACAACATTAATTTTTTTACTAGTTACTTGGATGTATTGTAAGCCTGTTTTGTAGTATCTCTCCAGGCTTCACCATCCCACCTTTGTACTCATTAATAAGTGTTTTTAAGTCAGGGAGTTGGACAGTGTCTGCAGTACATACACAGACCGGAAAGAAGACTGCACCCATGCAGTTTAGCGTAGTATACTTGCACTGCTCAGAATACATATGGAAGACAACAAAAAAGGGCATAATTACATACAAGGGTTGGGGATGGTGGAGGAATACATTTTATAACACAGCAAGGAAGGTGTGGGGGGGCACATGGTGTGAGGAAAAAAAACTAATGTGGGATCCCATGGTGATCCAGCAGCAGTTCCAGCATGGACATAATTTGCAACTGATGTCCCTCTATGTAAGAAAAATAAAATTTACAGAAAGAACAAATTAAGTAAAAAAGAGTACAGACAGGAAATACAAAAAAATGTAGCTTTTAAAAAAACTGTTGGATCTAAATCAAAGTTTAAATCTCCTCCTCGCTCTAATCTCAAAGTATCAGCAGTCGCAAAACACACTCCTCTTGCTCCATCTGCACAGGAGAAAGTAAAAGTGTCTGTTTGTATGACTCACTTTCTTCCTGCCTAGCTAAAGAGCATGTGACTTACAGTAGTGTAAGCCATGTGATGTGTGGGGGGGGGCTGCCAAATCTGAAACACCAAGTGGATCACTTAGAATCATAATGAGGAATGCAAAGTCCATTAAAAACAATGACTTTGCTTACTTCACATTACCATTCCACCTTAATGCAAAGTGGTGACGATTAAGGAGGAGTCCCTTTTACTGCCCATCCGCCGTGAGTGGAGTGGCAATGCAAGTGCCCACTTCGCTCACTTCACTGGTGGAATTTAAATTCACTGCACCTCTATTCACGACACAAAGACCTTTACAATGAGAGTACTCACTATGCTGAACTCTGTATATTTTTTTTAATATAGCCGTATAATTAGCTATATTTATTATTTTTACCAAAATTCCCACTTTGGGTGGCAAATATTTTAAAATCTGTAAAGAGTTCAGTTTAGTGTCCTGAACAACTTTGCTGCTTGTTGTTTTTGTGTAGCTTGCATAGTTTTCAGGATATTTAGATTTGTTTGGCATGTGTGCAGATGCACTTGCAAACAGCAGATGCTTTATTTCTCTTGGAGTGAACACTCTAGTAGACATGCCAAACAAATGTAAATATCTTGAAAACCATACAAGGTACACATACACAACCAGTGTCAAAATTAACAACAAAAAGACCATTACAATGAGGGTAGTCACCAAGCTGAACTCTGTACAGTTTTTAAAATATAGCCATCTCTGCAGTTGTATTGTAAAGCAGTGCTTGTTGCTGAATCTATGGGCTCGGCTACAGTACTTCACATGAGACGGGATGCATTGTAGGTACAAGAAAAGCAATAAATTTAGCTGAGATGGAGATCCTCAGGATCGCAAAACTACCATAAAGCTAGCATGCTAATTTAGGGAAAAACCCTGATAGCAGACAGAAGGAAGGATACACTAGGACTTCACACACAAATGAAAGCACTCTGCACAACATATGTTTTAACAAATTCTGTGTGTACTGCTACTTTAACAGCAGTTGCATACATTCTAGTTTGTCACATGCTCTATTTTTAAATTGTGATACTTAAGCATTTCACAGTCTGGTACAGCAGTGTCCAAGCTTTATGAGTACTCTGTATGAGACATTCCTTGGGCTCAATTCTCAAAGCCCCTGGCACAGTGCAAGGGGCTGCACTCCAAAGAATGGTGCAAAGTGCCCCTTGCACCAAATGGTGCACTGGGAGCCATTCTCAATGGCAGCCTGCATCAACCAGAAGCTGCCTGCCCCAAACAGGGCTTGCATCACCCATGCACCCAAAAATGGGCCGTGACATGGCACCAGGAGGCATGTGGCAGATGCAAGCTGCCACATCCCTGTAAATGGGATTCTCAGATCTCTCCCAGAGAGAGAACATCTAAGTACCCTTAGAATAGCCAAGGCTGGTCTAAGGGTGCTTACAAAATTTCTCACCTGGAAGAATTGACATGAGTGAGGCAGTGGGCCTCTGCACGCCCCAGCCTTGGTGTCACCCATAGTCAACATTATAAACATAATCCATCCTGGTGGTCTAGTGCTCCTCCTATCCAATCCCAGATGCTGCCTGATATAGATATAGATATATTTCATCCTCCACCATAGTGGTCCAGTGGTCCCTGATCCCAGATGCCACCCAATATAAATATACATATATGTCATCCCCCACCATAGTGGTCAAGTGGCTGCCCTCTCTGATACTTGATGCCCCCACTGCTGTACTTTACACCCATGCCTGGTGGTTTAGTGGACCCCAACCCCCACCCCGGCTGTTAGTGTCCACCACCCCACTCCCCCATCCATCCTGAGCTGTCAACTGCCACAGCCCTCTTCTTACTATCATGGCTGGCTACCAACTGACCTGTAAGTGAGCGTGTACTGTATAATACTGTATGGGATACTCTGCCCCCTGCTTATTGTTATATTGTATGATATTTGTTTTATAAATAAATGGTATGTGTATGTGACTGTCTGCCTAGGACACATGTTAGCCAGTCTGTGAAAGATAACTGACCTTTGACCTCAGAGGTGACAGTGTTGAAGCAGCTGGCTGTTAGAAAAGCTGGCTAAGGGAAAACTGAATCAAATGATTTCTGTTCAGTTTAACAGAGGGCTCTGGCCATCTGCCAGGAGATAGGACCTCATAAAATGTTATGATTCCTGCAGGAAGAGACCAGTTGGTCACAGAACCTTGTTATCAGTCATAAACCTAAGATCATTCTTGCAAAGCAGGAAATCAGCAGACAGATCAAAGAGAAATGTTTGATCAAAGAGACTCAGAGTTTGGGAAATTGCTAGTTGCTGATTTTCACATTAATAACATACATCCTTGTAGATATTTATGCTGAGAAGCATCTAACTGTGTCCTTACCAAGGGGTAGGGAGATGGATTTTGAAATGATCAGGCATCTAAGGAAAACATTGTTTTTTAACTCTGGGCTCAAGACAAGGCACTTTATGGTAACATCTAGCTAGGCAACAGCTTCTAATTATTTTGGTAGGTGTCTTTGTGTTCTGTAATTTCCCAATTATTTTATGTGACTAAGTTATTAATGTATTTGTTCTGTGTTTGATATTTTACCTATTTTACAATTTTTAGTAAACAATATTTTCCTTGAAATACTGTCTGTGTCTCCTCAGTTTTTTTTGCATGTGAATGTTGAACCAGTGTTTAATTCTGACAGCTGTTAAGGTCTTTACTGTGTTACTAATCTTGCTAAAGGTAAGAATATACCTAGGTCTCATATTAAGTCATAAGTGAACATTTTGGGAACCTGGTTGGGTGCCATTGGGTGAAGGATTATATTGCATTTCCCTGAAGAGAATATATATCTGAGCCTGTTAACTGGGTATGCTAGCATAAGGTTCACATTTGACCCCCAGGACTCAAGGCTAGTAGGTGATTTGGGCCCAAAACAGAGAAGAGGGTTACCCTGTTTGTCTCCTGTTCACACAATTGCACTTTGAGGTTGGCACAGTGGGAAGAGAGGGCCTGACCTGCAGAGCATGTTTGTGACACTGTACATGCTCACTGACTGACATCTGTGAGCCAGCTGTCAATCAATGAGCACATACTGTATTATAAAGCATGCACTGTCTGACAGATCAGTCAGCAGCTGGTATGGTGGTGAGAGGAGGGCTGTGCCAGTTGCTGGTTTGGGGTGGATGGAGGGGAGCAGGTTGATGGGCACTACCTCTCAGGGTGAGGGGTGGGGGTCCACTAGACCACCAGACATGGGTGTAAAGTACAGTAACGGTCAGCATCCAGGATCAGGGAAGGGGGCCACTGGACCACTAGGGTGGGGAATGACATATAAGTATATTTATAACAGGTGGCATTTGGGATCAGGGAGGTAGTAGATCAATGCAGTGGGGGATGAAATATATGTATATTTATATCGGGCAGCAACCGGGATTGGGGGTAGCACTAGACTACTAGGGTGGAGGATGAAATATATGTACTGTACATCTACAGCATATCGAGTGGCATCAGGGATTGGGGAAGGGGGGCACTAGACCACTAGGCAGAGGGTTAAGTGTATTTCTAACAGGCCACATCAGGGCTTGGGGACACTAGACCACCAGGTAGAGATATTACACATTTACTTCACAGGCATGTCAGGGTGCTGCTAGGCAAACAGGGATTAGAGTGGTGCAAGGCCACTGTGCAGCTTGTGGATAACCCTTCCGGTGCACCTTCTGTTTGATGCACCACCACAGTTGCTGCAAGCCATGGGGTATTTGCCACTAGAACCCTGCCTGACAGAGAATTGGGCCAGGGTCCCTGGTGCACCAGGTTTTGGCACAAGCTGAAGTTTGCTGCAGCTTGTGCCACTCTAATCACTGTTTGAGAATTGAGTCTCTTGTCTTATTTTTAATTGTGAGGACCCAAAGCGCTAAATAGTCATGGGAGCTGACATTCTATGGACTTTGCCTATATAATGCCTATTTGTTACTTATGAGGACAGTTTATTTGTGATATGGCTGGCTGATTAAGTACAGTGTAGTCCTGCTTTTCTGAAACCTGCAATGCTAGAACACCCTGTTTAATGAACTTCATTTTGTTGCTCATCAAACAAGCTGTTAAATCCAAGTTGTCTGGTCAGTTTCTGTTAACTTCTGTGACTGCTGTGACTTTCATGCTGCTTTTCTACAAAACAATTCCTGTCTCTTTAGGTGAGATTTTGCTTGGAATGCAGTATGAGTGTGAAGCGTAAGCATACTGTACTCACACTCCAACAGAAGCTATGGATCTTAGAGTGCTTTTAGAATGGAGAGCAAGCTGTCACACTAGCCACCAAATGTGGAGTTGGCAAGTCTACAGTGAGTGACGTAAAGGAGGCAAAGGAGAAGCTGAGTGGATTTACCATATCAATGGAAGGGTCATCTGGTCTCAAAAAGCATAAATATATGAGAACATGTGAGGACAATGGGAGGGATGAGGCTATCTATCTATGGTTCTGTCAGGAGATGGAGAAGGGGCCCCCTATCTCAGGCTCTGTCTTGAAGGAGGAAGTACTACAGTTTCACACCAGGCTGGGTGGTGATCATGGCAGTTTTATGGCAGGTGATGGGTGGCTGGGTCACTTTATAAAATGCCACAGAACAGCAGACTGAGCAGAAATACCTGGACCTGGATGTTGAGCCTAGCGAGACAGACCTAAACTTAGAGATCAGAGCACTGGCAGAAAACCTTACTGCCAAACTGAACATCTCACTGAGTGGTGATGATGTTGAGGGCTGGGTCCAGTGTGATGACAAGGAGGTCAGACAGTCATTCCTCACTGATGAATGTTTCGTGGACTAAGTCTGCCAGAGAAAGTTGGTGACAGCCGCTGACAGTGATAGTGGTGATAGCAGTGAAGATGCTTAACCCTTACCTATCCTAACACACTCTGAGGCTGTCAAGCATTTTGTTAAGTGCCTTTTATGGATGGAGAGCCAAATGGACTGCAATCTAGTTCATCTAATGCTGGTTTGCAACTTAAGAGCAAAAGCCATAGGAAACAGTTAGGTACCCTCCAACAAACATCCATAAAATACTTCTTTTTTAAAAACACCAAAAAAAAAAATAAATAAAAATAAAAGTAACAAAGAATGAGTATTGTATGATGTAATACAGTACTGTACCATAATAGTGCACATCAGATTTTCACTTTAAGCATGTAAAACACTGTAGTATAAAAGTGGAGGCAGAATAGTGCAGTGGTTTAAGGCTCTGCGCTGCAAATCTGGTGACCTGGGTTTGAATCCCACAGCCCTCACTTGTATACTGTGTGACCCTGAGCAAGTTGCTTAACTTACCTGTGTTCCCAGGTTGCACCTGTAAACAAGCTTTCAGCCTAGTGTGCCACTCCTGGTTAAACAATTGAAAAAAAAACAGCAAATAAAGGCACTCACTTTATACACTTGATCTACTGTTGCAGAAGCACAACCTATAAGCACTCCAATTGGTTTTTCACCGTTTTCTTCTATCCAAAAAACAATCCTCACTGAAATCAGTAGCAACCCTGATATTACAAACTTCCAAAACATTGAAGTTGTCTCTTAGGTGGTTTGGCTAAATGGGACTGTACTGTACTTTCCAAAGCAGCGTTGACATCTATGTTGCAAAGACAAAAGGTAGAGAGTTTAATAATGATCATTATAAAATGGATACTGAAATCACATAGATTTCAATGGTTAAAAGCAGTTAACTAACTGTTCATTAATACCTGGTAAAGGCACATCTGGTGACCAAAGTCAATTATTCTAACTAGTATTTGTTGCAGTTCAATTATCAAAATCAATCCACCACCTCACTCCTTAAGAAAAAGTTATATCAGCCACGTTGGTTGCCGCTGCAGTTTATAGCATTTTGGTAGTTCATAGTTTTAATAAAATCACAATCAACCTGGCCCTGTCTCCCCCACAGACACTGTAATGCCAGAGCTGTCACACAGTCTCCAGCCCATGATCATGAACAATTTACTAGCAATGCACACTATGCTGTCAGCCTGTCACACACTCGCCCTAGCTGTCCACTCTGACAACTGTAAGTTGTTGCACCTCTGTTCTGTGGCTTTACTGTTCAACGGCTGTAACTTGGACAGAGTTTGCAATGGCTGTCAGATCACTGGCTCCTTGCAAAAAATCAAATCACTGACTGTGCTTTCTGCAGAGGAGCTGCATTTCCATCAGAGCCAGAGAGAGAGAGAGAGAGCATTGCAGCCGTTGGACAGCAGGGATCACTGCCTGCAGGTAAGGAACAAAGTGGTAGTCACTATGATCACTGACCAGGATGGTAGCAAGAAAACATGATTCCCTGATGTCACCCAAGTCAGCATGCAGAGTAGCTAAAAAGGTCTCTGCTTTGCAGCTCAACTTTTTCTCGTGTTTGCTCCACTTTGCACTTTGTAATTCAATGATATGTGATGTCAACAAATGTAAAGATCACAACAAAAAGTGTTTGGAGTGCTTTTGTTTAAAACAAACTTCACAGATTAGTTTGCTGCATTCATTTTGAAATAACTTTTATTGTAAAAATAATTACATTTTGTTTATTTGTTTATTTATTTATTTATGTATGTCTTTGTTAACCAGGTCAGTGCACTGACCCAAGGGACCATTTTCAGGCATGACTTAGGCCATACATGTGACAACGAGTCAATACATGGTTACAATGTATGTCAATACACAGTTACAGTACAAGTCAATACACAGTTACAATGCAAAGTCAATACACAGTTACAGTACAAGTCAATACACAGTTACAATGCAAGTCAATACACAGTTACAGTACGAGTCAATACACAGTTACAATGCAAATCAATACAGTTACAATGCAAGTCAATACACAGTCACAGTACAAGTCAATACACAGTTACAATGCAAGTCAATACACAGTTACAATGCAAGTCAATACACAGTTACAATGCAAATCAATAGTTACAATGCAAGTTACTAATGCAAGAATAATACACAGAAATCAAAAAGGGTCCATGCTCAGAAACAAGGTATAGACATAAACTTGTGGCATACAGTAAGCAGCAGTTAAAATACAGCATAGTGAATGAAGGAGTAGCAGCAGGGTTATCTGTCAGTTGAACTAGCTAGTCTAGAGTGTATAATCTGAAATGTGCTTACTACTGTATGTTTCCCCTAGCGTCAAATGATGTATTTCCCACATGTTTGTTTACTGTGACAAAAAACTGTACTCTCTTTGCCATGTCTCCTTGACTGTTGTTCCTCATGTTGTACTCTCCTGGGTCATTCCTGAAAATAGGCATAATACTTGTCTAGTGTACTTACCTGGTAAACAGAAGCTAAATAAATAAAATAAACAAGTGTGGACAGTACAGTGCGTGTGATGTAACATATATTGTGGTGGATTGCTTTTCAATGCAGCAGGATAAAAATAAAATTTTCCTGCTTTATATACAAAAACCTCTTATGTCAATTTTAAAATAAATAACCAATTTTATAAGTGCAATAACCCACTCCAGGCCATGGGTGTGTTGGAGCATTAATGCACTTCCTGTGTGGTTAGAGGTCTCATGGCCTTCAGCCTTGTGCCTCACAGTACACCTGGAATCTACATTAATGCCCCCATTAATGACCTTTTCTGTTGCCACTGTATCAAATATAGAATCTTTGTTCTTCACCAAGCAATGTGTATATAACCTAGTACTGTATTTGAAGATCACCTGCATTTGTATTGCCTACCTCCTATGTCATTGCTGCCCTCCCACAAGTCGCAGGTAAACATAGGTTGCTCAAAATAGCCTACGACCTGGGTGGCAAATAAAATAAATTAAGTATGATTTATAGTCAGATCCTTAAAATGCTCTATTAGATTTATCTGATCTATCTAGTCTGTATCTATGCTGACTCCTGTTAATAAAACTATGATTTTCTAGATATGCCATCATGTTTTCTTTGATTAAAGTTTCCAAAGTCTTCTCTGGCATTGGCTATTGAGTGATTGGCCCATAATTTCCAGGACTTACTATTTCTCTTATTTTAAAATGTGGAATTCCATTTGCCTACTTCCCGATGTTTTCTATGTATTTCTTATTGTCTTTTTTACAAGTGGTATTCCAAAATGCTGTCCGGATCTATATATAACAGAAAAGTAGTCCAAAAGTAATGGAGTAAAATGGTACATCAGTGCTTAGAAAATGGGCCAGATACTAGAAGCTCTCTGACTGGTTGAGAGCCAAAGCGGGGTTACATTAACTTTCCATAGATGCCCACTACAGAACAAGTGCCAATTTGAGGTACCTAATTACTGATGGAATCCTTGGGCACCCCGAAATTTCAAAATGAAACTCCATTTTTTTCCTCACTTAGTGAGCAAGTTACCCCCCCCCCCAAGGCAGGCACACTGGGTAACCCTGTTCGCAACTGCAGGACCATTGTCTTTTAAAAAACGCAACCCAATCCACCCCGGTTTCTTCAGTTCCTTACAAAAATAAATAAATGCCTAGAGCAGTGGTTCCTAGCAGCGTTGCACTTTCAGCATGGTTTCGGATGTACTGCTTTCACTAGAGAAACACACAAATGCAAGACTCGCCCCCGCTCCACTCCTGCAGAACCAAAATGTTGAAACATCTGTTTTTATTTAAAAAAATCAACTTCTGCCCACTTCAAGAATCCAGTTACCTGAAATTTAACAAATATGGTTCCATGATCAGCCTCAAAAGTACATTTCCCTGATCAGCCAGTAGCGCTGCCACTGTACTTGATCCACCTAAAAAGCAGAAAAAAGTCAGTCTAAACGACAACGCATGCAGATGACGGTTTCACAAAACAGACCCCCCAAAAAAGTGTAATGAAACTTAGTTGACGGGGGGGGGTGGTTGTCATGGTTCAACAACCAAGGAGAAGCTGTGCATACTGTAGCAGTAAGGAAACTGCAAACAAGTGAGCAGTACTGCACTGCCCTCTACTGGTACAGGGACTACTTTACTAGGAGAGCAACTTTAGGCTAAACTTTAGTAATATTTATATAATTTTTTTATGTACAGTGTTAAACTTTATAAAAAAATCTTTACATATAGCCCATTTTCTAAGTGTAATAATACTCTCCAGGGTGGGCGGTATGGGCAATACTGGACCTTTCAGGGACTATAAGGCCCTCCGCCTGTGGCGTTGAGCCTCATTACGCCCCGGGCGGTCCGATATTGCCCAATACCGCCCACCCTGTCGGGTATTATTGCTTGCATGTCGGTCTAAAGCATCCACCGTCTGTCAGTCTGTCTGTCTGTCTGTCTCTGCCTCTCTCCTAATACAGTGTTCCTGTTAATATTCCAATATTCAAACCCACGTGAATAAGATATATCATATTAACATAGTAATTTAAAATGCCTGCTATTATTTTTCCTGAATGTGCAACTTCTGAGCTTTAGGGCATGTCACTTTATTCTGCTGAAGGACCTCAGATCAAACATCTCTGTCTGTAGATCATGCCTATTCCATGCACTGTGCAGAAGACTGAGAGCATGTCCCCCCCGCCTCCTTTTCATGAGGGTGAACATGTTAATGACTCCCACCCTCTCTTCTTTGCTTTTGTTCCAAATATCACAGATCATTCTGGTGGCCCTGCATTGCACCGTATCTGCTGCTTCAATGTCAATTTTATTTTGTATTTTGGAGCCCAGAACTGCAAACAATACTCCAGGTGGGGACTGCTTGTCATGGTTCAACCCCCTTGTCTAACATGACTCCTTGGTTCTTTTTTGTCCTCCAGTACAGAATTAGGAGCCCCACACAGTCTATATGTACTATTGAACAGTACTTTTGTTTTTTCTCCCCAGGTGTAGCACCTTGCACTTGGCTATATTGTATGAGATACTCCAGGGATAAGACCAATTATCCAGTTTGTTAAAGTCCTACAAAAGGTTTTTCACATTCTCAAGAGAGTCAACCGTGCTAGCCAGAAATAGCATCATCAGTGAATGTAAGTCATTTCCTGGATGAAGGAATAGGGAAGAGTTTCCTGTCTGCAGAACAAGCATGCAAATACACCAATTAAGCTGTATTTCCAAAGAAAAACCTCCTTGTTCTATAGGAGCATGGGGGTGGGTAGAGTATACCCTCTTTGCCAACACAATGTTTAAAAGGGGAAGAAAAATCATATCTATTTTGGTGGTGGGGTGAACATGTACAATGGCAGCCAGCTGCAAGTTGCACTATAAATCCAAATATATCAGAATATGTAACAGGAACGCTGACTGACATGAATAGAGATTTCAAGTGATATATTGGACTATATATAGATATTCTACATCACATCATTGGCTACTACTATACTGGCCCCAAGCCAGAAAGGGTCATTGAGCAGGGCTAGTACAAGACCTAAAGCAGCCTGTATTGCCCTTAAAAACTGATTTTGATTCATAGCCCCCCGATGTCATTGGCCGGAAGCACTAGGCCAATGGGGTATCTAAGTCAGTATTTTAGCCCCTCCCATACTTCATGAAATATTATAAAATGGTAGAAAGAATGCTGGATCCTGATCAGCCAAGAGATACTTTCAGCTTGACCATTATGCCAGCAGAACAGTCTAGCAGAAAGTAGGACAAGAAATATATGTTTACTAAAAAGGACCCATTTCATAATTGCAATAAGGCACTCCAAGGGGTGTATTACGGGGGCTTAATGGCCCCTCTTGGGTGATGGTAGCACTCAGCTTCATCTCATTCTTTAAGGGTGGGCCACTATCCCATGATAATGCACCCTCTTTCATGCCTTGTTATTTAAGTAAAATATTGAAGCCCTCATTGCCTGCATATTCTTATTGACTGCTGATGGTGCTGTGGTTGGAATGGTACAATGTTCCATAGTGTACCTGGGTACCGAAGTGGGGAAAACACATAACCAAGGTTGCACCCACATTCAACATGCCTTAACAGCAGGCAAATCAGAATTGTAATCATTTGCTGCCCAACGCATGGAGTCTGTGCTGCATGCATGGGGGTGGGGGGGGCGGAGCCACAGCTACTGTATCCACAGTAGTTGTATCATGAACTGTTTGCTTCTCAAATTTGGGTACCCATGCTGGGTTTCAAAGGCAAGGGACCCATTTTCAATATTGGACCACCAAACATTATAGAATGCTAGATTAATTTGTTTCTCTTCCCAGAGTTTCTGATATTTTATTGTATTCGTTTTCCATGACATCCTATGGATGCCCAGTTACTGATATTGCATTAGAATGTGCCACACTGATAGATAGATAGAGAAAAACTTTTAATTTTTGACAGGAAGGTAACTTTTAGGACCAAAAGAGGCCCTGTTTATCAAAGTTGCCCTGTTTTAAAATACAGTTTCAAAAGGTACAAAGCAGCATGTAATAAAGTGTATTACAGGAATGATCTTACAAATGAAAAGTCAGAAACATCAACATAAAGTTCAGGACATACAGGGCACATCCAGGGGCACTGCAGGGGTTAATCAGTGTACATATTATGGTTGAAGACTGAGAAATATGAAACTGTGAGGGCAACATCAGAAGCAGAAAGCTGATATGGACCGAGCTGTTGACATGCAGAGAGGTATGAGCAGCTTGAAATTCAGTACAAGAAAGTTACAAAGATTTATTTAAATACACTTTGGCTGGAGCCAAAAAAATATTGATAGACACTATAAACTATGTGAATACCTATTACTTGTCCACTCACAACATATGAATTGAGAAGTGAGACTTCTGAGGCAGACATTAAACAATACTAGGGCTAAATAAATGTATATTGAACAGTGAAGGTGTTAGTGCCGACAGAAAAGAGGTTCAGAAAGCAGCGCGCACACTGTGTATAAAATGCTGTGAATGGAATCACAGATGATGCAGCTTAAGAGGGCATTTGGGAAACTCACCAAGCAATAGAAGGAGCATGTGGATTAGTTAGATAAATGGCTTTAAATATCTGATGTATACAGAGATATGGATCAGACAATATGGCTAGAATTTGAATGTACTGTACAGCAGTCTGATATAATAAAAGGTTACACGTACAGATAAAGTAAGTAGATTGCGTTTTCAAGACATGATTAAAGGTGCTAAAACTTAATGTGCACAAGATGAATGTGACAATGTGGTAAAAGCTGTAGGAGGTGCAGTGGTATCCCTGTTTGTCAATGACCTGGCCTTATGTTTTCCATCACTATTAGCCCTGCCTTTATGAGTGACAGAAACAGGGAATATGGGGGTCACTGTGTGACCCTGATCATACTTAGCAGGGTAATAATCAATGCCTTCTCCTGAATTTCGAGGATGTGCTGGTCAGCCAGACAGGAGTACAGGAGATTCCACTACCAGCAGAGAAGATACAAAATCAATATAAAATGTATATAAAATACATTATTTGAAATGATGCAGATACAGCAGGTTGTCTATGAGGAACATTGTATATTAAAGGACACAGCATACAATTGGCTTAAAATGGGAAGTTGCTCTACTTATAAGGTGCAGTGTTAAAAGTTTAAGGATAAAAGCAGCATAATAAATGGGGGGGTCTCTGTAAACATGACAATTGGACCATGATACTGGAACTGAAGAGAGAAGGAGAATGATCTATAATTATACAGACATGAAGCACACTGCACCATGGGGCTGTTTAGGAGCAATGGAGGTGGACAGGATGTTCAGGCATTTTACAATTTGACAATATAAGAATAAAACATTTGTCATATTTCATTTTATTAATTTCAGATTTTTGAAAGGAGCTACAAAGGTGAACTTAAGACAATTTAAAAGTGGAAGATATTTTGAAACCACAGGTTTGGACATTCAGTATTCTCAGAACAAAAACATGAAAAGCAGACTGCAGATGCATATATTTTTAAGTTATTTTTTGGAAAATAAGAATTCTGACACAATGTATTTTTAATTTTATTTTAGAAAATAAGTCCCCTAAAGATGCCATTTTGGGCAAAATGACAGGGTGGAGTTAAAATTAATTCTGGACATTATCTCTGAAGATTTTGGATTGTTCTTTTCAAAAGAAGACATTGAGCTCCCACATCCCCCAATTCTTTGAACAGCAGAGAAATAATAAGATGAGAGTGGAATTGTTAGGATGACTGATAGTGGCAGGGAAGTAGAGGAGAATGAGCAGAAGGCAGCAGTTCTATGTTTCTGATTATGTTCAGTATTCTACAGTGCAGGATATTGGACCTCTTCCAGAAAGTGACATCAAAGATACTGCAAGGAGGATCCCAGATATGGGGTTGGTGGCAATTACAGGAGATATGGTCAGATAAGGGCCTGCAGCCCTGAAGACAGATAAGGCTGCAGGGCAAGATGTGATGCACCTGAGGGTGCTCAGGGAATTGACATTGGAGCTGGCTGAACCCCTAGCAAGGCTATTCAGTAGGTCTCTACAATTAGGGGTGATTCAGAGAGATTGGAGGAAAACAGATATGGTGCCAGTCCACTAGGGAGGGAACAAGGAGGAACTGGGAAATTACAAGCCTGTCATTCTTGCCTCCACTGTGGGCTAACATTTGGAGACAATGGTCCAAGAGGACCTTGTGGACTACCTGGAGAGAAATGGGCTCCAAGATAGTAAGCAACAAAGCCTGGTTCGTGGGGAAGCACCAAGGGAGGTCGACAGTGAAAATGCCCACCTCCCCCACAGCGATGGCACAATACTGACACAGGTATTGTATCACCCATTCAAAAAGTGCTTTCCATGGGGTGCTGCTTACCCCCCACACCCCGAGCGAGGCTCTGCCCCACACCCCACTAAATTTAGGTTTCCAACTCCAAGTTGGAGTTGGTCCGGGGAGGGGGTGGAACTTTAGGGGAAAGCGAAACATAGAAAAAGGACCATTACAGCGATTGTCATCGTAATGGTCTTTTTTCGTGTTTTGCCATCAGATGTCAACCTGAAGGGGTGCACCGGGTTCATGGCAGGGAGGTCTTGTCAGATCCATGCAATAGTATTCTTTAACAGGAAAGGATGGCCAGTGGATAAGGAATAAGCAATAGATTACTCTACTTTGACATCATCAAGACATTTGACTCAGTGCCATTCAGAAGGTTACTGAAGAACTGTTATTGGAGGAAGTGGGAGCAGTAAGGGATCTAGTTAGATGGCTGGAAAGTTGGTTGAGGGAGACATCAGAGGGTGATGGTTAATGGGGTCAAGTCAGGGGAATGAGAGGTCACAGGTGGGGTAATGAGGGGTCAGTCCTGGGATCAGTCCTTTCCAATATGCTCATTTTTGACATAGGAGAAGTAATACTGGGTAAGATGTGTCTCTTCGCAGATGACACTAAGCTCCATTGTAGGGTATTCAGTAGGCATAATGGAGTAGCAGAGGGATCTGCAATAAGGTGGTTGAGGGTCTTGCAGCTGAAATTCGATGCCAAAAAGTGCAAGAGCCCTAGAATGGAATATTGGATAAGAGGGGTTAAACTGGCCACTACTTCAGAGAAAAGGGACCTGGGGAGGTCACCATAAGTGACTCCCTAATACAAACTAGCCAGTGTAACAAGGTATACAGGGCATCAACCAGAATGTTGGGGTGTACAGTAAGGGGTTTCGATAGCAGGAAGAAGGAGGTAATACTACCTTTCTATAGATCTTTGGTGAGACTTCATCTGGAGTGTTCTGCTCTGTTCCGAGTACTATCCTGCAGAAATGCAGAGACAAACTAGAGACAGTACAGTGTAAATTAATCAAAATGATGCAGGGAAGAACCTATGAGGATTTGTTTTAATTTATTTTATTTGAATCTAGGATTAGAAGTACCTTTGAGCCAAGGCTCTTTTACAAAGGTCCCACGTCGGATGAGTTACAATTCAATCAAGACATTGAATAAAGGTAATACAGTGTGATACAGGCAGTTACATACAGTTTTATACATTCAATACAGTATCAAAAATGCCAGAAGGAAGTCCGGTGACAGGGTTAACACGGTATGGAACAGAGACACACTAATGGGGTACGGCCATAGGCACTTGTCAAATATCAATTAAAGGTCTACAAGGGGGTAGAGAAGGTGGGTGGGAGGAGGGGAAGATGAATGGGTGCATGGGAGAGGGATTTGAGGGGGAGAGGGTTAAGTGCTAGGTGGAAAGAGCAAAGAGTAGAGGGGAGAACAATTAGGAAGGACAGTCACAGGAGCTAGATGCAAACAGGATGTGATGGAGATGGGATTTGAATGGATCAAGCTTTGGCATTGAAGCAATGTCAATGTTGAGACCATTGAACCAGCTGGGAGCTCTGTGCGCAAAGGATCTTTGGCCTTGTGTGGTGCGGAAATGCAAGATATGCAGTAGTTGGGATTCAGAGCCCCTGGTGATGCGAGTAGTCCGGGCTGGGCAGAGGAGAACTTGAACACCTGGGGGAGCAAGGCCTAGTGTTATTTTCTTTGTCATAAGGCAGGTTTGGTACTTGATCTGGTTTGAAAGTTGAAGCCACTCAGTCTATGTGTAGAGATCACACATGTGGGTGAGGAAATGGGTGCCGGTTATGAGATGGCAAGCTTTGTTTAGTGCAATAGATATGCACCTGAGGACAGTGGCAGAGGCAGAGCCATAGATGATCAGATCATAGTCAATTACTAAGATTACTGAGCTCTGTACTGCAATCCTTAAATCATCTGAGCTAAGGTATTGCCTGTGCCTGAAGAGTAGGCCAATGTGAGTGTTGGCAGCCTTGGCAATGTTGTCAATGTGTGTAGCATATGATAGGTTACAATCGATGATAACTCCTAGATATTGTAAGGATTGAACCTATTCGAGGGTTGCACCAAGGCAATTTTTGATCATAATGGGATTGAGTCTATGTTTGCTGTGCGGGCTGCAGAAGAGCATGGACTTGGATTTTTTATAGTTGAGAACCAATTTATGTGTACTAAACCAAGTTTCAATTGAGGTGAAGGCAAGCTGTAGATTCTTTTGGAGGTGGCCCGGATCCTTGTGAGTGTAGAGGATGATGGCATCGTCAGCATAAAAGAGGATTTGTGCTGGACGTGATTGTGGAAGATCATTCAGAAAGAGTCCAAAAAGAAGTGGGCCAAGAATGGAGCCTTGAGGAACTCCTGAGTGAACAGGACATGCATCTGAGAGAACATCAGCTATTTTCACTCTTTGGGAGCTGTTTTCCAAGTAGCTCTTGAACCAGGTATTGGACTGTGGAGACAGCCCAGCAGAATGTAGCTGTGTGATTAATAGTTTATGATGTAGTGTCAAAAGCCTTGGTCAGGTCTATGAAGACTTCCCCGGTTAGGAGGCTGTTGTCCAACGAGCTGTGGATAGCACTGGTGAAGTCAAGGAGGGCTGATGTAGTACCGTGACCTGTATGGAAGCCATGTTGTTGGGGGAAGAGGATGTTGTGTTTATCCAAGTATTCTGTTGTTATCTGGATTGTCTCAGGGTACTGAACATGTGCATGCTGGAAGTCATAATGGAAAGGGGTGACATTCACATAATAGAGACCTTCAAATTCCTTAAAGGAACAAACAAGGTACAGTAAGCTGTGCAAAACTATTTAGCAGGAATTGGTGGGTCAAAAAAGGGGACATAAATGGTAGTTGGCTGTGGAGATTCAGTATTGATGTAAGAAAACTTTACTTTATGAAGACAGTAATTGAGCCATGGAAAAGCCTACTGGCAGATGTGGTGGGTACAAGACCCTTACTGGGATCAAGTATGGCTGGGACAGAGTAAATGGCATAATAATTATGTAACCTCCCTCCACCGGCCCCCCTTGTTCACCTAGCAGGGCTGCTCCTCTCAAACCTCTTCTTTCCCTTGACTTGGCACCCCGGCCAGTACTAGGACACTTTTCCATATTGCATGGAGGTTGCTGGTGGCTCCCTAAACCACCCACGAGCACATTCCAGCTCTCAGGGAAATCCAAAATCCCACATCTGGGTGCTTTCCTCAGGCATTGACCAAATGTGCAGAGAGAAAGCAAAGGTGCCCAAACTGAACCCAGAGAGGTAAACCTGGTTACTCCAGATGTGGGGTCTCTCACCTTTTGCTCCCAAATCTATACTTGGCCATTCATCTGGTTACAGCACCTTTCTCTGAAACACTCTTGTAGATGCTTTCTTGAAATGTTTTTCACATTTACAATTCTACTTTTCACACTACAGAGGTGTCCTAACTTTAAAAGTTCTGTATGTGGCTATGTCTTTACTCTAGACCCCCACTGTTGCAGATGCTTTTAAATCATACAGTCTAAAAGTTCTATACGAGGCAAGTCTCCCTTTGACCCCACAGTAGGCAGACACTTTTACTTAAAACACAGTCTTGGTGAACAGAGTCCATTCTTCAGAGAAAAACTCACCATGGAATGCAGGTGCCCCAGGGCTTTTTCCATATAAAGTCTCAGGTACTCACAAAACAAACAACTCTCAGGCAGCTTCAGCACTCTCTAGGCTGGACCAGAGGATTGCCCCTGAATCCTAGAATTCCCCCCCATCCCTCTGGGGATGGGGCACTGGAACAACTTCTAAGAATGGTCTCTACCACTTCACAGCTGGTCTTCTGTGTTCTTCTCTAGGGTGAGAACACAAAACCCCTTCTCCTGAGGTAGCTGTCTCTCAGAGCTAGGTACTGAGGAGCTGCACTCTGCAGCTCTCCTCACTCCCCTGAGTCTCCACATAGACTGCTACTCTTAGACTCAACTGAATCACCCAACATTCTACTGCTAACCCCTGCAGCTAGCATTCCATTGTGGCTTATGCTGCTGTGAGAATTCTAAGGTGACATCATCACTCCAGCTCAGCAGAAACTGAAAACAGAGTACGACAGTGTGAAACCCATTTAACTGGCATCTCACAAGCTGCCTCTCCCTGCCTGCCACTGATTCTAAGTGGGATTCTAGTAACCCATAGGAACAAGGGGGTTACAGTTACTATGTGGGGGTAGCATTAAAGCAGGGAGGAAGGTGGGCAAGGGTGAAACCCCCATCTAGACAATAGGTCACATGTAGGTTAGGGTAAAACTGGGCAGACTGGATTGACCAGGGGTCTTTTTCTGATAACATTTTCTATATTTCTGATGTTTTTGTGCAATACCCTGAACTAAACTGATCTGTAGACACTTGTCTCAAAGCCTTTTTTCCTCTTCAGCAGATATGTTAACTATAAAATAATAGTGGAAACTGTAAAGCAAAATGAGATACATTTAAGCAAATATGAAGGACCCTTTCTCATTTTCATGTAGACTTTTTTCCAGGCATTTTTAGGATTCACACACCCACTGCCCCACCGTCGCCCTGTCCTGAACCCCCTTCCCATCCTCAAGTGTTGTTTCTTCTGATCAGTGTTCATAGGACTAGCCACTGATGGTGGCAGGCTACAGTATGCTACAAACTGTAAATGTACCTGGCTTGCAGTATGGCCTAGTGGTTAGAGTAATGAGCTTGGTGCATCCAGTAGACCTGGGTTTGATTCCCAGAACGTCCACTTGCATACTGTGTGACTCTGAGAAAGTCACTTAAACAGCCCAAAGCTCCTGGATCACCCCTGAAAATAGGCACTTCTGCCAAGTGGTCCTTACCTGGTTAGCAAAGAACAAATAAATAAAAATAAATACCTGCAGTATGTAGTGCAGTCTTACCTGTGCTGCCCAACTTCCTCATGGATCTCTCTACCTTGAGAAGAGAGAACCGAATGTTGCCCCAGGTATCATTCTCATGGGCAGTCCAAGTGCAGCAGGCATTTATTAAACGTCTGGGCTGGCAGTATAGCCTAGAGGTTAGAGTAAAGAGCGGCAAATGAGCTTGGCACATCTAGCAGACCAGACCTTGTTTTGACTCTTACAACCTCCGCTTACATACTGTGTGACTCTGAGCAAGCCACTTAACCACCCAGTGCTCCCAGATCACCCCTGAAAACAAACACTTGTGCCTAGCATGCCTTACCCAGTTACCAAAGTCTAAAATATTAAATAAATAAATATGTGCTGTTCTTCATCTTCTACATTTTATCTCCTATGAAATCAATACATAATTGTTTAAAGTTTAATAACATAACAAATGACTCTGAACCCCCTTTAGTAGCAGAGCCAAACATTTCCTCTGTGTTCTGTGCTAACTAAAAAAAAAGTCTCATTTATCTATTAAAGTAATTTGAGTTACAGAACAATTTAATATGCATTACAGTCACATAGTACACCTTTTTCTGATAAGATTAATCAGTTCCAACTTGGGTCAGATAAACAGCTGGCACCTTTTTCTGCAGTCACGGCTCATTTGAGTGCTCCTTATTATGGAAACTTTTTTCACCTGATTAAATTTTGAAGCCCTGAGTCCGGCAACAGTGACTCAGCATAGGTAAATCAGAAGAGTAATCAATCATTAGTAGAACTGAAGGTTGACATGCTTGTCCTCTGTCTGCAAAGACTTCTGTTCCATGCAAATGAAGGTTGAAGGATATTTCAGCGCTCTTTATAGACAAGGTGACAGCCTGGCAGCTGTTTTGACTTGAATACATTTGCTTGTGTTCCCTGACACTGAATGCTGATGGGCCAATCGTAATGTTAATATGTTCTACAACATACCAATGCTACAGCTGACTACAGCAGGTAGCAAAGATAGTCCCTAACTAGGGAGAAAGAAGGGCTGTCATAACTCATCAACAACAGACTCAAACCCCTGTGAACGTCAATGTTTTCAAAGTGGTGAATGGAAGCAAATATTTTCTTGTACAGCTGAGCACACAGCATCATAGATTTACAACTGGCTGTTCGCCAGGGCAGAGATGAGTTGTATTTCTTGTTTATTTTGTGCCCTAATCAGGTGCACGGAATCAAATGAAATATAAAGTCAGAGATATTCATTCCATTAAAAATCCGACAAACTGGTGAACCTTAGAAAGTTTTACACAGACCTAACAGAGAACATCTTATACCACCAGGCAACAAAACTCCAGTTTGCTAATGTCAGAATGACAGTTTGGGTTACACAGTGCATTCGTTGGTATGCATTTAGTCTTGAGGCCACCATTATGCTCTGATGGTGTATGGTGGTGGGGGGTATAAAGGGGGTGGCAGACAAGGGGCAGTAGATGCAGTTGTTATGGGACATTGCAGATTGTTTATTGGAATTTAGGGTGGGTGCTGGCTAGTATCATTGGAAGAGGAAGGTGGGGTGGAGACACCTAGAGGCAAGTTTCTTTTCTAAAAGAGAAGATCACTAGAACTCCCAGTCTGGGTGTGTTATCTGATGTACAAGCTGGTGTCTTGTGGCAAGACTGGCAGCACAGTTATCCAGTATTCTGACCATGACTAGTCGCATCCTCAAAACTGGAAAAGTGTGCTAGAACAATGGGAGTTGATGATGTCATAAAGCAGGAAAATCAATATCAGGACTGGAATATTCTGACATTATGGACAGAATAGTGGCTTCTACTGTACCGTGTCCTTGTTTAGGGAAAAGAAGGTCTAAGTACTACAGTAACAACAGACATAAGGAATATACCCTAAATGCACAACACAGCAAAGGCCAGCAGAGGAGACAAATCTACAAAACATTCAGCACAGTGTTCGCCAGTAGTTAAACAAGGAATTTAAACCTTAAAATGTGCTCTATATGCACTGTGCAAGCATAACATACTGTATTTCTGCAAAAATAGCTAAACAAATTGCAAATAGGAGTAGTAATGTCACACTGAGAATGTTGCACTCACTTCTTATGGAGTTATAGAAACAGATTTTGTGGCGATTGCACTAGCAGTGGGAATGGTAACCTGGATGAGTGACTCATGGAATAGGAGAGGGATCTTGAGTTATGTAGGCAGGCTAAGAAGCTTGAGGGGTGGGGCTCAATGGTTAATTGCTGTTTGGAAGGGTGCAAAACAGGTGTTTTGCACCTACTTTCCTGCCCCTAACCTAACAGAACTATACACATATATTTGACTGTGTTATACTGTTACCCCCCAAGCACGGTACAATACAAATCCCAGATTCAGCTGTTAGTGAGCACTACAGTGAATAGTGTTCGGAGATTAGTTCTGACCATATCCTGATACTATTAGCACAGTTTCATTAGTCTTACCTCATTATAACATTAGAAATGCTATTGTTTGAAATGCATCAGGTTGACAGCATTACCCATTTTGAATGAGAATTAGAAACAGTTAATGATTGACATATCATGTGGTGGCACAACCTGAGCACCACAGTACAGTATTTGCAATAGTGCCTCTTAACATTGCACAGTGTGGATACAGAGAAAGTGTTAAGTTGCTACTCCATGTCTTCCAAGTTACCAGTGCAACCCTACTTTACAGAAGAGAGGGTCTTGAGTGAGCTTACCAAACTGAGGGTGGACAAGGCAATGGGGCCAGATGGCATTCATCCTAGGGTGCTAAAGGAAGTATGGATGCAGCTTGTAGCACCACTGGCAACCCTGTTCAGTGAGTTCCTCAAGACTGGAGTGGTCCCACAGGACTGGAGAAGAGCACACTTAATGCCTCTGTACAAGAGTGGGAGCAAGGAGGAGGCAGGAAACTACAGGCCAGTCAGCCTCACCTCAGTGGTGGGTAAGATTATGGAGGCACTGCTTAAGGAAAGAATAGTGGACCACCTGAAGACCAACGGAACTGAAGATCCTAGGCAGCATGGGTCATGTGAAACAAATCTGATTGATTTTTTTGACTGGGTAACAAAGGCTATGGACCAGGGGGAGCAGTGGCTGTTGCCTACCTTGATTTCAGCAAGGCCTTCAACACTGTACCACATAAAAGGCTGGTAAACAAGTTGATCAGCCAGTGGGTAGGCAAGAAGGTAGTGAAGTGGGTCAGGAAATGGCTGGGGGACAGAAAGCAGATGGTATTGGTAAATGGGATCCAATCCAAGGAAAGTTGGTGACCAGTGGAGTACCACAGGGATCAGTCCTTGGGCCAATCCTTTTTGATGTCTACATTAACAACATTGCAGAAGAGCTGGTAGGAAAAGTCTGCCTATTTTCAGATGACACCAAGATCTGCAATAGGGTAGATGTACCAGATGGTGTGAAAAACATGAGAAGGGACCTGGAGAGACTGGAAGAGTGGTCAAAAGTGTGGCAACTGAAGTTCAATGCACAAAAAGTGCAAAATCGTGCATATAGGGAGAAAAAACCCTGCAGAGAGCTACCTGATGGGGAGGGAACTGCTAGCAACCACCAGGGAGGAAAGGAACTTGGGTATTATCATCACATAGGACCGTAAAGTGGTCAAACAGTGCACAAAGGCTGTAGGGAAAGAAAGCAGCATGTTGGGATGCATAGGAAGGGGTATCATGAGCAGGAGAATAGAGATGGTGTTGCCACTCTACAAAATGCTGGTGAGGCCTCATCTGGAGTGCTGTGTTTGGTGCTGGAGGTCACTCCTCCATAAGGATATCAACAGAGTAGAAGCAGTCCAGAGAAGAGCAACAAAGATGGTGCAGGGCTTACACCAGAAGACATATGAGAAAATGTTAAAGGACCTCAATATGTATATGTTGGAAGAGATGAAAGAACAGGGTGACATGATAGGAACATTCAAGTATCTCAAAGGCTTAAATAAGGTGCAGGTGGAGAACATTTTTAGTATAGGAGAGGGACAAGAATAAGGGGAATCTCTATGAAATTGGAAGGGGAAGACTGAGGGGGAACATGAGGAAGTTTTTCTTCACTGAAAGAGTACTGGATGCCTGGAATAGCCTGCCACAAGAAGTGATGGGGGAAAGCACAGTGGGGGGATTCAAACAGGCATGGAATATGCATAAAGGAACACTAGATATGAGAAGAAGGAGCTAGACGGATGGCCACATAGGGTCACTGGCTACGAAATCAGGTGGGGGAAATGGGCAGACCAGATAGCCCTGCCAGTTCTTATCTTCCAACAAGTTTCTATGTTTCTATGTACCCTTCCCAAACTGACAATGGAATATGTAGCATTCTAGTGGTTCACCTTCCTCTCCTGACCTACTGCTTTAATGTGTTGTTATCCCACTGTTGAGAACAGGCAGACACAAATAAAAGCAGTTGGTTACACAACATGATTTGTCAAGACTATGGCATGGATTGAAACTGTATGCTGACCATACGGCGACACCATTAGAGTGAACACATCAATGCACATCAATGCCAACAACATCAACAGTTTGCTGTAATGGTTCTCCTGAGACCCCAGCACTCTGTCTTCTGGTCCTGCACCCCCTCTTCGAATCAACTTCAACTCAGAGTTGGAATCCTATAGAGTCAGAATCCTATAAATCAGGGGGTGTGGAGGTCGAACTGGCATTGTAGAGCCAATTGAAACAACTGAATGCTTTGTGAAAGACCCTGAGAGACATTAACTTGACAGTCCCTGCCCTTTTTCACTTGGAAATTAAAATGACTTGTGCACACCAAGAGTCTGTGACCTTGCAGAAACTACAAAAGAGGCCCCAGACTTGTATACTTTGAAATATGTGAGACAGGAAGGAAGTGCAATAGAAGTAAACAAAACTGAATATACAGCCATTTAAATGGGATGATTCTGTCCCACTAATGACTCAGTATTACTCTTATCTACATGTTGATTTGTTTCCTTAAAAACAGGTGTGTGTGGTGGGGGGAATACGGTGGGATGATGAGTTGTCTTGTGATGGTGGGGGGTTGTGTGTAGGTGGTGGGTGGAGTAACTTTGTGTGTGTATTGGGGTAGGAGGATGGTGTGTTGTTTTTTTGTGGGGAGGGGGTTGTGTGTGTGTGGGAGGCGGGAGTGGGGAAATAAAGTTGGGGTTGGGGTTGTGGTTATATGGAGGAAAGGGTTATATTCAGGTATATGTGTCCTATGACTCTTGGTTCACATTCATAATGAATATATATTTCTTTGCACTAGTTATCTTTTCCCTTGGGGGGTGAGGTTAATTCCATTGGGTTTTTATTCAGATTCTTAAGACTGTTACTGTACATATAGTAATTTGGTTATATACTAACACATTATTGAACTCTGAACATTTTAGGATGCATGAACTCATTTTCTAGGGAGGTCCTTTAGAGATTTGTTTTTTTATTTGGCACTAATTCTGATGATTGATATTATCTTATAAAAAATATTGTTACAGCACTGAAGGTCCTAATTCTTATGGAGTTTGTTAACTGGTTAAGAGAATAGTTTAGGAAATGTCTCCAGCCAGGTTTAATACTGAATAAATGTGTGAAACAGTTGTTCTTATGAGGGATTTTTTCTTTATACCCTCATATTTCCATATATAGAAAATTTCTGTTTTATAGTTTTTAAACATACAATACCATCAAATTGTAACATGCACTTATGTGGGTATTAAATCTAAAGGTCTTGCGTTTAATTAAGAATGTGTTCACATAACTCACTCATTCACTCATTATTTAAGATAATGAGACTTTCTGCTCGAGTATGCATGTTATCTGCATCTGCTGATCTTTGACCTTTGAAGGTTTCTCAACAGTAGCAGACTGGTAGAATCTGGTTCCTTCATTTCTATGTCTGAACCAATGAGAATTCTTTTTTTTTTTATGTATGATCTGGGTGTTAATAGAGTGTGATTTTTTAAACAAGTGGAATACACTTCCGAGGAAGGACTTGGTTGGTCTGAAAGCTTAGGCACTGTTTTCCTTTTGTAACATCTATGTTGGTCCAATAAAAGATATCAAACCATTTGCTTTTGGATCAGTATTACTCAGTATTAGTCAGTATTGTAAAGGCAGAAGAAGGCACTGTGCCCATTGTGACTGCTTTCCCCACGCCTGTGTGGTGAATTAATTTTCCCTGAAAAGGAATCTATTGAATTGGTTTTTGAACTTAATGAAGACGTGTATGTCCACTAGGAACAGAGGAAGCGTATGGCAGTTTATCCCCATTGATGTCAGTTGGGTTCTATCACTACAGCATACCAGTGATCTTGCTGATGAAGCAAAACTCTCCGGCTCAAACAGCTGATGGTTTCACTAACCAATCTCTGTCTCTCATTTGCGAGTTTTACTGTAGAGATGTGGATTAAATAACCATTCTGCATGAACAGCTAATGGATTCATTTCTCACAGCTTGTCTTGATTTTCCAGGACTTCATGAATTTAGACTTCCTGTCCTGAAGTCCCAACTTTCTTGCTTCTGTTATGGATTTTTAGAATGCCAGCCTTAGCCTAGCAGGCCCGTTTAACCCTAACACTACCAACAGAATTAGTAAGTATAGGAATTCTGGACTGCTATATCTGCCAACAACACAACAAGGGTTAAACTGGCCCAACAGACAAAAGCAGTTTGTTGGAGACATCCCTTCCCGGCATTCCACAGGCTTATCTATTTCTCTAATGAGACAGACAGACACACACACACACACACACTGCATTCCAATACAGTATGTTTCTGTTCAGTTAAGTCTGGAAATTAGTAACACTGGATCCTTAAAAGCCTGGAAATTAACTTAACACTTTATCATAAAGAAAATGATTTCTCTAGCAATGTCCATGTTTCACTTTAGTTTCAAGTAGGTAAATGAACAGAAATGGCAACAGAAGAAAGATGCAAAACATTTGCCTGTGTTTTTTTTTATTGTGCCATTTGGTAGTATGCAACTGAATTTGGCATTTTAAAAAGCATAAACTAAAAGGACTTTATATATGTTGCAATGTACTACATCGTGAGATGAACATGTCATGCGATGGCACAGCGCCACACTGAATAAAATATGGTGTCCCTGATTTTGGTCATTTGTCCCTGATTTTTGAGGGAAGTGTCCCTGATTTTGGTCCCAACAAGTTGAGAGGTATAAATGGATTCACCAAGCTGTGTCTCTCTCACAAGCCAGTGGTCCTGGAGTTGTCAGTGAAGAACAACCCACCCACTCTTTCATAAGTTTCACAAAGCTGTCTCTGTCTCTCTTCTGCCAGCAGTCTTGTAAGTGAAGAAAAATGGTATGCCTTCCAAACAGTGAACACGTTGATGCCAACAAACATCGACAGTTTGCTATAAAGTCCACCCAGGACCCTGGCACTCTTTCCCCAGGTCTTGCACCCCCTCCTCGAATCAACTCCAACTATGAGCTGATTATCCTTAAGTATGGGAGTTTGTGGGTCAACATTCCCCAATAAAAGGCAACTATTTATGTGATGAATTTATGTCAATGGCAAATTGTGGTCAACACAAATACATCTCTTTGATGTTGATGGACAAAATATTTTTCGAATCGATATTGTGCAGCCCTGTTCAGGTGGGTGATTCTCTGAGAATGGAGAAGGTAGCTGAGTTAGAGAAACTATCTAAAACTAAAACAAAAGTGAAAGCACTTTCTCTGCCTGTAGATAAACCTGATGCTCTTTTCTTTTGATGCCAGCGTGCTTTTTTTTTAAGTGAGTGAGAGACAGTTTAGTGAGAAATAGATAGCTTTCTGAAACTTACAAAAAAAGTTAGAGGAGCGTGTGGGTTTTTCTTGCGCTCGCTAGAACAAAAGCACTCTGGCATCAAAAGAAAAGACCATCAGGTTTCTCTATAAGCAGAGAAAGTGAGTTCACTTTTGTTTTCATTTTAGACAGTCTATCTAACTCAGCTGCTCTCTCCATTCTCAGAGAATCACCCACCTGAACAGTATGCCAAAGTGCTATCTTTTGTAAGTTTCACTCCATTTCAATTTCACTCGGGTTCCTTCACTACAGCATCCCAGCAGTAAACAAAACCACTTCCCCCAGATAGACATGGATGAATTACCAGCTCAGGTGAACAATACTGAACAAAAATAGTAAGGGAGGAACAGAAAGGGTTAAGGGAAGTTTTACTGGCAGCAAAATACAGCCTACAAATGGAAAAAGTACAGCTTCTGATAACTGGGATGGCCACTTAAACAGAACGAAACCCCTCCACCCAGCTTGTCCCAATTAGCAATTTCCACTCTATTACATTTTATATTAAATCCCCTAGAAGGAAATCTAACAAAGTAGGAAGATTCTGTTAAACCATTCACATGTCACAATTTGAACCCCTTATGGCAATAAATGCCCTTGTGTGGAAAGAGATTATATGTGATCCAATCTTATCCAAGATGTATGTACAGACTGCAATCGACTGGCCTACTGGCTGCATGACAACTCTTTTGCCATATGCCCTAAAAAGCTGTTCACTGATTTCTCTGAAAGTGCCCAAAGCCCTAACACGTTTTGGGAGAGCTGCCATAGGATTCATTCTACTGTCACTCTGGAATGTGCTACAGAAATCACTGAAACTGAGGTCTCCTGTCAGTATTACTGTGTTTAAGTCCTTATACTCAAAATACATTACAGAAGCCTGCAACTGCTTCCAATGATCCTAGCTTACTTACACCCCACTTCCACATCCTCCCTGCTTTTCCCATCCTCCTTCCTTCTTGTATCAGTGCATAACTTGTCCCTGAGCCACCTACTTATCTACCATCCTAAATCTCACCCTCCCTCACCCACCTATTCATTGTATACCCACAGCATCTCATTCCTTTGCTCCTAGTATTATCCCAGTTCCAGACCCCCCCCCCACTGGCTGCCCACTTCTCCCGACACATGTCTCCCCCTTGATACGCCTGGGTCTTTTTAAACTGACTATGTATGTCTCTTCACTTGTAGCCTCCACTTCAACTAATCTCTTTGCTGGACTATAATGCCTTTACCTTACAGGAATACTAAACCATGTATGTTGTTATGTCTGGTATAAATTTTTACTGACTTGATAACCTATTGTTATGTATACCCTTACTGACTGTCTTTTACCTGAACCCAAATTTATTTTTACTTATCTTGTCTATTGCAGGCCTACCGGTACTGTTGCACTCTTGCATCTACTGTATATTTGTCTGTATATAAATGCATTGTTACTTGACTTGTGTAATGCAGGTCCACCTTGTAAATGAGCTTTCTCAATGGTGTTCGCTTGGATAAATAAAGAATTTGATTGATTGATTGAGTGATTTCAGCGGCAACATAAATTGACAGTTCAAGGTGAGTGTTTCCTCTTGAGACTCAAGGTAATCATTCCACAGAAGCTGCAAGACAGCACATATTTTGGATTAACTGCAGAATGGACAATTTGGCATTGTACAAATGCATGCCCCTGTTCAAAGCTTAACTGGTTGTCAGGTCAGAACAGTCACACTGCTATGTTAGCCAATGGCTGTGATGGTTGAATACAGGCTCACAATCTGCCTAAAGCTATTCTGCTGCATTGATGGGAACAGCTCACCTCACCATGGTAAAGTTTGAATGTAGATGATGCAGGGGCATTTCTTGACCAGATCATATTAATGACGTATCTTCTAAATGGCCTGATGTCTTTTGTACTCATTCAGCCACCACTGCCCGGACAATTCAGTTTTTGTATGAGACCTTTGCTAGATTCGGGCTACTACAGCAAATACGGTAACGAGAAATAATGACCCTCAATTTGTCTATGAGACATGCTGCCTCTAAACGTAGCAAACTGGCATCTAACATGGACCATCTTCACCATATCATCCAGCCATGAATGGAATTGTTGAGTGCTTTGTACAGGCCCTTAAATATGCCTTGCTTTCCATGAGGGAGGAGAAAGAGATGTGAAACAAATGCTCACAAAGGTCATGTTCACTTATAGCAACTCTCCCCACCTTACTACTAATGAGACCCACCCATGCTGCTGCAGGGCCTTAGGCTACACTCACACGTGGATTTACTAAGGCCAAATACTCAGTTGGTGTTAACAACAAGCAGAAGGCTATGATGGTTACTAAACCTTAAGACAAGGAACACTATGTGTGGGGTAATCAGTAGCTGCATGGGATTACAGAGAGGATCAGAAATGGGTCTCCGGTACCAAATATAGTCAGAGAGGACCTCATGCATATCGGGTCTAAGTGGGTCTAACGATGGTATGGTGCCAGCATATTGACCAACATTGGGATACTAGAAATGAGGTTGCCACTGCACCTCCTGTTTTTCTAAACCAAGCAAAGGTCTGCAACTCAAGACACTAAAACAATTCCACGTGTTCCTTTATTGTTTTAAAGATTTTTTTTTCTGTGTGAATCTTTAGTGCTCGTGGAAGGTACTGGAATGATAGCACTGGAACATGAAGTCCTTTGCTTATCCACATGGCAGGTACAGCATGGGTGACCACAGTGCAAGCTTGCCCTCACTGCCCTGCCAATGTGCCTGAATCCTGCCACAGAGGGACAGCCACATAAGTGAAAGACTAGTTCAGACTCCAAGCCCATTCAGTTTATGGCCTCTCATGTGACACTGCCATCATGGGTGCCAGTTAATGCCAACTGTGTTGTTGGTTTTGTGATGTGGACCCCTGCCAACTGGGAACCAAAATGAGACCACCTGAACTCATTTCACATAGGTCATGGAACAGCCTGCAGGTGATAATGGCTTTTGGCCACTACCGACCTTGACCAAATTTAAACCAGTGATCTAGAGGTAAAAGGCTCCGTAACCTGCTACCAATCTACTGAGCCACCCAGTTCCCCTCAGTTCCCCATGTTTCTGATTTTCCAGTAGCACAAGAGTGTCCAGAAGCTTGTGTTCCAGATGTGTCAGACTTAGAGCACTTTGAATGTACTTGGGGTGCTTGCCAGGCTACACTCAGAGATCCTATGGTACCCAACATATTGTATCTATAAAGCAGCAGTTCTGGTTATACTGCAGTACATTTTGGAACATAACATTAGGTAAAATAATAATAGCAAACAGAATTTATATTATCCTAAATATAGCAATATGTTAAATAATATGTTACTACTGTCTGCTTAAAGCAGCAGTATTTGTTAGTCAACAAGTATTTTTTTTTTTCAGCAATAATGTTTGCTGGCAAAAATATCAAGGTGCCCATTTTTATGTTGCTTGCGTGCAAGCGCAAGAAACATGTTGCGGCAGCTTGCTGCAAACAGAGTTGTGGAGGTGGGGCATTGTTGTGACCAATGCCCCCACTGCCTTTGGAGGCTTGGCCCACGTTCCCCAATGGGGTGGCATGCTGCTGCTGACACTAGTTCAGCCAGCATGCCACCACCTTGAAACATTTTAGCCACTGAAATCAGTGTCCACCTCGTCATTGCAGCATCATCCGCTGCAATGATGGAGCGACCCCTCATTGCAGGGCTTGCTGACGGGGCACCCAATCCCCATTGGCTTCATTTCCCCTTCCTTTTACTGATGGGGGAGCCCACTCCCCATCGGCATAAGTTCCCCTCCTCCGCTTTCGTTCTGTTCCAAGCAGGGTGCCGAATCCCCCTCGGCTCTTGTATCCCCCTCCGTATGTGCCAATAGGGGTGCCCAGTCCCCCATTGGCTACAGATTCCCTCCTCCCAAAACACTCAGGTGGCACACTGGGAGCCCACCCCAGTGTGCTAAATGCCCCTGAAAAAGAAAAACCATCCCGCAATTTTTTTTTTAAACCTGTTAAAAAAGAAAATGGTCCCTCGTGGTCTCTCTGTCCCCTCCCCAACCCGCGCACACCCTCTGCATGCCCTGCCTCCCCACACCCCCCTAACCCCATACTTACCTTCGGAGCCCGGCGCAAATATCTTCAGTGGACCGGGAACACGTCTGCACTCTTCAAAGCCAACTGCTAACTGAGAAAATGCCGGTAAGCTGTATAATGGCATAAATAGGATTTTTTCAACTTTGGTGCATATCTCAGGCATTTTTGGGAATTTTGGCACCAGATTTTCAAAATGGGGTTATTGGGACCCCTCCTCATGAACTCAGCCACTGTCATGGCATTATTCACTACCAAAAGGTGATTTTGCAGTCACCGTGTGGAATCACCTTTCGTGACTGATTAATGAAATAACAGTGCCAGTGTTCATGAGGTGGGCTCTCAAGAAACCTATGTTGCAAATCTGGTGGGAAAAATAAAAAAAAATTACTGTTTATGAGCGTGCGTTGAGCAGTTGCTAGACACACTCGTAACTTCACAAATTTGCAATATTTTCACTCCAGATTTTCAACACTGTCATTTTTCTGCACCTCCTTATGTACAGTGCAGCTGTCATTTTTCACATGCTGGCCGAAATGTGTTTTTGCACTTGCAGTGCAGAATAGCGTGGTCGCTGTGGGAAATCTGTGCTCGGGACACATTAAGAAAATCACAGTGACACTGTTCATGAGCAGAGGTCCTAAAATGCCTTTGTTGAAAATTTTGTGATGAAAGTCCATAAAATGACCGTTACCAGCGTGCGTTGCACAGTTTCCACACACCCTTGTAACTTCACAAATTAGTAATATTTTCATGCCAGATTTTCAACACTGGCATTTTTTCACACCTCCTTATGAACAGTGCTGCTGTAATTTTTTACATCCCGGGCAAAATATCTTTTCATGCTTCCAGCGCAGAATAGCACAGTCGCTTTGGGAAATCAGTGTTTGGGACAGATTAAGATCGAGTGAGAGAGGGGGAGTGACCGAGTTCAACTGAGCTCTGTCAGGACTGCTGTGGATTTCATTGTGGGCAGAAAAAGGCACCAATGCAGGCAGGAGCCCAGTACAAAAGAGCAGCCTGCAGTGCCGGGAGAAACAATGAGTGAGTGAGGGAGGGGGAGTGAGCGACCTCAACAGAGCTCTGTTGGGACTGCTGTGGATTTCTTTGTGGGCCGGAAAAGACATCAATGCAGACAGGGGGCCAGTACAAAGGGGCAGCCTGCAGCACCGAGAGAAATGGAATGAGTGAGTGAGAGAGTGGAGTGTGTGAGCACAGCGGAGCTCTGTCAGAACTGCTACGGATTTCTTTGTGGGCAGAAAAAGGCACCGATGCAGGCTGGAGCCCAGTACAAAAGAGCAGCCTTCAGCGCCAGGAGAAATGGAATGAGTGACTGAGAGAGAGGGAGTGAGCGAGCTCAACAGAGCTCCATCGGGATCACTGCAGATTTCCTTGTGGGCAGACACAGGTGCTAATGGAGGCAGGAACCCAGTACAAAAGGGCAGCCTGCAGCGCCAGGAGAAACAGAATGAGCGAGTGAGAGAGGGGGAGTGAGCAACCTCAATGGAGCTCTGTTGGGACAGCTGTGACCATCTTTGTGGGCAGCAAAAGTCACCAACATAGGCAGGAGCCCAGTATGAAAGGGCAGCATGCAGCGACGAGAGAAACAGAATGACCGAGTGACATAGGAGGAGGAGTGAGCGAGCTCAACGGAGCTCTGTCGGGACTGCTGCAGATTTGTGGGCAAAAAAAGGTGCCAATGCAGACAGGAGTCCAGAACAAAAGGCCAGCCTGCAGCTCCGGGAGAAACATAATGAGCGAGTGAGAGACGGGGAGCGAGCGAGCTTAACGGAGGTCTGTCGGGACTGCTGCGGATTTCTTTTTGGGCAGAAAAAGGCGGCCAATGCAAGCAGGAGCCCAGTACAAAAGGGCAGCCTGCAGGATCGGGAGAAATAAAATGAGCAAGTGAGAGAGGGGGAGTGAGCGAGATCAATGGAGCTCTGCCAGGACTTTAGAGTTGCCCACCCTCCCCGCCGAGGGTCCTCTGTGGTCCTATATCACAGCAGGGTCTCTGGAGTGGACACAAAGCAATGATTGGATACTTTTAGGATTGCTGTAATAATACAGATTTAGTTGTTCTGTTTATTTCTCTAACTGAGCTAAATACTGAGCTATGCTGTCATGATTGCTGCAATAATACAATGGATGTCTTGGGGAGTTTCATAGTTCTTAGGCATGGTACTGTCACTTCCAAACACCTAAACAGCACATTTAAGCAAGCAACTTTCGGCATTGACAAATGCTTGTTCTTTTTACTTTCTTTCATTTCTGGACAAAGATAAAGGATTTTAAAGTTTTTGAAAATTCCCACTCATGTATCATGCCTGTCATGACCTTGGCTCTCTACATCAAGATCTAACACTGGTTGATTGGACCCCTATAGCTTCTGCAAATACCACTGATCTTGCTCTTACTTATTTCACTTATAATTTTCTCTCTATCTGGAATAATCACGCTTCCTTGAAGCAAGTCAGAGTGCGTGGTTATCACCACTCCTGGATCACCCCTGAGCTCCTGACCTCTCAGCAAGCGTGTGACTCAGCGAGGAAAACTCACAAAACCACCTGACACCCTAGCAACCTCGCAAACCACCACTCTTTCTGAAATGCCTGCACAAAAGCCACACAACAAGCTAAATCCATTTACTTCTGCTCCGTCTTAAATAAGAACATAAATAACCCTTCAAAGTTCCGGAAAGTTGTCCACTCACTTTTCTCCCCCCAAAGCAAAACCTCCCCCTCCTCTACTTAGTATTAACAGCCAACTCACTTCAGACCATCCCTTGGTAGCTTTAGAATTCAATACTTACTTCACCCCTTGTGCTTCCTCTCTGTTATCCTCCCTACCAACCCCCCTTTCTACCTCCCACCCCCCACCTGCCCTTCCCCTCCTCCTTCCTCCACAAATCTTTACCTTTTCACCTATTTCTCCTAGTGACACCTTAAAGGTCCTTCTCTCACTCAGTCCTACAAAGGGTTGCTCTCCCAATGGCCTTGACACTAAGTTGCTCCATCTATTGCTCATGCCATCTCCTATCCACTAGCTGACCTGCTCAACTTGTCATTTAGCACTGCCACTACACCTGCAGCCTGGAAATATGCTACAGTCCTCCCCCTACCTAAGGGCAGCAATTTCTCATCCCCAGGTAACTACCACCCTGTCTCCCTACTTCTCACCCTGGCAAAGCTTCAGCAACACTTTTGTGCTCTCTCAGCTCTCTTCCTTTCTTGATGATTCCTCCTCCTTCTTCACTCCATTCTAGTCTGGCTTCCGGAAGCACCACTCCACAACAACCTCTTAATACAGAATCACAGGCTCTGTCCACTCTGCCATGGATAAAGGCCATATCATGTCTACTATCTTTGTTGACCTCGCTAAATCATGCAACACCGTCTCTCGCTCCCTCCTCCTTGAAACTCTTTCAACTGCCAGTCTGTCACAACCTGCCTGTGACTGGTTCAGCTCCTGCCTTATAGGTAGAATGCAATCAGTCAAAATAGCTGACTGTTCATCCCTGCCTCTCCAAATCTCTACTGGTGTGCCTCAAGGCTCTGTACTAGGCCCACTTCTATTCCCAATCTTCCTTAACAACCTCCCGTCTGCATGCTCCTCATCCCTTATCCATATGTATGCAGATGACACTGTCCTGTTCAACTCTGGACCCTCTCCCTCTGATCTGACTACCAAACTACAGTGTGACTTCAACAATGTTCAATGCTGGCTAAGCTCATATCAACATTTCCTCAATGCCAAGAAGACAGTCTCCATGACCTTTGGCACTAGGCAAAGACTCTCTCAGCTGCCCACTCTCCCCTCCTTCCACACTCTTGATGGGACTACCATAGAGGACTCTACCTCTTTTAAATACCTAGGTGTTTGGCTTGATCACCACCTTAACTTTTCTGAACATATCGATGCTTTCCTGAAAAAACTGCGCCCCAAGCTCGGCATCCTTTACAGAAACCGCAGTGCACTACCATTATCGGTGAGGCATGATATTGCTCAGAAAATGATTCTCCCCATCTTTGACTGTGGTGATATAATCTACAGTGCTGCTCCTAAATCTTCACTCATCAGACTGGACTCTCTCTTCAATGCCTTCTGTCATTTTGCCCTTGACTTTCCCTTCCGCACTCACCACTGCACTCTGTACTGCTCTCTTGCCTTACTGTCTCTCAAATGCAGACGCCTCTCCCATTGCACTAAGTTTACTTCCAAATTCTGGTTTGGGACCCAACCCTCATACCTTTCCTCTCTGCTCACTGCTCCTACTCCCAACTCTTGTACTGTTAGATCCCTGGATTCTCGCTCTCTTACCATTCCTCGCCGCCTCACCTCTACTGGTCAGGAAGCTCTCTCCTGTTGGTTCCCTAAACTCTGGAACTCTCTACCTTCCCTCGTTCAACTTTCCTCATCCCTTTTTCCCTCTCCTTAGCCATGTGCAACTACTTCTCCCCTAATTGCACCTGCTTCTAGCTCCTCTACCCGTCCCTTACCCCCAGCTCTCAAACGGCACTGAGTGTTATTCTCTGCTCCACCTATCCTTCTACTCTTCCATCCCTCAAGTCTTACCCTTCATCTTCCTCCCACTCCTTTTCCTTCCCTTCTTCCTGCCTAATTTCAGTTTTGCCTCATAATTCTGTCTTTCTCATAACCCTTTCACTGCCCCTATCTTCTCTCGCCTCACTCTTTCACTCTCTCCTACATTTTTATTTTCCCCTCTCCTCCTAGTCCTATGACTGGTCCTACCCTCCTTGCAGGGTTCCACACATCCTGAACGGGGTTTCACTGGTCTATGCTCTCTTTTCTCCCTCCGCCCCATAATTTCTGTAGCTCACACAGCAGCCTTGCTCCCCTCATGCTCAGGACCTGTGGGCCTTTTCACACTCTGGCCTCCAGCCCTTCAGCCTTTGGTGACACTACATTTTTTTCTCCTGAAGGTTACCTTACCTGCACCTGGCATATGATCTTTAACACGGTATTCCACTGCACTATCTCTAATTGTGACAAAATATGTCTCTCTGTATTGTATAATGTAAAAATGTTTATAATTGTTTAATTGCTCTTCCTACCATTGTACCCCCAACGCTTCTGGAAATGAGCTGTTCACAGCTCATGTTGCCTTTCCTGGTGAAACATTTTTTAAATAAAATAAAAAAATTCACAAACTAAATATATTGGTCCAGTGATGTACTGTTTACCATCAGAATTATGTGGCAATGCCATCTCAATACATCCACATTATTAATCTAGATTGCACATTCAACAGTTGACCTCAACAGAAAGGATTTTTAAAAACTGCAAATGGGGGCCATCTTTAATAATGTGAGTTATTAATTACAAAATAGCTATAAAAGCTGTTTTAACAATA
Organism: Neoceratodus forsteri; assembly: GCA_016271365.2. Taxonomy (NCBI): domain Eukaryota; kingdom Metazoa; phylum Chordata; order Ceratodontiformes; family Ceratodontidae; genus Neoceratodus; species Neoceratodus forsteri. The sequence continues at coordinate 31,844,417 of CM028129.1, forward strand.
TCTGAGAAAATTAAATGTTCGATGAAGATGACTCTAAGGATCTCAGAAATACATTTTTGCTGAAAAACCAGCATGATGAAATGTTTTGCTGGCTAACATATATTGCCACTTTAGTTAAGCAATAATGCATGACAGGGTGTGGGTTATGCTTGGATTTACCCAGGCCTGGTGTGGTGTGGGCTCATGACCAAATCCATGCCAGAAGTGAATAAATGCCAGCATAACCCAAACTTTGAAGTGGATTATTGTGATTATACAATAAACTGTAACAAAAGGATTAAAAAATATATATTAAAAAGGCTGTATTTATTTTTTAAACTGCTTTTTTTATTTTTTTTAATGTCCTTCCTCTGGATCTAAAATAGTCCGATTTTGTTAATTAGAATAAGAGCCACCCCACACACACACACACTTCAATACGTCTCATTTAAGGTTTTTTTCTCTCTCTTTTTTTCATCTGTGAGACACCGTGTTGTGTGTGTGCCTCCTGTAAAATTAACCTTGGTGCGACTGGCTGCTGTACTGGATCGTGATGCGTGCCATGAGCAACTTCAAGAAGCAGTACAAGCTGCTCAACAAAGTTTCTGCAACAAAAGTGGAGGTCGTGTACATAAAAGGGACTTTTGGTGTTTTGTTTGTTTTTAATTTCAAGTGATGGGAGGCAGACAAAGAGAGTGCACCTGAAAGACAGACTGAGAATGGAGCTGAGAGAGAGTGGGAGTGGGAGTGGAGTGGAGTGGAGAGTGAGCGAGAGGTGGGCTTGGTGTAAGATGAGAGCAGTTACGATAAAAGATGAGGTAGTGATAAAATTTAAAAAAGTATGTTTATGTTAGAATGCATTCAGTGTTTTTTTTGTAAAGGAAGGTGCCTTGGGAGCTTGGTTCATTTTACTTATCGTGTTTACCATTCAGACATTAAAAGAGGAGAAAGGCATGGCCCTTGAGCGCAGTGATTGGATTTCCACTTGCGACACGGCAGCCCAGGTTTGGGATGGACCTGGGTCACTGGAGGGCTGGCCAGGGGAGAAGGATGGAGCATCCTGAGGAGTGCTCTCCTTCTCTGGGGGGGGGAGGGGGGATAGTGCTCAACCGATCCCTGGCAGAGGACGGGGGTGCACAGCGACCAATGCCTAGCAAGTCCAGGGGATGGGGGCAGATGCAGGATGTCATTGCACATCCTCACCCCCCCAGAAAACCAGGAAAAAGAGCAGCTGCCAGCCATCCTTGATGAAGCCTGCCATGGCTTCAATTAGCCCCCCAGGCCAACTCTCCGACTTATCTCATTGACTGTGGTGCCACAATCACACCCTGGGGGGGTAATCCAGGGCTATCGGAGGGTCACAGCTGTTGTGGGGGGTGGAAGTCTGGGGTCCATGACTGGGCAGAGGGTACCGGGTGGCTGGCAGCTGGGGAACATAAAGAAAAAATGTAAAAAAAAAATAGGAGAAAGGCAGTGATTTGTTAGTTTTGTGCAGTGGTCAGCTGGATCAGCTGGAACTTTACCAATGGGTTATCATGTGGGTTTACCCATGGGTAAATACCCCAGTTAGCCAATCAGATTTCTGGAAAATCAGACCCTATTGTATAATGTGCAAGATTTGCTTCCTGGAAGAATTTATCAAAGGTGGGAGGGAATTTGGTATATGACTTAGATTTGGTCAGATAGCTTTGATACTAAAAGTATGAGCTGCCCCTTTCAGACTAAGTATTAATCTGACTCCTGTATATATCCCTTATCCCAAGAAACAAGTTTGAACCTGCTACATCACAACAGAAACTGTGAGCAATAACATGGAAACCAGCTTTGTTCATAAACCTCTGACATTTGAAAGTATGTTTAACTTGCTTTGTTGTGTACTGTGTGAGGTCTTGCAAAGCAAAGTTTTCCTGGCATGGCATATTTTTAGCAGTAGGCAGATTGTGGTGGTGGGACAAGTATCAGACTGAAAGTCAAAGACCAGTGGATAGAGATGCAACAAATTTAAAATCTGCCGGCGAAGTGAACGCTAAGTGGCCACTTCACCATGGCAATTTGCTACGTGGCGTGCCCCATAGGAAAGGCTCACTTTGCCTTGTTATTATTACTTTGTGTTATCATTCCACCTTAAACGTGAAATAAGGTGGAGTGACAACAATATTGGCAGTATCCCACCCACACAGTCACCAGAATGAATGTGCATCCCCAAAGTGCTACTGTCTTGTGTCGAGAAAACTCCCCAGTGCTGACGAAGTGAAATGAGAGTGTAACAAGAAATGCAAAGTCTCCCAAAATTAATGGCGCACTCAGTCAAGAGCGCAGTGGTCAGGTCACATATACAGTCACCAGAATTAATGTGCATCCCCAAAATGCTGCTGTCTTGTGTCCAGAAAATTCCCCAGTGCTGACGAAGTGAAATGAGAGCGTAACAAGAAATTCAATCTCCCAGAATTAATGGTGCCATGCAAACGCACAGACAGATTAAGATTGCGTTGCACACTCGAGGGATGCATACAAAAAGGCATAACAACACCTAACCAGTGCTTACAAGTCACAAATCCAAATCTGGAAAGGAATACATTTTGCCATTTGGGGGATTAGTGCACGGCAGTAACAATTCTCTACCAGTAAAGATACCACAAAGCAGTGTAAACAATTCATTCAGGTGCGGTGGATAGCAGGTTCATACTGCTGCAATTACTCTGTAACACAATAAAAGGTGTCTGATTTAATGGCGCACATCGCACACACACTCACTCACACACTCAAGTAATGCATGGCAAATTGAAAACCTTTAGTAATATAACCAAATCTTTTAAACAGACAAATTGTACACTGCTGCACCACAACAACCAGCAAAAAAATGTGAAGAATTACTGAAAATATGACTGTGTACATTAACACAGTTGTACAAGAAAAATAAAACCAAAACAGAAAGACTGTCTTTTTCTCTCAGTTAATCTACCTACACCATAAATACGCCCCTTCCCCAAAGCACACTTCACAGTACACAGACTGACTGTTCTAAATTAACATTCAAACCACACACAACAATAAACACTCGACGATGTGAGCACAGAAGGGTTTTCTACAATCGATGTACTAACTTTTGAGCAAAAAATATTACTCAAAAAGGCATTTTAAACAGCTTTAGGAGGTTATGAATTGCAGAGCTCTGAGAGCAAACTGTCTTCAGCTACCACTGCACACACACTCCCCAGGCCAGAACTGAGGCTGTGCAGAACAATCTAGAGCCCATGTGCCCTGCAATCCCATGAATCACTGCAGAATTTCATTTGGAGCTCAATTACAGGGCAAAGTGAGGTGAATTACATTGATTTCAATGTACTTTGCCTTAAAATTGGTGGAGAAGTGGTTTGGGGAAGGCGGAATAACGCAAAGACATTGGTTTCAATGGACTTTACAATCCTCATTATGAAGCAAAAGTACTCCACTTCACATCGTGGAGTTCTCTGCAGATTCCATGCTACTCAGTGAATCACTTCACAGAGCAAATTGGGGCCACTTCACCTACCACTACTTGCAGTACTGTAACTCACATGCTGTACAGGAAGGAATGTGAATGCCTATGGCTGTACTTCCCCGATGGGCTGTAGCACAAAACTCCCAGACTTAAAAATGCTTATTAATGAGCACAGTGGTAGAGTGGTGAAGCCTGGAGAGATACTACAAAATATGCTTACAATATATCCAAGTAACTAGTAAAAAAATGAATGTTGTGATTCGGGATGTGATCGTGAACCATGATTTGTGACTGCATTTGTGACCGTGATGATGAAGAACGTGATTCAGTGTCGACAGTGTGGGATAAACAATATGGAACTGTATTGGGAACGCGAATGCCTACAGCTGTACTTTCCTGATGAGCTGTAGCACAAATTCCCTGACTTAGAAATACTCATTAATGAGTACAATGGCGTGGTGGTGAAGCCTGGAGAGATACTACAAAACAGGCTTACAATACATCCAAGTAACTAGTAAAAAAATTAATGCTGTTATTTGTGATGTGATCATGAATCGTGATTTGTGACTGGATTTATGACCATGATGATGAAGAACTTGATTTGTATCACAAGTGACTCATGATCATGTTCCTGACTTAAAAACGCATATTAATGAGTACAATGTTCATGCAGAATTATGCACCACACCGGTCCAGTACTCTGAAGGGAAGTCAAAGAAACAACTGTGACTAAAGTTACAGATGGAGATTGGGCCCTAAAGAGATGCAAATGGACAGACAGATTAAGATTGTGCTGCGCACTGAAGAGCTGCAGATGCAAAGGCACAACACCTAACCAGTGCTCACCATCAGAAATTCAAATCTGGAAAAGAATACCTTTGCAGGTTGGGGTGGGCCATGGGGGGCAGTGTACTGCAGTGCTGCTGTAACAGTCACTAGTACTAGTACCAGTAAAGATAACACAAAGAAGTATAAAAATCATACAACTGCAGCGGATAGCAGGCTGACATTGCTGAAATTATTATGTGGCACAATAAAAGGTGTTTGATTTGATGACATGCGTCACACACATACACGCACATTAAGTAATGCATAGCAAATTGAAAACTTCAGTAATATAACCATGTATTTTAAACAAATTAAAATTATGCACTGCTGCACCACAACAATCAGCAAAAAAACAGCAAGAATGATTGAAAATATCACCTGTGTGTACATTAACACAGTTATGCAAGAAAAATATCACCAAAACAGAAAGCACTGTCTTCTTCTCCAAGCCTCCAAGCTAATCTACCTACACCACAGATACGCCCCTCCCCCAAAGGACACTTCCACTGTCTCTCAGTATGCAGACTGAATGTTGTACATTAACATTCAAAACCCACACACAAACAATAAAAGCTTGATGATATGAGCACAGGAGGGTTTCCTATAATCGATGAACTAAAGCTTCAGCAAAATGGATGACCCAAAAAAAGGCTTTTTTAACAGCTTTTAGAAGATTTGAATTACAGAGAGCTCTCAGAACAGATTGTCTCCTACAGCTTCCTACACACACTACCCCAAACTGAGGCTGTGCCGAACAATCTAGAGCCCATGTGACCTGAAATCTCATGAATCACGGCAAAATTTGCCTTTGGAGCTTAAAAACAAGGCGAAGTGAGGCAAAGTACATTGTTTTCAATGTACTTCACCTTAAGAATTGGTGGAGTAGTGGTTTGGGAAGGCGGAGTAACACAAAGTCATTGTTTTCAATGGAGTTTGCATTACCCATTATAACACAAAGTACTCCGCTTCGCGTTGCGGAGCACTCCGCAAATTCGCCTTCACTCCGCGAATCACTTCGCAGAGCGAATTGGGGCCACTTCACCCACCACTACTAGTGGAGTTTCACAATGGGCAGTTCAGAGATCTCTGTTATTCAACCTGTTCATAAATTATCTTGAATTGAGGACCAGATGTTGTTTAGTCATGTTTGAAAATTAACAAAATCTGCGGTGGTCAACAGTGGGGGGAGTGTGAAAACAACAGCAGGACCTGGATAAACAAACAAGGCCCTTGGTCAGAGAGATAACAGAGGCAGTTCAAGGTGGAGAAGCACAAGGCAATGCAGAGAGGGTCCAGAAACAGAAAATGGTTTGGTACAGGATATGACAGTGCAGGGGAGAGAGACAAGGGAAATTGTCCCAAAGAGTGCTTGGCAGCAGCCAGAAAAGCCATCACAATGCCCGGGTTCATTGAAAAGTAGATACATAGGAACAATGAGGTGCTAAAATGCCACTATACCATGCACCCTTATTTATAGGCAGAAGTAACACGAACTGGAAAAGGTACAACAGTGGCTAGATGGTAAGATGTATTGCATGGGTAAAGGCAGGATCACCTGGGGTAAGTATCCCTCATAAAAGGAGATGGAGGAATGTTTGAAGTATTCCAAAATAATGAAAGGTCATACAAAAATAGACCAGGACAAAATTTTCAGCAGTATCCAGCACAACAGAAACAGTGGGCATTAGAGAAAGCAAAGGGGTCAAAACATTCAAAAGTAATGCAAGTAACTATTTTTGGAGAGTTGTGGGGTTAGTGCATACATTACCAGAGGAGGTGATATGGTACTATAGAAACAGACAGTGCCGAGAGTTGAGAAAGACAAGGCTCAGTAGTTTTATTTATTTAAACATTTTTTTGGGTGACTGGGTAGGCCCACTGAGACCATTATAGTCCCTCTTTCACTTACCTGAATGGAAAAGACATTACAGGTTCTTGCTGTCAGGAGGAGAGGGACGTAAACTGGTTCAAACGTGTGCTCTTACTTCCTCTCAATACCCCTTTTTATGCACTGTAACTGACCACAGTACATAGGATGGTGTAGTGCAGTAACTGACCACAGTACATAGGACGGTGTAGTGCTGTAACTGACCACAGTACATAGGACGGTGTAGTGCTGTATGCTGACCACAGTACATAGGACGGTGTAGTGCTGTAACTGACCACAGTACATAGGACGGTGTAGTGCTGTAACTGACCACAGTACATAGGACGGTGTAGTGCTGTAACTGACCACAGTACATAGGACGGTGTAGTGCTGTAACTGACCACAGTACATAGGATGGTGTAGTACTGTAACTGACCACAGTACATAGGATGGTGTAGAGCTGTAACTGATCACAGTACATAGGCTGGTGTAGTGCTGTATGCTGAGGCAAAGTGCCATTTTCAGCAGTGATTTGGTGTTGCATCCTGGGGGGGGTCCACTGCATCCTGATTGGCTAAGACCCTTGGGCACCAGAGTTGTTATTTCTTAACAATGCCTGGTAAAAAACAAGTGCCTGCTCTCCCCAACATGATGCCACTGTAGTTTTCAAAATGTGCCGCCATTTTTTTCTCACTAACTGATAAACCAAGCCAGAGGCCCCCCAACTACTGCTCACAACTGTCTACTCCTGCTATCAAAGTACTACTGCATATTTTTAAAACCAACAAAAACACACAAAATCATTCTTTCATTCTTTTTTTTTTACTAACACCAGTGCTGCAAACACTCCTATTCTCCAAGCGCCAGCCCACTCTCGCAACTCGCCCTAGCCGGTAGCACGACTCTATCTCCAGCACTGACTTGAGAGAACTCCCACTCCTCTCCCTGCCCCCAACCGTGCTCAAACTATTCTTGCTCCACTGCTGCCACTGGCTCGCTCGATGCTCACACTCTGGAAACAAACAATTTTAATACTATACTGAACAATCTCTTATCTCTAACGCTAACTAAGCAGAAAATTAGGGTGGGCGGGGTACTGAAAACTAATAAAAATATTTAGCTCTGGCCACATAAAAGAGACACTGCACTACAATGTAAAACAAAAAACACATTCTCATAAGCAACAGCGCCCTCTAGTGGTACCAAAGGGACTATTTGACATTTGCCATTTCTCTTTATTTTTATTTATATATTACTCTCCTTATTTTATAAAATAATTTTTTTTAAATATAACAATATTTTTATCCATTTTCTAAGTGCAATAATACCCTCCAGGGTGGATGTTACAGGATATAATGGACCTTCCAGGGGCTATAAGCCCCATCACTTGCAGTGTCGGGCCTCATTATGCCCCTGGGTGGTCCATTATATCCCAATAATGCCCACCCTGTCGGGTATTATTACTTACGTATTACTACAGTATAACTGCAGAGTGCTGTAGTAAGCTATAGGAAACAATGTAATTCAATGGCAATTAAGTCCCTTTTAGGGCTGCATTTAGTTGAGCCCTGTAGACCTTTTGCTATCAGAAAAGTGAGACTTTTTGGATTGAGCAACAGTGTGAAGTTGCATCATAGACACTTCTGCATCCATAAAGCACTCCACTCTCTCCATTACTAGAGGCAGTGCACTATTTCTTCTTAAGTCGGTGGTCATGGCAGATCATGGCACAGTTTACCGTGTCCACAACATGGCCACCGAACTGCACTGAGCATGCGCAAGAAGTCGTGCATGCACAGTGCAGGTTGGCAGCCATGTTGACATAGCAGAATGTGTCGTGTTCAGCCATGACTTCCTCGACTGAGACTGTCTTGTTCTGTTTTTAATATATATATATATATATATATATATATATATTAGAGCAAAAACTCAGTTTAATGCATTAGTTAGGGTTGTTCCACAGCGACAAAAGTGAGAAATTCGCTGTTGGGGTTGAAAACCCCTTGGATCCCCACCCACCCCCCAACCGCATTGGGGTGCACATTGGGATAGATCAGCCCTAACTCTCACCCCATGACATGTGTGAAAGCAGCAGAAGTATAGGAGAATGGGGTGAGGTTGGGACCCCGATCTGTCACGCACCCCCAATGCGGAATGAGTGGTGAAGAGAAAGTCAGGGGATTTTCAACTGGCAATTTCTCACTTTGTCAGAGGCTAACCTTCGTGTGGAGTTTTGCCTCTAATTCCTTCTTTTGAGAATGATAGCGAGAAATAGTAGATGTAATGAGGCGGCGGGCAGCGGGGCCCGTTGTGGCATACTAACAGGGACAGCAATGCAAACAGAAATGCTAACAGTGGCACATGGTAACACAAGCACGATAGAGAACAGAAAGATGACATGATGGTGGCGTGAGCAGGGAATGGTCTGCCACGTGATGTGTTGTCACATAGTAACATGGTGCCTGCAAACAGAAATGTCAATGGGCATGGTGATGTAAAGTGAAACAGTAAGATAAACAGTACTGTAGACAGAAATGGCAAAAATAACAAGCATAGCGCAAATGAAAGCATAAAGGATAACTCATGGTGGCGCAGACGTCAATGGTAAGTGAAACGGGTATGGATCCGAAAGCGGAAAGGGCAACATTAACAGTAATGTAAGCGCACAGGCTGGTTTTCCCCAAAACCTGCATTGAGAAAGACAGTGAGTACAAATAATGTATGCAAAATAATGAGTATCGGCACAGAAAATGAGATCTTGGAATACTGAATACATTATATCTCAGGAACCGTCCGACGTAGAAAATAAATTTAAAAGTCATATTATTTACAACTGTCCTGGCTAATTTGGATCTTAGCCCCATTGTGGAACTAAGAACTTTCGACGAAAGTCCGTATCTCGCACGTTTCGAGATCGGGCCCTGGCAATGGCGAATACCGTAATGTTATCCTATGGGAAAAAAGAAAAGTTGGAGGCGCCATAACTTTGCCTCCCTGTAATGTTTTTCACCAAACTACTGAAAAGGCACATCTGTGGGCTGTTGGCTGTCTTCCCTCAAATTTCAGGAAAAAGACCAAATCGTTATTTTGCAGCAGGGCTCCAAATGATTTCTGTTAAGTGTCGGGCGGCGTAATGTTATCCTATGGGAAAAAACATCAATTTTGGAGTGACATAACTTTGCCGCCATGTAATATTTTTTCACCAAACTACTGAAAGGCACATCTGTGTACTGTTGGCTGTCTTCCCTCCAAATTTCAGGAAAAAAGACTAAACCGTTATTTTGCAGCAGGGTGCCAAAGGATTCCTGTCATGCTTTGGGCGCCGTAATGTTATCCTATGGGAAAAACTGTCAACTTTGGAGTGCCATAACTTTGCAGCCGTGTAATATTTTTTCAATACAACACTGAAAGGCACATCTGTGAGATGTCGGCTGCGTTCCCTCCAAATTTCAGCCCAAAACTCCCAACGGTTATTTTGCAGTGCAGTGCCAAAGAATTGCTGTCATTTTCCCACAGACTAGAAAATTACTGTCGCAATTTGCCAAAGCTTCCCAAAAATTTGCGACACTTTCATGAGCATAAAGTAATTTGCAAGTACTTTTCAGAAATTTGAAAACATATTTCTGGGGTGTTTTACCACAAAATAAAGACATGGCAAGCATCCTCAGGGCCCGACTAGGTGAATACAAAAATTAGGTTGCTAGAGGGTCCCAAATTTAAATGCCAACCATTTTCTGATCACCAACTGAAAACAGAATGGCCGATTTGCGAAAGTAACAGGCCCATTTGCGAAAGTAAAAATGCATTTGCGAAAGTGTTGAACTCTTTGTTAACTTTTCCCATTGACTTATAATGGGAAACTGTTTTTTGAATAGCTTTTGAACCGTTTAATATTTTTTCACGAAATCTTCGGAAGGCACATCAGGGACCCCGGCTGCACGTTTCCTGAAGATTTCAGGCTGTTCACGCAAACTGTACGACCTGTAGGCACGACCACAGAATTCCAGAAAAGCGTAAACATGCGCACAGATCACACTTAACTCAACAGCCGTATATTCGACCAGTACAAAACATGGCAGATCCCAAGGCCTATGGTTCTTGATCATAAATTCCAAATTTCAGGCAAATCCATCAAACGGTTGCAAAGTTATTAAGGTGCAAAGTTTTGGGGTTTAACATAGAAATGGCTCCTCAACCCTAACTATGGTAGCACTACCGTGCTACCATAATATATATAATTGTCCTCCTGCCAACCCTACCCTCCCTCTCACCACCTGCCACCCCACTGCCCCCCTTGAGACCAAACAGTTACACTGGGGGTGCCCAACCCCCCAGTGCAGGATTCCTCTGTTCTTTTTTGTCTGTTTTACAAATTCCCACCACCTACCCTCCCTCTCAGCACCTCCCCTAGAAATGTAACACTGACACTGGGGTGCCCAATCCCCAGTGTAGGAATCCTCTGTCCATTTTCATTTTATAACCCCACTCCACCCCTAGAAACCAAACAGTTACACTGGGAGATGCCCAGTCCTCCAGTGAAGGAATCTTCCATCTGTTTTTCCTTTTAAAACCTATAAAAAGAAAACTGCTCATCGATGTCTTCAGGGGCCATTACAGTCCCACCACCTGACCCTCCCACTCAGCACCCACCACCCAAGCCCTTACTTACCCATTGGGGGTCCAATGCCATAATCCTCTCTGGACCACAGACATGTCTCCTCTCTTCAAAGCCGGACCGTGAACTGAAGAATCAGGTATGCTGTTCAATGTATTTCAATATGGTTTTGAACTTAGTGGCATAAGGGTCATTTTTGCATTTTTTTGGCCCAGATTGTCAACATGTCTTCTTTGGGACCCTACCTCATGAACAATTGAACAGTCATTAAGCAGATCTGCCCTGAAAGGTGCCTGTCTATAGCAAGGGTGATGCTAGAGTACTCCACACCATGGGATTCAATGAATGGTTGAAAAACTGTGCAGAACTCAGGGTTTTGACTTCATTGGGGACTCGGGGTCCACCTGGAGGAATGCAGACCTATACTGGTGATATGGTCTGCATCTGTCCAGGAGGGGAATCAGAATTCTAGGTGATAGGCTTAAATGCATAATTGGCAAGCATTCAAACTAGCCAAGGGGGGAAGCACTGAAAAGAAGCAGGGAAAACCCAACCTCCCACAACAAAACACAATAGTTAGAGAGGTAAACACAAAGGTAGAGGAGTTAATGGGGAGCAGGACAGGGGTAAATGCGGAAAAAGGCAGTAAAGACAGGGATGGGGCTAAAAGGGATAAGGCCATCAACAAATGGAGGGTGATGAGTACAGATGCCCGTAGTCTGTGTAACAAGCTCTCTGAACTAGTGGCCTTGATGGAAGAGGGACATCTGGATATTGTGGCAGTCACAGAAACATGGTATACTGAGAGCCATGACTGGGATGTCAACATACCAGGGTACACAATCTACAGGAGGGACAGGAAGGGTAAAAGAGGAGGAGGAGTAGCTCTCTATGTAAGGGAAGGAATCAAAGCAATGGAACTAAAGGATAAACAGGGAGTAGAGGAGGCACCGTGGGTTACCCTGGAGGCAGATTATGGGACCACAATTCGCACAGGGGTGGCGAACAGACACCCATCTCAGGGGGAGGCAAGGGACAAGGAAATGATAGAAGGAATCCTTAGAATAGTAGAAAAAGGGGAGAAATTGTTGTTGGGGGGCATGAATATGCCAGATGTTAGCTGAAGCACCCTAACTACAACCATATCAAAAAGCAGGTTTATTCTCGATGCCCTTCAGGGGGCATGCCTCAGACAGCTAGTGGTGGAACCCACTAGGGAGGGAGCAATATTAGACCTGGTACTGTCAAATGGGGATGGAGGAAGGATATCAGATTTAGAAGTGGGTAGCCATCTGGGAACAAGTGACCACCAAACAGTGTGGTTCACGATAAACACAGCCATAAAGTCGAGCCATACAAAAGCAGGAGTGTTGGACTTTAGGAGGGCTGACTTTGGGAAAATGGAAGAATGCCTCAGAAAAGCACTTGCAAATTGGCAAGAAGGAGAGGTGGAGGAACAATGGGGAAAAATCAAAACAGCCATCACAGAGGCTACAAGCCTTTGTGTAAAGCAAATCAACAAAGCAAAACGAAGGAAAAAAAACACTATGGTTCTCAAAAGAGGTGGCGGGTAAGGTTAAGTAGAAAAAGGTAGCATTTGGGCAGTATAAGGAAACACAGAAGGAGCAGGACAGAGAACTGTACCAGTTAAAGCAGAAGGAAGTCGGGAAGGCAGTCAGAATAGCAAAAGCCCAAACTGAGGAAAATATAGCCAACTCAGTTAAGAAGGGGGATAAAACCTTTTATAAGAACATTAGGGTGTGAAGAAAGATGAAGGAAGGGATAGTGAGGCTTACTAAAGGGAAGGGGGTGGGCAGAGGATGACAGTGAAAAAGCAGGGATACTGAATGAATACTTCTGCTCAGTATTCACAAAAGAAGAGGAGGGGGAGGTACCTAAATCAAAGAAAAGAAGCACTCTGGATAGGGAGGTCAATACCAGTCCATTCACAGAAAAAAGGGTTCTGAAAGAACTCTTAAAACTGAAGGTAGACAAAGCAATGGGGATTGATGGGATTCACCCAAGAATTATAAAAGAACTAAGGGTAGAACTAGTGACACCACTGACCTCCCTTTTTAACAAATCATGGGAGAATGGTGTGGTATTGGAGGACTGGAGAAGGGAAGATGTGATTCCCCTTCACAAAAGTGGGAGAAAGACAGAGGCAGGAAACTAAAGACCTGTTAGTTTGACCTCAGTGGTAGGGAAATGATGGAATCACTTCCAAAGGAAAGAATTGTTGAGTATCTAGAAGCCAGTGGGGCACAGGACCCAAGGCAGCATGGATTCACAGCAGGAAGGCCATGTCAGAGGAATCTAATAGATTTCTTTCATTGGGTAACCAATGTAGTAGACCAGGGAGGGGCTGTGGACATGGCCTACCTAGACTTTAGCAAGGCATTTGACATAGTCCCACACAAAAGATTAATATACAAGTTAGCCAGCCTTGGAGCAGGTCCCAAGGTGGTAGCCTGGGTAAAAAATTGGCTGGACAACAGGATACAGAGGGTAATAGTAAACTGAGTTTACTCTGAAGAAAGGGTGGTTACTAGTGGGGTACCGTAGGGTTCAGTACTGGGACAGGTCCTATGTCTTTATAAGTGACATTGCAGAGGGACTGGAAGGAAATGTTTGTCTCTTTGCAAACGACACGAAGATCTGCAACAGGTTTGATACAGAAGATGGAGTGGAGAGGATGCAAAAGAACTTGGCAGGGTTGGAGGCATGGTCAAATGTATGGCAGCTTAGATTCAATGGAAAGAAGTGCAAAGTAATGCAGCAGGGAAACAAAAATCCAGGAAAAGAGTACACAATGGGGGGTGAGATAATTACAACAACAGTAATGGAAAGGGACCTGGGGGGATTCATATCAGAAGACCTTAAGGTGGGCAAGCAATGTGAGAAGGCAGTAAGGAGGGCTGGTGGGATACTGGGATGCATAAGGAGAGGCATCACCAGTAGAAAACAGGAAGTTGTTATCCCTCTGTACAGACAGTTGGTGAGACCCTATCTGGAGTTCTGCATCCAGTTCTGGAGACCCCATCTCCTCAAGGACATAGAGAGGATGGAGGCTGTCCAGAGGAGGGCAACTAAAATGGTGCAGGGTCTGCACCAGAAGGCATACAAAGAGAGATTAAAGAAGCTTAATATGTATACACTCGAGAAGAGGAGGGAAAGGGGGGACATGATAGCAACTTTCAAGTACATCAAGGGAATCAACAGAGTTCACAACAGTAGCATCTTTCAGAAAAAGAGATGTGCAAGAACAAGGGGGCACAATTTGAAGATAGAGGGGGGACAGCTCAGAGGTAATGTGAGGAAGTATTTTTTCATGGACAGGGTTGTGGATTCATGGAACAGAATTCCTGAGGAAGCAGTGGAGTCAAAAACAGTGGGGGAATTCAAGAATGCATGTGAAAGACATAAGGCAATTCTAATGGGAGTAGGAGGAAGTAGGCTGTTGGTTAACTAGGATCTGCAGCCTATGCATTAGGTAGGGAACTGGGCAGATTAGGTGGGCCAAGCTGTCCTTATCTGCCATCAAATTCTATGTTTCTATGTTTCTGTCTCCTATCGGGCAGGAGCTAAAGATTTTCTCTGCCCTTGTTCATGAGGTGGGGTCATAAGAAGGCAATGTTAAAAATTTGGTGTAAAAAAAAATTTAAAGCAACAACGTTATAAGCCTACATTAAATTTTATGAATGCAGACTCATAACTTTGGTAATTTTCAATATTTGTAACTCAAATACACAACACAGCCATATCTTCGCAGCACCTCATGAATGTAGCAGCTGTCATTTTTCAAATCCTGGCCAAAATTTATTTTTTTTGCATTCAGAAAAGTGATTTTTGTAGTCCCTGCATGAAGTAATCTTTCAGACAGGATTTGAAAATGTTCTCTGCCCTTGGTCATGAGGTGGGTTCATAAGAAAGCAATGTTGAAAATTTGGTGTAAACTTATTAAAAAATATTAAAGTTATGAGCCTACACTGAATTTTGCAAATGCAGGCTCATGACTCTGGTACTGTTCAATATTTGTACCCCAAATTTACAACTTAGCCATATCTGCACAGCACCTCATGAATGTGACAGCTGTAGTTTTTCAAATCCTGGCCAAAATGTGTTGTTTTTTTTTACATCCCAAAAGGTGATTTTGTGGTCCTTGCATGAAATCAGCTTTTGGCCAGGGGTTGGAAAGTCACTCTGCCCTTGTTCATGAGGTGGAGTCATAAGAAGGCTATGTTCTAAATTTGGTGTAAAAATATTACAAAACAAATTTATGAGCCTACGTTTATGAGCCAATGTTACATTTTGCAAGTGTAGGCTCGTAACTTTGGTAATTTTCAATATTTTTACCCCAAATTCATCACCTGAAGTCCTACCAGCTCTGGACAGAATTTGTTTTTACTGCAGTATTGTGTGACATGTCACTGCAAGTTATTGCAGTGCATCATGACTGGCACTGCAGTATATAGCAAAAAATTCCTCTAATGCATAAATTTTGGCTATAAAAACACAAAATGGACTAACTAAATGAATGAAAAAAATATGGTCAAAGTCTGACTAGTCTTGGCAAGTTAGTAGTGTGGTTTTCATTTTTTTACACATTTCTTTTCATTTGTTCATAACTGGGAAATGTTTGGTTTTCTGAGCCCAAATTTCCAGTGTTGCCACTTGGCCACCCAACCTTATATGCACTTAAGTGTCACCTTAATACACCCGGAAGTGCATTTTTGGAGTTAATCACAAAAACACATTTCAGGGCACATTTACAAAATGACATGTTCTTCAGACAGGGTGCCAGTATGGCCACCCTGAAAATTTGGCCTAAAAACAGTTAACCATGGTTATGAACAAATGTAAAATGTGCGGTTGGATTTCCGCATGCGACGCCGGTGACCTGGGTTCAGGAACTGACCAGGGTCGCTGGAGGGCCGGCCGGGGGAGAAGGATGGAGCATCCTAGGGACTGCTCTCCTTCTCCGGGGGGAGGGTGGGGAAGTGTCCGGAGCATTGATGACCCCTGGTGGAGGCCAGGAGTCACACAGCTACCGGCACTGGCATGTATATGAGGTGGGGCGGATGCAGGTGTCATTGCACGACCCCGCCTCCCCAGAAAAAAACAGAAAAAGTCAGCTGCCAGCCGACACTAATGAAGCTCGCCATGGCTTCGATTTGCTCCCCAGGCCAGCCCTCCGACCTAGTCCAAAGACTGCAGCATGTGAGGGGAGTGCCACAGCCCCACCGTGGGGGGCAAGCCATGTGTATCGGAGGGCCCGTGGCCGATTTGGGGAGTAGAAGCCCATGGCCCGTGACCGGGCTGAAAATATATCAGGCGGCAGACAGCTCAGGGCAGAAAAAGAAGAACAGCCATCTTTGCAGGACATTTGGTCCTCTTCTCTTTGAAGGGGTGCACTTAGGTCCCTAACTTATCCCCCTTCCAACCCTGTGTACTTATCAGCTAACCCTAGGTCTACAGACGCTGCCCACTATTTCCTGTGGACCTGGTATCTAATCTACTATTTAGGATGCTTAAAGCTTAACGTGCTCATTATTTGTTACCTTCATGCTTTCCATTCTTTTGCGTCTGCAAAGATATGTACTCCTACTTTTAAAATACTATTCCACTCTCCAGTCTGTACTGAAATGTTACCTGTTTGTTGTTGTTGCACCCGGGTCGCCCCTGAAAAAGGGACCTCTATGGGCCCAGTGGGCCTACCCGGACATCAAAATTCAATAAATAAATAAATAAAATAAATAAATAGAAAAAAAAAAAAAAAAATGTAAAATGGTTGAGAAAGAAAACATGCATTGAAAAATATTTTGGACTTCACTTTGTTCACATTCTTTTTAACTTTTTCTCCTAATGTGGCTATATTTGGTCACTCTGAGCCCAGATTTCCAGAGTGTACATATTGGCACCCCTCTTCATGAACATTTAGGTGCTATTTTGTAAATGTGCTCCAGAAACGTGTTTTTGGGTTTTCACCCCAAAAGGAATTTAGAAACATAGAAACACAGAAACATAGAATTTGTAGATAAGGGCCACCTGTCTCATCCACTCTGCCCATTTTTCCTACCCCCTGCATGTACCAAAGACCATAATTGATCTTCAGTTGATCCTCTCTTCCTTATTGCTAGGATGCCGTTATGTCTACCCCACTCATTTTTGAATTCCCTTACTGTTTTAGCCCCCACCACTTGTGCAGGTAGGCTGTTCCAAGCATTCACTGCCCTCTCTGTGAATAAATACTTCCTCATGTTCCCACTGAGCTTACCCCCCTCCAGCCTCATATCATGGCAAGGCAAGGCAAATTTTATTTCTAGGGCACCCAATCACTGAGGCTGTGGGCACATAAAGTAATAAACAGCAATTAAGATCATAAAATTACAAAAAAAAATAAAATTATGATTCCAGTTTAACAATCACCTACAATAATTGAAACAGAAGGACATAAAATCATTCTGTAAACGCTAGTTTAAAAATATGGGCATTTAGCCTTTGCTTGAAAATATCAACTGAGGGGGGCTCCCGAACTGTGGATGGAAGCATGTTCCACAGGGTTGGCCCAGAGACACTACATGTTTGATCACCAGATGTCTTGAGCCGAACCCTGAGAAAATCCAGCAGGCCCCTCGATGAGGAGTGGAAGGAGCAAACAGAGGCTGCAGGTATCAGGAGCTCTGACAAGTAGCCAGGACCCATTCTTTATTGGGCTTTATAGGTGTGCAAGCCCACCTTGAAAAGGACCCTCCACCTGACCGACAGTCAGTGCAGAGCACGCAGGACTGGGGTCACATGACAGGACCTAGACAGGTCCGTCAGCAACCGAGCCGCCACATTCTTCACCAGCTGCAGCCTGAACAGGGTCCCTCCTGTGATCCCAAAGTAAGGAGAATTACAGTAGTC
Source organism: Neoceratodus forsteri (assembly GCA_016271365.2). Lineage (NCBI taxonomy): Eukaryota > Metazoa > Chordata > Ceratodontiformes > Ceratodontidae > Neoceratodus > Neoceratodus forsteri. The sequence goes on from CM028129.1 coordinate 31,862,096, forward strand.
AAGCCCAGCGGTGACAAAAGCATGTACCAGTTTCAGCAGATCCTTGGGTAGAATGAGAGGCTTGATCCTGGTGATGTTCCGCAAGTAGTAAAAACTACTCTTTACTACAGATGAGACCTGATCTTCAAAGGTCAGCCTGTTGCTCAGGATCACACCCAGATTAAGCGCCCTTGGGAAGCCACCAGTGGAGGAAACCCCAGGTAAGACCTGTGTCCACTACAGGTTGCAACCCGTCATGCCCGCAACCCGGCTCAGTCATGAGCACCTCTGTGTTATCTGGGTTTAGTCTCAGCCAGCTGGAAGCTATCCAGTCATTGATTTTAGCCAGACAGATGTTAAGCACATTGGCAGCACTGGATGTTCTGGGTGCAATTGACAAACACAACTGGGTGTCATATGCATAACAGTGAAACTCCATGCTGTATTGCCGAATTATCTCACCCAGGGGCAGCATGTAATAATAATAATAATAATAATAATAATATTTATTTGTACCGTGCCTTTCTAAAAAACCAAGGTGCCTTAACAGATAATTCGAATAAAAACAGTATAATAAAACATGGATACAATAAATACTGGTTTATTAAGTCAGTAAAATAACATCAAGTTGAATACACTTGATGCAACAAATCAGTCTTCAGGGCCTGTTTAAATTCCTCCACGCAAGTGCACTCCTGAAGCGGATGGGGTAGAGAGTTCCAAAGGGCTGGAGCCACGTACATAAAAGCACGGGCCACCGAAGAGTTAAAAGAAACATAGAAACATAGAAACACAGACTTTGATGGCAGATAAAGACCGCTTGGCCCGTCTAGTCGGCCCATTTCCCTACCTACAAGATAGGCCACAGATCCTAGTTAACCAACAGCCTATTTCTTCCTACCCCCCACAAGAATAGCCTTATGTCTGTCCCATGCATTCTTGAATTCTCCCCACAGTTTTAGACCCCAAGACCTCATCAGGAAGGCTGTTCCATGCATCCACTACCCTCTCTGTGAAATAATACTTCCTCATATTGCCCCTGAACCGCCCTCCTATCTTTAAATTGTGTCCCCTTGTTCTTGCACGTCTCTTTTTCTGAAAGATACTATCCTCTTGGACTTTGTTGATTCCACTGAGGTACTTAAAATTTCTATCATGTCCCCCCCTCTCCCTTCTTTCCTCAAGGGTATACATATTAAGCTCCTTTAGTATCTCCTCATACAGCTTCTCTTGCAGACCCTGCACCATTTTAGTTGCCCTCCTCTGGACTGCCTCTATCCTGTCTATGTCCTTGTGGAGATGGGGTCTCCAGAACTGGACACAGTACTCCAGATGGGGTCTCACCAACTGTCTGTACAGAGGGATAACAACTTCCTGTTTTCTGCTGCTGATGCCTCTCCTTATACATCCCAGTATACCCCCAGCCCTCCCTACTGCCTTCTCACATTGCTTGCTAACCTTAAGGTCATCTGATATGATTATTCCCAGGTCCCTGTCCTTTTTTGTTGCTGTTACTACCTCCCCCTCCATTGTGTATTCTTCCCCTGGGTTCTTGTTTCCCAGGTGTATTATTTTCACTTCTTTGCATTGAATCCTAGCTGCCATATCTCTGACCATTCCTACAAACTTGCCAAGTCCCTTTTCATCCTTTCCACCCCTCCTTGTGTATCAACCCTGTTGCAGATCTTTGTGTCATCTGCAAAAAAGGCATACTTTTCCTTCCAGTCCCTCTGCAATGTCACTGATGAAGACATTAAAAAGGACTGGACCCAATACTGAACCCTATGGTACCCCATTAGTAACCCCTCTTTCTTCAGAGTGGACTCCATTTACAATTACGTTCTGTGTCCTATTGTGCAGCCAATGTTTTAACCAGGCTACCACCCTGGGACCCACTCCCAGGCTGGTTAATTTGACTATTAATCTTTTGTATGGGACTGTGTCAAATGCCTTGCTAAAGTCTAGGTAGGCCATGTCCACAGGCCCTCCCTGGTCTACTACTTTGATCACCCAGTCAAAGAAATCTATTAGATTTGTCTGACATGACCTTCACACTGTGAACCCATGCTGCCTTGGGTCCTGTGCCCCACTGGCCTCTAGGTACTCGACTATTCTTTCCTTCAGAAGTGACTCCATCACTTTCCCTACCACAGAGGTCAGACTGACAGGTCTGTAGTTTCCTGCCTCTGTCTTGGACCCACTTTTGTGAAGGGGAATCACATCCGCCTTCCTCCAGTCCTCGGGTACCACACCATCCTCCCATGATTTATTAAAAAGAGTAGCCAGTGGTTTCACTAGTTCCTCCCTTAATTCTTTTAGAATTCTGGAGTGAATTCCATCAGGACCCATTGCTTTGTCCAACTTCAGTTTCAGGAGTTCTTGCAGAACCCTTTCTTCTGTGAAAGGACTGGGATCAACCCCATCAAGAGTGCTTCTGTTAATTGGATTAGGCACTTCCCCCTCCTCTTTTGTGAATACTGAGCAGAAATATTCATTCAGTATCTCTTATCTCTGCTTTTTCACTGTCCCCCTCTGCCCACCCACCGTTCATTCTATTCAGCCTCCCTATCCCTCCCTTTGTCTTTCTATGCTTGCTGATGTACCTATAAAAGGTTTTATCCCCCCCTTCTTAACTGAGTTGGCTATCTTTTCCTCAGTTTGGGCCTTTGCTATTCTGACTTCCCTCCCTGCTTCCTTCTGCCTTAACTGGTACAGCTCTCTGTCCTGCTCTTTCTATGTTTCCTTATACTTCCAGAATGCTATCTCTTTCTTCCTGACTTTCACAACCACCTCTTTTGAGAACCATAGTGACTTTTTCTTTTGTTTTGGTTTGTTTATTTGCTTCACACAAAGGCTTGTTGCCTCTGTGATGGCAATTTTTTCATGATTCCCCATTGTTGCTCCACACCTCCTTCTAGCCTGTTTGCTAGTGCTTTTCTGAGGCACTCTCCCATCTTGCCAAAGTCTGCCCTCCTAAAGTCCAGTACCCTCACTTTTGTATGGCTTGACTCTGTAGCAGAGTTTAATGTGAACCACACTGTTTGATGGTCACTTGTCCCCAGATGGCAACCCACTTCTAGATCTGAGATCCTCTCACTGCCCCCATTTGAGAGTATGAGGTCTAAGATTGCTCCCTCAAGAGTGGGTTCTGAAACTAGCTATCTGAGGCCTGCCACCTGTAGGGCATCAAGAATGGCCCTGCTCTTGGATGTCGCTGCAGCAAATGTGCTTCAGTTAACATCTGGCATATTCAGGTCTCCCATCAACAGTATCTCCCCTTTCTCTGCCATTCTAAGAATGCCTTCTATCATATCCTTGTCCATTCCCTCCCCCTGACATGGGGGTCTGTACACAACCCCTGTGCTGATTGTGGTGCCCTTTACAGTCTCCAAGGTGACCCACAGTGCCTCCTCTCCTCCCTGTTTACTCTTTTGTTCAGTTGCTTTTATCCCTTCCTTTACATAGAGAGCTACTCCTCCCCCTCTTCTCCCCTGCCCGTCTCTCCTGTAGGTTATGTACCCTGGTATGTTAACATCCCAGTTATGGTTCTCTGTGTACCATGTTTCTGTGACTGCTACGATATCCAGGCATCCCTCTTCCATCAAGGCCACCAGCTCAGGGAGCTTGTTGCCCAGACTATGGGCATTGGTACTCATTACCCTCCATTTCCTGATGGCCTTACTCCCTTTTGCCCCATCCCTGTCCTTCTTGCCTTTGTCACTTTCTCCATTTACCCCTGCCCTTCTCCCTATCGACTCCTCTATGTTGGTGTTTGCCGCACTTACTACTGTGATTATTTGGGGGCTAGGATTTCCCTGCTCCTTTCCAGTGCATCCCCCCTTGGCTAGTTTAAATGCTTGCCAATGAAGCATTTAAACCTATCACCTAGGATCCTGGTTCCCCTCCCGGACAGATGCAGCCCATCATGCCAGTATAGGCGTGCATCACTCCAGGTGGACCCCCAGTCCCCAGTGAAGCCAAATCCCTGAGCTCCACACCAGTTTTTCAACCACTGATTGAATCCCATGGTGTGGAACACCCTCGCCTCTCCTATGCCATAGATGGGCAGCACCACCGAGAAGGTTACTGTGTGTGCTACTTGACTAAGGCCCCTCCCCAATTCCACAAACTCTTCCTGCACTTCTCTAATCCCTTTCTTAGCCAGGTCATTTGTCCCTAGGTGGACAATGACATCCAGCTCCCTCCCCTGTGCAGCTCCTCTGGCAGTCCTGAGGATTCACTCCCTGTCCCTCCAAGCCATGGTGCCAGTCAGGCATCTTACCTCCCTCTCCCCTTCCTCCCCCAGTTCTACCTTCCTAACAATGGAGTCCCCCACCAGGAGTTGTTTCCTTCCCCTGCAGGGTCCCCTGCCACCCTCCTGTGGGTCTCCTTTGTGGAGGTTCCCAGCATCATCCTTGGTCTCCACTGCGGGAGTCTCCATAGAGGAACCACACTTTGCCAGAATGGCATAGGAATTGTGGAGAGGTACAACTGGAGGGATGCACCTCTGTTCCATCACCCTCACCCTCCCTGAGCCCACTGTGGTCCAACCACTCCTCTTTCTTGGCAATCTCTGAGGCAATGGCAGTGGCACTGGTGGTCCCTGGATGGAAGAGGAGGTTCCACAAATCCTGGCCAAATCAGCCTGGAGATGAGCAACCTCATCCCTCAGCCCAGAGAGGTGCCTGCAGATGGGACAACACTGCATCCTCCAGAACGTCTCCCGGAAGACTGCTGCTCCACAGCCACTGCACTGCACCACTCCAGTCATGTCTTATTTCTGGCCCCTTAACTATTTGCAATCCTTACTCTTTCCTCTGTTTTTTTTTTCTCTCACTCTCTCTCTCTCTCCTTACTTTCTGCCTGTATGTCCTTTCATCTCCTGATTGTCCTGTTCTGAGACAAGATTATCCTATATTTCTCAGTAGACCCCTTACTTGCTCAGAAGCAGACCTCCAGCAGCAAGAGGGGGCCGGAGAGCTACTCTTGCCCTTCTAGGATGGTGGGTCTTTGGTGGTTCTGTGATCACTCCCTTCCTGCTCCCAAACAGGAAGTTCCTGTTGTCAGTCAAATCCTGTGCCTATAAAAATAGAACTAGCTTTGGGTGGGGGGGGTGGAGGAGATGGAAGGAGGGCAATATAGTCCCAGTAGAGAAGTTCAGTCACATAGCAGTCCTTACTCCTGGTGTCTTCTGCCAAGCTATTAGCAGAATCTTTCTAAGGCAGTCTTTAAATGTAGCTTCCTTCTAGCTAAGCCACTCCCCCTACTTACTAGATTGTTCTACAAGCAATTTAAACCTCACAGCTATTAAGTCCTTTCAATCTCCTGAGATTTACTCCTAGATAACTGTTCAGATAACAATTTAGTTCAGTTAACTCAGACAAACACACACTTATTTTTTGTTTTGTTTCGTAGTTCATTTTTTTTACCCTAAATTAAAGGTCCAAGTACAAAAGTTCTTCTTCTTTAGTCCCAGTAGAGAAGTTCAGTCATACAGCAGTCCTTTCTCCTGGTGTCTTCTGCCAAGCTATTAACAGAATCTTTCTAAGGCAGTCTTTAAATGTAGCTTCCTTCTAGCTAAGCCACTCCCCCTACTTACTAGATCTTTCTACCAGTAATTTAAACCTCACAGCTATTAAGTCCTTTCAATCACCTGAGATTTACACCTAGATAACTGTTCAGATAAGCATTCACTTCAGTTAACTCAGACAAACACACACACTTTTTTGTTTTGTTTGTTAGTTTTTTTTACCCTAAATTAAAGGTCCAAGTACAAAAGTTCTTCTTCTTTAGTTCCAGTAGAGAAGTTCAGTCACACAGCAGTCCTGTCTCCTGTTGTCTTCTGCCAATCCTTGGAATCTCTATCAACTCCTCATCTCCTGAGTGGAGCAATCACCTAGGGCAGTAAAGTGCCAGAAGCTCTTTCAATTACACTGCAAACAGCATCGGTGACAAGATTGAACCCTGTGGAACTCCACATGACAGGGGAATTGGGAAGGAGGAGAATTTTCCCATCACTACCCACTGCACACTATCCAAGTGATAGGACTCAAACCATCTGATGACAACACCTGCCAGTCCACAAAACTCACAGAGCTGATCAAGAAGCACAATGTGGCCCACGGTGTCAAATGCGGATGAGAAATCGAGGAACACAAGAACTGACAAGTCTCCTCTATCTCTAGCCCTGAGTAGATCATTATGCACCCCATCTAGAGTTGTTTCTGTGCTGTGTCTAGTCTGAAAACTTGACTGAAATGGCTCATAGATGTCAAAGGACACGAGGCTATCCTCAAGCTGTTGTGCCACCAATTTCTCAACAACCTTGTTCAAAAATGGCAGGTTAGAGATAGGACAATAATTTGCCAGGACATCTGGGATGAGGGAAGGTTTCTTAAGAAGGGATCTCACCAGTACTTCATTCAAAGCCACTGGGAACATCCCTTCCACCATCAAACACCTGGCAATCCTGGTGAACACTGGGCCAATAGTCTCGGTGCATGCCATTAAGAAACACATTGGGGCTGGGTCCAGTTCAGTTTGCAAAATGTGTGTTTCAGCTCTAAGATCACCCCAGTCACTTCAGACACCTTCACTGGCTTAAAATCTTCCCAGGCCCTTGTTCTTAAGCATCTCATTTTCTGAGGGATGCTACCCTCTTGCACCTTATTTATACCCTTGAAGTATTTGAAAGTCTCTATCATATACTACCTTTCTCTCTGTACCTCCACTGAGTACATGTTGAGTCCCTTAGTCTCTCCTCATATAACTTCTGATGCAATCCTTGCACCCGTTGCATTGCTCTTCTCTGAACTGCCTCCACTCTGTCTATGTCCTGCTTCAGATGTGGCCTCCAGAACTGGACACAGTATTCCAGATGACATCTCACCAATGATCTGTATAGTGGCATCACCACCTCTTTTTCCTGCCCATGTTACCTCTTCCTATGCAACCTAGTATTCTACTGGCGCTCCCTAAAGCCCTGTTACCTTAGTTGGTCACTCTGAGGTTGTTGAATATGATCGCCACCAGGTTCCATTCTTGTTTAGTGACCATCAATACCTCCCCCCCATCATATACTCCTCCCCTGGAATTCTAATATTCTCCACACCACCCCAAACACAGTTCCAAAATTCCACTTAAGTGTTCACAAGATGGGATGCCCATAAGATTGCCTTGAAATTCTGGTCCCAAAATGACCAAACATGGCCAAGTTATGAGTAAAACTTTGAAATAAAAATGGCAAAATAACTACAGTTAGTCTATGAGCATGTAAGCAATAACATATGATGAAGTGTCGGTTAGTCTGGATAAACACATGCCTAGCAGTGTATTGAGGCATGCAGCCACATGCACTTATAAAACTGGCATATGTTTATAAACATGACACAGTACAAAAATATTGTAATTTCTTAAACAAAATGCTAAATTTTACAGGGTATAGTCCCTCTGCTTTCCACAGTGCTTGCATGTTTTATCAGTTGTCACTAAAGGTGCTGTACTGTGTCAAGCTATGCGACAGTGAGTTGCTTGGTCCTTATGCTTGGCCACCAGCAAGACTGTGATTTTGTTTTTTTGGTTTTTTCAATTATCTGTTTTTATTTCTTTTTCATACTTTCTTCCCCACCCTCATGTCCTTGGCAGAGTGTGCGCATGTGGAGGTATGCACATGTCATGCACTGCGGGATGCCCTACCTTACTAGTCACCCATAGCAGCCTGTGCCACCACTAGAACTCCACCTGGCAATAGAGGGACTGTGGATGGGCAACCTTCCCTCCTGGGAGAGGAGAGCAGCCACAGGATCACTCAGTCCTGATCCCAACCCCCAATGCTGGCACCCCGACAACCCAAGATTGTTCCTGAAGCTGGGTTGCCAGAGTAGTGTGAGGTAAGGCATCCAGCACCTCAACCATTAGCACCATTGAGCCAGCTGATTTTGTTTCAGCCTTGCTGGCAGCACATAACCAGCTGTGATACTGCATTCAGTAAGACTCCTGCAGGTGGACCGGAAGGGAGGAAAATCCCCCAAGGAGCAAAATAAATAAAAAAGCAGTGTGGTAGAAAACAAAGTGGGAACAGGACTTGTAAAAAGAGAGGGGGAAAAGGAGGCAAGGCAAAAGGAAAAAGAGGGTGTATCAGGCAGATTGGGAACTAAGTGTTGAAAGCCATGTGTGCAAATGCAAGAAGACTAGGAAACAAAATTCCAGACCTAGACACCGTTGTGGAGGAGGCAGACCTGAATATTGTGCCCATTACCAAGCTGTCCCTTACAGAAATAATTATATGAAATGTTTTAATGCTGCACACTTAAAACTACTCAAGTGATACATGTGCTGCAAGTATGATTTCAATGTTACATTGGAACTTATTGCATGCATTTGGTATGCGTGCAGCAAGCAAGTGTGGAAATCATCATTTTTATGTTAAATTGGGAAAGAATGCATGCATGTGGCATGCGTGCGTGTGAAAAGCAAGTGGTCACTGATAAGTGCACACAAAAAAGTTAAGTGACTTGCTCAGGATCACACCATACACAATTGGGGGTTGATGAGATGCAAACCCAGGTCTTCATGTCTCCAATTCTCCTGGCTTGCAGTTCAGTACCTTTAGCCACTAAGCCATACTGTCTGCACACATATGGCTCACTTGTACTTCAATATATATTGTATCTGACTACATCTGCACACATGTGGCATGCTTGTAGCCTCTGTGATGCTTTTCAGTTTTCTTCTCTTACTCATCTCAGTTTCACAGTTGAACTGTAGGACACCAACCAAAGGAAACACACGTGTTTTTTCCCACACCCAATACACAAACTTACCCACAAAACCACTAAATCACTTCTGTCTGGCCTGTACTCCTATTTTTTCTCCATAGTTTTGAATGCTTCCATGCAAACAGACTTCATGGTGCAAACACAAAAATAGCAACAACTTGACACACACCCACATGGCCAGATCCCCCCTTCCCCATGCACACACACTGTAGGAGGTATGGCCATGCTGCTACAGACAACCCACCAAGTATAGTTATAAGTAAAAAGTATCTTATTTGAGTACTAGGGAGCCAGAGGCAGGAGTTTCTAAGAGGTGATGTCCATAGGTAAGAGTGCTGGGTTGTACCCCCTTGAAATGAATGGAATTATTTTTTTATTAGTATTTCATATGTTATGATGGTGAGTTGGAGAATAATGAAGGCCACTGTTCTACTAACAAGGCCCTTGTTAGTCAAGTGGTGGCCTTCATTAATCTCCAACTCTCCATCAATAATGTATAAAATAGTAATAAAAAAAATACCCCCATTCATTTCAATGGTGCTCACCCCTGCAGTATCCTTTGCCCTTTGTCATAATGTGCCTGAGCATGAGGATGTGGAGGTCAGCTTCACTGTGGGTGGGGGCATAAGCGTGACTACAGTGGGGTACCAATAGTCTGTGCATACCATACCACTGAAGTGCCCATGAATGCAAATGATAGCTCTAGAATGTCTGTAACATCTCTAAAAGGTACAACTTATTTGTTTTGACTGAAAATGGATATGCAAATTGGGAAAAATTAAAATGTACAAGATTCATCTGTATTTGGGCTTAAACCCACCCAGTTGAAGTTCTGCCCCCCCCCCCCAAAAAAAGAACTTTGTCCTGATTTTTCTCTGTGACTCTATTCTATTCAGTACCCATCCCTTATGGGCAAGGCCACTGTTTTTCGGTTTTTACCAGAAAATCTGGTAAAATTCTGGAATAAGGGCTGCCTGAAAACCGGTAAAAATGAAGATTTCATGGAATCTGGCAATTTCTATCAGATCAGTAAATCTATAAAAAAGTGCATTTTTCTTGTCATTCCTTCCTGTACTATTTTTAATTTGCTTTATTTAATGCTCTGTATATTAAGCCTTCTTTAATTCTGATTATTTATGCACATACTAAAAGAATGATAAGAGAATCCCAGTAAAATCCGGAAATTAGAGTAACAATCACTGGTGAAATTCCAGAATTTTAAGTCTTGAAAACAGAATTTAATTGCTTTAATCACCATAAATCAGTGGCCTTGCTTATGGGTCATGAAGCCACCCAAAGGTGAAGAAACATGAAAAACACATCAATATTTCAGTCCTTCCTCATTCCCCAATCTCCCTGTAAAAAAAAAATATATTTACTTTTACTTACCTGGACATGTGGCCGGAACCTGCAGCCTGGTACAGTGTGCCACCAGCATAGTTTTCAGTCTGCTTCTCCTCTCTCCTTCTGCCAGAAGCTGTATACTAGAACTGACTATCTCAGGTCCCCAATGTGTTCCACAACCAAATCACCTCACCAACCAAACCCACCCAACCTGGGTTACTTCCTTCTTGATTGGTTGCTGCTGTGGCTGCTGCTGTACTGCCCTGATCAAGGCCTATGATGGCCACCCACACTGCTGTCACCACAACTACTAAGCCTAGCTTGCTGCTGTGGGGGGTCTGTGCTGTTTTTTTTTTTTTTGCATGGTGTGCCTAGTAGAGTAAGTCAGTAACCTAGTCTTGAGTTAGCTCCTAGATCAACCTCTGCCTCTTCAGCCACCAGGGGAAATGGAGACTCACTAAGAGTAGACTAACAAAAATATGCTGCCACTACACTGTTGTTGAGAGTTCAGTGCTCACTATCTCCTTCAAGCTGTAGTGTGCAGTCTGTCTACTCTGTGGCAGAAAAGACAGTGATACACATGTAAGACTCATGCACTCTTTCTTGGCTGAAGCTCATCCAAATCACATGTGATTGAGCCATCACTAATAGGTGGAGAGAGTGGACAACACAATGCAGACACAGTCTAGTCTGGAGAGTACCTGCAGCATGAGCACAGACAGGCCAGGTGGGCACTTATTGTGAAAAAGATTAAATCCAAATTTAAAGCCATTATTGCCACATCATAAGAACAACCTAGGCACAAATATGGGGGCAACTGCCTCTGCCCTACCTAAATGGCGCCACTACTTAATGGTAGAAATTTATTCTCAGGTGCTATTACAATGGTTTCCACTGTGTTCTGAGGTACTACATCTCCATGTTTCATGATGTGTCATGATTATCATGTGGGTTAGTGTCCCTCATTGTCCCTCATTTTGAGTGTCCATGTCCCTCATTTCAGTGACAAAATTTGAGGTGTGGTGCATGCCTCCAAAGCCCTACTCAGCACAAAGAGTGCCGAGCATAGCCATAGTGTATATGCTCAATACAGAATGACAAAGGGAAAGTAAGTAACATGAAACAGTCATGGAGAAACGCATTTGTAGCACTAAATATGCATAAGAGATTTGCATGGTCCAAAACAAAAAGGATAGGCTTCACAACACAGAGGCCCCTCTTCATACATCTGGAATGGGGAATGTTTACTGGCTACATCCTAGGCATTTAATGTAGTAAACAAAAATACTTAACAAACTAATAGTGATTTAATGACAAAAAAATCAAAAGCTATTAACTTGCAAAAGGATCAGAATTAATGAGTTTAGTTAATTTTTATGGGACTTCAAATAAAAATGTATTTTAATGACTCTAATTGCTAGCAGTAGTATAAGAAATAGAAACTGATGTGTTTTTTTAGATGATGTTTGCACCAGCATAGCTGGTACACACATGGCAAGCATGCAGCATGTAAACCTGATCTGATGTTTAAATGATGTTCACACCAGCTTAACTGCTGCACTCATGACAAGCATGCAACACGTGAAACTGATGTAATTTTTAGAAGATGTTCACATCACCTTACCTGCTGTGCACATGTCAAGCTTGCAGCATGCAAACCTAATTTGCTTTTTAGACCTTATTTGCTTAGGATCACTTTGTGTATGTGAACTGAATACAAGCATTGCCCAATTAAGCATGTGGCATGCATTCTGCATGTGCTGTACACAGCACACCTATATTTCTATAAGGGATGGTGCACAGGAAACCATGACTGGGACATGGCTATACCAGTTTAGGGACATATACAGTGATGTGGTTGATAATAAAACAATATTTGAATTTAAATCAAAGTTTGATCAATGTTGTATTAATAAAGGAATTAAGGGCTATTAGTAGGTGTTAGTGGTGAGCTTATGGACTTCGGTCCCCTATTGCTCTGTATTGTCAATGAAATCAATGGTGAGAAGGAAAGGAGGGTGGTGATGCTCTATGTAAGGGAGGGTATCAAGGTGACAGAGACACAGGGAATCTTGGGGGGGGTGGAGGTGTTGGAGGTATGGTCTGTCACCCTGGAGACAGGAAATGGAGCCACTATTCACACTGGTCTGGTCTACAGACCTCCAGCAAAGGAGAATAAACAAGATAGGGCACTGCTGGAAGCCAATAGCACAAAGGCAGAAAAATGGAAGCTGTTGCTGGTGTAGGACTACAGCCACCGGAATATAATTTGTTTTAAATATTTATACTCTGGAAAATCCATGGGCCAAGGGTATGTTTTCATTGGTGAGCAGAACAGATAAACAGTACATTTAGTTTAAACACAGTACATAAAACAGTAAACAATAATACATACAGTATTAAAATACATCAAATAAATTTAAATAGCAGTTACAATACTAAGCAGAATAGCATTTAAATGACTATTAGACAATACAAAATTCCTAAGAACATGTCTGAAGCTATTTAACAAATTTCCAGCCCAAGTTATAGATGTACAGTAAGAGTTGAAGAAAGTTGGTAATCTATAGAACAATGTTTTTTTTTTTGTTTTGTTTTTTTTTGCCATTAACTCTTTATTCATTTTTCGTTACAGGCATATGATCCAACAATTTCGAGTACAGACACAAAATAATACATATATATATGTTCATACATAAAATAAAGCAAACCCTGTAAAGAACAATGTTTCTGACCTGTCAAGTTCTTCATTCTGGGTACTGTGAAATGAAAATTTAATGATGATCTGGTAGACACTGCACTGGTGTGTTCTTTCAAAATAACATGAAAAGAGGTTGGAACTAGGTCTGAAGTCACCTTTTTAGCAAGAATTCCAATTTGAAATAGATACCTCTGTGCATGGGGTAGCCATCTACTTTGTTTTTATAAATCACAAAGATGTGTACGATATGGCAACTGAGTGGCAAATCTTGCTATCTAAATTAGTGATGCCTCATCCTAGATAGCAACCCTTTTCCTGCTGAATAATAATTTAATGGCCTTCTCAACCAGTATAGTGTTAGGCTTGTGCAACTGTGTTACCTTATTTTGGCCATTCGCATTCTCTATTCTATGAGGAATTTCCACCCTGTTGGAGTACCATAGGCAAGGAACCCTTTAAGAGGGTTCCACCCCTAGAGGTGCTGTGGGAAGGTTTCCTTGGTTAAAGTTACCTTCAGAAAAAAGCCTGAGGAGAGAGAGATAGCCACTGGAGGAGGGGGAGGGGAGGATGGAGCGGCAAAGAAGAAGTGCTTCAGAGAGAGGCTGGGAGAGACTGCTTATATAGCTCAGGAAGGGGGCGTGGCTAGTTGCTTGTCCATTGAACTGCAGGCATAGCCTTTCAGTTCAATGGCCTTCTCAACCAGTATAGTGTTATGCTTGTGCAACTGTGTAACCTTGTTTTGGTCATTCACACCCTGTATTCCATTATGAATTACTACCCTGTAATGGTACCAAAGGCAAAGAACCCTCAAAGGGGGTTCCAACCCTAGAGGTGCCACAGGATGGTTCCCCTGGCTAAAAGTACCTTAGTAGCAAACCCCAAAACAATTGTAGCAGTGCAAAAAAGAACATTAGCAGTGATCAGTGGCCACAAGAAAGTATATAGAATTGCAGGAGACAGGTTTGAGTCCCACCAAGTACCAATAAACAAGTTTAAACAAATGTAAATCCCCCAAAGGGCTGTATTCAAACTGAGCACCATGAGACGAAACAGCAATATTTTTCTGGCTGAGCAAATACTGGACAATTGGAGCAGAGCACAATGAATTCCAATACTGAATGAAGTGAGCTAGCATGGATAAACTGTGAGCAGAGCTACAACAGGGAGTGGCAGCCAGCTGATAGTTGAAGCCTAGACCAAGTGGAGTGAATGAAATGGAAACAGCAGCAGTAGAGAAGTTGGAATGTCGCTAAAACATACAACAATTGCAGAAAATGAAGGTGGTAGGCAATTAACACAGCACACAAAACAAGGCAACAAAAACCCCAAAAAGGAAGGACAAAACAAATATACAAACACAGGAAAACAACAAAAAATATAAGCACAGGAGGAAGCACACAGAGGCTGGAGGCAGAACAAATACTAATTAAAGCAGTAGAAACACACAAACACAGCCAGTAGAAACCAAGCAGAGGCCAGAGCACAAACAAACTGGATGGGAGGGCAAGGCCTCAAGCAAGGCCTCAGCAGGTACAAAGTGAGACAACAAGCCTACACAGCCTCCAGCCAGCAAAGAAAAAGTGCTTCAGAGAGAGGCTGGGAGGAACTGCTTATGTAACTCAGGAAGGGGGAGTTGCTGGCTGCTTGCCCATTGAACTACAGGCATAGCCTTTCAAAACATAAGGCCTTAATCACTAGAAGAGGAAAACTCTGGGACAAGAGCATCCTTGTGGATGGAGTGAATAAAGAGTTTAATCTATATTAAGCTCCCAACCTTTGATGTACTATCTTAACCATACAATTAATGTGCTGGTCATAGTTGAGGCAGTGGTCCAGAGTAAAACCAAGATATTTAAGTGTCTTGACCTGTTCAATTTCTATATCCTTTAAAGTACTCAACAGGAGAAGTGGTTCAGTCATCAAATTCTTTTTATGGTTATAAAAAAACATGAAGTTGTGTTTTTTTGTCTCATTCAATACCAATTTGTTTAACAAAATTAGTGGTGGTCGAAGTGAGAAAAATTTGCTACCCCGAGTAATCTGCAAATTCCACCCATTTTGTGGAGCGAAATGTGAAATTTTGCCCAGTGGAGCAGTGCAATTACGCTGCGGAAGGTGAAGTTTCACCTGTGGCAGGTGAAAGTTTGCCATGGAAGGTGGAATTTCACCCATAGGAGGTGAAATTTTACCTTGGTGAAATTCCGCCAAAGGCATGGAAATTTCATGGATTACTCCACATGGCGAATTCGTCCACTTCGCCACCACTTCTGCAGCAGAATATAAATTTGCTGCATCATTAATTACAATCATAAGGCAAAGTGTTCAAAAATAAACTAAATAAAAGGGGACCCAAAATAGAATCCTGTGGAACACCCAGTGACAGCACAGATGGGTAGGAAATATAATCTTTTATTTCTGTAGATTGAGTACGTTCATGGAGATAATTCTGGCACCAACAAATGACCTCCAGAGAGATGCCCAGATTACAAAGTGCTGAAAACAGCAATTTATGATTTACAAGATCAAATGCCTTGGTGAGGTCCACAACAACAGCTGCGGCATAATGCTCCTTCTCAAGGGCCTCATGCAGGGCGTGTGTGAACCCCACAAAGACAGTCAAAGTAGAATGGTCAGGAACTCCAAGTTGTGCAGGTGTCAGGACATTGTACTTGTGCAGATACTCAATCATCTGGTCAAAAACTATCCACTCTTACACCTTGGATAAAGGAGCTAACAAAGAGATAGGCAGTAGTTTTGTAGACTGAATTTGTTACCAGATTTAAATATCAGGACAACTACTGCTCATTTCCAAATATTAAGGGAACTGACTCGAAGAAAGTGACAAATTAAATATTGTAGTTAAATGAAAACAAGTGGTGTCCACTGTGATCCCCACATGCTTATAGTCCACCCCATTGATTCCAATGAATGGTCGGGGTTTAGTTTTAAAAGATCATCATCATCATCATAATCATCAAATCTTTATTTATTCAGGCAACATCATTGAGCAAGGCTCATTTACAAGATGGACCTCATTTAAAAGATAAATCCTCACTTGGTGTAAGTATTCTAAAAGAAAAAGTTGGATGTGCCCACCTTTCCTTTTTCATAGTGTAGGAGCTTTTTTATTAAGCTCATTCAAGTGGATATATTTTAGACAGATCAGAAAAAAAAAATTTAATTCTGAGGCAATTGAAGGAGGATAATTTAAAATCCCTGTTGATGTGTTTAAAATTTGAGGAGAATGGTTAGATTTACTGCCCAATAACTCATTTATTAAGTCCCATGTTTTCATAGTACTTTGCTTGTAAACTGATTCTGTAGTTCAGTAAAGAAACATTTTTAACTTTCTGATCATAGTTTTACAATTATTATGAGCTACATTATATGCCAGTAAAGTTAGTGAATTCCTAGTTTTCTGTATTTCATCTATTTTTTTCTGTATCTCTCGTACTTTCAAGTAACTCAGGGGTAACCAACTGTTGTTTGTTTCCCCCTAATCCTTAGCCTTCTTACGGGGACAAAGATGATACAAATGCTGTTAAAATAAGAAAAAATGCTTTAAATGCATCATTTGCATTATTAAAATGATCCAAAAAGGACCAATCAACTACAGACAAAGCTTAGTGGAATTTTACCGTATACAATTTTTTGATGTTATGAGTTTGAACAAATTCTGGTGGGAAAGATTTCATTTTTGCACTCCAGCAGTATACTGGACTATGATCACTAACACTGTCCGATAACATACCTGATTGCAAAATTTCTGTGGTGTCAGAGACCAGGATCCATTCCAAGACAGATGGAAAACCCATCTTGTAATAGACTCTGGTGGGGGCTTCAATAGTTATTGTAAGTCTGAGATTAAGCAAAAAATATGTAGCCTTTGATACAGTATATCCTTCACTGACTAGTTGAAATTCTGGTCTCCAAGGACAACCAAATCTCTCTTCAATGGTATAGTCCCTCTGTGAGCTTGAATGAGACTTAGTCCATCCTCCTGAGAACCTGGTGGGGCATAGATAACCACCAAAGACAGTAGCTTTCTATGTCCCAGCACTAAGGTGAATGGTAAAAAATCAGAGGAAGAAGAGCTAACAGTGGGCACATCTTGAACTACTTGACAGGTAGCAGAAAAGGTTAAGCAAAAAAAAAAATATCATTTGAGCAATAAAAAAAGACACAGTAGGAGGGGGATAGGGAGAGGTAACCGGAACAATTAAGGGAGGTGGGGAAGGCAGTTAGGGAAGCCAAAGCACAAACAGAAGAACACACAGCAAACTCGAAGGTAAAGAGGACAAAACCTTTTACAGGTACATTGGTGAACAAATGGAAGGCAAGGGGAAGGATTGTGAGACTGAAAGGGAGGATGGGATAGTGTAGAGGATGGCCACCAGAAATCAGATATACTGAACAAAAACTTCTGTTCAGTTTTCACAAAGGAGGGATCAGGAAATGGGCAAGCAATAAGTAATAAGAGCAGGAAGAGCATGGAAATGGACACAGATCCCTTTATAAAGGAAAGGGTCTTCAGGGAACCGGAGGCAATAAGAGTTGATAAGGCTATGGAACCAGATGGGGTGCATCCCAGAATACTGAAAGTGCTAAGAGAAGAGTTGGCAGGACCTCTGACTACATGGTTTAACCTGTCATTGGAAACAGGGGAGGTACCCAAGGACTGGAGGAGAGCTGATGTGGTCCCTCTACACAAAACTGGAAACAGGGAGGAAGTAGGGAACTACAGTCTGACTAGCCTGACCTCAGTAGTTGGAAAGGTCATGGAAACACTACTAAAAGAACAAATAGTGGAACACCTGGTTGTCAATGGTCTATAGGACCTAAGGCGTCATGAGAAAGTGGTCATGCCAGACTAACCTAGTTGAGTTCTTTGACTGGGTAACTAGGTTGGAGGATTGGGGAGGAGAAGTGGATGTGGACTACCTGGATTTCAGCAAGGCCTTTGACACTGGCCACATAGAAGGCTGTTCAATAAGCTGGGGAGCACTGAGGTAGGAAGAAAGGTAGTGAAGTGGGTGGAGAATTGGCTAGATAATAAGTCCCAGAGGATGGTGGTAAATAGCATTCACTCTGCAGACAGTAAAATGACCAGTGGGGTACCACAAGGATCGGTGATTAGTCCAGTCCTCTTCAATGTCTATCAGTGATATTGCAGAGTGTCTGGAAGGGAAAATGTGTCTGTTCACTGATGACACTAAGCTCTGCAACAAGGTGGACACACCAGGTGGAGTAGATAGAATGAAAGGAGATCTAAGGAAGATGGTGGACTGGTCAAGGGATTGGCAGCTAGTCTTCAACTCAAAAAAGTGCAAGCTAGTGCACATAGGGCAAAAGCCCTAGGAGTTATACATCATCTGTGAGGGTGGGGCAGAGAAATAGCATACTCCAAGCAAGACAGAGACCTGGGGGTGATAATTTCCGATGACCTCAAGGTAGGTAGGTAGGTAGTGTGACAATGCAGCAGGAAAGACAAACAGGATGCTGGGATGTATACTGTAAGCAGAAGAATCAGCAGCAGAAAAAGGGAGATAATAATTCCACTATACTGGATATTAGTGAGGCCGCTGCTTGAATACCATGTCCAGTTCTGGAGGCCTCATCTTCATAAGGACATAGATAGGGTGGAGGTGGTTCAGAGGAGGGTAATCAAAATGGTGTAGGGACATCACAAGCCCTATGAGTGTAGGATGAGGGAATTAAATATGTACTCCCTGTAGGAGAAAAGGGAGAGGTGGGATATGATTGAGACATTTAAGTACCTCATAGGGAAGAATAAAGTACAGGAGAACACTATATTCCATAGAAAAAGATACTCAAGGACAAGGGGGCACAAGATGAAACTGGAGGGGCGATGGAGGTTCTGAGGAAACGTGAGGAAGTACTTTTTCACAGAGAGAGCGGTGGACAAGTGGAACAGCCTGCCAGCAGAGGCGGTGGGAGCAGAAATGATTACAGGTTTTAAACATGCTTGGGATAGGCATTGATGATTGCTGGTAGTTAGGGGATTACAATCTAATGCCAGCAGTGCATGATAGAAAGCAATTGTTAGTGGTAATAGGGCAGACTAGGTGGGCTGATGGTCCTTATGTGCTGTCAGTTTCTATGTTTCTAACTTTTTGACTTTTATTCAAGTTCAGGGAGCCCCTGTCACCAAACTGCCACTTTGGTAGAACCTGGAGAATGAAAGCCCATTGAGGAAAAAAAATTAAATAAGTACTGAAAAATCAGTGGGAACTGCCACTCTACCAGAGAGTTCAGCTTAAAAATTAATCCAGTTCCCTCTACTGCCACTAGTGGAATAGATTGGGGCCTCCCAGGCGTTGCTTAAGCTAGAAGCAGGGACAGCCTAGGCTTCCTTCAGGGGGCATTTCTCAGGTGGCTAGTAACGGAACCCACTTGTAATGCAACAATACTGGACCTACAGGGACAGCATTGCCGATGTCAAAGTGAGGCAACCACCTGGGGATCAGCAATCACTATACAGTTTGGTTCAACATAAGGAATAAGCAGAAGCAAACCACACAAGGATGAGGGTCATGAACTTCAGGAGGGCAGATTAAAAAAAAGGGTGAATGCCCTAGAGATGACCTAACAGGGGGATGACCTGGGTGGGGTAAAGGAATAGCAGACTAAATTAAGGGAAGGCATAGTGAAGGCAGCAAACCTCTGTGCAAAGGAAGTAAGAAAAAGCATGAGAAAAAAGAGACAGCTATGGTTCTCAATGGATGTGGTTGAAAATGTAAAGGCTAAAAGGGCAGCACTTAAGTAGTATAAAGAGAAGCAGAGTGAAGAGAGTTGAGAGATGAATCAGGAGAAGCAGAAGGAAGCCAGGAACTTGATAAAGGACACAAAGGTGCAAACTGTGGCAAGAATAGCCTAAGGGGTAACAAAAGGTGCCAAAGACTTTTTTATGTATGTAAGTGAAAAGAGGAAGATGAGGGAAGGGCCTGTGAGTTTAAGGTGGGGGGGAGCATTGAGCCGAGGGGTGTCAGGGAAAATCAGATATCCTGAACAAATACCTTTGCTCAGTCTTCACAGAGGAAAAGGAAGGTAATGATCACATAAAAACAGCAGCAACACTGGGGGAGGTGGGCAGACACAAGTCCAAGAGGAAAGAGTCCAGAAGGGACTCGCATATCTGAAAGTGGATAAAGCTATGGGGCAAGACAGGGTACACCAATGGTATTGAGGGAGCTCAGGGAGGTACGGGCTGTCCCTCTGATTGCCCTATTCAACAACTCACTGGAAAAAGGGGTGGTTCCAGAGGACTGCAGGAGGACAGATGTAGTCCTGCATCATAAATGTGGTAGCAGTCGGCCCGGTGGCGATGAGGGTTGAGGCGCTGGACGCCACACCTCGCGCCACGCCAGAGACCCAGGTTCTGGAACAAGCCCGGGTGCTGGGGGTCGGCAGGGAGGGAGTAGGATCGAGCGTCCGAAGGACAGCTCTCCTCTCCTCTCCCTGGGGGGGGGATCCAGGGGCATCCTGGTGCAGAGGAGACCCCCGGTGGAGACCGGAGGTACCACTGCTGCTGGGAGCACAAGTACAGAGTCGGAGGCTGACGCTGGGCCAGAACGTGGGCGGACGTGTGCACGCTCATGGCCGTAGGCGTCAGGGCACGCCTGCCAGCTCAGGGGAAGGAAAGTGGGAAAATTGGGGCACTAGTCGCGGCGGCATGATGGCCGTCTCCCTTAGCAGACTCTCTCGGCGCCTGAGGGTGCGCGGCAGTACCGGATCCTGACTGGGGTGGGTTGAGCTTCAGAGGGAGTGCTCCCCACCACTCCGCCATGGGGGGCAAGCCGTGGGGGTCGCTGTGTGGCCCAAATGTGGACACCGGAGGTAGCCCGAGGAGATGGCGGCCGGACGGACCTAGGGGAGATGCCAGACGTGGAAGGTAAGGCAGACCGGTGGCCCCTGGGGGATAAAGAAATAGGAAAAATAAATAAATAAATGCGGTAGCAGGGAGGAGACTGGCAACTATAGGCTGGACAGTCTGACATCAGTGTGAGGAAGTTAATGGAGTCACAGCTAAAAGAAAAGATTGTAGAGTGTCTTGAATCCAGAGGGTTACAGGAACAGAGGCAGCACAGATTTGTGGGGGGTGTTCATGATAGACAAATCTGATTAGAGTTCTTTGACTGGGTGGCCAGGGAAATAGATCAGGGTGGGCGGTGGATGTGGCCTGTTTAGTACATCTACATCTATCCCTTGCTGATCTCTGCACTTGTTTTAATCCTCCCTAATCTACTCACCTGCCAGATGCTGCCTGGCCTAACTTTAACCTCCCTACCTCATAGCACTTCTTACCCTTACTATCTCCTTCAGAGCTAATCTATCCCAACTCCCACCCCCCCAACACCTGAGTCTTGTTTCAGAGGCCGTGATAATGCATCCTGGCCAGTCAGGAATTTGCCTTTGCCTTGTTTCTCTGCCTATTTGAATCTTCATTGCTGTGACTAATTTGAACAATATCTCTTTGCTGCTGTGTTGTGGTCTCTCTTCCTAGACTGTGTAGGTTTTCTCTGCCTAAAAATTCTATGTGAATTGCAGTGATTGTTATTGTCCTGGCTGCATGTATTCAAATAGCCATTTCATGGCTAGTGCACCTACCCAGATAACAAAAAATAAATAAATAAAATAAAAATAAGGCATTGAACTCCTGTCGCTTTGTTCTGTCATGCCCCCCTCGCACTCATCACAGTGACCTTTATAAAGCCCTATCCCTCTCCCCCAATACTGCCTCTTTCATGGCGAAATTCTGGAAGGGCAGCCTCCCCTCCTACCTCGTATTCTCTATCTGCTCTTCCTCCCAATGCACTTACTCCCTCCCCATTTCTGACCAAAAAATATTTGCTATCCCCCACCATTCCACTTCTGCTGGCAAATCCGCTTTCTCTTTCCACTGTCTTAAACTATAGAACAGGCTCCCACTCTCCATCCATAATGCCAGCTCACACTATTCCCTCTCCTCCTTATTGCGTAAATACATGGCCCCCTCCTGTTCCAACCAAAACCCCGTCTTTCCTCCCTAACAATTCCCCTTCTACACCTCTCTTACATAGATACATAGATACATAGACAGTGTCGGCAGATAAGGGCCTATGGCCCACCTAGTCTGCCCATTTGAGCTTGTAAGTTCAGTTTGTTTTCCTAGAAGTCTATTTCCCCTTACCCCTGACCTCTAGAATTCCTTTATGTCTATCCCATGCATTCTTAAATCCCGTGATTGTTTCAGCCCCCACCACTTCCTCTGGCAGGGTGTTCCACTTGTCCACCACCGTTCTGTGAAGAAATTCTTTCTCATGTTTCCTCTGAATCGTCCCTCCTCCAACTTCATCCCATGCCCTCTAGTCCTGAAACATCTTTTCGCTTAAAAATAGTGTTTTCCTGCACCCTGTTCCTCCCTGTAAGATACATGTATGTCTCTATCATATCCCTCTCCTCCTCTCCTCCAGGAGTACATGTTCAGTTCCTTCAACCTGTCTTCATAGGACTTGTGATGCAACCCATGCACCATCTTTGTTGCCCTCCTCTGAACCTTCTCTACCCTGTCTATGTCCTTACGTAGGTATGGTCTCCAGAACTGTACACTGTACTCCAGGTGGGGCCTCACTAGTGTCTTGTATAATGGAACTATGATCTCCCTTTTCCTGCTGGTGATGCCTGCCCTATACATCCCAGCATCCTATTTGCTTTACCTGATGCCTTGTCACACTGTTTCCCTACCTTGAGGTCATCAGAGATGACAACCCCAAGATCCCTTTCCTGCTTGGTGCATGCTATATCCTCACCCCAACTGATATATTGTGCCAGGGTTTTTGTACCCCATATGCATTATCTTGCACTTCTGCATTAATTCAACTGCCAAACCCTTGACCATTCTTCAAGTTTCTGCAGGTCCCTTCTCATTCTGTCTACACCCTCTGGGTGTGTCTACTCTGTTACAGAGCTTTGTGTCATCAGCGAACAGTGAAATTCTGCCTTCTAGATCCTGTGCAATGTCACTGATGAAGATGTTGAATAGGACCGGTCCCAGCACTGATCCCTGTGGTACCCACTGGTCACTCTTCCCTCTGTGGAGTGACAGCCATTTACCACCACCCTCTGTGTCCTGCCACCCAGCCAGTTACCTACCCACCACACTACTGTCCTGCCCACACCCATATTCCCAGTTTGTGTAATAGTCTTCTATGTGGCACAGTGTCAAAGGCCTTGCTGAAGTCCAGATAGGCCATGTCCACTGCCCTCCCTGATCTACCTCCCTAGTCACCCAGTAAAAAATTCAATGAGGTTGGTCTGACATGGCCTCCCCTGGTGAAACCATGCTGCCTTGGGTCCTGTAGTCCATTGACAACCAGATGTTCCACCAATCTCTCCTTCAGTAGTGCTTCCATGATCTTTCCCACTACCAAGGTGAGGCTGACTGGTCTGTAGTTCCCTGCTTCCTCTTTGTTCCCACTTTTGTATAAGGGGACTACATCTGCTGTCCTCCAGTCTTTGGGTACCTCCCCTGTTTCCAGTGATTGGCTGAACAGGATAGCCAGAGGTTCAGCCACCACCTCTCTTAGTTCTTTAAGGACCCTGGGTGCACCCCATCTGGCCCCATTGCTTATCAGCTCTTATTACTTCCAGTTCCTTCAGGACCCTTTCTCGTGTAAAGGGACTTGTGTCCATTTCTGCACCATTCTCACCCTTGTACTCCATTCAGACCCATTACCCCCCTCTTCCTTAGTAAAGACTGAGCAGAAATACCTGTTCAATATGTCAGCTTTACTGTTGTCATCCTCCACGTGGCTCCCATCCTCCCCCTTCAGTCTCACTATCCCTCCCTTTGTCTTTCTTTTTTCACTTATGTACCTGTAAAAGGTTTTGTCCCCTTTACCCACTGATTTTGCAATGCGTTCTTCTGTCTGAGCTTTGGCTTCCCTTACTGACTTCCTGCCTCCTTTGTTTCTCCTGGTACTTCTCCCTATCCCTTCTGCCTGTGTCTTTTTGTATTGCCTGAATGCAATCTTTTTGGCTTTCACTTTCTTTGCTACCTCTTTGGAAAACCATAATGGTCTCCTCTTCCTTTTCCTCTTGCTAACCTGCTTAATGCATAATTCTGTTGTTCTTATAATCCCCATTTTAAATACTGCTCACTGTTCCTCAACCCCTGATTCCTGCCGCATTCCCCTTAATGCCTCTTTCAAGTGTCTCCCCATTTTCCCAAAGTCTGCCCCCCTAAAATCCAGGATACGTGTTTTTGTGTGGTTTGGTTCTGCTCTTTCTGTGATTTCAAACCACAATGACTGGTGGTCACTGTTACCCAGGTGCTCCCCACTGTTACCCCATCACACTGTCCCTGTTTGTGAGCACAAGGTCAGTATTGCCTTCTGCCGAGTTGGTTCCATGACCAGTTGCTTGAGGAAGGCACCCTGAAGAGTCCAGGATAAATCTGCTCCTAGTTGATGCTGCTGCTGGGATGCTCCAGTCACGTCTGGTATATTGAAGTCTCCAACCAGTACTACCTCACCCTTGTCTGCCATCCTTTGGATGGCTAGCATCAACTCTATCTGTTTCTTCCTCCTGGGCTGGTGGTCTATAGACCACACCTGTGCGGATGGCTGGCCCCATTTTCCTTTCCAGCTTAACCCACAGTATCTCTCCCCCATTTTGTTCCTCCTGGATCTGTGTGGCCCTTATGTCATTTTTCACATACAGTGCCACTCCTCCTCCCTTCCTTCCTGCTCTGTCTCTTCTGAATATGTTGTAGCCAGGTATGGCCATCTCCCAGTCATGGTTATCATTATACCAGGTTTCAGTGATGGCCACAATGTCCAGGTCTGACTGTACCATGACAGCCTCCAGATCTTCCATCTTGTTGCTAAGGCTCCTGGCATTTGCACATGGCTTTCCATGATTTGACCTCCCTAGACTGCTTCACTGTTCTACTCAGCCCTTCCTTGGTTGTCATTTATCCCTGGTTCTCCTTGCTGTCTGCCCTTCTGCTGAATTTTGCCTTTTCTGCTTATCCACCTTTTGGACACTAATCTCCATCTTTTGCACACTGCTTTGCAGAGATAGCCACTCCTCTGGTTCACTGGTTCCACTACTAGCTGTGGGGGTGAGCAAGTGGGTACCGTCCTTGCTGGCCTGCCACCCCCGCTGCTAGTTTAAATGCTTATCAATGTAGCATTTAAACTTATCATTGAGTGCTTGGATTCCCTCAGGATGGATGCAGGCCGTCAGGCTTGAACAAACCTCCATCCCTCCAGGTGGGTCCCCAGTCACCAATGAATCCAAACCCTTCCTCACAGCACCAGTTCTTCAACCATGAGTTAAAGTTCCTGGTGCATGCACTCCTATGCTCTCCCTTGCCTCTCACAGGTAGTACTTCTGAGAAAGTGACAGAAGTAGCTACTTGCTTGAGACCCCTCCCCAGTTTCCTAAACTCTTCCTGAACTTCCTTTGGCTCCCCATTTGCCAAGTCATTAGTACCTAGGTGGATAATGACATCCAGCTCACCCTCCCATCTTGCTTTCCCAGTGATCCCCAGTATCTTCCTTCCATCCCTCCATGCCGTGGCACCTGGTAGGCACCTCACCTCCCTGTCCTCCCCCTCCTGTGTTCCTAGCTGGATCCCTCTTACGATGGAGTCCCCCACCAGGATTCGCTTCCTCCTCCTCCTCTGGGGTCCACTGCTTTCCCCAGAGATCACCTCCTTGCCTAACCTCCACATCCTTTCCTTCCACTTCCTGGGTACCTCTATTTGGTTGTCCTCATTTGCCAGTGTGGCATATGAGTTCTTGAAGGAATAGGATCTGGGATGTGCCTCTGCCTGACTGCTCTAACCCTCCTGAGCCCACTGTCATCAAAGTGCTCCTCATTCTCGGCATCCTTTGAGGCAGCTGCATTGGACTGGGTGGTCCCTGGATAGGGGTGATGGTACTCCTGACCCAGTTCCTTCCGCTCTGAGTCTGGCTCCTCATCCCGCGGTCCAGAGATGCATGCAGATGGGCAGCACCTCAGTGTCCAGAAGGTCTGCCTGAATATGGCTGCCCACAGCCACTGCATTGCACCCTCCCCA
Source organism: Neoceratodus forsteri (assembly GCA_016271365.2). Classification (NCBI taxonomy): domain Eukaryota; kingdom Metazoa; phylum Chordata; order Ceratodontiformes; family Ceratodontidae; genus Neoceratodus; species Neoceratodus forsteri. Next base: position 31,887,984 of record CM028129.1, read on the forward strand.
CATTATACTGCAATTCCACTACTCTCTGCTACTGAAGCTCTCTTAGTTCTCTTTTTATTTATTTACAGTACTAAAAATCCTGTAACTGATCCTCAGATATATATTTTTTTTAAGGAAAAGAAACCAATAAATAAATAAATGAGTCAAAACACTTGTCGTGCTGAGGGTGGTCTTCTTCCCCTTATGCCCTCCTACTTACACCTCTTACTATACCCTGTGTTTAGCTCCTGTCAATCAGATTTATCAGGGCATATAATTAAGAGTTGGGGAAGGGGTGGGAGGGGCGAAAATTGCAGCAATTAAAGACAGCACAGAATTACACCACCACTATGTTTTAAATTTTCAACAGCCCAAAAACAATTATAAGTAAAGACAACACAGAAAGAAAGTATAGTGTCACTACAAGCCTACAATCTAAGTTTAAAAGAAAAATACCAATTACCAGTTACTCTGAAGCACTGAATTGAATATGTTTCCTTCCTTCACCTTCTGGCTTCTTCTGAGAAGATGAACCTCTGTTTGCTGCTTTAACTGTGACTAAGCCCCACCTCCAGTTATCACGTAGCTGAAGTCAGAGGCCAGACAATTAACACCCTTCACCCAGCTACAGGACAGTCAGACAAGCCAAGATAAAATTTGTAGCAATTAAAGACAGCACAGAATTACACCACCACTATGTTTTAAATTTTCAACAGCCCAAAAACAATTATAAGTAAAGACAACACAGAAAGAAAGTATAGTGTCACTACAAGCCTACAATCTAAGTTTAAAAGAAAAATACCAATTACCAGTTACTCTGAAGCACTGAATTGAATATGTTTCCTTCCTTCACCTTCTGGCTTCTTCTGAACTCTTCTTAACCCTTAGATCCAGGTCACAGGTTGCCCATGTCAGAGGCTGGCAAGGCAGACACCTGATTGCTCACTCCACCTGTTATCCCAAAGGTCTTGACCCTAACTAGGCCAATCCTTTTAGTCTAATTAATTGTGCCGTCGATTGCGTGACTACATGTGTATTATTTTCTCAGTTGCCTGTATGGAAAATTACCATGACACCATTGCAGTATATTGTACTTATTGCAATTTAAGCAATTTTTGCTGTAATGTTATATCTGCTGTTTACCTTATGCATTTCACTTAAGCTCATGTTTTCATGTACCTTGCACTTGTATGTCTCCCTCTCCCCTTCACCCCAGGGATCTTCTAGAAATGAGCCTTGCTGCTCAGTATGCTTTCCTGGTGAAATGTTTTAATAAACTTTTGAATAAATAAATTAATTCAACACTGGACCACATAGGAGACTCATAAGGAAACTGGCAAGCTTAGGGGTGAGTCTTAAAGTAAAAGACTGAGTAGGAAATTGGTTAATGGATAGATGATAGGGGGTGGTGGCAAAGAGATCACTCCCAGAAAAGGAGGTTGACCAACGAGGTGCCTCCGAGCCCAGTACTGGTACAATTTCTCTTTAATATTTTTATGAGTGACATTGCAGATGAGCTGGAAGGAATGGTATGCCTGCTTGCAGATGACACTAAAATCTGCAATAGGATAGACAATCCAGAGGTGGTGGAAAGAATGTGCAGAGAACATGAGAAAACTCAAATAGTCAAGGGCATGCAGCTGAGTTTCAATGCAAAAAAGTGCAAAATCATGTACTTGGGTCCAGAAACCTAGAGATGGAATACAGAATAGGAGTTAAGGTATTGACAGTCACCAAACACAAAACCAACCTTAGGGTGGTGAGACAGGGCAACAAGAAAAGTAGGTAGAGCCAGTGGGATGCTAGGGTACATACAGAGGGTTATCACAGCAGAAGAAAGGAATGTGGGTTTGCCAGGGGGGTCATGTGGCTGCGGATCCATCCGTGCACCTGGAGGGCACTGTGACACATGGGCGCAGCCAGGGGGCAACTGGACACCAGGGACTGGATGCACAAGTCCAGGTGCCTGTGGTAGGCATTCACACATCTGGACTGGCCCCTTACTGCAGGACCCGGGACAGGCATCTGATTAGATGCCCACCTGGGTTTGCCACTCCACCTCTGGCCATCTTGCACAGACTTGCTTGACGGGGGGGGGCAGCGCCACAGACAGGTGCTCCATGGTTGCTTGCAGTAGTGAATACCACACACCTTGTGCCTGTCTGGGGCCATGCAGCTATGCAGGCGGGATGCATGCCTCCGGTGCATATTTCCTGCCAGTTCATGCATAGGGCCCACTATCTTTTGCAGCTGAACATAGCTAACACACTTGTCTGCATTATGACAGAAGGCTCAGTTTACAGAAAGCCCTTAGGTCACTACAAGTTGCATTGATCTAGGGCTGCAGCAATCTCAGGATGTGTCAGGAACCCTGCACCATATTTAAAAAAAAATGAGGATCCCTGCACCCAAGACGTCAAAGAAGATGAAGATTTGCCATATCTGCAGGGTTGTGACAAAGTAGTGGTGATCCTGTGTGCAGTAATTGAAGGAATTGTCAACCCCCTGCCCAATGCAACACTCCAGGGGCTGTAAGGTTGAGGGAGAATGCCTGCCAGGAGGGGAGGGGATGGGGAAAGAAGAAGCATGGGAGGAGACCTAGGGGGTGTCAGAGTCACAGGTCTAATGTGCGGGGGATAAGATGGCACCTTGCAGGGGTACTCTGTGCTCCTACATACAATCAAGCAAACTAGGACAGGGGTCTGGCAGAAAGGGACCAGGACCCAGCCTCAGGAGCATACAGCCATGGCACCTGCCCCATAGGTGCCACTGACCATAACACCATCAATGGGCAGCAGCCTGCCTACATGCAGTGGGCCTGGTACCATGGAAACACTGCAGTGCCTGAGGACCATTCTCAGCCACCACTTGCACCCCATAACCTACAGCCACTGCTGCCCTCTGATGGTGTTGTGATCAGAAGCACTTATGGAGCCAGTGCCAGGGCTGTTTCCTCCTGAGTCTGGGTCCTGGTCCCTTTCTACTGGCCTCTGTCCCAGTCTGCCCGACTATATGTAGGAGCACAGGGCACCTCTGCAGGGTGCCACCTCATTCTCCTCACATTAGCACCATACCCCTGTTGTCCCCAAGGTCTCCCCCTGTGCACCTTCTGCCCCCACTCCTCTCCTAACAGCCCCCCCAGCACCACCCTGCCAAGCAGCAGTGCTAGGCCCGTAGACCACCTTCAGGCTGGTCTAAAGGCAGCCCCTTTTGCAAACATGGTAGGGCTTACAGAATAACAAATAAGGCAAAGGTGCAGCCTAGCTATGGCTGAGATGCAGTGAAAGAAAATTTTGCCTGCAAAATTGCCGTGAAATCTTTCACAATTTCGCCCACAATTTCACCCATCGCTACTGGCCACAACTGTAAATTGACTCTACACACACACACACACACACACACACACACACACACACAAGTTACCCTGCACATTTTTTATTTAAAAAAATTCTTCCTTCTCACTCCCTGGTGTCCTAGTGCCCCCGCAGTCACTGGCCATAAACATTAATAAGCATTCCCCCAAAGATACCCTGCCACCTCTGTTTTTTTTTTTTGAATAATATACCCTTCACTCCTAGTGTCTAGTGGTCCCCTGGCGTCACTGGCACGTAAATATCAGCTCTCCCACAAAGTTACACCTGCCTCCGTTCTTCGTTTAAAAAAGATATATATATATATATATATGTATCCTTCACTCCCCTAGGTGTCTAGTGGGCCTCTCACCCCCCACCACATTAGTATATAGCAGGACCCACAAGCTCATTCATTCAAGCACTCAGTGGCACTCAGGCAGCCAGCCATGGAGGTGAGTGGAGGGCTGTGCCAGTGGCCCGATCGGGCTACTTGGGGTGGAGCTGGGTGGCTGCTGGTATATACTGATGGAGTAGAGAGGTGGGGGTTCACTAGCCACCAGGAAGTGAAGACTATATATATATATTTTTTTTTTTAAACAAATAACACAAGCGGCAGGGTAACTTTGGGGTGGAGTGCTTATTAATGTTTAAGGCCGGGGTACCACTAGACACCAGGGAGTGAAGGGTATATATTGAAAAAATAAAAAAAAGGAGGCAGCAGGGTAACTTTGGTGGGGGTGCTTATTAATGTGTATGGCCAATGACAGCCATGAGGGGCCACTAGACACCAGGGAGAAGTTTGAACACAATTTTGCCACAGGAGGTGAAATTTCTCCTGCAGGTGGCGAAATTTCACTGTGAGTTTCAAAATTTCACCCGTGGATGCAAAATTTCATCCACAAGCAAAATTTCGCCAACTTGAGGGCAAACTTTCGCTCACAACCTCGGGCAAAATTTTGCATTTTGCCAAGCAAAATATTTTGTGTAATGCATTAATTACGTGGAATATTTCACTCTGCGAAATATTTCAGTTTTGCACAACACTAGATGTGGTGCAACCACCCTTGTAATCTGAGAATTGGGTGCTTTTGCTGCAAGGATGGTGCAGAGTGGCTTTGCCACATGGCATCCCTATTTTGCTGCAGTCAATGTTTAAAAATCAGGATTTCCACAAACTGTGATGCAAGGAGCCACTTGCGTCATCCGAGTTTGATGCAGGCACCTGGCATCATAGTTTGCCTTTTGAAAACCGAGCCCAGTGCATGTAATTTTAGACCAATAATCAAATCCCATGAGTGCGTCGATTGGTACCAGGCATTTATAAGGAAAAGAAGCTCTGAACTACATTTTAGCACTTATTAAATAGGTTCGTCTCAAGTGTCTGATGGCTGCTGCCATGGAGATCAAGATCCCTCTTTTGCAGAGAAGGAGGACAACTGATGCCCCATCAATAGCTGTATGGAGCCAGGCAATGGGGATCCTTTCTAACAATGAATGCGTCAGCCATGTAGCCATATCCGAAGGGTGACAATTTAACCTTTTTTCGGATCCACACACCAAGTACCTCCCCGGTATAATTACCTAGGCTTCAGAGCTTTGTGTGAAGCTGGACAATTCTTCCCATGTAGACTATGTGAATCTAACATTTCCACTTGACACTTTAGACACGACATATTCTGTGTTTCATAGACAAAGTGCTTTGACATGCACCATCTGCTATCCTAAGCTTTCCTCCTGCTCTCTTCTTATAGAATTGCTTACTGTTGTTGTTTATGTTGTTGGTTGAGTTTGTTACATCTCTTAGCAAGACAGACCACATTCCTGCCTTTACTTGATTACGGTGACATAATCTACAGTTCTACTTCATCATTAAACCTGAACAAATTGGACATCCTCTTCCATTGTACACTATGATTCATTACTAACTCCCCTTTTAGAACCCACCATCGTGATTTGTATGCAGCTGTCGGCTGGGTGTCGCTTACTACCAGACGTTTGATTCACTCTGGCACTTAGACTCTCAAAATCCTCCTGAACAAACTATTGAGCTATATAACATCCCTTATTTGCATCTCTTACAGATCGTATTCGCTTAAAAACATGCCATCTCATACGCAATTCCAAGTATCTGGAACCAGTTCCAGTCTATACTGAAACTCTTTAGCATTATTTCTATCAATCTCTTTAAAACCTTTGCTGCAACCAAATTAAAAAATAACTGTGGCTGTTTCTAGTCCTTACTTGACCGTTAACTTTTATATCAACAACTCAGTTCCCCTCCCTAATTCATCTACTTCTCTAATTTTACTTACCTCTCCTTTCCCACCCTTCCTTTACTCTTTATTTCAGTCATCCTTACCTTCGATATTCCACCACAGTTTTCAACCTTTTCCCTCCCCCTCTTTCCTCACAAGATGTTCCTGCTCTTCTCCCTTCCCACTCTCCTTTGCACCTATCTTATACTCTCCCTTCACCTAATGCACCCTATAGCTCTTGTTCCAACTTTTGTGGCTGCAGTTTCTCTACTTTTAATGACTTCTCCAGGTTACATTTATAAATATTACCTCTGTATGTCTTATTTTGAACAGTATGTACCACTTGTAACCTATACTTTTATGTACCTTTGATTTTATGTATGTAATTTCCTTTGTATACATTTCTCAGGACCTCCTTGTGAATGAGCTTGCTTGCTCAATGGAGTGTTCCTGCAATAAACTTGAATCTTGATAATGACTCAGTTACTACCTTTTTCCCCATGGGTATATACTGGGAACCATACTCCTTAAGGCTTTTCATTAATGTGTGTGGCTCATTTGTTCTACCGTAGTGAACGTCTGGAATAGTGTACAATAACTGGTGACCCCCTATATTGACTAGATATCCAGTCTTGATAAAATGCCGTAATAACCACCTGAATTCCATAATAACTCAATAGTGGGTTATTATGGTATTTTCTTCCTTGCGCTCTCACTTCACTGAAGTGCAAAGAACGCACACTGTATTTCTATGACTAAGGTAGCAGCTCTGAGACATGCTCACTCACAGAAATCCAGATTTCATTTTTTGTCTGTGTAAACCTTGCACCACTTATTTAAAAAATAAGCCCGTGCAGGGTTTGTCTTATGAAGATTTTTCACACAACTTGGGTGTGTAAAAAATCTTCAAAACACACACCTGCACAAGCATTATTCTCCATATACATGTATATTGTTTATCTGCTGTATCAGTTCTGGCTTTATAAGATGGAAACATTTTTAATAAAACATTTTAACAACAAAAATGGGCCATCATAGAGCTGGGTGGAATGCAGAATTCAAGCAGAGTAGCAACTGCACTTCTGAAATGCTTTTTGGAATTTCTTTTTTAGTTTTGTGGAATTTCAGAAAGTACTTCTATGTAAACCACTAAATACTAATTCAGCAGTTTGTGGAAAATTAATTCCCAGTTTGCATAAACTACGGAATCCAATTCTGCAGTTAACATTCAGCTTTCAGAATTTCAGAATTCCATGTACGATACAATTCTGTAGAATTAGGCAGAATTCAATCAGAGGTAGAAACAAAAAATTCCACACAGCTGTAGTCCATCACAAGAAAAACAAAAATATAATGTACAAGTGTGAAAGTGCCAATCACGTTTTCTTCTAAAAATTCTTGCAGTACAAAAATAGTTCCTATGACAAAGTGTAATGTAAGCTTGAGCTTTGCAGCTTGCCAACCTCTGCTGGAGGAATGGCAATTCCACTACTGAAAAGCTTTTGTAGTTTAAAAAAAAATTGCAAAACTCAAAAAGTCCAAAAGTCATTTAATTAAAATCTCAAATTACAGTAGTTGTCCATGGATTACATAAACCATGGGTTAGTTTTTCATGATCTGAAGAAACCTCATTCATGATTTATTTAAAACACAAATTATAAAATGAGTAAGAGAAATACTGTACTGGGATTAGTGGAATCCAGTCATATGACCGTGCTGTTATCTCAGCACAACAGCGCAGGTCAAAAATGCTTCACTTTCTGAACCTCATTACTTGGTCCTAAAATAAAAAAAAAAAATCAGAGAAGCCATTTTACAAGCACAATAAGGCATTCCAAGGTGTGCATATTTGAGGGATAACAGCACTTCCTGAAGTGTGCCGTTATCTCACATTATAAAATGGGCAAAGGATTTCAAGCAATCTGATTGGTTGTTAGCCATGCATTAGATGTGTCTAATGCACAGCTAAAACTAGAACCCCCATTTAGAATACACAGGCCCATTTTATAAGTGCAATAAGCCACTCCGGGGATCTGCATTAGACAGTTCTAATGCACGGCTAGGGGACTGGACACACTCAGCCTATGGCCTCGTGCCTCACTATGTCCCCCTAGCCGTGCATTAGAACTGTCTAATACACACCCCATCGTGTCTTATTGCTTACATAATGTACACCCTGTCATGCCTTATTGCTTATTTACTAGTCCATTATTTATCATTCTGTTTAAGGAATTTTGGGAATTCTGCTTACTATAGAATTCCACAGAATTGGTCAGAATATTCTGGAGTTACAAGGAATTCCATTCAATCAGAATTTAAAAAGTCCACACAGCATAAATATAAGCTCCTTTGACACAGAGGTCACAGCAGCAAGACTACCAGTTGAGCAAACAGAGTCCAGAATCCTTGTTCCAGTTTCATCCAGAGGGAGAGGAACATAGGTCAGCACAGGTAATAAGAATATATATAATATAGCATTCCAACTATTAAAGGGTGCTGTAGTGGGATTTGAACATTTTACTAACATACTAACATACTAAAATGCCAGCAGAATAGGCCTAACGGTCTTTCGTGTCTGCTCGTTTGGTCAGCCCCCACCCTGGGTGCTGACCTTGCTGTCCCCCTCGCCTTCTCTGGCTTCTCCCTTCCCAGTTCCGGATATTCTTGCTGCATTGGATTTTGCTTCCTGAACCCTTCCCTGTACCTGTCCCCCCGTCTTGAACCCTCCACTGTCTCTGCCTCCACCAGCCCCTAGGTAGTGCATTCCATGGCTCCACCACCCTCTCAGTGAAGTAGCACCTTCTCCTTTCTCCCTGAATCTTCCCCTCCAGCTTCCACCCACGCCCTCTAGTGGCCCTTCCTCCTTCCTTTGAAGCACCCTGACTGTTCCTCCCTATTTACCCTCTTCATGTACCTGAAGACCTCTATCATGTCCCCAGTTCCTTCTCTCTTCCAATGTGTACATATTTAGCTCTTGAGCCTCTCCTCATAGGTCTGTCCCCCAAGCCCCAAATCATTTTGGTTGCCCTCTGCTGGACCCTCTCCAGGAGTTAATGTCCCTCTTTAAGTGTGGCCTCCAAACTGCCGCAGTACTCGAGGTGCGGCCTCACCAAGCAGTTATGCAGAGGAGTATCACTTCCTCCTTCTGGAGGTGATCCCCTAGTGATGCATCCCAGCATCCTGTTGGCCTTGGCTGCTGCCCCCTACAAGTCTCAGAGTTGTTCATCTTGACATCCACCACCACCCCAGGTCCCTCTCAGCCATTGAGACTTGTAGTATTTCCCCAGGGTGTACACTTGGCCTGGGTTTCTAGCCAGGTGGAGTACCTTGCATTTCCTGCATTGAACCTCAGCTTCCACTTTCTAGACCATCTTTCCAGAGCCTCCAGGTCCCCCTGCAGGGCCACCCTCCCCTCCTCCCCATCCACCACTGCCCCCAGTTTCGAGTCATCTGCAAAGAGACTCATCTCACTCCTGATTCCTGTCCTTATGTCAGATACATAGGTGTTGAACAGAAGGGGCCCAAGGACTGATCCCTGTGGGACCCCACTAATGACCCTCCTTGGGGATGAGACTATCCCACCAACTATGACCCTCTGGGTCCGGTCCTGGAGCCAATTGCCTATCCATCTGATCATCAGGTTTCCCACCCCCATTTCTCCTAGCTTATCCAACAGGCCCACGTGAGGAACAGAGTCAAATGCCTTGCTGAAGTCTAGAAAGAGGACATCCACTGGTCAACCCAGGTCCAAGGCACTTGTCACCCAGTCATAGAACTCCACCAGGTTTGTCTGACACGATTTCCCTGGGATGAATCCATGCTGTCTATCGTCCAGGCACCCTGACTTATCCAGGTCCCCCCTAGCCTCTCCTTGACAATGCCCTCCATCACCTTGCCCACCACCGATGTCAGGCTGACAGGCCTGTAGTTCCCTGCCAGCTCCCTTGATCCCCCCTTGTGGATAGGCACTACATGCGCCACCTTCCAGTCTTGGGGCACCCACCCTGTCCTCAGAGAGATGGTGAAAAGCTCTGCCAGGGGTTTCGCCAGGACATCTGCAAGTTCCTTCAGCACTCTAGGATGTAATTTATCCGGCCCGTGCTTTCTCCATCTTAAGGGAACTGAGGGCTTCCCTCACTCTCTCTGTTGTGATTTCCCTCTGGTACCTCTTCTCCTGCTTAGCCCCCCACCTGCCAGTGATGCCCCCTCCCAGACCTGCCGATCGGTAGGGTCCCCCCTCCTCATTATCTCTGTCTCCTCCATGTATGATGCAGCATCCCCATTTCCTAGTGAAAACTGAGGTGAAGTACTCATTTAGTACCTCAGCCTGCTCCCCTGGGTCTTGTGCCCATCTCTCCCCTGATTTAATCCTGCTAATCTGCCCCTTCACCTTCGTCTTTCCCCAATGTATCTAAAGTACCCCTTTTCCCTCTCCTAATTTCCCTGGCCAGGTTCTGCTCCTTCCTTGCCTTAGCCGCCCTCACCACTCTAGTGGCCCTTCTAGCCATCAGCTCGTACTCCCCTCGATCCCTTTCACTCCTTGAGCACTTGAATTTCTTATAGGCTGCTTTCTTTCCCCACCACCTCCTGGACCTCCCTGGTCCACCAACAGGGTTTTGGGCCCTACCGCATTTCGTCTTACTCTTGCACAGGTGCTGGTAGCATCCTGCACCCTCTCCCTGATGATTTCCCACCTACTATCAGCGTCCATGTCTGACCCAATCCCATCCAAATGCTCCTTAAGGATCCTTCCCATTTCCTTAAAATCCGCCCCCTGAAGTCGGTTACTTCCGTCTTTGTGCAGCCTTCTACCCCTTCTAGTTCCAGGCAGAACCAGACCGTGGCATGGTCACTCCCCGTCAATGGGTCCCTTACCTCCAGGCCCCCAATCTGGTCACTGTCTGCCAGGACCACATCCAGTACCCGTGCCTCCCTGGTCGGTTCCCAATTTTCTCCTACCAGGTTCAAGAGGTAGAGTAATAAGAAGGCTATGCTGAAAATGTGGTGTACAAACATGGTAAAATGCCTAGGTTATGAGTGAGCATTGCAATATTTCAACGTACTCTGATAATTTCACTAATCTTCAATATTTTGACTTTATACTTTAAACAGCCATTTTTCTGCACAACCCCATAAACATGGCAGGTTTCATTTTTTTGAATCCTGGATAAGACGTGTTTTCACAGTTCTGGTGTGAAATGATATTGCAGCCATTATACTATACATGCTACATCTCATGTTTTAAAGACAGTCATAAAGAGACTATCTTGAAAATTTGAAGTCAAATTTACAAAGCTGTGCCCTGTCCCCCATCCAATGCAGCCCTCTATGTGACCCAGTCCCAGTACCGTGGAATAAAACCAACCCCCTGCCCCTGAACCCGAAAGCCCCGACCCTACATTGGTGGTCAGTGCCCCCCCACAACAGCCCCATAGTGACTGTCCAGTTCAGTGATGCACATCCAGAACACCCCACCCGGGCCCTGATCCCACAACCCCCGATCCTCATTGGTGTGCGGTGGTCCCCATCCTTGTGGCATAAGCCTTAACCCCCATATCTGATCATCGGTGAAGTGACTCTGGATGGCCAGTGGCACAGCCCTCCTCAAACCTCCATGGCTTCTGGCTATCCAAGTGATGTTGAGAATGCGCTGACTATGTATAGGGCCATGGTCCCAGCATCACTTGGATAGCTTGCGGCTGGGGAGGTGTGAGGAAGGCTGTGCTGCTGGCTGTTCATAGCCTGGGCACTGACATATGGGTACTAGTAATGGGGGGGGGTGTTGTCAGTACCATGGGAGGTGGGGGTTGCTGCACATCAATAAGGAGGTGGCTGGGGTTCAATTCAATTCAATTTCAATTTTATTTTTTATACTGGAAAGTATGTGAGCAAAAATGCCCATTTTCATAAAGGTCCAGTGGTACAGAAATTTGATGATATAGAGAAAAAGGTAAAAACAATATTTGCAAAATGTTATGGTACTTACAAAAGGAACAGTGTATATGACAGGATCATCTAGATTAGGAAAAAAAAACTACAGAGCATAGAACAACAGAGCCAAAATACAGATACATCTAAACTGTGAGGTAACTCAAGGGTTGGCAGACATTCAGGGGGGTTATATACCGGGGCAGGCACAGGTAGTGGATTGGAAGAGGTGGTCCTTCAGGGAAGAGGTGAATGAGCGTGAATGAGCCAATTGAACTACAGGCCTGATGTTCAGGGGGCAGTTTATTGTAAAACATAAGGCCCTTGTATATGATGGAGTTCTGCGCATGCTTGGTGTGGAAAAAAAAGGGTGTCAAAGATATGACACACAGGCCCTCTTGTACTGAAAAACATTAGATAATTACGTCTTAAGAAATAATTCATTAACATATTAGAATTTAGGCTAGGAGCACATATGGGCTTTCTGGCCTTACTTAGCTCCTCAAACATAGTATGAAACATAGTATAGTACTGCACCTGGGAACCGATAAGGGGAAAAGGGAGTTAACGCTGATTGACAGCAGGTTATGGTAAACTTTGTGTAGAAAAGAGAGCATTTTAAATTGGAATCTGCCATCAAGGTAGCCAGTTAAGGGAGGCATAGAGGGTACAGTGATGGGTCATCCAGAGGAGGCCAGTCACAAAACGTGCAATATTATTGTATGTAGTCCTGAGTTTGAAGAAAAGGGGGGATGTGTTAGGGGGGAGTAGACAATAGAGCCATAAACAAGGAGGGGACGGAGAAGGTAGCTAGTGAGACATAGTCTGGAGATGGGGATAAGGAACTTTCTGATTTGGTATAAGACCTTCAATCACATTTTCCCTTGGTCAAATCCTGGTATCTTCAACATAAATTACTAATGAACTGTAAGAAAATGAAGGCCATGCTGTTCTCTGGCCCTCACAATAAATTCAGATCTGCCAATCTTACCATCTATAACAAACAAAACCTCCCACTGACCAAGTTAGTGACTTCAAATATCTAGGTGTTACTCTTGACTACTTGCTTATATACCACCTTCACGTCAACCTTATCTCCAAAGTGATCAATGCCAGGATAGGCACCCTCCATCGTCACTGCCACTGCCATATCCCTGAGGCATTACGGACTGCTGTCACTGGCTCAGTCCTGTCCACTATTGACTATGGATTAGTTATTTATGCTACTGAATCTGACACTGCCATAAACCGAATCCAGGTGGTGCTTAACACTTGCTGCCAGCTTGTCACTGAAGCACACAAGTGCTCCAATAATTGTGAGATCTATGCCCAGACTGGCTGGCTAAATCTAATGGGTAGAATCAAGTACCAAACCTGCCTCCTCACTAAAAAGATTTGCCTTAACCTCACTCCCCCTTCTGCCCATGCATCCTTACAGCCCTCCTCCAACCCACGCCTCACTCGTAGTGCTATCAAACAACCCTACCTTGTCCCCCACTGCCACACCTCCCTGGCACAGTGCTCATTCAGTTTTAGAGCCCCTACCTGGCTTAATTGCCTCCCCTCAGAAGTAACCTGAGAGTTAAAACTTGGCCCTTTCAAATCCAAGTTGCATCAATACCTTATCTCTCTTAATCAGTGTGACTGCCCCTGCTAGCTCTTCCGTTCCACGTCTCCATATTCTATACTTGCTCCACTCTACTCCCTCACTTCTCCTTCTTCATCCTCTGGTTCTCTCACCACTCTACAGTCTTCCCCTCTGCATGACCCCCACTTCTCCTGTCTCCCACCCTTTTTTTCTCCCTTCTGCTGCTCTGCCTCCCATTAATCCTGCCTCACCCCCACCCTCTCTCCAGTTTCCCTTTTTATTCTTTTCCTCCTGACAAGGCCAGACTTTTGCTGTTCTCATTCCTTACCACAGTTTTAATTTTTTTGTCATTGAATTTCTCTTGTTTATTCGAATTTACCCTCATGTTATTGTTCACTGCTCTACTTTTAAGTAGGTCTTTGCTTGTTTTTTTATTGTCAATCAAATGTGATTGTTCGTGTTATTTTGTTTCCTTGTAATTTGTACCTCGACGTGGAACCTTTGTAAAAGAGCCCTGGGCTCAAAGGTATTGTAATTCCGAGAAATACGTAAATAAATGAATAATGAGACCTATCCTGAAATGGATTTTCTTGAAGAGGTTGGTAATATGGATATTGAAGGTCAGGTGAGGGTCTAAGTACAGTCCAAGGTATCTGAATTTGTAAACGTGTTCTATGATGTTACCAAGATTGTCTGAGAGTGATTGGCCCATGACTGGGGCTTTTCTTGGGCCAGAGAAGATCATAAACTTGGTCTTCTTGAAGCTGAGAAACATGCCTTTGGCAGAGAACCAAGTGTGTAGCTTGCTGGAGTCAGCTTGCAAATTACTGAACATTGTGTCCAGGTTAGTGTCGCTGCAGTAGACAGCCTTGTTGTCAGCGTAAAGGACTAGTTGGGTGGTTTGGCAGATGGAAGGAAGGTTATTGATGAAGAGTGAGAACAGGAGAGGGACGAAGGATGAAGCCCTGGGGTACACCATATTTAATTGAACATTCAGCAGAAAAATTACCATTGATATTTGTTTTCTGTGATCTGCCAGAGAGGTAGCTTCCGACCCATTTGATGATGTTTTCAGATATGTGCAGGCCCTTTGGGGTGTCCAGGAGAAGGTCATGGTCGACCAGGTTGAACGCCTTGGTCAGGTCCACGAAGACAGAGCCTGTGTACTGGCCTTTATCGCTTGTCTTGAGGATATCACTGGTGAACCTGACCAGGGCCATTTCAGTGCTATGTCTGGATCTGAAACCATGCTGGGCAACAGAGAGCAAGTTATGGTGGTCAAGGAAGACAATGAGGACCAGGGCATCAGTGTGTGTGTGTGTGTGTGCAGGGGTGGCGAAGGGCTTGTGCATTACCGGAGATGGGACACGGTGGTGGTGGTGGTGGTGGGGGTATGCATTCACAATACCAGGGACGGGCCACAGCTGTGTCCTGGGTGGGGGGTGTGCATGAGCTACACCAGAACAGGGGCTCTCATGAGCTGGGGGGATTGTTCTGGGCATATCTGGAGGGGGCACACATGTGTTGGAGGGAGTTAACAGCTTCTTTGGGGATGGGGAAGCACTTGGGGGTGGGGATGCATAACAACCATCAGGGAATGACCATGCCTGGGTGTGTGTGGGTGGGAGGGGATGTGTGGCATGCTGGGTCTGGGTGGAAGGGTGCACTGTCAGGATACAGTTCCACTACACCGAGTCCCATGGGGCATTTGGATGGGCACTCACCTGACCGGCTGCCCCAGTCCTCCCTTTTCTGCCTCATGGGCTGGGGCAACCTGGAGGGTCATTGCCAGGTCCCGACATGTCCGGCGGGTGAAGTCTGTGAGGGCATGCAGTGGGTAATGGCAGGTACCCAGCTGCTGTAACCTGCTCACCACTGTGCCCCCCTGTGTGCTGCACTATACACCTTTATGCATGGAACGTAGTGCAGGCACACCCCTGGCCTGCCCTGGCTCGTTGTTGTGTGCACGATTGTGGGGATCAGGTGCGTACAGGTTGTTCATAGCAACATAAGAACAGAAGGGGCTAGTCCATAAGGTCCTCCCCCAGCTTCATAAGTAGAGATTATAAAGTATCCTCTGCAAACATGCTCTGTATAAATTTATAGGGAGTTCTGATCTTCTCTTCTACCCAGGGTGCCTGTGATTGCCTTGGTTAGCAATAATTTGTTCAGGTTTACCTTGAAAGCCTGCACTGTATTTAAATCCACTCTTTTCACTGGTAGTCTGTTCCATAGGTTTTCCACCCTCCAGGAGAAGATGTTCCTCTTACCGTTACCCCTAAATTTACCATCTCTGAGCTTCCAGGTGTGTTTCTGCATCGTGTGGGAGCATGCCAAATCATAGACTTCCATATATTTTATCTTGTCAATATTCATGAGTAATGTATGGAAGACTAAGATCATGTTCCCTGCCCCAGACTCCTTTTCTCCAGGAGGCTAGAAAGGCATGTAGATAATGGCAAGTGTTTGAGACTTGGTAAAGTACTGTACTGTCCGTATATGTGAATGTTGCTTCTGATGAGACATGTCAGTAAACCTCAGTAGTGAAAACAATGAGACTCAATAGTTAGCAATTATTATAACATCACCCTGAATACATATTTAAATATTGGGTTAGTGTAAGGCCAGTGGCCACTGAGAACTTGGCAAGGGGGTCTTGGCTTTGTACCAGTAAGCACTGACACTGCTAAAGGGCATTTATGATTTCCAGAGTAACACTGCTGTGTACAGTGCATTCTCCCTACAAGCTGTTTTAGTTATTTCTCGACAGACGATGCTGCATCAATAAGAAAGGCAAATAAAAACAGAAAAAGTAAAATACAATCTCATGCTGAAAGTGGACAAAATACAGATTAAAAATGATGTTGCAGCTACAAAGTCGTCAACAGGATGAACCTGTAAAGAAAATAAGAAATTGCTAGCCTTTTTCCTTGGTAGATTTCTCCTGAATAAAGCTTAGCAGCTGAGTCATTGCTTCTGCAATGCATTCTACAGTATCTATTGGCCACAGTAGTTTCAATTATTCCTTTGTTATTTTGTTTCAGTATAAATATTTTAGTTCTACGTCATTTCAAACTATATGTAGAATTTTTATTTACATTTTATCCACTCAGCTAGACCTCTCCCCTCCGAGGATCCAGATCCATCCCTCAGTGTCCCTGCCACTTACTCGTGGGGGACCCATAGCCCCACAAGCTTGCTCACTTGTGGTGGGGACCAGTTGAGCTGGTACGAACCCTTCACCTCCTCCAGTGTCATCAAGGCAGAGGCTCCCTGGTGTCCCTGTGGAGGACACTGGTTAGGGTCAGGATCCAGGTGCGTTGGGAGCTCACAGTGCTCAAGCTTTTTTGTCTCCCATAAGCCCTGCCTATGGGACATCGATGCACTAGGAGGCACTAGCATATGCACGCAGCGTGTGCCACCATGAGCCTTGGTTGACATCCTTCCTTCCACCTCCACTGCCTGCACTGCCACCACTATCACACAGGTGGCAGGCTCTCAGCAGCAGTCCCCCCCCAGAGGAAGACCGCATCTTTTATGTTGCTCAGTCTTTCTCCCCCTTGCAGCTTGAACTTGTTCCCAAATTCGGTTGTCGCCATCGTGGCAGTAGCACAACTGCTGTGCAAATGGGCCAGCTTACTTTAAACTATTAATTTTTCTAAAAGTATATGATTTGTATTCTGGGTTATTTTTTCATTTTGAGAAACATTCAGACATGTATCTTGACTCTTGCTGATTTCTTCACAAACAGGTTTTGATTTTATCTCTGTAAGTGTTTTGGTACATGAGATATGTTCTGGGAGTCTATGTGCCAGGTGGTGATACAAAGGTATGGCTTTTATATTTAAAGTTTCATTAACCAACTGAAACACAATTTGACTGACTACAACAGAATGCCATGCTGTATGTACACTATAGAAATGTGATTGTTTACTGAGTCAGACCTCCTTTTATCAATGTGCCAATATTGGTTAAACAGAAATGGGAAGACGAGATGCTGAAATGCGTTTTTTTCTTCACTGCATCCTTCTGAAGCTTAATCATCTGTAAGCATTGCTACACTGCAGAGATTATTGAATGTATGTGTCAGTAGGTGTCAGCATTTAGTTTTTGTCTAAGTGAAATGCGTAATCAAAGCCCTGGGGATATTTGAGCATGTATTCACCAACTTTTAAGGACCATGAGCTTTAGAAAAAAAGCGGATTATTAAAAGGGCAGTTATGCAGTCCAAATTGTGCAACAGTAGTGGTTGGTTATCAATGATGCCTGTCTATGGTGTCAAGGAAACAATAAACCTAGAATATTTTAATAGAAACCTACAGGTTAACTGTGTCTTCAGATTCCCACAGAAAAGTAAGAAGCTTGTATTTTCAACCTCACCAAAGGATAGTTTTATCCACTATCCCAGTGGATAAAAAGCAAGCAAAGCAATTTTGGAGTGCAAACACTAATTTAATAGCTATCCAAACAAGCATTTGTCAATGCCGAATGTTTGCTTGCTGGCATTGGCAGTGGTAGTGTAGAAGTTACAGAGCTGCGTAATAGGAATGGCAGTGAAGTATTGAACTGAAGCCAACCTCACCACCACCCTGCAGAGAGTGACAGGCATTGGGGTGTGCGTTTGGGTCATCAGGCATAACGGCCACGCCATTTCACCACACTCCACCCTGCAGAGACTGACAAGTGTCACGGTGTTCCTTGTGGTCTTTGGCCCTTATGCGCACCCCATTTCATTAGGAAATATAGTGAGATGGGTGCGATATAGGAGAATGGGGTGAAGTTTGGGGCCGGAGAGTCCAAGGTATACCTCGATGCCTCTCACTGACTGCAGGGTGTGGAATGGTATGACCATCACAGGCAAGAATCCCAAGTCACACCCCTGATTCCTGTCATTCTCTATAGGGTTGGGCATTATAGTTGAAAACCCTAATACCTCAGGCATTCGTTGGTATTTTCACTCCAAATTTTCAACATGTTTGTTTTGTGACTCCACCTCATGAACAGGGGGAATATCAGGTTGTTAGCTGAAAGCTGCTTATGCACAGTGACTACGACATTTAGCACCACAGATGCAAAAACATTCTGAACAGGATGTAAAAAATGACAGCTGTACTATTTCATGGGAAGGTGTAAAAAATGGCTTTGTTGCAAATCTGTAGTAAAAATATTTAAAAAAATGGTGAAGTCACGAGCGTACATAGAAACTGTGCAACGCACACCCGTAATATAATTAGGTTGGGGATTTTTTACAGCAGATTGTCAACTCAGGCATTTTGGTGCCTCCGATCATGAACAGTGTCACTGTGATTTTCTTTATCTGTGGCGAACAATGATTTCCTACAGCGACCACGCATCTCTGCACTGAAAGTGTGAAAACACACTTCAGCCATGTTGTGAAAAATGACAGCTGTACTGTTCATAAGGAAGTGTGAAAAATGTCACTGGTGAAAATCTGACTGAAAATATTACAAAGTCATGAACTAACGAGGGTGCATGGAAACGCGAATGTTCACTCGTGAATACAGTCATTTTATGGACTTTGTCACTAATTTTCAACATAGCCATTTTAAGACCTCTGCTCATGGACAGTGTAACTGTGATTTTCTTAATCTGTCTCTAACATTTCGCATACCATAACAGCACCACAGCGCTTATGGCATGCGTAAAACATATTTTGGGCTACATATGAAAATTGCAGCTGTACTATTCATAAGGAAGTTTAATAAAATGGCAATGTTGAAAATCTGGATGAAAATATTAAATTTGCAAACTTACGAGCATGCATAGGAACTGTGCAACGCACGCTCGTAAAAGTCATTTTTAGGAATCTTTTCACCAGATTTTCAACATAGCCATTTTAAGACCTCTGCTCATGAACAGTGTCACTGTGATTTTCTTAATTTGTCCTGTACATTGATTTCGCATACCGACTGCGCCATTGTGCGCTACATGTGTGGAAACACGTTTTGGGTGAGATGTGAAAAATGACAGCTGTACTACTCATAAGAAGGTGTGGTAAAATGGCAATGTTGAAAATCTGGAGTGAAAATATTGAAAATTTGCGAACTAACGAGCGTGCGTAGGAACTGTACAACGCACGCTCGTAAAACAGTCATTTTTTGGAATTTTTTCACCAAATTTTCAACATAGCCATTTTAAGACCTTTGCTCATGAACAGTGTCACTGTGATTTTCTTAATTTATCCCGTACATTGATTTTGCACACCGACTGCGCCATTGTGCACTACATGGGCGGAAACACATTTTGGGTGAGATGTGAAAATTGACAGCTATACTACTCATAAGAAGGTGGGACAAAATGGCAAAGTTGGAAATCTGGAGTCAAAATATTGAAAATTCGCGAACTTACGAGTGTGCATAGGAACTGTACAACGCATGCTCGTAATACAGTCATTTTTTGGAATTTTTTCACCAAATTTTCAACATAGTCATTTTAACACCTCACCTCATGAACAGTGTCACTGTGATTTTCTTAATTTGCCCCGTACATTGATTTCGCACACCGACTGCTCCATTGTGCGCTACATGGGCGGAAACACATTTTGGGTGAGATGTGAAAAATGACAGCTGTACTACTCATAAGAAGGTGTGATAAAATGGCAATGTTGAAAATCTGGAGTGAAAATATTGAAAATTCGCGAACTTACGAGCCTGCGTAGGAACTGCGCAACGCACGCTCATAAAACAGTCATGTTTGGGAATTTAGCACCAACAAGGTCCGGAAGTATGGGGTGAGGGGGTGTGTGGGGAGGCTGAGTGCGCAGTGGATGGGTCTTGGGTTGTGGGAGGCGGGGGAGACTACGTTGGACCGTTTTTCTTTACAGGTGAAAAAGAAAAAAGCAGACTGACGCGAAGACGTTACTGCAGGCTGGGGTGGGCTCCAAGCGTGGCACAAGAACTGATTGTGGGGGCGTTCAGCCGACAGGGGATTGGGCACCCCTGCTGGCCTAAGTGATACATTGCCACGCTGGGGTGGGCCCCAGCGTGGCACTTACTACTAGGGTGGGGAGGACTGTGGAGCCGGCGGAGTTGGGCACCCCAGCTATATTATTTGCTGCCGCCGCTGGGGTGGGCACCCAGCGTGGCATTTGAAGCCTTTGGGAGGCGGGGGAGCGCGCACAGCCAATGGGATTGGGCACCCGTCGGCTATACAGTGCGTCGCGAGGAGCGCACGCCTGCATGGGCGCGCGCGTGTGTGTGTGGGGGAGCTGCACATGAGCAGGCGATATCTTATCGCTGCTCACTCAAGTGTAGCTCCCTCTTTCAACTGTATGCCACTGCATTTTGGAGCGTGTCACAGACAGCTCCAGAATGCATTGGTTTACAGGGGCCGCGCCTGCCAGCACATTGACTGAATTGGAGGAGGAGGTGACGCACCTCCGAAATCTCCAATGATGGCACTATGTTTCTTGCACATGCGTGCAAGCAAACATAAAAATTCCTTACTTTGGATAATGAATATATTGGAACCAATGCACGAAGGTGGTCCGGTTATGTGCTAAAGGCATGTACCCAGATCATGGCAGCCCTCACCTGAAGAAGGGCATGCCCCATGTACTGTTCATGAAGCCATCCTGCTCTTCCCTTGCCCCTTCCTGCACACATGTAGTAGCACTGAGGTGCTGGGGGCATGGTGCAGGTAAATGAGTGAATGACGGTTGCCTTATACAGCAGTGGAGTATGGGATATGGTAGTCACCAATGACCAATGTATCCCTTAAGGGGGCCAAAAGCTGCACCAAGAGGCCATACCCTGCCCTCAGCCCTCTCAGTGTAATCAGAGAAGGAAGTGTGTAAGGGCATGGGTGACCAATGCTTTGAATGAGTATTCATGTGGTTGGTGGCAAGGGATGTGTATGTTTCACCTCAAGGACCCTGCCCACACATGCTGTTTCACTTCTACCTTCATCTTCACCATGGAGGTCATATCACATATGTCATATAACTCCACTCCACTGCTAGTCCACCTCTGGCAACCCCTCTGTCTTTCCATGTGTGGTGTTTTATAAACAGATAGGGGACTGGGAGTGGAAGGGGGGCATTTTACTTATGTGCATGCTATGTGGATACAATGGGACACCTGATGAGGACAATGCAGCATACTGCAACCTGTGCACCATCTATCTGCCATGCATAGGTTTAGTGGATACAGCCCATTATTTGGGATTTGAGAAACAGAAGAACACAATAAATGCCACTAGGGATGGGCAATGTTGCTGAAATTCATTTTGCAAAACAATTTATAAATTTCGGAGACTGCGCTTCGTTGATGACTGCAGTTCATTTACTTATTCACCCACTGACTTGCCCAAATTCACATGGTGAGTCTATGTTATCTGTCCATACACAGGCAAATAAGGCAAGTCATGTAGTTCACCACAGGAATTTGTGCAATTTTCCAGCGAACATCTATATGAACTGTGGTGTCTGACTCATCTCTGAGTCAAAACTGTCATAAAATGCGTCCTCCCCACCCACTGTGCTGTAATGCCACCCCTTCCCACTTCTCAAAAATGTTTTAGTCATATAACCCCCTCCCTTTCCCCTTGCTGGCGCTCTCCTCCCATCGCTGCCCGGAAGAATCTCATTAAAAGTAAGTAATGAGTCAAATCTCTTCAGTGTAAAGAACTGAAGATAAGAAGTGTAACTCATGATTTAAGTTTTGATATAAACCCTTTCCCCAACCACCAAACAAGCTCCCCAACCACCTCAACCTGAATCCCAAGCAGCAGGTCTGTGAGAACTAGAAGACCACCTCACACAACCCCCCCAGCCCCTGCCACCCCTACCTGCACCCAGAAAAAATAATTTGTAACATCGGGTATTCTACAACCACAAAAAAAAAAAAAAAAAAACTTTCACTGACATGAAAGTCCTCCTTCAGGACACAGACATAGAAAGAATATGAAAAGAATTCCAACAATACCACACAAAAGTCCTGGATTTCTTTAATCAGCAATAAAACAAAGAAACAAAGAAACATGATAAGCTCAGACTTACCAAACCTTTGGGAAAGCCTACAGCAGGTCAAATGGACTATGGACAGTACCCCAGCATAGCACAGCAACAGATCTCTGTAATACATTTGTCTGACTGTATACATAGTCAGTCAAAATGTCAGTACAACCCAAGGAACTTGCATTTTGACCAAGTAAACTAATGGATAAAGTGGAACTGTGTGCTAACCTGGAGGATTTTTCAGAAGGTTATTGCCTCAAGGACTTCTTCTACAACAAACAAAAAGACCAGGGGAACACAGATAACCTGGGTCAGTGGGACAAAAAACTCAAACTGGATGTCTCCCTCAGGACTTAACCCAAAACTGCACAGGTATATTGAGAGCTTCAGATACAGGGTCACATCCTCCACAGTAGGGAAATGGAGAAATCAAGGGTACAATTTGTCCCCATTTGAACGGAGGGTAACAGGGCACTAAAGAACAATACGGATATCATTTTCAAGCCAGCAGGTAAGGGAAATGTTGTGGTCATCATGAACACAGGAGTTTACCTGCAGAAAGCAGACATCTCTCAGACACAAAGTACTATGGGAAACAGCAGGGTGATCCCACCAAGAATAAGTTAAATCACTGAAATGTATCATCAGACAACTCCCTGACCCAGTCAACAAACAGATTCAAGTACTGCATACTGAGGGCCCCAAACCTGGCGCCTTCTATCTGCTTTCCAAAATACATAATGGGGGAACCTGGACCACCCAATGAGATCTCAGAAACTGGAACAATTACTGAAAATATCCCAGATTGGGTAGAAAATATCCCTAAGCCACTGGCAAACAGCACACCCAGCTACATACAAAATACCACAGACCAAAGTAACAAACTCAGCACTCTTGGACCTCTACCAGAGGGAACAGTCTAGCAACTACGGATGTGGATATCTTATCCAGTGATTTCCCCCATAGTGATGGATTATCAGCATGCAGACAATATTTGGAACAGTGGACTGTACTAACACAAGCAGTTACTCAATTCATCCAGCGTATACTCACACACAATTATTTCTCATTTGGAAATTACATATACCTGTTGACCATGGGAACAGCAATGGGTACCAGGATGGCACCTCAGTATGCCAACCTATTCATGGCTAAGCTAGAAAAGTCCTACTTTTCCATTTGTCACATCAAATGCATTGATGATTGACTCTTTATCTGGACCACAAGTGAACAGGACCTCATACAATGTCACCTTAACTTTAACTGGTTCCACTGTGCCATACAATTCTAATTCAGTTAACCACACAGGTCAGCTTTGTGGACACCAATATCATCATAAAAGCTGGGTAAATACAGACATCCATTTACCGCACACCCACTGACTGTTTCAACTACCTGCATAATTAAAGCTTCCACCGCAAGCACACAAAACATTCTATCATCTACAGCCAAGCTACATGGTACAGTCAAACACAATATACTCTGACACAGAAGACAGAGACAGACATATCAGCACCCTCAGAGAAGCCTTCCCAAATCAAGGATGCCACCCACAGCCATAGAAAATCAGACATACAACACAACAAGAATACCCAGAAAGAACTTAACAGAATAGAAGAAGAAACAGAAAAAATGACCATGCACCACTGGTTGCCACACACAGCTGCCACACTGAACACCTGCACAAGATCATTAAAGATCTCAGTCCTTTTCTTGAAGAGAGGAAAGGCTGCAAGCCATCTTTCTAGAACCCCTACTTCTAGAATATAGGCAACCCCACAGTCTAAGGAAACATATTGTCCAAAGCAAGATGTCAGCAGATAAGAGGGTATCAGGGACATTCTGCTGCCAACAGAGAATATGCCAAACATTCAATTCAATTCAATTCAATTTTATTTTACCAGGAAAATACACCATTGAGAACTCATTTTCAAGGTGGTCCTTAGAGAATGCCAGATAAATAACAACAAAGCAAGTACAACAGACATTACAGGTTACAAAATAATGACATATTTCATTATACATCAAGTATACATAAAGAAACTATTTAAGAGCCATATGGCATTAACAGGTTTCATGTTGTTATAGTATTCAGGAAGTGCAACTGAGACAGAAGAAAGAGTAGGGAAGGGGCAAGCTAAACAAGGGGAAGGGCAGAAGGAGGTGTTAGGAGGGGGCAACCTAAGTGAAGGGAAGGGAAGAAGAGAGGTAGAGGAGGAGGAAGGGTGGGAGATTATGGGGAACATAGTAAAGGGGAGGAGGGGAAACAGAGGAGGAGTTGAAGAAGAACATAGGGAAGGGGAGGGGGGTAGGGGTTGCAGAAAGAACAAGGAAAGGGTGGGTTGTGATGCTGAAAGGAGAAATGCTGAGTAGTAGGATTCCTGCACCTACATGCACTCACATCACTGCAACAGACACGATCCCTGCACCTCACAAGAAACAAGACTACAAAATGCGTGGACCATTCATTGCTGCTCCAGTAGTGTTGTGTGTAGGGGAAATGCCATGCCTCTAACAGAAATATCTGTGACATTTCTCCCAAGTGTAGTTTGACCTTATGATATCACTAGTGGTGGGGCCATGAGTGATGGCAAAGGTCAAAGTACACAAGGGAGAAATAGCACAGATATTTCTGTAGTGGCATGGTGTTTTATTTATTCAATGCTTGTCAGTATTTTTAGTCTTTTTTTGTAATATGCATTTTTTATTAATGGTTTATGTTTTTGGATAGCCAAGCAGTGCTTTGGGAACCACAGCATGGCATATTTTATTTATCCAATGCTTGTCAGTATTTTTACTGATTTTTTTTAATAAACTTTTTTTATTAATGGTTTATGTTTTTGGATAGTGAAGCGGTGCTTTGGGAACCAAAAGCAGTATTTGTTTACATTACGTAAATGATGCATTTGCATGTAGTGTCACAGTGTCAATTAGTCAGAGGTCATTACAGCTGCAGTAGGTGGAACCTGCAGACGTTTTGCATGTACAAAAGGAGTGATGTCATGTTTTTTGTCCCTGGAACTGACTGAAGGTGTAAATATTTTCCTCCATCTTACCCTCCTCCAAGAAATGTTTTCTGCCCTCAAATAAATACGCTTTCATGTTAGTCAATGGTTGCAGGGTGCTATTTTCTTTCTTAAATGGGTGTTATAAGAACTGGAACCTGAATAGTGGAAGGCAGCATTGTTTTTTTGGGGGGAGTAAGATCCTCTCCACCTCCACCCGAGAAGCTCCTAAAGCTCCACCCCCACCTTTATTTTTGATTCATGTGGTAGGGGCATGAGGTAGATCAATCATGTTGAAACAAGACTCACTAGTTTGGGATTTGGACCAAGGAACAGAACAAGTCTGTGGAGTCCCTGCATTTTGTTAAGGACTAGGTGAACAGAAAATACTTAATGCCTTCAAACTGACTTAAAACCCCTTGGAACAAATGATTATCAGAGCCACCTGGTGTCTCAAAAAGAAAGAGTAAGTAAGAAGTGTCTGAAACTGCAGCTTTCTGGTTGAAAGAGTCACAGGTATTTCTTAAACATTTATATACTAAAAACAAAGTTCAGCTTTTGGGATTAACAATATTTGCTTACCATATTCAATATATACAGTATATAGTTTGTCTCTTTAGTAGTTTCAAAACTTTGAAAGCACTGGTGTTAGTAATGCATTTAGAAATACATTTTTTAATTCTTTACAGTTAATCATGCAGGTTCATGTAAGGGTACATTTTTTTAGAGGGGTTCAAATTATTTTAATCATGGGCACAGTACTTGGTAAGCACAGCCTTTGATGAAGTGTATTTTTTCTTTTAAGTTTGAGAAGTGGAGGTGCCTTGCACATATTAAAAATACCAGTTGCAATTAACAACTACTTGTAGAAACAAAAGGCTGTTTTTTTTCCTACTTACTTTTTTCCTGGCTCAGTTTACATTAGTGAAAAGAAAGACTGGAACAACTATCAGAGCTGCCACCCCCCTGGACATGCCATGTATCACTCATTTAAAATAACATAAATGTAGTTTCACATTTTTACTATGAGGGAAGCAAGAAGATGAACCAGCATGGTTAACAAATACATTCCTTGACACCTGTGAATGAGTGGGGGAGGGGTCATTTTTTCTAAAATTCCTGGTGAGTTTATACTCCTTGGAACCTGTTTTTCAGGTTTTTTTTTTATTGCATCTTGTCCCAGGCAATCCTCCCAGAGTGCAGTTTGCTCTATTGTTTAATATCTCCAGTGGAGGCCAGTGTCTTGTTACATTTTTTGTTTCAAATTAACCACAGACATCATGGCAGCCAAAGAAAACACACTTTGAGTCTTAGAGTATGTACAGCATAATTAATATGTTTTCATATACATAATATTTCCATTCATGTTATTGTTAGACATACTGCAGCTAGCTTGACTTGAGGAAGGGTGAACATGGTCAGGACCCCTTAGCAATTGAGATGGATATGCAGCAAATAAATTCAGATGTGCTAACTGCCTGCTGAATAAGGAAGGGTTGCAGGAACCCAGGGAATGATTACAGGATGGGGCTGATGGTCATCAAAATGGAAAGGGATTTTGTGGTAATCATACATGATGACCTAAAGGTGGCTAAACAATGTACCAAAGCTGTGAGGATAGCCAGTGGAATGCTGTGGTGCATTAGCGAGAGGAATTAACAGAAGAAGGAAGAAGGTGGTGATGCCTTTATGTAGATCACTGGTGAGGCCTCATTTGGAATATGGTGTCCAGTTCTGGAAGCTGCATTTTTGTCATGCAACTTTAAATCACAAATGGGTTGAATGGTTCTATTTTAGATTTGTATCCCTTTCCCCTACTTCTCCCACTGGATATGCATAATCTTTCCATTCATGTTATTGCTAGACATACTGCAGCTAGGTTGGCTTGAGGAAGGGTGAACATGGTCAGGACCCCTTAGCAGCTGAGATGCATATACAGCAAATAAGTCCAGATGTGCTAACTGCCTGCTGAATAAGGAAGGGTTGCAGGAAACGAGGGAATGATTATGGGGTGGGGCTGATGGTTATCAAAATGGAAAGGGATTTGGGGGTAATCATATTGGATGACCTAAATGTGGCTAAACAATGTACCAAAGCTGTGAGAAGAGCCCGTGGAATGCTGTGGTGCATTAGCAAGAGGTAATACCAGCAGAAGGAAGGAGACGGTGATACTACTGTGTAGATCACTGGTGAGGCCTCATTTGGAATATGGTGTCCAGTTCTGGAAGTCACATTTCTGTTATGCAACTTTAAATCACAGGTGTGTTCAATTGTTCTATTTTAGATTTCTGTCCCTTTCCCCTACTTCTCCCACTGGTTAGCCTTATGGAACGCAACCAGAACATATCTTGGCTAGCATGATGAATGCACCTACACAAGCTGCTTCTCAGTCTACAGCACTGTCGTTTTAAAATGCTAACTTCTTGTTGAAAATACGATATACTTTTTCCATCCATGTTATAGTTATACATGCAGTAGCTATCTTGGCTTGAGGAAGGGTGAACATGGTCAGGACCCCTTAGCAACTGAGATGCATATGCAGCAAATAAGTTCAGATGTGCTAACTTACCCTATAACTGTTAAGTGTCATAGTATGCATTTTCTTCTTGAAATTGATAGTTTTGCATTTATGTTTATTTTAAAATAATATTTTGACCATGTGGTTATGTCATGGACCATAACTGATCTCCAGCCTCCCGTGTTCCAACTTGCATAGAAAATAATGCTTGTAGACAAATCTAATAATTTTGCTGCTGTATTCTGGCATGTTCTTGTGTGTGTGTGTGTGTTGGGGTTACTGAAGCAAGAAATATACAGCTGTCATTGTTTACATCCTTTTCAAAAAGTGTTTTTGCATCTGTGGTACCAAATGGCACAGTCGCTGTGCAAAATCTCCTTTCGGCTAATGAACTGATAGTGTCAGTGTTCATGCTGTGGGGCCACAAAAAGCACATGCTGAAAACTTGGAGTGAAAATACCAAGAAACACCCAGGGCATTAGGGTTTCTGTCCATAACACCCTGCACTGTAGGGACTGACAGGCATCAGGGGTGTGGCTTGGGACTGTCAACAGTAATGCTCATGCCATTCCACCCCCATCCCAACCCTGCAGTCAGTGACAGGTATCGAGGTGTGCCTTTGACTCTTCAGTCCCAAAGTTCACTCCATTCTCTTATACTGTACCCATTTCAGCATATTTTCTTATGGAATGGGGGAGCGTAAAGTTTGAAAACCCCAAGGCACACCTCGACTCTTGTCTGTGTCTGCAGGGTAGAGTGAGGTGAAATGGTGTAAGGGTTATGGGCAATGACCCAAGGCACACCCCAATGCCTGTCCATGTCTGCGGGGTGGGGGTGGGGTTGGTGTCACTTCAGTACTTCACTGCCATTCCTATTCTGCCAGTCCGTCTGTGTGTGTCTCTCTCTCTCTATCTATATGTCTATGTAATTATCTATCTTTCTACTAATTGCATGTATCACTATTTTACCTATTTTTAAAACAAACCTGCATATCACATTTGCCTGCACTCTGAGCACGTACTTACGAAACTGTGCAAATTTGTACTCCACTTCTGCGTAGACCTCATACTTTCTTAATATTCCCATTATCACAAGCATAACTACCTTGCCCTTATCAAAAGCGACCCCCTCTGAAAGTTAATATCACATTTTCTCTAACAGTCCATCATCATTACATCTGACTTCCTGACATCAACACATTGCTTAAATATAACTCACATCACCTCATGGACAAAAACCCTGTTTCTCTTAAAAAATAAAAATAAATAAATAAGTGAGTAAATAATCCCAAGGTTGAACATATACCAGCCATTACTTTTTCATGTACTGCCACCTTCTGTACCATCATGGGGATTTGCATGTTTCCCTTGATGCTTTGCATTTTTGGGATATGTGCAATTATGTTTTCTTTAAAATTTGGCTGTCTGGCCAATATCATCTGGGATAACACATACATCAGTGGCATTTGCTCTGGGGTTCTTTTGTAAGTTTCCTATTCCTTCCATTAAAATGTACACCTGCATATATTTTCCTAATAATGTGTATGCCTTCCTTAGAACAGAATCTAAAACAAATCTTACTGCTTACAAATCATTGTGTTGTTTCTCTATACCTCCTTAACAATTCCACACAACTTCACTAACTTCATTATGCAGCCGTGGTAGATCTGACCAGAATTTGTTTTGGAATGAGAGTGGTGGCCAAGTGAACACTGCAGCTACTGGGGAACCAGGCAGCAGTTGTTAGATTATCCAGGGGAAGAGGTGGAATTGCTGGTGAGACTTTGGTGATGATAGCAGTCAGGTGAAAGCCACAGGGAGAATGCTGGGTGAGCACAGAGTGAGTCCGCCAGAAGAAATGTTGAAGTTCTGAGCATCGTGGGGGGGGAGGGGTCTCATTAAAAAATAGGAAAATGATGAAATAGGTAGTGTTTTGGTTTATGGATGGGACCTTTTCAGTGTGACAGACTGACACTGAGACATGGATAATTAGAGCCGGCACCCAAGTCAGTTGAAAGTGAAAGTGTGAAGCTCACACTGTTGGCTCTAACCAGTCATCACCTATTGTGAGACTAGTTTTGTTCCTGGGGCCCTAGAGTGAGGATATTTCTAGCTCCAGAGGAAGCAACAATATCACTGATATGTGCCATAAAATATTCTCACAAGTAGAGATGCAGAGAAGTAAAATTTCGCCTGCGAAGTGGACACGCAGTGGCCACTTTGCGTTAGTATTCTGCTATGCGAAGTGCCCATTTTAAACCCTTACTTCTCCACTTCGCATTGTAATTATGACTTTGTATTATGTATTCCGCCTTATTCTGCTTTAAGGTGGAGTGAGAATTCACAGGCAGCCCACACACATCACATGGCTTTCACAATGTAGGTCACATGCTTCAGGCAGCCCACACACATCACATGGCTTTCACAATGTAGGTCACATGCTTCAGGCAGCTCACACACATCACATGGCTTACACAATGTAGGTCACATGCTTCAGGCAGCCCACACACATCACATGGCTTACACAGTGTAGGTCACATGCTTCAGGCAGCCCACACACATCACATGGCTGACACAGTGTAGGTCACATGCTTCAGGCAGCCCACACAAATCACATGGCTGACACAGTGTAGGTCACATGCTTCAGGCAGGCAGGCAGGAGGTTGTGGGCAAAAACACTCTCCAACATGGGCTGACTTACACGTTTTGCATGGGGTCTGACAAATGGCTTGGCTCTGTGAATGGCCGGGGATGGGGTGTGGATACGTGATGAAGAGGGGTGCACAGGTGACAAGTCCACAAATTAAGTTATTTTCCCCTTTTTACGTACAGGGGTTGATGTACCACTTGCACTAGACATACTGCACTGACCACCACCTGACAAGATTTCAGAATCATTATCCTCCACCTCATCATGTCTGTAGTAATCCTCTGGTGTTATTTCATCGCTACTGCAGACATTCCTACTTGGTCTTACACTCATGGAAGGGGATAACATGCTCAGTAAGGTTGACGACGAGGGTGAATGCCCCACTATGGCATCAGCTGCCATCTGGTCCTGGGTCCACAGTGCCATGTGCCTGTTATTAAGATGTGTATGCTGGCCCCTGGTGCCCAGATGTCTCCCCTTTTTACCTTGACTCACACGCACGTAGCAAAGCTGGCAGATTGCAGCTGACTCATCATTTGCATCTTGGATAAAAAACTCCAAATAAGGGACTGTGAACCCCTACTTTTAACATGTTCCTGATGCTGCTTATTGGACTCCAGTTTTTTAACCCCTGAAATGGGGGTGTGCTCATGATTTTTCAGGCTGGACACACTTGGACTCCAACTGACCACCACGACTACCTATGATTATTACTGGGTCATCATCATTATCATCAACAGGAACCACTAAATCACAACTTTTTTGAGGGGGATGGGTTTAATGACAACAGACCCAGACACAGCCACCTTGACATTCTTTTTCTCTGGTTCCCAACAGGGGTTACTGACATCATCATTATATTCATTAACATCATCTGCATCCACATTTTCACCTTGCTGTCATGTGGAGAACATGTTCCAACCACAGCATCATCATCATCACACAAGATTTTTGCGCCACACTTAGAATCATTGGACGGCAAAGGCATGACCTCAATAGTGCTGGTAGAAATGTGATATTGTGAGTTATCATCACCAGGATCAGAATCATGTTCAGCTACCATGGGGATGTTAATGGGGATTATACAATGGCAAGAAAAATCAGACTAACCTGATTGGCTGATGACCCCTAGACACAGTGATGTTATTAGACAATAACATCACTGTATCAAGAGCAGGTACAGAGATGACTGCAGAACTGGCAATGAAATCACTCCCTCCCCAGTGAAGCCCCCGCTACGCTAATACGAATTCACAGTACCTTTCCTGTTCCAGCTAGTCAGTGTCTCCTCCACCGCACCCACACAGTCTTTTTTTCCCTCCATATTCAGTAACTGTCATGCTCTGTACAACACAGCACTGCATGTTGCAGATTTTTATTTTTCATAAATGAACGGCTTTCCTGAGGTCCAGTGAACTACACCGAATCTGCTGGTCACGCGACACAGACAGCGAGTAGAATTCGCCACCCCAGAATGCTTCCTCCACAATATTCTACTCCTCCCAGTCATAACCA
Source organism: Neoceratodus forsteri (assembly GCA_016271365.2). NCBI lineage: Eukaryota > Metazoa > Chordata > Ceratodontiformes > Ceratodontidae > Neoceratodus > Neoceratodus forsteri. Next base: position 31,919,751 of record CM028129.1, read on the forward strand.
CAAACCTAAAATAAAAAAAAGTGTGGCATACAGCACAAAAGAAAGCCGATAAGCTCCAAGCGGCTTTTTAAGTTCCCCCATTCATGTGACATGAAGCAGTCGTGCACACTGCAATGTTATGTAATACAGTTGCTTAGCCACAAACTTCACTCCGATTCCCATTACCAGCAGTGCTCACCTTTTCCTGCAGTCTACTCTCAATATTCAAACTGCACTCTCGGTCACAACTCTTCGGGTCCTCACTACATCGGGGAGAGCAAAATACTGTCTCTGTCTAACAGCAGAGGAAAACAGAACATTAGGGCACAGGGGGTCAGAAAGACACAAGCCAAGTGAAAACAGGGCAGTCATGTAGGGGCAGCGCCACCTGCTGGACTAAAGTATGGACTTTTTTTTCAATATGTATACCTGCCCTAACAGAAATGTTGTTAAAAAACTATTTTAAACATAGTTTTTCACATTTTCTTCTCATTTAAAAAAAAAAGAGCCATTGTATAATAGCAATAAGGCACTCCAGTGTGTGTGTTATCGTGTAATAACGTCACTCCGGGGTGGTGGAAGCACTCGGCCTCACCTCGTGCTTCAACCCACCCCAGGAGTGACGTTATTACACGATAACACACACCCTGTCGTGCCTTATTGCTTAAATATGACATCATCTACACTGTCAGTCACAGCTTTAGATGCAACCATATTTTTTTAAATGGTTAACTGGTCAGAAGCGGAACTTGAGGCAGCAATATTCATGCCAGCACAAACTGCACTAATACCACCAGCTGGTACAACATCATCTCCTCCAACTATGAGTGAAGCTACAGATTGCGCTGTAAAAAAAATTGATGGAGAAATCCCTTTACTGACATCAGCTATGCATTTCTGCATACTACTACACCTATAGACAATCTTGCCACTGGCAGCAGCCCCATGGCCAGAAACAGCTTTGCTTGCACATCTCTTTGCAGGCATTTTGGGGATCACCAAGAAAATTCTAAGCAAATTTAGATTTCTGAACTTTCAGTCCAGGTCAGTGGATGTGAAGCCAAAAAAAAAAACAACTGTGGCATGCAGATGGAGATTGGGCACTACACAGATGCAAAAGCACAGACAGATTAAGACTGCACTGCACAATCAAGAAGAGATGCAGACGCAGTCACAACAACACCTTAACCAGTGCTCACTAGTCACAATCCAATCTGGAAAAGAATACCTTTTACCAGTTGGGGGGGAGGGCAGTGCACTGCAGTAACAGTCCAAAACCAAAGCAGTACAAAATCACACGTGTGGTGGATAGCAGGTTGGGCTGTGCGAATACCTTTTCCCGAATATTTGGATGAAGATTCGGTATTCAGGTCCCAAGTATTCGGTATTCAGACTGAAAAAGTGTTTATTTAAGGAAACTTTAAGAAATCACTTCAGAAACACCATTAATCACCCATTGAACCTGGTATACCATACATACCTCAATGGCACTTCAACCACCAACATAGAGCTCTCACTAATGCAACATAAGCTTCATGTGGCACACTTGATCCACCACACCACACACATAGCACTCTGAAAATGATATCAAGCATTGCATTGGGTCAGCACTAGAGGGAGTTCATGGTCACAGACATGGGGTAGAAGGTGCTTTGGCCATGGGCATAGAAACAGTGGTAGTAGTGGTGATAACTGAAAGGGTGGCTGCTACAAGAATGGCACTGGTGGTGGTGGGAAGCACACTGTCTGTGGATGTAGCAGCCAAAGTAGTAGCAGTGGGGACACTCATACCTCTCAACTGTACCACATTACGAGGAACATTCCTCATTGTACTTCACAAAAGCTCCCTGTTCCACATTTCCACATTGTGAAGACTTGTTCCACATTCAAAGTCAACAGTTTAAAGCAAAAATCCATAGTAAATGATGTAAAAAATAGATTATTGAATTAGTAACTGACTTTCTGAACATACATGCAACATTTTAACAGTGTTTGAGCTTCTTAGGTAAAGATTTGATTAAGTGTGCCACATTTTGTCTATTTGTTCCACATTTTGACAGGCAAAGTTCCACATTTGGGGGACAAAAGGTTGAGAGGTATGGGGACACTGGTGGTGGTGTTTGCTACTTCCTGAACAAAGCATGTATGCTGTAATGCCCACCCCACTACTGCACAACAGGATGTGACAGTAAACGTACAGATGGAACAGGTGGTGACACTTGCAGAAGTAGTACTGCTAATTGTATTAGTAGCAGTAGTACTATTACCAGTGCTGCAAGAACTAAAAGGCTTGCTTGGGGAGAAAAATATTTGAGCCCGTCGAATAAAGAGAGACACCTGTATGTCATCGTCTATGTAGTCTATTTATTTATTTATTTATTTCAATCTAGGATTGCAATACTTTTGAGCAGAGGCTCTTTTACAAAGGTTCCACGTAGCGTGTGCAACAGTCAGAATTTTTGGTTACAAACATATAGTCATTGACTTACAGACGTAATATAGCCACGTAATAGTCTGTCTCACCACCTTCTCTGGAATTGTGTTATGTATCAATAATTTACAGTGGAGCAAGACAAGATGCAATTCGATACTTTGCGGTAAATGACATGTCGCAAAATATTGGATGACTAGAGGGCTTAATTGCTTTGAAATTACACTGTTCCTTGCAGCATACTGTAGCATTTTGCAGTCATTTTGCAAGATACTGCATTGCATACTGTCTGGCACCACAGTATGAACAGTTTTATAATCTTGATGCAGTGTGTCATCCTTGGGTATGTTAGTTGTGGACTGTTTTGTTACAAGGGCATCTCAGTAGCATTAATTTTAACATCACTTATTTATGGTGTGTGTTTCTTTAAGGGTTGTATATTCATAATGTGTTTGTACATTCCCGAGATGCACCCTGACAAAGACCAGATTCTGGTCAAAGCACCAGGGCTCTATTGGCATCCTCCAGCCTTAGCACAAACAAATGTATTGGCAACTTTATGCTCCACTGCTCTTCACTGTATTTTGTTACTGCCCCTCCCCCCAGAGTGCTTCTTTTGCTCTACATAGATTGTTTGGGAATTTGGCAGCCTAGAGACAACACTAGCCATGATTGCCTGGATGTGCTGTACGTTTATGGGTCTATCATCCTGTCCCTTACTGCTTGGGACCAGCGGTGCAGGTGCTTTGCTGGAGCTGGACTAAGCATGTTTGCAAGACTGCTGAAGACATGCTGGATCAGGTCACTAGTGGTTACTGTGTAAAACACAAACTATTACTATGTAGTACCTTGTGTGTATGTGATGCTTTACTTAGTGTTTGTGCAACTATAGTTATACACCAACCTTTCCAGTTATACTGCACCACAAAAAAGTAGCAGTAAAGAAAACAGTGCTACTAAGAAGGAAGAAGAAAAGGACAACCCATTTAGTTAAATATGGAACCAAGCAAGGAACAGACAGACGACAGTCAACTCAGTGAAACAGGCCTGCCCCATTAAGTGCAATGGTTTAATTAACAAAACAACAAACAAACAAATACATGTGCACAGCTGTGCACACACAAGGCACAGACTCGGGGGGGGGGTATGTTTCACAAGCACAGGTTAATTGTGTGCAGTGGGCTGTAGAAGTGAGGGGGGATTCAGCCAACACACTCCCTATGTGTACAGAGATCTATCCCAAGAACCAGAGGACTAACAATAATAATTCAGTGAGTCAAGCCTGACTGGCTTAGAACTGAAGTAGTTTATTTCAAAATCTGTTTGCACACAGCTGTGCACGTGTGGCCCTGCCTCATGAAAAAATATATTAAGCATGCACATGCAGGGTGAAGCCTCACAAAATCAAATATTATGCACATATACTGCAAATTATAAGCAGTGACCTGCAGGCAGGGGAGTTAGCAGACACCATCATCAGTCATGCAAGGAACCAAGCCTCGAATCAGACAACAGCAAAAAAACAAAGCGCAAAAATAAAATGTGCTTCACCCAAAAAAATCACACTGGAGCTATGTCAGAGAGCAGCAGAGAAGGGGTGTTAGCATACAGCCCTCCTAGTACCTGTAACTGAGTACAGCAATAAGGACAAATTACCTGTCAGAAAGCCAAACATAGCTTTTCTGACACTGATCAAAAAAAACTATACTGACCTCAAAAAGCCTGTGAAGCAAAAATCTATTTCTTATTTAGCAAGTTTAAGGTCTCAGAAGTACTGTAGAGCAGCTCTCAGAAACCAGTCTCCTGTCTTCTACCAGCTCAGAGTGAGGAAGTCACATGGTGTGCTTGCTTTGAGCTCAAGAAACAGTTTTTGATAGGCCAACAAACCTCTGCGAGACTTGGAAATCTCATTGAATAGTAGTTCCTGAATAGTGGCCGAATAGTGAACTCTTCGGAAAATGCATCGGAATATTAGGGAAGCCTACTATTCATGGTATTTGGAAAATACTATTCGGCCCATGCACAGCCCTAATAGCAGATTCATACTGCTGCAATTACTCTGTGGCACAATAAAAGGTGTCTGATTTGATGGCACGCATCATAGACACACTTACACACACACTACAAGTAATGCGTAGCAAATTGAAAACTTCAGTAATATAACCACATCTTTTAAACAAACTGAAATTATGCACTGCTGCACCACAATAATCAGCAAAAAAAGTCAAGAATTACTGAAAATATTACCACGTGTACATTAACACAGTTATACAAGAAAAATATAACCAAAACAGAAAGACTGCCTTTTTCTCCCAGTTAATCTATCTACACCACAGATACGCCCCTGCCCCAAAGCACACTTCAAGTGTCTGCCAATACACAGACTGAATGATCAAAATTAACATTCAAAATCCACACACAGACAATAAATACTCCATGATATGAGCACAGGACAGTTTTCTACAATCAATGTACTAAACTGTGAGCAAACAATGACTCAAAAAGGCTTTTTTAACAGCTTTTAGAGCGTTTGAATGGCAGAGTCTCTGAGAGCAAACTGTCTCCAGCTACCACTACACACACACACTACCCAGAACAGAGGCTGTACAGAACAGTCTAGAGCCCCAAGTGACCTGCAATCACATGAAACACTGCAAAATTCACCTTGCAGCTCAATTACAAGGCGAAGTGATGCGAAGCACATTGATTTCTATGTACTTTGCATTAAAATTGGTGCAGAAGTGGTTGGGGGAAGGCTGAGCAATGTGAAGTCATTGGTTTCAGTGGACTTCGTGTTCCTCATTATGACATGAAATACCCCGCTTCACTTTGTGGATTACTTCACGGACTCCGCATTGCTCCATGAATCACTTTGCAGAGTGCATTTTGGCCACTTCGCCCACCTTTACTCACAAGCACTGGATAAATCTGATCATGGGCTCAACATTCTCAACACAAATCTTTATGTGGGGGGGGGGGAGACAGACTCTCACAAAGCGAATGAACCTGCATTGCTATAATATCAAACAGCAGATCATGAACACACCATTGTGGGTGAACAGGGCTCTAGCTTAGGACATGGTTTAGGTGACATGCAGATGGCAGTCCACAAGGGCAACTTCAGAACACGGAGGGGAGAGAAGGGCTTCAGAGTTCAAATGTATGCAAATGTTTAAGACTCTGGAGTCTGGCCTCAATAAAGACAGGTTTCATGTTTCATTACTTAACATAGTCTTTGAACTTAACACATGTGAACATTCCCCTTGCTATTAAACAACAGCAGCTGGACTGACTCATAACAACGGACCGTATATAAACCATTTCTGAACACCTTCTGCTCATCCCCTGTTTGATGTAAATCATTATACAATGGCAAGAAAGAATCTTGGACTGTGATTGGTCAGTGTGGGCTGGACCCATAACATTATCCCAGCACGACGACACGGGTCTAGTCTCAGCCTCACTGTGAACCTGCAGATGAGCATTTTATTGAGCTTTTGATTGATTGTTTCATCTTCTCTTAAAAACCAAAAATATTTTTCCACACAAAAACATCTTTAAAATTATTTTTTTTATTCTGTATAACAACGAGCCATTGTATAATAGGAATAATGCACTCCAGGGTGTGTGTCATTTGGGATAACGCCACGCCTGGGGCATTGGACGCACTCGGCCTATGGCCTCATACCCAACCCCCCCCAAGCGTGACGTTATCCCAGCACAACACACACCCTATTGTGCATAATTCCTTTAGTATTACATAGCTTGTTTTAACCCTGAAGTGTTAAAATACCTGTAGTTGTTTGTCTCATGCCTTAAAAAAAACTACTTCATGTGTATACTGGGACAACAGCTGGAATGTAAACAGTGATATTGTTACTACTGCATTGATGTTAATTAGCACTTCAAAGTGTATTCAGACATTTGCATTTTTTTCTTTTTGCTTGCATTACTAATCAAAATCAAGTTCCTATAAATGACAATTCGTGCCCTCATTGTAACATGGAGAAAAAAGCAGCTCCGGTTACTGTCGGTGCACAGCCAAAAAAATGAACCAGTAGCAGGAGAAAAGGCAGCACCAGGCAACCAACACAATCCAAGGCAGTAAGCAACTGGCTTACAAGCCTGAAGAAGTGTGCATGCGCGAAACCATTGGAGCTTTTAAGCCAGTTGCTCACTGCCGTGTTGTGGAAATGCTGGGTTGTTATATTTATTTTGAATGAATCCAAATGGATTGTGTTGGTTGTCTGGTGCTGCCTTTTCTCCTTTTATTTATTTACTTTTTTATTTTAGTCTTTGGTAACTGGGTAAGGCCCACTAGGCCCAAGTGCCTGTTTTCAGGGGCGACCTGGGAGCACTGGGTGGTTAAGCGACTTGCTCAGAGTCACACAGTATGCAAGTGGAGGTTGTGAGAATCAAACTGAGGTCTGTTCTGCTGGATGTACCAAGCTCTTTCACACCTCGTTCCTCTAACCTCTAGGCTATACTGACAGCCAGTAACATTCCTTCATTGTAACATACCTGAAAAAGAGACTTATAGTCCTCAAAAGCTTGTATTTTAAACTTTTCATTAGCCTAATAAAGGTATTATCTTTACCCTAGCAAAAGAAATCTATTTTTGTTTCACTCCTTCTTTTGTGTTGGCTAACATGGCACAACCCTATACATTGCCACCTGTAATGAAGAAAACAGTCTTCTGGTGCAGAGCATCTGTTCTCTTTGTTGTCCATCTTGGTAATGGCCCTGCACAAATGAAGACTGTATTCTGCATTTTGTATTTGTTTATTCATTTGTTCAGTCATAGACCTTTACAAAATATACAGACAGGCAATATATACAACTCTTAAATACAATTAACATATGAATAAAAACAATATATCAGATAACAATTTATCACCTTACATCAAGTTACAAAATAATTATTCATTTCAGACAAATTAGTGCAATTGCTCTAGGATGCTGTGCAACTGTATTAATTACATAGGCGTCCTCAGTTGTAAACATAATAGTAAGCAGCAACAATTTATTAGATGTAGCAATTTCAGCCCAAAGTGGATAGTTCTAGGACTTTTGTACCAGCCACAAGAAAATAATTACATTCTAAAAATCTTCCAGTTCTTCAAGATTACAAGCACAGACTCTTGCCTTAGTTCATTAATTTGTTCAAATCTAGCTTTAAGAACATTGCTTTTAAAAAGCTCCCATCTACATTTGGTATACAATTTCCTCAGAGTATGATCTGTTAAGACCTCTAAATAGTATCTAAATACATGAACATTGTCATTCTGAACCAACCATGGAGCAATTTTGAGGCCTCTTATAATGCTTATGTCTTTGTCCTTATTATAGTTACTTATTCTTTTAAGACAGTATGGGCCAGATATTTAAAGCTTTGCACCTGGCGCAAAGCCGTAGCGCTGGAATAGCGCTGGATTTGTGCCAGGCTGCAATATTCAAAAGCCCTGTTAGCACCGGGTGCTGTGTGGTAGCGTCGACTCTAAAAGATAATGGCATGCAGGGGCAGGGTTAGGGGAGCACCCAGGAATGCCAGCAGCGTGGCATATTCAAACATACAGAGCCGCGCTACAGGCATTAGTATGACCTGCATCATGACGATAAATATCACCAAGAAACGGCTGGTGGTAATGCGGCAGTGGTGCCCCCCCCAGCACGAATCCTGACCCCCCCATAGCCCCGAAATCAACGTTAAATCCTGGTGGTCTGGTGGTCCCCCCACTCCGCAGCATGAATGCTGACCCGTGGTAGCCCTGAAATCTACTGTAAATCCTGGTGGTCTAGTGGTCCCCCCACCCAGCAGTGCAACGCCTGTTACACCCATAAGCAGCATATGTACAGAACTGGCGACTGTCTCAGCCCTCCTCTCACCACCACGGCTGGTTGATTTCAGGGCTACCACAGGTCAGGAATCACGATGGGTGGGTGTCATACCTCTCAAATGTTTGTCACTGAAATATGGGACTTAGATCTTTTTGGACACTCACAGTGAGGGGACAATGAGGGACACAGACCCTCAGAATGAGGGGCATATCTTCAAACATGGGGATACAAACCCAAACCACTGTGTAAACCATGGTGTGTACCTGTACAGAATATATTTTGGATGCAGTATTTTACACTTCAGTGTTTTGCTTTAAGGTTTGATTTACAGCACATTCACTGTGTGGGCGGCACCTTTCCCATGAGGGATGGATGAGGGACAGATCGGTTGTAAGGAGCCAAATGAGGGTTGTCCCTTGTAATGAGGGACAGTGGAGAGGTATGGGGGCTGTCCTCCAGGGCATTTGGACTCAGGCAGTGTAGATATATATCTATAGATATATACCTATATATACATATATACATGTATATATATATATATATACACATACACAGTGTATATATATATATATATATATATATATATATATATATATATAAGAATATGTATATGTGTGTGTGTGTGTGTGAATATGGCTATGTTGCTCTGTTGTCCATTCCAACCAACAGGGGATGCTGTGGGCATGCCTTGGCCTGCAGCATCCAGCCTGTACTTCCATTCCGACCAAAAGGTGGAGCTGTGTGCACCATGCGGTAGCACTAGGCAAACTGCCTGGTAATGTATGCTAAACAGCACATAATGAGATGCAAATGTGCCTGTTTGCCCACAGATTACCTAAGTAGGCTCATTTGCATGGGAGCTCTGAATATAGCTCACATTTGCCCCGGGCTAACCAGTTTGCACCGGGCTCTTGTGTTAGCACTGTGCTATCGGGTTAGACCTGGGCAAACAGCACTCCAGCATAGCACAGTTCTGCAGTATGAGGCTTACATTGTTGTTTGCAGTAGATGTGAGACATCTCTGTGCAATCACACACAGTGTTCTCCACCTGCAACACTGGCTTGCTCCAGAGGCTAATGAGCTGCAGTTGCAGTGTGTACTTCCCTGTTGCTATATTCAGTGCTGTCTTATTCCTGGGCTATTTTTTGCCCCACACTCCTGGCCCTGTTTGCCCAGCTTCCTTTGCTTGCTGTATTCAGGTAGTTTTGCACTGGGCTATTCCTTTTGATTATAGCTTGCTTTTTGCTCCGGGCTAAGTTTGCCCGCTGGGCAGTGCTAATTTAGCCCCAGGGCAAAGATTTGTATATCTGGCCCTAAGGCTTATATTTCATACTAATTGTAATATTATTTGAGACATAGTGCAGTAAATTTTGTAAACCATACTCATGGCATAGCTTAGTAATTCCAGATAGCCACTGTGGTTGCACACAGCCAATATTGCACCACTTACTGTACTCCAACAAACAATGAAATGGTAACCTGGAAATATTCATCCTAGTTATTTTAAGCTAGTAACTGAAGTATCTTGATACATTCAAAGACTCCAAACTAGTTAGACCAAGTTCTGCTCTAATTAAAGAAATTAGGGCAGCAGGACCAACACCAAGGGCTGAACGTCGAATACTGACACAGCAAAAATGAATGTTGACATCATTGCTCCTAGTAAAACCTGATGAGCCAATCAAGTTTTTCTAGGAGAACAGATGTAGCTATTAATTAATGCGCCATTACCAATATGGATACTGAACAGAGCAGATGCTCTACACCAGAGGACTGTTTCCATTACTACAGGGTGCTGGTGGAGAAGAAAGTGATGGGGGAAACAGGGGGGGTTCTGTGGGAGGTCCTCTATTTCTCATGGACCTGGTGGTCAGGACTGGGGTTGGGGGAGGTGGCATAGAATATTTCGCACACAGGTGGGCACAGTGTTTATATTAAAACTTAAATAATCAGTTACACTTCTTATCTTCATTTCTTTACAATAAAAAGATTTGATACTTCACTTAACTTCAGTGAAATTCTCCAGGGTGGAAGGAAGAGGGAAGAGTATGCCAGTAGGGGAGATTGGAGGGGGTTATATGAATAAAACATATTTGAGAGGTGGGATGGGCAGGCATTACACATAGCACAGTGGGTGGGGTAGGTATGTAATGACAGTTGTTTTTTTATTAAAAATAGTTTACATGCTGAAATTGGCGTGCCTTCCTAGAAATTCATGAAAATTCACAAATTCTTAATTTCCTGATTTTGCGTCAGCTTTGCCAGTGAATTTAAACTATGCTGCTTCTCTAAATACCTAATCATCCCAGAGGCAGCAGTCACAGGGGGAACACCGTCCGCTCCAGACCATTTGCTCCAGAAGCCTGATACCGCAATAGCTGGCAACACAGGGTTCAACGTCCCAGAGGCATCTGTCACAGCAAGAACACCATCTGCTCCAGGCCATCTGCTCCAGGGGCCTACTATTGCAACAGCAGGCACTACAGGGTCCCATGTCCCAGAGGCAGCGGTCGCAGCTGGAACACCATCCACTCCAGACTATCCACTACAGGAGCCTGCTACTGCAACATCAGGTATTGATATAGTCACTCCACATTTTGGCTCGCTAATTCCAGTCAGTGAAACACTCTTGATTGTTTTTTTTTTAATGCTACTCAGCTCACGTGTGGACCTGTATTGCTTGTTTCCTATTGTTATTGTTTTATTTTAATGCTGCTCCATTCAATTGTGGACCTTTATTGCTTGTTTCCCACTGTTATTGTTTTATTCCCCCTCCCTTTCCCCCTTCCCCCACTACATCATTCATCCTTGCAATTACTCCCATTTTCCCTTTTGTATCCTGGTCCCACTTTCCCTATCACCCCGCTGCCTCTCTCGTTACCCCTCCTAGTTATCTTGCCTATCTCTGTCTCTCCCTCTCCCTCTCCTTTCCCTCATCTTCTCTATCTACTAGCCCCGCGCTTCAGCACAAATGCCCTAAAATACACTGCTTCATCTTAGCCATCCTCCTTCTCTCTTCAGGAAATATCCACCCTAACCCTGGCCCCCCCCCCATCTTTTGCCTCACCCAATGCTTCACCCCACTCTACTGGTCCCAGACCCACTGCCTTATCGGCTGTCCCTAATGGGCTGAAATTTATACACCTAAACATGCAGTCTGCTACTTAAAACTGACCTCATCCAAACCCTCGTGGTCTCCTACACTCCTGACATCCTAATTCTAACTGAGATTTGGCTTACAGACAAAATCCCTGACAACTCCATCGCACTCCCCAGTTACTCCCTCTACAGCAGTGGTGCACAACTTTTTTCTTGTGGAGGGCCAGACTGAAGACTTGAGTCAAGGCTGAGGGCTACTGGCTGAGGGCCATTGTAAAAATGGCCTGAGGTGACAAATGTCCAGGAAGACATTATTAAATATATACATAAAACAAATCAAAACATACATTTATCTATTTATTTATTTATTTATTTATTTATTTATTTATTTATCTATCTATCTATCTATCTATCTATCTATCTATCTATCTATCTATCTATCAATCTATCTATCAACATGTTACTGAAACTAAAAAACAAACAAAAAAAAATAAACAAAGACTGCAAGTGGAAGCTGCTAGGTCCTTGGGGGCCACAGGCAGCTGCTGTGGGGGCCATTTGTGGCCCCTGGGCTACATGTTGTGCACCCCTGCTCTACAGGCAAGACAGGACAGGTCGGGGTGGAAGCTTGTCCATGTACATCTGGTCCACATTGCAAGCTACAACAATGCTCTCATCTTCAGTCCCTGCAAACTATGAGGCCCTAGTCACATGAATTACTCTCCCATTCACTGCCCCTCTCTTTGTAGCCAGCATCCACTGTCTACCCACCCTTACCCCCACAGTTACCACTAATCTTTTATCTTCCATTTCCTCCATCTCACACTCTGGTGAGCTGTTCATTCTGGCCGACATGAACATAAATTGGTTGTCCTCTAAATCGAGTAAGACTTGGAATGTCATTGATGCATTTAACCTCATTCAACTCATCCAGGAGCCAACACGTCCAAATCATAAAACTCATAACAACACCCTCCTTGACTGGGCACTCACAACCCACCCTCACTGCATCTTCAAGTCAGGTATCCTGCCTGATGCACTTAGCGCCCACAATCCCATCTTCCTGGTTCGCAAAGTGCACCATCCAAAACCACCATATAAAACAATTCAACTCCACTCCTTTAAATCCCTAGACCTTTCTCCTCTTCTGACACAGCTTGCCTCTACTGACTGGACCACTCTGAATTCAGCCCCCTCCATTGACCATGCCGTTGCCTACTTTAAAGACAAATTCATTTCCACCTGGAATACCTTTGCTCCCTTCAGGCGGACCAGAGTTTGAGGCCTACAACTCCCAAGGATTACCCCTGAAACATTGGCCTGCTTATGATAGTGTGACCATGCCTGGAAAATACACAAATCATTAAGACTCCCCAGTGACTATACTTCATACAGAATGCTTCGCAACCCTTGTACCAAACCTACTAGACTGGCTAAATCCAACTATTTTAATTTCTCTTTCTGCTCTAACATTAATTCCCCCTCCAAATTCTGGCAGGTGGTGCACACTCTTTTCTCCCCCGCTTCTTGCCCCTCACCCGGTCTAAAAAGTAACAGTTCCCTGGTTATGGACCCTCGCTTGGTGGCCAGTGAATTTAATGCCTATTACACCTCCTCCGCTAAGTCTCTCCTGTGCTCATCCTGCCACCCACCTACTCCCCTTTCCCCCTCCAATGTCATCACCTGACTCCCACTCCTTCTGCTTCTCTCGAATCTCCCCCATTAATGCTCTGAGTGCCCTGCTTTCCGTGAGTCCCTCAAAAGGTTCCTCTCCGGATGACCTCGATCCCAAACTTCTTTACCATTCTGCTCCTGCCATTGCTTACCCTGTGTCCTTAATCCTAATTCTCTCCTTTATGACAGTGCAAGTCCCCACCTCCTGGAAGCATGCAGTAGTTATTCCTGTCCCCAAGGGTGGTGACTTGTCAGATCCTAACAACTATCATCCTATCTCTCTCCTCCCAACACTTGCTAAGCTCCAGGAACACCTGGTCCTTTCCCAACTTTCCCCCTTTCTCTCTGATACCTCGTTTTTCACCCTGTTCCAATCTGGCTTTCAGAAGAACCATTCCACCACTACCTCCCTCCTCAGGCTCACCGATTTCATCCTTACTGAGATGGATGATGGCCTGATCACCTTGGCCATCTTTGTCTACCTAGCCAAAGCATTCAACACTGTTTTGCACTCCCTCCTCCTTTGCTACCTCTCCGCTGCTGGCCTGGGCACATCCACCACAAACTGGTTTAAATCCTACCCCACTGGTAGGACACAATCAGTAAGAATCTCCTATTCCACCTCCCCTCCTCTCACTCAGTGCTAGGTCCCCTGCTTTTTTCCATCTTTATAAACAACCTTCCCACAGTCTGCTCCACCTCCTCCATCCATATGTATGCCAATTACACTGTCCTGTTCTGCTCCGGCAGTAAACCTGCAGCCATGGTAATCAACTTACAGCATGACTTCAACCAAGTCCAGTTCTGGTTTGCTTCACACCAACTCTCACTCAACGCCAAGAAGACAGTGTCTATGACCTTCAGCAGCAGGCAGAGACTCTTGAGGCTTTCTGACTTGCCCACTTTCCACACCCTAAATGGGACAACCCTGGAGGACGCTTCCTCAGTTAGATACTTTGGGGTTTGGCTTGACCAACACCTCAACTTCTCTGTACACATCGGCGCCATCTTGAAGAAACTTCGCCCCAAGCTTGGCACCCTGTACAGGAACTGCAGTTGTGTCCCATTGACTGTAAGGCACAAACTTGTCCAGAAGATGATACTCCCCATTTCTGACTACTGGACGTAGTCTACAGTATGGTGCTGCTCCCAAATCTTCCTTGGCCAAATTGGACTGTCTTTTTAACTCCTTCAGCTACCTTGCCCTAGATGCCTCCTCTCATACTCACCACTGTGCCCTTTATCGTGCAGTAGCCTTTTCTCCACTGTCCAACCAGCAGCTTACCCATATTGCTAAAACTGACATCCAAATTCTGGCTTGGGGAACTCTCTCCTTATCTCCAATCTTCCCTTATCTTACCTCCCCATACCTTTCACCCCATGAGATCTGCTGACACCCACACCCTATCGATCCCACGCAGATCTACTTATGCAGGTCAGACTGGTTTTTCCCACTGCTTCCCCAAATCCTGGAATGCTCTCCCCCACAAATACATCAGTCGTCCTCCACCTACTCCCTTAGTACTGCTCTACACAACTACTTCTCCTCCTGCTGCACCTGCTATAATCCTCCCAAACCCCTATATACCCTGTCCAGCTCCACTACTTGACCCCCTACAGGGTTCATGCATCCTGAGGGGGGCGCTAGAACTAGTTTTGTCGCCTGTTGGCAGCTTTCCTATTTTCACTGCTCCTGGCTGCTGCTTAATCCCGCCCCCCTTGCAGGGTTCTCTTCACCCTGGAGGTTTACCTTGGTCTCAGCAGTCTTTCTTCACCCCTCCTCTAATTTCTCTGTCCTTGTCTGCTCTCAGATTCCACTCTCTGGCAGGGTTATTTACACCCTGTCGTGGTACTTGGTCTCAGCAGTCTCCCCTCTATCTCCTACTTAAGCTACTCTTACCTCCCTTTACTGCTTTCCTTAGCATCTTCCCACACTTCTTTATCTTGGGCAGTTTCCTGCTCTGGCCCTTCCCTGCACCTAACACTTATAGCCTTCTCTGTGCATAGCTCTGTCTACAGTACATCTATAACCCATAGGTGGCACTATCCCAAGGGCTACTACCCCTGCCTGTGTGGCTAGTTGCAGGTTAAGTGACCAGGGTACTGAAACGGGTGTCTCCACCCGGAGGACAGGGTTGTTAATAACAATGCTAACCTGGGTACAGCCCTCTGGGACACTGTAACCCCCCTCTTTCCCCTCTAGTGGCCTAGACAATATGCAACAAACACTTTCTCAGTAGCCTCTATTCAGCATACAATTCCCCACACTGTTTGCACTTACCACCAGAGCTGGTTCCACCAGTTCAACCTGGAGATCCCCTGTAAAACAAGGTTAGGCACAGCAAATAACAACAGTACAGTGTTTTTGGTACAAACTGGGACCACAGTCAGATTAGATACAAAAAAAGTTAGGTCTGATTTATTCAGGGGAATTGAACAAGGGAGAGGCGTAATCAGGTTGATTGATTCTAAAAGTGATCTAGCCAGGCAATTATGCATGCACTTTTAGTCCCTACACAGTCACACGCTCTGGTTACCCAGTTGGAAGTAAGGTGGGCTAGCCTGGAACATTGCCCAGAGTAGTCCGGCATTGCAGATGGTTGGAGCCCTGTGATGGAAAGAAAAGCCATGCACAACCACACACAATTTGAGATCCAGAACATGAAGGCTCAGTTCATGAAAGGAAAAATAACAATGCAATCAGATGATAACACGTGAGATTTAGCTGTTGTTGCAGGGAGCTACCCTGATTGTTACTCATGCTACCCAATACGAGACACAGGCTAGATGAAATGGAGACTGCAGGTTGATGACTGGTTTGCCTGGAGAAGCAGGGCCCACATGAATCACCGAGGTGTCATTCCTGTTCGAGATGGTTGAGCAGGGGGCTGATCCTTGGGAGAGTCTCTCATCGATGACAGTTTCTGTGCCTGAAGTACTGTATCTGGCTGGGCCTGGTGGAAAGGCCCAGGCCAGGTGGAACAGTTTGGATTTTGAGTCTGGTAGTGCTGGATGCAGCTTCCAGCAAGCATGGCACATTTACACAGTGGAGAACCAAATTGCAACCCACTAACAGCACACAGCACATTTATAGTAAAGCAATCACCATACCACAATGCGGAAGGCAGTCCGGATGCAATATTAGTGTCTCTGAGCAAAACCAGGAATTCTGTGGTAAATGGATGTCCTGACAGGCCAATCACATACAACAAATCTTCAGTCTTCCTCAGGTTCAAATCTGGTTATTCTTCAGTGGCTTTGTCACACTCCAATTTGGATATAGTCTGATTGCTAAGCCTTTCAAAGGATTCCCTCTCGAAAGACTGCAGGCAGACAGACCAAAAAGCAGCTGCTTGAATCACTCAAGCTGTTTACTCTTCTAACACTATCTCCAGACTGACTGACTGCAGCAGGCAGCTGGGAATTTCCCTTCGGTCTAAAAGGTTCTGGTTGGTTGATCCATCAGTCTGTCAAACCAAGGGCTCCCCCTCCAGGTCTGTTTTGGTGCCAAAATGCAAAAACTACAATTCCTACAGAAATTTGCTCCCACAAGACCCCTGGGGACAGGCTCTATTTTAGAGTCCCCAAAGGTACCAATTGGCGGTGACTGGCAGTTCAAAGCCAAAATGAAGGTGAAATACAGAAAGTTCATGCTGCAAAGGACAGCAGTTTAAACAAACTACAATATTATCACTGCTACAGAAAATACTCAGCAGTCATACAGTAGCTCTCAATAGGGCTCCCTCTGCACAATTAACAATGGCAGAATGGAGCAAAGGCATTGCAGCCCAGGCAGGACTCGAGCCTAGATACACTCAGCAGCCACCCAGAATAATTATACACTGCAAAACAGGCAGCTCTTAAAGAGACAGGCGCAGAGGTGATTAGGCACTCTCATGCAATTTCTTTCTAAACAGCTAAAACACAGGACACCAGCCTGGCAGAGGGCATTTAGGCACACCCAAAGAAGGTTATCGGGATCCCCCATTTGTAGTGGGGGTTACACATCGTTGTACTAAGATTGTCCAATGCATCACTATATGACAGGTTCTGCCTCTTGCGTTCTGTGTCCTCCTGCTGTTATGCAATTGTCTGTGTTAACTGTATAAATTGAACTGGAAGCCACTTAAGTGATACCGTCTAAGTCTGTTACTCATTATTGCAAACACTGTATTATTCTGAATCAAATGTTCTTTATTGTATCTGTTCTCTGTATCTATTCTGTAATTGTTGTTGCTAATTCCTCATTGTTCCCCTCCCCCCAGGTCGCACTGAAAAATGAGCAACTTGTTGTTCAGTGTGCCTTCCTGGAGAAACATTTCAATAAATAAAATTTCAATAAATACATTTTAATGCTGTTCAGCTCAATTGTGCACCTGTATTGCTGTTTCCCACTGTTACTTTAAGAAGGCTGCCAGCTGTATGCATGGCTCATATTTAATGCTGGACTGCTGTTTTGCAATTGCTGTTTAAATATGAACATATGAACATATGAAAATGCCAGCAGAAGCAGTCCTTATGGTCTATCGAGTCTGCTCGATGGTGCAGCTAGCCCCTCAAATTGCAGCTGCCCCACCCTTGCCACCCCTCTTCATAACAGCCCCCCACCCTTTCCCAACCCCTCTTAAAACTGCCCCCTGTTCTACAGGATATCACCTCCTCATACAGAGCATTCGACCTGTCCACCACCCATTCAGTAAAAAAAGTCTCCTGATTTCCCTCTTGAATCCCCCCCCCAATCTCAGCTGATGCCCTCCCATATCCCTCCCTCTTCTAAGCTGGAAAATCCCTTCTGTATTAGCCTTATTTATCCCCTTTAGATATTTAAAGGTTTCAGTTATATCCCCCTATCCCTCCTCTCCTCCAGGGAGTACAAGTTCAGCTCACCCAATCTATCCCCGTAGGACTTTCCCTCCAATCCCTGGATCATCTTGGTCACCCTACGTTGCACCCCCTCCAACAATTTGATATCCTTCTTCAGGAATGGACACCAGTACTGCATGCAGTACTCCAGGTGTGGCCTGACCAGAGATCTGTACAAGAGAAGGATCACCTCCCTATTTCTGGAGGAGATTCCCCCATGCTATACACCCCAGCATCCTGTTGGCTTTTGCTGCAACCTTCCTGCACTGAGCTGAGTTGTTCATGCTGCCTGTTATAAGCACCCCTAGATCCTTTTCCTCCATGGTGCTTTCCAGCTGCACCCCTCCCCGCTGATAGTTTCTCCCCAGGTTCCTAGCTTCAAAATGCAGTACCTTGCACATCTTGGTGTTGAACACAGCTGCCATGTTTCTTTTTTATTTATCATATCATTCTTTATACTCCCCTGCAGCCCAACCTGCCTACATCCAGCCACCGCCTTTATCCCCAATCAGCCTGCAGGTGAAGTGCTGCACCCGCCGGGGGGGGGCCCTCCCATGTTTCCCCCGAACCTGGCCAGGAACCAATACCGCAGTGCAATTTCACAACAGGCCGCCTGGTTGTTGAAGTGTGGCCATCAAGCTGTCTCAGTCATCTGCCATTTTTTTCCTTCCTGTATTTTTTTTCCCCCTGAGAAGTGCGGATGTGCAATGACGTCAAGACGCAACGTGCCGACGTCTGCCGCACTTCTCCCCACATGTATCATTGCTCATGCAGTGCCTCCAATTTCCATTGGGGGCCATTGCAGTGCAATGGATGCCCCAATCCCTCCTCAGGGAAAGGATAGCAGTCCTACAGATGCTCAATCCTTACCCTCCCCGGCCAACCCCCAGCAGCCCAGGCTTGTTCCCAAACCCAGGTCGTCAGTGTGGAGTGAGGAGAGGCGTCCAGTGCCTCAACCCTCAGTGCCACCAGGCCGGCATAGCTGCAATGTTTCTGACCTCTCCTGTAGTGTGGTCAGGCCTTCCTGCAGCCCCTTCCACTCATCAAGTCATTCTACCACAGCTCCCATCTTTGTAACATCAGCGAACAGATTGATCCTTCTCCTGATCCCATGTAGGTATCAGATATATATATATATATATATATACACATATCTATATCTATATATATATATATATATATATATATACACATATCTATATATATATATATATATATATATATATATATATATCCCAAACAGCACTGGTCCCAGTACCGATCCCTGTGGCACTCCGCTAGCCACTTCCCTCGGTGATGAGCGTTCCACCCCACCACCACACTCTGCTGCCTTCCATTCAGCCAGTTGACGATCCATCTGAACATCTTCGTTCACACCCCTATGTAATCCAGCTTCCCCCAGCCTCCCATGTGGCACAGAATCAAAGGCCTTGCTGAAGTCCACATGCAGGACATCCACCACATGGCCCCTGTCCAGCTCCCTGGTCACCCAGATGTTATACTCAATTAGATTTGTCTGGCAGGATCTGCCTGAGACAAATCCATGTTATTGGCAGTCCTGGAGACCATTGTCCTCCAACAAGGTCACTAGCCTCCCTCTTAGGATTGTCTCCATGAGCTTCCCCACAATTGATGTGAGGCTCACTGGCCTGTAGTTGCCTGGTTCATCCCTATGGCCACTTTTGTGAATAGGCACCACATGGGCCATCCTCCAGTCTTGTGGTATGAATCCTGTGTCCAGGGAGGCATTGAATAGGTCAGTCAGTGGTCCTGCCAGGATCTACACCAGCTACCTGAGTACCTTAAGGAGAATGACATTTGGTCCCGTGCCTTGTCCACCCTTAGTGCCTTTAATCCTTCCAGAACCATGTCCTCTGTAATCTCTACATCAGTTACCCCTCCACTACCCACTCCACCCCTCCCTTGGGGTATCTGCTGCCCTTTCTCCTTCATGAACACAGAGCAGAGGTATTCATTTAATGCCTCTGCCTGATCCACCCCCTTTTCCTCCCACCCTCCATCCTTCCTAATCCTCACAATCTGGTCCTTGTTCTTCTATCCTTCTATAATGCATCTGAAGAAGTCCTTTTCTCCTTCCTTTATACCCTATGCCAGTCTCAGCTCTCTTGAAGCCTTGGCCACTCTGACTAGCCTGGTAACCTCCCTGGACTTCTTCGTATATTCATCCTTGTCACCCCTTTTCCCAATGTCTTGAGTTTCCGATATGCCATTCTTCTTGGCTCTCACCCCTCCATAACCTCTCGAGTCAGCCAACTGGGCTTCTTTGCCCTTCTATTCTTACTCTGTGTCTTTGTACAAGTCCCAGTGGCTTCTGTCAGACCTTTTTTAATAATATTGCATTTTTGACTAGCATCCATGTCTGGGTAAATTCCTGCCAGATACCTACCCAAAATTTCCCCCATCCTTTTGCATTCCACCCCTTTAAAGTCAATCACCCTGGTCACTGTACCCCGTGTTTCCCTACCCAAATTGAGAGTGAACTGATCACTCCCAGCCAGTACGACTAGTAGCACTATAAAACTTCGTACTGTTTGTACCTCTGTTGCCTGCCATTTTCAAGTGATTTCATACCTTCATTCACTCTCTCCAGCACCCCTCCCTCTTGCTCTCCGTTCCCGTTCCCCGCCCTGACCTCTTCCATCCTTTTCTTTGTGTTATGACCACTTAATCCCCTTAAATCTCTTATCAGTCTGGTCTCTATTTTACCTGCAGGCACTACCAGGTCCAACATCCCAGAAGCAGTGGTCACAGCGAGAACACTGTCTGTTCCAGGCCATCCATTCCAGGAGCCTGCTACTGCAATGGGAGGTACTGATATAGCCACTCCTCACTTCAGCTCACTAACAGCGCCACGTTCATAGTGTGTCACCACTTAGCCTCATCCCGCTGTCCTACTCCAGCTACCCTCCCTCCCTAAGTTGGTCTTGAATTTATAGGTGTAGGTGCACTTATAAAACAATCAGTCAACTTTTGCACCCCTTCCCAATCTTGCACATGGCTCAATCCTTCTCCCCTTCCTGAGCACTACCATTGCACTCAGTACTCCTTATACCCTCCCTGTCTAGAACAAATCCAGCCCCACATTAATTTCACAATTCTTGGCTCCTATACTCTTCTAAGTGCTCAAGAACCGGAACCCTTAGAAATCTGGCTGAGTAAGGTATTTCCATGGATTTTTTAACTATGTTAGTGTCAGGCAGAATTTGTTGTTGCATTTTGTAGGGTCAACTAGTGGTCCCATTTTCTCCTGCATTGTTATTGTTGTACATGCTATAGTTATATAGAACTGTTATTTACAATCTTTCACTAAAATACAGTTTAGAGATGTATTCTATTGAACTGCTTTAAACGACATGTAATGTATGCTGTTAGAGGGTGGATTGTAGTCACCTTACCTTTAATTCTCATCTACAGACAGTCTAAAGTGATTTGAGCTGCAGTAATTGCCATATCATTTGTTAGCTTCTGCTTAGCTTCAAGATAATTTATTTCAATATTCCTGCTGCCTATTGCCTTTTCCAATTAATTAACCCTGCTTAAAATCCTATTTTTCTAATCACTTTCCTATCGACTGTCCTACCCTAGTTCTTCCTTATTCTCTCTCTCACATTCACAACTCTCTCTTCAGCAGTAATACTCTTTATCACCCTCTCCCTCCTCCCTCTCCTTTTCACTTATGATCCTCTACATCCTATCACTCTCCCCTCACTACCCCACTCCTACCATGTTACTTCTTATGCATCTCCAACCTGTCCCTCTTCCTGCTTCCATATCCTATCCCGCTCCCAAGTAACCTAGCCCATCACTCCTCCCATCCACCTGCATCCACCTGGCATCCACCTGCATCCACCTGCATCCACCTGTATCCACCTGGCATGTCTCTGATCCAGGTGCCACCACCTCCACCCACTCCCCACACTACTCAGTCCCTTTCCACCCTGACTGGGAGGGGAATCCCTGTCACTGCCCAACTCTTAATCTCCCTACTCCTGTTGATGGCAGGTGACATCAAGCCCAACCCAGGACCCACACCCATCTCCTCTCCCAAAGGCCTGCTATTTGCCCCCCTAAATATTAGAAGTCTCCTTCCTAAGGTAGACCTCTTTCAACCTATCATCATCCCCCTAAAGCCAGATGTGCTAGTTATCTCGGAATCATGGTTCTCCCCTAAAATCTATGTTAATGCTATCACTATCCCTGGATACTCCTTAGTTAGACAGGATCATTCTGGCAGAGGTAAGGGTATTGCCATTTATATCTCCTCTACTATCAAATACACTGCTCTTCTATCTGTCTCCCTCTCCTCAGCCTACAAGATGATCCTATTAAAACTTTCCCTTCCCCACTCCCTCCCTATATTCTTAGCTGGTACCTGTTTCCACCCTGGGCTCCACTTCTCCTCAATTACTGACCTTCTCACCACCATCTCCTCTCACTCTTCCCCCAATAAGCTGCTTATCCTTGTGGACTTTAATATGAACTGGCTCTGCTCCTCCAACTCCAAAATTCTCCCTGCTACCTCATCTTTACATTTCTCTCAGTTAATCACTGACTCCACTCATCACAACATTAAATCACAAAATCACTCATTGCTGGACTGGGCACCTACCATCCACCCCATCACATATCTGCTTCTGGCACCCTCCTGGATGCCCTCAGCGACCATCACATGGTTTACTGTGTTCATAAAATCCAACTCCCAAAAGCTCCTCCCAATATCCTTTTAATCTGGTCATTTAGATTCTTAGACCCATCTGGCCTCCACAATGACCTGGCAAATGCAGACTGGTTGCCCATGTCTTCCTCCAGCTCCATCGACTCAGCCCTTGTCTTCTTCCACCTTCCTATCCATCTGGGATAAGCACATCCCCTTAAGGAAAACTAGAGTCAGAAGCACCCACCTCCCCCTGGATCTCTGCAAACCTCCTTGCTTGTCTCTATGCTAGAGACTCAGCATGGATGGCTCACAGTCCTCATGCTACCCCAAGACTGGTTCAAATACCACACACTGCATAACACCTGCAGGGTTCTATGTGATAATGGTGATCGCACAAAGGCAATCTCCATTACGGTGAATGTACATTGGCAAAAATCAATGTTGCCGATGTACACCCCAGCGCACAGCAAAAGGGCGCTGGGAACTTACATTTTTTATGTTTATGTGGGGGGCTGCGAAGCCCCCCACACCCCCTACTAACCGATTCTCAACTCCAGGGAGGTACATGTTGGGAGGGGGTTGCAAATTCAACAAAAAAATAATTCAGGCTTGGCGCAACAAAATGTATGCACGCCTGGACCCAAACCTGGCATCCTTGCAGCTGAAGCCTGCGACCCACAATCCATGCCGCGGGGCAGCTCAGCAGTCTGTTGCTGTAACATGCCACACAAACTCTCCCTCCCTTTCCACCGTGCTCGCCCCCCCCCACGAGTGTGTGTGTATATATAGCGACAGGATGTCGCTATACCTGCAGTTGGCCAGCCTATGCAGTAGCCCTCCAATAAGGCGCTGTTATTGAGTCGCCCTTTTTGGTGTGCGCCTCAATAGCGAGCACCTTTATCATTGGATACCTACCTGCATCAGAGCCATCAGACTAGCCAAAGCAGAGCACTTTTCCACTAACTTCCAGAACACCATTAACCACCCTTCCAAGTTCTGGAAGTTTTTTCATGCCCTATTCTCCCATAAAGCCCTTTCCACGGACCCATCCTTAAAGTGAATGATGTCCCTAACTCCAACCCTCTTTCAGTGGCCAATGAGTTCAACACCTACTTCACCTCCTGTGTTTCCACTCTCCTCTCCTCACTCCCTCCAGCATCTCAACTGTCTCCCACCCCAAACACCCCTTCTCTATACCTTCCTTTCTCCTTCTCTCATATCTGTCCTGCTGTCACTTTTAAGGCTCTCCTAACCCTCAACCCCAACAAGGGTAATAGTCCTGATGGCCTCGGTCCTAAACTACTCCATCTCTCTGCCCCAGCAATTGCTGTCCCTATCTCCTCCCTCCTTTCTCTCTCTCTTTTTCTCCCATGGCTCTGTCCCCGGAGCCTGGAAACATGCCACCATTATCCCCCTCTCTAAAGGAGGTGACTCCTCTATCCCAGGCAACTATCACTCCATATCTCTCCTTCCAACTCTGATTAACTCCAGGAGCACCTGGTTTTATCTCAACGCTCCCTCTTCCTTAACTCCACAGCTTTATTCACCCCTTACCAATCTGGGTTCCATAAATCTCACTCCACCTCCGCATCCCTCCACCAGCTTACTGACTCCCTTCTTTCTGCTATGCACTAGGGCCATATTACCTCAGCCGATTTTGTTGACTGGGCCAAAGCTTTCAACATTGTTGCCTACCACCTCCTCCTCACCAAGGTTGCTGCATCAGGGCTCTCAATCCCTGCCTCTAACTGGTTCCACTCCTACATTAAAGGCAGGAATCAGTCAGTTAGAACTGGTAATTCCACCCCCCCAATCAGTACTGGTGTCCCCCAAAGCTTCGTTCTTGGCCCAATGCTCTTTTTAATTTTCTTAAATGACCTCCCTGCTGCCTGCACCCCAATGTCCATTCATATGTATGCTGACGATACAGTTCTGCTTGCCTCTGGCCCTTCTCCCTCTGATTTGCTGCCCAGTCTACAAATTGACTTTGATAAAGTTCAGTACTGGTTCTGGACAAATCAGCTGGCTCTAAATGCCAGGAAAATGGTCTCCGTGACTTTGGCTCTAGGCAAACACTCACCAGGATTGCTGCTTCACCCTACTTCTATATCCTGGATGGGTTTGCCATTGAAGTGGTCCCATCTTTCAGATACCATGACAGTCATCTCGACTTCTCTGAACATCTGGATGCCATTTGCAAAAAACTCCATCCCAAACTTGGAGTGCTTTACCACAACCACAGCTGCATTCCTCTGCAGGCCAGCAAATCCATTGTTCAGAAAATGATTCTGCTGCTATTTGACTATGGAGACATTGTCTATAGCGTTATGACTAAGTCCACCCTGTCCAGACTGGACCCACTCTTTCATTCCTTCTGCCACTTTGCACTGGATGCTCCTCCTTGAACTCACCACTGCACTCTCTATACTTTCCTCTCTTTCCCCACACTTGAGGACAGACACCTGGCCCATTGCACTACTTTCATAGCCAAATACTGGTTGGGCTCGCTTCCTTTCTAGCTTTCCTCCATCATCTCCCACCTCACCCTCCCCTATGCCCTTCACAGGTCCACATTCCACTCCCTAGCTCTCCCATCCAGATCCTCCTCAGCTGGCCAAGCTGCCTTCGCCTACCATTTCCCCAAACTCTGAAACGCACTCCCGTTACACATTTGGTTAGACTCTTCTTCTTTGTTTCTTGACCACCTCCTTTCTAAACTCACCACTCCCTCTTGTACCTACTACTGATACCACCTATTCATCTGCTTGCAATGACTCAGCCTGTATGACATGATTGTATATTACCTGTGTATTACCAGAACTGACACTCTAGTGTACTTAGGTTTTGTGTACATATGTGTAATTTATTCTGTGTATTATCTCTACATTCTGTATATTTTTCCTATATTTACTGTTCACAGTATTTTAATCATGATATAATCCCTCCTCCCCTCCCATAATGACACATCTGGAAACAAGCTATTTCAACTCAGGATGTCTTTTTCTGGTGAAACGCTTCACATAAATATAAGTAAATAAATACCACCAGATGGACCACTAATTTGTAATGCTCTGACTTTCTCTGATCACGAAGTGCAATCTTTTACTTTTTCCCTGCATTGTTTGCATTGTGTTTTGTTGTGTAGAGCTGTGTTGTAACTGTGTTGCTGTGAGTTTTATTGTGTCTTTGACATTTTTGTTATATTTAAAGTAGTAATGAGGATGAAGTCATGCTTTTTACATTAATTGAAAAATGATTTGTTACAGATGTGCTTTACAGTTTCTGCAGTAAAGAGCAATTGTGAAATTTCATCTCGAGAATAAATTAATGAAGAAAACCTGTTGAACAGGTGTAGTATTCCTGCACTCATACCTGGATTCATACTAAGAATTTAGAGATAGTAGAATGTGTGCACACCTATATTTTCACTATCTCAGATTATTTTTTATCTTCTAGATTCCCCCATTCATCTAGTTGTCTAATTTATTTTTGAAGGACGTTTGAATACTACTAGCCACTATATCAGCTGGTAAAGAGTTCCATAACCTTGCTATTTGTCTTTGTGCAATACATTGTCCATTTATCTGTTTCAAAACTGCTGTTTTTAACCTATCTTCTTGTGAAGTGGTTGTCTATGTAGAACGTAATTCCCAATTCCTCCAAAATGTCGATATCTGTGTGGAGATTACAGAATAATAAGTGGTCCCTCCTAATTCTTCTTCTTCTATGAAGAATGTGTAAGGACAGTCTGTGTAATCTTTCTTAATATTCCAGGTGTTCTAGTCCCCCCGTCATCCTTGTTGCCTTTCTTTGTACTCTTTAGTATTTATAACCTTCCTCCAGTGTTTCTGTGGTCTCTCCTGGATCATATCTCACTTTGTAGTGGTCAGTAATTTAAATGTCTAGCCCCTAAGCATATTTCCAACTTTGCTGTTTTCTAGATATGACTTGTTCCCTTAGACTGCTTTTATCTTATTTTTGTAAATGTTACTGTTGTACGGAAATTGTCTTATAGTTACCCTCACTGATGGTGCACTGGGAATTGAGTCAGCTGAAGCTCAGCATGGCTTCCTTGCTAAAACATTAAAATCAGCTAGTAACATAGCAACACAGAAAGATAAAGAATGTTGTCAGAAAAAAAACATTGGTCCATCCAGTCTGCCCTATAATACCCCTTTTTAATCAACATTTTTTATTGTTTTTATCTTTAAAAAACAAAGTATGACATATATAGCAGCAATGCAGCATATTATACAATACATAAAATCTAAATTTTGATAATAATCCAATGACATTTACTCATTAGAGTAGACATTTTTCTGTAGATTCCACTATTAAAAGGATTATTTCATTCAGTATGATGATAACTCTTGTGGCCCTTACTTATGCAATGCACCATATGACTGTATTATGAGGGTTCAGCATATTAAGGAACATTAAGAACAAGTGGTTAAAGTCATTACTTAGCTGGAAGTCTGTTTCTCAGAATTGAAAAGAAAGGGAACAATACTTTCTTAAAAATATCTAGCTTATTACTTACTATTGCAGCAACTCTTTCATTATTTGCTGAAAAACCTACACTGTTACACCATTCATTAGCTGATGGGGGAATGGGAGATTTCCAGTACATCAATAATAACCTTTTCAGAGCAAGGGGGGCTGCAAAAACCCAATATTTTTGCAGATTGCTTAAGAAAGGTACCTCTGTATCTATACCCAAAATAAACAGTTTACCTGAGAATGGTAGGTTAACATTGGTTACTTCCTCACACACTTTATGTACTATACTCCAAACATTTTTAATGACTGCACAGCTCCAAAACATGTGCATGAGGCCTACATGCTTTTTCTGACACCTCCAACAAGGGTGTTCCTGTAAATAATGCATTTCTTCTAAGCGTTTAGGGGAGTGATAGTAACAGTGAAGAATTTTAAATTGAATAGTCCTACCTTGGACCTCTCTGCTACTCAGATAAGCAATTCTCCAGGTTCTCAACCATTCCTCTTCTGTCAGAGTCTCTCCTAATTCTGATTCCACTTCAGTCTGGGTGCTTGTGAAGGTGAAATAATGTTTTCAGTGTTAGCTATGTATTTATATTACATACCTGCTCCTTTTTTTAATGATGCTAACCGCACCAATTGTTCACATTCATTGTGTTTAGGAAGAGTAAAATCAGGTGCTAAAATAGAGCTCTGTAATGCCTTCCTAAGCTACTGACAGTTTGCAGATTGAATATTTTGCAACTTAAATTTACTCCTTACTTCTGCAAATGAAAGCAAAGTCTGACTTTCTTCCTTTATTAGATCCCCTATCTTTGTTATACCCACTTTTAACCATACTCCTTCATGCAAAGGCCTCCCACCATATCCTACATTTGTATTGTTCCAAATTGTAGTGAGTTTAGTGGGAAAGCTTGTAAAATCAAGAATACTTTTAACTTCTTTAATCGTGCGAAGAGAAGAAGCTATACAGGGGTTATCTTTGATTTGTGTCATGATCTTAAGGAATAGCATATCAGAAAGTTTGAATGGGTAGACAAATGCTTTCTCCACTGACTTCCACATTGGATTATCAGTTTCATTTTCCTCAACAATATATTTAACAGCTTGTTTAAATAAAAAGGAGATATGTTTTTTTTTTCCAGTTTGGTACGTCAAAGCCTCCTTCAGTCCATGGTCTTCTAAGTTTCTGAATAGATAATCTAGGCAGTTTGGACCCCCATAGAAACGTCCTCATCAGATTCTCTATTCTCTTAAATATCTTATTGTTAATTCTTAGTGGAATACTCTGAAAAAGGTAAAACAGTCTTTGGGCTACCATCATTTTGATGGCATTAACTTTACCCTATAAAGACATATGCAAGTCTTGCCGCTTTAAAAGATTACACTGTACAGTTTTTAGCAAAGGTGAGATATTCAGATCTATTATTTTACCTATATCTTTGACTATTGTAAGTACAAGATATGTAATTTACTTTTTAAATTGTTCCTTAGGATCTGATCCACCTATCCCTACTGGCTTACCCCCAAGTCACCCAGCCTGAAATCCTTCTGTGATGAAGTTGGCTTAGCCCAGTTAGTCGGTGAACCCACTAGAACCAATACATCCAATCCCGACAACAGTTCTCTACTTCATGTCACACTTTCTATGCATCCCCACAAACTACTTCACTCTGCAGTCTTCCACAATGACAAGAGTGATCATGGGGTGGTTGTTTGTACAAGATCACAAATTATTGCCTGACAGCAAATAACAACCATAACTAAGCAGTCCTTTCACAAGATTACTGCATTGGACTACTAATCCGACTTGAGCAAAATTAGATGGCAAGACCTCTACATTGCCAAAACAATCAATGAGGCGGTCACTGTCCTTAACGACAACCTCACTGTGCTGGCCAAAAAGCATGCCCCTTTGATCAAAGTCAGGGTGCATAAAGCATCCAACCCATGGTTTACATCAGATCTCAAGGATACACTCCTACGCCATGATAAACTCTGGGCTAAGGCTAGAAAATGCAAAAGCCCAGCTGACTGGCAAGCATTCAGAGCAGCTAGAAAAAACCTGTGTAAAACAAATTCATGCAAGCAAAGACAACTATTATGTCTCCGCCCTTGAATAGGTTAAAGGGAATTCCCCAAAAATTTGGAAGACACTCAAGACCATTGAAGGTCGGACTGTAGCCCCCTCCATCCCTCTGAAGAGCCTCAGCAATGGTAGGGCTTTAGAAAACAGCTGCCTAATCCTCAAGGAAATCAACAAACACTATGAAGAAGTCGAAGATTCACTTCTTAACATAGGCATTCTAAAAAGTGCAGGGGACAATGGTCTAGAACCTTTTTTCTTAAACTAGGCTATCTCAACCTCACTGCCCTATACTCCACATATTCAATCTTTCCATTTCCACTGCCACTGTTCCCTCCTGCTGGAAATCTGCCCATGTCCTCCCATAATTCAAGTCTGGGGACCCATGCTACCTAAACAACTATAGGACCATCTCAATCTTACCTGTCCTCTCCAAAAGTCCTCGAAAAGCTAGTTTACTCCCAAATGCAAATCCATATTGAATAATCTTCAATCCTCAACCCTGCGCAATCTGGCTTCTGGCCCAACCATGGTACAGTCACTGCTCTAGCCAAAGTTAGCAATGAATAGATCACAACCATGGACTCCAAGAAAGTTACTGGTGCAGTATTTTTAGATCTCAGCAAAGCACTCAACATTGTTGACCACAATCTGCTAGTCTCAAGCCTAATAAAAGTAGATGCCGTTCCCCCCCCCTTGCTGCCCAGTGGTTTACCAGCTACCTATCTGAAAGGACCTAGAAAGTAAGAGCTGGTGGCCTCTTTTCTGTATCCCTCCCAGTTGTCAGGGGAGTTCCGCAAGGCTCCATAGTAGGTCCCATCCTCTTCTCCCTGTACATCAATAACCTTGATGCACATATATCCCAGTCCCATCTGCATTTCTTTGCTGATGATACTGTACTGTATACATGAGGCCCTACACTGGCTGAAGTAAGGGATGTACTCCAAGACAACTTTGCACAACTAGAAATCAACCTAATCAATGCCAAACTACTCCTCAATGTCAAGAAAACTAAGGCCATGATCTTTACCCCAAAACATCACCTCCACTTCCCTTGCTAACACGCACAAAGAATTCATCATTACTTCCCTAGGTGAACCCCTTGAAATCACCTCCAAAGTCAAATAGCTTGGTATGTGGCTAGACAACAAGCTTTCCTTTCACGACCACCTCGACGATCTGGCAAAGAGGCTAAAAATTAGGTTAGGTTTTTTCTTCCATAACAAGTCCCTCTTTCCACTGGATACCAAAACTAGGCTGTTCCAGGCCACTTTCTTGCCACTACTCGACTATGGAGATCTAACCTATTCCTCTGCAAAGGCCTCAGGACTCAACAATCTAGATGTCCTCTACCACCGCATCATACAGTTTATGATAAACATACCCTACCAAACCCACCATTGTAATTTGTACCTAGCCACTGGCTAGCCATCACTCTTAACTAGATGCACACTTCATGCTGGTATTTGGACTCTTAAGTGACTCCTGAACAAGTTCCTGAACTATCTCACAACCCTTTTCCTTATTTCCCATAGCGCCTACTCTCTTAGGAAAAATTACCTCCTCCTCCTCCTCGATGTACCGAGAACTCACACTTCATTTGGCAAGTGGGCCATATTGAGCATACTCCCAACTATCTGTAACCAGCACCAAGGCGTGCTGAAGCTTCCCGGTACTGTCCCTGTCAGTCTATTTAAAAGGTTGGCTGCAGCAAAAATAAAAGATATGTGCAGCTGCTTCTAAATCCTAGCTCACTGCTCTAATCCTAGCCCACTACTTCCTCTTACTTACCTGGAAATTAGCTGCCTTGATACTCTGAAACAAGCACTTTGTACCACTTTTCTGTACTTGTATTTTTGTATGTCATTGTCATTTTTATGCAACATGTTAATGCTTGCCCATAATTCTGTACTTGAATTTGTGCTGTTTTTTTGATTATGCAATCTGTAATTACCTTTCTGTGTCAAAGGACCTCCTTGTGAATGATCTTGCTCAATGGAGTTTTCCTACATAAACTTGAACTTGAACTTGAACTACCATTTTTATAGGTCAAGGACTGATTGCTAAAATTTACATTTTAATCCTGTTCAAGCTCAGCCCAGAAATTTGTAAGAAATCCTCTAACAACTTGCTTAGAATATTAAATGAATCCTCAGAGTTTACAGTTGAAATTAACAAGTCATCAGCATATGCAAAAACCTTGTTAGATATACTATTTGTTTTACTCCCACACACTCTCTTCTCATCTGTAATTTTCCTAATCAGTGGTTCTATAGCTAAAATGAATAAATATGCAGATAGATGGCAACCCTGTCTGGATCCTCTAAAAAGATTGAACTGCTCTGATATTAAGCCATTCGTTATTACTCTGGCTGTGTGTCTATTATATAAAGTCCTAACCCAGGAAATCATATTCTCCCCTACATTCATTTGTGCTAAAACCAAAAAACAAATATTTCCATTTCAGGGAATCGAAGGCCTTGCAAAAATCCAGAGCCACTATGCCTGCTGGGGTGTTCAGTTTAGAAGCTGACCATATAACATTCAAACACCTTCTAAAATTATCTGCCCTGAACTTCCAGGAACAAACCCAACTTGTTCTTTGCCTAGTAATTTAATTAGATGCATTTTAAACCTAGTTGCCAGAACCTTTGAGAGGATTTTGTTGTCCACATTCAAAAGTGAGATGGGTCTGTAACTTTCACATGCCAATGAGTCTCTACCTTGTTTTAAAATAAGCGTGATATAGGCCTCTCTCAGAATCGGGGAGTGCATTTCTGTCTGGTATTTCTTTAAGCATTTCTAAAAGATATCTACAAGACTGTTCAGCCAGACATTTATAAACATCTGCCGGCAATCCATCTGGTCCTGGTGCCTTATTAGAAGGTAGCTCCTTTACGGCTAGCGCTACTTCCTCCATGCATATGGGTCTACTCATATCTTCCCTATCAACATCTGACAAAGTTGGGATTTTGACTGATTTGAGATACTGTCCCATAATATTATCTGGGACCTCCTCAGAGCTTTGGTATTACTTTAAGTAGAAGTATCTAAATTAATTATTTATTTCTTTGTTAGTAACCACAACAGAATTTGATTTACTTCTGATGTCTGCTATGACATTTTGACTTTGCCTTCCTTTAAGCCTATACACCAATAGTTTGCCTGCTTTCTCACCCATTTCCCAGTATTACTGCCTTGTTCAAAACAATGCATACTCTGCCGTAGCTGAATAAACCTTATTCATCTCATACTTAAAACTGGCAAATTTAAATAATAATTGTTCATCTGAATTATTCAGCCTTTTGAAATCCTGCTCAAGCAAGTGTAACTCCTTCTCTTTTTTTCCAAGTTACTCTGAGATTCCTTTTTCCCAAAAAGATGAACAACTTATTATTCTTCCTCTGATGAACGCCTTAAAGGCATCCCACAAACACGCGTAGGAAACTTCCCCGTTATCATTATTTTGGAAATATTCTTCAATTTCTTTCCCCAACCAGAGTTTAAAATCAGTATCATTTAACACAGAGTTATTCATCTTCCATCTCCTAGACCTCTCTTGCCCTACCCCAATAGAAACTGATAGCTTTAAAACTGCATGATCTGAAATAATGATGTCCTTTAAGCAGACGCTGTTGACACCCCCTACCACGTTTTTGGAGCATCAAGTAATCAATCCTACTGTAGGAGTTATGCCTAGTTGAATAAAAGGAATAGCCTCTGTCTGTAGGGTGAACAAGTCTCTAGGTATCTACTAGATTTAAGTCCTCAACCATTTTGTGAAGGGACAGCTGGGATTTGGATTTATTCCCAAGTGAGGAGTTCAGTTCCTGTTAAGAATAGAGTCCTTAACTTCATTGAAGTCCCCACCCAAGATAACATCATGGTCCTTAATGGAACCAATCCTGGTAGAGATGAGGCAAAAAAACATGTCTCTGAGAACTAGGGGCATATAAGTTACGAATGACTACTTTGTATGCATCAGTAGATCCTTTTAAAATTTGGAACCTACCCTCTACATCTGCATAATGATCAGATTTGATAAAATTAACTCCTTTCCTTATCAGAATCACTGTACCTCTCTGTTTGGAGTTAAATGCACTGTATTCTGCCAAGGCTGTCCAAGATCTAACTAATTTAGCAGCTTCTATAGGCAATAAATGTGTTTCTTGAAGTAATGCAATGTCAATTTTGTTTTTAGCTAAGTATGATAGAATCTTTTTATGCTTAATAGGTGACCCTACGCCTTTTACGTTCCACGAACATATATTCAGATTACTCACAGTCATTTCTAATAACTATATAACTTATGTGTTATACAAAACAATAATTAATAAAGCCCAAGAAATATCTTTTGAATAATTAGTTAACAGTAAATAATGGAGAAAAAAAAAACAGATTACTCTAAATGAGTTTCAGCAAAGTCAAATGCCAGTTATAGTCTATATTGAGAATAAATAAAAAAAGTCATAACTCTATTAGTAGGAATTATACTTGTAACAGAATAGCTAACAAAAAACAATTAGTGAATTAAAGTTCTAAACCTTAGCTTCAAAAAATAACTATATAGAACAGCAAAGTACTATAAATATTATAAAAGATAAAATCCAAAACAAATAAAGGACTACAACCAGTAGGTTGGAATCTACTGTGTCTCCAGTGCCCACCGAACTTCTACAAGTCCAAGGGGATAATCAGGAGTACAAACACTTATCACAATGTTGTCTTCAACCCACATATTACTTTCTGAGTGAGCTCTTAATTCGTAATAAATGTAAAGCAGCAAGTGTCACCATTTACAGCAGATATAAGAAAACAAGCCATTACAATTCGTATATAGCCAATATTGTACCTGAGCCTCAGGGATATGATGGAAAGAGAGGAAAGAGACAGAGAGAGAGAGAAACAACAACAACAAAAAAAAAACATGCTGCCCTTCTTCATCTAGATGCCCAACTTGACTTAACTAATAAACTTGTGTAATTTGGAATTTTCTGTGCTAGGAGCTTCTGGCTAATAAAAGCACGGAGAGGAGGAGCATCTCAATTATGATTATTAGCTCCAACTTTTTATAATTAAAATCCCCAAACTGGAATGCACGCTTCAGCCAGAGAGGTGAAATTATTTTGCATTACTAGAGATTTTTTATTTGTTGCTGTCATTATCAGAACAGTATACTTGACTGCCTAGCACCAACATTCTTACTGAACATAAACAGGCATCTTCTGTATTCAATTTTATTGAAACCAAATAAATATTGGCAGCATGATTAAATAAAGGGAGAGAAGAGAATAAAACTAAATATAACAATACAATAAACATCAGACTAGTATCGAGGAGGGAGGGAGCATCAAATCCACTGAACTCAAGCTAAAATTACAGCAATATCTAAGGTGTTGACAACCTGTGTAAAAGCAGTTATTTATAAGCTACCTTTGTCAGCTGTAAGTGTTGAGTTAACTAATGTCTGCATGCTTCAGTCATTTAAACAAAACAAACTTCTTGTGATAACTTTGCATTTCTAATAAGCGACTAGAATTAAAAAGATCTCTGCTTGCTTAGAAACAATATATTAAATTTCTGACCAATAGATTTTCTTACATATGAAAGGCATAAACATAACATCATATATCAGTTGCAATGATACAGCCCCTGTCATACTATACTATTGTGGGCATTTGTAATCTTCCTCAGCTGCAAACAGCTAGATCAAACCCTCTTTTAGGCACAAAACAAAGGCGTTTCACCTTCGCATTACTCAGCATGCTAATCCTCAGCAATTAAAATTCAAATCCAATTGAGGGTTACACTTGTGATCCCATCAAACTAGTAGAACATTTCTCAGTCCCATCTGTGCCACAACAGGAAGTGTCCCCTAGGGAACCTGCATATCCTGCAATAACAATCCTTGCTGGGAAGTAATCCCTGTAGGAGCAGTAACCCTAAGGCATTCCATACTAGTTGACCCTGTAAATCTATCTGATTCCAGGGTTGCTCTGGAGGATGAAGAGCACACATTGTCTCAGCTCCTGTTGCATTTTCTTGGATTGCAGGTTGCTGGTCTAGGGATGCTTGATGGACAAGGTAATGATTTAGCCTTTCAACTGATGCCTGGTGATTGTGAGCAAACACTTTGGTTTGCTATGATTGAAGAGTATAGATGAGGAGTGGATACCTTTGGGCTATGCTCTGAATTGATATTATCCTGTGAGCCTCTAGCCTGATCTCAGAGCTGCTGGGCTCTAGAATGAGGGTCATGGACCTTAGATTCTAAATCCTGCTTACTGCGTGTATCACACACTGTATTTGAAAAAGAATAGTGGTTAGGTTGGGTAGTCAAGGAGTCAATATTTTGTATTTCACTTTTACCATTTAAAATCTGCCAAGCATCTTGTACTGAATTACATCTTATGTAGGACCCTTTCTCCTCTCGAATAACCAGTGTGGCAGGGTGTTTGAAATAATACAATAGTCCTCTCTGTTGAAGCTGCTGTTTATCATCCAGAAATCATTTTCTCTTTTCTATGATTACTGCTGAGAAATCTTGGTAAATTGAAATTCTCTCTCCCCTCCAATTTAATGTTTTTTTATTTCTAGCCAACCGTAATATTTCCTCCTTAGTGGTAAATCAAAGCAAATAAGCTACAATCGGTCTGGGTCCCACATTTGAAGCCTTAGGACCCTAAGACCAATGTACATGCTCAATTTCTAGTGGCCACGGCCACTGATGTCCCAAAAAGTCTGGAATGAAATGCTGTAGGAAATTCACCATATTATCTCCTCCCACGCCTTCAGGAACCCCTATAAGCCTCAAATTATTACGTTGACCCCTATTTTCCAGATCATCTACCTTGTTTAACAAATAGGCACTCTGACTGCTCTGTTTCTGGGCTATTTGCTGTAAATAATCCACTGTATTTGTAAGGTCACTTATTTTCCCCACGTTTGTTTAAATTTTGACAGAAATTTCTTCACTGTGTTTTGCTGAAGCTGTTGTTATAACTAGTTGTAAGTCAGCAAGCATCATTTTCAATTGGTGTACGTCTCTTTTTTTTGCATTAATGTTATCTAGGCTACATTCCTGGTTAGTTGGAGCAGTACTGACAGCTGCCACTTTTGAAGTATCAGCCAACATCATGGAACAAAGCGGAGGCAGAAAGCCCAAGATGTGTAAACCATAATAAAATAAAAAGTACTTTAAACTCGTATGCGATTTTCTGCTGACACGTAACTGCTATATTCTCATGAACAAAGACAAACTTACTGACTAATTAAAATATTGGAATGAGCCTATAATATAATTTAGTTGTG
This sequence comes from Neoceratodus forsteri, assembly GCA_016271365.2. Classification (NCBI taxonomy): domain Eukaryota; kingdom Metazoa; phylum Chordata; order Ceratodontiformes; family Ceratodontidae; genus Neoceratodus; species Neoceratodus forsteri. Next base: position 31,956,211 of record CM028129.1, read on the forward strand.
GGTGTACAGCCAGCATGACAGAGTCCACCCTCCATCTCTTTCAAGCTCCAGCATACGTTCCTGCCATATTATACCCTATCCTATTTTAATACCTATTGTCTGGATCAGATATTCATCCTTGCCTTCTTCCTTGTTAACTCCTGCCTTACTGCTACCCCGAGTAACTATTAGACTCTTAACTCTGTCCCACATTGCCTGACATGATTAGTGGTTTTGCACCTCATCACCTCTGCCGGTAGGCTGTTCCATAGCTCAGCCATGCTCTCTGTAAAATAAAATTTATGTCTCTCCTGAATCTCACTCCACCAAATTCCACTCATGTCCTCATGTTTTGAACTGGGACATTTGCAGGGCATCCACGGGAAGGCTGCAGGACCACAGGGGGATGCTGGAACTCAGTACAGGTAACTGATAGGTACTAGGCAGATTTTGCAACGTGAACCTAGGAATTGCCTATATGAGGTAGCCCAACATGGTACATTATGAAGGTGAATCTGTAAGGTTAAGGGACAAGCACCCTTTCTAGGGTAGGGTGTTGTAGGAAATAGCTAAAGGAGTTTCAGGTAGGTGGAGCTCAGTGCAGTTAGTACCAGAGTACAGTTAGGTTTTCTTAGGAGTCAAGTAGGTATTGTTGTATGGGAGCAGTCAGATAAAATGAAGCACAGGTACAGGAGGGACATAGTCAGCTGTAGGGACTGAGACAGTTATCTGTAGGATAGGACATTGCCCCATATGTAGGGCATTTGCAGTGGCCCAGGCACATCTGTTAGCATGAAGGAGGGTGATATCCTGGCTGCATCACCAGATGAGCTAGTACCCTCAGTCACACCTGGCACCCACACTCCTCCTGAGGCCCACTGGCCAAGGGGTCTGGGGGATGGTAAGGAAGGGAAGAGGTGACAGGGCAGCCACAAGGAAGTCATCCCAGTAAGTATATTTCCACAACTCCTGCTGGAATATGTCCTTGAGAGCTTAGCATACTATGAGCTATCTGCTGAGAAGACATCTCCATGAGCTAGATACATAATACTGTTGGCAGATAAGGCTCCGTCCAGTCTGCCCATTTATTCTAGTAGAAATAATAATGATTCATCACTGCCAGATCTACATAAATGTTGAAATTACACTTGAGAACTCAACCAGAGGTGTTTGGAAGTTTTAATTCACAATCATAGTTACTGTGAAGTCTTTTCTTTATTGTATTTTATTTTATTTATTACAGCTAGGATTACAAGTACCTTTGAGCCAGGCTCTTTTACAAAGGTTCCGCGTCACAGAACAAATGCAATTCAAGTTACAGAAATAGGAACAAAAAATAAAAAGATTAGCATATTAGATTACAATGATAGATCACTACAATGGTTAGAGTAAGTAGAATGTATACATCGGGACATAGAGTAACAGCAGGATGAGTAGGAGGGAGGATGGAAGATGAAGATAAACATGGGGAGCAAAGTTGAAGAGGGCAGGAATTGCAGACAAAGGGAATTGTCAACAACTGGGAGCTGGCTGAAACTACTCAACAAAAAAAAGGGAACGTTTATTGTGGGCAAGAAAAGGTGAGGGAGTGAAGGGGAGAGTCAGGAATGTTGAAAAGAGAGAAGAAAGATAAAGAGGTAACATACAGGAAAGGAGAGGGTGGAGATGTGGTAAGAGATAGTAGGAGGGAACAAAAATGAGAGGGCTGAGGAGATTAAAGGTAGCATTCACAGAAGCTAGAGTCAGTAAGGTGGAGGTGGAATTTATGTTTGAATGAGCCAAGGGTGGTAGTGGAGGAGATGTCAGGATTGAGCGCATTTAACCAGCTAGTTGCTCTGAAGGCAAAGGATCTTTGGCCCTGAGAGGTGCGACATTGGGGAAACTGAAGTAGCTGGTATTCAGAGCCCCTGGTGTTATGTGGCTTTAGTCTTAAACTAAGCATTGCTTGGACTCCCATCGGAGCGAGGCCTATGGTTACTTTCCTAGCCATAATGCAGGTTTGGTATTTTAAACAATTTGAAAGTTGAAGCCAGCCAGATCGGGCATACAGGTCACATGTATGAGTGAGACAGTGAGCACCAGAGATGAGTCTGTAGGCCTTGTTAAGCAATGTTGAAATTCATCTCAGGGCAGTGGCAGAGGCAGAGCCATAGATTATAAGACCGTAATCAATGATGGAGACCACCAAACTTTGGATGGCAATCTTCAGTGCTTCTGCAGTAAGGTGTTGTCTATGTCAGAAAAGTAGGCCTTGGCACATATTTGCTGATTTGGCAACGTTGTCTATGTGTGCCCTATAGGAGAGATTTGAGTCCACGGTTAACCCCAGGTATTTGAAAGACTGCACTTGCTCAAGGGTGTTACCATCGCTGGTAGAGATAGTTAGGAGGTGAGATCTATGCCTGTTTTGAGAGCTGTTAAAGAGCATTACTTTGTTTTTTTTTATGATTGAGGACCAGCTTATGATGTATGAACCAGTTTTCCACTGCGGCAAAGCCTTGCTGAAGATTGGTCTGCAGGAGCACAGGGTCCTTGTGGGAGGAGAAGATAACAGCATCATCAGCATAGAGGATAAGCTGTTTGGTGCAAGATTTGGGAGCATGTTAAGAAACATGCTGAAGAGTAACGGACCCAGGATGGATCCCTCAGGGACTCCAGATCGGACCGGTCTGAGGTCCCAGAGTTTCCCGTCAATTTTGACTCATTGAGATCAGTTTTGCAGATAGCTATTGAACCATGAGACAGTGCCAGGAGAGAGTCCTAAATGCTGGAGTTGTTGGGTCAACAGACGATGGTGGACAGTGTCGAAAGCCTTGGTCAGATCTACGAATACTGCCCCAGTTAAGTGACCCATATCCAACATGCCGTGCAGTGCTCCAGTGAACTCCAGTAATGCAGAAGAGGTGCTATGACATTTTCTGAAGCCTTGTTGTTGTGGGCATAAGATATTGTATTTATTCATGTAATCCCTGAGTTGGTTAGATACTGTGCATTTGAGTGCCTTGGAGAGAGGTGGTAGTATCGAAATCAGTTGATGGTTCGCATGGCAGGTCTTATCCCCACTTTTGTGGACTGGAGTAACTGTAGCCGCCTTCCATTTGTCAGAGAACTGACCAGTGCTAAGGGAGAGATTAAGAATGTGTGTTAATGGGACTAGAACCTCATCCATAGTGAGGGTTAGGAGTTTTAGATACAGTGAGTCGCCACTTGAGCTTGACTTAGAGATTGCTTTGGTGATGTGAGTTAGGTCATTGTGCAGTTTAATTTCTTTGAAGTGGAAAGGTGAGAGGATGGTAGTAGAATCATTGGGGATAGCGTGGGTGGTGTCAAGGAAAAAACCCGGGGGGAGGACGCTGCTGAGATCAGTGAATGCATCATTGAAGGTGTTCACAATGACCAGAGGATCCAGGGTGATGGCATCATCAACCTTTAGTATGGTTGGGGAGGATTTAGTTTGTTTCCCCATAACTTCTTTGATATTCTTCCAAAAATCTGACCCCTTTCCACAGGAGTTTGATAGAGCTTCTATGTAGTAGGCATTTTTCAGTGGCTGTATGGATTTAGTGCAGTTATTGCGGGCACATTTATAGTTCTGTATGCCATGCTGGGTGCCAGAGTCTCTAGCTACGGTCCAAAGGTGGTCCTGAGCCTTTAGCTGAGCAAGTAGATCTCCAGTTAGCCAAGGGTTGCAGAGCACTTTGACTTTTCATTTTTTAAGTGGGGCATAGGTTTCACAGGCTGCATTGAAGGTGGAGATAAAGAGGTCAAGAGCTGTGTTAACATCTGCTGAGAGGAAAACGGGAGACCAATCAAACATACTGAGGTAGAATTTAAGATGTCTTAGTTGGCCATGAGGGAGCACTCTGCTAGTGATGACTTTGGGTGGGAGCTTATGGAATTTATTTGACCATATACATATAGTGGGTGAGTGGTTGCTTAGTGAGAAAGGAAGGACAGAGGTGCTGGCGATATGAGAGGGATGACTGGCAAGGACCAGTCCAGTAAGGTACTAGTGCCTGTTTTATAGTTCTTTCTGGTGGTGGACAGAACCATTTGTGAGAGGTTTGCTGATGATATGGCATCCCGAGATATAGCAGCATCTGATGAGAGCCAATTAATATTGAAATCACCAAATGTAATTGTCACCGCACCTACTGGTTGGGATTTGATGAAGTCCAGAACAGTTGTGAGGCTCTTCCCTTGGTCTTTGGGGGGGATGTAGACTGTGATTATTGTGAGGGTTTTGTTGTGTGCTACTAATAGTAGCTTAATAGGTAAGATCTGAGCAGTGGAGTCATGGAGAGGAGTAGAGATGGGGCAACCTATAAGACAGTCTTTAGTGTAGATTGCACAACCACCACCTCTTTTGGACATGTGGTCCAGTCTGTAGATGTTGTAACCTGGCAATGCAATCGCTGAGTCTGGGATTTTTGGTGACAGCCATGTTTCAACAATTGCTAGAATATCAGGGCTGTGCTGGTTTACAAAGACTTGGATGGCATCAAGTTTAGGGATCAGACTACAGATATTAATAGTGGCGATGGTCAGGCTCCCAGTAGCTTTTGTACAGCCGGCATTGGTGGTAGTCGAAGGGCCTGGATTAGGGTGCACATCTCCTGACATCAAAAGGAGAAGGAGGAGGAGGATCTTCAGGGTGCATGGATGGAGTTTCTTGCAGGTAAGATTACATATTAGTGGTTTGTTGTTACTGGTCTGGCGTCACAGGTGCTTGCCACAGAACATCATATGTGATGAGGGATATAGTAGAGACCATTGCCTGTATCTGTGGGAGATATGGTGCAGCCATTTAAAGGTGTCAAATGCCCTTGAGGGAGAGTGGTGCTCACAGTGTGAGGTACCTCGGTGGTGATATTGGGTATCTAGCTGGTAGATAGAGGGGGGAGAGGGGTGGCAGGCTCCAGGGAGGTAGGAAAGGTGAAGTAGTAATGCAAGGATAGTAAGAGAGAACAGCGTACTGATGGAGGTAGACATGATTAGAGAGAGATTTCAAGTGTGGCTGTGCAAAGCCCAGAATGCAAGAGAAAGTGGTGAAAGGACAGGGGAGAGGGAGGTGTAGAGGAGGAAGAGAGCAGAGTCAGGACAACTGCAACCTAGGAGGGACCAATGAGATGGAGGCTGGGAGGGAACAGAGAGAGGCGAGATGGATCTAGGGTCTATTTAATAAAGGCAGGAGGTGGGGGAGGGGGGTGGTCAAAAATTTTTGGCTTTTCCCACTGAAATGAATGGGCACAAAGCCCTGAGAAATGCTGAGAAAGGAAGGCCTAACAGGAGCCAAGGCACAATGCGGTAGTCCAATCAGGGGTTCCTGCTCAGAGCAAGCAACCAATCACGGCTGCTCTCAGCTTCCCCAGTCTGCGCTGTACACTTACCCGGTTGGGATGGATCCTCTGTGGGACTTCTGTGGTGGTGGTGGTCTGGGCAGGTGGGTGGGCTAGGAGAGCCGCGGCCACATGGGAGCAAGCCTGAGTCAGGGGCGGTGTCTAAGGGGGAAAGAAGAGAGATCGGTTAGCTTTAGGGAGGCGAGGCACAAAAGGGAGTGATGCGGGGCAGTAATCGGTGGGTGTGGGAGGATGACTCCATAGATGGCAGAGAGAGAGGAATTACAATGGGGGGGAAGGTGGCCAGGGACAGACAGGACCAAGTGCAGTTTAGACCTGATGCCAACTGGGCCAAGAGATACAGCAACTAGGGGAAGGAGAAGGTGATAGGAGGCAGCTGAACAATAAAGGAGATTGGGGGGGCAGGGCCAGATCAGCAAAAAGAGAGTAAAAATAATCAGACAGAGAGTCAAGGTGTTTCCCCAGTTATAGCAGGAGTTGTAAGCAGTAAATTAGCTAAACAGATTCTCAATTTAAATACACACAGTTACCCTGTAGTGAGCAGTAAACTGGCTGCAAAAATTCACAAAATACACACAAGCAGCTAATAAAAGTCACATTTCAACAATTCAATGAACATTTTTGGCTTTTCCCACTGAAATGAATGGGCGTTAAGCCCTGAGAAATGCTGAGAAAGGAAAGGACTATCAGGAGCTGAGGCACAAGGCGGTAGTCCAATCAGGAGTTCCTGCTCAGAGCAAGCAACCAATCACAGCTGCTCTCAGCTTCCCCAGTCTGTGCTGTGCACTTACCCGGTTGGGATGGCTCCTCCATGGGGCTTCTGTGGTGGTGGTCTGGGCAGGCGGGTGGGCTAGGAGATCCACGGCTGCATGAGAGCATGCCCGAGTCAGGGGCTGTGTCCAGTTGGGATGGATCCTCCATGGGGCTTCTGTGGTGGCAGTCTGGGTGGGCGGGTGGGCTAGAGAGCCACGGCCACACAGGAGCAAGCCAGTCAGGGCTGTGTCTAAGTCATCAAATTTGCCTCCTTGTATCATTTGTGTGAAATATTTCTATTCATAAGGAAATTCGTCATTGGTAACTTTGTCTTGCAACTTTGCCTGTAACTCCCCCTTGGGGCACACCAAGGCAAAGTTGGGTCAGTTCATCTTGCAACTATACCTGCAACATCTCTCTGGGATACAGAAAAGTGAAGTTGGGTCAACATGAAGCTTTTTCTGAGCCAGAGAGTTTGCTACCTCTCAGGATAATCCCCTTGTTGCCACCTCCCCCAGCACCCACCTGCAAGGATTCCATACATGTAGCAGAGAATAATTTGGCAACATGAATGCCACCACCCCACTTCCACTATCTACTCTTTTTGTTTTTTTTTAAGCATAATCTGGTCAATTTTTAAATTTGTCTGAAACATGGTATGGTTGTAGTCCAAGAGGAGATGCATATTTGGAGCATTCTTGATGATTATTAGACTTAAATTGTAGAGTTGGTACCATGGTTGTTTGGGAGGTGATTTTGGGTTGCTCTGCATACCCCATGAATTTTTCCAGGGGTATTATGTGTTACTCTTTTAATACTCACTGGGACCTCTGTTTAGGAATACAGCATACAGTGTACCTTAATTCTAAAGACTGGTGGAGTTATGACTTGTTAAAGTTGTGGTGTATCCTATGGAACATTAAGGTTAAGGTTAGTGCGGTCATTTGTAACCTATGCAATAAACATGTCCCCCACGGCAAGCAGATGACCCACATGGGTACTAGGGGCCAGAGGACCCATCTCATGGAAAATCACCAGGCCGAGTGGAAGGAAAAACAGAGGCAAGTGGCAAATTCTGGTGGTGGAGTTGGTGGCCCATCCATTATGGCAGAGATTCAGAAGGGTGTAAGGGAAGTACCTGTGTCACAAAAAGCGACAGAACACTGTCACTTTAAGAAAACTGTAACTAAAAAAATAACTAAAACTGCTACAGAAAGACACTGACAAAATACTTTACTTAAACACACCAAACTAAACCTCAGAAATAAAAAAACATGGGAAATTACTCACTAAAGATCAAAAATTATGACCAAGAAAGAGTGAGAAAACCAAAATATAACACACATCTGCTGCTTAGACAAAAAAGCTCTGGATCTTTCTGGGCTGCCTTGCTTTACGGTACACATACTATACTCCACACCACTGCTTCACAGACTGACAAAACAGAAACCATTACTTCAAAGTAAATAATCAGTGGAAAAAATAATAAAAAACCCCACAAATCTAGCAGCACAAGGTCTTGTAGAACAATTTGTGAGCAATTTGGATTCAAAATGCTCGGTTTTGATACATGTTGTAAAAGTTTTTTTTCTCAGACAGGTACACACAGACTTCTCTCATATTCCATCTTCAGAAGACTGCACTGAAGACAGCCTCCTCATGGCATACAGCTTGTTTCAGCGACATGTTCAAGTTCAAGTTTATTGCAGGAAAACTACATTGAGCAAGATCATTCACAGGGAGGTCCTGAGACATGTATACATACAAAGGAAATTGCATACATGAAATCATAGTACATAAAAATATATGGCACATGTGGTACATAGTGCTCAGTTAAAACATAAAAATGTAATAATTATAAACACAACCTTGAAAAATCATTATAAGTAAAGAACTTCTAGCCACAATAGTTAGGACAGCAGCAAAAGGAAGCATAAGGTAAAGGGAGAGTATGAGATAGGAGTGGGGGTGAAAGAGAAGAGGGGGAAGATCTTGAGGGGAGGAGGGAAGAGGGAAGATGTGGAGTATTATCAAAGTCAAGGATAACAGAAATGAAGAATGGGAGAGGGGAGGGAAGGGAAGAAAAAGGAGAGGCAAGTGGTAATAGAGAAATAGAGGGAGTCAGGGAAGGAAGTAGGTTGTTGTTTAAAAAGGTCAAAGGAGAAGAGGGACTAGACAAGAAACAGCTGCAAGTATCTTTTAGTTTAGTCACAGCAAATGTTTTAAAGAGCTTGACAGAAACAATGCTAGAGAGCTTCAGTATAGACTGGAGCTGTTTCCAGATAGTTGGAAGTGCATATGAAATGGCACATTTCCCAAAGAAGGTGCGAGTCCTAGGCATGTCTAGGAAGATAAAATCAGACTTCCTAAGGGAATATGAACTGTGAGAGATGTGGATAAGGGATGTAATGTAGCTCAGTAGTTTCTTCAGGAGGATTTTAAGAGTCTAAATGCTGGCATGAATCAAATGCCTAGAAGCAAGCGACGACCAACCAACAACTGCATACAGATCACAATGGTGGGTTCGGTAGGGGGAGTTAGTAATGAACCGGAGTGCACAATGGTAGAGGATGTCCAATTTGTTTATATTTAAGACCAAATTGTAGATTGTGTCACCATACTGTAGTTGAGTAAAGACAGGAATGTGGCCTGAACAAGAGTGGTTCTAATCTCAACTGGGAATAGGGACCTGTTTCTAAAGAAAAAAACTACATGGGATAGACATAAAGGAATTCTGGAGGTCAGGGGTAAGGGGCAACAGACTTCTAGGAAAACAAACTGAATTTACAAGCTCAAATGGGCAGACTGGGTGGGCCATAGGCCCTTATCTGCCGACACTGTCTATGTATCTATGTATCTATGTAACTATTCTGGATTTTAACCTGCTAGTCAAGTTGTCAATATGGTCATCAAAGGTGAGCTTATTATCTAGCCATACACCAAGATATTTGAATTTGGGGATGATCTCAAGAGATTCACCAAGGGAGGTGACAGTAAAGTTATTAGGCAGGTCCAGGGAGGCAGTGGAGCAGGGGTCGATCTTAACATTGTTTTACTAGCCCAAACACTAGTGCAAATTGACCAGGGCTAGTGCAGCCAACTCTCTACTCATCCGGCTTGATTAGTGCAGATTTTCATGGCTGTTACTGAAGTTAAAAAAGTCTCTACTTTAGCAGGCTCTAGTCCTCATGCTAATCTCTCTCAATGTTCCAGATGGCCTGGTATGATTAAAAGCTCATTAAGAATTGCAATTATCTGGCAAATCAAGAGGGAGATCCCACAGAAGACTCAGTGTGAGTCATTATCACTCCACTGTTAGGACTTTCAGCTAGTGTCTGGGGTGTGATCAAGGGTAGAGTGCTGTTAAGTCACTAGCTTCCAGTTTTCTGAATGTGTCTCTGTCTAACAATTTGTCCCATATTATTATTTATTTATTTATTTATTAGAACATCAGTTTAACAACCTTTGAGCCAGAGGCTCATTTACAAAGGTACCTCATCACAGTGAGGACAAAACAGTGCAAGAAACAAGCATCAAGGCAGACAAAAAATCAGAGTACATTTAGGAATCAGCCAAAAATACAGGCATATGTCAAACACAGTATACAACAGGCTTACATGTGCGCTTTACAGAGTAGACAATATACAGTAGTTACATGGAGATTAATTCAGTGGACAGATAAAGGTAAGGCTGGGTGGAAGACATCAGAAGAGGAGTGTGGGGAAGATAGTAGCAAGTAAAGGTACAGCTGGACAGAAGGTCAGAGAGCGGCTCAGTGAGCTTTGTCTGGAAGGATAGGAGGAGGCTTAGAGGCAGGTACAGCTGTGTGTTAAGAAGGTGATTTCTAAGGCTAGTTTAGACCATTAAGACCAGTACCCCTCATTTCCCTATGTTTTGAGTATCTGTATCCAACATTTCAGTGACAAGATGCAAGGAGGTATATAGGGTTGGCCCTGCAGGTGGTGGGTTTTATCCCAGCCTCACCATAACTTTCTTCTCACAACTAAATCTCTTAACTCTGTTCTTTCCCTGGATACCACTGCAGACCAGACTCTGAAATGACCATCCATAGATCCATATCTGCCATTACTGGCAAGTGTAGGGGGTCCCCAGCTCTTCTAACTGGACCATGCCAGCCATCACTGTCCATACAGTCTCACCCTTATCCCACCCAGTGTGTCCTTTCATCTTAAAAACAAAGCTTTGGATCATGTATGGTACAAAAATAAACCTTAATAAAATACATAATTTGAAAGCTTAAAATAGGCATTCCTGGGGTACATAAATCATCCTATATAGAAATAGAGATAGTATAGCATTCTGCCTGTGCACTGTTTCCCCTGGGCTGATGAAATGACAATGTTAAAGAAAAATATGTTATTGTTGGGGCTGAGCATATTAAAAGCAATGCTTTTAAAAATTAAAATGTCATAGTTTTCCGTTTCCCAAACTCCTTAGGGTTTGTGTAGCCCCCAACCCCAAAGAAATCTCAGATGTGCTACTGGCTCACTTGAGATAGTACAAAAACTTCCAGAAGTGCAGGTCTCCAGTTGATTATAGGATGGGGGATGAGTGTCTTTCTCTGCCTTACTCTGTTCATTGCCCTGTGGGTGGTGGTGACCGTGTTGTGAGCTGCATGATGATGTCAGTTATTGTGTGGGCAGAGCTAGGACTGCTTGATTGAACTTTTACTGTTGTTATGTCCTCTGGTTTGGTGGTGGTGGTAGTGGGGGGGCAGAAAGAGGAAGAGAGGAGGACACTGTACAAAACAATTGGGGGGAGAGGGCTTACTGTGTGTGATGGCATTGCAGTCTTCTTTTATGCTGGGGAGCTGGAAGCAATGTGGGAGCAGGTTGAATGTGCAATAATCAGAGTATTTCTTGGCTTGCGTTGTTTCCTGTATAAGTGATCAAAATTTACTATTATAATTAAGGGCTAGTGCAACCTTCTGCGGGCTAGTGCAATTTTGAATCAACTTGCCCTGCTGGCTAGTGCAAAAAAAGTTTAAGGTTGACCCCTGCAGTGGAGGTCGTATTGAGGAGGAAGGCGATGGCCTTTGTTTGTTTTTTTTGAGAAGGAGTTTTGCATTAATAAGGTTGTGTTCAAGTTGTGCAAAGTCAACATGTAGTATGTCTCTTACTTCAGACAGGGTTGAGCCCAAGGTGTACAGAACTGTGTCATCAGCAAAGAAATATAAATTGGAATTGGATATGTTATAGTCAGGATTATTATTGTAAAAAAGAAAATAGGATAGGGCTTAAGATGGAGCCTTGCGGGACTCTCTTAATGATCAGGGGGGAGACTGAGAATAGGCTATCAGCCTTGACTTTCTAGGACCTCCCTGTTAAATAACTGGTGAGCCACTGAGTAGTGGAAGAGGTGGCACCAAGTTTAATAAGGCTACTGACAACTAAGTTATGATCAATGGTGTCAAATGCCTTACTAAGATCTAGAAAGACTGCACCAGTGAGCTTCTTGTAATCCAAAGCTGAAACTCAATCATTAGTAACTTTGGCAAAGGCTGTAATAGTACTATGATTAGGGTGGAAACTGGATTGAACTGGGTTAAGAAGTGAAAAGGATTCGATGTGATAATTTAGTTGGGAGTAGATTACGTTTTCAAATATTTTGGAGAGAATGGGCAGGATAGAGATGGGCCTATAATTATTTAAATCACAAGGGTCATCCAATTTAAACAAGTGGTGGATATGGGCAGATTTCCAACAGGACGGAACTGTGGCGGTGATGATAGAAAGATTAAATATATGAAGAATTGTAAAGCCAGCATAAGGTGATGAGTTGAAGGATAAGCCAGCAGTAGCAAAATGTGAATTGAGCTCTTCAAGGATTTGAGTATTGCTTTCAATGACCTTGCCGTTGGCATGCATCTTGGCTGGAATGGATGGAGCAGCCAGCTGTCCTTCAATGGATTTGAGGATCCTCCAGATTTTATAAGAATTCCCATTTGCCTGTTCTAAGGTGGTGATATAAAAGTTAGATTTAGCTTCATGAATGGATTTCACGCAGGCATTCCTAGCAGCTTGAAAAGCCTGCCAATCAGATGGGTGTTTAGTTCACCTGGCCTGAGCCCAAAGTTAATCACGGTTAGTGAGCTCGGCCTTGAGTTCTAGTGTGAACCAGGGGTGAGAGGATTTATGCATTTGAGTTTTAATGAAGGGGGCATGCTTGTTAGCCAGGGCATTAAGATTGTTATTGAGGATAGAGACAGCTTCATCAGGCGTTTTAGCGAGATAGAGATCTTGCCAGATAATATTACCTAAGGCTAACAAATAATTCACTGTGTTGAACTTGTGGTAGAATGGTTTAGTTATCAGCTTGGGTTGGTGATAACCCTTAAGTTGCGACCTTGTACATACAGCCACCCTGTGGTCACGCATGTCATTGTGGAAAACAGCAGAATGCAGACTTTTATGAGGGTGAGTGGTTAAAATGACATCAAGAAGGGAACTATTGGTGTTGTTTGAGTTATTGATCCTAGTGGGTTAGTTGACTATCTGAGAGAGGCCAAGCTCATCACAGAGGCATTTCAGGCTGTGAGATATACAGGCAAGCCAGTCCATGTTTAGATCCCCAAGGATTATGGTTTCATTATTGGCAGCAGTGGTTAGGGATTTTAGGCTATTGAGGATATCCGTACCACCAGCAAGGGGGCCTGTAGCCACCAACAATAGTGATACATTCTGAATAGGGAAGGTGAAGCCTCAGAGATATGATTTCATATTCCTTACATTTGGATTTACAGTAGATGCCACTGATATTGTATTTGCTTTTAGAGAAGACAGCCACCCCCCCATGTCCCTATCACCCCTAAACAATTTATAGCCTGGCAGCAAGATTTGTTGGTCAGTATTGACCTTTCTGAGCCATGATTCTGTTATAATGATATAATCCGGTTCAGTATGTGCGACCCATGCTTGAACTGCTCAAATTTCTTGGTCGAGCTTAGGATATTGACCAACATAATTCTGAGCCCAGGGGCAGCCGCAAATTCTGAGAGTGAAGCAAGAGGTATCGGAGGACCAGGACTCAGCTCCATGTTACCCAAACAAAGGAGGAGCAAGAGTATCAGCTTCTTTAAAGAGCACTTGAGCAAAACAAGCACATTTCTTTTCTTTGAGATGACCCACATTTTGGGGACAGGGATAAGGTTTTGGTGTTAGAGAGAGGACTAATAACATAATTAAATGAGATTAAATACAGTACTCTGATAATCATAGGAGAAGGGATGAAAAGAGGGAGGGGGAGAATGGGGAGGCAAGGTGATGGGAGGGGGTACTAGGAATAGAGAAGTACAATGCAGGGGGCAGTGGAAGGTATAGAGGAAAGAACTAAGGCTGGACTGAAACCCAGATTGGGGTTCAGAATTAATACATTGTACAAGCTGGGTAGCAGTAATAATATGGTAAAAGTGAAAAGCACCATGACACCAAGAAGTTAAAGGCTGTGGGGACAAGAGAGAAGGATTCCGTAGGTGAGACAGTGAAAGAAGCACAAGGTTAGGTGCAATATGCTGTGCAGAGGATATACACAAAGGGAGGGCTAACTAAGGAAATCAGAGAGGGTATGCACCATAGTGACAGGCCACACAGCTGGGATAGAGTAAGGCCACTTTAAAAAGTAGCTGCAAATATCATGGCCAATTAGAGAACTCGAGGCAGAGTTGAGCCTGAGACAAGAGCATTTAATAGAGGTCAGGGACTGGGATGGTGGGCAGGACAGATTATTAGATAAGAAAGGCATGACAGCAAAAGCAGGAGTGCTGAATTCAAAAAGATTAGCAGCGCACAGCCAAGCCACCCAGCCAGGCCTAGGAGAGCAATTTAGCCAATGAAAAAGCCTTAGGTAGTCTAGGCAGCCAATGCGCGTTCGGCTGAGGCATCTGGCGACCAGTCAAAATAGTGGCTTACAAGCCAAGGAGTTCCAGGACAAACAGCATACTTGAAGTCAGAGCAGGCAGATCTCTTGTGGCTTAGGAGGTGGCCATAGAGAGTGGCCATGGCCACTAGGGGAACAGTGGAACCCGCTCGGGGCTGTGCTGGGAAAAGAAGAGGGAGAGAGAGGAGTTATTGCACTTAAAACAGCTGAGGGGACACAAAAGCTGTAGAGAGCGATGGGTGAGCACAATGAAGGAGACAATGGTTATGGGGTAGGTGTAGTAGGTAGACTAAATCGGGGGGAGTAGCTGTTAGAAAGAGGCGTGGGCTTGGGAGGGCAAGTGCTGGAAGCAGCAGGGAGTCATAGGCTGAGGCAATCGATCAGCACTCCTGGAAGCAAAGGGGAGGGGGGAGGATCACAGAGAGCAGGGTACTTATAGATTTGAAATGGAGATAGGAGAGAGAGAGAGAGAGAGAGAGATGAGGGCTAAATAACTGGAAGCAGCAGGGGTGCACAGGCTATGACACCAGATGGTATTTGTGAGAGCAAGGGGGGAGGGGGAGATCACAGCAAGCAGGGAAGTTATAGGTTTGAAAATGGAGTTAGGAGAGAGGAGAGATGGGGCTGGTTAATCAGCAGAACAGATGGGAAAACACAGCAAATAAGCTATTGAAATAACATGCATCCTGGAAAACATTAACTGACTATAACTCTGAAATACAAAGGAAATAGCTTAAATATGCTTAAGTAATCAGACAGTTTTCTTGTTAATGAAGTAAGGCCAGTAAAATTCAGGTCTAATGTGGCAGCCTGTACATTACTAATTTAACTTAAGGCTTGCAAATGCTGGAAATTACTGCAAATACACTAGAGGGTTACAAACTGGTAAAGCATCCAAATCAGTTGCAAATTCTGAGTTAGTATAGCAGCCTGAATGAGTCTACCCAGAGCTACAGTTCAGTAAAATACATTCAAATGTAGGAAACAAAAAAACAACTAAACAGGCCATCATTCAAAACACAAATTATTAGATAAGAAAGGCACAGCAGCAAAAGCAGGAGTGCAGAATTAAACAAGATTAGCAGCACCCAGCCAAGCCACCCTGCCAGGCCTAGGAGAGCAATTTAGTAAATGAAAAAGTCTTAGGTAGACTAGGCAGCCAATGCACATTCAGACAAGACATCCTGCTGCCAGTCAAATTAGTGGCTTACTAGCCAAAGAGATCCAGGACAAGCAGCATACCTTGACGTCAGGGCAGGCGGAACTCTTGCGGCATAGTGGGTGACCATACAGTGTGGCCGGGGCCACTAAGGGAGCAGTTGAACCTGCTTGGGGCTCATGATGTCAGAGCAAAAGGCTCTCTTGTGGCATAGTGGGCAGCCATAGAGGGTGGGCGGGGCCACTTAGGGAGCACTGGAACCTGCTTGGAGCTCTTGATTTCAGGGCAGGTGGATCTCTTGTGGCATAGTGGGTGGACATAGAGACAGGCTGGGACCATTAGGAGAGCGGTGGACCCTGCTTAGGACTCTTGATGTCAGGGCAGGTGGATCTCTTGTGGTGTAGAGGTTGGCCATAGATAGTGGTTGAGGCCATTAGGGGAGCGATGGAATCAGCTTGGGGCTCTGCTTGGAAAAGGTGACATCCAATCCCATAGTATATGTGACCTCCAATCCCATAGTACATTGCAAACTTCTCCTCTCTACCAAACTTTGCCAGTGAAGTTTCCAACTTCACATTTTGCAAAGATATCAGTTTACCACAAATTTGGACTTCCCAAGGCAGATCAACTTTGAGAAATGACGCAGACTCTATTGAGGTGTGGAATTTTCAGATTCTAGCAGAACAGAATTTTGTAGAATTTTAAAAATTCCACTGAATTTTTGTTAAAATTCACTGGAAACGGAATGGCATTATTCTGCAGAATTGTATTCTGTGGATCTCAATGTTTTCCGTGGAAATGGCTGGGTAATAGAAACATAGAAACATAGAATTTGATGGCAGATAAGGACCACTTGGCCCACCCAGTCTGCCCATTTCCCTACCTACTGGATAAGCTGCAGATCCTAGTTAACCAGCAGCCTACTTCTTCCTACCCCCACCCCCCCAGAATTGCCTTATGACTATCCCATGCATGCTTGAATTCCACCACTGATTTTGACTCCACAACCTCCTCTGGAAAGCCATTCCATGCATCCACAACCCTCTCTGTGAAAAAATACTTCCTTAAATTACCTCTGAGCCGCCCCTCTATCTTCAAATTGTGCCCTCTTGTTTTGCACACCTCTTTTTTTGAAAGATGCTACCCTCTTGGACTTTGTTGATTCCTTGAGGTACTTGAAAGTTTCTATCATGTCCCCTCTCCCTCCTTTCCTCGAGGCTATACATATTAAGCTCCTTAAGTCTCTCTTCATATGTCTTCGGTGCAGACCCTGCACCATTTTAGTTCCCTCCTCTGGACAGCTTCCATCCTGTCTATGTCTTTGCAGAGATTGGGTCTCCAGAACTGCACACAGTACTCCAGATGGGGTCTCACCAGCTGTCTGTACAGAGGGATAATAACTTCCTGTTTTCTACTGGTGATGCCTCTCCCTATGCATCCCAGTATCCCCCCAGCCCTCCTTGCTTCCCTCTCACATTGCTTGCCCATCTTTAGGACTCTTGATGTCAGGGCAGGTGGATCTCTTGTGGTGTAGCGGTTGGCCATAGATAGTGGTTGAGGCCGTTAGGGGAGCGATGGAATCAGCAATCAGTCCTAACGCAATGAGTTTCCTCATAATAAATGCTGTTTCATGGAATATTATTCCAAGGCTCTTAGTATTTTCTGCAGAAATACAGTAATTGCACAATGATTTTCTATGGAAAAAATGCTGTTCCATGGAATAATATTCTGTGGATCACAGCAGGTGGAATTCCATAGAAGAACTTGTAATATTCTGGCAGGAATTTCACCTGTGTAATAGTCATTCCCAGCTCATTCCACTGGAGGAATTCTACATTCCACACAGCACTAGCAAATTTGTGAATTAGTTCACAAAGCAAAGTTTTCCAACTTTGCTCATCACTAAATTCAACCCAAAGGTGGCTCAGCAAGTAATTTGATAGCACAGTTAAGGAGTTTGAAAGAGTACTATGACATTAGAAATACTTGATGGAGATACGCTGTGGCCACTTGGTTGATGGTCTGTGACATGAAAGAATTTGGAGTACACTTTTAGCTGGTTCTGTATACTGTAGCTCTCAAACTTAAGTGTACATTGGACATTCTGAAGGGCATCCTGAATACTGAAATAAGCAGTGGATATCATGACTAGCAACAGGTACAGAGAAAGAGAATTACAATAACCCACATTGCACAGTTTTAGCTGTGTCACCTGTGTTTACAGTCCAAGTCATTGATAGTAGAACATGTCAGTGGACTGGAGTATAGAAACATGGAGGGCAATCAGATCTACTGGTCCAAGTAGAGCATTATGAAACAAGAGATCCCAGTTTGGGTACCACTACAGTAACTTACCCTTTGTGTGTGATCCTCAACCTGTTGCTAGGCATCCCAGTGCATACGTCCATCCTGATAAGAGATGCTGCAAAGTTTTAAATTGCAGAAGAATTTAAGGCAAAGTCACCAAATTTGCCTCTGTGGATCATTTTACAAAGTTTTTCTATTTCATAGATAATTTGCTGCTGGTAACGATACCTTGCAACTTTACCTGTAACTTCTCCTTGAGGTACACAAAGGTGAAGTTGGGTAAAAATGACTTCCACCAACTACTCATTTGGACTTTTGTCAGTTAAATGTTGGCAAATGTATCTGAACCTTGGTATGGTTGTAGTCCAAGAGGAGGTATGTGTTTGGTACATTTATGATGAGTATCGGACTAACATTGTGGATTTAGCACCATGGTCAAGTTGGGAGGGGATTTTGAGGTGTAGGGCACACGGCATGCATTTTTCCAAGGGTATTATGTGATACTATTGTAGTACATATTCAGACCCTTGTTTGGATATATAGAGTGTCTCCAGACAACACCTCCCCCAGAAAATCAGGGATCAGCAGTGTGAGCTGAAAAAGTACTGTGCTAACAGTTTGTAGCAAAACCAAAAAAAAAGGATTTTTTAACATTACACAGGGATTGATAAACTAACATGACACACCCAACAGGTGTAACAGGGGTAAACAAATGATTACCTATCAGCAATTGCAGACAACACCTACAGCTAGAGAATCAGGGATCAACAGTGTAGTCTGAAAAACTACCACTAAAAAAACAAAAAAGGTTTTTTTTTTTTAAAGCAGATCAGGGATTAAAACAACAGGGAGTAACAGTGAGAATTTATATTAAATATAATAACAAGTGACAAAACACTGTCACTTTAAGAAAAATATAACCAAAAACAACTAAAACTGCTACAGAAAGACACTGACAAAATACAGTACTTCACTTAAACACAGCAAACTAAATCACAGAAATAAAAACAAACAATTGCTCAATACAGATAAAAAATGATGAACAAGAAAGAGCGAGAAAACCAAAATGTAGCACTAATCTCATGCTTAGAAAAAAAAACAGCTCTGGATGTTTCTGGGCTGCCTTGCTTTGCACCTACCCTAACCCAGACCACTGTTTCACGGACTGACAGAACAGAAACCACTACTTTAAAGTAAATAATCAGTCAAAAAAAATAAAAAAAACACAAATCTAGCAGCACAAGGCCCTCTAGAACAATTTATGATCAATTTGGATTCAAAAAGATTGGTTTTGGGATGTATTTTAATTTTTTGACAGCCTCCTCCTGGCATACAGCTTAATTTCATTTTATTTTATTTGTTAAATTGGTAGGGACACTGGGCCAAAGCCCTTTTTCAGGTCTGACCCAGACACATATACATATAAGAAAGGACAAAAAAATTCATAGTACAATAAATAACACATCCATTAGCAACAACAATCATAACAAGTACAGACAATGTTAATAAATACTGTTTAAGTCTAAACTTAAAGACTGAATAGGAGTTAACTAGTCTTAAAGAAAGGGGTTAGTCATTGCAGTGTACTATGGGGCCGGAGGCCTTGTTTCAGCAACCCAAGGCCTCCAGATCCATAGTACATTGCAAACTTCGCCTCTGCGCCAAACTACGCCGGTGAAGTTCCCAACTTTGCATTTCATGGAGTTATTAGTTTACTATGAAGTTGGACTTTGCAAGGCAGATTAAAGTAATGAAATGAGGCAAATTCATGAATTAGTTCGCAAAGTGACGTTTTCCAACTTCGCACATCACTAACCCTCATATATCTTTGGATGTAAGAAGGAGTCTGCGAAAAATGAGATGCAGCATCATGGTTGGAAAATTCAGGGTAACATGAGCATTTTTGTTTAGTGAAATGGGTGTTTTAGTTTAGTAACATAGGTGTTTTTGTTTAGTGACATGGGTGTTTTTGTTGGCATGGGTGGTTGTGTTTAGTAACAGGCATTTTTGATTAGTGATATAAGTGTTTTTGTTTACTGACATTGGTGTTTAATGACATGGGAAATTTTGTTTAGTAACATGGGTATTTTTGGTTAGTATCTTTTTTGTTTATTGAAAAAAGTGTTTTTTGTGACATGGGTGAATATGTTTGGTGACATGGGTGCTTGTGCTTAGTTACTTGGGCATTTTTGTTTAGTATCATGGGTGTTTTTGTCTAATGGCACAGGTGTTTTTGTCTCGTGACATTGGCATTTTTGTTTAGTGACGTGGTTTTGTTTAGTAGCACTGGTGTTTTTGTTTGGTGACATGTACATTTCTTTTTAGTGACATACTGTAGGTGTTTTTGTTTAGTGACACATCTGCTTTTGTTTAGTGACATGAGTATTTTTGTTTAGTAGTCATTTTTGTTTAGTGGTAGAAGTGTTTTTGTTTAGTGACATGGGTGTTTTTGGGTTGTGGCATAGATGTTTTTGCTTACTGATATGCGTGTTTTTGTTTAGTGTGTTTTAGACAAAATTATGTCAATAAATGATGTGGTCCCCTAAAAAAGATGCAGATGTAACTCTTAACAAATAGTGGTTAGCTCATCTGGTTCTTATGCCAAGTCATGGTATAAACTCATTATTTTAATGAAACTGCCTGTCTGGTTTTTAATTATCCAAGGAAATCAGTCAGCACTATTTAGTAGAAATTGACTTTGATTAGACTTAATGGTAACAACACACAATTAATAAAGTTTAAGGATACTGTAGTCCATTGTCTGTCTTAAGGAAACCTGCAGACATTTTTTGTGAAGGTCTAAGTTCAGTATGATGAAGAATGACAAGGTTTTATCTGGAGGAAATATTAATTTTTCTTCTGTTTTTAAACATGTCGCTAATTGGCTGATGTACTGTAGGTCATGTGGCTTGCCAAACACTTGAGCATACTCAGTGTGTTCTCACTGTAAAAGTGCTTTTCATGATGTCTTAGTATAAAAATGATAAGGAGAAGCCAAGTACATTGCAAAATTATCAGGTCACCCTTAAGCCATGCAAAGTATAACTTGAAAGAAGCTAGTCAAACAAGTTTAATTAACTCAATAACTATGGATAACTAATATTTGTCTCAGCTGCTACAACTCCCTTCATTAAACTCCCAGGATATATACTAGGAAACTGAAAACTCATCCTGTATATTTGTGCTGAAGAAGTGGACATTGTGTTTGTATATAAATAAGTTAAATATATTATGCCTTTAACTATATTTAATGTCATACTCTATTTAACCTGTAAGCTATTGGAATACCAGAAAATCTTGAAAATGAGATGTGGTCCCAGTGATCCACCTGTATGAAAATAAAATACACTTCCACATGAGCTGTAGTGCTTCCAGACAGACATGTTTCATATCAGACCATTGAATATTCCTCTATCTTCTGCATTGCTCTGGAATATCCCCTCCTTCTACCATCCCTCCCTAGTTTATAAGGTTCACCACTGCTCCTGTTAAGGTGCATTTTCTCTGCCTAGGCAACTTGTTTGTTTGTCTGGAGGACTGGAGGAGGGTAAATGTAGTCCCTCTGTCAGCATTTGGAAGTGGCTGCCTTCTCGCTCCTGGGAGATTTTCTTGAGTAACTGAAGACAACAGAGAAAAGGCAGTTGCACTTTATGTGCAGACATGCTTGTACTTTATCCTGAAAAAGTGTGCCATCCTTGCCTGGGACTGGGGAGTTTCAGCATTCTAAAAAATGTATAAAATTTACCACGCTTTGTGGAGCGCAGGCTTTAATTTTTGTTTCTCCAGATGCCTACAAATTTCAAATACAAGGGAGTTGGAGAATCAAGAACAGCAAAGCGTCGTGACTGGGAGAGCAACACGCAGCCCAGAATGGCTGTGTTCATAAATTTCTAAAATGAAGTAAGATTTGATTCATTTTCCCTCTGCTCAGAAGACTCCCAGCAAGTGAGGAAGTGAGTTGGAAAAAGAATGGTACGATGAATGCTCTTTTATTAGCATGTGTTTGCTATAGATACAAAACTCAGTTTATGAAATGGCCTAAGATGAGTGAATTGTGGAGGTCTCCTTGTTTAGAGTCTCTCCTCTGACTTATTTAATGCTTTCACCTTATTCATCAAAAGGAAACATGTTGCAGTATCTGAGCCACTACAAACTTATTAAAATGGCCCTTCCACATAACGCTGCTGCTCTGAGAGCAAAAATTAAAAACAAACTGCTTTGGCTCTTTTGTGGACTTCCCGTGTGTATTTCAGGCAGGCCTCTTCAGAAATTATTAAAATACTTTGCTGACTTGCTACCAACCCCTGAATTTCACCAGAACAAGTCAGACTATCAGTTTCGCTTTAACTAATTTCATAATCAGCTGACTCATGATAGTCAAAAAGCCTGACTGCAGCTTAAAACTGTTTTAAAACGGTTTGATCCATCCTTGAACTTGAAAGACTTTTATTATAGTGTGATGCCTCAAAAAAGACAGTACCATGTTGAGTATGTTTCCTCTTTATGTGTAAATATTTGTATGAGGTTTAATGTTTTTTTCATGTGGCAGATATATGGGTGATTTGTTTTTCTTCTACATTCAACCCATACAGCTAATTTATTAATATGACATTGCTCCATCTATTGATTAATATTGGGTTACTTCTGGGGAAAAAGTAACCCCTTTTCTTTTTAAATGTACTATGTGTTTTCAGGTTTATAAAACTATATAGATGAAGGGAATGATTTAAAAGATTCAAACGATTTTAATGACTCAAATGAGAGCACCAAGAACACCTAAATGGGCTCAGTATAGTGAACCATTATGTTTTGATACATTAGTTTTATACTGGAAAGTACACTTGCTATTTTATTCAGTGTTAATTATGAATGGAATAATCATATGAGATTTTACTAGGGAAACTTATAAAATGTATCCTCACCTGTCAGAAATTCAGGGATCAAATATTTAAACTTAAGTTTGATTCATTGTTTATTGGGATAGTTTTTTAACTATATACCCTCTGTAAACATAACTTATAAAGTATCAATAACATGGATAAAGTGTCCTTTTAAGGGAATTGATTAGCATCCAAACTACGTGATACTGAACTGATTATTGCCTGACTAATTTAATTTATATGATTAGTTTTCAGGGATGTATATATTCAGTTATTGCATTGATGTTTTCTTGCTTGGTGTTATGCATCATCCTATAGAATTACATATTTTTACTGTATATTTTCAGATACTTTTCTTTTGTCAAATTTTAATGACCTTAATTGTCCAGTAATAAAATAAACTAAACTTGTAAACAAAAAACTGTTAAGGTAGTGTACTTTTGCATCTTGTTTATTTTGAGTGTGTTAATTTGCACTGAATATTGTTGCACAAACTCACATACTGCATTTGTGTGTCGTATTTTGTTTTCACTAGATTAATTTGCACTGTATATTGTTATTAAACAAGTGTTAATGCTTTTTTTACTTTTGTAGCTTGTTTTGTTTGTACTGTGTTGATTTGCACTGAATATTATTGTTGCACAAGTGCTCATTTTTTTTCTTTTGCACCTTATTTTGTTTCTACAGTGTTAACTTACACTGAATGTTGTTGCACAACTGTTAATGCATTTTTTTACTTTTGCATCTTACTTTGTTTGCACTATTTTAATTTGCAGTTAATATTGTTGTTACACAACAGTTAATGTTTAGTACTTTTAAACCTTGTTTTATTGTTTAATTTTCCCTCTACCCCTCCTTTCTCACTTCAGGATATATCTAGAAATTAGTTGTTACTAGCACAGTATGTCTTTACTTGCAAAACTTTTGAAATAAATAATTAAATGTATCTTCTGCCCACTAGTTTTGTATAAATGTTAATTTTTCGATTGCTACCTGAATAGCTGCATTATGAAAAAGTGTAACATTTATTTGATATATTGTTACAAAAGTATTTAAATAATGAAAAGACTGCTGAAGTTTTTAATATTTTAAATGCTTCCCACTGAGACGGCCAAGATTTAGGATAATACTCAATGAAAAATATATAGAAGAATATTTTAACAAATCCTGCATATGATAATTCATATTTTCATCAGAAATAAATGCTTTGAGCAATCTTGCTGCAGAATACTGATATGAAGATTTGTCCTTCTTCACATAAAACTGATTTTAAGTTTAATGGGTAATCAATAATCTTCAGGGTAGTATAAAAGCAGAGATGAGAATGTTTCACAGCTAAGAATGCTAGGAGGCTGAAATGAAAGCTCAATCTGAGGGATTTAGCTGAAATAGGAGTTTGTAATATATACAAATTTAATTAAACTTTGTTCAAAAGCTTTAAAGGTACAGCATAGGTAGCAAAAGTGTAACAATAGAGTGAAAGGGTTAGAAGAAACACGGGCCTTCAGATTCAGAAGGTTAGTATGTTGTTAAAAGGAAAAGCTCTGTGCTAACTTGGCATTGTGCATGTGAAGAAAGTGGGGGCTGTATTCAAAGGGCCGTGTAGCATGGTACACTCAGGATAGCGGGCCTGAACTAAATTCACCATTGTGTTTATGCAAATGAGTGCACCCTCATGCATACAGGGTGCAATGGTATATTTAAGCGATTTTAGAAATGCTACAATTTGGCTAAGGCAGTGGTATTAATCCCTCCAAAACCCCACTGTTATCAGCGTGTACAGTGGTATATGACACCAGCCCCTTCAACAGCACTGGTGACAAGCAATGTAATGACACCCTTGCCCTCCTGCCCAGATCCCAACAAAACAGCACACACACACAAATAGACACACACACACACATTAAAAGTCATCTTGCCTTCCCCACAAAGTTGACTGTTTTCCTAGAAGATAAGCCATACAGTAATGCCAGCTTAATGGAAGTGGCACCCACAATTAATAAACTGGGAATTTCAGTCCTTCACAGCAATATGGAGGCCATCAAGAGGGCCCAGCAGCAGGTGGAATAGGTACCAACCTCAGGAGGCACGCATTACAACCACCCTTTAACTCAGAACACAGCAGCTGCTTGGGCTAGGCTAAATTCCCAGTGTAAAATGAAATCAACCAAGGCAGACCAGTGGTACCTCCTCTTGCTCAGATCTCCAGTATAATATGGCATCTGTCCTGGTAGTCCAGTGGTAGCCCCTTCCTACCCCAATACCCTTAGTAAAACAATGACCTAATGTTAAAGGTGTAGTAAGCTCAACTCTAGATAATACATAGAGATTTTATCACATTTCTTATACATCTTTCTTAATTTTTTTAAGTGTTTACAGAGATGCACCTGGTGTTTGTGGTCAAAATCAAAATCAAATAGTTATAGTACCAGTGCCCCCCCCCACCACCACCACCAAAACTGCATGAACGCCTTTAATTTATTCAAGTCAGTTCAATTTTCTTACTTGGTTTTCATTAAATCATTTTAACATTTAGAAGGGTTATTTTTCTCATATTTGGTGAATAACGATCAGTCTGACCACTGATGGCAAGGTGACCCACTCACTGGGCAGAAAACTACAATTTAATTTTTAAAATATTAGTTGAGGTCCCACTGCTCTCTTTCTGGCATGGAAACCAGTCTCTGGCTTCATCTTTTAACTAACCTGCCCAGGTAACCCAGTTACACCCTCCTGCCCCAATCCCTGCTGAAAATGAAATCTACTCTGGTAGTCCAGTGGTACCCCCCTTCCATCCCAATTCCCATTTTACAATGACATCTAATCTGGTATTTAAAATGAAATCTATGCTGGTAGTCTAGTGGTATTCCCTCCCACCCCAATCTCCATAGTAAAATGCCATAACCAACTTCTGGTTCATCTCCAACATGGTAGCAGCTTAGCTCAAGGAGCACAGCAGACACTAAGTGAATTCACAACCCTTGTATAATAAAGTAAAGTGCTTCCCAGAATGTTCTGCTCTCCCTTTGTCAATAACATACCAGGCAATCCAGGCCTCTGAACAGCAACTCCACAGTGATCCTCACAGTGCCACCAGGACGGGGGATACCACAGCGGCTCTGACTAGCAGCACTCACACTCTCCCTCCATGACATCAGACAGAGATGAAGGGGAGCACGTCAGCCTTTGGTGCATTTGGAAGGAACTTAAAATGCTGATATAGTCAGTAAGAAAGCTTAACATGAGCATCAAGGACTTTAGGAGAGATCTTGTGGAAGTGGAGCACAGGATTTCAGATCTACAGATTGGCCTAGCTGAGCCACAGAGGTCACTGACATGCATGGGAGAACCCTCCTATCCCTGTACCACTGTGAGAGGCAGATGCACTGACAGTAGGAGGATTCCAAAAACAGAGACCGGAGGCTGAGCATCAGAATATATGACTTTCAGGAAGACTCGGAGAAAGGTCCCCTAACTGCTTTTTTCAATGATCAACTCAGAGAAATACGTCAAATGCTGTCTGACCAAGAGCTGAAAATGAAGTGCATCCATAGCACACTTGCTAGAAGGCCCACCACCCCTGAGCTAAAGCTATGGCCATAGTTAAACTTTTCTTTTGATTTCCTATAAAGCAGCTCGGGCTCTTCACAACCTGGGCTAAGAAAGAGTCACATATCAGGAACATAGACTATTCTTGGGAAACTGACTATTCAATGGAGCTGCAAGCTCAAAGGAAGCCAATCTATAAGGTTCAGAAACAGCTTTAGGAAAGACAGATTAAAAGTCATCTTGCCTTCCCCACAAAGTTGACTGTTTTCCTCGAAGATAGGCTATAGAGTAATGCCAGCTTGACAGAAGCGGCACCCACAATTAATGAACTGGGAATTTCAGTCCCTCACAGCAAGATGGAAGCCATCAAGAGGCCCCAGCAGCAGATGGAGTAGGTACCAACCTCAGGAGGCACACATGACAACCACCCTCTAACTCAGGACACAGCAGCTGCTTGGGCTAGGCTACAAAACTTGTGAGACATTCTCCAAAAGCACACCATGAAGAGGGAAGAAAACTCAACCTGAGGTGGACAAATGAAGACCTAGCCAAGATCTCACCTGCAGTACTGGCTTTTCTGGCACCATAGCCCAGAGGTTAGTCTTATGAACTGTAAATAAGCTTGATTCATATAGTAGACCTAGGTACGATTTCTACAACCTCTACTTGCATACTGTGTGTCTCTGAGCAAGTCACCTAATCATCCCAGTGCTCCCAGGTCACCCTTAGAAACAAGCATTTGTTCCTAGTGTGTTTTACAAAGATACAAAAAAAAACATTCACCATGGGATGACTATGAAATAGCAAGCTAAGAGAGAAAGACCAGGGAGGGATTGTAAGGTTAAAAGAGGAAGGGGGGAGCTGAGCACAGGGGGACCAGGAAAAGGCAGACATCATACTAACATACTAACATACTAAAATGCCAGCAGAATAGGCCTAACGGTCTTTCGTGTCTGCTCGTTTGGTCAGCCCCCACCCTGGGTGCTGACCCCATGCCCTCGCCTCTCTGGCTTCTCCCTTCCCAGTTCCGGATATTCTTGCTGCATTGGATTTTGCTTCCAGAACCTTCCCTGTACCTGTCCCACCCTCTTGAACCCTCCACTGTCTCTGCCTCCACCAGCCCCCTAGGCAGTGAATTCCATGGCTCCACCACCCTTTCAGTGAAGTAGCACCTCCTCCTTTCTCCTCTGACTCTTCCCCCTCCATCTTCCACCCATGCCCTCTAGTGGCCTCCTCCTCCTTCCTTCGAAGCACCCTGACTGTTCCTCCCCTATTTACCCTCTTCATGTACCTGAAGACCTCTATTATGTCCCCTCCGGTCCCTTCTCTCTTCCAATGTGTACATATTTAGCTCTTCGAGCCTCTCCTCATAGGTCCTGTCCCCAAGCCCCAAATCATTTTGGTTGCCTCCTCTGGACCCTCTCCAGGAGGTTAATGTCCCTCTTTAAGTGTGGCCTCCAAAACTGCACGCAGTACTCAAGGTCCGGCCTCACCAAGCAGTTATACAGAGGGAGTATCACTTCCCTCCTTCTGGAGGTGATCCTCCTAGCGATGCATCCCAGCATCCTGTTGGCCTTGGCTGCTGCCCTCCTACAAGTCTCAGAGTTGTTCATCTTGACATCCACCACCACCCTCAGGTCCCTCTCAGCCATCGAGACTTGTAGCATTTCCCCCCCCATGGTGTACACTTGGCCCGGGTTTCTGGCCCCCAGGTGGAGTACCTTGCATTTCCCTGCATTGAACCTCAGCTTCCACTTTCTAGACCATCTTTCCAGAGCCTCCAGGTCCCCCTGTAGGGCCACCCTTCCCTCCTCTCCATCCACCACCGCCCCCAGTTTCGAGTCATCCGCAAAGAGACTCATCTCACTCCTGATTCCTGTCCTTATGTCAGAGACATAGGGGTTGAACAGAAGGGGCCCAAGGACTGATCCCTGTGGGACCCCACTAATGACCCTCCTTGGGGATGAGACTATCCCGCCAACTATGACCCTCTGGGTCCGGTCCTGGAGCCAATTGCCTATCCATCTGATCATCTGGTTCCCACCCCCATTTCTCCCAGCTTATCCAACAGGCCCACATGAGGAACAGAGTCAAATGCCTTGCTGAAGTCTAGAAAGAGGACGTCCACTGGTCTACCCAGGTCCAAGGCACTCGTCACCCAGTCATAGAACTCCACCAGGTTTGTCTGACATGATTTCCCAGGATGAATCCATGCTGTCTATCATCCAGGCACCCTGACTTATCCAGGTCCCCAGCCTCTCCTTGACAATGCCCTCCATCACCTTGCCCACCACCAATGTCAGGCTGACAGGCCTGTAGTTCCCTGCCACCTCCCTTGATCCTCCCTTGTGGATGGGCACTATATCGCCACCTTCCAGTCCTGGGCGCCCACCCCTGTCCTCAGAGAGATGGTGAAAAGCTCCGCCAGGGTTTCGCCAGGACATCCTAAGTTCCTTCAGCACTCTGGGATGTAATTTATCTGGCCCTGGTGCTTTCTCCATCTTAAGGAGGCTGAGGGCTTCCCTCACTCTCTGCTGTGATTTCCACTTCCAGTACCTCTTCTCCCTGCTTAGCCTCCCCTCCTGCCAGTGATGCCTCCCGCCTCCCCAGACCCTGATCGTAAGGGTCCCCTCCTCAATATCTCTGTCTCCTCCCATGTATGATGCAGCACCCCATTTTCCTTGGTGAAAACTGAGGTGAAGTACTCATTTAGTACCTCAGCCTGCTCCCCCGGGTCTTGTGCCCATCTCTCCCCTGATTTAATCCTGCTAATCTGCCCCTTCACCCTTCGTTTTCCCCAATGTATCTAAAGAACCCCTTGTTCCCTCTCCTAATTTCCCTGGCCAGGTTCTGCTCCTTCCTTGCCTTAGCCACCCTCACCACCCTAGTGGCCCTTCTAGCCATCAGCTCATACTCCCCTCGATCCCTTTCACTCCTTGAGCACTTGAATTGCTTATAGGCTGCCTTCTTTCCCCTCACCACCTCCTGGACCTCCCTGGTCCACCAGCAGGGTTTTTGGGCCCTTCCGCATTTTCGTCTTACTCTTGCACAGGTGCTGGTAGCATCCTGCACCCCTCTCCTGATGATTTCCCACCTACTATCAGAGTCCATGTCTGACCCAATCCCATCCAAATGCTCCTTAAGGATCCTTCCCATTTTCTTAAAATTCGCCCCCCTGAAGTCGGTTACTTCCGTCTTTGTGCAGCCTTCTACCCCTCCTAGGTCCAGGCAGAACCAGACCGTGGCATGGTCACTCCCGCAATGGGTCCCTTACCTCCAGGCCCCAATCTGGTCACTGTCTGCCAGGACCACATCCAGTACCAGCGCCTCCCGGTCGGTTCCCTCACCTGCTGAGTTAGGAACACGTCTTGAAAGACATCCAACAACCTCTGTTCCCTGGTCACAGAGGATGTCATAGTCTCCCAGTCTGTTCCTGGCATGTTTAAGTCCCCCAACACCACCACCATTCCTCTGCCCAGTCTGCAGTGTCTCCCAACATCTGCCAACAGACTGTCCTCCAGCTCCTCTGCCAGGGCAGGGGGTCTATACACCACTCCTATTTTTACTCTCTTGCCCCCCCCTGTTATCAAGGTGACCCAAATTACCTCCACAGATCCCTCCGCCTCCTCTACTCCCCCTATGCCAATGCAGTTTTTGACTATCATTGCTACCCCTCCTCCCCGTCCTTCCTGAACATAGTGTAACCCTCCAGGTTCAGGTCCCAGTCGTGTCCTGCAGTGGCCCAAGTCTCAGTGACTGCTGCCACATCCACTGCTCCCTCAGTTAGCATCGCCTGGAGCTCAGGCATTTTATTGCCCAAGCTCCTGGCATTTAGCAGGACTACCTTCCACCCTTTCCCTATAGTTCCAATTTCCCTTCTCGTGTTCCCATGGGGATTCTGTTTTCCCCTGGTCTGCACTTTACCAGTCGGCCTTTTCCTGCAATCCTCCAGCTCCCCAGGGGGATGGAGACAGAGTCCGTCCTTTATCGGCACCCCCTTGACAGCCTTTTCTCCCATCCCTCCCCCTTCACAAGTTTAAATGAATGAATGAATGAACACTTCTGCTAAGTGTTCACAGAAGTGGTAAAAGAGAGTACCACAAAAAAGTAACAAAAGCCTTGAAGGAGGAGAAGTGGACAACAGTTCCTTTTTTGAGGAGACAGTCCTGAAGGCACTCGCTAATCTGAAAGTGGACAAAGCAATAAGTTCAGAATGGATGCACCCAAGGGTGTTGAGGGAGCTCAGGGAGATACTGGCTCCTCCTCTGGCAGTCCTATCTAACAGATTACTGGAGACTGGAATGGTTCTGGAGGGCTGGAGGATAGCAAATGTAGTCCCACTTCACAAAAGTGGTAGCAGGAAGGAGGCTGGCAATTATAGGCCAGTCAGCTTGACATTAGTAGTGCATAAGTTAATGGAAACACTGCTGAAGGAAAGGATTGTGGAATATCTTGAATCAAATAGGTTACAAGACCCAAGACAGCATGGATTCACAGTGAGGAGGTCATTTCAAATGAATCTGATAATTCTTTGACTGGATGACCAGGGAATTAGATCAGGGTGGAGTGGTGGACATGGCCTACCTAGAGTTCAGTAAGGCTTTCAACACTGTTCCACATAGGAGGCTAGTAAGCAAGATGGGTATCATAGGAGTGGGACCAAAGGTGATAAACAGGGTAAGAAATTGGTTAGGGAACAGGCAACAGAGGGTGGTGTAAATGGAGTTCACTCCAAGGAAGGGAGGTGACCAATGGGGTGCCTCAGCGATCAGTGCTGGGATGGGTCCTCTTTTATGTCTTTATAAGTGATATTGCAGAAGAGCTGGAAGGGAAGGTCTGCCTCTCTGCAGATGACATCAATCTCCTGCAACAGGGTGGACACTCTAGGGTGTTGGCAAAAATGAGCAAGAACCTGAGAAAACTCAGGGAGTGTTTGGGGTTTGGCATCTGGGTTTCAATGCAAAAAAATGCAAAATAATGCACTTAGGGAACAGAAACCCGAAGGCAAACTACAAAATGAGGGGAGTAGTATTGATGACAGCAAAGCAGGAAAGAGACCTAGGGGTAATCATTCTGGATGACCTAAAGGTTCCCAGGCAGTGCCACAAGTCAATCAGAAGGGCCATTGGGATGCTGAGGTGAAAAGAAAAGGGTATCACCAGAAGAAGAGGGAGGTGGTGTTGCCTCTGTAGAGATCACTAGTAAGACACCCTCTTGAGTACTGTGTACAGTTCTGGAGACCATGTCTCCAGAAGGACATAGACAAAGTGGAGGAAGTCCAGAGGAGGTCAGCTAAAATGGTGCCCAATCAGCATCAAATGCCCTACAATGAGAAACTAAAGGACCTCAATATGTATACCCTGGAAGGGGGGTATGTGATATGACTGAGACCTTTAAATACCTCATGGGGGTAAATGAAGTTCAAGAGGGAAGCATTTTTGTTTGTACTCTATTTCTTCCCCCTGGGTCCCCAGGTTGGCATCCATCCTAGCCACCCATCCAGTCCCATACCCTGATATCAGGCTGCATCCCCTCTTCCCCCATGGCTTACCCCCCGTGGCAGAGCAGCGAAGAGCTCTGCTAAGCTACTACTCACCTCGAATAGGATCCAGTTCAGGGAGCACCATTCAGGGTCAGGGCCTGTGGTGGGTGGCTTTCTCATCTAGCTGACCTGGGACCATTTTCTTGTTTTTTCTGCCCTCGAGAGTGGGGTGTGCAATGACGTCTAGGGA
Source organism: Neoceratodus forsteri (assembly GCA_016271365.2). Taxonomy (NCBI): domain Eukaryota; kingdom Metazoa; phylum Chordata; order Ceratodontiformes; family Ceratodontidae; genus Neoceratodus; species Neoceratodus forsteri. The sequence continues at coordinate 31,987,826 of CM028129.1, forward strand.
AGGAACACACACAAGTTCACACGTGTTCCTCCCAGCACCTGCCCCACTGGGTGCTGTCTTGCAGCATTGGTGCTCTGTCCCCAAGCCGCTGCCAGGGGCCAGAAGTGCACAGACCACTGAAGTCCCCCCTCCCCAGAGAGGGAGAGTAGTCCCTCAGACACTCGATCCCTCTCCACCCCTGCCAACCCCCAGCGAGGGAAGCATTTTTCAAAGAAAAAATGAGCTGAAGAACAAGGGGACATTCTATGAAGTTGCACGGGACAGATTCAGGAGAGGTGCCCAGCAGCGGAGACTGAACTTGGGGATTGCCAGAGCCTGTAAGAGGTAAAGTGTCCTGCACTACAGCCTGACTGTTGTGTAGCACTGCCCGCCCCAACCAGGGTTGGCACTTCATTTATTGCTGCTGGCAGGTCTCATGTCACATCATGTGACCTACCCTTCTTTTTTACTAAGTGTCCACTTTCCCATTTGCAGCTCATAGACACCAACCACAAGGGGTTGTTGCATTCTTCACTCTAGCTTTTCTTTCAACTCTTTACCCCTTTCTAGCAACTGTTTGCAAACCTACCCACTAGAGGTCCCTGCAGTTCCCTTTGAATCCTTTCTGCCACCTACTTTCCTTGCTCCTCCCATCAGCCTACCACTAAGCACCCAGCAGCCTCAAACCTGGTACCCTTTTTTCTAAAGTCTACTGACTAACCGCTAAGCCAATGAACCAAGCCAACATCTTCTTCTACTTTCAAACTCTTAACCCTTCCTCCCTCCTTTTCTGAATTAAAAAACTTTCTTACACTCTGTCCCTAAGCTGTGCTCAAACCCAGTACCCTTGCAGTCAGAGTCAGCAGCTCTAACTCTTAACCACTTTGTCTACCTATTTTATTCTTACTTCCTATGCCTTTTAGTCTCTTACCCCCCCACCTGCAAAAATATAAGTTTACCACTTCTTTCTTGCTGCACCCTCACTGTCAAAGTCAGCAGTTCCACCACTCAGCTAGCACACCTGTCTATTATTTCTGCAGGATTTCAAACTCTAAAAAACACTCTAACCCTCAGACACTGCAAAATTGTTATCTGATTGTTTCTGCAGACCTTGAACCCAACTCCCTGCTGTTATAGCCACTGGCTGGGGTCCTTCCTGCTACCCTGGGCAAGACTTAAACCTAGTGCTTTGTGCACCTCAGGCACCAGCGCTGCCACTGTACCAAAGCTGCAACTACACTTAGAGGTGACCTCTCACTACTATCTCCCCCTCTATCGTCCTAGTTCCCACATTCTTTCTTCCCTTCAGCTCTCCCACCCTTACCAACTATGCATGTGCACCTCCTGCCCACCTGCCTCTCTCTTCTCCTCCTCCTTCTTCTTCTGCCTTCCACCAACCCTATTGTCCCTATTAACCCTCAGCCTCACTACTCCAGCTTTCCTACCTCCTGTCCTCCTCCTCCTTACCACTGCTCCTCCCTCCCTCCTCCTTCACACATCCCATATGCTCCTCTCCACCTCACCCCATCCAGACATTACCTTCCTCCCCCAGCTCCCTTGGGCATCTGATCACGCAAGCCTTCTCTGCCTGTGCTGCCCTACCCACCCCTGTGCTAAGCCCCTTTTCATCCTATCGCCTCCCGGCGAACTTCCATCTGCCACCCTCTGACCAGAGCAGTTCTCCTCCTTCTACTCCTGACAGGGAACATACATCCCAACCCAGGCCCTGCCCCCTTCCACCCACCCACTCGGCCCACTGGTCTCCAAGTAGCCTCCATGAACATATGCAGCCTGCTGAAAAAATTTGACACCCTACAGTGCTGGGCCTTGGCTCATCAACCAGACATCATAGCCCTGGTTGAAACCTGGCTGTCCAAATCCACCTCTGACTCATTTGTCTCCCTCCCAGGCTATACCTTATACCGGGAGGACTGAGTAGGCAAACGAGAGGGAGGCTGTGCAATCTACACTAGGGACACAATACTTGGACATGCACTCCCCACCCCTGCCCTTGTAAATGGGGCCCAGGTCTCATCCTCAAACTCACCCTGACCCTCTAGAGCCCTCTCATCTCACCATGGCCTACGCTCCTCAAAGAACCAGCACCCGGCCCTGTATCTTTAACTGACTACCTGGCCTCCTCCACCATAAGGCGGAACAAATCCTAGTTGGGGACCTTAATGTAAATTGGCTCAGCACCTCCTCTTCCACGATCAGAGACTCATTTGCAGCCAAGACCTGACGCAACTCGTCACCCAGCCCACGAGAATAAACCCTAAGAGAGGTACCAGCACCCTTCTGATGCGTTATTATAACCAACTGACCCCAAAATCCAAAACATCCAGGTCCTACCAGACTCTCTAGTGATCACTCCCCTATCCTATTTCATTGGGCAGTCCCCAATCCCAAACCCAAAGCCCAGACCACCTCCAGCAGGCGCCTCGCCCTGGTGGGCTGAAAAACTTAAAGTATTCCTCACCCAGATAAATTGGTCCCCATTCATCGTGCAAACGACAGTGACACTGCCCTCGCCTTTCTTCACACACACCTTCAACATGGCCTGTGATCTTTGCACTTTCACCAAAATCCGTCCAAAGCAGAATGCACCCTAAGTTAGCCCTGCCCTCTCTACAATTACTAAGAAATCGGATAACCTCTGCACCTTGCCACTGAAACGGGTCATCTGTCTGATAGGCAGACTTACAATGCAGCCCGGAATAGTGTTTTGGGCATCCGAAAGCCAAGGCCGACTCATTACCAGGCCACCCTTACCTCCTCCTGGGCTCGCCCAGACTTTCTGGGATAATATTAAACAACTAAATGGAAAATCTCGCCCCCTGCCCCATTCCAGCTCACTAGAAATGGCACTACCACCACCGAGCCTGCCGCCATAGCTAACTGGCTCAACGCTCACTGACCTTAGTTCAGTCCTCCCTAGTAATTTCTTGACCCTCCCCCAACCAACCTCCCCTGTCTTCCAGCACCCCAGCTTCCACCTGCAAGATTTCCACCCGGAAGCCAGACCCATCCTAATCAAAGCTTTAAATAGCAACAGTCCGCAGTGACTCACTGGACCCCAGTATCCTCAGGCTGGTGCTAGATGAAGTCCTTGCCCCACTCACCAGCCTAATTAACCGATCTATCTGCCTGGGACACTTTCCACGGCTTGGAAAACAGCCATAATCACACCAATTCATAAAGGGGGTGACAGGTCGTCGGCCAACAACTACCGGCCAATCTCCATCCTCCCCCCCCTCTCTAAAGCCCTGGAAAAAGTGGTGGCCATTCAAATCACTGATTATCTGGCTAAGCACAACATCTTATGCCCAGAGCAACATGGCTTCCGTGCTGGTCACAGTACCAGCACTGCCCTAATTGAATTCTCCAACTTCCTACACTCCTCCTTGGATACCAGCTCCCTAGCTGGTGCAGTGTTCATCGACTGCTCAAAGGCTTTAGACACCGTCTCCCATCCACTTCTGCTGAATGCTCTCTGACACACTGGTCTCTTGGCTGGCCCCCTAGCATGGTGCACAAGCTATCTTGCCGCCGATCACAGTGTGTAAAAATCAATGGGATACTCTCTGATACCTGTCCCATTCACTCTGGGGTCCCCCAAGGCTCCATCCTGGGCCCCTCTCTCGCCTATCTGAACACCCTGCCCAGTGCATGCCCTGGCAAAATTCTCCTGTATGCAGATGACACTGTCCTTTTTGCCACCCACCGCAATCCCGTCTCCCTTCAGGATACCCTACAGCAGTCTTTCAATAGTGCCGAAGCTTGGTTTAAGGAGCGCAGACTCGTCATCAATCTTAAAAAGACCAAAGCTATGCTCTTTTCCCACCCCCAAAACAAAGCTAGCAACCACCCACTCTATATACTTCCTAGTACCAATCAGCCACTGGAACAAGTCTGCTCCTACAAATACCTTGGGGTTACCTTCGACTCAGCCCTCACATTTCACAACCACATAGATGCCCTAACATCTGCCACTAACACACGGCTTGGCATCCTCTTCCGCCATAGAACCTGCCTTCCCCCAAATGCACTCCGGCTCGCTGTTACGTCATCCGTTTTGTCCCTTGTAGACTATGGTCTACCAGTCTATGGTGCTGCCGACACTCTACTGCACTCAAAAAATTCACCAACCCCTGAATAAAGCCTGCAGATTGATTACTGGTGCCCCCAGGCTCACACACACCTGTCAGCTGTATGACAAGGCTAAACTCCTTACCCTGGATGAACGGCTCCGATATCAAACCTGTCTCCTCACAAAAAAATCCCTACTCGGGCTCTCCCCCCCTGGGGTAACGGCATCCATCCACCAGAGCCCTCCCACTATTGCTACACGGTCATCCAACAAGACCATCCTAACGGTCCCCAGATCAAGAACCAGCCATGGCCAGAGGTCCTTCTACTACAGAGCCCCATCCTGGTTTAACTCTCTCCCTGTCCCCATCACCAATGCCACCACCATCTCCAAGTTCAAAACCACCCTTCGAAACCAACTCTTCAACACTCGTAGCTGCTCCTGTCTCTGAAAGCAGCCTCCACCCCGACTTCTCATGACAATGCCCACCGGGCGGCTCTCCACCTAGCCATCCCCACCATCATTTCCCGGTACACCGTGCCTATGTCTAACCTGGCCAGTGCCAGCTGTTTCATTGTATACCTATTAGATTGCTCAATTTTTGATACTAACTTGTGTAACACCTGTTCTCAATTACATGTACCCTGTAACCTAAATGTATTTTGTCTGACCTCAGTGTGACGTGGCGCCTCTGTTGAATGCCTATAGTTTTGCAAACCTACGCTATGTAACCTAAAACACTATGCATGTCTTTAATGTGATGCGGTACCTTTGGAAACGAGCCTCTGGCTCAAAGGTTGTAAACTGATTTTACAAATAAATAAATAACAAAAAGGTGTGAGGAAGTACTTCCTCACAGAAAGAGAGGTGGATTGCTGGAACAGCTTTCTAGTGGAGGTGGTGAGGGTGAAGACAGCTAGGGGGTCAAGAATGCATGGGATGGAGATGACGTGATATTCCCGTTGAGCTAGCAGCACCGTTGATCGGCTCCCGCTCAAAACCCAGCCTTTGTGGAGGAAAAGCCTATAAATCTGCAATCCTTTTTCTTCTGCCGTACATCTGCATCTATCCGACTATCCGACTTCAGATAGTTTCCCAACTGATAGGAGACAAAGTTTTCTCGGTGAGCAGCAGAATTCAGCATGTAATTGACTGAATCAGGTTATGGCCTACTGCAGCGATGGAGGCAGAGATACGCCAAGCGCTTCCAACTCACACACCGCTGCAAACGCCGGAGAAAGGGCCGAAATGACCAAAAGGCCACATCGGAGCTTCAACTACAACTAAAGCTACTGTTGCCTCTGTAGCACCGGTGTCATCCTCTCCCCTTATGCAGAAGAAATTTCTTGAAGAACTGCACCCCTTCAAGTTTGCTTTGCAGGAAATTACATTAGAGCTCAAAAATATCAGGGGTGAGCTTACAGATACCAATCGGGCTATTGCCGATATTACGGTTCAGGTAACATCACTAGAGGGATGGAAAGCGAAATTGGATCCAGAAATCATTAGTTTAAGACAATGATTGCACAAATCTGAAGCTAAGCTAGAAGATCTGGAAGGTCGAAGTCGCAGAAACAATATCATCATCTTCGGCCTTCCAGAGCATGCAGAGGGAGCAGCACCTATTCTACTTCTGCACAAAATGCTTACTAAAATAGCGGGTCACTCTCCCATTGACGCTACTTATGTTATTGAAAGGGCCCATCACTCCCTGAGGCCAAAGCCAGCTTCGGGGAAACCACCTTGACCACTTACAGTAACATTGTTGAATTACTTGGATAAGACCCATGTCTTCGGGCAAGTTAAAGAATTACAGTAAGTCCTCTGGGAGGGCCAAAAACTTCGTTTTGCACAAGATTTACCAAGTTCAGTTTGACAGCGCAGAGCAGAATATCATCCTCTGGTTTCTAAGCTTATAGCCTCAGGTCTGAAGTATAAAGTGCAATATCCATTTCGATTTGCTGTGAGTATTTCTGGCTCCTGGCACAATTCTGATATGGCTCAACAAGCTCTTCCAGCATTGCAATCATTACTGCCGGATTTATCCCCCCCGCTGAAGCAAGATGATGTCTGGAAACAGAATTATTAATGGTGATTCATGTTTATGTGGTTGTTCTTTGTTATGCACTTGCATAGCACTGGCGCTTCAAGACCACTAGAGTGCAGCAAAGGTCTGTGCTGGATGTCTTCATGCTGTTTCTCTGTAAGTTTTAGCCGCAGTGACATTAAGCCCTTAGACTCTCATGGTTTAATTTACTGAGTCTTTAAGCAATGTTCTTGTTATGACTTTGGATTCAGGTTCTGGATGTTAATGCCAATTTTCATTTGACTGGGGCTCCTGTTATGTTTCTGCTGAAGATTCCTGGAACTGCAGCTTCAATTGACATTTAAAGAAAATACCCATGAGTTGATTAAAGTGGGAGATGATAATTTGTTTGTGTTCCTTTTTCTCCATTTTATTCTTTCGCTGTTAATATAATTAGATGTAGGCTGTGTTTTGTTGCGGAGGGGGAGAGCGGTTGCTTGAAGCTTACAGGTCGTTATGTGCTTTAATAGGGGGTGGGGGTTCCAACAACTGATAGTGCATATTCTTGGTTTTTCTATCTTCTTTTATTGCACATTACTCGATCTATGTTAATAATTGATCAAGCATTAAAGCAACCCAGAGTGGGTTTCCTTGGTCATGCTGTGGTACTAAGGTATGGGAGTATAAGGGTGGATGGGGAGTGGGGTTTCAGAGGGCAATATTGTTCATTTTCTTTAGGGATTATTTCTCTGAGACTATTTTCTCTTATAAAAGTATGTTTTAGTTGGGGAGAGGGTAGGGGTGGGAGAATGATACATGCTGTATGTTTTATTAGACTGTATCATGAGAAGAGGTTAGTTGGTGTTTGTTTACAATTCTTTATTATTGTAATGTTAAGTAGGATTCTAAACTGGGTTGCTATGTATGGCTACATATAAAATCTGCTCCTGGAATGTGAAGGGTGCCCAATCTCCAGCAAAGAGAACAAAAATACTCTTGCATCTGCCGGAATTGGAGGTTGATATTGCTCTTCTCCAAGAGACTCACTTGCCTCCCTCTCAGGTACTTCTATTCCGAAGAACCTGGGTGGGCCAAGTTTTTGGTACAGCCCCCAATTCCCATAGAGGCGAGGAAGACATCCTTATATCCCGAAGATTACCTTTTCAATTGCTGGATACATTAGTAGAAACTCATCACAGGTTTATCATTATAAAAGTCTTAATTGGCCACTCTGAAGTGGTTCTAGGGTCAATCTATGGGTCAACTACTGAGGACCCCATTTTTTTTTTACTACTTTCATGGATCCTCTCCTGCTTGGTGGAGATTGGAATTTGGTTTTATGTAATATGTTGGATCATTCTAGACTTTGTGCTCCCTCTCTTTCTTGTGCACAGATTGCTATCCGGGAAATGATGGATACTTTGGGTTTAGTTGATCCATGGAGAGCTCTTTTTCCTTTTGGGAAGGAATATTCCTTCCATTCGATTCCCCATAATTCATTCTCTAGAATTGACTATTTCCTTCTGGCAATTGGCCATCTTTCCTCAGTTTTATCCTGCCCTTATCTTTCCAAGGTTATTTCTGATCACCATCCTACATTATTACATTGGGGCCTGAGTCCAACTGTAAGTAGAGATAAAGTCTGGAGGTTTAATTACAAACTGTTGAAATGTGACAAACTTAAATGCCATCTTCAAAATTTTCTTACCACTTTTATTAATACAAACTCTCCCTCCATGCCCAAGTTGGATATACTATGGAGGTCTTTAAAATGTACTCTTGGGGTGAGATTATCCGTCTGGCTACCATTAAAAAAAAGCCTACCACTCAGATCACATCTCATCTCCTTCAAGAGATTCGGTTTGTAGAACTGTGGCTTTCCCCCTCTTCTCCCCAGGCCACCCTTACTAATTAGGAAATTCTCAGGGATTGCTGTAACTCTCTATTAACAGACAAAGTGGAAAACCTTCTTCATAGGTCTAGAATTCATTACTTTGATCAGGGAGACAAGGCGGGCAAACTACTTGCACTTCGATTGAGGGCCCAAACTGCAGATAGGATAATACTATCCATTTATAATACTGCCGGCACTCTAGTTACTTCTCCACAAGACATTCTGCTTTCTTTCCAAGAGTATTATTCTAATTTGTACTCCTGGTCCCATATCCCCTTTGATCCCACTGCAATGGACCATTTTTTGAACAATATACAACTTCTATATTTGGACAAATATAAAATTGAGTTTTTAGAGGCTCCCCTTTTGGTTTCTGAAATATGTGCTGCTATTGAAGCTCCGCCACTGAATAAAACACCTGGTCCAGATGGATATACAGCAGAATTTTATAAGGCTTTTAAATAGCAATTGGCCCCTGTCCTGTTAAATATGTATAATCATATTTACGAACACAGCACTCTGGATCATTCCCTCATGGAAACTACCGTCGTAGTTCTTCTTAAACCAGGAAAAGATCCTCTCTCGGTTTCTAACTACCATCCTATTTCCTTAATAAATGTAGATTTTAAAATATTGTCAAAGATCTTGGCCACTAGATTAGCAAAAGTATGGCATGGTTTAATAAGTCTGGAGCAGGTGGGTTTTGTGGCAGGCCGGCATTCCTCGGACCTTATGCGGATACGTTCCCACATTATCTCTGCGTCCAGGGACTCACAGATACCTGCTGCTCTGGTGTCCCTGGATGCAGAGAAAGCTTTTGATCATGTTTCCTGGGATTATCTGTTCTATCTTCTCTCTAAATATCGTATTCCCCAGCAGTATATTCAATGGGTAAAAGTCTTATATGCTCATCCCATGGCCCGTGTGCTATGTAATGGCATGCTTTCTAATGTCATTGCTTTGCAACAGGGTACCAGACAGGACTGTCCTCTTTCACCTCTATTATTTAATCTTTATCTGGAACCACTTATTCGTTATGTGAGTGCTTCTCATTCAGTCTTGGGTATTATCATTTGATCTCAATAGTATAAGCTTTCAATTTATGCTGATGATGTACTCCTACCTATTTTACATCCTTCAACTTCAATTAAGATGATTTTATCTACTATAGATCAATTTGGTAAATTTTTACAAACTTAATTTAACTAAAACAGAGGTTATGCCCCTAAACACTAGCACATTTTCCTCTGAAATCTCCCTGCTCAGTTTAAAATGGGTCAAGGATAATCTAAAATACCTGGGAATTTATCTTTCTATTCTTAGTTCCCATATGAAACATCAAAATCTTGACAAAGCTCTATCTAAAATTAACAGTGATCTTAATTGGTGGATAGCACTTCCTTTTACATTGTGGGGACATATTAATATAATAAAAATGAATGTTCTCCCCCGGTTATTATATCCCCTACAGATGACCAATCTCCTTCTTCCTAAATCCTGGTTTTCCCAGGTAAATCGAATAATATCTAATTTCATATGGTGCAATAAAAAATCTAGGAGAGCTATTGCTAAACTTCAGCGTAGCAAAGCCAATGGGGGACTGCAAGTACCAGATTTTCTTCTATATTATTATTCAATTTCCTGTTCGGTTATTCTACAATGGACTAAAGAGGCTTTATCCAATTCAGTCTTGACCTATATCCCACAGTGGCTGCAACTTCAAAGATCCTTATGCACCTCTCATGGAATTAACATTAGTATACTTTTATATGCTCTACCTAAGAACATTCCCAAAAATGTGTTCCGCACGACTATTAAGACTACTCTTAGGGTTCATGCTATGGTAAATGCAGTGCTCCATATATCCCTGGCAAAAGATACCTCACAACCAATCTTTAGGAACCCAAATTTAAAGATTGATGGTAAACCACTTAAAGAAAGTTTTTTGCTGCTTAGTCCTCATCTCAAAGTAGTTGATCTATTGAAGGATTGCAAATTGCTAACATTCCAATAACTGCATGATAAATATAAGGTACCCTCTGATTTCTGCTTCAAATACTTCCAACTATCCCACTTGCTCCTTGCCCATTTTGGAACGTGACCCTGGGATCAATACTTAATTGGACCCTTGCTACAAGTAATTTCTTCTCCTCCTGTAGCCCACTTAATTTCCTACTTTTATCGTCTTCTAAGAGAATCTCTGGAATCACTTAATTGCCAACCGGTATACTTGTGGGATTATATAGTGCAAACTGCTTCCTCAGAAAAAAGGCCCTGGTCTAATATATGGAAGCATCTGTATCAGGACATGAGATGGGACAGGTATCATTTGCTACAATTTTTCATAATTCATGATCTATACTACACCCCAGCCAAGTTATTCAGAATGGGTCTGCTTCCTTCCAACCTCTGCCCTAGATGTGGGATGCTTCCAGGTACTTTATTACACATATTATGGGAATGTGATAAAATGTTGCCCTTTTGGCTGGACATCAAAGCTAATTTAGATCCTTTGTTGGGTCTCTCTGATGTATTTACCCCTGACATTTGTATCTTGTGCAATTATGGATAAATATTAATAGGAAATCAGTGTAAGCATATGGCCATCATAGCTTTGTGTGCTAAGAAAGTAATCATGTGTAATTGGCTTGATCAAATTATTCCTTCTAGAGCTGAATGGTTAAAAGAAATTCTCTTCGCCCTCCAGGCTGAAAAGTTATAGCCCAGATGTCTGATAGATCTCAATATTACAATACAGTGTGGGACCCTCTTCATACCTTGTTAATGATTTAATTACTTCTGTGTATGATACTTTATTGTTACAGCTTAGTTTTCATAACTTGGATATAGGACTCTCCTCACCAATATAAGTGGCGATGTGTATCGGGGGCGGTTGGGGATTTGGGAAGGGTGGGGGGAGTGGGGGGTAGGTAGCAGGTACAGACTGTTTAACTACTTGAAGATTAATTGAATTTATCATATCATATATACATTTTTTTTTTCGTTTTAGGGAGATTATATCTCTATATATAATTTTATTTTCTTGTTGTTCTCTGCCTGTGTAATAAATGGAAAACTCAATAAAGCTTATTAAATTTGAAAAAAAAAGAATGCATGGGATACAGTAGGCATAAGTGTATCTTGGTAGCATGGAAGGGGGGAAGGAGAAAGAGTCAGAGATCAATTAGGGTCTGCGGTGATATTGTAGGTAAGGAAAAATGGGCAGACTGGGTGGGCCCAGTGATCCTTGTCTGCCATCAAATACTGTGTTTCCATGTTTCTACTGTATCAAGACCAGACTGCCTACTTCCATCTGCCTTTTTTCCAGATATCACTCTTTACCATCTGCTGCAACTGCTGCATCTGGAACAAAAACATGATGAACACTCTCGATCACAAAGGACCAGGTTTTGATTTATCAAACTTAATTACTGCACAGCTATAGATGGAAGCATATTTTACATAACCGTTTCACCTCAGTTGCCCGTCTTCCCTGCTTGGAAATAGGACATGGGTACCTCAATGGCCTGGAATGTAGCCTCCTGGTGGTCAGTTATACATTGTTACTCCCGCTGTCTCTCCTGGAGCTCATTGCCCCCTTAGTTTGAGGTTAATGCTGCTGGTATATCAATATCCCATAGCACCTGATGTTTCTGTGCAGGGTACCATTAATAAGGGGTCTTACCCCCCACACTAGGGTCTGATTAAGTGGGAAATTGGACACAATTGTGGGGTGCTGAGTGGGGATACAAACTGCAGTGTGTTCATGGTTATCTAACAAGTAGGCAGGAATATACAGTATATTCATTTTTGATTGTAAGTGATAGTGGCATATTGGGGTTTCTCCTTCAGGTCCCTGGAAAGAACATTAATGATGGCTTAGTCAGCTGCACATTAAAACTTGATCTTCACCCTCTTCTTTCTCTATTTTTCTTTATTATCTATGAGCTTTTAAAAACATAGCATGCCAAAGTGAGGGGAGAAGGCAACTCAAGCTCTAGAGATCATCTTCATGCATATATATGGTCTGGGAAGTTGCCCGCTGTAGCGCTACACCCCGACAGCAAAACCTCAAAACAGACCATTACAGTGACAGTCACTGTAATGGTCTGTTTTCACCGATGCAGCTTCTGCTCCCTTCCTGGAACAACTCTAACCTGGAGTTCATTATAATTACATGTGGGGGTTGCAGGGGGCAGAGCAAAAAACACTGTCTTTTGGGAAGACACAATGCTGGTGTCAGTATTGTGCCATTGCTGTGCAGGACGTTGAGGAATTTTGTGTCGAGCACAAGTGGTGCTTCCTAGTGTGGGAGAAGTTGCTACTTAATGACACTTCAACAATCCCTCTCACATGCAGCTTTTCTCCCCTAGACCCCCCCAACAGAGTGTGAGGGGGAAGGGTACTGTATAACTACAGAGTCCACTGTGCCTGCTCAAAAGAATGTGAAGTTTGAGCCAGCCCGGTGGCACTGAGGATTGAGGTGCAGCACACCATACCTCATACTACACCAGTGACACAGGCTGGGGAGCGAGCTCGGGTTGCCAGGGGTCAGCTGGGGTGGAGAGGATAGGGTGTCCAGAGGACTGCTCTTATCTTCTGGGGAGGGTGGGCTGTGGATCCATTGGCATCAGCAAATCCCAGCAGAGGCTGGGGTGCTACAGCTGGGGGACACATCAGAAAGGGGTGGTGTCAATGGCAGATGTCCGCAGGGCAGGAGTAGGAGTGTGCCTGCCTTGCACTGGATGTCATTGCAAGTCTACACCCCCAGGGATCTCATTCATGGCAATAAAAGAATACACCCAGCACCTGGGAGGATGACAATGAGTCATGACCACCCCATGCCCACCTCTGGATCCCACCAACCAGGTCCCTGATATCCTCTGGCCTCACTCCGCATGCAGATTGGATTTCAAGGAGTGCCAAAGGTAGGTGATTGGTGGTCCCACCTTGGGGGGGTACAAGCCAGAGGATGAAGCAGGACAGGAGTGTAGGTAGGAGTTCTGGGTGGGACTTTGGTCTGGGGGTCTCAGGCAAGTGGGACAAGCTGACAAAGTCTTCATCCAAGGGAGTTCCCAGGGGCTGGTGACCAGAGGAAAGAAAGTTTAAAAAACAGAATGTGACAAATGATCCCCACTGGGTCTACAACAACACCACACAGGCGCTGTCACTTGAGTGGCCCACACCCTGCTTCCTGGTTACTAACAAAACTTGGGAGACACAGGCCCACCACTATGCTTGGGCTTTGGGCGCTTTCATTTTTTTTGCTGTATGTGCTACGACACGTATCACTACTATGGTGCTCACATGTCCCTGCTAGACCTTATGTTAATTGTAAAGCTTACTGTACTATGCAGCTATGCCAGAGCCAGTTACACTATGCACAATATGGACACTCACACATACTATACATCAATACAATATACAGACATTCACACATTGCATATTGATACAAAATACATTCAATTATACTATATATAATATACAATACCAACACTCACAACTAGTGTACCTTCACAGATGCACAATACACGCTCCTTTATGCTGTACACTTATACACAATATGGACACTCCCATATAAAGTACATCATTAAACTATACAGACACTCAGACATACTGTACACCGATACACAATACAGATAGTCGCATATACTGGGTATAGATACACTATACAGACACTCACATAAACTGTACATTGATATACAACACATACACTCACACATACTCTGTATCAATGCACAATACAGATATTCACATATACTCTGTTTCAATACACAGTACAGATACTTACACACATTATATACAACCACAGATCCACAATACATAGACGTCCATATGCTGCACATTGATATAAAATACAGACACACATGCAGTACACCCACACATACAGTAAAGTGTTACACAATGTAGATGCTCACACATACTGTACGCACACAGATAAACAATACAGACACTCGCACATACTGTATATTGATACACATTACAGATGCTCACAAATGCAGTACACCCACAGATACACAATACAGACACTCCAATATACTGTACATGAATACACTATACAGATACTCACACATACAGTACACCCACAGACACACAGTATAGAATCTTCAATATACGGTGCATTAATACACAGTACAGACACTCATACTGTACACTGATACATAATACAGACAGTCTCACATGCTGTATATTTACAATATACTTATTGCAGATTTTGTTGGAACAGCAGATATGGTTTGCATCACCAAGACCTGGTTGGATGGAAATGCTGCTCCACTTTTGGAGGCAGCTATTCCTCCCAGGTACTCAGTGATACATTGTCTGAGATTGGATCGTGGGTGGGGTAGCGGTCTGTTTCAAGCCCGAATTGGGTCTCAGGGGTGTACCAGTTGAGGAGGCTGAATCCTTTGAGTGCACTGTGGTAGCTGGTGTGGGGTGCAGGATAGTTTTCATCTATCTTCCACCCAGGGATGAAAAGCTAATCCTGTAGGAAGTAGCAGACTTCGCCGCCGACATGGCTCTGGAGTCACCCAGACTGATGGTTCTGGGTGACTTCAATTCCTGGGTCGACAACAAATCTTCACTTTTTGGACAACACTTCCTCCAGTTGATGATATCACTGGGCTTCACACAGGTTGTTTCCACAACTACCCATAATGGTGGTCACTCCCTGGATTTGGTCTTCCTCCTGGGGATTTAGGCCTCCAATTTGGAGGTGGAACCTGTAGGCTGGTCTGATCGCTACACCGTGAGGTTCAATTTGTATACCCCCCTGTGTAGGTCTGCTCCTGTGGAGATGGTCAGTTTCTGCCCTTTACAGGATGTAGTCCCTGAAGACCTGGCAGCTGTGATTGATCTCTTGGAATTTGCAGATATCTTCCCAGGTCCAGAGCCATTGGTTCTGTCCTATAATAAGGCCATTTCCTCAGCTCTTGACCTGATTGCTCCAGTCCAAGTTCTCCCCCTTCCACTTCGCCCTCAGGGTCCTTGGTTTGATGGGTTTCTGAGGGAGTTGCGGAGGTTGGGACATAGGTTAGAACTGCGCTGGCGGAAAGCTACCTTGGAAGCTGACCATCTTATTTTGTTGGAGCATTATTAGCTCTACTAATCAGTGATCTCCCATAATAAGGCAGAATTCCTGTCCAGGGAAATCACTGTTACTCGGAATCGACCGGCCCAACTCTTCCGAACTGTAGACAGGCTGTGCAACCCAACCTGTCTGCAGCTCCGTCGAGATTTTTCACAAATGGAGTGTGATGAGATTGTCGATTCTTTGTGAATAAGGTGGCCAACATCAGGTTAGAGATGCGTTGGACCCGGTCTATGGGAGATGCGGTTGGTCTGTGCTTGGTCACTATGCCTCTTGTTTCCTGGAGTACCTTTGACCTGATGGAGTTCGTTGATATTATGTGGATTGTCCAGTGGATGCACCCTATGTGCTATAGTTTAGACCCGAGCCCCACCTCCCTGATTTTGGGTTGTAGTGATATCATCTGCCCGGTCTTGGCTCAGATTGTCCGGTGTTCCTTGAAATCGGCTGAGTTTCCAAGCTCCCTGAAGGAGGCGGTGGCGACACCCCTTCTGAAGAAAGCGTCTTTAAACCCGGATACTCTAGCTAACTACAGACCTATCTCGAACCTTCCTTTTGTGGGAAAGGTTATTGAGAAAGTTGTGGCCATTCAACTGGAGAACCATTTGACCATTCATAATATATACGAACCTCTCCAATCTGGTTTTCATAAGAGGCACAGTACTGAGACTGCTCAGGTTCAGGTGCTCAATGATCTCCTGATGGTGAAAGATTGAAGAAACTGCTCCATCTTGGTACTCCTTGATCTCTCCTCAGCCTTTGACACTGTAGACCATGGGGTTCTGCTCGAGCGCCTGAGGTCCATCTGTGGACTGACTAGCACAGTGCTCAGATGGTTTTCATCTTTCCTCACCGGTAGAACTCAGAGAGTTGTCTTGGGAATTTTCTCTTCTGAGTCTTTCTCTCTGCCTTGTGGGGTTCCTCAGGGCTCAGTGCTGTCCCCCATACTGTTTGCAGTGTATATGCTGCCCCTTGAAGACATTGTAAGATGGTATGGGCTGAGGTTTCACTGCTATGCTGATGATACCCAGCTCTACCTGTCTTTTGTCCCCAACCAGGTTAGTGCTCTCAGTATTTAACAGTTGCCTCACTGAAATCCAAGACTGGATGAATTCCAGCTGGTTAAAGTTGAACGCAGGTAAAACTGAGGTTTTGGTTGTGGACCCGGGACACAGGACAGAGGGGTTGAGGACTGATTTGCCCCCTGGTTTATTCTTGGGGGCGCTCAGATTCCTTACCTCTGAATGGGTGCGTGACCTGGGAGTGATACTTGATGATGGGCTGACCCTCCATCATCAGGTGTTGGCAGTTGTTAAGTTAGCCTTTTATCACCTTAGGAACATTGCCAGGATCAAGCACCTTGTTCCGTCCAGTGATTTGCCCATTTTGGTCCACGCCTTTGTGACCTGGTGCCTTGACTATTGCAACTCCCTTTACTTAGGGCTTCCTGGGATTGATATCTGCCGCTTGCAGCTAGTGCAGAACACTGCTGTTCATTTACTGACTGGTATCTAGGAGATCTCATATTACCCCAGTGCTGTGTGATCTGCACTGGCTGCTGATTCAGTGGCGGATCACCTTTAAGGTAGGTTTGTTAACCTACAAAGCCCTACACGGACTGGGTCCTGACTACTTGAAAGAGCTTCTGACTCCTTACACCCCTGTGCGACAGCTCCACTCGGCTGATGAGGGGTTTCTGGAGATTCTGAGGGTTAGTTTGAATTCATCTGGGGCTCGCGGTTTTATGTTTGCTGCCCCAACCCTCTAGAACTCTCTGCCCTGTCAACTTTGGGAGTGCAGGACTGTGGGGAGCTTTAAACAGGCACTGAAAACATTTTTAATGATGTGATGTTGTGATTTTATTTATGTTTTAATGAACTGTCTGTGATTATGTGAAGCACCTTGATAATGTGAAAGGCACTCAATAAATAAAGCTATTATTATTATTATTATTATATCAATACACAATACAGACACTAACACATACAGTACACCCACAGATGCACAATACAGACACTTCCATATGCTGTTCAATGATACACAATACAGACACTCACACATACAGTACACCCCAAGATGCACAGTACAGACACCCCCATAAACAGTACATTAATAAGACACTCAGACATACAGTACACCCACAGATGCACAATACAGCCCCCACATACAGTACAATGATACACAATACTGACCCTAATATATACTGCACACCCACAGATGCACAATATAGACACCCCCACACACTATACATTGATACAGAGTATACTCACACATGCAGTATGCCCACAGATACACAATACAGACACTCTCATATACTGTACATCAGTACACTATGCAGACACTCACACATACAGTGCAGCCACAGAAACACAACACAGACACTCCCATACACTGTACACTGATACAGAATACAAACACTTATACATAGAGTACACACAGATACTCAATACAGACACTCCCATATACTGTACATCAACACACTATTCAGACATTCACATACTGTACAGTACATCCACAGATGAACAGTACAAATATTTCTAGATACTGTAAACCCACAGATGCACAATACAGATACCCCTACATACAGTACATGTATACACAATACAGACATGCATACAATACAAACACAGATGTACAATGTAGATACTCCCATATACTGTGTATCATTACACTAGACAGACTATCACACATTCTGTACATTGAAACACAATACAGGCACACACACAGTACACCCACAGATGCATAATACAGACATCACCACATGGAGTATATCAGTACATCAATACATAGGACAGATACTAATGCATACAGTATAGCCACAGACACACACTATAGACACTCCCATAAACTGCACTGATACACAATACAGACAATCACACATACAGAACACCCAGAGATGCACAATGCAGACATTCACACATACAGTACATTGATACACAGTACATACACTTACACATATAGTAAGTCCACAGATGCAAAATACAGATGCTCCCACATACTGTGCACCCATACAGTAGATACAAAATACAGAAACACTGATATACCGTTCATTGATACACTAAACAGACACTAACACATACAGTGCACCCACAGATACACAATTCAGAACCTCCCACATACTGTGCTTCGATACACAGTACAGACACACACATACTGTACATTGAAACAGAGAAACATAGAAACATGGAAACATAGACTTTGATGGCAGATAAGGACCACTTGGTCCACCTACTCTGCCCATTTCCCTACCTACAGGATAAGCTGCGGATCCTAGTTAGCCAACAGCCTAATTCTTCCTACCCCCAACAAAAATTACCTTATGTCTGTCCCATGCATTCTTGAATTCTCCCACAGTTTGAAACCCCACAACCTACTCAGGAAGGCTGTTCCATGTGTCCACCACCCTCTCTGTGAAAAAATACTTCCTCACATTGCTCCTGAACAGCCCCCCATCTTCAAATTGTGTCACCTTGTTCTTGCACATCTCTTTTTCTGAAAAATGCTACCCTCTTGGACTTTCTTGATTTCACTGAGGTACTTAAAAGTTTCTATCATGCCCCCCCCCCCTTTTCTCAAGGGTATACATATTAAGCTCCTTTAGTGTCTCCTCATATGGCTTCACTTGCAGACCCTGCACTATTTTAGTTGCCTCCTCTGGACTGCCTCTATCCTGTCTATGTCCTTGCGGAGATGGAGTCTCCAGAACTGGACGCAGTACTCCAGATGGGGTCTCACCAACTGTCTGTACAGAGAAATAACAACTTCCTGTTTTCTGCTGGTGATGCCTCTCCCTATACATCTCAATATCCCCCAGCCCTCCCTACTGCCTTCTCACATTGCTTGCTAAACTTAAGGTCATCTGATATGATTACCCCCCGGGTCTCTTTTCATTTTTGTTGTTGTTACTACCCCCATTGTGTAATCTTCCCCTGGGTTTTTGTTTCCCAGGTGCATTATTTGCACTTCTTTGCATTGAATCCAAGCTGCCATACTTCTGACCATTCCTGCAACCTTGCCAAGTCCCTTCTCATCCTTTCCATGCCTCCTTGTGTATCAACCCTGTTGCAGATCTTTGTGTTATCTGCAAAGAGACATACTTTTCCTTCTAGTCCCTCTGCAATGTCACTTATAAAGACATTAAAAAGGACTGGACCCAGTACTGAACCCTGCGGTACCCCACTATTAACACCCCCTTTCTTCAGAGTGGACTACATTTACAATTACCTTCTATGTCCTGTTGTCCAGCCAATGTTTTACCCAGGCTACCACCCTGGGACCCACTCCCATTCTGGTTAATTTGACTATTAATCTTTTGTGTGGGACTGTGTCAAATGCCTTTCTAAAGTATAAGTAGGCCATGTCCATAGCCCCTACCTGGTCTATTACTTTGGTCACCCAGTCAAAGAAATCAATTAGATTTGTCTGATATGACCTTCCCGCTGTGAACCCATGCTGCCTTGGGTCCCGTGCCCCACTGGCCTCTAGGTACTCAACAATTCTTTCCTTCAGAAGTGATTCCATCACTTTCCCTACCACAGAGGTCAAACTGACAGGTCTGTAGTTTTCTGCCTCTGTCTCGGTCCCACTTTTTTGAAGGGAAATCACATCTGCCTTTCTCCAGTCCTCAGGTACCACACCATCCTCCCATGATTTGTTAAAAAGGGTAGTCAGTAGTTTCACTAGTTCTCCCCTTAATTCTTTAAGAATTCTGGGGTGAATTCTGTCAGGCCCCATTGCTTTGTCCACCTTCAGTTTTAGGAGTTCTTTCAGAACCCTTTCTTCTGTGAAAGGACTTGGATCGACCCCCTATCCAGAGTGCTTCTGTTAAGTGGATTAGGGCCATACCTCTCAGCCTCCTGCCTCATAAATCAGGGACAAGGCATAAAAAAATCAGGGACAAAGGACCAAAATCAGGGACACTTCTTTAGAATTAAAGATATCCACCCAGAAAGCTAGTAGAATATGGGGCTAAGTGCAAAATGCATTTTCTAAAGAAGAACATGTCTGTAACTTTAATGTTTGACATTATTTTGTGCTTACAATCCCCAATGTTTAGCCACGGAAACACAAATTTTAGGAGGGACATAGTAAAATTTTGAGTCAAAATCAGGGACATCCCTGAAAATCAGGGACAGTTGAGAGGTATGGATTAGGCACCTCCTCCTCTTTTGTGAATACTGAGCAGAAATATTCGTTCAGTATCCCTGCTTTTTCACTGTCCCTTACTGCCCACCCACCGTCCATTCTATTCAGCCTCACTATCCCTCCCTTTGTCTTTCTACGCTCCCTGATGTACCTATAAAAGGTTTTATCTGCCTTCTTAACCGAGTTGGCTATCTTTTCCTCAGTTTGGGACTTTGCTATTCTGACTTCCCACCCTGCTTCCTTCTGCCTAAACTGGTACAGGTCTCTGTCCTGCTCCTTCTGTGTTTCCTTATACTTCCTGAATGCTATCTTTTTCTCCCTGACCTTCCCCGCCACCTCTTTTGAGAACCAGAGTGGCTTTTTCTTTCATTTTGATTTGTTTATTTGCTTCACACAGAGGCTTATTCCCTCTGTGGTGGCAGTTTTGATGTTTCCCCATTGTTGCTCCACCCCTCCTTCTAGCCTGTTTGCTGTGCTTTTCTAAGGCACTCTCCCATCTTGCCAAAGTCAGCCCTCCTGAAGTCCATTACCCTCACTTTTGTATGGCTTGACTCTGTAGCTGAGTATATTGTGAACCACACTGTTTGGTGGTCACTTGTTCCCAGATGGCTACCCACTTCTAGACCTGAGATCCTATCACTGTCCCCATTTGAGTGTATGAGGTCTAAGATTGCTCCCTCATGAGTGGGTTCCAAAACTAGCTGTCTGAGGCATGCCAGCTGTAGGGCATGAAGAATGGCCCTGCTCCTGGATGTGGCTGCAGCAAAGGTGCCCCAGTTAATATCTGGCATATTCAGGTCTCCCATCAATAGTATCTCCCCTTTCTCTACCATCCTAAGAATGCCTTCTATCATATCCTTGTCCATTCCCTCCCCCTGAAATGGGGGTCTGTATACAACCCCTGTGCAGATTGTAGTGCCATTTCCACTCTCTAAGGTGACCCACAGTGTTTCCTCTCCTCCCTGTTTACTCTTTTGTTCAGTTGCTTTTATACCATCCCTTACATAGAGAGCTACTCTTCCCCCTCTTCTCCCCTCCCTGTCTCTCCTGTAGGTTGTGTACCCTGGTATGTTAACATCCCAGTCATGGTTCTCTGTGTACCATGTTTCTGTGACTGAGACAATATCCAGGCATCCATCTTCCAACAAGGCCACCAGAGTTCAGGGAGCATGTTGTCCAGACTATGGGCATTGGTACTCATTACCCTCCATTTCTTGATGGCCTTACCCCTTTTTGCCCCATCCCTTCCCTTCCTTATTGCCTCTGCCACTTTCTCCATTTACCCCTGCCCTTCTCCCTATTGACATCTCCATCTTGGTGTTTACTTCACGTACTACCCTGATTTTTTTAGGAGGGGTTAGGATTTCCCTGCTGCTTTCCAGTGCCTCCCCCTTGACTAGTTTAAATGCTTGCCCATGAAGCACTTAAACCTATCACCTAGGATCCTGGTTCCCCTCCTGGACAGATGCAGACCTTCACGCCAGTATAAGCCTACATCACTCCAGGTGGACCCCCAGTCCCCAGTGAAGCCAAATCCCTGAGCTCTGCACCAGTTTTTCAACCATTTATTGAATCCCATGGTGTGAAGCACCCTAACCTCACCTACACCATACACAGGCAGCACCTCCGATAAGGTTACTGTGTGTGCTACATGTCTAAGGCCCCTCCCCAACTCCACAAACTCTTCCTGCACTGCTCTGATCCCTTTTTTTAGCAAGGTCATTTGTCCCTAGGTGGACAATGACATCCAGCTCCCTTCCCTGTGCAGCTGCTCTGGTGATCCTGAGGATTCGCTGCCTGTCCCTCCAAGCAATGGTGCCAGGCAGGCACCTTACCTCCCTCTCCTGTTCCTCCCCCATTTCTACCTTCCTAACAATTGAGTCCCCCACCAGGAGTTGTTTTCTTTCCCTGTGGGGTCCCATGCCACCCTCCTGTGGGTCTCCGTTGTGGAGATTCCCAGCATCCTCCTTGGTCTCCACTGCGGGTGCCTCCATAGAGGAACCACACTTTGCCAGAATGGCATATGAATTGTGGAGAGGTACAGCTGGAAGAATGCACCTTTGTTCCACCACCCTCACCCTCCCTGAGCCCATTGTGGTCCAACAGCTCCTCTTTCTTGGCAACCTCTGAGGCAGTGGCAGTGGCCCTGGTGGTTCCTGGATGGGAGACAAGGTCCCACAAATCCTTGCCAACCCAGCCTGGAGATGAGAAACCTCATCCCTCAGCCCACAGAGGTGCCTGCAGATGGGACAACACCACATCCTCCAGAACATCTCCCAGAAGACTGCTGCTCCACAGCCACTGCACTGCACCACTCCCATTATGTCTTATTTCTGGCCCCTTCACTGTTGTTTGGAATACTTACTCTTTCCTCTGTTTATTTTTTTTCTCCCTACTTACTTACTGCCTCTTTGCCCTTTAAGCTCCTGATCTTCCTGTTCTGAGACAAGAAGATCCTATATTTCTCAGTAGTCTCCTTACTTGCTCAGAGGCAGACCTCCAGCAGTTAGGGGGGGACAGAGAGTAACTCTTGTTCTTCTAGAATGGTGAGTCTTTGGTGGCTCTGTGATTACTCATTTCCTGCTCCCAAACAGAAAGTTCCTGTTGTCAGTCAAATCCTGTGCCTATCTATAAAAGTAGAACTGACTTTTGGTAGGAGGAGGGCAATATAGTCCCAGTACAGAAGTCCAGTCACGACAGCAGCTCCTTCATCCTGGTGTTCTCTGCCAGTTCTCTGGCAGAAGCTATCTAGAGCAGTGTTTAAATCTGGCTTTAACCTGGCTTCCTTCTAGCTAAGCCATTCCCCCTACCTAACAGATCTTTCAACACTTAGTTAAATTGCATAGATAACAATCCCCTTCAGCCGCCTGAGACTGACACCTAGATAACTGCACAGATAACAATTCACTTTAGCCAACTCAGACAAACACACTAACTTTTTTTTACCCTAAATTGAAGGTCCCAGTAGTAGAGTTCTTCTTCTTTAGTCCTAGTAGAGAAGTCCAGTCACAACAGCAGCTCCTTCGTCCTGGTGTTCTCTGCCAGTTCTGTATTGATACATAATACAGACAGTCTCACATATTGTATAGCAATACACAATACAGACTCTCACACATACAGTACACCCACAGATACACAATGCAGACACTCAGACATGCTGAAGTTGATAGACAATATACTCACACATACAGTACTCCCAAAGATACACAATGCAGACACTCAGACATGCTGAAGTTGATAGACAATATACTCACACATACAGTACTCCCAAAGATACATAATAGACATTCCCATATACTTTAAGTCAATACACTGTACTGACACTCATGCATGCTGTACATTGATACCCAATATAGTCTGTGCAAACTGTACACCCACAAATGAATAATACTGACACCCACTCATACTCTATATCATTACACAATACAGACTCAGGTATGTAAAGTGCACCCTTAGATGCACAATACAGGCACTCCACCTTCAGTATATCAATACATAATTCTCAGAAGATGCACTGTTACACACAAATGTACTCACATGCACCCGACAGCACACACACACACACACCATCACACGTGTATACAAGTAACAAAAACCTCCTCCGACAACGCCACCGAGCCACACTCCTCCTTCCTACTCACCACCTCCCTACCCACTCTTCCTCCTGGCCTCCCTTCCTTCTGCTTCCCAGATCCACTCCCCTCTTACCCCCCAATCTTCCTTACCTCTCTCCCCACTAACCCTAATTTAATTTAGTCTAATTAAGTCTACTTATTCTTCATATGTTTTGGAACCAACTGTAACCCTGAATGACACTTACCTTGAACCTGTATTATCTGTTGTCTCCTGTGCCACTGTCTGTGTCCTTTATGTGACGAGGTACCTTTGTAAATGAGCCTCTGGCTCAAAGGTTGTTAAACTGATGTTTAAATAAATAAATAAATAAATAAATACAAACACTGATGTTCACACATACTATATACAGATACAGGTATCCACCTCATACATGTGCATTTAAATACACATTTATATGTAAACAATTATTTGTCCTTAACTCCATTATGGTGCCTCCAAACTCACTCAGCACCTCTTCTGGCCCAGACATCATGATCTACTTGGTCTCAGATTTACTGCTGTGGAAATGTTACCACTACACCACTGCTTAGCACAGTTACAACACCTTCCAAGTGGTGGGAGCAGCCCAATCGAATTGGTAAATCCTCAATGATGGTTTTTGAAGGTCAGTCATGACTGATCATCATTAATCATCAAATGTTACCATAAGATCATCAAAGGATGCTGTGAGCTAAGATCATCATCTAAATCATGATTTAATCAGCAAACATGGACTTTTAAATCGCCAACTGATGATTATTGATTATTTTTGTGAGCTTGAATCAGCATGATGGTTATTGATGATCTGTGGATGAACAAGTGCTGATCATTGCTGATTATATTAGTCCAGTAACAAAAGATTGCAAGTCACAGAAGTAGTACTTAAAATATTATTTGTTACAATTATGAAAATAGGAATGTCATGGTTTTATGTGATAAGGGTGAGTCTGAAAGACCACTGATCACAAAAAGCAAGTAAAAAACAGCCCGTTGTCAAAAGGACGACTGAAATCATAACGATCATTGCAAATAGCTACGGCCGCTACATTAACTTTACACAAACAAGAGAATAAGTATTTTTATGCGAGAGGCTACATCCCCCGCACCCCCGCACACCCCAAACTAAAATAATCAACTCCATGGGGGTGCAGACCTAGTAGAAAGTTATTCTTTCCCCTCAAAAAACAAACATTCTGTCATTGGAAACCAGACCTGAACTCGGGTCTGTTGGCATTGTAGGCGATATCTTACACTGATACAATAAATGGCCAGCTCAGCAAGAATTATCACCACAACATCCCATATCCTGTAGTAGCAAGTGTAGCTCCCTGCTATACTCACTCCACAAGATATAGCAATGTTTTTCACCACTCGCTGTCAGTGTGAGCGGTATTATTGAGTCACTCAATTTGATGTGCTCAATAATACATGCTCATATAGGGTACTACTGAATGTCCCATATCAGCAAAGACAAATCAATTATCAATTGTTATGTAAAGCACGTGAAGTCAAGTTTTAATCCATTAGAAAGAGTACATGCAATGTCTGGTATAGTATACACATTTAAGTACCTAATTTGCATATTTCAGAAGGGCAGCTTATGGACCAAAACAATGGCACTTTATATCTTTAAATTCATTTTGCATAGACAGTATTAGTTTGAAGACTTTTAGGAAAGGTTTTGAGCACAAACCAGGTACTTTTAGGAACTCACCACAACCATAAAAGGAACCGCTTAATGGAGCTATATAAACCAATGTGAGCCTTTCTAACTCCAATAAGATGCGAGGTGTCAGAGTAAATATACTTAAAAGCCAAGGGTTTCTCGAGAAAATATATCATAACTGATCGTTCCAATAAAGATAACTAAATACAAGATAAATTCCAAAAATATAGAGGAAAGATAAATTGTTTTTTTTTATTTATTACTGTAATTGTGACCATGGGTAATCATGAAAACTAAAGATGATATGAGATCACAATTAATCACAATCATCACTTCTATAACATCATGGTTTTTGATTGGCAGTCATTTAAAGCTGATGTTTAATGTTTAATTATTGAAAATTATGATCACAATAATGGTTTTTGAAGCTTGAACATGATATTTGAACATAACTGATAATGATCATTCATGATACATCATTATAAAATCATCGTCTTTGCAGATGGTTGGTCTGGGTTGTAGTGACAGATGTCAGAAAATCATGAGACTGTCTGGAGCTGGTGAGCATGTGGACCCTGCACTTCCATGTGGCTTTAGATAAGATACACAGGGCAAAGAGTCCATCTGTCAGCCAGTGCACAGGGCCCTTTGTCCCCAACTGGTGCAGAGGTGCAGGGTCCTATTGTTACTGTGCAAATATGTCTAAATTCAGTGCCCAATAGGTCAATTTCAGTTGAGTGGATTGCACAACACCGGTAAATTACAGCAAAATATTTGTATTACTTGCAATTACCAGTAAAAATTAAATACAACATACACACATGGAAGAATCAATTACTTCAAGCTCAATTAATCAATCTATCAGAATATGCATGCATGTAAGAAACTGTGGTTTACCTGGATCCAAGGAGAGACAGATAAAGATGTCTTGCTATCCTTTAACCTTGTTCTGCTCCAACAAAAGGTCACTAGCCTCTGTATTTTACACCCTAGTTGTTTACAATGTTCGGTCTTCATACTTTACAAAGATACATAGAATGTGTCAGCAGATAAGGACTGCTAGGCCCATCTAGTCTGCCCATAAGCCCTATACTTGAATGCAGTCACTGACCCTAAGTGATCAATGGCTTTTCATCACTCCCTTCCCACCCAATGTCCCCTTGTGCCTGTCCCAGACATGTTTAAACCCCTCCACTGTGCTTGTCCCCATGATCTCTTGTGGCAGACTGTTCCAAGTGTCCACCACCCTCTCTGTGTAGAAAAACATCCTCACATTACCTCTTAATCTACCCCCTCCAGTTTCATATTGTGTCCCCTCGTTCTGATATCTTTTCTACATTGGAAAAGATCCCCCACCTGCACCTTGTTTATGCCCTTGAGATACTTGAAAGTTTCTATCATGTCCCCCCTTTCCTCTCCTCCAGTGAGTACATATTGAGGTCTTTTAGTCTCTTCTCATACGTTTTGTGATGCAAGCCATGCACCATCATCATCGCCCTTCTCTGGATAGCCTTCTCCTTGTCTGGAGACCACACATGAGAGAATATATTACCATGAAAGCTACAAAAGGGGAAGAACTGGGATGCAGCATGTACACACTGATCTCAAAGTTTATCTAAAATAGAGTAGAATAGAAACTAGCCATAGCTACCTGCTACCCTTTAACAGACACTTGTTAAAAACAGAGAAAAACAAAGTTGTCTTATTTATGACCTTGAGAATAGGTTACACAAAATGGAGGACACAAACAAAATTGCAGTTTGGCAGCAGCCATATTGGTTTGCAAAAAACAAGGTTTCCATGGTATACGCATTTATAGAAGTTGCAATATCAGCAGCATATGTTCACTGAATGTTTTCTTGCAACCGTGTCATTGATTAGACAAACAACACACTTCACAAGGCAACACTAGGCATATTTATAGTGTAACTCTATGCCAAGAGGACAGTTGGCTTCACTATGTGGTACCCCGGGATGTGCTGACAATTCTGCAGCTTTAATTCCCTCATGGAGGGGGAGGTCACATAATAGTGCCACCCTCACCACCCTCAACTCATCCAGCTGGGTCACTGAGCTCGCCACCGAACTCAGGTCACCGGCATAGGATCACAAAACATACTTGCTGGGATCAGGACTGGCAGTGCACACACAGTTTCTGTTTTATTTTTTTTCAATAATGCTTTGTTCCTGTGAGGGTGAAGGTAGGCTACTCGGTCCCATCCCCACCCCTTCCCTGACTGGACAACACTCCCCCCCGGCCATATGACAACACATGCCTGTCATGTCGCCACACCATATCTCACCCAGAATTCTTCACTCAGGCATGAATCAACACCCTGCACAATTCATTCCCAAACAATTTGCCCCCACATAAATATTAGAAGACAAACTCATCCAGGGACAAATTGTGCAGGGTGGAAAGTCAAACTGGAGTGAAGAGTCTGGGGTGAGGTGTTGTGCAAAGACATAGCTGGCGCAACTTGACATGTCCACACTTCCCCCAGCACTTACCCCATCAAGAGACCTTCATGGCTTTTGCCCCCTATGGCAGGTATAGGAAGGGGAGGGACATCCTCATCCATCCTGGATCCATTATCCAGTGTAGGTTGATAGTTTTGGGTGGTAGCATGGTTTGTTGAGGAGTGGGTGGGACTTCATGGAGTCTGAGCCCCCATTGTTTTCTGTGTTCTCCACTAAGTCCTGCATTAGCAGTGCATAGGCATGCATGCATGCATGGAGGCATGTGCACATCACATAGCCACAGCACCTCTCTTTTGTGGCACTTGGACACTGCACTGTCCCCTGGGCATCCACTTGGGGGCATCCAAGGACCAAGATGGCTACCATCCTCACCCAGGGAGAGGGCAGCAGTCCTCCAGGCACTCAATTCTCTCCCTCAATGGCCGGCTACCGGCAACCTAAGTTTGTTCCCGAGCTCAGTTCACCAGTTTGGCAGGAGGTAAGAAACAAAATGCCTCAGCCCCCCCATGCCACTGGGCCAGCCCACACAAAGCTTCTTAACAAGTATATTTTTTTTTTAATTTTAACCACAAATTTTCAAGATAGTCATTTCATGACTCCCCTTCTAAACATGACATGTAGAATTAATAGTATATTGTACAAGCCTCATCTTTTCCCACCATAGGTGGAAAAAGACATTTCTTCCAGGAGTTAAAATATGACACCTGTCATGTTTATAAGGTGATGTTGAAAAATGGCTAGGTAGAAAATTTGGAGTCACAGTATTGCAAATTGGCAAAGTTATGAATGAATGTTTAAATATTACAACATTCACTCATAACCTGGGCATGTTACTATAGTTGTACACCAAAATATTAGCATAGTCTTCTTGTTACCCCATCTCATGAACCCAGTAGGTGAAAATGTTTAAATCACTGTCGAAATGTCATTCTGCACCACAGGTGGGAAAACACATTTTGGCCAGGATTTGAAAAATAACAGCTATCACATTCATGAAGTGGAATGGAAAAAGGGCTATGTTGAAAATGTGGGGTCAGAATATTTAAAACTACTTTTGAGCAAGGATAGAACAATTTCAACGTACATTTAGAACGTTTCCATTTTTCCATATTTTGACTCTAAATATTCAACCTACAGCAGTCTTCTTATGACCCCATTGCATGAAGAAGGGTGGTGAAAATTTTTAAATCTTCTCAAAAGGCGATTTTTGCAAAGCAACCACAAAATCAACTTTCATTCTACATTTGCAGAATTCCATTGTAATTAGTCATCATGTGGGGTCCCTAAAAAAGGTCATGTTGAAAATTTGGTGCAAAAGTGTTCAAAAGTGACAAAGTTATGAATAAACATTCAAACCTCATGAATTACATTAAACCATACTTACCTGTTCTCAAATCTCAGTCACCAGTTTCCAGCAGCAAGATGTGTTTTCAACTGGAGAGTGGACCTACACTGTGGGACTTGTCAAGGTAAATGAGGCTGTGGGAGGTTTGGGGGTTGGAGGTGCTGAGTGGGAGGCTGGGATTGGATGTGTGTGTGGGGGGCAGATTGGCTGGGGAATGTTTTCTTTATAGAGTAAGACATAAGCATTGAAGGATGGTTTTCTTCATTTCAAGGGTTTATTCCAGCACTGAGGATTGGGCACCCAACTGTCGGGTTATTTTCGGCAGCACTGGTGGTGGGCACCCTGGTGCCACCATGTACACAGTAGGAAGGGGGCGCGGGAGACCTGTAGGGTGTCAATAGAAGCAGTACTGGAGTGGGCACCCTGGTCCACATATTATGTGTGTAAAAAGCAGGTATACATTTAATTTAGTAATTTCCAGTTTAGTAATAAGGCTATATATTAATAAAGATATTTTCAACCCCTTTTTGAGTATGATGTCCTTTTATTCTTATTGACTTGCCTACTTTAAGCTCCTATTAATCCTACTCTCAAAAAGACATGCCCTGTAATTTTCTGCATTAAACATAAGTGTTGTGAAGTCCAAGTCAGTACTGTATGTTGTCAAGTTACAGAAAACTGACTCTGGCCTCATGCGCTGTCAACACTTCTAGGCTTCCTAGTTTGGACTGATGTCATCAGAAGTTGTGCAGTTTACACAAGTACTATATGAGGAGGTGATTGCAATCCAGGAGGAATCATTGAGCTGCAAATAATGTGCTTAGTGTAATGAGAAGTAAGAGGCAGAGAAAGCTATCCAATTGGGTTTCAAGTAAGAATTTCATGTTTTGAGACTCACACCATTCCACCCCCATCCCCACCCTGCAGTCAGTGACAGGCATCGAGGTGTGCCTTGGAGTGTTGGTCCCTAAAGTTCACCCCATTCTCCTATATTACACCCGTCTCAGCGTAACTGACTGTGCATGCTAAATTTTGTGTTATTTTGTCAAATGACACCAAAGTTATCAAGGTTTAAAAATTGGGATTTAGCATTAAACAGCCTGATCAACCCTAACTGTAGGGGTGCTACCATGCTCCTTTAATATGGTGCAGTTTTGTTATGTGGCCTGATATAAAAGATCATTTGGGTGACATTTGTTCATTAAAAACAATGATTTAGATCACAGTGTGTCTATTGACGAATGTCAAAGAATACAAAAACCATGCATGAAGGGCAGAAACTGTGTGCAAGGGGGAATTCTCTTGTACACCGGCAAGATTTGCCACCTGTATGATATTTTCAAACATGGAGCCAATTGGTGACCAGTTTCACATTTTAGAGCAGCTTGAAGCCATTTTTTTTTTGTTAGTTGTTTAACCCGGACTAGCACACTAAGCTAAAAGCCTTTTTACAGGAGCAACCTGGTAGTTAAGTGACTTGCTCAAGGTCACACTGTCTGCATATGGAAGCTGTGAGATTCAAACCCAGGTTTGGTCTGGTGGATGTCACCAGATTTGCAGCACAGAGCCTTAAACCACTGCACTATACTGCTTCTCTTTTTGTTTGTGCACAGCTGCATTGAAATGCTGCACCTGGTACAACCAGGCATAACATTACTCCACAGCTGTGCCCCCTGCTCATGCAGCCCAAACAGCTGAAAGGAGTATGTCCACTGGTGCAGAGAGCTTGTCTCCTCACAAGTTAATTGCATCATGGGACTTAGTCCCTAGGCCATGACAGGTCCTCTGAAAATCTAACCCCAGGACTCCCTCTAGCTGCTGTAGCAAGAAGGTTTCAGCAACATGAAGGGGTGGAGCTGATGACAGCAAGAAAGTCCAAGGAAGGCGTATAATACACAGTTGCCTTTTTTTCCAGTAGTTTCAAAAAGTTGTTCTTCACAGCAAGGCTGTATCCAGGAAATAGAAATGTGTACACCATGGCCATATCTGTTACCCCATCTGGCACTATAACCACCATTTCTATACACAATGGCACTCTTTGAGGCCTCTGTTATGCACTGGTAAAGTAAATGCTGTTTCAGTCCATTGCTCCCTCAGACACTGACATACCACTCCAGAGCATGTAATGTATGGTCCCTGGGGTGCAATGACAGTCTATGTGGCCAAGCCTCCTAGTTTCTTATTTGACTCCTAAGAATAAAAATACAGACATTCTCAGCAAGTCCAGTGTCATTCCATGGAACAAGGGCAGCAGTGTAGATCCTTGTTGCCCCCTTAAATTGAAATTGTACACCATGGAGTAAGCCTTCCTACACCTATGTGCCAATCCACAGCTCCAATATTTCAGATTCTTATTACAAGGGTTGTAGTGCTCATTTTCATTGATGTCTTACTTTGCCAGGTTCAGGATAAGGAAAGGGGAATTTTTTTAACCACAAAAGGGACACTAAGCCAAAGCATGTTTACAGGAGTGACATGGGAGCACAAGGAAGTTAAGGGACTTGCATAAGGTCACACAGTATGCAAGTGGGAGCTGTGAGATTCAAACACAGGTCTTTAGGATTGCAGCATTATGCCCTAAACCACTGTGTTATACTACCTCCTTTTACAACGCCTTCTCTAAGAAGATATTTACTATACAGTGCTCAAAACCTACATTGTGGGTATACACTTGAGTCTTCCAGCAGATCTGTGTCATCAGGTGGAGACACATCCTCAGTGCATAAGTGCACAGAGCCAGTCAACGGATCAGCACACAGGGGCTTCATAGTCATCTGTTTTATATGATTTTTGCTTCTAAACTAACAGGAATTATTTACAAAGTGGGATCAAGTAAGGAGTGGGTTGGCACTAGACTACAGGCATAGGTTTTGTTGGTGGCTACGTTTACTAAGGCACATAAAAACTGTAATATACAGCAGTGTCAACCCCCCACCTCCTCATAGTCCAGCTTGCACACCAAATGACGTCAACATGCTAGACATTCTCTAAGCAGTACAGTGTGAAATAAAAACACAAACCAGAATGTAAGCTGCAGTATGTGTGTGGACAATAACCATGCCTTTCTAGCTGTGTAATTGGTAAAGACTGGAAAACACCACAGAGGACATACCAGTACACTATAGATGAATCATAAAATGCACCAAATCTAAATGTGTGCAGACATTTTTCATATGATCTTTAAATCTCTGTTAACATAGTCAAGTACTGAATCTCATTTTCGTCCCCAAAAAAACTACTTAGAGTCATTTTGTAAATGTAATAAGCCTCTCTAGAGTGTGCATCATAGGATTGTAGTGTACATTCTAGGGGTGTAAGAACACTCCGCTTCGGCCTTGCACCTTACTACATCTTGGGACATGTATCAAAATCCTATAATGCTCACACTTTCATGGCTTATTATTTACATCATTTGTGCATTAAAAGCAAATGATGAAGTAGAGGTTAAGCACCAGGACTGAATGGTTGTGGAGCTATTTGTATGATGAAGGAATCCAAGAAAACAGTTCAAAAGCACCCACAACAGCAATCACCACATCAACTAGATTTTGAGTTCAGTGGTCGTTGTTAATACAGTTTGTGCAACATACATGCAAACAATATGGTCCAGCAGTTAACAGTGTAGGCTAACGCCACAAAGCACTAACGTTTCACTTGGCTGTCTGCCAGCCTTCCTCAGAGTGATATAGCAGCATAGATTAAGTGCCCCACCTATTTACCAGACAAAGTGTTACCCTCAAGTGAACAGCCAATTAAAACACTCCTTATTCAAACATCATGTGGTTTAAAAAAAATGAATTTTAAACCAGTCTTGGTAAGGCACCACCATACCTGATTTTCCTCTAAGAGACAGGTCATTGGTCCTTTAATTATTGTAAAATATATTTTACAGACCAGACATAATTATAGCCACACGATGAAATGCATTTATTTAAAAATAAAAATAAATACTTTCAATCACCTGGTTCATTTACAACTTAGAAGGACAAAATCAAGGTGATGAGCTGTAACCAGGTACTCGCTTATGCTTCATAAATCATAACAACAGTTTCAGGCTGTAATCCAATAGTTTCATGTTTCATACATTGGTCCCTATGCACGAAGGTGCGGAGCACCTCCATGCTGCTTATGTGAGTTGCGGAGATACTCCGCACCCATTGTACTCCCTACATGGGATGCACTAAGGGGGTGTGCAGCCCTTATGCACTAATCCCCCACCTATGCAGACCACAACACACAGGGGGTGGGCGGGGGTGTATGCCAGCACTATGCGGCATGCACCAAGCCATGTAGAGCAGCACACCAGGTCGCATAAGAGGGTAGCCATTACGCCAAGGTAAACCCTGCCATAAGTCTCTATGCACCTTGCCCCCATGCACATCAGATGAGGAACAGCCCTGCGGCAGGTGGGCATTCCCCAAAGAGCAGACCAGTCCTATTCCTGTACCCCGGAGGCTGACCCCCCACACACACAGTTCTGCCTTGTCCCCCGAGGCTGCACCACCATCCTTGGGCAGTACGACCATGCTCATGCTGCCAACAGTCTGACACTGCACCAGCAAGGTGCATGGTGAGGCAAGGCACCCCACCGGCTGCATCCATCCCCAAATCGCACACACACACCCCATGTGGGCACCTGCCCCAGATGGTACACCCCTCATCCATGCACTCACATACAGACACAGAGATGCCCACGATCCCCATCCCACACACTGCTGTCCAGCGATACCCCCACACACATACACCTGTGGTACAGACATCCCCCTCCCACATTGTCCATCTGTGCCACTTCTCAGGGCAACCAGAAGCACTGCCCACCACACACGTCCATGACTGCCGACTATCCAAAATCCACAGGGGTACTCAGCCACTACACATCCAGCGGCATAAGGGATCTACTGTAGGACCAGGGACGGGCATCCAATTGAATGCCCTCCCATGTCTGAAGCTCTGCCCCCATCTGTGCCATGTGACCCTGTGATCTGGGGGACGGGAGCCATGGACAGGTGGCCAGCGTTCATGAATGGCACCTGATGCACACCTGTCTGCAGGTGTAGAGCTACAAGGGCAGGATACACACTTCTGATGCGTATTTCCTGCCCAGTGGTGCATAGGCCACAGTATGTATAGGATTCTGATAATGGATAAAGGGGATCAGCACCTAAATTTCTCTCCCCTCGGGCCAGGTTTTTACCACCTTAATTCCAATGAATTTAATATCATGCTCCAAGTTTGGTAAGCTTTGTATGTGTTTTACAACAGCATAGGTGTTATCTCCTCTGTGGAGTGCCCCTATATGTTTCCCCACCCAAAGTTTGAACTGCTGTGTGGTGCAGCTAACATAAAAGGAACCATAATTGCAAGTTAATAAATACACTACTCCCTGGTTAGTACAAATAATGGAATATTTAATCTCTGTTTGCTTACTAGTCCTGGGGTGTGTGTAAAACTTGCAAGGATGTATGTATTTTCAGTACATACATTTGCTGTATCTATATGTTCTGGGGGGGAAGAGAAAATGCAGTCTAAAGCATTCAGGTCCTGGTATCACATTACTTACAACCATGTCCCTAATGGTCCTATTGTATCTAAATACAGTTTTAGGACCCTTGGCCACTAAATTTTGTAGTTTTGGTTCCAGTTGCAATATGGATCAATTACCAACAAATTCTCCCTGACCTTATCTTCCCTTGTACAGTAAGAAGTTACAAAAGGGAAACTCGGTGTGGTATCTTTCATGTACTTAGCATCCATTAAGGCATCAGCTCTCTTCATGTTATTGACTGTCCTCATAGCGGTTACTATGCTGTGATTGCTGTAACCTCTATCCTTGAAATGCCTAATTTGAGAACTGCGTTTCTCTTCATATTCCTCTTTCTTTTATTTTGCCTGAAACTCTGACTGAGTGACTTACTTTAATCGTATTTCTAATGACAGATTGATTGTATGCATCTATTCATTGTGTTATGTGTCATTTCTTGTATTTGTGATTAATTACTGTTTGAATTCTTGGGACCTCATTGTAAATGAGCAAAAGCTCAATCAAAGTTAATCCTAATTCATGTAACTTTGTATGTTCATATAACTGAGTATGCATATAATTTGTATGAATAAAATATGAAATGAAATGAAAAATGAAAACTAATATTCTGTTAGTTCTGTGCAGTTCCTGAGGGTTCTTACAAGCTGCCCTGTAGGGATACTGAACCTCACATGATAGGGATGGCAGCTGTCATACCTCAGAAAACTATTCTGATCTGTCAGTTTTTGATAAAAACTAGTACACAAATCTCCACTGGTATGATAAATGTTAAGGTCAAGGTATATGATTTCAAGGGGATGGAAGTCTGTTTGAAGCATAAACAGCTGCTGGTGCTTTCAAGCCAACCTACAAATGAGGTGAACTCTTCAGCTGTGCCCTTCCGCACAATTAAAATATTATCAGTAAAGCGCCACCACAAATCCAACAAATGAACATACGGATTCGTGGTGGCACCGAACAAATTATCCATTTCCCACTTCCCTACAAACAAGTTAGCAAAACTGGGGACCATAGTGGCCCCCATGGCAGTGCCTCTCACTTGTAAATAGTATTGATTCAGACACATAAAAACATTTTTAGTTAGTACATTCTCTGTTAAGTCTAGAAGATACCAAATGGGTGTTGCTACCCTCTCCTCCTCAGTCCTGCACTCCAAGAAATATTCCTATTGCTTTACTCTCCCGTCCCTACCCACCTTCCACACCCTTGATTGGACCATCTTGGAGGACACCTCTTCATTTAGATATCAAGGAGTTTGGCTGGACCAGCACCTCAACTTCTCTGTGCATATCGATGCTATCCTGAAGAAACTGTGCCCCAAGCTTGGTGCTCTGTACAGGAATCGTAGTTGCATCCTGCTGACTGCGAGGTGCTAAATTGTCCAGAAGACGATACTCCCCATCTTTGTCTACTGTGATGTAATCTATGGTGCTGCTCCCAAATCCTCCCTGGCCAAGTTGTACACTCTCTTTAGCTCCTTCTCCCACTTTGCTACTGACTCCCCTTCCTGCTGCCACCACTGTGAACTCTATCACTCTCTAACCTTCCTTCTAATATCTCATAGATGCATCTCTCACTGTGCCAAACTAACCTCCAAATTCTGGTTCGGGAGGGCTCCCCTCCTATCTCTCATCCTCTCTCTACACTCCACATCTCCCCACCCACTCTCTCAGATCAAATGGCGCCCACACCTTGACTGTTCCTCACCGCTACACCCTCATCGGTCATACTGGTTTCCTTCATTGTTTCCCTAAAATTTGGAATTCCCTCCCCCCTGAAATATGACACTCCTCCTCCAAATACTCCCTTACCTCTGCCCTACACAATTACCTTTCCCTCAACTGTTCTTGCTTTAATCCACCTTAATAGCTATCCTCAGTTTCTGCCTTCCTACAATGACCCCCCGGCAGGGTTCTCAACATCCTGAAGGGGGAAATCAGGAAATGGCTATCCCTTCTCCTCATATTCAGTTCTTGCCTCTCACCTGTCTCTTCTCCACCTGCCCTTATGGGTCACCAGTGTGCACAGCCTAACCCCATCCTTTTTACTCCAACAGCACTTGCGTACTACCTTGAACCTGCTCCTGGTACAATCATGCACAATAAATGGTTCTATCGTATTATTACTATTTTGTACGTTCATATGTTCTTTTGTATGATTTTGGACATGTATTGTAATTTATTCAATGTTCCACTGCTGTTTATAGTACAATAACTTGTGTTCCATCTGTTGCACAATCTTACAATGTTGTATTGTTTGTACTACCCACATATTATTGTAACTGATCATCCTTCACAACCCTATGTAACCCCCTTCTCCCAGGTCACACAGTGAGACTAGCAACTTGTTGTTCAGTGTGCCCTCCTGGTGAAACATTTCAATAAATAAATAAATAAATAAAATTCCATCGTAGCTAAGCCTTCATTGTGGGTGATTACAGTATATAATGATTCAACATTTAATGTTGCAAAGAACCAGTCTGGGTACATGTCTCTATTTTTCATAATATTAATAATTTCTGTAGAGTCCCTCACATAGGAACACAACTGTTTAACCAGTGGTTGGAGGTGCTGGTCCACAAAGAGAAACAGCGGTTCAGTAAGCCACTCTTTCCCCAAGATTATAGGTCTCCCCAGAGGTTTCTCTAATGATTTACAGTATGTGTCTTGGGGAGTACATAAATCACAGGGATAACCAGGTGTACCACTGTAAGGGTTTTAAACATTGCATCAGTAATGCACCCTTTGATGAAACCTTTGCTCAGTAATTCATGCACTTCATTTTAAAATTCAGATATATATGTGTTATTGATTTTAACATAGAATCTATGATCTGCTAGTTGGCATTCTATCTCTGAAATATAATCCATGGTGTCCATAATTACAATAGCCCCATCTTTGTCGGTGGGCTTAATTGTGATGTTTGTATTATGGGCTATCCGCTGTAAGGTTTCCATTTCAGCCCTGCTACAGTTTGGAACACCTGTTTCAACCATATAATGCTTTAAATATTCCAAATCAAGTTTGCACTTTTTAATGAAAATGGATACCACTGTATTATAGATAGGACAATACTGAGATCAGGCTCTAATAGTAGTAGTAGTAGTAGTAAAAATTGTATTCAATTGACAAGCAAAATAATAGAAAACTCAACTGAGACAAGCTCATTTCCAGTGAGGTCCTTAGTACAAACATTCATGATGACATCATACAAAAATGTTTTCACAAAAATACATACATACATATACTTAAAAAAAACTAACACCATAATAATAATTAAATTACAATAACTACTAACATCCATACAAATAAACTACATAAACATACAACACATACATTCTCATATATAAAGTGCAAATCTTCATCTTATTTAATACATAATGTTCATGGTTACTCAACAATAAACCTTTTATCTGCTTCAACTTTAAACCATCTTTTTATTTCTCCTATACTGGGACTAGAACTAAGTGGCCTGAGATAAATAGGCAATAAATTCCATATATTGGGACCTAGATAGAAACAATGTTCTCTACCCAAATCTGTCCTTCTTCTAGGCAAAACACATTCCATACCTTCCGCAGAGTGTAGGCCTACTCTAATTGTCCTAACCTGTAGTTCATCAGTTATATATTCAGGAACTTCACCCCTAACTGAATTAACCATATATGTCAGAACATGTAAAGACCTTCTATCATTTGGGTACATCCAATTCAAGGACTGATATAGCTCTCTTCTATGAGTTCTCTTAGGAACATCCACAATAAACCTTGCTATTTTATTGAAAAGGACATCTATTTTAGCTATCTGGGTTAAAGTTGCCCCTATATAAACAATATCCCCATAATCCAACAAAGGTACCAATGTAACTGTGGCTACATGCTTCCTCACTCTTTCATCCATACAGTTTCTAATTCTATATAGTGCACCCAAATGTCCACTAACTTTCTTTATTATATGGTCTATGTGGGAAGTCCATCCCAGTGATCTATCCAGATACATTCCTAAATATCTATAACATTGCACTTGCTCAAGAACAATTTTATCTTTAGTTACTATACTCAAACCTAACTCTGAATAGGTTACACTATTTTCTTTAGAGAACAGTATAACCTGAGATTTTTTTGAATTAAGGACAAGTTTGGATTCACTATAAAATAACTGAAGCTCATCAAATGCACTTTGAAGAGTAAGTTCTATCTGCATTATTGATGAACCTTCCACATAAATAATAGTATCATCTGCATATAGGTGACATTGTACATCAGGATTAGTTAGAACAAAATCATTCATATATAAATTAAATAATATTGGACCCAAAATGGATCCTTGGGCACTCAGAGATAATTACCTCAAAACCAGATCCCACCCATTTATTGAGACCATTTGTTTCCTTCCAGTTAAATAAGCATCAAACCACCCAATCACATTAGAGGAAACACCCAAAGCAGGTAGTGTGGACAGGAGGATGCCGTGGTCCAAGGTATCAAATGCCTTGGACAAATGAACAAAAATTGCTCCCACCGACATCCCCCTGTCCAGAGCACCCGCAATACCCCAGTAACTTTCAACAAAGCAGAAGCTGTACCATGCATAGACCTAAAACCAGATTGGAATTTATTAATCAGCTTTCCATTTTCTAAATAAGCCTGAAGTTGTTTAGCTATCATCTTTTCAAACACTTTAGCTACTATCGGTAGTAATGATATAGGCCTATAATTCTCCAATAAGGCTCTAGATCCATTTTTAAAAACAGGAATTACTCTAGCCGATTTCCACATTTCAGGAATTTCCCCACATGCGAGTGACATATTAAAGATGTTAGTTAAGGGGTAGTGTCTGATGTATTTTCTGCTGACATAGTTACATCTACAGTATTTTCTCCATTTTCATTTGTATACATACATTTGAATGTCAAATTTCATGTAACCTTATACAAATCAACAACAACAGAAAAATAGTTAATGTCTGTAGTGGGTGAAAAAGACAACCCTTTACTCAGCACCTTCTCCTCAGTGTCAGTGAGGGTATAATGTGATAAATTTACAATAGGGACCAACAGCGTGTCAGTAATGGAGGTGGGAGGTGGATGGAGTGTGTATTAATGCACTGTTTTAAAAATGATCATTCCTTCCCCTTCCTCCACTCCATACCCCTCCCATCTTCCATCTCGTGGCTGGTATGTGTCTTGGAATTGAGTTTTGCATTGACTGTGGAGTGTCTCTTACATCTGATGTGATGTTTGAGTCTGTGGTGTTATCTCCCTTTCCTCTTCTAAAAAAGTGTCAGACTCTAAGCCATCAGTATCAGATGGATCCGTTGTGTAGTCTAATATAGTTTTACCATTTCCTGCTCCACCCTCTGTACACTTTTTAGAATGGGTTTGAGTTTACCCCATTCTTGTGTTG
This sequence comes from Neoceratodus forsteri, assembly GCA_016271365.2. Lineage (NCBI taxonomy): Eukaryota > Metazoa > Chordata > Ceratodontiformes > Ceratodontidae > Neoceratodus > Neoceratodus forsteri. Next base: position 32,028,103 of record CM028129.1, read on the forward strand.
TTTCAGACTTTTTATGCCATCAAAGACATGGTCTAGTTTATAGTTATTTTCATCTCTCACAAACTTTTTTTGTTTTTGCTTCTTAAGTTGTATATCGTACTGTGAGACCTTATCAAATAACATTTTGTTATACCTTTCAAATTCTTCAGGTGTCATTTTAGTTTTTAACAATGTTTCAGTACTGGCTATCTCAGCAGTCAGATTGTCATGTACAGGTTTAGAGTGGAACAATATTATTTCAGTATTCTTAAGGGAGGTCTCCTCCATGTTCACATGCCATTTCTGCATACACTCAATGTCATCTGTGCCATGGGAGGGCTTGTTTAATATACAAAGCCCACGTGGCACGCACTTTACTTCTAGGTGAGCTTCAAATGTAGTCTTGTGCCAGAACATATGCCTACCTTTCATGACGAGTTTTTCCAGGGTCTTAGGTACAGTCTTTGCTTTGGGTTCAGTAGGAGTCTCAATAGATCTTTGTTCTGAATGCAACAGAGAATTGCCTTCTTCAGCTCCAGCAAAAATCAAACTGGCAAAGCCACCAATCAGAAAGCTTGACAACCCTGCAAGTAAATCATAGGATACAGGTGTTGATGGAAGAATGAATCTCCTGCCAGAGAATGTCTTTAGAAAGTGCCATAACAAACTAGGTAAGTCTGTAGTAAAATACATGTAACCCCTAGATGGCACTATCCCTAAGGGTATTACCTCTACCTGTATTTCTTACCACAGGTTGAGGGGCCTGCATTCGGTATTAAGGTGTCTCCACCCAGAGAAACAATAGTGGGATATCTATCTAACCTGTTATAGCCCTCTGGGAAGCTATAACCACCCACCAACCTTCCTAGTGACTTTGTACCTTTAACAGAAGTTAACACACAGTCAACAAATAACATTAATAATATGCTCACACCCTTACACTTACCACCAGGGTCTTGCCATCAGCAAGTGCCCTGGAACCCCCTGTAAAGGCAAGGTTAACAACACAAGCATACACTTTTAGTACAGTAACCCAACTAATAATATGCTCATAAGACAGTTCAAATGTAAAACAACAAGAAAGGTTGTCATAAAAGGCAACCCTCATTGTTCCAGGCCAAGGACCCAGAAAAAGTTAGAGAAGGGGGAAGGGTAAGTTGGGTCAGAAAGGGGGGAGGAGCATCAGGCAAATAGGGGGTGGAGACAAAAATGACATCAGAAAGGGGGAAGTGAGAGAGGATGAATAGGAAAGGAAAGGGCAGATCCAAGGGTGGAGCAAGCTGGGGTTTAAATAGGTTTGCACAGGATAGCTCTTCCACTTTTTGCCAGGCTGGAAAATTTTTCTATGCACTGTCTGGCACATCAGTCGGAGAGTTCCTGTTAAAATAATTAAGGTAATGAGTAACTGGTTTATTGAAATCATTTATTGAATTCATTTGTAGAAATTGTATGCAGTCAAATTGAGGCAATGAAGTTGGTCGAGTAACTGATTATCGATTTATTTTGTAGGAATTGTTTCAATTGAATTGTTGACTGAGTAATTTGGAGGTCTGTAAGGAAGCAATTTCCCTTGCAGAGAGGCTGGTAGTATTTGTGGAGAAGCCTGGGCCAGTTTATGAATTGGCATCTGGGCGTAAGGAGAGGCCCACAGTATAGGACTGGTAGTTCAAAAGGTGGAATCTTAAAGGAGTCACTGTGTGGAGAGCTGTTGTTGGCATGGCCTGGTGGTGAGGAGCCCAGGTTATGGAGACTTTGTGGTGAGTGCAAAAAATGTGGTTCTTTATAGCTGACCGGGTGGTGAGGAGCTCTGGTATTTGGAGACCACGTGCGAGCGGGTAATCTAAGATGTGGTAGTGGTACCGTGTTGTAAGAAGACCGGGTCTTGGAGACCATGTGGCTGGCAGGTACCGGTCGGCCTTAGATGACCTGATGGTGAGGAACCCTGGTCTTGGGGAACCACGTGGTGAGCTGGTAACTTGGCGTGGATGTCCAAAAAGACAGTTTGTGGGAATAGGAACCTGCAAAAAAATAAATAAATACAAAATAATAAAGGGCGGAGGCCGTAGGGATAGGCCCGGTGTGCGTTCAAGGCTGGTTTGATTCGCAGGGAGGCGAGCGATAACTGTAGGGCCTACCAGCATTGAGCTCCTGTGTAGGAGAGACTACATGGTGGGCTAGTAAGGTTGGAGTCTCGGGAGATCGGGGGAGATCGCATGAAGGGTTGTGTCATAGGTGCAGCCTGGACAAGGTCATGGCACAAGGGGGAGGATCAGGCAGTGGCAAGCATTAAAAAAATTTTTTTAAATTAATTATACAAAGAATACAAGAAGAAAAGAGAAAATGGAGGACGGGCAGTACATGGGGATTACCTCTGGGTTTAGCTGGGCAAATGAATGGGAGAGGAGCACAGGCGTGCAAAGAAAGAAAAGCAGGGAGAGCTGGTCAATGCGGAGAAAGTGGCGGGTGTGAGTACCAGAAGAAGGGAAAGGGTGGGGTGAGTGCGCATCAAGAAGGATACGAGTGAGGCCACAGGGATTCATGGGGCGGTGAAGGAAGAGGGTTTCAATCTCTAAATTGGGCTTGATTCCCATTCTGACCAAAAAGGAATTTTACTCTGGGTCCCTCGCTTTGAGGAGGCAACAGGGCATGTTAAAAAATGGAAGTGACATGTGGGGGTATAAAGGGTACAGTGCCAAAGCTCGGAGATTGTGGCAAGGGGACAGGACTGCTACAAGATAAATGCACGAATGGCCCGATCATCCAGACACACGTGGGGGATGCAATTTATCAGCGTAGCAGCCACCATTTTGGAACTGGGTATTGGGCACACGTGGCGGCCGCCATCTTGGGCCACAGCCAACCGGCAGCCAGGAAGGGGGCATAGTAATAGAGAGACAAGGGTTCGAACTAGCATTTAAATAAAGATATATAAATTAATAACTAGACGGATTCTTGACGTACAAGGGGGGGTGGAGGTTATCGGAGGCTCAAAGAATATCACATTGGTTTAAAGGGGCAGTAAAAAAAGGAAAATAAAATAATAATAAGATAAGAAAGAATAATGAAGGATGACGAATGCGATTTATCTCATTCTAGCAGCTGCAGAATGGACACAAGAGGATCCAGAGCAATGAAGATGGACGCAATGAGAGTCATTATGGAGCTGGTGGATAGGGCCCACAAGGTCCTGGATGCCGTGGATGACACAGAGAGAGAGGATGGGCCACCACAGGAAAAGGGAGCTAAGGGGAAAGGTAAAGGGAGGGCAGGCGAGAAAGGGAAAGGACCAGGGGCCCCGGCCCCTAAACATCCCAGACCAAGTTCTCCTGAGTGAAGGCCTGCACCCTATATAAACCCTAACCCAGTACCTCTAGCTTACCCAGTGAGAATGATACCAGGTCCAGCCCCTAATGCAGGGCATGGCCTGACCACACAACCACTGTCCCTATAATGCCACAACTGGGACTGCTGGCCAACACTGGGTCCTAGCTCACTGGGCCCGGTAACTGAACCACAAGAAGGGATAGAACCAAGAGCCTGCTGGCCCCAGTACCAACACAGGAGCTGAAGAAAGAACAAGGTACGTCACTGACACTTGAAAGTAGCATGAAAGAGTATGTAGAGCAATTGTTGTTGGGAATGGGGGATGATGGTATTAAAAAACTACAGAATGTGTTGGGCAAGTTGGAAAAAGGTGAGAAAGGGAAAGAACAGATAGTCGAGAAGACAAAAGATCCGGGTGAGCAGAAAAATGAAGGGGGAGGGGTGCGAATAGGGGATCATGTGCCAACGGCAATGAAAGAAAAAATATGGAAAGGGGAATCTGTGGACATTTTTGCCCTTTTGGACAAGAAGACAGCAGGGCTGTATGAAGAGGAGAGCTTTAGTAAAAGAGAGTCAGTGGTAGCAGTGGTGCTAGTGAAAAAGGGAGAAGAACAAAAGGGGCCAACATACAAAGGAAAAACTTAGGAAGCTTGGACTTTAGGTTTTACATACTACAGCGCTATAGTGCAGGAAAAGAAGCCAGAATTAAGTATGCGCACTCCCTAATTATCAGAAATGCATATAAAATGATGAGGGGCACAAATTGGTTGCAGTACAATAAAAATTCAGGACGCGGATGGCTAGTTACAGGGAAGCCTGCTGATGGGATTCCAGACACAATGACTTGTGGTGGGAGACCATGACAGTGGCAGGGGGAGGAACAGATGGGGAAAGGCAAAAAGGGGGAGCGCGAAACCAAAAATGTTGTTGGCGGTACAATAGGGCACGTTTTTCCTTCCCCTATTGCAGATTTAGACATGCATGTTCAAAATGAGGGGGTGGCCACCCAGCATCTCGATGTAGATCATACTGTAATGGGGGAAGGGGACACGTGAACTAATCCTTTTGGGTTGGGCCAAGTGGACAGAGGGGGGCACATTGGGACAGTGCTGGTCGAGGATAGGGGTACTTTGGAGTATGAGGATACCAGCAAGGGGGAAAATGAGCGGGAGGTACAGGACTTCCCTTTGGCAAAAAACCCAATTAAGGGAAGAGTTGTAGAGCAGTTGATGGTGGGGTATCCGGATGAAGCAGTCGGCTTTGAATTGATAGAAGGCTTTCAAAGAGGCTTTAGCTTACACTACAAGGGGAAAGTTTCAGACATGGGCTAAAAATTTAAAATCAATACAGGGGAAGGAAGAGATACTAAAGGAGAAGACTGGGCAAGAAAAGCAGGCAGGGAGAGTCAAGGGGCCTTTCAAGAAGCCCCCATTCCAGCATTTCCGGGTGTCCCCGTTGAGTTTAGTACTGAAAAAACAGGAAGGGGAATGCTGGGTAATACACCATCTAACCTACCCAGAAAATGGGTCAGTTAATGATTTTATAGCTGAAGAAGATAGCAGAGTATCCTATGGTACTTTAGAGGATGCAGTGGGTATTATCAAAGCATGGGAAGCAGCTTGGTTGGTGAAGACAGACATTAAGTCCACCTTTCGGCTGCTCCCGGTCAGGACCGAGGATTGGGAATTATTGGGTTTTCAGATAAATGGGGAATATTATTTTGATAAAGCTATGCCAATGGGATGTTCTGTAGCATGTGCAACTTTCGAGAGGTTTAGCACATGGTTGCAGTGGGTATTTAAAGAAAAGTATGGACATAGTACGGTAGTTCACTACCTGGATGATTTCCTGTTCATAGGGTGAAGGGAAAGAAGGGGTACAGGCAATGTTAAAGGACTTCCAGGAATTGTGTGATGAGATAGGGGTTCCATTGGTGAAAGAGAAGACAGATGGCCCTAGCAGGTGCCTGAAATTCTTGGGGATAGAGGTGGATTCAGGTCGGGGGATCTTTCGTCTGCCAAGCGAAAAAATAGTGAAGCTGAGGAGGTTGTTGAAGGAGGTAGGCCAGAAGAAAAGAGTGCCATTACTCCTAGTCCAACAACTGATGGGTCACCTGAATTTCACATGCAGGACAATTGGTCCAGGGTGAGCGTCTACACGTCTCCTAACCGTGGCCATGTTCAGCTGGGCAAGACCGCACAATTGGGTTAACCTCAGAATGGATGTCAAGGATGACTTCAGGGTAGTAGTAGTAGTAGTAAAAGTTTATTTTTATAAAGGTAAAGATGTTTTTTTACATCATTGGGTCAAGACCCTTTTTCAAGATGTACCTGTGTTCTTCAATTAAAAAACACATAAGTTACACTCTAAACATTTAAGTTACATACTTATTTCATACATACCTACGAACATGTTACTCAACTTCACTAAACAAAACATGATTAGTACTATTCTACATTTCAGAAAGGATGTGGGAACAGTTCCTCAATACATGTAACGGGATAGCCATTTGCAAGAGGAATGACTTTTTAATACAGACTTGGGTCTGTATACGGATGTTTCAGGAGGGCACGGAGTGGGTGCATACTTTTGGGGGTGGTGGGTGTCAGAGCCATGGCCATAGGAATGGGTGAAGAGAAGGCTAAAAAGAGATATTACATTCCTGGAGATATTCCCAATTTGGGTGGTAACACAGATATGGGGAGAGTGGTTGAAAACCAGCGTATTACATTTTGGTGCGACAACAAAGCGGTGGTCGAGGTTCTGAACCACAGAACCCTCAGCTAGTGGTCAAACAGGAATTCAGCGTGTTTGCCGTTCATTTGCATCACCAGGTAAGAAAAAAGGTTTGTCTCCCCATACGATGCACAGGGGTAATGCCAAACTTCACCCAACAACTAACACACCAAAATCTGGCCAATGGAAAATCATGTACACAAATGCTCACAGCCTGGGAAATAAGATCCCAGACCTGCAGGCAATAATGTCAGAGGCTAAACTGGACATAGTAGCAATTAGTGAGACGTGGTTTACCAGTAACCACACTTGGGAGACTTCAGTACCTGGCTATGTATTGTTCAGAAGAGACCGAGGTGCAAAAGGGGGGGAGGAGGCCCTGTATGTTAATGAAAATATCAAAGCTACAGAAATTCAGAATACACATAAGGAGCCAGAAGAACTGTGGGTCACCCTGGAAACAGGAAATGGGACAGCTATAAGAACTGGGGTTGTCTACAGGCCCCCAGACCAGAGGGAGGACATAGACACATTACTGTTAGAAGATATACAAAACATGACAGCTAAAGGGGAGGTTCTGATAATGGGAGACTTCAACATGCCAGATACAGATTGGTCAATACCAGCAGGAACATCGGCCAGAACTAGACACATAGTGGATTCCCTGCAGGGGGAGGGCCTCAAACAACTGGTACAGCAACCCACAAGAGACAGGGCTATCCTAGATCTAGTACTGACTAACAAAGAAGGGATCACAGATCTCCAGGTAGAAGGTCACCTGGGGCCAGTGACCATCATGGTATGGTTCAATTTGGCTACACATCTAAATCATCCCATTCCAAGGCAAAAATATGGGACTTCAGAGGAGCTGACTTTGATAAGATGGCCAACAGAGTTAAGCTAGCCCTGGCAAAAGAAACACAGGTGAGGAGGTACAGGCAAAGTGGGCAAGCATTAAGGATACAATACTTGAAGCAACATCCCATTGTGTTAGACAGAAAAGGAAGTGTAAAGAAGAAGGAAACCACTTTGGTTCTCAAATACAGTAGCAGAAAAGGTCAGAGCCAAAAGGCTGGCCTTCAGGAAATATAAGGAACACAACGGGATGAAGATAGGGAGGCATACCAAACTGCCCTAAGGGAAGCAGGTAAGGCAGTAAGGCAGGCAAAGTCCCAAACTGAGGAAACACTAGCACCTAACAGTAAAAGAAGGTGACAAGACTTTCTATAGATACATTAGTGAAAGGAGAAAGTCCAGAGGGGGTATTGCTAAGCTTAATGGAGAAAAGGGAGCATGTGAGGAGGAGGACCCTGTAAAGGCATCTATCCTAAATAGATACTTTGCTCAGTATTTACTGAAGAGAAGGTAGAGCAGGGCCACGGCTCAGCATCATGGACACAGGGGAGGGAGGTGAGCACTACTCCTTCACAAAAGAAAGGGTCCTACAAGAGCTTGCTAAGCTCAGGTGGATAAGGCAATGGGACCTGATGGCATACATCCCAGGGTACTTAAGGAGCTAAAGGAGGAACTAGCAGAGCCATTAGCAGAATTGTTTAGTGAGTCTCTGAGCACAGGAGAGGTCCCAGAAGACTGGAGAAGGGCTCATGTGATCCCACTCCACAAGAGTGGTAGCAGGGAGGAGGTGGGGAACTACAGACCGGTCAGTCTTACCTCAGTAGTGGGCAAGATTATGGAGGCACTCCTTAAGGAAAGGATAGTGCAACACCTGGAATCCATAGGGCACAGGATCCAAGACAGCATGGGTTTACAAAGGAAGGTCCTGTCAAACTAATCTCATAGATTTCTTTGACTGGGTAACCAGAGTGGTGGACCAGGGGAGCAGTTGATGTCACCTGACTTCAGCAAAGCTTGACACTGTTCCACATAGAAGATTGATAAATAAGCTGGGTAGGCTCAGGTGGGTCAGAAGTTGGTCAACTGGGTGGCAAACTGGTTGACTGGCAGAAAACAGAGAGTGGTGATAAATGGTATACAGTCAGAAGAGATGCAAGTCACAAGTGGGGTACCCTCAGGGATCAGTCCTGGGCCAGTCCTATTCAACATCTTCATTAGTGACCTCAGATGGACTAGAGGGTAAGGCTTGTCTGTTTGCAGATGACACCAAGATCTGCAACAGAGTAGATGATCCAGATGGGGTGGGCAGAATGAGAAGAGATCTGGATAAACTAGCAGAATGGTCAGAAGAGTGGCAACTGGGATTTAATGCAAAGAAGTGCAAAATCATGCACATAGGGAAGAGAAACCCTGAAGCCACTTATAGGCTGGGAGGGAGTTGCTAGCAGTCACAAAGGAAGAAAGAGACTTGGGCATCATCATCACTGATGACCTAAAATCATCCAAGCAGACCCCTAAAGCAGTAGGTAAGGCTAGGGGTGTTAGGTGTATTAGTAGGGTATCACAAGTCGAAGAGGAGGTAATAATCCTCTGTACAAGACATTGGTTAGGCCCCATCTGAGTACTCCGCGCAGTATTGGAGGCCACACCTTCACAAGGACATTAACCAAATTGAGGCAGTCCAGAGAAGGGCAACAAAATGGTGCAGGGACTGCATCAGAAGACATATGAGGACAGATTAACGGAGCTCAATATGTATACCCTTGAGCAAAGGAGGAGAGAGGTGATATGATCGAGACATTTAAACACCTTAAGGGCATAAACAAGGTGAAAGAGTCTAATATGTTTAAATATAAGAAAATAGCAGGACAAGAGGACAGCATGAGATTAGAGGGAGGCCGATTAAGGGGAATGTGAGGAAATTCTTTTCACAGAAAGGGTGGTAGATGCATGGAATGGCTTACCATAAGAAGTGGTGGCTATGAATACAGTGCAGGGCTTCAAACAGGCATGGGATAGGCATAAGGGAGCAATACAAATGACTACGAATAGATAGGTCACTGACAGAGCAAAGGCCGATGGCACATTTATAAGGTAGAAAAAGAAATGGGCAGACTGGATGGGCCTTGCGGTCCTTATCTGCCGTCAACTTCTATGTTTCTATGTAGAGGGCCAAAATCATGGGTAGTGCTACTAGTCTTACGACAACTGGTCTTGCAAGGACTAAAGCTCAATATGAGCTTTTGCTCTAAACACGTTGCGGGCGAAAGGAACACTATAGCTGACAGCCTCTCCTGCTTGCAGATGGTGAGGTTCTGGGCACTGGCACCCAGAGCAGCCCCAGTAGGAGTGAAGATCCTGGAGGAATTGTGGGCAATTGGATGGATGGAGCACAATACCTCTTTCACGATTCCTGGGTGGACAACACTATAAAAGCTTATGAAAGTTCATGGAGGGTTTTCCAGGCATTCAGAACCCGACATGCCATGGAGGTAAGTGGGGTAGTCACAGAGGAACAGGTGGGCAGGTTTGTGGTAAAGGGCTTGCAGGAAGGCTAGGCTCATGCCACCATGGGAGTGCACCTAGCAGCAATAGGCTGCGTGAGCATGATGAAGAGATGGGGAGAGCCTTGTAAGGGCATGCTTATAAAGAGAATGATGATGGATTGGCAGAGAACCAGACAGATAGGACAGGATAAAAGGGAGCCAGTATCAGAACAATTGCTGGGAAGGATAATGACAACATTACCAGAGATTTGCTATACTACATATGAGAAGGTGCTATTCAAAGCTTTGTTTGTAATCCTGCATAAGGGAGCTTTTTGAGTAGCCAAAATGGTGGGACCAGCAAAACCTGCCATGGGCAGGGGATTACAATTGGAGGATGTGCACTGGGAAGAGGAGACCCTTTGGTTATACATATCAAGGTCAAAGACAGACCAAACAGGAAAGGGTTGCTGGGTCGCTCTTGAGCCAACAAAAAACAATGGTGTTTGCCCATGTCAACTGACAAAGGAATACCAGAGGATTCGGTCTAAGAAAAGGGGTGTGTTTTTTATACATGAAGATGGGAGAGGGGTAAAGGGTAGCCAAGTATCAGGGGTACTGAAGTGAACTGTCACAAAGCTAGGGGAGAACCCGGATAGATTTTCATCCTACTCATTTTGGATTGGGGCAGCCTCAGAAGCAGCAGCCAAGGAGATGCAGGGGGATGGCATAAAAGCCTTGGGGCATTGGACATCAGATTGCTATAAGAAATACATAAGAAATGCAATGTCCTAATCATGTCAGTTTATTTCTCTCCCAACAAGAGCAATAAGGGAGGAGAGGGGGAAGGGGATAGCAATACTGGGGGGAAGGGAGTAGAATCCACCGTTCAAATTTCTCTTATTTTGTGTTATAGATACAAGACGCAGGAAGGACATTTGGATTGTTGGGAATTCCTACATTTATTGGGTGGAAAGGGAGTCAGCACAGATGCCAGGTGGAAAGCAACTGGGTTTGGACCACAGAGCAGTGCGGATCAATCGGAAAGGAATATGAGGGATGAGATGGGGACAGCTGCTGCCATTGCTAATGGAAATGAAGAGGAACAATAAGGACTCAGACCTCCTTATAATATACCTGGGGGAGGGATGACTTAGGGTACGGCCCATGGTTGGAGATTTTTTATAGCATGCAGGAGGATATCAAGATTTTGAAAACATGGTGGCCAAGGATCGCCATTATGTGGTCAGAGATACTGCCTAAGCGGGTGTGGAGACAAGCCAGACAACATAAGGCTATGGAGAAAGTCATGAGGAGAATGAACAGGAGGGTAGAAAATTATTTATTGCTCAATGGGGGACAGAATGTAAGGCATGACAAACTGGTGGAAAGGATTCTGGGACTATACAGGCTGGATAGAGTTCAATTATCCACATTGGGCAACCACATCTTCATCACTGAGCTAGGAGGGGGGCATAGACCAGTGGTTGAAAAAGAGGGTCTAATGGAGAAGATAGAAAAAGGGGAAGCCTGCCGTCCAATGCAAGCTGGAGACAGGCTAGTGGAAAAAGGAGATACATATTTATGAAGGAAAGGGGGGGAGAAGGGTGGGTGACAGGGGAAAACAAATGTGAGAAGAAGAGAAGATGAAGGGGTATGGACACCCCGGTAAGTTTAAAAGAAAAGAGGAGCAGGAAATGGACCTGCCCAGAAATAAAATTATAAGATCACTCGGGTTCACACCCATTATTAGAGGGATTGAAACAAGACCTCCCCCAGGTTCGATGCCCGGGGGTGAAAAAGAAAATTAAGAATAAAATGAAACAGAATCAAATGACGAAAGGACAAAAAGGAGAAAGATGTGGATTCTAAACAAAGGATTGTTGAAAGAAAATGGAAAAGGAGCTCAATATTGCATATGTTTAGTGTACATTTGTACAGATGGGAATGTTTAATAAAAGGTATTGCCGACTGAGCAGCCAAAAGACAATATTGAGTGTGTGTCTCTTCCTCGGGGGAAGAGATCTTAAACGATCAGATTTATTAAAGGGTCATGAACAAGGAAGGACGTGAATTTAGCTGAATGATTACTCTACTGATTGGATTCAGGTTACTTGGCATGCACGTAGTCCCAAATAATCAGTTTTACAACACTGGGTACCCAGCATGTTATACTGGCTAGCCAGGGGCATTGCCCGATGTGGCCAGCATTACAGCTGTTGTTGTGGCCCTTGATGGAAAGAAAAAGGCAGTTAGCATGCATAGCAGAGCTTTGATTATTTGTAATCCTGGCCAGTTTGCTCAGTCTCTTGTAACCCAGAAATTACTATAACAATCAGATGGTACCACAAATAATTAAATGATTTGATGCAGGGAGCTACCCTTGAGTTACTCACGCTACCAGTGGGCCATGATGGATTGGGCGATATGGAGACTTCATGTAGTTTGTAGATGAGCATGGGGAAGTAGGGCCAACTTGACACACCTCCACTTCATGGCCTTCCCTCTAGGTGGCCGCATCCTGCAAGTCATCTCTGCACAGGGGCTGGATCCAGAAAAGCGGTCTCTTGCCGAAGGCAGTCTCTGGTGAGAAACAAACAGTCTGGGGTGAGTTGGCAGAGGCCCAGACATGATGAACACTTGGGCAAAGTTCATTTTGTTTTGCTGAAGAAGCCTCCAGTTGTCATAACAATCTGGTCACGGGCAAGCAGGCCTCGACCAACGATGAACATTCAGCACATTTAACAGGAACAACATTAACTTCTCTAACTCTCAATTCAGTATTCAGGCTGGTTGCTATTGCAGTAGATTCACTGAGCAAACCTCTCGATCATTAAATCAGTCTCTCACAACCTCTGGGCAGGATGCTTCACAGGAGCTTTCTCTCAGTCCAAATCCCAGGCTGTACCTTCAGATATCTTGGATCTTTCTGGCACAAGTAAAATTCCTTTTCTGATAATTCTGATTACTGCAATCAGGCAGTCCAATGCAGGGGAACAGTAGCAGGGAGGCAAGTCAGACCTCCCTGCCGATTTCCCTCAGTTCCTTACAGGAAGCAGCTGCTCAAAAGCTCGAGCTGCTCACTCTTCAAACTCCAACTTTAACTCATTCCTTGTTTCTAACAGTCCTGGGGATTTCCCTTGGTTTCCCAAGTTCTGGTTGGCTGGGGGAGCTGTCAGTCACAGTTTAGGTGCCCCCTTCAGTTCAGTTTAGGCACCAACCTCAAAACTACAAAAACTACAATTTTCCTTCCCATGAGTCACTTGAGTTAAAGACTCTTAAAGGCCACCTTTGTCCCATTGGTCCAAAACCTGGATGTCCTGGACCAAACATGGTGGATCCATCCAGCTAAATAAAGCTGCAAGAAGGCAGGTTAGAACAAACAGTCTATTTCATATATAACAGTAAGTTAGCAGTAAACTATTACAGTACCAGTCCAGCTCCCTCTGCTTTATTGTCAACAGCAGAGTGGAGCAAATTAAAGCAGTGTCTGGCAGGTTGTGAGCTTGGATGCCAGCTCGGACCCAGCCCAGACAATTTACTATACACACAAGAGCCAGAGGCTTACAGGGACAGGCGTGGAGGTAGTGCATGGCACTCTCACATAAATCAACAGGAGCAAACCAATAACCTTGTCAGTATAGTGTAGTGGTTAAGGACACTGAGTTGCAAACCTGGAGACCTGGGTTTGAATCCCAACAGCCCCTGCTCACATACTGTGTGACCCTGAGCAAGTCACTTAACTTCTTTGTGCTCCCAGGTTGCACCTGAAAACAAGCTTTGGCTTAGTGTGCCTTTCCTGGTTAAACAATTCCCCCTTTCCCTTTCCCTTGGATTGACTACCTATAAAGGATGTCCACCTGGCAGTGGGCATGGATAGAGCCCAGGAAGACTTTAAGTAACCCCAAATTGGTGGGGGGTTGCACTCTTCCTTGCCTGGAAAAACTTGGCATCCTCATCAAATTTGTACTTCATAAACATTTTTTACATTCGAAATACTATACGTGACTATGCACAGGTTGCAACCATAGAGTACTATACATATACTACATACTTTTAAATTTAAACATCAACATAAGAAGCATACTTCGTTCGTAACCAATACTGATCCATAGCAATAGTACTACTTAAACATGATACATCTTCATTCTAAACATTCAATCTTTTCATTTATACACTGATTTGAGTGGCTATACACATTACCCTTTTCTCTATTTCTTCCTGCACACTAACTCACAGGGATGTGTGTCTGACCCTGTCAGCTAACTTTGGGCTGTTTGTAGGGTGACCCCGGGAATACTGTTTGGAGGGATTTATTACTAACTGAGAAGCTGAAGTGCATACTGTTTTAGGAAGGTAGTTAGCTGAGATGTATACCCCTTTATGGGCCACATTCATGGGAGGATCTACAGGGGTTCCTGCAGTATCATACGTGAGGTGTACTACCGGTTTGATATCTCTTCCAGATCTTCTAGGTGGAAGAGGCACAGGCTCAGTCCTTTCAACATCTGCATTTGGGTTAGCTACTTCAATCCATCAATTAATCAATCAAGTTTATTTGTATGGCCTCTTTCAATTACCAAGGCTCCACACATAACAATTAAAACGGCTATAATGCATAATCATAAGCATCATAATTAGCATAAAATACAGAAAAGCAATAAAATAGTATTCCAGTTATTCCCCAAATGCTTGGGTCCATAGGAAGATTTTTAGGGCCTGTTTAAATCCCTCCACAGTCGTGCACTCACATAACTGACGAGGTAGAGAATTCTAAAGGGTAGGGACCACATGCATAAATGCATGGGCCCCAGAAGATTTTAAACAGACCCTTGGGATCTCTAGCAACCCCTCCTCAGTCGAGTGGAGTGATCGCCCATGGCAGTAAGGGACCAGGAGCTCTTTCAGGTAGTCCGGACCTAGTCTGTGTAGGGCTTTATATGCCAGAAGTCCAACTTTGAAGGTAATTCACCACTGTACCAGCAGCCAGTGCAGTTTGTGCAGCACCGGAGAAATATGACAGGACCAGAAGGTTCCTGTCAATAACTGGGCCGCTGCGTTCTGCACCAGCTGCAAGTGGTGAATATCCACCCCTGGGAGCCCTAGATATGGGACATTGCAATACTCCAAGTGCGAGGACACAAAAGCATGGACCAACGTTGGCAGGTCACCGGGTGGAACAAGATGGTAAAAGGAGGATTTGACGACGGCCGACACCTGCAAACACAGTGTCAGTCCCTCGTCAGACATTACCCCCAGGTTTCACTTCCATTCGGAGGTCAGGAGTGGCAAACCCCCCAAGAAAAAGTCCAGAGAGTGACCCCACCCTAACCCCCTATCAGGCAACCCGGGTCAACCACCAGCACCTCAGTCTTTTCTGAGTTCAACCTCAACCAGCTCAAACTCATCCACTCCTGGATTTCTATGAGGCAGTTGTTAAATACTGCCTCACTTCCAGCTTATTGTCCAGCAACAAATCAGCTTCTGCATTAAGTGGCACGTCTGCAGTGTCTGTTCAGAGTTTAAAGGAGCACTTGCTTCTACAGTGGTGCTTACATTTGTTTGCTCTGCAGACTCGGTCTCATCACTGGGGGGGGGGGCTCCATAGAATTTAAATCATGTAACACATTGCTGATACTTTCAGAATTAGCAATACTTTCTGGCCAGATTCGCAAGGGCCAGATATCTCAGCTTCAGGTAAGGACTCATTGGTTGGGTCCTCATTGTCTTGTTCAGAATTTGCTACTTCAATCTCTGACAGCTCTTCCAGGCATAAGGAGTCAGCTACTTCCGGAAGTTACACTTTGTACCTCACTTTCAGGTGGTATTGAAGTGGCCCAGTGTGCAAGATTATCTGATACTTTGTGATGTCAGGCACTGTCTCCCATATTACACAAAGGGTTGCTTGGAAACAGTTGGGCTAGTTCCAAAGAGGGGTCCGTAATTACACATTCACTGTCATCAGACTCAGAATGGTTGTCATCATTAACTACAGCAGGATGCAATGAAGGCTCTGGTTGTGAAACAACAGGAGGCTGATTTGATTGGCTCTTTCGAGCATCAGATCAGGTAACAGGCGTGGCAGGGGCACTAGCTTGAGATGCAGAGCCTATGATAATTTCTCCAATGACTAAAAGGTGATTTCGGTGTATTTTTTTTACAGCTTGTGGATCATTTTCTGGACGCATTTTGTAGACTGGCAGGTCATCCAGCTTGTTGACTGTTGATGACTATGTACAGAGTATGACTCCACCAGTCAACTTTTTTATGTTTACCTTTCAAACCCAAAATTCTCCTTAATTCACAGTCTCCAGGATGTAACTCTTGAGCTTTCTCATATTTGTCGTATCTTTCCTTTATTGACTAAGTTTTTCTTTGCAGCCATTGTGTGCTCAAGTTGGTAGGTGTGATTAAGCTGTGCTTTTAACTTTTGTACATACTGTAAATAGGTATCCATTTGAATTCCATCTGACGACACTCCAAAACAAATATCGACAGGTAAGCATACTTCTCGGCCAAACTTTAGTTGATATGGTGAAAAAACAGTTGTATCATTGTGAATGCAATTGTAGGCATGCACCAAGATACTTATTTGTTGACTCCGCTTTGGCTTGTACTTCAGGCAAAGGGTGCCCAACATGTCTAGCAATGTTCAATTAAATCTTTTGGGCTGTGAATCTCCTTGTGGGTGATATGGAGTGGTTCTTGACTTTCTTACACATCAAAACGAGAGCATTTCTTTAACTAAATGGCTTTCAAAGTCCCTTCCCTGATCAGAATGGATCTGCTGTGGGGCACTGTAGTGGACAAAAAGTTTTTCAGCAAGCACTTTGGCTACAGTGGCTGCTTTCTGGTTCTTAGTTGGATAGGCTTGTACATATCAAGTGAAGTGGTCTGTCACGACAAGTACATTGCTAATATTTTTGGAATCAGGCTATAAACTTAAAAAGTCAATACATACAAGCTTCATAGCTGCACAAGCACTGATGATAACCTGAAGTTTGGACATACGTGAGAGGGTTATTGTCAGTTTACACCAGAATTTTGGCACCATAGAGGTATTCCTGAAATTGGTCTACTATTGCCAACTTTAGTGTGAGGAATTCAAGTTTATGCACAGTGTTTTCTCATGTGGCATCAGGCTTCTACTAACAAATGCCAAAGAGTACAATCCCTCTTCATACTCCTGACAGAGCATGGCCCCAGGTAATTTCAAGTTGGCATCTGTATGTAACATCTAGGGTTTAGTTGGATCTGCATAGGTGAGTAAGGGAGCATGTGTGAGCTGATAAATGATGTAATAAATGCTGTGTCATAATCAGCGGTCCATCTGGCTCCGAATGGTTCATTGGCCTTGAAGTAAACTTTATCACCTTCTTTTACAGCACTTCTTTTATACTTCTGATTTGTAGATGGATACCCTAGAGTCAGATTTAGGAGGGGAAGAATGACTTTAGTGTAGTCATTTACAAAATGGTGATAGTACCCACAGAAACCCAGGACTCTTTACAGTTCTTTAAGGTTGTTAGGCTGTGGCCAGGTGGTTAAGGCTTCTACTTTGCTCGAGTCAGTTTGGATACCTTCAGAAGATACGATGTGGCCCACATACCTTACAGATTTCTGGAAAAACTGACACTTGTCAATGGACAATTTTAATCCGAATTCTTCCAACCGGTCCAGGACCTTGAACAAGCAAGTCTCATGCTCTTCAAATGTTTTGCCAAACACAATGACAATATCCAGATAAACTAAGCATTTAAGCAGGTTCATGTCTCCTACAGCCCACTCCATTAATCTCTAGAAGATGGCTAGCACTCCACATATACCCTGAGGCATGTGTAAGAATTCATAGAAGCTCAGGGGACATATAAATGCAGTCTTTTCTCTATCTTCCTATGCCAGTGGGATTTGATAATACCCGTTCCTGAGGTCTAAGACAGAAAACAACTGACTTCCATTAAGGCAATCAAGGGCATCTTGGATGCGAGGCATTGTATACTGGTCTGGTATGTTTCTTTGGTTAAGGGCCCTGTAGTCCTCACACATCCTCATGGAACCATTTTTCTTTCAGGCTACCACAATGGGGGATGCATAAGGGCTATATGATTCCTGGATAATTTCAGCTGCTAACATCTCCTGGAGGTGATGTCGAACATCAACAATGTCCTCAGGGGCCAATCTGCAGGACCTCTCTAAAAATGGCCTCTCATCATGGAGTCTGATATGGTGTTCAGCCCAGGTGATGCAGCCGACATCCCATTCCTTTAAAGAAAACAATTTACTCTGCATCAGTTAGTGATGACCTGAGAGCACTGTGCAGAGAGGTGGGAGCTCTGCGCAGTGAGTGATGACCTGAGAGCACTGTGCAGAGAGGTGGGAGTTCTGCGCAGTGAGTTCAATGATTTCTTAGAGGAGGTCAGGGATGACCTCAGGAAACTCCTTCAGGTGCAAGACAAAATGTTTGAGCTTCTGAAGGAGCTGCGTTGTGCTGGCATGTCAGAAAGTGTATCTGGCTCCAGTGCAGTGAAATGGTCAGCCTCCAGACCAGTCAGCTCTGCACTGGCAACAACCTTTTTTTTTTTCTTTTCTTTCTCTTGTCCTTGTTTTGTTACTGTCACTCTTCCTTCATCTGCTCCCTCTGAAAATAACAAAAATAACAAAAAAATATATATATTTTTTCTGTCCTCTTCTTCTACAGTATATCCTTTCATTTGTTTATGTACCCTTTGTCTTCTGATCTATATCCTCTTGTTTATTTTATCTTTTCCAAATTGTTTATGCTCCCTCCATTTCCCATCCCCTTTCATATATGAATATGAGTAAGTTTGTCCTCCTCCTGACCATGCAGGTCCCCACTCCCCGGTTCGCACCTCCCTGTCCCCCTGTAGTACTTGTAGTACCATGCCCATAAATCGTGTACCTTCCTACTTTTATCTTACTCCATTTTCCTTTATATGTTTCCTCCTTTCTCCTTCTATCTTGTCCACAAATAATAATAATAATAATAATAATTTTTATTTATAAGGCGCCTTTCAGTTATCAAGGCGCTGTACATAAATAACAGTTAAAACATAAAAAAAAATTCAACCAGACCAAAACATTAAACCAATCAGTATTCTGGAAATGCAACATCCCACAAAAAGGTCTTCAAACCTCTCTTAAAGTCCTCCACAGAGGTGCACTCACGCAACCAAGGGTGTAGAGAGTTCCAAAGGGTTGGGGCAACATACGAAAAAGCCCAAGTGCCAGAATATTTCAAATACACCCTTTGAACCTTTAGACCCCTCATCGGCCCAGCGGTGTGATCGATGAGGGCGATAGGGAATCAGGAGTT
The DNA here is from genome assembly GCA_016271365.2 of Neoceratodus forsteri. Lineage (NCBI taxonomy): Eukaryota > Metazoa > Chordata > Ceratodontiformes > Ceratodontidae > Neoceratodus > Neoceratodus forsteri. The sequence continues at coordinate 32,046,817 of CM028129.1, forward strand.
CTTTCAGATAGACTTGGCCCAGAGCGTGTAGGGCTTTGAAAGTCAGCAAGCCAACTTTAAAAGTGATCCGCCACCGAATTGGCAGCCAGTGCAGTTCACGCAACACCAGAGTAATGTGACAGGATCTACTAGAACCCATCAACAGCCAGGCTGCAGCGTTCTGCACTAGCTGCAGGCAATGGATTTCAACCCCAGAAAGCCCTAGATAAAGGGAGTTGCAATAATCTAGGCGCGAGGACACGATGTCATGGACTAAAGTTGGCAGGTCGGCAGATGGTACAAGATGCCGAATCCTGGCGATGTTCCTAAGATGATAAAAGGAAGTCTTGATGACTGCTGACACCTGCAAATGCAGTGTCAGCCTATCGTCAAGAACTACCCCCAGGTTCTGCACCTGTTCAGAGGTCGGGAGAGAAACGTCAAATGTCAAGTATAAGCACTTTACTATGAACAAATATATTTTCCAAAGATATGTGAGAGTGAATCCTGGCTCTGCTCATGTAAAACAAACCCTACTGTAATGAAATGCTTCCCAAAATATGTGACATCAAATTGAGACTGAAATGCACTGTCAGTCCTGATGTTTTATGGTGCCCCACCAGCAACCAGACCACCGTTTACAATTGTCTTTAGGCCCTATCTTGTTTCTGCCACTGCAGCACAGGCAGTGAATATCCAAAAATGTTGCAGAAAAAATGGTACATTAAATTGGAATTGGAATCTGGTCTCAGACATTATGTTTTTGGGTGCCCCCACCACCACCCAGACATTAAGTAGCTGTTTTAGGGCCTGTTTACACAATATTTCCACCTGAAACTCACTGCTACTGGTGCCAAACAGGGCCAACAAATCCAGAAATGTTTACTCAAAAATGTGACATCAAATTGAGACTGAAATGTGCTGTCAGTCCTGATGTTTTATGGTGCCCCACCACCTCAGGGTCCTGAAAAGGGGTGCAAACATGCAGAGAAAATGAATTCCTCCAGCAAAATGCTGCTGTTACTTTCAATTCTTTCCTGCTGCTGTTGCTGTGTTTCAATTGGTTGACATAGAAATACAGAAGTATCATTTCCCTATCCCTGTGCTGCTGTACTGATTGTCTAGTTGTGTTGACTGACTGTCTCTGTGGTAGTACCTTGCCTGGCAGTGGGGTAGTGAGTGAAATGTTGGGGCACTGTAGCTTGCTGCCTGCTGCTGTCTATGACTGCTGCTTTCCAAGGTGCCACAAGAACTACTGTTCTGGATGGTTGATGCCTGGTGGATTATCCTCACACAGTTCATGCTGCTGCTGATGAACATGTAAGTATTTGTCTTCATTGTTTTTCCTGTGCAAGGTAAAGGTGTTGGTGAGTTGGTATTATGGCATCTTGAGTTCTAATATGCTTGTACTGCTCTTATATTATTTTTCAGTGTGCGGTGGATGACATCATCATGCCGGGCCATGAAGGATGGAGATGTCAGATGTATGGATCTTCCCAATTTCCCAACGCAGATGGTAAATACTGGAATTTTCATACAAGTGTGGTATATTTGTTACTGCCATATGGTTGTCTGAGCTTGATAACAATTGTGTTATTTTTTGTTTTTTTCAACATCAGGAATTCATACCGACATACTAACATACTTAAATGCCAGTAGAATAGGCCTAACGGTCTTTCGCGTCTGCTCGTTTGGTCAGCCCCCACCCTGGGAGCTGACCTTGCTGCCCCCCTCGCCTTCTCTGGCTTCTCCCTTCCCAGTTCTGGATATTCTCGCTGCATTGGATTTTGCTTCCAGAACCCTTTCCCTGTACCTGTCCCACCCCTCTTGAACCCCTCCACCATCTCTGCCTCTACCAGCCCCTAGGCAGTGCATTCCATAGCTCCCCCACCTCTCAGTGAAGTAGCACCTCCTTTCTCCTGAATCTTCCCCCGCCAGCTTCCACCCATGCCTCTAGTGGCCCCTCCTCCTTCCTTCAAGCACCCTGACTGTTCCTCCCCTATTTACCCCCTTCATGTAGCTGAAGACCTCTATCATGTCCCCCCAGTCCCTCCTCTCCTCTCTTCCAATGTGTACATATTTAGCTCTTTGAGCCTCTCCTCATAGGTCCTGTCCCCCAAGCCCCAAATCATTTTGGTTGTCCTCCTCTGGATCCTCTCCAGGAGTTTAATGTCCCTTTTTGAGTGTGGCCTCCAAAACTGCATGCAGTACTCGAAGTGCGGCCTCACCAAGCAGTTATACAGAGGGAGTATCACTTCCCTCCTTCTGGAGGTGATCCCCCTAGCGATGCATCCCAGCATCCTGTTGGCCTTGGCTGCTGCCCTCCTACAAGTCTCTGAGTTGTTCATCTTGATATCCACCGCCACCTCCAGGTTTCTCTCAGCCATCAAAACTTGTAGCATTCCTCCCACCATGGTGTACACTTGGCCCGGGTTTCTGGCCCCCAGGTGCAGTAGCTTGCGTTTCCCCTGCATTGAACCTCAGCTTCCACTTTCTAGACCATCTTTCCAGAGCCTCCATGTCCCCCTGTAGGGCCACCCTCCCCTCCTCCCCATCCACCACCACCCCCAGTTTTGAGTCATCCACAAAGAGACTCATCTCACTCCTGATACCTGTCCTTATGTCAGAGATGTAGGCGTTGAATAGGAGGGGCCCAAGGACTGATCCCTGTGGGACCCCACTAATGACCCTCCTTGGGGATGAGACTATCCTGCCAACTATGACCCTCTGGGTCCGGTTCAGATGAAGTTAAGTATTTTTCCATCCTGCTGCTGCTGGCTGCCAAACCAGGTCTAGGGGATTTATTTAATTGTGCCCTTGCATGATGGTTCCCCTTTCACAGTCTTTGAGATAAGTATGTCTTCATTTTTTATGGTTCTCTGGGGTGGGGGAGGGGGTGGATGGTCAGACTCATGAGTTGGGGTGGGGGAATTTTCAACAATCACCAAAATTTGTTCTTATTTTTTTTTTCGTATGTCAAGGTACGCAGTGCTGATAGGGGACGGGAGATGCCTGCTAGTGCTACTGTAGTTTGTCGGACCATGTCTGGATTGGAATCATGTGCACCACACAACATAATCCTGTGGGGAATGTGCTTAGCTGAATGATATCACATCATGGGATATGGTAAGTCTACATTTTTTTGTCTGCTTCTTCTTCCAACTTGTTACGTAAAAGCAGGTATGCAGATTGATCTGTATCCAGCAATTGTTCTTATCTTTGCTCTTGCTTAGGTCATTTTCCTCTGTTGAGGTTTCACTATGTCATATCTTGATGACACATGATCAATCCAGGCCATGCAGGAGCAGGAGCTGTGTTGTGTCATTGGAAGACAGGGGTGTTGCTTGAACTGTGATGTTGGAACTGGACTGGTGTTCATACTGTAAGAGGTATAAAACCTCACCTTTAGGTTCTTGGCAATATTGGAGATGCAAATACTCACGGACAAGTTGCATTCAAGTAATAAACAAGTTTATTACTACAAAAGGGATAAATTACAGTTGCCCTAAGCAGTTTTTACCATTACGAACCGGGAGCCAGTGCTAAGCATTCCCTACACTTTGAGGTTTCTCTGTAGTCTCTTGGGATCTCTCTGGTCTCCAAGGTGTAAAGCCTGTGCATAACATTATATACCTGTGATAATTATTATGGTTACTAAAAGATAGAAACATTTCTAGTTACAGAGATGAGCCCTATTGGCTAAATTAGAGGTGGCTCCACGGTCCAAGATAACATTATATAATTCTGTAAAGTCATTAGTTTTAGAACAAAGACGTTCTTATACAAAGTCTTACATAACAAGGTGAAGTGGTGTCCATCACCGAAAGATGGCAATGTTGCCTTACACATTATAATTACTTCAAGGACAGGTGTCTTGGCATTTGACAAGTAAGAAATAGACAGAAAATACATGGTATAATGTGTGTGCATTAGCAAGCAAAGTGAGTTACAATAATATGTATTCATATCCTGACATCTACTCTTATACGGTAGATGCACTTAGCCCTATGTATTAGTATAGCCTATGCCTAAACATTAGCTGTCTATGGTGTACCCCTGAGGGTATCAATTAGGGTGCAGGGGCCTCGTGTAACAATTCCCCCCCTTGTTGCCTCAAAGGGCAACACAGGCAAATATAAAGTGTGGACAGGAGCAGCTGCTATGTAGTGGGTCGAGACGGCATTGACCACACCCAAAAAGTCAGCTAGACTTTGCAAGTCTCTACGAACTAGTAGAAAAGACGGGAGAGGTGGTACGGGAGTGTACACCTACAGTCCCCATGGGAAAAGGGAAATGTATAGCAACAAGTGAAAACTTACAACACCCAATATGTCCTGCCACGGTTGCCAATTGTAAGAGGTATAAAACCTCACCTTCGGGTTCTTGTCAATATTGGAGATGCAAATACTCACGGACAAGTTGCATTCAAGTAATAAACAAGTTTATTACTACAAAAGGGATAAATTACAGTTGCCCTAAGCAGTTCTTACCAATATGAACCAGGGGCCAGTGCTAAGCATTCCCTACACCTCGAGGTTTCTCTGTAGTCTCTTGGGATCTCTCGGGTCTCCAAGGTGTAAAGCCTGTGCATAACATTATATACCTGTGATAATTACTATGGTTACTAAAACATAGAAACATTTCAAGTTACAGAGATGAGCCCTATTGGCTAAATTAGAGGTGGCTCCATGGTCCAAGATAACATTATATAATTCTGTAAAGTCATTAGTTTTAGAACAAAGACGTTCTTATACAAAGTCTTACATAACAAGGTGAAGTGGTGTCCATCACCGAAAGATGGCAATGTTGCCTTACACATTATAATTACTTCAAGGACAGGTGTCTTGGCATTTGACAAGTAAGAAATAGACAGAAAATACATGGTATAATGTGTGTGCATTAGCAAGCAAAGTGAGTTACAATAATATGTATTCATATCCTGACATCTACTCTTATACGGTAGATGCCCTTAGCCCTATGTATTAGTATAGCCTATGCCTAAACATTAGCTGTCTACGGTGTACCCCTGAGGGTATCAATTAGGGTGCAGGGGCCTCGTGTAACAATACCATTACCATTAATGAGTAATCACCACTGCCACCCACATGCAGGGAAGAACTATGTGCGAACACAGATGTTTGATATGAAGTTTAGTAAATAATTAGGTGGAAGAGGTTAATGTCTTGTGTACTCAATGGGGATTGCATAGCTGCAGTAATCATGAACATTTTGAATCCATTCAAAAGTGAGGACAACAGGACACTCACTCTGCCCTGAGTTGACCCCCCCCCCCGGAATCATTACGATTTTTGTGTACCTTATCCTGGTACTGTATAAGTAACCTTTCTGGGGGGATTTGATGTTGTTAGTTGTTAAGGCTCTTCAAGATTACTTTTGTAATTGATGACTCACATAATTAAAGATGGTCACCATTCTTCAAAATGTGTTCAACTTGGTGTTAACTGTTGAATTAGCATGTTACATTCATATGCTATTTGTACACTTGTCTAGGAGCCAGGGTTCTTGCACATGTCACCAATACTAAGTGGCAGAAACATTTTTTTTCAGTTGCATGGAGTGCATGGCTGTGTCAGGTTAGATCAGGTGACAAGAGGGGACAGTGGGGCAGTGTGAAATTTGCCATCCTGGGCACTTTTAAGGACATCAAGACAACATATCTTGCTTTAAGATGATGATGTGTTGATATAGTCAACATGAAAAGTAATATATTTTTTGAAGAAAAACATTAATCATGCAATTGCAAAATATTTACAGTTATGGTAATTACATTGCTGCTGCTTTATATAGGCTTGTGGCCTTGGGAGACTGGTGGAAGTGGTGAGGTGACCAATCAATGGGTTACGGCAAAGAGTGATGACATGAAACTTATACACACTGCAGGCTGCAGCATATAACAACATATTTCCATAACCAATCCAGTGGTACATAGCTAGAAATAAAGTGTAACGTACACACTCCAGCAACCATACTGAGTTGAAAGTTGTTGTTTGGGGGGGCCTTGGAGCAAACTCAGCCTTTTTCAACTTCCAATTCCACATCATCCAAGAAGCACCCCTCACAGTCTTCAAGACTGGAGTTCTCATCAGGTGGGAATTCTCTCAACATTGCTGCCTCATCTACCTCGCTGCCGGTGGCTGCCTTACTCAAGGGATTGTCATCATCCTCATCACTGAGATACAGTTCCTGTGGCAACACCACTGACATCACTGTATTGTGTGGAATGTGCCTTTCATTCACTTTGATGAATGTTAGCATGGACACATTCTTGGTGACAAATTGGTCCAACGGTCACTCACAATTGCCCCAGCTGCACTAAACACTCATTCCACAGTGACACTGGATGGTGGGCAGCTCAGGTATTTCACAGCAACCGATGTTAGTGCTGGCCATTCAGTCATTTTACTGCTCCAGTACAGCAGTGGCTCGTCATTAATGGCAAGGTGCTTTGGGTCCCCCATGTAGGTCTCCACCATTCTTTCTGCTGCCCAGAGTCCAGCTGCCTCATCTGTTTCCTCCTCCTTTTCCTCCATATCTTCCACTCCCACCTAAAAGAGAACATCCTAAATGGGATTGCTTGCTGTTTTCTGCTCTGCCTTGCCCATTTTCTCTGATTGTGTTCCCTGTGAGCCGCTGGTGATGGTAGCAACACCCGTTTTTGATGCAGTGCATGCATTTTTCATTTGTGCAGCATGTACCAATCTAATGAGGTTCTCTGTCAACTGCTGTACTCGCTGATGATCTCCTTCAATTATAGAGGGCAGGCCACTTTTGTACATGTATGAGAGGTATGGACTGACTTAGGCAAGCAGTGTCTCCACTCACTGCCTGTGTAGCATGCTCAAATGGATGGAGAATGCATATTAGCCCATAAATTTGGTGCCACTGCTCTGTTGTTAGAGCAATAAACACTCCAGCACTGTCACGGGTGGTGTGTAGCAGCAGATATTCTGACACAGCCTTATACTGTTCATACAGCTGGTCAAGCACGTGCAATGTGGAGTTCCACCTGGTGAAACATCAAGCTTCATCTGGTGCTGAGGCAGATTGTTATTGCACTGTAACTCACGTAGATGGTCACAGGCCTTTGCAGAATGGGCAAAGTGGACACAGATGTGACAAGCAACAGTAGCCATTTCCTTAATGTCTGCATGGTTGAGAAACTGCTGAACAACAAGATTAAGGCAGTGTGCTAGGCAGGGCACTCTGAAAAAAACACCATCGTTAATGCACTTCACTACATTGGAGCCATTATCACTTGTGATGAACCCTGCTATGAGTGACTGTGTGTGTAGCCACCCATCAATCTCATCCAGCAGAACATTAAGAATTTTTGCAGCTGTGTGTGAACCTGTCACACTTATCATAGTCAGGGTTGTATGCTGCCAAATACCAGGTGGGTTGCTACCACCACAATTTTGCTTCACGCATGTTTTGCCAATCCCAAAATCAAGTACCACATCATGAAACTGTGCCCAGCGTGCTGATATGCACAGATACGAACTTGCTGCTCTTTGTCCACTGGTCCACATATCCATGCTAAGATGGATATAGTGTGATGCACTATGTTTCAATGCATGTCTAATGTAATCAGCAACTCTATTGTTCAGCTCCAGCATGGCACGCTTACTAAAATAGGTTTGCGATGGAACTTGCCATTTGGGACAGGCACGGGCCATCAACCTGCAGAAACCAGCATTCTGTATGAATGAGAATGGCAACAGATCGATGGCCAGCATTACAGATGTGGCAGCATTTAACTCTCGCGCAGCAGCATGATTGGGTAGGTACTTTGTCTGCTGCAAAAGGATGGTCTTCAGAGTGGGCTGCATCTTTGGGGCTGTCCAACCAGAACTCTGTACTTGTGTCAGCAATGATTTTCTTTTAGGGGTAACAATTAACTCTTGGCCGGGTGGTGGAGACCACATGAAACCAGCTATTTTGATTGCTTGTGGGTGTGGTGTGGTGTACTTTTAAGACTCATGGGAATGGGACTCGCACCGCCAGTGCTATGCCCACTACTAGAGAGAGAAAAGGATTGCTCACTCTCCTCCTCCATCACTGACCCACTCTGCCCTCCCTTTTCATGTTCTTGCTCTACTGCATGCACCTTGCTACCAACAGCTCTGGCATCCTTCTGGTGTTGATGCCATTGCAGCGGGTGCTTGTTTTTCAGATGGGCGTGGAGGCCACCAGTGCCTATGTGGCTTCCCTTTTCCCCCAACTAACACAGGCTTGACAAAGTTGGCATATTGATGTGGTCTCATAAGCAGGATCTAGCACATAGAAGTCCCAAATTAGGGACATTTGACCTCTTGGCTTCAGATACTTCTGGGACTGGGATGATTCAGAAACAGGTGTGGAAGTGTGTATTTTCTGAGCTGCTAACATGACTTCCATAACACTACTTTTGGGAGGGATGGTTACTTGACTGCTTGGAGGTGTGTTTATAGACTTGATGACAGACTGACCCACCACGGGCTGTACCTGTAAATCGCTTACATCACCCTTGACCTTTTTTAACTCAGGTTCCCATGTGGGATCATCCCAGTGATCATCATCATCATCATCATCACCACCAATAGCGATGATGTCCTTGTCTTCCTCCTCCTCCTCCTCCTCCCACCATCACTGTCTTCTTGGAGGACAGCACCCTTTTCTTTCTCTACAACTATCTCAGGTGGCTGACTATCCTTATCTTCAGGATTATCAGACTCTTGTTGAACACTATCATCACCAACTCCTGCACGAACATGGACAGTCACACTGGCAGACTTATTATCACCCTTCTCTGAGTCCTGGACCACTGTTCCTGTACTGGTGTCACTGCCTCCCTTCTCACTGGCAGCATCCCCCACTAGCATGGCTGCAACAGTCTGAGCTTTAAAAAAGTAAGACACAGGTATGCCTGACCCAGTTCAGCCACCAACTCCTTTGCTGGTTCCTGCCACACCACCAGGGCCCACATCAGAACTTGAAGACAGTGATGCAGACATAACTGTGCTTTCACTGCTATGGGGAACTAGAACTGAAATTGCACTTTTTTTCAGCAGACTTCTTAGATCCCTCATCCCCCTGCCACATTTCCCCCTGTACTTGGCCACTACTTACCAGGCATTTTTGCTGACTGCTGCTTCAGAGTTTTGCCTTTCCCTGGGAGTATTTGAAGAAAGGATGTATTACTACTAAATGTGTGAATAATACCTCACATGTGAATGATGACATCACACTGTCACACACCTACAGTACTGGCTTCTTTAAAAGTCCAAAAACAATCAGGACAGGTACTAGCACTTACAGTAGAACTAATACCATATATGGTAGCAGCCTAGTGTAGTAAAACACAAACAGGTAACATTTTTCCCCAAAACAGGAAGGAATTAAAGAAACACACACTGGGGAAAAGGGCACAAGTGGCACACTTTAAACATAGATCACCTGTGTCTCTCAGTCTCTGGACAAATACAGTTCTGTAATGTGTTCTGCTACTCAGTACCACAATTTGTTTTTTGGAAGCTGTATAGCATAGTGGGTTAAGGCTCTAAGCTGCAGATCTGGAGACCTGGGTTTGAATCCCACAGCTGCCTAGGTGCATACTGTGTGATCCTGAGCAAGTCACTTAACTTCCTTGTGCTCCCAGGTTGCATCTGGAAACAAGCTTCAGCTCAGTGTGCTACTCCTGGTTAAACAATGTTCCCTTTCTCTTATATGTGGGCAGAGACAACCATAAAACAGCAACAAAGGAAATTAGTACCACACAATATGTTTGTGGTCTGGATGGGAGGGATCAACAAGAAATGTCTTGAAAATGACTATTTTAATATATACTGTTTTATAATGCGTGCATCAAGTGAGACACAAACAATGCTATAACAGAGAAAGGGTAATGTATGTAAGTTATCTAAAACAGGAACACTGTGCAGTGTGCAGAGTCAATCTCTAGCAATAACATCCAGGGGAACAATTCAACAATGCAGTGCGACTGTAATAGACAAGTTCAAGTGATCGAGTAGAAGTACTTTACAACTGTTGATTTTCACAATTTTAGTAACACACAAGTTAAAACCCCAGCTAACAGAACTAACCACAAAAAAATAAAAGAGAGGATCAGCTCTGTGTGTTTAAAACTTGAGAATTCAAAATCAATTCACAACTAAAAGCGGTAGAATGATATGTATAACACAGCTAACAGCAGCAGGAACTCTCTCAGATAGAACAGAGAAACTTTTCAGAGAAAATAAATCGCAAGATATAACAAAACTGATACGAAATAACAGTACACAGATAACTCACAATTGTGAGTAAATATACCAATCTGCTTGGCTAGAAATAACCTGCACTACTTTACACTCCTACCCTACCCCACACAACTCTTTCAAAAACAGCTGAGAAAAGTAAACATAATTCAAACTATGTATTATACAAAAATTCTCAAAATTAGAAAATGTTCTCTAGTACCAGGCATTACCACACAGCAGCACTGCTGTAGGAAAAAACTTTATATTTTGCAACAATTAGCTCTCAAAAACAAGTTTTAGCTCATTTTCAAAGGCTTTATTGGCTCTGATGCACCCCAACACACTGATCTCCAACTCAACATGCAGCAGAATGAGCTGGAAACAAGCTACATGTGAGTTTTGACCTATTTGCCCACAATGCACTGCACATTTTGCCTTTGTACCAAACTTTCGCCTGTGAAATCAAACGTTTTGCCGGCTAAATTCTGCCACAAGGTGAAATTTGGATCATCAATGGGTAAAATTGTCATGGTATCTTACAGGGAGGAACAGGGTGCAGGAATACACTATTTTTAAGCAAAAAAGATGTTCCAGGAATAGAGGGCATGGGATGAAGTAGGAGGGAGGATGATTCAGAAGAAACATGAGGAAGAATTTCTTCACAGAACGGGTGGTGGACAAGTGGAACACCCTGCCAGAGGAAGTGGTAGGGGCTGAAACAATCATAGGATTTAAGAATGCATGGGATAGACAGAAAGGAATTCTGGAGGTCAGGGGTAAGGGGCAACAGACTTCTAGGAAAACAAACTGAACTTACAAGCTCAAATGGGCAGACTGGGTGGGCCATAGGCCCTTATCTGCCGACACTGTCTATGTATCTATGTATCTATGTAAGTGAAATTTCGCCGTTACATGAAATCAAGAAAACAGGTGAAATTTAGTTTTGCATAGGCAAAAAATTTCAGTTATTGAGAATTACAAAAAAAATTTTGCCAGGTGAAATATTTCAGTTTCGCACAACACTAACCAAAAGGTGAATTGCCAAAAACATGATGTGCAGTGGCATGAGCATGTTATCACTGACAATTATAGTCTGCCTTTCTTTTAACTAATGTAATTTGCAGTTGGAGATGGGAAAATGTAACAATATTTTAAATTATATTATAGCAATAATAGTACTGTGCAGTTTATAAGCTGGTAAGGAGGTAATAACCATATCTATGACAACATAAACTCTGAGACCGCAGGCCAAACAGTTAATGAAGTCCCACGTACATTTATTACTGTGACTAATTCCCATCACTATTTAAACAATATACCATGACAGGGTGTGGGTATATAGCAGGATTTACCATGCCGGGGTGGTTTGGTCACAAGGCCACAGTCCGAGTGAGTAAACCCACACCAGAGTGATAAATCCTATGAAATGCCCACACCCTGGAGTAGTATATTGCTATTATACAATGCCCCTCTCTTTTTCAGATGGAAAACATAATAAACAAAAATTTTTTTTGTGCATTTTGATTTATTTTTATTAAATTGTTAGTCCGCCAGAAAAAATAGTTCTGGGTTAGGAGGACTGTTGCTATGGATGCAGTACTGGGGTCCACTCTTGCTGTCTCCATCCATAGCACAGTGCCACACAAAGAATTACATGCTGTAATTTCTATTTTATTTAGAGGGTTTCCGAGTTTGTGGGTTATTTATGTAAGTTTCCTCAGAGAGAGAGAGAGAGAGAGAGAGACTGTGTGTCAAGTGTTACTGTGCAAGGCAGAGTGCCGACAGGGAGCGGTCACGAACCATGTGCTTCTGGGTTTAACTAGGTTTGGTGACAGTGCAACTCGTGGAACTCTGTTTTTAAGGTTTCTTTGGTTAGATTCCTGGCCAAGTTATGATAAAGAGAGAGAGAGACACTGCAGTCAGGAATGGAATAGTGAATGAGAGCAAGCGGACTGCACAGAGCGAGAGGAATGAGGTGGGTGCAGTGGTTGGTTAATGTTTCAAGTTGTGAAAATACTTAATTGGTTTCCTGATAGTGGGAAGCGCAGTGGCTGTGGTTTGAGTTTTTACCTTTATTTACTGATGTGTCTCTCCTTTCACGATGTACAGAAGCTGACTTTTGGGGCTGCAGAGTGAGACCGGCTAGTACTTTTAATAGCGGTAATGGCGGTACGGTAAAGTTCTGCATCTCACCATCCCTTGCCGTCTTTGTCCAGTCTGTCATCATCTTTGCCAGTTTTGGGCTGGTAATGGTTGGAGGGATTTGAGATATAGTTCTTTATGCGGCAGATTGGTGGCTGGCACTTTTCCAGTGGGTTCACAGGAGGATTTATCATGGTGCTGAGGGTTCCAGCCAGCCAATAGGGTTACAGGGTTTGCCAGTTAGGATTTAGCCAATTGTATAATACTTTAGATTGTATAATACTCCCCAGACTAATTTCCAAAAAACTACCAATCTAGATTAAAAGCTACAGGTCTTAATTCTCTACAACATAGGAGGCAAAGAGGGATCTTACTCTTCCTCTACAAACTGCTACAATCCCCAGACCTTATGGAACAATACGGATTCTCCTATTCAACAAACTGATTAGCATCATTGCTAGGTGACACAACAAACAACTTGTGATTAAGAAAGCGAGGACAAACCTCAGGCATACATATTTCTCATTGCGTGTGCCAAGATTATGGAATACCTTACCCCAGGGACTAGTAGATTCCAACAATTTTAATGCATTTAAAAGTAGATTGGCTATCTGGTTACTGACAAACCAAAACTGTATTAATTAGCCCACAGGATTGTGGGGGAAAATCTCGATGGACCTCTGCCTGCTTTTTTCCCGTAAAAACTAGTAAACCTAGTTAATTTATTTCAAAAGATTTACATGGAAAGACATACAGAGCTGGTAACAGTTCATTTCTGAATGTGTCCTAGGGTACAGGGGATGTGGTAGAGTAGAAAGTTCAATAAGGTGCAATAGTACAGTGAAAAAACAGTTATGCAAATAACAAAAAGTTGGTGCAGAGTAATAATGCAATAAGTACAATAATTTAATAGTTGCTAACAAACGATATTTGGTACATAGAAAACAGTACAACAAGGTGACAATGGTAAAGTAAAATTGCAAATAAACAACATAACATAACTCATATCATATATTAACTTATCAACATAACTAGACAGTATTTAGTACAATAATTATACAAAAAAAATGTACACTTATTTGAAACAAAATTAGAAGTGTTTAATGACAGAGACTGGAAATTACAATGAGTTTCCATTTATTTATTTGGATTTTGTGCACCAGGTAGGTACACTAGGCAAATGACTGCCTAGTTACAGGTAAAACCTGGGACTGTACAAGAGAAAATAACAGATAACAGAGATGGAATCTGGTGAACCATAATGGTTGTCAGTAAAGAGAAGTTGCTGAAATTCATGAATTTTGGTATGAAACAAGTTTCGGCAACTTTGTCATCTCTGCCTTACCACTGTCCTGTGGACTGTCCATCTCAAGAAAGTATTACAGCCTTTCTCTTTGAATGTTTTCTGGAGATTTCCCCACTATGAACATACAACTGACTGCCCTATAGTTTTCTGGGTCATCCCTACTACGGTTTTGGTGCAGAGGAACAATGATCAATGTCCCAATCCCCGAGGACCATTCTAGTGTTTAATGAGCAGTTAAAGATGTCTGATTCTTTGGTGTATCCTGTCTGAGAAAGGCAATAAACCACAAATCACCTTGGAGTATGCATAATGCAGGTCAAACATCTATGAGGTACAGACTCAAAGGCATCTGGAATAGCCTCCCTCAACTCTAATTTCCCCTTCCCCAGTTTTCAGTCAGGAAAGACCCTGCTCAAGGAGTACTATAGAGGTCCCTTAGCCTGCCATAACTGCCCTTAAGGTGGTCACTAGTCTTATCTCCATGGTTCTCACCTCTATTGTAGTGTAGTTTGGGTCACATAAATGCAGTCTCTGTATGGAAACTGCCTCTCATATAATTTTCTTCTTGGTTTAGTTGTTCTGTCATAATGCCTTGCACTGCACTGTACTGGCTCTTCCTGCTTCTCTGAGTCACTGTACAGTAAATCTATTATCTCTGCATATCCTCAATGTATTGTATCTGTTATCTGTTATAATGTATATATTTGCCTATGTACATTTTACTTAAGATCAATGAAATATGTTTATCTATTTAACTGCATATAATTATTGTTGTACAGTATATACTGCATACCATGTATTCTCTACAAATAGTTATCCCTGTTGCTACCTTGAATCATCCCTCAGGTTGGAACTGAAAATGAGCTCTTCCCAGACTCTGCTTGCTTACAAAGTACAATATAAAATAAATAAATAAATCAGTAATATCAAATATTTCAGTGAACTAGGAAACTGTTTATTAATATTCGAGCTTGGATTGACACTGCACATGCTACATAACATCATTAATTAATTAGTTAATTTAGTCTTTGTTTACTGGGTAGGTGTGCTAGCCAAGAAATAACTATTTTCAAGCATGACCTGTGCATAATAATCTCAGCCTGTAACAGCCAGTAATATTCTAAGTCATATATACTAAACCTTTCAACTAAAGTGACTTTTGGCTATGCATATAGGCCATTGAAATGTTGCTGACTCAATAAGGGCATGCCAGCATAAAACACTTCAGAAGAATGTGGGCAGATGCCTTCATCCTGGCCATATACCACTTGTTAAAATATCAGGCCCTGGATTTTAAAACTATATGCAAATCTGAAGCATCATAAACATGATGGGGTTTCTCCTGCTTCTGATAATTCCTAAAACACCCAACATATTCAAATTAATTTATGCCACACTTTTTATTTCTGCCAGTTGTATTTTTATCATGAAAAATGTTCTGTGCAGTATTCAAATTACATTATTGTAGCTCCAAGTGCTGAATTATTGTGATAAAACACATCTCTGGATTCAATGACTTTAATTGAATTATTGTCCACCCCCGAATGTGAGCCATTGTATGAGTCAGTGTGCAGTGATTCATATAGTAGGACTCAGACCATGGAGGCCAATTTGTTTAACTGAGAGGTCTATTTAAAAGGCTGAATGTGATGAGAACAACTGAAGTTCATTTTAAGTCACAGACATGCTAAAGAACATCTGGCTGTGTTTATCTAATAAAAGCATAATGATGAGGACTTCATAGATATTTCAGTAGAGTTGTTTTGGAGCTATTATGACAGCCATCACAATTAATACTTTATATGCACACAATCTGTCTCCTTGAGAGTGAGTAATACCACTGAACTTTATGAAGCTTGGTGCAGTTTTCCCAATTCTTATAACAGTGTGAACCCTTGCAGTAATGTCGATTTTATGTTCCACAAAAAAGCAATGTGGTTAGTAGTAGTCTGATAAATTTCTTCTGTGGTTGCTTTGAGTAGGTTTAGTCTCAGCTATGCTCTTCTTCAGTTCCTACAGTCTCATGTTCCTCTTTGTTATTATTATTCACTTGCTTTCTGACATGATAGATACTGTATGTTACTTTTATTCCTGGAGTAGTTTCCATACAATTAATTGGCAAGCATCACATCTATGACCTGGCCCATATACAACTATGACATTTCAGCAAATATAGAAATAGCCAACAGTAGAACTTGTCTGCTTTACAGACACAGACACAGACACAGTCTGATCACTGCAGCACTGTCTCTGGTTGTCAACTATTCTATAATCTCTGTGATAGACTATGGTTTAATTTTCTACAGTGCTACAAAGGACATAGCCTGAAAAAGGATCAGAACTGTGCTAATCATGTCCTGTAGGCTTGTCCTAGGTGTACCCAGGCTCATTCATATCTGCAAACTTTATACCCAGTCTAAGTGGCTTAATCTCCAGGAGAGGATTAAATATCAGACCTGCCTGCTCAGGAAAAAATCTCCTTGGCCTAACTCCTCCATCCATTGCAAACATTATTAAACCCACATCTAATTTGCACCAGACTAGGGGTAAAATGCATAATGCCTACACATTCCCTTCTGACACACTTCACTTGCACAGAGACCCTATGCACAGAAGGCACCCTTCTGGCTCAATGAACCCTCACTGGAAGTAGCAAATGCTCTAAAGCTCAGAACTTGCAAGAAATCACTGCTCAAACACCTCACAGCCCTCAGCTCCTGTGACTGTAGGCTTTAACCTCCCACCCCTTTGCTGGTCTCCCCCTTACTGTCTCTCCACTCCTGATCACCATGGCCCCCCTTTTTCCTCCCTCTCTTTTCACCTGTTCCTCTTCTAAGTCATCCCAGCCCACCCCCTTCTTATCCTCATACACCTATGGATTCCCTTACTATCCAATCCAGTCCTATCTCTCTGTTTTCTTCTTGCACCCCTTGCTCATTTCCTATGACAAGTACATTGCTGTCTGCCCCATCTTTTTGAGCCTCTCCCCCTCCCACCCCTCCTTAATCTCACTGTCAATGCCAGCAGTGTCTGCTCCACCATCCACTCACACCACACTCCTACCCCACAGTTACTATGTCCTCTGTGCCCCAAGTTTACCAGAACTGTTATAAATCCTGACTGTTAGTTACAGTGTGCATCAACCACACTTTTTATTATAAATAGATGTTTTTTTTATTATATTAGTTCATTCCTCGTTTTATCACAGTAATTCACCGATTGTTTTAAACTCTGTTTGCAGTTGTTGATGTTCTGTACTTTATGTTTTTGTACTCAAGTGTACCAATTGTTTAAACCTTACCTTGACGTGGAACCATTGTAAAAGAGCTTTTAGCTCAAAAGTGTTATTCTGAGACAAAAATAAATAAATATAGAAAAATTAAGGTCCATGTGTTATGAACTGGCTGCTTTTGACAGTGAGTGGGTTTTATGACACCGTGTGAGCTAGAGAGTGAAGACTGAGAGCTTCAGATGCCACAGAACCTACAGTATAAGGTCAAATAATCAGAGCACTCTTAACATTTTGTTTATATAACTCAGTAGTTATCTCTTTTAGTTTAAAATGTCTGAAGAGCCAATTTGGCTCAGCCTATTTGGAATACCAAAGAAACCAAGCGAAAATAAAAAAAACTTAAGAAGAATATATGTAATCTTTTAAGCAACTTTTTACACATCCCGTTGGGCAGTAATGGTATTCTAGAAACAATACGTAGTAACAAGAATTCTTAAATAGATAGTCTTGTAAAAAGTAATATGGTTGTTGAAAATATCTTGGAAAAAACAAATTAGCCTGGATCTTATGGATTTACATGTAGTGACCTACTCTGATCATTGGACTTTTGCCTCAACTCAGCCCATGTGTCAATTAAACACAGATTTTTATACCCCTGCGTTTAATAAATACCAGGCCATCACAGGCTATAATGAATGATTTGCAAACTTAACAAATCCTGATGGCCCACTTCTTAGCAATGCTGAAAGCAATAATTAAACTTTAAATTCAACTACTCATGGAAGCAATTTCTAATTACAAATACTAACACGGAATATAGCAGACTTCCAGCAAAAATTGCTTGACTCAGATTGGCATAATTTTATCTCTTATTTTGACCCAATTTGAATTCAGGAATCTTGGCATAATGAGAATTTCAGCATTGCTATTAATGGTTGCCAATCTTTTTGTTCACTGGGCTGCAAAATCAATAATTATGGTAAACTCTCTGACAGACTTATTTCTTGTTTCATAATAAACTCTTTTAGAATTACTACTCTTGTACATTCATCACAGAACTTTATTGTTACACAGAGCATTAGGGATAACAAAAAGCTTATAGTAATTAATACTTACATTCCATCCCAAGGTGCTAAGTTTTATACAGACAATATATGGAATACTTTCAAAGATTTAATTTCTGATTTACTATATGGATTCACAGAATATGATCTGTTAATTCTTGGAGATATGAAAAGCAGAATAGAAGATCTTGATGGACTAATTGACAGCTCCATTCTAGGAGTAATAAATGAGTATCCTGAAATTCCTATAGGATCCACCCTAGACAAAACTACAAATAAATCTGAAAGAAACATAGAAACATAGAAGTTGATGGCAGATGAGGACCACAAGGCCCATCCAGTCTGCCCATTTCTTTTTCTACCTTATGAATGTGCCATAGGCCTTTGCTCTGTTGCTGGCCTATCTATTCATACTCATCTGTATACCTTCCTTATGCCTATCCCATGCATGTTTGAAGCCCGGCACTGTATTCATATCCACCACTTCCTGAGGTAGGCTATTCCATGCATCCACCACCCTGTTTGTGAAACAGAACCTCCTCACATTACCCCTTAATTGGCCTCCCTTTAATCTCATGCTGTGTCCACTTGTCCTGATATTTTTCTTATATTGAAACATGTTAGAGTATTTCACCTTGTTAATGCCCTCAAGGTGTTTGAATGTTTCAATCATATCACCTCTTTGACCCCTTTGCTCTAGGGTATACATACTGAGTTCAGTTAATCTGTCCTCATATGTTTTCTGATGCAGTTCCTGCACCATTTTTGTTGCCCTTCTCTGGACTGCCTCAATTTGGTTAATGTCCTTGTGAAGGTGTGGACTCCAGTACTGCATGCTGTACTCCAGATGGGGCCTAACCAGTGTCTTGTAAAGAGGGATTATTATCTCCCTCTTCTGACTTGTGATACCCCTACTAATACATCCCAACATCCCTCTAGCCTTACCTACTGCTTTAGAGGTCTGCTTGGATGATGTCAGGTCATCGGTGATGATGACGCCCAAGTCTCTTTTTTCCCTTGTGACTGCCAGCAACTCCCCTCCCAGCCTATAGGTGGCTTCCGGATTTCTCTTCCCTATTTTCATGATCTTGCACTTCTTTACATTAAACCCCAGTTGCCATTCTTCTGACCATTTTGCTAGTTTATCCAGATCTCTTCTCATTCTGCCCAGCCCAGCTGGATCATCTACTCTGCTGCAGATCTTGGTGCCATCTGCAAACAGACAAACCTTACCCTCCAGTCCATCTGCAATGTCACTGATGAAGATATTGAAGAGGACTGGCCCAGGACTGATGCCTGAGGTACCCCACTTGTGACTTGCATCTCTTCTGACTGTATACCATTTACCACCACTCCTGTTTTCTGCCCGTCAACCAGTTTGTCACCCAGTTGACCAATGTCTGAACCACCCCAAGCCTACCCAGCTTATTAATCAATCTTCTGTGTGGAACAGTATTGAAAGCTTTGCTGAAGTCAAGATAGGCAACATCAACTGCTCCCCCTTGGTCCACCACTCTGACTGTCCAGTCAAAGAAATCTATTAGATTAGTTTGACAGGACCTTCCTTTTGTAAACCCACACTGTCTTGGATCCTGTGATCTTATGGATTCCAGGTGTTGCACTATCCTTTCCTTAAGGAGTGTCTCCATAATTGTGCCCACTACTGAGGTATGACTGACTGGTCTGTAGTTCCCTGCCTCCTCCCTGCTACCACTCTTGTGGAGCAGGATCACATGAGCCCTTCTCCTGTCTTCTGGGACCTCTCCTGTGCTCAAAGACTCATTAAACAGTTCTGCTAATGGCTCTGCTAGTTCCACCCTTAGCTCCTTTAGTACCCTGGGATGTATGCCATCAGGTCCCATTGCCTTGTCCACCCTGAGCTTATCGAGCTCTTGTAGGATATTACTGAAATTCTTACAGAATTTAATCTTTACTCACTAAATGGGAGACTGGATGGTGACCTTAAAGGTAATTGTACTTATTATAAATCTTTATTTGCATCACTCCCAGACTTGGTACTGTGATCTGGTAAAATTGAAATCTGGAATAGTTTACATATAATTCCAAGAGTAGAAAGTGATCATCTACCTTTAATTGTGAAGGGTTTTCCCTCTCAGCAAGATCAGCTGATGGCACCCTTGCTACCGATCACCGAACTTAAAGGAAACCAGAAACGTATTTGTAAATTCAACCTAGAAGATCACATTAAGGACCATATGAGATCCTTACTGAAACTTTTATAGTCTGATTTTATTTGTACACTTTCTCCACAAGTTCTATGAGATGAAATCATGGTAATTTTAACAGTTGCCTAGAATAACTTATACAAATATATAACTGACAAAAATGTATTCAAGAAAGAGCAAGGCTGGTTTTATTATGACTGTAAATGATGCAAGCCTTGACTGAAAAAACTAGTCAGATTTGCAAAGGAATCTAATAATAGGACAAGCCTCAGACAACTGAACTAGGAAAGTAAACAGTACAATTTATTTTTAAAGAATAAAAAAAACACAATTTCATCAAGAACAATAGAATAAAATGCTCAAAGTTATTAACCAGAATGATTACAGGACGTTTTGATTGCTTGTTGCCAGGGGTACCTGTGATCTTAAAGAAAAGCTTGATTCCTGTATTACAGAATCACAATGGCTGCATCATTTTACTACAGTATTTTTGATTCAAACATTACAAATTCATCTAGAATCACTTTGCAAAATAATGACACTGACATATTATTTATATCCCCTAAAGAAATTATTTTGCTATGTACTCGC
Source organism: Neoceratodus forsteri (assembly GCA_016271365.2). Classification (NCBI taxonomy): domain Eukaryota; kingdom Metazoa; phylum Chordata; order Ceratodontiformes; family Ceratodontidae; genus Neoceratodus; species Neoceratodus forsteri. The sequence goes on from CM028129.1 coordinate 32,067,573, forward strand.
TTAAGTTAAGAAAGGCACCTGGACCAGACATGATACCTGCTGAAATCTACAAACTGCTTACGAATGACTAGTATAAACCTTTAGCTGCCTTTTACACAAAATGTATTACTAACAATGTTATCCCTGTCTCCTGGAAAGGTTCTATTATCATTCTCATTCACAAGATGGGTAACCTTCAGGATCTGGCTATGAAGAGGCCCATCAGCTTATTGGATACAAATTCAAAAGTTTTTTGTAAAATCTTGTTAGAGCATATTTCAGCACAAATACAAAAGACAGGTGGGCTTTCAGAAATGTAAGTAGGATTTCAGAAAGGGTATTCTACTGTCGATAAGTGTTTTGCCCTCTATCATCTTATAGAGAAATATGTACAGTATATCTTAGAAAAACAAAACTATATACCTGCTTTATTGATTTTTCCACAGCCTTTGAAACTATCTCAAGAGAAATCTTATGGGCTAACTAGCTTAACAGAGGCATTGACTCTAAGCTGACTAGAATCATTGGAAATATGTATAGCGATATGTGAGCTCACATTAAGTTAAAACAGGAAGGACTCACCTCTGCCACTTTCATCACAAAGAAAGGGGTCAGACAAGGGTGTGTGTTGGTACCTACATTTTTCAGTTTATACACTCATCCCTTATTAAAAGAGCTGGATAATCTGGACTCAGATTCTTCTAAAATTCTGGATTTTTAATTGTGCAACCCTTGCATACTTTGATGTAGCTCTTTCAAGGAAAGAACTTAAAGGAGTAGTCCACCCAGAATTTACAAAAAACATGTTATGCAGAGTGTTTTGATATGTATGTTAAGTCCTAGTGTATCCTTCCCTCTGTCTGCTATTAGGAGTTTTTCCTAAATTACTCTGCTAGCTGTATTGTAGTTTTACGACCCCTGGAGATCTCCATCACAAATAGGTTTATTGGCTTTCTTTCTCCCATGATGTACCCTGTCTCATGTGACAATGATGTAGCCATGTCCTTAGATTTAGCATGTGCATTGCTTTAAAATTAGGTCACAACAGCAGCGCTTTGTAACTATTCTTATTCAGGGAGCACAAATGGCATCAGTTACAGTTTTGCAGATACCTGAGAGCAAGCTAACTGGGGTTTCTGTAAGAAAACAGTTGCTAAATAGCTCTAATTCATTATTTGTTTTTTTCGGTGCATGTCAGGTCTAGCTAGCAGTAGTAAGTGTTCTCATTTTAAAATGTTATTTCATCAAACTACACACAACAATAAAAAACACAGAAATTGTCCCAGATCACCAATGCTATAATTAGTAAAGACTATAGCTGTTTTCTTATAGAACACCTACTTCGCTCTCAAGTTTTTGCTAAACCATAAATGTAGGTACCGTCATACTGCTGGAAGGAAATGGGAGTTAGGGCTGACTTTGCTCTGTGACATCACTGTCATGTATTTATGGTTTTTCCTTTTGTTACAAATGTGAAGTGCCGTTTTAACAAAGTACAAAAATATGTACGTGTGAATTATTTAGTTTGGATAATATTTGTTTTATTATTTGAAGAAGTGTGATACACTAAATGTGTAGTGCAGTGAACCATTGTAAAATGGAATCACATGTGTAGCTGGAATGGTCACTGTCATCCTGTTGCTTTCATGCCATACCACAGACAGGAGAAAAGCTGACTTCAAAGTATTTTGCAGTCTCTAGGCTGCAGCTTCATACTATATACTTCATTTGTAAAAAAAATACATGAAACAAAAAATATGAAAATCTTGTCACAGAGCAAAATCAGCACCAACTGTTAATAGAATGCTGATACCTGCATTTACAGTTTAGCAAATACAGTATCTGACATCTAACTAAGTGGGGTTTCTGTAAGAAAACAGCTAGAGTCTTTATTAATTATAGCACTGATGATCTGGGCAGTTTCTGTGCTTTTATGCTTGTGCATAGTTTGATAAAATTAAAAGTTTTAAAATTAAAACACTCCTGCTAGCTAGACCTGATGCACATAGAAAACAAAAATAGTAAATTAGAGATATTAACTAACTGTTGTCTTACAGAAACACTTGTTTGATTGCTCTCAGATATCTGCTTAAACTGTAACTGATGCCATTTGTGCTCCCTGGATCAGAATAGTTACAAATCTCTGCTGTTGTGAAGTAAATTTAAACTGATCTCAAAAGCAGTACACATGCTAAATCTAAGGGTATGGCTACATCATTGTCATATGAGACAGGGTGCATCGCAGGAGAAAGAAAGCCAATAAATCTATTTGTAATGGAGATCTCCAGGGATCATAAAACTACCATACAGCTAGCAGGCTAGTTTAGGAAAAAACCCTAATAGGAGACAGAGGGAAGGACACACTAGGACTTAACATACATATTAAAACACTCTGCATAAAATATGTTGTTTGCAAATTCTGGGTGGACTACACCTTTCAAAAAACTTGATCTGTTAAATCATCAAGCTATTAATTTAAAATTAAAAATCAATTATTCTAAATAAAAAAACCAATCATTTTTGGAAATTGTAACTCCAAAATGCAATGGCATATAGGGAACCAAACTGCTTGAAAATGTAAACTCATATGTATATTTAAAAGTAACATTTACATCATCAGGAAAGTTAACAAATCTGATAAACAAAACTAACAGAAGGGATAAAAAAAAAACACACTCAGCCTATATACATTTAATTATTTATATGGAGGTCTTTTGATGTGGCCACTTGTTAAAGCAATAAAAACATGTTTTTTCTCAACTTCTAAATGCAGTTGAAATATGGAAAACTAAGAACATAGACAAATGAATCATACCAGTCTACAAGTTTCTTAGGACTACCCTTGGTGTTATGCCATCCTGTCCAGCTCTTAAAATAAGACCTGAACTTGGTCTGGTAAATTTTATGGCCAATGCTGACTCTAGAACAGTGAATTATTGGATTGACCTAACTAGATTTACTGCAAACAGAATTCCAAAAAAAATGTTTGATGGAGAAACAAAAATTGATTAGTCTTGGCTGTAACATTAGAAGTTGGCTAACAGATCTGTACCAAATTTGGACAAATGAGACTTAAATTTCTTAAAAACATTTACCCAAAAGAATATTAGTATTAGCACCAAATGTAAAAAATATGTCAAAAGCAAAATCAATAAGTTTTGTGCAAGCTTCAGCTGGAGAAAAACAATTGACAAAACACTAGTAATGGTTTGCTAACAACACATATTAATTTAGTTACAAACATTATTTGGATATTTTAAAATATCCATTACTTCATAAAACCTTTTTACATGATAAACTGGAACACATAGATAGCAACCTTCTAAGAGCAAGGTATAGTGAACACACGATTGATCAAAACTTCATGTCAGTGTGATGGGATAGAGGATTAGACATGTTTTAAAGCATTGCTCCTGGTACTCTAGCACCATAAAGTTTTGGCTGAAACCTTTCGTTATAACAGAGCCAATGGATCTGACCAATCTGATCTCAGTAGTGATGCTTATCGAAGATGACTGGACTGTCATATGGGTTCGAAACCGAGCGGAAACATGGGGCACTCTCTCTTACCTGTAACCCTGCCTCATTGTCTTTGAAACTATACTTTTATATTGTTGCTGTGCCTCTTTGTATTTAAACTGTACTCTGTATTGTTACTGTGCCTCCCGGGTCGTACCTGAAAATAGTCACCTGTTGGCTAGAGCACTTACCCGGTTAACAAAAAATAAATAAAATAAAAAATAAATATCTCTCAATTACAGTAAAAAATAAGGAGTAAAACCAAAGTAAAAGAGACCTAATGGAGTCTTCTTTTTGGCCTATTTCTGCACTTTACTTAACCTTATTAATCTTCCCAACCATGGCCTTTTAAATTAAATTACTATATTTTGGCACAAGACCTATGATTCTTTCTCTGTGTCTGTTTTTATGCCATCAACTTGGTCTTATTTGTTAATCGTGTGAATTTTCTAAGTATGTTTGTACATGTACATTTGTTCTGTAAAGACTATAATAGTTGACAAATAAAATGATTATTACTTGCATTACTCTATCTTTTAGTAGAATTGTACACTATTTTGGAATGCAATGAAAACTGTGCTGAAAAGCAACTGAGGTAAACAGTTTCAGTTTAAAACAGCAGCTGTGTGGCTGGTGTTTAATTGCAACTTATTATTGACAGTTTGGTTCAAAGGATTGAAATTTGACAATTGATTGATAGATCTGATTTAAAAAAAGTTGGTCCTACCAGCTCGTTATTAAGAACAGCTTTTTGAAACCTTTGGCAAAATCAGGTAACCATGTTTTATAACCTAATTCCTGATAAAGCAAAAAAGAAAAATACTCATTGTTACCAATATGTCTCAACAGATACAACACACACAAGTGTGTAAGAGAGGGAGGGGCAGCTGCAGAATGAGGCCTGCAGCTGTGCATTCAAGCATGCATGGTAGACCAAAAGGCCTTTTTCTACTGGCAATGTTCATATGTTCATGTGTTTGTAAGTACAACACTGTGGTACACAAAGAGTTTCTATCTATCTAGATCCCCATCTTGGAAAAACAGAATAATAGATAGGGGACTGTGTATTACAAAGTTTTATAACTGGTCTCTGTTTTTCACATAGAGAAACCTTGGCATAATTCACTGTTATGGCATGCAAGTTATAACAGTGAACACCTGCCAGGATTCCTTCATTTTAGGCATGTGCACAATGATTGCACACACATAACTCATAGAAACATAGAACATGAACGTAGAAGGGGACCGCATGGTCCATCTAGTCTGCCCATAAGCCTAGCCCACCTCCCTTAACTGCTATTCAGTGTTATAATACCTTTGTGCAGATCTCATGCCTTCTTAAATGATCCAACTGACCTCGTCTCCATAACCTCTGGTGGAAGGCCATCCCAAGAATCCACCACCCTCTCAGTAAAGAAAAACTTTCTTGTGTTACTCTTAAACTTGCCTCCTTCCAGCTTCATGCCATGCCCCCTCATTCTTGCAAGATTCTTGATCTGAAATAGGTCCTGAACCTGGACCATGTTTATTCCCATCAAGTACTTGAAGGTTTCGATCATGTCCCCCCAACTCTGCATTGTTCCAGGGAATACATGTTTAGGTCATGCAAACGTTCCTCGTATGTCTTGTTGTGGAGTCCAAGTATCATTTTTGTAGCTCTTCTTTGCACCGTCTCCAGTCTGTCTATGTTCTTTCTGAGGTGAGATCTCCAGAATTGCACACTGTACTCCAGGTTAGGCCTTACCATTGATCTGTAGAGTGGCATAATCACCTTCCTCTTTCTACTTGTAATTTCTCTTCCTATGCAGCCTAACATATTGTTCACCTTTAATGCTGCTTTTTCAGACTGCTTGGATGTTTTCAGGTCATCTGTTATAATCACCCCCAGATCCCTTTCCTGCTATGTGGCTTCCAGTTTCACTCCACAGAGGAGGTATTCCTCACAAGGATTTTTCCTGTCCAGGTGCATGACTTACTGCTATTAGGTAGTATTCATCCTAATCCTGGTCCCTCCCTGCCCCCCAAACCTGCCCCCCCCATGCTCTGCATTGCTACCCTAAATGTCTGCAGTCTACTGGAAAAAATTTATGTTCTCCAGTGCTGGATAATGGCATCAGCCCGATATCCTGTCGCTGGTCGAAACATGGCTCTCTAAGTCCACCCCTGATTCCGTCAACTCTATACCTGGGTATGCCATGTTCCATGATGATAGGATTGGGAAACGTGGTGGTGGGTGTGCTACATACCTCCGTGACACCCTGCAGGGCCAGAAGCTCCCATTCCCCCTGCTCAAGACTGGTGTGCAAGCTCTATCCTTGAAAGTCTGTATACATAACTCCAGGGCCCCCCTCATTATCACATCAGTCTACATCCCCCCAAGTGACCAGAAACGTGACTTCCAGTTCATCACTGACCACCTGTCTACCTTGTCCACAAGGCCAAACAAATAACCTTTGGTGACTTCAACATTAATTGGGTTGTGAACTCGGCCTCACCCTTCAAAGATGCAAAAATGGCCCTTGATCTCACCCAGCTAGTCACAACTCCCACCCACATCAATAACAGGAACAATACCTCCACCCTACTTGATTTAGTCTTTAAAATCACCCGCATAAGATATTGTCCACTATGGTGCTCCCAGATGTTATAAGTGACCATTCCCCACTTCTCTGTACCTGGTTTTTCAAACTTAAGAAACAAGCCCCAGTCACAGTCCTACTGCATTGGCTCATGCCCAGTAAACTCACCTCCCTAAAGGATTACCTCACTTGCTATGACTGGGACCCAATATACTGTGCCTCCAATATTGACTCCGTGCTAGACTACTTTATTAAGTCTTTCAACCTGGCATGTGACAGGTTTGCCCCCTTAATCAAGTGCACAATCAAATGGACTGACACCGCCTGGATCACACAAACTGTACTTGACCAGATGCACCACCAGGACCAACTCTGGTACAAGGCATTAGAATCTGGTCTGCCCTGTGACAAACAGCGCTACTAAGCAGCTCAGAACCAGTGCACCTGGGCTACTTGCAAGGCCAAAGCAGAGCACTATAAAACATCCCTAACCTCTACCTGGGGTACCAGGTGAAAATGCTGGGAAACCTAAAGCAATTAAATGGCAAGTCTGACTGTTCCCCTCCAACTCAACTCATCAGCAAAGGCTCCCTATCTACAGATGCTCAGCAGATAGCCGATACCCTAAAAGCCTCCCACTGAATTTCTTCAATCCCCCCTGCCCCCTCTCCCCACCCTCTACCATCCTCCTTTCTATTTCTATGCCATCAATGCCCATGAAGCCAAGCCATACATCCTCAAAGCCCTTAGTGGCACCCGTCACAGTAGTGACTCCTTAGACATCCGAATACTCCTACTAGTCTTAGATGAGGTCCTCCACCCCCTCACTTTTATCCTAAACCACTCCCTCTGCCTTGGTAAGTTCCCCTCAGTATGGAAAACAGCCACTATCACCCCAATTCACAAAAGTGGTGATCGTACCTCTGCCAGAAACTACCGCCCTATCTCTGTCCTCCCCCCACTCTCTAAAACATTGGAAAAAATAGCCTCTGATCAGCTCTCAGACTACCTCACTAAGTACAACCTCCTATGTGATGAACAACACTGATTCAGGAGGGATCATAGCACCACCACTGCCCTATTAGAGTTCACTAACTCTCTCCACTCTGCCTTGGACAAAGGACACTTGGCTGGAGTGGTCTTCACTGATCTGTCAAAAGCTTTCGACACAGTTAGTCACCCCCTCCTAATTTCCACACTCTCCCAACTCGGCCTATCTAGTGATGCTGCTGCTTGGTTTGAGGACTACCTCTCATCCAGGTTTCAAAATGTTAAAATAACTGGGACCCTCTCCAACAGCCTCCCAGCCTGCTCTGGGGTGCCTCAGGGCTATATATTAGGGCCCACCCTGTTCAGTCTATTTGTAAACAAACTTCCCAAAGCCTGGCCTGGGAAGATTCTTACGTACACTGATGATGCAGTCCTCTTCGCTGCACATCCCAACCCAATATCCCTACAGCTAACTCTACAAGACTCCTTCAGTAACATAGAGGCCTGGCTCTCTGATCACAGGCTGGTACTGAACAACAAAAAAAAACAAGGTTATGCTCTTCTCCCACTACCAAAACAAATCCAATAACCCCCCCTCCTGATACTCACCGACTGACATCAACCTCTTGAACAAGTCCAGAACCTTAAATACCTTGGGATCACTCTTGACCAAGTCCTTATTTTCCAAGCTCACATACACCAACTTGGAACCACTATTAATGCTAGACTCGGCCAATTATACTGCCATCTGCACTGTCCCAAGGCCCTTAAACTGGCCGTATCCTCATCTGTCTTGTCCATCATAGATTATGGCATTCTGATCTACGGGTCTGCTGATGTCACCTCCCTGTATAGAAATAGGGTCTCTCTAAACAAAGCTTGTCACCTAATTGCTGGTTGTGACAGACTCACTCATAACTGCACTCTCTACGACATAGCTAACTTACTCAACTTTGATGAAAGGCTAAGGTATCAGACCTGCCTGTTTGGCAAGAAAATTCTCAGTGGCCTTGCCCCACCGGGCATCTCCTCCCTCCTTCACCCCTCCCCAATAACGGTAGCTACCGGCAGCTCCACGAAGCCTCTCTCCAGGTACCACATTTCAGAACTGCTCTAGGGCAATGTTTCTTCTGTATCCCTCCAAGCCCACCGGGGCTTCGGACACCCTCCTCCAGGATCAAGGAACCAGCCTTTGGACTGAAAGATGCCTCTGGGGTCCCCGCTTAACCAGCATCCCCCATTGAAGACAAAAGCACTCCTCCACAATGACTGTTGCCAGGGGCCGCACTGACCGCACGCTACCCGAGGAAGGGAACCAGGAGCTCGGCTGCTCCCTGTTACCTTGTGCCGCTAAAGGCGCAAAAGCCCGCAAGGTACGTTAACTTGACCTTCCTCCTGCCGGCTCTCTCCTGCTGGGTTTGGAACTATACCTTGTGCCATCCTTCACAGAAAGCGGCTGTTCTCACTTTGTAATTTTGGATTTGGACTGCTATTTTGTACTCCCGGGGACTGTGAGCGCTGCCACTGTGGCTAAGAAATACAGCTCCCAAAAGACTAAATTTGCTGCCTAGACAAATTATGTCTTGTGTCTCAAAACTTGTAAAATCTTGGCTTAGAAATTCTAAACTGCTGTAGCTAAGTTAAACTGCTTCTCTGTTGCCTTGTACTGCCTTCCCGCCTTTTTCTGTTTGAATCTCCTACCCCCCATTGTTCACCTAAAACCTATTTTAAGTGCTGTCCTCTTAACCTGCCTTACAACTGTAACCTGTAACTCTACTCCTCTGCCTACTAATCTCCTCCTTTCTCTCACCTACGCCCCTTCCCTTTGTCCTGCTGCCTTCTTAATCTGCCTCTCCTTGCTACCCCCTCAGGATCCCTCCAAGTCCACCGGGACTTTGGACACCCTCCTCCAGGATCAAGGAACCAGCCTTTGGACCGAAAGATGCCTCTGGGGTTCCCACTTAACCAGCGGCCCCCATTGAAGACAAAAGCGCTCCTCCACAAAGACTGTTGCCAGGGGATGCACCGACCGCACGCTACCCTAGGAAGGGAACCAGGAGCTCGGCCACTCCCTGGTACCTTGTGCCGCTAAAGGCACAAAAGCTCACAAGGTACGTTAACTTGACCTCCCTCCTGCTGGCTCTCTCCTGCTGGGTTTGGAACTATACCTAGTGCCATCCTCCACAGAAAGTGGCTGTTCTCACTTTGTAATTTTGGATTTGGACTGCTATTTTGTACTCCCAGGGACTGTGAGCGCTGTCACTGTGGCTAAGTAATACAGCTCCTAAAAAAACTCTTCCCACCGGCACTTCGGGCTGGCTCCCCGCCCTTCCCCCACCTCACCCACCCTGGTCGACCCTTTAGCTTTATAGACACCAGCGGGTCATATGACTAAGTGTCCACTTTTCCATTGGCTCCTTATACTCCACTTCCATTAGGGGCAGCTTCCTATCTTTCAAGCTAAAGGCTCTGTAATTTCTCTTGCCAAGCCCGCCTTCCTGGGTTGTACCATAGCGTCCTATTCCTCCCTTATGTACAATCCCAGGCCTACCAATATTTTCACCCTATAATGCTTTGCCGCACTCGGCACTGTTCTACTCAATACTCCTCTTTTCTGCACCCCTACGACCTGCTCTTCCTATACTAAAATGACTCTACATCTAAGTATCTATCGCTCAGGCATGACTCCTTTATTCTGCCTGTGTCTCCTGTATGGACTAAGCAGTGTCTCCCTATCTCTGCCTCCTGCCATTAATCACAAGGTGCAATCAATCAAGGACTTTAGTTTCTCTAATCTCCTTCTTTCATACTGTCACCCCTTACCCGCTTTTCACTATACACTCCTGAAGAAAGGCTGAACCTACCTGTCACTCCTGTACTACCTACAGCGTAGTGCTTAGCGAAAAAAACATGAGATATTCACTAGAACCTTGCTTAAGTTCCTAGCCCAAAGGCTACTCCCGATGGCTGGTGACATCGAATCGAACCCAGGTCCCCCAAATAATATCCCATTAGCAGCCTCAACCAAAGCAAGTAAAGGCCTATTAGGTGAATATTAGGAGTCTTGTGGGGCACCTGGCTGAGCTTGAAGCCTGGGCAAGACTGGTTAACCTTGACATCCTGTGCCTTACCGAAACATGGCTTAAACTTAATATCCTGGATGCACACTGCGCCCTGCCTGACTATACCGTCATTTGAAAGGATCGAAGTGGCTCTAAAAGGGGTGGAGGTGTTGCCATTTATTACAAAAATCACCTCTCAATAAAAGCGGTTCCCAATTCTGGTCCCAATATGCGCTGTGAATCACTACATGCAACACTGTCCCTAGGAGCAAAATATCTGCACATCCTGTGTTTGTACAATCCACCCACCGGCGGGTTGGAAAGTCTCCAGATCTTACTCCAACATGTGTCACAATCTGTGAAACTGAATGAGTGTATCCTGTTAGGGGACGTTAATTTAAACTGGCTAGGACCGAATCACGGTAACCTTGCATCTCTGGTCCAAAAATATAACTTTCACCAACTTATAACAGAATGCACGAGAATGACTTACATGCAGACAGGAACGCTCTTGGACTGGATTCTCACCAACAGGCCCGACCATGTAACCAAAACTGCTGTACTAGTGGGCTCTCTGACAGACCACTCTCCCACGGTCTGTCACTGGCATTCCAGTCCGCCGCCTGCTCCTTGATACCGCCTTATCACCCTTACCAACTTTGCAGCGCTTGATGTACAAGCATTTCTTTCTGACATATCTAATACAGACTGGTCCGAAATCTACAGTGCAACTAGTGCTGAGGCTGCCCTGGATGTGTTCCTCAGCAGGTTTGGAGAGGTACAAAGGAGGCATGTACCAAAGATAAAGAGAAGGGTCAGGGGGCAACAAACAAGGTGGCTGGGCAAAGATCTTCTCCACAAGCTCAAACTCAGGAACAAACTCTGGAAACAATATAAATCCACCGGCCTGCCCTGTGATCATCAGATATACAAGCGGCATAGAAGTGACTGTAAGAAACACATCAGGCTTGCGAAGAGCAGATATTGCCAGGACCTTTTAACCAGCTCCGCTAATGATCCACGAAAATTCTGGAGTCACATAAAAAACTTCCTCGGAAGCCCCCAATCCATCACCCCCTCGGACATGCTACTCCAAGGGGTCCACTGCAATGACTCCCTCACCATTGCCAACGCCTTCAATCAGCAATTCTCGGATCTATCTGCCATTACATCCTCTCTAAAATCTTTGCCAGTTACCTCTCAACCATACTCTACCATGATGAGCTCCAATCCACAACTTGCCCCTAAAAGATTGTTTTATTTTAAAGCGGTTACTGGAAATCAAGTTCAGAAACTCCTGTCGGACATATCTGATAACACTAGCCCTGGCTCTGACACTCTGGAACCACGACTGCTGAAAATAGCTGCTCATCTCATATCCCGCCCACTGCCAGGATCTTCATGCTATCTGTCCCCACAGGCACTGTCCCCGAGATTTGGAAGGCTGCCAGAATCACACCAGCTTTCAAAAAAGGGAGCAAAAATGACTTATCCAACTATAGACCTATAGCCATACTTTCGGTACTTAGCAAAATTCTCAAGAAGATAGTAGCCACCCAGGTCACCGATTTTATTGACTCCTCTAATGCACTCTGTGAAGCTCAACATGGCTTCAGGAAGCACCATAGTACTACAACTGCACTGACAAAATTCACCTCGGATGTTCTCTCAGATATGGACAGAGGGCAGCTAACAGGGGCTGTGTTCATAGACCTTACAAAGGCCTTTGACCTCGTTGATCATCCACTGCTGCTTGCCACCCTCAAAAACCTATGCTTCTCATCCCCAGTAACATCCTGGTTCAGTAGCTACCTCACCAACAGGTCTCAAGCTTTAAAACTTAACTCGCCATCTTTGACAGTACCACGATCAATATTGGAGTACCACAGGGCTCTATACTCGGTCCACTCCTCTTCTCACTATTTATCAACAACCTGCCCAACGTAATAACATCAGGCAACTCGCTACTTTATGCTGATGATCTTGTTATATATGCTCACTCTGACAACATCTCCCACCTGAATGCCACTCTGTCATTAGCTTTCCACCTGGCACAACACTGGCTTGATACGCATCGCCTTGTACTCAATGCAAGTAAGACTAAGGCCATGCTGTTTGGAACAAATCATAAGCTCAGAACCTGCACATCTTCACTTAAAATTCCTGATATTGACTGAACCCCCCTTGAGTCTGTAAGTTCTTTCCGCTATCTTGGAATACAGCTTGATCAAAACCTCGACCTGAAGCAGCATATCCAAGAGTCGTGTAAAAATGTCAACTGTAAGCTGGATGCTGCCTACAGGTTGAATTATATGCTCACACCCACTGCCAAACTTGCTATTGACAGGGGTATCCTATTACCCACTCTGTCCTATTGTGCTCCTATCCTCACAATGGCAAACAAAACCGTTCTAGAGGAATGGGACACCACCTACAATAATGTCTGTAGATATGCAGCTAAAGCACCGTGTCTGACGCACCACTGCCAACTCTATAAAGAGTTAGGCTGGCTATCCCCATCCTCCACAAGGCAATATTACCTCTGCAGCCTATCAGACTCCATAATCAGAGTGGCGAAACCAGCCACACTGTCTGAACTGCTTCAACCTGTGATCCCATCACATGACCTGAGGTCATCAGACAAGTCTTTTTTATCAGTTCCCCTCTGCCGTACTTCCAAGGATGCTGGCGCTTTCAGGTGCGCTGCCCTTCACGCTTGGAACTTGCTGCCTATGGATCTGAGAAGTGCCCCATCACACCTAGCCTTCAGCGTGGACTCGCTCTCACTTCTACTCTATGGACCTTGACTTGCTTTGATCCTACTTAAACTTTGAAACCTGTCTAAGTCAATCCTCCCTTTCCATATATTCACTAGCCTACCTCCCTTTGATTGCTCTGTCATTTTGTTTGTCTGCTTGCACTTTAATGAATTGTTTACAAGTCTGCCTGCACTTCAATGTAATGTTTACAAACTTTTCTGTATGGTCACTCTATTCTAATCATGCGGCTATAAATTGTCTTGAGACTGCCTAATTGCCTTAATTCTATAATATGTATAGTATCCTGACTTGATCATATTATTATGCTGCATATCTAACATTGTTTCATCTCTCTGACTTTGTGTATAATTCAGACATAATCCTACTATTGTTGGTCCTTCATCCGTTCTACTGTGTTGCACTAAACTGTATGATTTACTTAATGTTAGTGGGTACTGGTCCTTCTTGCTCCCCTCTCCACTTCCGCTCACTCCTCACCCACTCACAGCCCTGCCGGGTCTCAGTTCCAGAGCCCCAGGTCTTTTTTGCGCCTTTTCCCACTAAAGCCGTATTTAGCTGTACTTTGCCGTAAGCGCCTCAGAGCCCTGCCGAGTTTTAGTTCCATAGCCCCGGGTCTTTTTGCGCCTTTTCCCATGAAAGCCGTAACTCACCGTTCTTTGCTGTAAGTGCCTCAGGTTGGCTGCCTCCCCAGTTCCAGTTCCATAACTATGGGTCCTTTTGCGCCTTTCCTGCTAATGCCGCACTTTGCCATTACTCCCTCAGGCTGGCTGCACCCCCCCTTTTTTCACTAATGATCCTTGCTTGCTAACCTGAGTACAGAACCATGCTATCCCCTGCTTTCCTGCCAGTCCATGGCCTTCCTACTGTCCTTTCTTCCCTCCGCTCCCCCTTGCCCCTCCTCCTATACCTTCTGCCATCCCACCTACTATAGTCCCTTAACCTCTGGTTCATCCTCTCACCTTTTTTCTTATCACACTCCTCTCCCTACCTGCTGACCATCCCCTCCCTGCTCTGCCGTCCCTCGGTTCCACAAGCCCGGCTGCGTACTTCTGCCCAGCACCGCAAGGCCGTTAGCTGTAATTTTCCTGTCTTTCTGCCGATGCCTCCACCCTCATCAGTTTCTCACACCTCCCTTGCCTGCTTAAAATCCCACTCACCTCCCCTCCCCTTTCCTCTCCCTCTCCCTCTAAATGTGTGCTCCCCCAGTACCCTCTGCCTATTGAAACTGTATGCCTGCCTTTGAAATTGTATGTCTGTACTTGTACCAATGTACCTTTGCCTGAATTGTGTTAAACCTAAACTGTCCTCTTTTGTACTGTAACTGTGTCTCCCGGGTCGTACCTGAAAATAGTCACCTGTTGGCTAGTGCACCTACCTGGTTAACAAAAACTAAATAAATAAATTAAAAACTGATCCTCCACCTGGCCCCCACCTGGGGTACCTCAGGGATCAGTTCTGGGGCTAGTCCTCTTCAATATCTTCATCAATGACATTACAGATGAACTGGAAGGTAAGGTTTGTCTGTTTGCAGATGACACCAAAATCTGCAACAGAGCAGATGATTCAGATGGTGTGAACAGAATATGAAGAGATCTGGATAAACTGGCAAAATGGTCAGAAGAGTGGCAACTGGGGTTTAACACAAAGAAGTGCAAGGTCATGCACATAGGGAAGAGAAACCCTGAAGCCGCCTATAGGTTGGGAGGGGAGTTGCTGGCAAACACAAGGGAAGAAAGAGACTAGGGTATCATCATCACAGATGACCTGAAATCATCCAAGCAGACCACTAAAGCAGTAGGTAAGACTAGAGGGATGTTGGAGTGTATTATTAGGGGTATCACAAGTTGTACGAGGGAGGTAATAATCCCTCTTTACAAGACACTGGTTAGGCCCCATCTGGAGTACTATGTGCAGTACTGGAGACAGCACCTTCTCAAGGACATTAAAAAAATGGAGGAAGTCCAGAGAAGGGCAATCAAAATGGTGCAGGGACTGCATCAGAAAACATATGAGGACAGATTAACAGAGCTCAATATGTATATCCTAGAGCAAAGGAGGGAGAGAGGTGATAAGATTGAAACATGCAAACACCTTAAGGGCATTAATAAGGTGAAACAGTCTACTATGTTTCAATAAAAGAAAAATAGCAGGACAAAAGGACACAGCATAAGATTAGAGGGAGGCCAATTAAGGGGTAATGTAAGGAAGTCTTTTTTTCACAGAAGGGGTGGTGGATGAATGGAACGGCCTACCTCAGGAAGTGGTGGATATAAATACAGTGCAGGGCTTCAAACAGGCATGGGATAGGCATAAAGGAGTAATACAGATGAGTAAGAATAGAGTGACCATTGACAGAGTAAAGGCCTATGGCCTATTTATAAATTAGAAAAATAAATGTGCATACTGGATGGGCCTTGTGGTCCTTCTCTGCCATCAACTTCTATGTTTCTGTGTTTCTAAACTCTTTCCCCAATCATATTGCTGCTACTCCCAAACTCGGGACATTCAAAAGCCTCCTCACGGATCATCAACTCAACTCTTGTGTCTGCACCTGCCAATAATCTTCTCTCCCAACTTCTCCCTGACAAGGGACCCCATCCTGCCACCCCCCCCACTACTACTCCTTCCTGCAACCCCCCCACTACTACTCCTACCTGCCCTTGCCACCAACTAGCCTCTGGTAATCACAGCTATTAACCATGTCAAGGCTCCCCCTCCTTTCCCTCCTGCCTGCCACCCCCTCCCTGGCAAGGGACCTTAGTCCTGCATGACTTGCTATTTACATCATTTCTCTTGTTTTTGTATTTGCAACCTGATTTCTGATTGTTTCACCTTAACTATATAATGAATACTGTAAACTGTTTTCTTTAACCTATCCTACTACTTATTTTATACTATTGTAACCATGTTTCATGTTCTTGTAACCTTGCTCCCCTGATGTGGAGCCTTTGTAAATGAGTCTCTGATTCAAAGATTTGTAATTCTGATACTGTGCAATAAATAAATAAATAAATGACCTTGTACTTTTTGGCGTTAAAATTTAATTGCCAAGTTTTTGTCCACCTTTCTAGTCTTTGAAGATCAGCCCTCATTCTTTTCACTCCTGCCAGAGTGTCTACCCTATTACATATATTTGTGTTATCTGTGAATAGACACACCTTGCCTTCTAGGCCCACAGATGTATCGCTGATAAAAATATTGATGAGGATATGCCCCAGCACCGATCCCTGTGGCACACTACTAGTTACAACTCTCTCCTCTGATAGTTGGCCATTTACCAGTACCCTCTGAGTCCTTCCCCTAAGCCAGCTCCATACCCAGTTTACCACTTTATGCACAACTCCTGTACTGGCAAGTTTGTTCTATAGTCTTCTGTGTGGGGCCGAGTCAAAGGCTTTGCTGAAGTCTAGGTATATTACATCCACAGTGTGCCCTGATCTACTGCATTTGTTACCCAGTTGAAGAAATCTATTAGGTTTGTCTGGCATGATCTTCGTGTGGTGAAGCCATGCTGTCTTGAGTTCATTATATCATTTTCTTTCAGTAAGGATATAATTAGTTCCTTAATTAGGGTTTCCATTGTTTTGCCGACAACTGAGACCAGGCTTACTGGACGGTAATTGCCAGCACTTTCCCTACTACCATTTTTATGAAGAGGGACAAATGTGGCCTTCCTCCAGTCTACAGGAACTTCCCTGACCTCAAGCGAGAGGCTGAACAGTTCAGTCAGTGGTGCTGCCAGGTCTTCACTAAGTTTCTTCAGTATCCTGGGGTGTATTTCATCAGGACCCATGGCCTTGTCAACCCTAAATTTTTCTAGCTCCTTCAGGACAATATCCCTTGTGAAAGTTGCCAAATTCATATTGTTGCTGTCTGTACTTTTTTCTGTCAAGGTGGGTCCACAAACTTCTTCTTCCTTAGTAAATACTGAGCACAAGTACTGTATCTGTTAAGGATTTCTGCTTTGTCCTTGTCATCCTCTGCACATTTTCCATCTTCCCCTTTAAGTCTGACTATACCTCCACTGGTTTTCCTTTTCTCCTTGATATATCTGAAGAAGGTCTCATCTCCCTTTTTGATCTCTGAGGCAATCCTTTCTTCTGTTTACACCTTAGTCATCCTGATTTGCTTTCCTGCTTCCTTCAGTTTCTCCTTGTATGTGTCTTTGTCTTTTTCATATCCTGTTTGCGTGTATCTTTTGAAGGCCATCCATTTCTCCCTGACCTTGGCAGCCACTTCCTTGGAGAACCGTAGGGGTTTTCTTCTCTTCTTGGCTTTACTCATACATTTCATGCATTGTTTTGATGCTCCTATGATAACTTCCTTTAGAGATGCCCAATACTAATCTAATCCCTCTGTCCGTGTTAATTTAGCCAGGTTAAGTCTGAGCTTTTCACTCATTTTACCAAAATCTGTGCTTCTGAAGTCCAAGATTTTAGTTTTAGAGTGGTTGATTTTTTTTTCACTTTAACCAGGAATCATACTATCTGTTTGTCGCTAAATCCCCTCATTACAAATGAAGAGCACTTTCCCACCTCAGTACTGCACATCAGTCACATTTTCCTGAAACATAAAATACATTTCTAGCCTGCCAAAAAGAGTCATTCCCAGATTTCCCATTTCTGGAACACAAAATGGGAAAAAGTGAAAGTGCCTTTGGGGATCTATAAAGCCATAGCTCAGCCTGACTGCACACAACAGGTTATACTTCCACAAAATGAGTTTCTCTGCTGTCCCAAACACTCCAGCTACTGGGATTCATTGAAATAAATTGAAAATAAAACTTAAATGTTAAATTGAACAGGGACTGTCACAAGTTAAAAGAAACTGAGACAGAGAGTCTCCACAACTGTGGACAGTATGCACAGCAGCACCATTTAGTAGGTAGACAAAACCACATGTCTTACAAAAAAGATTTCTTAGCAGAAATATATTTATTCATTCTGTTTAATTGTTCGTTCATTCAGTCATTCATTCATTCATTCATTCATTCATTCATTCATTCATTTGAGAATTGTTAACTGGGAGAGGCACACTGAGCTGAGACTTGTTTCCATGTGGAACCAAGGGGGAAAGGGTATAGGAGAATACAACAGGACAGCACCTAATAAACAAAATATGGTACAGTTTAAGTGCACTAAGTCTAGAGGTAATAAACACATTACAAGTGCACAATAAACAGAAAGACACAGTGGGCAATAACTAAAATATCAACAGGAATACTTGTGTGAGGCACTGCAGAGTTAGAGGGTATTGAATCCTGGATATAGGCCAGAGGAAAACCAGATGGGAGCCCAAGACCAGAAAGTATGGGCTCCAGGCAGGGGGGCCTTGGGGATAGGGGTGACAGGCACAGGAGGGGGAGGGGAGGAGCTTTTGATGGTGCCTGAGGGAGCCTGGGGAGGTGAAGAGGTGGATGGGGGAGTGAAGCAGTTTCCAAAGTGAGAGAAGATGATAGGAAAGGCTGACTGTCCAGAAGGGCAAGTGGGGATGTGGCATGGAGAAAGTGTCATGATTCCTGGAGCAGAAGTATGAGGCAGGTAGGATGGAGAGAAGACTGAGAACAGGTATGAGGAGAGAGACCTAAACCAGCATTTAGATAAGAAGGAAGTACAGTATGACTGGCAACATAAAGGTAGGGAAGGGATGGAGAGGAGAAGTAGAGGTAGCAGTGATGAGTATGAAGGCAAAATTGGTAGCAAAGTGGCAAAACACATTACAGAGGGTGTTCAGTCTAGCAAAGGAAATGGAGAGGGTGGTGCTATAGACCACACCCACACTGTCAAGGGCTGGAAGCACATTTTGGTTACAAACTCACAGCAGACCTGCAGAGACAATCAGTCCTTGTTTCAACACAAGGCATCACGTTTGGGTCAGAGCTTGGCGAGGGTGGCATCAATGTTGGCTGAGAAGTCAAGCTTGCTGTTAAACCACAAACTGTGGTATTTGAATGATTGAATAACTTCAAGTGGGTGCCATCCAAGGTGGAGAGGACAGGGAGAGAGGGGAGTCTGTCCAGTTTCTGTTTGGTGCCCAAGGTCATGGATACTGTTTTCTTAGTGTTGTGGCCTGTGTTTGGTTGGAACAGAACCAGCAGAGGATGTTGTAGAAGTTTTGCTGGAGCAAACTTGCAGAGCTGCAGTAGGGAGATGGGAGTTGAAGATGACTTTGTCATCTGCATACATGTGAATATGTGAATTGGCACAGATTATGACAATGGAGAAGAGGAAAGAACCCTGGGTGGAACCCTGTGGGACCACAACCTTGATGGGCAGTGGAAGTGATGGGATGCCTCTGACCTGTACTGACTGTTGATGGTCCATGAGGTAGGAAGATAACCAATCAACAGCAGGAGCTAAGAAGCCAGCAGGACTCAGACTGTCCAGGAGGAGTGGGTAGGACAATGAGTCAAAAGCTTTGGCCAGATCAATGAAACTGGCAGCAGTGATGTGCTACTGATCCATCTCAGAAAAGATGGAGACAGTGACATGCAACAAGGAGGAGATGGTGAAAAGGTGCTTTCAACAGCCAAACTGGAAGGGGAAAAACAAACTGGAGAATCATAAGAAGTCAGAAAGTCTGAAGTTAATGAGTTTCTCTTGCAGATTACTGCAATAAGAAAGGGAAAGAAAGAGATTGGATGGAAAACACCAGGAGAGGAGGGGGTCCTACCTTTATGAAGTAGAATAACTTTGGCAATCTTCCAGGACTGAGGAACAGCACAGAGAAAGAGAGATTAAGGAGGTGAGTAATGGGAGAAGTGATGGCAGGAGCTGAGATGTGACAGAAATTTTGATCCAGCCTTTTAGGGCTGGATATGGACAGGTGGAGGGAAGAGAGGGCAAGCAGGGTATCATGGGCAGTGACAAGGGGGAAGTGGAAACCCTGGGAGGGGAGGGGTGGGGAAGGGGGGGAAGAGAGTGAGACCTGTCGAGAAAGAGAGGAGTAGGCAGTGGGGGGAGAAGGGAGAGCACAAAAGGTGAAGAACTCACTGAAGTGAGCTGCAACAGAGGGAAGGAGGGTCAGAAACAGGTGAACCATTAACCATAAGGACCAGTGGAGTAGCTGGATAGGAAGGTCAAATAGGGAGTGAATTATCTTCCAGAATTTAGCCTGAGCATTAAGGTTGTTATGGATGTTGGCCTTGAAATAGTGTGATTTTGCAACCTAGACAGCCTTAATGCAGGAGTTTCTAAGGGATCTGTAGGACAGGAGATCAGAGAGGGAGTAGGATAATTTTCTAGCAGGCCCAAGTGAGATCACAGGACTTGCACTGGTTTATGATTTTGGCAGTAATTCAGTGGTGGTGGGAGGTTTTGACCCAGGGTTTCCTAAGGGGGCATGCATGTCCCAGACAGAGGAAAATTTGGAGTGAAACAGGGAAAGGACCAGATCAATATCAGAGGCAGAGAGGAAGGGTGACCAATCTGTTGCAACAAGGTCACTCAGGGCAGTGCTGATATCAAGCAATCAGAGGGACCTGAACCAGATGTCTTTCAGGGAGGAAGGGGAATGCCAGATTTCCTGATGCAGAAAGTCATGCACAGGTGGGCGAAAGCATCCAGCAGAATACCTGCTGCAACAAAGTGGTGAGGGTGGAAGAAGAGAACCCAGTCTCAGAGGGTGTGGTTGAGGAAGTGAGTATTGAATGGGTTAAGTGATGAAATGATTAAGATTAAAGGACTTAGTCCCGCTGATGGTAGGTCTAGAAGCTAGGAAGTGCCAGTTAATGTTAATGTCTCCAAGTTCAGTGGTTAGAGCACCGGTACAGTATTCTGGGAGCCTGGGTTCAATTCCTAGTAGGTCACATATTTTCTTTCTCACTACAATTTGTGGTCTAAATTGCTTAGCAGTGGCTAATATTGCACCAAATGATGTACATGGCAAACATCAGAACTCTAGCTTTAATACTGATCTAGTTTGGCTTAGTTAAAGAATTTCAAATTGTGTTGAGAAAGAAATAATGTGACCTGCTGGGAAGTGAAATGGTCATGAACTACCTTCCAAAATCTGGAGGGGTTCTCCTGGAAAGAGGAGGAGAACTATTATTTTTTGGCAAGTCTGATAGCTGTAATGCAGGCATTCTGGAGAGAGCGATATTTTAACAAATCAACAAGAATATCAGAGGCGTTGAAAGTCTGACAAGCTTGATCACGAGCACGCTGACAGGCCACACATTGGGCTGTCACCCACAGGAGATGGGAGCCTCAGACTCTGTTTTTTCTTATTGGAGTGTGCCGATCCCGAATGCTCAAGAACTGGGTTTTGAAGTAGGCCAAAGTTAAGTCAACAGAGGAGTCATTTGCTACTGGAGACCAGTCAGTATTGTCAAGTTCCTCATCGAGGGGTGTCAAATCAAGTGACCTAAAAGAGCAAAAGTGGAGGATATTTTGTGTTTTTTTGGGGTTATGTATTTTATGCACGGAGTAGATCATGTGATGGTCACTAAGTGCATCTGGCAGTATTCCTGATGTAACTACCCAGTGGGGGTGAGATGATAGCACCCACTCAATTAAAGAGTGCTTGCCTGATTTCTGGTTTAAATGGGTTGGGTGAGAGATCATTTGAGTGAGATTCAGGGAGGAGATGCGGTTACAAAGTTTGAACTGTGTTCTGGAAAGTCAATTTATATTGGGATTTCTGAGGATGAGGAGTTCACCAGAAGAAGAGTGGGTAGTGAGGTTAGTGATTATGTCTGAAATGGAGGAAGCAGGGAGGCTAGGGCAGCAGTAGATACCCCCTTCAAAGATGGGAAGGGAGCAGGGGAAAGAAAGTTTTACCAGCAGAAGCTGATAGGCAGATGGTGAGGTAATAGAGCGGCAAAGAGAAGATCAATCTTTGGGAGAAGGTTCATGCTATTGAGATGGAGTACCTTTCATCCTTCAGGGAGATCACCTGGGGGGAAGATGGGGTGGCTCTGGGTTGAGTTCAATATCCCCCGCAGGGTGGAGTAGTGGAATGATAAGCAACTTGGAGGGGATAGATTTATGCCTCCAAGAGAGGGAGGTTTTATGAGATAATGAGGAGGGGATAGGAGCAGGAAAGTGTTAATTTGTGGACAGTATGGAGTGAATGGAGGCTAAGTAGATACAGGGTGAGTGGAGGATGGAAGGGCCTGGGCACCAGGGAGAGTGAAGACGGGGGAGGAGACAAGAGGATTGAAAAGAGAGGGGGAGGATGAATGAAGAAAGAACAGAGACATTGGCAAGGGAGGAAGGGAAGTTGAGGGGAAGGAAGGAAGTAAGGGTAAATAAAAGGGGGAAGTCAGTGACGATGAGGAACATAATGTGAATAGCAAAGGAGGTGGCGTGGAGATAGTAAGGAGGTAAGGTGGGTGTAGGATAGGGGAAGTAAATGTATAGAAATAGCAAAGAAGGGAGGTATGATGGGGAGAGGGGAGAAAAATAGATTAAAAGGAAACAGAAGGGAAAAATAAAAAGAGTTCTGCAACAGTTTAAATAAACAGTGGTGGAATATTTTTTTTTTCAGTTGTTTAACCAGGAGTAGCACACTAAGCTGAAAGCTTTTTTACAGGAGCAACCTGGGAGCACAGGGAAGTTAAGTGACTTGCTCAGGATCACACAGTATGCAAGTGGAAGCTGTGGGATTCAAACCCAGGTCTGGTTTTCTGGATGTTACCAAATTTGTAGCTCAAAGCCTTAAACCACTGCACTATACTCCTCCTCATCTCTGTTAAAATACAATTACAAGCTGAACTAAAAAATGAGTAAGATATACTGAATACAAGTCACAGCACAATGCAGTAAAATAGATAATACACAGTGACTGGCAGAGGTAAAAATCAAATTACCCTGGGCAGGAGCTCCACTGATGAAATATGTAATAAAACAGGCTCAAAAAATGTAGCCTGGGAAGCAGGACGGACATCAATAGTAGATCAGGCAGCCTAGGTTTTGAGCAGGCAATGAAGGTACAAAAATAATACACTGAACAACACACTTTAGACTTCTACTTACTAATGGCTAACCAGCCCTAAAGGTAGACAACCCCTTGAAACTGTGGGAATGGAACCATCACCTGAGCATTTAACAGGACATGGGGAGGAGGAGGGAGGGTGCACAAAATTTCAGCATGTACAGACAGCAATTAATTACAGGAGAGGGTCTCCTGTAAAAGGAAAATTAAAAGTGTTCAGCTTATAAAATTCATTGCAGGGGAGGGCAGTAAAGGAAATGAATTACCTTCCCTCGGACCCCCAAATACTTTCACCAACTCTGGCAGCATTATAGGTAGGATACATACAGTCACATAGCATTTCAATCTCTGACCTGGAAATGGGACCAAATGTTTAAATAACGCTTCCTTGGCTAACTGGGTTTCAAATTTCAGTATGTAGAGACAGCAGTTAATTATAGGAGAGGGTCTCCTGTAAGAGGCAAATTAAAGTAAAAGTTTTTAGCTTATAAAATTCATTGCAATTAGATATAAATAACTGAAATCACAATTTTGGTGAAGTTTCACAAAAGCAAAATCAGCATTTTGCCAGAATTTCACAGATGGAAGATAAATTTCACCCAGCCCTACTGATATATTTCTGATATATTGCTGGCATATTTCTGTACACCACAGGCCTGATTCTAGAAAGAGTACACCACACCAAATGCATTTGTGCCCGTAGAAATGTCATATATCGCAAATACAACAAGCAGTTGTGACATGCGGGATTCTAGAAAGCGAAATGTGCCAGAATGCAAGTAAATATGCCAAAGGCGACTTACACCGCAGTTGCAACAAATCTGCAGGTATGCCAATGCTGAAATGAACATACACCAAGAAACTGCGACAAGTTACACCAAGCTCTGATGGTGTAACATATACCAGGTGAGGCAGCTGTAAGTTACACAGTATATAAAGGAGAGACAGTTGCACAGCACTGTGAGAGAGAGGAGAGAGACAATGGAGTACCAGCAGCAATGCTAGGACTGTTACTACTGGACCAGTGGGACAGGCATAGGAGGTGACAGAATTCCTGGATCCAGTGGAACAGGCACCATCCAGGATGGCACAGACCTGACAGATGCCATGTACCACTTGTGTACATGGTAGATGTACACACGTGGTACATGGCATGTGTGTACAGGCCAAGGAAGATATACCAGAACCTGACAGAGGAACAGTGTATTGCATGTTACCGACTGCCCTAGGCCATCATTGAGAGGATATGCAATGACCTCCATGCAGACCTGTGGCGTGCCACCTGCAGGGAGTGGCTTGTCCTGTGGAGGTGAAGGTAACAGCAGCACTATGCTTCCTGGCAACAGGGACATTCTAGACCCAAACAGACAATACTGTTGGAATATCACAGCCTGCCACGTCCAGGTACTTACACCAGTTCCTGAACACTATGGTGGCCCACATGGATCAGTACATCACCTTCCCCCATGAAGCACGACAGCAGCAGGCAGTGATGCAGGGCTTCTACACCATCACCCAGTTCCTACATGTAATGGGCACAATAGACTGCACCCATGTTGCCATAAAGGCACCATCAGGCAATGGGGACATGTATGTTAACCGAAAGGGGCACCACTCCTTGAATATGCAGGTAGTGTGTGACAGTCAGTGCTGCATACTGGATGTGGCTGCCCAGTACCCTGGTTCCATGCATGATGCCTACATTCTGCACAACAGTGGCATACACGAGGCCTACCAGAGGGGCCAGCACATGGGAGGATGGCTACTAGGTAATGTAACACAGCATACAGCACCATAGACCTGAACACTGCACACCATGCACACACAGGTAACACAGACCATACAGACTGATGCTGTTCCATTCATCCAACAGGAGACAGTGGGTCTCCACAGCTGCCATGGGTGATGACACCACTGTACCACACAAGCACAGCAGCACAGATAAGATACAATGATACGCACAGCTTTACCAGGTGCATCATCGAGTGCAACTTTGGTGTCCTGAAGGCATGTTTCAGGTGCATAGATAGATTGTCAGGGGATGTACAGTACAGTCCAAAGACAACCTGCAAGATCTTCCTTGTCTGCTGTATACTGCACAACATTGCAGTGCATAACTGTGTGCCACGACCAGACTAGCTGGAAGAGGAGGAGGATGAGGACGAACAGGATGGGATTGACATGGCAGCCAGATGTGACAGACACCACCATACAGATGCAGCACTGGCACAGGCAGGTCAATGTGCATGACATGACCTGATAGAGAAGCAGTACACCTGATGAGTGCCACAAGATCACTGTGACATCCACAATAAGCCAAGCGGACATGTCCAACATGCCATCACATGGGCATGCCTCTTGGTTCAGTGCACAGGACATGGTGACACTGGATGATGGCAACAATGCCCGTGCAATGTGGCCACACTGAGTGGCACACACACAGCTGTGGACATGGTACAGTGTGATGCACTGGTATATAATATGGAGCCTCGGTACCGGACCACCACAACATGTAAGAGGCGACAGGTACAGCACAGTCTTCTGGTCTGGGAGGGGGAGAATTGCCATGCAATGTGCATTACAGAACCTGGCATGGCACCACACGACCTGGCATACAGTAGTGTGGGGTAATGCATAGAGGTAGGTGGCACACTGTGTGGCCTACACACCTGTCACGCCTCCACACATAAGTCAGATACAGTATACACTGACACACACTAACAGGGTGGAAACAATGCCATGTACTGGGCTGTGCATGCAGTGAACTGCAACACACCCTGTGAGAATGGACAGACTGAAAAGGGCAGCAACGTAGGTGTCAATGGCATGTGTGACACAGGAGGTAAAGGTTGCACAGAGGCCATAGACCCAATGCTGGGATGATGGCTCCACCAGGCACAATGCACCTGCCATGGCCACTGATACATGTAAACAGTGCAACCACAACAGTGTTACACGAGGTCCCTGCACCCTAATTGGTACCCCCAGAGGTACACCACAGACAGCTAGCATTTAGATATAAGTTATACTAACATATAGGCTTAGGGCATCTACCGTATAAGAGTAGATGTCAGGATGTGTATGCACATGATTGCTATACACTTTACTTTCCAATATACCCATGTATTTCTTGCTTATAAGATGTTAGGATACTTCTGTCCTTGTAATAATTATGATATATGAGTCCGCATTGCCATCTTCTGATGATTTGTTTTACTACACAGCTATGTACAAACTGTACCTCTTTGTTTCCACAAAGTGATGACTATAACAAAATTGTATAATGTTATCTTGGACTGAGGAGCCACCTCTGATTTAGGCAATAGGGTTCATTTCTGTAACTAGAAATGTTTCTGTCTTACAGTAACAATGGTAATTATCTTAGGTATATAATGTAAGACATTACCTTGGAGACCCCAGGAGACACGGAGATTCCTCAAGGTATAGGGAACACTTAGCATTGGCTCCCAGTTCCTATTGGTCATAACTGCTTAGAGCAACTGTGATTTTCCTTTGGTAGTAATAAACAAGCTGTAATATCTGGCATGTCTTTTTTTTCCACAGGGGAACAGACACATAATTAGCCGTTATAACCTATATAGTTATAATGAGCGACAATCTCAATTCACTTCTCCCTACCTTGCATGCCACTGCTTTTCTACACAGCACCACAACCCGTCTGACAGAAAATTTCACACACCTGACTCCCCTCAATAAAAGTAACGTGATGCATCTAATTGTGAAATTTCGACACAGAAAACTTAAGTATATCTTCTCTGCTCATGGACAAACGTTCATAGTTATTTTCAAAAATACCGACTTCCAGTTTTGAGTACAGTTACAGTTCAAAGTTACCTTTTAAAATTGACAGAATGGCTTCAACAAGGTAAAAAAAAAAATCACAATGTTTAATGTTCTATTCTCTGCACTGTTATACTAAATGTCTAATTGCTCCATCATTAAATGTTGTTCAATTACTTCATTTCTCTCATTCTCTGCAAGCACCTAGCGTGAGAATAGCACTTCTCTCTGAAGCAAAAAAAGACGCGCCAGCAATTACAAATAACAATGAATGGGGATGTGTGAATAAATGAGAAATTCTGTGCACCCTCTGTGTGGGATGCTCATATAAACCCCTCAGGCTTTGCCCTCAGGGTTTATGAAGCATCCCACACATCGGGTGCACTTAATTTCTCATTATACATCCCCATTCATTATTTTATATTTATTACTCTTATACAATGTGTCTGTGATTCCTTGCATGCCCATTATTGCCAAGAACCTGAGAGTGAGGTTTAGACCTCCTGACAATTGACGACCATGTGCAGGCAATATTTGGAGTTTGCAAAACTTCACTTGTTGCTACAACTTTCCCCTTCCCAACGAGGACAGCAGGTGTACTTTCCCGCACCACCTCTCCCATTTTCACCCACTTGTAATCACTTGCAAAGTCTGGCTGCTTACTGAAAGGAGTGGTAATCTCGCTTTTTCTTTGTTACATGCAAGTGGGGGGAACAACCTTTTTGAGAAGTTAAAAAGGGATGTAGGATCAAAAAAAATAATTATGACGCTTCTTGTTTAAGTTTTGATGCTATTCATATATACTGGAAAAGGAAAAGAAGCGGGGTGGGCGGGTCTCGGGATGGACAACAACCATGTTTTTTAAATTTATATAGCAAGACTCACATACAGCATCTGGTAGTCCACCAGAATCTATAGCAATTGGATAGCTGTAGTTAGGTGCATCTAGATGGTTGAACTACTTTCCTTCATAGCGACTCAGAAGAGGTTAGGACATGGTGGCTCTTTTGGAGGCCAAGTTATTGGTTGGGGGTTGCTCAATGAAGGTTGGCAAAGTAGTTTACTTAAGGTACCTGTTTATGTACCTGTTGTGTTATGAGTTACAAATGCCTGGAACTCAAATTTAGAGAGATTATCAGAGTACAGGGGAAGTGAGAGG
Organism: Neoceratodus forsteri; assembly: GCA_016271365.2. NCBI lineage: Eukaryota > Metazoa > Chordata > Ceratodontiformes > Ceratodontidae > Neoceratodus > Neoceratodus forsteri. Next base: position 32,095,378 of record CM028129.1, read on the forward strand.
GAGAGGGATGGAGGTGGCGCCCTGAGAATTAGACCCTTTTTCCAGTTTATAAGAGAGAATGACTGAACTACAAATCATAACATACAATGTGAAGGGCTTGAAAAGACCAATTAAGAGCTCAAATTTTACAGGAGTTAGGGAAGAAAAGAGTAGACCTTGTATTCATCCTAGAGACGCATCTTACTGACTTTAAGCACCAAAAGTTGAAAAGGGGTTGGGTGGAGGAGGTCTTAGCTGTGGACTGGTCCATCCACTCACCCCCATAGGAGGGGAACAGTGATATTAGTAAGGAAAAATACACCGTTACAGATTAAAACAGTTACAACTGACCCAAAGGGGAGATTTATAAAAGTACAGGCAAAGTTCTTTGATACCAGATGTATACTTATTTGTCTATATGCTCCTAATGAAGAGAAAGCAAATAAAAATGTCCTTAGACACTTACTAACAGACGCTATGGAAGATATAGGCACTTTATATATTATGGGGGGGACTTTCATAGGGTACTATCAACAAGTTGGGACAGAAAGGGTAGACACCCACCTAGCACAGATAGCAGGGGAGGAAGCTTCTTGAAGAGGCTAACAGATGAAAGGAACTTATAGATGTGTGGAGAGAGGCACACCCCCAGAAGAGAGACTATTCCTTTTTCTCCCACAGGCATGAGAGCTTTTTCCACTTAGTTATATTTCTCCTGCCAAAGGAGAGGACTCTTTGTATTAGAGAGTGCTCCACTCTCCCCATGACCTGGTCAGACCACTCACCAGTATACTTACATTTAAGTTTCACACCTATGGTACAGAATTCTAACTGGAGGATGAATGTGGGTCTGCTAAATTCTGAGGAATTTAACAGTGAAATATTGGAGGGAATTAAAGTATACCTCAGTCTAAATGACCCAGAATCTACATCTCTGAGGGTTAGGGTGGATGCTCTTAAAGCTTACCTTAGAGGATTAATAGTTTCTTATCATTCTAAAGAAAAGAGAGGGAAGGTGGAACTGCAGAAGATCTTGGAGACAGATCTGAGAGAAGCTGACTTTAGGCATAAGTTAACCTTAGACCCTGTAGATAAGGATCTATGGCAAGCCAAAAAGGCCACCTTGGAACACCTTCTGGCCTCGCTGGTGGAAGGGACCATGCGCAGGACCAAACAGAAGTTTTATGAACAAGGGAACAGAGCAGGCAGATTGCTAGCTCATGCCTTGAGAAAGCAAATAAGTAGTAGACTGGTCCTGGGGATATGTGACAGTACAGGGGGGAATGCTCTAATATCAGATCCTCCTACAATTGCACAACTATTTGTGAAATATTATGAATTTACTGATTCTGACAAGGTGCTAACAGAAGAGTTTTTGTCATCCCTATCACTGTCATGCTTGTCTCTGGAGAACAGGGACCTACTGGAAAGCCCAATATCAGGGCATGAAATTTTTGCTAAAATTAAGCAGTTGGGGTTAGGGAGGTCTCCGAATCTAGATGGTATACCCTCGGAATTTTACAAAGCCTTTTGAGGGATCTAATCCCACCATTACAGGACAGTTTTAACAACAGTCAGGATGGGGGGGGGGTCCCAGATTCATGGAAATATGCCCAGATTTCAGTTCTGCATAAGGAGGGGAAAGGTCCTACCCAGTGTGGCTCTTATCGTCCCATCTCACTTCTTAATGTAGATTTGAAAATCTTCACAGAAATCCTGGTGGACTGCTAACAAGCCATGGTCTTCAAGCTAATAGGGGCGCAGGATCCAAGACAGCATGGGTTTACAAAAGGAAGGTCTTGTCAAACTAATCTCATAGATTTCTTTGACTGGGTAACCAGAGTGGTGGACCAAGGGGGAGCAGTTGATGTCGCCTACCTTGACTTCAGCAAAGCTTTTGACACTGTTCCACATAGAAGATTGATAAATAAGCTGGGTAGGCTCGGGGTGGGTCAGAAGTTGGTCAACTGGGTGGCAAACTGGTTGATGGGCAGAAAACAGAGAGTGGTGGTAAATGGTATACAGTCAGAAGAGATGCAAGTCACAAGTGGGGTACCTCAGGGATCAGTCCTGGGGCAGTCCTCTTCAACATCTTCATTAGTGACCTTGCAGATGGACTAGAGGTAAGGCTTGTCTGTTTGTAGATGACACCAAGCTCTGCAACAGAGTAGATGATCCAGATGGGGTGGGCAGAATGAGAAGAGATCTGGATAAACTAGCAGAATGGTCAGAATAGTGGCAACTGGGATTTAATGCAAAGAAGTGCAAAATCATGCACATGGGAAGAACCCTGACGCCACCTATAGGCTGGGAGAGGAGTTGCTAGCGGTCACAAAGGAAGAAAGAGACTTGGGCATCATCATCACTGATGACCTGAAATCATCAAGCAGACCTCTAAAGCAGTAGGTGAGGCTGAGGGGTGTTAGGGTATTAGTAGGGGTATCACAAGTCGTAAGAGGAGGTATTAATCCTCTGTACAAGACACTGAGTTAGGCCCCATCTGGAGTACTGCGCTCAGTATTGGAGGCCACACCTTCACAAGGACATTAACTAAAATTGAGGCAGTCCATAGAAGGGCAACCAAAATGGTGCAGGGACTGCATCAGATGACATATGAGGACAGATTAACGAGCTCAATATGTATACCCTTGAGCAAAGGAGGAGAGAGGTGATATGATCGAGGCATTCAAACACCTTAAGGGCATTAACAAGGTGAAAGAGTCTAACATGTTTAAATATAAGAAAAATAGCAGGACAAGAGGACACAGCATGAGATTAGAGGAGGCCAATTAAGGGGGACTGTGAGGAAATTCTTTTTCACAGAAAGGGTGGTGGATGCATGGAATGCTTACCACAAGAAGTGGTGGCTATGAATACAGTGCAGGGCTTCAAACAGGCATGGGATAGGCATAAGGGAGCAATACAAATGACTATGAATAGATAGGCCACTGACAGAGCAAAGGCCGATGGCACATTTATAAGGTAGAAAAAGAAATGGGCAGACTGAATGGGCCTTGCGGTCCTTATCTGCCGTCAACTTCTATGTTTCTATGTAATACACACCAATCAAATAGGGTTTATTGCAGGTAGATATATTCATGACAATATCAGAAGATTATTAAACATAATTTCTGTGCAGTGGCGAGAGGGGAACTTCCAGATGGCCATCTCCATGAATGCAGAAAAAGCTTTTGACAGGGTAAATTGGCATTTTTTATAAAGGTCCATGGAGAAGATGAAATTTGGCACTAAATTCCTTAAAATTATTTCAAACCTGTATTCCTCGCCCCAAACCCAAATCAGAGTCAATGAAATTAATTCAGGAAGATTTCCGATTGAGAGAGGAATGAGACAGGGTTGCCCCTTGTCCCCCCCTACTGTTTGCCCTGTTCTTAGAGCCCTTGGCAGCAGTGGTTCATCAGGACCAGCTCATAAAGGGAGGTAAAGGCCAGGGAATTAGAGCATAAGATAGCCCACTACTCTGACGACTCCATTTTTTTTCTGTGGCACCCAGAGACCTCCCTACCCAGACTTTAAGATATATTGAAAGAATTCAGAAAGTTATCTGGTTACAAGATAACTAGAGACAAATTGGAGGCCTTGGTGCTTAGTTGCTCTTGTCCTCAGGGATTCAGAGACTCATTCCCATTTGTATGGGCAAGAAACAACCAAATTAGATATCAGGGGTTCAAATTTCCACAGTACAATCAAAGTTATATGACATCAAGTATGGTAAACTTTGGAACAAGATGCAAAAGAACATGACAAGATGGACGTTGTTGCCTATGTCTTTTGCAGGACGAATTGATTCTGTAAAAATGAATTTGCTTCCTAGTTTTGTGTTTCTCTTTTCTACTTTACCTTTTCCCATACCACCTAATTTCTGGTCCAAGGTCAGGTCAGGAATAATCAAATTTGTTTGGGGGGGGGGTGTAGGCATCAAATAGTATTAAAAATATTACAAAGATCCAGATCTGTGGTGGGGGTGAGTGGGTATGCCAGACCTGCAAAAATACTACCTAGCTAGCAAAATGATGCCAATCTGCACATGGGCTAACAATGCCGGGACTCAGGCTGGTATTCATTTGAAGAGGGAAAGAGAGCGCCTCAGCCTCTTTTCACACTGATCTGTGGGGAAATGATAGATCCTGAGGCGGGGGCAGGACAACCCATTGGAGAAACATTCATTAAAACTTTTAGGCCAGGTCAGACACAAATTGGCTTCCGCCTCCTCAGTGGGCCCCTAGTCCTTGATTCAGCACCACCCAAGCTTTCTCCTCCCCCCAGAGGAGATCAGGGGTATGCACATTGGGAGGCTAATGGCATCACTAGGTTTGCACAGTTCTTTGTGAATGATACGTGCCTGTCATTTCAACAGCTTAAAGATAAATTTCATCTGCAACACATGGATTTCTTCCAATTTCTGCAGGTCAGACACTTTTTTTTTTCAATTGAAAGTTTATTAAAGATTTTACATTACAGAGAATAGCTCTAGATCAAACATGTAACAATCAAAACACAGACTGTAAAACAAGAAAAGAATCTATTCTCCCCCCCTCACCTCCCCCCCATTTGATGATCACCCTCCCCCTACTGACAAACACAGAGCTATGTCTGTTACCCTTCAACCAATTGAGATTGAGGTACCATTACTAACTGGGTGTAGAGAATAAAGGCATTGTAAGGGGCCCCATATTCTGTCGAACCTTGTGAGTCAGTTACCAAGGCTAGCAATAGTCTTTTCCTTTCTAAGGTTTGCAAACAATTCCTGGAGCCACTCAGTGTAAGTCAGTTCTTTACTATCTCTCCAATGCCTTAGGACTAATTTTTTAACAGACATGGAAATCATAGCTATATGATATTTTCAAATGAGGACAGGGATTGTTGAGAAGTTCCCCAACAGGCAGATTTCTGCTGAAAATAAATCGGTCAAACCTAAGAGGTGGTCTGCCCTTTGTTTAATAAGGGTCCATAAAGGGGCCACTTTTGAACAGGACCAAAAAATGTGCAGCAGGTTTCCCTCTTCTTGCATACAACAAATGCAGGTAGAGGAAGTTGCAACTCCAAACTTTGCTAGTTTTTGTGGGGAATAATAAAGATTGTGTAAAATTTTGAATTGCATAAGCTGGAGCCTATCTTGGGTGACAAACTTGTGACAATGTTGCCATAAGTGAGGCCAGGGTATGTTTCTGCCTGGGAAGAGGGAGGTCCAGTAAGCTGTAGGACCGAAGCTCTCCAGACAGATCCAGTTATGTAGAGTGTTATATATTTTGTATACTGCCTGTGGGAGACCTACTGAGGGACTTAACTCTGTCTGGAAAGAGAAATTTGAGGGTTGTGGGGACACAGCCCCAAAGATCTTTATCAGGAGATGATGCAGTTGGAAAACATTGAGAACATTTATGTCTCTGGATATTAAATTTATTTATAGTTTCCGGAGAAGAAAGCCAAGACCTATCTGCCTTTACAAAATACATGAGCGGGCAGTCTCCCAACTGTGGGAGACATCTTACCAGGAGGTTTTTGCCTTCTATTCTAATATTAGGGTTACCCCTCAGGGTTTGATTTAACCCTTTGAGAACTGAATATGTGTGAACGTATATAGATTCTGGATGTATATATACGTCCACAGTCTTTTAAGGGTTAAATCTTGAAAGTTATTACATTTTAGAAATGAACAAAGTTGGGAATGAATTCTAATAGACTTTGCTATGGGAGAAACCTGTAGTTGTGCTGGGAGGGAATTTAGCTTAGTATATAAAAGTGCAGAAGGGAAAAGGCCCTGCGCCTTTATGGGAGCTACCTCTATTTTGAGCCAGACAGGTAGAAAAGGGAGCGGATCCTGGGGATCACAGGCAGATATCCACCTGAGATATTTATTGGCTTGACTGGCCCAATAGTAGAATCCAACATGTGGTACACGTAATCCCCCCTGAATTTTAGGGGCAGCTAGCTTGTGAAATGCTATCCTTGTTTTTTTATTGGCCCAAATAAAATCTGTAATGAGACTATGGATATTTTTAAACCATACTAGCGGAAGCCAGATATTTAGGAGATTAATTGGGTAAAAAAGACTGGGAAGAACATTTATTTTGATTAGATTAATTTTACCCCAAAGGGATAGTGGGAGAAGGGACCATCTCTCCAAATCTTGACTAATGATTTGAACTAGGGAATCTAAGTTTAGTTTCTGAAACCAGGTACCTTAGGGAGTCCAATTTCCAGGAGGGCCCCAAAGCAGAGATGATATGCTTCAAAACTTTATGATTAAGAGGAAAAACTGTTGTTTTTTTCAATATTTAACTTATAATTAGATACCTTACTTAATTTCTTGTTGATTTGTAACATTGATGGGATTGATATAGCTGACTGGGATAGTTGAAGGAGAAGATCATCCACATAGGCAGAGACTTTGACTGTTTGGTCCTGGATATCTATGCCCTGGATCTCATGACATTCAGTCAGCCTACATATGAGGGGCTCTAAGTACAAATTAAAAAGAAGTGGTGATAAGGGACAGTCTTGCCTCATGCCAGAATATAGAGCAAAAGGTTCAGATGTTGCCCCATTACTAAATATCCGAGCAGTCTGGTTTCTATAAAGGGCACATATCCATTTCTGGAATATTGAAGGGAAACCCAATGCTTTCAGAGTACATAGCAAGTAGTTCTAAACAACCCTATCAAAGGCTTTCTTGGCATCCAGGGAAACCAGAGCTGCAGGAAGGATGGCATCCCTGGATACCAAGAAATCAAGAGTCAGAGTGCGTAAATGGTCCACGGAGGACATCCCCTTCATAAAACCCACTTGTTCCAGCCCAATAAGGTCTGAGAGAAGCTTACTAATCTGGTCAGCTAAAAGCTTGGCCAGAATTTTAATGTCCTGATTTAGAAGTGAAATTGGCCTATAACTAGTCACTAAGTCTGGACATTTATCAGGTTTGGGCAGGAGAATAATCAAAGCTTTGAACAAGGATTTATCTGTTTCAGCATCTGAAAGAATATGTTAGTAGAGTGATGAGAGTACAGGGAACAGTTGTTTTGCAAAGATCTTATAGAAATTAGGGGAAAATCCATCTGGCCGGGTGACCTTCTTGGTGGGAAGATCTTTAATTACTTTTCTAGTTTGGCCTGTGAAATGGCAGAAGTTAGGGAAGACTGCTGGGATTCTGATAGAGAAGGGAGGTGGGACTCTGCTAGATAAGCTGTGCTGGCAGTATAGCCTACAGGTTAGAGGAATGAGGTATGAACGAGCTTGATACATCCAGCAGACCAAACCTGAGTTTAATTCTCACAACCTCCACTTGCATACTGTGTGACTCTGAGCAAGTCACTTAACTGCCCAGTGCTCCCAGATTGCCCCTGCAAACAGGCACCTGTGCCTAGTGGGCCTTACCTGGTTACCAAAGACTAAAATAAAATAAATAAGCATCCAGATATTGCTCGTATGGAGGATATACCATAGGATTGCATAACATTTTATGATAGTAATGAAAGTCATCAACAATATTGGGTGGGGAGGGTTTTAAAGAATCACTATCTGGGGAACAAATTGCTGCAATTAACCTAGAGGATTCCTGTTGTTTGATTCTTAGGGCAAGCAGACGACCTGATTTTTCTCCCTGATCCATATATGAAGCTTTTGTTTTCAGAATTGTGAATTCTGTCCTTTCCCTCAGAAGTTCTAGGTAGGATTCTTTCAGTTTCACTAGGTCCTGCCTATACTGTTCAGTACAGTGAGAAGTTTGGTTTCTTTGTCCCAGATTCAAGAAAGGAGAGATACAAGTTGGCTCTCTTGTTTTTTCTTCCTCTTGGAGGCTAATACAATCAGTATCCCCATATATTAGCTTTAATGCACACCATTCTATGTCAGGTTTACCTGTGGAGTTAAAATTGATAGAGACAAAATGTTTGATCTGGTCCGAAATATATTTAACCATGTTTGGATCTTTTAAGAGCTGGTTAATAATTTTCCAGTGCCCTCCCAGCTTGGGAAGAAATGAGAATTAAATCTGGCAGATGGCCAGGAAATGATCAGAGGGTGGTCCTGAGTGAATAGAAGAATCCAAAACCCCAGAGATAAGCGATTGTGAGATGAGCACATAGTCAAATCAAGAAGAGGTCCCATGTACTTGAGAAGTAAACGTGTATTCCTTATCTCCAGGATGAAGGATGCGCCAGATGTCACAGAGGCCTATTTGATCTATCAGCTCTCAAAATGCTCTTTGAACAGGAGAAAGACCCTTATGAGAGCTTCTTGACCAATCCATATCTGGGTCCAAAGTTATGTTCATGTCTCCCCCAATAATTATTGGGATAGACAGGAAGGGAGTTAATACATTGATTAACTGTGTAAAGAATCCAGGGGTATCAACATTTGGACCATACACACTACCCAGTAAGATTTCTGTTGTATGCAGTTTACACTTGACCAACAGGAATCTACCTTGTGGGTCATAGATAGTTTGGGTTGGGGAAAAAGGAACAGACCTGTTCATTAAGATTATTACTCCACAATTCTGAGAGGTACCCTCCACAGAAAATACTTGCCCTATCTGTTGCCTCCTCAACTTGACAGTCTCTGAACTGAGTAAATGTGATTCTTGTATGACTACTACATCGACCTTTAAGAGGTTCAGATGTTTTAAAATGTTATATTGCTTAATCTGTTGTCTGGCTCCTTTAATGTTCCATGTAGAAAGCCTTAGGTCTCTAGCCATTTACCCTTAAAACACTGGAATTTATTCCCCTTAATCCTATAGCATATGCAGTTATCATATGTATCTTTATCTGAGTCAACTCTGTGCTTTCCGCCTTCTCCCCCCTCTCCACTCAGCCTTTATTCCCCAACAAAAACACTTAATTACATAATTACAATAACTAACCTCTGAACTTATTGCAAATCCCCAACCCTCCCTACCCCCTTATTGTTTCTAACTGCACTCTGCAGTACACCACATCACTGCTCCCCTCCCCTTCAGACACCCTATGCTAATTTCCCATGGACATAGGTAAGTAGAGTAGTAACATTGTTGCAGATTAGGATCAACAGGCAATGATCCCCTTTACAACTCTATTCACCTCTCTGCCCTCTTCTCTTTCATCCCAAAAATGGTTAATGCCACATATAACAGCAGAAAACTCTGAATTAAGGACATTAGTAGCCAAGAATAGGCAAGCAGTGGAAACTTAAGACTTTATAACTATGGATAGAAACATGCCAAGGTTTCTCCAGTTCACTGGTAACCAAAGACTTATCAGGAATAAAGTTAACCTAATAATATATTTTCCTAAGAGAGGCTATTATGCATATATATAGCCTTAGCCCCTTTTGATCAAATAATATATTTTTTCTAAAATGAAACAACAGGACCCATGAAATTAAAAGGTCCCATGAAACCAAAAAGAGAATTCCTTGCTATTAAAGTTTTTAGCAAGGAGAACCTTGGTAACCACAAATATTAGCTTCTTGAGGTAATCATTGTTCAAGGTGCCGAACAGAATTTCACTCATAAAATTTTAACAGATTGTTTGTGGAGTGTCTTGGTATAAAGCAGGAAGGAAGATAAAATTGTCCTAGTCCAGTATCAAGAATTTTTATCGGAACATCCTACTGCAACTTTTGGTTGTCGATGAGGGTAAAGTCTGCATGGCAATCAATCTGTTTGAGGGTGTTGACGAGCGTCCAGGAAGCTTCACACATCGTCTACACTTAGACGTCCTCATAAATCTGTTATAACACAGCCTTGTACTTGTAGTGTAGGGCAAACTAAGTAAATACCAGGCTACTAAATCTTAGGGATTCCAGTTAATTCTCTGGCATTTGAGGAAGTGATATATTCTCAAAGTGTTTTAAAAGAGTTCTCGTAGAACTGATTAGCTTGCCGGTCATTCTCAAAATGGGGTTTTGTGTTCCATCTAGCGGCGAAAGTTGTGTACCGTAAATGAAGGATGCGGTATATTTTCAACTGCTTGGTTGTTCAAACTATCTAATTAGGGGAAAGAACTTATATACAGTCCCGGGGTCTGGTGAATGGAGATTCCTTCCATTGAAAAGTAAAACCGGGAATACTAGTATTTCATGTGGAGTTGAACAGTCCATATCTTTGTTGCACTAAGACGTTGCATTGTCTGGAGTAAGTAACAGGCAAAAATCACAAAGAATAAAGCAGTTCTTAGTGAAGCTGGTGAGGTAATCAACTGCTTAAAAATGCTGTTTTGAAATGCTGATATAATTTCAATAATTCAAGTAATAGTTATTTTCTCCTCCTATTATGGCTGTTTTACCAGAACCGTTTTTCTTGCTTCAGGGGCCACAGAAGAGGTTGGGAAGAACAGACTTAAGCCCTGTTACTGCTGACCCAGGATCATCATAGGATATCCAGCTACCAGCCACCAATACTTAAAGCTTTGCTGGGTAGACCATTTTAAATCTTATCCCGGCTACTATAATCTTGGAGACAAGTGGGTGGAAGGCTGTTCTTCTTTTCTGCACGGTAGCCGGAAGGTCCTGCGCTATTCGCATTTTATTGCCTTTCCATCTCACCTCTTGCAATTCTCTAATTTTTTGTAGAAAATATTGGCATTCTAGGAAGTTTAAGAAATGAAAGATCAAGGGACGAGGTGAAGCCCCTGCTGGTGGTTTTGGGTGGAGATCCTGGTGTGCCCGCTCGGTTATGTATTTGGCACTGAATGGAGAAGGGCCAGCAATTTTCTCCACTAATTTTTGTACGAACATTATGGCATCTTGTCCTTCCTCTCCTTCTGGGAGACCTATAATGACTATGTTGTTCCGTCTACTATGGGCCTCTAGGACTTGCACGTTTAATTCTAATTGGGTCATTCTTTGCTTAGCAGCCACCAGTTCTGGGTCTAACCTCTCGGTTCTTTTCTCGAGTGAGCAGATTCTTGCAGTGTTATCTGAGGCTTTCTGTGAGATGTCTTCCAACGCCTGGGCAAGCATTTTTAAATCAGCTGTGATGTTGCGCAGGTCCTCTCTAAAGGGTTTAAATTCATCTAGGAACCTCTGAAGGGTAAGCGGTTCTTGGACCACTGAACTGAGTGCTGCTGTAGATGTATCTGTTAAACTGGAGGCCCGAGGCTTCTTTGGGGCCTTCTCCAGTGTAACTGGAGGGATGTGTTTTGGTGGCGCTTTCTTCATCTTGACATCCATGAAAGTGGCAAAAGACTCCAAACTGTAGCAGTAGGTTAGTTTTCTTTGTTACAACAGACAGGGGGTAAATTCGGGTTTCTAAAACCTGAAGTGAATTGTGTTGGGTGGCTGGAGCGGTACAGTGGAGCTGCTAGTTCTTGTTCTGCATCATGTGGTCTCCGGGTCAGACACTTTATAAAAAGTGCTGACAATGAACCATTAATAAATAGACCCATGTCACCCTGGGAGGATTTTATAAATAGCATGATTAAATTGAAGAGAAAGGTTAGATGTATATCAGAGGTATATTCTCTGTTAGCCGAACAAGACCCTGATCCTCTGGAGATAGTGAAGGAAGCATGGGAAAGGGAAATTCAAGAGGTAATCCCTAGGAAAGACTTGGACAGAGGACTGAAAATGGAGTGGCAAGCCACTGCTTCTCCAAGTTGGAGGAAATGTTTTTGAAAAATCTTTATTCGTTTTTTTAGGACCCCGTGGTAACGTGCCATTTCCAGAAATCATGCTGCGACCTATGCTGGCAGGACTATGGAAATGTGGAAAATCATTCTCACATCTTCTGGGCATGCCAGCAATCAAACATTTTTGGCTCTCAGTGAAGGAGACAATAAGGCAAGTTATATCAATAGATATTCCAGAGACTTTCTCGAACTGGGTGCTTGGTAACCCCACGGCAGTGGGACTCCCCCCCCTCACAGAGAAAATTTATCCTGGCCACTCTGGTAGCAGCATTGAAATGTGTCACATCTCACTGGCTAAGTAAAACCATCCCCACCCTGAAAGAATGGGAAACCAGAGTGTCACTTATAGGAGAGCTGGAACGGATGACGGCTAGCCTACACCTGAGAATGGATAAATACAAGATGGTATGGGACCCCTGGGTCAGCTGGATAGACAACAACAGATAGGTGGGATTTACAGACAGGAACTAGAGCTTTCCTGTCACCACCTATATTAATAAGGTAAGGGAAAGCAGAGATAAATCCCATGCAGTTAATAACCACAACAAGGGAAAGGTTCTCTGGCCCTCGGCAGAATAAAAGTCATCCTAGCCCTCAAGGTCCAGGTAAACTTGTTCAGTCGCTATTAGAGGTCCCCCCATGGTTTGGCCTTTTTTTTCTTTTCTACTTCTCCCTCAGTTATTGACTGACTTTTGGGACAAAATGATTATCTTGATATAACATCATTTTTATAGGGCTGTTTTTGTTTTGTTTGGTGATGGAGAAAAACCATCTCTGCCTTCCATGTCCTATGATTATTGTTCAATATGTATTTTTACAAAGTCAGTCAATATCCAGTTCTGACCACTGCTGTGCATTATTTTAGATTTGCCAATTAGGTAAACATGTATTTGAATTCATATTTATGTTTTCTTTATACTAGGTAGCCCTGTACACTAAAAGAGTGTCAGGCTATAATGAAATTTATATATTGTAATGCTTTGCCGAGCTCAATCAAGTTGTGTTGGTACAATTGGAATTTTCTGGAATTTGATTGTTAACATGATTTTTCATTGTTTTAGTATATATTTTGGTTATTAGGGTTTGTTTTGTCATCTGACCTTTGAACAACTTTCTTGACCTTCCTGTTAATGTTTTTGCTTTTCTTAATTTAGCTATTATCATTTTTTATTATATAATACTTTTTTTATCATCACTTGTTTGCTTTATGGTGTTTAGTATAATGACTCCTGGTTGCTTTGATGAGTGGTACCTATGTATTGTGTTAGACAGAAAAGGAAGTGCAAAAAAAGAGGGAAACCACTTTGGTTCTCAAATACAGTAGCAGAAAAGGTCAGAGCCAAAAGGCTGGCCTTCAGGAAATATAAGGGAACACAGCGGAATGAAGATAGGGAGACATACCAAACTGCCCTAAGAAAAGCAGGGAAGGCAGTAAGACAGGCAAAGTCCCAAACTGAGGAAACGCTAGCACGAACAGTAAAAGAAGGTGACAAGACTTTCTATAGATACATTAGTGAAAGGAGAAAGTCCACAGGGGGTATCACTAAGCTCAAAGGAGAAAAGGGGGCATGTGATGAGGAGGACCCTGTAAAAGCACCTATCCTAAATATATACTTTTGCTCAGTATTTACTGAAAAGAAGGTAGGGCAGGGCCCACAGCTCAGCACCATGGACACAGGGGGGATGGAGGTGAGCACTACTCTCTTCACAAAAGAAAGGGTCCTACAAGAGCTCGCTAAGCTCACAGTGGACAAGGCAATGGGACCTGATGGCATACATCCCAGGGTACTTAAGGAGCTAGGGGTGGAACTAGCAGAGCCATTAGCAGAACTGTTTAGTGAGTCTCTGAGCACAGGAGAGGTCCCAGAAGATTGGAGATGGGCTCATGTGATCCCACTCCACAAGAGTGGTAGCAGGGAGGAGGCAGAGATCTACAGACCAGTCAGTCTTATCTCAGTAGTGGGCAAGATTATGGAGGCACTCCTTAAGGAAAGGATAGTGCAACACCTGGAATCCATAGGGGCACAGGATCCAAAACAGCATGTGTTTACAAAAGGAAGGTTCTGTCAAACTAATCTCATAGATTTCTTTGACTATGTAACCAGAGTGGTGGACCAAGGGGGAGCAGTTGATGTCACCTACCTTGACTTCATCAAATCTTTTGACAGTGTTCCACATAGAAGATTGATAAATAAGCTGGGTAGACTTGGGGTGGGTCAGAAGTTGGGCAACTGGGTGGCAAACTGGTTGACTGGCAGAAAACAGAGAGTGGTGGTAAATGGTATACAGTCAGAAGAGATGCAAGTCACAAGTGGGGGTACCTCAGGGATCAGTCCTGGGGCCAGTCCTCTTCAATATCTTCATTGGTGACATTGCAGATGGACTAGAGGGTAAGACTTGTCTGTTTGCAGATGACACCAAGATCTGCAACAGAGTAGATGATCCAGATGGGGTGGGCAGAATGAGAAGAGATCTGGATAAACTAGCAAAATGGTCAGAAGAGTGGCAACTGCGATTTAATGCAAAGAAGTGCAAGATCATGCATATAGGGGAAGAGAAACCCTGAAGCCACCTGTAGGCTGGGAGGGGAGTTGCTGGCAGTCACAAAGGAAGAAAGAGACTTGGGCATCATCATCTCCGATGACCTGAAATCATCCAAGCAGACCTCTAAAGCAGTAGGTAAGGCTAGGGGGATGTTAGGGTGTATTAGTAGGGGTATCATAAGTCATAAGAGGGAGGTAATAATCTCCCTCTTTACAAGACACTGGTTAGGCCCCATCTGGAGTACTGCGTGCATTACTGGAGGCCACACATTCACAAGGACATTAACCAAATTGAGGCAGTCCAGAGAAGGGCAACCAAAATGGTGCAGGGACTGCATCAGAAGACATATGAGGACAGATTAACAGAGCTCATTATGTATACCCTTGAGCAAAGGAGGGAGAGAGGTGATGTGATTGAAACATTCAGACACCTTAAGGGCATTAACAAGGTGAAAGAGTCTAACATGTTTAAATATAAGAAAAACAGTAGGACAAGAGGACACAGCATGAGACTAGAGGGAGGCCGATTAGGGATAATGTGAGGAAATTCTTTTTACAGAAAGGGTGGTGGATGCATGGAACGGACTACCTCAGGAAGTGGTGGCTATGAATACAGTGCAGGGCTTCAAACAGGCATGGGATAGGCATAAGGGAGCAATACAGATGAGTATGAATAGATAGGCCACTGACAGAACAAAGGCCGATGGCACATTTATAAGGTAGAAAAAGAAATGGGCAGACTGGATGGGCCTTGCGGTCCTTATCTGCCGTCAACTTCTATGTTTCTATGTATTGTAGAATAAAAATGAATTAGGGTGAACTGTCACTTTAAGAATTACAAAATAAAGAAAGACCCTGAGCACTGGGACCCCACCTCCTGACAAAGTGTCCCGGGGTGGACACAAAGTGCTAAGGGTGTTAGTGCTGTGGATTCATTTGATTCTAATGTGACACTTCTGGTGTGCTTTATTTGGCTGGTGGATTGCTTGCTTATTTGTGACTTTCTTTCTTGTTTTAGTTTAACATCCGCTCGCTTTGTGTATGCGCTAAAGCACCTTTGAAAAAATAAAAAATAATCTTATAATGTAGCCTATATTTTTTCTATATGTCAATTGTATTTGAAATCCAGGCATCTGTATATAGTTAATGAAATAGTACTAGTCATTATTTTAGAGTTAGTAAATGGAGAAATGTAGTGTTGATAATAATGTAATTATTATTATTTAAACCTGAAGGATGGTGTCCAAGAGAAGTTAAACTTTCCGTGGGTTAAGATCTTAATTATGAATGAATGAATTAAACTTTATTTATATGGTGCCTTTCTTAAACCAAGGCGCCTTACAATAATTAAAAAATATATACAATAAATAAATAAATACAGATTCATAAATAATTTGTAAAACAATAAATCTGAGCTCCAATTCATAATTATTGAATTAAAAGTTGATATTTGACCATAAATAGGTCTTAATGGCCTTTTTAAACTCCTCCACAGTCACACACTGATGCAGCGGATGAGGTAGAGAATTCCAGAGGGTCGGAGCAACAAACATAAAAGCACGAGCACCTGATGACTTCAGAGAAACCCTTGGAATCTCTAGCAACCCCTCATCCACCAGGTGAAGAGATCACCTGGGGCAGTAGGGAACCAAAAGCTCCTTCAAGTAGTCTGGACCCTGTCCGTGTAGTGCTTTGTAGGTCAAAAGACCAACTTTAAAGGTGATCTGCCACTGAATCAGCAGCCAGTGCAGATCGCGTAGTACTGGTGAGATTTGACAGGTATGAGAAGTACCCGTCAATAATCGAGCCACAGAATTGTATGATTGTATAATGGATATGTCTTGATGGTTGTATGATCTGATATACTGTATATGCTTTATTTGAATAAAGACTGAGTTAAAAAAAGGGGGGGGGGGTTCCATGACTCAATAGATGCTATGCCTTCTCTCTTACATCAGTTGCTAAGCCTGGAGTTGATACACATTATTGTTTTTTTTCTTTAGTGGCGCATGGGATGGATAACAGCCTGCATATGAACACAGCCCCCCCCCCCAAGTCCTTTCCTATTTTTAATAGTTCAAAACAGATGTCTTTTTTGCAGTCTGCACCAACATTATTAGTACTTACATGCAGTACTACAATAGGCTTATCTGGCATTCTTACTTTGATGTCACATATTTTTGCTCCTGGGAGGCATGCAACTGTTTTGTTTTTTCTAGCTGGACAGAGGACTGAAGGGGTTGGGGCTATTTCTTATTAATGTTCCTTTGTAGCCTGTGGGTGATCTAGGAAGAAATGTCTGGCACAGCAGTCAACATGAACATCCAAAGAATGACAAATGAAGTCTTGATGACAGAGCAACCGATGAACCACCACACATCAACATTAGATGAATTTGCTTTGGAGAATCCAGGAAATAGAAGGGCAATTTCAGATCCTTAGCAAAAGGAGGTCCCAGTATTCTAAGCACCAGTCAGTGAAGCAACCACCAACTGGTAATTGGGTGAGAGGAAATGTTCATCATAAGGGTTGCAATCAGAAGGATACTTTACCCATTGTGTGATCCTGACCAATCAAGTGTGTGTATGTTGGGGGGCATGGGATTGGTGCTAGTATGCAGAACTGTGAAACCTGAGTCACAGGACTGAATTTTATAACCACTTTACTCACTGTATGGCCCAAAGTAAGTTGGGAAGGGAGAATGAGATAGCACTGTTAAATTGGATTCCCAAGATTAGACCTCAGAACCACTTTAATCACTGTGTGACCCTGAGCAAATTGGTGGGGGCGGGGATAGTAACAAGGTCTGATAATGTGTAAGAAGGCAAAGAGTTCCAGGCTTGTATTCCTTAACCCAATTTTTCACTTTGTGACACCAAGCAAACAGAGGTGGTGATGACACATACCTATGGTTAGAGCAATGAGCAGTGAAGAAGCTTGGTGCATCCTGCAAGCCTGGGTTTGAGTCTCACAACCTACAATTTCATACTACGTCGCCTTGAGAAAACCATTTAACCTACCCAGCACTTCTAGGTCATATCTGTCAATGGCCCTTTTGCATAGTGGGCCTTACCCAGTTACCCAAAAAAAAGATTTTGAAAGAAAATAACAAAAGGTTAGACCACCACCCCAACACCTTGAAGTGGACATAAGTGACAAAAATGTCTTCCCTTTATTTTGCAGGCTGTCTCCCCCACACTTTGTTGTGATAGTGTACCTCATTTTGGCAGGCTTGCCCCCTGCTCATATATTGCATGCTCTCCACAACCACCACTTCTCCCCCACAAACGTAAGAGCCCCTGCTCCCTCAGAGTCAGTTGCAGCACCCTGTTCATCCACAGGTAGTGTCCGCCCCTCTCAGACTGCCAAAATCAGCTCCCATCAGCTACTGTAGCATTAGCTGGGACCCTGCTCTCCCCAAAGTCAGTATCAGTGCCTGCCTGCCCCCATACTGTCAGTATTAGCTTCCAAATCAAACCACAACCAGTTACCTGCTCTCCACAGCCAATATCAGCACTTGCTCCCCATCATTGGCACTCACAAATCCAGCCACAGCCAGTATTAGTTCCTTGAAGTTACACACACCTAGAATGAGACACCACTCCACCCAGAGCTAGTATGAGCCCCCTGCTCACCCACAGCTATTATCAGCTGCTCCCACAAATCAGTATCAGCCATGTTTTTCCCTGTTATCCACAGTCCAGCACCCCTGATTGTACCCCCACCTCGCAGACAGCAACACATCCTTAGGGCAAAAACATTTACCGTATAAGCTTGTGTCTGAATTTGTGTTCTACTGTATTTTACTAATGCATGTTATGCTCCATTATGTTTCACCAATGTATATTAGTCTTGGGAGATGCTTTCTACTCTGTTGTTACTGTATTATGATAAGTAAGGCAACAGTGCCAACTTTAGTGCTTGTGCATCACTGTAACTGTAACTGACCTTGGGGACTCAGAGATCCCATTGTTTGTGCTAATTATGCAAGCTAATCAACTTCTCAAGTTTGTTAGGATGGTTACACATGCCACCTGTTTTTACCCAATTATATACTTTTTATGTATCTTCTTTAGGAGTAACCATAGCGATTATCAGGGTATAAGACACTGTGTAGCACATAGCTTCTCTGAGGCAAGAGACTGCATTTTACCTAGGTAAGAAAAAAAGGAAACACTCCCAGTGTATTCACTGTTGGTAGTAAGTCTGTATTTTTACCTGTAATAAATTACATTTATTACATGTGCACCACTTGTCTGTTGTCTCCTCCTTTGTGTCGTTCCACCAAGAACCTGAGAAAAGTAATTTATTACCACCTTGCATCCCCCACAGCTAGAATCAGCCCATGATCCCCACTGCCATTATATGCCTCCACCATCCACAGTAAGTATCCTCCCCCTTCCCCCACAGCTAGAATCAGCCCATGATCCCCACTGCCATTATATGCCTCCACCATCCACAGTAAGTATCCTCCCCCTTCCCCCACAGCTAGAATCAGCCCATGATACCCACTGCCATTATATGCCTCCACCATCCACAGTAAGTATCCTCCCCCTTCCCCCACAGCTAGGATCAGCACCCTGCTCACCCACTGTACATGCCCCCACTCCCTCCATTTTCAGCCCCCTACTCACCAACTGCCATTACATGCCCCCAAGCCCTCCACAGTCAGTCCCCTGCTGTTTCTTTCTGCTGGCTGTATCTCTCATAACAGTACTCACTAGCCTGCCCTGCAGCAATCAACCCCTTGGACCATATACAGTCTCACTCTCCTAGCCCTACTCACCAGTATTAGTCCCTCTGGACAATCATTAGGATGCCACTCCTGGTCTGTAATCCCTGACACACTATCACTTTGCTGCCAGCAACACTCCCCTTTTATGAAACAAGTGCTTCCAGGCATCTACTAAATATTAATACCTCACTTTGTATGTAGGCAACTGTGCGATGGCATCCCTGCCCTGACATGCCATTTTGAGCTTGCCCTGTACCAGTAGTGCATGAGTGACCAGCAATCACATCCTATCACTGCCAGTTGCATGCAATCCAGCCATCAGGGGCATCAACAGGCAGCCATGCTTTGGATCAGTCAACCCTCTGAGTTGCATAGGTGCCACAAGATGCACTATTTTCAGATATCAAAGCAGATACCTGGCTGTTTCAAGACACCGTGGGATGAAGGGGATTGCTTGCAGAGACCAAGTGCATAGGAGTTGACTCAGACTCAAAGGAGGAAGCCAGTTGTGCTGTTACTGGTTGGGAGTTGGAAGTAATTGTGGTTCCCATGGACAAGTTCTTATCTGGCAGGGGAGTGGCTTTCTGATTGGGGGGGCTCTTACTTGGACTGGCTAATGCTTGAGGGGAAGGGGTTGATGCTTGTAAGATGAGGCTGATACTTCGGGAAGGGGGCTGATGCTTGAGGAGGAGGGCTGATCCTGTGAGAAGGGAGTTTCATGCTGGAGGAGAAGGTGGTCTATTGCTGTAGGGAGGGAGTGATGCTGGAGGATGGGGGGGCTGGTGCTGGAGTGGAGGTGGTCTAATTTTTGAAGAGCTCATATGGGGTAACTGAGCAAGGCAGCATACGGTCAATTCATCGTGATAAATTTTCGCTGTGGACAATATGTCATGGTCTATTAGGCGAAACTAATTTGGGCATCGTATTAAGCGGTCATGGTCAGAATGTAGCTGAAGCAATACTTCACTGGTGACATTTTCAATTGTATCTCCCACTCACCCCGCTTTCATTCTTGACAGCTCTGCAATGGAGTACGTAGTGTCACAGAAGGGCAAATCTAAGTTGTCTCTTGACAACTACCTGTATACACAGGAGAAGTTGGGTAGTGGTGGTTATATTATTTGGCGCTGTGAGTTGCGAACCTGCAAAGCCAGGTTACACACTCTCGGTGAGACCATAACACAGACGCCAAGTGAACATAACCATACTACTGCAAGACCTCCCTCGCAGCAACAATGCCATAGAGGCATGGCATCGTGCCTTTGCCAGAACAGTTAGCATCAGCCACCCAACCCGTGCTAAGCTTGCCCGTAAGCTGAGGCAAGAACAACATGCAGATGCCATTCAAAGGAGGCAGTTGCAGCTTGGCCAGCAAGCACCTTGCAAAAATAGTAAGTACATCAGAGTGAATAAAGTCGTGCACTCCATTTGTGAGGATTTTGAAAACAGACAGCCGAAACAATATCTAAAGGACATCGTGGCTGTCGTAGAAATCAATGTCACATAAGTAACCATTTTAAATAAATAACGGAACAGAGTTTTTAACAGAAATAAACTTTTTTAATGCAAGCAAATGAAAGGAAATAAAGTTGTGTACATCAAGCACCACAAACTACAATTAGTCTAGCGCTTTTACCAGAAACTCCCTACTACTAAAGCATACGTCAAGCACCAAAAACTACAATTAGTCTAGCGCTTTTACCAGCAGTCCCAACATTCCCAATACCTTTTGTACATCAAGCACTACCAGCAGCTTTTACAGTAGCAGAAGTATATGCGACATTTAGTCCAGTGCTAATTCATGTGGCGACAATTAGTCTAGGGCTATTTTGACCACACTACTTATTATCTGGCGATATTTTATCCATTTGACGTTTTACCTGCTACTAAATGTCTGCAACATTTTGACCGGGGACTTTACGTCTGTACATGGAGCAAGGCACCTGAAATCTGGATTTTCTAGTAACAAACAAAAATGGATAGACACCCCCCTCCTCCCAATCTCAAATGGCAGCTGGGATGCAAGGAGGTGGGGATAGAGGTATAGAGGTAAAGAATCATTGAAGTCTTCATCCACAATTGGGGCCCAACTGCGCACCTGGTCTCTCTCTTTTATGCCTTCTTCCAGCTGTTACATGGCTTCATAACCTGTCTCCCTTATGAATTCCCAAACACACAAATGCAGGCTCCATCTTGAAAAATAGAAACATAGACTTTGATGGCAGATAAAGACGGCTTGGCCCACCCAGTCTTCCCATTTCCCCTACCTGTTGGATAAGCTGCAGATCCTAGTTAACCAACAGCCTACTTCCTCCTACCCACACTAGAATTGCCTTATGTCTGTCCCATGCATTCTTGAAGTCCCCCATTGTTTTTGACCTCACAACCTACTCATGAAGGTCTTTCTATGCATCCACCACCCTCTCTGTGAAAAAATACTTCCTCACGTTGCCCCTGAGCCGTCCTCCCTTCTATTTTCAAATTGTGCCCCCTGTTCTTTCACATCTCTTCTTCTGAAAGATGCTATCCTCTTGGACTTTGTTGATTCCCTTGAGGTACCTGAAAGTTTTTACCATGTCCCCCTTCTCCTCAAGGGTATACATATTAAGCTCCTTTAGTCTCTCTTCGTATAGCTTCTGTTATAGACCCTGCACCATTTTTAGTTGACCTCTTGTGAACTGCCTCCATCCTGTCTATGTCACTGTAGAGATGGGGTCTCTAGAACTGCATGCAGCACTCCAGATGGGGTCTCACAAACTGTCTGTACAGAGGGATAACAACTTCCTGTTTTCTACTGGTGTTGTCTCTACCTATGCATCCCAGCATCCCACCAGCCCTCCTTACTGCCTTCTCACATTGCTTGCCTACCTTTCGGTCATCTGATATGACTACCCCCAGATCCCTTTCCATTTTTAGGGCTGCAGTGGGTGGAGCCCTGCAGTCCTTTAACTATTGTTGAGAAAAAGGACTCTGCATTCCTTGTGAACTAACAACATGCTGAAGTGTGGAAAAAAAGGCAACTCCACCTGGAAATGCTCCACACTCACACTATCTTTTTTTTTTTTACTTTTGCTGCCTACCTCTCCAGATCGCGGACACGTCTTCACTCTTCAAACTCAGACTGTGAACTGAAGAAACTACTATAGGCAGGAATCAGAAGTTCACAGAATGATCAGAAAATAGGCAGTGTGGCATCAGTGGCAGAGGTAGCCAGGGGCCAATCAGGTGTAATATGCGTGCAAGTTTGCTTGCAAAAACTGCACTTTTTGCACATTTGAAATGCTCATTTTCATTTGTTTCAGTGCTGTCTCTGTTTTAATGAGCTCTTGTTCTAATGTGGAGCCGGCCAACCTTTTTATTTCAAATACTGTGCTACAGTAATCATGAAACATTTGAAACTGCTGAGCAACTTTGGGGTAGAGGACTGCCACTTACTTCATTAAAACTAAAGCGTATGTTTCTGCTATTACAGCACCACATGCTCCGGTTTTCACAGTGCAGCCCCCCCCAACTCACACAGTATCATACAGTAGCCAGTTCGCATATTAAGTTTGCCTTTCAGTAAAATACATTTTTTACTACATCAAAGACTTTTTAAATGCATTATTACAGCTTTATTATAAATACACTAACACTCCTTTTTTTTACACAGTGCAGAGGAAGGTGTGCGGGTCAGGGAAGAGTCCACCTAACCAGACTGCTGTTGCAAGTGTTTAGTGCAGTCATCACTACAGTTGAAAAGGGGGGTGGAAACTTTTGTGTTTCACTATTAGTTCAGTTGGGTTGTAACCCCTTCAGTTCATCCCCTAAGTTTTCTTTTTTTTTTTTACTAATGGGGAATTGGGTCCTAGAGGAGCAGGGGAATAGGAGGTTATTTCATTCTTTTGTGTTTCATTGTGCAGGCACTCAGAGGCTCTTTTTTATGTTTTCTTGTGCGCATGTGCAAGAAACATAATGTGGCAGCTTAGGAGAGAAGTGGGTTGTGGAGGTGCGGCAGTGTGGTGGCCAATGCCAGCACTGCCTTTGTAGGGTTGGCGGTGTGCACCCAATGCAGGCCCAGTGTCCTGATGACACCAGTTCTGCAGAAGTGCCACCAACTTTAAATGATTTGGCCACTGCAATGAGGAGCCACCTTGTCATTGCAGCTTCTGCTGTTCCAGTGCAATGAGGGAGCAACCCGTCATTGCAGGGCGGTACCTTGCCTGGTGTAACAGTATCAGAAATATGGCAGCTCTATGCAGCCACCTCAGAGCCGAAGGGGGTGCCCAATCTCCCTGTCAGCATGCCCCCAACCCACTTCATTTGATGACGGGGAGCCCACTCCTCATCGGCTTACTGTCCCCACCCCCGAATTTCTGTCGTGTGCGCCAGGGGGTGCCCAAATCCAGTTGGCATCATGCGTCCCCCAACAGTCTTTCATTGCTGATGGGGGGGCCAATCCCCTTCAGCTTCTGTCTCCCTTCCCAGTTCAATTTGCCAGTGGGGGAGCACACTCCCAGTCAGCATAATGTCCCTATCCCCCGATTTCTGCTGTGTGCCGAGGGGGTGACCAATCCCGCCGGCATCATGCACCCCCAACCCATTTCTGTGCCGATGGGGAGCCCAATCCCCATTGGCTTTCTTCCCCCTCCCCACAAATGCAGGTGGTACACTGGGAGCCCACCCCAGTGTACCAAACACACCTGTGAAAAAAGGAAACCAACCCGCATTGTCCGTTTGTTTGTTTTTTACCTGAAAAAATGATAAAACGATCCCTTGAAGTGTTCTGGTGTCCCTCCCCCCACTCATGCCCACTCTCTGTGTACTCTACCTCCCCACACACACACACCCACACCCCATACTTACTGCCAGAGCCTGGTGCAATGATCTTTGGTGGACAGGGAACACGTTTGCACTCTTCAAAGCCAACCGTGAACTGAAGAAATGCCGGTAAGCTGTATAATGGCATAAATAGGGTTTTTTTAAACTTTGGTGCATATTTCAGGCATTTTGGGAAATTTTGGAACCAAACTTTCAACATGGGGTTATTGGAACCCTCCTCATGAATTCCGTCACTGTCATGGTGTTATTCGGTCCTGAAAGGTAATTTCACAGTCACTGCATGGAATTATCTTTCAGGACTGATTAATGAAATGACAGTGCCACTGCTCATGAGGTGGGCTCTCAAAAAGCCTATGTTGCTAATTTCGTGAAAAAAATTCCTAAAATTACTATTTTAAGAGTGTGCGTTGTGCAGTTTCCACGCACGCATGTAACTTCACGAATTTGTAATATTTTCACTTCAGATTTTCAGCATTGCCATTTTCCCACACCTTCTTTTGAACAGTACAGCTGTCATTTTTCACATCCTGGCCAAAATGTGTTTGCGCAGTTCTGGCACAGAATAGCGCAGTTGCTGTGGGAAATCAGCATTCAGGACAGATTAAGAAAATGACAGTGACATTGTTCATTAGCAGAGATCCTAAATTGCTTATGTTGAAAATTTGGTGACGAAAGTCCATAAAATGACTGTGTTACAAGCATGTGTTGCGCAGTTTCCAAGCGCCCTTGTAACTTGGCAAATCTGTAATATTTTCATGCCAGATTTTCAACACTAGCATTTTTTCACACCTCTTTATGAACAGTACAGCTGTCATTTTTCACATCCTGGCTGAAATGTGTTTGCGCAGTTCCAGCACAGAATAGCACAGTCGCTGTGGGAAATCAGTGTTTGGGACAGATTAAGAACAAGCAAGTGAGAGGGGCGGAGTGAGCAAGCTGAACAGAGCTCTGTCGGGACTGCTGTGGATTTCTTTGTGGGCAGAAGAAGGTTCCAATGCAGGCAGGAGCCCAGTACAAAAGGGTAGCCTGCAGCGCCGGGAGAAACAGAATGAGTGAGTGAGAGAGTGGAGTGAGAGAGCTCAACGGAGCTCTGTCAGGACTGCTGTGGATTTCTTTGTGAGCAGAAGAAGGTACCAATGCAGGCAGAAACCCAGTACAAAAGGGCAGCCTGCAACGCTGGGAGAAACAGAATGAGTGAGTGAGAGAGGGGAGTGAGAGAGCTCAACGGAGCTCTGTCGGGACTGCTGTGGATTTCTTTTAGGGCAGAAAAAGACACCAACACAGGCAAGAGACCAGCACAAAAGGGCAGCCTGCAGCACCGGGAGAAATAGAACAAGTGAGTGAGAGAGGGGGAGTGAGCGAGCTCAATGGAGCTCTGTCGGGACTTTAGAGTTGCCCACCCTACCGCCCAGGGTCCTGTGTGGTCCTCTATTACAGCAGGGTCTCTGGGGTGGAGACAAAGCAATGACTGGATACTTTTAGGATTGCTGTAATAATAGAGAGTTAGTTGTTCTGTTTATTTCTCTAACTGAGCTAAGTACTGAGCTATACTGTTAGGATTGCTGTAATAATACATATTTATTTGTTCTGTTTATTTCTTTAACTGAGCTGAGTAATATTCAGAGTGCAATAGGATTTCTAACTGGGCTAAGTGAAACTATATGAGGGCTGAGAACAAAAAGTATGGTAGCTGAGAGGTGAAAAACAAACAAGGATGCTGTAGGATTGCTACAGTAATACAGTATCTAACAGATGAGATTTGAGACTGAATTAACACAGTGGGTAAGGGGGCAGTAGGGGGACTAGTGTGGGGGAAACTGGAATTTGAGTAAACAGGGGCCTAACAGTTGTAGTAGGGTACACAAACTGGGAGTAAGATCCCGTAACATAAGATGGGAGCCAAAATGGGGCAGGTGCCGCATGTCAATAGGGCGGGCATCTTTGGAAGGGTGGTTGGGTGTTAGGGTGTGGGTACACCATGATCTTAGACTGTTCTTGGAGGATGGGGGTGTGTATGATCTGTATACAACTGGTTAGTTTGAGGGAGGAACTGTGGAGGCTAGGGAGGAGTCTAACTGGCAGGGCAGGGCAGATGAATATGGTAGGCATCCTGGCGGGGGGGTAGGGGATGGCAAGGGAGGATGGGGGAAGAACAACTAGGGACTGAAACTGATCCCAGTATCAGAGACCCTAGCAGAAAAGAGAGGAGAAGGGAAGGGGTGCCCAAGGTGAGGGGGGACCCTCCTGATGGGGGAGGAAGAGACCACAAGGAGTACCAGAGGAGACAGTAGATGGCTGCAGGAAGGAAGAGACCAGGGGGGCATCGAGGGAAACAAGTAGGAGGCTGGAACGATAGGGGGAAGAGATGTAGGAGGGAGTATTGACTAGGAATAGATTCAAACCTCTGCTATGGGAGAGACAGGGGGAGCAGCAACATACTGAGGGGAGAGGACAGGACAAGCGGGGCATGGCAGGGATGGCAACAGGTAGGGAAGAGATAGTGAGGATGAAAGGGTCTAGGAAGGAAGGAAGGAGGGTGTGACTGGAGGAGAGAAGGCTACGGGAATGGGGAAGGATGGGAAGGGCATCACTATTGGGGTCGAAGGGAATGGGGGCCCTAAATCAACAACAATGGAGATAGTAGAAGGGTTGGAAATCAGCAGGGGAGGAGGGGAGGAGGGGAGGTCGACATGTGAAGCCAAGTAGGAAGTAGTCAGGCTGGGATGGGGTTCAAGGGAGATGGGAGGAATAAGGCAGAGAAAAGGGGTGAGGCGGAAGTAGGGGGTGCAGATACAGAAGTCATAGAGGGTGCAGATAGTGGGGGTTAGGGGCAAGAAAGAATGAATACCGGGGTGGTGGAAGGGGCATTAGAAGGGAAAGGGGTAAAGGACAGGGGTTACTCATCATGGAGGAGTCTATACTGAAAGGGGTGAAATAGGGCAGAAGGGGGGAAGGCACAGCCATAGTTGGGTTGAAACAATCCCTGGGTTGACTGCAGGAGGGGCAGTGCAGGCACTGCTCAAGTGTGCAGTGAGGGGGAGGAAGAAACCTCATTTAGTGTGGCATGTGGGTAGAACCACTTGGCGGGGGGAGACTGTGGAAGTAGTGAGGGAGTTTTGAGGAGTTGGGCAGGCAGTGTAGAGGTGTGGAGTCGGTGGCATCTCTATAGGTACTCGCGGTACCATGTGCAAGCATGGGGAGGAAGGGTAGGGTCAAGGAGTTCAACGATTGGCTAAGGGATTGGTGCCACACCAGAAATGATGGGTTAGTGACTAACTGGGTTACAGTCTGGGGAATAGTGACTTGCATGCGGGGACAGGCTACACTTGAGCAGGGAGGGGAGGGGAATATTAAAGGCAGGATTAAAGGGATATATCTCTAATAAGGTGGATATAAACTAGTGGGGGGGATGGCCAAAAGACTGAGGTTGGTAGAAAGGTCTGGACAGGGGAGCCTAATGAGCTCACCTCCCTAGATGTAGGTAAAGGTGGAGGCATAGTAACCTCGGGAGGGGGAGGACAGAGTGGGCTGAGTGTAATACAGAAGGCACCACAACCCGATAAGAATAAGGAGGAGAAAAGGTGTGGACTACCTGGAGGAGGGACACAGGGCAAGGAGAAGAGTGAGGAGAAGGAGGGGTACTGGTGTAAGGTGGTTCCTCCCAAAGCAAGAAGCATGGGGAACAAACTTACAGAGCTTCAGGTGCTCCTTTCAGAGGGGAAGGTGGACATTGCTGCAGTGACAGAGACTTGGGCCACAGAGTACCATGACTGTGACTTGGCAATCCTAGAATACAGGATATACAAGAGGGACTGGGGGGTTGGAAGAGGGAGTTGCACTTTATGTGAGGAAAGGGATCAAATGCATAAGGGATGAGGGAAAAGAGAAGAGGAGAGGACAGAGGCTCATTGGGTGCAGCTCCTGGAGGACTCCAAAGGCAGAAAGCTGAGGATGTTAGTGATGTGCAGATCACCAACCCAATCCAGGGAACAGGATGGGGAGTTTGCAGAGCAGATAAGGAGGATGTATAGAAAGGGGAGTGTGGTGATTGTGGGGGATTTTAACATACCGGGGTTTGACTGGAGCACCCCAGCCACTAGCAGTACCAGGGAGCAGGTGCTCCTTGATCCATTCTAGAACGGCCTTCTGACACAATTGGTAAGTGGGCCTACAAGGCTTGGTAGCACTCTGAACCTAGTACTGGAAAATGGGGAGATGGTGAGAGAGGTAAGGATGGAAGACCCACTAGCGGGTAGTGACCACCAAACAGTGTGGCTCGTTCTTGCACTGGTCAAGGAGACTGGAGGCATGGGCACTAAGGTGGTGGACTTTAGTAGGATGGACTTTGGGAGGATGGGAGCAATACTGCAAGGGAGACTCCAGGATATAAGGCCGGGGATGGATGCAGAACAAAAGTGGGGAGTCATAAAGACTGGGCCAACAGAGGCCACAGGATCCTACACCAGGGCCAGGAGTAAGAAGAGCAGAGCCAAGAAACCATGCTGGCTGAACAAGGAAGTGCTGCAAGGGGTAAGGGCAAAGAGGGCTGCATACTGGCAGTACAGGACAACAGGAAAGGGAGAGGATAAGGATACTTATAGGAGCTGGTCAAGGGAGGTGGCCAGGAGGGTGAAAAAAGCTAAGGCCTCCAGGGAATTAAAGTTAGCACAGGGCATAAAGGGAGGGGGGAAGGACTTTTTTAGGTATGTCTTGGAAAAGAGGAAATGTAATGAACATATTGTGAGGATAAAGCGAGGAGGGGATTGGGTGGAAAAGGGGGAGGAGCAAGCAGAAATTCTAAATCAGTACTTCTGCTCTGTCTTCACTAAGGAGAGGGATGGTCCACTACCAGCATGGGCTGGGGGGGTGGGGAAAAGATGGGATGAGGTGACGGGAAAAGTGATCACAGGGAGTAGGATTCTAGAGGGGCTGAGTGCAGTAAGGGTAGACAAGACACCAGGTCCTGATGGCATCCACCCCAGAATGCTAAGAGAGATGACAGAGCTGTTGGCTGTGCCACTGGCAGATCTGTTTAACACCTCCCTGGAAACGGGGTGTGTGTGCCCCAGAACTGGAGGATGGCCCATGTGGTGTCCATACACAAGAGTGGGCCTATGGAGAAGCCAGGAAATTATTGGACAGCCAGTCTCACATCCATAGTGGGTAAGCTTATGGAGGTGATACTGAAGAGAGGCTGGTGGCATTCCTAGAGAGTAATGGCCTCCAAGATGTGCGGCAACACAGGTTCATCTCAGGGAGGTCTTGTCAAATCAACCTAATAGAGTACTATGACTGGGTGACAAGGGAGTTGGACAGGGGCCATGTGGTACATGTCTTGTGTCACAAACGCATTCCATAGGTCAGGGCCTCTGCTCCCTCAATGCCATCCTCAGAGCACAATAGTGTGAACAGGTAAAAGACAGAGTAACCCTCCTGTCTGCTTTTGGGTCTGAATCACCTTTAGTCTCAAGTTCTGGGGGGGGGGATTCAAATTGTGAACCTTATGCTAGCATACGCAAATGTACAGGCTCAGATACTACAGTCGGCTCCACTTATACTGCCCTCAGGTATAGTGGGCAATCAGTTTTAGCGGGCAGTTTCATATTACCAAAAGCCATTTCAATATACCTTAATGAGAAATCCTCCTGATAAAATGTGTATTGCCCTCCGTCTATATCAACCACTTATCTGAGCGAAATTACACCTAACGAGGTGTTAACGAACCCACTTAACAAGTACAATTAACTGAATGTATTTTTACCTGACACAAATGCGGCTTCTCATTCTCAGCTCATTGTCAAACTGTGCACAGCTACGTCAGACAGCAGCTACATCAGAAGAATGGCAGACAAATGTAAAGCTGTGTCAGTTAGTGACAAAGGTTGAACTTTAAAAAAAACTGAAGCTTAATCAACAATAAATTAGCGGGACTTAGCACACACGGAAATGGAAGAAGAGGAGGGTGCAGATGATGAGGAGTAGCCTGAGGTTACACCAGACAATGTAAAGAATGCACTGCGGACTCTAAGAAGTGTTATGAAGCAACACCTTGATTTTGAACTGGACTGGTGTGCACTCATTGCAGCGGAGAGGGTGTGGGCCTCTTATTGCTAAGATGAACATCACAGAGTAAACTCTCTGACTTCTACAAGTAAGA
The DNA here is from genome assembly GCA_016271365.2 of Neoceratodus forsteri. Classification (NCBI taxonomy): domain Eukaryota; kingdom Metazoa; phylum Chordata; order Ceratodontiformes; family Ceratodontidae; genus Neoceratodus; species Neoceratodus forsteri. The sequence goes on from CM028129.1 coordinate 32,125,243, forward strand.
ACTAACCAAAATCAAGACGGAGATGTACTTGCTTGATTTATTGCTTGATTTGCTGTGTTAGGTTCATTGTTGGCTATGTTTAATGTGCTGTGGGGTAAAAGAGACCGCAATTGAATTTTTTTTATATGCATTTCACTACTTTACATTATACTGACCGTTCAATATAACGGGCAGTTTGTTTGTGTTTGCACATATGTGCCCATTATAAGCAGATTGGACTGTATTCTCTTCAGGGGGATACAACATTTCTTTCACCTAAGGGCACCTAACCAGGTATCAAAAATGAACCCTTAAAACTCTGTAAGAGACCTTAGGTATATTCTTACCTTTTACCAAGCTTAGTAAAACCATCAAGCTGTTGAACAGTTGTCAGACTTAACCACCTATACGTCACATGCAAAAAGAACTGACAGACACCCGGGCAGTCTTTCAAAGAAAAGGTTCTTTACTAAAAGATGATAAAAATATGAAAAACAATGTAAACACAGAACAATATATCAAAAAGCTCACAATCACATAAAATAACAAGGGAAAATTACAAAGCAAAACTCCTAACACAATACATTTAGATTTTTGCTATCCTCAGATATTGCCTCTGGAAGTGCTCTTAGTTAGATCAGAGACCTGTTTCTCTCAGAGTCCCAAAATAATATGACATACTTTTCAGATACAAGTATCAGTTAACTGTCTCCACACCCCCTTTGTGAGTCATCTAGCGCCTCCTTTTCAGAATTAAAAATTACAAACATGATTTTCCTACCAGAAGGTATGTTAAATAATGCGACATCAGAAGAAAAACACATTTTCTAAATATGACATCCTTTCCTTAAATATTTCTCTTTCATCTTATTGTGAGTCCTGTTCCCAAGGCAGGTGGGGTGTTTGGCTTTACAGTCACCCCACTCCATAAGGACATCTGCTGAAATGGCTGCAGTATAGGAGAATGGGGTGAACTCTGGGGCCAAAGAGTCCAAGGCACACCTCAATGCCTGTCACTGGCTGCAGAGTGGGAGGGTAGGGGATGGAATGGCATGAGCATTACAGTCGGCAATCTAAAGGGTTTATGACCTTTAACACAATGTTGTTACCACATATGTCTTCCGACAGCAATCATAAAAGTTTACAAGGCTTATCCTCTGGCAGATGGTCAGAGCCTAAATTAAGAACAGAACAGAAAACTCTCCTCTGGTCAGGTTACATATCCTGTAGTTTCACTGCAATCTTTATGGGGGGGTACCCATGGAAGCACAGGCTGACTTATGTCTTGGCATCCAGAGCAGTGACAAGTGGGGTGCCACAGGGGTCTGGGCTTGGTGCTATTTGGGCTCTTTATCTTTCATATAGCACATGGAGTGGGGAGCAGGGTTAGTCTTTTCGCAGATGATTCCAAATTGGGGGCAGTGGTGGATGAAGAGGGCGGATTGGAAAAACTGCAAGGGAACATAACTAAACTAGGATGGAAGGAAAGCCATATGAAGTTAGGCTGAAGGAGCTGAACATATACACTCTGGAGGAGAGGAGAGATGGGAGGATATGAATGAATCATTTAAATACCCAAGGGGGTAAATAAACCTAGCACTGAGGGAGTGTTTAAACTGAGGAGTAGAAGAGAGATGAAGGGGCATGGACTAAGGTTGGAAGGGGGCGTTTCAAGAGGAAAATGAGGAGGCACTACTTCACTGAGATGGTTATGTCTAGTTGGAATGTGTTGCCAGATGGGGTGGTAACATGCAGGAGAGTCAATAGCTTTAAGAAGGAGTGGGATAAAGCGAAAGGAAGAGTTAGGGAGGCAGGGGCTGGGACAAGCAGGGTAGGAACTGAGGGGGAAGGAGGTTGGGGCAGCTATAATCTAGGGTGCTAGCTGCACACTCGGGTAGACTTGGATAGACCAATTGGCCTATTCAGCTGGCAGATTCATATGTTCATATGTATGTTTGTATGTGAAATCACAGTGACTCTGTTCATGAGCAGAGGTTCTAGAATGCTTATGTTGAAAATTTGGTGACAAACGTCCATAAAATGACTGTTACAAGCATGCATTGTGCAGTTTCCACCACCCTCATAACTTCACAAATGTGTAGTATTTTCATTCCAGATTTTCAAGATTGGTATTTTTTCAGACCTCCTTATGAACAGTACAGCTGTCATTTTTCACATCCTGCCCGAAATATGTGTTTACACATCTGGCGCAGAATAGCGCAGTTGCTGTAGGAAATCAATGTTTGGGATAGATTAAGAAAATTATACTGACAGTGTTCATGAGCAGAGGTCACAAAATGCCTACGTTGAACATTTGGTGAAATAATTCCACTAAATGACTGTGTTATGGGCATGCTTTGCCCAGTTTCCACGTACGCTTGGAAGTTTGAGCATTTTTAATATTTTCACTACAGATTTTCAACATTGCCATCTCTTCACACCTCACTATGAATGGTACAGCTGTAATTCTTCACATCCTGCCCCATCTGTGTTTTCGTACATCTGGCATACAATGGCATGGTCGCTGTGGGACCTCAACGTTCGGGACACATTCACAAAATCACAGTGCCATTGTTCATGAGAAGAGGTCCCAAATGCTTTCATGAGGTGGGGGTTACAAAAAGGCCATTTTGAAAATTTGCAGTGCAAATACCAACAAACACCCAGGGCGTTAGGGTTTCTAACCATAACTTCCCACCCTGTACAGACTGACAGGCATCGGGGGTGTGACTTTGGATTGCCGACTGTAATGCTCATGCCATTCTACCCCCACCATCCCACCCTGCAGCCAGTGACAGGCATTGAAGTGTGCCTTGGACTCTTTGCCCCAGAGTTCACCCCATTCTCCTACACTGCAGCCATTTCAGCATAAGTCCTTAAGGAGTGGGGTGACTCTAAAGCCAAACACCACAAGGCACACTTCACCACTTTTTTGTGTCTGCAGGATAAGGTGAGTTGAAATGGCATGAACGTTATGGGCGACAACTCAAACACATACCCCAATGCCTGTCTGACTCTGCAGGGTGGAGATGGGGTTTTCGTGAAGTTCACTACTTCATAGCAGTTCCTCTTCTGCATCTGTCTAACTCCTGCATTTCCAATGCTAATACCAGCACGCAAACATTCAGCATCGACAAATGCTTGTTTTATTAGGAGCCAGGGAACAACGACTGCAGTGTATGACAGCACCAGGAAGTAGGTACTGGGAGGCTCCTTTTAATCTGTAGCACAGTACCAAGTTCTTTTTTTAAATTCCAAGCTGGGGAGCAACAGCCGCAGTGTATGACAGCACCGGGAAGCAGTGTGTGGGCTGATATTTATGTTTAATACAACAGAGTGACCTGATTGTTTTTCTGACACCGGGGGTTATATCAGGAGCCAAGGTTTAACACAAGGTACTGGAGTGACCTGATTGTGTTGCCAAACACAGAAAACTACTAAGAGTAACAGAGGTTCCATTCAGACTACAGGAGTGACCTGATTGTGTTATTGGACTCAGGGGAATACAAAGAGGAGACAGGGTTTCAATCACACTGCAATAGGATGCCCTAGGAGCCAATCACACTTGTAGAAAAAAGGTGCCAATTTAAACAAAGACATTGGGAGCATTTAAGGCTTGCCCTAATCAGTAAATGTCAATAACACTCGTTTTTTTCCACAGCACCACCACAGAGGAAGGGGTGCGGGTCAGGAAGATCCCATCCAACCAGACTGCTGTTGTTGGTGTTTAGTGCAGTTTAGAGCCTGTGATTATTTTTCCAACCTCTAAGACCTCTCGTGCAACTTTAATTGTTCCCTGCTAAATCAAGGTTTCTCTAGTTTCCATGGAGAATTTAATGTAATCTTGGGATAGGGCTGCCTAAATATACACAGAGTATCATTGCTGCCATGTTAACACAGTATTGGGCTAATACATATTAGCCCAGTACATGTAAACATGCCAGCAATTATAGTCTTAGATATTTGTTTAAAGCATAAAGAGCAGGGCAAGTGGTAGCGCTGCTAAGGAATACCGTAGGTTGGTGCTTCAGAAGCTGTGTGTGCATGTGCGTCTCCTGGGGAATTTTTTAGTGATGGAAGTTGGCACTTTGTGTTACAGGTATAGTAACTCTCCTAGTCTGCTGCTTTTTCTGCCATCAGCCAATCACAAATCACCATTCACCAGACTCTCTTTTTATAATTTATATTAAACAGTCAGCTAGGCAAATATTTTGCAGAACATTTGCTTAACTTTGTAGAGCATGGACTTCTGACATCCTAGAACCATTATCATGTATGTCCAAGGTCCCTGTTTTTTGCCCCTGCAAGAAAGAATGCAAATGGGCATCACTCACTCTCTGCTCCACACAACCCTGTCCTCCACATCCCCCTTCCCCGTTTATTCACACACACACACACACACAGGCATTTCATTTAGGGGTTGCAGCTAAGAGCTTGTGATTTTTTCCCAACCTCTAAGATGTCTCCAGCAACTTAAAATTTGCACCTGCCCCCTCCTCCACTTCCCTCTTTCCCCATTTATTCACACACACACACACACACACATATTTCATTTAGGAGCTGTAGATAAGAGCTTGTGATTTTTTTTTAACCTTTAAGATGTCTTCTGCAACTATAATTGTTCCCGGCCAAAACAAGATTTCTCTAGTTTTCATGTAGAATTTAATGTAATCGGGGATGGGGCTGCCTAAATATGCAAAGAGTATCATTGTTGACATGTTTATATGTATTGGGCTAATACATATTTGCCCAGCACATGTAAACATGCCAGCAATTGTACTCTTTGCATATTTAGGCAGCGCCATCCCCTGATTACATTAAATGTTCCACAGATTGCCAGCAGCCCCATCCCAGACCTTGCATCACAATTTTGCTACTTTCCAGGGTGGGGCTGTGTATCAGTAGGTATAGTTTCAAGAAATGAGAGCAAGAAATTAAAGGATGTTCAAGATATTTCAGTAGACCATCTCGCTTTTCCATGGCACTGAAATATGTCAGGCAAACGTTAGTCAGTCTGCTTAGGTAGTATAATAGGGTAGGCTAAAGTGGCTCTCAAGCTTTAGGCTTTATCAGGAGATCAGGATAACCCTGGGGGGAAGGCAGCCACGCAGTATCTCTCAAACCCTGACTACCCCATTCAAGGTAAATGTGTGAGTCATGGTAGTAATATTGTTTGTGCCCTGGAATTAAAAATATTTCACTCCTAAAGCCTGGTGCCACAGCCACACCCCAAAAAGTAGCATAATTATGATGCAAGGTCTGTGGATGGGGCTGCAGATGATCTAAGGAGAATTTGTTTTATAAACTGCTACAGAGCCTCTTTGATGTTTGCCGTACAGACAGCCCAGCTCCCACTCAACACTAAGAAACAAAAGAGCTTATGTTTCCACATAGAAGTGTGACATGCCTGCCAGTACAGTAACAACTCTTAAATTCTTGCAGAACAGCCACACTATCATTGATCACATGAAACATTATTTTAAAAAACTTGCTTTTTGTCCAAACCAGGGAGCATCTCTCATTCACAAAAGGAGTGTCAAGACATGACTTGTCCACATACAACTATTAATTTTTTTTTTTTATGGACCATGGCATATTTTGCTAACTCTGCCTATTTTTTTGTTACTTTGAGCACAGTATTACTTTCTAGCCCTGTTGTTCCTTTTCTGTACCCTGGTATGACCTGCTAGCTTTGCTGGTGTTTTGTGATTTTTTTGTAGTTTTCGTGTGTTTTTCTTATATGTTTTTTATGTGCCTTATAAGCAGCATTATGTAATATTAATGTGATGTTTGCTGCTATTGTTTAGCATCCACCATCAGAGAAGATACCTCATCAAAGCAAATTAAAACATAAATGTTACTACATATGTATCTCCACTATTTTCAGAAGTATGAGATCCAATTCATTCAGTAATGCATCAGAATACTTGGAGGCAGCTTAACACAAATAAGCTGCAATTTTGGTTGTTGCCAAGGAATATAGAAATCCCATTAGGCACATTCAAGGCGGCAAGCCTACCTGGACACTTGGTCACACCAGGCACATAAACTCATTCAAAAACAGTAGGAGCTTTATGGAGTAGACACTCTGGCCCAGATATTCAAAAGAGTTGAGCCATGCACAATAGGGTTGTGCCTGCACAAGTCTGAAAATGTGCCATTCTGCGATATTCAGCAGGAGGCAGTTGCACCCCCCCAAATCATGCTGAGCAACAGTGCAATGATAATGAATGCATGCGCAACTGAAAGGGGAGGAACCGTGCATAAATGGCACAGTGCAATATTCAACAACATGCACTATGTGCAATAGGGAAGCCAGTGTAAGTTGCGCCATAGCAGAAATTAGACAAAATAAAAGGGAACAAGGGAGAGGCGCAAGAACGCTACAGGGAAGCCACATGAGGGCAAAGTCTAGCAGGAAAAACTGGGCAGCAGAGACACACAGGGCAGGCCAGGAAAGGGCACCTGGAATCAACAGGCACAGGGGAAGGTGTGGGGAGCCACAGTGCAGAAGGGGGAAGTACACCACACAGCAGTGAGGCCAGCACAGGCAGGTGTTCCCAGTGCAGGGGAAGTAGCAGCCAGCACAGCGGGGGGAAAACAGAAACAGCTGCAGGGGTGAAAACAAGCCAGGGACATGGCCAGTGCCACCATCCAGATGGAGGCCGTAATGAGGGGGGTGAGAAGGTGGGCAGCAGGGGGGGCATGGCCGTGGAAGGTCCCGTCAGCGGTATGCCCCCAACAGGCAGTACCAAGCCCACACCAGCTCCGAGCTGTACAGTGATACCAAGATTGTGGGCTGATACCACCTGAATCAGGCAATTCTGAGGCAGCTCTGTGAGCTGTGCAGTGATGTGATGCCGGCACCCACACGACGGAGCCATTCCCTGTCAGTGAAGATGAAAGTGACAGCTTGCATGTGCTTGCTTGCCACGGGTACCTTCCAGAGACCAACTGGGGACACCACAGGCATAACCCAATCAGTCACATCACATCACCTCACCCAATTCCTCAGCGCACTGCTGCAACATGCTGCGGAGTACATCCATTTCCCCAGCACACTGGCGGAGTGCACAGCAAACATACAGGAGTTCCACAGGGTAGCACGCATGCCTGGTGTGCTAGGGGCAATAGACTGCACCCATGTGGCCATCCGCACACCACCTGGCCCAGAGTGGGCTGCATATATAAATCGCAAGGGCTATGCCAGCATCAACTGCCAGGTGGTGTGCGATGTTGGGGGCACATAATCAATGTCTGTGCCACGCACCCTAGGGGAGCACATGATGCCTTCATCTGGCACCAGTCAGCACTGTGCCACAGATTCGAGAGTGGGGATATCCCTACTGACCACCTAGTGGGTGAGTATGCAAACCACATGGACAATCATAGGGCTTGGGGGGGCATGGTCAGAGGTGACATGGGTAGTGACCTACATGGCCCGGGGCAGGGCGATGCTGATCACCAAACTAACCTCCACCCTCTACACATAGGTGACAGTGGATACCCACTCTGTCCCTGGCTCCTCACACCCTACCAGCGGCCCATGAACCCATTGCAGCAACACTACAATGAGGCACACGCCAGCACATGTAATGTCATTGAGCCAGTGTTCGGGATGCTGAAGGCATATTTCCGTTGCCTGGACACCTCCAGTGGTGCCCTACAGTACAGCCCCTCAAAGGCCTGCGGGCTATACTGGCCTGTTGCATCCTGCACAACATGGCCAACGATTGTGGGATAGCCATACAGGTCAAAGAGGGGGACAGCAATGGGGACGATGAGGATGCCGGTGACAATGGTGATGGGCAGCCCCCCCTTGGCCGACTGGGCCCCCAACTGCTCCAGCTGGCACAGCTGCACCGGGACACCATCATGGAGGGGCACTTCAGCCAACCCAGGTAAGTCATGGGGCCATGTGCTACCAAAAGTGGCTAAGGCACAACCCACAAACACACATTGTCACACACCAGGGGTGCATTCTGTCAAGGGAAGTGGCCGAGCATGGAACCACACACACAGCCAGGGATGGGTGAGGTCTAACATGCCACACAGATGGACACACACACACACACACACACGTACTAGACATGCACAAAGGGTAGAAGGCACACCAACCCAGAATGCCACCCCTAGCCACACACATGTCCACAGACCACCATGCCCACTGCCTGTCCTTGTGCATGTGTCAGATGCTGAGCACTATTGCACATTAGTGTACAGCACAATGTAGGCATCATCATGCACAAGCAACTGTGGACGGCAGCTGGGAGGGTGTACAGATGAACTGTGTGTCCGCGTGTAGGGCTGGGTACCCACCCGTGCAATGCCCGCTGAATGACACAATGCACATAGGGCAGCACCAGACAGTAGCCACGTTGGGAGACAGGTCAGTCACGTGACACAGTGCCCAGCCACCACAGATGCGTGGGCGGCCCCACTGAGACCCGCCAGCACTGACAGGCTGACCACTGGCCTCATGGGGTGGCACCGATGGTTCCCCAGGGGTTCCACTGTGTGAACATGATATGCTCACACAGGGGTCTGCAGCACACCAAACATGCCTGCACAAGGCGTGCTCTGGATGCCCACAGCTGAACCCGGTGTTGACAAGGAGGGTGTCGCATAACTCTGGGAATGGGGGGTGGACAGTGCACTGCGTGGTGTCTGTGACACATGGGCAAATGACTGTGTGCCCATTGTGGCCATGACAGCAGTGAATGCCTGTGTCTGCCTGTCAATGGCAGCAGTCACATCCCCCTGCAACCAGTCCATCCCTGCCAGGATCAGAGCGGTGTCTCTGCTGCGATGCTCCTCTGCCCGCTCCACAGCCTCACACAGTGCATCCACCAACGTTGCAAGCTGCATCTGCTGGTTGACTGGTGCTTGCAGTATGTGGGTGTGCTCATCCAAGAGGTCATCTGCCTCCTCGGCATCCTGTCCCTCAGGGCGTGCATGACCCTGATGCCCAGCACCCCTTGAGGGTGGGCGCTGCACACCAGGACCAGGTCTGGGCATGTCCACAGGTGGTGCACTGATGCTGCCCCCTGACCCTGTACCCCCAAGCCCATTGGCCAACTGCTGATGCTGCCCCTTACCCGTGACTGTGCAGTCCCATGCATGTTCCAAAATCCACAGTCCACACTCCCAAACAGCATGCAACTCACCAATAGACTGCAGTAACTGACTATGGCCAGTGCAGCCCGATGTCACACTTTTATAGTGCAAACCATGCAAATGAGGCAAGGCGCAACTTTAAGTGGATGCAAATTGCAGTGCTGCACCATTGAATGGCTGATTAGCTGATTTGCATATGATGACTGAATATTGCACTGTTATGCTTTGCGCAATTGTGTTGAACGTGCTAAGGGCTCAGTTCTGTGACATGTGCAGTACACACCTCACTGCGCATGCCCGGGTTGCTGACACAGGAGTCTGCCACGCTGCTGACGTGCTGTGCATGGGAGGCAATGCAGGGCACAGACACCATTGTGCCAGTGGCACTACAGCGATGTTCACCTATATGGCACTGTGGCATTGGGGCATCATAGGTGCACTGGGGCAGCAGCGCAGTAGTCTGCTACTGGAGGTAGCACACAGGCACCCAATCGCGCTACATGCATTGGGTTCCAATGACACTGTGCCTGTCCATGCGCCACAGACCCTTGACCCTGTGCCCAACCTTTGTCCCCTAGGCACCATGCATTAGGCATGGGTGCACCACTATCGTGCTGTTCGGTGACAGCGTGATACGGAATGGCAGCGCTGTTCTGCGCAGCATCTGCACTTGGTAGAGCCGTGCTGCAGAGTGCCATTTTGAACCGACTGAGCAAGTGAGATGGCGCGGAGGAGGGCTGCCCAGTGGACCCAAATTGAACTGGCCAACCTGGTGGCCATTGTTGAGCCACTTTATGGACCACTCTTTGGGGAGGCACCCTTGGACAGGTCCAGGAGCCAAGTGTGGGAGGAGGTGGCTGACGCCTTGGAGGAGGCCACAGGAAGGGGGCAGATGGTGAAGCAGTGCCACCACAGGTATGGCGACTGTGGAGGAGGGAACCGGACCTGCTTGCCTGCTGAGGGCACATGCCAGGAGGGGCACGGTGCCATGGCCAGGTAGGTGTTATATCCACACACTTTTATCTTCCATATGGGTATCATGGTTGTATGTGTCCAGAACATGGGAGAGGGACCATCCATTGTTGGCTGTGGTGGTGTTATTACGTCCGGGGTGGGTGGGTCTGGCTGGGGGAGTGCACACACATGGGGGCAGGGGGACTTTGCTACAGGAGTGTACTGATGTTGCTCTCTCCATGTTTGCACCACAGGGCCGGAAGAGAGGCATCTGACCAGGGAGCTACGGTGCCAGCAGGATGACAGAGCCGCTAGGAGGGGTGACTGTCCACAGCACCAGAGGGACCGGTCTGATGATGGTGATTGCCATACCTCCATGATTACTATTGCATGCTGTGTAACAGGGTGGGCAGCGTGGCATGGCCACCATCCATTGACACCACTGCCATGCACGCAACTTGTTACAGTTAGCACTGTCCAGTGGCACTGCATGTCTGGGAGTGCATCAATGGTGGTACATGTGTGCACTGGGCACATGACTGTGGCACTACCTTCATACTGCATAGCCAAGTCACTGTACGGCCATGGTGGTGCTGTGCAGGACATGGGCCGTGGGTGTGTGCAGTGGTCCACATGGCTGTGGCTGCCTGGGTGGGCAGATCTCGTGGACACGGTCACTGTGGGTGGTTGCACACCATCACAGGGGCGTGGCACATGGCTGTATGCCATGCACAATGGGTGGGCTGCAGGAGGATGGACAGTCACACCTATTGACTCTGCTCCCTCATCCTAGGTGACTGGTGACTCCTGCAAATACAGCAGGGTATTAATGAGCTGCTCCAGGTGGTGAGGGAGACATTGCAGCTCCTTCAGCGCATACACCGCCATGGGGTCAGGAGGAGACAGAGGAGCACACATCGGCACCAGGAAGAGGAGGACAGGGGTGGCCATTGATGTCCCCATGCCCTGACTACCACCTTCCCCCCTTTGACACACCCTCACTCCCCTTCTTCTCTCTCCCATATGTTCACCCCTGCCCCTTACCCACCCCACCTTGTTTGTGGCCCTTCCCCCACACATTTGTACATAGTTTTGTAAATAGTTCTTTTTGATATTTTTGAATACAAATCTTTTAATATGAATACTGTGGTGGTCTCTGATTTTCAGCGGACTATAGGTGCTCAGCTGCAGTGGTGTGTATGGCGTCAGGGGTGGTGCAGTCATGGGTATGTGTGTGTGTCCGTGGGGAAGTGACTATGGTGTGGGAGTAGCTATCAGTCAGTATCTGTGGTGTGTGTGTTGTGCCCTGTGCACTGGATGACTGTGTGCAGTGGTCCATGGTGCATGCTCTGTGTCTATGGATCCCCTGTCAGCCCATCCATGGCCTGTGCAGCTGACACCCTTGCATGTCTGTGACCTGCACGGTCTGCTGGCATGTCAGTGGTGGCTGTCCATGCAGGGCAGCCACTGTACCCGTCACAATGCTGGGTTGCCTCCTGTCACTGGTGTGGTGCATGTCTGCCTCGGGTAACACTGTGGCCTCCACAGTTGTTGTCCCACCTCCATGCTGTGGCTTGTGTGTGTTGCAGGGGATGTGCACCACTGTCTGTGACTTGTGCTCCAGGCAAATGATGGTGGCGTACAGGTCCACAGTGCCTGCGCAGGGTGGCTGGCACTCCTGTACCATGGAGGACTGCAGGCTGTGTGTACACGGTTTCCATGGGCCCATGCTGGGGGCTTGGTTGCCCTGCTACTGCATCCCTGTGTTGTTGTGCCCTTGGGTATGGGTGGGTGTTTGTCCATGCACTGTGTTGCATCCAGTGTGGTGCATGCTTCCATGCACCACTGTGGGTGTCTGCACTGGCTGTTGTGGCCAGTGCTGGGTCAGGGTGTGTCCTTGGGAGGGTGTGCAGGGTGCTGTACCACTGGTGGTGGTGTCTGGGGCATGCTCTGTCATGTGTAGGGTACTTTGTGTGCCGATGCATGGTTGGTCTCTCAGCTGTACCTCGGGGGGGCTGTGCATGGTGGCACTGTGTATGCCATTGTTGCATCACTGTGTGCTGTCACCCACTGATGGGTGCTCATGGTGGGGCTGCCTTGCATCATTCTGTGGTGCACAGGATTGCATTGTCACAGTGGGGGTGGTGGCATGCATGGGGTTTCCTGCAGTGGTGGATGCTGCTCCTGGGCAGGGTGTCTGGGGGTCATGGTGCAGGGTGTGCTCTGCATTGGGGGGATGGTGTGGCATGGGGTGGTCGGCCCTCCTTGTGTGCTGGTCATGCTTGCCAGGGGGTGTGATGGGGCACCATGGCCCAGCTGTGGGTTGGTTGCTTGTCTCAATGGGCCAGTGGTTATTCCAGCCCTCCCCCAGTTGTGCAGTGCATGGGGTGGAGGGGGACAATGTCTGTTCTGCTGTGTGTTCCTCTGCTCATCTGTGGCATGGGTGGTGGGCCCCTACATCCCTGGTTGTGGTATGGTGCAGGTTGTGCGATGTTCAGTTGTCGGCTGTAGGCGCATCTTGACCAGCTCAGTTTTTGAATATCGCACCTCTTGCACATGGACGAATTGGACTTGTGCTTGCTCCTGCTATTGCGCACTTTTTGGGTGCAGTTTGAATATCTGGACCTCCAGCCCCAATGTATCACCCCCAATATATCAAATGATTCTGTCACGCAGTTCGTCACATTAGGAGCTCCAAATCAAGATGCAGTACAAAAAGGCAAATTCACACAGAAAAATCCACACATTTATAATCAAAGTTAGAAAAACAAATAATGTCCAGCAGACACTCCATTAAATAAATGCCTGCTGGATTATTTATTTTTCTAACTTAGATTATGAATGAGTGGATTTTCTGTGTGAATTTGATTTTTTGTACTGCATCTTGATTTGTAGCTCCTGTATATAATAAAGTGAAGAACTGCATGACAAAATCATTCTGACACGTTGGGGCTGACTTTTTATCCTGGGGTGTCTTTAGTGCTCCTACTGTATTTAAATGAGTTTATGTGCCTGGTTTGAGCATGTGCCGGGGTATGCTTGCCTCCATGAATGTGCATAATTACATTTCCGTATTCCTTGGCAAAATAGCAGTCTTATTTTTATTAAGCAGTCTCCAAGTATTCTGATGCATTTCGGAATGGACTGGCTGTCACACTTCTGCAGATAATGGGGGTCAATATTTAGTAACATTCATTTTTATGTTGCTTGCACGCATGTGCAAGAAACATAGTGCCATCATCAGAGATTTCGGAGGTGTGTCACCTCCTCCTCCTCCAATTCAGTCAGTGAGCTGGCAGGCGTGGCCCCTGTAAGCCAATGCATTTTGGAGCTGTCTATGACACGCTCCAAAATGCAGTGGCATACAGTTGAAGAGAGCTACGCTTCAGTGAGCACCGATAAGAAGCATAGCTCCTCCCACACGCAGGCGCATGCGTTCCTCACTCGCATGTGTAGCCGACGGGTGCCCAACTCACCGGCTGAGCTGCATCGCTCCCCCCAACAGTAGTTGGTGCCATGCTGGGAGCCCACCGCAGCGTGGCAATCAGTCCTTTGGCTGACGGGGGTGCCCAATCCCCCATCGGCTGAATGCCCCCCTGTCCTTGTGCCATGCTGGGAGCCCACCCCAGCGTGGCAAATGTCCCATGACGTCTTTTTTTTTTTAAACCTATAAAACAAAAACGGTCCCGCGGCGCATCTCCCTACCCCCCCACAACCCGCACCCACCCACTGTGCACCCAGCTCCCCACCCCTTACCCCATACTTACCTCTGGAGACTCCAGCGCGATGATCTTCGGTGGACCGGGAACACGTCTGCACTCTTCAAAGCCGACCGCGAACTGAGGAAATGCCGGTAAGCTGTATAATGGGCTAGATGGGGGGGGTTCAACTTTATTGCATATCTCAGGCATTTTTGGGAATTTTTGCACCAAACTTTCAACATGGGGTCTTTAGGACCCCTTCTCATGAATGATCTCACTGTCATGGTATTATTCGAGCCTGAAGGGTGATCTCGCACAGTGACTGCACAGTGACTGCGAAATCACCCTTCGGGCCCGAATAACACCATGACCGTGACATCATTCATGAGAAGGGGTCCCAAAAACCCCATGTTGAAAATTTGGTCCAAAAATTCCAAAAAATGACTGTTTTACAAGTGTGCATTGCGCAGTTCCTACACAGGCTCGTAAGTTCGTGAAATTTCAATATTTTCACTCCAGATTTTCAACATTGCCATTTTACCACACCTTCTTATGAGCAGTACAGCTGTCATTTTCACATCTCACCCAAAATGTGTTTCTGCCTTGTAGCAGAATGGCGCAGTCGTGTTTGCAAAATCAATGTCGGAACAAATTAAGAAAATCACAGTGACACTGTTCATGAGCAGAGGTCTTAAAATGGCTATGTTGAAAATTTGGTAAAAAAATTCCTAAAAATGACTGTTTTAGTTGCGCAGTTCCTATGCAGGCTCATAAGTTCACAAATTTTCAATATTTCCACTCCAGATTTTCAACATTGCCACTTTACCACTTCTCCTTATGAGCAGTACAGCTGTCATTTTTCACATCCTGCCCAAAACGTGTTTCCGCCCATGTAGCGTACAATGGCGCAGTTGGTGTGCAAACTCAATGTATGGGACACATTAACAAAATCACACTGACACTGTTCATGAGCAGAGGTCTTAAAATGGCTATGATGAACATTTCATGAAAAATTTCCTAACAATGACTGTTTTACGAGCGTGCGTTGCGCAGTTCCTACGCACGCTCGTAAGTTTGCAAATTTTCAATATTTGCACTCCAATGACTTCCAAACACCTAAACAGCACATAGAAGCAAGCAACATTCGGCATTGACAAATGCTTGTTTGATTTGCATCAGTGGAGTATTATCTTCTCTTGCAGTTGCAATGCTTGACTCCGTTATCCAATCATTGAATCTCTTTAGAATAAAATTATGTGGTGTCCAGTGATTAACCTTTCACATAGCCAATCCCCATAACACTTTTAACATGCTTGGTGTCTAGTGGTCCACTCTCCCTCCCTCAGTCTTCAAAGCACAGTTAATTTTTTATTCCTAGCATCCTGTGAACTTCATTATCTAGTAATCATCTTTGCATTAAGCCACACTGAACTTGTGTCCTCTGAGACAAGCTAGTGTCACACAGTAATATATGCCCTTGCAGCCACAAATACATTGACATCTACAGAAACCACCCCACCACCACCCCACCCATCCTCACAATCAATCAAATATCCACATGCACAAATTGCATTAGTCTATTATATGGTATCAGGTATTTAGTGTAGGTAAGCCTCTGCACTATTGTCCGACACAGTGTGCAGCTGTGACTGAGCTTTGGTACGAGAGTTTTTTTTTCTTTATTTCATTTCTTTGTGTAAATGAATTATGAATAAATCAAGTGTGACAATGATCAAGTACTTTATTAACTGTGTCTTGTCTGTTCATTCTGTCTTGGTGCGGTAAAAAGGGAAAAAATGCTAGCAGATCAACCAAGAAAGACAATAAGTCACATAAACTTGCACAGAATAGATTGGATTTTTGATACCATTTCTGATTGTGCCAGTGCTGGTCTGTGTTGTATGTGTGGGGTTGAGGTGAGGGGGTTGCCCATGTTAGAGTAGCGCTGACATACCAGACTACATATTAGGTATTCAATTTATGGATAGGTTTAGTCCAGTTTGTATTTTCACCTTTGTGAAAATTTTTATTTGTTTGTTTGTTTTTCAAATTGTTCACCCATTAGCTTGCATTTCCCATCATGTCATTCACTGAGCCAGTCGTCTAAGCTACTTTTCTAGTCAGTGTCAACCCCCCACTCGTTTGACTTTGTAAACAGTTAAAAATACTCAGTCATCAACTAATACCCCCCAACACAGTCAAAACTCCTCATTCAAACAATTGCATTGTATTATTACATTGTTACATGTATGTATTCTACAGAAGCATATGCACTAACACCCCATGGCTGACATAATGAAGTAGAGTTTAGTTAAGCCTGCAGATAATTTTTTGTTTGTTTTTATTTATTTACTTACTTTTTTCTCTCTGTATAGAGGTAATACAAGTGCATCATGTGCAACATGGAGAAATTTGACAGGTCTCTGCGTTTTGTTCATACTTTCTTACATATACCTTTAAAAAAATCCAGCTAGTGTCATTTGACAACCTGATGATAAAAAAAAAGATAACATAAATGCAAACAGGGTAGGCTACCTTTTTGATATTACAGATTGTGTCGGTGCTGGAGTGCATGTGTGTATCTTTGTGTGTGTGTATATCACTGTGAGTGAGTGAGTGTGTGTGTGTGTGTGTGTTAGGGTGTGTTGGTGTGTGTGAATGTGTGATTGTGTGTGTGAATGTGTGATTGTGTGTGTGTGTGTGTGTGTATGTATCGGGGGGTGACTCACAAGGACAAACACAATGAAAGACTGGAAAAGTAAAGATCAGATGTGTACAATTTACACAACATCCAAACAAGCAATTCAATTAATAAATAGAAAGCAAATTACAATAAAGGTCCAAAATTAATAGTCAAATTGCTGAGAGTCACCTACTAAAAATGTTTCAAGTACAGTTAAGGAAAAACCCTGACATCTTCAATCTGAATGTCCATGGAGGAACTGGTTGAAGTCTGGAGATTACTGACAGCATCACCAGCTACATTGTTGCACATCAAACAATGACAGTTTAATTTTCTTCTAAGAGTATCTGTTTTTTTAATTAGCTAATTCCAGCTGCTGTAAGCAAAACCCCTTTAAGTCTCCTTCAGTGCTAGTTCTTCATTAAATGGATGTTGTTTTAACCTTTCTGATTATAAACATCCATACCTGCAGGACAAAGGGAACGTATGCAGCAGGAGCACTGTCAGCAGAAACAAAACAAATATTATTCCACCTCCGTTTTAGCAAGAGTCTTTACATTAAACGAAAGTAGTTCATAAAAAATATTAGATGCAATATGTTTTTCCTGTTTTTGGTAAATGTAATCTAGCTTTTTAAACTAATGTAACCTAGTCTTGGATTCAAAATTAAATTTCCTGGGGCCCAATTAAGGCGTAAATGCAGTGTGCCAGTCCCGATGGCGCAAACCGCAAGTTAAGCCAGCGACATCATGCATATCGCAAGGATTCCAAAAGAATACTTACACCGCAACCTGCATCTGCTATGACAAACACAAGTTATGACACAGTTGTGCCAAAGAAAGCCTACACCACTGCGTAATGTGGCTTGCGACATGTGTAATACAGCAGCACCATGAAACTGCTATTCCAGAACAGGTGGTGTAAGGAAAAACGCTGGAGGAAGGTAACATAAGTTAGAACAAGGAATAGCTGTCCTAGCCAGAACATAGGCCATAGAAACATCCCACCCACATAGCCAGACCGCAGCCTACCTCCGAACCAGTTGGCCCCATAATGTGGAACAAATGGGCAAAATGTGGAACACCAATCAAACGTTCCCGAGGAAGACCAGGACACTGTGAAAGTGATCGGAGCATGGGCAGACAGGCCATTAGGAAGTGAATAATATATGAGCTTCAGTATGTATCATAGCATGGTGCAATAATGGCCTAGCACTGAATGTGGGACAAAGCTTCACAATGTGGAACAGGGAACTGTTGGGAAGTACAATGAGGAACTGTGTCACATAACGTGGGACAGTTGAGAGGTATGGACTGCAGACAGCAGTGTAGTGGGACACTCAGCACAGTCAGCAATGGGAGCTGAGCTGGGATAGCAGAGACCTGTGAGTGCAGACAACACCACCACTGCCCCCCAAGCACCACCATGGTGACACTCGCAGCAGTGCAGGGGACACACTGTGGTGCAACGCAGCCCTGAAAATGGCATGGCATCCATGACAATGCCACCGTGTCACCAGGGGAGGTGAAACTGGCAGCCAGGTGCAATGTGACATGAGTGGCAGCAATGGAGCTGGAACAGTGCCCATATGTGTCATATAGCAGGTGTGAGGCAGGACCGTGTTCGTGGGATGGCAACACAGGCACACACAGAGGACCACAGAACACATGGACGATGGGCATGGAGTCACAGGAGGTGAAGGACACACACAGGACAGAGAAACAATGCCATGACAATCGTGCCACCAGGCACACTGCCCCTGCCATGGCCACTGATACATGTAAACAGTGCAACCACAACAGGGACACAGCAGCTGGTGGCACAGATCTGCAAACATATGGCACTGAGGTGCACCAATGTGGTGTGCCACTGGTTCCACCCACAGGGACAGCTATTTTACTTGGTGGAAGGGAGCCATACAGGCATAAGGCCACCACACAGCCAAGACATGCATGGTGTTGCGGCATGTGTCCCGGACCATCACGGTGCACTGCAACATACAGGGCACCATGCAGCCACAACCACTGGTGTGCACCCATGGCTGTGAGCTAGACAGCCAGCACACAGATACCATGTGTATGGTGAGGACATATTGGGGACGGTGCCGGACCACCACATGTGTGCTCCCACATGCCCGGTGACATACACACGCACACACCCATGCATACCAGAGACAGACGCGCAGAATCAGGTGTGCAAACACAGCATTTAATGACCATTATGAAATGGGTAGAAAGAATGCTGAATTCTGATTGGCCGAGAGCTGCTTTCATCTGGGCCATTATCCCAGCACAATGGCCCAGCTGAATATATTATGTTTAAAAATGCATGACATTTTCTAAAAATGACCCATTTCATAATCGCAATAAGGCACTCCAGGGGGTAAGTTATGGCAAGCTAACAGCCTTTCTTGGGTGGTGGAAGCCCTCAGTTATGTCTCGTGCTTCAACCCACCCTGAAAATGGCCATTATCCCACCATAACACACCCCCTGTCATGCCTTATTGCTTAAGCAAGACACAGTATCATACATGGTAAACAGTAACAACAATAACAACAACAACAGCAGGAATGCAAACAACCCCTCCTACCACCCACACAATACACCCATTCTGTACAGCCCAACCACACCGGCCCAGGTGGACATCCCCCTCACCCCATATGTACATGGCCCCCCTATGTACAAGGCCCTTCCAAACCCATATGTACTGTGCCTGCCCCAACAAACATGAACACCCCGCAGATGACCCCACCCCATATGGACCCCATCCAGGCATGCCCCCCCACTCACTCTCCCACATGGGCTGCAGTCCCCTGTACACCACACACCACCCACCAGCCCCCCAACCCACATACCCACAACAGGCTGTCCTCACCCCCCCACAGGCCCATAGCTGCCAATGGGCCCAAGACAGTAAGGTCCACTGTCCAAGGCCGAGTCCATTGTGTGTAGTGCTAGCGCCTCTGAAGTACTGCAAGGAGGGCACCCAGGGAGCTGTGCAGGTGCCACATCAGCCATAATTGAGTACACCAGCACCATGAGCTGCTGGTTACCCGCCGGCAGCTGTCCTGGGTACAGCACACCCTGCAGCCCAGGCTGACCCCCAGGTGACCCAACACTGGCATCCATTTCACCTGACATTGCCTGGTCCATGCCACTGCCATTGGCCTGTTGTCCATTACCATCCATGACCTGCATAGCCAAGGCCTCTACCCCCCCATCAGGTGGGGGCTCTGTTGGCTTCTGCACCTCCTCTGTCTACTCTTCCACCACCGGCCCTGCAGCAGGCACCTCCACTGCCACTGGCCCCTCAGCAGCCTGCACCATGTCCTCCTCCACCTCTGGCATCTCCTCCGGCGCCTGCTGCCCACTGTCCATGGTGTCCAGCACCTCCAACTCCTCCTCCACCTCCTCCAATGATGATGATGGCAGAATGGGCCAGACTCTTCACAGCAGGTGCTGAGTGTGGTGCCGGTAGGCCTCCACGCCTGCTGCCTTCGCATACACCATCGCCCACAGCAGGTCCCTTTGGCAGAGGGTCAGTCTGCTATGCACACCTGTAAGGAAGCAAAGGCTGTGGTCAGTGCTGGTCTGGAACATGCGGCACACACACACATGCAGCACACAGCCACCACCCCTGCCCCCATGGTCCATCATGGCATGGACACAACATATGGCAAACAGTGCATGCATCTACCAGACCTCCTGTGCCTCATCACCTGGCAGACCCTCTGTGTGCTGCTGTGCACCATCCAGCTGTTCCAGTGGTCCCTGGCCACAGTGTCCTGCACCTGTGGAGAAGGGGAAACAGGTACATGTGTGCACCACTGCTGGCCATCGCCTGTGTGGCAGCATAGCATTATGTGTGGCTAGACATTGGTATACCCATCTGCACCTGCATCCTGGACCATGCGTATCTCCACATCCCTCCTGCATGCCATGTCCACCAGTTGCTGCAAGAGCCCTGGGTTCCACCATGCCAGGTCCTGCCAGTGGTGCTGCAGCTGTCTCAGTGCAGGGTACATCACTGCTGGCACCTAGGCATGCCCCTATTGCCCTCCACACCCTGGCATGCTCCTCCACAGTGTGCCTCCTGCACCTGGGTGGGAGGAGTGTCATCCCCCACTGCTGAATGAGGTTTACCAGCTGCACTGTCTCCATTGGGGTGAAGTTAAGGGCTCTCTGGCTCAAACTCAGGCCTGTGCTGCATGGCATGCTGTCCACCCTGTGGCGTGGCCCCTGACACAGGGGGTGTACAGCACATGTGGTATTGAACTGCAAGGCAACATGTCACAGCACACGTGTCAGTGCACAGTAGTGTGGTGACCATACTGTCACTCCCCCACATGCTGCCCAGCATGTCCAGCAGTGGACAGCATGATGTACAGGGCTGGGGTACAGTGGCAATGGGTTCAGCAGTCCATCCCACGTGTCGTCCCAGGGGTGTGGCATGGTTCTGCTGCACATACATGCCCCTGTGAGCCACACCCCCCTACTGATGGTGTATACGCTGCCACCAAGCACCACAAGCTGCATGACAGGGCTGTGTGGTGCCATGCACATACAGTGCGCAATGGGTGACCCCACCTCAGCTGCCTACACCATACTCCCCCCCACACCGCCACCTGCCATACCCATCCATGCTCTGCCCTGTTGCCTAGGCACATGGCCATCCTCCATGCTCAGTGGCCTAGTCCAGCTTCACAATGCCTGGCTGTCATGTGGTAATACATGGTATGGCACATGTTGTCCAACAGTGGCATAGGACGCCACGGCACAGCTGTGTAGTGTGAATGGCTGCCAGCATCCGTACTCACCACCCTGCAGTTGGGATGTGCAGCTGCAGGTACAGTGGTATACGGTTCTGCACCGACACACCTGTGTCCAAGGTTGCAATTGCACAGCCCCCAGATGCAAACATTGTGAATCTGAGTAAGGCACCTTCCTTTCCTGTGCTCCTGGTTCACACCTGTGGGCAGGCCAGCAGCCTTGTGTGACTCTCCTGGATAAACAATTGGCAACACGGCATTAACAACCAGTATAAACAGTGACCATTGCATATATGGTGGTATTGCACTGTCATGCTACCTGCCACCATTCATGGTGTGTCTCTCCAGGACAAACAGATTAGAACACAACATTAGTAACTCTATCTACTGTAGTACAGTCTGTTGCACTTGTGCAGGTAGTGCACTGTCCAGTACTCACCAACAGTCAGGGTGTGATTCTCCTGGATAAACAAATTGTAACATAACATTAGCAACTGTATGTAGTACTGTCTGTAGCATAAGTTCAGGCAGTGCACTGTCCCAGTACTTACCAATTTGCAGGGAGAGTCCTACCTGGGCCTACAGTGTGTCATGGATCTCTGTGGCTCCTACATGGCATGTGCTGTGTACTGCTGCCCGATCCTCCTGTCTCACCAGCGTGTCTGTGTTGTGGCCTACGTTGTGCCTACACGCCTTGCCTCACACATGTCACACGAACAGGCTACACGTGCAGTGCAGAGTGGTAACGCACATATGCGCATGTGCCAATGCACACCGCAGATATGTACTCTTGGGCTGCCTGTGTGGCCTATACGCACATGCGGCCTACGCATAGGTCATGCATATGCAACATGGGGTATGCACCTGACACAGGCAGCGGATGTGTGATACATGCGATATGTCCTGTAAGAGCGGTTGGAAAGAGTGAGTCCACATGGATGTATAGTGCATAGTGTTTTACTTAATGCTGAAGACATAGGACATGACACAGTGCAGTGTAACAGTACAGTAGTGACAATCCCACACACATACCCACAGCCAGTGACAGTGCAGTGCACACACACACACACACACATGTTGTGCTGCGCAACAGTGCACACATGCCCCCACACAGAGCACCCGCACATACACACACACACACACACACACACACACGCTCATGCACACCCCGCACACACACACCACACGTCAGGACCCAGTGCCCTCCTGAACTGCCACGCTGCCCACTGCCCACCTCCCATAGCAGCGGCGCGCCATAGTGGCTTGGCAGTCTGTCACCTGCTGCTACCACCCAGATCTCTTGCACTTGGCTGCATTCACATCCCGTCCTGCACCCTGTGTTGCGGGCTGTACTGCCCCAGTAGTAGCACTGGGCCCACCCTATCCCTGGTGCATGACAGCTAGGTTACCACTGTCCAATGGTCCTGCTGGCACTGCCAGCCTTCAGGGTCTTCCATGTCTCTCTGGGGCAGTTGGTGCATATCCTGGCACAGTCCTTGGTCCCATATTCTGTGGATCACTGCCTTCCACAGCCTGCTGTTGTGTTGCAACCTGTGTTGACTCCTGTTGTCTGGCATTGGTCCTGAGCCCTATGCCCAGGGCCTTCCACTCCATGGCCATGGCAGTGGGTGTTGCTGTGTCCCTCCACCCTGGTGTTCTGACCACCTGTGGTGCCACTGGTGCTGTTGTTGTGGGTGGTGTTGGATGCTGTTGCACTGTCGCTATGGGTGTTGTCGGCAAAGGGGGCTGAGGTGCCTCTGGCTCAGGTGTTGCTGGTGGTGCCGGTGGTGGTGGTGTTCGCTGCACTGGCACATCTGGGGGTGTTGGAGGCAGTGGTGGGTGCTGTTGCTCCAGGGGTTCCAGTGGTGGTGGTGGTAGTGGTGGGGAGGTGCTGCTGCTAGGCCCTACACCCCTGGTGGTGGCAGTGTAGCCACTGCTGTCAGTGGCAGTTGTGGTGCTAGTGGCAGGTGTACCGCCTGTGGCACCTGTGTGGTGGTGTCCCTTACCACTGTGCCTCACAGTTGCTGGCCTGCATGTGCATCCTGTAGCATGGTGGACAGTGCGTCCACCTGTCTTGTCTGCTGGGCCACCGACCCCTCCACAGCCATGACTAGGTGGGTAATGGCTCTTGTCTGTGACTGTGCACAGGCCTGGGAGGGAACCATGGTGTCCACCAGGTGATCTATGGCTGTCTTCATGCTCCGTGTTCCTTTTTCAAGTACCCCTATCAGGGTGCCCATGGGCTCCTCCATCACAGAGTGGTGTGCATCCATGCTGAGCCTGATGCAGCCCATCATGTCCCCCTGTTCAGCATGTGCTATTATAAGTGTCTGTCAGAACCCTGTGTAGTTGGTGGGTGTCTGCGGGTAGTCCTCCTCTGGGGATGGTGTGGTCCCGTTCAGGGCATCCTTCAGCCTGTGGATGATGCGGAGCTCAGGTCCGACACAATTTCATCCCCTAGGCTTCCACAGCTGAGGAAGTAACTCAAGTTGAGCCCCTCCTCCTCCCGCTGTTGCTAGTCCAATGCCTCATGCTCCCCCACTTCTGGTGTCCAGGCTGTGTCTTGCTGTGCCACATCAGCACCACCAGCGGTGTGCATCACTGTGGCCTGTTGGGTGGTCGGCTGCCTGTGTTACTGCTCTGCACTTGTGTCCCCACTGTCCACTGGCCCTGAATCCACTGCTGCTGCGCCTGTCGGGAGACATCAGTGCATCAGTGCTACCTCCCATGTCATGCTACCATGCCTGCCACCATCCCCACCCCTGCAACACTGTCCCATGCACTGGGGGCAGCACTGGCCATGGCCTTACCTTCCCCGGTGTCCACTTGTGCTGTACCTGTGTGGGAACAACAGTGCATCAGTGCTACCACACCATATCAAGCCCACCATGCTTGCCTCCATTGCCACCCCTGCATCATTGTCCTATGCACTGTGGGCAGCACTGGCCGTCAGCTTTCCTGCCCCTGTATCCACTTCTGTTGCACCAGTGGGAGGAACAACAGTGCATCAGTGTTGCCTCCCCGTGTCTGGCAGACAATGCATGCATACCTCTCGCCTGTCCCACATTATGGGGTCTGGTCCCTTATATTACTTCCCATATGTTCTCTATTCCACATTGCGTGGCCTTGCCCCACATTCACTGTTCTGACCATACTGCAACACTCTATGGTACATGATGCAGATGTAATATTATTCATTATACACTGGCATGAAAGACTCCTAGCATCTGATTGGTCAGTTTGCCATCACAGCAGAAATGTTATCCAGGCATGACATCCCTGCTGATCACCGTGATAATTTTTGCCACATTTGTTGTTGCCACTTGATGATTGTTTGCGTCATCTCTTAAGACACAACAATATTGCTGCACATTATCTAAAACATTCTTGAACATTATAGTTGTCTGTCTGCATTACCTCGCCATTGTATGACAGGAATACTGCCCTCCAGGGTGGGTGTTATCCTGGGATAACATTCCTTCTCAGGTGTTGGATGCCCTCGGCCAGTGGCCTCAAGCCCAACCACCAGAGGCAGGATGTTATCCCAGCATAACACCCACCCTGTTGGGCATTATTCCTTTACTTCCTAATGGACATTCTGACCATACAGTACACATTTACACAGTGGTCTGGGCTTCTTAGGGAACGTTTGCTTAAGTGTTCCACATGTTGCCCAATTGTTCCACATTATATGGGGCATTGTTCCACATTAGGGGTGCAGCTGATTGGGAGGTATGCATGCATGCCACCATTCATACCCCTGCAGCACTATCCCACCCATTGCGGGCAGTGCCGGCCATCCACTTATCTGTCCCAGTGTGCATCCATAATGTGTCGAGGTCCATGTCCCCATGGACACTGTACTGGCTCATAAATGTCAGCACCCTCTCTTCATGTTCACTGAGGGGTCTCACTTCCTGTGGCCCACCTCCTGTGGCCACCGCCTGCCACCTGTTCTGGGCTTCCTTGGCCTTGGCATGGCACTTGAGTTTGCTTAGCTGCTTTTGCACATCACACATGGTGTGCCTCACATTTACCATGGCATTTACCTTCTTGGCCACCTCCTCCCATGCTTCCTTCCGCCTGAGGTGCTGTTCCCATTCCCCTCCCTAGCCCATTAGCAGTTCTGGTTGGGCCTCCAGTTCATCGAGGAGAACATACTTCTCCTCGTGTGTGAAATTTCTCTTTCATCTTTTACTAGTGCTTGCCACCTCTCCACTTCTACCTGTCATCTTTCACGTAGCTCCTACACCATTTCTGCATCTTGTGCACTTTCATATGGTGATTGGGTTGTGTCTTGCGTAATGCTATGCCACTATTGTGGGTTACACCATGTCTTGCGGATGTAACTTGTGACATGTGTAATTCAGCATTCTCCTTCGTATCTGGTGATTCTCTTATAATATGATGCAGCTCGCATGTTACAGGGGTTTTGGCATAACTTTACGTACTGGCATACTTTGCACCATGCTATACCCACTGTCTTGGAATCGGGAACCTAATTCTTAAAGGAAGGATGGATAGCTAGGTAGACAAACATACAGGCAGGCAGACAGACAGACAGATAGACACACAAACAGACAGTCAAGCACTGGGGCTTTAGGGTGTGTGCCAGGTGCATTGCGAAATAAACTTATGCACATTGCATTTTGAAAACCTGAGTCACAAGTGCTGAGCATTCTTCGATACATAGATAGACAGACAGACAGACAGACAGATAGATAGACAGACAGACAGAATATTAGTGTGCTGTTAACTGAAAACTGTTTGGTATGACAGAAATAGAATCAATCACTGAGAATAAATAAGGTGCTCCCCCAAATGGGAAACACACTTCGTCATCCAGTGCATTAGGCTTATACATTCATAAACATAATGTTTACTAAATTTTAGGCCAGCACAATTTTGTGATTTGCATCTTATCTGGCATGAAGGTCATTCATTCACCTTTTCAATAGCATGGGAAAGAAGATGGCTTAAGAATTGTACTTAGTCAATCAATCAATCAATCAATCAAAGTCTATATTTAACCAGGCGATCACTGTTGAGCAAGCTCTTTTGGTATCCCATGATAACCACAACTACAGAAAAGTGAGCGCAAGAAACATAGAAACATAGACTTTGACAGCAGATAAGGACCACTTGGCCCACCCAGTCTGCCCATTTCCCTACCTACTGGATATGCTGCAGATTCTAGTTAACCAACAGCCTATTTCCTGCAACCCCCCACTATAATTGCTTTATGTCTGTCCCATGCATGTTTGAATTCCTCCACTGTTTTAGACCCCACAACCTCTCCAGAAAGGCGGTTCCATGTGTCCACCACTCTCTCCATGAAAAAGAATTTCCTCACATTACCCCTGAACCGTCCCCCCTCTAACTTTAAATTGTGCCTCCTTGTTCTTACACATCTCTTTTGCTGAAAGATGCTACCCTCCTGGACTTTGTTGATTCCCTTGAGGTACTTAAAAGTTTCTATCATGTCCCCCCTGTCCCTCCTTTCATCAAGGGTATACATATTAAATAGAAGCGACCATGAAAAACAACATAATTACCATAAGCACGACAAATACTAGTAAACATTAAACTAAATTAGCGACTAATCCAAAATCACTACTCTTGTACTCACATTCTACTGACTCCACACTAACAGTTGTAACAGTACTCAGGGCAAGTGAGGATCTACTGACTCCATACTATACTCACCGCACACTAACCAACGCACAACAACAGAGTCAGAAGTCAAAGATCACAGGCTGTGCAGCTCTGCAGATTATCATGATTCACATTACTTCTGATAACTCACATACACTTTTCTATCCAGGGCAAGTGAGGCTCTACTAAATCCATACCGTGCTTCGGAACTCCACACTGTACTCACCGCACACTAACCGATGCACAACAACGGAGTCAGAGGTCAAAGATCACAGGCTGTGCTGCTCTCCAGCTGATTCAGCATCAAAATAGTGACTTTGATGCTGCTGCCATTCTTTGCTGTTCAGAAATTAGTATTTTATTCATAGTGGATTTAAAATGTCATCCATAGCCATTTATATTCATATATATCCATAGCTATGTTTCAGACTGGTACTGGAAATTGTAAGCGAGACCTGTTAGGTACTCATATCCAGTCCTCACTGAGTATTCTCAAACAATGGAAACTACCATCTCTATTTATTTATTTATTGAATTTTGATGACCGGGTAAGCCCATTGGGCCCCTGGAGATCCCTTTTTCAGGAGCGACCCGGGAGTTACAGGACTAGTAGGCTACACAATTATTACAGATGTATATTATTACATGTAAACAGGTGAATATCTATATATAGCAATGACATATTACATAAAATATTACAAAGATTAGCAAGTTGAAACAAAGGAGGAGAGCCAGAGCAGCACCTGGGTCACAATTACCCGAGTAGAGTATTTTTGGAGGAGAGCCCGGAGAGAAGGGTTAGGGCTCCCAGAACAGGTTGGAGTGAGGTAAGTGCTCGGTTAGTAGGGTTGTGTGGAAGTGTCAGGTAGCATTTCAATGGCATTGACTCTCATTCATGTCCTTATATTTTCATTTCTTGCTCCCTGTTCCGACCCCAGACACCGTCTGTTCCAATTTCATCTCTGTCAACCTCTGCTCCTCTTTTAGGCACTGAATAAATTTCCACACACTGAGGTGTCAGGACATTTGCAAAGTGAGTACTATGACCACTACTTTACTTTTTCGATAATTGATTTCGACTGTGGCGCTACTATGCAGTGACCAATCTGCATCATCGCACTTAATCATAACAGGATTCTGCGCTCACTTTTATTTAGATAGCGATTTTGAAGTCGCGATTATAACATGGAACCAGCTCATTTTTGAGGTAGACCTGGGTTTGTCAACAAGGAACAATATACATGGGATGCAACGCAGAAAAAATAATAATAATAATAAAAATAAAGTAAGATACAATAATACAGTATATACAAAGTATCAGCAGGTAGCATTGACAGTAGTATATATTTGGAACAGAAGATACAGCAAGTTTTGGATAGGACACAATTTTTCAAAGAAGTAAAGAAATATACATATCAGAAGATCCACCTAGCATAAATAAAACCTAATATAAACAGGTATATAGTGAAATGGTATGGAGAATTTAGAGCTGGACCCAGGGTTCAGGAATGTGGAAGGGACAGATGTGGGGGGCAGAAAAGGAGAGAGAGAAGAGTCAATTTGTAGATGTGACCAGTCTTTTAACAGTAGCAATTGGAGTGTACTTGGATTTATGGGAGTCATGATTTAGGGTAGAAAGGCACAGGATTCCTTATTATGATGTAGATATAAAGATTTAAAACCTGCTAAGCTGATGGGTAAGTTAATTTCATAGTTTTTTGCAGCTTGTTCCACAGTTGAGGGAGCACAAAGCTAATGGCTGCTCTGCCAATGCGAGGTTTTGCTTTGTAAACATAAAGGTAGATATATGAGGTGCTTCTCAGGGCATACGTCCCCAGAGTGCACAAAGGTAAACAGACAGAGATTTAATAGGGCAGTTTATCTGAGATAGCTTTGTATGTCCAAGCTGCAGCATTTTTTTGTCGTCTGTGAGCAAGGGATGACCATCCCACTACCGTGTACAATGCACATTGGTGGGTTGAGTATGGAAGACCCATGATAAATCTTGTAGCTCTGTGGTAAAGTGTATCGAGTTTGGCTAGGGTACCTGCAGGTCCCCAGCTATATAGCAAATCTGCATAATCCAATAGGGAAAGAAAGGTAGTTTGAACCAGTTTCAGTTTAGCGTCTCTTGTGAGGAGATTATTAGTCCTAAAGAACAGACCAAGTCTTTGTCTAAGTTTCTTTGCCAGTTCTTCTAAGTGATCTGTGAAAGTGAGTCTATGGTCTAACCAGACCCCCAGATACTTGAACTTTGGTACGTAGTCCAACCACTCACCTAGAATGGTAGTGATCTGCAGGAGTGTCTGAGCAATTGCAGGATTTATTGCATTGTGGAGGGGCAAGAACATTGCTTTATTGTTTGTTTTTTGCATTTAAGAGCAGTTTCTGGTTTATAAGCTGATGTTGCAGCAGATTAAATTCATTTTGAAGGGCTTTGCAGGCCACATCAGGGGTGGGGCTACTAGCGTAGAGTACCGTATCATCTGCGAATAGGTGTATTTGTGCTTCTTTGATGGGGGCATCTACATTGTTAATATAAATGGTGAAGAGCAAGGGACCAAGGATGGAACCTTGCAGTACACCCCTCAACAGGGGTTTTAATGGAGAAACTTCCCCTTCTGCCTTTACTTGTTGAAGTCATCCTGAGAGGTAGTTGGAGAACCATTTAAGGGATAGGGAATCCAAACCAATATTTCGGAGGGACAACAGAAACAGTCTGTGATCAGTGGTATCAAATGCCTTGCTTAGGTAAAAGAAAAGTGCACAGACAAAGTTTTTTTGTCCAGTTCAAGCTGCCAGTCATTTCTCACCTTGGCTAGAGCTGAGATTGTACTGTGCTGTGCTCTAAAACTGGATTGTAATGGGTTGAGCAATTTTTCTGATTCTAGGTACTTCCGAAGCTAGAAGTTCACTATTTTCTGCCATTGCATGGAGTCCCTTAGCTCTGATATATACCCATGGAGATCGAAGTTGCGTATGCACCTTTTAAAGGAGAATTTTGGTGCAGTTGTGGATTTAAGGATGGATCTTACACACGTGATAAAGCAATGGTTGGTAATATCAGAGAAAAAGACACCAGTGTGGGAGAATAAATGGGGTTTGTTAACTAAAATGATATCATAGAGAGTACTGTTATTAAGGTTGAGCTTGATAGGATGAGTAAATTCATTTATTAGCTGTGATAACCCAAGGGAATCGCAGAGCACTTTAAGTGGGGTGGATACACTGGAGAGCCAGTCTAAGTTGAAGTCCCCTAGTATGATATACTCTGAAGATGCTGTACCAGGATGTTTCCGAGATGTTTCAACAACTGTAGTCCAGCTGATGGAGGTCTGTAGTATCCGATTGTACATAATGAGGCACCTGTAGCAATTTCAATCTTTAATGACAGGCTTTCAAATTCTTTTGGGACAGAGGTTGAGTCAATGATAGAGATGGGGAATTTATTCTTGATATAAATGGCTACCCTACCACCTCTGGTCTGCCTGTCGGCTCTGAACAAAGAGTAGGAGGGGATGTTAACTTCATTGTTACTAGTTGCTGGTCAGATCCAGGACTCTGTAATCATCAGAACATCTGGAGTAGAGATGCAGCAAATTTTTAATCCGCTGGCTAAGTGAGCGCAAAGTGGCCACTTCGCGTTGGCAGAGCACAACGCAGAGTGGCCACTGCGAAGTGTTCACTTTGCATTCTCATTATTACTTTGCGTTGTCATTATGCCTTAATGCAAAGTAAGGAGAAGTGACAAGTAAATAGGCAGCCCCCCACACATCACATGGCTTACAGTACTGTAAGTCACATGCTTTAGCCAGGCAGGAAGGAAGTGAGTCAGAGAAGCAATTTCACTTTCTCCTTTGCAGTTGTTGAGGGACAAGGCTTTGTGGAGAGGAGAAAAGTTTTGTGTCAGTGTCAGAAAGTGCTGTATTGCCTTTGTGTCTGAAAACAACAGCTTTTTTAAAAGCTATATCTTTATTTAGTTTTTGTATTGTGTTTGTGATTTTTTTTTTGGTAGTGAATTTTTTTTATAAGTTTTTTTTTGTTTTTTTGTGTGTGTGACTGTGTTTGTCAGTGTGTGTATGTCTGGGAGTGCGAGAGTGAGTGCAGCTGCTGGGTGAAGGCTAGGCATCAACTGTGGTTGGACTTGCTTATAGTTGGGGTTGGGGACTTTTGTGGGAAGGATGAACCCTGGAGAAGGAGACTCGCTGGCCCGTACGCATGGTCAGAGGAGGGGAGTGCACACACATGGAGGTGGTCATGTGTTGCTGGACTACTCCAGACTCTTTGGTGTTGCTTCCCCCACTGGAAGCAACAACAGCAGCAGCAGCACCAGTGCCACTGGTGGCTGCTGTGCAACCACCTACTCCACCACTACTACCACCACCGGTAGCAGCTGTAGGGGCTCCAGCAGCACCTCTTCCACAACCTCCATAGCCACAGGAGGTGCCCCAGGAAAACCTAGGTGGTGCAAGGACTGAATCTGGTCCCCCCTCAGCTCCCCAGTGTGGGAGTTATTTAATTCTGTGGAGGGAGACAGCACAGTCATGGCGTGCTGTCTGTGCAGTGTGCTGGTGCACCATGGCCCCCGGAGGACACATTTGGGGACCGCTGGCCAGCGCACCCACATGTTGAACCACCATGTGGTGGAGTGGCAGGCTGCCACAGAAGGGGCCAGGCATCCACCTGCTGGCCCTTCTGTGGCAGTGGCTGAGGGTGCTGTTGGGGTTGAAGTTGTGCCTCACCACCACAGCAGGAGGAGGGCCAGTGCAGCAGCTGCTCCACCACCACCACCGCCACCACAGCCACCAGCACCACCCTCTTCACCACCACCACTACCTAGGTTTCCACCTGCAGTGGACTCTGCCACAGTCCCTGCAACAGAAGCTGACATTGCCCTGGTGTGGGCAGCCCTAGAGGTGAATAATGAGAGGGTAGGTGCTGTGCAGCAGCAGGTCGATACAATCCAACAATAGCAGCTGCAAATACTTACAATGCCGCACCTGCTGCTGGACCACCACGGCATCCCACGGCCACATTAAGGGATTGTTTTCTGTACCCACCCCACTACTGTGCTGTACTGCTTTTGTGTGTTTTTTTGTTGTTGTTTAATAATACACATTTTCTCTTCTGTAGTTGCAGTGCCTCAGTAATGTTTACTTTTTGTTTTGGAGTGCTTGTGGACAAGCTGTTGTGTTTTGAGCAGCACAAGTATGATGTGTAAAACTGCATGTGTGCAGTCAGTATTGTTTCCTGTGAGTGTGTGTGTGTGTGTGTGTGACATCAGACATTGTGCAGCGTGTTGCAAACATATATTGCTGTTGCTGACTTGTTGCAGTGTATGTGCTATAAAGAACAGCGAGCAGAATACAGTATATTTTATTTTCACCATCATCATCAGTGGACTAAGTGATATGATACTTTTTCAGAGGTGTCTGGCCAGAGTGCACCTTAGTCCCATTATATACAATATTGCACACACAACTTTTAGGAGAGCATGTTTTTTTTTTGCTATGATCTCTTCAAAGTCATGTGTGCACTGTGAGCGACTGAGGTTCACAGTGACCTGATACATCTGAAAAAATATCATACCACTTAGTCCGCTGGCGCTGATGGTACCAATAAAATATACATCAGGTATTCTCTGTTATCTTTATTCTTGATACTGCAACAAGTCTCACCATATATATGTTTGCATGAAACTGGACAATGTATGCACACACAGGAAAGAACAGTGATGGCACACATGCAGTTTAGCACAACATACTTGCATTGCTCAGTCTTCATGCTGTTTGCAAAACACTTAAAATCCGATTCATGAGTCCTGACACAAAGTAAACATTACTGAGGCTCTATAACTATTTTGTTTGTGAAATAGACATGAAAGAGATTCATCAAGTTACAGCATTGAACCCGATATATGTGTACCTTACTTCCAGGGGAATCTTTATTGCTCCATATAGTGCAATACATTTTTGTGAAAACCACCTGTAGTTTCATTACAGTGCGTCATGTGATGGAGGAATTCCCATTCAGAAAAGCCACCCACATTCTGCCCCCCTTTCTCAGCAATGTTTGGACATGATGCCGGGGAGAGCCTGGGTGCGTGCTCCATTATAGAGAATGTCCGATTGTCAGGTAGCTTTCCCAATGTTTCTTTATGTTATAATGGTCAGTTTGTGGTGAAACGTGTAAGCACTTTTCCAGTAAGAAGAGCCTTGTTAGTGGAAATGTTCCCACATTTCACCACAAAGTGAAGCTTATAACATAAAGAAAACATTGGGATAGCTGCCAGACATTCACTATAGTGGATAACGCACCTGCGTCCCCCCTGGCATCATGTCCTAATGTTGCTGAGAAAGTAGGGCAGAATGTGGATGGCTTTTCTGAACTGGAATTCCTCCATCACGTGACACACTGTAATGAAATTATGGGCGGTTTTCACAGAAATGTATAGCACTATGTGGAGCAAGAAAGATTCCCCTGAAAGTAAGGCACCCACATATTAGGTTATGTGCATCACCATAACTATATAACATGGTGAATCTCTGTAAAACAGTAGCACAACAATCTATTGAGAACTCTGACTGATATTTTTTAATGCTATGTTACAACTTCCTTTACTTACATCCTGACTGGAATGATATGAGAATTTCCAGTGGTTGAGTCTGCTGCACTACATTTTTTCATGTGTGAAACAATGAAAGGAGCATTCCTTTTAAATTGGTGCTGGCCAGGCCTTTGTCATTGTTTTCCTCTGCTTTTCTCCATCACATCAGTTAGTTGCTATGTATCACTTCTGTTGTAATTTAACAGGCATGCAGCAGACAGTGTTTTATGACACCACAGAACAATATTTATTGAAAAGCAGCTGCAAATAAATACAAACCTGGTCAGAACAATATTGAAAGCCATGCTAATTTTTTTTTTCATACGTGAAAAAAGTAGTCAACTAAGTAAAGCAAACAGAAATTGTGAAAAGAAGCGTATCATTCAAGTCAAGACTCAAAGGTAACTAGTGGCTGTGGCAATGTAAAGTAGCATAAAAAGAACAGTTCAAAATTGTCACAACATTCTTGCAATGCTGCTTTAATTGAAAATGTCAGTATAACATCATCAGCTCACAATCACACAACACACAAAATGCATCACCAGAATTAATGGCGAACTCAGTCATGCACGCAGTGGTGGCACAGAGTCCCCAGATTTTTTTCTGCATGCACAAATTGCATCTGCCTTGTGTCCAGAAAATTGACAAGTGGTAACACAGTGAAATGAGGGTGTTTCAGCACACACAAAGTCCCCCAGAATAATTGGCGCACTCAGTCATGCGCGCAGTGGTGGCACAGAGTCCCCAGAATTATTCTGCATGCCCAAAATGCATCCTCCTTGTGTTCAGAAAATTGACAAGTGGTAAAAAGTGAAATGGGAGCATTTCAGCACATTCAAAGTCCCCCAGAATAAAATGATGACCGTGAGCATACTGTTGTTGGTCCAATGTTTCTGCGAGGCGATTTGAGCAAATGCAATGTGATCATCTCAGCTGGATGGAAGGGTGCCCTTTGTCTGTATACTAATAGTAGCCTTGGTAAGTTGATATATATATATATATATATATATATATATATATATATATATATGTATATAGATATATGTTTGTGTATTTTGTAGGTGAGGAGGGGGGGTTGACATGGACATGTACTCATGGTATTGTTTTGTATTACAGGTCACAGAAACTGCTGGTGTGCACATTCCAGTGCTCAATGAGAAATTTTTGTGCTGAAATTGGAAATGGATAACTCTCAAGCACATGAAGGAAAGTATTTTTTTGGGGGGAGCATATTTGCAGGTTGTCTGTAATGGTTTCTTATTTTATTACTTTTTCACAGTCTTCATCTTCATCCTTCTGGAGTCCAGTTGCTAATGATGGTCATGGTCATCTAATGAAATGACTTCTGTGTGTTGTGACCCAGCCCAGGGGAAGGGGCTGCCTGATGTTAAAGAACTTTTTTGGATAAGGCCACTTTGACAGAACAACAAAGCATCTGGAAGTTTCCTTAAAAAAGTAATTAATGACTTCTTACAACTTATTTGTACTTTGCCCCTCCCTGGTTCTCAATCTTAAGTCAGGTTATATTTCAAACCCATATCTTGTCAAGTAACAGAACCTGTGTGTAACTTTTTCAACACTGCCATTGTCAAGGCTGCAGAGCTGCAAGTTCAGAATACAGTGCATGAATGATATCTTACAGAAATAGTTTTGGTGATGTACACATGTCACTTAGTTTATGAATCATAGTCAGTTGCGTTTGCTGCAGTCTTTCCAAAACAATGAAATGGATGAAATAAAATCTTCATACTTACCAGAATGGATTTCACATGGATATTCCATAGGTTCCTCTGTATGGTACAGCTGCAGTACCATTCTCACCAAGTTTTAGCGATGGAGACTTTTTTTGTTAACCTGTAAAAAATACAAAATAAGTGTACCGTATGTGTTTGACCAATGCGGCTCTGAAAAGCTACAGAAAAAAAACATACAACTAAAGGAAGTGAAGCAGCATAACAAACATGATTACACATCTCACTTTATGGTTTAAATATTAATAAGCTTTGTGTCTGTGGCTGATGGATGTGGTGGTCTGGACAGACTCAGGCTCAGTGGTGGCAGTGGCTAACTTCAGTCCTGGTGGTGGTGGTCCGGGAGGGCAGACGGACTCATGTTCAGTGGTGGCAGAGGCTAACATCAGTCCCAGTGGTGGTGGTGGTCCGGAGGGTGGATAGACTCATGCTCAGTGGTGGCAGTGGGTAACATCAGTCCCATTTTACATGGGGTGTGATCACAGATGGTTGTGCTCTCTGATGAGTGGCATTGGCAGGGGGTGAAGTGTGGACGTTTGATGAAGATGGTTGCACAGGTGATGATGACAAACCCAGAAATGCAGTTATTTTGCCAGATTTGCCAACCGGGGTTGATGTACCACTTGCACTAGACATACTGCATTCACCACCACCACCACCAAAACTGTTACTCTCACCAGCACTGGACAACATTTCAAAGTCATTATGGTCCTCCACCTCATAGTGCCTGTAGTAATCCTCTGCTCTTATTACCTCAATCACCTTCAAGGTTGCATTGCTGACCTATAAGGCCCTACATGGGTTGGGACCCCACTACCTGAAAGAACTCCTGGTTTCTTACTCTCCCTCCTTCTTCCTCCAATGCTCTGGTGAGGGATTGCTAGAGATTCCCAGGGTAACCTTGAAAACATCTAGTGGAAGAACTTTTTCCTTTACGGCACTTACCCTGTGGAATTCTCTGCCTTGGCAGACATGTGATAGCCTGACTGTAGAAGGGTTTAAAAAAGCATTGAAAATGTTCTTATTCAAGCAAGCATTCCTGGAAATATAATGTCTGCTATGTTTAAAGGTATTTTAATTATTTTGGATTTTAATATTATTATGTTGAAATTTTGTAAAGGTGCCCTGAACTCAGGAAGGGCGCCTCATATAACTAAATTTTACCTTTCCTTATCTCACTTCTGCACATGTTTAATTTACAACTGGACTTAACAGTCATGGAAGGGGATAACATGCTTGCTAAGGTTGCTGGTGACAAGGGTGAATGCCCCACTGTGGTATTAGCTGTTAGCTGTCCTCCTGTGCCTTTGACTCACATGCACATGGCACACCTGGAAGATTGCAACTGACTCACCATTTGCATCTTGAACAAAAAAAATCCCAAACAAGGGACTGTGATGCTCTGCTTTTAACATGTCCATGATGATGTGGCTTATTTAAGTCTGTTATTTTAAGCACTGAAGTGGGGGGGGCACACGATGTTTCAGGTACTGCACACCTGGACTGCAACTGACCACCATGACTACCTGTCATTATTACTGGGTCGTCATCATCAGCTAACACTGGTAAATCACAAGTTTTTACAGGGGGCTTTTCCTGCAAATAGTCTCAGACACAGCCACTTTGAATTTCTTTTTCTCCGGTTCCCAACTGGGGTCAATCACATCATCATCATAGTCATCAACATTACCCACATCCATATCTTCTGGTTGGATGCTAGCATGTGGACTGCATGCTGCAACAACAACACCATCATCGTCATCATCACATTCATCATCATCATCTACACCACCACCACCTGATATTTTTTCACCACACTGTGAATCACTGCATGGAAAATGCGTGATATTAACCGCCACTGTGGATGGAATATCACATTGTATGCTATCGTTGGCATGATTATCAGAATCCTCAGGTTCAGTTACTGGGATGTTACTGGGAAGTATGACAACATCTATGCTGCCACTCACTTGCACTGCTTCACGATCAATATTTTTGGCTATGGTACACTGGTCAGAATTCAAACTTGACACACTAATACTAATACTACCACCACCACTAACACTAACACCACCGGCTGGAAAAACATCATCTTCTCCAACTGAAAGTGAAGCTACTGATTGGGCTGTAAAAAACATTGCAGGGGAAATACCTTTCCTCACATCAGCAATGCACTTCTGCATCTGCATACTACCACGCCCACAGACTACCTTAATTCCAACATTGCCATAGCGAGAGCCAGCTTTGCTTGCACATCTCTTTGCGGGCATTTTGGGGATCAACAACAATATTATAACCAAATTTAGATTTTGATATGTTCACTCTCTGATTAGGGAGATGCTGGATGTGAAGCCAAAAAAACAACTGTAGCTTCAGCAACAGATAGAGACTGGCATGCAATGAAAACAACTTCAGTAACCAGTGGTGCTGATAAGGTCACAAAAACAATCCAATATGGTAAAAAATTCCTTTTGCCGGTGGGGGTGGGGAGAAGCACTGGCTGCAGATTTTTACGGCAGGACATGCAGCAAAACAAAGAACAGATACCACGATCGCAGTACAGGCAGCTGCAATGGCTAGCAGGTTCATACTGCTGCGCCTGCCCTGCAATTACACTAGTCTGTGGAACAATAAAAGGTGAATTATTTGATGTCACACAACACCACTCACACGCACACAGAACAGTTACTCTACAATGGTGAATGAGTAATGCATACCAAATTGAAAAGTTCAGTAATATGACACATATTGTAATGTGAACAACTGGAAATTATGAACTGCTACACCAGATTCACACAACACACAATCAGCAAGAACATTTCAACAATTACTGACAATATTACTGTATGTACATTAACACAGTCAGTTATATAACAAAAATATAACCAAAAAACAAAGAAATCCCTATTTCTCCAACTTAAATCTACCTACACCACAGATACACCCCTTCCCCAAAACACACTTTCACTGTCTTTCATTACACACACTCAATGTTGTACATTATCATTCAAAATCCACACAAAAACAAAAATGTTCAATGATATGAGCACAGGATGGTTTCCTGCAATCGATGAACTAAAGGTGGAGCCCCCCCAAAAAAGCAAAAGTGCTTTTTAACAGCTTTTAGAAGGTTTCAATCACAGACAGCTCTTAGAGCACACTGTATCCTACTGCTTCCTACATACACTACCCCAAACTGAGGCTGTGCAGATCATTATAGAGCCATGTGACCTGAAATCCCATGAATCACTGCAAAATTCACCTTTGGAGCTCAAAATCAAGGCGAAGCGCATTGATCCCAATGCACTTCACTTAAGATTTTGGTGGAGTGG
The DNA here is from genome assembly GCA_016271365.2 of Neoceratodus forsteri. Classification (NCBI taxonomy): domain Eukaryota; kingdom Metazoa; phylum Chordata; order Ceratodontiformes; family Ceratodontidae; genus Neoceratodus; species Neoceratodus forsteri. Next base: position 32,163,791 of record CM028129.1, read on the forward strand.
TGGTCTGGGAAAGTGGACTAATGCAAAGTCAGTGTTTTCAATGGATTTTGTGTTACACATTATAATGCAAATTACTCTGCTTCGTGTTGCGGAGCACTCTGCGAATCTGCCTTTGTTTTGCAAATCACTTCGTGGAGCGGATTGCACCCACTTCACCCACCACTAATCTAGAGCAGTATGACATACTCAGGTCTGAACTGAAGTGAATTTTTTTTATTAGGCTACATATATTAACATGCAAGAAGCTAAGCCCCTTGAGGCTTTGTAGCTCTGTTGGGGATTCCATGAATGCCAGAGGGCCTGGATTAAGCTCAACATTTCCTGAGCATAGTAAAAGTAGAAACAAGAGTTTCCTGCAGAGTCCTAGGAGTAGTATGGGTAGCTGAGTCTTCTTTCAGTTGTGTGATTCATCTGCGGCAGTGTAGGGAGTCCTGAGGCTAGTTCCCAGTTTGCCTGATGCTGCATACAATAATACCCTGGCCGAGATAGTCAATGGGAGTAGTGGGGAGTATGCAGAAGGTGGTGTACCCCTGTGGGAAGGCTCTAGAAGAGTTCCTGTATGCCAAAGCAGATGAAGGACCAGCAGCGGGCTTGGGGAAGTTACAGCACATACAAGCTCTTCTACTTGATAGGAAATGTCACAGTCGGACAATGTAAAAAGAGGGCCATTCTCCACCCAAGAGTTATTTTTTGATTCACGTTCGGGTCCAAGACATAAAAGATGTGCAAAGACAAGCATGAAAACAGATAATATGCCTTCATTTTGAGACTATCACTCAATGGGCATTACAAGTGCTAACAAGAGAAGGGATTCTCAAAGGAGGATAATTTCTTAATCCCTGCAGAATAGTGTTACAGGCAGTGGAGTCTGAAGCAGTAATCCTTAAATACAACTCCTGGTCAGGCTAAATAAGAAAAGAGTTCACCTGACTATAGAGTAGTACTAGGGGCAGAGAAGCTTTGAAGCAATTTGCGTAGCTACTATTCTGGAGCAGACTAAGTACTAGAGAGATCACCTGACCTAAATAAACTGCCTTGGCAAGACAGGATATGATAGTGAACAGTAAGCAAGCCTAAAGTACCAAAATGGTGCACCTCAGCAAGACAAGATAAGACAGAGCTGCTAGCAGACTTAATTGCTAAAGGGGATGGGAGGAATGGCAGATGTTGACAGTAAGTAACCAATAAGTAAAAATATCAGATAGGAGTGGGCAGAGACTGTGTACATTTAAAGGAGGCCTGGGAGGGGGTAGGGGGTGGGACAAAAAATCAAGGGGAAATTTGCAGAGCTAGCACTGTATCAGGGCACATACAGTTGGAGAGAAACTGCCGTGAACCCAGCTCACCCAATTAGGTAACTGCACCTAGCTGCCAGGTGGCTCACTGCATGACCGAGAGGTCGATCGGGTCCAGCAGGGGGGAATGGTAAGTTAGTTTACATAGGCAGAGCAGAACAAGCTAAATTAAAATATACAAATTAGGAGCCAAGTACAGGGATGCAGGCTTACATTAAGCCACATGGCTAGGAGGATCCAGTCTCAGGCAAGTGAGACCAGCCAAGCAGGGAGCTCTACACATGCCTGGAGTGAATAAGCGCTACCCTGAGAAGGCGCTGAATTTGAAGAGAGCAATTTGCAAATTGCAAGTGGTGGTCCAGTTCAGTGTTCACATAGTAAGGTCAGATAAATGGCACTGTTAGATTGTAACATCAGTTGCTTCATAATTCAAAGAATCCCACTATATCCTGTAGTAAATAGCACCACCATTCTCCTCAGATAACTAGAAATCCTATGTATTTGATATTTGATTCTGTAGACACAGCACATTGAGTTTTTGTTTTTAAATTCATCTTTTAAAGTCACAAATTCACCTGAATGGGAACAATTGTTACATTTCATAAACAGTAAAGGCTTAAAATGGCTTTTTCTGTAGGATCACTGTGCTGTAAGATGGCAGCTAGACCAAGACTCTACATTGTGAACTTTGAGCTGTGTAGATTCTATAGATCTGTTATAATTGTATATATAGTTTATTGAAGTCTGTATGATTTGCTATGTTAAAAATTTAGTGCAAAAATATTAAAAAACAACAAAGTTATGAGCCTCAATTGAACATTGTGAACACTGGCTCATAACTTTGGTACTTTTCAATATGTTTCTTCCAAATTCACAACATTGCCATTTCTTTACAGCACCTAATGAATGTGAGAGCTGCTATTTTTCAAATCCTGGCCAAAATATTTTTTTACATCATGAAAGGTGATTTTGCAGTCCCTGCATGAAATCCCCTTTCAGAGAGGAGCTGAACATTTTCTCTGCCTTTGTTTGTGAGGTGGGGTCATAATACAGCTATGTTATAAATTTGGTGTAAACGTGATAAAAAAATTATGAGGCTCAGCTGACTTTTGTGAAAGCAAACTAGTAACTTTGGTAATATTCAATATTTTACTCCAAATTTTCAACAAAGCCATTTCTGTATAGCCCCTAATGGTCTTTGACAAAAACCATTTGGTTGAAACATTAGAGGTGTTGGTGGCTACTGGTCTTCCAGGTGTAGGACCTGTAGGCCATTTTCTGCACTGTTGTGGTGGATCAAAATAAATAAATTTGGAATTTGAAGAAAGAGATCTGGTGTGATTCGTGGCTTATTTTTCTGGTGTAAAGGTAGGTGTGCCATGACTTCTTTTGCTCAGTTTATAAATTGTCACAGAAAACCCTACTGTCCCTGTGTGGCTCTCCTTGTGTCTAATCTAGGAGGAGACATTAAACTAAAGTGGAGAAAGAGGGGGCCAGATTTTCAAAGGCCAGAGAATGACGCAGGGTGCTTGCATTAAAAACGACTGATGGAAGGAACAGGATGCATCAAACTTTGCATCAGTTCTGATTTTCAAATGATGTCTGCATCAAAAACAGGTTTGTGTATGCCAGACTGACTTGCGCCATGCTTGCACCAAAAAAATGCCTGCGCCATGTTAATAGGGATGTTTGCATCACCGCAATGATGCACCATCCACTTATTTGGTATTTTCAAGGAATGTGAGTCCTGTCCTTGTGCTTAAAAAGCATGTTGCTGTTAGAACCATCGGAGCTGGTCTAAGGGACACTAGAGCATCTAAAGTGGCCCTCAGAGGTTGGTCGGATCTGACCATACTACTTTTAAAGGCCAATATTCTTCTGCATGACTAGTTTAGAAAATTTGGGAGGGGGGCTTAGTCTTAGCCATTTCATCTGCTATATATTTTTACTTAGCATCACTTACAGAAATAATTATATGAAATGTTTTTATGCTGCACACATAAAACTACCCAAATTATATGCATGCTGCAAGTATGATTTAAATGTTAAATTGGAACTGATTTCATGCATATGGCATGTGTGCAGCAAGCAAGTGTGTAAACCATGATATTTATGTTAAATTGGGGAAGACTGCATGCATGTAGCATGCATACAAAAAGCAAGTGGTTACTGGTAACTGCACACGAAAAAGTTAAGTGACTTGCTCAGGGCCACACCATACACAAGTAGGGGTTGATGAGATTCAAACCCAGGTCTTCATGCCTTCAGGTCTCCTGGCTTGCAGTTCAGTGCCTTTATCCACTATGCCATACTGCCTGCCCATATATGGTTCACTTATACTTCAATACATACTGTATCTGACTACATCTGCATGCATGCAGCATGCTTGTAACCACTGTTATGCTTTTCAGTTTTATTCTCTTACTCATCTCAGTTTCACAGTTGAACTGTAGCACACATATCAATGGAAACACGTGTTTTTTTCCACCTCAATATAGAAACTTACCCACAAAACCACTTAATTACTTCTGTCTGGCCTATACTCTTGCTATTTTCTCTATATTGTTTTGAATGCTTCCATGCAAACAGACTTTAAGGTGCAAACACAAACAAAGCAATAACTGGACATGCACCCACATGGCCAGTTGCCTCCTGATGCATAAACATTGTAGCGGGTACAGCCATGCTGCTACAGACAACCCACCAAGTATAGATACAAGTAAACAGTCTCTTACTTGAGTATTAAGGAGCCAGAGGCAGGAGTCTTTAAGAGATGATGTCCATGGGTCATAGTGCTGGGGTGCACCCCATTGAAATGAATGGAGTTATATTTTGATTATTATTTTATACGTTATGATGGTGATTTGGAGAATAATGAAGGCCACCGTTCTATTAACAAGGCCCTTGTTAGTCAAGTGGTGGCCTTCATTAATCTCCAATTCTCCATCAACAATGTATAAAATAGTAATAAAAAAATACCCTTATTCTTTTCAATGATGCATGCCCCTGCAGTTTCCTTTGCCCTTTGTCATAATGTGCCTGAGTGTGGGGATGCAGAGGTCAGCTTCACTCGGAGCGTGGGGCATAAGCCTGACTATAGTGGGGCTCCAATAGTCTGTGCGTACCATACTGCTCAACTGTCTGTGAATGCAAGGGACAGCTCTAGAATGTCTGTAACATCTAAAAGGTACAACTTACTTGTTTTGACTGAAAAATGATAGGTAAATCTAGAAAAATTAAAATGTATAATATTTATCTGTATATACCCCAGAGCAGTGCATCAGATTTGGGCTTAAACCCACCCAGTAACTAACCAATTGTTTTCCTGGCTGAAGTTCTAACCCCCCAAAAGAACTTTGTCCTGAGTTTTCTCCCCAACTCCATTCCATTTAATACCCATCCCCTATGGGTCATGAAGCCACCCAAAGGTGAAGAAACATGAAAAATGCATCAATATTTCAGTTCTTCCTCATTAGAAATGGGTGAAGTGTCCCCAATTCGCTTCATGAAGTGAATCGTGGAGCGAAAGCGGATTCGCTGAGTGCCCCGCAACATGAAGCGGAGTACTTTGCGTTATGATGGATAAAGCGAAGTCCATTGAAAACAATGACTTCGCATTACTCTGCCTTCCTAAACCACTACTCCACCAAATCTTAAGGTGAAGTACATTGAAAGCAATGTACTTCGCCTTATTTCACCTTGTTTTTAAGCTCCAAAGAGAAATTTTGCAATGATTCATGGGATTTCAGGTCACATGGACTCTATATTGTTCTGCACAGCCTCAGTTCAGGGTAGTGTGTGTAGGAAGCTGTATGAGACAGTGTACTCTGACAGATCTCTGTGATTCAAACCTTCTAAAAGCTGTTCAAAAAGCCTTTTTGAGTAATTTTTTTTGCTCAAACTTAGTTCGTCGATTGTAGAAAACCCTCCTGTGCTTATATAATTGAGCATTTATTGTTTGTGTGTGGATTTTGAATGTTAATGTACAACATTGGGTCTGTGTGGTAGGAGACAGTGAAAGTGTGCTTTGGGAGAGGGGTGTATCTGACTGTGGTGCAGGTAGATTAACTTGGAGGGAAAGACAGTTATTTCTGTTTTGGTGATATTTTTCTTGTATAATAACTGTGTTAATGTACACACAGTAATATTTTCAATAATTCTTGCCATTTTTTTTGCTGATTGTTGTGGAGCAGCAGTGCATAATTTTAGTTTGTTTAAAATACATGGTTATATTACTGAAGTTTTCAATTTGCAATGCATTACTTAGTGTGTTTGTATCAGTGTGACCCGTGTCATCGAACCAGAAACCTTTTATTGTGCCACATAGTAATTTCAGCAATGTGAACCTGCTATCCACTGCAGCTGTGTGATTTTTGTACTTCTTTGTGGTATCTTTACTGGTGGTACTGGTTCTAGTACTAGTGACTGTTACTGCAGCAGTGCAGTACACTGCCCCCGGCCGCGGCTCACCCCAACTGGCAAAGGTATGCTTTTCCAGATTTGAATTTCTGATGGTGAGCACTGGTTAGGTGTTGTGCCTTTGCATCTGCATCTCTTCAGTGCACAGCGCAATCTTAATCTGTCTAAGCATTTGCATCTCTTTAGGACCCAGTCTCCATCTGTAATTTAAGCCACAGTTGTTTCTTTGGCTTCCCTTCAGACTACTGGACTGGTGTGGTGCATAATTCTGCATAAATGCTGCACTCATTAATATGCATTTTTAAGTCAGGACTATCATCATGTTCACGAGTCACTCGTGAATGATACAAATCACGTTCTTCATCATCATTATTTTTTTTTACTGGTTACTTGGATGTATTGTAAGCCTGTTCTGTAGTATCTCTCCAGGCTTCACCATCCCACCATTGTACTCATTAATAAGTGTTTTTAAGTCAGGGAGTTGGACAGTGTCTGCAGTACATAAACAGACTGGAAAGAAGACTGACTGCACACATGCAGTTTAGCACACAGTATACTTGCACTGCTCAGAATACAAAGTGTCATGCATATGGAAGACAACAAAAAGGGCATTAGTACTTATAAGGGTACTTATAAGGGTCAGGGATGGTGGATTATTTTATAATACAGCAAGGAAGGTTTGGGGCGGAGCACATGGTGTGAGGAAAAAAAAAAACTAATGTGGGATCCCATGGTGATCCAGCAGCAGTTCCAGCACGGACATAATTTGCAACTAATGTCCCTCTATGTGATCCAACTGCTTCTCAACAGCTCTCACCCTCTCATTGTTCTCCTGAACAGCACTCCAGAGAACTGCCAAGTCAGCCTGTGTTACATGCAGTTTTCTGGGGGCCCCACATTCTACAGGCTGACCTGCAGGTGGTGGCTGTGGTGGTTTGGGTGCTGGTGGAGCAGCAGGTGCTGCTCTTGCCATCCTCTTCTTACCGCTGCCATGCACAGCTGCACCCTGTGCCGTAGAAGGGCCAGCAGGTGCAGGCATGGCCCTTTCTGTGGCAGCCTGCCACTCCAACTGGAGGTGATTGAGCATATGGGTGCACTGGCCCTCAGTCCCCAGGTGAGTCCCCCGGGGGCCGCAGTGCATCTCCACCTCACATAGGTGGCACCTAACCACACTGCTGTCCTCCTTGACACAGTCAAAAAACTGCCAAACAATGGAGGTGCGGGGAGGACCAGGCACACACAGGGGAAGGCCAGATGAACTGGCAGCTGGCTGGTCATGGTGCTCAGCAGGGTTAGGATCCATACCTGGGCCCAGGGGCACATACACACCCTGCTCTAGAGGACCTAGTGCTGGAGCTAGTGCTGGATGTGGTAGTGGTGGTGATTCAACTGTCTCAGAGTCAGGAGGCGGTGCTGGTCCTGCTTCTGGTGGAGGGACACTCAGAGTTTTCGATCGGTCCAACAGGAACCGGCAACTATGCTCACCACGCATCCGCACTGTACGACACCTACCAGTACCATGCTCTCCAAGAGCTGCCCCCTCCCCAGACATTCCCTCAGACCCTCACCCTGGTCAATATATCCTACTGCGCACTTTTAGTCTAGGCAATGACTAGTCACACTGTCATACAACACACACACAGTCACACAGACAAACAACTACTTATAAAGGTAGGAAAAATAAATTTACAGAAAGAACACATTAAGTAGAAAAAGAGTACTGAAAAGATAAAAACATGTAGCTTATAGAAAAGCTGTTGGGGCTAAATCAAAGTTTAAATCTCCTCCTTGCTCTGATCTCCAAGTCTCAGCAGTGACAAAACAACACACTCCCCTCTCTCTGTCTCCATCTGCACTGGAGAAACTGAAAGTGTCTGCTTGTATGACTCCCTTCCTTTTCCTGCCTGGCTATGGCTACAGAGCAGGGCTAAGTCTATTGAAAACAACAACTTCACCTCACTTCGAGTTGTCATTCCACCTTAACATGAAGTGGTAATGACAAGGCAGAGTGAGCACTTTGCATTGCCCACTCCATGTAGCGGAGTGCCAATGTGAAGTGCCCACTTTGCGGACACTTTGCCAGCGGAATTTAAATTCGCTGCATCTCTATTCCTCATTCCCAATCCCCCTTTAAAAAAAAAATATTTACTTTTACTTACCTAGCCATATGGCCAGAACTGACAGCCTGGCACAGTGTGCCATAAGCCCAGTTTTCAGTCTGCTCTCCTTCTCCCCTTCCACCAGAAGCTGTATGCTAGAACCGACCATCACAGGTCCCTAACGTGGTCCACGACAAAGTCACCTTACCATTTGAACCCACCCAACCTGGGTTGCTTTCTTCTTGCTTGGTTGTTGCTGTGGCTGTGGCTGCTGCCGCACTGCACTGATCAAGGCCTATGAAGGCCACCCACACCGTTGTCACCACTGCAGCTATGCCTAGCTTGCTGCCGTGGGGGTCTGTGCTGTTTGTTTCGAAATGTGAGCCTAGTAGAATAAGAAGGTAGTCTAGTCTTGAGTTAACTTGTAGCTCACTCTCTGCCCCTTCAGCCACCAAGGGAGACAGAGACTCACTATGAGTAGACCAACAAAAATATGCTGCCACAACACTGCTATTGAGAGTTCAGTGCTCACCGACTCCTCCAAGCTGTAGTGTGCAGTCTGTCTACTTTGTGATGGGAAAGAAAGTCTCACACTTGCAAGACTCATGCACTCTTTCTTGGCTGGAGCTCATCCACATCACACGTGATTGTGCCACTGCTAATAGGTGGAGAGAGTGGACAATACAATACAGACACAGTCGAGTCTGGAGAGTGCCTACAGCGTGAGCACACACAGGACAGGTGGGCACTTATTGTGCAAAAGATTAAAACCAAATTTAATGTCATTATTACCACACTATAAGAACAACCTAGGCACAAATGCAACATCAACTGCTCCCCCTTGGTCCACCACTCTGGTTACCCAGTCAAATAAATCTATGAGATTTGTTTGACGGGACCTTCCTGTTGTAAATCCATGCTGTCTTGGATCCTGTGCTCCTATGGATTTCAGGTGTTGCACAATCCTTTCCTTAAGGAGTGCCTCCATAATCTTGTCCACTACTGAGGTAAGACTGACTGGTCTGTAGTTCCCTGCCTCCTCCCTGCTACCACTCTTGTGGAGTAGGATCACATGAGCCCTTCTCCAGTCTTCTGGGACCTCTCCTGTGCTCAGAGACTCACTAAACAGTTCTGATAATGGCTCTGCTAGTTCCACCCTTAGCTCCTTTAGTACTCTGGGATGTATGCCATCAGGTCCCATTGCCTTGTCCACACTGAGCTTATTGAGCTCTTGTAGGAACCTTTCCTTTGTGAAGGGACTAGTGCACTCCTTTCTTCCCCCTGTGTCCATGGTGCTGAGCTGTGGGCTCTGCCCCACCTTCTCCTCAGTAAATACTGAGCAGAAGTATCCATTTAGGAGAGATGCCTTTCCATGGTCCTCCTCCTCACAGTCCCCCTTATTCCCTTTGATCTTAGCAATACCACCTCTGGACTTTCTCCTTTCACTAATGTATCTCTAGAAAGTCTTGTCACCTTCTTTTACTGTTTGTGCTAGTGTTTCCTCGATTTGGGCCTTTGCCTTCCTTACTGCCTTCCCTACTTCCCTTAAGGAAGTTTGGTATGCCTCCCTGTCTTCGTCCCGCTGCGTTCCCTTATATTTCCTGAAGGCCAGCCTTTTGGCACTGACCTTTTCTGCTACTGTGTTTGAGAACCAAAGTGGTATCCTTTTTTTTTGCACTTGCTTTTCTCTCTAACACAATGGGATGTTGCTTCAGGTATTGCATCTTTAATGCTTGCCCACTATGCCTGTACCCCCTCACCTGTATTTTTTCTTGCCAGGGCTAGCTTAACTCTGTTAGCCATCTTTTTTTTTTTTTTGGCAAATAACTTTATTTTATAACAAACAACAATTACAATAACCAAGCCCAAACCCCAAAACCAAAACCCCATTACAAATATTAATGTAGTAAAATCTCATGACTCACAGCAAATAGGAAAGGGATACCCCTCCCAAAATCCCCCAACCCCACCCCCAGTCCCCCACCCTCCAAATACCCAGGCAGCTATTCCGATAGAAGAGAGAAGGAAACAAGTAAAGCATAATGAAAACCAAAGAAGGTTAGCAACCTGAACCTTAAAAAACCATAATCTGCCTCGTCTTGATGTAGTCTAGTATAGGATCATTAAATATAATTGACCTACTCAGGGGGAGAAAAGAAATAAAACCAAATAGCCCACTCCCGTACCACGTATGGCTATAACAAATCATCCTATCCCCTCTAGTAGCCATATTTATCCTTCAAGCTCTGAAAAAAGCTAGCCAAGTGTCTACTGAATTTCTCAATTGATTTGAAAAAACTAGCTACAGCCCTCTCCGCATTTAGAGCGGATAGAAATTCATTCCACCACTCCTTAAATGAGGGGGATTTATCACTGCACCAGTAGCGGAGAAGGAGCAGCTTCGTCACCAAAGCAACCAAGGCCATGTGGTGCTTTTGGGCAACCACAGAGATTTGGGAAAACATACCAAATATACATACATCAGCGTTAAAATAAGCTGAAATATTTGAATATGGGCCTATCCACGACTTAACCACAACCCAAAGTTTAACTGCCTTAGGACACTCCCATAATTTATGATAAGTGGCGCCGATAGGGCAACCACAATCCTTACACTCTGGGGATCTAAATCTATATATCCGAGACAGTTTAGCCGGTGAGAGATAAATATTGTGCAAAATGTTAAATTGAAGACCCCTCAATCTGTCTTGCTTAATATATGTATATAGATCCAACCAAACCTTAGTCCAGGTCTCTTCAGACCAGCCCAAGGATAAATTCGTCTCCCAATAGTAGGATATTGGGGATATTCTGGAGTCCCTCTTTGCCAAAATTAATTTATAAATTTTGGAGGTACCATTTCCAGATAATATCAGGTCTCTCATCTTCTTCAAAAGCTCCCCAGCCTCTTCACTCCCTCTGTTACCCTTTAGGAGGGAACGAATACATCTTTGGATCTGGTACAGCCAAAACCGATCACTAGGTTTAATCTCAAATTTCTCCACCAAAACAGAGGGCGAAATAGCTGAACCCCCTAAAACAAAATCCGCTACCCTAGGCTTAGGAAGGAGATTACCTACACATCTCTTTATCGGCTGGTTACCGATCAAAAGGTTAGGATTCCTTAAAAGAGGTTGCATAAAGTCTTTTGCAAAGGGGATGTTCAGAAAGGAATAAAGTTGATGAAAAGCCTTAATATCCCACCCAAACGGGGTATCCCTCACTTCCAAGGGAATCTTAGACCATGGAATATATTGGAATATACATGGGTGCACTTACCCGGTCAACAAAAGCTAAATAAAATAAAAAAAAAAAAAATAAAGATATAAATAAGATTCCAAGTCAAGATTAGTACTATGAGCAATCGACCGATCCAGCATACATCCCACGGAAGTCGTTACTGTATCTGACATCCATAGGGCCACTCTCACCGCATGGCTAGCCAGATAGTAAATATAGAAGTCCGGCAATTGCAGGCCCCCTACCTTCCTTTGGTGAGTAAGCTTCACATAGGCCCTACGCGGAGGTTTCCCCTTCCACAAAAAGTCAGCGCAATATCTATGAAGCGGATTAAAGAAGGACCTGGGAAGGTATACATTAAGGTTGAATAGAGGGTAGAAAATTCTTGGCAAAATCATCATTTTAATTGTGTTAATTCTCCCCCAAAAGGATAACAGAAGTTTAGTCCACCTTTCCAGGTCCTCCTTGACAGTTTTAAACAAGGACTTTAAGTTTAGTTCCACTAAATCAGCTGGGTCCTTTGAAATCTGGATACCTAAATAAGACATGGATTTGGGTTGCCATTGTAGGCCTAAGGATAAACACCAGCTCTGTTGAAGGTAAGGGATAATGGGTAAACTGTGGTTTTACTCTTGTTTAATTTATAGCCCGAGATTTCACTAAAACCTGAAATGATTTGAAACAGATGTGGAAGTGAGTCTTGACTATTCCTAACATGCAATAATAAGTCATCAGCAAAAGCTGATAGCTTATACTCAGACTCCCCTATGTAAATCCCTTGAGCTAACTTGTCCTTATTAATGGCCCTGATCAAATGTTCCAGATATAAATTAAATAGATAGGGGGAGAGAGGACATCCCAGGCACGTACCTCGCAATAGGGGAAAGGCAGCTGAAATCAAGTTGTTGCATTGAATTCTCGCTGAAGGACATGAGTAGAGGACCCGAATATAGTTCAAAAACTTCCCTGGAAAACCAAAATGAAACAATACCTGAAACATAAAATCCCATTCCACCCTATCAAAAGCTTTCTCTGCGTCTAGTGAGACCAAAGATGCTTCCATGTCTGGACACGTAGATGCAGAGATTAAATAAAATAATTTCCGGAAGTGGTCCGCTGATGACCGGCCAGCTACATCCCGCCTGTTCCGGCTCACTAACCCCTAGCCACATCGCTTGATTCGGTAGCCAAAATCTTGTGAATTTTAACGCAGTGTTTAATAATGAGATTGGTCTATAATTACCAACCAGATCCAATGGTTTCTCAGGTTTAGGTAACAAAATGATTCTTGCCTCAAAAAGGGAAGGGTCCTCTATCCCATGATCCTGCCAGTAGGCATAAAGTTGTTGCAACAGTGACACCAGAAGATCTTTGAAAGTCTTATAAAAAAGGGCTGTAAATCCATCCGGTTCCGGGGCCTTATCTAACTTTAAAGAATCTACAGCTTCAGAAATCTCCTCATAGAAGAAGGGAGCTTCCAGCCTCTGGCTAAGCTCCTCCGGTAATTTAGGCAAGGAAATATTTGCCAGAAATTCCCTTGTCTTGGTAATTCCCTCTGAAGAGGGTGGCGTACTAGTATATAAGTTTTTATAAAACTCAACAAAAATATCAAGTATGCCCTCTGGATCTGAGACCAAATTATTCGTCCTCGGGTGCCTCAACGCCACCACGCACTTAACCGCAGCTCGTTGTTTCAACTGCCAAGCTAGAAATTTACCAGCTTTGCTGCCCTGCCCTATGTATGAGGCCTTCAGTTTAGAGGCCATATTCTCCACCCCCTCCCTTAAGGTACTTGAGTACCAGGCCCTAAGCTAAGTTAACTCTTGCTCTTGATCAAGGGATCTCAAGTCCTCTCCCATAACATCCAAGGCTTTAATCCTCTCTAAGTAGTTAGATAAGAGCTCATGGTTTTCTTTTTGCGAGTTGATGCAAGTCTGATCAACTCACTTCTCCATGTAGCCTTCAAAGCCGCCCACGCCTGGTCCACCGCCCTAATTGATCCCCAATTAGTTGTAATTGAATGAGACATAAAGGATCGAAAACAGCTCAACTATCGGGGATCCTTGAACAAACTATTGTTCAAGGACCATGAATAGGACCTAGGTGGAGCAGACAGTGGTCGACATCTAAATCCAATGGGCGAGTGATCTGAAATTACCCGACTCAGAATAGTAGCTTCTTGAATAAAGGAAAGAATTTGTCGACTAACCAAGAAGAAGTCAATTCGAGAATAGCTTTTATGAACAGGGGATTAAAAGGTAAACTCTCTAGTATCAGGATTTAACGTTCTCCACGGGTCCATGAGGCCCAAAGAAGAGGTGAATTCAGCCAATGCCCTCTGAGTCGGGGACTGATGAACTCCTCTAGACCATGAACGATCAAGACGGTTGGACTGCACCAGATTCCAGTCTCCTCCTAAGATTACGGGTCTATCTGCTAGAGGGGCTGTAACCAGCGCCAGCTGGGTAAAGAAGGAGGGTGATTCCTGATTTGGACCATGAATAGACCCCAACACTAAACTAATACCCCCCAACTTCCCAGAAACAATTACGTATCTACCATTAGAGTCAGCAAAAACTTCTGATGGAAAGAAGGGAATTTTTTTGGCCACTAAAATAGCTACCCCTCTTTTGCTTGAGGACACCCCTGCCCCAAAAACCTGACCTGCCCATCTTTTCTTTAGATAATGGAGCTGATCCGAAGCATGTGAGTTTCTTGAAGAAAACTATTGACGGAGCGTGACAGCCAAATGGTTTAGAATAATGTATTTTTCTTGTTATCTTCCCCTTTTATGTTCCAAGAAATAATATTCAGGTTGCTAACCATAACGAAGCTCAAAGAAATATGCTAGCTAACTGGAAAGCTGCCAACTCCTCCCCAATTACCCCCAAATACCAAGACCCCAAAGGAAAAACCTATAATGCAGTCCCTTCCTATCCCTAACCCCTAAAATACTAACCTCCTGCCTCGGCCGACTTCAGAACCGCTGGTCCATGGCACACTAGAAGGAGGGCCCCTCATAATAAAGTAAAGCTGATACCACATTCCAGTAATTAAGCAAACCCTATAAGGCCTCCAAGAAAATTCCCTTTACTCTATAATCCTGAACAATGGCTTAGGATAAAGCATACCACCCCCTACACCAGCCTCCAAATACGACAATAAAATGAATTAGAGGGCTGGCATAAAATTGCAACCAAAAACAAATTTTAGCCTTAAGGCCAACCCAATGAGACGGGCGAGTGGTGAAGCAGGGCTCAAATCTTGTGCAGTAATTAATTAAGAAATAAAAGATATCACGATCCCCATTAGCCTATCCAGCTGGAAAAAAAAATTAAGAATCTCAAACCAACTGGCAATAATAATACTGAAGCTCCTCTCACTGTAGTTGGCATATTATTAACTATTACCCACTTACATGCCCATCAATTAATCCTAATGTAAAAACAAATAAGGGGATCAAGTTGTAACATTCCCTACATTAATAAATCAAACGAGGCTATGGCAGTACCTACAATCCACCGAGACCTCTTACATTCCAAATCGTATGCCAAACGGCAGTGTGCCGAGAACCAGAGAATAGGAAGAGAAATTAAGACTGGGATTGAAAAGAAAAATAAGACGAAACCGTCAAGAAACAGACCGAAATAAGCCGGTCATCATAATAACTAATCCGCACATTCACAGTCCTCTGGGTCCCTCTAGCGGATAAAAAGCAACTTAGTCAAAATGACCCCCCACTTCCCAAGGGGATCAATGTAATCAACAAGTTCAAATAACACAGTCATATAAGCGATGGCCCCATAGAAGTCTGAAAGGGAGAAATGGAGTTGGGAAAAAAAAATAAAGGAGCTCCCGACTATAGTGTAGACTAGAAATTGTCTCTTGCAGGTTGAAATTGAGACATTCCAAACTAGATTCAGTCCAGGGCAGAGAGAAAGAGAAAAAAAACAGAAGCACATCCCCGACTACAGATCTCCTCAGCCTTTAGGAAATAAATCAGGCATCCAATTGTTAAGAGTTTTCAAAGCCTCCTCCGGTGAATCGAAGCGCTTTGTGCCATCTTTTAACAACACTTCTAGCTTAGCAGGATAAAGCATGCGATGTTTCACCCCTGCGGCTCAGAGCTTCAACGTAATGGGGCGAAATTTGGACCTCGCCAGCCGAATTTTTAAAGTTAAATCAGGGACCACTCGTAACTTTCTACCCTCCCACAGGATAGCTGGTAGTTTCCTCGCCTCCTTCAAGATATGCTCCCGATCAAGGAAATTAAGGAGCTTGAAGATCACAGGCCAGGAGGGTCTGCTGGAGGTGGTTTAGCCCTTATGGCCTGATGGCCCCTTTCAATAACATATTCTGGCCCGTTAGGCGAGGGTCCAACTGTTTTCCTCAAGAATTTTTGTAAAAAAAGAATTGTGTTGGGGCCCTCTTCTCCCTCCGGGAGCCCCAACAAAACCAGGTTATTGCCGCGGTTTCTTCCCTCGAGGTCATCTAAGCGATCTTCTAATTTAGCCACCGCCCATTTACAATCCACCATAGCTGGGCCGAGCTTCTCTGAACTCCGTTCCAATGAAGAAATCCTGGCCTCGGCATCAGTAACTCGTCGAGCCAACTGGGTCAGCGCAGGCTTAAAATCAGCTACTTCTATTAATTTGAAAAGCACGTCTTTTATTGTAGACAATTCGCTGTAGACCCGAGAAGGAGTTAGTTCGTCCTGAGAGTCTGATGGGGAAGAGCTGCGTCGGGGGCGCTTTGCCTAGAGTTTCTAGGAAGCTTCTTCCATCTTCGCCCGACAGCCAAATCAAACTTACACTTGTTGAATCGCAAGTTTATATTTAACTTCAGGCTAAATAAATCTCTCCGAAATGTGGTAAAAGTATCAAAATTACACCGAAGAGGGGAGAGAGTCCCTAGGCGAGCTGCTATTCCTCCTGGCGCATCACGTGACTCCAACTCTGTTAGCCATCTTAACAAAGTCAGGTCCTCTGAAGTCCCATATTTTTGCCTTGGAAAGGGATTATTTAGTTCTAGTTGCCAAATTGAACCATACCATGTGATGGTCACTGGCCCCCAGGTGACCTTCTACCTGGGGATCTGTGATCCTTTCCCTATTAGCCAGTACTATATCTAGGATAGCCCTGTCTTGTGGGTTGTTGTACCAGTTGTTTGAAGCCCTCCCCATGCAGGAAATCCACTATGTGTCTAGTTCTGGCAGATGTTCCTGCTGGTGTTAACCAATCCTCAGTCCTGGTCACTGTCACATCTGGGATAAGGGCTGCTATGGACCAGAACGGACTCTCTGGGGCCATCTTTATTGATCTCTCTAAGGCTTTTGACCTAGTTGATCATGTACTACTTGGCACTCAACTTAGGTCCCTGGGCCTGTCCCCTAACACACTCAGGTGTTTCTCCAGTTACCTTCAGAGCAGGCAGCAACTTACCAAGTATAGTAAGGTGCTCTCGGACATCACCGCAGTGTCCTCAGGGGTTCACCAGGGTCAGTCCTTGGGCCTCTGCTTTCCTCCATATTCATTAATGATCTTCCCTCCTCTGCTGCCACCTGCAGGTCTATCCTGTATGCTGACGACCTTGTTATTCTCACTCATTCCCATGATATCGGGGTCATTAACCGCCAATTAAGTGAGGATTTCAGGAGTATCCAATCCTGGATATCGTCCCACAAGCTGGTTCTAAATCTTCTCAGGCCATGCTGTTTGGATTCCTGGCTAAGATAAAGGCCTCCCCTGTCCCTCTGTGCATCCTGGATAGTGATGGTGCTCCTATTCTCATCACTGACTCCATCAAATACCTTGTGGTGACACTTGTCCCTCAGCTTGATCTTGGTCACCATATCCACAACGTGTGTTGAGCTGTTAACTGGAAGCTGGGTTTGGCATACAGGGTGAAGAAAAATCTTACTTTGGCTGCTCACCTAGCACTGCCCAGAGGTGTATTTTTACCATCTCTCTGTTATGGGCTACTTCTATTTACCCGTACTTCCAAGGTACACCTCACTAGGTGGATCATTGCCTACAATAACATTTGCCAATTTAAGCTACTTGACTTCCTAACCCTCACTCACCATTGTGATCCTTATGCTAAAACAACTGGCTCTCCCTTGAACTATATAGATTTTATTTATGGGCTGGTTCACGGGCAAGGTTCTGGGCTCAGGCACCCCCCCTGGACTGGCAGAGCTCCTTGCGCCTGCTGCCTCCACTTTCTACTCTCTAAGGTCTCTGGGCGCCGCTATCCTTAAGGTTCCTGCTAAGCAAACCCAAATGGGGGACAGGGATTTTGTGTCATGTGCTCCAAGATTATGGAACTCCCTTCCGGTCCAGGTCCGGTCCTCCCCTTCCCAGGCATGCTTACAGACCTCCCTGTGGACACACCTGAATCTCTCCTCGGTATGTGATTAAACATAGAAACATAGAATTTGGTGGCAGATAAGGACCGCTTGACCCACCTAGTCTGCCCATTTCCCTACCTAATGGATAAGTTACAGATCCTAGTTAACCAACAGCCTACTTCCTCCTACCCAACACTAGAATTGCCTTATGTCTGTCCCATGCATTCTTGAATTCCCCCATTGTTTTTGACTCTATGACCTCCTCATGAAGGCTGTTCCATGTATCCACAACCCTCTCTGTGAAGAAATACTTCCTCAGATTACCTCTGAGCCATCCCCCCTCTATCCTCAAATCGTGCCCCCTTGTTTTTGCACATCTCTTTTTCTGAAAGATGCTACCCTCTTGGACTTTGTTGATTCCCTTGAGGTATTTGAAAGTTTCTATCATGTCCCCCCTCTCCCTCTTTTCCTCGAGGCTATGCATCTTTAGTTCCTTTAGTCTTTCTTCATATGTCTTCTGATGTAGACCCTGCATCATTTTGGATGCCCTCCTCTGGACAGCCTCCACCCTGTCTATGTCTTTGCGGAGATAGGGTCTCCAGAACTGTACACAGTACTCCAGATGTGGTCTTACCAACTGTCTGTACAGAGGGCCAACAACATCCTGTTTTCTACTGGTGATGCCTCTCCCTGTGCATCCCAGTATCACCCCAGCCCTCCTTACTGCCTTCTCACATTGCTGGCCATTCTCTAGGTCATCTGATATGACTACCCCCAGGTCCCTTTCCATTTTTGTTGTTGTCAGTATCTCACCCCCTGCTATTGTGTACTCTTTCCCTGGGTTTTTGTTTCCCAGGTGCATTACTTTGCACTTTTTTGTATTGAATCTAAGCTGCCATACATTTGACCATTCCTCCAACCTTGCCAAGTCCCTTTTCATCCTTTCCAGCCCACCTTGTGTATCAACCCTGTTGCAGATCTTTGTGTCATCCACAAAGAGACATACTTTACCTTCCGGTCCCTCTACAATGTCATTTTTAAAGACATTAAAAAGGACTGCCCCAGTACTGAACCCTGTTGTACCCCACTAGTAACCCTCCTTTCTTTACTGTGGACTCCATTTGCTATTACCTGCTGTGTCCTGTTGTCCAACCAGTGTTTCACCCAGGCTACCACCCTAGGACCCACTCCCAGGCTGGCTAATTTGTTTATTAATATTTTGTGCAGGACTGTGTCAAATGCCTTGCTAAAGTCTAGGTAAGCCATGGCCACAGCCCCTCCTTGGTCTACTGCTTTGGTCACCCAGTCAAAGAAATCAATTAGATTTGTCTGACATGACCTTCCCACTGTGAATCCATGCTGTCTTGGGTCCTGTGCCCCACTGGCCTCTAGGTACTCAACAATTATTTCCTTCAGAAGTGATTCCATCATTTTCCCTATCACTGAGGTCAAACTGACAGGTCTATAGTTCCCTGCCTCTGTCATGCTCCCACTTTTGTGAAGGGGAAACTCATCCACCCTCCTCCAGTCCTCAGGTACCATCCCATCCTCCCTTGATTTATTAAAAAGGATAGTCAGTGGTGTTACTAGTTCTTCCCTTAGTTCTTTTAAAATTCTGGGGTGAATCCCATCAGGCCCCATTGCTTTATCCACCTTCAGTTTTAAGAGTTCTTTCAGAACCCTTTCTTCTTTGAAAGGACTAATATCAACTCACCAATCCAGAGTGCTTCTATTGACTGGATTAGGTATTTCCCCCTGCTTTTCCATTGTGAATACTGAGCAGAAGTATTTATTCAGTATCCCTGCTTTTTCACTGTCGCTCTCTGCCCAACCACCTTCCTCTTTGTTCAGCCTCAGTATCCCTGCCTTAGTCTTTCTTTACTCCCTAATGTACCTACAAAAGGTTTTATCCCCCTTCTTAACCGAGTTGGCTATCTTTTCCTTGGTGTGGTCCTTTGCTATTCTGACTGCCTTACCTGCTTCCTTCTGCTTTAACTGGTACAGTTCTCTGTCCTACTCCTTCTGTGTTTCCTTATACTTCCTGAATGCTATCTTTTATTCCCTTACCCACCCCGCTACTTCTTTTGAGAACCATAGTGTTTTTTTCTTTCATTTTGATTTATTTATTTGCTTCACACAAAGACTTATTGCCTCTGTGCTGGTGGTTTTGATGTTTCCCCATTGTTGCTCCACCCCACCTTCTTGCCTGTTTGCTAGTGCTTTTCTGAGGCACTCTCCCAATTTGACAAAATCAGCCCTCCTGAAGTCCAGTACCTTCACTTTTATGTGGCTTGACTCTGCAGCTAAGTTTATCGTGAACCACACTGTTTGGTGGTTGCTTGTTCCCAGATGGCTACCCACTTCAAGATCCGAGATCCTCTCTACATCCCCATTTGAGAGTACCAGGTCTAAGATTGCTCCCTCCTGCATGGTTTCCAAAACTAGCTGTCTGAAGCATGAGGCTGATTGTCTTAAACCCCCTTGATTACCTTGGTTACCTGCACTGTGCTTGAGCATATCATCTCCTGTACCTGGCTCCAGTCCTGCTGTGGTTGCATGCTCATCTGGGTGTAGCCCTGTGTAAAGTGTGTAAATTCTGTATATACCTGTTTATACTGCTGAGCACTGTCTTAGTGACTCTGTATTGATTTTATACTTGACTGTGCCACTGTTGAAACCTGAGTTATCTTACTATGTATGTCATGTTTTTTCTGATTCCAGGGTATCTGCCTTACTTGCTTTAAGTTGTACTCTTTATGTACTTGTTTGTATATGTACTTTCAATTCCTGGACTCTCCTGGGTCGTACCTGAAAATAGGCATATGTTTTGTCTAGTGTACTTACCTGGTTAACAGAAGCTAAATAAATAAATAAATCTGTATCTGGCATGTTGAAGTCTCCCATTATCAGAACCTCCCCTTTACTGTAGCAGTCATGTTTTGTATATCCTCTAACAGTAATGTGTCTCTGTCCTCCCCCTGGTCCGAAGGCCTGTAGACAACCCAAGTTCGTATGGCTGTCCCATTTCCTGTTTCCAGGGCGATCCACAGTTCTTCTGGCTCCTTATGTGTATTCTGAATTTCTGTAGCTTTGATATTTTCATTGACATAAAAGGCCACTCCACCGCCCTTTTTGCACCTCGGTCTCTTCTGAACAGTACATAGCCAGGTACTGAAGTCTCCCAAGTGTGGTTACTGGTGAACCATGTCTCACTAATGGCTACTATGTCCAGTTTAGCCTCTGTCATTGTTGCCTGCAGGTCTGAGATCTTGTTTGCCAGACTGTGAGCCTTGTGTACATGATTTTCCATTGGCCAGATTTCAGTGTGTTAGTTGCTGGGTGAGGTCTGGCATTTCCCCTGTGCATCGTATGGGTGTATATGGGTGTGTCAGTTGTTGGGCGAGGTCTGGCATTTCCCCTGCATGTTGTATGGGGAGCCTGATCTTATTCCTTACCTGATGATGCAAATGAACTACAAACATGCTGAACTCCTGTTTGATCACTAGCTGAGGGGGGAAGGGTGTTCTTCCCATTAGATGCATTGGGTGCTGCACCCCCTCCCCATTTGCTAGTTTAAATGTTCACCAAAGATGTCAAATGTCTGCCCCAATGCATTGACTCCCTCCTTAGTCAGATGCAGTCCATCGAATTTAAGATCTTCGCTCCCCAAACTGTTGCCAGTTACCTACAAATTTGTGTCCTTTTTCCTGGCACCAGCTCTTGAGCCACATGTTTAGCTCCCCTATCTCCCCTTCTCTGACCTTCTGTCCATCTGCTTCACTCTCCCAGACTGGCAGGATCTCAGAGAAGGAGATGCCAGATGAAATGGATGATAGTTTGTCACCCAGCCTGGTCAGGTGTTCCTTGATCTCCACAACTGAACAGCTGATGAGATTGTTAGTCCCTATGTGTAACAGGATGTCAATGTTCTCTCCTGCTTTCTGTACAATTTTTGCAATACGGTCAGTGTCTCTCCACACTGATGTACCTGGGAAACATCTGACCATTACCCCTGGCTGGAGATAGATGTCAACTCTCCAAATCATGGAGTCTCCTATGATCAGAAGTGTTCTGGATTTTCTTTTTGCTTTTTTTTGTTTTGGTTCCTGTTTTGGGCATGTTTTGTTGTGATAGCTCCTGTGCTGTAGTGTCCTGCTCTGCAATGTCCTCTGCCCCATTGTCTGATTTCAGAGATAGAGGCAGATACCTGTTTGTAGTTTTTATATGGTTCATGGAGGTGATATGTTGGAGAGCGCTGAGTGATGGGGCACCCGATTTGCCCCTCCTAACCACCTGCCAACCTCCCGGACCAACTATCCTCTGTGGTCGAGGTGCTTCTGTTGGATGTTGGGGAAATGGCGGGTAGTTTTTATAAAATATTTCCTCCAGCTTGGACGCCAAGGAAGATGGCCTCTTAAACCACTGGCTCGATCCCCAGCTATCACAGCCTGCTTGGATCTGTGGTCATCCAAGCATCACTGACCCCTCTAAGATGCCTGCATGTTGTCATAGCCGTCTAAGTTCAATCAGCACAGGTTATAGTGCTACTAGTGCTCCAGTAAATAGCTTTGTGGCACTGGCCACTGCATGACCGGCAATAGCCCAGTGTAGGCCCTGCAGCATAGATCTTGTGTGATGACCCACCTATTGCCATCTACTTGGAGGCAGTTGGTTAAAACAAGCACAACTGCCGAATCTCAGTGAACGAGTTAGTGTTGGATCCCAGGCTGTATGTTAATATTGGGGGACGCTACTACTCTGGAATGGCCCTGCCTAAATCTGCTACGTAAGGCCTTGGATCAGCTCCCAAGGACAACAACACCCCACCAGTGGATGTAAGCACTTCACAGCAACACATCACAACCATGTTAGAAACCCTCTTAATGAGCGTAGATACCAGCTCAGCAACCCTGTCTGGCATGGTAGCGGAGGTGAGGGCTCTCAGCGATAAATTGAATGTCATGGAAGAGCACACAGATGACCTAGAAGTGGGCCATACTAAAATTTTGCAGCGACTATGGTACCAAGATGAAAAGCTGGCCATTCTGTGGTGGATGGCAGAAGACCAAGAGAACCATGGGAGACATAACAATATCAGAATCCTCGGGATCCCCGAGGGATCCAAAGGTCAAAATACAGAATGTTTTTCTGAATGAGGAGATCCCCAAAATATTGGGAGACAGATGGCATGGCCCAGTCTAGATAGAAAGAGCATACTGTATACCCAGTGGCTGTAGATCTGGTCAAGGTTCCCCCAGACCTATTATCTCCTACTTCATGAGGTAATCTACAAAAGGAAAAAATCCTGAGAGCAGCTTGAGATAGGGGTGAACTGCTGTGGCATG
Organism: Neoceratodus forsteri; assembly: GCA_016271365.2. NCBI lineage: Eukaryota > Metazoa > Chordata > Ceratodontiformes > Ceratodontidae > Neoceratodus > Neoceratodus forsteri. Next base: position 32,186,538 of record CM028129.1, read on the forward strand.
GGGCTTGGCTATCTTTCTTCATAGACTTTTCGGCTGAGGTGGCTGCTTACAGAAAAGCCTTCATATCCATAAAGAAACTGTTGGCAGCACAGCGATTTCAGTATGGATTCAGAAATCTGGCCTACCTTTATTTGTCTCAAGAGGGCAGAGACATATTAGTAGAGATGCCCCAGGAGATTGAAGACTGGGCCCACAAGTACTGGCCTCGACTGTCCCTCAGCACTACAACTCCCAAGAGGCTATGGGCTCCAGGACCTTGAACAAGGGACAGATGGAACAAATCTCCAAGGGATGGTTCCAGGGAAGACTACAACCAAACTGGACAGTGTCACATTTTAATACCTCCCCCAGGACCCCTCCTCACCGGAACCCACCCAAAGTGGACAACAACTTCAGAGCTGCACAACAATGGTCAGTAGTCCATTTTTCTCCCCCCCACCTCAGCGGGGAGCAACCCAGATGACCAGAATTCACCAACGCTCTTTCAGTGACCAGAGATCTCCCTCTAAGGGCCCAGGGGAAGCACCACCCACCAAGCTGACCAAAGATAAATATCCCAGCCCAGACCAACTGGATGGACAAGACATTCTGGATGAGATCCTTATGGAGGTAGTTGAAAACACATCCTGAGTGGACCTCCCCCCCGGATCAGGAGAACTACCAAGACTTTTCTAATGTCCCTGTGAAACCTGGCTTGTTAACCCAGGACCACGTTGAAAATGAGCTTGCTCAACGGTGTTTATGCCTGGTTAAATAAAGGAATTGATAGATTGATTGAACCTTCACAGAGGCATTATCTAAGGACATTCCTCCCCATACAACAACACCTGCCCTATCTGAGGAACTAGTTCCAAATGACTGAACTATATATGTCTGTATTTTGTTCCCTTTTTCTTTTGTTGGTTTGGGAATAGCTAACACAAAGGCACCTGTCAGGCACTTAATGATAATTGCAGGGTTGCCCGATAAACAACGGCCCCTTTTAGCAGTACTGGCCAACCCCCTAGAGAGACTATGGAGGTAGCCCAAATCCTGTCCCCTGGGGTAACTTACTTAATTGGTGGTTACAGTGCCCTGACAGAATGGTACAACCCCTCTGTAGGTGGCACTGGACATCACCACCTCTATTTCCCTTAAATGGCCTATTGGCCATAACCACCTTATTTGACCCTTTTAAATTTATGGTGCCTGCAACATTTAGGGTCTTGCATTGAAAGTCTGTTGAAAGCAAGATGCTTTTCCTCAGTGCTGCATACCGGGAGGAGGCTTGTAGGCTTCACTGGCTCTGTAGATTTGAAACATCTCCTTTATTAGAGGGCAACAGCCCCCCCTTCTCCCTTTGAATCTTGTTCCTCCCTTCCTTCTGGACTCTAACCCTCTCTCTCCCTCCCTTCCCCTTCTCCCTGAATGCTTTATTTCTGTATATATATATATAGCTGGGGATGGAGATGTGTGTTATTGTTTGGTTTATCTCCACTTCTTCCCCTACAGGTGAAGGGTCAGCGAGGCTGAGTGCTCCTCCTCGATGGTGAGGAGGATAGCACCTCATGCATACACACATTCACCTTTAGCCTAGTGCTTATTTAACATATAGAGTTTTTAAATCTTTATTGTTAAAGTGCTCAATTTACATACCCTTTAGTGGGGAAACTGTTATATTTCAACTTAAATTTTCTTTTCGTGTTAGTTGGTCACTTTGGTGGCGTGTTTAGTGTTGTAACCCAAATATTTTTACTTCCATACCAGGATATTCCTGCTATTCTCACTTAGAGAATAGACTACCTTGTTGCCCTACTCAACCAACTCTTCTTCCCCTGTCTCAGGCAATCTTCCTACAACTGCTCCTCTATCTCTTCTGGAAGCTGGTGGTGAGTACCTGTACACTATCTAACTTTGGGATTATGATGCAGAACACTAACGCAAGTATTAAACTTATATCATGGAATGTCACTGGTTTAAACCACCAGGCTAAACCGTCAATGGTCCTCAGGCACCTACACTCCTTGCAGGTGGATATTGCACTTATCCAAGAGACCATCTCACTGCAAGAACTGTATTGTGGCTCAAGAAAGCATGGGTTGGTAGTGTTATAGTGAGCTCAGCGTCAACCAAATCCAGAGGGGTTGCCATCCTGGTTAAGAAATGATGTTCATGGGTGTAGGAGCAAGTTGCTTCTGATACTCAAGGCCGCTGGATAGTGGTCCACTTTACATATCCGGGGGGACATGTAGTGTTAGCAAATTTATATGACCCAAATATGGATAATCTGGAAATTTTGCTGGATCTCAACAAGGCAGTAGAGTCCCTAGCTGCCGATCACCTGTAGATCCCTATAATGCTGGGGGGGACTTTAACCTTACATTAGGCATTTTTCTCGATAAATCCAAACCAACTCCCCAAACACACTCTAAGACAGTGCTAGCCCTGCAAGGGGTTATGGCAGAATGGGGAATGACTGATATGTGGTGCAGAGATCACCCGTCAGGGCATGATTATTCCTTTTTCTCCTCTGCTCACACTACATATAGCTGGATTGATTTTTGGCTTGCCAGTACCCCTGCTGCCCGAGATACTACCTGTACTAAGATTCATAATATCCTAGTCTCAGACCATGCACCAGTTTCATGTCTTCATACCCCTTCTGGGCAGTGTGGATCAGGCACTAGGTGGCGATGTAACCCTCTACTCCTTCAACACCCTAGATTCCGCTCCATGGTAAGAGAAACTGCTAGGGATTATTTCTCTCTCAAGCATGCTGCAGATACCTCTGCTGCCATCGTCTGGGAGGCCTTCAGGGCTGTTTTGCGATGGCAAATCATTGCCTATTCAGCACATCTAAACAAAACAAGAAAGAACAAATTAAATAATCTACAATCTGAACTTTCCTTATTGGAAACCCAATTCAGGATCTCCACTGCACGAACACCAGGCCCGACACTACTCCGGGACATAGTCAGGTTAAAATACAGCATTAATACTATACTGCATCAAAAGGCAGAGTGGGCATTGATCAGGTCCAAGCACGCACATTGGGGGGGAAGGGACAAAAGGGGGAAACTTCTAGCATTTAAGTTGAGGAAACAACAGGCGGCCTCTCGTATTCATAGGTCAGGTGGTCACGACATTCAAAAAAATCAGCGAATGTATGCAACAGTTTTATCAGCAGCTATACCAGATGCATGCAGCTTTAGAGCCCAATCAACTAGAATGCCAACTGACAAACTTCTCTGCTGCTGTCAGTATACCCCAATTACCTGGTGGCATGAGGAATACCTTGGACAAACCATTTACTGAAAATTAGCTTTTGAATGCCCTTAACCACCTGGCCAAAGGTAAATCACCTGGTCTGGATGGTATGACCACGGAACTGTATCAAGCCATGAGTACAGAAATCAGTACCCCTTTCCTCTGTGTGCTGCAAGAGGCTCATATGACTGGTACTCCCCCCCCCGTACAAAGTTTTAATCACTCTTCTTCCAAAAAAACCAGACGACTCCCTCAATTGTGCCAATTACTGCCCAATTTCTCTTATTTCAGTAGACAACAAACTTGCAGCCAAGATGCTTGCCACTCGTTTAAAAGAGATTCTGCCCTCCATTATTCACCCATCGCAAGTGGGTTTTACTAAAGGACGAGCCACAGCCGACAACAATAGATTGGTCTTAGACCTAAAATGGCTTGCAATGCACTCCAAAAAACCCAATGGTAGCAATGGCAGTGGATTTTTATAAGGCCTTTGATTCTGTAGAATGGCCTTACCTTTATGAAATACTCTGGCACTACGGGTTTGGTCCCTATTTTAGACAATGGATCTGAGTGCTGCACAATGCCTCCCTAGCTCAAATCTTAAATAAAGATATCTCCCCCCTTCCCTCTGCAAAGGGGTACACGACAGGGCTTCCCCCATCCCCCTTATTGTTCTTGGTGGCACTAGACCCACTTACATGGAAACTGCAGGCCACGGAAGGTATCAAGGGCATACAGGTAGGCCAGCATACATACCTGACTGCCTGCTATATGGATGACCTACTTTTAATGTTGGCCCGCCCAAAGGAATCACTCCTCAAAGTCTTAGCGGTTATGAGAGAGTTTGCACAGCTGTCTTGACTGCAAAATAATCAAAAAAGGACCAGTGTCACCCCCCCCAACACGGCACGCACAAATCCATGTCTGCAAGGCTTAGATTTAACCTGGGCTCCACATAGCTTCTCATATCTAAGTATTATCATCCCAGTCCACTGGAAGCACCTAGAATATGAGAACTTTGTCCCCCTAATAACTCTGTTAACAGCAGAGGTAAACCGCTGGTGCCGCCTTAACCTCTCTCTTCCTGGTAAGGCAGCTGCAATCCATATGCTGTTATTACCTAGAGTAGCATACCTTCTGAACAATCTTCCTATCACCCTGTTGGGTAAGGTGTTTCACCCGCTAGACAAATTGATATTGTTCCTCCTATGGGAAGGTAAAACACCCAGGTGGAGCCATAGTAAGATGTGGGCTCACTTGTCTAAGGGGGGTATTGGACTTCCATGGCTGCAGGGTTACCATTGGGCCTGTATTTCTGCACAGGCCACTAAATGGCTTGTCCCCTCCTCCTCTCCACCTTCCCAATGGGTTCAGCTAGAATCTCAGCTGATGCAGAACACCCCCTTGGGTCTACTTTTAACCAGCACCCCCATAGACTCCAATAAGCTCACCCCAGTTATGATCGAGACCAGGATGGCATGGTTCAGACTCATGGCAGCCTCTAAAACACTGAACGTAGCAAGCTCTATACCACTCAAGTACATGGCTCTCTGGCATAATCAACTTCTCATAGTTGATAACAAATCGCTCCATTGGCCGACATGGGAAAGTAAGGGGACACGTATCATTCAAGACTTATATATGCACAACTCTGGCACATTGATGTCATTCGAACAGCTTAGGGACTGGTACTCCCTTCAGTCTAGTGACTTTTGGAGATACCTGCAACTCCGCAGTGTGGTCCAAACTCTTAATGGGACATTGATAGAGGACCCTAAGTGGCGTTGGATGACTTCTCTGCATTTAAAAACCTTCTCCCAAGGCCTAGCAGGACTATTCTACAGCACCTGGCTCGAGGCTCAACCGGACCACACTGAATCATGTAGGGCCACATGGACTGTGGATCTTCAGGTTTCCATCACTGCAGAAACATGGTCCCGATGCCTCCACCTAGCTCACTCTGTGTATCAAGATGTTAGGAGTCAGCTGATACAACTCAAGATCCTTCTCAGGTGGTATTGTATGCCTGCAGCCCTCCACTCATAGGGTATCCTTCCCCATGCAAGGTGCTGGAGATGCCAGCATGATCCAGCAAACATCTTGCACCTTCTGTGGGAATGCCAGGCCTTAACCCCTTTTTGGTCAGCCATAGCAATGGACTGCTCCAGGGTTCTGGGACTACCCATCAATATCTGTAACCCATTACTCTTACTGGGGGATCCTGCACCCTTGGGCCAATTGCCAAAACATATAAAAACTGACTCCTGGCAGTCCTCTTGGAGGCCAAAAGGCTTTTACTTTTGTCCTGGAGACAAGCATTACCTCCACCCATCTCCCTCTGGCAATCTGCGCTGACTAGATTAGCCACCTTTGAAAGGCTTACATATGCTAATTGAGGGCAACTTACTATATACTACCAGAAATGGGGAGCATATTTAAAGTCCGCCTTAGGTAAAGTCCTCCTTCCCCCACCACTTAACCCTCCTGAACAGTGAGGCCTAATGGCACAAAAGCCCTGCAGCTAAATACACCTTTTAGGACATGTTTAGAGTTGTGAGGAACAGCTATACCTTCTTCTGTTTACCTTTATTCCTCCCTATTTTCAATACTATATTTTCCCTTCCATATCTCTACCAAGCTATCATTTTGAAGGCTTGTAATACTGTTAAGAATAATCTTCTGTTAGAAAGGAATGTTAAGCAATATACCATGACAGGGAGTGGGTATATTGTTGGATTTACCACGCCTGGTGTGGTTCGGTCATAAGGTGCAGCCGAGTGACTTAACCACACCAGAAGTGGTAAATCCATCCATATACCCATTCCCTGTCATGGTATATTGTTACTATACAATGTTCAACTTGTTTTTTTGTTTTTATAGTGATATAAAACTTTTACAGTGGGTACACTGGAGGATTTATCACAGTCATGTGATGTGCTTTGACCAATGAGGTTACAGGATTTTCATAACCCATTGTATAATGGAATATTTAGAATCTTAAATATATCAGCCAGGTTAGTAGTAAATGCTATTTGCTTAAAACCCTTGAAGGACAGTTAGAAGTAGGAAACCTTGTGTAACTCCTTCTGTCTGTGTGAGGTATGTATAACCTGGTTTGTTACACAATAGACACTACACTGTCTGTTAAGTATATGTACCTTTTTATGTATGCAGTGACACTGAATAAATAAAAATTATTCTATGATCAAAAAAATAAATTTCCTCCTGAATATGCAATTTGAGGGGCACAATCTCTGCCCATGCTGCCTGGAGCCGAGCCCTTAGATCTCCAATGGCCCAGCATGTAGGACAGTGTCCTAAATCCTGTATAACTGCCCTTTTGAAAAGAGTCCCACAGTACCTGCAGTTAATAATATCCATTCCAGATAAGTTGCTGGGTTTATAACCTGGTCAGAGTAATAAAATGTTAATTACAAAAAAAATGTCTACCACTGCACCATCTGCAACTTTTAAGTCCATTTTTAAATCTATGTCTCTAGAAAGTTTTATTTAACTGCCCCATTTATTTTACAGGTCTAGATATGTATCACACCTGCCCTATCAGATAAGTGTATAAATTTTTTTAATTTAATGCTTTACACGTAGTTTAATTCAAACCCTTGGTAGTTTGTATCCTGGTAAACTTATTGTTTTCCTCTTTCAGACATCCCTCAGGATCAATTTTAAGGAACAGCTAACCTCAACTTGGATTGGCAAGGTAAGAGACACAACTGTTTCTTAACAAAAGTTGCCATAACATTTTGTGTAAGCATCCATTATAAGGTAATAGGGGATACGGTGGAAGTGCACTATAGAGAGGAGAGTATATGAGGAGTGTTCAAGCTGCCTCTAGCTAAATAAAATGTTGTGAAGCATTTCTGTTTTAAGCTACAAATAACATTGTTTAAGTATCCAAATTGGTGCAGCAGTTGCATAGGCTCCGTATCGAGATTCCAAGTTTGGCTACATTGTCATTTGGTGCAGTAGTTCAGGTGACAATTAGCCAAAACACTACAGGGTATTAGAATGTCACTTTAAACACTGTGGAGCTGGGTAGGTGGCTGGCCTATTGGTGAAGCACCATCACCACCATTTGCGATGTTGGTGACCGGCAATCAGGAATGAGCTTCAGACTCCAGAGGCCTTGCATGGGAAGGAGGATCATGCACCCCAGAGGATGCTGCCCTCCGGGGGGGGGTCCGACCCCACTGCAACACTGCTACCTGAGTGACTCTAGGGGCAGTGCAGGCAGAAGTTGCTTGGGAAGGAGGATGTCAGCTAGATTAGTATGTGTCACAAAAATGCATGCACATGCGCCTACAGAGCCCCTGCTGGGGAGGGATAGCACAAAATGTGGAGAACACACAGGTCCAGTAATCAACTCACAATGGTTCTCTCAGACCCTGCAGCACCAGACTCTTCAGGAGTGCTAGATTTGCACTGCAAAAGGGATTAGGCAATTCTAAAGGTCCCACGACAGGGAGCAAGATGTAGGGAAGCTCCAAAGGTGATTAGGGTGATGAGGATGGGAGTTTGTTGTGGGTAAGTGGGTAAGGCATGTGAGAATGAGAAAAAAGAATGAGTATAAAAAAGAAACTCGGGGGATCATGTGATGGCAGCCTAGGAAGAACAGCCTTGCCGACTAGCTCCTTCCTCAACCTGCATATTACGCTAAATCAGTGGAGTAAACTGAGAATTATTGAGAGATATTTGTGGGGGAAAGGTCTGTGAAACCTCTGCAGACCATACATTTTACGAAAATGGATGCCTACATTAAAAATAAAGCGATGAAACACACACCGCCCCCATCTCCTGGAAAGACCAGGCCACAAAGCCCATGTCAGGGTCTGATAAATTTAGCTCGGGGCTGGCTGCGCTGACAGAAGAAAGGTTTTTGGAAATCTTTGCCCCGTTGCAGTCGTCAGTGGATGAGATCCACTCGGAAATGCAGATGTTTAGAACAGCGATGGAATCGCTCGAAACAAGAGTCGGAGATAATGAAGTTAAAATCAAGTCCCTGGAGTCTAAAGTAGACAAATATGATGCAGAAAGAGCTGTCCTTAACAAAAAAATCAAGAAAATCGAGGAGAAACTCGAAGATCTTGAGGGCAGGAGTAGAAGAAATAACATCGTTATCTTGAATATCCTGGAAAAAGAAGAGGGCTCAAATACTATTCTGTTTGTCCAAAAGCTCTTCAAGAGAATCACGGGGCAATCCCCAAGTGGAAGCTATATCATAGAGAGAGCACATAGATCGCTCCGTCCGCCTCCTGCACCTGAAGCCCCTCCACGCCCGATAATCTGCAAATTATTATGTTTCCCAGACAAGCAGCACATCTTAAATAAAGTGAAAACGCTGCAGGATGTTTGTTGGGAAGGTAGAAAAATTAGGATCACTCACGACCTCCCCTACTCAGTTTGGCTGAAGAGACAGAGCTTACACCCTATAGTCTCGAAGCTGGTCACGGCAGGTGTGCCATTTCGGGTGCGATATCCAGCTCAGCTCCAAATCAAGTTTAAAGATCAATGGCAGACCTATGATTCAGTGGAAACAGCTCATGAGGAGGTTAAAAGAGTCATGCCAGAGCTCTTCAAATAATTGCTTGAGATGGCAGCAATGTTCCATCGGAGTGGCTAATAGAGGGTACATTTGAAATGAAGGAATAATATAGGAGGGGCGACCTCTTTCCTGTGCCTTCGTCAGTCGGTGTTTGCCACCAGGAGACAGAAATAGACATGAGGTGGCCAGAGATGCTTTATTCTTCCCCTCCTTTTTTTTTTTTTTCCTCTTTCTCATTTACATCTGTGGCCACTCGATAGCAACAAGTCCCATAGGAACATCGAGGCTTTAACATAAGGAGGCGACTCATCCTGATAGCTCCTTTCTTTTTCTCTATTGCCAAGTCGGAGCAACCGTATTCATAATTTTGATTTGAATGACAGTGTTTGCCTGCAGCAAGTGGGGCTTTCTTATATGCACAGTTCAGACTATTAGTTAGTTTCCTCTAATGCGGCCAATGGTAATCGGAATGCAATGAGACCTGACAGACTTGGGGTCATTTGCAATAATTCTGAAATCAAAGTTGTTAATTATTACCTTACTGTTATCATTTCTTTGCATGTTAGCAATATCGCAACAGTATACCTACCACAGAGTTTCTGGAGTAGAGTTAATTTGTTTGGGTATGGGAAAATAATAGTTAAGGGAACGGAGATGGAAATGGATTTCCCCACTAGAGGGGGCTATCTATCAAAATATAGAAACTGGTTCTTTAAAGTATGGTTAATGGGGGATATTTCACAATGAGATTGAGTCTGGGGGATTGTTGGACTATTCCATAATTAGGATGTATGTTGGGGGATCTCCTCCCCCCTTATTTTCATGTGCGCCTCCTAATACTCCACCGGAATTGGGATTATAGATATAGAGAATATGCAGGGAGGGGGAAGGGGCAGGTGGATGCCTGGGCTGATATGAACATCACAAGACAGTATGAGATGGTAGTGCAGTCTCTGGGACTGGGGGTTTTGTGTAAATTTTGGGGTGTGGGAGGGGGGTGGCAGGTAACAGCATTCACACGCCCTAATAATGCAGCTGGGGAAAGATGCCTAGGGAATTTCTCACAACGAGAGAAGTTTTATGATTGGATATTATTTTAAAACGCTAAGGAACATGGCAGGTGCCTATAAGTTGGTTAGTTGGAATGTTAAAGGTGCAAGAGACAGATGTAAGAGACAGATCATATTGAAACATCTTTCCACCCTTAAAGCGGAGGTTGTATGTCTTCAGGAAACACACCTTCCAAGAGAGGTTGTACAATTATTTCTTAAGCAATGGGTAGGTCAAGTGTTTGGAGCGGGTCTTTCTTCTAACAAAGGTGGGGTGGCCATACTATTTCATAGAAAGACCCCCTTCCACTTAGAAAGGGAGATATGGGATGCACAGGGTCAGTATATTTTCCTAGTCAGAATGTTGGCCACAGTAAAGGTGGTCATTGGGTCAGTATACGGTTCCAGTTTAGATTCCCCACAATTTTTTATGCATTTACTCGAAGTCCTGAATGATCTCATGTCTTATGCTCTGTTAATAGGGGGGGAATGGAACATTACGACCCAATTAGGGTTGGATCGGTCTGATAATAGGCGTGTAGGCTTTTCCCCGGCACAGCATGCCCTAAGAGAGATAATGGATAATTTAGGTCTGATTGATGTTTGGAGGCTTATGAACAGAAACATGAGACAGTATACTTTTTTTTCTAATCCGCATAAGACATACTCCAGGATTGATTATTTTTTAATAAGTATGAGTATTTTACCATCGATTCTGGAGGCTGGGATTGAAGTTAGAGTCATATCTGATCATTCCCAGTATATGTTAGATGGATGCCGATGAGTGGGGTAATAAGAGACTTCAGATGGAGGTTTAATAATCAGTTACTGCAGATGACATATACTCGGGAACAGATAAATAAGTTTATGATACAATTTTGGGAAAGTAATTTAGGCTCAGTCCCGAATATTGATACTGTATGGGCAGCACTAAAATGTGGACTTAGGGGTGAGTGAATTCGTATATCCACTAATAGGGCTAGAAGATCCAAAATACACTTAGAAGATATCACAAGGGCTATAAGATTGGTGGAGAATAACATAACAATGCACTCTGGTGAGCTTGAATGGATCAAGTTACATAAGCTACAGGCCCAATATGCAGCGGTGATGATGCAGAAGGCAGAGTTGGCATTACATAGAACGAAAATTAAGTATTTAGAATCGGGGGAGAGAGCAGGTAAATTGCTAGCACTTAGATTGCAGCAGCTGAATTCAAATCAAGCTGTGGCAGCATTAAAGAAAGAAGATGGGGACAGTGTGGTGAAGGACCCAAGGGAGATTGTTGCCACCTTCAGAGATTATTTTCAATGTATTTACTCAATTGATGCTAATAATAAACCCTCCTCCATAGAAATCAATAAGTTCCTAAGCTCAGTTCCTCTGTCTAGGGTATCGCATACTGAGGTTAGACATTTAGGGGCACCAATTCAAGAAGCCGAAGTGAGGATTGCGGTTTCACAATTAGCGGGAGATAAATCCCCTGGGCCAGATGTCATAACCACTAACTTTTTTAAAGCTTATATAGACATAATTTGCCAATAATAACCAAAGTTTATAATTTCTGGTTTAATAAGGGCATGTCGGATTTGTCACTTCTAGAGGCATTCATCACCCTTATTCCTAAACCTGACCGAGATCCCATGTTGATGGGCAGTTATCGTCCAATTTCATTGTTAAATGTTGATGTTAAGATCTTAGCTAAAATATTAGCAAATAGATTGAGTCCACTCATGGATACTATGGTTAGTGCAGAACAGGTGGGCTTCATGAGCGGAAGGTTATCAGTGACCATCTGCGGAAGGTCCAGCATTTGATCATCCATGCCCAAGGAATGTATCTTCCAGCAGCCCTACTAGCGTTAGATGCCGAAAAGCATTTGACCGAGTGTCGTGGACTTTCTTTTGCTGTGTTAGACAGTCTTGGACTACCTGAAGAGTTTCTAACATGGGTCCGAATCCTATATAGTGCACCCACAGCTCGGGTATGGTGCAATGGTATACTATCATCCCCCTTCCCTCTAAACTGTGGTACTAGACAGGGATGCCCACTGTCACCGCTCTTGTTTAACTTGTATCTTGAGCCCCTGATTCGTAGATTACAAACATCACAAGTGATTAAAGGAATGGAGCTGGGGAGTAAACGATACCTTATCTCAGCATATGCTGATGAACTTTTGATACACCTAGAAGAACCTGACACTAGTATACCAGAAAATACAAAATCACACATGCCCCCACAATGCAAAGCATCATGGGCTGCATATGCAAATCACCACAGAATGTTATGCTGATCCAACTTTAAGCAGAATTGCATGGTGCCGAAAGGCCTCTCACACAGTTTGCAAAGGGTGCTAACAGAAGACATAGACATGTGTTTCATCCTACCAGGACTCATCAGTATGCCTCGTCTGTTTGACACCCCAGTGGAATGGACCAGCTACCCCTAAGGCAGTGTGCCTGGGATATATTGTGGTGGACACTTTGCATCAACTGCCCCGCCCACCCTAGCTCGGCATTTAATTTATACATCACTAGGGTCATGTAACCTATCACATGACCCACAGTACAGTAACCAAGTCCTCATTTTCCCACTAGCTTGTTATACGATTTTACCACTAGGACTTTCCCTTGCTCCTCCTAATATACTCCTACCACTGAACTACTGAGTCCCCATCCTGTCTCACCTTCCTGGCTAACCCACTTTCTGACTGTATCCCCTATCACTCTCACACTCTGGCCCACCTGGCATTGAACCTACAACCCTCTGCACCGGTGCAAGCACCCTGTCCACTGAACTACATTAAGACTGCTACTGCTAGCAAGGCTTCTGCTACCCTCATCTAAATGACACAAAATTCCTGTGCTAGCTGCTTTGATCATCAGCCATCACATATTCACACAGTTGACTTATTCTCCCCCCCGGGTACATCCATATGTGGGACTGCACACTAGTCCATTACCCCTGTTTCACCATGGTACATTACCATTATACTTTCCTCAGGGCCCTACTAACCTTAACATGGCCATTCTCATTTGACAATAATGCTACACACTCTAGAGAGTTTCCTCCACTTCCTCAAGCCACATATTCTCAGGCACTGCTTCCAACCTTCCTAACTCAGTACACAAACCAGCTGGGTTCAACTCCCAATATAATGATCTGCCATCCCACCAGGCATACTGTCTATCCCTCCATCTCACCTCCATTATGACCCCCTCAATCTCCCCTAAGACCACCAAGCAACCACTCAAACAAAAATGTGAGCTTCTCAAATACATCTTTGCCAGACAACTTCTACTGCTGTTATAACCCCTTTTGGCTTTAACAGTAACCTCAGGGGTTTAAAAATGTTCTCTATTGACATCAGAAGCCTTCTGCCAAAATTAAATCAACTACAAGTCTGGGTACTACAGCATAGACCCGACGTCCTTGCAATAGTTGATACTCGGCTCTCACCTGCTGTTCCTGACTCAGTAGTCTCCCTAAATGGGTACTCATTATACAGGTTAGATGGGGTGGGAAGACATGATGGTAGCTGTGCCCTGTACATTAAGGATGTGCTACAATGTCAGGGTTTCCCAACATTGTCACCCCAGAGGGGGCTCAATCACTTGGGGTAAAAATTTATTTGGGTAATAAAGGGAAGTCAATCCACATCCTCTCCATATATGTTCTACCCAAGAATGCTCACAAAGGCTTCCAACCGTTCATTGACCTCATTGCTAACCTGCCCAATGGCACTGAAGTAATTGTGCTGGGTGACTTTAATATTAACTTTTTTTTCCAATTATTTAATCAGGTGAGACACACTAAGCTGAAAGCTTGTTTACAGGTGCAACCAGGGAGCATGAGGAAGTTAAGTGACTTGCTCAGGGTCACACAGTATGCAAGTGGGGGCTGTGGGATTCAAACCCAGGTCTCCAGATTTGCAGCTCAGAGCCTTAAACCACTGGACCATACTGCCTCCCCGGCTGTCCCTTGACTCTAACCCATGTAACGATGCAGCTGCAGCCATTGACCTCACTTAATTTGTCTCTTCATCTACTCGAAGAAACTATAGGACTGGCACCAGTATCTTATTGAACTGGTAATTTCCAATCACCCTGAGAGGATCAAGGACATGATAATGTTACCAGATGCCCTGAGTGACCACTCCAAAATCACCTGTTGTTGGACCAACAAGGTCCCTAAATGACCATGCAAACCAACTTATCAGAGACTCCTCAAGGAAAGGAACCAGGAACTTCTCGTAGAACATCTCCTCAATTGTGATTGGTCCCCAGTCTTCTTTTCAGATAGTGTAGATGGGGCATTAAGCCATTTTATAATTTGCTTCAATTCAACCTGTAGTATCTATGCCCCCTCAGGAAGTGCAGGGTGAAAGGGGTCTCTACTGCACCTTATGGCCACTTGCGACCACCTTTGGAATGTGGCATGAGCCACTGGCAAACTATGTGAATGGCAAGGTTATAGGATCATCAGAAATAATTGCACCTGGGCCATTCAGCATGCAAAGGTCTCTTACTTCCAAGGGATGTTTACCAGCTCCTGGGATAATAGCCAAAAATTCTGGGACAACATTAAAAAATGAAGTGGTAAACCCAATCAATCCCACCCCACCTTATTCAACTTTAATGGAATAGCAATCCAAGACCCAAGTGAAATTGCAAACATCCTGAGCACTTCATTCACTGACCTGAGTGCAGTCCTTGCCACCAATTTTTTCAATGAATTTTACACTGCCAACACTGCCTTCCTCCAGACCCCCCCCCCACACATCCCCCAATCCTATTTCAGGTCAATATCCCCATCTAACACCAGAAAACACCTTTTGAAAGTGCTTGATAAGTCTAGGCACAGCTCTGATACCCTGGACCTCAAACTATTTCTTCTCTCCATAGATGCCGTCCTGGCCCCACTCACTCGGATCTTGAATCTCTCTGTATGTTTCGGTCAGTTTTCCACTGTCTGGAAAGCTGCAGTTGTGACATCTATCCATAAGAGTGGTGACAGAACAAATCACACCAACTATATCCCATTTCAATATTGCCGCACCTTTCGAAAGCCCTTGAGTGAATTGTAGCCGAACAGTTAACAGAATATCTCTCCACCCATGTTATCCAGTGCACACAGCAACACAGGTTCAGGAAGGATCATAGTACCACCACTGCCCTGCTCACCTACACTGATTATATACGTAAAGCCCTTGACCATGGTCAACTCATAAGCACTATCAATATTGACCTTACAAAGGACTTTGATGCAGTCAGCCATTCCTTACTGTTCCTGACCCTACCATCCCTAGGACTCTCCAACAACATTACTGCCTGGTTCAGAAGTTATCTAGCTGGCAGAATGCTGTGTGTAAAAATCTCTGATTCACTTTCTACTAGCCACCTCATATTATCAGATGTTCCATAGGGATCAGTCCTGGGCCCCCTTCCTATTTAGTCTCTACCTCAATACTCTCCCCCAAGCCTGCCCTAATAACCTTCTTCTCTATGCAGATGATGCTGTGATTTACTTGAGCCAGCTTGATCCTGCACCCCTTACTCATGACCTGCAAATTAGTTTTGCTCCATTGAAACATGGTTCACTGAACAGAGATTAATTTTGAACTAAAAAAAGACCAAATCAGTAGTCTTTGCTGGGCTGCATAACAAGTTTAAAGCAACCCAATTGAACATCACCAATATTGCTGGCTCACCACTTGAACAGGTATCCATTTTCAGGTACCTGGGCATCACCCTGGACAGCACGCTCTTTCCAAGAGTACATATTGAACATCTCCAAAACTGCCAATACCAGGCTAGGTCTCCTCTACAGACACCGGCTTTGTATGACCCAAGAGGCTATATGCCTCATTGTGACCAGCCCCATATTGTCTAATCTTGATTATGGCATTGTAGTATATTGCTTTGCCTCTGATACTGCACTGGAAAAGATTGGTGTCACCCTTACCAAAGCCTGCAGGTTTCTCTCTGGTGCTAGTCAGGATATGCATACTCGTGATCGCTATGCGTAAGCCAACTGACTTAACCTTCAAAACAGAATCTCCTATCACACCTGCCTTCCAGCCAAAAAGATCTCACTTGGGCTTGCCCCCCATTAAAATACTCCTCAAGAAGGCCCCTGCAAACTCGCACTGTACAAGAAGTGTGAACAATCAGGCCTTCCAGGTACCTTTATGCCAGATGTCCCAAGGGCAAAGATCCTTTATGTACAGGACACCTAGATGATTGAAAAACTTCCCAGCACACATCCAATCCACTTCCACCATAGGGCCTTTCAAAAACTCTCTCTGAATGTATCTAGTCACCCTTAGTAGGTGTGGCTGCTGCACTTAGTCCTGGTGACCTCCAGCTTTTTCTGCCCAACCTATGCTGACAATGCCCTCCTGGGCTGCAAATCTCTGCACTTTCTAGTGCTATCTCATGCATTTATACATTGTTCTGAGTTGATAATTGTGTTAGTCTGTAACCCTGCTTGTTGCATCTAATGTAGACTGCTAATTTGTATCTATAGTACTTTTGTTTGTTACTGCTTCCTCTGTATAACCCAATTGTTGGATATGGAGCCTTTGTAAATGAGTCCCTGGCTTAAAGGTCTTAATTCTGAGATTTCAATAAATAAAAATAAAATAAAAAAAAAATCTATTTAGAATTCCATTGAGAGGTTCTAGTGACATGCGAACCCCAATAGCAAAGTTTGAGAGGTTCCAACCCATCTTCAGACCCTCAGGATGGTATTATACCCAAAAAATACCAAGTGCCCTATGTGTTATTTTTTTGTAATATTTGGATCCAGGTAGATTTCAATTTTCTCTCTCTCTCCAGTCAGGACTTGAAGCTTACATTCATTCTCCTACCTGGAGCTGCACCAACCCGCACTACCCAAAGCAATTTCTTCTGTAGCCTCTGTTCCTCCTCCTACCCTCTACTGAACTGAAGCCAAGGCAGGGAAGTACACCAGTAGGGCAGTTTGTTTAGTGCTGCATGCCACTCACAAAGACATGCTCCCCTTCTCCAGAGACTTCACAGTTGGGTGAGGAGTATGAAGGTGTGGTGTGCCACTTAACATTTCTCTTTCATCTCCCTCAAGCTAACATTCACTGCATGTGATGGTAACAATGCAAGTCGGCTCATGGTTATACACAGGAATGGTGTTTTCTCTGAATACAATAGGTAGAGCTTACAGCATCTATTTTTGGAACAGGTTTTAAGGGTATTATCACCATTATCCATAAATCACATATACAATAAAGCATGGGGTGGTGTGTGTAAAATCTGAGATTTATACAGCACCTCATGCCTTGTTTTATATCATTGCTGGTGAGCATTATTTAGCTTCTGCAATTCAGAAAGTGCAGGGCAGAGCAATCTAGACTTGTCACAGTATTCACATTCTGCTTCTTTTGTTAACTACTGTTAAATCATTTAATGAAAAGAAACAAAGTTCAAACTCAAAAAGTTTAAAACAGCTTGTAAGAGAAGTACAAAGCGGTGTGCTTTGAAAGGTCCATGGAAAAAAAAAAACTGGGTACCTATGGCAACTGGGTTCCTATGGCAAAATTCTGTGACCTGAAAGGGAAAGAGCTAGAGAGAAAGATGCTGTTAGGGAATCAGGATCATGGTAAAGCGTGGGGTTTTCCCAAGCAGAATGTTGTGCTGAACCTAGGGAACAAGAATGGTGCAAGGTTGATGTTTTTGGTAGTATCTGGGCAGATGTTACAATTTACGTGGCTGAGGTTGAAGACAGTGTGGTGCAAGCCATTCAGTGCCTTACAACATTCACTTTGAGAAAGCCATGTGTGTTCAATGTTATAAACAGCTGGTTATAATGATAAATTTCAACTGGCTTTGTCGATGGGGATAAAATGCTTCCTAGTTATTATAAAAGAATAATCCTTTCAAATAGATTATTATTTTGTACAGTTGTAACTCTTTTTGTGAAGGCTTGTTGATGACCAGCTGCTAAGTGGGTGAGGGAAGATGGTAATAGACCACCAGTACAATAGGTCAGTAGGGTGATGTAATTTAGTAAGGGCAGACAAATACAAACAACTCCACACAGTGGAGATAAGGTCAGCAATGAAGCAAACAAGGCATTTTTTTCAATACAATAAAAATGTCTCATTAAACAGCTAGTGTATCAAAAATGCAACCACTTAAAATCAAAGGCTGAAGCTCACCCACAATGAAACCTGTAAATTTACTGCATGAGCAGTGGTAACTCTGTACAGGATTGATTCTGCCAAGTCATAGAGATTCACATTTAGCATGCTGAACCAAACAAAGTAGCAACACATTTTAATAATCTACAATGGCAAGCCATGAAAAAAACAAACTGAATAGCCCAGACTCATTGGGCATGCCGGCCAGTGTTTTGGCAGTCGTGCTTTATAGTAAGGGTAGACTCAATGAACCTTCTATCTCTTTCTGGCATCAAATTCTATATTTCTGTGTTAAAATATGTAATGTGGTGCAATCAACCCACTCTTCTGACCCATCCCCATTCAGTGAACCAGCAGGCTTGGGGAGTACAGTACCCTGGGGAGCAGCAACTAACCATAGTGCTGCCTCCCAATTTAGTCTATTGTCTGCCCTGTTCCCCAGCTGTCCATCTTTTCAAAGACACACATATGCATGTGCATCCATGGTCATGTCTGATCTGTCATTGATCGCTGTCCATGATAAATCAATTTGTGGTTATTATCCATGGCTGATAAACATGCTCAAATGCCTGAAAAAATACACAATCAAAAGAAACTCCACAAGAGATCTAAATCAAATTTCAATTTGGTAAATTAAAGAAAAATAGTCTAATAAAATAAAATTTGAATTATTTCAGGTAGCAACCATGGTTGTCCATTATCTAAGTATTATTTTTAGCATTCACACTTGACGATTGCTGTGCTTGTGCTTAATTATGTTGTGCTGTGACCTTTTTTACATTTGATACGGAGTAAGATAAAATAAAATAAAATTACATTTAATGTACTGACCCTGGTAATATCTGGTTTGATATTCTGCAGCCTGAAGTTTTGTGCTCTGACTCCTCAAATTATTGTGTTCCTACTACCTCCTGAAGTTTATTTTTCTGAAGTTTTGTGCTCCTACTTCTTAGTCCCCTGTCCAAAGTTTGTGGCTTGACTTATATGCGGGTCACTCTCAAATCAGCTCTTGGTGGCTGCCAAACCCCACCTCCCAATTTATATGCAGGCCAACTGTTACACAGGTATATATGGTAATAAGGTTTTTCATGGTTTGGTATTAAATAATAAAATTCATCAAAATGATTCTCTTTGTGTCCTGTTTAAGATTATACCATGACTGGTTTCTAAGTTAAAATATAAACACTGCTTTTATGATATTATTAGTTCTATCATTTAAACTACTCCTGGCAAGTATCCCATCAAGACCACACATCTGAAAAAGTGGGTGGTCAAATAAACAAATTCTGGGTGACTATTTTCACAGGATTGTTCGAAAAACTTCCAATTTGAAGTGCAGAATTCATTTCAGGATAATTTTGTCTAATGAATTTTTCCCAAAACCCCTTGTGAATTCCTCCTTGTGAATTTTATTCATTCATTTCACAGCACTGATATGTCAGTCCTGTTTAATGGCTTTATAAGTGACATTGCAGAGGTGTTGGAAGGAAAGACCTGCATCTTTGTGGATGACACCAAATTCTGCAATAGGATGGACACTCCAGATGAGTGTGGAAAGGATGAGCAGAGACCTTAGAAAAATATTGGACTGGTCAAGGATATAGCAGCTGGGCTTCAATAAGAAAAAGTGTAAAATAATGCACTTAGGGCACAGAAACTGAGGGGTGGAGTACAAAATTGGTGGAGTGGTATTGATGACCACCAAGCAGGAAACAGGCTCAGGGGTAATCACAGATATGGAAGTGACTGTGGTGACACTCCAACATGTTTCAATGGGCCTACCAGGTCAACAAAATTCAATAAATAAATAAATACATGTTCTTCGGTTGCAAAGAATGCAGGGAATGCAGAGTTATTTTCTGAAAGCAATAGGTCTGCAGGGCTCTGCCCACTGTAGCCCTAAAAATGGGACAAACACCTGACCTCACACCTGTGTTTTGTACCTGTTCCCCCTCCTAAGAACCAACCACTACATGTACAAACCACCTAACTCCCACCTTGTGCTGTTTACACAAGGTAATCCTGAATAATGCATCTGTTTCTATATCTTCTGCTGATGCTTGTTTACACTCAATAGGCTGTCTATGGCTGTATGGTATGGAATGCCCTCATGTTTTCTGTTTTCTGCCTGTATTTATGACTTGACTACTTGTTTGTATATTTGTTTGTTTAACTGTATGTTTTCTTACTTTTTGAAAATAAAATAAAATCTTTCCTGTTAAAACAAAGGTGGTCAGGCAGTGAGACAAGGCAGTATGGAGGGCCAGTGGAATGCTGGGGTGCATAGGGAAGGGTATCACCATGAGAAAGATGGAAGTGGTGTTGCCTCTCTACAGATTGCTGGTAAGACCCCACTTAGAGTATTGTGTTCAGTTCTGGAGACCACATCTCAGGAAAGATATAGACAAAGTGGAGGCAGTCCAGAGGAGGGCAACTAAAATGGTGCAGGGTCTGCATCAAAAGCCCTATGAAGAGAGACTGAAGGAACTCAATATGTATGCCATGGAACAGAGGAGGGAGAGGGAGAGGGAAGATAGGATAGAGACCTTTAAATACCTCATGGTGGTAAATAAGGTACAGGACAGGAGTATTTTTCAGACAAAAAGATGCTCAAGAACAAGGGGACATGCTATGAAGCTGGTGGAGGGTAGATTTAGGAGAGATGTGAGGAAGCACTTCTTCACAGAAAGAGTGTGGGATTCCTGGAACAGCCTTCCAGCAGAGCTGGTGGGGGAAAAACAATGGCTGGGTTCAAGAATGCATGGGAGAAGCACAAAGGAATCATAGAGGAAAGGAAGGGAGAGGGATAAAGAGCTGTAGGTCGGGCAAAGTCTGATGTAATAGTGTAGGTTGGAAGAAATGGACAGACTGGATGGGCCAAGCAGTCCTTATCTGCCATCAAATTCTATGTTTCTATGTGTTATCCCCCCCCCGATGCATCTGGAAACAAGCTGTTACCAGCTCAGTATGTTTTTCGCTAAGAAAGAAAGAAAGAAAGAAAGAAAGAAAGAAAGAAAGAAAGAACCCCCATCCTCTAAGAAAACAGTGGGTACAAGCCATAGGTTACTCAAATACTCATACCTACACTTCCACAGAATATTTTTTTTAATTGAGGCTTCCTAACTAAAAAACACTTGAAAGACTTAATTCCTTTTTAAGCAATTTTTCCTGAATGTTTCTTGTTGAAGCAATAAGACATGATAGGGGGTGCATAATGGAGGGATAAGGACTTGCCTTGTGTAGGTTGAAGCACAAGGCAAAGCCAAGTGCTTCCACCACCTGAGAAGGGTTGTTGGCCCACCATAACATCCCACCCTGAGTGCCTTATTACAATTATGAAATGGGTCCATTTTAGTAAATTAGTTATATATTTTAAACATATTTTTGTTGAGCTACTTTCAGCTGGGCTGTTGTGCTGGAATAATTGCTCAGCTGAAAGTACATCTTGGCCAATCAGGAGCGAGCATTTTTTCTACTCATTTTATAATCATATTTTATTCCCCCAGTAAACTGCTGGCCATTGTTTAATACAAGCAATCCAAACATGCCAGGTCAGCATGGCTAAACTCACACTGCTCGTAGAATGGACCTAAGTCTGCATCATCCAAGTCAAAGTCATCACAAAGTGGGCCAAAAGTTCCACTAGGCCAAACTGAAAGTGAAAGTGCAAGATTTTGATATATTCACCAAATAAAACTTCTGCCTTGGCACATGTCCTGGTTACCTCACAAGCAGGGCTGTATCTATCACAACCCACTGCTTCCCAATCATTAGGGGCTTATCTAGATGTATAGATTGCAAATTGTTTAGTGATCACCCCCTAACACAGTGTCCATCCTTAACAGGTGGTCCAGTGGTCATGCCACAAGCATGATCTAACTGCCAAGACGGTGTGTCTAGTCACAGCATTGCACCTCCTGCTAAGACCTTGTAGGGACAAACCCCTTGATGAAAAAATTATTTTATTTTTATCTTCAAGAATTGATTTGTAATTATTATTTATCTCATTTTTATGTGGGACTAATTTCTGGTTAATATTATTGTTTGCATAAATTCCTAAGAGAAAACCAAAAGTATTAGTTAAGTAAACCTTAAAACAAGGTATCTGGCTTTAATGCTTTAAAGGAAAATATATCTGTTCCCTAAGCAGAACTTTGCCATATGCTAGATGAGGTCTAAGGGAATAGAGGTGAAACTCCATTTTGTTTTTAAGCCATGATATAAGTGGACACCTTCCAAGCTAAGCATATAGTGCAGTGTTGTTCTAAGTGGGGTCCTGCCACATTCCAGGACCATCTCTGTTATGTCCAAGCCTTGCATGACAGATTTATAGATAAATATATAGGAAAAGCCTTAGCTAACACTTGCTATCCATGACCACTATCAAGATAAGAGATCATGTGACTGGTAGCACCAAGAAGAAATAAAAAAGTCTTAGACTTTGAAAGTCCCATTATCCTGTATAAAAATAAGAAGTTTTATTCATAGTTTAAAGATGCAATGTACTGCCGCTATGAAAATTGGACAGTTATTGGAAAACAGTATGATAAATAAGCTTACCATGTTTTATAGTTGCAGAATAAGGCATTCAACGGTTATGAATATTATTTATTTACTATCATTTTCTTATTAAAGAACTAGACAAATCTAGTATCCTGTGATAGCTCACACCTTAGGAAGTCTAACAAGATGAATATTAAATCTGTAATTTGTTGCTATAGAGAGAAAGACCATCTAAATGTTTATAGTGAATTAACTTTATTGACAGTGATTAATGTCTTTAAGAAAAAAACAAAGGATCTTGTATGTCTCTACAAAAAGTAATGTTTTAAGGACTTTAGGAATGGATTTTTCTTACAAATCTTATATCATTCTGTAGTTTTGACTATTAAGAGTAACACTATTATTTTGTTTTGAAAAGTTCTATTAAAATTATGAAGTTATAACCTTAATAGTGTAGTTTAAAAAGTATCCATACTACAGATATCAGACTTATTCAAGAATGTTTGGATTAATGTAAAACATGTGAACATGCAACTTTAATGTTCAAATTACATTAAATAAGACATCTATTTAAATAAATAATTTTAACCCAAAAATAGGTTTGCAGAGAAGGGGCTGTCTTAAAGAGGCATGTCTTTATGTCACTATTAATTTTCTAAGATGCCCTACCTTTCTAGTGACTCAAACTAATCAAAATCTGGTGATGACATCACCAGAGCAGTTTTTATATTAGTAAACACTGCTGACCACTCCTTATATCTGAGCTATCGATGTAGAAAGACCTATGTTCAGTTAACTAAGAGTTTTAATGGCTTTATATTGATGCTAGGCCAAAGAACTTTGGGCCATGCCTGTTTGAAATGTAGGGGTCAGCCTATGAAGTGCCAGAGCTCAGTGCTGCTGAAGATATCCAGAGGCAAGAAATAGGTACAAGGACATTTTTATTGTGTATGAAGCAAGGTTTGTGTTATTTGCTGAGCATTTTGGCAAGTAATGTTGCCTGCTGAAAACCAGACAGACTTACTTTTAAGACTCACACAAGCTATACAGCATGCTGAGCAAAAAGAGGTCTATTGTCCCAAAGTTTTAAAAGCAGATGCACAACATGAAAGGGCCAATAAGCTCCAGTTGTTAAAACAACTTTCTATTCACAATTTCTTTAAATCCAATATTGCTATGGACTGTGCAGATTAAAGTTGTGTTCTACAAAGCCAAGAACTGATTTTTAACAAAGGTTTAACTTGCAGAGTGTGTCCATGCTAAAAGAAGTTCCAGGGTCAAAGTTAGCTGACAAAGAAACCTTTACATCAAAAGCCAAACTCAGCCAGAGTTCTAAGTGGAGAAAAAAAAAGATCCACTTCTACAACCAGAAATATAAGTATTCCTTTTAATTACTTTCATTAATTTTGATTAAAAGTCTTGGTATTTTAAATTGGCTTATCTGGGAAAGTAAGAGGGGAATCTGCTCTTAACTATAAAATCTGGGTATATAGCTTAAAAGCTTTAAACTAAAAATTGTGCATAATTTAAAAAGTTAAAACTAAGTTTTATAAAAGTACAGTACAAACCACTAATGTAATAAATTGTTGCTAGTTCTCATAAAAAATACATTTTACATGCAATAAAGTTTTGAAACAAGTTTTATACAAAAATAATCTAAGATATTAATCTTATAAGTATATGTTCTTGTGCCTAAAGGTTATGTTAAATAATGAGTATGATAAAAGTAGTGTAGCTGTTACCATTTATTATGTTAAGTATTGCTTTTTTCTTTACATTGTTTATTTGCTAAAATGTATTAGTTGCTAAATTATCTAAAACAATTTGCTGATGTTTACAAAATTAGGCTTGATATGTATACTAATGAAAAATATTTAGAACCATTGTATAGGTGTAAATAAAATATATTTTCATATAACTATACGAGTGGTACGCAGTGTCATTTACCATTATACTTAAATCTGGAGAGCATAGAATAATATCACATGTAAATATTCATTATTATTGGTAATTTATAAAATAATTTTGGGTAAGGCCTGAGGTAAATTCAAGTGTATCATTATAAAAAGTGATATAAGCATTTGTTCGAACATCTTTGGGGGCTCATCTGGGATATAATTGTTAGTAAATAACAATCCAGACTTACAGTGTATAACAAATACATATTATTATTATTGTTAGTACTTGCAAAGTTTCTAAATTGCAAAAATAATACTTTCTGTTTTGTTTTTCTAAGTCTAAAGTTACCTTAAACAAAAGAGCTAAAGCATTCAAATAAACAAAATAAAATCACTAACAGTAAAACAACAACAAAAAACTTTTAAAGCCTCAAGAAAAAAAACTTTGTTTAAATTGTTGTGTAAAAAGTTCCTGCTGTTTCATTTGTTTTAAAAAAAATACTTAATTGTTGTTGTTAAGGTCTGTAAGCACTATTGCATAGCCATAACAACATTAACTGTAACTACAAATATGCTCAGCACTAAAACAATAGTTTTTATCCCAGCACAGCCAACTTTCCTTAAAAGTAAAAATAAAAAAAATACAATGACTAAAGAAAATGTTACAAAATAAATGTTTTAAGTGTGGTAGGTTTGAAGGCCAAGTAAATATTTTAAAAAAGCTTTTACAAAAGTGTAAAAATGACATTTCTAATAACTACTGTGGCTTAGTCAAGCTAAAAGTTAAAAATGCTGTCTTGCAAAGTAAGTTACAACAGTGTCAAAAACAGTGTTTAAACTAAAAACCAAAAAGTTAAACTAGTAGATGCTTATGCACAAGTTAACAAAAATGTGGTTAAATTAAAAAAGTATAAAAGTTTACAAAGTAAAAAGTCAAGTTAAAAAATAAAAGCATGCAAAAGGTTAAATTACTTAACTAATTCTGGTATATCATTAAGTGTGTCATCTGACTCTTTTTTTTTAAGTTGTTTAACCAGGAGTAGCACAGGAAGCTGAAAGCTTTTTTACAGGAGTGACCTGGGAGCACAGCGAAGTTAAGTGACTTGCTTAGAGTCACACAGTATGCAAGTGGAAACTGTGGGATTCAAACCTAGGTCTGGTCTGCTGGATGTCACCAGATTTGCAGCTCAGAGCCTTAAACCACTGCACCATACTGCCTCCCTAAAAAATAAATTGCCTCAAAGCAAAAATATAATTTCCCCTAAACAAACAGGTAATTCAGGTTCAAATTCAAAGTGTAAAACATTCAAAAAATACAAAAAAGCACAAAAAAAACCCTCTGAACTCAAGCTAAGGTGTTAAAGGCTATCACCTCTAATACTCCAGCAAAGGGGGTCAAAAATGTACCTCTGTCTAACAAAAACACAGTCTAAGCCCATGCTTGGTCCATCTGTGGCTTGGCAGCCTTATCAATACTTAAACCACTACCAGCACTAGAGTCCCTCTCAAAAAAAAAGTCCAGATGCAAGGTATGGATGTAAGTATGGTAACAAAACTAACCACAGGGGGCACCACTATTCTAACTATAATCAGCAAAATAATAGTGCAACTCAAAACAAGTCCACACGTAGTTATACAAAACAAAAAATATATAATTAATAATTCACAAAAAGTAATAAAAAAACAAAAAGCTTTAAAAGTTAAACTCTCATTTTCAAAAATCAATCCAAGCTCTTCAGTCATCTCTTTACTTTCATTTGCCTGTAAAAATGTCTCCTCAATTGTACCTTGTACAAATGTAACTAGTAAAAATATATAACTTGTAAATCCTGTTCACACTACTGTTAACACGGTTATAAAAACTGCTATTGTTAAAATAATAATACAATTAAAATAACATTTAAAAATAAAATGCCAAATAAAGTTAAAAATGCTAACTCTGTACTTAACCTTTCTCAAAAGGTTCCTAAGCTAGTATCAGCCAGTGTACAATGTCATTGTAAAAAACTACTGTGTTGCCAAACCAAAAAAACAAATTCTGCCTAGGCAACTTAATTTCTCCCCCAAAAAACAAAAATTTTTTTACTGTAACATAAACATTAAAAATAGTCTAAATCATAAGGCGTTGCTTAATTCTGAGGCTAAAGTAAGTATCACGTCTAAAAGTCTGTATAATAACATAACTATGCCTTAGTTATCTCCAAAAAGCTAAAACATCCTTCCTAACAACTTACAAATTGTAGGTTATTAAAAAAGGCTTAAAAAAACTTAGGTAAAGTTGGTTAAAATTAAAATTAAATAAAATAGTAATTAAACATCCAGTGTATGTTACAAAAAAACCACAGGTAATAATTTCTTAATTAAAAATAATGTTCTAAAAAGGTTTAAACCTATTCTAAACTATAACCAAAAAATAATAGTCACAGGTAAAGAGGCCAATTCTGTTTAAAAAAAGTCAGTAAAGTTTCTAAACAATAAAATTCATGCTACTGTAAAAAAATGATTTAATAATTAAACTAAATTTTATAGGTTCAAATGTAATTAACACATTTAGCTATGGCAATTTAAAAAATGGTTAAAGTAAAACTTATGTGGCTTGTGTGTCAAAACCACATGTAATAAATCAGTAATTAAAACAAATACCTAGCTTTCTTCACAAAAAAGTATGTCCTGTTTTTCCCAGTGCCATCCTGTTTTTAACAAAATCATTAAACTCTTAAGTACCAGACTCACTAAAAACTATAAAAAAGGTGCCACTCAATAAAACCAGAGGTAACACTAAAATGTAAGACAACAACAAAGCTAGTAAAGTCCTATATTGTCCAAGCAGTGCACAGGTTTACCCAGTTTTAAAATAAATGGTTACAAATGTTCAAAACCACAAATAAAGTTTTAAAAAATAGATACTTGCCTTAAAACTCCAACTAAAAAAGTATACTATACCCTATATGTCATAGAAGGATTAATATCTCCCATGTCTTAGAATTAATACACTTGTACAACTGGGTGTATATACAAACCTAACCAATAAAATTCTGTGGTCACAATTTAGAAAAAAAACCTTACCCAATAAAGTAACATCACCAACCTTAAGGTCTAAATAAATTATCCCTCAAGTGTGCCAAATGCAAGGTGCTCACTGCAACAATCTCAGATAAAGTAAATAAATGTTATGTTAAGGTTAATAAAAAGGTGTTATAAACTGTATTGTGTGTGCATAACCTGCAGTAATAATATAAGTTTAACAATTCATTCCACACTGTGCCTAGGTGTGTGCACTAAAAAAATGCATGTTTTTCTCCTAGTACATAAATCCAAAAACAAAGCATGTCACATTTAAAACTAACTGTGGTTAGCAAAAAGTTAAAAAAAAAATCCTTTACAGTTCAAATATTTGTTGTTCCAGTTATTAAAAAAACTAACAAAAGTATTATCTTAAAAAAAAAAGTTTTCAAAAAACATGTGTAGTTAATAATGTAAAACTAAAGTGGTTATCAATAAAAATAAAAATGCTAAAAAATAAGTTACATTCAAATAAAACATGTTTAATTAATGTTAATTTTAATAAAAATGTACAAAAAACTAGTGAAAGTTTAATTTTAACTCTAATTTAGTAAAAGTATAATAAGGTAACAAAATGATAAAAAACTTTTGTAATTTCATATAAGTAATCCCAATGTAACTATAATTGCTATAATGGTAAACTAAAAATAAAGCTTAAACTTAAAATTGTGTAATACCAAAGGTAACTTCCAGTCAAAAAATAATATCTTAATAAACACAGGCACAAGTTACAGGTGCCAGTTTAGTACTACCTTCAGCACATAAAAAAACAAAACTTATAAAATGTAACAAAAAGTAACTACTAGTCTTATTTGTACTGCAATACTAAAAATGTAAAAAGGTACAAACATTTAAAAAAAATAAAAAATTAAAAAATTAAAAGGCCAATTGCAATGTTCATTTTTTAAAGTTAAACAATAAAAATGTGTTGTATTAAAATATTCAACAATGTAAAAAATGTTATTTCAAAAGTGTACATAGTTGTAATCATGCTTAATCATGTTTGTTCATGTAGTACTGTACACACGTCTATGCAAAATAGTATGTCTCCACTAATACCATCTAATAATGTCACATCTATGATGTCACATCCTATAATGTCACATATAATAATGTGATATGCTAATAATGTTGAACGTTACCACATAATAACACAACTTTGTCTTTTATGTTTTGTTTTCCCTGCAATGCTTAAACCTACAGTATATACCCATATATAGTAAAATTATCATTTTAAATTGCAAATGCATTTTTAAGGTGCATTTTAATTCAAAAAAGGGGAAATGTAGGGACAAAACCCTTAATGAAACATTTATTTTATTTTTATCTTCAAAAATTGATTTTTAATTATTTTATCTCATTTTTATGTGAGACTAATTTCTGGTTAATATTATTGTGTGCATAAATTCCTAAAAAAACCAAAAGTATTAGTTAAATAAACCTTAAAACAAGGTATCTGACTTTAATACTTAAAAAAAAAAATCTCTGTTCCCCAAGCAGCACTTTGCCATATGCTAGATGAGGTCTAAGAAAATAGAGGTAAAACTCCATTTTGTTTTTAAGCCATGATATAAGTGGACACCTTCCAAGCTAAGCATATAGTGCAATGTTGTTCTAAGTGGGGCCCTGCCACATTCCAGGACCATCTCTGTTATGTTCAAGCCTTGCATGACAGATTTATAGGCAAATTTATAGGAAAAACCTTAGCTAAAGCTAGGTATCCATGACCACTATCAAGATAAGAAATCATGTGACTGGTAGCACCAAGAAAAAAAAAGTCTTAGGGCCAGATATTCAAAAGGGTTGTGCCATGTGCAATAGGGTTGCGCCTGCGCAAGTCTGAACTTGCTCCATTCTGCCATATTCAGCAGGAGGCAGTTGCGCCACCGAAAACATGCTGAGCAACAGCGCAATGCAAATGAATGCATGCTGAACTGGAGGGGGACGAACCATGCATAAACTGCACAGCCCGATATTCAGCAGGGCTGTGCAGAGTTATGCAGAGCGCAACCCCCAACCTGCGCCTGCACAACTTTGAGCAAAAAGCTGAAGTTGAGGGCACCCACTGGTGAGCTGCTGCATTGCAGGGTGCAACACAGCAGTTGCCACCTGTGGCTGGCCCCAACCCAGTCCCTTGCTCCCCTGCAGCCCAATCATGGGCAGCTGACTGTAAATCCCACCACCCCCACTGGCCCGATCGTGGGCATGGTTAATCCCCACCAGCCCGACCATGAGCGGCAATGTAGCTCCCAGACATATCCCTGGTGGTCCAGTGGCCGAAGCCAATCGCGGGCAGTAGTTGTTTAAGAAACCCCCAACTCCTCCCGCATTCATCTCTGAGTGGTCCAGTGGACCGAAAAGCCCGATCGCGGGCAGTAGTCATTAAGAAACCCCCTTGAACATAGCCCTGGTGGCTAGTGTCCCCCACCCACCACCCATGAAGCCCCACCACCCTGCTTCCCCTGGCGGCGGCAGGTGGCAGCATCCACCTGCCTGCTGCCCGCCACCGCCGACTGACTGCTCGGTGGGGCTGCATGCCATTAGTGCGGAAGCAAAGCCAATGGGCATACATCTACCGTATGACAATCAGATTTGTGAATGAATACATTCATTCATTCACAAACTGACTGTCTGTACGGTATGGGCTGCCAGTGCAAGTCCCTCAGGGATCAGCGCACCTGCATGCTAATGGCATGCAAATGGGGGCCATAATCAGAATACAAATGGCCCCTGCTTCATGAATTATGGCCCCATTTGCATGTCACCTTTGAATATGGGGATTTTTCATTGTGGCGCAATGGTACTTGCGCCACCACAAGTTGAATGCTCCACTCTGACCACTTGCGGTAGCACAAGTTCCACTGCGCCATGCACAGTGGCTGTGGCCAGGGGGTGATATTCAAAGGAGTTGCTCAAGGGCGCAACTCCTTTGAATATCACTCTGGACACACCCCTGCACAACTATTTTGTGCAGCGCAAGGGCTTGCACCACAAAATAGCACAGTTTGAATATCTAGCCCTTAGACTTTAAAAGTCCCATTACCCTGTATAAAAATAAAATGTTTTATTCATAGTTTAAAAATGCAATATATTGCCACTATAAAAATTGGACGGTTATTGAAAAACAGTATGATAAATAAGCTTACCAAGTTTTATAGTTAAAGCATTCAAAAGTTATAAATATTATTTATTTAATATCATTTTCTTATTAAAAAAACTAAACAAATCAAGTATCCCTTGATAGCTCACATCTTAAAATGTCTAACAAAATAAATATTAAATCTGTAGTTTGTTGCTATAAAAAAAATTCTGAAAGTTTATAGTAAATTAACTTTTCTAACAGTGATTAATGTCTTTAAAAAAACAAAGGATCTTGTGTGTCTCTACAAAAAGTAATGTTTTAAGGACTTTAAAAATTGATTTTTCTTACAAGTCTTATCATTCTGTAGTTTAGACTATTAAGAGTAAAACTATTATTTTGTTTTAAAAAGTTATATTAAAATTATAAAGTTATAACCTTAATAGTGTAGTTTAAAAAGTATCCATACTAAAAATATCAGACTTTTTCCAAAATGTTTGGCTTAATGTAAAACACTTAAATATGCAAGTTTAATGTTCAAATTACATTAAATAAGACTTTTATTTTAAAAAATAATTTTAACCCAAAAATACATTTAAAAAAGGGTCTGTCTTAAAGAGGCATGTCTATATGTCACCACTTATCTTCTAAGATGCCATACCTTTCTAGTGACTCAAACTAATCAAAATCTGGTGATAACATCACCAGAGCAGTTTTAATATTAGTAAACACTGCTGACCACTCCTTATATCTAAGCTAACTATCATGTAAAAAGACCTATGTTTGGTTAACTAAAGGTTTTAATGGCTTTATACTAATGCTAGGCCAAAAAACTTTGGGCCATGCCTATTTAAAATGCAGGGGTCAGCCTATGGAGAGCCAGAGCTCTGTGCTGCTAAAAATATCCAGAGACAAAAAAAGAGTGAAAGGACATTTTTTATGTGTATAAAGCAAGGTTTGTGTTATTTGCTGAGCATTTTAACAAGTAAAGTGGCCTGCTAAAAACCAGACAGACTTACTTTTAAGACTCACACAAGCTATACAGTGTGCTGAGCAAAAAGAGCTCTATTGTCCCAAGGTTTTAAAAGCAAATGCACAACATAAAAGGGTCAATACGCTCCAGTTGTTTAAACAACTTGCTAGTCATAAAAAAGATCTTTAAATCCAGTATTGCTATGGACTGTGCAGAATAAAGCAGTGTTCTACAAAGCCAAAACAATTTTTTAGCAAAGGTTTAACTTTTTAACTTGCAGAGTGTATCCATGCTAAAAAAAAGTTCCAGGGTCAAAGTTAGCTAACAAAAAACCTTTACATCAAAAGCCAAACTCAGCCAAAGTTCTAAGTAAAAAAAAAACCACTTCTACAACCAAAAATATTAGTATTCTTTTTTAATTACTTTCACTAATTTTAATTAATATTCTTTGGGACAGATATTCAAAGGTTAGCCCCTGGCCGAGATTAGCACTGCCCGGGTATGAAAACTTAGCCCAGAGCAAAATGAAAGTCATATTCAAAAGGAATAGCCCGGGGAAAAAACAGCTGAATTTAGCAAGCAAAGGAAGCTGGGCAAACAGGGCCAGGAGTCCAGGGGAAAAAACAGCCCAGGAATAACACAGCACTGAATATGGCACATAAGACAGCACTGAATATAGCACCCAAAGCAGGCAGTGCAAACACCAACAGGTACATGATGCAGATGGAGCCACTAATCCAAGGACCACAGGCAAAGGATCACAGGCTGGAAAGTGGCCCCAAGAGCAGACAGTGGTGCAGAACCCAGACACTGATTCACACACAGCCAGGGGACAGGCCACAGTGTGCTAGGACACATGAGAAGAGCCAATGTACAGAACAACCCTGTAGCGAATGGCAGGCGCACAATAAAACACAGGACACAGTGCAAGTATGAAAAAGGCATATATATTACAAGTGATGGAGGGAACAGAAATAGGTATGCAACAGGTGAACAACACAATGAAACCAACCAGGAATGTAATGCAGAATCACTAGACATGCAAAAGGAAACCTACACAAAACACTATACACACATGAACAGGACCTACAACTATGAGTACAAGTACAACTACTACAATTGCTAACACTACAACTCCCTCTATAACACCTAAAACATACAATACTACCACTACAACTACATACTAATGACAACAGTGACTAAACTACAACTAACAAGTGAGCAACAGCAACAAAGCTAAATACAAAGATGCACACATATACAGTGGTTGAGGAAATCAGCAAACCAAAGGCACAGGCGGGGAACGGGATATTAACACAAACAATGAGAGATAAGGGTGGCAACAGAAATCAAAGTCCAGGTGTGGTGAGGCGGTGCAAGGTAAGCTAAGGTGTGCCTCTGCAGGTTGTGGTTGGGAGCTTGCAGGTTCTGGCAGACGTGCCTCAAGAACAGTGGCCACCCGCTGTGTCTCAGTGATGAGCACTGTCTGCTGCTCTATAAGTGTGAGTTGCTGGTGCACTATTCTCCACAGGAGCTCCTCGGTGCCCTCAGACTCCTCTGGCCATGTAGCGCACAATGAGGAATGGAGTGGACCTACAAGAAGAAGGGGGATCATGTGAGCAAGGTAAACCAGCCAGGAGGCAAACTGCAGCCACAGGTGGCCGGACAGGGATGGACAGCATGTCCCGACAGACATGCCCATGTGGTGCCGAGGAACACAATGCTAGGCACGACTGATCTTTGCCCTCAGGGAAGGCTTGGAAGACACAGGCAACAACCTGAATTCCTACACACAAGGAGATGCAGGCTCCAACAACACCAAAGCATGGACAGCACCACCCACCCCAGCACTGCAGGCAGTGAGTGAATGCAGACACACAGGCAGACCCCCGAATGGTGTTGGGTGTGGGCCACACAACAACATGCACATGGGATACCTAACATTGAGACATGCTGTCCACAGTCAGAAAGCAATGCACCAGACAGCAGAGTGCAACAGCTAACAACAGGGGTGCAGGGTCAGTGAATGCAGGCATGGTGGACATTCAATGGCCAACCCATGCCAGGGCAGAACCGATCTGCAGGAGCTGCAAACCCACAAGGCACACACACCAGCAGAGGATGACCAACAGATGCTGCCACACATGGCCCATGTACAGCAATGCATGTGGTGGCCTGCAGCCAGAACAGCCACACGGCAGGTGACCATCCGAGCATGGCCAGCGGTGAATGTGGGCAGCACGGCAATGCCAGCCATGCATGATGACACTGGCACATACTGCCCCCATCACAGGGCATGGCATACAGACACCCAGATAGTGCCAGCACCAAGAAACAGCGCTGCACAACACAGCAGAAAGCCACAGCAGAATGATATCCATGGTGGCCAAACCACCAGCACAGTCAATGACAGCCCAGTGCACAAACACCACATCACAGAAGCACAGCACAAATGAAGACTGAGGTGTACTCACACAATAGGCTTCCTACCTCGGGGCTACACTGTTGGGCCCACTGCTGCATGGCTGACACCCTGGGGCTGTTTCTGGTTGGCACCTGGGACTGCTCTGTGCCCCCTCTCCCCATGCTTTACTGCATGGTCCGCTCTACAGTGGACAGGGGAAAGAGCAGTGTTACTGCAATGCAGAGCTAAAACTGCAATCAAAATAGCAAGATACCCACCCACCACTAAAGCACCATACACTCAGGGTAGCCCAGTGACAGTGATAGCATGCAGGGGACACCCACACATGTGCCAGGTGAAATGTTGCAACCATGAAGGGTGCATGGGCACAGTGACTGGAGGCACACACACCTGTGTATGGGGTCTGGTGTCCATGCATTGGCACCCCCACACAACACCGGTGAAAGCCTTGTGATGGACCTGTAGCATGCCCCACTGGCCACAACACCCATGCATGCAATGCCACCACTGCGCCCACCACCTGGCACATGTGGTCGTGCCCTCCTGGACCACTGTGCCACACAACAGGCTCCACAGCCTGCGCCACATGTGACCCACTGCCCTGCACACCTGCACTCCTGTTCGCACAGCAGTGTGCACACACAGACACACGCAGAACACACACACACACACACACACACACACACACAGAGGCAGAAGCAGACACACAAAGTCAGACCACGACACACACTGTGGATGTGTGCAACTGGTAGGGGCACTCACCTGGCAATGGCACAGTGCCTGCATGCACCATGCATTTGTACACCTCCAGCTGGCCCCTCTGGTGGTGGCGCAGGTCCATGTACCTGTGCCGGCACTTCTCAGCATCCCTGTGGATGCCTGTCTGCTCTGTGATCTGCCTGGCAATGGATGCCCACACCTGCCTCAGTGGGAGATCACCCTTCCTGACCTCTCCAAAGAGCCACCTGCACTGCTGTTGTACTAGCTTGACAAGATTGGTAGTCTCCACCTCCCCCCAGCACCTGTCCCTGTGCACCACAGCACACTGTCTCCCACATCCTGGCATTGCCCACACAGCACAGATACTTTGTCACCTGTTGCAAGGCCCAGAGTTTGCCACACCCAGGACCCTCCAGCAACAACTGCAGTAGCGCTGTGCTATCACAAGACGTAGTAGCGCGGCGCTACCCAGAGGCAGGCGCACTGTGCATGCATGACCCCTGGCATGACCCTGGAGAAACAACACCATGCATGCGCATAGCGCCGCTCTGTGTGGGCTAGTGCAGCGCTACATCATGCTATACCAGGATGCTAGCATGGTCATGGGGCCTCACGAGCATGCATGATGGTCGTGCTATGCCACAGAGTGCCGCGCTACCGGGATAGTGCAGCTCTGACCTCCCAATGGTCCGGCACTGATGTTTGCATGGTGCTAAGGCATTAGCCCTGCGCTAATCAGACCCATATTCAACTGGCATGTACAAATGAGGGTACTTGTGTATGCATGGTGCAAACAGTGTGATTAGCATATCATTATGTGCTGATTTGCATGCATAACAGGATGGATTGCCCGGCTGGGCTATAAAAGGCCAAGCAGTGCACCATCGGTGTTGTGTTGTGGGAATGCAGCATACATCGGTTACTGCACAATGACACTGTACAACAGAAGATATGCAACAGGAGACAGAGCAGGGGGAGGCAGGTCTGTACAACTGATGGGGAACTCTTGGAATGGCACTAATGCAAAACAGGGTCAGCCCGTATGCACGGCGTACCTGCAGCCCACAGATGTACTGGCTGGGGACAGGTCAGCCAACTGCAGGACCACAGGCAAACACTGTGCTGCATAATGGTGCACATCAACATATGGCCACCAGTACAGCAAACTGGACTGTGCAATGTGCACGTGCTCCTGCATCATACTGCGCGATGTGGCACTGCCTATACACTGTGGGTGCCAGGCAGGGGCCAGAGTGCAATACCATGAAGTGTGTGTGTGCCCCACAACACTGGCTCACTGCCATGGGGTCCATGGGCCCTTGGATGCTGCCCTGGTTGTGGGGTGTGGAGGGCTGTTAACACTCTGCTGGTGGAACACAGGGTCCTGGCACTGTGCTGTCACCAGCACCATGTGGTCTGTGCTTGGTAGCCTGCCATTGTATGCATGCCAGTCTCCATTCCCACACCCTCAGTGCAGTGAACATGTCAGGGTACAGTACAGTGCCAGGTGGTGGGCATAGGGGTGGCCCCATCCTTGGATGCACATGTCAGCCATGGGCAACAGCAGTGCACTTGTGGGTCCAGTGCATGCTGTCCAGACACAGGGTGGCTGAAACACACTGAGGCTGTGTGCACCATACATGCACATGCTGCCCAGCGCCATATCCATGCAATCTGTGACACTCTGGGGGGTGGCATGCACACGCTGATGTGCATGCGGGATGCACCACAGTCCTGCCACAGCTGGTGACACATGTCCCTTTCCAACTGTCCCATAGATAGTGCAGCATGACCAGAACGCATACTTGCACATCAGTTCTCTCAAGAAGAGCACAAGACCCTGGTGCATGCTGTGAAGGAGAGAGAGCAGGTGCTTCACCAGCACAAGGCCATGGATGCGGTGGTGCACCAGGCATGGGAGGAGGTGACAGCTGGGGTCAATGCAGTTGGCAGACGTGGCAGGATGACTGAGGTGGTGTGCAAGTGAAGGAGTAACCTGCTGTGCCAGGCAAAGGAGGAGGAGGCACAGTGGCTGCATGACCATATGTGAACTGGTGGTGGACCACAAGCCCAAAATCAGTGGGAGGAGGAGCTGCTCATGGCAGTGGTGGCATCCACACTGCAACTGGTGGCAGTTGCAGGTGTACCAGGTGGTAGGTGTGAGATGCCTCGCACACTGCCCAGGACAGATTTGCATTCGCATGTGTGTACCCTGCATGGTGTGATAGCACAGGTGCAGGGTGTTGCTGTTGGTACCTTGCACGGCGTGCACTGTGTGTCTGCACTGCTTTGGGCTGCCTAACAGCTGCCTGGCCATGGCATGTGCACTGTGTGTTGGTTGGGGTATGTGGGCACAGGCTAGAGCCATGTAGATGGTGTGTGGGGTGTGCATGACCACAGCAGGTGGCACGTGTCCTAGGGTGTGCATGTTTTGGTGGTGATGGTGGTGGTGGTGGTAGTAGGGCACACTGTGCATGTATAGGTGACAGACCCTGTCCTGTTTTCCTCCACAGTGGTGTGTGCAGGACCTGTCACAACACAGGAACAGGCCAGGATGGCTGCCCTTGGTCCAGAGGAAGTGGAAGATGAGGATAACCAGCCATCGACATTTGGTCTGGGTGCCGGTCGAGGATGCCCAGAGCCACAGCATGTGTGGCAATCTATTGGACAGGGGTTGCACCTGCCAGGGGAGGGGGGACACACTGCAGGCGGGAAACTGGATTTCACTGAGCACCTGGAGGATGCCCAGGTAAAGGATCTGGGTGTTGGGCAGGTACTCTTGGTGATAGTCACCAGTGATGTTGACATGGACGTATTGGAGGGTGCATACAGCCTGCCCATGGATGTGCCTGTGGAGGGTATACAGGGGTGGTGCTGGGTGCAGGCCATGGAAGAGGTGCCAGGGGGGTGTTCGGCATTGCTGGCATGGCTGTACCTGTGCAGCCGGTGGTGGGCTGTGTGGGGGACTTGTGTGCACCGCTGGACATGCGGTGTCCCACACAGATTGTGGTTACATAGATACATAGACAGTGTCGGCAGATAAGGGCCTATGGCCCACCTAGTCTGCCCATTTGAGCTTGTAAGTTCAGTTTGTTTTCCTAGAAGTCTATTTCCCCTTACCCCTGACCTCTAGAATTCCTTTTTGTCTATCCCATGCATTCTTAAATCCCGTGATTGTTTCAGCTCCCACCACTTCCTCTGGCAGGTGTTCCACTTGTCCACCACCGTTCTGTGAAGAAATTCTTTCTCATGTTTCCTCTGAATCGTCCTCCTCCAACTTCATCCCATGCCCTCTAGTCCTGAAACATCTTTTTCGCTTAAAAATAGTGTTTTCCTGCACCTGTTCCTCCCTGTAAGATACTTGTATGTCTCTATCCTATATCCTCTCCCTCCTCTCCTCCAGGGAGTACATGTTCAGTTCCTTCAACCTGTCTTCATAGGACTTGTGATGCAACCCATGCACAATCTTTGTTGCCCTCCTCTGAACCTTCTCTACCCTGTCTATGTCCCACGTAGGTATGGTCTCCAGAACTGTACACTGTACCCAGGTGGGGCCTCACTAGTGTCTTGTATAGCGAATTATGACCTCCTTTTCCTGCTGGTGATGCCCCTGCCTATACATCCCAGCATCCTATTTGCTTTACCTGATGCCTTGTCACACTGATTCCCTTACTTGAGGTCATCAAGATGACAACCCCAAGATCCCTTTCCTGCTTGGTGCATGCTATATCTCACCCCCAACTGATATATTGTGCCACGGTTTTTGTGCCCCATATGCATTATCTTGCACTTCTTTGCATTGAATTTCAACTGCCAAACCCTTGACCATTCTTCAAGTTTCTGCAGGTCCTTCTCATTCTGTCTACACCCTCTGGTGTGTCTACTCTGTTACAGAGCTTTGTGTCATCAGCGAACAGTGAAATTCTGCCTTCTAGATCCTGTGCAATGTCACTGATGAAGATGTTGAATAGGACCGGTCCCAGCACTGATCCCTGTGGTACCCACTGGTCACTCTTCCTCTGTGGAGTGACAGCCATTTACCACCACCCTCTGTGTCCTGCCACCCAGCCAGTTACCTACCCACCACACTACTGTCCTGCCCACACCCATATTCCCCAGTTTGTGTAATAGTCTTCTATGTGGCACAGTGTCAAAGGCCTTGCTGAAGTCCAGATAGGCCATGTCCACTGCCCTCCCCTGATCCACCTCCCTAGTCACCCAGTCAAAAAATTCAATGAGGTTGGTCTGACATGACCTCCCCCTGGTGAAACCATGCTGCCTTGGGTCCTGTAGTCCATTGACAACCAGATGTTCCACCAATCTCTCCTTCAGTAGTGCTTCCATGATCTTTCCCACTACCGAGGTGAGGCTGACTGGTCTGTAGTTCCCTGCTTCCTCTTTGTTCCCACTTTTGTATAAGGGACTACATCTGCTGTCCTCCAGTCTTTGGGTACCTCCCTGTTTCCAGTGATTGGCTGAACAGGATAGCCAGAGGTTCAGCCACCACCTCTCTTAGTTC
This sequence comes from Neoceratodus forsteri, assembly GCA_016271365.2. NCBI lineage: Eukaryota > Metazoa > Chordata > Ceratodontiformes > Ceratodontidae > Neoceratodus > Neoceratodus forsteri. The sequence continues at coordinate 32,225,749 of CM028129.1, forward strand.
TTATGGACCCTGGGTGCACCCCATCTGGCCCCATTGCTTTATCAGCTCTTATTACTTCCAGTTCCTTCAGGACCCTTTCTAGTGTAAAGGGACTTGTGTCCATTTCTGCACCATTCTCACCCCTTGTACTCCCTTCAGACCCATTACCCCCTCTTCCTTAGTAAAGACTGAGCAGAAATACCTGTTCAATATGTCAGCTTTACTGTTGTCATCCTCCACGAGGCTCCCATCCTCCCCCTTCAGTCTCACTATCCCTCCCTTTGTCCTTCTTTTTTCACTTATGTACCTGTAAAGGTTTTGTCCCTTTAACCACTGATTTTGCAATGTGTTCTTCTGTCTGAGCTTTGGCTTCCCTTACTGACTTCCCTGCCTCCTTTGTTTTCTCCTGGTACTTCTCACTATCCCCTTCTGCCTGTGTCTTTTTGTATTGCCTGAATGCAATCTTTTTGGCTTTCACTTTCTTTGCTACCTCTTTGGAAAACCATAATGGTCTCCTCTTTCTTTTCCTCTTGCTAACCTGCTTAATGCATAATTCTGTTGTTCTTATAATCCCCATTTTAAATACTGCCCACTGTTCCTCAATCTCTGATTCCTGTCCCATTCCCCTTAATGCCTCTTTCAAGCATCTCCCCATTTTCCCAAAGTCTGCCCCCCTAAAATCCAGGATACGTGTTTTTGTGTGGTTTGGTTCTGCTCTTTCTGTGATTTCAGGGCCCTTCAGGTCAACAGCACACTGCCAGCAGTCTGCAGCAGCAGGACATGCCGGATGTGCAACAGCGTCCCGAACCATGTGAGCAGCAGACACCAGTGCCAGCTGCCATAGAGGGGGCTGCGCCCCTGGAGCAGGATGCCCCTGGTGCCCGCCCACTCCTGCAGGCTGCAGTAACATCCCAGCAGGAGGCTCAAAAGGACCTGCATGGCCTGTGGAGGGAGCTGAGGCATGAGCTGGCACTGATGTGGGAGTCACTTTCAGTGGGCTTTGCCCATGCAGAACAGTGGGCAGAGGACAAGATGGGCTGCATGGTGACTGATTGACTGTGGCTTTGCTGGCCTGACAGCTGTGGTGGTTGACCTCACCATTGTACTTCGTGGGGTGCATGGGGGTCGCCAGTCTGTGCATGTCAGTCAGGGTGCACATGGCACAGGGGCCCACAGGTGGGCAACCCGTGGCTGCATGGCTGGCACTGGATCCAGCTCAAATGCTTCACACACCTCTTCAGGCACACAGCACTGCCATGGCTGTCCACCCACCCTGTCAGTCTCCGCTGGTCAACGGAGGCCCAGGAGATCTGCTCTGCCTGTCTCACCTTGTTCCTCAACCATGTCCTCGGCTCAAAACACCCCTGGGTCTGTGATCCGCAGCCGTGGTGTGCGACGTGTGCATGGTGGTAGTCACCGGTGATTGTCACGGAAGATCTGCACCTCTGCACAGTTATTACCTCCATGTCCACATTGGTACACCCACAACCCTGTGCACACATGCACACACACTGACACACACACACACACACTCCATCCCATGCACACTCACACTTTCACTGCCATGGTGGCCCTCCTCACACTCCCACCACACATCATGCATCACCAACTACACTATACCATGGCTGTGTGTCCACCTCCCATGTGACCTGCACACCCCCACATTGCACCACATTCAGACATGCATTATGTGCCACTTTATTGTGTTCCTTATGTGTTTGTTGTTGTCACTGTTCTGGTTGTCGGTGCACATTAAACATTTCACCATTGTACTGTTTCATGTTGCTGTGCAGCCTGTACAAAGCCTCTGGCCTGTGACAGTGTCCTGATGATATTGGCCCTGTGCTCTATGGCCCCGCGGGCCATGCGAGGATCCCTCCTCTCGAGTTGCTCCACTATCCCCCTGATCACTTGCTCTGGGTCACTGATGGCCTGTCCCTCAGGTTTAGGTGCCTGTATCCCATGGTTCATTGCCATGTTGTGCAGCATACAACAGGCTAGGAAGATACAGCATATCTTCTGAGATGTATACTGTACTGTAGGGCACTGCCTGACATGTCTATGCTTCTGAAGAGCATCTTCAGTATGCCAAACACCCTCTTTATGATGTTTCTTGTGCTGGCATGTGCCTCATTGTACATCTCCTCGGCCACTGTGGCTGGATGGGGTACCAGTGTCAGCAGCCAGGGTCACATGGGATAGGCGCTGTCCCCTGTCAAGAGATATGTACCTGTTAGTGCCATACTGCTGTCTGGCCTTTACTGTTCTGCACCCCTGTGTTGCCCTCCCACACTCATTCCCTGGCCTCCCTTGCCTGTCCCCATCCATGCTGTAGTGTGTGTGCCTTGTATGCTGCTACTCACTCACTAGATGCCCACTGGGTATCCTGCCCTGCTCGAAAGCCTTGTACAGCTGGGACTGGTGCCAGATGAAGGCATCATGGGCACTGCCAGGGTACTGCGCATAGACATTGGTGATGTGCCCAGTTGCATCGCACACCACCTGGCAGTTGATGGAGTGGTACCCCTTCCTGTTTATGTACACATCACTGCCATTGCCAGTGGCAAGGAAGCACATCGCTGCTGTCATCTTCTCCTCCACTGTCATGGCATGGCTGAATCTGGTATTTGGGTGCAGCTGCTCATGCAGGAGTTCACATTGCTGCTTCAACATTCCCCTGTTCATCCTGTACTGGCCAGTGATGTGGTCATCTAGCAGGGTCTCAAAGGAGACCCTGGGCCGATACCACCTGTTTGCAGCATACCGTCTCCTTGGCCTGCATTGTGGCACATGTTGGGCCTGCTCCCCTCTCCTCTTCCTCCACTACAGCTGCCATCAATGGCAGCATCACTGCTACTAGTACAGCACTCATTCCCACTTCCTGTTGTGGTCTCTCCTCCTAGGTGTTTTGCCCTGGATTAAGACCAGCCTTTTATAGGCGGTAGCTAGTGCAGTGGTAGGTGTCGTGCTATGTGTACTAGCGCGGAGCTAGGGCTTTGCATATCCCTTAGTGCGTGTATGCAGGCCACTCCCCATCTCTTTGCCCCTTGCATACATTACTGGTTTGCCCCGCGTTAATGCTGTTAGCACATGATAACCAGTCTTTTTAATATGGCTGCTCCGCGCTACTCCAGCGCTAATCCCATGCAATTGGTTTGCATGGTGCGCTATGCTTTGAATATCTGGCCCTAGGTATTTTAAATTGGCTTATCTAAAAAGCAAAAAAAAATCTGCTCTTAACTATAAAATCTAGGTATATAGCTTAAAAGCTTTAAACTAAACAAGCATTTGTCAATGCCGAATGTTGTTGCACTGGCATTGGCAGTGGCGGAGGTGGAGAGGCATAGTGCTGTGAGTTTGTGAATGTGTCCCAAAAAGGTGATTTTGCACAGCGAGTACACCACTGTGTGGCAGAGCTGCAGAAACATGTTTTGGGCAGGCTGTGGAAAATGGCAGCTGGACTGTAGATAATGAGGTGTGCACAAATGCCAGTGGTGAAAATGTGGCATGAAAATATTGCAGATTGATGAAGTTACAAGGGTGTGTGGAAACTGGGCAATGCACGCTTGCAACACTGTCACTGTCTGGACTTCTGCCACCGAATTTTCAACATAGGTATTTTAGGACCTCTGCTGATGAATAGTGTCACTGTCATTTCCTCAAAGAGTCCCGAAAAGTGATTTTGAACAGTGACTGTGCAATTCTGCACCGGATGTGTGAAAACACATTTCAGCCAGCTGTACTGTTCATAAGGAGGTACGGAAAAATGCCAATGATGAACAGCTGGAGTGAAAGTATTACAAATTCACAAAGTCATGCACGTGCATGCAAACTGCGAAACGTGTGCTCGTAAAACACTCATTTTATTGACTTTCATCCCTAAATTTTCAACATAGGCGTTTTAGGACATCTGCTAATGAACAGTGTCACTGCCATTTTCATAATGTGTCTCGAATACGGGCTTTCCACAGCAACCGCGTTACTGTGCGCCAGAACTGCGAAAACAGATTTTGGTCAGGATGTGAAAAATGACAGCTGTACTGTTCATTAGGAGGTGTAGAACAATTGCACTGTTGAAAATGTGGAGTGAAAATATAAGTTTGCGAACTTACGAGCGTGTGTGCAAACTGCGCAATGCACGCTCATAACACAGTCATTTTAAGGAGTATTGTCACCAAATTTTCAACACAGGCATTTTAGGACCTCTACTCATGAACAGTGTCACTGTCATTTTCGCAATTTGTCCTGAACACTGATTTTGCACAGCGACCATGCTATTCTGTGCTGGAAGTGCGAAAACACATTTCGTCCGGGATGTGAAAAATGACAGCTGTACGGTTCACAAGAAGGTGTGGTAAAATGCCAATGTTGAGAATCTGGCATGAAAATAGTGCAAATGTGCTAACTTACAAGCATGCATTGCGCAGTTGCTACGCATGCTCTTAAAACAGTCGTTTTTTGGATTTTTCGCACCAAACTTGCAACATAGGCTTTTTGAGAGCCCCTCTCATGAACAGTGGCACTGTCATTTCATTACTCAGTCCCGAAAGGTGATTCCATGCAGTGACTGCGAAATCACCTGTCGGGACCGAATAATGCCATAACAGTGCAAGAATTCATGAGAAAGGGTCCCAAAAACCCCATGTTGAAAATTTGGGGCCAAAATTCGCAAAAATGCAAGAGATATGCATTAAAGTTGAAAATCCCCTATTCATTCCATTATACAGCTTACAGGCATTTCTTCAGTTCGCGGTCGACTTTGAAGAGTACAGACATGTTCCCGGTCACAGTCATCGCCAGACTCTGCAGGTAAGTATGGGGTGAGGGATGAGAAGAGGCAGGGTCACAGAGGGTGGGTGCAGGTGGGGGCATCGAGACTACGAGGGACCATTTTAATTTTACAGAAAAACAAAACATAGCAGGACATTTTTTTTGCAGGATTTGGCATGGGGGTGGGCTCCCAGTGTGCCACCCTAACTGTTTGGGGGTGTCTGTAGCAGTGGGATTGGGCACCCTCGTTGCTCACACAACACAGGGGATGAGGAAGTAATGCCGACAGGATTGGGCACCCTGTTGGCACAGAAAGAAAGCGGGGGCGGGATGAGGAGATTGGGCACCCCTCGGCATTCAACAATTGGGGGTTATGCTGATGAGAGTGGGCTCCCGTCGACACACAAACAAAGCTGGGGGTTAATTGACAGGGGATTGGGCACCCCCTAAGTCAGCAGTAGTTGGGCAGCTGCCCGCTCGCCGACCATGCTCATAATGTTGGTGAGCACGTAGCAAGTGTCCGCTGCATATGACGAGCTTTGCTTGGATTGCAGTGGACCTTTTCTTAGATGTGCTCACCACATTATGTATGCATGGTGTGGCACTGGCATGCAGGCTGATTGGGGAATGAGGGACGCATCTACCGGTGCATGCCCTACATTCTACCATCAGCGACCCCACCTCCAAAGCTGCACTGTCATACTAACATACTAAAATGCCAGCAGAATAGGCCTAACGGTCTTTCGTGTCTGATCATTTGGTCAGCCCCCACCCTGGGTGCTGACCTTGCTGTCCCCCTCGCCTTCTCTGGCTTCTCCCTTCCCAGTTCTGGATATTCTTGCTGCATTGGATTTTGCTTCCTGAACCCTTCCCCTGTACCTGTCCCACCCCCTCTTGAACCCCTCCACTGTCTCTGCCTCCACCAGCCCCCTAGGTAGTGCATTCCATGGCTCCACCACCCTCTCAGTGAAGTAGCACCTCCTCCTTTCTCCCCTGAATCTTCCCCCCTCCAGCTTCCACCCATGACCTCTAGTGGCCCCTTCCTCCTTCCTTCGAAGCACCCTGACTGTTCCTCCCCTATTTACCCTCTTCATGTACCTGAAGACCTCTATCATGTCCCCCCGGTCCCTTCTCTCTTCCAATGTGTACATATTTAGCTCTTCGAGCCTCTCCTCATAGGTCCTGTCCCCCAAGCCCCAAATCATTTTGGTTGCCCTCCTCTGGACCCTCTCCAGGAGGTTAATGTCCCTCTTTAAGTGTGGCCTCCAAAACTGCACGCAGAACTCCAGGTGCGGCCTCACCAAGCAGTTATACAGAGGGAGTATCACTTCCCTCCTTCTGGAGGTGATCCCCCAAGTGATGCATCCCAGCATCCTGTTGGCCTTGGCTGCTGCCCTCCTACAAGTCTCAGAGTTGTTCATCTTGACATCCACTACCACCCCCCCAGGTCCCTCTCAGCCATTGAGACTTGTAGTATTTCCCCCCCCAGGGTGTACACTTGGCCTGGGTTTCTGGCCCCCAGGTGGAGTACCTTGCATTTTCCTGCATTGAACCTCAGCTTCCACTTTCTAGACCATCTTTCCAGAGCCTCCAGATCCCTGCAGGGCCACCCTCCCTCCTCCCCATCCACCACCGCCCCAGTTTGAGTCATCTGCAAAGAGACTCATCTCACTCCTGATTCTGTCCTTATGTCAGATACATAGGCGTTGAACAGAAGGGCCCAAGGACTGATCCCTGTGAGACCCCACTATGACCTTCCTTGGGATGAGACTATCCCACCAACTACGACCCTCTGGGTCCGGTCCTGGAGCCAATTGCCTATCCATCTGATCATCTGGTTTCCCACCCCCATTTCTCCTAGCTTATCCAACAGGCCCACGTGAGGAACAGAGTCAAATGCCTTGCTGAAGTCTAGAAAGGGACATCCACTGGTCTACCCAGGTCCAAGGCACTTGTCACCCAGTCATAGAACTCCACCAGGTTTGTCTGACACGATTTCCCTGGGATGAATCCATGCTGTCTATTGTCCAGGCACCCTGACTTATCCAGGTCCCCCCCAGCCTCTACTTGACAATGCCCTCCATCACCTTGCCCACCACTGATGTCAGGCTGACAGGCCTGTAGTTCCCTGCCAGCTCCCTTGATCCCCCCTTGTGGATAGGCACTACATGCGCCACCTTACAGTCTTGGGGCACCCACCCTGTCCTCAGAGAGATGGTGAAAAGCTCTGCCAGGGGTTTCGCCAGGACATCTGCAAGTTCCTTCAGCACTCTAGGATGTAATTTATCCGGCCCCGGTGCTTTCTTAGTCTTAAGGGAGCTGAGGGCTTCCCTCACTCTATCTGCTGTGATTTCCACTTCTGGTACCTCTTCTCCCTGCTTAGCCCTCCCCCCACCTGCCAGTGATGCCTCCCCCCCTCCCCAGACCTGCCGATCGGTAAGGGTCCCCCCCTCCTCATTATCTCTGTCTCCTCCAATGTATGATGCAGCATCCCCATTTTCCCTGGTGAAAACTGAGGTGAAGTACTCATTTAGTACCTCAGCCTGCTCCCCTGGGTCTTGTACCCATCTCTCCACTGATTTAATCCTGCTAATCTGCCCCTTCACCCTTCGTCTTTCCCCAATGTATCTAAAGAACCCCTTTTTCCCTCTCCTAATTTCACTGGCCAGGTTCTGCTCCTTCCTTGCCTTAGCCGCCCTCACCACTCTAGTGGCCCTTCTAGCCATCAGCTCGTACTCCCCTCGATTCCTTTCACTCCTTGAGCACTTGAATTTCTTATAGGCTGCTTTCTTTCCCAGCACCACCTCCTGGACCTCCCTGGTCCACCAACAGGGTTTTTGGGCCCTACTGCATTTTTGTCTTACTCTTGCACAGGTGCTGGTAGCATCCTGCACCCCTCTCCTGATGATTTCCCACCTACTATCAGCGTCCATGTCTGACCCAATCCCATCCAAATGCTCCTTAAGGATCCTTCCCATTTCCTTAAAATCCGCCCCCCTGAAGTCGGTTATTTCCATCTTTGTGCAGCCTTCTACCCTCCTAGGTCCAGGCAGAACCAGACTGTGGCATGGTCACTCCCCGCCAATGGGTCCCTTACCTCCAGGCTCCCCAATCTGGTCACTGGTCTGCCAGGACCACATCCAGTACCTGTGCCTCCTGGTCGGTCCCTCACCTGCTGAGTTAGGAGCGTGTCTTGAAGACATCCAACAACCTCTGTTCCCTGGTCACAGAGGATGTCATAGTCTCCCAGTCTGTTCCTGGCATGTTTAAGTCCCCTAACACCACCACCTTTCCTCTGCCCAGTCTGCAGTGTCTCCTAACATCTGCCACCAGACTGTCCTCCAGCTCCTCCGCCAGGGCAGGGGGTCTATACACCACTCCTATTTTTACTCTCTTGCTCCCCCTTGTTATCAAGGTGACCCAAATTGCCTCCCCTGTTCCCTCCGCCTCCTCTATTCCCCCATGCCAATGCAGTTTTTGACTATCATTGCTACCCCTCCTCCCCTTCCCTCCCCCCTGTCCTTCCTGAACATAGTGTAACCGTCCAGGTTCAGGTCCCAGTCATGTCTTGCAGTCTCCCAAGTCTCAGTGACCGCTGCCACATCCACTGCTCCCTCAGTTAACATTGCCTGGAGCTCAGGCATTTTATTGCCCAAGCTCCTGGCATTTAGCAGGACTACCTTCCACCCTTTCCCTATAGTTCCATTTCCCCACGATGTTGGCTGCGAAAGCGTGCCATCATAAAAAGTGTGCATAATTTAAAAAGTTAAAACAAAGTTTTATAAAAGTACAGTACAAACCACTAACGTAATAAATTGTTGCTAGTTCTCATAAAAAATACATTTTACATGCAATAAAGTTTTAAAACAAGTTTTATACAAAAATAATCTAAGATATTAATCTTATAAGTATATGTTCTTATGCATAAAGGTTATGTTAAATACTGAGTATGATTCAAGTAGTATAGCTGTTACCATTTATTATGCTAAGTATTGCTTATTTCTTTACATTGTTTATTTGCTAAAATTTATTAGTTACTAAATTATCTAAAACAATTTTGTTAATGTTTACAAAATTAAACTTAATATATATGCTAATAAAAATATTTAAAACCATTGTATAGGTGTAAATAAAATATATATGTTTCATATAACTTTACAAATGGTACGCAGTGCCATTTACCATTATACTTAAATCTGGAGAACATAAAATAATATCACATGGAAATATTTATTAGTTTTGGTAATTGAGCAAGTCACTTAACCTCCTTGTGCTCCCAGGTCGCTCCTGTAAAAAAGCTTTCAGCTTAGTGTGCTATACCTGGTTAAACAATTAAATAAATAAAAAAAATAATAATTTTTGGGTAAGGCCCAAGGTAAATCCAAGTGCATCATTATAAAAAGTAATATTATAAGCCTTTGTTCCAACAGTCTGCTTTAAAATGCAGTGGTGAGACAGAGGCACAGCTGCTGTGACTGGATCAATGAGGGTCACCATATATTTTGGAATCCGTTTGCATAGCAGGTCATAGAATCATAGAAATCTGATGGCAGAAAAGGACCCTCTGGCCCATCGAGTCTTTCCCTTCCCTCCCCTTCCCTTATGCATCCCCCATGTCCCTGGACCTCCCCTTCCCGTCACTTGCCAACTCCTTATGTCTGTTCTATGCCCTTTTGAATCCCTCCGCAGTTTCAGTTCCTTCCACTTTCTCCGGTAGTTTACTCCAGGCCTCTACCACCCTCTCCATGAAGTAATGTCTCCTCACATTGCCTCTAAATCTTCCTGCTTCTAATCTTACACTATGCCTTCTAGTTTTATTCCCCATCTTCCTTTTAAATAAGATCCTCTCACTCACCTTATTGATCCTATCATGTCCCCCATCTCACTTCTAGTCTCCAATGGGTACAGATACCATTAACTGCACCTCTCCTAATATGGCTTCCCCTGCATACTGTGCACCATACTGGTTGCCCTTTTCTACACCGTCTCAATCCCATCTATGTAATTACATAGGTGTCGTTTCCAGAACTGGACCCCATACTCCAAGTATGGAATCACCATGGCTCTATAAAGAGGCATCAGAACCTCCCTCCTTCTGTTAGTTATGCCCCTTCCAATGCATGCCAACATTCTATTTGCCTTTCCTACCACTTTACTGCATTGATTACCCACCTTAAGGTTGCTTGATACTATAATTACCAGCTCCATCTTCTGCTCAGTTGGCTTAATTACCCCCTCCTTGAGTGTGGGCTGCACGCGGGTTCTTATGCCCCATGTGCATCACTGCACACTTTTTGGCATCAAATTTCTGCTGCCAAGTTTCTGACCAACCTTCCAAAATCCTGAGGTCCTCTCTCATGGCTTCCACCCCCCTGGGGTGTCCACCCTATTGCAGATCTTTGTATTGTCTGCAAATAGGCACCCCCATCCAACCCATCTCCTATATCACTGACATAGATTTAAAAAGGAGGGGTCCCATTACCAACCCCTGGGGAACCCCACCCATCACCCCCATCTCCCTGGAATGTACCCCATTTACCACCAGCCTCTGGGTTCTTCTCTTCAACCAGTTCTCCACCCACTAAGTTATTTTCTGACCCACCCTAAGCTTTTCAGCCTATTTAGCAGGCTTCTGTGAGGGATGGAGTCGAAGGCCTTCCTTTTTTTTTCTTTTTTATCTTATTTTTTTTTTTTAGGTTCAGTTGAAAAAATGACTTGGGATTAAGGTTTTCTAACATTTTTAATCATCAGTCAACAAGATCCCTAAATCTTTTCACCATCATCACCTCCTACACTACTCTACTCTAATGATCCAGGATTATAATATAATTACTCCATATTATTATTTTATTGTAATATCTAGTTTAAAATTTAGGTCACCTTAGCCCTATTATTTAATTCATTTCTGGATTTAGGAACTAAAAGGGTTCCATATCTTTTCAAAAACAAAATCTTCTCCATTTTCCATACAATGTATTCTTTCCAGTTTCATGGAGTCTAGCATAGGGTCAATCCATGTGTCAAAAACTGGTGGATTAGGGTATTTCCATTTTACCAAGATACATTTTTATTGCTAATGCCATTGCCATTGTTAAAAATATTTTTTTGATATTGGTCAATATTAATTGATTCTTCTTGTGCCGATAGGTTAATTAACGGTGACAATTTTATTTGTTTATTTAATGTTTTAACATTTGAAACAAAACAAAAAGAAAATCAGAGTTTGATTTCAAAATTATACACAGGTCTATTTCAAACAGCTACAAAAGATATGCCTGGCATTTTGGGCCATCTTCTCTACCCATTCCAGACTACCCTGAGTCCTCTCCACCACACGCCTCCTTCCCAGCTCTCCCTGGTCTCATTGAAGGGGCCTCCCCCCAACCTCCTGAATCAGCCTTTTGTTTTGCTAAATTTCCACCTGGCACCTCTGACCAGACCTCTCTGCAGGAACCTTTCTCTCCCACTATTTGCACCTACTCCTGCCCTGAGCACTAAATTGCCCAGGGCCCTCCCACTAATTTACCTTACCTTCATCTCTGGCTTTTTAACTAACAGCCCGCCTTTTTTTTCTGCTCTATTTTAGACACAAGCCCAAACCAGGCTCTCCACTTCAGCTGAGTGGCCCTGGTGCTGCTACCTGCTGGCGGCTGGACCTCTGCATCCAGCCCGCCATGCCCTGACCAAGGAAAGCAGGTATGTTTGGTCCACTCCTAGCTCGGAGCTGTTAGGCTTCAATCCCCATAATTAGACTGGCTCCTGGGGACTGTGGCTGCTTCCCGATTGGATGCTGCAGATCCCCGCTGAGAAAGGACGCACACAAGGCACCTTTTTCAAAACACAGCTCGGCTACTGCCTTGCTGTACTGCTCTCTGGACAATTTTTTTTCGCCCACCCCCCACCTCCTTCTCCGTCCTTTATTAAGTACACTTCCCCAGTGATCCACGCCCCTGAGGTCTCACACTAATCAATTACAGCAACTCCTTAAAGGGGTTCTCCTTTCTGTAGCTTCTTAAAGGTGTGATCCTCTCTTGAGCTCAAATAACTTATCGTCCTAAATGCATCCAGTATCAAGTGCACTGACACTGACTATAGTCCTCCTCCTACTTCCTACACCAGCCCCACCTCATTTAGGACCGTCACCCTTCATGAATAGTACCCTCCCTCTTATCTGCAACACCTCTACCAGACCCCCTTAATGCTCGATCAACCCCCCCGACGCTCGATAACCTCACCCCCTCGGTACCCCCAACACTTCCACCCCTGCTACCTCTTACTTCCCACTCATACCTTGGTCTCTTCTCCTCAATGCCTTTCCCACCCTTCGTACTCTACCCACCTCTTGCACCCCAGCACCCGGCCCTGTGTCCAGTCACAAGAGGAGATGCCACAATCATTACCATGCTGTGATGCACCTAATCACCCTCCTGTTGCTTTTATCAGGTGACATTCATCCAAACCCTGGCCCCGTGCCCAACCTTATGAACAAGCCTGCCCAGGCTCAAGGACTCCGCATAGCTTCTATGAATATTTGCATCCTCCTTAAGAAGGCTGCTGCATTCCAGTGCTAGGTTGCTCAGCACCAGCCAGACATTGTCACACTCCAAATCCACCCCTGACTCCTTCATCTCCCTCCCTGGTTAAACCCTTTTTAGGGAAGGTCGGGTGGGTAAGCGTGGAGGTGGTTGTGCTGTCTACATGTGTGACTCCCTCCTTGGACATGCACTTCCAGCACCCAAACTTGATAATGGGGCACAAGCCCTCATGCTAAAAATCTCGCCAACCCTGGTAAGGGCCCACTCTTTCTCATCGTTGCCTATATTCCCCCCAAGAAAGCAAGTTCTTGCCATTCAGGTGCTTGCTGACTACCTCTCTGGCCTACCACCCAAAACGGCCCAGATAATTGTTGGTGACCTGAATATCAACTGGCTCTCTGCCACGGCCTCCCAAACCAGAGATATCTTTGCCACCCTTGACATGTCTCAGCTTGTCACCACCCCAACTAGATTCAACCCCTCTACTGGCTCTAGTACCCTACTGGATATCACCATTACCAACCACCCCAGAGGGTGCTCGATATCAGTGTACTTCCCAACTCACTTAGTGACCACTCCCCGGTCATATTGTCTTGGTCCGCTGCCAACAGCAAACCTGCACCACAAACCACCCAGCAATGTCGCCTACTCCTAGGCAGCCTGCATCACCTTAAACTGTACCTCTCACAGCTGGATTGGTCCCCAATCAGGCTTGCACCATCCATAGATGAGGCACTGGATGTTTTTCACTCGCACTTTTAACACTGCCTGTGACCTCTATGCCCCCTTCACTAGAAATTGCACCAAAAAGCAAAATATGCCCTGGGTTACCCCCTTCCTCCTTCACCAACTTAAAATGAGAGACAACCTATGGCACATTGCCATGTAATCTGGCAAACCAGCTGATAGGCAAGCGTACAATGCTGAGCACAATAAGTGTACTTGGGCCATTCGACAGGCCAAAGCCCAGTACTACCAATCCGCTCTTGTCTCCTCCTAGGGGTCGGCTAGCAACTTTTGGGATAATGTAAAGGAGCTGAATGGGAAATCCCACTCCCCACCCCTCTCAACTCTCCTTTAATGGCACTGCATGCTCTGACCCCCTTGGCATTGCAGACTTCCTAAACCACACTTTCTCAGACCTGAGTTCAGTCCTGCCCAGTAACTTCTTTGACCCCATCCCAGTAGCACCCCTGCCCACTCTCCAGAGACCTCCTTTCTACCTATGTACCATCTCCCCACTGGAGGCTAGACCCCTTCTGCAAAAAACTGTTAGTAGTAACAACCCCGGCACTGACCTACTGGACACTAGACTACTTCATCTGACATTGGATGCTATCCTGGTCCCACTTACCGAGCTGCTCAACCGCTCTCTGTGCCTGGGGCAGTTCCCCAGCACATGGAAAACCACCATCATCACTCCCATCCTAAAGAGCGGCGATCGAGCATCCCCAAGTTACTATCGACCTGTCTCCATCCTCCCCCCACTCGCTAAGGCCCTTGAAAAAGTAGTTGCCGACCAGCTTGCCGAATACCTGGCTATGCACAATATCCAATGCCCTGAACAGCATGGTTTTCATGCAGGTCACAGCACCACAACTGCACTACTTGAATTCTCCAACTTCCTGCGCTCTTCTATTAATGCTGGAAGTCCTGCCAGTGCCATGTTCATTGACCTCTCCAAGGCCTTTGACACAGTTTGCCATCCTCTCCTGCTTGACTCCCTCAGATGCCTTGGTTTCTCCCCCAGACCCCTTGCATGGTTCACCAGCTACCTCTCTGCTAGAACTCAGTGTGTAAAAATCAATAGCACCCTATCTGACATGTGACCTTTCCGCTCTGGGGTTCCCCAGGGCCCCATTTTAGGCCCTCTCCTCTTCAGTCTCTACCTCAACTCGCTCCCCTTGGCCTGCCCAAGTAAGATCCTCCTCTACACGGATGATGCTCTGCTCTTTGCTGCTGACCCCAACCCCAACACACTCGAGGCCACCCTCCGACAAGCTTTTGATGGAGCTGAGCATTGGTTCACATCACGAAGGCTAGTCCTGAATCTAAAAAAGACCAAAGTTATGCTCTTCTCACATTGCCAAAACAAAGCCAGTGGTGCCCCTCTAGTGATATTGCCTAGCACACTAAACCCCATTGAGCAGGTTTCCACCTACAAGTACCTGAGCATTACCTTTGATTCAGCACTCTCCTTCCATTCCCATATCAATGCCCTTTCTGCTGCCACCAATGTCAGGATTGGACTATTATACCACCATAGGGACTGCCTGCCACAAGAGGCCCTTAGATTTGCAATCACTTCCTCTGTCCTGTTGCTAATTGACTATGGGCTGCCCATCTATGCTGCTGCCCACAACACTGCACTTGCAAGAATCCAGCTCTCTATAAACAAGGCTTGCATGCTAATGCTGGGAGCTCCTAGATGCACCCATACGTGCCTGCTGTACTCCACCACCAACTTGCTCAAGCTTGAAGAAAGACTTCACTTCCAAACCTGCCTTCTTGTAAAGAAGACCCTGCTAGGGCTCTCCCCCCTGGGGTCACCACCTCCCTGCAGCATGCCTTCCCCTCGGTATCCACCCACAGCACTGTCAAAACCTCCCTTATTGTCCCCAGGGTAAGGACCTCTATGGACCAGAGATCCTTTTGCTATTGGGCTCCCTCCTGGTTCAATTCCCTCCAAGCCAACATAGCTAACTCCACTAAGCTTGGTCCTTTCAAGGTCTCCCTCAGAAGCCATCTGACAAGCAGTCGCTGCTGCAACTGCACATAATCCCCCACCTGCCCCTTACCTTCACCCCAAGGCTGGGTCTGCCCTGTCTACTTTTGCTGTATATACCTGGGGTCTCAGGCAACATCTGCTGACTATTGTAATAAAGTATCTCTGGGTTCTACCTGACGTGGTACTTGTGTACCTATATTATGACTACTGTGATCTATCTGTTACGAAGCGTGTACCACCAATGAATGCCTGTAATACTGGTTGCTTTTTTAATCTAAGTGTTATATACTGTACTGTTTTGTTTGCTGTGATGTATTGCTCTCTTGACGAGGTGCCTTTGTAAATGAGTCTATTACGTAAAGGTTTGTAAACCGATGATCTAATAAATAAATAAATAAAATATTTTAGTCCAAAAAATTAGTAAGACACAGGCAGTGGTGTATCAGATGAATGAGTACACCTGTTGTAAGTGTGCACCTTGGGCACTTCTGCGGAATTGTGGCATTTATTTTGTGTAATTTATAAGGTGTATAATATTCTCTATGGAGTGTGCTATATTGAATTTGCTGCATTTTGAAATTTTTTATTTTATTATTAGGAATAGATAGGATTGAGCACCACAACTCCTCTGATACCTCAATGCCCAGATCCTTTGCTCATTTCTTTTTCAATGCTGTAATATCTTTTGTAACTGTTTGAAATAGACCTGCGTATAATTTTGAAATCAAACTCGTATTTTCTTTTTGTATTGCTCGGTATTACCCGGTATTTGTAAACGTGGAAGGAGACACTAGGCCCATAGAGTCCACCTACCCTACACATCGTAGGGTGTCTTATAAGCTATCCCAGGAGATATTAATCCAGTTCTGTTTTAAATGAATTAAACAAGATGGGCCAGATGTTCAAACGGGTTGCGCCATGCGCAATAGGGTTGAGCCTGCGCAAGTCCGAAATTGCTCCATTCTGCAATATTCAGCAGGAGGCAGTTGCGCCACTGAAAACATGCTGAGCAACAGCGCAATGCAAATGAATGCATCCTGAACTGGAGGGGGAGGAACCATGCATAAACTGCACAGCCCGATATTCAGCCGGGCTGTGCAGAGTTGTGCAGGTGCAACTCCCAACCTGCGCCTGCACAACTTTGAGCCAAAGAAAAAAGGATCAAGTCGAGGGCCACCCACAGGTGAGCTGCTGCATTGCAGGGTGCAACACTGCAGCTGCCACCTGTGGCTGGCCCTCAACCCACTCTCTGTGCCCCCCCTGCAGCCCGATCAAGGGCAAAAGAGTGTAAAATCCCCACCACCAACCCCACTGGCCCGATCGCGGGCATAGCTTTAATTCCCCCACCACCAGCCCGATCATGGGCTGGAGTAAATAAATACACACACACCCCCTCCCACCCAAACATACCCCTGGTGGTCCAGTGGACTGATAAGCCCGATCTTGGGCTGGAGTAATTAAATACACCTACCACCCGGATATATCCCTGGTGATCCAGTGGACCGAAAATCCCGATCGTGGGATTGAGTAGTAACCCCCCCACCTCCCGAATATATCCCTGGTGGTCCAGTGGACCGATAAGCCCGATCGCAGGCTGGAGTAATTAAATACACCTATCACCTGAATATATTCCCGGTAGTCCAGTGGGTATTCATTCACAAATCTGGACTGTCTTGTACTGTATGGGCTGCATGCCCATTGGCTCTTGCTCTGCACCAATGGGCATGCAGCCCTACCAGGCAGTCAGTCGGTGGGTGGCGGGCGGCAGGTGGGTGGGATGCTGCCACCCGCCAGCTGCAGGGGGGAGCGGGTGGTGGGCTGTGGGTGGGTGGGTGGGGACACTAGGTCACCAGGGATGTGTTCGGAGGGTGTTTGCAAACTCCATCCCGTGATCGGGATCTTTGGTCCACTGGACCACCAGGGATATATTCGGGAGGTGGGGGGGTTACTACTCAATCCCTCGATCGGGATTTTTGGTCCACTGGACCACCAGGGATATAGTCGGGAGGTGGGGGCAGGGGGTTACTACTCAATCCCGCGATCGGGAATTTCGGTCCACTGGCCCACCAGGGATATATTTGGGTGGTGGGTGTATTTAATTACTCCAGCCTGCGACCAGGCTTATCGGTCCACTGGACCACCAAGTATATGTTGGGGGGGAGACACTTTGCTGCCCGCGATCAGGCTGGTGGAGGGGAATTAAAGCTATGCCCACGATCGGGCCAGTGGGGGTGGTGGTGGGGATTTTACACTCTTTTGCCCATGATTGGGCTGCAGGGGGTGTCGGTCCCTGACAGCTGCTGCCTGGCAGGTCGTCAGGCACAAGTCCTCGGGGATCGGCACACCTGCCTGCTAATGGCGTGCAAATGGGTCCATAATCAGATGCAAATGGCCCCCCCTGCACCTTGCATGAATTATGGCCCCATTTGCATGTCACCTTTTGAATATCGGGATTTTGCACATGGTGCAATGGTACTTGTGCCACCGCAAGTTGAATGTTCCACTCTGACCACTTGCGGTGGTGCAAGTTCCACTGCACCATGCACAGTGGTTGTGGTGGGTGATATTCAAAGGAGTTGCTCAAGTAGCAACTCTTTGAATATCGCTTCTATTATACCCCTGTGCAACTATTTTGTGCAGCGCACGGGCTTGCTCCACAAAATAGCGCAGTTTGAATATCTGGCCAGATGTGTTTATGAGATGATGGGGTAGAGAATTCCATAATGTGGTAGCTCTTATGGAAAAGTAATGCTGCCGTTTCAAAGTTAATACTTTGGGGATCCAGATTTGTCTGTTATGGCACCTCAGGTGATCTGGATTATCAGCCATTATGATGTTGGTGGCTTTCATAAGTGACTCATTTCCCAAAATTTTAAATAGGAGCAATGAGTCTCCCTGTCCATTCTTAGTTTTAGGTTGTAAAGGCTAAGGGAGCTTAATCGATCCTCATAAGGTAAATGCTTCACTCATGGTAAAAGTTTAGTTGTTCATTTCTGCATGCTTTCAATTAGTTTTATATCCTTTTTTAAATAAGATGCCCAAACTGAAGCAGCATAATCTGTGTAGGCAAATGAATGATTTGTAAAGGGGGAGAATGCAATGTTCATTTCTAGATATGAAAGTCCTTTTAATCAATGTTAAGATATGGTTACCAGTCTGTGCAATTTTCCTACAGTGGTCCCTTACTGAAAATGAACCACTGATAGTGATACTCAGGCCTTTCTCTGTAATAACTGGTTTGATGGTTTTACCATTGAGTGTGTACAGGTAAGTAACATTTTTACTTCCTAGATGAATTACTGTACATTTATCCAAATTCAAAGACATTTTATTGTTAGAAGCCCATTTTTCGATTGTTGTTAAAACCAGTTGTAGTTGTAATATTTTATCTGCTGTGTCAACCTCCATAGATATTTTCATATCTTCTGTGAATTTTGTAACATTGTTAATTATCCCCTGGTGCAGGTCACTGATATAAATTCTAAATAAGGTGGACCCAAGCACAGATCCCTGGGGTACCCTGCTGGTCACTGCCATCTCAGAAGAAACAATGTCAACTATTTTAACCTTTAAGGATCTGTTATGCAATCAGTTACAAACCCAATTGATTATATAACAATTAAATCCTAGTTTGATCATTTTATTAATTAGAAGATTATGGGGGATCAGGCCAAATGCCTTTTTAAAATCAAGATAAATAATATCAACTGGTATATCCTTGTCTATGCTGGCACTAACTGATTCATAAAAAGTGATCAAATTAGTAGTGCATGATCTGCCCCTAAGAAATCCATGCTGTGTCGTATCCTAAATACCTAGTTTTTCTATTTCATTATCCAGTTGTTTTTTTAAGAATTTTTTCTAGATGTTTACATCCAATTGATGTAAGGCTTATTGACTGATAGTTTTCAGTTATTTTTTTGTTGCCTTTTTTGTGGGTAGGGACCAGTATGGCCATCTGCCAGTCTACAGGGATTTCCCCTGATTTTAGAGATTTATTAAAAATAATAGTTAGTGGGCAGAAAAGTTGATCCAAAGTTTGTTGATAATGTAAATTATCTGGACCTGGTAAAGAGCTTTTTTCTAAGAGTTAAGATTGCAGATTTGATTTTTTCTGAAGTAATTTCGTGAACTGGTCCGTGGTAGTCATGGGCTCAATATTTAGATGCTTATCTGAAAAAATTGATTCAAAATATTCATTAAAAGCATTGCCAACTTCAGCCTTGTTGATAATTTCTATACTATTTTTTGTGACTGTAGAAATAGGATTATTTGTTCTTATATTTGCATTTACATATGAAAATATGCCTTAGAATTCCATTTAGACACCAAAAGTTTGAATTCCATTTTTTCTTTCAGTTTTAATAAGGGTTTTTTTTTTACTTCTGATTTATATGAATCTATGATTTCTTGACTAATGTTCTTTTTCATTCTTCAGTAAGCTTTTTCCTTTTTTTATTTGCTTGTTAACTTTTGGCATTAGCCATTGTGTAATTTTCCACTTCCTGTTTATTTTCCGTAATGGAAAATAAACCAAGACTTTCTCAAATAGGGGTAGTTTGTAGAGCCAGATATCCATTTGTCCTAGTAATGTTACTCCTAATTTGTATGTATTTAAAATAATGATGTTCTGGAATATTATATTGAATTTTTAAAGTTTCAAATGTTTTAAACTGATGGTTAATATAAAGTTGTCAGCATTCATTTAATCCTAACCTTTGCCATTCTTTATATATTTTGTCATTAATAGAAGGGGTGAAATTAAAGTTATTTTATATTGGGGTGTATTGTGTAACACCTATTTTTATGTTCAATATCTTCTGTATTTCATTCCAACAAGAGATAGTGATATTGGTTGCCATATTACCTTTATTTTAATTTTATTTATTTTGAAGGAATCCTGAGAATAAAAGATTTACTAATTTTTCATATCCATATTCCCTTATTTCAATCTCTACACTTTTAAGCTTTTGTTGTTCAGTATTTAACCAATTCTAAATTACTGCTATTTGAGCTACTAAATAATATTTATGAAAATTCGGAAGTGCAAGTCCTCCTATTTCCTAGGGAAGGACTAATTTTTCATAGGCAATATGGGGATTCTTACTTTTCCATAGGAAGTTGGTGATCATTTTATTTAACTTCTTATAAAATTCTTTTGGAACATCTACTGGTAATATTTGAAAAACATATAATATTTTATGAAGTATCTGCATCTTGATTACATTTATCCTACCAATTAACATTAGTGGAAGCATTTGCTATTTGGTTACTGTAGGTCTGTTTGAAGTGTCTGTAGCAGAGTTTCCAAATTATGTGTATATAGAGCCTCCAGATGATTGGTTAGGGTAATCCCTATATATTTAATGGAATCCACCATCGGACAGGGACAATTAGTAGGAAGCTGTATATTAGTGTTTTTATCTAATTGAAGAATTAGTGATTTTTGCCAATTAATTTTGTACCCTGAGACTAGACCATATGTGGTAGTGATTTTTATGAATTCTTCTATGGATTTGGATTAGTCCCCCATGTATAGTAATGCATCATCTACATAGAGATTTGTTTTATGTTTGATAGAATTTTGAGCTATACCTACCAGCTGTTGATTTCTCCTTATTTCTTCTGCTAATGGTTCCATCACTAGGGAAAATATCAGAGGGGAAATGAGCACCCCTGCCTTGTGCCCCTAGATCACTTGAAGGAGTCAGATATAATATTATTTGTCTTAAGTTTGGCAGTGGGTTGATGTTATAAACTTTTGACCCAGTTAACAAATTTGTCCCCAAAGTTCATTTTTCAAAGTGTTTGTAATATAAATTATCATTCGAGACTATCAAATGCCTTTTTGGCATCTACTGTAAGTAACATGGTTCCTGTTTTATTAGAGTTTGACATTATATTAATTGTACATCTTATATTCTCTGTTATTCACCTGCATTTAATAAAGCCATTTTGGTCTTGGTTAATTAAAAGAGGTAGGGCCAGATATTCAAAGCTTTTCCCCTTGAATAAATTAGCACTGTCAGGTGTGCTACATTAGCCCAGAACCAATAGCCTGCTATATTCAAAAGGAATAGCCAGGTGCTAAACCTGCTGAATATAGTGTGCAAAGGAAGTTGGGCAAACCGTGTTGGGAGTGCAGTGCTAAATTAGCCCAGGAAGTAAGACAGCACTGAATGTAGCAAATAAGACAGCTCTGAATATAGCACCCAGTCAGGCCGTACAAACATCCACAGAAACACAGAGCAGAGGTGAGCCTGCTATGCCCTAGAACACACACGAAGAAGTACAGCCCTGAATGTGATCCCAAGAGCAGACAGCACTGCAGAACACAGAATATGACACACACACAGCCATGTCAATGCCCAATAACACCCAGGACCCATGAATGAAAACAAAAGCACTGTACAAACCTGTGAAAAACCTCATGCACCTAAAAATGACACTGGACACAATAAAGTCATAAAAGTGGAATGTATTATGTAACAAAGAGAAAATAAAGGCAACAATAATAACAGAATAGCAACAAAAAGAACAACAAAATATACAACAAACATTAATTAAACCAACTGTAAAACTACTACTACTACTATGACTACTACTACAACTACAACTACTACTACTACTGCTACTACTACTACTACAACTATTAACACTACTACTGCTACTACTAGTACTACAACTATTAACACTACTACTGCTACTACTACTACTAACACTACTATCACCAATAGCACTACTACTACTAATACCTAACCAACTACTGCTAAAACTACGACAAATACTTCAACAATCACTAGTACTAACAATTGTAATGAAAATGGAGGGAAAGGAGAAGAGGACACAAAAATCAAAAAGGAACAGAAGCAGCAACAAAACCTGTAGTCCAGTAAGGGGGATTAAAGCAAACAAAAAAGGGAATAGTGTTAATGCTGCACACTGTATGGGTCCAGCAGCTGTGCCTCCAGGACTGCAGCCACCTGTCATGTCTCCACAATGAG
The DNA here is from genome assembly GCA_016271365.2 of Neoceratodus forsteri. Taxonomy (NCBI): domain Eukaryota; kingdom Metazoa; phylum Chordata; order Ceratodontiformes; family Ceratodontidae; genus Neoceratodus; species Neoceratodus forsteri. The sequence goes on from CM028129.1 coordinate 32,247,765, forward strand.
GGCCACCTGCTGTTCAATGATTGCCCTCTGCTGTCAGACCTTGCAGCGTAAAAGGTCATCCCTCCCCTCTGTCTCCTCAGGCCGTGTGGCCCATAGTGAGTTTTGACGTGGACCTAGAGGAGGAAAGGGGACCATGTCAGGATGGTATACCAACAGGGAAGTACAATGCATACTCTCGGCAGAGGGCCCGGGGTGGATAGCATATCTCAACAACCATACCCATATGGCGATACAATGGAGAATGTCCAGCACAACCTGACATGCACCTGTATACTGAAGATTGATGACACAGGGACCACCCAACAAGCCAAAGTACATGGACAGGAATGGAAGGCCAATGGCAAGACCACCAACCAATGCAATCCACACAGCCCAGTGGAGCACACAATGACACAGTGCAACCACACAGGCAGCTTCTGAGGTGACCAGGACAGTGGCACAGGGCACAAAAAAGGCATGGGATGACACTCTGATTGGGACATGCTGCCCAAAGGAACAGAGCAATAAGATTTAAAGCAGAGCACACCCACTACAGGAATGTCCACAGCCACACCACTGTATGATGAAATGCAGCCTGTACTGGAGAGGTGCAGGGTATATGGTGGGGACCCCACCCACAATAACAGCACAACCACGGTAGTGGCACACAATGTGGACATGCAGTACACAGTCAACCCCATGTAACAAAGGGATATGGCCCATGACTTACCCCCAGCAGGACAGCAGTAGGCCAACCACCTATGCCAGTTACAGTGTTGCTTAGGCCGGTACATTATCACAGCCCAATAACCCTCCTTCAGAGCAGGATGGCACTACACCATCCACCAATGCAGACCTATAGTACCCCATGCTAATACAGTAGCCCATCCCCATCCAATCCTCCCCAAGCATGACAGGTGTACACATATCAGCCTCTGCAAGGACCCCAGAACACAAACCATTATAGGACCACAACCCCTCCCCTGGGACAGCAATACCCCATATTCACACATAATGGAAACATAAACACAGGCTGGTATAGCACCACAGCCCCATATAGCCCTCCCCCAGCAGGACAGCACTACACCATCCACCCATCCAGACCTACTGTATAGTACACCATGACAATACAGTAGCCCAGTCACATCCACATGTCACAACACAGTGTACCAGGTGTACACACCAAGGACACAATGGCAACTCATTCACATACCCCCTACTGCACATGCAGGACAGTGTGAAACCAACCATGTTGCTAATGCAACATGACATGCTGCCCATCACTGTTCTCCTCCTCTTGCTGGGGCATGGCTGGCACCCTTCACCCATCATCGTGGATCCTGTCTCCTGAGTCATCTTGCTGGGCCCTGTCTCCATCCCCGCTCCTGCCACTGTGCTCTGTATGGAGAATAGGGTACAGCACTGTAAGTACATGTGGAAATGCCATAGTACACCCCAACAATACCCATGGTACACAGAAGTACCCTAAACCATACCCCATCTCTGCCACATGTGGCATGTCATAGAGCAAGCAGGTGTGTCCCCCCCAGAGCTGTGTGCAGACACTCTGTGGCATCTGTGACATGCACAAACCTGGATATAGGAAGCAATAATACCCTGTCATGTAGATGCTGTGCACACCTGGCACTGCTGCTTGCCAATGCAGATGTGTATTGTGGCCACATGCAGGCAACCATGGGCAGAACACACACAGCAGTGACATGCATGTGTAATGGGACACATTCACACACACACATACACAGACTGTAACACACACTCAAACACATGTGCAGGCACACACTCACATGCACACACACAGATGGCATGCATACCCGAGGCAGTGCAATACACTTACCTGGCACAGGCACAGTTGCATCCCAGATCATGTGCTTCACATGCTCCAGCTGGTGAGGCTGCCTCTGCTTCAGATCCACGTACTGGTGGTGGCACTTCTCCCCATCCCTGACTATCCCTGTCTGGCCAGACAGGTGATGGGAAATGGATGCCCAGACCTGTCTACAGGGGAAAGTCACCCTCCCTCACCTCCCCAAACAGTCGCCTGTGCCTTTGCTGCACATGAGGTTGGCAGTCTCCACATCTCCCACCTCCTGTCCATGTGGACAACTGCCCTCAGCCTCCTGCAGAAAGTCATACTCAAAGAAAATCCTGAACTTGCTTAGCTGGGCACCTCCTTAGCATGATTGACACACCATGCAATGCTCCTTTGACAAGTGCTGTTACTGCTATGTTGTGTGGCGCTGAAAGAGTCTGAAGCTGTGCTATCATGTTAGTGCCACGCTACCTAGAAGTACATGCACAGCACTTGAGTGACCCCACCATGACCCCCATGACAGGAGGCCATTGTGCACATGTGCTGCAACAACACGCAATAGCCCTGCAGCGCAGCACTAACACAATAGCGCTGAGCAAATGACTGTCCGGTTTGCCTGGTGCTAACAATTTTCCTGGTGCTAACCATTTGCCCAGCGCTAATTGTTTCTATATGCAAAGGATGTATGCTAATGGGGGTACTTGTGTAATCACCAGGCAAACAGATACATTACCTTATCACTACAGCTTGATTTGCATGGATAACTAGGTGGATTGCCCAGGCATGCTACTTAAGGGCAAACAGTGCTCCATCTCTGTAGCTGACAGGAAGTGCACTGCTGTGGATGGAAATGCTTGAAAATACAGATTACAGGATGTCCCAGGAGCTACAAGAGGCTGAAGCAGATCACTAAATCCCACCAAGCATTCTGCTGTTTGGAGTGTCAACACAATGGACAGATTACTAAAGGAGAATAGGTAGGTATGCTGTGACATCTCACCTCGGGTGGTTGGGCCCGAAGCCACTGGCTGAGGGCATCCAACACCGGAGAAGGGATGTTATCCCAGCATAACACCCACCCTGGAGGGCATTATTCTATTATACAATGGCTTGTAGTTTTACACAGAAAAAAATCATTTTAAAGAATTTTATTTAGTGTTTAAAAATATTTTTTTAAGAAAAGATGCAAGCAATCAAGGTGCTGGTCAGCTAGATCATCAGCAGGGATGTTATGCCAGGATAACATCCCTGCTGTGATGGCCAACTGACCAATCAGAAGGCAGGATTCTTTCTTGCCATTGTATAATAGTTGTCAACATGCATGGGAATTGTTTGGCATGTTGCTGTGATGTCTGTGGGACTACATGTACACTGCACTGTTGGCCGACATGCTGCAGGCATGCAGCATGGGCCAAACTGTGACAGGGTTCACTGTACACAGGGGGCATGCCATGTGGCAGGGTGGGTGTCCCTGTTACACCACACTGTGGGACATGGATGCCTGCATACTGCCAACATCACTGGTGTAATGGGGAGTGGAGGGGGGCTGGGGGGCCTAGGGGCGGGCCTCGGTGCCTCAGCAGTGTTGTATCACATACATCCCCTCTGTACCGCATGGGACTTCGTCCTGTTACTTGGCAGGGCAGGACTGGTGCAGCTGATCGCAGGTGGCACACACCACCTCGGTGTGGGTTGGCAGGACACAGTACTAGTGTCAGTGGTGTATGCCCATCATGGACAGCAGGGTGGGGTGCACATACACATTGAAGGTGGTGGATGGGAAGGATAGTTAGCAGCAGGGGCATGTGTGTGCCACATGCCATGTGCTGTGCCATGGAGGAAGACCACAGCATCCTGCCACATGCACCATATCTCCAGCAATGTGCGCATGTGCAACGTGAGAGCCTCACAGACCCTATGGGACTAATGTACTGTGTGCATACATGTCTACCATGTGTCGAGTACCACACACACCCAGCAGTTAACTGCATGGCATATAGGGATCCCACCAATGCACATGTGCTGACAGCATGTGGTTGGTGCTGTGTTGTGCACAACCAAGGGCATAGGAGGCATTGGTGCAGTACACTGTGGCCATGTATGGACTGTGTGTTACATTGTGTGTCACTACAGTTAGGCCCCTCAGATACACAGAGCCTGGCATGGCCTGTCCATTCAGTCTGGTGCCATGTCCATCAGGTACACAACCACATGCACACACAATGTCATCACCTGTAACTCATCACTACCATTCCATCTCTCCCATACAGATGACACAGATGGGCAGGCACATCTCCATGCACATAAGTTCACTGGCGATGAGCTGAGGACCCTAGTCCATGGCTTTAAAGTAATGGAGCAGGTGATGCGATGTAACAAGCCATCTGATGCTATTGTCTGCAAGATGTGGGATGAAATTAGAGATGGGCAAAGTGGCCCCAATTCGCTCCATGAAGTGATTTGCGGAGTGAAGGCAAATTCGTGGAGTGCTCTGCAACGCAAAGCAGAGTAATTCATGTTATGATGGGTAACGCAAAGTCCATTGAAAACAATGACTTTGTATTACTCTGCCTTCCAAAACCACTACTCCACCAATTCTTCAGGCGAAGTACATTGAAAACAAGGTACTTCACCTCACTTCACCTTGTTTTTAAGCACCAAAGGTAAATTTTGCAGTGATTCATGGGATTTCAGGTCACATGGGCTCTAGATTGCCCTGCACAGCCTCAGTTTGGGGTAGTGTGTGTAGGAAGCTGTAGGAGACAATCTGTTCTGAGAGCTCTCTGCAATTCAAACATTCTAAAAGCTGTTAAAAAAGCCTTTTTGAGTCATTTTTTTGCTGAAAATTTAGTTCATCGATTATAGGAAACCCTCCTGTGCTCTTATCATCGAGCGTTTATTGTTTATGTGTGGATTTTGAATATTAATATACAACATTCAGTCTGCGTACTGAGAGACAGTGGAAGTGTGCTTTGGGGAGGGGTGTATCTGTGGTGTAGGTAGATTAACTTGGAGAAAAAGACAGTGTTTTTCTGTTTTGCTGATATTTTTCTTGTATAACTGTGTTAATGTACACACAGTAATATTTTCAATAATTCTTGCCATTTTTTTGCTGATTGTTGTGGTGTAGCAGTGAATAATTTTAGTTTGTTTAAAATATGTGGTTATATTACTGAAGTTTTCAATTTGCTACGCATTACTTAGTGTGTGTGTGTGTGTGTGTGTGTGAGTAAGTGTGCGACGCGTGTCATCAAATCAAACACCTTTTATTGTGCCACATAATAATTTCAACAATGGTTACCTGCTGTCCACTGCAGCTGTGTGATTTTTGTACTTCTTTGTTGTATCTTTACAGGTACTAGTACCAAAGACTGTTATTGCAGCAGTGCAGAACACTGCCCCCCCCCACCGCGGCCCACCCTAACTAGCAAAGGTATGCTTTTCCAGACTTGAATTTCTGATGGTGAGCACTAGTTAGGTGTTGTGCCTTTGCGTCTGCATCTCTTCAGTGAGCAGCACAATCTTAATCTGTCTGTGCATTTGCATCTCTTTAGGGCCCAATCTCCATCTGCAACTTATGTCACAGTTGTTTCTTTGGCTTCCCTTCAGAGTACTGGACAGGTGTGGTGCATAATTCTGTATGAACATTGTACTCAATAATTTGCCTTTTTAAGTCAGGACCATCATCACGAGTCATTTGTGGTACAAATCATGTTCTTCATCATCACAGTCACAAATGCAGTCACAAATCACTATTTACGATCATGTCACGAATCACAACATACATTTTTTTACTAGTTACTTGGATGTGTTGTAAGCCTGTTTTGTAGTGTCTCTCCAGGCTTCACCACCCCACCATTGTACTTGGGGAGTTTGTACTACAGCTCATCGGGGAAGTACAGCTGTAGGCATTCACGTTCCCAATACAGTTCCATATTGGTTATCTCACACCGTCGACACCAAATCACGTTCTTCATCATCACAGTCACAAATGCAGTCACGATCATGTCACGAATCACAACATTAATTTTTTTACTAGTTACTTGGATGTATTGTAAGCATGTTTTGTAGTATGTCTCCAGGCTTCACCACTCCACCATTGTACTCATTAATAAGCGTTTTTAAGTTGGGGAGTTTTGTGCTACAGCTCATCGGGAAAGTACAGCCATAGGCATTCGCGTTCCTTCCCATACAGCATGTGAATTACAGTACTGTAAGTAGTGGTAGGCGAAGTGGCACCAATCTGCTTCTTGAAGTGATTCACTGAGTAAAGTGGAATCTGCAGAGAACTCCACAATGTGAAGCAGAGTACTTCACTTCATAATGAGGAACGCGAAGTCCATTGAAACCGATGACTTTGCATTATTCCGCCTTCCCCAAACCACTTCTCCACCAATTTTAAGGTGAAGTATATTGAAATCAATGTAATTCACCTCACTTCACTCTGTAATTGAACTCCAAATGAAATTCTGCAGTTATTCATGGGATTGCAGGTCACATGGGCTCTAGATTGTTCAGCACAGCCTCAGTTCTGGCCTGGGTGGTGTGTGTGTGCAGTGGCAGCTGGAGACAGTTTGCTCTCAGAGCTCTGCAATTCAAAACCTCTAAAAGCTGTTTAAAACGCCTTTTTGAGTAATATTTGTTTCTCAAAATTTAGTACATCGATTGTAGGAAACTCTTCTGTGCTCACATCGTCGAGTGCATATTGTTGTGTGTGGATTTTGAATGTTAATTTAGAACAGTCAGTCTGTGTAGTGTGAAGTATGCTTTGTGGAGGGGTGTATTTGTGGTGTGGGTAGATTAACTGGGAGAAAAAGGCAGTGTTTCTGTTTTGGTTATATTTTTCTTGTTTAACTATGTTAATGTACACACAGTAATATTTTCAGTAATTCTTGCTGTGGTGCAGCAGTGTACAATTTGCCTGTTTAAAACATTTGGTTATATTACTAATGGTTTTCAATTTGCTACGCATTACTCGAGTGTGCGTGTGAGTGTGTGTGTGATGCGTGCCATTAAATCAGACACCTTTTATTGTGTTACAGAGTAATTGCAGCAGTGTGAACCTGCTATCCACCACACCTGCATAAATTTTTTATACTACTTTGTGGTATCTTTACTGGTAGTGGATTGTTACTGCCTTGCACTAATCCCCCAACTGGCAAAATATATTTCTTTCCAGATTTGGATTTGTGACTTGAGAGTACTGGTTAGGTGCTGTTGTGCCTTTTTGTATGCATCCCTTGAGTGTACAGTGCAATCTTAATCTGTCTGTGCATTTGCATGGCACCATTAATTCTGGGAGACTGCATTCCTTGTTACGCTCTCATTTCACTTCGTCAGCACTGGGGAATTTTCTGGACACAAGACAGTAGCATTTTGGGGATACACATTAATTCTGGTGACTCTGCATGTGACCTGACCACTGTACACATGACTGAGTGTGCCATTAATTCTGGGAGACTTCGCATTTCTTACTACACTCTCATTTCACTTCATCAGCACTGGGGAGTTTTCTGGACACATGACAATAGAACTTTGGGGATGCACATTCATTCTGGTGACTGTGTGGGTGGGATGCTGCCAATATTGTTGTCACTCCGCCTTACTTCACGTGTAAGGCAGAATGACAACGCGAAGTAATAATAACATGGCAAAGTGAGTCTTTCTTATGGGGCACTCCACATAGCAAAGTGCCAACGGCAAGTGGCCACTTCGCATTTTCTTCACCAGTGGATTTTAAATTTGCTGCATCTCTAGATGAAATTACAGCAGAGGTCAACACTGTGGGTGACCATGGATGCAGCACTGAGTCAGTCAGGAAGAGGTGGAATGACTTACTGTGGAAAGCAAAGGAGGAGGAGGCAGAATGACTCAGGGACTGTCTGCAGACAAGGGGAGGACCACAGACCATTAACCAGTTGGATTGGGACCCCATCCTGGCATTGGTGGCATTGACCCTGAGGCCAGTGGCAGTGGAGGGGGTTGTAGGCGGGGGATGTGAAACACAGCTGATGCCCCCCCCAGAGCAGATATGTACCTGGTATTACTACACCATTGCCTGCATGTCACCTACAGGGGGTATTTGTCACCTTTCCACTGTTGTGGCCCAATTATACTTGACACACACATGCCCATGGGAATGTTGTGGTGCGTTATCAGTTTATGTGCAACAGATCTGTGTGCATGTGTTGGTAGTGCACAGTGGTCACCGGTGTACAGCTGCACCATTTGCTGTGTGCCCTGGTTGGGGGATGTGTTCACATTGGCTGCAGCATCATATGCGTGGTCAGCACAGGGGGCATGCATGGGGTCTCTGCATGATCCTCACTGTTGGGTGGTGCATGTTTTGGTGGTGACTTTGGATACCAGTGTGCAGTGCAGGCCTCTGACATTGTTCCATTTGCTTCACAGTGCAGAGTGGGCATCTGACTGTGGCACAACAGGATCATGGACATGTGGATGATGATGTACCACAGGTGGTCCCATCAACATCAGGCATGGGAGTTGCCACTGGACCAGCATTGGCCGCATACCATTAAGGGGCACTGGGACATGCTACCCATCAGGCAGGGTGTGCCATTGTGGGTTATGGGGGATGATGATGATGAAGACCTTGAAGACACACAGGTCGAGGACATCACATGTGACCCTGTGCTCACATTCCATCTGGACAGTGACCTTGGTTGGGAGGACTCCCCTTCAGATGATGAGCAGATGGTGGGCAGCATTGGGGACAGCAGCATTGGCCAGGGAACTGTGGGGTCTGCATACACAGCTGCAGGGTGGATGGAGGACATCCTGGGCCATGGCACCATGGTGCAGCGGCATGATGAAGGACAGACAGCTGTCCAGCTTGCACCTTTGGATATGTGCTGTGGGTCAGAGGGTACTGCACAGACCCAGCAACACACGCAGCCCCCTGTCAGACCACAGCATCAGCAGTGACCACAACACCATCAACAACACCATCCACCACCATCACCCCCCACCCCCAGGCTAGGGCAGGATGTTACACCCGGGCCCCAATGGCCAGGGTGCCTGTCCTATGCTCCAGGCCACCCTGGCATCCCAGCTCACTGCACATCAGGACCTGCAAGACTTCTAGTGAGAGGTTAGGCATGAACTGTCTCAATTATGGGAGACGGTTGGTTCGGCCTTGCTCCGTGTGGAGCAGAGGGCAGCAGAGTGCATGATGCGCATACTGACCACTGTAGAGAGGTGGTTCGGTGACCTCACTGTGGCCGTGAAGGAGCACATGGATGTGGTGCAGGCTGCAGACATGGAAGGTCAACAAGGCAACAACACAACTCAGTGTAGGCAGTCCACGAGTGCACCCCGGAGTGCATCACACACATGAGGTGTGGGTCAGGGTCTTCAACCTCTGCATTGCAGTCCTCCACAGACAGGGCACAGCATTGTGGCCAACTGGCTTCCCTGGTTGGGGCTTTGACATGATGTGGTCACAGACATGCTGCAAAACAGTCATCCCCACAATCCTCGCCTCCTGTATCATTGGCACACAGCACCCACAACTCTGTGTCCCACCTACAAGGGACATGTTGTGTGCTTATGAAATAACAAAATATAGGCTTCACTAAATGATGGAGAGGGTTTGTTTAGTAGGATACTTTTATTGAAAAGATTGGTGAGAGTAGGTTTTAGAAGTTCTTTATATTTTTTAAAGAACTCCATCTGGAACCCATCTGGTCCAGGTTTTTTTTTCTAATTTAAGGTTATCAATTGCTTGTTCAACCTCATTATTTGTAATAAAGCCATCCAAAAGGATTCTAAGTTCAGGTGTCATTTGTTTAAGTTCTATTTTTTCTAAGTACTTTGTTGTAGAACCTAAGTTACTAGTGTCCTGTGAAGTATATAATTCTTGATAAAATTCTGCAAACATTTTATTTATTTCCTTTGGATGCTTGTGTGGAATCCCATTTTTGTCCTTTATCATGAAGATTAAGGATGTGCGAAAAAAAATTTCCGCCTAAGGAATTTCATTGAAAGTGCGAATTTTGCTTCTGCAATAGTTGTGAAATCATTTTCAGAACTTTCACAGAAATTCTTCCTTAAAACTGTAAAAAAAAATATACAGACTGAGGATTACTTTATTAAACTGTGGGAAAAAAATCTGCAGAAAGAATCACTTCCAGTGGCCAGGTCTGAGGCTTTTTTTAACTGCAGTTTAATTCATTAATCCACCCCCTATTGATCAGGGGTCCCAGTAAATACCCTCAATTCCTTCCATGAACCCTCCTGGTTTCTAGTGGTACCCCACCCACTGATCATGGCCCCCAAAACATTTTGTTTCTTGGATGTCTAGCAGACCACCCTCCCTATCCTGGATTCCTTAATCCACAAATAAACAGCCGGCAGTCCACCAACTCTTTCCCCTCTATTCCCAGTATTCCCTGATGTCTAATGGACCTCCCCATCCCAGATCCCTTATAAAAAAAATAATCCCAATTCCCTGGTGTCTATTGGACCCCCCAACTACTACCCTGACAGTTCATCTGCCACCACCCCACTCCCCACTCCACCCTGCCCCTGATCGGGACACCAGAGCAGCACTCCTCTATCCTTCACTACCAGTGGCCCAGTGAATTTCCAGTGAATGACTGCATGATTGTACAAGCAGGCGTTCATTCACTGACAGTTCATTAAACTGTGGATAGAATAAATTCCACAGTTTATTTGCATTTTTCTGCAGTTCACAAAAAAAAGGCCACAGAATTCAGCAAAAAATCATTGGAAAATCCCAGTTTCACCAATGATGAAAGTTCCACAATTTCTACGAAATTTCCGAAATTTCACGGAACTTCTGCAAAAGTGGAATTTGCAACTTTCGCCCACCCCTAATTATGTTATTATTTTCTTAGTCTTTTTTTAATTGCCAATCCATTAATTTGAGAGGATTATCAGAAGTAATTTAGTAGTTGGATCTAGGTTGAAGAATTTGTTTTTCTGCTATTTCTGTGATTAGTTTATTATATATTTCTTTTTTTGAACCAGGGTGTTAAACATTGTTTTATCTCATGTGAAAGAGTGGTTTATTTCCACTGGATATATGTCTTGTTTCAATTTTTGTTGTTGTTGTTCCCTCTTTCTTTTCCTGATTCCTTTTCATGTTTGAAATTTACCCCCATCCAGTCTTTAAAAGCATCCCAGACATATAATGTACTAGTCTCTTGTTCAGTATTTGTAAGGAAAATTTTTTCTTTAATTTCTGCTGCAATTTGTTTGTTTCTTTCTTCCTGTTTTAGAAGAGTAATGTCCATCTTCCAAGCAAATAAACTAAAACTCGAGTCTTCTAGTTCTAAATCTAATAAGCATGGTTAATGGTCTGAAATAATAATCCCAGGATAGTGCTGTAATGGAGAATAGTATGAATATTTTTTAAAAAACTGGGTTGGATTCTACCCAGGGATTTATTATTTTAAGGTCAGTCATAAAATTTTTGATAACACTTTTCGACATTTTAAAATACCATGAAGTGCTGGATGGTTTATTGTTTTTATTTATGGCCAAATTGAAGTGCCCTGCTATTATGTATGGGGAATTTTACGATGAAATCTGTACAAAGAATTCCATATTTTATTTTATTTTAGTCTTTGGTAACTGGGTAGGGCCCACTAGGCACAAGTGCCTGTTTTCAGGGGTGACCTGGGAGCACTGGCCGGTTAAGTGACTTGCTCAGAGTCACACAGTATGCAAGTGGAGGTTGTGAGACTCAAACTCAGGTCTAGTCTGCTTGATGTACCAAGCTCATTCACACCTCATTCCTCTAATCTCTAGGCTATATTGCCAGCCCAGTACAGCAATACAGAAGGTGGGATTATTTTGGTTGGGTACACATACTGTAGCAATAGTTAGCCTGTTAGTTCCAATTTATATTTCCATAATACAGTAATATATCTTCCATTTTGATCAATATTTGTTCTGGAGATCATAGATTTTATTTCATGTTTGTGAAAAATATGGCAACTCCTTTGGAATGTGAGTTATAGGATGAATAGGCCCCTGGATCCCAGTTCTTCTGAAACCATTGAAAGTCCCTATCCCAAATATGTGTTTCTTGTAATAGAACACAGTTCACCTGTTTTTTTTAAAGTAGTTAATAACTTTGTTCATCTTAAATCTTTTCCTTAACCCCTTGATGTTCCAGAAAGCTATATTTAATGCCTTAGTCGGTAATTGTTATATCTTTATTCATTTTTCTTAACTCAGTTTCTATATCCTGGATCAAATTTATCTTTTTATTTTTTCCATTTTTGTTTATTCGATGAATCAGATTTTTTATGTGTTCCCCTATTTCCACCACACCACACCCTTGTGCCCCAAAGAACAATGTTCCAGTCTTTTCAAACCATTTTTTTAAATATTTTTATCAAACAGCTTTTCATTTTTACTTACATATTCCCATAATTTCCATTTCACATTTTTCCTTCTTTTTTGTTCCCTATCCCGTTTGCCCTTTTTTCTTCCCCCTTCTCCTTTCTTTCCTCTTCTCCCCTTCCTTTTCTATTTCTTTTCTTCCTTTTCTTTGCCCCATCCCACCATTTGACAATCATATTTCTTTCCCAGATTCATCATCTGCATTTCACTCCCTCTCGTGCCCCTAATCTTCTTCTTCATTTTTAAGCTAATTAATTTTCCCTTCATTCTTTATTTATTCAATTTATCCATTCATAAGAAATTAAATCTGTTTCCCGTGGCCATGCCATATAGTTCAAAGTTAACATATCTAGGAGATTTCTTCACTTATGATTACTCAACTTAATCAACTCATTCAAGCTTTTCTAAATATATGGAAAAAAAGAACAACAGGGAAGCAAGAGGCCTCTTCATAAATTTTCATGGGGGTTCACTATTAAATTAAAGACTGATCTCAATCTAGTCTGTAAACTCAATAGACCATACTTGGATGGGGTTCAATTTCTCTATCTTTTATTTTTCTTTCCCCTCTTTCAGTTCCTTCTTCCTTGCTTCCTCTTAATATTCTCTAGATGCCCCTATTAGAGTTATGATCTAAATCTATATCTCTGAAGTAGTTGCTACTTCATGCTGCTGCTGGTATGGATGTTGTCAGTGTTGTCTGGGGAAGATTTGGAGTGCTGATTGGCATGCTTATTGTAAGTCATTTCAAAATCCTCATTTGCTTTTTTGGCATCCTCAAAGGTCATAATTTTACCATTCACCATGAAACACAATTTTGCTGAGTATAGCACTGAAAACCTGATGCCCATGTCATGCAACTTTTTTTTTACAGGGTTAGAAAGTTTATGGTTATTTACTGTCTCTGTAGAGAGGTCAGGGTAAACATTGAAATGAATGTTCTGAAATTTCAAGCTGTGTTCAGTTCTGGACCTCTGCAGAATGGCCTCTTTATCCAAATAGTTATGTAGCTTAACATAGATGGCTCTTGGGTAACCCTGTTGAGTGTTAGAAAATTGGGAACCTTCCCACGAGCTCTAGCTAGAATCATTTTCTGTTCTGGGTAGTTTCTCCCCATGGCCACACTAATCATTTTTTCAAAGAATGGAATTGGGTCTCCTGTGCCTTCCTGACCCTAGGGTACATTACAGAAACATACGTTGCCCCTTCTAGATCTATTTTCTAATTCTACTACCTTTTGTACTAAAGTTTGGAGCTGTTTTTCATGTAATGTCTGTGTTTTTAAAATGGGCCCTTTAATATCCTCAATTTGAGAGACCCGAGTTTCTAGGTCTTGAGTTCTGATTGATAACCCTGCTAACTTCTCAATGATTGAGTTAATTGAATATGAGATGCCCTTTATTGAAGTGTTTATTTCATCTAGTGCATTAAGCATTTCCACCAGGGTAGTGAAGTAACTACAGTAATAATTTCATTAGAATCAGAGAAATGAGAGCTATTACTACTTGGTGGAACTAGGGTGTCTGCATGTTGCTCATGGTTTTTAGTCTGAAAATCTTGAATGTCAGAGGCTAAAGCATATTCAGTGGCAGACTCTCTCCTGTTTCTTTCTAAAGAGACAAATGGTTTGCCATTTTTTTCTGGCACATTTACTAGTTTGTCCCCTCCTTCAGATTCAATTACAATTTGCTTTTGAGTTATTCTCTTTCTGGGTACAATAAAATTGTATTTTGTCAGGATTAAAGTTCTTGTGTAGCCCACTTACCAGAGTCTCTGCTAAGGAGGACAAGGGTTTCCACTTACCAACCGGAGGTTCTGAAATCCTGGGGAAAGAAGGGTCTGGTCAGCAGAGTCTTGTGAGACACATAAATCTTGTTTGGAGTTTTCTTCCTTTTGATTTCTGCTGAGCATCTGAGTGATTTCCTTGACTCATCAGACCATTTTCAACATTCCTTGTTACGAGCGCCAAAATATCCTGAACTCACCCCATGCAAACTATGGGGGGACACAATTAGAAGAACAGCTTGTTAAGTCATATGAAAAAGACTTTGTCCAGCTCTTCTAATATTCTGAGAACTCCCTGTGCAAACACCGGGGAAACACAGTTAAGAATGCTACTGACCAAGGATCACGTGATGAGCTAGAGGGGAAAAGACATCCCGTAGATTGCTCCTGGGCCACCCTGAATATTGCATTGTAAAACAACTACTTTGGACCTCACCAGTTTGTTTCCAACAGGGACTCCTGCTGCCTAAAGAAGTATAGTGTTTTTGGGTACAAGCAGAAAGCATATAATAAAGTAATACACTCACGTTCAGCAAAGAGGTGCAAAGCCGAGACTATGGCTGAGATGGAATGTGGAAGCCCTGAGCCTCTGGCTGCAAGGAAGCTGGCTGTGAAGTGATCGAAACTGCACTCTCCATTGCCAGAAGAAAATGATGGCCAGCTGAGTGAAGAGCGAGGAGGGCAAGCATCTTCAGACGATATCTCTGAAATCAAACATCTTCTCCAAGGGCTGGTGGCTGACTTCTCTACTTTAAAACCAGCACTGAAGGCCTTAACACAAAGGGTGGGGGAATGTGGAAGCCAGGGTTGCCTCCCAGAAAAGGAAAATGGCAACGATTGACCACAAGGTGGTTATGCTGAAAAAACAAGTTAGGAAGTTGGAAGATCGACTCGAGTACCAGGAGTCACGCAGTCGGAGGAATAACTAGATCATGGCTGGTCTTCTCAAGAGGACTGAAGGATCAGATTGTGTATCCTTCATGCAGGACCTCCTCATGAAACTGTTTGGCCCAACGCCCTTTGGTGAGTCCTATAACATTGAAAGAGCACACTGCTCAATGAGAGAGATCCCCTCACCTGGTGCTAGACCTCGGGTCCTCATCATGTGCTTTTTAAACTATGAAGAAAAAAACATTTTCTGTATCAAGCCAGAGCAAATAAAAATCTGCAATGGAACGGGGCCTCTATCAGGCTTTTTCAAGACCTGACACCCTCAGTTCGAGAAAAACAGAAGGAGTATGCTAAGATTAAGAAGAAGCTTTATCTTGCAGGGGTGAAATTTAGATGCCAACATCCAGCAATGCTGATTGTGAAATTGCAGACCAGAGCTAGAAGGTACGCGATGGCGACCGATGTTGCAGAAGGCCTGCAGGTGGAGCTACCAGCTTTATTTAAATCTGCAACCTGAAGATTCGAGGTGCCAGGATGTTTGAATTTAATAGAGTGGTGAGTGAGAGCAGGACTGATATGGAAGAGATACAAATGTGGGTAGTGCTTGATCTATTCGAACTCAATTGCACTCCTCATGCTTTGGAGATCAGATTCGGTCATTTATGGTATCAACCACCTTGGACTTATTCTGTGCAGGACTATTAGGAAATGGCTTATTAGCTATTATTTATTGGGTCAAATGGACCCCAGTCAGATAAATCTTATTTTTTGACTCAGGGACTTGACATTTTATTTTGCAATGGGTGGATAAAAGCAGGTTGCCTAAAGTTTTGAGCAATGTACAGAAGCCTAAGCTGGTTCATGACCTTTCCATGTGAATTGCTATTTTTTTTTTGCTGTTACATGGGGAAAGGGAGGGACTTTACCCAGCAATAATTTGGGGTGATGGTAACTCTGTGCTATCGAGCATGCCTACATTGAATTAATAGTGATATTGGGGCATTTTCTCTAGATTGGTTAATGGTTTCGGGGGCTCGATGGTTGCTCCTCATTGGTTAGGCTTGAAATAGAAGAGCTGGGGAAACTGGGGAATCTGGACATGAGGGACATTACTGTAATGGGGGGCATAATTCCATTGCCGCATATAGTAGAGGGTTGGGGGTGTTAAGTTTTTGGACCTCTGAAGTTGTGGCAAGGACTAAATAGTGATTGGAGTTCATTGTCCTAGCTACTAATGGTTATTATAGAGAGGGAGACCTTTAGTGGAGAGAGAAATGCACTTGCTGAGTCTCTGGAGTTTATCTGCCTTTAACCACTAGGGGTATTTAGTAACTCACGATGCTTAGAGTGGGATCTAACAATACGGGTGGGGTATATAGATCTCTTAATGGGATTCAGGTGGGTCCAGTGGCACATGGGGCTAGCTCAGTCACATCTCAGCCTGATCAGGGAGGCCGATCAGAGGATCGGGGGTTATAGTGGGGGGGTCATTGGGGGAAAGGGAAGAGAGAGAATCCATAGTACATATAACATGGTGGGCAGACTGTCAGAGGATGAAAAGCAGGAGTATGGTTATAAATAATGTTATTGCTTAAATTTCTTTCCTGGAATGTTAAAGGCCTCAGGGGAGGAAGAAAAGACTGGTTATATTACAATATATTAATCAACTGGGGGTTCAAATTGCTGCACTTCAAGAAACACACTTATTGAAAGAGGAACTTCATCTACTGAACAAAATGTGGGTGGGCCAGGTAATAGGAGAAGGGAATCCAAATGCATCCGGGGCTGTGGTGATTTTAGTAGGAAAGGCTTGCCTATATGTCGTTTAACAAATTGAGACAAGAGGATGGTATGGGGATTTATGTTTCGGGAGCCATCATGGGACATCAGTTTTCTTTTGCTTCAATTTATGTCCCTACACCATCTATATCTGACTTTTTTGCCTCACTGGAGGTGGATATTGCTACTCTTCCACCCCACCCATTTGTTTTAGCAGGGGACTGTAATCTTTGCTTGGATAATGGGGTGGACAGGCACCCACCTTCCAAAAAATCACCTTCTCTGGCACAGGTAGCTTTAGGTAGATTTTTGGAAGTCACGGCATTGGTAGACCCCCATAGGATGTATACTAAAGGGGACACTGACATGACCTTCTATTCTGAAGCACATAAATCACACTCCAGAATTATTTATTTTTGGTCAATGGGGTAGCACTAAGGGGCGTCAAGGAACTGACTACTCTGAACAGAATATTCTCTGGTCATTCCCCTATATAGATGCTCTGGGAAATAGATACCATTCCCCCAAAGCCATATAGGTGGAGATTGGATGATACCCTATTAATGGTTGATAAGGCTGTGTCTAAATTAGAGGATGCTCTGGTGGAAATTATTCAGATCAAATCTCAACACTCCAGGATAAGAGACTTGCTTGGCCCACTTGTAAAGTACTATATGCCGGAATAGCCCAGGTAAATACTGCTAGGAGGAACAGGATGAATGAAGCGAGGAAAGAATTTTTAGCTGGGGCCATTAAGTCACTACTCCCTTTGGAGGGTTCTTCTAATGAATTGGACAATGAGCTTAGAGACTTAAGAGATGAAATGAGAAGCAGGATGTATGTTAAGATAGACTGTTGGCTTGAAAGATTAAATGCTAAATATTTAATGCAGGGAGATGTGCCAGGCCAGTTGTTGGCTAACAGAATCAGGGAATGGGAGGCAGAGCGGATGGGTCCTGCAGTAAAATTTAAGGGGGATGTTATTACAGACCCTTAGGGAATGGCTGATGCTTTCGCAGATTATTATACTGGGATTTATCAAGGGGGGTTAATAATACTGAAGCAGAAATTAGAGGGTTTCTAGAGAAGATTCCTCTGCCTAAGTTAGACCAGGAACAGACCCAGACCTTGGCGGCCCCAATTCAAGAAGCGGAAATAGTGGCAGTAATTAAGGCATTGCCCACTGGTAAGACACCAGGGCCTGATGGTCTTCCAGCTAAATTTTATAAGGTTCATTTAAGGTCTATACTTCCTCTACTGAATGACTTATTTTCATATATTATGCAAGATGGGGCTCCCCATCCTCCCTTGTATTGGGCTTATATTACACTTATCCCAAAGCCAGATAAGCCTAGAGATCTGCCTAGCAACTATAGAACCATAGCTTTAATAAATCAAGATACTAAAATCCTAACGAGGATCTTGGCTAATAGAATTCTAAAAGTTGCTCCATTATTAATTAGTCAGGCTCAAGTAGGGTTTATGCCAGGTCGGGGGGGGGTGCATGATGCATTAAGGAAGCTTCATCATATCCTGGGCAGGGCCTCTAATTCCAAGTCATCTATGGCTTTGATTGCATTCGATGCTGAGAAGGAGTTTGATAGGGTTTCCAATTCCCTCTTATTTCTTACGATGGAGAAAATGGGCTTTCCTATGGCCTTCTTAGAGGTCTTAAAAACCTTTATGCTGCCCCCACTGACAGGGTTCTGTGCAATGGCTATCTTTCCAAAGAGTTTCTTATGCTGAATGGAACTAGGCAGGGATGCCCCCTGTCACCAGTCTTGTTTAATATTTATTTAGAACCATTATTAAGAGCACTTTGCTTGGACCCTGAGATATAAGGGATTAAGATTCATGGGAGGGAGCTTAAATTCTCAGTTTTTGCTGATGATACATTGCTACATCTATATAAACTGGCTGAAAGCTTTCAAAAATCCCTGGATATCATTAGGCAATTCTCTGAGGTCTCCAATTACAAATTAAATTTAAGTAAAACGTAGGTTCTTCCTCTTACCCCTTATACATACAGAGCAAATTTTGAACATTTGCAAATTAACTGGGCCCCAGTCAAGATGAAATATCTGGGTATTTGGGTCATGGCTGAATTAAAGGACAGGGTGGAAGCAAATATTGACAGTCTATTGTCTGTAATTAAAACTGATATTTTAAGGTGGAATAAACTCCCTAAACTTCACTGCCAGACTGGGACTGATCAAAATGAACCTCCTGCCAAGATTGTTATACCCAGTTCATTTGTTGCCCTATAATATGCCTAAAGAAAGGTTTATTAAAATCTAGAGGGTAATCTTTACATTTCTGTGGAATTCAAAACCCCACCAGGAGAAAACATGCTATTTTACACCTTCCCCACCTTGTGGAGGGCATTAAACTTCCAGACCTACATCTATATTATGTGGCGGAACAATTAGGTTTAATGGGACGGTGGTACGGACGCCTGGCAGAAGGGGGATACATCCCAACCTGGCTGCAAATAGAGAGACAAATTCTGGAGGACCTGAAACTTCCCCCGGCAGCACTGCTTTTCTCAAATCCTGAGGGCTTACCTGAAAAGGGAAGGCAGACACCAATTTTTAAATCAATGTCGGTGTGGTGGACGTTTTTAAACCCCACACAGAGGAGAGACCAAATGAGAACATG
The DNA here is from genome assembly GCA_016271365.2 of Neoceratodus forsteri. Lineage (NCBI taxonomy): Eukaryota > Metazoa > Chordata > Ceratodontiformes > Ceratodontidae > Neoceratodus > Neoceratodus forsteri. The sequence continues at coordinate 32,267,083 of CM028129.1, forward strand.
GGATCAGCCTCTACTGGTAAACCCTAACCTTTGCCTAGAGGGACAGATAATCAAAGACAACTGGGCTCCGCACTTATCTGACCAAACTTTGGTGGATTTTATAGCAGAGGATAAGGTGACCCTCCCACCGCAGACTAGGGATTGGGACTTTTTTAAAATGATTCAGATTACAAAGATGGTGCAGCAATTTCTAAGAGGTAGCAATGATGTGGGTCAGACCCCATTTACTTGGGATAAGCTGAGGGAGATTGATTATTCCCAACACCTCCTCTCAAAAGTTTATAAAGTGTTATTAGATTTTGTGAGCTCTGGCTCCTCGGCTCAAGTTTTATAATGGGAGAAAAGCATAACACCCCAGAGGCCTGACTGGAAACGGATTTGGAAGAGTGTTAAATTCCTGCCTATACCGAAATACAAGACTATGCAATTTTTTATTTTCTCAAATGTCTACTACACCCATGCTAAGCTATGTTCCAGGAAACCCAGACAGGCAGATCCATGCTTTAGATGTGGTATGCAGCCAGGGGACTTGATACATATAATGTAGGATTGTCCCAAAATACATTCATTATGGGTTCATATTAGTCAGAGCATGGATTCCTTATTAAACTACTCAGAGCATATTAAACCAGAGATCTGTGTTTTGGGTGATATGAACTTGGTTGTGAGGGAGTCAACTAAGCATCATGTGGCATTGATGTCTGCCCTGGTTAGGGCATTTGTCCTAAGGCATTGTAAAAGTGACAATACCTATAATTATGATCAATGGGTGACAGATTTGTTACATATACTAGATAGACTCAAGAGACAAATGTTAATGGAAGATAAAAAGACAATCTATGAAAAAAGCTGGAGGGCATTAGAGGCGGCGTACTCAATACAACATAAGAGTACTCAAACTCAGATCTGTCTGTCTGATTGGGATTAGCTGGAAAGTGTTGCTTAAGAAAAAGATGAAAGGAACTCTGACTATTATGGAAGACTGGAATTTTTTTGCCTGTAAGTATTATTCTAAGAGAAGTGATTTATTCTCCTTAGACAGTTAGTATTGTGGTCATATTAGGTCTGCCACATTAGGGTGGATTAGGATGGATTCTTTCTCTTTCCTAGGAACAGTTTTAGCAGATTGGCTTAACTGACTTACAGCCAACTAGAAATCACTGTTAGTACTAATGGGAGACAGTCAACAATGGAAGTTGACTAGGTTTGCAGTTAAACTAAAGCTGATAGACTTTAATTATATATTAGTAAGTCAATGGCTAGAATATTATATGAAAACTGTGTATGAATGTATGTATATAGTTATGGGGATGTACATAGTAGCCACATCCAGTTTGGGGATGTGAGCTCTGGGTAAACCTGGGTTAAATGTAAGTCTGTCCTTCTTGTATGTTTCATAAACTTTAATAATGAAGTTTAAAAAACAAAATGCTACTGACCAGTCAGGTGTAACAAAATAAAGAAAAAAACTTTACCCGACCATGCAGAGCCTGAGGCAGCTTCGCAGCAGAAGACAGAATGATACACAATCTTCAGGTACGCTCCTCTTTTATGGGAATCCATAAATTTAAGAGAGATATGCTGGCAAACATAGCTCCTTACAGTGAAAATTCAGATCTGCCGCCATTAGTTCTGGGATTGGCACACCGGTGGCATGCTCAGCTCTAGCTCACAACTGAAACTGATGACTGCATCCTCCTCAAGCTATCTAGCAACTCTCAAGCATTGAGTTGAAAGCCTTCCTGAAGTCCAGATAGATCTTCTCCACCACTCCTCCCTGATCAACCACCTTTGTCACCCAGTCAAAGAAGTCAGTTAGGTTTGCCTGACATGATCTCTCAGTTGTGAAGCCATGCTGCCTATTGTCAAGTAGTCTCCTGTCTCTCCGATAGTTTAACACTCTTTCCTTAAATGGAAAGCTGTCTTCATTACAAATCCCATCCCCGCTTACCCTCCGATTAAGCTTTTTTCACATAAAAGCCACTTTTTTAATGCACTGCCACTTACTTTATTTTTATTTTGAAAAGTCAGTGAACCAGGAATATGGTGGACATTGTGTGGCTCCATTTACTGTAAAAGTTCACCACTTGCTTCAATACAAATGTATTCTAGTCAAAATGTGTATCAAGCATGAGGCTTTGAATGCCGTCATACCAGGCATGCACCCAGACTCAGTCCTAATAATTCCATCCCCTCCTCCCATCCCCCATTTGATTCCTTTAATTATGGAGTCCACCACTATAAGGACTCAACATTCCTCAGTCCTCTTGCATCCTATGGACTCCTTATTTGGCTGCTTCAAGTCTGGTTTTGTCCTGCTTGTCTCCATGGTGCAATCTCTCCCCTCTATATCTCCTCCTTGTGCATGTCACCTTTATGCACCCCTCTCCATCCTGATTGATGTCCTCCCATCCTTGGCCTTTCCTACCTTATTGTCCATGTCCCCCTTCGTAATTTCTCCCCTTGCACACCATCCAAAACCTTTGCTTGGTTCCCCTTCCCCAATGACCTCTCATTGTTTCTTTCTTACTCTGCCTCATCTCTTCTCCCTGCTGCATTTCTATCTATGTTTGCCCTTTCCTCCTCCTGCTCTCCTGAATCCATCAATTTCCTTAAGGATGTATACCTGTTCCTTGGGTTCATTGCACTATCCATAACCTTGTCGCTCATCTCCTGCTTTTTTTCCTCCCACCTGTTCCACTTTCTTGCTTCCTCCTTTTCCTCCCCTCTTTGTCCTTCCTCCTTGTCCTATCTTCCATCTGCCCTCCTCCTTTATTACTCAGAAAACCTGGACTGTTCACTGCCCTGGAATTGCATCCCTTAACTCCCCTTTAATGAACACTCTCATCTTGATCTGCAGCTCATGCTCTCCATGTAAGATCTATTAATCTCTTCTCATTCTAAGAACCTCTGCCTTTAAATGTGTCAGTCTGTTACATACTGGGCAAAACCTCATTCTCCACAGCTTCGCCACATAAACTGCCACCCCACATCCATTACACCCCATTATTCTCCCTGATCCTACTCTCACCCCCACCCATGATCCCTGCCATGTACCCCTCAATCAACCTGGCCTGCCTCGTCCCCTATCCACCCCCACTCCCCTTCCTCTTTCCTTTATATCAGCCCCAAATTGAATATTAAACCTTTTAATGCCCATGAGTTTATTATGCCAGGTACTCATACTCTAATTTGCATTGTCTTGTAAATACAACTTAAATTTCCACTTTGCTTGCCCCAACCCTACTTTTCTTTTGTTTTTGTCTCTACACATACAATATCCAACAAATCAGAGCTTAACATTTCCTATATTCTACAATTTGTTTGCCTTAGATTTACTTTTGAATGACCCTGCAACCCATGTAATTAATTATCAACTCTAAATTTGTCTGCCCCAAATTTTCTTAGTGATGTCCCTTCCAGCAATCCAATTATTTAACATTTTAACCAGGCTTTAAAAAAAGGAAAAATGACTATCTGTAAAGATATTCAAACAAATACAAAAATTGAAAAATACTTTCTGTAAAGATACCAGTAAACCAACTAATTTTTTATCTCCTCTAAATTTGTCTGCCCCAATTTATGTTAATGCTGCCCCATCCAGCAATCATTTTATCACATTAACCAGGCTTAAAAAAGACTACGTTCTAAAGGCAAGCAGCATTGTGTGCACAAGGAAATAAATTGCTGAAGCAGTATAACATCAAAAAATCACTGCAACATGCAGCAGTACAAAGACTTCCTGGAAAAACTATCCCCTGGTGCCTTGGCTCTCACTAGTCTTCAGTGTGGGTGATGCTTAAGTAGGAGAACTTGTCATTTATTCTAAACTCATTCCATAAATAATTCATGGCATCACAGTGGAAAGCTTTTCATTTTTACTCTGAGTTAATAGAAGAGCTGTTCTGGTACTATTTAAAGAGGCATTACTAAATTAAACACATCTATTCAAAATTCATCTACATGTTATAATTACTTTAAGGAATAAATGCCATACTTCATGATATTATCTATGAAAATGAAATAATTTCTTTTTTTTGTAATTAAACTTTATTGAGTTTTCTCACCAACAAATACAAATGCAACTCATCAAAACCATGAAGAACAAGGAAACAGAAAAGAGGAGACACAAAACAAAGACTAAAGAGAGATTATCGATTTCAAACCAAGTCAAATTATATACAATAATGTGCCAAAATTTCCATCAGAGACACCCCTTCTCATTCTACCAAAAAATGAAACTAAGGAAGCCAATGACCCCGAAACTTATCTTGATGAAACCTAAGATGGGCTGTAAGCCCTTCCATGATCAGAATCCTCTGAAAATGTTTAACCCAGTTATCCACAGTTGGGATTGTCAGCTTTAACCAAAATTGAGTAACTGTCTTCAGAGCTTCACCAACCAACATGTAAAAAGATACTTAGAAGTAGCACCCCTAAGCTCTCTGGGAGGCTAACCAAGAATCCAAACCAGAAAGTGAAAGAGTAAATCAACTCCCCAAATTTTCCCAATCACTTCCACTAACTGTTTCCGGTAGGGGCAGGACTAAAAGATATGGGTATGGTCTCTACGACCCCCATAGCCCCTCCAACATCTATTCAAACTATGTCTACCATAATGTCGGACCTGCACCGGGGTATAAAAGTATCTCAAAACCACTCTCCACTGAAATTCTCTCCACCCAGGTGAAGCTATAGTGGAGTAAATTCCCTTCCAAACCCTAAACCAGTCCTCATCCATCATCTGAACCCCTGCTTCCACCTCCCATTTGCACTTAAGGGGGCCATCATGTCCAAATCCAACTGCTGAAACCATTGATAAAACTTGGAAATGAAACCCCTGTCTTCTGACTTATCCACCAAAGACATTATAAAAGACCTCAAAGAATTCTCCACAGTCTGGAACACCCCCATCCACTGGGCATCCATCACATAATGCTTATCTGAAGATAACATCACTTATCAGTGGCTCAGCAGGATGCACACTTGCCTCTGAGGCTGGAAGATCAGAAGGCTGTGAGTTCTATCCCCACTCAAGGTACTTGGGTTAAATCCCAATACTGACACTGTTTTTCAGCATGAGGGGGGTGCTGCACTCCTGAGGTGCCGTGTTTCAGATAAGACATTAAACTGAGTTCCCATCTGCCTGTTCTGGTGATAGTTCAGGTGGATGCTAAAAATCTCATCTTCCTTCAAAAAGTTATCCCACTTAATGGAGGCCTAGGGAAACCCAACGATGAACACCCAGGTCCAACTTACCTGCACAAGTGCCAAAACACAAACTAATGGGAGATTCTCTACAAAGTCCCCACTTAAAACCCAAATGTCCTTCCACAACTGCCACATGTGAGTAATCCAGTGATTAGCAAATTTCATCGAGTGAGAAAATTTCTGATGAACGAACGGTAAGTCCAACAAATGAAGAGGAAATATAGAGGCCAATTCTAAGTCCATCCATTCGAGGAGACTGTTTGAAAAAGAAGTTATAAACTATCTCAGCTGGGCCATGCAATAATACTTTTTAAAATTAGGTACAGCCAAACCACCTCTCAACTTGGACACCAACAAAACTTCCCATCTCACCGGGGTCTCATACATTTTAAAAAAGGCCAAAAGGAAGAGGGCAGAGAGACCAGGATGGATGAGAATAAAAAAAGAAAATGGGGCAAGATATTCATCTGAACTACTGCTAACAGGAGTTCTTTCTACCTAGTACAATCTACTTGTACCTCCATGAGCAATTTATCATAGTTCAAATTGTACAATTTTAATAAATCCTGATGAATCCAAATTCCCAAGTTTTAGAACCCATCTTTAGCTCAATGAAAACCCCAGCTTGAAATAACAGAAACGTCTGGCAGTTGTCCCCAAAACATTATTTCTGTCTTACTCACATTAAGTTTAAAACCAGACAGATGACCGTATTCCTCTAGTAAACTAATAGCCACAGGGATCACCAATACCAGATCAGAAATAAAAAGCAGGGTGTCATCTGAATATTGAAAAATATGTAAATCTCTGCCCCCAAGCTGTATACCATTATAAACATCAGATTGTCAAATAAACACCACTAAAGGCTCAACACTGAGGCAAACAGCGAGGGGTTGGGAGAGAGGAGGCCCCTGCCTAGTACCCCATTCTATGGACTGCCTAGAAGTCCTATTCACCTTTATTCAAGCTTTAGGGGAGGTAAACATATTCCAAAGCCAGCTACAAAATTTCAGCCTAAACTAGAATTTAGACAAAGTACTCAACAAAAAGGCCCAGTCCAGGTGGTCAAACATTTTTTCGACATCAATAGAAATGATCACTTCTGTCTTCCCCCTCAGCTTAGATTTAGGTGCTGACAAGACATTTAACAACTTCCTAATATTGTCCTGTAAATGTTGGCTTGGAATAAAACCTGTCTGACTGGTATGAAAGGGGATTGGAATTTCTTTCTGTAACCATAAGCTAATAGCTTTAGTGAAAATTTTAAAATCATAGTTAAGGAGGAAGATGGATCAAAAGTTATTCCATTTACTTGGCTGTTTCCCAGGTTTCAGTAATACAGTAATGACGCCTCATCCCAGGTTTCCAGTAAAGCCCCAGGTTCATGAGCAGTGTTGTGCAAAATTAGAACATTTTTGCCCGGTGAAATGTTTCATGGAATGTGTGCATTTTGCAAAATATTTCACCATGTGAAATGCAAAATTTCATCTCTAGATAAGAGCAAAATCTCTACATCAAGCTGGCAAAATTCCCCCGAGTCGGCGAAATTTCACTTACAGGCAACATTTCACTACCCATGGGCAAAATTCCACAATTCAGCCAATTTCAGCCTCCTTACCCTGGTGTCTTGTAGACCCCCCCCAAGGCTGATCACCAGCCAATAGAATATCCCTGGTGTCTAGTGGCCCCCTCCCACCAATCACTGGCTGGCAGCTGAATTAAAGACCCCACAGCTTGTAAAGCAGGTGCTCATTGATTGAGGCACTCAGTCGGGCCACTGGCCATGGAGTTGAGTGGAGGGCTGTGCTGGTGGCTTATTCTGGTTACTGGGGGAGTGGAGTGGGCACTGTCTGTCTGACAGTGGTGACATGGTGGGGGGTCCACTGGACACCAGGGAGAGGGACATGATTTTATTTCTGTATTTTTTAAAACAGATTGGGGTCATGGCTGGGCAAGGTAGAGACTGGAATATAACTGGGGGGGTCTTTAATTCGGCTGCCAGATGGTGATCAGCAGGGGGAATTCTAATTAATTTGGGCTGATGTGTGACCAGTGGGTTGGGAGAGACCACGATATATCAGAGAGCTTTAAAAAAATAATATTAGAGGCAACTGACGGGCTAAATTGCTTGTGAAATTGCAAAATTTCACCTCAATTTCGTGAAACATTTCGTGCAGTGAAATTGCCAATTTCGCAGCAATTTCACTGGCAGAATTCAATTTTGCAACATCTCTATTCATGAGCTAAGTAACAAATACAAGTTTCAGAGTTTTAATCACTGTTCCATTCTCCTTTTTCATAAATGGGCAATTCAGCCTGTCCTGTTGTGTTCAGGATAATGCAGGCATGGTAAGTTTGCACAAGAAAGCCTCCACTTCCCATTCATGATCCTGCACTGTCTCCCTGAAGTACAAAACAACACAACAATTCTAAAAATGTTGAACTATTTGATGGGGTTCCACATGTGTCACCTGTGAGAGAGAATCAGAAATAATAACTGGAACATAATGGTCTGCTTCCTGCTTCCTCAACCTGGTAGATAACAATTTGTCCACCCTAGCCCCACCCACATAATATTTCTGCCCCATAAAATGTAGGGAATTCTCAACCCTATAAAGTGCTAACCCATTTAACTCCTCCTTTATATGCAAAAGTTTAGGCAGAAGTTTAGGATCCCAGGTCCATTTATGCTCTTGCTCCACTAAAAGTAAACCCTCTTCTAATTAAGAATGATGCCTCCAGTATTCTCTAGTCTTAAAAGAAGCATGAGAGATTAAGTGGCCCCAATGCACTGATTTGAGTCTGTCCCAGATGCACTTCCAAGTTGTACCGCACTCTTCATTCTCTCTTAAATAGGAGTGGATTGCCTCCTTCAGTGAGTCCAAAAGAGCAGGGCCATTCAACAAACCAGCATTTAAACACCATAAAATCTCCTTGTGAACTGGTCTTATGTCCACCTTCCCCAAAACTAATGCATGATCTGACACAGATAAGGGAACATCTTAAAACTCCACAACATGTAAGTCAGTGTCTTTTGGGTATAGAACCTATCTAATCTGGCATATAAATTCATTCCCGGACAGTAAAATGTAAAATCTTTGAGTGTCGGGTTTTGCAGCTGCCAGGGATACACCCTCCTGAAACCAAAGTACGGAGTAATTTTGACCCCACCTTGCCCCCCTGTGTAGAGGCTGGTGTTCTATCCTGCTCACTGCATTCTGCACAATTCCAGCTGCCAGCACAGTTGTCCAGATGGCAGAGAAGCCAAAAAAGAATAAAACTCAGAAAAAAATTTCCAGAAGAGGGTGTCAGAGCATACGTAGAAAATAAATTAATGGATTTACCCAAATATGTGCCCAAAACCTCACCATAGTGACAATCTGGGTCTATATACACCTTCTTCAGGCAAAAAGGAAATCCCTACCTGATTAAATGAGCCACCACTGCTTTCTTCAATGACGGGTGTGCAGCTCCAAACACCTTACTTACCCATGTGGGTCTAAGTTTCTATGTTCTGTAGCAGAAGTCCTCATTTCCTATAAAACCCCCACATCACAATGTGCCAATTAAGTTCCTTCAAAATCCTGGCCCATTTCACAACATTATTTATTCAATCAAATAGCTTCTTTACAAAAAAGATGCAAAAGAGTACAAAAGATTACAAAAGATGGGAAATACAGTAAACTGGAGTGATTGTTACCAAGGCAAAGGCAATCACATAGAAAGATAGAAACATAGACTTTGATGGCAGATAAGGACCGCCTGACCCATCTAGTCTGCCCATTTCTCTAGCTACAGGATAGGCCGCAGATCCTAGTTAACCAACAGCTGATTTCTTCCTACCCCCCACAAGAATTGCCTTATGTCTGTCCCATGCATTCTTGAATTCTCCCACAGTTTTAGACCCTACAACCTCCTCAGGAAGGCTGTTCCATGTGTCCACTAACCTCTCTGTGAAATAATACTTCTTCACATTGCCCCTGAACCCCTCCCCCCCATCTTTAAATTGTGTCTCCTTGTTCTTGCATGTTCTTTTTCTGAAAGATGCTACCCTCTTGGACTTTGTTGATTCCACTGAGGTACTTAAAGTTTCTATCATGTCCACCTCTCCATTTTTCCTCAAGGGTATACATATTAAGCTCCTTTAGTCTCTCCTCGTATGGCTTCTCTTGCAGACCCTGCACCATTTTAGTTGCCCTCCTCTGGACTGCCTCTATCCTGTCTATGTCCTTGCAGAGATTGGGTCTCCAGAACTGGACGCAGTACTCCAGATAGGGTCTGACCAACTGTCTGTACAGAGGGATAACAACTTCCTGTTTTCTGCTGCTGATGCCTCTCCCTATGCATCCCAGTATACCCCCAGCCCTCCCTACTGCCTTCTCACATTGCTTGCTAACCTTAAGGTCATCTGATATGATTACCCCCTGGTCCCTTTCCTTTTTTGTTGTTGTTACTACCTCCCCACATTGTGTATTCTTCCCCTGGGTTCTTGTTTCCCAGGTGAATTATTTTGCACTTCTTTGCATTGAATCCTAGCTGCCATACTTCTGACCATTCCTCCAACATTGCCAAGTCCCTTCTCATCCTTTCCACGCTTCCTTGTGTATCAACCCTGTTGCAGAACTTTGTGTCATCTGCAAAGAGGCATACTTTTTCTTCCAGTCCCTCTGCAATGTCACTTATGAAGACATTAAAAAGGACTGGACCCAATACTGAACCCTGCAGTACCCCATTAGTAACCCCTCTTTCTTCAGAGTGGACTCCATTTACAATTACCTTCTGTGTCCTGTTGTCCAGCCAATGTTTTACTCAGGCTACCACCCTGGGACCCACTCCCAGGCTGGTTAATTAGACTATTAATCTTTTGTGTGGGACTGTGTCAAATGCCTTGCTAAAGTCTAGGTAGGCCATGTCCACAGCCCCTCCCTGGTCTACTACTTTGGTCACCCAGTAAAAGAAATCTATTAGATTAGTCTGACATGACCTTACCCATGATGCCTTGGGTCCTATGCCCCACTGGCCTCTAGGCACTCAACTATTCTTTCCTTCGGAAGTGACTCCATCACTTTCCCTACCACAGAGGTCAGACTGACAGGTCTGTAGTTTCCTGCCTCTGTCTTGGTCCCACTTTTGTAAAGGGGAATCACATCCATCTTCCTCCAGTCCTCGGGTACCACACCACACTCCCATGATTTATTAAAAAGAGTTGCCAGTGGTTTCACTAGTTCCCCCCTTAATTCTTTTAGAATTCTGGGGTGAATTCCATCAGGCCCCATTGTTCTGTCCTCCTTCAGTTTTAGGAGTTCTTGCAGAACCCTTTCTTCTGTGAAAGGACTGGGATTGACCCTCCCATCAAGAGTGTTTCTGTTAATTGGATTAGGCACTTCCCCCTCCTCTTTTGTGAATACTGAGCAGAAATATTCGTTCAGTATCCATGCTTTTTCACTGTCCCCCTCTGCCCACCAACCGTTCATTCTATTCAGCCTCACTATCCCTCCCTTTGTCTTTCTACACTCACTGATGTACCTATTAAAGATTTTATCCCCCTTCTTAACCAAGTTGGCTATCTTTTTCTCTGTTTGGGACTTTGCTATTCTGACTTCCCTCCCTGCTTCCTTCTGCCTTAACTGGTACAGCTCTCTGTCCTGCTCCTTCTGTGTTTCCTTATACTTCCAGAATACAATCATTTTCTTCCTGACAGCTCCATTTTAATCAGTAAGACCTCTAAAGCAGTGTGTGCAAGAACACATCATTCATAAAAGACAAGGTACCCCTGTGGGCACCCACTTTGCACAATTTCACAACTCAATGCCTAATGACCTTAGATTTATGGGCATAGAGTGGGTACCTCCCTCAAAATTAAGAGAAGATAGACTGAATACTTCACTTGAAAAAGAAAGTATTGTATGTGGATTTTCAAACTGGATAGTGTTAAGCCTAATAGTCTTACATAGAAACATAGAAACATAGAAGTTGACGGCAGATAAGGACCGCAAGGCCCATCCAGTGTGCCCATTTCTTTTTCTACCTTATAAATGTGCCATCGGCCTTTGCTCTGTCAGTGACCTATTTATTCATAGTCATTTGTATTGCTCCCTTATGCCTATCCCATGCCTGTTTGAAGCCCTGCACTGTATTCATAGCCACCACTTCTTGTGGTAAGCCATTCCATGCATCCACCACCCTTTCTGTGAAAAAAGAATTTCCTCACATTCCCCTTAATCGGCCTCCTCTAATCTCATGCTGTGTCCTCTTGTCCTGCTATTTTTCTTATATTTAAACATGTTAGACCTTTCACCTTGTTCATGCCCTTAAGGTGTTTGAATGCCTCGATCATATCACCTCTCTCCTCCTTTGCTCAAGGTATACATATTGAGCTCCATTAATCTGTCCTCATATGTCTTCTGATGCAGTCCCTGCACCATTTTGGTTGCCCTTCTCTGGACTGCCTCAATTTGGTAATGTCCTTGTGAAGGTGTAGCCTCCAATACTGCACGCAGTACTCCAGATGGGGCCTAACCAATGTCTTGTACAGAGGATTATTACCTCTTACGACTTGTGATACCCCTACTAATACACCCTAACACCCCCTAGCCTTACCTACTGCTTTAGAGGTCTGCTTGATGATTTTAGGTCATCAGTGATGATGATGCCCAAGTCTCTTTCTTCCTTTGTGACTGCTAGCAACTCCTCCCAGCCTATAAGTGGCTTCAGGGTTTCTTCTTCCCTATGTGCAAGATTTTGCACTTTTGCATTAAATCCCAGTTGCCACTCTTCTGACCATTCTGCTAGTTTATCCAGATCTCTTCTCATTCTGCCCACCCCATCTGGCTCATCTACTCTGTTGCAGATCTTGGTGTCATCTGCAAACAGACAAGCCTTACCCTCTAGTCCATCTGCAAGGTCACTAATGAAGATGTTGAATAGGACTGGCCCCAGGACTGATCCCTGAGGTACCCACTTGTGACTTGCATCTCTTCTGACTGTATACCATTTACCACCACTCTCTGTTTTCTGCCAGTCAACCAGTTTGCCACCCAGTTGACCAACTTCTGACCCACCCGAGCCTACCCAGCTTATTTATCAATCTTCTATGTGGAACAGAGTCAAAAGCTTTGCTGAAGTCAAGGTAGGTGACATCAACTGCTTCCCTTGGTCCACCACTTCTGGTTACCCAGTCAAAGAAATCTATGAGATTAGTTTGACAGGACCTTCCTTTGTAAACCCATGCTGTCTTGGATCCTGTGCCTATGGATTCCAGGTGTTGCACTATCCTTTCCTTAAGGAGTGCCTCCATAATCTTGCCCACTACTGAGGTAAGACTGACCAGTCTATAGTTCCCCGCCTCCTCCCTGCTACCACTCTTGTGGAGCAGGATTACATGAGCCCTTCTCCAGTCTTCTGGGACCTCTCCTGTGCTCAGAGACTCACTAAACAATTCTGCTAATGGCTCTGCTAGTTCCTCCTTTAGCTCCTTAAGTACCCTGGGATCTATGCCATCAGGTCCCATTGCCTTATCCACTCTGAGCTTAGCAAGCTCTTGTAGGACCCTTTCTTTTGTGAAGGGCGTAGTGCTCACCTCCCTCCCCCCTGTGTCCATGATGCTGAGCTGTGGGCCCTGCCCTACCTTCTCTTCAGTAAATACTGAGCAAAAGTATCTATTTAGGATAGATGCCTTTACAGGGTCCTCCTCCTCACATGCTCCCTTTTCTCCAATAAGCTTAGCAATACCCACTCTGGACTTTCTTCTTTCACTAATGTATCTATAGAAAGTCTTGTCACCTTCTTTACTGTTCGTGCTAGTGTTTCCTCAGTTTGGGACTTTGCCTGCCTTACTGCCTTACCTGCTTCCCTTAGGGCAGTTTGGTATGCCTCCTATCTTCATCCCGCTGTGTTCCCTTATATTTCCTGAAGGCCAGCCTTTGGCTCTGACCTTTTCTGCTACTGTATTTGAGAACCAAAGTGGTTTCCTTCTTCTTTGCACTTCCTTTTCTGTTCAACATAATGGGATGTTGCTTCAAGTATTGCATCCTTAATGCTTGCCCACTTTGCCTGTACCCCTCACCTGTGTTTCTTTTGCCAGGGCTAGCTTAACTCTGTTGGCCATCTTATCAAAGTCAGCTCCTCTGAAGTCCCATATTTTTGCCTTGGAATGGGATGATTTAGATGTAGTAGCCAAATTGAACCATACCATGTGATGGTCACTGGCCCCAGGTGACCTTCTACCTGGAGATCTGTGATCCCTTCTTTGTTAGTCATTACTAGATCTAGGATAGCCCTGTCTCTTGTGGGTTGCTGTACCAGTTATTTGAGGCCCTCTCCTGCAGGAATCCACTATGAGTCTAGTTCTGGCAGATGTTCCTGCTGGTATTGACCAATCTGTATCTGGCATGTTGAAGTCTCCCATTATCAGAACCTCCCCTTTAGCTGTCATGTTTTGTATATCTTCTAGCAGTAATGTGTCTATGTCCTCCCTCTGGTCTGGGGGCCTGTAGACGACCCCAGTTCTTATGGCTGTCCCATTTCCTGTTTCCAGGGTGACCCACAGTTCTTCTGGCTCCTTATGTGTATTCTGAATTTCTGTAGCTTTGATATTTTCATTAACATACAGGCCACTCCCCCCTTTTGCACCTCGGTCTCTTCTGAACAATACATAGCCAGGTACTGAAGTCTTCAAGTGTGGTTACTGGTAAACCACGTCTCACTAATTTCTACTATGTCCAGTTTAGCCTCTGACATTATTGCCTGCAGGTCTGGGATCTTATTTCCCAGGCTGTGAGCATTTGTGTACATGATTTTCCATTGGCCAGATTTTGGTGTGTTAGTTGTTGGGTGAAGTTTGGCATTACCCTGTGCATCGTATGGGGGCCAAACCTTTTTCTTACCTGGTGATGCAAATGAGCGGCAAACACACTGAATTCCTGTTTGACCACTAGCTGAGGGGAGGTGTTCTTCCCATTCGGACGTTGGGGTGCTGCACCCTCTCCCCATTTGCTAGTTTAAATATTCTGCAAAGACATCAAACTTCTGCCCAATGCACTGACTCCTCTTTAGTCAGATGCAGTCCATCAAATTTAAAGAACTTTCGCTCCCAGAACTGTTGCCATTTCCTACAAATCTGTGTCCTTTTCCTGGCACCAGTCTTTGAGCCACGTGTTTAGCTCCCCTATCTCCCTTCTCTGACCTTCCGTCCATCTGCTCCCTCTCCCAGACTGGCGGGATCTCAGAGAAGAGATGCCGGAAGAAATAGATGATAGTTTGTCACCCAGCCTAGTCAGGTGTTCCTTGGTCTCCACAACTGACCGGCTGGTGAGATCATTAGTCCCTATGTGTACTAGGACATCAATGTTTTCTCCTGCTTTGTGAACAATTTTAGCAATGCGGTCAGTGTCTCTCCATGCTGATGTACCTGGGAGACATCTGACCATCACCCCTGGCTGGAGATGGGTATCAACTCCCCGAATCATGGAGTCTCCTATGATCAGAAGTTTTTTGGATTTCCTTTGTGCTTGTTTAGTTTTGGTTCCTGATTTGGGTGAGTTTTGTTGTGCTAGCTCCTGTGCTGCAGTGTCCTGCTCTGCAGTGTCTTCTGCCTCTTTATTTGATTTCAGAGATAGAGGCAGATACCTGTTTGTAGTGTTTATATGGTTTTTTGAGGCAATGTGATGGAGAGCAGAGAGTGATGGGGCACCTGATTTGCTCCTCCTAACCACCTGCCAACCTCCTGGACCAACTACCCTCTGCGGTCGAGGTTATTCTGTTGGATGCTGGGAAATGGCGGTGGTTCTTATAATGTATTTCCTCTTCAATATGAAATTTGAGGCGTGCAATCTCTGCCCATGCTGCCCGGAGCTGAGCCCTAAGATCTCCAAAGGCCCAGCATGTAGGACAGTGTCCTAAATCCTGTAAGACTGTCCTTCTGAAAATTGTTCCACAGTACCTGCAGTTAATGAAATCCATTCCAAATAAGTTGCTGGGTTTGTAACCTAGTCAGGGTAATTAGAAGGAAAAAAGGAAAAAATGCAAGTAATGGTTTAATTGTGCTTTGTTTAACTTGTTATAACAAGTTAAATTACTAGTGCCCCTGTAAAAGAGATCACCTTGTGGAGGCCCCACTGATCCGCCCCTTCCTGCTCTGCCACAGGAAATGTCACAACTGTGGTACCCTATAAAAGGAGTGTAGTGTGGGGTGGTTGGGGATGGGGGTGGGTGGCTGGGCCCTTCCCTGCCTAAAAGAAGAACCACAGATGAAAGAACAAGGAGGTAAGAGCAGAAACAATCAGTCAACAACAAATGCAGTAACCCTGAAAGCTTATCCTAATGTTAGATAAAACTGTAAAACCTGTAAAGCACCACCTGTAATAATTTCAGAGAAGATATACCCTGTAAAAACACTTTGCTCCAGAGAAAAATAAAGCAGTAACAGAAGATATACCTTGCAAAAGACAATTTGAATCAGAAGATTACAGCAGTAATCTGTTAGCACACCTGTAGGCACACCTTGTAATAATGCAGAAGAAGGTATACCAGCAACAACAATTTGAATCAGAGAAAAAATAAAGCAATGAAATGTTAGCAACAAACAGTAGCAATCCCTGTGAGTAAAAAATAAAAACACCACCACACAGTAAATCTGCTTAGCCAAACTAAGTCTTAATCCTTCTCCCTTGCTCTGGTAAGTTTCTTTACTCTGCCTTTCAAGCAGTCTTAGAAGGAAAGAGCTCAGGTGAAGCTAGGTGCCTTGGCCAGCAAACCAAGTCTTCTACCTCATTTGTCTTAATGACAAATGCGATATAAAGCCTTTTTTAAAGAAACAATGATGAAATCAAACAGTGAAAATAATCTGTATGACCAAAATTTAGTTTGACACTGATGTGCAGAGCAAAGATGCACTCGTGTTGTTCCTCAATATTGATGTTTTCTCCTTTGTCTCTCTTTTTTATCTCTTTTTAGGAATGCTGTGCTTCTTTAGCTCACACAGTATAGTAGTTGGGATTACTCCTACGTACCCAGAGATATATGAAAATGGAGCTGTAATTGCCTTTGCCTTGGTAACAATCACGCCAAGTTACTGTGTTTCCCATCTTTTGCAATCTTTTGTACTCTTTTGCATCTTTTTGGTAAATAAATTCTTTGATTTTCGCAGAAAATATCATGAAGTATGGCATTTTTTTCTGAAAGTAATTATACTGGCATGGCAGCACTAGTATGGTTAGGGTTGATACGGCAGTTCAATGTTAAACCTCAAATTTTTGCAACAGTTCCAGGGATTTGCATGACATTTGGCACAGCTTGTGGCTAGGAGCAGGTCTCATGAAGTGCCACATTTCATGTGAATCCTTTGTAGTTTCTGAGATACAGAGTGGTGAACAAAAGCAGAGGATTTGCCGTTTTTGGTTGTTTTTTTGTCCGCCTGTATCTCAAAAACAGTGTAACATTTTTGGCTGAAATTTTCAGGGTACAGCCTTGGCCTCACAAATGTGTCTTTTAAAGACGTGGTGGAAAGATATTAATCCATTCCAAAGATATCAAATGTTGAATGTTATTTCCTATGGGAAAAAATAGATGTCAGGCATGAAGTAGGATTTCTGACTCATAGCAGCATTGCATATCGAACTTTCACTTCAGTGAATGATCATAATGACAATCCTGCATCAAAGTAGAAACAGGCATGGAATAGAAGCAGGGCATCACAGTCAACCTTTGTGATAAGTTTAACAGTGAAAATGAATGTGGCAGCCAGCCCGGTGGCGCTGAGGTTTGAGGCACTGGACGCCACACCTCATGCCATGGCGGTGACCCGGGTTTGGGAATGAGCCCGGGTTGCTGGGGGTCAGCAGTGGAGGGAGCAGATTGAGCATCCAGAGGACAGCTCTCCTCTCCCGGGGAGGGACAGGGGTCCCAGTTCGTTGCTCTGCTGATCTCAGGCAGAGGCTGGAGATACAGCAGGCACTGAGGAGTAGAGAGAAGGAGTCGGGAGGTGGTGGATGTGGGATATGCCTTGACATCAGGGCACCAGTCACTCCCCAGAGAAAATGGAGAAAATGTCTCTTGGATCTGGAGAAATGGAGCACTGGAGCTTGCCCCTGATTTGCCACCACCCACCTGGTATCCTCCTGACTGATGCTACTGCTGTGTCACAGTGTTGGGACCCACCTCGTCCCCACCCAGGGGATATAACTGACACTACATGGGCAACGGAGGATGGACAGGTAGGGTGTGTATCATTGGGGGATGACTCCATGTGCTCCTAAGGAAGACCAAAGCTGAGGGGGTGAGAAGGAGGCATAAACAGTACAATAAAAAAAAGAATTAAAAGAAAATGAATGTGGCAAGGAGGAAATGGTGGAGGAAAAAAATGAAGCACCTTTGAAAACATCCTTAACCCACCTCCTACTGCGATTCTGCCAATAGCCTAAACTGAACTAAGATCTACTTTGATGCAGGATTGCCATTCTGAAGAGAATTCTGCATTAGAGTAGCATGGGAATCCTGCATCAGGTTGGTCTGAGTTCAGTTAGCATTTGTTGAAGAGGGCCTTCGAACACCACATAGTGTCTCCTTCCTTACAATCCACGGTTGCAACCACAACATCATTTGAAGGAGGTGTGGTTAGCAGACACATTTCAAAGTAGGATTTTATGAGAAAGGTTTCCACACATCGATCCAAGTTCAAAGTAGAATTTGGTAGCGAAGTGTGACTAACACCATCTGTGAAAGATATTTATGTCTCTCAAAACCCTTTTGAGAAGGAACTGGAAGGGGACAGGATCAGTTGTGTTCCAGGACAGTAGCTGCTGCTTGTTGTTTTTACAGGGTTCTTGTGGATTTTACTTGGCAGAAGGTTATTTCTTTGCTTTCTTACTTCTAAGGGGCTAGCAGGGTATTGTTGTGGGGGCTGTTGGAAGTTTGAAAACTGGTTTGGTGGCTGTAAGTGGGCTCATTTGTTGGATGTTTCACTGTGTAACAGGCTGCGCTGGTGGAGCCTATTTCTTCTGATTTAAAACCTATTTGGTGGGATTTGCTTGGGCCTGGGTATTTGGCTGCTGGGCTTGAGGGAGACACAGGGCTGATACACTCTCTCTCTTGAGTCGGGTGTCTGCCCCAAGACCCACCCTCCCACCCCTCCTCCCAGAGTTCTGCTAATTTATAGGGGAACACCTGCCCTGCAATTGGAGGAAAGGGCTGCAGGTGCAGCTCATGTAGTTCTAGCCACTGGGGGTTGGATTTAAAGGCCGGGAGAGAGGAGCTTAGGGAGTTGTTCATTTCCCTTATAAGTTTACTGTGTTGTACTGCACCTAGTAACAGGGTTACCAGTGTACTGTGGGACTGTATCTAAGATTAGTGGGTGACCTGATTAGGCAGTAGGGGTGTATCTTGGACTGGGGGGGAACCTGGTGGCTCACCCAAGGAAACCTACTTGGAAGGGGATGGAACCACATGGCATTAGGGCTGGCATCTTTGGGAGGGTGGTGGGGTGCACAGGGTGTGGAGCAGCCATGATACTGGACTGGGCTTGGAAGTTTGGTGGTTGCCCAGTGTGCTACCAGCTGGCACAGCTTAGGGAGGAGGTTGCGGGGATTAGGAGACAGCTGGGGAAGGGGGAGGTATGGTTGGGGAGGGGCAGGGGATCTCCCACAGGGTTACACCAAGCACTGGGGGCAGCAGCATAGGGAAAGGAGTGCAGGAGAATACTCAGAGGTCACATAGGGACCCTGGCAGAGGGGGTCCAAAAGGACACTACCAAGGAAGCAGGCAGGTAACTGGGGACCCTCACAAAGGAGGGACAGAGGGACAACATTCTCAGGGAAGTAGGCAGATGGCCAGGGCTGGACAGAAGGAAGCAAGGTGGGGAGGTGGATCAGATCTTCCACTCAGTAACCGCTTCAGTTCTCTTCTTCTGCTCGAGGATGAGGGGGGTGATGTAGCCATGACAGGGGTGGTTAGAGATGGAAAGGGAGTGGGGGGCAGGAGGCAGGGGCCATATAGCAGGAAGAACAGGGGGAACCTGGAATGCAGGAAAATGGGGGAGCAGTGAATCAGAGCAGGAGGGCAGGGGAGAGGGAGGAAAGCGCAATGAGAAGGACCAGTTGGGAGGAAAGGTAAAGAAGAAGGACCAGAAGTACAAGGAGGATTTAATAAAGGGAGCTGAGGGTTTAGGTCAGTGGAGCACAACAAGCAAGGAGGGACTAAATGGAGACAGCAAGGAAGGGAGGACGAGCCAGGCTAGTTTAGCAGATGGGGGAGAAGGACGAGTTGCAAGCAGTGAGGGGGGAGTTAGCAAGGTACAGAAGGATACTCAGGAGGAGGAAGAGAGGCATAGGATTGGAGGGAGGGTGGTCAGGAGTAAATAGGAGGGGGTGGCATGGCACCCAGATGAGGAGAACAAGGAGCCGGCTGGGTGGAGGGGCCAGTAGAAAGAATGAGGGACATGGAAGGGAAATGGAGAAAAAGGCGGTCAGATTACTCCTGTTGAGAATTCTATGATCAAGGGGTATCAAATGGGATAGGGAGGGAGAAGCCTGGCCAGTTAGAACAAAATGCTTCCCTGGACTAATGGTGCACAGGGCTAAGCATGAGGTATATCAGCTGGCAAAGGATTGTGGGGGTTCCCTGGACATACTGGTCCACCTGGGTACAAATGACATTGAGGGAAATAGCGAGCTAGAGATACAGGCAAGATTCAGAGAGCTTGCCAGGGTCTGTCATGACATAGGATGCATAGTTTCCTTCCTAGAAATCCTGCCGGTGCCAAGGGCTAGTGGGGAGCACAAAAGGAAGATTAGGGAGATAAACCAGTGGCTCAGGGAGTGGTGTGAGGCCAGAGGGTTTGGGTTGATGGGGGATTGCGGGGAGACCTGGGAGGATAAGGAGCTGTATGCTAGAGATAGACTCCATCTCAATTTGGAGGGGAAGGGAATCCTTAAGTTGAAAATAGAGGGGTTCATTGGTGAAAAGTGGGGTTTAAACTTGTGAAGGGGGGAAGGATGGGAGAAAAGGCTGTCAAGGGGGTGCCGATAAAGGAGGGACTCTGTCTCCACCCCCTGGAGAACTGGAGGATTGTGGGAAAAGGCTGACTGGTAAGAAGTGCAGACCAGGAAAACAGAATCCCATGGGAACACGAGCAGGGAAATGGAAGTATAGGAAAGGGTGGAAGGTAGTCCTGCTAAATGCCAGGAGCTTGGGAAATAAAATGCCTGAGCTCCAGGCGATGCTAACTGAGGGAGCAGTAGATGTGGCAGCGGTCACTGAGACCTGGGCCACTGCAGGACATGACTGGGACCTGAACCTGGAGGGTTACACTATGTTCAGGAAGGACAGGGGAGGGAAGAGGGAGGGTAGCAATGATAGTCAAAACTGCATTGGCATAGGGGAGTAGAGGAGGCAGAGGAACCATGGAAGCAATTTGGATCACCTTGATAATGGGGGGCAAGAGAGTAAAATAGGAGTGGTGTATAGACCCCCTGCCCTGGCGGAGGAGCTGGAGGAGAGTCTGGTGGCAGATGTTGGGAGACACTGCAGACTGGGCAGAGGAATGGTGGTGGTGTTGGGGGACTTAAACATGCCAGGAACAGACTGGGAGACTATGACATCTTCTGTGACCAGGGAACAGAGGTTGTTGGATGTCTTTCAAGATGCATTCCTAACTCAGCAGGTGGGGGAACCGACCAGGGAGGCATGGGTACTGGATATGGTCCTGGCAGACAGTGACCAGATTAGGGGCCTGGAGGTAAGGGACCCGTTGGCGGGGAGTGACCATGCCATGGTCTGGTGCTGCCTGGACCTAGGAGGGCTAGAAAGCTGCACAAAGACGGAGGTAACTGACTTCAGGGGAACGAATTTTAAGGAAATGGGAAGGATCCTTAAGGAGCATTTGGATGGGATTGGGTCAGACATGGACGCTGATAGTAGGTGGGAAATCATCAGGAGAGGGGTGCTAGCTGCACATTCGAGCAGACTTGATAGACCTCTAGGCCTTTATCTGCTGGCAAATTTCGTATGTTCGTATGTTCGTAAGATGTTACCAGCACCTGTGCAAGAGTAAGACGAAAATGCGGTAGGGCCCAAAAACCCTGCTGGTGGACCAGGAAGGTCCAGGAGGTGGTGCAGGGAAAGAAGGCAGCCTATAGGCAATTCAAGTGCTCAAGAAGTGAAAGGGATTGAGGGGAGTATGAGCTGATTGCTAGAAGGGCCACTAGGGTGGTGAGGGCAGCTAAGGCAAGGAAGGAGCAGAACCTGGCCAGGGAAATCATGAGAGGGAACAAGGGGTTCTTTAGATACATTGGGGAAAAATGAAGGGTGAAGGGCAGATTAGCAGGATTAAATCAGGAGAGATGGGCACAAGACCGGGGGCAGGCTGAGGTACTAAATGAGTACTTCCACCTCAGTTTCCACCAAGGAAAATGGGGTGCTGCATCATACATGGGAGGAGACAGAGATACTGAGGAGGGGGACCCTACTGATCGGTGGGTCTGGGAGAGGGAGGCATCACTGGCAGGAGGGGGGAGGGCTAAGCAGGGAGAAGAGGTACTGGAATTGGAAATCACAGCAGAGAGGGTGAGGGAAGCTCTCAGCTCCCTTAAGATGGAGAAAGCACCGGGGCCGGATAAATTACATCCCAGAGTGCTGAAGGAACTTGTGGATCTCCTGGCAAAACCCCTAGCGAGCTTTTCACCATCTCTCTGAGGACAGGGTGGGTGCCCCAGGACTGGAAGGTGGCGCATATAGTGCCTATCCACAAGGGGGGGATCAAGGGAGGTGGCAGAGAACTACAGGCCTGTCAGCCTGACATCGGTGGTGGGCAAGGTGATGGAGGGCATTGTCAAAGAGAGGCTGGGGGGGGACCTGGAAAAGTCAGGGTGCCTGGATGATAGACAGCATGGATTCATCTTGGGGAAATCGTGACAAACCTTGTGGAGTTCTATGACTGGGTGACGAGTGCCTTGGACCTTGGTAGACCAGTGGATGTCCTCTTTCTAGACTTCAGCAAGGCATTTGACTCTGTTTCTCACATGGACCTGTTGGATAAGCTGGGAGAAATGGGGGTGGGGAACCAGATGATCAGATGGATAGGCAATTGGCTTCATGACCGGACCCAGAGGGTCGTAGTTGGCAGGATAGTCTCATCCCCAAAGAAGGTCATTAGTGGGGTCCCACAGGGATCAGTCCTTGGTCCCCTCCTGTTCAACGCCTATGTCTCTGACATAAGGACAGGAATCAGGAGTGAGATGAGTCTCTTTGCAGATGACTCCAAAACTGGGGGCGGTGGTGGATGGGGAGGAGGAGGGAGGGTGGCCCTACAGGGGACCTGGAGGCTCTGGAAAGATGGTCTAGAAAGTGGAAGCTAAGGTTCAATGCAGGGAATGCAAGGTACTCCACCTGGGGGCAGAAACCGGGCCAAGTGTACACCGGGGGAATGCTACAAGTCTCGATGGCTGAGAGGGACCTGGGGTGGTGGTGGATGTCAAAATGAACAACTTGGAGACTTGTAGGAGGGCAGCAGCCAAGGCCAACAGGATGCTGGGATGCATCGCTAGGGGGATCACCTCCAGAAGGAGGGAAGTGATGCTCCCTCTGTATAACTGCTTGGTGAGGCCACACCTGGAGTACTGCGTGCAGCTTTGGGGGCCACACTTAAAGAAGGACATTAAACTCCTGGATAGGGTCCAGAGGAGGGCAACCAAAATGATTTGTGGCTTGGGGGACAGAACCTATGAGGAGAGGCTCAAAGAGCTAAATATGTACACATTGGAAGACAGAAGGGACCGGGGGGACATGATAGAGGTCTTTAAGTACATGAAGAGGGTAAATAGGGGAGGAACAGTCAGGGTGCTTCGAAGGAAGGAGGAGGGGGCCACTAGAAGGCATGGGTGGAAGCTGGAGGGGAAGATTCAGGGAGAAAGGAGGAGGTGCTACTTCACTGAGAGAGGTGGTGGAGCCATGGAATGCACTGCCTAGGGGCTGGTGGAGGCAGAGACGGTGGAGGGGTTCAAGAGGGGCTGGGACAGGTACAGGGGAAGGGTTCTGGAAGCAAAATCCAATGCAGCAAGAATATCTGGAACTGGGAAGGGAGAAGCCAGAGAAGGCGAGGGGGGAGCAAGGTCAGCACTCAGGGTGGGGGCTGACCAATCGAGCAGACTCAAAAGACCGTTAGGCTATTCTGCTGGCATTTTAGTATGTTAGTAATAGTCAATCCCCCCCCCCGAAAAGTAACACAAGCCACCTGTATACTTGGCACAATAGGAGGATGGTGGCAACCTACCTCTGTGGCAACCGCCCCTCCTCCTCATTCAAAGGTGGTATGGTTAGGGACCAAGTAGGAGGTGTGTTTAGCCATCCTAGTTCAAAGTACAATTTCATGAGGATAGCCCAACCTAGGTCCCCCATCCAAAATACCTGCTGCAGTAATCAGTCCCCTTCAGCTTCCCCCAAAGCAAAGGAAGAACTAAGAACCCCTGTTGTCCAATTTGATTTAAACCACATCTTCTTCATTCAAAAGGAGTGTGTGGTTAGCAAACCCAGCTTGAAGTAGGATTTTATGAGGAAGGTTTACACACACAGATGCAAATTCAAAGTAGGATTTTGTAATGAAGCCTTCCTAATACCATCCATTACAAATATTTCACCCTCTCAAAATCCATGCTGTAAAATTCAATCCCACCTGAAAAAGAACACAAGCCACATGTATGCTGGCCAGAAAGGAAAGATGGCAGCAAGCTATCTCTGCAGCATGGAATGAAGAAAAGACCAGCACCTTCTTAAGACTATTGGACTCGGGTTCACAATCTGTGTCAGTACTGAAAAGCCACCTCATAGCAATAGCCAAACACTTGAAGCAAGGAGGACTCACCACATGAACAGTTTCTTTGTGTTCAATCTTTATTTCAATATGGCAAAATTCAATAATTCAATGAATAATCCATCTAATCAGCTTGATAAAAATGCCTGCTTTCTCAAGAATTCTACTTCCTTGTATGTCACACCTGTGGAGGGGTTGTGGGATAACAGATGGACCAGACACCAAACTTCAAGTTCAACACACAATCGCTGTGTGATGTGTATTCAAAATGCAGCAGATAACCTTCAGCAATGTCATATCCCTTCTTCAGTACATCAGTTTGTAGTAAAAGACTATGCAAGTCTTTCCTTTACACTTGCCCAGCACTTACTGACTCACTGATCTCTGATCTAACTTATCAGTTCAGATTCAGCCTCCCCTATGCAAGCCTTGTTTACTTGGGTAGTGGGGGCTCAAATAAAAAAAAAAACAGCTAAAGACAAAGAACCTCAGTACAGAAGCACAGAAATAAGGATTACCCCAAAGGGCATTGACAATAAGTCAAGTTTCAAAGAAAAACAACATCACACATACTTCCATACATCCATAATGCAAAGCATCAAAGGACATATATGCAAATCACCATGAAATGTCAGCCCTGTTCAGTTTACAGCAATTTACATGCATTTTAAGTAGCACAATTGACTTAATTTTTATAATACAGTCCCCTAGTAACTTTTTACCTGTATCAAAAGCACCTAGTGCCATGATATTTTCAACATTTACAGGTTTCATACACATATGGTATATACAATAATGTATTTTATGACACAGTGCCATTGCATACTAAATCCAAAAATGAGGAACACAGCTTGTTACTTTAGATCAGCTCAGAGGCCACCACAATAATCTTCCTATATAAGGACCTGAGGGGGAAAAGGAAAATTAAAGAGGACACTATAGTATAGTCAAGAAAGGGAAGGGGGTGCCCATAGGTGGACAATCTTATGGACTAGAAATTGTAAAGAATAGATTAAGCTAAGAAGTAGAATAACTGTTGCAACATATTTAAGAAAAGGTTAGTCCTCAAGAGTGGTAGGAGCTCCCTGTCACAACACCTGAGACGTTTTGCACATGTGTGCTTTCTCAAAAGGAAAACGCATCAGGTGTGACATACAAGGAAGTAGAATCCTTGAGGGAGCAGGCCTTTTTATCAAGTTGCTTGGATGGATTATTTATTGAATTATTGAATTTTGCCACATTGGAATAAAAATTGAGAACACAGAAACTGTTCGTGTGGTGAGTCCTTCTTGCTTTAAGTGTTTAGCTATTGCTACAAGGTGGCTTTTCAGTACTGACACAGACTGTGAACCCATGTCTGATAGCCTTAAACAGGTGCCGGTGTTTTCCTTCATTCCAAATTATATTTCCTTGACCATCTGGCACTGCTGATCCTGGTGCAGTCTCACCCTTCCACAAACACTACCTCTGCAATTACCGTCTGTCATCCTCATTTGAAGGAGGTGTGCTTAGGGACCGAGTTCGAGGTGTGCTTAGCCATCCTAGCCTGAAGTAGGATTTCATGAGGATAGCCCAACCTAGGTGCCACCCATCCAAAACTATATGCTGTAGTAATCAATCCCCCCACACAAAAGCAAAGGAAAAAATTAAGAAGCCCTGTTTAGCAACTTGATTGAAACTACAGCAACATCATTCCAAGGAGGTGTGGTTAGAACCCGGTTCAAAGTAGGAGTTCTTAAGGAAGGTTTCCACACACAGATCTTTGCTTGAAGTAGGATTTGCTGATGAAGCCTTGCTAGCACCATTCGTTAAAGATATTTTGCCGTCTGAAAACTCATCCTGTAATATTCAATCCCCCCCTCAAAAAAGAACACAAGCCACCTGTCTGCTGGCCAGAAAGGGAAGGTGATGGCAAGCTCCTTTTTCAGCAACGGTCTGTCATCCCCATTCAAAAGAGGTGTTGTTTGGGATGCATTTTTGAGGTAGGATTTGTTGAAGGTTAGCGAACACCACGTGTAAAAAAAATTCCCCTGGCCAGAAAAAGAAGGTGGCACAAACTTGCCTTCCCTGCAACTGATGCATCCCTCCAAAACCCATGCTGCACTAAATAATTTTCCCTGAAAACAAACCCAAAAAGTTAGTAACCCTGTGGAACAAAATGCTTCAACCTCCCCACCATAATAATACTGACCAGAAATGGAAGATGGAGCCAGACTGTCCTTGTGCACAACCCATACTCTCCCACCCCCACCCGAAACCATGCTGCACTAAATGCTACAACTTTGCATTTCCCACAGAAACAGGTTATACTCCTACATATGGAAGAAACACAGGCCTGGATATTCAGACTGAGCCAGACAGTGGCGCAAGCCTGGGCGCTGCACAGCTGGGATGCGCCAGTGCCAGGGCCAGGTCATATTCAATGGTGATGTGCCATGGCACATCACTATTGAAAATGGCAAGGTCAGTGCACATTCTGTGCATGGCGCAGTGGCACTGTGCTGGTGCAAACCACAGATAGGAAGCACGGGGATGCGCCAGTGCAAGTGCAGTTGTGCTAGGCACATCACCCATGATATTCAGCTGGGACATGAAAATGAGACCATAAAATATGCAAGGCGCAAATGGGGCCATTGCATTTTATTATGGCCCCTTTAGCATGCTTTGAGCAGGGCAGCCCAGTGACTTGAGCCTGGTGCCCTGCACAGCATGATGTGTGCAGTGAGGATCCCAGGGCATCCCCCGGCCCGTAGCCTCGATCGCATAAATGTATAACACACAATCCCTGGCAGTCTATTGCCTCCTGAGTCCCTGATTCCCTGATAACTGCAATAAAAGACCTTCCCTTTTAGTCCAGTGGTTCCCCCTCCCACCTGATTCTCCGAGAAATGTAATAATGACTGTCCCTCGTGATCTAGTGGAACCCCCCACCCATTGCCATGATCTTGGTAATTCCTCTGGAATTAAATGCCCTGGTGATTCTGTAGCCCCCACCTCCCACCCACACCAAACCCCTTGCCCACCCTCCCCCGTTATCTACGGTGGCTGCATTCCACCCAATACTGCCCAGCCACCAAGCTGCCCACCAAATGACAGTTACAGGTTGTAAGCCCATTGGTCCCTGATGTGGACCAATAGGCTTCTGCAGGGCATACTGTATTAATATCCCAAATATGTGAATGAAGTCATTCACATATTTGATTCTGTCTAGTACAGTATGCCCTGCAAGCCCATTTGTCCACACTGGGGACCAATGGGCTTATTACAACCCATACTGTACTTGTCATTTGGTGGGTGGGCGGCTGAGCAGAATACAGGCTGGTTGCAGCCACCACCCGATGACGGGGGGGCTGGAGAGGCAAAGGGTTCAGTGTGGGTGGGAGGGTGGGGTGCCACTGGATCACTAGGGCATTTATTTCTGGAGGATTACCCATCACAGCAATGGGAAGGGGGTTCCACTAGATCACCAGGGACTGTCATGTTTACATTTCTCGGGGAATTGGGTGGGAGGGGGGACCACTAGACCACTAGGGACAGGCTTTTATTACATTTATTGGAGAATCAGACTCAGGAGGGGGGACCACTAGACTACCAGGGACCGAGTTTACTACATCTACCATGATCATGACAATGGGTAGGGGGTTCCACTTGACCACCAGGGTTATGTGTGTGCTTACCGACAGTGTTCTGGGAGGGCAGGTGGTCACCCATGGCTGGGCTGCTGTGTTGCACCCTGCAATACTGCAGCCCACTTGTGGGTGGCCAGGAGTTGTTCCAATTTTTCAGGGGCTCAACTTTGAGCCCACCTATGCGGCACAATGCAGGGTTGTGCCAGCATATGCACCACACATCCAGGGCTGAATATAGAGATGTGCCACATATGCGTGGGCACACTCCCTACATCTGCACTGCATAAATTATCATTGCATCCTGGCGCATCAGGATTTGCGCTGTGCCAGGCAGCAATGGGGCAAAATGTGGGGTTGCACCAGCACAACTCCATTGCACCAGGTGCAACCCCTTTGAATATTTGGGCCACTGACTACAGTTTCACTGTCCATTCATTTTTTTATCTTTATGTTTATGCATGACAGATGAAGGAAAACAACTGTGAAGCAATACAGTAATACCACAACAGACAAACAAATGAAACAGGTTATTCTCCAACATATGGAAGAAACACAAACCATAATTTAAGTCTCCATTACATTTCTTATCCTTATGCAGTGTATGCATATTTGCTTCATGAAGCAAACAGCACAATAAGATCTATGGCAGTTGTTTTTTTTTTTTTTGCCCACGCCAGTAACTGATCTAATTTGGCCTAATTTCAATTGATATTTTTCAAATAAATGGGTTAATATCTAAACCTCATGTCTTCTGTTCAGTATGCTTTTTCAGTGCTTTGACGTAATTTCAATTACAAGAATTACACAGTACTACACAATCAAGAAATACACTACATGATTACTACTTTACATACTTATATTTATTGTACTACAATCACTGAAGATGTGATATTGCTGAATGATATGTAACATCACAAAACAAGCATCTGTCAATGGTCAGTGTTGGCGTGATCATATTGGCATTGATAATGCAGGAGTTAGAGAAATGCAAAATAGGACTGGCAGTGAAGAAATGAACTGACGCCGACCCCCTTCCCACCATGCAGAGAGTGACAGGCATTGGGGTATGTGATTGGGTCATTGGCCATAACGCTCATGCCATTTCACCTTACTCTACCCCGCAGAGACTGACAAGTGCCTTAATGTGCCTTGGGGTCTTCGGGCCTTATGCTCACCCCATTCCAAAAGGAAATATACTGACATGGGTGCAGTGCAGAAGAATGGGGTGAACGTTAATAATAGTAATAACAATAAACTTTATTTTGAAGCACCTTTCACATGCCAAGGCACTTTACAATAATAAAACATAAAACATTAGGGCCAAAGAGTCCAAGGAACACCTCAGTGCCTGTCAATGGCTGCAGGGTGGGGGTGGAATGGCATGAGCATTACAGCTGACAACGCCATGTCACACCCCTGACACCTGTCAGTCTGTACAGGGTGAGGCATTATGGTTGGAAACCTTAACGCCCAGGGCATTTGTTGGTATTTTCACTCCAAATTTTTAACATGGGCTGTTTGTGACCCCCACCTCATGAACAGTGGCACTATGAGTTTGTTTGCCGAAAGGTGATTTTGTACACTGACTGTGCATTTTGGCACCACAAGTGCGAAAACACATTTTGGGCAGGATGTGAAAAATGACAGCTGAACTCTTCATGAGGAGATGCAAAATGGCATTGTTGAACATCTGGAGTAAAAATATTAAATATTGGTGACATCACGAGTATGCCTAGAAACTGCACAATGCACACCCATAACACAATTATTTTGGGGATTAGTTTAACCAAATTTTCAACACAGGCATTCTGGTCATGAACAGTGTCATTGTGATTTTGTTAATCTGGCCCGAACATTGATTTCCCACAGCAGCCATGCCATTGTGTGACACGTGTGAAAACACATTTCGGGCAGGATGTGAAAAATGACAGATGTACTGTTCATAAGGAGGTGTACAAAAATGACAATGGTGAAAATCTGGAATAAAAAAATGAAAAATTGGTGACGTCACGAGCATGTATAGAAACTGCTCAATGCATGCCTGTAACACAATTATTTTAGGTATTTTGTTTACCAGATTTCCAACGTAGGTATGCCACATGCGTGAAAACACATTTTGGGCAGGATGTGAAAAATTACAGCTGTACTGTTCACAAGCGCGTGTGTAAAAGGGCAATGTTGAAAATCTAGAGTGAAAATATTAAAAACTGTCAAAATTCTGGCGTGCGTTGAAACTGTGATACACGCTGAAGATGGTCATTTTTGGGAATATTTCCACCAATTTATAAGATAGGGTTTTGCCCCACCTCATGAACAGTGGCATTGTTGTTTCAAAAATCAGTCCAGAAAGCTGATTTTGCACAGTGACTGTGAAATGAGCTTCCAGGGACGAGTAATGAGATGACAGTGCATGTGTTCATGAGGCGGGGTCCCAAGCACCCCATGTTAAAAATTTGGAGGCAAATTTCAAAAAAATGGCTGAGATATCCACCTAAGTTGAAAACCCCTCATTTATGCCATTACACAGCTTACCAGTATTTCTTCAGTTTGTGGACGGCTTTGAACAGTCCAGATGTGTTCCCGGGCCACCGAAAATTGTCGCGTCAGATTCCAGAAGTAAGTTTGGGGTGATGGGAGTGTGGGCGAAGAGGGTGGTTGTGGGTTGGGGGAGGGGATCCAACAGTGAGCGACCATTTTCTTTCTTTCTTTCAGGTAATTAAAAAATAACAAAAAACTAACACCGCAGCCAGTTTTCTTTTTTCACAGGTGTATGAAAACTGTTGCACATACTGAGGTGGGCTCCCAGTGTACTCCATGACTTTGAGGGGGGGGCGATGTTGACCACATTGGGGTGTGCTCCCAGTGTACCCATGACTTTGAGGGGGCGATGTTGACTACATTGGGGTGTGCCCCAGTGTACCCATGACTTTGAGGGGGGCGATGTTGACCACATTGGGGTGTGCCCCAGTGTACTCCATGACTTTGAGGGGGGGGCGATGTTGACCACATTGGGGTGTGCTCCCAGTGTGGCACAGAACGGGGCAGGGGCTGGAACATGTCGACGACAGGCGGCTTTGATTAAGGGGAGGCACACTGGGGTGGGCTCCCAGTGTGCCACACAATCTTGGGAGGCTATTTGGCATGCTAACAGGGGTACTGTGCACCCCTGAAGTCGGCTTTGTAAGAATCGTGCAGCAAGCAGTGGCAGCAGCCACTGCCACTATGTTTATTGAAATACTTCACCAGGAAAGGCATGTTGGGAGGCATATCATTGTGCCGCTGCATGACGTGCTTGTGTCTCATTGCAGCAGCACTTTCTTTACAAGTTTTGACCACTTTACATATTTCATGTGTGAGCGCTTGCATGCTGGCTTATTGGGAAATGAGGGACGCACCTACTAAAGCATGCCCTGCATTCATCCACACTGACGCACCTCCAAAATCTGCTGCTGACGCAAGATGTTGGCTTGCACGGAGTTGCAAGCCAACATAAAAAGTGTGGAAATTACATGCAAACAACTTCATTCATGCACTAGTTAGGGTTTCTGTCACATATTTCAAAGTATGGAAATATGAAGTTAGGGTTCACAACCATAAAGCCCCTCCCACACTTACACCCTGGACAGAGTTACACACATTGGGGAGATCCCTTGAACTCATCAGCCTTAATGCCAACACCTCACATTGCAGACACTGACAGGTGTCAAGAGGTCAATTTCAAATCATGTGCCCTAATGCTCAGTGCAGTACATAAATAAATAAGCAACTGTCCTACACTGTCCCCATATCAGCTTATTTACTTATGTACTGTTCTGACCATTAGGACACATGATTCTAACTGTTTAAAAAAGAACAGCACACTGCAAATTACTGCTGATGTGCCAACTTCTTGTTAACTACATGTAGCACAAAGCTTTGCATCTTTGCATGTCATCAACAGTTTGCCAGTCAAGTAAACCTGACAAGTAAGACTTGGGCCAGGATTCACAAAAAAAGCAAAGTGCTGTGCAAATGTTTGCACTGCACCTGACGGTTGCGCTGGTGGGCAATCCTGCTATTCACAGTCTGATAGCAGGATGCATTATCTGACTGTAAAAAGGAGCAGCACTTACCCAGGAAAACCACCAGGAACCCTAGTATTGCTGCCCCCACATCCAGCCAGGAGAATGGGCCAGCAACAATAGCTCACATACGCTATGATCTTATTCACATAAGTGGCCATGCATGCAGCAGTAGCCACAGACATGGTCAGACATTTCCAAATATTTCATGAAAGTTTTAAATGATGGCTCTTCCAATATAATGTTTGCATATGTTTTAACTAATGTTTTACAGTCTGTTTCTGCTTGTGTTGGCTTACATTGCATATTTGTGTTTGTTAACTTGTCACTAATGAAAACGGGCAGTATTGCTCATTAGCTTACAAGTATAAAAAATTAAAAAATTAAATGAAATAAAAATATATCTGTCCTTTTCCCTGAAAATGGCATCATCATTGCAGTGTTTAGAGCTATGTCTCTTGGATGTCAGGCCCTACTGGATAGTCTCCAATTGATGACTGACACTTAATCCCAAGAAGATTGAACTGCTCTTTATGAGGACTAGGACTGTGTAGGGGCTGAATAGTATTTGCCAAACACCATGAATAGTAGGGGTCCTTGATGTCTGGGAGCCCTTCTTGAATAGGAGCAATTCATATTCTTGGTTTCTATTCAGCAAACTGCAGAAATACATAAATAGAAAGGAGCCAGCCCCTGCCCTTCTCCCCAGTCCAAACTCAGTAAAATAATGTAACCCCCATACCCCCACCCTCTGGGGACACCTCAACTCCACCCTCCTTCCACCACCACTCACAATTGTTTGTATTATGATCCTAATATGGGTGATTGGTACAACCCACCTGACTCCAAGGTCAGCCACTGTCTTCATGGTTTGTGCTAAACAAATTAATTCCCTAATGACCCCCCATTCCTCTAACCTGGCAGCACCATGATTCCACTCTTCATCCCCAGTCATGATATCCGAAGGCTCCACTTTCATTCATCCTGCTATGCCCTATGCGCTGTCTTTTATTTAACAGCTTACTTAATTCTTTAATGCACCCCCCTTTCTTTACTGAGCCACTGATTACTGCCTAAACAAGCTATCTGCATTGCCATGCTGTGACCCACTGTCCTGCTTAATGTCCGTATTATAGGACTGCAGCAGCAAGCTGCATCTTAACAATTTGGGATTTTGCCCACGGGTCATGTGGAGCCATGTAAGGGTGTTGTGATCAGTGACCAATATGAATGCCTTCCCATACAAATAGAGTATGGCTGAAGCTTCTGCACAGCCCAGACTATACCAAGACACTCTTCCTCAGTTGTGACATTGGCCTTCCCTCTGGGCAGCAGCTGAGCTCCCAGACACCTCCACCACTCATGAAGCCCCTGTACAGCTTACCTTCCCCCCTCACTTTGCGGGAGCTCATAGACACCAACACCGCTCATGAAGGTACATAGCTACATTCCAAGCACAGAAGATCACACATATAGTGCAAGGCTGCTGGTAGACTTGTTTTGAACATGGCACCATTTTCCAACTACAGAGCCTGCTATTTCTTTCAGCAGCAGTCTGAGCCTGTAATGTAACTCTTAGGCTGCCAACAGAATTAGAATGTATAGAAATTTTGGACTGATGTATCAGTCTGCGGCACATCAAGGGTTAATTTAGCTGCAGTCAGCTCTCTTCCTGTAGTTACAATTATTTGCTGCCAGCATGTGATTTAATTGTTTCTTTTTTTTTTCATTTTTAATTTCTTACCTGCAGATTCTACTGTAGGACCACTAGAGATCACCAAAACACTAAAGTTCTCAGTTGCTGATCCCTTACCTCCTCCAGATGCACCAAAACACAATGTAACATTGCTACAATGAGTTGGTCCTAGCTGTTCTCCTCCGCTTCAACTTATTTAACTATAAGGTGAATTCTCCAGTTCATCACTGTTTGCAAGCTCTCTGCCTCTCCCAATGTTAACTTCCCATTACTAGGCTGCCACCTTCTGCACTGTGCTAGAAAACTCAAGTCTGAAACTCCATCTGTCCTGTCCCTATGAATGATGACTTACTGGATGCAGTAGTGGCTGCGGCAGTCATTTGTTTCCTGTGTTGTGGTGATCTTCTTACAGCTGCCTATCTAAGCAATGCAAGGCAACCCAGGCAAAATGGCATACAAGGCTCTAATAGGTACCTGTGGGTCTCAGTGCATCACTCCCCCAATGCCTTGCTCATTTATAGTCTCCACAGAAAAGAAACTTGCTACTTACTAATGACAGGAATTAGACAACACTGTATGGCTCTCCAACTGTCAACCCTGGGCATTTACCCATGGTTCCAAATATTCTTTAACTCTCTCCTACTATCTGGGGATGTTGAGCAGAACCCTGGTCCTATGGCAATGAAAGCAGTGGTGTTTTCTCCCTTAACCCAAGCCTGGTTTAGAACAAAAGGATTAAAAATTGTACATATGAATATTCACAGTCTACACCCCAAGCTACCAGAGCTTGAAGCATTTATTTTATTTTTATTTTACTATATCTTGGATTACACATGCCTTTGAGCATTGAGCTTTTTTACAAAGGTTCCACATCATAAGGTAGCAGAGTGGCTATACAGGACAAATAAAGTAAGGAACAAATAAGTGTTAAAAAGGAAAAAGAAACCAAAGACATAATGAGCAATCAACTTGAATAAACAGAGACAACAGATGCAAATCAGTTACAAGCACAAGAAAATATTTACAGGCAGTTAGTTATCAGCCAATGGGCTGTGTCAAGAGGCAAAAAGGGCATAGAGTGGAGGAAGGGATGAAAGGGGTGGGGGACAGGGGCTGGGAGGGAGTATAGAGAGAGAGGGATGGGTAGATGGTAGGTGAGAGGGAAGGTAGGGCAGGAGGAGAGAGGTTATGGGGAGGAGAGGGAGAGAGAGGGGGTCAGAAGCAAAGTGCTGTGTTGTTATTATTGAGGAACAAGAGATAAGGTTAGGTATTTTGGGGAGGGGTTTATAGAAGGCAGTTACAGGATTTAGTTTTTGAGAGAAGCAGTCAGAGCTTGGATTTGAACAGGCCAAGCTTAGGCTTGGAGGAGATGTTGCTACTGAGATCATTCAACTAAAGGGGAGCCCGGTGGGTGAATGATCTTTGTCCCTGGGAGGTTCAGCAATGATGGTCACTCTGTTACTTTCCAAACTTAATCGGCATCTCAGAAACTGGGCTCAGAACTACTGGGCTCATGCATGAGGTAGCACTCCCAGGATATTCAGTCCTTAAAAGACATCGGGTATCCACACGGGGTAGGGGTGTATTAATAGATGTCCGCTCTCACCTAGTTGCTGTCAGATTGGGCTTACCCCCCATGAAGGATTTCCCTTGGGAATCCACCTTCATATCTGTCTCCCTGGGCAGTTAAGACATTAAGTGTAGACTGCATCTACACCCCCCAACTGCAGTCTTCAGGCATTGCCCTCCCTTACTTACTGCCTCACTGAGCTCACTCCACAGAACTTATTGTATGGGGCAATGTCAATCTCAATTGGCTTGGCCCAAACCAGAAATCATTTCAGTCATCTCTGGATAATGCTTACCTTACTCAAATAATCACTGAGCCTACTAGACTTAATTTAAGATCAGGCAACCATACATTGTTAGATTGGATCCTAGCAAGTAGGGTAGATAGAATCAGAGCCCTCTGGGGTTCTCCCCTATACTCTTAGTGACCATTCTCTGGTCTTTTGTAAATGGAAAAACAATTCTCCCAACCCCCCCCAACCATATTGTGGCTAGGTACCTCTCCAATGTCAGTGAATCTGTCTTCCTTTATAGCATTATGAAAATCAACTGGTGATCAATAAATGACCTTCACAGCGTAGAGAAGGCACTTGCCTACTTATACACAATTTCACTAATATTGTGAATAGATTCAGTTCTGTTAGACAGTGCAGGGAAGAAGGTCTCTGTGGCTCATGGCTCAACAGTGAGCTCTGTAAAACCTCCAGACTTAAAGATAAAACCTGGCTACAATACAAACTCTCTGGGCTACCCTCTGACTGGCAGTCCTACAGATCCCTTTGGAATACCTGCAAAAGCACACTTCTAAGTATACCCTACACTGTTTTTTACTGTACTGTACATATAGTCCTTCATTGTATGTAACTAATTCCGGGTCACCCCTGAAAAAGGGACTTCTAGTCTCAGAGGGCTTACCCAGTCATCAACATTCAAATAAATAAATAATATATGGCTGGGTGTTTCTCCCCCATATGGGTTGCCTCATTCAGAACCACCCCAGCTCATGACTGGATGCATCTACATGCATAATGAACTTTACAGAATACCAGCGCTTGATGGCACAGATGACTGGCACAATGCCTCCTTCAGTTGGTAGAACACTATCTCATAGCGGTCCATCCACTGAACCGTTTCTGGCATTTTCATGCTAGTGGATTGGATGGGGGCTTGGTCATGCTGCTGAGGTTTGGCACAAATTTGTGGTAGTACCCTGCCATCCTTAGGAAACCTGCTGCTTTTCTCTTTGTAGTGGGCATGGTCCATCCCTTCATGGCCTCAGTTTTTACCAGCTCAGGTGATTGTACCCGCATCTTACCCTGTGCCCAAGGTATGATTCTGGGATTCACTGGAGGAGCTCTGACATGGCTGACCTCATACCTGGTTGGTAGAGTCCAAGTGGTTTCTTTGGGGAACTTTTGGTCTGGCCCGCTACCTGTTGTCTCGGGGTCCCCCCAGCGTTCCATCCTGGGTCTGCTCCTCTTTAATATCATATAAATGATGTAACTTTTACAGATGCATCCATTACATTTCATTTGTTTGCAGATGATACTATTATATATACATCTGATGAATCAGTAAGTAAAATACAGGACAAATTACAAAAAGCATTTAACGAATTACATATTTTTTTTAAGAATAGTAAATTGATTCTTAATGCAAAAAAAAATGTTATTTTCCAGAACTACTGAAATTTAGGAAGACTGGCCCTTAGGATTGGTTACCCTGGGGGTTCCCAATTCAGCAGTCATGGGCCTATAAATATCTGAGGCTATGGCTGTACAAGTCCCTGAAGTGGGATGTTCACATAGACAACCTGGCTAAGAGCATAGGGAAAAGACTGGGGGCCTTGTATAGAATTAGATCTTGCCTGACTACAGACAAAAAAAAGAGGCCGGTGTGTTCTGTGATACTACCTCTACATGGCTATAGAGACATCTTATATATGAATAGTTTAAAAAGGGATTTAGAGAGATTAGATATTTACTATGGTAGATTAGCTAGGTTTATATTAAATGCCCCAAGATTATCTCATAGGTGCCAGTTGTTTGACAAGTACTCTCCAGGAGAGAAGACAAGAACATTTGCTTGCCTTTATTTATAAAGACGTGGTTGATAAACTTCCCCCTTACATAGTGTCCCATTTAAAATATGGAGGCAAAGATGTCTCAAGATCTGCATCAGTGCTGGACTTTGCGCTTCCGGTATGTAATCTAGAAATAGGTCGCCAAATGGTGTTCTATCAGGGTGCACATTTGTGGAATAAAATCCCACCAGACTTAAGAAAACCAGGGGAGATAAAAACCTGGAACTTAATTAACAAGCATTTGTCAACGCCGAATGTTGTCGCGCTGGCATTGGCAGTGGCGGAGGTGGAGAGGCATAGCGCTGTGAGTTTGTTAATGTGTCCCAAAAGGTGATTTTGCACAGCAAGTTCACCACTGTGCGGCAGAGCTGCGGAAACGTGTTTT
Organism: Neoceratodus forsteri; assembly: GCA_016271365.2. Taxonomy (NCBI): domain Eukaryota; kingdom Metazoa; phylum Chordata; order Ceratodontiformes; family Ceratodontidae; genus Neoceratodus; species Neoceratodus forsteri. Next base: position 32,304,516 of record CM028129.1, read on the forward strand.
GGGCAGGCTGTGGAAAATGGCAGTTGGACTGTTGATAATGAGGTGTGCACAAATGCCAGTGGTGAAAATGTGACATGAAAATATTGCAGATTGACAAAGTTACAAGGGTGCATAGAAACTGCGCAATGCAAGCTTGCAACACAATCATTGTCTGGACTTTCGCCACCAAATTTTCAACATAGGCATTTTAGGACCTCTGCTGATGAATAGTGTCACCATCATTTCCTGAAAGTGTCCCTAAAAGTGATTTCACACTGTGACCGTGCAATTCTGCATCGGACGTGTGAAAACACATTTCAGCCAGCTGTACTGTTCATAAGGAGGTATGGAAAAATGGCAATGATGAACAGCTAGAGTGAAAGTATTACAAATTCACAAAGTTACGAGCATGCGTGCAAACTGCTCAACGCACGCTCATAAAACACAATTTTATTGACTTTCATCCCTAAATTTTCAACATAGGCATTTTAGGACATCTGCTAATGAACAGTGTCACTACCATTTTCATAATGTGTCTCGAACACAGGCTTTCCACAGTGACCGCACTAGTGTGCATCTGAACTGCGAAAGCAATTTTAGTCAGGATGAAAAAGACAGCTGTACTGTTCATTAGGTGGTGTAGAACAATGGCACTTGGAAAATGTGGAGTGAAAGTATAAGTTTGCGAACTTACGAGCGTGCATGCAAACTGCGCAACGCACGCTTGTAACACAGTCATTTAATGGAGTATTGTCACCAAATTTCCAACACAGGCATTTTAGGACCTCTGCTCATGAACAGTGTCACTGTCATTTTTGTAATGTGTCCCAAACAGTGATTTTGCACACCGACTGTGCTATTCTGCGCTGGAAGTACGAATACACATTTACGGCAAGGAAGTGAAAAATGACAGCTGTACGGTTCACAAGAAGGTGTGGTAAAATGACAATTTTTTTATTTTTTTTTATTTAGTTGTTTAACCAGGTATAGCACACTAAGCTGGAAGCTTTTTTACAGGAGCAACCTGGGAGCACAAGGAGGTTAAGTGACTTGCTCAGGGTCACACAGTATGCAAGTGGAAGCTGTGGGATTCAAACCCAGGTCTGGTGTGAAAATATTGCAAATGCACTAACTTATGAGCATGCATTGCACAGTTGCTATGCATGCTCATAAAACAGTCATTTTATGGAGTATTGTCACCAAATTTTCAACACAGGCATTTTAGGACCTCTGCTCATGAACAGTGTCACTGTTATTTTCGTAATGTGTCCTGAACACTGATTTCACACAGCAACCATGTTATTCTGTGTTGGAAGTGCGAAAACACATTTTGGGCAGAATGTGAAAAATGACAGCTGTACGGTTCACATGAAGGTGTGGTAAAATGCCAATGTTGAGAATCTGGCATTAAAATAGTGCGAATCGCTAACTTATGAGCATGCGTTGTACAGTTGCTATGCACAATCGTAAAACAGTCATTTTTGATTTTCCTATCAAACTATGCAACAATAGGCTTTTTGAGCCCTCTCATGAACAGTGACACTGTCATTTTATCGTCCTGAAAGGTGATTCAGCACAGTGACTGTGAAATCACCTTTTGGGACCTAATAATGCCATGACAGTGCAAGAATTCATGAGAAGGGGTATCAAAAACCCCATGTTGAAAATTTGGGGCCAAAATTCGCAAAAATGCCTGAGATATGCACTAAAGTTGAAAAACCCCTATTCATTCCATTATAGAGCTTACTGGCATTTCTTCAGTTTGCGGTCGGCTTTGAAGAGTGCAGACGTGTTCCCATCCCACAGAAGATCATTGCGCCAGACTCTGCAGGTAAGTGTGGGGTGAGGGGAGTGAGGGAGGCAGGGTGCACAGTGGGTGGAGTGCGGGTGGGAGGGATATCAAAACTACGAGGACCGTTTTCATTTTACAGGAAAAAATGAAAAAACACAGCGTGGGACAGTTTTTTTACAGAGTTTGGCACGCTGGGGTGGGCTCCCAGCATGCCATCTAACTGTTTGGGGGTGTCTGTAGCCGACGGGGATTAGAGCACCCTTGTCAGCACACAACACGGGGAGAGAAAGGAAGTAATGCTGACAGGGATTGAGGCACCCCGCCTGCACACAAAAAGCGGGGGTCGCGAGCCGAGGGGACTGGGCACCCTTGGCATTCAACAATTGGGGGTTTATGCTTATGGGGGAGTGGGCTCCCTGTCGGCTACAAAGAAAGCAGGAAGGGGGTTAACCGACAGGGGGATTGGGCACCCCCGAAGTCGGCAGTAGTTAGGTGGCGCCTGCTTGCTGACCATCCACATAATGGCAGTGAGCACAGCAAGAAAAGGCCCGCTGCGTATGACGAGCTTTGCTCAGATTGCAGTGGACCTTTTCTTAGATGTTCTCACTCCATTATGTATGCATGGTGTGGCTCCGGCATGCAGGCTGATTGAGGAATGCGGGACGCACCTACTGGTGCATGCCCTGCATTCGCCCAACAGCGACCCCGCCTCCAAAGCTGCACTGTCCCACGATGTTGGCTGCGAAAGCGTGCCAACATAAAAAGTGGCAAAGACATCTTAACAATAAACCAGAACAATGTTGTCAACATGTTAGTATATATGGAAGACAGTTAACAATCATGTTGTTGAGGACACAAACGATGGTTGGTTATTGAGGTTAGGAGGTATAGGTGTATTCCATGTTGACTCCTGAAAATGTTTGGCTTAAAATGTAATGCTTGTTTTTTTTAGAATTTTCCTTTATTACTAGTGTATATGATCATGTCTTTTGAAATTACTAGTTAACTTATTTTATGTATATTTAAATTCTTGTCCTTTTTTTTGTACTTGTTGTAACATCATTACAGGACCTCGTTGTAAATGAATCTGTGACTCAATCAAGTTTTATCCTAATTCATAAAAATACATTTTATGAATAAAATATTTTTACTACTACTGACACCTCTGCCATCCCTATTTAGAACTTCTCCATCTTGGCTGTCAGTTCTGGTCATATGGTTGAGCACATCAGCCACATGCCTGACGTGGTCATCCCATGTCATACTATAGATGGTGATGTCATCCATGTACATGACTGAAATGTCACCTGCCCCAGACAGAAAGTGATCTATTAGCCATTGTAAGGTTGCTGGTGCAGTCTTCATCCTGGATGACATTACTTAAAACTCAGATAGGCCAAACAGAGTGATGAAGGCTGACCTCTCTTTGGCTTCATGGATAAGTGTTACCCGCCAATAGCCATTTGTCAAGCCTATGGTGGTAAGAAACATGGCTCAGCTCTCTAGGACCTCATCCATCCTAGGCATAGGGCATACATCTGACTCTGGCTAGGTACATCTCTGTGAACCCAATGAGCTTCTTAAGCCATGACCTGAAATTCTGGATGTACATGACAGCAGATTCTCCTTGAGAAGCAAATGTACCCTTCCATTCATCCATTACGAAATCTGTGGGACACAATGCTCTATGGTAAAACAGGAGCTTGAAGAGTTTGAATTCTGCGGACTCCTGGGGCACTTCTATACATGTGAATAAGAGATTGGTTAAGTACTTGTACCAGTCTCTCATGTGCTGGATGGCGAATGCCATTAAGATGGATTTAAGTGATGCATTAACACACTGACCATATTGTTAGTCTGGGAATGGTATGGAGAGGCCCTGAGCTGCTACATTCCACACTTCTCCTGTAGACTAGTCATTAAGGAGACTTAAAACAGGTGCCCTGGTCAAACAGAATCTCCTGAGGAAACCCCACCTGGCTGAATATCCCCAGCAATTTGGGGATATTTCCTCTTGTTGGCCACTTTTCCCACCTTGGTGGAGGACAAAGCCATAGAATCCAGGTACCTTATTGAATAGTCCATGGCCATTAAATGTGCCTCATGCCTATGCAAATCTGGGTGTTGAGTGGCCCCACCATGTCCACAGTAACTCAACAAATCTTTTCTTCATTTATAGGTGGGGGAATCAAAGTTGCTTTAGCCTTGTGCCTACCCTTTCCCACCATCTGACAATGTGTACAGCTCTGGTAGTGGTTTGTATGTCCTTAAAGATACTGGGCCAGTAAAAGTTGTTAGTCAACCACCTTTTTGCATGGCTGACTCCTAAGTGCCCAGAAAAGCATACATCATTGACTAGGGCCAGAAGCTGCTTCCTATGGTCCTTTGGAACCATCTGCCAGAGTAACCCATTCTCAAGTCCTCCCTTTAGAACCCACACATGATATAGGAGCCCATTCGTTCAGCATACCTCCCTTTTCTCTGAACTCTGAGAGTCATCTTCCACCCTAGTGGCTTACTCCCTTAATTTTAACAGGGATGTGTTCGCTTGCTGAGCTCTCCCCAGCTTCTTAAGCCTGCCCTTCCCTAAGCCACGATCTCCGGTAGGAGAGCAGACTATGGCTGCACTCTTCCCATTCTGTATCTGTGGTTCAGGACTGCTGCACCCAGCTTCTTCTTCAGTTGCAACTTCCCCTGCTGCTGAGGGAAGGGCTGTTTCTTTCTGCACTGCCTCCTCTGTGTCCTCAGGAGCTGGTTCCCTAACTTTACTACTGGTAGTTACCCACACAATGTTGGCTGAACTATTAGAGTTATTACCCACTGTTACCTCAACAGGAAGGTCCAGTACAACACCCACCTCCCATATGCCCTGCCCACCTTCCCAGCTTAAAGAGATCTGGGCAATTGGCAGTAAGACTGAATGAACCATATCTCCTCTAATTCTGGAAAACTGGCCAAGCAGGATATGTTCCTTGTGAATTAAGTCCTGCTATACCAGTAAAATGGAGGCCCCAGTGTCCCTCAATCCCAGGGCTACTATCCCAATGACTTACACAGGATACATGTGTGCAGTGAAATTAGTAGGAACTGCACTCTGGGTACAAGCAACTAGTTGCTAAGATCATCAAGAGCTACCCCCTCTACCTGCACTTGCCAATTTTATTGCTTTTTGTACAGTCATACAATAGGTGTCCTAGTATTGGTAAGGTTGCCACCCATCCCATTTCCCACAAGACAGTCCCATTTTTTACACCCCCATCTTGTCACCTGCGTCAAGTGTCAGTGGGATGCTAAATGTCCTAATTTTACAAAGGCAGATGAACAGCAGGAAAGGCATTGGGCTGGAGCTGCACTTATTTATCCTTTCTTAGCTCAGGCCATCAGGTCAGTGTCTCATTCCTGAATCATGATCCACACAGCTGATAAAACAGCAACTGTGTCATTTGCTATGACTAATACCAGATCCGATCCCTTCCCACACACTGCAATGGAAGTCAGTATAGGGTAGTAGTTTAAGGCTTTGAACTGCAAACCTGGAGACCTGGGTTTGAATCCCACAGCCCCCACTTGCATACTGTTTGGCTCTGAGCAAGTCACTTAACTTCCTTGTGCTCCCAGATCACACCTGTAAACAAGCTTTCAGCTTAGTGTGTCTCTCCTGGTTAAAAAAAAAAAAACTCTGTCATCTTCCAAGTCTCGAGAGGAGACATTTATTACCTATTCCTATTTTATTACCTAAAGGTATTTCAGTCATCTAAAGGAGTAACATCCCCATGCCCCATGAATGATAACCTGTATATACCCATAGCAGCAGGAGCAGTGGAACAAAAGAGGGGCAGATGTTCAGATCAGCTCGTCTTGAGACTGGCACACACTAATGCATCTCACATTTCCAAGGGGTCTCTTAAACAGACATTTTACACTGCAAAGGCTACATAACACATGGAATGGCCTGGTCTCTATAATGAAGTGACTGATTATATTACAGAAATGCCCTTTCCCCATTTTCTATACGGGTTAAACACTACATTTACCAGGCAGCACTATTAATAATTATTCTCGATAGCCAGGAGGAAGATTGTGCACCATTTTAAACATTTTAGTAGACAATTTAGGAAACAAGAATTAATCTTTTTTATACTGAGAGTGCATTATCCATGTATTGTTCATATATCCTGTAGGTCATACAATATGTGTCATCATTATTCTGCCTCTCTTTAATATATTTTAAATAGACCAAAAGGGGTCAGTTTGGTGTATGTAAAATACACTTTTTGCAATGTATAGAAAGTATACTGGGCATGTTATCTTTGAAACAACACTTATGTTGTAAGTTTAACTTTGTGTAACTTTTGATGTGTGCAGCAGGGGATGAGGGTGTATGTACAAATGGAAACCTCCTACACAGTTTGGAATGCCCACGAACTGCAGTATGTTGCCATCTATTGTACTTTTAAGACAATCCAGTGGTATCTTTAAAAGTATATTTATTTGAAGCATTAAAGTATTTGAATGGGAAAAACAACCACTGAGCTGCCTACCAGCTCATTTTCAACAGCATCTCAGCAATAGGGTAGTGGACTACAACAAGGCTACCAAAAAAGATCAAATACCTCCTGAGTTTTAAGAGCATGTTATCAAAATTGGTAAACAGGACCTTTTGAGATGGGGATGTGATGAGGGTAACATGTAGCAAAAGGAGATTATGCTCACTCACTAAAATGTTTAAAATGATGCACTATCATCCTACTGGCTAGTGGCTAATGAGAGTAATTAGTAACAATGCCACATGGATGGTAAATGCAGTGTTTATCCCTAACAGGAAAAGGGCATTTTGTTACATGAGTGGCTTCATTATAGAAACCAGGCTCTACCATGTGTTATGTAATCTTTGCAATGTAAAATGTCTGTTTAAGAGATCCCTTGGTAATGCAAGCTGTGTCAGTGTGCGCCAGTCTCCAGATGAGCTGATCTGACCATGTGACCCACTTTAGTTCTGCTGCTGATGCTATGGTTACATACATGTCATTACTGATGGGGCAGTGGGATCTTGCTACTTTAAATTGAATACCTTGAGGTAATAAACATCTGCTCTTAAGACATGGAAGGCTACAGTGTTGGAAGAGGGATGAATCTGTCATTAGTCACATGACAATTCCACACAGTTACTATAATGTTTTTCTTAAAACAGCTGCAAACCTAATGTTGTTACTGTGTGGTTGATCATCCCCTTTCTTCTTGTGGTCCTGCTGTAAATTTAGTATAGGATGGGAGTGGGGGTTTGCAGTGTAACTCACCTCTGCAGCCTGCCCAGGCAGAAAACAAACACTTGCAAGAGCCAATATGGCTGCAAAATAATGGTATTGTGGGGGGTGAGAATTGTATAAACTAGCACTTGTTGCACTAACCACTGAGCCACCTAACTGCATTTTCTAATTGTTGTGATACTCACACACTGACTAATACGTATATACATAAATGCATATATATTCCAGTGTAACATAGCAGTGCAGTATCAACACACATTTTTACAGATTAAAAAAAGACATAGAGGGGCAGTTTTTTCTTTTCAGGCTCTGAGGGACATCGGAGTGTGGGAAGTTACCACTAGACAACTCATTTAAATCAGCAATGACATGCATAAGGCTGAAACTGATCTAGATAGCCGGGGAATGTAGACTAACAATTTTTGCACTAATCACTGAGCAACCCAATTGCACTTTCTAATTGTTGAGATTCACACACACTGACTAATACATAGACACATATATGCTATATATATATATATATATATATATATATATATATATATATATATATAGATATACATTCCAGTATAACATAGCAGTGCACTGTCTACACACACAGTGCATTGCCACACACGGACTAACACACATACACTGCCTTATATTGCATTTATTTACTTATATGTCTAACCCTAGCTTTTACTGTATTTAGGATAAGCACTGTGTTTTGCACTAACTCATTGTGCTAATCTATGGCATGACTGGATACTAAGGTAGTGGACCAGGGAGGTGTGGTTGATGTGGCATATCTTGACTTCAGAAATTCATTCAACACTGTTCCCCACAGAAAGCTGATTAACAAACTGCGCTGCCTTGGGGTGGATCCTAAAATAGTTCTGTGGGTGGAGGATTGACTAAACATCAGAAATCAGAGCATTGAGATAAACAGGGAGTATTCTGGAGAGGGAGAGGTGATAAGCAAGGTGCCACAGGGGTCAGTGTTGGGACCAGTCCTCTTCAATGTCTTTACTGGGGACATTGTAGAGGGACAGGAGGGGAATGTATGCCTATTTGCAGACAACAAAAAGGTATGCAATAGGTTTGACAATCCAGGGGGTGCTGAAAGAATGAAGGAAGACCTTAAAAACTGGAGAAATGGTCTGAAGAATGGCAGCTTGGATTAAAAGCAAAGAAGTGCAGGATCATGCACATAGGGCAGAAGAACCCAGGGGCAAAAAATGAACTAGGTGGGGAGGTACTGACAGTCACCAAGCAGGAAGGGGACCTGGGAGTTATCATCTCAGAGGACCTAAGAGAAGCTAGGCAATACGATAAGGTGGATGGAAAGGCTAGCCAGATTCTTGGATGCATAGGGAAGGGTATCATGATTAGAAAGAGGGAGGTCATCTTGCCCCTGTATAAGACACTTGTGAGACTGCACCTTTAATGCTGCATCCAGTTCTGGAGGCCCCATCTGAACAAGAACATAGACAGGGTGGAGGTGGTGCAGGGAAGAGCAGGTAAAATGGTGAAGAGTCTATGGGATAAGACCTATGAAGAAAGACTAATGGAGTTAAATATTTGTTCCCTGGGGGAAAGGAGGGTGGGTGGAACATGATTGTGACATACAAATACATCACTGGTATAAACAGAGTACATGAAGGAAGCAGCTTACAAAGTAAGAAATGCTCCAATTCAAGGGGGCACAAGATAAAGTTAGAGTGACAAAGGCTCAGGGGAAACATGAGTCTATATTTTTTTCATGGATAGATTGGTGGATGCCTGAAATAGTCTACTGGAGGGAGTGGTAGGGGCTAAAACAGTCACAGAATTTAGGAATCAGTGAAATACACACAAGGGTATCCTGGAGGCAAAGGATGGGGCTCCAGAGTTCAGTTTGGGCATGGGGCCACTAGCTGCTGGATCTGGGGATTGCTATATGTTAAGAACAGTAAGTGCAGTTCAATGTACAGTATTTCAATGGGTTTTCAACTGCACTTACCTTTTTTATCATATAACAATCACCGGTTCCAGCAGCAATATGTGTCTTCCATGGGACAGTGGATCTTCTCACTGAGATCTGTTCAGGTGTGTGAGGGTGTGTGGGGGTCTGAGGAGTTTGAGTGGTGAGTGCTCAATGGGAGGTCAATCGGTGGATGTTGGATTGCATCAGTGACTGACCTTTTCTACAGATTAAAAAAAGACATTGAGGGACCATGTTATTCTTTTCAGGCTCCGATGGACATCGGAGGGTGATGGGTTGCCACTAGATACCTCATTTAAATTAGTAATAACATGCATAAGACTGAAACTGATCTAGATAGCGGGGGAATGTAGACTAGCAATTTTTGCACTAACCACTGAGCCACCTTAGTGCACTTTCTAATTGTTGTGGTACGCACAGACTAATACATATACATGTATATTCCAGTATAACATAGCAGTGCACTGTCTAAACACATTTTTACAGATTAAAAAAAGACATTGAGGGACCATTTTCTTCTTTTCGGGCTCCGAAGGACATCGGATTGTAAGGGGTTGCCACCAGACAACTCATTTAAATCAAACCACTGAGCCACCTTTCTGCACTTTCTAATTGTTGTGATACACACAGACTAATACATATACACATATATGCATATATATTCCAGTGTAACATACAGTTCAAGTCACATTAAGTTTTCCCTCCAACTCACTGACTTAGCATTTTTAAGTGAGTTCCTTAAAGAGCTACTGACGCCGCAAGGAAAACTTTGAAAAAACATAATAATTAGGTACAATTCAGCTTGCATTCCATATATTTCTCTTTCCATTATTTATTACTGAGTAAATTTGCATGAATATATGATCTTTATACTGTAGAGTTCCCTTGGAGTTCATCTGCTTCTGTAGCTTACTCCCTACTTTAAGTCATAGTCCTCTGTTGTGACATCACAGCCTGTTGCCATGAGAGTAACTGTGATGTCACAAGCAGTGTGCATTATGACCTAAGGTATGGAGAAAGCAATGGGAATAGATGAACTGCTCAGGAGCACAGACCCTGTTTTCATGCAAATGACCTCAGTAACAAATAATGAGGAGGAGGAATACAGAATGAATGTAAAATACAAGCTGAACGGTATCTAAATATTAAGTTAAAGTTCTCCAGAAGGTGTCAGCTGCTCTTTAATGTGTCCACTGCTCACTGCAATTAATTAATAAATGTTTCCTAATGGTTTGTTTCTGGCTGCTATTCAGTTTCAGCTTACTGTACTTTGCAGTTCTCTGGAAATGTTTATCAATGCAGTGTATGAGCAGTGCACATATTAAAGTGACACTGTCAGCTTTCAGCAGTTATCCTGAACTTGTATGACCAGTGTGCCTATGATAAAATCTATGGTGAAATAAACTAGTCATATGTGCCAGTATGAGTAACAGTAAGATCTGTTACCTAAAATTAAAAAAATATATACTTTAGCATGGACCAAGCACATCACCTTAGTGCTTGGCCGACCTTCGGCTGCCAGATGCCTCTTCTCAGTGTGAACACATATTGAGCATGTGCAAATTTCCTGAGCAAGTGTAGCAAGTATGAGTGATAGTTGGGGCTAAAACTACATGCTTTTCTGAGCCTGGGGATCTTTGTAAGAGTAATGAAGAGCATTGCACGTCTTACTTTTACCACTTTGAAAAATGGGACTGTGATCCTGAGCACGTGTGTTACGTCTATGGAAACATCACTCTCATGCTAAGAATCACAGTCTTGTTTTTCAAAGTGGTAAAAGTAAGACTTGCAATGCTCTTTTTTTATTTTTACAAATCAGCAATCAGAACAAGACATCTGAAGGAGTTTTGTGATTTTTGTGGCATGGACCATGAATCCCTTTTAAAGTGTGTGCCAAGCAGATAGCTGTCATTACTTCCAGTGATTGAGAGAACTGTAAACAAGCATTTGTCAATGCCAAACATTTGTGGTGTGCACTGGTGTCATGGGGGGAAGGGGTTGAAAATTGCTTCAGTGAAGTTGTTTGTGAGGTGGAGTCCCAAAAAACATATGCTGAAAATTTGGGGCAAAAATAATTAATAATAGTCAAGTCATGCCACTAAGTTGAAAAATCTATTGAAATACATTGATACTGAAAACCCCATTGAACTACATTGAAGCGCTTACCTCAGTTCACAACTGGGCTTTGAATGCGAAGACATGCCTGCTGTCCAAGGTAGATTTTGGAGATGGACCTCTGGTGGGTAAGTATGGGGTAGGGAGGAGTGTGGTGTGGCGAGTCCTGAGTGGGAGGGTAGGGGGTTGGGTAACAGTGGAACGGACAACAATGGGTGGTTTTCTCTTTTACAGGGAAGAAAAATGATGACGGTCAGTTTTATTTTTTTCAGAGAGTTTGATGAACAGAAGAAGACAATGAGGGATGGGGCACCTCCAGTGTATGTATACTGTTTAGGGAAGGGTTACACAGCAGACAACAATGGACGGACAGATGAGGACACTGGGGGATTGGGCAACCCCACTGTCTGTATACTGTTTAGGGGAGGGGGGTTACACAGTGGACAATGATAGATGGTTCTCTCTTTTTTTTTTAAGATAAAAAAATAAGCATTTGTCAATGCCGAATGTTTGATGTATTGAAAGATCATCAGCACCTCCACCCTATCCTGTAACTTTTCAGAGATTTCCCTCTTCTCAGGTTCATTATTTGGGCTTCTTTGCATTAAACCTCAGTTGCCACTCCTCAGATCATTTTTCAAGCCTCTCCATGTCCCTGCTCATTTTCTCCACCCTTTCTGGAATATTCACTCTGTTACAGATGTTGGTGTCATCTGCAAACAGGAAGACAGACCTTTCCTTCTAGCCCTTCTGCAATGTCTGTAATGAAGACATTGAACAGGACTGGTCCCAGGACTTATCCCTGAGGTATCACACTGACCACCCCCCTCTCCCCGGATTGGATCCCATTACCACCACCCTCTGCCTTCTGTCCATCAGCCAGTTTCTAACCCAGGTTTATCATCTTGTGCCCTGTTGCCAGACTACTCATCTTGTTAAGCAACTTTCTATGTTGGACATTGTCAAAGGATTTGCTTAAATCAGGGTAGGTTACATTAAACATCCCTCCTTGATTTACTTCCTTAATGAGGCATTCGGGGTTCCAACCCTAACACCCCACCCCCACCCTGCAGAGACTGACAGGCATTGTGGTGTGCCTTGAGGACTTTGGCCCTAACGCTCACCCCATTCCATAATGAAATAAGCTGAGATGGGTGCAGTATAGGGGAATGGGTTGAACGTTTGGGCTGAAGACTCCAAGAACCACACCCTGATGCCTGTCACTGGCTGCAGGGTGGGGATGGAATGGTGTGAGCATTACTCCCAACGATCTCAAGGCACATGCCCAATGCCTGTCAGTCTCTACAGGGTGGGGGTGGGGATTACAGTTGGAACCCCAAAACCCCAGATGTTTGTTGGTATTTTGCTACAAATTTTCAACATGGGCTTTTTGGGACACCACCTCATGAACAGTGGCACTATCATTTCATTACTCAGTTCCAAAAGGTGATTTCATGCTGCAACTGTGCCATTCGGTGCCAAGGGTGCTAAAGCACATTTTGGGCAGGATGTAAAAAATGACAGTTGTACTGTTCATAAGGAGGTATGAAAAAATGGCAATGTTGCAAATCTAGAGTGAAAATATAAGAAATTGGCAAAGTTATGAGCATGCATAGAAATTGTGCAACACACCACCTCATTAACAGTGGCACTGTTATTTTGTTACTCGGTCACAAAAGGTGATTCCATGCAGCAACCATGAAATCACCTTTCAGGACAGAGGAACAAAATGTCAGTGACATGTTCATGAGATGAGGTCCCAAGAACCCCATGTTGAAAATTTGGGGCCAAAACTCCTAAAATGGTTGAGATATCAGCATAAGTTGAAACCCCATTTACTCCCATTTTACGGTTTACCTCTCATTCTTTCAGTTTGCCATTCGGCAAAGAGTGTCAATGTGAAGAGTGCAGATGTGTCCCGCTCCACAGAAGATTGCATCCGCCAACCTCAGAGGGTAATTATGGGATAAGGGGGGGTGCGGGGAGGTGGGTACACAGAGGGTAGGTCAGGATGGGGGGGGCGGGGAGACAACAAGGGACATTTTTTTGTTTTTAAAGGTAAAAAAAAAACAAGACTGCGAGGGAAGGTTTTCTTCATTTGCAGGTAAAGAAAATGAATATAAATTTAGGCACACTGGGGTGGGCTCTCAGTGTGCCACAATAGCGATGGGGAGGGGGATGCCGAGACAGGGATTGGGCATACCCAATGTTGGCTAGGGATATAAACAGGTTTGGGGGGGTGCATCCGACATTGGAAGTGGGCATCCTGGTGTCAGAAAGGGAAAGGGGGAAATTGTTTTACCAGGAAAGATACACTAAGTGGCAGCAGGGAAAGGGGACATTGTTTAACAAGGAAAGACACAAAAAGCCTCAGCTGAAGGGCTCGCATTTCAAAAGGACATTGTCGAGCAGAGTGTCGGCTCTCTCCTTTGAAATGTTTGCCAAGACGAGCTCCCTCAGCAAACCAGTGTCTTCAGGACAATGCCTACTGATTTGCCTGCCACAGACCTGCCCCTGCAGCACTGCTGGCCATTGGGCTCGCACCCCTCACACTTCTTTCTAGCAACTCTCATATCAACATGTTCAGCTGCGCGTGCGTGCTTGACAAACAAAAAATCATTTGGCCCTACAATCCTATTTGCTTTCGCACAGAGACGGGGATACTCTAAAACAACTCTAGCAACACTTCACTGACAATGAACATGGAGACAGAACACTGTCAACATTGCCACAGTGCTATTTTATTTTCAAAGTGCTCTTCCCGAGGACTTCTATGAACATGTACTCACACTGGAAAAATCACTAATCATAGCCATGAAAACATTTACAGTTGTGACTTCACTAAAGCAAAAATGTGAAGCTTGAGCAACAGACAGGATTTTTGGGTGAAGGCTTTGGATACTTATGAAAGATCTGGACATTGGTTCTTGTAACAAGCTGGAAGAAGAAGAAGATTGTGTCCTGTTCCTGGAAACTGTCATACAGTACTTGGAACTATGATGTCACTTTAGTGAACATAAATACTTAAAGAGGCTTTCTCGCCTGTGCTTAAAGGAACTCTTCACCTTCACTGATCTATTAGATGTTATTGCTGCCCTTTCCCTGCAGAAGGAAATCATAAATGAAGACATATTGTTTCTGCACTATTCCATTATCAAACCACTTATGTCAGACATGTGTAGACTGGATCTACCCCCAAGGGAAAGTGGAGGAAGATTTTCAGGGATGCACCAGACTTGCCTGCTCTTTTTCCTGTAATTGCCCAGGTGATAAGCATCCCTCAGATGCATTTGATTACGGTTTTCTCTCTTCTCAAAAAAAATGGACAGAGACAAGAAACCACTACTGAGTGGAACTGATAAAAGCAGAACTGATGGTCACAGTAAATGTCTACATGAAATGCATTGAATTTCATTCCAACATTGTTTGCAACACAGCCCCTCTGCCAGCAGTACAATCAAATGCCTAGTACAGTTTTTAAAGTGAAGAAATAACCTCTCTGTTTGAGACATATGTTCCTGTGTTATATTTATTGTTTTTTGGAAAAGTGGTGTGTTTAACTGTGCCTAACATGATTGTTTCATAACTAATGACTGTTTTAAGTAAAATCTTTTGTATTGCAGTACAACACTGTTTTGATCTTGAAATTACTATATTTAACCATTTGATTATCATACTCTGTACATAATTCAGTTTGAAGTTTAATTCACAGGTACAGGTACATAATATGTAATTTGTATGACAAGCCCTGTAAACCTGTGCCTTGTAGTAGTGACTCATGGCACTACATCCAAAATGGCCATTTAAGATGCCACCACATGTGTCCAGCATGCAGCATAGTTTCTGTCCTGAGTTGGACTTCCACAGAGGTAGTAACATTATATATTTGGCAGATACAACATCTGCTTTCCCCTGACTACTTACTTTGTAAAACATTCGGCTTCCTTTTTTGTTCAGGATCAGGCTGGTTTCCCTTTTGGTTTCCTCCCCTCAATTTCTCTTAAAACCACTCAGTGGTCCTTGCCCATTGTCTTTGTGCTGCGTGTATGGTCAGCTGGGTATGAACTCATCAGCTCTCTAAGATACCTCCTTCATGGAGGTAGGAAAAACATAGAAACATAGAAATTATCGGCAGATAAGGACCGCTAGGCCCATCCAGTCTGCCCATAAGACCTGTACTTGATTACAGCTTTTGAACCTCCCCCCAACCTCTATGGTTCCCCTATGCCTGTCTCATGCATATTTAAATCCAACCACAGTGCTCGCTCCCACCACCTTCTGTGGCAGACAATTCCATGTATCCACCACCCTCTCCACAAAGAAAACGCTCCTCACATTCTCTCTTAACCTGCCACTTTCCAATTTCATTTTATGCCCCCTAGTTCTTGTACTCCTCCTGTATTGGAAGATCCCCCCCCCACACCCTGTTTATGCCCCTGAGGTACTTGAATGTTTCTATCATGTCCTTGCTCTCCCTCCTCTCCTCCAGCGAGTACTTATAGAGGTCCCTTAGTCTCTCCTCGTAAGTCTTGTGGTGCAAGCCCTGTACCATCTTAGTCACCCTTCTCTGGACTGCCTCCAGCCTGTTAATGTCCTTTCAAAGGTGCAATCTCCAGAGCTACACACAGTACTCCATGTGAGGTCTGACCAGGATTTTGTATAACAGCATCACTACCTCACGCCTTCTGCTAATGATACCCTTTGCTATGCACTCCGACATGCAACTGGCCCTCCCTGTTGCCTTTGTGCTCTGTTTTGACATTTCTAGGTCATCTGAAATAGTAACCTACAGGTCTCTTTCCTCTGTGGTGACTGTCAGCACCCCCCCCATACTGTAGCTCTCCCCAGGGTTACTGTGTCCCAGAAACCATATTTTCAACTTCTCTGGTAGAGTCTTGAGAAACTGTTCCATGAGGAACACATCCTTGATCTGTTCCACAAAGCTAGCCATTGCACCCTCTAATCAATGTTGTAACAAATTGCCTAGCTAAACATATACTTCTGAGTAGCTCTCTCCCGGTGCCTTCCATAACCATCCAAATTTTTGTCAATAGGCCTCACAAGTCAATTCATAATACTTTAATAAGGCATGTTACACTTTAGTGTACTTCACGTAATCCTTATTGTCTATCCTGGTGAAGGCTTCTAATGTCCTGACTAACTGATTGCCTAATGCCCTGCCTAACTGCATGAGCAAGTCACTTAACTTCCTTGTGCTCCCATGTCGCACCTATAAACAAGCTTTCAGCTCAGTGCGTCTCCCCAGGTAACACAAAGGTATGAAAAAAAAAATTGCCAAGAAGCCTGGTCCAATTCAAATTGCCCACAAATTTTGTCAAAGGATTTTAAAAACAAATCAAGAGCACCTCTCTCCTGGTACTGGGGAAAATGTTGGAGTTAATGTTTACTCCTTGATGCCGGTACTTACAATTTATGGGGTGCTGTCTGGCACAGACTCTCCATCTCCATCTCATGTTTGTGATGTTGTTCTTCTCTCATCTGGATATCACACTGGTACTGCCTTTCCTGCTTCTCTCTCTCTCTCTTCTCTTCTCTTCTCTTCTCTTCTCTTCTCTTCTCTTCTCTTCTCTTGCTCATATCTTCCATCTTTGCCCTCTGCAGCTCAACATCTGCCTTTTGTCACTCAGCATCTCCCTTCACATTAACCACGGTGAGCTCCAGTTGCATCATTTCTAACTGGTAAGGTTTAGCAGTTTTCCCAGTTGTAGACTCTAGCACACTTGCCCTCTCCCTTGCCTCAGTCTCATGACTTTAGCCAGCAGTTAGTACTTTCACACTGCATCCCTAGTCATTTTTGTTGAGGATGTCTTTGAGGTTGGCATGTGGCTGGCCTACCTCAAACACAAACCCTCTTCTCTGTTTTTTTTTGGGGCTGTGGGAGGAGCCTACAGCTGTTTTACGAGATCTCTATAGCTCTGAAAACAGCTGATTGCAGTACCCCTTCCTTTAGACTTTTGGAAGTATCCTTCCAAAAGCTCAACGGAGCTTAAACCCCTCCTCCAAGATTGGACAACAGAATAACAGCCACACTATTTTGGCTGTTACTTCCGCATTCCGATGCATAAACTGCGAATGCTCACAACTCGTGCACATGCACAGAGTCATGCGCATGCGCAGTTCTGCACATACCACCATGTTGTGAATGGCACAATTGCCATGCAGTATTTTGTGTGCCCTCCCCAAGTCATGCCCAACATGGCATGTGACACATTGGGAGCCTACCCCAGTGTGTGGATTTGTTTTTTTTTCTGTAAATCATTAAACAGTCCCTCATCACATTTATTTTGTCCCTGGTGCCCCCCTGCCCAAGTCCTGCCCAACATTGGGGTGCCCAATCCCTGTGTCAGCAGTCAGCTGCTGGCCATGTAGGTGAGAGGTGTGCTGTGCCAGTCACAGGCTGGGGTCAGGTGGGGGTGCTGGGTGGACTGGCACATCTGGGTAGGGGGCCACTAGACTACCAGGGCTTGTCTGGGTGTATGCCACATTTGCGGCAGGTGACTCGGGGTCAGGAGCATGGGTGGGGGTTGACTGCTGCCACCCTGCAGGGCTATCTATGGTGGAGTCAGGGCAATTAGGGCTTAGCCATGGGCACTTATTGGAAGGCTTGGGGGTAGGGTGGGCAGCCCTGTGCAGCTGTTACTGTGTGGGGCGGGGGGAATGTATAGTACGGAGATGGGGTAGGGTGTGAGATGCCCATTGGGGTACCAACGGCGGTGGTCTGGGCATGGAGGGAGGGCACATGGACTGGGTTCTACAGGACCTCAGAGGATGTATGTAAGTTACACCAGCTAAATGCAGGTGTAACTTATGTTGCCGGTCCTCCTTTGGGGGTTCTTGTAGAATCTCTACATTGGGGACTTTGTTGCTGCCCTTCTGGAATGGGGCACAACTTCTGCCGTAAACTCCCTAGTGCTATGTCGCAGGGGGTTTATTGCGCAACTGCCGGTATAACAGCTCTTCGGCGCAAGTGGTCTTTGGCATGTCACAGGCCACTTTGTAGAATCGCACATATCACAAATGCTGGTGTAAGTTGCTACTTGACGCAAGTGCTGTTACGCCAGGCATAACTTTTTTAGAATTGGGCCAGGGTTCACACAGAATAACCTAACTAAGATCTAACCATGTTTAAAGTAGAAACAGAAGCTTACCTCAACTTGGATCTTCTGAGTTAGGGCAAACTTGAACACATGATGTTGAAAGGTCGATGATCCAACACTAACTGACTCACTCAGAGTAAAACAAAACCGAAATAGCTTTGGCAGGCTGGCCCACTTGCCTGCATCATCAGCCCTGTCTCTCTGACATCACACCCCTGGACACTTCTGATCCAAGAGTCAGCCTCCCCAACGAAACTAATCTGAACTAGTTTTGTGTATTCACCTGTGCTTGCATTGTTATTATTGTCATCTACTCAGTAAAGAGTGTATAATGTTGGCTTAGAAAATGGCAAGAATGGATTCTTCACTCTGATTGGCTGAAACCAACTCCAACCTGGGCATCTATTTTTCAGTAGATGCCCAGTGAAAAATAAGAACCAGTCCAAGTACCACTTCACCAGGTACCCTTGTGCCCATCCCCTTCCTCACTGGCTAAAAAGATGAGCCACGAAAAATTTCAAATTCAAACAGGCACCATTTTTTTCCATCAGTAAGAAATGCGCTAACCCAGCCAACAAATGAGACAAGACCCCTCCAGCACAACTTAATATATATGTCCTCAGCTCACGAGAAACAATCACTAATCAAAAGAAAATAATGACAGTCAAAAAAGTATTCACCATTTCTTCTGGGAACATCATACATACCATTCGTATCCTGACCGCCATACAGACCCACCTCCTACAGTGGACCAGCTGCTTGCTTAACTCTCACAAGCCGGTAGTGAGTGCCCACCAGCGGGAGACAGACAAAGCAAAAAGTATACTGTTCCTAGAGCCAGTGGTATGGCATAGCACTTGTTTAGAAACCCAACAATTTTTTTTACAGCATTAGTTACCTCACACTCAGTACACTCCCAATGGTGCTCATTCTTTCTCCCTGTAGTCTGCTGTACTGTAACAGAGTGACTTCGTAGATAGCTTGCAACAAACCCCCCCCCCGCCGCCCATCACAGGCAAGATGCAGGACAGCATAAAATCAAAAACGTTATGTTCTCAGTAAAAGAAATGCAGTCCAGTCCAGTAAAGAAACTGAATCTATTACCTCGCACTCCATAGACTTCCGATTGTGCTCTTTGTTTCCCCCGACATACACTGCAGTCTGCTTTACTGAAACAGTGACTCCATACACACTGAAAGTTCATGATGGAGCCCCCTCAAACAAATGATCACTGGCAAGATGCAGGAGAGCACAAAAAAACAACACAGATCACAATAAAAGAAATGCAGAAGTATGAATAAGTACTGTCCACAGTAAACAAACTGTGAAAGACTAATATGCCCTCTGCTGGGAAGTACATCAATTCAGGGACTACTTTACCACTGTAATAGCCTTTCTTTAGTTTACTCATAAGAAATTAATTAATTTTTTTTTTCTATTTTCTAAAACAGTCACATATGAGCCAATTTCTAAGTGCAATAATACCCTTCAGGGTGGGCGGTAGTGGGAAATACCTGACCTCCCAGGGGGGCTATAAGGCCTCCGCCTGCAGTGTCGGGCCTCACATGCCCCCTGGGTGGCCCGGCATTTAACACCCCACCCTGGGTATAATTGCTTACTTGGCCACTGTTTACACCCAAACCATCAGAGTCTTTAGATGACAGGAACTCTGCATTTTTTAACAAATACTCCTTTAGATTAGAAGACTAGCTCTGCTGTTAACACCCAACTTACTCTCCTCAGGGACAGCAAATTCAAATGAAAACATGATCTCCATCCCAACCTACTTTCCACATCTACTAAAATATTTTTCAGAGACAATAGGTAATAAACTGAAAGTAAAAGAAAAATAATTCCTACTGTAGGTGTTACAGAAACATATTGTCATTGCTCTCCCCCAAGGATGATGCTAAAAATTTGGAGAATTGCCTTGTCCTCCTTTCCTGGTCAATAAAAATTAAATCAAAATATTTGTCTATAGTAAAATCTTATTGGCTGAGGCTCAACGGTCCGGCTAAGTCGAACTTTACAAAGCTTTGTGAAGCATGAAGTTCCCAACTTATCACCAACTTCCCTAGCAAAGTAAAGCTTTGCAATTACATCTACCCCAATAGTCATTCTTATCCCACCATGTCTGTGTTATTCCTATTATCGCCAGTTCCTCCATTGAGATTGGTGTCTCCAGTTCACCCAATTTGCTCCTTAGGTTCCTTGCATTAGTGTACCATTGCAGCCATAGATGAGTTCAGATATTTCCTGATATTTTGCAATATATTTTAAAAGATTATCTCTGGTGGCCCATAGTGGTACTGCAGGCAGCTAGGGAATTTCTACAGGGATATCATAGAAATTTCAGGAAATATCTGACTATGTCTATGGCTGCAACTGTACATATACTTCCAGTTTCTGGTTGGTGTCATTTTCTGAGGTACCCTTCCCAAAAGGATCTTCTGTTTGTTTCCATTTTCCTTGTGACTTCATAAGGATCCTCCTGTGTCTCTTCCCGTCCCTTCTTTCTCTTTAAAGCCTTCGCTGTTACTGTGTTGCTTTGGTTCCCCAGTATTAATGCTTCTTTTTCATTTCCAGGCAGTCCAATGTCATTGAAAATATTGTTCACTCCACTGAATGTTGTCCAGCTTCTAAGAAAGTCAAAATCCTCTCTCGCCTCCCTTCACCACCAAGTTGAAATCTAAATTTAGTAGTTGCCGTATTGGTCCTTGCAAGAATAGATCCAGAAGCAAATGATTTGATACCTTTTAATGGACCAACATAGATGTAACAACAATATATTGTTGTTACATCTATGTTGGTCCATTAAAAGGTATCAAATCATTTGCTTCTGGATCTATTCACCACCAAGTGTCACCCCACTGTACATCTCAGCTCAGCTCAATTGAGTTATTTGCCATTCATGTTTTTTTCGGAATAAAATATACTACTAGTAGCCATGTCCCCGATTCCCGAAATTGTAAAGGTCTGATGGCCAAAGGATAATGGGCCAAGGGAGTCTACTGTAAGTTCATGCATACTTGTGCTTTGCTTTTTGGGGGCTAATGCTGCCAGTATCATTCCTAGTCTACAGTACATTGTGATAAACCACAAGACACTAATTGGAGCAGCACTGTATGACATCAGACCCCAAGAGTTGAAGAGTGAGGACACAGGAAAGTTTACACTCTATGGGGAAGTTCACTTTGGCCTTTAAATCTTCACAGTATGATTATATGAAAATGTGGGTAGAGGAAGAGGAACGTGGTGTAAAGGAGATGTCAGGGGACTTGGGAAGATGCAAGACAACCAGCATATTTGTTATTAATGAAGGGAGGGATGGGGGATTGACAAGGAACAAGCAGGGCATCCAGATATGTTTCGTATGTATTGAGAGAAGACAAGCAGGATAACCAGTTATGTAATTTTGAATAGGGGTAGGGTGGGAGATACCATGTATAGGTGAATATTGGAGAAGCGTATCATAATGTTGATGGGTGGCTAGAAAGAAATGCTTCTTTAAGCCAATTTCCACTTTCCACTTCATTGATTTGAATACCATTTGAAATTCCAGATAAGAACTAATCAGATCTGAATCTGAATTCCATGATAGTCAGGGTTTGTTGAGTAAAATATTTAATTTGATGTCACCCCATTCTCATCTTTTCCGCTTTGTAATTATATACATCCCTATGGCATTAGCTGCAAAATAAGGGCTGCTAGCTGCACAACCAATCAGACTTGATAGACCGTAATGCCTTTTTCTGCTGCGAAATTTTGTATGCTTGTATATTCATATTTGCCTGTTTTTTGTGAAA
Source organism: Neoceratodus forsteri (assembly GCA_016271365.2). Lineage (NCBI taxonomy): Eukaryota > Metazoa > Chordata > Ceratodontiformes > Ceratodontidae > Neoceratodus > Neoceratodus forsteri. The sequence continues at coordinate 32,326,556 of CM028129.1, forward strand.
GAAATTATTTTGATTACATATTATAGCACTGTGTCTGCCTGTTTCTGTTTTTGCTCAATTTCTACTGCTCTCTCTTTTTTTGTTGTTCTGGGATAGTTTATGATTTAAGTTCCCCTTTTCCACACTACTGAATGAATAGCACTAAGGTATGTAAAAAGACCATATAAATGTCAAAGACACAAAAAACAGAAAGTTCTAAACAGTGAGAGGGATTCAGCATAAGTAATATGACAGTACAAAGTCATATGAATAAATTGTTTAGCAAACAAAACACCTAACTAGATCAAAATGGCAAATTATTTATTTATTTAAAATTTGGTAGGGGCGTCACACTGGGGACCATTATGACAGTGACAGCTAGAAATGACTGGAATTAAGTAGAAGGGCTGAACTTTATCCTCTGGATGCACACAGCTCAAGATTGGTTGAACAATTTCCCACAACTTCAGGGCCACAGGCCAGTCTACAGGACAAAGGAGAAAAGTCAGTGTTAGTGGGGAAAGGGGCCTTGTGGTCAAAGACGTCCCCTCAGGACCTCACTGGCAGCTTCTGCTGCATTTTCTGGCGAAGAAGCTGAATGAGGGACAAATGGCACAGAGGATTTGTTGGCTGGGGAAAGAGCCTTGTAGACAAAGGCCCCCATGCTGGACCCAAGAGGCAGTCCTTGTTGCTGCAGATTGGATATTCATCTAAACACTGACAGTACCATGTCTACCCCTTCTGCTTTGAAACTGTGAAACACCCATCTCTAACTGACTAAAGGTCACAAATGTTTTTCAGCATTTTATCAACTCCGGTGCAATCTGCTTTCTCCATCATTCTCTCTCCTCCATCTCATCCTTCCTACCTCTCCCCTTCAATACCTTCCCCTTTCTCCTTTTTGTCCTTCCCCACCATCCCTTTTGGGACTACCCTTATTGCCATGCTCTTCCTCAAGGAGGAGCACAGCTGTGACACCCAGAATACAAGTCTCCTTTAATCTCTCTGTACTGGATATTACGGCCCCCACTCCACTTTCCTAAATCTGTTGTTTCAAATCAGGATCATCTCCTCGATCTGAAAGCAGGCTGTAGTCTACCCTCTCCACAAAGGATGCGGCTCCTCCCCTGGTACATTCCATCCCACCTCCCTCCTACCTGCCCTAGGTAAGGTACAAGAAACACTTGTATTGCAGCTCTTTATCTTCCTTCACTCTTTCTTTTTCTTCACTCCCTTTTTGTCTAACCTCCATAAACATCACTTCACTGTTGTCCCTTATCTGGGTCACAGACTCTGTGGTGAAAAGAAGGAACAATTGCAAAGTCACCTCCACCATTTTCACTGAGTTGGCTAAGGCCTTGTATACAGTAGCCCCTCCCTTCCTGCTAAGGGGCAGGACTGTTTCAGCTGGTAGTTGATATTTTCCACTCCTACCTTTCAGACCATCATCACTCTGTCCAAGCTGATGATGCCTTATCCATCCCTCTGCCCATCAGGCCTGGTGCCCATCAGGGCTCCATCCTTAGCCCTTTTATTTTGTCAGTTTTCCTAAACAACCTGCCTTCTGTCTGTGTCTTATTTTCCATCCACATATATCCAGATATTCTTTGTTTCCATATAGATTTTTATATCACCGATCAGCCACTGTCTGATAGGGATATGCCCTGGATCAGGGATAAACTGTATTAGGACAAGCCATCATTATGATGGTGGATGGCTGTTTTCTTCCACAGTCTCTCCCTCTCATTTTCTCATGGCATGACCAGTAGCCATGTTGATACTATGCGACCTCAGTGCACTGTGGGGAGCAAACTCAAAGGCCTTCCTGTAGATGTCACTGTGGTGCCAGAATCCACTGCCAGCCCTCTTTGGGTGGGGTGGACTGTATCACAGCAGCTCTTCCAAAGTGACTCCTGAACCCAGGTGTCCTGCACAGCTGCACCTCATACAGCTGTGATGGGCCCAATACATAGTGATCTTTACATCTGGTGCCTTAGTCTTTAATCTTGAACTGTCACTTCAGCAAGACATTGACAGTGTCCAACACTGATTCTGCTCTAACCAGCTCTCACTTAGTCAAAAGACTGCCTACATGAATTCTAATATAGACTAGTGAGGCGACATTGCATCCTGTCTTCATGTCCTTAAATGGTGATCCTTTTATCATGATGTGGTACAGTATCTCACTTCAACTACTTTGACATGAGACTGGACCAAAACCTCAGTTTTGCTATCTAATTTGAAACTATGTGAAAGAAAAAAAAACTATACCCCAAGCATGGCATACCTGTTACACAGCAAGGCTTGATTCCCGTCTTCCACTCCACCATGAGAAGATCACGCCAGAGTTTCACTATGCAGACATGGTTTATAGTGCTGCACTCAAGTCCACCCCTTCCAGACAGGCACCTCATTTCCATTCTTTCTGTCACTTTACCCTAATGCCCCACTTCTACCTGTCACTGTTCTCTGTAGTCTAACCTCTTTCCCCTCCTTAGAGGCCCATTATCTCTGGCAATGCTCTTCCTTTGTGGCTGAATGCTATCTTATCACTTTCCCCCATATCTCTCCTCTCCATTTTATCCTTCTGTCCTGTCCTGTCCCATCCCATCCTTCTACTGCCTCAGCTCATCTGATTCTTGCTCCTCTCCTATCCCTCACTGCAAATCTCACCATGTTAGACAGTGGAACAACCTTCTCTCTATATGCCTCTCAGTCTTATCCTCTCTCCACTCTATCAAAACAATCATGCTGGCACTCTTCTGTAAGCCGTATACTTGTAGCCAGCAATAACCCGGCACACCCTTGGTAACCTACACCATTACTTCTTATCCTGAATCCTGCCTAAACCCAGATTGCCTCAGCAGCCACTAAACTATGCATATTTTTATTACTTTGTAATGTTTGTAAATGAGTAAATCTGTAGATAGTGTACCACAATGATTTGCTCATGTTTTATTGCTGTTTTCTCTCCTTGTAACTCCTCCCTTGAGTCTCCTCTGAAACAAAGCCTTGGTTCTGTGCACATGTCCTGGTAAAAATAAACAAGTAAATAAAAACAAATAAATGAAATCTACATGCCACTGAAATAAAGACATAAGAAGGTGCTTTAAGCTAGTGTTTCTCAGATGAGGCCACCATGCCTGCATGCGACCACCTGTACAATTTTGTGCAGCCTTAGAGATGTTAAGAGCCCCAATTGCAAAGGTAACAGAATGGAAATTTTCTTATTGTTAAACATAGAAACATAGAAGCTGTCAGCAGATGGGGACCATATGATCCATCAAGTCTGCCCTTGGCTTCCTACCCCCCTACTTAGGTGCCTGCTTGTGTATCCCAAAGTGTCTGTCCCATGCCAGCTTGAATTCCTCCACTGTCTTGGCTCCCACCACCCCCTCCGGCAGACTATTCCATGGTTCCACAACACGCTCTGTGAAGAAGAATTTCCTCATTTTGCTTCTGAACTTTCTTCCCTTAAGTAGAAGGTTGTGCCCTCTAGTCCTGCTGTAGTCCTTTATCTGAAAGAGGTTCTGCACATGCACCCTGTTGTTGCCTTTATGGTATTTCAATGCTTCTATCATGTTCCCACTATTCCTGCATTACTCTAGGGAGTATAATTTGAGGTCATCCAGTCTTGCCTCATAAAGTTTCTGATGCAAGCCTTGCACCATCTTTGTTGCTCTTCTCTGTACCATCTCCAGCCTATCTATGTCCTTCCTGAGGTGTGACCTCCAGAACTGGACACAATACTCCAGGTGAGGTCTGACCAGGGACCGATACAGGGGCATGATTACTTCATGCCTTCTCTTCATGATGCCCCTCCCTATGCATCCCAGGATACCACTAGCCTTTAGTGCTGCCTTTTCACATTGTCTACTGACCTTGAGGTCATCTGATATGATCACCCCTAGGTCTCACTCCTGCCTGGTAGCCAGCAGCTGCTCCCCTCCCATTGAGTACAGTTTCCCTGGGTTATGCTTTCCCAGGTCCATGATCTTGCATTTTTTGGCAGTGAATTTTAATTGCCAGGTCTTGGACCACTTCTCCAGTTTTCAGAGATCAGCATTCATGCTTTGCTGTCCCTCTGTTGTGTCTACCCTGTTGCTGATTTTGGTGTCATCTGCAAACATGCACACCTTTCCCTCCAGTTCATCCCCAATGTCGCTGATGAATATGTTGAAGAGGATCGGCCCCAGAACTGAGCCCTGCAGGACCCCGCTAGTCACCCTCCGCTCCACAGATAGAGTGGCATTTACTAATACTCTCTGAGTTCTCCCATGTAATCAGTTTCTGACCCAGTTTGTAACCTCTGGCACAACTCCAATGTTCTCCAATTTTTTTGATTAGTCTCCTGTGCAAACAGAGTCAAAAGCTTTGCTGAAGTCCAGATAAACCACATCCACTGCCTCACCCTCATCCACTGTTTTTGTGACCCAATTGAAAAAATCAACCAAGTTTCTCTGGCAGGACCTCCCTGCTGTGAAAGCATGTTGATTTTTATAAAGCTGACCAGTTTGCTTCAAAAAAGCTGATTCTTTCCTTCGGCAGGGCCTCCATCAGTTTTCCCATGACTGACGTTAGACTAACCAGAAGGTAGCTACCTGGCTCTTCCTTGCTTCCACTCTTGTGGAGTGGTACTACTGTTGCACTCTTCCAATCCTCTGGTACCTCCCTGCTCCTTAATGATTTGTTGAAGAGCACTGCTAAGGGGACTGCCGCTTCCCTACCTAGTCCTTTCAGTATTCTTGGGTGTATCCCATCTGGCCCCATAGCTTTATTTGCCTTTAACTTGTCTGTTTCCTCCAGGACCCTTTCCTCTGTGAAGGAACCTGTGTCTATTCCTTCAATTGGACACTTCTTTATGCCTATTGTTGGTCTGTTACTGTCTGCTTCCTGTGTGAAGACTGAGTAGAAGTGATCATTGAGTGCCTCTGCCTTCTCCCTGTCTTGCTCTGTGGTTTGTCCGTCTTTTTTTGTGATTCTAACAATGCCCCCCTTTGGTCTTCCTTTTTTCATGTATGTACCTGTATAAGGTTTTGTTAACCTTTTTTACTTCCTGAGCTATCCTAACCTCTGTTTGAGCCTTTGCATTTCTTATCACTTTCCCTGTCTCTTTTAGTTGCTGTTTATATTCTGTTTTGTCTGTCTTATTCCCCAGCTTCTTGTACTTTCTGTACTTCCTGAAGGCTATGTGCTTTTCTCTCACCTTGGTTGCCATATCCTTGGAAAACCATAATGGGTTTTTCCTCCTTTTGTTCTTACTAACCTGATGGGCACACTGTGATGTGACCATGGTTATTGCATCCTTCAACCTTGTCAAATATTTCTCAATGCTCCCTTTTATCGAGTTACTAGAGTTGTCTCTTAGGCAGGCCTTCATGTTTATGAAGTCTGCCCTCCTGAAGTTAAGGATCTTCAGTTTGGAGTGTGTGGAGTCTACAGTCCTTTTTACCCTGAACCATACCGTGTTATGATTACTGTTGCCGAGGTGGTTCCCTACTTTGACACCCTTAACCCTATCATTATTTATGAATATCAGCTCTAGAACTATGTTACCCCTTGTGGGTGATGTCACTAGTTGACTTTGGCCTGCTTCCTGTAGTGTGACTAGGAATTCCCTGCTTTTCTGTGATGCCACTTTGTGGGTATTCCAATCTATGTCTGGCAGATTGAAATCCCCCACCAGCACCATGTCCCCTTTTCCTGACATCTGGAGGATGGTTTCCAGGATTTCCTTATCCCTCGTCTCCTCTTGATTTGGGGGTCTGTAGATTATTCCTACCCGAATGGGTTTCTGGATTCCGGCCCCTATTGTGATTCACAGATCCTCTGTTTCCCCTAGTGCCTGCTGCATTTCTGTAGCATTGATGGTATCCTTAACATAAATATCTACCCCCTCCCTTTTTCCCAGTCCTATCTCTCCTAAACACATTGTAACCAGGGATAGCCACCTCCCAACCATGATTATTTGTGAACCAAGTTTCGGGCACAGCCACCCAGTCTAGTCCTGCCTCAGCTATTGTGGCAGTGAGGTCAGTCATCTTGTAAGCCAGACTGCATGCATTGAGGCATAGTGCTAACCACTCTTGCTGTGCTGCTTTGTTTGTCATGCCTCCCTTTATCTTATTGTTCATCCCTTTGTAGTTTTCCACATTTATGGTTCCTCCTTTTCCATTGTAATGGTTAACGCCAGAGCCGGAAAGGGTTTTATGTTCCTGCCTATCTGCTTTTGATATCCTGGAGTGTGTATAGTTGGTGCTAGCTGGAGGGGGAGAGGCAGCAGGCTCTATGTGTGTTCCTAGAGCTATCATCATCTCTCCTCTGGCTAGTTTAAATGTCCTATGTGGATGTCAAATTTCTGGTCCAGTTCTCTGACTCCCTCTTTAGTCTGGTGGAGGCCATTGAATTTGAAGAACTCCCTTTCCCAGAAGTTGCCCCAGTTTCTGACAAAGTGGTGCCCCTTTGTGTGGCACCAGTCCTTGAGCCATGCGTTAAGCTCACTTATCTCTTTCTCTCCGATTTTATGCCTCTTCTTCCCGTTTTCCCAAACAGGAAGCAAAGAAGATACATTTCAAGCGAAAATGTATTCAAGACCCAAAAGAAATTGTTGATACACTCAACAACAGCTTCAAAGACCTCAGCTCTGTCCTCTCCCCAAACCTTTTTGACCCGGTACCCAACACAGCCCAGCCCCACCTCCCATGGCCACCATTCTATCTCTGGACCATCTCCCCGCATGAGGTGAGGCCGTACCTTACCAAAGCCCTAAATCAAACCAGCCCCCCTAAATGACCCTCTTGACGTTAAACTACTCCGACTCACCCTGGACATATTGCTTGCCCCGCTTACTGCTATACTAAATCTCTCCCTTGGTCTGGGACAGTTCCTGACAGCCTGGAAAAATGTTGTGGCCACTGCTATCCACAAAGGAGGTGACCCCCTATCCCCGTGTAATTACCGCCCAATCTCCATTCTTCCCCCACTCTCCAAGGCCCTGGAAAGAACTGTGGTGGACCAGCTGTCAGGCTACCTAGATACCCATAACCTGCTATGCAAAGGGCAACATGGATTCCATGCTGGGCACAGCACCACCACAGCCCTCTTAGAGTTCTCTAACCACTTGCACCTCTCCCTTGACTGGGGGCACATTGCTGCAGCCATGTTCATTGACCTATCCAAGGCTTTTGACATGGTCAGCCATCCCTTCCTGCTCAACACCCTTAACAATTGGGTTTCTCACAAGGACCGCTTGATTGGTTTGCCAGCTACCTGTCGTCCAGATCCCAATGTGTCAGGATCACACCCCATCCACTCTGGAGTCCCACAAGGCTCCATCCTGGGTCCCCTACATTTCAGCTTGTTCTTGAATGCCCTTCCCACCTTGTGTAATGAAAAGATCCTCTTGTATGTGGATGACGCAGTCATCTGTGCAACCCACCCAAACCCATCAGATGTACAGACCTCCCTCGAGTCTGTTTTCAGTCGGACAGAGCGCTGGTTCACTGAGCATAGGCTGATATTGAACCTACAAAAACAAAGACCCTTTTATTTGCCCACCACTAAAGTAAGTTAAAAAATGCCCAACTGTTGATCCAATCCAGCTCACACTACACCCTGGAACAGGTCACATCCTACAGGTACCTTGGGGTCATCTTTGATACAGCCCTCTCTCTCCACACACACATCAACACTCCCATATCTGCTGCCAATGCACGGGTTGGTCTCCTTTATTGCCACAGAACCTACCTCACCCCAGATGCCCTAAGGCTAGCTCTCACATCATCAGTCCTCTCCGTGATAGACTATGGCCTGCTAGTATACTCTGCAGCTGATACCACAGCCATTGGCAAACTAAAGGTTGTGATCAATAAAGCCTGCAGACTCCTAACTGGCGCTGAACAAATGACCCATACCTGCATCCTCTACTCCCTTGCATAGATTCTTAACTTCAGTGAAAGAGCACAATACCAGGCCAGCATCATGGCTAAAAAATCGCTGCTTGGCCTTACCCCCACTGGCCTATCGACTGCCCTATCAACCTCCACCCCCTCCGTGAATACACGCAGCTCAGATAAAGTGGCTATAACTGTCCCTAGGGTCAGAACAACCCTGGCACAGAGATCTTTCCTGGTCAGCGGGGCCCCCACCTCATTTAATGCCCTGCCCATGCATGTCACCTACCATGCCAAGCTTGGCCCTTTCAAGGTCACTCTGAAGGACCACCTTCTAACCTGTTGCACATGCACCTGCCTGTAACAGACCCCCCATCTTGTTTCTGGCCCACAGCATGATTACCACAGCTCTGGAGCCACTTAGTACAGGGCCCTTTTTGGGGACCCCTGGCACCTGACATAGTCTTACCATAAACTGCACATGAAGCACCATCATGCCTGCACATTAGACTGTTCACTAGCGTTATCTCTTCTCTGTATAGATTATAAGTAACTCTTTAACACTACAAATGTTATTGTAATCTGCACATGACTGATGCCTGTATCTGTATGCAATTGCCTATGTATTACTCATATTACCATTGAACTGTATGTCTCTTATGTTACCTATGACGTGGAGTCTTTGGAAATGAGTCTATGACTCAAAGGTTGTAATTCCGATATCTTAAATAAATAATATTAATAAAATAATGATGACTGTGTGAAAGGAAATGTGTTATATCAGGGGTTTGGGGTATATCAGGGAGTTTGGGGTATATCAGCGAGTTTGTGGTATATCAGGGGTGTTTGGGGTGAAACAATTAAAGAATGAGGCCAGCAGTAAGTTCTGGCAGGAACACACTGAGGCCCTTTGTGTCCACTATTTTTTTTTACTTGAGAACCACTGTTTAAGGCATTTCATATTGCATCTAATGACCTTTAATGAGAGAGTTGCAATCATTGTGTACCATTTGAGATACCTATAGTATATGTTGCATTTCTGTGGCATTCTGTATGACCAAATGACATACAAAAAGGGGCCTTCACTTCTGAATCCTTAATGAAGACCAGTGTTCTCACTAACATGTCATCCAGCAGGGGACTTGGGAGGCCCTTGCGGCATTCATCGTACACCCCTCCCAGCTGTATAAGGTCCACAGTCATTCTCACTCCACCCTCAGAATTATTTTAGTGACCAGAGGATATGCTAAGGAGGATCGTGTCTCCATGGCCTGCCAAAGGCCGGGAATTTCATGTAATTGTCATTACATTTCATTTTTTTACCTTTTTACCAGGAGTTGAACTGGGCAGAATCCTTTTCCAGTCATGACTAACACGTAGTGTGTACAATACAGACAACATTAAACTTATATAAAACAAGCATTTGTCAATGCTGAAGTTCATCGTTGGTATTGATATTGTACCGGTTGGGGCAGGACTACAGTTCCCAATGCAGGCTTATTTACATGCAGTTGAGCAGGAACATTTCTCGCTAACACTACAAGGTTCTTATTTATTCACAATTTATGGGAGCAATATACTGTATGCAGTAGATGGGCAGGCCATGTAGCCTTGGGATGTACCACACAACAGTTAACCAAGAGACCACTTTCTGTGTGGCCCTAAACAAGTCCAGTGCACAATGCTAACTATTGTTAAGAGGAAAGTAAAATCAGAAGTTGGGCTGTCTTGGGGAAATACTTTATTGAAACAAAAATGTTGTGCTACTGCCACCACATCATGAGGAAAAGGTGATGATAAGAAGCACAGAAGAGGCACGGAATTAAGTAGTATAGATGCACTTGCCATTACAGTAATTCCACTAAAATACAGGTAAAAGAGAGGGATTTACCTGAGTGCAAGGTGCCACAGGGTAGTCCTGGGGAGAAGCCATCTGCTGCACCTGTTAAAGAAAGAGAGAAGGGAGTCACAATAAAGGATCCACAGATCTTAGGGGGGTAAATAGGGTGGAAAGGAAAGGACAGAAATAACATTATACTTATCTGATGGGGTTGGAGCCCATGTCCTGTCGAAGAGACAGAAGAAAGAATAGGTTAGTTATGAAGAGGAACGATGTAAGAGGAGTAAAAGTAGAGTAAAGGGAGTGTGCCTTGGGGAAGGGGCCCAGTTAAAAAAACTCTTTCTCCATAATGGTGGCTGAGTGGCCAGTAATCTATTTAGTAGCTTAGGTGGCTAATGATGGCAACAGGGGGGTAGTAGCCCTTTTTTCTCTAAATAAGGAATGGCATTGCTGGTTGTGTGGGCTAGAAAATGCCCTACAGGTGAGCCACTGTGTAAAATTATGGCCTGGTGGACTAGTGGCCTAGAACCCTAGGGGATGGGACCAGTGTTCTTTTAAATATTTTAAAACCCTCCCTTGGGGTCTAGTGGGGACTCCCTGAGCCCCTGGATATTATGTGGGTATTGATGGAGGGCTTATTGGTGGCAGCAGCAGGAGGATAGGTTGGGGCTGCACCTGCAGCCTGATGCTAGCGGTACTGCGCTGATAGTGAAAGTACCTGTGGGCAATCAAAACTCCCAGCCCATACGGAGCATAGGCTGCAGCCTGATGCTAGTTGTACTGCACTGATAGCGAGAGTGCCTGCGGGCAATGAAAACTCCCAGCCCATATAGAGCGTAGGATGCAGCCTGATGCTAGTGGTACTGCACTGACAGTGAGAGTGACTGTAGGCAATGAAACTCCCAGCCCATATGGAGCGTAGGCTGCAGCCTGATGCTAGCAGTACTGCACTGATAGTGAGAGTGCCTGTGGGCAATGAAAACTCCCAACCCATACGGAGTGTAGGCTTCAATCTCATGCTAGTGGTACTGTGTTGATAATGAGAGTGTGTGTGGGCAATGAAAACTCCCAGCCCATGCAGAGCGTAGGCTGCAGCCTGATGCTAGTGGTACTGCACTGACAGTGAGAGTGCCTGTAGGCAATGTAAACTCCCAGCCCATACAGAGCGTAGGCTGCAGCCTGATGCTAGTTGTACTGCACTGATAGTGAGAGTGCTTGTAGGCAATGAAAACTCCCAGCCCATATGGAGCGTAGGCTGCAGCCTGATGCTAGTGGTACTGCACTGACAGTGAGAGTGCCTGTAGGCAATGAAAACTCCCAGCCCATATGGAGCATAGGCTGCAGCCTGATGCTAGCGGTACTGCACTGATAGTGAGAGTGCCTGTAGGCAATGAAAACTCCCAGCCCATATGGAGCGCAGGCTGCAGCCTGATGCTAGCAGTACTGCACTGATAGTGAGAGTGCCTGTGGGCAATGAAAACTCCCAGCCCATACGGAGTGTAGGCTTCAGTCTCATACTAGCGGTACTGTGTTGGTAATGAGAGTGTGTGTGGGCAATGAAAACTCCCAGCCCATACAGAGCGTAGGCTGCAGCCTGATGCTAGTGGTACTGCACTGACAGTGAGAGTGCCTGTAGGCAATGAAAACTCCCAGCCCATATGGAGCATAGGCTGCAGCCTGATGCTAGTGGTACTGCACTGACAGTGAGAGTGCCTGTAGGCAATGAAAACTCCCAGCCCATATGGAGCATAGGCTGCAGCCTGATGCTAGCAGTACTACACTGATAGTGAGAGTGCCTGTAGGCAATGAAAACTCCCAGCCCATACGGAGCGTAGGCTGCAGCCTGATGCTAGCAGTACTGCACTGATAGTGAGAGTGCCTGTGGGCAATGAAAACTCCCAACCCATACAGAGTGCAGGCTTCAGTCTCATGCTAGCGGTACTGTGTTGATAATGAGAGTGTGTGTGGGCAATGAAAACTCCCAGGCCATACAGTTTCAGCTACAGCCAACTCCACACAGCTGGGAGAAGAGAAGGAAAAAGAAGTCAGCGGGAGGAGGTGCAGGCATGGGATGAAGTGCCTCCTCCCACCTTCCCGAATCACCTCTTCAGCTGTATTGTGACTTTCATATACTGATTCTTCCTCCTGGTGCATGTGGCCAAGCACACAGAGGGAGCTGCCACAGCAAGGAACAGCAATATACCTTGGTAATAGATGAATATCACAGGCAGAAGGTGAATGTCCAGAGGGATGTGAGTCCAGAGGGCAATGGGGGATGCTTGGAGGCTTGGAGAGGGGCATTGATGGGGGGGGGGCAAGAGGAAGAAAAAGAAAACAACTTTTAGAAATTGATACAAACTGAATCTTTTCTAATAAACTGTAAAGATTAATAAATAAAATGTCTGAGTGTCATTTAACAAAAATATCACTGGGTTTCAGACTTGCAGCTTAAACAGTGTTACTTATACTGTACATCAAAAGCTGCTGCTTCCATTATTTTAATCACATTTGTTCCAAAGAGGTTGGCTAGTGCTGGTGGTCCCTACATATGTAATCTGCTCTCTTCTGCAATGTACACTGACTGCACAGAAAAAAAGAAAATGACAGCTATACTTTGAAGTTCTGTTTACTCTGACATCTGTCTAGAGTTGAGACTGTGTGCTCCCATACACAAGTGGAAAGCAAACTTCAAGAGAAGAGCTGTGAACGTTACCATTCTGATCTAAGGTCAGAAAATTCAGACAGCCCAAATTCAAAATAGTATGCGTGGGTGGGTCGGCGTCTCCAACATTATCAAATCCTGCCGGCAGCCAACTAACCACATCAAAACAGTGTGTAGCCAAGGAAAGAAGAGTTAATAAAATGTAAGCAATGACAGTGGGTGACACAAGTTCAAAAATGAAAATCTACACCAACTCATCGCACAAATATTTTGTGCAGTGTGACTTCACCCTCGTATTTTCGCTTCACATGCCACTACCATGAAAACCATGACATGCCTTGCATAAGTATACGCAGTCCTAAAATGACAATTTGGGCAGCTGTTTGTAGCGGAAGTAGGTCAATTTCATGTGCCAATACTGGAGTAAAATACACTTTGCCAGTTTCCAAGATATTTGGCCTAAATTTATGGGATATTTCATAGGACCCCCACCCCCCTTAACCACATACCACTATAGATCTTGCACAATGCTGTAAGTGTGATGACGTGGCTACTGCTGCAAGTTAGCTACATGGCTGGAGCAATGTGTTTGATGTGGCCCATACACAAAGTATGCTACTGTGACTACCTTGCTTTAAAAAATCTAAGTACTGCGTGTCCCTGATACTACCTCCAAGGCCTTTAAATAATGTTTGATAATCTCTATCAAACTCAATTCATCTTCTAATCATTCTTTAAATAGGAGTTCTAAGTTAACAAACATCACCAGGCATTTGAGAAAATCTAACCCCCAATTTCTGGTGACCGCATTTGGTAAGGTCCTGTAGTACTCTGTATTCGTTTTTATATTTTTCTCACTGGCACAAGTGGAGGCATTGCTGTTTACTCTTCCATTACTGCAATATCTCCCTCCAACTTCCTTGAACTGTATCAATGTTTAAAAAGAGCAGCCAAAAATGTTTCTGCCAAGTAGTGGCTGGTGTGCAGGTTGAAATGGCATAACCCCATGATCTCCTTTAGACTAGTCATTTACAAACACAAGAGATGCAACCTGCTCAATGATGAAACACAACAATTTTTTTTTCTGTTCTCCTAGACCACTGCTTAAAGGCAAGACTGCTTGCCAGTTATATTTTCCCTGGTCTTCCAAGGAAGGAGCACCACTGGTTGACATTTATGGTGGGTGCAGGTTTTGTAGAGCCATGCTCTCCTCCCCTAAAGAAGATGAACAGAGGTGCTCAGTCCCTGTCTGGTCAGTGCAGCTTGTGCATAACACTAGCACCAAATGGGTTAGCATGACAATGAGCAGCCATTTGTTATATTACCCGGGAGCCTGTACATGCCCTGTAGGGCAACAAGAGCAAAACTTTGAATCTCAGTAAATCAGTTAGGACAATCATGCCCATATGCTCTGGGGAGGCATGTGCCCCTTCCACCAAATTCCCATCCAGGTAATGCTTTTGGGCTAAGGAAAGCTGTAAAAATATAATGTTGTGTTCCCCTTAAACCTGATTTCAATAGTTTATCCCCTTCCCCACCTCCACCCCCAGAAATTCTCTGGGCAGGATGTTTCTGCAATCAGCAGTGCTACAAGAAATAAGCATTTGTCAATGCCGAATGTTGGCTTGCTGGCATTGGCATTGGTAGTGCAGGAGTTAGACAGATGCATCATAGGAATGGCAGTGAAGTATTGAACTGATGCCAACCCACGCCCACCCTGCAGAGAGTGACAAGCATTAGGGTGTCCTTTTGGGTGTTTGGTAGTGCAGTGCGGGAAAACATGTCAGGCAGGATGTGAAAAATGACAGCTGTACAGTTCATAAGGAGGCGTAAAAAAATGGCAGTGTTGAAAATGTGGCATGTAAATATACCAAATTTGGGAAGCTACTAGGGTGTGTGGGAAATATGCAATGCACGCTTGCAACACTGCCATTTTATGGGCGTTCAGCACCAAATTTTCAATATAGGCATTTTAGCACCTCTGCTCATATACAGTGTCACAGTTATTTCCTCAAAGTGTCCCAAGAAGTGATTTCGCATAGCGACCATGCTATTCTGTGCTGGAAGTGCGAAAACACATTTTGGGCAGGATATATGAAATGACGTCTGTACTGTTCATCAAGAGGTGTGGAAAAATGGCAATGGTGAAAATCCAGACTGAAAATATCACAAATGCACGACGGTACGAGCGTGCGTGCAATCTGCCAACGCACGCTTGTAACACAGTTATTTTATGGAGTATCATCACCAAATTTTCAACATAGGCATTTTAGGTCCTCTGCTCATGAATTGTGTCACTGTCATTTTCATAATCTGGCCCAAACACTGATTTCCCACAGCGACTGCGCTATTGTGCGCCGGAAGTGCGGAAACACATTTCGGGCAGGATGTGGAAAATGACAGCTGTACTGTTCACAAGGAGGTGTACAAAAATGACAATGCTGAAAATCCAGCAGTAAAATATTGTGAATGCTCGAAGTTACGAGCCTGCGTAGCAACTGTGCAACGCATGCTGGTAAAACAGGCATTTGTTGGATTTTTTCCACTAAATTTGGAACTTAGGCTTTTTAAGAGGGCACCTCATGAACACTGCCACTGTCATTTCATTAATGGGCCCCGTAAGGTGATTTTGCGCAGTGACTGCGAAATCACCTTTCAAGGCTGATTAATACCATGACAGTGACAGAATTCATGAGGAGGGGCCCCAAAAACCCCATGTTGAAAATTTGGTGCAAAAATTACAAGAAATGCCTGAGATATGCAGCAAAGTTGAAAAAACCCTATTTACTCCATTATACAGCTTACCAGCATTTCCTCAGTTTGGGGTCGGCTTTGAAGAGTGCAGACGTGTTCCCGGTCCACCGAAGATCGTCCCGCCAGACTCCGGAGGTAAGTATGGGTGGGGGTGAGGAGGCAGGGTGCGCAGTGGTGGTGCGGGTGGGGAGGGGCATCGAGACTACGAGGGACGGTTTTAGTTTTACATGGGAAAAAAAAACCATCAGGGACAGTTTTCATGTTGTAGGGCATTTGGCACACTGGGGTGGGCTCCCAGCGTGCCACCAACTATTTTGTGAGGGGTGTCAGTAGCTGGACGAGGATTGGGCACCCTCATCAGCTCACAACAGGGGGCAAATAATGTCGATGGGGATTGGGCACTCCCATCGGCAAACAAACACAGCGGTGGGGGCGCGAGCCAAGGGATTGGGCACCCCTCGGCATTGAACAATTGGGAGAGGTGATGCCGACAGGGACTGGGCCCCCGCCGGCATACAAAACACAGCAGGGGCTCCAGCCAAGGGGATTGGGCACCCTCGGCATTCCAGATTGGGGGGGTACGCCGACGGGGAGTGGGCTCCCCCATCGGCACAGTAAAACAGCGGGGGGGGATACGAACAGGGGGATTGGGCTCCCCTGATGTCAACAGCCATAAGCCGCTTTCCGACCATGCTGATAATGGCAGCGAGCACGCAAGCAAAGGGTCCACTGCGTATGACGAGCTTTGCTCGGATTGCAATGAACCTTTGCTTAGATGTGCTCACACCATTATGTACGCATGGTGTGGCACCGGCATGCAGGCTGATTGGGGAATGAGGGACGCACCTACTGATGCGTGCCCTGCATTTGCCCAACAGCGACCGCACCCCCAAATCTGCACTTTCCCTATATGTAGGCTTTGCCTGTGGCAAGCCAACATAAAAAGGCGCAAAATGTTGGATGCTTCAGGCAGTGGAAAACTTTGCAGGCCAGGAGAGAGAACTGTGCTTGTACAAGGAAAGAGAAAAAACAGAAATATAATAAACCCCAAGCTAGCTGTTATGTTATAGTAGTTTGTTAGAAAAAAAAAACATGAAGAGGTGCGTACGTGCCAGCTTGCATTTGAGATAGCTTCTGGTTTTTGACTAAGGGACTGATTTTTATCTGCCTCTCAGGGCAATGTAACTGCATGTTTACTTATATTGAAACTCCAAAATTGTAATGTTGACAGAGATTAACTGTGCTAGGATATGGAACAATGGTGGGACATGGAATCAGTGGTAGGATTTTTGGGATCAGTTGTAGGATATGGAATCAGAGGTAGGACATGGTGGGATCAGTGGTAGGACATGGAATCAGTGGTAGGGTATGGGATCAGTGGTAGGATTTGGAATCAGTGGAGGCCTGCAGTTCATCAGATTTTCAGCAGACCAGCATTACTGACAAGTCTAGGTTAATAAGACAGAAACTGTTGGTCCTGTCAACAGGAAGAGGGATTCCTAACCTGAATGAGCCATGCAAAAGCAACTTGAAGGTCAAGTACTCACCCATACAGAAAAAGAAGGATGTCTTTTCAGTTGTTTTATTCTCATAGTCCCTTTATTTCTCAGTAGTTGTACCATTCAACCATTCATTTTCCATTTTTCATCTTTACCCTTCATTTTTTGCTCCCGATATCCCTTCAAATACCCTTCAAATAACCCATCTTTTTGAGCAGTTTATTCTGAAGAATTCATTTTGCATTTTTTATTATTCTGAACCATTCATTTTCCATTTTCTATCTTTCATTGTCAAAATTGCACCCAGTATCCATTCAAATACCCTTGAAATAACCCACCTTGTAGCAGTTAAATTATTTTAACCATTACATGTGTTTTCTTTTTTTTTATTGTGGCTACTTCAGTTTACTCCTTTTTCTCAATTGATATTCAGTAAAATCAATGGTTGGGTGAAAAAAAAAATCTAGGGTGGGACTAAGAAGAGCTGATAGGCTGAAGCAAGGGTATAAGGCATTTTTCCATTATATATGGGGGAAGCATAAAACTAAAGCGATAACCCAGAGGAAAGTGGAGTGCACACTACAACCTAGGATCCCATTTCAGCATCAACACGCATCGCTGCTGTTATTAACTGCACTCTAACTACACTGCATTGACTTTCCATTAAGTTACTTTACCACTACATTATTTTTGTTATTTTTAGAAGCACACTGTAATAGCACTGCACACACTTAGGTTTTCTTATACGCTAATTTATGATTGCATTACTTTTGGAATTTTTAGATGCACACTGTAGCAGCACTGCACACACTTAGTGCAGATTATTAGATAATTTTCCCACACTTTTCCCCACATTATAGTTAATAGTTATTGCTAACATAATGGAAACTCCTTGTAAATGTTCAGACTGCTTTTGTTATTCTGGTTTCAGTAACAGAGCTTTAGAATTAATTTCCTTCATGCATATTTCTTTAGATTAGTTCAATTTAAACTAATTTTTTATTCATTTGTTTATCCTTTCACCATCTCACAATTAATGTTACTGTCATCTTAGCTTCATACATATAACTTGTTCATGGTAACTCTACTCCAGGTTGTCCCATTTTTTCCGGTGAATGTTATTAGTGACCTCCATGGTAGATTGTTATTTGTTCATAGGAAATTGCATACTACTGATATTTTGCTGGGAAGCATTTATGGTCTGAATAGTGACTCTCCTAGGTTTTTCATGCAATTGGTTTAACACATTAGTTCCCTTCCTCTCAATCCCAATGATTATATGAGGTAATCTAAATCTAAAATTTGATCCAAACATAGATCACACGGGTTGCAAGTTTAAAGGTCTCTCTCTGGCTCAGAGAGCATTAAGGGATATGGTGGACCAGGTGGGTCTATATGATGTTTGGCAAATCCTTCACTTTTCTGATAGAAGGTATAGGTTTACCTCTCCGGTCCATGGGACCTCCTCAAGAATTGACTATATCATGATCTTGCACAGTTTACTCCCAGGGGTATTGGATTCATCCATCCATCCAGGTCCTCCTTCTGATTACTCTCTGGTCACATGTCAGCTCTCATTTTCTTCCCTTCACAAAAGTGGGGGGCACTGGAAACTTAATGACCAGCTCTTTAAAGACCCAAGAGCAATACGCTATATCACAGAACATATCACACAGTTTGTGTCTGTTAACCACAACTCAACAGGTCAACCCAATGTAGAATGGTGAGCATTAAATGCTTAAGGGGCTTTCAGATTGGCCTGGCCTCCAAGTGAAAGAAGAAATGAGAGAGAGTCAACTGTTAAATATTCTTTCTCAAATTAGAAACATAAAGACCAAGTTGTCTCCACATTCTCCAGAACAGATTAAGCAGGATTTCATGAAGCTGAATGATACTTATTTAGATCTTCTGAGAGAGAAGGCAGAATTCATGATTCTAAAAACCAACGCCTCTTATACCGATCAAGGAGAGAAGGCAGGTCTCCTTCTTGCATTAAGATTTAAATAACAAGAGTCTTCAAGGCTCATTGCTGCTATTTGGTCATCTGAAGATGGTTCCTTGATAATTGCCCTGGCTGATATCACGTCTTTTGGATGAGATGTTAAACCGAGGTCCCATCTGCCTGGATTGGTGGTAGCTCAGGTGGATGTTAAAGATCCCATAGCACTTATCGAAAAGAGTAGGGGAATTTTCCCAGTGTCCTGGCCAAATTTCCCTCATTCACTAAAAAAAATACCACAAACAGCTTAATCTGGTTCAAGGTCAGTTGGCATTCATCTGTATCCCCCTCCCCCGAGTTGTGCCTGAAAATAGGATTTGTGTAGTGCACTTACCCTGTCAACAAAAACTAACTAAATAAATAAAGTTTAATATGTACTACAAGCAGCTATATGGTCCTATGTCAAACCTACCTTCCCTAGATAATCTGGATAACTATTTTACAGAATCTCATCTGCCTTTCCTCTCAGAAACACAACAGCTCTTATTATGTGCTCCTGTTTCTCAAACTGAACTTTTCAGAATAATAAAATAATGTCCACAGAGAAGACCCCGGGGGCTTGATGGCTTCTCTCCTAATTTTTATAAGGTTTTTGCAAAACAACTGGTTCCTTTCCTTCTACCCCATACCAGCAAATTCTTTCTGGCTCTGAAAGAGATAAATCATTATTTGAGGCCCTGATTGTTCTCCTACCCAAACCTGGTAAGCCCCCAGACCTAGTAACAAGTTACAGACCAATTTCTCTTCTCAATCAAGACATCAAAATCCTAACCAGATTACTGACTGACCACATAAATACGGTCCTTCCATATCTCACAGGACAGGAACAAGTTGGCTTCATGAAGGGCAGGTCCTAAGTTGACCACCTACGCACTTTGGCTCATGTCTTCTCGGTGTCCAGGGATGCAGAATTTCTTGTTGCTCTTGTTTCCCTGGATGCCAAGAAAGCATTTGATAGAGTCAACTGGAACTTTCTATTCCATACCTTGCATGCATTTGGCTTCCCCTTAGAATTTCAGAAATGGGTTCAAGCACTTTACAAATCTCCATCAACCTGGGTGACGAGTAATGGAGTCATCTCAGATTTATTTCCTCTAAAATCTGGTACGAGACAGGGCTGCTCCTGTCCACTCTTCTTTTTAACCTATACCTGGAGCTTCTTATACGTTGCCTAGTTAACTGTCCCAGGATTCAAGGTATCACTATACAAAATTACAAAATCATAGTATCAGTTTATGCTAATGATCTTTTACTTCAGCTATCCCAACCTGCTTTATTTATCCCTCCAATTCTGGTGATCAGCAAAAAGTACAGTGCCCTTTCCAATTATAAGTTGAATGTCAAAAAGACAGTTGTATTTCCTCTCAATCATATAATAATGAAACAGGAAGTCAGGGCCTTGGGATTGTCCTGGGAAAAGGAATCTCTGAGATACCTGGGAATTGATCTCTTGAGAAGCCCAACCCTTTTACAAAAAAAAAACTTGGAATCTCTACTGCTCACTCTTACTCAAGAGCTAAAAAGATGATCCCTTCTGCTACTCCCCCATGGGGTAAAATTAAACTGATTAAGATGAATATTTTTCCCCATCTTTTCTATCCACTTAATCTTTTAAACTTACGACTTCCTCTTTTGTGGTTTAAGAAAGTGCACAGTCTCATTATTGATTTTATTTGAGCTGGCAAAAGACCATGTCTGGTCTTTTACAAATTAGCAGCCCCCAAAGTTAAGAGAGGCCTTTGTCTCCCACATATTGGTCTCTGTTACTGGGCCAGTCATGCTAGTAAATATCTCAGATGGCTTGTTCCAGAGGATCCTCAAAATGAGTCCCTTTATATACCAATCTGTCTTAAGATAGAATTAGCTCAGATTAAATGCCGCCACCTCTCCCCTTCCGGGCTTTTATACACACAGATAAAATGTCTTCCTGTGCAACTTCATACTACCCTGATTGCTATCTCTATCAAAGTGCACTGTCAACTGTACACCTTCATGAAATATAGTAATTTTCAACATTTGTCGCAACCATTAATGGGTATCCCCAATCTCAAGATAGATGGTAAGGTTCTCTGTTCCCTCTGGCTCCCACAGCTAAAGAATTGTTCTCTCTCATATTTTATAAATGAAGTGGAAGGGTCCTGGTTATCTTCACCTGAGATTATTGCCAAATCGGACATCCCAAAATCCAATATTTTTAAAATTTTCCAGTTACATCACCTATTGGTGAAAACTTTGGGGAAAGTTCCTCCACAGTCTAAGGGACCAGCATTTCAAGCTGAAATGGTTCCTCTGGCTGGCCTCCCGCATGCTGTGTCAAAGATGTTTAATTCCTTGTATGATTGGATTTATCCAGAGCATTTTGGTGCTTCCATTTACTGGTCCTCTCTTTTCCCAGAGACGATCATAAACTGGTCCATCTTATGGCAAGGTTGCCATAAGTTTATTATTTAAGATAGACTCTGTCTTATGCAGTTCCATGAATTACATAATTTATACTACACACCACAATAGTTGGGCAAATACGGCATTGCCCCTTCCTCCACTTGTGTAAGATGTAAACAGGATGAAAACAACCTGCTTCATATTTTCTGGACATGCCCCCAAACAGCCCCTCTATGGACAGTTATTAAACATAGAGTAGACCGCCTCTTAGGCCTTAATGATTTGTTCTCTGCAAAAGTCTGTCTACTGGGGGATTTCTCTGAGATTCTTGTCCTTGCCCTTAAATTCCATATGGCCTTAATCTCAATGATCATAAAAACATTGGTATTGAGACACAGGAAGGATAATGAGGAGATTTCCTGTACTGAATGCTAAGGGAACTTTTAACTAACCTCAGAACACAAAGAGCAATTGCAAGCCTCAGTAACAACACTGCTAGGTTTATTAAAATTTGAGGCCTCTTGCAAGCTCTTTACTCCTTACAACCTGCCTAATACTAAGGTCTTGAATGGAAACTCTACTGTTATTTATATGCCTACACCGTGAAACTTTTGGGGAAGGGGAGGGTTGGGGGAGGGTGGAGGGAAGAAGGACAGATCCATCATTTTGTCATGTACTGATTTTGTGTTGTATATATTATGTTGATTTGTCCTCTGTATGGAAAAAATATTAATAAACTTTGAATTAAAAAAAAAAAGAGTGACAAAGAAGGAAGTGGGGCTGCTGAGGGGGGGCTAGTGTCTGGAGAAGTGGGATGCTAGTGTCTGGGGCTTTGAAAGATGGGTCAGCAAGGGTCAGGGGTTATAGTAGGAGGGAGGGAGCTAGTTTCAGAGCCTGTGTAGGGAGAGTATAGCGGAGGATATATCTGTGCCTCAAGTGTTTAAGGAGGTGGTTTCCAGAGGGGGCGTTGCAGGGCAGATGGGTAACAAGTGTATATATGATTCTCAAATGGCTAAGGAGGAAGGGGTGTGGTTTCTGGGAGTCGGGGGAGCCCAGGAGGGAGGGAGGTGATATCCATGGGCTTAGAAAAGTGGGATGCCTAGAGAGGAAAGGGTGTTCAGAGAGACCGTGGTGAAAGAGAAGGAGGGGTGGTGTGTGGGGGTTGAGTCAGAAAGCAGAGGGAGGGGATTGGTGTCTGGGGCAACGGAGGGAGCCAGGGTAGTGTAGGGGGCTGTGGAAGGTGTACAGCCAAGGGGGCTACTGTCATGGGGGGCTGTAAGGAAAACATGCTAGTGTCAGGTGCTGTGGAGGAAGGGGGCTAGTATTGTGGAGACTGTGAAGGGAGGCAGCAGGTGTTGGGTGCTGTGGACACAGGTGGCTGGTGCTGGGCGCTGTCAATGAAGGTGAGCTGGTGTAGGGTAATGAGGCAGGCGGGATAGTGCCGGGTACTGTAGAGGGAGGTGGCTAGCATCTGGAGCAGTGGAGGGAGGAGGCTAGTATTGGATACAGTGGAGGAAGGTGGCATCGTTTCGGGTGCTTTGGAGGGAGGGAGCTTGTGTTGGGTACATAAAAATGCGGGGATGATTAAATACCAAAAGCATGAGTGAATGAAGTTTCCTGACCTTGCTTAAAAGCATCTACCCCTGGGATACAATGTACCACCTCTTGGTTGTGTGTTTTTAGACTCACTTCCCTCCCTGTGCCCCTCACTAGGGAATCCCTTGAAAGGAATAAACAAGGTGAACTGTGAGGAACTATTTAGCCTGAGCAACAATTAATACATGGGTGGTACAAATGGAAAATGATGAAAAAGGGGTTCAAGAGGGATATGAAAAAGATTTATTTTATAGAAAGGGTAGTATAGTCTACCAGCAAAGGTGGTGGGTGCCAAAACCATAAACGATTTCAAGTATTGCCAGGGCTTCAGATAATGTTTTCTGAGTGGAAGTCAAATACTTCGACTGAAATTTGGAAGTCATTTCAGTTTTACTGGAGTCATAATACTCCATCTGTCAATTTTTTGGAAGTCAAAATAATTCCAGTCGACAAAGTTTGTCAGTCACAATACTCCAAGTCCTATAGTTTTTGAAGTCAACTCATTGGCCTTCTGAATACCTCACTGTAATCCATGCTACATTAACATTTGTAGCCTTTGTACATACACACCGAGTACAATGTGAAGTATTTCCTTTCAGGTTCCTGCCCCTTGTTCTAATTGGGCTCTGCTGCTTTTTTTACAAATAATTCTGTCTTGCCCGTGTCCCCTATCCTGATGACTGTTTACATTTCACATTTCCTGTGGGCAAGTTCCACACCTTCCTGAGTGACCATTCCTGTTGCAGATTTTTGTATCATCTGCAAAGAAACACGTCTTCCTCTCCAGCTCTTCAGCAATGTTACTTATGAAGACATTGAGGAAGACCTGTCCCACCACTGATCTTAGTGGTACCACACTAGTTACTTTCCTGTACCCTGAGTGCACCTGCATTTACCACCACCCTCTGCCTCATATCATTTATCCAGTTAGTTACCCAGCTTACCACTTTCTACCTCGCACCCATGCTAGCTGCTTGCTTTCTTAACTAGCATCCTGTGTGGTATTGTGTTGAAAGCTTTACTGAAGCCCAGAAAGTCCACATCCACTGCTCTCCCTTGATACATGGTGTCCAGTGAATACAATCCTTAGCCCAAGCCCGGGTAAAGGTGCCAGGTCTCCACTGGCCCCTTCCCTAACTTACAGCCCAAGTAAAGGTCTCTGCCAGGTGTCCAGTGGCCCATTCCATACCCCCAGCCAGTTAAAGGTCCCTGGTGTCCAGAGGATCCCCATCTCTAGCCCTATTCCTCCATGTGGCCACATGTGCATCTTCTAATCCCTGCCTCCCCATCCCCACCCCGGCACTGTCAGGAACTCTTTAATGGCACCCTTTAGAATTAGTTTAGAGGGTATCACTAAAGACGTTAGTTTAACTGCACTTTGTGAGGGACGCAGTACTCTGTGGACATCCCTGGGGAGCAGTTACCCTTAATTTTACCCTGTTTTATTTTTTTTGCCATATCTGACACAATGCACACTTGTAACATAGTCACTTTAAGGACTTTTGTCACCAAATTTTCACCATAGCCAGTTTAAGACCTCTGCTCATGAACAGTGTCACTGTGATTGTCATAATCTGTCCCGAACATTGATTTCGCACACCAACCACACCATTGTGTGCTACATGTGCGAAAAAACATGTTGGGTGAGATGTGAAAAATGACAGTTGCACTGTTCATAAGGAGGTGTGGTAAAATGGCAATGCTGAAAATCTAGAGTGAAAATATTAAAAACGCTCAAAGTTATGAGTGTGCATTGGAACTGCACAACACACACTATAAACAGTTATTTTTGGGAATTTATCACTTAACATGGGTTTTGGGCTCCTCATGAACTGTGACACTGTCGCTTCATTAATCAGTCCCAAAAGGTGGTTGTGGCAGTGACTGTGAAATCACCTTTCGGGACTGAATAACAAGATAACAGTGTAACAGATCATGAGGTGGGGCCCCAAAAACCCCATGTTGAAAATTTGGTGAAAAATTTTCCAAAAATGGCTGAGATATGTACCAAAGTTGAAAAAATCCATTTATGCCGTTATACAGCTTAACAGTATTTCTTCAATTCGCAGTCGGCTTTGAAGAGTGCAGACATGTTCCTGATCCACTGAAGCTCATCGCGCAGAGCTCCGAAGGTAAGTATGGGCTGAAGTGGGGGTGTGGGGAGGTGGGGAATGCAGAGAGTGGGTGCAGGTTGGAGAAGGGGGGCAAGAGCAAGAGAATCAATGAGGGAAGTTTTTTTCTTTCAGGTCTTTTTTTTAAAGAAAACGGGTCACTTTTGTCATGCTGGGGTGGGCTCCCAGAGTGGCACCAGGCAGTTTAGGGGGCCCAGTGAAGCTGTCAGGAGATTGGACACCCCCATCGGCAAAGGAGACTTTTGCCACTCTGGGGTGGGCTCCCAGCGTGGCATATGGATTTTTTAAGAGGGGGAGTGAAACCGACAGGGGATTGGGCACCCCCATCGGCAAGCAAGACTTTTGCCATGCTGGGGTGGGCTCCCAGCATGGCATATGGATTTTTTTCAGGGGAGGAAGTGAAACTGATGGGGGATTGGGCACCCCTGTTGGTAAATGAGACTTTTGCTAAGCTGAGGTCGGCTCCCAGTGTGGCATATGGATTTTTTCAGAGGGAGCAGTGAAGCCAATGGGGGATAGGGCACCCCCATCGGCAAAAGAGACTTTTGCCATGCTGGGGTGGGCTCCCAGTGCAGCATACAAAAAAAATAAGATGTCCACACCATAAAAAATGGACATCAGCCTTAAACAAGGGGAATGTTAGTGAATGTCAATGACTCCACATACTGCATTTTTGGACGTTTTGTGCTAATTTATGGATGTAAAATACATCCAAAATAGAGTTATCTGAAGCGCTGAAAATTGCTGGGACCAAGTAAAGGATGTAATGGTTAATCAAGATGGCTGTAGTATGTAGGGTAACAGTGGAGTAGATAGCGAGGGCTAGTCCACTACAAACAGATTGGATGGACCTTTGGTCTTTTCTGTCATCTTTGTCTATGTTTATATTGCATCACATGTATTTTCCTGTTACCCAATATGGGAATCTCTTCTATCTTTGATCTGTGTCCCAATGTCTTCCGTGATTCTAGTGGTGTAATTTTTTATTTTGGGAGGGCTATATTTGTGCCCTGTTCCTTGATGTGGGATATGTACTGGATACAGGCCCCATCCCCACAAAAAGGGCAGGGAATGAACTGTATCTTTACAGGTACTGTGCAGGGCCTGTACAAGGCATCCTTTTGCAGGTGTGCTACAGGTATAGGACAGGTACTAAGCAGGCAAAGAAAAGTCAGTGTGCAGACATTGGACAGTACTGCTTTTTTTCAGCATGGAGTCCTCCTCAGCCTTTTAGCTAACCCTACTTGACTCCTGATTGGTGCTTCAAGTTGCCAAGGTCCCTTGCAGCCAATCAGGAGTGAGTTGCCCCCCCCGAGGTGGGAACCTGTCAAGGTAGCACCTCCCTACAACTGTCCTTACCTCTTTTGAGCCCCTTGTTTTCACTCTTTGTGAGGTAAACGCCGCCAAGTTATGATGTGGGTGGTTAGGGTTGATGATTCCCTTGACACGCTACCTTATACTTTTTCAAGTTATATCCTCTAGCTGTTGGGAACAGCCAAATAACAGCCCCCACCACCAACTTTCATTTACTTTCTGGCTGATCCTGCTGCCAATGTCAAGATGTCCTAATAATGTCAGCGCTAGCCAGCATGAGCCAAACAAGGCCTGCCTGGAGTTAACCTGGAGGATTGCTTGCCCCCCCCAACCCCGGTAGTCACTTAATTAAATCTATATATTTTGTAACAGTTTTTTTAATTCTCTTTTGGGCTTCTGCTGTGGCCGCTGCAGCAATCTCTGGGCTCTTCCAGCCCTAATGTGCACTACTGTTCCCCCCGGCTCATCTACTGACCCTCTTGGGCTTGAGTGCAGCTGCAGGTGGCTTTTCTGTTACTCCCCTTGGGGAGCGCTCAATCTTGCCTGCATCCTGCAGACCTTTACAATTAAATTTTGCTCCCTGGCATTCCTAAAGCCACAGTGTGGCTTAAACTATGAGACACCTCTCTCTCCCCCCCCTTGCCCAACTCCACTTTCCTCTACCAGATTCCCATCCCCTTCCAGGGTTCACTGCATCCTGAAGAGGTGAAGGCTCTGGCTTCCCACTCCCTCTATCTTCCCTTCTATGTCACCCTTTCACCCAAATACCCATCCCCTTCCCCTTTGACCATCAATACTTTTGTCTGCCAGCTCTTCATCCCCTTGTAGTGTTTTCTGCATCCTGAAGGGGGTGTCGGCACTGGCTTCCCTCTCCCCTTAACCCAGCTTACTTTCCTCCTTCCTCTGCCAGTCACCCACCCCCTTGCAGGGTTCTCTGCATCTTGAAGAGGGTGTAAGCACTGGCTTCCCTATCCCTCTCCCCTTAGTCCAACTTTAAATTCCTCTGCCAGCTCCCCATTCCCCTGCCACTGCAGGGTTCTTTGCCTCCTGAAGGGTTGAAGGCAATGGCTTGCTTTCTTTTTCCACCATTCTACCCTACAATTCTTCCTTAACTTCCCCTCCCACTTCACACTATCCCTAGTAACCCCACCCCTAGTACATGTCACCTCTATCCTTTTCCCCCTTTCTCCTCTATCTTTTCTAATGCCGGCTCTCTTGTCCCCTAGCAGTTGGTTAAACAATGTTCCTTAACAGGGATTATCAGCACCTTTAGGGTGTGAAGGCCTAGGCCTCTCCCCTCCCCTCCCTCCTACACCCACCCCTGGTATTTTATTTACTATGTCAGTCAGCTAGCACTTGGCTACTGTCATCCCAATGAAGCACTTACCCGTAGGCCTCCTTTCAATCTCAAAGTACTAGCATTGTAATCTACTTTCAGTCTGTTCAAACTTTATCGCCTAGTTTAAGTCACCTGTCATATCCAATAACATTTGCTGCTCTGCTCACTATGAGGCTGTGATGTACTGTAACTTATTTTCATGATTTTTTTACCTGATCTTTAACTGAAATGTACAAATTTTGTACGCTGTACTAGTTATTAATTACCTACTACCTGTAATGTCTATGATTCTGTTCTCTGTTTCTTGTAAATGATTGCACCATGCTTCTCCCTATGTAACCCCCCCGGACGCTTCTGGAAATGAGCTGTTTACAGTTCATGTTGCTTTCCTGGTGAATCTCTTCTAAATAAATAAATAAGCACCTGTAGCTGCTACTGTTGCCATCCTCTCTTCTCCCATTGTTACAGCCTTCCCCCAGGCTTTACTATTGCCACGGGAGTGGTTTTACTCCCTGGTAGCTCCTGCCACCTCTGCACTCCCTTCCTGGATTCAGCATTACTATGGGAGTGGTTTCACTCAATGGCAGCTCCTGCCACCTCTGCACTCTCTTCCTGGCTGCAGCATTACTGTGCGAGTGGTTTCACTCAATGGCAGCTTCT
This sequence comes from Neoceratodus forsteri, assembly GCA_016271365.2. NCBI lineage: Eukaryota > Metazoa > Chordata > Ceratodontiformes > Ceratodontidae > Neoceratodus > Neoceratodus forsteri. The sequence goes on from CM028129.1 coordinate 32,354,604, forward strand.
GCCACCTCTGTACTCCCTTCCTGGCTTTAGCATTACTGTGAGAGTTGTTTCACTCAATGGCAGCCCCTGCCACCTCTGCACTCCCTTCCTGGCTTCATCATTACTGTGCGAGTGGTTTCACTCAATGGCAGCTCCTGCCACCTCTGCACTCCCTTCATGGAATTAGCATTACTGTGGGAGTGGTGTCACTCAATGGCAGCTCCTGCCACCTCTGCACTCCCTTCATGGATTCAGCATTACTGTGGGAGTGGTTTCACTCAATGGCAGCTCCTGCTGCCTTCCAGACCCAACTTCCAAAACTGCTGTTGTAGCCAGGGGATGTGGCTCCTCCATGACTACCTCCTTGTAGTTGCTTCAGCCTCTTGGGGCATAAACAAACTCTGCTGCAAAGTGATGGTTTGGCTCCTTTCTCTCTTTCTCGAGTATCTCTCTCTATCCCCCACCCAAGCAGAGAGGGCTGCAGCCTCAGCTCTGTGTGGGCTGGGAGTTACAAGTGCCCACAAACACTTTCACTGTAGCACAATTGTGCTATGTGGCTGGCTGCTGGTGCAGCCCAAGCATATCTTCCTCCTGCCACTATTCCACATCAGCAGCACCAATACAATACTAAGGCTCAAGGAGCCACCACTAGACCCCAGAGAAGGGTACTAATTCATTTCAGTAGAAAATTGGCCTTAGCCACAGTGTATTAGACAGTCAGGGCTACCATTTTACTTAGTTGCCACCCCATGGCATTCCTAGCCCACACGGCCACCAGTACCATTCCTTTATTTACCAACAGACCTACTGAAAGAGAGATCGGTGGAACATCTGGTTGTCAATGGACTTCAGAACCCAAGGCAGCATGGTTTCACCAGGGGGAGGTCATGTCAGACCAACTTTATTGAATTTTTCGACTGGGTGACTAGGGCAGTGGATCAGGGGAGGGCAGTGGACGTGGCCTATCTGAACTTCAGCAAGGCCTTTAACACTGTGCCACATAGAAGGCTATTACACAAACTGGGGAATATGGGTGTGGGCAGGACAGTAGTGCACTGGGTAGGTAACTGGCTGGGCGGCAGGACACAGAGGGTGGTGGTAAATGGCTGTCACTCCACAGAGGGAAGAGTGACCAGTGGGGTACCACAGGGATAAGTGCTGGGACCGGTCCTGTTCAGCACCTTCATCAGTGACATTGCACAGGCCCTAGATTGCAGAATTTCCATATTTGCTGATGACACAAAGCTCTGTAACAGAGTGGACACACCAGAGGGTGTAGACAGAATGAGAAGGGACCTGCAGAAACTTGAAGAGTGGTCAGGGGTTTGGCAGTTGAAATTCAATGCAAAGAAGTGCAAGATAATGCATATGGGGCACAAAAACCCTGGTACAATATATCAGTTGGGGGTGACCAAGCAGAAAGGGATCTTGGGGTTATCATCTCTGATGACCTCAAGGTAGGGAAACAGTGTGACAAGGCAGCAGGTAAAGCAAATAGGATGCTGGGATGCATAATCAGGGGCATCACCAGCAGGAAAAGTGAGGTCATAATTCCACTATACAAGACACTAGTGAGGCTCCACCTGGAGTACAGTGTACAGTTCTGGAGATCTTACCTATGTAAGGACATAGACAGGGTAGAGAAGGTTCAGAGGAGGGCAACAAAGATGGTACATGGATTACATCACAAGTGCGATGAGGACAGGCTGAAGGACTTGAATATGTACTCCCTGGAGGAGAGGAGGGAGAGAGGGGATATGATAAAGACATATAAGTATCTCACAGGGAGGAACAGGATGCAGGAATACATTATTTTTAAGTAAAAAGATGTTCCAGGACTAGAAGGCATGGGATGAAGTTGGAAGGAGGATGATTCAGAGGAAACATGAGGAAGAATTTCTTCACAGAATGGTGGTGGACAAATGGAACACCCTGCCAGAAGAAGTGGTGGGGGCTGAAACAATCATAGGATTTAAGAATGCATGGGATAGACATAAAAGAATTCTGGAGGTCAGGGGTGAGGGGCAACAGACTTCTAGGAAAGCATAAAGTGAACGTACAAGCTCAAATGGGCAGACTGGGTGGGCCGTAGGCCCTTATCTGCTGACATTGTCTATGTATCTATGTATCTATGTATCCATGTATCTATGTACTAGCCCCTGAAACACCTCCACTAGCCCACCTGGCTATCAGGTACAAAACTGGTCTCAGGACTACCAATAGGAGCAAAGGTTTTTTTTGGCTAAGCCCCCTCCCAAACCACGCCTTTCATCTCAGTTTCTGCTCCTCTATTTTTTCCCCAGCTAACCTAATTTTATTTTATTTGATATGTCTGACAGGACATGGACCCCTAACCATCAGATAAGTATATTTCTTATTTATTTATTTAGTTTTTGTTGTTGACCGGGTAAGTATGCTAGACAGATTTTGCCTATTTTCAGGTACGACCTGGGGGAAGGGGATATAGATGAATATCAACTGACCTTGAACCAGATTAAACTGTTGGTGGTATTTTTAGTGAATGGGTAGAAATTTGGCTTGGGCACCAGGGAAATTCCCCTACTCTGTTGGAGGCAGAGGGCGCTGTGCTACTGTGAGACGAACTTGCTCAGTAGTGTGTGGAGTGCTGAGTGTGGAGGTTGTGTGGGATGCTAAGGAGTGAGTCTCCTCCTTGTCTCCCTTTGTGTCATTTGGAATGGACGCTCAGATGGAAGACGAGCTGCAACGGGAATCAGATATAGGAAATGTTTTACATACCACAGAAAATGTATTGCAACCTCGTATAAACCAGGAACTGGCTGCGGGTCCACATAATAATGGAAACTGGAAAGATTTGGATTTTACTTTGACATCTTCTTTGCAGGAAGCAGAACAACAACAGCAGGAGAGAAGGAGGAATTTTCAGGACGGACAAGAGAGTAGGACCGTTTCTATACAGGTACAGGAAGCGGAAGTGATTTTTTGTTTTGAGGGGAAAAAATGGAGACTGAAGATGCTGAGAGAAATGAAGGAGAGTATCATGAAATTGTGGAGAGAGCCATGTTGCTGTGAATGCTGATGAGGTTTTTTTCCAAGGAAAGAAGAGGAGGCTACAGATGTACAGAATGAGGTTACAGAAATTGGTGCTTTGCATCCCCAAGAAAATCAGAGTGACTTAACAAACTCAGGTACTGTTGCACTGCAAACTGTTGTCTTACATACAGACTCCATTTTGTTGCAATCTTCTGTAGAACAACCGTGTAGCCGAACGTTTTCTGAAGAGGTAACAAAGGACTTACAGGATAAGATTATGGAGGGGCAAAAGCAGCAACAAACGCAGTTGCAAGTAGGAATGTCTGAAGGTGACTGGGTAGCTACGGCATTAACAGCTGCAGGATGGGTTAGAAATCCTAAGGGACATGGCTGGGATGCTAACGTTAGTAAAGATGAGCTTGTTTCATTATCAGGGAGTTCTATTTCGTTTCTGGGGGGGCAACGCGATCCCTCCTTACCCCCAGGACAAATTACTCCTGTACTTGACACAGCCATTTTGCAACATGATGACTCTTATCCCCTATTACAACATATAAGGGAACAGGAAGGTGATGTTTCTATGGATTTGGGAACCGGAGAGAGAAAGAGGGACAATATACAACAGGTTAATGTTTCCAACAACTTGCAGGCGAACTCTTCTGAGCAGGGAACTACAAACAAACCATGGCATGGGAAAGTAACTGAACATTTATTTCCATCTGAGGAAAGCCGGCTGTTAGAACCAGCAGAAAGAAGAAATGCAGTTTGTTTAAAATTTAGGGGTGCTATGGAGGACCTTCCAGATAGAAAGTTTGTGGGGCGGGTTCTGTTGAAAGATAGCATGAAATTTTATGCTTATGAAATTTATGCTTTAATACATGTACCGGGGGATGTTATTTTTGATATTAGTTTTAAGCATCCAGCTGGTCTTGAATGATTTTGGAAGCAATATCTTTTAATGAAGCTTTCACCTTTATGGAAACCTTTTCTGGCCATTCCACTCACTAAACCCCTAACAAAGAAAATTACAGTGCTATTTAGGAATGAGGGGGTAAACGTGGCTGACATTACCTATTGGCTAAGACAGCACTGTACGGTTCAAGGTCCTCCTGAACCAATTCTAGATGAGGAACAGTTGTGGACAGGGGGATGGAAATATCAAATAGTTTTGAAATTAGTAAATGGCCAAACTAAGCATCTACTGAATTGTTTTTTTTTAGGCAGGGATAGGGGGGTAGTCTTCTATCCTGGCCAACCTAGGGCATGTTATAAATGTGGAGATGTGGGTCACTTGAGTAATGTATGTGACAAACAAAAATGTGGCTTGTGTGGTGATTTTGGTCACGTAGGGGCTCATTGTAGGCAACCTTTGAGATGTAACTTATGTGAGGAGAAAGGTCACTCTTTCCGCACTTGCTCTTGGGCCTCCCATAATAATGTGAACATTTCAGTAAGGTATGAATGGGATGTATATGTAGCTTCCACACAAAGGGAGAAAATGAGAATGGTGGAACTACTTTCAAAAGGGCCCTTACCTGCTCCATTACCTCATGGGGACTCGAGGGCAGTAGGGGTAACTGTTGCTTTTGAGAATGTTGAAGGACATGAACAGGAGAGGGTAGTGCAGCATAGACAAAACACGGGAGTGCATGGTATGGAGTGAGAGGGAGTATTGGGAATGGACAACTCTCAAGAGCCAGGTCAGGTAGGGACAGAAAGGAATGCAGGAGTTTCAATGCCCCCACTGTCCAAGGTGAGACAGTTTTCCAAAGGTTACTTGTAGGTCAAGGCTGGAAAACTGACTGATTCTACAGCAAAACAAGTAAAACCTGCAGAAGAAGTGGTGGTGCACAATTGTTATGCACTACTATTTGAAGAAGGCCAGGAAGAGGAGGGTGGTGATTCTGATATGTCCTCTAACTTCCTCTCAGGCTGATGGTACCTCTGAAACTATTTTCCCAGAGAAACAAAAACTAGGAAAAGGACAAAAAAGATGATAGGGTTTTGGTAGTTTTCTTTCTTCATGCTCTTTCATGATACTCCTTGTGGTAATGGCTATCTCTATTTGCACTATTAATGTAAATAGTATAAAGGCGCATGGAAAAAGGCGAAGTACTTTTTAAGCCTTAGTCTAGGTGCTAAACAATCTTCTTCTTGCAAGATACTAGGCTTCACTCACTATATGAAATCCAAATAGCACAACAGGATTGGAGGTGGGGGGTCTCTTTTTGGTCAATAGGAGAAGAGCAGTGTTCAGGAGTTGGGATACTTTTTAAAGATACAGTCCAAGTATTACATGTCTATGATTTGGTGCCAGGACGAATATTGATTATGGATGTAGTCTTAAAATGCGAAGTTTTCTGGCTTATTAACATTTATGCACCACAAACTAAGGCAGAATGATCAGAGATGTTTAGATGTAGTGACCCTTATCTACACACATCAAAGTTGGTTTTGTGGGGAGGGGATTTTAACTGTGGGCTGTCGCACAGAGATTGGGGGAGACATGCAAAAACATTTATAGTGACACTAATGCACTAAAATTAATAATGCAAAGGAATGATATAAAAGACATATATGACATCTTACAAAAAGAGCCTAGTCATACTTTCTTTAAAGGGACTTTATCTACATGGATTGACTTGTGGTTAGTATCTGCCAGACTCACCTGTCAGGCAGTGGGTGTTAGGCCTCTGGAAACTTCTGACCACCTTATGGTGATTTTAACATTAGGTGAAAGGCAACGACTACTTATAGGAAGAGGATACTGGAAAATGAACATTTCTCTTTTGCAGGATGCTATTATAGAAAAGGAGGTTAAACGAGTTATTCAAGCTAGGAAAGATTTATGTTTTCTGTATCCTAGTCCAATAGAATGGTGGGAAGATCTGAAAAGAGATTTGCAGGATTGGTATGGGATGTTTACTAAAACAAAAGCAAGGAATGAATATATTCAATATCTTGGCCTACGGGCACAATATTTACATTCCTTAGCTAAAGGAGGCCTTAAGGAGGATGACAGGAAAAGGATGTTACACTTAAAGAATCAAATGAAACAATACTTAGAAAACTCAGTTAAGAAAATGGCTTTTAATCAGAAATATAACACTAAAGGCACTAGAGCAGATGTAAATCCCAATGAGGAGGAATTACAGGGGGTTGGAAGGAGAATTTTTGTTAGTCTTCATGATAAACGGGGATGCATAAAAACCCAGAACCAAGACATTCTGCTTATAGTACAACAACACATGGTAGAGATTTTTCAGAAAACTAGAGTTGGTGCATTAAACTGGAAAATGGATTTTGAGATACCAGCTTTAAATACACAGGATCAGGAAAGTTTAGTTGCCCCCATTTCAGAGTTAGATATTTTGGAAGCCATTTCACAGTTATCTAAACAAACAACACCAGGACAAGACGGGATACCGAATGATTTTTACAAACAGTATAGTGAAGTTTTGGTTCCGTGCCTAGAGGTTCTTTTTAATGCTATTTGGGAAGAAGAAATATTGACCCCCTCAATGCAGAAAGGAATACTGTTTTTTCTCTTCAAAAAGGGGGATCCCCTTGAGATTAAGAATTGGAGACCAATAACACTATTAAACTCTGATTATAAAATATTAGCAAAAATCCTCACAAAACGACTAGCAAAAGTAGCACAAACAGTGATCGTACAGGAACAGACTTGTGCGATACCGGGACGGAATATAATACAGAACTTAGTATTGATCAGAGAGATTGTGGAGCAAAGTTTAGGGAAGCAATTAGGAGGATATTTAATGACTATGGATCAGGAAACTGCTTTTGACTCAGTATACCAAGAATATCTTTGGGAAGTTCTAGGTTACTATGGGGTTCCTTAGAAGTTCATAGAAATAGTGAAAGTTCTATATAAGGAGGCCCAAGCCATACCTTTGGTAAATGGTTTTTTAGGAATTCCAATTTTTTTAAAGAATGGTGTCAAACAAGGTTGTCCAATGAGCCCTTTATTGTATGTCTTTGGTCTGGATCCTATATTGCGGAACATAGGACAATGTTCTGAAATTGAGGCAATAAGCAACAAAGATGGGCATGTTTTTTCTAAATTCACAGCTTATCGGATGATTGTGTTTCGCAGTAGCAGATGGAGCTTCAGGTCACAAGGTCTTAAGTATAATACAAAATATGTATCAGGCCACAGGCATTAAGATTAATATGAACAAAAGTAAAGTCCTAATTTTAGGGATAGTGAGAAATAAAAACTTTCCAATCCTAATGACAAAAGATCAAGTTAAAATTCTAGGTGTGTATTTTGGTACAAAAGACTCAGAGATTCAAAATTGGAATGAAGTTTATGATAAAGCCCATAGCAAAGTTCAAACTTGGTTGTCTTGGAAAATGTCTAAAAGGAAGAAAGTTTGTCTTCTTGGGCCTATATAGCGCCTATCTTTTTGTATATCTCACATATATTTCCTTTGCCATATTGTATGCATACTAAAGTGCTGGGCTTATTTTTTTGGTTCTTATGGGGAAGCAGGCTAAACCCTGTCAAAAGGAATCATACTTACAGACCAAGAAAGGAAGGCGGTTTAAATATGTTACAACCCATAGTATACTTGTTCAGTAATTTTTTCTTTAGCTCTGTACTTCCTTTAATAAAGCTGACACCAGGGACCGGGCAGACATGTATGCAGTTATGGGGCAAGTCTTTTTTTACGGCATGGGGTAAAGGGAAGTGGATTCCAGCGGAGCGTAAATTACCTGGATATGTTCAAAGTACACTTAAATATATTAGGACTTGGAAATTAGACTTAGCATGGTGTGCGGGGAACGGGAGAAAAGTTTTTTATAAAACAATTTTGGATACATGGTATCATGAAAATCCTGTCTTTCAGGTGCCTAATAGCATTAATGTTAGTCTATTATTGGATAACATGTTAGAGGCCAGGATACCTTGGAAAATGCAAGATTGTGCATGGCTGTGTGGTCACCAGAAACTGCAGGTGAAACATAATCAGAAGCATAAGCAATTACAGGATAGGGAATGTGGGGAAAAATCATGTGCTGGGGTTGTGGAGACAATGCAGCACCTTTTTTTTGAATGTGTTCATATGCAGGGATTTTGGAAATTATTATCAGATATGTGGGGTGAAAAATTAATTTTATTAATAAATTACAATGTCTTGGTTTTAGGGCAAATTCCGGCCACCTGGGCAAAATGGGCACACAGTACAATTCATGTTATGCTGGTATGTATTAAATGGTCCATATGGCAGGCGAGATGCCAAAGATCTTTGCAAGGTAAGGTAATTTTGCAACAAGATGTTTTGTTTAATATTCAGAGGGAACTGGATAGCATATACACATACGAAATGCGCACACTTGAAACAGATATGGTTGTAAAATTATGGAAAAATTTTGATTGGGTGGGATAAACTTTCTAAGCAGGGAATAGGATTCTATTTTCAGTTTTTATGTGGTTTCCTTTGTTTATTATTTATTTTGTATAGATTTATTTGTTGATCTGCGGATAGGTTTCCTGTGATGAGATTTCATTATATGTAATTTTGTTGGACTGTTTTTGAATATGAATAAAAATTTCCCCTACTCTCCTGTAGGGGAACTCTTGTCAGTCAAATCAAGACTGACGATGGTGGCAGATGGACTGGAGGAGAGAGCTCCTCGACTGAGGTGGCAATGGATGTACCACAGGATCTGAACAGTGTGGAGGTGGCTGGGAAGTACCAGCGGGGTGGCCAGCTTTCTGCCCCACCCTCGGAATGTGAGGCACGGACGTGGAGACAGCGAGGAGATTCCATATGTCAGAAAATGGATCTACAAAGCTCTGGATTAATCCTAGCACAGGAACAACACTGCCTGAAAGCTGAACTGGAGATGATCAACCGGAAAATATAGCAAGAAAATCTCCAGATGGAGGAGAGAGAAAAAGGAAATGATCCCTGTCTTCGCCTCTCAGGCCGAGTGCAGTTGGACCGGTAGAACTGCTGGTGTTGGAGTTACAGCCAACAGGCCTAGTTCCCATTATGATAGTACCCCTTCCGACAGATTGGAGTAATATGGCGGACCCTTCTTGGTCAGCAGATGCAGTCTTACAGATGGCTGGATGAGTTCCAGCAGTGGACGGCACCTGGCAACCTGACCCAGCCATTCCCTTACCCAGTGCAACTTTGAGCCCGATGGAGCAGAAGCCTCAGAAGGGCTGTAGCAGGATGCATTCGGACAGTACGCAGCAACATACAGGTACTCTTTATGAAGCTAATACAACTGATGTCTTGGATATACAGTGTACTGATACAGTAGAACCAATTGCGACTACAGAGGGGCAGGCAGAAGCAGGGCCCCTGTCTGGGCCAGGACAAGACAGAACTGCTAATCAGACATACATGAGCCTTTTCCACAAACCTATGGAGCTTGCCAAATGGAGAAATGCTATCCGGCTCCGCTATGTAGGTAATAGAGATGTCCTTCCTGACAGATTTTTTGTTGGCAAAGTTCTGTTGAAACAGTCATTGGGGTTTACACCCTCGGAGATGTATGCTCTCATCCATGCTCTAGGGGAGATGACCTTTGATATTAGGTTTTGGACACCAGCTATACTAGAATGCTTTTGGTGTAAATATGTCAACCTGAAAACCAACCCACTGTGGTTGAAGTTTCTGGTCATTCCCTTAATGAAACAGCCCTTTAGGTCACTACAATCCTATTTCGGAATGAGGGGGTAAATATAATTGATGTGGTATACTGTTTGGAAAAATGTTCCATCCAGGGAAATCCTGCCCCTATACTTGATGAGGAGGGTTTCTGGAATAGGGGGCTTTAAGATTAAAATGAAGTTGCAGCATACTGACAAAGATATCGGTCATCCCCTGAACTCCTTCTTCATAGATCAGGACAAAGGGTTCTTGTTTTACGTTGGGCAGCCTCACACATACTTTAAGTGTGGGTCCAACAGACATATTAGCACCAACTGTGAGATTCTGAAGTGCACCCATTGTGGTGACATGGGTAACACCAGTGCTCACTATTTCCAAGACCCTAAATGTAACCTAAGCGAGGAACCTGGCCATAACTTTACCATTGCACCTGGGCAGCTAAAAATAATGAGAACACAGACTTTGGAGTGCAGGATTATTACATCAGGATGGCATCTAAGCAACCACACACAGGTGTTGGGAATGGATGTCCAGTGGGCCGCCCACAGACAGAGGAGAGGGACATCCCATGGAGCCAGTCGGACCGACAGGAGGCTACATTCCTGATTCCAGCAGTGCCTGGAGAGCCACTTCCACCCATGGAGTCCCAACAGAACAGTATGGTCCCCCCCATCCAGTGGCTCCTCCACAGGACTCAGACTTTACAGTGGTCCAGAGAAAGAAGGGGAAGAAATCCAAACTCAAGCCACAGGAACAGGATCCTTTGGTTGAGTCCCTCCCATTAAGTAACCACTATAAGGCTTTGTATGACACACATTCTGATAGGGATGGAGACTCTGATAAGAATTCAATGCCTTCTTCCCAGCAGGGTACTGTATCAGATGCTGACAATACAGAGGACACTAGACCTAAATCACAAAAGAGCGAGAGGGTGACCACGGCCTCCAGTAAAATTAAATGAGGCTCATAAGCTATAACCGGGGTCTTTCATATATAACGTCACACTCGCATCCTTTAATGTGAACAGTCTTCAATCTGAGAAAAAGTGACTCAGCACTTATGCACAGTTTGCATCCTCAGATTTAGACTGTCTTTTTATTCAGGATGTACAGTACTTCTTCACTCACTCTTGGTGAGGGAGGCTGCTAGTACAAGCTGGATATAGGGGGATAGTTTCTGGTCTCAGGGAAGGGAGACCAGCTTGGGAGTGTGATTTTTTTTTCTATGGTTCAGGTTGTTCATATGTTGGAGATTCTGTCTGGAAGGGCTTTTCTGTTAGATGTTCACCTCAGGAGGATGGATTTTCGCCTTATTAATGTATACTCTCTTCAGCTGAAATATGATAGGGCTGCACTTTTTAGAAGGTTAAAACCCTTTCTTTTTACTACTAGGAATGCTGTCTTGGGGGAGATTTTAATTGTGGTTTATCACATACTGATAGGGGGTTACAAACAAGCAAACTGTTTAGTGATACAAATGCATTACGGGATGTGATTACTGAAATGGGGCTAGTGGATGTGTTTTCGACTTTTTTCAGGTGGTACCCCACACTTATCTTTGTGGTCCTTGCTCAGCACATATTGATTATTTGTTTGTCTCAATGAATCTGCAACTCCAAAATGCACGGGTTGTGGTGATGGTCACTTCAGATCATGGACTAGTACGGGCGACCTTGGGGAACCACTCAGAACAGCGGCAGGGCCCTGGGTTGTGGAAGTTGAATCTGATGCTTTTGGAGGAGAAAGAAATTGCTACAGGGTTTACCTACCTTTTGGAGGCACGTAAATCCGTGTTTTTTCTTTATGAAAACTTAAATGGTTGGTGGGAAGAAACTAAACGGGACATTGTACATTATTTCAGCATCATTGGGAAACAACATTCCAGTAAACAGAGAGTGTTTCAGGACCGATTAAGGACCCTCATGACTTTACAACCCACAGGAAGGAGTGATTTACTCTCTGCCATAGCTCAGATGAAGACAGACCTTGCTGAGATACAGTTTGAGACAATGAAACATCTAAAGAGATAACAGAAGCATGGCACAATGGAGAAGAAGGGTGAAATGGTTACCTTTATGACTTGTGCTTGCTTACGGGAGCTTAAACACATACACTATCTCATAGCAGCTGATGACACTAGACTCATGGAAAATTCTGCGGTTTTGCAGGAAATCCAGAATTAAATCCACCAGAGTTTTACCAGCCAATCTTCACCCCAGCCTGCTATGATGGAATGGTTGAAGGCCTGTCACCTCCCACAAATCGCATAGGATCAACAGGCACCTATGGTGTCTTCCCTTACTAAACTGGAATTGCGGGAAGTAATCTGGGCATTAAAGGATGGCAGATCACCTGGCTCAGACAGCCTGCCGCATGAATTGTACAAACTTATTTTTGACACCCTAGGGGATGAACTGACTGAATTCTATAGTACAGCCTTGGGTACAGGATCCCTCCCAAATAGCATGAATATTGGAGTGTTGGTACTGCTGTTTAAATCAGAGGAAAAAGGGGATTTGAAGAACTGGAGACTGATATCACTCCTAAACATGGATTACAAGATCCTTATGAAAGTATTAGGTAAACGCCTTTTAGGGGCACTGGATAAAGTTGTACACCCCATGCAATTTAGTGGGGTGCCCTCCTGCAGGATACAGGATGCCTTGATACTCCTCTGAGAGCTTTTTCAGAAAGGCCAGGATGATGAAATAATGGGCCACTTGGTCAGTCTGAACCAGTCAAAGGCCTTTGACCGAATTGAATACAACTACTTATGGGAAGTTTTATAGGCGTTTCATTTCCTCCCTTTATTCATCTCTTGGCTACAGAGTTGTTATAGTCGAATCAGCCTTTTGCCTAGTGTTAATGGGTGGACTGGAGAAACTGTGCAGATGACATGGGGGGGTTAGGCAGGGGTGCCCATTGAGCCCTGTCTTATATATATTGACCTTGGACCACTTACTGCATAGTATTAGTAATGTTCCTGAGATTATTGCACTTTCTGTGGGTTGTGCGGACCCTCCTATTTGTACTGTTGCTTATGTGGATGATTTGGAACTCATATTGGTGGACACTGATTCCTTTAAGGCAGCCATGCTGATGGTAGAGCATTTTTCAAAGACCACAGGAGTGGCCCTAAATATGCAAAAGAGTTGTTGTTTACCAATCAGGAAGGATGATGGTTGAATGTTGGCATCATGGGGATTTCCCAGAGATATGGGTATACTAAAATCCTGGGTATATTTTTTGGTGGCCCTGACCCATGCCTTTATAAGTGGGACCTCGAATTAAAAGCTGCCCAGGACAAGGTGACATTATGGAATAAATAGTGAATGTATTAAAAAAAGAAAAGGGTCTATATGTTCAAGTTATTTTTGTTGCCAATGTTTCTTTTCCTGAATGAGTTTTTTCCTCCTCCAAGGAGTCTGGAAACTTCCTTGTTTAGTGGTTTTTTTTTCAGTGTTTCTGGGGTAGCCATCTGAACCCCATTAAGAGGGGTATCATGTATTTGCACTTGCACAAGGGGGGTTGGCCATGATAAACCCCCTGGTATTTCTGTATGTCACTTTTATTTATCAGAATATAGTACTGATTCTACGGAGGCAAATGAAGTCATGGGGCCCTTGGATAATGGATACTCTAGGTCCAATTTTATTGACTTGGGAAGACAAACTCCCAGTTACTAAAGAAAAGCATATCTCAGCTTTACTCCCAACACTTAGCTGATATGGTTGCCAAACTTAAAATTTGGCAGGTGATTAAGGCACTCCTTTTCACTGTATCTAGAAAAGGGCTGTATAACAGGATAATGGATAAACATTTTCTGGATGAACCATGGTTCACTGTGCAGTCCCCAACAGAGCAAACCGCTCTCACTAGAATTTTACTGAGCAAGAGGTTTCCTGTTTACGTGTGGGATTTTCTCTGGCTTTGTCTTCATTCGCAGTTAGGTATGAAGGGGGATATGAAACATAAGGGCATACCAGATAGGGAATGCCCTAGATTGGGACAATGTATTGGGAAACTGGAGATGATGCAACACCTCTTTCTAGATTGTCCCTTTGTGATTTCCCTTTGGCAGTATTTTACATAAATTATGGCAGTTGAATCCATTTGGAAACCTGACTCCAGAAATCCTATGTGAGGATCATTTTCTGGGGTGGTGGACAAAGTATGCTGCACTTACATTGCAGCTGATTTTGCTGAGCATCAAATTTCAGCTCTGGCAGGCCTGGTGTAGGCTCACCCTATGACAGCAACACAAAACAGTGGAACAGGTGATGTTTTCTGTACTACAGGACATATCCAGCCTGATAGGGCCTGTTTCCCAAGCCTTTTCTAAACTATGTTGGAGACACATGACATGGTTGGATACTGGTTGATGGTTCTGCTATCTGGGGTTTGCACACAACTTTCTCTTATCTCTTTTAAGCAGGCAGGTAACTTTCCTTCACATTGTTACATAACCTCCCTATCTCTTTTAAGTGGGGAGGGAGTCAAGGTTTTGTATTGACATGACTTACTTATTTCCTTTTGTAATTTATATATGGGATATTACTTTCTGTTTTTGCCTTTCTGATTGGTATGGTTTGTAGGAAGTAACACCGTTTTTTTTTTTTTTTTTGTTTCTTGCATAGTTCGTCTTATAATTTAAAATATATTCCTCCCTTATTTTAAGGGTTCAGTGTCATAATGCATTGTTTAAGTATGATGTAATACTCATTTAGGTTTTAGGTTTTTTTTTTCATTATGATTGTGTCTGCAGTAATACATTGTTGTATCTTTTTTGAGTTCTGAATAATACTTCCCCTGCTCTTTTCGTAAGCGGGAGGGAGGGATTATCCTTTACTTTCACTAATTTGGGTTTATTTTGCTTATAATTTTTTCTACTTTTTGTAAATGCATGACAGTAATACTTGTTTATTTTATGTGTATGATTGCTTCTATGGAGTATTATTTGTGTGCATTAACACTGTTTGTATATTATGTTTTTGAAGTTATAATAAAAAAAATTCCCCTACTCTTTTAGAGAGGAGGATATAACTATGGCCTATTTAGTTTGAAGGATATGTATGATAATACTTACTTTTTTATTATGATTTTGTAAGATGTAATACAATCTGTAAAATTTGTTTTTGAAGTTTTGAATAAAAAATTCCTCTACTCTGTCAGTAGAGGGAACATCTGTCCTGCAAGTCTGGGATGGCCACTCTGAGGCAGACTACCAAGATGATGGATGCTACTGAGGCAGGGGAGCAGCTCTCTCCCAGTCCTGTCTACTTTAGAGGCCATTGAAAATGCAATGCTTGTTCAAGAATTTGGAGAAATTGAAACAGATCAGGAGATTTCTGCTCTTCCTGATGATGTTAATGCTGATTTAAGGGATGACACTTGTAATGGGGGTGCCGCACTCAAAGTAAGTCGCAATGTCTTTGAGATTACATCCACCGCTTTGCCTTCTGAAATTCCTGCCTCTTATATACTCACAGACCAAATGAGTGTAAACTGCCTTGAGCTACTCCATGAAGTTCCTTTATGCACTTGTCAACTTCGTCCGACATTTTTGACAATCAGTTGTATGAACGGATCAGTTTGCCGATAGAATGTGCTATGACTCATGCTGTATCTACGCGGGCATATTCTAATGCAGAGAGAAGTACGCTAACACAGAACGTGGCTGGCAGTGAAATCGGAGTTCCCTCTGAGTGCCCTGAGCCATGTGCAATCACCCAGAGAAAATTCCCAGTTGCAGCCACTTGTCGTAGATTGGGCCCTGGGCCACAACAGAACAAAACCATGACAGAGCAAGAAAAGTCATCAGCAGCTGTACAGGATTCCAAGGTACATTTTACTGTTTCACCTTCTCCTGCTCTTAAGGAGGCACAGATTGAGCCTGTTTACCTTTTTTCTGACTGCAAACCCCGACAAAAAGTCACAGTTTTCCCTCACCCTGGCTGGTCTCCGGAATGGGTATTGGAAGGTGCGGGCTGCCTACATACGCCAAATGGTCATTGGATCCCTGACCCTACAGACTCTGCCATGGAAATAGATAATCAGTCTAATAAACCATCTGATTCTGAAACACTACCTGATAATAACAAGCCTATAAATGCTGGCTGTCCTGCTTCTCCTGTTCTAGAACTCAATGTGCAGATTTCACCTGAAAAAAATGAACCTCACACAAAACTACAGGGTGCACCCTCCACAGAAGAACATTTAAATATGGGTCCTAAAGATTCCGTTTTGAGAGATCCAGAATTGAGAACCTGACTTGCCCCAAAGTTCAGGCTGGCTGACTTATTTCAAACAACAGGGGAGCCGGCCCCCCGGAAAAATGCAGTCAGGCTCTTATACAAAGGAGGATTGGAGGAGCATCCAGACAGACTGTATATAGCTAAAACTCTGTTAAAAGGATCTTCACATTTTTTTTCCTCTGAAGTCTTTGCTTTAATTCATATAGGAAATGCTAATTTTAATATTAGTTTTAAAACAGCCACCAATTTAGACAGATTTTAGGCCCAGTTTCACAAGCTTAAAAATACTCCTTTGTGGTTGCCTTTTATGGCTATTCCTCTGACTAAACCAGTTGTTAAGGTTATTATAGTTATGTTTAAAAATGAAGGGTCAACATCGAAGACATTCTGTTGTGGCTCCTGCAGAGATGAGAAGTCTTAGATAGACCCACCCCCATTCTAGATAGCGAACAAATCTGGGATGGGGGTTAGAAAAATCAAGATTAAGTTATTTTCTTCTAACAATGGCCCAGTACACTTGCCAAACATCTTCTGCCTGGGTAATGACAGGGATTCTTTGTTTTATGTTGGCTAGCCTAAGGCCTGTTTAAAATGTGGAGCCTATATCCACCTAAGTTTAGCCTGTGATTCTACCAGGTGCAGCCACTGCTTTGAGTATGGCCATGTAGCTGCTAACTGTCTTAATCTGTTCCATTGTAATCTATGTGAGAAAATGGGCCATGCCTATGGGAGGTTTCTGTGGGCCTCCCACAATAGGGAAGACTGACCCTCTCATGAAAGCCTGATAAACTAGGCACAACAGGCCCAAGAAGAATAAGTTGCTAAACAGGATGAAGCAGGGCTGGGACCCTCAGATAAGCATATTGCCCCGGACCCAGTTCTAGAGCCAGTTGTACCTAATACAGTGATCCAACAAGCCATACTGCCTTCGGATGCTGTAATGGAAACATCCCAAGTATATGAAACACAGGCTGAGGTTCAAAACAGGCTCATATATCAGCTACTTAAAAACAAAGAGACATGTCCCCCTCCTCCCCCTCTACAGATGCTCTGTTTATTACAATTTCCTCGGAAAAAAAGATCTAGGCCTGGTTCCAAACTGGGGTTCTCTGATGGGAAAGAAGGGAAGAAAAGTAAGGGGAAATTCCTCTTGTAAAAAAATCTGAGAAGAGATTTTCCCCCTTACCAGTGGATAGATCTTGGGGAGACTTAGATAAGGAAGATTCAGATATCCCCTCTGTTGCCTCTACAACAACTGATGATACAGAGGAAGGGGGGGAGACTATCGCTAAATGTACTAGGCAACGCAAGAATTCTAACATTTTCTGACTCTAGATGTTAAGTACCCTACCCTGCCATAAGTCTTCCCACCTCTCTCTGTTCTTATGACTTCACTAGCTATCACAACTATCAATGTTAATAGTATTAAAAATAAAAAGAAAAGGACAGGGGTATTTCAAGCCTTACAACACTATCAATCAATCAAAATCTTTATTTATCCAGGCGGGCACCATTGAGCAAGGCTCATTTGCAAGGTGGACCTGGTCATGAATACATCAAAGTACAGTACAGAAGCAGATATACAGAAAGCAGTAATATACAAGAAAGAAAAAGTATATAAAGTGTACACAGTACAATACAAGGTTGAAATAAATAAAGAAAAACAGCATTATTTTTCAATTGAAGAAGTCAGCAGATGTACAATCAACCATAGGCATACAGGGGTTATAAGCAGAGATCTTTTGAGTGAGGTAGCCGGCAACTACACATATAAGGGAAAGAGGCCATGTATGGGGTGGCAGGTTAGTGAAGTAAAGAAGAGGAGGGATATATTACCGATGACTGGAGGAAAAATTGAGCTAAAACCACAGAAAGTGACGATGGCTGTCGGTACTCATTTATTATGACAATGATGGAGGAGGGGTAGATAATCGGGGCACAACTATGGATGGGGTGGGACTTTAGCCATGCTGGAGTGGACAGGAAAGGGTGGGTGCAGCAGGAAGAGTTAATAGGGAAAAAGTGAGAGCCGGGGTAGAAACATGGAGAGTGTCACAGTGACATTTAGTGCCTTCAAGACACCAAACTTAAATCTTATTATGAACTACAGCAAGCTTCTAATAGCTGGCCTTTAGGTCCAGTTTTTTGGTCAGTAGGTGAGGAAAGTTGTGACGGGGTGGGCATGCTCTTCTCTAAAACCGGGATAGTAGTCTCTAGATTGTTGGATATCTCTCCTGGTAGAGCTCTTATGTAAGACTTTAATTGTTGCCAAGAAATATTCCATCTAATTATGATTTATGCTCCCCAGACTAGGGCTCAGAGGGTTTCTCTATTTAAAACTATCCAATCTTACTTAGACACTTCAAGATTTACAATATGGGCAGGTGGCATCAACTGCAGGTTAGAGCAGGCTGATAGGTGGCTTATAACCAATAAAATGTTTTGTGACACGATAGCATTAAAAAACATCATCAGCCAGCCCATCGGCGCAGTGATTGGATTTCTGCCTGCAATGCCGGTGACCCGGGTTTGGGAATGGACTCGGGTCACTGGAGGGCCGGCCAGGGGGAGAAGGAGGGAGCGTCCACTGACAGCTCACCTTCTCTGGAGGGAGGGTGAGGGTGCAGTTCGGTGTCTGCTGACCCCTAGTGGAGGCTGGGGTTCAGCATGACATCTGACCCGCAACGCTTGGGGAGAGACAGACATCAGTGTAAGCTTAGACGACATGGCACATCTCTCCTCGGAGGAGGAAAAACCACTGAAAATGGTGCCCTGGCTCGTCAGATGCTGGTCCCCCTGGATCTTCATTCCCAGGCTCCTGGACCTCCATCGGCTGCCTCATCAGCAGCACCCAGGGTCATTGGATTTAGCCGAATAGGCTCTTCCCCTACGATGGTAAGGGACCCTCCAGATGAAGGGATATGTCGGGGATACCTGGGCTGGCTGCGATGTGGGGTCATTGGGTTGGGTGCACCAGGGTGGGGTAATCCATGTGAGGGCCCGAAGGGAAGTCCAGTCAGGTGTGTGTGTGGGGGGGGCAATTAATACCAGAATACAAAAAAAAAAAAAATCATCTCTGCATCTGGCCTTTCAAATGCTTATAGGAAGCTTTATCCGACAAAGGGTCATACCTTTTTTAAAGGTAATCTTTCAACTCAGATTGACTTCCTGTTTTTGTCCCAGGCTTTAACATTTCATAAAGTCTATACCACAGCCTGGGAATTTTTGGATCACAAATCGGAATCTATGCAGGTTAGTTGGGGTAATTCTCCCAGATGTAAAAAAAAAATACCTGGCGTTTTAATGAATCCCTTGTGGAGGACCTCAAAATTAAAAAGGCCTAGGTCAGGAATTGGGGAACGAGGCTATCAGTTCTAGCCAGTTATATTAATTTGGTTAGCTGGTGGGAAGACACAAAGTATTCTTGGAAACAGTTTTTTCAAGCTAGATCGTATGACATTTCTAACTCAGAATATTGAACTTATTCACAGTTATGAGGGCAGTTACAGTCCCTCATCTCTTTTTCAGAAACTCAGAAACAGAATGTTAGTTCCCAAATTAAAGTTATTAAAGATCAAACGAAAGTATACCAATATAACGACAAAAATCCTAGATGAAGAATTACACTTTAGTACACTTAAAGAAAGGTTCTCTCGATCCATTTAAAGAATGTAGCACAAGGACTGAATATAGAATTATTTCTGATTTGAAAGACCCTGCAGGTCACTTATGTACTTCTCTACCTGATATGTTGAGACTCTGAGCACCATTTAGAATCTTCCTTTGGGGAAGAACCTACAGACAGCACTGACACAGCTTTCCATTCTACTTTGATTCTTCCCCAAATGTTACAATCTGATAAAAAAATGCTAGCTGCAGGCATTACATTGGAAGAAGTACAACATGCCATTAAGAATCTGCATAAGGATGCTGCACCAGGTTCGGATAGATTTGGGACAGGTATCTATAAGACATTTATAGACTTCCTAGCCCCACATTTGATCATTTTGTATAATTATATGTTAGCTCACAACACTTTAGCCCCTACTATGAATGAGGCCATCTTAATTCTATTATTTAAAAAAGGTGAAAAAACAATATTGGAAAATTGGAGACCTTTGAGCCTCCTAAACACTGACCTCAAAATATTGAGTACAGTTTTATTATACAGATTAAGTAAAGTAGCAGAGAGGTTGATTCATCCTACACTATCTTGTGCTGTGCTGCATAGGCACTAATATGACAATTTAATTATTTTTCAGGAACTTTTTAATAGAGGTACTCAGGGAAAAATACATGGGTATGTACTAAGTCTGGACCAGGAAAAGGATTTCAATAAAATAGCCCATTCAGTTCTCTTTTCAGTTCTGCGGGCTTATGGGATTCCTGAGAAGTTCATACCTTGGGTCTCAACACTATATAATAATGCTACTTTAATTCCAAATTTAAATGGATGGCGAGGTAGGAATATTAAGGCAGGTGGGGAGTTAGGCAGGGGTGTCCCCTTAGCCCCTTATGATATGTCTTTGGCATTGACATTCTTATTCAGTATGTTTCCATAAATATTAATATTATAGGCATACAACTCTCTCCTCACCTTGAACCAGTAAAAATACTAGCTTATGCCGATGACTTGGTTTTATTGTTACATCCTGATACTTCAGAGTCTGCTCTCCCTCAAACATTAGTTTTGTATGCTAGGATATTGGGGGCACGAATCAATTATAAGAAAAGTATTGGCACAATCTTAGTTAATACTGTATTGCCAGACATTGGGAAATTTTTTGGTTTCACAATTTCTTTGTCCCTGGTTAGAATTATAGGGGTTGAATTTGATGAGGGTGACTCTGCCAAATGAAATTGGGATATTTGTCTTGGGAAAGCTAATCAATTATTTTCAGGATGAAAAGGCCAACAAATTTCTAAAAAGAAGAGAGCTACTTTTGATTTACTCACTTTTGATTCATGTATTCTTGTATGTCAGCTACGTTTTCCCTCCCCCACAAGCAGTAGCAACTTCCCTTTTTAGAGTCTTCTTCCAAGCATTTTGGGGAAGTAGGTAAAACCCCATTAAAAGGGAGTTTACCTATAGACCAATAACTGAAGGTGAGGTTAACATGGTACTCCCAGCTGCCTATTTTATAGTATATTTCTTTAATATGATATAATGCAGGCCTTAAAACCAGGGGAGAAAGTCTGGAAGCCTTTGGTTGCAGACCGGTTGGTTCCTAGTATACCTCTATGGTCACAGAATAAAACTAGATTTCTGCTTAATATAGATACCTTGACTGCAGGTGGGGCAGAGTCTAATAAGCAGTTGTTGAAATAGAAGCTAACCCCTGCTTTTCTTCAAATACAGGACAGGAAGAAGATTTTTGGGGTTATACTTCTGGGGTTAAGAAAAGAGATACTTATCTTTCCCAAATGCCCTGATACAATGTTAAGTGACATCCTACACCTTTTGCTTAATAAAAGACTCCCAGTGTATGTCTGGGACATAGTCTGGTTAAGTAACTACGGCAGACTGGGTGTTAAAAACAATAACAAACACAAGCCTATTGAAGAAAGGTATTGCTTAAGAGACTCCTGTCTACAAATACTGGAAACTGAGGAACATTTATTTAAAGAATGTATTTATGCAAAACAACTTTGGGAATTTTTAGCTATGGAATGGAGTGAGCCTTTAAATCTGTATTATATGAAGATATTGTTTAGATCCAATTCCAATGGATGGGTTAGATATCATTTTGAGACCCTGTATATTGTTTTGGCAATTGTCAATATTTTTTGTGGCAATCTAGATGTGTGTGGTTAACACAACAACGTACAGTTCCATATTCAGAAATGATTTATAACATTCATGTTTGTACAAAAACTTAAAAGTACAGATGCTAGTTGGCTTTCAAAAGGAAAATATAAATTGTTATGGGTCAATTGTGAGAAATGGGATCCAGGGTGAGAAGTTTTTCTATGTTTATCATTTATGTACTCTAAAAGCTTTCTTATTTCGCTTAATAGGTAATTTTATGTTACCAATACAGAATGTTATGAATTATGCATTTATACACATTGATATTTTTGTAATATAGTCCTTTTTTCAAGTAAAAGTTCCCCTACTCTTTTCGAGAAGTGCCATGGGATCTTTAACATCCACCTGAACTACCACCATACCAGGCAGATATGACCTTGGTTTAACATCTCATTTGAAAGACGGTACCTCAGGAGTGCAGCAACCCCGTCATGCTGCACTGCAGTGCCAGTATTGGGATATTAACTCATTGTCTCCTAGCAGACGCCTGTAGTCATCAGTAAAAAAATACTGGTGTGTCCTGAGGACTTCTGCAGAAGTCAGCTACTGACTCCCAGTGTGCCCAAGCAACGTCTGGAGAAGTCACTTATATATTTTAATATATAGTGTAACAGAATATAATATATATTTGACTGCATAGCACCGTTGGAAAGGTAATGTTATGCTGAACAACTCTGTCACTGATATTTTGTGCATATCATGCATACTTTAGGAGTTATTTGCATTTGTTTATGGTGTGGTGTGTATGACTTATGTTGCCTGTTTTAGTGAAAAAAATATTTTGTTTTGCTGTTTCAACCAGCTTAAAAAAAAAACAAAATTACATATTATTATTTGCATACCACCATTGGGAAGGTAATTTTGTGCTGAACAACTTGCCACTGATATTTTGTGTATATCATGTATACTTAAGGAGTTATTCACATTTGTTTATGGTATGGTGTGTATGGCTGACATGTTTTCCATCAAGATTCACCTAAGCAGCTTGAATAAAATTCACTTTTTTGGCACTTCAGCAGGTATAAAATAAAAACTGTATTGATTACAACTGGTTGCATAGCACCATTGGAAAGGCATTTTTGTGCTAATCAACTTTCATACTGATACTTTGTGTGTATCATGTATACTTTTGGAATTATATGCATTTGTTTATGATATGGTGTGTGTGGTTGAGAGTCAGCCCTCAAATCTCACCAAAGCACCTTGACTAAAATGGGGAAACATTACGTTTTATAGTAAAAAGATATCTTTTTTTTAACTAACATAATATTAAAACACCATCTAATGTCTGTATGCTTAATTTTGTGTTGATATTTTACATATTTTCCAACAAATAATGGCTTATGTTGCACTTTTTTAGTGAAAAAAATATTTAGTTTGCTCTTTCGACCAGCATAGAAAAAAAACAAAATTACTTATTATTACATGCATGCCACCATTGGAAAGGCAATTTTGTGCTGAATAACTCTGCCACTCATACTTTGTGTTTAGCATGTACAGTTATTGAGCTATTAGCATTTGTTTGCAACATGCTGACTATGGCTTGATTTTGCTTATAAAGGCCCAGGATTCACTGTTAAAAGTATACAGGAGATTCAGGAGGCAAGTGGTGTAATCTCAGAGTGAGTCTGTGAAGGCAATGAGTTAACCAAAGTGCCTGGTGTGGGGACAGAACCCACATCCTTCTGATCTTGCAGCCTGAGAGGTGAGTGTACTACCTGCTGAGCCACTGACACTGCAGTATGTCTAACCTGTCCTTTCTATCCTTACTGTATCATCTAAGAGCTATGGATCCTTTGTGACCCCCTTTTCTATTTTTTTTTTTTTTTTTACAGGTGTGGTGGACAACATCTCTTCGAGAGGCCTACCACTGGCTCCTATAGTGCTCAGGTAAGACCCTCTACTTAATCTGTATTGGGTGGGTTCACTGTAATGGTGTGCCCACATCCATTACATGTTGAAGATGAGCCACTAGCTCTTGGCCCCCCCAGCCATGGTGTCATACCTGCTGTCATACCCCTCTTAGCCCTGGCAGCAGGCTCTCAAGCCCCATCCCCAGCTTCAGGTTTCCCCACCCCATAGCAATGTTTTTAGGCTCCTGACTACCCCCAATCATGGCCATAGGTTTGCAGTCCCCCAGTGTCCTGGGTGGTGGCAACGTGATTTGCGTGGTCCCCTAGGTGGTCCAGAATGGAGAAGAGGGTGAACGTATGTAGGGGAATCTATTATGTGGGTTCCCTGGAAGGACCAGGTGGGGGAAGAGGAGGCCATAGTTGGGGAAGCCTTGTTGGGGGTGTCCCTTTGGTGATTCAGATGAGTAAATATGCACCAGGGTGGCCCTTGGGTGGTCAGTGGGGGAGAGTATGGTGGCTGTTGAATCCTGGTTCTGGGGTTCTAGGAATGGTATGAAAGAAGTTGCAGGTGGTATCAGAATTCTAGTATGATGACCCTAAAGGTGGTCTAAGTGGAAGATGAAGGGGGAGTATCATGGCATACTGAATTGCCAAATCCTGATACCCAGGAACCCCAAAATTATAGCCCAACTGTCAGTATCCTGACAATCTGGAATTGCCCAAAGCAGAGTTGGCAATCATAAATAAAGAGATTGCGGGTTGCGAAGCCCCCCGAAACACAGAAAAAAACTCTGTTGCAGGCAATTCAAGACTTAGGGGATACTGGCTATTGGGCTACAATGTTTGGGCTCCTGGGTTTCCAGATTCAGCATTTTGGTATACTGTAGTAAACCTGATGATGGTGCATGTGGGTATCTGGCCCCTGTTTTAGGGTCCTAAGGATGGTATGAGTGGGAGACGTGGATGCAGATGTGTTTCAGACCCAAGTTCTATGGACCTAGGGATGGTACAGGTGGGAGATGGAGGCTAGTATGGGACCCTTGTATAGGAGTCCTATGGCTGATCCAATTAGAAAATAAGAGAAAAGATGTGAGCTGGACACCTTCCCATGGGTCCCTTGTCTGGTCCTGCTAGAAGCAAAGGGTAGAGGTGAGTTTAGGAAACCTGCCTGGGGGTAAACCCATGTATTAGGTTACCGCAACTGAGCACTTTCAAGAAGGGTGACTCAACTGTGGCACTTTTACACAGGGCTACCGGGCAGGGAGGGCAACTGGATAGGAGGTTCAGCGACTATAGCGACAGGATATTGCTAAGTATACATGAGCGCGAGGATGGGGAGGGACCATGCTGTGCAACAGGTGGAAGGGGAGGGAGAGTTTGTGGGGCATAGTGTGGCAGTGGGCTGCTGAACTGGCCTTGTGGCATGGTGGGTTGGTGGCAGGCTGGGGTTGGAAGAGTGCCAGGTTCTGTTCTAAGCATGCTAATTTTTTGCACCATGGGTCGCATTTCTTTTTTTTTTTTAGATTTGCACCCCCCAACATGCACCCCCATGGAGTTGAGAATCCTTTAGTGGGGGAGGGTTCTCACATAAAATAATAAAATTTAAAACTTCAGAGCTGTCTTGCTGTTCATCGCGAGTCTACATCGCCGAAATTCATTTTCGACGATGTAGACTCGCCAAAACGGCGATTGTTATTACGCGGTTGCCATTATCACATGGAATCCTGTCTGGGAGTTCAAGTGCTGGACAGTGTGGGAGATAAATGTGGAGGTTGGCTTCAAATACTCTTCTAGGGTTTGCAGGACTGGTCCTGGTGGGCAGAACATACAGTAGGTGGGAAATGCCAGTTTGAGATTCCAGAGCTGGTCTCGGTGGGGGAAGAGGAGAAACTTAAATGAGTGAGGTCTCAGGGCTGGTCCAGGTGGAAGGATATTGGAACATGGGTCAGAAAAGCTGGTCCAGGGGTCCCACGGCAGGTCTCGGTGGGCAGGCAGGGAGTCATAAATGTGGAAGACTAGTCTCATGGTCCAAGGGATTATCTGGGTAAAGGAACATGGGGACATACATGGGGACAGCCAGTATGGGTTCCCAGGGATAGTCCAAGTGGGCAAAAAGGGGAGATTTTCCTAGAGAAAGCTGAACCTTGGATCCCAACACTGATACAGATTGAGGGACATGGAGGATGTACAGTGAAGCCAGTCAGGATGAAGCACAGTGTCACAGTTTCCTGCATGACAAAAGGGACTGACTACCATTGAAACTGCATTGTTTACTTTATTTTATTTATTTATTTGCTTTTGGTAACTGGGTAAGCACACTAGACGGCTAGTGCCTATTTTCAGGTGCGACCCAGGAGAATTACAAGGTATACATGAGAGAAATACATAGTCAAGATTACAAACCGGAGCAACATGCTCCAACAGTGGAATAAAACAACAAGGGATTTTAAAGCAGTAGTACATAGTGTAGGGATTAGCATAGATGCAACAACAGTGGGTCACACAGCATAGGGTACATACAGGCCCAAGGGGCAACATGGGGGGTGTAGGACCTCCCCTAGGATTTTAGTAACAATACATAGCATAGCCAATAGTATAATGCATCACAAAGGTGGAGGGGCAGAAAGTGCCTAACTGGGGTACCATTGAGGGTAGGAGGGCTGTGGGACTGGGTGTTAAGTGGCACACAGGCAGGTTGCAGCAGCTTTTAGGAAGTTCCAGAGGGAAGTTTTGAAGATGGAATGGGAGTGGGAGGCACGAACTTGTGTCGGAAGGGAGTTCCACAATTTGGGGGCATGGGTGGTGAATGCCAGATCGCCTGTTAGGGTGCGGGTCTTAGGGACCAGGCGAGTCTGGGACACGCAAGACCTGAGGTGGTAGACGGAGGAGGTATGTTTCAGGGGGAAGGTGAGTGAGGCAGGAGTGGCCATACGAACTATGTTGTCAATGAAGTTTCCCAGGATGTAGGTCCGGTGTTTTTCAGGGGGAAGCCATTCCAGCTGAGTGAGTGCATGCATCGGTGAATGAGACGGGGAGCCGAGAGTGCAAAGTGGCAGATGTTGTTGTATGTGGTGTCCCACTTTGCGAGGCTTGAGGACGGAACAGAAGCAAAGGCAACGAGACCATAGGAGAGGGTAGGAAGTAATATCCCCCTAGCTATGGCCAGCCGGGCAGCGGGGGTAAGGCAGTCTTTTGCCCTATACGCTAGGCCAAGCTTGCCATTTGTAGCGTTACATATGTTTTTGATGTGTCCGGAGATATCTAGGTGAGGATCGAGGGTAACTCTCAGGTACTTAGCAGAGTCAATTGTCGGCAGGAGGGAGTCGCTGGACCCATGGATTTTGAGGGGCGTTATGCAGGAGGAGATTTTGACTGCTGTGCCAAAGAGCATGGCCTGTGTTTTCTTCAAGATAACTGTGAGTTTGTGCCCATCATGCCATGCTCTGATACGGGAGAAGTCAGAGTTGAGCTGGGTATTGATGCTGGTGGCATCAGGGGCGCTGGCTAAGATGGCCAGGTCATCCACATACAGGGTTAGGTGCCCTTTTGTGGCTACAGAGGGTAAATCATTGATGAACAGGGAGAACAGGATGGGTCCAAAGATGGATCCTTGTGGTACCCCACTGTTCACGGGTAAGAGGGTTGAGAGGGTGCAGTTGAAACAGGTGAGCTGCTGCCTGCCCCCAAAGTAGTTGGTGAACCAGTCAAGGGCACGGAGAGAGAAGCCAAGGGTCTGTAGTTTGGAGAGGAGGAGGGTGTGGTTCACACAGTCGAAGGCTTTGGATAGATCAACAAATATAGCCCCCGTCAACTTACCCTGGTCGGTTGCGGCCCTGATCCTAGTGGTGACCTCAGCAAGAGCTGTAGAGGTGCTGTGGCCTTTGCGGAAGCCATGCTGAGATAAGGAAAGGACATCGTATGCCTGTAGGTAGTGGGATAGTTGCGAGGCGACAGCTTTTTCCAGGAGCTTGCAGGCAGTCGATAGTATGGCAATAGGGTGATAATTGTTGATATCTTTAGGGTCGCCATTTTTCAGGACGGGGACAACCCTGGCAACTTTTCATATGTCAGGGATGACCCCTGAGATAAGCGAGGCGTTGAATATGTGGGGAAGAGGTTGGGCAATAATAGGGGCACCCAGGCTAAGTAGCTTGGGTTCCAGGCTGTCCTGACCCACTCCTGTGTGGTGAGAGAGACCAGCAAGGAGTGCCTGGGTCTCACCAACAGTGATCTTTTTCAGGTAGAAAGGCGGACGAGGGGGTGGAGACCCGCAAGCATGTGCTGGGGCAGAGGACTGTGGGGGGGGGTGGCGACTGGCAGGTCCGTGAAGAGGTGGTTAAAGGAGGAGGCAATGGTTAGGGAGTTATTGCAGTTGACTTCACCAATGATCATGTCAGTGACTTGCACTTTGGTCGAACCACAGACAAGATTTTTTACGTTCTTCCAGAAACGTCGTGGGTCATTTGCAGTGGCAATCAGTGCTGCACTACAGTACTCACTTTTTGCGGTACGTATGGCCCATTTGCAGGAGTTCCTTAGCTGTCGGTACTCCTGGAGGTCTTTTAGGTTGCGAGATGCCCTGTATTTTGCCCAGGACTTGTCACGCTACTTAATAAGGGAGAGGAGCTTGCTGTGAAGGCATTTCATGACCGAACTTCTGATTCTCCTCTTAGATAGGGGAGCATGCCTATTTTGGAGTGGGGCAAATGCTGCAATGAAGAGGTCTTGGGCTTCGACGGGGTCATGTGTGGCCATGACGCGGGACCAGTCAGCTCTCTGTAGGTCCTCGAGGTACTTTGGGATTATAAGTTTCGAGTAGTCCCTCATTTGTATCACTCTACAGGGAACTTTGGGTGGGTTCAAGCCCCACACGCAGTAGATCAGCGAGTGGTCGGAGATGGAGTCAGGAAGAAGCCCCGAGTTAACAATTTTTTCAAGACGGTTGCTCAAGACCCACTCGATGAGCGTCCCCTTGTCACCATGATGGGAGAGCCTGGTGGGTTCCATGATGACCTGACTGAGGAAGAGGCCTGAGAACAAAGGCTCAATCAACTTAGCGTTGGGGCCCCAGCCAATTACGGTTTAGGTCACCTAAGATGAGGAGCTCACTTGAGCCCACCTTGCCCCAGAGTAGCTCTAAAAGCGTTGAGAGTCCGTGAAAATCCCCTTTAGGGGGGTTGTATGCGCACACTATGTGCACCTTCTTGGTGTTACCAAGTAGGGGAAGTGTGTGGAGAAACTCACAGGGTGTGGGTCCCTGGGTTTGGTGCGACACAACGGAGATGTTTAGGTGCACTTTATGGTAAATAAGTACTCCCCCACCTCGTTTACTGCCAGCCCTGTCATTTCGGACCATGCTGTAGCCCGAGAAGGAGCAGGCAGAGTCAGGGGTGTGGGATTTAAGCCACGTTTCTGTGATGCACAAGACATCAGACTTGTAGAAGGCAGCCCAAGCAGTAAGTTCCACAAGATTTTGTAGGAGGCTGTGGATGTTTAAATGGGCTATCTTTAACCCCTGAGCTGCCCCCAGGTAGGGGGAGGACTGAAGGAGACCGGGAGCGCAGGAGGGCCCTGGCTGTTGGCTGAGTGACCAGTCGGAGCAAGGGGGGCCATGTCACAAGGTAGCAAGCTGCCCTGACGTGTTGCACCTCTCGGGAATGGACCCGAGTAGAGCGACAAGACAGGGGAGGAGGGAGGGATAGCGTGATGCTGAGCAGTAACTCTGCTGCAGCATGCTGCAGAATTGGGTTTAATCCTGGGAAGCTTCACTTTTAGGTGTGGAGGCAGATCCAGTGCTCCCAGGCCTGGTCTGAGTGGGTGAGCAATGGAAACATAGACATGGGAGGCCATTCCAGTCATCCCAAGGCTGGTCCATTTGAGGATACCATGGAAACATAGGTGAGGCAGGCCAGCCCAGCAGTTCCATGGCTGATTCAGGGTGGGGAACATGGAGAATGTAAGTGGGGAACACTGGTTTGGTTCCAGTTGCTGGTCTGGGTGGGTAGAGAGGAGATATGTAGGTTGGTAATGGATGCTAGTCACAGGTCCTAGGGCTGGTCTGGGTGAAAGAAAATGGGGCCCGTAGGTGGGAGAGATAGTTTTTCTGATATGATGACCATTTAATTCTTATGTTTTAGGACTGTATGAAATTTTCACTTTAAAAGGTATTTCAGGTACAGTTGAAGGTCTTGTTCATAACAGTTTTTTACCAGTCTTTTAACCTTCTTTTTGAAGGCTAATTATCATTTTTCATGCTTTTTATGGCTATGGGTGGAGCCTACAGCCATTTTGCTATCTGTAGCTTGAACATGGAATTTCGTGGAACTCATTTTTTGGACATTTCAATGTACTGTACTCTTCCATATCTACAAATCACTATGACAACTAAAATAAAATAATCCTTTTTGTTTAGAATGTTGGAGACATAACTCCAAGCTACTTATCTGAGGGCCATTAGGAAACTCAAACAGCTTGTTAAATATTGGTTGCCTATTAAACTGAAGATTTGTTTACCCCCTTCGAAATGCAACAGCTTGCACATTTAAATGATTAGCATTTAAAGATTTTTGCTACTAATTCAGTCGGGGATGAATATCTTTCAAGAAAGATTCATTCCTCATAAATGTTACCCTTTCCCAGCAAATTTTGTACAGATTTAAAGTGTTTTTAACTTCTCAAGACCTATCTGATAAAATGCCAGCTCTTCAGTAAACTACCCATACTAAATACATTAATTTCTTTTTGATAGAAAAGGGCTGCGACCTGCTTACAAACATAACAGATAAGAGCTACTGAGATCTCTTATAGTAAGTGTGTGTGTGTTTGGGGGAGGGGTAGAGAAACAGTCAAACTCTAGGCAAGGGAGGCCTCATCTAATGAATTAACTGCTGACAAACAATGAGTGATACAGAAGCAAATGATTTGATACCTTTTATTGGACCAACATAGATGTGACATAAAGAACTTACAGTATACAATTTATAAAATTCTTGATCAAACAATTGCAAACAGAAGACTGTTTTTTTGTCATTTAAGCAATAAGGCACGACAGGGTGTGTGTTATTGTGTTATAACGTCATTCCTTGGGTGGGTTGAAGCATGAGGTGAAGAGGAGTGCTTCCACCACCCCATGAGTGATGTTATTACACAATAACACACACCCTAGAGAGCCTTATTGCTATTATACAATGGCTCATTTATAAAGGAAAATAAAGAGACAAAGAAAATATGTGCAAAATCTTTTTCTTAAATTTTTGGGGGGTGTAGGTACACTTTTAGAAAAAAATGTCCACAGTTCCTCTTTTGCCCACTATATGGTGCTGTGAGCGCATCTTGCCATCTGTTTCCCTGCATAAAGACTGGTCTCTCCCCGTGTACAAACACACACATGTCTGTATTAGAGTTGATGGTAGCTCCTTCTTGCCAGTTTAACTGTTTTTTTCTTTTTCTTCATTACATGTGTCCTAGTGAGTGCAGTTGTGGAGCCGATCAGCCATTGCAGTGGCTGCTGACACGATCGGTGATTCCAGCTACTCGGGGCTGTTTGATGGTAATCGGGGCTCTTTTGCTTCTGTAGCAGATAGCCAATTACAGGTACGGCTTTGTTGTCCTTTGTGTTTCTTTGGCGTTAGTTAGCTGTGTCTTTTTGAGGAACACCAGGATGTATGGCCACTGAGTCCTGCAGTGAGCGGTAAACTGCAAGCGCTGCAACGGCCACAACTGAGAAACATGGAGGGGCAGTCAGTGACAACCTACGGCTGTGACCGCTCTCTCTCTCACTTCTTTTTTTGTTTGTTGTTTAGATAAAACCAATTAAACTTATGGAGGGGGCTCATGATTATAGTACTGAAATGCTGGAAATCAGCGTGTGTCAATTCTTCTGACTAGCCTAGGAATGTGAAGCTGTGTCAGCTTCAGGGTACTTGTGGAGAGAGGGATATGCTTAAGTGTGCTGCAGTCATCTTGCTGTCTGCCCTAGATACGGTGATGTTATCGTTCAATAACATCACTGTCCGTGGGGGTCAGCAGCCAATCCGGTTAGCAGATTTATTCTTGCCATTGTATAATTTATAATATGATATACTGAGTGTGTATTTACTGAGTTGCTGGATCAGGGCCTTGATAAAATAATAACATTTACTTAACTCATTCAAGATTCCATTAGGTGGACAGAAAAAAGTCTATGAGAATTTTTCTGAAAACTAACAACTATAAGATGCAAAAATAGCATTTGTGTGTATATATATGTGTGTGTGTGTGTGTGTGTGTGTATATATATATATATGTCTATTTGCAATAAATTTGTTTACAGACATCACTAGTATCTTTAGAAAGATTGTCTGACTTGTGTTGACTAATTTTGAGTACAGTTCATAAAATAATGAGCTTGATATTTGTTGTTTCATACAGTCCCCCATTATGCCTTATGCATAGCGTATAAATCCAAATCATTCCAAGGCCATCGTGACATATAATATTAATACTGAGCAGCAAATCAGAGCCTTTTCCCAATAAAAGGCTGCTGAGATAAAAAATAAAGAACAAAGTCATAAATAAAGAATCAGCGGCTTATGAAAACATTTACAGGGATATACAGAGGGATTTGATTCTACCTTTGTGGGGAAAACACAGGGAAATAAAGACTTCGTATAGAATAATGATTATTTGGATCTGGGGGCACTGAATATTTCTTATCCTATATTGTGTATCCTGGATAGGGCAGGGGAAATGCTACATCTCATTGTCACAGGGATGTTCATTTACACATTTCTGCACTGTATTTACATAGGCAGTCCCAGATTAGATGCAATATCTTGTTTTCAGTGGTGTCATGATTTTACCATTTTTATAATGTATTCAGGGTACCTAGTCCAGGGCCCCCATATTCAAAGGAGATATACAGTGCATCCCAGTGGAAAAGGAAGATGTGCCACACAACTCCAGCAATGCACAACAGCACGATATTCAAACGTCCGGGATGCGCCGTCCACAAGGGAATGGGCCAGGGCACACACAAATGGTATGCCATCCAAGTCAAGGGGGCAATCTCATGCATATGCCATGCTGCAGCATATTCAGTGGGAGTGTTCCCCTCACAGTCCAGAGCACAGGCTCACAGTTAGGCCATGAATAGCTAGCCTAACCTGGCCAGCCACCCAGAGGCAGGCTATAGATGTGCACCCAGGTGCACAGCCGCCTGGCAGCCCTGGTAGACTAGAGGTACCCCCTTTCCATCCCCAATCTAGCCAACTCCATCCCTGAAGATCTCCATAGTGTAGGGCCTCCCTCCCAGACCCAATTGCACCAGAGGAACTCATGGTCCATATCCATAGTCTAGAGGACCCCCATCCACTGCCCCTGTACACAGACACCCTCACTCCCCCCATACCCAACTTGTTGCAAAGACTGGCACTGCCCTTCACACCCTGCCATGGCCAGCCATTGACTGCACTGAACCCAGGCTGGGGATCTGCACTCTGGAATGACCCAACTGTCTGTACTGTACATTGGGGCACCATGCCAGCTGTGGATCCACCAGTGTATGCAGCTGTGTGTATGTCCCTGGCAAATTGAAGAGGGAATTCACATACCTCCAATGCATGCCTTGTGAATGCTGTATCATCATGCTGTCATACACCACTGCAAGTCCATACATTCTCCTGTTACCCTGTGTAATATGCCACCCTCAAGACTTCTGAAGTATCATGGGTGCCATGGGGTGTGGTATCCTGTAATGCTGTGTGCAGTGTACGCTTCAGGCTATAAATAGTTCAGCCACAGTTCCCCAGTTGTACAAATGAATGGGAGATCATCTGTAACATGCCTGTGTTGGGACCTGTGTGAGTGGGTACAGCATTGGCCATCTCCCACACTGAGCAGTGCAATGGCATTGGGATGATGGATCCGCATGCGAATGCCTAAGGAGTATGGCTACTGGGTGTTATCACCCACACACAGCTTGTACCTATGTATAGCACATTCCAGCATTGTACTGTGATTGTTCTGCCACCTGCCAATAGAGTGGCACAATCCCATTACAGAGCCAGTCATCACAAAGAGATGGGCTGGGGAAGCAGGGAGGGGGCTGTCTGTGCACCGTTGAGGGGCAGCAGGGCCCACTACACTATGGACATGGACTGTGGGTGTATTCAGGTGCAATTAGGGATGACTCCTACAATATGGAACTGATAGAGCTTGGACTCCGGTACAATTGGGGCTGGTGGAATGGGTGGGAGGTGCCACTATACCACCAGAGACTTCAGGGCCTGTCCCATGTGGGGGCTATTGGGGTCAGGGCTTAGGGGTGAGAGCTGTTCCGATGCATTCATCCCAATGCCAACATGAAAATGGGCTGGTAATGAGCATGCATAAGGCCCCTTTGCACCCTGTATGCTCAATTAGTTCATTTGCATTCCTGGACTGAATATTGCCCATGGGGGCTGCAATGCATGCCGGTATGTGCCACACATTCCCCCTAGAAGGTATTCAGTCAGTGTCACCCTGGATGCACCTGACTTGGTGGCCACCTGCACTGCAGCTCCCATCCAGGGTCACATTTTCAACAGGAACGATGAAGCCCGCCAGGATGAAGCGCAGTGTCACGGGGTTATTGCATGACAAAAGGGATTAACTCCCTTTGAAACTCCATTGTTTGCTGCAGAAACTGTACTGCAGAATTCTGCAGTGCTGCACTTTATCCTGGGGGTGGCTTCACTGTATTCACACCCTGTACCATGGTGCATTCTCTTTGAATGTTGTATCAGTGCCGACCGGCGCACCCTCTTTGTGCAATGCATCTCTCTGCTCATGCATTGATCCGGCACCTAATATATCCCCCAGATGTAAAATATTGTTTTTAGTGCATTCCGATTTTACACAATGCAGCATAATATTATGTAGCTGAAGAACCCCAGGGAAAGTAAGATACAATTTCTTCTGTGAACTATCCAAACTAAATATATAGCAATCAGCAGGCATATTCTAGGAAAACACATTGTAAAAATGTGTAAAAGGAAGACCACATTGAACTGCCTCTCCACAGATCTGCATTGTGCAAATTCATTAGAAATAATGGGTAAAAGCATCCCAAAAGCTCTCCACAGCCATATCAGCTCTGATCAGAACTTGTTTTGAAGGGCAGTTGAGAACAAATTGAGACGTTTTTCAATGGATAAAAGCTGGTGTTTGAGGTACAAACAAAGTCAGTTTGAATTACTTCAAAAACTGAAGTATATTTGAAGGCATTCATTTCAGGTAGAAATGAAGGATGTTCTGGGTGCAATTGAAGGGTTTTTTCAGAACAGTTTTTTACCAGTCATTTAACCTTCTTTTTGAAGGCTAATTAGCATTTTTCATGCTTGTTTTTGAAGGGCATTTGAGAACAAACTGAGTGGTTTTTCAATGGATAAAAACTGGTGTTTGAGGTACAAACTAAATCAATACTTCAAAAACATGAAAAAAACTGGATCAGTTTTTAAAAAACTGAAGGATACTTAAGTTGAATTTGAAGACCTTCTTTTTCTGTGTGGGCAGTGAATCTCCCAACCCAGACTGCTACTTATCAGAAAAAACAATTAAACAAGCATGTGGTTGTAGCTTTTGACTTAAAACTCTGGCGAGTACTGAAGGGCTAAGTTGTAAAAATGTATTTTGCAGTGCTTTAAACGTAAGGATCATGCAGCCTGCAGCAGTAGATTGGTATGAGGCGCTCAGGACAGTCACAATCCCCAGGCCCATCCAAGCTCAAAGAGCAAAGCCGTTTCTCTAATTGTATCTACTTAAAGTTGGGTTGGAGGAGCTAACAGTGGTATGTTTTATGTTCAGTATAAACCCCAAATTGCACCCTAGAGCATGTAAAATCCTAGAGCTTTAATAAGACTAGGTGCCCCCATGCCCTCTGCCTTTATGAAAAACTGTTCTGCCCAAGCCCCCCCCCCCAATCCTGTCAAAAGCCCTGAACTCCACTACAAGCAAACCACAATGTGCCTTCAAAATCACTGACAGTTGCATACTCTCTCATACAGGCGTCCTCACAAATTAGTCAGACTGTCATACAGCTATAGCTGAATCTTCATTTTTCACACAAATATCAGCCAGACAGCATCATACCAACATACAAAGAAGCCAGCGGAAGAAGATCATTTGGTCTATCTAGTCTGCTCATATTGCAGGGTACACAGCTTGAGCTACTGTCCCTGCCCTCTCTCCCCACAACTCCCATCCTCCCTACCCATGATCCTTACCTTCCCTCATGCCTGTCCCAGCTTCTCTTAAAACTGCCCACTGTCTTCAACGAGATCACCTCTTCTGAAAGCGCATTCCAAGTGTCCACCACCCTGTCTGTGAAGAAGTGCTTCCAGACCTCCCTCCTAAACCTCCCACCCTCCAGCTTAAGACTGTGCCCCCTCATGTTATGGTTGCCACTCAGCTTAAAGAGGCTCTCCTTATCCACCTTATTTATCCCTTTCAAGTACTTGAAGGCCCCAATCACATCCCCTCTCTCTCTTCTGTCTTCCAGGGAGTACATGTTCAGTGCCCTCAACCTCTCCTCATATGCCTTACCCTTCTGACCTGCTATCATCTTTGTAGCCCTCCTCTGGACCTTCTTCAGCAGATTAATGTCCTTTTTGAGGTGTGGGCACCAGTACTGAACCCCATACTCTGGATGAGGCTTTACCAGAGATCTGTACATGGCAGTATAACCTTTTCTCTCCTACTACTGATCCCCTTAGATACTATATGAACCTCAGGATCTTGTTTGCCTTTGCTGTTGCTTTCTTGCACTGCATGGAGTGCTTCAGGACACTAATGATTATCACTTAAGGTCCTTCTCCTCCTCCTCTGATGCAGATATTCGGACTCCACCCAGGTAGTACTCTGTCCTGGGATTCTTGGCTCCAATATGCATAACTTAGCATTTCTTGGCATTGAAGTCAAGCTGCCAGATCCTGGACCACCTCCCCAGCGTTTCCAGATCATCCTGTAGGTCCTGTATCCCTTCAGCTGTGTCCACTCTCCTGCAGAGCTCGGTGTCATCAGGAACTTTAAAAGTAAAAAAGGTCCACCATTACAGTGCTACTTCCAATGAGGGAGACATACCACAAACTCAGCACTGCTGTGTTTGAGTGTGAATTACTGCTGAAACACTGCTTCCATTATTTAAATAGACATACTGTTGCAAACAGTGAGACAATTTTTTTGTATCTAAATATATACAGATGCCTACAATATTTAAAAAGTTTGTTACTTTTTTTCCTATTTCAAACTAGCACCTTGTCAGTAAAATACATTGTTAGGCAATTCCACAACCATTATACTGTACCCCCAGGGGCATCTAGCTGCAGAAGGTCTTCTTTATACTAATTTTTTTTTAGCTACTACTTTCTGCTCCTGTTGCCACAGTCCCTACCTCAGGATGGAGCCCCCAGCTCTGTCCCCCAGCATCTACCAGCCAGTGCTGATCCTTACCCCCAGGGCTTGCTTCCCCTGGCGGGCCGGCAGGGTTCCTCAACCCCCGCCAGAGACGGGATCCAGTGTGGCATGCACTGCAGCAACATTTTTTCATTCTCCCTTTTCTCCCTGGAAAGGAGGTGTGCAATGACGCCAGCGGAAGGAGTGTGCACGTGTCAATATCCTCTCATCCAGGCATCTGCTTCTTCTCTGCCCCCCTTCTGCAGTGTCAGTGCATCACTCCCCAGCCTCCGCTAGAGGCCAGTCGAACACAAACCACTGGCATCCCCCCACCCTGGAGGAAGAAAGCATTCTCTCTGACACTCAATCTTTCTCCTCCCCTGCCAACCCCCCGGTGGCCCATGCTCATTCTCGAACATGGGTCACCGGCATCATGCAAGGGAAGGCATCCAGCACCTCAGCCCTGAGCACCACCGGGCTGGCTTTTATACTGATTTTAAAAGTATTGTCCTATTTTTTTTTATTTATATTGATTTTAAACTGACTGACTCTTTTTTTTAAACGTTGACGTTTGTTCTGCAAAATAGCTTAAAAGCATATTTAAAAACACAGTAAGACACTCCAAGGTGGTAGATGTGCTGTAATAATCACATACTCAGGAACGGAAGGCATGCAAGCCTGTGGCCTTCTGTCACACTATGCCCATAGATGTGTGGACACAGTCAACACACTATATTGTTACTTACTTCCTTTCTCTTAAGAGCAGCATGGGATACATTTGTCATATAAGTGGTTTTGTTAGCCTAGTTATCTTTTGATTTAGGGGTTATTCTTTTTGGTTACCATAGCTGGTTTGTGGTCCATTAACCCACCCCCATGTGACCAGGTTTCAACCAATGGGTAGGTAAAATGGCTAGAATCTATTGCAAAATGAAGCAATATTGCTAGACAGTGTGTGGCATATCACACAATACTGCCACACCTCAGGTGTTTTGTGAGGCATGGGACACAACAGAGTGCCCCCATGCATTTAAGAAGTGGTTATAGCCAATGATATACCATACTCAGGTGTGATTTGTTGCTATTATGGAATACATACTTTTTTGTGTAACTAAAAAAAAGACTTTTAAACAAATGTTTTATAATGATTTCTTTACCCTCAGGATGCATCTGGAAAATAACTTTTATCAGCCAGTATGCCTTTCCTGTTAAAACATTTGAAACAAATAAACAAATAATTGCAGAGGTGCACTGTAAAGAAATAGTTCTTACCTTAAGATCTGTAAATATATCATGTAACTTCTGTTGTTTGCCATATGTATATAGTGTACTTCGTAGTCGTAACACTTGCTTTTATGCACTTTTTGCTCTTATACCCCTTTTGTTTTCCACTCCTCCAGGACAAAGCTGGTAATGAGCCTCAGCTCAGCATGCCTTTCCCAGTCATGAGTTTTCAAATTACATAAATACGTACAAATACATACATACTGCACATACATACATACATACGTACATAAATAAAGTCATTTGTACTTCTGTAGAGGCTGGAGCTGGGCATCAGGAAAAATTATGAATCTATTATTAGTAAAAAAAAATGTTGCAGAGACAACTTACTCACAGGGGACCAGAAAAGAGAGAAGCAACACAAATCTGCCAGCTGCTAGAGGACAAGAAAGGAGAGGGGCAATATGAAACAATGCCCTTCAACTTCCTGAAAAGAAGGATAAGGTAGACTGCAAGAAAATATGTATCAGAAATAGTGAATCAAAAACACATGGGCATTAGTGGAAGCTGGTGGTGGTGGGGGGGCAGCAACAACCATTAATGGTGTCATATAGGGCTGGGACTGATTAAAAGGCTAAGCAGTTACTCAAAGGGACATAAGTAGGTCAGGGGGCAAGGGTGTGAAGATAGGGGAAAAACTCTGACTAAGCAATAAGTCCTGTAGTAGTACAGAGTATAACAGGGTAAACTGGATGGACCAATGGTCTTTTACTGGCAACGTTTTCTGTTTCTGTGATACAGATCATGGTTATGTTCTGGGACATTGCCATGATTTAACGTAGGTGTCAGCCAATGAGGTTTCAAGATATGATTTCCTTATTGCATGATCTGTGCTAGCCCATGCCCTGGGCATTTGAACATGATGTACCTACTGGTAAAGGTTATTACACTTAAACCCACTCCCTGTTGTTCATGATGTGGCTTACTTCACCTGTAACTTATGACCTCTACACTTGTTACATGAACTGGGGTAGTGCTTAGCTTTTTCCAATGAAAACTATAGCAATAATAATCATTACTTATCTAGATATATCAACAGATAACTTCTTCAACAGGTATTATCCTTCAAACTGTAGCATATGTATTTATACTGATTTTTAAATGTCATAATTGTATTACATCAATGTGTGTTTTTTTTGGAGGGGGGTTACACATCATAGCCCAACTGAGATATAATATCCCTAATAGAGTCTGCTTATATCAAATTTTAGAGGAAGGGGCTCAGTATAGATAACATGCTGTGCTATAGTTGGAGCTGCTGTCTATGCTGTGTATGGAGGGCATCAGAAATATCCAGTAGAGCACTACAGTCCCTCCCAATAATAGCATATTGTTTGTTCTCATATGTATTTGTAAGTCACTCCTGAACTAAACAGAACAAACTGAAACTCAGAAAACCCAAACTTTACCCCCAAAATTGCTGTATACTAAGTAAAGTCAAATAGCAATGACTACACTACAAGTTATAGATTTAAATATACATTTCAATGATATGACTAAATGTGCAAAACAGCTACAAAAAAGATGTAAAAATAAAATAAATATGGCAAAAAGGAACTATGAAGAAAAACTAGCTAAAACAGCACAGAAAGCAAAAGGTAAACAATTCACTCAAAAATAACAAAAATGAATTAACAATGATAAAGGATGAAGATGAGTATATAACAGATCCAGTCAAAGTGGCAGACTTATTCAACATATTTTTTTTTTGTTCGGTGTTCAATAAACAACAACAAATCTCCGATGATACCAATAGCAACACTGGGGTGGGTAATCACTCTTTTCAGATGGAAGATATTGTGAAAGTAATAGACAATTTAAAACCTCACAGTGCACCAGGACTTGACAATATAACACCCTCTATGTTAAAATTAATGAAAAAATACATATCTCTACCATTGAAGATTTTATATGAAAATTCATTGAATTCTGGAATAGTACCAACTGACTGGAAGAGATCCAAAGTAACCCCAATATATAACAATCATTTGTCAATGCCGAATGTTGATTGCTTTGCCCTGTTGAGCTCACTCACTCCCCCTCTGTCAGTCACTCATTCTGTTTCTGTTGGCACTGCAGGCTACACTTTTGTAATGGGCTCCTGTCTGCTTTGGCAACTATGTCTGCCCACAAAGAAATCCACAGCTATCCTGACAGAGCTCTGTTGAGGTTGCTCAGTCTCCCTCTCTCACGCTCTCATTCTGTTTCTCCTGGCACTGTAGACTGCCCTTTGTACTGAGCTCCTGCCTTTGTTGGCGTCTTTGTCTGCTCACAAAGAAATCTGCAGCAGTCCTGACAGAGCTCTGTTGAGCTCGCTCACTCCCTCTCTCTCACTGACTCATTCCATTTCTGCCGGTGTTGCAGGCTGCCCTTTTGTACTGGGCTCCTGCATGCATTGATGCCTTTTTCTGCCCACAAAGAAATCTGCAGCAGTCCCAACAGAGCTCCGTTGAGGTCATTCACTCCCCCTCCCTCACCAGCTCGTTCTGTTTCTCCCAGTGCTGCAGGTTGCTCTTTTGAGCTGGGCTCCTTCGTTGGGGATTTTTTCTGCCCACAAAGAAATCCACAGCAGTCCTGACAGAGGTTAGTTGAGCTCTGTCACTCCCCCCTCTCACTCGCTCGATCTTAATCTGTCCCAAACTTCCCACAGTGACCATGCTGTTCTGTGGCAGGAGTGCAAAAACATATTTAGGCCAGGATGTGAAAAATGACAGCTGTACTATTCATAAGGAGGTGTGAAAAAATGCCAGTGTTGAAAATGTGGCATGAAAAAATAAAAAATTGGCAAAGTTACAAGGGTGCATGGAAACAGTTCAATGCACGCTTGTAACACAGTTATTGTATGGACTTTCATCACTAAATTTTCAACATAGGGATTTTAGTGCCGCTGGTCATGAACAGTGTCACTGTCATTTGCTTAATCTGTCCCGAACACTGATTTCCCACAGCAACCATGCTATTGTGTGCTGCAAGTGCGAAAACACATTTCTGCCTGGATGTGAAAAATAACAGCTGCACTGTTCATAAGGAGGTGTGAAAAAATGCAAGTGTTGAAAATGCAGCCTGAAAATATTACTGATTTGCAAAGTTACAAGGGTGTGTGCAAACTGCAAAATGCACGCTCGTAACACAGTCATTTTATGGACTTTCATCACAAAATTTTCAACATAGGCATTTTAGGACCTCTGCCCATGAACAGTGTCACTGTGATTTTCTTAATGTGTCACAAACATTGATTTCCCACAGTGACCACACTATTCTGTGCTGGAAGTGTGAAAATGCATTTTGGCCAGGATGTGAAAAATGACAGTTGTACTGTTCATAAGGAGGTGTGGGCATAGCTATTCATTGTTTTGTCTCTACTCCACAGACCCTGGAGTAATGTAGGACAGTGGAGGACCCTGGGTGGGGGGGGGAATCTAAAGTTCCAGCACAGCTCCACTGAGTTTGCTCATGTCCCCTCTCTCACTTGCTCATTCTATTTCTCCCAGTGCTGCAGGCTGCCCTTTTGTACTGGGCTCCTGCTTGTGTTGGTGCCTTTCTCTGCCCACAAAGAAATCTGCAGCAGTCCCAACTCAGCTCCGTTGAGTTCGCCCACTCCCCCGTCTCACTCACTCATTCTGTGTCTCTCCGCACTGCAGACTGCCCTGTTGAACTGGGCCCCTGCCAGTGTTGGCACCTTTGTCTGCCCACAAAGAATTTCACAGCTGTCCCAACAGAGCTCCGTTGAGGTCACTCACTGCCCTTCTCTCACCCACTCATTCTGTTTCTCCTGGCGCTGCCCTTTTGTACTGGGCTTCTGCCTCCATTGGCACCTTTTTCTGCCCACAAAGAAATCTGCAACAGTCCCAGCAAAGCTCCATGGAGCTCGCTCACTCCCCCTCTCTCAGTGGCTTATTCCATTTCTTCCAGTGCTGCAGGCTGCCCTTTTGTACTGGGCTCCTGCCTGCATTGGTGCCTTTTTCTGCCCACAAAGAAATCTGCAGGAGTCCTGATAGAGCTCTGTTGAGCTAACTCAGTCCCCCTCTCTCACTCGCTCATACTGTTTCTCCCACCGCTGCAGGCTGCCCTTTTGTACTGGGCCCCTAACTGCATTGATGTCTTTTTCTGCCCACAAACAAATCTGCAGCAATCCTGACAGAGCTCCATTGAGTCCGCTCACTCCTCCTCCCTCACTCACTCTATCATTCTGTTTCTTCCACTGCTGCAGGCTGCCCTTTTGTACTGGGGTCTTTTTCTGCCCACAAAGAAATCTGCAGCAGTCCCGGCAGAGCTCACCTGAGCTTGGCCACTCCCCCCTCTCACTTGCTCGTTCTTTATCTGTCTCAAACACTGATTTCCCACAGCAACCGTGCTATTCTGTGGCAGGAGTGCAAAAACATATTATGATCAGGATGTGAAAAATGACAGCTGTACTGTTCATAAGGAGGTGTGAAAAAATGGCAGTGTTGAAAATGTGGTGTGAAAACATTACAAATTTGCTAAGTTACAAGGGTGCATGGAAACAGTTCAACACACGCTTGTAACACAGTCATTTTATGGAGTTTCATCACCACATGTTCAACATAGGGATTTTAGGACCTCTGCTCATGAAAAGTATCACTGTTATTTTCTTAATCTGTCCCAAACACTGATTTCCCACAGCGACCGTGCTATTCTGTGCCAGAAGTGCGAAAACACATTTTGATCAGGATGTGCAAAATGACAGCTGTACATTTCATAAGGAGGTGTGAAAAAATGCTGATGTTGAAAGTCTGGCGTGACAATA
The DNA here is from genome assembly GCA_016271365.2 of Neoceratodus forsteri. Classification (NCBI taxonomy): domain Eukaryota; kingdom Metazoa; phylum Chordata; order Ceratodontiformes; family Ceratodontidae; genus Neoceratodus; species Neoceratodus forsteri. Next base: position 32,397,625 of record CM028129.1, read on the forward strand.
TTACAAATCTGCGAAGTTACAAGGGTGCGTGGAAACTGCGAAACACACGCTCGTGACACAGTCATTTTATGGAGTATCATCACCAGATTTTCAAAATAGGCATTTTTGGACCTCTGCTCATGAACAGTATCACTGTAATTTTCTTAATCTGTCCCAAACACTGATTTCCCACAGCGACCGCGCTATTCTGTGCCGGAAGTGCGAAAAGACATTTTGGCCAGGATGGCAAAAATGAGAGCTGTACTGTTCATAAGTAGGTGTGGAAAAATGGCAGTGTTGAAAATCTGGAGAGAAAATATTATAAATATGTGAAGTTACAAGCATGCATGCAAACTGCGCAACGCACGCTCTTGACACAGTCATTTTATGGAGTATCGTCAACAAATTTTCAACATAAGCATTTTAGGACCTCTGCTCATGAACAGTGTCACTGTCATTTTCTTAATCAGTCCTGAACACCTGATTTCCCACAGTGACCATGCTATTCTGTGCAGGAAGTGCAAAAACACATTTTGGCCAGGATGTGAAAAATGACAGCTGTACTGTTCAAAGAAGGTGTGAAAAAATGCCAATGTTGAAAATCTGGCATGACAATATTGCAAATTTGTGAAGTTATGAGTGTGCTTAGCAACTGCACAATGTACGCTCGAAAAACAGTCATTTTTTTGATTTTTTTCCACCAAATTTGCAACATAGGCTTTTTGACAGCCCACCTCATAAACACTGGCACTGTTGTTTTGTTAATCAGTCCCAAAAGGTGATTCCGCACAGTGACCACGAAATCACCTTTCAGGGCTGAATAACGCCATGACAGTCATTGAATTCATGAGGAGGGGTCCCAAAAACCCCATGTTGAAAGTTTGGTGCCAAAATTCAAAACAATACCTGAGATATGCACCAAAGTTGAAAAAAACCCTATTTATGCCATTATACAGCTTATCGGCATTTCCTCAGTTTGCGGTCGGCTTTGAAGAGTGCAGACGTGTTCCCGGTCCACCAAAGATCATCGCGCCAGACTCCACAGGTAAGTATGGGGTGAGGGCCGTGTGGGGAGGCAGGGTGTGCATAGGGTGGGTGCGGGTTGTTGGAAGGGGGCAGGTAGACCGTGAGGGACCGTTTTCTTTTTTGACAGGTACCAAAAAAAAAAACTATTGCGATACTTTTTTTTTTTACAGGGCCATTTGCATGCTGGGGTGGGCTTCCAGCACTCCAACAGAGTGTTTGTTTGGGGGGTAGCTCTAGCTGATGGAGGATTGGGCACCCCCATCAACACAAAATGGGGGCACAAGAGCTGAGGGAGATTGGGCACCCCCTCGGCACAACTGTAATGCATGTTTGGGGGCAGGGTGAATTATGCCAATGGGGAGTGGGCTCCCCTGTCAGCAAATGACGCTGTGGGTAAGGACATAATGTTGATATGGAGTGGGCTCCCCTATTGGCAGCATCAATGTTAGGGCACTGAAGCTGATGGGGATTGGGGCCCCCATTGGCAAACAAAGATGTTGGGGGGCACATTCTGCCAAGGGGGATTGGGCACCCCCTTGACAGTGGGGCTGCCTCATATTGTTTGTGAACATGGTGGCAAGCCGTTGCCATATTCACAAACAATATCGCACTAAAAAGGTTCCAACTAGCAATGATGAGTCGCTTCCTCATTGCAGCGGAATGGCTTACACTGCAATGGTGAGGCAGCCCCTGATTACAGTGGCTGAAACCTTACAAGGTTGTGGCATGCTAGCTGAACTAGTGTCAGCAGCAGCATGCCACCCCATTGGAAAAAGCAGGCCAAGCTTCCAAAGGCTGTGGGGGCATTGGCCACAACAGTGCCGCGCCTCCACAACCTGCTTCTAGAGCAAGCTGCCACAATATGTTCTCGTGCATGCACACAATCAACATAAAAATGGTAGTAAGACAAACCTAAAAAAACTACAGACCAATAAGTTTAACTTCCATTCCATGTAAAATTCTTGAAACTTTAATTAAAAAGAAAATTCAGGAACAACTCAAAAACATTCCTTACTTTGATATAAACCAACATGGATTCACAAGGGGTCGTTCATGCATCACAAATCTGGTCTGTTTTTATGAATGGTTAGCAACTACTTAAACAATTCTATTTCAGTGGATGTCCTTCTACTAGACTTCAATTGAATTTCTGACACTGTACCCCATTGGGCAATTCATGAAAAGCTTAAGAAGTATGGTATAGATATGTTCATTATTAGATGGATAGACTCCTGATTAAATGGTAGATCTCAAAAAGTAATCATAAGAGGGCATTTGTCCTCAGAGGGAAGTGTCACAAGTGATGTACCTTGGGTCAGTAATGGGGCCAATATTGTTTCAAATATTCATTGCTGACTTAGATGAAAACATCAGTAATTACATGACCAAATTTGCAGATGACACCAAAATAGGTGGGCCGTGTTACACAACAGATCAAACAGATTCACTTCAGAGAGACGTTGATGCCATAGTCATGTGGGCAGAAAGATGGAGTATCAGATTAAACATAGAAAAAAGCTGTGTGTTGCATTTTGGAGAAAAAATCCATGTGACAATTACACAATATGTGGTGAAATAATGCAAGAAAAAACTACAGGAAAGGATCCAGGTGTTATGATAGATAATAAATTGGTGGTAAAAGAACATCATACTACAATAGTAGTAAGAGCCAATAGAACACTTAGGTCAATAAAGAGAAATATTAAAAGCAACACTCAGGATGTACTCATGCCTCTATATCTATCCTACATTAGACTGCAATTAGACTATGGTAGTCAACTGTGGAGCCCATATACTGTAACAAAAAGGACATACATAAAATTGAAACTGTATAGCACAGATTTACAAAAATCTTTAGACGTTAGAAAGACTTACCTTACAAAGAAAGATTACTAAACTTAGGACTGTACAGTCTTGAACTCAGAAGGCAGCAAGGTGACTTACTCTCCTACAATACTATAATGAATGATGGTAGCTTGATGTCAGAAATGAAGCTAGAATACAAGGCTGATCTACCTACCATCTGTGGACATCCATTATAAGTAAATCAAGGGCACTTAGGACAAAATAAGAAAAGAAAATATTTTTATACACAAAGGGTAACTAATCTATGGAATAGATTACCTGAATCTATTATTCTAAGCACAAATAAAGAAACATTTAAAAAGTGCTTGGACAAATATATTGTGGAAGGGGAAATATGAACTTTTACACCTTGTCCTAAAAGGAGCTGTCCTCGGGCCTTGCCCTTTCTGCTCCTCATACTCCAAGTGAGCTCAAACTCAAAGTGAACTCAAATGAAAGCCTTTTTAGGAATCGGTGGTTGAATACATTCAAAATCTGTCAACTGTTAAGTACCTCAATCAAGGTAACTGTAGTTATGTCCTGACTGGTCAAGTGGTGGAATTTGAAACAAACAACTAGGAAAACTATAAAAAACAGTATGGAAAATAGCAGTTGGCAAGTCAATTGGGGAGAGGATAAGTGGTGATGGGTCTAGGGTATGTTTTCCCATAATTTATTGCTTTTAAGACTGTATTTGGTGAACAATAATTTATTTTGGTATGTACACAGTTGTTTACAACATTTTCAAGGAGCAGAGTTAATTTTTAATTGTATACCAGAAACCTAGTTCCTGCTGTAAGCTCCCTTCCCCATATCACTAGTTCTGTCCCTATTCTTAAAATAAAAGTTATCCTTAGACAGCATAATATTATCCGACACTAAAACACTAAAATGAGACGAGAATTTGCTAATTCAGAATGAATTAATAGTTAAAGGGGACAGGAAGGCTCTATATTTACATAATGACATATTTGTGCCTCTGGTTGATGTGAAACACATTGTATAGTGTGAATTGGTTAAAAATGTGTTGTGTTAGGCAAAATGGATATGTACATGTGTGTCTGTTTCCATGTGCCGTTTTCTGCATTCAAGCTGGATTAGCATGAAGCATTATAACCATGATGTACTGCAATGTCATGGTTCGTTGGTATGCCTGTCCTGTGTTTATGTAGCGGGTCTCCATCGTAGGTGTAAATGGTGGATTTTTGAGTAGCTGAATGATTTTTAAGGTAAGATGGTTATGTTATGTTTAGACATTTTGTTATGTTCATATCTTGAATTTGTTTCTTTGTGTTCTGTGTTATACTTTCCCCATAACTATCTACATTCAGAATATGGCACTTTTGTAACTGAAATGTGCTCTGAAAAGAATCCTTATTTTGAAATGTCAGATTATTCAGTTTGTTGCTAATGCCTGATCATCGTCACTTAGTTATTGAAAGTACCATGTAGCAAAGGATGTTTCCAAAACTCTGATACCTGTGATTTCTATTGAAAAAGTTAATATCTGCTGGCCCAGTGGCACTGAGGGCTGAAGTGCTGGATGCCTTACCTCACTCTATGCCAGCAACCCATGTTTAGGAATGAGCATGGGCCACTATGAGTAGGCAGGGGAGGAGAAGGATTGAGCATCCAAGGGACTGCTCTCCTTCTCTAGGGAGGGGGGGTGCCAGTGGTTGGCATATGACTGGCATCTAGTGGAGGCTGGGGATAGAGCACTGACACTGCAGAATTGGGTGGAGATGGTGCCGATGCCTGGAGGTGCACATGCAGGTTTGTGCACACTCCCTCTGCTGGCATCATTGCACTCCCTATCTCCAAGGGACAAAAATTGGAGGAGAAAATTGTTGCTGTGGTGCATGAAGGAGGGATCCTCACAGGTCCTGCTCCTGGCTAGCCATGGCACTGGCCACACTGGATCTGGTCTCTGGTGGGGGTTGAGGAACCCCGCTGGTCCCCCCCAGGGGGGTAAGCCCTGGGGGAATGGGTCAGCTCCAGTGGGTAGATGCCAAGGGACGGGGCTTGGGGCTCCCTCCAGAGGTAGGGGCCATAGCAACAGGAGCATAAATTACTAACACAAAAAAATTAAAAAGTTAGTACAGTATCTGAATGTGACATTCCTGTTTGATTTGTTCAATGCACGGTCAATACTGGATTTCATATTGGAGAGTAGGAAAGTTAAGAAGGCAGAGCCCATGTAAGCTTTCCCCACAGTTCAGTGTCGGTAACACAGGTCACCAACTTCAATAAGATACTTATCTACTCTAGTCTTGAATACCTCAACATTCTCTGCATCCACAACTTCCTGAGGTAATCTGTTCCACATTCTGACTGCTCTACTTTTCAATCCATTATTTCTTATATCTGTCATAAACAATGTTTCCCTCAACTGCCTATTGTGTCCTCTCAGCTGATACATTTGATCCTTAAATTCCATTTTCATCTCCATCCTCATCTTTTAAAAATTTTAAATAGAAACATCAAATCCCTCATAACTCCCCTATCTCTCAAGGTCCACAAACCCAGTCTCTCCAATCTACCCTCATAATTTAAACCCTCACACCCTGATATCAACCTTGTATAGGACCATTGTGGCCTTTCCACCATCTTAACATCTTTCACTAAGTAGGGGCTCTACACAGTTGAACAATAATCCAAAAAGGACTTAACCAGAGTCCTAAACAGCAGCATCAGAACCTCTCTACTTCTAGAGTGTTATCCCTGTCTAATACTGTTTACTAAATACATAGCTTTATTAAATATATTTCTACAATGTATGCTATTCTTTAAGTCATTTTGTGTATAGATTCCCAGATCTCTCTCACATGTGGATTCCTTCAGTTTTATACCCTTCATATAATAATTCTGCTGAACATTTTTCCTTCCCAAATGCATTATAAAGCATTTATCATTATTAAAGTTCATTCCATTTTCTTCTGCCCATTCCAAGATTTGTATTATATCTCTTCCAAATGTTAGCCTATCATCAAATGTATCTACTACCCCTCCTGTTTTCACATCATCAGCAAATTTCACCAACTTATTCCCACTGCCTATATCCAAATCACTTATAAATATGCTAAATAGTAATGGTCCCAACACCGACCCTTGGGGGACACCACTCCCCACCCTTAGAAGTTCTGACAGCCAACCCAGGATCCTAACCTGTTGCTTTCTATTATTTAGCCACTGGTCCACCCATTTTACAATACTGGAGTCAATTTCAAATTTAGCCAGTTTCTCAATAATCTTGTTATGGAGACAGTATCAAAAGCTTGACTAAAATCCCGTAACACCACATCCACACTCTTTTCTTCATCCACCCATCTATGTATATGTTCATAGAAAGTAATGAGATTTCTCTCACATGATCTACCAGTAACTAATCCATGCGGAATCTGATCTACTTTTCCTTTTTTTATCATGAAGCCCTTAATAGCTTCACCAATAATACCCTCAATTATTTTCCCCACCACCAACATCAGGCTCATCGGTCTATAATTCACCGCCTGATCCCTTTTCCCCTTCTTATATATAGGCACCACATATGCTGTCCTCCACTCCTCCGGCACCACACCCTCAGCAATTGACCTTTGTCCCAACAAGGTAATAGCTTTTAACATATACAGGTGGATCTCATCTGGTCCTGCCGCTTTGTCCACTTTTAGCCCCATAATCTTTTTCATCACTTTCTCTTCTGTTATTATTTCCTTTGGGTCAAGATTACTAAAATTTCCACCCTGATTTCCAACCTATTACTCTGATCCTTATATACAGAGCCAAACCATTTGGCAAATTCATTTGCCATCTCCAGTGGATCCGACAGCACCTCTCCGTTGACTATTAATTGGCCTACCATACTACTTCCTCCCCTCTGCCTATTCACATAGGCATAGAAGCTTTTATTGTTCTTCATTGCCAGTCTCATTTCCAGCTTTATTTCCTTCTTAAATTTCCTTAGTAACTTTCTATATCTATCCTTATTTGCTGGTGTCTTATCATTTTTCATTCTCTGGAAATAAACTTTATTTTTCCTACAGGGTCTAACTATATTCTTAGTTAGCCGTGGGGGCTTTTTCCCTTTATGACTGTAAACTCTTCTTTATGGAATATAATTCTCTTTGATCTCATTAAGTTTTTTTAGGAACATGTCCCATGATTTCTCAATATCATTATTATTAATCATGTCCCCCCAATCTATACCCATTAATACCTCCCTCATGGCCCTATAATCCCCCTTTTTATATAGGTATTGTATTGTACTACCTTTAGCCAACTCCATTGTCCAATCTAATTCAAATAGTATAGAATTATGATCACTCATCCATACTTGTGGCTAAATAGTTATTTGTTTAACAATGTCACTTCTATTAGTAAGAATGACATCCAGTATGTTTTCCCCCTTGTTGCTTCTCATATGCATTGCTGGATACCTGTTGCCATTAGCTCTCCCTGAAATCTACAGAATATATTGTTTCCTTTCTGATTCTCACCCCATCTAATTTCTGGCATATTTAAGTCTCCCATCATAACTACATCAGTATCTTCTGCCAAACTACCTATATATTCCAGGTATGCGTCTGTCTCTTTCAAATCCGTATCTGGTGCTCTATAAAACACTGAAACCCTACATTTTTTTCCTTCTATTCCCAAAAGTTCAATAGTTATAATTTCTACTTTCCCCAATTCAACTGTTTCCTCTATTCTTCTAACTTCTAGATCTTTCTGAACAAAAAGGGTGACTCCCCCTCCTTCGTCCCCCTCCTTTCTGCTAATCAACTTATAACCAGGTATGTTCTGAGACCAACCGCTTTCATTTCTCCACCAGGTTTTGACAACTCCTACCATATCCAATTCATCATCTTTGATCAGAATTTCCAATTCTGATCTACATGCTTCATTCAAGCTCCTTTCATTGCAAAACATAACCTTTAAGGATGTTATCCCTTTAGCTTTACTTCTATTTAATATCTTCCCCCCATTCCCTTTACTCGTCCCCCTCCCCTTTAGTTTAAACTATTTTCAATCTCATTTTTCAACCTCATCCCACGTATCATACTACCCTTAAAATTAAGATGGAGTCCACCTTTACAAAACAGTTCATTCCTATTATTAAATGTCCTCCAATGCCTGATAAATTTATATCCACTTGAATCAGTACACTTCAACAGCCACTCATTTGTTAAGGCTATCCTTTTCTGCTTATAAACCAATGCCCTAGGCTCAGGTAATATTTCCGAGATTAATATCTCACTCCCTTATTTCTCTAATTTTTCTATCAACCTCTTATAATCTTTCTGCATTTCTGGCAAGGTCTTTTTTGCTATGTCATTAATGCCCACATGAATTACAGCAACCATTTTTTCCCCAGCTACCATAAAAATATTATCAGCCATGCCATGTAAGTCCAGAATCCCTGCACCAGAGAAACTACTAACCATTTTGTTCTTTTTGTCATTCCTACAGATACACTGATCCTTGAATTTTATAATTGAGTCTCCAATGACCACCACCTGTCTCTCTAATTGATCCCCTGCTTCTTCTTGGATTCCATCACAGTATCCTTCCCCACCATTCATTTGGCTAACTTCTCCCAATATATTAAAACTGTTTCTCACTTGTATTACCTCATATAATACTTCTCCCCTCTCAATCTCCAAGTCTACATTCTCCACAACTTCCACATTTTCATTTAACACATTCAAATCCTGCTCTCTTCTAATATATTCTGGGACTGGTTGTAAAGGACTACCCCCCTTCTTTTCCTTTTTATTCTACTATCTACCCTCCTATCTGTCCGAATACTAGTATAGAGCCACTGTCCCTTCCATTCTATGTACAGATTTCTTTTTGGTTTTTTATTGTTTGTAGTATTCCATCTTTTTTTTCTTTTTTCTTTTAATATTGCAAGACTGACCCATAAATGTGTTGGTGTCATGTTGTTAGTCAGCTATACAACATTCATTGATATCTCCATGCCAGCTATATTATGCCACACATTCTTGTTCTCAAGATGGAGGTCTGCAAATGACTCCAATCACTGAAAACAATTATGTCATTTTATTGTAATACCAGCAAATATGAGTTTGCTTTTCATAATATTGATAGCTTATGATGTTGCCAGGATGTCACCATCTCCAGAACACATCTGTTCGATTAATGATTGCTGACACTTGTTCAATTTGATGAATTTAATCGGCTTGGTTCCTATGGAAGAATTATTTCCTGACAGCGTTTTGTGCCAGCAGTTGAGGGTATAATTAATTTAATCTCTGAACAAGCAACTGCTATATGTGTGGGTCAATTAACCCACTGATCTCCTCCTGTGTTCTTGATGGACATTATAGATGGCAGTTATTTATCAGAGGCACTTACGAAGAAGGAGATTGCTGTTGCATTTGTACTGTTGCTGCAGTATAAGCCTGATATGTCTATTATCTCATATGTAACCAGTCAATGTGCTCCTACTTGTCATGTTTGTACTAAGATCATTTTCTCTGCAGCCCCATTAATTACATTGTGGTTCACAGATCTCCTCTCCCTAAACAATTTTGCATTGAAATCTTAAACAGTACCCAACTCAGTAATCATTAATCTGTCAACTAACACCCACCCACAACCGCCCCTCCACCCTCACCACACAGAATCATATTTTTCAGACTTGAATCTTAATTAACTTGGCCTTCTATAACCAGTGGTTATTGTTCTGTCTGAAGTGTGTGTGTTATCAGACATGCATGCTGCATCTCCTTGAATTCAGTTTTTGGGGGACAAAGATAACCTTTCAGTAATGCATATGCCACTTAGATTAGTAAAAAAAAATGATGTTTGAGTGAGTACTTGTTAGACTCTTGACTCTGAATGCCTCATATATTTTGCAATGTTACCTCAGTGATGTCTGAAAGTTCAAATCCTGAGTGATGATTGTTAGATGAATACCATCCTGTGATACTTAACTTTTTCAATTATAAAAATTGAACATCTCATAAATAAAAATTGCCAAAGAATAGACCAAGTGACAACTTGCCGTGTCTTCCTGAAAAAAGTAACAACGGATTCCACTCAAGGATGCACCACATGAGTTAGTCAGTAAACTCTGCTTTGAATTAGTGTGTAGAATGGCAAATCACCTACTGCTAACTATTGAATGCTATCTAGCCATTAGTTGATTACCAAGTCTGAATAATACAGGGAAGTTATTATTACAGTGGGTGTAACTGTGGAGGAAATGAGTGAATAAACTTCTAACTAAGCAATTAATGAGATTTATTTTTTTTTCTTACTAAACTACATGGCACATGAAAAGTTATCTTTGCCCCCCCAAAAAAAAAAAAAAATAGATTCAAGGAGATGCAGCGTGCATGTCTGGTAACACACATACACACACGACAGATAGGATCCCAACCACTGGTTAAACAAGGGCAAATTTATTGATACTCACATCTACAAAATACGATGTGTGTCGGGGGGGGAGTGGTTAGGGGGTGCTAGTCAACTGCGTAAGGACTCATGAGTTGGGTATCTGTGAACCGCAATGTAATTAATGGGGATGCAGAGAAAATGCTCCTAGTACAAACATGGCAAGTAGGAGCACAGTGAGTGACAGGTTACACATGAGATAATAGACATAGCAGGCTCATAGCTACAGTGCAAGTTCAATGGCAGTCTCCTTATCCGCAAGTGCCTCTGAGAAATAACTGCCATCTATAGTGTATATACAAGACATAGGAGGAGATCAGTGCATGCCGGGGTTAATTGACCCACACATGTAGCAGTTGCTTGCACAGAGATTAAATTAATAATAAACTCTGCTGCTGGCACAAAATGAAGTCAGGAAATAATTCTTCCATAGGAGCCATGCCAATCCTGTTCATCATATTGAACCCAGTGCCAGCAATCATTAATTGGATAGATGTGACCGGGAGACGGCAGCATCCTGACAACATAAGCGCACAATTACAATGTGGAAAGGGACTAATCAAAAAGGTGGCTATGTAAAGTACACTGAAAAGGCAGTGTGTGTGTTGTGGGGGTGGATTATGTTTATAACAGTTTCAAACTACAAAAGGTTTAGCTGCATTGCCATCTGATGTGACCACCATTAGTATTTCACTCATTGGGTTTCAAGACCTCCTTTATGGAGATGCATAGAAAATGCATTGTAGCATGACCCTGATAAATAGGAGTGCATTGTCTTGTTAAACATAGGCCAATAAATATATCAGGCTCACAGCTTGGGGGGGGAGTCATGCTACAAATATTGGAATAAAAGCCCCCCTTTGGCCTTGTGGGGCTGGGGCACCAGGCAATGTCAGGGGGAAGCAGCCAGAATGAAAAAAAAAAGAGGAAAAAACACCAGCTTCTTGGGCGGGCCCTCCAGAGCTCAGGGCCCAGGACAAAAGTCTTGGTTGTGCCCCCATGACTGCGGCCCTGCTGACAGCAAAGTAAGGAGGCAGCAGCGAGAGCAAACTGGTGAGGGAAGGGACCGGTTGGGTGGCGGGGGGAGACGTCAGCCAGGCTGATCAGGACACAATCAGCTGTTTGGTGGGTGGTGTCCTGCAAATTAAAAGAAAAAGCCGTGGTATGATTGGTGTGGCTTTTTGTTTTCAAGTAGGAAATGATTCAGGGAAAACACTGTCACAATCAGCATGGCTGATGATTGGTGTGGATATGTAGTGCCCATTGCAGACCACTCTGCATTGGACAGACAGTGTCACATTTCCTCAAAAGCAACTCATTTCAAGAAGTTCACTGCACATGTGTGCATGCTGCATTTAAACAAGCATTTGTTAATGCTGAATGTTGTCTCGCTGGCATTGGCATTGGTAGTGCCAGAGTTAGAGATGCATAATAGGAATGGCAGTGAAGTATTGAAGTGATGCCAACCCTAACCCCACCCTTTAGAGACTGACAGACATTGGGGTGTGCCTTTGGGTCGTCAGCTATAACGCTCATGGCATTGTATCTCACCTGACCCTGTAGACACTGACAAGTGTCGTGGTGTGCTTTAGGGTCTTTGGGCGTTACACTTACTCCATTCCATAAGAAAATACGCTGAGGTGGGTGCAGTATAGGACAATGGGTGAACTTTGTGGCCGAACAGTGCAAGGCACACCATGATGCCTGTCACTGGCTGCAGGGTGAGGGTAGGGGTGGAATGGCGTGAGCATTACAGCTGATGATCCCAAGTCATACCCCTGATGCCTGTCAGTCTCTACAGGGTGGGGTGCTACAGTTGGAAACCCTAACACCATAGGTATGTGTTGGTATTTTCATTCCAGATTTTCAACATGGGCTTTTTGTGAGCCCACCTCATGAAAAGTGGCACAATCAGTTTGTTAGCTGAAAGGTGGTTTTGCACATTGGCTGTGCCATTTGGCAACACAGGGACAAAAACACGTTTTGGGCAGGATGTGGAAAATGACAACTGTATTGTTCATGAGGATGCGTAAAAAAATGACAACGTTGAAGATCTGGAGTGAAAATATGAAAAACTGGTGAAGTCATGAGCATGCATAGAGACTGCATAACACACAGTTTGTTAGCCACATTTTTAACATAGGCATTTTGGGACCTCCCCTCATGAGCAGTGGCGCTGTGATTTTGTGAATCTGACCCAAAAGTTGATTTCCCACAGTGACCACGCCATTCTGTGCACAGGTGCGGAAACACATTTTGGGCAGGGTGTGAAAAATGACAGCTGTACTGTTCATGAGGAGGAGGAAATGCCAGTGTTGGAAAATCTGGCATGGAAATATTGCAAAATTTCATGGTTACAAGGGTGCGAAAAGCTGCGCAATGCACGCTTGTAACACAGTCATTTTATGGAGTTTCAGCACCAGATTTTCAACATAGGCATTTTAGAGCCTCTTTTCATGATCAGTGTCACCGTCATGTCCTCAAACTGTCCCAAAAACTGATTTCACACAGCGACCGTGTTATTCTGCGCCGGACGTGCAAAAACACATTTCAGCCATGATATGTAAAATGATAGCTGCACTGTTCATCAGGAAGTGTGGAAAAATGCCAATTTTGGAAATCTGGAGTGGAAATATTACAAATTCAAGAAGTTACAAGCTTGCATGGAAACAGCGCAACGTAAGCTCGTAAAACAGCCATTTTTTGGATTTTTTCACCAAATTTGCAACATAGGCTTTTTGAGAGCCCCCCTTATGAACAGTAGCACTGTTGTTTCATTACTTGGTCCCAAAAGGTGATTCTGCACAGTGACCGTGAAATCACCTTTCGGGACCGAATAACACCATGACAGTGACTGAATTCATAAGGAGAGGTCACAATAACCCCATGTTGAAAATTTGGTACACAAATGCCAAAAAATGCCAGAGAAATGCACCAAAGTTTAAAAAATCCTATTTATGCCATTATGCAGCTTACCGGCATTTCTTCAGTTCGTGGTCGGCTTTGAAGAGTGCAGACGCGTTCCCAGTCCACCGAAGATCATCGTGCCAGACTGCAGAGGTAAGTATGGGGTGAATGGGGGTGTGGGGAGGCAGGGTGCACAGAAGGTGGGCATGGGTTGTGGGAGGGGGGCAGGGAGACGGTGAGGGAACGTTTTCTTTTTTCACAGGGTTAAAAAAAAAACATTGCAGAACAGTTTTTATTTTTCAGGGGATTTGGCATGCTGGGGGGGCTCACAGCATGCCACCTAAGTGTTTTGGGGGGAATGCTGTAGCTGACAGGGGATTGGGCACCCCCGTCGGCACACAATGAAAGCAGGGGGGGCAAGATCCGAGTGGGAGTGGGTTCCCCCATTGGCACATACATTGGGGCTGGGCCTGCCAACAGGGGGATTGGGCTCTCCCGACTTCAGCATTATGGCAGGCAGTGTGCCACCATGTTAAATGTTTTTTCTCACCAGGGAAAGTACATCGGGAGGTCCACTGCTTATGACGAGCTTTGCAGTCATTGCAGCATACCTTTCCATAGATGTGCTCGCCACATTATGTATGCATGGTGTGGTGCTGGCATGCAGGCTTATTGGGGAATGAGTGATGCACCTACTGATGTGTTACCTGCAGTCGCCCAACAGTGACCGCACCTCCAAATCTGCTACTACCACAATATGTTTGCTGCTCATGCGCTAGCCAGCATAAAAAGGGGGACATACATTAGGTACTGCTGACTCTGCATGCTGGATGGGCCTGGAAGTTATGCCAAGGGGGAGTCAAGCTGTGCTTCATCCACTCAGCTGGACTAAGTCCTTCTAGTCATGCTGTGGGCCCACATGACCCCTCTAGCACCAGTACCCAGCCCAACTTTACAGAATGACTGTCTGGAAGGGGGCAGCACATAGCTTTTCTATTTAAAAATGCAGGTGTGTAAATGAGTTAGGGCACCATCCTCATGCATAACAAACAGGAGACATAGTCCAGGACTGAGATGGACTCCTGATTGGAAGCCATTAATGGCTCTAGATCTGCCCCATAGGTTGCACCCTTCCGCTTCACTGAGCTCTGGTCTTGCTCATGAAGGAAGGCACTCTGTTAGCCGTGTTTGGTGACTGGCCCTGGTATTGGGATTGGGATGACTAGCTATGCTCAAATCATACATATGCCATCTTGCAGCTCAAATCATACATATGCCATCTTGCACTGTGACTAATGCCCAGCATCTTTAATTTGCCATATGCCGTACTTAATATCTTCATCATCTGCTTGGTTTCTACAGTATGCTATCAGAACCATGCATACTATTAAGTAGTGCAGGAGGCGAGGGAACATCTCAGATTTTGAATTTAAATGTCTTCTCTTGTTTTGGAATTTTGTATTTTTGTCACTAGAGAAGGTTCATATAAAGTTATTCCAAGCCGTGTTCTACTCAGGGATAACATCATCACTCAGGTCTGCTGTGAGGCACAAGGTTCAGCTGAGTGCCTGAAACCACCTGAAAGTGATTTAAACCAACATAATGTCTGATCTGAAGTGCCTTCCAATTATGAAAATGATCCAGGATCCTTTTTATGCAACAATTACAAATAATGAAAAACATGTTTTAAAGAGTTGTCTATGTACATTTTGCTCTTAACTTATATATAACATAGCATAATACATGCAGAAGGAGGCAAACCTATCGAGTCTGTCTTTATGCACACTTAGTATACTTAAGAACTTGTCCTATTACTTTTCAGGTGTTCATTCAGTCTATTTTATAACTGATTTATTTTGTCTGTTGATACAATCCTTTCTGGAAGGCTACTGTACTGCCATATAACTCTAGCCCTTAGGAAGTTTATTTGTATATGCAATCTTCATCCAGCCATCCCAGTCTTTTATTTCTGTCCCCTTCTTTATCCGTTACTCCCTGCCCTAATCCAGAACTTCTCCCTATGTAATGCTGTTAATCCTCTCATCATTCTATATACCATTTTATTAAACCTTGCAACACAAACCTGCCTTCTGATTGGCCAGTTGGCCATCACATGACATTCTAAAGCTAAGAACTATTGACCACTGTCCTCCCTAACACCAGTCAATAGTACCTAGTAATGGGCAGTATTTTAAAAACTATTACCTACTAAACTCACACATATGCTCCATTGAGACAACTGTCACTAACAGAGGCGAGCAGATAGGAAATGCCAACGTTGTGGGCTTCTCAGGATCTGGAGGGGGTGGAGCTCAAAATCAGATTATAGAATCATTAGTACCAGGAAATTACTTAAAAAAAACAAACACCACAATATGGAGCAAAAGGGGGGACTACTGATACCAATGTACTTTTCTTTTTCAAATCTCTAGTACGCCACTACAAATCACCACAGCAAATGTATGGTTTGTTCAATCTACGGGGGTGTTAACATAACATCAACAATATTCAATAAAACAGATACTGAAAATCTTATTTCAGCTAATGTTTAAAATCAGAAACCCGTAGAAGATATTCTATGGCCTAACAATAGTTGTACTTCCCAGTGCCAAACGCTTCAGGCTGGTTACATAATAATTGCTGGTTAATAGAACACCCATCAAGGCTTTTGGTTTTATACTATTGACCCCAACTGGTTAATATTTGTATAGTCACATCCCCCTAACATACTCCAAAACTCCAGTGTAAACAAATCTGTCTCCTCCAGTCTTTATAACTTTCCCCTCATACCCTCTACTATCTTTGTTACTATATTTTGAAGCCTCTACAGCCTTTGCCCCTCATGCCTTAAGTATGGAGACCAGCTCTGCACACAAAATTCTAGATGAGAATGTACATTATAGGTAGATTATGTGCTGTGGTCAGTATGTGGCATGGCTGTCTTGGGACTTGTTACTGTCGCTGTTTCCTCCATTGCAGCTCACCTCGACTCCACTCCCTTCCCCTACGTCCCATTCTGTGAAGATGTAGGTCTCTAAATTGTTCTTCTCCCCCGCCGCCAAAATATTTAATCTACATGGTTCTTTTGTGGGATCAGAAATGTGTCTGTTGGGGGGGGGGGGATGCTGTGGATGAATTGGAGCAAGCAATAAGGATACAACATAGTGTAAGCAGTGCAAGGCAGGAATTTGGGGCCCATCCTGCATGGTGACAGCAGTGCTAAAAAAAAGCCAACAGCATGCATGGGGACATAGCCTGTTGAGTCTTATTGCAATCCAGAGGGACATGAAAGCATAGCAGACTGTAGTGGGGTGAGTTGTCAGAGAGTAACGGATATTATAATACTTACCAATCAGGAGGCAGAACTTTTCAAAAACAGTACAACAGGGTGAATGTTTGATATGCTTCCTGTTTGGTGACAGGCAGGTTTTAAATACAAAGCTGCCTGTCTAGGAGCTAATTGTCACTTGGCAACAGTAACAGTTTAAAAACTGAGCAACCCACTTGCAGTCCTAAACAAGATGACAGAAATATGAATTTGTGTGACTGGTGGGACACAAACTGCACATGATTTTTTTTAATGTTAGAAGACTGTGACTGGAACTCATTTGCTGTGCTATTGCTCTAGGATAACATCTCTGATAACAGCAGGTCTCAGCCATATGGGATGGAGGACTGTTTTTCATTCATTTCATAATCACAAAATATTGCCAAACATTAAAGTTACAGATGAGTCTGTATTCTGGTATTCATTTTCACTAAGTCGCTTAAGCTTCAGCTTCGTGAGTTGGTATTACTGATTTGTAAGATGGTATCCATTTTGATAATTTTGTTTTTGATTTTGTAAGTTTTGTCCCTGGTTTATAATTCCAGGGTTAAACTTTTTGACATGAATAGTCAATATATGGATTATCTTTGAAATGTAGAGCTGTGATTACACAGCCAGCCGGCCAGCCATAAGGACCCTTGTTCATATGTCATCAGCTGGCAAAGTAAGGCCATCCCTAATTATTTACTAATTTTTATCTGCAAGCTAAGTAACAACTTGGCCAACCAATGGCTCTAACAACTGTGAGATACAGACTGCTTTCTCCATGTTACTGGACCATAGAAGGCAGAGTGCCAGGTGCAGTCCCTCAGGCAGGAAATGTGAAATGCCATGTGTAATACAAATTACACATTTGGATGCACAGCTTTAAAGATTTTTTTTATGTCTGGGAAACGGTATATTTCCTTCATGTAGTTGGTATGTAATGTTATTATTTTAGGAACATACACTTTCATGTGCAAATGAATGTGAGAAAGCCACACATTGAAGGGGTCACCAAATATTGATTTAAGGGCTGCTGTGGAGGATAATGAAACAAATTCTGTTGATTCCACTGCTAATAGATTATGTCACAGTGCAAATCCTTTAGTGAAGTACCTTATGGTGTCTCAGTTTTCTTTTTTTTGATAAAGTCGACACACTTCTCCATGAGTCAGTGAATCAGTAGGTTCCCATGGTCAAATTACTCTTGTTTATACATTTTATTTCCTCACCCAGAATGACCCAGCTGAGGTGAACAGTCCTGCTTTCAGTGAGGTCTTGCTTCTGCTCATTTGCATGGCAGGTTGCTCTGGAGCAGGAGGATAAGTGACTTGTTAACACGCTCAGAGTGAGTATTTGGCTCTGACAGGGTTTAAACCTGTGATTTCCCAGTTCCTAGACCAGTGCTCTAACCACTAGATCACACTACCACTACATACTGCACAGTACATACAGTAGACCAGAAAAAAGTGAAAAGCCATCCTCACATGTAGGTTCATGAATCCTATAATGGGACACTATATCACATTTTTGGAAAAATGAAGCCTGCACTCCAGAGTCAAATATAACATGTTTCAAAGTGTAAAATACAGAATCCAATTGCCTTCCTTGTACTGCTGCAAAATTGATGAAAATGTACAGAACCCACAGCTACTAAGGACTTGCCATGAATGCTCCTAAGTTAAAGTGGGTTACTCCACTCTACGGTGGATTGTAAAACAGAAATATAGGATGAGTGCAGCTTTGCAGGGAATTTGATATTTCTGTGTTCTCCATTTTCCTGCAATGCATAGCAAATGATGCTATTTGTTGAATTATTCCTCCATACTCCCTCTACACCTTTCACATTCCACTAAATGAACACTGTCCTACTCCAGCTTCAAGGGGAAAAATAAAGTGCAAAAATAAATATGGATTTCTGTGCCTTCTCCCCCACCATTACTCAGTAAAAAAATGTCAAATACATCTTTCATAAATCCTCTGTATAATTCTTATTCTGCTAACTTCACTTTGGCTTCTCCTGTTGCAAGGGCTGAAGGAGAGAGAACTATAAATGGCACTGAAATGTATGTTACAGAATCAGTTCTCAATCTCCACCATTGCTGAGAGTGGCTGTTGCGAGTCACGTGACTTGCCAGAAACTTGGACATGTTCAGTGTGTGCTTCCTGTAACAAACTCTGCATATCAAAGTCAAATTGCTGAACTGCCTTGAAACTGATTTCTTTTGGATGCCCCTCACTGGTGGCCAAAACTTCTGATTTTGGCAGTCACACTCCTTTTGTTTCCCAAGACCCCTACTCATTTTCTCCACCCATCCTATTACAGATTTTGGTGTCATCTGCAAAAAGTCATACCCAGCATCTGTATTTCTGTTTATATGACATATAAACATGTTTCCTTTACTAATTTGTCTGTTGCCATTGATGAGAGTCTTGGCAAGTGTTTAACACTGATTAAACTTTGGTCCTCAAAACTAACCCAGATAAAACTGAAGTCCTTATTCCCTCTCCGTCAGCCTCGTCAGATGCCAGCTTTGACATGTGTACAGACATATACTGTATACATAGATACATAGACTGTAAACAAAAATGTAGTTTTCTCTGAGGTTTGCCTTTTGTATGCTGTTAAGAACCCATGCATCTACATGGATTCGGATTATTCTTGCAGTTCGCAGATTTCAGCCGCTTTGAATTCCTGCTGGTTTTATTGAACTAATAGCAATGCATTAGGACATGTTTGACTCCTGAGGCTATCGAAAGGAGGCTTCATAGGCTGGGCATTTCCAGGCTAGATTGTTGCAATTGTTTGTTAATTGGTTTTCCTGCCTCGTAATCGGTCTTTGTACACATTCATAACATAAGGCAGCTGCCCACCTTATATCTGATGTCTCTCACCATGTACTCATCACTCCCCCTTTCAATCTTAGCACTGGTTTTCACTTCTTAGTGTTCAATTTAAAATTCTTGTTTTAATTTTTCTGGCTCTCCACACTGAGCTGCTGGCTGGCTTACCTGCTTTCAGAGGTAACATGTTGGCAGAAAAAGACCATTGGTCCATATAGTCTGCCCAGTTTTACCCTACTCTACTCCATGACCTATTGTCCAGATAGGGTTTTCACCATCTTCTCTCCCCCCCCTCGCCCCCTGCTTTACTGCTCCCCCTGAGAATTGAGCCTTTTACTCTGTCCTAGCCATGCTTGAATGCATTTATGGTTTTTGCACTCACCACTTCTACTGGTAGGCTGTTCTACAGTTCAGGCACTCTCTTAGTAAAGTAAGGTTTTCTAGAATCCCTCTTGAATTCTCCCCCCGCAAAGCTTACATTCATGTCCCCTTGTTTTTCACCCACCATTCCTGCTAAATATTTCCTCATAGTTTAGCTGTTTATTCCTTTTAGGAACTTGAAGATCTCTATTGTGTCCCACCTCTACCTTCTGGCCTCCAGCAAATACATATTCAGTGCTCTAAGTCAATCCTCATAGGACCTGCCCTGGTGGCCCTGAATCATTTTGTTTACTCTATATTGTACTGTCTCCAGCATGTCCCTCTGTCTTTCCTCAGGTGAGGACTCCAGAACTGGGCACAGTACTCTAGATGGGGTCTCACCAGTGATCTATAGAGAAGTAATATTACCTCTTTCCTCCTGCTATCAAAACCCCTTCCAGTACAACACAAAAGTCTGGTTGTCTTACTGTAAACCTTGTTAGATAGAATAATTTATTTTAGGGAGTCACTTATGATGACCTCCATGTCCCTTTCCTGAGAAACAGTGGCCAATTTAACTCCTTTCATCTAGTATTCTGTCCTGGGGTTCTTGTTCCCTATATGCATCACCTTGCAATTGTTGGTATTGAATTTCAACAGTCAGACTTTGAACTACCTCTCCCATCTTTGCAGCTCTCTCTCTAATCCCCTTACCCCATGCTCGCTGCCTATTTTGCCACATAGATTAGTGTCATATGTGAAGAAACACATCTTGCTATTCATTCATTCTTTTATGTTGCTGATGAACATACTGAAAAGGAATGTTCCCATGACTGATCCCTCCAGTACTCCATTCATGACCTACCTTTTCCCAATTTGACCATTTACCACCACCCTCTGCTGCCCCCCAACCAACTTCCCACCCATTTCACTAGGGATTGCTGCTCCCAGCTCCTCTTATGTCTTCAATGGACTTCTGTGTGGCACCAAGATAATGCTTTGCTGAAGAAGAAAAAGAATAAAGCTACTGCTTGTCCCTTTTCTTCCACCCTTATTACCCAGTCAAAGAATACTATTGGGTTGGTCTGATAAGACCTCCCCACCATGAACTCTTGCTGCTTACCATCCTGGAGCTCATTTCTCTCCAATTAGTTCACTAGGTTCTCTGACTAGTGTCTCCATCAGTTTATCCACAATGGAGGTAAGACGGATGGTCCTGTAATTTCTGGGTTCTTCCCTGTCTGCTCCCTTATTCAATTCAATTCAATTCAATTTATTACAGAATAACTAGCAACCCTTTCCTTGCCCTATCCACCTTTATCATAACATCCGCGAACCCTACCCCATCTCCTCTCCTTTCCCTAATGGCAATGATCTCTCTCTCTCTCTCTCTCTGCTAATGACTGAACAGAATTACTCATTCAGTACTCCTGCTTTGCCCCATACTAACCTGTCCCATTTCCTGAGCACAATAATCTCATCTTTCTTGTCCCTTTTCTCACTAATACAGTGAAAAAATGGCTTTTTCACCTTTTTAATTCCCTCACCTAGTTACAGTTCCTTCTGAGCTTTAGTCTGCTGAACTACCCTACCTACAACATGAGGCATCTTCAGGTAGTCCTCCCTACCTTCCCCCTTCTGGGTCCTCATGCACTTTGTAGGCTGACCTCATATCCATTACTGCCTGAGCAACCTCTGTGCTTAACCAGCTAGGTGCTTTGGCCCTAGAGTTTTTCCCTTTGAGCCTAATGCACTCCCTTGTGGCTACCATTATCCCTCTTTGATGATGGACCACCTTTGATCCTCTCCCATATCCACCTGGATGTCTGCCAGGTGTTCCTTTGGCAGCTCACCCACCTTTCTTAAGTCTGTGTTTCTAAATTCCAGGATTTTAATCCTAGTAGGAGCCTTTTCCCTGTCTGTTTCTAACAGGAACCACACTGCACGATGGTCAATCCTACCCAGGGGCTCCTCAACCTTTATATCCTGAGGTGGTCCCCAATTGTCAGCACTGGATCAAGGATTGCCCCCTCCTTCATGGGTTCCGTGATGCCACATGTCAGGAATTCACTTTGTATTGCATCTAGGCTCAACTGACACCTGATGTAGGTCATGACTGGTATCCCACAATCCACCTTGAGCAGCTTAAAGTCTTCCACTGTTACCACCTCCCCTTCCCTACAGCAGTCTTTATTTGTGAGTAAAATTCCTATCCCTTTCCTCCTACTGGTTCTGTGGTCTGTATACCACCCCAACCTCACCTTCTTCCTCTGTTTACGGTAACTGAATCAACATGGTTTTCACCCTCCCCTCTTCTGTCCCCCCCCTACAACTTATGCTCTCCCTTATGTAAACCACAATGCTTCCCCCTTTCCTACTTCTCTGTCCCTCCAGTACAATTTAAACCCAAGGACTGAGGGGTTTCAGTCATGGTTAGGTGAAGCCCATGTCTTCATGACCACCCCATTGTCTACACTCCTTTGTTGCTAACAATGCAAAACCAGGTCTCCCCCAGCCCCCAATACAGTCACATCCTTCCTTCTTGCACCAGTCTCTCAGCCAGACATTTATAATTTCTTATTTATTTCTTTAATTTTTGTTTACCAGGTAGGTGCACTAGACAAATACAATGACTATTTTCAAGCACGACCCCGGGAAAAGCACAAACATTAAGTAAAACAATGTTACATAGACTCATTACTGCACTGAAGAAAAACAGTACAGAAATTATGAGACATTTGTCAACAATTTGGGCAGCATAGAGCTGCAGCTGGAGTCACAGATTACAAAGAGGCAAACATGATGGACAGAAAAAATTGGAAGAAATAGGAGTCAATTACAGGAACACTTATCCAATGACACGAGAAACTTCTGACACTCATTTTTAAAAACTAGGTGAGTCTGTGAAAACCTGAGATTCACTGGTTGTGAACTGAACTCCTCCATCCTTTTCTTCCTGACTGTGCTGGCTCTCAGAACTGGCAACACATCTGAGAATGCAAGAGATCTGCCTACCTCTCTGCAGGTCTTCCCAACCACCCTGAATCTTTCATGTACTACCCCACCTTCTCCTCGGCTAGGTCGTTGGTACCTACTGTAGGTGTATAGTTACATGTGGTTCCCCCAACTCCCCTTACCGACTCCCCAGTCTTTAGGCACACCCTCTCCACCATCATCCCTGGCATGCCAGCCACCCTCCTCTGAGTACTGAGTCCCCCTTCTTTCCCCTGTGAACATCCTTAACTTTAGGGTCTCCAGAATTACTAACCTCCACTCTCCACCCACATATTCTTTTTTTTTTTTACTTTATCATTTTATTGAAATTTGAATATATAAGAAAGCACACAGTTTATACAATGAAAGCATATCATCCATATAAGGTATAAAATATTATTTAAACACAGTATTTATGGTAAACATATTGGAGAAGTCTTATATACATGTATTGATAATAAAACACAAACCTAGACAGGTTATAAGTGGAAAGCAGAAGGGTTGCAATCAATAGAGTATTATAGAATCATAAATGGCAACTATGTACAAACTAAATGCTAGGGCTGGCTATGGCAAGGCATTCAGTAAATTACAAAAAGTGAAAAATGTGGAAATATGAACAATGTTCAGTAATGGAGAGGTAAAGATGAGAGAAAAGTGTGCAAGGAAAGAAAGAAGAGAAAAAAGGCAAGGAAGAGGGGAAGGAGAGAGGGATAAAATAGAGAAGGAGGGAAAAAAGAGGAGATATCTGTTCACAAAAGGTTCGAACCCACATATTCTTAACCCCCTCTTTTCCTTCTTTGACTGCCTTATGAGCTTCTCCCTCACCTGTCTGCTCACTCTCCATCATGGGCACCACTCCAGCCTTATTCTCCACAAGCCTTGCTTGACTGACCTCCCCCCACAGCCCCTACCGCCCCCTCCATCAGCCTTCGCACCCCCCCTTCCTAAACTATCCTTTCTGGCCACCCACATATCTTCTCTCCTTCTCCTTCCTCCTGTCATCTTACCCTCTCTATCCCCTCTCCTACTTCTGCAATATCCATGTTTTCTCTTCCCTGCCCATTGTGACTTATTTGTACTACCTACCCCCTTCTCCTGTCCTACTTCCCCAACCCCATTGTTATTGTAGTGTCTGTGCATGCCTTTTATTTGCTGGGTAATTTTATCAGTTATACAAACATGGTATGTTTCAATTTGGCCACTAGAACAAAATCATCCCATTCCAAGGCAAAAATATGGGACTTCAGAGGAGCTGATTTTGATAAGATGGCCAACAGAGTTAAACTAGCCCTGGCAAAAAGAAATACAGGTGAGGGGGTACAGGCAAAGTGGGCAAGCATTAAAGATGCAATACTTGAAGCAACATCCCATTGTGTTTGTGAGAAAAGTAATGGCAAAAGAAGAAGGAGACCGCTTTGGTTCTCAAACACAGTAGCAGGAAAGGTCAGAGCCAAAAGACTGGCCTTCAGGAATTATAAGAGAACGCAGAAGGATAAAAATAGGGAGGCATACTAAATTTCCCTAATGGAAGCAGGGAAGGCAGTAAGGCAGGCAAAGGCCCAAACCGAGGAAACACTAGCACGAACAGTAAAAGAGGGTGACAAGACTTTCTATAGATACATTAGTGAAAGGAGAAAGTCCAGAGGGGGTATTGCTAAGATTAAAGGGGATAAGGGGTGTGTGATGA
Source organism: Neoceratodus forsteri (assembly GCA_016271365.2). NCBI lineage: Eukaryota > Metazoa > Chordata > Ceratodontiformes > Ceratodontidae > Neoceratodus > Neoceratodus forsteri. The sequence goes on from CM028129.1 coordinate 32,421,999, forward strand.
GGAGGACCATGTAAAAGCATCTATCTTAAATAGATACATCTGCTCAATATTTACTGAAGAGAAGGTAGGGCAGGGCCCACCGCTCTGCACCATGGACACAGGGGGAAAGGAGTTGTGCACTAGTCCCTTCACAAAAGAAAAAGTCCTACAAGAGCTCGATAAGCTCAGGGTGGACAAGGCAATGGGACCTGATGGCATACATCCCAGGGTACTAAAGGAGCTAAGGGTGGAACTAGCAGAGCCATTATCAGAACTGTTTAGTGAGTCTCTGAGCACAGGAAAGGTCCCAGAAGACTGGAGAAGGGCACATGTGATCCTGCTCCACAAGAGTGGTAGCAGGGAGGAGGCAGGGAGCTACAGACCAGTCAGTCTTACCTCAGTAGTGGGCAAGATTATGGAGACACTCCTTAAGGAAAGGATAGTGCAACACCTGGAATCCATAGGAGCACAGGATCCAAGACAGCATGGGTTTACAAAAAGGAAGGTCCTGTCAAACTAATCTCATAGATTTCTTTGACTGGGTAACCAGAGTGGTGGACCAAGGAGGAGCAGTTGATGTTGCCTACCTTGACTTCAGTGAAGCTTTTGATACTGTACCACATAGAAGATTGATTAATAAGCTGGGTAGGCTCGGGGTGGGTCAGACGTTGGTCACCTGGGTGGCAAACTGGATGATAGGCAGAAAATAGAGAGTGGTGGTAAATGGTATACAGTCAGAAGAGATGCAGGTCACAAGTGGGGTACCTCAGGGATCAGTCCTGGGGCCAGTCCTCTTCAATATCTTCATCAGTGACATTGCAGATGGATTGGAGGGTAAGGTTTGTCTGTTTGCAGATGACACCAAAATCTGCAACAGGGTAGATGATCCAGACGGTGTGGGCAGAATGAGAAGAGATCTGGATAAACTAGCAAAATGGTCGGAAGAGTGGCAACTGGTGTTTAATGCAAAGAAGTGCAAGATCATGCACATATGGAAGAGAAACCCTGAAACCATCTATAGGCTGGGAGGGCAGTTGCTGGCAGTCACAAGGGAAGAAAAAGACTTGGGCGTCATCATCACTGATGACCTGAAATCATCCAAGCAGACCTCTAAAGCAGTAGGTAAGGCTAGATGGATGTTGGGGTGTATTAGTAGGGATATCACAAGTCGGAAGAGGGAGGTAATAATCCCTCTTTACAAGACACTGGTTAGGCCCCATCTGGAGTACTGCATGCAGTACTGAAGGCCACACCTTCACAAGGACATTAACCAAATTGAGGCAGTCCAGAGAAGGACAAACATATGAGAACAGATTAACTGAACTCAATATGTATACCCTAGAGCAAAGGAGGGAGAGAGGTGATATGATTGAAACAGTCAAACACCTTAAGGGCATTAACAAGGTGAAAGAGTCTAACATGTTTCAATATAAGAAAAATTGCAGGACAAGAGGACACAGCATGAGATTAGAGGGAGGCCGATTAAGGGGTAATGTGAGGAAGTTCTTTTTCACAGAAATGGTGGTGGATGCATGGAACGGCCTACTTCAGGAAGTGGTGGATATGAATATACTGCAAGGCTTCAAACAGGCATGGGATAGGCATACAGGAGCAATACAGATGAGTATGAATAGTTAGGCCATTGACAGAGCAAAGGCCTATGGCACATTCAAAAAGTAGAAAAAGAAACGGGCAGACTGCATGGGCCTTGCAGTCCTTATCTGCAGTCAGCTTCTATGTTTCTATGTTCCCCATCAATATAACTCAGAACACTGTCCCAAATTTGTCAGATGCTTGAGCTATAATAAATACCAACGGATCTACAGAGGCCCCAGGGTAGAAGGTGTGCTATCGTTGCTAGTTCAAAATAAGCACTAAGCATAACCTTTGAGATGTCATCTTCCATTATTTTCACTGGAGTCTCTGGAAGTTAAAAAGTTTAATAAGTTGGTGGGGATTTCCTTAGATATGTAATACATTAGGTAATATTTTGTCACACAAAGAGAGAATGAGGCCACTCAGAGAATGTAGTTGTTCTGTTAAAGCAACAGCAGGAAAAGGGGAAACGGAGCACTCACTTACAGGCACACAACCACTTCTTTTTCTTGTGAAAACTACAGTATGCTTTATTTAGGCATCAATTGTAACAAAGTATAGAGTGATAATCCTAAATAACCCCCCACCATTTTGTGCTGTCGTCAGGCACTTTTTCAAGGGTGCTGCTCTCAGGTGTTGCTGTCTTTTAATTGTTTCAGTCTTAAAGTTACAATGATCTATAAATACATAAACCTGAAAGCAGCACGGGTTGTGCTACAATATGTGATAATATTGAAAACATTTAACTAAACCTTTTTTTGGAGCACATATGGCCATATCATCCAATTCATTTTAAGGACACAATAATATTTACTCTGTTTTCAGAAGTGTCCGTCAATTATAGCACATTTAGCAGACTGATGGCAGACTTCATAAAGATAGAAAAGGAGCAAAACACTAATGTTTAAAAATATACATATTTGCAAATTATACAAAATAAGAACATAAAGCCATATCAGTCCAGAATTGGGACAGTTTAACATGACCATTTAAACCAAGGATCTACTGTATGTGTTCCCTGAGTACTGTATATATCCAAAAAGCACCCAGGCAAAGGTGAGTATTTGTACAAAATTACCCCCTATTGGACCAAGCTGCATCTTTTTAATTCCTGTAAAAACTGTCCTATGACTCACCCTCTACCAAGAATACAAAATATGCTGGGTCCATGTATCTCCCACATGTTAGCTATCTATTGCTGTCATGTGTTCTCCCACTCATATCAGAACCACATGTTATTCTCCATACCCTAGACAAAGAGCAGCATAGTTGGGGTGAAAGATTCCCTCATTACCATGCCTTCTATTTGTACATCATAGTTATACCAATGGAACTGAAACTGTTGCATGTTATTACCAATTATGTGTATGCCAACAAAAAATTTTGTATATGCACTTGAGTATATACTGTTGTTAGAAAGGTAATTACCTAGAGCCACCAGCCCTCCTTTCCCCAGCAGCCACTCTTCCTCTATATGGGTATTTTCTGTAAGTGTTGGAATATGTGATGAATCCCTGACACATGATGGAAGTGCCTGTACTATCTCCTTGATATGAGCACCAGTACATTCAGCCAAAGTCTTGGTAAGTGCAGCAATATTTCCTATAATAAGATGCCCAGGTAGTTTGTTCAGGTAGTTGTGGGTTTTTGGAATGTTACAAATGGCTACTCTCACTTGAAAATCAACAGTAAGAACACCATGAACCTGGGAAGAAACTAGATCTTTCTTGCAAACATTCATGGTACATTTGCCAATTGTCAATAGAAAGAGAGAAACAGAATTTGTCAGCAGAAAAGAACCTCTTTGCCCACCCAGTCTGCTCAGATGATCCCTGCCTAGTCTGTCTCCGCAGACCACACTTGGTCTCTGACAGCACTCCATCTTTCCTGCCCATTTCCTACTATTCACCAATGTCTATCCCTCACATGATTGAAGTCCCCTAGTGTTTTTGTCTCCACCACTTCCACTGGCAGTTTCTTCTAGGTGTCCACCACTCTTTCAGCGAAGTAGTACTTCCTCACATCCCTCTTAAACTCTGCCCCTCCAGCTTCATTGCTTGCCCCCTAGTTTTGGTGCTCTTCCTCATTTGAAAGAGACTCCCTTCTGTACCCTGTATGTCCCCATGAGGTACTTGTAGGTCTCTATCATGTGCTTTCTCACTCTCCCCTCTTCCAGGGTGTGCATGTTGAGATCTGTCAGTTTCTCCTCCTAGTGCCTTTACAATCCCTGCACCATTTTAGTTTCCCTCTTCTGGACTGTCTCTACCCTGTCTATGTCCTTTCTGAGGTGCAGCCTCCAGAACTGGACATAGTGCTCCAGGTGGAGTCTTACCAGTGAGTGATATAGTGGCAATACCATCTCCCTCCTTTCCTGGAGATACTTCTCCCTATGTATCCCAACATTCTGCTAGCCCTACTCACAGCTTTGTCATACTGTCATGCCAGTTTGATGTCATCAGAGATGATAACACCAATGTCCCTTTCATGCTTAGTGACTGACAGTGCCTCCCCCCATCTTATACTAACTTATCGGGTTCCAGTGCCACTGGTGATTGATTTTGCATTTTTTGGCATTGAACCCCAACTGCTCTGCTCTTGACCACTCCTTGAGTTTCCCAAGATCCTTATGCATTCTTTCTATCCCTTTCTTATTGTCCACCCTACTACAGATTTTGGTATCATCTGCAAAAAGGCATACCTTCCCCCTCCAGTTCATCAGTAATGTCAGTTATGAAATCATTGCAGATGAATGGTCCAAGTACTGAACCCTGCAGCACCCTAATGATCACTTTTCCATCATTAGAGTTTGCGCCATTAACCACTACCCTCCGTCTTCTATTCAGTTAACCAGTATCTAACTCCACTAAGCATTTTGGTTCTCACCACTAGGCTGCTCAATTTCGTAATCAGTCTACTGTGTGACACAGTGTTGAAGGCCTTGCTAATGTCCAGATAGAAACATACTAACACAGAAATTGATGGCAGATAAAGACTGCTAGGCCCTCACAGTCTACCCATTTTCTCTACCTGCTGCAAAAACCACAGACCTTACTTGATCTCCATTTTTGTTCTTTCCTATCACTAGGGTTCCCCTATGCCTATCCCCTGCATTGTTGAACACCTCTACTGATTTTGCCCACACCACCTCCACAGGGAGGCTGTTCCATGCATCCGCCACCCTTTCTGTGAAGAAATACTTCCTCACTTTATCCCTTAGTCTAACCCCTTTCAGCCTGATGTCATGACCTTGTTCGAGAACATCTTATTTTCTGAAAGATACTATCCTCCTGTACCTTATTTGTGCCCTTGAGATATTTGAAGGTCTCTTTCATATCCCCCCTCTTTCTCCTCCGGCACATATTGAAGTCCTCCAATCTCTCCTCATATTACCTTTGGTGCAGGCCCTGCACCATTTTTGATGCCCTTCTCTGAACTGCCTCTACCCTGACTATGTCCTTATGGAGATGTGACCTCCTGAACTGGACACAGTACTCCAGATGAGGTCTCACTATTGATTTGTACAGAGGCATTATCGCCTCCTTTCTTCTGCTGGTGATAGCTCTCCCTATGCACTCCAGTACCCCACTGGCTCTCCCCACAACCTTGGCACATTGTTTGCCCACCTTTAGGCCATCTGATATGATTACCCCCAGATCCCTTTCCTGTTTGGTGGCTGTCAGTATCCCCTTCCCCCATCATGTAAGCCTCTCCTGGGTTCATGTGCCCTAAATGCATAATTGTGTGCTTTTTTTGCACTGAATCTTACTGTATGTGAGGAGTTCTTCTCTTTCTTTGTTTTTATACATCAGGACCTTGTTATAAATTGTCATTTTAATAGAATGACTGTGATTTTTTTGGTTAAATTGGTATTGGGATCTTTAGCTTGAACTGCAATTTATCCCCCCCCCCCACACACATTTTTTGCACACCAGCACTCACTTGCTCACTTATTAGTATTGTCCCAACCTACCCATCATACACTGAGGCTGTACTACTAGTATTTGAATAATTAAGTGATGCTGTGGCTATTTAAGGCATGATGGGAGAACCAGTCCCCACCTCCTGAGAATGGCTCAGAAGGAGCCAAAGCACTGGAGTGACTGGTAGGTTAGAGCAATACTGTATTGCGCCTTTGCACATTTAACAATAATAGTTTTGCTATGTTGATTTTGTAGACTTTAAAGCTATGCAAATGTGCTGACACCTTTATTTACTTTGTGACTGTCTAGGCCCTGGCTTGTGGTATAATAAATTTGTCGTCCCCCCCACCATAAACTGTGTAAGCTCTCATTAATTGCTATTTAGGGTATAGTCTCATTTGTTTGCTTGTAAACATTGGGTTACCTGCCTGGACTTGTGCCTTCCCTCAAATTGCAGAGCAACTGTCCTCCTTGCTCCAGAGGTTGATGGAGTCCCTGGAGCCAAATGGGCTGCAGGAACACCAACAGCATGATTTTACAGGGGGGAGGTCAAGTCCAACAAATCTCATTGATTCTTTGACTGGATGACTAGAGAGGTGGATCAGGGCAGGAAAATGGCTGTGGCCTATCTGAACTTCAGTAAGGCCTTTGACACTGTGCGACTCAGGAGGTTAATAAAAAAACTTACCAACTGGGGGGGGGTTGGGGAGAAGGTGGTAAGCAGGGTATCAAACTGGTTAAAGGATAGGAGGAAAAGGGTGGTGGTAAACATCAGTCAGTGATGGGATAGGAGAATGACCAGTGAAGTACCATAGGGACCAGTACTGGGTCCTGTCTTCTTCAATAACTTCTTGTAACATGGCTAAGGACATTGCACTGTGATAGGACAGAACACAGCAGGTGATCATGGATTAATTTACAATTAATCCATGGTTGCCCTCTAGAGCTCACATCTGTGTTTGTGAAGCGTGGTCATGATCTCCTGAGTCACTTTCATTCTGTAGTAAGAACTGTGCAGAGAGACACAGCAGTGAAAGTCTGGACAGAGACATAGTGATACAGAGGCATATAGAGGGAAAATTCAGTGTGTCACCCACAGACAGCAGAATTCATCTCTGTGCTTGGTGTCTTCTGTCCTGTATTTCCAGTGTGGTATTCTCTGTGTGAATCACAGCAACGGAGAGTGTGCATGTTGCACAGGTCCCAGTACGTTCCACCCACACCCAGTATGTGAGCTGCTGTGTAGTTTTGGGTCTCTAGTGCCTTCTCACCCACCCTCTCCATGGACCTCTGAGACCCCAGCTGTCACGTCTTTCTTCCAGGCAGCCGACCTGCACATCTCTGAGAGTGCTGATATCAGTGTTATGAACAGCTGGCACTCTACATACATTGTGGTGGTGACTGGGTTCCTTTCCACCCACCCATGCTGTGGACCTCCGAGATCACTGCTGACATTCTTGTTTTCTGCACCATCTGCCCCACAGATGTCTGAGACCCCTGCTATCAGTGTTGTGCCCAGGTTGCAGTGCAACCACATTTCCCAGCCCCCACCCCCATGGCAAGCAGATATTGTTTTATTCATCATGTTCCTAGTGTGTGAGTAATATTTAATACTGCTGTTGTTTGTGCATTGCTGAAGAGCGCCACCCCATGTAGCTGCATGACACATGTGATCAGTGTCCAGCAACTGTGGAAAGGTGTAGGACATTGTCAGCAGAATCTTTCCAAGCAGGCATTGTTGATCCTGCAGTACCGAGAGTTGCCACAATGGCAAAGCGCATGGTACTATGCAGGAGCCAGCCATGTCAAGAGACAGCAGAGATCGGCTCCTACAAGTGTGTACTACAGCAAACTTGATAGCCGATCAGTACCAGGTGCATTTTTCTGTCTGTGGGAGCCTGTCTATCACTAGCTGGGTAGACACAGCATTTGAAGCAAGTGATGACACTAAAGCAGGAAAGTATCAGCAATCCCATACCCTGAGCAGTGGAGAAGAATTTGCTAGTGTCAAAACTGAGAGAAAACAGGAAGGGACCCCACATGTCAGGGCACAGCACCAGTAAAATGACCTAAATTGCAGACGTCTATTGACATCAGGGAGCAACCACCAGATATCCAAACAGCAGTGCATTCTCACACAACGGAGACCCCGCAGCATGCAGCAAACATCTATAAAGGTAGCTCAAGTATAACAAACCTGCAGTGGGATAAGAGCAGTACAGAAGTGAAGGCTGAGAAAGCACACATGCCCATTGCCACCACCGAGAAAAACAGAATCATCCCTCATGGTGCCATAAAGGAGAGCCCCCTAGAAGTCAGCAGTGAAATGAGCCAGGGCAACTCAAGCAAATGACATGCTGTAATGACTGCTGCTGAGTTGGGCAACCTGGAGAGAAAGAAAAATAAGCACATTACTGACAAAAATGCATACTGAGCCATGAATGTCTTTACTGACTGGCTGGAAGCCAGTAAACAAACTGTTGATCTTGAGACTGTTTCAAGTGTAGAGGTTGCAAATGTCCTGTACCACTTTTATGGATCTGTGCATATCAGTGAAGGCAAGCAGTACACTATGAGTTCATTTTTGGGTCTCTTTGCTGGCATAAATCGCCATTTGAACAGTGTAGGCATGGCAGGGAGTATCAACATTGTCACTGATTCTGACTTCAGGGCTGCCGACAATATATTTGTTGCAGTACTGAAAGAGTACTGCTGTGCTGATTAGGTTGTTGCAGCCCATCACCCACAGATCAGTGAAACCGACCTGGCCCATATTCAGAGCTGTACCAAGCTGAGTCCCGACACTGCCTATGGCTTAGTGTGCAGGCTATGGTTTGAGTTGCAACTTGGCCTGGCATGCCGTGGCAGAGATGGACTCACTAATCTGAATCAGCAGTCCTTCAAGCTTAAAAAAACAAACATAGCCCCAAGTACATATGCCTGGCATTTAAAGAAAACATGAAGAACCACAAAGACATACATGAACAGAATCTTGCTGCACTTAGAGGCATTGTATTTGTGCAACCCAACAACCCCAGTTGTACAGTTGTTCTCTACAAAACATATCTTGCTAAGTGTCCTCCTGAAGCTCCTGCATTCTATTTGCATCCCCAAAAAATACCCCACCATGTCCTGGACAAGCAACTCCATTGATATGGGAAGCAGCCGATGGGAATAAATTATTTAGGTGACATGATGTCCCAAATCTCAGCAGATGCATACCTCAGTGGACGGTGCACCGACAACTGCATATGGAGCACTGCTGTGCATCTGATGTGGGAGGCTGTTCTCACCTCCAGAGGGATCATGTCTGTCACTGGTCATCATTGAGAGCCCAGTTTATGGAATTACTGGTCACCAGCAGTGAAGGACCGACAAAACCGGTCCTCCATTTTGAGTCCATCAGCCAGATGTGAGACCACAACCACCTCCAACTGCCAGACAGCAGAGCCTCCAGTGTTCCATCCTTGCTCTGAAGCAGCATCTCCTTCTAAGTCTCAGCAACAACCACCTGTGGTGCCAAGCCCCTGCTCTTGCAGTAGTAGGACAGTGGTACCATCATCAGCAAGTGGGGCATGGGACCAGGAGTCACATAACCCATTCCACATGCACCGCTTCACAATTAATTGGACCGTGAATTTCAACAACTATTGCTATCCTGGACAGCAATGAACAGTTTATGTGCAGCTGGTCTGCACTCCCAACAGAAAGGCATTTATGAAGAGGAACTGTATCTGTTAGACCTGAGCAAAAGAAGAGACACAGACAGCAACAACATTTTGAGACTCCCTGTAATGACCATAAGGATGTCCAGTCAACTTCAGATAAATGCAGTGGATACGACCTGCAAATTGGCTTACACTGTCATAGTCAGTAATCTCACAATGACTATCCATATTACACCCGAGCACAGCGGTAAACAAGGAGTGCGTAGTTGAAAGACAGTCCTTTGGAGCTGCCAGTTATTGCCTTGCATCATTGTAGTCTGTGATCTCCAGGCAGAGGGGGAAACTAAGCATGCATATTTACCATACCATATGTGCACACACCCTACGAGTCCCTTCCATTATTGTGGTCAGCGATCTCAGGGCACAAGGGGAAACAAAGCCTGCATATGTACCACAGCATATGTGGACACACCCTGCAATCAACATCAACCGAACATCAATAGGGACAGCCCTACCTGATAAACTACAGCCATGTTCCAATTGTGCACAGACATCACAGGGCACAAGCTTGAGCAGCAAGAAAGAGATACTATGAGTAAATGTTGGGCTCCTAAATCCTGGTAAAAGCAGACTGGAAAACGTACTGTATGCAGCATGTCACCTTGTGAACTCACTAAGGCTGCTGCAGCACCTCGGCAACTAATAGCCATTGCCATGCACATTACGATCCCGCATTCTGCTCTTCCCAGACCCTTACACCAAGTCGCCAAGCAACAGACATTCCGATCCACATTCTCATCCATCCCTGTGATGCTCCTCGATATAAGCAGACACCAGAATTGCAGGGAAATGTGGCAGTTGAAAGGTCCTTCCAGCAGCTACTACTCCAGTAAGCTCCATGTTTAATATACGGTGACTGTACTGCATAGCTTTGTTAAAGAGATGTTATCTTAACTGCACTATTTGCTGAATTTGAACATGTTCTGACCTGTTTTGCGGTATTTGTACATTTGTCAGTTTTTTATTTGGAGCACTGCTCGTGATAGGGTGTCTCTGCATATAGTTCCTCTGAACTCTGTTACCCAGATACCGTTGTATCTGCACGGTAGATGTTCTGATGCTGTCTATGTTACTATTGTGCCTCTATATACAGTATAGCAAAGCTTGCCTTTGTATGTGAGCAGTACATGTTGTAAGTCTCTGCCTGTTTTTGAAGTCTCTGCATAGTATATATATATTCAAAATGTATCAGCAGTGTTGTAGCTGGGGACTGTTACTGTTCAGTATCATTGAAGTCCTGTGGAGTAAGTGCCGTTTGGATCTTATACCCATGTGTGTGTCTGAATTTGTTCTCCATTTAGTAGTGTGCCTGTATATGAAGTGGATGCATATTATCCATCTGTTCAAAATGTAGCAACAGTGCTGTACGTCAAGACTGTTAGTGTTCCGAATCATTAAATTTCTGTGCAGTAGAACTACCGTTTCTATGTTATACCCCTGTGTGTTTGAATTCGATCTCCATCACAGTATATCTGTCTATTTTCAGTGGCAAATACAAGCTTGTCATGGCAACTCAGCCATGTTACAAGTGCATTAAGCCACTCCAGGGCGTGGTTCAACTTTAGAATGAATTCATGCCTGGGTGGTTGGAGGCAATCAGCCTGGGGCCTTGTGTGCCCCCCCAGGCATGGATTAATTCTCTCAAGTAGAACTACGCTCTGTCATGGCTTAATACTTATATGTGACACTGCTGAGGATCTGGAATGGAAGGTGTGTTTCTTTGTGGCACTGAAACTCAGCTGCCACACCATAGACCACTCCCCTAATTTCCACAGATCCCTTTGCATTCTCTCCATCCCTTCCTGGATGTCCACCATTTTGCATATTTGTGTGTCATCCACAAAGAAACACACCTTCCATTCCAGATCCTCAGCAGTGTCACTTATATATGTTTATATATATGTTTCTGTAACTGCCACTGAGACCAGGTCTTCATTCACCATCATTGCCTGCGTCTCTTCCATTTTGTTTCCTGAGCTCTTTGCATTCATGCACAGCACCTTCCACTTATCTCTTTTTCCATTTTTGGATCCCTTGCTTAAATAGAAACATCGAAACATAGAATTTGTCAGCAGAAAAAGACTGCTCAGCCTATCTGGTCTGCCTTATTTTCTCTGCCTGTTGCTACACCTTGGACTATATTCAGTCTCTGGTGTCCCTGCCTCCTCTCTGTCCTCTGCTTATTTTATCCATGTGCCTATCCCACCTATTCTTGAAGCTCCTCACTGTTTTTGCATCCCCACCTCTTCTGGAAGGCTGTTCCAGGTATCCTCCACCCTTTCTGTGAAAAAGTATTTCCTAACATCCTTCTTCAACCCCCCCAAGCTTCATTACATGTCTTCATGTTCTGGTGCTCCTCCTCCTCTCAAAGAGACTCCCCTCATGCACCTTTTTCTCCCTGTGAGGTACCTGTAGGACTCAGTCAGGTCCCTTGTCGCTCTCCTCTAACAGCTTGTCCTCATATGGTTTCTCATGCAACCTGTAAATCATTTTGGTAGCCTTCCTCTGGACCGCTTCTACTCTGTCAATGCCCTTGCAGAAGTGTGGCATCCAGAACTGGACACAGTGCTCTAGGCGGGGTCTCACTAGTGAGTGATACAGTTGCAACACCACTTCCCTTTTCATGTGCAAAATCCCCTCGCTTTGCACCCCAGCATCACACCAGTTTTGCATATTGCCTTGTCATGCTGCCCTGCCAATTTGAGGTCATCAGATATGATTACTCCAAGGTACCTCTCTTGCTCAGTGACTGTAAGTACCTCCTTGCCAACCTTATACACAGCCCCCAGCTTTCTCCACCCTAGGTACATGACTTTGCACTCAGAGGGTCAGGAAACAAAATGGAAGAGATGCAGGCAATGATGGTGAATGAAGACCTGGTCTTAGTGGCAGTTACAGAAACATGGGCAAACAAAAAAACAGCTGGGATCTTCAGGTACCAGGGTTATGAGCTGTTTAAAAACAAAGCTAAAGTGTTTTAAGTTAATTCACCAACACAACTGTGGAACAGCTTCTGGCTCTCAATGCACAATACACAGATAGCCACCAGATCAAATGCAGGAATAAAGCCAAGCGGTGCTGTAGAAAGTGGTAACCTAGTAGCATTGTCTCTGTGTGGCTCTGCTGAGTGCAGACATTTGGTAAATTCATAGAGAGAATCAGAGGGCAGTGCATTATTGTCCAGCTCAAATAGTAGCACCTTCTCTTTCTCTGGTCTTCAACGTCCTCCCAGCTCACTAGGCTGAGCTGAATCCGTCAAAAGACAGATTTGACCCACTTCAGCTTTAAGTATCCCAGTAGGCCAAAAATAGTTAAACATTAGGAGAATCATTTGAAATGTCTTCTAAATATGATGCAAGTCATCCAGTGGTACAAACAGTAACCAAAAGAATTGCAATGGCAGTGGATTTGCTTCCCTTCTCATCTGTCAAGATGCAGGTTTTCAGCTTCTGATGTGCATGACAGTACTCCTTTTCCAGGTGTCAGCTCAAATCTTTTTTTTCCCAAAAAGCAGTACCAAATGTGTACCATGAAATGTGTCACCAACGTAATCATGCTTTAGTGCAGGCTTCTGTCTCCAAAATACATATCACCACTGACATGCGGACAAGTAACCAAACTGTTGACTACGTGACATACCTGCCAGTGTGCTTCTTTTGCACACTTCTCTGTCTCAGTCTCCAGCTCCACCTGTAGTGCCAACATGCAGCAGTCTTTCGAAAAACAGACTGCTCTATGTATTACTGGATTTGAAAAAGACCACTCAGGCTGAAATATATTACATGAACTAAACAGACAAGTTCAGGAATGGCTGTTCCCTCATGGCCTTCCAGTCACTCTGCAAAGTCTTGCAAGATCATTTGAGCCCTGAAAAAAGAAAACAATATCGCACACTATCAGCTAATACAAGAAGTTATTACATGGTGGAACTCATTGTTCTACATGTTACAGAAATTTATGGAACGGCATGAAGTAGTATACCACTATACATCGGAACAGCAGATAGAAAAAGGGGATGTGGCACTAAATTCTGCCCAAAAGTCACTCATGACAATCCTCTGCCAGATACCATGGCCACATGAGAAGTCAGCTCAGACAGTGTCACTCTCAATCAAATACTCCCCCTTATATGTGTAATGAGGAAGAAATTATAAATACAGAGACAGGGACTTCAATGGAAAGTTGAAGAGGACAGGGTTTTTCATCACTGGTTGCTGCTGCAGCATCAGCTGCAAACCTTGCTGGCAATGGGCCAGATTTTCAAACGGTGGTGTAGGTCTTGCATCCAGCCTTGTACCACTGGACCTAGGTTTAGGTGGTGCGCCAAACCCCTTTGACACAACTGCGCCCAATTTTCCAATCTCGGGTTTAGTTGCTACAGTTTCCATGCTTTACGGCGCCTACTGCCAAATGTCCGGCACAAGCCCCATAACTTAGGCTCCCAGGAGTGGCACAGGCTAGACGATAAAAATGTGGTCTAAGTTCCTTCGTGTGGAGCAAGGGATATAAAATCACAATCCTTGACTGGAGAATGTCGCAAGCCCTGTGCGTCATATGTTTGCCTCACTAGGGGCTTACGGCATTCTGGCAGTTTTGAAAATCTGACGCCATGACGCTAACACTGGAAATGGATCCTAGAATTGTGATGCAAAAGTCATAATATTATATCCTAGCCGTAATGCTAAACCCTTGATTAAACACAATCTAATATCTTTTCTTCCACATGGTACTGACCTTAACAAACACAGAGACATTCTAATTTTGAAGGTTGCCATTGAACTGGAAAGTCAGACCCATGTGGAAAAAGGAGGGACTTTCCCTTTCTCCTCACCAAAACAGAGAGAAAAAAATGATGACATCTCCTAGCACCTCAGCAAGAAAATTTATACTTGCATCTCAAGCTGATGGTGAAGCTCAACAAGATCACTCTCTTGATGAGACTGAACAAGAAAATAGTAACATTTGAGCAGGTCTGAAGCTCATCATAAAAAAAAAACAAAACAAAAAAAAAACACTACTCCACACCAATACGGTATTCTGCCACCTGAATCAGCCCCAACTATGGTAGAAGATTACTTAAGAGATACAACTACACATCATGGGTAATTGCTTCAGGCACTGCCATGGCAAGAGAAAACTTTGGTCAGCATTAATTTAAGTCACCACTATGTACCTGAGCTCTCCACAAACCAGTGTGTGTATTCTGAGAGGATATTTATTGCTGCTGACTGTTTTGTTAGTAACCGAAGAGCTCCAGCAGCTTCAGCCAGGTTGCAATGAAGTAATGCTGCATTTTATCACAAAATACTGCAGTATGCTGCAGGGAACAGTGTAATTCAATGGAAATGAAGCCCTTTTGTCATGCAGTGTGTTGTGACATGTCACTTACAGCGAGTTACTGCATTGCATTGTGGGTTCTCTGCTACAGTCTGTCACCAGACAGTGTTGAGAAACTGACATTTATTAAAGCCAATCTGGAGTTGTTTGCTGACTACTCAGACTCATTACCACTAAGGTATGGTTATCTGAAACTGACAATTGCACAGCCACTAAATCTGACGTGAAAAATCTCCAAGCACCTGACATAATATGACGCATCATGTTAACATAGAAGAATACTATTTGATTTTGTAAATAAAATATATTGTACATTTTGAACACTGCTATACACATTTGATGTTCTGTTTATCTCTTTTTTCAGACTTTGAAAAACCCAAAAAGAAAAAAAAAGAATGCAAAAATTAAAAATAACAGAGGGAATGGGATGTTTTTTGAAAGGGGGGCCTATGCTGACATACTAACACCAAATGCTGGCAAAGGGAAGTCATGATAACAAAAAGTTACATTGAGCTGCAGACTTTCTTAAGGGTGGGCAGGTTCCTAAGCTTTACATTCCTTATAACAGTTATTGGGCATCACTATCAGTAAAAGCACTCATGTCATTTCCAATAAATTTGGGACAACAGTACATTAGGAAGAGCACTATACTGGTAAGCAAAATGTTGGAAACTGATGTATTGCCTGCTGTGGTGCTAAGGGACAGATGTCTACCTAACTCCCAACTGTTTTACTGCTCCGATCTGGACACTCTCATTTGAGTTTTTTAACTTGACCTGGGCACTCTCACTTGTGTTCCTGAATTTAACTTTACTAACTGTGACTTAAATTCAAATACAGTAAGTGAAGCATACAGTTATCCAAGCTCACCCTGTAAATCTGCATTTTTTTTATTTTGCAATGCCTAAACCAATATTTCATTGAATATAGCCCAAATCCACATCCTCAAACAAATCCAAATAAAACCTGGGGATCAGCAAACTGAGCACGGAATCTAAATCCTCCCATGGATCTGTTCAGTCCTACTTGTGATGCTGTGAGAAACTACTGTTCATCAGCACTGGCTTAATTAAGCAATAAAACATGACTGGGGTGTGTTATGGTGGGATAACAGCTCACCTCAGGTGGGTTGAAGCATAAGATGAAACTGAGTGTTTCCACCACTGAGAAGGACTGTTAGCCTGCCTTAGATAATGGATAAAGTCAAACTCGCTTCCTGATTGGCTGAAACAGCCTCCCACCCAGGCTGTTATTTCTTAACAATGGCCCGCTCAATAACAAGTTCCCCCTAGCAGCACCCAGCACATCCTGATATCCCTGTGCCCATGCTTGCTAGCCACTATTTTTTACTACACTATTAGTGACAAGATGATTTAAAAGCACCCACACACAACCAATCCTGAAGGCATTCAACAATAAAACACAACACAAAACTGAAAACTCTTCTTCTTGTTGTTTTTCCCCCCTAGTAAATCAGTCCTCACTTGATGCTGGCAAGCCCCAGAACCTCGCATCTTCTCTGACTCTTACAGCTGCCACTACCCGGCACCGTGACTCCATTACATCCAAAAATTAAAATGAAATTCCTGCTTCTTCATAAAATAAAGAAAAAAGAATTACCTCCTTGATTTCTCGCCCCAGACCTCATCGGCCGACTTTCGTGTACCTGAATGGTCACACATAACACCGCATGATTCCCGCTCTACAGCTCAGCCTGTCGCTCCTGCCTCTCACTCTGACAACCAAATGATTTTTTTCAGCATAATACGAACAGATAACTGAGGACGATAAAAAATTAAAAGCAACAATTCCCCGGACATTGCTGTCAAAAAGATGGCATTGCAAGACACTATAAAAAACACATATAACAAACAGCAGCACCCTCTAGTGGCACTAAATGGACTATTTTACAAAAGCCAGCATTTCACTAAATTTTTACTAACATTTTACACTTTTTTTAATTAAATCATTACTTAAAAAAAACTAGTAATATAAACCCATTATCTAAGTGTAATAATACCCTCCAGTGTGGGCGTTATGGGACATAACAGACCATCCAGGGGCTATAAGCCCTTCGCCTGCGATATTGGGCGTCATTACACCCCCGGCGGTCTGTTATGTCCCACCATCACCCTATCAGTGTGTAATTACCTCATAACACTCCCTGAGTACCTTATTATGATTATGAAATGGGTCTTTTTAGTAAATTGAATGTATTTTTAAACATATTTTTTTGATCTACTGTCAGCTGGGCCATTGTGCTGTGATGATGGCCCAGCTGAAAGTACCTCTTTGCCAATCAGGAGCCAGCATTCTTTATAGCCATTTAATAATATCTTTTTATCCCTACAACTAAAATTGAATTGAATTGGGTAATCATCTTTCCCCTTTACATAGTTAACGGAAATGAGCGCTGTAGCAAAGCGTGCCACCATGCCCTATCCAACAATGTTCACTGGGCAAGACAGAGACAGTCCACACAACCTTCCCCCCCTTCCAGCCACAACAGTGAATGCCTTAATTCCTGGTGTCTAGTGCAGCCCGCTACCATGTGGCACAAACTGCAGTCACTCAATCCATCCCCCACTCTGACCCCTGCTCACACAGAACAAAAAAGGCAAAACTCCATTAAATACACCATAAAGTATTGCCCCCCTCCTACATTTTCCAACTGCGCTTTGGGCTCCTCAGTACACTGCATGCTCAGCACTGACCAAGCTACAGATAACCTTTCCTGTCACATTGCCTTTGCCGTAATGAGTTATTTTTTATTTTTATTTATTAGAACATTGGTCAACCTTTGAGCTAAGTGATTATTTGCAAAGGTTCCAAGTCAAGTATTGTAACACACAGATTTGGATACAGGCAGCTCGGGTGAGCATTTGTCAATACAACCAGTAAACCAATGTCCACTGCATGTTATGTTAGAATAAATCAGTTGATTAAATAGATGTCAGAACTCCCAAGATTAGTTGAAAAGGATGGGGAAGGATTTGGGAAGAGCAGAAGGCAAGAACATAAGTAGGCATAGGTGGGCCTGGTGGAGGGGAAGTAGGCGAGGGGAAGGGTAGACAGGGTGGGCCTTAATAAGTAGGCATACAGTAGGTGGGCCTGGTGGGTGGGGGGTAGGTGAGGGGAAGGGTAAACAGGGTGGGCCCGAGCCCGAGTATTAAGGGTTAGGAGAGGCATCTGCACGAGGATTCACAAGTTACTACATAATGAATAATAATGTGGGCACCTGCACACATTACCAGATCCCAAACTGTGTTTTGATAGTTTCCACTGCTGCTCTGAGCTCTATCATTTAGACTTCATGTTTTTTGTTTGTGTTTTTTTTATTCCTCTTGTGGAGGGGTTGTGGGATAACAGACGGATCAGACGTAAAACTTCCAGTTCAACACGCAATCTGTGTGTGATGTTTATTCAAAATACAAAAGATAATCTTCAGAAGTGGCATATCCCTTCTTCAATACATCAGTTTGCAGCAACAGACTATGCATGTCCTTCCTCTACAATTAGTCAGCACCTACTGACCCAGTGATCTCACTTTTCAGTTGATATTCAGATTCCCCTATGTGGGCGTTGTTTGCTTGGGTGACGGAAACTCAAGTAAAAAAAAAATACATATAAAGACAAGGAACCTCAGTGTAGAAGCAGTGAAGCATGGGTTACCCCAAAGGGCATTGGCAATAAGCCAAGTTTCAAAGAAACACAGCATCACACATACTCCCATAATGCAAAGCATCATGGGATGTATATGCAAATCACCATGCAGTTCCAGACTGGCTCAGTTTACAGCAGGAATGCTTGGTAGCAAAGGGCCTCTCAAGCAATCTGTAATTTACATGCATTTTTAATAACACAACAGGGTGGTTTCTGATATCTCTACCCAGTAGCTTAATTTTCTATAATACAGTCACCTAGTACTTTTTACCTTGATCAAAAATACCTAGTGCCACGGTATTTTCAACATTTACAGGTTTTATACACATAAAGATAGAAACATAGAATTTGACGGCAGATAAGGACCGCTTGGCCCACCCAGTCTGCCCATTTCCCTACCTAATGGATAAGCTGCAGATCCTAGTTAACCAGCAGCCTATTTCTTCTTACCCCCACCCCCCAGAATTGCCTTATGACTGTCCCATGTATTCTTGAATTCCACCACTGTTTTTGACTCCACAACCTCCTCCGGAAGGCCGTTCCATGCATCCACAACCCTCTATGTGAAAAAATACTTCCTTACATTACCTCTGAGCCGCCCCATCTTCAAATTGTGCCCCCTTGTTCTTGCACACCTCTTATTTTGAAAGATGCTACCCTCTTGGACTTTGTTGATTCCCTTGAGGTACTTGAAAGTTTCTATCATGTCCCCCCTCTCCCTCCTTTCCTCGAGGCTATACATATTAAGCTCCTTAAGTCTCTCTTCATATGTCTTCCGGTGCAGACCCTGCACCATTTTAGTTGCCCTCCTCTGGACAGCTTCCATCCTGTCTATGTCTTTGCGAAGACCACAGGCTGGATATTCAAACTGCACCATTCTGTGGCGCAAGACCTTGCGCTGCTCAAAAAAGTTGCGCAGGGGTGTGGCCCGGGTGATATTCAACGGAGTTGCGCTATTGAGCAATTCCTTTAAGTATTGCCCCCCCCCCGGCCACAGCCACTGTGCATGATGCAGTGGAACTTGCACCACCGCAAGTGGTCAGAGTGGAGCATTCAAGATGCAGTGGTGCAAGTTCCATTGCGCCATGCGCAAATTTCCGATATTCAAAAGGTGACATGCAAATGGGGTCATTAGTTATGCAAGGCGTGGGGGGACCATTTGCATCTACTTATGGCCCCATTTGCATGCCATTAGCATGCAGGTGCGCCGATCCCCGACAACTTGTGCCTGGCGCCCTGCCAGGCTGCAGCTGTCGGGGACCAATGCCCCCGCAGCCCGATCGCTGGCATGAAGTTAATCTCTCCCCCCCACTGGCCCGATCGCGGGCAAAACAGAACTGACCCCCCCGACTGGCCCGATCGGGGGCATAACAGAACTGAACCCCCCCTGACTGGCCTGATCGCGGGCATAACAGAAACTGACCCCCACCCCTAGCATGATTGCGGGCAGAGCGAATTCAACCCCCAAAGACCAATATCCCTGGTGGTCCAGTGGACCGTGAAGCCCGATCACGGGCATTAAGTCAACCCCCAAGGTCCAATTTCCCTGGTGATCTGATGGCCCCACCCACCCACCCACGAGCCCACCACCCTGCTCCCCTATCAGCAGGCTGGCGGCGCACCCTCCCGCCTGCCGCCCGCCCGCCCGCCGACTGACTGCTCAGTAGGGCTGCCGCCAGTGGTTCAGAGCAAGAGCCAATGGGTGTGCAGCTCCATACAAGGCAGTCCAGATATGTGAATGAATCATTCATTCACATATCTGAACTGTCTTATCTGTATATAAACTTCTGACCATTAGCTCTTGCTCTGAACCAATAAATCTGCATCCAGCAATGATAGTCGGCGGCGGCTGGCAGTGGTGCTGCCGCCCGCCAGCTGGCGAGGGGAGCAGGGTGGTGGGGCCGTTGGAGAGGTGGGGTGAGGGGCCACTAGATCACCAGGAAACTGGACCTTAGGGATGGTTGACTCTAATGCCCGTGATCGGGCTTGTAGTCCACTGGACCACCAGGGATATTGGTCTTTGAGGGTTGAACTCCGTTCTGCCCACTAATCGGGCTAGGGGTGTGGGTCATTTCTGTTATACCCTTGTCGGGCCAGTCGGGGGTTCAGTACTGTTATGCCCATGATCGGGCCAGTCGGGGGGTTCAGTTCTGTTTTGCCTGCGATAGGGCTACAGTTGGGGATTCAGTTCTGTTATGCCTCGATCGGGCCAGTCGGGGGCGGGGTTTGTTCTGTTATGCCAAATGCATCTAGCCAGTTGGGGGTGGTTTCAGTTCTGTTTTGCCTGGCGATCAGGCCAAGTCGGGGGTTAATACTGTTATACCCGCGATCAGGCCAGTGGGGGGTTTAATACTGTTATGCCCCAATCGGGCCAGTGGGGAGTGTGTTCTGCCGCAATTTGGCTACAGGGGTTACTATTATGCCGGTGATCGGGCTGCAGGGGGCACAGAAACAAAGTGGAGGCCACCCACAGGTGGCAGTTGCTGTGTTGTGCCCTGCAATGTGGCAGCTCACCTGTGGGTGGCCCTCGACTTGATCCTTTTTTTTGTCTCAAAGTTGTGCAGGCGCAGGTGGGGGTTGTGCCTGCACAACTCTACTAGCCAGGCTGAATATCGGGCTGTGCAGTTTATGCATGGTTCCTCCCCCCAGGTTGAGCATGCCTTCATTAGCATTGCACTGTTGCTCAGCATGACTTGGGGGGCACAACTGCCTCCTGCTGAATATCGCAGAATGGCGCAATTTTGGACTTGAGCAGGCTCAACCCTATTGAGCATGGTGCAACCCTTTTGAATATTCAGCCCTGGGTCTCCAGAACTGCACACAGTACTCCAGATGGAGTCTCACCAGCTGTCTGTACAGAGGGATAACAACTTCTTGTTTTCCACTGGTGATGCCTCTCCCTATGCATCCCAGTATTCCCCCAGCCCTCCTTACTGCCCTCTTACATTGCTTGCCCACCTTTAGGTCATCTGATATGACCATCCCCAGGTCCCTTTACATTTTTGTTGTTGTTAGTATCTCACCCCCCATTGTGTACACTTCCCCTGGGTTTCTGTTTCCCAGGTGCATTACCTTGCACTTCTTAGCATTGAATCTAAGCTGCCATACATTTGACCATTCCTCTAACCTTGCCAAGTCCCTTCTCATCCTTTCCACCCCACCTTGCTCGTCAACTCTGTTGCAGATCTTTGTGTCATCTGCAAAGAGACATACTTTTCCTTCCAGTCCCTCTGCAATGTCGCTTATAAAGACATTGAAGAGGACCAGTCCTAATACTAAGGTATGTACATCAAGGTTTTTCATGAAATAGTGCCATTGCATACTAAATCCAACAATGAGGAACACAGCCTGTTGTTTTACATCTGCTCAGAGGTCACAACAATAACCTCCCTGTATGAGGACCTGAGAGGGAAAAGGAAAATTAAAGAGGACACTATAGCATAGTCAAGAAAGGGAAGGGGGGGTGCAAATAGGTGGCCAACCTTATGGACTAGAAATTGTAAAGGATAGATTAGGCTAAGAAATAGAAGAACTGTTGCAACAGATTTAAGAAAAGGTCGGTCCTCAAGAGTGGCAGGATCTCTCTGTCACACCTCTGTTGTTGAACTCTGTTGTAGGGACTTAATTGACTTAAAGGAGAAACATATGCAGACACTGCTTAATTTACTGATCTGGCAGCATTACACATCCTACATACTTACTGGAACCTTTTCTAGCCATTGGTCTTTTGTTCTGGTATCACTTTGAAGTAGCTCACCATTTGCATGTCTGATCTCTCGCCTTTTAATGCCATGAGGCAAATTTCCTTATAGTCAACTGTATCATATTAAACTGCTCCCTTTACAGTCTGCCATTTGTTAAGCAATCTAGGACCCACAAACTCTTGTACATATGCTGAAATGCTGGTTAATTTTCCCTGCATGTCATGAAGGGACCTAAGAGGTCTCAAAAACATAAGTAAAAATTCTTTGGTTAGTCTAATAAAAAGGTATCACCACAAGAAAAGTGTATTGAATATTCCTGATGCTAACACAGCACCACTGACCTGCTACACAATGAGTAATACAAAGTTCTTTGTGTATCTCATTACAGCCAAGACAATGGGACAGGGCAGATGCGTAGCTCAGTTAGTGCTTCACCTGCTACTGAAGACTCTGGTGATGTGTGAGGGAGGCTGAGGTTTTGAATAACCTACCCATTAAGGTACTGTAGTTTTAAGGAGTCTCAGACATGTGTAATGATGGTTGGGGGTGTTGGTACAAGTTTTATCGGTCGATGCTGAAGCTGGTAAACTGGGGAGAAATAAAATGTTCTAAGATGCTTCATTGACTGACTGTGTGACTACGCCTAAGTATCTCATCCACCCCACATTCCTAACAACAGAAACCTAGGACCTAGAAGCCTAGTTCCCTTAATCCAAGATGACCCTGCCTATTCTCTGCTTTTTACCTATTCTGGCCTCCCTTTTGGCTGCCTACTCTTTCACCCCAATTTCTACCCTATTCCTTAATACCTCCTTATTTTTTATCATTTAGGTATGAGCTCTTACTCAGCGGAGACTATATAAGATTGTTGTCTCTTCTCATTTCAGTAAAGCTTATCATTATGTACCTTTGCATGTTAATTATGTTGACCGGTATGTATAGGCCCATATTGACCGGCACCTTCACAATGTTTTTTTCTTTTTTTTTTTTTTGCACCTTTGTCCACCGTAATTGTAATCTTATGAAGTGTACTGTATTATATTTATGCCCAGGACCACCTTGAAAATGAACTTGCACAATGGTGTTTATGCCTGGTTAAATAAAGTGATTGATTGATTGATTGTAGTGTAGCTGCCTTTTATGTTCGGTGTAGGTTGTGTGTAGGGTGGTGGGGTGGGTGATGGTTGTATGCCTCAGCTTTTTGTGAGGGGCTTTGCCAGTAGACTACCAATGATTAAACTAGTTTATGTAGTTGGCAGCAAGACTCTGAAGAAATGAGTGCCCCCATAGATTCATGGGTAAAGTAAACTGCACAAGACCCAGGCTGTGCCACAACATGGAGATGAAGTTAGTCATGTCACAGCAACTTCCCGGGCGTTGTTTAATATTTCACAGAGCTCTCCCCTGTTATGTGAGTTCTTATATTTTAACTCAGATGATGTCAAGAGAATTAATCATGTCAATTTACATTCAAAGAACAAGCCAGCAACCTTTGAAGTTATGTATTTGGAATGTCTTCTAAGTCTGGTCAAGTACAAATATACATCAAATGTCAAAGGAAGCAGAATTGTTTTATCTTTCCCTTCCTACTTTTTTCTGCAAGTAATTTGTCACATGGCTTTAGATTTATACTGACACAGTAAACAGAATCTGAAATGAATGACTGTTTGCTAACAGCTAGATGATGACAAACCATCTGTGCCAGAAATGCTAGGTTTCATCTTCATGAGGGGCATTCAGGGTCAAATTCGAATCAATTTCTTTTCCTTTCTGTAGCTCTTTTTGAACTGTGATCATTTTAATTGTTCAAAGTGGACTTTTTTTTCAGCTGCTGCTGTCTTTGTCCTGAGGAAGGTAGCATGAAGGTGCCAGTAACTGGTCCCCTGTCTATTCATCTTGCAGGCTATTTCACCAATGGTTGCCTGACCCATTCTCTATCACCAAGGCTACTGCCACAGCAACTTTGGTTTTCTCCATAGCCAGGAGGGCACATGAGCTTCTTCCATGACAGTCTTCATCAAGGCCACCAAAATCAGGAAAGAACAGGCACCAGCACACCAGCTTTGTATAAAAAAAGACAATTTTATTAAATTAATCACAGAACCTCAGATCCAGATAAAAAGATGATTTGATATATTTTATCTTTTTTTCTGGATCTTTTGTCACAAGGACTAATGTGGCAACAAAACTAATTTTCTGTGTCACAGAACCTCAGATATATGCAGAGTTCTTGGACACAGTACACTCAGAAAACAACCATTATAGCTTAAAGTGGCATGCTTAGCTGTGCATATTGGCTGCTGGGAGAGCAGTGAGTGATGGAACAAAAACATCACAAACTGACCAGTTTCACTGTTTGCCTCTTCAGGGAGTCATTGAGGCCACCCCTGCATCCATTTACAGTGGGTACCCCTGCACTGTAATGCCAGTCCATGTTTGTATGTGGATATTACTTCTGCATCGCAGCTCAGACTCCTGCAGTCCCAAACCCAGATTTGCAACATAACAGCAAAATGTACTGCTGCTGCATCATTGTGCAACAAGTCCGGGGCATGATTCAAACTGGGCAGACAGCCGACACCCTTCTCTTTTTAAATTCCAGTAGATCATTTCACTATCTGGCAGATGATCATGCTTGCAACCAAAGCAAAGGTAATTAACAGCCTTTATTTCTTCTCTTTTTATCTATTGTGTCTCTCTGTGCGTATGGGAGCTACTCTGCCTTGATTGTTACCCAAGTTCTACCCAGATACAGGAGGATAATCCCAGAGGGCTTTTCTGTCCACCGTCATCTGACATTCTAATGCCCCCCCCCATTAACCTCCTCAGGATCAAAACATAGAATTTGTTGGCAGAAAAGGATAACCCAATCTGCTCAGAAGGTCCCTGCTTAGTCTGTCTCTGCAGACCCTAACTGGTCTCCAGCAACCCTCCCTCCTCCCTCCATATTCACTAATATTCCATATGTGTATCCCACCCATACTTGGAGTGCCCTACTCTTTTTGCCTCCATCACTTCTGCTGGCAGTCTATTTCAGGCATCTGCCATTCTTTCAGTGAAGTAGCACTTCCTCACATCCCTCTATAATTTCTTACCCCTCCAGCTTCATCGCATGCCTTCTGGTCCTGGTGCTCTGCCTCCTTTGAAAGAGACTCCTCTCCTGTACCCTGTTCACACCTGTGAAGTACTTGTAGGTCTGTAGAATGTCCTCTCTCACTCTTCTCTTCCAGGGTATATATGCTGAGATCCCTTAGCCTCTCCTCCTAGGGCATCTGATGCAATCCTTGTAAAACGAGGATGGGGATTCTCCCATAATGTCAACAGGCCATGGCAAATCCTGTGGCATTCAATGCTCCATGACTCCCATCAATTTCACCCTTGAGGTCCCTACTACTAACTTATGTACCCACACCAAAACAGATTACTTTAGGAGCCATGCCAGAGTCATCTGATAATTAGTGGATACATTAAATGTCATTCCCATGTTATCAAGTACCATTAAGGGAAGACATAATCAGAAAATGTTGAAACATAGAATATGATGACTGCATGATGATGCCAGGTTGACTTACATTAAATGAAGACCATGAAATTATTGTAAGCTCATCCCAGCATCTTCTGTCCTGATGATTGCTGGTGACACAAATCTAAATAAGTCTGCTTCCATAAATGACAGAACACTTATTTTAAAAATCAGTTGGCGCAGAGATGGCTGAAGAAAGAAGCAACATGAAATATCATGACAGTTAGAGGTCCGGCAAAGCTGATTTATAAGGGGATAGGGTAACTTAAAAAATTGAGAAATTCGTTAGATTATTAAAATGTGGGGTAAAGGACACAAGAATATATAAAATTAAATGTAGTTGGAAAGCACTGTTTGATAACCCCTTTTTGTTGAACAGTATGGTCATGTGGTTCACAATATGTCTGTCTCCTAACTGTGGACAGATTTTGAAATTACCTGCCTGCTTGCAGTTTTCTGGTTTAGCTATTTTTGTGTTCACTGTGCATGCACACGCAGTGAACATTTTGTTAGTAGAGTGGCTTTTGAAGGGTGTGACACTGTCAGTTCAATGCAGAGTGGTCTGCAAGGGGTTTGTCAGTGTCACACCAGTCATCAGCTAGGCTGGTCATGACAGTGTTCTTGCTTGCTGGGTGGAAACTTTGTGTATTTCAAAGGAAACACTGACCCAATCATAGGTCTGCTCTTTCCTTTAATCAACACCACTCAGCAAGCACAGCTGATCTGTCATGATCAGCCTGCTGAAGAATTTCACGCAGTAACAAAGAAAACTGTCCATCAATTTCTGTTGTTGTCCCTGCCCTTATTGTTCCCCCATCCAACTCTCTCACTCAGCACCCACCACCCCACCCTACCCACGAACATAACACCGACACTGGGAGTACCCAATCTCCAGTGTCGCCATCTGAAGTAAAGGAAACTGTCCCTTGTAGTTTATTATTTTTTAAATACACCCTGTAGAAAAAAATGTCCATTGATGTCTGTTGCTGCTCCACCATAACTGACCCCCTAGCTCAACCCATGTTTATCTTCTGGCACAAGGTGCCCAGTACTCTGTGCCAACTTCTACCCCCATCATGCCCAATATAACACTGACACTGGGGGTGCCCAATCCCCCAGTGTCTCTGCCTGAAATAAAGTAAACCATCCCTTGTAGTTGATTTTTTTTTAAAATGCCCCCTGTAGGAAAGGAAATTGCCCATCGATGTCTGTTGCTGTCCTGCCATAACTGCTCCCCCAAGCTCAACCCATGTTAATCTTCCTGCATGTGGGTGCCCAATCCTCTGTTTTGGCTTCTTCTCCCCACCCTGCCCAATATAACACTGACATTCCCCAAGTCCAATCCCCCAGTGTTATGACCTGAAATAAAGAAAACCACCCCTTGTATTTTTTTTAAATAAACTCTGTAAAAACAAAACCACCCATCTATGTCTGTTCCTGCCACTACTGTCCCCCCACCCAACCATGCCACTCAGCACCCGCCCTCCCAAGCCCTTACCTACCCACCGGGGGTTCAACACCATAATCCTCCCTGGACTACAGACACGTCTTCACTCTTCAATACAGGACTATGAACTGAAGAAATCAGGTATGCGGTTCAATGTTTCAGTTAGTTTTTGAACTTTGTGGCATAACTCGGCCATTTTTAAATATTTGTTCCTCAAATTTTCAACATGCTTTTTGGGACATCACCTCCTGAACAGTGGCAGTGAGATTGGGCAAATCTGTCCCAAAAGATGATTTCACATTCACTGCATGAAATCTCCTTCAGGCAGGAGTTGAACATTTTCTCCACCCTTGTTCATGAGGTGGAATCATAAAAAGGCTATGTTGAAAATCTGGAGTAAAAATATTAAAAAAAAAACAACAACAACATAGTTATGAGACTACATTGAAATTTGCAAATACAGGTTAGTAACTTTGGTAAATTTCCATATTTTGACCCCATATTTTTAACATACCTTTTCTTGACAGCAACTCGTGAATGTGACAGCTGTCATTTTTTTCAAATCCTGGCCAAAATGTGTTTTCATGTCCCAAAAGGTGATTTCACAGTTGCTGCTCGAACTCACCTTTGGGCAGGAGTTGAACATTTTCTCCACCCTAGTTCATGAGGTGGGGTCATAAGAAGGCTATGTTGAAAATTTGGGGTAAAAATATTATACAACAACAAAGTTATACGCCTATGTTGAAATTTATGAATATTGGTTCATAACTTTAGTAATTTTCAATATTATATCCCAAATTTTCTACATAGCCATTTCTTCACAGCCACCCACGAACGTGAAAGCTGTCATTTTTAAAATCCTGGCCAGAATATGTTTTCACACTTGTGGCACAAAATCACCTTTTAGGCAGAATTTGAAAATGTTCTCTGCCCTTGTTCATGAGGTGGGCTCATAACAATTCAATGTGGGGTCAGAAGAAGGCCATGTTGAAAACGTGGGGTAAAAACATGACAAAACAACAAAGTTATGAGTCTATGTTGCAGTTTTTTAATGCACACTCATAACTAGTAATTTTCAATGTTTTGACCCAAACTTTTCAACATAACCATGTTTTCATACCATCTCATGAATGTGACAGCTGTCATTTCTCAAATCCTACCCAAAATGTATTTTGTCACGTGTGGCACAAAATGACATTTCAGCCACTGTTGCAGGAGACAAAAGGGTAACCGTCAAGCTATAATAATAACAACACCCTTCTTACGGGAATCGGAATGAGCACCGAAGGCCTGTCCTACCCAGGAAAGCCTAAGGAGGAGAACCTGGGTGGGAGGCAAATGAGTCTCCTGAAGGAAAGCTACACCCGCTTGTAGTTTATGGAGATGCAGAAGGATTTTGGATCTTTTGGTAGGGGACTGTGTGCCCTTAACATTCCAAGTGCAGAGGTTATAGACAGCCATAATGAAATAATACGGCAACACAGTAAACCAAAATATGGTGCAAAGACAAAATCACAACTTAAGTAAAAACAGCAATAATAGAACCCTTCCCCAGTGGCACACACCCACATATCCAACTCCCCTATCCACAGAATGAGAGATGAAAAAACTACTATGTATGTATTAAGAACCATGAACCCCACAACAGCACCCATGAACCCACCCCAACCCCTCAAACAAGTACCCAAAGCCCACCCCCAAAAAGATGAAAATTAGAATTACTCCTGTTGTAAAGGAGACAAATATGCCACTGTAAGCAGATTTACTCACCAAATAACAAATGCAGCTAATATAAGTAGGAAGTATAATAAAAAACTACAGCTGAACCTTAAATAAGCAGATTTTATTAAAGCAGGCTGCCATGAATCTAAAAGACACTAAATACAAAAAATAGGGAGAGACTGTCCTGTTTACAGTTATACTCCAAGACAAGTTCTCCTCCATCCCACAATAAGAACTGAAAGTGACAGCAGCAAGAAAGTAAGTAAAACAAAAATACAAAGAACTCCCCATAATTAAAACAATGGCATCCGCCCAGCCCAAATTCCGGTGCATGTAACCTCCCAAGGCTAGCATATTGACTTTCCCACCCCCGCCCGCTAACATCATAACCAACGATATATAAAAAAAAAAACTCAAGAAAGAAAGATCCATGATGAGCAATCAGGAAACACCATCCCCCAAACCCCACAAAAAAATCATACTCAACATCTGAAGAGTGTCGACAAATAGAACAGTATTAGTCCAAGCACTCTCCCATACATATGCCAACCAGTTCCAGGGAGTGAAGAAAAAAATTGAGATGAAGAGCACTGATGGAAGCAGCAGGGTAGTCTCTTATAACAATGACCCAGGAGCCGATAGATATAAGAAAAGCATATTTGCTGTTCCCTCGTTGAACAGAGGAATTATTTTGCTCAAATGTCCAGATCCAGTAGGAGAGTGATCCAGAGACAAGGCAGAAGTCCAGGCAAGACCACATGAGCCATTCACACTGAAATCCAACAGTAAAAGCAAGAGTAGAAACGGGAAAGGCAAACTGATGAGACTTTTCATGCAGCTGTGTAGTTGTCGAAATGGCAACAGGAAGACATTGAGGCAAAAGAAATGGGAAGGCAGACCATCAAATAAATATGAAACAAGGAAGTTGATCCAACAAGGAAACAAAATGTCAAACCTATACAAATATATCATCCCAAACTAATCGCCAATCAGAAAGCCGAACAGGAGGAAGCAGATCCACTCCTTTGAGGAAAATCCAACAATATTTAGAGCATGGCAACCCTCAAATATATGAAGTGAAGTCATCCTGTTTTAAACAAATCATGCAGAAGATGTTGGAGTTCTATGGCGGCTTGGTGACTGTGGTCAAAGGAATGCCAGGCATCGTGGATACAAACTTGCAGGCAAGACAGGTATAACATACAAAACTTAATTCCTGCAGGAATCAGTTTAGATACTGTTGGGTGATAAGCTGCCCCTTTGTGACCTTCCCACAGAAGAGACTGTATGTCCCAGAGCTTGTTTAAAACATGCTGCATATCGAGGTAGTTGAGAAGAGTTAGCAGAAATGGGCGAGGTGGTAAACCAGAAGGGGGTTTTGCCCACAGAGCTCGGTGTGCCCATTCATCTAAGTAGCATGGGCCATTTGATGAAGGGCTTGCCAACTTTTTGAGGAGCCACTGGGAGAAAAGGACAAGAGTGGACCCTTCAGCCTCCTCAGGAAGCCCGATAATCATCAAGTTGTTCTGTCTGCTCCTCCCTTCTGAATCTTTGAGCTTAAGCTCCATTTTATGTAGCCATTGTCGGAGGGAGGTCAGATCAGGGTCCAGTCTGTCTCATTATTTCTCAAAGGACACAGACCAAGCCTTAACATCCCCAACTCATTGAGAAATGTCCCTGATGTTCTTCCTCATCGAGGTAAGCTCCGAGGTCAGGAAAGAAAGGACATCTTTCAGTGGCTGCAATTCAAGAATAAATCTTTCCTCTGTCAATGGAGATGTGGCTGCTATAGCAGTGGGAGTCACCCCAGATTTAGCACTCTGGCCCTTGGTCTTTTTGGAGGCCTTATCCAGCATCTGTGGTGGGGTATGGCACAGGAGGGATTGTTTCATCTCCATGTTCATGGCAAGTGAACTTTAGCAGAAAAACACACAGCACCAGTCATAGGAAGAATCCTTCTCACTACAGAATAGGAAGAAACACCACAAATTGCAAGGTAAGAGGGAGAAAAAGGTAAAAAAATACCTTAGCAGATGGGAGCAGAGTGAAGGAGCTGTTCACCTTAGCCAGGCATCACGTGACTCCCCAGCCATTGTTTTATAAATGACACCTGTCATGGCCAGAAGTAGTTATCATAAAAAGATTATGCTAGCCAGCCTGGTGGCACTGAGGGTTGAGGTGCTGGATGACACTCTTCATGCTATGCCAGCAACCCAGGTTTGAGAATGAGCCTGGGCCATAAGGGGTTGGCAGGGGGAGGCTGGGAGATGGATTGAGCAACCATAAGGTAGCTCTCCCCTCCTGGGTGGAGACCCAGCTGCTCCCAATGTGGGTCTGCCCCTGGGTGGAGGGCTGGAGATAGTATAGTCGGAAGTGACTAGAGTAGAGTGGGTGCCACAGGTTGCTGAATGCATGTGTGTCCACATGCATGCAAGCAGCCGTGGCAAGGGGCCGGGAACAAACAACTGAAAAATGGAGCTGGCAGGTTCCATGATGGCCCCACAGCACCCGCGCTGCCCCCCCCGGACTCCAGATCTTGGTCTCCAGGGGGAGAGTCGACACCTTTCACCCATAGCCCTGCCTGGGGGAGTAATCCATGGGGGATTGCTGGGAGGATCAGGTGCAGGGAGAAGTGGAGGTCCAAGACTGAGCCCCCTCGGGGGGGAGGAGCTGCCTGCCAGCTCCGTCATGTACCCCTGTCACCAAGAAGGTGGGCGGTGGTGACAGGGGGTCAAAAGGCTGAATAAAAAAAATAACTAAAAAGATTATGTTGAATACTTGGGGGGGGGATGTGAAAAGCCAATTAAGTTATGAGCAAATGAATTGTTCTAACATTTACTCATGACTTTATTTTTTGCAGATTTTGGCCCTATAATGTTCAACATATCTCTTATGTTACCTGTGACATAGACAGCCAGTTCTGAGTGCTGTATGATCATTTTTCATAATAATACAAAATGTGTATGGACTGTCTCCCATGAGAAATGCTGAAACAGCATGTGAGATCACACACAGGTTTTAGAGACAAGGTGTTACCTGGAAGGCCTGAAGCTAATTACAGAGTAGAACAGACCTTGATCAAGGATCTCCTGTTTTATCTGTTATTTATAGCTGTAGTTGTTAAGAGGAAAATCATTAAAAAGTTAATGACGTTAGAGGGGGAAACCAGGTTTAGCAAACTGGTGCGAAGTTGTAAATGTTCCTTTGATGCCTGTGTGAGAGAGGATACTGATTAAGATCAAAGAGATGTAATTTGAAAGAAGAACATGAGTTATGCTGAGGTTGCAGAATTTAATACTTTGAAAAGACATCCTGTTTTTATATAGATTTTTTTTATATATTCTGACAGGGAGGAGCTAGGTGACCTCATTCAAAGGGGTTGGCAAATGCAGTTTTCTTTAAGGAATATTCTGTTTTCCTTCAAACACTTTTATCTAGACTCTGACAAAGAAACATCTGTAAGCACTTTAAACAAGTATATAGAAAGAGAGACAAATCTAATTACTATAGTAGGAATTGCACTAAACCTTGTTCTTTTCAAAGATTTGTATGTATTGTGATATAATATCTCTGTATTTTATGTTTTACATATTATTATCTGTTTTAGTAAAACTCTTTTTAAGGCTTACTTGGTCTGTCTTTGATTTCTTTCTTTTACAACTAGAGTATATATGGTTATAGCTAATACTAGGCATAAGCTTGAATGGGGATACCAAACTGGAAAGGTAAGAATAATCTGAGGTCTTTATTAAAGTTTTTAATGGGTTCATTTTTGTACACCTGGTTAGGTACCCGTAGGCAAAGATATCTGGCCCCCTGAAGACAGATTATCTGAGCCTGTGCATTGGGTATGCCAGCAAGAGGTTCACAGTTTGAATCTCTCCAAGACTTGAGACCAATGGTTGATTTGAACCCACAAAAACAGACAAGAGGCTTACCTTGTTCTGTTAACTGTTCACAAGACTGCACTTGGAGGTTTGCACTTTGGGAGTAGAGGGCTGACCTGCTGAGTGGGTTTGTGACCTTACCCACCTCATGAACATGGCCAGTGTCATTTTTCAAATCCCCTTCAAATCTTGTTTCTACAGTCACACAGCGAAATCACCTTACAGATGGGAATTTAAAAATTCCACCTGTCTTGATCATAAAAGGAATGCTGGACATTTGGGGTCAGAATGTGGGAACCCATTTAAAAGTAGATATTGTCTCTCAGCTGTCCTATCCTGGGAAATTACAATCTAACAATGTACCAAGGCTGGACACCGCTGAAAATGAGTTAATGCATCTCATCTGCTCTATTGTGGGTAAATATAGAGTAAAAATGTGTACAAGCAAGACCTGGTACAACAGCAATACCAGCTGTGAACATTCAGCATTGACAAATGCTTGTTTTCTTTTCTAGTTCATGTTAGCTACAAAGTAGATGGAACAATTTAAATTATGCTTATTAATATTTTAAGTTACCTAGACCACATTTATATGCAAAAGGAGGCATTTTTAAATTATTTTCAGAAATTCTTCTTTACAGTATATCTTTCTTTACCAGTGCTCACTGTTGTTTTTACAATTTTTATTTCTTCAGGTTTACCCCTGACAGTGTAACAACTGGTTGAAGAGTGAAGTGTCATATTGTGATGGTCTGTTCTTTTTTTCATTTAGTTATTTTTGTAATTACAAGCAATAAAACAACAGTTGTAAAAAGTACTTTATTAAGCAAGGTTTGGGATGGAAAGGGGGCAGTAACTATTAGGGAACAGAGGGAGCAGGGTCTACAGGACAAGGGAGGCTGGTCACAAGATATGTAAGTACACACAGAGGATGAGTGATCAGGGAGCCTAAGGATGAAAAGGGGGGAGCAAAGGATGGGGGAGGGTGTTGGTAAAGGACTGCAAGAAGGAGGACATCTGAGCTGTGGGAGATTCTCAGAGTCATGGTGGAGGGTGATATCCCTTAATGCACCAAGCCTTGGTAACAAAATGTATGACCTGCAATATTACAGCAGTCATGGAGACTTGGGCCACAGCAAACCATGTCGGGGACCTCTCAATCCTAGGGTATAAGCTGTACATAAGGGACAGGGGAATATGAAAAGCAGCAGTAGCAGTATATGTAAGGAAAGGAATAACATGTACGAGGAAGGAGACAGAAGAGGGGAAGGCAGAGGTGCTGTGGGTACATTTGCAATCCACTAGGAAAAAGAAGACAAACTGAAGGTGGTTTACAGACCACCCAACCAGGTGGAAAAAAAGGACAGAAACTTATGATCCTTAATCAGAGCAGCTGTGGGTAAAGGTGAGGTGGTACTTGTGGGGGAATTTTAACCTGCCTAAGGTGGATAAGAAGATCCCCACCACAACCTGCACCAGGAGTCAGGAACTCCTGGATGTGAGGCAGAGAGGATTCCTGACCCAAGTGGTCATTGTACCCACTATGGAGAGTGCATTCTTTGATCTTTTAATGATGAATGGGGACCACATCCAGAACATCCAGGTTGAGGAGCCTTTGGGGGGAGTGACCACCACACAGTGTGGTTCAAGTTAGACATGAGGAGAAAGAAGGTACCAACTATGACCAAGGTCCTCGACTTTAGAAGGGTGGACTTCAGTAAGATGAGGAGCTGCTAAGGAGGTATCTGTCTGGCATCAGTGAAGAAATGGGGATGGATCAGAAGTGGTCAGTTGTTAAGAAGGGTGTAGCAGCAGTCGCAAAAGAGTGTGTCAGGCTGAAGGGGTAAAACTCCAGAGCCAAAGCATCGAGCTAGTTTAGCCATGAGGAAGCCCAGGCAGTCAGGGACAAGATGACTGATACAGGCAGTTCTGGAGGGTCCAGAGGGATGAAGACAGGGAGGAATACCAGAGAAAAGCCGGGGAGGCAGGGAAAGTAGTCAGCTGACCAAATTCAAGAAAAAATTGCAGCCCATAGAAGGGATTAGAAAAGGGGAAAAGGCCTTTATTAAGTATATACATTGAAAGGGGAATAAAAAGGATGACACAGTCCAGCTAAAGAAAGAGATGGTGTGGGTGGAAGATAATGGAAACAAGGCAAAGGTATTGATCGAGTACTTCTGTTCGATCTTCACAAAAGAGAGGGATGGCACATACCACAGGGGAAGATGGGGGCACAGACAAAAAGGTAAGTGAGGAGAGGGTGAGGAAAGGTTCATTGTCCATTAGGTAACATTAGACAAATCCCCAAGCCCAGCTGGCATCTATCCAGGAGTGATGAGAGAATAAGTGGAGGAACTTGCAGGGCCCCCTGACTGACCTGTCCAATAGTTCACTTGAATCGGGGGTTGTACCACCGGACTGGACAATGGTGCATTTGGTGCCACTCCATAAAAATAGACCCAGGAATGACCTAGGTAACTACTGACTGGTCAGCCAGACATCAGTCATGTGTAAGCTCATTCTTGAAGAAAGGCTGGTAGATTACCTGGAGGAAACCTGTCTCCAGAACTACTGACAGCATAGATTCATTGCTGGGAGATCCTGCCGAACATACTTGATTGATTTCTTTGACTGGGTCACTAAAACAGCAGAAACAGGCCAAGTGGTTGATATCTATACTTAGACTTCGGCAGGACCTTTGATTCTTTGCACAACAGGAGCTTGATCAGTCAACTGGAGGATCAGGGGTAGAAGAGAATCTCACTGGATGGGTAGTTAGCTGGCTGAAAGGCAAAACCCAGGGGGTGGTGGTGTGGGGGAGCTCTCAGGTTCTATGGATGTCGGCAGGGGGATCCCACAGGGCTCAGTGCCTGAGCCAGTGCTGTGTAATTTCTTCATTAATGGCTCTGTAATATGCATAAAGGACAAGATTTGTTTGTTCGTGGATGATGCCAAATTCTGTGGGAGGGTTGATACAATAGAAGGAATACAGGACCTAAAGAAAGATGTGCTGAAGCTTGAGAAGTAATTCCAAATCAGGCAACCTGGCTTCAATGTGAAGAAGTGCAAGGTCAGGCACATTGGAGTCAAGAACCCGAAGACACAGTACAGCCTGGGTGGGGTCCTGGTAACCAAATCCAAGGAAGAGAAAGACTTGGAGATGTTGATCACTGGCAACCTGAAACACTCTCTTGCTCCCTCAGTCTGCCTCCCTTTCCCTTCACCCCTAGCTTCCTTTCCTTTCCCTATCTACTTTTACCCCCTTACCCCATCCCCTTCCTCCCCTGCCCTTCCCCCCCGACCAGTTACACCTCAATCTGACTTGCCTTCTCTCCCTCTATTGCACCTACCATCTACCTCCCTCTCCTCCTTTCAAGATTCATTGTGACACCAGGCACTTACTCATTATGTTTTTATTACTTTGTGCATTCGAATCTGTAATCTGCCCGTACACATGTTTGTTCCATGCCAAGTTTATTGCTTTGTCAATTCTACTTGCTGTGGGTAGAGGTAATAGTGGAGTTTGAATATGTGGTGAGTTTGTCTTTGAGAGTTTATTTCTCTCTGAGATTTTTTGTAAGTTTTGCTGGTGGTTTTTGAAATTAGCTGAAATCTTTCTGTGGCTGGAGGGAATGAATAAGGGGTTTCTGTGGCTTTCTGGAAGTTTTTGAATTTAGTTTAAATCTTCCTGTGGCTGGATTGTCTGGGGACTGTTGCTGAGGGAGGGGTTATTTTTCCAATAACAGAGCAGCCACTCAAGCTTGTTTGTATTTTAGTTTAATCTCTCTTTAATTGCTCACTAAGGCAATGTCTCTGTTAATTCTACTTGCTGTGCATAGAGGTAATAGTGGAGTTTGAATACAGCATGTGGCGAGTTTGTCTTTGAGAGTTTATTTATTACTGAGATTTTTTGTAAGTTTTGCTGGTGGTTTTTGAATTTAGCAGAAATGTTTCTGTGACTGGAGAGATTGAAAAAAGCCCCCACACCCACACACTCCATTAGCCTTTCTTAAATACTGAAAAGCCACGGAGGGTTGGGTTTGAAGGCTGTGAGGGAGGAGCTTGGGGAGCTACAAACTTCTCATATGAGCTAGCTCTTAAAGCTAATAGTCGGGTGGTGAAAAGTTCTGACACTCAAGCTTTTTTCTAGTTGGATTTTAAGGTTTAAATGTTTTAAAGTTGCACGTTTGAAAGTCATACTGACAGGTTTGGGTTAAGGTGGGGTAACTGCATATTTAAAGTTTAAAGTTTAAAGTTCAAACTGACAAGGATATGTATAAATGTGTTAACTAGAGTTACTGAGCTAGCAAGCTAGGGACCAATGGGGTAAAGAAGGAACTGGAAGCAAGCTAGTAGGGTCACATATGGTATCCATCTATTGCTATACAGACTGTGTGGTAAGAAATTGAGGTTAGGTTTAAGTTAAGTGTGAATAATGTAGGGAAGGAAAATGGGGCATTATGGGTGGGATCGCACAGGGGGGTGGAGGGGCTTGAATAAGGGTGGCTGGAGACATCAGAATAGTGGATGGAAAGGAGGCACCATGGAGTGAAGGTGGCAGGCACAGAGAGGATAGTGGAGGACAATGATTGTGGGACGGCTGCTTGGATGAATATACTATGGAAACTGGGGTTTGTCAAATTTCTTGCAGGCTGAGCAGACTGGAAGAGGAGGTACAGGGGCTCTGGAGGGAGTTGGAGAGGGTGAGGGGGACAGGCTGGGGCAGGAGGGACCCCGGAAAGGAGTAGCTGGGAGAAGCAGAGGAAGAACAGCAGGACTAAATCCCATGAGGATGTAGGGAATGGGGATGGGGTAAGAAGAGCAGAGGGGCAATAAGTGGAGAGAAGGCTTAGGGCAGAGGGAAGGAGGAGATGGGCACCACTAGCAAGTAATAGGTATTCAGTGTTTGCATTGGAGGTGGTAGTGGAGGTGTCTGAGATCGGTGGCAGGGGGAGAGGAGAAGGGTAGTGAAGGCCAGAGGTCAGGAGTCAGGCTGGGAAAGAAAGAAGGGGGATGGGGAAGAGCAGGGTAGAGGCAGATACAGGGGGCGAAGATGCAAGAGCCACAAATGGTGCAGATAGAGGTAATAAGCAGCAGCGAAGTGTGGACTCTGGAAATGTGGATGGGGAAAACAGGAGATGGGGTATGGGACAAAAAGAAGGGGGGTACTAGTGCTGGGGGATTTTATACTGAAAGGGGTCAGATGGAGTAGAAGGGGAGAAAGGCACAGTCGTATCTGGGTTGAGGCTATTCCGTGGTTGACCATGGGAAGGGCCGGGTAGGCACTTCTCAAGTGCACACGGAAGGGGAAGAATAAACCTCACATAGTGATGCTTGTGGGTACAAACGACTTGGCAGGGGAGACGGTAGAGGTGGTAAAGGAGAGGCTTGAGGATTTGGATAGGCAGTGTGAGGAGGTAGGGGGTTGGTGGCATTCTCTGAGGTACTCCCTGTACCATGTGCTAGTACAGTGAGGAAAAAAGGATAGAGGAATTCAAAGAGCAGCTGATGGATTGGTGCCATACCAGGGAGTATGGATTAGTGTCAGAGTGGGGCAGAACCTGGAGAAATAGTGACCTACATGGAGGGGACAGATTACATTTGAGAAGAGAGGGGAAGGGAGTACTAAAACATGGAATAGAGGAGTATATATCAACAAAGGTGGCAATGGTCCCATTATCTCCTAGAAGTTTTTTGGGGTGAATTCCCTCCCTCTGTAGCACCGGTAGAAGTTGTATGAGCCCATGTTATGATTTTATAAGTGTGAATCATTTCTAGATATCTGTAGACAATTTAATGTCTCACTGTTACTTAATGAATGCATCAATATGCAAAGGCTGTATCCTACTATTGTTTGTGCAATAAAAAGATTAACTACAGAATGGTGACACCTGAGGGTGAGAGCTTAATTCTGCTTCACTCTGTGGCTTTTCTGCTGCATGTGTGCACTAGCTCCTAGCATGCTGGAAGCCATGCCACTAGAGAATATATGTGCACACAAAGCATGAAGAGACTGGGCACCAAGCAGAATCTATTCCCTGTGCAAGAGATTCATGCTTCACCAGTACCTGTGGTTTGCTGCCTTCCCTTCCTAGAGAAGGAGAGCAACAGGTTGGATACACAGTCTTTCTCCTCTCAGACAACACCTGGCGCCCTAGGTTCGTTTTCAAATTTATATTGCCAGTGGTACAAGTGGCAACCCTTCTGCTGCACAGGTGGTCCAGCTTAGAGTGTGCATTTCTATTCAATGACAGAATGAGAGATGCTTGTTTGACATCTCTTGAGGATGAATCTTGATATTTGCACACATTCACATCCAAGCTGTGGCATGAGATACTGCCCTGTAATGTGCCTTTTAAAGAGTTTCAGCATGTTTGTAATTTTGATGATAGCATGTGAAAACGTAACTGCAGAGGGTGGCAAGCAAAAACATATTTTGCTGAGTAGGGCCCTGTATCAGTGCTTTGAATGGGTGTTGCGTAAGTGGTGCACTACCATCATCTGGTTAGAGTTTCAGATACTGATGTGTTCCATAGAGACCCTACCCCCATCACCTACTATGAAATCAGTCTTTGCCAGCAAATTAGCAAAACTCAAAAACTCAATGTATCCTACCTACTATGAAATGGGATGAATGGTTGGCCTAATTGCTCAGCTTGGGAAGTATGCACCTCAATCCATATACTGCATCATTCTTTCAACGTGCCCCACTACCCCCCCCCCCACACAACATTTTAAATTAGCTGGAACAGAAATGGCTGACTGTGGCTATTCATGCAAAGTACTCATTGGCATTGGCTCACCCCTAGTTTGCTCACACTCTAGAGGAACTTAAAGGACTGAAGTTCATGGTTATCCTGGGTAAAGAATGCGAGCAGGGTAGTTCTGTGTGTGGATTTGTTGGTGGGTTCTATCCTGGCTGCAGAGTGTGAGTGGAGGAGTTTAGGTTGTAGGTTAGTGGGTGGGTGCTATTGTAGATACAGAGTTTGAGAGTTTAGGCTGAGGATTTGTGGGAGAGCTATCCTGTGTACAGTTTGTGAGTGGGGGGTGTATGTTGAAGATTTCAGGGTGGGTGCTGAAGACCCGAGGTTTTGATTCTTGTTCATGGAGAATAACATTGTGCACCTTTAGACAGGCTTCCACAGTGGAAATGTTAAAGTTCAGATGATTCTCCACACAGGCAAATGAGGGGTCATGGCATTGGAGGACTGCGTGATCCACGTACATGTGTACAGTACTTCAAACATATGTGGTGGGCAAGTTGCAATGGGGCCTAATGGGATTCACTCCAGATTTCTAAAAGAACTAAGGTTAGACCTAGTGACACCACTGACTACCTTTTTTAACAAATCATGGGAGGATGGTGTGGTACTTGCGGACTGGAGGAGGGCAGATGTGATTCCTCTTCACAGAAGTGGGATCAAGGCAGAGGCAGGAAACTACAGATCTGTTAGCTTGACCTTAGTGGTAGGGAAAATGATGACATCACTTCTGAAAGAAAGAAAGAATTGTTGAGTACCAAGAGGCCAGAAGAGCATAGCACGGATTCACAGCAGGAAGGTCATGTCAGACGAATCTAATAGATTTCTTTGACTGGGTGACCAATGTGGTAGACCAGGGAGGGGCTGGGGATATGACCTACCTAGACTTTAGCAAGGCATTTGACACAGTCCCACACAAAAGATTAATAAACAAGTTAGCCAATCTGGGAGTGGGTGCCAGGGTGGTAGACTGGGTAACAAACTGGCTGGACAACAGGACACTGAAGGTAATAGTAAATGGAGTACATGCTGAAGAAAGGGGGGTTACTAGTGGGGTACCGCAGGGTTCAGTACTGCGACCGGTCCTGTCTAATGTCTTTATAGGAGACACTGCAGATGGGCTGGAAGGAAAAGTATGCCTCTTTGCAGATGACACAAAGATCTGCAACAGGATTGATACACAAGGGGAGGGGTGCAAAGGATGAGAAGGGGCTTGGCAAAATTGGAGGAATGGTCAGAAATATGACAGTTTAGATTCAGTGCAAAAAATTACAAACGAATGCTCCTGAAAAACAAAATCCCAGGGGAAGAGTACACAATGGGGAGGGTACCAACAACAACACAAATCGAAAGGGACCTAAGGGTAGTCATATCAGATGTCCTTAAGGTAGGTAAGCAATGTGAGAAAGCGGTAAGGATGGCTGGGGTATACTAGGATGTATAGGGAGAGGTATCACCGGTAGAAAACAGGAAGTTGTTATCCCTCTGTACAGACAGTTGGTGAGACCCCATCTGGAGTACTGCATGCAGTTCTGTAGACCCCATCTCCGCAGGGACACAGACAGAATGGAGGCAGTCCAGAGGAGGGCAACTAAAATGGTGCAGGGTCTGCAACAGAAGCCATATGAAGAGAGACTAAAAGTGCTTCATATGTATACCCTTGAGGAAAGGGGGGGACATGATAGAAACTTTCAAGTACCTAAAGGGAATCAACAAAGTCCAAGATTGGAGCATCTTTCAGAAAAAGAGATGTACAAGAACAAGGGGGCACAATCTGAAGATGGGGGGGATGGCTCGGGGCAACGTGAGGAAGTATTTTTTCATGGAGTGGGTGGTGGATGCATGGAACCACCTTCCTGAGGAGGTCATGGGGTCAAAAACAGTGGGGGAATTCAAGAATGCATGGGATAGACATAAGGCATGTATAGTGAGGGGCAGGAGTAAGTAGGCTGTTGAGTAACTAGAATCTGCAGCTAATCCAATAGGTAGGGAACTGGGCAGACTAGGCGGCCAAGTGGTCCTTATCTGCCGTCAAAGGCTATATTCTATATTTCTATGTTGCTGACTAACACTGAGTGTGGCAGTGGACTTAGCATTAAGCTAAGGGATAAACCTGTTTTCAGGGCTTACATTTAGAGATGACAGTGCCCTGAACAACCTTCTGCATGCCCCTCTCAAGGTAATTCATGGGTCATATGACTTTAGCAGAGTCAAGCCCCAGTTCTCCCAGTTTCCTGAGAAGGGGAAGCTCATGGTCAGCCAGGTAAAAAGCTTTGGTCAGGTCAGTGTGTGTATAGTACCAGTGATAAGACCATTTTCTGCATGAATATCACTAGTTACCTTGATGAGGGATGTGGCAATCAAGTGACTGAAACAGAAGACAGAGTAGCAGGGGTGAGGAGCAAGTGTTGTTGCATGTGGTCCGAGATTTGGGAATAGCCAGATCACTCAAGGAGTTTGAGCAGATTTAAAAGAACTGTGAGACTGATGCTTGGTAACATCCTACATGTTTGTAGCTTACTGCTTGGGGTTATGCTGGCATTCAACTAGCCCACTTATAGGTAGAGGTGGGTGAAGTGGCCAAAATTCACTCCATGAAGCAATTCATGGAGAGTAATGTAGAATCCGCAAAGTAATCCACAACGCAAAGCGGAGTACTTCGTGTCATAATGAGGAACGGGAAGTCCATTGAAAACAATGACTTTGCATAACTCCGCCTTCCCCCAACCACTTCTGCACCAATTTTAAAGCGAAATACATAGAAATCAATGTACTTCGCATCAATTCGCCTTGTTGGTGAGCTCCAAAGCGAATTTTGCAGTGACTCATGGGATTGCCGGTCACATGGGCTCTAGATTGTTCTGCACAGCCTCAGTTCTGTGTAGTGTGTGTGTAGTGGTAGCTGGAGACAGTTTGCCCTCAGAGCTCTGTGATTCAAACCATCTAAAAGCTGTTAAAAAAGCCTTTTTGAGACTTTTTTTTTTTTTGCTCAAAATTTAGTACATCAATTGTGGGAAACCCTCCTGTGCTCATCTCATCAAGTGTTTATTGTTTGTGTGTGGATTTTGAATATTAATTTAGAACATTCAGTCTGTGTAGTGACAGACACTTGAAGTGTGCTTGGGGGAGGGGTGTATCTGTGGTGGAGGGAGGTAGATGAACTGGGAGAAAGGCAGTCTTTCTGTTTTGGTAATATTTTTCTTATATAACTGTGTTAATGTACACACAGTAATGTTTTCAGTAATTTTTGACATTTTTGTGCTGATTGTTGTGGTGCAGCAGTGCATAATTTCAGTTTATTTAAAAGATCTGGTTATATTACTGAAGTTTTCAGTTTGCTGCGCATTACCTGTAGTGCATGTGTGAGTGTATGTGCGATGCATGCCATCAAATCAGACACATTTTATTGTGCCACACAGTACTTGCAGCACTGTGAAACTGCTATCCACCACACCTGCATTATTTTGTACTGCTTTGTAGTATCTTGGTAGTGGACTGTTACTGCAGTTAACTGCCACCCCACCCAACCGGCCAAAGATATTCTTTTCTAGATTTGGATTTGTGACTTGTGAGCACTGGTTAAGATGTTGTTGTGTCTTTGTGTCTGTGTCTCTTTAGGGCCCAACCTCCATCTGTAACTTAAGTCACAGTTGTTTGTTTGGCTTCCCTTCAGAGTACCGTGAGGGTGCATATCTCAGCGTGAACATTTTACTTATTAATGTGCGTTTTTAAGTCAGGGCGATCATCACGAGTCACACACGATACAAATCATGTTTTTCATCTTCATGGTCACGATGATTCACGAATTACAAAACTTTAAGTTTTTGGGTTGTAAGTTGCATGTAACCTTGTTTTGTAGCATCTCGGCTTGACCATTGTACTATGTGTTTTCAAGCCAGGGTGTTAGGGGTGATACAGGTCAGGGAAGTACAGCCGTAGGTATTTGCACACAGTTCATTAGTCATGTCACACCAGTCACTCGTCATGAGACAAATCACATTTTTCACAAATCACAGCAGTTACATTTTTTTTTTTTCAGTTCTGATGATATGCTGATTGGGAACTGGAGTAAAAGAAAGTCAAGGTGGCTATGTCTGGGTCTGTTAATGTTAAATCCTCCCCTCAAAAAAGTTCTGATGTAGCAGTTCCTGTTGATGATGATGATGATAATGACCCGGGGCGGGGGCATGATAGAAAATATCAAATACCAAAAGGGAATCAACCATGTACAAGAGGCTAGCATCATCCAGAAAAAGAGATGTGCACGAGGAAGGACCCAGAATTTGAAGACAGAGGGGGGGACAGATTAGGGGCAACATCAGGAACTTTTTTTTTCACACAGAGGGTGGTGAGTGCAAGGACAAAATAAAACTAATGATCAATGTTCTGATGGGACAGCAGCAGTTGAAACATCCCCATAATTTGTAGTTGGTGCCCCTCAATTCGCTCCAGCTGCTGCTCAACTTTGTCAAGATGGAGGTTAACAGCCTCCAACCCACTCCACATCAGGCTCAAATCAGCCTGTGTGGCAGATAGTTGGACAGGGTTGCCACCGTCACCTGCTGCAGGTTGATGTGGTGGAGCAGCCACTTGATCCATGGCCCTCCCCCGCTTCACACTACCATGTGCAGGTGGACATTGTGCTGCCCCCTCTTTCCCAGCAAGGCCAGCAGGTGCATTACTGCCCTGTTCTGCAACCTTGGCCTGCCACTGTACACAGTGGTGATTGTACAGGTGGGTGTGCTGACCACCTGTGCCAAGGTGAGTTCCTTTGGGGTCACGGTGCACCTCTACACCACAGAGATTACATTTCACTACACTGCTGTCCCCAGGCAGTGTAGCAAAGAACTCCCACACTAATGAGGTGTGGGGAGGACCAGGCACAGGCGGAGGGGGGGGCAGGTGTTTTTGGAGCCAGGGGCAGCTGCTGCAGAGAAACTCTCTTTCAAGCATGATTCACTTCTGCCTGAAGCATGTGACCTATACTGTGTAAGCCATGTGATGTGTGTGAGCTGCCTTTAAATTCTCACTCTGCCCTTAAAGGGGGAGAAAGCAACACAAAGTCATTATCACAAGGCAAAGTGGTGAATAGAGATGCAGCGAAGTAAAATTTCGCCCATGGAGTGGATGAAAAGTGGGCACTAGGTGTTAGTATTCCGCTATCGCGAGTGCCCATTTTAAACCCTCACTTCGCCACTTTGCGTTGTAATAATGACTTTGCAGTGTTCACGTCGCCTTACTTCGCTTTAAGGTGGAGTGAGAACTCACATGCAGCCCACACACATCACATGACTTACACAATGTAGGTCACATGTGTCAGGCAAGCAGGCAGGAAGTGACTCATGCTTGAGAGTTTCACTTTCACCTTGTACTAGGAGAAAGAGGTTGTGTGTAGAGATGTAGCGAAAGTTAAATTCCGCCAGTGAAGTAGACGTGAAGTAGACCA
The DNA here is from genome assembly GCA_016271365.2 of Neoceratodus forsteri. NCBI lineage: Eukaryota > Metazoa > Chordata > Ceratodontiformes > Ceratodontidae > Neoceratodus > Neoceratodus forsteri. The sequence continues at coordinate 32,466,712 of CM028129.1, forward strand.
CATCATGTTACTTTATTGCTATGTGAAGTGCCCATTGAAAGCGCTACTTCATCACTAGTGGTGGGTGAAGTGGCCAAAAAATCGCTCCATAAAGTAATTCACGGAGTAATGTGGAATCCGAGAAGTACCACACAATGTGAAGCAGAGTACTTTGCATCATAATGAAGAACACGAAGCCCATTGAAAACAATGACTTTGCATTACTCCACCTTCCCCCAACCACTTCTGCACCAATTTTAATGTGAAGTACATTGAAATCAATGTACTTCGCATCACTTCACCTTGTTATTGAGCTCCAAGGCGGAATTTTGCAGTGATTCTTGGGATTGCAGTTCAAATGGGCTGTAGATTGTTCTGCACAGCCTGATTTCTGAGTAGTGTGTGTGTAGTTTGGGTTTGAATCGCAGAGCTCTGAGTAAATTGTCTCCAGCCTGTAAACTGTCTCCATCTACAAGCTGGAGACAGTTTTCTCAGAGCTCTGCGATTCAAACACTATAAAAGCTGTTAAAAAGCCTTTTTGAGACATTTTTTTCTCAAAATTTAGTACATCAATTGTATGAAACCCTCCTGTGCTCATATCGAGTGTTCATTGTTTGTGTGTGGATTTTGAATGTTAATTTAGAACATTCAATCTGTGTACTGACAGACACTTCAAGTGTGCTTTTGAGAAGGGGCGTCTCTGTGGTGGAGGTAGGTTAACCAGGAGAAAAAGGCAGTCTTTCTGTTTTGGTTATATTTTTCTTGTATAACTGTGTTGATGTACACACAGTAATATTTTCAGTAATTCTTGGCATTTTTTTGCTGATTGTTGTGGTGCAGCAATGCATAATTTCAGTTTGTTTAAAAGATTTGGTAATATTACTGAAGTTTTTAATTTGCTACACATTACTTGTAGTGTGTGTGTGAGTAGTGTGTCTGCGACAAGTGCCGTCAAATGAGACATATTTTATTGTGCCACAGAGTAATTGCAGCAGTATGAGTTTGCACACTATGGAGGTGAGACTTACCGGGCAATAATTACCCAGTTCGTCCTGTGGTCCGCTCTTATGTAGCGGCACTACTTGTGCCATCCTCCAGTCCAGTGGCACATATCCAAACTCTAGTGAGGTGCTGTGCAGATCCGCCAGTGGCTCCGCCAACACCTCTGCCATCTCATTCAGCACCCTGGGGTGGATACCATCTGGCCCTGGTGCCTTGTCTACCCTCAGTGCCCTCAGTCCCTCTAGGACTCTACCTGCCTCAGTCCTTCCAACTGTCGCCTTCCCTCCCTCTATCCCAGCTCTCCCAGCCCATGGTGGTAGTGGTCCCCCTTTTTCTTCTGTGAACACTGAGCAAAAGTATTCATTCAGTGCTTCCGCCTGTTCCTCCCCCTTTTGTGTCCACTGCCCACCCTTTTTTTATCCTCACTGTTGTCTCCTTGCACTTCCTTTTCTCCTTGATGTATCTGAAAAAGTCTTTCTCCCCCCCCCCCTTAATTTCCTCTGCTAATCTCAGCTCCCTCTGGGCCTTGGCTTCTCTCACTTTTCTGGTCACCTTCCTGGACCATCTTGCATACTCCTCCTCCCTGTCCTCTTCCTTCCCCTTCCTCCTATACCTCTTGTGAGCCTCTCATTTTTCCCTCACCCCCTCCACTATCTCACTGGTCAACCAGCATGGTTTCCTTGCTCTGCTCCTCTTTCTCTGTGCCTTTGTGCAGGCTTCCATTGCCTCTGTAATCCCCCATTTAATAATATTCCATTTCTGCTCTGTGTCCATCTCCTGCCTTATGCCCTCCAATGTCCCTTTCAGTACGTCTCGCATCCTCCCAAAGTCCACCCCCCCCGCCCCGAAGTTTACCACCTGGGTTACTGAGTTCTCTGGCTCCCTGCACATCGTGATATCAAACCACACCATTTGGTGATCACTGTTGGCTAGTGGGTCCTCCACCCTTATTTCCCTTACTGCCTCCCCATTCAACAATACTAAATCTAAAGTGTTCTTTAGCCTAGTAGGTTCAATTACCAACCATGTCTGGAGACCCTCCTGGATCGTATCCAGGAGCACTTGCTGCCTAGCACTTGAGGTGACCGGAATGCTCCAGGCAACCCCCGGCAAGTTGAAATCCCCCACAATGACAACCTTCCTTTTTCTACATACCTTTCTGATTTGTCCTGCTAATTCCCTATCAAGCTCTTCAGACTGGGATGGTGGCCTGTATATCACCCCACACTTCAATTTCCTACCCCTTGAGTCTAGGAGCTGCAGCCAGATAGCCTCTGTTCTCCTTTCCTCCCCCTTATCCCTTGTGCATTTGATCCCATCCCTCATATAGACTGCACTCCACCCCATCTCCCCTCCTCATGGTCCATCCTGTATAATTTGTACCCTGGGATTACCAGATCCCAGTCCCGGTGCTTGGTTGCCAATGTTTCCATGACAGCTGCAATATCCACTCTCCACACTGGCAAGAGTACCTGTAGCTCAGCTGATTTGTTGCCTAAGCTTCTCGCATCCAGTGAAACCACCCTCCATCCTGCCCCCTTCCCTTCATCACCCTCCATCTCCTCCCTTCTACCCCCTTCAATTCTCGGCCACCCCAAATACTTCCCTGCTATCCTGGGGTAGGCTGTGACTCTGCTCTATCAGATCCCTGCCTACCTGCTGTCCACTTACCACCCCCCTAACTAGTTCAAATCCACCTTTGTCACAATATATCTCCCCAGTCTTTGCTTTAATACCTCTTTCCCCTTCCCACACTCCAGGAGCGCCTTGAGTATTTCTGCAAGGTGCAGCAGCCAGAGGTGCATGTTCATGGGAAGTACATATTGTATGGGGGCAAGAGGGGGTATAAACCAAACCCTTGTAGTTTCCCATCTCCCCCATCCCACTGTCCCAGTAAATGAATGTAACACCCTCTTCCCCAAGCCACTTCCTGTAACTTCGCAAATACCACCCTCTTCCCCAGAGGACCAATAATTTTCTTAATGGGCCAACAGTTTGACAAACCAGCCTGTGGAGCAAGTGAAATATCATTTTCAGAAGATGGGGAACAGATTACAGACACAATCGGCCTCCCTGACCTTTACTAAGGTCTTTCCTGTGTGGAGTGGGAGGGCGATAGAAAGAGTATGGAGGGAAGAGACAGAGGAATTAAATGGGTAGTTAAAAGGATGGTTGTCGGGAGAAAAGGTGCCAATTGTGGGGTATCTGTGGGACTTCTGGGACAGGATGCTCTTCAAAGGTGATGACCTTCAGTTGACAAGAGAGGGGACCAGTGCACTAGGCAGAATTTTAATGTCTACATTAGACAGTTAAACTGTTGAAAACACTGAGGCTAGGGGGAACAATGGTAAAGGGAATGAGGGAAGGGAATCTACCTACAGCTCCCCCTATACTTGGGACAGATAGCAGTAAGGTGGGTAAAAATAAGGTTGAGGTTCAAAAAGGAGTAGTGGAAGAGTCAGAGGGGGAAAGTTCTCAAAGGTTAGGTAAATTACGAAGAGTATAAATTATAATAGTAGGCATTACAATCATTTCAACAGTGCATACATACTGTACAGGGTACTAAATCAAAACAATGGTCGAAGTTACCAGACAGAATTGCAAATAAGAAAGGGGCACATAGTTGAAGGCTGAAGCAGAGAAGGGGAGGATGAGATAAAGAAGGAAGAGGGAAAGATTAGGCATAGCAGAAGCAAAGGTGTACTGAAGGAAGTATCGGGTAGTGAGAAAGAAAAACAGACATGTATAAAGAGCAGCGAGAGAGCTTATGCATAGCAGGTACAATCATCCTGCAAAGGACTGCCCAAGGAGGGTTTTGAATTTCACAGGACTGACAAAGAAATTATGTTTAAGGGAGTTTTGTAAATGATTCCATACAGTGGGAAAAGCATGGCTTATCGAATGGGAGCCATAACGAGTTCTGATTGTAGGAGTTTCTAACAAGATGAAATAATATTTTCTTGGTGATAGTATAGTCAATAACTTGCAAATGTACTCAGGAAGTTTAGTAGTTAAAGCTCTGTAGGTCAGATAACCGCATTTTTCAGATGTCTAGTTTTAAGTGAGTGCCAACCCATCAGTGCTAGGGCTGTGACTATAAATAATGTCTGCATAATCTATAAGCGGTAGGAATGTTGACTGCACCAGCTTGACTTTGGCATCTTGCATGAGCAAATGCTTAATTTGGAAAAAGAGGCCCAATCTCTGCCTGAGCTTTTTTGATAACTTCTTGATGTGTACTGAGAAGGAGAGTTTGCTATCTATCCAGATGCCCAAATATTTAAATCTATCTACCGGTTCCAAAGATTCCTCCAGAAGCATGTTGATCGGTGCCAAAGGCCCCATAGGAGGGGAAGAGGTTGAATGATCTTGCGGTGAGAGGAACATGGATTTTGTTTTTTAGCATTAAGTAGTACAGTAATTTCAGATTCTGTAGATTGTGCTGCAAGATATTAAATTCATGTTCCAGCGAGGCACTAGTTTGCTCAGCAGTTGGCTTTGAAGCATAGATCATGGTATCATCTGCAAACAAATGTACAGAAGCACTCTTTATACTGGTATTGAGGTTGTTGATATATATCGCAAAGAGAAGCGGGCCCAAAATAGACCCTTGGAGAACTCCCCTCAGCATTAATTTGGGTGGAGAGAGGTCGCCTTGTGTTTTAACTTGCTGTTTACATCCAGTCAAATAACACTGAAACCAAACCAGGGCTGCTTTATCAAGTCCAATGTTTCACAATTCAGTTAAGAGCAGATTGTGGTTGACTGTAACAAAGGCCTTGCTTAGGTCCAGGTATACAGCCCCCACATGTTTTTTGGCATCTAGTGCCCAGTGCCACTCATTGGTGACATTGGTTAATGCAGTTACAGTGCTATGATTCAGTCGAAAGCCAGATTGCATAGGGTTAAGTTTATTGTGAGTTTCAAGGTAGTTCCGCAATTGAGAATTGACAATTTTTTCTAAAAGCTTGGGAAGGGAAGATAGACTAGAAATGCTTCTATAATTATTAAGGTCTACTGGGGCCGCAAATTTGAAAAGCAGGATGATATGAGCAATTTCCATAAATCTGGGAGAGTGCCTTGAGAGAGAGACAAGTTAAACAAATGGGTAACAGGGGCTGTGAGTATCCAATACTCCAGTTTCAAAAGAAGGGATCAAGGAGGTGCACACCAGCACTTTTTTTAGCATTGATGCTTAACAGGAGGTCCTCTACTTCTTTGTAGGACACTGGGGTAAAGTTGAACTTATCAATATCTGATGAGTCCAGAAAGGTCTGTTTAATCTTATCAGAAGAACAGCATTGTGAGCGTAGATTGCCGGCTGGAGAATGAAAATGAAAAAAAGGGCAGTCACCTACCTTTAAACTTCTCTGTACTCTAAGCAATGTCGTAATTTGTTCCATACTCAAAATCATACTGTACAGCAAGTTTTCAACCACTGATCTTGTGTTGGAAGTGAGTTAGATAACCACAATTGCATAATTGTTTTTAAGACAGCTCCTATTAAAGTATAAAAAAGATGCAAGGTTGAATTCGCTGTCATTGGGCTGGGGAACCCCAGAATCCATATTTGAAACAAAAGGGGAATATTACTGTTAAGAATCCTGCCTACTACCTCAGCTATATCCTGCTAGAAAAGAGCTCACCTAGGACAACTCCAGAAATTGTGTGTAAAAGTCCCCCCGTCCCCACATCCCCTCCAACATGTATCAGAACATTCCCTACCCAAGTGTTTTACCATATCTGGAGTATTAAAAAATTCTTATGGTGGCCCACCAATGAAATTCCTGCCACATTGGAGAGGAGGTCGTAAGATGTATACCTTTCCAAATTCAACCCCATTCCATCTCTGTCAGTGATAATCCGTTCTCCATTTTCTACCTGTACTTAACTTGAGATAAGTCACAAGCCGTGCATTATGACTTCAGGTAGGGAGAAAGCAACAGGAATAGATAAACTCTTCAGGAGCAAAGATGCTCTTCAATGCAAATGACCTCAGTAATAAATAAAGGGGAGGAGAAATACAGTATTAATGTGAAATACAAACTGAATTGTATCTAAATATTATGTTTTGCTAAAGTTCTCCTGAAGGCGTCAGCTGCTCTTTAAAGATCTCATAGCACTTGTTGAAAAGAGATGGGGAATTTCTCCAGTCTACTGGCCAAATTTCCCCCTTTCACTATTCCACCAAAATCTTTGCCTGGTTCAGTATCTATCAGTACTTCCTGTATTCTTCAAATTTCCCCCAGAACCAGTTGAAAAGCAGGAACGTGTTTCCTAGCTCTTCTTCCTAGGTCAACAAAGGCAAACAAATTAACATCATGGCACAAACCCTGTTGGTCTCAAAAACATGAGGATTGAATCTATTCCAGCACCTGGTTATGGGAGGACAGGGTTAACATGCTCCTGCAAAACGAAGGTCAGTGGATATACAGATTAAAGAGTGTGAAGCCTGTAGGGCTTAATGACCAGTGGGACCTAAAACCCTTTTTGAAAAAGTAAAATAAAACAAATATAAAATGAATGAAACATGCAATGACATTTGTAAATAACCTGTACTAATTTTCCATTGTCACTTATTTTTGTTTATATTCTTTCCTTCTTTTCTAGGGGACATCGTGGTGTGTCAACCCCTCCCCTCATCTTGCCTGAGATGTAGATCCCCAGTAAACTGAACTATAATGGAGCTATTCCCTAATAGAGTGATCACATGGCATATCTTTCTGTTCTCTCTTTTCACTTACAAATAGGACAATCATTTGCAAGTTTATGTGATTTAAAATGCAACTAAAATATTATTAAATATGTCTTATAGAATGTATTAAAAAACATTGGGATGTGAAAACTGAGAATAGCCCTTTAAACATGTGTTTTGACTTAGCTTTTTTTTTTTGCATTGCTTTGTTACTTTTTATTTTTTGTAAATATGGTGACTGGATGAAATCTCTGTGATGTCATTACACTGTCACATATAAACTGGTGATGTATCTGTTGAAGACACTCCCCTGATGAAGGCTGAGTGCTGAAGTGTTGCGGTATCTAGCTCCGGTGTTGCGCTGAATAAACTTTACTGCATTTTGGCAATTAAATGGTGGTTTGAGTTTCTGTGAGTGCTGGGACCTCTAGAAACTGATTAATCAGTGTAGACCAAACATGAGTGTGCATTACTATTTATATCATCTCCATTTTAAAAGCAATATTTTGTCATATATTTACATGTTTTAGAAGCAATTTTTTGCAAATATCTCAAAGCAAAATCAAATTAATTTTTCTCAGTCTTTAATATATCTTCATTATAAATGGCTATCTAAACTTAGAAAATGGGCTAGATTGTAGGAGCTGTTTGATTGGCTGAGAGCCACAGCAGAGGGGGTACATTAAGTTTCAATAGATGCCTGCATGGAAACAAGTGCGAACTCGGGGTGCCCCATTACTGAGAGTATACATGGGTACCCTGAATGTTCAAAGAAAGTAGCCGACATTTCTTGCCCCTCACTCAGTTAGGTGTGAGGGCGAGGCCAACTAATTTTTCTGACAAAGCATAAGCGGGTTTCCACTTTAAAATATTAGTGCTGCGCACATTGGTACTAAGCTGCCACTCTGCTGCCAAAAAACATTTTTCCTAAATTTGAAGTACTAGCCAAGCTAGCATGTTATGCATAAGCATTATCACAGGCAGTCCCGCCACTTCTGCTGCTTCACCTGACTGCATTTCATGCTTGCAGAAAACAAACAGAAAACACTTGTTTTTAAATCAATTACCTTACTGTGGCTCCTTACGCCCTCTGCCATTCTTAACTCATAAGCGTTCCCTCCCGCGATCACCGCAGAAGATACAGACATTCCTGGCAACATTTCCAGGAGCACTGGCCTCCTATAGCAGCGCCCTCTACTGACAGCTCTGACAAACTGGGAAATGCAACTGACAGGCAGGGATTACTTTACATAAAACTTTATTTTTAATATATTTGAAAGATTTTATTTTCATTCTATTCCAATATTTCTACTAAAAAACTTAAACTCATACCCATTTTCTATTTTAATAATACCCTCAGGGTGAAGCGGTATGGGCACCGGACCTTCCAAGGGCTATAAGGCCCTCCGCCTGCGGCATCGAGCATCATTACACCCCTGGGTGATCCAGTATTGTCTAATACCACCCACCCTGTCAGGTAAAATTGCTTGCTTAATCAACTACAAAGAGAATAAGCCCCATTTAAAAAAATGTATCCTGATACATCAAAGTCATGCATATTAATTTACTAGTCTATATCAGTATTCAGTACTTCTCTACCTGATTTATAAATCTAAGTCCTTCTGACAGAGAAAGTCAAGCAGTACATGATATTACCCAAATTATGTATTATACTGAATGCCAAACTAGGTTCATTCATTTGGCTAATTTTGAATTCTTACACTCAAAACCAGTTTTCCTAAAGGATTAAATGAAGATTTAGATATGATAATTTTTATAATTATAGTTTGATCATGGCCCATTGAGATTTCTGTGTACTCTCTGACAATATCTGGTTATGGAAAACAACAGCACAGATCTCATGTTTTCATTGTAGACTTGAATGTAGAGAACACTTACACATGTGAAAGAGTATGCACCAGGCTGTGGTGCTCTCGAACAAAAAATGACATTCAACACTGAAAATACAGGCACTTACCACCACATATAGTACTGACACCATCAATAGTGTATGAAGGAGGAAATTTATTGCATAAAATAAAATCAAAAAGTGTCCTCCTTTCAGTGTTTTCAGTGCTGAATGTAGAGAACATCTCTAGCAAACAGATGCTTAAGTACTAGACAGAAGGTTGGGTGAGTTTAGGTATACAGTATGCCAGCAAGACTTACTAGGCAAACATGTGTTCTGTGGTACTGGGTGTTAGACCCAGTTACCAGGATATGGCACACCTAGGGTTTGGCATGCAATTTATCTGGAATAATGTTCTGCAGCATGGTTGGGGATTTGGGACTCTGTCTAACAATGCCAGGCCTCCCCCAGCTGCAGCTGCTAGTGATGCTCTATTTTGTGGCTCACCATTATCTTCTGATACTCAGCTCAAAGTCCATGCGGCCTTGGCCAGTCATCATGTTTCCTTATCTAAGACTGGGTCATGGGTGGGAGGTGCACCCCAGTGCTCTGAATGTCCTCTCTCTTTGCAGCATAATTATGCCAGCAGACAAGGTGCCACCTTGCAAATGAGAAAAGCAGATAGCTATCAGTTTATGGAACACAGGCAGCAAAGTAATATGGAATGACTGCAGACTCATCAGAAGGGCCCATACCCCCCAACAGTAGACCCTATCATGGTCCCTCTAGCAATTGCTCAACAGAGTCAGGGTTACAAGGAAGTAGGCATTGGATGGTGTGTGTGACCTGCACAGCTCAGGGACACACCCATGGGCATGTCCACCACAGGCTGATCAGACAATGGGTGAGGCCAGTGCTTTGAATGTCAACAATAAAAGAGCCCCCATCACAGTGTACCATGTACTGTACATTGCGGTCATACAGTGCTCAGTGGTGTTTTGTGAGGGTCATGGTAGTATTGGTGTTTATGTTTACGTGCACCTGAATGATAATATTTGGGCACTGTGGGTTGTTCCAATCTGTAGCCAGGGTGCGCAGGTCAGGGATGGGTGTTGTATCATAATGTGTGCCCTGTGTGTTGTGTGTCATGTCTGTGGGTGGTGTTGGTACCACTGCCTTTATGACCCATGTTACTCATGCTGTCAACCTGTATGCCTTTATGACCCATGTTACTCATGTGGTCAACCTGTAAAGGAGTGTGTGACATAGTTTGGTGTGGCTGACCCATGCTGTTTTTCACTGTTTTACCTGAAGTAGAGGTGGAAGGAGCCACAGGTAGTACACCTGGGCAATTCAGATAGTGGAGCACACATGGGAAATGATTTGCGGGTGCCAGGGTGGCACACAGAGTACAGCAGTAGTTCATGTATAGTTTGTTCACTGACATCACTGTGCTATTCAAGATATGACTTTAAGGGCCTGCAGATGACAAGTTTTACAGTGAATTTTGACACCTGATTAAAAAGATACAGTACAGGTGTTGCAATCCCCATGCCCACTGCGGATGGACACTTTTGCAGATGACTGGTAACAGCCATTCCTAACAGCATCAACAATGGCCAAACAAGCCACTGCCAGATCAGCTCGCCCCATGCACGTCATTCTGAGCTACTGTGGAACACCGAACTGTTGGGTGTACATGGCGAATACAACCATGGACTAGCATGCCACCTTCTCTACTGCGTGTTCACTGTTACTGCTCTCAGAGAGTTTGCAGACATTATGCTTCTTGAGAGTGAGGATCTGGGATTGATGTTGCTGGCATTCTAAGTGGGAGAGAGAAGAAGCCAGGTCATTCTTGGAGCACCAGAACCCTGTCCTTGAGAAAATCACAACCACCACACCTATTCTGTCCCTGACAAATGATGGGGCATGGATATCAAAAACTGCATGTGTCCTGCTTTGGTTATTTTGAGACTGGAATCTAAATCATTGATACTGTATATGTGCATGTTTGGCATGTGTAGTAGGAACAGAAACATAGAGCTTGTTGGCAGAAAATGCCCACTTGGCCCACTCAGTTTGCCCAGGTGGTCCCCGCCTAGTCCGTCCCCACAGACCCTAACTGGTGTCCAGGGACCCTCCATCATCACTATTTACGGATATTCCCTGTATCTATCCCACACATGCCTGAAGCCCCCTACTGTTTTTGCCTCCATCACTTCCAATGGCAGTCTGTTCTAGGCATCCACCACTCTTTCAGTGAAGTAATACTTCCACACATCCCTCTTAAACTCCCCCTCTCCAGCTTCATTACATGCCCTCTGGTGCTGGTGCTCTTTCTCATTTGCTTGGCCCCCCTCCTGCACCCTGTTAACTCCTGTGAGATACTTGTAGGTCTCTATCATGTACTCTCTCACTTTTCTTTCTTCCAGGGTGCATATGCTGAGATCCCTCAGTCTCTTCTCATAGGGCTTTTGATGCAACCCCTGCACCATTTAATTTACCCTGCTCTGCAGTGCTGCCTCCTCCCTGTCTATATATTTTCTGAGATGTGGGCTCCAGAACTGGACATGATACTCCAGGTGGGATCCCACAGGCGAACGATACAGTGACAACACCATCTCCCTCCTCCTGCTGGAGATACCTCACCCTATACATCCAAGCATCCCACTAGCCCTTCCCACTGCTTTGTAACACTGCCATGCCACTTTGAGGTCATCAGATATGATAACCATAAAGTGCCTTTCCTGTCTTGTAGTTGTTAGTACTGCCCCTCCCCCCATCCTAAACTGATCTCCTTAGTTTCTGTGCCTTAGGTGCATGATTTTGCACTTTTTGGCATTGAACCCAAACTGCTGTATTTGATCATTCCTTGAGTTTCCCAAGGTCCCTATGCATTATCTCCATCTCCTCCTGAGTGTCCACCCTATTACAGATTTTGGTGTTATCGCCAAGAAAAGGCCTATGTTTCCTTCCAGTTCTTCTGTAATGTCAGTGATGAAGATATTGAAGAGGACTGGTCCCAGTACTGAGTCCTCTGACACCCAGCTCATCACTCTTTCCTCATTAGAGTGAGTGCCATTAACCACCACCCTCTGTCGCTTATCCATTAATCAGTTCCTTACCTAATTCACCACCTTGGGTCCCACCCATGTGCTGCTCAATTTCTTTACCAGTCTCCTGTGCAGCATAGTGTTGAAGTCCTTGTTAACGTTCAGATAGACCATGTCCACTGCCCTCCTCTGTTCTATTTCCCTATTTGTAACCAATTTCTTAAGCCTTAGATTCCTAATATTAAAGAATATACCAGACCAATCAGAAAATAGACAGGAACGATTAGAATGTAGATTGCAGGGCTCAGAAACCAGCTGAATGTTGTGGAAAATACGTTCTCAGACTAACACACAAAATCTAAACTTTACTTCTCTTTGCCTATGAAGTGTCCAATGTTTTTTTTATTATTATTATTTCTGTGGCCTTTTCTGTTTTCAGCAGTTTGCACACATTTCCCACATGTTGCTAAATTATAAAGTATTTAGTCCAAATGTTTACTTGCTAATCTGATTCTCCAGCTGCCTCACACTTAAAAGTCCAGGGGACCGATTCTTAAAAATTGGCACAAGTTACGCCAAAGGTGGCTTGTGCCAATCACCCATGCACCATGAACTCTGCATCTGATTCTCTATTAGGCAGGGTCCCTGTGGCAAAGTCTCATGGCTTGCAGCTACTCTAGCAGTACATCAAACAAAGGGCACACCTGGACAGGTTGCTACAAGCCTGCAGCAATGTGCAGAAGCAGACTGGACTAGTAATTCCCTAGCCCCGATCTCAGGTGATAATAATTAAATGAACCCTGGTGGTCTAGTGGACTGTGGGAGCTCCAATCCACCATTGTATCAAATTTAAATGTACCTGGTGGTCTAGTGGTCCATAGGAGCCCTGATCCTCCATTAAATCACATTTAAATAACCTGGTGGTCTAGTGAACCCCCCACCCATCAGTGCCCTACCACCCCAGTCCCCCTCAACCTGTAACGGAGCCAGCGACTGGCACAGCTCACTGCTCACCACTGCACCAGCCAAGGACTGAGCCCTGAATGAGCGTGTACTGTATATAGTACATGCTCAGTGATTGACAGCTGCTCACTCACTGAGCGTGTACTATATACAGTATGCACTCATTCAGAGCTCAGTCAGTGGCTTGCCATGTACGTGAGTGGTGGGCTGTACCAGTCACCGGGCCATGCTACGGTTAGAGTGTTAGGTACTGCAGTGTGGGTGTCCACTAGATCATGGGAGATTAGGATTACAAGGCCCACTAGACCAGCAGAGGTTCTTTAATTATAATTACTGGAGATCAACATTTTGGGGGCACTCAGGGATACTTTGAATGGTAGAACAGGGGATCAGGGCTCCCACAGTCCACTAGACCACCAAGGTTCTTTTGATCTTTATTATGGGAGATCGGGGATTGGGGCACTGTATATATTATAAGTTGGTATCAGGGGGTGGGTGCCACTAGACTACCAGGGATTTATTGCATATTAACAGAGGTGATCAGGACTGGGGTGCGGGACCATGGCACATTGCTGTAAAGTGCTCAACTTACCCAGAAGGCAAGTTTCTAAGTACCCTTAGACCAAGGGTACTTAGAAATTCACCCTCTGGGTGACTTTTGTGAATCCCGATTGAGGAGCTTTGGCAGCCTGCATCTGCTGCATGCCCCTGGCACCTTGGTGTAGTGTATTTTGTGGCACAGGGGCTGTGCAAGCCCAGTTCGAGGACAGGCAGCCTGCAGGCAATGCAGGCTTCTTTTATGAATCATTACCAGTGCATTGTTTGGTGCAAGGGGCACTTTGCTTCATTCTTTGTAGTGCAAGCCCCATGCACTATGCTGGGAGCTTTGAGCATGGGGCCCCAGGAGTTTCCTAGAACAATGTTTTCTCTTGAACATCTAAGTTTGAGGAGAGCTGTGTAGTCCAATGATTTCTATGCTCTGAAAAAGAATAAAAGCAGGATTTTCAAAGAGCCGGCCACAGCCTTAGCGTCCCTGTTTTGGTTGTGTGCTGATTTCCATGCAAATGCAACAGGAAATGTGCATCCTATTCTCATACATCCTGACACATGTGCAGCATTTTCTGCAGTTTATTGCACTTTTGGATGTAACTGCAGTACTTGCACCCATTTTTTGGACACAAGTGCGCACTTCCATCTCAAATGTTACACTAACTTTCTTTTCTCTAACTTTTGTGATGAAGGTGTGTACTTTCATACTGAAAACTAGGATGCAAGTCTTTCAAAATCCCCTCTAGCAGTTTTTAAGAGTTGTAACCTCATACAGGTCTGCAAAATGCTCAGTTTTCTTACTGTATGTGTTCTAACTTTTTTAAGACAAGCTGGGTGTAGCATACTGCATGGAATGAATCCATTCTAAAGTCTAAAGTGAAATGCAAAGTATCGCAGGTATACAAATCATTTAGTGTCTGGGGGAAGGGGAAATGTCTCAACTGGTGCTACACTTTGCTAGCCATGTCATTACTCAAACCTCACCACAGCCAAATCACACACTTTAAATGTTGCAATAATGTTGGAAATCTGCACAAAAGAATATGTGTGACTCCCAGAAGCACTGCAAACTCCACTTGTTGCTTAAAAATGTTAAAGCAGATTGAAAACAGGAAATAAATGTCAAATGTCCTGAAGTGACTCACAATTCTGAAAGTGCGCAAAGTTATAGAGCAGACGGGGTACAGCCACTTGTAGAGTGGGAGGTTGAGGAAGTACTGGCTGCTCCTCTGACAGCCCTATTCAACTTTTCACTAAAAACAGGCATGGTGCCGGAGGACTGGAGGAAGGCAGATGCAGTCCCGCTTAATAAAAGCGATATCAGGGAGGAGACTGGCAGCTATAATCTGGCCAGTCTGGCATCAGTGGTAAAGAAGTTCATGGAGTCACTTCTAAAAGAAAAGATTGTGGAGTATCTTAAGACCAGAGGGTTACAGGACCCAAAACAGCACCGATTCATGTAGGGTGGGAGGTCATGTCAGACAAATATGATAGATTTCCTTGACTGGGTGGCAATGGAAATAGATCAGCATGGTGTGATGGACTTGGCCTACTTAAATTTTAGCAATAAATTTGACACTATACCACATACCAGACTCATAAGGAAACTGGACAGCTTAAGGATGTTTCCAAAGGAGGAACACTGGATAAGAAATTGGATAATGGACAGGTGACAGAGGGTGGTGGTAAACAGAGTTCACTCTGGGGAAGTGAGGGCGACCAGTGAGGTACCTCAGGGCTCAGTACTAGAAACATAGAAACATAGAATTTGACAGCAGATAAGGACTGCTTGGCCCACCTAGTCTGCCCATTTTCCTACCTAACAGATAAGCTGCAGATCCTAGTTAACCAACAGCTTACTTCCTCCTATCCCCCACTAGGACTGCCTTATCTCTGTCCCATGCATTCTTGAATTCCCTAACTGTTCTTGACTCCACAACCTCCTCAGGGAGGCTGTTCCATGCATCCACAACCCTCTCCGTGAAAAAATACTTCCTCACTTTGCCTCTGAGCCGTTCCCCTCTATCTTCAAATTGTGCCCCCTTGTTCTTGCACATCTCTTTTTCTGAAAGATGCTACCCTCTTGGACTTTGTTGATTCCCTTGCGGTACTTGAAAGTTTCTATCATGTCCCCTCTCTCCCTTCTTTCCTCAAGGGTATACATATTAAGCTCCATTAGTCTTTCTTCGTATGTCTTCTGGTGCAGACCCTGCACCATTCTGGTTGCCCTCCTCTGGACAGCCTCCACTCTGTCTATGTCTTTGCGGAGATGGGGTCTCCCAGAACTGCACACAGTACTCCAGATGGGGTCTCACCAACTGTCAGTACAGAGGGATAACAACTTCCTGTTTTCTACTATTGATGACTCTTCCTATGCAACCCAGTATCCCCCAGCCTTCCTTACTGCCTTCTCACATTGCTTGCCCACCTTTAGGTCATCCGATTTATAATTACCCCCAGGTCCCTTTCCATTTTTACTGTTGTCAGTATCTCCCCCCCCATTGTGTACTCTTCCCCTGGGTTTTTTGTTTCCCATGTGCATTACCTTGCACTTCTTTGCATTGAATCTGACCTGCCATACATTTGACCATTCCTCCAATCTTGCCAAGTCCCTTCTCATCCTTTCCACTCCATCTTGTGTATCAACCCTGTTGCAGATCTTTGTGTCATCTGCAAAGAGACATACTTTTCCTTCCAGTTCCTCTGCAATGCCACTTATAAAGACATTAAAAAGGACCTGTCCCAGTACTGAACCCAGCGGTACCCCACTAGTAACCCTCCTTTCTTCACTGTGTACTCCATTTACTACTACCCTTATGTCCTGTTGTCTAACCAATTTTTTACCCAGGCTACCACCTTGGGGCCCACTCCAAGGCTGGCTAACTTGTGTATTAATCTTTTGTGTGGGACTGTATCAAATGCCTTGCTAAAATCTAGGTAGGCCATGTCCACAGCCCCTCCCTGGTCTACTACTTTGGCCACCCAGTCAAAGAAATCTATTAAATTCATCTGACACAACCTTCCCATCATGAATCCATGCTGCCTTGGGTCCTGTGCCCCACTGACCTGAAGGTACTCAACAATTCTTTCCTTCAGAAGTGATTCCATCATTTTCCCTACCACTGAGGTCATACTAACTGGTCTGTAGTTTCCTGCCTCTGTCCTGCTCCCACTTTTGTGAAGAGGAATCAGATCTGCCCTCTTCCAGTCCTCAGGTACCACCCCATCCTCCCATGATTTGTTAAAGAGAGTAGTCAGCGGTGTCACTAGTTCTACCCTTAGTTCTTTTAGAATTCTTGGGTGAATCCCATCAGTGCCCATTGCTTTGTCCACCTTCAATTTTATTGGTTCTTTCAGAACCCTTTCTTCTGTAAATGGAATGGTATCGACCCCCATCTTTAGAGTGTTTCTCTTGTTTGGTTTAGGTGCCTCCCCCTCCTCTTCCTTTGTGAATACTGAGCAGAAATATTCGTTCAGTATCCCTGCTTTTTCACTGTCCCCCTCCACCCACATTCCCTCCCCTTTATTCAGCCTCAGTATCCCTCCTTTGGTCTTTCTTTGCTCCCTAATGTACCTATAAAAGGTCTTATCCCCCTTCTTAACAGAATTGGCTATCCTTTCCTCGGTTTGGGCCTTTGCTGTTCTGACCGCCTTCCCAGCCTCTTTCTGCTTTAACTGATAAAGTTCTCTGTCCTGCTCCTTCTGTGTTTCTTTATATTTCCTGAATGCTATCCTTTTCTCCTTAACCTTCCCTGCCACCTCTTTTGAGAACCATAGCGTTTTTTTCCTTCGTTGTGTTTTATTGATTTGCTTTACACAAAGGCTTGTTGTCTCTGTGATGGCTGTTTTGATTACTCCCCATTGTTCCTCCACCCCTCCTTCTTGCCTGTTTTCTTGTGCTTTTCTAAGGCACTCTCTCATTTTCCCAAAGTCAACCCTTCTAAAGTCCAATACTCTTGCTTTTGTATGGCTAGATTGTATGGCTGTGTTTATCGTGAACCACACTGTTTGGTGGTCGCTGGTTCCCAGATGGCTACCCACCTCTAAATCTGAGATTCTTTCTCCATCCCCATTTGAGAGTACCACGTCTAAGATTGCTCCCTCCCGAGTGGGTTCCAATACTAGCTGTCTGAGGCATGCTTCCTGTAGGGCATCAAGAATGACCCTGTTCTTGGATGTGCCTGCAGCAAAGGTGCTCCAGTTAACATCTGGCATTTTCAGCTCCCCCATCAACAATATCTCCCCTTTTTCTGCCATTCTAAGGAAGCCTTCTATCATTTCCTTGTCCATTCCCTCCCCCTGAGATGGTGGTCTGTATACAACCCCCATGTGGATTGTGGTGCCATTTCCTGTCTCCAGGGTTACTCAAAGTGCCTCATCTGCTCCCTGTTTACTCTTTAGTTCTGTTGCTTTAATCCCTTCCTTTACATAGAGAGCTACTCCTCCTCCTCTTTTACCCTCCCTGTCCCTCCTGTAGATTGTGTATCCTGGTATGTTGACATCCCAGTCATGGTTCTCTGTGTACCATGTTTCTGTGACTGCCACGATATTCAGGCAACCCTCTTCCATCAAGGCCACTAGTTCAGAGAGCTTGTTACACAGACTACGGGCACTGGTACTCATCACCCTTCACTTTTTGATAGCCTTACTCCTTTTAGCCCCATTCCTGTCCTTACTGCCTTTGCCTTTTTTCACTTTACCTCTGTCCTGCTCCCTAATAACTTCTCTACCTTGGTGTTTACCTCACTAATTACTGTGTTTTGTGGGGGGAGGCTGGGATTTCCCTGCTCCTTTTCAGTGCCTCCCCCCTTGGCTAGTTTAAATGCTTGCCAAGGAATCATTTACTGCGATACTGCGATCAGTCCCCCTTTAATGTCTTTATACTTGACATTGCAGATGAACTAGAAGGGAAGGTATGCCTCCTTGCAAGTATCATTAACATCTGTTATAAGGAAGACACTCCAGAGGGGGTGGAAAGAGCATGCAGAAACTGGAGAAAACTCAAGGAATGTTCAAGGGCACAGCAGCTGAGTTTCAATGTGAAAAAGTTAAAAATCATGCACCTAGAGCACAAAACCACAGAGTCAGAGTACAAAATGGGAATACTTGGACACAAGTCTGTGAAAATCCCCACTTAACTGTTTTTAAGAGTTAGAACCTCTAAGAAATCCTCAGCTTTCCTATTGTATGTGTTCTAATCTTTTTAAGAAAAGTTGGGTGTAACATACTGCATGGAAAGAATGCCTTCTAAAGCCTTTAGTGAAATGTAAAGTATCATAAGTGTGCAAACCCTTTTTTGTGTGTGTGTGTCGGGGGGGCTGTATAAGAAAGCTCTCAACTGGTACTATGTTTTGCTGATCATGTCATTACTCAAACCTCACCGCAACCACATCACACACACTAAATGCTACAATGTTACAAATCTGTACGAAAGAGTATGCATCACTCCCAGAGGCATTTCAAGCTCTGCCTGTTTCTTTAGAATGCTAAATCAGACTGAAAACATGAAATACATTTCAAATGTCCTAATGGGGCTCTCAAATCTTCAAATCTGAAACTGGACAAAGCTATAGAACCAGACAGGATATACTCATGGGTAATGTAAGGTGATGCACCTAGGATTTAACAACAGTAAACACCCTTATTATTTAGGAAAGAACAGACTGCCTGAGACAGCACTCAAGAAAGACCTTGGGGTATACATTACAGATACACTAAACTTTTCCAAGCAAACTAATGCCACTACAAGTAAGGCTAACAAAATCTTATGGATCATTAAAAACATAAGGTCAAGAAAGAAAAAAATTTAGTCTAATTATACACATCCTACATTAGGCCGACACGTAGATTACTGTTCCCAGTTGTGGTCCCCAGTCAAAAAGGATATTGGTGCTGTGCAGAATTTTCAAATTCCAGCAGAACAAATTTTCACAGAATTTCTGAAATTCTGCTGAAAGTCTGCTGAATTTTGCCAGAAACGGAACGATGGAATTCTGCAACAGAAAATGGCTGTAGAATGATTTTCCATAGAAAAATCGCTGTTTCACAGAATAATATTCAGCGGTTCCTAATATTTTCTGCAGACTTTGTTGTGGAATGATTTTCAATGGAAAAATTCTGTGGATCACAGCAGGTGGAATTCCACAGAAGAACCAGTGAACTTCTGGTGGAAATTCCACTGGCAGAATGGTTATTCAACGCTAATTTCACCGGAGTACTTCTTCACTGAAAGAGTGGTAGATTCCATTGAACAGTCTTCCAGTGGGGATTGGAGGGTGAAAACAGTGGTGGGTATCAGTCATGCATGGGATAGGCACAACAGAATCTTAGCTGGGAAGCAATGGGAAGGAAGGCAGAGATCAGGTAGCATCTGCAGTAACAGGATAGGATAGGCAGGGAAAAAATGGGCAGACTGGGTGGGCCAAGTGGTCTTATCTGCTGTAAGATTCTTTGTTTTTATGTCTCTGTTTTACAAGACTGGAGAGAAAGAGTGAACTAAAATGAAATCCAACTGAATAGATACAACAGTTCTACCATAATATGAATGGATACTTTAATACTTAAAGAAAGTACAATTCCATGACACATTGGAACGGCTCTTTCTAAATAGGGAATGGTAGGCATTCTAAAGCACCCACATTCCATGGCTATGGGGAAAGTATGAGCTAGTGTTGAATTTGTATTGGGTGAGTGGGCTGAAATTTGGTACGTTTACTTTTGATTTGTCCCACCTGAACCTTTGGTCCACTTTGACCTTCAGCCAAGTAAGTAAACAAATAACACTCTAGCTCTTTCCAGGTGGCCAGAGCTAGGGAAAGGGGAAATTGTTTAACCAGGAAAGGCACACTAAGCCAGAGCTTGTTTCCAGGTGTGACTTGAGAGCACAAGGAAGTTAAGTGACTTGCTCAGGGTCACACAGTATGCAAGTGGAAGCTGTGGGATTCAAACCCAGGTCTGGTCTGCTGGCTGTTACCAGATTTGCAGTTCAGAGCCTTAGACCACTGTGCTATACTGCCTAGTCATAGGGCCACTCATTTCTCCATCCCAGTTACTTTCCAGCCCTCTACCCCCTCCCCAACATTTTATGAATAAAAATAAAACTCTGTCTCCTGGCACTGTGCCTGGTGCTGACTGAAATATGTTTTAAAAAACTGACTGGCAGAATAGGGGAGGGTGGAAGAGATTTGAATTGACTGGAGTTGGCTGGAGGGGTGGAGCTGAGCCTCTTACCTTTATTGTTAGGCTGCTAGATCCCCTACACCAAGAATCCAGCATGTCTTTGGTTATAGTGTCAAATATAGGGGCAGGATTTTCAACCACCTGGACACATGCTGCGTCCACAGAGATATGTCCAGATGGGTATCCCTTGATAAGGGTGAGTCAAATTAAGTAACTCAGTTTGAGCAAACTCAATTTGACCACCTGCAAGGATAGCGAGGGTGAATAGATAGTGAGTGTCAGGGTACAATAACTGCAATGGAAGGATAGAGTGATGGTAGGAGGCAGCTGACATAAGGATATGGGAGGTAGTTTGGCCAGGCACTTCCAAGTTGGCCATCTGGTCTTGTGGAGGTAGTACATGTCTGTTGTAGAAGAGGTCGCAAGTTCTGAGCTGGCTAGTAGTGGGTAGATAATTTTTATTTTTTGTGTGTTTGGGACTTAACTTTTTTGGTCTCCCATTCCTCAGTCCCCCAGATTTGTGCCCCATGGTCCCCTGTCCCCCTGTTCTGATGTCTTGAGTCCACCTCCCAAATAGCCCCCCAAGGTGTCTCCTGTACCCCAGTATCAGACCACCCTTGGAGTTGATTATAATAATAATAAAGGGGTGAGGGGGTAAAAACCCCCACATGAGGGGGTGCAGGTGGTGTTGCCCCCACATATAAAATGTATGGTACATATCGGGTCCTGGAGAGTGTGTAGGGACCATCACTGATGTGGGTTTTGGTGTAGCGCACAGTCACCATATTGGTTTTTAGTGATGTGCATTCGCTGAGATGCCTGGCACTGTTTTTAGTTTGCTGTTATAACATAGAACCGTCCAGATGTTTGCACCCTATTCA
This sequence comes from Neoceratodus forsteri, assembly GCA_016271365.2. Lineage (NCBI taxonomy): Eukaryota > Metazoa > Chordata > Ceratodontiformes > Ceratodontidae > Neoceratodus > Neoceratodus forsteri. The sequence goes on from CM028129.1 coordinate 32,487,865, forward strand.
TAGACATCTGGATGCATTTGAGACAATTCCAGCAGTTTAGGGCAATTTCGTCCACAACTGTGGGAATCATGTCCATATTCTAGATGCAAATGTGGAATTATATCCCCGGAGACTAACCAGCATTTCATGGACTAACTCCCGGGATGGATTTTGGCACCTGCATCTGAAAAAGTGACATGGGGCTTTTAACCGCCTTGAGTGTCCAAATTAAAGCCAAACTCAAGTTGCAGATTTCCTCATTTGCTTACCCTTGTAATAGGGTACACGCTTACACTCTGCTTGGTCACAACATTTCTAAATGTAAAACATACCATTAGCCTGGCCTGAGCGGATTTTCTCTTTTTTAATCAGACCTTTGATGATTGGTGTATTTATTTAAAATCTGATAAATCCATGAACATAAAGCCCATTTCTATAGGTGGCAATATATACAAGTATAACACTTTAGACAAACATTTATGTAACCCCTAGGCGGCGCTATTCTAAGGGCTACTACCCCGCCAGTATGGCAATACACAGGTTATGGGGCCTGAATTCTGTAATCCGGTGCCTCCACCCAGAGGAATAGTATTGGGGTAGCTCAACTGCTCTGGAATAGCCCTCTGGGACACTTTAGTGCAGCATGAGAGGGGTGCTGCACTTCTGAGGTGCCGTCTTTCGGATGAGACGTTAAACCGAGGTCCCATCTGCCTGGATTGGTGGTAGTTCAGGTGGATGTTAAAGATCCCATGGCACTTATCGAAAAGAGTAGGGGAATTTCCCGGATCCTGGCCAAATTTCCCTCATTCACTAAAAATATCACCAACAGCTTCATCTGGTTCAAGGTCAGTTGGCATTCATCTGTATCCCCCTCCCCCGGGTCGTGCCTGAAAATAGGCAGGATTTGTCTAGTGCACTTACCCGGTCAACAAAAACTAAAATAAAAATAAAAAATATAACCACCCACCAACCCTTCTAGTGGCCTACATAATAACACAATGGTACATTCACATTCAGTAGACAGCAGTAATAGTATGTTCACACCTGTTTCACTTACCACCAGGGCTGGATCTGCTGCAGCTGCCCTGGATACCCCTGGAAATAAGATCAGCAATGCAGCAATACAATCTTACCACTGTAACCCAACTAATAATATGCACACTAGCCAGGCCTTGTTGTGAGGTCTGCGGTCCATTGCCACATTAACTGACAACTGCTATAAAACTGTCGTTCAGCTGTTTCACCTCATGTGGTACTTATGTACCTCCAATACGTGTCCTAGCTGTTGCTACCTTTGTGCCATCAGTGAATGTCTGTAACACTGGTTGCTCTTTGAGTCAGTTTCTGTATGAACTGCACCACTGTATTTTTTTTTGTATTTGTTTCTCATGACAGGTGCCTTTGTAAATGAGTCCTTGACTCAAAGGTCTGTAAAACCGATACTCTAATAAATAAATAAAAAAAATAAACATGAAAAAAGATAATCAGATCTATTTAGGGGCAGTAAATAAGGGAGGGGTTTGAATCTAGCTGAATGATTAGCAATCTGATGTAAGTCAGGATTGTTCAGCGTGCACTGTAAGTCCCAATTAGAAAGTACAACAAGCCTGGGTACACAGTATGTCATGCAGGCTAGCCTGAAGCGTTGCCCAGGGTGGCCTGCATTGCAGCTGTTGTCGGGGGCTCTTAAGAAAGGAAAAACATTTAAACATGCACACAGCCCAATTATTTGTAATCCAAGCCTGATGGCTCAGTCTATTGCATTAACCCAGAAAAATATACAATTAGATGGTACCACAATGATTTTTGCTTTTGTTGCAGGGAGCTACCCTGGATTGTACTCAAGCTACCCAGACCAGGTTGCAGGACAGGTGAGATACCTCTGCCATGGGCAGTTCAAAGGCAGGAGAACATGGCAGGAAGGCCAGCAGAGCCTATTCTCGCCCGATTCCCCTACGCTCCTTCTGAGAGCAGCACCTTGAAAGCTCGAGCTGTTCACTCTTCCACCTCCAGCTCTAACTGATCCACTGCTTCAGGTGGGTATGACCATTTCCTTTTTAATCCAAAAGGTTCTGTTGGCTGAAGGAACTGTCAGTCACAGTAAGGGCTCCCCCTCCAGGTCCATTTGGGTGCCAACACTTAAAACTACAAAAACTACAGAATTCCTTCCCACAAGACCCCTGAGCACAGTCTCCATTTTAGGTCCCCAGTGGTTCAATTCGTCCAAATACTGGAAGTACAGAACCTAACATGGGGGCTCCCATCCAAATGTTTGAGCTGCAATAAAAGAATGTTAGACAAACCTCTCTATCTTTACTGTAACAGCAAATAAACAGTAAACAATCACAGTTCCTATGGAAAGCTCCTTCTGTGCAAGTAGTGACTGCAGAATGAAGCAGAATAACATGCTGGCAGGCTGGTCACAAGCTATAAATCACTCTGACCCATCCCAGACTAATTTCTAAATACAGATTAGCTATTTTCTTAAAGAGACAGGCACGGAGAGGCTCACTAAGGCACTCTCACACACACACAAGTTGAACTATTGAAGACAGAACACCAGCCTGACAGTGGGCATTAGGGAGCCCAGGAAGACATTATAGTAAACCCAAATTTGTAGGGGTTTACACTCTTCCCTGCCTGAAAAGCCTTAGTGTCCACGTCAAGTCTACACATACTACAGTATAAGATTCTATCTAAAACACTATACGTGAAACACATGCATGTTTCATTTGGTATACCATAAAATAAAAACTGATGCATCAGTAAAGTAGCTAGTCATAACAATACAGTATTACCATACTTTTCCATTTGCAATGAACATTTTCATAGCAACACATTTTCATACATTTTCATAAACATGTTAGCAGATTCAAACAGTCAAACACACTACTCTTCAATCAATCAATTCATTTGTATACTGCAACTCTTAGAATTCTAGTATGCATTACCTCCTGCATAATACCTCACATGACTTGGGACCTATCCCTATCAGCTACCCTGGGGCTGCAGAGGCAAGGGTGTCAGTACACTGATTGGAGAGTTTCACTATTTTATTTATTTATTTAAAAGTTTTTATCAGGAAAGGCATATTGAGCAGGCAGCTGCTCAATTCCAGATGCGTCTAGGGTGGGGGGATGTCATAGGAGACAGTACAACAGTATACAACAACAATGTGAGACACAGCACATTATATAAAATGTATACAATACATACACATAAGGGTACAATGCAGATATACAGAGCACTTATTACAAAATAGACATATAGTACAATATAATACAATCCCCAATGCTAACAGTGAGATAATGTGACACAATCAGTGAGTTAAGCAGGCAGCAGGGACTGCCATGCACAATCAGGTTGAAGTGCTCAGGCCTAAGTCTGGAAATGGAAGGGTTAGGCACATGTGCAGGTTGGATAGAAGTGGGCTTTGAGTAGAGACCTGAGGCAGTGAGTGGAAGAAACATGCAGAATGGATGAGGGTACTGAATTCCACAGTTCAGGTATGCGATATGAAAAGGCTGCCTGACCTGCAATGGTGGACATGTGCAGAACAGCCAAGGAGTGGGTGTCATGGTATCTGAGGGAATGCGAGGGGGGGAGGCGAGGATAGGGCTGAAGAGAGGTAATGGGGTGGGGACTGGGACCAGTACTTGGCCATGAGCCTAGCACAATGGAACTGCCTCCAATTCTGAAGTGAGTGGAGGCCTAGGGTTTGATAGAGGACACAGTGATGGGTGCTGAGAGGGACAGTCAAGAATGAAATGGCAGGAGTGGAAGAGGTTATTCAGTCTGGTTAAGGACGTTTTGGGAGCAGTACTGTAGACTACATCACCATAGTCTACAATTGGGAGAATCATTTTCTGTGCAATAGCATGGCGAGCCGGCAGTGGAATACATTCACGGTTGCGATACAAGGCACCCAGCTCGGGATGCAGCTTCTTTTGGATGGCCTTGATATGTACAGAAAAGTCTAGGTGTTGGTCGAGCCAAACTCCAAGGTATTTAAAGTAGGTGCAGTCCTCCAGCTTTGTCCCATTCAGGGTGTGGAAGGTGGGGAGGGAGGGGAGCCGACAGTCTCTGCCTTGTGCTGAAGGATGAGATCATTTTCTTGGTGTTCAAGAAAAGCTGATTAGAGCAAAACCAGAGCTAGACATTGCTGAAGTTACGCTGAAGTCTGGATGCAACATCAGAAGTTGAGGTCCCGGATGTATACAAGATCTTATCATACGCATACATGTGAATGGATGCATGTGGGCAGGCAGAGGGCAGATAACTGAAGAAGTTGGAGAACAGTAGTGGGCCAAGAACCAAGCCTTGGGGTACACCAGTCAAAATGGGGAGGGAGGAGGAGGAGATGGAGTTGCCAGTCTGGATGGAGATGACTATTAACTTAGAGGTGGCAGAATAACCCAGTTTTGGAAGAGAGCTTTCAGAAATATACACCTTTGTGAACTACATATAATGGAATGTCTAAACGCCTTCCTGGGAAGTCAAAACTGAGGTGTACCACTGGCTTGGTGTCAGCATGGCTCAGTTGGTAGCACATCCGCCTCTGGACCAGAAGATCATGGGTTCTCGTCCCACACCGGGATTGGACTTGCACCTAAAAGTCACTGGCATCCAAGTGCAGTACTGAGGGGTGCTGTACTGCTGGGGTGTGCCATCCTTCGGATGAGACGTTAAACTGAGGTCCCTTCTGCCCATCCTGGTGTTGTCCTGGTGGGTGTCCAGGTGGAAGTAAAAGAACCCATAGCACTCTTCGCAAAGAGCAGGGAACATTCCCGGTGTCCTAGCCAACATTCCCCTTCCCATCAACCGGTTCATGCAATTATCCAGGCTGTGTGTAGGTGATGATGTGCGATACGGCCGCCACCTCACATTCAGTCACTTCACTACCAGTCTAGCATTGCTTGTAAAGCGCTTTGGGATACTGTGTATGAAAAGCGCTATATAAATGCTGATTCTTCTTCTTCTTCTTCTTCTTGGTGGCTCTTCCAGACTTTCTGGGTGGGGCAGGCACAGTCTCAGTTCTTTCAACATTTGCAGTTGAGTTTCTTAGTCCCGGCTCATTGCCTGTCAGTAAATCTGCTTCTAAAGAAAAGGGTACCTATGCACTGGTTGTTTGTTCTTTACTGGAAACACTTTCAGCTTCTGGTTCTGTTGATTCTAGTTCAATAATATTACTTTCATCACTTGGTTCTTGAAATCCAGGTTCGTCATCTAGAGGAAATTCCATGCCATTGAAATCTTGCAACACATTACTGATACTTTCAGAATCATTAACTTCATCAACATCATTTTCCATAACATTGTCAGATTCATTGTTTGTAAACAGTTCTGTACTTTCTGGTGTGTAATCAGTGGTGCATTCTAAATCTGGCTCTCCTATGTGGAACTGTAGTTCAGGTCAGTTGTCTGGGAAGCTAGCAGAGAAGACTTCCTGAGTCCTATTAGTCAGGCCTTGACTCGGCCCACATCTTCAGGGAGGCGGCACTTAGATTGAATATGTCCATCCCCCACAATGGTAGCAGAAGACCACATCCTTACTCATTGGCTTCTTCTGTGTGGACCACTGAAGGCCTGCTGTTGCAACTTACACATGGCCATGACTATGTCACACAACCAGGTGAACCAAGCCTCCAGCTCACTAATCTGACTTTCCATGAAGGGGGTGGGACATGTTCCCCCAGTGCCTCTGTCTCTTGATTAGAGCACTTGGGTGTGGGGAGGTACTTTCTTTATTTGCAGTTGGTCCTGGAACTGCCTCTACAGGGTTATGTCCTTCAGCCTGGTGTTCAGCCCTTCTCACTGCCCTTATTAGTTCAACAAAGGAAGGAGCACTCTCCACACATTGCTGTATGTGCATCCAAAGCACGATGAAGCTAATATCCTCTACCAAGGATAAAACATGATCCATCCTAACCCAGTCTAAATCTTGGGGTCCCTCCTTGGTTGAATATCTTCAATAGGACATGTTCGATTCTCAGTAGATAAGCTGAGAGCAATTCCTCCTTCTGTTGGTGCATAGCCTTGAATTCCCACAGTAGCTGACTTACATCCTTGTGGGGTTGAAAACAGAGATCAAGGCATCCAAGTACTGCTGCTCTGATGCAGTGGATCCAGCGGATTGAAGCATCCAAATGACATCTAGAGCAGGTCCTCGCACAGTCACTATAATTTCCAACCACTTCTGCTCATCGGTTCTGGGCCATCTGGCTAACATACATGCAGCATGCGCTCTCCAAGTTTCCCAGTCCTTCTCTACACCAGGGGTGTGGATGATTCCAGAGAAAATTCCCTCCATGGTCAGGGGTAGCAGGGTGAAACACTAACCATGTGTTGTGGGAAACCTTTGCCACTAAATTTCCTTTAACTATCAGACATCGTGTACTTCGGCCACTAGGGGGTGCTAATCCCAGTGGTGCCTCCAAGATGTAACCCCTTGGCGGCGCTATTCTAAGGGCTACTACCCCTGCCTGCATGGCAATACACAGGTTGAGGGGACTGAGTTCTGTAATCGGGTGCTTCCACCCAGAGGAATGGTATTGGGGTAGCTCAACTGCTCTGGTATAGCCCTCTGGGACACTATAACCACCCATCAACCCTTCTAGTGGCCTAAATAATAACACAATGGTACATTCACATTCAGTAGACAGCAGTAATAGTATGCTCACACCAGTTTCACTTACCCCCAGGGCTGGATCTGCTGCAGCTGCCCTGGATACTCCCTGGAAAATAATATCAGCAATGCAGCAATACAATCTTACCACTGTAACCCAACTAATAATATGCACAGTAGCCAGGTTAAACGTAAAAAAAGATAACAGATTTATTTAGGGGCAGTGAACAAGGGAGGGGCGTGAATCTAGCTGAATGATTAGCAATCTGATGTAAATCAGGATTGTTTAGCATGCGCTGTAAGTCCTAATTAGACAGTGCAACACTCTTGGGTACCCAGTATGTCATGTAGGCTAGCCTGAAGCATTGCCAAGGTGGCCGGCATTGCAGCTGTTGTTGGGGCCCTTAAGAAAGGAAAAATAGTTAAACATGGACACAACCCAATTATGTGTAATCCAAGCCGGATGGCTCAGTCCGTTGCATTAACCCAGAAAAAGATTAAATTAGATGGTACCACAATGATTTTTGCTTTTGTTGCAGGGAGCTACCCTGGATTGTACTCACAGTACCCAGACCAGGATGCAGGACAGGTGAGATGTAGACCTCGTGGTGATGATCAGGGAGGCCAGGAGAAGCAGGGCTGACATGACTTACCTCTGCGTGGTAGCTTCCTGCTCCATGGTGTTGGGCAGGGGGCCAAAGCCCCAAGCGGTCTTTCACCAAGATGGTCTCTGAAGGGGGAATAGTAGCCTAGACTGAGATGACAGGGCCCAGGCAGGACGAACAATCCTGAAAAAGTTTGTGATCTTCTGCTGGTGAAGCCTCCAGCTGGTGTAAAAGATGTTGCAGTGGGGAACCAAATCGCGACCCACAAAACACATTCTGCATATTTAAATCACTAATTTCTCTAAATGACAGTTCGGATACAGTCCAGTTGCAAATAACAGCTTTACTGCACAAACCTTCCAATCCGAGCAAAGTTCTTTCACAAGCTAGGCCACTCACTTCTGTAGCAAATCTTCAATCCAAATTACAAGCTGCACTAACACTTCTTCGATTCTTCTGGAACAGTTCCAGCCCGGAAATCGTACAGGTCCGACCTCTGCCATGGGCAGTTCAAAGGCAGGAGAATGTGGCAGGAAGGACAGCAGAGCCTCTTCCCGTGATTCCCCTACGTGCCTTCTGGGAGCAGCTGCTCATAAGCTTGAGCTGTTCACTCTTCCACCTCCAATTGTAGCTGATCCACTGTTTTAGGCATTTCTGACCATTTCCTTTGTAATACAAATGGTTCTGTTGGCTGAGGGAACTGTCAGTCACAGTAAGAACTCCCCCTTCAGGTCTATTTGGGTGCCAACACTTAAAACTACAAAAACTACAGAATTACTTCCCACAAGACCCCTGGGGATGGTCTCCATTTTAGGTCCCCAGTGGTTCGATTGGTCCACATACTGGAAGTCCAGAACCTAACATGGTGGCTCCATCTAAATGATCGAGCTGCAATAAAAGAAGGTTAGACAGACTTCTCAATCTTTACTATAACAGCGCATAAACAGTAAATAATTACAGTTCCTATGAAAGCTCCCTCTGTGCAAGTAGTGATTGCAGAATGGAGCAGAATAACACACTGTCGGGCTGGTCACAATCCTTAAATAAGTCGGACCCAGTTCAGACTAATTTCTAAACACAGATTAGCCATTTTCTTAAACACACAGGCATGGAGTCTCACTAGGGCACTCTCACACAGACAAATAGAACTACTGAAGACAGGAAACCAGTCTGACAGTGGGCATTAGGGAGCCCAGGAAAACACTATAGTAAACCCCAATTTGTAGGGGGGGTTGCACTTACAATATACAGACATCAAATAATGGAATGCAGAAAAAAATTACAAAACAGAAAACCACAAATGAATATTCATTACATTCAGCTCATTTCAAACATATAATACAAAACATGCATCTCTGTATCTAACAAGTATTTTTTAAATGCAGCCTTGACATTTGAAAGAATCATGATACCAGCAGTTAAAAATTGAGGTAATGAATTATAAAACCGTGGCAACTGGTAAAGCAATGATCTTTGTCCTAATCTAATGTTCATAGTGGAAATATGGAATTAATGATTATTTGAAGATGCACGGGTACAGGAGGAAGTGAGCCATTATTGGAAAACAAACAAACAAAAAAAACAATAACAAAAATTCAAGTACTTTTTTAAAAACATATTTTCTGGCCAGTGATACAATATGCAACTTATACCTTTGATCTAGAGAAGGCCATTGCAGAGTACTAAAAAGAACACAATGATGTGTTTGAGTGGGAAGCTCAGTATCAAACCATTGCTATTGGATTATACAAAACCCTGACCCTGGACAGCACACTCTCAGCAGCAGAAAAATAAAAAAATATACCATAGTCAATGATAGGAAGCAAGAAGCTTTCATAAGCAATACCCTAGTAGATGGTAGCAAAATTTACTTGATTTATAGAAAATTTCAGAGAATACCTTTGAGCACAAGTGCTCTTTTAGAAAGGTTCCACATCAATAACAGAGATTACAAGGCAACAAAACAAATACACTAAGTGAGTTCCAGTGGAATGAAGTCAACAAGTACAGGTATAGTCAATCAAGTAAGTAATAACCCTCAACAGGGTGTGGGGTTATTGGATATTAGTCGACACCCTCAGTGTGTTGTGAGGCACAAGACCGCAGGCCAAGTTCCCTCACAGAACACCTCACAGAACACTGGGTGTTGATTAATTAAGCAAACATGCATGACAGGGTGTGTGTTGTGCTGAGATAACATCACACCTGGGGTGGTAGGGCAGGAGGATGCAGGCCGAGTGTGTTCAACACCCCGAAAGTGACATTTTCCCAGCACAATACACACCCTGGAGTGCATTATTGCTATTAAACAATGTCTCATTTGTAGAACAAAGAAACAAACATTGAAAAACTATATTTAATGTACGTTTTTGTCAGTTTTTGGAATGGGTAGTTACTTTATAAAAAAAATAGTGCTGATTTATTATTTCAGCCAGCAGGTGGAGCTGATGTGTTTTTCCTGTGGCTCTGCAGTCTCCATAGTAACCTTTATCAGTGCTGTCACTCTTTGTTACTATGCCCTATTGCCTCATACTTTATGTTCTGTTTTGCCATGCAGTTTGTGTTTCCCTCTGTTTGTGTTTTTGTTGCGTACTGTTTATGCTGCTGCTGTTTGTGAATCAGACATTGCTACTGCCTAGCCCCCCTCCACTCTTCAGATCTGTCAACCAGTGCCACTGCCGTGATGATGTGTGATAATGAAGAGGAAAAGAGACAGGGATGATGTTTTATGAGTGGTTTTACATGCTGCAGTTTAAAACAGAAGAGAAAAGTAATTTAAAGATCAAGTGAGCATTATAGACACATTGTGATGAAGGGTTGGAGTGAAGGGTGTGCCTATTTGCAGATGATACAAAAATCTTCAATAGGAGTCGGCACCCCGGGGGGGGGGTGGAGGACATGAGGGAGGACCTGAAGATTCTGGGGGGTGGTTGGAAACTTGACAACTGAAATTCAATGCCAAAAAGTGTGCAGTGATGCACATGGGGTGTAGGAAACCGCATGCAGCCTATACTCTGGGCGGTGGGGAAGGTGGTAATTAAGCCAATTGAGCAGGAGAGGGATCTGGGGATTATAGTATCAAACAACCTTAAGGTAGGTAATCAATACAGAAAAATGGTGGGAAAGGCAAATAGAATGTTGGCATGCATTGGGAGGGTCATAACAAGCAGAAGGAGGGAGGTACTGATACCTGTGACAGGGTGAGCCCTGTCTGGAGTGGATGCCGATGTGTGGGGTGTCTGGGCCAATCCCATTTCTTTCGCTCTGTTTTCTGTGAGATGACCATTTGTGCTGGGAATGAAAATGAAATATGTTTGCTGTATGCTTGTCTATTTTAGGGTGTCACATTTAACAATTTAATGGAAATAAAAAGAGAAAGATATGATGGGTTCCTAGGGTTGGCAGAAGAAGGGAGAAGAGTGTGCCCTTGTTCTCCCGTTCCCCTTGCAAACCCAGTGGAACCCTCATGGACTTACTATCTTAATAAAACTATCTTTTTTTGTAATTTAAATTTTATTAACCATTTTAAAAACCAGAATACAAACAACTGCAAACACTCAACAGTACAGCAGTAGTACAGGTACAAATAATACAAATACAAACAAATCAAATAGTACAACCAACAAACAAACCCCACAAAATCCCCAAGAAGAAAAACCCTCCCTCTCCCCCACCCCACCAACAACCATGCCCTCCCAGATCACCAGACCTAGAGAACAACGAAATAATGAAAGACATACAGACCCCAATCCTCAGAGGAAAGGTCACCACTCCTGACCCCAACCTAGTCAGTTAATGTCTGAATAGACAGAAGGGTATGCAATTGCTCCCAAGACAGAAGGGTATGTAGTTGCTCCCATCTGTCTCAATTAAGATTCAGACATTTTTGTAGCCTGGCAATCTGCTTCTCCACCATGAGGGCCTGCAGTATTGCACCATATCACTCTCTATAAGGTGGGGAACAATCATCATGCCAATGATGAAGGAAAATAACCTTCACCACCATCGAGATCAATGCAATATGGGCTTTACGATGACCAAACAGGTGTGGCGGGAAGTCCCAATCAAACTCATCTCAGGAGTGATGGCATCCTCAAGACCCAAAAGCAGATCAAGCGAGTCCTTCATTTTAGACCAAAAAAGGGATACCTTCAGGCATTGCCACAGCATGTGATATCAATTGCCTTCTGCACTCCTGCACCGAGAACAGAGTGGGGAGCCTGACCTGCCCATCTTAAAGAACTTAAAGGGGGTGTAGTAAAGATCATGCAGTATGTGGAACTGAGTCCAGCGATACCTATCTCTTTTTATAAATTTATAATGATTCCGCCAAATATGTTGCCAACACTTGGGGTCATGTTGCCAGTTAAAGACCTGTTGCCAATAAAAGCAAACACCAGCCAAGGCAGTGGGGTCAACAGACTGAAAAAATGCATATAAACCACCTACTGAGTTGGGTAAGGCAGCTAGGGAGACCAACTTGAGAAATAAGACTGTCATCAGCAGAGACCCAGGGGGCACAGCCAAAACCAGCAGTCAAAGCAGTGAACAGTTGCAAGAACTTGAAAGAGTGAAATGTCGGGATCGAAAAAACGTCCTGCAACTGTTGATGGGGTAAAATGTTTCAGATCCACGATGGGAGCTCAACAAAATATTTGTCGAATGCCCCGTCGGCGACTCCACAGGTCGACCATATTCTGCAGTTGGCTGCCAGTTCGCACTGTCCATCTGTGTTTTCTTCAGGGGGCTTCGCCCCACCAACCCCCCACACCCCCACCACTTAAGGATTATCAACTCTGAGTCGGAGCTAATTGGGGGGTGCAGGACCCCTGACAGACAGTGCCAGGTTCCAGGGGTTTCCCACAGTGGCATGGCACTGTAGTCGCTGTGGGGGACCTCACTGGCGAAATGTTACTGTCAGGGGGTAACTGAAATGTTTCCATCTGCTTCAATAGAAGAAACAGATGCAGTGTTAAGGTGAGGACAAAAAGTAACAGGACTCCAACACCCACCAATTTTAATATTGGGATTTGTGGATGTGTGAGGACAAGCTGGGAAAGTGAGCGGGACCAATGCACCCTAAGGAATTGTAGTGACAGAGTAAAGGCAATAGGACATTCAGTTTGTCCAAACAGTGTGTTGGCAAAACTTCAGTAAAAGCAGCGTATCAGTGCAGACAGGATATAGTCAATTAGCCGTGCAGAAAATTCAGTCCAGCCAAAATAGACTCATGCCTGAATCAGAACAGTTAGGCATGAGGCCCATGGTCCTGCAATAAAACTGTGCCATTGCACAGGGAAAACAAGAAATGCAACATCTTGGACAGCCCTGCAGGTTAGATAGGTAGGAGGATGGGGAACAACCAGGAGTCACTACAACAATTGCAGGGAACACAATACAACAACTACCCTAACACAATACAGGTACGAATACAATACACGATATTAAGGGCAGTACTGACAGTTAAGTGGAGACACATGTCTGGGTTGGTAGGGAGAAGCCCAGTGGGGCTGCATGGCTGCCCAAATGGTTGCTTCACAGCCGACTCCAGGCAGACTCCTTCCCTGGCCTTTGTATTGAGCTCAGCCTATGAAGAGTGCCCAATCTCTGATATACAATTTTTACCAAAATCGAAATATGAAAATTGTAGGAGAGTGTGCTGTCCATGGTAAGGCCAAGGTATTTAAAATCACAGACTTGTTCTGTAGCAGTACCCTGAATGGAATTTAATTCTGTGATATATGCTGGAGTCAGCTTTCTTCTGGCATAATGAAAAACATGGATTTGGTTTTAATAGTCCCCTACAGATGTATCTTAATTTATATTTCATGCATTTATTCTGAAGTGTCTGGGACCTTGCAGAACAGCATTTTATAAAATTCTGTTGTAATTGGTGAAACATCTGCTTTGTTTGAAACCAGTCCAATTCCTGTGTCTGATACCACGTACTGCAGATAAAAGTACCATCTGGGCCAAGAGCCAGGCATGCACTATGCTTAAGTAATAAGCACAATTATCTTGCTAATATACACCAAGTACAAATTAACCTCATGTTGGCAGATACATAAGACATGTCACTAAATGGAATTAATTAAAACCTTAAAGAGAGTCTGTCTTGGGCAGTGCTATAATAATAATAATAATAGTAATAATAATAATATATCATCCTGAGCGTTGTTGTAAGTACCGTACTTATCCCTTGTTTTTCTTCTTTTCATGTTGGTCATTGGGATTGTCTGCATGAATTCTCTATTTGGGATATGAGGAACATTTTGTATTTTTTATATCAAACAAGTTATAATTCCAGGAATAAAAATCCAAAGCAAGTAAGAAAATCCCTAAGGGTCACTCATGTGCAAAGACCAATGTTTTACTACACAACATCCCCCTCTCCCACATCTTGGGTCACTGCAGCCTGTGTTACAAATGTCTGATCTTATAATGTACCAGTCACCTAAGGTGAAAACTAAGTAAGACAAACAAGCTGGAATAATTTCCCCCAAATGCCAAATCAGCAGATAAATCGAGTGCAGCAATATACTGCACATTGAAACTTAACAGCAGAACATGGGTGCTCCTCAACCTACATAACAACTGAGACTTTAAGTGATTTGCATTTCTGACTGTCCTACAGTATGACATGTATGATTAAATATCCCTTCCCTTATGCCAACTGATTATCACAATGCACCTGTATTTTGCACCTAAAAGATCAACTTTAACTCTAAGTGGCTGCACAGTAAGAGGCCATGCAGACTAGTCACTGGTACAGTGAGATATGAGCCTGAATCATATTACCAACATTTACTTATTGTGTGCCCTTCAGCAAGTCCATTCACCTCCGTGTGCTTAACCTTGACTACTGCAAATTACTCCTTGAGTAACAGAGCAGCACGACAGCATCAGGCTCAAGTGGCAACCTCTCAGGCGATGCCAGTATTCTCATGTCAAATAACATGCGTGCCCAGCTGGATACAACTGTTAAAGAACTGGACAAAAGTGTTTCAGCACTTTGGTGCATCAAACTGATGGCATATAAGAGTGCTCTCTTATGTTAGAGACAGTCTCTATCAAAGCCCTAGACATCCCTATGAAATTAATTAGAGACCAACCTCATCAAGTCATGACTCGAATACCTTAAAATCAGGTGAAGGAAATAATATTTGGTGGTGGGATCCCTTATACTTCTTCATGTAGTCACATAGCATCCTGACCTTGAACTTCTACATAAACATATTAAAGACCTCCAACCAATATTCAGTGAGGATGGGACCCTAAAATGCATTTTTCAAGAACTACCACTACTGTCTTTTAAGCAACCACCCAATTTTACCAGCCTGATTGTTAGTAGTAAACTTGCACCAGAACAAAACAGCATAACACTAAATGGTACAAGATCCTGTGGTCTCACCAGATGTATGACTTGTGAGCACATTTCTACTTCCGATTGCATCAATACTCCACAAAAAAGACAATTCAGGATACAAGAGAATTATACATGTGCATCTCAGAATGCTGTTTATTTCATTCAGTGCAAGAGATGTCCACAAACAGTGTATGTGGGAGAGACAGGACAACCTCTCTGCACCTGAATTACCTCACACAGACATACTATTAAAATGAATATGACTGAAAAACCAGAGGGACAACACTTATCTCAGTCTGATCACTCCATCTCAGATATGTCGGTCCTGGTTTTGAAAGGACATTTCAAAAATACACAACAGAGATGGGCTTTCAAGATCAAGCTCATTTTACATGTCAAAATGGTGGAGATGATATGAACACTGATTTAGGTTTTATGTCACTTTACACTACTTAAACTTTCACCTACTTCAGGAACAATGAATGAACATATAATGGTAGTACATTGTGTTTTTGTTGTATGTTTTAATACTAAATGGATATAGAATCCCTTTTAGCTGGTTGTCATTATGTTGGCTTCACCCCCAAAAATATGAGGGTGTGGGGTGAGTGGGGTACAGGACCCAAGACAGCATGGGTTCATAGTGGGAAGGTCATGTCAGACAAATCTAATTGATTTCTTTGACTGGGTGACCAAAGTAGTAGACCAGGGAGGGGCTGTGGAAATGGCCTACCTAGACTTTAGCAAGGCATTTGACACAGTCCTACATAAAAGATTAATAATCAAATTAACCAGCCTTGGAGTGGGTCCCAGGGTGGTAGCCTGGGTAAAACATTGGCTGGACAACAGGACACAGAAGGTAATTGTAAATGGAGTCCACTCTGAAGAAAGAGGGGCTACTAGTGGGGTACCGCAGGGTTCAGTTCTGGGTCCAGTCCTTTTTAATGTCTTTATAAGTGACATTGCAGAGGGACTGGAAGGAAAAGTATGCCTCTTTACAGATGATACAAAGATCTGCAACAGAGTTGATACACAAGGAGGTGTGGAAAGGATGAGAAGGGTCTTGGCAAGGTTGGAGGAATGGTCAAAAGTATGGCAGCTTGTAATCAATGCAAAGAAGTGCAAAGTAATGCACCTGGGAAACAAAAACCCAGGAGAAGATTACACAATGGGGGGAGGTAATAACAACAACAAAATTGGAACAGGACCTGGTGGTAATCATATCAGATGACCTTAAGGTTATCAAGCAATGTAAGAAGGCAGTAGGGAGGGCTGGGGGGATACTGGGATGTATAGGGAGTGGCAACACCAGCAGAAAACAGGAAGTTGTTATCCCTCTGTACAGACAGTTGGTGAGACCACATATGGAGTACTGCATCCAGTTCTGGAGACCTCATCTCTGCAAGGACATAGACAGGATGGAGGTAGTCCAGAGGAGGGCAACTAAAATGGTGCAGGGTCTGAAAGAGAAGCCATACGAGGAAAGACTAAAGGAGCTTAATATGTATACCCTTGAGGAAAGGAGGGAGAGGGGGGACATGATAGAAACTTTTAAGTACCTCAGTGGAATCAACTAAGTCCAAGAGGGTAGCATCTTTCAGAAAAAGATATGTGCAGGAACAAGGGGACACAATTTGAAGATAGAGGGTGGATGGCTCAGGGGAAATGTGAGGAAGTATTTTTTCACAGAGAGGGTGGTGGATGACTGGAACAGCCTTCCTGAGGAGGTTGTGGGGTCTAAAACTGTGGGAGAATTCAAGAATGCATAGGACAGACAGAAGGCAATTCTTGTGGGGGGTAGGAAGAAATAGGCTGTTGGTTAACTAGGATCTGCAGCATATCCTTTAGGTAGGGAAATGGGCAGACTAAGTGGGCCAAGCGGTCCTTATCTGCTGTCAAAGTCTATGTTTCTATGTTTCTATGGGGTGGGTTGGTGGTATGTGGTAAAACGTATATACAGATACGATGTTCATACTGGACATTTTAGGTACAGTATCACATTTACTAGGTAGTCAGTGTTGTGCCTGTTTCTTTTATGTGCACAAATTCTTGGCATCTAGTACATGACACAATAGGGTTAATGTTGCATGATAACTATTTGTTCACATACAAAGTGGATATATAGCCATCCTGGTGACACTGAGGTTGATGCACCGGATGCTACACCTCGTCCCTGCTGGCAACGCAGGTTCAGGAATGGACTCGAGTCGCTCAGGAGCTGGCAGGGGGGAGGTAGGATCAAGCGTCAGTAGACAGCTCTCCTTCCTTGGGGAGGTGGGACAGTGTGGTGCACTGCTTGACTGGCACCCAGCTGCAGCTAGGTGTCAGTGCATGTGATCTGCAAGAACAGGGATGACCCCACGTCCAGGGTGCAAGGCTGCCTCCGTGGAGGTGAACTTCAGCTGCTCTACCCATTGCATGTTCATGGGGCCCAGGGAGAAAATTGTGAAAATGGAGCTGGCAGGCTCTACAATCACTCAGCCATCTGGGACCAGGAGAGCAAGCCCTCACAAAAGGGCCAGAGCCACCTGTCTGAGCCATGGTGATGGAAAACATGTAAAAAAAATGGATATATGATTCCGTCTGACTAGTTATCAGTACATTGGTGTTCGGAGGGGGTGATTCCCTTAGGTTTTGTTTCAGATTTCTAGGACTGTTACTGTATATAAAACAGATTGATTATATACTGATACATTATAAAACAATGAACATATTAGGATACAGGATCTCACTTACTAGGGAGTCTTTGTTAGGTTTGATTTTTAATGATAGGTTAATACTTTGTGGGGGGATCGGGCATGGTGAGGAAGTGTTGATTCCTTCAGTTTTTGATTTGGATTGATAGAACTGTTATTTAATAGTACAGAATTTTAGATATATATGGACATGTGTTGATACATGGACAAATTAGGATAACAGCATCTCAATTACAAGGGGGTCTGTGTTAGGTTTGGGTGTTGAATGTGCAGAAACACTAGTCACTTGTTACAGAGTTGCAGACAGATCATGTTTAAACAGTATAAGTTTCAATATTCATGAATAATATTGACTTACTGTACACTGGTTTTAAGACATACATTTCTGAATAGTACTTACACTGTATAAATGTGAGAAACACCAGGTTAATACTTAATTTCACTAGGACAGGTTGTCTTTAAACCCACCTTTTGCCTAACACAAAACTATTTCCTTATTTAGAAGACTTTTAGCATTATACACTATGTATTTTTTCATCATATTTCATCTTGTGGTTTAAAATCATAGACAATTACTAATGTATGCACAGATGTACACATGTAGCTTTAGCATGTTTCATGGCTGTTCCCGGGGAAGAAGCTTATCTATTCTGTGACATTTGCCCTTGACATACTTTTCCTTTGATGGAACTCTAGTGTCTTTTTATGGTGCTGTGCATTTTTTTTAAAGCAGTTTAGGCCAATGGGATTTTTAACAATGTTTTATCTGTTTTATGTATGATCTGGACTTTAATAAAGTATATTCTTCCAAACCAACAGTCATTTTTCTGATGATGGATTCTATGTAATCTGAAAGCTCAAGCACCTTTTTCTTTGGTAACATCTATGTGGTCCAATAAAAGTTAACAAATCATCTCTTTTTTTCTGGATCTTTTTATTTATTTATTTATGACTTTGGTAACCGGGTAGGTGCACTGATCCCAGGGACCTTTTTCAGGCACAACCCGGGCCACGAACTGTGGTGCAGAGTAGATCTAAACAACAACAACAGCAGAAGAGCAATATTACACAATGGTAAAAGATTACAATAGTTCATTTGAATACACAAATGGAAGCAATGAAAGACACAATAGCAGGAAAGATATGAATAAATCACAATGTATGCAGGAAATAGTAAATATGAGATCTGACTAAGCTAAAAACAGTGCTAGGTGGAATAGAGAGCAGTCAAGAATCCAAACAGGTTGCATTAAAAGGTACAGCAGAGTATAAAAAGTAACAAAAGGTCGGGGAGGAAAAGAGGGGAAGGAGGGATTAAGCAAGGGAGAAATGGAGAGAAAACAGCTATATGGAAGAGGGCGGGCAGGAGAGAAGGGGACTACTCAGGAAAGTAGTGGCAGATGGACACCAACAGGAGCCAGTCTTTGAAGTGGGTTTTGAACTGGTGGTGGGTGTTGATAGAGCACAGTTTGGCAGGCAGTTTATTCCATGGTGTGTGGGGGCTGCCACAGACAGGGCTCTAGTGCCCATATTTGTAGAAACCCTGGTGATTTTCAGAGGGGGGATACTGGTTGAGCAGAGGCTGCAGTGTGAGGTGCAGACAGTGAGGAGGGGTACAAGAGGGGATTCCTGGCCAGTACAGATGGGAGAGTCAATCATGCAGTACAGGGCAAGATCAAAGTGGCCTTGTAGTAGGAGCCACCCTAATGAATTGTAAAGCACGCAGTGGTGTGTAGAGAAGGGTGCCAACAAGGTAAACCGACAGGCACTGTTGTAGGCTATGGATAGTTTGGCCATGAATGTTGCAGAAGTCCTGGAGTATATAGGAGAGCAGTAGTCCAGGATAGATAGAAGATTTCCCTGAATGATGGCCAGATGGACCTCCAGGGTAAGATATTGCTGTAATCTGTAGGTAGCACCTAATGTTTGGTGGAATCTAAGCACTAAGGAGCTTATGTGCTCTGTAAAAGAAAGGGAAGGGTCTAGCATGACACCTAGAAATTTGAAATGCTTGATATCATTCAGGGCACTGCCACTGGGGGATGTGATGCTTAGTTCAGATTTGCATTAAGCTAAGTAGAGCTTGTATCTGAACATGGATTTTGTTTTTTTGGTGATGACCAGGATGAGGTTGTCAGAAAACCAGTTGTGGGCCACAGTATAGTTTGGTGAGAGGCTGTGGAGGTGATGGTGGGAGACCTTCCACTATAGAAGAGCATGAGGTCAACAGCATAGAGGAGTGAGTGACAACTGAAACTGTCCAAAAGAAGGGAGTTTACAAATAAGGAGAATAGGAAGGGGCCCAGTGTGGAGCCCTGGGGGACACCTGTGGGGACAGGCAGGATGGAGGAGTAGGCAGGGCCAATGCACATGAATTGGGAGTGCTCTATGAGGTAGCTTTAGAACCAGGAGGTGACCTCCAGAGAGCAGCCAAGGTGATGAAGTTTGGAGAGGAGGAGGGCATGACTGACCATATCGAAAGCTTTGGAGAGGTTGACCAAGACTACGCCAGTGGCATTTCCACAGTCCATGTTTGTAAGGATGTGATCAGTCAGAAGTACGAGGGCAGTTGTTATAGAATGGTTCTTGAGAAAACCATGCTGTTGGCTACATAGGAGGTTATGTTTGCTTATGTAGTCAACAAGCTGTTGGTGGATGGCTTTCTCAAGTAGTTTGCTTAGGTGTGGAAGGATGGAGATTGGACGATAGTTGTCCATGGATTGGTGGTCTCCAGCTTTAAATATGGGAATGACCTTTACAGCTTTCCAGGGATTGGACATGGAGGAGGTAGTCAGGATGAGGTTGAAGATGAACGTGAGAGGAGCGATGATGGCTGGGAGATAAGCCTAAGGAAGACAGGACATAGGCCATCAGCTCCAGGGGAGCCATGGTTTGGGAGGCTCTTGAGGAGTTTAGCTGTGTCAGCATATGAGAGTGCTTTGAAGAAGAAAGGGGAAGTTTGAGGTTGGGTGGTGATGTCAGAGGGGTGTGTAGTGGGACAGAGTTGTTTTGCATGCCATTCTGGAGTTTGCTCAGGTACATGGTAAGATCAGAGAATTTGTCATTAAAGGCCCTGGCCACTTCTAGAGGGTCTGTAACAAGGCTGTCAGCAGTGTGTAGCTACAGGACTGACTTTCTGGAGGGGTTCAATAGTGAGCCAATGGGTGCCCAGAATTTTCTAGTCCCAAGGACCAATACGACAACAAAACTAATGTTCTAGTTCATCATGTAGTGACTTCCACAGATACTACAAATTTGATGAATCTTCTCCTTCTTGGCACACAGAAAAGGGTAAAGTATTACTCTCAGGTGATCTATGGATAGGCAGAATAGCACATGTACTTTATTGCTAGTTTGTTCCGGTAGTGACAAATGAATAGAATATTATATGCAGACAATTGACTCAAATTGCTAGAATATAATCATGTCCCAGTATCATTCTTTCCCAATTCAAGCTGTATTACTCAGATGCAATGGAAACAGGATGATGGGATCCATAGGACACTTGAGGGACTTTGGAAGGAACATCTATGGCTGCTATTCCTGACCAAGCTGTGTGTCATGGTATGGGAAGGACATACTATAAATATATATTTATTTATCCACAAGATGCAGATACATCTGTGACCAAGTTGGAAATGTAATGGGCCTATGATATCATTAATGAAGTTATATAATTTCTATTTATCTCTGGTATTGTTTCCTTCATAGGGACATTCAGCTAAAATAGTTAAAAAGCATATATGCACATTCCTGTATAGTGTCATAAACATTCTGTATTCAGTGATTAAAACATTTTATAAAATGGCTAATGGGAAGTTATTCATGTTTGTTTTTGTTTTGTCTTGTTTATTTAAAATCTTGAGAGTCAGCTGGCCTTGTAGCGCTGCGGGCTGAGGTGCTGGATGCCTTGCTTTGCGCTATGCCAGTGACCCGTGTTCGGGAATGAGCATGGGCCACCTGGGGTTGGCAGGGGAGGAGAAAGATTGAGCATCTGATGGACTGCTCTTCTTCTCAGGGGAGAGGGGTCCCTCAGTGGTCGTTGCTCGCATGCCCCTTTGCGGAGGCTGGGGGACAAGGTGCCGTGCTGCAGTACAGGGAGGTTGGGGAAGACGCTTGGAAGGAGCATGTGCAGATGTGTGCATGCTCCTCTCCATGGGCATCATTGCACAACACAGCTCCTGGGAGAACACCAGGAAAAAAATGAAGCCACAGCACAATGGTGGAGGGCACCTCACAGGCCCCTCTCCCGTGCCAGCCAGGGTGCTGGGCCACTGAATACGGTCTCCAGTGGGGGTTGGGGAACCCTGCCAGCCCCACCAGGGGGAGCATGCCCTGGGAGTTCGAGTCAGCACCGGATAGTGGATGTCAGGGGACTGGGCTGGGGATGCCCTCCGAAGGACAGCTGGCTCAAGAAGGAAAAAGTAAGTACCAAAGTAAATAAATAAACAAAATCTTGTGAGTCCATGGGCCAATCACCATTTTCATGGCTGACCAGAGCATATAACAGCAACAAATATGAAAAAATAATACAGATCAAACAATATACAAGATAAACATGCATGTAAACCATAACTGGATATAATGTCACAAACATTCACTATTCAACAATTACATTTATTATAAAATGGTTCATGCAGCAACACCAAATTCAGCAGCCACAATAAAGAACTGCCCGAGACATGGTACATTTAAAGTAATTTACTGGTTTATTTCAACATCAAGTTGTGCACAGTGCTTGAAGTAACTCACCCCCAGCTGATCAGATATAGTGCAGAGGTGGCCAACAGGTTATGCCGTAGGGTAGAGAACATTTGATATTTCATCTAGCTGCTACTAAGCGTCATCAGATATGAAATCCCATCTAATGCATTACTGTTAAAGAGGAGATATCCATGCCTGGATATTATGTCATAAACATGCTTTAGTCAGTGATTACAATTTATTATAACATTCTTAAAGATCAGTATATACACCTATATATAATGCCATAAACATTCTATATTCAGTGATTACAATTTATTGTAAAATGGATAAACAGCACATATACATGCTTGGATATAATGTCACAAACATTCTCTAGTCAGAGGTTACAATTTATTATATACAGAATAATACATGGAGGGAATGAATAATGAGAATTTAATGCACAGCCAAGGTGTGGGATGCCACATAAACACCCAAGGGCTTTATCAAAGCATTCGACGCTAAGGGTATTCATTTAATTTGAATTTTGCACTCGCCCCATGTGTTGTTTTACGTAATTGCTGGGGGACATTTTTTCTCCAACTAGATTTCATTAAATAAAAAAGTGTCTGTCAAGCTGGGTGTTGTGTCTTACTTTTAAGCAGAAGATGAAAGAACATTAAACAAGAAATTGGAGACACATTGTATTTGTATTTTTGTGAATAAATGACTTTTTGACACAAATAGGGAAGGTTTCCTCAGGGCTTGCTTTTACTGATAGACTGTGGGAATTGCATTGATAAGAGCTTTGATCCCGGTCTGAATGTGCAGCTTGTGAATCGGAAATGAAGAAAACAGTTATCACTGTACCTGAGAACAGCTGCAAATGAAGTGAAATATGTTTCAAAAACCTTAACTTGAGGGAAGACTTAACTTTACAGTTTGAATCAGTTTCAGTTGCTGCAAGTCATCGTTGCGATGGTGATATAGCAATGAGTTGCAGATGTCAGGGTTCATAACAATTTGTGTGGGAAAAAGAAAGTGAAAGTGAGTGCGAGTTTCACAGCTATCGGGATAGTCTGAAATGCACTGGTGAGAAGGTTAATGAAGGTCCAATGTATTTTTGGGGCTCTTTTCATGTTGTTATCCCTTTTTTGGCTTGGTGTATGTTTCACAGAGGTGTCGGTGTTACTACCATTTTCCAGCAGTTTTTAGAGCACAGTGAGCGAGTGTGAGGTGGCCAAGGTGAAGCTGGTGAATGTTCGCCGTTATAAGCTGCAGGTTATAACGAAGAATTATAACCAGCTTCTCCTATGAGAAAAAATGTGCCCCAGTTATTACAAAATAGTTAAATAGAAGGTATCCATGTCTGGGTATAATGCCATAAACATTCTCTATTCAATGATTACTATTTATTATTAAATGGTTAAAGAGTAGGTATACACATCTATGCATAATGCTATAAACGTTCTCTATTCAGCAATTACAGTTTATTATAAAATGGTTAAGGGGAGGGCAAGATGGCTGCTTAAATCCTAGTAGCTACCTACCAGGGAAGAATCACCAGTCATCCATCCATTACTGTAGCCATCCACTTGCTCACACGTCTAGATCAGACAGTCCCCTACACGATGTGCCTAATAGGGTTTTTAGTTCTTGGACAGGTGCAGAAATTCACCTGTGAACCATGATTATTCAGGAGTTGGGAGCGCTTTCCTTCTTTGACCGTGAGTGAAAGTGGTGAAAGTTAAATGCGTGGCTGGCATCTCATCTCTCTCACCCAGATACTACAACCTCGCCAGCTTCCCTAGATGTGGTACAACTGTGTTGTACCAGTCTGCATGCCAAGGAGAAGGGATGTATTGTTTATTCTCTTTTTTTTCTCCCTATATAAATCTGATGCACAACAGTGCTCCTGAATAACTTTCCCATTCTCTTCTACAACTAACATGGGTTTACCATCTATGACAGTTGTTACTTATTCGTTATAGATCTTTTTCCATCTTACTATATTTCTTTTTCACCTTCTGTCCCTCACCTTGACCTCCCATAACCTTGCTTTAAAGAGCCCTTGACACCATAGTGGCAACTTTGAGAAAATGTAATGTTTAGCAAAAGTGAAATTATATTTTAATATTGTTTCGTATTTCTCATTCTTCTTTATTACTAAGGACATTTGCATGTAAACAGCATCATTGCCCTATCTGTTCTGGCTGCTTGCCTACATATGACATCACAGTTTTGTTTATGACATAACAGTCTGTTACTGTGGGGACAATTATGATGCCATAAATGGAGAATTATTTATTTTATTTATTTCATTATTTAAAAGTAGGTAACCAGGAAAAGCACTGGGACCAGAAGCTTGTGTCCATGTGCAACTCAGATTATGATGTCATATGAAGGATAGCAAAAAGATCAGATAAAGTCTAATGGACAGTAAGCCTCTTTTGTACCGCTGTCCTCAGTAATAAAGAAAAAAGGTAAATTATAGAAAATGCATGAAATATAAACTGAATTGTCTAAACTTCACATTTTTTCCAAGTTGTTCTTACAGTGTCAGGGGTTCTTTAAGTAAAAAAGCACAGAGATGGCTAACTTGCCAGACTTATTTGCTGGCTGATTAAATAAAGTACTGTATAGCATTTTGAAAGTGCTAGTAAATAAAGTGCTCATGTGCAGCAATAAAGTGTCAGGTTTTCATCATCATCATCATCACATTTTATTGTATGGTTAAAAAATCTTCACATTTACACAGTACAAAATACAGAGTAACAAGTTCTAAAATTCACAAATATTACAGGTGTTTATGTGCCAAATGTAAAATACATACAAAATGTTATGCATAACAAACATTATTAAAGTGGTATTGTCATACTTAATTAGAAATAGGAGTTGAGAAAGGGACTCCTGACTGGCAAGTGGAGATTCAAAGAATTAATACAGTTGAGGCTTACCTTGTGTCTCCCCTTATTTCCCCTTATATGTCTGAAAATGAAGTATTATATAAAGTGACTGGGTGGACAGGAGAAGTAACCCCTTTTTCTTTCTGTTCCCTTCCCTGCTGCTCTCTGTCCTATCTGTGGGCTCAAAAGTAAAGAGGCACCACGAACAATAATAAAATATGAGGTATGTGGCTCTCTTGCCATTTGTTTTCAGATGCCCAGAATCCAGAAGGGCAAAAAGTCAAGCAAAGGAACAGAGAAGAGAGGGTTCTGCTAGTAAACAGTAGCATGGCTGTGTTAAACTCTCTCTTTCTCTCTCTCTGTCTCTCGTTCCTAACCTCGTGCAAGCTGCGTACCGTGCACCCATCCCGCTTCCAGGAGTCACCAAAAGTCTCCAAACAGCCCGGCAGCAGTTCAGAGGTGGAAAAGCCTCACCAGCCTCACTAAGGAAGCTGTTTAATTCTTCCAGTTCCCTCCTTCATAAATGAAGGTTGTTTATTTTAATGTTGAAAGCTGGCCCATGTTTGAAAGAAGGGACAAAATGAAATTTTGAGCCAACGGTTTGCAATAGTAGCCACTGGTAACACACAAATGCCTCATTCTGTTTGTCAGTGTTCAGTATGAAGCTGCAAATAAGGCAGCTTGTGAGTAAATAGTACAAGGTTTCGTTCAATACATAAAGAGGTACAAGAGCTATATAATTAGCTGTGCTCTGAACAGGGATAAGAAGCAAAGGCTTCTGAACATGTAATACTTAATTTAAGCATTTAAACCCTCTATTACTGTGTTACAAAATGTCTTGCTGTAAACCATCCATTTTTCTGCACACTACCCATTCACTTGTGCAAGGCGGAAGCACCACGGGAGGTCGA
Organism: Neoceratodus forsteri; assembly: GCA_016271365.2. Lineage (NCBI taxonomy): Eukaryota > Metazoa > Chordata > Ceratodontiformes > Ceratodontidae > Neoceratodus > Neoceratodus forsteri. The sequence goes on from CM028129.1 coordinate 32,513,639, forward strand.
CTGTGAAAATGCCGACCTCCCACATAGCGACGGCACAATATTGACAAGGTATTGTGCCATCAAAATGACAAGTGTTTTCACAGCCCCCCACATCCCCCATGTGGGGGGGCTCTGCCTCTGCACCCTGAGTCTTTAATATTATCAACTCTGGGTCAGAGTTGTTCCAGGAAGGGGGCAGAACACTGGGGAATGGCTACACTCGAAATCGGACCATTACAGCGACTGTCACTGTAATAGTCTGTTTTTGAGTGTAGCTGTCACGGTGTCTAGCTAAAGAGGGTACCATGCAAGGCTTACCTGTGGCCAGAAGCTGTAAGAAAGAATTCCTATAGGGAAGGCAGTGCCCTCTAATGCCCTACTTTATACTACAAAGTGCTGTCACTCTCTAGAGAATGGGCGGGGCTAAGGCTCATTAGAACCTAATGAGGTACTCAGAACTGTTTTTTTGTACTCTGGATATCTATTCTTACCATAATGTCTACTTGATGTTAAAGCTAATACAAATTGGTTTGTGCTCCTGGGTCATTCTACCTGATGATATAAAGTTATAGACAGAAAGATAGAGAAATAGCTTAAGTACCTAACCACCTGACTAACGATGTCATGCATACCTCTCAACCTCCTGCCTCATAAATCAGGGACAAGGCTTAAAAAAATCAGGGACAAAGGACCAAAATCAGGGACACTTCTTCAAAGATGGAGATATCCACTCAGGAAGCTGGTAGAATAAAGGGCTTAGTGTAAAATGCATTTTCTAAATAAGAACAAGTCTGTAACTTTAATGTTTGACATTAGTTTGTGCTTATAACCCCCGCTGTTTGGTCACGGAAACACAATTTTTAGGAGGGACAGAGTAAAATTTTGAGGCAAAATCAGGGACATCCCTGAAAATCAGGGACAGTTGAGAGGTATGATGTCATGAGCAGCAGGGTATATAAACTGGCCACTAGGGGTGACATTTAGATAGGTGGGCCAGTGTGTAGCTGTCCTTAGAGAGAGAAGGTGTTTGTGTGAGTGTGCGTGCGCGTGCGTGCATGCGTGCGTGCAGTGTGTGTGTGTGTGTGTTTTCACACTGGACCAAGTCTGAAGCTAAGTTAAGACCAGAGAGGAGTCTTTAGGAAGCATTATGGCTTTAGAAAGCTATAACTGGGCTACAGAGATGTGCTAAATTAACACCATATTCTCTTTTGGTAAAGATTTATTTTATTATTTTAATTTTCTACAAAAATAAAATGCTAAACGCTTTTATGCATTTTTTATGCACCTAATGTTTTGTCTGCCTGTTTGTGTGAAATCCCAAGTCCCCACGACACTAGACATGACCCCTATCTCTGCCATGTGGCAACAAATACTCCTGGACACTGCAGACATAAAGAGAATGGCCACTCAGACTAACCAGGACTTGGCAAAGCCTGACTCAAGGGTGGAAAGTACTGAGCACCATCTGGGACAACTGAAGGGAAAGAAAAGGGGCATGCTTGCCAGGCTCCATGAACAAGACAGAGTAATACAATTCCTGCTTACAAAAGTTGTCAGTCTGGAGAAATGAGCCCAGCATAACAATATCCACCTGGTCAGTCTGCCGGAGGGCACCGAGGGAAATGACATTATTCCTTTTTTATAGCAATTTATTGCAGCAGTACTCAATATTTCAAACTGCCTTCCATGCAAAATGGAGAGGGCTCATAGGACCTCAGCTCTATGTCCCAAGTCAGGAGTCTGTCCGAGACTTGTGCTGCTGAAACTATTAAGGTACCCTATGAAAAAGAACATTTTGAAAATTGCCCGGGATGGGAAGGGGTCTGCTTCAGTGGTAAGGTCACCAGATCTGTTTTATCAGGATTTCTCTTCTGATCTGTCATACCACTGGAGGACCTACATGACAGTGAAGTGGAAGCTTTCTCACCTTGGAGTTAAAACTTCCCAAAATGCCAAGTTCAGTTTTGTATTCTTTTGAACGGTAACTAATTCCAAGCTGAGAGTCCTGAAGCGGTAAACAATTTCATAAAAAGGCAGTGGCCCACATTTGTCTTCCCCACTGGCCCCTCTGACCCTCAGCAGTTGTGAGCCTCTGCCACAGCTATGGACACATCCGATCAAAATGGTGGAGAGAGCAGAGGGTCCCATACCCACCCAAGGATGTGGATAGACAGTGGTTTCAACAAAAGAGAATTGGGGGCTGAAAGGCATATAAGGCAGAATTCAATTTCACAGAAGTAAAAGGCCAAAATCACTCACAACGTTATCATCAGGGATCCCCCTCCTCAAGCTCCTAAGGCAATCCCTCAGTGCTAGAGACCGTACCAACACAGAACAGGTTTGCTCCGCTCAGCCAGGATGGACTGTTAGATCATGCACTCTCAACTTCTGCAACTGCCCAGCCACCTCTGAACCTTCCAAGGTCTTCCTCAGATCCTGCACCTCTCACCTGACAGAGACAGTAGCTAATTCTCCAGCACCAGCTCCTGTCTACCTGTAACCACTGACTGCTTCAGATGTTCCTAAAGCTCAGCAGTCACTTCAGAAACACCCAGGGTGATATAACTGCTGTAGTGAGTACTTCTCCAAACAAGATTTGAAACACCCAACCCGGTTCAGTGATGTATCCCCCAGGTTATATGCTGGTGAAACTCAGCACTGATATGTTCTTGCCTGCCTTCCTATCTAAAAGGGCTGGGTTCTCCTACAGGTGTCCTGGGGGAATGCAGCAAGGTGAGGTCTCTGAGGTCATCTTCAGTGACGTATCTACTTCACTTTATAATTGTGGCACCCTTGCTCTTGAACTGAAGGGTGTCTTGTGCTGCAGAGGGCAAGAAATGCACTGTAGTTAATTGTTTCTGCTCTGAGGTGCCCTTCTTCCTCCACTTTCTTTATTCCTCCCCCCTTCCTCCTCTGTTTTTCTGTTCCTTGGATCACTACTTTCAAATATTTACCTGGTTTGTATCTTAGCAGCCAGAAGCCAAAGAACCTCCTCTTTTCTTCTATCCCCTCCTACTTATTTCTGCCTCTAGACCTCCCCAACTCTCTTTCCTACTTTAGACCTAGATGGCAGGCATTCATGCAACCTGGGCATTCTCCCTACCCATGTCTTCCAGCTGAAACAGCACTGCCCCTTATGGTTTAACACATTCATGGCCTTTACATATGCTGCTGCAGCAGAGGGTAGATGAGGTGAGGCAGTAGAAGGCTGCATAATGAAAGATCAGAGATCATTAGTACCTAAGTATGGGCACCAATATTTGTATAACTTCCTTCCTCCTGGAGATCCTGTAAGGGGTCTGGCTGGTGGAGCAAGATGGCTGTATGAAACTGGAGACTCCTAGAACCTTAATGGCCTTTCCCTTCTGTCCTGGTTCCTAATCCTACAGGACCTAGACATACAGCCGTATGAAACCTAATCTTATGCTGTTCTGAGAACAGGGTCTTGTCATAAATTACATCCTCCGATTCCCACCTCAGGTTTTTCTTGTTTGTTTCACTCAACCAGCACTCTTCCTTTCTACAGTACCCTTCCACTACTCCATTTCTGCTTTATTTCCTTGCCCTGCCTCAGATAGATTCATAGGGGTTAACATTATACAGTAGGTCACAAGTTGTGACAAGCTAACAATTCTTTTAAAATACATGATTTGTACTTTCTTGCCCTGTAATTGCTGTTCCTACCATTCCTCCCCTCCAGTATATCCTACTGGTGGACCAGAGACACCTTTTCCTGCCCTCTCTCCCCCACCATAATGCTTCCAGATGATAACCAGCACTGTAAGTTGTTTACACCTTCAAGGCACGCCTACTTTATTATTTTGCCAAATTAGGAGTGACTCCCTGCACTTGGTAGCTTATTGAAAGGTTTGCAGATTACATGGTTGATATGGATACATCTACCTTCCAGATCAGGGCATGTTAAACAGTGTATTGAATGGACTTGTGATTTAAAGGAAATATTCTGGTTTTGAGACTGACATTCTGTGCGAGTTACAGTGGATGTATGCTATTGTGTGAGGTGTAGAGTATGTACCGCATATGTTGTGAAGCAGCAAACGTGAATGCTCTTTCTGACACCATTTATCTTGTTTTTTTTTGCATTTGAAGGTGTGACTATCCAATTGTTGGCATGCTTATATATGATTAACTGGATGCAGGAGTGTTTTAGGAGAATAATCTAGTCTGGGTGTTTTGAGGTATAGTTTGTGGAATAATAAACGACAGCATATTGTTATAAGAAAGGTTAAAAGAGCAAGTATCCATGTCTGGATATAATGCCTTAGACATTCTCTAGTTAGTGATTATAATTTACTGTAAAATGTCTAAGGAGCAGTTATTCATGTCTGGATATCATGTCACAAACAATCTCTATTCAGTGATAACAATTTATTATAAAATGGTCAATGAGCAGGTATCCATGTCTGGATATTATGTCATCAAAATAATCTATTCAGTGATTACAATGTATCATAGCATGGCTTAACACAGGCATCCATGTCTGGGTATCATGCCATAAACATTCTTTATTCAGTGATTATAATGTATAATGGCACAAACATTCTGTATTCAGTGATTACAATTTATTATGAAAGACAAAGAGCAGGTATCCATATCTGTGTATGAGAACACAGAACCAGCACTTTGGTCCATTTATAAATTCAAACACTTAATGTAGCTCAGTATTACCAATAGTCCTTTTTAAAGCTGTGCAAATACCACAAAAACTGTGCAAGAAACAAACAAAATTGATGCACTTCACTAAGGGATTATTAAGGGAAGGTTAAAGGAGCAGAAGGCAAAAGCTCATCTAAAGCTCCTATCTTTCACCCATAATAGGATAACAAGCATTCTGTCGACATATACTTGTTTAATCTATTTTTGAATATGAGTTTTGATTCAGTAATAAAAACATATGTGGGCAGTGAGTTGCATGGTTTAATGATTCTTTGTGAAAAAATAGTTTGCCCAGTTTTATTTTGTTAAGAACTGGTTTCTGCTCAACTGTAGAGGGTGCCCTCGAGCATTGATACTTGCTTGTTTGAAATCGAGACCTATTTCATCTATAAGATATTGATCGTTTATGATTTTTTAAGTCATCATAAGGTTCCACCTCATTCTTCTGATCTGTAAAGGCAATATATCAAAATATTTTAACCTTTTATCATAACTGAGGTGTTTAGCATCATGTACATATTTTATTTTTCCTTGTATATTTTAAATACGTACAATGTTCCTTTTTTGTACGGACAACATAGCTGTGATGCAAAATCCAATAAAAGGTGTATGTAGGCCCTATATAGTGGTAGAATAGTTGCTTTTTCTTTGGATTTTACATTTCATCTAATGGACCAAAAAACTTTGTTGGCTTTATTTATGATTTCAGTTTGTTGTCCGTCAAAGTCAAAACTGTTTGATATTATAATATGGAGGTCTTTTGGGGCTTGGGATTTATTTCATTTGTTGCCATTTAGGAAATAAATATGCTTTTCATTTTTTTGGTTTTCATAAAAAGGCTCCACCTATTTGACCAGGATCTCAGTTTATCTAGATCTTTTTGGAGTGGGTTTGTTTCCATATCATTACTACATGTTCTACCAATTTTGCAGTCATCTGCATATTTTATGATCCAACTATCAATGTTATGGGACAAATCAGATATAAAAACCTGGAAGATGAAGGGGGCCAGTACTGATCCTTGAGGGACTCCACTTGCAACTGGTTTCCAGTTAGAGGAATAACCACCTATTATTACTTATTGAGAGTGACTGGTTAGCCAGTTTTGTATCCAATTTATAAATCCAGGTTCAAATTCATAGTTCTAAACTTTTGTGTTAGGGCTCAGTGGGGTACCAAATTGAAACTAATCAAACCACACCAGCACAACCCCACGTAAACTTTCTCTGTTCAATGACTACAACATATAATAAAATGGATAGAAGGCAATTATACTTGTCTGTATGTAATGTCACAAACATTCTGTATTCACTGAATTCAATATAATAACTTGTTAGCAATGATTATTAACAGTGGGCAGAAGCTGTCAAACTCCGTTAAGCATAGTCGTGTATAATCATCCACGTATAATGGAGTTTGATTAAGCACCTTTTGCAAAACTTCTAAAATCATTCTCGTGATAGCGCTACTGGCTCCTTGCACTGTCGGCTAGTGCTGTCAACCTGATCACGCTAATCTCACTGAAACTGCCAAGTGGGAATCTAATTTATGTGTGACTGAAGAAAGACACATTTCTCACAGTAACGAAAAATAACCTGTGGTCTACTAACCCACTCCCCACAGTCTGTAGTTGCAGGCTGCGGGGAGTAGGTTAGGATAACCTGTGAGGCCTTAGCCGGTCGGGAGGAGGGCTCCCCCACGGAGTTCTTGGCTAACACTCCAGAACGTTGCATTTTGGATCGTACTGAAAAGCTATTACAAATGGACTTTTTGCTTAAATGTAGTGACTTGAATCATTGACGATTACTGAGGAGTGTTTGGACATTAGAAATAATTCAGTTGGACCTACTGAGGGTTCTATGCCTGACTGTTATGTTTTAATTCCCCCTATTCAGTGAGAAATATTTAATTTAAACTCTATACTGGTGTCATGAGAGGACTTCAGTTTTGCAAGCTGTATCCCCCACTTCGTGAGAGGTAGTGGGGGAGATAACATTTCTGGACAATAAGAAGACTGGAGTAGTGAGAGGACTTCAGTACTTTTTAATTTTATATGTTCATTATTTACTGTATTCTCTCCTGAATTTTATATTTTACTTTGTGGGTTATTTATTTATATTCTAGGATTGTTTCAGTTTATAAATTTTGGGGAGGAAAAATAGCTTTATAGGGAGTGAAAGTATGGGTTTTCTGAGTTGGAGGATGTGTTGGGCTGAGGCTCTCCCGGTCAGGCACTACTCCTCATTGAACTCCAGGACCTCGGGCCCTTCTTACCCCGTCACTTACCTACAGTGGTTTGTTACTGCTGTAGGGTGTTGTGTATCATTAGTAGGAGGGGGAGGGGAGGGGCCGAGGGTCCAGGACTATGGAGGGGGGAGCGGGGTGGCTGTATCGGGGTTGTATGGTCCAGGAGATGCCCTGGGGTGAAATGGTTACTGGAACATGGCCCTCCATGTCTAGTTACCATACCCAAGGGCTCCAGCATATCTGGGCAGATAACTTAGTTGGCCCCAGAACCCAGTCTGACCTGAGTGGTGTTATGCAATGCCAGGTCTGTTAGAAACAAGACAGCAATTATTGCTGATCTTGTTGAGGTGACAGACCTGGTTTGCATCATCAAGACCTGGATTGATGACAACGCAGGCCCCATTCTGGAGAAAGCTATCCCAGCTGTTTTTCGGTGATACACCACTCGAGATCAGATCGCAGGGGCGGGGGGGAATGGCTATCTGTTTTAGATCAAAATTGGATCTTACTGTTGTACCAGGGGAGGGGGCCAGATCATTTGAGTTTACTGCAGTAGCAGGTGTGGGCTGTAGGATCATTTTCATCTACCGTCCACCCGGAGGTGAGAAATTGTTCCTGTAGGAAATCACGGACTTCATCATCGACATGACATTGGAGTCGCAAAGCTGATGGTTCTGGGTGTCTTCAATGCCTGGGTCAACGATGAACTCCCACAGTTTGGTCAAGATTTCTTCCAACATATGTATTCGTTGGGGTTCACACAGGTAGTTACCTCTGCCACGCATAAGCAAGGTCACTCTCTTGATCTGGTCTTCCTCCTGGGGATCAAGGCCTTCAACTTGGTGGTGGAACCAGTTGTATGGTTTGATCACTACATGGTGAGATTCAATTTCCAGCCCCCCACCCAATAGGACTGCCCCAGTGGAAATGGTCAAATACCGCCCATTGAGGGGAGTAACCCCTGAAGGCCTTCTGGTGGTGTTGGACCTTTTGGGAGTTCTGCAGGCAGGTGAGGATCCAGAGAATCTGGTGTTGGCCTATAACAAGGCCATCACTAGGGCTCTGGATTCCATTGCTCCAGTACATCTTCGACCACTCCCTCTTTGCCCCGACTCCTCTGGTTTGACAGAGTTTTGAGGGAGATGAGTTGAGTTGGACTAAGGTTAGAACTTTGCTGGCAGAAATCGTCCATTGATGCTGACCACCTTAGACTTGATAGAACATTATCATTGCTATCAATCAGCAATCACGTGTAAGAAGGCAGAATTCCTGTCTGGCGAGATTGCTGCGACACCAAATTGACCAGCTCAGCTCTTTCAAACCATAGACAGGTTGAGCAACCCATCCTGTCTGTAGATTCAAGGAGCATTTTCCAACTTAAGTGTGATGAGTTTGCTCGATTTTTTGCAGATAAGGTGATCGCTTAGAGTCTTCTATGGGAGTTGATGGCGGTCAGTATTTGGTCACTTTCTCTCGGTCAACCTGGAGTTCTTTTGACTGGCCGGAGACTGATGATATCATGCAGATTGTCCAGAATTTGCGGCCGACATACTGTAGTTTGGATCCGGGCCCTACATGCCTTTTATTGGGGTGTATTGAGTTTATTGACCTGATCCTGGCACAGATTGTTTGGTGCTCCTTAGATGTGGGAGAATTCCCTAGCTCCCTGAAGGAGGTGGTGGTGACACCACTTCTTAAGAAAGCTTCCTTGGTCCCGAACAACTGTGCCAACTACAGACCTATCTCTAACCTTCCCTTTGTTGGGAAGGTGATTGAGAAAGTGGTTGCACTACAACTGGAAGACCATCTTACCATCCATGATATCTTCGAACCTCTCCAGTCAGGCTTCCGGAAGAGACATAGCACTGAGACAGCTCTGGTTCAGGTGCTCAATGATCTCCTGATGGCGAGGGACCAGAAACACCATTCCATCTTGGTACTTCTGGATCTCTCTTCAGCGTTTGACACTGTGGACCATGGGGTGCTATTTGAGCGCCTGAAGGTTATCTGTGGCCTGGCTGGTCCAGTTCTCAGATGGTTTCATTCTTTCCTTGCTGGTAGGTCCCAGAGGGTGGTGTCTGGGATTTTTTCCTCGGAACCATTCTCTCTGCCGTGCAGGGTTCCTCAGGGCTTGGTGTTGTCCCCCATGTTGTTTGCAGTGTATTTGCTACCCCTCAGAGACATTGTAAGACAATATGGGGTGAGGTTTCATTGTAATGCCGATGATACCCAGCTCTATCTGTCTTTCGCACCTGACCAGGATAGTGCGGTCTTGTTGTTTAATAGCTGTTTGACGGAGATCCGTGACTGGATGAAGTCTAGCTGGTTGAAATTAAACTCTGGGAAGACTGAGGTGTTGGTAGTGGATCCGAATGCCGGACAGAGAAGTCGGTGGTAGGTCTATCATCTGGGCTTTGGCTGGATGTTGTACAGCTACCTGCCTCTAAACAGGTGTGTGATCTGGGGGTGGTTCTTGATGACAGGCTTACACTGTGGGTGCAGGTGACGGCAGTCATCAAGACTTCCTTTTACCATCTTAGGAACATCTCCAGAATCAAGCACCTTGTTCTGTCCAATGATTTGCCCATGTTGATCCATGCCTTAGTGACCTCACGCCTTGATTACTGTAATTCCCATTAGCTGGGGTTTCCTCGAGTTGATATCCGCTGCTTGCAGCTGGTGCAGAATGCAGCAGCTCAGTTGTTAACTGGTACATCGCACTCTAGTCATATTACTACCATGCTGCATGTTCTGCACTGGCTGTCTACACAGTGGTGGATTACTTTCAAGATTGGTCTTTTGACCTATAAAGCTCTGCATGGACTGGGACCGAGTTACCTGCAAGAGCTCCTGATTCCCTATGGCTCAGTTCGGCCTCTTTGCTCATCTGGTGAGGGGTTGTTAAAGGTTCCCAGGGTATGTTTAAAAACATCTGGGGCCCGGGCATTTATGTTTGCTGCACTGTCCCTGTGGAACTCTCTACCTTGTCAGATTAGAGAGTGCAGGACTGTGGAGAGCTTCAAAACTAGCCTGAAAACACACCTTTTCCAACAAGCTTCTAATGACTGATATTTTAACTGGGGATGGTTTTTAAACCAATGCTGTATTTGTGTTTAAATTTGAAATTGTATGATTTTTTTTGTATGTGCAGCGAAATACGAATTGCGCTATATAAATAAAAATATTATTATTTTTAATGTCTGTCTATCCACCTAAACAATTGCACATTCATCACCATTTCAGCAACCTAGTGATCTAGAAACACAAAAATTCATAAAGCTGCAAGAAAACAAAAACACTCTAAGCAAAACTGAGACCGACATTAGGCTGTTAAACAAGTACCAGTTCGACAAAAAAAAATCAAAGGAACCAGTTACTATAAAAAAAACAAACATGGGGAGCTGTGTGTCAACTCAGATTTTATGCACACCCTTGGTGTGCAAAGCCTTGATAAACCCCTTGATCTTCGTTCTTGGGGTTTAAGAGGCATTGCACATCTCGGATGTGCATAAAATCCTTGTTACACACTTTTCATGCATTATTCTATATTTACTATACAGTAAAATGGGTACAAAGCAGTTATTTGTCTGGATATAATGACATAAACACTATTTATTCAGTGATTACAGTTTATTAAAAAATGGTTAAAAAGACAGTATATATGTACACCTATGTATAATGCCATCAACATCATCTATTTATTGATCACACTTTATTACAAAATGATTAAAGAGCAGTCATCCATGTCTGAATAGAAAGTCATAAGCATTCTTATTGTAAAATATTTAAAGAGAGAAGGTATACATGTCCAGCTATAAGGTCATAAACATTATCTATGCATTGACTTTAATTTAATATAAAATGTATAAGGAACAGTTATCCATGTCTGGAAATAATGTCATAAACATTCTCTATTGAGTGATAACAATGTATTATAAAATGGTCAATGAGCAGGTATCCATGTCTGGATATAATGTCATAAAAAGTATCTATTCAGTGGCTCAGGGGGTGGTATGAAGCTCAGGGGTACCAGGTGGAGGGCATACCTCTCAACTGTCACACATTACGAGGTATGTCACTCATTTTACCCATCAGAAATCCTCTGTCCCACATGAAGAAGGGGATATTCCACATTTCCCACTGAGACTTTAAAGCAGAAATTCATAATTACCTATTATGCTCAGTTATCAGCAAACATTATTAAGATTAGTGCACTGACAGCAATAGTGTTCTGAACTTGCAATGCCAAGTTTGATGATATATCACACATTTTTCTCATTTGTCACACATCTTATCACACATTTCAGGGAAGGAAGGTTGAGAGGTATGGTGGTGGGTGAATGGAGAGTAACTTGGGAGGTCAAGGGGCTGTAGGCAAGGATAGGCTTTATCTCAACCTGGTGGGGGAAGGAAATACTAAAGCAGAAACTGACTGAATTTATTCATGCTAGATGGGGTTTAAGCTTGTGAAGGGGGATGGGCTGTGTGGCTGATCCTACCATGACCATCTGGGATGGGCTCAATTTTCTACCCCCAAATGGGAGTGGCAGACTGCATACTGGGGGTGATGAGTAGGGGGCTGCATGAAACCTCTCAGGGTGAAAACAGGATGGGAGGTAGGGGTAAGAGTTGGAGGATGATCCTGATAAATGCTAGGAGCTTGGGTAACAAGATGCCTGACCTCCAGTCAATGCTTGTAGGCGGGGATGTGGATGTGGTTGCTGTCACTGAAACCTGGGCCACCTCTGGACATGATTGGGACCTAAACCTGAGTGGGTACACTGTGCTCAGAAAGGACAGGACTGTGGGTAGGGGGGAGCAGTAGCTCTGATCATTAGGGATGGCATAGGGATAAGCACAGTGGAGGAAGCAGAGGGTAAAGTGGAGGCCTTATGGGTCACCATGCAAACTCAGGGGCCAAGGAGGTCGAAATGGGAGTGGTCTACAGGCTCTCCATGCTGGCAGATGATCTGGAGAATAGCCTGTTTGTTTTATTTATTAAACTCTAGGATTACAAATGCCTTTGAGCAAGAACTGCTCGTTTACAAAGGTTCCACATCAAAGGATGGAAGGTTAACATACAAATAAAGGTAAACATTAATACAAAGTCTCAAAAAACAAAATACCACATTTCAAGCGGAGAGACACACAAAAGGATAGTAAGGCCAGATGAGCAACCAGTAGGGGTGGGGAGGGCGGGTGGGGAGGGTCAGGAAGGAGTGGGCAGGCTGAAGGGCCATTGTCTGTGGGGGGGTGGGTATGAGAAGTGCAAGGTAGAGGGAACAGAAGTCTGAAATGCTGAAAGATGGGAGGGCGTGAGTGAGGTGGGGAGGAATGGGGGGAAGGAGGAAAGTGGAGGACAAGGATAATTGGCCATAGGGAGTTTAGTGCCACAGGGTATTAGCCTGGTGGATAATATTAAGGACCTCTGTGGACAGAAAGGGGACAGGGTGGTGATACTGGGAGACCTTAACACACCAGTGACTGATTGGGGAACTATGATGTCCCCATTGGCCAAGAAGCAGAGGCTGCTGGATGCTTTCCAGGATGCATTCCTAAATCAGCAGATAGTTGACCCACAAGAGAGGGCCATATCCTGGATGTGGTCCTGGTTGACTTTGACCTGATAAGGGAATTGGAGTTGGGGGACTCCCTGGCTGGGATTGACCATGCCATGGTCTGGTTTGTATTTGACCGGGGGGGGGAGGGATTGCACAAGGATGGTGGTAGTTGATTTTAGAGGGTCATATTTTAAGAGCATGAAGAAAATCCTCATGGATCACCAAGAGGGAATAAGGCTGGGCATGGACGCTGAGAGCAGGTGGGAAATCATCAAAAGAGCATTACAGGAGGCTACCAGGTCCTGTACAAGGGTGAGACATAGGTTTAGTAGGTCTAGGAAGCCATGCTGGTGGACCAGGGAGGTCCAGGAGGTGGTAAGGGAGAAGAGGGCTGCATACAGTAGGTACAAGTGTTCCTGCGGGGTCTTGGACAGGGATAAGTATCATCTAATGGCCAGGAGTGTTACCAGGGTGGTGAGAGTGGCCAAGGCTAGGAAAGAGCAGAGGCTGGTGCAAGGGATCAAGTGGAGGGGAAGGGTTCTTTAGGTATATTGGGGTGAGAAGAAGGGGCAGTTTAGTAGGTTGGAAGACAGGGAGGGTGGGCAGAGGAGGCAGAAGGAACAAGCAGAGGTACTGAATGAGTACTTTTCATCGGTCTTCACTAGGGAGGATGTGGGGGAGCTGCAGAGAAGGAGGAGGTAGGGGGCAGAAGGGGCGGGGTCTTGGATGTTGAAGATCCTGTTGTTACTCAGGGGGCTGAGAGGGCTGCACCGTATGGGATGGGGCACGCTAGATCTGCTGAGGGGGCAGGAGTCATGGACATTGAAATCCCTGTTGGCAGGGTGTGGGAAGTCCTCAAGTCCCTTAAAAAGGAAAAAGCTCCGGGTCCTGATGGAATCCATCCCAGGGTACTGTGGGAATTGGCCAATATCCTGGCTGCACCCATAGTGACCCTTTTTAACACTTCCCTACAGACAGGGAGGGTGCCCCAGGACTGCAGGGTGGCACAGATTGTGCCCATCCACAAAGGAGGCTCGAGGGAGGAGCTGGGGAACTACAGGCCTGTCAGCCTGACATCAGTGGTGGGCAAGTTAATGGAGACCATCCAAAAAGAGAGGCTGTGGGTGTTCTTGGTGGAATGGGAATACCTGGATGATCACCTGCATGGCTTCATCCTGGGCAGATCGTGTCAGACAAACCCTGTAGAGTTCTACTAATGGGTGACAAAGGCACTTGACCAGGGTAGGCCGGTGGATGTCCTCTTTCTGGACTTCAGCAAGGCGTTTGATTCGGTACCCCACACATGTCAGCTGGATAAGCTGGGGAGGATGGGGGTGGGACCCTGATGGTCAGGTGGATTGAGAACTGGCTATCTGGACATACTCAGTTGGTGGTAGTAGGGGGGATGGTCTTGTCTTCCAGGGGGGTCATAAACGGGGTCCTGCAGGGATCAGTTATGGGACTGCTCCTGTTTAATGCTTATATCTCTGATATCAGGGAAGGTATCAAAAGCAAAATGATCCTCTTTGCAGACTACTCTAAGCTGGGTGAAGTGGTGGATGGGGATGAGGGTAGGGTAGCCCTGCAGGGGGATCTGGATGCTCTGGAGAGATGGTCACACACCTGGAAACTGAAATTTAACAACAAGAAATGCAAGGTGCTTCACCTGGGATGTAGGAACCCAGGCCAAGTGTACACCCTAGGAGGGGAAACACTGCAGGCTTCAAGTGGGGAAAAGGATCTGGGGGTTGTGGTGGATGCAAAAATGAATAATTCTGAGCCATGCAGGAGGGCCACAGCCAAGGCAAATAAAAATGCTTTGCTGCATTGCCAGGGGGATTACCTCAAGAAGCAAGGAGGTGATTCTGCCACTGTACAATTGTCTGGTTAGACCACACCTTGAATACTGCATGCAGTTTTGGCATCCACACCTAAAGAAAGACATTGCACTTCTGTAGCGGGCTCAGAGGAGGGCAACCAGGATGATATGGGGCCTGGGGGATAGTTCATATGAGGAGAGACTAGAGGAGCTCAGCCTCATCTCACTGGAGGAGAGGAAAGACAGGGGGATATGACTGAGGTCTTCAAGTATCTAAAAGGGGTAAATGAGGTAAGCCTAAATGGGGTCTTCCAGAGGAAGGTGGGAGGGGCCAGCAGGGGGCATAGTTGGAGGCTGGAGGGCAGGAGACTCGGGGGGGGAGAGAAGGTGGTGGAACTGTGGAATGCACTGCCTGAGGAGCTGGTGGAGGTATCCACAGTGGAAGGGTTCAAGAGAGGCTAGGACAGATACAGGAGGAAGGTGAAGCTGAGGAATGCCTTGTCTTGGGGGGGGTAACTCTGGTGGTGGAAGGGGGGATCATGGGAGGGACCAGGAGGATGGTGATGGTACCCATTCAGGGTACTAACTCCTGAGCAGACTCGACAGACCATGAGGCCTACTCTGCTGGCATGTTTAGTATGTTAGTATGTCACAAACATTCAGTATTCTGTAATTACAATTTATTATAAAATGGCTAAAGAGCAGGTATGCATTTCCATGTACAAGAACACAGAACCAGCACTCCAGTCCATATATAAATGCAAACATTTAATGTAGCTCAGTACTACAAACAGGTCATCCACGAATACTTATAAAGCTAATTAATTACTGTAATACATGCTTCCTACAGCAGTTTATTACATAATGCATTTTTCTGGTGGGAGGCCCATGCCATGTACCTTTAGTATCTGCAGTATTGAAAAGATACTTTAGACAGTCTTGTGCAGGACTTGAGAATTCTCTCTGCTCTTTATATAAATTAAAAATAAATCATATTAGGTGTAACCATTCCTGTATTTCAAACAAATAATAAAAAAAAATTTACTTGTCTAAAGTATCTTTTCCTTGATTTGAAGTATATTATCTGACTGACAACAGAGGTCTGTGGCACACAGTGTCATGTCTCGGGGTTGATGGACACAGCCCTTCTCCTCAGTGAAGGCTGCCATGAGGTTGATTGGACCACTGAATGAAATTGCTTTTTACCATGTAAATAATAGTATACGTTTTTATACTTTAGATATTAAATGATAGAATAAGGCAACATGACTGTTGTGGCATGAACTTATAATAGTTCCAAAAATATTTAATTGTAAAAATTGAGATTGTCAGTGTGAGAAACTAATATTATTGAATTCAAAACACTAAACATGATTTCTGTATTATTTAAAATGAGATCCTATCCCCGAAGAAGCCTATTGAGGTGAAACGTTGGGTCATATAGGATCTATTGTTAAGAATAAAAGAGAAAAACAGAAAATAAAGAAAAAGTTGTTGAAAAACTGAAAGGCATAGCTGGTCATTGTTCTTTGACTTTTTGAGACCTCCCCTCATGAACAGTGGCACTGTGATTTCATTAATCTGTCCCAAAAGTTGCTTTCACACAGCGACTGTGCCATTCTGTGCCACAGATGAAAAAACACATTTCAGGCAGGATGCAAAAAATGATAGCTGTACTGTTCATAAGGAAGTGTGAAAAAATGGCAATGTTGGACATTTGGAGTGAAAATATTAAAAGTACAAACTGCACAATGCACGCTCGTAACACAGCAATTTTTTTGATTTTTTTCACTAAACTTTCAACATGGGCTTTTTGAGATGCCACCTCATGAACAGTGGCACTGTCATTTTGTTAATCAGTCCTGAAAGGTGATTCCAAGCAGTGACCATGAAATCACCTTTTGGGACCAAGAAACAAAGTGACAGTGCAAGTCTTCATGAGGTGGGTTCCCAAGAACTCCATGTTGAAAAGTTTAGACCAAAACTCCCAAAAATGGCTGAGATATCAACCTACGTTGAAATCCCCCATTGATTGTCTTTATGGGGCTTACCATGATTTTCTTCAGTTTGCGGTCAGCTTTTGAAGATTGCAGATGTGTTCCCTGTCCACAGAAGATCACAGTGGCAGACCTCCAGAGGTAAATATGGGTGGGGGGAGTGCGGCGAGGTGGGTTGTGCAGAGGGAGGATCAGAATGGGGGAAGGGGTGGAGAGGATGATGAGGGACCATTTTCTTTTTCTGTAGGTTTTTTAAAAAAAAAAAAAAGACCTTGGGGGACAGCTTTCTGTTTTACAGGTGAAATACTATGAAAAATAAATTGTGGAACACTGCAGTGGGCTCCCAGTGTGCTAGACTACTGAAAGGGGGGATCAATGCTGACCCACGGATTGGGCACCCTGAGGTCAGCTGAAAAATAAGGGTCATGGTGGTGCATCCAACACTGGGAGTGGGCATTCCAGAGTCAGAAAAGATAACAATTACTTTGGCACACTGGGTTGAGCTCCCAGTATGCCACAATAGTGGGGGGCATGCCAACAGGGGGATTGGGCACCCTGTTGTCTGCAAAAGATATGCTTGGGCTTTGTGGGGCATGCCGACATGGGGATTGGGAACCCCAATGTCAGTTTTGAGGGGGAGTGTGTGGTGGGCAGCAGGAGTTGCCAATTATGTAATGGCATGGCAAGGCTCATTTATTTATTTCACCGGGAAAGACACACTGAGCAAATGAGTTGCTCGTAAGTCCAGCCATGCATATTACTGTGCACTGTAACGCACATGGCTGGAATGTGCCTGGTTGCTGGGAGGGGGGGGATCTGCTGCTGCAATGATGAAACTGTCCATGACTGGAGCAGCATATTTCTTTCAAGTCCGGCTCTTGCTCCGAAACTGCCATCATCAGCAGCTTCCCTGTTGATTGGTGGCCGAGGGACAGGCCCTAAAAGTGTTCACTGGATTGGCCAAACACACACCTCTAAAATGCTATATTCACCTCAAAATGTTTCTTGTGTGCTGCACACGCAAGTAAACATAAAAATGTTCCATAAGGATTTCATGACATCACAGTGAATGTTTTGTGACATCATAGTGCTTATCATGACAACAAACTGTGATGTCACAAGCATAGGACTTGTGAGTTCAATATGGGACAGTTAGATATTTTTGAAACAGAGTGGAATATCCACTTCTTAATGTAATACCAGGACAAAGCCAAACACCTAAAATCTATTATACTTAAATGCATCAGAGAGCGTGTCTGTGAAATTGTTGAAACCTTTCAGTCACAATCTGGCAGACTGTAGAGGTTTAGATAGATTTTAAAGTTTTACTCAACATATTTTATATCTGATCTGGGTGGGTATCCTGAGTTGTAAATGTTCACAATTTTGTGGACTTTCCTTCTCTTATGGTGCCCCCACCCTCTCTAATCCTGCGCATATTACTTTTTCTAGGGATACCATTTTTTCCTTGTAACCTAGGTCCACTGACTTTTCTATGAAGCCAGCACTTCACTTTTCTTCTATCTCTTGGGAATACCCTTCAACTCCTGCCACAAATGTTTTCCTCCATTTGCTCCTCACTTTCTGCCTCAGTAGATGCTGCAGTCAACTCTTCCTCCTCCTCCTCCACCTCCTGTCTTGCCTGTGGTCCCCATTGCTTTCTGCTACTTCACTTGCATGCTCATTGTCATCCTTTTGCTGTGTCTAGAGGACAATAAGTACTTCTATCCACTTAATTTTAGTCAGCATCCACAGATACTGTAAGTAGTCTCCTATTCTAGACATTTCCCTCTTGACTATCATAAGACCAATGCACATAAGACAATTCAGCCCTCTGCTGGCATGGATAGGTTTATTCTGTCATTGATTACCCTTTCTGCACATGTGGGGAACTCCAGGACATCCATATCACTGGATGCATGCCCCCTTGCACCAGTTTCTGGTTTTCCAGTTAGTCTACATTAGTAGCTGGATTGGGCAGGCATGGGGGTACAAATGCAAAAAACATGTCCCCCAGATCATGCTATACATTTCTTGGGCACTGTCACACCAATTGCTGGTTGCCCCAGCCCACTGAGTATGCATGGAGGATTGGTGTCCATCTGGATAATTTTTCTAAATTTCAATTTTTCTTAAATCCTATCTTTCAGGATACAGCACTCCATAGAGGACTCACGTGATCCTCAGAGAGCAGGAGCTCCACTGTGTTGGTTGACTGGAAATTCAGTCTGATGCCCAGCCCTGTTCTTTCCAAATATGCACTCCAAGTCCCTCTTTGCTACTTTCTTTGCATGGAGAGGCAGGCCAGAGGCTATGTATGACACCACAGGCACACAATCCCATGATCATGGTGCACTATGGGCCAGATATGTATTTTGACCCATATCTGTGGACCTGAGCCTAAGGCTTAAGCAAAGCCTGCCCTGATAAAGTAGTATTACTACTGAAACTCAGTATACAGTATGGAAAGTTCTTTTAGCTGTCCAGCTTTTCAAATAATCATCTGTTTCTCTGTTTTCAACATCTAACATTTTTGGTTTTGCTAAAATACAGTATGTTCTTCAGTCTGCTCCATGCTCCAGTAGCTGTTCCTGCAAGCAATGGCAGATTTCATGTGAACAACAGTGCAATAAACAATACAGTGCCACTGGAGGTCTATGGAAAAAGGTTGGGGCATCTGGAAGGGCACCCTCCCTCTCCATGTATGAGGCGCCACTGAGGTTAATGTGAGAACAGTCCTTTGTGGTGGAAGGCAGGATTACAAAGGGAGGCCCAGTCATTGAGTGGTTGTGCTAGTAAACACACTATTGAATATAGGAACTTGCTGGGAAGTGGTGATGAATTTAATGTAGAACAAAGTGTTGTGATAGAAGGAGGGATTGCTACTGCTGGCCCAGTGGTGCAGAGGACTGAGGCCGAGTGCCTGACCTGCTGCCACACCGGTGACCTAAACACAGAAACATAGATTTTGATGGCAGATAAGGCCCACCTGGCCCAACTAGTCTGCCTGTTACCCCAGCTATTTAAACTCCAGATCCTAAATGATCAGCAACTTAACCTCTATCTCCTACCACTAGGGTTGCCTTCTGTCTATCCCATGCATTTTTGAACTGCCCAATTGTTTTATCCTCTGTGATCTCCACTGGGAGACTGTTCCATGCATCCACCACCCTTTCTGTGAAAAAATACTTCCTCACGTTATCTTTGAGTCTCCACCCCAGCCTCATATTATAGCCCCTTGTTCTTGCACATCTCTTTTTTTGAAAGATGCTGCCCTCCTGGACCTTGTTGATTGCCTTGCGGTACTTGAATGTCTCTATCTTATCCCCCTCCTCTTTCCTCCAGGATACACATATTGAGGTCTTTCAGTCTTTCCTCATATGTTTTGTGGTGCATTCCTTTCACCATTTTTGTTGCTCTTCTCTGGATTGCCTCTATTCTGTCAATGTCCTTCCAGAGGTGACATATCCAGAACTGAAAACAGTTTTCCAGATGTGGCCTGACCATTTGTCTGTACAGTGGCATCACCATCTCCTGATTTCTACTGATGATGTCCCTCCCTACTCATACCAGTATCCTTCTGGCCCTCCCCACCACCTTTTCACATTGCTTGTCCACCTTTAAGTCATCTGTTATGTTTACCCCCAGGTTCCCTTCCAGTTTTGTCATTGTTAGTAGCCCCCCCATTTTGTATTTCTTTCCAGGATTCTTGTGGCCCAAGAGCATGGCTTTGCACTTTTTTGTATTGAATTTAAGCTGCTGTACTCTTGACCTCTGCTCCAATTTGCTTAGGTCTCTTCTCATTTTTTCCACCCTGTCTGGAGTGTCTACCCTATTGCAGATCTTGGTGTCATCCGCAAAGAGGATTATCTTCCCTTCTAGACCCTTCAAATGTCACTAATGAAGACATTGAAGAGGACCAGCCCCAGAACTGAGCCTTGTGGCACCATACTTGTCACCCCCCTCTCCTTGGATTGAACTCCATTCACCACCACCTTCTGTGTCCTGTTGATCAGCCAGTTTCTAACCATGTTTACCAGGCTTCAGGAATGGATATGGGTCGCACAAGGGCCAGTTGGGGTGGGATGATTGAGAGCCTTTTAGACTGCTCTCCTTCCTGGGGAAAGGGGGCCTAAGATAGCTCACCTCTTATCTGCTACCTGGAAGTATCTGAGTGGTGGTGAATGTCAGCCACACAAGATAAGAGGCTTCCATGCACAAGGTGCTATGGGCATCTCTATGGAGGTGGAGTCTGCACATCACATCCATTGCACGTGATGTGGTTTGGGGCAAAAATTGGTAGAAAACCCCATTGAACTACAGGATGAAGATCAACTTCTCGTAGGCCCCACATCAGTGACTGGGCACCATGCACAGTCCTGTGGCAGAGGATGATGAAGGAAGGTAAGCCCTGGAGAAGTCTGTTGATGGAGCTGGGGGAGTCGGTCAGAAGGGGGGGGCAGGGACAGATAAGGCAGATATAATGTACAGTATATGGAAAAACAAAGGAGGAATTGCAGAGTGTGGCCAAGCCATCCAATATTTGTGCTACATAGACACACCACTGCATATAGGAACATACTGAATGTGTAGCCTCTTCTGAGTTGGAAGGGAACTAAACAAAAGAAAAAGAATGCCAGTCTCCTGAGCAGGGTTTTCCCTCTCTGACCTCTATTCCATAGACTGTGAGTTTCAGTTACCCAGGGAGCAGACTGTCCAAAAGAGGTGAATGAGAGGAGTGACTGGGGAGCAAAAACACCTTAGATAACTATTTGAAGAAAGATTAGACCTAAACTATATAATACAAATGACACTCAGATGACATCGAATAAATAAATGACCCAACTTCAAATTTGTTACATTCTGAAAAATGACATGTAGCACTAGTCCTCTAAATGTCATAACAAATAAACTTATTATCTTTACTGAATGCCAATGCTGTGTAACACATTATGAGGAAACTGACTTTAGAAAGAAGCTTTGGTTGGAAGTAAAATCTTCCATAATATACGTTGCATTGCCCAGAAACAGCCTCAAGTAGGCAGCATACTAATATTGTTCCAGGACAACAATGCAGTCAGTCATTATGGGATCAGTATAAATATATATGCTGATGTCACCTAATGGATGCAGGGTGCACAGAAAAACTGAACATTTTGGACATGTACAGCAATATAACAAAACAATAAGGCAGTGTGGAACAGTGGACAGATCTGAGAATGGTGTGTGAGCCAAGAGATCCTGGGTTTGAATTTCACCAGACACTCAAGCTCGTGATGTGACACGGACCATGTTTACTTGACCTTCCCCGTGCTTCATTCACTCCAGTGATAATGTTAGGTACAATTAAAAATACACTGGGAAAACACTGCTGCATCTCTGTTGGGAAAACTTTGATAAACTATAAAACTGAAATATACATTTTCAAAAGTTCAGCCTGCCCATTCTAAAGATGTTTGTTCCCAGATATTAGCAAGTACGTCTGTCATGCTTTGATCCCTATGAAGCACTACAAATCATCACACCATGTGAAAAGCACTCACTTGTCTTTAGTACCTATTGAATGTGTACGTCAAACTGTATGCACATGATCTCTGTAGCACAAAGGTCAACTGATTAATGAAGAGCTATTGTATAAATCTCTGCATACCTTCCTTCTAGCAAGAAGTTTCTTTGTTGCCACTTCATTGTTAGAAAATCAAAGTCAGACAACGTGGAAAATAATAAAAATGCAAATTACAGTACGATTCTGATTGTGCACGATGCAATCTCCCAGCCTTACTTTGTTGGCAATGTACACATGCTGGTACAAAGAGAAAGGATAAATTAGATTTCTCTCCATTTTTTTATTAAATCTGTAAGTCATCTAAAAAAAAAAAGACTTGCAGTTCTGTGCCCACAAGCCATTTATCTATGATGTGTTGCGGAAACAAATGACTGGAAAGATCGCCCATCTTACTCCCAGTCATATATCACACAGACTGCTTGTTTTACTACAGACAAACAGTGATAATTCTCAAGCTTATATGTGCCTACATTCCTCCTCTTCCCCTCCTACAATTCAAATAAAAGGCTAAGCCATTTGATTTACAATATATTTAGGTGTTTTTTCCCTTTATGAGGTAGCTGAATAATTCATCTAGCTCCCAGCAAACTGTGACCAATTGATTTATAGTGCATCCTAAATTGTAAGGCCCTTGTTTCTATTTTAAAACTTGTGCTCCTGCAAGATCTGGAGCATTCCTCTCAGAGGCACGTTGTGTGTTTAGCGGAGACAAACTTGCATTCTGGGATAAAGAAATATCCCCACCCCCCAAAGGAAGCATGCTAACAAAATACACAGAAATCAATACATAAGCTGTGGAGAAAGATAACGTGAAGACATATTGTATTAATGTAATGTCAAGATAGAGAGACAACATTAGTAAAATATAGGAACATCACTGTTAAACATCAAATGCAGCCTTCACTGGGTCACATGCAGCATAAGGAACCATCAGGCTTGCCTATAACAGTTTGCAGTCTCTGTATGTGTTTACAGGCATCTTATTTATACACAGCATCCCTAGTTCTCTGTGGCACTTCAGTTCTAATTTCTGCGGCACGGATCCTAGGCTTTACAAGTTTTGTTCATTCCTGTGGTATAAATTATTCATTTCTCTGACAAAATGCAGTCATGCCATTGACTAAAATATGATGTGATTTCATTAATGACATCACACACTGAGCATGGCGGATGGATTTTAGGATAAACAAGAAAGGGACGGGACTCAGGCAATATGGAAAAATGATCTATTCTTTGCAAAAAACTGTGTTAATGCAACATTTATGGTTCAGGCTAAAGCACCAAAGTAGGGAAATGTTGCCTTTGTGTTTCCAACCCTAAAACCCCACTGCAACCTAAAACAAATCAAGGGTGCAGTATTCCTTGGGGTATTCAATCCTAAGGCCCATTCTATACACTCCAGCAATATACACACCTAATGGTGTGAGCTTTAGGGTTGAGAAACCCAAGGAAGACTGCACCCATGATTTATTTTATTGGAGGGGGTTGGAGGGTTCAGGGTTGGACCAAAATTCCAAACTGTCAGCCAAGTTCAAAGAAAAAACAACAAAACCAATAGGAAAACACACCCACAAATTCAGTTTTTCCACTATACAGAACTAGGAATCCACACATCTGATCAAAACAAAACTTGGCACATCTATAAATCTACCCCACATGATCACTCATGCACGAAGTCATGCTAATCCAAAAAATAAAAAATAAACACAGATGAATGGGGGATCAATGTGTCAATAGGTGCACACACCTGGGAGTAATATTTAGACAAAAAAATGCACAAAGTCTCTTACCATGGAGACAAGTTAGGTCAGCACCCTTGAAATATACGCCTCATTAGAATCTAGTTCTATCAGTAGAAAAGTGCTCTTTTATTTAATAGTGTGAAGATGAAAAGTTTTTAACCATTTATCTCAGATGCACCTAAAAATACACATGCAGTATGCCAACTGCTACAGTCACAAAGACAAAAAAGGTATTTCTTGCTCTAGTGTGTCTAGTCACAAAATGCTGTTTTTATAGCTGGAGTGTGTATAGGACAGAGCTGGGAAGTCTGTAAAAACATGTAGAGAGTATGGAAAACACTCTCCTGGTGTAGCTGGCTGACTGACTGGTGCTTCCTGCCATTTACTACTTGTGGTGCAAATATGTGCTCGTGTCAACCTGCTCCCGAGGAGTCCTGCAAAAGGAATAGCAGCTTGTAAACTAATGAAATAAAATCCAAGGTGCTGCTCAATTTCATTCGGCAAAGCTTACAAGCACCAAACAGGGTGGCTCTCCTCTCGTCTCGTGGCTCCTAGCTCTTCCTGCTTCCTTGAGTTGTGCAGTGCTTACATATCGACTGAAGTCATCATCAGAGCATGCCTCGGTTCTCTGCCGATTGCATTATATGATTGCTAGTACTTAAAGCAACAGAGGCAGAGAAGTATTGCATGGGAGGCTTACTATTTATTTATTACATATAAAACCAGCACTACTGCACATAATTTAAACCCCTGTCTCTGCATAACACAGGTACCAAGTACTCTGTCATGTAGCAGATGGGTCTCCATTAATGTGTCTCGCTAATAAATGCATCAAACAAGTCTTTTCCTTAAATTCAATAAACATGCTACACATGCAATCATCCCAAACAATTCATAGAGTTCTAAACAATATTTCTATAAAAAAATTTATAATATCAATATATTTCTTTATTGTCACACAATATGTTTGCATTGTCCCATCTATACACATGCAGGGCCTAAAGTCTTAACACATGTAGGGCAGACTCTCTGCTTCTTGCCATCCCCTTCAGAAAAACGTTGCTTGGCCAATGATCCTTTGCATACAGGGATCCTTCTTGGCTACATGAGATCCCAGCATGCTTTTTACTCATTAACAGCCTCCCCATCTTCAAGGTGGAACTAAGACGTCACCTGGCCAAGGCTGATGTTTGTAGCTGCAGGTAACCTGTAGCACTATCACCTGGTAGCTTGGCGTCTGCCTGCTCCTGGGCTGCATTCTCCAATTTGTTACCCTGCTGCCCTGTAACCCTGAGTTTAAACTCTTACTTCCTCCTATTACTTGCCAACCCTCAAATTTGAGCCGTTCATAGCCATAGCCTGTTGATGAGCCTGCTGTCTACTGTCCTTAACTCAGCACTCTGTTTTAAGTTCCTCCCCCCTGCCATTGACCCTGCACAAATTTGACTGTGTCAAAACACCTGTCTTCCCCCCCAGCTTATTCTGCACACAGTCCTCCCTCACATTGCTCTCTAGTATGTTCCTACTAGGTCAGTCCTGCACAGATAATCCCCCCCCCCACCCTTGACAAGAATTAACGACAAAGCAACCTCTTGGCTGCATTAACATAGAAGGTGTAAAAGCCTATGTTGAGTCTCTCACCCCCTGACTTTGTATGAAATAATGACAATGCATCCCATGGCTGCATTACCTCCTGCTAAATTAGTTTCTTAAACCCACAGCACTCACCATGTACCTTGGGCTGTACTAATTGCAATATGCTGTACCTCTATATGAGATAACCTACAATTGTAAATAGTCAGACCAATTGCTATTATTTCTTGTATTTTTGTCTCTGTACTTGTGCACCCATACTCTGTAACTACCTTTCTGTTTTGTCCTCCTGTCAAGACGTGGAACCTTTGAAAAAAGAGCATTTTGCTCAAAGGTTGTGTCCAAACGATTAAATAAATAAATAAATAAATAAGCACAGAGCCTCTAAGTCATACTGTGTGCTGAAGCAGGATGAATATTTGATAGACTGACCTACCTATACACAGGCAGAGCTTAGAAAGTCATAACCTGTGAGTACTAGGCACATGAAGAGCCTGCAAGTCATTCATGTGTCCTAATCTTTTTATAGGTAACTGTGTAGCGGAATATCTTCATTTAGCCAACCAGGTGTGAGGGTGTTAAGAGTATATATCCAAAACTCTTCTCTCTCTAAGAGTTTTAATTTCAGATCACCACCTCTCACACTGAAGTCAATTTTCTCAATTCCAACAAATTTCAAAGTTGCTGGTGACCTATGTCTCGCCTCTTTACAATGCCTAGCCATTGCATAGTCATAGTTCCCATTTCTAATTGCTGCCTTATGTTCACCTAGCCTAAATTTTAGTGTTCTTTTTGTTTCTCCAACATATCCCATTACACAGGGGCAGATAAGTGAATAAACAGCTCCACTGCTACTGTAATTTATAAATTGATCTATCTCAAATGTTTCTATCTACATAGAAGCTTTTTGGATATATACTCTAAATACCTTCACACCTGGTGGGCTAAATGAAGATATTTCGCTACACAGTTACCTATGAAAAGATTAGAACACATGAATGACTTGCAGGCTCTTCATGTGCCTAGTACTCACAGGTTATGACTTTTTAAGCTCTGCCTGCATATAGGTAGGTCAGTCTGTCAAATATTCACCCAGCTTCAGCACACAGTATGGCTTGGAGGCTCCGTGTGTGCTTGGATACACATGTTAAGACTTTAGGTTCTGCATGTGTATAGGTAGGACAATGTAAACATATTGTGTGACAATAAAGAAATATATTGCTGTTAAATTGTGTGATAGAAATATTGTTTAGAACTCTATGAATTATTTGGGATTATTGTATGTGTAGCATGTTTATTGTATTTAAGTAAAAGACTGGTTCTGATGCACTTATTAGCGAGACACATTAATGGAGACCCATCTGCCACATGACAGAGTACTTGGTACCTGTGTTATGCAGAGAAAGGAGTTTAAATTATGTGCAGTAGTGCTGGTTTTATATGTAATGAATAAATAGTAAGTCTCCCACACAGTACTTCTCTGCCTCTATTGCTTTAAGAACTAGCAACATAAAATGCAATCAACAGAGAACCGAGGCATGCTCTGATGATGACTTCGGTCAATACGCAAGCACTGCATGATTCAAGGGAGCAGGAAGAGCTAGGAGCCACACGATGAGAGGAGAGCCACCTTGTTTAGTGTTTGTATGCTGTGCCGAATGAAATTGAGCCTCACCTTGTATTTTATTTCATGAGTTTACAAGCAGCTATTCTGGCTGCGGGACTCCTCGGGAGCAGGTTACCATGAGCACATATTTGCACCACGAGTAAGAAACGGCAGGAAGCGCCAATCAGTAAGCCAGCTACACTGGGTGAGCATTTTCCATACTCTCTACACTTTTTTATGGACCACCTAGCGCTGTCCTACACACACTCCAGCTAAAAAAACAGCATTTTGTGACTAGACACACTAGAGCAAGAAATGCCTTTTCTGCCTTTTTGACAGTAACAGTTGACATACTGCTTGTGTATTTTTAGGTGCATCCAAGATAAATGGATAACAACTTTTTATCTTCACACTATTGAATAACAGAGCACTTTTCAACTGATAGAACCAGATTCTAATGTGGTGTATTTTTTAAGGGTGCTGACCTAACTTGTCTCCATGGTAGGAGACTTTGTGCATTTGTTTGTCATGCAAATCTGTTGAATGGCTGTGATGTTATTAAAGTGCAAAAATTGGGGTTTAACATTACACTTCCTACTCAAACCTAAATAGAGTGGTGCTATCATGCCACTATAACATTTATATATATATGTATTAGATAGATTTTATTCAAAAGCTGCATTAATTCACCTGTTCAGGTTCAACATAAGGCCACTAAAGTAGGGACATGTGACGTTAGGGTTTCCAACCTAACTCCCCACCCCAACCCCAGCAGCAAAAGAACAACACCACACAAACAGCCACAGACAGACATTTTCAGGTAAGACAAACAAGGTACAACTGTTTCCAGATGGAACAAATGCAGTGTGCTGCCTTCATGGATTTGTATCTGGGGGATACACAGTGTAAGACATTCACACTGACTTGAAACTGCAGATAGAAATCTACAATACTCAGATCACAACACCACTTCTGTGTGCAGTAGCACAGGCTCCTGCAACCATCGATACAAATCCATGATACCCAAATTACAAGAGCTATTTTTATCAGCAGAAGTGCTGGCCTAGAAGAGGCCAGCACTTCTGTAGCCTCAGGTACTGATGCACACTGTAAGACATATCCACACTTGATGGACCTGCACTTCTGCAGCCACAGTTTTAAGATGTACACACTGACCACTAGCTGCAGAAGCACAGGAGCCACAAAATCCATGATACCAAAATTGCAGCAGTACCTCTGTCTGCATAAGTGCAAACCCCTGAGAGACCTGCAGCTATTCAACCACAGATGTAAGACATACACACCAGCTGCAGCTTCAGAATGGCAGGCCTATGTAGTGCCCGCCATTACACCAACGGAAATACTGTTGCAATGTGGTTATCACAGTTTCTGCAATGGATCTACAAATTGTTCTGTAAAGTAGCAGTTTTTCAGTTATGAAACTGCATGCAGAAAACCATGCAGTAGCAGATCATGCTCTTTAGCAACATAACTTGTATAGCGTGCATGAGTACCTATGTGTACAGAGGTACAGGCCTCATGGGGCATTCTGTCTGCAGATGGGCAGGTTCCCATGGTGCCTGTGCTGTGGCAGCCACATGTATTCATGCACACTGTATGACATATACCCACACACAGGTGTGAGTGCTTGTGCAGCCACAGATACAAAATCACAAAGGCAGCACATCAGTGCTACTGCATTTGTGTCATCTTGAAATAGTTGTATGTTGTATGTTGTTTGTCTTATCTGATGATGGCTGTCTGTGCTTGCTTGTTTAGTGTTGTCCTTTGGCTGCTTTGGGGTTGGGGAGTTAGAGTTTGAAAGCCTAATGCCACATTTCCCTACTTGTGTGGCCTTAAGTTGAACCCTAACTGGTGCATTAACTCAGCCTTTTGCATAGAATTTCCTTTCTTTTTGTGATAGTGGAATCATATCCTCATTCAAGTAGATCTCTTCCAGACCTGCTTGAAAAGGTGAAGACACATGTCCTGCACCAAGTGAAAACTCTGTCTACCTACAGAAGCCCTGTGGGCCATGCAAAGGCTGAGACCATTGGCCATCCATTCAATATCAGACTCACCTGCATGGCACTATGATCTGTGGAATATAACATTTTAATTACTGGTCCTTATTTTTTAAGTCTGGATAACCAGGCTTTTAAATCATATTACAACTGCCCACTTGATATTTTCAGTTGCAACAGGGCAGTTGTAATCAGTCTCGGTCAATTAAGTTCATGCTTCACAAACTTGTTGGCTATTAGTCTGTGTGGGCAGGTCGAATGTCTCACCCACCATGGCAGCTGTGTTCCTTCGTTGCTGAGCACCCACACTCATCATTTTCCACACACTGTCAGACTAGTAATAGGTCATTTTAAATAATTTTTCCTTATCTATCTGGTTGAACCTATCTTTGAATTTCAAAAATTGTAACACTCTCACCCATTACTTAAAAACACTACCGAGGCTCTTTAAAGTAAATTAAAACTTTCTTATTCTCAAAAACAACAGTAAAAAAGCCTGACGTGTTTCACAACCTTTAGTTCCTTTATCAAAGGCTAGTTTGTGAGCTAAGACACCAACAGTTATATACATTAAAAACATGACCTCACAGCAGAAAAAATCAAATTTATTGGTTCAGAATCAAACTGCTGGAGGCAATCAATTCTGTTAGTGACTAAGCGTAAGTGATTAATAAAACCACAGCAAACACAGGCTAAATAAAGTGTCAACAGTGCTGGAATAAATACAACGTAAAAAATCTTAAATAGTAAAAACTCTACTTGTAAACATACACAAATACCATGTGAAGCAGCTTGAAAGTACAAACATAACAACAGATTCAGCATTATAATTGCTAAAAGTGCATATATTAGTATAGTAGTTTGAGTTTCATTTTCCCTTGTCCCTATGTAAATTCAGCTTTCTTCAGAAAAGCTGTCTGTTCCTGACTTAACCTAGGTTTTGCCGGCATGAAGCCTTAATCCATTCTGTCTCTTTTAAATGTTATTTAGGTTGCCACCTTCTGGTTTGAACAGTTTTCTATGTTTGAACATGAAAACATGTTTATTTGATTAGCCAGCCCATCACATGCAGCCGCGGGCATGATGGGTCCCTCCTCTCTGTGTTCAACATGCCCCCATGCAGTATTTTACCTGTTTCCTCCCATTACAGACAGAAGCCACCTGCAGGTTCTCTCAGTATGTTGCAGGTGATGATCTGCTTAATCTTCTATCTCTGTTCACTTAGCAACTAGAATATTCTCCCTGTAGTCAGATATTTACAATTCACACTGTTTGTTTTGTAAATATGTGGCTACAGGGAGGAATTTTTCTGGTTGCTAGAGTGAATGGAGTTATGAGATTAGGCAAATCATCACCTACAACATGCAGGGGATTATATACCTCGCCACTTGCAGGTGCCTGGCCTTCTATGTGGGTAAAACTGAAAGGCAATCCAAAAGCTGTCTAGGGAAGCATGTTAGAGCCACAGAGAGGAGGGACCAAGCATATGCCATGGCACAGCATGTGATGGAAACTGACAATCCGGATGATCATGTTTTCAAGTTCAAAAGCATAGAAAACGTTTTCCAGAACACAAGAGGTGGCAGCTTCAGAAATAACATTTTAAAGAGAGAGACAGAAAGGATCTTGAGGCTGCATGCCAACAACAAACCTGGGTTAAATGCAAGAACTGAACTGAAACCTTACCTAGAAGAACATTGATACTTACATAGGGTCAAGGGAGAAAATGAGATGTTCTGAATTTGCTAGCCTGAATATTATGCAGTTTCCTACAGTTGTAAACTTTATCCAATGTTAATTGCTTTCATCTTACATCATTTACAAACTATAAATGGGATTCTAAATGAGGGTGCTACTGTATATGGCATGCATCATCAAAACAATAACATCAGAGCACACCCTGACCCCTTCAGAAGTATATGTAATAATAAACATAACAATGTTTATTATTACATTTTCCTCAGGGGAAGGGGGTGTCAGGGTGTGCTCTGACTTTGTTGCTTTTGTTGACATATGTCATATATAGAAGCTCCTCTCATTTAGAATCCCATTTATAGTTTGTGAATGAGGAAGGGTGAGCAATTAACATTGGATAGAGTTTGTAAATGGAGAAGTATGGCTTTATCATTTAACTAGCTCCCCACCAGTTACTTGCACATTGGCTGTGAAACAGACCTTAATTAAGCCAATTTTATGCTGATGCACCTTATAAAGGTAAGCCATTTGAGGCAGATGCAGTTCAAAGTAGGGACCCAGCTGACAGGTGGTCTACCTCGGTCCACTGATTGTACAGCGAACCCCTGTGTGAGACAACTATCACAGCAACAGGAATCGGCCAATAGCCACATGTTGCTTGTATGGTCTCTGCTGGTGCTGGGACAGCCTCGCCGGTGTATCGTGCCCTCCCCTGAGTCAACCCCAACTTGGTGTTAGTAATCCAGAGTCAGGGGGGTGGGGGGTCAAAGCCCCCCACATGGAGGGTTGGGGGGGTGCAGCCCCCCAGTAAAACAAAGATGCATCTCTGACAGTGCAATGCTGACACTCTACACTGTGGCTGTCACTGTCTGGGATGTTGGCGCTTCAGATGTCGCAGCACCATAGTAAAACCATCTACCTCAATGTTGGTAGTTGGGTGACTTCACAGCAGGGCCCTAAAGTGAATACCATGAGACCTCCACTCCTTTTGAAATCAAATTAGTAAGTTGCCAAGCCAGGCTGAAAAATTTTTATTATTACATTTGCCTCTGGGGGGTGGAGGGGGTCAGATTGTGCTCTGACTTTGTTATTTTTTTTTTGCAATTATAATGCTGAATTTGTTGTTATATTTGTACTTTCAAGCTGCTTCACAAGTTATTTGTGTATGTTTACAGTACATGCAGAGTTTTTGCTATTTAAGATTTTTTACATTGTATTTATTCCAGCACTGTTGATACTTTATTTAGCCTGTGTTTGCTGTGGTTTTATTAATCACTTACGTGTAGTCACTAACAGAATTGATTACCTCCAGCAGTTTGATTCTGAACCCAAGGCATGCTGGAAACATAAGTCCAGATCCAGGTGTGTTTTGGACTAAACAGATTAAGGACATGTCCTCTTAAATGGGCAAAGTCATAACATAAAAAATAAGAGGAAAGTCTTGGCCTACCAGTTAATGAAGTCCAAGCTGACAATCTGCGTCACCTCTCTGGAAATGGGCTGGACCTCTTCACCTTCAGCTGAAGACATATCTTTGGAACAAGATCTTCCATGCAACTTCTGGACCTGGTTGCAGCTGATCAAGGAAGAAAGCTGCAGGCATGATGTCTCTAGTTGCTCCCGGGGGAAACACTTGATATGTTGCTCCCAGGGTGGGCTCTGACGTGTTGCTCCCAGAGGAGATGCTAACATGTTGCTCGCAGGAGAGATGCTGATGTGTTGCTCCGGGGGGGGGGATGCTGACGTTGCTCCCGGCGGGGGGGATGCTGACGTGTTTCTCCCAAGGGGGATGCTGATGTGTTGCTCCCAGGAGGGATGCTGTACTCTTGTCTGGGGATCTTCTTTCTTTGTCAGATTGCCTGCAGAGTTGTGTGGTGGGCTCACCATGCTGTACATCTTCTGGTATTGCTTTCTTTCAAGCTGGCACATGCTGGTAGTGGCACTCATGGGTAGTATCACTTGGGATGAGGATCACAAATTACTGTTTTATCAGAATGGACAATTCTGGTAGTGTGGACTGACTCATTTCCATTTCTATCAGTCACTCTGACAGAATCAAGATGGAGGATACGACCTAGTCTCCACATTTTTAACGTGTTATGGCATATTTTGATGCTTTTGAACATACACTTGTCAGGTTTAATGGCAGCTCTGGCTTCTTCCAGCAACCATTCTTCTCTATGGTTCTCAAATGCTTCCCACATCCAACTTTTGAAAAATGGATACTTTAGTCTGTATTCTGCCTCAGCCCTGCATCTGATCAAGCATTCCTCTTTGCTGCTTTTGGTGAAGACTTAAACCAGCGGCCTGGCTTGGGGGATGCCAGACCTGGTCAAGCCAATCTTGGTTGTTCCAAACAGGGAAACTGCAGTCCATCTATTTACTCACTACCACTTCTCTTGAGCCCTGCTCAGTCTCTGATAGCTCACATGCAGTTAGGGCCACTGGTAGCCCATTCTCACTACCAGGTGCCTTACTAACTTGTTCGGTTTCTTCTTTTTCTAGTTGTTCTGATCAGGAGCTGATAGCTGTTTCAGCCCCTGATAGAATCTACTACTCACTATTTTCTGAGGAAGTTGCCTCCTAGTGTAAGGCTTCTTCCATTTCATCCTCACCAGTGAAACCCAGACTAGGGTCTGCTGCCCACAGTTCCATGGACTCAGTCTCTGGCTGGCTCCTCTCAACCTCTGCTTGGGTTGAAAAGTCTACCTCTGCCTGCCACTGTGAGTCACTTTTAGTCACACCTTCAAAGAATTCTCTCACAAGCTCCTCTGGTTCTTCCTGCCTGCATGCAGCTCCCTTCTGTAATGCATAGGTTTTGCCCTCACCAAGGGGCCACGTCAGAGCCAGACATACCCTTTGGGTATTTGCTTGCACAACACCACTGTCCATACACATGCCATAGTGTTTTCTATAGTCCTTGCAGTGCAAAATCATTAAAACATCTTTCCCAGATTTCATGCAGATCACACACAGATTTACACACATTTGAAGGACAGTAAATTAATAAAAAGGGAACTAGGAGAGCATCAGTAACAGACAAGTACTGAAATAGCAGTATAAGTGTAGTATAATGTGGGGAGTGGTGCAATGCAGTGGCTGCAGGGCAGCCTTATTCAGGCAGACCTTCTGGATGCTGAGGTGCTGCCCTATCTGCAGACATCTCTCTGGAATATGGAATGAGGTATCCAGACTCAGCAGAAGTAAACTGAGTCAGGAGTTAATTTACTCCTATCCAGAGACCACCCAGTCCAATGCCGCTGCCTCAAAGGATGCCAAGAACGAGGAACACTTGAATGACGGTGGGCTTGGGAAAGGTTAGGGTGGTCAGGCAGAGGCACATCTCAGATCCTATTCCACTCCAGAGGTCACATGTCGCACTGGAAAATGGGGACAACCAAACAGAGGTATCCAGAGAAGTGGAAGGGAAGGATCTGGAGGTCAATCAAGGAGGTGACCTCAGTGGGGAAAGCAGTGAACCCCAGAGGAGGAGGAAGTGAATCCTGGTGGGGGACTCTATCATAAGAGGGATCCAGCTAGGAACACAGGAGGGGGAGGACAGGGAGGTAAGGTGCCTACCTGGTGCCACAACATGGAGGGATGGGAGGAAGATACTGGGGGATCGCCGACCACACTGCGTAGCAAATAGGTTAGCAACAAAAACAACCACAGGTAAAAATTGATTCAACTCTAGATGCAGGAAAGCAAAAAAAGAACTAATTAAAGTTTAAAGAAAGCATACAAAATATAAAACCAAACAATTAATGGTCAATAAGCGAGCACTTCTTAATATCAACAAGGACAGAAAGAAATATAAAATAATTTTGGACCAAGAAAGACAATCATACACCAAAATACTCTGGGAAAAATAAAAAAAAGCTGTAATAAGCAAAGACAACAAGAACTTCTGGAGATTGGTGAGTCAGGATTACAAGAATTCTACAAAAATTGAAGTACATATTCTCCAAGATACATGGAAAGCTTATTTTTCAGAACTTTATTTCTCTGTGGAAGAAGATCATCTAATCCAAGGGATCCTCCATAAATACGGAAATTCCCATTATCCATCTTCTCTGTATATTACCCCAGAAGAGATAATGTATGCTATATTACAACTGAAAGCTTGTAAAGCCCCATGAC
Organism: Neoceratodus forsteri; assembly: GCA_016271365.2. Classification (NCBI taxonomy): domain Eukaryota; kingdom Metazoa; phylum Chordata; order Ceratodontiformes; family Ceratodontidae; genus Neoceratodus; species Neoceratodus forsteri. The sequence goes on from CM028129.1 coordinate 32,548,285, forward strand.
CAGATAAAATTATAGGCAACCTCTACAAACATTATATAGACAGGTGGATCCCTGTGCTATATCAGATATCTAAGCAACATTGTACAAGGATATGCTCTACCTGATAGCTGGCAGGGAAGTATCATGTACCCCATTTACAAGAAAGATAATCCAAATAACCCAAGAATGTACAGACCAATCAGTCTTATTTACATTTCACAAAAAATATTTATAAGAATGATACTTGAAAGGCTAAATGATTGGGTAGAAAATAAATTTATTTTACAAGAAACCCAGAATGGTTTTAGGAAATCATGATCCACCATTCAACATTGTTATGTGTTAAAACATATCACATGGATATATGCCCAAATTCAAAGGGGAAAGTTATTTTGTTGTTTTATAGATTTTTCTTCTGCATTTGGCAGTATAAGTCGATATATTCTTTGGGAAAAGCTACATAATTTAGGTATATACCCTGACCTTTAAACCTTTTAATATGGTTGCATAACTATATTTGGGCAAAAGTTCAATATGATCATTTTAGACATACAACACCACTATTTTACACTAATTTAGGAGTACGTCAAGGTTGCCCTCGGCACCAACCTTATTTAACATCTATATTAATGAGATACTAATAAAATCTCAAAACCCTGATTCCCATGCACCCAAGGTCAGGAACACTAGGACTGAGTGTCTAGCATATGCTGACAACCTAGTATTGTTATCAACCTCAACCTTGGGACTACATAGAAAACTTGAACATCTGAACAACTTATATAATGAACATAAACTGAAAATTAATATGACCAAAACCAAAGTATTAGTCTTTGGAAATCACAAAAGGAAGAAACGACCCCTATGGACTAATTGTGAAAAAGTAGAACAGGTTACACATTATGATTACTTAGGAGTCAGATTTTCAGAAAACCTCAAATGGACAGATCATGTAGCTCTGACATGTAACAAAATCAAAATGGTATTTTACTCATTTAAAATGTTTAATGCCAAAATGGGCTAAACTTTGGTAAAATGAGTTTTAAGGGTATTGGAGGCCAAGATAAAGTCAAGTTTACTATATACAGCAGACATTTGGGGATTCTCAAAACTAAATAAACTGCATATTATTTTGAATAAAATAAACAGATACATCTTAATGGTTCCACAGGCAGTTCCTGCTGTAATCTTTAATCTCAAAACAGGACAATATCCTATTTGCACACTGGTGACAGAGAAAGAAATAATTGCTACAATTAAAATACACCTGTTGGAAGATAATAGACTAACTACCAAGACAGTGTTTAGAGGAAGAAATGTTTTATTCCTTCTCAGGTTTCGAATCAACATCAGTTAAGATAATCAAGAAATCTCTCTTTATTAATGGTTTGGGTCACATCCTTTGGGATGTCTTTTTACGTCCATGGGATGAAATCATAAACCTGACTAATAACAAGGCAGCATGGATTCATGATGGGAAGGTCATGTCAGACGAATCTAATAGATTTCTTTGACTGGGTGACCAAAGTAGTAGACCAGGGAGGGGCTGTGGACATGGCCTACCTAGATTTTAGCAAGGCATTTGATACAGTCCCACACAAAAGATTAATACACAAGATAGCCAGCCTTGGAGTGGGTCCCAAGGTGGTAGCCTGGATAAAAATTGGCTAGACAACAGGGACGCAAAGGGTAGTAGTAAATGGAGTACACAGTGAAGAAAGGAGGGTTACTAGCGGGGTACCGCAGGGTTCAGTACTGGGACCGTCCTTTTAATGTCTTTATAAGTGACATTGCAGAGGAACTGGAAGGAAAAGTATGTCTCTTTGCAGATGACACAAAGATCTGCAACAGGGTTGATACACAAGATGGAATGGAAAGGATGAGAAGGGACTTGGCAAGGAGTTAGAGGAATGGTCAAATGTATGGCAGCTCAGATTCAATGCAGAGAAGTGCAAGGTAATGCACATGGAAAACAAAAACCCAGGGGAAGTGTACACAATGGGGGGTGAGATACTGACAACAGTAAAAATAGAAAGGGAGCTGGGGGTAATTATATCAGATGACCTAAAGGTGGGCAAGCAATGTGAGAAGGCAGTAAGGAAGACTGGGGGGATACTGGGATGCACAGGAAGAGGCATCAATAGTAGAAAACAAGAAGTTGTTATCCCTCTGTACAGACATTTGGTGAGACCCCATCTAGAGTACTGTGTGCAGTTCTGGAGACCCCATCTCCGCAAAGACATAGACAGAGTGGAGGCTGTCCAGAGGAGGGCAACCAAAATGGTGCAGGGTCTGCACCAGAAGACATACTAAGAAAGACTAAAGGAGCTTAATATGTATACCCTTGAGGAAAGAAGGAAGAGAGGGGACATGATAGAAACTTTCAAGTACCTCAAGGGAATTAACAAAGTCCAAGAGGGTAGCATCTTCCAGAAAAAGAGATGTGCAAGAACAAGGGGGCACAATTTGAAGATAGAGGGGGGACGGCTCAGGGGTAATGTGAGGAAGTATTTTTTCACTGAGAGGGTTGTGGATGCATGGAACAGCCTCGCTGAGGAGGTCGTGGAGTCAAGAACAGTGGGGGACTTCAAGAATGCATGGGACAGGCATAAGGCAGTCCTAGTGGGGGGTAAGAGGAAGTAAGCTGTTGGTTAACTAGGATCTGCAGCTTATCTGTTAGGTAGGAAAATGGGCAGACTAGGTGGGCCAAGCGGTCCTTATCTGCCATCAAATTCTATGTTTCAATGTTTCTATAACAGGCTCCACAATATTGAAAGAACAAATATGAAGGAGCAATTTAAAAAACTGAACTTATTTAGGTGGAACAAACATATTAAATTGGAACATGAGCTGAAACCATACTGTATTTGCTCAAAGTCTTGTACTCCTTGGAAGGAGGGTAATAACCAAGTTCAGATTTGAAATCTATAAAGCTAACTACATTTACTATAGGCAAAAGAGACAACATGTAAATTCCCCCCATTGTAAATGTGGTAGATTCTTGGAAGGTGATGCAAAACATATCATCTTGATATGACCCTTATGTACATCACAACGGAACAAGCATTTGTCAATGCTGAATGTTGTTGCGTTGGCATTGGCCTTGGTAGTGCAGTGTGGAAATTCATTTTGGGCAGGATGTGAAAAATGACAGCAGTATTGTTCATAAAGAGGTGTAAAGAAATGGCAGTGTTGAAAATGAGGCATGTAAATATTGCAAATTTGCAAAGTTACAGGAGTGCGTGGTGGGAAATGCGCAACACAGGCTTGTAACACAGTCATTTTATGGACTTTCGGCACCAAAGTTTCAACATAGGCATTTTAGCACCTCTGCTCATGTACAGTGTCACTGTCATTTCCTTACTCTGTCCCAAAAAGTGATTTCACACAGCGACCGCGCTATTCTTCGCCTGAAGTGCAAGAACACATTTTGGGCAGGATATGTAAAATGACAGCTATACTGTTCATCAAGATGTGTGGAAAAATGCCAGTGGTGAAAATCCAGAGTGAAAATATTACAAATTCACAATGTTACGAGCATGTGTGCATGCTACACAATGCACGCTCCGTAACACAGTCATTTTAAGGTGTTTCATCACCAGATTTTCAACATAGGCATTTTAGGACCTCTGCTCATGAACAGTGTCACTGTCATTTTCATAATCTGCCCTGAACACTGATTTCCCATAGTGACCACGCTATTGTGCGCTGGAAGTGCAGAAACACATTTTGGCCAGGATGTGAAAAATGACAGCTGTATTGTTCACAAGGAGGTAAAGAAAAATGACAACGTTGAAAACCTGGCATGAAAATATTGTGAATTCATGAAGTTCTGAGCGTGCGTAGCAACTGTGCAACGCATGCTCAAAACACAGTCATTTTATGGAGTATTGTCACCAAATTTTAAACATTGGCATTTTAGGACTTCTGCTCAAGAACAGTGTCACTGTCATGTTTGTAATCTGCCTTGAACACTGATTTCCTACAGCAACTGCACTATTGTGCACCGGAAGTGCGGAAACACATTTCGGCCAGGATGTGAAAAATGACAGCTGTACTGTTCACAAGGAGGTACAGAAAAATGACAATGTTGAAAATCTGGTGTGAAAACATTGTGAATTTGTGAAGTTTCAAGCATGCGTAGCAACTGCACAATGCACGCTCGCAAAACAGCCATGTTTTGGATTTTTGCCACCAAATTTGCAACATAGGCTTTTTGAGAGCCCACCTCATGAACACTGCCACTGTCCTTGCATTAATTGGTCCTGAAAGGTGATTCCATGCAGTGACTGCGAAATCACTTTTTGGGACCGATTAACATCATAACAGTGCCAGAATTCATGAGGAGGGGTCCCAAAAATCCCATGTTGAAAATTTGGTGCAAACATTGTAAAACGTGCTCGAGATATGAATCAAAGTTGAAAACACCCTATTTATTACATTGTACAGCTTACTGGCATTTTCTCAGTTCGCAGTCGACTTTGAAGCATGCAGACGTGTTCCCGGTCCACAGAAGATCATTGCGCTGGACTCCGGAGGTAAGTATGGGGTGAGAGGGGGTGTGGGGAGGCAGGATGCACAGTGGGTGGGTGCGGGTGGTGGGTAGGGAGACTACGAGGGACCCTTTTCTGTTCTCAGGTGTAAAAAACCAAAAAAAACCATCAAGGACAGTTTTCTTTTATTACAGGTGTTTTTTTTGGGGGGAGGAGGAATACAGTAGCCAGTGGGGGATTGGGCACCCTCGTCAGCAAATAGGGAGTGGGGGATGGATGCCGACGGGGATTGGGCACCCATCGGCAAACAATGAAAGCAGGTGGGTGCATGAGCTGAGGGGGATTGGGCACCCCATCGGCAAGCAAAAAAGGAGGGGGGAACACAGTATACTGACTGGGAGTGGGCTCCCCATCAGCACATAGATGATGGGCAGGGGAAGCTGAACGGGGAATTGGGTACCCCTAAAGTTGGCAGTTTAGCGGCCACTGTGCAGCCATGTTTGTAGCGGTGAAGCATGTAGGAAGGTCCGCTGCGTGAGACGAGCTTTGCTCGCATTGCAGCATACCTTTCCTTAGATGTGCTCGCTGCATTAACTATGCATGGTGTGGCGCTGGCATGCTGGCTGATTGGGGAATGAGGGACGCACCTACTGGTGCGTGCCCTGCATTCGCCCAACAGCTACCACGTCTCCAAATCTCCATTGCCGCAAGATGTTGGCTGTGCAAGCGCACCAACATAAAAATGGCTGGGTGGCATCATGGCTGGTCTCGACCTTCCTCCAGAAGATATGACAACATATTTACTAAATACAAATATACTGTATGTTATGGAAAAAGTTGCATTCTATTTGAAGACAATCCATTTATAAAAATCTATGAAAATCAGTTTTAATAATGAAAAGCAATTATTGATCAAAATATTAATGCTTTGCCATTTATCGAAAGAGATGTAAATGATTTCTTTAATAATAGAGAGCTGCAAATCTGCCACCATCGATCCATTTAGAAAATCATCAAAGAATCCAATAGTATTTGGGAGCCACTGTATCCTTTTTTGATTTATTTTTTCAATCCCTTCCCTGATATATAACTTTGGGGTTTTCTTTAATTATTTGATCCATTTGTAATTTTAAACTCACTGGATTATCGGCAGATTCTATTCTATCTAAAATTTCAAGATCATGTGTTTTTGTTAATAGCTTCAAGATTGCCCCATATTAAATCTAATATAGATGACCCCTGTGGCCGATTGTATGTTATTTCCTTTAGGTTGTCTCCTGACAATCATCCATTTAATAACAGAAAACTTTTATTTGTTAAAGAAAAAACCAGTAGCTTTCCCCTATTATTAAGAATATTGTTCAATATTTGGATATATTATGATAGACAACCTTATGGTGGCAATATTTAAAATTAAGTAACATATTGGAATCTAATTATTAATGACAGCAATTATTTAAATTAATGTAAACTTTACACGATTGTTCTCAGACACAGTGATCCTTTCTGAATGTAAAAACTGGAAGTGTTTTGGTGTCTCTGTTGTCTCTGTAGATATTGATATGTTATTTACATGTATATGGACATATTTATGTACACTTGTGTTTTATCCTTTTATATTGTAATTTTTTTTAACTGATCAACAAAAAAACTCTGACTTTGACTGCAAAAGTTTCTTCCTCCTAATGTATTGGCTACTGCATTTTTAAACTTGTATTTAAAGATAACTTCTCATTTAATAAATAATATAAAAATGATAGGGGTAGCAGTCAGCCATAACTTGACAAAGCATGCATTGAGCCATGTGAACAGTTAGTGGTGGAGGAGCTGTTCTGTATATCTGTCTACAAAGTCCAATGTCCTTTTGTTTTAATAAATGTGGCTTAAAATTTATCTTATGAGTTTTAAAGTTATTTTTATTAAGGATTGCTTTAACAATGGGGTAGTATGTGCACAGTGTTGGAAAGGCTAATGTGGTCTCTGCTTTTGAAACTTGTGTAATCAGTGCATATTTCCACTGTGAGTAGCACAGGGAAAAGTTAAACATTCCAAAGATGGGGTGAGGAAGTTTGTCTACGCCCAAGGGAAGAAGTTTCATATCAACTGAATCACTTCCATACCTAGTTTTGCCATATAACCTACTGTTGTACATCAAGGTGTCTGATTGAAATAGCCTTAAACCAGAATTTAGGGTACCCTGGTTCAGAGTCCACCATCAGTGAGGCTTTAGGATCAGGTTTCCTTCAAGCAATCTGGGCAGACTTAGTGAGGATGATGTAACTGATGTCAATAAAGGCTATGGTGAAATAACTGACAATTGCTGTGGGATCAAGGTCCTCACTACCATCCACAATGAGCACTTAAGAAGAGGTTTTGACTCCCTTGCCTAGGAGCTCTGATAGGATGGTAGTGGATATCTCCTGTCAAAGGTTCCTTTTTCTCTTGTACTTCCAGGCTCTGAGGCATCCCATTCTTTGGCCAATACATCTTCAAGGACCTTGCATGCTGGGAAAAAGGTCAGTATTTTTTTTCCTTTTCTACATTAATAGGTGAAGTTACTGCTCTGTTGGAGGTACAGATACTCAGACCTCAGTGTCTCACAAACCACCCTGATTACTTCAGGGATAGCATTATAGGGGAACACGTGAGGGGTAAAATTCTTTCACTCCTCATCCTGTTCCTCATCTGAGTTCTCATCCAGTGATGAGTTCCCACTGTTATGGTTGTCTGGATCCTCATCTCCTCTTTGCAGCATTTTTGGCTTGGGGGTCTCTGAGTGAGAGGGTCAAACGGATAATCTCTCTGGGGCATTTGGAATCTGCTAATGCCTCTGTTTAGCCCAGTAACCTCTAAAACATCTCATTCATGATGCCCTGTGAAACACTGGATGCTGTGTCATCTGCATTTTCCTCTACCCAAATGCCTGATGTGAGGGTTGTCCCTCTGAGAGTTTACATTGATCAGGTAGAGGGAGCACATATTGCCAGCCTGACTTGTGAGGAGAATGTTTTGGCAGTTTTGGCAGTACCTTCTTGTTCTTCCTTTGGTTGCTAGTTTGTTTTGGAGAGACACATTAAGCTGAAAGCTTGTTAACAGGTGAAACCTGGGAGCACAAGGAAATTATGTGACTTGCTCAGGGTCACACAGTATGCAAGTGGAGGCTGTGGGATTCAAACCCTGGTCTCCAGGATTGCAGCTCAGATCCTTAAACCACTGTGCTATACTGCCTTGGGCTCACACCTGTGGATAGGAGGGATGGGAGAGCTGGGATGGTTAGAACAAGTCTGTGCCCATGTCACATGGCATATGGAAAAAAAAACAGTGCATTCTGACATGGTGAATCAATAGCAACACAGTAAAACCTGTGGACTGTCAAGCAGGAAGTAACTACCACCATGGTGGTAGCACGGTTCTCAACTAAATCATACCTAAAATTGCAACAAATAGGAAAACAGTCTTCCTTGCAGATTCCGTGGAGGGGAAGGCACTATCTAATATTACCACCTCCATTTATAAAACAAAAGGACTGCTATGTAAACCCACCCTCAAACTGATTGCTTTTTTGACAAATACAAAATGACCGTCGAGATCAGGGGAATATCGTGAGATCTCACACACCACCATGGCCCCTATGTTTCAAGATTGCCAGTGAGATTTTGAACTTGCGTAAGATCTTGCATGCCACCATGCCTTTATACCACACCACTGAGATGCCTTGCAACATGGCCACTGAGATGTCGCATACCACATGATCTGGGGCCAAGTGGTAGGAATGACTGGTTGTAAGCATTATCGAAGGTTCCAGCACAGCATGCATCCTGCATTCCCAGTACTCAGGATCATGTTGGATAAGAGTCTTCTGTTCATGGCAGGTTCCCACCAGACTCCCAAGGAGTCTGAGGGATACAAAGAAAGTGTCCCTGGATCAGGCTATGGTTGCAGAGGTGTCAGGAGCAGGAGTGACTGAGTGGCCAGGTGATAAACAAAGAGCTATTAGATGTAGCACCAGAGAGAGAAGAAGGTAATCATGGCCTGCTGTAATGCCTGTAAGTGCTGTGGATGAGTCAGTGGGTTATTGAATACAAATGTTTTCCACTAGATACACAGATTAAGAGTTTGCACTCCTGGGGAGTGGGGAGTGTACCTCAATCAAACCAGATATAACAAAGCTAACCCGATAAAAAACATAAGTAAAATCCTGAAAAAAGAATCTCAAACTCCTAATAAATTCTTAATAAACTACAAACTGAAAATAAGCACAGCAGACTGTTAAAGAAAATAATGCTGAACAAACTGTGATGGGAACCTTCCTACAAAAACTCAAATGTAGATAAATAACAACAACCTAAGGGTGCAGAACCCTCCCAGACAAGGGATAACTCCTCATGTTAGCAGATATGTACTGTATGTTAAAGGACCTAGACCAAACAAGAAAAAGAAATAAGACATCATTTAGGGACTCCATCGCCTCCCAATCTTTCAGTCAAGCCCAAGGCAAATCAGCAAAGGCAAACAAATGTATAGCTACAATTCAGCAAAAGAGGCAAATTGTAGGTACTGTCAATAGTACAGCACAGCAAAAAAAGAAAATTCTGTAGGAACTTAATCTTACCTACTAAAAGACAAAAACTGACTAACAGCCAATACTCAGAACAACCAGCCTAGAGATATGAACACGCTAAACTGGGGAAGATCCATTAGGAAGGGGTAGGGTTAGGATCTGATTTAAAGTAAAACTAAGGGTCAAAATTTACAAAAAATACATTGCGGAGAGCAGTTTGATTTGTAGATGTACATCCTTAAGTAAGTCCTTCATTTTGTTTGTTGAAAGGAGTTTTTCTAAAGTTACTTGCTGGTTTATGGCCCCTGATGATCTCCATGTTTACATTTTTTGTGCCTCTTCTTGTTTCTACAATGCCTTCTGTCCAATGTCACAATGACACATTCTGGACCATTGAATAAACAAGAGCTGTTTTTTATTGTTAAGTTTACAGTAGTAGAGCTGTGATTTTAAGTAACTCTCCTTGTTCTGGGTGCTTTAATGAATGTTAAAATTTACAGATGGCAAATGATTGAGTGAGCTACTCTGTAAGGGGACACTAATTATAGCATTTGTGAGTTTGGGTGATTTTTGTGCTTTTTAAATGGATTTGTGTAGTCTGATGAAATGAAAAGCTTTAAAAACAAAACATTCACTTCTACTGGCTTGACCTAGACACATAGCGAAAAAACAAAGTTTGTTTAGACAGAGTTATTTAGTTGAAGCCAGCACATCAGGCTCCTAACAATAGACTGCTGCTGCTGCTGCTGCAGTTATGACTCTCTGAATGAATGGTCCAAGACACTTCACTGTACATTGGACTGGAGGCATTGTAGGAACAAGAACAGCCTCCCCCCACCATCACTACTCTCCATAGACGGTACCATCACTACTGATCCTCCTCGCATAGCTGAGTGCCTCAATATGGCTTTTTCAGATCTAAGCTATATCATCCCCAACCACTTTTTCAACTCTATCCCTGCCTCCAGCCCCTCACCTTGGGTCACCCCCCTTTCTACCTGCATGCCATATCACTCCCTTGAAGCCAGGCCTCATCTGCAAAAATCCTTAGCTAGCAACAACCCCAGCTGTGATCCCCTGGACTCCAGGATTCTCTGATTAGTCCTAGATACTGTACTAGCCCCGCTCACCAACCTTTTAAACTGGTCACTATGTCTTGGTCAATTTCCCAGTGCCTGGAAAATTGCAGAAATCACCCCTATCCATAAGAGTGGAGATAGAACCTCCCCTAACAATTTTAGGCCCATCTCCATTCTCCCCACTCTCTCCAAAGCAGTAGAAAAAATAGTGGCCATTCAGCTCTCCAAGAATCTGGCCAAATACGACCTACTGTGTCCAGAACAACATGGATTCTGCCCTGGACACAGCACCACTACAGTCCTCCTGGAGTTCTCTCAGCAACTCCACTCTGCTTTTGACTCTGGTCATGTTGTGGGTACGTGTTCATTGACCTCTCCAAGGCCTTTGACACTGTCTGTCACCCCCTTCTACTTGACTCCCTCCACCAACTTGGCTTCTCCCCTGGCATACTGGCTTGGTTCAACAGTTACCTCTCTGCCAGATCTGAGCACGTGAAGGTAAATGGCACCCTGTCCAATACCCTTCCCATTCGCTCGGGGGTCCCCCAGGGTTCCATCCTGGGCCCTGTTCTGTTCAGCCTATTTCTCAATACCCTGCCCAGCTCCTGCTTGGGCAATATTGTACTCTATGCTGATGATGCGGTTCTCCTTGCCTCCCACCCTGACCCTGCATCTCTACAGAAATCCATGCAGCACACATTCAACCAAGCCCAAAAGTGGTTCCTTGACCACCGGCTGGTCATTAACCTCAAGAAAAACAAATCTATGCTTTTTTCGCATCACCAGAATAAGGTCAAAAATGCCCCCCTCTGCATTCTACCCAGTAATGCTCACCCTCTTGAGCAAGTGTCATCCTATAAGTACCTGGGCATCACCTTCAACTAGGTTCTTACATTTCACACCCATGTCAGTACCCTGTCCTCAGCCATAAACTCTTGGATTGGCCTTCTCTATCACCACAGAGATTGCCTCCCCCAAACCGTTCTCCGACTGGCCATCAACTCCTCCATCCTGTCCCTAGTGGACTATGGCCTACCTATCTACGCTGTGGCTGACAATACCGCTCTCACCAGAATTCAGACCTCGTTAAACAAGGCCTGCAGGCTCCTGACTGGTGCATCCCTCCGTAGCCATACTTGCCTGCTCTTTTCCACCGCCAACCTGCTCACCTTGCACTACCAAACCTGCTTACTTGCCAAAAAATTCCTGCTAGAACTCTCCCCCCCCAGAGGTCACCGCATCCCTGCGGCTTGCATCCCCATCCATTGCCACCCGTAACTCAGTTAAGACCACCTTTCTGGTGCCCTGTACCAAGACCTCTCTAGCCCAAAGGTTTTTCCACTACCACTCCCCCACATGGTTCAGCATCCTCCCACTCTCTGTCACTAAGTCTACAAAATTGGTCCCTTTAAAGTCGCTCTCCGTAACCACCTCTTTGGCGTCCGAAGCTGTAGCTGCCCTTAATCAACCTAATGTTTGGGGTCCCTCCCCGTTTCTTGCCCATAGCCTTAACAATGTCCGTTGGACTTCTTACTCCCCTTTCTTTTTTTTTTTATACGATTGCTATTTACTGCTTGTAACTTTATCCCGTAAACCACTGTTATATTGTGTTCTTTTTGTTATCTGTATTGCACCTGTATGTTACCACTGTTGTATCTCACACTGTAACCATGTCTACCCTCCCTGTGATGGGGTGCCTTTGTAAATAAGTCCCTGACTCAAAAGTTGTAAATCTGACTTTCAAAATATATAAATAAATAAATAAAAATGCAAACATGGATATCCCCAGGGGCCTTAAAACCTGCAAGCCAATTTAGAAAAAACTCCTTTCAGAAAATAAAGGGAAGAACTTACTAGGAGTACACATAAAAATCAAAACACTCTGCACAGCAAATTTGTTTACTAAATTTTGATTTGTTACCCTGTAATGTTTCAGTTTGTGTGTCAGCCTATCAGAGGAAACCTGAGTAACCCAATAGTGATGACATCAAAGTGCTGTAAAGGGTGCAATTAGATAATGTTTTACTGTAGGTTAAGAAGTTCAGGAATATTATCTGTCTGTTGCAGGACTGAGGAAACTGTTTCTTACTATTGTGAAGGTGAGGAATGTTTTTTTTTATTTCTTCTGCATATTGTAAATGCTTTTTTTCTCAATGATATTAACTTGTTGTATGATGCCTCCATTTTTCGGATCTGGGCAACATTTCCCGCAGGTTGCAGACTTCAGGTATGATATTCTGCATGTTGTGGAATAAAGGAATATTTTTTCTACTTGTGGAATTGAGGAACATGTTTTTAAAATTTGTGAATGGGAGGAATGCTTTCGTACATCTTGTAGACTTAGGGAATGTTTTGATATATGTGAATATGAAGAATACTTGTAAACATGTTGTGGAATTGAGATTTGTTTGTCTTTCTATTCTAGAGATTCAGAATGTTTGCTGCATTTTGCATGTTTTATGTAGCTGTGCACCTGAGGAATGTTTTCCTACATGTTGTGGACTGTGGCATTGTCCCCTTATCCCCCCAGAAATAACTCAGGCCACAACCATCTCACTTTTGGATGCTTGCTGGCATTGTTTATTAAATCATTAGGCACAGCCAATTTGTACATCCCAACACATCACATATTTATACTTTATATTTACAATTCAAGACATAACTGTCCCTTGGCTTTGGATGTAACAGTCTCATCTTCTTCCTTGTGTCTCTTTGTCCTGCTCTCCTTCTGTTCATCCTGCTTCTTGGGGCCCGTTTCATTCACCACCATCGGGTACCACATTACTTAGACCACTACCCCATGCCAGGTGTGGATACTGCAATCCACCACCTCACTCTATGTCCTTCCCCCACCCCTTTACTCCCACACCTGGGTTCCTTTGCCCCAGCCCATGGACTCTACCCCTCCCTCTATCTGTCCCCACAGTTTCCTTGCTTCCCCAGATTCTTCCAAATTCACCCCTTGTATCCTTAACTACTATCCTGCCAGCAGGACTCACATAGCTCCTGGCCCCCGGCCACCATCTGCAGCATGTTTCTGTCCAGAGCCCAAATGGACACATCTTGCATGTGCCCCAAATTGTGTAGCCTGTGCCTTACATTACCACTTTGTTTGCCCTTAGAGAAGAGGTGTGAATTTTACAGCAAAGAGAGGATAACCATGTTACTTGATCTTAAGTAACCCTGCTGCCCTTGTTCTATAACCCCTCCCCCAGCCCCTCACCTGGCCAATAGCCCGGGACCTCTCCCCTGCCTTGTCACTTTACCCTGCAGTGAGGTCACTGTCCCTCCCCTTCCCCCCACCCGGCTCTATATTCCTTGCTGGGCCCCAGGACAAATTGGCCTGCCTTTTATTGGCAAACCTCATTGTCCCCTGATCCCCAGCCAGAAATAACTCAGGCCACAACCATCTCACTTTTGGGTGCTCACTGGCACTGTTTATTAAATCATTAGGCACAGCCAATTTGTACATCCCAAATCATCACATATTTACACTTCATATTTACAAGTCAAGACATAACAGTCCCTTGGCCTTGGACGTAACAGTCCCATCGTCTTCCTTGTGTCTCTTCGTCCGACTCTCCTCCTGTTCATCCTGCTTCTCAGGGCTCAGACAGCGTGATCCGACCCCCCTTTTCACTCACCACCATCGGATACCACATTACCCGGAGAACTCCCCCCACGCCAGGTGTGGACATTGCGATCCACCACCTTGCTCTATGTCATTCCCCCCCCCTTTACTCCCACACCTGGGTTCCTTTGACCCCAGCCCATGGACTCTACCCTCCCCTCTCTCTGCCCCCCCAGTTTCCCTTGCTCCCCAAGATCCTTTCACTGCCCCATCTCCAGCTTGCGATAGAAGATGGGGCTCCCCCCTTGCAGGCTAGCCCTTCAGCCCCCTCCTATTTATGCTCTCTGTAATCTCACCGAATGGGCGCAGAAACAGACCCATGCCAAACTCAGTGAGATGGATGCCATCTGATCTGTATACTGCCTCTTGGTCAAATGCTATCTCCCTATGTCATATGTGAATCTCACCCATCTCAATCACTGCCCTGGCCACTTTCCTGTTGAGATGCTTCCTAGCCACCTCCACTGCCTGGGGCTTCTTGGCTCCCCTCCATACCCTCCGTGATGTAATCTCGGACCACCCAATCACTACCCTGGGCCACCAGCTTTTTATCTTGTTGAGATCTGCTATAATGTCTTTCATCAACGATCCCCAGGGCATGTCCCCCAAATCATTGCCCCCCTGGTGGATGATGATACAGTCTGGGCTGGCCCACCACACCCGCAGTTCATCTAGCAGGGGCAGCAGCTGTGGCCACCACATGACCCTCAGGCCCCTCCATCTCACTTTTGTGTGATCGATTCCCGGTCGCAGCTGTGTGCCCAACCTAGTGGCCACTGCAAATCTTTCCGCCCAGTAGATAAATGAGTGCCCAATGATCCACATTTTCCTCCTGTATCCTGCTGTGGGGGAGAAAATTGGGACATCAATTAGACACCATCAACACCTTAATATCTCTTATAACAGTTTGATGTCCATCTCCCTACCTTCTTGACCTCATCCTCCCCCACCCCTGAAATGGGTGCCTCTGAAGCTGCACCAATCCAGAAGGAGTGGGGAGCAAACTCACTGGGATTCTCACCTAAGAATACTATGGCCTTTTTCAGGATTGTCCCCACCTGGAATCCCATCACCGGGGACCCGTCCCCATGCACAAACCAAGGACCCCCCACCTGGCCCCTGACTCTCGCATAGGCTTCCATTGCCTGAACTGCACAGGTGCCTGCTGTCCCATCTTTCAGCAGCTCTCCGGTGGAACCTTTTCCCTGCTGATCTGTCTTTGACTTCATAAGTAAAATTGTTACCTTCTCCTTCCCCATCTCACACAGTGATCCTGCAACCCCACCCCAGTTCAGCTCCTTTCCTGGGCGCCACCATTTCCCTTACTCAGAAAGCCCTCTACGCCATGACTGTGAATATGGCCCTAAACAGGCAGGCATCATTTCCCAAATAGCAAGCCTGACCCACTGCCTGCAATATATTCCCGAGGAGGGGCCCCCTCAGCGGCCGTCTCCCATATTGCCGCCTTCCTTGACCCCTCTGCCAGCCTGCCATCATCCTCTTGATGGCCCAGCTGCTCATCACATTGGACCACCCCCTATCCAAGGAAACCCACCTGATTCCCGCCAGCTGTACTGCCATGGTGGTGTGTGCAACACCTTCATCCTATTTTTAACCATATATTGCATTACTTCCCCCTCCTTGGCTGGGTACTCTGTCTCCCACCCCATTCCTGTTCTGAACAACTGGAAAGTCATGCCCTCTTGTAAGCCCTTAGGGTGTCCACTGCCCATGATCCCCTATATAAAGCCCTGGCCTTTTCTCTCCAATCTCCCACAGCTGCTCTGGTACCCTGGTCTGGGTGAGCGTGGCTTGCGGCGCCAGCTCTCGGAATCGCTCCATCTGAAAATGAGAAAGACATTCAGCTACCTCATTCCAAACCCCCTCAATGTGTCTCACCCTGAAAGACAGGTTAAGCCTTAACCCCAACAGTATCATACCCCTCAAAACTATTCATATTGATTCCGTCTGGCCCATCTGTCTATTGATCACATCAACCACACCCTTGTTGTCACACCAAAAAACTATGTGCCAACCTGCCATCCGTGCCCCCCCACACTTCCAAAGCTACCCATATTGGGAAGATTTTGAAGAACATGATGTCCTTCGTCCAACCCCATTCCTGCCATCGGTCCGGCCATGCCTCAGATATTCACTCCCCTTGAAAACAGGCCCCCATCCCCAGGCCCTCAGCTGCGTCTGTGTACAGCTCAAGGTCCACGTTGGGAGCCCACTCTTCCTGCCAAAAAGTCACTCCATTATAGGAATCCAGGAATGTCTCCCAAACCCTTAAATCCTCTTTTACCCTCCTGCTGATGTCCATCCAATGATGTGGGAGATTTGCTTTCCCCGTGACCCTCCCCAACCTCCTAGTGAATGCCCTGCCCAGGCTTATGGCCTTACAGTCGAAACTAAGGTGCCCCAGTAGTTGCTGTACTGTACCAGCAGCACCCTCCTCCTCCCCTTACCAGGGTGAGTAGCCCCCTGAGCCATTCAAGTTTAACCCCTGGGAGGTGAAAACATTTCTCCTCCGTGTCCACGTCTATCCCCAGAAATTCCAGCGTGCACATCGGGCCCTTGGTTTTTCCGTCTGCTGGCGGAATGCCTATGGACCCGCACATGTCCTGAAAATCAGCTAACATTTTTTCTGCCTCCCCCTGACTAGTCCCTATTAGCAGGAAGTCATCCAGATGGTGGATGACCCTACTGTGTCCATACCACCACCAAAACACCTACTACACCCATAAGCTGAATGCTTCGAAGGCTGCATACGCCACTGAGCAACCCATGGGCATTGCTTTGTCGAAGTAAAACCCACCCTCAAACTGGAAACTGAGAATGTCCCAGTCCTCCGGCCTCATTGACAGTAATCGGAATGCGGCCTCAATATCCGTATTGGCCAACCAGGCACCCTCTGCCACCAGTATCAACTCTACCGCTTGGTCCAGTGATGCGTAGGAGGCCATGCTGAGTGCATCTGGAATCCCGTCATTCACTGACCCATCTTTCGGGTATGACAGGTGGTGTATGAGCCGGAACTCCCCTACCTGTTTCTTAGGCACCAAACCCAGGGGCGATACCCTGAAATCCGCACATGGGGGTGTGGCCAATGGTGCCTCCACCCTACCTGCCCTCAACTCCTTATGGATCTTTTTTTACACAATGTCCTCTTTCCCCTCCACCGACCCTAAGTTCTTTGTGTGCATCACCACCTGCATCCCTTCAAACCCCAGCACAAACCCCAATTCAAAACCCCTTATTAATAGCTCTGCCCCTGCCTTGTCAGTGTAGTTCCTGGTCCAAGCCTACACCACCCACAGTTTTATCGGTGTGTAAGCCATGGGGGTATCCCCACCTATGTCTTGACCAATCAGGTCTGATTCCACCCATAATTGGATGTATAACCCCCCCACCTGTGCCTCCCTGGTTCCTGCCGGCTCCCCCTCTTCCACCCCAAAAGGGCTGCTCAGGGGCCTGCCCTCTGACTGGGCCCCTTTATCACCACCAACCCTGCAGCTTGTGGCTGGGTGAAACCCCACACCGCATGAACAGATTGTGTCCTAAACACGACTAGCTAGGCACTACATGCTGCCCTTGTTGTAAGCCCAACAGCCTTGACCCCCTGCGCCAGTGCTTCGTTTTTATCATTCCTGATGCCTGACCCTGCTGCCCCTGACAGTGTCCTGACCCAGAGCTCTGCATGGGTGCAATCCCACCTCAGATCACCCCTTACGGCCATGCATCTCCGAAATGCCTCGTCGTACTTGAGCCAACCAAAGCCCAGTTTCACCGGGTATGCATCCCTAATAATTGCCATGTATGTTATCAGCGGGATTGCCAGCTCTGGCTGCTTCTCGAGTACCAATGCAATGTAAATCAAAAACCCCACTTGCCACTTGTCTATGTTCTTTCCCTTATACCTTGCCTCCTCTGCCTTGTGTCCTACTACCGCCACCACCACTGCCATCTCAGACCTCCCTACCAATTATGTCTGTTCATACCTTTTTGCTGTCTCCTCATTCACAAGCCCAAAGATATCCACATACTCTCCCTTCCAAATCTTTTCTTTAATAGACACCGGCACGTGGTCACCCAGCGTGAAACCCAGCGCACCGTCATATAACTTCCGTGCCCTTCCTAAAGCGCCTGCCCCCTTTGTCCCCTTTTCTTTTTTCTTTGATCGCCCGCAATGCTGTCTCCATCCTCACCACACCTTCCTCCCCCATGTCACCTACCAACCCTTCCATATATTCTCTTAAACTCTCGTATCCACCTTATCCTTAACCCCATCTGGTCGATAATCCCAGGCCCAGTTCATGTTTTCTCCAGCCCTTGTTGCTGCCTGGGGGCTGGTACCAGCCTTCTTCACTCATTTTCTGCCCCTCCCGGGGCCAGTCCCCTCATTCTGCTCCTTTCGCTTTCTTTGCGCCTCTTCCTCAGCTTCCCTTTGCTTCGCTGCCTCCATCAACTCAGTCATCTGGGACATCAGCTTTGCGGCCTCTGCTAGCATGGTAGCACTGGATGTTGTAGGTCTCTTTGGCGCCATATCTTCCGTAGCTGCATGACGAGACATACATGTATACTGTCCCCTCCTACCAAGATTGAGCCCCCCCACTTCATGTCCTTATTCCCCTCCCTTGAAAAGGGAAGTCTTATCAGCCTCCAGCAGCCGCTCCCCCTTCCCACCTCCGCCTGGAAGTGCCCCCGTCTAAGGCCTCGACTCCTGCCCCATTAAACCACTGGGGGTTTAGCTGGTGTTCATATACCCCCTTTTTTCTGGCACACACCTGTGCCTTGCATCCAACTGGGTTCATGAAAACTTGCCCCCCCCCAAAGGCCCCAAAGCCCTGAGAGTCTCTGACAGGCGGATCCCCTGTCCCAGGTGCTCTGTGTTCCGTTGGGGCTTGGAGGAGCCACGGGTTGCCAACTACTCCTTCCCTGCTGTATTAAACACCTACCCAGCTACCCCCCCGTGGCACCAGCCAACCATAGACATGCTGCCCATCGCCATCCCTTTGCAACACTGAGGCTCTGCCCGCTCTTTTATGTGGGCCACTTTATCAGGCCCCAAGACTCGGCCCCCACTTCACTCTTCCCCCTTGCAGCTATCCACTTCCAGATGCCGCTGATGGCGAGGCCATAACATCCCAGCCACACACCCCCACCCCAATGGATGTGTGGTGGGCAGGGGTCTCACTATCATCGGTCCAAAACACTGCGGGTTACCAACCCATCACGCTTCTCACCACAGGGTGGGGCTTATCACCCCTGCTACCTGTGTGCTGCAATTTTTTTTTTAAGATAAAAGAAAAACCAAAGCAGGCTCATCCTGCCCCCCCTCCCAGCGACCACATACCATGGCGGCTCCCATGTTGGCCTGCGCACCCTCGCAACTCCCCCAGCACTAGGCCCTCTGAGGCAGAAACATCCTGTTCAGCCCCCATGCCCATGTGGTGGTCCCATGAAATGCCAACACTGTGTTGCACCAGTTCAAAATCGCTCATTCACTGCCCACCCATTGCAGCCCCAGCTACACCCCATAGACCTGTGCCTCATTGTCAAGCAGGCCCTCACTTTCCACCAACTGGACAAGTAGGCAACTCGCGATTTCCCCTTACAGCTCTCGCTGATTACAGCACCCACAATCAGAGGCCTCTGCACCTCCCTGCTCGAGTCGGCTTCCTCTTGCTGGCAGGTTTTATGGCCTACCTAGCCCGACTCTCCACCTCGCAGCTAACTGAGCTGTTGGCCGGCACCATGCATAGGCCTGCCCCTCTTCCCAGCTCACAGTAAATGACACCACACCTCTCAGAGGATTCCTCCCCATCTCACTTCCCTGCTGGTGCCCACTGCGCTTCTGCCTGCAGAACCACACAGGTATCCAGCTCCTAGTGGTACCCCACGCCTGGCCCCAGGGCCTGCCCATCTGAGCCGCCACCCTCGAAATGCTGCATTTGCCCATGGCTCCTGTCTCATCAAGACAAACCTCTGCCCCCCGCTGGTTGGTGGGGCCATGAACCGGCCACCTGCACAGAACCTCAAAAGACCACTGCTACTGAAACAACCAAGCTCAAACCTCACTGTGGATCTACTCGACAGTCGCATGGGTCCTCGCTAGCTGAACCACTGCCTACTCTATACAAACTTCAATCTTTACAACAAAAACAGCTCGCCTCCACCAAAATAGCTCTGACACCAGCATGACATAGCAAGCTGCCACAGTTCTACCTTGAGTAAAGGAAAAACGAAAACAGCATGCCTATAAAATGAATTGGCTGTGCTTACCTGCCTAGTGATGTGCTGTAGTCGAAACATTTTACAGCAAAGAGAGGGTGAACTATGGTTACTTGACCTTAAGTAATCCTGCTGCCCTTTGTTCTGTAACCCCTCCCCCCAGCCCCTCACCTGTCCAGTAGCCCGGGACCTCTCCCTACCTTGTCACTTTACCCTGCAGTGAGGTCACTGTCCCCTTCCCTACCCCTGGCTTTTTATTCCTGGCTGGGCCCCAGGACAAATTGGCTTGCCTTTTATTGGCAAACCTCATTTTGATGCTGGTTTATCACTAGGACCCTTACCTTCTCTTCAGGTTTTCTCTGCCCATCTCTCACTGGTCTGGGGATGTCTTGTTGGAATGTGTAAATAACTGAGCTGGACACCTAAATGTAAAGTTAGAAGATCTTTATTCATCATAGGAGATATCTGCACACCATGACGTTATACCACAGATTGAGGGGTTTCCCGGACTGATCCTGGAATACCAAGCCCTGCCGGACAGTGTGACATCCTGTATCCGCACATTGTTTGGAGTGTTCTTTAAGGGGTGGCAGCTAAGCATCAAGCCCCATGTTTAATTGTTAACTTCATATCACTCCCAGAGCCATGAAAGTAAGTATTACTTGAACAATCAATAATATCATAGTATAGGACAGGAAAACAGTTGAGCTATAACAAGCATTAAATGACACAATCTTCAGATTTTCAGATTCAGGTTTTATTGTTCAGCTGTAAGCCTTTACAATTCTCATTTACATAAGACAGCACATATTATTAAAATAATACAAAATCCATCAATCAGAATACAGTTAAAGTTCTTATAGTCAGTGACTCTTACAGATTAGACACAGACATACATATCTTAAAAATAATCATAACTTATTGCATGATGATTACTTAATATGGTTATTTAGTATATACTCATCATCTTATTCTTAAGTCCCTCTTATAACCTCAGTTGTCCTAACTTCCATTCTGAAGGTTGCAGAAATTGGATCATATTGAAATCCATTTAATATCAGATGTTATTTCTATATGTGTACAGTGGCCAAAGAGCCTATCAATTTACCACAAATCCTATAGTCTATAGTTATACAGAAAAAAGACACTAATTGATCCGGAGAGAGACCAGTGATATCCAAAAGATTGCCTAACTATTTTTCATTTTGTTCTAGCACAATTTCTATAAGTGCATAGTGGTCAAAAAGCCTGTCAGTTTATGCAAAATCCTGTAATCTGTAGTTGTAAAAAGGAAAGACACTAATTGGTCAGGAGAGAGATTAAGTGCTCCCAACATTTCTCCTAACCACTCTTCCTTTTTTGTCTGGAACACGGGATATAAGAATACTACTGTACATGCTTCAGATCATCATCACACCTTACCTTGCACCCACAAAATGGGCTCACAACTCTGTCTTATTTGTTGGAAGTGTATATAGTTTGCAGTATAAAGTTCCAAACAGAACTTTGTCAATAACTTCCTATTCTGAGGACTGCGGATAAGTACTAAATATGGTTCTAAACTATGTATAAGTTTCATCCTTTTATACCATCTACCATATAAAGTTTTAAAGTTATGAGTCTGTGCACATCTTTAGTAATTGCCATGCATCTTACTCTCTTTAATTTGTTCTTAAATAACACTAGTAGGTTAAAGATATATTTCAAAAAGTAAGGAGCCTAAACCTAGAGGAAATAAATAAATGTTAATTAACCTAATTAGAGTAAATGGTAAATCCCCTAGAAGAACAGAGTATTTCTTCCTCTAGGCACAATCTAGGGATAAGTGATTCAGAAAGCTGAAAAAGACTTAGGCCCAGATATTCAAACTGCGCTCAAAAGTAGCTCAACAGCAGGAGCAAGCACAAACCAGTTGCGCAAATGCGCAACAGGTGCGATATTCAAACATGGAGCAGAGCAAATTGCGCAAGCAACCAACGTCTGAATATCGCACATACTGCGCCATCGCGCAACCAGGAAGGAGAGTTGAGCTAAAATGTTGAGCTAAGGAGCAACCAGGAAGCTCAGCTGAGCATTCCAGAGCTGCCATAAGCGCAAGCACAGCCCCCAGAGCAATGGAACTGCACATCCAGGAGGCAGGCTGGGCCCACCGCCAGCCATGCCACACATGGGCACAGGAACACACTGCAGAACCCACACCACACCGGCACACCCTGCCACAGCATCACTGGAGGTGGGACGGATGATCCACGTGCCCATGGGGACAAGCCAACAAAGCATAGCAGAGCCCTGACACCCCAGCACAACCACTGGCAGGCGGAGAGTGCCACACACAGGGGGTTGACAACCACAGTGCACATCAGCCCCCCGTATGCACAGCACACCCTGCACTGTGACCCCAAGACACCACCCATGTTCAGTGACTGGCACTGCAGGAAACCATGCAGTCCCCCCAGCACACGTCAGCCCCATGCAACACAGAAGCCTACAAGCCAGACACACCCTGTGCACCCAGCACTGGGTGGCAGCTGATGGCAAGACCAACCGAAAGTCACTGCCATGCTGGAGATACCTCCCCATGCGCACACACACACACACACACACACACACACACACATATAGCCAGGACCATACCACCCCAGATGGCATGTACACCCCTGCAACTGAGCACCCATAGCCAGTTGCAAATCAGAGACCAACACAGTATTCATATCAAAATAGAAATGTATATTTAAATATCGAATAGTAAAAGAAACAAAGCAATAACAACTATTTACAAGGGGCGGTACAAGGAAGGGGTGTTCAAGGGTAGGGATGAACAACTTGGAGAGGCAGGGTGGTAGGGATGGGAGAAGTGGGAAGGGTAGCAGCCGCTATGGCCCAGCTGGCTGCTCATCCTCCACCTGGTCCTGCACCATCCTGTGCCACCTCATAGAAGGCCATGGCGTCTGATTGATTGGAGGATGGCCTGATTTTTGATCGACACCCATGTGAGGCCCTCAATATCGCGTGGCGAATACCGGAGAACCTCGAGGCCTAGGAAAATGGGAACACAGTCAATGGCTGTGACTGACCACAACCCTGAACACCACCCACAACGGTGCAAGCCATATGGCTCCAATGTCCCGACCTGTGATGGCATGCACCCACCCACAGTGAACATGCACATATTATCACAAACAGGCGGCATTAAAGCATGGCGCACCACCCGCCCACACACCTGCCCACGCCAAACACAGTACAACTAGGCTGGCAAGTGATGTGGCAACGTGGTGCGATGCTAGTTACACAGCTATGTGCCCAGTGCATGCTTGACCACCAGTGACGTATACACAGACGTGCTGTGATACTGCACTGTGATGCATGTCACCTGTGTCGTGCCTACATACATGGATACATAGACAGTGTCGGTAGATAAGGCCTATGGGCCACCCAGTCTGGCCATTTGACCTTGTAAGTTCACTCTGTTTTCCTATAAGTCTGTTGCACCTTACCCTGACCTCCAGAATTCTGTATGGCTATCCCATGCATTCTTAAACCCGGACCAAGTCAGCCCCACCACTTCCTCTGGCAGGGTGTTCCACTTGTCCACCACCTGTTCTGTGAAGAAATTCTTTTCATGTTTCTCCTGAATCGCCCCTCCAACTTCATCCCGTGACTCTAGTCCTGGAACATCTTTACGCTAAAATAGTGTTTTCCTGCACTCTGTTTCCCCTGTAAGATACTTGTATGTCCCCATCATATCCCTCTCCCTCTCCTCCTCCAGGGAGTACATGTTCAGTTCTTCAACCTGTCTTCATAGGACTTGTGATGCAATCCATGCACCATCCGTGTTGCCCTCCTCTGAACCCTCTCTACCCAGTCCATGTCCATAATGTAGGTATGGTCTCCAGAACTGTACACTGTACTCCAGTGGGGCCTCACTAGTGTCTTGTATAGTGGAATTATGACCTCCCCTTTGGTTTGTGTGCATGGCTGGTGGTCTTGCCCCCAGCATGCAATAGCATCCATGAAGTAATGATACTCACACCCTCCAGCAGCTGAGGTCTGCCGCTGCTGCTGATGCTGCTGCTGCTGCTGCTGCTGCGGTTGGGGCACAACACCCCCTGGCACCGGGGCCCTGGCACGGCCCACCTCACCCTCGCCCTGCGTCCTCAAAATCCGGCCTGTGGGAGACATATGTTGAGACAAACAGTGTGACTCAAAAGCAGAGTGCCCCCTGCCCCAGTGAGAGTGCCTGCCCACACAGCCATAACCATCCATCGCACAGCTGCACACACTGACACAGCCAACCGTGTCCGAGCCGGCACCTATGCACAGCCACCCAAGCACACACACACCCTCTACAGAATATAGGGCATAGATGGTACACTCACCTGGTCAGCACTACGCCCTGCCTGGCACGCCACTGCAGTCAGCAACAAAGTTCTGGGCTCCTCCAGCAGAGGTCACTGTACTGCGCCGCACTGCTCAGCAGACCAGCCCCGCCCAGTGATCTCCACCAGGTCAGTGGCCACTTGCTGCCACAACTGAGTCCTGGCACTGGTGAGGGCGCCACCATACAGGCCATCATAGTGTGGTTCAACTAGGGCCACCAGGTTGGCTACTTCAATCTGGCTCCAGGACACCGCCTCCTCCCAGCCATGGCACCAACTTACAGCAGGCAATATGGCGCCCGGCTGCTGCCAGAACCCCACGTGAGTTGTTGCGCAATAGACCACCACAGGCTCCAATCGCACTGTTCGAAGCGTCACATTTTCACATGGGGCCGTCACCAGACAGCGCAATAGGGACGACACATGGCATGCCAACAGCGCCAGGGCGAGGGCATAAGACAAGGTCACGTAATGACGGCAATACGCATTACACCATCGGACGGATGAGGGGCATCTCGCGATCGCTGTTGCCACCAGTGTCACAGTGACTATCGCTGCAGTAGTAGCATAGTGCCTATAGTGCCCAGTGCTATAGCGCCACTGGCACAATGGTGGCCATGGTCTGAATCGCGCTATCACGCTCCAGCAGGTCTGCAGCACGATAGACGATGCATAAGCTGCCTGGGCATGCACGAATGCAGTGGCACACAGCCACAAACCTGCGCATTGGCTCAACTGGATCCTTCCAGTGTGCAAAGCGCCATCGCGATATTCAGCTGACATATGCAAATCATGCGATCAGCTATTCAAAGAGCACAGTGTATACACAGCATGTCATTAAAGTTGCCTTACACCTCATTTGCATGTGTTGGCATAACAAATGCGACAGTGGGTTGTGCTGGCCAGATTTGGTTACTGCAGGTAGAGGTGAGTTACATGCTGTGTGATGCTCAGACAATGCCTGGGCGGGCTGAGGATAATAAAGGCTGAGGGGGCTGAGCATGAAAAGGGCACTTAGAAAGGGACAAGGGCACCCTTTCTATCAGTATCTGCTAGCGGAGAGGAACGTAGGGCTTCTCTGCCCACCCCAGGCCGTAGCAGCTTATGCCATGGGGAAATGCTGTTGACTGACAGGCAGGTTCCATCCACCCATACAGATCACCATGACTGACCAGAGCCAAGCTGAGGGTGTGGACGGCGCGGGGGAGGAGGCCGACTCACCGTGGCAGACGGAGGCCCTCTTCCAGGCCTACTGGAGGATGAGCCACCAGTGAGTGGATCGGAGGGGCACCTCAGGAACCTGCAGCTGCATGGAGGTGGTAGCTCGGGCCATCAACTGCATGGAAGCCACCAGCGCTCTGTGCAGGAATGCAAGAAGAAGATGGGGACTGACCACAGGAGGCTGAAGGAGAAGGTGGCAGCCTTCAGGGCGGCACGTGCTGGCACTGGTGGGGGCCCACCAGTGGTGTTGTAGCTGACCCCTACAGAGAAGACACTGGTCACGGCCATGCAGCTGAGTGCCATTGCGGGCGTACCAGGCAGAGGATTCCAGACAGGTGGGAGCCCATCACTGCACGGTATGACATGGTGTTGTTGGGGGGGGCTGTGTCTACATGCACTCACATGTACCTCTTTCTGTTACAGATCCTCTTCGCCATCAGGACGTGTGGTGGGTCCAGACAGTGATGCAGACCTTCTGGAGGAGGGACCATCCACCTCCGTTCTCACCAGCCTGCAGGTGCTGCTGCAGCATGCATGCTGGGCCAACAACCGGTGTCAGTGATATGGGTGCAGGGGTGCACAGCCTGTGTCACAGCATCTGGCATGCAGGTATGCCAGCATGCAGTGCCTATGGCAGTGGCACGCACCTGCACCATTGATGATAGCAGGCCTGCAATGGCAGTGATAGGTGTGTCCCATGACAGACATGGCAGGGCCAGCATGGCCCCTGGGCCTCCTGGTTCACACCTGTGTACCAGCATGCTGGTACAGTCCCAGGCTGTGCCTGTCAGCACTGGTGGGGCAGCACCAGTGGCTGTGCAGTGTCTGCACTGTTGTCAGCACAGAGGTGGGAACAGGTGACCTGGGTCTCAGCAGCTGGAGGCGGCAGCAGCAGTCGCACACCAGGTCTGGGGGCAGTGTCAAGCAGTGGCACATGTCCACCACCCTTGATCCGCCTATACCTGGTCCTGGCGAACAGCACCCACCTCAAGGGGTGCTGGCACCAGGACCGCCCACACCCTGGGGGTCACGATGCCATTGGGCACAGTACCCATTGGATGTGCACACCTGCCTGCTGCAGGACTCGGTACAGCTGCAGGGGCGGGTTTCAAGGTCCGTGGAGGCACTGTCTGTGTCCGTGGAGCGGCATAGCAGGGAGTGTGCTCGGGACCGAGCCAAGCTGGTCCTTATGAGGACGGATGTGACCGCTGCCATTGACAGGCTGATCCAGGCAGTGGTCTCTGTAGCGGACGCATTGGCCACACTGTCAGGTGCCCCTGTACCACACAGCCCACACAGTGCGCTCTCCACTCCCCGTTCCCGGCATCGTGCGACACCAGGCCTGTCGACGCTGGGTTCTGCTGTGGGCATCCCGAGCACCCCTGGTGCAAGTTTGTTGGCAGGATGCAGACCCTGTGTGGGCAAGGTCACGCTCTCAGCAGTGGGACCCCTGGTGGTGCACCAGCACACCCAATGTGGCCCCTGCTCAGCCTGCCAGTGCTGCTGGCCATGGCGGGCCACCCACGCATCCATGGTGGCCATGGGACAGTGCTACCTGACTGAGCTGTCTCCCAGTGCAGGCCCTGTCTGGTGCTGCCCTGTGTGTACTGTGTGGTCATGGTGGGCAGTGCACTGCTGGGTGCTCTGCTCACGCTGGACACACGGACCACCTGCACACTCCCAACTGGCTGTCACAGGTGCATGTGCATGATGATGCCTGCATTGCACTGTACACACCAAGGTGCAGGGTGCCGGGTCCTGACACAATTTCACGTGGACAGTCCAGGTGGTGGTGGCTGGTGGTGCTGTGTGTTGGCAATGTCGTTTCACGTAGTGCTGTGCTGCTGCCCATGTACGCTGCCTCGTGTGTGTGTGTGTCCATATGGAGTGCTCACCCTCTGATGGTGTGTTGGTATGCCTGGAACCTTCAACTCCCCTGACCTATGCACGGTGTGTTCTCTGTGCTCTGTGGGTTTATGTGAGATGGACAGTGTTGCCTGCACATGTCCCCTTTGACTTTACCTGTGTTGGCGTAGTGCTCTTCTTCAATAGGCCCGTGTAGCTGGGCCTGCTGGGTCAGTCGGGGTCCCTCCGTCCTGGGGGCTGCTCATCACTAACATCACCGGGCCACTGGCGTCCCCATCGGTGCGCTCCTCTTGGACCTGTACTGGTTATCCATGGTCTTTGGCCATGGTGCAGGATGCAATAGAGGCTGTGGAATATCCCACAGGCCCTTGGAGGCTGTACTGTAGGGGTCTCACCGGAGGGTGTCCAGGCATTGGAAGTGTGCCTTGAGCATCCCAAACACCCACTCTATGGATGTTACGTGGTTGGGCATGTGCCCCATTGAAGCTATAGCTGCTGGGTCATGGGCCGGGCTGCACAGGTGAGCAGCCAGGGACGGAGGTATCCACAGTCACCTGTGTGGAGATAGTGGAGATCAGTGTCATGTCAGGTCCATATTGCCCATATCCTTGTGTGCCACTACCATGGCACTGTGTCATTCCACCCTTGCCCAGAGTTTGCATTCCATACATGCGTACTCACCCACTAGATGACCCGTGGGGATGTCCCCTACCGAATCGATGGCACAGTGCAGACTGGTGCCATATGAAGGCATCATGTGCTCCTGCCAGGGTGTGTGGCACAGACATTGATAATGCGCCCAGTGGCATCACACACCACCTGGCAGATGACACTGGAAACCCTTTTCGGTTCTGATATGCCTGGTCGTCGGGCCAGGTGGCATGCGAATGGCCACATGGGTGCAGTCTATGGCCCCCAGCACGCCAGGCATATAAGGTCACCTGTGAACCCCTGCATGTTTGTTGTATCGCCTGGCCGTGGTGCTGGGGAACTGGATGTACTCCACGAGCATGAGGCAGCAGCAGTGTGCTGAGGAATTGGTGAGGATGCGTGATGTGGCCGCCACTGTGTAATGCCTGTGGTGTCCCCTGTTGGCCTCTGGAAGGTGCCCGTGGTGAGCAGGCACATGCAGGCTGTCACCTTGGTCTCCACGACAGAGGTGACTCGGCCGTGAGGGTGCCTGCATCACATCACTGCACAGCTCGCAGAGCCGCCTCAGTATTGCCCTGTCCAGGCGGTACTGGCCTCCAATCTCGACGCCTGTGTACAGCTCGAAGCTGATGTGGGCACGATACCACCCGTCGGGGCATACACCTGACGGCCCTCCATGCCACGTCCCCCTGCATGCTGTGGTGTCTCACCCCTCATTAGCTTCCATGTGAAGCTGGCACTGTCCATCTCCCTGGCTTCTGCCCCCGGCTGCTGTTCCTGTGTACCCCGCTGCCCCACTGTTGCTCCCACTGCACCGCACCCCCACTGGCCTCTCTGTCCTCCTGAACCCACTGTCCCTCTCTGCCCCCAGCTCCTGTCTCTCTCTCTCTGTCTCTCTCCCCCAGTCTTCGCATGCTGCCAGGGTTCTTGCCCGCTTCCTTTGAGTCTTTCATTTTGGCTCAAACCGGCATCATGCAACTTCTGGTTGAGCTTACTCTTCTGACAGCAGTGTTCAGATATCGCGATTGCACTTTATGCATGGACCCGCCCCCTTCAAGTTGCGCATGCCTTCATTTCCATTGCGCTGTTGCTCAGCATGTTTTCGGTGCAACTGGCCCCTTCTGAATATCGTGAGAATGGCATTTTTTGAGTTGCTGACGTTAGAACCCCTGTTGCGCATGGCGCAACCCTTTTGAATATCTGGGCCTTAGTATAAACTGTAATTGTCTTTCTAGTGCCAAGGTCGAATTGAATACTGTCCTAATTCTAGCCTTAAAATCTTGGTCGGTATAGACTATGCAGCCATAAGGAGATGACAATATACTAACATACTAACATACTATTTGCCAGCAGATTAGGCCTTATGGTCTATCAAGTCTGCTCGAACCTAGATCCTTAGTTGGGTGCCGAGACCCTCCCATCCCTTGTGCTCCAGAAACCCCTATCATCCATCCCCACCCCCCTGGGACAGGCCATCATCTGATACATCCACTTTCTGTGTCTGTCCCACCCTTTCTTAAGCTCTCCACTGTGGATCTCTGAACCAGCTCACCAGGCAGAGCATTCCAAGGGTCCACCACCCTCTCAGTGAAAACTCCTCCTCTTTCCCCTCACCCTTCCACCTTCCAACTTCAAACCATGCCCTCTGGTGATGCCTCCTGCTTTAGTCTAAAGATCCCTCCATGTTTACCCTATTTATTCCTTGAGGTACTTGAAGACCTCAATCATGTCCCCCTGTCTCCTCCTCTCCTCCAATGAAACAGGCAGGAGCTCCTCGAGTCTGTCCTCATAGAGTCAAATCCCCTAGCCCTCATATCATCTTTGTTTGCCCTCCTCTGTACCCTCTCCAGGGAGCCTGTATGTCCCTCTCTCAAGTGTGGTCTCCAGTACTGTACACAGTACTCAAGGTGTGGTCTAACCAGTCCATTGTACAGTGGCAGAATCACTTCCTTGCTCTAGAGGTGATCCCCCTTGCGATGCATCCCAACATCCTGTTTGCCTTGCTAGCTGCTCTCCTGCACTGCTCAGTGTTATTCATACATGTATCCACCATGACCCTAGGTCTTTTCCCCTGTTGGGCTTCCAGCACCTCCCCTCCCAGGGTGTACCTGTGTTTAGGGTTTCCCCGACCAAGATGCAACACCTTGCACTTGGTGATATTGAAATTTAATTTCCATGTGTGACCCAGCTTTCCAGGGTGTCCAGGTCCCCTTGCAGGGCCAACCTCCCTCTTCTCCCTCAACTACTGCTCCCATCTTGGGTCATCCAGAAGAGACTCATTTCACACCCTATACCATCCCTGATGTCTGATATGTATGCATTAAACAGGATTGGACCCAGGACCAGAGCCCGTGGTACCCTATCACCAACCTCTGTAGGGTTCGAGAGCTCCCCACAGACCACTACTCTCTGAGTGCGTCCAGCTATCCAGTTTTCAATCCATCTGACCATCAAGGCCTACTCCTAACCCCATCAGTTTCTCCACCAGACCATTTGGGGACAGAGTCAAATCATGTTGAAGTCCAAGAATAATACATCCACAGGCTTACCCCTATCCAGTTCTGATGTTACCCATTCATAGAACTCTACAAGTTGGTTTGACATGATCTACCTGGCACAAACCCATGCTGCCGACTATCAGACCTCCACCTCCTCCAAGTAAACCCCAATCGTTCCTTTAGTATACTCTCCATTAATTTTCCCACCACGAGGTTAAACTGATGGGTCTATAGTTTCCTGGTACTTCCTTGACCCCCTTTTGGATTGGTACCACATGTACTCTCTCGCAATCCCTAGGCACTCTCCTGTCTCAAGTGACCTGTTGAAAGCTCCGCCAGGGTGCAGCCAGTATGTCCGCCAATTCCCATAGTACTCTCGGATGAATGCCATCCTGCCCAGGAGATTTGTCTTTCTTTAGGGCCTTGAGGGCAAACCACACCCTTTGGTGGGGATGGCATCATCCGTCCCTCCACCTTACTGGTCTTTTTGTCCTTATCCAGATGCGACACCCTGGGGTCCTTTCCTCCCTTTTGCTCCATTTCTGCTGCTCTCTGATCCCACTCCCTGCAGCTTCTATCCCTTTGTGCCTTGCTTTGTAGATATCATCCTCCCTATGTAGTGAACACAGAGGCAAGTGCTGGGTTAAATACCTCTGCCTGGTCCTCGCCTCTTCCACCCACCCTCCTTCTGATCTCAATCTGCTGAGATATGGCCCTTAGTTTTTCTCCGCTCCCCAATGTACCGGAAGAACCCTTTCCTCCATGTCTCCTGTGCCAGCCGATGCTCTTTACTGGACTTTGCTCCCTCACCATACGGGTGACTTTTCTAGATGCAAGCTGGTACATTTCCTTATCCCTATCCCTCTTGTTGTTTTATATTTTTGTAAGCCGCCTTCTTTTCTCTGACTGCTACCTGGACCTCACTGGACCACCAGCTGGTTTATGTGACCTTGCTCCTTACGTTTCAACTTACGCGAGATCCTGACTGCCCCTCATGAAGTCCCGTTTATGATCTCCATCTCCTTTCCACACTTGTTGTTGAGGTAATCCTTCAAGTGATCCTTGAGAATATTTCCCATGCCCATAAAGTCTGCTCCCCTGAAGTCCACCGCCAGTGTCCTAGATCTCACCCCACTCCCAATGCTTATTTGAAACCAGACAGTATTGTGGTCACCCCAGTCAGGGGTCCTGTACAACCATGTCCCTTACCAGATCCCCATCTGCCAGAACCACATCCAGGACATGCCCTCCCTTTGGGCTCCATCACATGCTGTGTTAAGAACACATCCTGGAAGCCATCCAGCAGCCTCTGCTCCTTGGCACCTTAGAGGACATGGTTCCCCAGTTAGTACCTGGCATATTAGGTCCCCATCAACACCCTCCTTCCCTTTTGGACCACACTGGGCAATGATGTTGTCCAGCAAACCATCCTCTAGAACATCATCTCATCCCGGGGTCTATATGCTACACCCAGCTTGACCTTATCTCCTGCTGAGATCTGGTGACCCATAAGGCCTCCACGTTTCCTCTGCCTCTTCTACCATAGCAATTTCTATGTCATCTCTAATGAACATAGCCACTCCACCCCTCTGCCCTCCTTTCTATCCTTCCTAAGCATAGTGTACCCCGTGCATTTAGGTCCCAGTCATGATTTTTGTTGGCCCACGCTTCCGTGACTGCCGCCACATCCACCCCTCCTCGAACAGCATGGCCTGGAACTCTGGCAACTTGTTTCCCAAACTCCTGGCATTTACTAACACTAACCCCACCCTTATCCCTGATCCTTTTGTCGAACCCCACCCAGATTCCTTATACTTCCATCCTCCCTGCTCCTCCTGAAACCTCCACCTCCAGTCTGTTTCCCTCCCCTTGGGCTTGAAGGCTACTCCCTCATCTGGAGGGAGGGCTTCTGGTCAGCCCCTCCTATCCCTCCCCCTACAAGTTTAAACCCCACCTTTCTTGTATGTAGTCAGCCATCCCCTGTTTGCGACTTCCTTCCCTAATGGGGCAAGATGAAACCTGTCCTTGGCATATAGTCCCTTATCCTCCCAAACTCCATTCCAGTTCCCTAACACCCCCAACCCATTCTCTTCACCCCACTTCCTGAGCCATTCATTAACCTCTGTGAGCTTCATTTTTTTTCTCCACTGAGGCCTTTGGTACTGGCAATATCTCCGAAAAGGAAATGTTGCATCCATTATCCCGACAGACTCTGGCAAGTTCTTGGAACCTTGCTTGGATTTCCATAATGCTATTTCCCTCTAGATCATTAGTTCCCAAATGCACCAGGAAATCCGGTTTCCCTCCACAATCCCTAACCATTTCATACACCATGAACTTTGCTCTGTGCACTGTCAGCCCAGAGATACTCACTACCTTCACCTGGCTATGGCATCCATCCCCTGTCCCTCCCAATGGATACCCTTAATCATCGAGTCTCACAGTAACAGAACCTTAACACCGCCATCATCCTTATGGTTACCTCCACTATGCCCTCTCAGCCCCCCTCCCCCACTTTATTCATGATCTCAATTTCATGGGAGTCTTCCTGCCTTATTAGAGACCCCCTTGTCACCCTCCCTTTCTGCCTCCTTGCTATTTTGCCCACTTAACTCAAACCCCTCTGAATAGGTGTCCCTTTAACCCTCTCTTATCTGAACCATTTATCCTGGCCCTGATGGTTTCCCCTTCCCCGCCCTCATCCCCCTTGATATATATCAATATATTTTATTAATAGTAACCTCTAGTGTATTTAGATCAGTTGTTGCCCAAACTTTTGCAGTATACAAAACACTAGATTTTATTTTAACAGTGATCACCTAAAAGAGGGCCTTTGACACATCCTTTGCCTAATTTTGTGTTAAATATTTTAAATATATTAAAAAGAAGTTTTCATTTTGACTTGTAAAGAACCAAGTGGCTATTCCATGTGAGGTTTTGTGCAAATCTAATACCAAGTTAATCATAGCATTTATCTGTTTTAATTTTGTTATAATTAATAAAAACAGAAAGAAAGGCTGGAGGTGTTTCTGGAGACACAGGGCGACCTGGATGATCACCAACATGGCTTTGTTCAGAACAGATCATGTCAGACTAAGCTTGTGGAGTTCTATGATTGGGTGACAAAGGCACTGGATCAGGGCTGGCCAGTGGATGTCCTCTTTCTAGACTTCAGCAAGGTGTTTGATTCAGTGCCACATCCCTGGTTTCTGGGCAAACTGGGAGCAATGGGTGTGGGAGAAAGGATGGTTAGATGGATAGGAAACTGGCTAACTGGGAAGTTTCAGAAAGTAGTGGTCGGGGGGGAGGTATCATCTCCTAGAAGGGTCATAGTGGGGTCCCACAAGGATCAGTGCTGGGTCCATTCTTGTTTAATGCTTATGTCTCAGATATCAGGGATGGTATCAGGAGTGAGATGAACCTCTTTGCTGATGACTTGAAGCTGAGCATAGTGGTGGATGGGGAGGAGAGTAGAAGAGCCCTTCAGGGGGACCTGGAGACTCTGGAGAGGTGATCACATGCCTACAAATGTAGGTTTAATGCCCAGAAATGCAGTGTGCTCCACTTGGGGAATAGGAACCCAGCTCGTGAGTACTTTTTGGGTGGGGAGAAACTGCAAGTTTTGGGAGGGGAAAAGGATCATGTAGTGGTTGAGGCTGCCAAAATGAAAAACTTTGAGCAGTGTAGGAGGGCTGCAGCTAAAGCAAATAAAATGCTCAGGTGCATCACCAGGGGGATAACCTCAAGGAGATGGAAGGTGCTTCTCCCTCTATATAACTGCTTGGTTAGACCGCACCATGAGTACTGCATGTAGTTTTTATTCCAGTACTTGAAAAAGGACATTGCATGTCTTGAGAGGGTCCAGAGGACTGCAACTAGGATGACACAGGGTTTGGGGGTAAAGATCCTGTGAGGAGAGACTTGTGGAGCTCAACTTATACTCCATGGAGGAGAGGAAGGACATAGGGGATATGATTGAGGTCTTTAAATATCTAAAGGGAGTAAATAGGGTTACCCTAAATAGAGTTTCAGCTAAGGAAGGATGGGTCCACTAGGGGCCACTCCATGAGGCTGATTAGTGGGAGGCTCAGTGGGGAGACTAGGAGATGATACTTCACTGAGATGGTGGAGGACCCCTGGAATGCACTGCCTGAAGAACTAGTGGCAGTTAATACAGTGGAGGAATTTAAGAGGGGCTGAGACGGGTATAAGTGGAAGGTAAAATTGAGTAATGCCAGACCTGGAGGTGTAACTCTGATGGGAGGGTGGGGTCAGGGGGATTTATGGGGGAGGCAGGAAGGGTAGCAATGGTGTCCTGACTGGGTGCTGATTTTCAGGCACACTTGATAGACCATTAGGCCTATTCTGCTGGCATCTTAGTATGTTAGCATATTAAATGACTTGGTAGCTGTTTGCTATTATTTCCAAAAACAACCATTTTGGTCTTTTCTTGGTTAATGGTTAATCTCTTTAGTTCACATAGTTCTGCCAATAAATTTACTTTCCTTTGTAGCCTTATAAAGGACGTGGAGGTCAGTACTAAGTCATCCACATAGGCTAAACATGAGATTTCTTTATCAAGAATTTTGGGAGAATGAAAAGCAGTATGTTCTAATGGTTCCAGTATTAAATGTGTAAGTACATAAGTTTTGTACCAGTCAGCAGGTCAATAAACCTATTATTAACTTGTCACTATTTAGTGGAAAAAACTAAATTTCTTTTCCCCCACATACTTGTCCAGAGCCCTTTTAAATAGGCACATTGTATCACAAGATACTACCCCAGTAGGAAGGCTATTCCAAATTGATATACTTCTTTGGTTAAACCATTTAGCTCTTTTATCCATCCTTGGTACTTCCCGCTGGAGCTAACATAGAAACATAGAAACATAGAATTTGACGGCAGATAAGGACCGCTTGGCCCACCCAGTCTTCCCATTTTCCTACCTGACAAATAAGCCTCAAATCCTAGTTAACCAACAGCTTACTTCCTCCTACCCCCCACTAGGACTGCCTTATGCCTGTCCCATGCATTCTTGAGGTCCCCACTGTTCTTGACTCCATGACCTCTTCAGGGAGGCTGTTCCATGCATCCACAACCCTCTCAGTGAAAAATACTTCCTCCACATTACCTCTGAGCCGTCCTCTCTATCTTCAAATTGTGCCCCTTGTTCTTACACATCTCTTTTCTGGAAGATGCTACCCTCCTGGACTTTGTTAATTCCCTTGAGATACTTGAAAGTTTCTATCATGTCCCCTCTCTCCCTCCTTTCCTCTAGGGTATACATATTAAGCTTCTTTAGTCTTTCTTCGTATGTCTTCTGGTGCAGACCCTGCACCATTTTGGTTGCCCTCCTCTGGACAGCTTCCACTCTGTCTATGTATTTGCGGAGATGGGGTCTCCAGAACTGCACGCAGTACACAAGATGGGGTCTCACCAACTGTCTGTACAGAGGGATAACAACTTCCTGTTTTCTACTATTGATGCCTCTTCCTGTGCATCCCAGTATCCCCCCTGCCTTCCTTACTGCCTTCTCCATTGCTTGCCCACCTTTAGGTCATCTGATATAATTACCCCCAGGTCCCTTTCTATTTTTACTGTTGTCAGTATCTCACCCCCATTGTGTGCACTTCCCTGGGTTTTGTTTCCCATGTGCATTACCTTTCACTTCTTTGCATTGAATCTGAGCTGCCATACATTTGACCATTCCTCCAACCTTGCAAGTCCCTTCTCATCCTTTCCACTCCATCTTGTGTATCAACCCTGTTGCAGATCTTTGTGTCATCTGCAAAGAGACATACTTTTCCTTCCAGTTCCTCTGCAATGTCACTTATAAAGACATTAAAAGGACCGGTCCCAGTACTGAACCCTGTGGTACCCACTAGTAACCCTCCTCTTCACTGTGTATTCCATTTACTACTATCCTTTGCGTCCTGTTGTCTAGCCAATTTTTATCAGGCTACCACCTTGGGACCCACTCCAAGGCTGGCTATCTTGTAGATTAATCTTTTGTGTGGGACTGTATCAAATGCCTTGCTAAAATCTAGGTAGGCCATGTCCAGAGCCCCTCCCTGGTCTACTACTTTGGTCTCCCAGTCAAAGAAATCTATTAGATTCGTCTGACATGACCTTCCATCGTGAATCCATGCTGCCTTGGGTCCTGTGCCCCACTGGCCTCTAGGTACTCAACAATTCTTTCCTTCAGAAGTGATTCCATCATTTTCCCTACCACTGAGGTCAAACTAACTGGTATGTAGTTTCCTGCCTCTGTCCTGCTCCCACTTTTGTGAAGAGGAATCACATCTGCCCTCCTCCAGTCCTTGGGTACCACCCCATCCTCCCATGATTTGTTAAAGGAGTAGTCAGCGGTGTCACTAGTTCTACCCTTAGTTCTTTTAGAATTCTTGGGTGAATCCCATTAGGCCCCATTGCTTTGTCCACCTTCAATTTTATTAGTTCTTTCAGAACCCTTTCTTCTGTAAATGGACTGGTATCGACCCCCGTCTTTGGAGTGTTTCTCTTGTTTGGTTTAGGTAACTCCCCCCTCCTCTTCCTTTGTGAATACTGAGCAGAAATATTCATTCGGTATAGCTGCTTTTTCACTGTCACCCTCTACCCACATTCCCTCCCCTTTATTAAGCTTCAGTATCCCTCCTTTGGTCTTTCTTCGCTCCCTAATGTACCTATAAAAGGTCTTATCACCCTTCTTAACAGAATTGGCTATCCTTTCCTCGGTTTGGGCCTTTGACAATCTGATTGCCTTCACAGCCTCTTTCTGCTTTAACTGATAAAGTTCTCTGTCCTGCTCCTTCTGTGTTTCCTTATATTTCCTGAATGCTGTCCTTTTCTCCTTAACCTTCCCTGCCACCTCTTTTAAGAACCATAGCGTTTTTTTCCTTCGTTGTGTTTTATTGATTTGCTTTACACAAAGGCATGTTGCCTCTGTGATGGCTGTTTTGATCACTCCCCATTGTTCCTCCACCCCTCCTTCTTGCCTGTTTGCTAGTGCTTTCTGGGGCGCTCTCTCATTTTCCAAAGTCGGCCCTCCTAAAAGGTCCAGTACTCTTTTTTTGTGTAAGCTGATTGTATGGCTGTGTTTATCATGAACCACACTGTTTGGTGGTCACTTGTTCCCAGATGGCTACCCACTTCTAAATCTGAGATTCTTTCTCCATCCCCATTTGAGAGTACCAGGTCTAAGATTGCTCCCTCCTGAGTGGGATCCAATACTAGCTGTCTGAGGCATGCCCCCTGTAGGGCATCAAGAATGACCCTGCTCTTGGATGTGCCTGCAGCAAAGGTGCTCCAGTTAACATCTAGCATATTCAGGTCCCCTATCGACAATATCTCCCCTTTTTCTGCCATTCTAAGAAGCCTTCTATCATTTCCTTGTCCATTCCCTCCCCCTGAGATGGGGGTCTGTATACAACCCCCATGCAGATTGTGGTGCCATTTCCTGTCTCCAGGGTGACCCATAGTGCCTCATCTGCTCCCTGTTTACTCTTTAGTTCTGTTGCTTTGATCCCTTCCTTTACATAGAGAGCTACCCCTCCTCCTCTTTTACCCTCCCTGTCCCTCCTGTAGATTGTGTATCCTGGTATGTTGACATCCCAGTCATGGTTCTCTGTGTACCATGTTTCTGTGACTGCCGCTGCAACTTGTGCGCTCTTATTGTTTGATATTTCGATTTCTTGTGTAGCCCTATGCTCTCACAGATATGTAAAGATTAAAGAGGGTGGGGGTTAAAAGACAACTATGATGTACCCCTCGGTAGATAGTAGATGTTAGTGCTCCTTTAAGACTAAATTGAATATTGGCCCGTGTATCCTGATGCAATCTAATGAAAATATCCATTAAATCTTGATCAATGTTATAATTGGACAGCTTCTGCTATAATAGGTTCCTACTAATGATATCAACTGCAGCAGTTAAATCTACAAAACAGCGATATAATGTACCCCTCTTGACAGTTAGATATTTCTGAATTAAATGAGATAGTATGAAATAATGTCATATATGGTAGTAGAGTGACCTGCTTGAAATCCATTTTGAAATTCACTGAGTTTATCATTTTTATTTATCCACCTCTGAAGTATCTGTAAAATAATTCTGCAGAAAAGTTTTTGAGATGTATCTATAATGCTAATTGGTCTGTACATTTTGGGTTCTAAAATAGCTCCCTTTTTTAAACATTGGGGGCCAGATATTCAAAACTTTGCGCCAGGAAAAAAACTTTTGCACGAGTTTAGCGCAGGATTAGTGCGGGTCTGCTATATTCAAAAGGCCAAATAGCGCAGGCAAACTGCATTAGCACCAGGCAAAATCATAATGTATGCAAGGGGCAAACTGACATGAATACAGGCACAATGCTATATTCAGCGATTAGCACCACGCAAAGTGGTTTTGTAAGACTTAGCGTGACACTTAGCGTGATGCACATTACCACCCAGGAAAAGCTTGTCTTAACCCTGGGCAATCAGCTTTGCGCTGTGTTTGTGTGTGTTTTGCGTGTGTTTTGTGCTACCCTAACAAATAAAAATGACACCTAGACAAAGCCAAACATAGAGGAAGCATGCTGCTAACTGATGGCATCACAATGATGCCATCATCTGCCACCAGTCCCAGCCATGCCAGGCAGTGAGTGGTGACCCTGCCACCAGTGGACAGCATGGCAGTGTGGCCATATAGCACACACCTGTGGACCATACTTCTGTGGACATCAACAGATGCCAGTACACACATGCAGCACTGTGGGCATGGAGGATGTTGAGGGGAGAGTGTATGGGTGGCCAGGCTGTGCCACAGACCAGGTGAGGCCAAAAGGCTGGGACACATCATGCAGTGCACATGGGCCAGTATTGGGCATACCCCAACACCAGTGTGCCTTTCTGATAATATACCCCCGGTCACATACCACACAGCTATACAACTGCCACAGCACACAAAGCCAGACATGTATATGTCACTGTGAGCATCCCATGCCAGAGGTGCAGCATCTGTGGGTCACACAACAGTGTAACAGTAATGTCCACTGTCAGTAAACACCTGCAGGCTGGGCCTATCACTGTGTATAGTGCAGTCATCACTGCCCTACACACCATAGGCATTGCTGTGTCCACACACTACTGGCCCCCTTGCTACTGTAGTGTCTGTTGTACACTGTAGCATGACCTACAGTGTGACAGTTGCATACAGCACCACCACCATCTGTGCCTATGATGTGTTGTCCCAGTACAACTGCAGGCAGCAGGACATGTGGAAGTAGTGTTCAAAACTGTATAATATTCCCCAAGCTGTTTGCGCAGAGCTAACACGTTTGCATGGGTTTAGCGCAGGGCTAAACTTTTAGCCCGGCGCAAACAGCATGCAAATCAGGGCATAATGAGATGCTAATCTGGATGTTTCCCCAGAGACTATGTAAGTAGGCTCATTTGCATGTCACTTTTGAATATAGCAAAGTTTAGCACCGGGCAAACGTATTTGCACTGGGCTAACGGTTTAGCCCTGCACTAAACCCACGCAAACATGTTAGTGCTGGTCAAACAGTTCGGGGAATATTTTACAGTTTTGAACACTGTACTTTCACATACGCTGCTGCCTGCAGCTGTACTGGGTCCACGCATTTGCTGGCACACACATTGGCCACATAGTTCACCTCTACCTACCTTCACATCGCTGTGCACTGTTTTGGTGTTGTGGTTTGCACTTCCTGGTTGCCATATTCAGAACTGTCTTATTCCAGGGCTAAGTTTGTCCTGCACTCCCAGCCCAGTTTGCCCGGCCTCATTCCCATGCTATATTCAGAAGCTGGTTGCCCCAGGCTATTCCTTTTGAATATGGCTTGCTTTGTGCTCCAGGCTAAGTTTGCCCAATGGGCAGTGCTAATTTAGCCCCAGGGCAAAATTTTGAATATCTGGCCCTCGAAATATTATGCTGCCTCTCCAGGAAGTAGTACATTTTTGTCCCTGAACAAAGCTATTAAAAAGCTTCCTAAATATAGGTAACCACAATCTAAGAAAGATTTTATAGATACCTGCAATTATTTGATCCAGTCTGGGGAACATATTTGAAGAAACCTTTGATAAAGCTTGCCAGATTTCCTCCTCATGAATTTATACAGGCAAAGGAAAAACAAATTGTCATTAAGAGGTCTGTAGAAAACATTAATATTATTCTCTATTGTTTCTTTTTCTGAGAATATAGTGCAGAAAAATGTGTTTCACATAATCGGAGTAATACTGTATATGCCTCAACACCCTTAGAATATTGCTTATAGCCATATCCAACTAAACACCAAAATGATTTATTATCTTTTTGTCCTACTGCTTTCCTTAGTTTTTCCCACATGTCTTTATAGTATTTTTTCTTCTTCTGTTCTATTAATTTTCTATAATCCTTCTTGGCTCTTTTCAATTTCTGTAAATTCCCTTGGTTATTAATTATTTTATAAAAATCAAACCTCCTTGTTAAGTTTTTGCCTAGTGACTACACAAGACAATAAACCATGTGAAAGGCATCTGTTTCTGAATATTGGTGGTATGGCGGTACAGTAGTATGGTTTTATAAAGTCATTTTTCTTTGCCCATTTATCAGGAACATTGTACAAGTCAGCATCATTGATACTCTCTTAACATATGCTATTTAAAGTACTGTCAAACAGTAATTCCCTGAATAAATCAATGGTGTCTCTTTGCCATCGTATTCTTTTCTGGTTATTTCTAGACAGCGTCTATTATCTGGTAGTCTCCTGTTCACTATAACTGGTCCCAATGATTGGAAGGATATAAGCACAGGATAATGTGCTGAATCTGGCCGTTCAACCACCAAAAAGATCATAAGTCATTTTGGCAGCTTCTATGTTTACCCACACTAGATTGATAATTGAGGATCCCAAAAGTCCCATGTACAGTGAAGCCAACCAGAATAAAGCCCAACTCTGCAGAATTCTGCAGTAGAGTTACTGCAGCAAACAATGCAGTTTCAATTGGAGCTGATCTCTTTTGGTCATGCAGGAATTCTGTGACACTGAGCTTCATCCTGGGGAGCTTCACTGTAACCTGTATAGCCTGGAATCTTGGGGGGGGGGGCAGTATTAGGACACAAGGTTTCTTGTAGACATATGCTTTATAGCTACAGGATGTTTTTTTTACATCTGCCAATTTATATGTTAATCCTTCAGTATTCCAAGATAACAATATCAATTTTTTTAGACCAAATTTTAAAAAGAATCTATTGTATCTATTACAGGTATTTGTCAGTTTGGATCTATTGAATGCAAAGGAGAAAATCTGTTACTTAATGTAAAGGTGGCTAAACCATCAACATTTTGTCCTGTCTCCTGTTCATTAACTCTTTCTACTAAAAAGTTCCTGTTGGATATCAAATCCAGAATTAAACAGACCTACATTCACATGTGATTTCATCATTTTTGGTCCACTATCAATATCCCTAGATTATCTAAAATGGGTGAAGCACTCAATATTTTATCTGCCAACCATGAGTTTTTGAAAGTGAGTTCAATCTGTAGTGAGTCTGATATACCCTCATGTATCTTAATTCACTTAATGGAACTGTGTCACATTAATCTGGAGGGAATATGAAAGAAATACAGTACATTTAGATCATTTTTATAGAACCATCCATCTTAGACCCTATTGTTCGCCATTCAAAAACTAAAATTCCCATGCTTGTACTTTTTTATTGTCATATTTTGAGATCACTTTCAAAACGTTCCTGGCCCATCCCTCATTTTCAGTTATATCTCCTTTTACTGGAGATTGTGTTTGACTATTCTTTGAGGAGGGAGCAAATTAATCCCATTTAACCTCAGGATGCATTCTTGTTTCCATATCTTATCTGCAAAGTATTTTCATTTACAATAGAATAACACACAAGCAGAATAGTTTATGTTAGGTGACCTCATGACAAAAAGATCATCAGTTAGAGAAGCAATATATAACAGATGATACACCAATCTGGCCAATTTTCCAGGTGTCACAGTATCTAGTTTGTTTATACTATATACCTCAAACAAAAATTCACTTTCAACCTTTCTTTGTTTTTGATCGAAAAGATATAAATACATAGTTATGAACCTTATTTATGTAAGCACCCAGTCCCCTGGGGTTACTAGAATCTCATTAGTGTTAGACTAGAAAAATAGTAGGCAGCTGCTAGGGAGTTTACTAGAAGCTCTCTACAGACAGCTCATTGCTTACATAGCTAGGCAAGTTAGGAAATGAGTGATATCATTTGAAACTCTAGCAGCAGCATGAGCTACATTTGATTCAGCTGCAGGGGAACACGTTTAGAATCTTGGGGCAGTTGTGAGTTGGAGTAGTGGACAGTGGAGCTCTGAATGTAGGGTGCCTGCAAGCTTACCCTAGGCTGGTTTAAGGACCCCATGTCATCTTTTTTCTCACCCTAGAGAGTGGTACAACAGCATTAATAATAATAATAAATAATAATAATAATAAACTTTATTTATATTGCGCCTTTCAAATACCAAGGCGCATTCCAAAACGATTAAATACAAACAAAGCATACAAACAGTAATATAAAAACTATTAAAAACAAATACAAAACATTAATCAAGGACACCATATGCCTTATTCCATAAAAAGGATTTAAGAGCCTGTTTAAAGCTCCCCACAGTCGAACACTCCCTTATCTGACATGGTAGAGAATTCCAAAGGGTTGGTGCCACAAACATAAAAGCCCGGGCACCAGCTGATTTCAATGTAACCCTAGGAATCTCCAGCAACCCCTCGTTAGCTGAGCGGAGTGACCTCACAGGGAGGTAAGGAGTCAGGAGATCTTTCAGGTAGTCAGGGCCCAGATCATGTAGGGCTTTAAAAGTCACTAATCCAACTTTGAAGGTGATCCGCCACTGAACTGGTAGCCAGTGCAGATCCCTCAGCACCGGAGAAGTAAGAGATGTTCTAGGAGTACCTGTAAGTATTTGAGCTGTGGAATTCTGCGCCAGTTGAAGGTGGCGGATATCAACGCCCGGAAGCCCAAGGTAAAGCGAGTTGCAATAGTCCAGGTGTGAGGTCACAAAGGCATGGATCAGAGTTGGCAGATCGCTGGACGGAACGAGGTGCTTGATTCTGGTGATGTTTCTCAGATGATAAAATGAAGATTTCACCACTGTTGACACTTGAGATCATAAAGACAGTCCAATATCTAAGATCTCTCCCAGATCTCACACCCATTCAGAGACCAGTAACTCGACATCCCCACAAAACACCCCAGAGGCTGAGCCGGCCACGGGTTCCCCTATCTGGCGATCTGGATGCAAAACCAACACCTTGGTCTTCCCAGAATTCAACTTCAACCAACTGGACCTCATCCAATCCTGGATTTCCTCCAGACAGCTATTAAATACCGAGACAGCTCCTTCCTGGTCGGGTGTAACGGACAGGTACAGTTGGGTGTCATCTGCATAGCAGTGAAAACCCAACCCTTACCATCTCACAGTGTCTCCGAGGGGAAGCATGTACACCGAAAACAACATGGGGGACAGTATAGAGC
The DNA here is from genome assembly GCA_016271365.2 of Neoceratodus forsteri. Classification (NCBI taxonomy): domain Eukaryota; kingdom Metazoa; phylum Chordata; order Ceratodontiformes; family Ceratodontidae; genus Neoceratodus; species Neoceratodus forsteri. The sequence goes on from CM028129.1 coordinate 32,592,407, forward strand.
CCTGAGGGACCCCACAAAAAAGAGAGAAGGGATCAGAAGAAAAAAACCCTGACACCACCCTCTGAGATCTTCCCGTGAGGTATGATGTGAACCATCTGAGCACAACCCCAGAGAGTCCACAAATACATCTCAGGCACTCCAAAAGAACCCCATGGTCGACAGTGTCAATGCTGATGATAGATCCAGTAACACTAGAATAGACAGTTTTCTCTGGTCTCTCACCATCAGGAGATCATTGAGCACCTGAACCAGCGCAGTCTCGGTACTATGCCTCTTACAGAAACCTGATTGGAGAGGATCATAGATGCTATGGATGGTCAAATGGTTCTCCAGCTGGGCTGCTACCACCTTCTCAATCACCTTCCCTACAAAGGGGAGGTTCGAGATTGGTCTGTAGTTAACCAGACATTCTGGGTCCAAAGACGATTTCTTTAACAAGGATGTCACCACTGCCTCTTTCAAGGACAGGGGATATTCACCCAAGTCAAGAGAGGACCAGACTATCTGTGCTAGAGCCAGTAGAATAGAATTTCCACACCCTAAAATTAAGGGTGTGGGACCTGGATCTAAACTACAGGAGGTAGGACACAGCCCCTGGACAATCTGCATAACATCCACGACTTCCGGGCGGTCGAAGGTATTCCAGGAAAACAAAGGGATAGTGACCCGATCCTGGGCACCCGCAACTAGCATAGAATGTATCAAACAGATATCTGCCCGAATGTCGGCCACCTTATCAGCAAAGAACCAAGTAATTTCATCACACGGTGATTGTGACAACGCTCTACAGAGCTGTAGACAGGTTGGGTTGCACCATCTGTCCACAATTCTGAAAAGCTGAGCAGGTCGGTTCTGCACAGCAGAAATTTCCCCGGACAGGAACTCTGCCTTCTTACGGGAGATTTCTGACTGATAGAATTGATAATGTTCTAGCAGTCTAAAGTAGTCGGCATCCAGGCCAGACCTCCAGCAGCAACGTTCTAACCTGTGTCCAAGTCACCGCTACTCCCTCAAAACCCCATCAAACCATGGGGTTCGAGGTCGGAGGGAGAGAGGATGCACACGAACTGGAGCAATAGAATTCAGGACAGAGGTAATGGCAGTATTATAAGCCACAACCAATGCCTCTGGATCATTTCTATGCACAGGAAGTTCTGATAGGTCAAGAACCGCCGCAAGGCCAGTAGAGGAAACATTCCACAAGGGGCAGACTTGACCATCTCCACAGGGGTCAGCCTACAAGGAGGGGCGCCAAAATTGAATCTCACAGTGTAGTGATCTGACCAACTGACTGGTTCCACCCCCACATCTGAAGCCTCGATCCCCAGGAGGAAGACCAAGTCAAGAGAATGGCCAACTTTATGAGTAGCAGTGGTAACCACCTGTGTTAGGCCCAGTGAATCCATTAACTGGAGGAAGTGTTGTCCAAATTGCAAGAGTTCATCGTCGATCCATACATTAAAGTTACCCAGGACCATCAGCCTGGGTGACTCAAATGCCAGGTCGACGATGAAGTCTGCTACTTCCTTAAGGAATTGCTTCTCATCTCCTGGTGGACGGTAGATGAGAGCAATTCGATAGCCCACACCTGCTACAATGACACATTCAAAAGAAGAGGTCTCCTTAACTGGTACACTAGTGAGATCCAATTTGGTCTTAAAACAGACCGCAACCCCCCCCCCTCGCGGTTCAACCTTGGGTGATGTATCACCGTATACCCGGCTGGAATTGCGGCCTCCATACCGTTCCTGCATTATTATCCAGCCAGGTCTCGGAGATGCAAGCCAGGTCCGTCGAGGCAACAAGATCTGAAATTATTGCAGTCTTGTTCTGGATGGACCTGGCATTGCACAACATCACCCGGGTTGGACAGAACTCCTGGACTGCCCCGACCACCTGCCCATCACTAAGGAAGGTGCCCTTGGGTATGGGGACCAAACGAGATGGCCCACACTCTAGGCTCCACTTTAGTCCCAGGGAGTCTTCTGGGCTTAGTCACCCTAATGGGAGCACTCCGCTCATCTTGCCTCCACTGTTCACCCCCCCATCCAGCCCTCCTGCAGGCAATACCTAAAGCCCGACAGTGTTGGTAGATGGAAAAAGCCAGAGGGGGGTATAGAAGGGGCGGATGGAGTGGAGACCAGAGACTGAGTAGCGAATGACTGGGGGAGCCACAGGAAGACACATTTCAAACAGAAAAATGCTCAAAAAACAATAAAAGTAATTAAAATCAATTCCTTATACAAATTAAAACAAGCTGACTAACCACAATACTAACATACTAACATACTAAAATGCCAGCAGAATAGGCCTAATGGTCTTTGGAGTCTGCTCGATTGGTCAGCCCCCACCCTGGGTGCTGACCTTGCTGCCCCCCTCGCCTTCTCTGGCTTCTCCCTTCCCAGTTCCAGATATTCTTGCTACATTGGATTTTGCTTCCAGAACCCTTCCCCTGTACCTGTCTCAGCCCCTCTTGAACCCCTCCACCGTCTCTGCCTCCACCACCCCCCTAGGCAGTGCATTCCATAGCTCCACCACCCTCTCAGTGAAGTAGCACCTCCTCTTTTCTCCCCTGAATCTTCCCCCCTCCAGCTCCCACCCATGCACTCCAGTGGCCCTCTCCTCCTTCCTTCGAAGCACCCCGACTGTTCCTCCCCCATTTACCCTCTTCATGTACCCGAAGACCTCCACCATGTCCCCCCGGTCCCTTCTCTCCTCCAATGTGTACACATCCAGCTCTTCGAGCCTCTCTCATAGGTACTGTCCCCCAAGCCCCAAATCATTTTGGTTGCCCTCCTCTGGACCTCCTCCAGGAGTTTAATGTCCCTCTTTAAGTGTGGCCTCCAAAACTGCACGCAGCACTCAAGGTGTGGCCCCATCAAGCAGCTATACAGAGGGAGTATCACTTCCCTCCTTCTGGAGGTGATCCCCCTAGCGACGCACCCCAGCATCCCGTTGGCCCTGGCTGCTGCCCTCCTACAAGTCTCCGAGTTGTTCATCTTGACATCCACCACCACCCCCAGGTCCCTCTCAGCCATCAAGACTTGTGGCATTCCCCCCCCCCAGGGTGTACACTTGGCCCGGGTTTCTGGCCCCCAGGTGGAGTACCTTGCATTTCCCTGCATTGAACCTCAGCTTCCACTTTATAACTAAACAAATTTAAAAACCCCAAATCACAGCCAGACCTTTTCTCACCCCACCCCACCCCACCCAACTAAATAATCAAACCAACTTCAAACAAACAAATAACTAAAATACACAACTTAAACAGTAAAAACCTAACCTCCCTATTGCGTAAAGTAAATAAATAAATAAATAAATTAGCCCACCGGTTCTCTCACAACCTGAGCTACTTAACAACACAACAATACGAAACTAAAATAAAATTATAGAAGTTATTTGAAAAATTTCCCCTCAGAGAAGTCTCTCACAAATCTCTACGGTGGGGATATTTTGCAGATGTAAACTGAGCCCTCTCACTGCACTTATAACTTCCACAAATTATATGAAATCAGAAAAAAGTACTTGCAGTGAGGTAGATCAAGCTGGCTGTAATCCAACCACCCACAGTCTAAAAAAATCAAATATAGGGATTCACTGTATCAGACCCACTGACATCCAAAAATTGGGCATAAATCCTTGGTTCTTCCAGTTTGGAGGTGATGGAACTATCACTAGGCCACATAGATTCTTCCACCAGCAGTAAGGGAATCAGCCCGTCAGGACAGTGGCCCCCCACTATGGCTCCGGGACAAGTTCACCCCCCGGTGAACTGCCCCAGAAGCCTAGGAGGGGGGAGCAACAGGCCAGGTCCTCCAACCGACCCCACTCCCCACTCCTGTGTGGGATACTAACCCCCCGAGGCCCCTCACAAATCCGGCACACAGCCCAGCTCCACTCGGCACAACTCCAAGTAATCAGGAAAAATGTAAGGTTCACAGGGGAAAATAGCTGCCTAAATCTTTATGGGGAACTTTACCCCCACCGGGAACAGGACTACAGCCCCCAGAAAGGGACCACTCACCAGTGGACCCCTCTAGCAAGCCTAGGAGGCATTGGTTTCTCGGTGCCCACCTTCTGGTAGATCGGGACCAATACCACCTGTCCCAGGCCCAGCAAGGACAGCAAAACAAACAACAGGCACCCCAACGCTCACCCTGTAATAAACCCCCACAATTGCTCTAAAATGCTATCAATCAAAGCAGCATATAGCAATAAATTCAGTTCAGCAAAATTGCAGTCTGAACACTAGTATATTAGCATTACTATAAGAAGTGGTGGAGGCCTGTGTCAACAGAACCCCAGTGGGTCCATTTCTGTGAAAGTAAAATGGGACTGCAAAATTCAGTAGGTCCAAGGGACAGTCCCCTGAAGGACTAGAAGACTGCCCAGCTGCCCAGAGCAGAAACTGAGAGACTTTTGTAACAGAAAGCTATGGGTTAAATGTATGAAGTGTTTTCTACATTAAAGTCTGATGTCCGTAACAGAGGGACAAGCACACAAAGAATACAGTTACATGGGCATGTTCTAAGGGACTTGTCTGGTAGTGTAGGTGCCCAGGACAAGGCTAGATTACACCACTCTGGGCCCCAGTATCATCACAATGATGTGCTGAATGTATATGTTTTTGTGTGGAGGCCTTTAGCAATCCAGGTGGAATTGAAAGATCCAATGTGTGTCCTGGAAGGAACAGCAGAGGCTGGCGGTGGCCAGGAAAGGCAGATCCTCATCTCGAGCAGTGGTCAGGGCTAACTGGTTACCTGAAAGGCACAGTTTGCCCTGCATGTGTTAACTTAGCCCATCTTGTCAGGAGGATGTTTTGTTTTAAACTTAAAGTACGTGGCAACCCCCATGTAATAGACACTAACAGAAATTCTAGAGATCCCTAAACTGAGGGAAGGACATCTTGTTCTGTACAAAAGTAGATGTGTGAAATGCCAACACTACCTGTTTTGGAGAAAACAAAGTGTTCTTGATGCAAAGTTTTGTGTTCTGTAATGACAGTTTCCAAACTTGGAGGACCACACAGTTTTCTGTCTATCATATTTGTCAGATAATAAAACCATACAATACAATCCCAATTTCTAGGTGTGGACAGTACACCTGTGAGTCTGAGTGTAAAATGTTTATGGGCCCCCTCAGAAGAGAGACATAGCATAGCCCTAGCACCTCTTTCCCAGAACTCAGTGTAAGTATAATGTTATTTTGTACTCTAACCCCGCATCCTCTTAGATGCTGAGCCAGGTATTTACCCCAAAGCCAGGGATGGTACCTTTGCTTATGCCAACTTGTGGTTTGTTGCCTTGTCTGTGTACAAGTTAGAAGGGTCCTGGTTGCAAGATTCTGCTCTTGACTGGGGTAAGAGTTCTAAAATTGGGGGATCATCTGAAGATCTTGGGGGAGAGGAAAAATGTTGCCATGCCAGTGCAAATGCAGAGGGTACATCTAAGGTATTTTCTGTCTGGTGGTTCTGCACCATAACAATATTTGTTGTGAGACCGTGCCAAGGAAAATGCCATCCAAAGACTGCTGCTGGTAATTTTCTGTGGAGAAAATGTGCTGTTTGTATTGTGTTACTAAAGACTTTAATGCCAAGGACTGCTGTGCTGAGTAATGTGTACCCTGTCAAGCAAAGTGCTTAAAACTGTTTAAATGCAGGATTTCCAAGTTTCTATGCAACTGTGGACACAGAAAACATTTGTGCCTAAGATTTCAGAAAGTAGCAAGTGTTTGTGGATTACACTGGTGTAGTGGCTGGAGGAATTGTACAAAAAACTGTGCCATAATTGCCTAAGAGCGCTTCAGCCTGTGAAAATCCAAGCCATGGAAAAAAGTTTGTTTTTACAGTTTAAATTTGCCTGCTCAGCAATTATCATGAAGGAGAGAGACAGAGAGAGCAGTTCATTTACATGGTGTCCTGTGACTTGTCCTCACAGCCAAGTCCTGCCCATGGCCTGGAGTTCCTGCCTGACAGGGTGTTTGAACGGGGGGAGAGGAGTGCGAGGAGTACAAACTACATCTGTAGTAGTGAACTGTCATGTTGGTGGACTTTAGGAATTTGATTCAAAGAGAAAAAACTTTAAATTGAAGTTTCTCCCAGTTAGTGACCACTTCAGTGTGGTGCCAGTTGTAAGGCTGGACAGCCTGACTGACCCCAAGTATCATCAAATCGGTAGGAAGTCCACAACATCCATTGGATGTAACTGGCTACTTCTGTAAGTATCATATGTATGGCAGCCAAGATAAAGACTTTGAACAGTTGGTGTGTGTGCAAAATAGATAGAGTGCAAGAAGTCAGTAGGGGCCTGATTCCAAGTCGCATGGTGCAACTCATGGGCATATGCAGATTGCACCATGCGGCACTACACCGGGGACCCTGCACTGTATTCCAAGACAGGCAGGGTCCCCAGCACCTATGTCCCGCAACTTGTGGCAGCCACAAGCTAGCACCACAGGCATGGTGTAATGGACCTGGGTGCCACAAGTCACGGCCTGCAATTTACTGCCCCCCCCAGGAGCTCTTCCACCCTGAAACACACCCTCAATCACCTGGGGGCACTGGCGGGACTGGCCTGGAGGTACAGGCATTTGGGGGGGCAGTGCAGGAAATGGACCCCGGTGGGGTCCCCGACATTCAGGGGGTGGGGGCCATGACTTTGCTGGGGGGGATGTGGAGCAGGGCTATGTGCTCCCACAGTGCTGTGGGGGGAATCCATCATTTTTCCAGGACGGATGCCCCTTAGCCCACCTCCATGCTGTTCTAACTCTGCAGTGCCATAGCGGGTCTTGGAATTATGTAGGTGGATTATGGCAGCCACCCTTTCGGAATAGGGTGCAGTTGTTGCTGTAACTCACCCTTGCATCATGTCACAGTGGGTTGCGGGTGTAGTGGGTGGCATAGCCCACTGTTGGCACAACCTGCATGTGCCATGGTGCAAGCCGCATCTTGGAATCGTGACTTGCATATCTCATGGTGCAAGGTGCAATTTACACCATGGGGTTCAGCGTAAATTGCCTTGCACCAAGTGCAAGTTATCCTGGAATCAGGCCCCAAGTGTTTAAGTAAAGCAAGCAAAGTTGTAAACTGAGGGCAAAGGACTGAGCAAGTAGCTGTAGCTGGTACAAGCAAACAAGCTATGTTAACTGGGCAGTACTGTGCTAAGTCGCTGAGAGTGTGTGCCAAAATGTAATAGACTGTGATGAATTAAATAAGATTTTTTAAGTAAAATTGCAAGTGTTGTGCAAAGAAAGAGCAAATTGCTATGGCAGAGAACCAAATGCAGCCAGAGTGCAAAGAACAGTGTGGTTATGATGCAGAAAAGTTTCAGTGGCCATGTTGGGGTGTAGCTACAAAGCTATGTAAACCATTAAGAGATCACGTGATGCCTTATCCTGGCTAGCAGAAAGTCCTCTCACCTTCTGCCTATGCCTGCCTAATTCTACAATTTCTAGCATCTACAACTTTGAACTTCTGCTTAAACGACATCTAAGGGTGCTGCATCAACGGGACTCAGTCTAACAACCCTGCTGTTTTCGTCTCTTCAAGCTGTATGGTAGAAGAAATGAAGCAGGCCTTACTTCATCACACTGCACCAGTGACACCGGAAAAAGTTCTAAACAGCCTAAAAGCCACAGCTCACAGATGGGACATCCTGGTACTCCAACCCCGGCAGCCATACCCTTAACAGAGGATCGGTTCCGCCAAGAACTCCTGCTCTTCAGAGAATCCTTGATGGAGATTACAGCAGAACTCAAGTCCCTCTGGAGTGATCTTGGGGTACTGGGCAGGAGGATGACTGACTCCAAAGCTCGTACATATTCCTTCGACCAATGGCGGGACAAATCTGACTCAGAGATAACCAGGCTAAAGCAACAAGTGGCCCGACTGCAGGAAAAGACTGAGGATTTAGAGGGAAGGAGCCGTTGCAATAATTTAGTTCTTTTCGGGTTTCCTGAATCCTCTGAGGGCTCCTCACCGATCATATTTACACAAAAGTTCCTCCAGAAACTAGCTGGTCCCTCACCCTGTAATCTGGCCTGTTTGATTGAATGGGTGCATAGGTTCCTCAATCCCCGACTGGCTGAAGGTGCTCCTCCACGTCCGTTCATCTTCAAATTCCTAAGTTACATGGAGAAGCAGCATGTGCTTTAAAAACTTCGGGACCTCCGCTCCATCCTCTGGGAAGGTTCCACATTAAGAATTTCACAAGATCTTCCAATTGAGACCCACAAAAAGAGAGCTGACTTTCACCCTGTGGTCTCAAAGATAATAACTGCTGGCATTAAGATGAGCTATCCTGCTCACCTCCAGCTTCCATTCAATGACAAATGGCACTCCTTCGATTCAGCGGACACTGCCCTGTGAGATCTCCCTAGCCTCCTGTCAGCACTCTGTAAGACCCCATGAATGGCAAGGTCTTCACCCAAAGTGCTCATTTAATGTAGGGTCTTTTATTTGTCTGGCTTGGGATGCTTGGTGCATGGAAGCTACTCTGCACGAACGTGCGATCCTTTGAAAGGTGCTGTTTGAAACCTGGACAGTAAGACACCCTTTAAATTTTATAGACAGACACATAGTGGCAAACCTCGGGAATCAGCTTGGGACTTATAATTCCAATTAGCGTTGCTGCTTTAGATATCTCTGTATTGCCTGTTGGTATATTATTGTGGGGGTTCTACTCAATGTTTCTGAGAGCTCCATACTTCACCATTATATATCACTACACTCTAGTCGCTATTGTAGTGTTGGGGAGGGAATGTAGGGGTGCTCCTTTTGGTTGTGTCTCTGCAGCTTAGTTTTGTTCATGTTGTGAGACTTGGGCATCCTACTTTATTTTCTTTTTCTTCATATGTCTGAATTGAGTATTGGAGTTGTACTCCCCCTATTGGTTGGTTTAAATCACTGCAACATTGCTTTGTTGAATAAGGTTCCTTGCACTGTTCCTGTTTAGTTTTGTATTTTGTTTGTAGGTTAAATCAGAGATGTTTATGGGCAGCTAGGTGGGGGCTGGGTTGCAGTATAGATGTTGAGGATCATCATGCACTGTATTGAGGGGTTTAGAGTCTGGATCATAACCGCAGCTTTTTTCAGGTTAAAACCCTGGTATGTCCCTACTGCTTTCCCATTTAAGTTAAATACCTTCCTAATGTTGGCTGCCTGTTTCCTAATATTGTTATTTATAGGAACTGTGTCCTCACAAATATACACTGACCCTATTTTAGGGCTTTTGAGGATTAATGCATATGGGATTGGTTACTAGTATTCACTCACAGTGCACTCACTAATGCCTTATGCATTAAATGGGGATCCGGACTCTAGGGGTATGGTATTGATATTTACCTTAAATCTTTTGGGATCGAATACCCATGGGGAGTTATAGGATGGGAGACTGGGATAAACAAGGACTTAATTTTGTGTTTGATAGTTGGGGATTTTATTGTAAATAGTTATGTAGTGGGGCTAAGAAGGAGGGAGGGAGAGTATTTCTTACATAAGAAGTTACTCCTGTTTTGGGGTATAGGGGAGTTTACTTTGGTTCTCTTTAATATTCACTGCTTAGTATTTAATAGCCTCCCTAGGCGATATTACTGCTTAAAGGGACTACAGGCTCCAAATCTGATTACACTAGGGATGGGAAGAGGGATTTCATGGTTTTTGTCAATCTTATTTTCCTCTCTAGTACGTGCCTTTATGCTAATGGAAACTCAATTGTTTGGATCTTGGATGGGGGTTGGAGCGGAGTGCACCTGGTGGTGGATGACATTTTGGTGGCTGGACAATGGCTAATAACTTGGCTAATTTCCTTACATGGAATATAAGAGGTTCTAGAGAAAAGACTAAGAGATATCAGATCATTAATGTCTCTCTCTTCTCCACGCTCATATTACATTTATACAAGAAACACATTTGTTAACCCATGAAGCCCAGCTTTTTTGGATACTGGAGATTAGTCACGTCTATGCTTCAGGTGACTCAACATCTAGTAGAGGCGTAGCCATCCTAGTAAACTGTAAGATCCCTTGGCAAGCAGACCAGATCATCTCAGACCCTAATGGAAGATTCAATATTGTGAAAGGTATGTTAGATCGAAAAGAGATGGTTCTTGGCAGTATTTACAGCCCAGTGGGTGGAGATCCGATCTTTCTCATGGAATTGATGGATAAGCTAACCCCTTTTCTCCCCTATCTACTAGTTTTGGGAGGGGATTGGAACCTACCCCCAACCCAAGACCTAGACAGGTTGACTCCAATCACTCAAACCTCTGTTGGCTGCTCAAAGGACACTACATGAGTTTATTGATACATTAGGGATCTGTGATCCATGGAGAACTCTTAATCCACTGTCCCGTACCTTCCCTTTTTTCCTCCACGGTCCATCAGACCTCTCCAGACTTGACTATATTCTTATCAATCGCTCCCTCCTCCCTGGCCTTAGTAACGCTGGTATAGAATCTATAGTCTTTTCTGATCATGCAGCCGTTTGGGTGGTATTAGTCCCCGACTCTACCTCACAGCGAGACATGACATGGAAGCTAAACACTCAGCTCCTCAAGGACTCACATGTGTGTATACAGAATCTCCTCTCTCATTCAATCTTTCATTCACTCTAACCAAAATTCAGTCTCTAGGGTAGACTATGAATGATGCGCCCTGAAATGCTTCCTCCAAGGGGAGTTTATTCGGATGGCCTCTACTCGTAAATGCCGTAGAGAAACGGAAGCCCTCTCATCTCACTACTGGCATAAATCCAAGTCCTGGAACTATCTCTCCCCTACTTCCCCTCCAGATCTCCTGCAATCCCTTATGTCCCTCAGAGACAAATACGCCATCTTGCTACAAGAAAAGGTGGAATATGCTATCCTTAAAACTCAGACCAAGTATATTGAACAAGGAGAGAAAGCAGGGCGACTACTAGCTCTCTGGTTAAAAACCTCGAGGCGCCACAAATCATTCCCACCATTCTAGCTTCAGATAGATCCACTAAAATTCTCCCTAGGGATATATCATCAGTCTTCCAACAATTCTATTCGGCACTATACAGTAAATGCTTATCTGCACCAGATATGTTTGAGACCCTCACATATTTAAATTCTATTCCCCTGCCCAGCCTTACTGAGCAACATCAAAACTATCTCTCAGCTCCAATTTCAATTGCTGAAATAGAGACTGCCATAAACAATCTAGCTGCAGATAAGTCTCCTGGCCCTGATGGTTTCCCCCTCTAACTTCTACAAGAGCTTTTTTTTTTTTATTTAGTTGTTTAACCAGGAGTAGCACACTAAGCTGAAAGCTTTTTTACAGGAGCAACCTGGCAGCACAGGGAAGTTAAGTGACTTGCTCAGGGTCACACAGTCTGCAAGTGAAAGCTGTTGGATTCAAACCCAGGTCTGGTCTGCTGGATGTCACCAGATTTGCAGCTCAGAGCCTTAAGCCACTGCGCTATACAGTCTCCCTTTTTGCTTCGTCTCTTCAACTTCATGTTCTCCTCAGACTCACTGGACTCTTCACTCTTGGAAGCCCATATAATTCTCCTTCTCAAACCAGATAAACCTTGTAACCACTTGGCAAGCTATTGTCCCATTTCCCTAATGAATTGCAGCATTAAAATACTTGCCAAAATACTAGCTAAACATATTGAGAATGTATGGTTTGGCCTTCTTAGTTCAGAACAGGTAGGATTTGTTTCCGGGAGAGCCTCAGCTGACCATATTCGGAAGACAGACCACCTCTTTCAGACAGCTAACTCCTCCCTCATTTCCCATGGCTCTGGTTTCCCTTGATGCCAAGAAGGCCTAAGACAGGGTCAACTGGTCCTTTCTCTGGTTAACCTTGCAGAAAATGGGTTTTCCCTCTGACTTCATACAATGGATTCAGGTCCTCTACTCTTCCCCCGGGGCAAAAATTTACTGTAATGGGACCCTCTCCCCCTTACTTTCCTTATACACTGGTACCCGTCAAGACTGCCCTCTTTCCCCTTTTCTCTTTAATCTTTATCTGGAACCGCTCATTAGAAGCCTTAAAGTTCATCCCAACATACACGGTATTCAGGTCAGTAACCTTACTCTGTCCCTCTCTGTCTATGCAGATGACATTTTACTCAATCTTTCATATACTGTACCCTCTCTTACTTTGGCCTTACAAGTCATTGAGGAATTTGGTAAGTATTCCAATTACAAATTGAATCTCAATAAAACTGAAATATTCCCACTCAATAACCTAGCTTATAGTCAAGACTTTTCCCCTTTTGGCATAAAATGCCCCCCCCCGACATATTAAATACCTGGGTATCTACTTAATGAAGGCTCTGTCTTTGACTAAGAAACTGAACCTGGAAGACTTGTTAACTACCATACAACAGGACTTAACACGCTGGAGAGGCCTTCCAATTTCCCTTTGGGGTAGGATTAAAATTATTAAGATGAACATGCTGCCCAGGCTCTTCTATCCCTTGAATATGCTCAATATCTGGATTCCTCTATCCTTTTTTAGGTGTGTCCATTCTTATATTGCTTCCTTCATCTGGTCAGATAAGTCTCCAAGATGATCCTACTCCAAACTTAGGTTACCCAAGGACTCCTGCGGCTTACGACTTCCTGACTTCCTATTATATTATTGGGCCAGTCACCTTCAAAAATGCAGCAAATGGCTTTCAACCACCACAACTTCATTGATAATGTGTACACCCCAATTTGGTTACAAATTGAATCCCAGCTATTTTCTGACTACAAGCTGTCTCCCACTTCCATATTTCTCTCCCCCTGGAACTCTTTGAACCAGTTCGGTTATCTCCAATTGGCATCCCCGTTAAGGTTTTTTTGAAGCTATGTTCTTACATTAAAATCCCTTTGTCTAAAGATTTCTCTTAACCTACCTTTTACAACTTGAATATCAAGCTGGGAAACTGTCCACTATCTTCCACCTGGCTCCCTATCGCATCCGACCCAAAGATATCAGATTTCTACAATTCAACCTCCATTCTGACCTCTTCAGAGATATTAAACAAGTACAATTTAAGTCCCAACCACATTTTTAGGGTTTATCAGTTAAGACACCTTTTAGTATGACAATTTGGTCCTACTCCACAAACTTCAACTCTGGGGGATCTTCTTCAACAGATTCAGAGTTCAGTATCCAAATCTCATGGGGTTTCAGCTGTTTACCAGAGTTTATTAATATTACATAACCCACCTACATCAGGGAGATCTAAAGTCTGGGAATCTTTTTTACCTGAGTATACCTTTAACTGGCCTACAATATGGAACAACCTCTACACATACCTGACTCAAGATCTATTGCGACTCACTCAATATCAGATTCTTAATAATATGTATTATACCCCTATCAAATTAGCTAGAATGGGTCACCTTCTCTCCCCCAACTGTACCAGATGTGGTAAAGCAGATGGCACCTTACTGCATGTCTTTTGGCTGTGTGAGAAGGTTTCTCCCCTATGGGCGAGCATAGAGGATAACATCGACCCCCTCTTGGGACTACGTGGTCTCTTCTCTCCTGAAGCCTGCATTATCGGAGACTTTTCGCAGATTCAGGTTAAAGAAAGATGCTACCATATGGCTTTTCTCTTGCAGCAGTTAAAAAACTAGTTCTGAGGCATTGGCTTGACCAATCGCCCATTGCATACACTTAAGAACAAAATACTTGATTGCTGCTACGTGTAATCGCATACCTTTATTCACTAAGAAGTGGGGCAAAGTATTTACTTTATATTTGAAATAGTTCGCAGCTTATCTCCGGCACCTCACTAGATCTTTCCTTGTTTGATGCTATTTCTCCAGCTACATCTTGAATACACTATCTTTTACTATATAAGTTATGATGGGACTGGTACACTCTGCTGGGTGGATGGGGAGGTAGAGGATAAGGGGGGAAGGGAGAAGGTGGAGGTTTGTTTGTTTTTTTATTTTCTTCTTTATCCCAACAGCTTCCTTGTTATATTATACTGGTTGTTCTATGTGATCTCATTAAACTAATACAACTTTTTTAAATTAAAAAACAAAGCTATGTAAACAAAGATGAAGCGCCATGTTGGGGCAAGGTCCTAATGGTAAAACAATCAGAGTGTGTGCAAAAGTTAAAAAAAAAATAAAAAGCAAAACCAGACCAGTAGATTTCAGCACAGCAAAGCGAGAGACAATTTTCTTTTAAAAGTCAGACCCAGTGTGTCAGTGTGCAGAGAGCAGATCAGTAACCTTGGAGTTGTGTATTATTTTTGCAGAGCAAAATGGCTAGAAAAGACAGGATAACCATTTCATAACAGGGTCAGGATCACCCAGAAAGAGAAAGAGAGAGAGAGAGAGAGAGATATGGAACAATTTAAAAACTTTTATAGAAGTGAAGGAGCACCAGCAAAAGTTGCATTGACAAACTTTCCAGTATATTCATAGATACATAGACACTGTCGGCAGATAAGGGCCTACCGCCCACCCAGTCTGCCCATTTGAGCTTGTAAGTTCACTTTATGTTTTCCTAGAAGTCTGTTGCCCATTATTCCTGACCTCCAGAATTCCCTCATGTCTATCTCATGCATTCTTAAATCCCATGATTGTTTCAGCCCCCACTACTTCCTCTGGCAGGGAGTTCCACTTGTCCACCACCCGTTCTGTGAAGAAAAAGTTCCTCATGTTTCCTCTGAATCACCCTCTCTGCAACTTCCTCTCATGCCCTCTAGTCCTGGAACATCTTTTCACTGACAAATAGTGTATTCCTGCACCATGTTCCTCCCTGTAATATACTTGTATGTCTCTATCATACCCCCTCTCTCCCCCTCCTCTTCTCCAGGGAGTACATATTCAAGTCCTTCAACCTGTCTTCGTAGGACTTGTGAGGCAATCTATGTACCATCTTTGTTGCCCTCCTCTGAACCTTCTCTACCCTATCCAGGGCTGTTGCCAGGATTTTCACAAGGGTTTTTTTTTTATGCAGTCTGCTACTTTTAAAAAATGCTTTTGGCCTTAGGACCACCAGGACCCCAGAAGCCATGGGGTCCTAGATGCTCTGTGGTGCATTTTGTGGCTTATTTTGAAGTTAGAGAAGTCATATCTGAGATCTCCTACACCCCTTGCTCTAAGCAAAATTATCTGGCTGACTGCAGGGTGAATACATATACATTCAGTACTGGAGGACAGCAAGATGCTGCTAATGTAATATACCTAAGGCATTGTCTCAGATATATTACGTTATCAGCTTTAATATCTGCAGCTGTATCTAGTGGTGTGTAGGTAAGGGGTCTGGAGGCTGCCAGGCCCCCAGAAGCTTTGGGGTACTAGATGCTATGTGGCTCATTTTGTGGCTTATTTTAAACCAAAATAACTCATCTGTGAGCTCCCCTCCACCTCCTGCACTAAGAACAATTATTACTGTCTGGGTGGCTCAGATTGTGTGTGAGTATGTACGTGTGTGTGTATGTGTATGTATATGCATATATATGTGTATATGTATGTGCGTATATATATATATATATATATATATATGTATGTATGTATATATATCAAATGCTAATGCACTGAACCTCAATGCAGTCTGTAGCTGGTTCTGGCTGGGTATTGTACACTACTAACTTACTGCAGTGCTGGCTTGCTTCCAGGGCAGGAGTTTGGGGCTGATAGGTTCCTAGAAACCATGGGCTATGGTATACTCTATGGTGCACTTTTGTAGCTTATTTCAAGTCTAAATAACTCATATCTGAGCTCCCTCTACCCCCTGCTGTAACCCCCACCATCCCCAACTCAATATACCATTTAAGCAATCGAGTCAGTGCAACATGGCCTATAGCAAGGCTAGCAGGATGCTGGGATTTATTGGTAGGGATATTGATAGCAGAAGAAAGGAGGTAATACATTCCCTCTACAGATCCCTGGTGAGGCCTCACCTAGAGTACTGTGCCCAGTTCTGGAGTCCTCACCTCAGAAAGGATAAGGATAGGCTGGAGACAGTGCAGCGTATAGTAACTAAAATGATTCAGAGACAGCAGGGTATATCCTATGAGGAGTGCCTCAAGGCACTAAATGTGTACTTACTGGAGACCAGAAGGGAGAGGGGAGATATGATAGAGACCTTTAAGTTTCTTAAAGGAACTAACAAAGTGAACTGCGAGGTACTACTTAGCCTGAGTACCAATTTGCTGTCACATGGACATGAATGGAAATTAACAGGAGGTAGATTCAGGAGAGATGTGAAGAAGTACTACTTTATGGAAAGTGTGGTGGAACTTTAGAACAGTCTGTCAGCTGAATTGGGTGCAAAAACAGTCAGAGGATTCAAGCAGAGCTGGGACATAATGAAGGGAATAGTGGTTACCAGGGGCGACAGCCACATCCAAGAGCAGGGCCGTTCTCGAATGCCGTACAGAGGGCATGACTCAGACAGCTAGTTTTGGAACCCACTCAGAAGGGAGCAATCTTAGACCTGGTACTCTCAAATGGGGACAGAGAGAGGATCTCCGATCTTGAAGTGGGTAGTCATCTGGGAACAAGCGACAACCAAACAGTGTGGTTCACGATAAACTTACCTGTAAAGTCAAGCCATACAAAAGTGAAGGTACTGGACTTCAGGAGGGCTGATTTTGTTAAAATGGGAGAGTGCCTCAGAAAAGCACTAGCAAACAGGCAAGAAGGTGGAGTGGAGGAACAATGGGGAAACATCAAAACTGCTATCACAGAGGCAACAGGCCTTTGTGTGAAGGAAATAAATCAAAATGAAAGAAAAAAACACTATGGTTCTCAAAAAAAGTGGCAGGGAAGGTAAGGGAGAAAAAGACAGCATTCAGGAAGTATAAGGAAACACAGAAGGATCAGGACAGAGAACTGTACCAGTTAAAACAGAAGGAGCGGGAAGGCAGTCAGAATAGTAAAGGCCCAAACCGAGGAAAAGATTGCCAACTGGGTTAAGAAGGGGGATAAAACCTTTTATAGATACATTAGGGAGCAAAGAAAGACTAAGGCAGGGATACTGAGGCTGAATAATGAGGAAGGTGGTTGGGCAGAGAGCAACAGTGAAAAAGCAGGGATACTGAACAAATACTTCTGCTCAGTATTCACAATGGAAAAGCAGGGGGAGATACCTAATCCAGTCAATAGAAGCACTCTGGATAAGGGGGGTTGATATTAGTCCTTTCACAAAAGAAAGGGTTCTGAAAGAAATCTTAAAATTGAGGGTAGATAAAGCAATGGGGCCTGATGGGATTCACCCCAGAATTGTAAAAGAACTAAGGGAAAAACTAGTAACACCACTGACTACCCTTTTTAACAAATCATGGGAGAATGGTGTGGTACCTGAGGACTGGAGGAGGGCGGATGTGATTCCGCTTGACAAAGTAGGAGCAAGACAGAGGCAGGAAACTACAGACCTGTCAGTTTGACCTCAGTGGTAGGGAAAATGATGGAATCACTTCTGAAGGAAAGAATTGTTGAGTACCTAGAGGCCAGTGGGGCACGGGACCCAAGGCAGCATGGGTTCACAGCGGGAAGGTCATGTATGACAAATCTAATTGATTTCTTTGACTGGGTGACCAGAGTAGTAGACCAGGGAGGGGCTGTGGACATGGCCTACCTAGACTTTAGCAAGGCATTTGTCACAGTCCTGCACAAAAGATTAATAAACAAATTAGCCAGCTTGGGAGTGGGTCCCAGGATGGTAGCCTGGGTAAAACACTGGCTGGACAACAGGACACAGAGGGTAATAGTAAATGGAGTCCACAGTGAAGAAAGGATTTTTTTTAGTTGGGTACCGCAGGGTTCAGTACTGTGGCCAGTCCTTTTTAATGTCTTTATAAGTGACTTTGCAGAGGGACTGGAAGGAAAAGTATGCCTCTTTGCAGATGACACAAAGATCTGCAACAGGGTTGATTCTCAAGGTGGGGTGGAAAGGATGAAAAGGGACTTGGCAAGGCTGGAGGAATGGTCAGATGTATGGCAGCTTAGATTCAACTCAAAGAAGTGCAGATTAATGCACCTGGGAAATAAAAACCCAGGGGAAGAGTACACAATGGAGGGTGAGATGCTGGCAACAACAAAAATTGAAAGGGTCCTGGGGGTAGTAATATCAGATGACCTAAAGGTGGGCCAGCAATATGAGAAGGCAGTAAGGAGGGCTGGGGGGATACTGGGATGCATAGGGACAGGCATCACCAGTAGAAAACAGGAAGTTGTTGGCCCTCTGTACAGACAGTTAGTAAGACCATGTCTGGAGTACTGCGTACAGTTCTGGAGACCCCATCTCTGCAAAGATATAGAAAGGGTGGAGGCTGTCCAGAGGAGGGCAACCAAAATGGTGCAGGGTCTGCACCAGAAGACATATGAAAAAAGACTAAAGGAGCTTAAGATGTATAGCCTCGAGGAAAGAAGGGAGAGGGGGGACATATTAGAAACTTTCAAATACCTCAAGGGAATCAACAAAGTCCAAGAGGGTAGCATCTTTAAGAAAAAGAGATGTGCAAGAACAAGGGGGCACAATTTGAAGACAGAGGGGGGAATGGTTCAGAGGTAATGTGGGAAGTATTTCTTCACAGAGAGGGTTATAGATGCATGGAATGACCTTCCTGAGGAGGTCGTAGAGTCAAAAACAGTGGGGGAATTCAAGAGTGCATGGGACAGACATAAGGCAATTCTAGTGGAGGGTAGGAGGAAGTAGGCTGTTGGTTAACTAGGATCTGCAGCTTATCCGTTAGGTAGGGAAATGGCAGACTAAGTGGGCCAAGCAGTCCTTATCTGCCATCAAATTTTATGTTTCTATGTTAAGGAGGAGAATAGAGAGAGGATGAGGAGGGTTAGTACCCTGGAGAAATGGTAGGTTCCAGGCATTATAGGGAATTTGGGCAGACTGGATGGACCTCTGGTCTTTTTCTGCTGTCATTGTCTATGTTTCTATACCAGGCATCCTGCTTGGAAAAACATCTGTAACATAATTCTTAGTTCAGTATTGGGTACTACAATTGTTGCCCCCACTCCATTCTCCAGTGTGGTAGGCATGACAAAGGGAGTGAGGGGAAAGGTAATTTGACAGTGGCGGGGATTCCCACTGCAAAGTTACCATCTTCTCAATGCCTACCCCCACCCCCACCATGCTTCCAAAAGCATCGTGGGTATGTTCATAACACTGAACTACTGCAACAATTTTCATTCTACTGACACGTGGTCATCTGGAGAAAACGCTTATCACAACTTATTTGTTTTAATGGCGACTGGCACAAATGACACAGACAAAAGTGGAACTGAATGTCAATGAAAATGGGACCACAGTGAAGACCTCTCTGAGCAGCACATCTAGTGAGGTGGCATTGTAGATCCCAGCCAGACCCTTCCAAACACTTGCATTGCCTTTCCACTGTGGTACCTCTTTTGCTTAACTTATGAAAAGTTAAAACAGGTATATGAAACGTGACAACTTTTCATTTTGTATAGAGTAGGATTTAAGTAATTTATTTCTAAATTTTCAGCCCACCCTCACAGAACAGCTCCCTTGCCCAACTGCATAGCCTATCCCTTGATATACAGTTTTTGAGGGACATATCTTCGACAATAGTGGCCAGCAAAATGTATCTGCTAATGACTGATAATATTATAAGTCAAGGTCCTCTACTTCTTTTTTGCTGTCCTGGAGACGTTGTCTCTGAGCCTGCCGCCATGCTCGATCTTCCTCGAGTGCTAACTGACGGTGTGACTTGTGGGCAGTGGCCCTCACATACACAGTGCTAATGTGAGCTCCAATTGGCCAGCCAGTCGTGAGGGAAAGTGCAGAGAAAGACTCACAAAGCAGCTCCAGTCATCTTACTGGCACTGAAGGAGCTGACTGGCAGCAGATTGGGGGGGGCGCATGCAGAGAGAAAGTGCTGGGGTTCATCATGTGTGCATGAGCACTCTGTGACAGTCACAAAAACAGAAATGATGAACATTTTTTACAAATGATGAAAAAAAGGGGGTGTTTCAAAAGGTGAGTTCTTTAGAACCAGACGACCCCGCCCCCCCCGGCAACAGCTGTGCAGTCTATGTCCTTACATAGGTAAGGTCTCCAAAACTGTTCACTGTACTCCAGGTGGGGCCTCACTAGTGTCTTGTATAGTGGAATTATGACCTCCCTTTCCCTGCTGGTGATGCCCCTGCCTATGCATCCCAGCATCCTATTTGCTTTACCTGCTGCCTTGTTGCACTGCTTACCTACCTTGAGGTCATCAGATATGATGACCCCAAGATCCCTTTCCTGCTTGGTGCATGTTATATCCTCACCCCCCAACTGATATGTTGTTCCAGGATTTTTGTGCCCCATATGCATTATCTTGCACTTCTTTGCATTGAATTTCAACTGCCAAACCCCTGACCATTCTTCAAGTTTCTGCATGTCCCTCCTCATTCTGTCTACACCCCCTGCTGTGTCCACTCTGTTACAGAGCTTTGTGTCATCAGTAAATATGGAAATTCTGCATTCTAAGTCCTGTGCAATGTCACTGATGAAGACATTGAATAGGACTGGTCCCAGCACTGATCCCTGTGGTACCCCACTGGTCACTCTTCCCCCTGTGGAGTGAGAACCATTTACCACCACCCTCTCTGTCCTGCCACCCAGCCAGTTACCTACCCACTACACTAATGTCCTTCCCACTCCTATATTCCCCAGTTTGTTTAATAGCCTTGTATGTGGCACAGTGTCAAAGGCCTTGCTGAAGTCCAGATAGACCATGTCCACTGTCCTCCCCGATCCGCCTCCCTTGTCACCAAGTCAAAATATTCAATGAGGTTGGTATGACATGACCTCCCCCTGGTGAAACCATGCTGCCTTGGGTCCTGTAGTCCATTGGCAACCAGATGTTAAACCAATCTATCCTTCAGTAGTGCTTCTATGATCTTCCCCACTACCGAGGTGAGGCTGACTGGTCTGTAGTTCCCTGCTTCCTCTTTGTTCCCACTTTTGTATAACCGGACTACATCTACTGGGGTCCCCCAGGGATCAGTCCTTGGGCCCCTCCTGTTCAACGCCTACGTCTCTGACATAAGGACAGGTATCAGGAGTGAGATGAGTCTCTTTGCAGATGACTCAAAACTTGGGGCGGTGCTGGATGGGGAGGAGGGGAGGGTGGCCCTACAGGGGGACCTGGAGACTCTGGAAAGATGGTCTAGAAAGTGGAAGCTGAGGTTCAATGCAGGGAAGTGCAAGGTACTGCACCTGGGGGCCAGAAACCCGAGCCAAGTGTACACCCTGGGGGGGGGGAATGCTACAAGTCTCGATGGCTTAGAGGGACCTGGGGTTGGTGGTGGATGTCAAGATGAACAACTCGGAGACTTGTAGGAGGGCAGCAGCCAAGGCCAACAGGATGCTGGGATGCATTGCTAGGGGGATCACCTCCAGAAGGAGGGAAATGATACTCCCTCTGTATAACTGCTTGGTGAGGCCACACCTCGAGTACTGCATGCAGTTTTGGAGGCCACACTTAAAGAGGGACATTAAACTCCTGGAGAGGTCAGAGGAGGGCAACCAAAATGATGGGAGCTTGGGGGACAGGACCTATGAGGAGGAGGCACGAGGCTAAATATGTACACATTGGAAGAGAGAAGGACCGGGGAACATGATAGAGGTCTTCAGGTACATGAAGGGGGTAAATAGGGGAGGAACAGTGAGGGTGCTTTGAAGGAAGGAGGAGGGGGCCACTAGAGGGTATGGGTGGAAGCTGGAGGGGGGAAGATTCAAGGGAGAAAGGAGGAGGTGCTACTTTACTGAGAGGGTGGTGGAGCCATGGAATGCGCTGCCTAGGGGGCTGGTGGAGGCAGAGATGATGGAGGGGTTCAAAAGGGGGTGGGACAGATACAGGGGAAGGGTTCTGGAAGCAAAATCCAATGCAGTGAGAATATCCGGAACTGGGAAGGGGATGCCAGAGAAGGCGAGGGGGGTAGCAAGGTCAGCTCCCAGGGTGGGGGCTGACCAAACGAGCAGACGCGAAAGACCGTTAGGCCTATTCTGTTCGCATTTTAGTATGTTAGTACTGTCCTCCAGTCTTTGGGTACCTCCCCTGTTTCCAGTGATTGGCTAAACAGGATTGCCAGTGGTTCAGCCCCCACCTCTCTTAGTTGTTTTAGGGCCCTGGGGTGCACCCCATCTGGCCCCATTGCTTCATCAACTCTTATTCTTTCCAGTTCCTTCAGGACCCTTTCCCATGTGAAGAGACTTGTGTCCATTTCTGCACCATTTCCACCCCTTGTACTCCCTTCAGGCCCATTACCCTCCTCTTCCTCAGTAAAGACTGAGCAGAAATACCTTTTCAATATGTCAGCTTTACTGTTGTCATCCTCCATGCGGGCCCCATCATCCCCTTCAGTCTCACTAGCCCTTGCTTTGCCTTTCTTTTTTCACTTATGTACCTGTAAAAGTTTTTTCCCCTCTACCCACTGATTTTGTGGTGCACTCTTCTGTCTGAGCTTTGGCTTCCCTTACTGACTTCCCTGCCTCTCTTACCTACTCCTGGTACTTTTCCCTATTCCCTTCTAACTGCATCTTTTTGTATTGCCTGAATGCAATCTTTCTGGCTTTCACTTTCTCCCCTACCCCTTGGAAAACCATAATGGCCTCCTCTTTCTTTTCTTCTTGCTCACCAGCTTAATGCTTAATTCTGTTGCTCTTGTAATCCCCATTTTAAATATTGCCCACTGTTCCTCAAACCCTGATTCCTGCCCCATTCCCATTAATGCCTCTTTCAAGCATCTCCCCATTTTCCCAATATCTGCCCCCCTAAAATCCAGCATCCGTGTTTTTTGTGCAGTTTGATTCTGCTCCTTCTGTGATTTCAAACCACAGTGACTGGTGGTGACTGTTCCCCAGGTGCTCCCCCACTGCTACCCCCCTCACACTGTCCCTGTTTCTGAGCACAAGGTCCAGAATTGCCTTCTGCTGAGTTGGTTCCATGACCAGTTGCTTGAGAAAGGCACCTTGAAGGGAGTCCAGGATAAATCTGCTCCTAGTTGATGCTGCTGCTGGGAGGCTCCAGTCCACATCTGGAATATTGAGGTCTCCAACCAACACCACCTTACCCTTGTCTGCCATCCTTTGGATGGTTAGCATTAACTCCCTATCTGTTTCTTCCTCCTAAGCTGGTGGTCTTTAGACCACCCCGTGCAGATGTCTGGCCCCATTTTCCTTTCCGTCTTAACCCACAGTATTTCTCTCCAATTTTGTTCCTCCTGGATCTCTGTGGCCTTTATGCCATCTTTCACATAAAGTACTACTTCTCCTCCCTTCCTTCCTACTCTCTCTCTTGCGAATATGTTGTAGCCAGGTATGGCCATCTCCCAGTCATGGTTAGCATTACACCAGGTCTCTGTGATGGCCACAATGTCCATGTCTGACTGCACCATGACAGCCTCCAGATCCTCCATCTTGTTGCTAAGGCTCCTGGCAGTGGCACACATGACTTTCCAAGATTTGAACTCCCTGGGCTATTTAGTTCAACTGCTCCATCTCACTCCCTTTTATTTTTTTTTATTTATTTAGATCTAGGATTACAATTACCTTTGAGCCAAGGCTCTTTTGCAAAGGTTCCATGTCAGTTGAGGAATGGCACAGAGGATACAAAAGAAATAACAACATTGCAATATAAATAACAACATTGCGGGCGATTACAGTACAATTTGGAAACCATAGGAAACAATAGGAATAATAACACTGTGGGTAAATACAGAACAATTGAAACAGTTATTTAAAAGCACATTTAGAGAGTAAAGACCAATGTATGGCCCTGGGCAGCAACCATTAGTAGGAGGCACAGAGACAAAGGGGAGAGGCAGGGGTGGGGTGGATGTAGTAGCAGCCAGAGGCATCTGTCAGGCAAATGGGGAGAAGTGCAGGTATGGGGGGGAAGGGAAAGAGGGAGATGGGAAGAATTGGGAGGAAGTAGGAGTCGGGGGGAAGGCAAGGAGATAGGGCAGATAAGAGATATGGCAGATAGGAGATGGGATAGATGGGGATGGGCAGATAGGAGATAAGTGCTATGAAGGGGTACAGAAAGGCTATCGGAGGCAGCAGGTGTGTTTAAAATTAGGAATGGCAATCACATGAGCTGGGGGCTGAGAGATGGAGCTGGAGCATGGTTTTAAACATACCAAGTGTTGGAGCAGAGGAGATGGTGGTGCTGAGACCATTCAGCCAAAGGGGAGCCCTATAGGTGAAAGAACATTGATCCTGTGTAGTGTGACAGTGAGGAATTTGCAGGAGCTGCAATTTGGAACTCCAAGTGCTATGCAGATTGGTGTTGTGGCAGAGCAGGGCCTGGACACCCGGGGGGGGGGGCCAAGGTTAATTTTTTTCGCCATGTTACAGGTGAGATACTTAATATGGTTGGAGAGTTGGAGCCATCTGGATTGAGCATAAAGGTCACAGGTATGGGTGAGATGGTGGGCTCCAGTGACAAGCTGACATGCCTTGTTGAGGGCTGTTGATATACATCTGAGGGTTGACACCATTGCTGAGCCATAAATGATGAGACTATAGTCAATAATGTAGACCACAGAGCTCTGGATGGCAATCTTCAATGCTTCCAGGGTGAGATGTTGCATGTGATTGAACAGTAACCGAAGACGCGTATTAGCCACTTTGACCACACTGTCAACAAGAGCCCCGTAGGATAGGTTGGGGTCAAGTAGAATCCCTAGGTATTTGTAGTATAGGGCCTGTTTAAGGGTATTCCCCTGCATGGTGGAGATGGTCAGGGGGTGTAGCTTGTGCTGATTGTGAGAGCTGCAAAAAAGCATAGACTTAGTTTTCTTGTGGTTAAGGACAAGCTTATGATTAGAACAGTTTTCAACAGTGCTGAAGCCATGCTGGAGACTGAGTTGTAGAGTCATGGGGTCTTTGAGAGGGGAGAAAACAACTGCATTGTCAGCATACAGAATGATTTGTTCCAAGCAGGATTACGGTAGGGAATTTAGAAAAAGGTTAAACAGGAGTGGGCCCAGTATGGACCCCTGGGGGACAGCAGAGCAAACTGGCAAAGAATCAGATCAAGCATTGGTGATTTTTACTCTTTGCGAGCGGTTTTCAAGGTAGCTTTTAAACCATAGTGCAGGGTCAGGTGCAAGACCAGCGTTCAGTAGTTGGTCAGCCAGAAGTCGGTGGTGGACAGTGTCAAATGCCTTGGACAGGTCAATAGACTGCCCCAGTGAGGAGGCCATTGTCTAGTGAGCTGTACACTGCACCAGTGAACTCTAGGAAGGCAGAAGTTGGTGCTGTGTCCTTTCTAAAGTCGTGTTGTTGTGCGGACAGAATATTATATTTGTCCAGATAGTCAGTGAGCTGGTCTGCGACAATGCACTTGAGGTCCTTGGAGACCGGGAGCAGTATGGAGATTGGGTGATAGTTAGTGTGGTTGGTCTTGTCACCACTTTTGTGGACCGGCGTCACTGTTGCAGATTTCCATCTGTCCAGGAACTGACTGTGGCTGAGAGAGAGGTTAAGAATTTTGGTTAATGGACAGAGTACTTCATCAAGGGTAAGCGACAGTAGCTTAAGGTCCAGGGAGTCACCACTGGTTCTGGATTTGGAGGTAGCTGAGGCAATGTAGCGACGGGCTTCATTCAACTTGACCTCCTTGAAGTAGAATTGGGGGTGATTTGACTGAGAGCGGGGGTAATGAAAGAGGTGTCATTTTCTTCACAAAAGTCAAGGGGAAGAACGGTGCTGAGGTCAGTAAAAGCAGTATTAAAGGTGTTTGCAATGACCATGGGGTCAAGGGTACTGAACCCATCAACTTTTAGCATAGCTGGGGTGGTTTTCGGTTGCTTCCCTGTAACTTCTTTAATATTGTCCCAGAACACTCCACCATTGCCCCAGGTGTTAGTGAGAGCATCCCCGTAATAGGAACTGTTCATTAGCCTGATGGATTTTGTACAGGTGTTTCGGGCATGTTTGCATATTTGGATGTCAGATTGCTTGCCTATAGCTTTAGCCACCGCCCAAAGATGGTCCTTTGATTTCAACTGTGAAAGGAGCTCCGCAGTGAGCCATGGGTTGCAGAGAGCATTAGTGTTATGTTTTTTTAACAGGAGCAAAGAGGTCGCAAGCCATGTTGAAGGTGGTGATGAAGTGGTCAAGAGCCATGTTAACACCTGTTGCCTTGTAAATATGTAGACAGTCTTGCAGATTCAGAAAGTGCTTCAGGTGGGTGAGTCGACCACGGGAGAGAACTCTGCTGGAGATGATTTTGGGGGAAGGCTTGAGAAATTTGTTAGACCATTCATAGATGACCGGGGAGAGTGGTCACTGGGAGAGTCTAGGAGGATGGTGGTGCGAGAGATCCTGTCAGGGTGGCTGGTAAGGACCCAGTCCAGAAGGGTACTGGTGCCAGTTTTGTAGTTAGACCTGGTGGGGGTGGCAACCATCTGTGTAAGGTTAGCAGCTGCTATGGCATCCTTGTGAGCACATGCATCCAATGCAAGCCAGTTTATGTTGAAATCGCCTAACAGGATAAGTTCTGAGCCAGGAGGTTCGGTGTTGATAAAGTTGAAAACATCCCTCAGGCCATGACCTTGGTCCCTGGGTGGAAAGTACACAGAGACAATTGTGAGTGTTTTATGATTGGGCCCTAGGAGAATTTTGATAGGTAGGATCTGGGCTAAAGAGTCGGGGGGGAGAGTTGTGATAGGGTACCCCTTGACAGTGTTTTTAATATAGATGGCACAGCCACCTCCTCTTTTAGGGACTTGATCCATTCTGAAGACGTTGTAGCCCTGTAAGGTAATTGCCAGATCAGGAACTTTTGGTGTCAGCCAGTTTTCAACAACTGCTAGGACGTCAGAGTTATGTTGGCTTGTGAAGGATTGAAGAGCATCAAACTTAGGCAATAAGCTGCAGATGTTGAGGGTTACGAGTATAAAAGCCCCTGTAGTTTTCGTATAACTTGAGCTGATGGGGCCCAGGTTTGGATGGATGCTACCCTAAATCAGTAGAAGGAGGAACAGGAGTTTCATAGTGCATAAACTTAATTCCTTTAGAGATAGTGTGCATTGCTGTTTTTTGTAAGAGCAGTTAGTAGGTTCCATGCGACAGCCCCAGTGTGACGCAGTGTGAGAAAGTGGGGATAAGTTGGCTCATAGACTGGGCTCAGTAGTGTTTAGGAGCATCCAGGTATTAGCACAAGGCAGTCCATGGGGAGGACAAGGCGAGTAGTGCAGCGTTCCCTGGGAACGGCGAGTTGTGACTAGGTGGATGGTTGGGGGGGGTAGGGGTGGCAGGGACCAGGGAGAGAGGAAAGGGGAGGCAGAACAAGGAGGGTGAGGAGAAATAGGGGCAGGGAGAAAAGAGCAAATTTAGCAGTCATAGTGATTTGCTAGGGAAACATGAGAGAACAGGAGAAGGGGTTCACCACTAGAGAGCTTTGAAACCATGTATTGGGGAAAAAAAATGAGAGCAAGCGAGGATCAGGTTACCCTATCAGATTATTTGAGAAGGCAGGTTTGTAGTTAGCCAACAGGACAGGAGAAGCACCAAGGGGTGGGGACAAGTGAGTATTTAAAGGGGGCCTGGGGGGTGGGAGAAAGGACTCACTAGGCTTATACTTTAGCTAAGCAGCTCCAAAGGCAGTGTAGCACTGAAAAGTCTACGTGAAAGGTGCACCAATCAGCTTGAGCCTTGGGAGCAGGGTGACCAATAGGACACAGCCTCCCAGAGCACTGCACCAATCAGAGGCTCCCGGCTCGAGCTGGCTTCCCAAAAAAGTGGCGGTAGTACCTGTCAGTCAGATCCGCATTCCAGAACCAGGAGGGTGGCCAGGATGGGTCAACTTCAGTGGTGGTAGTGGTTATAGAATTGGCTGCACGATTTTGTCAACGACGCTCAGGCACAGGTCCCAGGGGAAGAGGAAAAGAAACAGGGATTTAAGTATAGTTGTATTGGGGCGGCTGGCTGGTAGCACAAAGACATCATCAGGGGGTGGGGGCGAGACGAAGACTAACAAAGGCAATTCTACTTCTTAGAGAAATGGCTGAGGTGGGGTGAGAAGAGACAAAGGCAGTGGGAGGGAGTGAGGGAAACAAGGTGCTAGGTAGAAGGGAGATGGGGAGGGGATTGCAGACTGATGGAAAGTTAAGATGAGATGAGTAGAAAGGTGTGGTAGGAGAGAGCTACGGGGGGACAGAAAGGAGCAGGTCAAAGGGTCTTTGGGTGGATTTAGAAAAAAATGAAAAATTGGTAGGAATCAGGAGAGAGAAAGATTACAGTAGGCAGTTTGGAGGCAAAGAGCAGGAGAGCAAAATCACTGTAAGCTTAAAACAACAGCAGGCAGAGTTGCTACTAGCAATAAACTGTGTAAGACAGGTCAAAACTAGGCACAGACTAATTAGCGTTGTAACAAAATATCAGATTTTCTCTTAACATTAAGCAGTATATAGTCAGGCAAATGGGTAGAGCTTCTAAAATGTAAAAGAAAAGACCTGCTAGGCTTATACTTTAGCTAAGCAGCTCCAAAGGCAGTGTAGCACTGAAAAGTCTATGTGAAAGGCGCACCAATCAGCTTGAGCCTTGGGAGCAGGGTGACCAATAGGACACAGCCTCCCAGAGCGCCGCACCAATCAGAGGCTCCCAGCTTCAGCTAGCTTCCCAAAAAAGTGGCGGTAGTACCTGCCAGTCAGACGTGCGTTCCAGGACCAGGAGGGCGGCCAGGATGGGTCAACTTTGGCGGCAGTAGTGGTTGTAGGATAGGCCGCATGATTTTGTCAGCTCAGCTCAGGCACAGGTCCCTGGCAGTCAGATACGGGTTCCAAGACCAGGAGGGTAGCCAGAATGGGTCAACTTCAGCGGCGGCAGTGGCCGTAGGATCGGCCGCACTATTTTATCGGTGCTGCTCAGGCACAGATCCCTGGGGAAGAGGAAAAGAAACAGGGATTTAAGTATAGTTGTATCGGGGCGGCTGGCTGGTGGCACAAAAAAGCCCTGCTTGTCCTTTATCCCTAGTTCTTCCTGCTGTCTGCCCTTCTGTTGAATTTTGCCCTCTTCTGCCTATCCACCTCTTGGGTGCTTATCTCCATCTTTTGCACACTGTTTTGTAGAGATATCCACTATTCCTGTTCACTAGTTCCACTGCTAGCTGTGTGAGGTGGGCAATTAGGTACACTCCTTGCTGGTCTTCCACCCTCCTTGGCTAGTTTAAATGCTTGTCCATGTAGCATTTAAACTTACCATTGGGTGCTTGGATTCCCCTTCAGGACAGATGCAGGCCATCAGGCTTGAACAAGCCTCCATCCCTCCAGGTGGGTCCCCAGTCATCAATGAATCCATACCTTTCTTCACAACACCAGTTCTTCAACCATGAGATAAAGTTCCTGGTGCATGTGCCCCTACACTCTCCCATGCCCTTCACAGGTAGTACTTCCAAGAAGACGACAGAAGTGGCTACTTGCTTGAGACCCCTCCCCAATTTCCTAAACTCTTCCTGAACTTCCTTAGGCTCCCCATTTGCCAGGTCATTGGTACCTAGGTGGATAATGACATCCAGCCCACCCTCCAGTCTTGTCTTCCTGATCAAAATATTAATGTTTTGCCATTTATCAAAAGAGATGTTGTAATTGATTTCTTTAATAATAGAGAGCTGCAAATCTGCCACCATCAATCCATTTAGAAAAATAAAGAATCCAATAGTATTTGGGATACACTGTATCCTTTTGTGATTTATTATTTCAATCCCTTTCCTGATATATAAATCAGGGTTTTCTTTAATTATTTGATCTATTTGTAATTTTAAACTCACTGGATTATGGGCAGATTCTACTCTATCTAAAATTTCAAGATCATGTGCTATATTAATAGCTTCAAGAATGCCCCATATTAAATCTATTATAGATGACCCATGTGACCCATTGTATGTTATTTCCCCTAGGTTGTCTCCTGGCAATCATCCATTTAATAACAGAAAACTTTTATTTGTTAAAGAAAAAGTCAGCAGCTTTCCCCTATTGTTAGGCCTCAAATCCTTGGTGGGTCTAATATTTCTAATCCTAGAGCTGAGTTCTGGTAAAATAAATAAAAAATCTGTAATATTTGAGTTAGGTGGTATCCTCACATTAAAATCTCCAAGTAGAATTACTGGCACATCGAACTCCATTTCCATAATCAGATTTATTGTGGAGTTAAGTTTAAGTTTATCTGTGTACTTAGTGGAAGGCAGTAGATAAGCATTGACTATGAATAATTTATTATGACTATTCACTTCTTCTATAAAGAATGCCAGAATATCATCAGATGTGTTATATTCTTTGTTTATTTTGAAGTTGAAGTCATTTTTTAGATAAGCGGATATACCGCCTCTTTTCCTTCCACATTTCTTCTTTCTTACAGCAGATTTTGACAAGTTAAGGTATTTGGACAATCTTGGTGTTTCCTCAGTTGTGCACAAGGTTTCTTGTAGGCACATTATAACGAAAGTCTCCAGAAACTTAATTAATCAATCAATCAATCAATCAAAATCTTTATTTAATCAGGCGAACATCATTGAGCATAGCTCATTTACAAGATGGACCTGAGTGGTCAAGAAGTGCAAGTGTTAATACATTGACAAGGGTAGCATAAACAGTTATACAAAGACAGGGGAAACATAAACAGTAATACAATGACATAAGTGCTAATATATAACAATATACATATGTACACGGCACATTAAAACTTTTTAATCTGTGAGACAGAAGGCAATGGGCACATCAAGAGTAATATGTAGATTATAGGACCTAGCAGGCATTTGAGGGTGAATCTTGGGACTGGAAGCGGGAGTTTTATCAGCATATAGGAACACGAAAAGAAAGGGGTAGGTAGGGGCAGGGTTTAGGCCTTGTGGAAGCAGTTGCAGAGTTCTGGGAATAGGTTGGTGAATAATCTTTTGAAGGGTATTAAGGGTAGGAGGTTATTTAGCTTCATGGTTTTTTGGAGTGAATTCCAAACAATTGCTAGTGAGTAGCTGATAGCAGCCTTCCCAAACTGGGTGCAGACATTGGGACCTTAAGAATGATAATTTTGCTGATCCTTAGGTTGTATGGCCTAGAAGTAATTTGAGTAAAACAGTCTGAGATATAGGTAGGTAGCTTGCCTGATAAGGCTTTGAATATCAAATTGCAGCATTCCTATTTCTTCTGTGTTGTAGTGATGTCCAGTTAACTGCCTTATAAAGGGAGCAATGATGGGTGCTGAAGGGAAGGTCAGTAATGAATCTGATGGACCTGTGGTATAGGGTGTCCAGTTTATTTAAGAGGGGGAGTGAACAATGTCCATACAGAAAGTCAGCATAGTCAATGAGGGATAGGAATGAAGCCTGGATTAATCTTTTTTGGAGTCTCTGTTGAGGTAGTGCTTTATTCTAAAAAATAAACCAAGCCTTTGTCTCAGTTTCTTTAGTAGCTCCTCAATATGGACAGAATAGTCAAGCTTGTTATCAATCCAGACTCCAAGGTATTTGAAGTTATCAACGAATTCCAGCTTCTCTCAAGTAAGGTGGTTAGTTGTAGGGTGGTGGATGGTGGGGTAGTGGCAGAGCAACTCTTTGAGGTAAAGAACATAGCTTTTGTTTTTTTTGCATTTAGAAGTAGTTTTTTATCCAGTAGGTTGTGTTGTAGGATGGAAAATTCTGATTGTAGCAGTTCACAGGCTTTAGATAATGAAGGATTGCTAACATATAATACAGTATCATCAGCAAACAGATGGATGTTGGATTGAGTGAGGTTAGCATCAATATTATTAATATAGATGGCAAAGAGGATGGGTCTGTGATTTTTAAATAAATCTCCTCTATATTCCAGGACAATATTTTTTATCTTTTGATTTCTGTGAAAACTTATTTTCTATTATTAATGTTTATTAGTCACTGGTTATTTCCATTTTTTAATAACTCAAATCTGTTAGTAAGAGTGAGGTTCTCTCTCCTACCTGAATTTAGTCCTTCTTCTTCATCAAGTTTACTTGAGATGTCTTTATAAGGAGCATTTTTTTCTATTAGGTCGTCCCAGTCTTCCTTGGCCATAACATGCAGCCCTACCCCATCCAGTGCCTGTGCTTGGTTTAGTATAGTTAGCATAGTCATGGAATTTGTAAAGGTAATGTCTATCTGTGAAGTGTTATCACATTTATATATTTTGTTGAATTCTATTGTTTTCTGTGAGATGTTTGTGTTTGTGATTCTAGTGAGAACAACTGTAATTTCCTGCTTAATATATCTCAATGTTTCTTGTTCTTTAGTTTCCCACCCAAATATAGTTATAGTTTTGTTATGCCATGCATCTTGTCCAATTTCCTGCTGTGTAATTCTGTCTTTTGGTACTAGTTTCCCATCTGTTGTTATTTTGGGAGACTCTTTCCTCAATATCTTTCTCTACCTTTATTATTTCTATGTTATCTTGTGCAGGAACAATTTGTGCTGGCATCAAAACAATATCCATTTGATTTAAGATCTTTTGCTGGCTCCAAATGGTATCTACCACTGATCCTAATTTAAATACTAACATACTAAAATGCAAGCAGAATAGGCCTAACAGTTTTTCGTGTCTGTTCATTTGGTCAGCCCCCACCCTGGGAGCTGACCTTGCTGCCCCCCTCTCCCTCTCTGGCTTCTCCCTTCCCAGTTCTGGATATTCTCGCTGCACTGGTTTTTGCTTCCAGAACCCTCCCCTTATACGTGTCCCACCCCCTCATGAACTCCTCCACCATTTCTGCCTCCACAGCCTCCTGGGAAGCACATTCCATGGCTCCACCACCCTCTCAGTGAAGTAGTACCTCCTCCTTTCTCCTCTGAAACTCCCCCCATCCAGCTTCCACCCATGCCCTCTAGTTGCCTCCCCTCCTTCCTTTGGAACACCTGGACTGCTCCTCCCCTATTTATCCCCTTCA
This sequence comes from Neoceratodus forsteri, assembly GCA_016271365.2. Classification (NCBI taxonomy): domain Eukaryota; kingdom Metazoa; phylum Chordata; order Ceratodontiformes; family Ceratodontidae; genus Neoceratodus; species Neoceratodus forsteri. Next base: position 32,625,257 of record CM028129.1, read on the forward strand.
TGTACCTGAAGACCTCTATCATGTCCCACCAGTCCCTTCTCTCTTCCAGTGTGTACATATTTAGCTCTTCGAGCCTCTCCCCATAGGTCCTATTCCCCAAGCCCCAAATCATTTTGGTTGCCCTCCTCTGGACCCTCTCCAGGAGTTCAATGTCCCTCTTTAAATGTGGCCTCCAAAACTGCATGCAGTACTCGAGGTGCAGCCTCACCAAGCAGTTATACAGTGGAAGTATCACTTCCCTCCTTCTGGAGGTGAACCCCCCTAGTGATGCATCCAAGCATCCTTTTGGCCTTTGCCGCTGCCCTCTTACAAGTCTCTGAGTTGTTCATCTTGACATCCACCACCACTCCAAGGTCCCTCTCTGCCATCGAGACTTGTAGCATTTCCCCCCTAGGGTGTACACTTGGCATGGGTTTCTGGCTCCCAGGTGCAGTACCTTGCATTTTCCCTGCATTGAACCTCAGCTTACACTTTCTACACCACTTTCCAGAGCCTCCAGGTCCCCCTGTAGGGCCACCCTCCCCATCTCCCCATCCACCACCGCCCCCAGTTTTGAGTCATCCGCAAAGAGACTCATCTCACTCCTGATACCCTTCCTTATGTCAGAGACATAGGCATTGAACAGGAGGGGCCCAAGGACCCGATCCCTGAAGGACTCCTCTAATGACCCTCCTTGGGGATGAGACTATCCCACCAACCATGACCCTCTGGGTCTAGTTCTGGAGCCAATTGCCTATTTCCTTGAAATCCGGCCCCTGAAGTCATTTACCTCCACCTTTGTGCAGCCTTCTACCCTCCTAGGTGAAGGCAGAACCAGACTGTGGCATGGTCGCTCCCCGCCAATGGGTCCCTTACCTTCAGGCCCCCAATCTGGTCACTGTCTGCCAGGACCACATCCAGTATCTGCTCCTCCCTGGTCGGTTCCCCCACCTGCTGAGTTAGGAATGTGTCCTGAAAGACATCTAACAACCACTGTTCCCTGGCCACCGAGGATGTCATAGTCTCCCAGTCTGTTCCTTGCATGTTTAAGTCTCCCAACACCACCACCCTTCCTCTTCCCAATCTGCAGTGTCTCCCAACATCTGCCACCAGACTCTCCTCCAGCTCCTCCACCAGTGCAGGGGGTCTATACACCACTCCTATTTTTACTCTCTTGCCCCCCTTGTTATCAAGGTGACCCAAATCGCCTCCACAGTTCCCTCCACCTCCTCCACTCCTCCACCTATGGCAATGCAGTTTTTAACTGTTATTGCTACCCTTCCTCCCCCCGTCCTTCCTGAACATTTATTTATTTATTTAGCTTTTGTTTACGGGGTAAGTACACTAGACAAGTATTATGCGTATTTTCAGGAATGACCCGGGAGAGTATAACATGTGGAACAACAGTCAAGGAGACATGGCAAAGAGAATACATTTTTTTGTCACAGTAAACAGACATGTGGGAAATACACCATTTGACGCTAGGAGAAACATACAGTAGTAAGCACATTCAGATTATACTCTCTAGACTAGCTAGTTCAACTGACAGATATATACAGGTCATCATACATAGGAGTGGAGCATAGCTCAAGGACTGGATTAGTTTATAATATAACTTATAACATTGTCTGTTATACACCCCCTAGGCTAGTTGAATCGCAGACAGGTATATACAGTGCATCACATTTTTCTAAATATGCACATGTTAGACAGAAACAGAAACACTTGGTAGTACAAGTTTCTACCAAGTGACCAAGATGCAATACGTCAAGGTTAGCCTATGATCGTGGAGCAATAATGGGTATAAAAATGCCCAAGGCTTTTTAGGTAGGAGTAGTCAGAAGTCATTGATACAGTGGGGAAAATATCTCCAGGAATTCAATGGAGACACCCTGGGGAGGTTCAGACAAAACAATTTGACACTTTACTCTAGGGAGGTTTGGGGCAGTCACACTCTGATGTTAGTTTTAGGAAACCCCACAGGGAATTTCGAAAACTCAGATAGGAGGGAGCAGCTCGGATATCCACAGGCAGCAAATTCCATAGTCTGGGCGCACTTATGGCAAAGTCCCGATCCCCCATGAGGGTCTGGGTAGGAGGGACTTTGAGCATCCCTGATGTGAGAGACCTAAGTTGGTAGGGGGTGAGATTCAGTTTAGGCAGAAGCCGGGCCAGCCCCTGGGGGGTGCTAGTTCTGATCACTTTCCCAGAGAGGCATCCCAAACCAAAATCAAGGCATCTAGCTGGTGAGAGCCAACAGAGTTTCTCATATAGCTCACAATGGTGGGTGAGTCGGGGGGCAGCCAAGGCAAAATGACAAACATTATTGTAAGCAGTGTACCACTGGGTGAGATGTGTCTTTGGAGAGCGAGCAAATAGGTGCAGCCCATAGCTGAAGGAGGGAAGGAGCACACCCTTAGCTAGGGCAAGCCTGGCTGCCGGTGTAAGGTTATACTTGGCCCTATAGGCCAGACCCAGTTTGCAGTTTGCTGCCCTGCAGATGTTAAGGATATGATTACCCATGTCAAGTTGTGGGTCAAGTGTAACCCCAGATATTTGATGGAGCTTACTATGGGTAGTGAGGATCCATCTGCGCTGGTGACGTGTAAGCAAGCCGATGAGGCTTTGATTTTAGCCACTGAGCCAAAGAGCATAGCCTGTGTCTTTTTCAGGTACAGGACCAGCTTGTGACTAGTAATCCATAACAATACCCTGTTAAAGTCATCGGTCAGGTTCTGGTTTAGGGTAGTGGCATTCTGGGAGTGAGCCAGGATTACCAGATCATCTGCATACATGGTGGCACTACAGCTGGTAGTAACCATGGGTAGTTGATTGATGAAAAGGGAGAAGAGGAGGGGACCCAGTACCGAGCCTTGAGGCACTCCGGAGGTCACCGGTAGGGGCTCAGAGAGGACTTTATTGAAGCAGGTATGCTGCTTTCTGCCATGTAGATAACCCATTAGCCATTTCATGGCATGAGGGGAAAGGCCAAGTGACCACAACTGTGCATCAAGCAGTTTGTGGTCAACGCGGTCAAAGGCTTTGGACAGGTCGATAAATATTGCACCCGAGAGTTTGCCCTGGTCCATGGCTGTCTGGATACTTGATGTAACCGAGATTAAGGCTGTGGTGGTGTTGTGTGCCTTACAAAAGCTGTGCTGGGATGGGGACAGAAGTTCATGAGAGTGGATATATTCCGAAAGCTGCTCGGCCACTACCTTTTCAAGGAGCTTGCTAAGGGTTGGGAGAATGGCAATCGGTCGATAATTGTCAGGTAGTTTGGGATTTCCTTGTTCAGTACAGGGACAATTCTCACCTCTTTCCAGATGTCTGGGATGGTCCCAGGACCAAGGGATAGGTTGAAGATAAAGGCTACTGATGAGGCAATGTGTGCAGCACCAAGCTTAAGGAGTTTAGGCTCCAGGTTGTCTAGGCCAGGACTGGAGTACTGGGAGAGGCCAGCTAGGCATTTCTGCAAGTCCTGAACTGATACAGCCCTGAGGTGTAACATTTGACGAGAAGGGTGACCCTCCAGTAGAGTGGAGGGAAGGTTGTGGGACAGAGCCTCATCAGGTGAAGAGGGTTGTGAAGGCAGAGAGGTCAGAGAAGAGATTATTTAGAGAGTTGGCAATAATATGGGGATTATTGCAGGAGACTCCATTTATGACCATGTCCGTAACCCCCAGATGGGAGGATCCGCTGACAAGGGATTTAATATCTCTCCAGAACCTCCTGGAATTACTGGCAGAGCTTAGTAAGGCGGACTTGCAGAAGTCACTCTTTGCTGCCCTGATGGCCTTTTTGCACTTGTTCCTGAGGTGTCTGTACCTTTGAATAATCATGGGATCACTGGTACCTTTGTAACGAGCCCAACACTTATCTCTCTCCTGCATCTGGGCTAGGAGATTCCCATTTAACAAGAGGGTAGCGGACCCCCTCACCCTACGGGTGACCTTGGGAGCATGCTTGTCTTGCAAGGCCCCAAAGGTGGAGAGGAAGTAAGAGGTTGCTGCCGAGGGGTCAGTGGCACCATACACCCCAGACCAGTCAGTAACTCTTAGGTCTTCCAGGAACTCCTCAGTATCGAATCTAGAGTAGTTTCTGACATGCATAATTTTGTGTGAAATTTTGGGGGGTGGGAATTTTCCATACACAGAAAACCGGTGAGTGGTCAGAGATGGAGTCAGATAATGTATCCGCTGATGAGATCCTGTCAGGATGGTTAGACATGATCCAGTCCAGTAAGGTGCTGGAGGATCCATTTGCTGTCTGCCTAGTTGGTTCCTGGATTAGCTGGGTCAGGGCAAGGTTAGCAAGCAGAGGTTCAAACTGCTTAACATTACCACTATCCCAGTTAAGGTTTACATCCCTCAGGATTATGAGTTTGTTATCCCTGACTCTTGGACCAATTTTATCCATGAGGTGAGTTAATCCAGGTAGCCCACCTCTTGGAGGATTATAGGTGCACACCAGGTGCAGTTTCTTTGTGTCCCCAAGTAGCAGTAGCACATGTAGCAACTCACAGGGGGACACGTTTGAATCCTGGTGGGCAATTTAGGAGATTTTTAAGTGGCTCTTATGGTAGATTAGTATGCCACCCCCCTTGCCCCCAGCTCTGTCCAGTCAGGTGAATTCATACCCAGTGAGTTCACAGGCAGAGTCAGGGACTGAGGGTTTCAGCCAGGTCTCCGTCACTCCTAGGATGTCGGGTTTGTAGAGTGCAACCCATGCTAATAGCTCATCACAATTAGGTAGCAGGCTCCTAATGTTAAGATGAGCTATTTTTAGCCCCTTACCCATGCCTCATACGGGAGGGATTTTGTGGTTCAGATTTAATGGGCCAGGGTTGGTTTCAATATCACCGGCCAGTAGTAGTGCAAGTAGGAGGAGCCAGGGGAGATACCACCTCCTATGCACTTGACAACCTGGGAGTTTTTTAGCAGGGGTACGCTTTACCCTGCTTATATACATAAGGCACTGAAGATCTAGACAGCAAGTAACACTGCAGTGCGCTTCAGAGATCACAAGGATATTGGAGAAGGTGTAGTCAGGGACCTCGTAGGTGGACGACCATCCCCAGTTGTCACCCAGTGTTATTGGGGGGGAGGTGACCATATGCAACAAAGAGAGTCCCACTATAAGACCTACAAGACCTATATCCCTGCGGATGACAGCCAGCACCCTCTCTACCTTTAATATTTGAGTATCCCTATCCTCACTAGATGGATGGGAGGGGAACCACGTCCACATCTTTGCTGGAGGCATAGCACTAGCCTGTGAGATAATTATCAGTCAGCTAACAAGAACTGCTGTGAAGGAAGGAGAGATAGATGTACTAAGGCTGGAAGAAAGTTAGTGAGATTTGGTGTAACCCTCCAGGTTCAGGTCCCAGTCATGCCCTGCAGTGACCCAGGTCCCAGTGACCCGCTGCCACATCCACCTCTCCCTCAGTTACCATCACCTGGAGCTCAGGCATTTTATTGCCCAAGCTCCTGGCATTTAGCAGGACTACCTTCCACCCTTTCCCTATACTTCCATTTCCCCTGCATGTGTTCCCGTGGGGTTTCTGTCTTCCCCTGGTTCGCACCTTACCAGTGGGCCTTTTCCTGCATTCCTCTAGCTCCCCGGGAGTGGAGACAGAGTCCATCCTTTATCGGACCCCCCTCGACAGTCTTTTCTCTCATCTCTCCCCCCTTCACAAGTTCATTAATTTGGTATACAATAGTACATAGTCCTTATGTGCTTTATTTGGAGGTCTTGTAATCTGTATGTTCTCTCCTACATTTTTCATGTGCAAAATGTGTAACACTAATTATTTTAGATTTTCACTTGTTTCTTCCTGCAACTTGTGTATCCCATACATTTCTATGAGGTATTACATTTCTATACCTTCCAAACTGAAAAACTTGTTTGCGGTGTTAGATTCATTTTTATTTTCTATGTTTTCCTTCTCAGGTTTCTCATCATGAGGCTTAATGTTGGGTGGCATCTGGCTGGTCTCGGCCTCCCTAACATCTGTTGCTAATAAAATGCCCACATTCTCATCCAATATTTTGTTTTCCTTAGTCTTATTTCTATCTTCAGTTCTCCTCTTTTCCTTAGGTGATGTGTATAACTTCTTGCTTTCCTTATCTACCGTTTCTTTTTTTCCCTCCCTCCCTCTTTGTGGTCTCCTTGTCCTGAATATTCTTTGATGGGATCTCTGATAAGATGTCCTCCTTTTGTTTTCCCTTGTTATTCCTGTCTTTTCTTTCTTTTGTTTTTTGACGTTCTGGTAGTTTCAATTGGATCCAATGGTTTTATAATTGTACGTTTTCTTATCTTTAGCTCCTCTAGTGTACTATAAATGATATGTACAGAGTTGGTCTTTGTCAAATGGTGGAGGTAAATTCAGTTGAAAAACTTTGTTCTCTCCTCCAACCCTGTATTTTACCTCTTCATTATCCCCATTAATATAGCATGATTGGTCTATCAGTTCATGATCCCTTTTGTTAAGATTATCCTGTATGGCCCTGTTATAAAATAAACAATTTCTAATATTGTCCATTTCGTCCTTGATTGCAATACGGTTTTCCAGGATTACCATATTAGCAAAATAAGGATTTTTAATCATTTCTAGGAGTTGTTTGGACAGGGAGCTGGAAGAAACAAAATCACCTTCCCCTATGAAATGTTTTTTATCAAAATTTAAATCTGTAGCATTCTTAAGATTTGTACTCTCTCTGAAGTTACTATGTTCCTCCTGTGTTTTCTCCAGATTTTTTAAATCTTCTATGACTTTGCTTAAATTTTGTGTAATTTCATTTCATCCCCCTTCATAACTATGTTCAGATTTTCTTCTCTATCCTTCTGAGTTATTATATTTGGGGATCTCAAGATTTGGCTTTTAAAGTGGGAGTCATCAATCAAACATGTGTCTGATAATAGACCTTCGAAGAGAAGTAACAGTTGTCTCTACTGTCACTACTGTATGGTTCATACATTTCTAAGCTGGTTTCATGTGGCTTCTCATGGAAAGAATGGTCTGAAGCAAGGTAGGGCTCAAAGGATTCATAGGAAGCCCATCCATAGGAATCCAGGCAAATTCCTTCTGTCGAGAGTACTAAATCAGAGTTATTGGTTATATTTTGCTATATATGCTAAGATTCCTTTCTTCCTCCTTTCACTCTTTATTCCCAGGGAAAGCTATTTGACTAGGTGTACTTGTGCAGTTACTGTAATGTGGTGCAAGTGGTTTGGAATCTTTCTGCCACATCTCTATAAGCTTAACTTGGAAGGGGTCCATGGTATCTGTCTGCTTTGATTTTTTTCCCACTAGTTTCCTTATTTTTTTTTATTCTGTCTCTTTTGCTGGAATTTTCTATCCATGTAATTTTTATTACCCTTATTCATAACTACTTTCTCATTTCTGGCTTGCACCATCTGTACCAGCTGGTATTTAAAACTGCTTACCCACTGTTTATGTAGAGTAGTGCAATTTAATAAATACTATTTATGTCAAAAGAATATTACAGGCAAGAAGATCCTCAGTAAAATGGAAGCAAGTATATATCACTTCCTGAACTGGTGAAATAGTACTAGAGACATTTGCATAAATTAATTCTGTTACATTCTCTTAGTCTATCGCACTGCAATGTGTTTATTCATTTATCACTTACAGGTGGCAGCTATAATTATATATCAATTACTGCTAAAATTATACTATATTTTTCAGTACAAAAAATGAACTATTGTTCCTGCTAAAGATGTGCTATAGTATTTTAAATTCTAGATATGAAAAAACTATATAGTTAATACAAATATGAAATTATTGCATCTAAATGTGTGTAAATAACAACTAATATCATCAAGGCCAAGCTCAAATAGCAAAATTAATCCAAATATTTAATAATATCCAGGCATACATAAAAACTTAAAAGTCTCTGTTATTATTTAAAATAACAATTGGAGTGTATTAACAAATACTACAGAAATACTAGAAGACATAAAGTGATCCTAGTCTTTCAGCTTACTTATATTACCCCAATTTCAGTGATCTGATTTATTCCTTTGTCCTTCAGTCACTCTGCAGTGTTCTGCCACCACTCTCTGGTAGTATGCTGTTCCCTTTGTCAGATATAAATTGAGTATCTGCCTTCCAACCCTCTGGAACCAGCTCCAATCCACATTGAAACTGTCCAGCATCGTCTCTGTCAATTTCTTCAAAAGGCTGGCTGCATCCAGAATAAAAGACACTTCTAGCTGATTCTAAACCTTATCACTGCTATTAATCCTCTCCACGCCTCACAACTATCTGGAAATAGTTCCAGCTCAGAAGTATTCTTCTAGCACTTGCCCTTGACCACTAGTCCAAAATGTCCTCCATGGGTATACTAAAAGAAGTCTTTAGCCACTCCCTCCACTGTCCTTTGCCCTTTAGTCTTCCATGTCCTATTCTCTCTTACTCCCATCTACCCCCTCCTGCTACCCCTACCCTAACTTTATCCTGTTATCCCATACCCCTAACTCCATTTCTACTTTTCCTTTTCCTCCTCAATTACACCCAATTCCCCCTACACCCTCTAGCCCTCTAGCTCCCTCCTACTCATCCATACTTTCATTTTCCAGCTTTATGGCTGTTAACTCCTCATACACATTCCACTCTTCATTCTCATTCCTTTTTTCTTCACTCCAGGCTTATTACCTATTGGGTTGTTTCCTAATTAAGCATTATGTATCAGATTTCTGAAACTGTACTTAATTACCTTGATGTTGTTATTTGAAGTTTTTATTATGCAATGTGTACTTGTCTGCTTATATGTCTCAGGACCTCCTTGTAAATGAGCTTGCTTAACTGAGTTATTTCCTGCAATAAACCTGAACTTGAACTTCCCATGAAAATATTGAAAAAGCACAAGTCCACAAGGTTCCTTCTGTGTTCTTTAAGTTCCATTCTTCTGATCTTCTTTTTTTGTCCTTCAAATGGCTGGATTATATTTGTTCTTTCTCTCCAGGTAATACAGGCCACTGCAATGGTAAATTAGACAGGCCCTGAGAGTTCAAGGTATATCTCTGTTCATAGCTTAACCTCCTATTTCTCTATACAGTTTATAAGTATTTGTTAATATTAATCACTCCAAAATGTTCTTATTTTAATTAAAATAGTAGCAACTTACTTTAGGATCTGGGCTCAGTGCACGCTCTCAGGCTCTTAATGCTTTGGTCAAATTTTCAAAATCTCCAAAGTCTCCAATTTTCCTGGGCATTACTAAGTACTAATAGAAGCTGGCTTTGTTACTTTAATACTTAGTGCTTCTTCACGGTAGAAGCAATACAATTCTGGGGAAATTTATATTGAAGATAAGTATTGAAATAAAGGAGTAATAGGGAATTTTTAAGGTCTATATTCCTGGCTGGAATGGTTTTTGTTCCATCAGCAGCTCCCTTTCTTTTCTGTGTATTTTTACAGTGGGAAAATGCTGCCAGCTATAACCCGAGAGTCCCCTTCCTTCTACTCTTTCTGTGAGTCAGTCAGGCTCTGAGTGAATCTGTGCACAGCTCCTTTGTATAACAGCTCACGTGCAGAATTTCAGAATCAATTGATGGAACTCCTGGGCCAATTAGTTAATCAATTGACTTAGATAGATATTCCCAGGTAGTGCTAAGTGTCCGGAGATCCAGATAGTAATTGGCCAATCTGGATGAATTAACTTAACTACTGGCTAAACCTGGCCTGAAAATTCATGTAGTAATGCTGTAATTGAAAAGTAATTCAGTTGGAAAGTCTATTAGCAGGTCTGTTAGTAACAGCAGCTAATTCTGTAGGGTATGAGGCCGTAAACATCAGTTTTCAAAATCGTCAATTAAAACTTAAAATTGGAACTGCCGCTTAGTTACTATTTGACTATTATTTGTTCCCTAGGTCTCTGCTTCCCAGTTCTTTCCAGATCTCCTGATCCTTACTTGTATTAAAGTTCCATCAACTAAATTACAATTCAAGGTTGGCCAAAATACAGCAATTAGTTATGTTTTCAGGTACCCAGGTATAATAGCAATCTTTTGTGAATCAATACAAGTAAATCGAAAAACAGACTTCCCTAGTGACTCAGTGACTCAGCTAAAGTACTTTTATACTATGGCTGTTTCAAAAGTATTTTAAACCCCTAGCCTCCCAACCTCTCTGTTTCTAACTCACTCAGACAGTTGAGGCATCACAAATATCACAGCCACAGCCTCCGGCCATAGCAATAAAAACAGCAGTGAATGGGGCAGGACATACAAAAGGATAAACCAAGAGAGGAGAACATAGGAAAAATAGGGTAGCCTGGACAGTGAAAATAAAACAAAAGCAAACAAGCAATAAAACAAGTAAAATATGTTGAGAAATAAAAAGGCTAAACAATCGCGAGATGATCACAATCACACACAAACTAAAATAAAATAAAAATGAAAATAAGCACCAATAAAATTACATGTGAACACATTGACTGAGATCTTATATAATATTTGTAGAGTAATAATTTATAACAATTTATAATGCCTTGTGACAAACTAAATAATGGATACAGTTCACCAAGATGCTCTGTCCATAGAAATGTTTAGCATGTAGACTCCAGAGGAGTTTCTAAATTATCAAGTTATCTTTTGTTCTCCTGATGTGCAGAATAACATTATTTATTTATTTATGTATATGTAGAATCGGATTTACAACCTTTTGAGCCAGGGGGCTCATTTACAAAGGTTCATCGTCACAAAGAGGACATACAATGTTACATATTTACAGAATTCAAACACACAGAGTGACATTGAGTTACATAGTTGTTGTCATACAATGAGCAATTTGAAACATTTCAGACTTACAAATCTAGTACAGAGGGGCTGGGGGCCAGGAGGGAGTGGAGGGGGAAGGAGTGAGGTGGGGGGTTCAGCCCAGAGGGCTTTGTCAGGTGCATAGAGTGAGTAGCAGAGCATCTGTTAAAGACAGGTGCAGCTATGGTTGTTAAACAGTAGGCTTTGAAGGGTGGTTTTGAAGGAGGCAATTTTGGGAGCATTGGAGACAGATGCAGGAAGGGGAGATAAACCAGGATGGGGCTCTGTAGCAGAATGACCTCTGTGCCTGGGTGGTCCAAGTTCTATGTACAAGAAGGGTGGCCTTGATAGCGGTTCAGGAAGGGACTGTGGAGGGGGAATTTTGGACGGAGGCAGTCACCCCAGGTGGGGAGAATCTGAGCAGGATTTTCTTAGTCAGAAGGCAGGTTTGGTATTGGATACATTCATCGAGGTTAAGGAGATTGGCCATGTCATAGAGCTGACATGTGTGAGTGAGCCTGGGGGCACCAGTCATTAGTCTGCATGCCTTGTTTAGGGTGAGATGAATCTTGTTGAGGGCAGTGGTGTCAGCAGCACCATTTACCAGCAGGCCGTAATCCATGAGGGACAGTACTGAGGAAGTAATGGCAAGTCAGAGAGCATCGGGTGGGAGGCAGTCCTTGTGAGGGTAGAGGATGCCAAGTCAGGCATTAGTGGAGGGGGCGAAGGCATTAATGTGGGCATGAAAGGCAAAGGCTGAGTCGAAGGTGATCCTAAGGTATTTGTATGAGTAGACTTGTTCAAGCGGTTGAAGGGCGCTAGGGAGGATTAGGAATGGGTTGTTGCTAGCTTTGTTTTGGTGGTGGGTGAAGTGCATTGACTTGTTTTTTTTTAGATTAATAATAAGTCTGCACTCCTTAAACCAGTTTTCAGCATCATTGAAGGAGAGTTGGAGAGAATGCTGGGGCAAGGTAGGATTTTGGTGGGTGGCAAAAATGACAGCATCGTCGGTATACAGAAGAATATTGCCAGAGCAGGCACTAGGCAGGGTGTTTAGAGAGAGACTGAAAAGTAGGGGGCCCAGAATGGAGCCCTGGGGGACCCTAGAGAAGATAGTGTGGGTATTCAAGAGTGTCCCATTGATTTTGACACACTGGGAGCGAGCAGTTCGATAGCTCAAGCACCAAGCGAGGGGGCCAGCAGAGAAGCCAATGCAGTAGAGGGCATCTAGTAGGAGAGGGTGAGAGACCATGTCAAAAGCCTTATAAAGGTCAATGAACACTGCACCAGTGAGGGAGCCAGAGTCCAGGGAGGAGTGCAGGAAGTTGGAGAACTCCATTAGTGCTGTGTCAGTACTGTGACCAGCTCTGAAGCCATGTTGCTCTGGGCACAGGATGTCATACTTAGCCAGATATTCAGTGAGTTGGTTGCCCACTATTTTCTCTAAGGCTTTGGAGGGTGGGGGGATGGAGATTGGTTGATAGTTGCTGGGGGAGGACCTGTCACCTCCTTTATGAATGGGGGTGACTATAGCTGTTTTCCAGGCAGAGGGGAATTGTCCCAGACAGAGGGATCAGTTTAGTAGACCGGTAAGCAGGACAAGAACGTCATTATATTTAACTGAGCCACACCTTGAAGTGACTGACCCCCCAAGGGGTTGCCCCTAGGATGCAACCTCTGTGCAGGCTCCCCCACTGTGCTTAGGACTCTGAGTTACAGGGGAAGCATATAAGGAATAACAAAGAGTAGCTGAGGACCCAAAAGAGTAAGAAAATCTGGAAAGGCATTGGAATTTTTTAAAAGCTATACTAGCACAACTAGAAGCTTCTCCTGCACCTTAAAAAGCAGATTTCTCTACTTTACAGGTAACAGTGGCATACCTATTGTAAGTATAGAGAGAGCGTTTCCAACACACCTGCTCCTTCTCCTTCACCTCAGGAGAACAGCGGAATGCTGAGCTGCAACACCAGGTTCCACTTCCTGCTTAGAACTCCGAGCTCCACACACACCCACTTTTACACTCCATAAACATACAATCAATAAAATATATAACAGCTTCTCAACATGATTAGTTCATACTACAGAGTACAGACAGAATACATTTGACATATTACACATATTTCAGAGTTGTACACTAGAGAAAAGGCAACATTTCCTGTCTTTATTAAGCCATGGCCATTGAAACACAGAATCATAGATTTTGACAACATATAAGGACCACTTGGCCCAGCTAGTCTGTTTTTCCCTACCTACCTACTGCATCACCTCAGACTCTACTTGATTTCTGACCGTTCCCCCTTGTCATATCACTAAGGTTCCCTTATGCCTAGCCCATGCTTTCTTGAACCCCATTACAGTTTTTGGCCCCACCACCTCCACTGGAAGGCTGTTCCAGGCATCCACTACCCTCTCAATGAAGAAGTAATTCCTCATATCTCTCCTGAGTCTACCCCCTCCAGCTTCATAGCATGAGCCTTTGCAATTGAACATCTTTTTTTTCTGAAAAATACATCTCTCTTGTAGCATATTTATATCCTGGGGTATTTGAAAGTTTTTATCATACCCCCCCATTCCTCAGGGGTATACATATTAAGGTCCTTCAGTCTTTACTCATAGGGATTTTGAAGCAGATCCTGGAGTATTCTGGTTTCTCTCCTTTGGACTGCCTCCACTCTTTCTATGTCCTTCTGAGATGAGGGCTCCAGAACAGAACACAGTACTGTAGGTGAGGTCTCACCGGTGAACCATACAAGAGTAACATCACTTCCTTCTTTCTTTCCATTAGCTCTCCTGACTGCCTTGTCAGCATAGTGTCATGCTGACACTAGGATGCCCAATCCCCAGTGCCAGAGGTACCATTTCTCTATCATATCTTATGTTCCCCTGGAAAAACACTGTAATTTATATTGTACCACATCAGGGTGCCTAATCCCCAGTATCAAACTGGACACCTGTCTCTCTCTCTCTCTCTCTCTCTCTCTATCTCTCCCTCGCCCAGTGGTGTGGGACACTAGGATGCCCACCTCCAGTGCCACCAAGTGTAATGCAGACACTGGGGTGCCCAATTCCCAGTGTCAGACCCTGTAAAAAAAGAAAACAGTCCCACAACATCTTTTTTCCTCCTGAAACAAAGTAAATGGTCCCTCATTGCCTGCTGTTGTCCTCACACCCCACCCCTACCCCCCCCGCTCAGCACTCCACACTCTCTCTTACCCCATACTTACACAGCCAAGGACCAATGCCATAATCCTCTCTGAACCAGAGAAATATCTTCACTCTTCAATGCCAAACTAAGAATGAAGGAAAACAGGTTAGTGATGTATAATGTATTTCAATGGCATTTTTAACTTATCATTATAATGTGGTCATTTTTATGTATTTTTTCACCATATTTTCAAAAGGGAGCTGTTGGGACTTCACGTTATGAATATTGGTGGTGCAATTATTTTAATCAGGCTCAGAAGGTGATTTCATGGCTGATCTGCAAAATCACCTTTTTGGGCTGGATTAACATACTTTCACTGAGAAAGTAGAAGTTCCAGAGGTAGTGCTGGAACTTTGTGCCTGACTGCATTTAATACTGCCACTTTGTTTTAGTGTTAATGTTTATTCGTTTCACTATGGTATACCCTTTTAAATATGGCAACCACGAATTCCTATAGAATGAAGCCCTTTTAAAAAAGCTGGTACCCCTAGCAAAGTTAGCCATTTGACCTTCGACATATAGCTGAGAGCTTCCGGTTTGATTTTGCCATTCCATGATGACCACTAATAGAGATCAGAAGGCACTTCCTTTCATGTGTGTGTCCATAATAAAGATGGCTACAGTTTTCCATGAGATTGTTTACGGTGGTGCACGTAAGGCACAATGTGATGATTCATGCAGCTGTCCTCCTCCCCAAATTGGAAGGATAAATGGTGGGCTCTGAGTTTGGTTGAGTGACACAGTTGCTGGGTTATTTTATTTGCTCTGCTCCCAGTTTGTTCATGGTGTTTTTTTTTTTTTGTATTTTTTCGGTTCCAAGGCTTGTAACATATAGATAGATATGTCTGTTTCTTTGTTTATTTTGTGTACTGGCCACTGTTAGATATTTATTTATTGCTGTGCCCTATTTTATACTGAGGTGTTTTTCTGGCCACTAAATTACAATGTGCTGGGTATTTATTTGTTGAGCCTCTCTTGGGATCCTTTGGCTCCTTTTATTTAGTCCTGTGGCATGGGCTCTTTATAGCATGGATGAGCAGTGAGTGAATCACTCTGTTCTGACGGTAGTGACTGGGTGGAAAAAAAAGAGGTGAGCCACATGTTAGGACAGTCAAGCATGGAGTGAACTGGCACCACTGTGTCCTGCTTAGTAATGTATTTGTTGTTATATTTTTTTGCTTGCACTGTGGCATGGCTCAGACTGGCAGATGTGGCCATAAGAAAGAGCAGAACAGCTGTGTGTGTGGTAGCTGAGGCCATGGTTGGAGCTTCATAACGTTTTAGCCCGGGTGAGAAATTTCCTCTTTTTTCATGTTATTTTTTGACTTATGTTACTCCGGTATGCCCGTGATCATGGGGAAGGGGAAGAGGAAGAGGAAGAGTAGCCTGCGAAGTGCCAGAGATGGGCTGAGTGTGGGATTGATACTTGTAGCATGGGTCAAGTATGGAAGTCAGGCGAGGCGGGCACTGGATCCCTTTGCAGCAGATGGCGAGCTGAGAGAACTCTGCATGAGTATTTTGCACTGCTGGCAGGTGGTAGTGCATTATGGGAACTGAAAAAGTTCACATCATACCAAAGGGTGGTCATGTGATTAGTTTATTATCAACGAGGGAAGCCTACTGCGTTTACCATGCAAAAGTCAGCAGACCACCTGGTCTTAATGAGTGCATGGACATTGCTACACTGATTTAAAATATTTTACTGTGCTACAGATTTTTCTTCATTTGACTGCTCAGTGCTTAAATATATTTAATAGTAGAGTAATGATTAATTTGATATCTTTATTTAGAGATTTGTGAGTCTGTATTATGGAATTTACTGCATTTTTAATGTTTACTATTTATTTAATGAGAGTTGCACATTAGTACAATTTGTATTGGATGAATGCGGTGGAGTGGACATCCCATTCTATTTGAATGTACTTAAGGGACACAAATCATCTGAAATTCACTTTGTTGTACCTACAAAAAAAGGCCAGTTCCTATTACAGCATTCAAGTGTCATCTAGTGGATTTTCAAGTAGACTATCAGATGGAAGCACCATCTCCTGGTAACGGTGAACACACTACGAAACGAAAACAATCCCTAACAAAAGATTTCACAATTCTCAATAGGGATTTTCAAAAATCCTTAACAACCCCTTGACTAATTTTGTACTACTACTGTGACAGGTATTGGTATAAAGGGAGTGGTGGGATTTGAACTGCTCACTCTTGACAAGGCTTGCATTCAGCAAGTCAAATGTTGAGTTTCAATGTACCTGTGTGCCACTAGCTGAATAAATGTTTGCACATCAAAACACTTATTATTAAGTGTGCTTTTCACTGTGCCACGAGTAGCCCAGTTTTCTGTTTGCTAAAGTATATTTATTTTGTCAATAATTTGAAGCTGATGGCAAGAAGAGGTCCCAGCACTAAAGAGATTCAGGGAAGGCCTTTCAGCAGGTTCTGTTGTGGGCTCCACTATGTTTGGCAAAAGGCCATTCATTGATGCTGAAGCTGGTCTAGCAAAGTCCCACAATTTGGTACTTTTCTTTTACAGTCCACAGACTCTGTAATGCAGGAGAGCTGCTGCAGGAAGCAGAAGATGCTTTTATTTTCATTTCTGCAGCTAGGACTGTGGTACAAGGGGTCAAAAGCTTCTAGGAACTTGACTGGGGTAGATGACTGGGTAGCCAGTGATGTACTTAGTTGTAGGGGGGTGGCACAAGCAGTTGAGATAGGGCCAGGAAGAAGACCTGCATTCTCCACCATGCATGCCTTTTTGGTGTTTCTAGGACCCTTACCTTCTCTTCAGTTCTGCTATGCCCATCTCTCTTTGCTCTGGGGACATCATCTCAGAGGACCATGCCAATGACTGAATCAGCCACATTAAAATAAAGGCAGAAAATCTTTGTTCGTCACAGAAGACTTCTGCAAACCACAGGGCTATGTTTCAGACTGAAGGGTTTCCTAGACTGACACTGGAATCCCAAGCGCTGTCGGACAGTGCAACATCCTGTATCTACGTATTGTTCAGAGTGTTCTTAAAGAGGTGACAGTGAAACATTAAGCCCCATGCTTTATTTTGTATTTCACAGGACTTCAGTTTTTTTTGCATTATTTGTTCCACTCCCCTTGCTCAGATGCTGCCACTCCTTCAGGCGTTCCTGGGACCCCACTTGCCTTCTACACTCCCCTCTCGAGTCCTGACCCCCTCCATAGGTACCACATAGCAGCCTACCTCATGGTATCCTGGCATTTCCCTTTCGCCGGACGGGTCCCCCTCCTCCGAGGGGGAATGCACCAGTGGAGGGGCGACACCAGCACTTCTTTCTTCTAGGCGATGGGGCACTGCTGAGGCCTGTGGGAAGCGGCTCTCTGGAGAAGGCAGATGGGCAGAGGATCTGGAGGCCATCATCCAGCAAGCATCCAGCCATTTTCCTCCTTATGTTGTGGAGGGCAGCATAGTGATGGCAAGGCATACACCAGCGTCCGCTCCTCCCTCCTGTTGTGAGTTGTTCTGTGCATCCTGCATTGCTTCAAGCGTCCGCTAGGAGCCAGAAGGCACTGGAGCTATCCCACACCCTCCACCCAGAGAAGGAGAGTGGTCCATAGGATGCTCTATCCTCCTCCCTCCAGCTGGCCCTCCAGTGTCCCGGGCTCATTCCCAAACCCGTGTCGCTGGTGTTGCAAGAGGAAATCCAACCGCTGCACCGACAGGCTGGCAAGTTTTTATGTTGCTTGCACGCATGTGCAAGAAACATAGTGCCATCATCGGAGATTTCGGAGGTGTGTCACCTCCTCCTCCAATTCAGTCAGTGAGCTGGCTGTAAGCCAATGCATTTTGGAGCTGTCTATGACACACTCCAAAATGCATTGTCATACAGATGAAAGGGGGAGCTACGCTTCAGTGAGCAGCGATAAGAAGCGTAGCTCCCCCCACACGCAGGCGAGCACGCCCCTGCATGTACTGTGTAGCCGACGGGGTGCCCAATCCCCACCGGCTGAGCTGCGCGCCTCCCCCTCCCCCGTAGTAGGTGCCACGCTGGGAGCCCACCCCAGCATTGCAATCAGTCCTTTGGCCGACGGGGTGCCCAATCTCCCATCGCTGAATGCCCCTCCGTCCTTGTGCCACGCTGAGGGAGCCCACCCCAGTGTGGCAAACGTCTGCGATGTCTTTTTGTTTTTTTAAAACCTGTAAAACAAAATGGTCCTCATGACGTGTCTCGATCCCCCTCCACAACCCGCACCCACCACTGCGCACCAGCCTCCCCATACCCCTCACCCCATACTTACCTCCAGACTCCGGCGCGATGATTTTGGGACCGAGAATGCCTGCACTCTTCAAAGCCGGATCGCTAACTGAGGAAATGCGGTAAGCTGTATAATGGGCTAGATAGGGGGGTTCAACTTTGTTGCATATCTCAGGCATTTTGGGAATTTTTTGCAAATTTTCAACATAGGAGTTTTAGGACCCCTTTCATGAATGATGTCACTGTCATGGCGTTAGCCGGGCCCGCGAGGGTGATTTCGCAGTGACTGTGCAGTGACTGCGAAATCACCCTTCAGGCCTGAATACCACCATGACAGTGACATCATTCATGAGAAGGGGTCCCAAAACTCCATGTTGAAGATTTGGTGCCAAAATTCCAAAACTGACTGTTTTATGAGCGAGCTGCGCAGTTCCTACGCAGGCTCATAAGTTCACAAATTTCAATATTTTTACTCCAGATTTTTCAACATTGCCATTTTACCACACACCTTCTTATGAGTAGTATAGCTGTCATTTTTCACATCTCACCCAAAATGTGTTTCCACCCATGTAGCGTAGAATGGCAGTCGTGTGTGATAAATCAATGTACGGACAAATTAAGAAAATCACAGTGACACTATTCATAAGCAGAGGTCTTAAATGGCTATGTTGAAAATTTGGTGAAAAAATTCCTAAAAATGACTGTTTTATGAGCGTGCGTTGTACAGTTCCTATGCACGCTCGTAAGGTCGCGAATTTTCAATATCTTCACTCCAGATTTCCAACATTGCCATTTTATTACACCTTCTTATGAGTAGTACAGCTGCCATTTTTCACATCTCACCCAAAACGTGTTTCTGCCCATGTAGCACACAATGGCACAGTCGGTGTGCGAGATCAATGTATGGGACAAATTAAGAAAATCACAGTGACACTGTTCATGAGCTCAGGTGTTAAAATGGCTATGTTGAAAATTTGGTGAAAAAATTCCAAAAAATGACTGTTTATGACGTCGTTGTACAGTTCCTATCTTGCCTTTCGTGAGTTGCAATTTTCAATATTTTCACTCAGATTTCCAACATTGCCATTTTGCCACACCTTCTTATAAATAGTACAGCTGTCATTTTTCACATCTCACCCAAAATGTGTTTCCACCCATGTAGCGCACAATGGCGCAGTCGGTGTGCCAAATCAATGTACGGGATAAATTAAGAAAATCACAGTGACAGTGTTCATGAGCAAAGGTCTTAAAATGACTATGTTGAAAATTTGGTGAAAAAATTCCCTTCAGATGTATAGCAATATTACTAATGAAGACATTGAACAGAACTGGCCCCAGGACCGATCCCTGCAGCACCCCACTGGTCGCCCCCTCTCCCTAGGCTGCATACCATTTACCACCACTCTCTGCCACCTGTCTGTTAGCCAGTTTCTAACCCAGTTTACCACCCTTTCCCCCATGTCCAGCCTACCCAGCTAGTTTATCAGCCTCCTATGTGGGATGGTGTCAAAGGCTTTGCTGAATCAAGGTAAGCACTGTCCGCTGCCCCACCCTGATTCACTTCCTTTGTCACCCAGTCAAATAAATCAACCAGATTTATCTGACATGATGTCCCCACTGTGAATCCATGTTGTCTATGGTCCTGGGTTCCGATGGCATCTACATGCCCCACTAGCCTTTCTTTAAGCAATGTATCCATGATCTTCCCCACTACTGAGGTGAGGCTGAATGGCCTATTGTTCCCTGCCTCCTCCCTGCTGCCGGACTTGTGTAGAGGAACCACATGTGCCCTCCTCCAATTCAATCATGTTGAATGACTCAGTGAACATGGCTGCCAGAGGTACTGCTATCTCCCTTCGCCGGTTCTGTTAATATCCTTGATTATGCCATCTGGTTCCATCGCTTTGTCTACCTTCAATTTAGTGAGCTCCTGCAGGACTCTTTTGTCCACCTCTTCACCCCCTTGGCAACTGCTGTACTGCTGTGGCCCTTGCGCCTCCAACTCTTCTGTGAATACTGAGCGGAAAGACACAGTGGATGTCTTGGGAGGAAGGCATGACACTGTCACTTCCAAATACCTAAACAGCACATACGAGCAAGCAACATTTGGCATTGACAAATGCTTGTTTAACTATGTTGTGGTTTGAGATACGTTTTTCCACATATTGTGGAGTTGTGGAAAATTTCCTGTATGTTTTTGGAGAGAATTAATCTTTTTTCTGCATGCTGTGGAGTTGGGGAATATGTCCTAAACTTTGTGGAGTTATAGAGTGTTTTCTGCATGTTGTGGAGTTAAGAGAATATTTCCAGCATCTTAGTTTAGCCATGCTTTGGTGTAGAGGAATGTTTTTTCTGCTTACTGTGGGGTTGAGGAATGTTTCCTATATTTTGTGACATGGAGGAATGTTTCTTGCAGGTTGTGGATGTGAGGAATAATTGTCTCTATAGTCATGAGTGTGCAGAATGTTTTTTTCTATTTTTTTTTTGGTTCAGGGATAGTTTTTTGCATATGTTTCTGGCATGCTGTGGACATAAGATTTCTCTATTCTGTGGAGCTCAGGACTGTTTTATGTATTTCATGGAGTTTAGGAATGTTTTCTGCAGTTTGTATACTTAAGGTTTGATTCTGCCTGCGTTGTAGAGTTAAGGCAATGTTTTCCTCCATGTTGTTAAGTTGAAGAATGTGTTGCTGCATATTGTGGCATTCAGAAATGTGCTTCTGCCGGTTGAGCAATGCTTTTTCGGCATGTTTTGGAGCTCTGGATCATTTGTCTGGTATAGTGGTATAAGGAGTTTTCAAATTCCAGTGGAATGGAACTTTGTGGATTTTTTCAGATTCTGCTGAAGTTCCACCAACTTTCATCAGAAGTAGAATGGTGGAATTTCATGGCAGGATAATGTGGAATGGGTTCTTGGCTTCATTCAATTGATCTCTATATATAATGTGGAAATTGTTGTGTAATCATTTTCTTTGGAAAAATGCTGTTCTGCAGAATGAAGGTGGAAATTTGCAGAAGAGCCAGTAAAATTCTGATGGAGATTCTACCAGTGGAATGGTCATTCCATACAAATTCTGTTGGCAGAATTCTATATTCCACACAGCACTAGTCTGGTCCCACCTCAAGGAAATGTCAGTGACAGGCTTACAGTCTGCCATTAGAAATGGAGTGCTAACTAATGCCAGGGCCAAACATTTCTTAAGGTGAGACATGGACCACCAGCAAACGTGAAGTTTTATGGTATTGAGAAAGTATGCCTTGGACCATGAGGTGGAGATCTGAAAATTAAACTAAACAAAAGATGATTAAACAAAAGAGAATGCTATTGGGTTCATAGACTTGACACTCTTGTTCCTAAAGGGTTAAATGATGCAGTACCATTACAATGTTATCTATGAGGTTTGGAAAGTTTGAAAGGATTGAATGATGAAATGCTGCTAAAACATATTTTTTTTACTTCGCAATGCTCAGTTGTAAAAATAAATCCCTTGTTTTAACTATTGTTCTATATCTTATATAGTACTGCCTTATGTGTATGGTCACAATTCTGTGTTCACAGTACAGAGTGTGAAATACTGTAGTGCAGCTGCTCCATGAATATGCTAATTCACTAATTTATAAAGGAGAGAGCGGAACTATCCAATCAACTCTGAGGAAGCCTTCACAGTGAAATGTCAGCTGATTAGCTTATATGGCACCTCACTAGCTACAGGATGCGCATTGCTCTGAATTAGCTGCCAGCTAAAATTTGCTGCTACAGGTGCCCGGCATGCTATTTGTTTCTAAGTCGTTCGAGTGTACTGTCACCACTATTTATTTGCATTTGCACTTTTTTCCTATGGACTAATGAGCACTTTGCCCAAAATAAAGAGACTTAAGGTAAGAAGCCTTTTGTCTGGTATATTTGTAGTTGTTTAAGCTCAAGATCTGTGCTGTATCAACTTTTAGGTGTTCCTTTTGGTTCCCTATACAGAGTTATGTTGTGAAGTTAAGCAATGCTGTTATGTATCTTGTGAGTTTGGAAATGTCTGCCTTACTGCTGTATATTTTAGGATTGTTCTTCTGTATGTTATGGAACATCTGAATTGCTTTCCATAATTTATGGACATATGTTCTCTGAATCATCTACAGCTTGCTAAAAGTATAATATCTGCACATTTAACAACATGTGTGGATACAAACATCTACAAGTTCTTCTAATTGCAGCTCCAGCTTTAAACCCCTCCTAGAATCTCCTCTGCTTTGTTATATTGCTGGAGAGACTAGTTGTGCATTTTTCTACCATATTGCTAACTGCCAGAATAAACTCCCACCTCCCCTCAGGGTCCTTTCAGAGCTATCCACCATCAGAAAAGAACTTTTATCACCTAAATAATCCCTACCTTTGTCTCAGTAACTACCTTGTTATAGTCAGTGTTATATCTGTATGTACATGATTTATCACTATAATTACAAAAAAACTACATTTAAGTACAAGTTGGTACTGCAGCAGGAATCCATTTTTTTTTTACTTATATTTTATCCATTTTTAAATCATAATACACACAATAACAATCAGATTGCTTAAAGCACTGTTAATTAAATATTATCTGTACCAAACAGAAAAAGCAAATCCATTTCATCTCAGGGGAAACAAAGCATTATCAATTAAAAGTTGGTTTGCAATACCATCCAAATCAGACACATAACAGAGGGCAAACTTCAAAAACAGACATAAGGGGCCTGGCCCATTGGTGCTGAGGATTGAGGCACTGGATGCCACACCTCATGCTAGACTGGTGACCAGGGTTCAGGAGCGAGCCCAGGTCTCTAGGGGCTGGCCGGGGAGGAGAGAAATCGAGCATCTGATGACTGCTCTCCTCTCTTGGGGCATGGGAGGGATGCATCTCTCAATGCTAGTGACTCCCTGCGGAGGCAGAGTTCACTGCACTTGGGGAGCGCTCCCGAAGGCAGAGGGAGTGCCAAGGGCCGACGTTCTTGCCGACATGTGCGGGAGCACACACACCAGTACTAGACATCATTGCATGCCCATGGCTCTGGAGGGGGGAACACAACAGAACATGGAAAGCCCAGCTCTGCGGGGTAGGCAATGGCACCTGACCCCCTTGCCCACCACCGGATCCCACTCACTCATCCTTCCAGTTTCTCCATCTGGGCTCTCACCCACAGCTTGGCCAGAATTTAAGAGCACCCAATGAGGAAGGGCGGCCCACCCCAGAGGGGGTTAAGCTAGGGGTATTAGCTGCAGTGGGAGAGAGAGGAGGCTCAGGATGGGGGGGCCTCAGGTGGGCAGGATCAGGCCAGGATGCCTGAGAGAGGCCCTGCAGGCTGCAACCAGTGGGAAAAATAGTTTTAAAAAAACAAACAGACATAGTTTAAACACAGATGATTCACTTATCTCCTGCCTCATAGCTATCCCATAACAATGATAGATTTATTTAAAAAAATGAAATTTCTTCAACAGGACTACAGACAATTTTTTTTAAAAAACTAACAAAAGAAGTCATCCAAACAAAAGAAAAGAAAAAAACGTGTTCTTATGTTTTTTATATTTGTATCTATTTCTTTCATTGTTTGAATCCCTCCATGGCTTGTGCCAGCACAGACATCTCTTGTTCTGACGGAGTAAATGCCTCTACCTCCACATTGGAATCGTTTTCTTATTTTGCATAAAGGAAGCTAATTGATCTGTCTTGGAAAAATGCAAACTTTTTTCCTTTATGAATAATCCTTGCTTTACAGGAGCTAGCAGGTGGAATTATGCACCAATGCATCATACTATGGAAATGCCATGTTAAAGTAAACATTATGTGGAACTGGGTGATTGAGTGGCGTGGGGTTCCTTGAGATTAAAAGCTTGCTCACTGCAGCCTTGGCATTGCCAAACTTCAGCAGTTGCTGTTATGAGAAGGAAACTCAATGCCATGTCAAGTCTCTCTGTTATGATTTGAAAGAGGGTGCTGATGCTAGGGTACTCTAACAACAAAATTCCAGTAGTTCAAACCTTAGGAACCCCACACTAGTGGTTTGCACCTACCTTTTTTAAATACTCAGTGTGTGTTCCTACTTGGCATCATCAGATACTGACTTTTTTAAAAATATTTGACATTCCTTACTCAGGCGAAAAATAAATAAAGTAAAAACAAAATTGTCTAGTTCTACCAAGGGTGACAGGACTAGTCCAATGACCACCCCTATCCCACCACAGTCATCTCACATAACTTCCTATTCTCCCTTGCACTTTTTTTTTCATTGTCAGTCTCTTAGGAGTGTGCTAGTAGCAGAACATGTATTTATCCAATACATCTTTTAGAACAATATTCCCAAGACCAAAGGGCCATTTCTTCCTAGTGGGTCTCCCTATGACCCTCAGTCCATGATTTGTCAATTGAACTCCACTCCCTGTTAGCCAGTCAGCCACCTCCCTAACCCAGTGCACAGTATGACACTGTCATCTGGCTTGACAGGCTAATCACTGTGCATAGCCAAGAGAGAGGAGGGGTGCAGGCCTGCATCTTTGATAATACTTAGCAGGATAATTAGTCATTAATGGGACCTGACTCTTTCTGGGCATTCTTTTGGCCTTTTTTATGTTATCTTGTGCATGCACAAGAAACATTTTTGTTACACTTACTGGCATTTGAGAGGTGTGTTACTGCCGAGACAATTGCAGCTCAAACTGGAAGATGTTTAGCAGTCCAGACCAATGACCACGCACTGTGGTTATGATGCCACTCAGTGGGTGCTGGGCGGAAACCTTGTGTAGTTGAAAGGACTGAAGCCACAACAATCAGAGAGGGCATCGGTCCTTTCATTTTCATGAAGCTGGCCTATAAGCTGCTGATTGGCTTTAAGCATCAGGAGCCTGAGTGATTGTGCCATCCATCCATCTTTCTTTCTTTCTTTCTTTCTTTCTTTCTTTCTTTCTTTCTTTCTTTCTTTCTTTCTTCGTTGTGGAGTGGGTGCCCACCCCACTATTGCTTCTTTCTCCCCACCCTCTCAAAGTTGCTCACCTGCCGATCCTTCCCAATCTTTGTAAATATTTTAAAAATAAAAGCAGACTGGAGATCCCAGCCCAGTACCACTTCTCTAGACCGCCCTCCCCTGCAAGTCACCAGCCCCTATTCCCATCAAGACTGACACTGGGGTGCCCAATCCCAGTGTTGGAATATCCCTAAAATGAAGAAAAGCCTCCCTCAATGTTTTCTTTTCTCCCTTTAAAACAGAAAAATGTCACTCGCTGATCTCCCCACACACACATACCCCACCCACCCACCTTGATCTCCTACTCAGCAGTCACCAAACCACGCCCCCCCCCACATCCACCCAAACACACCCTCCACACCCTCACTCACCTGAATATCACCCAAGAGCAAAGATCCACTCTCCGATCGAAGACAAGTCCTGCTGCTGGAACTGCCGACTGCAATATGAGAAATTAAGGTAAGTGTGGTTCAATGTCTTTCAATGGGATTTTGAACTTTGATACTTAACTTTGTCATTTTTACATATTTTGGCCTCAAATTTTTAATACGACTTTTTTGGGACCCCACCTCATGAACAATGGTGGTGGAATTATGCAAATCATGCCAAAAATATGAGTTCATGACTACATTGCGAAATCACCTTTTGGACAGGATGTTAACATTTTCATCACCCTTGTTCATGAGGTGGGGTCATAAAAAGGCTATATTGAAAATGTGAGGTCACAATATGTAAAAATGGCAAAGTTATGCACATATGTTGAAATTTTTCTATGCTCACTCATAATTTTGGTAATTTTAAATATTTAGACCCCAGATTTTCGACATAGCCATTTTTTCACACTGCTTTATGAACTTGACAGCTTTCATTTTTCACATACTGGCTAAAATGTATTTTCATACCTGTGGCATGGAATGGATGTTTCTGTGATGTGGAATTACTTTTTGGTGGAGATTTGAACATTTTCACCTATCATGATCATGAGGTGAGGTTGTGATGAAAATTTGGTGTACAGATCTGGTAAAATGCCTAGTTTAATGTAATGCTAGTTCATCATTCAGTCACAACTTCACTATTTTTCAATATGTTGACTCCAGACTTTAAAAAAACATTTTTCCACACCACCTCATTAACGCGACATGTGTGATGTCGAAACAAACCTGATAGTCCAGCCTCTAGTCCCCCCTCCCTAAATGCCAGGAGTCATTTGTCCAAGTTGGACCACATCAAGACCTGGACATCCCAATGCTCCCAAGATATCCTCTGTGTCTCTGAGTACATGGCTCTCTGCCAAAGTCCTAAACTCACTGATAACTATCCCTGGCTACTCTCTGTTCAGCTAAAACAGGGGTAAATTTGGTGGTGGGGTTGCCACCTATTTCCATGAGTCCCTACACACCATCATCCTCCAGGAGCTCACCTCCAAATCACATGAGCTCCTAATCACTGAGCTGATGTTCCCCTCATCCTCCACCCTTTTTATTGGAGAATGTTACTTCTCCCCTAAAGATAACCCCGCATCTATTGTCTCTAGCCTGGCTACCCTTATCTCCTCCACTGCATCTGGAGAACCCCTAGGTTACTTTAATCTTAATTGGCTTGCCCCACAAGCCACAGCAGTCACCAATGAGATTGAGGCCCTTAACCTTGATCAACTTATCTCAAATGTACCAGGCTCAATCCCTATTACACCAACCACTCATATCTGGATTGGATCCTAGCTTCTCATCCCCAAAAATTCTCCTCAGCTGGTACCCTCTGCAGTGCCTTCAGTGACCATTATATCAACCACTATTAAAGTAAAAACCCCTACCCCATCCAAGTACATGTGGTTTAGACTGCTAAGGACGCTGAACCAGCAGGCTGTATTGGCCGACCTATACTTAGCCGATTGGTCTAGAGTCTTCACTGCACCTAATATTGACTCTGCACTAGCAGCCTTCAGCTTTAACTTCCTGAATATATGGAACTACCATGCCCCATCCAAAAGGCTGTGACTCCAGTACAGGCACCTTCCCTGGATCTCCTCAAATCTGGTGAGACTCTTTTAATCCAGGGACCATGCCTGTAGCATATACAAAGCCTCCTTCAATGTCTCTGACCTCCAGACTTACAGATCACTAAGGAATGCTTGCCCCAATGCAGTGCATACTGCCAAAACAAATTTCTTTAAATCACAGCTCGAAGACTGACGCCCTTCCCGGTAGCATTTGGAAGACTCTCCATTCCCTACTAGATACTTCTTCTCAGTCCCCCATCCACCCCAAGTGCTGATCGAGACAATCCAAGATCTGCTGCCTCTTCCATAAACCACTTCTTTACCACTTGTGCTCCCCCCCAACAACCTCTTCCCCCTCTCTTCTTCCCGAATCAACCAACACTCCTTTTCCCACCCTGAGGTCAGTCACACCTTTCCCCCATTACCCCTACAGAAATACTGCATGCTCTCAAATCCCTAAACTCTTCTAAGCAGAGTCCTTATGGGCTCAATCCTAACCTCTTGAAAATCTCTACCTCTGATATAGTCCCATCCATCACCTATCTTTTCAACCTCTCTCTCTTTCTCTCTATCAGCACCATGCCCAAAGCCTGGAAACTAGCCAAAGTGATCCTCTCCATAAAGGGCATGATCTTTCCATTCCTGGCAACTATAGGCCCATTTCCCATCTCCCTTCACTCTCACAAATCCTTGAATCCCTTATCTCTAAAAGATTGAATTCCTTTCTGACCACCAATGACATCCAGACCCTGCCTCCACTCATCACTCTGGCTTTTGGAACCTCCACTCCACTTCACTTCCATTGGGTTGAATGTAAGCTGGTCAAATCTATGGTAGCTTAGATTCAATGCAAAGAAGTGCAAAGTAATGCACCTGGGAAACAAAAACCCAAGGGAAGAGTACACAATGGGGTGAGATACTAACAATAACAAAAATAGAAAGGGATCTGGGGTAGTAATATCAGATAACCTAAAGGTGGGCAAGCAATGTGAAAAGGCAGTAAGGAGGGCTGGGGGGATATTGGGATACACAGGGAAAGGCAACACCAGTGGAAAACAGGACGTTGTTTTTCCTCTGTACAGACAGTTGGTGAGACCCCATCTGGCGTACTGCATACAGTTCTGGTGGCTCCATCTCCGCAAAGACATAGACAGGATGGAGGCTGTCCAGAGGAGGGCAACTAAAATGGTTCTGCACCAGAAGACATACGAAGAGAGAGTAAAGGAGTTTAATGTGTGTACCCTTGAGGAAAGGAGGCAGAGGTGGGACATGATAGAAACTTTCAAGTACCTCAAGGAGTCTGCCACTAGGGGCGCAGTTGTAGATGGTAGTTTAAGGACTGAGCTCCACCTCTGTGAGGGCTAAATCCTGAAAAATACAAAAAATACTTTACTATTTAGCACCAAAATAGCAACGGTGTTGTGCATCTAACTATTCAGAGTAAGGCGATATAAAAATCTTACCTGAAAACGGTAGTCTTACTGAGTTACGCTTCATACTCCCTCATCTTCGCAGGTAGGCCTACACTGCAAGGAGACATGGAGCAGCCTAAGTCTCTGGCAGCATGGGATCCAGCCTCCATTGAGTGAATGTTCGGCCAACTATTACCACAAATGGCACAAGTTACTTTGGTCATCAATCACTCTGCCCAAGTCCTCCAGGGCATGGAAGCAAGACTTTTTCACAGCAAAGCATGAATCACTGCCATCAAATCCATGCTTCATGATCAGCAGGCCACGATCTCCAGGTTGTCTCAGAATGAAGATGATCTGGAAAACTGGGGACGACGGAACAATCTCCAGTTTTTAGGCTTCCCGGAGAAAGTGGAATGTCGCTCCACAGAGGAATGTCTACAAATTGCCCTAACAGAAATCCTACAGTTGGAACCAGATCACCCAATACAGGTGGAAAGGGTCCACCGCACATTAGCTCTGATGACCCGTGGATCCGAAAGACCGATGGCCATCATAGCCATTCACAGTCTTGACTTTAGAGATAAAGAACGTATCCTGGCTAAATCCTGAGCTCTGAAGGACCTCAGATGGAGAGTCTGTCAAATAAATATCTACCCAAATTATTCCAAAGATCTCTCTGATCGGAGACGGGCCAACATGGATGCCAGATGCATCATGCACTGTATAGGCCTCTCCTTCTCTCTGTGGTACCAGCAACGCTGTGGGTGGAACACAATGGTGTTCCCTGCTCCTTTGCTACACCAGAGGTCCTGATGGACTTCCTCATTCAAAACTGGCTAGAGGTCCTTCATGACCATATGCTGCATCCACATTCACCTCCTCAGTCTTCCACAGCTTTGGACAGGAGAGCCCCACTAAAGCCATTGGACGATGCGGCCTGGGCCACCATGCCAGGCAATGAATGGGAGAGGCTGAATAAAGTGAATCAGAAGTGCCAAAGTTCCTGGTGGCACAGCCGGTGCGACCATCCATCTATGAGACCCCGCAGCTCTAGCCCAGTACTCCGCCTAATGGACACAGAAGACTCAGCCTCCCTACAGGACTTTGTTATGTGGAACCGCTTTAGCCCCTTCGACTGCTGACTCAGGATCTGCAACAACAACTGGAAGAGTTCCTAGTGATATGCCTACTCAAGAGCTCTCCCCTCTGAACTCTTCCAGCGATTCATGGGCCGATCGGGTAGGCTCCTCCAGCAAGCAGCAACCTCTGGGCAGGGGCAGTGATCCTAGCTGAAGAACACCAGGCCAAGAGAACCAGAAGAGACTGCAGCGCAGAACCCAAAGCCTGGGACTGGTAGCCCTCAACCTGGTGGACCAGCTGCTGACAGGAACCAGTGTCATGATTCAGATATGCAAATGGGTATCAGCACCCACTAGACTTTCTTTTATGCTGAAAGTACTGCATGTGGCTAGGTACTTGGGAAGTGTTTCAGGAGGATTGTGGAAGGCGGGGGTGGTATACACGGTTGCTGCTACGGGAAGCTATGGAGCACTTAGTAGGCCTTAAGATGGCACCTCTGTCAGCATGGGTTTCACGCTACTACAAGCTGCCTTCCCCAACTAGGCCACATAAGGATGTGAGGTGCCCTAATTCATTGTAAGGGGGAGCTGAGCTAGGTGGTTCCTGAACTACTGTCTGAGGGATTTATAATCCTCTCTCTGCTGGCCTGGCTAAGTCACCAGCCAGTACTACACTCCCCTTACAGGCCACTACTGAATGAGACATAGTCCCGCTGTAGTGCGGGTGTCCCCCCTCACAATCGCTCCAGTGGCACATTATATAATCCTTGCCATGGGGCCCAGTTCACTGGCCCTTCACACCCATAGCGTAAAACAGTTTAAAAGCATTCTGTAGACAAGATTACAATAACAGGTTACCCGTATGAACACAAAAACAACACAATTAAAATATTTACAATAGCCTTGTGGCTACTAAGATTGGGTACTCCTGGTATATATATTGGTCTCAGACGGAGCTGGCGTCCTACCACAAAGACCCAGGGGCAGAGGGGGAAGGAGAGTAGCCAAGGAGGAGGCATCCTCCCCATATGCTATTTCCCATATCCCCATACAATATCCCTACCCATGGTACAACAAAATAGATAAGTTACTAGGACACTTTTTATGGCAGGGAAAAAAGAAAGATACGCCTGAAATAAACTCAGGGCTCATTGGAAGGAGGGGGGATGGAACCTCCCATGGTATGAGGGGTGCAAATGGGCTCTCCAGGCAACACAAACCCTGAAATGGTTGGACAGTAGGGGTAATGACATGCCGCAGTGGTCTGCTATAGAGTTGGCTACCAGCGGGGTATGCAGTCCTTCTGTTATTTTGTAAGGCCCCCTTAAGACCCTGACACCTCACCCCACAATCATCCCATCTATAAAATGCAGGAATAGAACCCATGGGAAATTAAGGATGGACCTTGCCCCCTTAAGGTATATCCCTCTTTGGGGGAATCCATACATTAGGATCTGCTCAGACCCCATAATCTGGATGTTCTGTAACAGCGCAGGTATTAAGATACTAGCAGATTTGTGCATCCTGGACAATCTGACTGTAGATTCCTTTCAAGCCCTATGGGACCGCTTCGGCCTCCCGGCCATAGATCACTGGAGATATCTCCAGATTTGGAGTGCAGTTAAAACACACATTAATATGTACACTCAGGTGTCCAGTACAAAGGCTCCTGTTCCCAACTAGCTCTCCTTGCCCAGGGGTCACTCCAGTGCAATTTACTCGTCCCTCTATGCTCAAATCCCCTCTCAGTCTCAGGGCTCCAAAAATAGGTGGGAAAAAGCCCCTGACCACCGCATAACAGATAAGATGTGGGCCAGGGAATGGAATATGGCAGTGTACTTATTCAGAATAAAATCATGCACTGTTGGTATAGAACCCCTGTGGTTCTATATAAGGCAGGGCTGCTGCCCGATGACCGATGTTGGAGATGTCTAATCCAGAAAGAAGACTTATTACACCTCCTCTGGGAATGTCCCCTGATTAAGCCCCTCTGGCAACAGGTCTCCGTCCTGGACTCCCAGATCCTTCAAAAACCCCTTGCACTATCCCCAGTGGCTCTCTTGTTGGGTCTATATGAGGATGCCTCAATTCCCCCTCAAAAGGAACAATACTAGATAGCTGTTCTCAGTATGCTAGCCAAATGCCTAATCCTCTGTAAGTGGAGAATAACAGATGTCCCCTCCACTCTGGAACTCCTAACAGCCCTGTCCTTTCAAGTCTCCATGTCCAGGATGTCTCATGTTATTGCCAATACCCCCATACAATACATGGAGTTCTGGCCCCCCTGTATTACTCTTCTGAAACCGAGCGCAGGGATTGGTTGAAGCTCAAAACCCTTTAGGTTGCCCACCCCCACTATACCCACTTTTGCAGGTCTACTTATGTGATTAGACTAGATGTAGTACATTAGGACTTGTATAACAGCTAGAATTGTCTGTTATCCTGAAGATAATTAAATATAAACCGTAACAGCTCATTACCAGTTTTTTCTTTCATGATACTTTGTGTACTCCTTTGTCCCCCCTCCTTCTTCTTACCCCCCCATTATCCTTCATACACAGGCACCCCTTAAGGAACCTGTTTATCGAAGGTTTGCTCATCAGACCATCTATGACTCCACATAAAATATGTTGAACTGCTCAGCTGTCTCCTCAGGACATAGGTATGGTTATGCCTTTTCACTTTATATGTTCATTGGAGTACCTAGGTTCAATAGAAGTGTACTATAGCTAGAGTTCTGGAGTCTGCTCCTTTATCATCTGTTGTGACATGGCAGTTGTTGGAAGCCTGAGAGGATGGGATCACTCCCCGTGTATAAACCTGTTCCTTATTCTATTTCTCCTGGATAATTGACTCAGGTTCCTTCGAAATGACTTATTTAGGCTGATTACTTCTTGCACAGCCTATATGCATGTGTAACTGCCTGTGATTTGTATTAACACTGAAAATAAAAATCTTTTAACTTAAAAAAAAAAGTACCTCAAGGAAATCAACAAAGTCCAAGAGGGTAGCATCTTTCAGAAAAAGAGATGTGCAAGAACAAGGTGCACAATTTGAAGACAGAAGGGGGACGGCTCAGAGGTAATGTGAGGAAGTATTTTTTCACGGAGAGGGTTGTGGATGCATGGAACGGCCTTCCTGAGGAGGTCATGGAGTCAAAAACAGTGGGGGAATTCAAGAATGCATGGGACAGACAAAAGGCAATTCTAGTGGAGGCTAGGAGGAAGTAGGCAGATGGTTATCTAGGATCTGCAGCTTATCCATTAGGTAGGGAAATGGGCAGACTGGGTGGGCCAAATGGTCCTTCTCTGCTGTCAAATTCTATGTTTCTGTTTCCTTATCCCTTCTCCATTTAACTAATCATATCCACACCACTATGGACAAAGGCCAACTGACACTGGCCATTTTTGTTGACTTGGCCAAGGCCTTTGATTCAGTAGCCCACAAAATCCTCATGGATGATCTATCCTCCATTGGTCTCTCATCCTCAACCACTGAGTGGTTCAAGGCCTACCTCTCTAACAGATACCAGTATGTGTAGCTGGGTGACGTAAATCCCCCACTCCCCATCCAAGCTGGTGTACCGCAGGGGTCGATCCTTGGACCCATACTCTTCTCCATATTTGTAAACCACCTCCCATCTGTTACCTCTATATCATGTGTCCAAATGTATGCCGATGACATGGTGATCTTCGCATCTCAACCCTCTCTTACGCAAATCAAGCCCATCCTCCAAGCCAACTTCAAGTACATGCAGCGCTGGTTTGATGCCAAATCACTCAAGTGGAACACCAAGAAAACAGTTGCTATGGCATTTGGCACTACCCTGAAACTGACCAAACTGTCTTCACCCCCCTCCTTCTATGCCCTAGACGGCATGAAAATTGAGACTGTGGACTCTTGTAAATATCTGGGTATTTGGATGGACCCCAAACTGGACTTCTCCCTCCACCTTGATATAAACACAGCAAGCTCCACCCTAAATTGGGCATGCTGCATAAGCATAAGGACAGTCTGTTGATCCCCAGCAATTTGGAAGTTATCTCTAAGCTCATCCTCCCATCCTTCGACTACACTGATGTGGTATACAGTTTGGCACCTCAATCAGCCCTCGCTAAGATAGATACTCTGTTACATAGAAACATAGAAACATAGACTTTGACGGTAGATAAGGACCACTTGGCCCACCTAGCCTGCCCATTTCCCTACCTACAGGATAAGCTGCAGATCCTATTTAACCAACAGCCTATTTCTTCCTACCCCCCACAAAACTTGCCTTATGTCTGTCCCATGCATTCTTGTATTCTCCCACAGTTTTAGACCCCACAACCTCCTCAGGAAGGCTGTTCCATGTGTTCACCACCCTCTCTGTGAAAAAATACTTCCTCACGTTGCCCCTGAGCCGTCCCCCCTCTATCTTCAAATTATGTACCCTTGTTCTTGCACATCTCTTTTTCTAAAAGATGCTACCCTCTTGGACTTTGTTGATTCCACTGAGATACTTAAACATTTCTATCATGTCCCCCCATCCCTCCTTTCCTCAAGGATATACATATTAAGTGCCTTTAGTCTCTCCTCATATGGCTTCTCTTGCAGACCCTGCACCATTTTAGTTGCCCTCCTCTGAACCGCCTCCATCCTGTCTATATCCTTGTGGAGATGTGGTCTCCAGAACTGGAACCAGTACTCCAGATGGGGTCTCACCAACTGTCTGTACAAGGGGATAACAACTTCGTGTTTTCTGCTGGTGATGCCTCTGCTTATACATCCCAGTATCCCCCCCAGCCCTTCCTACTGCCTTCTCACATTGCTTGCCAACCTTAAGGTCATCTGATATGATTAGCCCAGGTCCCTTTCCATTTTTGTTGTTGTTACAACCTTCCCCCATGCCTTCTGCTGTTTCACCCCAACCTCCCTTACCACACACATCACTCCTCCTCTACAAAACTGTATCCCTTCCCTAATTTGCAATCTGACACCTTGCACACTGTGCCTCTTTCATCACCAAATATTGGTTCAACAACCTTCCCTCCTGTGTCTCTTCACTGATATCCCCTGCCCCCAATTCTGGTTACTTGCTACCCACTCATGATCACCGCTCCTTTGCCCTATCCCAGCCTCACTCACTCTCTGGGAAACTAGCCTTTTCCTATTGGCTCCCAGCACTTTGGAACAACCTACCTCTCTCAGAATGCTATCTGCCAATCACAGCATCCCTCAAAAAGTACTTCAGGATTCTCCTACAACCCCGTTGTCTTTGATCCCTCCCACCCCCCTACCTGAATTCACCTGGCCTCTCGCTTATACTCATTGTCGTTCGGTATACCATGTCCAATGCCCTATGTATATAAATATGTCCACTTCTCATTGTACATATTATTTATTGCTGTATTAGCTTCCCTATGCATCAAACTCAATGTCCCATTTTCTTTCATCACATGTATCTATTTAATGCTGTTTTAACTATACCATGTACCTGCAATGCAAGTGTAAAGTAAATGTTTCGAAAATGCAATGTACAAACTAAATGTTTTGTAAATGCTGCTGTTTATTATCCTCCTCCTGTATTAATGCATACTATGTCCTTATCCCCTGCCCCAGGTCACACTAGAAAATGAGCCTAGGCTCTGCGTGCCTTTCCTGGTTATCAACTTTTAAATAAATAAATAAATAAATACAATGTTTAAAATCCTGCAGGAGATGTGTTTTTTCATCTTTCATGCAAAATGACATTTCGGCCAATATACTACTTTTTATTTACTTGTCATTTAGGATTAACACTTTTGAGCTACAAGCTCTTTACATTGGTTCCACTCTTAGTGGTACATATTATGTGTATAAGGTGACTCATAAAACAAGTATCTTGAAAAGTTGGGGTTAAAATAAAAAAAATGATAATTGTTTAACAAACTTTGTATGTGTAGCCTCCCCCTCTCCGGGGGGCTTACCTTAAGTATTTCACTGGGCTCCTCTGATGCCCACTGCCTGGCAGATGTACAGTAGAGAGAGGTAAATCCATGGTTGTTAGTACTCTGCTGCTGCTGTGTGTGTGTGTGTGTGTGTGTGTGTGTGTGTGTGTGTGTGTGTGCAATGCCATGCCACCTTGCTATCTCTTTAAGAGCTCCAGCCCATGTGTACAGTGTAAATAGTCTGGGCTGAGTCTGAGTACTTCGGAGATCGTGACTAGTCAAGCATCACTCCAATTGACTCCATTCTGCCGTCGATTACAGAGCAGAGAGAGTTCTTCAATAATCTGTAAATATTTATTTCTAATCCTTACTGTTTTTTAAATAAAATAAGATGTCTGTACTGCCAGTATTGTAAGCAGTGAACTTCCCAATGGAAGCCACCATCTTTGGTCCTGGACTCCTGTTTTGGATCAGTCATAACCAAGGGGTCCTCAAGGAATCCTGACTACAGTGACTTGAGGGAAAAGCTGTGAACTTTCCTTGCTGGTTCCTAAATAAACCAATGAGGATCCTCAGACTGTGACTGACAGCCAGGTTAGCCAACCAGAATTCAGATATCCTGTTTCTTATGTAGAATGGTTTGAAACAGAGAGTCAGTTCTGCTCGAGCCACCGAGAAGGAGACAGCCTGCGGTAGGACTGAGAGAAACTGCAAAAAAGGAGGCCTGCTTTGCATCCTGTAGATCCAGTTCAGTCCAAAAAAGGGATTGATTCACTTCAAGACTGCAGCTAAGCAGCATGAAGAGGTTTCTGTAGCCAAGAGCTAGAAATTTGGAAACCATCCATTTACCCGAAAAGAATGTTTGTTGTTCCTTCTGCCATCAAGACTGTGGCCTATCACAAGTGTGGAAACATTGATCCAGGGACTCCAGTAGCAAAACAGGATCCACTCCAGTGCTGGAAAGACTTTGCCAAAGCTGAGCTGGTGGGTTCATCAGCATGTAGCCTAAACATTAAAAGATATTTCTTCAGCAGGGTGTATATCAACAACAGCCCAGCCAGACTGTTCCTGTGCCATCATCAGCATCCTGGTAAAAGACCAGCTTTGGGAGTCAGCCCCTGCACAACAATCAAATGCAGTCTGTGGCCATCTATAGGGAAAGGCCATGAAGTGGAGGTAAGTAATGTCAGCCCTGGTCCCCATCAGTATCCTGAAGGATCCATAAGTCTTGATGTTGCCAGTGCTTTCTTCCATTCGTCTGGGAACAGTGAGTAAAACCAGGGTAGCTCCCTGCAACAAGTCCTCAATTGTGAAATGGTATCATCTGATTCAATTTGCATGTTAATGTGTTTTAAGGTGACTGGGCCATCCGGCCATGGATACAAATGGTTCATGGTTTTACAAGTGTGTAGCTCATATTTAATCACCCTTCTTTCCATCAAGGGTAGAGATTCAGCAAATTTAAAATCCACTGGCGAAATAAACGCAAAGTGGCCACTTCATGTTGGCACTTCACTATGCAGAGTGCCCCACAGGAAAGGCTCACTTCGTCTTGTTATTATTACTTTGCATTGTCATTCCACCTTAAATGCAAAGTAAGGTGGAGTGACAACAATATTGGCAGCACTTCACCCACACAGTCACCAGAATTAATGTGTATCCACAAAGTGCTACCGTCTTGTGTCCAGAAAACTCCCCAGTGCTGATGAAGTGAAATGAGAGCTTAACAAGAAATGCAAAGTCTCCCAGAATTAATGGTGCACTCAGTCATGTGTGCAGTGGTCACACACAGAGTCACAAGAATTCATGTGCATCCCCAAAATGCTACTGTCTTGTGTCCCAGAAAATTCCCCAGTGCTGATGAAGTGAAATGAAAGCGTAACAAGAAATGCAGTGTCCCAGAATTAATGGTGCACAGCAAATGCACAGACAGATTAAGATTGTGCTGTGCACTCAAGGGATGCATACAAAAAGGCACAACACCACCTAACCAGTGCTCACAAGTCACAAATCCAAATCTGGAAAAGAATATATTTTTCTGGTTGGGAGATTAATGCCTGGCAGTAACAATCCACTACCAGTAAAGATACCACAAAGCAGTACAAAAAATTCATGCAGGTGCGGTGGATAGCAGGTTCACACTTCTGCAATTACTCTGTGGCACAATAAAAGGTGTCTGATTTAATAGCATGCATCGCATACACACTCACACGCACACTACAAGTAATGCGTAGCAAATTGAAAACCTTTAGTAATATAACCAGACAAATCATACACTGCTGCACCACAAACATCAGCAAAAAAATTTCAAGAATTACTGAAAATATTACTGTGTGTACATTAACACATTTATAGAAGAAAAATATAACCAAAACAGAAAGACTGCCTTTTTTTCCCAGTTAATGTACCTACACCACAAATACGCCCCTCTACCAAAGCACACTTCACAGTACACAGACTGACTATTCTAAAATAACATTCAAAATCCACACACAACAGTAAACACTCGATGATATGAGCACAGAAGGGTTTCCTACAATCGATGTACTAAATTTTGAGCAAAAAATTAAAAAGACTCAAAAAGGCATTTTAAACAGCTTTTAGAGATTTTGAATCATAGAGCTCTGAGAGCAAACTGTCTCCAGCTACCACTATACACACACTATCCAGGCCAGAACTGAGGCTGTGCAGAACAATCTAGAGCCCATGTGACCTGCAATCCCTTGAATTACTGCATAATTTCATTTGGAGCTCAATTACAAGGTGAAGTGAGGTGAATTACATTGATTTCAATGTACTTCACCTTAAAATTGGTGGAGAAGTGGTTTGAGGAAGGAGGAATAATGCAAAGTCATTGGTTTCAATGGAATTCACATTCCTCATTATGAAGTGAAGTACTCCACTTCACATTGTAGAGTACTCTGAAGATTCTGCGTTACTCCGTCAATCACTTCACAGAGCGAATTGGGGCCACTTCGCCCACCACTACTTACAGTACTGTAACTCACATGTTGTATAAGAAGGAACACAAATGTCTATGGCTGTAATTCCCTGATGAGCTGAGCCTGTATCATGAAACTCCCCAATTTAAAAATTCTTATTAATGAGTACAGTGGCGGAGTGGTGAAGCCCGGAGAGATACTACAAAACAGACTTACAATACATCCAAGTAACTAGTAAAAAAATTAATGTTGTGATTCGTGATGTGATTGTGAATCATGATTTGTCACTGCATTTGTGACTGTGATGATAAAGAACGTGATTCAGTGATGACGGTATGAGATAACCAATATGGAACTGTATTGGGAATGTAATGCCTATGGCTGTATTTCCCCGATGAGCTGTAGCACAAAACTTTCTGACTTACAAACTCTTATTTCTGAGTACAATGGTGGGGCGGTGAAGCCTGGAGAGATACTACAAAGCAGGCTCAGAACACATCCATGTAACTAGTAAAAAAATTAATGTTGTGATTCGTGATGTGATTGTGAATCATGATTTGTGACTGCATTTGTGACCATGATGATGAAGAATGTGATTTGTATCACAAGTGACTCATGATGATGGTTCTGACTTAAAAATCCATATTAATGAGTACAA
The DNA here is from genome assembly GCA_016271365.2 of Neoceratodus forsteri. Taxonomy (NCBI): domain Eukaryota; kingdom Metazoa; phylum Chordata; order Ceratodontiformes; family Ceratodontidae; genus Neoceratodus; species Neoceratodus forsteri. The sequence continues at coordinate 32,664,449 of CM028129.1, forward strand.
TGTTCATGCACCCTACCCCGGAAGGCCGAACAACTAATCATGGGTGACTTAAACACCAACTGGCTCAGCCCATCATCTGACAATATGAAGAATGAGCTTGCAGCCCTTGACCTGTCTCAAATGGTCACCCAGCCCATTAGGCTTAACAAAGTAACAGGAACTAGTTCCCTTCTGGATGTAGTCCTCTCCAACCGGCCACATAAAATAGGATCTGTACAAGTCCTTGCGGACTCACTCAGTGACCACTCCCTATCATCTGCTCTTGGTCATCCCCACTCTCAGCCCGTGTACTGCAGGACCCCACGACGCTTTTTTCCCCAGAGGTCTTGTCAACCTCAAACGTCACCTGCCCCAAATCAACTGGACCCCAGTGGCTCTGCGACCTGACATTAACTCTGCCCTAACTTACCTCACCACAGCTTTCAACCATGCCTGTGATCAGTTTGCCCCTTCAGCACACCTAAGTTAAAAACGGACTGCTGCATGGATAACCCTGCACTGATCCAACAACTAAATAAAAGAGATAACCTTTGGCACTTAGCTAATGACTCCGTAGATTGGCCGAGAGGCAAGCCTCACAGGCAGCCCGCAACCAATGCACCTGGACCATCAAGCAGGCAAAGCTAAATACTACCAGGCTGCCTTGACATCCTCCTGGGGCTCATCCAGAGCTTTCTGGGACAACATTAAAGAACTGAATGGTAAACCCCCCCTCCATCCCAGATTGTCATAATGGGGCTGTCTCGACTGACCTAACGTGTATCGCTGACTGCCTTAATAAGACTTTCACAGATTTAAGTGCTGTCCTCCTGCCCACTTTTTGACCCAGTTGCCACACCCACTCATACTCCCATTTCCAGGCCACAATTCCACTTCAAATGATCTCACCACATGATGCCAAATCTTTCTTATTAAGGTCCCTTGCCTCTCAGGGAACCCAAGTGGTGACCCTCTTGACTCCAAAATACTCCACTCACACTAGATGTCATGCTTTATCCCTCACGCTTATCATAAATAAATCCTATGCCTAGGCCAATTCCCAGAGGCCTGAAGCATGCTGAAATAACCCCATCCACAAGTCTGGGGACCGCATCTCGCCTAACAACTACAGGCCCATCTCCATCCTCCCCTTATCCAAAGCTTTAGAAAAATCGTAACACACAGCTCACAGAATACCTTTCTAAATACAACCTTCTATGTCCGGAGCAACATGGGTTTCGTCCTGGCCATAGCACATCCACTGCCCTCCTGGAATTCTCCCATCACATACACTCGCGACTTGACAAGGTCAGTTTGCAGGGCAGATTTCATAGACCTTTCCAAGGCCTTTGACACGGGTGTGCCACCCCTGCTATTACACTCCTGAGCAAACTGGGCCTCTCATCTGACCCCTTAAGTGGTTCACAAGCTACCTTCACAACAGGACCCAAAGAGTCAAGCTAAATGGAACCTTCTCCTCCAACCTACCGGTACTGTCTGGGGTCCCTCAAGGCTCTATCCTGGACCCATCTTTTCAGCCTATTCCTGAACACCTCCCAGTTCCTGTTCCAGCAAAATACTACTCTATGCAGATGACACTGTAATCCTAGCTACTCACCCGACCCACCTCTCCAAGTCATATTACAAAGCGCCTTCCTCCAAACCGAAAAATGGTTCAATAAACATCGGATAGTCCTGAATCTAAAGAAAACAAAGTCCATGCTATTTTCACATCGGCAAAACAGTGCCAAGGACTTTCCCCTCCACATCACCACCAGCATGCCCCTCCCAATTGAACAAGTAACATCTTATAAGTACCTGGGCATCACCTTTGACTCGCCTTACTTTCCATGCCCACCTCAAAGCCCTGTCATCTGCCATGAACTCCAGGATCGGGCTTCTCACCGCCACAAAGACTACCCCTGAACCCGCCTTTAAAACTAGCCATCATCACCTCATCGGTGTTATCGCTGGCTGACTACGGCTCCCAATTTACCACTGCTGCCGACGCTTCACTGCCTTAGCGAAAGTCCAGACCGCTATTAACAAAGCCTGTAGGCTCCTTTACTCGTGCCCACAGCAGAACCCACACCTGTCTGCTATACTCACCACAAATATACTCACTCTTGAGGAAAGACTGAAATATCAAACCTGCCTGCTGGCCAAAAGTCCATGTCAGGCCTTGCCCTCCTGGGGTCTCTGGACCCTTGCAGCTGGCTACCCGGTCCCTGCCACCCAAAATCCTCCACTGCCACCTTCATTGTTCCCAGGGCCAGGACCTCGCTGCCAAAGATCCTTCCATCACTTGGCCCCGTATTGTCTCAACTCCTTCCTGAATCTATCTCCAAGATCCGGGGATTGGCCACTTCAAAACCACCCTCCGTAAGCATATTATTGACAGCCGATGCTGTAAATGCTTGTAGCTACCTAAACCGTCCTGCCTCTAGCCCTCCCAGCCCCTGGCACTGGTTTTTGGTACTACATAATTGTCTAAGACTAATTGTTAGTGTGTGATGTATCTATTGCTTTGTAACAATGCGGTAACTCTACACATGTTTGTACCAGTATAGCTGCTGCCTGTAATCTTCAAGTGTGTTTATGTATCTCACCTGTATGTCCATCCCTGTCCCAAACTCACTTAATTGTTGTCTCCCCCCCCCAAATGACGAGGTACCTTTGTAAACGAGTCCATGACTCAAAGGTTGTAAAACTGATTTCTCCAATAAATAAATAAATAAATAAATAAATAAATAAATAAAGAATTGTGCACTACACCAGTCCAGTACTCTGAAGGGAAACCAAAGAAACAACTGTGACTTAAGTTACAGATGGAGATTGGGCCCTAAAGAGATGCAAATGCACAGACAGATTAAGATTGCACTGGGAACTGAAGAGATGCAGTCGCAAAGGCACAACACCTAACCAGTGCTCACCATCAGAAATTCAAAACTGGAAAAGAATACCTTTGCTGGTTGGGGAGGGCTGCTGGGGGGAGCAGTATACTGCACTGCTGCAGTAACAGTCACTAGTACCAGTACCAGTAAATATACCACAAAGTACAAAAATCACACAGCTGCAGTGGATAGCAGGTTCACATTGCTGAAATTACTATGTGGCACAATAAAAGGTGTCTGATTTGATGACACGTGTCACACACATACTCACACACACACACACTAAGTAATGCGAAGCAAATTGAAAACTTCAATAATATAACCACATATTTTGAACAAACTAAAATTATGCACTGCTGCACCACAACAATCAACAAAAAAATGGCCAGAATTACAGAAAATATTACTGTGTGTACATTAACACAGTTATACCAGAAAAATATCACCAAAACAGAAAGAACTGTCTTTTTCTCAAAGTTAATCTACCTACACCACATATACGCCCCTCCCCCAAAGCACACTTCCACTGTCTCTCAGTACACAGACTGAATGTCGTACATTAACATTCAAAATCCATACACAAACAATAAATGCTCGATGATACTGTATGAGCACAGGAGGGTTTCTTACAATCAATGAACTAAAGTTTCAGCAAAGAAAATTACTCAAAAAGGCTTTTATAATAGCTTTTAGAAGGTATAAATCATAGAGCGCTCTCAGAACAGACCTTCTCTTACTACTTCCTATACACACTACCCCGAACTGAGGCTGTGCAGAACAATCTATAGCTCATGTGACCTGAAATCTCATGAATCAGTGCAAAATTTGCCTTTGGAGCTTAAAAACAAGGTGAAGTGAGGCAAAGTACATTGTTTCCAATGTACTTCATCTTAAGAATTGGTGGAGTAGTGGTCTGGGAAGGCAGAGTAAAGCAAAGTCATTTTTTCAATGGACTTTGTGTTACCCATTATAATGCCAAGTACTCCACGTATTTGATTTAGCTCCATGAATCACTTCACGGAGCAAATTGGGGCCACTTCGCCCATCTCCAATCAAGGGCCCCAACATCAGCTGCAACACCGGCCAACCCCACGGCACCACCTCAAGCATGCCTGTTTTCTACTCTGGGTACCCAATAGTTGCAGAGACTGAGTCAGGAACTAAAGTAATTAACACGCAAATAAGCCTGTGTCAGTACAGTAAAGTAATCATTTGACTAGATTCTTACCCCTTCTTGTTTACACCCCCTCATAAATAAGTTCTGCTCCCAGCTGTGTGTGGTTGTTACAATCTCTAACTCTCTCTCTCAAATTGTCTATCCCCTCAGCCTGTGGGCCTTGCCCTGGTCTCTAGCTCGATTCTCTACCAAATTGTAATTTTACCTCTCATGCTGCTCTTTACTACTTAGTCCTCATTTTGTAGGCCATTGGACACACTTGTAATTACTTTAGCCAATATCTGTCTCACAAGTTCACTGTGTAGGATTAAACTATTCTACCCTGTAATATTTGCTTTTCATGCTGTTGTGTAAATCATTTGTAATTGATGCTTTTTATGCTATTGTGTAAATTTTGTGTACTCATTGATACTATGTAATTCCCATCACCCTCTCCCCCAGGTCGTATGGGAGACAAGCAACTTGTGCTCAGTGTACCTTACCTGGTAAAACTTTCAATAAATAAATAAATAAGAAAAATAAAATACATCTGCTTTACTGTTTTATTGTTAACCTGACTTGTGAGCACATCATTACCTGGTTTAAAGTCACTGATGCATTAGTAAATAATTCTGAAAGTTCTTTAACAATTGAAGCTGTTTCATACCGGGGGCTGCAGGGTGAATGCCAGGAGACCGAACCTGTCAGTAAGTGAACTGTACATGAGCATATCATTAATGCTGGTATTAGCCTGTATTCCAAGTGTTCAGTGTTGCAATTGTAAAACTAAGTGTAAAAGGTCACTAGGTGGGATTGTGGGTGGTTATAGCTTCCCAGAGGGCTGTACCAATTCAGTTAGGAACCCACTTAAGCACTACTCTGGGTGGAAGCACCATAAATGTATGTACACTGAGGGTAGGGAGATCCCAGTAGTAGTTAATTCCGAATCCAGGTCCCTCAACCAGTTGTTAGGGAAGCAGGCAGGGGTAGTAGCCTTTGGTATAATGGCACCAGGGTTACATGTGTAGTGCCAATTTTGACCCCCCACAGCCATGCTTTGTCATTCTGTCCCAGTACGCTGAGATTGGAGGTGACCTCAGTGACCCAACTGGATGGGGGTTGGGGGTGGTAGTAATTTTCTTTGTTCTTTTTATTTATTTTTGTGCCCTTATGATAAGACAAAACAACACTTACAGTCTACCACAACTATCACAATTTCTACTATTTGTGCATTGTGTGACAGATTCACTCTTTGCCCTGTGCATCTGTGTCTGCGGCCTCATGGAAGCATAGGATTCACAGGGCCCTGTGCATCCACAGCCCACCTGACAGTCCCATGAATTCTTCACATCTGGCACTGCACTGAAGTGCAGAGCCCTTGAACAGAGTCTTCCCTTGGTGCAGGGCATCTGCATCTATGCATTATCACTACCAAACACCTGCACAGCAGATAAGTGCAAGCAAATGTTCGGTATTGACAAATGGTTATATTTATCAGGTAAGAGTACCAGGACAAGATGAGTGCATCCTTGATTCTAATCCCATCTCGGCCCCACCATTTCATTCTTAGGAACAAGAAAGTCTGTTAGTGTTCAAGTAGACCTGTTTCTTATTTCAATTAGATTAATTTGGAGTTGAAACACAACCAGCCCTACTATTAACAGGCATAGGTTTGGCTCCAGCTGAAACTATATTCTTTGAATACTGTGTTTATCCTTTTGTTAATGTCTGATTTCAACAGGGTGTTTTAGTTTTAATTTGTTTAATTAAAACATAACTTCTTCTATTGGAAAAGTAAGTAGTTTGAAGGAAACACAGAAAGTTTTTCAGGCAGAAAAAGACTGAGGTCCATGGAGTCCACTCTGAAATTATAGCTAAGCTGATCCAATTTTATTTTTATTATTTTATAATTACTGATTTTCAATATGCTTACTATGCAAATGAAAAAAAAAATAAAATGAAACCCTTGACCTACTGCATAGTTTTAAATACTATAAGCCTGTCACTAAATGTTATTAGTTCAGTCAGTGAATAAAGGGAAAAATTAAAAGACATGGAACTCTGCTTTCATCTCTGAACATGCACAATTTTTAGATGAAATTTCAGAGTCTTTTCCTTAATAAAATATAACTTTTAATTACTGCAACAAATAATTTATGATTTTATTGGTCACAGTATGTGGATTAATGACTAGCTTGGTCATCCATTTTATGTGCTAGCACACTTGTCCCCAATTTGATTTCCTCACTATGGCCAACATGAATTGTCTTTTTATGAAATTTGTTGATGATTCAGCCAGGCTTCTTTATAACTTTGCCTAATAAATCTGATTTATATGCTTCAGAAGTGTAATCCTCCCAGGCCGTTGAACTTTCAAAGACAATAAAAATGCACATCTACTTTGGTCAAAGATATATGCAAAAGCTTTTGATAAGGAGAATCATTCCTTTTAGTTAATCAAACCTAGATTCCATGGTATAGTTCTACAATATCTGGCTTACATTAAAAGAAAGATCACATGCAGTGATAGATAGATAGATAGATAGCTAGATAGCTAGATAGATAGATAGATACTGTCTGTGGATAGATAGATAGATAGATAGATAGATAGATAGATAGATAGATAGATAGATAGATAGATAGATAGAAAGATAGATATTGTCTGTGGATAGATAGATAGATAGATAGATAGATAGATAGATAGATAGATAGATAGATAGATAGATAGATAGATAGATAGATATTTTATTTATATAGCGCCCATCTCTGAAAACTCTGGGTGCTGTACAACATAAACACACATATCATACAAAAACATTTTAAAAATACAATAAATTTAAAACAACATACACAATAAAACTGAAAGCAGCAGCTTAACTAGCCTTTATAAAGACACTATTATTTGAATGATAGATAGATAGATAGATAGATAGATAGATAGATAGATAGATAGATAGACAGACAGACAGACAGACAGACTGACAGACAGATACATACATACATATATGTGGATCCATGACTGGTTGTTGATAAAATATTTGTCGAATGACCAGACAGTGAACCCGTCAAGTAGACCGCATTTCGAGGTCGGCAGATGGGTTCCTATGGGGCAACATGTTTTTATTGAGGGGACTTTGCCCCCCGAATTCACCCCCACTAAATATAATCAACTCCAAGTTGGGGCTGATCGAGGGGGGGCCAGACTCCAAAAAAACAGTGCTGGGTTCCTGCGCTGACACTATGGCAACCTGCCGCTGTAATCGCTATAGTGTCAGTCACACTAGATGTGTCCCTGTCGGGTGAGTATTCGCATACATACTTACAAACATACAAAATTGCCAGCAGATAAAGGACTTATGGTCTATCAAATCTACTTGATTGTGCAGCTAGCGGCCCTTATACTGCAGCTGCCCCTACCTCCCGCTCCTCCAGTGACCCTCCCCATACCCTGTCCCATCCCCTTTTGAAGCAGCCTACTGTTCTACAGGATAATCATTTCCTTTGGCAATGCGTTCCATCCAGACACCACCCTCTCTGTAAAAAAGTGTCTCCTCATTTCCTTTCTGAACTTCCCCCTTCCAATCTAAGATCATGCCTGCAAGTGTCCCTCCCCGCCTTAATTTGAAAGTCCTTCCATGCTCATCTTATTTATTCCGTTCATGTACTTGAAGGTTTCAGTCATGTCCCCCATATCCCTCCTTTCCTCCAGGGAGTATATGTTCAACTCCCTCAGCCTGCTCTCATAGAGTCAGTTCCCTAGATGCTGGATCATTTTTGTGCCCTGTGCTACACCACCTCCAGTAACCTCACGTCCTTCTTCAGGTACAGTCACCAGAACTGCAAGCAGTACTCTAGGTGTCATCTAACCAGTGACCTATAAAGAGGCAGGATAGCCTTCCCACTCCTGGAGGATATGCCTCTGACAATACAACCCAGCATCCTGTTGGCCTTTGCAGCTGCCTTTCTACACTGTGCAAAGTGGTTCATTGCTCCCATTATGATCACCCCCAGATCATTCTCATCCTCTGTCTTGGCTAGATGAATCCCCCCTAACTGGTAGCTCCTCCTTGGGTTTTTTGCACCTAAATGTAGCACCTTACATATCTTGGCATTGAACCCCAGCTGCCAAGTGTCTGACCAGGCCTGCAATGTTGCCAGATCATCTTGCAAGCCCGCCATCCTCCAAAGTCATCCACTACTGTTCCCATCTTGGTGTCATCTGAAACAGACTAATCTTGCTCTTGATGCCTATTGAGATGTCTGCTATGAAGATCCCAAACAACACTGGTCCCAGTACAGAGCTCTGTGGCACCACACTTGTTACCACCCTGGGAGATGAGAGCTCCCCTCCCACCACCACCCTCTGCTGTCTTCCTTGCAGCCAGTTCACTACCCATCCCATCATCTTCACCCTCAACCCTGTGCCTTCCAGCTTATTTCCTAGCCTCCCATGTGGCACCAGATCAAAGGCCTTACTGAAGTCCAGGTATAGGACATCCACTGAATGGCCCTTGTCTAATTGCCTGGTTACCCAGTCATAGTACTCCATGAGATTGGTCTGACAGGATCTGCCTGAGACAAACCAATGTTGTCTGCTGTCCTGCAGCCCATTAGCCTCTAGGAGGGAAAACAGCATCTTCTTCATGATTATGATTGTCTCCATCAGCTTTCCCACGATGGATGTGAGGTTTGCTGGCTTGTAGTTTCCTGGATCTTCCTTGAGGCTGCTCTTGTGGATGATTATCAAGTGTGCCATCTTCCAGTCCTGAGGTACACTCCTTGAGTCTAGGGAGGCATTGAACAGGTCTGTCAAAGGTTCTGCCAGGACTTCTGCCAGCTCCTATAGCACCCTGGGGTGTATACCATCTGGCCCTGGTGATTTGTCCACCATCAGTGCCCTCAAGCCCTCCAGTACCCTGCCCACTGGGATTTCCCTGTCTGTTACTTCTTCACCCACCCCGTGTCCACCTCCCATCCCCCTTTGGGTATAGCTCCCCCTTTCTCTTTATTAAATACTGAACAGAAATACTTATTTAATGCTTCTACCAGTTCTGCCCCTGTGTCCACCCACACCCATCCCTCTTGATCCTTACTGTCTGGTCCTTACAACTGCTTTTCTCCCTGGTGTACCTGAAGAAGTCCTTCTCCCCCTCTTTGATGCCCTGTGCTAGCCTGAGTTCCCTTGATGCCTTGGCTGCCCTGACTGCCCTTGTTACCTCCCTTGACTCCTTCAGGTGTTCCTCCCTGTCTTTCCCTTTCCCTGTTTTTTTGTAACTTCTAAAGGCTCTTTTCTTTCTTACTTTTTCTATGACTCCCCTACTCATCCAGCTAGGCCTCTTGGCCTTAGCCTTCTTACTCAGGACCCCTATACATGTTGTGGTTTCCTCCACAATTTCCAGTTTAATGACAAACATACGAACATATGAACATACAAATGTGCCAACAGAAACAGACCATCCGGTCTATCTAAGTCTACCTGAGTGTGCAGCTAGCACCCCTAGTTTGTAGCTGCCCCACCCCCTTCCCTTTGTCATCCCACTGCCACCCCCATCTTCCCCTCCCACTTCTCGTTAGTGTCCATGTTTGGATGGATCCTGGCCAGATACCCCTGTACTAGTCCCCTCATCCTCCTGAAGGCAGCCCTCTTGAAGTCTAACACCCTTGTGCCTGTTTCTACTCCCCTTTTCCTCATGTTTATCATGAACCACACTTGAGTGGTGGTCACTTCCTGTCAGCAGTTCTTCCACCCACAGCTCCCTCACAAACTTACCATTCACCAGTATGAAGTCTAGTGTGTTCCTTAACCTAGTTGGCTCGTTGACCATCTGAAATAGGAAGCTGTCCTGGAAGGCATATAGAAGTACCAGCTCCTTCCTATTCATGGTGGCTGAGGAACCCCAATCTACTCCCCACAGGTTGAAATCCCCCATGATCACAATGCTGCCCCTCCTGCAGGTCTTTTTGATCTGTCTCACTAGTTTCCTGTGTAATTCCTCAGTCTGAGAGGGTTGCCTGTACACCACTGTCATCCTGAGGGTCCTATTTTTGGAGTCCTGGAGCTGCACCCATAAAGGCTCAGTGCTGCCCTCCTCCCCTTCCTCTCTGACACACTTCAGTCCTTCCCTCACACACAGTGCCACCCCCTTTCCTTTTATCCTGTCCTTCTGCAATAACCAATACCCAGTACTGCCATGTCTCAGTCACGGTAATGGGTGGCCAATGTCTCGGTGATGGCCACCATGTCTACCTCCCCAGCTGCCATGAGAGCCTGTAACTCTGCTGTTTTGTTCCATAGACTCCTAACATTCAAAATTACCACCCTCCATACTGCTGCCCTCTCTCCTCTCCCTACTAGAGCTCCCTTTCTAGCATCCCCTACTGACCTTTCCCTAAGTCCCTTGCTGCTGGTATAGGGGTAAGCTCATTCAGTTTCCCTTCCTGTGGATCTTGCCTGACTCCTGCCCACATGCCACCCCCTATTCTTGTTTGAATTCTTATTGTTTACTAAGTATTTCCCCAGTTTCTGTTTCAGTACCCTCCTGCCCTCCTCACTCAACTATAGCATGTCCTTTGCATAGAGATCCTTGCCCTCCCAGGTGCTTTCCAACCCTTCCCCACCAGCCCATACCCTTTGGACTGACACCATTCTCTTAGCCATGAGTTAGTTAGTTAGAGAGACACACAGATACTGTTGGACTATCAAATAATGGTTAAGCCTAGCCCACAGCATCCAGTGAGATATGATTCAGCTCAGAACTGCACCAGAGGCAAGTGGCTCCTGTGGTGTGCATTTTCTGGTAAGTGCCATCTTAACTTGGCAAACATTTGGAGGGGACTGTAATTTAAAAAATACCAGGAATCGGGTGGGGATTTAAGAGAAGTCGTGCAGGGAGTTGTGAATTAAAAAATGAAAAAGTTTAAATGGAGTTGCACAAGCAAGACACAAAGGGCATACTGAGGGAAACGGGAGTAGGAAACGATATTCTTGGGTTACAACTTTTTCAGATACGATTTACTAGGAGACTTTGGGAGTAACAGTGGACAGTGGGTGGTGTAGTCCAGACAGAAAAAAATAAAACTGATTTTGTTTAGAACCTGATTTTTAATTTAAACACTAACTTGCTTCCAAGTGACCTTTTGCTTTCCAGGACAGCAACTCCCTCTTGTGCACTCTCTTTCTCTCTCTCACTCTTTCTCCAGGTCAAGGGTTGAAGTAAGAGCAGATGAGGGTCACATGCAGCCAGGGGTTCAATCAAGGACTCTTCAACACAGCAGGAAAGTACTGCTTCTAGGAGGTCACACAGAGAGGATAAAAGGAACCACTCCTAATGTGCCCCATTCACGCTCCTGTCAAGCATGTGAGTGGAACAAGACTGACATCTCAGGCATCAGTGGGTGTCAGCAGGTGACAGCAGGTTATAGTTCATTTTGAAGGGAGACTGCAGGAAATGTAAGCTCTGCAGTAAAGGGAGTTCCTAGGAGGAACAGTACCTAAAATAAAGCAAGGGAGGACACACAGTGATAAGCAGGGGAATTCTATCTAGTTAGAGCACACAGAGGGAATTAAGAGGCAAGGTTAAGAAGGGAAGGTTAGAAATACTCTGTCCAGGGTAAGGGTACAAAGACACTAAAGGGATAGGCTAAATACAGGAAGGAGTGAACAGTAAAGTTAAAACAAGAGGGGGATATACATAGAAGAGGTATGTGGTCAGTTTAGCTATGGGAGGCAACATAGCATCGTGGTTAAGAGTACTGAGCTGCAAATCTGGAAAACTGGGTTTGAACCCCACAGCCACCACTTCCATACTGTGTGACCATGAGCAAGTCACTTAACTTCCCTGTGCTCCCAGGACGCACCTGGAAACAAGCTTTGGTTTAGTGTGCCTTTCCTGGTCAAAAATTGCAAACAAAAAAAATAAATATAAAGGTGAAGTGAAAGGCAGAGAAGTAAGTAGCTAAGAGAAAAACCATCAACAGGCATGCAAATACTGCAGTCTAATGGCTGTGGGACCACAATCCTCTGAGGCATGATCTGGAGACTGAGGTACTGCCCCATATGAAGGCACATGTCTAGGCTGAGAGCAGAAGCTGCTGGACTCAGGGCCAAACTGGCACAAGTACAGGGTACAATCCACATCAACTAGGGGCCACCAAGATTGCCTTCACTCCCACAAAGGAGGCCAGTAAAGTGGCAGAGCGGTTGGACCTTGGTGGGCTCTGGAAGAAGGAGAGAAGCACCTATTAGATGTTGCTGCTGCATAATTCCTTCACCATTCTGGCAGGAAGAGAAAGCCAGGAGGATAAACTCCAGGTAGTGGAAATGAAGGAGGTTAGGGTCCTCTAGTGAAGAGACCCTAAGGGGAAAGGGAGAGGCCCCCAGCCTAGGAGGAGGCATCTCCTGATGGGGACTCCATAGTCAGGTGGACAGAGTTGAGATCTGGCTAAGGGACAGACAGGGTAGTAAAGTGCTTACCAGTTGCTTCACTGGGAAAGCCTGGAGGGCAAAGCACACAGATGAAAAGGAAATGGGGAAAGGGACTTGGATATCATTGTCTGTTTAGGGACTAATGGCCTCACCAGGGAATTTGTAAGGGTGGTACAAGATAGATTTAGGGAGTTGGAGAGGGTCCTGAATCAAGTAACACACAAGGTAGCCTTTACTGAGGTGCTACCTATATATGGCCAGGGGTAGGCTAAGAAGCACTGCACCAGGTCTTTTAAGGAGTGGTTGAAGGCATGATGCATAGAGGATGGTTTTGGCTACAATGGGGACTGCAGTCCTACTGGGTGGGGATAAAGACCTGCAGTATTGAAATTATACTTTATGATCTTTGGGAGCTGGGGGGTAGATAAGGGTCCTATCCTTAAAATGAGCCCCCTTCCCATTATAAGTCAATGGCATTGATGTTTGAGCTACTGGGGCTCACTTCAGAGCTACCGGAGCCAAGCCCTGGCAAGCCTCCCTGTAATTCCAAAACTGGAGGCCTGTATAAAGAAGATTGCCTCCATCCATCCATCCATCCATCCATCCGTCCATCCATCCATCCATCCATCCAGGAGGGGAACAGCAATCCTGGGTGGAAGGTTTATATGCTATTTAATGGGCACTTTAACTAGTCAAGGGGAGACAGACAAACTGACAGAGTCAGCGATTGCACCTCCCTTCAGAAAATAGAGCAGCAGAGAGGAGAAACCCAGTGGAAATTAATTTAACAGGAGCAGATGGATATAAGGACAAGGGAGAGAGTAGGACATATGGGACAGGAAGAACTAAAGTTAAGAGACAGGTCAAGGAGGATAGGCAGAGGGACTGCTACTGCCAGTTACTTCAACACAGCTTTTACTGACCTCAGTTCTATCATCCTCACTGAGTCTACCCAGACCTTCTGCAGGGAACCAGGTCTTGAAACATCCCAGATGGTGGGCTCTGAACCAAAGAACCCTAAATTCTACATTAAAGCTTTTTCAGTCAGACACTTCAAAATACACCAGTAGGGCTGGCCCGGTGATGCAGAGGGTTGAGGCACTGGATGCCTTACCTCGCACTACGCAGGTGACCCAGGTTTGGGAATGACCTCAGGTCATCAGGGTGCTGATGTGAGGGGGGAGGATGAAGCAGGATTGAGCATGCCAGCAGGAAGCCGTCCTCTTCTGAGGATGGTGGGGTGGGTTAGTGCCCCCTGTAGTTCCGCTCCCACCAGATGGAGGTCTGGAAGGTAGCATAGGTGGATAGGGGATGGCAAAGTAATGGGAGTGTGAAGGGGCTGAGCTGGCACTGTGGGGTGCAAAGCTTGCCTCCACATGCTTGGATGGCCATATGTCAGGGCCTCGGGGGGGGTCAAGGGAAAAAAATCTAACAAAAATGCATATGTGTCCCCATCACCATTTGGCAGGAGAAGGCAACAGGGACCAAACAGCTGTATAAACAAAAAAAAATACACCAGTAGGGTACTGGACAAAATTAGGTGTGGGAGTGACTCGATTGATATGAAACTTTTTATCTTGCAATAGAGGAACTTTCCCACCACATCTCTGGAATTTTTAACTTGTCCCTGCACTACTCGCAGTTCCCAAAGAAGTGAAAATCTGCACTGGTTATGCCAGTTTTCAAAAGCAGAGACTGCACTTGCCTTGCCAATAACAGACCTATTTCTATTCTCTCTTCTCCCTGTCCAAGGCCCTTGAGAGAATAATCTCTGACCAACTTGTCACATTTCTCAAACAATACAGTGTCCAGTGTGTACAGCAGCATGGCTTCTGGAAGCTCCATAGCACCAACAAGGCCCTATTGGAGTACACAGACTTTGTTCATGAGGCCCTTGATAATGGTGACCTAGTCAGAACTGCAGATGTGTCAACCACGATGACTCACAGTAACTTGCAGTAATGACATGTCACAAAATCCTGCATGACAAAAGGGCTTAATTACCATTGACTTACAATGTCCCCTGCAGTAAATTGCAGTAATCTGTGATATTCTGCAGCATTTCTGCACTTCATCCTGGCTTGACACATCTGTATATATGTTGACCTTACTAAAACCTTCTACCTGGTCAACTATAACCTCCTACTTTGCAAAATCCTTGGCCTGGGATTTTTATGGAATACAGTTGACTTGTTCCACAGTTATGTCGCTAATTGCTCCCAGTGGGTGAAGATTGACAAATCTTTGTCTGACACAAGGGAAGTATTTGTTGGTATGCTCCAGGACTCCATCTTGGGCCCAGTTCTATTTGACCTCTTCATAAAGCAACTGTGTGATGCGTGTCTGACAGCCGGCATACATTTCTATGCTGAGGATGCAGTCATCTGTTTCAAAAACCATGACCTTGACAACCTTACTGACACTTTTCAAAGTACCTTTAGGTCACTAGGAAGCTAGTTTTCCAACAACAAACTGGTCCTCAATTTCAAAAAAAGCAAAGACCATGCTCCTGTCTAGCCTCCCACTGAAGAGGAAAGTTCCTCCCTTTGTCTTCAGAAATGGTCAAGGATATAACCTTGAACAGGCGGAGACCTTCAAATACCTTGGAGTAACATTGGATGACACCTTATCTTTTACACCCCATGTTGACATACTGGTGACCATAGTAAACATAACAGGAACAGTCTCACTGGGGATGCTAGATGCCTTATTGTGACCAGCTCCATTCTGTCAGTTATAGATTATGGGCCCCCTGTCAATTCAACAGCCTGTAACATGGAGCTAAACAGAGTAAAGCTGATCTCTAATAAGGCATGCCACTTTGTACTTGGTACAGATAACTGCACTCATAGCTGTACCCTTTACGTACTCACTAACTGGCTACATTGACCCAGTAGAATAAAGCTCTATATCTGTTTGCTAGCTAAAAAGGCACTCTTGGGTGTAACACCCCATGCCTTAACAAACTGCTTCAACACGATCTCCAACCAATACAATGCAAGGAACATGGCCAGGAATGCCATTAAGCCTCCTTTCAGGAGTACTTCAATTGGGCAAGCGATCATTTGCTGTCAAGACCACTAACTAGTTAAATGAATTGCCTGATACATTGCTGAATCTTCTTTTGTTTAATCTGTTTAAGATATATTTGCAGTCTTCCTTTGTAGTTCAATGCAATTGTAACCTTAAAAAAGTTAGTTTTTTCTGTATACATTACCCGAGACTTTTTATACAATGATCTGTATGGATTTCTTTTTTTGTTCACAACTGTATGTAACTGTTGTGCCTTAAGTGCTTTGAGCCTAATTCGACTGTGTTTCCTCTGGAACTGCCTACTGTACTTGCAATGTTTGTTTATGCCTATGTATTTGATCTGGAACCTTCCCTAACAGAAATATAAGTGTGCTGCGTAGATGCAGAATGCATGGCACATGCTTAATTGTGCAATGTTTGCATGCAGTTCGCATACACAAAGTTAACCTAAGCAAATCAGGTCTAACAAGCGCATCAGGTTGACAAGCTACGAGCTTGAAATGTGAGCAGCATGTAAGCTGGTGCAAACATCTTTTAAAAATCACATCAGGTTCGCATGTTGCACACTTTACGTGAGTGCAGAAGTTAAGCTGGTGTGAACATCATTTAAAAATCACACCAGGTTCACATGCTGTACGTTTGCCACGTGTGCAGCAACTAAGCTGATACAAATCTCATCTAACAAACACATCAGTTTCTATTTCTCATATTACTGCTAGAAATTAGAGCCTTTTTTTGCCATTAAAATACCTTTTAAATTGTTTTTCCATTAAAATTAGGTAAACTCATTAATTCTGATCCTTTTGCAAGTTGTTTAATGGCTTTTGATTTTTGTCATTGAATCACCATTAATTTATAAAGTATTGTTAGCTTACTGCATTAAATGCCTAGGACAGTGGTGCACAACTTTTTTTATGGAGGGCCAGACTGTAGACTTCAATCAAGGCTGAGGGTCAAGGGCCACTGGCCGAGCGTCACTGTAAAATGGCTTGAAGTGACAAATGTCCAGCAAGACATTATTAAATGTCGACATAAAGCAAATCAAAACATACATTTATTTAAATAATTAATTAATCTATCAACATGTTACTGAAACTAAAAACAAAACAAAAAATAAACAAAGACTGCAAGTGGAAGCTGCTAGGTCCTCGGGGGCCACAGACAGGTGCTGTGGGGGCCATTTGTGACCCCCTAAGCTGCATGTTGTGACCCCCTGGCCTAGGATATAGTCAGTCAACAGCCCCCATTCCAGATGTGTGAAGAGGGGCCTCTGTGTTGTGAAGCCTGACTTTTTGTTTTGGGCCATGCAAATCCCCTTATGCATCTTTTGTGCTACAAATGTGTTTCTCCATGACCGATATGGCTCACTTACTTTCCCTTTGCCATTTTCTATGGAGCATATACACTGTGGCCATTCACAGCACTCTTTGTACAGAGAAGGGTCTTGGAAGCATACATCATACCTTACATTTCATCCTTGAAATGAGGGACATCGACACTCAAAATGAGGGACAATGAGGGACACTGACCCTCATGATGATCAGGACACATCCTGCAACCTGGAGATACAGTACCTCAGAACACAGTGGAAACCATTGTATTTACTTGCACTGATGTTTATTTATTTAATTTTTGTTGACTGGGAAAGGAGGACTAGACAATTCTTATTTTCAGCCTCGTCCTGATGGAGGGAGATACAGATGAATGCCAACTGACATTCAACCAGATTAAGCTGTTGGTGGTATTTTTAGTGAATGTTAGCCCCTGAGAAGAATTAATTTCTACCATAAAGCAATGGTGTGTTTAGGTAGGGAACAGGAGGCAGTTGCCCCCTCCCCCTGCCTTTGTGCCTAGGTTGTTCTCATGGTATGGCAATAATGTTATTAAATTTGGATTTAATCTTTTGCACAGTAAGTGCCCCCTGGCCTGCGTTGTGCTCACACTGCAGGAGCACTCCTGACTCTAATATGTCTGTATTGTGTTGTCCACTCTCTCCACCTATTAGCGGTGGCACCATCACACATGACATGGAGGAGCTCCAGCCAACCAAGAGCACATGAGTCACATGACTGAGACAGTGTCTTTCCCACCACAGAGTATACAGGCTGCACACTACAGCTTGGAGGAGTTGGTAAACACTGAACTCTCAATAACAGTGTTGTGGTGACATATTTTTGTTGGCCTACTCTTAGTGAGTCTCTGTCTTCCTGCTGAAGGGGATGGGGGTGTGCTAGAAGCTAACTTCAATGCTAAGCTACCTACTTACTCTACTAGGTCGCCTTGCAAAAAAAAACAGCACAAGTTCCCTGTAGCAGCAAGCTAGGTCATGCAGCAGCAGTAGCAGTGGTGTGGGTGGCCTTTATAGGCCTTTATCAGTGCAGTGCAGCTGCAGCCATGGCAGCAGACTAAGCAAGAAGCAAACAACACAGATTGGGTGGGTTTAGTTGGTGAGGTGACTTGGTTGCAGACCACGTTGGGAACCTGGGATGGTCTGTTCAAGCATCCAGCTTCTGGCAGAAGGATGGAGGAGGAGTGGACTAAAAACTGGGCTGGTGGCACACTGGGTTAGGCCACAGGTTCTGGCCAGATGGCCATGTAAGAAAAAGTAAATCATTTTTTTTTACAGGGGAATTGGGGAAGAAGGAAGGACTGAAATATTGATGTGTTTTTCACATTTCTCAGCCTTTGGGCAGCTTCACGACCAATATGGGATGGATATTAAATGGAATGGAGTTGGGGAGAGAAATTGGGATACATTTTGTTTTTTGGGGTGGGGGATTCAGAACTTCAGCCAGGAAAAATCTGGTTAGTAACTAAGTGGGTTTAAGCCCAAATCTGATGCACTACTTTGGGATATAGTCAACTGAGTCTTATAGATTTAAATGTTTCATGATTTGTATATCACTTTTCAGTCACAACAAATAAGTTTTACCTTTTAGAGATGTTCCAGACATTCCAGAGCTTGCCGCCTTGGGGCTAACTAGCACCTGGCCTCCACTGATTGTTGCACCCCCCTGCTGAAATCTTAAATGGCCCCTGTGCCATATGGTATAAATTTACATAACAACCTCTGTGCGAGCAGCGTGTTTTCCATGAGGGAGGGATGGAAGTAGGGCAGAGCAGTTTTCAGGGGTAAAATGAGGGCTGTCCCTTGCATTCAGAGACAGTTGAGTGGTATGATATGCACAGCCTATTGGAGCCCCACTATAGCCAGGCTTATGCCTCCCCAGCCAGTGATGCTGACTTCTGCATCCCCATGCTAAGGCGCATTATGACATAGGGCAATGGAGAGTGCAGGGGGGTGTGCCCCATTGAAATGAATCAGGGTATTTTTTCTTAATATTTTATATATTATTGATGGAGAGTTGGAAATTAATGAAGGGCACCGCTCGACTAACAAGGGCCTTGTTTGTAGAACAGTGGCCTTCATTATTCTCTAACTTGCCATCATAATGTATAATATAGTAATAAAAAAATAACTTCATTCATTTCAAGGGGGTAGGCCCCAGCATTCTGACCTATGGACATCATCTCTTAAAGACTCCTACCTCTGGCTCCCTAGTACTGAGGTAAGAGACTCTCATCTTGTATCTATACTTGGTGGGTTGTCTGTAGCAGTGTGGCTGCACCCACTACAATGTGTGTGTGTGCATGAGGAGGGACTGGTCATGTGGGTGTGAGTGTCAAGTAATTTCTACTTTTGTGTTTGGACCTTGAAGTCTGTTTGTGTGGAAGCATTCAAAACTATGGAGAGAAAATAGCAGGAGTACATGGGGTCAGCCAGAAGTAATTAAGTAGTTTTGTGGGTATGTGTATTGGGGGTGGGAAGAACCACATGTGTTTCCATTGATATATATGCTACAGTTCAGCTGTGCAGCTGGGATGAGGGGAGACAAGAAAACTAAAATGTATGTCAGTGGCTATAAACATGCCGCATTCATGCAGATGTATGCAGATCTGTATTGAAGTACAAGCGAGCCATATGTATGAAGGCAATATAACTTAGTGGTTAAAGGCACTGAACTGCAAACCAGGAGACCTAGAGATCTGAAGTGGGTCTGAATCTCGTCAACCCCCACTTGCATACTGTGTGATCCTAAGCAAGTCACTTAACTTTTATGTGTGCAGTTATCAGTGACCACTTACTTTTTGCACATATGCCACATGCATGCAGTCTGTTCCAATTAACATAAAAAGCATGCTTTCCACGCTTGCTTGCTGCACGCATGCCACATGCATGCAATCGGTTTCAGTTTAACATTTAAATCACGCTGGCAGCACGGATATCACATGGGTAGTTTTATGCTCGCAGCATGAAAACATTTCATCTAATTATTTCTGTAAGGATCTGTAAGTGAGCACTTGTGCTCAAAGGTAATTCTTCCAAGTTTTCAATAAATAAATACATTCTGAATGTAATACTGAGAAAGGGGAAGGGAGGACTGGGGAAAGAGGAGAGGTGAAAGGTGGAAACAGGAAAGGAAGGCAGAATAGAGGGAAGGAGGGACAAAAGGCATTAAGAGTCATGAGTGCCAGCACAAGGAACCTAAGAAATACAATTCTTGAACTTGAAGCAATGGTTACGATGGGAGACCTGGATCTGGTAGCCATAAGGAAGTCATGGTGCACCAGCATCCCCAGCTGAGAAGTGGCTGTACCAGGCTACACCATGTTCTGGAAGGACAGGACAGGGAGGAAGGCTGGAGAGGTTGTTTTATTTGTGAGGGAAGATATAAATGCCACAGTGATACAGGGACACCAGGGGGATAAGAATGGACTGGAGGTAGTATTGGTCTGCTTGGAGACAGGGCCTGGGGCCCTTATCTGCATGGTGGTGGTGTACAGACCACCAACACAGGGGGAGGTGTTAGACAAGGTTTTGGGGGAGGCCACTGGCAGAATGACAAACAGTGGGAAGTATTGATTATAGGGGACTTTAATCTGCTGGATGCAGACAGAAGCATCCTGTCTGCAACAACAAGAAGAAGGGCCATCCTTGACTCCATAAATGGGGCATTTATCAGGCAGCTGGTTATGGAACCCACTAGCGATGAGGTGTTGCTGGATGTGGTATTTACAAACAGGGACAGCATTGCAGATGTCACAGTGGGTTGTCTCCTGGACACAAGCGATCACCATACTGAGTGGTTTGGCATACAGACTGGGCAAGAAAAAAAATCACACTAAGACAAGGGCCTTGGACTTCAGGAGGGCAGATTTTAAGGAAATGGGTGACTGCCTCAGTAAATATTTTGAAGGGAGGGATGATCAGGGGAGTGGAAAATGATCAAGGATGAAATAGCTAAGGCAACAGTTTTCTGTTTGAAGAAAGTAAGAAAGGGAATGAGAAGGAAGAGGCTGCTGTGGTTCTCAAATGAGGTGGCTAAGACAGTGAAGGAAAAAAATACAGAATTTAGGCAGTACAGGAAAACCCAGACAGTGGTGGACTGGGAATTGTATCTGTAACAGGAAAGGGAAGCAGTAAGAAAGGTGAGAAAAGGCAAGGCACAGACAAAGGAGAGAATCACTAAGCAGATCAAAATAGGGGATAATACTTTCTTCAGGTAAATGAGTGAAAAGTGGAAAGCAAGAGGTGGGATAGTTAGATTTAGGAGGGCAGGGGGACTGTGCAGAAGCAGATCAGGAAAAAGCTAAAATTTGAACTTAAATGTTTTATTAGTCTTTCTGTTACACAAAACACAAAACTTACATGAACAAGGCAGTAGCCTCACACAGACTGGAGGTAGTAAATGCTTTGCATGAGCTGGTACAGCTGGTATTCTGCAAACATTCTATTGTAAAATGTACATACCTACACTTGGGAGCATGGCCCATAGAATGGTATACCATGATGGTAGTGATTATAAATGAGCGACTGTTAAAACAGTGACTCCTTTATAGCATTATCAGCATCAGCTACATTGCAAGGGTAGTGATGTTATAGTGAGGAAAGTGATCAGAAGGGGAGGGATAGGAGGGAGGGTTTGTATGGGTAGGGGATCACCAAGTCAGTAAGTGGTGTGGTGGTGAGGGTGGCTGGCTATGGTGCAGCAGGTATTGGGTTTGGGACCTGCTGGGGCTGACTGTTTTTCTGCTACTTGTGGCTCTCTGTTTATTTTTTTACCACCCATGTCTTTCCCCATCCTTGACACCCGCCACCCCCCTGGAGTTAACAATCCTAATTTAGTGGGGTACAGGGGGCATGAGGGGGCACAGCCCCCCTCACAAAACACTTAATAGGGCCAGAAGTCAGATTGCTTGGATTTATACATGCTGAAATCCTTTTCAGCGACATTTTATTTATTTAGCTTTTGTTGATCAGTAAGTACACTAGACAAGACAATTGCCAATTTTCAGGTATGACCCGGGAGAGTACAGGAATTACAGATTTAAATACATAGGACAACATGATACAGATTAAAACAGCTTACAAGTCATGTGAGGACTACATGATATAGATTAAAACAGCTTACAAGTCATGTAAGGCATAGTTTTGTACAGTATGTACACAACAGAATAACACATGTAGCAACTAAGAGCAGTACAAAAGGTATAAGTTGAGATGCAGCAACACTATTTACAACTTTAAAGGCCCCAGGAAATTGAGACTTTTGTCCAGAACACATCCAGGAGAGAGGAGTGCTGTGAGGGGTCAGGATAGATCACGGGGGTTTGGGGCAACCACAGCCTGAAGAGAGGTTGAGGTGGTTCCATAGGGAGGATTGAAGGCACACCTGTGAGTGGGAGGAGCAGACCTGGGCAGGGAATGCGTTCCACAGTCTGGGAGCACATGCAGAAAAATCTCTACCCTCCCATTAGAGTCTGGGTAGCAGGTATCTTAAGGATGGCGGGCCCCTGAGACCTGAGGGGATAGGATGAGGAGGCAGCCGGGACAAGGAATTTCGCCAGCTCTGGAGGGGTGCCAGTGCCAAGGACTTTTCCCGTGAAGCACCCTAGGACAAAGTCTATGTGATTTGAGGGGAAGAGCCAGTTCAGCTTGCTATAAAGGTCACAATGGTGGGTGAGACGAGGGGCAGCCAGAGCAAAGCGGCAGACATTGTTGTTGGCAGTAGACCACCTAGAGACGTGAGCTTTGGAGGAGCGGGCAAACAAAAGGATCCCACAGCAGAGTGAAGGGAGGAGCACACCTCCGGCAAGAGCAATAAGGGCAGCAGGAGTAAGGTTGCTTTTTGATCTGTAGGCCAGCCCCAGTTTGCAGTTGATAGTCTTGCATATATTCTGAATATGGTGACCAAGGTCAAGCTGCGGGTCCAGCGTCACCCAAAGATATTTAAAGTTGTCAGTAACAGGGATCGGAACACCTTCGGTACCAGCAAAGCATAACGGATCAGGAGAGGCCTTAATCTTGGCCTGGGACCCAAAGAGCATGGCCTGGGTTTTTTTTAAGATTAAGAACCAACTTATGGGATGAGATCCAGGACTGAATGTTCCCTAAGTCCTCACTCAGGTGACGATTAATGACCCCTATCTCCGGGGAGTGAATTTGGATGACCAAGTCATCTGCATAGAGGATTGGCTTACAGTGGACAGAGGCACCGGGGAGATTATTTACAAAAATGGAGAAGAGCAGGGGCCCAAGGACAGAGCCTTGGGGGACACCCATGGTTACAGAAATAGAGCCCGAGAACTCCTTGCTATACTTAACAAGCTGCTTTCTACCATGTAGATAGTTGGAGAACCAACTGAGCACACCAGGTGATAGACCATAGGATCTAAGCTGAGTAGAGAGCATGGCAAGATCAACAAGATCAAAGGCCTTGGAGAGATCTATAAAGATAGCCCCAGAGAGTTTGCCCTGGTCCTTAGCCACCCTGATCCAGGATGAGACAGTGACAAGGGCAGAGGATGTGCTGTGCCCCTTCCTAAAGCCATGCTGCACAGGTGACAATAGGTCATGTGATTGCAAGTATTCTGAGAGTTGCCCTGCCACAACTTTCTCAAGAAGTTTACTGACTGCAGACAAAATGGATATCGGACAGTAGTTTTCAATTAGTTTGGGGTTCCCTGTTTAAGGATAGGGACCACCCTGGCGACCTTCCATATGTCCGGAATAACACCAGATGATAGGGACAAATTGAAAATGTGGGCCACCAGAGGGGCAATATTAATAGCACCAAGACTGAGGAGCTTCAGTTCCAACCCGTCATGGCCAGCACTCGAGAAGGGAAGAGGCCCGAGAGCAATCTCTGTACCTCTTGCACCATCACAGCCTTAAAATGAAAGGGCGGGTGGGGTGATAGAGTGGCTGGGACCTGTTCACCGTTATCACCTCCACCAGGTGTGAATGACGAGGTGAAAGCAGACAGGTCAGAAAAATACAGGTTAGATGCATTTGCGATGGTTAGCGAGTTGTTGCAGCTAGCACCATCAATAATCATATCAGAGGTCTCACCACTCTGGGAACCACTAACTATGTTTTTAATGTTCCTCCAGAACCTCTTGGGGTCCTTGGCTGAGTTCATCAGTACAGTTTTTCAAAACTCACTTTTAGCAGCCCTTATAGCCTTCTTACACTCATTTCTGATTTTCCTGTACTGCTGAAATACTGCCTGATCCGCCGTGGCCTTGAATTTTGCCCAGCACTTATCTCTATACTTCATAAGGGCTAGAAGGCTATCATGTAACCACTTTGTAGCTGACCCCTGACCCTCAGTCTGTTGAGAGGGGCATGCTTATCCTGCAGAGCCCTAAAAGTGATGAGGAAGTGACAGACAGCAGATTGAGAGTCCTGGGCATTCCATACTGCAGACCAGTCGGTGTGCTGGAGATCATCATGGAAGGAGCCAAGATCAAACCCAGAGTAGTCTCTGACCTGAATGATCTTATGTGAAATTTTCAGGGAGAGGATCTTCCATACACTGTACATGGGGAGAGTGGTCAGAAATGGAGTCGGGAAGGATGCCCGACGAGTTGATCCTCTCTGGTCTGTTTGCCAGGACCCAGTCCAGAAGAGAGCTCACGCCACCACTGGGTAAGCACCTGGTAGGATCCTTGATGAGCTTTGACAAGGGGAGACCAGCAAGCAGCGGCTCAAATGCTTTGGTGTTACTACCAAGCCAGTTAAGGTTGAGATCACCTAGGTTAATTAGCTCATTATGCCGGGTCACAGCACCAACTGAGTTGAGGAGGACGGACAGCCCCTCTAGGCCTCCCTTGGGAGGATTGTAGGTAAATATGACATGTATCTTTTTGGTCATCCCAAGCAACAGTACCATGTGCAGTAACTCACAGTGGGACTGCAGTGGCAGTTGACATGGTAAAACTGACAGATTGAGGTGGCTCCTGTAATAGATCAAGATGCCACCCCCCCTCTTTTTTCCTGAACGATCAAGCCTGATGAGGTCCTAGCCAGGAAGGGCACACACAGAATTTGGAGTAGAGGGTTTTAGCCAAGTTTATGTTATGCCTAGGATGTCAGGACTGTGGTAGGTGACCCAAGCAAGAAGTTCCGCCAAATTGGGCAGGAGGCTACGAATATTGAGATGAGCTATTTTCAGCCCTTTGACAGCCGACCAGCCCACCGCTGAAGGGGAGGCTTGACAAGTTCACTTGTAGCTGCTCCTTCCGCTGCTGCTGCTGCCCAGCTCCTACGTTCTTTTCCCCCAATAAAAGTGTCTATTTTCATCAGGGGAGGTTACTCGGTTACTCGGTTAATGGACAAAAGAAGGCCAAGGCCCATCAAGATTGTCCTCCACACCTTGTGGATCACTGTTTCATGTCATGTTATTATATATTATTTAGAAGCCATTTGTCTAGTTTTGTTTTAAAATTATTAATACTATCACATTCAACAATGTAATGTGGTAAAGAGTTTCAAATTCTTGGAGCTGTGACAGTAAAAAAATGCCGTCTTTTGTTTGTTTTGGTTCAATCAATTTCTATTTGCATATTATGATTTCTTGCTGCAATTTTCCTTCCTGTAAATGATAATCCACATAATTCCATTAAGATTTTGGAATGCACTATCTTGAAAAGTTGAAGTAAATTACCTCTTGTTCTTCTAAGACTTAATGAATGCAATCCAGTTTTTTGAAGCCTAGTTTCGTAATCTAAATAAGAGAGATATGGTACAATTTTTGTTGCCCTTCTCTGCACCTGCTCTATCCTAGTTATATCTGTAATCAAGTAAGGATTCCAAAAGGGAGATCCACAATCCATATATGGTCTGATACGTGATTTATAAAGAAACATAATGCATTCTTCAGATTTCATAACAAATGTATTGTTTATTCTACGAAGAAGCGCATTGGCTTGGTTAGCCACTTTGTTACAATGATCAGCAGATGACAGTTTGTTGTTTACTAATATTCCCAGATCTTTTTCCACAACTGACTCTCTTATACTGATATTATTAAGAGAGTACAATTGTTTGGGGTTATTTTTTCCCATATTTGAAACTGCACATTTTGAAACATTAAAGGACATTTGATTGGTATTTGCCCGCACTCAATTCTAGCAAGATCTTTTATTAGAATGTTTCTGTTTCTGTTACTATCAACTGGGCCTCCCAACTTAGTATCATCTGCAAATTTTGAAATAATATTGTTCAATGAAATTGTCAGATCACCATTGAAAATATTGAATAATGTCGGTCCCAGAACGGATCCCTGGGGAACACCACTCGAGACTATACCCCATCAGAAAGTTCACCATTAACCCTAATAGTCTGTGTTCTGCAATTCAGACAGTTATGGACCCAAGAAACAATATTATATGAAAAGCCCAATTGAATTAATTTATTTAACAATATGAAATGTGATACCTTATCGAAAGCTTTACTGTAGTCTAACAAGATAACATCAACAGGTATATTAAGGTACAGGTATCTACTAATCCTGTTGTAAAAGGATAACAAGTTGGTTGCACATGAATATCCAGATTTGATCCCATGTTGTGTTATATCGCCAATATTTAGGGACTGCATTTCTTCCTCGATAATGAATTTGATCTTTTTTTCCAGTAATTTACAGGGAATAGAGGTAAGCCTAATGGGCCTGTAGTTTTCTGCTTTTGAATGAGATCCCTTTTTAAAAATAGGGGTAACAATAGCTGTTTTCCAATCCATGGGAACTGTAGTTTCCTTAAGAGACTTATTAAAAATAATGGTAAGTGGTAATGCAATAGCATCAGATGTACCTATGAGGAATTTAGATGTTATGTTATCTGGACCTGGGCTAGTTGTTTTTTTTAACATATCTAAAAGTTGATATGTCTCTTGAAGTGTAACAGTATAGCTAAGTTTGTTACCTTTGTGAACAAATGGTACATATTCTGGTCCTTGTTCAAAAACTGAGCAGGAATACTTATTAAGTTCCATAGCTGCCAACTTATCTGAAATTATTGTTTTATTGTTTATAATTAGTGGGCCTATACTTCTAGTATCTCCCTTTTTTCCATTCAGATAAGAATATTAACTTTTATGGGAATCTATGGAGTGGGCAATTTTAAATTCCAAGTTATGTTTAGCTAATATTATGGATTTCTTTAACTCCTTAACTGCCTTTCTATAATTTAATAATATTCCTTCTTTCTGATCTGATTGACATTGTTTTAATTGAGTAAATAACTTTTGTTTACGTAAACTTTGTTTTTTGATAGTGCAATTGTACCATGCAGGGATTTTCCCTTTTTTGTTATATTTCCTTCTTATTGGTACATATTGATTTTCTAATTCGTAAATTATATTTTTAAAGGTGTACCACGCATCCTCGATATTTAATGGAGAAAGTAATGGATTCCATGAAATAGCTTTAAGATGCTCATTAATTATAGAAAAATCTGCTTTGTCATAATTTTTTAACAAGAGTTTGTTCCTAGGGGTTATGTATTCCAAGGGAATTGTAAGAAAAATTGTCATATGATCACTATTACCTATTGGGTCAATTATGCGTAAATTAGTTACAGATGTTACCATATTTGTTATAACTAGATCTAATATATTGGTACCTCAAGTAGGTTTTCGTACTAATTGAGAAAGACCCAACTCTGTAATAGTTGAGGTTAACTGTATTTCATATTGATTTGACCCTGTTAAATAATCCCCATTAATAGATGGGAAATTGAAGTCACCCAAAATAATTACTGAGCCCTTATCTGCTAGCTGGGAGATCTCTATAGTTAGTTGTTTACTATAACCAATATCTGAGGAGGGTGAACAGTAACAGGTACCGACCAAAATCTGAGAATGACCGTTAGGTTGCAAGTTCACCCAAATGTTTTCTGTCTGTGAATTAATTAAAGATTCAGAGGATGGAATGACATTTGTAACATATAGACTCACACCACCTCCTTTTTTATTATTTGTTCTATTTTTGCTGTAATGTTTAAATCCAGGGATCTCCATAATCCATTGTTTATTGGAATTTCCCCAAATTTCCGTTATGGCTATTAGTCCTATGTTTAATTCCTGGATTTTTATTTCTAATTCTGCTATTTTTGCAATATTAAGAGACTGTGCATTGAATGATAGAACGTTTAATTTATCTGCTTTTAATAAGTGAGTCTTTAGAGATGTCAGTAATGTCCTTGTCTCTCCCTTTGGTGATAGTTTAAATGATTCTTAATAAAGTTTGAAAATTGACATCCTAAAAGGGAACTCCCCCTTCTGCTGAGGTGCATACCATCCCAACAGAACAAGGATGGATTTTCATTAAATTCTTCCCAGTGTGTAAGGCAGGCAATATCCTGCCTATAGCACTACTTTCAGAGCCATTCATTTAATGCTCTGATTTTATTTAGAGTTTGATTAGTGGCTCTAGGAACAGGGATAATCTCTGATATAGAGATACTGCATCCTCTCTCTGTCAGAATATTACATAATGAGACAAAGTCCTGTTTAATTGCTGAAGGGGTATCTTATTAATATCATTAGACAGTATAGCGCAGTGGTCTAAGGCTCTGAGCTGCAAATTTGGGGACATCCAGCAGACCAGACCTGGGTTTGAATCCCACAGCTTCCACTTGCATACTGTGTGACCCTGAGCAAGTCACTCAACCTCCTTGTGCTCCCAGGTCGCTCCTGTAAAAAAGCTTTCAGCTTAGTGTGCTATACCTGGTTAAACAACTAAATAAAAAAAAAAAAAAAATTAGTACTAGCATGAAAAATCACCAAGGGATTTTCGCCTGCTGCTTTGAGGGTGACTTTAGTCATGGAAATTATGTCACAGACTCTGGCCCCCTTGTAACTTGAGCAGGTGCAGTTCTCCTTGTCTGGGTTACAGACAGCACGATCAATGTATTTAATCATTGACTCACCCAGTACATAGACCTGTCTGTTAGTTGACTTCATGGGGAGGTGTTCATTTGGATTGTGGGGAACCTGTGTGACCTTAGTTGTCTTTTGTACATATTGTTGTGTAACCAACAATGGGATATTATTAGAATCTGAGGTTGGGTCAAGATATTCTTTGTTTACTTCAATACACTGTTCATCATTATAACTGGTTTCATCAATTGTAATCAGTCCCAGTTGTTCAAAGCAATTATGTAATGGAATCAGCGGGGATGACTTAAACTGCATTTTCTTTGTCTGTAACGATGTGTTATGTGGAATAATAGACCAGGGTATTTCCTCAGTTACTTGTTGTGATGACAAGGATGGTTCATGGGGAAAAGGAATAGAAACTTTAATAGAACCCTCTGATTTAATTGGAGACTCTAATATGGGTCTGAATGGTATAGTGTTATTTACAAGATTTACAACATCTGTTTGAGTGGTGAAAATACTATTAGTTTCCAAGAGGAGAGACATATGGTCTACATACTATTTCAGTGCTTCAATTTCCTCATTTACTGCCATTTTAGGTGTTTCTGTGCCATTTGACACCCTGTTTTGGAGGCGAACAATTTCTTCCTGTAGAGTAATGACTAATTGACATCCCTCACAAACAAATTTGGCTGTATGTTTGCCAATAGCATACATCTGGCAGGATGAACAATAATTGTTTGCTCTCTTCATTGTTCTATAGTGTACCAGCACAGTTATAGTGTTTAGTATTATCTTGTTGTTGCAATCAAGGGTTGGCCTCTGACCCGATGTACCCAGTGGAAACGGTAGACACGTGCTATGATGCGCGTGTCTCTGCGCGCATCTCCGCGCTGCCCCACTCGCTAGCGCGAGTCTTTATAATGCGACAAACTGGAAGTGCCTAATGGCTGTGCTTTCAGAAGCGCTACGTCTACAGAGTGATTAATAAAGTTTAAAAATGATAGAGTTTGTTAATGCAACACAGTTTCAGTGTAGTATAGCACTTAAAAGTGCTTTACAGCAGTGATAAAGCACCCAGAGTTGTGAGGGATATCTGGGACTGGCAGACCAGACCTCCAGAGTCCCACAATGCTCTGCCTGATCACCAAAGAGCCTTGGTTGAGGGATGGTACCATCAAAATACAAATAAATCAATAATTACAAGTTTAGAGCACCTAAAATGGTATATATTGTGTCTATATCTCTCTCCAGAGGTTCGCAGTAAAATAACAAGCTTTTACAGATTGCCGGCGCCTCAACCCCGAGGTGCTCCATCTTCCGTCGGTGTAGGGGGAGTCCCTGGCAAGAGCTGCCCTCTACCCCCGGTGAGATTCGACAAACACAAGTCCGATATCGGGCCAGCCTTTAAACCAGGCTGCCCAAACGTCACTGCTGCTGTAGCCAATTTGGCGCTGCTGCATTTTTCAAACTGGCAGTTTGGCGCCAAAGGTTGCTGGGGCTCTGGTTTTGGACAAAGGATTGGCTGGCAAGACAAACAAGTTCACTTGCAGCTGCTCCTTTCGCTGCTGCTGCTACCCAGCCCCTACATTCTTTTCCCCCAAAGAAAGTGTTTATTTTCATCGGGGGAGGTCAGCCCGGCTTTTACAGATCACCTGCGCCTCAACCCCAAGGTGCTCCGTCTTCCATCAGTGTAGGGGGAGTCCCTGGCAAGAGCCGCCCGCTCCCCCCAGCGAGATTCATCGAGCACAAGTCTGATATCAGGCCAGCCTTTAAACCAGACTGCCCAAATGTCACTGCTGCTGTAGCCAATTGGGCGCTGCTGCCTTTTTCAAACAGGCAGATTGGCACCAAAGGTTGCTGGGGCTCCAGTTTTGGACAAAGGGCAGGCTGGTGAGACAAACAAGTTCACTTGCAGCTGCTCTTTCCACTGCTGCTGCTGCTGCCCAGCCCCTACATTCTTTTCCCCCAAAGAAAGTGTCTATTTTCATAGGGGGGAGGTCCAGCGGCTTTTACAGATCACCGGCACCTCAACCCCGAGGTGCTCTGTCTTCCGTCGGTGTAGGGGGAGTCCCTGGCAAGATCCGCCCACTCACTCCTGGCGAGATTCATCATACATTTGCTATGATAGTGATTAGTGTATTGCAATCGCTGTCATAAGATGGAACCCCATAGAACAGAGGAGGTAGTATAGTCAGACCAATTGGCAAGGCTGCACTTGATCAGGATTCCATACCTTCTGGTGGGGCATTAAAAAAAGTCACCCAATCTACAATGGAGAAATACATCCACAAAATACCATAGCAGATAAGCTAAACTGACTCACATGCGATTATGTCATATATGAGTTAGCAGTTTGGAAACCAAACTACAAAGCAAGCCAGAAGCACCCTTGGCTGCTTTTCCTGAGTAAATTGACTGAGGGAGTATATATTTTATTAGCCTATGCCATTGTTTGGTGCTATATTGCTTTGGTATGGCTCCCAACATTTCAGAAAACATATTCTTTGTTGCTGGATAGCATGTGAGCACCTGTCAGATTCATAGATATTCAAAAGTGAGTTAATAATGTCTCAAATTGTAGGGACTTTAGTGGTTCTCCATCTGAATACCAGGGAACGTTTGCTTGTGTACTAAAAATCATCAGCCACCTGAGGTCAGGAGGAGCTAGGTGGGGTGCTTCAGACTCTAAGCCTAGTAGAAACAGAGGGAAGAGACTGGTATTGTTTTGTGAAGTATCCTACTGGCTGCTTGGCTGATTTGCCACCACAGGGGATATATTTTGGGGCACTTCCACATAATATGGTAAAGATCCCCCCCTTGGGTTGATGACATCCCTGGCAGTTATCATAGGTTATGAGTTTGGCCTTGTAAATGGCAGCTGGAGTCTTGTACCGTGAGTCCAGCAGTTTGTTATGTATTAATCTACTGCAGGCCTCCTTGTGGGTTTTCCAGTATATCCCAAAATCCAACACTACTCCCATTGAACATCAGAAATGGTCATGTTCACAGCATTTTTCCATTTGTTTTTTGATTCCTGTGTTTGATTGGGTAATGAGTCCCTAAGACATAAATAAATCACTCCAGTACTACCTTTGGTGAGGGCTAGCCATTTGGTAAGCAGGGAAGGTAAATAATTCAGTATTCAGGATAAGGAGAGGAAGGTTCTCACTGCATTTCTTGGTTTCAGATATCTCCAGAAGTCCTGCGAGGGTATTCCTCACATTTGTTGAATATTTTGAAATGTGTCCACCCTACCTGAGAGGGGTTTGAGAACATCTTTAATTTAATGTATGCCTTTGGTGGCTCAGAGGGGCCAGAAAATGGGTTGTCTATCAATTAAGAGTTTTGGGTTATGCCACAAGAGTGTGTAAGGAGGGGGTCGGTTATGATTTGAGGTTTTTTTGCAGTAATCTCCAGTATTCGAGTGTGGGACCTATGATAAGGTGAGAGTGGTATTGCTGAGACTGGCCGGCCCATAGTAGGGAGGCTAGTGTGGGTATTTCACTCTGTTCCTGCTCCATCCATATCTGTTGAGGGGAGGAGTCTGAACTTGGCTGGAACCAGCACAGTGTTTTTATGTTTGGAAGGCCAGTTTATACCCTGCGATCCATGGAAGGGCTCATACACCCACCCACCTTCCAATGCGCCCTTAGTTTATTTTGGCAGCATCGTGGCCTCTGTCCATTCCATAGAAAGGCGCCAATCATGTTGTCAATTTTCTGATACCAGAAAGCTGGAGTTTCCAGTGGGATATATGACAACAAATTGAAAAGTTTTGGGACCATAGTCATTTTAATGGTGGCTACTTTCCCGGCTATGGTTAGATTGAGGCACACACAATGATGTAGCTCAGCTTTACACTCAGTCAGTAACGGCCTGAGGTTTCTCTCCCAGATGGACTCTATTTTGGTTACAATTCTAATTCCCAAATATATGATTTCTTCCTGATTCCACTTTAGGCCATAAACTGGAATATTCTGTGACTGACATGAACGATTAACGGGGAGAATTTCTGTTTTTGATTGGTTCACTTTTAGGCCTGTGTACTTTAAGTCTTTCAGGAGGTCCAGCAGCATCCCCAGCAAACATTTAACATCTGCTAGAGGGATTAAGAGATCATCAGCATACATCAGTGTTAAGTGCTGGTCTCTCCCTATTTGTAGGCCATGGACATCTTTGTGCTGCCATATAGCTGCAGCTAGAAGCTCAACAGCCAGAACAAAAAGTAAGGAGGATAGGGGACACGAGCTAGCCAACTGCCAATCATTATTTGCAATATATATTTCTGTTATATATTGTTTTATGGGATTTCTGTGTATGCCCATGCCAATGTTAATTCAAGGCATAGGGAAAGACTAGATTTTTTTGAATGGGTGACCTTTTGACTTAAAGGCCACATGCTTGCCGGGAAGGGAAATTTTAATTCCCAGGTTTTTTTGACAGAGATGTGCCAAAATTCATTTACCTGCCATAGAAATGCACAACAGAAGCAGACTGCTTGTGATCTCATGAACTATTATAAGTATATCACATTTTATGAGGGAACAGGATGTTTGAGCCAGGAATTGGATGGCAGATTACCATTCTAGCAGTATGATGTGAAATTCTAACATGACACTGAATTAGCTTGCAGGATGCTATAATGATGCATCAAAGTTTTAACAGTGACTGTACTATTACTAGTTAATAATGGAGGCAGAATTTGTGTTGAAGCTGAGTGACATCACCAGGTGGCCAGGAAATTGTGGGTCACTGATAGGAAAATTGATTACCTTGCAGTTTTCTGAAGGATAGTTAAACTCTCAGCACAGTCACTCAGAGTCATTCTGGTTTTGGACATTCTCCTGAGCACAACAGAACAACTGCTAGGTTTCTACACAAGGACTGAGATCTTTTGCCAACCAAAGATTCTCTGAACTTTGAAACTCATCTTTAAGGTAGAGATGTAGTTAAACCAGTTTTAAGGTGTTTATACTATATTATTTCCTATTCCGTTTATTATCCTGTAATCTAAATTAATATATGTTCTCATTTACTTATTACTGCATTTATTTAATTATTTTAGTAAAGACTTTTGTTTTTTTTCTAAAGAAATTCTGCCTGCATGAGATTTCATATGTTGTGTATGTAAGCATTAAATCATGACAGAGCATGGTTATACTGTAGCATTAATCCATGGTTGGACTGGTTGGAGCACGAGGCCAAAGACTGACTGCATCCAACCTGCCAACCATGGATTAATGCCATGAGTAGAACCATGCTCTGGAGTGGTTTAATGTGCTTGTAACATGGCAAGTGCAAGGTAAGTAAGCATTAAACACTGTTTCAGTTAAAATCCAAGAATTATGAGTAGAAACACTGAATTTCCTTTGAAAAAGCATTTTATGGATCAGCTGTGCTGTTTGCAAAGGCTCACTATATCACCAAACATGTGCATGCACCTGGCACAGTCGACATACATTAATGCAGTGACTGCCATTGTGACTACTACTGTGAAATAAATTGTGTAGTCTTTGTATATAGATTACCTTAACATTTAGTTATGTCATATTTTTCAACACCTGAGGTTCAGGAAGGTTGCACCGCTCTTTGTTATTCTCATCAGTTTGATTTAGAGAATCGGTTGCTGTGGATGCTGGGAACGTTCAACTGTTGTTTGATAGGAAGTTTGGGGTTGAGAGGAACCAAGATGGCAGCACACTATGCTGTTGAGGAGTAACTGCAGGAGCAGGAGCAATGAGACACTTCCATTTTTTTAAGAACAGTTATACCACCGTTATCGCACTCATTTATTTTAAACTCACTGCTTTTTCCAGACTTTCTTGACTGCCCTTGGTTCCTGGTAATTGTTTCTGTCTTTTTTTGCTTGTCTACCTGTAACTTTCCTGAGCTGAGTCCAGAGCAGTGGAGATGCCACCAGTGGCAACAGAAGCCAGGCCACCCTGCGGAGGGTTGGAGAGACAGAGAATACCTTGACTGCTCGCTCCTCTGTCTGTTTTTCTTCCTAGTGTTTCACTACTTTGCCTGTGGCAACAGATTTAGAAGGGACTTTGTACATGTGCTGAAGATTATATGTGAGCTGAAGAGTGGGTGAAGATAAATGGAATTCGGAGAAGTGCACAGAGAGTGTTTTGAGCCGATAGAGCTGGTAGAACTTCTAGAGTGAGACTACTGATGCCTGGGTAGCCAAATGTAATGAAATATAGTGAAATGCTGGAACAAAACTGAATGGATTAATTGTTCTACAATGAGATATCAAAAGGGGTAATTTTTCTTTTTTCATATGCTCTTGTTTATAATTAGGACATTTTTAAAAAATGTTTAAAAACACGGCTACTTACTACTCGCTATCTGCTACTGCTTTAAATCACTTTAAAGCACTGTATTTTACAGTCACCTAGTCCAGATACTAGACTTTTATTATTTTTATTAGAGTTTTCTTTTCTTCTTTATATATTAATAGTGTAAGGAGTGTAGCTCGCTCTAGATTGGTCCAGCCTGTGAGGTGACTATTTGCATATAGCACATGCGTGGTGTTCTATATTCAGATCACCATTTTCAATGAAGCAGGTGCACAGCAAGTTATGGAGCTAGATGCTTTCTCCCTCTAATTTTATTAGCACTTTTAGCACCCTAAGCACTTTAAGATTGCTATTTTAGCTCACTTGGTCTTGCGACCTGGTGTCGGGGTGCTGATCCGACAGCGCTTGTTCTCGGAGTGCTGGTGGCAGCTGTCCTGGGAGTTACCCTGTTTTAGACAGCTAGGATAGTTGATTCAGCAGAAAGCAGCAGTGCTGACAGAACATTTTTTTCCTGGTCCTGTGCTTGTTTGACCATGGAGGAGATGTAAGCCCCTTTCTTTTTTATATATTCAAGAGATGTTGGAGTAGGTTGTAGAGGGGGTTTGACAGCTGTAAGAAGTTTTAGCACTCACTAAGTAGTATCGGGGCTTGTAGCTTTTGCCTTATTTGGTACATTTTTAGCCTGTGCAGTTTACTTGGCAGATTTCTCTCTTATTTTATTTTTCATAGTTATATGCTCTTTGAAAAGGTGGTAATGGGTTTGTTCTTTGATCTTGCAGATTAGTGACCAAGAATATTGGTATCACCACCAATGAGTCTGGAGCCTGCTTATTACACATACACCACAAGAAAATGTTTTTTTTACTATTTATTTAGTTGTTTAACCAGGTATAGCACACTAAGCTGAAAGCTTTTATACAGCAGTGACCTGGGAGCACAAGGAGGTTAAGTGACTTGCTTAGGGTCACACAGTATGCAAGTGGAAGCTGTGGGATTCAAACCCAGGTCTGGTCTGCTGGATGTCACCAAATTTGCAGATCAGAGCCTTAGACCACTGCGCTATACTGCCTCTAAATGCCCGTGTCAATGAGTACAGCCCTGCTGACTATGAACTGATCTCCATATGGGAAAGCAGAGAAGCACTGAAAGTTCACAGACAGCTGGTTGAACTGACTGAATCAGTTGAACTGATTAAACCAATGTCAATTAGCGGTCTTTAATTTTGCAAGATCCCACTACTTGCTTCCATAAGAAACTCAATATACAACTGGAGGTGCTATTGGTTTGATAGCCAGGAATACCAAATTCATAGTCTTGAACATAATGAAGGTATAAATTAACTGCTGAAGCATTTCTCCAGGGGTCTATATTCTTGAAGTAGACTTTCTCTACTTTTCTTTTTAAGGAAACTTTAAGAACTCTATGATCACATGATAGAGACTGCAAACTTTATGTGTCCTATGCACTGTGTATTGTTTAGTAACCTGCCCAATTTAGGATCTGTGCTTAATTTATTTATGTCTGACTGGTTGTATTATAGATCTGCCTTGTATTACAGGTTACTCTCTTCCATCTACTATATCCTTGTATACTTAAAATGAGAAGGATAGAGAAGAGCTGGTAACAACTTAGAGTTAACATCAAAATGATTAACACAAGATTACAGAGGGCTCTAAACCCTGACCTTTCACCATTAGAACAGGCATCGTCACATAGTATAAAGGGAATTTCTGGCAAAGACAAATTAAAATAACTGACCATATGCCTACTATGGCTAGTGGCTTGAGTAAAACCTCTATGCCACGAGTGGCTGAATCAGCTACTATCATTTCAAAGGGGTTAGACATTACAGGTATTATTAACATCACTGATAATGGGAAAAGTGTGGCAGGAGATAGTATACTGTCAAACTGTAGTTCCTGTAGTGACATAATACAGGGCCTTGAGAAAACACCAGAACTGTGGCAAGTAGAGAATGACCCCAAGGGAAATGACTGTAGCTCCATGAATAATCCTACTGATAATAATACAATTTCTAGTATATTACAAGATTTACAGGTCACTATAGAGGGATTGAAATCATGTGAAAAATGCCTTAAGGGGCCACAGGCAGGTTCAAATCTTTGCCTTAATAGTCCTCAGAGGTGTAGTGTTAAGGAAGATTGCCTACAGAAAGATAATAGGTGCCTCACATATATATCTGACAACTTGAATGAGGAGACAGTGGCCCTTCGTAGAGACCCTTACTGTGCAAATATTATGTTAATGGATCAGCTAATCATTAATAGAGAATTCATGGAAAATTTGAGAGTGGGTATTGCTTGTAATAGAGCTACAATTGATGACGTCAGGGCTAAACTTCCTAATATGTAGTTTTATAGTGATTTCACAGAAACCAGCTAGAACTATCCTCGACAAGCAATACTCAGGATTTAAGACCTGACTTTAGCTGTATAGAAATCCCTGGAAGTCCTATTATTGCAGGGAAAGAGGCTAGAGAAAGAACACAAAGGAAGAGGGGGAAACAAAAAAGGAGGAGGGAAAGAAACAAAAGGGGGATAACAAAAAATTCCCAGGAGAAAACAAAATACTCCCAGTCCCAGTCCAAACTACAGCACTCCAATATATATAAAAAAGCCTGTCAAAGAAATAAAGAAATAACTAGCCTCTAGGACAAAAAGAAGGAACCAGAGGAGCTACTTGGAAAGTCATACAAACATGTGTTAATAGGGAAAGTTAAAAGTAAGTTAGAAATAGAGAGCAAGTTATGTACCCAGGAAAATATGGCCTCATGTCTAAGGCAACTAGAAAAAGAAGTAGGCCTACTTAGTCAACAATTAGGGAGCTTGCCAGCTAATGAAATGCTATTGGAGGGAGAAAGGGATGATCT
Organism: Neoceratodus forsteri; assembly: GCA_016271365.2. Classification (NCBI taxonomy): domain Eukaryota; kingdom Metazoa; phylum Chordata; order Ceratodontiformes; family Ceratodontidae; genus Neoceratodus; species Neoceratodus forsteri. The sequence continues at coordinate 32,702,356 of CM028129.1, forward strand.
GTCTCTCTGGCTGAAAGGGGAGGATGGAATAGCCAAATTAACAAGTCAAAAAAAAGTCCCCCAAGATCAGATAAGAAACTTTCTAGGAAGCAGTTCTCACCCCCAAAGGCACAGGAAGCAGGCTACTCTGATAATCCCTTGATTAGATTACTAGGACCGTCTAATTGGGGCAATTTTGACTCATCTAAATTGAAATCACAGATAATAAATTATCTTAATGAAAAATTAAGATTAGAAATACAGTCAGATGATGTTATTGGAGCCAAATACATTCCACTGATAAAGGCAATTTTATGATTTAGTTGTGTCCTCACCACGTGTGGTGAATTATATTTGGATAAACAGTGAGTTGCTAAAATAACATGGTATCATTTTGACTTACCCAAATAGGGAATGTTTTAATCTTAGATATAGTATAAACCAGAAAGAGAAATATAAGAAACAGCCTCAACCATGTATTTGTTTATTCGGAATGGAAATCATGAAAAATGAAACAAACACAATCAAAGACTTATTGGCTAACTTTATGAAAATTCACTTTGCTTATGGAGAAAAGATCATTGCTTATAGAGTGATGGAGGTACTCAGATAGACATCTATGTCTCTACTATTATGGTACTACTCATGTTGGGATAAATCGACACTACGGAATGAACTGTATGGTATGAAGGAGCTAAGTTGGGAATGTGAGGACTTAAAGTCATCATCATTGGATTTTCCTGCTTTGAGTGAGTGCAGAGAATAGCTGCTCCCTGAAAAACAAAACTGGTGAGAGTGGAATTTTCTGTTTTAGAGTTTGTGGAAAATAGCTGGCATGAAAAGCCTGCCACCAGTTTCTCTGCTAGGACTGGATTGACCATTTGCTGCAGAGCTATATGATTGCTCAAACTGGAATGGGGCTAAAATCTCTTGGTGGATTGGACTGATTTGGATAGTTTTTTATACTTTATTAAGTTTCCCTTTGTTAGTTGTTTATATTTTATGTAATGGGGCAGGGGTGATAGATTTTGTTTTTAGTGTTTTTTTTTTTCTGTTTGTGTTTAATTGGATTAAAGAGGAGGGGGTTGAATGTTAGTGCATGTGTGAGTCAGTGGAGTGTATGGTTAGGGGAAGAATTAGTTAGTGTATGAGTGGATAAGTAAGGGGGAATTTTTTTTTTTTGCAATTAAGTATTCTTTATTTTCATTTTCATACTTACAGACAAACAGTAACAGAGGTCAGTACCTTTTACAGTAAAGGAATTTGAAGACTCCCAAGGGGACTTACCCTCTAGTAACTATAATAACAAACATAGGCAAAAGGCACTGAAATAGATAACACATCAAAAAAAGGGGAAGGGGCAAAGGAATTTCACCCCTCCCTCCCTCTTCCTGCACTAAGCAATCAGAAAATCAAAAGACAATAACAAGATAAATCAAAACTCAAGAGGGAAACAAAAGATTAAAAAAAAATCAACTTTCCCCCCTTGCATGCACCCCCATTGAAAATTAGGACAGAATCTGTGGTCTGGTCCAACTACAGAGACTTCCTACACCAGTAGATCAATTGCCTATTATACGGCTGTCCACACCCAAGAGGGCTAGTTACTAGCTGGAGGACAACAATTAGTATCTGAATTTGTCTTTTAACTCTCTAAATAGCACTTTCCATGTCACCTGAAATCTGTTCCAATAATCAGTGGCATTCGCCATGCTCCTCTCTGCATTTAAGGCAGTAAGGAATTCTGACCACCACTCTGTAATGGATGGGGTACAAGGATCCTTCCAATACCTTAAAATTATCAGTTTAGTGACCATGCACACCATGGCAATCTGAGTTCTGAGTGTAAGCAAAGAAACCTTAGAGTAATTCCTCAATATGCAAATTTTCTCTGTGAAATAAGCAGAGAGAAGGAGGTACTTTAAAATGTGGTCTTTGACCAGGTTCCAGAACCTCTGAATCTTAGAACATGACCATAGCTTATAGTATAAAGAAGCTGGGGAAGTACCACATTCCAAGCACTCTGGTGAAGGTAACTTCCCCATCCTATGTAACTTAGAGTGGGTATAATAAAGGTTATGTAAGATATTGAATTGGATATTTCATAATCTATCCTGTTTAATCAACTTAAAATTATTTAATCATATAGACTGCCATTGGTTGTCCATCAGCTGGGTTTGTGAAGTGTATTTCCAGTAATAGGCTACGGGAGCATAACTCTGCCATAGGCCATTAACTAGAGCTTTGTATAATTTTGAGACAGGTTTGGCTTTTGTAACTAAATCTAAATAGGGCCTTATAAAAGGCTTTAGTTGATTTATCCAGGGAGACTTCCCCAGGAAGCTTCTCAAGCAATGTTGCACCTGAACAGCATAAAACAAGTGTTTGGAGGATAAGCTCCACTTCATTTTTAGATAGGATAGGGAGGACGAAACATGGTCTATTAGAAACTGTCCAAGCCAGATTGAAGATTGTAGTGGTAAAGCCCTAGGATTAATCATCTGGTTGCCTATCTTTAAATTGGCAGCATTAAAGAGCGGCTGAGAAATATCTTTCCTAATGCTTAATTGGTAATGGTTACATAATTGGTGAAAGGCCCTGGTGCTCCAACCAATCGATAAATCCTGGAGGGGGAGAGGAACTACCCTTCAAGGACAGAATAGTAAGCTTTGCAGGGACACCTATTCCTTTTTCGCCTGTTCAAGGCTCTAGTTGTAGCCAAATAGGATTGCTAGAGGCTGCATGTAAAGAGGGGAACCACCTTAAAAACCTGGTTGCATGTATTGCTAGGTAGTATAAAAAGAAATCAGGTAGGAGCCCACCTTTTCTTATTGGGCCTGTGAGCCTCCAGTAGGCCCTACATGGGGGTCTCCGATCCCATATGAAATCTGAGCAAAGCCTAGGAATTAATTTAAAAGTGCTATGAGGGAGAAAAATGCCCAGGCTATTCAGGGGATAGAAAATCTTGGGTAAAATCATCATTTTTAATACATTGGAGCTACCCCAGAAAGACAAGGGGAGCCTTATCCATCTTATTAAATATTTCTTTGATAGTTTTTAATAAGGGGTCTAGATTTAAATCCTTTAATTTACTTAGTTCTGAAGATAACTTCATACCTAAAAGTATTAGCGACTGCTTTTCCCATTGCAGGCCTAAATCCACCATTTATTTTTTGCATATCAGAGCTGACAAAGGGTAAACCAGAGTTTTATTTTTGTTTAATTTGTACCCCGATATCTCCCCAAACTGAGAGATGGTCTGAAGGGCAGAGGAAAGAGAGCGAACCCCATTGGTTAAATGTAGCAGCATATCATCTGCAAAGAGCGAAAGCTTACACTCTAGAGGGCCCACTCTAATCCCTCAGTCAAACTCTCCTGCTTAATTACTCTGACCAAAGGTTCAATGTATAATTTAAAAAGTAAGGAGGATAAAGGGAAACCTTGTCGAGTACCATTTCTGAGGGGAAATGGATCCGACAAGTGATTATTACATAATACTCTAGCTGAGGGACACCGGTAAATGATACCAATTTTCCTAATAAAGCATGCAGGGACACCATAATGGGGGAGCACTGCAAAAAGGTAGGGCTAGGCCACCCAGTCAAAAGCTTTTTCTGCATCCAGGGACATCAAAACTGCTTGAAGCTGAGGGTCCCTGGATGCAGAAATCAAATGACCTAGTTTCTGAAGATGGTCAGCAGAGGACCTACCAGATAAAAACCCCACCTGTTCCATCCCAATTAAGGATGACCATACTTTACCCAATTGAAAAGCTAAAATTTTAGCATAAATTTTAACATCCACATTAATTAAAGAGATAGGTCTATAATTGCCTATCTGTGTAGGATCCTTTTCTGGCTTTGGGAGTAACACTGTTCTAGTTTCAAATAGGGAAGGGTCAGACACTAAGCATGAGTCCCAATATCCATGCAAGAGATGATGTAAGGGAATCAGCTGAACTTTGAAAGTCTTGTAAAATAATTCTGTATACCCATCAGGGCCAGGAGCTTTATCGGTTTTCAGGGAGTCTATAGCCTCTTCAATTTCTTTTATGGATATTGGTTCCGTTAATGATTGTTGAGCCTCACCAGATAACTTAAGGAGTTGAGCCTTATGAAGGAATGTTGAAGTCATATGGGATTGGGGTCCTTAACTGGAGACAGTGAATAAAGTTGTTGGTAATATTCTATAAAGAAGAAGAGCATCCTCTGAGTGTCGGATACCAATAATTCTGTATTTGGCTGCTTAATAGCTGTTATCCATTTGGCAGACACCCTCTGTTTCAGCTGCCATGCAAGATACTTACTCGCCTTACTACCCTGCCCAATATAAGTCTTCTTCACCTGAGAGGCTATCTTATCTGTTTTGTCTAGGAGAAATCTAGAGTATTAAGCTCTCAGGTGATCTAACTGTAATGTCTTGTCCATAGATAGAGCCTCAATCCCCTTGGACTCTTAGGTACAGATTTTTTCCAGGCATTGAGTACTATAGGATTTTTTTTTTCTCTTAGATATCGTAGCCATTCTAATAAGTTTGCCCCACCATGTGGCTTTAATTGCCACCCAAACCTTGTCAACTTCAGGGATAGAGTTAATATTTTCCCTAATTGTATTAGACAGAAATGAACCAAAACAAAAAACAATTTGGTCATCACTCAAAAGTGTGTCATTCAGGGTCCATGAGTAAGGTCTGAGAGAAGGACCTGGGATGGTAATATGGACTGATATTGGTGCATGATCTGAAATGACCCTTGCATGAATTTTGGAATCTATAATCCCTGCCCTTAACTGTTGACTAATTAGAAAAACTCTATTTGGGAATAACTTTTGTGCACGGGTGAAAAAAACAAACAAAATCTTTAGTGGAGGGATATAGAAGCCTCCATGAGTCTATTAATGCTAGAGTTGATTTAAACTCTTGCAAAGACCGCTGTGCTGGGGAAAAACCACAACCTGAAAGATGAGTTCTGTCTAAGACATTTACCTGGGCCAGATTCTAATCACCTCCTAACAAAAGAGGCATATGCCCATATGAAGCCAGGATTGAGGATAATCAGGTGAAGAAGGTAGGGGATTCTTGGTTAAGACCATATATTGATCCCAATGGGAATTCCGTGTTACCCAATCTCCCATGCACCAAGATATATCTACCTTCGGTATCATTAACAGTACGTATGAGTGTGAAAGGAATCCCTTTGGCTATCAATACAGCCATGCCCCTTTTACAGGAATTATAGCCTGCCCCAAATGCCTGACCCACCCAGTTCTTTTTTACAAATTGTACCTGATCTGTTGTTAAATGGGTCTCTTGCAAGAGTACAATTGATGGGTTAAATCTACTCAAATGATTCAAAATAACATATTTATTAGTGTTGTCTCTGCCTCCCTTGATGTTCCATGAACATATTTTAAGCATATTCCCCATTATTAGAGTGATATGCTTGGTCTACATCTCAGCCCCTTATCTTGGAGTGCATGCATGCATGCAATCCCCCCCCCCACAAAGAAATAAACACTAATCTAGCCCCTTCAAATACTTTCAACAACAACACAAACCTAACTATTTATAGCTCACTACCCCAGGCCCTAGGCCTTCTCCTCTCTTCCTGGTCCACAAAGCCCCAAAGAGGAGGTGAGCCAAGTCTGTCCACCATAAGACGATACTAAATAATACTTAGTACTAGCACATGCCAGCCCTGTGTTACTTTTGCAAATAGGGATGTACAATAAACAGTCTACTTAAAACAATCTTTCCCCCTTCCTCCCACTTCTGCACTCACAGAAAAAAAGGAAAAACACAAATCATACAGTATATTGATAGATTTCACACATCATCTATACCCCCTTCTATTAGACTACTGGCATTCTTCCGCTTTCTTGTTCCCCTCCTTTCCTATTTGAAAAAAAAAAGATCCAATTTTCCCTTGTTGGCTGGCTCTCTAATTAATAAACTACTTTGTAAGACTCTCTACATCAACTGAACTATTCAGCAGTGTTACAAACGAGGAAAAAACAGGGACAAAAAAGTAAATTGCAAAAGAAAGAAAGAACAAAGAGAGCACTAAGAGTCATTAATTTCAGCAGTCATTGCCTTGTGAAGAAAACTTCAGTTTGAAGCGCCATCTAGTGGAAAAAACTCACCATTACCACGATGATATGTGAGGGGGAAAATCCTTGTCACAAACGATTTAACACAGTGAGATAATGTCTTTCATGGACCGACATTTCTAAGAGCAATGACATAACATAACTTTGCCATTAGTAGAACGACTGTCTCCAGAACCGAAGCATCACATTTATGTTTAAGCCTCGCAAGTGACAGAAATCTAAATTCTATTCACTTTGGGAACAGATCTGGATAAACCTTCCTGAGGAAGGTTTTAAGTGCCTTCTCTGATGAATCATACCTCTTAGCTCCATCTGATATTGTGACCTAAAATCTGGCCGGGTATAGCATTCTGTGGCGGATCCCTGCAACCCATAATTTTGAAGTAACTGGATGAAAGGTGGCCCGCATTTGCCTTGTTTTGTATGTTAAGTCCTGTACTATCTTCAGCTTTTTGCCCTCCAACAGGATTGCCGCCAGTTTCCTAGCTTCTTTAACTATGAAATCCCTGTCCAAGAAGTTCAATCATTTGAATATGATCGGCCGTGGGGGATCTGCTGTATTTGGCTTAAGGCGGAGGGAGCGATGTGCCTGTTCTATTACATACTCCGGCCCATTGGGAGATTGCCCCATTTATTTTTTAACATCTGTTGGAGGAAAACTATGGTGTTTGGACCCTCTTCCCCTTCTGGCAGGCCCAAGAGAACTAAATCATTTCATCAGCTCCTGCCCGCCAACTCGTCTTTGCGATCTGGAGACCGTGCATTTCAGGGCCATCATTTCAGGCTGAGTTTTCTCCTGGGCCCTTTCCAGTGAGCAAACTCTAGCTTCATTGTCTGCCACACGTCGGGAGAGTTGATCCGGCGCCGGTTTTATATCTGCCACCTCTTCTATTAATTTGAAGAGAGCCTCCTTGATGGTAGTTAGTTCTGTGCAGATATGGACAGAGGTTCGCTCTGGCAGATCTTGCTGCGGGGAACAGCTGCGACGTGGTCGCTTAGCTTCAGACTCTAGCGATAGATCCATTGCGGCCTGTTGTTCACCACTATGGAGAGGTAAAGTTGTCTCCATTCCTCCAATTGAACAAATTTCTGCACTTCACGGGATCTCTGCAGAGTTTACCCAGTCTATTACAGGCAGTTATAGCTTACTGAGATTTATAGGAGCTGGAATTCACTGTTAAAATGTTGTGGACAGACAGAGCTCACCAGAACACATCTTACTCCCCTCTAAGCATCACATGACTCTGGATATTTTGTGTTTAGGACTGATGATTATGTGTCGAGGGGTGTCTGGCAATTTGGGGCAGGTTAGAATCAAGTACAGGGTGTCCCAGCTTTATGACCTGCGGCCCTTTACCGCCCTTCCAGTATTGGGTACTACAGCTCGTCACTGCAGGGAGGTAGGAATTGGAAAAAGACGCATGGGCAGAAGCTGGCAGGGCACCCCATGCATTGTCAAGGGATGCAGGATTGAGGTAGTTGGGTGCAGAAGGTGCCCTGAGATGCGATGGGGCTTGGTGAGATGCCAGACATGTTTAGTACCTGTACCCAGGGTTTCCATGAGACCAAGTGGGCAGGTGGCAAAAAGGGCTGCACTGTTCACCAGTCCCATGAGGGTGGTGCTATGCAATGCCAGGTTGATCAATAATAAAACTGCAATTATTGTGGATCTGATTTCGTCGGTCGACCTGGCTTGCATTACGGAAATCTGGTTGAGGGATGATGCTGGGCCAGTGTTAGAGGCTGCCGTCCCCCCAGGTTATTCCATTGTGCCCTGCCCCAGAGTGGAATGCAGGGGCGGAGGAGTGGCTATTTGTTTCAGAGCTGAGCTAAGCTTCACTGTGCACCCAGTGAGAACTCATGAATCTGTGGCCATTCATGGGGGTCCGGGGCACAGGTTGCAGGATCCTCCTGATGTATTGTCCTCCTGGGATGGCTGGAGAGTTTCTTCAGGAAGTGGGTGACTTTGTGGCCGTTGAAACATTGGAGTCCTCCAGATGGTTTTTTCTGGGGGATTTCAATGTGTTCGCTGATGATGAGTCATCTAGGTTGGGTTATCACTTCCTCCAGTTGATGACATCCCTGGGCCTGTCGCAAGCAGTTACTACCACGACCCACCAAGGTAGCCACATGTTGGACCTGGTCTTCTCACTGGGGCTTAAGATTGAGAATCTCAGGACTGATCTGGTAGTTTGGTCTGATCACTGCACAGTGGAGTTCTTGCTCAGGGCCCCCTCTGAGATCCCTCCCCTGCAGAGATGGTGAGCTACTGCCCATTGAGGGGTTTGACCCCGGAGGGTTTTTTGGTGGAGGTAAATCTATCAAGTGTGGACAGTGCATTCAGGAGAGGTGTGGGTGAGGCAGTTGCTGCTTATAATAACACAATGACTGAGACACTCAACTTCCTTGCCTCATCCATGTACAACCCAGATCTGCTCACTTGAGGTCCCCATGGTTTGAAGGGGAGCTCAAGGCATTGAAGATCAAGGGTCAGAGGCTGGAGCACTGCTGGCAGAGGACTGGGTTGGATGCAGGCAAACTGGCTTTGCATACACACTGTAGTGTGTACCAGGGGGCAATCAACCGTAAGAAGGCAATGTTCCTGTCCAGGGAGATTGCTGCTGGGAGAAACTGACCAGCTATGCTTTTTTGGACTGTGGACAGACTATTACATCCAGCCTGTCTACAGCCAAAAAAAGCAGTTTCTGAGGCCTTGTGCAATGCATTTGCTTGTTTTTTCTGAGACAGGGTGTCCGCCATCAGGTAGGGAATTCCGCTAGTGAGCCATGTTATGGCTAACAGTGGTCGCCTGGATTTTCGACAAAGCACTCCACCCAGTTGGGGAGAGTTTAAACCAGTGGAGGTGACTGATGTCATTGAGGTGATCTCAAAACTGAAGCACACATATTGTGAGCTGGACCCGGTGCTGACTTGTTTCTTAATGGGATGTGTCAATGCTGTTGGCCTTTATTGTTCAGTGTTCCTTGTTGGAGGGGGTCTTCCCAGATGCCTTGAAGGAGGCGCTGGTGAGACCCCCTCTGAAGAAGTCATCAGTGGACCCTGACGTCAAGGAGAATTATTGACCAGTCTCCAGCCTTCCATTTTTGGGAAAGGTTGTGGAGAAGATTGTGGTGCAACAGTTGGGAGAGCACCTTGTGGCATTTGATATCTATGAGCCGCTTCAGTTGGGTTTTCATGCAGGACATTCAACAGAAACCACATTAGTTTGGGTGCATAATGATCTCCTCAGGGAGAGGGATCGAGGTGAGGGGACACTTCTCATTCTACTCAATCTCTCCTCAGCTTTTAACACGGTGGACCATCGTGTGTTACTTGACCACCTGAGGGACTTCTGTGGACTCACCGGCACTTCCATCTGCTGGTTCAAGTCCTTTTTGACAAACAGAGGACAGAGGGTGGTGATGGGGAATTTTTCCTCATCCCCGAGCCTTCTGTCTTGTGAGGTACCTCAGGGTTTGGTCTTGTCACTGATGTTGTTTGCCATGCATATGCTGCTCCTGGGTGAGATCATTAGGAAGTACAGCTTGGAGTTTCATCGTTATGCCAATGATACCCAGCTGTACTTATCCTTTGTCCCTGGGACATCCAATGAGGTGGAAGTATTAAAAAACTGTCTGGCAGAGATCAACGAATGGATAGCCTCTAGCTGGTTGCTACTGAACCCCGATAAGATGGAGGCACTGGTGGTGGAGTAGAACAGGAGGCGTGAGAGATTGGCCTCTGGGGCAGATACTGGACTAGTTCTAGAGTCTGTCCCACTGATGGCTTCCTCTAAGGTGCACAGTCTTGGTGTTATGTTAGACAGTGGTTTGATGATGGAATATCAGGTGTCATCTGTTGCCAAGGTCAGTTTTTTCCATCTGAGTAATGTTCCCAGCATTAATCACCTGATTCCGCCCTGGACCTCCCCACCTTGGTATATGAATTTGTAACATTTAGGCTTGACTACTGTAATGTGCTTTACCTCGGGGTCTCTGGAGGCACACTCCATTGACTGCAGCTGGTGCAGAATGCAGCTGCCAGATTGTTGACTGGACAGTCAAAATACTGTCATGTCACCTCGATAAAGCAGGAATTGCACTGGCTGCCAGTTCGATGGAGATCTCTATGGGACGGTTTATCTAACATTATATTTGATGTGAATGGTGTTTTCCACAAACTGAGATAATCCTTATTGGAGACTTTAATGCTCGCATAGGTAGATTTGATGGTCTAATAAATAAATCTGCATCTGTGTTTACACCTATAGTATATAATGAGGAAGATAATTGGAAATTGAGGTCAACAAAGGATCACAAAATTAATAGCCATGGGAAACAACTTTTCAATATTATGAAAAAGTTTGACTTTTGCCCTCTGAATGGTAGAGTAAAAAGTGATGAGGAGGGAGAATTTACTTATATTGCACAGAGTTGCCTCAACAATTGATCTGGCACTCTGGTCAGGCCCTCCAGACTTCTGGTGTAGCCTAAAGATAGAGCTTGGATCTGAGAGCGATCATTTCCCGCTGATTTTGGAATATGCTTCTCTAAGAGAAGTAAACACATTTAAAGCTGACCCTCTCCAATTTTTTGAAATTAGAGCAAGCAAAATTTGGTGGTATAATAATGCTGAAGAGGATATTGTCCATTTAATCGTTACATCATTATTAAATATAAATGTTTATGATATTCAGATGATGCATCTCTCACAAATTTCAGAAGTCATAAATGATCTAATTACACAAACTAAACAAAAATTGAGTCATCCAGTAAATAATAATACCAGATACAAATCAGTAGGGTGGTTTGATGCAGAATGTAAAACAATTAAAATTAAAATTAGGAAATTATATAAACTTTGCAGAAGGAAACCATCAAAAGAAATTTGTAAAAAATTTAATAAAGAATGAAGACCCTATAAAGTGGTAATAAACAAAATGCCTTCTACTAAAAATAATAGGAAATGATGTTACATGTTGTGTTTACAAATGACATGAAAAAATTCTGGATCTTAGTTGCTAAAGGCACTAATTCTCATAAGGATGTCACAGATATCTATATTACTGAAACAAAGGGGATAGATTTTTTTTTTTAGTTGTTTAACCAGGAGTAGCACACTATGCTGAAAGTTTTTTTTACAGGTGCAATCTGGGAGCACAGAGAAGTTAAGTGACTTGCTTAGGGTCACACAGTATGTAAGTGGAAGCTGTGGGATTCAAACCCAGGTCTGGTCTGCTGGATGTCACCAAATTTGCAGCTCAGAGCCTTAAACTACTGCACTATACTGCCTCCCATTTTTTCATGGTTATATTTTTGGATGCAAATGTAGACCTTGAACAAGTACCTTTAAGAGATGATACTTACATGATTGAGACTATGACTCCCATGGAAGTTCTGGCTGCCCTTTCTACTTTAAAGAAAAATAAGGCGCCTGGTCCTGATGGTATCCCCGCTGAAATTTATTTAGCTCTCCCACGTTCCGAACAAAAATGTTAACAGTTTATTTTAACAAGTGTATTGCATATAACACCTTCCCTACATCATGGAAAGGTGCTATTATTATCCCTATTCATAAAAATGGCAGTTTAATGGATCCAGCATTCTGTCAACCTATTAGCCTGTTGGATATAAGTCTAAAAGTATTCTCAAAAATAGTTCTGGAAAGACTGAAACATAAAGTAGTAAAAACAGGTGGAATTTCTAAATATCAAGCCAGTTTTAGAATGAATTGTTCTACTACTGATAATAGTTTTACTTTGCAATACTTGTTAGAAAAATATGTGAAGATACGTGAACAGAGGATATACTCATTTTTTATAGATTTTTCCTCCCCCTTCAATTCTATCTCAAGTAATATATTTTGGACTTTACTTGCAGATCAAGGATTTTTTTTTATCTTCATGTTTATTAGCTTTACTACATAACACATACATCAATTTCATCTCCTAGGCAGGCTTACAATAGAGAATTATCACACAGCATTTGTGCAATACAACAGTTTTACAGTAACAAATTTGCAAAGCCCCTATATCATGCTACATCAATGAGGGGTTAGCTACGAATATAAATTCCTACATTAGTTAATGCAATTGGCTTTTCACAGCCATGAGCAGAGATTAACCATTACATTGTTTTGTACAAAAATGCAAAGAATCCCTATCAATAAGACAGATAAATCTCCAAACTACATTGGTGTAACTGGCATTATTTTATCAGCTTTCTGTGAGGTTCTTCTGTATAGGGGAAAGTTTGCTTAGGCATTATCCCATAGAATGTATTATTAATTATAAGTCCACTGAAATTCAGTCCATAACATACAGTTCCATAGAGCCTGATCGTTGATCGTGGTTCCTGCGCATGAAATTCTGACCTCGTGAGGACTTAATAGAACCCCTCCCAACTACCCCAACAAAGTATATCTTTTTAAAAAGCATGAAAAATATGCAATCAGACTCTTATTACCATTTACAAAAGGTGGCAATTCAAATTTGCCCTCATACCAGTAAGTCACTCACTGTCCTCATTTTCACTATCTGCTTCCACATCTTTAGCCTCAAATTCTTTTTCCACTCTGTCAATAAACTTGCTAGCTTCTGCCAGCTCAGAAAATTGGAAAGTGTTTACCCCATGAAAGATCCAGAGGCTCGCAGTCATCAGTAATATGTGCTAGATCCCCAACTGTCGCAATGCAGCTTGGACCACATCATAGCCTTTCCTCCATTGCCTCATTGCATAACTCAGGTCAGGGAAAATGTGTATTTTATTCCCTTCCCATTCCATTGAGCCACTCCTTTTCACTTGGGATATGATGGCATCTCTTTCGCCCACAGATCCCAACATCACCAGGAAGGTCCGAGGTAGTAACTGGCCAGTAACCATATGTTGTCTGGAGCCATGAGGTTTGATTCTGTAGGCCCTGATAATTGTGCAGTCCTCTTTTATTTGAAAAAGATGATCTACTAGATCTGTAAGAATACCAGAGTAGTCATCACCCTTGGCATTCTCTGGTATCTCCAGAATCTGAATGTTTGCAGCTCTAGAAAGATTCTCCAGATTCTTGAGACATCACCTCAATAAACCATTCTCCTTTACCAGACCTGATGTTATCGCCATCACTGTGGTTGCAGACTTAGCTGCTGCCGTAGTATCCTCTTCTAGTTTGAGGACTTTAGTGTCCAGTATTGTAAATTATTCAGTAAACTCTTCCATCCGCCCATCTTGTTTTTGTATTGCCCTCAGCAATGCGGCATTAGTTGGCTGGATCACTTCCTTGGGGACTCCGGAGCTCAGATCTTTGCTAGGCCCAGAGCTGGTATCTTTCTGGCATGCTGCTTCTCCGCTCGATGTTGCTTTGTTTGTTCGGCCAATAACTATCGACTGCTACTGACAAGCTACAAGTGCGTGGTATAGAATTGTTCAGTACAGTGAACTCTGTTAAGATATTCAGTCTATTTTGAGGTTTGAGGAGTTCTATTGATATTTTTATGAGAAAATAAAGATCTATGATCAAAGTCAATGCTGAAAGCTGCTGTTAGCTCAGCTGCAGGTCACACCCCTCGTAGACTGAGGTATTGATAAAAATTGAATACATTTTATAGTCAGTTTATATAGCAATACATGGGTGAGAATAAGGCTGGGGGCTGGAGGTAATCTATCTGCCTCATTTATGATAAATAAGAGTGTGATCCAGGACTGTGTACTGGAGTCCCTATTGTTTTTGTTGTATATTGATAATATGTTAAGAAGAATGGAAAATTTGATTTCAGTTTCACCAAAAATTAACACTGTACTCTGCCTTTTACTCACCTATGCAGACAACATACTGCTTTTTTGCCCTACCAAAAAGGGTCTACAAGTGAAGTTAAACTATATTAATAGGCAAAAACTTGATTTAAAACTTAATATTAATAAAAAAACAAAAAAATGTTATTTTTGGGGATAGAAAACAAACAGGTACATGGAAAGTAGGAGATTCTACACTCAAGGTAACACATTGTTACACGTATCTGGGGACTGAATTTGATGCAAATTGTAAGTGGAATTCACATTATAAGACTTTGCTAGAGAAACATTAAAAAGACTGTAATAGGATTAATGAGATTCTACTACAAATATGGTTGGTGCTCGGTTAGACCATTCTTGCAATCTATACAAGCAAAATTGACACTCAGCTCTTATTCACAGCAGACGTCTGGGACTTTAGTGATTAATAAACTGAACATCTTAATGTCTCCTTTGTATAAATCCTTAAGACATATATTAAAACTTATGCATTCTTGCCCATCAGCCTACATCAGGGCTGAATTGAGAATAACTAGTATCACAGCTGCTCTTGACATCAGGAAATTTAATTACTGGATAAAGATCACCAGATCCCCAGAGAATTCATTAATTAGACAATGCTTAGGAGTAAAAGAATGCTGGTGTGATATAGGGTACAAGGGTAATTATTGGTATTCCTGGCTTATATAGATTTTGCAAAACTATAAAATTATTAATTTAAGAGATACTGAGAACAAAGGAGTTATCCTGAGCATACAGAATAAAAAGTACATTAAAAGAAAAGTAGGGAACTATTGGAATAGTCAGGACTTAAAAAAATATAAAAGATTCACATTCTTCTAAATGGTTCAGTAAGTACAATTTTGTTTTTGGATATAAACCCTATGGCCCAGATATTCAAACTGCGCCAGTCTGTGGCGCAAGCCTCTGCACCACTTAAAATAGTTGCGCAGGGGTGTGGCCAGGGCGATATTTAATGGAGTTGCGCTATGGCACAAATGCTTTGAATATTGCACCATGGCCACCCCACTGTGCATGGCGCAGTGGAACTGCACCAGTGCAAGTGCTCAGAGTGGAGCATTGAGATGCGATGGCGCAAGTTCCATTGCGCCATGCACAGCACCTGTGATATTCAAAGGGTGACATGCAAATGGAGCCATAATTTATGCAAGGTGCACGGGGGGCCATTTGCATCTGATTATGGCCCCATTTGCATGCCATTAGCATGCAGGTGCGCCGATCCCCGACGACTTGTGCCCCTGGCGCCCTGCCAGGCAGCAGCCGTCGGGGACCGATGCCCCCTGCAGCCCGATCGCGGGATGTCCTGTAAGGGACAAAGAACATCTCTCATCCCTGGTGGTCCAGTGGACCATGAGTAGCCCGATCATGGGCATTACTGATCCCCCCCCCAAAGTCTAATATCCCTGGTGGTCCAGCGGACCACGATTAGCCCAATCGCTGGCATTACTGATCTCCCTCAAAGTCCAATATCCCTGGTGGTCCAGTGGACTGCAATTGGTCCAGTGGACTGTGATTAGCCCGATCGGGGGGCATTACTGATCACCACCCCAAAGTCCAATATCCCTGGTGGTCCAGTGGACCGCGATTAGCCCGATCGTGTGCGGCATTCCTCTATCCCCACCAAGTCTGAACTCCCTGGTGATCTAGTGGACCCCCCCATCCACCCACTGAGCCCCACCACCCCGCTTCCCCCATCAGCCGGCAGGCAGCAGCACCCCACCTGCCTGCCGCCCCGCTGCCCGCCGACTGACAGATTGGTATGGCTGCACGCCCATTGGTTCGGAGCATGAGCCAATGGGCGTGCAGCCCATACCATACTAGTCAGTCCAGATATGTGATATTAGCAGAGTAAAGCAAAGAATGTTGGTCTGTCATTAACAGTAACATTTTTATTCTTTTATTAATCAAATTTGAATCTGTATTCAAGTCATATGAAGTGCAATATTAGCAACTGAGTCCGTATCTGCTTGTATTTATGATTATCTCTTATTATGCCCTATTTATGTTTTTCATATTTGTCTGTTTTTAATTGTAACAGCTTTTTTTGCTATAAAATAAACATGCAAATAAACAATTGATATTTGTTGTAATATATGCCTGGGAACTGTTGCAGTATCCATAGCAAGACAGTCGGCTCACATTTCAAAGTGTCATTTCGATACTGTGAACATTTTACAAGTACAGCACAGTACAAAATATTTTGGGAAGGACACTGGAAAAACACGGATGAAAACAGCAGATCATGGTAGTAAAATATGCATATTTTTCTGATTTGTCAAAAACTGATTTTAATTTTACTGCCTTTAAATGGAAGTCCATGACGCAAGTGGCTGGGAAAGGAAGAGAGCAACCATGGCTGTTTTTTTTTTCTCTGTCTCTGTCTCTCTCTGTCTGTCTGTAACAGGGGGATATGTCTTGCCTTTCTGCTCACAGCAGGACAATGTAAGGGGCAGGGAGACTAACCACCTGATTCCCAACACAATCAGTGACAGAAAGGGAGAAAGACTTTGCTGTGACTCTTCTGGACACTATTGCCTTCTCTGTCTATCTTGCTGTCTTTCTCTTGCTGCAGCACACCAGAACAATGTTTCAAAAGGACCAGGCAATGGAAGAAGACACATTAGGGAGCAGGGGAGTGCACACTAGTAGGTGGTGGGGACAATGACCTCATGACTCCTTGAGGTCCACCAGGTGGGTGGGTGGGTAGAAACAAAGTGATGTGCAGAAAGACTTCGGCTTGTTGAGAACACTCCAGAGCATGGCACCAATGGCAACTGTCTTTCAATTATTTGTGCAGCATGCTTCTGATGGCAACCATGGATTTAAGGGGGATTAATCCATAGTTGCTCTGTGGCCACATGTTGCTGTTCCTCCAATGGATTTCAGTTATTCTTCTCTATTGTCCTGTGCTGACCCTGTGCCATGTTACAAGTGACTGTAGAAGGTTTTATTAAAAAAAACTGAGCCAACTGTTAATGCTTAGAAGGGTCACCAATTAAAATCAAATTAAAAGAGGTCTGTGGGGACATCTGGATGGGTTTTGGGAGAATACCAGATTCTCATATGGGTCTGTAGGGATTGTAAACTGGGCTATTGCATGTGCTGTAGGGTGAAGACTAAAGCAAGTGGGGCACTGCTACCCCTAAGAGGATATAACACTTGGGCCTTCCTCCTATGTGTAATATCCATGAAAAAAGGTTCATATTTGGCCACAAGACTCGAGACTGGTAATGTGCCCTGGCCTGATCCAAAGAATAGAGGGATAATCTGGGACCTAGTGTTGAGTGTTCAGTTGTAAATCAGAAGAAGCCAGAAGGGGAAGGAAGGAAATATATTCAATTCAGTGCTTTAGAGTAACTGGTAATTGCTATTTTTCTTTTAAACTTAGATTGTGGGCTTTTAGTGACACTGTACTTTCTTTGTTGTCTTTACTTAGAATTGTTTTTGGGCTGTTGAAAATTTAAAACATAGTGGTGGTGTAATTCTGTGCTGTCTTTAATTGCTGCACATTTTCTCCCCCCACTCCCTCCCCTTCCCCCAACTCTTAATTACATGCCCTGTTAAATCTGATTGACAGTAGCTAAACACAGGGTATAGTAAGGGGTGTGAAGTAGGAGGGGCATAATGGGGAAGAAGCCCACCCTCAGCACGACAAGTGTTTTGACTCATTTATTTATTTATTGGTTTCTTTCTTTTTTTCCCTAAAGAAAATTATCTGAGGATCAGTGGCAGGATTTTTAGGACAGTAAATTAATAAAAAGGGAACTAGGAGAGCTTCAGTAGCAGACAAGTAGTGGAATAGCAGTATAATTGCAGTATAATGTGGGGAGTGGTGCAATGCAGTGGCTGTGGGGCAGCCATATTCAGGAAGACCTTCTGGACACTGAGGTGCTGCCCTGTCTGCATGCATCTCTCTGGACTGTGGGATGAGGTAGCCAGACTCAGGGCGGAAGTAAACTGGGTCAGGAGTACCATCACCCCTATCCAGAGACCACCCAGTCCAATGCAACTGCCTCAAAGGTTGCCGAGAATGAGGAGCACTTGGATGACAGTGGGCTCAGGGAGGGTTAGAGCGGTCAGGCAGAGGCACATCCCAGATCCTATTCCACTCAAGAACTCATATGCCAAACTGGCAAACGAGGACAACCAAATAGAGGTACCCAGAGAAGTGGAAGGAAAGGATGTACATAGATACATAGATACATAGACAGTGTCGGCAGATAAGGGCCTATGGCCCACCCAGTCTGCCCATTTGAGCTTGTAAGTTCAGTTTGTTTTCCTAGAAGTCTGTTGCCCCTTACCCCTGACCTCTAGAATTCCTTTATGTCTATCCCATGCATTCTTAAATCACGTGATTGTTTCAGCCCCCACCACTTCCTCTGGCAGGGTGTTCCACTTGTCCACCACCCGTTCTGTGAAGAATTCTTTCTCATGTTTCCTCTGAATTGTCCTCCTCCAAATTCATCCCATGCCCTCTAGTCCTGGAACATCTTTTCGCTTAAAAATAGTGTTTTCCTGCACCCTGTTCCTCCCTGTAAGATACTTGTATGTCTCTATCATATCCTCTCTCCCTCCTTCCTCCAGGGAGTACATGTTCAGTTCCTTCAACCTGTCTTCATAGGACTTGTGATGCAATCCATACACCATCTTTGTTGCCCTCCTCTGAACCTTTTCTACCCTGTCTATGTCCTTACGTAGGTATGGTCTCCAGAACTGTACACTGTACTGCAGGTGGGGCCTCACTAATGTCTTGTATAGCGGAATTATGACCTCCCTTTTCCTGCTGGTGATGTCCCTGCCTATACATCCCAGCATCTTGTTTGCTTTATCTGCTGCCTTGTCACACTGTTTCCTACCTTGAGGTCATCAGAGATGACAACCCCAAGATCCCTTTCCTGCTTGGTGCATGCTATATCCTCACCCCCCAACTGATATATTGTGCCAGGGTTTTTGTGCCCCATATGCATTATCTTGCACTTCTTTGCATTGAATTTCAACTGCCAAACCCTTGACCATTCTTCAAGTTTCTGCAGGTCGCTTCTCATTCTGTCTACACCCTCTGGTGTGTCTACTCTGTTACAGAGCTTTGTGTCATCAGCGAACAGTGAAATTCTGCCTTCTAGATCCTGCGCAATGTCACTGATGAAAATATTGAATAGGACCGGTCCCAGCACTGATCAATGTGGTACCCCACTGGTCACTCTTCCCTCTGTGGAGTGACAGCCATTTACCACCACCCTCTGTGTCCTGCCACCCAGCCAGTTACCTACCCACCACACTACTGTCCTGCCCACACCCATATTCCCCAGTTTATGTAATAGTCTTCTATGTGGCACAGTGTCAAAGGCCTTGCTGAAGTCCAGATAGGCCATGTCCACTGCCCTCCCCTGATCCACCTCCCTAGTCACCCAATCAAAAAATTCAATGAGGTTGGTCTGACATGACCTCCCCTTGGTGAAACCATGCTGCCCTGGGTCCTGTAGTCCACTGACAAGCAGATGTTCCACCAATCTCTCCTTCAGTAGTGCTTCCATGATCTTCCCACTACCGAGGTGAGGCTGACTGGTCTGTAGTTCCCTGCTTCCTCTTTTTCCCACCTTGTATAAGGGGACTACATCTGCTGTCCTCCAGTCTTTGGGTACCTCCCCTGTTTCCAGTGATCGGCTAAACAGGGATAGCCAGAGGTTCAGCCACCACCTCCTTAGTTCTTTAAGGACCCTGGGTGCACCCCATCTGGCCCCATTGCTTTATCAACTCTTATAACTTCCAGTTCCTTCAGGACCCTTTCTCGTGTAAAGGGACTTGTGTCCATTTCTGCACCATTCTCACCCCTTGTACTCCCTTCAGACCCATTACCCTCCTCTTCCTCAGTAAAGACTGAGCAGAAATACCTGTTCAATATGTCAGCTTTACTGTTGTCATCCTCCACGCAGCTCCCATCCTCCCCCTTCAGTCTCACTATCCCTCCCTTTGTCTTTCTTTTTTCACTTATGTACCTGTAAAAGGTTTTGTCCCCTCTACCCACTGATTTTGCAATGTGTTCTTCTGTCTGAGCTTTGGCTTCCCTTACTGACCTCCCTGCCTCCTTTGCTTCTCCTGGTACTTCTCCTATCCCCTTCTGCCTGTGTCTTTTGTATTGCCTGAATGCAATCTTTTTGGCTTTCTTCTTTTGCTACCTCTTTGGAAAACCATAATGGTCTCCTCTTCCTTTTCCTCTTGCTAACCTGCTTAATGCATAATTCTGTTGTTCTTGTAATCCCCATTTTAAATACTGCCCACTGTTCCTCAACCCCTGATTCCTGTCCCATTCCCTTAATGCCTCTTTTAAGTATCTCCCCATTTTCCCAAAGTCTGCCCCTAAAATCCAGGATACGTGTTTTGTGGTTGGTTTGGTTCTGTGATTTCAAACCACAATGACTGGTGGTCACGGTTACCCAGGTGCTCCCCCACTGTTACCCCCACCACACTATCCCTGTTTGTGAGCACAAGGTCCAGTATTGCCTTCTGCTGAGTTGGTTCCATGACCAGTTGCTTGAAGAAGGCACCTTGAAGGGAGTCCAGGATAAATCTGCTCCTAGTTGATGCTGCTGCTGGGATGCCCCAGTCCACATCTGCAGTATTAAAGTCTCCAACCAGTACTACCTCACTCTTGTCTGCCATCCTTTGGATGGCTAGCATCAGCTCCCTATCTGTTTCTTTCTCCTGGGCGGGTGGTCTATAGACCACACCTGTGCGGATGGCTGTCCCCATTTTCCTTTCCAGCTTAACCCACAGTATCTCTCCCCCAATTTTGTTCCTCCTGGATCTCTGTGGCCCTTATGTCATTTTTCACATACAGTGCCACTCCTCCTCCCTTCCTGCCTGCTCTGTCTCTTCTGAATATGTTGTAGCCAGGTACGGCCATCTCCCAGTGTGGTTATCATTACACCAGGTTTCAGTGATGGCCACAATGTCCAGGTCTGACTGCACCATGACAGCCTCCAGATCTCCCATCTTGTTGCTAAGGCTCCTGGCATTTGCACACATGGCTTTCCATGATTTGACCTCCCTAGACTGTTTTGCTGTTCTACTCCAGCCCCTTCCTTGGTTTTCTTTTATCCCTGGTCTGCCCTTCTGCTGAATTTTGCCCCTTTTCTGCTTATCCACCTCTTTGGCACTAATTTCCATTAGTGGCCAGTGTGGTACCACAAGGATCAGTGCTGGGACCTGTCCTATTCAACATCTTCATCAGTGACATTGCGCAGGACCTAGAAGACAGAATTTCATTGTTCACTGATGACACAAAGCTTTGTAACAGAGTAGATACACAAGAGGGTGTAGACAGAATGAGAAGGGACCTGCAGAAACTTGAAGAATGGTCAGGGGTTTGGCAGTTGAAATTCAATGCAAGGAAGTGCAAGATAATGCATATGGGGCACAAAAACCCTGGCACAATATATCAGTTGGGGGGTGAGGATATAGCATGCACCAAGCATGAAAGGGATCTTGGGGTTATCATCTCTGATGACCTCAAGGTAGGGAAACAGTGTGACAAGGCAGCAGGTAAAGCAAACAAGATGCTGGGATGTATAGGCAGGGACATCACCAGCAGGAAAAGGGAGGTCATAATTCCGCTATACAAGACATTAGTGAGGCCCCACCTGCAGTACAGTGTACAGTTCTGGAGACCATTCCTACGTAAGGACATAGGGTAGAGAAGGTTCAGAGGACGGCAACAAAGATGGTGCATGGATTGCATCACAAGTCCTATGAAGACAGGTTGAAGGAACTGAACATGTACCCTGGAGGAGAGGAGGAGAGAGGGGATATGATACAGACATACAAGTATCTTACAGGGAGGAACAGGGTGCAGGAATACACTATTTTTAAGCAAAAAGATGTTCCAGGACTAGAGGTCATGGGATGAAGTTGGAGGGAGGACGATTCAGAGGAAACATGAGGAAGAATTTCTTCACAGAATGGGTGGTGAACAAGTGGAACACCCTGCCAGAGGAAGTGGTGGGGGCTGAAACAGTCACGGGTTTTAAGAATGCATGGGATAGACATAAAGGAATTCTGGAGTTCAGGGGTAAGGGGCAGCAGACTTCTAGGAAAACATAAGCTGAACTTACAAGCTCAAATGGGCAGACTGGGTGGGCCATAGGCCCTTATCTGCTGACACTGTCTATGTATCTATGTATCTATGTATCTATGTATCTAAGTGAGCATTCTGGAAGGACATGAGGAGGTTATCCCTATTTTCCCCCTCCCTGTCACATATTGCACTATTGGGTGTGCACTGTGAGCTCAATGATCTGACCCTCATGAGTGGGTTCATGTCAGGGACATCCTTGTCTGGTGCCCCTTTCTAGAGGGAAAGGTTCAGATAGCAGAGAGTTTGTTAGTACTTGAGCTTGTGGGAACATGTAGGTTGAGATAATCCATGAACAGAACCTGGGGTCAAAATGTTTTAGGACAATGTGAAGGTATTCCCACTACACTGAATTGAAAGCCTTCTCAGAGTCATCAGCTAGTGTGGCTGCCGGCACTGAGAGGTTTCAGGCACAGTGCATAAGATTTAAGTGGTAGCAGATATGGTCTGTGCTATACCTTCCCTGCACAAAACTGACCTGGGATGGGGGAAGACAGAGATCCCAGTATGGTGTACAATTCCATAACATTTCACCATGTAGGCTTTGTCAAACATTTAAGAAAGCCTACAAGGTGAAAGGTTACAGACTTGCACACCACGCTGGCATCTCCATCTTCCCCATTTTGATCTTCCTGCAATAAAACAAGGTGAAGGAACTCTGTTGTACTGCCTATTTTTTACAAGTGCGAATGTGAGGTTGTGTGCCAGATTTAAATTTTGGTTGATTTCCCATAGAATAATATTGTACTGGGAGGTTTACAGAGCTGTTTCTTTGTCACTATGTTGTTAAGAAATGGTGTGCAATTTTGCTTTGTCTGAAATTTTCAGAGTACTGAGGGTTTGCCTCACACATGTACCTTTTACCAGTTTGGTGAAAATACATTAATTTGCTCTGGAGTTCTGCAGCTTTACATTTTACTTAATTTCCCATGGGATAATATTGTAACAGGAGGTATAGGCAAGCGTTTCTTTGTCATTTCATGTATGGGCCCTGCACTCCCACACAGAAATATGGATACTATTAAGGACAGAGGGCACTGAAGTCCCACACATAAAAATGCAGAGGAGTATGGAGTGATGGGTGCACAGGGTTTGCTCCCACAGGGAAATCAGGATAAAATTATAATTTCTTAAAAAATTGTGGAGGGTTAAGGGAAATGTGTACATTCAGGAAAGCTTAGGAAGGGGACTAGCCCCCTCCACTTTCTGTGGGTTGATACACAGAATAAAATATATGTCGACTGACATTTAACTCCTAGTAGTTTAGGAATTAGGGCTAGAGTTAGGGTTACTGTTGTGGTTAAGGGAAATGTGTACATTCATGAAAGGGTAAGAGGATGGCAATGACCTCTCCAGTCTATGGGGTTCACCCCACTGAGTAACTATGTATTTAGGTTTACACTTAACTCCCAGCAGTTTAGGAATTATGGGTAAAAATTTGGTTTCAGGTTTTTAAGGCATAACTCCATCAGTTTTCATAGAGTTATCTGAAACTTAGTGAGCTTGTAGTCCAAGATGAGGTACACATGTGTGTGAAGCTTGGTGAAGATCAGCCTTGAATTCTGTATTTGGCAACATGTTTAATTTTGGTGGAAATATCTGGGTGCTGTAGGTACCCTGTGATGACTGTCCTTGGTATGATGCATTAATGTTGCAGTACTCAGTGAGCTCTTTCATTTCATACATAGTGTTACAGTTCACGTGAGATATTGAGTGAGCTTTGGCCTGTGAAAGTTCTAATGTTATTCAATAGGAATTTTTGCATTCGCTCAGGTTTGGGTTATGGTTGGGATATGCATCTGTTGGAGTTAATGGGGGTACACATCTGATATTGTTCAGGGTGCCGAGGTACATGTTATGTTGTGTGTGCCCCCTATTAAATATTACTTGTTCTGGAGTTAGGTTAGGGTTTGGAAATGTATCTGTTGGAGTTCATTGTGGGCACATACGTGATATCGTTCAGGATACTGAGGCACACATTCTGTCATGTGTGCCCCCCATTGAGTACAGTAGAACAGGAAATATTAGCGATCAGGATATTTTGCTATATCAACTAATGAACCTTTACACTCTAAAATATTCTGAATGCTAATATTGAAGGAAGCCAAATGACTGATCGCAGCAAGCAGCTTGGCACAGTATGCAACATTCTTTATTAACACAGGAACAACATTATTTAAAAATATTATGCTTGCCCCCCAACTCCACTACCCCCAAAAAAAACTTATTTCAAATTTAGCAAAACACAATGTTTAGTCAATAGTACTACTAAGAACTGTACTGAAGCAGCCAGTCTTTACATTGGATTCCTTCAGTATTCAGCCCAACACCTGCAAGAAAAAAGAAATACCATGGTATACTGACTTGAGCCCAATAGCTGCAAAGATTTGAATTTACTGAGTACTGACTTACTGTCAGTAACTCAGTGATTTACCTGTGTTCAATTTTGGCTCTCTCTGTGTGCCTTCAATTATCCGGCTTCCTAGAATCCATGAACAATATCATCCCGCTTCTGGCACAGTTCAAGGAAGCTGGCATGTAGACATTTTATTTATTTATTTGGTAATTTGGATACAACCTTTGAGTACACACTCTTTTTACAAAGGTTCCACATCAGGATGTAAAACAGCAGAGACATAGCAAAAACTTGACAGTTAACATAAAACATAAGATTGCTATGTAATACAGAAAATAGATAAATAATGCACCTGAGCAACCTAGACAACTGAAATTAAACAGTGGGAGGAGATTCCCAAATAGCAATGTATGGCATAGCTGCCCCAGGAGGTCCTGTCAAGGTAGAGTATCAGAAAGGGTAGAAGAAAAAAGGGGGAGAGTGTGAACAAGGGGTAGATTAGAGAGAGAGAGAGAGAAAGGGGGAGAAAGAGAAAAGGACTGGGAGGAAGAAGAATATTTAGGGGGGAGAGTGAGTAGAAAGGGGAGGTGTTGGGGGACTGTGGAGGGGAGGGAGTTGGAGGTAGCTTGATGGGTGGCAAGGGATGACAGGTAGGGGGTCCAGGGTAGGTAAAATAGGAGGAAAGCTCAGACAGACAAGTGGGGTATCCAGGTTGAGGCTATAGACTCAGGTAAGAGAGTCATAGGTGTTTAAGAGGGGGGGCATTGCCTGCCATTGGGTATGCCATT
This sequence comes from Neoceratodus forsteri, assembly GCA_016271365.2. NCBI lineage: Eukaryota > Metazoa > Chordata > Ceratodontiformes > Ceratodontidae > Neoceratodus > Neoceratodus forsteri. The sequence goes on from CM028129.1 coordinate 32,727,522, forward strand.
CCTTGAGCATCTGCATAGTGAGGTCCACCTTAATCTCCTCACCTGACTCCAGCTGTTCTGATACCACTGTAGCATACCAATTGGTGAACTTCCATTTCATTTAATCTTTAAAAATGTTATTCACCACAATATTTTTGCAAGCTGCCTTTGTGCCCTTGCACTTGCAATGCCCCATTCAGTTTAAGAATGATCAGGCTCATTTTGTTGTAATGTTGACATGACTTCCATGCTTTTGCAGCAGATGTGGTGACTTGACCTTCAAAATCCCCAGTGCCGCTGTGTGGATCACTCAGGTATTCACTACGGCACCCTGTTTTCTCAGGCAGTCACCACTTTCCATAATTGCTCCTCCATATCCTTCATCAAGAGTGCAGGTCACCCTCGCTGTCTGTGAAGCAAAATGGGACACATTTGTGGGATAAGGTGCAGTGTGCATTTTGGAAAGATAATCAGACTTAAACCCATGGACAGTACTTTCATTTATTGCCTCTCCATATTTTACTGTGAAAAATGTTACCTCTGCCATAACACCTGTTTCTGCTGCATACTTCCCCATTCCAAACTGCACCTCTGGCATGTTGATTTCATAGGTGGATGGGTGCGTTTTTTGGAGATGGGGAGGATGAGGAAGATGTTCCAGCGAGCTCACAACAGGCCACTTTTGCAATGGAGGGCTCAACACCGGACTACTGTGGAAGTGTCAGGCTGTACCCCTTCATCATCGAAGGGATACTTGCATTTCATTTGCTGGGATTTCTGCATCCATCTGAGCAGACATATTGTTCAAGTTCAAATTCAGGTTTATTGTAGGAAACCTCCACAGAGCAAGCTCATTCACAAGGAGGTTCTTTGACACAGATAGGTAGTTACAGATTGCATAATTGAAAAAACAGTACAAATTCAAGTACAGAATTATATTGTAAGATGAGTACTGCTGGCAGATGAATTTTGTAGGCAGTCGGCAGTTACAGGCAGTTACAGGTTACAGGCTACTGACTAAAGGACACCTTAAATGCTAAGCTGTTAATTAACAGTGTATAAAAGATCACATAACACCTGGCTAAGTACCTGTAAGTACCTGTGATCTGTAACTGCCTGTTAATGCCGCCCAATAATTGCACCGATTAATGTTCAGTTCGGTGTCCAGCACAAAAGCTGTAAGTGAACACCAAGATGCAGCTCATGAATTCAGCTAGGTGCAGATATTTGCATTTTACCATGAAGCGCCAAATAAACTTCACAGAAATAAGCTGTTCTACAGTATTCCTTGTTCTGGAGTAAGGCTGGGATTAGGTTATGTGTGTTTTAGAGTTAGTGTGGGGCATATATCTAATATAGTTCAGAGTACTGAGGTATACTTTCTGGTGTGTGTGCCCCCCATTAAATATGACTTGTTCTGAAGTTAGGATTACAGATACAGTAGCTGTCTGGGTTACTGTTACAAAGTTGTTTGTGACTTAGGGTACAAATACTACTAAGGATTGATGGATGGTCTCATACACAAATATGAATACCATTAAAAGGTAATGCATGGATGGCAGCACAGGTCCCATAGGGCCCTATGCTCCCAAAGAAAAATATGGATACTGATAGGGACTGATGCATGGATAGTAGCACAGGGCCCAGGGAGCCCTGTGCTCCCACGCGCAAATATGCAGAGGAGTATGAAGTGATGGGCATGCTGGGTCTGCTCCAACAGAGCAATAAGGATACAATTACAATCGCCTAAAAATGTTACGGAGGGTTGGGAGTAAGCAAATAAGATTTTAATGATATTTTCTCAAAAATTAAGGACATTTTCTGCAAAAAACTACATGAATGCACCATTAGGGTTCATTATGATTATGTAATCTCAAAAAAGTAGGAAAATTCTCTGCAAAAATAGTCACTAATGTATCATTTGGATTCCAGTGTGAAAAGTAGGGAAATGACATCTTATGGTTTCCCAACCCTAAGACCCCATCCCCACCCTCTCTTTAGAACCCTAACACCCCACCTTCACCCGTCATGCATAAACAGGTGTGAGGGGTGTGCCTTGGCGTTGTGAACCCTAATGCTTATCCCATTCTCTTATTCTGTACCCATCTTAGCTTACTTACTCTCGGAATGTGGTGTCCATTAGGGTTCGCAACCCCAAAGGCACACCCCTCACACCTCTTCCTGCATGCAGGGTAGGGATGGGGTGTTAGTGTTGGAAACTGAAGCTGGGGCTGGGGTCTTAGGGTTGGGAACACTAAGATGTCATTGCTCTACTTTTGACGTTGGAATCTCAATGGTCCATTATCAAAGTTTTTAGAAGAGAATATATCTAGATAGACAGACAGACAGAGGCAGAGGTTACAGAAAGGAGGTGGATTAACTGTAATAATTATGAAAGCAATACAGAGGCCACGTAATAGAAAGGCATACAATAAAACACTTATTGGGCAATAATATAAACAAGCAGCAGAATGCCAGTAAGGTAAATGCTATAGACTATTTACAATAATTATAGAAATATAAGCTTATGGCACAATGTACAGCATGTAAGGAAATAGCCATACAATATTTACAGTAATTACAACAATAATAAGCTCACAACACAATGCACAGTATGTAAAGCAAAATCTATACAATATTTACATTTAACTACAAAAAAAGCTCACAGTACACTATATGGTATTTACAGTATTTAATATTTACAGTAATTCTAAAATATAAGTTCAGAGTACAATGTTTTTATTTATTTATTTATTAGAATTTCAGATAAATAACTTTGAGACAATGGTTCATTTACAAAGGTTTGTGAGGTAAAATTCACAGTAATTTCAAAAAAGTCATAAGGGAAGTGGGTGACAGTATAAATTTATACTGGCAATACAGGATTAATGAGGAGGGAAGAAAGGTAGGCTGTCTGGAGCAGTGATGAAGGGAGAATACTGGGAGGTAGAGGGGAAACTGGATAGGAGAGAGTTAAGGGGAAACAAGATGGGAACTGAGGGATAGGTGGGTAAGGGGAGGAAGAAGAGAAAGTTGACTGAGTTACTGTAGTTGCTGGAGCAAAAGAGAGCAGTGAGACCATGAAGGAGATCTTCAAGAGAAACTGAGGATGAGAAGTGGCTATAAACAGACTAGAAGTTATCAAGTCATATGAAATGAACCAATACATCATTTTTCACAGGATGGAATTTCTCACTCAGTTCTTATCTTGACTTTCAAGCTCAGTGGGTTACATGTCAGCGTTATATCTTCAGAGGCTGGGGAATGCTTCTCAGTTGAGTGAGTCTAGATAAGGGCAGGAACTGCAACATAGGACAATTCTTGCAAACCCATGAATCTCTGAAAATGGCATTCTGAAGCCTCTGAGTGCTTTATTTTCTAAAATCTGTATTAAAATATGTTACATTGTACACATATGAACTATAGTAAAATAATGCTGAATATCTACAGTAAATAACAACTCAATGAGCTTGTTTTCCTTTATAAACTGACTACAGTAGATCTGCTCCTTAATAATGAAAATGTGTAAAAGCCTGCAGCCTAGTGGGAAATTGTGTTCTATTACTTTACACTACAAGATAGGCTTAGTGGATACATTCTATGAAAACAGAATATGAAACAAATAAAGCATCAATGAGAGTCTAGACTCTTTTATGCATGTTCATTCACGAGGGTTCAGTATGCACATATATGGAACCCAAACAAACAGAAGGGAGAAAAAAAATTAGTGCATCAGCTGGGCTTTGAACCCAGGTCACCTGGAATACTGTTCCCAGCTGACTCACTGATTTCTTTCACTCTTCTGCTTGTTTGGGATCCATATACGTGCACACCACATCGATGTGAATAAAAACGTAATTATCTGTGCGCCACCAGGCTGTGCATTACAGAAAGAGCAAAGCACTTCTGGGAGAGTAAGATTTCCAATTACGTTGGTGGTGCAGCTTATAGCACAATAAGGATGGTATTCAAGGCAGTCTGTGTTCAAAACCCAGCTGACACACTTTTTTCTTTCTCTCATCTGTTTACTTGAGTTCCATATACTTTCACACAGCACTCATGTGAATGAATATGTCATTTTCTGTGCAGCACTGGGCTGTGCATTAGAGAAAGTGTAAGATGCTTCTGGAAGTCCCAGTTGTCCAGTTGCCTTGGTGGTACTACTAGTAGTGCAATAGGAATGGTATTCAAGGCAGCCTTTTCTTTCTTTCTTTTTGGTAACCAGGTAAGGCCCACTAGGCACAAATGCCTGTTTTCAGGGGCACCCCGGGAGCATCTGGGTAGTTTTGTGACATGCTCAAAAACACACAGTATGCAAGTGGAGGTTGTGGGAATCAAACCCAGATCTGCTGGGTGGTATCAAGCTCCTTCACAGCTTGTTACTCTAACCACTAGGCTATACTGCCAAAGTTCAAATCACAGTTGAGGCACTTAGTTCTTTCTCTCTTCTGTTTCTTTTCTGCATTCAAGTTTAGAATTGGCACTAGAGCCAGGGCCATTGTCATGTAAACAATGAGCATCTCTCTAGTATATTATTAGCAGCTAAGGTTTTATGTAACTTTTTTTTATGCTTTCTATTTTCCTTCTCCACTGGATACAACAGAAACAAAACTTCCTTCTACTTTCCTTAAACCCTGTTCCCATTTGAGAAGCCACTGGTATTCTGCACCGTTATCTATCATTTGCTAGCATCAGTCCAACCTGCTGCCCTAAACTGAAGCTTATTCCTGGCAGGAAATTCTTCACTCAGTGAGTAATGACTTGGTAGAGATGGAGCCAGCAAGGAAGGGGAAGACCCTGGAGTCCCTGCTTTGAGTGTGGTGGGCAGAGAGACTTCCTTTGTCTGGGGCTACCTATTTTTTCCCCTAGTCCACTACTAAATTCTCCTACTGGTAGTGTGCCTGTAAGGAAGCCTGGCCTAATACCCATTGATGGTGTCAGGGGTCTAAGACTGCACACTTTTTCTATTTCCCTGCTGGCTGCCAGCTGTCTCTATAATGCCTTCACTTTCACTAAGTGTGTCTGCACCAACATACCCGAGGGCTGCAATTTCCTTCCTGCATGACTCCTCTCCCCCCCCCCCATGGCCACCAGGGGGCAGGCATGGATTTAAAGGAGCCATCCAAACAAATACCCGTCATGTCTCAGATGGCCAGCTACCAGCATTGCAAGCTTGGCTCATGAACTTAGGAAGCCTGGATGGCAAGTGACAATGCTGCTACTGTGCTAAACAGCTCTCTCTTTATGGCACTATTGTATTCTTTACTGCCAGGTCTGTCTTATCAGAAATAATGTTTACAGTTATGCAATGCACATAACCTCATATGCCCCTCTATAGGAAAGTAGGAGGGAAAAAGACTATGAGAGCCCATTGAGGAAACTCAGCCTTCATTTCCTAGATGACTATTTTAGAAAAACAATACACTATCATTTGATCTCAGTACCTGTCTTTCTAAAACAGGGAGGGTTCCAACAGCTTTTATGGTCTCCTTAAACCTCTGTATGCCATTGTGTTTCCACAAGGAACAAAATGGGGTTTCCGCAGGATTGCAGATACCATCCAGTGTATCCATTTATTGTCAAAAGAGCCTTCTGCAGTGTTGCCATGAGTATCAGCACCTCTATCTGATCAATAACTGTCAAACTGCTCTGCCATTCCTGCCTAGTTAGACAGAATATTAACACGTTCTAGTGATGCATTTCTTGCTGAAATGTCCATATTAAATATATTTATAAAATGAGTTGAAAATATTCTGCTTCTTGATTGCTAAATAAACTCGGAGACTTACATGTTAATCCTCCATAAAAGTGCAGGTTGGAATGAATTCAACCATGGGATTTGAAATTTGGGCAAATCACAAACAGAATTCATAACCCTCTTCACTCTCAGAAACATAGACTTTGATGGCAGATAAGGACCACTTGGCCCACCTAGTCTGCCCATTTCCATACCTACAGGATACGCTGCAGATCTTTGTTAACCAACAGCCTATGTCTTCCTACCCTCCACAAGAATTGCCTTATGTCTGTCCCATGCATTCTTGAATTCTCCCACAGTGTTAGACCTCCCCAACCTCCTCAGGAAGGCTGTTCCATGTGTCCCCCACCCTCTCTGTGAAAAAGTACTTCCTTACATTGCCCCCAAGCCCCTCCAATCTTCAATTTTGTTTCCCCTTGTTCTTGCACATCTCTTTTTCTGAAAGATGCTACCGTCTTGGACTTTGTTGATTCCACTGTGGTACTTAAACGTTTCTATCATGTCTCCCCTCTCCCTCCTTTCCTCAAGGGTATACATATTAGGCTCCTTTAATCTCTCCTCTTATGGCTTCTCTTGCAAACTCTGCATCATTTTAGTTGCTCTCTCTGGACTGCCTCCATCCTGCCTATGTCCTTGAGGAGATGGGGTTTCCAGAACTGGAAGCAGTACTCCAGATGGGTTCTCACCAACTGTCTCTACAGAGGGATAACAACTTCCTGTTTTCTGCTGCTGATGCCTCCTCCTGTGCATCCCAGCATCCCCCAGCGCTCCCTACTGCCTTCTCACATTGCTTGCTAACCTTAAGGTCAACTGATATGATTACACCCAGGTCCCTTTTCATTTTTGTTGTTGTTACTACCCCAATTATGTAATCTACCCCTGGGTTTTTGTTTTCCAGGTGCGTTATTTTGCATTTCTTTGCATTGAATCCAAGCTGCCATACTTCTGACTATTCCTCCAACCTTGCCAAGTCCCTTCTCATCCTTTCCATGCCTCCTTGTGTATCAACCCTGTTGCAGATCTTTGTGTCATCTGCAGACAAGCATACTTTTCCTTCTAGTCCCTCTGCAATATCACTTATAAAGACATTAAAAAGGACTGGACCCAGTACTGAACCCTAGGGTACCCCACTAGTAACCCCTCTTTCTTTCTTCAAAATGGACTCCATTTACAATTACCTTCTGTGTCCTGTTGTCAAGCCAATGTTTTACCTAGGCTACCACCCTGGGACCCACTCCCAGGCTGGTTAATTTGACTATTAATCTTTTGTGTGAGACTGTGTCAAATGCCTTGCTATAGTCTAGGTAGGCAATGTCCACAGCCCCTCCCTGGTCTATTACCCAGTCAAAGAAATCAATTAATCTGACATGATCTTCCTGTATGAATCCATGCTGCCTTGGGTCCTATGCCCCACTGGCATCTAGGTACTCAACAATGCTTTCCTTCAGAAATGATTCCATCACTTTCCCTACCTTCCCTACCACAAAGGTCAAACTGACAGGTCTGTAGTTTCCTGCCTCTGTCTTGCTCCACTTTTGTGAAGGGGAATCACATCCGCCTTCCTCCAGTGCTTAGGTACCACACCCCCCTCCCATGATTTGTTAAAAAGGGTAGTCAGTGGTGTCACTAGTTCTTCCCTTAATTCTTTTAGAATTCTGGGGTGAATTCCATCAGGTCCCATTGCTCTGTCCACCTTCAGTTTTCGGAGTTCTTTCAGAACCCTTTCTTCTGTGAATGGACTGGGATCGACACCCCTATCCAGAGTGCTTCTGTTAATTGGATTAGTCACCTCCCCCTCCTCCTCTTTTGTGAATACTGAGCAGAAATATTCATTCAGTATCCCTGCTTTTTCACTGTACCTCTCTGCCCACCCACCATCCATTCCATTCAGCCTCACTATCCCTCCCTTTGTCTTTCTTCGCTCCCTGATGTACCTATAAAAGGTTTTATCCCCTTCTTAACTGAGTTGGCTATCTTTTCCTCAGTTTGTGCCTTTGCTATTCTGACTTCCCTCCCTGCTTCCTTCTGCCTTAACTGGTACAGTTCTCTGTCCTGCTCCTTCTGCATTTCCTTATACTTCCTAAATGCTATCTTTTTCTCCCTAACCTTCCCTGTCACCTCTTTTGCGAACCATAGTGGCTTGTTCTGTCATTTTGATTTGTTTATTTGCTTCACTCAAAGACTTGTTGCCTCTGTGATGGCAGTTTTGATATTTCACCATTGTTGCTTCACCCCTCCTTCTAGCCTGTTTGCTAGTGCTTTTCTAAGGCACTATCCCATTTTGCCAAAGTCAGCCCTGCTGAAGTCCAGAACCTTCACTTTTGTATGGCTTAATTCTGTAGCTGAGTTTATTGTGAACCACACTGTTTGGTGGTCACTTGTTCCCAGATGGCTACCCACTTCTAGATCTGAGATCCTCTCACTGTCCCCATTAGAGAGTATGAGGTCTAAGATTGCTCCCTCACAAGGGGGTTCCAAAACTAGCTGTCTGAGGCATGCCACCTGTAGGGCATTGAGAATGGCCCTGCACTTGGATGTGGCTGCAGCAAAGGTGCTCCAGTTAACATCTGGCATATTCAGGTCCCCCATCAACAGTATCTCCCCTTTCTCTGCCATTCTAAAGATGCCTTCTATCATATCCTTGTCCATTCCCTGCCCCTGACATGGGGGTCTGTGTACAACCCCTGTGAGGATTTTGGTGCCATTTCCAGTCTCTAAGGTAACCCATAGTGCCTGCCCTCCTCCCTGTTTGCTCTTTGTTCTATTGCTTTTATCCCTTCCCTTACATAGAGAGCTACTCCTCCCCTTCTTCTCTCTTCCCTATCTCTCCTGTAGGTTGTGTACCCTGGTATGTTAACATCCCAGTCATGGTTCTCTGTGTACGATGTTTCTGTGACTGCTATGAAATCCAAGCATCCCTCTTCCATCAAGGCCAAGAGTTCAAGGAGCTTGTTGCCCAGACTATGGGCATTGATACTCATTACCCTCCATTTCTTGATGGCCTTACCCCTTTTTGCCCCATCCCTGTCTTTATTGCCTTTGTCATTTTCTCTATTTATCCCTGCCCTTCTCCCTATCGACATCTCTATCTTGGTGTTTACCTCACTTACTACCCTGATTTTTTGGGGGGGGCTAGGATTTCCCTGCTCCTTTCCAGTGCCTCCCACTTGGCTAGTTTAAATGCTTGCCAATGAAGCATTTAAACCTGTCACCTAGGATCCTGGTTCCCTTCCTGGACAGATACAGACCATCACACCAGTATAGGCCTGCATCACTCCAAGTGGAGCTCCAGTCCCCAGTGAAGCCAAATCCCTGACCTCTGCACCAGTTTTTCAACCACTGATTGAATCCCATGGTATGGAGCACCCTAGCCTCACCCATGCCATAGACAGGCAGCACCTCTGAGAAGGTTACCATGCATGACACTTGTCTAAGGCCCCTCCCTAACACCACAAACTCTTCCTACACTGCTCTGATCCCTTTCTCAGCCAGATCATTTGCCCCTAGGTGGACAATGACATCCAGCTCCCTCCCCCATGCATGCTCTGGCAATCCTGAGTATTCGCCCCCTGTCCTTCCAAGCCATGGCACCAGGCAGACACCTTACCTCCTGCTCCCCTTCCTCCCCCAGTTCTACCCCCTTACAATGGAGTCCCCTACCAGAAGTTGTTTCTTTCCCCAGTGGAGTCCCATGCCACCCTACTGTGGATCTGCTTTGTGGAGGTTCCCAGCATCCTCCTTGGTCTCCACTGCGGGTGCCTCCATAGAGGAACCACACTTTGCCAGAATGGCATATGAATTGTGGAGAGGTACAACTGCAGAGATGTGCCTCTGTTATACCACCCTCACCCTCTCTGAGCCAACTGTGGTCCAACCACTGGTCTTTCTTGGCAACCTCTGAGGCAATGGCAGTAGCCCTGGTGGTCCCTGAGTGGGAAAGGAGGTTCCACAAATCCTGGTCAAATCAGCCTGGAGATGAGCAACCTCCCCCCTCAGCCCAGAGAGGTGCCTGTAGGTGGGACAACACCGCATCCTCCAGAACATCTCCCGGAAGACTGCTGCTCCACAGCCACTGCACTGTACCACTCCTATCATGTCTTATTTCTGGCCCCTTAACTGTTGTTTGGAATACTTACTCTTTCCTCTGTTTAATTTTTCCTCCCCACTTACTTACTGCCTCTGTGCCCTTTAAGCTCCTGATCTTCCTGTTCTGAGACAAGAAATTCCTATATTACTCAGTAGTCTCCTTACTTGCTCAGAGTCAGACCTCCAGCAGCTGGGGGGGGGATGGAGAGCTACTCTTGCCCTTCTAGGAAGGTGAGTCTTTTGTGGCTCTGTGATCACTCACTTCCTGCTCCCAAACAGGAAGTTCCTGTTGTCAGTCAAATCTTGTGCCTATAAAAGTAGAATTAGCTTGGCGGGGGGTGGAGGGGACGGAAGGAGGGCAATATAGTCCCAGTAAAGAAGTATAGCTATAACAGCAGCTACTTCCTCTTGGTGTTCTCTGCCCGTTCTCTGGCAGAAGCTATCTAGGGCAGTTTTTAAATCTGTCTTTAACCTGGCTTCCTTTTAGCTAAGCCACTACCCCTACTTCACAGCTCTTTCTACACTTAGTTAATTGCACAGATAACAATTCCCTTCAGCCACCTGAGACAAACACCTAGATAACTACCCAGATAATTCGCTTCAGCCAACTCAGATAAACACACTAACTTTTTTTTTGTTTTGTTTTGTTTTTACCCTAAATTGAAGGTCCTAGCAGTAGAAATTTAGTTCTTTAGTCCCAGTGGAGAAGTCCAGTCACAACAGCAGCTCCTTTCTCTTGGTGTTCTTTGCCTGTCATCCCTGATGGCCATCACAATCTTGGCTGCCACCTTTATTAACAGAAAACCTTCAACAAGGTCCTAAAATGTACAACTCCCTTACATTAAAATAAGGAAATAAATAAGTAATTAAACTGTCTTTCCTCTCCTATTCAAACAAAGCAGTTTGCGGTGCACTAAAGAGAATAACAGGTAGTGGTGTGGAGCAAGGCAGCTAGCATATACAGTGATAAAGAAGAGAAAAATGGCTTAGCCCTTTCAGAGTCAAAAATCCAGGCAGAAAGAAGTTTTAAATGTTTATTCCATTGCCACAGATGTCCAGACTAGCAGTCAGAAGCCCCACCACTTCAACCCAACAGGGTTTTCCTCATGGGGTGGGTTTAAATTCCTGTATTCCATGATAAATAAGCATTTTATTATATAGTACAAGCCATTTAAGTGGGACAGGCTTAAGCATGATGACCCCTTGTGCAAGACACCCAATCAGTTACCGATTTAACGGTATGCTTTTACAGTAATCATGTGTCACTTAACGGGCACAGTCCTGATGGTGGAAGCCACTTTATAGAGATGACTGATGGCCGACTTGCTGCTGCTTTGCCAAGTACTGTGACCTTTACATTCACTTGTAATTGGCTTTAAGCAGCTGCCAATTGTTCCTGCAGTTGTTAAAAGTGACCTGCATTTGATATCCCTTAGTCTGTTGCTGATATGAGAAGGTGAGAAGCTCAAGATATCCCCACCGAGTAAGATCACCTGAGCAGAGCATGTTAGGGTGATAGAGGCTTTGAATAACCCAACTGCCTCCTTGTCATCTGTTGCAGCCAATTTCAAAGTCTCTAAAAGTCAAGCTGGTAGAATTAGTAAAAACAGGGAAGCAATCCTGTCCGAATGGAGAGCTAATTCTAACCCCAACAGAAAGAGAAAGAGAGAGGGCAAGGACATTGAGGTTGAAGATGCCCTTCTTCTTTGGTTCTCTCAGACTGTCAACAAAGGTGCGAGTCTCTGGCCCCATGCTGAAGATGAAAGCGACTGAGTTGGCAGAGCAGAATTTGCACAGCAGTTTTGAAGCTACAGATGGCTGGCTCTCAAGGTGGAAGTTAAGGCACCAAATTGTTTTCAAATAGGAGCATGGGGAGAAACAGGATGCAGGCACTGATGTTGCACAGAGCTGGGCCACTGATGTCCTTCCAGGGATCCTGTCAGGGTACCTACCAGTTGAAGTGTTTAACACAGATGAAACTGGTCTCTTTTACAGAGGGTACCCTGACCCTGGACATGCTCACAAGCAATCAGTACTCCCACAGTCCCAGCTTCTGAGGCAGAATCCAAATCTGAATTCTCATACATAACAGAGAGTTTTGCACTCCTGATGGATGAAACCTCTGATAGCCCTGTAGTGTACACAGTTCTGTAACAATCCTAACAAAAACAAAATCAAAAATGAAAAAAGCACAAAACATGTTTTTTGTCACAAGCAGTAAAAAAATTAAAATTTACACAACTCACAAAAGCAAAAGCACAAAAGCACCAAATAAATCTACCCTGATCTGTTTTTGCAGAAAATAATGCAAAACAGCAAATAATGTAAACAGCCTAACTACCCTGGTCTGTTTTTTTACAGAAACTTATGCAAAACAGCAGCTTCATTTTGTGGAAATTCTCGCTTAAGTGGGATGATCCAGAATCCACCAGCCCTTTCTGTTTAAACGGCTTCTACTGTACTTACAAAATAGCAAGAGTAAATCCCGAGACCTCACTGGATGATAGCCATTACTTGACCGCGCATTAAAATACTAATGATGTATGCTCAGAAAGAAGATCTTGTTATGATGGCTGGAAAAGCTCATTACTTGTAATGAACCATTTTAAACGTGGAATAAGCCACTCTAGGTGGCATGCCGATCAGACGGTGACACCAACACAGCGAAATACCACTTTCCTGACAGCTCGCTGTGTTGGTAGAAAAGAAGGACAGAGAAGCCTGTGGGATTTATGTCGACCGCAACTTGTGGTCAACATAAATCCTGTCGCTGTGATGCCAGTCAAGAAAAGTGTTGTTGAACCGGCATCGTAGAGCCCTCTAGGGTATGTGTTAAAGGATTAACAATACACTTCCCATGGGTGTAAGGACACTCATCCTTCAGCCTCATACCTTACTACACTCCTGGGGTGTGCATTGTTAATCCTTCCATGCACACCCCCTCATGGCTTATTGCTTACATAAAAATTCTACCTATTGAATGTGTAGAAATGTAGATGACTGACATGGCGAGAAACTACTTTTTACTACTTACCTTTAACAAAATAAATCATCATTTTTTAGGGGACTTTTTGCTTTTAAATTTTTTCCTAATTTACCCATTGTATGAGTACAATGAGAAATTCCATGCTTTTGGTTGTCTGAGGTTAATGCACTTCCAGGTGCTAAAGGCATTCGGCGAAATCACCTCATGAGTCATACACCTGGGCATCTTTTACTCCAGAAAAATAATTCCCTGCTGTGTCTTGTTTCTTACCTAGATCCATACTTTACAAAAGAGATCTTGAATTAAAAATCCCTAGCAGCATACTTCCTGGTGAACAGTATACTTACTTCATTTCCTAAAAGCTCTCCTGTATCCTTCCACCCATGTTCCTCCTAATATTTTCCCATCTTTCTACAATCTGAAATAATCTTGTTGCTGATATTCATTGCTTGACTTTCTCCTCAGTGTATATTACAGGAGGCATGGTGGCCTCAGGTGGCACACTGCATGTATTCTTGCTTTGCAAACAAAAGGTCAGAAGTTTGATTCCAGTTAAGAACACATGTTTTTGGGAGGAGGAACCATAGATCAAGTAGGGACAGGTGTGACAGGATAGGATAGGCAGGGGAAAATGGGCAGACTGGGTGAGCCAAATTTATAATTTTTTTTTTCATTTATTTAAAATTTTGATAATCAGGAAAGGCACACTGAGCCAGAACTCATTTCCAGGTGCGACCTGGGGAGGGGGAAGTGGAGAAAATGCAACAAGAATACAGAGGTGTTGCATAGAAATAGGTACAATAAAATACAGGATGTTTTTCAAAATACATATATAATAAATTAAAAAAAATACTGCAAATGTATGCCATATACAATAAATTCTGGTGAAAATATACAAAGTTTTATGATCAGACAATAGTGTTAAGAGTGAAGTACAAGGAACCACAAATGAGTGGCTAGAGGGTTAGGGGGAGGGTTAAAAAAATCAGGTGGGGAATAGAATTTGTTGGCAGATGAGGACCCCCAAATGGTCCTTGTTACTGTGCTTGATTGTGATTGTTTTATGGGTTGAGAGAATGCTACATGGCCCACTGTGAACCTTACATCCCAGGTGGAAATGTCAGTGACCAGCCACGTGACGTTTGTCTTGATGATTCCAAACTTACATTTTTTTTATTATCTGTTTTTGCCCTTCTCTGGCCTGCCCCCTTATTCTGTCTCCCAAGTGACAGTACCCAACTTCCTGGGGGTACTTATCCCATCTTTCTGTACTTCCATGGCTTTCTCACCATGGTGTAGGTCTTGGAGATCAACAAGCCCATAGGAGTTCATGCTTAGCAGAGGATGGAGCCAGAATTGGTAGTGATGGGCCTGTAGGGTAAACCAACTTCCTTTTGTGACAGCTGAGGCATTGTTCATTTTTTCCCTCCTAGCCCCAGTGACTAGAATGGCATAACATTACACACATTATGCATGCCTGCACCAATGTCAGATGGAGTTCCTCCCACCCCTGAGCAGCACTTGCGTACACCACCTCCAGGGGTCATCCATGTGATCGCAGTGAAACATAGCACACTACCCTCCGTCTCCGAAGGACAGCATCTTCTGGAACCCTTAATCCTCCTCCTCCTCCCCTTGAGCTGGCCCTTGATGACTCAGTCTCAACAGCAAACCTGGGTCCTCAGTACTGTGAGTGGGTGCCCTCCTACTGTGTAAGCTTTGGACTTTGTGAATTGAGCCATGAAGTACATAACTATACATAACAATAAGCTTCATGAAGTTCGCACTTCAACAAAGTGCAAAGTTTGCACTTCGCATGGTAAAAAACTATGCGAAGTGTGCTAATTCACCACTGTATGGCTACTTTTCCTAGAGAAGTGGTGAGAGTTAATTTCACCAAATTAAGGCATAGCACAAAGTGCCCACTTTGCAGAGATGCTCTGCAAAGCACAATGTGGGCCACTTCATGCTAACTTCATCAGCACAGTTACAACTTTGCACAGACCTATCAATGTGCCAATGGCCAGCACATAGTCCCAGTTTTATATACAGTACATCAGGTTGATTTAATTTCTTTATAGTATTTGCAAGTTTAACTAGAAAAGAGTGTTCAGGTTTTGACAGACCATTGTCCGGTGTGTCCTGGGGATAGTATTGGAACTTGTGTTGGTGGGGGGAAGGGGCTACATCGACCTGTTTTATTGACAGGGAAAATGTTAGACAGGACATAAGGTAAAATGCCTTCTCTTAAAGCAGCAGTGCAATTACATTTTTTTTTTCGAAAAGCCAGTTTTCTGTTACGTTTAATATAAAGGTTAGAATATTTGTTAAATCTGCTTTTTGAGGTGATTCCTAGGCTTAGCACACTGTATTTTATTTATTTTCTCAATCCTCATGCTTGTTGCGTATGCAATGCTATTTGTAAGTCAAATGCAGTGGCCATCTTTTTTTTCTTGTGAAAAAAAGTAAATTAAAATGTAACCCCCGTACAGATGCGGGTTCCCAAAAAGTCTTCCTTGAGCTTGCCTAAATGCTCACTGCCAGGCTGGTGTCCAGCATTTTAGCAGTTTAAATATGATTACCAGAACCTGTATGGCCTCTGTGTACTGTCTCTTTAAGAGCTGCTTGATTGCAGCATAAGTAATCTGAGAGGGAGCTCTGTTGAAAGATGTAACTATTTGCTGAAAATCATTTAGCGTGATAATGATAATGGAGTTTGTCTAACCTGCTTTCTTTGTAGCAAGGACTGTTTTGTTTGTCTCCACTACCTTGGTTCTGGACTGCAAATTGGACCAAACAGTACAGGTGGGACCTAAAATGTAGCCGGACTACAGGAGCTGTCTGGAGTCAGAATCTGTAGGAACTGTAGTTTGGGGCTTTTGGCACCTTTTTTGCAACTGAAGGGGGAGCTCTTGCTTTGACTGACAGCCAAATCAGCCAACCAAACCTTTTGGATCTGAGGGAATTCCCCAAGATGCCTGCTGTTTAGGGCAGATCTAAGTTGGCAGCTGAAGAAGCAAGAGGCTTGAGACAGCCTCTGTGGAAAGGCCTGAAATTGTGGCTTGCATGTCTGCCTGCTGCCCTGAGAGGGGAAAGAGAACTGTTTTCAGACTGAATCTGAGTTGCGTGACTAAAGTATGCTACTGAAGTGGGCCAGGCGCAACCTGAAGAAGACCGAAGATTTTGCTGAATGCGATCAGCCTGTCAGGAGTTCCAGCTACCCCTAAGCTCCCGGTGTGTGCAGAGACTTTGCGATTGTGACTGGGGAGTGCTTTGCCTGATACAGTAGAATTCCCTTACATGTAAATGTGCTATGAGCTGCTAGTGGGTTGTGAGTTAGTTCCCCATTGTGTGAACTGTGTTCTGCTTGCTGGAAGCTGTATCCAGCCCAAAACGGACTGTATCCAATTTTGTCTCCATGCGGTCTGGGCCTTGCCAGACTGGCCCAGCCAGACAACCCACTGCACAGAGAAGCCATCGACGAGAGACCAGCCTGGGGATCAGCCCCCTGCTCCATGCTTGAACAGGAACGACATCTCTGTGACTCGTGTGCACCCTGCTTCTCCTGGCATTCCAGATCAACCACCTGCAGTCTTGATTTTCATCCATCCTGTGTCCAGTCTTGGGTATCGTGAGTAAATACCAGGGTAGCTCCCTGCAACAACAGCTTAAGTCCTGGCTAGCCCATCTCTTCTCCACCTGGGTACCCAGAGGTGTGACTGTGTTGGGGGGACTCAAAGCACATGCATAACTGCTTGATTAATATAACCTTTAAGCTAATTAACCTGATTTTGCCTCTCCCTTGTTCAAGTCCCCTGAATAAATTGGATCTAACTTTTTCTGCATGTAATCTGACTGTGGTTCCAGTTTGTGCTCAAAGTACTGTACTGTTGCTATTTGCTGTGCATAACCTTGTTTTACAGGGAGTCCCCGGGGTCAAGTCAGAAGAACCAGCCCTGGTGGTAAGTGCAAACTGTGTGGGTACTTGTGTGGTGTACCATGGGTATTGTGAAATTGATTATTGTACAGTGTTCAGGCCACTAGAGGGGAAAGAGGAGGGTTACAGTGTCCTGGAGGGCTGTGCCCAAGTTAGCTTGACCACTACCAACCCTGACCTCTGGGTGGAGGCACCCGTTTAAGAACTCAGGCCCCGTAACCTGCTACTAGCCAAGCAGGTAGGTGTAGTAGCAATTGGGATAGCGCCACCTAGGGATTACATCATGGAGGCTGACCGCTGTGATTTTGTGTCTTCTAGTGGCCAAAATTATGAATTATTGTCAAACATAAATGGCAACCCCAACAGAAGTGACTGTGCACCAGTTGGTGGGATGGTGTACAGTGCAGGAGATTGACCCTCACAATGCCCTGCTTGTATTGGATATTCCCCTGAACATTGGTAAAGATGCTGTAGAAGGAGTACTTTCCAAAGCTGAATGTTTAACAAACACTGTGGTGGTGGGGCGACAGGCTGATTTGATAGCCCAAACTTTCATGGCATTAGTAGAGTGTAGTGACCCAGTGGACAGTTCCAAAGTGCCACGGACTACTGCCCCAGAAGAGGACCCAGCTGCCTGGAGAGTGATAACTAGAGACAGTAAAGACCCTGGGGAGGATGAGCTCCCCTTATTATCTGAGACTTTTGAGGAGAAATTTGCTAAGTTGTTGCTGGAGGATGGGAAAACCGTAGAGGACTTTAAGAAACTAGTTCTGCCACCTAGGGGTGTTCCCTCCCCAACACCCCCTCCCACTTCAGCACCTGTTACTGCCCCACCTTCTGTGACCATGCCAATTCTGGCCCCTATATCTGTACCTACCAATAGTCATGACTCCTACTGAAGGTTGAGAATCTTCTCAGGCATCCTACCCACCCCCCAAGGGGAGGATGACTGGGAGACCTGGATAGCCTATGTTGCCCCTCTAGTACTTGAATGGCAATGCTCAGATGCAGAGAAGCAAAAGAGGTTGAGTGAGAGCCTCCGAGGTCCTGCCCTGGATACCATCCATGCCAAGCGGGCCAATAACCCCGAAGCAACTGCACAGGACTATGTTGATGCATTGGAGAATGTATATGGGAGCCCGGATTCAGATGAGGACCTGTGGTGGAGAGTAAGAAATGCCCAGCAGTACTCAGGGGAACCATTGTCTGTGTATGTACCTCGGCTTGAAAAGCTGCTACAAGAGTGCCTTAGACAGGGTAGTTTACCATCAAATGGATTAGACCAAACTAGACTGGACTGGCTCCTTAAGTCTGCTCTGTTTTCAGAATTGTTATTGCTTCAGTTGCGCCTCGCCAACCGATTGGAATTGCTCCCCTCTTATGACAAGCTAATGAAAGAAATTTGTGGGGTTGAGCAACAGTGACGCCGGGAGGGAATTTCATGAATATCTGCTGTTACTGCATAAGTGACAGAGAGTGAGCATCCAAGTGGGGTTCAGAGGCAAAAGTCGGCACCTAACAAGCACTCTGAGAATGCAAGGGACTTCCCACCCTGGACCCAGTTTTTGAAAGTCGAGCTATTAAAGGAAGTCCTAGAGCTGAAGGTGGGCACCTTTGCAAGGGTTCCTACCATGGAACAAGATTCTGATTCCTCTCAGGACATGACTGCCATGCGGGTGGGGGTGCACCCTCAGGCATCCTCTACCAAGGGTAGCTCCCAGGCTGAAATCAAAGAATTGACTGCCACCCAAAGGAGCTATTGAGACACATTGCACCCCTCTCACCACTGCAAGCAGATATTGGACCCCGATCCATTGCTACTACTTCAGTTCCTCATGCAATGTTCTCTCCAAGGATGACCCAGGAGTCTATCATTTGTCACAACTGTGGAAAGGATGGCCATATGAAGAGGGAATGCCGGTCTCAGAAAGACTTAGAGAAAGTGGTGAACCGATTTCAAGGAGAGCTTCAGACAATGAATCAGTGGTCAAGGGGTGCACGAAATGACCACTGTGAAGCTTTTGGACATGCTAACTCAAACCCCGTTGTGGCTAAATCGTCCATCCAGGCCCCTGCTGCTGTCCCTCCTGACTGGTCCAAAATAGTGGTCCCTTCAGTGGAGACTACCATGGCTGTGAATGGTATTCCTACTTGGGCTGTGCTGGACAGTGGGTCGCAAGTAACCATTGTATTTAAGGACTGGTATGACAAACATTTATCTTCTGTGTCCTTACAATCCCTGGAAGGCCTACATGTGTGGGGGCTGACCGATCTTCCTAGAATATGTCTGCCTCTGGTTGTCATTTCCTGCAGCTGTAACTGGTGTAGAGGAGCAAGTCGAGACACTGGCCTTAGTGTGTCCCCTACTGGACTGTATGATGGGGTTCCCCTGTTCATTGGGACCAATGCCCATATGTTTGGGAGACTGGCACAACTCTGTCACGAGAGACAAGTTCGACGGATTGGGAGGGCCCTAAGAATTCCCACTCTGATCAAGAGGGCCTATGATTTGCAACAGAACCCCAAGGGAGTGGACCAGGATGAACCAGTAGGGGTCGTGTGGAAGAAGGATCCTGATTCAATGGTACTGGCCCCTAACGCCCAGTGTATCGTTCAAGGGGAGGTCCGCCTCTGCAAAGATGTCAAGAACAAAATACTGATGTTGGACACACCAGGCAATGGAAAATTGCTGGAAGGATTATTGGTTAAGCCCGGCATCTTGCCAGCTCGTACTCATGCCTATGCATGATGAGTGATGGTCCAGATTCATAATGTGTCAGATCGGGAGATCCGGGTGAACAGAGGATGCACCCTAGCTATGGTACACTGTGAAGACACTGCAGTGTTTCCCAGCAACAAGCACCCTGGCAAGACAGATAGAGTGACTCTCGACTTGTTTGATTTTGGTGACTCCCCATTGCCAGCTGAATGGAAGACTAGAATTAGCCAGAAACTTGCCCAGAGAGATCAAGTGTTTTCATTGAAGGAATGGGATATGGGATGTGTTCAGGGTGTGAAGCATCACATACGCCTGCACGACGAATGGCCATTTCGAGAGAGGTCTCGACGTCTAGCCCCTGCAGACATAGACGATGTGAGAAAACACCGGCAGGAAATGCTCGCGGCTGGTGTGATACAAGAATCCAGGAGCCCATATGCTTCTCCCATTGTGGCTGTGCATAAGAAGAATGGATCTGTGAGAATGTGTGTTGATTATCGAACTCTGAATCGGCGGACCATCCCCTATCAATACATCATGCCCCGTATACAAGATACTCTGGATTGTTTGAATGGGAGCAAATGGTTCTCGATGTTGGATTTTCACAGTGGATATTACCAGATTGTGATGGCTCCAGAGAACCGTGAGAAGGCAGCCTTTATCTGTCCTTTCAGGTTCTACAAATTCCTGAGAATGCCACAGGGGATATCGGGCACTCCAGCCACCTTCCAGCAACTGATGGAACGAGTGGTGGGAAACATGAATTTTCTGGAATGCCTGGTGTACTTGGATGATGTCACTGTGTTTGGGAGCTCCCTAAAGGAGCATGAGAGTCGACTGTTCACAGTAGTAGACCGACGAAGAGTTCGGCCTCAAGCTGTCCATTGACAAGTGCCAGTTTTTCCAAACCTCTGTGAAGCATGTGGGGCACATAGCGTCTACAGAGGGGATAGAGACTGATCCTAGTAAAGTTGAAGCCTTGACTACTTGGCCCCAGCCCCACAATTTGAAAGAACTACAACATTTTCTGGGATTCTGTGGCTATTACTGCCGGTTCATAAAGGACTATTCCAAAGTGATTCGGCCACTCTTGAATCTTACCCAGGGTTACCCTCCTACCAACCGGAAATACAAAAAAGGGGCCATCAAAGAACCAGACAAAGCATATTTCAGCCCAGGTGAACTTTTTGGGTCCCACTGGATGCCTGGCTGTGAAGCAGCTTTCCATGAAGTCATATACCAGCTCACCCATGCCCTCATCCTTGCTTATGCTGATCCCACAAAACCCTACGTGCTGCATACTGACATCAGTCTGCAGGGTCTAGGAGCTGTACTGTATCAAGACCATGAGGATGGTTTGAGACCAATGGCATTTTCCAGTAGGAGCTTGACCCCGTCAGAGCGAAACTACCCTGTGCACAAGTTGGAGTTCCTTGCATTAGAATGGGCCATTGTTGACTAGTTTCATGATTACCTCTAAGGGGGGAAAATATTGGTGAGGACTGACAATAACCCATTGACCTATGTACAGATTTCAGCTAAGTTAGACGACACAGGGCACCAGTGGCTTTCTGCATTGTCAACATATGATTATGCTGTCGAATACAGACTAGGCCTGAATCATATTGATGCTGATGCCATATCCTGGAGGCCCACTTCCAAGAGTGACTGGGTCAGGCTGTCTGAACCTGACATCCGAGCATTGTGCCAAAAGTTTGACAGAAATGAACAGATGTCTACGGACACAGCAGACTGCTTAGTAGATCGCTTGGTCCCCTTTGACACCTGCATACCAGCTGCATATTGCCACTTTTCTGCTTTAGATATTAGTGCACTACCTCAGTTTGACAATGACAGCATTCAATGGACTCAATCCCAAGATCCTATGATTCAGCCAGCACTTGACGCCCTTCGTGCAGGAAAAGGTGTGTCCAAGTTGCGTTCCTCTGATCTGTGAACCGCTTTATTGTTTAAAGAAGGCCCCAGGTTGAAGCTGCTTAATCAGTTGTTGTATAGAGAGACAGTAGATCAGGGTGGCCAAATAGACAAGCAACAATTGGTCCTGCCCACAGCCTTCAAAGATTTGGTACTGAGGTCTCTCCACAATCATATGGGCCACCTCGGTATCGACCGGACCGCTGACCTAGTATGATCTCGATTCTACTGGCCCAAGATGGGGACCAATGTTGAGCACCATGTAAGGACTTATAGTTGCTGCCTGCAGAGAAAAGCCCTGGCTCAGAGGGCTGCCTCCCCTTGTCAACATTACTACCAGCATCCCAATGGAACTAGTCTGCATAGACTTTTTTATTTTTATTTATTTATTCTAGGATTACAAGTACCTTTGAGCCAAGGCTTTTTAACAAAGGTTCCATGTCAGAAATAACAAACTACAAGGAAGCAACAGTGAAATAGCAGTAAACAATTCATGTACAACAGTGCGATTGAAAGGGGTCAATTATAGGAAGAGTAAGGTGTAGAGGAGGAGGAGAAGTGTAGGTAGTTAACAGAGGCAGCTATGGTAAGATGGTGAACACAGCTAGGATGCATGTGCCCACAAGGAATGGGTAGGGTCAGGCACCCACCCAGGGGTAGCAGAGAAACAGGGATGAGAGGAGAGAGGGAGGATGAAGATGCAGCCGGAGGCATTTGTCAAAAATAAATGGGAAGGAGTGATAGAAGAGAAAAGGGGCAGGGTGGGGGGATAAGTGCTGTAATGGGGCAGGAGAGACTAATGAGGGGTATGAAGACCTGAGATTTGAAGTGGTGCCTCAGAAGCTTGGGGATAGGGACTGGGAGGACTTCTTCAGTTTAGAGCCTGATCAGCAAAACATTGGCAATGTGTTAGTGGTCATGGACCATTTCACATGGTAAGCACAAGTTTTTCCGACCAAAGATCAAAAAGCATCTACCGTGGCCAAGGTGCTAGTGGAAAATTTCTTTGTTCACTATGGTACCACCCAGCGAATTCACTCTGATCAGGGCTGGGACTTTGAGAGTCAGCTAATCAAAGAAATGCTCTTTCTATGGGTGTTGCGAAAGACAAGAACTACCCCATATCACCCACAGAGGGATCCTCAACCAGAACGCTTTAACAGCACACTGCTAGACATGCTAGGCACCCTCCACCCAAAAGATAAGCATAAATGGAGCCAGTAGATTAGCACCTTGGTACACGCATACAACTGCATGAAGAATGATGCTACCGGGTTCTCTCCTCACCGCCTCATGTTCGGGAGAGAGGCCTGGCTGCCTATTGATGTCTGTTTTGGGGTTTCTCCCGATGGGGTCCGAGCCAAAGATTACCTGCAATATGTACAAAAACTGAAAGCTCAATTGAACCATGCCTATCAACTTTTAGAACTGGGGAGGGGCCTAAGACAAGTAGCACACACAGTAACCTTCTCAGAGGTGCTGCCTGTAAATGGCATGAGTGAGGCAAGGGTACTTTGCACCATGCAGTTTAATGAGTGGTTGAAAAAATGGTGTGGAGCACAGGGGTTTGGCTTCATTGGGGACTGGGGTTCCACATGGAGGGACACCAGCCTATACTGGCAGGATGGTCTGCATCTGTCCAGGAAGGGAACAGGTCTTTTGAGCAATCGGTTTAAATGCTTCATTGGCAAGCTTTTAAACTAGTCAAGGGGGGAGGCACTGATGAGCAGCAGGAAAATACCAGCCTCTCCCTACAAAACAGGGTACTAAATGAGAAAAAGACCGAGGTAGAAAGGTCAGTGGGGGATGCTGCAACAGAAAGTAAAGCCATCAAAAAATGGAGAGCAATGATTACCAATGCACGTAGTCTGAGTAACAAGCTTCCTGAATTAGTGGCCTTGATGGAGGAGGAACATCTAGATATCATGGCAGTCACAGAAACACAAAACCATGACTGGGACATAAACATACCAGGATACACTATCTACAGGAGGGACAGGGAGGGTAAAAGAGGAGGAGGAGTAGCTCTTTACATAAGGGAAGGAATCAAAGTAACAGAACAAAAGAGAAAACAGGGAGGAGAAGAAGCACTGTGGGTAAATTTGGAGACCGGCAATGGCACCACAATCTGCACAGGGGTTGTATACAGACCCCCTTCTCAGGGGGAGGAAATGGACAAGGAAATGATAGAAAGTATACTTAGTATGGCAAAAAAAGGGGAGATATTGCTGATGGGTGATCTGAATATGCCAGATGTTAACTGGAGTGCAGTTGCCACAGTCACTTCGAAGAGTGGGGTTATTCTAGATGCCTACAGGGGCATGCCTTAGACAACTAGTATTGGAGTCCACTCGAGAGGGAGCAATCTTAGACCTGGTTCTCTCAAATGGAGATGAAGAGAGGATCACAGATGTGGAAGTGGGTAGCCATCTGGGAACTAGCGACCATCGAACAGTATGGTTCACAATAAACACAGCAATAGAGTCAAGCCATACAAAGGCAAAGGTACTGGACTTTAGGAGGGCTGACTTTGCCAAAATGGGTAAGTGCCTAAGGAATGCACTAGCACATGGGCAGGAAGGAGGGGTGGAAGAACAATGGGGAATAATAAAAACTGCCATCACAGAGGCAACAAGCCTTTGTGTGAAGCAAATAAACAAAACTAAACGATGTAAGAAACCACTATGGTTCTCAAAGGAAGTGGCAGTGAAGGTTCAAGAGAAAAAGAAAGCTTTCAGGAAGTACAAGGAATCGCAGAAGGAGCAGGACAGAGAACTATATCAGTTAAAGTAAAAGGAAGCTGGGAAGGCAGTCAGAACAGCAAAGGCCCAAACCGAGGAAAAGATAGCCAACTCAGTTAAGAAGGGGGATAAAACCTTTTATAGGTACATCAGGGAGCGAAGGAAGACCAAGGGAGGGATAGTGAGGCTTAATAAAGGGGAGGGTGGGCAGAGGAAGACTGTGAAAAGGCAGAGATATTAAACAAATATTTTGCTCCAGTATTTACAAAGGAAGGGGGTACCTAGAACAAACAGTAGAAACACACTGGATATAGAAGTTGATACCAGCCCATTTACAGAAGAAAGGGTTCTGAAAGAACTCTTAAAACTGAAGGTGGACAAAGCAATGGGGCCTGATGGGATTCATCCCAGAATTGTAAAAGAACTAAGGGTAGAATTAGTGACACCACTGACTACCCTGTTTAACAAATCATGGAGGATGGGGTGGTACCTGAGGACTGAGGAGGGCAGATGTGATTCCCTTCACAAAAGTGGGAGCAAGGCAGAAGCAGGAAACTACAGACCTGTTAGTTTAACCTCAGTGGTAGGGAAAATGATGGAATCACTTCTGAAGGAAAGAATTGTCAAGCATCTAGAGGCCAGAGGGGCACAGGACCCAAGGCAGCATGGATTCACAGCAGGAAGGTCATGCCAGACAAATCTGATAGATTTCTTTGACTGGGTGACCAAAGTAGTAGATCAGGGAGGGGCTGTGGACATGGCCTACCTAGACTTTAGTAAGGCATTTGACACAGTCCCACACAAAAGATTAATATACAAGTTAGCTAGCCTGGGAGTGGTCCCAAGATGACAGCCTGGGTAAAAAATTGGCTGGAGAATAGGACACAGAGAGTAATAGTAAATGGAGTCCACTCTGATGAAAGGGGTTACTATTAGGGGTACCCTTGGAGGTTCAGTATTAGGACCAGTCCTCTTCAATGTCTTTATAGCTTACATTGCAGAGGGACTGGAAGGAAAAGTATGTCTCTTTGCAGATGACACAAAGATCTGCAACAGAGTTGATACACAAGGTGGGGTGGAAAGGATGAAAAGGGACTTGGCAAGGTTAGAAGAATGGTCAAATGTATGGCAGCTTAGATTCAATGCTAAGAAGTGCAAGGTAATGCACCTGGGAAACAAAAACCCAGGGGAAGAGTACACAATGGGGGGTGAGATACAAACAACAACAAAAATGGAAAGGGACCTGGGGGTAGTCATATCAGATGACCTAAAGGTGGGCAAGCAATGTGAGAGGGAAGCAATGAGGGCTGGGGGGATATTGGGATGCATAGGGAGAGGCATCGCCAGTAGAAAACAGGAAGTTATTATCCCTCTGTACAGACAGCTGGTCAGACCCCATCTGGAGTACTGCATGCAGTTCTGGAGACCCAGTCTTCGCAAAGACATAGACAGGATGGAAGCTGTCCAGAGGAGGGCAACTAAAATGGTGCAGGGTCTGCACCGGGAGACATATGAAGAGAGACTAAAGAAGCTTAATATGTATAGCCTCGAGGAAAGGAGGGAGAGGGGGGACATGATAGAAACTTTCAAGTACCTCAAGGGAATCAACAAAGTCCAAGAGGGTAGCATCTTTCAAAAAAAGAGGTGTGCAAGAACAAGGGGGCACAATTTGAAGATAGAGGGGCGGCTCAGAGGTAATTTAAGGAAGTATTTTTCACAGAGAGGGTTGTGGAGGCATGGAACGGCCTTCCGGAGGAGGTCGTGGAGTCAAAAACAGTGGTGGAATTCAAGC
This sequence comes from Neoceratodus forsteri, assembly GCA_016271365.2. Lineage (NCBI taxonomy): Eukaryota > Metazoa > Chordata > Ceratodontiformes > Ceratodontidae > Neoceratodus > Neoceratodus forsteri. Next base: position 32,753,455 of record CM028129.1, read on the forward strand.
ATGCATGGGACAGTCATAAGGCAATTCTAGGGGATGGGGGTAGGAAAAAGTAGGCTGCTGGTTAACTAGGATCTGCAGCTTATCCAGTAGGCAGGGAAATGGGCAGACTGGGTGGGCCAAGCGGTCCTTATCTGCCATCAAATTCTATGTTTCTATGTAACTGGCCCAGACAATGGCTGCCAAAAGAAATCTAGCCAAAAAAGAGAGACATGATAGAAAAGTAAAGGCTCAAGAGCTTAGATCCGGAGACTGTGTGTTGTTGTTGAGAAATTTAGAATTGCATGGTAAATAAAAAATTGCTGATCGATGGCACCATATTCCCCATGTCATAGTTGGAAAGTTGGATGATTTGCCGGTGTACAAAGTGCACCCAGAGAATAACTCCAAAGCTGTCAAGATCATGCACCGTAATCACTTGCTACCTATTGGTCAAGATATAATTGAGGCTGAACCCACCAAGACTGATTCCCTTGGACCAGTCACTCATGCTACTGCAAAAAAGAAACAGAGTCAACCTGCCCCCGTGGTTGCCAATTTAAAACTTCCCCCGCAGCAGGCCCAGAATGATAGTGACTGCCAGTCTAACTCAGATGACAGTAACTGTGATAATTTTTTTAATTTTTTATTTAGTTTTTGTTGACCGGGTAAGTGCACTAGACAAATTCTGCCTATTTTCAGGCACGACCCAGGGGAAGGGGATACAGATGAATGCCAACTGACCTTGAACCAGATTAAGCTGTTGGTGGTATTTTTAGTGAATGAGGGAAATTTGGCCAGGACACCGGGGAAATTCCCCTTCTCTTTTTCGAGAAGTGCCATGGGATCTTTAACATCCACCTGAACTATCACCAATCCAGGCAGATGGGACCTCGGTTTAAAGTCTCATCTGACAGACGGCACCTCGGAAGTGCAGCACCCCTCTCATGCTGTACTACAGTGTCAGTACTGGGATATTAACCTAAGTGCCAGATGTGGGAACTGAACCCACAGCCCGCTGATCTCCCGGCCTCAGAGGCGAGTGTGCTACCTACTGAGCCACTGACACTGCTAATGTTTATTACCCTTCATATGAACTGAGTCAGTTGTTTCGAGGAAATCCTATACTGAATTATGGGGATGAAGCTGGGCCTTCTGGACTGCATAACCCCCCAGCATCATCCTTGGAGCCAATGCTCCCTGAAAGTGAAGTGCAAACTATAACATCTGAGGATGCTGTCTTTGTGTATTGTGGAACTGTATGATTTTCCTGAAGGAGAGGCTGATGGTATGAGTCTTTCTGGTGACATGCCAGAACTTGAGAAACACTATGAGAGTGCTGAAAACCCTTCTTCAGTGCCAGAGTGTCTTCAAAATGAGTCAAGAGTTGAAGAAACAGAGACTACAGAGCAACGGGCTGACAGTGCTCCCAGCTTGGATATTCTCCTTCACGAAGAGGCACCCCTCACAAGTGATGAAAGCTCCAAGACCATTGTTGAAAGGACAGAGACTGTGGTTGTTTACCCCAGAAAGACTGGCTGAGCTGTCAAGCCAGTGGTGCGCTTCAGTTACGATTCCCCCGGGAGGCCAGTGGATTTGCCTCTTAATGTAGTCCACAAAGGTGTTTATGTCTCTCAGAGCTCACTGCCCAAATTGAGCTTGACGGCACATTCCAGGTTACTTGTTTTGCCCTCTCACCATTGTGCCCCTGCCCCTTCCAGCTCCATGTTAGCTGATAGAGAAGGGCCCCCTCTTGCATTGTTTAGAGTGCAAGAAGTTATTGCATGATTCTGTATATTAATGTTCAATTTATCTGTCTGAAATATGCATAATGTATTGTCAGAATGGAAATGATATAGTGGAGTATATTGAAATGTATAGTAAAGTGACAAGTTATGCCAATTGATGAATCAAATAGTACTTGTATAGCATACTAATGGTATAAATGTCTTGTATATGTTGCATTTTCAATGTCATGATGGCACAGACTTGACGCGGACACCAAGTTTTCCCAGGCATGGAAAGTGTAACCCCCCTACAAATGGGGGTTCCCAAAAAGTCTTTCTTGAGCTTTCCTAAATGCTTACTGCCAGGCTGGTGTCCAGTGTTTTAGCAGTTTACATGTGATTACCAGAGCCTGTATGGCCTCTGTGTACTGTCTCTTTAAGAGCTGCTTGATTGCAGCATAAGTAATCTGAGAGGGAGCTCTGTTGAAAGATGTAACTATTTGCTGAAAATCATTTAGAGTGATAATGATAATGTAGTTTGTCTAACCTGCTTTCTTTGCAGCAATGACTGTTTTGTTTGTCTCCACTATCTGGTCCTGGACTGCAAATTGGACCAAACAGTACTGGTGAAACCTAAAATGTAGCTAGACTACAAGAGCTGTCTGGAGTCAAAATCTGTAGGAACTGTAGTTTGGGGCTTTTGGTGCCTTTTTTGCAACTGAAGGGGGAGCTCTTGCTTTGACTGACAGCCAAATCAGCCAACCAAACCTTTTTGGATCTGAGGGAATTCTCAAGCTGCCTGCTGTTTAGGGCAGATCTAAGTTGGCAGCTGAAGAAGCAAGAGGCTTGAGACAGCCTCTGTGGAAAGGCCTGAAATTGTGGCTTGCATGTCTGCCTGCTGCCCTGAGAGGGGAAAGAGAACTGTTTTCGGACTGAATCTGAGTTGTGTTACTAAAGTAAGCTACTGAAGTTTGCCAGGCTCAACCTGAAGAAGACCGAAGATTTTGCTGAATGTGATTGGCCTGTCAGGAGTTCCAGCTACCCCTAAGCTCCCTGTGTGTGCAGAGACTTTGCGATTGTGACTGGGGAGTGTTTTGCCTGGTACAGTAGAATTCCCTTACATGTAAATGCGGTATGAGCTGCTAGTGGGTCATGAGTTAGTTCCCCATTGTGTGAACTGTGTTCTGCTTGCTGGAAGCTGTATCCAGCCCAAAACGGACTGCAGCCAAATTTGTCTACATGCGTTGTGGGCCTTGCCAGACTGGCCCAGCCAGACCACCCGTTGCACAGAGAAGCCATCGATGAGAGATCTGCCTGGGAATCAGCTCCCTGCTTCTTGCTTGTACAGGAAAGATGCCTCTGCAATTCTTGTGGGCCCTTCTTCTCCTGGCATTCCAGATCAACCACATGCAGTCTCGATTTTTGTCCAGCCTGTGTCCAGTCTTGGATATCATGAGTAAATACCAGGAGTAGCTCCCTGCAACAACAGCTTAATTTGAATGCGTCATCTGATTGTCTTGTTGTTTTGTTTCCTTTATGAACTGAGCTCTTTGGCTCCAGATTACAAATATTGTGTACTGTGCATGTTGTGTTTTCCATCACATAGATCCAACCAGCTGCGACGCTGGCCAATCCCGGGCAACAGTCCTGACTAGTCCATCTCATCTCCACCTAGGTATCCAGAGGTGTGACTGTGTGGGGGGACTCAAAGCACATACATAACTGCTTGATTGATACAACCTTTAAGCTTATTAACCTGATTTTGCCTCTCCCTTATTCAAGTCCCCTGAATAAATCAGATCTAACTTTTTATGCATGTAATCTGACTGTGGTTCCAGTTTGTGCTCAAAGTACTGTACTGTTGCTATTTGCTGTGCATAACCTTGTTTTACAGGGGGTTCCCAGGGTCAAGCCAGAAGAGCCAGCCCTGGTGGTAAGTGCAAACAGTGTGGGTACTTGTGTGGTGTACCATGGGTATTGTGAAAGTGATTATTGTACAGTGTGCAGGCCACTAGAGGGGAAAAAGGGGGGTTACAGTGTCCCGAAGGGCTGTGCCCAGGTTAGCTTGACCACTACCAACCTTGACCTCCAGGTGGAGGCACCCATTTCAGAACTCAGGCTCCTTAACCTGCTACTAGCCAAGCAGGCAGGGGTAGTAGCCCTTGGGATAGTGCCATCTAGGGGTTACAAAAACATTTATAAAAAATCTCAGATTAAACAGAAGTATAAAATTTTACTAGCAAATAAAACTGGAAAATGCCTGGAATCTTTTAGAGTTATAGAATGGAAAGTCAAATTTTTTTGCCAAATTTCATTGCATTGCTAATTTAAGATAAATGTATTATGACCTCTAACTCCCATCTGGGCAGCCAACAGTGAGGAGCACAAGGTACCTCAGTTTAATTTCTCATCCAATAAACAGCATCTCAGCAGTGGAGTGACCCCCCCCCCCCACACTGCTGCACTACAATGTTAGCATTGGGTATTAGCCCAAATTAACCCATGACCTTCTGATTATACAGACCCAGAGGTGAACATGCAAAATACGAAGTCACTGACAGTGATTTAAGTTAATCAAGCATAAAATGTACTCAAAGAGAACAGAACTCTTTATGTGATTCTGTTTTTAGGAAAGTGCTTTACCATATCAGAACTTCTCACCCTAACAGACACACTGTACACATGGAAACAATTCTATGTTTTTGCTTTCATGGTAATCAAACTCTTGGTGTGGATAGTCCAAGCCAACTATTTGTGTCCCTGTGTGACCCATCGATTTTGACATGTAATTAGTATAGGGGCTTACCTCCATGTGGGTGATGGAGTGCATGTCTCTTCCAGCCCAGTAAAGAATTAAAGATGTTTCCAGGTTAATTAACATGATAGACGTAAGGTCTAATTACATGAGGCACCTTGGCATTGCTTTTCTCTGGCCAGAAGTCTTCTTGATTCATTGAAATGTCCTTGTTAATGGATTAAACTAGGTCATCTCATTAAGGTGATGGTGACAATGTCTGACAAATACGCAAACATGACTGTCAAGTTCTGAAAAAAATAAGTAGTTACATGATTACTGAAAAAAGAATGAAAGCTTTAGTAGACTTTAATTTTCTTAAGCAGTGAGTTACAAGTACCTGTATTTGTCTAGAACAATCTAATTGTCTAGAATGCTCATGTAGTGCCCCAAAGTCTGAGAGACTCCAGCGATAACTAAATTTGACCACTGTGGTTGTAATAAGCCCAATAGCTTTGTATAAGGGCACCCCAAAGCTAAAAGAGTTAATACAGTGCAGTGGCATGAGCCAGGAGAATCCAAGACTTTGGACATCTGCCCACTGTAAGCAGGCCAGTCAGTCTGATTTTTTTTGGTCTCCAGCCTGCTCTTATAGACCCCTCTTTTCAGGTTGGAAAAATGCCACTTGAGGAATATTGGGCCCTATGTGCAACAGTATCTGGGCCCTACGCACCTGATAGGCAACACTGAGGGTTCAGGATAGACATGTCCAAGGTGTTCAACTGTCACCCACAGATACACAAATGCCAGGGACCCACAGTGTAAATCTGCCCACAGCCATCTGCACTGGATCCCGCAAAACTATTTGGCCAGTCTGGGCAGGGGACAGGCAGTGGGCATGTCAGCAGAGGGCCAGCAGAGTGCAGCATGCACAATGCCTTTTGTGCACTGCTGAGCCAGTGGAAGGGTTATTTTTGATGTGTCAGTGAGAGGGCTGCCGTAAAAGGTGTGCACTTCCTGACTGGAGCCCACATAGCTCCAGAGTTCCCCACAGTAAGCAAGGGGGTAAATGTAGACTACAGGGTGCAGTTTGTGGCAAAATGATAATTTATAGGTAGCCCTTTGGGGACATGGTAGTCTGTATATGGGCTGCCATGCCCCATGATCCCTGCTCTTACTTAGCTACTTAGCAGGAGATTCACTGTGGGGGTGGTCAGAGCTTCTGATTGGAAGTCCACAGTCTAACCCTGGTCACTCCTCACATCTCTCCCCACCCCATGCGTGGACTTATCCAGCTGTGCATTAGGCTTGCTGGGGGTAATGCATCCTTAATCAGTATATCTGTTGGGGAATGGGTACACACCATGTAGTTATGCAGTCCAGCATGCACCCCCTACAGGCACTTATCAGGCCCACTGATACATAAGGCCCATTCCCAGCTTATTCACAGTTCAATGGATGAGTTCACTGTATGAAAGCTGCTCTCAGCCGACAGTTAGAAATCCTCCTATCACAAGTGACGAGGTTGCCAAGGCAGAGTTCCTGATTCTACTCGGGGTTCTGGAGGTCAGCAGAAGGTGGAGGCTTTACTGTTGGCCTGTAGAGAAGTAGGATGCACAGAGTGACAGAAGAAAAGGAAAGCTTGTCTGGCACAGTGGTCCCTGACAGCTCCATGTGTCATATCCACTCTCATTGGTTTTGCCTCAGCTCCAAGTATGAGATGGATCCTGATTGCAGCAAAGGATTCAGTGCTTCTATACATGCCATTAGTAACACCAGTAGCAGATTTGGGAGCACTGCCTCAGGGGAAGAATCATGTTCAATTCACAGCAGCAGACAACAGCTGGGGCTCAGTGATGAGTAGGCAGAGCTCTGCCCATCAGAAAGCCATAATCCAACTCAGTCAACCTCAGTGAAAATGGGAAAATAACAGCGTAGTATAAATGGGAGAAGATGAAAACCAATCAAGGCTACTACAACAAGCTGACACATTGTTATAGTGGGCTCACTCACCAAAATGTATATAATTATTTTTGTTTTACAAGTAACATCTAGACGTGTATTTATACTTCCTACGTTTCAGAGACAATTCTCCCCTTCTTAGGTCTGGTAATAGTTCTAAAAATGTGCACAGAGATATTCATTCAAAAACCATTTTATAAGAATTAACCAAACTTCATATTTGTCAAAAAAAATATCATTATTTGAGCTGCACTTACATTCATTTATTTATGTTGATCTAGGGCTTTCAATTCAATTTTTATAACATAAGACACCACCAAAGAAATTAATTTTGAACTTGCATACATAGAACACTTTTCATGAACCATGTTAATTTATATCAAGGAATACAGAAACCATATAACCATTAACCACATATATATTGCCCCTTTAAATTTGTGTGTTTGTATTATGAAGAACAGCTCCAATGACAAAAGTATCCTACCTCAGTGGTGACAGTTTCCGTGTGGCTCACACTTTTCCCAACTTCTGTGAGCACCGGTGTTCTTCATTAAATGCAATGCATTCATTGTTTCAGATACACACATCCCTTGAGTGACTGTGAAAATAAATAGAGCTTTGACTAGATGAGCATAAACAACAAATGGTTGTTGTAATATGTGAGAATGATTTGGGAAGTTATAGTAAAATTTGGACTACATACACAAAGATTTAAAGGGGAAATATTTAAGGTGGTAACAAGTGAAAACGACTACAGAACTATTATTAATAGTTTTTTAGGCACAGTTATGAATCTAACAGTAACAATCTCTATTTACAATAGACTCATAAGTTAATGAAGGTAGAAATAGTTTGAGGGCTGGGGATTTCCAGGTGTGGCTTACTTATGGACCGAGATTGGAGAGGGGAGGATTCAAGAGGGAGATGAGGAGACATTTTTTCACAGAAAGAGTGGTGGACAAATGGAACACCTTACCAGATGAGATAGTGTCCCATAAGATGGTGGGCAGTTTCAAGAGTGGTTGGGACAGGGGAAGGGGGAAGGGATACTGGGAAGGGGGATGGGAAGGGCAGCTGCATGATGAGGGACTAGCTGCACACTTGAACAGACTCGAAAGACCATGAGGCCTGTTTCTGCTGGCACTTTCATATGTTTGTACTTTACTTAATATGAACAATTCCTACAGGTAAAAAGCTGTTTATAGTTTCTTTATTCATTGCTATAAGTTAACATGGTTTATAAAAAGTGCTCCGTGTATGCAGGTCAAAAATGAATTTCTGTGGTGGTGGCTGATGTTATAATGACTGAATTGAAAGCAATTGATCACTATAAATAAATCAATGTAAGTGGAGGTAAAATAATGATTTTTTTTAATAATAATAATAATAAAATTTATTTGATTAAGCGCCTTTCAAATATTTCAAGGCGCTGTACAAACTTCATACATTTATCATAACCAAACAAACAATAACAATACAACAGATAAATGAATAAAACGATTTAAAATGCAACAGGGAAGGCCATAAGAATGATTTTAAGGACTTCTTAAACCTATCCACAGTTGTACTTTCTCAGAGCTGGCGGGGCAGAGAATTCCAAAGGGTGGGAGCCACAAAGCCCAACGTACGGGCTCCAGAGGACTTCAAATTCACCCTCGGAATCTCCAGCAACCCCTCGTCAGCTGAGCGAAGCTGTCTCAGAGGGGTGTAAGGCACCAGAAGCTCTTTCAGGTAGTCGGGACCTAACCCGTGTAGGGCTTTGTAGGTCAAAAGACCCACTTTAAAGGTGATCCACCACTGTATAGGCAGCCAGTGCAGAGTGCGCAGCACAGGGGTGATATGAGATCTTCTAGATACCCCAGTCAACAAACGTGCTGCAGCATTCTGCACTAGCTGCAAGCGGCGGATTTCAACCCCAGCAAGCCCTAGGTATAGGGAGTTGCAATAATCAAGACATGATGTCACAAAGGCCTGGACCAGAACCGGCAAATCGCCTGGTGGAACCAGGTGACTAATCCTGGAGATGTTTCTGAGATGGAAAAATGAGGTCTTGACTACTGCAGACACCTGATAATGAAGGGACAAGCCAGTGTCAAGCTCCACACCCAGGTTACGCACCCGTTCAGAGGTGGGGATCTGGTCTACCCCAAGAACTAATCCAGAGGGGGACCCTATCCCCAAACCCTCAGCCCTGTGACCAGGGTCCATCACCACAACCTCGGTCTTTCCCGGGTTCAACTTTAAACCACTGATGTTCATCCAGTCTTGGATATCAGCTAGGCAATTATTCAGCACTGAGATAGCACTAACCTGGTCGGGTGCAAAAGACAGGTAGAGCTGGGTATCATTGGCATAGCAATGAAACCTCAGCTCATACCGTCTTACAATGTCTCCCAGGGTATATACTGCAAAACAACATGGGGAGAGCACCGAACCCTGAGGTACCCACAAGAAAGAGAGACAGCCCGGATGAGTATAAACCGAAACCACTCTCTGAGTTCTTCCAGGAGGTAAGATGAAAACCATCTGAGGACAACACCTGAGAGCCCACAGATGGACCTCAGACGTTCGAGCAAAACCCCATGGTGCACAGTATCAAAAGCTGATGATAGATCAAGGAGAACCAAGATAGAGCGGTGTCTCTGATCTCTCGCCATCAGGAGATCATTGAGCACCCGAATCAGAGCAATCTCGGTGCTATGCCTCTTATGAAAACCCGACTGGAGAGGCTCATATAAGCTATTTTTACTAACAGAACACTTAAATAATTCTTGTAAATATTTTTTGAATAAATATATTTGTATACATTTTTAGAACCATTAACAGACTCCCTGAAGAAGGGGAGAGTTGTCCCTGAAATGTAGGGAGTATAAATACATGTCTGGATGCTACTTCTAAAATAAAAATAATTATATCCCAGTAGCATTCCTTACCTACATGGCTCTTACCACAGTTTTTGCAGGCTACTCAATGTGGTTTGGGGGGCTAGTAGGATGCAAGGGGATACATGTGTCTTTTCTATGGATGCCAAGAAGGCATTTGACTGAAATGAATGGGAATATCTATTTGAATGCGTGGGCCAGTTTGGTCTGGGTGAAAATTTTGTGGGATCAGTCTGGGCAATATGCAGTTCCCCCTGGGCACAGGTTTTGGTTAATGGCTCTCTTTCAGACAGATTCGAATTGTATAGGGGCATAAAGCAGGGTTGCCCTCTCTCTCCCTCTTGTTATTTGTCCTAGCATTAGAACCTCTTGCTGTCGCTATACGACAGAACCCAGAGACTGACGGCATGCAGGGCGTGTCAGGGCAACCTCATAAAATTACCTTGTATGAAGACGAAATGCTGCTTTTTGTTAGGAAACCCAGAACTTCTGTTCCCATAGTGTTGCAGCTTATAGTCACTCACACATTTTTCAGGGTATAAAATTAACATTCAGAATTCAGAACTGCTTTATTTATCAGGGGTCAGGAGAGAAAGGAGCTAGAGTGAAGGGTTGGGAGATCTGTGGTGCTTTCAGGAGGTCTCAAAAAGTTTTCCCTACTTGAGTGTACAGGTTGAGAGAAGCCTGGGATCCTTGTAAGAGCTTAATTACACATTGATCATTAAGCAGGTAGAAACTGACCTCTGAAGATGGGTCACCATCCCAGTGTCCTAGTTGGGTAAGATTAACTTAGTAAAGATGAACATTCTGCCTAGACTTTTGTACTCTATGCAGATGTTGCCCATTGTGATCACAAGCAACAATATTCGGAGGCTGGAAACAGCCTTTTCAGCCCTTTTCTTTTTTGCTCCACCTTTTAGAAGCAGCTGAAAGGGAGCTAGTATTTACTTTTAAAAGCACCTCATTTTGATGAGGGAAGCTAGCAACTAAAAGGGAGGTAGTAGCATTTGCTTGTAAGAGTACCTCATTTTACAGAGGAAGAGGGGAATCAGCTAAATCTCCCCATCACTTAACTGCTAACTGCTACTGCTAAGTGGGAGGGGCCTGTGACCTGTGAATAGCAGAGTCAGTTGTGCCTCAACTTCATTTTGCTTCAGCTTTTAGAAGCAACTGAAAGGGAGCTAGTATTTATTCTGCTTCAGCTTTTAGAAACAACTAGCAACTGAAAAGGAGCTAGCATTTACTTTTAAAAGTATCTTATTTTGGTGAGGGAAGCTAGCAACTAAAAGGGAGCTAGCATTTGCTTTTAAGATTACCTCATTTTAGAGAGGAAGAGGGGAATCAGCTAAATCTCCCCATCACTTAACTTCTAATGGGTGGTAATAGTACTACCCCCTCAACCACCCATGGCTTTTCTACATTTATAGAAGCCTAAGGGAACTTCCTGCAGGGCTCACAAGGGAAGGCACCAGTGAGAACAGGAAGAGAGGATAGAAAAGACACAATGAAGTGAGAAAGAAACAGTGACACCTACAGGTCAGGAGGAAAACAGACATGGACATCCAGATCTGCAAGAGCTGCAGAGGACTGGTAGACACTCTGGAGACTGGGGTGTCCCTACTACAGGACAGTTGTGGAACTATGAAGGGAGCTAAGGCAGGCAAAAAAAGAGATCATGAGGCTGCAGAGGAGACTGGATTGGGAATGCCCAACACCGCCCTTACCCACTCACTCCCCAAAGGCCCACTGGTCTTGGGGGATGGAGGGTGGTGGGAGGGGGCAGTGGTGACCTTGAGCTAAGATGGGGCACCGCCAGCCACACGCTATCCATATGCAGAATTGTTTTGCCCCCCCCTAGCCAGTGAACAGAAACCAGGTGGGGAAGAAGGAAGAATCAAGCAGGGCAAACCTGATTCAAGAAAGCAGGGAAGAGGTACAGGAAAAGAGAAGAAGAATACACAGAGCAACAGGAGGATTCTGTTCGTGGCAGACTCTATGTTGTGAGGAGTGGAGGCACAGTCCATCAGTGCGAAGGGAGCTGAAACCATGGCAAAATGCATGCCAGGAGCATCTGCAAGGAGAGATAAGGACAGAGTAGAACGGCTGGTGAGAAGAGATCAGGATTTCACGGGGATCATTGTTCATCTTGGGACAAATGACATAGCAAATAAGACTGTGGAAGAAGTCAAGGCAGACATGAAGACCCTAGGGGAGAACATAAAGGAGTACACAACACACCTGGCCTTCTTGGAGGTGTTGCCAATTTGGAGGAAGGGTGGAAGTGAGGACAAGATCAGGAATGAAGAGATCAGGTAATTCAACCAGTTGCTCCAGGGTTTGTCCTCAGACAATGGGATGTACTACATTGGAGACTGGGGGACCTTCTGGGACAGAAAGCTCTTCAAGCATGATGGTCTGCATCTCACCGGAGAAGGAGCGAGAGTGCTAAGGCAGAAGTTGGAGGTCTTTGTGGGGTGTTTAAATTGGGAGGTCTCCAGCACAGGTAAAAAGACCTAAATGAGGATGCAGCAGAAAGATACAAAGGTAAGGGGATAAGTGAATGGAAGGTAACCCTCCAACATTGAACTAAAGGAAACAAGCATGGCCATGAGCTAGGAGTGGCCATAGGTAAAAAAGGGGGACCTCATGAAAAGTACAGGAGGTGCAGACACAGAATAAGAGGGATGGTACTGGAGTTATAGCAGAGGGGGGAGGCTATGACTAGAAGGCTATGTACACAAATGCCCACAGTCTGGGGAACAAAATCCTGGAACTTGTGGCATTAATGACCTTGATATCATGGTAATCACAGAGACATGGCGCAATAACAACCATGCCTGGGAGCTAGCCATACCAGGGTACATGCTGCACAGACAGAACAGGGAAGGCAAGAAGGGGGAAGGGTGGCACTATACACCAGGGAAGGGATAAAAGTGACAGTCCCACAGTACAAGGGGGGGAAAACAGAGGTGTTGTGATAATTCTGGAAGTGGGGAGGGGAACAGTACTTAGAATGAGAGTGATATACAGACCCACAGGGCAGGCAGAGGATATAAACAGAGAACTGCTGGAGACTATAGAGAACATGGCAACAAAGGTTAAATTGCTGCTGATGGGTGACTTCAACTTGCCAGATGTGGACTGGAACACCCCAGTGACAACCTCATCCAGGAGTAAGGATTCCTGCAATCCCTGCAAGGGGCAGGTCTCACACAGCTAGTGACGGAGCCTACGAGGGAGAATGCAATTCTGGATCTTGTCCTAAGCAATGGGGCCAGGGTAAAGGAAGTCAGAGTGGGGGAGACCCTAGGGACTAGTGATCATCGAGCTGTTTGGTTCACCATAAGGACATCATAGGAGGCTAGCCACACAATGACTAGAATCCTGGATTTCAGGAAGATAGACTTCAGTAAGATGAAGAACGAATTCAGGAAGGCTATACAGGGATACGATGACATAAGGGGAGTTGTGGAACAGTGGGATAAGAAAAGGAAAGCCCTGCACCTGGTGGAAAACCATTGTGCCTGTCCCTACAACAAAAGCAAAAGTAAGAGGAAACCACTGTGGTTCTCGAGGGGAGTAGCAAAGCTAGTAAGAGTAAAAAAGATGGAATATCTGAGGTACAAGGCAACACAAAGCAAGGAAAATAGGCAAGAATAATTGGAAAAACAAAAGGAAGTGAACAAGGCAGTAAGGGCAGCAAAGGCCAACACTGAGGAAAAGCTAGCTAAATCGATGAAGGAAGAAGGAAAGGATTCTTTAAGTATATTAGCAAGAGAAGGAAGACAGGGGAAGGGATTGTGAGACTTAGGGAAGAGGGAGGCAGGGTAGTGGGGAAAGACACTGACAAGGTGACTGTCCTCAAAAAAGTACTTCTTCTCAATATTCATGAAAGAAGACAATGGGGATGGTCCCCCATTAATGGAGAAGGGCAAACAAGGAGAAGGGGTGGACATTAGACCCTTTTCAGAGGACAGAGTAAAAAGATCACTCAAACAGTTTAGTGTGGATAAAACTATGGGGCCCAATGGGATACCCCATGGATCCTAAAGGAGCTCTGGGAGGAACTGGCTAAACCTCTGGCTAAACTGTTCAGTGGATCACTAGAAACAGGCATGGTTCTGGAGGAGTGGAGGAGGGCACAAGTGGTACCCTTGCACAAAAGTGGTAGCAAGGAGGAGGCAGGAAACTACCGCCCGGTCAGTTTGACCTCGATAGTAGGTAAAATTATGGAAACTCTACTTATGGAAAGGCTGGTGGACTACCTAGAGACACGGGGGCTGCTGGACCCATTGCAACATGGATTCACTACAGTGAGGTCATGCCAGACCAACTTGATTGATTTCTTTGAGTGGGTGACAAAGGAAATAGACCAGGGCAGAGTGGTAGATGTAGCCTGTCTGGACTTCAGGAAGGCCTTCAACACAGTCCCACACAGGATACTAATGCACGAGCTGGCACATCTGGAGGTGAGGACATTGGTGGACACATGGGCTAGAAACTGGTTGAGTAACAGAACACAAAGAGTGGTGGTTAATGGGGTTAGCTCACAGGAGGGTAGCAGAACAAGTGGCATACCCCAGGGATCAGTGCTGGGACCAGTGCTCTTCAATGTCTTCATAAGCGATATTGCAGAGGATCTAGAAGGGAGGATTAGCCCATGTTTGCAGATGATACAAAGCAAAGTAACAGGGTAGATACACAGGAACATAAAGAAAAAAATGAGGAGGATCTGAAGAGGCTAGAAAACTGGTCCAAAGAATGGCAGTTGGGTTTCAATGCAAAAAAGTGCAAGATTATGCACCTAAGGAGTGGGAACCCTAGGACTGAGTACGAACTAGACGGGGTTAACATTGCAGGCTGCCACAGAGGAAAGGGATCTAAGGGTAGTCATAGAAGACAACCTTAAAGTGGCTAAACCATGCAACAAAGCAGTTGGAAAGGCTAACAGAATGCTACGGTGCATAGGGAGGAGAATAACAAGTAGAAGGAGGGAAGTGGTGGTATCGTTGTACAACTCCCTAGTAAGGCCTCATCTGGAGTACTGTGTTCAGTTCTGGAAGCCCAGTCTACAAAAAGACATAGACAGGATGGAGCCAGTACAAAAGAGGGCGACAAAAATGGTGTTGGGATGCAGCATAAGTCAGAGCTCTAAATATGTACTCCCGGGAGGAAAGAAGAGAGATGGGGGGACAAGATAGAGACCTTCAAATATTTAAAGGGGATCAAAAGGGCACCAGAGGGCAGCATCTTTCACATAAAGGGAAATAGCAGAACAAGAGGACATAGCATGAGACTAAAAGATGGAAAACTTAGAGGGAACTTGAGGAAATTCTACTTCACTGAAAGGGTAGAGGAGAGATGGAACAGTCTCCCCAGGAAGTGGTGGGCGTGGCCACAATGCACTGATTCAAGAATGCATGGGATAGGCACATGGGAATTATCAAGCTAGGGTTAAGAGGGGGGGTTGTAGCATCTAGGGTACCTAAAGTATTAGACAGAGAAATAGGGCAGACTGGATGGTCCACAAGGTCCTTATCTGCCGACAACATCTATGTATCTATGTATCTTATATGGCAGGGAAGGAGGCCAAGAGCATGCCTTTTATGCCTTGAAGCTAGTGTAAATTGGGGTACCTCAATTTTCCAGACTTGTGCAATTATTTTTTAGCAGCCTAGTGCTGTTATATAAAGGACTGAGTTAATTTGCCACCTGAGGCTAGTTGGGTAGATTTAGAACAGAGGGCATGTCCTTGGAGAGTGCCGTCTTCCCTGGCTAAACAGGGACGTAGGGTATATGTGTCTTTTCAAGGAGCTAATCCGATGATGCTTGCTGTATTGGACAGTTGGTGTCACATTTGGCATAAGGGTGGAGGGGGAGGTAGAGGAACGTTGCTTTTACCAGTGGCTCAGAATCCCTTCTTACTTCCTGGATTGGAGGACCCCAGTTTTCAGGAGAGGGAGAATAAGGGCATACATAGTTTGGGGGACCTCTCTTATCAGGAAGGATTATGCACATTTGGAGATCTGCAGCAAGCATTGCGACTGGGTAGAACCCACTTGTTTAGATATTTACAGGTGAGAGTCTATGCTCGATAGGTTCACGGGGGGGGCAGAATCCTGCAGTTAGATCCAATAGAACAGTTAATATTTATTTATTTTTGTTTTAGTCTTTGGTAACCAGGTAAAGCCCAATACGCACAAATGGCTGTTTTCAGGGGTGACCTGGGAGCACCGGGAGGTTAAGTGACTTGCTCAGAGTCACACAGTATGCAAGCGGAGGTTATGAGAATCAAACCAAGGTCTGGTCTGCTGGATGTACCAGGCTCATTCACAGCTCGTTACTCTAACCTCTAGGCTATATGCCGCATGGAAGGATCCGAGGGGTATTATGCACAGGGCAGCTCAACTGGGTAAACAGCAACTCCCAGACATCACACAGGAAATGAGAGGGCTATGGGAGCGAGATTTAGGAATACAAATTGGGGAAGACAACTGGAACCTCTAATTAACATTGCATGAAAGCATTCTAATTTGTAAAAAATACAAAGAGGCGTACTTTAAATTTGTTCATAGGCTTTATTGCCCTTCCCAGATAGTTAATAAATATAATCCTGTGATCTCTCCAATGTTTGATAGGTGTGGAGGGGCGTTAGACTCATACCACCACTGTTTCAGTGAATGCCCAATCCTGCAGAACTTTTTAAAGGCAGTACTAGCAGAGATAGGGATGATAACAGGGAGGGCACAACCAGACCCCCCTCTAGTGGGCCTGTTTGGAGTTGAGGACAGGGGAGAATGGGACCCTCTTCCCAAATAGAGCAGGGTACTGCTTATCATGGCCTGCCACTGCATCCAAAAAACATGGGTCTCTAACAATGTGCCCACTTTGAACCAATGGTGTACACTAGTGCTACGAGTACTGGCTTTGGAGAAACTTGCATTAGTAGTGAAGGGGAAGGGGGATAGATTTTTCAAGGCCTGGGAGCCTTTTTTGGCCTCTCAAATGGTAGGGGAAGCTCAGATCCTGAGTGAGACTGGAGGAGGAGTAATGCCCATATTCAGGTCTTGCATATTCTTAAGGCCTAATAAGCATGTGCCAATTTTTATTATCCATGCACTGCACATACATGAAGTGTGTATGTAACGTATACCTTTAGGATGTTCTCGCCAAAGTGGTATAAGATGTCTTAGTAACGTGTATTGTATCTGATACTTTTTTAATGTAAATGCATATGAAGTTGTATTATCCTTTTTCTTTTTTTTTTAATCCTATCTTTACCCTCTTACCATCCGCAGTGACGCCACTCTTCATGGACCCAAGGTGACCCTGCACCCAAGCTCTCCCAAGGTTGTTTCAGCCTTCATGGGTGCTCCGTTCCTGAACCTGAGCAGACTGGAGAACCCCCCAGCTGGGGTGGAGGAGTCATTCCTTAACTCCCCCTAACCTGAGATGAGCGTTCACCTTGCTCTTACTTCTCCCTGGGTTCCTCGGATCACCAGTGCTGAGACCCGTCTACCAGTGTCCCTGCAGATTGCTTCCTGTTTTTCCCCCTGCCCCCTGAGGACCTCAGCACACTGGGAGGGCCAATGAAACAAAGGCAAGATGTGATGTGCCTTTGCTCCGGCCCTCGGCTGACATCCACCCCTCTCAACTTGTCTGGATACCTCCTACCACACCTTCCACCAGAGTTCCCCCAGGTGGTAGTATTGCAGCAAGGTCTGTCATCCTCCCTACCTGGAGAAGGAGAGCAGCCATTGGCACTCAGTCCTTCTCCTCCCCAGCTGACCTCCGGCGGACCGTGCTCATTCCCAAACATGGGTCGCAGGCATAGCATGAGGTAAGGGATCCAGCACCTCTAACCTCACAGCCACAGGGTCAGCATATTCTTTTTCTTTTTAATAAAAAGATTTTACAAAAATAAAAGTTATTACTTGCACTTATCAACACTACTGTGCATGGCTAACATAGAAACACAGAATCTGACACCAGATGAGGACCAATTGGCCTACCAACTCTACCCATTTTTCACTACCTACATTATTACCACAGGCTATACTTCATGTAGAGTTCTTTCTCCCTCTGCTCCCTTTTTATCCGTAGAAACATAGGGCCCTATTACAAGACTAGGCGCAACTCATGGTGCATGCGAAGAAGCCATGTGTGCTACCGAGATCTCACCTTAAGACAGGCCTTGACTTGCGGCAGTTGTAGGCTTGCTCCAAGGGAATGGTGCACTGGACCTGAGTGGCACATGTCATGGCACACAATCTACTGCCTCTTCCAGAGCTCCCCATCTAAAAACACACCAGCAAGCACATTGAGGGGACTGGCCGGTTGGCACAGGTGATCGGGGCGCATGATACAAAATGGCCCTGAGGGTCCACGAAGTTGGGGGTGGGGGCATGACAGAGTGGGAGGGCTTGGTGGGCAAAGCCATGTGGTTTCTTTGGTGATGCAGGGGGTATCCTTCCTGTACCAGGATGGATGCCCCTTAGACCACCTCCTAACTGGTCTAACCTCACTACACCATACCAGGTCCTGGACTGGCATAAGTGGGTTACGGCAGCCTCCCTTCCAGAATAGTGTGCAGTTGCTGCCATAACCCACTCTTGTTCCATGCTGCTGCAGGTTGCAGGCATAGAGGATGGCATAACCCACCTTTGGCACAACTCGCATATGGCATGGCTAAAGTCACCTCTTGGAATCATGATTTGCGTTATGCCTGACACAAGGTGCAATTTTTTACACCACTGGGTTTGGTGTAAATCACCTTGCTTCAGGTATAACCTGACTTGAAATCAGGCTCATAGAATCTGATGGCAGATAAGGGCCGTTAGACCCACCCAATCTGCCCATTTTGTTATCACCTTCATTTTTGATGCAGACCATGCTTGATTTATGGCGCTGTCTCTCCTTCTCCTTCCTTCCTTCCTTACCCCAACAATTCCCTTGTGCCTGTCCCAGGCATTTTTGAACTCCAATACTCCCTCCAGCTTCATAACATGTCTCCTTGTTCTAGAGCACCTTTTTCTTTGAAAAATACCCCCCATCTGTGCCTTATTCGAGAATCTCAAGAAATGCTTGTACCAAGCTAGTTAAAGGAGCCAAATCAACCTATCATGTGGAAACCCTTGAGGATGCCAAGTGTAACTCAGGCAAGATCTGGCAAACCATCAAAGCTGTTGAAGGATTAAGAACCCTGCCTGCAATCCCCATCAAAATTATAACACAAGGTACCACGATCTCTGACCAGGGCACCATTCTAGAAAACTAAATGAGCACTTCGTGACAGCAGGATTAGCATTAGACTCCTCCCCAGCTGCCGGGCTTGTTGACTGCTCACCACCCAATCATGCCCCTTCGGACCCTCAGACTCAAGACTCCTTCTGTTTCTCACCAGTGATTTTCAAGCAAGTCGAGGACCTATTAATAAAATTAGATACAAAAAAAGTGCAGGCACAAATGGAATTGACTGTTTCTTCTGAAGACTAGGGTGCCATTTTCTAACTATGCACATAGCACATATTTTCAGCTTATCAGTCACGTCTGGAACTGTCCCATCCTGCTGGAAAGCAGCCTTTATACTACAGTACCTTTGTTTAAATCAGGAAACTCCTGTGGTCTTAAGAAATACAGACCGATTTCCATCCTCCCTGTCCTGTCAAAGCTCCTAGAAAAGTTAGTCAATAATCAACTGAAGGATCACATTGAAAAATCAAATTGATTTAACCCCCCCAATCCGGCTTCCAGCAAAACCATAGTATGGTGTCATTTCCAGCCAAAGTGACAAATGACTGGTTCACTGCCCTGGATAATAAAAACTCTACAGGAGCTGTCTTCCTAGACCTTAGCAAGGCCTTCAACACTGTCGATCATAACACTCTGTTAGCTACACTCAAAGACCTTGATTTGAATAACTCCTCACTAAACTGGTTCACTAGCTATCTTACTGGTTGACTTCCAATGCATCAAAACCAATGGATTCCATTTCTCTTCCCTAGCAATAACTAGAGGTGAACCCCAGGTATCCATTATTGGACCCCAGTTATTCACAATTTACATCAAATCCCTTAGTGACAACATCCATAACTCCAGACTGCACTTTTGCACGGATGATACCATCCTTTATACATCCAAACTGTCACCGTCAGATGTCATTGCAAAACTACAGTCTGTTTTTTGTCCATTGGAGTGAAACCCGTTAAGATCAAAACTATTATTAAATGCCAAGAAAACTAAAATTATGTGCTTTTTACCCCTGCTTTCCCCAGCTTCTCTACGTGGACAGGCCACACCGACGAATATGTCTACCTTACTAGGAGGAGACTCACTAGAGCCAGTTGATCAATTAAAATACCTAGGGATATAGTTAGATAGCAAATTATCCTTCGCATACCACATTGAATCCCTCACTAGGAAACTGAAAATAAGACAGTTTTTTTTCTACGGAAACAAAACCCTTTTTCCCCTTAAATAGTGGGAAAAGTCTGGTTCAGGCCACCTTTCTTCCCTTACTCAACTACACGGATATCATTTGCAATAGTAACACAGTAACCAACCTTGGTGGCCAGCTATGGTGGTGTGCAGAGGGTTGTGCTGGTCACCGGCATAGGGATGAGATGAGGGGAGTGGGGTGGTGGGGCACTGCCTGCTGGGTTGGGGGGAGGGATGACCACTATGCCACCTCAGACTGTCATTTAAAGAGGGACTACAATCAAAATCTCTGGCACCAATAAATTTCAGATTTTGATTCAGCATAGCCCCAGTCAGCCTCATGCCAAAAATGAGATCTCTAAATTACTGTGTTTAAAAGTTACAACTCATTTTACAACCCTAAATTCATTGCCTGTTTAAAAAAGCCAGTTTCATTGAAGAGTTGCTGCTGATGTCATCTACAGAATTCAGAGTCTAGTCTTCCCTGTTAGCAAACTTATAGAACCTGTTTCTTCAAAGATTGGAGTTCATGTACAATAGTTTTCACAAGTAAAACATGCAGCAACATTCAAAAAACATTGCTATAAAAACTGTATGTTTCAGATTTTGTAAAAACATTGACAAATGTGTATTTTTTTTGTAATTTATTTTGGTGCCTTTATGGTGTGGCCCTTTTCTCCAGAGTTGCTGAATCATAACAAACTGCAGTGAGGTTTAGTTTCATTTTCAATTTATTTTTTATACTGGAAAGGCATGTTAGCAAAATTTCCTGTTTTCACTGTTGAGGTTTGCAGACTGAATAATTTTCTGATGTGGTGGAAGGCTATGATCATTTACGCACGTCATTCAATTGATGTAATTTCTCAAGATGGCACTTTAAAACAATTATTCTACTTCCCTGTAAATGTGGGTGGGAGAGGTAATGCTGTTTTGAAACCTTACTATGAGTTTCTATGCAGTAGCCAACCCAGCCAACCTAGGGCCAGATATTCAAAACTTTGCCCAGGACAAAATTAGCATTGCACGGCAGGCAAAATTAGCCCAGAACCATTTGCATGCCATAGTCAAAGGAATAGCCACAGGGCTAAATGAGTTGAATATAGCGTGCAAATGAAGGCATGCAAACAGGGCTGACAGTGCAGTGCAACAATAGCCCAGCAAATAAGACCACACTGAAAACTGCAACTGAAAGCAGTGCAAACTGCAACAGTAGCTCAGTGCACACAGAGGTGGAGTGATGTAAGGTTCTAGCAAAGTAGTGGAGCACAACAACAGTGCAGGACAAATACTGCAGAACCATGAAATGAAACATTACAATATTGCGTGACACTGACATGTTTGCGCTGCACTGACGCATTTGTCCAGTGCAATCCCAGTTGCCCGGTGCTAAAGTTTGCTTTAATCAAAACTGCAATGCAAATGAGCCTCCTCAGGCAATCCATGGGCAAACAGCTACATGAGCATCTCATTACAGCCTGCTGTGCTTGTGGATTTCCCAGCGCTATAACATGGTGCAGACAGCTGCACCTGTAGGTCCATCTGGAATTACAGGTCGGTAGCAACATTTCTTTCTGTGCTCAGAGCTCCACCGGTAGGTCCAACTGGTATTTCAGGATGGTTGCCACATTCATTGTGTACTCACAGAACATTAGCTGCAGTCTTGGTTTGGGCAGAGATGCAAAGACTAATGTGGCCCAGCAGAGTAGCACTGCAGGAACGGGTGGTCTTGATGCATGCCAGAGGCAAATCATTGTTCCTGCCACAGTGTTTATCAGATGTTACAGTACCATAGTAGACAATACTGTGAGGTACACAGCAGTGCCTACAGTGTGTCAGGCAACAGTGACATGCACAGTTGGAAGGTGTGGTCTGACAGTGGACACCACTGTCATACTGTCCTGTGACCCTCATGTGCTGCACCAGTGGCATGGGCTCCCCACACTACCATACACATGGCTGTCCATGTGTCCAGGGATCCTGGACAGGTGTAGGGTATGTGCCGCAGGGGGGCCACACATACTATCATACTGGCACACCACTGTCAGGAGCAGTCCTGTCAGTGGAACATGTGCACTGTGTGGATGACCACAGCCGTGTGGCAGCACCTACTATGTGGTGCAGCCTGGCCACCTGTACACCCTCCTCTCAACACCCTACATTTCCCCAGAGAAGCATGTATCTGCTGGACTGTATTGGTGTACCCCAATGGGGGAACTGGAGGTGTGTGCTGCAT
This sequence comes from Neoceratodus forsteri, assembly GCA_016271365.2. Lineage (NCBI taxonomy): Eukaryota > Metazoa > Chordata > Ceratodontiformes > Ceratodontidae > Neoceratodus > Neoceratodus forsteri. Next base: position 32,775,406 of record CM028129.1, read on the forward strand.
GGACGCACTGCCATGGTGTCCACTGGGTATTGGGGCACCAACAAATGCCTGGCAGGATTAGGACCGGTGCCAGATGATGATGACATGGGCAGTTCTGTCTGTGTGCAGCATGTCTCTGCCATGTATGTGTTCTGTTCACTGTTTTTTATCACCTTGTTCACTAGATAAGCACACTGTGCCAAGGCCCAGTGTCAGGAATGACCCGGAGACACTAACTGTGTGGCTGAGATGCAGTGATGTACAATAAGGACATACAATGCACAACAACACACAATACACAAATATCACAATAGGTATACATTACAATACTGTATAAATAGTTTGTTGCTGCAAGTGGTGTTCTAGCTCAGTTGTAACATTTACATGAGTGTTCACTTCACAGCATTGTTGGGGCATTGCATTCCACAGTTTGTGTGCCTATACATATGGAGTGGCCCAGGGTGGCCGTACGCCCATATTGCCTCCTCATTGGATGCATACAGCCTTGTTCCCTGTTGCTGCTGTGTTCACACCCACCATCCTAAGTTTTCCTGCATTAAGACCACCTTTTCATGGGCGTTAATTTGCGCCATGCTACATGTTGCTCTAATCCACATTGTACAGCACTATACTTTTGAATATACCATTGAGCCTGTATGCATGTCCCTGCCCCTCACTTAGCGTCACCCATATATTATCTCATAGCACTGGTGCTATCACGTTGTACCAGCGTTATTTGGCCTTTTGAATATAGCACTCCAGTGCAAATGTGGTGCAATCATGGTGCAATCAATTTGCTCCAGGTGCAAAGTTTTGAATATCTGGCCCCTAGTGCTTTATCCCTGATAGGCTGCTACTTAACCTACAATTCAAACTCATCTATGTTGTATTCCACATTAAAATGATAATTTTACCAGGCTAGCCCTTCCACCACTAGCAGGCATTAACACATATTAGGCCCCTGTTAAAGTGCACCTTTCATGATGGTCCAAAAAGTTACATCTTGTAGCCATTGTATGCAGTACTAGAGCTGAAAAGGTGTGTACATTTGTTATTTTTGGCCAAGGTTTATGCTGTCTTCCATAATTTGGATTTTATTTTAAGCCCTGCTGCACTTGCCTTTGCTGTTCAACTGCTGGCTAGGCTGCTGGCTCCTGATGGCATCACTGTATGGCAGAGGAGTGACTCACACTGTGTAGTACAGTGCAGCCACAGCAATTTTGTAAGGGAAAACCACCCATACTTAATGTACATACTATGTTCCCCCTTCCCCAATAAACCCTGTTAGCAATGCATTTTGCCAAAATCCAAATGCCTTGTCAGTATGTTTTTTTTTTGTAAAATTGACATACTTCTTTCTCAGTAATAAAGCATGGGGATTGAGAGAAGATAGAGTTGCTGTCAGTCCTTTTGACTTTCATACATAAATTGCTCCATTTTGTGAAACACACAGAACATGCAACTTAAAAAAACAGGAGACTGAGTTTCAACTGCTAGGAAAAGACATCTTATAAAACAGAGATATATTTTGGTGAGGGATAGAGAGAGATTGAGATTTAGAGCACCTTTTCCCAGTCTTTTTGACTTCCATGCATTTATTACCCATTCTTGCACTGATTATGGAATTGCATTTCATTCATTTGGTAGAATGCAAAAACTAACTGCAGAGGACAGTAATGAAATGCAATTCCAGAATCAATGCAAGAAGGAGTAATTTATGCATGAAAGTCAAAAGGACTGGGAAAGGTGCTCTTTAAAACTTATTATTAAGCAGACACTGACAAACAGAAGTGACATTACCAACATTATGCAATGCTAGTAGCAATACAACTTCCTAACAGATGCAGTAGAGTAGCACTCCACATGGTATCAGCAGCCTGGAGGCATGCAGACTGAGCATCCAGCAACCCTGGAGAAATGGATCACATCAAAAAGGCATTAAAAACATGAATTTGTCAACTTTGTTCCAAAACCTGAAACATGCATAGTTTTATAGAAATGTTTTTTGAATGTTCCTGCCTCTTTTGCTTGTAAAAACCATTGCACATGATTTTTAAACTTTGAAGAAACAGGTCCCGTAAGCTTGCTGGCAGGGAAAACTAGACTGTGAGTTCTGGAGATGACATCAGCAGCAGCTCTTCACTGAAACTGGCTATTTTGAACAGGTAGTGAAATCAGGGTTACACAATAGCTCATAACTTTAAAATGATGAAGCACAGAAACCTAATTTTTGGTATGTGATTTCTTGGAGGTATGCTTATCCTAATTCAGCAAAGTAGCACTTTTGGACAGAGTCCCTCTTCAAGGGGTTTTGGGGACATCAGGATCGGGGCTGGGGGGCACTAGACTCAATCAATCAATCAATCAATCAAATCTTTATTTATCCAGGCGAACACCATTGAGCATAGCTCATTTACAAGATGGACCTGGGTAGCACAGGAACACAGGATATACAATATATGAACAGTCACAAAGTAACACCTCAGTAATATTATACAATACAGAGATATAATAGTTAAACATAGGCATAAGTGGAGAATAGTTTGGAAACAGTGGTTCCTTCATGGTGTATAATGAGTCTAGCAACAACAGCTGGAAGTACTAACAAGGACAATTGTTAGGTAATGGTATATTACATACAGTGCCAAAAGAAACAAGACAGACAGTGAGTTAAAAAAAGAAAAACAAACAAACAGTGGAACAGGGTAGAGGGGGGTGGTAGGCGATGCAAAATAGGGTACAGGCAGGGTGGTAGGGAATAGACAAGGGACAGATGAAGCCTCGGAGAGGACACAGGACAGGAGGGCGGGAGCACAATTAGGTATTAGAGACATGTTAAGGAGAGGCTAGAAGGTCAGATGTAGTGGAGAGGACAACTGCATCATGGTACGTTATAAGTGCAGGGAAGTTTAGGATCGGGGGATGCAGTTGCAAATTTCCTTGACCAAATGGTCATATAGTGTCTTGAAGGAGGATAGACTGACAGGGCTACTAAGCTTTAACGATTTTTGTATTTTGTTCCATAGAGACAGCAGTGCAAAGCTTACAGCAATTCTCCCAAAGCATGTTTTTAGCTTAGGTACCTTTAAGGAAATAAAGCAGTAACTTCTCAGTGAATAGTTCCCAAGCTGGTATAGCGGAAGACAATCAGAGATATATAGGGGTAGTTTTTTGATAATAGCTCTGAACGTCCAGAGTACAGCTTTTCTGTTTCTCCTGTACTGAAGGGAGGGCCACCACACAGCAGCATAAAGGGCACAATGATGAGTGGAAAAAGGTAGGCCAGTAATGAATCTTAGAGTCCTGTGATACAACGTATCCAATTTAGCAAGATAAGAGACAGTGCAGTGACTATAAAGAAAGTCAGCATAGTCGACCAAGGAGAGAAACGTTGTTTGTACCAGTTGCCGCTTGGCATCACTAGAAAGGAAGTTATTAATCCTGAAAAAAAGTCCAAGTCTCTGCCTCAATTTCCTTAGTAGATGTTCGATATGGTACCAGGGACAGCAGTTTCTTATCATACATGGGCATCGAGGATGGAAGACAGGGAGCCACTAGACTACAAGGGACAGAATTTTATTTTCAGACAAGGGGATCGGGGCTAGGGAGGGTGTGGCACTTTGGCACAAATTTCACAACCCTTCTAGAGGATTTCTAAGTACCCTTAGACAGCCCTTGGCTGGCCTAACAGTACTTAGACATTTGCCCTCTAGGAGGGTTTTGTGAATGTCATCTTAGGGGATATGGCAGCTTGCATCTGCCACAAGCCTCTTAGCACCATTCCACAGCCCATTTTGTGGCACAAGGCTGATGCAAGCCCCCTTTGGCACATGCAGGCTGCTTTTCTGAATAGCTGTCAGTGCATCTTTTGGTGCAGGATGCCAATTGTTTCATTTGTGTTTAATGCAGACATCCTGCGTCATTCTATGGACTTTGTGAATCGGGCCCATGGTCTCCAGAACTGGACAAAGTATTCAAGTTGGGTTCTCACCAGTGATCTATATAGGGACAACACAACCTCTCTCTTCCTGTTGATGATACCCATACCTACAGTATACACTCTAGCATTCCACTAGCCCTTCTGACTGCCTTGTCACACTGCTTGGCCACCTTTAGGTCATCCAATATAACCATCTCTAGGTCTCTTCCATGCTTGGTTGTTGTCAGTATCACTTCCCCCATTTTTTCCTCTGCTGTCAGGTTTCTATGGCCTAAGTACCTTATTTTGCACTTTTTGGCATTAAAACCAAGCTGCCATAACCTTGACCACTCCTCCAGTTTTTCCAGATCCCTGCCTATTCTTTCCACACCACCACCCCAAGAGTGTCCACTCTGTTACAGACCTTGGTGTCATCCACAAAAAGGCAGACCTTACCTTCCAGGATTCCTCTGTGCCTATGCCATGCATTATTAAACCCCACCACTGTCTTTGCTTCCACCACCTCCACTGGAAGGTTGTTTCAGGGATCCACCACACTTTCTGTGGAGTACTTCCTCACGTTTCTCCTGAATCTACCCCACTCCAGTTATTGAGCACCCTTTGTTCTGAATAATACTTCCCTCCTGTACTTTATTAACCCCATGAGGTATTTTAAAGGTCTCATTCATATACCTCCTTTCCTTCCTCTCTTCCAAGGTAAACATAGTGTGGTCCTTTAGTCTCTCCTCAGAGCTTTTGATAAAGACACTGCACCATTTTAGTTGCCCTGCTCTAGACTACCTAAACTCTGTCTATGTCTGTTTAAGCAAACAGAGCTGCACCAAGGTGAGTGGAGGTGCTCAGTGACAATGTTATACAACAGGAGATACCTGTCATGGCACTCACCTAAGCATAAAATTGAAAAAGGAGAGTCTGCACCGAGTTTTAACTTCACTTCTCCATTTATTACAATAAGCCAACAGAAGTGAAAGACCAAACTGGGTCAGGGAGAAAGATACAAACGAGCTCTGATGTTTCACCATAATGAAGGCTTTATCAAAGATAGTGCTCCCCTGTGGAGCTATCCTTTTATAGCATTACTTGATGCCACATGGTTTATAATTAGAGTGATAGTATTTAAGACACACAATGTATCCTAACCATCTTCTAATTCTGTACAAACAAGTGAAAATTAAAACATGTGACTTATACTGTATGTGACATGTGTATGTGTAATGTGACTCATTATCTCCATAACCTCCCTCTCATGTAAAGGCGAGCTATACATCCTGGGTGAAGTAAACCAAAACTGGCCATCACCAACAACTGCCCAGACACGAAATGACATCATGGCCCTCAATCTCTCCAAACTCATCCTGGAACCCACCCGCCTAAATCATAAAACTCTTAACCAGTCCCTGATAGACTGGGATCTCACCTCTCGCCCCATTGAGTCATTAAATCAGGCATCCTCCCGGATGCCTTCAGTAATCATCACCCAATCTTCATTGTCAGGAAAGTCCATAGACCTAAACTGCCTCACAAAATTCTGCCACCTCCACTCCTTCAGCTCCTTAGACCTTAATCCTCTTCTTAATGAACTGGCCAGCTCCGATTGGTCCCCTATTGCCTTTGCCCCTTCCATTGACCAAGCCCTCACTTATTTTAAAGATACATTTCTAACTACATGGAACTCCTACTCTGTTTTCAAATGCACTAGAGTTCATGGCAACCATCATCCCTTGGTCTCCCCTGAGTTACTGACCTGTCTCAGGGAACAGGACAAAGCTTGGAGGAAACATAAGGCCTCCCAGCTTCCCCTAGGCCATACCAGGCATCGCATGTTAAGAAATGCCTGCACAAAAGCTACCAGACCTGCCAAGTCTAAATATTTTAAATCATATTTTCTCAAAAACATCAATCCCCCTTCCAAATTCTGAAAAGTGGTCCCCACCCTATTCTCCCCCCTTCACATCCACTTCCCCCTGTGCTTAAAATAAACAACTCATTGGTCTCTGAACCATGTGTAGTGGCTCAAGAGTTTAACTCCTACTTTAACCTCCTGCACCACAGCACTTCTAAAGTCACTCCCCCATCCTCATCCTCCCACACCCAGTACTCAACCGCTCCATGCCCATCCTTTCTTCTCTTCTCTTTTTCTGCAGTCTCCCCAGAAGAAACATTAATGGCCCTTCTCTCCCTTAACCCTTCTAAAGGCTCATTGCCGGATAATCTTGACCCTAAACTCCTCTACCTTTCAGCTTCTGCCATAGCTTACCCTCTCTCCTTGATCTTAAATCTTTCCTTCTTATCCTCATCTTCCCCTCATCCTGGAAACATGCTGTGATCCTCCCTCTCCCAAGGGGTGGTGATCCCTGCACATTTTCACCCTATCTCCCTGCTCCCTGCCCTTGCTAAACTCCAAGAACACCTGGTCCTCTCTCAGCTAACCTCCTTCCTTGATGACTCTTCCTTTTTTACCCCATTCCAAGCTGGTTTTCAGAAGAACCACTCCACTACCACCTCCCTACTCAGACTCACTGACTCCATCCTCACTGGGATGGACAATGGCCTCATTACCTCTGCCATCTTTGTCAACCTTGCCAAGGCATTTGACACAGTCTCCAATTCCCTACTTCTTGACTCCCTTATGGCTGCTGGGTTGTCTACTTCTGCCCAAAACTGGTTTGGAGCTTAGTTCTTAGGCAGAACACAATTTGTCAAGATCCAGGATACAATCTCTCCCAACTCTCTATTTCCACTGGAGTCCCACAAGGTTTGGTGCTTGGGCCCATTATCTTCTCCATTTTCCTAAATGACTTTCCTTCAGTTTGCTCCCCCTCTACCTCTATCTATATTTATGCTGACAACACTGTCCTGTTCTCATCTGGCAAATGTCCTGCTGATGTTGCAACCACCCTTCAGCTTGACTTCCACCAGGTTCAGTTATGGTTTGTCTCTCATCAACTATTCCTAAAACCAAAAAGACTTTCTCCATGACCTTTGGCACTAGGCAGAGGCTCTCCAGCCTCCACCCTTTACTGCCTTTCCCTACCCTTGATGGGACAATATTAGAGGACACCTCCTCATTCAGATACCTAGGGGTTTGTTTCGACCAACACCTCAACTTCTCTGGCCACATTGATACCATCCTGAAAAAATTGTGGCCCAAGCTTGGTGCCTTATTTAGGAATCATAGTTGCATCCCTCCTACAGTGCGATGTGAACTAGTTCAGAAGATGATCCTCTTCCTTTTTGACTACTGTGATATAGTCTATGGTGCCTCTCCTAAATCCTCCCTAACCAGATTGGACACTCTGTTTTACTCCTTCTGTTGATTTGCCCTTGATGCTCCATCATGCACTCATCACTGTGACCTCTGCCACACCATTTTCCTTCCCCCGCTTGCAAACAGGCGCCTCACTCATTGTGCAAACTTCCCTCCTACCTCTCATGTTTGCTCTCTTCCCCACCTCCCCCTCCCATTCCCTCAGATCCTCTGTCACTAGCACTTTGTTGGTCCCCCATTGTACCACTCTCATAGGTCAGTCAGACTTTACCCATCGTTTCCTGCAAATCGGAACCCACCCCAAATACGGCACTCCTCCTCCTCCTCCAACTCCCTTGCCTCTGTCTTACATAACCTTCTCTCATCCAACTGCTCTTGCTTTAACCCATCTTAACTGTTCTCCTGTGCCTCTACTCTTCTCCATGACTCACATCACCTATTAAACCTTCCACCCCACCAGCCTGCATCTCAGCATGCTCTCCTTCACTTTCACCACTATGTACTATGTTCCTCAGATATGCCTCTTGTAACTAAATGCATATTTCACAGGTATGATATATTTAATTGTATGTTATGTTATAAATGTGACTGAATGATTATTTGTGATATTCTTTTTTAACTGTCTTGTTACAAATGTAATTGAATGTTTAATTTCTTGTATGTTTTAAATGTTAAACTGTGTGTCTAATTCTTCATCCAATAGTACCCCCCTCTCCCCAGGTCACACTGGGAGATGAGCAACTTGTTGTTCAGTGTGCCTTCCCGGTGAAATTTTTTAATAAACAAATAAATAGATAAATAAATAAATAAAACATAGTGTACAGAGTGTTTTCAAACAACATGAATACATACAATCTACTGAAGAATGTATTTAAAAGCTCCCATATATAATTGCCCAATGCATGAAAAACTTTTCTCAAGAATTATCTAGCACCTGAGTTCCTTACAGTCTACTTTAAGAGAGTTATCACAAAGGGCAAGAGAAGGAAGTGCAAGAAAGTTCAAAAGGGAGAAAGATATGGATAGTTGGATGTTTTCCAGGATGCATTCCTAAATCTGCAGGTTGGGGACCCAACGAGAGAGGGCCATATCTGGGATGTAGTCCTGGCAGACTGTGACCTAGTAAGGGACTTTGAAGTGGGGGACCCCCTGGCTGGAAGCGACTATGACACGGACTGGTTTCTATTGGACCTGGGTAGGGAGAGGGATCACACTAGGACAGTGATAGTTGATTTTAGGGGGCTGACTTTAGGAACATGGGTGAAATACTCAAGGGTCACTTGGAGGAGGTAAAATCAGGCATGGACATGGAAAGCAGGTGTGAAATTATCAAGAGAAGGATACAGGAGGCTACCAGGTCCTGTGCAAGAGTGGGTCACAAGGGTGGTAGGTCTTGAAAGCCATGATGGTGAACCAAGTAGGTAAGGGAAAGAGTGCTGCATACAGTAAGTACAAATACTCGTGAGGGGCCTCAGATAGAGAAAAGTATCTTCCAATGGCCAGGAAAGTTACCAGAGTGGTAAGAGGGGCCAAGGCTAGGAAGGAGCAGAGACTGGAGCAGGGGATCGGAGGGAAGGGTTCTTCAGGTATACTGGGGAGGGAAGGAGAGTGAAGGGGCTGTTCAGTAGGTTGAGAACAGGGGATGGGCAGAGGAGGCAGGAGAACAGGCAGAAGCACTCAATGAGTACTTTGTATCGGTCTTCACTAAGGAGGATGCCGAGGGGCTTCAGAGCAAGGGGACGCAGGGGGCAGAAGGGACAGTGGCCTTGTTAGATGGGATATCTGCTATCACTCTGGGCACTGAGAGAGCTGCTTTGAGTGGAAGGGGGCGCACTGGATCTGTACAAGGGGGAGGTATGGATGCTGAAATACCTGTCTGCAGGGTGTGGGAAGCCCTCAAGTCCCAAAAGAAGGACAAAACTTGTGTTCTAATGGTATCCATCCCAGGGTACTGTGGGAGTTAGCTGATGTCCTGGCTGCCCCTTTGGCAGCCCTATTTAACACTTCTCTGTGGATGGGGATGGTGCCCAGGGATTGGAGGCAGGCACATAAAATTGTGCCCATCCACAAAGGGGGCTCGAGGGAAGAGCTGAGGAACTATAGACCTGTTAGCCTGACCTCGGTGGTGGGAAAGTTGATGGAAGCCATCCTAAAGTAGAGGCTGGGGGTATTTTTGGGGGAACAGAGTTTCCTGGATGACCATCAGCATGGCTTCATCCCTGGCAGATCGTGTCAGACTAACCTTGTGGAGTTCTATGAGTGGGTGATGGCAGCACTCGACCAGAGTAGACCGGTGGATGTCCTCTTCCTGGACTTCAGCAAGGCATTTGATTTGGTCCCTCACATGGGTTTGTTGGAGAAGCTGGGTAGGATGAGGTGGGGACACTGATGGTCAGGTGGATTGGGAATTGGCTATCTGGATGTACCCAGTGAGTGGTAGTGGGGGGGTGGTCTTGTCTGCCAAGGGGGTCATAAGTGGGGTCCCACAGGGATCAGTTCTTGGGCCAATCCTTTTTAACACCTATATCTCCGATATCAGAGAGGGTATTAGGTGCAAAATGAGCCTCTTATTTATTTATTTATTGAATTTTGTTGACCTGGTAGGCCCACTGAGACTAGAATTCCCTTTTTCAGGGGAAACTGGGGGGAGGGGTATACAGATGGTAACCAACTGAAAATGAACCACATTAAGCTGTTGGTGCTATTTTCTTTTTCAGTGAATGGGGAAATGTGGCCGGGACACCGTGGAAATTCCCCTACTCTGCCAGCAGGGGGTTTGACTTCCTACAGAGAGGAGGGGCTCAGTTTGGAGTCGGAAGGCAGAAGAAGGCTGAAGTCCAAGATGGAGGATGTGAGGTGGAAGGAGAATCTAGCAGGGCTGCTACTAACTTGCCAAACTTAGCAAGACCTAATGGAATGGAATCTGAAGCTGGAAATACTACTTTTAATGTTGAAGACAACTCTAACCCTCCCATGGCTCCTCTCATTCAGAATAGAAGAGATGTACAAGGTACTGACTTTAATTCAATTCCTGTATCTTCACCTGAGCTTTCTCAAGAGACATTAAGACAAGTCTTCAATATGCATAAAGAGTTTATGAAGCAACTGGTAGAAGAGGAAAATGCCTCAAATGTTGATATACCAGAAGCAACTTATCCGGCTGCTGCAGGACGCTCTGCTGAAACTATTCTCTCACCGTGTAATGCTGAGACAAACTTTTCTGATGAGACTTCTAATGGACCTGCCTCTTTAAACCTTAAGCAGACAAGCAGGAATCAGCATTACTTCTCTACCACTTGGTCCCCTTCAGCTGCATTAAAAGCACCTGGATGGCAGAGATCTAGTGAAACAGATCCCTGGGCCTAACCGGGACCTGTCAGTGCTGCAGAGATGATCTCTGCAGCTCAACCAGCCAGCCAAACTTCTCACTCAACAGCAGCCTTCTTGCAACAACCCTCTAAGGCTCCCAGGAGTGATCAGGGCTATTCTAAAACAGCAGAAAGATATTTACAGTCTCAGGATTTACCTTCCATGGGCCCCAACAAAGCACAACTGGAATCTTCTTCTACTTCTGAAGATGAAATGCCTCCTGAACTTACACAGAGAGACTCATTCCCTCAAGAAGGTACCAGGAACACAGACAAACCATTCAAATTAAGTGACTTGTTTACAGCTGTAGGACAGTCTGCTCAGTGGCATAACGCTGTAAGGCTGAAGTATTTAGGAGATGTGTCCACTGCTCCAACCAGGAAAACAGTTCTCCACAATATGCTGAAGGACATGTTAGGTATTAGCCCATCTGAATTATTTGCTTTTATTCATGTACATGGGGATCTAACTTATGATATTAGTTTCAAAACTGTGACAACGTTAGAATCATTTTGGGCAAAGTATGAGCTAGTGAAAACTTTTCCTTTATGGGCTGCTTTTCTCCTTATTCCCATTACAAAGCCTGCTGTGAAATTTATCAACTGTTGTTTAGGAGTGAAGGGGTCAGCATTGTTGATGTGCAGTACTGGCTGTGCCAGAGGTGTGAGATTCTAGATACCCTCCGGCCTATTTTGGATGATGATTTTGTGTGGACCGGGGGGTGGAAAATTAAGGACCAACTGCGTCAGAATGAGAGAGGCATTGTACATCTCCCCAGTAGTTTTTACATCAGGAGGAATAAGGGCATCTGTTTTTTGCCCAGGGCAGCCCCGAACTTGCCATAAGTGTGGGTCTCAGTCTCATCTTAATTACTCCTGCAACAAACCCCATTGCACTTTATGCTTGGCCTATGGACATGTTCGTTTAGGCTGCCCTAACCCCCTACTCTGCAATCTGTGTGATGAGCAAGGCCACAAGTATCAGCAATGCTCATGGGCTGACCATAACAGGTTAGACAGGCCCCCACATGACCAAGTGGCTCTCATACCGGATTCTCAGACAGCCCTCAAATGCAGAAAAGAGATAGCATCTCTAACTGTAGTCCCTCTAGCCCAGCAAGACAATGAGACACCTGGCACCTCTGCTTCTGAACCTGTGGCCCTACCCCTCCCTGTAGCAGTCATGGAAACAGAACAAGATGACCCCCACTGGCAATGAATCAACCCCCATAATAGAAGATGCTGTTTCAGATCAGGGTCATATGCTGCCCCCTTCCCTTCCAGCCCAGGGATTTACTTCAGTGAAGAGCTCTAGGAGAGGGAAGAGGAAAAGGAAATATGATGCCTGCACCCCTAGGAAGACAATCCTAAGCAGAAACAAATTCCAGGCTCTAGCAAAAAAGCATAAACAATGGGGGGATACTGAAGAGGAAGAAGAAGAAGAAGAGGACTCTAGCTCTTCCAGGGCATCCTGTTCTAAAATGGACGTCCCCCTGGAGGAACAGGATAAAACTTCCAAAGCTGAGAAAGACTCCCTCCCAAAAGGTGAATTTTCCTTTTATTTTTTCCTCTCTGCCTAACCCCTTATGCATACTGCCACTAAATGTATGCAGAATGAAGTCCTTCCACAAACAACTTACCACCATACAATTTTTAGCAGACTTGCCTAATGACATCTACTGTACCTGCTACAGGATACCAGAATGAAAACAAGGCATGAAATCGCACAAGCTAAATTGAAATGGTCAAGGGGTCCCTCATTTTGGACTCATGGGGAGGATTTATGAGATGGGTTAGGTATTCTTTTTTCTGAATATCCCTTTCACATAACTAAAGTGCTGGATATTCTCCCCGGGTGGGCTATGCTTCTTGATTGCCTCTTTAGGAAACTAAAATTAAGAATCATTAATGTATATGCCCCCCCCAGAGTATTGCTGATAGATCAGAGCTTTTTCATCTAATCCAACTGTACCTGCACACCTCCAGGCAAGTAATCTTGGGAGGAAACTTTGTGGATTATCCCTGAGTGATAGAGGGGGTACTACAAAAAAATGTTTTGAGACTCTGCTGCCCTGAATAAAATTTTAGCTACTGCTAAAATGAATGATGGAATGAGTGCAATACACCCAAAAGGGAAAAAAAACAACATTATAAGGGCACACATGCCATGAGAATTGACTTTCTTTTTTTATCTAATAGCATTACTGTATCTCATGGGACAGTTATCCCTTGTGAGATCTCAGACCAAATGGCAGTCTCCTTAACCTGTTCTCCTGGAGGTGGACCTCTGCCTTATGTCCCTGTCTCCAGATGGAAATTGAATGCTACCCTATTTGCAGATCCTGGTATAGATGCAGCATGTTTAGAACTGTTAAGAGCACAGTGCACTGTTCTGGATGCCTATCCCTCTCCCCTAAATTGGTGGGAGGACACAAAATTGGACTTAAAGAAATTCTTTCAGAGTAAAGCTAGGTCCAAAATTCTATCTGCATACTTTACTTACTCAAAACTAAGACAAAAGTTACAAGATCTTATTTCTTATGCACATGAAAATCAGGTTGAAAATGCTCAAGCCATTAAAGAGGTCAAAACTCAAATGGAGTCGCACCAATATAATAGAGCCATGTCTTTAAAAATGGAGGCACAGTGTGGCACTCAGAACTCTAAACCCTCCTTGGATTTATTCAAGGGATGCTCAGACAGAGTGGCAGCCACCCACATAGTGAGTATGGTGGATCCAGACACGAATACTCATTATACTACACTACCTTATATAAAAAAAAAGTAGCACATAAATACTTGGAGCATATGTTTGGGGAAGTGTCACCCACTAAGGGACCTTTTGACCTTCTTACAAACATCACCATACCAAATATCTCTCAGGAACAAGTATTTTCCCTTATTGCTTCTATTTCAGTGTTAGACACCAAACAGGCCATTTCCCATCTGAAAAACTTACCTCTCCAGGACAAGATGGCCTCACAACTGACTTCTACCAGCATTACATAGAGATAGTTGCTCCTATTCTGACAATAATGTTCAATAATTTATTGCTATCACACTCACTTCCCATGCATTCTTCTGATGCTATTATGATTTTATTATTTAAAAAAGGAGATAGGACTGACACAAAAAACTGGAGACCACTTAGTTTACTCAATGTTGACTATACAATCCTAGCTTCCATTTTGCTGACTAGAATATTGGCAGTGGCTCCTCTCCTTCTGGCTGAGTCCCAAACACGTGCAGTCCCACTCAGATCTATTAAACAAAACCTTTCCTTATTAAGAGACATTGTATATTCTTCCTCTACGGCTAATCCTGCAATGTTAATCTCTCTAGATCAAGACAAAGCATTTGACCGGGTCAATCATAACTACTTATTTTGGGTTTTGCAGCATTACCATATTCCACAAACATTTGTTCAGTGGATTTAACTACTATACCACACTGCCTGGATCACCCCTCATATAAATCATTCCACTGGGTCACCATTTTTAGGGCAAAGAGGGGTAAGACAAGTTTATCCTTTAAGCCCCATACTATATGCATTTCAGATAGATCCCCTACTGCGAAAGATTTTACAGCACCCCAGAATCCCACGCATACTCTTACCAACAAGGGTACCACTGCCAGCCTTTACAGCCTATGCAGATGATCTATGCATTTGTACCACTCCCTCTCTCAGTGATTCTTATCTGATAGCAATCATCTTTTGAAAATCAGTCTGGGTCGAAGCTAAATTATAACAAAAGTTCTGTGTTATACATGCCATCAGAGTCAGCACCTGCACAAGCTGGCTACTGGCCCTACTAAAATATTAGGGCTCTTTTTTGGTAGTAATGATAACTCTTCCCATAATTGAATGCTGGCCATTGAAACAGCAAATAGGATAATAATGTCCTGGAAAGGTAGATCCATATCCAAAAGGGAAAGAGTATTTCTAATAAAAACGCTCATTCTGCCCCGCTTCTTATACGTGGCCTAAATATACCCATTGCCACTGGCATTAGAGGCTAAAGTCTACAATGTGTTCTTCCACGGATTTTGGGGCAGCAGGTTACACCCTGTCAAAAGGCATTATACCTACCCTGACTATTGTTTTGGTGGAATGAGGATGATAAATCCCATAGTTTTTTTTTCATACCTTATTTTTTTCACATGGCGTAATGCATATTTTACAGGTCTCTTTGCCATTCTGGTATTCCATAGTTTAACATCTAACTGCTCCTCTACTTTTGGTATGAAATCAGGAGCCTTTTGAACTCCCTAGAAACTTCAGCAAATATGTCCCTTTACTGTATATGATCCCAGCATTTTTCAAAATTCGCCAGTGGCATATTGTTCCAGATAAATTGAAAGCTGCCGGAATTTTGGCCCGCTCTCAGACTGTTGCCTACTGCCAGCATTTTCTCTGGCTTGATTGTACTGTATGGGGTTATTTAGAGTATTAGAGGTGAGTCCGATTTAAAAAAACTGTACTGTTAATTTTGATTTGTCTGCTCAGCTCTGCCACCTTAGTGCTCACCTTTACCCTTGTCTACTCTCCCCTGGGCTCAAACTGCCCCTCCCCTCGCTCCCTGTTTTTTCTCCTGATCCCTCTGTCTCACCTGTGTAGACTTTCTTTGCTTTCACTGACTCGTCCCCCTCATCCCATGTGGCACCAGACCAAGCTCCTATGCTGTGCCTTTCTCTGGTTGCTGAACCCCCCCGCTCTGCCTGTAATTTCTCTCTCTCTCTCTCTCTCTCTCTCTCTCTATCAGCTCCACGTGCCCCGATTTAGCCTCCCCCATGTCACTCTCCTTTGTCCTTGCTCTAATCACCTCTACTCTCTCCTTCCTCCTGCAGACTCAACCTTGCCCCTGACCAGGCTCCAAACAGCCCTCCACCGGTGCTGCTGCAGCCCTGGAACTAGCCACTCAGGTGCTCTTCTCCTGCCTGACCCAGAGAACCACTCAGCTGTGTAAGGACTCCAGACAGACCTGGGAAGCAGCGATTTGCCGCCATTGGCCAATGCACTCCATGGTCCACTGTGATTGGACTGCTGCTCTCCTCTCTGAACCCTTATTGGACTGTACCTCTTGCAACTAATTTTCTGTGCTCCAGGACCATGCGCCCATAGACTTTCATTGAAAGTGGCTGAAATTTTACACCCGCCCCCTCCCCCACCTCCGACCTTAATTAAATAGACCATCACCACGCCCACCACCATACAGACCCTCCCTTACTAGCCCCCTACTGGTCCAGCTCTAGGCCCTCCCCCCTTCCACTACTTCCCCTCGCCTGCACCACTCCCTGACCACTACCTACCCTGACCCTTCTTGTTTTGTCTTTTTTCTCACTCGTAGATGCTCTCAGCTCACCATGCTCTCTCCCCTTTCTAATATCACTTTTCTCCTCTCCCTCTCCACCCTTCTCTCACTCCTCATCCTTCCCAGAGCCTGCTTCCCTTCCACTCCGCAAACCTTCCAACTGATCTTTGCATATCGTTACCCTGGCACCTCTCTGGCTAGCACAAACCTGGACCTCAGGTGACAGCCTCCAACAAAAAAACTGTCCCTTGCAGACTGTGAACATTGGATGCCAACATCGGCATACCTTGCAACTCCCGTGCCGAACTATCGCATCCACACACGGAATGTCCCTGCCATAAGAGAAAATGTAAGCTCTCCCTCAGGGAACTACATCTCTGCACCCTGAAGCTTCTGCTACTTCTCCTGCTGCTATGGGGGAAATGTCCACCCAAACCCTGGCCCACACACCAGCAAGGTCACTGCCCAACACAACTCATCTGGCACTCTTTCAATCATGTGCCTGAATATTTGCAGCCTACTCCCCAAGCTTGATTCTCTGCAAGCCTTTGCTAGCCAACATAATCCTGATATTATGGCAGTTGTTGAAACCTGGCTCACCCCCCTGGTTCCTGACTAGGCAATCACCATCACAGGATACAATGTCTTTGGGCTCAATCGCAAATCAAAAAGAGGTGGAGGTTATGCCCTGTACCTGAAAGACACTATCCTGGGCCACCAAACTGAACATGTCCTTGCAACCTGCCCTGCACTGATTTTCCCTGTTAGAATACTACTAGGTGCCCATAATAAGGCTCTCACAGTCATTACTGTATATATTCCTCCCAAGGAGCAAAGTACGGGCCTAACCACTGTTTTGGACCTTGTCAGATCACAACCACCTGACTCTGAAACCATCCTTCATGGAGACTTCAATATCAACTGGCTCTCGGCTGAGGTGGGTGCTTTTAAGGACTCTGTCCTATCGGCCAACCTAACACAGATGCTGGACTCCCCAAACAGAAAAAACTGTAAAACAGGGACCAGCACCCTGCTTGACTGGATCCTGACTAGCCACCCCTCTCAGATCTCAAACTCCGCTGTCCTTCCTGACTACTCAGTGACCATTTCCCCATCAGCTGTACCTGATCTAACAAATTCCACAAACCACCCCCTAAAATCATCTACAGCAGAGTCCTTCCCCATGGCCAGTTAACTCACCTCAAATCCCACTTCCTCCAACATGACTGGACTCCTATCTTCCTGGTGTCAGATACAAACTCGCCATTGGACCACTTCATCCACATCTTTAATAAAGTCTGTAACCTATTCGCGCCCCTTAAAAAGCGCAAAGTTAAAACCTTCTGCAACACTTGGCTAACTGGTGACCTCCTAAAAAAGTTAAAATCCAGGGACCACCTATGGGAACTGGCTAGATCCACCAGGGAACAAGGTGACATCCAAAATTATAAACGAGCATGAAATGACTGCACAAAAACCATCCGGACACAGAAATCTGACTACTACAAGAAGGCACTCACTGACTCCTGGGTTAATGGGAGAGAGTTCTGGAACAACCTAAAAGAAATCACCAGGAAGCAATCCAAATCCATGCCGGCCATGCTAAAGGTGAATGGGAACACCACACCTGACCCAAAAATCATTGCTGATATTTTCAACACCGCTTTCACTGATCTCAGCAGTGTCCTTCCCCCAAATTTCTTTAATGATGATGTACCCTAAACCCACATCTCCACAACTCCCAGCAGTCACCCTCCCTTCTACTTTAAAGTAGTACATAAGAAAGTTGTCCGTAAGTATGTCACCAAAGCCATTAGCAAATCCAGATCTAGCAATGATACACTCGACCTCAAGCTGCTGTCCCTCACCCTAGAAGAGGTGTTGGGGCCTCTTATCAAGATTTTTAACCTCTCCGTTACACTCAACCAATTCGCAGAAAAATGGAAGTCAGCCACTGTCACCCCAATCCACAAAAGTGGTGACAGGACTGACCACAGGAACTACCGCCTGATCTCAATCCTGCCACCCCTCTCAAAGGCCCTGGAAAGTATAGTATCGGACCAGCTTACTGAATACCTGGACAAGCACAATATCCTCTGCAGGCAACAACATGGTTTCAGGAAAGGCCATAGCACTGCTTCCGAATTACTTGAAGTCACCTGAGCAATCTACAGCTCCCTGGACAAAGGACAACTCACTGGCTCTATCTATATTGACCTAACCAAGGCATACGATACTGTCCAACACCGCTTTCTTC
Organism: Neoceratodus forsteri; assembly: GCA_016271365.2. Classification (NCBI taxonomy): domain Eukaryota; kingdom Metazoa; phylum Chordata; order Ceratodontiformes; family Ceratodontidae; genus Neoceratodus; species Neoceratodus forsteri. Next base: position 32,793,530 of record CM028129.1, read on the forward strand.
TTGCCCAGCTTCAAAAGGCTGGGCTGTTCCCCGATTCTATCTCTTGGTTCAAAAACTACCGTGCAAACAGGTCACAATGTGTAAAAATCGTGGATGTGCTCTCAGAAGCCAAACCTGTTTGCTCCGGTGTCCCACAGGGATCCATCCTGGGACCACTCTTCTTCAGCCTGTTCCCAAATACACTGCCAAACTCCTGCTCTCAACAAATCGTACTCTACGCTGATGATGCAGTAATCCTAGCCTCACACCAGGATCCAAACCAGCTGCAAGGCAACCTCCATCATTGCTTCTTCACTGTTAAGAACTGGTTCACTCAGCACAAACTGATCCTCAATCAGAAAAAAAGTAAGACCATGATCTTCAGTAGCTCCCACAATAAACATAAACACCATCACCTCTCCATTTATACCAGTCATGGCAGCCTACTTGAACAGGTCCAAACTTTTAAATACCTTGAGATCACCATAGACTCTCACCTCTCCTATGCTGACCACATAAACAACGTCACCAGAGCTGCAAACTCCTGACTAGGCCTCCTGTTCCACCACAGGAGACACCTTCCCCCTGCAGCCCTGGCTGCTGCCGTCCAGTGCTCCATCGTTGCCACCATTGACTATGGCCTCATCATCTATGGCTCAGCTACTGTTACCATGCTCAAATGGGTAACCACCTCCCTCAACAAGGCTTGTCTACTCATTACTGGCACTCAACGTCATACACACACCTGTGACCTCTATTCCCAAACCAGCTGGCTACAAATTGACAAGCATATTAAATACTAAACCTGCATAGTGGCAAAAAAAATTCTGATGGGCCTCGCCCCACCATGTGTCGCTACTCTCCTACAACCTAAAAAAAGCAGCCGGTGCACCAGGGGGTCCAAACCACAGCTGTTCCAAATCCCCTGCTGCCACACAACACAAGGTCCAAGAGCTTTTGCCTACCAGGCCACAAGCTGGTTAAATGGACTCTCTAGTGATATCACCACCTACCCCAAGATCGGTGCCTTCAAAACCAGGCTCTGCCACTCACTCATTGCCTCCAGCACCTGTGACTGTAATGTCTAACAATGAAATCACCACAGTCTAGCCTTCCGGATTATGAACAGATCCCTACTCCATGGCTCCCCTTGTTCTGTCTACATCTGTGAGGGCCACAGCCTCTTAGCACTTTCCACCACCATCCTGCCCAACTCTTGCACTTCTCGTGTTCTCTGACAAGGTCCCCAGGCTGCATCTCCCTCCTTCTCCCCCCACCATCCCCTCCACTCACCTCTACATCCCCCCTTACCCACCTTACCCTGTCATTTTTCCCCTCCGCCCCACAAATTTCTCTTGCTGTCCCCTTCCTCCACCCCACCCCTCCTTTCTTTTCCTTTCATTTCTTTTCTTTTCTTCTACAAAGATGCCTTAATCTATGTTCCTCGAATGCTTTTTGGTATGTACATCCATATACTCTTGTGTCTGTTATGTTCTGTCTTACTGTAACTCATGACGTGGAACCTTTGTAAAAGAGCCTCGGCTCAAAGGTATTTGTAATCCTAGACCTAAATAAATAAAAATAAATAAATTACTCACATCAACAAAAAAACAGATGCATCATTATATATTTGATAACAACTTTTCTGAGACCCCCATCTAAAGACCCACAAGGAATTAGTACAGACCCTAACTTAGTGTTTCAGCAGCTCACTGACCATAGAGTGCCCTTGAAGCTATGGGATGTCACGTGGCTATCATGCCATGGGCGCCTTGGTGTTTGGGGCAACCATAAACACAAATCCATGGAGGAGAGAATGTGTCCCCGAAATACCTGTCCTGAAACTCTGGAGACAATGTATCATTTTTTCATAGAATGCCCATTCAATGCATCCGTATGGACCCTATTACTGCACAAATGGAAAGACAAGCATTTGATACCCAAATCCTATGAGACGTTAGTGTATGGTGTCTTTAATTATAACCTATCCTCATATGATCCTAGCACATTACGACTCATATTTGCTTTCTGTAGGTTTTACTTATGGCAAGCATAATGTGCATTTTTGCTGCAGCAGAAATATTATGCTGCAGAACAAGTTTTGTGTCAAATTCAAACACAATTACAAGCTATTTATCACACTGAAGAATCCAAGCTCCCAAGGGTTATGCACAAAAAATTCTGGAAAAATTGTGGGTGGATTTTGGATTAATAGTCTATTAATTCAAGGATTGAAGGATTAAAAGGTCTGGTTTAGGGTGAAGGTGGTGAATTTATGTACACCTTTTATGTCTTTTTTTCCCCCAAAAATGATTCTGCTACACAGTATTGTAAATATGATTGTAAATAGAAAATCAGCTTTTGTTATGATCTTGCACGTTGGACAGATGTTTACGTATTGTGTATTGAGAAATGAATTATTGATTTGATTGTACAATTTTCTCTTTGTTTAATAAAAAATTCCCCTACTCTGTGTTAGGGGGCACTACGACTGGTGCCGAGATGGCCAGTCTCCCGATGCAGGTGATGAGGACGGATGTTTGCAGGGCTGAGGAGCAGGTCTCCTCCCCGGCCCGTTTGCCTTCAGAGATCGTGCTACCTGAATTTAAAAGTAATGATCTTTCCTTACCAGAGGAGTCTGTCCCTGATGGATGTGCTGGAAATGTAGTAAATGACATGGATGTGCGGTCTGCCCTGGAGCCGATGGTTTATAACCCCTCTATAGAAGATCTTCGAGAACAATTGCTTACAGAGGAACTGCAGTTAAATGAATGGAGAAACCGATTGCAAGAGGAATTAGAAAAACAGAAACAATTGAGAGAGATGGACCGGGAGGTCTGGGTGCATTTTGGAGTTGACAAGGAACAGCACCATCCATTAGAATTATGGCCTGATTGCACTGCGACGCCATCTACCAGCGAGAATATTTTGGACTCTGGCTCTCTGAAACAGCAGGTAAATTCTTCATTACTTGTTGAGATGTAAGATGGGAGTGAACTCCAATATACGCAGGTAGAAAATAATGATACAGAACTTTTTACAAATAGTAAAACTGGTAACATGTCCATTGACAATGCGGGGCGATGTCTTTCTCCTCACAACCGGTATCTTTCACGATTGGGGTGTCTTCAGGGAGAACAGGCTGAGATAGTGTATAATCTGAAGGGGGAAAGAAAAAGAAGGGGAAAAAGGGCAGTAGGGTTCATGCCAGATCGATGGATGATATCTTCGCTGCTCGGTCTGATGGTTCAGACACTGAGTGAGTCTCTAATGCAATACAAGGAGCTGGCTAGGTGCATCACTCAGAAGGCAAGGGATGGGATGGTAATCTCCCAGTACTACCAGAAATTTCTTCGCCCTCTACAGGGATGTCTGGAGCTGTTTTAACTATGAATCCTACTATTTCAGCTGATATTACAGAAGGGCAAGCTGCAGAAAGTTCTGCTACAGGTACAGACTTGAATGCTGAGCAATCTGATATTTTGGTTGATATTAGTCTCCTGGAAGGAGATTTCCATACTCAGGTCCCTGAAATTATGACCCCCCCCCCTTCCACCACTGCATCTACTTCTGTAAATATACCACTGGCACCACAGCTTCAATCTTTGTCCCAACAAAATATATGGCATTCGAATGTTACTCATCATTTATTCCCAGACAATCAGAAGAGTTTATCTGAGCCTGCCACTAGACGAAATGCTGTCCTTTTATGATTTAGAGGAGATGTGAATGATATCCCTGATAAAATGTTTGTGGCCCGTGCTCTTCTGAAAACCAGTATGAAGTATTATGCATATGAGATCTATGCTTTGATTTATATGCCAGAAGATACCATTTTTGATATTAGTTTTAAACACCCTGCTGGTTTGGACCGCTCCTGGAAACATTATCAAGTCCTTAAATCTACTCCTTTATGGAAGCCCTTTTTGGCAATACCCCTGACGAAACCCAGTTTTAAGATCGTAACAGTTCTCTTTCGTAATGAGGGGGTTAATGTTGCCGATATTACTTACTGGCTTAAACAGCATTGTACAGTGAAAGGTTATCCAGAACCCATCCTAGATGAGCAACATCTGTGGACTGGTGACTGGAAGTATAAAATCATGTTACAGCAAGAGTATGGAGTCCACAAACATTTACCGAACTGTTTTTTCCTAGGTAGAGACAGAGGTGTAATTTGTTATCAAGGTCAACCTACAGCATGCTATAAATGTGGAGATGTGGGGCACCTCAGCAATGCCTGTGAAAAACAGCGATGTAGTTTATGTGGTGAGTTGGGACATGCTGGAGCTCATTGTCAGCAACCTCTAAAATGCAACTTATGTGATGAGATGGGTCATTCATTTTGTAACTGTGTGTGGGCCTCACATAACAGTATAGATCAGACAACTAGAGACGAACAGGATGTGTATGTGGTGAATGCTCAGAAAGAAAAGGCATGATTGCAGGAAATTATGATCCCAACTGCTCCCACGGTGCTCCTAGCTAGAGAGGAATCTCAGAATTTGGCTATAACAGAGAATCATGGTGAAAAGCATGCTAATCAAGTCAAGATTTTAGTGGCTCCTCTTCCTGTTCACCTGGAGTCGGTTTTGAAACCTACACCTGCTGTGCAACAAGACCCCTTGCTTACTATGGATAACTTCAAACAACCAGTAGTCAGTGACCCTATTGCTGGAGATACAACTGTGGCTGCTCCAGAGGCTGAACCAGAAGATGCTATTGCCAGTGGGGGTCAGATGCGGCCTCCTGACACCACAGATCCTCCTTTTGTGAGGGTTATGAGATCTAAGACTGGTGCAAAACACTTGAAGGGAACAGGTAGTAGTACCTATATGGCTTCTACTTCAGTACAGAATTCCTATGCCGTCATGATGGATGTGGAAGATGAAGATTATGATAAGGACTCTGATGTTTCTTCAATAGCATCTTCTTAGCCTGACATTGCATGTGAAGTACTGATCAAAGAGGGTGCAAAACCAAAAAAAAGAAAGAAGCGCAAGTGAAGTTTTCTCTTTAAGTCTTTTTTTTTCTCTTTCCTTCTCAATAAGTGATGATGGATCAGTTGTTATTTATTACATCTAATGTGAATAGCATTAAACCACAAGAAAAATGGCAGATCATATTTTGTAGTTTGCAGGAGGGGGTGGCAATGTTTTTTTCTTGCCATATACACGACTACATAATCTTACTGAAATAACACAGGCCCAAAAGGATTGGAGATGGGGTCCATCTTTGTGGTCGGTGGGAGAACTTATGTGCTCCGAGGTTGGAATTCTTTTTCGACATATAGATGTCAAAATCTTTAAAGTTTTGAATGTGCATCCTGGGCATGCATTGTTGATTGATGTTCAGATTAATGCTGTTACGTATAGATGTATAAATGTCTATGCACCACAGTCCAAGGCTCTCAGGGCTGAACTGTTTTGGCTGATTGAACCTTTTTTGCACACGTCAAAATTGATTCTTTGGGGTGGAGATTTTAATTGTGGGCTTAGTGCTAAGGATAGGGGATGCAAAACTGATAAATTATATTGTGATACAAATGCTTTGTTGTCAGTTCTCAATAAACATTCTTTAAAGGATGTTCAGACATATTGGGAAAGGAGTCATGTCATACCTTTTATAAGGGACATCTAAGTACTAGAATATATTTTTGGTTTATGTCTGATAGAGTATTGTGTAGGGCTGTCCAAGTGATCCCTTTGGAGACTTCAGACCATCTTGCCTTGCAATTGGAAGTAGGATCTTCTCACAAGATTACTGTAGGTAGAGCTTATTGGAAGATGAATTTTTCCAAACTCCAAAATGAATTATGTAAAACTAGGATACAGGACTTACAGTAATTGCTCTTTGTTTGAGTCTTGATTTTCTTTGTAACAGCCCTGTTGACTGGTGGGAGGATACTAAAAAGGACATAAAGGAACTGATGACTGTTTTAACAAGCAGAGAAGCACAACATAACTATATTACGTATTTGAGTTCAAGAGCTAAATATTTAAAGTTGCTGACACAATCTGTTGAGACAGGAAGAGAGCAAGTTGCCACTTTATCTCAAATAAAAGAGGATATGAAGGCCTATATTAAGGAGAAGGACTATCAGACAGGATTACAGCAGAAGTTTTTAACTAGGGGTAAGAGTGAGCTGGTTAATCCTTATGGTAACGATGTTTGTGGTAATAAAAATACACTATTTACTAAACTAATAACTGACACTGGGAACATAATGTATGAGCAAAGCAATATTCAACAGGAGACACAGCAATATGTTTATAACACTTTCTCGGTGCTAACTGAGCAACCCGGAGAGGGGTTTGAGTTTCGAGGTACTAATGTTCCTATCATTCCTGAAATTGATAGGGCATCTTTGCTCAAGCCTATCACGTGTGAAGAAATAAAGATGGTAATTCAAAGGTTGTCATCTGGTACTACTCCAGGATTGGATGGTATACCGAATGACTTCTATAAGACTTTTATAGATATTTTGACACCTATTTAACAAGAGTTATATGGAGTTATACAGAGAGAGCACAGACTCTGTCATAGTATGATGGAGGGAGTTATGATTTTCTTATACAGAAAGAGTGACGCACGTAATATCCGGAATTGGAGACCGCTGACTTTGTTAACTTTGGACTATAAGATCTTAACCAAGATCTTGACAGTATGAATGGCAAAGATAGCACAGCTTGTAGTTCTTCCAACACAAACTTGTGCAATTCCAGGATGAACAATATATCAAAATTTGCAACATGTGAGAGAGATAGTAGAACAGGAATTGAATTGTAATACTGATGGATGTTTGTTATCCATTGATCAAGAAAAGGCTTTTGACGCCATTGATAATTGATATTTGTGGACAGTACTACTGGGTTATCGTATACCGCCACAGATGGTAGATCTTTTCCAACTTTTTTATGATTCGGCTCAAGTGATGCCGTTGGTTAATGGACACCTGGGAATTCCTGTCTACATTAAAAAGAAGTGAGACAGGGTCATCCTTTAAGTCCACTTTTATATGTTTTTGGTCTGGATACGATATTATGATTAATTGAGACTTCCAGAGATATAGCTCCAATGGTTAGCACTTCTGTAGTGAAATGTGGTAGCTTATGCAGATGATTGGTTCTGACAGTAGCTTCAGTGGAGGATGGGAAGAAAGCTTTAAAACTTTTTGATGACATGCATTTATATACTGGAATCAAATTAAACTTGAGTAAAAGTACAATACTGCATGTAGGGAAAGTCCCTTTGAATTTTGACTTTCCAATTCCTATGGCAACAGACTCTTTAAAGATTCTGAGATTATGGCTTGGAACTCCTGATACGGGACAAATAAATTGGGATATAGCTTATGATTTGGCACTGCAGAAGGTTCAGGCCTGGAAGTCTTGGAAAATGACACTGAAAAAAAGGGTATTTCTCTTAAAGACGTATATTGCACCTCTCTTTTTACATGTCTCAAACATTTATCCATTGCCCTATGGTATGCACATGAAATTGCAGAGTTTGTTTTTTACCTTATTATGGGGCAGCAAACTTAACCCGGTGAAGAGGGCACATACATATCGATCATGGAAAGAAGGGGGTCTGGATATGTTGCAACTGATAGTATTTTTTTTCTCTAATTTTTTTATACTAATGTGCGACCATTGATTTTGGGTACTAAGTCTGTGGGTACAGAAATTATGCAGAAATGGAGTGCAGGTTTTTTAATGGCTTGGGGAAGGGGAAAATGGCATCCCATGGATAAGTCATTACCTTCATATGTACAGACTGCTTTAAAATATTTCAGAACATGGAAGATTGCGTTACTTTGGTTTTTAAATCAGTTAAAACAAACATTTTACTCTACTTTGGTTATGAAATGCTATTTTGAAACTCCTGTTTTTGTCCTTGATAAAGCGGGGTCAGCTGCAGTCAAGTCTTGGAATGTATCACTGAACCTAGAATTCCTAGAATGATGCAGGATATAGTCTGGTTATGTGGGCATGGGAGACTCAACATGAAGAGGAACCAAAAGCATAAATGTATGGAGGAAAGAGTTTGTTTTGAAGAGGGTTGCTAAGGTAAATTGGAAACTATGAAACACATGTTCTTTGAATGTACTAGGATACAAGGCTTTTGGTCTGCCTTGGCATCTCTATGGGGTGAAACACTTTTTTTTAGTATGACATATGAAGTTTTGGTGCAAGGACAATTAACTGACCATTGGAAAAAAATGGAATAAACATACTGTTTATGTTATGTCGGCATGCATAAAATGGGTTCTCTGGCAAGTTAGATGCCAGAGGGTATTACAAAATGAAGACATTCTTTTACAGGATGTCTTATTCAAACTACAAGTGGAAATAGAAAAGGTGTATACATATGAGAAAAAAAAACAATGGGTAATGTTACACAGTATGTTAGTATTTCTGGGGAGGAGTTACTTGGGTTGGCTGAAATGACACTTTATAGTAGAATTTTTTGGTTTCTTCTTTCCTTTTGTACCTTACCTAGGTTGGTAGCTGGTCCATTCCACTGGGGTGTCAAACAGACGAGGCATACTGATGAGTCTAGTAGGACAAAACACGTGTCTATGTCTTCTGTTAGCACCCTTTGCAAACTGTGTGAGAGGCCTTTCGGCACCATGCAGTTCTGCTTAAAGTTGGACCAGCATAACATTCTGTGGTGATTTGCATATGCAGCCCATGATGCTTTGCATTGTGTGGGCATGTGTGATTTTGTATTTTCTTGAAACTTGGCTTCCCAGCCAAATGCCCTTTGGGGTAACCCTTGCCTCAGTGTTTGCGCACAGAGGTTCTTTGTCTTTTAAATAGTTTTTTATTTTAATGGGTCCACCACAACATATCCAAGTCACGCTGCCTTAGGGTAGCTGGTCCATTCCACTGGGGTGTCAAACAGACGAGGCATACTGATGAGTTCTAGTAGGACAAAACACGTGTCTATGTCTTCTGTTAGCACCCTTTGCAAACTGTGTGAGAGGCCTTTCGGCACCATGCAATTCTGCTTAAAGTTGGACCAGCATAACATTCTGTGGTGATTTGCATATGCATCCCATGATGCTTTGCATTGTGTGGGCATGTGTGATTTTGTATTTTCTTGAAACTTGGCTTCCCAGCCAAATGCCCTTTGGGGTAACCCTTGCCTCACTGTTTGCGCACAGAGGTTATTTGTCTTTTAAATAGTTTTTTATTTTAATGGGTCCACCACAACATATCCAAGGCACGCTGCCTTAGGGTAGCTGGTCCATTCCACTGGGGTATAAAACAGATGAGACATACTGATGAGTCCTAGTAGGACGAAACACGTGCCTATGTCTTCTGTTAGCACTCTTTGCAAACTGTGTGAGAGGTCTTTCGGCACCATGCAATTCTGTTTAAAGTTGGACCAGCATAACATTCTGTGGTGATTTGCATATGCAACCCATGATGCTTTGCATTGTGTGGGCATGTGTGATTTTGTATTTTCTTGAAACTTGGCTTCCCAGCCAAATGCCCTTTGGGGTATCCTTTGCCTCAGTGTTTGCGCACAGAGGTTCTTTGTCTTTTAAATAGATTTTTATTTTAATGGGTCCACCACAACATATCCAAGGCACGCTGCCTTAGGATAGCTGGTCCATTCCACTGGGGTGTCAAATAGACGAGGCATACTGATGAGTCCTAGTAGGATGAAACATGGGTCTATGTCTTCTGTTAGCACCCTTTGCAAACTGTGTGAGAGGCCTTTCAGCACCATGCAGTTCTGCTTAAAGTTGGACCAGCATAACATTCTGTGGTGATTTGCATATGCATCCCATGATGCTTTGCATTGTGTGGGCATGTGTGATTTTGTATTTTCTTGAAACTTGGCTTCCCAGCCAAATGCCCTTTGGGATAACCCTTGCCTCAGTGTTTGTGCACAGAGGTTCTTTGTCTTTTAAATAGTTTTTTATTTTAATGGGTCCACCACAACATATCCAAGTCACGCTGCCTTAGGGTAGCTGGTCCATTCCACTGGGGTGTCAAACAGATGAGACATACTGATGAGTCCTAGTAGGACGAAACACTGTCTATGTCTTCTGTTAGCACCCTTTGCAAACTGTGTGAGAGGCCTTTCGGCACCATGCAATTCTGCTTAAAGTTAGACCAGCATAACATTCTGTGGTGATTTGCATATGCAGCCCATGATGCTTTGCATTGTGTGGGCATGTGTGATTTTGTATTTTCTTGAAACTTGGCTTCCCAGCCAAATGTCCTTTGGGGTAACCCTTGCCTCACTGTTTGCGCACAGAGGTTCTTTGTCTCTTACCTAGGTATGCTAAGAATGTTCTTTATCTGGTTGTGTTTATCTCCTTTTTGGTCTTACTGATTTTTGTGTTTGCTGATTATGTGGTTTTTGCTTTTCAAACATTTTTTTTCCCTGATTGTATGTTGTCACTCAGTTTGTTTCTGAATTTTGCAATAAAATTTTCCTCTACTCTTCCTGCAGATAGAGCTGTTGCACTGCAGGAGGGATAGACAAGGCCACTGTTTTACCGTAATTCCGTGATCACGGACGGAATCACGGAATTCCCATTGGCTGCCGGAATTTAAAATTTCCTGCCAGTGACTCACGGAACTCGCGCTGCTAGTGTGAGCTTTCGGGAGTTTGTCCCTTTAAAAGCAGACACCTAGAGCAGCTTCTTCCCAGGTGCAGAAAAAGCGGAAGAAGGAGGAAAGCAGCTTCCATTGCAGTGTCGGAGACAACGCTGAAAACCACGCGGTTGCCAGAGAACCTCGCTACCTCACTACTCTAGCTGCTTTTTGGATCGCAACAACCACCCCAGCCACCTCCTGAAGGACGCCCGGCTCAAGAACGACCATTCCTGAAGTACACCAGACACAAACCTTCAGGTACTTAATATATTTTGCCCAGATGTTCTTTTGCGACTAATGGGGGGATGCCTTTAAAGAGATGTTTTTTCATCTCATTTTTTTCCCCTGAGCTGACTGGCTGAGATTGTGCCTGGCCCTGAACCTGGCTGCTGGGGGGTTGCTTCACACTACTCTCCAATACAGTGGCGATTCTAGTGTGAGGAGGAAGGCAGCTTCCCGTCGCAGTGTCGGGAAAACGCTGAAAACCAGGCGGTTGCCAGAGAACCTTGCTACTTGCTTTTTGGATCATGACGTAGCAAAATTCGCTCTCGCTGTTTCCTTAAAAAAAAGTATTTATTGCCACACTCGCTTGTAACAACCACCCCAGCCACCTCTGAAGGATGCCCGGCTCAAGAACAACCATTCCTGAAGTACACAGACACAAACCTTCAGGTACTTAATATATTTGCCCAGATGTTCTTTTGCGACTAATTCGGAAGTGCGCTAAAGAGATGTTTTTCATCTCATTTTTTCCCTGAGCTGACTGGCTGAGATTGTGCCTGGCCCTGAACCTGGCTGCTGGGGGAGGGGTTGTTTAGACTACTCTCAATACAGTGGCGATTCCACATAGTGGCATAGATCTCTTTAGCCAACCAAAGACCCCAGTACTTTTATTGAACTTTTATTTGGTCATTTGAATGCATCCACAGAGGAGACCTTAAATACTGCATCTTATTTGGAACTGGGTCACTTTTGCTACTGTACTTTATAGCTGGGTAGGAATCAAGCCCTAGGGTCACACAGTGGAAAATGGCTAAGCTGGGATTTGCTCGAACTGTTAGACCACACTTACCTCTTCTGCTGGCTACTACTGTTTAAGAAAAAGGTGGTCGTATTTAATGTATGTATTTTGCTTTCCTGTTGACTGGTGCTGACTTACTGCCATAAAAGTAGGTCTGTCATAAATGGGAGTAGGATGAACTGTATGCTATGCATGTAGATCAGATCACAAGTTTAATTTGTGGGCTCTTCAGGTATACATTGGGAAATATAGTGACATTTGACCTTGTAAATCTACAATCACGTTGTTTCATTCTGAAACCTAAAAAAGATATTTGACTGGTTTCAACAATAAATCACCCTGTATTTTCTGTGAGTTCCATCAAGGAATCCAAGACAGACTTTGCTATTAATATGGTTGTTCTTATTTGAAAGAGGTTTAATGACTGTTTATGCAGAAAGGAGGTTGGTAACATTTATGCTAATTACCAATTATATCAGAGGAAATAATATATAGACACTGTCAGCAGTTGAGCTGTTTGCATGCTTATTTATCTCAGTCGGTAAAGAGAGAGAGAGCCAGCTGGAGCAGAGTTGTGTGAGCTTCAGATGTACATGAAGTGGCAAGACAGTCAGTTGGGCAGTACTGTAGGTAGTATGTAAGGTAGTACCTTTGCCTGGATTTTAATGCAAGGCATCCCAACACTGTACCCTATAATAAGGACTTCTTCAGGGACTTAATTATTATTTTTATTTGATGTGCTCCTGGGGATGCTCCTGTTTCACCTACTAGTTAACCAACAGCTTATTTCTTCCTACCCCCTACAAGATTTGCCTTATGTCTGCCCATGCATTCTTGAATTCCCACAGTTTTAGACCCTACAACCTCCTCAGAATGTCTGTTCCATGTGTCCACCACCCTCTCTGTGAAAAAATACTTCCTCACATTGCCCCTGAGCCATCCCCCTTCTATCTTCAAATTGTGTACCCTTGTTCTTGCACATTTCTTTTTCGAGCGATGCTACCCTCTTGGACTTTGTTGATTCCACTGGGTACTTGATCTCAGAAATGTAAAGGCTAGCCTTCCCTGTTCTTAAGTAATACAACAGCTCCTACAGCTACCTATGTGTGGGTGTCATCAATTCCCAGTCCATTCTGAACTGCCTATATAATGTGCTTTACTGGGTGCTGAGGTGGGTCACTGTCCATTTTGCATATTGCTAGAGTGAGAGTGTTCCAGTGTAGAAGTGAGGCTCTTTTAACAGGAAGAAATCAAGTGCTGTACCAGAAAAGGGTATACAACTATTGTAAAAGTACCTCAGTGCAGTGCACCAAGGGCTGTACACCCTTTTCGGTGCTTACATATTAACCTTTTGGGGGTGGGGGTCTTAAGATTCCCAAGCAGCTACTGTGTGCCCCAGAGCATATGTGTGTGGGAGGAGAATCCCTAGCTCTATGTGCACTACAGTAGGGAGATGGCATATATATGCTAATGTGGGCATGGTTGGAGTAAGAGTTGGTGCATCTGTAACATCAGAGGGTCTGTGTACCCCAGAACAGGTGTGGACAGTGGTTTAGTGCCCTTCTCTGCCTGCTGTGTGCACTCAGAGCAGGTGGCGTGAGTGGCGGAATGATGCAGCATGCTAACATGGAGCACGCTTGGTGGGTGAGAGTTGGTAGTGCTGCGCCTCGGAGCACGTCTGAAAGAACAGTGTTGGTTTCTGTGTGCCCAAGAGCAAGTTTGGTGAGGGGTGTTGAGGTTAAACAAACTCTGTCCATCATCCAGCACTGACCCAAACTCCCAGGGCTCATCCCACTGGTGGGGCCAGTGGGGTTCCCAGCCCCACTGGGGACCGTATTCAATGGGCCAGTGCTGTGGCTAACTGGGAGCAGAGCCTGCAGGCACCCTCAATCCAGTGTACTCTTCCTTTGTTTTGGGGGTGAGGTGCCTCAGAGAGGTGCAGGTATATCCTGTTTGTGTCTCAGTTTATATGCTTTTGCTCTGCGGAGGGTTTCTAAAATGTTTTCTATGCTGCTGTGAAGTTTAAGCCAAATAAGTGGTGACATTTCCCAAGTTATGAAAAGGTGTACAGCTCTGTTATGTGGGCTTACATACAAACCCTCAAGTGCAAGAAGTCGATGTGTTTAATAAAAAAAAAAGGGGTCCGTGTCTGTGGTGGTGTTGGGGTCAGAGTTGGCAGTGCTGGATCTAAGCATGTCTGAAGGGGCTGTGTTGGTTGCTGTGTCCCTCAGAGCAAGTATGAGGACAAAATGTTTCTAGATCTTAGGGATATCTCTTGTAGGATATCTCTCAAAGGAACATGGTACACTGACATGGCAAGACAGAGTTGCCCTGGGGATTTTGGGGGTGGGGTCCCAGCCCTCACCAGCAGAAAAAACTTGCACCTGCCACAGCAAAGATTGCACCTAGGTTGACCTCAGAAGCACCGCAGGCAGGTGTGGAGACAGGGCCAAACCAGGCATCAAAACAAAAACACTTGTGAGAACTCACTGACCGTAGATATTCAAGAGTCTCTGCAGCTAGTCACACCCAGGAACCACAACCATCAGGCGCCAGGACCACACAGAAACCCCTTGCCAGCAGTCCATCTGTGGCCAATCACAACACTGTCATAGGGTTGACATCCTCCCTGTAGCTGTGGATGGCCCCAGATAGACCTCTAACAAAAATGTCTCCATGTGGTCCCGGCGCCCGATGGTTTGCAGACCCAAAACTGTGACCCACTGCAGAGACTATCCTGAAGATCCACTGATTTATGGTAAGTTCTTACATAAGTGTTCCCTTTTTCGGGGAGGGGGATGGAAAGCCCCTGTATCCACAGTAACCTGGCGCTCCACACCTGCCTGCCACACCTCAGAGACCAACCTACAGTAGGTGCAGTGGTTTTTCCATACCACTCTATGCAGGCACAAGCCATCCCCGTCAGGGACGTATATGGAAATACCCCCCACTTCCCACTGCAACAATGCCTTGCTATACCTGCCCACAGTGTCTCATTTTGAGAGGACCAGGTAATCTGAGCAAGAACCCATTTTCAGACTGCAGAAAATCATATAAAAGTGCAGCATGTTAAAAGTTCTGCACTTTTACATGATTTTCTACACTACCTGGAGGAATGGTAGCTATATGCCGCCCCCACTGCCATCACACCAGGAGGGTGGGAGCCAGAGCTGCTGCTGCCATCATACCTTGAGAATGGAGAGTCAGGCTGCTGCCATCGTACCTGGAGGATGGGAGTCGTAAGTCGACTGCTGTTGTACCTGGAGGATGGGAGTTGTAGAGCAGTTCTTGCCATCTCACCTAGTGAATGGTGGTCACTGGCCACTACTGCCATCCCAGGAGATGGGAGTCGTGAGCTGCTGCTGCCATCGTACCTGGAGGATGGGAGTTGTAGAATGCTGCTGCTGTTGTACCTGGAGGATGGGAGTCGTAGATTGCTGCTGCTGCTGCCTTCACACCCGAGGATGGGAGTCGTGAATTGCTGCCGCTGCTGCCTTCACACCCGGAGGATGGGAGTCGTGGTGCTGCTGCTGCCTTTACACCTGGAGGATGGGAGTAGTGAGATGCCTGCTGTTGTACCTGGAGGATGGGAGTTGTGAGGCGGTTGCTGCCATCTCACCTAGTGAATGGTGGTCACTGGCTACTACTGCCATCAGGAGAATGGAGTCGAGGCTGCTGCTGCCATCGTACCTGGAGGATGGGAGTTGTAGAATGCTGCTGCTGTCGTATCTGGATGATAGGAGTCGTAGACTGCTGCTGCTGCCTTCACACCGGAGGATGGGAGTCGTAGATTGCTGCTGCTGCCTTTACACCTGGAGGATGGGAGTCGTAGAATGCTACTGCTGTTGTACCTGGAGGATGGGAGTTGTGAGCAGTTGCTGCCATCTCACCTGAGTGAATGGTGGTCACTGGCTACTGCCATCCCAGGAGAGATGAGAGTCGTGAGCTGCTGCTGCCATCGTGCCTGGAGGATGGGAGTTGTAGAATGCTGCTGCTGTCGTATCCTGGATGACAGGAGTAAGTAGACTGCTGCTGCTGCTTCACACCGGAGGATGGGAGTAAATGGCTGCTGCTGCCATCGTATCTGGAGAATGGGAGTTGTAGGCTGCTGCTGCCATTGTACCTGGAGGATGGATGCTTTATGCGGTGGCTGCTGCCGTAATAGCCAGAGGATAAAAGTCATGGACTGCCCTATCCAGGGATCTGAGACTCCCATTTTGTTGAATTTTATCTTATCAAGCAGATTAGTGGAACACATTACTAATAATTTTTTGGTTGTGATTTCAGTATTCATACTTCCTGCATGATGTCTGCTACACAATGAATAAGAAAGCCAAGCTCTACTACACTCTCAAGGAGGCGAGCTCTTCAGTTTAAATCTGAAGGCCTCTATGAGGATGGAGAAAACTTTTCTGTCCATACTGCAACCATGTCCTGGACCATACCAGAAAAGATACAGTCAAAGATCATCTGCTCAGCAAGAAACATGCTAGGAATAAGGAACGAGCTGCTAGCGAAGGAAGACCAGCAAGGCAGGTGACCCTGACCAGCAGTTTCAGAGCTGCAACAGAATCATCCATAGTAAGAAATGAGATGGTCATGGACACAGTTAAGGCATGGGGGGCTGCAAATATCCCATTGGAGAAGCTGGATCATCCACAGCTGAGGGAATGGATGTGCAAGTATGTGAAGGGGAGTGGAGCGGTGCCAAAAGCAGACACTCTGAGGCAGCTCTATCTACCCAAGGTAAGAGAACAAATTGATGAAGACCTTAAAGCAGCTGTGACTGGGAAATCATTGTCTGTGATATGTGATGAGAGTACAGATGCACAGTCACGCTGCATTCTTAATGTCGTCTTTGTGTTGGAAGGGGGCAAGACATATCTTGGAAACAGCATAGAACTAGACTCTGTCAACCATTCCACAGTGGCTCAAGCTGTCTTGAAGACTCTCCAGAGTTGTAACATTGACTTTATGAATGTAGTTTCCTTTGTCAGCGATAGTGCTCGTTATATGATTAAATGTTTTAATGATGCACTTGATGCGGTTTTAGGGACCATGTTGTGCATATGTGTTGCTGGGCACATGTCTTGTCCCTTGTTGGGGATACATGGCTACACCATTTCAAAAAGTTAATGAACTGGTTTCATTGGTAAAATATGCCTTTCAGCAGTCACCAAAAGCAAAATGAGAATTTATCACGTTTTGGAGGATCTGGAAGCTCGGAAATGATTGCTTTGCCACGGTTCCTGTTTTAACTAGATGGAACACATGGTTTGCAGCTGTGGCATACCATTCAACACACCTGCAATACCTGAGGGACTTTTCAGGGTGGATTCAAGTGATGCCACCTCAATAAACAATCTCACGGGCATTACTGGACGAGTAGTGCGAGGAGCTACAAGCACAACTGGCATTCATTACAGATAATTCAGGTGACATTATTGCTGCGATAGAACTTTTGCAGTCAAAGGAGAAACCTCTTGCGACATCCACGTATGACATGCTAATGTCAATCAAGAGCCGCTTTGAGGCTGGCACAACTAAAAATGATGACTTTGGTGAGAAAGCAGAGCTTTACCTCTCTAAACTGAGGAATAAAGTAAGAGATGAGAACATCAAACTGTTCAAAAATGCTTTCAAGGTCAGTTTGGAGAAACTGACAAAACACCTGCAGTCAAACCCATCTGTACAGTTTCTCATGGCCTGTCGAATTCTAAACCCTCAACCTTCCCAAACTCAATAAGGACTTCCAGCTGTACTTGCCCTATATCCCAATGTTCACATTACACAATAAGAATGCACTGATAAGGGACTGGGAGATCTCGTACGGCAGGATGTGTAGGAACTACCAGAGATCGAATCATTTGATCTTCACCAGTACTGGATCTCTATGTCCTCACAGGTACCAACTCTAGCAAAGGCAGCTCTTCAGGCCATCTGGGTTCCTGTTTCTAGTGCAGAAGTGGGCGGTCATTTTCTGCACATGGACAAATCCTGACTGACCAGCGAGAAGCCTGACTGTGGACAATTTAAAATTATTTTCAATGCTGCTATTCAATAAGTAGACCAGAATCTCCCACCCTCATTTGTGTAATTGCAGTTCTGATGCACTGTCTATTGCAGAAAAATGGTGCTTCTCTGTGCAATAAAGTTGCAGACATGCAGTTCTAGTACAATGTTGTGGAAAACAAAGTAGTGCTTCACTATGCAATGACAAAGATGTGTTCTGGTACAGTATTGTAGGGAAAATGGTGCTCCACTGTGCAATAAGTGTCGATGTGCAATATGTAGTATCTTTGCATTATATCTATATGTAGCTATGGGTTAGATTCTACTGTCCTTCCTACAGTATGCTTTATTCATGTTGTCTGGGTAGCGTATTTGTCTGGGTAGTGTATTTGTCGACTCATGTTCAGTAGTCAATACTTGAATTGTGTGTTTTGCACATGTTTATCTTTGTAAATCTTTTTAAAATAAAACACATGAATTGCATTTTAGCTTTGAGAAGTTTTTATTATACATGTCACAGAACACATTGTCAACATTAAAACAAAGACTAGCTTTTGGTGTCTATTTAGCATTGAACAGTCTTCAGAATTGGTTCCTCCCTGTGAGAAAAATGTTACTGTTACATGAGACCATTTATTTTCACGGCTGCATTGATCTGAGGGAATATTATTTATGCCAGTTTGGCCAATGGAGTTCCACGGTCAACTCATTAGCCTTGATAGTTGGTAGATGCAAAACTTGGATAGCTAATATAACAGAATATGAGATTAAATGTTCTTGTTTTCTGCTGATGTGACTTAAATCTGCATAAAAACATGATAAAACACTGATAGACAAATTTATTCCTTAAAATGAGCGAATAATATAAAGTTTTATATTACCGGAAAAATCCCGGAAACTGGATTCCCAAACACCGGTAAAATCCCGGAATCCAGGATGGTCAAAACGGAATTTGCTTTTTCCAAGCACCGAAAAACAGTGGCCTTGGGGATAGAGGACCTCAGTCCAGAAGAGACTGTTGTGGAGAGCGGTCATGCTGTTAGAGCACCAGAGCTGTTGGTGTTACCTTCTATGTCTGTGGAAGAAGGTGTGCTTGTATAAGGCAGAGGCCAAGAATTAGCTCTGGAAAATACTGACTCTTCAGCATATCCTTTGTTGGAGGATGAAAATATGGCTGCAGAGTTTAAGCTACAGCATGAATTAGATTTAAAGAAAACTCAATTATTGGATTTAATATTGCTTTTTGAACACGGTTTTCAGTCCTGTAGGCAAAAGTTGGAAGCTGAACAGAACAAACGTATGCAATCTATGGCGAGTCCATCACAGGATGGGAGTAAGAGACTTCCTTTAGGTCTGCAAAATGCTGCTCAAGACAATATGGTTATTGACTCAGGTATGACAAATAATTCTATTGAGTCTACTGTGCAATTGGAAAGGAGTTGTCTATTACCGGACTGGTCTCCAGGTGCTGCTCTACAACAAGTGCGATGACTATGGGAAAACAAGCACTGGATTCCGGATCCTTCAATCCCCCTTCCTTGATCTTCGAGCTCCGGGCTTTCACTGCAAAGAGATGCTGGAGGTTTGGAGATGACATCTCCAGGTCCTGATTTTGGAGTTGTTGTGAAATCCTCATTTTGTCCTACTGCAGCTGTGCATGCCAAAGGAGAGGCTGTAGAATTACTCACTACGCCAGTCGCAGGTTCACAGGGAATGGAGTTGATGGTTTCTGGGTTGCCTTTTCGGTCAGATGTAGTACCTATGGATCCTTTGGATTTGGTACGAGGTGAGATGCTTCGAGAAGGTGAGGTATCTACAAAAGGTACTGTACAGGGTAGTTTGACTTTAGAGGGGTGGAAGGGAGGAAGCGACCTTCCACCACAACCTGATTCTGGTTCAAAAACGTATTCAGGATTGTTCAGAAAGCCAGCAGAGGTGACTAAATGCCATTTTTTAGTATGACTTCAATATAAGGGTAAAGCTCCAGTGGTCCCTGATAGAGTCTGGGTGGGGAAAACCCTCCTGGTAGATTGTATGGGGTTCACACCCACTGAGGTGCATGCTTTCATATACACACCTGGGGATCATAACTATGATGTTAGTTTCTGCTCTATAAGATCCCTGGATAAGTTTTGGAAGATATATTATGATGTGAAGGACTTGGAGGTTTGGAGAGACTTCCTGGCGATTCCTATCTTGAAACCTACAATTAAGACTGTAACTATCCTTTTCCAAAATGAAGGAGTTAATGTTTCTAACATTATCTTTTGGTTAGAAAAACAGTGTTCAGTTTATGATCATCTGAAACCGATTATGGTTGAGAATGTTTTTTGGACTGGAGGGTGAACTGTTCATGTGCAATTGACCCAAACTGAAGATGGAATACAACATCTTCCAAGTTCTTTCTTTTTGGGCAGGGACAGGGGTATTATATTTTATGCGGGTCAACCAAAAAGTTGTTACAGTTGTGGGTCTTTATCTCATTTGAATACCTCTTGTGACCAAGTTAAGTGTTTTCAGTGTGGGGTGTTGGGTCATATGGCTGCTCAATGTGTAGCTCCCCCTATTTGCCATTTCTGTGGAGATGATGGTCACTCTTATGCAGACTGTCCTTGAGCTACTCTCACTTCTGATGACTCCTCTGATCAGTAGTATTTTCTGTCTCAAGCTAGGAGACCATTTAGTAACACTGGTTCATAGTCTGAGGGTTCTGTTAGGGGTAGACTTCAGGGTAGGGACAGGGGTGGGGGATGGGGGATAGGAGATTGATCCCTGTGCCTATCACTGGTGCACCTCCTGTAGTGGGTGGTCTTTTTCAGATTGAGGGTATGGATGCTAGTCCACCCTCTTTGGAGGTTGTTGGTATAGAGGACCAGGATACCCCTTTTGTGACTCTGCTAGGCTCCCCACAATGGAAAATAAGGAGTTAATTACTTTCTTCATCACCTGGTCCATCCTCTCAGGAGATTCACCTTCAACCTCCTTTGGCTAGCCCTCTTCAACAGCCAGAATTGCAAGATATGGAAGATGCAATGTCAAGTTGCCCCCCCTTAA
This sequence comes from Neoceratodus forsteri, assembly GCA_016271365.2. Taxonomy (NCBI): domain Eukaryota; kingdom Metazoa; phylum Chordata; order Ceratodontiformes; family Ceratodontidae; genus Neoceratodus; species Neoceratodus forsteri. The sequence goes on from CM028129.1 coordinate 32,814,215, forward strand.
CAGTTGTGGGTTTTTAAGATAGTCAGAATAGGGCTTTATCTCCCTTGCCTTTGTCTAATACATTTGCACTTCTTTCCTCTTGGGGAAATCAAGTAGAACAGGATCATCTATTGCCAGAACACAATAGTAGTCAGGGTGAGTCTAGTGTTCCTGTAGTGGGGTTAAAATTACCACCTCATAAACTTCAGTCTTCAGAGACCAAGAAAAGGGTTACTAGATCTAGTGGGAAAATTCCAAAGCCCCTTCCCTGAGCCCGCTTCTTTGACTATAGCTAGTTTAAATGTTAATAGTATAAAGTCCCCTGATAAACGTCTTGTGACTTTTGGAGTTTTATTACATCTTAAATATGATGTTTTCCTATTGCAAGACACACATTTGCACACTTTAAATGAGGTGACACAGGCATCAAAAGATTGGCCGTTGGGACATTCTTATTGGTCTATGGGGGAGGAAACTTGTTGTGGAATTGGGATATGCTTTCTTACACAGGAGGTCCAGGTTTGCAGGTTGGTTGACGTTGAACCTGGAAGAGTTCTTGTATTGGATGTAGTTCTAAAAGGATTGCAGTGTAGATTAGTGTCAGTCTATGGGCAGCAAACAAAGGCCCTTCGAATAGATTTGCTGAAGAAAATTCAACCATACCTGCATACTAGTCATCAGATATTTTTTTGTAAAGATTTTAATGTTAATTTTCAACAGAAGACAGATTTTGGTAAGCAATATTGTGATAAGAAATTTCTCCATTCTGTCCTTTCTCAGACAGGTCTAGTGGATGCCCATAATTTTGGGTGGAATAAGGTGAAACCAACATTTTTTAAGGGTCCCTTAACTTCTAGGATTGACTATTTTTGTACATAAATCTTTACCGATTGCACAGGTTATGAATACACCAGTGGAAACATCTGAGCACTCTTTAATTGGGATTGGTATAGAGAACCCCCCCAGATGGATGAGGGGTCCTGGGGTTTGAAGGCTCAACACCTCCCTTTTACTATTGCTGACTACTTTTGATGATGTGTCACATATAGTACAGGACAAGATTTTGACTATTTTTTTCTATGATGACATAGGTGGTTGGTGGGAGGATTTTAAATGTTTGGTGGGTTATTTTCAAGCTTTAGGTAAATCACATGCATATACTAAAGCAGAGGAATACTTACAGCTTCGATATGTTTTGGGTACTATGTTATCTTGACAGAGGGAGGGGGATGAGAATTTAACAGAGGAAATTAAGCAAATTAAACAGAATATGGTATATTACCTATATGATAGACTTAATTCGTTGCATAAGGAGCAATCATTTGGAACTCAAGGGAAGACAGCTCATGTTAATCCTTTTTTGGCCTATCAGGATCGAAGAGAAAACTGTATATTTGAAAGTTTACGTAACTCGTATAGTACAAGAGTTTGGGATAATGAGGGTATTATGCGGACACTGGATGAGCACACTGATAAAACATTTGGGGAACAGGTAGCTGATGCAGATTTTTTTCCCCAATTATTTCAGGCAGCGGATCACTCCAGATTATCTATGAGTTGGCAGCTAGCGTTAACTGGTGAATTTATTAAGGCAGAGTTGGATAGAGTTATTATTTCTTTAAAACAGGATGTTTCTCCTGGATCTGATGGGTTGCCAAGTGAATTGTAAAAACTTTTATGGGGGATTATGCTAACAGAATTATTATTTCTTTACAATTTTTTTCCTTCTGATATGTATTTATCTTCACAGATGTATGAAGGTCTGATGTTTTTTCTCTTCAAGTCAGGGGAATAGGTTGACATAGGCAATTGTAGGCCTCTTACACTGCTTAATGTAGACTTTAAAATCTTTTCTAAATTGTTGGAGAACAGACTATCCTTAGTTATGCCTGACTTAATTAGTGTGGATCAATATTGCTCGGTTCCTGGTAGATGTATAACAGATGCGTTATTGTTGATACGCAAATTAATAGAGAAACGGGAGGGGTTTGATGTACTGCATAGAGGTCTTAGTTATCTGGTTAGTTTGGATCAGGCAAAGGCCTTTGATGAGGTTTCCCATGTATATTTATGGCACTGTTTAGAAGCATATGGGATACCGGCAACATTTGTGCAGTGGTTGCAGTTATGTTATGCACTGGCATATGTAATACCATATGAGAATGGGTGGAAAGGGTCACGTCATAAGATTCTCAAAGTGGTTCATCAGGGTTGTCCATTGAGCCCTCTTCTACATGTATTTGCCTTGGATCCCTTGTTGAGATTGTTTGATAGATCCACCAGAATTTGTGGTGTAGTGGGGGATTTTGGAATTTTTTCTAAAATAATAGCGTATGCTGATGATTTTTGTTTGGTGTTGGAAGATGGAGATTCTATACAAACGGCCTGTACTTTAGTACGAGAGGTGGGTAAAGTTATGGGAGCTCGGATTAATCCCATAAAACCCACTGTTTAAGATCAGAGGGTTTCCCTGTGGAGCCTGAAGTGGTAGGGGGTTTTGAGGTGGACATGGCTCCCTGCCGAATTTTGGGTGTTTATTTTGGGGGGAGGGGTTGATATGGCGGAGTATAATTGGCAATGAGCCCTTGCTAAGAGGAAGAATAAAGTTGCATGTTGGAATAGATGGAAGTTGTCAAAATTTAAAAGGATTTGTATGATTAAAATTGTTTTGCTCCCAAGCCAGCCCGGTGGCACTGAGGGCTGAGGCACTGGACGCCTTACCTAGCACCATGCCGGTGACCCGTGTTCAGAAACGGATAGGGGGCACCGGGGGTTGGCAGAGAGGAGAAGGATCAAGTGTCCGCAGGACTGCTCTCCTTCTCTGGGGAGGGGGAGATTGCAGGGCTCGGTGATTGCCTGCCACCTAGCAAAGGCTGAGGGGTAGCATGTCAGCTCTGGAAACTGGGCGATAATTGCGGCAGGTGCTTGGCGGAACATGCACGGGAGCATGTGCGCCACCACCGTGGGTACCATTGCATGCCGCAATCTCGAGGGGAGAAAAAAGTGGTGGAAAAATGGGAGTCCTCTTCAGGAGACGATGATCCCCCGCCACTGCGGCCTGGGAAGACACCTCCCCGAATACATATCCAGTCTGGTGGGTCGAGTCGCTCCCCAACCCCCTGCCATGAAGGGTAAGTCGTGGGGTTCTTGGGAGGGGGCCTCATACCCGGTGTCCATGCTGGGCGGGGGACATCAGAGGGCAGTAGAGGACTCCGAGGGGGAGAAAAAATAGTAACCAAAAAAAAACCTGTTTTGCTCCATTTTTTTATTTTTAAGTTCCAGTTTTTTGTTACCACAGAGTTTGGAGACATCATTGATAGGATATTTTTTAGTTGTTTTTGGGGAAGTCGATTGAATCCAATTAAATGCAATGTTCTATATTTGGAGATAAAAGCTGGTGGGGTTAATATGATAAGCCCTGTTCTTTTCTATTTTACTGTTTTTTTCTATGCTAATATTGTTTGGTTGCTTAAAGGGTGTACACAGTATTGGCGTTTTTCAGTAGGTCGTTTGTTGCATGGGGTTTTGTTAGAATGGAGGAATAATTCCTTTATTCATAAAAATAAGAGACGTCGTAGATTAGTTAGTAGGTGGGAGTTTTTTTTTGATAAGATTAAATACTGGAAAATGAGTCTGGAATTGGCAGGAGGTCTTGCTAGAAGAGCCCTCTATAAGGATATTTTCAAAAGTTGTTTTTTGGAGTCTCCATTTTCTGGATTTTCTTTACTTCATTAGCTGGAAATATCTGAATACATTACAAATTCTAGAATATCGATACATGTGTGGGATACAGTATGGTTGGGGCTCCACAGTAAGGTGAACGTTCAGAGTAACCACGAGCATAAAAGCTTACAGGAACATTACTGCCCTAGGGATGGTTGTGGGATGACGTTGAAAACTATGACTCATCTATATTTTCAGTGTCCTTATGCTATTGCATTTTGGGATGTGGTAAAGCACCATTGGAAAGGTAAGGTTACTTCTCCTCCGACTCCTGAGCAATTATATTATGGGATTTGTATGAGGGTATTGTCTAAGGATAGCCTAAGTACCCTGAGGGTGATACATGGGTATTTTTTGTATTGGTTATGGATTAGTAGGTATTGCAACAGCAATTAATCTTATCGATGGATTTATTTTATATGCTGACTTCTGATATAAGTAAATTGAAAAGGGTCGAAAAATCAAAATTTAGTGCCAAATATTGGGATAGTTTATGGAAAGATTATGACTTTATTTAGGGAAACTATATCTGTGAGGGATTTCATGTAGTTTATCTTCTTACAGTACTATTAATATTATAGTATGCTCTGGATAAGAAGGGGTTTCCTCTGTTGCAACCGTAAAGACCTTTGTCTGTTTCTAGGTGTTTTCTTTCTAATTTGCATTATATTAATACATGTAGGTGTGTTATATTTATTTCTGGTTGTATGATTTACATATTCTGATTTGTGTGACTTAACACTGTTATGTATGATTTAGTTTTTGAGGGTTCTCTTTTTTCTTTTATTTTTTGATGGGGTTGATATACGACTTATTATGCCCTGCTTTTTTGATTTTTCCTTTTTATGTTTGTATATTCCTGTTGTTTTGAAGTATGAAGTAATACTCTGTTGAGTTTTGTTTCTGTATGAAAATAATACTGATTTGTATATATGTTTCTTTGTGATATGAATAAAAAATTCCTCTACTGTTTTCGAGAAGTGCCATGGGATCTTTAATATCCACCTGAACAACCACCATAACAGGCAGACGGGACCTCGGTTTAATGTCACATCTGAAAGACAGCATCTCAGGAGTGCAACATCCCTCTCATGCTGTACTGTAGTGTCAGTACTGGGATATTAACCCAAGTGACTGCTGTGGGGATAGAACCCACAGCCATCTGATCTCCCAGCCTCAGAGGCGAGTGTGCAACCTGCTGAGCCACTGATACTGCACTTTTTTGTGGATGACTCTAATCTGGGGACAGTAGTAGATGGAGAAGAGGGTAGGATGGCCCTGCAGGGGGGATCTGGATACTCTGGAGAGGTGGTCACACACCTGGAAACTGAAATTTAGCTCCAGCAAATACAGGGTGCATCACCAAGGGAGTAGAAACCCAGAACACATGTACACCCTATAGGGGACATGCTGCAGGCATCAGCTGGGGAGAAAGACCTGGGGGCTCTGGTGGATGCCAAAATGAATAATTCTGAGTAATGCAGGAGGGCCACAGCCAGGGCCAATCGAATGCTAGGCTGCATCACCAGGGGCATTACCTCAAGAAGCAGGGAGGTGATTTTGCTGTGGTACAATAGCCTGGTTAGATCACACCTTGAATACTGCGTGCAGTTTTGGAGATCACACCTAAGGAAAGACATCCTGCTCCTGGAGCAGGTTCAGAGGAGGGTAACTAGGATGATATGGGGCCTGGGAGATAGGACATATGAGGAGTGACTTGGGGAACTCAACCTGGTCTCAATCAATCAATCAATCAATCAATCAAATCTTTATTTATTCAGGCAATCATCATTGAGCAAGGCTCATTTACAAGATGGACCTGATAAGGTCAAGTTTCCAGTTGATACACAGCAATTACATCACACACTTATAAGACAGTTATACATACAGAAAAAATGATGTTTATAACACAATGATATACACTGAATTCACATGTTGAAACTAGGTTAAGAGAAAGTTAAACTAATATCTACAATATGTACAGTACATATATATCCCAATGAGGGTCAGGACAGTCACACACATAATGAGTACAAGGATGGTGAAGGAAATATTGGGTGCCATAAACTGGGGGTGTCTGACTGGAAGGAATATGTCATATATGATTGGAATATAGGTTTGTGGGATGAACATCATAGGGAGGAGAGGAGGGACATGGGGGATATGATTGAAGTCTTCAGATATCTGAAGGGAGTAAATAAGGTTGGCCCAAATGGGATCCTTCACAGAAAGGAGGGAGTAACCACCAGAGAGCACAGTTGGAGGATGGAGGGTGGAAGACTCAGGAGGAAAAGAAGGAGGCAGTACTTCACTGAGAGTGGTGGAACCATGGAATGCACTGCCTGAGGAGCTGGTAGAGGTATCTATGGTGGAGGGGTTCAAGAGGGGCTGGGACAGGTATAGGAGGGGGGTGAAGCTAATGAATGCTTGTCTGGGGAGGACCTCGGTGGGGGGAAGGGGGAGCATGGGAGGAACGAGGAAGATAGTTACAGTACCCGTTCAGGGTTCTGACTACCTAGCAGACTCGATAGACCATGAGGCCTACTCTGCTGGCATTTTAGTATGTTAGTTTTTCAGAGTTAATGGATATCTATACATCCATAATGCCCTTCAGTGGACGTTGCTTCATTAAAAAAGATATATAAGCATGTCAGTATTTAAAATACAGACTTATCAAAGATGAGACATGCCAAGGTTAAGAGGGATGCCTTGAGGAATGGAGGATCCTGGTGATGGGGGGGGGGTAGTTTTATTTTTGGACTTTTTACAATTGAAATGTATACCTTACCATTTGCAAAAGTTCAGAGAGGTGTACTTACAATCTATAGCCAAGGTGATTTGAGGGGGGATTTAGTGTCGAACAGACAGAAGAAAGATATACTGCTTTGTTCACAATTTCCAACAGACCATTTCATGACCTCGAAAAGAACAGAAATGCAGATTAGCGTCTTTCCCTCAGAAAAGGCTTAATTTCACTGTGCTCATTTAAACCCTTTTCTTCATATGCTCCCAACGTGTAAATCCAATCGATCTCTCATTTGCTCAGCAGGCCATCCCTATCCCCTCCTCTTGGCCCTAGTGTCACCTGTTCTATTCCTACAAACTCAAGTTTATGATCTTCCCTTCTAGCTGCATTTGACATGTGTACTGCCTGTGCATACTCCATGTTGTTGTTGCCAACAGCTCTCATATGTTTCCCCACCCTTTCTTTCAACCTTCTCTTAGTTTTCACCACATAGAATGATCCACATTTGCATGTGGCCAAGTAGACCACATAAGTGGTGTCACGGCTGATAAATTGTAAGATGTTGAACATTTTCCCACCACTTGGACCCTAAACATACCACATTCCCTCATCATAGGACAATACTTGCACTGTCCACATTTTCTGCATCCCTTGGGGAGGGGGGCAACCAATTCCTATGCCTTTCTTTTTCCTTTGGTTGGGCTGAGCGAACCACCATGTCCCTTAAGTTGCTAGCCCTCCTGTATGTCATCCTAGGTGGTGTTTTTGCAGTCTCCACTAATCGTGGATCTGCCCCAGGTATATACTAGTTTTTGTAAATAATGTTCCTAATTCTCCAGGACCTGATGCTATAAGTACTTACAAAATTAATCTGGTTCTGAATGTTTTGGTCATTTCACACAACTTCTCTTCTACACAGTAAAGTGTTCCTCTCAATTTCCTCTGTTGCTGACTTAGACTTTTTGATACAGAAATCAGCATAACCCCTTGCTTTAAAGTAAGCCTCTAACTTTTCTAGTTCCTCTTGTAGTGTCTGGAATTCACTATAATTCCATTTCACCCTGTACAACTGTTTCTTACTGCCTGTGCAGTAAGAAGGCAAAGGCCGATGGCACATTTATAAGGTAGAAAAAGAAATGGGCAGACTGGATGGGCCTTGCGGTCCTTATCTGCCGTCAACTTCTATGTTTCTATGTTTCTATGTTTAAGGATGTTTTCCACAGTGTGGTGGGAGTGACAACTGCTAGCTAACAGGACCATATTTCAGTTGATTGATTTCCTATAGAGAGCGATGGCCACACTGCCATCCTCCTTTGTCAGAATCTTCAAGTCCAAGAAGGCAACCTCTTTGCTGCTTGCACTATAAGAAAACTGAAGGTTCTTGTCAGTGCTGTGGAGGTACTCAATAAATGCCTCTAGGTCCATTGTGTGGCAAGCAATATTGGAGGAGGCATCTAGTAAATGAATGGAACTCGTACTATTTAAATCCAAAAGAGACCAGGCCAAGGTGGATAAGTGCCTTCAGGAGAAGGACAGAGAGTTACATACATTCTCTTCAAACAGATATTTTGAAGAGTTCAAAGGTGAGCTCCAAAAAGAACTTGAATTTTTACAGTCTAAAATGTGTGCCACTAAAAAACAAAAGTTTAAGAGAGATGAGAATGACTACCTAAATGGTAGCATATTTTCCTGGCCTAAAAACTAAAGAAAGAGACATTGGAACAATAAAAATAATGAAAAATCAAGGGTGCACTTTGAACCTAAATCAGTTCTGAAGCAGACTGTCCAAGCAAGTACATCTGGGGAACAACTCACTACTAGTGCCCCTGATACCAATTTTAACAGCGATTAAGAGGAATCAAATTTTTTTTAGACAGAGAAACAAGTTTCCAACCCACAGGGTATCAACTAAATGAAGAAGGACTAGGCAGGGACAGAGGAGGTTAAACAGGCCATGAAGGTCAAACAATGAGGAGGTATCAGCAGCAGCAGTAATAGTATTTAAAAACATTGACACTGGGGAAGATAATGTAATTAATTTATCAAGTTATACTTTGATGGAGACTGAAGAAAAAGTGTTGAATAGGGGATTATCCTTCATACCGATGACTGACTTGGATTTTTTTTGAGACAACCATTAGTATGTACTATTTGTGCAGAGTGTTAAATCTTATGTATTTTTACAGTAAAACAAACACCATGGGGAGAACGGTGGAATGTGAGGATGTGAGTAGTACTATTTCTGTTGCAGATAGTGGGGGTGGGAGGACAAGGGGGTTTAATTCCAACACAAGATATTTTAGAAACTTTAGCTATATCTGAGAATTAATTGCCCCCAGATAGAACCTCTAGGAGTAAGCTTAGTACTTTCTGCCCCCCCTCCACAGTACCAGCTGTTAGCATCTTCAAAACACTTTGTGAAAGGGATTCAGACATGTTGAAAAATGAGGAATTCACTCGCAGGTATTGTAATGTGACTGACAAGACAGGGAAGCAACTGAAACCTGGAAAATAACAAGCAAATAGTAATCAATCTTGCTTACAAAGGAGGCAGTGTGGTGGTTCAAAATACAACTGCTTACATAGCTGAAGTAGAAAGACAACTGGCAAAAGGGGAGTTTTATCTACCTTTAAATAATGATCTAACACACAGGCTCAATCAAAAAGTGAAGGAGTTCATATTCTGTTCACACCATAAAGGGCTAATTAATGATGGGGAGAAAAATGATTTGATAACATAGTTCCCATTAAAAGCACAATTCTATATCCTGCCAAAAATACACAAAATGCTATAACCCTCCCCCGGGAAGCCTATTTTTTTAGGGATAGGTACTGTTACAGAATCCCTAGCTAAATTCATAGATGGCAATCTCAAAGATCTGGTTATTAGTTTACCCTCATACCTTCTGGGCACAAGAGATGTCTTGAATAAATTAAAGAAGGTAAAACTAGAAGAGAATTCAGTGCTGGTAACACTAGATATTGAATTGTTGTACATGAACATACCCCATGAGCGAAGCCTAAGGGCACTGCGGTACTACATGGGAAAAATGAAGGAGGAAACAAAACCAGATACTGAACTGCTGATTGGCATGACTAGAATGGTATTGGAGGGCAATTTCTTTTCCTTTGTGACAAATACTACCAGCAACAAAAAAGGCACAATAATGGGTGCAAGCCTGGCTCCAAATTATGCAAAACTATATTTGGTACATAGGGAGGAGGGAGCCATTTGGAACAAACATGCAAATCCCTACTGGCAGATCATATCTGTATGGAAACGCTTTATAGATGATGTTTACATGGCGTGGCAAGGGGACACAAGGGACCTAGAGGAACTTATATGTCTTGTTTAATGAAGCAATGTCCGCTAAAGGGTACTATGGATGTATAGATGTATAGATATCTATTACCTCTGGAAAACTATCCACCTCATTTTTCCTGATTGGACTTTCTGCTACTCCCTTCTCCTGCCCTTTGTGATAACTCTCCTAAAGTCAACTGTAAGGAACTGAGGTTCCAGATAATTCTTGAGAAACATTTTTGATGCATTGGGCAATTATAGTTGGGAGCTTTTAAATATGTCCATCAGTAGATTGTATGTATGTATGTATGTATGTATGTATGTTGAAAGCACTTTTTACACTATGTCACACATAAGTCACATGTTTTAATTTTCACTTGCTTGTACATAATTAGAAGATGGTCTGAATATGTGGTGTGTCTGAAATACTATGGCCTATATATTTAAAGCGGACACGTGGCGCATCCCGAGATGCACCAGCGCAAACCAGAGGATGCACCATGGTGCAATATTGAAAGGACATGGATGCACACCACAAAACCAGATGTGCCAGAGTGCAAATATAATATATGTGGTACATGTGGAGGGGGCATTCCCATGAATCTGCCGCACAGCCACATATTCAGCCAAGATACGCTGCACATCCGCAGTGCATCATGCAGATGTGCTGCACAAAGATAGGCATATAAAAGCCTGTCTAAGTCCAGTCCACCCACAGGCAGAGAGCAGCATAGCAGCCATGGATGGGACTGCATTCCTGATGGCAGGAGTCATGAGGGGAGTGAGGAAATGGGAGGAACAACAACTTGGTCATGGAAGGGCCCATAGGTGGTATGCTCATCAGAGAAGGTACTGAGCGTGTGTTACATCTGACTAGCTGAGTGACATGGAGATCATGGGCCGGTACTGATTCAATAGGGCACTGCTGAGACAGTTCTGTGAGCTACTCCATGATGGCCTACAGGCACCAACATGCGGGAGTCACACCATGATGGTGGAGACAAAGGTGACAGCAGCAATATGCCTGCTTGCCAAGGGCACCATCCAGACACCGGTGGGTGACACCACCGGCATCACACAGTCCACCATGTCCCGTCTCCTCACCAAATTCCTCACCGCTCTGCTGCCACGTGCTTCGGAGTACATCAAATTCCCAAGCACACAGGCAGAGTGGACAGAAACCTTGCAGCACTTCCACAGGGTGGAACACATGCCAGGCATGCTAGGAGCCATAGCCTGAACCCATGTGGCAATTCGCACACCACCTTGCCCCGAGGGTGTAACATGCATCAACAGAAAGGGCAGGTGGTATGCAATGTCACTGGGTGCATAACCAACGTGTGTGCCATGCACCCTGGAAATATACATGATGCCAATGATACCTGGCAGCCACCTAGTGGGTGAGTGGGGCATGACAACAGGCCCACACAGCACACAGTGGCACACAATACAGTGTGTGGAACTGCTGGGAGAGATACTGACAAGGGTCACCATGCCAAACAGGCATGCAGTGCCATGGCCCACATGTGCCTACTGCACCACCAACCACATGCAGCAGGGGGCTGCTGGGCCCTGGGGGGGCAAGACCAGGGACACTTGCTGCATGCACATGCATCCAGGCATGCAGTGGCACAGGGCCTTGGCCCGACACAGGTGCCGTAGTGGTACAGAGAACCACACCTGGACAGGACAGTGGCAGTGTGCCTGCAGGGGCAGGGCATGTGTATAGCAGGTCATGGCTCTGGGAGGCCATGGCATGCCAGGCATGTGCCGTGCATGCAACACACATGCAGTGCACCCACCGATGTGATGTTGCAGGCATGGCTGGGGTGGTGTGAGGTGGAAAAGCCAGGGTGGGGGCCACATGGATCTGTGGCAGACATGCATGTGCACAGGGTTGCAGCATACCTGGGAATGCATGATGTACACTAAATGCTGTTTCTCTCCCACAGGCAGGTGATTATGAATACCCCCATGGCTGTGCCTGCTCACCACCATATACCATCCCTCATCTGGGGCAGAGAACAGGTAAAATGAGTCACACTCCATGACATGCAACATCATTGAGCGTGTGTTCAGCATCTTGAAAATGCAAATCAGATGCCTGGACAGGTCTGGTGGTGCCCTACAGTCCAGCCCAGAGAAAGTCTGTGGCATATTCCTGGCCATTTGTATGCTACACAACATGACCATGGACCATGGAATCCATGTTCAGGCTGAAGTGGGCGATGGCTCCAAGGATGAGGGTCGACCAGATGGGGGTGGGCTAGACTGTGATAACCATAGGGACCCATGGCTGGCTGCCAGGGTACATCGACACAGGGACATGATTGTGGAGGAGCACTTCAGACACCACAGGTGGGTAACAGAGTGGGACCATGGGGGGATGTATAAAGTTGGTTGGGAAGAGAGGGAACACATATGCAGGATGGCAGATGCAACATGGCTGACAGGTCCACAGAGGTGGAGGAACACACCCATACAGGTGTGGCCACAGTGGTACCATCATGTCCGGGGGTACATGGAGTACTGTGGTGTATGGCATGGATCAGTGGACATTGCCCGCACACATGCACAGTGGACACACAAGGCTGCACTCATCATGACTATGCCAGACAACACAGCAGCAGTGCCCCAGCACAAGCCCCAATTGCCACATGGACAGCATGGACATGCAAGCTACAGGGTCACACGTGTGCCCCCACATGTGGACCTGGCCACAGACAGCAGGTTGTATGGGTGAACAACACCTGGATGGGGACTGTGCCATGACAACTGAACACAGGTGGCATCACTGTGTCCCACCACAGCCGCCACAGACACGTGGGAAGCCATGCCCATGATGGGTGACCTCCTCTGGGGTGTCAACCACCTCAGCGGGAGACCCAACTGCTCCAACAGGGGTACACTTATGACACCATGATCGTGTGCTCATTGGTGTCTCATTCCTGAAGTCCAGATGAGATCCAGGGGTGTTGGGAATACCTGAGGCAGGGGATGGCATCAGAAGCAATGGGGACACACAGTACCATGAAGTGGGAGTGCTGGTGTCACTACGCTGGGTGTAGCAGGTACTCCTGCATCTGTGGGGCACCAGGATGGTACAGCCCACCTCAATGGCCTGTGCTGTCCTCTCAAAGTCTGTGCTCTTGTCCTCCCGCAGTTGATGAATCTCATCAACTATGTCCACACAGAGTTGGTGTATCTCACCAACTAACCAGTAGCACCCCAAAGATGCAGGGTCATCCAGGATGCCCACCTGCAATTGCAGGCCCTGGCACACCTGCCTGAGCACACCCTGTTGTTCCACAGAGGCCCACAGAAGCCGGGTGTCCTCATCCAGCCTGTCAGCAGGGGACCTGTCCCTCACGGGTGGGTGGTGTACTGGCCTGCAGTGCAACATCATGGGCTGTCAGTAGTGGCACCATGCATGACCCACTTCCTGTGGCCTGCAGGGATGCCTGCTTGGTGGCCCTGGTCTTCTTGCTGTTCATCCGCTTCATGCACTCCTGGGGAGTGCGATTGTACTCCCCATCGGCTTTCACAATCTGTGCCACCACACTTCATCCCTGTGTCCTCTCCTACTGTGTGCCTGCCTTCCATGACAGGAGATCCTCCATCCAAACATAGACCTCTGCTATGGCCTTCAGCTCATCCTCCATGAAGTTCGGACATCTCCTCTGTCTCTCCTCCTCCTTTACCATACTAGTGCCTGTGGGGTGGAAGTGTCACAGGTGTCAGCACACTTCACAGTATTAATGCACTGCTCCCAGGTATGGTGTCTGCCTGGCCATACACCCTTCAACAGTGTAGCTGTAACAAACAAACCTCCAAGGTGCAGTACCTGCTGGACACTAGTAGTGTGTGGTGGTGCAGAGCAGCTCATTTATGGCTCATCACATGCAAATGGGTTCTGTGCAGCCTGTTATGAGATGCTAATGTGGTGGACTTTTTTGTTCTGTGTTCCGGGCAATTTGCATATCCTGGCTGAATATAGTAGATTTATGCCTAGCCCATCTCAATTTGCTCCGTGCATGTATTTGTGCCATATATTTCTACATAGCGCATCCTGCGCATGCGCGGTTCACTGGCACGTACCTGCCATGTGCAGCAGTGCATCGAGCCATTACCTGGCAAAACAGAGTGCATCACGGCACATTGCATCTTCATGCATGTGTGATGCGGTGGGCATGTAATGCATGGTAGGCATGACCTGTGGCATTTCACATCACATGCCCATGCTATTGCGCAGTGCCATTGGCTACATGTGTGGCAAACTGCAACTTCCAAAAGATGGCCTCCAGTCTGGTCATGCATGCACAATGAATGATGACATGACCCCATCCTCCTACCCAGCATTGTGGCACTGTGTATTTGTGGTGTTGCACCATAGTCTGTGTACCGTGCATCGACATTGTGCATCTTCGTGCTGCACAGGCCACTGCATGCACACCTATCGCGTATCAGCCGTGGACAGGCCATATGGTGCAGTGCTGCATGTTGCAACACAGGCTGTCAGAAAACACACTGTGGACACCATGGCACATGCAGGAGAAGCTGGGCTATAGGCAGTCAACTGGATCAACACAGAGCTGGCCAGCCATGTGGCATTGGTGCAGCCTGTTGAGGACCAGATTTTTGGGGATGAGGCCGTGCAGGAGGAAAGGGTCCAAGTCTGGGCAAGGGTTGCTGACAGGCTAGTGAGGAGGATGGGGGTGTCTTACACTGTTTAACAGTGCAGGCACTGCCTTGGGGACCTATGGATAGAGATGGGAGAAGTGGCCTCAATTCCTCAGCAGAGTGATTCACGGAGTAAAGGCGAATTCACGGAGTGCTCCACAATGCGAAGCAGAGTATTTCGCATTATAATGGGTAACGTGAAGTCCATTTAAGACTATGACTTTGCGTTACTCTGCCTTCCCAAACCACTACTCCACCAAATTTTAAGGCCCAGTACATTGAACAGAATGTACTTCGCCTTGTTTTTAAGCTCCAAAGGCAAATTATGCAGTGATTCATGGGATTTCAGGTCAAATTGTTCTGCACAGCCTCAGTTCAGGTAGTGTGTGTAGGAAGCTTTAGGAGACAGTGTGCTCTGAGAGCTGTCTGTGATTCAAACCTTCTAAAAGTTGTTAAAAAAGCCTTTTTGAGTCATTTTTTTTTCTGAAACTTTAGTTCATTGACTGTAAGGAAACCTTCATGTGCTCATATCATTGAGTGTTTATTATTTGTGTGGATTTTGAATGTTAATGTACAACATTCAGTTTGTGTACTGACAGACAGTGGAAGTGTGCTTTGGGGGAAGGGAGTAACTGGTTATATTTTTCTTGAATAGCTGACTATGTTAATGTACACACAGTAATATTTTCAGTAATTATTGACTTTATTTTTGCTGATCATGTGTTGTGATGTGGTCTGGACCTGGTGCAGAAGTGAGGTTTTTTTAAACACATATATTACTGAAGTTTTAAATTTGCTACACATTACTTGTAGACAAATTCTGTGTGTGTGTGTGTGTGCGTGTGTGTGTGTGTGTGTGTGTGTGCATGTAACATCAAATAATACACCTTTTATTGTGCCACAGTGTAATTGCAGGCCCAGCAGTGTGAACCTGCTATCCACTGCAGCTGTGTGATTTTGTACTGCTACTGTGGTAACTTTTCTTGGTTTTCCACTGCCATAATCTGCAGTCAGTGTCCCCCCCTCCCCCCACTGGCAAAAGGTATTCTTTTCCAGATTGGATTGTTTGTGACTTGAGAACACCACTGGTTAGTTAATGTGTTGTTGAACTCATTGTGACTTTGTGTCTGTATCTGTTGTAAAACCCACAGTTGTTTTTTTGGCTTCACATGCTGTGTCACACCCCCAGCCCCCACACAGAGTGAACATTCCAAAATCTAAATTTGTTTAGAATATTCCTGTTGATCCCCCAAAATGCCCACAAAGAGGCATGCAAGCAAAGCTGTTTCTCGCCATGGCACTGCTGTCAGTGGTAAGATTGTCTGTGGGCATGATAGTAGTACACAGTCGCAGAAGTGCATTGCTGATGTGAGGAAAGGTATTTCTCCTTCAATGTTTTTACAGCGCAATCAGTAGCTTCACTTTTAGTTGGAGGAGAGTATGTTGTATCAGCTGGTGGTGTTAGTGCAGTTGCTGGTGGTGGTATGCGTATTACTGCCTCAAGTTCCACTTCTGACCAGTCTACCATGTGCAAAAATATAGTGGAGTGAGCAGTGGCAGTGAGTGACAGTGTAGATGATGTCATACTTCCCAGTAACTGAACATGAGGATTCTGCTCATCATGCCAGTGACAGCAAACAAAGTGACATTTCTTCCACCGCGGTTCAGGTCATGCATTTGCCATGCAGTGATTCACAGTGTGGTGAAAACATTTCGAGTGATGATGGTGAGGATGTTGATGATGTTGTTGTGGCTGCAACATAAAGTCCATATGCCCACATCGAAGCAGAAGATGTGGATGCTGTTGATGAATATGATGATGATGATGTCAGTGACCCCTGTTAGGAACCAGAGAAAAAGTAACTCAAGGTGGCTGTGTCTGGGTCTGTTTGCATTCCTCTCCCCTAAAAAGTTGTGACTTAACAGTTTCAGTTGATGATGATGACCCAGTAATAATGATAGGTAGTCGGACTCATGGTGGTTAGTTGCAGTCTAAGTGTGTCCTGCCTGAAAAATCATGTAGCACACCCCCCACTTCATGACTTAAAACAATGGAGTCCAATAAGCAGCATCGGGGGGACATGTTAAAACTAGAGCATTAAAATCCCTTGTTTGGGATTTTTTTTGGAGAAGATGGAAATGATGAGTCAGTTGCAATCTGCCAAGTTTGCCAGGTGTGTGTGAGTTGAGGTAGAAAGGGAATCATCTGGGCACAGGGGGACAGCATACACATCTTAAGAATAGGCACATGGCACTGTGGACTCGCACAAGATGGCAGCTAATACCTGTACTACAGTGGGGCATTCATCCTCGTCATCAACCATAATGAGCATGTCATCCCCTTCCATGACTGTAACATCAAGTAGAACATTAAATGTGTGCAGTAGTGATGAAATAACAGCAGAAAATTACTACAGACATGATGAGGTGGAAGAGCAGAATGATTTTGAAGTCTTGTCCAGCGGTGGTGAGAGTAGCAGTTTTGGTCGTGCTGGTGGTCAATGCAGTATGTCTAGTGCAAGTGGCACTTCAACCCCTGTTGGTAAATCTGGGAAAATAACTGCATTTCTGGGTTTGTCATCACCTGTGCAACGTCTTCATCACATGTCCACACTACACAAAAACCTGTGATTCACAGAGCAGAACCATTTGCCATCACACCCCGTATAAAATATTTAAGTCAGCCCACGTTACAGCGTGTTTTTGCGCATAAGCTGAAGTTCCCACCCAATCATACAGTGTCACGTGAACTTAATGCTGCTGTAGCTGAAATGCTGGCAATTGATCTTTTGCCCTTCTCCTTTGTGGAGAAATTCCAGGTTCCTGCAGTTTGCTGCACATGCCTGTCCAAAATGGAAAGTCCCATCCAGGACACTTTTTGACCCATGCTGTTCCCGCGTTGTATTGTACCATACTGAGTCCGACTCAGTAAGACATGCCCTTCAACATTCTTCCTCTCCATTCATCCATTTAAGTATGGATATGTGGACAAGTGGCAAAACAGCGAGGAGTTCATATTTATGTATAACTGCACACCAATGCAGGTGCCAGGGGTTGTTTGTGCTGTTGGTAGTGTGAATAATCAGTGTAGTAAAGTGCAATGTCGTGGTAGCAATCTTCCAGGAATTCAAGTGCATGCAATGATTGCTATGTACAATGTGACCTGTTCATACACTGGTGAAAACATGTTGGACCTGGTACTGACTGAAATTGACGAGTGGCTGAACCCCCTGTCCCTGAGAGCTGGGTTCATAGCAAGTGACAATGGGTCAAATGTGGTGAAATGCATCATGAATGGTGGCTTTTTTTGGATTTCATGCATGGCTCACTGTTTAAATCTTGTGGTACTGGAGTTTCTGCAGCACCCTGATATAAAGAAAATGCTGACAGTTGCACACGGTATCTGTTCTCACTTTTCACGCTCTGCAAATGCCCATGACCAACTTCGGCAGTTGCAGATCCAAAACAGCCTCCTGCAACACCACTTGAAGCTGAAAGTTGTCACTGTGAAAGGGTGTACCCCCCATTTTTTCTCTTAACACAGCATGCTAAGAATGTAAAGATAGTATACCTGGGTTGTGAGTGTCCTGTGTTATATGTTGTACTGCGTTAAATGTTTTGTTTGTTGGACTGGCCACCCACGTTGTTTGTCTCTATATGTTCTATGCTCACATCCCTGGGTTTTGCCACTGTTAACATTAGCCAGTAAGAAAAGCCATAGCATAGACTTCTGGTTGTGATGGCTACCAACTAGACATGCCTATCACTGCTCCACCAGCCCCTTGTCACATAATCTCTCTCTTTTTTTAGGCTATTCTTTATCAAACAGGGGAGAAACTTGCTGTCTTGGCAATCGGAATTAACACTTGCTAATAAGAAGGCTCCAATTCCCGAAAATAGTGCAGTGTGTACCTGATATAAAGATAATGAAAGCCCAATGGCTGAAACATACGCCCCCACCATCACCAGAAAAAGAAACCCCTGCTAAACGATCCAAAGTGGGCAGCTCTGGAGAAGCACAGAATTCAGCTTTACTAACAGAGGCAACATTTTTCGAGGGTTTGGCTCCAATTCAAGAATCTGTCCAAACAGTAGTGGGTGAACTAAGTGCATTGAAAAGTTCAATGGCTCAACTTACGTCAAGGACAGGAGACAATGAAGCCCAAATTTCTTCCATAGATGTCTGGAGGGCACAGCTGGATCCAGAAATTACATCTCTGAGACAGCAGCTTAGAAAAACTGAAGATAAGCTTGAAGACCTCGAAGGAAGATCATGCCAAAATAATCTAGCAATCCTAGGGCTACCTGAAGGGGAAGAGGGCAACAATGCCATTGCTTTTGTCCAGAAATAATGCACCAGATTGGCTGGGCCCTCTTCCAGTGGCCCAACCTATATAATAGGGCAAACTGGGCTTTACTATTCACACCACCTCTAGGATCACCTCCTAGTCCCCTCATTTTTAAGTTGTTGAACAATCTTGACAAGCAAGTCATTTTAGATAAAATAAGAGAAACTATAGAAGTCACTGAGATGGGAAAAAAATCCAACTTGTGCAAGATTTACGGTATGACAGAAATGCACGGAAATGCACCCGATAGTTTACAAACTTATAGCAGCAGGAATACATTTTTGGATGTGATATCCATCTACCCTGCAAGTTAACAAAGATGGCCAGTGGTTCCCCTCTGATTCTTTAAGTAAAGCATCTGCTGAACTGAAAAATCTTTACCCGAAGCTTTTCAAATGACTAAAATAACATCATGAGCATTGAAACGCTGCAGTGCTAATGTGCCAGTTGCTTTGTTTTCTACGAGAAGTGTACATGTTGCATTACAGAGGGTAGAGATCCTTTATTTTATTATAGCCTGTTTTGATTGCCACAGATTGTTGCTGGAGAGGCTCCTTGTTGTCAAGATTGAACTTGCACTTTGCTGTCTTAATTCCTGACTTAAAATGTTACATGTTGATGTCTTTTTTCGATGTATATCCAAATCTAATTGTTTTGAACCAGATTGAACTTCTCCATTAGTTAGAATGTTTTAAAATATTTAACAAATTCCTTTTATACTTTCTTAATTGGTTTTGTCAAAATCATATTTAGGTTAAATGTTGCAAGTTGGGGCTTTTCTGTTTAACAAGGGGTGGGGAGGAGTGCAGGCAAAGCACTGGTGGCTGTAAAAGATCACAACTGAACAAAGATAGGGAGGGCAGTAGTTAGGACTGGGGTATATAGGAGTTTATGTTGGCTCAGTTATATTTTGTGTTAGGGAATTCTTACATTAGTTGGGATAGGGTTAGTCTGTTTTCTCTTATTTTTTGGTTTCATGTTATTGCACCTAGTATGCGATGTTTACCACAAGTACTCTGTCAGTCTAGGAACTACCAAAGGGGAAACTTGCTGGAAGTCCACTCGATACAGTACTACTCAAGGTTTTTCTATTAAGGGAAATGATATGAGGCACTCCAAACTCAAACTAGATATATGACTATATCTTATTACAGATTACTTCTTTTTTTTTAAATCTAAGTAAACTAGTTTAATATGGCAGTACAAATTATGTCATGGAATGTCAAAGGAGCTCATAATAGATTCAAAAGATACCAAATTTTACAACATCTTGAAACTCTGTAATGTAGCATAACATTTCTTCAAGAAACACATCTTTTAGATACTGAGGGCAACCTTTGTAGACGTAGACAAATGGGTCAGGTATATGCAGCTGGTAATGCCACAGCACAGAGAGGAGTATCAATCCTGATTCCCAGAACAAGTCAATTTAAGCTTAAATGGAGCCAGGCTGATAGACAAGGGAGATTTATCTTTTTGCAGGGCTTATTGAATCATGTTGATGTCATATTGGGATCAATATATGGCCCAAATATAGAATCGCCTGAATTTTTCACATCACTTACGATGGCACTAAATTCCTTTCCCACTTATCTGTTATTATAGCGGGAGACTGGAATTTAGTGGTTTCCTCAGAGTTAGACAAATCTATTACTAGAGGCTCTACTCTTTTGCCAGCCCAGAGAGCCCAGAAAGAATTTATGCTGAGTTTTAACCTGAGCGATCCATGGTGACTAATGTATCCCAAAGCTAGGGGATATACTTTTCACTCCTCTGCATGTAAATCACTTTCCCGGATAGATTACTTTTAGTAAATAATATAATTTTGGAAGGTCTGCTTGATAGCGGCATGGCTCCACGTACCATTTCCAACCATGCACCAATATGGATGGAGGGTACGGTTACTAGCCGTACATCCAAAAATACTATCTGGAAACTTAACATCCAGATTCTTCAGGATGACCAAATAGTGGAGACCCTTAAGCACACCATCGAGCAGTTTCTTTTGCATAATCAGGGTACCATAACTCAAATAGATAAGTTGTGGTGTGTTTTGAAATGCATAGTGAGAGGGAAATGTATTCGACTTTCTTCCACTCGAAAAAAAAGAGAGAATTGTACTCGACCTCATTTCACTCCCAAATTAAAATCTTGGAGGAACAATTATTGTCTTTCCATAGCAAAATCGAAGCTGAGCGCTTGGTCAAGTTAAAACACCAATATGCGGAGAATTTGAGGGAGCAAGCCCAATATGCTATATTCAAAACCCACGCTAGATACATTGACCAGGGAAAAAAAGCTAGTCACCTACTTGCCCTCCAATTAAGAAAGCAAGAAGAATCCAGAATAGTGATAGCGCTTAATTCCCTTAAAGACAATTCTCTCCTTACCACTCCAAAAGAAATTGTAAAAGAAGTTGAAAATTATTGTAGGTCCTTATACTCCTTCCAGGAGCCATCCCCTCAAATCTTAGATATACAAACCTATCTAAATAATGTTCCATTTCCCGCTCTCCCACAATTACAAGCAGATATCCTTACAAGTCCCATTACCCAACAGGAACTTATGGAAGCCATTAACTCATTACCAGAAGATAAAGCCCCGGGCCTGGATGGATTTCCACCCCAATTTTATAAATTATTTAAAGATCTGCTTTCACCCTTATTACTACAAATGTTCAATTACCTCTGTGAAGTAGGACTGACTGACCCCTCGCTTTTGGAAGCCCTAATCATAGTACTCCCTAATCCGAATAAATCTCCACATCTTGTTACCAACTACCATTCAATTTCCCTTATGAATTATGATATCAAACTTTTTGCCAAAATATTGGCCACTCGGGTAACAAGGATATGGACTCCACTACTAAGTATTGAACAAGTGGGTTTTGTTGCAGGAAGATCCTCCGTTGACCATATTAGAAAATTGTTCCATATATTTTCTGTATCATGGCTGGCACCTTACTCAATGGCTATGGTGTCCCTAGATGCAGAAAAAGCATTTGACAGGGTCAATTGGACGTTTTTATTTGAAGTTCTAAAGAAACTTGGATTTCCCCCTGCCATTCATCAGATGGATACAAATCCTTTATACTCTCCCTACAGCTAAGGTTTATTGCAATGGACCTTTTTCAGATTTATTTCCCTTATATTCAGGAACACGTCAGGGTTGCCCTCTTTCACCATTACTTTTTAATCTGTACCATGAACCACTTTTATGTCACTTAAAATGTTCTCCTTTAATTAAAGGCATTCAGATAGGTGGATGGGATTTACGTCTCTCGGCCTATGCTGATGATATCATGTTACATGTTACTGAACCCTCAACTTCCCTTCAAGCAGCACTTTCAATAATAAAATCCTATGGAACTTTATCTAACTACAGATTGAATATAGATAAATCTACAATTATGCTGTTAAATTCCCATACCCACAAATCACAGATGGTAGATCTACAACTAAACTGTGCTCTTAGCCTTAAATATTTAGGTTTAACTATTACACCAAATTTGTTACAAGTCAAAAAAGTGAATCTGGATGCTTTATTAGGACTTATACAACATGATCTAGACAGATGGACTCCCATATAATTCTCTCTACAAGGACGAATTTACATAATTAAAATGAACATCCTTCCTAGAATATTCTATCCTCTGAACATGCTCAACTTTTACCTTCCACAGTCATGGTTCCAAAAACTGCAACAAATCATTACCAAATTTTTATGGAAATCTAAACCACCAAGAAGATCATATATTAAACTAGGTGCACCCAAACAGAAAGGAGGAATTAAACTTCCAAACATTTTTCATTACTATTTAGCCAGTCACATGGTAAAATATTTCTGATGGTTCCCCCAAAACCATGATGGGGCAAATCAGCATTATTTCCCAACATGGCTACAAATCGAATGGCAAATGATCAAGCAAACTGGTCTTTCCCCGACTAGTCTTTTATATATTACCCCTAAAATGGGACAGAGCATCCTGAAAAATGATCTAATTCATATGTCATTGAAAGTTCATAACCAATTATGTAAAGCCTTTAGCTATAATAATGTAAAGGATACATCACAGCCTTTATACTTCAACCCAAAATTTATGTTAGATGGTAAATATCTAGAACCTAAAAAAGACTCCCTTGATTGAGAAATTAAGGTAATGGATCTCTTAGACTCTGTTAAACTTAAATCTACCTCTGCCTTACTGTCATTCTTACATTTCCCCCCTAACCAAGTATTCAAAGGCTATCAAATTAGACATTTGTTGATTAGTAAATTCAGAACAGGCCTTTGGAATATAAACCAAACAGAGCTATTAAACATGTTTAACACCTTGGCTTAGAGTCCCTATGCAGTTTCAAAAATTACAGCAATATTGTACCCTGCAATTTACCAGGATATCTTTGGCGCATATGCATACTGGGAAACACAATTTCTAAATTTAGAGCTAATTTGGGACAGAATATAGCAAGCAGTCTATTTCTATACATCTATTGATAAACTTCATCTTATGCATTTTTATATATTGTACAATATTTATTATACCCCAACAAAACTAGCAGCCATTGGTAAACTGATAGACTCAAAATGTACTAGGTGTGGTATGAATCAGGGCACCATCTTTCACATGCTATGGGAATACCCTCTAATAACACCTCTCTGGCATACAATTAGAAATACAATTGACCCTTTATTGGGACTGGAAAACCTCTTTACTCTAGAAGTCTGCATACTGGGAGATTATTCCTCAGTTCTAAGACTTGACAGGAGATATGCTATGTCAATAATTTCTCTGTCTGTAAAAAAACTTGTAATAATGCACTGGAAGGATTCCAATTTTATTTCTAATTCTGAATGGTTAAATGAGCTCCTCTTTAATCTGAGATTAGAGAAAATGATTGCAATCCTCAGACATTCCCCATTACTATTTGATAAAAAAGGGGGGAACTATATATTTTGATATCATTAAGCCAACATTAAGTTCTGAATCATGAATGAATATTTCTCAAGTTCCCCATTTCCCTTGAAATGGAGGACTGTATGGATAAAAGCAAGCTTCTTATTCTACCAAATAACCTGACCCTGTGTTTTGACCAATTGATAGGTTTGATGGTAATTTATTTATTGAGGTGCAAGGGGAAGGGGGATGGGGTAAGTTTGCATGAAACTAGAAGGGTAGTAGTAATAATTAGTATATTTGAACCATTGTAACCAAAAGGATTACAGTTTCTGTTCTGTTCACTGTTAATTGATATTACAAGCCTGTTACTCACTATGTACAAATGACAAAGAAATAAAGTTTATTAAATAAAAAGAAAAGGCATTGCATGGAGTGACTATCCCAACTCCCATTTCAAAAATGCCTCTGAAAAGCTTGCCCTCAAATAAATTGACATACAGTATGCCATGGCTGTAAAACAGTATAAATGAAAGAAATACCAGTACTCTTATTGTTACTATAGTTTAAAATTAAGGCATTGTCCAGGAGAAGCAAAATACTGCTGTTTTCAGCCTGTATGTTTCCCCAGGTCCCCTAAAAGCCTGGAAGCAGTGAAATAATGGCTTTAGGTACCTCCAAAATAATGCAACAGCTAGACAAAGCCCCTTTGCTGTTCTAGCAAGCAGCTTGGGCTCTAAATGGAAGAGAAGCCACTGTCTGGAGCCTGAAGTTTGTTGTTATCCTTTCCCCAGCAGTGCAGCTTCTCAAGCTATTTTTCTTGGGTGCAAAGGGCAGTTAGGAGCACCATTGAACTCCTTTAAAAACAGTATTTTGAGCACAGATCCCTAAAAGCAGCAAAATAAGCAAGAAACAGTATACATAAGCATTACGGCACACTCCTGAGCTAAAATGTAGAAACATGGGAACTAAAAAGCAAAAGTTTACCTGTTAGTGCTGTTTCTCAGAGTGTAGCCCTGCCTGGAGATGCAGCCCCTCCCAGCTTCATCTCTCCATAGAGTATGCCAGCCTTTTTCCTGCTATATTTATGCAGGAAGTGGCCTGGGGAGATGCTTAGGGTAATAGTACAAAGAACTTGTTTGGTGCTCAAAACTGTTATTGTGCTTTGACTGCCTTAAAATGTACATTAGGATGAAAGAATGTATATAATGTCTCATTTGTTGAAAAATATATTGTAAATAATGACTTTAAAGGTAAAATGTGTACAGATGGATGGAGCTAGCCCATCACATGGTCACAAAGCCCTATATAATGAGATGAGATGAGATGGCAGACAGTTGGAGACTGCTGAGATAGCTCAACAAGCATTTTCTAGTTGATGTTTGTATGTAGCCTGGATTTTGATTTGCCTTCTTTTATTTTGTCGCCTAAGTTCATTTATGTTGCCTATTATTGTTCTGCTGTGAAGAATAAACGTTATTTTGTTTTGAACTACATCTGCCTTACTTCTTTATCAGTCCAACTCTACCCACAACCAGTGACAGTCACCCAGTGGAACTCCACTTTATACATGGCAGAGAGGTTGTATGAACAGTAGAAAGCCATCTCGCAATATCTTGTCATGCACACTAGCTGTGACAGTTCCAGGGCCTCCATGTCTATGACGACTGAACAGTGGCACCTCATGGACTCTGTAATAACAATCTTGAGGCCTTTTGAACATGCCACACAGGCAGTGAGTGGTGAGTCTGCCTCCATTAGCCAATCAATTCCACTGATGTGGGTGCTGAGGCAGACATTGGTGAATGTACAGCATAGCCTTGATGGTTCCAGAGACTGTGCTAGCAGTGTGAAACACATGCTGACACTATTCGAGTGCAACTAGCACATCTTGAGCATTCAGCAGAGTGATGACTTTGCAATAGCAGCAATGCTGGACCCACGATAGAAATGTGGAATTGCCTCAGTACTGGAGGGCCAGCCTAAATGGGTAAACACTGTCAGTGGGCAACTGGTGTGCTTGGTTCATGGGGCACAGAAGTCACATGCCAAGATCAGGAAACCTGAGCAGCATAATCAGACTGAAGGTGAACCTGGAGGAGTAGTATCAAGCTTATCCTGTAAGGGGAAGGGTACTGCAGTTCCAGGTGGTCTGTCATCAAAAGCAGCTGGTGTTAACCCACTTTGGGAGGCTTTGTCCCAAGAGGGGATTTGTGACATAAATGATTCCGGAGAACCGGATGATGCATCAACCACTGGACTTAGAGCAGCACAGGGAATGGTTGAGTCATATGTGTCTGAAAACAGGCATCTGCAAATCACTGATGATCCCCTTTTATACTGGAGTGGAAAGGTCAGTGAATGGCTAGAGCTGACCTCTGTGGCACTGAAGTACCTGACATGCCCACCCTCCAGTGTGAGTGACAAAGGGGTATTCAGCTCAGCAGGTGCAATAGCTCAGGATCATTGTACAAACCTCTCTCCTGCAAATGTCAGTTTGCTGACATTCATAAAAGTGAATGAAAGGCACATACCAGCTCAGACTGCAACCTTGGTATTTGTATCCCGGCATACTCATGGTTTTGCTGATGTTGAAGAAAGGGATCATCCTGGTGGCAGTGACAGCATGAAGCAGCCTATCACTGATGTAGATGATAACACAGTGGAGAAAGAATTTCCCAGTGGGCAGAATTCAGACATAAAAGACTGCACGGGCAGCTTTCTTTCTGAGGATGACTGAGGATGATGATGGGGCTAATGTTAACAGGTTTTAACTTAAGTGGTTAAAAGGCTGCCACATGACTTGTATGGTGCATGTTTTCTTTTTCATAAACTTAAATCACTGTCCCACTCATAGTGACTCAAAATCCATATGTCACGTCACATTTATAACACTGAGCACAGTATATCCTGCCCCCAGACTACCACCACGACCATAAGACCGCTGTTCACCACTGCTACCATAGGAAATGTGACTGTGTGCTCCCCTGGACTACCACAAGCATAAGACCACTGTTCACCACTGCCACCATAGGGAATGTGACCATGTGTCCCTCTGGAGTACCACCAACATAAGACTGCTGTTCACCACTGCCACCACCACCAGATGCAGGAAGATGTGAGAGGGAATGTCATCATGTGCTGCAGCTATGACCACCACCACCCACCACCAGTGCCATTGTGAGAATGTTTTCCATTACATTGACCATGGCAAGGCAAAGGAAGTCAAACAGGAGACCACATCCATCAGCCACAGGCACAAGGCTTCTTACTATTAAAACTATAAAGTGAGTATGTGTACTAATTTTTTTATGCTATTCAACTTCCTTTAGCTGTGTGTTTTGTTTTGTGTTGCTTTTCTTAGCTGCAATGGTCAAACATATACGGTCAACTTATTTTGTTTTTTTACAGGTTAACAACAAATGACTCTCCTTTGCTGAAGGTCTGTATCAGTGCTACATCAGCAGTACTGTCTACAGGAACCTATGGGATATACATTTCCAATCCATACTGGTAAGTATATATATATTATTTCATCTGTTCCTTTTTTTCCTAATAGTGCAACAAATCTGACTGAGGATTCATAAACAAGGTGAAACTTATGTCAAAAACAAATTTCTGCAACATATCATGCATTGCATTCCAAATTTGCAGCTGTGCAGCCATGACAGTGTTGAAAAAGTTGGACCCAGGTTGTATTACTTGACAAGATTTGGTTTTAAAATGTAACTGGTGAGACGCAGGGACACTGACACAGTATATTTGTTACACAGCCTGGTACTAAATTAAATAGTGATCTGATGGTTGCAGTGGGACAGCTTGCTATCTGTGTTAATACAAATACTCGTGGTGGAACAGCCACGACTTAAAAATAATGTCTTACTGCTGCAATCAAGTTGTTATAAATCATTCATTTCTTTTTTAAGTAAACCTGCAGATGCATTCTTGTGTCATAGTTGCCTTATCCAAAGAACATCTTCAGCATCATGCCCCCAGCAGGGGCAGACGTGCAACAAGCAGAAGTCATTTCAGTCAATGACCATGACCTCATTACTGGACTGGAGAAGGATGCAAATGAAATCTGTGAAGAAGTAACCAAATAATAAACCATTAATGAGACCTACTTGCAAATATGCCCCCTCCCAAAAAAAATACTAAAATACTTACCTTCATTGGCTTGAGAGTATTCCTTTTCCAATTTCAATGCCAACATTTCTTATCAAGCACTGGATTGTGCACACCAACAGTATGTGACCTGTAAAACAAAACAATACAATGTGTACATGTATATAGATATATATATATATATATATATATATATATATATATATATATGTGTCAACCCCACCTAGGAAAAATATATATATATAGGCCTGGATATTCAAACTCGCCATTCTGAGGCGCAAGCCCTTCGCCAGCTGCTCAAAATAGTTGCGCGGGGGTTAACAACGAGGTGATATTCAAAGGTATTGCGCTATTGCACAACTCCTTTGAATATCACTCCCCAGCCACAGCACTTGCGCATGGCGCAGTGGAACTTGCGCCACCGCAAGTTGCCAGAGATGAGCATTAAACTTGCGGTGGCGCAAGTACCATTGCGCCATGCGCAAATTTCCGATATTCAAGGTGACATGCAAATGGGGCCTTAATTTATGCAAGGCGCAGGGGGCCATTGCATCTATTTATGGCCCACTTGCATACCATTTGCATGTAGAGGCGATCGAGGACTGCGCCTGGCACCCTGCCAGGCAGCAGCCGCCGGGGACCGATGCATAATGCAGCCCAATTGCAGGCATTACAGGTAATGGTAACACCCCACGTACCCGAAGCCCAATCGCGGGCATAGACGTGTATAGACCCCAATGCCCGGTCAGCGGGCAGAATGTAACTGGACTGTCGTATACGGTATGGGCTGCAAGCCCATTGGCTGTAACTCTGCACCAATAGGCGTGCAGCCCTACCGGACAATCCAGTCAGCAGGCGGCAGGCGGCAGGCGGGTGGGATGCATGTCGCCCACGGCTGTAGGAAGCGGGGTGGAGGGGCTTCATGGGTGGGGGGACACTAGACACCAGGGAGATGTTTGGGGGTTTGTGATGATTCTGCCCGATCGGGCTTTATGGTCCACTGGACCACCAGGGAGATATTTGGGTTGGGGTTACATTCTGCCGAGATCGGGCACTGGGGGGTCCTACGTTATGCCCGTGATCGGGCTTGGGATATCAGAGGGGGTGTTACATGCCTGTACTGCCAGCGATCGGGCTGTATGGGAGATGTGTGGGCGGGGCGTTGTATTTACACTATGCCTCGATCGGGCTGGTGGGGGGCACAGGGAAGAGTTGGGGCCAGCCAGGGTGGCAGCTGCTGTGTTGCGCCCTGCAATGCAGCAGCTCACCTGTGGGTGGCCCTCAACATAACCTTTTTGGGCTCAAGGTTGTGCAGGCGCAGGTTGGGGTTGCACTGCACAGCTCTGCACAACCCGACTGAATATCGGGTTCGCAGGTTATGCATGGATCCTCCCCTCCTGTTGAGCATGCATTCATTTGCATTGCTCTCTTGCATAACCTGATGCCAGTGGCGTAACTGCCTCCTGCTGAATATCGCAGAATGGCGCATTTTGGACTTACATCACGCAGCCCTGTTGCATGGGCGCCAACCCTTTTGAATATCCAGGCCATACTGTATATGTAATAGATATACCACTCTGGTGTGTGTGGTCATGCTCTGATATATATGCGCCTGTGGTGTGCATTGGTAACGTAATGGTAGCCTGTGACCACACACCCCAGAGTGGTTTATCTATCTTATAAAATGTAAAAATTGTTTTGGAGGGGGTAAAAGTGCAGGTGTGCGGTTGCGCTCTGATATACGGAAGGTCATCATCCAATAAAAGAACAATTTCCCTACCCATTTTATAAATATATATATATATATATATATATATATATATATATATATATATATTTGTATCTCAACTCACCAAGGCTACTATTAGTATACACACAAAGGGCACCTTTCCATCCAGTTGAGGTGATTGCATCGCATTTGCAGGAATCGCAGCACACTTTGAACCAGCAGCAGTTCTCTCACGGTCATCATTTCTGACTGAACACTTAATGGATTCATGTCATGTTATCCCTCCTTCACACAGTTTGGCAAGACACTGTGCATCATAACATCATCATCACAGAGTATGTAAAATTTCTGGACACAAGACAGTTCCATTTTTGGGATGCAGAAAAATTCTGGGGACTCTGTGTGACCACTGTGTGCATGGGTGACTGTGCAATAAATTCTGGGGGACTTTGCATGTGGTGTAAATACTCCCATTTCACTTCGTCTGCATTTGGGAATTTTCTCGACAATAGACAGTTGCAGTTTGGGGATGCAAAAAAATTCTGGGGACTCTGTGTGACAGCTGCATGCATGAGTGTTTGTGCAATACATTCTGGGGGACTTTACATGTGGTGTAACACTTCCATTTCACTTCAACAGCCCATGGAAATTTTCTGGACACAAGACAGTTGCATTTTAGAGATGCAGAAAAATTCTGCGGACTCTGTGTGACCACTGGGCACATGAGTGACTGCACAATACATTCTGGGGGATTTTGCATGTGGTGTAACACTCCCATTTCCCTTTGTCAGCACTTGGGAATTGTCTGGACATGAGACAGTTGCATTTTGGGGATGCAGAAAAATTCTGGGACTCTGTGTGACCACTGCGCTCATGAGTGACTGTGCAATACATTCTGGGGGACTTTGCACGTGTTGTAACACTCCCATTTCACTTCATCAGCACTTGGGACTTTTCTGGACACAAGACAGTTGCATTTTGGGATGCAGAGAAATTGTGGGGACTCTGTGTGACCACTGCACATGTGAGTGACTGTGCAATACATTCTGGGGGACTTTGCATGTGGAGTAAATGCTCCCATTTCACCTCATCAGCACTTGGAAATTTTCTGGACACAAGACAGTTGCATTTTGGGGATGAAGAAAAATTCTTGGGACTCTGTGTGACCACTTCGTGCATGAGTGACTGTGCAATACATTCTGGGGGACTTTACATGTGGTGTAACACTCCCATTTCACTTTGTCAACACTTGGGAATTTTCTGGACACAAGACAGTTGCATTTTGTGTGTTGTGATTGTGAGCACATTATGTCATACTTAAATTACACATTAAAGCAGCAGTGCAACAATGTGGTGAAAATGTTGACCTGTACTTTTTTATGCTATTATAGATAGCTAACCACTAGTTACCGCCTGACTTGTATGATACCCTTCTTTTCACAGTTTGTGTCTACTTTACTACAGTATGTTTTCTCATGTCTGAAAAAATAAAAGGAGCACACCTTTTAATATGGCTCTGACCAGGTTTTCTTCACTATTTGCAGCTGTTTTTCAACAAATATTGTTCTGTGAGGTCATAAAACACTATGTGCTGCATAATTGTTAATTTTACAACAGAAGTAATATATAAACAACTGATGGAGAAAAACAGTGGAAAATACTAGTGAAGACCTGGTCCGAACCATGTTAAAAGGAGTGCTCCTTTTATTATTTCAGACATAAAAAAAGTACTAAAGCAGACTCAAATACTGGAAAGAATGGTATCATACAAGTCAGGAGGTAAGTAAAGTGGCATTGTGGCAATGTAAAATAGCATAAAAAAGTATAGGTCAAATTTTCACCAGATTGTTGCACTGCTACTTTAATGTCTATTTCAAAAAAGAAATATTTCTGGAGCCTCAGTATTGTTTACTTTGTGTCGGGACTCGTGAAGTGTTTCGCAAAAAGCAGGACAGAGCAGTGCAAGTATGTTGTGCTGAACTGTATGTGTGACATCAGTGTTCTTTCCTGTGTGTGCAGACATTGTCCAGCTTCATGCAAACATATATATGGTGTGACTTGTTGCAGTATGTAAAGAATAAAGATAAGAAAGAATATATGACGTATATTTTATTTGTACCATCAGCAGCAGCGGAATAAATGATATGATATTTTTTCAGAGGTATCGGGTCACTGTGCACCTCAGTCACTCACAGTGCACACATGACTTTGCAGCGATCATAGCACAAAAAACACATGCTCTCCTAAAAGTCATGTGTGCAGTATGTGACTAAGGTGAACTCTGGCCAGACACCTCTGAAAAAATATCATATCACTTAGTTCGCTGATGATGATGGTGACAATAAAATATACATTATTCTTATCTCTATTCTTTATACCACAAACACTGCAACAAGTCAGCATATATATGTTTGCAAGAAGCTGGACAATGTTTGACTTCACACACACACACACACACACACACACACACACACAACACACAGGAAACAACACTGACTGCACACATGCAATTTAGCAAATCATACTTGCACTTCTCACACCTGCTTTTCCACAACCAAAAGTAAACATTACTGAGACACCAAATTATAATAACACGGCAATAAGGAGCATGTATGTCTGTGTGTGTATGTATATATTTAAAGGGAAGCAGTCACAAACAAGAGCTCCTGCCCCCTGCATGGCTTATCTGCTGGTTAAGCCTTTTAAATATGTTGCGATGTTTTTCTCACACCGAAACATACTTTATTTTAATAAAGAAAAGTCCATGACTCAGAAGTATGGCGGACGCTATGGAGGCTCCATTACGTATAAAGGTGCAGCGGTGATGTACCATGCACTTTAAAACTTTTGTATTGAAGTGCATGTGCATCACCGTTGCACCTTTACACATAATTGAGCCCCCATAGCATCCACCATACCTCCGAGTCACCGACTTTGTTTTATTAAAATAAAGCATGTTGCGGCATGAGAAAAACACCACAACATACTTAAAAGGCTTAACTGGAGGGTACGCCTTGCAGAGGGCAGGACCTCCTGTTGCTGACTGCTTCCCTTTTAACTAATACTGTGGCCTTCCCTCTGTCTGTTATTAAACATAAACATAAACAAAAGACAAAACACTACAGCAGTGGGGGGGGGGTGTTGATAAAAAAAGCTTATGGGGGATCCCCTGATGTTCCAGCAGCAGATGGAGCATCGACACAATCTGTATCTGGTGTTGCTCTATCTGCTCCACCTGCTGCTGGACAGTATCCACCCTCTCATTATTTTCTTCCACTGCGGTGCACGAAAGTGCTGTGTCTGCCTGAGTTGCAGGCATTGTGGTGTCCACTGGTGGGAGGGAACCAGATAGTGTTGGTGGTGAGGGTGGTGCTGGTGGCAGTGGTGGTGCTGGTGGTGGAGCAGCTGCTGCTGTGGAGTTGGTGCTGCTGGGGCTCCTGCAGCTGCTACTGGTGGTGGTGGTGGTGGCAGACTTGGTGGACATGGCGGTGGCACTGGTGGTGCTGCTGCTTCCAGGGGTAGCAGGATCAAAGAGTCTGGAGTGGTCCAACACCACCCAGCTATGACCCCCACGAGTGCACACTCCCCTCCGGCCATGGGCCATGTACTGTCCCTGGTCCATTGCACAAAAAAACACTCCTTTCCTCTCCGACGTGACAAGCGACTTCACACACACTCACACAACACAAGCACACACACAGTCAAATACACTCACACAAAAAAAAAACTTGTAAAATAAAGAAATCAGCCACCAAAAAGAACTGACAGAACAGCAAAAAAAAAAAAAAAGAAAAAATTAGCTTTTAAAAAAGCTTTTGGGTTTTTGGAATTTGCTCAAGAAAGAAACTTGTTAACACAATCTCTCCTCTCCTTTCCTACACAAAATATTTCATCTCTCTACCTCTGCAAAGGAGAAAGTGAAAGTATCTGCTTCTATGACTCACTTCCTTCCTGCCTGGTTAAAGCATGTGACTTACAGTACTGTAAGCCATATGATGTGTGGGGGGCTGCCTATCTTGTTGTCATTCCCCCTTACTTCGCATTAAGGTGGAATAACAACGCGAAGTCATAATAACAAAATGAAGTGAGCACTTTCCAATGGCCACTTCACGTAGCGTTATGATAATGCAAAGTGGCCACTCCGCATTCACTTCACTGGTGAAATTTAATTTCGCTGCATCTCTGCCTATGAAGCAGGGACGTTGAGAGGCTGTGGGGGCTGCAGGAACAGCCCTTCAGGGGAGATGTGCCATACTCAGGTATGTACACATTTTGTGCAGTCTGCCCCGCCTGCATTTTGTTCCTGTATTTGTGGGGTGGTGTTTATGTATTCTGTGAGTGCTGCAGTGTTTGGAGGGTGTGGATGTGGTGGGGTTGTGTGTAGTGTTGCTGGAGAGGGCTGTGGGGTGGTGATGGCAAGCTGATCATGTTTCTCTTCCATCCTGTTCCCCTTGTAGGCTGGGAAGAGTGCCAGCAGGTGGCAGACAGGGCCACTACCAAGGTACAGCCAGGCAATCATGGGCAGCAGGTGCTGGGCCATGTAGAATGCCATCACAGCCTGTGGAAGATAGGTGTGCCTTTCTGTTGTGGTTCTATGCTATTTATGGTGAGGGTGGTGTGGGTTTTCCGTGACCATCACAGCCCCATGGCTGCTATCTGTATGCCCCAGATGTGCCGGTCTTCACACTCTGGCTGTTGTCGTGTCACCATGTGGCGGTCCTGCTGGGCACCATGCCCATGTATGCCCACCACATTGTATGTGTCTCATCAGGATTGTGCGCATCCGGCATGGCACACTCATGGTTCCACTAGGCCTCCAGACATGGTACACATGGCTATTGGCCCTGTACAGTGTGGGTGGGCATGGCTTCATGTACCCAGGCAACCTTCATTGCATGCACATGCTGACATCATATCACACTGTGCCACATTCAGGTCACTGTGTGGCACTGTTGCTCAGCATTCTGCCAGTCCATCACGTGTGGTGCAGTGTTGGGACCATTCATGTGTCCCATCAATGTCCAGCATGCACATCACTCCTAAGGGGGGGGCATGGCCTGTGTATGATGTGGCACTGAGTGAATGTCCTCTGTTTCCCCACACAGGTCATCCTGTTGAGGGTGGTGCCCATGGTCTGGACAGAAGTGGAGGCGTCAGGTGGGACCAGGTCCGCAACACTCCTGGGACACTCACAGCAATCCATCGGAGGCCGGGGGTGATCTACGAGATGCTGGGGGCCATTTTGAGGGCAATCAGGGAACAGATGGTGGTGTTCCATGGGTTAGGCCAGGTGAACTGCTCTCCTGATGGGAACCAACAGGAGTCTTAGGACTGTGTGGCCAATGGACTGGCTTGATTTGGCCTTTTGGATTTGCACCTCTACATTCCTTCCCTCACACTGTTTCAGCACCCATACTTTGCTGCCCCACCTGCATTCCATTTTTCCTGTCCATCTCTACCACACCCCAGTTTGGGATTTTGATGTTTTTGTTATTGCTGATTCTTCTTCTTTGTGTTCATTTTTTTTTTGGTTTGTGTGTTAAAGTAAGGACTTTTTTGCTGCACTTTCCCTGTGTCTGTGATTGGGGTCTGCTTTTCTGTCACTTCTTCTGCCCACTGCCCCATGGGCTGCACTGCTTGCCTGTTTGTGACTAGCTGAGCATGCTGAAACTGTCCACCCACACAGGCCCACACACTGCTTGCCATGGGCATCCCTGTGGTGCATCTGTGCTGTCTCCCACTGTTGCCCACAGTGGCGTGTTCAGTGTGGTACTCTTCCTGTGCTGTGCATTCCATAGGGTTTGCACTGTGTGCCATGTTGCATTGCTGTGCCATTTGCCACAACATGTGCCCCTGGACATGTGCACCCTGTGTGGCCTACACACATCTGGCACTTTTTGCTCCTTGGCACTGTTATCTCAGTGCTTGTGTTGGCCATGCTGTCCATTGGCACTTCCAGTGTTGTGTCTTTTTGTCCATGCCCTCGTACGTGTCATGCCATCTGCGTCTGCTGGACACCTTGCCTGCCTGTGTGTGTGTGTGTGTGTGTGTGTGTGTGTGTGTGTGTGTGTGTGTTGCCCATCCTGTGCCCCTGGTGTGCTGCGCAGTGCCCATCCTGCAGCTGTGCAGTACCACTCTATTCACCATTGCCATGGCTGCTGGAGCCCTCTGTCTCTGCACTTGCATATTGCTCATGGCCCTTCTTGGGCACTGACTTGTTACTCCAGTCTCAGACAGGCCTGCTCCACTTGCTATATTCAGTTTTACCCTTCTGCACAGTGCATCTGCAATTGCACTATAGTGTATCACTGGTATATTCAGCTACAGTTGCGCTGAGGCATCCTAGGGTGCATCCACTGACTATAGCATTATTTTGGGGTGGTGCATCTGGGTTGTGCTGCACAGGCACTTGCGCTTTGTGCCTGGGGACTTTTGAAATCTAGCCATATCACTTTAATTATAAACCATGTGACACCAAGTAGTGCTGTTAAAGGATAGATCTGCAGGAGGACACTAACTTTGTTAAATTCCTCATCATGATGAAAAGTCAGAGCTCATTTGTATCTTTCTCCCTGACCCAGTTGGGTCATTCGTACCTGTTGGTTTATAGTAATAAATGGAGAACTGAAGTTGACTTGGTGTGAACTCTCCATTTTAATTCTGTGCTCAGGTCAGTTCTGTGACTAGTATCTCCTAATCTATGTCCTTCTGTAAATGAGGGGCCCAATTTTGGAAGCTGCCTGCACCAGACACAAATTGCAGCAAAGTAGGGGACTGCTCCAAATGCAGTTGGGCCAAATGCAAGTTCTGCTATTCCAGAAAGTTTGTGATTTGCATCAAATGATCTGAAATAGCCACCAGTTGTGGCTTGTGTTAGAAATAGTGGCACAGTCAGAGGGCTTGTTGCAAGTTGGCAACGCATCAGCAAACACAGGAGCAGGGGGCAGCCAAGGTGGCCAAAGGAGCACCACGCACAGTCCCTGGGGGTGATGGGTCACAGCTCTACATCAGTCTTAGTGCAGTGAGCCAAAATGACAGTTCTGTTTTAAAAACATTCCAGTACTTTAAGAAACATGTTCCTGGAGGGCACATGCATGGACAAATGGAGTAGATGCTGTCACTAGAGCTCCTACTCCTTGCTCAACTAAAAAGAAAAAAAATCAAAGAAAAAGCCCCAAAACTGACAATATCTGTAGATCTGAAGATACATAAACTAAAGATGGATGTATTTTTGATGCCAAGTGCAGGGAAAACAGGAAGGGCAGGACGGTAGGGCACTCTCATCCCAGCTGGAAAAGTTGGAGAAACTGGAGATGCTAGAGGCAAAAATAGACAGCCTCAATTCTCACTACACAGAGCAACAATTGAGAATGGAGATACTTACACAAAGGGTGTCTGCAGTAGAAGACACGATGACTCCCCTGGTGAACAAAATGGCTGAGCTAGAGAAGCAGATCACTGAGCTTAAGGAGCAGGTGGACACACAAGAAAACTTCCAAAGGAGAAATAATTTAAGGATCGGAGGGATTGAAGAAGGTGCTGAAGGAGTGGATATGGAAGACTTTGTGTGCAAATGGTTGGTAGAAACATTACAAATAATTGCAAAGCACGAAGTACTCATGATCGACCGGGTGCATAGAAAGCTAGCCCCAAAGTCACCCGAAGCTGAGCCACACAGAAAAATAATCTTTAAACTGCACAACTACCAAGAACAACTAAAGATATTGTCTCATACCGGAGAATGAAGAATGTCAAATACAAGGGTCATAGAGTCATGATTTTCCAAGATTTCTCTCAGGCTGTACTGCAGAACAGAAGACTGTTTGCCCCATTGATGGACTACCTATGGAGCAACAACATGGATTTCTGGTTCTTCTTCCCAGTGGTACTTTAAATCAGACACGAAGGCCAAACATATACCGTCCGGGAACATGAAAAGGCATGGCAGACAAGCATAGAAAAGAAATGGATATCGAAGTGATCTGGAGGGGCCTATCACTTTAAGGGAACAACATGGCAATGTGGAGCATGGGGGACAAGATGGCATTTGTAATGGATGCTTAATGCACTCTGCACTTGTAGAACTGGTCTGCTTTGCTGATAGCAACACCACACAGCTACTGAGCGAAGGGACCTTGTCTAAATAAATGTTGAAACACTGAGTAAATACCAAAGGTTGGCCACCTGTGGAGATGATATTAAGAAGATACAGACACAGAAAAGGAAGTTGTGGACCCTCAGAGTAAGTTGCCTTGAAAGAAGGTTGCAGTAAGTACAATCTGGACTAGAACATTGGTGTTGAAGTAGAGGAAATAGAGTAAATTACAGTTTATGGTTATGGTGGTTCATGGTGATCTGCTGTGGTGCTGCAGTGTGTATCAAAAATCAGCAAGTGAATTGAGGGGGTGGATCTGGTAGAACGATATGAGTGCTGTAATGCAGAAAATGTGGGAAATGGGGAGGAAGACATAATGAGGAAGGGTCCGTGGTTGGGGAAATAAAGGGGGTGCAGCACCAGAGGGGTAAAAATATAATTGAGGATTGAGAAGACAGGCTGCCTTTGCACAGAATCAAGAGGAAGGGGGCAAGAAATTGAATGCATCGGAAAGTATTTGGAAGGAAAGGGGCAACATAAAAAAAAGAGTCATGCCATGTGACGGAGACACAAAGGGCCCCAAAATGAGGTGATAATGTAGGGGAAGGGTTATTAACCACCCCAGAGTAATAAGAACCTAGTGGTCAGGTTTCTGAAATATGAGCATGGGAGACCAGGAAAATAAAAGGGAAGGATGGAGACTTTAAAACTTGGCAAGGGACCACCAAATCAGGGTAACAGAGGACTCATGAGACAAGCAGTAGAGGGTGGGAATCTGAGACCCACTCTGGTGATCTCTGCTGCATGATGATGGGTATAACACAAAGAAAATTCACCAATGATAATGTAATATTTTTGCTCAATGTTGTACAGGAGGGATGTGTGGAAGTGAAATCAGCCAGTTATGAGGACATGGCCATAACATGGGAAAGTTCCTGAGGGGCATGGAGTCCAGAAACATAGAAACATAGAATTTGATGGCAGATATGGACCACTTGGCCCACCTAGTCAGCCTATTTTCTTACCTAATGGATAAGCTGCAGATCCTAGTTAACCAACAGCCTACTTCCTCCTACACCCACTAGAATTGCCTTATGTCTGTCCCATGCATTCTTGAATTCCCCCACTATTTTTGACTCCACGAGTCATG
Organism: Neoceratodus forsteri; assembly: GCA_016271365.2. Classification (NCBI taxonomy): domain Eukaryota; kingdom Metazoa; phylum Chordata; order Ceratodontiformes; family Ceratodontidae; genus Neoceratodus; species Neoceratodus forsteri. The sequence continues at coordinate 32,852,992 of CM028129.1, forward strand.
ACCTCCTCATGAAGGCTGTTCCATGCTTTCACAACCCTCTCCATGAAAAAATACTTCCTCACATTACCTCTGAGCTATCCCCCCCTCTATCTTCAAATTGTGCCTCCTTGTTTTTGCACACCTCTTCTTCTGAAAGATGCTACCTTCTTGGACTTTGTTGATTCCCTTGAGGTACTGGAAAGTTTCTATCATATCCCCACTCTCCCTCCTTTCCTCGAGGGTATACATATTAAGCTCCTTTAGTCTCTCTTTGTATGTCTTCTGGTCTCCAGAACTGCATGCAGTACTCCACATGGGGTCTCACCAACTGTCTGTACGGAGAGATAACAGCTTCTTGTTTTCTACTGGTGATGCCTCTCCCTATGCATCCCAGTATTTCCCCAGCCCTCCTTACTGCCTTCTAACATTGCTTGCCCACATTTAGGTCATCTGATATAACTAACCCCAGGTCCCTTTCTATTTTTGTTGTTGTTGTCAGTATCTCACCCACCATTGTGTACTCCTCCCCTGGGATTTTGTTTCCCAGGTGCATTACTTTGCACTTATTTGCACTGAATCTAAGCTGCCATACATTTAACCATTCCCCTAACCTTGCCAAGTTCCCTCTCATCCTTTCCACTCCACCTTGTGTATCAACCCTCTTGCAGATCTTTGTGTCATCTGCAAAGAGACATACTTTTCCTCCTAGTCCCTCTGCAATGTCACTTATAAAGACATTAAAAAGGACCGTGCCCAGTAATGAACCCTGCAGTACACCACTAGTAACCCCCCTTTCTTTGGAGTGGACTCCATTTACTATTGACCTCTGCATCCTGTTGTCTAGCCAATGTTTTACCCAGGCTACCACCCTGGAACACACTCCCAGGCAAGCTAATTCGTTTATTAATGTTTTGTGTGGGACTGTGTCAAATGCCTTGCTAAAGTCTAGGTAGGCCATGTCCACAGCATCTCCCTGGTCTACTACTTTGGTCACTCAGTCAAAGAAATTGATTAGATTAATCTGACATGACCTTCCTGCTGTGAATCCATGCTGCCTTGGGCAAAGGGGAAACAAGGAAACATGACTATGACAGTAAGTAAAAACTGCTGTTCTGGGGCAACGAGGGACAAGCTGTGGAAAAGAAGGTACAAACACTAAAATATTGGAAAATATGAAACAAAGCAAAGGATGATATGGGGAATCAGGGGTGATGGGGGCAGGATAATTTGCTCCCATGTGTATATATGCCCTGAGCGAACTGCATTCCTGGATCACTGGGACAGCAATTACACCTATAGTGGTATTTGACCACGCCAGAGTAATGATGACTTTCCCAACTAGAGGTGAAGAGAGAAGGAGGGGAACCTGGAGATTCCCAGCTTACATGGCAAACTCCAAGCCATTTATAGAATTCCTACAAGAACAATAGGGACATTACATCAGGGAAAATCAAGAAACAGCACCTACTAAGACAATCTTCTGGGATGTAGGGAAAGCATACATGAGGGTAATGATTGTCTCGTATATGGGTCAAAAGGCAAAAAAGAAGGATAAAATTAAAATTAAGGAGGTAGAACAGGTAATAAACTCTTCAGCAGAGGACATTAGGCAGCTTAAAGTCAACCTGTTTTTTTATCATATTATTTCTAGTTAAAAACCTCACATTTTATGATTGCTTACCTTCTTTAGAATTCATTGATTTTGCTGTTTGTTTTGTCTGTCTCCTTGTTTAGTAGAAATGAAATGCATGCGAATGTATATTTATAAACAACCTCACCTTGCTTTATTTCAAATTCATAATCTGTTCTTACTGCATAGTTCCTGAGAATTAGAAACACCCCCAAACAGCGCAGTCACTCATGAGGCAGTAGCCTCCTAAACCTCCACTGCATCATGAGTGGCTATACTGTGTTGTGGATGTTCCCAAGTCCAGGAAAGATGCAGCTGGAGCTGATCAAGGAATTGTTTTTGTGATAACACCAGTATGGTGGACAGTCTGTTTTTTACTTTTTTAAAGAAAAAAAGAATCAGAATCAAACTACCAGCTACATCAGCAATCTTTACAGAATGCTGGCAATCATAAAATGTGTTTTTTTAAACTATGGATACTTTGAGAACTAAGGGGGTTGACAGTGTCCCTTTAAGGTAGCTCGAGAACAATTGCAATCAGCTATAACACATGGAGTCAGATGAGCACTTTTCTATACAAAACAGCAAATATACAAATGGGGGAACACATCAAGCCCAATGCTGGCTAGGTTGGCTAGGGACAAGCAAGGATCTACTATGGTAACAGCAATAAAAGATAGTCAAGGCAGAGTATATAACAAGAGCTCAGACATTAGAGCAAAATTCATGGAGTATTACCAGAAGTTGTACACAGGAGAATGTAAGGACACAGAACGGGAAGCAGGGACATTCCTTGCTAACTTACAACTGCCACAGTTAGACGAGGAACAAAAAAACAGCTTAGGGACATCCATCATGTTGGAGGAACTGTCTAGGGCACTGAGTGCTCTCAAAAACGGGAGTGCTGTAGGACCAGATGGGTTGGGAGCAGAATATTATAGAAGTCTGGGTGCACAAGGCATGAAGACTCTGCAGGCTATGGTAGAGGAGGCGCAGGAGGAGAGATCTCTGGCCAAGACTTGTTATCAAGCCATGAAAGTAGTGACACCCAAGCCATGGAAGGACCACACAAACTGCCTGGCCTACAGGCCAACGGTATTTTGAATTGTGATACTAAAATAATAGCCAAAGCACTGGCAAGAAGGTTGGAGACCATAGTGCCAAGACTGATAAATGAGAACCAGACAGGGTTTGTGCAGGACAGAAACTCATATAATAACCTTAGAAGGCTGTTCAATGTAATGTGGGGGTGTGTCCTCTGTATCCAGGGGAGAGATATCTGCTGTTCCTGGATGCAGAGAAAGCTTTCAACAGGGTGGAGTGGACAAACATGTACCAAGAGGGATACTTGGTCTTTCATTAGAAAAAGGAAAAAAAAAGTATACCCTGTGAAAGATTGTCTGCCTGGCCTTCCTGGCTGTATCCTCACTTCCCACTGTTCCAGCTACTGCTCTTCTGCACCCTTCACTTAGCCCCGCCAGCCTGTCTTAAACCTCTCCCTCCGCATACCCCAAATCCTACCTTAATCATGCGCCTCCACTGTTCTCTATCCCATATTCTATTTCATTTTGCCTGTCTTCCTCCCCTACTGCATGCCCCAAAAGCCTACTTTCCCTCCCTCCCCCACAGCTTCCACATTCCTACATCCTTCCTCCACTTAGGCACGCTGCACACTGGTCACTGCCCCTTGCCCAGGATCCATCCTACCACCATGAAACTGTCCTACACCCACACTGGTCCCTAGCCCTCCACTCTGGTCCCCCAGTCTATGCTTACCCTCATACACTATCGTCGATGCTCAGCAATATCCCAAGATGCTAGCAGACAAAAGCATTCCCTTAAAGAAATACGCTGCAGCTCCTTGAGGCTAGTCCTCCTCCTCCTAATGCTGTCAGACAACGTGCACCCAAACCCTGGCCCATTCGGCTCTAAAGCCATTAATCTGAGCAAGCCTTCAGGTGCCTTCTCATTCATATCAATTAACATCTGCAGCCTACTTCCAAAAATTGATGCCCTACTGATCTTCACCAGCCAGCACAGCCCTGACATCCTGGCAGTTGTCGAAACCTGGCTCATGCCATCAGTACCGGACCATGCAATCAGTCTTCCTGGCTACAACATCTTTAGGATGTATCGCCTCTCCAAAAGAGGTGGGGGCTGTGCTCTCTACCTAAAAGACTCAATACAGGGGCACCACATCATTACCTCACTCCAACCCACAACTGCTCAGATACTGCCAATGAGAATCCTCCTCAGAGCCCAAAACAAAACCCTCTCTGTTGCCACCATCTACATCCCTCCCAAAGAACAGGGAATTGGTCTAACAGCTGTTCTTGACTTTGTAAAGCCACTCCCACCGGACACCGAATCCATCCTCCTAGGTGACTTCAACGTGAACTGGCCTGCGGCCGATGCTGGTGCACACAGGGATACCATTGCTGCAGCGAACCTCACACAAATGGTTGACTCACTAACCAGGAAAAATGACAGGACCGGCACCAGCACACTCTTAGACTGGATCCTTACCAGTCACCAGTTGTGGATATCTAACACTAATGTCCTCCCTGACTCTCTCAGTGACCACTCCCCAGTTAGCTGCACCTGGTCAAATAAATTCATCAAACAACCACCAAAAACTATTACCAACAGGGTTCTACCCAGTGGTCACCTTCCTCAACTGAAATCCCACCTCCTCCATCAAGTCTGGTCCTCTATCTTCAATGCAAACAATGTAAACACTGCACTTGACCACTTCATAAATATCTTCACTGTGGCCTGTGACACGTATGCTCCTATTAAGAAACACAAAGTCAAATCACTCAGTAACCCTTGGCTCACAGGTGACCTCCTCAGGATGCTAAAAACAAGAGACCACCTATAAGAGCTGGCCAGAAACTCTGGAAGGCAAAACGACAACCAAAACTACAAACGTGCCCGCAATGACTGCACCAAAACCAACCGGCAAATGAAGTCCACCTACTATAAGCATGCCCTCACAAACTCCTGGGGCAATGGTCAGGAATTCTGGAAGAACATAAAGGAACTCACCGGGAATCCACCCAAAACCCTCCAATCAATACTCAACATCAACAGAACCACAACCCTCAACCCAAAAACCATTGCAGATACCTTTAACAAAGCCTTTACCGACCTCAGCGCTGGTCTACCTCAGGACTGCTTCAAAGATGGTGAAGCCCCTCTGTCCACAATGAACACTACTCCCACCAGCTCCCCCCGCTTCTACTTCAAAGCAGTCAATGCTCACCAAGTACGCAAATATGTAGCCAAAGCCCTTGGTAAATCAAGATTCAGTAATGACTCCCTCGATCTCAAAATACTGTCTCTCACACTTGATGAAGTGCTTAGTCCTCTGACCAGAATTTTCAACCTCTCCCACAGCCTTAGCCAGTTCCTGGACAGATGGAAATCTGCAACTGTCACCCCAATCCATAAAAGTGGTGACAAAACTGCCCACGAGAACTACAGACCTATCTCCCTACTACCCCCACTCTCCAAGGCACTAGAACGCATCATCTCGGACCAGCTCACAGAATACCTGGATATGTACAACATCCTGTGCAAGCAACAACATGGGTTCTGCAAAGGTCACAGCACCTCCACAGCCCTACTTGAATTCACTGCTGCTATCCACAATGCACTTGACTTCGGTGAGCTACTAGGCTCAATCTACATTGATTTAACTAAAGCCTTCAACACCATCAATCATTGCCTCCTACTTGTCCAGCTTCAGAACACTGGCCTGTCAACCGACTCCACTGTCTGGTTTAAGAGCTACCTTGAAGAACGGACCCAAACAGTAAGAATCGCTGATACACTCTCAGACCCTTGCCCAGTCCGCTCAGAAGTCCCCCAGGGCTCCATTCTGGGACCCCTCCTCTTCAGCCTATTCTTAAACTCACTACCGGACAGCTGCCCAGAACAAATAATTCTCTACGCCGACGATGCTGTGATCCTCACCTCAGACCCTGATCCAATCCAATTACAAAATAAACTTCAGCAGGCCTTCTCCTCCATCAAATCCTGGTTTCTAAATCATAAACTGCTTCTCAATCAGAAAAAAAACAAGTCTATGGTCTTCTGCAGCCCCCACAACAAAAACAAACAACTCCACCTCTCCATTGCAACCAAACAAGGAGCCATCCTAGAGCAAACACAATCATTCAAGTACCTCGGCATCACCCTTGATCACCACCTCTCATACGCTGTCCATATCAACAATGTTGCAAAGTCTGCCAATGCGAGGTTAGGCATATTATTCCCGGCACAGGAAACACCTAACCCCAGAAGCACTGGCAGTGGTCGTCCAAAGCTCCATCGTCAGCATCACAGACTATGGTCTTATCATATATGGGTCTGCAACTACCTCTGCTCTCAAACGTATTGCAACCTCCCTGAATAAGACCTGTCTTCTCATCACTGGCTCACATCACCGTATTCACACTTGTAACATTTATTCTCAATCTGGATGGCTTCAACTGGACAAATGCATCAAATACCAAACTTACATCATGGCCAAGAAAATTATAATGGGTCTGGCCCCACCTGGTGTCTGTGCCCTCCTTAAGCTTAGACATAGGAACGTCACTACAAGGAGATCCGATTCACATCTACTACATATCCCCATGATATTGCACGACCCAAGGACAAAGATCATTCACCTATCGGGCATCCAACTGGCTCAACTCTCTTGGCAGCGACATAGCGACCGCTCCAACACTCGGCCTCTTCAAGTCCAAGCTGCACCTCTCACTGCTTGTATCCTGCGATTGCCCATCTTAACATTTCCACCGTTCCAGCTGCAAATGCCCGAGCACCCAGCACTAATCAGTCTTTGCACCCTAGCACATACCGGTCATATTCCCTCACAAGGCCTCCTGGCTGCACTGTCTCCACTCCTCGCTCACCTCCCCCTTATCTCAACCTGCCCTCACACAACCACCTCCCTACCCCATTACCACTGCACATCCTCCCCTTGAGCTCCTACCCTCACTTCCCCCACCACCTACCCCCCTTCCCTTGTCTTGCTCATAGCTCATGTCTTTGTACTGGTTATTACATGTCTGTAAGTCAATGACTATATGTTTGTAACTAAAAATGATGACTGTTGCACACGCTGACATGGAACCTTAGTAAAAGAGCCTCAGCTCAAAGGTATTGTAATCCTAGATTGAAATAAATAAAAAAATAAATAAGCCCTGGGCAAGTTTAGATTAGGGGAAGGATTTATGGAATATGTTAAATTACTGTTTTTTTTTTATTGAGTACTAGGATTACAAAATACCTTTGAACCATAGGTTCATTTACAAAGGTTCTGTGTCATCATAACAATCATAACGATACAAAAAATAAACAGTTATATAATACAAAGACAAATTGGCATATGAATACAGTAACATAAAACATGTCAGGTAACAGGTAGTCTGGGATGGGTGAACATAAGCCTAGCATAAAGTGGATGTAAAAAGGGGGTGAGATGAGAAGAGACACTGATAGTGAGAGAAGAGGAGGGGGTAGGCAGTCAGGAAATGAAGTTGTTGGAAGTGCTATGATCACAAAAGTGCTACGGGGGCTGGAGAGAGGAGCAGTGGGGTGGACCTGATGAGGACATGTGAGCAGGAGTGGGTTCAAGGGGGGGACGGTGGAAGGGATAAAGGGGAGAACCATGGGAGGTGCCTAAAGGGTGGGAGTTAGGGGAGAAAAGGAGGTGGAGAGTGGGGAGAGAGAGAGGAAGGAGAGTGGGGAATGGGGAAAGGGGATGAGACATAGAGAGTAGAAGCAGGGAAGCCTTGGAAGAGGGGGTTGGAGTGGAGCGGTGAGTGTGGTGGGATGGTGGAGTGGGAAGAAAATTTGGGAGAGAGGGGGAGGTGGAGGGACACAGGAGAAGGGGGTGAGAGTAGAAAGGGGAGTGTGGTGGGAATAATAATAGTAATCTTAGTAAAAAATTAAGGAAAACAGGAGCCTTGGGAGGGAGAGGGCAGTGGAGAACCACCGACCTAAACAGAGCAGTCACATTTGCTTAGATCAGAAAGGTGTATGCCAAGGTTACGTTTGTACAGGCCCAGCTTGTTCTCATCTGTGATTTCAGCAGGAAGGCTATTTATAAGCAATGGGGCCCTGGCATTGAAGGCAGATTGGGCCTTGGAGGTACAGCAGAAAGGTAAGATATATGATAATCCGAGGGAACTGCACATGAAGCGTGAGTTAGCTGAAGGTATCATTAGTGCATGAATTGCAGGGGGTGTGAGGCTAAGGCAGATTTTCTTTTCCAGGAGGCAAGACTGAAATGCTAGTCTACCATGAAGGTTGAGTCAATTAGAGCTCTTGTACAGGTCACAGGAGTGTGTACGCTTACCTGCCCCATGACAAGTCTACAGCACTTGTTAAGGGCATTCCTGATTCATTTTAGGGTGGTATCAGTAGCTGCACCATAGAAGACTAGCCCATAGTCAATAATGAACAATATGGAGCTAGATACTGCAGTGCGCATGGTATCATCGGTAAGGCATTGATGATGGTGATAGAAGACCCCTATTCTTGAGTTTATGGCTTTTATCATGTATTGAACATGCGAGTTGTAGGACAGTGTCCAGGCAAGGGAGATACCAAGGTATTTAAACTCCTGCACTTGATTAAGTGGTTGCTGTATTTTATTTTGGATATTGAGGTTGGCCGATTTCAGTTTGCTGTGAGAGCTGTGAAACATCATGACCTTACTTTTTGTGTAATTAAGCAGCAGTTTATGTTGTTCAAAACAGGACTCAGTCAGGCTGAAGTTAACCTGAAGGTCCTGGGAAAGAGGGATGGGGTAGGTATGGGTAGAGAAGAGTACATCATTGTCAGCATACAGTATCATATTATTATTGCATGCTGAGGGAAGATTGTTTATGAAGAGGTTGAACAGTAGTGGACCAAGGATGGAGCCTCAGGGAACACCCATGCAAATGGGGAGGCTATGTGAGAGAGAGAGAGCCAGTGATCTTGACTTTTTGATTTTTATCTATAAGGTAGCTTTTAAACCATTTAGCGACTTCCTCTGACAGGCCGAGGGCAGTGAGGGAGTTCAGAAGGAGCTGGTGATTGACGGTGTCAAAGGCCTTGGTAAGGTCGATGAACACCACACTAGTAGGTGGGCAGTGTCAAGGGCCTTACGTATGTAGCTAGTAAAATCTAGCAGGGCAAAGGCAGTGCTATGGACTTTGTAAAATCCATGTTGTTGTGGACACTGCAGGTTATATTTGTTGAGGTGGTCAGACAGTTGATCGTCAACAATATGTTCAAGTGCCTTGGATAGGAAAGGCAGGATAGATATGGGGTGGTAATTGGACTGAATGGATCTGTTTCCACTTTTAAGGATGGGAGTGACAATGGCTGATTTCCAGAGCTGGGCAAATTGTCTAAGGGAGAGCGAGAGATTCAAGAGTTTAGTGAGAGGGAGTAAAATGATGTCTAGAGAGAGAGAAAAGAAGTTTGATGTCAAGTGTGTCACTGGTGAAGTGAGCTTTGCATATTACCTTTTGAAGGTATTTCCTAGCTTCCGAAGTGGATACCTTCCTAAAGTAGAAAGGGAAGGTATTCCAGGGGACGTTAGCTCTAGCAAAGGGGCAGGCACTGCGGAGCCGTCAATGAAGCTTGGGAGGAGGACACTGCTAAAGTCAGTGAATACAAGATTAAAAGTGTTGGCTATTGCTTTGTGGTCCTGAATTATAGTGCCGTTTACCTCAAACATAGAGGGGGAGGATTTGTTGGGTTTCCTAGTTAATCCCTTGATGTTCTCCCAAAAGGATTTACTGTTACCCCAGGAGTTTGTAAGTTCCTTCTTGTAGTAGGCTTGTTTGGCGCTGCGTATTGCCTGGTTGCAGTGGTTTCTGGCCTCTTTGTATTTTTATACTATATGCAGCACTCAGGGCCAAGGTGATGGTAAATGGGGGGTCTGTCTGGAGAGTTCAAATTAGGAAGTGGGATTAGACAGGGGTGTCCATTGTCATCCCTGCTCTTTGCCCTGTTGATGTAGCCCCCTGACAGAATACATTCATAGCAGGCCTGAGATTAAAGGAATCCTAGGGCAGGAAACACAAATTATCACTATACACAGACAACATCTTGCTATTTGTAACAGAACCAGAGCAATCCCTGGTGAGTATAGGAGAGACATTGAATAAATTTTCCAAGTTTTCTGGATGCAAAATAAATATAGACAGGTCTGAACTAATGCAGGTGGGGGAAGGGCCACAAAAAGAGATATGAAATATATATTTTAAGAGCGTTATCTCCTCCCTTACATAGTAGGGGATTAAGGTGGGCCTACAATTGTTGAGTCTATATAGAATGAATTATGGGAGCATGTTATAGACACTGGAGGGGGATCTAAGGTGATGGAGATCTCTACCCATTTCCTGGATGGGCAGGCTGAACCTGTTAAAGATGAACTTACTCCCACGTATATTATACCCTATCCAGATGCTGTCCATGGGATGCACCAGGAAAGATTTGCAGAAATTAGAGGCACAATACTCTACATTCCTATGGCAGGGTAAAAGACCTAGGGCAGCCTTAAGAAGACTAAAGGGGACAATGACTAAAGGGGGCTTCAAATTCCCAGAACTAAAGCAATATCATGTGGCAGCCCAACATAGACTAATAAGGGAGTAACTGCTGGGAATGAAAGGAGTAAGCTGGGTATCCTTAGAGATGGGGAAGGCAGAGGGATCACTCCTAAATTACTTGGCTAAGGGAGGAAGCAAAAAGTATAGGAGAAAGAAAGCCTGAACCGAATGGTGTTACACACTTTACAGGTTTGGAAGGTGGCATCCAAAATTATACAGGGGGAGGAGGAGGAGGACAAGATTATACTGGCCACAGTGAGCAACAACCCAGAATTCAACCTGGAATTAGAGAGAAGGGGTATGCCCAATGGCAACAGAAAGGGACTGAGTGCTTTGGAGACATGCTGGGCCAGGGGAGTATAAGAAGTCAGGAGGACCTAACAAAACATCTATGCCATAGAAGAAAGACACATTTCACTACCTACAAGTAAGAGCACAATAGAGGCAATAAACAGAACACAACCAGGCATATCCAACTTATATGGGTGGGAAAGGAAAGTAATGCTATCACAAGCTAACTTTCAAGGACTAAAGGAGAGAATATACTCCCACTTGAGAGAGAATATTCCCAATCAGTCGGGGGGGGGGGAGACAGCAGTGGGAAAGAGACATGGGGTAGTGATCACAGAAGATAATTGGATAACTATATTCGAATCCCACATTGGGCTGCTATAGTGTTATAAATACAATGAAGCCTGACAAAAATTTATACATAGACTATACCTGCCTCCAGAGTTGGTTCACAAATTCTCACCGAGGACTAGAGATGCAGTGAAATTAAATTCCTCCAGTAAAGTGAACCCAAAGTGGTCTCCTTGCGTTATCATAACGCTACGAAAAGTGACCATTGGAAAGTGCTCACTTCGCTTTGTTATTATGACTTCACATTATTATTCTGCCTTAATGCAAAGTAAGGCGAAATGACAACAATATAGGCAGCCCCCCCACCCACATCACATGGCCTACAGTACTGTAATTCACATGCTTTAGCCAGGCAGGAAGGAAGTGAGTCATACAAGCAGATACTTTCACTTTCTCCTTTGCAGAGGTAGAGAGAGGAAGCATTTTGTGTAGTAGAGGAGAGCTCATGTTAAAAAGTTTCTTTCTTGAGCAAATTCCAAAAACCCAAAAGCTTTTTTACAAGCTAATTCTTTAGTTTTTTTATACTGTTCTGTCAGTTCTTTTTGGTGACTGATTTCTTTGTTTCATAAGTTTTGTTTTGTGTGTGTGTGTGTGTGTGTGTGTGTGTGTGTGTGTGTGTGTGTGTGTGTGTGTGTGTGCGACTGTGTGTGAGCCTGTGTTGTATGAGTGTGCGTGAAGTCATTCATCGCATCGGGAGAGGGAAGGAGTGTATTTTTGTGCAATGGACTAGGGACAGTATGTGGCCCATAACCAGAGGAGAATGCGCACACATGGGAGTCGTAGACAGGTGGTGTTGGACCATGCCAGACATTTTAGTCCTGCCTCTCCCCCCATGGAAGCAGCAGCACCACCAGTGCCACTGCCACACCCACCAAGTCCACCACCACCAACAACAACACCACCACCAGTAGCAGCTGCAGGAGCTCCAGCAGCACCAACTCCACAGCAGCAGGTGGAACCCCAGGTGTGTGACCATGCTGCCAGTACTGCATCTGCCCCTCCTGTGTCTGGTCCCCCCACAGCTCCCCAATTTGGTAGTTTTTCAACGTCGGGGGACAGCAGCCTTGTGGTGTATCTGCTTTGTGATGTGCAGGTGTGCCATGGCCCCAGGGGGACACATCTGGGGAATAGGGGATAGTGCACACATCAGTTGAACCACCACAAGGTGGAGTGGCAGACTGCCACAGAACGGGCCAGGCCTCCACTTGCTGGCCCTTCTGTGGCAGTGTCAGAGGGTGCTGCTGTTGTACTTTGTCACAGCAGGAGGAGGGCCACAACAGCAGCTGCTCCAACCCCACCACTGCCACCAGCACCATCCTCACCACCACCACTACCTGCCCCCCCCCACCAGTGGACAACACAATGCCTGCAACTCAGGCAGACATAGCACTTTTGTGGGCCACGGTGGAAGAAAATAATGAGAGGATGGGTGCTGTCCAGCAACAGGTGGAGCAGATAGAGCAACACCAGTTACTGATTGTGTCGATGCTCCATCAGCTGCTGGAACATCAGGAGATCTCCCATTAGCTTTCTTTTTCAGCACCCCCCCACTGCTGTAGTGTTTTGTATTTTTATTTTATTTATTTTATTTATATTTATTAAGATCTAGGATTAAACGTCTTTGAGCTGAGAGCTCTTTTACAAAGGTTCCACATCAGTGGGAGGGAAGACAGCATTATAAAGGTTTAAACAACATAGAGTATAAGACATGTACAATAATTACAGTGGTTTATACAACCAGGTTTATACCAACAAGAAAAAACTATAGACGGTTAGATACCCTTAGTTTGCATATAGAGTACGTTAGAGAGGAGGATAGTTGAAGGTCGTAGAAGGTAGAGACAAAGTTAGGAGAGAGAGTAGTTAGTGGAGTCAATAGTAGGCGGTACAGAAAAGGGAGCTAAAATGCTGATGGGCAGGGGGAGACGGCAGGGTGAGAGATAGAGTTGCAGCAGTCATAGACCTTGTCAAGGGAGAGGGAGGGGGGTGGACGGATGTGGCAAGTGGCCAAGCAGAGTTGTGATCCACCATGTGACAAGGTAGTAGGGGGAGGGAGGGAGTGTAGGTGGGGGTAGAGATGGCACAGGCATGCCATTACTGGGATCCACGTAGAGACAGGTCAGAGTCCTAAGGCAGGGGGACTAGTGGAAGCAGTCACAGGTGCTGCATGTGGAAAGCTGCTGGTGTAGTAGGGGCCAGAGTAGGTTGAGTGGATATGGTTTGGCTGAGGGCAATAAACCAGAGGGGTGCTCTGTAGGCAAAAGAGTACTGACCCTGAGTCGTTTGAAGTCAAGGAACATGGAAGAGGTGAGTGCTAGCATTTCTTGCCCATTGTGAGTTGCTGCTGTGTGGCTGAAGTAGGTTTGCTATACCATGGGGGAGAATACCTAGTAGCGCCTTTTTTGCCAGCAAGCAGGTTTGGTAGTGTAACCTCCCACTGAGTTGGAGCCAGCCCGTTTGAGCATAGCGGTCACAGGTATGGGTGAGACACTCAGCTCCTGTGAGCAGCCTGCAGGCCTTGTTCAGTGCAACCGATATTCTGCAGAGGGCAGTGGGGCTAGCAGCACCATAGATGACCAAACCGTAATCTATGACAGATTTTGTTTATGTTTATTAACAGACAGAGGGAAGGCCACAGTATTAGTTAAAAGGGAAGCAGTCAGCAACAGGAGGTCCCACCCCCTGCAAGGCTTACCCACTGGTTAAGCCTTTTAAGTATGTTACAGCATTTTGTTTCGCGCTGCAACATACTTTATTTTAATAAAGAAAAGTCAGAGACCCGGAAGTATGGTGGATGCTATGGTGGCTCCATTATGTGCAAAGATACAATGGCAATGCCGTAAACTTTCAATACAAAAGTATTGAAGCATGGTCTTGTGCGCCCTTCCTCACTGCCTGTCTTGTATCCAGAGAATTCCCAAGTGCTGACGGCGGAAATAGGGCGTTACACAACATGCAAAGTGCCCCAGAATGTATTGCACAGTCACTCACACCCACAGTGGTCATACAGAGTCCCCAGAATTTTTCTGCATCCTCAAAATACAACTGTCTTGTGTCCAGAAAATTCCTAAGTGCTGATGAAGTGAAATGGAAGTGTTACACCACATGCAAAGTCCCCCAGAATTTATTACGCAGTCACTCATGCGTGCAGTGGTTATACAGAGCCCCCAGAATTTTTCTGCATCCCCAAAATGTAACAGTCTTGTGTCCAGAAGATTTACATACTCTGTGATAATGATGTCATGATGCATGACGTCTTGCCAAACCATGTGATGGAAGGATGACATGACATGAATCCATTCAGTGTTCAGTCAGAAATGATTACCGTGACAGAACTGTTGCTGGTCCAAAATATGCTGCGATTCCTGCCAATGTGATGTGATCACCTCAACTGGATGGAAGGGTGCCCTTTGTGTGTACACTAATAGTAGCCTTGGTGAGTTGAGAAATATATATGTATATATATATATATTATGGTAGAGGAGCCATTTACATGTTAAACCCAAAATTTTGCACCTTAATAACTTTGCAGCCGTTCAATGGATTTACCTGAAATTTGGAATACAGAATAAAAACCCATATGCCTTGGGACCTGCCAAGTTTTGTACCAGTCGGATATATGGCTGTAGAGTTATTAAGCGTGATCTGCGTGTGCGTTTACGCTTTTTTTGGAATTCTACGGTCGTGCCTACAGGTCACACGGTTTGCGCGACTGGTTCAAAATCTTCAGGGAACGTGCAGGCAGGGTCACCGATGTGCCTTTCAAAGATTTCGTGAAAAAATATTAAACGGTTCAAAAGTTATTCAAAAAAAATGTTTCCATTATAAGTCAATGGGAAAAGATAAAAAGTTCAACACTTTCGCAAATGTACTTTTTACTGTCGCAAATGGCCTTTTTTCTGTCACAAATCCGCCATTTTGTTTTCAGTTAGTGATCAGAAAAATGCTTGGCATTTAAAATTGAGACCCTCTAGCAACCTAGTTCTTTTTGTATTCACCTAGTCGGGCCCTGAGGATGATAGCCATGTCTTTATTTTGGGGTAAAACACCCCAGAAATATTTTTCAGATTTCTGGAAAAAGTACTTTTGCAAGTAAGTAGCACTTTCATGATGTCTCAAATTACTGCAGCTTTACAAATCACGACACTACTGCGTTACTATGCCCAAAATAACAGTAATTCTTTGGCAGCCCTCTGCAAAAGAACGGTTTGGATTTTTGGGCTGAAATTTGGAAGGAACACAGCCAACATCTCACAGATGTGCCTTTCAGTGTTTTGCTGAAAAAATATTACACAGCAGCAAAGTTATGGTACTCCAAAGTTGATGCTTTTTCCCATAGGATAACATTACGGCGTACGACGCATTGCAGCAATCGTTTGGTGCCCTGCTGCAAAATAACGGTTTGGTCTTTTGGGCTGAAATCTGCAGGGGACAGAGCCAACATCCCACAGATGTACCTTTCAGTGTTTTTGTGAAAAAATATTACAGGGAGGCAAAGTTATGGCAGTCCGAACTTCAGTTTTTTTCCATAGGATAACATTACGGCGTTCGCCGCGCCTTTCAGGGCCCGTATCTCGAAAACGGTGCGAGATACGGACTTTTTGTCAAAAAGATTCTTAGCTCCTCATGGGGGCTAACTACAAAACTAGCCAGGAAAGTGATAGTACATATGAATTTTAAATTTTTTTTCTATGTCGTACGCTTACTGACATATAAGCAATTTACTATTCCAAGTCCTCATTTTTGTGTTCCGAGAGTCATTATTTTGCATATATTCTTTCTACTCACTGTCTTTCTCTATACAGCTTTTGGGGAAAACCAGCCTGTGCACTTACATTACTGTTACCATTACCATTTCTGCTTGCGGTTCCGTACCCATTTCACTTACCGTTCACATTTATGCCACCATGTGCGTTACCCTTTGTGTTTTCATTTGCAGTTGCATTTGCGTTGTTTTTAACATTTCTGTCTACAGTACTGTTTCTCTTTCTGTTTCTTTTTGCGTCACCATGCACATTACGATTTGCATTTGCGGGCACAATGCTACTATGTGACAAGACATCACTTGGCGCCGCATTACAGTCACTATTTCTCATTATCGTTCTCAAAAAGAAGGGAAATTAGAGGCAAAAAACTCCATTTAATGCATCAGTTAGGGTTGTTAAACAGTGACAAAAGTGAGGAAATTTGATGTTAGGGTTGAAACCCCCTTTGCACCCCTCCAGCCCACCCCCAACTGGAATTGGTAAAAGATTGGGGTCGCCAGACTTTCCTCACTTTTGTCACTGTGGAACAGTCCTAACTGATTTATTAAATGGAGTTTTTGCTTCTAATATATATATATATATATATATATATATATGTGTATTATGGTAAAGTAGCACTTTTAAGGTTCAAGGGTCACATTTTGCACCTTAATAACTTTGCCACAGTTCAACAGATTTACATATAATTTGGTGTGCACAATTGGGAATAGTAGATCTTGGGATCTGCCAAGTTTTGTACCAGTCAGATATACGGCTGTGGAGTTATTAATCGACAACCAATTGCGCAATTATGCTTTTTTGCAATTTCTTTGTTCTCACCTACAGGTAGCACGGTTTGCACGACCAGTCCAAAAACTTCAGGGAACATGCAGCTGGGGTCCCCAATGTGCCTTTTGAAGATTTCATGAAAAAATATTGAATGGTTCAAAAGTTATTTAAAAAACAAGTTCCCATTATAAGTCAATGGGAAAAGTTAACAAAAAGTTCAACACTTTCGCAAATGCAGTTTTTACTTTTGCAAATGGCCCTTTTACTTTTGCAAAGCCACCATTTTGTTTTCAATTGGTGATCAGAAAAATGCTTGCCATTTAAATTTGGGACCCTCTAGCAACACAATTCTTTTTGTGTTTACCTAGTCGGACCGTGAGGCTGCTAGGCATGTCTTTATTTTGAGGTTAAACACCCTAGAAATATGTTTTTCAAGTTTCTGGAAGAAGTACTTCGTAAAGTAATGTCACACTCATGAAAGTGTCGCAAATTTTTGCGAAAGCTTTCGCAAATTGCGACACTACTTTTCCAGGATATGGCAAAATGACAGCAATTTTTTGCCACCCTGCTGCAAAAGAACGGTTTGGTCTTTTGGGCTGCAATTTGGAAGGAACGTAGCCAACATCTCACTGATGTGCCTTTCAGTATTTTGGTGAGAAAATATTACAGGGTGGCAAAGTTATGGCACTCCAAATTTGACACTTTTTCCCCATAGGATAACACTACGGCGTCTGCTGCATTACAGGAATCCTTTGCCGCCCTGCTGCAAAATAACGGTTTGCTCTTTTTGGCTGAAATTTGGAGGGAAGAACGCCAACATCCAACTGATGTGCCTTTTGGTGGTTTGGTGAAAAAATATTACAGGGCAGCACAGTGAAATTACTCCAAAGTTAACGCTTTTTCCCATCGGATAACATTACGGCGCCTGTCGCACCTTTTGGGGCCAGTATCTTGGAAACGATGCGAGATAAGCACTTTTTGTCACAAAAATACTAAACTAGCCAGGAAAGTCATAATTCATATGAAATTTACATTTTTTTTTCTACATCATACGGTTCCTGAGATATAAGCAATTTAATATTCCAAGTCCTCATTTTCTTCTCTGAGGCCCATTGTTATGTATACAGTCTTTGTTTTCACTGTGTTTTCCAATTCATTTTTTGGGGAAAAGAAGGGTGTGCCCTTTTGTTACTGTGCCAGTTAACATATCCAGTTGTGTTTTCGTTACCATTTGTGGCACCATTACCATCTACGCCACCATGTGCGTTATGATTTGCTTTTTCGCTTGCATTTGCATTTCTGTGTCATTTGACGTTATTGTTGCTGTTACCATTACCATTTTCATTTGCAACTGTGGTACCATCCACGTGCGTTATGGTTTGCATTTTCATATGCGCTTGCATTTCTGTTTCATTTCTGTTTCCTTTGGTGTTATTTTTGCTGTTACTGTTACCATTTGCATATACAATTGCGGTACCATGACCGTGCGCGTAACGGTTTGCATTTCTATACTCGCTTGTGTAACCCCTCACCCCTGCCTTTTTGCAAAATGACAGGTGGCATGCTGTTGAAGCTGACAGCAGTACCTGGTGGGGACTGGGTTTGGGGAGGATGGGGTTACTCGGCACAGGGGCCTAGGTTTGGCTACTCTGCATGGGGCACCCAAGTAAATCCGAACACAGGAAGCAATAACTGTAATGTCCAGAACCAGGAATGGGATTCTACAATGTGGCTTTTATTCACATCCAAGCTGAACAAACAAAGCATAGACAGACCCCCACGGGGCTACATTCCTGGTAATGCAGATTAGAGACAACAGCACACTTCTTCACTATTTCCAGCCCTCAGGCTCTGAACCCACCAGGCACACAGCCTGATCTTGCACGCAGCTTTGGGTACACAGCCTGACTTGTACACTACTTGGGGTTTCCCCACTGGCCAGGCTCCCCCGGCGGCCACTTGATCCATGGTCCATTTTGGGAAATGAACCAGTTTTCCTGTTGTGGATCCCCAAACCACCTTAGAGCCTTTGACACCTAGAGGGAATTTTCCTTCCAATCCCACGTCTGGGTACTTCCCTCATCACTGGCCAAGTGCATGAGGCAAAGTAGAAATCCACAGAGCAAATCCGTAGAGGTGGACCTGGTCACTAAAAGATGGGGGGTCTTCCACCTCCAGCTCCCACAATCTATACCTGGCCATTTCTCTGGAAACTAAACAACTCTGTTCTGAAAGTTTGGCAATGTAGATTACTGGGCAGACGTATGTCACATCTCCTCTACATCTCTTGACTTCCCCATAAGTGCTGGCCTTGAACATACTTTTACTTTTGGCTAAACCTATTACTCTAGGCCTCCCTCTATTCCAGTAGTCAAATCCCCACTATCACACAAAGTCCCAGGGTGAAAAACATAGGCCCTTTAGAAAGAGCAGAAACTCACCCTCCGGTTCCAGGTGCCCCACAGGTGATTCACAAATCTTCTTGTTTCCCAAAAACTCTTGAAAAAATAAGGCAGCTGCTTCTCCACTAGTAGAAAAACCAGGGGGTTGCCCCTGGAATATGCAGGAAACCCTTTCCTGCCCCATCCCCTGAGGGATGGGGCACTGAGACCCGATTCAGTGGTCTCCACCACTTTAAAAACTATCTTCTGTGTCTCTTTTTTGGTGGAAACACACACCTTTTTTCTGAATGGTAGCCCTATGTCAGGGCTGAGGCTCCACGAGCCTACACAGAGCTGCTGTGCTGCTCTCTCAGCAAGCTCCAAACTCCAAAGGACCTACAGACTACTGTTCAAATCTCCCAACATTATACTTCAACTCCCTACTGCAGATTCCATTGTGACTCATGCAGCTGCAACAATTCTATGGTGATGTCATCCCTCAGGCTCAGCTGAGACTGAGAACAGAGTGAGACAGTGTGAAATCCATTTAACTGGAGTTTCACAAGCTGCCTTCCCTGCCTACCACTAGGTCTTATTGGGATTCTAGTAAACCCGGGTAACAAGGGGGTTACACTTGCATTTGCATTTCTCTTTCCTTCGGTGTTATTGTTGCTGTTACCGTTACCATTTGCGTTAACAATTGCGGTTCTGTGACCATGCACGTTATGGTTTGCGTTTCCGTATGTGCCTCTATTGCCATTTCCATTTCTGTTTCCTTTGGCATTATTCTTCATGTTAACTTTACCATTTGCGTTTACTATTGCGGTACTGTGGCTGTGCGCGTTATGGTTTGCGTTTACGTGTACGCTTGTGTTTGCGTTTCCATTCCCTTTCGTGTTCTTTTTGCTGTGACACTTAACATTTCCATTTAAAATACCACTGCATCACTGTTCATGTTACCAGCTGTGTTTTCGTATGTGCTTCAATGTCTGTTTGCGTCACTGTTCTCTTTGGCGTCACTTTGCTCTTGCGTTTCTCTTAATGTTTCCTTTACCATTTACTGGTCTGCCATTTTTAAACCTAAGCAGTGTGTGGATCTCTCTGCAGGCTCTTTGCTTTAAAACTACAAGCTATTTTAAAAAATACTGTGTTTCTGTTCTGTGTTTGTGTTTGTGCATACTACGAGTGTGTGACTGAGCCCTGCTGACATTTTGTCAGGAAGCAGGAAGAGAGACTGTAGTTCTTTTGACCAGACTCGAGAACTACAGTTCTAAAAGGAACTTTTTATTTTTAATTTGGGGACTAGCATACACTTATACTCCACCAGTTCCATGCAGGAGTGGTTATCGTGGAGTTTTTAAAGGGCATTAAAAACATTAAATCTCGAGGGACTCTGTGACCTTGTTTGAGTACTTCCAGGTCACTCCTTTCCATTTATTGCACTTCTCATGTGAGCAGGGTGAGCAAGGGAGCAGGTCGTGCGCGACTCCTTGTGCGAAGGCGTGCGCTAAGACACATGCATTCAGCGCATGTTAAGCATGTTAGGCGGTGTTAGGGGGAATAATTACAGCCGTGTGTCACCTTCACTTATACTTGTGAGTACTATTACATTACGTGGTTCTGTTGTTTCACCTCTAATGCGTGGTAATGGCATCCTCCTTAAATCTACCAAGCAATATTAATGTGTTTGTAACCACTACTAAAGGGGAAACAGGTATACAATGCACATCTTGCTATATGTTTAGCCTATCAGCTGACATTGCTGAAAATCTCCCCTTTCAATGTGCAAAATGTACTGACAACATTGTATTACAATGTGAGAATAGCTTATACGATAAACGGATATTGGCATTCGAATCAAGAAATGATTCCGAACCTATAACAGTTCAAGATGCTTTACATGTAACAAATATCCCTTTAAATGAGACTTCCTCTACCTCTACTTACAGCATCCCTTCTGACAAAATAATATCTAGTGAGAATAATCATGCTACTATGAGTAGTTCAGTGATTTATCCATCTGATGTCTCTAAAAAAAGAGCTAGAGAAGAAAGAGGGGTTACTAGTGGGGTACCGCAGGGTTCAGTATTGGGTTCAGTCCTTTTTAATGTCTTCATCAGTGACATTGCAGAGGGACTGGAAGGAAAAGTATGCCTTTTTGCAGATGACACAAAGATCTGCAACAGGGTTGATACACAAGGAGGCATGGAAAGGATGAAGAGGGACTTGGCAAGGTTGGAGGAATGGTCAGAAGTATGGAAGCTAGGGTTCAATGCAAAGAAGTGCAAAATAATGCACCTGGGAAACAAGAACCCAGGGGAAGAATACACAATGGGTGGGGAGGTAGTAACAAAACAAAAAGGAAAGGGACCTGGGGTAATCATATCAGATGACCTTAAGGTTAGCAAGCAATGTGAGAAAGCAGTAGGGAGGGCTGGGGTATACTGGGATGTATAGGGAGAGGCATCAGCAGCAGAAAACAGGAAGTTGTTATCCCTCTGTACAGACAGTTGGTGAGACCCCATCTGAGTACTGCATCCAGTTCTGGAGACCCCATCTCTGCAAGGACATAGACAGGATAGAGGCAGTCAGAGGAGGGCAACTAAAATGGTGCAGGGTCTGCAAGAGAAGCCGTATGAGGAGAGACTAAAGGAGCTTAATATGTATACCCTAGAGAAAGAAGGAGAGGGAGACATGATAGAAACTTTAAGTACCTCAGTGGAATCAACAAAGTCCAAGAGGGTAGCATCTTTCAGAAAAGAGATGTGCAAGAACAAAGGGACACAATTTAAAGATAGAAGGGGTGGTTCAGGGCAATGTGAGGAAGTATTATTTCACAGAGGGTAGTGGATGCATGGAACAGCCTTCCTGAGGAGGTTGTGGGGTCTAAAACTGTGGGAGAATTCAAGAATGCATGGGACAGACATAAGGCAATTCTTGTGGGGGGTAGGAAGAAATAGGCTGCTGGTTAACTAGGATCTGTGGCCTATCCTGTAGGTAGGGAAATGGGCAGACTAGATGGGCCAAGCAGTCCTTATCTGCCATCAAAGTTTATGTTTCTATGTTTCTAGAAGATGAGCACAGTTTGGTAAACAGCATAGAAGATACAACTTGGTATAATGTGCAAGGGTCTAAAGCTACTAAAAAAAAGAAGGAGAAAGGCTGAGTATTTTAACATTCCACTACATAACAGCTTTGACCCATTGTCCACTGCCCCTGTCGATTCTAATTGTATTCCTATTGAGTCCCCTAATGAAGGATTAAATTCCTAAAAACACTTCCCAAGTCATGGTTGATATGCCAAATTCTTCAACTCCACCACCTAATTCCACGACTGATATTCCTTTGATTGATTTTGCTACTATTCAAACTGGTGAAGAGGCACCCTTTATGTGTGTTCCTAATACTGATGATTCACATACCAGACAAATATTTGTTCTGGGTGATTCCTTAGTTAAACATCTGGATAGGGTTTTATGCGAGCCTGACAAACATAATAGAACTTGTTCTAGTTTCAGTGGTGCTAAGATCTCAGATCTAACATATATGGTCGATAATATTATTAGCTCTCAAGACATAAATCCACTGTGTTTTATCCATGTTGGAGCCAACAACATCTACAGGGACTCTGTTCAGAATATCAAATTAGCCTATGTTTCTATGACTAATAAAATGATTGATCTCAGGTGTGATATTATTTTTTCGGAGATTCTACCCATACCACGGTACTCCCGGTTTCTTAATCATAAAATTAAAATTATTAACAACTGGCTTAGGCAATGGTGTTTACGACAGAATATTCAGTGCATGACCCATTAGGAAGAGTTCTCTGATAGATCTGAGCTTTACCGTCCTGACGGCTTGCATCTTAACAAACTAGGGAATGCATTGCTGAGTCAACAATTCCTATCTACAATTAACATAAATTTAAACTAAATAATGGGGGGATGCAAATGTACACACCTCTTCATCTCACTCTTATAAAGTCTCCAGTAAACAATTACAGTTTCTTAGTTTTAATGCGAAGTTTGACACATAAATTGATGAGTTACAAACTGTGATTTCGAATAAGGATTTTGATATTATTACGGTTTGTGAAACATGGGGTGATTATAATTCCCACTGGATCAAGCAACTCCCTGGATATATCTCTTATTATCTAAATCGAAGCGAAAGAAAGGGTAGAGGTGTTGCCTCATTTATTAACAATAAAATCAACTAAGTCAATATTTCTAGTTCTATAAAAATTCATAATCTCCCGACTGAGAGTCTTTGGCTTAAAATGTTCCTATCCAAACAGGATTTTATTATCCTTGGGACATGTTATGTTCCCCTAAATTCATCTAGTTTAATTATGGACGCTATTCTTTCTGAATTTGAAATAGCTACTCAAATGGGTTATGTTACTATTACAGGGGATGTCAATCTCCCAGATATGAATTGGCAGTCATTCACAACATCTAGCAGTATTAGTAATAAATTTCTGTCCACTTGTTCGGAATTGGACTTACAGCAATGGATAACTTCTGCAACCCGAGGTAATAGTATATTAGATCTTGTTCTGAGTAGTACCGCCTTAGATATTAGGGATGTGCATATTTCATCACCAATTGGCAGCAGTGATCATAATTCTATTTTATTTAACTTGCAGAGACATATTGGGTGGGATATTCAAAAGGGTTGTGCCATGCGCAATAGGGTTGCGCATGCGCAAGTCCGAATTTGCGCCATTCTGCGATATTCAGCAGGAGGCAGTTGCGCCACTGAAAACAGGCTGAGCAACAGCACAATGCAAATGAAGGAAAGCGCAACCGAAGGGGTGGACCCATGCATAAACAGCTGCTAATGCGATATTCAAAGATTTGCACAATGCGCAACAGCGATGAGCTGGAAGGTGCACATAATCGAAATGAGCCAAAATAAAAGGCTCAAGGAAGAGGTGCAAGAATGCTACAGGGAAGCCACATGAGGCAGGGAGAAACCGAGTGCGACAGTGAAAGAGTGCAGGCCAGAGAGTGCACAGGAGAGGAGAGGGACAAGGGAGGGTGTGTTGGGCCACAGACTGCAGGGCCAGTAGGTGTACCTGGTGCAGTGGAGGTAGCAGGCAGGACAGCGGGGGTAGCACAGCAAGAACAGCCGGAGGGGAACACAAGCCAGGGACATGGACAGTGTCAGCTTCCACATGGAGGCTGTAATGAGAGGGGTGAGAAGGCATGCTGCAGGGGGACGTGGCCGTGGAAGGGCCCATCAGCGGTATGCCCCCAACAGGCAGTACCGTGCCCACATCAGCTTTGAGCTGTATTCAGACGTAGAGATTGTGGGCTGGTACCGCCTGAACAGGGCAATACTGAGGCGGCTCTGTGAGCTGTGCAGTGATGTGATGCAGGCACCCTCACGACGGAGTCACGCTCTGTCAGTGGAGACAAAGGTAACAGCCTACATGTGCCTGCTCACCACGGGTACCTTCCAGAGGCTGACAGGGGACACCACAGGCATAACACAGTCGGCCCACGTCATGCATCCTCACCCAATTGCTCAGCACACTGCTGCCACATGCTGAGGAGTACATCCATTTCCCCAGCACCCCGGCAGAGTGTACAGCAAACATGCAGGAGTTCCACAGGGGTAGCACGTATGCCTGGCATGGTAGGGGCCATAGACTGCACCCATGTGGCTATTTGCATGCCACCTGGTCCCAATGGGGCCGCATACAGGAACAGGAAGGGCTTTTCCAGTGTCAACTGCCAGGTGGTGTGTGATGCCAGTGGGCGCATAATCAATGTCTGTGCCACACACCCTGGTGGAGCACATGATGCCTTCATATGGTATCAGTCCGCACTGTGCCAGCAATTCGAGAGTGGGGACATCCCCACAGGCCATCTAGTGGGTGAGTACGCATGTAGGAATTGCAAACCTGGGGCAAGGGTGGGAATGCCACAGGTGCCATGGTAGTGGCACACAGGGATATGGGCAATATGGACCTGAACATGATACTTATCTCCACTATCTCCACACAGGTGACAGCGGATACCCACTCTGTCCCTGGCTGCTCAAACCGTAGCGGCGCCCCATGATCCCATCGCAGCAACGCTATAATGAGGCACATGCCACCACACGCAACATCATCGAGCGGGTGTTTGGGATACTTAAGGCACACTTCCGATGCCTAGACACCTCCGGTGGTGCCCAACAGTACAGCCCCTCAAAGGCCAGTGGGATATTCCTGGCCTGTTGTATCCTGCACAACATGGCCAAAGACTGTGGGATAGCCATACAGGTCGAAGAGGGGGACAGCGATGGGGACGCCAGCGACGCCGGTGATGATGGTGATGAGCAGCCCCACCTTGGATGGCAGGACCCCAGACTGATCCGGCAGGCCCAGCTGCACCTGGACACCATCACGGAGGAGCATTTTGCATGACACAGGTAAGTCAAGGGGCCATGTGCAACCAACACTGTCCAGGCACAACCCACAGGCACACAGAGTAACACACCAGGGGTGCATGATGGCAAGGGGAGTGGAAGAGTCCAGGCACATGAACATACCATCAGGGAGGGGTGAACAGTCATATGGACACACACACACACACACACACACCAGGCACAAAGCATACATGGGCAGGTGCACAGCAGAGCAGGAACAGACATGTCAAACACACAGATCCACAGACCACCCCTACCACCTGTACTGTCCAAGTACGTGTGTCAGATGCTGGGCACCCTTGCACCTTGGTGTACAGTACAATGCAGACATCATCATACACATGCACCTGTGGACAGCAGTCGGGTGGGTGTGCAGGTGGTTCGTGTGTCGGCGTGTTGGGAAGAGCACCCACCAGTGCACTGCCCACCATGACACACATTGCACACAGGGCAGCACCAGACAGGGCCCGCACTGGGGGACAGGTCAGTCATGTTGCACTGTGCCACGGCCACCTCGGATGCATGGGCAGCCCTGCTGTGACCCAGCAGCACTGGCAGGCTGAGCATGGGCCATATGGGGTGGCACCAATGGACCACCAGGGGTCCCACTGCACGATCACGACCTTGTCCACACAGGGGTCTGCAGCATGCCAAACATACCTGCACCAGGGGTGCTCGGGATGGCCACATCAGAACCCAATGTCGACAGGCTGGATGTCACATGATGCTGGGAACGGGGAGTGGAGACCATACTGTGTGGGGTGCACGGTACAGGGGCACCTGACTGTGTGCCCAATGCATCCACGACAGCGACCAATGCCTGGGTCTGCCTGTCAATGGCAGCGGTCACATCCATCCGCATTTGGACCATCTCTGCATGGATCAAAGCAATGTCCCTGCTGTGCTGCTCCACAGCCACGCACAGTGCCTCCACAGATGTTGCAACCCGCCCCTGCTGCTGTACTGATTGCCGCAGCAGGCGGGTGTGCTCGTAAAATGGGTCCTGTGCCACATCAGCATCCTGTCCCCCAGGGTATGGAAGATCCTGATGCTCAACACCCCTTGAGGGTGGGTGCTGTTCACCAGGACCAGGTATGGGCATATCAATGGGTGGTGTGCATGTGCCACCACTGGACCCTGTACCCCCAGACCTGTTGGGTGACTGCTGCTGCTGCCCCTCCAACTGCTGTGCCCCAGGGACCACTCGTTCCACTGCTGTGGCCGCAACAGTGCCAGAGACCTGCACAGCCACCAGTGCTGCCCCATCGGTGCTGACAGGCACAGCCTGGGACTGTGCTGACATGCTGGCACACACTTTGGAACCAGCTAGGTCCAGGGGCACGTGCTGGCCTGCAGTGTGTCCATCATGGGACACACATGTGTCACTGCCCATTGCAGTCCTTGCATCACCAATGGTGCAGGTATGTGTAACAGCCACAGTCACAGCGTGCTGGCATGCTTGCATGCCAGACTGCTGAGACCCAGGCTGTGCACCCCCCACACCTGACTCACTGACAACAGAGGTGGCAGCCAGGCATGCATGCCAGTGCAGTGCATGCTGGCTGGTGACAGAGGTGGATGGACCCTCCTCCAACTCTGGCAGGTCTTCCTCACTGCATGGTCCCACCACCACCGTCCCCTGCAGATGAACGGGATCTGTAACAGAAAGTGAGGACAGGTTAGTGCATGTGACCAACCTTCCCCCCCCAAACACCACCACCATGGCATACCATGCAGTGATGGGCTCCCACCTGTCTGGAAACCACCTCCTGGTATGCCCTCTATAGCACTCCACTGCAATGATGCAGCCAGTCGGTCCTCAGCCGGGGTCAGCTCCACCACCGCTGGCTGGCCCCCGCCTGTGCCAGTGCATGCCACCCTGAGGGCTGCCACCTTCTCCTTCACCCTTCTGCAGTCTGTCCACATCTTCTTTTTGCATTCCTGCACAGAGTGCTGGTGGCTTCTGTGCAGGTTCACTGCCCGAGCTACCCCCTCCCATGCAGCCACACAGGCCTGAGGGGTGCCCTGCCGCCCACTCAGTAGTGGCTCCTCTTCCAGGTAGGCCTGGAAGAGGGCCTCTGTCTCCGCCTTGGTGAAGTTGGGCTTCCTTCTTTGCCCATCATCCTCACCCTCACCTTGGCTCTGCTCGGTCATGTCGGTCTGTATGGGTGGAAGTGGACACCTGTCGCTGTGCAGTCTACAGCGTTATCCTATGACCATTGGCCAGAACATCACACAGCATGCAACTCACCCCTCACCTGCAGTAACCTAATCTGGCCAGCGCAGCCCAATGTCGAGTACTTATAGCGCAATGCATGCAAATTAGGAGTGGCTCAACTTTAATGACATACAAATCGGCATACTATGGATTGAATGGCTGATCAAATGATTTGCATGTGTCGGCTGAATATCACGCCGTTGCGCTTGTGCTGTCACGGTTGAGCCGGCTGAGCCAATGGCGCATTTCCGTGACTGTGTAGTACACGCATTGCGCATGCCCAGGTAGCTTACACAGGTGTCTGCCGCGCTGATGACGTGCTGTGCGCGATCAGCAATTCAGGACATGGCCACCATTGTGCCAGTGGCGCTACAGCACTGGGCACCAAATGGCGCTGTGGCACAACTGCGCAATAGTCCACTGTGGCACTGGCACGCAGGTGACCGTTCGCGCAGGACGTGTAGACATCCGATGGCGCTGTGCGTGGCCTTGTGCCACTGACCCCTGATGTTGTACCTGACCTTTGCCCCCTGGCGCTGTACGTCTGGCATGTGTGCAGCTCTATCGTGCTGTTCAGTGACAGCGCAATAGGGAATGGCAGCACTGTACCGACAGCACGATAGGGAATGGCGGTGATGTACCACACAGCACTTCCACGTGGGGTTGCCGCGCTGTGGAGCACCATATTGTCTACTATAGTATTAGAGATGGCACGCAGGAGAGACCCTTAGTGGGATGCCCTTGAGCTGGCCAACCTTGTGGCCACTGTGGAGCCACACTATGGCCCACTGTTTGGTGAGGTGCCACTGGACAGGGCCAGGACCCAGGTCTGGGAAGAGGTGGCTACTGACCTGGAGGCGGCCACTGGCCACAGGAGAATGGCTGAACAGTGCAGGCACCATTATGGGGACCTGAGACGGAGGGAGCCGGAGCTACTGGCATGTCTGTGGTCACGTGCCAGGAGGGGCGTGGTGCCTCATCCAGGTGGGTGATACGTCTACACACTAGTATGGTCCATATGGGTAACACTGTCTCATGTGTCCAGCACATAGGGGAGGGATGGTCTAGGGTTGGCTGTGGCAGTGTTTACAGGGTATGGGATGGGTGGGTCTGGCTGGGTGGGTGGGCACACATTGGGGCAGGGGGAATATGCTTTGGGTTTGAACTGATGTGTTTCTCTCCTTTTGTCTCCCATAGGCATGGCCGAGCGGAGGATGAATTTGGAGCAGCAGCAGAGGGTGGGGGACGCTGCACGGGGGCATGTCGGGGACCAACCCCAATGCCAGCAACATCCCGATGAGGGTGAGTGCCATGACACCATGATTGCTGCTGCAGGCTGTGTGACAGGGTGGGAGGCAGGGCATGGCCACCATCCATGGACACCACTGCCATGCATGCCACATGTGACAGTCAGCACTGTCCAGTGGCACTGCATGTCTGGGAGTGTGTCAATGGTGGTCCATGCATGCACTGGGCACATGGCTGTGGCACTGCCTGCTCACCGCATAGCCAGGTTACTGTACGGCTTTGGTTGTGCTGTGCTGGACATGGGCGGTGGGTGTGTGCAGTGGTACACATGGCTGTTGCTGCCTGGTTGGGCAGGTCTTGTGGACACGGTCACTATGGGTGGGCACACACCATCACAGGAGCATGGCACATGGCTGTCTGCCATGCATAATGGGTGGGCTGCAGGGGGATGGACAGTCACACCCATTGACTCTGATCCCTTGTCCTAGGTGTGCAGATACTCCTGCGAATGCAGCGGTCCATCCAGGACCTTGTGCAGGTGGTGCAAGAGTCCCTTGCCATCCGGCGGGATCTGCAGCAGCATGGCGTGAGGAGGAGACCCAGGCAACAGCCCCAGACAGCAGAGGACCGGGCTGGCCACCAGTGAAGAATGACAACCTCCCCCCTTTAACCAACCCTCACACCCCGCCTTCCCTCTCCCATATGTTCACCCCTGCCCCTTACCCACCCCCACCTTGTTCCTGTCCCTCCACCCCATGTTTGTAAATATATGTAAATAGTTGTTGTTATATTTTTGTAATATAGTTATTTTGATATGAATACTGTGGAGGTCTCTGATTTGCAGCTGGCTATAGGTGCTCAGTTGCAGTGGTGTGCATGGCATCTGGGGTGGTTCAGTCATGGGTATGTGTGTGTGTGAGTGGGGAAGTGTCTCTGGTGTGGGAGTGGCTATCTGTCGGTATTTGTGGTGTGTGTGTTGTTCTCTGTGCATTGCATTACTGTGTGCAGTGATCCATGGTGCCTGCTCTGTGTCCATTGTGCCCTGTCAGCCCATCTTGGCCTGTGCAGCTGACACCCTTGCATGTCTGTGGCCTGCGAGGTCTGCTGCCTTGTCAGTGGTGGCTGTCCCTGCAGGTCATCCACTGTGACCGTCACAATGCTGGGTTGCCTCCTGTCAATGGTGTGGTGCATGTTTGCCTTGGGTGACACTATGGCCTCCGCAGTTGCTGTCCCACCTCCATGCTGTGGCTTGTGTGTATTGCAGGGGCTGTGCACCACTGTCTGTGACTTGTGATCCAGGCATATGCTGGTGGCGTACAGGGCCACAGTTCATGCACAGGGTGGGTGTCACCCCTGTGCCATGAGACTTCTGGGCTGTGTGCACAGTTTACATGGAGCCCACACTGGGGCTTGAGTTGCCACACTACCGCGTCCCTGTGTCAGTGTCCCTGTGGGTATGGGTGTGTGTTTGCCCCTGCACTGTGTTGCATCCAGTGTGCTGCATGCTTCCACACACCACTGTGGGTGTCTGTGCTGGCTGCTGTGGCTCATGGTGGGTCTGGCTTGTATGGTTCTGTGGTACACGAGGTTGCAGTGTGGCAGTGGGGGGGTGGTGGTATGCATGAGGATTCCCGAAGTGGTGGTCACTGCTCATGGGGGGTGTCTTGGGGTCACGGTGCAGGGTGTGCTGTGCACGGGGGGGCTGCTGTGCCATGGGGTGGTCCACCCTCCTTGTGTGGCAGTCTCAGCTTGCTGGTGGGTGTGCTGGGGCACCATGGCCCAACTGTGCTTTGTTTGCTTGTCTCCATGATCCGGTGGCTGTTCCATCCCTCCCCCAGTTAAGCAGTGCTTGGGGTGTGGGGGTACATTGTTGGTTCTGCAGTGTGTCCCTGTGCCCATCTGTGGCATGGGTGGTGGGCCCCTGCCTACCTCCCTGGTTGTGCAGTTCCATTGCTCGGCTGCTGGGGGGCTCCCTGCTTGCGCTATGGCACCTCTGGGCTGCTCAGCTGGGCAGCCCTTGTTGCGCCATAGCGCATCGTCTCTGCTCAGCTTCCCCTTCCTGGTTGCGCTATAGCGCAGGTTGTGCGATATTCAGACGCTGGCTTGTTGCGCAATTTGGCTTACTCCATGTTTGAATATCGCATCTATTGTGCATGTGCGCAATTGACGTGTGCTTGCTCCTGCTGTTGCGCACTTTTTGGGCGCAGTTTGAATATCCGGCCCATTGTCTTTAATACTAATTCTTCAATTATATACCTGTACGACAAAGCTGATCTTCACAGTATCAATCTATACCTTGAAAAAATAAACTGGTTATCTTTTTTGATAACCAGTCCTTATATCAAAGTTGGGTACTTTTCAAATCACTTATTTTGACACTTTGTGATACTTATATTCTATCAAAAAATAAGAATTCTTATGGGAAACAGACTCCTAGATGGATGAATAAAAACATAAAACATTTAATAAATATAAAAAATTAAAAACATCGTAACTACCTAAAGAATAGGACAACTTCTAATTGGGAATTCAATTTAAAATCAAGTAGGAAGTGTAAATTAGTCATCCGTAGGGCCAAATCTAGATGGGAAATGAAATTGGCAACAACAGCTAGTAAGTCTAATTCCAAACAATTTTACTCTTATATTAACTCCCTCAGGAAAAGTCCAAGTGTGGTGGGGCCTCTTACAACAGAAAACATACTTATCCATGAGCCAAAAGCCATGGCTGATATATTTAATAATGAATTTTGTAAAGTTTTCTCTGCATCAGAAGTTCAATCACCTGTACCTATGATGTCACCATCAGATACTTTTAACACATTCTCCGTTGAGTCTATTCTTAAAAAACTACACTTACTAAAAGGTAAAGTTTGTTCAGGCCCAGACAATATAGCAGGGCATTTACTTTACCTATTATCTAAACATATTGCCTTTCCACTCAAACTTTTATTCAACCTTTTTTTACAATATAATTTTATCCCTTGTGAATGGAAAGAGGCGTTTGTGGTACCAATACATAAGAAGGGATCAAAACATCTATGGGAAAATTATTGGCTGATTAGTTTGACTTCATCCATATGTAAGATGTTAGAAAGTCTACTAAAGGATATTATTGCCCCTATTATTGATGCATCTGATTTGGAACAACATGGCTTTAAGAAGGGTAGAAGCTGTCTGACAAATTTGCTCTGCTTTTATGAACATTTTAGTTCTTGTTTGGATAACTGGTTAGCCTGTGACATTGTCTTTATTGATTTCAGTAAAGCTTTTGACACCATGCCACACTGGGCTCTAATTCAAAAACTCATAGGTCTTGGTATTAATAGTCATATAATTACATGGATTCATAATTGGCTTTCAAACAGAACTCAAAAGGTGATAATTAATGGGGCATTTTCTAACTCTGGTAAAGTTTTAAGTGGTATTCCACAAGGCTCAGTTCTCGGCCCCTGTCTTTTTCAGGCTTTTATATCTGATTTAACTAATTCCTGCCTTTCATTTACAATTAAATATGCAGATGATGTGAAGATCGGAGGACCATGTTCTAATTTAGACCAAATATCTTGTATTCAGCATGATCTTGATATTATTAGTACCTGGGTTAATAAATGGGGCATGAAGTTAAACTCCACAAAATGCAAAGTAATGCATTTGGGTTCTAATAATTTAAATTTCCGGTATATTCTGGATGATTTACTATTGTGTGCCATGAATGATGAGAAGGATTTGGGTATAAACATTTCAGATGACTTAACATATTCCAAACATATGCATTTGGTGATTAGTACATCTAATAAAATTATTTGGCCTATTTTGCGTAATATTAGATCTCGAGATCAGGAGGTGTTGTTACCCCTATTCAGGTCCTATGTCCATCCCCATCTTGAATATGCTTCACAGTTGTGGTGTCCTTTTAAAAAATCAGATAGTTACTCTCTTGAAAGGGTTCAGCGAAAATACACTAAAAAAATATCTGGTTTTGAATCCTCATCTTATGAGTTTAGGTTGGATACATTGAAACTAATGCCTCTTACTATCAGACGCATTAGAGGTGACCTTCTCCTCCTATATGACATTATTCATTACCCCTATATCATGACTGAGTTAGGATTTTCTTTTAAGCCATCAATACATAATACTAGAGGTCATGTCCTCCAGTTAACTGGTAAATCTTTTAAACACAATAATCGTAAGTTTTTCTTTTCTGTAAGAACTATTGGGCCTTGGAATAGACTTCCATCTGATGTAGTAACAAGTAATACTAAAGAGATTTTTAAACATCGTCTATACACGCTAATTATGTCTGGGTATGACATAACATTCTACTCTATGGCCTAGCATAGGAGCATTATGGGCTTTGGCCTACTAGCTCTTTCTTCTAACCTCAGTAGTATTTACATTTTTGTTACCATGTATGCTACTGTTGGCACTTCTGTTTGTGTTGTTGTTCCTGTTATTATGTCACAAGTCATCACATGGCGGGAGGCCCCGAGCTCACGCCACTGCACTACTTTCACTATTTGTCATCATTATTCTCTAAAAGAAGGGAAATTAGAGGCAAAAAAAAACTCAATTTAATGCATCAGTTAGGGCTATTCCACAGCAACAAAAGTGAGGAAATTCAGTGTTAGGGTTGAAACCCCGCCTTGGACCCCCCAGTCCATCCCCCCAACTGGCATTGGGGTGTGCGTTGGGGTTGTCGGTCCTAACTCTCACCCCATTCTCCTATACCTCTGCTTCTTTACACGTGTGATGGGGTGAGAGTTGGGGCCATGACCCCAATGTGCACTCCTGATGCTGGTTGGGGGGGCTGCGGGTCCAAGAGGGGGTTTCAACCCTAATAACTGAATTTCTCACTTTTATTGCTGTGGAACAACCCTAACTGATGCATTAAATAGAGTTTTTGTTCCTAATATATATATGTATTTTCTAGGGATAATATATATATATATATATATATATATATATATATATATATATACACATATATATATATATATATATATATATATATATATATATATGTACTCATTGTATTGTTTTCTATCACAGGTCACATACTGTTGGTGTGCACATTCCAGTACTTGACGAGAAATGTTGGCATTGAAATTGGAAATGGAATACTCTCAAGTCAATGAAGGTAAATATTTATTTATTTTTGGGGGGGAGCATATTTGCAAGTAGGTCTCATTAATGGTTTACTATTTGGTTACTTCTTCACAGATTTCATCTGCATCCTTCTCCAGTCCAGTAATGAGGTCATGGTAATCGATTGAAATGACTTCTGCTTGTTGCATGTCTGCCCCTGCCCGGGGGAGGGTCATGATGTTGAAGAAGTTCTTTGGATAAGGCAACTATGACACAACAAAGCATCTGCAAGTTTCCTAAAAAAAGAAATGAAGGACTTATTACAATGTTGATTGCAGCAGTAAGACATTCTGTTTAAGTCGTAGCTGTTCCACTACAGGTATCCGGATTAACACAGATAGCAAGCTGTCCCACTGCAATCGTCAGATCACTATTTAATTTATTACCAGGCTATGTAACAAATACACTGTGTCAATGTCCCTGCGTCTCAACTCAAGCTACATTTTAAAACCACATCTTGTCAGTAGTACAACCTGGGTCCAACTTTTTCAACACTGTCATGGCTGCACAGCTGCAAATTTTGAATTCAGTGCATGACATGTTGCAGAAATATTTTTTGTGACACACATGTCACCTAGTTTATGAATCATCTGTCAGATTTGTTGCACTTCAGTGAAGGAGAGTCATTTGTTGAAAACCTGTAAAAAAACAAAATAAGTTGACCGTATGTGTTTGACCATTGCAGCTCAGAAAAGCAACACAACACAAAATACACAGCTAAAGGAAGTTGAATAGCATGAAAAACATTAGTACACATACTCACTTTATAGTTTTAATAGTAAGAAGCCTTGTGTCAGTGGCTGATGGATGTGG
The DNA here is from genome assembly GCA_016271365.2 of Neoceratodus forsteri. Taxonomy (NCBI): domain Eukaryota; kingdom Metazoa; phylum Chordata; order Ceratodontiformes; family Ceratodontidae; genus Neoceratodus; species Neoceratodus forsteri. Next base: position 32,887,634 of record CM028129.1, read on the forward strand.
TCTCCTGTTCGACTTCCTCTGCCTTGGCATGGTAAATGTAATGGAAAAACATTGTCACAATGGCACTGGTGGTGGGTGGTGGTGGTCATAGCTGCGGCACATGATGACATTCCCTCTCATATCTTCCTGCATCTAATGGTGGTGGCAGTGGTGAACAGTGGTCTTATGGTGGTAGTACTCCAGGGGGACACACAGTCACATTCCCTATGGTGGCTGTGGCAGACAGCAGTATTATGGTGGTGGTACTTCAGGGGGACACACAGTCATATTCCCTATGGTGGCTGTGGCGAACAGTGGTCTTTTGGTGGTGGTACTCCAGGGGGACACATGGTCACATTCTTATGGTGGCAATGGCGAACAGCAGTCTAATGGTGGTGGTACTCCAGGGACACACACGGTCACATTCCCTATGATGGCAGTGGCAAACAGCAGTCTTATGGTTGTGGTAGTCCGGGAAGACACACTGTCACATTACCTATGGTGTGGCAGTGGTAAACAGCAGTCTTATGGTGGTGGTAGTCTGGGGATCAGGATATACTGTGCTCTGTGTTATAAATGTGATGTGACATATGGAATTTAAGTCACTATGAGTGAGACAGTGATTTAACTTTATGAAAAAGGAAACATGTATCATACAAGACATGTGACAGCCTTATAACCACTTAAGTTAAAACCTGCCAACATTAACCTCATCATCATTCATCATCATCCTCAGAAAGAAAGCTGACCATGCAGTCTTCTATGCCTGAATTCTGACCATGGGGAAATTCTTTCTCCACTGTGTTATCATCTACATCAGTGGTAGACTGCTTCGTGCTGTCACTGCCACCAGGATGATCCCTTTCTTCAACATCAGCAAAACCATAAGTATGTCAGGGTATGAATACTGAGGTTGCAGTCTGAGCTGGTATGTGCCTCTCATTCATTTTTATGAATACATAGATACATAGACAGTGTTGGCAGATAAGGGCCTATGGCCCACCCAGTCTGCCCATTTGAGCTTGTAAGTTCAGTTTATTTTTTCCTGGAAGTCTGTTGCCCCTTACCCCTGACCTCCAGAATTCCTTTATGTCTATCCCATGCATTCTTATATCAGGTTATTGTTTCAGCCCCCACCACTTCCTCTGGCAGGATGTTCCACTTGTCCACCACCCGTTCTATGAAGAAATTCTTCCTCGGGGTCACATGATGCCTTGGAGGACATAGCACCGGCTGTGCAACCCTCTCTCCCCCGCTGAGAAGGAAAACTATAATTTTAAAATTTAATTTGCTCGTTTCTGGCTGAATTCTCGTAGTGGAACATCATCTGCCCCCTTAGATGCCAGACAGTGTCAAATCGGGCGACGGTGCGATGGAAACTGCTGAAAAAGAGCTTGAAGCAAAAAGACCGTGAAGTTCATCGCCATTGCCTCACCAGGAAGAAATATCGTAACAAATAAAGAGCGACCTTACTACAATCAAAGAGGCACTATTTAAGCTCATAGACGAAGTTGCCGACTTCAAGCCTGCTTTAACTCAGCTGGCACGCAGAGTAACTGACGTGGAAGCAAGAGTTTCATCGGTGGAGAGAAATATGGAGAAAAGCAGCCTTGGGTTGACCGAGATGAGGAAGTCAATTGCGAAATTGGAGGAAAAGCTAGATGATTTGGAAGGCAGAAGCAGACGGAACAACTTGGTTCTGCTGGGCCTTCCTGAGGGAGAAGAAGGAGCCAATACAATTTTATTCCTGCAGAAGTTCTTGAAGTCGACAGTCGGGCAGTCTCCTAATGGCCCTGAATTTATTATCGAGAGAGCACATCGGGCCCTCAGAGCTAGGCCACAGCTCTGAACCTCCCAGGCCTGTTATTTTTAAACTGTTAAATTATCTGGACTGGGAGTTTATTATGAGAGAAGTCAAGAAGCTAGCAGTCATTTTGTGGGAAGGAAAAAGCTACGAATGGTTCCGATTTAACTTTGAAGGCACGCCAGATTAGGGCTAGCTTTCGCCCTATCACATTAAAGTTATGGGCTGCTGAAATTAAACATCGCCTCTTATATCCAGCCAAATTGGAGATTACATTGAAGGATGGCACCAAGCGTTTGGAATCCCCAGAAGAGGCTACTAAACTGCTCAAATCGCTCTTTCCAGACCTGTTTTCTAAAACCTGACTGTTTATGATACCCCAAGTATCTCAGAGAGGGACAACTGAAAATCAGTAGATATGGGAGAGACATTGGGAAGAACTAACTTTGGCAGTCGCTCTTTCATTAGCCCTAGATGAAATATATTTAGGACTTAAAACGATGGAAGTTCCGTGGACAGTTAAATATGGATACAATGCCTAATTTGACTTTTTTTTTCTTTTCCTCCTATTTCAGGGAGTTTTTGTTATTAAAGATAAATGTTTCACTGGCTGGCTGTGGCCAGGTTTTAGACTACTATACCGGGGACCTGACATCTCCTATTTTGTAAATCAGTAGCTTTGGAGAAAGAGGCTTTGTTACAGGGCTTGCATTTATAGTCTTGTATTACAAAGGGAGAAGATGGTACCCTTTACGCTTGGCTCATAGTCTGGTCAAATGGGCTTATTGATACCGAGCCTCAAAGATAGTTTTTGTTTTCTTTCTTTTATTATTATTATTTAAATTATTTCACCCATTCAGGCGAACTCAGGGGTAATCAACTATTAATCTCCACTGATGTAAGTGGTTTAGCTTTTATTTAGTTATAAATGCGACTGTATAAATGTTGTATTAGCTCTGAGAAAGTCGGGATAGCGATGTGGAGAAAATGTTCTGATTTTTAAGTGCTGAAATGCTTGATAACTCCCTAGTATTTTCTTACCTTATAGGTGGGGCTCGTATAGGGGCAGATTAGATTATCCGGCATGTTTACTAAATATTCTGATAGCTAACTTCTAGAAGGTGATAGAGTCAGGCGATTTATGAATTGTAGAGGGGTAAACCTAAAATTTCAGGGATTTGAAGTTGACAGTAAATTTAGGATATATTAGTTACTACAAAGGGGCAATTTACTTAATGGCGGGGGGGGTTCTCAGAACATACATGGACCAAGAATTCAGGAGATGGCTTCGGGCCAGGGGGAAGGTCTTTAAGCTTGAGTTGATAGTGTTTGATGTTAGTAATGGGTTTTGGTTATTTGGGGAGCTAGGGGGACCTAGGCAGCAACTAGTAGGTACACGGGCTAGTCTTGTGATCAAAAATGGCTGACAACATTAAATTTATATCTTGGAACATAAAGGGAGGCAAAGATAACACTAAAAAATATGTGGTGCTAAACCATTTAGCTCATTATAAGCCATCAATAGTTTTCCTGCAAGAGACACATGTCCCCAGCAGTCAAATCCACCATCTGAAGAAAAAATGGGTAGATCAGGTTTATGGTGCAGGATTTTCATCGTCTAAGGGGGGGGAGTAGCAATTTTAATTGCAAAAGGTACTCTCATTTCCTGTTCTCAAACGTTGGTTGACCCCAATGGAAGATACGTATTGGTTTTGGGTAGATTAGAGGGCGTAGAAGTGCTATTGGGGTCAATCTACGGACCGAATCAAGAAAATCCCTCCTTTTTTACAGAGTTAGCCACTGTTATAAGTCCCTTTGCTAACAGACCAGTCATCTTGGGGGCAGACTGGAATCTTGTGCAGTCGAATCCTTGGGATAGGTCGTGGTCTAAAGGGGGGCGCAGGTCTTCAGCACAAAAAGCACTATGGGACCTTTTATCCTCCTTGAGTCTATCAGACCCCTGGAGAATGCTTAATCCTACCTCTAAGGAATATACGTTTTTCTCGAATACACATAAAAGCTATTCCCGAATAGATTATTTTTTGGTTAACCATCAGGCTTTCCCCCTTTGTTACTGAGGTTGCTATTATGAGTAGAGTGATCTCAGACCACTTGCCTGTCTTGTTGTGTTGCCGGCCAATATCGGCAAGTCCAAGAGCCTCTTCATGGTCACTTAATGATGAAATTTTGAGAGACACTCATTTGTTGCAGTGTTTTCGCTCCTTTATGGAACACACAATTGAAGTTAATTGGGGCTCAATTTGGGCAGTAGATAAGGTATGGTCAGCTCTTAAGGCTACATGGAGAGGAGAGCTGATAAGGCATGCTGCAACATGTAAGAGGAGAGTAGGACAGCAGGTTGCTAGTTGTTTACAGAGAATAAAAATTTTAGAGGCTGTAGGTGATGATGTGAGACCATCTGAGTTAGAACATGAATTGGCTGTATTAAGGGCATGGTATGCGAGAACGATAAGAGAAGGGGTGGAGAAACGAGCGTCCAAGTTAAAAGCCACTTACTTAGGGTATGGTAATAAAGCTGGGAGGATTCTTGCCTGGCAATTAAAACAGAGATCGGCGGTTAAAAATGTGGCCGCATTGAAACATCCTTATACAAATAAACTAGTAGTAGACCCGAAAGAGATATTGGATATTTTCTCAGATTTTTACCAAAATTTGTATTCTAGTGCATTGCCCTCATCTGAAAGGAGCCATAATATGGAAACATTTTTTGAGAACCTTCCTCTCCCTTCACTCTCGGAAAATAGCTGTCAGGAATTACGAGCCCCCCTTACTCAAAAAGAGATTAGCGAGGCCATTGACGACCTCAAGCTTGGTAAAGCTCCTGGCCCAGATGGTTTTTCAGCCAAATTTTTTAAAACATTTAAAGACCTTCTGGTTCCACTGCTACATCAACTATATGTTTTTTGGTTAGAATCCGAATCTGGACCCTTCTCTTTTCAAAGCCAAAATCATACTTTTGCCAAAACCAGATAGGCCGGTGGATATCATTGGTAATTACAGACCGATTTCTCTACTCAATATAGATATTAAGATCTATGCTAAGATATTAGCTACACGGTTAAAAAAAGTATGGTTGGAATTGATGATTCCGGAGCAGGCGGGCTTCGTCGATGGCCGATCTTCAGGAGACCACTTCAGGAAATTATTTTATTTAATCTCTGCGTTGGAGCGTCCAGAGCTGGAAGCATCTCTGGTCTCTCTTGACGCAGAAAAAGCTTTCGATAGGGTGGAGTGGGGGTCTTTGTTTTATACTTTATCCAAATTTGGTTTCTCCATTGAATTTATAGAACAGGTTAAGGTTTTGTATACCTGTCCATCAGCCAAAATTCTTTGTAACAATCAGGTCTCAATGACTTTTCCTTTGACTCGGGGTACCCGTCAGGGTTGTCCCTTTCCCCTATCTTTTTAATTTATATCTTGAACCATTAATTAGAGCTATAAATATAGACAGCTCTACATATGGGATTTGTTTTGGAGACTGTGAATATAAGATATCTGCCTTCGCAGACGACATTCTATTACATGTCCGGTCCAGTCAGGTCTCTCTTCCCAGGGTGTTTCAAATTATCAGTGAGTTCAGTCAATTTTCAGGATATCATTTAAATAAGGGGAAAACGAAAGTTCTCCCATTATCCCCCCTTTTGCAACCTAGTTGGTGTTTGTCTTTGGATCTAGAGTGGCAACCTGAAGCTCTTCATTACCATGGTATTTGGGCCTCTAAGAATCTGGGGGAACTGGTGGATTTAAATCTTAAGCCTCTGCTAAAATCAATTAAAGAAAACTTAAACAGCTGGTCAAAACTTACGCTTTCCTTTTACGGGACAGTTAATGCTATAAAAATGATGATCCTCCCCAAGAACTTCTATCTGTTTAGTAACCTTAATGTATACCTTCCAAGATCCTTTTTTAAAACAATCACCAAATATGTTGTTGACTTTTTATGGCTGGGGAAACCCCCTCGCAGGGCGTATGTTAAATTGACTTACTCAGGTAAAATAGGCGGCCTCCAACTTCTAGACTTCTATTTGTATTACCTAGTATGTCATGCGGTCAAGGTGGTCCCATGGTTGCTAGAGGCAAACAAGGAGGGTCCTAGTCGAATTCTCAATAAGGAAATGGCGAGGCAGGGAGGACTAGATGTGGAAGCCTGTCTGTTTGCTTCTTGGACAAAGATTCTGGGTAAGCTGAGAGATACCCCACTAGGTTGGAGTATTAAGGCCTTACATCAACTGTATGCTTTAATGAAGATTCAATATGTTAAGGATGTAGCACAACCTATTTTAAGAAACCCCAATTTCTCAGTAGGGAGGCAGATGTTGAAAAGGATCACAGGGAATGAGCCTAATAATTACAAACTTGGAGACTTCCTTTCCCAGGGTTCATTGATGTCATCTGCTACACTGGCAGAGAAATTTAATGTGCAAGCTAAAGACAGACTTACCTGTATCAGATCCAAGGAAGAACAAGTTCCTTTCTCAAAGATGGCAAAGGGACAGCAGAAGCAAGTGGCTTGCTGGAAGCAATGAGGGATTTGACGTGCTTGGGGAAGCCTTTCTCTAAATTATACAAACTGATTAGAGCTAAAAAAGAAGCCAATATCTCCCCAGTTTCATTCTATTGGGAGACTAGTTTGTCTCTTGGATGGACCGGAGGGGACATGGCGGGAGATATGGGTCAATGTTTACTCCTTTATTAAACGAGATAGATTAAGGAGTCTACAATTCTATCTTCTTCACAATCTCTACCTTTCCCCGGCAAAGTTAGCATGGGTGCATAAATCTTACTCACCCAGGTGTAAAGTGTGCAACTGTCCTGTTGCAACAACATTTCATATACTTTGGGAATGCCCCAAGGCAGTGAAATGTTGGGACCAAGTAGCTGAATGGTTGGTTCCCTTTATTAACTTGGGTGCTTACCTAAATGTTGAAGTTTGTTTTTTTGGATTATATAGCCATTATTTGAGTAAAAATGTTAAACATCAACTAGCATTAGTAGCTTTAGTGACAAAGCTAATGCTGCTTCGTTATTGAGTAGTGACGGCTCCCAACCTACAAAGAATGGTGGAGCAATTTCTTACGCATTAAATGCTGAAAGATTTGCTGCTATTTTGCATGGAGCGGTAGAGAAATTTAACTGCGTTTGGGATAACTTTTTGAGCCTTCTGAAAGATAGATTTGGTTATTGATAAACTGAGAACTCTCCCTATTCTTTGGTTTATTCGACTTATAATAAGGATAGGTGGCTCAGGTCATATCATTAACTCTGCAGAGCTCTCTGCTTCCGTATAGTTCAAGTGAATAACAAGTAAGTCTATTGTTTAATGTGTGTTAACGAGTAGTTAGAAGTATTGAATCATCTAAAGAGCAGTATGTTAAGGTGCTTATACCTGGGTGATGACTACATGCAAGGTTTCAAGAGTAAACAGTGGTAAATGAGCCATAATTTTCTTGTTGGGCCTTCTAGGCCTTGAGTTAGAACTACTAGGTTGCTGCCTAGGGGTAGGGGGAGGGGAGGGGGTAGGAGGGTGGGGTGGTGGACCCTTCCTGGAACAGTCTATACATTAAATGCCCTCTTTATATTATTTAATATGGTTGGGGACCACTGCCATTTATTTGTGTATGTGTGTCATTGTTTTATTTATTTGAGGTGTATGTTATTATTATGTATAAGTTGTGCAATAAAGTATATCTATTTGCAAAAAAATAAATTCTTCCTCACGTTTCCTCTGAATTGTCCTCCCTCCAACTTCATCCCATACCCTCTAGTCCTGGAATAGCTTTTTCACTTAAAAATAGTGTATTCCTGCACCCTGTTCCTCCCTGTAAGATACTTGTATGTCTCTATCATATCCCCTCTCTGAGTCCTCTCCTCCAGGGAGTACATGTTCAGTTCTTTCAACCTCTCCTTATAGGACTTGTGATGCAATCCATGTACCATTTTGTTGCCCTTCTCTGAACCTTCTCTACCCTGTCTATGTCCTTACGTAGGTATGGTCTCCAGAACTGTACACTGTACTCCAGGTGGGGCCTCACTAGTGTCTTGTATAGTGGAATTATTACCTCCCTTTTCCTGCTGGTGATGCCCCTGCCTATGCATCCCAGCATCCTATTTGCTTTCACCTGCTGCCTTGTCACACTGTTTCCTACCTTGAGGTCATCAGAGATGATAACCCCAAGATCCCTTTCCGCTTGGTGCATGCTATATCCTCACCCCACAACTGATATATTGTGCCAGGGTTTTTGTGTCCATATGCATTATCTTGCACTTCTCTGCATTGAATTTCAACTGCCAAACCCCTGACCATTCTTCAAGTTTCTGCAGGTCCTTCTCATTCTGTCTACACCCTCTGGTGTGTCTACTCTGTTACAGAGCTTTGTGTCATCAGTGAACAGTGAAATTCTGCCTTCTAGGTCCTGCACAATGTCACTGATGAAGATGTTGAATAGGACCAGTCCCAGCACTGATCCCTGTGGTACCCCACTGGTCACTCTTCCCTCTGTGGAGTGACAGCCATTTATCACCACCCTCTGTGTCCTGCTGCCCAGCCAGTTACCTACCCACCACACTACTGTCCTGCCCACACCCATATTCCCCAGTTTGTGTAATAGTCTTCTATGTGGCACATTGTCAAAGGCCTTGCTGAAGTCCAGATAGGCCATGTCCTCTGCCCTCCCCTGATCCACCTCCCTAGTCACCCAGTCAAAAAATTCAACGAGGTTGGTCTGACATGACCTCCCCCTGGTGAAACCATGCTGTCTTGGGTCCTGTAGTCCATTGACAACCAGATGTTCCACCAATCTCTCCTTCAGTAGTGCTTCCATGATCTTCCCCACTACCGAGGTGAGGCTGACTGGTCTGTAGTTCCCCACTTCCTCTTTGTTCCCACTTTTGTATAAGGGGACTACATCTGCTATCCTCCAGTCTTTGGGTACCTCCCCTGTTTCCAGTGATTAGCTAAACAGAATAGCCAGAGGTTCAGCCACCACCTCTGTCATTTGCAGGAGAGAGGTTTGTATGATGATCCTGAGCTATTACACCAGCTGAGCTGAATACCCTCTCGACACTCACACTGGAGGGTGGGCATGTCAGATACTTCAGTGCCACAGCGGTCAGCTCTGCCCAATCACTGACCTTTCCACACCAGTATAAAAGGGGATCATCAGTGATTGTCAGATGCCTGTTGTAGAAACATAGACTTTGACGGCAGATAAGGACCACTTGACCCACCTAGTATGCCCATTTCCCTACCTACAGGATAAGCCGCAGATCCTAGTTAACCAGCAGCCTATTTCTTCCTAATCCCACAAGAATTGCCTTATGTCTGTCCCATGTATTCTTGAATTCTCCCACAGTTTTAGACCCCTCAACCTCCTCAGGAAGGCTGTTCCATGCATCCACTACCCTCTCTGTGAAAAAATACTTCCTCACATTACCCCTGAACTACTTCCCCTCTATCTTTAAATTGTGTCCCCTTGTTCTTGCATGTCTCTTTTTCTGAAAGATGCTAACCTCTTGGACTTTGTTGATTCCACTGAGGTACTTAAACATTTCTGTCATGTCCCCCCCTCCTTTCCTCAAGGGTATACATATTAAGCTCTTTAATCTCTCCTCATATGGCTTCTCTTGTAGACCCTGCACCATTCTAGTTGCCCTCCTCTGGACTGCCTCTATTCTGTCTATGTCCTTGCAGAGATGGGGTCTTCAGAACTGGATGCAGTACTCTAGATGGGGTCTCACCAACTGTCTGTACAGAGGATAACAACTTCCTGTTTTCTGTTGCTGATGCCTCTCCCTATGCATCCCAGTATACCCCAGCTCTCCCTACTGCCTTCTCCATTGCTTGCTAACCTTAAGGTCATCTGATGTGATTACCCCCAGGTCCCTTTCCTTTTTGTTTTGTTACTACCTCCCCATTGTGTAATCTTCCCTGGTTTTGTTTCCAGGTGCATTATTTTGCACTTCTTTGCATTGAATCCTAGCTGCCATACTTCTGACCATTCCTCCAACCTTGCCAAGTCCTTCTCATCCTTTCCACGCCTCCTTGTGTATCAACCCTGTTGCAGATCTTTGTGTCATCTGCAAAGAGGCATACTTTTCCTTCCAGTCCCTCTGCAATGTCACTTATAAAGACATTAAAAAGGACTAGACCCAGTACTGAACCCTGCGGTACCACACTAGTAACCCCTCTTTCTTCAGAGTGGACTCCATTTACAATTACCTTCTGTGTCCTGTTGTCCAGCCAATGTTTTACCCAGGCTACCACCCTGGGACCCATTCCCGGGCTGGTTAATTTGACTATTAATCTTTTGTGTGGGACTGTGTTTAATGCATTGCTAAAGTCTAGGTAGGCCATGTCCATAGCCCCTCTCTGGTCTACTACTTTGGTCACCCAGTCAAAAAAATCAATTAGACTCGTCTGACATGACTTTCCCCCTGTGAACCCATGCTGCCTTGGGTCCTGTGCCCCACTGGCCTCTAGGTACTCAACAATTCTTTCCTTCAGAAGTGATTCCATCTCTTTCCCTATCACAGAGGTCAAACTGACAGGTCTGTAGTTTCCTGCCTGTGTCTTGGTCCCACTTTTGTGAAGGGGAATCACATCCACCTTCCTCCAGTCCTTGGGTACCACACCATCCTCCCATGAGTGGTTTCACTAGTTCTCCCCTTAATTCTTTTAAAATTCTGGGGTGAATTCCATCAGGCCCCATTGCTTTGTCCACCTTCAGTTTTAGGAGTTCTTTCAGAACCCTTTCTTCTGTGAAAGGACTGGGATCAACCCCCCTATCCAGAGTGCTTCTGTTAATTGGATTAGGTACCTCCCCCTCCTCTTTTGTGAATACTGAGCAGAAATATTTGTTCAGTATCCCTGCTTTTTCACTATCCCCCTCTGCCCACCCACTGTTCATTCTATTCAGCCTCACTATCCCTCCCTTTGCCTTTCTACGCTCCCTGATGTACCTATAAAAGGTTTTCTCCCCCTTCTTAACTGAGTTGGCTATCCTTTCCTCAGTTTGGACCTTTGCTATTGTGACTTTCCTCCCTGCTTCCTTCTGCCTTAAATGGTACAGCTCTCTGTCCTGCTCCTTCTGTGTTTCCTTATACTTCCTGAATGCTATCTTTGTCTCCCTGACTTTCCCTGCCACCTCTTTTGAGAACCATAGTGGCTTTTTCTTTCATTTTGATTTGTTTATTTGCTTCACACAAAGGCTTGTTGCCTCTGTGATGGCAGTTCTGATGATTCTCCATTGTTGCTCCACCCCTCCTTCTAGCCTGTTTGCTAGTGCTTTTCTGAGGCACTTTCCCATCTTGCCAAAGTCAGCCCTCCTGAAGTCCAGTACCCTCACTTTTGTATGGCTTGACTCTGTTGCTGATTTTAACGTGAACCACACTGTTTGATAGTCACTTGTTCCCAGATGGCAACCCACTTCTAGATCTGATATCCTCTCACTGTTCCCATTTGAGAGTATGAGGTCTAAGATTGCTCCCTCATGAGTGGGTTCAGAAACTAGCTGTCTGAGGCATGCCACCTGTAGGGTATCAAGAATGGCCCTGCTCTTGGATGTGGCTGCAGCAAGTGTGCTCCAGTTAACATCTGGCATATTCAGGTCTCTCAACAACAGTATCTCCCCCTTTCTCTGCCATCCTAAGAATGCCACCTATCATATCCTTGTCCATTCCCTCCCCTTGACCTGGGGGTCTGTATACAACCCCTGTGTGGATTGTGGTGTCACTTCCAGTCTCCAAGGTGACCCACAGTGCCTCCTCTCCTCCCTGTTTGCTATTTTGTTCAGTTGCTTTTATCCCTTGCTTTACATAGAGAGCTACTCCTCCCCCTCTTTTTTCTCTCCCTGTCTCTCCTGTAGGTTACGTACTCTGGTATGTTAATATCCCAGTTATGGTTCTCTGTGCACCACGTGACTGTGACTCAGACACATATGACTCAACCATTCACTGTGCCACTCTAAGTCCAGTGGTTGATGCATCATCCGCTTCTCTGGAATCAATTATGTCACAAATTGTCACTTAGGACAAAGCCTCCCAAAGTGGGTTAGCACCAGGTGCTTTTTGATGACAGACCACCTGTAACTGCAGTCCCCTTCCCCTTTCAGGATATGCTTTATACTACTCCAGGTTCACCTTCAGCCTGATTATGCTGCTCAGGTTTCCTGACCTTGGCACATGACCTCTGTGCCTCATGAACCAAGTGCACCAGTTGCCCACTGACAGTTTTTACCTATTCAGGCCCACTCTCCAGTACTAAGGCAATTCCACGTTTGCATCATGGGTCCATCATAGTTGCTATTGCAAAGTTGTCACTACGCTGAATGCTCAAGATGTGATGATTCTGGTCGAATACTGTCAGCATGTGTTTCAGCAACACACTACTAGCACTGTCTCTGGCAACATCAAGGCTATGCTGTACATTCACCCAAGGTCTGCCTCAGCACCTGCAGCAGTGGAATTGATTGGCTAATTGAGGCAGACTCCCCACTCACTGCCTGTGTGGCATGTTTAAAAGGCCACAAGATTGTTATCACAGAGTCCATGAGGCACCACTGTTCAGTCATCATAGACACGGAGGCCTTGGAACTGTCATGGCTAATGTGCATGACAAGATATTCTGAGATGGCTTTGTATTGTTCATACAACCTGTCTGCCATGAATAAAATGGAGTTCCACTGGGGGACAACATCCAGCTTCAAATGGTGCTGAGGCAGGCTGTTTCGGATCTGCAACTGCTGCAGTTGGTCACGGGCCTTTGCAGAGCATGAAAAGTGAGAACAGATACGGCATGCAACTGTCAGCATTTCGTTTATATCAGGGTGTTGCAAAAACTCCTTCACCACAAGATTTAAACAGTGGGCCATGCATGGAACCTGAAAAAAGCCACCATTCGTGATGCATTTCATCACATTTGACCCATTTTCACTTGCTATGAACCCAGCTTTCAGGGACAAGGGATTCAGCCACTTGTCAATTTCAGTCAGTACCAGGTCCAACATGTTTTCACCAGTATGTGAACAGGCCACATTGTGCATAGCAATCGTTGCATGCTGTCGAATTCCTGGAAGATTGCTACCATGACACTCCACCTTACTACACTAATTATTTTACTGCCAACAGCCCAAACAACCCCTGTTGTGTGCAGTTATACACAGATATGAACTCCCTGCTGTTTTGCCACTTGTCCATGTATCCATACTTAAATGGATGAATGAAGAGGAGAAATGTTGAAGGACATGTCTTACTGAGTCGGACACAGTATGGTACAACTCGGGGACAGCACGGGTCGGAAACTATGTCCTGGATGGGACTTCCCATTTGGACAGGCATGTGCAGCAAACTGCAGGAACCCAGAATTCTCCACAAAGGAGAAAGGCAAGAAATCAGTTGCCAGCATTTCAGCTACAGCAGCATTAAGTTCACGTGATATTGTATGATTGGGTGGGTACTTCAGCTTATGCACAAAAACACTCTGTAACGTGAGCTGACAAACATTTTATATGGGGTGTGATGACAAATGGTTCTGCTCTGCGAATCGCAGGTTGTTGTGTAGTGTGGACGTGTGATGAAGACGGTTGCACAGGTGATGAAAAACCCAGACATGCAGTTATTTTCCCAGATTTACCAACAGGGATTGATGTACCACTTGCACTAGACATACTGCATTGACCACCACCACCAACACTGCTACTCTCACCACCGCTGGACATGACTTCAAAATCATTCTGCTCTTCCACCTCATCATGTCTGTAGAAATCCTCTGCTGTTATTTCATCACTACTGCACACATTTAATTTTCTACTTGATGTTACAGTCATGGAAGGGGATAACATGCTCGTTATGGTTGATGACGAGGGTGAACGCCCCACTGTGGTTCAAGTATTAGCTGCCATCTTGTGCTGAGTCGACAGTGCCATGTGCCTGTTCTTAAGTTGTGTATGCTATCCCCCTGTGCCCAGATGGCTCCCCTTTTTACCTTGATTCACACACACCTGGCAAACCTGGTAGATTGCAACTGACTCATCATTTGCATCTTCCACAAAAAAATCCCAAACAAGGGATATTGATGCTCTAGTTATTGCATGTCCCCCCGATGCTGCTTATTGGACTGTTTTTTTTTAAGCCATGAAGTGGGGGGTGCTACATGATTTTTCAGGCAGGACACACTTGGACTGCAACTGACCACCATGAGTGCAACTACCTATCATCATTACTGGGTCATCATCATCAACTGAAACTGGTAAATCACAACTTTTTTGGGGGGGGATGCAAGCAGACCCAGGCACAGCCATCTTGAGTTTCTTTTTCTCTGGTTCTCAACAGGGGTCACTGACATCATCATCATATTTATCAACATCATCCACATCTTCTGCTTCGATGTGGGCACGTGGATTGCATGTTGCAACCACAGCAACATCATCATCAGCAGCAGCACCACCATCACTCAAAATATTTTCACCACACTGCGAATCACAGCATGGCAAATGCATGACCTGAACCATGGTGGAAGAAATGTCACGTTGTGTGTTATCGTTGACATGATGATCAGAATCTTCTTGTTCAGTTATTGGGATGTTACTGGGGAGTATGTCATCATCTAAACTCTCCCTCAATGCCACTGCTTCATACTCCACTATATTTTGGACATGGTAAGCTGGTCAGAAGTGAAACTTGAGGCAGCAAAACACTGAAGGAGAAATACCTTTCCTCACATCAGCAATGCACTTCTGCAACAGTGTACTACTATTATACCCACAGACAATCTTACCACTGGCAGAAGTACCATGGCAAGAAACAGCTTTGCTTGCACGTATCTTTGCGGGCATTTTGGGGGATCTACAGGAACATTCTAAACAAATTTAGATTTTGAACGCTTACTCTGGGTAGGGCCTGGGGTGATTGAGTTGGATGTGAAGCCAAAAACAACTGTGGCTTCAACAACAGATATAAACACAAAGTCAAAATAAGTTCAACTACACCATAACTAACCAGTGGTGTTCTCAAGTCACAAACAGTCCAATCTGGAAAATAAAACCTTTTGCCGGGGGCAATGGCTGCAAATTATGGCAGTGCAAAACCAAGAAAAGATACCACAATGGCAGTACAAAATCATGCAGCTGCAGTGGATAGCAGGTTCATACTGCACCTGCAATTACACTGCGACACAATAAAAAGGTGTATTATTTGGTGTCACATCACACACCGCACACACACTCACACACACACAATTTGTTTACAAGTAATGCATAGCAAATTTAAAACTTCAGTAATATACAACATATTTTAAACATCATCACTGCTGCACCAGGTCCAGACCACAACGCAACACACACAATCATCAAAAAATTTCAACAATTACTGAAAATATTACTGTGTATACATTACCACAGTCAGTTATACAAGAAAAATATAACCAAAAACAAAGAACTCCCTATTTCTCCAACTTAAATCTACCTACACCAGATACCACCCTCTCCCAAAGCACATTTCCACTGCCTCTCAGTACATAGACTGAATGCTGTACATTATCATTCAAAATCCACACACAAACAATAAACGCTCGATGATGAGCATAGGACGGTTTCCTACAATTGATGAACTAAAGTTTCAGCGAAAAAAAAAAGACTCAAAATGGCTTTTTTAACAGTTTTTAGAAGGTTTGAATTACAGAGAGCTCTCAGAGCAGACTGTCTCCTACAGCTTCCTACACAGACTACCCCAAACCGAGCCTGTGCAGAACAATCTAGAACCCATGTGACCCGAAATCCCTTGAATCACTGCAAAATTCACCATTGGAACTTAAAACACAGGAGGGAGGCGAAGCTATTGTTGTTTTCAATGTACTTCACCTTAAAATTTGGTGGAGTAGTGGTTTTAGAGGATGGAATAATGCAAAGTCATTGTCTTGAATGGACTTCACATTACCCATTATAACGTGAAGTACTCTGCTTCGCAATTGCTGAGCACTCCGTAAATTTGCCTTTACTCCATGAATCACTCCATGGGCGAATTGAAACCACTCAGCCCATCTCTACTGGGGACTTCACCCATATGTGGCAAATGACAAGTAGCAAGGGGAACGATATGCATTACTTTTGGGAATGTCCAATTCTGAGACAGTTTTGGACAGAGATTAGACAGCAAATAGAAGAACGGACAGGTATACAGATACCTAATACTCCTATGTCTATTCTGATGGGGATGGACCATGAAGAGGAAGAAGAATGGGACCCCCACCCTAGAGTGATAAGGGTATTACTGCTGCTAGTGAATGTGACAGGGTGACCCCTGTCATGGGTGGGTGCCCTGGTAGGGAGAGGAGGGTCTCCACCTGCCACCCATAAAGTGCTCTAGTGCTATGTTTAATGCAGGCATGCTTTAAAATAAGAACCTGCCTTAAAGGGAAGAGTTAATATACATGGATCTAGTGCTGCCTGTATGATGAAAAGTACAGTTGCAGTACACAGACAGGCAAAAAACAGTAATAAATGTAAATTAGGCAGCTCTATTAAATGTCTGTTTGCTCCTCAGGAAAGCTTGCAAAAAAGGAGCTGTAATGCTACATGTAGATTGGGAAGATGGTAGTATGTTTTGGCAGAAGCAAACAGCTGGCAAGCTGCCAAAATAAAATTGCAGCCGCTGTTCTCTGCCGCCACCTTCAAGTGCTCTTCCCTTAATTCTAACAAACTTATAAACCACAAAAGTAGTTTGGAACCCGAGAGGGAGCTTTTCAAAGAGAAATTAAGCTCTTTGCTTCAGCTTTCAGGGTACAGTGCGCCAGTAAGAGTGAGGGGCTGTCAGACTACCAGAATAAAATTGCAGCCACCATTCTTTATGGAATTGCTTCTACTGGCTGGTAATAAAATGTAGACAACCCTCTGGAGTTGAAAAGTGAGAGAGAGCCTATATGTATGAAAGTAGCTAAAAGCCCCACATTCTCTCTCTCCTCCTGCTGCACTAATGCAGCTACATTCACAGAGCTTTGTAATTTCAACCAGAGCAATACTGCTCCATGCATTCTTTCTTTCTCTCCTGACTTGCCCAAGCATTCCACCACTACGTGTTATCCCTCCTTTTGCCCGACTTAGGAAGAGACCCTTCGGGGTCAAGGGCAACAAATTAGATTAAGGGAGACCCTGTATGTGTGAGAGATGAGATTGTTATAGAACTTGCTAAAAGGTGAGCGTGTGCTCGCTTCTCGTGCTCTTTCTCTCTCTCTCTCTCTTTGCGAGAGTGCTGTGGTGCAGATCAAAGCAGAGCAGCTGAAAACTTTCACTTTCAGCAGACAGCCACTTTGGAATAGTAAATACAAAACCAAATTCTAATAAGAGACAGGGAAGTTCCTTTTATTATTCTTTATTTTTTGTATTTTGCCTTATTATTTTTGAGTTTTAATAAAATGAAAAACGCTCTCAAGTGTTTTTTATGTGTCTTAAGTTTTGGCTGCCTGATTCTATGATTTGAATTACTGTGATCCTTCAACATAATGGTAAGAGGTGTGATTCGAACCAGCCACCAGTGTCTTTGGGGACATGGGTTCGGATCCCATCACTGGAACAGTATTGTTATCAAACACACAGTCACACAGTACATAGCCCTCTATAATGTTTATTCTAAGGTTAGAAAATATGAGGGGGAACCTGAGAGACATTCTTTGTTTCTTCTTTCCTTTTGATCTAAACAAAGAATTTATTTTGTTTTATGTTCTGTGGAAGTACTTCTTTTGTTAAGCCCTTCCTCCAGGCAGAACAAGAATAATAAAACTGTTATTTTCATCCGACAGCTGAAATATTAGACTGTCAGCTATAACTTTCAGCGGGGCCCCTTTTAATGTTGTCTTGCACACACATAAGCAACA
Source organism: Neoceratodus forsteri (assembly GCA_016271365.2). NCBI lineage: Eukaryota > Metazoa > Chordata > Ceratodontiformes > Ceratodontidae > Neoceratodus > Neoceratodus forsteri. The sequence continues at coordinate 32,905,300 of CM028129.1, forward strand.
TACTGGGGTAGGTTGGAATAGCAGGTTTTGGAGGCCCAGTCGTGTTGTGGCCAGTGGTGCCACTGCTTTTTTCGGGCCAGGCTCCATGGCACAAATTAGATTTCATGCTGTCTATGACAGCAGTGCAAAAGCATGTCACCAACTTAAAACGATTTAGCCACTGCAATGAGGGAGCTACCCCTCATTGCAGGGCATGCCTTGCCTGGTGTAACATTTCAATAAATGATGGCGGCTGTCGCCATCCACCTCACAGTCCCAATCAAGCCGATGTCGTGGGTGCCCAATCCCCCCGTCGGCATGCCCTTCACAGTTCAGTTTACAATGGGGGAGCCCAATCCCTGTCAGCATAATGGCCCCCTTATCATTTGTGTTCCGAGGGGGTGCCCAATCCCCCTCAGCATCATGCGTCCCCCTGACACATTTCTGTGCCAGTGGGGGGCCCAGTCTCCCATCAGCTTTGGTCCCTCTCCCCCAAAATACAGGTGGCACACTGGGAGCCCATCCCAGTGTGCTAAAACACACCTGCAAAATAAGAAAACTGACCCACGTTGTCTTTATGTTTTTTTGTTTTGTTTTGTTTTTACCTGAAAAATGAGAAAACGCTGCCTCGACATGTCTGGTGCCCCTCCCCCAACTTGCCCCACCTCCCCACCCTCCCCTCACCCCATACTTACCTCCAGAGCCTGTGCAACAATCTTCGATGAACTGGGAATACGTCTGCACTCTTCAAAGTTGACCGCTAACTGAAGAAATGCCAGTAAGCTGTAAGTTGAGACCAGGAGAAGCTCAGTTGTGATGCGAGTAGGGGAACTGGAAGAAAAAAATAGAAAATGGCTTCTTCTCCTACCGGATGATGGCCACCCGGACCAGTGCCTCCCAGAGCTCCGCAACAGCTGACCCAGCCGCAGCAGCACCCAGGGCCAATGCCTAGGCCATTAGGCCATTTCTCCTCAGAAGAGGAGGACCCACCCAACAAAGGGTTATGTCAGGTTACCCTGAGTTGGCTGCAATGTGGGGTCAAGATCGGTGGATATGACAGGAGAGATGCGAGTCCTTTTGGCAATTGGCCTGAAGGAGAGGTAGGTAAGGGTCGCAGGGGAGATAAATAGATAAAGCAAAAAAAAAAAAAAAAGAAAATCACAGTAACACTGTTCATGAGCAGAGGTCCCAAAATGCCTATGTTGAAAATTTGGTGACAAAATTCCACAAAATGACTATGTTACGAGCGTGCATTGCACAACTTCCATGCACAGTTGTAACTTCAAGAATTTTTTATATTTTTACTTCAGATTTTCAACAGTGCCATTTTTTGCACATCTCTTTATAAACAGTACAGCTGTCATTTTTTACATCCTGCCTGAAATGTGGTTTCGCACAACTGGCACACAATGGCACAGTTGCAGTGGGAAATCAACATTCGGGCAGATTAAGAAAATCATAGTGCCACTGTTCATGAGCAGAGGTCTCAAAATGCCTGTGTTAAAAATTTGGTGAAAGAATTCCAAAAAATGACTGTGTTACAAGTGTGCATTGTGCAGTTTTCATGCATGCTTGTAGGTTCAAGAATTTTTAATATTTACACTCCAGATTTTCAAAATTGCCATCTCTTCACACCTCCTCATGAATGGGGCAGCTGTCCTTTTTCACATCCTGCCTTAACTGTGTTTTCACACGTGGCACAGTCGCTGTAGGAAATCAACATTCTGGACAGATTAACAAAATCACAGTGCCACTGTTCATGAACATAGGTCCCAAATGCTTTCATGAGGTGGGGTCACAAAAAGGCCATGTTGAAAATCTGGAGTGCAAATACCAACAAACACCTGGGGCATTAGGGTTTCTAACCGTAACGTCCCAACCTGTACAGACTACAAGGCATCAGGACAGTGCCTTTGGATTGTCAGCTGTAATGCTCACACCATTGCACCCCCACCCTACAGATATTGACAGGCATCAAGGAGTGCCTTGGACTCTTCGGCCCCAAAGTTCACCCCATTCTGCTATACTGCACCCATCTCAATGTACTTCCTTATGGAATGGGGTGAGCATAAGGCCCAATGACCTCAAGACACAACACAACACTTATCAGAGTCTGCAGAGTTGGGTGAGGTGAAATGGCATGAGCGTTATTGCTGACGACCAAAAGGCACACCTCAATGCCTGTCACTTTCTGCAGGGTGGGGTGGGGTGGGGTTGTCGTTGGTTCCATACTTCACTGCCATTCCTATTATGCATCTCTCTAACTCCTGCACTACCAATGCCAATGCCAGCAAGACAACATTCGGCCTTGACAAATGCTTGTTCTATTTGGAAAGCATTTTATTCAAGGGGTTTCAGGGCACAGCTATAATATCTGGTTCTTGTACCTCTTTCTTATAAGAAGGCATCTCCCTTTGAATTTATTTCAGCCGTCTGTCCCAAGGGGCACTTTGTTTCAGTAAAAGGGACTTCCCTGTCCCTTATTAGTATTTGTTTATCTATTTACTTTTGCAGAGCAGCTGTCTGCTGAAAGTGGATGTTTATAGCCACTCTGCTTTGATCTGCACCACAACATTCTCACAAAGAGACAGAGAAAGAGAGCAAAAAGAGACAGCGTGCTCCCATTTTAGCACATTCCATAAAAATCTCTTCTCTCACACATTCAGGGTCTCTCTTAATCTAATGTGTTGCCCTTGACCCCGAAGAATCTTTTCCTAAGTCAGGCAAAAGGAGGGATAACATGGAGTGGCAGAATGCTTGGACAAGTCAGGAGATAATGCATGGAACAGTATTGCTCTGGTTAAAATTTACAAAGCTCCATGAACATAGCTGCATTAGTGCAGCAGGAGGAGAGAAAGAATGTGGGGCTTTTACTGTAAGCTCCTTTCATATATACAGGCTCTCTCTCACTCGTTCAACTCAAGAGGGTTGTCTACATTTGTATTACCAGCCAGTAGAAGCAATTCCATAAAGAGCGCTGACTGCAATTTTATTCTGGCAGTCTGTCAGTCACTCACTCTAACTGGTGCACTGTATACCTGAAAGCTGGAGCAAGGAGCTTAATTTCTCTTTGAACAGCTCCCTCTCAGGTTGAAAATCACTTTTCTGTGGTTGATAAGTTTTGTTACAATTAAGGGAGATGCACGGGAAGGTGGCGGCAGAGAATGGTGGCTGCAATTTCATTTTGGCAGCTTGCCAGCCACTTGCTCTTGCCGAAACATACTACCACCTTCCCAATCTACATGTGGCATTACAGCTCCTTTTTCACAATCTTTCCAGGGGACCAAACAGACATTTACTAGAGCTGCCTAATTTATATTTATTACTGTTTTTATTCCTATCTCTGTACTGCAACTGTACTTTTTATCATACAGGCAGTACTATATCTATGTATATTAATTCTTCCCTTAAAGGCACTTTCATATATTAAAGCATGCCTGCAATAAACAAAGCACTAGAGCACTTTATGGGGGGCAAGGGGAGACTCTCGTCTCTCTACCACCAGGCACCCACCCATGACAGGGGTCACCCTGTCACAGAGAGGAAATGCATCCAAAACACATGGGTGTCCTGCACAATGTCCACTATTAACATGTGGTTAGAATTGGTGCACAAACTTTGCCCTGTAGAAGGTAACATATGAACTGAAAGAGTGGGGAGACTTAGTTGAGAAGGTATGGGGAACCATAATGAACTCTTTCCCACCAGATGAGGCTATAGTTATGCGTCTAAACACCATAATATGATAGGCAAATAGACTGGAAAGGAGAAATGAGCACAAGCAAACAAAGGATGAAGTGAAAGTAACAGAAAAAGACATACAAACACGATAGGACAAATTCCATCAAGAGAAGATGGAAATGGAAGGATTCTAGAATCTCTACAGTCAGAAGCTAAAATGTTGAATAAAGATTTTAGGTAAAAACTTTTTGTTAAATTACCCTAAAACAGGAGTGAGCAGATTGTAATTGTATGTATAAAATGAAGGACATACAAAATATATGGTTGTCAAAAGGCAGGTGTTAAAATACATACTGGACAAATATGGATTTAAAGTACTTAGGAGGTAATGTATGTACCTGTATGAATATCTGACAGTCAATAAACAAAATTAAAAAAAACAACATGTTCCCTGGTAGCAGACCCTCACCCCCCAATTCCTGATGCTTTAGTAGAAGTGTGGTGGTTTAGTGGAATCCCCCAATGATCCCCTATCTCCCCTGAGAATATTGCAAGGTTTGCACCAGTGGTATAGTGCTCACCCCCATCCCAATCTCCTGTCAAAAAATCAGGTCATCCTCCCTGGTGGTCTAGTGGTCCCCTATCCTCCCTGCTCTGTCAGGCATTGCCCAACCACCCTGCTCCCCTCGTTCCGTTCCCCGATCCTACAACCAGCACTGCCCTCCATTCACCACCATGACCAGTCACAGAATGCACTATCAAGGAGCTGGAAATGGGGAGAGGATAAGAGGGAAGACCACCAAACCAGAATTCAGAATTAAAGGAAACACAATGGGAAAGTTGCCTGGCATCAAAAGAAGGGAGTTAAAGGGCAGAAGAGAGAGAGAGAGAGAGAGGGAGAGAAATGGTGGGTATGAGTGGAACAATCTACAGTAGAACAAAACAACATAAAGAGTGAACGAGGTGCTCCAGTCTGGCAAGTGAGGATCTGGGCGCACCACTATAGACCATATCAACATAATCAAAGATAGGGAGAATCATCTTAAAACAATCTCATGGTAGATAGAGATGTATAAATTTCACTGGCGAAGTGCCCGCGAAGTGGGCACTTCGCCTTGTCTTTCCACTACACGGAGTGGCCAATATGAAATGCTCACTTGCCTTGTAACTATTACTTCATGTTGTCATTCAGCCCCCTCACATACAGTCACCAAAATTAATTTGGATCCCCAAAATGCTACTTTCATGTGTCCAGAAAATTCCACAGTGCTGATTAAATGAAGTGAGAGCGTAACAATAAATGCAAAGTCTCCCAGAATTAATGACACACTCAGAGGTAATGTGAGGAAGTATTTTTTCACAGAGAGGGTTGTGGATGCATGGAATTAACTTCCTGAGGAGTCTGTGGAGTCAAAAACAGTGGTGGAATTCAAGAATGCATGGAACAGTCATAGGGCAATTCTTGGGGCTGGGGGTAGGAGGTAGTAGGCTGTTGGTTAACTAGGATCTGCAGCTTATCCATTGGTTAGGGAAATGAGCAGACAGGGTGGGCCAAGCGGTCCTTATCTGCTGTCAGATTCTATGTTTCTATGTTAGTCATGTGTGCAGTGGTCACACACAGTCACCAGAATTAATGTGCATCCCCAAAATACTACTGTCTTGTGTCCAGAAAATTCCCCAATGCTGACAAAGTGAAATGAGAGTGTAACAAGAAATGCAAAGTCTCTCAGAATTAATGGTGCACTTAGTCATGCATGCAGTGGTCACACACAGTAAATTTTCAAAATAAGCCAGCACTCCATGGCATAAAAAAACAGCAGAACTCACATTAGCTCCAAAATGCAGAAATTAATTTGGCCTTCCATGTGCTGCACCAAGAACCCCAGTGCTTCAGCAGTCACGCCTTCATTAGGGGGTGTAACAATAGGAGCAATGTTTCCTAATTTTATACATCATAGCAGTGACATCATATTAATCTGCCCTGTGAGAAAGATGGCGGCCATGCCGTGCTAGTCATCAGAAACAGGATTAGAGTTGTGTTTTTCATTTAGTTTATTCCTGCTTTTTGTTTATTACATTTTTAGTCGTAAGTTCAGTTCATTTTTAGTTGATCGTTCTTCTATTACACCAGTCTGTATTTGAGAACTGTGCCATTTTTCTATAAACAGGAAAACTGGAGTAGTGGACATCTCTACTATCATCTGTGCTCTGTCTGTGATCTGTTTACGATTTGGAATTGGAAAGAGCTATTACCTGTGGAGTCCCTGATATTGTTGTGGAGAGGAGTGTGGACAGCAGGGCGGGAGTGTGGAGAGCAGGAAATAGAGTCCCAATGGTGGAGCGAGGAGTGACTTTGATTAAGCAGTGCTTGACTCAGGGGCAGACGCTGGTGGACTGTGGGGAAGAGTTCCTTCCTGGCCCCGACCGCAACCTGGTGGTGTGCTGTGGTGCTGCTGCCATTGGGCTGCCGCATCTACGGCACTTCCGCTTTTGCAGCTCGGTAGCTGGTGGGCAGCCATAGCAGGGAGTGGGTCTAGGAAGAGGTTATGGGGTCTGGGTGGGCCCTTCCAGGATTATCTGAGTATTGGCTGTGATTTAGACATCTTTGGCACCTGAAGCACAGTTTCAGCCCTGTTGTCAGCTGATGTGAGGAATCCGGTGGAGTGGTGAAGTGGAATTTTAATTTCCTGGGTGCCCTAGCTTGGTTTTCCTTGCTCTCTGACTTGATTCTCACAGTGAGTTTTGTTTTCGGCTGCAGACTGTGTGTACTTTTTCTGGGACTTGAGATCACTGTTGGGGCTCTGTTGGTTCTCGGGTGGAGGCGAGAGCCCATGTGAGAAACTGAACAGTGCTACCATTCCCTGGAGGTGTGATCTCCTGGGTACATTCTGTGACTGATGAGGGGTCTGCCATTTATTGTTTCTCGAACTGGTTTCCACTCGTGAGAGGGGTGAATTACCCTTTGGCCGACTCTGTGCTCCGATTCACTTGTGACTCTCAGATTTTAGCTCTTTATCCCTTGTTGGAACAGGCAGTTTTGAGCTCTTTCTTCTTATTATTTTGAAGATTTAGAGCTCATCGATTCAGACCTGGACTTGGACTATTTGTCAATTAATTTTAGCTACGCAGTTTCTTTTTTTTTTATTTTGAAAGAGTATTCTGTTTTCAGCATATTTGCACTGTGTTGAGACTTTTTTCTGCAAGGGAGGGTTGATAGTATTTAGCATCTTAAACTATAGTTGTTGGATGGGTGTTTTGGGGTGGGGGCAGGTTGGGTATTAAGTTACTAGTGTATGTGTGGGTGTATGAGAGGAGTGTGTGATGCAGAGTGTGTTTGTGGGCTGTGTTTTGGACTTGGGTTTATGTAATTGGCAGGATGTGTCTGGGAAGGTATGAGGGCCTGGGGAGGGGCTAGAATTGTGTATGGGGTCCCCAGTTGTACAATCTACAGCCTTTTGTCAGCCTCCCAGTGTCTGCTAGTATGGCTAGGTGCTGTAAGGAGGTTGGAATAAGGAGGAACCGTTTCACTCGCCTGGGTGGGTGCCCCATGTACTGCGGGTTGGTGGTAGGATTGAGGTAGTGGGAGTAGAAGGTGCCCGGGGGTTAGATGGGTTCTGGAGAGAGGCCAGACATGTTTAGTTCCCATCACTAGGGTTCCCACCAGACCGAGTGGGCAGGTAGCCAGAGGGGCTGCACTATCCACCAATCCCCTGAGGGTGGTGCTTTGCAATGCCAAATCAGTCAGAAACAAGACTGCAATTATAGCAGACTTGTTTTCTTTGACCGATCTGGCTTGCATTATGGAGACCTGGATTGGTGATGATGCTGGCCAGGTTTTAGAGGCTGCCGTCCCGTCTGGATATACTGTGGTGCACTGCCCCAGAGTGGAACACAGGGGAGGAGAGGTAGCCATCTGTTTTAGATCTGAACTAGGCTTCACCCTACACCCAATGGGAACATTGCATTCATTTGAATGTGTGACCATCCATGGGGGTCTGGGCGCAGGCTGCCTGATTCTTTTGATTTATCGCCCCTCTGGGACAGTGGGAGACTTTCTTCAGGAGGTGGCCGATTTCATGGTCAGTGAGACGTTGGAGGCCCCCAGATGTTTAATGCTGTGGGTCTTCAAAGTCTGGGCCGACAGTAAATCATCTCGGCTTGGTTCCAACTTCCTCCAGACAATGTCTTCCTTGGGCTTTGTGCAGGGTGTTTCCTCCATAACTCATCTGGGTGGCCACGTGTTGGATCTGGTGTTCTCACTGAGGCTTGAGATTAATTGTTTCAGGGCTGATTGGGTCATTTGGTCCGATCATTATACGGTGAAGTTCTCATTTGGGGCATCCCCCGGTAGCCCTCCCCCTGCTGAGATGGTCAGCTATCGCCCTTTGCAGGGGTTGGCCCCTGAGGGTTTTTTGGCAGTAGCTGGCCTATCTAGTGTGGATAGTGCATGTGTTGGGGGTGTGTGCGTGGCAGTGGATGCCTATAATAAGAAGCTTGCTGGTGCACTTGACTCCCTCGCACCAGTTCATGTATGACCCAGGTCTTCTTATTTGAGGTCCCATTGGTATGATGGTGAGCTCAAGGGGTTGAACCTGGGTCATAGATTAGAGCACTGCTGGTAGAAGTCTGGCCTGGAGGTGGACAAACTGGTCCTGTGTGTGCACTATGGTGCATACCAGGGATCAATCAACCATAAGAAGGCAGAATTCCTGTCTAGGGAGATTCCTGTCTACAGCCGAAGGTAGCCTTTTCTAATGCATTGTGTGAAGAGTTTGCTTGGTTCTTCTCAGACAGGGTGTCTGCCATCAGGCAGAGGATTCTGCCAGTGGGTCAAAATTTGTCCGACAGCAGTTGTCATGGGCATCCAGAGAGCTCTCCTCCTGGTTGGGGTGAGTTTAGACCAGTGGAGGTGGCTGAGGTCATTGAGATTGCTTCCAAGCTCCGGCACACCTTTTGTGAACTGGACCTGGTGCCAACTTGTTTCTTAATGAGATGTGTTAACTCCGTTGGCCCGGTATTTGCATTGATTGTCTGGTGTTCCTTGCCAGAGGGGGTCTTCCCCGATGTCTTGAAGGAGGCATTAGTGAGACCCCTTCTGAAAAAAACATCACTAGACTCTGAGATCAAGGCAAATTACCGTCCTAGCTCCAATCTTCCATTTTTGGGTAAGATTGTGAGAAAGTGGTGGCACTTCACTTTGAGGAGCATCTCATGGCCCATGATTTATTCGAGCCACTCCAGTCTGGGTTTCATGCAAGGCATAGCACAGAAACTGCACTGATTTGGGTGTATAATGACCTTCTTTGGGCTAGAGATTGAGGTGAGGGAACAATTCTTGTTCTCCTCGATCTCTCTCTTCAGCATTTGACATAGTTAACCATCAGGTGTTATTTGACCACCTAAGGGAATTCTGCGGACTTGCCAGCATGGTCATCTGCTGCTTTGAGTCCTTTCTATCTAACAGGAGGCAAAGGGTGGTGATGGGGAATTTCTCCTCCTCCCCGGCCACCTGTTATGCAGGGTTCCCCAGGGCTCGGTCTTGTCACTAATGTTCTTTACCATGTATATGCTGCCCCTGGGAGAGCTCATTAGGAAGTATGGTACAGCTTGGATTTTCATTGCTATGCCGATGACACCCAGCTGTGTTTTTTCTTTGCCCCTGGAACATCTTGCACAGTGGAAGTGTATAATAGCTGCTTCATTGAAATCAATGACTGGATGGCCTCCAGCTGGTTGCGACTGAACCCCGATAAGACGGAGGTACTGGTGGTGGAGTCGCACAGAGGGCATGATAGGTTGGCCTCTGGTGTGGAGACAGGGCTTTTTCTTGGCTCTGTACCATTGATGACCTCCTCTAGGGTGCGGGATCTGGGCATTATTCTGGACCGTAGACTGACACTTGAGTTTTAGGTGTCTTCCACTGTCTGTACCAGCTTTTATCATCTGAGGAATATCACCAGGATAAAGCCCCTAGTTCCACCACAGGACCTCCCCACCTTGGTACATGCCTTTGTGACATCCAGGTTAGACCACTGTTATGCACACTATCTTGGGGTCTCTGAGGGTACCCTGCACCAACTGCAGCTGGTGCAGAATGTGGCAGTGAGGTTGTTGACTGGACAGTCTAAGTACTGTCATATCACTCTGGTCCTGCGTCAACTGCACTGGCTGCCAGTTAGGTGGAGGGTCCTCTTAAAGGTCAGCTTACTCACCTTTTATGCCCTACATGGACTGGGCACTGGTTATCTGAAGGACCTTCTCATTTCTGCTGTCTCGACCAGCCCCCTCCTCTATTCCTATAGTGGTCTTCTTGCGATTCCAAGGATGAGGTTAAAAACAGCTGCTGACAGAACATTTAGTGTCACCACTCCCATCCTGTGGAATTCGCTTACTCGAGCTGTTAGGGAGGCCCTTCTGTGGAGGTATTCAAGGCCTGCCTCAAGGCCTTCTTGTATAATCTGGCCTTCCCAGATTGTGTATTATAGTCCTTGCTGTTTTAGAAACTATGTTAGGTTAGTACTGGCTTTTTAGGCATTGGTTTCTATTGCCTAAGTTACTGTTTGTATATATATATATATATATATATATATATATATAGTGTTATATCTGAGATATTGTTATGTTTTATTTAGAATGTATAGTATTTATTTTCTTTTAAATGTTCAGTGCCCAGAGCCTCTGGGATGGGAGTCTCTTAAATAAAATTTGCCTTGCCTTGCCTTAAAGTGACAAACAGTGCACATTATACAAAATACAAAATATATGAAAAATCCCGACACAACACACTTGTATACAATGTTACCTTAATACAAATATCATAAATAATTCTACTTGTTTACCATAACATTGTAAACTTGATTCAAAATATCATAGTTCATTATTCTTATTACTTTATTTTTCAAAGTACAAAAGAGATTCATTTAAGTTTAAATGAAGCAGAGACTCAATAGCTAAGGAACAGCTGGAGAGAACAAAGAAAAAGAAAGAAAAAATAAAGAAAATTACAAATAATATATAAAGAGAAAAAAAACGGGGATAAAAGGGGAAGAAAAAAGGAAAACATATAAAGCTAAAAAGAGAAAAAAGGAAAGAAAAAAGAAAATACTGTAACAACGGGGATTCAAGATAATCAGCTGACACACTTAATGCACAGATGTAATCACCACACTGTTAGCATCTCCATTAATAAATTGTGCATATAGATAGCTTAAGTTCTGACAGTAAAATGAAAAAATTATTACTTTCTCTTAAGAAATGGTTTCAGGTCCCACTGCTCATTAAGACCATCAGGTCTCACACTATAGATCCACTCACTTTCCTTCTTAAGGAGTTCATTAACTCTGTTCCCATCAGATGGTAGAGGGCCCTGTCTGTCAATACCTATGAATTTAAATCCTTTAATGTTTCTCAAAAAATGCAAACCTACTGGTGTGTCTTTGTTACATTCACAATGTTGTAAATGTGTTCCTGGATCCTGGTCTTCAACATTCTTGTAGTACGCCCTATATAAACTAAATTACATGTACACCACAAGATGTAAACCACAAACGTGGTATCACAGTTCATGAATGCTCTAATTTCAAATTTTACAGTAGTATGTGGATGCACAAATTCTTTTCCAGCAACACGATAGCAGCATGTAATACACTTTTGGCATTTAAACATCCCTTTTAGTTTTGGGTCCAGCCATGTTTGATGTATTTTAGCTGGTGGAATTTGACTATGAAGCAACTTCTCCCTAATACCTGGACCCTTCAAAAAAGTAATTCTTGGTGTGAGTCCCGCCACTTCTGCCAACTGTCTATCTGAGTGTAATATATGTCAGTTCTTGTAAATGACATTACCTATCTCTCCAGACCAATTATTAAATTCTTAAATTCCAGAAAATTCCCTAGTGCTGACAAAGTGAAATGAGAGCATAACAAGAAATGCAAAGTCTCCCAGAATTAATGGCATACTTTGTCATGCATGCAGCGGTCACACACAGTCACCAGAATTAATGTGCATCCCCAAAATGCTACTGTCTTTTGTCCAGAGAATTCCTGACTCCAGATGAAGAGAAATTTATTTTTATTTATTTAGTTAGTTTTTGTTTACTGGGTAAGTGCAGTAGCCATAGCAATGACTATTTTCAGGCATGACCCAGGAGGATACAGTACAAACAAAGCAGGCAAACATCACAATACAAGTTTGACATAGTTAACAATAGTGCACATAGTAGGTAGAAAAATTTGCTACAGACAAGGTTAAGCTAAAAACAGTTTCAAAAATATACAGAAACAGTTCAATAAACCAAGGCTACATAACATTGTTACATTTGAGGAAAAACAAAGAACAGATTGTAATATTATAGTAATTCATATGGGATTGATATAGGGAAAAATAAGGAAGGGATAAGGGTAAAGGAGATAGAAGTAAGTGGCCAGGAAAAGGGTTGAGGACGAGGCAAGGTGAGAGGTGGGATAGAAACAAATAGAGGAAGTGCTATCTGTTAGTAAGGCAACTCAGCAGTGGCATGGAGAGATAAGGCTGGAAAGGAAAATTATTGGTTGTGAGGCTGAAACAGGAGCACTTGCAGGAAGTGTCGAGATGGTTATGCAACCCTTTCTTAAATGAGACGTGGGATGGGGATTGGCACAAGGCTAAAGTTGGAGGGAGTTCCAGTATTGGGGGGCATGACAGGCAAAAGCACTTGCGCCTTTGGAGGTATAATGTCTGGGGATGAAAACAGGGGCTTTGTCTGCAGATTGCAACCCATAGCTAAGTGTCATATTTTAGAAGAGGCCCGTCAGGGGGTTGGGCTTTTGTAGTCAGACAATTTTGTCAATGACAGATCTGTAAGCATAAAGCCTTCACTCAGGAGGAGGAAGCCATCCCAGATCTGAATAAAGGAGACAGTGGTGTTTCAGCCAATGAGAGGAGGATGCGTGGCAACAGATATTGTTGTATGTGACATCCCACTTCTGAAAACTTGATTTGCACACAGAGGTATATGTGGCAATACCATAAGTAAGTGAGGGTAGGTGTATGCCACGGGCAATGGCAAGCCAAGCTGAGGGGATGAGCACATAGCTGGCACAGTAGGCTATTCCAAGTTTAGTGTTTATCAGCTTGCAGGTCTGTTGGATGAGTAGATCAAAGTTTAGTGATGGATCAAGTGTGACGCCCAGATATTTAAACAAATTCACCACTCCAACTGTTGAATTATTGGAGTAGGAGACTTTAAATTTAGGTTGTGAGTGCCTGAGTTGGCATTTGATCCAAATAGCATAGCTTGGGTTTTGGACTCACTAAGGACAAGTTTGTGAATAGACAGCCATTGTTGGATTAGTTGAAAGTCAAGAGAGAGTTGTTGAATATTGTCATCAATTCTTTTGGCACTACTGTATAGCACAATGTCGTCCACATATAGCAGGGAGGCTGTCCTGTGGAGGTTGGTAGTGATGTTATTTATGAAGATAGAGAAAAGCAGTGGCCAGAGGATGGACCCTTGCAGCACCTCAGTGTTTATGGTGGTCTTGCCAGAGAGGGTAGAGTTATATTTCACAATTTGAGTCCTGTCAGATAGGTAGCAACCAAACCATCTTATAATGTTAGACGAGAAGCCTCATGATGTATGGGAGGCTAAGAGGATGGATTGATCAACTAGGTCAAACACCTTAGCCATGTCAATGAAGATGGCCCCAGTAAGAAGACCAGAGTCCATGGCCACTAGGGTATCTGACGTAAATTTGAGAAGGGTGGTAGAGTGCTATGGCCCTTGTGAAACCATGCTGGGCAGAGGTAAGAAGGTAATATTTCTGGAGGAACTCAATTGTTTGAGCAGCTACCAGTTTCTCAAGAATTTTATTGAGAACTGACAGGATGGCTATGGGCCTTTAGTTTGAGGGATCATTACATTCTCCTTTTTTGAAAACAAGGGTAATCCTAGCTACCTTCCATATATCAGGAATATAGCTCTGGCACAAGGAGAGTGTGAAAATCTTGACTAGGGGAGCAGAAATGAAGGGGGCAGCAAGCTTTAAGAGCTTGGGTTCTAGATTGTCTGAGCCAGCTGCAGTGTAGTCTGAGATGTTGTTTAACAATCTCAGTACATCTCCTCTTGAGACTGCCTTGAAAAAGAAATGAGGACCATTTACAACTGATGGGTTGGTTAAGTTTTATTGGGCTGGGAAAGAGAAGGAGTAGTTAGTTAAGTCAGAGAATTTGTCATTGAAAAAGCTGGCAATGGTTTGGGAATTATTGCAGTGTACGCCATTTAGTGACGTCATTAGGGTGGATGCCAGATTGGAAAAAAGAAAGAATTTAATGTGGGGCAAGAACTTTTTTGAGTTTCCCTAGTATGAGGACTTCATTTCTCCCTGCAAGGTATGAATCTTGATCCAGTAACTCATCCAGATCTTTTAGACCATTGGATGGGTGGGGGGGTTGTAGGCACATACAATATGTTGTTTTTTGGTGACAGCATAAAATGGAAAGAAAAGTAATTCATGCCACTCACAGTCATGCGTCCACACACTCCAATAAGAACTACAGTATGTCCCCTGCTGCTGCTTTTGGAATTTCATGTAATGCTTCTTGACCTGACTGGGCTGATGCACAGTGTCTTGCCAAATGATGTGCTAGAAGGATGACTTGACCATTGAGTTAACTGTCCATGATGATGTGACAATGCTGTTGGTTGCCCAGTGATGATGTGATAATGCTGATGGTTGCCCAGTGATGATGTGATAATGCTGATGGTTGCCCAGTGATGATGTGATAATGCTGTTGGTTGCCCAGTGATGATGTGATAATGCTGATGGTTGCCCAGTGATGATGTGATAATGCTGTTGGTTGCCCAGTGATGATGTGATAATGCTGATGGTTGCCCAGTGATGATGTGATAATGCTGATGGTTGCCCAGTGAGGATGTGATAATGCTGATGGTTGCCCAGTGATGATGTGATAATGCTGATGGTTGCCCAGTGATGATGATGTGATAATGATGATGGTTTCCCAGTGATGATGTGATAATGCTGTTGATTGCCCAGTGATGATGTGATAATGCTGTTGATTGCCCAGTGATGATGTGATAATGCTGTCGGTAGCCCAATGTCTGCTGCACTGACCCCCAACAGGAAGGATGCCCTCTGTGTGAACACTAATACTACCCTTGGTAAGTTAATGTACCTGGCACCATCATGGTTTTCCACAGAACCTGAGTTTACCTTAAATGTTCATATCCTATAGCTATATATATATATATATATATATATTAAATATATATACATATAATCATTGCTTTTTCTTTATCACAGGTCATATAGTCAAACTTGTGGTGTGCATTTCTTGGCTTGATGAGGAATTTTGGAATTGGAATACTGTCAAGCCAGTGAAGGTAAGTATTTTTTTTGGGGGATAATTTAAAAAAAGATAAAAAAGATTCATCAGTGTTTTGTTCATCTTTACAGGTCTTCAGCATATCATCAGAACTGAAAATAAATGACTGCTGTGATTAGTGAAGAACGTAATTTGTCTCATGATGAGTGTCTGGTGTGACATGATCAATGATATTAAACTGTACAGTAACATGAATACCTATGGCTGTACTTCCCTGACCTGTACCACACAAAACTACCTGATTTGAAAACTCATATCAACGAGTACAATGGAGACTGAAGCACAGACCCGAGATACTATAAAACAGGCTTACGTGTAACTAACTACAAAAGAATTTACAGTTTTGTGATTCATGAATCTTGACCATGAAGATGAAGAACGCGATTTGTATCGTGAGTGACTCATGATGATCACCCTGATCAATCAATGGGTACAATGTTCTCGCAGAGACATGCATCACACCAGTACTCTGAAGGTAAGCCAAAAAAACTACTGTGACTTAAATTACAGATGTAGTTCAGGATCTAAGGAGATGCAAATGCACTGTTGGAGATGCAGACACAAAGGCACAAGAACACCTAACCAGTGCTCTCAAGTCACAAATCCAAATCTGGAAAAGAATACCTTTGCTTATGGGGGGGGGTTGCACGCAGTAAATGTCCACTGTCAGTAAAGATACCACAAACAGTACGAAAATTAATGTAGTTGCAGTGGGATAGCAGGTTCACACTGCTGCAATTACTCTGTGGCTCAATAAAATGTGTCTAATTTGATGGCACGAATCACACACACACACACACACACACACACACACACTACACTACAAGTAATGCGTAGCAAATTGAAAACTTCAGTAATATAACCAAATATTTTAAACAAACTGAAATTATGCACTGCTGCACCACTGTGTACATTAACAGTTATACAACAAAAATATAACTAAAACAGAAAGACTGCCTTTTTCTCCCAGTTTTAACCTACCTCCACCACAGATACGCACCCCCCCAAGCACACTTCAAGTGTCTGCCAGTACATAGACTGAATGTCCTAAATTAAAATTCAAAATCCACACACAAACAATATACACTCAATGATATGAGCACAGGAGGGTTTCCTACAATTGATGTACTAAATTTTGAGCAAAAAACAATTGTTCAAAAAGGCTTTTTTAACAGCTTTTAGAGGATTTGAATCACAGAGCACCGAGAGGAAACTATCTCCATCTTCCACTACATACACACTACACAGAACTAAGGCTGTGCAGAACAATCTAAAGCCCATGTGACCTGACATCCACTGAAGCACTGCAAAATTCACCTTGGAGCTTAATAACAAGGCAAAGTGATCTGAAGTATATTGATTTCAATGTACTTTGCCTTAAAATTGGTGGAGAAGTGGTTTGGGGAAGGCGGAATAATGCAAAGTCATTGGTTTCAATGGACTTCGTGTTCCTTATTATGACCCAAAGTACTCCACTTCTCGATGTGGACCACTTAGCAGATTCTGCTATACTTCGCGAATCACTTTGCGGAGCAAATTTTGACCACTTAGCCCACCACCAATGGTGGACAGGAAGCGGAATAGTTTTTTTCCTGTACAGTGCTCCAAGTCTGGGGTTAAGTTTTTGATGAATGGCATCAATATGAACCAATAAATCAAGATGACAGTTGAACCAAACTCCAATGTAGTTAAAAGAGGATACATCCTCAATGAAAGCACTATCCAGGGTGTGAAATACAAGGAGGGAGGAGAGTCTGGAGAGCCTCTGATGGGTACCAAGAGTCATATAAACTGTTTTTTTTGGCATCTGTATTTGGCATTTCTAAGCAAGTAATAACTGATGCAGCAGCTAATCAGAGCAATGTGCATATTTGTACACTTAAAAAACAAGTCATTTCCCCCTTACTAACACAATTAGACTTGTAATTGTAATGGAACCCACAAGACTTGCAATTGTAAGAATGACCTCACAGCCTGTCATTTGCTATGGATTAATGACCAGCTAGAGGAGGCTGGCCCTTGGCTGTGGCTTGGGCCACCCTTCCCCCCCTAGCTAGCTATTAAATCCCCAAGTACTGTCCGGCTGGTTGGTCATTATTATTTAAAGCAGCACTGCAACAAAAAAAGTTACTCCATAAAGCTAATTTTCTGCTATAGTTATGAAAAATATTGGCAGGACTATTAATTTTGGATTTCTGTAAACTTCTTATTCTTTGTACTGTACTGTACTTTTGCATTTTTGTCTGGATTCTTGCCGTCCTCATGTTCTCAGTATTATTTCTATGGAAAAATGAGGCGCCCATCTTTATTTCTTGAGAAATAATTATTTTAAAACTTTCATAAAATTCTTAAATGACAACAGAAACCAAAACTGTTGTAACAGAACTCACCTGGAAGATGTCTTGCATTCATTAGGAAGAAAAAAAGGTATGTTTAAATTTTAGCTCATTTTCATTGCACTGCTGCTTTAAATTGAAGTGACTTCCCCTTTATTAACTGAAGCTGCTAAGAATCATAGAATGTAATGGCAGATGAAGCTCAAGGGTCCAGCCAGTCTGCCCATTTGTTGTACTACCAATACCCTGGACTTACCGTCCATTACGGTCTGTGTCAATGAGTTCTTTCACCCTATCCTATTTGTCTTTGAACCCATTCACAGTCCCAACCAGAACTGGGTTACATGGCAATTGGCTCTGTTCAGTGTGCTCTGTGACAACTCACACCCTACTATTAGCTCCAGCATCAATCAGCCCCTGTACAAATTATTCATGGGCAATTTGTCCCCTGTATAAATTTCTTAAAATAAACTCCAGGGGGCTGCAATTTGAGAACAAATGGAGGGTCACGAATGGCGGTTAGAGACTGGATGCTCTCATGCTGGCTTTCTGTGATGAGTGTTAACTTCTCTCTTTTTGATTTGCACCGCTATTTAATTTTTACTCTCAAGGATTACTGGTACATTCCATTGCCTTACCATGATTAAATTGTTTGAACTTCATCCCTGATGGTGGCAGATCAACCAGTCATGGACACCACTTCAGCTCCAGAGCAATTTATGGCCCATTTTCCAACATCTAAGTGTCCCAAAGGAGATGTGTCATTCGTTGACTCCCGGACCATTAGTGCATCTGTCTGCCTTTGATAACTCTCTAGGACCTTGCTACAATTAAGGTTCTTTAATCTGAGCTGGTGGCAGAATATGAATCTGTAAAACCAACACTGGAGTTATTGAGCTGGTGCATGACAGATTTGGAAGCTCGCATCTCCTCTCTCGGAGGCCAGGCCTGCAGGATGGAACCAGAGCTTGTGGATATAAGGAGGAAGATAGTGCAGCTTGAGGGAAAAATAGTGGATCAGGAGACCCACAGCAGAAAAAATAACTTGATTATTTTTGGCATACCCGAGTGAGCTGAAGGCACTCACCCTATTTTGTTTGTACAACAACTGCTAGAAAAGTTGGCAGGCCCCTTTCCTTATGGGACCACTTACATGCTTGAAAAGGTGCACTGATCTCTATAACCAATTGCTATGCCTGGAGAAAAAACAAGGATCCTAATTTTTCATTTATTGAACTTTCAAGATAAAAGTCATGTCCTCTCTTAGATGTGAAAGCAGAGGCAGTTATGGTGGGAGTCTGGGAGAACTCTCGTATTTTCATATTTCATTTTTTTGAGCCTGGGATCCATTCAAAACAGCAGGCTAACAAAGATATTAAAAGCAAATTGCATGCTGCAGGCATCCGCTTGGGCTACGATGCGATTCTCTGTTTCTACTGCCTCTGGGGAGTCGTGCTGTCAATCGGCATCAGAAGCTAAGGCTGAGCTACCAAAACATTTTCCTAGCCTGTTATTCTTTCCCCATACTCCCACCCAAAAACTTGCCTCATTTTAAAAATGTTGAATACCAGATCGGAGCAGGATTGCTCCAATGATCCCTAAAGACTGCTTCTTATTTATTAGCAAACGGGGTTCATTTTGTGGGTTGATTCTTATTTGATGTCTCTTTCTACCTGAATACAACGATCATTTGATTTGTCTATTGTTGCCATGGGGACCATGAAGCCACAGCATTTGGGTTCATTACAGCCTAGTAAGCATGACCATGGAATTTTTTGGGAACTTGCTTGAAGTACTCTATTTCTTAGCATTGGGCTTTCTGAACTCCTCATTTTTAACTTGGGACTTTATGAGCACACCACTGGACCTTTATTATCCCTCATGATTTCGAATTTTATTTTCAGGTTGCTGCTCTCCAACATAGAGAGACAGTCCAGGCTGCTTGCTTTTTGACACTGAAGGAAGCGGAAACACTCTCATTTGTTGAGAGGCATTCTTTCTTGAGTAATGAGACTCCAGTTGCTCAGAAATTTTATAAATTATTTGATACATCATATGTGCCTCTTAGATATGTCTATGGCTGTTCCGATAGTAGGGGTAGATTCTCTCTTACTGTTGGAAGATTAGCTATTTAGTACTCATCATTTATTGATTGGTTTAGCTGTGTTCTGTTATTTCCCCTTTTTCATTTAACTGGACTGTTTTGGAATGAGTTCTTTTAGCTATTATTTCCTTTTATTTTTTCCCCTGCTTATATGCAAGTTTAGCTCTCCTTTCTTTTCTCTGTTATCTGCTTATTATTCTTTTCCTTCACGTACTTTGTAAGCCTCTTTCTCTTCAGTCTCCTTCCCTGTTTATTCTGTTAAGTCAATTTGTATTTTTTATTTCCTAGAGTCTCATTTTACTTTTGGTTTGTTAGTTTTCCTCCATGTTCTACTTTCTAGATCCCTCCTTTGCTTCCATTATTCCCATTATATTAGTTTCCAGTATGTTTTTTTGACTTTGATGATCTTGCAGTTTAAATACTTAGTCATTTTTCAGGCCAAGTATGTTTTAAGCTGAGGAGGAGATTATGACTGTGTTTAGTTATTATTTAAAGTATGGCAATCACTACAGGATGCAGATTTCTCCTGTTGGTGGAATGTAGCAGTTTTACTTTCATTTGTTTATTAAGCTGCTGCTCCTTTTGTCAAAGACACTGTGGGGCACCAACGTTCCTACAATTGCAGTAATAATTATTTTACACCCAGCAGGGGTGAGTTGAAGACCTCTCTGGGGAATCCTCCACTGACCTGGCTGCAGGAGTGTGGGTCCGGGACCGGGGTATTTATGTTGCCCAAACAGGCTACTGTTTCTTGTAGTTATCTTTGTTTTTGTTAGATTGTTACATGGTCTTGAGGAGTGGATGGGGAGACAGCGAGTGCACTCTATAATTGTCTTGATTTCTTGTTTTGGTATTTGCTTATGGACAATGTAGCCTGTTATATTTTCTCTTGGGGTAGATGATAGCTAGGTTTAAATTTGCAACTTGGAATGTTAAGGGAGCTGGGTCAAAGATTAAACAGTATCAAATTCTAAAACATTTGGCATGTCTTGAGATTCTGATTTCATTCTTATAAGAAACACAACTATTGTCCTCTGAGAGTATGCTTTTCTGCAGGAACTTCATTGGGCAAGCTTATGGAGTGGAAGATAGTGTGAGACACAAGGGTGTGATTGTCTTGATTGCTAGATCTGTACTGTACCCATTACTCTTAAAGATATGCTGTAAGGCCATCTGGGCCAGTATATTTTTGTACATGGATATCTTGGACAAACTGAAATTCTCCTTGGTAGTGTTCATGGTCCTAATATGGACTCCCCCCTTTTTTTGTAGAATTGGCTACCGCAGTAGCCCCATTTGCTCATTTACCAATTCTCATTGTGGGTGACTGGACTATTACTTTAATGAATGATCTTGATAGAACCCATAAGATCTTGGCAGGACCCTCCCCAGCCCAATATTCTTTACATGATATGACAGATTCCCTAGGCGTATGTGAGCCATGGAGAATCCTTACCCCCGCACTTAGATGCAATACCTTTTTTCCACTGGTTCACCATTCCTGTTCCAAGTCTGACTATTTCTTAATGAGGCAGTCCTTTATATTTAGCCTTCCTTCTTGTGAAATAGCACCAAAGGCATTATCCAAGCACTATCTAGTTTGGTTGTACCAATCCTGAGATTTTAATTCCATCTGGAGGCTTAATAACCAATTGCTAAAGGATGATTACATGGTTAATCATATGAGAGAGGTGCTCAACAATTTTATTAGTAAGAAAGTGGGCACTCTTAATTGGAGGGATATGGAGTTGGCTACATGCAAGGCTATGCTATGGGGTAAATATATTCATATAGCTACCAAGCGCAAGAAATTACATAAAAAAAACTATTGTTCCTGCTATCTGCAGTTAGAAGTCTAGAAAGGGTTACCTCCCCTATGGATACCCAGATACTGAAGTTGGAAAATTAAGAGATCAATATGCTGACTTGCTAAGGGACCGTGGTGGAATATGCCACCTTTAAAATGAAATCTAAATTTATCGACCAAGGTGTGAAAACCAGAAAATGAATGGCCCTTCAGCTGCATAAACAAGAAAGTTCCAGGCTTATCTCACACGTACAGTCCATGATGGCTCAATCTATTGAGTTTCATCCCAGAGCTATAGCCCACAATTTTTACTTATTGTATAAGACTCTATATGGACCCCTTCCCTTCCCACATTCTTCAGAAGCTAGTACTGATTATTTGGTCACACTTCCTCTTCCCACCTTAATTGAGGTACACCAATCCAAACTAACCTGTTTCATTTCCTTGGAAGAAGTTTCCACGACAAATGAGTTAGTGACTATACATAAAGTTCCTGGCTCAGACAGCTTTACTTCCAATTTTTATAAGATATATGTTCAGGAATGTGCCCCTCTTTTAACCCAAGTTTTTTCTGATATTTTAGACAACGATATGTCCGATGCTTCCCTAGCAGAAAACCTTATTGTTTTGTTACTTAAACCAGGCAAAGATCTAGAACAAGTTCTCAATTATTGCCCAATCTCCCTCATAAATTAAGACTTGAAATTATTTGGCAAAATTCCTGTGACATGTATAAACAAAATATGGGGCCACCTTATTGGTTCAGAACAAGTGGGATTTATGTCTGCTAGATCTGGGTCAGACCACTTATGTAAGCTGCCCATGTCTTCATGTCCAGGGATTTGGACAATCCATCTGCCATTATATCTCTAGATGCTGAGAAAGCTTTTGATAGGGTAGCCTGGCCTTTTTTGTTTGCTGTATTAGATAAGTTCAGGTGTCCATAACATTTGATAAATGGTTACAAATTCTTTATGATCGCCCCTCTGCCAAAATATACTCTAATGGAGTTTTGTCTTCCTCCTTTGCTCTGAGCAGTGGCACTAGACAGGGATGTCCCTTTCCCAGTTATTATTTAATTCATTTAGAACTGCTAATTGTAAAGCTTAAACTTAACACTTTTATTTCAGGAATTCCCGTGAGTTCCTCCTCTTATCAACTTTCTATATATGGGATGAAATTTTGTTTCATGTTATATGCCCAGTAGTAACTATCCCTGCTATATCTGACATGATTGAATGTTTTATCTCTCTTTATAACTACAAATTAAATATAAATAAAATAGCAGTTATGCCACTTAATAAATATTTAATGAGCTCGGACATTGAGCATTTTGGATTTGTCTGGGCCCTGAAGACTTTGCAGTACCTAAGAATTGATCTTATGACTGATCCAAATCAATATAAAAAAAACTTAATATGGATGTACAATATTAGTATCCTCCATTAAGGCGAACTTAGGGTGATGGAGCATTCTGCCCTTCACTATCTGGGGTATAATAAGTGTAATTAAAATGAATGATCCCCCCAGATTATTCTATCTCCTACAGATGTTGAATGTTTTTCTCCTATTAAAATGGTTTCAAATGATACATTCTATGATCTCCAGATTTATTTGTATTGGAAATTCACTGTGTCAGGTGTATACTAAACTGGTGGTCCCAAAGCCTCTGGAGGCTTACAATTACCGAACATTAGGTAGTAGTATTATTGGGCCATACATTTAAGTAAGTCTCTTCAATGATTTTGGCCAATGAAATCTTCCCCACATGACCTCTATACTTCCCTGTTCCTCGACATTGAACTGGAGCAAATTCTTTCCTGTGGAGACTCTCCCATATCCATATTGTATGTCAAATTTATAATTTTTCTCCCCTTCTCTCTTCAACACTTAGTTGTCGGTACCTCCCTATTTGTACATCAGCAAATGTCCATGGCCCTTTCACTTAAATTGTTTAAATATGTGGCTCAGCCACATATTAGAAACTTTAATGTCAAGATTGGTGGTAAGCCCATCCCACCTGGTTGGCTTCCAAAGATTGACACTATCTCCTTTCTGATTTATTACATGATGGACATTTTGTCCTATTAGCTCCAACCACCAAGAGCTTCTACTTTGTCCGACACACGGCTTTTAAATACTTTCAACTTAAACATGCTGGGCTGGATATTCAAACTGCGCTATTTTTAGCGCAAGTCTTCGCGATGCGCAAAATAGTTGCAAGAGGAGGTGGTGGGCAATATTCAAAGGAGTTGCACCATTGAGTAACCCTTTGAATATCACCCCGGCCACAGCCACTGTGCATGACGCAGTGGAACTTGCGCCACCGCAAGTTGTCAGAGTGGAGCATTCAACTTGCGGTGGCGCAAGTACCATTGCGCCATGCGCAAAATCCCGACATTCAAAGGTGACATGCAAATGGGGCCATAATTCATGCAAAATTGCAGGGTGCCATTTGCATCTGATTATGGCCCCATTACATGCCATTAACATGCAGGTGCGCGCCGATCCCGAGGACTTGCGGCTGGCGCCCTGCCAGCAGCAGCCATCGGGGACCGAACACCTGCAGCCCAATCATGGGCTAAGCAATGTAGAATCCCCCACCACCCCCACTGGCCCGATCACGGGCATGAGTGTCTTCACCAGCCCGATCGCGGGCAGCAATGTCATCTCTTCCCCGAATGTATCCCTGGTGGTCCAGTGGACCGAAGATCCCGATAGTGGTATGGGTGTGCAATCGTCCCCCAACGCCATCCCTGGTGACCTAGTGTCCCCCAGCCCACACACCGCTGAAGCCCCACCACCCGCTCCCCCCACAGCGGCGAGAGGGCATCCATCTGCCTGCTGCCCTGCCGCCCGCCGACTGACTGCCAGGTAGGGCTGCATGCCATTGGTGCAGAGCAAGAGCCACTGGTGTGCAGCTGATACTGTATAAGATGAAGTCCAGATTTGTGAATGAGTTCATTCACAAATCTGGACTGTCTTATGAGGTGGGCTGCATGCCCATTGACTCTTGCTCTGCACCAATGGGCATGCAGCCCTACCAGGCAGTTAGTCGGTGGGAGTGGGGCGGCAGGCAGGTGGATGCTACTGCCGCGGCTGCGAGGGGAAACGGGGTGGTGGGGCTTCGGTGGGTGGGGACACTAGGTCACCAGGATGTGTTGGGGGTTGTTTGCACACTCCGCCTCACGATCGGGATCTTCGGGTCCACTGGACCACCAGGGATATACTCGGGGGGGAGACACATTGCTGCCCGTGATCGAGCTGGTGGAGGGGGAATTAAAGCTATGCCTGCGACCGGGCCAGTGGGGGTGGTGGTGGTGGGGAATTTACTCTCTTTTGCCCGTGATCGGGCTGCAGGGGGGCACAGGGAGTGGGTTGAGGGCCAGCCACAGGTGGCAGCTGCTGTGTTGCACCCTGAAACGCAGCAGCTCACCTGTGGGTGGTCCTCGACTTAAGCCTTTTTTTTTGGCTCAAAGTTGTGCAGGCGCAGGTTGGGGGTTGTGCCTGCACAACTCTGCACAGCCCGGCTGAATATCGGGCTGTGCAGTTTATGCATGGTTCCTCCCCCTCCAGTTCAGCATGCATTCATTTGCATTGCGCTGTTGCTCAGCCTGTTTTCAGTGGCGCAACTGCCTCCTGCTGAATATGGCAGAATGGCGCAATTTCGGACTTGCGCATGCGCAACCCTATTGCGCATGGCGCAACACTTTTGAATATCAAGCCCGCTGTATCACAGCACATGGGAGCACCCCCATGGTTAGTCACATTTGATCCCCTGCTCTCTTTGCTGAAATCTTTGGCACTTTTACCTCATTGTATTTCAAAATTATGCCAGACTCTTCTTCCTGAATTGTATAAAAATTGTGAAATCCAATGTCAGTACTGGCAAGATGTTTTTCCAGAAAGTTTATTTAATGGGTCTAAAATTTGGAAATACCTTTGTTCCTATATAACACAAGATAGATTACATCAGACCCAATTTTTTTATTTTACTTAAATTATATTATACTCTTTAAAAGTTTGTTAAAATGGGAAGGGTCACATCCATACTTTGTACCTGGTGTAGTTTGGGGAAGGCACATTGCTACATATTTTTGGGGAATACCCTCCAGTTTGTAAATTATGAATGGAGAGTAAGAAAAAGATGGACCCACTTTTGAGACTCCAAGATTATTTTATTCCTGAAATTTGCATTGTTGATGACCTTTAGTTTGTCCCTGCAAAAGAACAAAAATACCATGGGCTGGATATTCAAAAGGGTTGCGCAATGCGCAATAGGGTTGCACCAGCGCAAGTCAGAAAATGCGCCATTCCACGATATTCAGCAGGAGGCAGTTGCGCCACTGAAAACATACTGAGCAACAGTGCAATGATAATGAAGGCATGTGCAACCGAAGGGGGTGGAACCATGCATAAAGTGCACAGTGCGATGTTCAAAGACTTGCGCAATGCGCAACAGTGGATCAGGCGGAAGTTGCGCCATAGCGGAAATGAGCCAAAATAAAAAGGAGCAAGGAAGAGGCACAAGAATGCTACAGGGAAGCCACATGAGGCAGGGAGAGAGACAGAGCAAGAGGGACAAAGAGGGCAGGCCAGGGAAACAAGAGGACAGAATAGAGGCAAGGGAAGGTGTGTGGGGCCACAGTGAGCAGAGGCCAGTAAGTGTACCCGGTGCAGTGGAGGTAGCAGTCAGGACAGCGGGGGGGGAACAAAGCAACAACAGCAGGGGGAACTAAGCCAGGGACATGGACAGTGCCACCTCCACATGGAAGCTGTAATGAGGGGGTGAGAAGGCATGCTGCAGGGGACGTGGCTGTGAAAGGGCCCATCACTGGTATGCCCCAATAGGCAGTACCGAGTCTGCACCAGCTTTGAGCTGTACTCAGATGTCAAGATTGTGGTCCAGTACTGCCTGAACAGGGCAATACTGAGGCGGCTCTGTGAGCTGTGCAGTGATGTGATGCAGGCAACCACACGATGGAGTCATGCTCTGTCAGTGGAGACAAGGTAACAGCCTGCATGTGCTTGCTCACCATGGGTACCTTCCAGAGACCAACAGGGACACCACAGGCATAACACAGTCGGCCACATCACGCAGCCTCACCCATTCCTCAGCACACTGCTGCCACGTGCTGCGGAGTACATCCATTTCCCTAGCACCGCGGCGGAGCGCACAGCAAACATACAGGAGTTCCACAGGGTAGCACGTATGCCTGGCATGTTAGGGGCGATAGACTGCACCCATGTGGCCATTCATACACCACCTGGCCCCGATGGGGCCGCCTATATGAACCGGAAGGGGTATGCTAGTGTCAACTGTCAGGTGGTGTGTGATGCCAGTGGGCGCATCATCAATGTCTGTGCCACGCACCCTGGGGGAGCACATGATTCATTCATATGGTACCAGTCAGCACTGTGCCATAGATTCAAGAGTGGGGACATCCCCACAGGACATCTAGTGGGTGAGTATGCATGTAGAACTGACAAATTGTGGGCAAGGGGGGTAAGCCACAGGTGCCATGGGTGTGGCACACAGGGTTTGGGGCAGTCTGAGCCTGAACAAGACACTAACCTCCACTATCTCCACACAGGTGACAGTGGATACCCACTCCGTCCCTGGCTGCTCACACCTCTACCGTGGCCCACAACCCTATCGCAGCAACGCTTCAATGAGGCACATGCCACCACATGCAACATCATTGAGCGGGTGTTTGGGATGCTGAAGGCATGTTTCCATTGCCTGGACACCTCTGGCAGTGCCCTACAGTATAGCCCCTCAAAGGTCTGTGGGATATTCCTGGCCTGTTGTATCCTGCACAACATGGCCAAAGACTGTGGGATAGCCATACAGGCCGAAGAGGAGGACAGCAATGGGGAAGACAGTGACGTTGGGGATGATGGGGATGGGCAGCCCCCCCTTGGACAACGGGACCCCCGACTGATCCGGCTGGCCCAGCTGCACCGGGACACCATCACAGAGGAGCACTTCACCCAACACAGGTAAGTCATGGGGCCATGTGCAACCAACAGTGGCTAGGGAACAACCCACATACACACAGGGACACACACCAGGGGTGCATGACGGCAAGGGAAGTGGCAGGGCACAGAAGCACACACATACAACCAGGGAGGGGTGAACAGTAACATGCCACATGGATGGACACACACACACACAAAATAGGCACAAAGTGCACGGGGGTCAGGTGCAAAACAGAGCCGGAACACAGACACTAAAAACACATATGTCCACAGGCCACCACGTCCACTGACTGTCCATGTGCGTGTGTCAGATGCTGGGCACCATCGCACTTTGGTGTACAGCACAATGCAGGCATCATCATGCACACGCACCTGTGGACAGCAGTCAGGAGGGTGTGCAGGTGGTCCGTGTGTCTGTGTGTAGGGCTGGGCACCCACCGGTGCGCTGCCCACCAAAACACACATTGCACACAGGGCAGCACCAGACAGGGCCCGCACTCGGAGACAGCTCAAGTCTTGCAGCACAGTGCCACGGCCTCCTCGGATGCGTGGGAGGCCCCGCCGAGACCCAGCAGCACTGGCAGGCTGAGCACGGGCCTCATGGGGTGGCACCAATGGTCCACCAAGGGTTCCACTGCATGAACGTGACCATGCCCGCACAAGTGTCTGCAGCACATTGAACATACCTGCACCAGGAGTGCTCGGGATGCCCTCAGCTGAACCTGGCGTCGACAGGGTAGGTGTCGCATGATGCCGGGAACAGGGAGTGGATAGTGAACTGCACTGTGTGAGCAGCACAGGGGCACCTGACTGTGTGCCCAATGTGGCCACGACAGTGACCAACGCCTGTGTCTGCCTGTCAATGGCGGCGGTCACATCCATCTGCAAATGGTCAGTCCGTGACAGGATCCTCTCTGTGTCCCTGCTGTGTTGCTCCTCGACCCGCTCCAGAGCCACACACAGTGCCTCCACGGACGTTGCAAGCTGCATCTGCTGCTGTACTGATGCCTGCAGCAGGCGGGTGTGCTCATCAAAGAAGTCGTCCGCCACATCAGCAACCTGTCCCTCAGGGTATGGAAGGGCCTGATGTTCAGCACCCCTTGAGGGTGGGCGCTGCTCACCAGGACCAGGTATGGGCATGTCCACAGGAGGTGCACATACACCACCGCTGAACCCTGTACCCCCAGTCCAGTGACTGCTGCTGCTGCCCCTCCACCTGCTGTGCCCAAGGGATCAGTTGTTCCACCGCTGTGGCCGCAACAGTGCCACTGACCTGAACAACCGCCGGTGCTACCCCACCAGTGCTGACAGGTGCAGCCTGGGACTGTGTTGGCATGTTGGCATGCACGTTGGAACCAGCCAGGTCCATGGGCGTGAGCTGGCCTGCTGTGTGTCCATTCTGTGACACACACCTGTCAATGCCCATGATGGTCGTTGCATCATCAATGGTGCAGGTTTGTGCCACAGCTACAGCCACAGCATGCTGGCATGCTTGGACGCCAGACTGCTGAGACACAGGAAGGGCACCCCCACATCTGTCTCAACGACATCAGTGTTGGCAGCCCGGCGTGCACACTGTTGCAAAGCACGCCGGCTACCTGCGGAGGTGGATGGTCCCTCCTCCAACTCCAGATGGCAGTCCGCAGTGGACAGGCCCTCCACCACTGACCACTGCAGATGCACAGGATCTGTAACAGAAAATAAGGACACGTTAGTGCATGTGATCTCCCTTCACCCCCCCCACAGACCATGACGTACTATGCAGTGATGGGCTACCTCCTGTCTGAAGCCACCTCCTGAATGCCCTCAATGGCACTGCGCTGCATGCTTGCAGTGAGCCTGTCCTCTGCCAGAGTCAGCTGCACCATCTCCGCTGGCCCCCACCTGTTGCAGCACGTGGCGCCTGATGGCAGCCACCTTCCCTCTCCCCTCCTCCTGTCGGTACTATCTTTTTACACTCCCACACAGAGCACTGGTGGCTGCTGTGCAGGTTGACGCACATGCCACACCCTCCCATGCAGCAGCATGGGCCTGAGGGTGCCCCACTGTCCACTGAGCAGTGGCTCTCATCCAGGTAGGCCTCAAAGAGTGCCCCATCTCAGCCTTGGAAAATTAGGCCTCTTCTGCCCACCATCATCCTCCTCACCCAGTCCTCGGCTGGTCATTTCAGCCTGTATGGGTGACAGTGGTCACCTGTGACTGTGCAGTACAAAGCAATTCCCTGAGACCACAGTCCAGAACAGCACACAGCATGCAACTCACCTATAAACTGCAGTAACCGAATATGGCCACTGCAGAACAGTGTCACATTTTTATAGCGCAATCCATGCAAATCAGGTGAGGAGCAACTTTAATGAGATGCAAATCGCGCTGCTGCACCTTTGAATGGCTGATCGAATGATTTGCATATGACGGCTGAATATCGCGCTGTTGCGCTTTGCGCAATAGGGTTGAACATGCTGAGCCAGTGGCGCAGTTCTGTGGCTGCGTAGTACACCGCACTGCACATGCCCAGGTAGCTTACGCAAGCATCTGCCGCACTGATGATGTGCTGTGCATGGTAGGCAATTCAGGGCACGGCCACCATTGTGCCAGTGGTGCTATGGCGATGGTCACTACATGGCGCTGTGGCACAACTGCGCAATAGTTCGCTGTGGCAATGGCACACAGGCTACTAATCGCACTAGACGATAGACGCCCGATGGCGCCAGTGTGGCCTTGCGCCAGAGACCCATGACCCGTGCCCAACCTTTTCCCCTTGGTGCTATACATCCGCATGTTCAGTAGCTCTATCGCGCTGTTCAGTGACAGCGTGATAGGAAATGGCGCACTGTACCAATAGCACAATAGGAATGGTGGCGATGGTCAGCAGCAATTCCATGTGGGGTTGCTGCATGCGGAGTGCCATATTGCCTACTATAGCACTGGAGATGGCACAGGAGAGCCCCCAATGGAGTGCCCTTGAGCTGACTACCTTGTGGCCACTGGAGCCACACTATGGCCCACTGTATGGTGAGGTGCCACTGGACAGGGCCAGGACCCAGGTCTGGCAAAGGTGGCCACTGACCTGGAGGCAGCCACTGGCCACGGGAGGATGGCTGAGCAATGCAGGCACCGGTATGGGGACCTGAGACGGAGGGAGCCGGAGCTACTGGCACATCTGCGGTTGCGTGCCAGGAGGGGCGTGGTGCCTCGTCCAGGTGGGTGATCCGTCTACGCACCTGTATGGTCCATATGGGTAACACTGTCTTTTGTGTCCAGCACATAGGGGAGGGATGGTCTCGGATTGGCTGTGGCGGTGTTTACAGGGTATGGGATGGATGGGTCTGGCTGGGTAGGTGGGCACACATTGGGGCAGGGGAAATATGCTTTAGGTTTGTACTGATGTGTTTCTCTCCTTTTGTCTCCCACAGGCATGGCAGAGCGGAGGAGGGCCATGGAGCAGCAGTGGAGGGTGGAGGAAGCAGAACAGGAGCGTGTTGGGGAACAACCCCAATGCCAGCGACAGCCCGATGAGGGTGAGTGCCATGACACCATGATTGCTATTGCATGCTGTGTGACAGGGTGGGGAGCAGGGCATGGCCACCATCCATGGATACCACTGCCATGTACATGGCATGTGACAGTCAGCACTGTCCAGTGGCACTGCATGTCTGGGAGTGCGTCAATGGTGGTCCATGCATGCACTGGGCACATGGCTGTGGCACTGCCTGCCCACCGCATAGCCACATTACAGTACGGCCTTGGTTGTGCTGTGCTGGACATGGACAGTGTGTGTGTGTGTGCAGTAGTACACATGGCTGTTGCTGCCTGGTGCATGCTCTTGTGCACATGGTCACTGTGGGTGGTGCACACCATCACAGGAGCGGGCACATGGCTGTATGCCATGCATGATTGGTGGGCTGCAGGGGATGGACAGTCACACCCATTGACTCTGATCCCTTGTCCTAGGTCTGTGGATAGTCCTTCGTGACAGAGCATTCCATCCAGGATCTGGTTCAGGTGGTGGCTAATCCCTGGCCATACTGCAGGACCTCCATCAGCATGGGGTGAGGAGAAGGTGACCCCAGGAATGACCCCAGGCAGTGGAGGAGCAGGCTGGATGCCACTGATCATGCATTACCTCCCTTTGACTGACCTCACACCCCGCCTTCCCTCTCCCAGTTGTTCACCCTGTCCTTACCCACCCCTACCTTGTTCCTGTACCTCCACCCCATATATGTATATGTATATAGATGTGTTGTTGTTGTTGTTATATATTTTATAATACAGATTTTGATATGAATACTGTGGTGGTCTCTGATTTGCAGCTGGCTATAGGTGCTCAGTTGCAGTGGTGTATGGCATCTGGGGTGGTTCAGTCATGGGTATGTGTGTGTGCATGGGGAAGTGTCTCTGTGTGGAGTTGCTATCAGTCAGTATCTGTGGTGTGTGTTGTCTCTGCATTGCATTGCTGTGTGCAGTGGTCCATGGTGCCTGCTCTGTGTCCATTGTGCCCTGTCAAACTGTCCTTGGCCTGTGCAGCTGACACCCTTGCATGTCTGTGGCCTGCGAGGTCTGCTGCCTTGTCAGTGGTGTCTGTCCCTGCAGGTCATCCACTGTGACTGTCACAATGCTGGGTTGCCTCCTGTCACTGGTGAGGTGCATGTTTGCCTCGGGTGACACTGTGGCCTCCACAGTTGCTGTCCCACCTCCATGCTGTTGCTTGTGTGTGTTGCAGGGGCTGTGCACCACTGTCTGTGACTTGTGATCCAGGCATATGCTGGTGGCATACAGGGCCACAGTTCATGCACAGGGTGGGTGTCACCCGTGTGTCATGGTGGACTGCAGGCTGTGTGTGCACAGTTTACATGGGCCAACACTGGGGGCTTGGTTGCCACACTACTGCATCCCTGTGTTGGTGTCCCCGAGGGTATGGGTGTGTGTTTGCCCCTGCACTGTGTTGCATCCGGGTGTGCTGCATGCTTCCATGCAGCACTGTGGGTGTCTGTGCTGGCTGCTGTGGCTCATGGTGGGTCGCGCTGTGACACTTGTCTACTGTGCAGGGTGCTGTATCAATGGCAGTGGTGTCAGGGGCACGCCCTTTCCCGTGTGGGGTACCTCTTGTGGTGACACATGTTCAGTCTCTCAGCTGTGCCTCACGGGGATTGTGCTTGTTGGCACTGTGTCTGCCATTGTTGTATTGCCGTGTGCTGCCACCCACTGCTGGGTGCTCATTGTGGGTCTGGCTTGTATGGTTCTGTGGTATACGAGGTTGCAGTGTGACAGTGGGGGGGGTATGCATGGGGATTCCTGCAGTGCTGGTCACTGCTCATGGGAGGTGTCTTGGGGTCACGGTGCAGGGTGTGCTGTGCATGGGGGCTGCTGTACCATGGGGTGGTCCACCCTCCTTGTGTGGCAGTCTCAGCTTGCCAGTGGGTGTGCTGGGGCACCATGGCCCAGCTGTGCTTTGTTTGCTTGTCCCCATGGGCCGGTGGATATTCCATCCTCCCCAGTTGTGCTGTGCTTGGGTGGGGGGCATTGTCAGTTCTGCAGTGTGTTCCTGTGCCCATCTGTGGCATGGGTGGTGGGCCCTGCCTACCTCCTGGTTGTGCAGTTCCATTGCTCTGCTGCTGGGGGCTCCTGCTTGTGCTATGGCGCCTCTGGGCTGCTCAGCTGGGCTGCCTTGTTACACTATAGAACATCGTATCTGCTCAGCTCTCTCCTTCCTGGGTGTTACGCTTATGGCGCAAGTTGTGCTGTATATTCAGATGCTGGCTGTTTGCACAATTTGGCTTGCTCTTTTGAATATCGCGCCTATTGGGCATGGGCACAATGGACTTGTGCTTGCTCTCGCTATTGCACACTTTTTGGGTGCAGATTGAACATCCAGCCCCATATAGCTATGATATCATTGGCACTGAAATGACTGATTTTACACCATTAGAGATATCATCATCAATTAACATATGCAGAATGGTTTAATGATTACTAAGTAATCTTTGGTTGGAAAACCTATTGCAAGTACTCATAATATGTTGTCATTATATGAGAAAAGATGGGTAAACTGCACATGTTACTGTACATACCCTATTTTATGGTTGTAGTTTTGATATTGCTCCTTTAAGTTATCCATTGTTTCACTTGTATGGCAATTTTTTATTTGGTTACATAACATTGCTTTTTTTTCCTCCATGTTATGGAAGGTTGTTTGCTGTGCTTTGGTTCTTATTCTTGATGGTGCACTTGCTTATTTGTATATAGTTGCAGTTGTGCTGTATTTTGTTATTTTGTTTTTTGTAAATGGGTTAATTGTTGTGGTTGATTGTTTGAAAATATAAAATAAACTTAATTTCAAAGATTGAAGTCCCCCACCAGCAGCACCACCCCTTTCTTTCATGTTGCCAATCGCTTCCACCAGTACTTCATCTAAATTCTTCCCCTGTGCCAGAGGTCTGTAGATCATGGCAATGTGAATAATGACTCTGCTCCCATCTCAAGAGTGAGCCATAGTACCTCTGCCCTGCTGTATTCCTTCTAGCTCCGTTGCTTTCATGTTTTCCCTCACATAAATCACCACACCTCCCCTTTTCTTCCCACCTTGTCCTTCCTGAACAGAGTATATCCTAGTGTGGCCACGTCTCAGGATTTTTAGTGTAACATGATTCGGTAGTGGCCACAATATCCAGATCAGCCTCTGCTATAATGTCCTTTAGATCTGAAATTTTATTTCCTAGACTTCTAGCATTCATACACATGACCTTCCAGATGTTGCCACTCTATTTGCCAACCCCTTTTAACTTTCTGCCCCTTCCCCCTCTCTTTTTAATGTTCTCATTTCCATCCCCCTTCCTTTTTACCACTCTGTTTCTTTTATTAATTTTCACTCTGGAGGAATTATCTCCCCTTGTCCCCTACTCTTCTTCAGTCTGTGGGGCTGTTCATCCCTCCCTGAGTCCTTCCACCCCTTGGCTAGTTTATATGTTCATCAAACTAAAATTAAAATAATCCAAAGAGGACTGCAGTTCCTCTCCTGGATAGATGCAGGCCATAACCCCTGTATAGGCCCTTGTCTCTCTAGGTGGGTCCACAGTTCCCAATGTGGCCAAACCTCTTCTTTGCACCATTCCTTCAACCATGGGCTGAAGCTTCTAGTCTTGAGGACCATCTCCTCCAACCATCATTGACAGACAGCCCCTTAGCAAAAGCCACTGAGTGCACTATTTGTCTAACACCCTCAACAGCTCTGAAAACTCTGCCTGCACTATCTTAGCCCCAGGTCATTGGTCCTCAGGTGGACAATGACATTTTGCTCCCTCTTCTGTCCTGCTGCCTAGTTATCCACAGGATCCACTTCCCATCCATTTGGTCCATGATACCATGTAGGCACCTGACCTCCCTCTCTGCCCCACTTTCTATTCCTAAACGTATTCCCCTCACAATTGATTTCTTCACCAGAAGTTGATTCCCCTGCCCTGGGGTCCTCACCTACCTCCTTGAGGTGTCCACTACAGAGGATCCCCACATTCTCCTTGGTTAGTACAAGGGGTGCTTCCTCCTGGCAGTCCTGCCCTACCAGAGCAGTGTAGGAATTATGTACTGGTATCATCTGAGGAATGTTCCTCTGAATCACCATACCCACCCTTCCAGAGACCACCATAGTCCAGCTGTTCCTTCTTCTTGGTACTCTCTGAGGTAACGGTGGTAGATTTTGTGGCCCCTTGGTGGGAGAAGAGGTCCCCCAAATCCTAGCTAACTTGGCCTGGAGTCTAGGTGACCTTTTCCCTGAACCCAGAGAGGTGCGTGCAGATAGGGCAGCACCAAAGTCTGCAAAACGCCTCTGAAAACTGCTGCCCCACAACAACTGCTATAAGAAGGCTATCTTCTCATTGCAGAAGAAATTCTTCCTCCTCAAAAAGCCTTCACCACAACTTGCTACTATTATCTTCTGGTATGGCTCAAAAACATAGAACTGGGACCATACACAAATTGAACATGAAGGTATCCCAGAACACCCCAGGCAAAAAGGATAAATGGGAAACCTAACTCAACATCCTTATGTCTTAGACCGAATGGTGCAACAACTGGAAAGTGATACAAGGCCTGTGTGATGGGAGAGCATGACTCATCCAAAATAAAATATTATTCCACTAATACTAAAGACCAGTGAACCAGCAAACATTAAACTTTGTCCCCTCAGACACTTGCTGGAGATTTGGGACCCCAAGGGGTAGCCTCACTCATATTCTGTTGCAGTGTTCAGCTATACAGGCCTTCTGGCAGAAGGTAATAGCCTTCATGTATAAATCCCTGTTGCACCCACAAGCTGTCTCCTGGGTAGCTCCCTCAGGTTGCATATTTCCCAGGACAGTTCCGCTGTGGCTACTGGTAGCTTTTGTGGAGCCCAAAAGACATAGATATATAGATACAAAGATTCTGCCAGCAGATAAGGGCTGCCAGCCCCATCAAATCTGCACATTTATGCTACCTGACTAGGTGGCCAGTGACCCTATATGGTCACTGGATTTAGCTTTATCTTCCCATCATTAATATTTCTTTATACCTCTCCCATGCATTTTTGAAGCCTGCCACTGTACAGGTGGCCACCACTTCATTGGGCAGGCTATTCTATGCATCAACCACCCTCTCTGTAAAAAACAACTTCCTGACATTACCCCTTATGCGGACACCCATCAGTCTCATGTCATGCCTTCTTGTTCTGGCACTACTTTTAAACTGGAATATGCTGTCCCCTTCCACCTTGTTCATGCCCTTGAGGTATTTGAAGACTCCTTATGAGGAACTTGATGATCCACAAAGGTCCCGAGCTGGCCAAATGGATTAACTCTCTGGAAGCTGGCTATTTTGAAAGGCTTTTCCCATACCTGCAGAGGAACGATGGACAAATATTGGTTAATATTGACCTCATTCTTTCTTCTCCTTCTGCAAACCCCTGAAGGAGCTACAGCTGGGGATCAGGCCCACATTTCTTACAAATGCCACTGTGAATGTTCAGTATAGGTCCCAATTAGGGGCAAGATATACCTCTTTCTCAGCAACTGAATAATATTTAAAAGATTGTTTTGCGATATAGTCCATTGTGCCAATGTATGCTCTTCCTCTCTGACAATGTGATTTTTCTATAATAGAACATGAGTTGTTAGCTAATTTGTATCAAGAGCTGTTTTACATGTGAGTGCAATTGCCGTGTTAGGTATGGCATTATAGTGTTATTCATAGTTGTGTTTGTATTTTTGCTGTACAGACTATTTTTGTACATGTCAAGAATGTAATGCTTTTGTTCTTGACATTTCAATAGAAATTAATAACCAAAAATCCAGAGCACAGGGCGGCCCAGCGGGCGCGATTTGGATTTCGACGACACAGCGACCCGGTTCGGGAACGAGCCCGGAGCTGGAGGGCTGCCGGGAGGGGAGGACTTGAGCGCCCCAAGGACTGCTCGCCCTCTCCTGGGAGGGGTACTTGAGCTCGGTGCTTGTCTGACCCCAGGTGGAGACCCTGAGGTACAGCAAGCCCGATGCTCCAACAGAGGGGAGCGACAAAGCTGACGTCATGCCGGGCGCCTTTGACGCCATCAGACCTGGCACGTCGAGAAACACCAGGAAAACCTCTGCAGCCTCCTGGTAGACGGAGCACCAGGGCCCGACCTTCAATGCCCCTACCTGCCCGGAGACAGCATGCCGACAAAGATTAGTGGAACGGTCATGGAAGGGTGTCCCTACTGCACTACTGGGGGGTGGCAGGTCTTGCTGGGGCATGGGACTGCACCCGGCTCCAGGTAGGTGGAGCGAAGGCTGATAAGCCCATAGGTATCTCCTCGAAGAGGAGGGGCTGCAAGTAGGGAGGAGGATAAGAGAAAATAAAAAAAAAAAAAAAAAATCCAGAGCACAAGTTTCCCTCGCCTCCTTTGTGCAGAAGATTTTCATAAGTGAACCTTCATCAAAGTGCACACTAATTCTACATATGTCCCCAGTGTATAACATTGTCATATGTAAAACAGTGCCAATTTTAAGCTAACTGATAAGCTTGCATTTCACGTTTTTAATTTTTTATAGTATGGAACAATACATTTTCAGTATGTAACTCTTTGCTACAATCCAAACATTTTCCTGGACTGTATTTATCCCTACTGTACAAAAGCACTTCAGAGGTAAGAAGGGGGTTGTGTAATAGTAACTTTATAAATACTGACATGCCAAACTTGCTCCAGGGTGCTTGTCTGCCATGGAACTCACTGCACATCTCATCCATTATACGAAAGTAATGTGGTACTAGCCCTTGTTTCAATAAGGTGTTTACTATGAACTACATTATCTGGATACTATACTATTATGAAAAAAGGGTGATATGGTTCATTTAAGGGACTGAGACAAGCCTTTACAAATTATTAAAGGAGTATACTTTAGGATGAGTGTTTATCATATCAATGGGTTTACAATGAATAAATACCATATCACACATTTAGGGTAGTTTAAGATCAGTGTACAACACTCAATTTAATGGTTTTAAGATGAGGGTACCCCACACATTTGAGGGGTTTAAGAAGAGGATATACCATACCATTTAAAGGAAAACTACAGTACATGCAAACATTATAAAACATATGTTGTTCATTGTGTTTTTGTTTTTCTGATGGTCCCTGGCATTCTGTTCCATTTCTGTGTCTGTGAGAAGTTGTTTTGTTTTAACTTTTTCCTGCCAGTTATATGGCCCTGGGTAGCATTCAGGCTTATTTTATTGCCTTTTATCCATTGGAATTTTCCCAGAATACCTCTAGGAATTATGTGAATTAGCATATAGTTAAGGTACCAGAGCTCCTCCCCTCCTTTTTGCTGCTTTAAAGCCTGCAATGTTTTAAAGTAACTCCAATCTTCTTATTTTTCATACATTTTGGATGGGGTTCTTGGTCTCGTCATCCAGCTGAATTGGGGTGGTCACACATGAGGTTCCTCCCCATAAATTTTACTAAGATACATTGTAAATGCAGGGGTTGAGCTCACCAAACCCTTTATACTGATTTGAATGCAGGAGAATTGTGGCCTTCTTCTAATTGGTGAGCTCCCCATTGAACACCTGTGAGCCTCTTATTGGCGAGAGAACACTACATAAGTAATAAAGCCAGAGAGAGGCTTCCCCACAAAAAACAAAGAGAATGCAAGGGCATCTCAGCTCTGTTTGGCAAGGTAAAATGTGATGCTTTTTTCCTGACTGATGAAGGTGGTCACTTTGCCGAAGTGGTCAGGCTTGATCATAATTTAGCTGGATGATGAGACCAAGAACCCCTTCAAAATGTATGACAGGAGGTTAAATAAAGGAGGGATCCTTTGTAATACACAAACTCCTGAAGTTCAGATCAGACAAGTTTCACATGGAACTTGGCCCTGAAACACAAAGATCTGGCCTAGAAGTGATGCCATAGGACATGTGTGCTGAGGGAGGGTGGAGACCAGTTTTGGGAACCAAATTAAGCCATACTTTTGTGAGACATTGGGTAATCAGGTTGAAACTCCGAGCAATTAACATATAAGGGGCCCTATGCATGAAGGTACAGAGTGTCTCTGTGCTGCATATGTGATGTGCACAGACACTCTGCACCCATTGTGCCCCTGCATGGATACACTCCAACGGGGCACACAGCCCCTATGCACCTGAAAATCCACCCGTGT
Source organism: Neoceratodus forsteri (assembly GCA_016271365.2). NCBI lineage: Eukaryota > Metazoa > Chordata > Ceratodontiformes > Ceratodontidae > Neoceratodus > Neoceratodus forsteri. Next base: position 32,944,237 of record CM028129.1, read on the forward strand.
GGACTACAACAAGCAGGGGTGGGTGGGAGGGTGCCAGCACTACACACACTGCACAATGGCATATAGTGCTGACCACGGGGTGCAGAGGTGGACATCGGTTTTCACCAGGCGACCCTGCTGTAAGTCCACTATGTACCCCATGCCTCCATCCCTCAACACCAGAACCCCAGAAACCACAGTGACAGGCCACCAGGGGCCACCCACCCTGCACCTCAGCCACACCCCATCTTTTCCATGCATGCAACCCCCACACATATGGGGGCACCAGCCCCTGGACTGCAAACCCCTGTACAGCACCACCAGCCCCTCTGCATCCCCTCACTCACATCCAAGCCCTGCTGGTGTGGTGGGCAGCATGAATCACCCCCCCAAAACATCATCATGACACGGCCTCCACCCCCCATACCTCCCCATCTGTTCAGGGCCGGGCACAGCTTATGGCATATCCCACCTCTCACCTCCACAGCCACAAGCTGTGCAAACATCTGTGGGGGAGCACAGCCAATGTGCCCCCCCACCATGTGCAGGATCCACTTAGGGATCTGGGAAAGGCATCCCTTTGGATGCCCACCCAGGTGCACAGCTCCACACATGGCCACCCAGCGTAAACCTGCATGTACCCATGCACCGGGGTGGGGCCATGGATAGGTGGCTGGCAGTCATGAAAGCCACGTGCACACCTGTCCGCAGGTGTGGGACGCCCACAGGTGGGATACGTACTCAGTATACGCCTGCTCCCTATGGGCATAGGGGTCAAGGTTTGAGTCTGCCTTAATTCACCAAGGTGTTTTCTGTGGTAATAGATTTTACATTGCTAAATAAAGAGAGACAAGGGAGATCGTGTTTTCTCTTTTTATCTTTGTAAAATTACTGTTCTCCATAGTTTTAGTGTAGTATTCTGTATTTTATGTATGACTTTCCTGAAGTATGAAATACTAATATTATAAATGCCATGTTTCTGGGAATGAGTCCTTAAGGTACAGATAACTGGCTTATACTACTGACAGAAACTGTGTTTCATCTCTCAAGAAAGTGCTACAGTTACTGTAACACATTTTGTTTCAAAACAGAGGTGTTCTCAGTTGAGACGGGGGGTCAGTTATTTGCCCTTTGGTAAGGCATGCTGTATTGTATGGGCAATGGCTCTGGTGGGATTCAAACCTAGAGATACCCCACAGGTGAGTGTAAGCTGAGTAGCTGCAGCTACTGAGGGACTCCTACAGTCAGGGGGTTGGAAAAAGCTGGTAGCAGTCGCAAGCAGAGTCTGGGAGAGACTAGTTTGCCATGCACACACATTTAAGGGGTTTAAGATGAGTACTGTATATATCATACATTTAAGTGGGTTAAGATTGGTGTATACTACACATTTAAAGGAAAAGTACACCCTCATATCTTTTACATTTTATTTGTTTTCATGTCAACAGACAACTCTTTTCATGTAGCTGTTAGAGATGTATGTGACTGCCTTAGTCCAATTTCACACTTCATACTGGGCTCTGTAACTGTTCTGGGAGGCTCCATTTGGTGGTTGTTGAAATCCCATTGTCCCTGAGAGCTGCATTAGCATATGAGAACATGATGTGTAATCAACATTTAAAGTCCCCAGTATGCCTGTCTACTTAATTAGTCTTCAAAGAAAAAGGCTACAAGAAGGTATGAAATACCACGTTTACCTTCAGAGAGCTTTGCCACCTATCTGAGTTGTAATGCAGGGTTTTTCCCTTTACACTTCATTCAGTTTATGTGTTTCTAGAGAGTTTTTGCAGGGTATTTGTTCTTTCAGCATAGAGATACATAATACAAATGGTTGATTTGACTTCATATTCTCATATGCTAATGCAGTTCTCATGGACAATGAGAGTTCAACAACCATGAAATGGAGACCCCAGGACAGTCACAGGAGCTACCATGAGCAGTGAAAACAAACTAAAGGTAATACATATAGCCCTAACAGCTACAGGAAAGGAGTTGTCTTTTGGCATGGAAACAAATAAAATTAAAATGATATGAGGGGTACAGTTTTCCTTTATGAATTTAAAATGAATGTATACCATTCATTTCAGGGGTTTATGATGAGTGTAGCATACCATACATTTAAGGGTTTAAGGAGTTTAAGATTAGTATGTATCATACATTTAAGGATTTAAGATAAATGTGTATCATTCATTTAATGGATTTACAATGACTATATACCATACATTTAAGAAGTTTAAGATGTATACCATACAATTAAGGGTTCATGATGACTGTATACTCTACATTTAAGGGTTTAAGATGGATATATATATATATGTATATATCATACATTAAAGTGGTTTAAGATCAGTGTATACCACACATTTAAGAAGTTTAAGATGTGTGTGTGTGTGTGTATACCCTGCAATTAAGGTTCATGACGACTGTATACTCTACATTTAAGGGTTTAAGTTAAATATTTTATATATATATATATATATATATATATATATATATATATATATATATATCATTCATGGCAAAAACTCTGTTTAATGCATCAATTAGGGTTGTTCCACAGTGATAAAATAAGGACATTCGATGTTAGGTTCCCACCCCTTGCACCCACCACATCCGCCCCACCAACAGGCATCGGGCAAGTGCTTGGAGTCAGTGGTCTAACTCTCACCCCATCCCATGTGTAAACAAGCTGAGGTGGTGTAATATAGGAGAATGGGGTGAGAGTTAGGACAGACGACTCTAACGCATGCCCGAAGCCTGTTGATGGGGGCGGGGTGGAGTGCAAGGGGGGTGGGAACCCTAACATCGAATTTCCTCACTTTTGTCACTGTGGAACAACCCTAACTGATGCATTAAATGAAATTTTTTGCCATGAATTTCCCTTCTTTTTGAGAATGTGCACTTTAATAGTGAAGTAACGGCAACGCTAATGCAAGCGCATACGCTAATGCACATGGTGACGCAAACGTAAACGATAATGCAAACAGTAATAGAAATGCAAGCACAAACGCTAATGAAAACAGAAAGGCAAACACAAGCTTGTATGGGAATGCAAACCGTATGCACACAGTCATAGTAATGCAATTGAAATGCAAATGCAAACGGTAACAACAACAATGATGCCAAAGAAACACAAATGCAAATGCAGATGGAAGAGCATATGCAAATGCAAATGGTAATGCACATGGTGACGTAAAATGAAATGCAAACAGAAACAGTGATGGAAATGCAAATGGTAATAGTAACACAAACGCAAGCGAAAAAGAAAAGCGAAGGTAATGCACACGGTGGCATAGATGAGAACGCCAACGCAAATGGTCATGGAAACACAAGTGGAAACACTAACTGTAATAGTAATGAAAGTGCACACCTTTTTCCCACAAAAGCTGTATAGAGAAACACAGTGAATGCAAAGAATGTATACATAATAATGGGCCCTGGAGCAGAAAATGAGCACTTGAATACTAAATTGCTTATATCTCAGGAACAGTATGACATAGAAACAAAATAAAAATTTCATATAATTTATGACTTTCCTTGCTAGTTTGTACTTAGTCTAAGCTGGGCTAAGCATTTTCAATGAAATTCCATTATCTCGAAAGCGTTTCAAGATACGGGCCCGAAAGGTGCTGGCGAATGCTGTAATGTTATCCTATGGGAAAATTGTCAACTTAGAGTACCATAACTTTCAGCCTCCAATATTTTGTCACCAAACTATAAAAGACACATCTGTGTGATGTCGCTTTCTTCCTTCCAAACTGCAGCCCAAAGACCAAATCATTCTTTTGCAGCAGGGTGGCAAAGAATTCCTGTTATTTTGGGCATAGTGTCACAAAGTAGTGTCGACATCATGACACTTTCGAAAAATCATGAAAGTGTTGAATATTCAACACTACTTTGCAACACTACTTTTTTCAAAATTAAAAGAACATATTTCCGGGGTGTCTAGCCCCCAAAAAGACACGCTAGCATCCTCAGGGCTCAACTAGGTGGACACAAAAGAATTGTGTCCCTAGAGGGTCCCAATTTTAAATGGCAAGCATTTCTGTGACCAGCAACTGAAAACAAAATGGTGGATTTGCGACACTACAGGGGTAATTTGTGACACTAAAAACTGCATTTGTGACACTGTAGAACATTTTGTTAACTCTGCCTCACAGGAGCTTTCTGAAGTTGCAGCACTTGTCTCCTGTATACTGTTAACAGTTAATCCTGTGCCTTTCTAAGCAAAATCAAGCCATAATTGGCATGCCGCAAACAGATGCTAATAGCACAAAAACCGTAACTGCTAGACACAAAGTACGAATGGCAAAACTGTTCAGCATAAAATTACCTTTCCAATGGTCATATGCAAGGAATAGCAGGTAATTTAGTTTTATTTCTGTGCTGGTTGAAACAGCAAAACAAAATATTTTTTCCACTAAAAAATGCACCATAAACCTGTTTTTGTTGGGAAATATGTAACATATCAACACCAAATTAAGCATCCAGACATTAGATGTGATTTTAATAATTTGTTTGTAAAACAAACAGCTATTTCTGCAGTATTAAACATAATTTTTCCCCATTTGAGTCAAGGTGTGTTGGTGAGGTTTGAGGGACAAATCTGAACCATACACATCATACCATAAACAAATGCATATAACTCCTAAAGTGTACATGATACACACAATGTATCAATGGCAAAGTTGTTGCACACAAAATTGCCTTTCCAATGGTTCTATGCAATCAACTGTACTCAATTCGGTTTTTGTTTTATACTGGCTGAGATACCCAGAATGTTTTTTCTTCAAAGTACTTAGGTGGTTCTAGATGGACAAAATGTCATAAACAAATATGAATAACTCCTAAAGTGAACATGATACACACAAAGTGTCAGCGGCAAAGTTGTTCAGCACAACATTACCTTTCTAATGGCACTATGCAGTCAATTCTAATCTATTCTGGCTGGCAAGTAATATTAAAACATGTGAGTGACTTCTCCAGACATTTCTAGGGCACACAGGAAGTCTGTAGGTGACTTCTGTAGGCATTGTGGGACACACTGCAGTTAGATTTGCAGACACCTACAGGCATTTCTAGGAGGCAATAAGTTAACTTTTTCCATTGACTATAATGGGAAATTTGTTTTTTGAATAACATTTGAACAGTTTAATATTTTTTCATGAAATCTTCAGAAGGCACATTGGGGACACTGGCTACATGTTCCCTGAAGTTTTCAGACCAGTCAGGCAAACCGTGCAACCTGCAGGCACGAGCGAAGAATGAGCAAAAAGCATAAATGCGACATGGAATGTCATTTTACAGCTCTGCAACTGTATATTTGACTGTTACAAAACTTGGCAGATCCTGAGATCTATGGTACTGCTCCATGCCTGCCAAATTTCAGGCAAATCCGTCTATATGGTGGTAAAGTTATTAAGCTTCAAAATGTCACACTTTAACCTTAAATGGGGTACTGACTTAATTGTAGTGGTACTATCGTATACCTATATATATATATATATATATATATATATATATACAGTATCTCTCTCTCTCTCTCTCTATATATATATATATATATCGATACATGAAAGTGGTTTAAGATCAGTGTATACAACACATTTAAGGGGTTTATGATGAGTATATTGAGTCCTGTTTTGGAAGTATAGGTGTTGTTGACAGAAAGGAGAGTAAGCCCAGTTTTAACTAAAGGTAACTATATAAAGTTATATTATTCAGGCACCATAGTGCCTGTATAGTAGAATTAAGCACTTTAATGTTAAACCCAACTTTTGCACCTTAATAACTTTGCCCTTGCTCAACCGATTTTCATGAAATTTGGAATACTCAGAGATATTACCAGAGTCTCTGGATCCTGTAAATGTCATGGCAATTGGTTCCCTGTGGGCAAAGTGATAGAGGGGCACATTTTGCCCAAATTACCAAAGTTAAGACCTTTTTTGGTCAACTATAACTGAAAAACGAGGTGAATTAGAAAACTGAAACTTACAAGTTTCATAGAGTTTGGCCCAAGGTTTGTGCTTTTGTGTTTGTTATGTCCAAAACTTAAGTAGTTTTTAAATTATTTAAGAAAAAACATTGTGCTTGTGAGCCTGAGCATTTTAATAAATCAACGTTCTAAAGATAACTGAATTTTTGCCACATCATGAAGTCATGTTGTCTTATTACAAGACAACTGTCATTTGTCAGCTGGCAGGGGTGGCTCCCTGTTGACAAATCCATTCCCACTGTTTTTGATCAGCAGTGACAAGGCTACATGTTAGTGTCTAGCCCCGTCCCAGCTGAGCACGCTGTGCATGTCCGTGTGTGCATCTGTCTGCCATTATCTGCCTAAGTGCTTTATTTTAACAAACCAGACACTGGGGTGCTTAGTTCCTTTTGCCACTTGAATTAAACATGTAGCCTGACTCCTTGCTACCCACTTTTTTTGCTGGTTCATTTCCCCTATCCACTCTGTATTGCCCCCCATGCCCTTAAGTTACATCTGTGGCACAAAATTATGTTTTGGTGGAATGTGAAAGTTTCACTTACCAGGTTCTTGAAGATGGGTCATAAGAAGATTATTTTGAAAGCTTAGGTCAAAATTTTAAAAACAACAACATTATTGAGTTGTGTTGTACTTTTCCTATGCACACTCAAAACTTTGGTAATTTTCAATATTTAAACCCCACATTTTCAGCATAGTCATTTTTCACACTGCCTCATGAACATGATAATTGTTTTCAATTCCTGGCCAATGTGTGATTTTGCACGTCTTGCACAAAATTGTGTTTTGACCACTATGATATTCAGTGACACCTGCTATGTTTAGAAGAAGGGGTCATAAAAGGAAACTTTTGAAATTTTGGGGTCAGAATGTAACACAACAACAAAAGATTATGAACTAACGTTGTTTGCAGGGTTGTCCGTTGGCATGGTGGGACCATGTTGCATTCCCATGCCAGTGACCTGAGTTTGGGTGTTAGCACAGTGAGCCAGTCTAAGGAGCCAAGGCTGGTGGGGAAGCATATGGTGGCTGGCTGTGGAGGTGACAGGAGGACTGTGCTGGTTGTTATATGTGGCTTGTCAGAGTGCTGTGATCTGGGGTGAAGGGAGTTGAAATGTCAGCAGGTGGGTCCAGTGAGGGGCTGCTGGGGGGGCCACTGGACCACCAGGGAATTCTGTATCACTGTATACCTGGGGAGTGGGTGGGGGACACACAGGACCAGTAGGGACTATTATAAGTAGCTCAGATGAGTGATCGGGGGTGAAGTAATAGTAAGAAGTACTAGATTTTATTCACATGATTTTAAGTTGAAAGATGTTACATTACTCCACTGAGCAAAATGCTCATTTCTAAGAAGTTCCTATATTTACAATAAAAGTAGTTACCTATACAATAAGAAATATAAAACAACTGTATAACAATGTAAACAACATCACAGTAAAACTCTATCAAGGATACATATTCATCACAGAAACAATTTAGGACATTAATTTCATACTAAACAGATACAATTTCTGACGAACCACATAGTATTCCACAAAACAATTAATCAGTACATTACTATAGAGCTGGATGTTTATAAGTTGCCACATACAAGTTAGAAGAGCAAGAGGAAGGAGGCACTGTCAGAACTATACTACTCTTGTGGACTAAAGAACTAGAACTCTATTACTGGGTACTTCAGTTTAAGGTAAAAACAAATAAAAAAGTGTTTGTCTGAGTTAGGTGAAGGAATTGTTATCTGTGCAGTTAGCTAGGTGAAGAAACAAATGGTTAATTAGGAGGACTGGCTTAGAGAGAAGGAAGACAGGTGTCTGCATTTAAAAACTGACCTAGATAGCTTGTGGCAGAGAACAGCAAGAGGAAGGAGGTGCTGTTAGAACTATACTACTCTACTGGGACTATATTGCCCTCCATCCCTCCCCTCCACCCCCTATCTTTAGCCTGGTTCTACTTTTATAGGCACAGGATTTGACTAACAACAGGAACGTCCTGTTTAGGAGCAGGAAGGGAGTGATCACAGAGGCACTAAAGAATCACCATCCTAGAAAGAAAAGAGTAGCTCTCCATCACCCTCTAGCTGCTGGAGGTCTGACTCTGACCAAGTAAGAAGGAGACTACTGAGGAATATGGAACTTAATGTCCCAAAACAGGAAGATCAGGATCTGTAAGGACGCAGAGCAATAGGAAAGTAGGGAAAAATATATGTATAAAAAATAAATAAATAAAATAAACAGAGAGGAAACAGTATGTATACAAAACAACAGTTAAGGGACCACAAATAAAGACATGATGGGAGTGATGCACTGCAGTGGTTGTGGAGCAGCAGTCTTCTGGGAGACGTTCTGGAGGATGCAGTGTTGTCTCATCTGCAGGTACCTCTCTGGGCTGAGGGAGGAGGTTGCTCAACTCCAGGCTGAGTTGGCCAGGATTTTGGGGGACCTCCTTTCCTACCCAGGGACCACCAGGGCCACCACCATTACCTCAGAGGTTGCAAAGAAAGAGGAGCAGTTGGACCACAGTGGGCTCAGGGAGGGTGAGGGTGGTGGAATAGAGGGGCATCCCTTCAGCTGTACCTCTCCACAACTCATATGCCATTCTGGCAGAGTGTGGTTCCTGTATGGAGGCATCTGCAGTACAGACCAAGGAGGATGATGGGAACCTCCACAAAGGAGACCCACATGGGGTGGCATGGGACCCCACAGGTGAAGGAAACAACTCATGATGGGACTCCGTTATTAAGAGGGTAGAACTGGGGAGGGTAGAGTGAGGTAAGATGCCTGCCTGCCATCATGGCTTGGAGGGACAGGAGTGAACCTCAGGATTGCAGGAGCAGCTGCACAGAGGAGGGAGCTGGATATCATTGTCCACCTAGGGACAAATGACCTGGCTGAGAAATGGATTGGAACAGTGCAGGAGGAGTTTGTGGAGTTGGGGAGGGCCTTAGACAAGTAGCACGCATGATAACCTTCTTGGAGGTGCTGCCTGTCTATGGTATGAGTGAGGCTAGTGTACTCCACACCATGGGATTCAATCAGTGATTGAAAAACTGGTGCAGAGCTCAGGGTTTCAGCATCATTGGGAACTGAGGCTCCACCTGAAGGGATACATGACTATACTGGAGTGATGGTCTGCATCTATCCAGGAAGGGAATCAGGATCCTAGGTGATAGGTTTAAATGCTTCATTGGAAAGCATTTAAACTAGCCAAGGGGGAGGCAATGAAACGGAGAAGGGAAATCATAGCCCCCCCCAAAAAAGTCAGGGTAGTTAGTGAGGTAAACACCAAGATAGAGCAGTTGATAGGGAGAAGGCAGAGGTAAATGGAGAAAAGACAAAGGCAGTAAGGACAGGGATGGGGCAAAAGGAATAAGGCCATCAAAAATGGAGGGTACGAGTACCAATGCTCATAGTCTAGGGTAACAGTTCCTGATCTGGTGGCCTTGATGGAAGATGGATGCCTGGATATCGTGGCAGTCACAGAACATGGTACACAGAGAATCATGACTGGGATGTCAGCATACCAGGTGCACAGATCTCACGTGCCAGGTCATAATGTTGTGCGGCATATGGCAGTATGCACGACCCTGGACCGATGCGCCTCCATGTTAGACCCCCTGAGTTAGAATCCTGCGTGGGGGTCTGGGGCTCAGACCCCCATAATTGGGGGTGTGGTGGGCAGAGTCCCCCACAGAAAAAAAGATTTCATTTAATCATGCAATGCGATTATTTCCAATGACATTCTGTCATGTGCGGTATTGACACCATGCCCACAATCTAGAGGAGGGACAGGGAGGGTAGAAAAGGAGGAGGAGTAGCTCTCTATGTAAGGAAAGGGATCAAAGCAGCAGAACTAAAGGGTAAACAGGGAGGAGAGGAGGCACTGTGGGTCATCCTGGAGACTGGAAATGGCACCACAATCTGCACAGGGGTTGTATACAGACCTCCATCTCAGGGGGAGGAAATATACAAGGAAATGATAGAAGGCATACTTAGGATGGCAGAGAAAGGGGACATATTGCTGATAGGAGACCTGAATATGCCAGATGTTAACTGGAGCACCTTTGCTGCAGCCACATCCAAGAGCAGGGCCATTCTCGATGCCCTACAGGGGGCATGCCTCAGACAGTTAGTTTTTGAACTTACTCGGGAGGGAGCATTCTTTAACATGGTACTTCAAATGGGGATGAGAGAGGATTCTGATTTAGAAGTGGGTAACCATCTGGGAACAAGTGACCACCAAACATTGTGGTTCATGATAAACTTAGCTGTAGAGTCGCGCCACAAAAGTGAAGGTACTGGACTTCAGGAGGGCTGATTTTGTCAAACTGGGAGAGTGCCTCAGAAAAGCACTAGCAAACAGGCAAGAAGGGAGTAGACTTCAAGCCCAAGGGGGAGGGGAAACAGACTGGAGGTGGAGGTTTCAGGAGGAGCAGGAGGAGGATGGAAGTAAGGAATCTGGGTGGGGTTCGACAAAAGGATCAGGATAAGGGTGGGGGTTAGTGTTAGTAAATGCCAGGAGCTTGGGAAACAAGTTGCCAGAGTTCCAGGCCATGCTGTTCGGGGGTGGATGTGGCGGCAGTCACGGAAACGTAACAATAAACCATGACTGGGACCTAAATGTACGGGAGTACACTATGCTTAGGAAGGATAGAAAGGAGGGCAGAGGGGGTGGAGTGGCTATGTTCATTAGAGATGACATAGAAATTGCTATGGTAGAAGAGGCAGAGGGAAACGTGGAGGCCTTATGGGTCACCTTACGATCCCCAGCAGGAGATAAGGTCAAGCTGGGAGTAGCATATAGGCCCCCCAGGATGAGTGATGTTCTAGAGGATGGTTTGCTGGACAACATCATTGCCCAGTGTGGTCCAAAAGGGAAGGAGGTGTTGATGGGGACCTTAATATGCCAGGTACTAACTGGGGAACCATGTCCTCTAAGGTGGCCAAGGAGCAGAGGCTGCTGGATGGCTTCAGGATGTGTTCTTAACACAGCATGTGATGGAGCCCACAAGGAGGGCATGTCCAGGATGTGGTTCTGGCAGATGGGATCTGGTAAGGGACATGGTTGCACAGGACCCCCTGACTGGGAGTGACCACAATACTGTCTGGTTTCAAACAAGCATTGGGGAGTGGGGGTGAGATCTAGGACACTGGCAGTGGACTTCAGGGGCAGACTTTATGGGCATGGGAAATATTCTCAAGGATCACTTGAAGGAATTACACCAACAACAAGTGTGGAAAGGAGATGGGAGGTCATAAACGGGACTTCATGAGGCAGCCAGGATCTGGCGCAGTTGAAACGTAAGGGAGCAAGGTCACATAAACCATGCTGGTGGTCCAGTGAGGTCAGGTAGCAGTCAGAGAAAAGAAGGCGGCTTACAAAAATATAAAACAACAAGAGGGGAGAGGATAGAAATGTACCAGCTTGCATCTAGAAAAGTCACCTGTATGGTGAGGGAGCAAAGTCCAGTAAAGAGCAACGGCTGGCACAGGGGATACATGGAGGGAAAAGGGTTCTTCCGGTACATTGGGGAGGCGGAGAAAACTAAGGGCCATCTCAGCAGATTGAGATCAGAAGGAGGTGGGTGGAAGAGGCGAGGGACCAGGCAGAGGTATTTAACCAGTACTTTGCCTCTGTGTTCACTAGGGGAGGGATGGATATCTACAAAGCAAGGCAAAGGGATAGAAGCGGCAGGGAGTGGGATCAGGAGCAGCAGAAATGGAGCAAAAGGGAGGGAAAGGTACCCTAGGTGTCACATCTGGATAAGGATAAAAAGACCAGTAAGGTGGAGGGACGGATGATGCCATCCCACCAAAGGGTGTGGTTTGCCTCAAGGCCCTAAAGAAAGACAAATCTCCTGGGCCGGATGGCATTCATCCAAGAGTACTATGGGAATTGGCGGACATTGGCTGCACTTCATGGAGCTTTTCAACAGGTCACTTGAGACAGGGAGGGTACCTAGGATTGGCGCAGAGGCTATGTGGTACCAATCCACAAAGGGGGTCGAAGGAAGTACCAGGAAACTATAGACCCATCAGTTTAACCTCAGTGGTGGGAAAATTAATGGAGAGTACACTAAAGGAACGATTGGGGGTGTACTTGGCGGAGGTGGGAGGTCTGGATAGTCGGCAACATGGGTTTGTGCCAGGTAGATCATGTCAAACCAACCTTGTGGAGTTCTATGAATGGGTAACATCAGAACTGGACAGGGTAAGCCTGTGGATGTATTATTCTTGGACTTCAGCAAGGCATTTGACTCTGTCCCCACAATGGTCTGGTGGAGAAACTGATGGGGTTAGGAGTAGGCCTTGATGGTCAGATGGATTGAAAACTGGATAGCTGGACGCACTCAGAGAGTAGTGGTCTGTGGGGAGCTCGAACCCTACAGAGGTTGGTGTGGGGTACCACAGGGCTCGGTCCTGGGTCCAATCCTGTTTAATGCATACATATCAGACATCAGGATGGTATAGTGTGAAATGAGTCTCTTCACGGATGACTCCAAGATGGGAGCAGTAGTTGAGGGAGAAGAGGGGAGGTTGGCCTGCAAGGGACCTGGACACCTGGAAAGCTGGGCCACACATGGAAATTAAATTCAATATCACCAAGTGCAAGGTGTTGCATCTTGGTCGGGGAAACCTAAACACAGGTACACCTGGGAGGAGGTGCTGGAAGCCTCAACAGGGAAAGACCTAGGGGTCATGGTGATACATGTATGAATAACACTGAGCAGTGCAGGAGAGCAGCTAGCAAGGCAAACAGGATGTTGGGATGCATCACAAGGGGATCACCTCTAGAGCAAGGAAGTGATTCTGCCACTGTACAATGGACTGGTTAGACCACACCTTGAGTACTGTGTACAGTACTGGAGTCCACACTTGAAGAGGGACAACAGCTCCTGGAGAGGGTACAGAGGAGGGCAACAAAGATGATACGAGGGCTAGGGATTTGACTTACGAGGACAGACTTGAGGAGCTCTGCCTGTTTTCATTGGAGGAGAGGAGAGACAGGGGGACATGATTGAGGTCTTCAGTACTCAAGGGAATAAATAGGGTAAACATGGAGGGATCTTTAGACTAAAGCAGGAGGCATCACCAGAGGGCATGGTTTGAGTTGGAAGGTGGAAGGGTGAGGGGAAAAGAGGAGGAGGTTTTTCACTGAGAGGGTGGTGGACCCTTGGAATGCTCTGCCTGGTGAGCTGGTTCAGAGATCCACAGTGGAGAGCTTTAGAGAGGGTGGGACAGACACAGAAAGTGGATGTATCAGATGATGGCCTGTCCCGGGGTGGTGGGGATGGATGATAGGGGTTTCTGGAGCACAAGGGATGGGAGGGTCTCGGCACCCAACTAAGGATCTAGGTTCGAGCAGACTTGATAGACCATAAGGCCTAATCTGCTGGCAAATAGTATGTAAGGTGAGGTGGGGCAACAATGGGGAAACATCAAAACTGCCATCACCGAGGCTTTGTGTGAAGCAAATAAACAAAGCAAATTGAAAGAAAAAAAAAACACTATGGTTCTCAAAATAATTGGCAGGGAAGGTTAGGGAGAAAAAGATAGCATTCAGGAAGTATAAGGAAACACAGAAGTAGCAGGACAGAGAGCTGTACCAGTTAATGTAGAAGGAAGCGGGGAAGACAGTCAGAATAGCAAAGGCCCAAATTGAGGAAAAGATGGCCAACTCAGTTAAGAAGAAGATAAAACCTTTTATAGGTACATTAATGAGCAAAGAAAGACTAAGGTAGGGATACTGAGGCTGAATAAAGAGGAGGGTGGTTGGTTAGAGAGGGACAGTGAAAAAGCAGGGATACTGAACAAATATTTCTGCTCAGCATTTAGAAAGGAAGAGCAAGGGGAGATACCTAATCCAGTCAATAGAAGCACTCTAGATAGGGGGGTTGATACTAGTCCTTTCACAGAAGAAAGGGTTCTGAAAGAACTCTTAAAACTGAAGGTGGATAAAGCAGTGGGGCTTGATGAGATTCACCCCCTAAAAGAACTAAGGGGAGAACTAGTAACACCTTTGACTACCCTTTTTAACAAATCATGGGAGGATGGTGTGGTACCTGAAGACTGGAGGAGGGTGGATGTAATTCCCCTTCACAAAAGTGGGAGCAAGACAAAGGCAGGAAACTACAAACCTGTCAACTTGACCTCAGTGGTAGGGAAAATGATGGAATCACTTTGGAAGGAAAGAATTGTTGAGTACCTAGAGGCCATTGGGGCACAGTACTCAAGTCAGCATGGAGCACAGCAGGAAGGTCATGTCAGATAAATCTTATCAATTTCTTTGACTGGGTGACCAAAGTAGTAGACCATGGAGGAGCTGTAGACATGACTTACCTAGACTTTAGCAAGGCATTTGACACAGTCCCACACAAAAGATTAATAAACAAATTAGCCAGCCTGGGAGTGGGTCCTATGGTGGTAGCCTGGGTAACACATTGGCTGGACAACAGCACACAGAGGGTAATAGTAAATGGAGTCCACAGTGAAGAAAGGGGGGTTACTAGTGGGGTAGTGCAGGGTTCAGTACTGGGGCCGGTCATTTTTAATGTCTTTATAAGTGACATTGCAGAGCAACTGGAAGGAAAAGTACGCCTCTTTGCAAAGACACAAAAATCTGCAGCAGGGTTGATATACAAGGTGGGACGGAAAGGATAAGAAGGACTTGGCAATGTTGGAGGAATGGTCAAATGTATGGCAGCTTAGATTCAACACAAAGAAGTGCAGTAATGCACCTGGGAAACAAAACCCAGGAGAAGAGTACACAATGGGGGTGAGATACTGAAAACAACAAAAATGGAAAGGGACCTGAGGGTAGTTATATCAAATGACCTAAAGGTGGGCAAGCAATGTGAGAATGCAGTATGGAGGGCTGGGGGGATACTGAGAGGCATCACCAGTAGAAAACAGGAAGTTGTTATCCCTCTGTACAGACAGTTGGTAAGACCACATCTGGAGTACTGCATGCAGTTCTGGAGACCCCAGCTCCACAAAAAAATAGACACGGTGGAGGCTGTCTAGAGGAGGGCAACCAAAATGGTGCAGGGTCTGCACCAGAAGACATATGAAGAAAGACTAAAGGAGCTTAATATGTATAGCCTCAAGGAAAGGAGGGAGAGGGGGACATGATAGAAACTTGCAAGTACCTCAAGGGAATCAACAAAGTCCAAGAGGGTAGCTTCTTTCAGAAAAAGAGATGTGCAAGAACAAGGGGCACAATTTGAAGATAGAGGGAGGATGACCCAGAAGCAATGGAGGAAGTATTTCTTCATGGAGAGGGTTGTGATGTGGTGGAACAGCCTTCCTGTGGAGGTCATGGAGTCAAAACAGTGGAGGAATTCAAGAATGCATGGGACAGACATAAGGCAATTCTAGTGGGCGGTAGGAGGAAGTAGGCTGTTGGTTAACTAGGATCTGCAGCTTATCTGTTAGGTAATGAAATGGGCAGACTAGATGGGCCAAGTGGTCCTTATCTGTCATCAAAATCTATGTTTCTATGTTTCTCACACAGCACTTTGATGGAGCCAGATCCTTCACAGAACCATTGTTTAATTGAGCCCAGGCCAATGGCTGGGTTTATGTATTACAAACTGATAGGCACGGAATTCCATAGTATTGGTCCTCTAAACCAAATTGATGATCTCCCAATATTCATATTACATCTTAGAACAATATATTCTAAACCTGAGCTGACCTTAGGCACTTTCTAGTTTCTCTAATATTAAATAGATCCAGGATATATCTTGACTAGTTTTCTTTTTGCAATTTAACCATATATATATATATATATATACAAGAGATGCCAATCTCTCCATTCTTGAGCTTCATCCAATTTAAGGATCTATACAGTTCACAATGATATGTCCTCCTGAGCGCCGAGGACAAAGTAAGCTATTTTATTGTACATTATGTTCAATTTGGCTAACTCTGTCCTTGAGGCCCCTGTGTATACTACATCCCCATAGTCCAAACACAGGGAGTAGCATGATGTTTACAATTTTCAGTCGAATTTCAGGAGTAATATAAAATTTAAATCTCTACATCTTTCAGAATTTTCTGGCAATATTTTGCAATAGGGCCTCAAGATGTGCTTCCTAGTTCAATTTCTCATCTACTAGGACTTATGAGTACTTATACTTAACAACTTGCTCTATTTGAACTCCACCTAGGAACTGGATCTCCAGTGGGACTTCCTTTTTATCAGTACTTGAAAATAATACAGACTGAGTCTTTTCAGAGTTTAAACATAGTTTTGTGTCAAGAGCTATTTTACATGTGAGTTTATGGCTTTTGGCTCCTAAGGAAATTCTGAAAATTGAAAAAAGCTTTCTGTAATTAAAAAATGAAGGGATCCACTTGACCACAAGGGAATGTTATAAGGCATTTGAACAAGCAACTGGGGCTGGGCACACTGGATCACCAGGGATAGAATTTCAGGTTTGCAGGGAGTGCTTAGGGACTGCTGCACCCCATGCAACTGAGCCCATAATGAGCATGCAAAAGGCTCCTTAGTGTCTTGAATGTCCAACGAGCTCATGTCCATGCTTGGGCTTAATGTAACCCACAGGGGTCTTGATGCTATCCTGTTTCAGGCAGCCCCATACCTTTGGGCTATATACAACCCAGCTCTGTATCAGGGCAGCACAGATTCACTTAGCACTGCTCTGACATGGACTGATGTTTAGTCAGATAGTGCCACTTGTTATCTGATTGAATATCGCAGCAGCTGGGGAGAGCACGGGGCAAGCACAACTCAAATATTTGCACTGCACTTGACCTATTTCCTGAATATCAGACCACTTCTGCTCTGCTACTGAAGTGTATGCACATACCTATTGTGTTGTGTAGTTCATTAGCTAACAAGTCCATGCGGTCAACTTGCTCATCAGTGTTGGGGGGGGGTATAAGAACAGTGGTAATTTCCTGACAGTGTCTACTGAAGATTGAAACACGCTTCTGGGTAAAGTGCTCTCATATACACCAATCACATCTAGTGGTTCAGTAGTGTTAGAGGATCACTCCAATCTGGATCAAATTGTAGGTTTAAACATTTCCAGGATACTAGAGAAGGAGGTGGGATAAAAAAAGAAAATGGGTGGCAACAGGTGAAAGTTTTGGTGTAGGATGGGGATCAGAGACATGGAGCAGCTTGAAAAATATACTGAGAGATTGGGTGTTTCTTACTGGATAACTGACTGTCACAGCTGACCCACTCAAATGCAAAACACATGACCAAGATTAAATTTGCTACAACAGAGATCCATAATTAATTGGCTTTTTAAATACATTTGTAAGCTGCACTGCTATTTAGAGAAATGGTCCATCATAGCTGAAGCAAGTTTGTTTTGTTGAGATTTTTTGACCTGGTAAGCCCACTGGGCCAATAAGTCCCTTTTTCAGGGGTGACTGGGGGGTTGGGGATACAGATGGTAAGTAACTGAGACTGAACCAGATTAAGCAGTTGAGGTATTTTTAGTGAATGAAGGAAATTTGGCCAGCACACCGGGGAAATTCCCCTACTCTTTTCGAAAAGTGCCATGAGATCTTTAACATCCACCTGAACTACCACAAATCCAGACAGATGGGACCTCGGTTTAACGTCTCATCCGAAAGACAGTGAGTGGGATAAAGAGCATACAAGTGAAGTTAAAATAAAAATAAATGAGTGATCTAAACAAGAAGTTAGTTATGAGTTTGGGGAATGGATTTTGTGGAGATGGGGGGAGAAAGAGCACGGTTACGGGTAACAGTGATGTATTTTGAAAAAAAAAAATGACTGCTTATTGAAAACTGAAGATTCTTTGCAGCTGGACCAAGATATGAAATGTGCTACAACCAAGTTGGCAGGGACTTGTTTTAGTCATGGATTGTGCTATGTTTGTGCCTTGGTTGGAGCCAAGCTCAGTCACTCAGGACACAGGAATGTCCTTGCCAATTTTATGTATCATTGTAATAGTGAGCAAGGCTGTGAACCAGAGCTACATGACTGATAATGTGTGCTTAGGTTGTTCATAAAAAATATGACTTTAATACTATGACTTAAAAATCATTACTTAAATTCCCAGTGCCTGCTCCCAAATGCTGTGGGAGTGAGTAACAGGGACAGAGCCATTGCCATGGAGCCAGGATGTGACTGTCACATCGAGTGACGCTTGAGAGCTGGAGGTGTGAGTGAGAGTGAATGCCACAGTGGCAAGTAAAATCTGAGTTAATAGCCAGCTCATTCTGCCTGTTCATAGAAGAACCCCATAATTTAAAAAAATCACATGAGACTCTATCCGTTATAGTGGTGGTAGCATTGTCATGGGATTCAATGACATCATAAACCTCTTGAGCGTCATTCTTGGGGTTTATGATGTCATGGATTCCTTGATGATGTTACAGCACCATAACAGATAGAGTCCTTGTGTAAATCTAATGAAGATGAATGTATACCACACATTTAAGGGTTTATGATGTGTACACCCTACATTTCAGGGATTTAGGAAGACTGTATACCATTCATTTAAGGGATTTATGATTAGTGTATATCATTCATTTTATTCACTGCAGTAAAGATTTACCACCAGTCAACTGCTGTTCAGATTCATGCAGAAAGAGAAAGGAGCGATGCTGTTAATATTTATTACATATATTGTATGAACAATTTTCATGGCAGTCTATTAAGAGAGTTTATCTTGAACCTTCTTTACTATTTACCATTTTGCCATTATCAGAAGCAGACACACATACAAAACAGTGAAACGCTAGTGCTGTTTGTGAATGCTGCCCATATTTTAGACTACATAAATCATGTTTTATTGGTGTCTTTACTCCAAGAAAATGCAAAGTGCTTTTCAAAAGGACTAGAAAAAAATGTTTCTTAATTTATCATTAGTGTACATAACAGTGTGGTAACAGGGCTAAGGGAAGCACACCTCATGCATTATTAGGTAGAGTAGGCCACATAAAAGTTCAAAATATACAAGCACTTTTCTATATTCTGTAGGCACTGCTATGTACAGTAAATCATTTAAGTGTAGTGTATACACACTCTAAATTGTATGCAGGATAACTTTGTAAACAGGGCTGTAACAAGTCCTAATAATTTTATCCTGTTTAAAAATAAATGTTATCTTATTTTATACACTGATTGTGTACGCCAGTACATGATGGAATTGAATTCTGTGAGTGCGAATGTGTCTTCAGGCATCCGCTAGAGTTAAAATCCCCTCTCAGTGATCATTTTCCTTTAATGACACAATGTAGCAACTCATACAGATCTGTCACACTGAAGGATGCTGTGGATAGTCTTACCATTGAACTGTGCTCCCTTCACTGTGAACAGGGAAGTGGGTGGGTGGCTGGGGGGAGGTGGTATAAAATGAATGAGGTTTGAGTAATAAAACATTCTTGCAGGTTTAGCTCATTTCTGCTCATTTATTCTCACTTGCTCATCATCAATCATGAAAGCAGAGGCTCGGCAGCAGCTCGAGCATCATGTGTCACACTGCAGCCTTTGGCATTGCTCAAAAGTTCCTCCAGAACATTGCAGTGTTTCTCTCAATGTTTAGAGTCATCTCAGATGTGTGACCCTAACCAATCAGAATGTTTGAGAAACTTTAAACATGACAGATGTGTTGCAGGTTGTGCATCAGTCTTTGGGGGAAAATGAAGAGATTAAATATTAAAGAATTACTGAATAGAATTCAACAGGCAATAGTGAACAGTAGACACTAAGGTGTTTTAATGATATGACTAGTCTTCTCCAAAGAGGGTGGATTGTAAATGGGACCATTACACATGTATTAGACTGGGGTAGGCAGAATTGTTAATCAATGGGCTATTTTCTGTTGTCACAGTCTGTAAACTGTTGATGGAGTATATAAGCAATAAGGCATGACAGGGTGTGTGTTATTGTGTAATAACATCACTCCTGAGGTGGGTTGAAGCAAGAGGTGAAGCCGAGTGCTTCCACCATCCCAGGAGTGATGTTATTACACAATACACACATCCCTGGAGTGCCTTATTGCTATTATACAATGGCTCATTATTTTTATTTTAAAAAAACATTAAAAAAATTAAAAATATTGTTTTTTCCCCATTATTTGTGAGTGGAGGTACATGTTTTTAAAACAAGTTCACTACATATTTCCACCAGTAGGTGGAGCTGCTCAGTAAATGATGCTGGTTTCCCAAGACTAATCTTGAAGCCTGTAAGCTTACTGCAGTGGTGGTTTACAACATTCTCAGCCACCCCCACCGGTGGCGTTTTCACTGACTGCTGAAGTGGCCTTTTAAGTTTTAATCCTGCTCCCTTCTTTTGATTAGCATTATTTGGGGGGGGGGTTGTGGTTTGCGATCCGATTGGAGACTGTGTAGGATATTTTATTTGGGACATGAGAAGGAGTTGGGAAAAGACTTCCTGAGATGGCTCAACAGTTTTTGTGCCGCGAGTACAAGAGCAGCTTGGATTACACCATGTGTTTGTTTTCATGCCCACTTTTTCCGCTGAAATCGGGCGGTATCACTTAGGTGCACACGAATGGCAGTTACACTTTTGGTGGTTCAGTGAAGCCACTCACTTTGGGGGAAAACAGCATAAATTCAATTTATCACAATATCAGTTGTGGTTTGGTTGCTTTTCCCCAGCTGTTGTTGTTTTGGGGGTGGTGAAGAGAATAGGGAGGGAGGGAGGAAATTATCTGTCGGGCAGCTGATAGAGCAGTGTGGGTTTCATGGTTCTTGTGGGGAGTGAGGGATTTGTTTCCTGTTCTGTAATCACTTGTGTGCCTGTACTTAATCCAGTGATGTTGTTGTTAAATAACATCACTGTCACAGGCACACATTGACCAATCAGGAAACAAGAAATTCTCCTGCTATTGTATAATCTAATATAGTGGTGTGTGAAGTTGCCAGAACTTGTTTGGCAAAACAGTTTGTGGATGTCACCAAATTCACTTCACTGGCAACTGAATTTCACATAATTATTCACCCAGCAAATTGCCAACATTCACGTAGTGAAACAATGAAAATTGCCAATTGGTGAGCAAATTAGGCAATGCTCATGGTTTCACCATGCAAATTTGTGCAACTCACCAGCAAAAAAACTAAAAAATTGTGGTCCATATATTACATAGTATAACTACCCCCACCCTCTGTGCTGTAATTCCCCCTCCTACCTCCCAAACACTTTTTTATAGTGTATGAAAACCCACTTCTCATCTATCCCTCGGCACCCTTCTCCCTTCTCCCCTTTTTACACTGGCAAATGTATATTAAAGTTGTGTTTGACCAGAGCAAGTTATATATACACTTCACTCCCACACTCCAAACATACTCCCCCTCTTCACCTCCACCAAACCAAACCCTGTTTTACAAGACAACCACCCACTCAACCCTCTCTGGACCCCGCCACCCTCCTCCTCCCTTCTCCTGTACCCAGAAAAAAATATTTTACTGTGACCTGTAATAAAGAAAGCAGTCATCTGGTACAGAATGTCTGCTCTGTTCAGCGTCCTTCTTAGTAACTAATGATGTTGGTGCACAAGTGAATGTTGAATGGTTATGTTTCTGCTTTTATCAAAACCTGATTGATTGAAGATTCAACCAATCAGGTTTTTATAGGAGGAAAGACATCACCATTCATTCATGCTCCAGCACCATTACTGTGATGGACACCAAACAGAGCAGACACTCTGGACAAGGGGACTATTTTCTTTACTAGAGGGTCACACTAAAGATTAATTTGGGGAGTACTGGTGGGGAAGGGTCAAGGGACCAGTGGGGATTGGGTGGGGGGGTCTTAAAGAAAATTAGGGTATGTTTTTGTGGGAGGGGGTTGGGGAAGGGTTGCTGGCATGTGGCTGGGGGGAGGGTATATATAAGTATATAACTTGTTCAGACCAAACAAGTCTTTTACAAAAATTCATCAGAACCGGGGGGTGGGGGAGTGTGCCAGCAGAAAGATGGGAAGGAGCTATGAGATTTAAAAGTGTTTGGCAGGTGGGAAGGGTTGGAATTACATCCCAGTGGGTGGGTGTGGGGAATTTTATGCAATTTTAGAGTTTTTTTAAACAATAAAAAAAATTTCACACTGGCAATGTTTATGTGCTTGCCAGGAAATTTGCAAAGCTTAGTGAATTGTGAATTTCCATAATTCATGCCAACTTTCCCTGGTGAATTAAAACTTTGCAACACCTCTACACTAACACTGGCAGATGCAAACAGAGAACATTTTATCTAAACAAAGCAGAACAATTAAGCAATAATGACCAAAGAGACAGCTATTTCATGCAGATTAACAATGGCATAAGGAGATAGGAGGCCTGAGGTGAAGCTAAGGGAGAGCAGTCAGAGGTTAATCCCAAGAAATAGCTACCTCCAAGGTTGCTATTACAATTATATGACTGGTCACAGTAATAAACATTGTATTTACTTTACTATTTTTTTGAAGGGAGCATTGTAGTGTGAGCAGTACAGCAGTGTGACATTTCACATTCTGTGCCATGGAATGCATCATTGGCAGTTGAACTGGTAATTTGTTAGAGGTTAATGACCAATCCAGTAGCTCTAGAGCTGTGCAGACTATAACATTCTGCCTGCAGAATGTCCATGGAAGTTTGTGAAATTTGCATGAACATTCTGCAGAATTTTGCCAACTTTAAAATTTCAGTTATTTTGCTGTAATTTTAACAGTACGTCCAAATGGCATATAAGTTGGTATGTAGACAGTTAGTTATGGCATACATGCGTGTCCAAACTTCAGAGTCATAGGTTTAAAAGGGATGGAGGTATAGGTGCCAAACAGTTAATCAACATTTAATTTTCAATTATTTTGATCTAATTTTAAAATTTCTTATCCAAATTTCTCCAGAATTTCAGGATTTAGAGAAACATACAGCATGGGCATGTGCATCATATTGTAGGTCACAAACTTCAAATGGGGCTGAGTTATAGGTAGCCAAATATTTTTCCAAACTTTAGATTTCTGATATTTTATAATAATTTTGATAGTATTCATTAAAATGTTATACAATTTTACAGATACAGGTTATGACTACGTGTATATATGCACATAGTTTCATATTTCTGGATTCTAATGGGACTGAATTATAGCCTGCCAAACATGTTGCCAAAATTTTAATTTCAGTTATTTCCCTCTAAATTGACAACCAACATATCCACATGTAACCAGATTTGAAACATTTGAAAAATTTAAACTACTATTCCACATGGTCATTTCGGGCAAAGTACATACTTACAGCTTTAAATGGGACTGAATTAAAAGTATTTAAACTTTCACTATATTTTAAAATTAAGTTTTCCAAGAATGTAAACTACAAAGTTATAACCCCCTTAAACTCTAAAACTGGAAAATGCAATGCCACTATATTTTATAGGTTCTTAGACCTTACAGTCACAAGGAGACAGTGTGTGTCAATTGTGTTAATTGCTTGCTGCTAGAAATGGCAAAATAACATATATACTTAAAGTCAAATTTCATGAGTCTTTGTGAAAACTGAGAAAATTTCATGAAAATCCCATGACATTGGAATTTGCTAATTTCACTAAGCCTTATCTGGGATTCTAATTAAAAGGCTGGGGTATGAGAGGCAGGTAGTGCAAGGAATTACCAGATGCAGGAATTAGATACATACTTTCTCGAAGAAATGGACAGCTGAGTTGGATAGCACACCAGTGGTACAACCCCCCCCCCCCGATGGAGCAAGGAAGCACAGAGTGTGAACAATTCCAACCTGAATGCAGGATATATACGGATCACACCCAGTAAATTGATGATACAGGGAGCCTGATGTACATGCAAGTCTGGGACTTAGAAGTACTCAAAAAGATGTAGTTGGGGAAAATAATGTCTGGGGCACCAGGAAAGAAGAATTATGGCTTTTCCAACAAGATAGGTTGATAGGAAAAGGAATAGGTGACGCTCGTTTTAAGGGATTTTGTCACTGTAAAGAGGATATCAGTGGTATCTGTAGTTCTACTGAGTCAATCTGGCTATGACAAATGAAATAGTGATATGTGCATTGTGAATGTCCACATTCCACAAAAAGAATTCTGGGTGCTTCATTTATATGCTATCATAAATAGTTGAGAAAATGTTATTAACATTTTTTTTCCACAGTAAATTTAAAACTGCTAAACCCTTTATCCAAGTTGTGTTTGACACCAGGATACACTGACATTGGATATGCAGGACAAATGTTAAGTCTATGCCTGCAGGAGCAAAGAGGTTACCAACATGCACCTTTTTCAGAGTTTTCACAAAATTCTGCAAATATTTACATAGTAACAATTAGAACAATTGTAATGTAAACATCTCAAATCCAATTCTCTCCATATCTAGATTATTCTGTAACCATTATAAAAAGGTTATACATGCTAATTTACACATGTGCTGCTCCAAAGATACCCGAGTTATATGCAGATAACATTGCTCATGAAATTTCCTGCAAAAAATTAAATGACAGACTTTGACCACATATAATTTTGAGATGATGCATCACATCTCATACAATTTGGCACATTGTTGAATTCCTGTAATCAAGTTCATTCAATTCATTCAATGTATTTATTTGTTCAGCAAAATATAACTATTACAATTTTTTTAACACATACTACTGTAATCAAGTAATCATGCCAAATATAAGATTGCTGGCCCAATAGATGGCTGATGTATATGCAGCTAAAGTAAAACATTTCTTGAAATTTCCCACAAAAGGTAAAATGTCAGACTTTGAGCACCTATAATTTCGAGACCATCCATCCAAATGTCATGAAATGTGACACATTATTGGAACTCCTCCAAGAGAGTAAGCATACCAAACTGTAAAGCTCTAGTTCAAATGATGGCTGGGTTATGGGCAAAGTAATACATTTTAAAAATTCTGCAAAATTCTGCAGAACTTCGCAAACTTTCCTCAATATTCCATAAATTCAGAATTTTCACATTCCACACATCTCTACCAGTAACCAATAAGAAGCCAAAATAGGCCCGTACTTATTTAATTAGATCTATGGGACTGTCAGTGGTGCTGGACCTATCGAGTGCTGGGGCAAATTGTGTGATTGGGCCATAGGAAGCAGAGGCAGACTATAATGGAGCCGTGATTGCAGTCTTTGACTCAATTGCACCCATTTGTATCCACCCCTTGTCTACTTGCCAGAGACCTCCTTGGTATGATGAAGATCTCTGGAGTTTAAAGACTAAGGGGTGGAGGTTAGAGAGATGCTGGAGGAGATCTGGCCTGATGGAGAACAAATTGGCCCTGAGGTCACATTATGCTGACTATCAGGGACAACCTCCTGAAAGAAGGTGGAGTTTCTTTCTAGAGAGATTGCTGTTGTGAGGAGCAGTCCAGCTCAGCTCTTCAGCATAGTAGACAGGCTCCTACATCCTGTCTGTCTCCATGCTGGAGGAGCAAGTTCTAACACTAGGTGCAAGGAGTTGGCTCTGTTCTTCGCTGACAAGATGTCCTCTATCAGGGCTGAGGTCTCCTTAAGTATCTCTTGAAAGGGATTCAGTGTCCAGCCTGAATTGTGCCAAAACACTCCTTCTGTCTGGGATAAGTTTGAGCTGCTTGGGGTGGAGAAGATGATAGGGATAATCTCAAAGCTGAGGCCTACACTTTGTGGTCTGGACCCAGTTCTGATCTGCCTTTTGGTTGAATGTTCAGACCTGATAGTATCTGTGGTTGCTGAGGTTGCCTGGAGTTCATTGATGAGTGGGATCTTCCTGTTGTCCTTGAAAGAGGTTCTGGTTAGACCCCTTTTAAAGAAGCCCTCTTTGGACCCAGACTGCCTCAGCATCTACAGGCAGGTCTCAAACCTCCCATTTTTAGGGAAGGTTATAAAGAAAGTGGTGGTCGTTCAGCTTGAGAGACATCTTGCACCTTCTTCTGCCTATGAGCCTTTCCAGTCTGGGTACTGGGAGGGACATAGTATGAAGACTGCCCTGGTAAGGATGCTTAATGATCTCCTGATGGTGAGGGACAGGAGAGCCCATACCATCTTGAATCTCCTAGACCTCTCTGCAGCGTTTGACACCATGGACCATGAGGTGCTGCTTGACTGCCTGCAGTTCTGATGTAGTCTGTCTGGTAATGTCATAAACTGGTTCAGGTCATACCCAACAGACAGAGTGCAGAGGGTAAAAATGGGACTTGTCTCATCTAGCCCAGATCCTCTAAGCTGTTGGGTTCTGCCGGGGTTGGTCTTGTCACCCTTACAGTGTGCATGCTGCCATTGGGGACATTATCAAGTGGTATTTAACAGCTGCCTTGGGGAAATCCAGTCATGGATGACTCACAACTGGCTTAGCATCATCCCAGACAAGACTGAGGTACTGGTGGTGGAGCTGGGTCATCGTGAAGGGGGTGGGGTTGCCCCCTAGCCTAGTGTTGGGGATGTTCCCCATGTCCCTTCTAAACAGGTGAAGGATTTAGGTGAAATCCTAGATGACTGCCTGACACTTGATGCTCAGGTGTCAGCAGTGGTCAAAAGTGGATTTTATAATCTTAGGAATATTGTCCACATCCGAGCCCTGATCCCTCCTGAGTACCTGCCCACACTGGTACATGCTTTCATCACTTCCAGGCTGGATTACTGTAATGCCCTGTACCTTGGGTTATTTGGAGGCAACCTCCGCAGGCTGCAGCTGGTGCAAAATGTGCTGGCAAGACTTTTAACTGAGGTAAGGAGATGTGAGCATATTACCCCAAGGTCTCTGTGGACTGCACTGACTGCCAGTCAGGTGGAGGACTGTCTTCAAGATAGGGCTACTTACCTATAAGACCCTGCAAGAAGGGGTCCCCACCTATCTGCAAGATCTCCTCATCCCTTACTGTCTGGCCCGGCAGTCTGTTCTGCCAAGGGAGGACACCATGGGGTTTCAAGGGTTAGGTTGTGGCATTCAGGAGACAGAGCATTTGCGATGGCTGTGCCAACCCTGTGCAACTCCTTACCTGACTATTTGAGGTGCGCTCCCTCTCTGGAAGCCTTTAAAAGGGAATTAAAAACATACCTGTTCCAACTAACTTTTATTGATTGATGCTGTTTTGAATAGATAGATGGCCATCTGTATTTATAATGATTTTATTATATGTGAGTTTTCTGTTTGTTTTAAATAATTGGGTTTTATATTATTGCTTTTGTTGTACAGTGCCCAGAGTCCTAGGAATTGGGCATTTCATAAATAAAATTATCTATCTATCTATCTATCTTTACTAAACTAATGCAATAGTTCTAATGTGACACTAAGCTTTTTTTGCACACCCTGAAGTCTTGATGACATCAGAAATAGCAAAAATTTCAAATGGTTCTGTGGTCACAACTGAAGGATGTTAAAAAAACTTGTCCCACATTTGTGCTGCCTGTATTTTATTAGTTTGCCTAGTTTTATTTCAAGTTTGATCAATAAACACAATTTTCATGCTCCATCTACACTGAAAAATTGATGAAAATCAGATGTAAGATATCTGAGGCCAGATATTCAATTATGGACAAATGCAGAGCAGAAAGGTTTGTGCAGCGCTTGCCTTTGCACTTGACCCAGAGGCTGCTATCTTCAGTTGGATGGCACACTGGTGCTATTTGACTGAATATACAGTAGTGCCATGATGGCATAGCACTAAGGCAAGTAGTGATGCCCGGACAGTGACCTAGGCTATATGTAGCCCATAGGGAGCTACACAGAACTGCACCCCCAGATCTGACAGCACCAGGAGCGCACAGCATGATATTCAGCAGAAAAATGTAAATGAGCCCACTGGGCATGCATGACATTAAGGGGCAATATGTATGCCCATTATAGGCTAAGTTTTATGGGACATGGAGACAGGTTTGCATCCCAGTGTTTTCCCTGGTGTCTAGTGGCACCTCCACCCTCTGACTACCCATCTCCATAATATCACAGATTTCTCTGGTGTGTAGTGACATCTCACACCCTCCAGTCACCAGTTGCCATATATTAGTGATGTCCCTGATGTATTATTGTACCACCTACTTGCTGAGCACACGTCTCAATGCCATGCTTCTCCCAAGTGGCTAGGAGCTTTCCACTCACCGCCCACACCAAGCATACCACCCTGCTACCCCCTGTACCTAAGTAGCCCATGCTGGATGGGAGATACAGCTCGGCAACTGACACAGCCCTTCTCACACCACCATGGCCAACCACCCTATGGATTAACAGGAAGTGTGTGTACTGTCTAGAGTATACTGTAGACAGTACGCATGCTCCCTGTTATTCTATATGGCAGCCAGCCATCATGGAGAGAGTAAGCCTGTGACAATCACCAAATTGGATCTCCCACGTAGCATTGGCTACAAAGGTACAGGGGGTGACAGGGTAGTGTGCTCAGTGTGGGTGGTATGGGGGGCTGCTAGCCATTGGGGAGCAGGGTGGCAGTGGGATGGGTGCTTGGTGAGTCAGGTACCACTAGACACCATGATCATCACTAATATAAAAGCCTTTGTATAAAAGTTTGTCTGTACTGAAATCTGTATATAATTACCTGTTCCATCTGTCATCTTTGTATTTTGTCTTCCCTCCACCCCCTGTAACCTGATATGGGGCCTTTGCAAAAGAGTCTGTGACTCAAAGGATTGTAATTCAGATTATACTCAATAAATAATTAAATAATATTAAGGTGTCAAGTGATTGGAGGTTGGGGGTACCACTGGACACCAGGGACAATATATAAATTATGGGGATGGTGTTCAGAGGCTGAGGGGTGCCATTAGACACTGGGGCAATCATTAATATCGTGGTACCAGTAAGCAGAGGGTTGGTGTACCATTAGACACCAGGGAAATCTCTAATATTATGGTGGCAGGTGATCAGAGGATGGTGGGTGCCATTAGACACCAGGGACAGTAGATACATTAGGGGGACATGGTCAGCAGGAGAGAGTACCACTGGAGACTGGGCACATCACTATTTGTACACAAAAAGGTGATCAGTGGGCAAGGATGCAAATAGATGAAAGGGCATCCATTGATTCAATAAGCTGGGGCTGAGGGGTGAGGGGGCATTGACTGCCACCAGGGCCTTGTGCTTAGATAACTTGGGGTTTGCAAAGGTGGTAACTTGCTCCCATTTGGGTGTCCTTTACTGCTGGTGCAAACCTTTGAAATTTACCACTGTGCCCATAGGTAGGGGAGGATTCCCTTCATTTACATGGATGCCTTGGTAAGTTAGCACTCAGTTGCGAAAGGGTTCTGTCCATGCTGTGGGGGTGTCTGCATATAGACCCCATCCAAACTTTGGGCACAAAAGCCAGTTAGAATGGGCAAACACCCCTTAGCGTCTGGGCTAACTGTTCAATATCTGGCCGCTGAGGTTATTCAACAGGTGTGAATAGAAATTACACAGACTAAAACGGATATTATCTTGCATTATAATATGGCTGTAAAAAAATTCAGTACTCTCATTGGCTGAGGAGCTCAGAACCCAGTGCTGATATTCCATGACGACAGCACTGGAAGAAGGTCCAGTAGTCTCTTCACAAAAAAAATCAATAGTACCAGCCATTCCCGACTGCCGTCACACAGGTGGCTGTCATCTTTACTCACTAAAAACATTCAACTAGGCCCTAAAAATAAAACTGTCCTAAATTTATAAACATAGGAACTAAATGTTATTTGCCCTCATAATACTCTTGTTATACACACATACATAAAGTGAAAGCCAAAAAGATTGCATTCAGGCAATACAAAAAGACACAGGCAGAAGGGGATAGGGAGAAGTACCAGGAGAAGCAAAGGAAGGCAGGGAGGTCAGTAAGGGAAGCCAAAGCTCAGACAGAAGAACACATTGCAAAATCATTGGGTAGAGGGGACAAAACCTTTTACAGGTACATAAGTGAAAAAAGAAAGACAAAGGGAGGGATAGTGAGACTGAAGGGGGAGGATGGGGGCCACGTGGAGGATGACAACAGTAAAGCTGACATATTGAACAGGTATTTCTGCTCAGTCTTTACTGAGGAAGAGGAGGGTAATGGGTCTGAAGGAAGTACAAGGGTGAGAATGGTGCAGAAATGGACACAAGTCCCTTTACATGAGAAAGGGCCTGAAGGAACTGGAAATAAGAGTTGATAAATCAATGGGGCCAGATGGGTGCACCCAGGGTCCTTAAAGAACTAAGAGAGGTGGTGGCTGAACCTCTGGCTATCCTGTTTAGCCGATCACTGGAAACAGGGAGGTACCCAAAGACTGGAGGACAGCAGATGTAGTCCCCTATACAAAAGTGGGAACAAAGAGGAAGCAGGGAACTACAGACCAGTCAGCCTCACCTCGGTAGTGGGAAGATCATGGAAGCACTACTGAAGGAGAAATGGTGGAACATCTAGTTGTCAATGGACTACAGGACCCAAGGCAGCATAGTTTCACCAGGGGAGGTCATACAGACCAACCTCGCTGGAATTTTGATTAGGTGACTAGGGAGGTGGATCAGGAGGCAGTGACATGGCCTATCTGGACTTCAGCAAGGCCTTTGACACTGTGCCACATAGAAGACTATTACACAAACTGGGGAATATGGGTGTGGGCAGGACAGTAGTGTGGTGGATAGGTAACTGGCTGGGTGGCAGAACACAGAGGGTGGTGGTAAATGGCTGTCACTCCACAGAGGGAAGAGTGACCAGTGGGGTACCACAGGGATCAGTGGTGGGACTGGTCCTATTCAACATCTTCATCAGTAACATTGCGCAGGACCTAGAAGGCAGAATTTCACTGTTCGCTGATGACACAAAGCTCTGTAACAGAGTAGACACACCAGAGGGTGTAGACAGAATGAGAAGCGACCTGCAGAAACTTGAAGAATGGTCAGGGGTTTGGCAGTTGAAATTCAATGCAAAGAAGTGCAAGATAATGCATATGGGGCACAAAAACCTGGCACAATATATCAGTTGGGGGGTGAGGATATAGCATGCACCAAGCAGGAAAGGGATCTTGGGGTTGTCATCTCTGATGACCTCAAGGTAGGGAAACAGTGTGACAAGGCAGCAGGTAAAGCAAATAGGATGCTGGGATGTATAGGCAGGGGCATCACCAGCAGGAAAAGGAGGTCATAATTCCTATACAAGATACTAGTGAGGCCCCACCTGGAGTACAGTGTACAGTTCTGGAGACCATACCTACGTAAGGACATAGACAGGGTAGAGAAGGTTCAGAGGAGGGCAACAAAATGGTGCATGGATTGCATCACAATTCCTATGAAGACAGGTTGAAGGAACTGAACATGTACTGCCTGGAAGAGAGGAGGGAGAGAGGGATATGATAGGAGACATACAAGTATCTTACAGGGAGGAACAGGGTGCAGGAAAACACTATTTTAAGCGAAAAGATGTTCCAGGACTAGAGGGCATGGGATGAAGTTGGAGGAGGACGATTCAGAGGAAACATGAGAAAGAATTTCTGCACAGAACGGGTGGTGGACAAGTGGAACACCCTGCCAGAGGAAGTGGTGGGGCTGAAACAATCAGGATTTAAGAATGCATGGATAGACATAAAGGAATTCTGGAGGTCAGGGGTAAGGGGCAACAGACTTCTAGGAAAACAAACTGAACTTACAAGCTCAAATGGGCAGACTGGGTAGGCCATAGGCCCTTATCTGCTGACACTGTCTATGTATCTATGTATCTATGTATCATAACATAAAAAATGAAATACTACAGTACTCAGAACTGTAATTTATGGTGTTTCTTTGCTGACCAAGAAAAATCCCTCTCCTCTCCTATTCTCACTGGCTTACTAGGGAAATCTGTGTTGTTTAAGCTGTTACAGATAAAACAGAAGCCCCCTGGTTCCATCTAAGGCCTTCTGTCGTGCACTAGTGGGAGTAAACATTCTACCAGCAGAACTGAGCAGAGGTTTGAATTCTTGCACTCTATCTGTAGTAAACATTCCATCTCTTGAATGTTGGCAAGACAGAGAAAAGGGAATGTGGAGGGGTTGTGGGATAACAGATGGACCAGACACCGAACTTCAGGTTGAACACACAATCTCTGTGTGATGTTTATTCAAAATACAGTAAATAA
The DNA here is from genome assembly GCA_016271365.2 of Neoceratodus forsteri. Classification (NCBI taxonomy): domain Eukaryota; kingdom Metazoa; phylum Chordata; order Ceratodontiformes; family Ceratodontidae; genus Neoceratodus; species Neoceratodus forsteri. The sequence goes on from CM028129.1 coordinate 32,976,246, forward strand.
GTTTCAACAAAAACATATTCCTTCTTCAGTACATCAGTTTGCAGCAACAGACTATGAATTTCCTTTCTCTGCACTTAGCCAACACCCACTGACACTGATCTCTGATCTAATCACTTTTCAGTGAATACGTTTTATCCCTATGTGGGCCCTGTTTGCTTGGGTAGTGGGGGCTCAAAAGGGAAAAAAAAACCGAGCTAAAAATAAAAAACCTCAGTGCAGAAACACTGAAAAAAAGGTTACCCCAAGGGCATTGGTAACAATTCAAGTTTCAAAGAAATACAACATCATACATACTTCCATACTGCAAAGCATCATGGGATATATGCAAATCACATGGCATTTCAGACTTGTTCAGTTTACAGCAATTTACATGCATTTTAAATAGCACAACTAACTTAAGTTCTATAATAGTCATCTAGTACGTTTTACCATTATCAAAATCATCTAGTGCCATGGTATTTTCAACATTTATAGGTTTCATAAACATAAGGGTGTACTCCCTTCCCCAGTCTCCCCTCCCCCTCACCTTGTCTCCTCCTCGGACTCTCACACTAGGTGACACACCTCTTTATCTCCTTGGCTACATACAAACACTGTCCTTTACCCTAGTTGAATGCTCTTGACTCTGTACTATCACCATTGATACTATGAATGACATTGTACCCTTATTGTATACTAGCTACTTACTATTCGAGTACTGTATATAAACTGTTTGTTATTGTTGTCATTGTCACTGTTTGATGTGGAACCTTTGTAAAAGAGCTCTGAGCTCAAAGGTATGATCAGAATCCCTAAATAAATAAATAAACATAAGATATATACATCAAGGTATCCTTCCAGAGGAGGTCGTGGAGTCAAAAACAGTGGTGGAATTCAAGCATGCATGGGACAGTCATAAGGCAATTCTAGGGGATGGGGGTAGGAAAAAGTAGGCTGCTGGTTAACTAGGATCTGCAGCTTATCCGGTAGGCAGGGAAATGGGCATACTGGGTGGGCCAAGCGGCCCTTATCTGCTGTCAAATTCTATGTTTCTATGTTTCTTATGACTAGTGCTATTACATACTAAATCCAACAAAGAAAAACACAACCTGTTTTAAATACGCTTGGAGGTCAACACAATAACCACCCTGTATGAGGACCTGAGAGGGAAAAGGAAAATTAAAGAGGATACTATAGCATAGTCAACAAAGAGAAGGAGGTGCCCATAGGTGGCCAGCCTTATGGACTAGAAATTGTAAAGGATAGATTAGGCTAAAAAACAGAAGAATTGTTGCAACAGATTTAAGGAAAGATCAGTCCTCAAGATTGGCAGGAGCTTCCAGTCACAGGGAGGGAATATTATAAAGAAGAAGAAAGAAAAGTTAGGGAATGGGTAAGGGGTGGGGGGCTAGAGGATTTAAGAGCTAATTAAAAATACACAAATTTTGCTTTACATAATATTTAAATATGAGAATGAATGTCAGCGTAGGGATTTGCTGGGGCTATTTTTAAAAAGTCATAGAAATGTTTCTTTTTTGATTTGGTGCATTTCTTCACCCCCCCCAAAAAAAACATCTTGGACCCATTTTATAATTACAGTAAGACACTCCAGTGTGTACATTTGTGACATGAAGCCCCTGCCACTCTTGGGGACCGACCTTTTCTTCAATCTGTTGCAATAGTTCTTCTATTTCTATAGAACCTTGGCCATAGAGGAAGTCAGCATAGTCCAATAAGGATAGAAAGGTGGTTTGGACCGGTCTTTTTTTGGCATCGTGGGATAGAAGATGCTTGATCTGGAAGAACAGGCACAGTCTCTGCCTTAGCTTCTTTGATAGTTCCTCAATATGGTCAGAGAATGTAAGCTTGTGGTCTATCCAAAGCCTCAGATACTTAAATTTTGTCACATATTCAACAGGTTCTCCCAGAAGTGATAGAATCTGTAGAGTTAAGCTATGTAGGGAAGATTTTTGACCTATAACAGAAGGTGAGAAAAGTATGGCCTTTGTTTTTTTGCATTTAGAAGTAGTTTTTGGCTCAATAAGTTTAACTGCAGCTGATTAAAGCCCACTTGTAGGTCCATACAGGCCTGCTCCAGGGTAGGCCTAGCAATGTATATGACTGTGTTATCAGCAAAGAGATGAAAGTCGGCTGCTTTGATTCCAGAGTCGATGTTGTTAATACAAAGAGTAAAGAGCAGTGATCCTAAAATGGACCCTTATGGCACACCTCTTTGGAGCAATTTTAAAGGAGAGAGATCATTTTGGGCTTTAACCTGTTGGACTCTCCCAGAGAGGTAACCATCGAACCATTTCAAGGCAGAAGAATCTAGGCCAATGCTTTGAAGAGTGTCCAACAGCAGGCCATGGTCCACTGTATCGAATGCATTGTTAAGATCAAGAAACAAGGCTCATGCATATTTCTTGACATCCAAATAATTTTTCCAGTCATTGGTTACCTTTGTGAGTGCAGACATTATACTGTGACATGCTCTGAATCCTGAAAGCTGCACGTTAACCACTTTCTTGAGCAGTTTAGAGAGGATAAGGAGTAGAGATATCGATCTGAAATTGTTGAGATCACTTGGGTCACCAGATTTGTGTAGCGGAATAACATGGGCAGTTTTCCAAATGGGAGGGAGGTCTCCTTGGGCAGGAGATAGATTAGAAAGGTGGGTGATAGGTGCTGATAATACATGGGAGGCGAGTTACAGAAAATAGGGGTCGATAAGGTCAACACCCGCACTTTTCCTGGTATCCAGGGCTAGCAGTAGATCTTCCACTTGTTTCAATGACACATGGCTAAAGGAGAAGGCCAAGTCAGGGATAGAGGTAATGCTAGTGGGTCTAACAGTATCCTGACTGCAAAGTTGTGTGCGGAGATTATAGGCGGGTGAGGAGTCAAAGACGAGCCCAGCAGTGGCAAAATGGTTGTTTAGCAGATCTAGGACGATCTGTTTGTCAGTGAATGTGGAGCCACCAGAGAGGATTTTGGCTAGGAGAGAATTTGCCGATTCATGCCCTTCTATATTCTTACTGGTCTTCCAAAACTTAGAAGTCCACTTGGATGATGAATCCATCTCGTGCTGAAAATACTTGCTTTTTTCGGATCTGACAAGTTTAGTACAGTGTTCCTAGCCATTCTGAAAGTCAACCAGTTGGCAGGGAGCTTGTTTTTTGTGTGCTTTTTTCCAAAGAACATCCCTGTTAAGTAAAGCAACCTTCAGGTTGGCCATTAACCATGGGCACAATTTTTTCTTTGAGCGAACTTTAACCAACAGAGCATGTCTATCTAAAGCCGAAAGTACAATCCTTTGAAAGGATTCATAAGCTTCACACACCGACTTGGCTAGTTAGAAATCTTGCCAACTAGAATTGTGTAGTTCAGTAAGGAATGCTAGAGGAGAACAGTTACATTTGCTTCTTTTGTATATATATCTTGAAGAGGAGATTGGTTTGGGAGCGGACCTCACATAACTAATGGAACAATGGTCACTAAGGTTGGTGAAAAAAACACCTGAATGGGTGAAAAGGTGAGGTTTATTGACTAGAATAAGATCAGTTAAGGTACTGTTGGCATGTTTTTTCTTATTAGGGTGTGTGACTTCAGGAATTAGTTGCGTAAGGCCGAATGTGTCACATAGTTCTTTAAGGGATTCAGAGCTTGCTGAGAGCCAGTCAAGGTTGAGGTCTCCCAAAATGATGACTTCCGAATTCGACATGTTTAGTTCATTGCGTACGTGGTCTATCACCTTTAGACCTGCCGAGGGTGGGCTGTAACACTCAATGATGCAAAGAGATTGGGAGGAAGAGAGCTGAACCTTCAGGATTTTAAACATATTGCTGCACTCCAAAATAACAAACTGCAGTGCCACACTTACAAAATGAGGCAAAACATATCCAGCAACTTAAATAAATGAGTTTACCTCCCAGTTACTTAAAATTAACTGTTTGTCCTATACACAAAGAAAAAAAATACAAAAAAAGTGACTGTCACCATTCCCATGCTAACTGATCACTTACAGCCTGCTTCTACATCTCCTCTCCATTTTTCATTCTTTAAATCACAGTAACATTTTATCTTCAAAGTTCCTCACTTCAGGTGGCCTGCAGGCGCTGAGGGTTGAAGAGCTGGATGCCACACCTTGTGCCATGCTGGCGACCTGGGTTCACTAACGAGCCCAAGTTGTCGGGGGTCAGTGGGGAGGGATGAGGGGCTTCCCGGGCCTTTGGCTGCCACCCAGTGGAGGACAGAAAGCAGTTTGGGCTACAGGGGGGTCCGGTGATCACCAGGGGTTGGTAAGAGGGGCCAAGCTGGTATCCAGAGTGTGTGTGCATCTCCACGTGCATGCACTGCCATGTCTGCTGAGGTCCTGGGACTCTCAGGGAAAAACAGGGGTAAAAGCATAAAATACATATATTCTTCACTTCGGCTGCCTGTCATGGGTGAGGTTAAGTGGAAGAGAGCCAGGAAATTCCAAGACTTAAAACTGCAAGGAGGAGAGGGGAGCACAGCAGTACGACTACTGTTGTGGCTACACTGCAGGTGAAACCACAGCTTCTGAGCTCCCCTGACTTATTTCTTTTTTTTTTATTTAGTATACTTTATTATCATTTTTCCAACAAACATCACAAACAATAATCCAAACATAAACACCAGAACAGGAGCCATCACAACTTATGATACTGTAATACATCAAAATATACTGAAAAGAAACCTCACACTGGAAGATAAAGAAATACATAACAACCAACATCCCCCAACCCCCTCCCCTTCCCCACCCTCTCATCTGCAACCCCACGACACACACATACACAAAAAGCCCAAGTCAGATAAGTGCCCATCACAAGCACATATAAGCAGAAATGAAAGGGCCTCAAACATATCGGGTAGAGCCTTGGCAACCCCAAAGAGATAATAATGTACTGAGAGACTCCTAGGTGTGGCAAAAATAATGGGGCCTCTTCCACATACTGGCTATGTGCCTTTCAAGTTGTGGCCCGGACTTATTTTTACAGCAGGTGGAACCAGGACAGCAACTCCCCCTTTACTCTTGCTGCTTACAGAGGCTTGTGAAGATATGTCTCCTGCTGCAATTGACAGCTGCTGGTCCTGTCCTCCCAGACCCCATTTCTACAGTGTGTGGGGGCTAGGATATGAAGTTACAGTGTTGCTCCTACTGCAACTAATAACAATGGCTGAGCATCATAGCCCATCTGATCAGAGGCTCTGGCCAATTAATTTCTGAGCGTGTCTTTACAGTATGCGCTCATACGGAATTCAGTTGGCAGCTGGCTGTGGAGGTGAGAGGTGGGCTGTGCCAGTCACCAGCTGGAGACAGGTGGGGGGGTGCTGGGCGGACTGGCACGGCAGGGTGTTGGGTGGGGGGACACTAGACTACCAGGGAAGTGGAGTTATTTATTTATTTAATATTGATTGGGGGCCACTAGACTACCAGGAACTGGGGATATTTCTTTATTTATTAATGATCGGGGTGCCACTAGACTACCTGGGTATTGGAGTCATTTATTTATATTATGATGATGGGGGAATTAGACTACCATGGGACGGTTATTGTCGCATTTGAGGCGGCGACTCGAAGGTTGGGGCATGGGAGGGGGATGGCAGTGCCACCCTGCTGGGCATCTGTCTACAGGTGTTTCAGGGGGCAGGGGTGGGCAGCCCTGCGGGCTCCTGTGGCAAGCTAGGCAGGGGTGGCAGTTGCATACTGTTAGCTGCTTAAGCATATGCCTGCCAGGGTGCACCTGTTGTTTGGCATACTTGGCTGCATGTCGCAAGTCACAGGACTTTGCTATGGAGACCCTGCCCCTTCTAGAATAGGGCGCAGGGTCATTCTCGCAGTTGCTGTTGGTGCAAGTTGCGTTCGGTGGCAACTTGCACAACCCTTCTAGAATTGGGCCCCTTATACATGTGATAAGCAATTCCAGGGTGTGCATTAAAGTATTTTAATGCACATCCTGCTGCACTTTATTATTTACTAAACCAATGTTGCATAAATTGAATATGCAATGATCTGACTTAAAATAGACTGTTTATCATCACTTGCGAGGGAGAGGGACTTTGCTGCTCATGAGTTATAGCGCTACTTTCTCACACTTAATTGCATATTTTGAGTCAGACCATTGTATATCTCCTATATCTTGCCACCCCATTATCTTTTTTATTTTATAAATCAGATTTCAATTAATTGCAAAAAACGTCATTTATTTATTTAACTTTTTGTTTACTGGGTAAGTGCACTGATCCAAGGACTGTTTTCAGGCACCATCTAGGCCACAAACAATGGCACAGAACAAACAATCTGAGATGTTATACAAGCCAAAGAGTAGTAGTCAATCCAGCAGTTAGAGTTCTATCACACGGCCACAAAAGTAGAATAATGTGACATAATAAAACTTTAGCTGTAGCTTGGAGGTTGTGTGGTGTGGGGCTGTGTTGACATAATGTTAACTTTGCTGCCTTTAAAAACAAGGATATGTACTGCACAGCAAGTCCTTCACAGTAGGTATGCTTTGAGAATACTGAATTTAAGGTAATACCAATACTGCTCTGTGTGATCATTCGAACCCTGTGAGCCCCACACCTATTCATTGACTGACTGCTTTATCTGCAGGTTTTGACCTCTATGACCTCATGAGTGGCAGAGCCATGAGTGAGGTCTTGAGAGGTCAACCCCTGCAGATAAAAAAAATTGTGATATTTTCAGTCATCCTGTGGCATGTGTCAGTTATACAATGACAGTGCCTCTCTGGGAAGATTAGTTCTTTCAATGAAGAGTTCACCCTTTCTGCTTGGTTTCATTGCTCTGTTTTTAGCTGCAGCAGATGTCATTGCGATGTCATCAGGCATTGTGAAAGCTGTTCTCCCATTGGTTAAGAGCTCCGTTGTGACCAGCCTAAAGTGGAAATACATGCTAATGACCCGCCTAAGACTAAAATAATTGATTTATTTCCACTTCAGGTCTGCATCACATAAAAATAAATGCATTTATAATATTTGCAAAACATTATTCTCACAGTCATTGTATGATTGCATTTGTTTTTTGTTAACCGGGTAGGGTACACTAGGAAAATAAATCTCCATTTTCAGGTACAACCCTGAAGAGTATTACAGAAGACAGTGCACAATTGGAAGCAACAGTTACACAGGTATAATCCTGAAGATTCAGGGAATTGTTATCCTTGTGTCATGTTTCCATAGTTTTACAGCTTTTTGCAATAACCACAGCTGGACCCTCAATGTTTTCTGGAAGTACATTTCATGCTCTTGTAATGTATGCATAATAACAGATGTATGTTACTCTGTGAACATGAATGTGATTGTGTCTGCCTGATCTCTCTATTTGCTGATGCCCACATGTGATGTTATATACACTGCACTTGTCTGAGTGCAAGGAATGTTACTATCACTGTTATGTCACCTTGAATGCGATTACTGTTCTGCTGTAGGTAGTCAGCAAAACTATTCCTTTTCTGTATTGTATACAATGATTCCCAGTTCACATCTGAAAAAAGGATGTCTCATTGAGCCCTACCCACTTCACAAAATACTAATCAGTCAGTCTATCAGTCAATCTATATTGCATTGTCAAAATGCTTTGTGCCAAACATTATGTAGTGTCCAGTGCAACTAATTCTGTTTTGAAAGAAGACAGTGTTCACCCCCTTAATTATAAAACTCTATGCCTTGCAGTCAGTTTGTTAGGCTGCTTAGGAACTGTACCACTGAGCAAGATGTTTTGGTCCAAAAACAAAGCATTTAAGTTAGATAGGAAAAGTTTTCTGCACGGGGATACTATTGATTTTTCTATGCAAGAAAATGTTGGACCTGTCACATTTGTTACAGAGTATAATGGGTTTGCTAGGACAATTGGAATTAGGGTACATCCTAATTGGCCCATACTTTTGAGTGACATAGAGGTCGGTACAGCACTAATCATTAAACCCAGAGTGTCTTTAAGAGAGTGACAAACCTTAGGGACTGTCTGGTACATAGTCAGCTTACAGGTACCACAGTAGCTGCAACAAACAGTAATTGGCTACCACAAGGTCCCAAAGGGTTTTATAAATGTTAAGAAGTAACATCTGCAAGTATGCATTACCTGGTACACAACCCAGAGACCATCAAATGTGTGTTGCTATTAGAAGGTGCACCACATGTGATACTTCTTTCACTGTTTATGCCTTATGGTATCCCTGCAATCTTATTTATACAGGTCGCACTGTTCAACGCCTGAAACAAAAGCTACGGAAGCATGCTAGGTCCATTGTTAACCTTAGTCAGGACACACCACTTGACATACATTTTGCAGATTGCCACAGTTCCAACTCAGAATTTATTAAATTCATGGGATTGAAACATATCCAGCAGCCAAGGAAAGGTGATGATAGAACTAATATCCTTTTACACTCAGGAGTGTCAACCCACTGGGACTTAATGACCAATGAGATCTGAAACCCTTCCTACAAACCTGTTATTTAAAACATGTTTTATGGTAAGTTATGTTCATCTTTAGTCTGTAAGATTTAAAGTGTTTTCTTTAATAATGATGTGATTCTGACACTGTTTTCTCTTTTGATTTTGAAGATTTTGATGTTTCACTTCAAAATAAGTTCCTAAAATGGCAGTACCTTGTAACTAATTATGCCATTGTTTCTTATCTTTCCTAGGTTCTTTCTTTCTGTTTCTTAGCTACAGTACTTAGAATTCAGTACACAACAAAGCAGCAATTTCTATGAACATACTAACATATAAAAACTGCCAGCAGAAAAAGGCCATTTGGTCTATCGAGTCTGCTCAATTAAGTAGATAGCAACCCTATTCTGCAGCTTCCCCTCCATCCCTGCACCCCCATCCCTTGACTCTCCCTTTTTGCTTGTCCCAGCCTCTCTTGAAGCATCCCACTGTTTTACAGGCCACCACCTCTGCTGGTACCACATTCCACTCTGTCACCATTCTCTCTGTAAAAAAGTGCCTTCTCAATTCCTTCCTAAACCTTCCACCCTCAAATCGCATATCATGACCTCGATTGCCCCTCCCCTCCCTCCACTTGAACAGTTCCTCCGTGCCGGTCCTGCTTATTTCTCTCATGTACTTGAAGGTCTCGATAATATCCCCCCATCCCTCCTCTCCTCCAGTGAGTGCATGTTCTCCACACAGTGTAGAAAGGCAGCTGCAAAGGCTAACATGATGCTGGGTTGTATTGCCAGAGGCATATCCTCCAAGTGGGGCAGGTGATCCTGACACTATATAGGTCACTAGTTAGACCACACCTGGAGAACTGCATGCAGTTCTGGCATCCATACCTGAAGAAAAATATTAGATTACTGGAGGTGGTGCAACACAAAGCAACAAAAATGTTCCAGGGGCTAGGGTTCTTGCCCTATGAGAGTAGGCTGAGGGAACTGAACATATACTCCCTGGAGGAGAGGAGGGATAGGGGGGACATAAACCTTCAAGTACATGAAGGGAATAAATAAGGTGGGCATGGAGGGGCTTTTCCAATTAAGGAGGGGGAGGGACACCCGAGGGCACAATCTGAGATTGGAGGGGTGGAGGTTCAGGAGGAAAATGAAGAGACACTTTTTTACGGAGAGGGTAGTGTCAGGGTGGAAAGCACTACAAGAGAAAGTGGCATCCTTTAAGACAGTAGGCTGCTTCAATAGGGGATGGGAAAGAGTAAGGGGAGGGGAGGGAGGGGCAGATGTAGTATAAGGGCTACTAGCTGCACAATCGCGCATACTCACTAGACCAACAGGACTTTATCAGCTGGCAAGTTTGTATGTTTGTATGTTCAACTCTCTTAGTCTACTTTCATATGGTAACTCCCCCAGACCCTGAATCGTCTTTCTTGCTCTGTGTTGCACCCCTTCCAGTAATCTAATGTCCCTCTTTAGGTACGGGCACCAGTACTGCATGCAATACTCCAGGTGGGGTCTGACCAGCAATCTATGCAGCGGCAGAATCACCTCCCACCTCCTTGAGGTTATACCCTTTGTGATAAAGCCCAACATTTTGTTGGTCATTGCCACTGCCTTCCTACACTATGTAGAGTTGTTCATTTCTCCTGTAATGAGCACCCCCAGATCCTTCTTCTCCTCAGTTTCAGCTTGCTGTACTCCCCCAGATGGTAGTTTCTCCTTGGATTCTTAGCCCCGAAATGCAGCACTTTGCATTTCTTGGCTTTGAATCTCAGATACCAGGTGTCCGACCATTTCTCCAGCCTTGCCAGATCTTCCTGCAAACCCTGCCACCCCCCAGGTCATACACCACTGCTCCCATCTTTGTATCATCTGCAAATAGTCTGATCTTGCTGTTGATGCCCACTGAAATGTCTGAAATAACTATCCCAAATAACACTGGCCCCAGCATCGACCCCTGTGGAACCCCACTCATCACTGCCCTTGAGGATAAGAGTTCCCCTCCCATCACCACCCTCTGTTGCCTTCCATGCAGCCAGTTCTCCACCCATCCCACCATTATTGCCCCTGCCCCATGCCCTTTAGCTTTCTTCCAAGTCTCCCATGTGGCACTGAATTGAATGCCTTACTGAAGTCCAGTTACAGGACATCCACCACATGACCCTTGTCCATTTACCTAGTCACCTAGTCATAGTATTCTGCTAGATTGGTCAGGCAGGATCTGCCCTTGACAAAGCCATGCTGTCTACTGTCCTGTAACCCATTGACCTCCAGCAGGGTCACCAGCCTTTCCTTCTGGATTGTCTCCATTAGTTTCCCCACTATGAACGTGCGGCTCACTGGTCTATAGTTCCCCGGTTCATTCTTGGGGCCACTCTTATGGAGGGGAACAATGTAACCCATCCTCCAGTCTTGAGGTTCACACCCTGATTCCAATGAGGCATTAAATAGGTCTGCCAAGGGGCATGCTAGGGCCTCTGCAAGTTCTTTCAGTACCCTGGGATGTGTGCCATCCGGCCCTGATGCCTTGTCCACCCTCAGTGCCCTTAACCCCTCTAGTGCTCTACCTTCTTTGATTTCCCTGTCCATTACCACCTCCCCCTCTGTTCCTATTCCCCCACCTTGGGTATTTTCTCCCCTTCTCCTTAGTAAAACCAAGCAGAAGTAGTCATTAAATGCTTCTGCTTTTGCCCCCTTTTCCACCGATCCCCCTCCCTCTTAATACTTACTATCTGGTCCTTACAACTCCTTTTCTCCCTGATGTACCTGAAGAAGTCTTTCTCCCTCTGTTTAATGCCCTGTACCAGCCTGAGTTCCCTGGATGCCTCGGCTGCCCTTAACTCCCAGGGCACTTCCTTCACTTCCTTCAGGTACTCCTCCCTGTCCTCCACCCTCCCAGTTTTCTTGTATCTCTTATACAGTAGGTGGCTCTTTTCTTCCAAACCCTGTCTATGACTCCCTTGCTTATCCAGCTAGGTTTCTTCACCCTAGCCTTTTTACTCTGTGTCTTGCTGCAGAATTTAGTTGCCTCTACTATCCCTAGTTTTATGAGCTCTCTCCTCTGATTCGTGTCCATATTAGGATGAATTCTGGCCAGGAATCTTTGTACCACTTCACCCATCCTTTTGAAGTCAGCTTTTCTAAAGTCCAGGAGCTTTGTGCCAGATGCACCCCTCTCCTTACCAATCTGCAACTGGAACCATACTGTGCTGTGATCACTCTCTGCCAGTGGTCCTTCCACCTGCAGTTCCTTCACCCACTCCCTGTTAGTCAGCATGAGGTCAAGTGCGTTCCCTTCCCTAGTTGGTTTGCTGACAATCTGTGTCAGGAAGTTATCCTGGAAGGTGTCTAGAATTACCTGTTCCCTTCTGCACTTGGTGGCCGGTGTACCCCAATTCCCTCCCAGCAGGCTGAAGTCCCCTACTATGACTCCCCCTTCCCATAGTTCTTCCAGATCTGTCCTGCCAGTACCTCTATCTCTTCTGATTGGGAGGGCGGCCTGTACACCACTCCCAACCTTAGTATCCTAGTTTTGGGATCCGGGATTTACATCCATAGTGACTCTGTATATCCCCCTCCCCCTCCTCCGTTACACACTTTAGTCCCTCTCTCACATAGAGCACCACTCCACCCCCTTTCCCCATAACTCTTTCCTTGCAGAATAATCTGTATCCTGGAACCATTAGGTCCCAGTCATGGTACTGGGTGGCCCATGTCTCGGTGATGGAAGCCATGTCCACCCCTCCCTCTGCCATGAGAGCCTGAAGTTCTGGTATTGTATTCCCCAGGCTTTTATTTTTATTTATTTAGTTATTTATTTAAAAGTTGGTAACCGGGAAAAGCACCATGAGCTGAAGCTCATTTCTAGGTGTGTCCTGGGGGAAGGGGAACAAAGGGAGAAGGCACAAAATAGTTGCATACAAATACATAGGAAAAACAAATTAAAAAAAATAAAATAAAAATATATTAACATAGAAAAAAAATCAATAACATCACAGAGTCAGGGTTACAGACCCAGTTACAAGATTTACGAACCCACAAAATAACATCTGCAACAAATAGACAGTCAAGAGTCTAACACTCAATAAGAGGGGGAGGGGGTAGGTTATACAAGCTCCCCGAATCCAATTTCTGTATCATCATCTAGATTGCAACCCAGCAGAGATTGAAATATGCTTAAGGGAGTAAGGGTTGGGGGCAGTGGGAGCATAACTGGTAGGGAAGATGTCTTAAGAGCCTCTTGAGTGAGAAGGGGAGGAACATGAGCAGAGGTCAAAGGGAAGTTTATTCTAGAGGGATGGGAAGCGGAAGGAAAAAGCAGAATGACCAGAGACTGAGTGAGGTAGAGGATGTAAAAGGGGCGAGAGTCTCTGTGATGAAGGGAGTAGTGTGAGGAGACAGCTTGAGAGAGAACTGAGAGGAGAGGAGAGGAGAGGTAGGAGGGGAGGGAACCAAATCAGAATTTAGCAGCAATAGTAACACAGTAAACCATACGTCTATGTGATAGGGTGGCAAGGGATAAGGGAGGGTAGAGAAGACAGTGGTGAGTGAGAGGTGGAGATGCAGTAGCAAAATGACAGAAGGAGTTTAGGAGGGTGCCAAGTTTTCCTAGTAAAGTCTGATAGGCAGTTCCATACACGTGTCGGCGTAGTCAAAAGTTGGTAGTATCATTTTGGAGACCAGCTCTCAATGGGAAGGGAGAATGAGGCTGGCTTTGTGACTGAAAAATGCACCTAATTTAGGGCATAGTTTGGTACATATGGCATCAACATGGATGGAGAAATCCAGGGTTTCATCCAGCCAAACCCCTAAATATTTGAAAGCCGATATATTTTCAAGGGTGGACCCATCCAGTGCAGTGAAAGTAGGGGAATTCTGAAGGGTGGACAGCTTTTGTCTAGTGCCAAAGGCCATGGCCACTATTTTTTTGGTGTTAAGTTTAAGTTTTTTGTTCTTGAACCAGGATTGGACTCTGTTAAAATCATCCTGAAGGGGGAACTGTACGCTAGTGGCAGAGGGCCCAGAAAGGAAATGAATTGTGTCATCATTAAATGCTTCTAGAATTTAATGAGTCCATCCTCCACCCCTTCCTTTCTCCTCTCCATTCTCCTGCCCTCCCTTTATGGAACCTCCTTAAGTACTTGCCCCTAGTCTTATTTTACTATTATGGGGGTAAGCCCATATGGTTTTCCATCCTGAGACCTCTGAGTACCTTTAACCATCATGCTACCCCACTCTCCTAGCGAAAAAACATCTCTTTGTTAGGGGGAATGATCATAGTAGTCAGTCATCACATTTAATTTTTCTTATTACCCTTCTTGCCTCTCCCTCCCCATTTCTCCCTCCACCCCTCTCCCTGTGTTTCCTTGTTCCTATTCCTCCATATGTGTCCCTTTGTCTCTGGGACTCCATTTAAAGGCACAAAGTTTTGCAATGAATTTTGGAGCTTAGTATGATCACAGTTACCATCCTCTGTTCTGATTTTTCAGACTTCTTTTGCAGTCTTTCTTGTAGTGTTTAGTTGTTTTATTTTCAAAGCAGATATTGCAATTATTAATTTAGAGTTTTGTAGAGAACAGACTGCTGCATTTCATTTAAAAAACCTCTACGATTGATATTTACCTGTCTGAATAACAGTCACACTGCCATTGTCAATGGTACATTGTTTGATTTTGTAATTTTTATGTCATGTTTATTCATAAAATTCTGTATTTAAATGTGATGACTGACTCCTATGACCATTCCCCCTAACAAAGAGATTTTCTCAAACAGCCAAGGCAAGCAAATAATTTGCAGCCAGCCTGCACCTTCACTCTGTATATTTGCACAATAACTGCTTTTGAATTGGTAGCTTGTTACAGAGTACCTTGATTTTTCATTCTCTGAGTGCAGGCACTTCCTGACTTTTACTTGTCAAAAGCATACCCTGGTGCAAGTGGCACCCTATCCAGTACAATGGCAATCTTTTTGGTGCCCAGTTGTACCACTTTCTCTCCATCTAATACCAAGCATACCCTGGTATCTGGAGGCCCTCCTCCCTCCGCATTTACTAATTTACTACATTACTTAAAAACCAGTACCTTGTGCCCTGTGGTCCCCCCTCTCTCTTTTCGCTTTGTGACAAGCAAACTTTGGTGTCTGGTGATTTCCCCCTCACATACTCCGTAACAAACCCTTTCCCTGGTGTCCAGTTGCCCCCTTTCTCTCTCTGTCTAGTACTTAGCACTCCCCTAGTGTATGGTGACACTCCTTTCACTTACTCCATTTCATACAGACTAGCATCTGGTGTCTAGTAGCACGCTTCCCTCTCCCTGTCTAGTGTCAAGCACTCCTTGGTGACCAGCAGAATATACCTACTTTTCCCAAGCCCTATGTTAATTGTCAGTCTTACCTCCATCGTGGGTAAACTAATGGAGACACTAGTTAACATAGTAACATACAGCAGTAGTTGATGACAGATAAGAACTGCTAGGCCTACCCAGTCTGCGCGTATTCCCTGCATGCATCAGCTGCCACTGACCCAACTTGGTCATTGGCTATCACCTCTCTTCACCATATCTAGGGATCCATTATGTCTATCCCATGCATGTTTGAATCCCCCCACTGTGTTAGCTCCCACCACTTACTGGGGTAGGTTATTCCAAGCATTCGTCTCCGTCTCCATGAAGAAAAACTTCCTCACATTTCCCCTTATCCTGCCCCTCTCCAGTCTCATATTGTGTCCCCTCGTCCTTGTACAACTCTTGTACTAAAAGATGTCACCCACCTGCACTTTGTTCAAGCCTTTAAGATACTTGAAGATCTCTAACATATTCCCCCATTCCCTCCTCTCCTCAAGTGTAGACATATTGAGGTCTTTTGATCTGTTCTCCTATGCTTTTTGATGCAAGCCCTTCACCATCTTGGTCACCCTTCTCTGAACCACCTCCACCCTGTCTATATCTTTGCGAAGATGCAGCCTCCAGAACTGAACACCATATTCCAGATGAGACCTCACCAGTGTTTTGTACAATGGCATCACCACCTTCCTTCTTCTGCTATTGATATCCCTTTCGATGCACCCCAATATCCCACTGGCACTCCCCACAGCCTTCTTACAGTGTTTGACCACCTTTAGATCATCTGAGATGGTTATTCCTAAATCCCTCTTTTCCCTGGTGACCATCAGCAATCCTCCCCGATCTTGTAGCTTTCCGTAGAATTTCTTCACCCCAGGTACATGATCCTGCACTTCATTGCATTAAGCTTTAATTGCCACACCTCTGACCACTCTTTCAGCTTTCTCAGATCTCTCCTTATTCTTGCAACCCCCTCCAGTGTGTCTACTCTGTTGCCAATCTTGGTAACATCCACAAATAGGCAAATCTTCCCTTCCAGCCCTTCAGCAATGTCACTGATGAAGACATTAAAAAGGACTGGCCCCAGTACCAATCCCTGAGGTACCCCACTGGTCACCCTCCTTTCCTCAGATTTGAGCCCATTTACTACCAGCATCTGCTTCCTGTCCCTCAACCAGTTGCTAACCTAGTTTTCCACTTTGTGGCCCACCCCCAGGCTATCTAGTTTGTTCACCAGTCTTCTGTGAGGTACAGTGTTGAAGGCCTTGCTGAAATTGAGGTAGGTGATATCCACCACTCCTCTCTGATACACCTCGCTCTTCACCCAGTCATAAAAGTCAATCAGATTTGTTTGACATGACCTTCCTACTGTGAATCCATGCTACAGTACTCTACAGTACTCTTCTTATGCAGCGCCTCCATGATCTTACCCACTACTGAGGTAAGGATGACCGGCCTATAGTTTTCTGCCTCATCCCTGTTACTTCTCTTGTGGAGAGGGACTACATTTGTCCCCTTCCAGTCCTCTGGAACCATTGCTATATTAAATGACTCACTAAACAGGGACACCAGTGGTGCTGCTAGCACCATCCATAATTCCTTTAATATCCTGGGGTGTATATCATTTGGTCCCATGGCTCCGTCCCTCCTCAGTTTTGTGAGTTACTTCAGGACTCTGTCTTTTGTAAAGGGACTGGTGTTGTCCTCTCCCACATCCCTTGTTTTTGCTGCTGCCTAGCTATGATCCCTGACCCTCCCCCTTTATCATGAATACTGAACAGAAGTATTCATTTAGTATCGATGCCTTTTCTAGGTTCCCCTCTACACACACCCCTCCCACCCCTTTAACATAGAAATATAGAAGTTGATGGCAGATAAGGACCGCAAGGCCCATCCGGTCTGCCCATTTTTTCTACCTTATGAATGTGCCATAGGCCTGTACTCTGTCAATGGCATATCTATTCATACATACTCATCTTTATTGCTCCCTTATGCCTGTCCCATGCCTGCTTGTAGCCCTGCACTGTATTTATATTCACCACTTCCTGAAGTAGGCCATTCCATGCATCCACCACCCTTTCTGTGAAAAAGAACTTCCTCACATTACCCCTTAATCGGCCTCCCTCTAATCTCATGCTGTGTCCTCGTGTCCTGCTATTTTCTTTATATATTTATTTATATATTATATATATATATATATATATATATATATATATATATAAAATATATATATATATATATATTTAAATCTTACAATCATCCCAGCCTTCCTTCTATTGCTTATGTATCAATAAAATGTTTTGTCCCCCCTCTTTACTGTCTGCACTATTCTCTCCACTGTCTGTGACTTCGCGCTCCTAACCACTTTCCCCACATCTCTCTGTCTCTCTCTAAGTACACTGCCCTATCCTCATCATTCTGAACCTCCATGTACTTTCTGAATGTTCTCTTTTTGTCCTTCACTTTCTCTGCTACCTCCTTTGTGAACCATAGTGGTTTGTTCCTTCTTTTTCCCTTGTTCCTCAACCTAATGCTCTGATTTGTACCCTCCACTATGGCTTCTTTCGGATATGCCCATAGCTCTTCAACCCCTTCCCCTTGATCCTTTCCTGCCAGTGCTTCTTTGATCTCTCTCTCCCCATCCTAGCAAAGTCCACCCTCCTGAAATCCAGGACCCTTGTCTTTGTGTGGCTCTCCTGTGACACAATAGTGATGCTGAACCACACTGTATGGTGGTTGTCGGACCCTAGGTGTCCATCCACCCTGGCTTCCTTGATCCTGTCTCCACTGGTTAGCACAAGGTCTAAGACTGACTTGTCCCTGGTGGGCACCTGAACCAACTGCTTGAGGTCTGCCCCTGCAAGGATTCCATGATGTCTCTGCTCCTGGCTGAGGCAGCAGCCAGGATGGTCCAGTCTACGGCTGGCATGTTAAAACTGCCCAACAGCAGTACTTCCCCCTTTGCTGCCATCCAGTGTATTTCCTCTACTATTTCTCTATCCACCTCCTCTCTCTGTGACGGAGGCTTGTAGATCACCCCTGTGCAAAGTGATGTTCCATTTTCTGGCTCAAGTATGACCCACAGTGCATTGGCTGTTAACAGTTAAAGAGGACCTAGTGGACTACCTGGAGAGAAATGGGCTCCAGGATACTAAACAGCATGGGTTCATGGCAGGGAGGTCTTGTTAGAACAACCTGATAGTATTCCTGGACTAGGTAACCAGGGCACTGGATAAGGGATAAGCAGTGGATTTGCTCTACTTCAGCTTCATTAAGGCAATCAACTCTGTGCCACACAGGAGGTTGCTGAAGAAGCTGGAGGATCTATGTGACATTAAGGATATAATTAGCTGGGTGTGAATTTGGTTGGAGGAGACTGCAAAGGGTAGTGGTAAACGGAGTCAAATTCAGGGAGAAGGAGGTCTCCAGTGGGGTGCCCTCAGGGATCAGTGCTGTGTCCAGTCCTTTTCAATATATTCATCAGCGAAATTGGAGAAGAACTTCAGAGCAGGATGTGTCTCTTCAGATGACACTAAGCTCTGCGGTAGGGTTGACAGCAAGGAGTTGATAAGGGAGTTGCAGAGAGACCTGTGAAGCTTGTCGAAGTGGTCTAAGGTTTTACAGTTGACATCTATGCTAAAACAAACTAAGGTGATGTTTTTTGGGTCCAAACCTTACCTGGTCAGTATCATCAAGCCTGACTCCTCCCTCTTGGTGCTTACACCCTATAATGTAGTGCTAGAAAATGTTCCCAATTTCAAGTACCTGGGTGTAACACTTGTCCCCTCCCTCTCCTACACAGAGCACGTAAACTCCATTGTATGTCGGGTTAACCAAAAACTCAGGGCTGCATATCGGTTCAAATATTTCCTGACCAGTGAGGCCTGCTTAGCTAATGCCCAAGGCAATCTGCTACCTATCACTGACTACTGGTCCCCCCCTTATATTACACAGTATCTTCACCCTTAGACATGCATCTAAACTCCGTCTACAATAATGTACTTCTGGCACCCTACTCTATGCACCACTGTAGCCTTTATCAGGTACTAGGGTGGCTCCCTCTCTCCGGTCATTTTGAATATGCACTGGGCTGTATCATTGACAACATCCTTAGAGATGGTGGTGCTTCACCTTATGCATCTTTCCTGAAGGCTAGAGTTGCTCCTAGAAGCCTACGTGTATTGTTGGTTCCCCCAATGGAAGTCCCTAAAGTCTCTACAGTAATGGGTGGCAAAGCTATATCACTTTCTCCTCCCTCTCTCTGGAACAGACTCCCTGCTCCACTCTAGTCTGAAGACATCACAGCTCTTTCAAACACATTTCAAAGCCTGGCTACTGAAAGAGGCAAAATGCCTGTACTCTCCAGGGTAAGCTTCTTCAAATTACTCCTCGATACCTTGCACTTAGCAACTAGACTGTTTTGCAAAGCTTATCACTGTTATTAAAAATATCCTTAGAAGTGAATGTCATGGACTTGCACATCTGTTTTCATGTATCCTATTCCATTCTGAGTTTACTTGCCACCTTGTAATATTTTCTTGCTATATGTTTTGTACTGTTGTGTTTTTGCACTTATTTGACATGGAACCTTTGTAAAAGAGCCATCTTGGCTTAAAGGTATTAATCCGAATCTGAAATAAATGAATAAATAAATAAAAATGACTACATATCCCACCTGCCTTAGCTGCCAGCCCAGCTCTTATAGTTGCCTTGCCTAAAAATAACACTCTGTGACTACCCTCTTTTTTGCTAGTCCAGTTGTTATTGCCTATTACCTTTGACTGTGACTCCAATGACTTGGTCTCTAAAATTGTTGCTCAAAATGTAATTGTATACTGTATACGGTCACCCTTTCCTCCAATTTATTGTAATATGTAGTGTATTATGTTAATTTCCCCCAAACACTTTGTACACTGTGCTGTTTATACTGTTATACTGTTCTGTTTGCATTCTGTATAATTTTGTTTTCTGGTATGTATTTTATTGTGCCATACTGTTGACCTGGATCATGCCTGAAAATGGTGCTCTAGATCAGTGTACTTACTATACCTGGTAATCAAAGACTTAAATAAATACGTCAAAAAGTGCTAGTTGAAGCACTTAGGGAACAAGAACCCTAGGACAGAGCACTGGATGGGAGGGTTTATGCTGGGCACTACTTCTGAGGAAAGGGTCCTACTGTAGGAGTCATCATATGTGACTCATGTAAACAATTTAACAATGTAACAAGGCTGACAGTAAGCAACCATGATGTTGGGGTGTATTGGGAGTGGTTTTGACAGCAAGAGGAAACAGGTATAACTATCTCACCATGGTTCACTAGTGAGGTTACTCCTGGAGTACTGTGCCCAGTCCTACAGTCCTCACATCAGGAAAGGCAAAGACAGGCTGGAGTTCATGCAATCTATAGTAACAAGAATGATTCATGGCCAGCAGGACAGATTATACGAGGATCGACTTATGGCACTGAACACTTACTGGCTGGAGACCAGATGACATGAGCAATATGATAGAGACCTTCAGGTTCCTGAAAGAAATGAACAAGGTAAGCTATGGAAAACTAGTCAAGTGGAATCGTGGATCAAGAACATGTGAATATGAGTGGAATGCAGGGAGAGGAGGAGATTCAGGATGAAGAAGTGGAAGTTTGATTTTACAGAGAGAGACAGAGTATTGAGCTGTGGAACAGTGTGTCAGCTGAGGTGGCGTGGATCAAACCCATCAATGGTTTCAAGTATCACTGGGAGAGAGATAAGGGGTTAATAGTTATTCGGGGGGGTTAACATTAAGGCAGAGAACATGGTGCTGAGTAGTGCCAACAAACTCCACATGTATGGAAGAATACAGACTACTACCACCTCCACTGCATCTGTATGAATGACAGTACCCAGTTATTGAAACAGAAATATTTTAAAGCAATCAATTCCTTGTTTCAATCTCTTTAATTATTTTGTTTTTTTGTATATAAATTTCTTTAATAAAACTCACAGGTCATTCTTATATAAATACATCAGTCGGCAGCTAAACTGTGCAGAGTTTTTTTAAAAATCCAAATCAACCTCCTCCAATATTCAAGGCAATATTCTCAAAGTAGAAACAAGTGCTAGTTCATAACAAATAAAGTGCAAAGTGCCAGAGAGAAGATAAAGTGCAAACAAATTGACAAAAAAAGATGCCTGGAAGGAGCAGCATCAGTGGCCAAAATCAATCAATTCGATGCAAACTTCAAAATGATGCAGTCTATTGTTTGTAATATGAATACTAAAAAAGTATCCCATAACGATTATGTGCAGTGCATTAGGGTATTCAAAAAAAAAATGGCCAGATAACAGGGGCAGCTAGCCAAAACTGAATATTTATTTATTTCTAAGTGGGGTTCCCTCTCCTCAGACACTATTTACATAGACAGCAAAACCTTTTACTTTCTTGCTAGTCTCCTTTTAAGAGCACATACGAATGAACCCAGGACCAAGACAAAAATCAGTTCTTCAACTCCCCTGTGCTAGTTGGCTATAAAGGTGGAGTCCCGTATGTCTATTTCCAAAATCGCATCAGTTTGCAACTACCATTTTTATGCCCCAAATGAAAGTGCTTGAAAATTCCAACTGAGAGCATTCGCTTGGAATCAGCTTCCCTGAGATGTTTTTCACATATACATACACAGACTGTTTATACACGTTTACATTCTCCAAATGCCACTTATCTGTAATAGCTGAAGTTGCTCAAATTGCTGCACCAAAACAGCATCACATCCAGAACAGAAGTAAATCCCACAGGTACAGAAAAATTTGAAAAAACGCCAGAGACACCCAAGATGCCAAAAGCCGCCAGTTCAATCGCCGACTGGATAGGTGCACAAATGAGCGTGGTGACATTTCAAATGTATCCTTCCTCAGACTAGAGAGAGTGTAGATGAGCTGTGGAATAGTGTGCCAGATGAGGTGGTGGGGATCAAAACCATCAGTGGTTTCAAGCATCACTGGGAAAGAGTTAAGGGGTTAATCATTATTCAAGTAGTTAGCATTAAGGCAGAGAATATGGAGCTGAGTAGTGCCAACAAACTCCACATGTAGTCAACTGGTCTTGGGGTGTGATAGGGTATTGTGGGCAGAGTAAATGAACCTAGGTCCCTTTGTCATCATTGGCTTTGCATTGCTCTCTTGTGTGCAATTAGAGTTGCTCCTTCCAACATTCCCTACCAAGCATGTCCTGGTGTCAGGAAGCAATCACTTTCCTAACCATCTTTTTGTGCCCCTGAAAAAAGGCAGTTGTAACTATTGGGCCTTAACTGGTTGCCAAAATAAAAATGCCAATCAGACCCTGTTGTCCACTGGCACACCCTTCCTTATCTCTGTCCCACCTAAAGACCCCTTAAAGAATTCTTTATGTTTATAATGAGGTTGGCTAAGTCAGAATTTCTATTGTTCCATCCAACATACCACCTGATGAGTGGAGGCACTAACCATCAATGAACTTCCTTCACCCATGGATGGCAACCAGTACTGCTCTCTATTCACCTTCATGACCACCTTCCTTCTATTTCCTATTACTGCATTTCACCAGTCAAATTCTATAACAAAGAGACTACTGTACATTTGGAGGTGAGTACAGGACAGTTCCTGTCCTTGTCTGGTGAGAGGGGTTCAGAGTAGGGCAGCAATGGAGCCTTTGGTAGCACCAGGGATGGGCTACTGGGGCCACATTTCTCTGTCAGAGGTTGCTCGTGGGAGTTGATCAGCATCAGAAATTAGTCCCCATTGCGATCTTTCAGAGTTGGTGCAGTCCTGGGATTGGAGCAACACTGTGGCTGGGCTCTAGGATTTCAGAATCAAGGGTGTTGGTGAACTTGCTTCTCTTTTGTTGTTAAAAAGGCACTGAAGTCACATGACAAACTTTGGGAATTTTAATATTTAGATAAAATTCAGCTTACATTTAATGAATTCTCTGTAGATATCTTCCTTATGCCTTTGATGTTACTTTCATGGAAACATGATTATTGTTTGGTGGCCTGGTGGTATTGAGGTTTAAAGTGCTAGACAACACACCTCATGCTATGCCAGTGACCTGGGTTTGGGAATGAGCCTCAGACATCAGGGGTCGGCCAGGGGCAGGGAGAGTGGGTGCCTGATTGAGAAGCCTAACAGCAGCTCTCCTCTCTCGGGGAGTGTTTCAGGCACTGCTTCACAAAGAAGCAGTGTGGGGTGGTATAGGGTGCTGTAAGGCACTAGGTGGAAGTCATGTACTCAGCACGGCTTACCACCTGGGCTACAGCCCTTCATGCTGGTGTCCTCCAGGGCTGGGGACTTAGGCATTCCTTGCTACTTCCGTACCTATGAAAAAAAACTATAGCCTCAGTGCCTTGCCACATGATCCCCACAAGGGGTGGACAGCACATAGGATGGTCGGTCAGCCAACACCTAGCCCCACCGGCAGTAGGGGGATAAAATGCCCCCCCCCAAGAAAAGAAACAGGATCATTGTTACTTAGATTTCTTTCCACTTGTATAAATGGAAAGTCAGAATCATCTGGTTGTCACGTACTCATTTCCATGGTAATGGGTATTTAGTACATTCACAGGTAGTATAGAGAAGAGGCAGTTTGTTATATGAGCCATGTTCTGAAGCTGGCCTGTTGGCCCAGCAGTAGCCCTAACACATAGAGGAGAGCAGCTGGTGCAGGCGATGGCATCGCCTCTGAATACTCAAAGCTTGTGAAGAAACTGGAGAGGTGAGAACCATGCGAACAGGCCTTTCACTTTTGATAGCCATGCAGAGGATGCTGTGAGGGCAAAGTAAGTATGATTCACTAGTGTTGATGGGAGGGGTAAGAGTCAAAAGACTGGCAGAGATCAATGCACCATGGTGAGGGCTATCAAATGCACTCAAAGACAAGGGGAAAATGCCATAAGAAATAGGCGGATGTGTGACAATTCACTCCAGGTTGTTTTCCACCAGTGGATCAAGCCACCATCTTGCTAGTGGCTAGCCACAACCCCCCTTCAAAGTAATAACTTGCAGTAAGTGATGTGTCACAAAATACTGCATGACAAAAGGGGTTAATTGCCTTTGAATTACACTATTTCTCACAGTATACAACAACATTTTGTGATATATTGCAGCAGTACTGTGTTACACCCTGGCTGTGCTGCTGCATTTTCACCTTAACTGCCAACAGCTGTCCCCAGGGCTTGCCCCTTCCAGTGGGGTTGGTGAGGGTTTCCCAATCCTGCCATCAAATAGGATCAGGTTTTGCTTGGCTGGGCCTGGATAGCTGACTGTGGGGCCTGTGGGTGACCAGTGTCATCCTGTTAACTGGAAGGTTCCGGTGCTCCCTCCTGTGAGATGTGGACGTGCAATTCTCTCATGACACACAGTGCATGTTTCTGTATGATTTGTGTCACTAGCTGCCACACATCCCTGTACTCTGGCCATCCCAGTCTGCCTTCCCACCCAGCCTCTGCTAGGTGCAAGGAATACACCAGGCTCTACAACCTCCTCTCCACCAAGAAGGAGAGCACTCCACAGGATGCTTGTCCTCCTCTCCCTGGTCAACCATTCAATGCTCCAAGTCTGCTCCCGAACCCGGGTCATTGCACCACAAGCAATAGCACTACAGCTGTGCAAGCAGGATGGAAATTAAACTGCCATCTTATCAATTATATATCACACCTCTTCAGTACTCTATGACATGAGAATAATATTGATAGAATAATTTTGTCATGCTTTGACTGGAGATGCATAAAGCCTTTCTGCTTCTAGGTGTTGTAAGCTTAACTAACAATTGTCATTTAAACTTCCCCACTGGTGCATTTTTCACAGTCTCGCCTTCATAATTAACTCATTCCTTTTTAAAGCAGCAGTACAATCAACTATAAACTCCTATACAGTGTACCATAAGCCTTTTTTAATTTTTCAGTCCTTAGCCTTGCCTGGTTTGCAATTTTTTTACAAAATGTGGCAGTCATCTTTTGTTTTTCTGAAGGAAAAAAAAAAACTAAATTCAAACATTTATAAAATACTAAAAAAATTTACACCAGGAATTTTTTATAGTGAATAAAAGGTGAGGTCAATTATTTAGTGTCCAATTTTGCTGTACTGCTGCTTTAAAACTCAGGTTTATTTAGAGGCGTAATATACTGTTTACAGCAATGGGTTTTAACCCAGTATCATTAGGTACACCATGATGGTCAGAATTATACCTCTTCATGCATACTTAACCCATTCTAAAAGAATGATCTTTAAAACTATTTTTCAAGAACGTTTTTTTGGCACTTTACAAAACCACACTGAGTTTTGAATTTATGGCTAACTTACTACAGCATGATAATGTTTTACTGTCAATACAATGAAGCCAGTTAAGGATTTAATAAATTGAGACAGAATTCTGTTTGTATTGGATTTAAGTGGTCTTTAGCTGCACTTGTCCAAAGTATAAATTAATTAGAAATTTGCTTTTGTGTTTAAGTAGAAACTGGGCTTTGAAGCAGGAGACATGATTCATGATGCAGGGTCATTTTACACACAGTTTCAGCGTGTGTAACCTTTTTACTTTCCAAGGGGAAAGGAACGCATAGATAATTTGTAACTGTTGCAAAATAATAACCCTACGAACTTCAGTAACATACAGTACAGATACCAACACATACTGTATGTAAGCACGTAAAGTACAGAATGCTATCATAGTCAGAGATGTTTTGGAGTTTTATAAAATTAAATCATTTTGAACATGGCTCCACTTGAACTGACTAATACCAGTTTGTACCTTATGTGTACTCTGTATTTTCTACTGTATTGTTCTCATATGACATGGAACCTTTGCAAATGAGCAATTTGTGCTCAAAGGCTGTTTCTGATTATTTTCAATAAACTGTAATATAGAGAATAATGTATGGACAACCATACACAACAAGGCTGTGTTTCCATCGAGGGGTTGAGATGACAACATATGAACCTCGAGAGCGAAGCTCGAGAGGTCCATGCTGTCATCTCAACCTGAAAAAGATAAGAAGCATACTGAGGTGTGTGGTTGACTCATATTTTATTTTTATAGTATATGTTTTTTTTTACACTAGAGTGACAGACCCTCATTGAAGTGAAAACAAATAATCTTGCCATTTCTTTGTTCTACTCCCATATCAAAATCAAATTTCCAGACTTTTGAAACGTAAAATGTGTGACTTTGGACAAAGGGTGGTTAGTAAGTAGCTAGGTGTAGCATAAATGACAAATTTAAAATTGTATGACCTTTGAACTATGCATAACAACTGTTCGAAATGCGCATAACAGTTTAAAATGTGCTTAACAAGGATTTTGAGCAGGCTGATTTTTATACATCACAAAGGGTAATCATATACTATAATACTATTTGTAGGGACAATTTTATGAAACACACTGTCTCATCAATATACTAATGAACTCCCACTACAGTACATTTATTATTTATTTTTTACTTATTTATGTCTTTGTTAACTGGGTAAGTATGCTGATCCAATGGACCATTTTCAGACACGACCCGGGCCATAAGGTGGTACCAACATAGTTCAACAGCCATAAATTTATATAGACAGTAGTAGTTATTACATAGTGATGAACAATAGACAAAGGTCAAAACATGAGTCAAACATGTCTGTACAAAAACCTCAAAATGAGATCAGTAGAGATATAATGTAAATTGAGCAGAGGCAGCAGTAACAATTCAGTTACAGAAGGATAAAACATACAAACTAACAAGCAGTAACTTTATACTTAGAGGAAATAGTCCATTACACCTGAACTAACCGACAGACATGACAAGAAACCAGAAACTGCTAGGAGGTCAGGATGGGCTAGAACACAGAGATACATAGCAATACTTGGGTGTAGGGAGAAGCAGAGGGTATAGAGAGGTCAGGGACAGTGAGAGCACAAAGAAGAAATCACTCTTAAATTGGGGCAGTCTGCAGGCAATACTTGTTATCCAGGACACAATTGCAGGTAGATTCAGATAGGAGCCAGGCTCTTAGGTTCATTTTGAAGGACAGGTGGGAGGGGGATAAGAGAATAGACAGCGGTAGCCTGTTCCATTGGGTGGGGGCAGAGACCATGAAGGTATTGGTTCCCATTATAGTAGAGATACGTGGTACTTCCAGAGGAGGGACTGAGGATATCTTGAGGTACCTGGGTACCTGGAGGCCATCTTGTGAGTAAGCAATGAGGAATAGGGGTACAGCTGGCTGCACCTGAGTTCATTATCCACTACACAACCCATAGCATACTCAAAGTGACCTTGCAGGAGGAGCCACCCTAGGAACTGGTAGAGTGAACAATGGCAGGTGGAGTAGGGGACTTACAGAACAAAGTGACTGATGAAGTTTTAAGTTGTGATTAGTCAAGAGCATAGGGTGGAGGACACCGGGAAATAGATAGTAGAGCAGTAGCAAATAGGGGCAATAGGTTACATAGCGCAATAGCAAGATGAGCTTCAGGGGACAGAAGCTGCTTAATATGGTAAGCAGCACCTACTTTTTGGTGTATTTTCTGCACGGTGTTGTTTACATGGCCAGAGAAGGTTGGGGGGGTCAAGAGTAACACTTAGGTACTTGAAAGAGGGGACATGTTTGAGGGAAGGCCTGCTGATGTGCATACCAGGAGGGAGGAAGTGGTTTTAGTGACCTTGGCAAGGAAAGGTTTTGAGCCGAAGATCATAGCCTTTCTCTTATTTTCATTGACTAGGAGCCTGCTGGAGAGGAACCGATGGTGTGCAGAGGCACAGTTATGTAAAAGGGCAGATGAGATGGAATCAGGTGACTTATTGCTGTGATAGAGGAATAAGTGATCTGCATAAAGAAGGGCACGACAGTTTAGGCTGTCTGCAAGGAGAGCATTGATGAACATGGAAAAGATTAGTGGGCCAAGTATAGAACCCTGGGGGACTCCCGTATGGATGGATATGGTAGAAGAAAAGTCTATTAGGACAGCCTAGGACTTGCCAGAGAGATAATTGCAGAACCACTCCATGGAATCAGGTGAGCAGCCAAACTGTAAGTACTGTGGAATGGAGAAGATGGTGGTCAACAAGGTCAAAGGCCTTAGATAGGTCCACAAACACCAATCCAGTGACCTTGCCCTTATCCATATTTGTTACTACATGATCAGAGAGGAGGGCTAGTGCAGAGGAGGTACTATAATGCTTCCAGAAACCTTGCTGGAGGGGACATAGTAGGTTATATTTCTGTAGATGTTCCAATAGCTGGTAGTGGATAATTTTTTCTAATAATTTGCTGAGGTGTTGGAGGAGTGAGATTGGTCTATAGTTTTCGGGGGGGGGGCATCACCTGCCTTGAAGACAGGTACCACATGTGCAATTTTCCACATGTCAGGCACAGTGGATGATGAGAGGGCCAGGTTAAATATGAAGGTAAGTGGTTTAACAATGGCTGGGGAGATAATCTGGAGAAAAGTGGGGTAGAGTCCATCACTGCCAGGACTGCCTCTGGCTGGTAAACTCTTTAGGAGCTTAGTAGTGACTCTCTGCCCAATGGCTCTGAAGTAGAAAGGGGGTGGCAGGGTATCATTTAAACCACTGGGGACTCAGTCTGGTTGTTTCTTTAGGTCAGCGGAGGCTGAGGAGGAGTTTACTGTGTAATAGAATAGGTCAGTCAATATTATATTGCAGGTATCTGCAATCATAACCAGATCTGAGACAAGGCCCAAGGTGATGAGAGTTGAGTAATTTGCTTGTTTTTCTTGGGGTTTAGGAGAGACCCTAAGGAGACCCAGAAAGCATGAGGATTACTAAGGGAAGTTTGTTGCTGGTCACAGTAAAATTTGCACTTTAGGAATTAGCCGCCTGTTTGAAGGAATTGCACAGTTTTCTGTATACATTCCAGAGTTGTGGGGAAGGGGATGATTTATAGGCTCTCCATTTATGATCCCTGTCCTTCATTTGTGCCAGGAGGTCTTTTAATAGCCAACGGGAGCTCCCTCCCAATCTTCCTAGTTGTGAGGAGGAAATGTTTGTCCGGCAGTTTCCTGAGGGTAGCAGAGAGAAATGCAACTTCAACTGAGATGTCTCTGAGCAGGTAGAGATTAGACCAGTTAATAGCCTCTGCATCCCTGAGGACATGTGCAAGATCAGGCAGTTGACATTCTTAAATGACAGAAATGTACAGTAGGAGGGGGACAATTTGCTTTCATGCCCAAAACAACATACCTTGAGTTGTGGTCACTAATAGAGTTAGACTGCCTGGAGGACCATGTCTACCTAGTTTGTGGCAATCTAGTCAATTATGGTGTGGTTTAGAAAGCTGGAGTTGTGCCTTGGCAGGGAGGAGATGATGTGCTCCAAGTGATGCATTTTACTAAAGTTCACATACTCAGGCTGAGGAGCACCTAACCAGTTAAGGTTCAAATCTCCGAGAATGATGGTATCTCTGGAATGAGAGAGACTACCAAAGCCATCAAGGAAGTTAGCTAAGCCTGGGACGCCTCCTGGGGTGGAGGTTATAACAGCACCCAATATGTTTTTTGGACACACCCAGAATAATCTCAGCCAGGAGCCATTCACTTGAGGAAGGACTACAGCAGCCAATGGAGGTGGCAGAGATATGGTCTTGAACATACAGTGCCACTCCTCCAGCCCACTTTCTTCCTGGTCCATCCAGTTGAAAGAGAGAGCAAGCAGGGAGTTTATTGGCAGCATCAGTGTGGTAAGGTTTTAGCCAGGTCTCAGAGAGACCAAGCACATGAGACTGATACAGGGACACTCAAGCTTCAAGCTCCAGGAGCTTAGATGGGAGGCTACGGACATTTAGGTGAGAAATTCTGAGTCCCGTTTGCTTTACCCAGATGTTATCAGATTGGTCAATATGTATATTTGTGAGGCCCAGGTTAGTTTCTACATCACCAGCAAGGAGCAAGAGGCAGAAGGGAGGGGAGGAGGGGTAGGACCAGTAGATAGCACAAGTGTGACTGAGGGTGATAATGTAGGTCTGTGGCTGATCACTGCTAGGGGTGGGTGAAACTGCTATTTTCTGCTCCCACGGAACTTCCATGGAAATTAAGGGACTTCAGTGAAAGTTTCCAAACTTCCACCTATGGCGGAGTGGAAAGCTTCCTCTTAAGTTACCAGGTGAAATTTTACCTGGAAATGAAGAAAATAAGCTCTGGTGGCTAGTGGTCCCTCCCCCCCCCACCTGTCCCACTTGTAAAAAATTATCCCTGGTTGCTAGTGGTCCCTTCCCTCCTCCCAGTAATTCGACTGCTGTGAAATG
The DNA here is from genome assembly GCA_016271365.2 of Neoceratodus forsteri. NCBI lineage: Eukaryota > Metazoa > Chordata > Ceratodontiformes > Ceratodontidae > Neoceratodus > Neoceratodus forsteri. The sequence continues at coordinate 33,006,254 of CM028129.1, forward strand.
TATTAACCCCCATCCCTATCTGCACTGTCCTGTTAAAAAAAATCTCTGGTGGTCTAGTATTTTTTTAATTCAAATCCCTCCCGATTCCAAGTCCCAAATCCCTAGGTCCGAAATGCCCCCACCCCACCTCCCATCAACCAGGTGTCCCACCACCATCAAACCCAACAGCGGCAGACCAGCACAGCCCCTCCTCTCTGTCCCTCCCACAGCCTGCCCACTGACTGAGCTGTCACGTAATGAGTGTACCGCGACTGCACATTCATTGACAGCTCAGTCGGCGGCCAGCCATGGATGAGAGAGGAGGCTGAGCCAGTCCGCTGCTGCTGGGGTTTATGATGGGGTGGGAGCAGGGTTGGGGGGACACTGGCTGCTGGGAGGTTGGGTTAGGGGCACTGAATCACCAGGGATGGGAATGGGATTTGGGGCTGGGGATTGGGAGAGGTTTTAAATTAAAAAAAAAAACAGTAGACCACCAGAGATTTTTTTTTTAACAGGACAGTGGAGATAGGGATGCGGGGGAGAGTTACTGTACATTTCGCGGTGGGCAGGTTACCTGGTGAAGGGGAAGGACCACTACCCACCATGGATAATTTTTCACATGTGGGTTGGGTAAGGGAGGGACCACTGCACTAGACACCAGGGCTTTTTGGGGGGCAATTTGATAATTAAAAGAGCAGCGATCATGGGCGTAAGTTCAGCAGAAGTTCAGAAATCAATTTCTGAACTTCCACAGAAGAAAAGTCAGACTTTCACTTGAATTCTGCCCACAGAGGATTTTTTTCTCCCACCCCTAATCACTGTATGTGGGGTGTCAGAGGAATTTAGGGTGGTAGAGAAGTGATACAGGCTTTGCTGATCAATAGCAAGTATAGAGGTAGAGAAATCAGTTACCAATAGCAGGCCAGTCATGGAGGCTATTAAAAGAGTAGTCAGGAGTATATTAATTTTCATACTACCCTTGCATGAGGTGACAGAGGAGGAAGTGTTTCTTGGTGCAGCAACTCAGTTTAAAGTGCCAGGCAAGCAGGGTCAGAAGAGGGAGTACTGTTTTACAGTTGCCTTGTCCTGGGGAGCAGAACTACCCTAGGTGATAGGAGATATTTAAGAAATAAGGCAATTGTAGGCACAGGCAAAGCTCCAGGAGGAAAAATACCAAGACAGCTGGGAAGCTAAGCCTTAAATCACAGTAGTAATAGCAGGGGACATATTTAGACAGCAAGGTTAGTGAGCCAAAAATCACAGTAGTTAGTGCAGAGGGGAAAGGAGTTAAGAGGAGGGAAGGAGGCAAGATGGCACAGTAGCAGAATCATATTTAAAATGGATTATAGGAGGACATGTAGTCACAAAACTGCAAAGAGAGGGCAGGACTGAGTACCAAGTGCTGCGTACTTTGCCAATTTACCTCCATTTTAACTGATTTAACTCTATTACTGTAGTGTGGTCTGCACTGGAGTATTTCTTTCAGTGGTGTTTTCAACCAGGATAGAGCAACCCATGGTATTACATTGCTGTTGTGTTAACCTAGAGAGACTGCACATGTTCTTTGTTGCAACTACCTCCCCATGCTGAGGCTTCCCTTTAACTAGACTTACAACGTTCCTTTTCCTACTGTGTCACCCTAAATATTTCAGTTTTTTCACTGCACTATATTTCATTTGTTATATGAACCAGCCCAATCAGGTATAGGAAGCTATTTTTCAAAGTTTTTCACTGTTCACTAAGCTTTACTTCCCCTTCCAACCAGACTTCTTTTGCTCCAGTAATGTCTTGAGTCCCTTTCTCATGTCTCTCTATCCAACACTCTCACCACTTTCCTACCCCATCTCTTCTTGCATTCCAGCCTTCCCATTCACACCAGCCTCCTCTCCTCCACCACTCAATTTTAATGCACTACTTTGCACAATCCCTTTCACTCCTCCTCATCCCTGCCTCTTGTTCTCAGAGCTACACTGCTGAACTAAACTTCACACCGTTACTCCTCATTACCCTACTAAGCGATAATATTATGATTCATGGAGAAGGCTATGTGATCTATTGAAATTACCCTCCCACTATTCTTTGGCATTAGTCATGTGGTTAGCAAGCTCCACTTTGAACAAGTTCTTGTTTTTGCACATGGCTATTGTTTTGGGAATACACATACAAATATTAAAAAAACTGTGGATAAAGAAAAATGTTATTTTCTCTGTTTAAAACAGTTTCTTGTAATTTGTTGCATCCCCTTAATTTTAGGTTATGGGCCATCAATTCAAGATCCATGCATGTCATACATGTGCAGCTCCATACAATATCATACAGTAAGAGAATGTCTCCTCTGATGCTCTGTCTCTCCAAACTCAGCATGTTTAGATTATCCTGTCTTAGTATTTCTTAGTTTCTAGATCCCTATTGGTTTTGTAACCCTCCTTTGCACCCTATACCCAAGGGCTCCAAAATAGTGGGCAGGTCTCAGGATCTTCCTCGAAGACCCATTCAACCAGGGCAGTGTTGTGCAATGCCAGATCGGTTAGGAACAAGACGGCTATTATAGCTGATTTTGTTGGAACATCCAATCTGGCTGCACCATCGTGACCTGGCTGGATAAAAATGCAGGCCCCATTTTGGCATCTGCTGTTCCATCTGGGTTCTCAGTGATACACCGCCCAAGATTGGATCATAGAAACATAGAAATTGTAGGCAGATAAGGACCATTAGGCCCATCCAATCTGCCCATAGGTCGTATGCATTGTATGTAGCCACTGATCCTATGTGATCAATGGCTTGTCATCACTCCCTCCCCACTCAGGCTTCCCTTGTACCTGTCCCAAGCATGCTTAAACCCCTCCACTGTGCTTGCCCCACTACCTCCTGTGGCACACTATTCCATGTGTCGACTACCCTTTCTGTGTAGAAAAACTTCCTCACATTACCTCTTAATCTACCCCCTTCAATTTCATATTGTACCCCCTTGTTCTAGTACTTTTTCTACATTGAAAAAGCTCCCCTGCCTGCACCTTATTTATGCCCTTAAGGTACTTGAAAGTCCCCCCATTGTCTCCTCTCCTCCAGTGAGTACATACTGAGATCCCTTAATCTCTCCTCATATGTTTTATGGTGTAAACCCTGCACCATCTTTGTTGCCCTTCTCTGGATCGTAGGGGTATGGGTGTAGCCATTATATTTAAAATGGAACTGGGCCATGTGGATGTGCCATTGGGGTGCACTCGATCCTTTGAGTGTGTCCTGGGAGCAGGTGTAGGGTTCAAGATACTCGTCATCTACCGTCCACCCTGGTGATGGGAGAGAATTCCTGAAAGAGTTCGCTGACTTCATTGTCAATGTGGCTTTGGAGTCACCCAGATGGTTATTTCTGGGCAACTTCAATGTCTGGGTTGATGATGAACTCTCACAATTTGGAAATAATCTCCAGCTTATGACTATGCTGGGCCTTACACAGGTGGTTACCTCTGCTACCCATATAGGGGGTCACTCTTTGGATCTCATGTTCCTCCTGGGGATGGAGATCACGGACTTGGGAGTGGAACCAGTCAGTTGGTCAGACCATTACACCACAAGGTTCAGTTTCAGGGCACCCCCAAGTAGGTCTGCCCCCATGGAGATGGTCCAGTACCACCCTTTAAGGGGAGTTACCCCAGAGGGCCTATCGGTGGTGCTGGACCTATTGGGTTTATTGAGTGAATACATGAGTCCAGGGGGTCTCATACTGGCCTATAATAAGGTGGTGGGTGATGCCCTGGACTCAATTGCTCCTGTACATGTTTACCCACTCATTCTGCGCCCAAGGACACCTTGGTTTGATGGGTCCTTGACGGAGCTGAGAAGAGTGGGTTGAAGGCTAGAGAGAATATGGCAGAAATCTGGCCTGGCTGCTGACAGGCTTAGATTGATTGAACATTATAAGGGCCATCAATCAGCAATCACTCGTAAGAAGGTAGAATCACTGTGCAGGGAGATTGCTACTGCACTGAATTGACCGGCTCAGCTCTTCCAGACTGTGGAAAGACTGTGCAATCCAGTCTGTTTTCATTCTGGAAGAGATATTTTACAAATGAAGTGTGATCAGCTTGCTCAAGTCTTCACAGATAAAGTTGCCAGCATCAGGTTGGGTATTGGCCCAACTATCACTATGAGGGATTGCAGAGATCAGTGGGAGGTGACGAGCATCCGTTCTACCTGGTCTGACTTTAGCCAGCCGGATTTCATAGACATTGTGAGGATTGTCCAGACTTTGTGACCAACCAGCTGTAGTTTGGATCTGGGCCCTACTCCACTATTGGAAGGTTGCATAGATGTTATCTACCCGATTCTTGCTGAAATCATCTGGAGTTCCTTGGAGAAAGGGGTCTTTCCTGATCCCCTCAAGGAGGCAGTCATTCAACCACTCCTTAAAAAACCCTCCTTGGATCCAGACTGTCTAGCTAACTATAGACCTGTCTCTAATCTACCCTTTGTGGGTAAGTTTATTGAGAAGGTGGTTGCGTTGCAGCTGGATGACCATCTTACAATTCACAATGTCTACGATGTTCTGTAATTTGGGTTTTGGAAAAGACATAGCACCGAGACCACCCTTGTTTGGGTTTTAAATGATCTCCTAATTGTGAGAGATTGAAAGGCTCATACTATCTTAGTCCTTCATGATCTCTCAGCAGCATTCAACACTGTGTACCATGGTGTGCTTTTGGAGTGCCTGCGGTTTTTTTGTGGACTGTCTGCAACAGTCCTAAGTTGGTTTTGATCTTTCCTCATGGGCAGGTTACAGAGGGTTGTCACTGGAATTTATTCCTCTGATACTCTCCCCCTGTCCTGTGGGGTGCCACAGGGCTGCATATTGGCACCCATATTGTTTGCCGTGTACATGCTGCCATTAGGAGATATCATTAGGTGATACAGTTTGGGTTTTCACTGCTATGCAGATGATACCCAACTGTATATGTTCTTTATTCCCAGACAGGATGATGTGATCTCCATGCTTAACAACTGTCTAGCCTAGATCAAGAATTGGATGAGTACTAGCTAGCTGAGGTTGGACCCGGATAATACCGAGGTGTTGGTTGTGAACCCAGGCCATCCAGAGGTGGGTCTTGGGGCTGGGCACTGTTCAGGCTTATGGCTTGATGGTGTCTAGCTCATGACCTCAGACCAGGTGCGTAACCTCGGCATTATTTTTGACAGTGGTTTGACTCTGAAATTACAGGTGTCTGCCATTGTCAAATCCTCCGTTTGCCAACCTTTTTAACCAATGTTGCAGAGCCTTAGGTATTGCCCGTGGGGATGGGGTGGGGTGAGGGGGTGAACAGCAGAGGCAAGAAGAGTGGGGTGCTCCTATTGGGGTTGTTAAGTTCAGAAGATGCCCTGGGGTGAAATGGATTCTAGAGCATGGGCCACCATGTCTAGCCTCCATACCCAAGGGCACCATCAGTGGGGATGGACTGGTGGTCAGGGCATCCCAGGAGTTCAGTCCAACTTGGGCAGTGTTGTGCAATGCCAGGTCCATCAAGAACAAGACAGCAGTGATTGCAGATCATGTCGGGTCAGCAGATCTGGCTTGCATCATCGAAACCTGGCTGGATGATAATGTGGGTCCCATATCTGAGCCCGCAATTCTAGCCAGGTATGCAGTGATACACTGCCAGAGATTGGACTGTGGGGGGCCGGGGTTGCGGTCTGTTTCAAGAACAAATTGGACCTCACCAGTGTTCCAGTTGAGGTGACCAGCTCATTTGAATGTGCTACAGTAGCAGGTGAAGGCTATAGAATAGCTCTCATCTATCGTCCACCAGGAGATTGGAAGCAATTCCTTAAGGAACTGGCAGATTTCATCATCGATATGGCGTTTTAGTCACCCAGGCTGATGGTCCTGGGTGACTTCAATGCCTGGATCGATGATGAACTCTCGCAATTTGGACAACACTTCCTTCAGTTGATGAATTCACTGGGACTGACACAGGTGGTTACCACTGTTACTCATAAATATGGCCATTCCCTTGACCTGTTTTTCCTCCTGGGGATCGAGGTCTTGGACGTGGGGGTGGAACCAGACTGTTGGTCTGATCACTACATGGTGAGGTTCAATTTTGACAACCCCCTTGTAGACCGACCCCTGTGGAGATGGTGAAGTTCCGACCTTTACGGAATATTACATTTGATGGCCTAGCAGCGGTCCTTGACCTATCAGAACTTCCTCTGGATTGCAAGGATCCTGAAGCCTTGGTCTTGGCATATAATATTTACATCACCTCAGCTTTGGATACCATTGCACCAGTGCATGTGCGTCCTCTCTCCCTTCGCACTCAGGCTCCATGGTTTGATGGAGCCTTGAGGGAGTTGCGGCGACTAGGTTGCAGGTTAGAACATTGTTGCTGGAAATCTGGCCTGCATGCTGACCACCTTAGACTACTAGAACATTATCAATTCTACCAGTCAGACATTTCCTGTAAGAAGGCAGAGTTCCTCTCCAGAGAAATTTCTGCCGCTCAGAATCGACCAGCTCAGCTCTCCAGAACTGTGGACAGGTTGTGCAGCCCAACCTGTATGCAGCTCCAAAGAGCTTTTTCACAATAGCAGTGTGATGAGCTTGCTCAGTTCTTTTGCTGATAAGGCAGCTGACATCAGGTCAGAGATCCTTGCAACACATTTAATGCGAGTTGCTGAGTATCAAGATTTTGTCACAGTCCCTCTGTTCTCCTGGAGTACTTTCGACTGTCCGGAAGTCGTGGATGTTATACAGATCGTCCAGGGGATGCGCCCTACATGCTGTAGTTTAGACCCTGGCCTGACATCCCTGATTAGGGTTGTGGTGATCTTATTGGCCTGGTTCTAGCACAGATAATCTGGTGCTCCCTTGACTCGGGTGTTTATCTCTACTCCTTGAAAGAAGCAGTGGTGACACCATTGTTGAAAAAAGCTTCTTTGGACCCAGATTCTCTTGATAACTTTAGGCCTATCTCAAACCTTCCCTTTTTGGGGAAGATGATAGAGAAAGTAATGGCCGCACAACTGGAGAACCATTTGACCATCCATAACATCTACAAACCTCTCCAATCTGGTTTCTGGAAGAGGCATAGTACTGAGACTGCGCTGGTTCGGGTGCTCAATTATCTCCTGATGCTGAGAGACCAGAGAAAACGGCCCATTTTGGTACTTTTAGATCTGTCATCAGTCTTTGACACCGTTGACCATGGGGTGCTGCTTGAGTGCCTAGATCTATCTGTGGACTCTCTGGGTTGGTATACAGATGGTTTACATCGTATCTTACTGGAAGAACTCAGAGGATTATGTTGTTCCTGCTGTCATGTGGGGTTCCTCAGGGCTCAGTATTGTCCCCCATGTTGTTTGTGGTGTATATTCTTCCCCTCGGAGACATTGTAAGACGGTATGGGCTGAGGTTTCATTTCTATGCTGATGATACCCAGCTCTACCTGTCTTTTGCTCCTAACCAGGAAGGAGCAGTCTCAGTATTTAATAACTGCCTCGATGAAATCCAAGACTGGATGAAGTCCAGTTGGTTGAAGTTGAAACCTAGTAAGATGGAGGTGAAGGTTCTGGTTCCAGGCCGCAAGATAGGGGGGCTGGGGGCAGGCTGCTCCCTAGGAATGTTCCTGGGAGATGCTGAACCTCAGGCCTCTGAACAGGTGCGAGACCTGGGGGTGTTGTTAGATGCGGGACTGACACTTCAAGTGCAGGTGTTGGCCATCATAAAGTCATCTTTTTACCATCTAAGAAACAACTCCATGATCAAGCACCTTGTTCCATCCATAGATCTGCCTACATTGAGCCATTCCTTTGTGACCTTACGCTTAGAGTACTGCAACTGGCTTTACTTGGGGCTACTGAGGGTTGATATCCATCGCTAGTAGCTGGTCCAGAACTCAGCAGCCCAGTTGTTGATGAGGATTTTGAAATTTTCCCATATTACACCAGTGCTGCGGGAACTGCACTGGCTGCCAGTCCAGTGGTGGATCTCCTTCAAAGTCAGGTTACTGACATACAAAGCCTTACACGTACTGGGCCCTGACTATGTGAAAGAGCTCCTGATTCCATATCACATAGAAACATAGAATTTGATGGCAGATAAGGATCGCTTGGCCCACCTAGTCTGCCCATTTCCCTAACTAACAGATAAGATGCAGATCCTAGTTAACCAACATCCTACTTCCTCCTACCCATCACTAGAATTGCCTTATGTCTGTCACATGCATTCTTGAATTCACCCACTGTTTTTGACTCTATGACCTCCTCAGGAAGGCTGTTCCATGTATACACAACCCTCTCTGTGAAGAAATACTTCCTCACATTACCTCTGAGCCGTCCCCCTCTATCTTCAAATTGTGCCCCCTTGTTTTTGCACATCTCTTTTTGTGAAAGATGCTACCATCATGGAATTTGTTGATTCCCTTGAGGTATTTGAAAGTTTCTATCATGTCCCCCCTCTCCCTCCTTTCCTCGAGGCTATACATCTTTAATTCCTTCAGTCTTTCTTCATCTGTCTTCTGATGCAGACCCTGCATCATTTTGGTTGCCCTTCTCTGGACAGCCTCCACCCTGTCTATGTCTTTGTGGAGATGGGGTCTCCAGAACTGTACACAGTACTCCAGATGTGGTCTTACCAACTGTCTGTACAGAGGGATAACAACTTCCTGTTTTCTACTGGTGTTGCCTGTCCCTATGCACCCCAGTATCCCCCCCAGCCCTCCTTACTGCCTTCTCACATTGCTGGCCCACATTTAGGTCATCTGATAAGACTACCCTCAGGTCCCTTTCAATTTTTGTTGTTGTCAGTATCTCACCCTCCATTGTGTACTCTTCCCCTGGGTTTTTTGTTTCCCGGGTGCATTACTTTGCACTTCTTTGCATTGAATCTAAGCTGCCATACATTTGACCATTCCTCCAACCTTTCCAAGTCCCTTTTCATCCTTTCCACCCCTCCTTGTGTATCAATCCTGTTGCAGATCTTTGTGTCATCTGCAAAGAGACATACTTTCCCTTCCAGTCCCTCTGCAATGTCACTTATAAAGACATTAAAAAGGACTGGCCGCTGTACTGAACCCTGTGGTACCCCACTAGTAACCCTCCTTTCTTCACTGTGGACTCCATTTACTATTACCCGCTGTGTCCTGTTGTCCAACCAGTGCTTTGCCCAGACTACCACCCTAGGGCCCACTCTCAGGCTGGCTAATTTGTTTATTAATCTTTTATGTGGGACTGTGTCAAATGCCTTGCTAAAGTCTAGGTAGGCCATGTTCACAGCCCCTCCCTGGTCTTCTGCTTTGGTCACCCAGTCAAATAAATCAATTAGATTTGTCTGACATGACCTTCCCACTGTGAATCCATGTAGCCTTGGGTCCTGTGCCCCACTGGTCTCTAGGTACTCAACAATTCTTTCATTCAGAAGTGATTCCATCATTTTCCCTACCACTGAGGTCAAACTGACAGGTCTGTAGTTTCTTGCCTCTGTCTTGCTCCCACTTTTGTGAAGAGGAATCACATCCACCCTCCCTCCAGTCCTCTGGTACCACCCCATTCTCCCATGATTTATTAAAAAGGGTAGACAGTGGTGTTACTAGTCCTTCCCTTAGGTCTTTTAAAATCCTGGGGTGAATCTCATCAGGTCCCATTGCTTTATCCACCTTCAGTTTTAAGAGTTCTTTCAGAACCCTTTCTTCTGTGAAAGGACTTATATCAACCCCCCTATCCAGAGTGCTTCTGTTTACTGGATTAGGTATTTCACCCTTCTTTTCCATTGTGAATACTGAGCAGAAGTATTTGTTCAGTAACCCTGCTTTTTCACTGTCGCTCTCTGCCCAACCACCTTCCTCTTTGTTCAGCCTCAGTATCCCTGCCTTAGTCTTTCTTTGCTCCCTAATGTACCTATAAAAGGTTTTATCCTCCTTCTTAACCTAGTTGGCTTTCTTTTCCTCAGTTTGGGCCTTTGCTATTCTGACTGCCTTACCTGCTTCCTTCTGCTTTAACTGGTACAGTTCTCTGTCCTGCTCCTTCTGTGTTTCCTTATACTTCCTGAATGTTATCTTTTTTCCCTTACCATCCCTGTTTTTTTCTTTCATTTTGATTTGTTTATTTGCTTCACACAAAGACTTGTTGCCATTGTGATGGTGGTTTTGATGTTTTCCCATTGTTGCTCCACCCCACCTTCTTGCCTGTTTCCTAGTGCTTTTCTGAGGCACTCTCCCATTTTGACAAACTCAGCCCTCCTGAAGTCCAGTACCTTCACTTTTGTGTGGCTTGATTCTACAGCTAAGTTTATCATTAGCCTCACTGTTTGGTGGTCACTTTTTCCCAGATGGCTACCCACTTCAAGATCAGAGATCCTCTCTCCATCCCCATTTGAGAGTACCAGATCTAAGATTGCTCTCTCTTGAGTGGGTTCCAAAACTAGCTGTCTGAGGCATGCCCACTGTAGGGCATAAAGAATGGCCCTGCTCTTGGATGTGGCTACAGCAAGGTGCTCCAGTCAACGTCTGGCATATTCAGGTCCCCCATCAGCAATATCTTCCCTTTCTTTGCCATCCCAAGAATGCCTTCTATCATTTCCTTGTCCATTTCCTCCCCCTGTGACGGGGATCTGTATACAACCCCTGTGCGGATTGTGGAGCCATTTCCGGTCTCCAGGGTGATCCACAGTGCCTCCTCTCCTCCCTGTTTACCCTTTAGTTCTGTTGCTTTGCTACTCCTCCTCCTCTTCTTCCCTCCCTGTCCCTCCTGTAGATTGTGTACCCTGGTATGTTGACATCCCAGTCATGGTTCTCTGTGTACCATGTTTCTGTGACTGCCACAATATCCAGGCATCCTTCTTCCATCAAGGCCACCATTTCAGGGAGCTTTTTACCTAGACTACAGGCATTGGTACTCATTACCCTTCATTTTTTTATGGCTTTATTTCTTTTTGCCTCATCCCCATCCCTGTCCCTACTGCCTTTGTCTTTTTCTCCATTTACCCCTGCCCTTCTCCCTATTGACTGCTGTATTTTGGTGTTTACCTCACTAACTACCCTGAGCGACCACTTCGCTCTGCTGACGAGGGGTTGCTACAGATTCTGAGGGTGACTTTAAAATCTGTGGTAGCCCGGGCATTTATGTTCATGGCCCTGACCCTATGGAATTCTCTACCCCATTGGATTAGGGAGTGCATGACCATGGGGGGATTTAAACAGGCCCTAAAAACATTCCTGTGGAATAAGGCATACAGTGAAGATGTTGGCTGACATGTTTGTATTTATCGAATGTGATGATGTTTTTATATGTTTTAATTGCTCTGATTGTTATGCACTTTGGTTTTGAAAGGTGAACTATAAATAAAGAATTATTATTATTATTATTACCATCTAAGGAATATTGCCCGGGTGAAACACCTGGTTCCTCCGGCTGACCTTCCTACACTGGTCCACACATTTGCAGCCTCCTGCCGTGATTACTGTAATGCCCTCTACCTAGGGCTTCCAGGGGTTGATATCCATTGCTTGCAGCTACTGTAGAATGCGGCAGCCAGGCTTTTGACTGGTACATCTAGGATTAGTCATAGTACGCCTGTGCTCCATGGACTGCACTGGCTGCTGGTACAGTTGCGGATCACCTTCAAGGTTGGGTTACTGACCTAAGGGGCCCTACATGAACAGGGACACCAGTATTTGCAAGATCTCCTTCCTCCCTACTGGAGCTCCCACTCACTCCAATCCACCAACGAGGGATTGCTAGAGATTCCCAGAGTCCAGTTAAAAACATCTGAGGCACATGCTTTCTCTTATACTACCCCTACCCTGTAGAATTCTCTACCTTGTGGGTTAAGGGAATGCCTGACCATCTCGAGTATTAAATCTTAGCTCAGTACATATCTGTTTTATAATGCTTTTTCTGGAGGTTTTTAAAATTTATGGATGTTTATTATTTGATCATATTGTCTGTGTATTTTACTGTACAGCACCTTAAAAGGCGCTTAAGAAATAAATTTTACTTTTACTTTTACTTTTTTACTCTCTACTGTTTCAATGTCACAGCTTTGATGAGGTGCCAAAAATTGTGACACATAGCCCAGATGTATCTTCGTGTAAGTTCTTAATGTGCTCTCCACACTGCATATCTTTGTTTTTCTACTAAGAACAATGTGTTTGATGTTGTACAGAATTCTCTTTGCCCTGGTCATTACTGCCTCACGTTGCTTTATACAGTATGTTTTAGAGAGTAATACACCCTCCGAGTAGAGATGCTGTGAAGTTCTACTTCACCGGTGAAGTTGCAAAATACACCTTTGTGAATAGTGTTGTGTGAAATTGGAAAATTTCACCAGGTGAAATATTTCATGGAATTTTTGCGTAAGGTAAAATATTTTGACAGGCAAAATGCAAAATTTCGCCCATGAACTAGAGAAATTTGCCACTCACAAACGAAATTTCCCAACCCACGAGTGTATTTTCTTAATTTTACCACCGCCCCCCAATCTTTTCAAAAAAAATTCCCTCCTCCCATGTCCCTGGTGTCTAGTGGCCCCACCCCTAGCAGATCACTGGCTGAATTCAAATAAAGAACCCTCCCTCCTCCCCCAGTCACCCTGAGTCCCTGTCCCAAATCTTTGTAAAAAAAATCCCCATCCCTGTCCTTGGTGTCTAGAGGACCCCTCACCCCTCAACCTGTCTTAAGTCAGAGCCAACCTTGCTCCCCCTCCCAATACCCCAATCAGGTCACTGGCACCAGTGCCATTTTTATCATCAGGCTAAGTAGGCTACAACCTAGGGGTGCCAGCTGTTAGAGGGACACCTGAGAATTAAATAGAAAATGAAAATGAGAAACTTTTTTTTTTGATTGAGGTCCCCCCCACTGTCTGTCTTGCCAGTCACCCCCTTCTCTGGAACTTCTCTGTCTCACTTTCTCACCCCGTCCCCCCCAGACAGAACAGAGGACAGACACTTGTCCAATTAGTAGACAGTCAACTCACAGAGTACGCTGCACATTCATTGTTTTGATTTTTAAATTCTCCCCAGCTTGGCTCCATAAGACAAGACCATGAGTCTGTGCATGTGCACCCAATTGAAGAAAGGTGTGGTGCATGCTGGTGCCACAGCATTGATGAGCTAGTCTGCACTCTGCAGACTGAGAAAAGTCGATCAGAATGACAGCAGTTGTTGGTACTCACCCTGCACTTGCAGGCCACCAGTAGGCCACTGGCCACCCTGCCAGCCCAGCCCAGTGACTTGACGAGCCAGCCAGTGCCTGCTGCTGCCAACTGACCCACCTGATGAGTCGACCTGTGCTGCCTTCTATCCAGGTGATCCCTCTGCTGCTGGTGTGCTCATCGTCGGTCTACCGACAGCTATATTTTTATCACACTTTCTTGGCCAGGTCGGACTACGGGTCGGTGTGTGGTGGTGATGACAGAGGATGGGGGAGAAGTGCCGGATGGTCCAGACCCACGGTGAGACTGGTGAGTAGTTAACAATGAACTGTATAATAACTTGTGGAGCTGGCAACAAATGTCCAACTGAACTTAAACAGTAGTACCACACGCATCATCACCACACCTCAAATGTGGACCATCCTGGCCCTGCCGGTAACCTCCTCTGCTCTACCCAATGAGATCTTTGTCTGAAGGGGAGAACAGAAGCACAGTGTACCCCCTAAAAGTAGTTACATTTATATTTAGTTGAGTTTTCCCAGGAGACACATACTGAGCTGGTATCAGCTTGTTTCCTCTTGTATCCCGGGGAGAAACAATACAGGATTTTGTGCAACTTTGCAAGTGAAAATAGCAATCTGCAAGGAGCAGTAGAATAAAAAGAGCCTGCCAAGTCCAAATAAATAATACTTTTGCCTTGGTGGTCATTTTGTATCAAGGTTAATCAATGGAAAATGGTAACCCAACCTTCTAAAAGCACTCCAGGTAGTCAGGACAGAGTTAAGATGAAGATGAGTGTGTGGTGTGATTCCAAGTGGTTCATAGGGGGGTATTTAAGATACCCTCAAAGGATTGGTACCATTCTGCCTTATGGTGCCATAAATATGGCTGACACACAGGTGGACTGGGATATTGTCTATGTCTGTGTGTTTGTGCAGTAAATTAGGTTTACACTTGGACTTAATCTCTTTCACAGAGGTGGTGTGTGACAGACAGCAGTTGCAGTGGTGGCACTGGTGAGTTATGGGTAAGTGCCATCCACCATCTCAGTGCCTCACTGGGGGGGGGGTGCTGGCATGAGGTAGGGTGTGGGCCATTAGACTACCAGTAAAATGGTTTTACAAGGGGACATACCAAAAATAGAGATGGGGAAATACAGGTGGGTAACAGACACCCAATTGGTACAGACCCAAAATCCTCAGGTTGCTTGTCCTCAACCTCATGTCCTGGCAGGCTGGCTGACAGCTTCCATGTCCATCTTTCTTACAGAACTAATATATTATTATGTATAATGACAGCACCAGAGAGGGTCATTACTGATTTCAACTTGTTTTCAATTAAACCTCCACTTCCCCCAAAGGTGTTATATCTTTTTACACATGGCACATCCTAGAGGTAAGAGTAATAAGCTTGCTTGGTACACCCAGCAAACCTGGGTTTGATTCACACACAGCCTCCACGTGCATACTGTGTGACCCTGGGCAAGTGGGCTCATCACTTAACCACCCAAACAAAGCAATTCTCCTAGGTGACTAGGTCACCCCTGAAAACAGGCATAAAGAAGGGCAGGCTGATTAACAAGATGGGTTGTCTTGGCATGGGAGACAATGCGGTGAACTGGGCTAGGAACTGGTTAACAGACAGGAGACAGAGTGGTAAATGGGGTACAATTGAAGAGAGGGGAGTGACAAGCAGAGTACCAAAGGGTTCAGTACTAGGAAGACCAGTCCTGTTCAATGTCTTCATTGGTGACATTGCAAAGGGGTTGGAAGGAAAGTTCTGCTTGTTTGCAGATGACATCAAGATCTGCAACACAGGGTGGATACTCCAGAAGGGGTGCAGGGACCTGGAGTCAGGAGAAGCTAGAAAGGTGGTCGGACAGAGATGTGGCAACTGAGGTTCGATGCAAAGAAATGCAAAATAATGCACCTGGGTAGAAGGAAGTTGGGAACTCAGGGAAAGCTGCAGGTTGGGGGATGGGGGCTGACTGTAACCAAAGAGGAACAGTACATAGGGATTATCATCCTTGATGACCTTAATGGATCAAAGCAATGCACAAAGCAAGGTGGCAGGGAGAGACAGTGGCATGCTGGGGTGCATATAGGCAGGGGTATCATCACTAGCAGGAGGTGGGAGATGGTGATGCCATTGCATAAAACAGTGGTTAGGCCTCACCTGGAGTACTGTGTCTGCGTGCAGTTCTGGAAGACACACCTATGCAAGGGCATAGATAAGGAGGGGACTATCCAGGGAAGGGCAACAAAGATGTTGCAGAGTTTGCATGATAAAACATATGAGGAGAGACTAAGGGACCTGAATATTTTCTTAATGGAGGAGAGGAGAGAGGCAAGTTGGGGGACATGATTGAAACTTTTAAGTACACCTCAAGGGCATAAACAAGGTTCAGGTAGGTGGGGGACCTTTTCCAATGTAGAAAAAGTAGTAGAACAAGAGAGCACAATATGAAATTGGAAGGGGGTAGATAGAAACATAGAAACATAGAATTTGACCACAGAAAAGGATCGCTTGGCCCACCCAGTCTGCCCATTTCCCTGCCTACTGGATAAGCTGCAGATCCTAGTCAACCAGCAGCCTACTTCTTTCTACCCCCACGCCCTAGAATTGCCTTATGACTGTCCCATGCATGCTTGAATTCCACCACTGTTTTTGACTCCACGACCTCCTCTGGAAGGCCATTCCATGCATCCACAACCCTCTCTGTGAAAAAATACTTCCTTAAATTACCTCTGAGCTGCCCCCCACTCTATTTTCAAATTGTGCCCCCTTGTTCTTGCACACCTCTTTTTTTGAAAGATGCTACCCTCTTGGACTTTGTTGATTACCTTGAGGTACTTGAAAGTTTCTGTCATGCCGCCCCTCTCCCTCCTTTCCTCAAGGCTATACATATTAAGCTCCTTAAGTCTCTCTTCATATGTCTTCTGGTGCAGACCCTGCACCATTTTAGTTGCCCTCCTCTGGACAGCTTCCATCCTGTCTATGTCTTTGCGAAGACTGGGTCTCCAGAACTGCACACAGTACTCCAGATGGGGTCTGACCAGCTGTTTGTACAGAGGGATAATAACTTCCTGTTTTCTACTGGTGATGCCTCTCCCTATGCATCCCAGTATCCCCCCAACCCTCCTTGCTGCCCTCTCACATTGCTTGCCCACCTTTAGGTCATCTGATATGACTACCCCAGGTCCCTTTCCATTTTTGTTGTTGTTAGTATCTCACCCCCCATTGTGTACTCTTCCCCTGGGTTTTGTTTCCCAGGTGCATTACCTTGCACTTCTTAGCATTGAATCTAAGCTGCCTACATTTGACCATTCCTCTAACCTTGCCAAGTCCCTTTTCATCCTTTCCACCCCACCTTGTGCATCAACTCTGTTGCAGATCTTTGTGTCATCTGCAAAGAGACATACTTTCCTTCCAGTACCTCTGCAATGTCGCTATAAAGACATTGAGAGAGGACCAGTCCTAATACTGAACCCTGCGGTACCCCCACTAGTAACCCCTTTCTTCAGGTGGACTCCATTTACTATTACTCTATGTGTCCTATTCTCCAGCCAATTTTTACCCAGGCTGTCATCTTGGGACCCACTCCCAGGCTAGCTAACTTGTATATTAATCTTTGTGTGGGACTGTGTCAAATGCCTTGCTAAAGTCTAGGTAGGCCATGTCCACAGCCCCTCCCTGATCTACTACTTTGGTCACCCAGTCAAAGAAATCTATCAGATTTGTCTGACATGACCTTCCCACTGTGAATCCATGTTCCCTTGGGTCCTGTGCCCCTCTGGCCTCTAGATATTCGACAATTCTTTCCTTCAGAAGTGAGTCCATCATTTTCCCCACCACTGTGGTTAAACTAACAGGTCTGTAGTTTCCTGCTTCTGCCTTGCTCCCACTTTTGTGAAGGGGAATCACATCTGCCCTCCTCCAGTCCTCGAGTACCACCCCATCCTCCCATGATTTGTTAAACAGGGTAGTCAGTGGTGTCACTAATTCCACCCTTAGTTCTTTTAGAATTCTGGGATGAATCCCATCAGGCCCCATTGCTTTGTCCACCTTCAGTTTTAAGAGTTCTTTCAGAACCCTTTCTTCTGTAAATGGGCTGGTATCAACTTCTGTATCCAGAGTGTTTCTACTGTTTGTTTTAGGTACCTCCCCCTCTTCCTTTGTAAATACTGAGCAAAAATATTTGTTTAATATATCTGCCTTTTCACAGTCACCCTCTGCCCACCCTCCCCTTTATTAAGCCTTACTATCCCTCCTTGGTCTTCCTTCACTCCTGATGTACCTATAAATGTTTTATCCCCCTTCTTAACTGAGTTGGCTATCTTTTCCTCAGTTTGGGCCTTTGCTGTTCTGACTGCCTTCCCAGCTTCCTTTTGTTTTAACTGATACAGTTCTCTGCCCTGCTCCTTCTGTGATTCCTTGTACTTCCTGAAAGGTTTCTTTTTCTCTTGAACCTTCACTGCCACTTCCTTTGAGAACCATAGTGGTTTCTTACATCGTTTAGTTTTGTTTATTTGCTTCACACAAAGGCTTGTTACCTCTGTGATGGCAGTTTTATTATTCCCATTGTTCTTCCACCCTCCTTCCTGCCCATTTTCTAGTGCATTCCTTAGGCCTCACCCATTTGGCAAAGTCAGCCCTCCTAAAGTCCAGTACCTTTTGCCTCATGGCTTGACTCTATTGCTGTGTTTATTGTGAACCATACTGTTCGATGGTCGCTAGTTCCCAGATGGCTACCCACTTCTACATCTGTTATCCTCTCTTCATCTCTATTTGAGAGAACCAGGTCTGCGATTGCTCCCTCTTGAGTGGGCTCCAATACTAGTTGTCTAAGGCATGCCCCCTGTAGGGCATCTAGAATAACCCCACTCTTCGAAGTGGCTGCTGCAACTGCACTCCAGTTAACATCTGGCATATTCAGATCGCCCATCAGCAATATCTCCCCTTTTTCTGCTTTACTATGTATACTTTCCATCATTTCCTTGTCCATTTCCTCCCCCTGAGAAGGGGGTCTGTATACAACCCCTGTGCGGATTGTGGTGCCATTGCCGGTCTCCAAATTTACCCACAGTGCTTCTTTTCCTCCCTGTTTTCCCTTTTGTTCTGCTACTTTGATTCCTTCCCTTATGAAAGGAGCTACTCCTCCTCCTCCTCTATTACCCTTTCTGTCCCTCCTGTAGATAGTGTATCCTGGTATGTTTACATCCCAGTCATGGTTTTGTGTGAACCATGTTTCTGTGACTGCCATGATATCCAGATGTTCCTCCTCCATCAAGGCCACTAATTCAGGAAGCTTGTTACTCAGACTACGGGCATTGGTACTCATTGCTTTCCATTTTTGATGGCTTCAGTTGCAGCATCCCCCACTGACCTTTCTACCGTTGGTCTTTTTCTCATTTAGTACCCTGTTTTGTAGGGAGAGGCTGGGATTTTCCTGCTGCTTACAGTGCCTCCCCCCTTGACTAGTTTAAAAGCTTGCCAATGAAGCATTTAAACTGATTGCTCAAAAGACTTGTTCCCTTCCTGGACAGATGCAGACCATCCTGCCAGTATAGGCTGGTGTCCCTCCAGGTGGAACCCCAGTCGCCAGTGAAGCCAAACCCCTGTGCTCCACACCATTTTTTCAACCATTCATTAAACTGCATGGTGGAAAGTACCCTCGCCTCACTCATGCCATTGATAGGCAGCACCTCTGAGAAGGATACTGTGTGTGCTACTTGTCTTAGTCCCCTCCCCAGTTCTACAAACTCCTTCTGCATTGCTCTGATCTCATGTTGAGCCAAGTCATTTGTCCCTAGGTGGACAATGACGTCCAGCTCAGACTCCCATGCAGCTGTTCTCGTGATCCTGAAGATGCGCTTCCTGTCCCTCCAAGCCATGGCTCCAGGCAGGCACCTTACTCTAGTTTTCCCTGCTCCCCCCAGTTCTATCCCCCTAATAATTGAGTCCCCTACCAGGAGCTGCTTCCTTTCCTTGTGGTGTCCTCTGCCTCCTTCCTGTGGGCCTACCTTGTGACAGGTGTTCTCAGCCTCCTTAATCTCATCTGTGGGTGCATCCATAGGGGAGCTGTGCTCCCCCAGAATGGTGTATCGATTGTGGAGTGGAACAACTGACTGGGTGTGCCTCTGTTCCACCATCCTCACCCTCCCTGAGCCCACTGTGGTCCAACTGCTGTGCTTTCTTTGCAACCTCTGAGGCAGTGGTGGTGGCTCTGGTGCTTCCTGGATGGGGAAGGTTCCCTTTTTACCATCCAGTCTGGCCTGGGGGAAGGTTCCCTTGCTGCTGTCTAGTGTGGCCTGAAGATGGGCAAATTCGTCCCTCAGGGCAGAGAGTTGTCTGCAAATAGGGCAGCATCTCAGCCTCCAAAAAGTCTCCTGGAAGACTGCTGCCCCACAGCCATTACATTGCACTACTCCCCACATGATTATGTACTTTTTTTTGTGTGTGTTTGTGTGTGTGATTGGCTTGTTATATAGAAATATATATATTATACAATGTGTATGCTTATATTTTCAGTGCTGTGTGCTAGAGAGGATATGACATTGATATGCAGCTTGCACTCTTGAGGAAATGATGTCAGAACCCCAGGTATAAAGGAACTATTTCCGGGGGGGTGAGGGGTTGGAAAGGGGTTGGGCCTAAACTGTGCCCTCACAAAACAATCAGCTAAGAGCTCTGACCCACCGCTGCGATGAGTGCCTTCCTGTCAGCAAGATACCATACACAGCAATTTGACAGAGCAAATCCCCTTCTAATCAAACAGAGAAAAATCCAGACATCCAAGTCAGACACAGGTAAACCTCCCCAGCCCCAAAACAGCCTGGTGGTTTGTGCTTCTGAAAGCAGTCAGCCCCAAAATAAGTCAGCTGTGCTTTAAACTCCTGCACTGAAAATCTTAAGAATTGTAACAAGACTGTCTTTTCCTGATTAAGTTCCTTATTTCACCTTTCAGTTAGAAGTAGCCTCCACCTGTAGAATATCTGCTACAAACCAAAGACAATTGAAAGGTTCCCCTCCCTCTGTTGTGAGCACAACTCGCTTTCTTGCAAATCCTATGTTCAGTATTGTAGCTCCCAGCAAGAGGTAGCTTGCCTTAAAAATATTAGCTGTTCTCAATGTGAGGACCTTTGACTTTGACCTGCCTTATGACTTTGATATCACCTCCCTAGTTGAATTTATTAACTCATTATACCCTGGAGGACCATTTTGTATCAGGAACCTGTCTTTCGGATTAGACATTAAAACCGAGGTCCCATCTGCCTGTATTGGTGGTAGTTCAGGTGGATGTTAAAGATCTCATGGCACTTATCAAAAAGAGTAGGGGAATTTTATTGATAATAAATTGGACGTCATTACAGACAAAAAACAAAACACAGGTCAACAATTAGAAAAAACAGGCCAGAATCATGTAACAGAAAATAAGGCATCACAATGTTTCCACAATAGTGCAGCTTGAAAACTAGGGTAAACTAAAAAATCATTTTTCTTAACAGAACATAAAGCTGTGTGAATATTGCAAAGAACCTCACTTGTAAGAATAGTTTTTTGGTGTAAAACTAATAAACATCTTGCTTGCCATATATGATATTGAACAATAGCAAAAATCATATACAAAGTATCCTCATGGTATCTTTCATTGCACAGATCATTGGTGCAAAACATAATATGTTCATAAGAAATGGTGGAGAGCAAAGGCTCTGACCAATCAACAGCTAAAGTAGACCAAATTTCTAAGGAAAACGGACATTCAGAAAACAGATGTTGTTGGGTTTCAAAAATATGGAGACAAGAAGCTCTAGGGCAATACCTCAAATCCAAAGCTTTGTGTTTATGATTATTATTAACCCCTAGTCTGTCATAGTTACATAACCAAACCATGTCCCATAAATAGGGTGGCAACCGTGGATTTTGAAGTTGATGGAGTACCCAAGGGAGATGTTTAGGGGGGCAGAAAGGAAAAACAACTTCTTCCTGGGCTTCCATCCTCCAAAGTCTATTATATATCATTAACCTAGATAAGATACAGAAGTTCTGAGGAGAAGACTCCAGGTTAAAGCCAGCTTGAGCTTTCTTTCCCATAGCAGGGATTACTTGGATTTAGTAATAACACCCTTATAATGAGTGTTCCAATTATCAAACAAAAGGAAAACCACACCAAAAATAGGGTTTCAAAGGTATCCCCAAGTTTTTAAAGCTTTTCCATAATTGTAATTGAAAAAAGGCTGTAAAAAAGCAACAGGGTGGATCATGTTGATACCACCTTCTTTATAGACCTGTACGTAAACCCTTTTAATGGGGTTTAATCTAGATCCCCAAAACCCTTAAAAAGATTCCACTTAATTTAGTAAACAAAGAGATAGAGTGGAAACACATAGCTAAGATATAAAAATCGGGTAACCAAAGTTTTAAGTAGCACAATTCTTTTCTTCTTTCCAATTAAATGGCTTTCCAACTATTAATCAAATTGTCAGCTTTCTGTAAAGCGATGTTCCAATTGTGCACTTGCATGTTCTCACGTCCAAAAAAAATTCCTAAATATGGAAAGGCTTCTAATGTAACAGAAACTCCGGCATAAAGGCCTGTGCTGGGAAGAGAGTCATGCCCTAGTGGCACACATATACTTTTCTTCAGGTTTATTTTTGAACCATAAACTGAAGAGAAAGTTTGAAGGACCTGAACAATAGCCTCCTGCTTTGTCGAATAATCAACAGCCAAAATTAGATCATCAGCATAGGCTAACGTTTTGATTGGCGGAGAGGAAGGGGTACAGAGTAATCCAACAATATGGGGACAAAGAAAAATAGTTCTCAGAAGAGTATCAATGTAAAAATTATACAGTAGGGGACTTAGTGGGCATCCCTGTCGGACACCACAGTCTAGAGAAATGGGACGTCCTACCCACCCATTGACGTTGTGCGTATCACAACATCTTTATATAACAGGCGGATCCAGGAAAGAAAATGTACTGAAACCCAAAAGCTGTCAACACCTGAAATAGGTAGTCATGAAAACTTTATCAAAAGCTTTTCTTGGTCCAAGCTTAATATCCACCCAGAGATAGCTTTTTTATCTCCTAAAGCGAATATTTCACGTAATAAAATAAGATTGTCATAAGGATATCTTCCTGGGATACACAGGTTTGTGTAGAACTTATCATATGGGATGCTAAATTAAGCATTCTGGATAGTAAAACTTGGCAAGAATCTTCTAATCAACGTTTAACAGACTAATGGGTCTCCAGTTATTAATATCAGAGGATCCCTTTCTTTTGAAAAGTAGAATTAGTAAGGCTTCTTTCATTGAGGTGGCCAAAGTATCACAGCGTAACATTTCATTATATACTAGAGTTAACACAGGGACAAGATCTGTGGAAAAGGTTTTGTAAAATGTGAAGTCAACCCGTCTGACCGGGCAGAATGTGGACTTAAACTATTAATAGCTGACAATACTTCTTGTTCACTAATATCGGAAGACAACTTGTCTTGATCAGAATCGGAAAGCTGGGGTAATGTCAATAAATTAAGAAAGTTTCGGCATTAGCCAGGTCAGCTTTGGTACCAAACATATTAAAGATGTGATTCTCTACATGTTTAAGCAGTCCTTCAGGTGTCGTAATTAATTCCCCCGACTGGGATAGGAAAGAGGAAACTAGTTTAGTGTCAATTCTATCTTTGTAGGCTCTAAAAGAATCCAAACAACCTTTAGTGACTCGAGTGCCAAAGCGAGCTTCCTGACCTAAAGAGTCAGCTCGATTATACTGGAACAATCTCATTTGAGCACTGATCTCACTAATTTGCGAGCTAAAATCATGAGTAGTAGAGCTAGCCAAAGAAATTAAATGCTGTAGTTGATGCCTTAAGGCTAAGTAAGTCAAATATCTGGTGTTCTGTTTATCAGCCGCTTTTTTTTGGAAAAGCTTTTTCCAACTCTGTTTAGAGGCCTCCCACCAGTCCATCCCAGTATCATAAAATTCAGCCACAGACAAATGAGCTAGAAACTCCTTACCCCGAAGTTTGAGAAAAAAAGAATCATTTAGTAAAGAGTCATTGAGGCGCCAACCAGCTTTCCCACACCTCGGGGCAGAGGCCCAAGAAAAAGAGGCGCATAAAGCAACATGGTCTGAAAATTCTATCCCCACAGTTTTACAAGAAAGTAAAATCAAAACCTTAGATAAAAAAATGAAATCAATCCTAGTATGCAAAGCCCCCTTGAAGAATGTAAACCCTCCAGAATTGTGGAAATGCCTATATGCATCCACAAGCCTAGCCATGGAAACTATAGTATTTAAGGCTATAGAATCACAAAAAAGCTTAGAGGTCTGAAGGCCTCGATCGGATTGATGTAAGCCACAATTGAAGTCACCAACCCATAAAAGTAGTCTGGATGTGAAAAGGTAGGGCTTAATCAGATGAAAAAGTGAAACCCTCTGAGCTTTAGTTTGGGGGGCGTAAATCCCTATCAACCGAAACCTCTCAGATTTGTAGGAAAAGTCCAATAACAAGGCTCTGCCAGGGGAAATATCTACTAGTCTGGATACCCAAAATTCAGAACTGGAAAATAATATCCCAATGCCGTCACAAGTGTCTGGTCCGATAGACCAAAATAAAGGGTCCAACAGTCCATACCTTAGGGGCCTGGAATAGTTCCCATGGGTTTTTAATCTGGTATCGACTAAGCAGAAAATATCACAGTTGAGGGCTGAAAGGGTTAAAAAATCCCACCAGCTCTTTTTCCCTTTAATACTATTCACATTCAAAGAACAGATATTTAGGGAAGACATAGGTTAAGAGGTGGATGAGATTTACCGCTCATTACACTAGATACGCTGGCTATTGGGTCAGTGTCACTCCAATAGCTCCTTCAGGGAAGGAAAGAAGAGAGAGGTATCAGTATCTTCCCCAGAGTCTTTGTCAGAAAATAAGTGGCTAAAATTGCAAATTTGTTAAGGGTTTGCCAGAGTCACGAGAAGTGGTATCCTTACTACGACTATGCAACAAGGCCCTTCTAGTTCGTTGTGAGTAACAGTAGTAAAACTAAAGGAACTTCTACTTCCAAACTGATTGGGGGAGGCATAGCATTATCTGTTACAGTAGTATTGGCAACAGGAGGAGGGACAGTAGGAGCAATAAGAGATACTCCTTGTAAAGGAGTTTGGGAATCTAAAGCAGGGTCTGTAGGAGGATTGTCAGAAGTAACTACCGGTAAAGGGGGGGAGACAATGTCTAAGGTAGAAGAGGCTAATTTATTTTTTTGCAGTTAATCTTTTTATTGAGATTATATAAACAAGATATAGTGCAGTACAGATAATTATATATGGTAAAATATGTATAAGAAATAAAAAGTTACAATTTACAATATAAAAAAAAAGGATGTAAAAGATATGGTAGAAATATGCATATTATCTTCAGAGAGATCATAAAGAGTATGGAACTGAATTCACATCATACATATGTACTAATGGCGCTATACCAAGTAAGAGTACAAATAGTGACAAAGAAAAAGGAAATGAATATACGATAATGATTATAGATTGAAGCTTTAAGATAGAAGGAGCTGCATTAGATTGATACCATATAAAAAAAAACTGTATACATATGTTATGATCGAAGAAAATTGAAATAGCTCTGCCAGCAAAGATAATATTCACTAAGTCTATCAGTAATTAAGTAAGAGATTCTCTCAAAAGAAGAGATACAGGTTAGATGCGTTAAAATGTCTGTCAGGGTAGGGATTAATTGAGATTTCCAACGAGTTAGAATAAGTCTTTTGACTTGCATAAACAATATCTGAAGCCATTTGTGATGATATTTCGTTAAATTAGTTCTATTATCAGAAATGCCAAGTAAACAGAATTTGGGATCCTATGGAATTGGTTTGCCAATAACCTTAGAAGCAAATTGAAGTACTACATGCCATAAATTAGAGATACGATTACATGACCATAATAAGTGTAAGAGATCCCCATCAGGGGTATTACAATGCCAACAATTGCTATTAGATGCTACGCCGATGTTATATAAATGAGCTGGAGTATTGTACCATAAATGCAACATTTTAGATTGAATTAATCTACTCTGTACATCTTTAAAGGAATCATGACAAAGTTTCCAACAATTATTCCATTGAAGGTCGGAAATATCAATATGAAGTGTCTGATTCCATTTATTTCTAGTCAAGAGAGATTGATTAGGGAGTTTATCCCTAATTGCTTTATAAATGGTACTAGTTAGGCCTTTGTGAATATTTATCCAACTATTAATGTATGAATGCATTGTTGGAGAGTTATTGTGTTGTAACGCAATATGAGAGATAGCCGATCTAATCTGTAAATATTTCCAGAATTCTGTTTTAGGGATTTTCCATTTGGCTTGCAAGTTGCTAAAAGAGTCCAGAGCATTGTTATTATCCATTAATATGTCATTGAGAAAAAGGATATTTTTATGAAACCAGGATTTACAATATATGGGTTTATTTTCCAATATAAGCTTTGGATTACCCCAAATAGGAGTATATCATATAGGAGTAGGATCAATGTTTAACCATTTATGCATCTTAAACCAGTAATAGATGGATGAATTGATGACGGGGATTTTGTCTAGCTTTAGATATGGAAGTAAAGTAGATGAAGCTGTTTGGAGTTAGTCCAGAAGATAGTGATGCCTCCATATCATACCAGAGGGGAATATTACCATTTGGTTTAGTAAACCGTTTAATCGTTTGTGAAGCTTTAAAAGCCCAAAGATACGCGTTGAACCAGGGAAGGCCGAAGCCTCCTCGAGTCCAATGAGACCTTAGTTTAGTATGGCTGAAACGGGGAATGTGTCCTTCCCATAAGAAATTACCTATCATTTTATCAATTTTATACAAGAAGTGAGAAGGGATTTTAAGAGGAATACAGGCGAATAAGTATAACATTTTTGGAGTAATATTCATTTTGATCGCCGATATTTTACCTGGGAAAGATAAATTAAGATTCTTCCATCTGTTCAAGTTATTTTTGACTTCATTTAATAATGGCAATATGTTTAGGTCCCAAATCTTGCTCAGATCTGATGAAATCTTAATGCCAAGATAGGTGATATGTTGTGTGGCCCATCTAAATTGAGTGTGAGTCTTAATTAGAGAATCGCAGAGGTCATTCAGTGAGAGGATTTCTGTCTTTTGATATTTGACATATAGGCCAGAAAGAGAGGAGAAGCAATTAAGTAAATTATAAAGAGATTGATGGGATAATTTAAAGTTTTCTAACAAAATAAGCATATCATCTGCATAAGATAGAGATGAATAGTATGTACTACCAATGGGAATACCTTTAATATTTTTGTTAAGTTTGAGAGAGATTGCGAGAGTTTCGAGAGCAAGAATAAAAAGAGAAGGAGATAAAGGGCAACCTTGGCGAGTGCCTCTTTTTAATTTAAAGGACTGAGATAATGTGAAATTAGTAAGCACACGAGCGTGAGGATTTGTATAGATAAGTTGGATCCAAGAACAGAAGAGTTTAGGGAAACCAAATCGAGATAATACTTGGTAGAGAAAATCCCATTTTAGCTTAATCGAACGCTTTTCGAAATCTATGGAAATAGCAACTGCAGGAGCGAGAGAGATTTTTGCTTATATATTAGATTAATTAAAGAACGTAAGTGATCTGAGCCCATTCTCCCTTTAATAAAGCCAGTCTGAGATCTATGAATTAGATTAGGTATATATGGTTCTAAGCGAGAAGATAAGATTTTGGCAAAAATGTTGCCATCGGTATTAAGTAATGAGATGGGATGATAATTGCCAGGATTGGTGGTGTCCTTATCTTTCTTTGGAATAACAGTTATAATAGCGTCAGTCATTGTTTTTGGTAAATGTCCAGCAGCTGTAGATTCTTCATATACATTGCGTAATAGAGGGGCTAATTGTTCTACAAGAAGCTTATAAAAATCTACAGGGAAGCCATCTTCACCTGGAGAACGACCTGATCTAAGGGAAAGAATAGCATTTTTGACGTCTTCTGCAGTGAATGGCGCTTCTAAATTATGTATAGCTTCTTCTGACAAACAAGGTGGGATAAGCTCATCTAAAAAAGAAGAAATTTCAGAGGGATTAACTGTAGAAGGTGGAGAAGAATAAAGATTTTTGTAAAAGAGGTCATTATATTATTGATAGAATCATGGCCAGTACAAATTTTTCCTGAATGATCCTTTAAAGCATTGATATAGCGTTCAGATTGTTGCATTCTAAGTCTGTACACTAGAATTTTCTCTTTTCCCCACTTTCCCAATATTTCTGCTTTATTCTAAGTAATGCTAATTCAGTTTTTCTGAAATAAGTTCGTTAACCTGCATACGAAGCTGTAAAATTTCCTGATGAAGGGATGAGGAAGGGTCAGGTTTATGAGAATTTAAATATTCGGTTTGTTTTTGTTTAAGTAAATTTTCAAGGTTATGAATCTGTTGTTCCCTAAGTTTTTTCCTATGGGACGAAAACCCAATTATTTTACCACGTAAAGTGGCTTTAAGTGCTTCCCAAGTAATACCCATAGATGTATCCTTAGGATCGTTAAAAGTCAAATATTCTGTGATTTGTGATCTAATCCAAGGCAAAAATTCAGGATCCTTTAATAAAAGAGGATCTAGGCACCAAAGGGGAGTCTTAGTAGGTGGGGAGCCCCAATTAAACAACAGTTTAATGGGAGCATGATCAGAAATAATTAACGATAATATTTCAGAGCTAATAACGTTAGCAGTAATAGAAGGAGATGTGAGCAAGTAATCAATTCTACTATAGGTTTGATGCCCGAGAAGAATAAAAAGTATAATCCCTGTCTCTAGGATGAAGAGTTCTCCATATATCTGTTAGACTGAGATCTTGCATTAATTGTAAAACAATTTCGGAACTTTTGGGATGACTTTCTGGAGAGTTGTTACTTCTATCCATATACTTGTCTAAAGCAAGATTAAAGTCTTCACCAATCAGTAAGGGTGAGTTTACTAAGTTGGTTGAAATTAAGGTTTGTAGGAGATTTTGAAAAAAAGAAGGGTCGTCCTGATTAGGGGCATAAATATTAACTATAGATATAGGGCCCTGAGGAGTATCAAAAGTGATAATAAGCCATCTACCATCTGAATCTTTTAAAATAGTAGTAGGCGTCCATTTCAAGTTCTTATGGATAAGGATGGTGACACCTCTCTTTTTTAGATGAGGCAGAGGCCGAAAATACCTGACCTACCCACTGACATTTTAATCTGGGATTGTCAGCATCTAACAGTTTGGTTTCTTGCAATAAAGCAATTTGAATATTATGCTTTTTAAGATAGTTCAATATTTGTTTATGTTTGATTGGTGTATTAAGTCCCCTGACATTCCATGAACATAATGATATATTAGCAGTCATATGTGAATATATTCGTGGAGAGTAAAGTAATAATGTTGTCAGGAGGTTCAAATACACCAGGGTAGTAAAATAAGAGTATATATGTCATTGAACAATGCATACAAAAGACAAAATCATTGCTGGCAGAGCTATGAATAAACATTATATAAAGGAAAAAAACAAATCTCTGTAATTTATATTTTTTGCAGCTCACTTCTAATATTGTAAAAGTAACAATATTATGTTTCAGTATTGTATAACAACAAGAACAAATAAGAATCATCTCCGATGAACTGAGAAGTAAAGGTCGGTCAGTGTCAGCTTTAAAGACCAAGACCTCTTCTCAGTTCTCTAGGACGTAGCAAAACAAGAAGAGATTATATAAGTTCAATGGGTTATATTACCCAAAAAGAAAAGTATATATTAGAAAGAGGGAAGGAGAAGAAAAGAAAAAAAATAAGTTATAATGTGGAATAAAGCCCAATAGTGGAATTAATAATAAGGTTTTAACCCTGTTTAGGTGAGTTTGTGCGGTATTAACCTAGACATAAATCCAGCATCAAAATAATAAATTAACATGATTGAGGTAAATATTATGAGGTAATTATAATGCTACAAAAAAAAAAAATCATTTGTTAAATGAATTCATACATATTCAAGTAGCGACAATGTAAGAGTACTATTATAGGTGCACAGTATTATAAAGTGCAATAGATGCAATGATTATTATAAATGACTACAATAAAAAAAAAATTAAGAGCAATAAATCTAATATTAATGTACACATTATAGTAAGTTAAAGCAGAAGTGTTAATATATGTATAATGTATCGCCAATCTGCGATATCTTTTAATATTTCCCTATGGAGAGTTCAAGTTCAACAAAGAAAGATTTTCCCTGCTGCAGTGGTGCTTCCCAGTAACTATCTGCTATTGCTTGATTAACCAACAGGGTTTCTATAGGTGAAATCATCCGAGGTAAATGTATCCACAGAGGAAGATATAGTGATGTTGTCCATAACATAACTGGCACAGTGTAAAAGCATCACTGCAGTCACATTGTGGTGGTGATATACAACATAGTGGTTGTAACGCAGGTGACCACAGCAACATGAGGCTCATTATAGTTAGATCCAAGGAACCGTACAAATGTTGTAGATGAAAAATTTAAATTATTAATGTTTACGAGGTGTATCCCCTTTCTGTTTATTCTTTCCCCGACGTCTTTTCTTAGGAGGCTCAGAGTTTTTAATAGGGGAATTGCCCACGCTACAAGTCCAGGAAGTACCATCAGATCACAATCCTCTGTTGCATTTGGTTGAGTAGCATGATCCTCTTCAATGAGATCACTCGAGGTAGATAAATTCTGTAAGGGTAGATATCTATTAGAAACTGCAATTCCGGGAATAGAAGAGGTTTTATTTTGAGAGGTATTGCTTTCTTTAAAATTAAAAGGTTGATCCGAATTTGGGTAAAGATCGTTTGGTATGGCAGAGGGCAAGTTAATATTAGATGATGGATCAGATGAGATTGGATTTGAGGAGACTAATATCCCATTGGAATTAGAGGGATGTACACCCTTATCGCTTGTAACAGTACTGTTAGTGTTGTGAAAGTCATTACGGCGTTGCGCTTGTTCAGAGACTGAGAAGTTGTGGGCCTTAATAGTATAACTTTGTAAGAATGCTGTGAGAGATTCAGGATTGCTAAAGTCCTGGTAAGAGTTACCTTGGAAGACTCTCATGATGGCAGGGTATCGGAGAGAAAAGCGAAGGCACAATTGATGCATGATACGTCTGGCAGGAGTGTAAGCTTTACGCTTTGTTGATACTTCTTTGGAGAAGTCCCGATAAATATAAATATAAATACTGAGACTTTGCCAGGAGAGTTGACCGATATCTTTAGCTTTGCGCAAGATGATCTCAATTGTAGCATAGTTCAAAAACTTAGCTATGATCGGTCTAGGGCGATGATCTGTAGGCGGTTTAGGGCCTAGAGATCTGTGTGAGCTCTCTATGGTAAGGTCTGTATCAGGCTGAAGACCGAGGATTTGTGGCAGCACTCGCTGAAGAAATACCGTGGTATTACCGGCTTCTATGTCTTCCGGGAATCCAAAAAAGCAAAGGTTGTTCCTACGATTCCTATTTTCTAGATCGTAGATTCTGGCTTGCAGTTCTTTAATGGTGCAGTCTTGAGATCGTATTGTAGATTTAAGATCTTGTATTGCGTCTTCATTAAGATGAACCTTGTTTTCTGTAAAGGCCATTCTGGAGTTTATAGCTTCCATAGTCTGGGTATTAAGCTGTGTAGCGGATTTTAGATCTTGCATATCCAGTGAAAGTTTGTTGAACATATCTTCTATATTTTTAAGGGTCTTTCTGTAAAGTAGAGTAGGCCATGGTAAAGGTTGCTGCTGTTGTGTCTCTGCAGAACGAGCCCGAGTTGCAAACAGAAAGGAAGCTGTCCAAACTAGAGAAAACAGATATCGATTAGGTAGCGGAGGCACTAATCTTCGTGTTTACCCCAAAAATATTATGATGTTGTTTTAGATGCGATGAAAATGATGCTGGATCAAATAGTCAGTACGGAGCATAAATCTTAAGCTGCCATCTCGCATGGAGCCAGGCCACGCCCCCCTAAGAGGCTAATTTATGAGCATGTAATTGTTGAGCGACAGTAATAAGACCATCATGGGAAGGGCAATCGTCCCTATTATGAGAGGCCCAAGGGCATCGGCCATAAGCATGGCCAGTTCCCTCACACAAGTTACATTTAAAGGAATTGGAGCATTTAGCAGAAGTATGACCATATTCAAAACAGTGACTGCATTTAAGAGTGTCACAATCTGAACTCAAGTGAGTGCGTGCACCACACTTAAAACAGGACTTAGGCTGCCCAGCATAAAAAATTGAAACCCTTGTCTTTACCCAAAAAAAAAAAAAATTTGGTAAATGTTTTGGGCCAGTATTAGTAGGAAAGAGTTTAACCCTCACCCTCCAACTACCATCCCAGATTTGTTCAGTGTCAAGGTTAGGGACAGGCCGGTTCAGAACCTCGCACCGCTTGTTCAACCAAAATAAAATGTCTTCAATGTTGACACCTTCATTTTTAAAAACAACAGTAATATTACGTATAGCTGGCTTAGTAAGGGGAATGTCTTGAAAAGGGGACCAGACAGGTGTAGATTGTAATTTTTCATAATGGGCCCAAAACCTACCAAGCCCAGACATTTGCTTGAAACTAATATCAAAATTCGAATTACCAATATTAATTAAAGCAAAAATCTCTGAAGAAAAAAACTTCATCGACCCTTTAAGAAGGGATTTGGCAATATACGAACGGTCAGGGGGAAGTTCTAAACCACCCTTATAAAGTAGTCTAACTGCATTTCTTCTCGGTGCAGGCTCACCTTTGGAGGAAAATAAATCAGCAAGTTTAAAATTAGTACCATTAGATACATTAGCAGTAGCATGCAAAATAGGTCCTGAAGAAACAGTTTTAGTCCCTTCCAAAGCAGAAGCTACTTTAGAATCAGTGGGTTTAGCACAAGTACTGGAGAAATCAGTAGTAGTTTGAGGAAAAGACATACCCCGGGGTTCGTTGGAGCTCATACAGTCCTTAGCAGTAGATTTTTTAAGCATATTTAAGTATATGGGATCTTGGGAATCTGGGGTCCAAACCCCTCCAACACCCTTCTCCCATCCTGCATTTTGTAGTGCTTTATCTGGAGACCCGTCTGTGTGGGTATCCTGGCTGGGTTTAGCTTTTTTGTGGAAAAAGGAACTTCCACGTTTAGACCAGCCAGGTTCTTGAGTGGCAGAGAAGAAAAATACCGAGGGTCATTTAGAGGCAGGTACAGATTCAGCAGGTTTATGAGAGTCACTTACAATTGGGGAGACATCGCTAGGCGAGGCAGTAGCAAGTGGTTCACTAACTTGTTGTGGCAGAGTCGGCTGCAGGAGCAGGCTGGAGACTGTCAGCAATAGTGGTCTCGGATTCCCAACGCTGGAAGAGACTGAGGGGCGAATCCGCCTGTGAGGACGCCGACTGGGGCTTTCCAGAGTCAGCATCACAGGAAAGAGGGCTGAGAATAGGCGTCCGGGATGATGCCTGCGCAGAAGACGCTATCGCAGTGTCAAGGAGCTGCAATTGCAGGACTAACGCCAGTCACTTCTCCTGAAGGCTGGAAACAGGAGAAGGAGCCCCAGCCTGAACAGGTACTGCAGAAATTTCTTCACCAGGCATAACATGTAAAATGGAGTCCGATTCCAGTATAGTCATGCTGCTTGTAGCAGCAACATCCAAACGTTCTACTGAGGCCTCTAGTGAAGGTAGCACAGAGGAGGAGGCCCACTCCCCTGAGCTAGTAGCATCCATCTCTTCCAGGGGATCATGTGAACTGGCCATCTTGCAGCCAGCGCAAAGGCTCCACCTACACAGAGTAGGGGAATTTCCCCAGTGTCCTGGCAAATTTTACTCATTCACTAAAAATACCACCAACAGCTTTACCTGGTTCAAGGTCAGTTGGCATTCATCTGTATCCCCCTCCCCTGGGTCGTGCCTGAAAATAGGCAGGATTTGTATAGTGCACTTACCCGGTCAACATAAATGAAATACATAAATAAATAAAAAATGGATGGATTGGACTTCATACAGAGCTATTGAGTACAATGAGGTTAATGTTGTCTCCAAATTCAAATATCTTGGTATATGGTTAGATAATGAGCTCATCTTTAATGACCATCTTGATAATCTGACCAGCAAGTTAAAAGCCAAACTAGGTTTTTTCTTCAGAAACAGGTCCCTCTTTCCTCTTGAGATTAGAACCAGGCTTGTTCAGGCTACATTCCTCCCCTTACTAGACTATGGAGACTTAATCTATAACTCTACTGCAGCCTCAAACCTATGCAAATTGAATGTCCTCTACCATCTTGCTTTGCAGTTTATTACCAACTCCCTGTACCAAACCTACCAGTGTGACCAGTATGCAGCTGTCAGTTGAATGTCACTTACAACTAGACATCTGTGCCATGCTGGCACTTGGACTCTTAAAATTCTCCTGAAAAAACTACCAAACTACTCAACATCTCTCATCCGCATCTCCCGCAGTTTATATTCCCTTAGTAAGTCTGACTTTCTCTTACTTGATGTGCCTAAGACTCGTACCACCTGTGGCAAATGTGCCATATCACATGCTCTTCCAACTATCTGGAACCAGCTCCAGTCTATACTGAAACTCTCTAGCATTGTCTCTGTCAATTTCTTTAAAACGCTTGCTGCGATCAAACTAAAAGATGCCTGCAGCTGTTCCCAGACCCTTCTTTATCCTGGCCTTTTCATCAATATCTTATTTCCCCATGACTCCATCTATGGTTCTACTTCCACTGATCTCTCTCTCTCTCTCTCTCTCTCTCTCTCTTTCTCTCTCTCCCCTTTCTCTTCCTTATCCTGTCCTTCTTTCCCTCCTTCCTTGCTTTCTTCAAGCCTCTGCACCTTTCCTCCTCCTCCCCCTCCTCTTATGATCCTCTCCCTCTCCTCCTCTTTTTAACCCCTGCATGAATTTTAAACAATCCCATCTCCTTCTGCATCCTCCTGCTCCTGTTTGTTGTACTTTTTCTACTTACAATGTTTTCTCCAGGTTATGCTTATAATTATTACCTTGTTTTGTTTTATTTGAGCTCTATATGTCACATGTACCATATACAGTATTTTATTTACTATGATTTTATATATGCAATTTCCTTGTCTGTATACATGTCTCATGACCTCCTTGTGAATGAGCTTGCTCAATGGAGTTTTCCTGCAATAAATTTGAACTTGAACAGAAGCCAGCACCAACTGAAACCAAAAACAAAGCCAGAGAAATTAACTGAATCCTGCCCTTAAATACCTACAGCAACTGAAAATCCAGCCACACCCACTTACAAACTGCTCCAAGCTAGCAGACATTCAGCCCAAACAAAACTGAGTAACAGAAGCCAAAGCCTCCTGAAACCAAATACAAACCCAGTGAAATTAACTGAAACCTACCCTTGAATACCTACAGCAACTGAAAATCCAGCCACACCCACTTACCAACTACTCCAAGCTAACAGAAATTCAGCTCAAACAGAACTGAGTCACAGAAGCCAAAGCCTGCTGAAACCAAACACCAAGCACAATAAGATACACGGGTGCGTGCATTGAATAAACATTACTGCACTTCCAAGAGCTGAAGACACTTGGCCCATGACCTTGTACCTTACTATGTCCATACGTGTGCAGTAATACCCGTTCAGTGCACACCCCATCCTGTCTTATTGCTTACACAACTTCCATAAAACAGTACACATCCAAATAACAAGTGTCCAAAATCCAACTGAATACAAATTCTAAGTCCACCAAATCCAACATAATAAAGCCTCACTGGAAACTATTTACAGCTTGCTTTTATTGTATTTTTTTTGTAATCCAAGCAGGAATCAACCAGAAAGTGGTAACTGACTGACTTTTTTAAAATGAAAAAGTGGTTCCAGTTCAGCACGAGTGGCTTCTTCCCGCAGCTACTGTTAATGAACATGCAGTTTCTCTGCATGGTTTGTAAAGTTGCTCTCCACATGTTAATGTAGAGCACAACTTTTCATAAATACTATAAAAATGTGCTCAAATTGTAATATAAGCCCTTATCTACTATTACACCCAGGTCTCTCTCTCTCTGTCTCTCTCTCTCTCTCAATATCTCTTAATTAAATTGCTTTTCCATTAAGGTAATAAGTTACCCCTAGGTTATTACACTCCATATGCAGAACAGTTCACTTTGTTACTTTGAATGTCATCCCTCCACACTTTTGTCCATTTTATCAAATTGTGTACATCTCTTTGAATTGTGCTGGTGTTTAAGGGATCTGCAAGACCACTTAATTGGTATTGCATACATACGGTGTTAACCAGTTATGTGTCCTTTTGTCCATGTCCATTATGTATACCTGGAATAAGGTCAGACCCAGTACTGACCCATGTGGTACGCCACTAGTGACCCTACCCATGGCTGATTTGTGTTCATTTTTCTTTCCTCTTTGTTCTGCATGCCAGACAAGATTTTCTCCATTCCACATAGTATCTGTTGACAACTAACTTAAGCAGTATAGTTTATATAGCATAATATGGGACCAGGTTGAAAGCTTTGCTACTGTCAAGCAGTTTGACATCCGCAGGGCAACCCTGTGCTTATTCCCTGCTTTCTTAACCCATGTTGTTTTCTATACATTTTACCAAGCTGTATAGATGTTCTATTAAAGCAGCAGTATTAGATAACATAAGTCAGATCTTTTGCAGCAGTTTGCTCCCTGTGCTCTGTTAAGCATTTACTGTACCTGGTAATCTTTCTTGTTTTCACTGTACTATCACTTGTAATTTACTCCATTTTCCTTTGTGTTTGTTTACATTTCTTCCCCTTCCATGTTGAGCTGGAACCCTCTGCTGCCAACCGCACATGTGTGTGACTCACAGAACTAAACAGGGACAGTGGGAATATGCAGCAAAGGGTCCACTGACATAAACAAAAGACATGATGCAACATGAAGGCGGGGCTCAGCCAAAAATTAGGCAGCAGCCATATTTACTGTGGCACCATGTAACTGGAAATTAATCACTTCCTGAATATCTAGTGCTTTCCTTGATTAATGAGTTAATAATTCTGGTACCAGTCAAAGGCAGACTAACTGGATTATAGTTTTCCACAACATCTGTATTTTCCATTTTATGAATGGGTGTCAAATTGACAGTTCTTCACCCTGTGGCACCTCCCGCCATATTAATGATCTCCTGAGTAACATCTATAAATGTTCTGTTCTGCAATTTTGTCCATTACAATCTTTTGAAATGTTGGAGATATTTTACCTAAGCCTCTTGATTTATTCATAATTAATTCCCTTTGCTGAGCTGGCATGGCAGATTGCCAGTGGGAGGGAGTTCCATAGTTTTGGGGAATGCAGTCTGGCCTTCAGTGGTGGATCAAGGAGGGATAGCCATGGTGCAAATGTCATAGCTCCAGAGGAAGGGGGTTGGGGAGATAAGGAGGAAGAAAGGTAGGAAGGGAGAGAACCAAACCAGAATTCAGAGATGAAGGACATGCAGTGTGAGTGATGTCTCTCATAAAGGGAGAGGAAAGAAAGTGATTGGTAGAGATTGCAGTGGTGAGAACGAGGGGGGGGGAAGTCGAGGATAAAGCAGCAAAAGGAGTGATAGGGGTGTCCAGTCTTGATAGGAAAGTTTTGGGGGCACCACTGTAGACTACATTTCCACACCCAAAAACTGGAAGGAATAATTTTCTAGACTAGTGCCCTGTGGGCAGACAGCGGGATACAATTACTGTTTCTATACAAAACACCTACAGTAACTTGGGGTGTAGTTTTTAGCTGATGGCATCCATGTGTCCTGAAAAGTCAAGGTGCCAGTCTAGTCAGACACTAAGATACCTAAAGGAGCAGGTATTCTCCAGTTTTGGTTCATCAAGCATGTGGAAAGAGGGGAGGGAGAGAGGCGTTCTGGAAAAGTCAGTGTAAATGTAATAGTGCCAAACATCTTCAAAGTCATGCTGAAGTCTGGTAGCCACATCAGAGAAGAAAAATCCATAGGTGTACATTACAGTATCATCTGCATACATGCGGATCTGGTAGAGGAGTAGGCAGCGGGAAGGTCATTTAAGAAGATGGAGAACAGGAGTGGACCAAGCACAGAAATTTGGGGTACACCTGTCTTGATGGAGGTGGGGGACAGGGAGTCAGCAATACAAACAAACTGAGTCCTACCTACCAGACAGGCTTCAAACCAGTTAATGGCAGAGTCAGAGAGCCCAGCAGCAGAGAGCTTAGAAAAAAGGAGGGGGGTGGGAGACAGTGTTGAAAGCCTTGGCAAGTTGATAAAGATGGCAACAGTAATGAGGCCACTGTCCACCCAAGTAAGGATGGAGTCAGTGAGTCTGAGGAGAAAAGGGGTAGTGGAGTGTTGCTTCCAGATGTCAGCCTGGAAAAGGGAGAAGAAACTGAAGGAGTCAAGGTAGGAGGAGAGCTCAGAGACCTCCACCTGTTCCTGTAGTTTAGCTAGGATAGGGAGAATAGAAATAGGCCAGTAGTCACCTGCAGCAGAAGAATCATCACCTTTCGGAAGAGGGAGGATGGTGACATGCTTCCAGGCTTCTGGAACAGAGCCGAGGGAGAAGAAATGGTTCAGCAGCGAAGAAGGAGGGAGGCAATAGCTGGGGCAGACAGATTGAGAATTTCAACATCCAGAGCAGCAGGGGAGGAGCCAGAGGAGGTGTTTGGGGCAAGAAGTGCCTCTAGAGTAGTAATGGGTGATACAGGAAGGAAGGAAGGAGAAGGAACAAGGTGGGTGTAATCAGCTGTAGAAGAGGACGACAGAGAGGGGAAGAGGGGGAAGGATGAGAGGAGAGAAAAGGCGCAGGTGGTAAAGTAAGAGTTGAATTCACTGGCAACCACCAAGGGGTTGGACAGACTATAGCCCTTAGCACTAAGTACTTGGATGGAAGGCTGGGCAGGTGGAGAGAAAAGGGATAGTACAACCTTCCAGAATTTTGAAGGATGATTCAGATTGATCTGAAAGGTAGACTTATTACGAAGTGCACGGTAAACAGCTAGTCAGCTGGAGAGCCGAAGATTTTATGAGCCTTCCAGGGTAGGTAGCAAGTGCAAATGCATGTTAATAGCTCAGGGGTGATCCACGGGAGATGGTTTTCATGCATCTTTGTGCGTCTTAATGGAGCATACTGATTCTAAGTAGCAGTGACTTTGATGTGGAACCTTTGTAAAAGAGCCCCTGGCTCAAAGGTGTATCTGATTCCCATAAATAAACAAATAAATGACTTTGGATTTAAAATAGTCCCATGCAAGGTAATTGGAGGTGGCACCAGAGATGGGAGACCTGTTGGAGGTTGATAGATCATTCAGGAGAGGAGATAAGGCCGAGGGAGCTGTAGGGGTTTGACACAATAATCTGTGGATGGGATTTTAAATGGAGAATTTTGAGTACCAGATGGTTTAGGTGGTGGTCACTTCTGGGCATTTAGGAGTATGTTGGCTGTTACTACTCAGTGGGGGTGAGATTTTAGAGTCCAATCAATGAGAGAGTGATTGAAGGATTTGGTGTTAACACAGGTAGGTTTATGTATGAGCTGGGTCAAATTTAGGGAGGAGATGTCATTGTGGGTTTTGTCATGCAAAGAGGATAACGAATTCAAGTTAAAGTCACCCAGGACATATAGTTCACCATCTGTGGTATGGGACAATAGGGTGGACATGAGGGTGATGATGAGGGCGGAGAGTAGGATGACAATAGACCTCAGCAACAAAAATGAGAAGGGTAAAAGGGGGTGTGAGTTTTACTAGGAGAAACTTATAAGCATCTGATAAGGAGAAAGATAGGACTGGTGTGAATTGCAGGGAAGAGGAGACATACATTGCCACACCGCCACCTCTAGTGGTCCAATCTTGTTGTGCAAGGAAGTAACCAGGTAAATAGACACTGCTGTCAGAAATTTTGGACATAAGCCATGTTTCTGTGATGACCAGAATATTAGGGGCAAGGGTAATGGCGAGGGGTTGCAACAAGATGAGTTTGGGTAAAAGGCTCATAACATTCAGGTGTACTAGCTTAAGACCATGAGGAAGTTGAAAGGGGAGAATGGGTGTAGGGCCTGGGTATGGCTCCACATCACCTGCCACAAACAACAGTTTCATATTGTGGAGTTTGGAGGCAGTGGAAGTCATGTGTATGGACAATGGGTTGGTAGAGCTACGAGGGTGTGAATAGTAGCTGGGGGGGAGGGACAGGAGCTTAGGCAGAGAGGATGATGAAAGGAGACAGTGATCAAGCAGTACAGAAGCACCTATGGTATAGTACTGCTGATGTTCCATACCACCAATGCAGACTTTTATTCTGTTTCAGCCTAGTGCAGGTAAATCTAATTGGAACATGCACTGCCTTAAAGCAGGACTGCCATTCTTCTTCAGTGATCTTCCAAGCAATAGCAGATTCCCATTTTTCTTTCATTGATATTGCCTGGTTCAGAATACTATCCATATTAGGAGTATATGGACTAAGCTCTACCTATATGGATGACCAGCAGATCTGGGAGTGGGTGGGGTGTTGGGTGAGTTAATTTCCATGACTAGATGGGCTGTTGTGCTTCCTAATTGCAAGTATTTGCAGAAATTGGATTTGTGTTTGCCATATCTTGTTTGGAGCTCTTGGAAGGAATACAAGGTGTATGAGTTGGGTTTTAGAATATAATTAAGGATTAAAATACCTTTCTGCAACCAGGTTGCCCAGTTGATTGATTTGTTCCCTATTTCTATACTATAAGATGCCCACAGGGGCTATAGATCAGATATGACAGATTCGTTGTAAGCCATTTGCCTACCTGGGACCATGTAGTCCTCAAGCTGTTAATTGTAAAAGAGGCATGGGTCAGTAGCTTGTATTTTTTATAAAGGCAAATTGTAGGAAGATGGCCCACTATGAGGTGAGTTTCAATTTCCATTCAATCCATAGTGGATTGGAATGATCAGGATCTGGGAACCATCAGAGTGTTTAAGCTATCCTATATGCCCAGTAGTAATCATTTATCCAAGGAACATCACAGCCTCCTTTTTCCAGTGGAATAAAAGTGTATTTATATTGTACTGGGAATGTTTTCTTTTCTGTATGTTACTACCCAGTAGTTTACTCATATGGGAAAACCATTCTTTGGAGATAGCCGGGGAATATGAGCAATTAAGTAAAGCAATTTAATGGCTATAATCATCTTAAGTGCTTCTGTTTTTCTAACAATGAATAATTGTAAGGGTTTCCATCTATCTAAATCTGTTTTAATTTTAGCAAGAAGTGGCCACATGTTGAATTCCACTATATGTTTAAACTGAGGGAAGATTTTTATTCCAGTGTATGTAATGGTGTCTGGGGTCCTTCAGATATTTACATTATTATACATGGTTCTTGAATAGTGTGGTTTAAGAGGCAGCACTTCAGTTTTATTTTAAAACTTTTCAGCCCTGATAATGTAGTGAACTGCCCAAGAACGTTAAGTAGTGGTTATATGTAATGATGGGCACCATTAAGTTGGATCAAGAGGTCATCTGCATACATTAACATTTTGTATGGTGTTCCACCCACTGATATACTTGTAAGATTTGGGTGTTGGTGGATTGCTGCCCTAATGGCTCTATGGCCTACACAAAGAGGAGGAGGGATAAAGGACACCCTTGTCAGGTTCCTCTTTCCAATTCTAATAGAACAGATAAAGTATTTTTGGTGAGGACCTGTGTCTTAAGGTTTGAACACATGAATCAGACAGCTTTGTTAAAAGTGGCTTTGAGACCAAGTAGTTGGAGTACTGCATATATATATATATAATATATATATATATATATATATATATATATATATATATATATATATATATATATATATATATATTATATATATATATATGTGTGTGTGTGTGTATTCCCTCTTCACTGAGTCAAAAGGTTTTTCAGAGTCTATAGGGATGGTTGCAGCTGGAGATATCTTGGCAACTTGCATTAGGTTAAATAATGTCTGGATTAAATCTGAGCTAATGCATCACCAGACAAAACCCACTTGGATGAATTAATTCTGGTAGAAGGGTTTCTAACTGAGAAGCAAGAACCTTGACATACATCTTGCTGTGAAGGCTGTGGGATTGATGACTCAGACACCAGAATCAAGATGAAATCAAAGTGGACTTCTCTGTCCAACATTTATTAAATAAAAAATTAAAGAACTAAACTGAACAAACTGTTAGCAACAAAATAAACATCAAAAGGCATAATCATAAAAGCAAATCAAAGATTATTTCTAGAACAGGCTAGACAGCTGTTGGTCCTTATGCATACCAACACTAACACTGCCCTTTCTGCTGGCTGCTGCTCCTTTTTATCTACAAACTAAATCAGGTGACCTGCAAGCTCCTCCTACATTTCTTTATACATATTTTATTGCTTTAATAACACATATAATAAATAGTTGTGAGCTGTATTCACTTTATTGAAACATAACTTTGCTTTTGCATAGCAGAAAAATAATTTTGCAATAATTTAAAACATAAATTTTCCATTCTTGTGTACTAGGACTCCTCCCACATTGTGTTCTACCACAAATGACAGAAAGAAGGGTCTGACTGGCTCTTATTAAGGCAGAACAACAGTGCAAGAGAAGAAACTCCCAACTAAGCAAGACAGGGTAAGGAAACACATACCGTCTTGCAATTCCTTACCCAAAACGTGGCAAGTACCTCTAACAACAGAAGAATATATTTTCTATCCCTTTGGTTAAACCATAAACCTAATGCTGAAGTCTTCAATATTTTATCACTTGCTGCTCATATTAAAGGGTGGGCAGCTTTTCTATGACTTAGAAATTTACACAGTAACTGGAGAAAATACCGGTATTGACTTACTGGTCATGCACACTCTTTTAACTTCTTTATCACAAGTTGAGCTGGATTGTTATTCTACAAAAAAAGCCAAACTGGTGTATTTAAGTTTTTAAGAGGCAGAACTACAGACAAGTACCACCAGCTTAAACTTAGAGGTCGCGTCTGGCTAAGCCGGACTCAGTTAATCCAAAAGAAACAGTGAAAAGAAACCTAGGATAAGAAAAAGAACGGAAAATATAATCTGCAGGTGGCCAACCCACCGAAAACGAGAAAGGGAAATGAGATAGAAATTAAGTAAAGGCTGGGGCTTGATGCTGTTGCACAACAGACTTGAAAAAGGCAAAGAACAGAAAGGAAGAAAGTTAGGATTCTCTAGCTATAAGAAGAGGTACAAGTGTCCCTCTGACATATCTTCCCCTTTTGATACAAAACACTTTAATAATATAGATTAGTATTTTGTATATTTAATTTCTCCAAAAATAAAATAGTAAAAAGCAGATCCCTTCCCATGGAAGAGATGGAGCTTCAGCCCACCCTGTCCCAAAGCTCCACCTCAGGGTCCCTCTCAAAAAGTTAAACAAATATTGTTTTTACTGTCAAACACTTGGTAAACATTTTACCCCAAAACTTAAGCTATAACCCAATGTCTGATTGTGCCTTAATTTCTGTATTTATTTTTGCATCAGATTGGATCAGGAAATCAGCATCTTTATGAGCTGATCCAGGTTTATGTCTCACCATGAGTGTGTAGGGTTGCAGTGTGAGACACCATCTCATAATGCGAGGAATTTTATCCTTCATCACCATGAGCCAGCAAAGGGGGTTATGATCCATAATCAGTTTGATTTGTATCCCCCACAAATAGAATTTAAGGGTTTCAATTTCCCAGTGTACTGCCAGACATTCTTTTTCAATTGTTGCATACTTTGCTTCACGAACATGCAACTTTCTACTTATATGCAGGATGGGGTGCTCCTGTCCATCTACTACCTGTGACAATACTGTTCCAATTCCTGTATTGGAAGCATCAGCTTGTACTAAGAAAGGTTTAGTACAGTCTTGACTTATTAATACCAGGGAGGAACACAACAACACTTTAATAGAACAAAAGGCTTCTTCACATTCAGGGAACCATTTAACCTTTGTTGGATTTCTTTTTTTAGTAAGATCTGTCAGAGGGCTTGCTAGGGAGGCAAAATTCAAAATAAAACTCCTGTAATAGCCAGCCAAACTAAGAAAAGATCTTACATGCTTTTCTGTAATGGGTCTAGTACTATTGGCCACAGCATCTGTTTTCCCTATATCTGGTTTAACACACCCTTTACCTATCACAGATCCAAGATACTTAGTTTCTTGCATTGCCAAAGCACATTTTTTTGGATTAATGGTAACACCTGCTCTATTCAGAGCTTGCAGGACAGCTGTTATATGTGTCATATGGTCTTTTCAGAATGGACTATATATGATAACATCATCTAAATAGGCTGCACTATAGTCCATATGGGATTGTAACACTCGATCCATCAACCTCTGGAATGTGGCTGGTGCACCACGAAATCCGCAAGGCATCATGGTAAAATAAAAAAGCCATTTTGGTGTGCTAAAAGCAATCTTTTCTTTGGAGTTATCATCCAGGGGTATCTGCCAATATCCCTTCAATAAATCCAATGTTGTTAAATAATGAGCATTTCCTAGATGATTGACTATATTGTCGATTCATGGCATTGGGTAGCCGTCAAATTTAGACACTGCATTTGGCTTTCAAAAGTCCAGACAAAGGCAAATTCCCCCTTCCTTTTTATTTACTATAGCCATTGGGAAAGACCAGTCACTTTTACAGGATTCTACTACTTTCAACTTTTACACTTTATTAAGTTTTTCAATTACTTCTCCCCTTAATTTTTCAGGGAGCCTATTAGGTTTTACCAGAATAGGGGTTGTTTGTAATACCTCTATACAATGCTGAATCTGGTCTGTTTTGCCATATGTCTGAGTCCAGTATAGTTTGTCCCAACGATG
This sequence comes from Neoceratodus forsteri, assembly GCA_016271365.2. NCBI lineage: Eukaryota > Metazoa > Chordata > Ceratodontiformes > Ceratodontidae > Neoceratodus > Neoceratodus forsteri. The sequence continues at coordinate 33,050,221 of CM028129.1, forward strand.
TTATTTCTCTGTTTTTCAATTTTTACCTGGACTTCCAAAAATGTCCTCATCATACAGGAACAAAGGGTTCTGTTTCTCCATTTCACTTTGCACCCTAGTAGTAAGTGCAGATAATTGGTTAGACAAAATAAAAGTCATAAAATCACTATGATCCTGTCACAAAAACACAGGAACCGGTAACTGTGAAACTATTCCTACTTCTATTTCTCTATTGGATTATGCTGTCTGTAATTCCACTGATGTAGCTGGATAATAATGTATATCCCCGTCAATGCAGATTACTCCCATCTTTGTAGAGTTCCTAGGCATCCCTTCCACCAAATCTGCTCATACTAATGTCTGTTTGCTCCCAGAATCAATAAGTCCCATACCTGTCTGTTTTCTGAGTTGGACCAGAATAGTATAATGTCCCAAATTTGCCAAAGCCAGATGTACATTCCCTGCTTGTTTCTTTGGGCAGTAACGGGCAATATGGCCCTTTCCATGACATTCTCTGCCAATTTTATCTGGAGGGAACGATTTATAAGGTCTATTCACGGTATGCTCCGTCCCTAATTTAGCAGCATTTCCAACATTATTAGATGGTATAGCAATGGAAAGAAGTCTTACCATGTTAGTTGTATTAGGATGGCATTGTTGATTATTCTTCCTGTAGGGTCTGGCTGTTAAATAATCTTCTGCCAGGAGATGGCTTTTTCAGAAGTCTCTGGACGATGTTCCTTCATGCATAATTGCACATCCTGGGATAATACTTGACTGTATTGTTCTACCACAATGGCCTCCATTATTTGATCCAGAGTCTTTATCCTGGGCTGTAACCATTTATGACACAAATCATTTAGTCCCACATACACCTCCCAAGGATGGTCAGTAGGTTGAAACCAGAGGGTACGAAACTTTTGACGATATGTCTCGATATTAATGTCATATCTCCTCAATAGTTCTCTTTTGACAATGTCATCATTATCTGCCTGTCAACTGTCCATGTTGCCATAGGCTAACTGGGCTTTTCCAGTAAGATAGGGTGCCAAGCGGATGACCCATTGCTCTCGTGGTCATCCACAGACTCCTGCTACCCATTCAAAAGTTGTCAAGTAGGACTCTATATTGTCTTGTTCTCCTAGCTTAGTTAGCTTAATATCTTTAGAATTCTCATTGGGAGCTGGGGAACTTTGGGGATTACTTAGTGTCTAGATGCCCTTAGAGTTTCCTGCCATCTCCTCTCATACTTTTCCTGCTCCTTTTCTCTCTCCTTATCCATGGCCAATTGTTTGAGACACAGCCATCTCAAAAGGTCATGAGACTGTTCTGGTGGTTCCTCCTCACTCTGAGCCCCAGCTATCACTCTCTGGAGGGCTTCATCTTCCTCTCTTAAGGTTTGCTGAGCCTTAAGCCTTTCCTTTTTTTGTTCTGGCAGTCCATACAACAGATGTTCTCCCAATGTATCTGCTATATTCCTGGTCAACATGCCTTTGGGCCTTGTCACTGGTTCAGTAACTGTCTTTTCTTCCTCCCCTGGGCCGGTCCATCAGCTGCTTGGAAATATGCCAAGAAGACTCCAGCAGATCACAATCCCACTTCTGACACCAACTGTGAAGGCTGTGGGATTGATGACTCAGACACCAGAATCAAGATGAAATCAAAGTGAACTTCTTTGTCCAACATTTATTAAATAAAAAATTAAAGAAATAAACTGAAAGAACTGTTAGTGACAAAATAAACATACAAAGGCATAATCATAAAAGCAAATCAAAGATTATTTCTAGAATAGGCTAGAGAGCTATTGATCCTTTTGCAGACCAACACTCACACTGCCCTTTCTGCTGGCAGCAGCTCCTTTTTATCTACAAACTAAATCAAGTGACCTGCAAGCTCCTCCTACATTTCTCTATACATATTTTATTTCTTTAATAAGACATATAATAAATAGTTGTGAGCTGTATTCACTTTCTTGAAACATAACTTTGCTTTTGCATAGCAAAGAAATAATTATGCAATCATTTAAAACATCAGCCTTCCATTCTTGTTTACTAGGACTCATCCCACATTGTGTTCTACCACAAATAACAGAAAGAAGGGGCCAGACGGCTCTTAGGAAGGCAGAACAACAGTGCCAGAGAAGAAACTTCCAACTAAGCAAGACAGGGTAAGAAAACACATACTGTCTTGCAATTTCATACCGAAAACTCAGCAAGTACCTCTAATAATATAAGAATATATTTTCTATCCCTTTGGTTAAACCATAAACCTAATACTGAAGTCTTCAATATTTTATCACTTGCTGCTCATATTAAAGGGTGGGCAGCTTTTCTATGACTTAGAAATTTACACAGAAACTGGAGACAATACCAGTATTGACTTACTGGTCTTGCACACTCTTTTAGTTTCTTTATCACAAGCTGAACTGGATTGTTATTCTACCCCAAAGGCTGAACTGGTGTATATACATTTTTTATAGGTGAAACTACAGAAAAGTACCGCCAGTCTAAACTTAGAGTCTGGGTAAGCCAGTCTCAACAACAGTACCAGCCTTTTACTTACTCAGATGCTACGTTGTACAACATGAATGCTCTCGCTCCAGCTCTTTTAACTAAATGCAACAGAGTGTTAGGACAACACTTGTTCCAACTTTCTCAGGCTAGTTTATCCAAAAGAAACAGTGAAAAGAAAGCTAGGATAAGAAAAAGAACAGAAAATATAATCAGCAGGTGGCCAGCCCACAGAAAATGAGAAGGGGAAATGAGATAGAAATTAAGTGGGGGGCTTGATGCTGTTGCACAACATACTTGAAAAAGGCAAAGAATAGAAAGGAAGAAAGTTAGCATTCTCTAGCTATAGAAAGAGGTACAAGTGTCCCTCTGACACTTGCTATCAACTTTTATTAGGGAAACAGGTCCATAATTTGCAGGGAGTGATGGGTCTTTCCCAGGTTTGGGGAGAACAGTTATTGCTGCTGCATTCATAGTGGGAGGGAAGGAGCCCTGGTGCTGCAATTTGGCATACAGCTGTTGAAGGTTTGGGGAAAGCAGTGGAACCACATAATAGTAATTTTCTTTTTTTTTTAGTTGTTTAACCAGGATTAGCACACTAAGCTGAAAGCTTTGTTTACAGGCACAACCTAGGAGCACAGGGAAGTTAAGTGACTTGCTCAGGGTCCCACAGTATGTAAGTGGAAGCTGTGGGATTCAAACTCAGGTCTAGTCTGCTGGATGTTACCAGATTTGTAGCTCACAGCCTTAAACCACTGCACCATACTGCCTCCCTTCTGTTGGTAGTCCGTCTCCTCCTGGTGCATTTTTGAGATTAAGGGACAGGATAGCTTTCTGTATTACTTCTAAAGTGAATGCCTGATTGAGGCTTGATGTCTAATAAGGGGTGAGTTTAGGGAGGTTGAGATGTGAGGGGAAAGTGGATAGGTTGTGGGGCTCAGGAGTAGTCATCAAGAAGTAAAGCTGGGCATAGCAGTCTATCATGATGGCATCTCTGCCTTTTTCACATACTGGTAACCAATGTAATACTGCTAGAGAAGTGCACTGGGTAGATACGTTCCTCCTAGGCCCTCCCTAAGAGTATTGAGGGTGGCTTTATTAATGTGAAAAAGTAACAATCACTGTCCTGTATTAGTCTTAGAGGGCAAGTAATGAAGATTCCATACTTTGAAGATGGGATTCTGTCAGTTTACCTATGAGGAGAGGCTTGAAGAGCTAAATATGTACACATTGAATGAGAGAAGGGACCAGGGGGACATGATAGAGGTCTTCTGGTACATGAAGAGGGTAAATAGGGGAGGAACAGTCAGGGTGCTTCAAAGGAAGGAGGAGGGGGCCACTAGAGGGCATGGGTGGAAGCTGGGGGGGGAAGATTCAGGGGAGAAAGGAGGAGGTGCTAATTCACTGAGAGGGTGGAGCCATGGAATGCGCTGCCTAGGGGACTGGTGGAGGCAGAGATGGTAGAGGGGTTCAAGAGGGGGTGGGGCAGAAGCAGAAAACTACAGACCTGTTAGTTTAACCTCAGTGGAAGGGAAAATGATGGAATCACTTCTGAAGGAAAGAACTGTTGAGTATCTAGAGGCCAGAGGGGCTCAGGACCCAAGGCAGCATGGATTCACAGCAGGAAGGTCATGCCAGACAAATCTGATAGATTTCTTTGACTGGGTGACCAAAGTAGTAGATCAGGGAGGGGCTGTGGACATGGCCTACCTAGACTTTAGCAAGGCATTTGACACAGTCCCACACAAAATATTAATATACAAGTTAGCCAGCCTGGGAGTGGGTCCCAAGATAACAGCCTGGGTAAAGAATTGGCTGGAGAATAGGACACAGAGAGCAATAGTAAATGGAGTCCACTCTGAAGAAAGGGGGGTTACTAGTGGGGTACTGCAGGGTTCAGTATTAGGACCAGCCCTCTTCAATGTCTTTATAGCGACATTGCAGAGGTACTGGAAGGAAAAAGTATGTCTCTTTGCAGATGACACTAAGATCTGCAACAGAGTTGATGCACAAGGTGGGGTGGAAAGGATGAGAAGGGACTTGGCAAGGTTAGAGGAATGGTCAAATGTGTAGCAGCTTAGATTCAATGCTAAGAGGTAAGGTAATGCACCTGGGAAACAAAACCCAGGGGAAGGGTACACAATGGGGGGTGAGATACTAACAACAACAAAAATGGAAAGGGACCTGGGGGTAGTCATATCAGATGACCTAAAGGTGGTCAAGCAATGTGAGAGGGCAGCAAGGAGGGCTGGGGGGATACTGGGATGCAAAGGGAGAGGCATCACCAGTAGAAAACAGGAAGTTATTATCCCTCTGTACAGACAGTTGGTGAGACCCCATCTGGAGTACTGCGTGCAGTTCTGGAGACCGAATCTCCGCAAGGACATAGACAGGATGGAGGCTGTCCAGAGGAGGGCAACTAAAATGGTGCAGGGTCTGCACTGGAAGACATATGAAAAGAGACTTAAGGAGCTGAATATGTATAGCCTCGAGGAAAGGAGGGAGAGAGGGGACATGATAGAAACGTTCAAGTATCTCAAGGGAATCAACAAAGTCCAAGAGGGTAGCATTTTTCAAAAAAAGAGGTGTGCAAGAACAAGGGGGCACAATTTGAAGATAGAAGGTGGCGGCTCAGAGGTAATTTAAGGAAGTATTTTTTCACAGAGAGGGTTGTGGATGCATGGAACGGCCTTCTGGAGGAGGTTGTGGAGTCAAAAACAGTGGTGGAATTCAAGCATGCATGGGACAGTCATAAGGCAATTCTAGGGGGTTGGGGTAGGAAGAAGTAGGCTGCTGGTTAACTAGGATCTGCAGCTTATCCATTAGGTAGGGAAATGGACAGACTGGGTGGGCCAAGCGGTCCTTATCTGCCATCAAAATCTATGTTTCTATGTTTCAGGGGAAGGGTTCTGTAAGCAAAATCCAATGCAGCAAGAATATCCGGAACTGGCAAAGGAGAAGCCAGAGAAGGCGAAGGGGGCAGCAAAGCCAGCACCCAGGGTGGGGGCTGACCAAACGAGCGGACATGAAAGACCGTTAGACCTATTCTGCTGGCATTTTAGTATGTTAGTATGTTAGTAATTTGGCGGCATCATATCAGCTACCCCTGTATCCCATCCCTAATTATGTAAATGTGAGGAGCTTTCCTTTACTGAGTAGCCCTGAGATGGTGCTGGAGTTGTCAAGTCAGTTTCTAAGGTTTAAGTCTGAGCTTGTGTCCCTGACATGTACCAGCATATGTCTCTTCATATGTCAGTTTCTTGATTTGGGGGCAATAACCCAGCAAAACACAACCCAGTTCATTAGTAGCCCTGTAGAAAGGAAAGCGGTATGAATTTCCCCACTCTAAGTGGCTGTTAGAGAATTATTGATTTATGGGCCAACTGTACAAGGATCCCTTGGAGACTGATATCAGGCTTTGTATCATGAAGTCATATTTGACTTGTAGAGGTGAAGCAGTGCTTATTAGGTTGTTAGCTGCTGATATTTTGTTGGCACACTTCATCGGTCTTATGGGTCTTGATAGAGTGATCACATGGATGGACACTGAAGCTGGTGGCTGATGGTGTACTGCTGAGTGCAGCCGCCAATATTATTCCTTCTAGGAATAGTTTAACTTTTATCAGGGGTAGCTTTGTCCTGTAGTCTGGGTCCACGATGATATTAGATATGACATCTTGCAGCTCCTTCCATGTAAGATGGCAGCTGCTGTTTATCAGAATAAGCCCTGCTTTGTATTTACCCGCCAACAAGAATCCAGTTTGTATTAATAAAATATCCACAGATTGTTCCACTAGGGGTTCCTATAGGAACAGCCCAGTTTTAAAATGGTAGTTACATAGTCCAGAGTATTAGAATCTGCCCCCCATGGGATCTTGATAGGAAAAAGGGGAAGAACAAACCATAAGAAATTCCTTGCCAGCTCCATGGTACCAAGTGAAGGTGTTTGCTTGGCATCCTGGCAACCCTGGTTTGTGCCCCAAGTCATGGTGTCTGGAGTGAAGTCCAGCAGGGAGGGAATTTGGAGCATTCTTTAGATTCTTCCTCCTGAGCGGGGAGGGATGGGTATGCTTAGGACTGCTCTTTGCCATCCCTGAGAGGTAGATTGGGGTGGTGTTCTTGGCAGTGCAAGGCCTCAACATGCCACCAAACACCCCCAGGATGTTGCTGTGGCTGGCCCTTTGTGGGAGGGGGATGGGTTGATCAGGAGAGAAGTAGAAAATCTGCCCTCGGCTGGCAAGGATGACAGCTGCCGGTCCCCATCACCATAGTAGCCTGGAGATGTCCATTCTGACTCCGCCATGCTCGGGATGGGTATTAGATGCCTGTGGGCATTTCTTCTCCTGCAGTTGCCTCTCACAAGGAGGAGGGACCCATCCAATGAAGGGTTACATTGAGCTACTCATGGATCACGGCACTGAAGGGGCAATGGATAGCGATGAGCGGTGCAGAGGTGGTGGGCTTCAGAAGCCCAAAGGAGGTTGCCAACAGAGGCATGGGAGGAGCAAAAAAAAAAAAGAACTTCCCCAATATAGAAACATAGAAACAGAGAATTTGATGGCAGATAAGGACCGCTTGACCCACCCAGTCTGCCCATTTCTCTGCCTACTGGATAAGCTGCAGGTCCTAGTTAACCAGCAGCCTACTTCTTCCTACCCCCACCCCTAGAATTGCCTTATGACTGTCCCATGCATGCTTAGATTTCCACCACTGTTTTGACTCCATGACCTCCTCAGGAAGAGCCGTTCCATGCATCCACAACCCTCTCTGTGAAAAATACTTCAATTACCTCTGAGCCGCCCTCCTCTATCTTCAAATTGTGCCCCCTTGTTCTTGCACACCTTTTTTTGAAAGATGCTACCCTCTTGGACTTTGTTGATTCCTTGAGGTACTTGAACATTTCTATCATGTCTCCCTCTCCCTCCTTTCCTCGAGGCTATACATATTAAGCTCCTTAAGTCTCTCTTCATGTCTTCCGGTGCAGACCCTGCACCGTTTTAGTTGCACTCCTCTGGACAGCTTCCATCCTGTCTATGTCTTTGCGAAGACTGGGTCTCCAGAACTGCACGCAGTACTCCAGATGGCGTCTGACCAGCTGTCTGTACAGAGGGATAATAACTTCCTGTTTTCTACTGGTGATGCCTCTCCCTATGCATCCCAGTATTCCCCCAGCCCTCCTTGCTGCCCTCTCACATTGCTTGCCCACCTTTAGGTCATCTGATATGATAACCCCCAGGTCCCTTTCCATTTTTGTTGTTGTTACTACCCCCCCCCATTATGTAATCTTCCCCTGGGTTTTGTTTCAGGTGTATTATTTTGCACTTCTTTGCAGTGAATCCTAGCTGCCATACTTCTAACCATTCCTCCAGCCTTGCCAAGTCCATTCTCATCCTTTCCATGCCTCCTTGTGTATCAACCTTGTTGCAGATCTTTGTGTCATCTGCAGAGAGGCATACTTTTTCTTCCAATCCCCCGGCAGATGACCTTATGGTTAGCAAGCAAGGTGAGAAGGCAGTAGGGAGGGCTGGGGGGATACTGGGATGTATAGGGAGAGGCATCACCAGCAGAAAACAGGAAGTTGTTATCCCTCTGTACAGACAGTTGGTAAGACCCAATCTGGAGTATTACATCTAGTTCTGGAGACCCCATCTCCGCAAGGACATGAACAGGATAGAGACAGTCCAGAGGAGGGCAACTAAAATGGTGCAGGGTCTGCAAGAGAAGCCATATCAGGAGAGACTAAAAGAGCTTAATATGTATACACTTGAAGAAAAGAGGGAGAGGGGGGACATGATAGAAACTTTTAAGTACCTTAGTGGAATCAACAAAGTCCAAGAGGGTAGCATCTTTCAGAAAAATAGATGTGCAAGAACAAGGAGACACAATTTGAAGATGGGAGGGCGGTTCAGAGGCAAAGTGAGGAAGTATGTTTTTACAGAGAGGGTGGTAGACGCATGGAACAGCCTTCCTGAGTCAGTTGTGGGGTCTAAAACCATGGGAGAATTCAAAACTACATGGGACAGACAAAAAGCAATTCTTGTGGGGGGTAGGAAGAAATAAGCTGTTGGTTAACTAGGATCTGCAGCTTATCCTGTAGGTAGGGAAATGGGCAGACTAGGTTGACCAAGCAGTCCTTATCTGCAGTCAAAGTCTATGTTTCTAAGAACTGTTAGAAACAGAGCAATCGGATACTAAATCACCTGAGACACAAAAAAAAATCAATACCAGTTAATTAACTGGATAGATCAGTGAACTTTTTTTAAGAAAAGATCACAGATTTCTTTTGTATCAGTTATAACAACTCCATTTAAATTAACAGTCCTGGTGCATATATTTGATTTTGGTTCCATGAGCTTTTTAATTGATCCCCCAAATATTTTTTGGAATTGCCTAGGAAATCTATTTGCTGCCTTTGAAAATAACCAGATTCATTTTTACGTAGAAGCAATTTACATTTATTTCTAAGAGTGCGGTAACTGTGCAAAAGCTCACTTTTGTGGGTATTCTTATATGATTTCCATTGTTTATCTCTCTTCCTTATTAATGTAAACAGCTCAGATGAATTCCATTTGTTATTTTTACCTTTAACCCTTCTTTTAATTAAAGGAAAATATCTATTCTGTATATCTAAAAGTGTTATAAGAAAAAGTCCATAGCTGCATTAGGGTCAGGGATAACATCCAAGAATGACCAATGTATCGTGTGTAGTTCTGAGACCAAAATTTTATAATCAGTGTTGTTATATAATTCCTGTAAGTAATTATTTTAGGCTGAGTTTTTTTTAGTACATTTCAAATACAATAAATAGGTACGTGTTCGCTAATACTATCAGAAAATGTTCCACTTTCTATTATCCTTTCCACTGTCTTTGTTAATATCTAGTCAATTAAGGAATGTCAATTGCTACAATAATTCATCCGAGTAAAACCAGAAACTAATTGGGTTAATCCTGCACTAGAAACCATTGATTCAGGTCCATCATCGGCATCACCCACCCAATTCAGGTTAAAATCACCCTTCACCACAGTATTTTTAGAAGGAACAAATTGCTGAAAATATTCTAAGAACTCAGTTAAGCCCCTGAAACCAACCTTAGGGGTGTTACACACTATGCAAATCCCTAATTTAATACAAGTGGCTAGTTAAAGTTCTAACTGTAACCATTCACATAGCGTAGATTGCTGGAAAGAATCATCTATGGTCATTACTTCAAGCATTTCTGTGACATAAATCATTATCCCCCTCCCCTTTTTATTACCCTTCCGATTGTTTCTAAATACATTATAACCCTCTATTGCACACATTCCATCAGTAATATTGGGCTTTAACCAAGTCTCAGTTACACTAAGCTCATCTGGCCTATGGAACCCAATCCAGACTTCTACTTCAGCTCTTTTGTTAACAAAGCTTCCTGATAATAATATGAACAAGTCACAGCCCATTAGAACTCCAATTATAAGCATTTTCAGCGTCAGGTCCAGGGTTCGGCTCCACATCTCCCAATATGAAAAGTAAAATGTAGCAATCATAGGAACAAGGATTACCTGTTCCATAAAACTCTATCAGTAAATGTAAGCTTTTAGTGTAATATACTGTACACTGCCCATATCAGTTACAGCTTGTTTAGGTAGACAGCCCAAAGTAATGAGACAACTATCAATGTGAGAGTGGGACTCAACCAAAACATTAGAAAATCTAAATGACTTAGGCAGTTCATCCTGCATAGGTATCACAGTGGGCATGTAAAAGACTCCTGCATCAAGAAAATTTTTTCCCATAGTTGTTAACAAGCTAACATACATTTTTTTCATGTTGATATAAACAGCAGTGCAGGATAAACATGGCGCAAGCAAAGTAACCCAATCTAAAATGTCTAAAATCTGTAAGTTCCCTCAAAATGTAAATATAAAAATAAAATATCAACTTAAAAACAAAACAAACTAAACTTTATACAAAACACTGCAAGTTGTAGAGTTTTGTGTGGCATAAAAATATTGGAAACTATCACTTGCTTATTCATGCCTTCTCCCCTCTCTAGCACATTACACACATATAAATTCAGATCTATAACATTTAACAGAATACATTAGACACAGAAATCAACACCAATTCAGTAAACATGTCTGAATCTGATGACAGTCTGTTCTACCCTGTGTAAGATAATAGCAGGCAGAGTGAGAGTTAGTTAAGAGCCCAGATGCAGTGATCCTCTCTTGCAGCTTGTGTAGTACTTTATCTAAGGGGCAAGGGCTTGGTAGTACCCAAGGGGAGTCAAAGACTCGGTAGTGCCACAAGGGAATAGGCCATTGAGGCAGGAATGGCGTTGCGGTAAGGAATGGTGGTACTGAGTGGACTAAGTCGATCAACTGGACCCACCTTGTATTTCTAACTGCCACTTAATCAACCAAGAAATGTATAAAAATATACTTACAGTTTGTTCCAAGTTTGGAGTTGCTCCCTGATGAGAGGCACAGGGCCTGGTGGAGTGATGGGGCTATCAGCCGATGGGATAGTAGTAGGGAGAGATTGTGACATAGCCGTGCCTTTACTTACTATGCTGGCCCAGGATGGAGGGGCAGGAGGGTCCTCTGAAAGAGTGATGTGAACTGGTGGTGTAGAAGGCAGCTTGGAAAAATTCATTTGTCCCTGGAAGTTAGCAGGATCAGCCAAGGGAGCATATCTTTTCCCCGGGAGTACTGCCGTCATCCCTTCTTGAATATCAAAGGTAAAGCAGGGGCTACATCTTGTAGATCAAAATCTTTGGGTATCGACTGCCACTCCTGTAGTAGGCTTTCGTCTGATCCTGTAGTGTCTTTTGCTTTTCACCAGTTGCATCCAGCCATCTTTCCTGGTGTGTCCTGGTCTCTCTTTGGATCTCTGATCTGCTTATGTCTCTTCCTTGGGGTTAGTCGGAAGGTTGTCCTCTTCCCTGCTCTGAGTTTATGATTACTGGTCCACAGATCATTTGGTTATTCATTTTGTATAAAGTCCATGGCTGCAGATGATATGTTGAATATTCTGGGGGTAACTGAAGTGGAGATGAGATGGGTACCATAATGTAAAATGGACCCCAACTTTGTGAAGAGCTTGCCTTGCTGGCATGAATTCTCTTCTACATTTGCTCAATTCTAGGTAGTCCTTGAGAGATTTATTTATTTATTTAATGTGAGAAGGCAGTAAGGAGGGCCGGGAGGATTCTGGGATGCATAGGGAGAGGCATCACCAGTAGAAAGCAGGAAGTTGTTATCCCTCTGTACAGACAGTTGGTGAGACCTGATCTGGAGTACTGCCTGAAGTTCTGGAGATCTCATGTCTGCAAGGGCATTGACAGCATGGAGGTAGTCCTGAGGAGGGCAACCAAAATGGTGCAGGGTCTGCACCAGAAGCCATACAAAAGAGATTAAAAGAGCTTAATATGTATACCCTTGAGGAAATTAGGAAAAGAGGAGACATGATAGAAACTTTCAAGTACCTCAAGGGAATCAACAAAGTCCAAGACAGGAGCAAATTTCAGAAAAACAGATGGGCAAGAACAAGGGGCACAATTTGAAGATACAGGGATGGATCAGGGGCAATGTGAGGAAGTATTATTTTATGGAGAAGGTGGTGGATGCATGGAACAGCCTTCCTGAGGAGGCTGTGGTAGAGAAGCAATGAATTTAAATTCCACTCACGAAATGCCTTCAAAGTGGGCACTTCGCATTGACTTCCTGCTATGCGGAATGCCCACTGTGAAAGCCTCACTTCGCCTTGTAATTGTTACTTCACATTGCCATTCCTCCTTAACGTGAATTAAGGCAGAGTGACAAGTCTATATTGGCAGTTCCCCACACATCACATGGCTTACAGTTCTGTAAGTCACATTCTTTAGGCCGGCAGGAAGGTAGTGATCTGTGCTAAGAGATAGTTTCACTTTCTCCTATGCAGACGGAAAGAGAGGAGGTAGAGAGAGAGAGAGAGAGAGAGAGAAAAGAGAAAGATAGCATTAGCCTAGGCAGGCAGTTTAAAAAGCTTTTTTCAAAGCTAAATCGTTCTTGTTTTTGTGCAGATCTTTTTCGTAGTTTACTTGTTCTGTGTATTTCTTTTTTTTTTTTAATAATTCTTAGTTTTATTAGTTGTTGTTTTTGTGTGTCTATTTTATGTGTGTGCATGACTGTGTCGGTCCGAGGGAAGGCACTCCAGTCTCTCAATGAAGCAGGGAAGATCAGTTAGTACTTGCATGAACATTGCTTCCACCTGTTCCATGGAGAGAGAAGTCGCTATTGTTCAACTGCATAGTGGCTATGCAGGCCCTAAACTGCGCTGGGGTCTCAGGTCAGTTTCTTGCCACTACGGGGTTAAAATGAAGCAAAAGTGTTCAGAAACACATCCACTGATGCCCCTTCAGTACTTTCTCATTTGTTTAGTGACACAATTGTTTTGTAAAGGCATAGGATGCAATGGGATTGAGGGTGAAGAAATGGATCTCAAATTATGCTGCCATCTTTGTGAAGTGCTAGCCACGCCCCCCACCCCAAATGTACATTGTTTTATAAATCGGATCCCCCAAAAGTACTACTTGTGATATATTGGCTGCTTTGTTTTTTGCACTAGATATTTGTGCATATTATAGTCCACATCTTGTCTTCTAAGACTATAGCACAAACCTGTAATTACTGCCTTATGGCCGTGTTCTTCTATTTTGACCCACATGGATTCTACATCTATAGCTGGGTTTTTTATTGATACTGATACCTCATATTGAGCTTAGCCAAGTACCCCGACACTCCTTCTCTCCCTTTCTCTCCTGAAATAAGTTTTTTTCCACTTACATCCCACGTACCTACTCCCTAAGCTCAGTCAGCGTAGCTGTGGGTCTTATGTTACAGGTTCTCACCATTGGCTAAGATGCAGGAAAGGGGCGATCAAGAGGAGAGGGAAGTTAATGAGGGCTCTGAATGGGATCCAGCAATAACAGCAGGAGGGGAGGGAGGAGAGAGGATTGAGTATAAGGGAATGGGGAGGAAAGGTAAAGCTACCAACAGTCCCTATTTTCCAGGACAGTCCCTATTTTAGGCAGCATGTCCCAGTGTCACCACAAGTTTTGAAAAATGTCACTTTTGTACTGGTTTTTGCTTCCTTGTCCCAGTTTTGTCCCTTTTTTTTTGCTGACAGCTAAACCGTGAGTGACAGTTATTTCAGCACCACTGTGGTGCTGCTCGAACTGGACAACAGTTTGCAACTTCAACCTCTGCACCTATGTTCCATTGCGAGCATATCAGCAGGAGCACGGTAAGGCATGTTCCTTCCTGTTCGGTTAGACTGGGTAGTAGTGCAAACTAGTGCATGTGGACATCTGCCTGCCAGCAGCTGAGAGGGACTCCAGACAGAAGAGACTGGCAGGGGGCGTGGTTTCGGCACAGAGAAAGATGGATGGCTAGATTGCGAGCTCTGTTCCCCAGCAAGCCAAAGCCATCATTATCCGTCGTTAGTCGGGGGTTCTTGAGTTCGTAAGACATACCCGCTACGAACCCAAATCTGCGAGCAGTGAAATGCAGTGAACAATTCATCAGCAATAGCCCTGTTGTGCCAGTCACAGTGTGACTAGCTCCAAAGCTGGGGATAGAGAAGTAGTCCGCGTTCTGGCACCTGGACCACTTGCAGTCGGGTTCTAATATTGCACCCAACAGACAGCCCCATATAGAGGATAAGAAGTAGAGCCGTAGTCGGGGACTGTGGGCTGGAAGTAGCATATGATTGTTACATTGTTGGAGCCGCTTATTCAGGAAGGGATGGGCCCACTACCAAACTGGACACTGTTTCAAAGCCCGAATACTGGGGAAAATATCCTACAGCCAGTGGATGTTGGGGCCTCTCTCCAGCATACTACTTCCATGCTGGAAACCCTCCTCACCAGGGTTAATTCAATAACCACCACTTTATCAGGCACAGTCACGGAAGTTAAGGGGCTTAATGATAAAATGAACATAGTGAAACAGTGACTGGAGGATTTTGAATTGAACAATGCTAATCATTGGCAAAAATTAAGAGAGCATGAGGACAGACTGGCTACTCTATGGAGGAGAGCGGAAGATCAAGAGAACAGAGGGAGTCGAAGAAATATCAGAATTCTTGGATTTCTGGAAGGGGTCGAGGGCAAAAACACTGAGAGGTTTCTAAATGAAGAAACCCCCAGGATCCTAGGGGATAGATGGATTGGACCAGTGGAAGTAGAACGAGCACATTGGGTCCCAAGCAAGGCCAGGCATCGCCAGGGATCTCTAGACCTATTATAGCTTACATCCTGAGGTACTCTGTTAAAGAACGAATTCTCAATGCAGCCAGAGATAGAGAGAAACTGATGTGGCGTGGGGCTCATATCTGCTTTAGGGATTTTTCAGCAGAGGTGGCTGCTCGGAGAAAAAGCATTTCTACCTCTCAAAAAATTACTATCAGAACAAGGGTTCTGATATATGTACAGAAACCTGGCCTGTCTTTATGTATCTAGGGAAGGCAGGGACATTATTGCAGAAACCCCTTGGGAAGTTGAGCACTGGGTACACAAATACTGGCCTCAGCTGAACGTTCAAACTACAACTCCCAAGAGGATATGGGTACCGGGCCCTCGACATGAACCTGGGGCTCAGCAGATCAAAAATACAAGGGACGTGCCAGGGGAGGACAGGAGGGTGGACTGGATAGTGTTGTTGTCAGATGCCTCCCCTAGGTCTCCACCACCATCCCACAGCACGGTAGGTGGGACTGCTGCTCGTAGAGCCCCTCAAAATGAAGATGAACCTACAATTACGGGAACACTACTCCAAAGAGGCGCAATCCAACCTAATAGAGTGCAGCAGCGCTCCCTCAGTAGACGAGACTCCCGTACTAAATATCCCGGGGGGGGCACCACTGGCCAAGTTCAGCAGGGAAGATATTCAGTGCTCCAGTGGCTTGAGTGAAATCCCAGATGAAATGATTATCAAAGCGACTGCGGATGTATCATGGGCTGAGACTGAACCGGATACAGAAAATAAGCAGAATTTGTTGGACTATCCTATGCGACCCAAACTTTTGACCTATGCAACTGTGGCATCCTTGGATGCCCACCCGTTGACTCAAAGGGAAGAAATTATTGTTAATGACTGAGGCTTTTGTCATATATGGTTATAGTATGGAATGTAAGGGCTATATGCTACAGGCTTCTCTTGCTAGGCTGGTAAATTTATCTAGCCCCAAAGTCCACCTTTTTATTTAAAGTAAAATGTAATTTTCTCCACCTGTCTACGTCTATAATGTTTCCCAGGGTAACAAATGTATTATTTACTAGGTCCCAGTCTAATTATAAATTTAAAACACTATTTTTTAAAACCTCTTTTGGGCAAAGATGTTTACTATTTAGAGCCCCTACTTTTTTCAACAAAATACCATCCGTAATTGTTGAGAGTAGTCTCATTCAGTGTTTTAAGAAAAAGTTAAAATATTGGCTTTCCTCAAAAACATAATGTTTCTGCTTCTGCACTGCACTTTATGGATTATAGTCTGCTCCTATGTTGTATGTTGTACTTTTTATATTGTGTTTTTAGTTTGAACTTGTCACCAGTGAAAACGGGCAATCTTGCTCATCAGGATTTACAAGTATAAAAAATAAAAATGAAATGAAATGAAAACCTTTGTGCCTGGTGTTAGTGCCAGGTTACTTCAGGTTTAAGCCAAAGAGTGGAGGCTCATCTCCGCCCCCCCCCTTATTTTATTAGGCAGCTGGCCTGCTGGGCTACATATGTTGCATATGATCTGTGGTACAAGCCTTACAGTATCCTTAGGCTAAGCGTGGGAGGTGGTGGAATGCTCAAGTGGCAGCCTCATCTAGCTATCCTTGGGGTCTGGGCAGGGTTAAGGACTGTATGGATGCGTTCTATTAAGGGGCACCTTTTTGCCCTTCCCTTCCCTTCCCTTCCCTATTTTGTTCTTTGTTTTTTCTTCCCCCTTTCATTAGCTCACCCCCATCCCCCCTTGCCCCTTTAACCAATGGGAACTTAGTTACCCCCTGACAACTTTTCGAAGTCGTGTCTTTCTGGGGATGGAGAGGACAGTTTCTGGTTGCTTTCTCTCTCTACTCCCTCTTTTAGTGACAGGTCAGTGTGGCTGATTGCCTTTCCCAAGGGATTGGTATTACGTACATATAACTTTTCCTGGTTAGATTAGTGTGTTATCCAACATAAAAAGTTTCTGACTGTTGTCAAAGTTACCTACTTCTTTCATGGGTAATTCTTTGGTGGGTATATACTTATTTTTGGGGAACAACCAACTTTAGGTTGTCCAGTTAATAGTGTTAACATAATTGTTTGTGTTTGCATATTAGGCTCTTACTGGGAGCTGCACTGTTGGACAGATCGTCTTCTTTTCAATCTTTCCTGTCAACTTCTCATCCCTAACTCTGTGAATTTTCTACTGTTCCCGGTTTACTTTATCTGGATTCGGATGGTGAGTACTGGCTTCTTTTCTAAATCCGAGAATATGACACAGAACACAAAGGAGAGTATCAATCTGGTATCTTGGAATGTAAAAGGATTAAACCACCCAGTTAAAAGAACTATGGTCCTTAGGCACCTACATTCCTTGCAGGCGGACACTGCCTTAGTCCAGGAGACTCACCTCATTGCAAGAAATGTACAGTGGCTTAAGAAAGCATGGGTTTGTACTGTTTTAGCAAGCTCAGTGACTAGCAAGTTCAAAGGGGTGGCAATTCCAGTCAAAAAATCATGCTCATGGGTGAAGGAACAAGTTGTTACCAATAATCAGGGTCGTTGGATTGAGGCCAGATTTGGTTTTCCAGGGGGGAAGGTGGTGCTGGCTAACCCGTATGGCCCTAATGTAGACCAGCCGGATGTCTTGCTGGATCTCAGCAAAGCTATGGAATCCTTAACAATGGACCACCCACAGATTCTGATCTTTTGGGGCGGGGACTTTAACTTTGTCCTGGATGTCTTCCTGGACAAATCTAAAATGACCCCTCAATCATATCCTAGAGCATGGGGGACATTGTTTAGTTTTAGTTTAGTTTATTGTTCTAGGAATTATTACCTTTGAGCCAATGGCTGTTTTACAAAGGTTCCACGTCATCAATGTACAAACAAACAAGACGTTACATAGAATGGCCAGCAAATTATAAAGGTTTCTATAAGCCAGTATAATACAGTACATCACAGGAAAAAAACAAAACATTGGTCAAGGTGGGAAGGGTAGGAAGAGATATGGGGAGGGGAGCAGACTTAGAGTAGTCAGAGGTACTCAGATGCCTTTGTCAAGAAAAGAGCAGAGGAGGAGGAGGCTGTAAAACACTAAAAACAGCCATGAGGGAAGAATCATTGGTCAAGGCAGTCACAGGAGCTAGAGGCTGAGAGGTAAGAGTAAAGCATAGATTTGAAAGCTCCTAGTGATGTGGAGGATGTAATGAGCGAGCTCAGGGCATTGTACCAGCTGGGGGCATGATAGGCAAAAGATATCTGGCCCTGTGTGGTCTGGCATCTGGGGACCTGGAGAGGCTGGTGTTCTGATCTTCTGGTGGGACAGATGCTGGTATTCAGGCAAAGCAGGTCTTGGATACACAGCGGAGTGCGGTCCAAGATGAATTTTTTTGCCATCAGGCATGTGAGGTACCTTATGCGATTTAAGAGTTGCAACCATCCTGTTTCAGTGTAGAGCTCACATGTATGAGTACATCTTTGCACTCCAGTGAGTAGCCGACAGGCCTTGTTTAGGGTGGTTGTGATGCGCTTTAGTGCAGTGGTAGTGGCAGAGCCAAACATAATTAACACATAGTCTATGATTGAGATGACAGAGCTTTGGATAGCAATCCTTAGGGCAGCTTGAGTAAGGAATTGCCAGTTTTGGAACAGGATACCAATGCGCTGGTTTACTGTTTTCGCTGAGTTATCAATGTGGGTCGCAAAGGTAAGACCTTGATCAAAGGTGATTCCAAGGTATTTAAATGTTGACACTTGTTCAAGGGTATTTCCTGGGTATGTTTTGATAGTAAGTGGAATTTGTCTTTTTCTGTTTTGTGGACTGGAGAAAAGCATGAATTTTGTTTTTTTGTGATTTAGGACCAGCTTGTTATCTAGGAACCACTTTTCAACATTGGAGAAAGCAAGTTGCAGGCTCTGGAGTATGGTTTTGGGTCTTTATGAGAGGAGAGAATCACGGCATCATCAGCATAAAGGATTATTTGTTCTGGACAGGATTTGGGGAGAGAGTTTAGGAACAGGCTGAAAAGGAGGGGGCCTAGGATTGACCCCTGTGGAACACCTGAGGGAACCAGTTATGAGTCTGAGAGAAATTCTGAGATTTTTACTGATTGAGAGCGTTGGACCAGGTAACTTTTAACCCAGGCACCTAATCCTTCTGACAGTCCAAGACTGTGTAGTTATGTGATAAAAAAGCCATGGTGAACAGTATCAAATGCCTTTGTTAGGTCAAAGAAAACAGCTTCGGTTTGATATCCTTTGTCCAAGGCAGTGTGAATTTCTCCTGAGAATTCCAGTAGGGCGGTCAATGTACTGTGTACTTTCCTAAATCCATGTTGCTGCAAGCAGAGTATGTTATACTTATGCAGGTAGTCTGACAGTTGGTCAGCCACAATGCGTTCGAGGGCCTTGGAGAGGGGTGGAAGTATAGATATAGGCTGATAGTTTCCTGGTAGGGACTTGTCGCCACTTTTGAACACTGGTGTGACTATAGCAGACTTCCATTTGCTGGGAAATTGACTAAGGCAGAGGGAGAGATCGAAAATTTTGGTGAGTGGGTGCACCACCTCTTCCAGGGTAAGGGACAGAATTTTAAGATCAATAGTATCACTGCTTGCTCTGGATTTAAAGATAGCCTTTTTTATATATTTGTAGACTTCATGTGCCTTAACTATTTTGAAGTGGAAAAGTGGTTGGTCAGGTGAGGCAGTAGGAGATGCTGGTTTTGGCGCGTCCGTGTCAGAGAAGAAGTCCGGTGGGAGGACCCCACTGAGGTCAGTGAAAGTTTTATTTAAGGCCTTTTCCATGACCATTGGGTCTAGGGTAGTAGTTCCATCGACAGTCATTATAGTGGGAGAGGATTTGGACTGCTTACTTGTGATATTTCTGATGTTGTCCCAGAATGATCTCCCGTCACCCCAGGAGTTTGCAAGGGCATTTTTGAAATAGGAGCTCTTCATTAGTCGAATTTGTTTGGTACATTGGTTTCATGCCTGTTTATACTTCTGTATATCCATCAAGGAGCCTGTGGCTCTAGCTATGGCCCAGAGGTGGTCCCGAGCTTTGAGTTTGGCCAGTAGTTTGGCTGTGAGCAGGGATTTGAGAGCACTTTGAATTTACGCTTTCTTACTGGTGCGTAGGTGTCACAGGCAGTGTTGAAAGTTGTGATAAAATAATCTAGGGCTACGTCAACATCTACAGTATTGTATATTGAGGACCAATCTTGCTGTAAAAGACAGGTCTTGAGCTTATTAAGGTTTCCATGGGGTAGCACTCTGCTTGAGATGGTTTTTGGAGGTGGTTTTTGGAACTTATTTGTTCAGGTACAGATCACAGAGGAGTGGTCACTGAGAGAGTCCGGGAGAACAACTGTGTTTTTTATGCTGGCTGGGTGGCTAGCAAGGATCCAGTCAAAGAGAGTGCAAGTTCCAGTTTTGTAGTTTTTTTCTAGTGGGGGAGCTCACCATCTGCATTAGGTTAGCTGCTAGGATAGCATCCTTGAGGGACCCAATGTGTCTGATGTGAGCCAATTTATATTAAAGTCACCAAGGAGAAGGAGCTCGGTGTCAGGTGGTTGCACTCTTACATATTCAAGAACAGTCTGGAGGCCAGACCCTGGATCTTTAGGAGGGATATAGACAGCGGCCACAGTAAGCACTTTATTTTTGGCACCAAGTAGTAGCTTGACAGGGAGAAATTGCACAGAGGACTTAGTGGTGGAAAAGCAGACAGGGTGGCTAGAGAGGTTGTCCTTAATATAACTAGCACAACTCCCCCCTTTATTAGTCCTGTCCAGTCTGAAAATATTGCAGCCTTGTAGTGAGATGGCATGGTCCAGACTGCTTGGAGTCAGCCAGGTTTTAACAATGGCTAGTATGTCGGGATTGTGTTGACTGGCAAAGAGTTGAAGGGATGCCAGTTTTGGAAAGAGGCTACAGATATTTAAGGTGGCGATGGTGAGACCCCCCCCCTCTGTTTTTGCTAGATTTGTTACCCTGGTAGAAACAGGGCCAGGGTTTGGATGGACACTTTCTGACATCAGAAGGAAGAGAAGCAGGAGTTTAAGGGACATCTGCCACAGCTCATTGTATGACATGTAATGCCTCTGTTTCTTCTTAGTTTGAGTACAGTGTAGTCGTTTAGGGTCCCAGCGTAGGGTAATGGCTAGGAGCAGGTGTCGATTTGTCAACTTTCCAGTGGCGTGAGCTGTCATTTGCACCCAGTCCTTTGTAGGAGGGTGCCACAAGTGAGGGTAGGGAGGATTTGCCATGGTGCCAGGTTGCTGGTATCCAGCTTGAATGGTTAGTGTGATAGGTAGAGGAGACTGCAAATGTTTACTGTAGCAAGGGTGAGTGTTCCTGAGTGACTCATAGTGAGCTACTGTGGACCAGAAAGCTGATTATTACCATAGATCAAAGACCCAGAAAGCATTAAATTCCTGAAGGTGATGAACATTAGCCTAGGGCCTTTGTTAGAATCTTCCCTTTGTTCTCCAAAACAGTTGTGAACAGACCTCAAAGACAAGCACACATCCATTAAGAAAGTCAGACGGAAATGTGGATTCAATGCAGCACTCCACAACCCAGAAACTTGTATAAAAGATTTACTGACCTCACTTTTGCTTTTTGATGTCTTCCAAAAAAGTTGATTTATGAGGAGAATGCCTATACCTGGTGGTGATGTTTTGTAGTTTCTTAGTCCAGGAAATGTTCATAGATGTTATGTCCAAGAATGGTTCAGTTCCTCCAAGTAGAAACACATGAAAAACCACAAAAACTAAACTACTCACAAAGACAAACACAAACAGCCAGCTACAGTGATGATAAGAGTAGGTTACCTAGGTTGTGGGAAATTATAGATGAATGGGGCATGTTGGATGTGTGGTGAAGAGATCACCCATCCGGACATGACTACTCATTCTTCTCTGCAGCCCATACAACCACAAGCAAGACTTATTTTTGGCTGGCTAATTCTGCCGCAGCTAAGGATACTTCTTGTGCTAAAATCCATAACATCGTGGTATTGGACCATGTACCTGTTACTTGCTGTTACACTCCCTTAGGTCAGGGAGAGTCAGGCACTAGATGAAGATGCAACCCTCTTCTTCTTCATGATCCTGACTTTTGTGCTGAAATGAGGAAAGTCATTAGGGCCTACTTTTCACTTAATCATGTGGTTGACCCCTCTGCAGCCACAGTTTGGGAGGTGTTTAAAGCAGTTCTACAGGGGCGCTCCTTGGCCTATTCTGCACATCGAAATAAGCAGCGGCAAGCAGAACTAGATAAACTGCAGTGGGAGTTGACAATACTTGAGACTAGGTTCAGAGGCTCTGGGGGAGGGGGAGCTGACACAAATCTTCTCAGAGATATTGTGGTGCTGAAGTACCGTATTAATACTATATTATATCAGTTGGCCGAGTGGGCACTTTTTAGATCTAAACACCTCTATTGGGAAGGGTGTGAGAAGGGGAGAATATTTTTGGTGTATCAATTAAGAAAGCAGCAGGCATCCTCTAGGATACATGCCCTTAGAAATACAGTTGGTGAGGTGGTCTCCTCGCCTCAGAAACTTAATACATGTATGCTGCGCTTGTATTAGAGGCTATATCAAATGTATTCTATCTTACAGCATAGTCAGTTAGAGATGCAGGCTGGGAACTTGTGCACAAAGGCCGACACTCCTCAGCTATCGGAGGACATGCAGAAAGCGTTGGACAAGCCATTCACAGAGGGGGAGGTGACGTCAGCCCTGGCCCAGCTGTCTCCTGGTAAGTCTCTAGGGTCAGATGGGATGACCACGGAACTTTACCAGATGCTGTGGGAAGATATTAGTGCTCCCTTACTCCCTGTGCTGCAGGAAGCTCATGGGTTGATACCCTTCCTCCTTCAAAGAGGGAGGCTCTGATCACCCTCCTTCCGAAAAAGGCAGACAATCCTCTTAATTGTGCCAACTATTGGCCAATTTCCCTTATTTCAGTGGACTACAAGATAGTGGCCAAAGTGCTCACTATGAGACAAACAAAAGTACTGCCATCTATTATTCATCCCTCCCAAATCGGGTTTATGAAAGAGTGAGCTGCAGCTGATAACATTACGCTAGTCTTGGACCTGAAGTGGGTTGCAATGCATTCCAAAGATCCCATGGCAGTATTAGCGATGGATTTCACTAAGGCCTTTGACTCAGTTGAATGGCCCTATATACATGAGGTTGTGCGTCATTATGGATTTGGCCACTATTTTTGACAATGGGTCAAGGTGTTATATAATGCCCCCTCGACTAAGATACTAACTAGCAAGGACATCTCTCCGTCCTTTCTCCTTCAGAGGGGCACCCGACAAGGTTGCCCCCTATCCCCCCTGCTATTTCTGGTGGCCTTAGACCAGCTCATTCGAAAGTTTCAGGTTACGGAGGAGGTTAAGGGTGTAAAGGTGGGCCAAAAGGAGTATCTCACAGCTGCATATGTGGATGATTTGTTCTTAACTCTGACCCACCCTAGGAACTCGCTCCCTAAAGTCCTGGAGATAGTAAACAAATTTGCACAACTATCTGGGCTGTGAATTAACCAAAGCAAGACCAGTGTTATGCCCCTCAACGTAGCCTGCACAAGGCTGTGCCTTGAAGACCTTACATTGGCTTGGACTCCAACTGGCTTTTCCTACCTTGGTATCAATATTCCGGCTCAATGGCACAATCTTATATTGGAGAACTTTAATCCTTTAATCTCCTCACTCTCGGTGGAGGTCAGTAGATGGAAGCGCCTTAATCTTTCTCTTCCTGGAAAGGTGGCGACAGTCCACATCTTACTACTACCCAGAGTGGCATATCTGCTTAATAATCTACCAATTGCCTTGCCCTGTCAGGTGTTTCACAAATTGGACAAGATAATCGCCTCCTTTATTTTGGAGGGCAAGACTCCCCGGTGGAGTCGCAAAAAGCTACAGGTGCATTGGACCAAGGGTGGTCTAGGACTCCCATGGCTACAGGGTTACCATTGGGCCTATACTTCTGTGCAGGCTACAAAATGGTTTGTCTCCTCCCATACCATCCCCCCACAATGGGTGTCATTAGAAGCCCAGTTAATGGCCAAAACCCCTTTGGGGACACTTTAGACTGGCGTACGGAGGACTTCCACTCAACTCATGCCAGTCATGCCTGAAACAAGGCAGGCATGGTTTAGTATTATGGCAGCTTCCAATACTCCGAAGACAGCCAGATCCATGCCCTACCAATACCAGGCGCTTTGGCATAATCCACTTCTTACAGTGGATAATAAAAGACTCCACTGGCTGGAATGCGAAAGTAAAGGCAGATGTGTTATTCAAGATTTGTATATGGACAATTCCAGTGCCTTGATGTCCTTTGCACAACTGAGGGCCAAATACTCCTTACCATCTAGGGATTTTTGGAGATATTTGCAGATCTGTAATGTAATTCACACGACTAAGGCATTAGCCACAAGGGATCCAAAATGGGACTGGCTGGCACAGTTACACAATAAAATATCTTTAAGAGGTATGGCTGGTAAATTCTATAGTACCTGGTGGGATGCGTAACCAGATCATACTGACTCTTGTAGGAAGTCCTGGAGTGAAGAACTCCATCTTATCATTACTGTGGAAATGTGATTCAAATGCCTCTACATTGCTCACTCGGCGTACCAAGATGTTAGGAGTCAGCAGATCCAACTTAAGATTTTGCTTAGGTGGTATCGCACGCCTACGATCCTTCAGTCGTGGTGTATTTTACCGCGTGATTGATGCTGGAAATGTGGGCGTAGCCCTGCAAATATGTTGCATATTATGTGGGAATGTCCAACTTTGTCAAACTTCTGGAATGGTATAGCAATGGATTGCTCTGGAATCTTGGGGGTTCCCATAGATATCTCCAACCCACTCCTTTTGTTGGGGGATCCATCCCCTGTGGGTTCCCTGCCATGGCATCACTTAAGCTGGCTGTTGGTCACTTTATTGGAAGCAAAGAGGCTGCTGCTCTTATCTTGGAGAGAACCAGACCCCCACATTCCACTCTGGCACTCAGCGGTAACAAGACTGGCCACATTTGAAAGGCTAACGTATGCCAATAAGGATAAATTATCTTTTTATTACTTGAAATGGAGTTTGTTCCTGAACTCTGTACTGTGCAAAGCCCCCCTTCCATCTCCAGGCAACTCACCCACAACTCTCAGGTGTGTAGCAACTGATGGTTGACTTAGAGGAGCCTGAGTGGTACAGGGTGAGGTGTGCTTATTAGATTGGGAAAGGTAGCTCTCCTCTCACTATCTCTCTTCTCTACTCTTTTCCTGGTAACTCTTCTCTTTCTCCCACCTGTATAGATCATGTTACTCATTAATATGTTTGACTGTATTTAATGGGAATAGCCTCTCACATTATATACATAAGCCTTCTAAAGAGGACAGCTATGGGGGTGAAGTAGCAATTGCATTTAAATGTAATGGAATGTATTTCATTAGGCTAACTTTAGAAGTGTATTAGTTTTATCGTGGCTCAAATCAGTAGTATTTTTGTTAAGCTGCAATGTGTAGTGAATTACTGAGACAGATGTAGAGGTGACAATATGCTGTAAAATTTCTGTCCATGAAAACTCAAAAAAACATGTATGTGTTAAAAGAAGAGACTAGCAGCAGTAAACTAAGGTACCCAAACCTGATCAGCTGCTGGGAAGTGTGTGAAAACAGCCTGCCCACCCAGCATGCTTCCAAGGTCCTGTAAGGGCATAGCGTCTGTCCCAGATCTCCACCAGTGGCTCCCCTTTGGAGACAGCCCACCCACCCAGCAAGCTTCTCAGGTACAGTTCGCACATAGCCTCAAGACCCATAGACTAATAGTGAAAACTTGACTTGCCCACTCCAATCACAGCCACAGTGCTATTGGCTGCTTTTTCCAAAGCCTTCAACTGGTTGGACCACAAGTCCTCAGTGGGTCTTTTCAACAGCCAAGGCCTCTGAGGGCGCTTTCCTCACACTTTGAACCAGAACTCAGCATATCAAGAAATCCTTTCGATTTTGATATATTTTGTCTATCTTGGCTAGTCCTAATTCCATGCCTTACTCTCTCAATCAATTGCCGAATTATTTAGAAGCATAGGGTAGCCTTACTGCTCTTAAATCCCGCTGTATTTTGTTGTGCTGTTTAGATAAAGCCAAAATGTATACGGTGCTATATCTGTTTAATCTGTTAAAGCTGGTTGTGCTGAATTTTGTGTAACCCCATTGTATGTAACCTTGCTCCCTTCTAGCTGCTCTCTCTCTATCCTAAATGCTATCCTAAAACATTTTTTCTTTGCTTGCTTTCATTTTTCCCTGTACCTAGCTACTCTACCCCAGTTAACACTCCTGTTATAGCTCGCCTACCCCCCACCCCCCAGTGATCACCCCTTCTGTGTAGCCCACTAGTAATAGCTGAAGCTCCTTAAGTCTAACCCCCTTTCCCTCCCTGTATCCCCTCTGTCTCAGTGGGTGCTTCACTGCTCCCCCCTCCCCCTTCGGTTGCCTACCTCATGGCTTAAACTGGCACCATTTTAATTAATTAATTCCATTAATCCACTTATCTCCTCTCTACTGAAACTCCCTGCTGCTTTCACTCAAATTGCTGGAGGCTGCCTCTACCCCCACCACCCACACTACTTCCAGCAGCATCTCCCAAGCCCTGCTCAAATCTATTGTTCAACCTGCCAGGACCTCCCATTGATTATGCACAGCAAGCTTTCCAGACTTCAAGTACTGCCTCCATGATTAACTCTTTCCCTCTCTTCCAGGTCCTGTAAGGGCCAAGTGTCTGTCACAGATCTCCACCAGTGGCTCCCCTTTGGAGACAGCCCGCCAGCCCAGCAAGCTTCCTAGGTATGGTTCACACAAAGCTGCAGGACCCATAGATTCTAATGGTGAAAATGTGATTGGCCCGCATCGATCACAGCCACTGCACCATTGGCTGCTTTTTCCAAAGCCTTCACCTGGTTGGACTGCAAGTCCTCGGTGGGTCTTTTTAAAAACCAAGGTCTTCAAGGGTGCTTTCCTCGTGCTTTGAATCAGAGCTTAGCATATCAAGAAATCCTCTCTGTTTTAATATATTTTGTCCACCCCCCCCCAGACTCCGGCCTCTATTAAATATGGCCTCTATTAAATACTCTCCCTCCCTCACCTAAACATTCCTAATCTCTCACCCCTCTATTCACACAGCTACTGTATAAACTAAGGAATGGCTGTACCCTCCCTTTAAAGTGGCATCCCAACTTTAAGGACTGCTTCCCCAAACTGCTCTTGATTGTTGTGTGTAACAAGGTACACTGGTAGGAGCTCTTGCTCATCTTCTCCTCCATATAATCTACCATAAGGAACTTATTTTCTTCATACCTTCCCAATTACCATTTCTTTGGCCCTCCTCTTAAACAGCTAATGATGAAGCTACTACTGAACTTCATAATCTTATCTATTCTTTCCCCCAGCCAATTGCTTCCCTCCTTAGATCAGCCAAACTACAATGCCTCTTGACTAACTTTACGGCTAACCAACATAGTACAATGTTGGCCCTCTCAACCTCCCCTAAAACCTACTACAGAAACCCTTGCAATTATCCCCTGACTCATGGGAGTGCCCACTCCCTTCCTCCACCCATCCTTAACTGTCTCCTAATAACTAGTAAACACCCCAAGAGTACCTGTAACCACAAAAACCACTCCCAAACCATAAAGCAACTTAGGCTGCAAGCAACACAGTTGCTTTGGCTACTCCTTTGCATATCAGGGAACATACACCTCAACCCCGGCCTCAAATGCATGAAATCTGGTGTTCCTGAGAAGCAAAATCACCTCAGAATTGCCTCACTTAAAATATGCAATCTGTCTGCCAAACTAGATTCTCTCCAAGTGTGGGTAGCCCAACATAACCCTGACATTTTAGCTGTGGTTGAAACTTGGCTTACCCCCAGAACACTTGACTCTGATATCAGTATTCACAGCTATAAACTATTTAGGCTAGACAGAGTCAGAAAGCGTGGTGGAGGTTGTGCAGTTTATATTAAAGAACACCTGCAAGGCCAGACCCTCCCACCGATCCAATCAAGTAGGAATGTCCAAATTCTACCAGTCAGAATAATCCTTGGAACAAATGGTAAAAACTTATAATAACTGCCACCTACCTCCCACCCAAGGAGCAAGTTGAAGAATTTAATGCACTCATAGGATACCTCACTGACCATCACCAAAACACAGAGATAATTGTAGTAGGAACCTCAATATAAACTGGCTGTCCCAAGATGCTACATCTTACAGAAATGTCATCAACTCCTTAAATATCTCCTAGCTAATAGAGACCCCTACATGTACTAATTACCACTCTGGAACCAGTATACTGCTGGATTGGTTCTTAACCAACTGCCCAGAATGAATTACCCATGCAGTTGTCCTCCCAGACACAATAAACTACCACTCCCCCATCCTCTGCACTTGGTCTAACAAGTCTTCAAAACTACCAGTCAAAGAGGTGAATACCTGAATCTTGCAAAAGGTCACCTAGGTCCCCAAAAGAACACCTCTCCCTACAAGATTGGTCCCTCATCTTCTCAACAGCCAACATGGACTTGGCACTAGAATACTCCATCAAGACTTTTAACTCTGCTTGCGATATCTATTCACCCCTCAACACA
The DNA here is from genome assembly GCA_016271365.2 of Neoceratodus forsteri. Lineage (NCBI taxonomy): Eukaryota > Metazoa > Chordata > Ceratodontiformes > Ceratodontidae > Neoceratodus > Neoceratodus forsteri. The sequence goes on from CM028129.1 coordinate 33,078,592, forward strand.
TGAAAGGTCCAAGGTACCCACAAGACTTGGATAACCCCCTCACTGCTTGATCATATGCATGCAAAAGACAACCTCTGGCACATAGTCAAATGTACCGGCACCCTGGCAGACCTCCAAAACTACCACTCAGCTCACAACAAATGTACCCTGGCAATTTGTCAGACAAAATCAAGGTATTACAGGGCTGAATTGGACAATTCCTTGGGAGACAGCAGAAAATTCTGGTCAACGTAAAATCTCTAACAGGGAACCCTAATCTAACCCCTCCTGACATGCTAAACTTGAATGGGAACATAACCCAGGATCCAATAACTATTGTAAACACCTTTAATGTGGCTTTCACTGACCTCAAAAATGTGCTCCCTCCCAGCTACCTTAATCCTGTCTCTAATACCTAGATAACTAAGGCAGCTCCCTCTACCGCAAAACAGGACACCCTAGCACCATCTTTCTTTCTTAGAGTTATCAAACCTAACAAAGCTAAAAAAATATCTACTACAGGCTAGCCACAAATCTAGGCAGAGTAGAGATGGCCTAGACTTAAAACAGCTAACTTTCACCACAAATAAGGTTCTAGCCCCTTTAACAAAAATTCTCAGCCTCTTCCTTAGCTCTGGGTAGTTCCCCAAACAATGGAAATCAGCAGTTGTAACACCAGTCTTCAAAAATGGGGACAAAACAGCCCATACAAACTACTGTCCAATTTCAATTCTTCCTCCACTCTCCAAAGATCTGGAATGCATAGTCTATGACCAACTAGTAGAACACCTCAATAAGTGCCAAATCCAATGCAAGGAATAACATGGATTTCATAAATTTCACAGCACGATGACAGCCTTTATAGAGTTCACCAGATACATACATGATGCACTGGATCAAGGGCACTTGGTGGGGGCTACCTTTATTGACCTTACTAAGGCCTTCGATACAGTAAATCATGAACTCCTACTAGAACAACTACTGGAGGCCACTGTGTCCACCACCACCCTGGGCTGGTTCCGTAGCTATCTCACCGGCTAGGTCCAGCAGGTTAAAATCAGTAAAACTCTCTCTGATTGACTGTACATAAGCACAGGTGTCCCCCAACGATCCATATTAGGTCTCTTGCTGTTCACTCTCTTCTTGAATGGTATAACATTGTCACAGTGACTCCCAGATTATGAAGACCACCGCAGCGACAGGAATTGGGCAAAATCTGCCTGCCACTGTGGTGGTCTGTTTGGCGATTGGGACTGCCTTGCTGGGTGTTTGCCCCATTCCCGGTCCAACTCTGACTCAGAGTTAGAATCCTAGAGACTGGGGTGGGTGTGGGTGCAGCCCCCACATGGGGGGCTCAGGGGTGCAGCCCTGTTGGAACAAAGACTTAGAATATCATATCACTTTATATAATGAAGCACTTGGATTCACCTTGGGCCTTACCTAAAAATTATTTTATAAATTACAAAAAATAATAAATATTCACATGTGATATTATCCTATGCTCTCCAGATTCATGTATAATAGTAAATGACACTGCATACCCCACATACAGTTATATGAAAAATAGATATTTTATTTACACCTATACAATGGTTCTAAATATTTCTCATTAGCATACATATCAAGCCTAATGTAGTAAACATCAACAAAATTGTTTCAGAAAATCCAACAACTAATAAAACAAATTCTATCAGACAAACAATGTAAAGGAATAAGCAATACTTAGTATACTAAATGGTAATAGTTATACTACTTTTATCATACTTAGTATTTAACATAGCCTTCATGCATAAGAACATATACTTATCAGATCAGTATCTGACATTATTTCTGTATAAAACTTGTTTAAAAACTTCATTGCATGTAAAATGTATTTTCTATGAGAACTGGCAATAACTCATTACATCAGTGATTTGAACTACTTTTGTAAAACTTAGTTTAACTTTTCAAATCATGCAAAATTCTTTTTTTTAATTCAAAGCTTTTAAGCTATATACCCAGATTCTGTAGTTAAAGGTAGATTCCCTCTTACTTTCCCAGATAAGCCAATTTAAATTACCAAGACTATTAATTAAAATTAGTGAAAGTAATTAAAAAGGAATACTTATATTTCTGGTTGTAGAAGTGAGTCTTCTTTTTTCATTTAGAACTCTGGATGAGTCTGGCTATTGATGACAAGGTTTCTTTGTCAGCTAACTTTGACCCTGGAACTTCTTTTAGCATGGATACACTCTGCAAATTAAACCTTTGCTGAACATCACTTTACCAAAAGTCAGTTCTTAGAGTTGTAGAACACAGCTTCAATCTGCAAAGTCTATAGCAATACTGGATTCAAAGAAAGTTCTTGTGAATGGCAAGCTGTTTTAATAACTGAAGCTTATTGACTCTTTCATGTTGTACATCTGCTTTTAAAACCTTGGGACAAGAGACCTCTTTCTGCACAGCACACTGTGTAGCTTATGTGAGTCTTAAAAGTAAGTCTGTCTGGTTTTCAGCAGGCAACATTACTTGTCAAAATGCTCAGCAAATAACTCAAATCTTGCTTCTTTCACAATAAAAAATGTCCTTATACTTTTTTCTTGCCTCTGGAGATCTTCAGCAGCAGCACTGAGCTCTGGCTCTTCCTTGGCTAACCCTTGCATTTCAAACAGGTGTGGCCCAAAGTTCTTTGGCCTTGCATCAGTATAAAGCCATCAAATTCTTAGTTAACTGAACATAGGTCTTCCTACATTGATGGTTAGCTTAGTTCTGGGGAGTGGCCAGCAGAGTTTACTAATATGAAAACTGCTCTGATGATGTCATCACCAGATTTGGATTGGTTTGAGTCACTAAGAAGGTAGGGCATCTTATAAGATAAATGGTGACATCCAGGCATACCTCCTTAAGACAGCCCCTTGTCCTCAAACATATTTTTGGGTCAAAATTATTTCTTTAAATAAAAGTTTTATTTAATGAAATTTGAACATTAAACTTGCATATTTAAGTGTTTTACATTAAGCCACACATTCTTGAAAAAGTCTGTTATCTGTAGTATGGATACTTTTTAAACTACACTATTAAGGTTATAACTTTGTAATTTTAATAAAACTTCTTAAAACAAAATAATAATTTTACTCGTAATTGTCTAAACTACAAAATGATATAAGATTTGTAAGAAAAATCCATTCCTAAAGTCCTTAAAACATTACCTTTTTGTAGAGATAAACAAGATCCTTTGTTCTTGTCTTAAATACATCAATCACTGTCAGAAAAGTTAATTCACTATACACTTTTAGATGATTTTTCTCTCTATAGCAACAAACTACAGATTTAATATTTATCTTGTTAGACTTCCTAAGATGTAAGTTATCACAAGATACTAGATTTGTCTCATTTTCTAATAAGAAAATTATATTAAATAAATTATATTCATAACTTTTGAATACTTCATTCTGCAATTATAAAACTTGGTAAGCTTATTTCTCATACTATTGTCCTATAACTGTCCAGTTTTCATAGCGGCAGTACATTGCATCTTTAAACTATGAATAAAACTTCTTATTCCTATACAAGGTAGTAGGACTTTTAAAATTTAAGACATTTTTTTTCTTGCTGCAGCCAATCACCTGATCTCTTATCTTGATCGTAGCCATGGATACCTAGCTCCATCTAAGACTTTTCTATACAAACACATACATCCTAATAAAAGTGTCTTCCTGGGAATGTGGAACATATAAGTCAGGCCCCATCTTATCTCTGTTCTACAGCTAGGGCACAGAGCTCTGAAATTTAAAACAGTCTCTTTAAAACCATTTTTTTCTGAACTCTGAAGCCGACTCCATTTTAAATGGTATTATTTCTCCATGTTACTGTTTTTTTTAAGACTTAATCAACGTTAATCTTGACCAGAAATAAATGTAAACATTTCCCATCTTAATACCATATTAAATCAGATAAAATAATAATGATAATTTAAAAAAAAATCAATTCTTGAAGATAAAAATGAAATAATTTTTTCCATCAAGGGCTTTGTCCCTACAGCCCCCTATGGATGCACGGAGGCATCCCCGACACTGCAATTCTGACAGTCAGCAGCATGGGTAAACCTTCTTGAACAACCTCCCCAAAGTTTGCCATGACTAGATTCTATTGTATGTAGATGATGCTGTCCTCTATTCTAGTCACCCCAACATCGCCTCCCTTGAACAAAGTCTCCAATATGATTTCAACCAGACTGAATATTGGTTCACTAATGCTCAGCTACTTCTCAATTATAAGAAAACAAAAACTATGCTTTTCACCTCACAGCACCACAAAAATAAATCCACCCATCTAGCCATTCACAACAAACAAAACAATACCCTTGAGATGGTATACAACTTCAAATACCTGGGAGTTGTACTAGATAACATCTTATCTTACACACAGCATGTTGACTATGTCTCCAAAAAACTCTGTGTAGAAAAATTGTCAACTGTATCATCACAGACAGTGCCTCAATCCTGATGCCCTTAAACTTGCAATCACCTCCTCAGAACTATCCATAACTGACTATGGCCTCATAGTATATGGCTCTGCTACGGAGTCAACCCTGAAAAGAATTGTGACTGCCTTAAACAAGGCATGCCACTTAGTTCTCAGTGTCCCAATACTAGCCCACACTTGTGACCTCTACTCACTAACATGTTGGCTGGACCTTGACCATCGCATACAATACCAAATCTGTCTCCTGGCCAAGAAAGCCTCACTAGGTCTTATCAGTCCAGGTGTAGGCTCCATGCTTTATCAAACCGTACCCTCTTGTCTGACAAGGAGATCCCTTAATATACAATACAAAGTTCCTTTCCACCCAAATAACCCAAGGTCAGCATTTTTTTTTCTACCGTGCTCCTAAGTGGTTTAACTCACTCCTAGCTGACCTCCTCGCAGAGCCTAAACTTGGGCCCTTTAAGACAAAACTTCATTCCCACCTCACTAGCTCCATGACCTGCTCATGCTCTTTTGACAAACTATCCTCTGGAATAGGGCCACTAAATCTAAAATCCAGCACTTTGGCCCGTGCTTGCTTACCTAACCCATCCTCCACCTACACTCTATCCTCCCCTCTTTTGCACCCACCCTCCTTTACCCCCCACCCCTCTGTTCCAATCAATCTCACCTCACCTTACCTAACTCATCCTCCACCTACACTCTACCCTCCCCTCTTTTTCACCCACCCTTCTATTCCCATCATTCTCACTTTACCTCAGACTGTCCCAGTTTTAGGTCTCAGAAAGTTGGTAGCTTTAAGGTAAGGGAGACTCCAAGAGACTGGGTGAGGAAAAGAGGGGGAGGGAGAATCCTGCAGAAGGAGAAGGGGGGAGGGAAAGTAATGTAGGTGCAGGGAGGAAAACAAGAGAAATGAGAGCTTAGCATGAGGGGAAAGGGAAGGGGAAAGAAAGAGAAGGTGAAAATGGTGAGTGTTGGTGAATGGGGGGATGCAGGATGACAATATGCGTGTCAAGTAGGCAGTACGAGGTCAGGATTCCAAGAAAGGAGAAAAAGAAATACAAGGAAGGAAGTACAGGATGGGGGCACTGGGGACTTGCAAGGATGGAGAGTACAGATCAGATCATGGTCTTTGGGGACTCCATAATAAAGGGATTCCACTGGTTAAGAAAGGCGGTGGCCTATAAAAAGAGATCGGTGTTCTGTGAGCCAGAGATGGAGTCAAGAAGGGCGATGACAAAAATAAGGAAGCGTATTAGGTCACTGGAGGGAAGCCACACCTAGTCCTGCACATAGATACAAATAATCTGGTGGGAAACAATATAGGGGAAGTACAAAGCAGGTTCAGGAAGCTAGCAAGGGGATGCAGGGATAAGGTTAGCTCTCTGGATTTCTCAGGGGTCTTGCCTGTTCGCTGCGCTAGTACAGCAAGCCAGCTGAGAATAAAAGACATCATTCATTGGCTCAGGGATTGGTGCAAAGGGGAGGGATTCACCTGCATAGGAGAGTGGGGGGATACTTGGTTAGGGGAGAATCTATACACAAAGGAAAGACTACATATAAATGAGGGGGGCTCTAGGGTGTTGAGGGGAAGTTGCAAAGTTATATAGATGGGGTCTTGGGAAAGGATTTAAACTAGGGGAAGGGGATTAAGAGTCTAGGGAAGGGATGGTGGGAGGATACGGAAGGTCTTGCCTAGTTAACACTCCCCCACAGGAGGGGACAGGGGATATAGGGAGGAAAAAGAGTATGGAGAAAAATGGTGGAGGTTATGCTGGCAAATGCCAGGAGTATGGGCAATAAAATGGGAAATTTAGAGGCCACAGTGGTGGATGAGGGACTGGATCTGGTTGCCATAACAGAGACTTGGTGGATGGAAAATCATGATTGAGAAGTTGTTATCCCAGGGTACAGCCATTTTAGAAAGGACAGTACAGGGAAGGGAGGGTGGCACTATACATAAAGGATGGGATAAAGGTGACAGCAGGGCGGGTAAGTCTGGGATTGGTGGAAGTCCTCTGGGTCATGTTGGTCAAGTGGATGGGAGAGGCAATACACCCGGGAGTGGTTTACCGGCCACCAAATCAAAGGAAGAAGACAGACGAGTTTATGCAAAAGATACAAAGGATGGCAAGCAAGGGGGAACTCTTGCTGACAGGGGATTTTATCTCCCTGATGTGGACTGGAAGATTCCAAGAGCATCAGCAAAGGGTAGTGAGTTACTGGAATCCCTGCAAGAAGCACTCCTACATATATTGGTCAGAGAACCCAATAGTGGCAGTGCTACACAGGACTTAATATTGGCAAATGGGGACAGTGTAGTGGAGGTCTCAGTGGGGGGCTATCTCAGGGCAAGTGACCACAGAGCACTTAGGTTTAGAGTTAGGATGGGGATAAGCAGGATATAATGAGACTTAAAGAGGAGGGGGGAGCTCTGATAGAGAGGTACTTGGAAAAAGCAGACTTGCTAAACAGGCATTTCTGCTAAGTTTTCATGTTTGAAAGAGATGGAAAAGGACCGGAGTTGCAGGGGAGGGGAATGGAGGCTAGGGTGATGGACACTAGCCCATTCAAGGAGAGCAGGATATTGGAGGAACTGAGTAAGATATTGGTGGACAAGGCAATGGGTCCGGATGCCCTACATCCCAGCATGCTCCAGGAGCTTAGTGAGGAACTGGTAGCACTACTAATGAGGTTGCTTAACCTATCATTGGACACAGGGAGAGTTCCAGAGACTGAAAAAAGGTGAATGTGGTGCCACTGCACAAGAGATAAGTCAAGGGAGAGCTGAGCAACTATCATCCAGTCTGTCTTCACTCAGTAGAAGGTAAGATTATGGAGGCAATCCTAAAAGAAAGGGCAGTTAAATACCTTGCAGATAGTGGCCTACAGGATGACATACAGCATGGGTTCACAGAGGGAAGGTCATACCAGATGAACCTGATCACATTTTTCAACTGGGTGATGAGGGGTGAGTGATCAGGGAGAGGAGGTGAACATGGCCCATCTGGACTTCAGCAAGGCCTTTGAAACCATCCCTCACAGGAGACTGGTGAGCAAGTTGGGCAGCTTGGGGTAGGGAAGAAAACAACAACTTTGGTTGAAAATTTGCTTGTTGACAGAGGTCAAAGGGTGGTTATGAATGGGGTTCACTCCACAGAGGAAAGGGTGACATGTGGGGTACCACAAGAGCCAGTATTGGGGCCAATACTTTTTAACATTTACATTGTGGATATAGCAGATGGACTAAATGGGAAGGTATGTCTAGTTGAAGGCAATACAAGGATCTATAATAGGGTGTACACATCAGGGTGGGTGGGTCTAATGAGAGAGGACCTGGGAAAGCTGGAGGGCTGGTCAGAGAATTGACAATTTAGATTTAATGCCAAGAAGTGCAGAATAATGCACACAGGGGACAAAAATCCAAAGGCCACACTGGGAGTAGAGGAGATTTTGGTAACGGAGCAGGAGAGGAATCTGGGGATTACCATTTTGGACAACTTAAAGGAGGCAAACCAGTGCAGCAAGGTGGCTGGAAAGGCAAACCGAATGCTTGTATGCACAGGTAGGGGTATGACAATTAGGAGAAGAGAAGTGATAATGCCCCTTTATAGGTCCATGGTTCGTCCCCACCTTGAGTATGGGGTACAGTTCTGGAGACCTCTCCTACAAAGGGATATAGATAGAGTGGAGAGAGTCCAGAGAAGGGTGACCAAAATGGTGTGTGGCATGCATCAGAGGACCTATGAAGAGAGGATGGAAGAGCTTGACCTGTATCCCCTGGAAACAAGGGGGGGGGATATGATCAAAACTTTTAAATACCTAATGTTAGCAAAAAAGGTGAGGGAAGGGAGCATCTTCAAGATGAAAGAAAATCTGAAAACTAGGGTACACAGCTTAAAGCTGGAGGGTGGAAAATACAGAGGAAATATGAAAGGACACTACTTTAGAGAGACAGTGGTGGGTCCCTGGAATAGGCTACCAGAGGGGATGGTGGAGGCAAAAACAGAGGGAAAGTTCAAGAAGCCATGGGATAACTACAAGAGTTTAAACAAGAAATGGAAGGATAAGTTCCCTGAAGGAGAAAAGGAGTCTGGAATCCACAACGGGGGTGGGGGGGCACAGTGGTGGGGTGTAAGGTGGGAGGGTCAAAGCTACGTATGGGGGAGAGGATATTTAGGGGCAGACAGGATGGGCCATTGGTGTTCTTTTCTGCCAACAGATTTTTGTTTTTGTTTCTATTACTCATTCAATGTACTGTTCATCACACAGTCTGTGATATATTCCTAAGCTGGTAACGTGAAAGTTGTGTTTGCTGGTTATCGGGCCACTGGCAGAACTGTGTAAGGGACAGTGGTGGTGGTGTTCTGATTTATGCTTGTTTCAACCTTAACCACAATGTTATATCTTGGGCTACCACCTCCTCTTCTCAAGAGCTTCTGGTGTCTTGGCACTCATTCTTATCTTCCCTTCCTTTAAAGATTGTTATGCTTTTCCAGTGAATCAAATGGCTATCTTAAGTCATTCAGTATCTTCTTTTTAGTCCATCCTCTCATCTCTTTTTGTGCTGCTCTTTCTAAATTTGTTTCACAATAACATATGCTTTGTCTTGTGAAGGGTTATAGAAAAGCCTTTTATCTGTTCCACAAGTGACTCAGCATTCTGCAGGAAACAACAATTTAATGTTAGATCCTATTTCATCAAGGTCTTCTTTATACACAAGTAACTGATTGCATCTCTGCTGTCTTGCTTGGGAAATGTCAGGAAACGTATGGCAATTGACTTCTTTGAAGTTTAAATCTTATTTTTCTGTCAATTGTTAAAATTGGGTATCTGTTCAAATACAGAATGAACACTATGGTATTTCATTGGCTGGGTGTATAGTGTACTAAAAAATAGCTGCAGTAGTTTGGGCTGTAGTAAAGATAGCAGCAGAATCTGCAGCAAGTAATTTTAAACTGTTATGTAGACTTTTTCTGTTTGTTTTTCTTTATCTTGTTGTGGAATGGATGTATTCTCCACCGCGGGTGCAGAAACAGTAGATTTCCTAATTAGAACATGAAACGATCTTGTGATAAAAAAGTGTCTTCTGGAAGCTTTCAGACTGAGATGAAAAGGTCATTTAAAACATCTGTAAGTGTTGCAAAAGCCTAGTGATATGAATTAGGCACTCCTACCAACCTCATGTTTGGAAATTGTGTTGTGTTTTCCATTACTTCAACTTTCTGTGACATTCGTTTTGAAATTAATGGTGCTTATTGCTTCGCTAGTGAGAATTTTATGCTTGTTATCCAGTACTTTCTGTAGATCACTTTGTAGTTCCTGTACCGCTGTTAACTTAGTTCTATTTTTTTTTTTATCAGCATCTATGGTATCAGTTTGTGAGATTAACAGGTCATGTTTGCAGCTGAAATTCTACAGAAAGAGAAAAAGGTCAGAAAAAGATACAGAGAACTCTTTGACATTTTAAAGTCAGTGTTACATGAATAAGCTCAAATGGTAGTGGCCAATGGACTTGTATTAGGGGAAGTTAGTTAAACATTTGTTTTCTATGTTGTTGTCAGAATTGGTTTACTTAGATTCATAGACATGTGATGGCAGAAAAGGGCCTTCCTGGTCCATCGAGTCTGCCCATTCCCTCCCTCCCTTTACCTGTCACCCACCCCCCTCCCCCAAGATTCCCCTCATCCTCCCTTGACAACCCTCTGTGTTTGTCCCAGGCCCTCTTGAATCCACCCACTGTACTGGCACCCACCATCTCCTCCAGCAGTCTGTTCCAGGGCTCAACCACTCTCTCTGTGAAGTAATACTTCCTAACGTTTCCCCTAAACCTTCCCCCCTCCACCTTCAGTCCATGCTCCCTAGTTCTTGTATCTGCCTTCCTTGTAAATAAACTCTTCTCCACTTTATTGATCCCCTTCACATATTTGAATGTTTCAATCATGTCCTCTGTTTCCCTTCTTATGTCCAGAGGATACAAATCCAGCTACCTCAACCTCTTCTCATATGCCATCCATCTTACCCCATGAACCATTTTAGTGGCCCTTCTCTGCACCCTTTCCATGCCATCTGTGTCCTTTCTTAGATGGGGCCTCCAGAACTTTACCCCATACTCCAGGTGTGGCCTCACCATGGAGCTGTAAAGTGGCCTCAGCACCACCCTCTTTTTGCTGGTTATCCCTCTCCCTATGCATGCCAGCATCCTGTTAGCCTTGCCCACTGCTTTGCTGCACTGGATCCCCACCTTAAAGCCAGGTAGGCAACGTCCATTGCCCCACCCTGATCAACCACCCTCATCACCTCTTCGAAGAATTCAATCAAGTTTGTCTGACATGACTGTCCCCGAGTGAAGCCATGTGCCAAATGTCTTGCAGACCCCCTTTTCCAAATATCTAATTATCCTTTGTTTCGATATTGCCCCCATTACTTTACCCACCAGTGATGCAGCACTGACTGGATGATAATTGTCCGCTTCCTCACTGCTGCCACTTTTATGAATTGGCACGTCTGCCTTCTTCCAATCCTCTAGCACCCCTCCTGTATCCAGGGACAAGTTAAACAACCCCAACCAGTGGTTCCACCAGTACCTCCCTTAATTCCCTGAGCACCCTAGGGTGATCCCCTGGAAAAGGTCCAAAAGTAAAAGTATCTAGGTACTACATTTGACTCTTCTCTCTCATTCCATGAACATATAAAAATCCTCACCTCCACCACCAACACCCGCATTGGTCTCCTTTACAGACATAAAGACTGCCTGCCACCTGAAGCACTTCACCTAGCTATTACCTCCTCAATTTATCGCTGGTGGACTACGGCCTCACAATCTATGCTGCTGCTGACCCTTCGGCACTTCATCAAATACAAGAAGTCATCAATAAGGCCTGCCGGCTCCTCTCTGGTGCTGACAGAAATACACATACCTGCACCCTATACGCGCTTACCAATATCCTCTCCCTTGAGGAGAGACTGTTATATGAGACCTGTCTCTTCACCAAAACAATCCATCTGGGTTTAACCCCAACAGGTGTCATGGCTTCTTTTCAGACAGGCACCATATCAGTGTCCACATGGGCTGTCCCAAAAACTATCTGGAAGGTGCCTAGGGTCAGGACCACCCTGACCCAGCAATCCTTCCCCGTTAGAGCTCCATCCTGGTACAATGCCCTCTCTCTGGCTGTCACATCAGTCACCAATCTAGGTCCTTTTAAAGCTGCCTTAAGGGCCCATATCCTCTCCTCACATCTATGCCAGTGTAACTGGTAACCTGTGGATCCTGCACCATGCCGCAAGGTCACGCACCCGCCCTTGGCCAGGCAGTGGAGTTCACTCACTATTTCTAGCCTACAGGCTCCTCACCTTCCTCGGTTACCACATAGTTGCACTGGACTACGAATGCATTGTATTATGTATAAGACAAGGCCTCCCTGAGGTGGCTTACTACCATCTCATATCATGCATTGCTTTAGCTACCAATTGTATAGGTCTTAACCGCTCATTAGGTAAATATGGCAATAGCTCTGCCCTGTTTTAGCTACCAGATGTATAGGCATTAACCCGTGCTCATTGTACTTATACTCTGTATGATTGCTCATCCACATTTATTCTATGTATGTACTGTATGAATGTCTATGTTTTATTCTGATGTGGATCCTTTGGAAACGAGTCTATGACTCAAAAGGTTGTAAATCCAACTTCCTAAATAAATAAATAAATAAGACCATTTGATCCCATGGCCTTGTCCACCCTCAACTTACTTAATACGTCCTTTACCTCTTCCAAACTAATTGGGCTAGGATCCATCCTCCTTATCCCCTTTCCCTTCTCATTTAGCTCTGGTGCCCTTCTGTCCCCCTCTGTCATAAAATAGAGCTTAAGTAACCATTCAGCACTTCAGCTTTCTTGAAATCCCCTTCCACCTGCAATTCCCCCTTCCCCTTAATCCTTTCTATCCCGTCTTGCCTTCCTCCTTTCCCCAAAGTAACAAAATAATGTCTTATCCCCCAATTTGGCCTGCCTAGCAATTCTCTCCTCAGTTTCTGCTTTAGCAATCCTAATCCTTTGTCCTGCCACCCTCAGCTTCTCTTTGTAAGTTTCCCCATCCAACTTTCCCTGCATCCTCTTATAGTCTCTGAATGCCCTTTTTTTCTCCCCAATTGCCCTCCTCTTTTCCCTATTGAACCACAGTGGTCTCCTCTTTCTCTTGTTCTTTCTCTTCCTTCTTCACGAACTCTGTCGCTTAAGGAGCCCCCTTGATCTTTTTCCATAGATCCTCCACCCTCCCCATCACCTCCCACCCTCTTACTACCTCCCAGAAAATCTCCTTCATCCTGGGAAAATCTCCCCGCCTGAAGTGTAGTACCATCGTGGTGGTATGACTAGTCTCATATCCTACTCTGATCTTGATGTCCACAGTGCTGTGATCACTATCTCCCAGGCTGGCCCTTATCTCCACTCCCTCTACACTGTCTGCGTTGGTAAGGGCCACATCAAGTATGTTACCCTCCTTTGTGGGTTCCTTAACCAGCTGATACAGGAAGGTACCTTGGAGTGTCCCTATGATCTCCCCACTCCTAGTCAACCTTGCCAATGGGATATCCCAGTCTATATCTGGGAGATTCAGGTCTTCCACCAGTAGAATCTTCCCCTTCTGGGCCATTCGTTGAACCTCCCACAGTATCTGCATGTCCGTTTCCTCGCTCTGCATAGGGGGGGTCTGTATACCACCCCTAATCTTAATGCTGTCCCAACCTTCCTCTCCAGCATGACCCATAAGCTTTCCACTTCACCCTACTCCTCCTGCTTCCCTTTTGTGACCTTAATTCCCTCCCTAATGTATAGTGCCACTCCTCTCCCTTCCTGACTATTCTGTCCCTCCTGAACAACTTGTAGAAACTTAGACTTTGATGACAGATAAGGACTGCTTGGCCCACCTAGTCTGCCCATTTCCCTACCTACTGGATAAGCCTATTGTTTCCTACCCCCCCAAAAAAATTGCCTCATGTCTGTCCCATGCATTCTTGAATTCTCCCACAGTTTTAGACCCCCACAACCTCCTCAGGAAGGCTGTTCCATGTGTCCACCACCCTCTCTGTGAAAAAATGCTTCCTCACATTGCCCCTGAGCCGTTCCCCCCCTCTATCTTCAAATTGTGTCCCCTTATTCTTGCTCATCTCTTTTTCAGAAAGATGCTACCATCTTGGACTTTGTTGATTCAACTGAGGTACTTAAAAGTTTCAGTCATGTCCCCCCTCTCCCTCCTTTCCTCGAGGATATACATATTAAGCTCCTTTTGTAACTCCTCATATGGCTTCTCTTGCAGACCCTGCACCATTTTAGTTGCCCTCCTCTGGACTGCCTCCATCCTGTCTATGTCCTTGTGGAGATGGGGTCTCCAGAACTGGATGCAGTACTCCAGATGGGGTCTCACCAGCTGTCTGTACAGGGGGATAACAACTTCCTGTTTTCTGCTGGTGATGCCTCTACCTAAACATCCCAGTATCCCCCAGCCCTCCCTACTGCCTTCTCACATTGCTTACCAACCTCAAGGTTATCTGACATGATTATCCCCAGGTCCCTTTCCATTTTTGTTGTTGTTACTATCTCCTCCCCCATTGTGTAATCTTCCCCTGGGTTTTTGTTTCCCAGATCAAAATTTTGCACTTCTTTGCATTGACTCCAAGCTGCCATACTTCTGACCATTCCTCCAACCTTGCCAAGTCCATTCTCATCCTTTCCACACCTCCTTGTGTATCAACCCTGTTGCAGATCTTAGTGTCATCTGCAAAGAGGCATACTTTTACTTCCAGTCCCTCTGCAATGTCACTTATAAAGACATTAAAAAGGACTGGACTCGGTACTGAACCCTGCAGTACCCCACTAGTAACCCCTCTTCCTTCAGAGTGGACTCCATTTACAATTACCTTCTGTGTCCTGTTGTCCAGTCAATGTTTATTCCAGGCTACCACCCTGGGACCCACTCCCAGGCTGGTTAATTGACTATTAATCTTTGTGTGGGACTGTGTCAAATGCCTTGATAAAGTCTAGGTAGGCCATGTCCACAGCCCCACCCTGGTCTACTATTTTGGTCACCCAGTCAAAGAAATCAATTAGATTCATCTGACATGACCTTCCCACTGTGAACCCATGCTGCCTTGGGTCCTGTGCCCCACTGGCCTCTAGGTACTTAACAATTCTTTCCTTCAGAAGTGATTCCATCACTTTCCCTACCACAGAGGTCAAACTGACAGGTCTGTAGTTTCCTGCCTCTGTCTTGGTCCCACTTTTGTGAAGGGGAATCACATCTACCTTCCTCTAGTCCTCAAGTACCACACCATCCTCCCATGATTTGTTAAAAAGGGTAGTCAGTGGTGTCACTAGTTATCTCCTTAATTCTTTTAGAATTCTGAGGTGAATTCCATCAGGCCTCATTGCTTTGTCCACCTTCAGTTTTAGGAGTTCTTTCAGAACCCTTTCTTCTGTGAAAGGACTGGGATCGACCCCCCTATCCAGAGTGCTTCAGTTAATTGTATTAGGCACCTCCCCCTCCTCCTCTTTTGTGAATACTGAGCTGAAGTATTCGTTCAGTATCCCTTCTTTTTCACTGTCCCTCTCTGCACATCTACTGTCCATTCTATTCAGCCTCACTATCCCTCCCTTTGTCTTTCTACGCTCCCTGATATACCTATAAAATGTTTTAACCCCCTTCTTAACCGAGTTTGCTATCTTTTCCTCAGTTTGGGCCTTTGCTATTCTGACTACCCTCCCTGCTTCCTTCTGCCTTAACTAGTATAGTTCTCTGTCCTGCTCCTTCTGTGTTTCCTTATACTTCATAAATGCTATCTTTTTCTCCCTAACCTTCACCACCACCTCTTTTGAGAACCATAGTGGCTTTTTCTTTCATTTTGATTTGTTTATTTGCGTCACACAAAGGATTGTTGCCTCTGTGATGGCAGTTGGGATGCTTCCCCATTGTTGCGCCAACTCTTCCTTCTAGCATGTTTGCTAGTGCTTTTCTAAGGCACTCTCCCATCTTGCGAAAATCAGCCCTCCTGAATTCCAGAACCCTCACTTTTGTATGGCTTGACTCTGTAGCTGAGTTTATCATGAACCACACTGTTTTTCAATTCAATTCAATTCATGTTTATTTTTTAAAGCGCCTTTCAAAATCAAGGCACTGTACAGATTAAATAAAACAGGAAAATCCAACATTAAACAATCACAACTATAAAGGAAAAGCCAAAGTAAAGAGATATGTTTTTAAAGCAATTTTAAAACTGTCAATGGTCGGGCATTCTCTTAACCAATGAGGTAGAGAATTCCACAGGGTAGGAGCTGAAAAGGCAAAAGCACGAGATCCTGACAACTTCAAACGAACCCTGGGAATCTCTAGCAATCCCTCATTGGGAGGCGGAGAGAGGCGGAGGGGCAATAGGGAGACAGAAGATCTTTCAGGTAACCGGGTCCCTGATCGTGTAGGGCTTTAAAGGTTAGTAAACCAACCTTAAGGTGATCCACACGAACAGGCAGCCAGTGCAGTTCATGAAGCACAGGCATAATATGACTGGTTCTAAGAGTCCCAGTCAAAAGCCTGGCTGCAGTGTTCTGCACCAGCTGAAGGTGGTGGATGTCAACCCCTGGTAGCCCTAGGTAGAGGGAATTACAGTAGTCCAGATGGGTGGTAACAAAGGCATGGACCAAAGTCGAAAGGTCATCCTGGGGAATCAGATGTTTCACCCGGGCGATATTCCTCAGATGGTAAAAAGAGGATTTGACAACAGCTGACACTTGTGATTTCAGGATCAGACCATCATCAAAAATAATGCTAGCCAGGATTGGGTAGATAACTTCTACACAACCTACTAACAGCGGTGTAGGACCCGGATCCAAACTACAACTGGTTGGACGCATTGTTTGGATGATCTTCACAATGTCAACGAATTCCAGGCGGTGAAAATCCAACCAGACAGGCCGAGGACTAAGTACCACCAATCGTCCATCATAATCCCCCGAAGGAGAGGTCGGACCAATGCCGGACCTGATGCTGGCAACCTTATCTGCAAAGAAGTGAGCGAACTCCTCACATCTAAGCTGAGAAAAGGCTTCTCTAGGCTGAAGACAGACTGGATTGCACAGTCTGTCCACAGTCCGGAAAAGCTGAGCCGGTCGATTCTTTGCAGCAGAAATCTCTCTGGACAGGAATTCTGCCTTCTTACGAGTGATTTCTGATTGGTAGCCATCATAATTGGCTTGCAATCTAAGCCTGTCAGCATCAAGGCCCGATTTCTGCCAGGCTCTCTCCAGCCTTTGGCCTACTCGCCTTAATTCCTTCAAGGGGCCATCAAACCATGGACTCCTTGGACGGATGGTGAGAGGCCGAACACGAACAGGAGCAATTTTGTCCAGAGCATCTCCCACAGCCTTATTATAGGCAAGTACAAGACCATCTGAACTCATGCATTCACCCGACAAACTCGATAGATCCAACACTGCCATTAGGTCATTGGGGCCAATACCCCTTAAAGGGTGGTATTGGACCATTTCCGTAGGGGCAGACCTATTAGAGGGGGCCCTGAAGCTGAACCTTATGGTGTAATGGTCCGACCAGCTGACTGGTTCCACCCCCGGGTCAGTGATCTCCATACCCAAGAGAAAGACCAGATCTAATGAATGACCCTCTATATGGGTAGCGGTAATAACCTGTGTCAGGCCCAGTGTATTCATCAACTGGAGGAGACTTTGACCAAAATAAGAGAGTTCATCGTCGACCCAGGCGTTGAAGTCGCCCAGAAGTATTAATCTGGGAAACCTCAACACAAGGTCGACAATGAAGTCTGCAATCTCCTGTAGGAATTCGCCACCGTCACCTGGTGGACGGTAGATGAGGAGAATCCCACAACCTGCACCCTCACCCAGGATATATTCAAAAGATCTGGTGTTCCCCAATGGAACATTCACAAGGCCCAGTTCTGATTTAAACATAATGGCCACACCTCCGCCCCTACGATCCAGCCTTGGATGGTGTATCACTGAGAACCCAGCTGGAGTTGCCAAGGCCAATATAGGGCCAGGATTTTCATCCAGCCAGGTCTCGGTGATGCAGGTCAGATCAGATGACCCAGCAAGATCAGCTATAATAGCTGTCTTGTTTTTTATAGATCTGGCATTGCACAACACCACCAAGGCAGGATGAGATGTCGGGGAAGACCTCGGCACCTGTCCGATATCTTCAGGACTCTTGGGTATGGGGACAAGATAAGAGCAACCTCTATCCTGACCCCATTTTGCCCCAGGACATCTTCTGGACCCTAAAACCCGATCCGCCCTCCCTCTCCTGTCCCCACAAGGCCCAGCTTCCACCTGGTCTCGCCTCTTCAGAATGCCCAATGCTCGACACCTAAAATAGGTGTCGGATGACAATGGTGGGCACTCAAATGGACGGTTCCCTGAGCCTAGTGGGGAATAATGCCCAACCGTCATTAATTAAATAAATCACAAAAAATAAACCTAAAAATCAAACCTATAAGTACCATACTACACTCTCCTCACTCTCTCTCACAGAGAGAGGCGAGTAAAACAAATAAACTAACATAAACCAAAATCAACTCAGAAATAACCAAGCAATAAAATTAAAATAGAAATCCAATAATCTAAAATACAATAAAATAGCTTATTAAATATTAAACAGATTTGAATTTTAAAAGCAGATTTGTATTTTAAAACAGTCTGACACCTCTCATGTGCAGCACTGCTGAGGATATTATATAATCTCCCAATACCACCTCTCACATGGCAGGGAGTCAAATAAATAATTCAGATTTGTAATAAAATTAAAATAAATATCCATCACTCTCACCACCTTTAGTCCAGGAATTAATAAAGATTAGAGAGACAGTTCTCTGGTGATCCAAAAATAAAATCCAGACAGGTCAAAGAGCTCTCAGCAGAAAGTCAAGGATATTTAAACAAGCAAACAAGGAAACTTAAATAATGTCCGAAAAATCTTCCAGCGGCTGCTCCTCAAACGCCAACAATTCTAATAGTTAATTATCCAAGGCAACAGAGTACTTCAGGAGGCAGAAATATGTTTCTGCAGGGAGTATTACACTCACTCAGTCAGCAACCTGCTGCTAAAGCTGTCTCGCAGGTCAGCCCAAACAGCTGACCCCGAGGCAGCCTAGAAGAGGTTTGGTGGTAACTTGTTCCCAGATGGCTACCCATTTCTATATCTGAGATCCTCTCACTGTCCCCATTTGAGAGCATGAGGTCTAAGATTGCTCCCTCATGAGTGGGATCCAAAACTAGCTGTCTGAGGCATGCCACCTGAAGGGCATCAAGAGTGGCCCTGCTTTTGGATGTGACTGCAGCAAAGGTACTCCAGTTAACATCTGGCATATTAAGGTCCCCCATCAACAGTATTTTCCCTTTCTCTGCCATCCTAAGTATGCCTTCTAGCATATCCTTGTCCATTCCCTCCCCCTGACATAGAGGTCTGTATACAACTCCTGTGCAGACTGAGGTGACATTTCCAGTTTCTAAGGTGACCCACAGTGTCTCCTCTCCTCCCTGTTTACTCTTTTGTTCAGTTGCTTTTATCCATTCCCTTACATAGAAAGCTATTCCTCTACTTCTTCTCCACTCCCTGTCTCTCCTGTAGGTTGTGTACCCTGGTATGTTAACATCCCAGTCATGGTTCTCTGTGTACCATGTTTCTGTGACTGCTAAGATATCCAGGAATCCCCCTTCCATCAAGGCCACCAGTTTAGGGAGCTTGTTGCCCAGACTTTGGGCATTGGTACTCATTACCCTCAATTTTCTTGATGGCCTTACTCCTTTTTGCTCCTTCCCTGTCCTTATTGCATTTGTCATTTTCTCCATTTAAACCTGCCCATCTCCCTATCGACATCTCTATGTTGGTGTTTATCTCACTTAGTATCCTGATTTTTTTGGGGGGGCTAGAATTTCCCTTCTCTTCTCCAGTGCCTCCCTCCTTGGCTAATTTAAATGCTTGCCAATGAAGGATTTAAACCTATCACCTAGGATCCTGGTTCCCCTCCTGAACAGATGCAGACCATCATGCCAGTATAGGCCTGTATCCCTCCAGGTGGACCCCCAGTACCCAGTGAAGCCAAATCCTTGAGCTCTGCACCAGTTTTTCAACCACTGGTTAAATCCCATGGTGTGAAGCACCCTAGCCTAACCCATGCCATAGACAGGCAGCACCTCCTACTTGTCTAAGGCCCCTCCCCAACTCCAAAAATGCTTCCTGCACTGCTCTGATCCCTTTCTTAGCCAGGTCATTTGTCCCCTGGTGGACAATGACATCCAGCTCCCTCCCCTGTGCAGCTGGTTCTGTGATCCTGAGGATTCTCTCCCTGTCCCTCCAAGCCATGGTGCCAGGCAGGCACCTAACCTCCCTCTCCCCTTCCTCCCCCAGTTCTACCTTCCAAACAATTAAGTCCCCCTCCAGGAGTTGTTTCTTTCCCCTGTGGGGTCCCATGCCACCCTCCTGTAGGTCTCCTTTGTGGAGGTTCCCAGCATCCTCCTTAGTCTCCACTGTGGGTGCCTCCATAGAGGAACCACACTTTGCCAGAATGGCAAATGAATTGTGGAGAGGTACAACTGGAGGGATGCACTTCTCTTCCACCACCTTCACCCTTCCTGAGCCCACTGTGGTCCAACCACTCCTCTTTCTTGGCAACCTCTGAGGCAACAGCACTGGCCCTGGTGGTCCCCTGGGTGGGAGTGTAGGTCCCACAAGTCCTGGCCAACTCAGCCTGGAGATGAGCAACCTCCTCCCTCAGCTCATAGTGGTGTCTGCAGATGGGATAACACTACATCCTCCAGAATATCTCCCAGAACACTGCTGCTCCACAGTCATTGCACTGCACCACTCCCATCATATCTTATTTCTGGCCCCCTAACTGTTGTTTGAAATACTTACTCTTTCCTCTGTTTATTTCTTTTTTTTCTCCCTACTTCCTTACTGCCTCTGTGCCCTTTAAGCTCCTGATCTTCCTGTTCTGAGACAAGAAGTTCCTATATTTCTCAGTAGTCTCCTTACTTGCTAAGAGTCAGACCTCCAGCAGCTGGGGGGGGGCAGAGAGCTACTCTTATCCTTCTAGGATGGTGAGTCTTTGGTGGCTCTGTGACCACTCACTTCCTGCTCCCAAACAGGAAGTTCCTGTTGTCAGTGAAATCCTGTGCCTATAAATGTAGAACTGGTATAGGGTGGAGGAGAGAGAAGGAAGGCAATATAGTCCCAGCAGAGAAGTTTAGTTATACCAGCAGCTCCTTCCTTCTGGTGTTCTGTCTGTTCTCTGGCATAAGCTATCCAGGGCAGTGTTTAAATATGGCTTTAAAAGGGAGGTCTCCCATAGTTTCACATCCATATTTTCCCAGCTCCTTATGTGTAACTGTTGTGTGCCTCCTCCAGTTGCCAGCAGTCCTATTGCTGTCCAAATCTAGATTTTAAATAAAAATATACAGCCGCCAGAAGTTATCAATGTGTTTGTCCTCCATTTTACCATCAAAGCTGCTGGAGGACGATGTCATCAGAGCAACAGATAATGGTGCTGCACTAAATGCTGTTCCACCAGTAAACAGAACCCACAAAATGTTTGGTTCCCCACTTGAATAATGGAGGAACCCTTTAAGTGTTGTGCACTTCCTGTAGTGCATGTCTAATAGGAACTAAGACCATATTAGTGTGATGCAGCACTGATTTGACATGTATATATAGTAAGCCTATAAGGAAGTGCCTGTATGTGCTGTGTTAATGTTTCTGTTAGCAAAAACAGTTTACCCAATAAATGACTCTGGGTACAACAAGAGTCTAAAGTGGTATTATATAGCTGTTGTATTATGTTCTGTGTGTGTTAACATTCTCTATCTTGATTGACACCAGTAGTGAGACACAATCCTGCAAAAATGCCCCGTTTCCCTTTGTAACTAGGCAGTCAGTGATTGGATGGCTGCTGTAAGGCAATAAAGAGTTCAGCTATAACAGGGAATAGATTATCAGGACAACATCAGCTGCAGCATATGGAAGAAGGGTAATCTAGTGGTTAAAGCACAGGCACAAGAACTGGGAAACTCTGGTTCAAATCCTGACAAAGTCCCTTACTCTCTAACCCTTAACAGGTTCCCCTAACCTCCTTGGGAACTTTGATGGCCCCTCAGATCCATAACTTTAAAATTGCCCCCCATTTCCATTATAAATCATTAGCAGTGATGTGAGAGCTACAGCATTTCACTTTGAAGATACTGAAAAAAAGCTGTGGCAGCCCCCCCCTTTGTAATGCCAGCATTTGAAGTAGGATGTCCCTCACAAATCAGGTGCTACACTTCAGCTGTTGTAAGTAAAGAAACTAGTCAGTCTCAGTGTTCGTAGTACTCTGTATTTGCTTAGCTCATTCCTCCCATGTCATATGCATTCTGTGACTTGGTATTTCCAGTCAGAAGCCCAGATGTAACGAGCATTTGAAATGTAAAACAATACACTTTATAAAGTAAGTGATCTAGCTCTCCACTTTCAGGTTGCTGAAAGGGGGGTGTATAACTTAGGCAAAGGAGGAATTCAGTCTTGTGTGAATGAACGCATGCTTGTACAAGCATGTCCTCATTCATTGAAAACTCAGTTGGGCTGCCAGCCATGGAGGTGAGTGGAGGGCTGTGGCAGTGGCCCAATCGGGGTCTTGAGTGAATGAATGTGAGAGGGCAGCAAGGAGGGCTGGGGGGATACTGGGATGCATAGGGAGAGGCATCACCAGTAGAAAACAAGAAGTTATTATCCCTCTGTACAGACAGCTGGTGAGACCACATCTGGAGTACTGCATGCAGTTCTGGAGACCCAATCTCCACAAAGACATAGACAGGATGGAAGCTGTCCAGAGGAGGGCAACTAAAATGGTGCAGGGTCTGCACCGGAAAACATATGAAGAGAGACTTAAGGAGCCTAATATGTATAGCCTCGAGGAAAGGAGGGAGAGGGGGGACATGATAGAAACTTTCAAGTACCTCAAGGGAATCAACAAAGTCCAAGAGGGTAGCATATTTCAAAAAAAGAGGTGTGCAAGAACAAGGGGGCACAATTTGAAGTCATAAGGCAATTCTAGGGGGTGGGGGTAGGAAGAAGTAGGCTGCTGGTTAACTAGGATCTGCAGCTTATCCATCAGGTAGGGAAATGGGCAGACTGGGTGGGCCAAGCGGTCCTTATCTGCTATCAAATTCTATGTTTCTATGTTTCTATGTTTGAGTGGGGGGAGAGGGGTGGGAGGCACTTCCTGACAGGGTGGGGTTTCACTAGACACCAGGGAAATCAGAGATTTTTTTTTATTTTATATATTTGGGGACAGGGGCTGGGGATAATGCTGAGAGTCTGGGTAGGGGTGGAGGGATTCTTTATTTTGGAATGGCGATTAGCCGGGGGGTAGGGTGGGACCACTAGACACCAGGGATAAAAACATTTATTTAATGTTGGCCAGGAGGGGGGTGTTCTTTTATTTTTAAATACTCCCCTCCAAGGCAGCCGAATAACGAATACCGAATAACTAATATTTCAGCACCGAATAATGAATATTCAGCAAATATTTGAAAAAAGGTATTCACACAGCCCTAGTATACAGAGGCAAAGATGTACAGTCACAGGAATAGACATGCTTTCCCTTCTATGGCCATTCCACAAGGCTTAAATATTCCCACCATTTGTCCTCATTCATGACCGGCTTCTGAAGATTCAGCAGATGTGAGCAGCAGTAGTATTGATAGCACTGCACCAGATGAGAAAATCATGGTTTACAACAGTAGTACTGATAGCAATCGACGACCCATGGCACCTACCACACAGATTGCACTTCTTAAAGGATACCTAAACAAGCAGTGTTTTTAAAACTGCAGACTCCACAATCTGACTTCATAGTGAGGTAAAGTAAATGCTGCTGTTTATATTTATGCTAAAACTGCATTTATGTAAATAACATAAATGCAGTTTCATAGCTTTGAAAAATGTAGACATCAGCCTTTCACTTTCAAAAAACAGCCATGACTGATCCCTAACATGTCTGCCAAGTGTGTTAAGTGATGAGTCATGATGATGTCAGTGGAGCCAGAGGCAGAGACCAACATGGCTCCCTATAGTGCCAACTGGTTCTTCTTTTCCTCTCTGTTTTGAATTGTTTCACCAGAATGATTTTATTTATTTTATTTTATTTATTTATTTATTTATTTATGACTTTGATAACCAGGTAAGTGCACTGATCCCAAGGGCCGTTTTCAGGCAAGACCTGGGCCATGACACATGGCTCAGGGTGGCAGTGAATACAAGATAGCACTAATACACATGCAAAAGATTAGATACAGCAGTAGTAAGCACAGTGTACAGGTATGGTACATAAGTCCAGTGTGAGACAGCGAATACTAGGTTACAGTATGACACATGAAGAGATCTGATACACAAACAGCAGTTGTCAGCACATGTAGAAGGTAAGACACATCAGTCCAGTGGGCATGTGGTACCTAGAATATACAGTAGGAAATATACATACATTTAGAGATGCAAAAAATTTAAATTTTGCTGGCAAAGTGCCTGCAAAGTGGGCACTTTGCATTGTCACTCCACTACGCAAAGAGGTCAGTGCAAAAGGCTCACCTCACCTTGTAATTATTACTCCGAATTATCATTCCACCTTAACGCGAAGTAAGGTGAAGTGACAACAATATTTGCAGCCCTTCACACACACAGTCACTAGAATTAATGTGCATCCCCAAAATGCTCATGTCTTGCATCCAGAAAACTCCTCAGTGCTGATGAAGTGAAATGAGAGCACAAGAAATGCAAAGTGTCCCAGAATTAATGGCGCACTCAGACGGCTAGCGTGCAGTAGTCACACACAGTCACCAGAATTAATGTGCATCCCCAAAATGCTACTGTCTTGTGTCCAGAAAATTCCCCAGTGCTGACAAAGTGAAATGAGAACATAACAAGAAATGCAAAATCTCCTAGAATTAATGGTGCACTCTGTCATGTACACAGTGGTTACACACAGTCACCAGAATTAATGTGCATCCCCAAAATGCTACTGTCATGTGTCCAGAAAATTCCCTAGGGCTGACAAAGTGAAATCAGAGTGTAACAAGAAATGAAATGTCTCCCAGAATTAATGGTGTACTGCAAATGCACAGACATATTAAGATTGCGATGCACACTCAAGAGTTGCAGATGCAAGACACAATAGCACCTAACCAGTGCTCACAAGTCACAAATCCAAATCTGGAAAAGAATACCTTTTGCTGCTTGGGGGGAGTGGGGGGGGTAGTGCACAGCATTGACAGTCCACTACCAGTAAAGATACCACAAAGCAGTATAAAAATTCATGCAGGTGCAGTGGGTAGCAGGTTCACACTGCTGCAATTACTCTGTGGCACAATAAAAGGTGTCTCATTTAATGGTACGCATCACACACACTACAAGAAATGCGTAGCAAATTGAAAACCTTTTGTAATATAACCAAATGTTTTAAACAAACTAAAACTATACACTGCTGCACCACAATAATCAGCAAAAAAAATTTAAGAATTACTAAAAATATTACTGTGTGTACATTAACACAGTTATACAAGAAAAATATAACCAAAACAGAGACTGCCTTTTTCTCCCAGTTAATCTACCTACACCACAGATACGCCCCTTCCCAAAGCATACTTCACAGTACACAGACTGGCTGTTCTAAATTAACATTCAAAATCCACACACAAACAATAAACACTCGATGATATGAGCACAGGAGGGTTTCCTACAATCAATGTACTAAATTGTGAGCAAACAAAATAGCTCAAAAAAGGTTTTTTAACAGCTTTTACAGGATTTGAATCGCAGAGCTCTCAGAGGAAACTGTCTTCCACTACACACACTACACAGAACTGAGGCTGTGCAGAACAATCTAGAGCCCATGTGACCTGCAATCCCAAGAAGCACTGCAAAATTCACCTTTGGAGCTCAAAAACAAGGCGAAGTAAGGTGAAGTACATTGATTTCAATGTACTTTGCCTTAAAATTGGTGGAGAAGTGGTTTGTGGAAGGTGGAATAATGCAAAGTCATTGTTTTCAAGGGACTTTGCGTTCACCATTATGGCACGAAGTACTCCGCTTCGCATTGTGGAGTACTTTGTGGATTCCGCATTACTCCGCGAATCACTTTGTGGAGTGAATTTCGGCCACTTTGCCCACCACTATATACAGTATGTACAAGGCAATGAAGTCACACATGCAACACACAAATGCAACTCCATGTGTTAATACATGCATTATTTTGATCAGTACACATGTTAGGCTATGATTTTGTTAATTGTGTTTACTTTAACTTGCTGAAAATGTTTTGTAATCTAGCTGACTTTCTTTTTGGCAAACTGCAATACAGTACAACACTTCAAATACCTGATGATCTAGTGGTTATATGATACCCTGAAATTTGTAGTGGAGTACTGATCTGGTCCAATTCCAAAGCTCATGCTTTCTTGGTATTCCACAAATAAGCTTCACTTTAGTCTTTTTCCACGTGAAACCCCTGCACCTAGCCTGCCTTCTGTTAAACACCCAACCATCCATACTCAGTCCTTAGTACTGCCTGGAGCTGCATATGAACTTGTGGTCTCGTGAAGAGAATTATCACTCCTCAGATTGCAATCTTGTACCTCAGAGAGTTGTGCACACCTATACCGATAAGGTTCATCAGCAGGCACTGTTATAAAATGCCTCCCAAATCACTTTCCATTCCACTTTCTCAATGTTTGATTTCTGTTCCCACAGTAAACATTGAGTGGATCTCCACCCTTCTGAAACACAGAAACACAGAATTTGACAGCAGATAAGGACCGCTTGGCCCACCCAGTCTGCCCATTTCCCTGCCTACTGGATAAGCTGCAGATCCTAGTTAACCAGCAGCCTACTTCTTTCTACCTCCACCCCCTAGAATTGCCCTATGACTGTCCCATGCATGCTTGAATTCCACCACTGTTTTTGACTCCACGACCTCCTCCGGAAGGCAGTTCCATGCATCCACAACCCTCTCTGTGAAAAAATACTTCCTTAAATTACCTCTGAGCCGCCCCCTCTATCTGCAAATTGTGCCCCCTTGTTCTTGCACACCTCTTTTTTTGAAAGATGCTACCCTCTTGGACTTTGTTGATTACCTTGAGGTACTTGAAAGTTTCTATCATGTCCCCCCTCTCCCTCCTTTCCTCGAGGCTATACATATTAAGATCCTTAAGTCTCTCTTCATATGTCTTCCGGTGCAGACCTTGCACCATTTTAGTTGCCCTCCTCTGGACAGCTTCCATCCTGTCTATGTCTTTGCGAAGACTGAGTCTCCAGAACTGCACACAGTACTCCAGATGGGGTCTGGCCAGCTGTCTGTACAGAGGGATAATAACTTCCTGTTTTCTACTGCTGATGCCTCTCCCTATGCATCCCAGTATCCCCCCAGCCCTCCTTGCTGCCCTCTCACATTGCTTGCCCACCTTTAGGTCATCTGATATGACTACCCCCAGGTCCCTTTCCATTTTTGTTGTTGTTAGTATCTCACCCCCCATTGTGTACTCTTCCCCTGGGTTTTTGTTTCCCAGGTGCATTACCTTGCACTTCTTAGCACTGAACAGTGAAGGCAGTATGTACAGTCCCCCCTTGTGTTTTTTTCCCACCTCATTAACCAACAACTAGGTCTTCCTGGAGGCCAAGCAATAAGCATCAGGACACACCAGAAAAACTGCTGTTCATGACCTCATAAGAGCTGCATTTACTATGGATAACAATATTATTAGCAGGAGAGGTAAATTAATGCCTTGAGTGAATCCACCTGACTTTCAGTGTTATTCTGCTCATTTACCTGTGATCTGAAGAACCCCACAGGACAGTTCCCAGCAATTCTTTTCCAGTACTTTTAGTGTCCTACACCACAATGTGAGTTGGCTGGTTATCACCCTTCCGAATCTTGAATGAGCTATACACAGCTCCCGTGCTACTGTCCTAATAAATGTCAACATCCCCCCCCCAACCTGAGGGTAATCTCCCTACACTGAATTCAAGTAACAGTTTAAGTCCAGCTCTGTCACTCGGAGTATTTGTTGCTGCTGGCTTCTCTCATTCACGGTCAGGTAGTGATCACGTTTCTGGCAGCCGCATATATCGGATCTCACAATGATCTGCTCAATGCCCCCCTTCCTGTCTTCCACTAACCTTAATATAGCTGTACCCTACTGGAATGGCCTCTTCAGTCCCTCTCTGGCATTCATTCTTCTCTTCAGCTCCCCACACCAAAAACCGAGAGCTCACTACCCTTCTGCGTTATAAATGCAGTTAGTACAGTCTCCTGTGTTATTTTACAATTAATAATAAACGGTGATCTCTGAGAGTTAGGTCGATAGCAGCAGGGCACAAGGGGAAAAATAAACTTTCCTACCCATATAAGATTTAAGCCACCTATGATTAGGTACTATTAAATGACATACATAATGATGTGCACACCAGTCATTTAATTGTGCCTAATCAAAGGTAGTCTAGATCTTTTAAGGATAGGAAAGCCCATCATTCCCCTTGTTCCCTGCTGCTATCAGCCTGACTTACTGGAAAGATTTGTTTATTTTTGATATGTCAAAGAACCTGGGGACTATACTACCTGCATTCATAATGCAGAAGTGTGATGAGTTCATCAGTTTTTGGTGTGGGGTTAAGGAGCGTAGAATGAGTACCAGAGGGAGACTGAGAAGGCCACTCCTGCAAGGTACTGCTACATTCAGGGAAGGGAGAGGACAGAAGGGGAAACATGAGCAGATCACTGTGGGATATAAGATGTGGAGCTGCCAACTCCTTGATCACTACCTGACCCCAATGTCCTGGCCAACATTCCCCTTCCCATAAACCCAGCTCATGCAGTTGTCCAAGGCTATGTTTAGGTATTAATATGTGAAATGGCTGAGACTACATGTTCAGTCACTTCTTTACCAGTCTAGCATTGCCTGTAAAGCACTTTGGGATACAATGTGTATGAAAAGCATTATATGCTGATTTGTCTTCTGATTATTATTATTTCCCATGGAAAATGAAGGCAAGACATACACATTTTTGATTTATGAGAAAGTATGAACACCGGCATCGGACTACACAAGAACTTTGCTACAAACAAGTGGTGGCTCTAGGGGGTGGTGAAGGGTGTGGCTGCACCCCCCCATTGTAACTTACTTGCTTGCTTCTGCTGCATTTCACTTTGATGAAGAAGTCTGATTTATTGACTGTACAAAAGTTTACATTCAAAACTATGGATTACATTTGTAGGTTCTGTCAACAATTTACTAAAAAAGAATAATAGCAGAAAATATTAAGATTTAATAAACATGTTAAACAGTGCATATCAAGTATGCACACCACCCTGGCACCCCCCATTGTAACATCCTGGATCCACCATAACCACTGGACCACCAGGTTATTTATGATTTGTACTGCAATGGGGTTTGCCAAACAGAAAGTCGGTTGGATTAAAACACAATTTCAGCATGTTAAAATAAACAAAATGAACAGAACCATAGCCTATTATGTGTATTGATCAAAATAATGCACATAGTTTTGACCATTTTGGTGCAACAATTCTATACAAAGGGAAAAAATAACTAGTTAGCACTATATAGAGCCATATAGCTCTCTGACTTTTGCTCCAATGATGTCATCACTTAACACATTTGGTGGCCATCTTAGGAAGCAGGTAAGGCAGTTATTTTTTGAAATTGGAAGGCTGATTTTACAATTTTCAGATGCTCTGGAACCACATTTACGTAAATGTAGTTTTAGCATTAATGAATACAGCAGCCTTTCCTTTAGTCACCTAAGGAGTCAGATTGCTGAATAGTTTGTCGTCAAAATGTTGTTTAGGTATCCTTTAATACAGGGGCGTGTAATGCATCCCAACTCATGCAACCTAGAACTCACGGCATGGATCCTGAAAGGGGGTGAGTGCTGAAGGCAAGAGTTTGAGACAGTGGTGGTGGTAAATGCCATGCTCCAGTCCAGGGGAAATTCAGCAACTGTGAATTATACATGACATTGGGCAATATTCACAAAATGGTCCAGAGAACATCACATTTCACCATGGGATGCATCAATTGCCCCAGTACTCTCCTGTCTGCAGCAAATACTGGGCAACGGTCTATCTGTCTTATCCCTCAAGGTACATTTGGCCAACACTGGGGTGGCCAGAGGTCAAACAGGTAATACGACATCATGATCTCATCCTGACATGCTAAGATTTTTTAATTGTAGCAGTCAACCTATGTCCAAAGTCTAAGAAATCCACAAAGCCCCAAGACCTGAACATGGCCATTAACTCCCTGAGAAAACACCCCTTTGAACTCATGCAATCAATGAATACGTTATTCATAACTATTAAGACAGTGGGACAAATTTTTAAATGGGTAAGATTGCTGCAAGCCTGGGGTGCATCAACTATATGGTGCACCGGCCTTTGCATCAAATCCATGCTCACTTGACTGACTTCTTGTGGTCTAGCTTGCATCATTCTTGACCACCCCTAACACACAGCTTGCGGCCAAACTTTGCCGCAAGCTGCAGTAAAGCAGATCAGCTGTCACAACTGTACCCAAGATTAAAAACTCGGGTACAGTCATTGCATTCGACAATGCCATAGCTGCAGCAATACAAAGGTCCGACTCAGGGTTTGATGCAAGTTTTGCATCATCCTCTGGAAATCTGGCCCAATGTTTCTGATGGCAGTATGGCCAGCCAGGAGAATCAGTGAACTAAGTAAGTAAAATTTATTTATACAGAAATTTATGCTATTAGGGTTCAAAGAATCCCTATTTACAAGGCATACCTGTATTGTACAAATGTTAAGTTGTTACAAAACACAAATACACAACATTCAAATACACATACCATGCATTCAACTTTTTCTACCAAAACATTGTTATAAACAACAAACATCTTATACGGTATTGTTTAAATATTACCTATTACATAAACATAACTAAACACCCTGTGATGCAAAGGGCCCTTCCTGGTCACGCACCAGGACAAAGTCAGATTTTCACAACAGCCAGTTGATAGAATTGCCCATGTTTGTGCTGAACATGCCAGATGAACAGGCTGCACTGCTGCACACACTGGATGTGAAAAGGACCATATCACTGTGCCTGAAGTGTACAGAAAGTGTGAGTAGGACAGACTAGTCATCTTTACCACAGGCCACAAGAAGGGTATGTCAGCATTTAAGGCAACAGTAGCTAGATGGCTCAAAAGGGCCATGGTTTACTAACTATGTTTGTGATAGACATCAGTTTGTAAATTTTAATTATACGATTTCTGACCTTGCTGCCATTAGAACTGGTGTACTACAAGGATCCAGGTGTGTCATTTCAGCAAAATCATAGGGGTAGCAAGGTGGGGTGGGCATGATGTGGGTGGGGCCATGGTGTGGGCGGAGCCAGAGAGGGTGGCATTTGTCAATATGACATAGAGCTAGTTACCAAGTAATTTAAAAATGGGTATGAATTGGATAGTAAAGTCTGACTATAAATCTGAAATGGGTCATTACAGATGTTGATTCAAATTAAATAGCTAGTTTTCATCAAATTATGGAATCATCAGTATAGTGAAAGTTCCATTCCTCAACTGTACAAATATTAAACAATATTATATTAAGGCATGGGTAGCCCTTATTACCCATTGAAATCAAACAGATTACAACCTTGTAATCCCACTGTTGTGATGTCAGAACCTTATAAACCTATCTCTCTATGTCATAGCAGTGGGTTTACAAAATGGAATGCCAGTGTTATTCAGTATTCTACATACCCAGAATGTGATTGTTAGTCTCAGTACAGTATTCAAATAACATTCCAATTGTCTAGCAATCACTATGTCTGATAGAGATTTTAACTCTGGTGCTATTTTGGCCCACTGTCATTCAGTCTGTGTATCCTAATAAATTGTTTTCCTAAACAATCATGTGGGTGTAGTGCAGATTCATTAATAAGGTAAGGCTAAATTATTTATGTTGGGGGGGGCTTCTCATGTCGAGTCCCATACACTGTAAATGACAATGCATGATGTACAGGTGATAACCAGGGTGTAATCCTCTCTCATGGTTGCTAGGGCAATTGTAAACCTCTCAAGCTGTGCACTCTAGGTTTACCGATGCCCTAGACAGCACTCGAAGTGATTATACCATGGTTATCACCTGTACATCAGGCATTATCCTCTATATATTACCACATTGTCTATGTCCAAAAAAATATTACCACACTGTTCATGTCAAATGACTGGTACTATACAAGCTAAGACACACATTACTAAAAATAATGAACCGTCTCTATACCAATACCTTACAGTACATAAAAAATACACATCAAAGCATGAGAGAAATTATATTGTTATGAAAGCATACTCTGAACCTTGAACCGTGGAGAGAACTTTACTTCTTCTCTGTTAAAACAAGAGCTTAGTAAAAGAAATGATACAATGAAACCTGTAAAAGAAGTAATAAAAGGAAAATGAACTGATGAAAAAAAAAACAAACACCCAAAACATGTAAAGAAAAAAATAAAAGGAAAAAGAACCGATTAAAACTCACTGACCAAAAACCTGTGAAGAAAAAAGTAATAAAAGAAAAGATCCTAGTAAGATTGTACACCAAAAAACCTGTAAAGAAAAATTGTAATAAAAGGAAAAAGAACTGAGTCCCAGGGTTACACAAAAGAAAGTCTTCCAGACTTCCAGTTACTGCAGCAAAGCAAATGAAAGTACTCTAACTCTCTACACCTAGGCTACTACTCCGTCTTACAATAATGTAAAAGAACATAAACTCCCTCCCAAACACCCATGAAAGTGGTAAAGCAAAGGACATAGGAGTGTTATTACCTGCCTGGAGGCTGGAGACACTGCTGGCACACTGGAGATTGGGATGATAGGTGACTGGAAGTGCTGGAAGCTGACTGGTGACTACTGGCATCTGGCACACTAGACTGCTGACTAGTCGGGGACACTGCTGACAAACTGGACTGGTAGCTGACTGGAGACAAAACTGGCAAACTGTCTCTGGACTGGTAGCTAAGCTGACTGGAGACACTGGCTGCTGGCACACAGGACTGCTGGCTGACTGGTGACACTGCCGGCACACTGATATCTGACTGGAGACTCTGCTAGCACACTGAATTGCTGGCCGACTGAACTGGTATCTGAGTTGAGACTGCTGGCACACTGCTGGCTGACTGGAGACACTGCTAGCACACTGGACTGGTATCTGACTGGAGAAAAGGCTGGCAGACTGGACCTGCTGCTGACTGGAGGCACAAGTTGCAAACTGGACTGGTATCTGACTGGAGACACTACCGGCAGACTGGACTGCTGGTTGGCTGACTGGTAACACTACTGGCACGCTGGACTGGTTGCTGACTGGAGGCACAAGTTGCAAAGTGGACTTGTTGCTGAGCCGACTGGGAGAGAACTGGCACACTGACTGCTGGCTGACTAGAGACACTACTGGCAGACTGGACTGCTGGTTGGCTGACTGGTGGTAACACTACTGGCACACTGGACTGGTTGCTGACTGGAGGCACAAGTTGCAAAATTGACTCATTGCTGAGCTGACTGGCTGGAGACACTACTGGCAGACTGGACTGCTGGTTGGCTGACTGGTTGCTGACTGGAGGCACAAGTTGCAAACTGGAATCGTTGCTGAGCTGACTGGGACAGAACTGGCACACTGACTGCTGGCTGACTGGAGACACTACTGGCAGACTGGACTGCTGGTTGACTGACTGGTGGTAACACTACTGGCACACTGGACTGGTTGCTGACTGGAGGCACAAGTCACAAACTGGACTCGTTGCTGAGCTGACTGGCTGGAGACACTACTGGCAGACTGGACTGCTGGTTGGCTGACTGGTTGCTGACTGGAGGCACAAGTTGCAAACTGGACTCATTGCTGAGCTGACTGGGACAGAACTGGCACACTGACTGCTGGCTGACTGAAGACACTACTGGCAGACTGGACTGCTGGTTGGCTGACTGGCAGTAACACTACTGGCACACTGGACTGGTTGCTGACTGGAGGCACAAGTTGCAAACTGGACTCATTGCTGAGCTGACTGGCTGGAGACACTACTGGCAGACTGGACTGCTGGTTGGCTGACTGGTTGCTGACTGGAGCACAAGTTGCAAACTGGACTCATTGCTGAGCTGACTGGGACAGAACTGGCACACTGACTGCTGGCTGACTGGAGACACTACTGGCAGACTGGACTGCTGGTTGGCTGACTGGTGGTAACACTACTGGCACACTGGACTGGTTGCTGACTGGAGGCACAAGTCACAAAATGGACTTGTTGCTGAGCTGACTGGCTGGAGACACTACTGGCAGACTGGACTGCTGGTTGGATGACTGGTTGCTGACTGGAGGCACAAGTTGCAAACTGGACTCGTAGCTGAGCTGACTGGGACAGAACTGGCACACTGACTGCTGGCTGACTGGAGACACTACTGGCAGACTGGACTGCTGGTTGGCTGACTGGTGGTAACACTACTGGCACACTGGACTGGTTGCTGACTGGAGGCACAAACACAAGTTGCAAACTGGACTGCTGGTTGGCTGACTGTAGATAGTAATGTTACTTCAGTAATGGGTATCTTCTTGAACGCATCTGAGCAAATCTGTCTATTGCTACTGACAGGTCTAGCTGCTTCACCTCCAGTGGCTCACATGGCATCATCATTAAGTCACTGAGTCATCTGTCACCACAACTGTTTCTTAAGTAAGTTTTCACTCTTTTCATGCATGAGAAGAAACGTTCATTTGAAGCTGTGGTCACAGGGAGTGCCAGCACCAGGTTCAAAATCTCCAGGACTTCGAAAATGCATTACAAAGGCATTGCAACTGTTGTCTGACACAATGAATACTTTGCATATTTTTGTTCTGTAGGTATGCCTTTGCTGATTCCAGCTGTGACTCTAACACAATTTTGTCTATATTTGCTCCTGGGTAAGATTCTGCTAGGACCTTTAAAACAGAGTAATTCACAAAACTGTCATCCTTTGGGTTGAGAGCAGCTACAGCTTTTAAGAGGTCCAGATTACTTGTGAAGCGTGAATCAAGTTCAGTAACAAACCTGTCAATGCAGGCCAGGTATATTTCCTGTTTAAGCCTATCACTGTTAGATCTTGCAAAAATGTCCTGAATTTCTATATTTGCAGTCTGTTTCCCCAAAGTGGATAAAACAAAAAATTCTGTCAGTTTTCGGCTCAACTGATGTTTGTGCAGTGGCCTTCCTGTGTGCTGAGTGGCTTCTACATCATAATCAATGCCACAGTGATCAGTGGCTTGTTGTGCCTCCTTGTAAATCTTCTGCCACTGTGAATCATTACGTAGAGACAAGAGCTCACTTTTCGAAGACTGAACAAGATTACAAGCACTTGGCAAATCCAGATATTTTCTCTGAAGTTCCTCAGACACCAATTGTATCTTCCTTAAAATTGTTTCTAGGCTGTACAGTGTTACTACAAAGGTGAAGTTCTGAATTTTAAACAGATGACCTTTTGCTTCACTGCTTGCCTCTTTGTCATTCTTTTGTGACTGAATAGCATGAAGTGTTATAATAATGGACTCTAGACGCAACTGAAATTTCTTGACACAGTTGTACCAGTAAAACCACCATGTACCACACAGTCGTTCCAGTTCCAGAACTTGTAGACCTTCTTCTTTCTGAGCTTTAACAAACAACTCATGTCTTGGTGAACTTTGATAAATAAATACATATACAGCCTGTAAGATACTGAAACATTCTTTCACTTCTGATATATTATTAATTGTTTGCACCAATACAAGATTCAGTCTGTGTGCATGACAATGAATATAAACAGCTTGAGGAGCAATCTCTTATTCTTGCTTGTACTCCACTGAAGCACCCACTCATGACAGAGGCTCCATCATAGCACTGTGCCACACAATGCTTCCACTGCAGTCCAGCCTGACATACTGCCTGATTGATTGCACCAGCCAAACTACCAGCATCTAGTTTATCCATGTGGTAGCAGCCAAGTGTTTTTTCACAGATACTACCATCTCCTTCAACAAAACGGATTACAAAGCTGAGCTGCTCTTTGCATGATACATCCTTAGTTTCATCGACTAAAACAGAGAAATATTTTGTAACTTTACTTACAATTTTCTCTCGTATTAATGTTGCAACTATGTTAATCAAATCATTTTGATACTCTGGAGAGGTATAATGACCATATCTCCTAGACATTTTTTCTTTTAATTTTGAGTCATGTGCAGATAATGTTTCCAGAAACTCAATAAAATTGCCTTTGTTATCAGAATTTGTTGACTCATCACCACCTCTGAAGGCAAGACCTTGCCATCCTAGGTAACACACTGCATGCAGTAGTAATTCAACATGGCATCTGTTTTCTTCAATTTCAATGTCCCTATTTTTTTCAAGCCGTCTTGCAACTGACTGATGTCCTGATGAAGACTGTATACGGTTAAATTCACACCATGCTACAACAGATGCTTTGTGTTTCTCAGACTCACTGTGCTTTCTGAAGGCACGACCAATTTTTTCCCATTTACAGAAACCAATATCGACAAAAGGAATGTTTCCATGTTCACGACCTCCACCTCCAGGTGCAGTACGAGTGCTAGTAAAATGCCTGCATGCAAAACAGTATACAGCATCTCTGTACTGAATATTCTACCCACTTATGAGTTTTGTAATCACCATTAAATTTACATGATTTTGTCACAGGGAAAACACACTTCGGCTGAACTGGAGTTTGGTAAGGAGTAGCAGATATGTCACTTGGCACAGTATCGTGATCAACACACTCACCCACTGAAAATGAGTGGCCTTCACTAGATGGCAATGACGTGCTTTCACATGCATTGGAGGATGTGCTTTCACATGCATCAGAGGGTGAGGGTGAAGCAACAAGTAATGGGCCTGTAGCAGCAGAACTTGGCTCTGAAACTATACTACTACTATCAGATTCATGCATACCAGCAAACAGAACACTATCTTCAGGTCTTGATTTCTTCACTGTATGTTCAGCATGTGCAGTGTCTGCTGGAATTCTTTTCTTAGCAAATAACTGAAGCACCGATGGTTGCTTAGGATCACTAGATGCCTTCTTCTTAGACAGAGACATTTCAGTAATACTTATTTAGCAGCGAACTTCAAAGAAATTTCAATCACTGAAGGCTACTAAAGAAGAAATTTAGCAATGTACAGCCTGCCAGCAGCTATGCCCAGTGATTAGCAAATCAGATATCAGTTTTGAAACCTGTGAAAAACATCTATGAATTCAAATGTGCACACAGTCTAAAGAAATCACCAGTGTGCGTTACAAAATCTGCAAACAGTGATGACATCAGGGAGTTAAAAACATTAACATATGCCTGGGTGTAAATTTTACATTTAACTGTACCTATGAACCTAAAAAAAAGGTCTATTATAATTCTGAATTTTAAAAGTAATCTTATAAATGCAAAGACACAAAAACATTTCTGTTATAAAACAAAAGTGGGATGCATACAAGTGCTGTAAATCTGTCAAAAAATGTTACTTTTGAATCAGCAGTTATGTTCTGATTTGAAGCACTATTCTGTGGCATGTGGAGTATGTACAAATGTTGGGCGAGTACTCGTGTGCATTAAAAACATTTCTGAAGCGTATTTTCTCAAATGAGGACAGGTGAGTAAAATAGGCGGGTACAGACCTCATCTGGAGCCCTGGCCATGTCTTTAAGCTGCTTTAAGATTCTTAAAAACCTTAATGCTTCCAATTGCCCTTGGCAGATTAACTGTGGCCAGTTTGGGAGTACTTATTGTAACCAGTGGAGAAGGGGTTATGTTTAAAGATGTTGATGTAAGATGGTATCGGACCGGTCTGTGTGATTTGTTTTTGACTTTCGAGTCCTTGTCAACTGTACAATGCCTTCAACCTCATGTGTTTTTAAATAAAATATCTATTTATATTTATACAATAGGGGTGAGTGGTCAAACCATTGGATAAATGCATATATTCTCACCACTGTAGATCTGCAGAGACATTGAATAAATATATTTATCTACAGTCACGATGTCACAGTAGATGTCATTTACCCACACAGTCGTGACCATGGTTCCAGATAAGGTGTGTACCAGTCTTTTACACTCACCTCATTTTAGGAACTACTCTTCAGAAATCTTTTTAAATGAGTACCTGTACTCACCCAACATTTGTAAATACTCCTCCACACGCCAAAGAATAGTGCTTCATAACATAACTGGTGATTCAAAAGTAACAGTTTTTTGCCAGATTTACACTTGTATGCATCCCTCTTTTGTTTTACTCACTATGTTTTAAAACTGGTGAGTAAATTGCCAACATTATTTGGAGCATTGTTGGCACCTGAAATTCTTATCTAGGAAAAAAAAACAACAACATTTTTGAAATAAATTTAGTCCTCAGTCCACTCTACCAAGACATTTGTACACATCAGTGTCCTATTAATAAATGGTCAGCACAGAGTGGTTACAAACTACCAGCATCCAATTTGTTTGAACGCAGCTCAGAACTGTAGTTTGTTTGGACCCACTGGGTTTTAAATAGTGCCTTCCATGTTATAATGTTGCTGCCACTTTAAGCACACAGGGAGATTGATAGAGAGAGCACACAGAAAAAACAGCGAGAGACCACTAAGCAGAGGGAAGTTAACTTACTCGCTCAGGGTCACACAGCAAGTGTCAGTTCCAGGATTCAAACCAGGGCTCAGAATCATATTTCTGTGCTCTAACCACCGGGCCACTGACTGTCTCCCAGTAAGTCATAAAGTGCATCAGTTTCTCAACCTCTTCACCAGTGAGATTTGTTTTTCTTCTTTTAGTGTTTTTTTTTTGGGGGGGGGCACCAATGCTGCCTGCCTGCCTACAGCATCACTCTGAAGAAATTTCATTTTCAGAATATAGTTCATGTAATGTGATAAGAGTACATGAAGCACCATTAAGCTAATTCCTCAGTTTTATTAAATAAAATTATAACAATGGTCTGAGAAATGAAGCTTTCTGATTGGCTGTAAACATTCTAACAGCCTTATATTAATCTTTTATTATACAATGGCCACAAAAAAATTCACACAATCCTGCATTTTGATTGGCTTGCTGGCACCTTTTCAGCTTTGTAAATCCTCCAGTGTACCTACTGGAAAAGGTTCCAGCTGCCAGTCAGCCACAGCAGAAACCCTCGCAAAAAATCACTCCGACTGCCAGAATCCAAACAGTGGCAAACACACTACGATCCTACGCTTACTTCCATAAGTGCTCACAGTACCAGTACTTAGCGTCTAAAAATTGAACTTGTTTTTTGAATCACCTCCTCCTCCTCAGTAGCCCTTCGTAACAGCAACTTTCCTGTGTCAGACAGACTGCCCCATCGCTTCCAAAAGACTCAAACCCACATAAAACAACTTAAAAACAAAATATTCTCCAGTCTTGCAATAATTTTATGCACAGTAACCAGAACACGAGGTCTGAATGACAGCCTCTTTAGAATTCCCACTCATAGGAAGACGCACTGAAACACAACAACTCAAACTGAATCTTAATGCTCACATTAAAAAAAAAAAAAAAAAACCAACAAAAAAAAAACACACACACAATTCAGTTCAGAGCGTTGACAAACAAGATAAAGAAAAACTAAGAGGGGGCGTCACCACTACTCTGCCTAGCAACAAGGAACTATTTCACTAATACAGTAACACAAATGATGATTAAAAAGAGAAACAAAAAGTATTTCTATATTTTTAGTCACCCAAAATGTAAGCCATTGCATAATAAGAATATACCCTCCAGGAGAAGGTAGACGTATTACTCTTCGGGT
Source organism: Neoceratodus forsteri (assembly GCA_016271365.2). Lineage (NCBI taxonomy): Eukaryota > Metazoa > Chordata > Ceratodontiformes > Ceratodontidae > Neoceratodus > Neoceratodus forsteri. Next base: position 33,117,952 of record CM028129.1, read on the forward strand.
AGCGCCACCGCCGCGCTCGTGACTGAACCACACCAGCCGTGGTAATCCACCAGTATACCCACACCTTGGAGGTATATTGCTTTATTATACAATGTGGTAAATCGAATGAGCCAAATCCTGCAACCGTATGCGGTTGGCTGGTACCTTCCCCAGCGTGGTAAACTCCTCCAGTGTATCCATTGGAAAAAGTACTGAGCCAGTGTTATATCGTGCCAATCCGGTCACTTTCATTTTGATTGAAACTGCAGCCATTTGTCCTGTCGCTGCTTCGCTAAACACAGCAGTAAATGTTACAAAAAATTACATCCTCCTTCCAACCGTATGGACTTCCAGTTACTTACAAAATATCTACAAAATTAAAATTACATTTCCCATTGTATAATATAAGCATGTCACTCCAGAGGTGGGTATACTGGAGGACCAGACTTGGTAGGGTTCGTCACCGCTGCACCTCGTGACCGAATCACACCAGCCCTGGTAAATCCTCCAGTATATCTACACCCTGGAGGGATAAATTGCTTAATTAACATTCTTGTACAATTTACCCATATATTGAACAAGGTTTAACACTGTTTAAAAAAAATGTCCCTGTGGTTAGAGAAGAGCACAAAAAAACTTCAGGTTCAATTCCCACTACAACTCAACAGCTAGCTTGGAGTGAACCCTTGAGCAGGTCAATTGGCCTCCTTATGCTTTAAATCTCTCAGATGTAAACTGGGCACAAAGGAGTGGGGGACCCAAATGTTGTTAAGATGTTTCATAGCTGAACTACTATCCCGGTGTAGGCAGGCATACTCCATGTACACCATGGTGTATACTTGTATTGAAGGGGGGCAGTATATAGGCCCTGAACAGCTTCCCTAGTCCATGGACACAACACAGAACCAGCAGAACCTTTCTGTATGTTTATTCACATATGTCAGCACCAGAAGGATTGGCCACTGCTACTGTCTTTGCAGCCCAGGGGGTATACAGCTTTACAGGGTCTGGGGATGGGCTGGTATGTTGGTGTCCCAAGGAACAATGCATGACATCTGCATATACCCATGGGGGGGCAGCAACCAGTATCAGGGAGTACAAATGTCGTATTGATTGTGCCATACAGGGACACACACACACAGTCCTGGTGTACATATGTATATTGTCTGGCTACACCTACACCCTGCCTGGGGCAACATACTGTACCACAAAGAACTAAGAAGGTTCAGGTTCTGCTTGCGTGCAGCATCAGTTGCTTTGGCCCCCACATCATTCCACAGCTCAGTCCAAACAAACACAAGTGAGAAGAAAATGTCCTAGCCTGCCAGCAGGCAGCTACTTACCTTACCACCTTTGCTGGGCGATGCTGGCTGGCTGTTCTGATGGATGCTGTCCTCCAAAGTCTCCTCTGCTACTGCAGCTTCTCCCCTCGCTCCCTCCTGCGTGGCTCCACTCCAGCTCCATGGAAGAAAACCACTTGCTTCTGCTCTGCTGTCACCTCACTTGCCTGGTGCCATGCTGAGTGTGCCACTGCCCGGACTGAAGACTACGAGGACACAAAACTTACATGTCCACCACGCCACCCAGAGAGTCTGTGCACTTAAGTTTTAGCCTGCCTTAGCTGCCTAAACCAACCTCCTCCTCCTTCTTGACCTTAACAGCAACCCATGGGTGCGAGATGATGGAGCCAGTGGCTATCAGATGCCTAAATCCTTTAGCACCCTCCCCCAGCTGCGTGCAAGTGTGGCAATCAGGACTCAGGGCAAGGGCAAAGGATGGGGACTACTTCGAGTCAGGCCTTCCTCAACAATAAAAGAGGAGTTCCCCCGTTCCAAATTGCTACTGAGCACTGCAACTCACTTCTAAAAGCCAAAGCCCTCTCCCCCAATAGTAAGTCAGTGACTGTCTGACTGGCCACCTCAGGCTCACTCAGCCTGCCTTATTAGCTGCCGAAATACCAGGCCCTCCTCCCTTGGCTCCTTCCCGACCTTAAGGGCAACAACCCCTGACCCCACCTGGCAGCAACACCACCTGCACTGCAGAGTGCTCCAATGAGCAATGGTTATGATCGTCACCTGCCTCCTCCTCCTGACTCTTGCCTGGCCCGCCCCACACCACTCACTCCAACTCTCCTCCCCAGGCTCCAGCATCATCTGAGTGTCACCTGCTGAGTCCTGACCCCTGCAGCAACACTGGAGTGCCTGGCTGGTGGCCTGGTGCTCTCCCGAGTCCTGACTGTCACTGTCTCTGGCCTGGGGTCTTACTCTTCTTGCACTGCACGCACCCTACCTACCTACTCTGACTGCCCGGCTGCAGCTGGCCTGTGCCCGCTCTGTCTGCCGACTGATGCTGAATGGATTGTGATTGCGTGCAGATTGCCAGATTCACCCCACGCAGTCTCGGCTTCTGTTCTGTTGTTTAGCTGCAAACTGCCTCTTGGCTTAGTCTAACATGAAGTTGAGAACACCACCGACGGTCGACCACCTTCCAAATTAAACTGCTGCCTGCCACGATGTAAACGGTGAAATCCCGCCAGCCGCTGGCCAATCCCCGTGCATGCGCGAATCACGCGATACCTAAGCCCTCCCAATCCCCTCCCAGCAGCCAATCACAGAGCGCCACAGCACAAGTGGCACTTGCCAAGTGCAACCAACATGAATGATTTCGGGGGGGGACGGACAAACTAAGCTGCAGACAATCGGCGCGGCGCTGGCACCATCCGTCCCTGACCAGTCCCGGCCTCAACAAGTGCAAGCACGTCCACCATGGGGCATGTCGCCCTCGCCCACTCACCAACTTAAGGTCCCTCCATTCCCAAGCCAGGGCAGCAGACAGCACAGCAGGCAGGGGTCGCAAGCCCTGTCATAGGGGTCGCATAATTTTCATAGGGGTCGCGAATGTGACCCCTGGCGACTCCTAAATGACGTCCCTGCAAGGATCTATCCTGGGACCTTTGCTTTTTCAACATTTTTATTAATGACCTCCCTAGAGCCACTTCTAAGTGTTCAACATTGTTATATGCAGATGACAGGGTTGTTTATATGAGCACTAAGAACCTGGATGATACAAACTCTCTGTTTAATGCTGATTTCAAATCCTGGCTATCACATAATAGACTTTTTCTGAACACCAGTGAGTCCTACTTCATGTGCTTTTGGATCTGTTCCTAAACTCAGAGCCCACCCCACTGATCTAATTGTCTTGTGCACCAATAGGTATCCCTTACTGAGATTAAGTCATTTAAGTACCCAGACTTGCTGGCCCAGTGGTACTGAGGGTTCGGGAGCAAGCTCAGGTTGCCGCAAGTCAGCAGGGGAGGGAGATCATCAAGCATCAGATGACAGCTCTCCTCTCCCTGAGATGGGGGAATGTTGTCCCACTCCATGGCTGCCTCCAGGTTTAGGCAGGGTGGCAGCATTGCAGTTATGGAGGCAAGTGCGTGGCTACGTGATGTGGGAACACCTCCACACTTACGTGTTCACTGCCAGGAGGAGGAAAGAATGAAAAGCAGAAAAAGGAAGGTTGGCTGCAGGCTCCATGAAGACCTGCCAGCTGACCAGCACCTTGCTTCACCACTGGACCGCCCGTAATTGCCCAAATCTAGATTGTGTCCTGGGTGGGGGGGTGGCCCTCCCTTTACCTGCCCCACCTTGGGGGGGAACCATGGGGGAATGGGGCTCGGGGTATTGGGGGGAGTGGTGGATGGTCCCAGGTGGCTGGTAAGGAGGAAATGCCCCGCCTGTGGCCACCCAAGGGGATGACCAGTAGATGAAAAAAAAAGTACCTGGGCATTACATTAGATCTCTCGTTAGAGTTTTCCCTTCATATCTATAATGTATGTAAATTAGTGCACCCTAAACTAGGACTTGCAAATAGTGTCAGGCATGCCTTCACCCTTTCTGTGAAACTTGCCATTGCTCGAGGAGTTTTGTTACCTAGCCTCACTTATAGCTTGGTACCCCTCTCCCAGGCTAGTTCCTGTATTCTCCCTAAATGGACCACAACCTACAATGGTATTTGTTGCTTTGCCTTATCTGTGCACAGCCTGACACACCACTGTGCCCTTTACAGAAACCTGGGGTAGATATCTCCATTGTCTTTCAAACACTACATACTAGGGTGTACTGTTGACAAGCTCCTTAGATCAGGTACCCCTCCTGCCCCTGCTGCCATGCATAAGATTTCAGATCAAACGTATCCCCTTTGGTCCATCGACCTGGAGCTAATCTCAACACCTAAGTGTGCCACTAATATGGGCAAACAGGCATTTTCCTACTTTGCTCTTCAATACTGGAACAATTTGCCCTTACCATAAGGAGTATGCAGTCACACTTTATTTTTAAGGTTGAATTCCAAAAGTATGTTATGTCCCTTGATAATTTCTAATGTTCCTGTTCTATTTTTTCCTACCCGGCTGGCTTCTGATTGGTCCGCTGCCACCTCACTCCATACCCTGGGACTTACCTTCTGCCTACCGATGTTCACCCTGGATCAGCCTCTAGGGTGAGGCCATTGGGGGAGCCACCCCACAACTTCCTGAATGGTTAGTCCGGTGGCAAAGTGCCTCGGCTAGCTGTGTGGGACTTGGTGGGATAGACGTCATCTTGCCACAGCCAGAGGTTTTTTTTTCCTGGTTATTGTTGGGAGGTGTGGTATGCAATGACATAAGGGCACAAATGCCCACGTCTGCTACACATCCCAGAACCTACAAGCATAGGCTATGATGCCCCTGGCCTCTGCCAGGGGTCGGCTACACCTAGTGCTATCCCACCCTCCCCCGAAAGACAAGCGCAGTCCATTGGATGCTCCATCTTCCTCCTCCTCCTCCTCCTGGCTGGCCCTCTGACCCCCCAGTCTCGCATCTGAACTTGGGTCATTGGCGTCACAAGCAGAAATCTAAGCGCTGCACCAGTGAGCCAGTATGCTTCTGTTCTTGATTCTATGTGCCTACTAATTTATGTATTTTTATTCAATATTCTGCATTGTGGGAAAATTTATGATATCTGCTAATTACTGTTCTTCCTCATATACCGTAACGTATATTGATGTCTGTTCAGTCTTGATCAATCATATCTTAGATTTTTTTATGCTCCATGCCATTACAGTATTGGCTTCTCCACTGTGCTACATGTTGTTTGGTGCTCTGTTAATTGCTATTTCTGCTTCTATGTACTACTGGTTTGTATACTGATTGTCTACCAGGTTCTGTTTTAATCTTGTTTTCTGTTGCATCCATTATTTTACTGTTGCATGATGTAATTCTCCCGGCTCTAGCTTGAAAATAGGAATTAATTTGTCTACCCGGTTAACAAAAACTAACTAACTAACTAACTAGCTAACTGACTGACTAACTGACTAACTAACTAACTAACTAACTAGCTAACTGACTGACTAACTAACTGAAGCCTACAAAAGAGGAAATATCCAACCACCATGAGACATTACAGACCACTATACTAGTATAGAAGGAAGGTGGTTGCATCATGGGCAGAGTGGAGCGATGTCATGGCAGCAGAGACCTGCGCAGCCACCACATGGTCTTCCTTGCACATTTATAAGACAGTTACGGACTCAGCTTGTAAGACTCAGACAGAGCAACCTTTGGCAGGAAGGTTCTGCAAACTGCTTTGTCACATTGAGCTAGGGCATCACTGTTGCCTCCCTCCCAGGTGTTAGTTATTGCTTATTTCAATAACCCATTCTGTCAGAAATCCTGGGACTGCTGTAAAGAAATGCAATTTATGATAGTACTGTAATTTACTTACCTGGTAAAGGTGATTGTATGAGCATGTCTTTGCAACATTTCCAAGTCCTCTCGGAATGGCAGCAGCACACCAGGACCGCACATGGACTGGACGTAAGGTTAAAGGCGATAACATCACCTACAATATCATCATTGCACATGGATCCATGACTGGGCATTGACAAACATTTTGTCGAACAACCAGACAGTGAAACCAGCAGATTGACCACATTTTGCAGTCGGCTGCTGGTTTTGTAGCAAAACAAGTATTTTCTTCCAATGGCTTTGCCCACTGAACCCCACCCCCTACACTGGGCTGCGTCCCCGCACCTCCCCACTTAGAATTCTCAGTTCTGAGTCGGATCTGATTTGGGGGTGGATGCAGGACCCCTGACAGACTATGCCAGGTTCCAGTGGGTTCCCTACAGTGATGTGGCACTGTTGTCGCTGTAGGGGACCACGCTGTTGAAATGTCACTGACAGTGCGGTATACCATGGCACACAATGCCGCAATCAAAATACCTAAAACAAATAACAATTTCGGTGAAAACACCATCTGACACAAATATTGAAAAACACAAAAACTGATATAAAAAAAACAGCAGGAGTTCTTTGTTTTGTTGGGGGCTCTGCCCCTCAAAAGCCCCGACCTGAGGGGCTTTGCCCTCCACACCTGTCAGTATTAATATATTCAACTCTGAGGGGATGTGGACCTTGGGGATGGTGAGAAACTCACGAGGGGGGAGATATCTTTAAAAAAAAAAAAATTCAGTTTCAGGGAACCAAACCCTGATCCCCAGATCTCCTCCACTACAGGAGCAAGTGCCTTGGCCACTCGACCATGGGAGCAGCTTGACCAGGCACTACACCTTCTGCTCTGTTATCCTGTCCCCACTACTGCTTTCCCTTCCCCACCTACACATACAGAGACAGGGATAGGCATAACTCTGTAACACTGTAATCCCCCCATCGATGCATAGGCTGCCGCTTCTGACATTCTTGACCATGATATCCTTGAGGCAATGTTTTGTAAATGATATTATGGGCTGATACGGGACTTGATAGGCTTACCAGCATGCTGTATGGGCTGGTTCATTAGAGTGTAGATGAGTAGGCAATACAACTTAAAGACCAATCTTGGGGTATGTGATTGCCTCCATTTATAATATTCTCTTCATCCTTCATCTCTAAATATTGGTTTGGGTCCCTTCCTCCATACCTCTTCTCCGTCTTCTCTTTTCTCCACCCATACTCTTCTGCTGGACAGTCTGCTTTTCTCCTATCACCTTCCCTCCCTCTGGATCATGATCCCTCCCACTCTCCATCTTTCTTCATCCCCCCTCTCATTTAAACACCAGCTAAAATGTCTGTCTGTCTCTTTCTGCTCCTTCTAGTTTCCCACCTGGCCTACCTCTGCTCAGCCCCGCCACACCTACATTACAGATTCACAGTCACCAGCTGTACTTCCACTGCCACTTCCTGTGTTAGACTTTATTACATAGTTGTAATTTATTTTTCCACTTGCACTGTTGTCACTTTATATATATATATATATATATATATATATATATATATATATGCTGTTAAGTGTCCTACCTCAAGGTTCTACCATTGTCTCTGTCCCTTTATTTTGTTAGATGTACACTCTTATGCAGTTTATTTTGTACCAAATCACTGAAGCTGGGTTTCATTTACTATTATGCAATGGGATGAGAAAATCCTGTAACCTCATAGGTCAAAACACATCACATGCCCGTGAGTGTATCCTACAATAACCCCCGGCTGAGGAATGGCATTTATAAAAAAAAAAAAAGCATAATTAAACACATTTCAAATTTATTTTAAAAATGAGTCCATTGTATAAAAGCAATAAGGAACTCCAGGGTGTGGGTTATTGGGGGAATTATCCACTTCTTGTGTGCTTAAGTCACGTGGCTGCCTCGTGTGACACACCACATAATGCATGGATGCTAAATCCCCAATAACCCTGTTATTGTTGCTTAACTGTACTCCTTTTCTCACCTCACCCTACCCTGGGTTGCATCTAGAAATAAGTCTTGGCTCTGTATGCTTTTCCCAGGTTTATGTGATAACAGCGATTGCAGAATAGCGATCATCATTAGGGTGAATGTACATCGCCGTAAATAAATTTCAGCGATGTACTCCCAGGTGAACAGCTAAAGGAAGCTGGGAACTTACAATATACATGTTAATGCAAGGGGGCTGTGGCCCCTGAACCCCACTACTAAAGAATTCACAACTCCAGGTGTGTGCATGTTGGGGGGGGGGGGTGTAAAAGCCAAAAAAATAACATTTTGGGCTGGGTGCAACAAAAGGTATCCGTGACCAGACCGGAAACTAGCACCCTTTGCAACCCAGCCCTGAACCCACCAACCACACCATAGGAGCAGCTTGGCAGCTCACCACCCCTCACAATCCTCTCCCTCCCACCCCTCGCTGAGCATGCTTGTTCCCCCGCGTGCATGCATGTAGCAACATTCTTTTGCCATATGCATGAATCCCCCCATCCAGTTGCCATCCCTCCTGGCTAGCCCTGATGACAGGTACCATGATTGAGTCACCGTTTTTGTAGGTGCCCAAACGCGGCCACCAATTTTCCAATGAATAAATTAATAAATATTCTATGAGTCTCATGTTTATGTCGATAACCAGTCCCAGCCAACTGTGTAAGAATCAATGCTTATCACTTACCTCCACTACTTCACCGCTTGGGAAGAACTGAATTGAGGAAGAAGGGATACCTGGGAGCTAAGGCAGGACCAGATTACAACTTTCTAGTGATATGTGCATTGTTAACCTATGAGGTGTATGTGACCCATTCTCTCAGGAATGCTGAGAATCCAGGTGGATGTTATATGAGGATGATTTTGCTACTAATTCCTAAAATGCATCCAACGGCCACACACTCAAAAACTGAGAAGTTCCCATGGGGCACATGGTGAGTCCCAAGGCAGATCTTTTTTTTTTTTTACCAATTATTTTACCAGGTAGACACACTAAGCTGAAAGCTTGTTTGCAGGTGCAACCTGGGAGCACGAGGAAGTTATGTGACTTGCTCATGGTCACACAGTATGCAAGTGGGGGCTGTGGGATTCAAACCCAGGTCTCTAGATTTACAGCTCAGCGCCTTAAACCACTGCACCATAGTGCCTCCAGATTTAAAACAAAAGGTCACCCAGCCCTGTGTCCAGTGCACCCTCTCTCCCCAATCTCCCCTGTATAATACATTTTGTAAGATCCCTGGTAGTCTTTTGTATCTCCCTTCCCCTGATCACCCCCAGTCCCCTGTATTATTCAAATTTCTGGTAGGCTGGTGCCCCTCCATACCGAGTGCCAAAGCCTCCTATGCATGTGCCACCCCACCCACCCACCTCACAGAGGACCCACCGCGCATAAAACCCCTTACCCCATTCACAGCGCACCAGTAATATTATAGTACACTGCACCTGGCAAAGTCCTCCCCTTACCTCCCCACATGGCAAGCATCTGACAGTTATATAGCAAGATTATGAGTACTGCACTTACTCACAAGCCTGGTCTGTGACTGTCAGATGGTGGCCAGGCTAGGTGGTGAGCAGAAGGCTTTGCTGCTCTTTGCTTTGCTATGTTATTGGGAGGCGGTGACTGGGGAGGTGGGGGCCCATGGGGGGGTCCTGCAGTGGAAAGGTGAGGGCATGGCACTCACACTGGGGCTTTAGTGTAGGGGGGTGCTAGCCCACCAGGGAGTTTAATTATTCAGAGGACCTGGGGCAATGTGGATGAAGGGGATCCACTAGATTACCAGGGATCTTACAATATGTATCATACAGAGCAATCAGGAGGAGGGGTCCACTAGACTTCCAGGGATCCTACAATATGCATCATACAGGGTGTGATCAGGGGGAGGGGCCCACTAGACCACAAAGAATATGCTACCACTTGGCACTGTGGGTCTGCTGCACACATGCAAATGAGCTCAAAATGAGCATGCGGATGGTACCTTAGTGCCCTGCATGTCCAATGAGCTAATTTACATTCTCAGGCTACATATATTCCACAGCATCCCTGGTCATATCCTGTTTCTAGCAACACTATCTTATGTGACTATCAGCAGGCTTTGTCCATGTCAGCATAGTGCATAACAATTTAGTGCTTGTGACAGGGTGCCCCCTGTTATGACATTGACCCTAGTAAGAAAACAAAGGTCTACCTTGCAGATTTCCAACCCCACCCCCCGGTATTGATGGCTTAGTAGCCGGTACAAAGGTGCTGTGATGTAGGATAAAGAAGTATTTTGAATGAGCGCTGGTGGTTTGGAGCTGCAACGTGCTCTGAATCATGAGGTGTGTGCACACATTGTGGCACTGGCTCCTGAATAGGAAGAGGATAGTGGAACGGAGTACATTGGTAAAATAACGAGCCCTCTGTAGCCCTGTAAAAAATGAAAGAAAACACTCTAGAACAAGAAAGCCCTAAAGCAGGGGTCCCCTTTCATTATAGAGTGTTTTGGGGATTTGGGGAAAAAGTATAGGGCTAAGAAAAGCCCGAAAGGAAAATAGGCCAAAATGAAAAGTGAAGCCGACGGGCCGACATTTCAGTCTTTGGTCAAGATAAAGCTGATCTTGAGAATACAGTAGTTGTGCACTGCAGCTTTTCCATATAGCAGCACAGAAGAAAATAATAGTGCTTGCTATTCACAAAAGGTCTTTGGGCTGTGTGGTTTCTAAATGAATAAAACATGTTTTGAGGTTATAAAATCTAAGCGGAGATACTAATATAAATATAAGTAGAGTCTCTAACGTGCCCTTCCCTTTGCAGTAAGCCCTGCAAGAAGTGTTTGGACGGCTGTTTCTTGCAAATAAACAAACAACATAAAGAGCTGTTTTTCACAAATAAAGACATAGGGCTGAAAGCTGCAGGGATAGACATAAGCAGCCTAGCCCTTCCTGGTAAAACAAGTAAGCGGTCAGCACTTTTGTTTCAAGGGTCCTTCTTTGTAGGCTTTGCTCGTAAACTCTAACACAGAAAGAAAACCAAAGGCCTAGTGTCTTACCTGACTGCAGGAATGCATGTGGGATTTTTTTAAGGGAGCAGCTGATGCCTTTGAAAAAACTTCAGAAAACACAATAGCTGGACAGAATTCAACTTGTATTTCACATATCATCTATAGATTTCTGCTCTCCATTATTTATTACTGAAGAAATTCCCACAAAATCAGGATCTTTATCCCTTAGAGCTCATCTGCCTCTATAACATACTCCCTACTTGACATCATAATGCTCTGTTGTGACATCACAGTCTGTTGCTATGAGAATAACTGTGATGTCACAAGCTCAGTATTATGAAATCAGGTTGGGAGGAAGTAATAGGAGCTGATGAACCCTCAGGGAACAGCTCTTCTGTTTTCATGCATTTGACCTCAGTAATAAATGATGGGGAGAAGAAACACAGAATTAATGAGAAATATAAGCTGCTTTGTGTCCCCATGTGATGTTCTTCAAAGTTCTTCTTGAGGTGTCAGTGGCTCTTTAAGGCAGCAGCGCCCTCTGCTGTCCCCTTCTTATACTACTTCATCTGTCAATCAAGAGTAACTAAGGAGGGTTCTTTTTTGGTTGCTATGTAATTAACTCTGTTTTAGGCTTTAGTGGCATTATGTTTAACTTGTAGGAAATAAAAGGTTTAGAAGGACATTGGGTGTCAGAAGATACATGTATGGTGGGTCACAAAATGAAGCTAGACTAAACCAGAGAGTTTCTTTTCTGTATTATGAGTTAAGGGCCAGGTCAGGTGACTCCACCAAACTGTATAAGAGCCTCCCACTAGAGGCATTGATTCAGGCAGGGTATTCAGCTGGAGGCTGACTGAGGTGAAAGTAAGACCATTTAATAGTGTGTGCTTGCTCACGATTCATTTTAAAGAATGGCAGAGATGCAGAAACTGTGATGAAAACAGTTGTTTGATTTGTTTTGACTAATCAGTTTACTTATTTCATCATCTGTTATTCAGAAAATAAAATGATAAATGCTCTCAAGTGTTGTTTTTTTGCACATTAAAGTTGTCTGCCTGTGTCTGATGTTCTTGAAATGTCACACTCTATGACAGTGCTGCACCGTCATGGCCAGATATTCAGTAAGTTAGCATGCTCCATCAGTGCATTCTAAGTGGCTGATTATTGCTCCGAGCTAGCTGTGCATTTTTTTGGTGCAGTGCAACAGGCTGTGATGTGATTGCAGCCAGCTCTGAATATGAGGGCCCAGGTATTTTACTGAAGGAGTCATTGCATTGTAGTACATTGTCATGGTCCTGTTTGGGGCTTGCAGTGATTATTAATAGACAACAAAATTGCACATTGTAATTCTTTGTTACCGATCAAGCAGTTAGACACTCAGGGGCCAGATATTCAAAACTTTGCACCGGGCAAAAAACGTTTATGCAGGTTTAGCGTGGGATTAGCGTGGGTTGCTGTATTCAAAAGTCCAAATAGCACGGGCAAACTGCATTAGCGCCGGGCAAAATCATAATGTGTGCAAAGGGCCAACTGACATGAATACAGGCTCAATGCTATATTCAGTGACTAGTGCCACGCAAAGTGGTTTTGCGTGACTTAGAGTGACACTTAGCGTGGTGCACATTACCGCCCAAGAAAAGCTTGTCTTAAACCTGGGCAATCAGCTTTGTGTGACACTTTGGGCTACATAGAGGAAACATGCTGCTAACTGATGGCATCACAATGATGCCATCATCTACCACCAGTCTCAGCCATGCCAGGCAGTAAGTGGTGAACCTGCCGCCAGTGGACAGCATGGCAGTGTAGCCATACAGCACACACCTGCGGACCACTCTTCTGTGGACACCAAGAGAAGCCAGCACACACATGCAGCACTGTGGGCATGGCAGATGTTGAGGGGAGAGTGCATAGGTGGCCAGGCTGTGCCACAGACCTGGTGTGGCCACAAGGCTGGGACACATCATGCAGTGCACATGGGCCAGTATTGGGACTACCCCAACACCCGTGTGCCTTCCTGATAATATATACCCCCCCAGCCACATACCACACAGCTGTACAACTGCCACAACACACAAAGCCAGACATGTATATGTCACTGTGAGTATCCCATGCCAGAGGTGCAGCATGTTTGGGTCACACAACAGTGTAACAGTAATGTCCACTCTCAGTAAACACCTGCATGTTGGGCCTCTTACTGTGTGTAGTGCAGTCATCATCATTGCCCTACACACCATAGGCATTGCTGTATCCACACACTACTGTCCCCCTTGCTACAGTAGTGTCTGCTGTGCACTGTAGCATGACATACAGTGTGATAGTTGCATGCAGCACCACCACCATCATCTGTGCCTATGCTGTGTTGTCCCAGTACAGCTGCAGGCAGCAGCACATGTGGAAGTACAGTGTTCAAAACTGTATAATATTCCCCAAACTGTTTGCACAGCGTTAACACGTTTATGGGGGTTTAGCACAGGGCTAAACCATTAGCCCGGTGCAAACTGCATGCAAATCAGGGCATAATGAGATGCTAATCTGGATGTTTGCCGGCAAACTACCTAAGTAAGCTCATTTGCATGACACTTTTAAATATGGCAAAGTTTAGCACAGGGCAAATGTATTTGCTCCGGGCTAACAGTTTAGCCCTGCGCTAAATCCGCACAAACGTGTTAGCACTGCACAAACAGTTCGGGGGATAGTTTACAGTTTTGCACACTGTACTTTCACAAACGCTGCTGCCTACAGCTGTACTGGGTCCATGCATTTGCTGGCACACACATTGGTCACATAGTCCACCTTTATCTACTTTCACATCACTGTGAACTGTGTTGCTGTTGTGGTTTGCACTTCCTGGTTGCTATATTCACAGCTGTGTTATTCCAGGGCTAAGTTTGCCCTGCACTCCCAGCCCAGTTTGCCTGGCCTCATTCCCACGCTGTATTCAGAAGCTGTTTGGCCTGGGCAATTCCTTTTGAATATGGCTTGCTTTGTGTTACGGGCTAAGTTTGCCCACCGGGCAGTGCTAATTTAGCCTCGGGGCAAAGTTTTGAATATCTGGCTCTCAGTATGTTCCTACAGGACAAGAGCTGCAGTTGAGTAAAGGTTTCAAAAGAAAAAGTAGAGCAACTTGAAGAAATTAAGGTAAAGTACAAAGGATTACTTTGATGCCTCTCAGTAGCATTGGTAGTTTCATCAAATACTTGTAGTTTGTGAACTGTAAATTAATTCAGAATTTACAGTGCATTAATATACAGTAGTTTTTCCATATACTGCATCCAACAGTGATTTCCAAGCAAAGTAATAGCATGGTATAGCCAAATTGAGATGCCACATCTCGTTTCCACTAGGGTCTTGCTACTGCTTGAGACAGCTTAATGTCCCTTAGTACCATTGGTAATCTGATGTTATAGCAAAGCTGTGCATTATAATGGGATCTGATAGAACATATGGGGAAAATAAAATCTTGGAGTAACAACTTGCAAACCTGGAGGTTGGAGAGTCTCAATACAGAAAGCCAAAAAAAGCTTAGGGCACAGTATAAACTGATACAATATTCTCCATATACAGTTGTATATATACATATGTAATTCAGACATCATCTATGCAGTTAATTAGATATTAAAAGAAAAGCTACATTGTCAGTGGAAAGATACACATGTGCTCACCTCTTTTTTATTACTGCAACACCAGCTGTGGCAATTGTGCAGTATTTTAGAGTTGCTGTTGATTTAAGGGATGCAAAACAAATCAAAAAATCTCATGGGAAAAATAAGCAATATGAACTAAACAACATAAGTGATACCTGTAGTATACTCAATTCACTGAAAACTGAATATAGTAAAGCTAATCTTAGTAACCCCAAATTCTCTCTGATACCAATGGTGAACTTTAAAATCTGTGCGCTTAGGCTATGACTACTGCAATATTTGACAAAATATGGGCACCTGCTGTGATTATGGAACAACAGTAATTCTAAAGGGCTATTGCTATAATTTGTTCAAGCTCTGGCTTTGATATGTAAAAAATATCTCTACTTTAAATGAGTTCAGTCAAAAAAAACCTCCCCCATGCCTTCTGTAGCTCCTGGGTACTTCAAGATAGCAAAATAATGTCACTACCAGGCAATCCTACATCTGGAGAAGCAACATTATGAATATTTATGGTTTGCCCAGTTGGAGAATAAATAATTCATAATACATATTTACCAATGACCCAGATGTGAATCTGAACTAATTTGCTTGCCAGTCAAAATACACATAGCATATGGACGAAACACAAACCAGCTGAAACTGAACAGTTACATGGATGTATACTGACTGAGGAGGTAGCTTATTAATGTTATGTAAAAATGTAAAACCACACAATCCAGGTCTCCTGGCTGGGATAAAATACATGCACACGAGGATCCTTTGTTAGCACTGTTCATCTGCACACGCACACACAAAATAAAAACAATTAATTGCCCATACGAAAAATAGGCCTAATGTTAGACTGACTCAAATCACTAATAATTAATAAATTGTCAACTTTGCATTAGTTTTGCTTTGGTTGAAATTTTCACATGCAAATGAGTTTATTGCTAACCCCTTGTAGAACAACCAACTGCTAACTAAGTCTTAATCCTTTCGGCAGTCAGCCATTTATTAATTTGTCTTCCACTTAAGAATGAACTAATCCTTATTAACTGAGAGTTTGCCATTTATTTATTATTATTTGAGATTAAGTAATGGCTCAGTTATTTTCAGTCACCTCTCAACTTGTTTAGCTTTGGTTGATAATTATTTATATTCTACATGTATAATGCACAGTTAGTTAAGAATAACTAATTCTCCACTATATTCAAAGAAAATGCATTCTGCATCAGAATGACGCAGAACTGTTCTACCAGCACTCTCGCCCTATTATGCACTCAATTGCAGTAGGGGGGACTGCATTCCTGTGAATTATCTGAAATACCACTTCTCTCAGTGCAGTTTAGCCCCTGCAAGGCATATTTTAAATCAAGGATGGAAATGAGAAAGGAAAAGTGTGGCTCACTGGAAATTGAACCTCAGACCTCTAGTATGCTGTTCTAGCACTCTAATCATTAAGCTACAGGCTCACATAGACAGAGTGTCTGAGTAACTTCCTTAAACCCACACATTTTTGCCATTTTGTGACATTTGGATCCCAAACTTTCTACATGTCCTTTTGGAGACCCCTCCTCATGAACAATATGACTGTCATTACAGAAATACCACCCAAAAGATGAATTCACTAAACAACTGTGAAATCACCTTTCGGGCAGAAGTTGCTTAATGACAGTCATATTGCTCATGGGGGGGGGGGGGTCCCAAAAAGGCCATGTTGAAAATTTGAAGTCAAAATGTGAAACAATGGCTGAGTTATGCATAAAAGTTGACACTCCAAATTGAAATATATTGTACTGTATTTACCTTAGTTTCTCAAATTGCAGTCACAAAATGTGTCTTTGATCGGGAGAGTGGATCTCAAACCTGGGACCTCTTCAGGTGAGTGAGGACGTGTGGGGGTATTAAGGGGATATGGGGAGGTGGGTGCATATTGGGAGGTCAGGTGGGGGTGTGTGGTTGTGATCAACAATGGATTTTGTCTACAGGCTAAAAAAATAAAGACATCAAGGGATGGTTTTTCTTGAGTGGGGGGGTGCCACTAGCCACCAATAAAATGGAGAACTGGGCATCAGGGATTGGGGAGGGAGGGCCACTAGACCACCATGTAATTGTTGTGTGGGGAGTGTGAGTGTGATAGGTGATGGCCATTTTGTTCTTTACAAGTTAAGCTCAGAAATTTCAAAATCAAGGTGTCCCAGTAAATAAGCAATTAAGTGATAGTAAAGCAAACTCATATATAGGCAGAACTGCTGAGCCTTTTTTTCATGGGCACAAAGTTGAAACGACTATTAAAATACATTGTACCATATTTACCTCAGTTTCTCACACTGCAGTCACTATTTCCAGCGGCAAGGTGTGTCTTCGATCAGGAGAGTGGATCTCAAACCTGTGACCTCTTCAGGTGGGAGAGAGTGGGAGAGGTGTCAAGGGGAGTGTGGGGAGGTGGGTGCACAGTGGGAGGTCGTGTGGGGGGTGCAGTGTGATCATCGATGGACTTTCATTTTACTGAGGAGGGTGACTAAAAAGGTGCAGCGTCTGCAAGAGAAGCCATATGAGGAAAGACTAAAGAAGCTTAATATGTATACCCTTGAGGAAAGGAGGGAGAGGGGGACATGATAGAAACTTTTAAGTACCTCAGTGGAATCAACAAAGTCCAAGAGTGTAGCAGCTTTCAGAAAAAGAGATGTGCAAGAACAAGGGGACAATTTAAAGATAGAGGGGGGATGGCTCAGGGGCAATGTGATGAAGTCTTTTTTCAGAGAGAGGGTGGTGGATGCATGGAACCGCCTTCCTGAGGAGGTTGTGGGGTCTAAAACTGTGGAAGAATTCAAAGCACATTTTCTTTACCTGGAAGGACACTACTTCTTTATTCAGCTGTGAGCTGTGTGAGAAATTCTATATTGCATTTGATATCTGCAACAAATGTGCACTTTTGCTTAATTCTGTGGGAGGTGAAGCTAACTACCCTTGGTAATTGCTTTTTATTCACATATTTATTTAGTGTTTAACCAAGAAGGGGCTTGCAAACTCTGTTTATCTTGTTAGTAACTTCAGAAGGATTTAAATACTACATTTGGGTAGATCTTTGGAGGTAGCTAGATTGTCTACTAAGATTTTCTGACAGTTAAACTATTTTTAAATAAATTACAGGTGGCTGAGGAGTTGAAAAAGAAGCTTGCAAACTCTGCTTATCTTGGAAGTAACTTCATAAGTGTTTGAATACTGCATTTTGGTTGTCCTTTGGGGGTAGCTGGACTGAGTACTAGGATTTTGGGACAGAAACTATTTTTAAATAATTTACTGGTGCATAGGAGTTTTAGTTAAACTATTATTAAAAATGTTACTGTGGTTAAGGAGTTGTCATAGAAAAACCTGCAGTGTGAAACAGGAAAAGACTGTCTATCAAGCAACAGAGGGAGGTGGATCTAGGTTTACGTTTGTTTGCTACAATTCTTAACATTTTCAGTGCAGGAAGAGTTAAAAGCACAGCTGACTTATTTTGGGGCTGACAGCTTTCAGAGCTCAAACCACCATCCCTGTTTTGGGGCTGGGGAGGTTTACCTGTGTCTGACTTGGATGTGTGGATTTTTCTCTGTTTGATTAGCAGGGTATTTTCTCTGTCAAATTGTTGGGTAGGGCATCTTGCTGACAGGAAGGCACTCATCGCAGCAGTGGGTCAGAGCTTTTAGCTGATTGTTTTGTGAGGGCACAGTTTAGGCCCAACCCCTTCCCACCCCTCACCCCACCCACCCCTGGAAATAGTTCCTTTATACCTGGGGTTCTGACATCATTTCCTCAAGAGTGCAAGGTGCATATCACTGTCATATGCTCTCTAGCACACTGCACTGACAATATAAGCATACACATTGTATAATATATATATATATATATTTCTATTTTACAAACCAATCACACACACACACACACACACACAAACGCGGGAGAGGCAATGGCTTGGGCAGCAGTCTTCCAGGAGTCTTTCTGGAGGCTGAGATGCTGCCCTATTTGCAGACAACTCTGCCCTGAGGAGGAAGTTGCCCATCTTCAGGCACACTGGACAGTAGTAGGGACCTTCCCCAGGCCACACTGGATGGTAGAAAGGAACCTCCCCCATCCAGGGAGCACCAGAGCCACCACCACTACCTCAGAGGTTGTGAAGAAAGCACAGCAGTTGGACCACAGTGGGCTCAGGAGGGTGAGGATGGTGGAACAGAGGCACACCCAGTCAGTTGTTCCACACCACAACCATACACCTTTCTGAGGAGTAGCCCCTGTGGATGCACCCACAGAGGAGACTAAGGAGGCTGAGGACAACTGTCACAAGGGAGGCCCACAGGAAGGAGGCAGAGGACACCACAAGGAAAGGAAGCAGCTCCTGGTGGGGACTCAATTATTAGGGATAGAACTGGGGAGCAGGAAAACTGAAGTAAGGTGCCTGCCTGGTGCCATGGCTTGGAGAGACAGGAAGCACATCCTCAGGATCAGCGAACAGCTGCATGGGAGTCTGAGCTGGACGTCATTGTCCACCTAGGGACAAATGACCTGGCTAATCATGAGATAAGAGCAGTGCAGAAGGACTTTGTAGAATTGGGGAGGGGCCTAAGACAAGTAGCACACACAATATCCTTCTCTGAGGTGCTGCCTGTCAATGGCATGAGTGAGGCTAGGGTACTTTGAACCATGAAGTTTAATGAATGGTTGAAAAAATGGTGTGGTGCACAGGGGTTTGGTTTCATTGGGGACTGGAGTTCCACCTGTAGGGACACCAGCCTATACTGGCAGGATGGTCTGCATCTGTCCAGGAAGGGAACAAGTCTTTTGAGCAATCGATTTAAATGCTTCATTGGCAAGCTTTTAAACTAGTCAAGGGGGAGGGCACTGATAAGCAGCTGGAAAATCCCAGCCTCTCCCTACAAAACAGGGTACTAAATGAGAAAAAAGACAGAGGTAGACAGGTCAGTGGGGGATGCTGCAAAAGAAGGTAAAGCCATCAAAAAATGGAGAGCAATGAGTACCAATGCCCGTAGTCTGAGTAACAAGTTTCCTGAATTAGTGGCCTTGATGGAGGAGGAACATCTGATATCGGCAGTCACAGAACATGGTACACACAAAACCATGACTGGGACATAAACATACCAGGATACACTATCTACAGGAGGGACAGGAGGGTAAAAGAGGAGGAGGAGTAGCTCTTACATAAGGGAAGGAATCAAAGCAACAGAGCAAAAGGGAAAACAGGGAGGAGAAGAAGCACTGTGGGTAAATTTGGAGACTGGAATGGCACCACAATCCACACAGGGTTAGAGACAGACCCTCTCTCAGGGGAGGAAATGGACAAGGAAATGATAGAAAGAATACTAGAATGGCAGAAAAAGGGGAGATATTGCTGATGGGTGATCTGAATATGCCAGATGTTAACTGTAGTGCAGTTGCAGCAGCCACTTCGAAGAGTGGGTTATTCTAGATGCCCTACAAGGGCATGCCTTAGACAACTAGTATTGGAGCCCACTTGAGAGGGAGCAATCTTAGACCTGGTTCTCTCAAATGGAGATGAAGAGAGGATCACAGATGTAGAAGTGGTAGCATCTTGGAACTAGCGACCATCAAGAGTATGGTTCTACATAAACACAGCAATAGAGTCAAGCTATACAAAGGCAAAAGTACTGGACTTTAGGAAGGCTGACTTTGCTAAAATGGGTGAGTGCCTAAGGAATGCACTAGCAAATGGGCAGGAAGGAGGGGTGAAGAACAATGGGGAATAATAAAACTGCCATCACAGAGGTAACAGGCTTTGTGAAGCAAATTAACAAATGAAATGATGTAAGAAACCACTATGGTTCTCAAAGGAAGTGGCAGTGAAGGTTCAAGAGAAAAGAAAGCATTCAGGAAGTACAAGGAATCACAGAAGGAGCAGGACAGAGAACTGTATCTAGTTAAAGCAAAAAGGAAGCTGGAAGGCAGTCAGAACAGCAAAGGCCCAAACCAAGGAAAAGATAGCCAACTCAGTTAAGAAGGGGGATAAAACCTTTTATAGGTACATCAGGGAGCGAAGGAAGACCAAGGGAGGGCTTGTGAGGCTTAATAAAGAGGAGGGAGGGTGGGCAGATGGTGACTGTGAAAAGGCAGAGATACTAAACAAATGTTTTTGCTCAGTATTTACAAAGAAAGTGGGGGAGGTACCTAAAACAAACAGTAGAAACACTCTGGATACAGAAGTTGATACCAGCCCATTTACAGAAGAAAGGGTTCTGAAAGAACTCTTAAAACTGAAGGTGGACAAAGCAATGGGGTCTGATGGGATTCTTCCCAGAATTCTAAAAGAACTAAGGGTAGAACTAGTGATACCACTGACTACCCTGTTTAACAAATCATGGGAGGATGGGGTGGTACCCAAGAACTGGAGGAGGGCAGATGTGATAGAACTGGAGGAGGGCAGATGTGATTCCCCTTCACAAAAGTAGGAGCAAGGCAGAAGCAGAAAACTACAGACCTGTTAGTTTAACCTCAGTGGTAAGGAAAATGATGGAATCACTTCTGAAGGAAAGAATTGTTGAGTATCTAGAGGCCAGAGGGGCTCAGGACCCAAGGCAGCATGGATTCACAGCGGGAAGGTCATGCCAGACAAATCTGATAGATTTCTTTGACTGGGTGACCAAAGTAGTAGTAGATCAGGGAGGGGCTGTGGACATGGCCTACCTAGACTTTAGCAAGGCATTTGACACAGTCCCACACAAAAGATTAATATAAGGTTATCCAGCCTGGGAGGGTCCCAAGATGACAGCTTGGGTAAAGAATTGGCTGGAGAATAGGACACAGAGAGTAATAGTAAATGGAGTCCACTCTGAAGAAAGGGGGTTACTAGTGGGGTACCACAGGGTTCAGTATTAGACCGTCCTCTTCAATGTCTTTATAAGCAACATTGCAGAGGGACTGGAAGGAAAGTATGTCTCTTTGCAGATGACACAAAGATCTGCAACAGAGTTGATGCACAAGGGGGTGGAAAGGATGAGAAGGGACTTGGCAAGGTTAGAGGAATGGTCAAATGTATGGCAGCTTAGATTCAATGCTAAGAAGTGCAAGGTAATGCACCTGGGAAACAAAAACCCAGGGGGAAGAGTACACAATGGGGGGTGAGATACTAACAACAACAAAAATGGAAAGGGACCTGGGGGTAGTCATATCAGATGACCTAAAGGTGGGCAAGCAATGTGAGAGGGCAGCAAGGAGGGCTGGGGGGATACTGGGATGCATAGGGAGAGGCATCACCAGTAGAAAACAGGAAGTTATAATCCCTCTGTACAGACAGTTGGTGAGACCCCATCTGGAGTACAGCATGCAGTTCTGGAGATGCAATCTCCGCAAGGACATAGACAGGATGGAGGCTGTCCAGAGGAGGGCAACTAAAATGGTGCAGGGTCTGCACCGGAAGACATAAGAAGAAAGACTTAAGGAGCTGAGTATGTATAGCCTCGAGGAAAGGAGGGAGAGGGGGGACATGATTGAAACTTTCAAGTATCTCATGGGAATCAACAAAGTCCAAGAGGGTAGCATCTTTCAAAAAAAGAGGTGTGCAAGAACAAGGGGGGCACAATTTGAAGATAGAAGGGAGGCGGCTCAGAGGTAATTTAAGGAAGTATTTTTTCACAGAGAGGGTTGTGGATGCATGGAACGGCCTTCCGGAGGAGGTTATGGAGTCAGAAACAGTGGTGGAATTCAAGCATGCATGGGGCAGTCATAAGGCAATTCTAGAGGGTGGGGGTAGGAAGAAGTAGGCTGCTGGTTAACTAGGATCTGCAGCTTATCCATTAGGTAGGGAAATGGGCAGACTGGGTGGGTCAAGCGGTCCTTATCTGCCATCAAAGTCTATGTTTCTATGTTTCTATGAATGCATGGGACAGACATAAGGCAATTCTTGTGGGGGGTAGGAAGAAATAGGCTGTTGGTTAACTAGGATCTGTAGCTTATCCTGTAGGTAGGGAAATGGGCAGACTAGGTGGGCCAAATGGTCTTATCTGCCATCAAAGTCTATGTTTCTATGTAAGTAAAAAAATATATTTTATTTTATTTTTTTTATTTTAGTTTTTGTTGACCGTGTAAGTGCACTAGACAAATCCTGCCTATTTTCAGGCACAACCCGGGGGAAGGGGATACAGATGAATGCCAGCTGACCTTGAACCAGATTAAGCTGTTGACATTGATAGTTTACTTATTTTCATGATTCAAATAACCATGGAAGGGTGGGGGATGCCATCCACCAACAACAAGATGAAGAAAATGGCCATTGGGGATCAGGGAGAGAGGACCACTAGACCAGCAGGTAATTGTCATGTGGGGAGCGCAAGATTTTTTTTTCTTTAGTGGTTAAAAAACATAAAAAAGACATCAAGGGAGGATGCCACTAACCATCAACAAGAAGAAAGAATGGGCATTGGGGATCAGGGAGGGAGGGAGGGAAGACTACTAGACCACCACGTAATTTCATTCATTAAAGCTACTAGTATACTTTGCCGCAATCTGCGTGTTCCACGGGTAGCACTATACATTTGCAAACTGAGGGAAAAGATTTATGTTTCACGATAGAGCCAAACCCTTTCTCGAAAAATGCTGCAATTTGTGGCAAAGCAATGGCTCTCATAAAATAAACGCATTGTATTAAAAAACTAACCCCAGAATCTGATTCCTCGGGCTCCAAATTGGTAAACACAACTGTTGGTGTTTACCAAGTGGCAGTATTTTTTAAAGTGTTTACATTTGTTTGCCTCACTAACTGAAAACAAGATGGTTAAATCTAGAAACAACATTCCACATTGCAGAAAAACATACCACATTCAGGGGAAAAAAATGTTGTTTCAAGTGGGACATCTAACTTTTCCCATAGGAAATAATGGAAAACTTTGAAATGTAATAACTTTTGAGCAGATTAACATTTTTCCACCAAACCTTCAAAAGGCACATCTGTGAATCAAGCCCTATATACCATAATAATGTCAGACCAAATGCCCAAGCCATATCTGAGAAAGTGTGTAACAAAGAATTTACACAAAAATGGTAATTTTCAAATTTTTTGACACTCTGGGCCCGATTCCAAAATGACTTATGCACGGTGCAAGGCACTTTACACCAGACCCAATGGCATAAATAGCACCTTGCACCACGTGTTCCACAAGTTGCTATTCCAAGTTGTGGCTTGCACCATGCCACATGCAGGTTGGGCCAAAGGTGGGGTATGCCACCCACTATGCCTGCAACCCACTGCAGCATGGCACAAGGGTGGGTTATGGCAGCAACTGTGCCCTATTCCAGAAGGGAGGCTGCCACAACCCACTATTGCCATTCCAAGACCTGCTATGGTGCTACGGACTTTGACCAGCATGGAGGTAGTCTAATGGGTATCTGTCATTGCTAACTGATGGATGCCCATTCTGCAGGGCCATGGGAAGCACATATCCCTGCTCCACAAAACCCCCAGCAAGGTCATGTCCCCCACCCCTCGAATGTCGGGGACCACTGTGGTCCGTTTCCCACATTGCCCCCAAATGCGTGTGCCACCTGGCCAGCCCTCCATGCCTCCAGGTGGTTGCAGGTGTGTTTCAGGGTAGGGGGGGCTTTGGGGGGGCAGAAAATCACAGGCCGCAACCTGCAGAGCCCAGGTCCATTATACCATTCCTGTAGCACCAGCCTGTAGCTGCCGCAAGTAGCAGGACATAGATGCTGGGGACCCTGCCTGTCTTGAAATGTGACTCAGGGTCCCCGGAGTAGCACCACATGGTGCAACTCACATATCCCTGTGAGTTGCGCCATGTATCTTGGAGTCGGGCCCTCTGTATCTCCTCACCTGCACATCCAACTGGAATGAAACGTGCTACATCCACAGATCTTTGGTCCTTGATGGAGCTAGAAAAATGTCATACAAATCAATTGAACTATTGCAAAGTTATTAAAGTGCAAAATTTAGGGTTTAACATAGAAGTGACCGTCGAACCCTAACTATACTGGCACAACTGCGCCCCTATAATAAATTCTATGGAAAAAAAACTTTGTTAACACACCACTAGGGTTCCAGCATCAAAAGTAGGGAAATTAGATGTAAGGGTTATGAACCCTAAGATGACACCCTCACCCTCTGATTCCAACACTAACACCCCACCCCTACCCTGCATGCAGGAACAGGCATGAGGGGTGTGCCTTGTGGTTGCCAACACTAATGCTTACTCCATTCAAAGAGTAAATAAGCTTAGATGGGAACATAATAACAGAATGGGGTGAGCATTAGGATTCACAACCCCAAGGCACACCCCTTTATCACCATCAGTACAGAGATAGACTGGGGGGCAAAAATACTGGCAACAAAAGGTAGGTGTGATTAACTTGAGGTAATGGAGGGAGGTGAATTGGGATAAAGAGGGAGTGAGGTAGAAGGAAGGGAAAAGCAAGGGAAGAAAATTGAGGGGGGGCAGCCTTATCCAACTAGGAGTGGAACCCCAGAGGTATGAACAATACTCGTTGTAAACCAAGCTAGTACAATAGGCTATTGGCATGCCTAAGGAGGGGACGCAAGGGGGGAAGGTTAAAAAGTGGAAAATTTAAGATAAAGAAAGGGGAAGATATTAGAATAAGGAAAAGGAGTTGGGTCAGGTGCAATTTCAGGAAGGGGATATGTAACATCAAAGAAAATGGCTCAACGAACAAGTTAATGTGGCAGAGTGGATATCTACAGGGAAGGAGTTCCAAATGTTTGGGAAGTGATAAGAGAAGGCTGCTCTTCCGGAGTTATTACAGCAATGACCTAGAATTTGGCTGGAGAACTACAAATATATCACGCAGAACTGACTATGGTTAATGCAGTATAAATTTGTCAACAACATGTATTGGATGCCACAGAGATTGTACAAGATTGGTAGGGTTTCTCAGCCTCTATGTAATAGATGCCATCAGGAGGAAGACTCCTTAAAGTACATTTTTTGGGATTGCCCTCCAGTTAAAGAGCTTTGGGAACTGATTATGCCTAAGGTTGACCCGTTGCCTGGCATAGCAGAGTTATTTATCCCAGAGATTTGTCAAGTGGGGGATTATAGGAGGATCAGGGTAAAACAAAGGAGGTACTATATGGCATTAATCTTCTCCTCCCTTAAACAAGTTATTTTGAGGAATTGGTTAAATGACCTACCTTTGAGTAACTTGGAGCAGCTGAGAGAATTGTTTTCAAATGTTAAGGTGGAATAAATGAGAGGTAGCATAAGAAACACCCTTCCCAGGTATGTTAAGACATGGGATAAGCTGCAAACTCTATATCTGTCTCAGGTCAGGGCTCTACCATATTGATGGCATCTATCCAGGAGGATGATTCCTTATACAGGTTGATTTATATGTGAAGGTATCTGTCGTGTTGTCTCCCTAAGTGAAAGTCTGGAGTTATATAGCAAGGTGGGGAAAAGGGGGAGGGGTTGGGGGCAGGAGACCCTTGTCTTGACTGCATGTTTTGATTCTTGTATTGTTTTACTGTGTACCTGCCCTATATACAAGGAAAACAATAAAGCTGAATTTCAAAAAAAAAAAAGAGAAGGCTTCTCTCCCTGAAGTAGAAGTATGAGAAGGGAGGATAAGGGTTCTAGGGGGAGTTATGGAGGGAGTGTGGAGGTTGGAGAGACAGACAGGAGGGTGTGGAGATATGGTGGCATGGAGCCAAGCCAGAAACTACCAATCAATGAGGCAGTATTGGCAGTGCATCTGTCCCCAAGAGAGGGGAAGGAGAGAATGGTACAGAGGTCACAGTGGTGAGTACATAGTGGGCAGGCAAGATGAAAGTGATAGAAGAAGTTGAATAAAGTGTCCAGTCTGGTAAAGATGGATTTGGGGACAATACTAAATACTACATCACCAAAGTCAAAGATTGGGAAAATCATCTTCAGGACGATCTCTTGGTGGGCCAGCAGGGGAAGACAGCTATGGTGTCTATACAGAGCTCCTAATTTGGGAAGAAACTTCTTATGGATAGCATCCACGTGACAAACAAAGTTGAGATTCTTGTCAAGCCAGAGCCCAGGGTGGTTGAAGGAGGAGACATCCTAAATTATAGAACCATCAAGGGTAATAAAGGAAGGTGTGGCAGTAGCCTGGCCAGCTTTTGCTGGGCGCTAAAGGTCATAGAGACTGTCTTTTTTGTTTGCATTTAATGACATTTGGTTAGAATGGAACCAGCACTAGATATTGCTAAAATCCAGTAGGAGGCTGGACGCTTTATCAGAGGGGGAAGTACCAGAGGCAAACAAAACAGTATCATCCACATACAAGTGGATGTTTGCAGATGAGCAGACAGCAGGTAGATTATTTAGAAATATTGAAGAGTACCAGCCCAAATACTGAACCTTGAGGGACACCTGTGTTTATTGGTAGGGGGGATAGGGAGTTGCCAGTCCTGACTGATTGAGACCTATCTACGAGATAGGAACTAAACCAGTGAGTGTCAGACTCAGAGAGACCAGCCACTATAAGCTTGTTAAGAAGAAGTGAGTAAGCAACAGTACTGAAGGATTTGGCCAGGTCGACAAAGATGGCAGATGTGATGCATCCCTGATCCATACCACAGAGAATAGAGTCAGTGAGCCAAGGAAGGGAGGTCATGGTGAAATGGGCCTTATAGAAGCCTGGCTGGAAATGGGTGAAGAAGGAGAAGGTTGATCCATAACTAAGTGCACTTGAAGTTTAGCCAAAACTGGAAGAAGAGATATCGGGCAGAAGTTACAAGGGTTAGAGGAGTCACCATCCTTATGAAGAGGGATGATAGTGGCAACCTTCCAGGTGTTAGGAACTGTAGCATGTGAGAAGGAGAGATTCAGGAGAGAGGAGGGAGGGAGAGCTATAGCATGGGCCAATAGGTGCAGGAGCTTGGGGTCAAGCCCATCTGTGCTTTTGCCCTTGTGGGGGTTAAGGTCTACAAGGGCTTGCAGGGGGTCAACGGGGGAGGCTGGAGGGAAGGAAAAGCAAAGTGAGAAGGAAGTAGGTGAAAAAGAAGCTGGAGGAGGGGGGCTGAGGGGAGTATAGATGCAAGATGGGTGGGAGCACAGGTGGTGAAGGAAGTGTTGAATTCAGTAGCTACAGTGGAAGGGTCTGAGGTGGTGATGTCACCCACTTTCAGAACTGGGGGTGGAGATTGAGAGGGGAGAGAGAAAAGAGCATGGACAACCTTCCAGAATTTAGGGGGATGTTAAGGTTTTCTTGGAAGATGGAGGTGAAGTAATCAGCTTTTGCAAGACAGTTAGTCCAGGTGCAGGAGTTACAGAGGGCATGATATCTAAGCAAGTCGCCAAGAACATCAGAAGCTTTGTATGCCTCCAGTCCAGGTCACAAGCATGCTGTCAGGTCAGCAGTTCAGCTGAAACCAGGGGAGGTGAGAGCCTAGAACCCTAGTCCTCCTAAAAGGAGCATGCTGGTCCCAAGCAATTAGGAACAGTGAAATAACTCAGAGCTGAGTCAATAGAGGAGGCATTAATAATAGGAGACCAGTCAGCTCCAATAAGTTCCTAGTGAAGGGAGGACAAGTCTAAAGATCTTATGGAGTAGAATTGGAGGATAGTTGGCGGGGCTTTGGGTGATGGATTTAACGAATACAGTAGACCATGTGGTGATCACTGAATGCATCTGGTAAAATTCCTGAAGTAATTACCCGGTGGGGATGAGATGAGAGAACCCAGTTAAGCAAGATATGCTTTCTTGACCTGTGGTTTAAACACGTAGGTTTGGGGATTAATTTTTTTAGATTCAGGGAAGAGAAGTGGTTACACATTTTGGATTGGTAGCTGGACAGCCAGTTGATGTTGAAATCACCAAGGATGAAGAGTTCACCAGTTGAAGAAAGAGAGAGAGATGAGATTAGAGAAGAGGTTTATGATGGAGGAGGGGGGAAAGGAATTAAGACTAGGGCAGCAGTAGACACCACCCACAAAGATAGGTAGGGAGTAAGGAAGGGACAGTTTTAGTAACAGAAGTTCATAGGCAGAAGTGAAAGAGGATGAGATGTGGATGGTAAACTGAATGACAGAGGAAACAAAAATGGCAACTCCCCCTCCCCTGGTGGACCAATTCTGCCAAATAAGAGAGTAACCAGGGATAGAGATTGCAGTGTCAGAGATTTTAGAGGTGATCCATCATTCAGTGATGATCAGTACACAAGGTTTCAAGATAGTCATAGGGGGTTGGAGTAGGTCAATCTTAGGGAGAAGGCTCCTGATGTTGAGGTGGACTATTTTTAGTCCTTTTGGGAGGTCAATGGGGAGAGGAATGGATGGCCTGGGGTTTGTTTCAATGTCAGCAACTGAAAGGAGTAATAAAATGATGAGTAGTTTAGAGAGGAGAGATATGCATCTATGAGGAGGGGATGACTTATGAAGAGAAGTGGGGGGCTGATTGTGGTGGAAACTGATATGGATTGGATGGTGCGAATAGCCGCTAAATGAAGTTTGGACTAGAGGCAAATGGATGAACCTGGATGACAGGATGAGAGGACATATGAACATACGAACATACAAAATTGCCAGCCGATACAGGCAATTCGGTCTATCTAGTCTGCTCAAGTGCACAGCACTTCAGTCCATTAGACTGTGGCTGCCCCCCTCCTCATATGCCCTTCCCCCCTGTCTTACACCCCCTTCTGGTTTGTACCCTCTCCTTGAATTTGTTCAACCCCTCTCTGAAACCCCAACACTCTGCAGTGATATAGCTTCTTCTGGTAGAGCATTCCACTCTGCCACCATCCTTTCTGTGAAATAGTGCCTCCTCCATTACCTCTTGAACCTTCCCCCTTCCAACTTCATAGGGTGTCCCCTGGTTTCCCTTCCACCCTTCAGAATGAGCATACACCAATTGTTTACTCTGCTCA
This sequence comes from Neoceratodus forsteri, assembly GCA_016271365.2. Taxonomy (NCBI): domain Eukaryota; kingdom Metazoa; phylum Chordata; order Ceratodontiformes; family Ceratodontidae; genus Neoceratodus; species Neoceratodus forsteri. The sequence goes on from CM028129.1 coordinate 33,147,186, forward strand.
AACCCTTCAGGTACTTGAAGGTCTCAATCATATACTCTCACCCTTCTTTCCTCCAGGGTATACATATTGAGCTTTCTCAGTCTCTCCTAATATGGTCTGTCCCCCAACCCCAGGATCATTTTTGTTGCCTTGCGCTGTACCCCCTCCAGTAGTTTGATGTCCCTTTTCAAGAAGGGGCACCAGAACTGCATGCAGTATGCTAGGTGTGGTCTTACCAGGGACCTGTACAGGGGCAAGATGACCTTCCCACTCCTAGAAGTAATTTCCCCTTGCTATACACCCTAGCATCCTGGTTGCCTTCCCTGCTCCTTTCCTGCACTGAGCAGAGCGGTTCATCTCCCCGGTTACCAGCACTCCCAGATCCTTCTCCTCCTCCTTGGATTTTGTTAACAGGACAACCTCCAGCCAGTAATTATGTCCTGGGTTCTTGCCTCCTAAATGCATCACTTTGCACTTCTTGGCATTGAAACTGAGCTGCCAAGTGTGAGACCATTCCTCCAGTTTTGACAAATCCTCCTGAAGTACTTTTGCTCTCCCCCCCTTTACCTCAGCACAAATCTTTCTGTCATCTGCGAAAAGACTGATCTTGTCCTTAATCCCTACTGGAATGTCAGTTATGAAAATGTTAAACAGAACTGGTCCCAGCACCAAGCCCTGTGGAACACCACTTGTTACTACCCTTGGTTCAGATGCCACCCCCACTACTACCTTCTGCTGTTTACCCTGCAGCCAGTTCTCAACCCATCTGACCTGTTTCTTACCTGCTCCCAGACTCTTCAACTTTCAAGTCAGCCTACCATGTGGCACTGAGTCAAAGGCCTTGCTGAAATCCAGGTAGAGGACATCCACTGCATGTCCCCTGTCCAGTACCCTGATAACCCTGTCATAAAAATCAACCAAGTTCATCTGGCAAGATCTGCCTGAGACAAACCCAATTCTGCCTGCTGCCCTGGAAGTTGTTATCCTCAAGAAATTGCACCAGCCTTTCCTTGAGGATTGTCTCTATCAGTTATCCCAAAATTGCAGTTAGACTTACCTGTTTGTAGTTCCCTAGTTCGTCCTTGGGCCCACTCTTATGGAGAGGTATCACATGTGTTTCCCTCCAGTCCCTGGGCATGCGCCCTGAGATCAGAGAGGTACTGAACTCTGCCAACTCTCTCAGATCCTGGGGGGACTCCATCTGACTTGTCCACCTTCAGGAACTTAAGGTCCTCCTTCACTCTTTCCATTGTGATTTCCCCATCTGTGGTTGCTTCTCCCCCACTCTCTCCCACCTCGACCTTCCTCTCAGGTATGGCCCATCCCTCTCCTTGGTGAAGACTGAACAGAAGTATTCATTAAGTACTTCTGCCTGCTCAGCCCCCTTTTCTACCCACCAGCTTCCCCTCCTGATTCTAACAATTGGATCATTGTTCTTCCTCTTCTCTCTAATGCAGTGTCAGTGGCTCAGCAGATAGCACACTCACCTCTAAGGCTGGGAGATCAGTAGGCTGTGGGTCCTATCCCCACACTAGGCACTTGGGTTAATATCCCAGTACTGACACTGTAGTGCAGCATGAGGGGGGTGCTGCACTCCTGAGGTGCCATCTTTTGGATGAGACATTAAACCGAGGTCCCATCTGCCTGTTCTGGTGGTAGTTCATGTGGATGTTAAAGATCCCATGGCACTTCTCAAAAAGGGCAGGGGAATTTCCCTGGTACAATCGCCAAATTTCTTCTACTCACAAAAAATACCACCAACAGCTTAATCTGGTTCAAGGTCAGTTGGCATTAATCTGTATCCCCCTCCCACAGTCATGCCTGAAAATAGGTAAGATTTGTCTAGTGCACTTACCCAGTCAACAAAAACTAAATAAATAAATAATATATCTGAAGAAATCCTTTTCTCCTCCTTTGATCCCCTGCACTAACCTTCGTTCCCTAGCCACCTTTGCTGCCCTAACCACTCTGCTCACTTCTGTGGATTTCTTCACATATTCTTCTTTGTCTTCTGCCCTGTTAGATGTAGCTCCAAAATGCATTCCTCTTTTGGCTCACCTTTTCTGCTACCTCTCTACTCATCCAACTAGGTTTCTTGGTTCTGGCTTTCTTGCTCTGGCTCTTAAGACAAGTTTTAGTTGCTTCAACCAGTCCTATCTTGATGACTGCCAATTTCTGGGTGGATGCTTGCCATATGTCTTTCCAGTATGTTTCCCATCCTGCCATAGTCCTCCCTTTTGAAGTCCAGGACCATAGTTTTCGTAGTGACTACTTCACTACCCAGGTTGACTGAAAACTACACTGTGTGGTGGTCACTGCATGCCAGAGGTTCCTCCACCCTTACATCCCTGACCTATTCCCAATCTTCCAGTGCCAGGTCTAGTATAGTCTGCTCCCTCACTGGCGCCATTACCCACTGGGTAAGGAAGCCATCCTGTTATGCTTCCAGGAGGATCTGCTCCCTGGTGCAATTTGTTGCTGGGATGCTAAAGAGGAGAAGGGGAGGAGCCATGAAGGAAAAACGATAGGAAAAAAAGAGAAGATCTCACTCAAGACATAGCATTTGATCCATTAGTTTGATGGGAAACTTCATGTGATGGGAGAAATAATATAGGGGAAAAACAGGTTCTCAAATACAAGCTAAGGATAACGTGAAAGTTCCCCACACTGAAAAGAACAATGATTTGGACTTGCATTTGGATATTCTAGGTAAGGAAATAGCCATAATAAAAAAAAATAATTAAAGGAAGTAACACTGAACCCTGAAAGAGACTCCCCCAGCTTAGGACAATAGGAAGAAAAAATTACAATGTATTCGACCCTGAAAACAAAATTAGTGGAAAGGAAAGACTGGAAAATGAAAGGAGTTATGAAGTAGTATGGCAGGACAGTAATAACAAAGAGTGGGGGCTGGTAGAGATAAAATTAGTTTGGCAATTGAACAACAGACAGAAATAACTGAAATATATCCAATGTTGAGGCTCTATGGGCCTCCACTATGAGGGAACATTTCCAAAGGGAATAATAAAATTTAGCTTATTGAACAAATTAAGAAGGATATTGACTTAGAATTGCTCCCCTCGGATGTAAAAGTAGTTAAGGAATATCAGATGGATGATGCATCATTGATTGATGTTTTTTGTACAAACCAGAGAATTGCAAACTAGATCTGACTAAATGGGAAGTCTCTTAGTAAGAAAGGGGTGAAAGTTTTCTTCCCAAATAGAAGGCTATTTAATTTAATAGATGGAATGAAACAAGAGAAGGAGTATCTGACTTGTCTTACACTATTTGGAATGGACCTAATTCTAGTGGAAACAGATTATAATGTAAAATATGTGCTGAGTAATTTATTTGAAAATTTCCTTAGAGTACGAATAGGCCATGATGATATTCTAGATAAACATAAAAGACAGCATGGGAGACAAATAGATATATGTGTAAAAGAACAACTTCAGGCAGAAGAACTCCTAAGTAAAGTGGGAATTTTAGATGGCATGGGACTCTTTCTAGTGCAATCTGAGATTTTGTCACCTAATAGGAAGCAGGCTGATTGTATGAATTTTAACAACTTTAGCCCCATTATGCTGGCCAATAAGTTCAAAATGCTATCAGGTTATGAGAATTGACTTAGCCAACCAGAAGCTACACACAATTTGAATGAGAGCTCCCAAAAAATGATGTACCCATGAACTCTAAAGGTAACAGGAGTAATGAAATTAAGTTGAATAAGATAAATATCTCATGAAATAAAAGTGATCTATCTCCAAAATTCACTGATGATGAATGTTTAAACTTTGTTCCCAAGGCTGATCTTGTATGTCTTCGAGAATCTTGGCATCTGGCAGATAATAATATTTAGGTAAATGGGTTTGAATTATTTGACTTTCTAGGAAACAGACACCATAAGCTGGGAAGATGCACAGGGGGTGTAGCTATATATGCTAAAGTGGGTACTTTTTCTAGAACTAAGTGTTATAAAAAGTCCGACATTTGTATTATATTATTGGTGGACCAACAAGAGTATAAGCTGCTGGAGGTAAATTGTTATATTCCCCCAAAATCATCCAATTTTTAAAAAACAGAACACCTGGAAGTCTCTCGTTGTTATACATAAGAGTTGAATATTAACTTTCCAGACAGAGATCTTCTCTTATTAGAAGATTTTAATGCAAAAATCGAAGATTTTGATGGGTTATTAGATAATTCAATAGTAGCTTATGTAATTAATTTATCAATCTCCACCATAGCTTCAGGAGGTCCAGAATGTAGCTTTTGCAGGTTCCTCAATGCTGTACTACCCAGGGTCAATGATCCTTCACCCCTAGGGCTCCCTCATGCCTGAATGGTCTCAGCACCACCATCACCTCACCTCCCACCCTGGGTATGTTCAAAACCAGGCTCCATCTCCATCTTACTGCCTCCAGCTCTTGTGATTGCCCTGCATAAATCACACACACTTGCCATTCTCCAACAACCTTCCTTCCCCCCTCACAGCACTTATCCCCTATCATTCCTCCCCATTTCCTCCTCCCACTCCCCTCTTTTACTTATTTTTTCTTTCTTTTTTCTTTCCCCCTTCCCCACCCCACTCTAGCACTCCCCCTGTTATGTCTGACAATGCTATCAGCTGCTACATGCCTCCCACTCTTTTTTTCCTTCCCCCCTGCTAATTGTTACTGTTCCTGGTCATACTGTTGAATGAACCTCTCTAATTGTCTTACCTAACTATTATCTGTTCAATTGCTCTGCTACACACCACACTGTTGTTATTTCTGTTGTATCCTCTGTATTGTGTCTCATTTGACATGGAACCTTTGTAAAATAACCTTGGCTCAAAGGTATTTGTAATCCTAGAACCAAACAAAATAAAAATAAAAAATAAAATAAACTCAAAAGTTAAAAAGTGAACACATCTGGCTTAGAACTTATTGCTATTCTAAAATAATCTAATTTGTAACCTCTAAATTGGAGACTTGAAGATGACCTGGATGGAAATATTTTACATGTTAATTCTACAGGTGCTGCTTGATATATTTCTTTTGTTAGTCAGGATCTTTGGAGGTGTGGCAGAATCTGTTTATTCCTAATTGAGTAGAGAGTGACCACTCCCCTAATTTTACAGGGTCTAGAAGGCCAGAGAGATGTACATGGTCTATATTTTTTTTTTCCATTTGATTGCATTGTGGCTAACAAGAGAGTAGTTTGGGATGCTCAGATAGAAGATGAAATTGAAGGGATAATTGATGAATCCTTCTTAAATCTCCCTAGAAGTAAATTAGAACTGATGGATATTGAGACCCTATATAGGGAATTGAAACAACTATTTGAAAGGTTGACAGAATCATTGTGTAATAAAAGCAAACTTGAATATCTGTAGATAACATTGAAAATGAGGGGTAGTGTGATAAGGAATACAAAGAAAGAAAAGCATTTTTGAACTCTTGTAAGAGCTAATAGGAAAGAAATAAAGAAAAATAAAAAATACTGACTATGAAGAGAAAAATATATACATTTCTTCTGAAGGAAAAGAGAAGTGGCCATATAAGAACAAAATGGTTATTGCTGCTTAAGACAATAGATAATAGTGATGCAAAAACCCTTTGCAGTTTGGTCACCAAAGGTATAAATAATTATAAAAATGGATATCACATTATGCAAATGTTTTTATGATAAGAAGGCTGACAATCAAGCAATGATTATTAAATTTGACAGGGGAAATTTTAAACCTGTCTGTGTGGAAGAATTATATTTCTTGATAAACACACTTAAAAAATTAAAATCCCCAGGAATAGACAAAATAGTGGCAGACATTTGAGTAATGCAAGGATTTGGTGCAAAGCATTATCTAATATCTTTGACAAATACATTGTAGAACATTTTTATCCTATGATGCTAAGAGGTGCAGAGATAGTACAGGTACATAAAAAAGGAAATCTATCTGACCCAGCAATGTATCACCCAATAAGTTTATTGGACATCAATTTAAAGATATTTTCTAAGTAATTCTAGAGAGATTAAAAGAACAGATTGAGATAACTGGAGGTTTGAGTGAGCTTCAGGCAGGTTTTCATTCAGGCTACTCAACAATAGATAACTACTTTATTTTAAATCATCTTGTTGAAAAATAATTTTTTTAACTCATAAATTATATACAGTACTTATAGACTTTTCATTCACCTTTAACTCTATATCAAGAAACCAATTACAGTCACAAATGTTTAAAAGAGGTATAGTGCCAAAGCATGGGCAAGGGTCAGAATAGGTATAAATGGGAAACTATCTAAAACTTTTAAATCAAATAAAGGAGTAAGGCAGGGATGCTCTTTAGCCCCCATCCTCTTTTGCTTATATACAGATCATATGTTGAAAGAGTTGACTGGTCTTGTTTCAGATTCTCCTAAAAATAGCAAACTTTCGGTGCTCTGCACTAACTCATGAGGATGACCTCATATTGTTCTCATTAACAAAATTCGGGTCTTCAAAAAAACTTAGAATTATTATTAAAAAGAGCAGAAGAATTAAATATAAACATAAATTATAGTACAACTAAAGTAATGCCATTCTGCAAAAATAACACTAAAGTTGATTTGTCCATTAAGAACAAAAGATAGAAATTGTGAGTAGTTATGTTTATCTTGGAGTAACATTTGACAGTAATAGTTTATGGAAAAAATGATAGGCAGAAAATAATGGAAACAAAAAAAAAGATGATCACTAGTATGGCAAGATTTAACTATAAATATGGGTATTTGTCAATAAAACCACTACTAAAGGCAAAGCATGCAAAATTTAATTCTCAACTTCTATATGGTGTAAAAGTATGGGATATAAATAATATGTACAAACTGATTACCACATTATTTTAGATGCTAAAAAATGTTTTGTGCCTGGCCTCATACATTATGTCAGAATTAGGAATATGCAACATAAATGCTCTAATAGAGGGTAGAACACTGAACTACTTGTCCAAAATAACAAGAATGAAAAAGACTAGATTGCCTTTTATCTGTCTACTAAAAAAACAAACAAAAAAAAACTGGTATCAACTAAAGTGTAAGCAATCAGCCTGGTTGACAAAGGTAAGAAGCTACATGATTAAGTACAAACTACTATTTCTAGAAAAAATATGTACAAAAGAACATACTATTATGTAGTAAATATAACATGTTTATCCAGAAAAAAATATCCAGTTACTGGAATTTAAGAGGCTTAAATCATGTGGTTCCTCTGCTTACTCCATATGGTTTGCTAATTACAGCTACCACTTTGGATGTAAATATTATTTACTCTGTCTTGAAGATCCCACACTGAGAAATACATTTATTAGGTATAAGTTTAAAATATTTGATGGCAATTTTCTGGTATTATGACATGAAATAAATAGTTGGAGAAAAATGCAGAATGCTTTTGTTGTAAGGGAAGAATCAACAACCTCACATGTATTGTACTGAAGTGCTAATGGTATGTTAGAGAAATAGAATTTTAGTTGGGTCCATTTATAAATAACGACCAAGATTTGGATAAGGACATGCTGTTGGTAACCTTGGTACATATGCAAGATGCTTGGATGACAAATAGATTATCAAGTTATTTTATGCAGATAAAGAAAATTGGAGCAAAAAAGATTAAAAAGCTACATATATGAGGTGAGCTAACAGAAAGGATTACGTGCAATGGCAGGAAGTTATAGAAAAGTGTAATATTTTGAAAATGATACATGTCACTTTGTCTAATATCTAGCAGTTGCTATTTTGCTATGTTTTTTAATAATATCATTCCTGTTCTGTCTTTGTCATAATGTAATGACCATTGGTTGATCAATAAACTTGAAACTTGACATGAAGAAGGGAGAGCAGGGGGGAGGAATGAGGGCAGGGGATTGATATTGGTAGGGTGGGAAAAAAGGAAGGGAATGCCATATGGGGTGAACAGGAGGGGGAGGGTATCATGGACAAGGCAGAACATAGTGTAAGGTGAGGATATAAGGGGAAAGAGATAGCATGGAATATATGATGAAAGATAGAATGGATGGCAAAGAAAGGAGAAATGATAATGGAGAAATTAAGAGAAAATATAGATACATAGATACATAGACAGTGTCGGCAGATAAGGGCCTATGGCCCACCCAGTCTGCCCATTTGAGGTTGTAAGTTCAGTTTATGTTTTCCTAGAAGTCTGTTGCCACTTACCCCTGACCTCCAGAATTCCTTTATGTCTATCCTATGCATTCTTAAATCCTGTTATTGTTTCTGCCCCCACCACATCCTCTGACAGGGTGTTCTACTTGTCTACCACCCATTCTGTAAAGAAATTCTTACTCACGTTTTCTCTGAATCGTCCTCCCTCCAAATTCATTCCATGCCCTTTAGCCCTGGAAGATCTTTTTTGCTTAAAAATAGTGTATTCCTGCACCCTGTTCCTCTCTGTAAGATACTTGTATGTCTCTATCATATCCCCTTTCTCCCTCCTCTCCTCCAGGGAGTACATGTTCAGTTCCTTCAACCTGTCCTCATATGACTTGTGATGCAATCCATGTACCATCTTTGTTGCCCTCATCTGAAGCTTCTCTATACTGTCTATATCCTTAAGTAGGTAAGGTCTCCAGAACTGTACACTGTACTCCAGGTGGGGCCTCACTAGTGTCTTGTATAGTGCAATTATGACCTCCCCTTTCCTAGGGGAGGAAGGAAAATTAAAGGAGAGAATAAATGGAGAGTGGGAAAGAGGAGTAGAGGAAAAAGAAACATAGGAACTGCTCAAACAAGTCAGGTCAGAAGTGAAGGTAATGACCATGAAGCAGGGAATACATATATCAAGAACATAATGGAGAAGTACCGTGGAGATGAAACATGTCACACAGGTTGAATAATAAGGGTAAGAAAAACTAAAACCTTAAGACTAGTAATATGGTATGGTTACTAGACCAGGAAGGCAATAAATAAAACTTACCACAAGTGAGTACAGTTTGTAACAATTAGAGAAAGGATAGAAGCCCTCAAAATAGCTAATCAGCTCCTTTACAGATTGGTCAATAACAGCAGGAACATCTGCCGGAACTAGACACATGGTGGATTCCCTGCAGGAGGACCTCAAACAACTGGTACAACAACCCACAAGAGACAGAACTATCCTAGATCTAGTGTTGACTAACAGGGAAAGGATCACAGATCTCCAGGTAGAAGGTCACCTGGGGACCAGTGACCATCCCATGGTATGGTTCAATTTGGCCACTACATCTAAATCATCCCAATCCGAGGCAAAAATATGGGACTTCAGAGGAGCTGACTTTGATAAGATGGCCAACAGAGTTCAGCTAGCCCAGGCAAAAAGAAACACAGGTGAGGGGGTACAGGCAAAGTGGGCAAGCGTTAAGGATGCAATACTTGAAGCAACATCCCATTGTGTTAGACAAAAAGGAAGTGTAAAAGAAGAAGGAAACCACTTTGGTTCTCAAATAAAGTGGCAGAAAAGTCATAGCCAAAAGGCTGGCCTTCAGGAAATATAAGGGAACACAGCGGGATGAAGATAGTGAGGCATACCAAACTGCCCTAAGGGAATCAGGGAAGGCAGTAAGACAGGCAAAGTCCTAAACTGAGGAAACATTTGCACGAAGAGTAAACAAAGGTGACAAGCCTTTCTATAGATACATTAGTGAAAGGAGAAAGTCCAGAGGGGGTATTGCTATGCTCAAAGGAGAAAAGGGAGGCATGTGAGGAGGAGGACCCTGTAAAAGCATTTATCCTAAATAGATACTTTTGCTCAGTATTTACTGAAAGAAGGTAGGGCAGGGCCCACAGCTCAGCATTATGGACTTGAGGGGGTGAGCACTACTCCCTTAACAAAAGAAAGGGTCCTACAAGAGCTCGCTAAGCTCAGGGTGGACAAGGCAATGGGAGCTGATGGCATACATCCCAGGCTACTTAAGGAGCTAAGGGTGGAAATAGCTGAGCCATTAGCAGAACTGTTTAGTGAGTCTCTGAGCACAGGAGAGGTCCCAGAGGACGGGAGAAGGGCTCATGTAATCCTGCTCCACAAGAGTGGTAGCAGGAAGAAGGCAGGGAACTATAGACCAGTCAATCTTATCTCAGCAGTGGGCACGATTATGGAGGCACTCCTTAAGGAAAGGATAGTGCAACACCTGGAATCCATAGGGGCACAGGATCCAAGACAGCATGGGTTTACAAAAAGAAGGTCCTGTCAAACTAATTTCATAGATTTCTTTGACTGGGTAACCAGAGTAGTGGACCAAAAGGGAGCAGTTGATGTCACCTACCTTGACTTCAGCAATGCTTTCAACACTGTTCAATATAGAAGATTGATAAATAAGCTGGGTAGGCTCAGGGTGGGTGAGAAGTTGGTCAACTGGGTGGCAAACTGGTTGATGGGCAGAAAACAGAGAGTGGTGGTAAATGGTACACAGTCAGAAGAGATGCAAGTCACAAGTGGGGTACCTCAGGGATCAGTCCTGGGGCCAGTCCTCTTTAATATCTTCATTAGTGATATTGCAGATAGACTAGAAGGTAAGGTTTGCCTGTTTGCAGATGACACCAAGATCTGCAACAGAGTAGATGATCCAGATGGGGTGGGCTGAATGAAACGAGATCGGGATAAACTAGCAAAATGGTCAGAAGAGTGGCAGCTCAGACTTAATTCAAAGAAGTGCAAGATCATGCACATAGGGAAGAGAAACCCTGAAGCCACCTATAGGATGGGAGGAGAGTTGCTGGCAGTCACAAAGGAAGAAAGAGACTTGGGCATCATCATCACCAATTACCTGAAATCATCCAAGCAGACCTCTAAAGCAGTAGGTAAGGCTAGGGGAATGTTAGGGTGTATTACTAGGGTATTACAAGTCATAAGAAGGAGGTAATAATCCCTCTTTACAAGACACTGGTTAGGCCCCATCTGGAGTACTGTGTGCAGTTCTGGAGGCCACACCTTCACAAGGACATTAACCAAATTGAGGCAGTCCAGAGAAGGGCAACCAAAATGGTGCAGGGACTGCATCAGAAGACATATGAGGACAGATTAATGGAGCTTAATATGTATACCCTTGAGAAAAGGAGGGAGAGAGGTGATATTATTAAAACATTCAAACACCTTAAGGGCATTAACAAGGTGAAACAGTCTAACATGTTTAAATATAAGAAAATTAGTAGGACTAGAGGACACAGCATGAGATTAGAGGGAGGCTGATTAAGGGGAAATGTGAGGAAATTCTTTTTCATAGAAAGAGTGATGTATGCATGGAATGGCCTACCTCAGGAAGTGGTGGCTATGAATACAGTGCTGGGCTTCTGACAGGCATGGAATAGGCATAAGGGAGCAATACAGATGAGTATGAAGAGATAGGCCACTAACAGAGCAAAGGCCAATGGCACATTTATAAGGTAGAAAAAGAAATGGGCTGACTGGATGGGCCTTGTGATCCTTATATTACATCAACCTCTATGTTTCTCTGTTTAACAAGCACAGCCTATCCTGCAAATCAACAGTGGAATGCTGTGAGTCAACAGCAATGGTGAGGAGCTGAGAGACATGTGACAGAGGACTAAACCAAGCAGGCAACCTCGGATGTATCCTTACAACTAACAACCTTAAACAATCCCCTTAAATAACCCTAGAACTAATAATCTGGAATAAGGGTTTACTAATAATTATATAAAATTGTTAGCTAGCTTATAAGACTGTACATGCACAACTAAGGTAGCTAACCCAGAAACAGTGATTAATTACACAAGACTAACATTCTTCCTGTACTAAGTACCATCTACCCTAGGCTGTCAATGCTCCACCTATATATCTCCTTTTGTAGACTATGGACTGGGACCCTGGGTGGGGTATATGCAAAACAGAATTACTCATTTAATAGGTGATGGGGGCAGAAGCGGGTGGGTGGGCCAGAAGTGAAATGCAAGCAGCAAAGTTAATTAATAGAATGTATAAACTGCAGCAGATGTTAATGTAGGAGTGATCACCTGGGGGGAGGGCAATGAAGCACACAGCAAATGCTCTGACCCATGAATACAGATCCCAGCTCCTCAACAGTTAGCCTAGTTATTTTCTAAAGGCAGCACCTTTATAAAGTGCTTTCCTGATAGACTCCCTGCAGGAACTAGCACACCAAGTCAAAATGAGCAGCAGGTATCAAAGTTAATTAACAGAAAATCCAAACTGTGCAGATGTTAATGTAGGAGTGATCACCTGTGGGGAGGACAACAAAGAACACAGCAATCCCTCTGACCCCCAAAGACAGATCCCCAGATATAGGTATAGATATTCATTCCAAAAAACTTTATTAATGCTCTAGTTAGGGTTAAAGTGATAAAAGTATGGACATGTGGCATTAGGGTTTCCAACCCTAACACCCCATACCCACCCTGCAACCTGCAAACCAGATGTGCGGTGTGCCTTGGGGTAGTAACACTCATCTCATTCCAGCAGTAAAGAAGTTAAGATGTGCACAGTGTATGAGAATGGGGTGAGCATTAGGCACAAGAACACCATGGCACACCCAATGCCTGGTTTGCCATCTACAGGGAGGGGTTTGGGTTGAAAACCCTAATGCTACATTTACCTCCATTGGTCACTTTAACCCTAACTAGTACATTAACAAAGATTTTTGCAATGAATTTCCTTACTTTTTGAGATTGTATATTCATATCCGTAATTCCCGTCACTCCCATCTTTCTGTAGATATGTACAAAAATGTTGCTGTGGAAGTGCAGGGCCCTCTGAGTCTACAGTTTCCATTTGTAAGACAGCAGGAATCAGATTGTCAGTATAGCCTTCTTATTACCCCATCTCATATTCACATTAGTGAACCTTTCTAAATCCCCAGCAAACTGTGATCCCACACCACCACAATGTCACTCCATGCCACGTGTGAAAAGGCAGGCTTTTTATAAATTGAAGAATGACAGCTGACTTGTTCATGAGGTGGTGTAATAAAAAGGCTATGTTGAAAGTTCAGGGTCAAACTATTTAAAATTACCAAAGTCATGAGTGTTCATAGCAAAAGATCAATGTAAGCAGATAACTTTTTACATTTTTCCATATTTTGAACCGAAATTTTCAACATACTCGTTATTGTGACCCCACCTCAAGAAGAAGTGAGGTGAGGTGAAAATTTTCAAACTGCAACCAAAAGGTGATTTCACCAAGCAACCACAAAATCATCTTTCTGGATGGATTTGCATAATTCCAGTTAGATTGTTCATAAGGTGGGGTCTGAAAAAGGCCATGTTTAAAATTTTGGGTCAAAATAATCAAAAAATGACAAAGTTATGCATCAAAGCTGAAACTGCCATTGTACATTGAACCATACTTACCTTGGTTTCTTATATAGCAGATAACAATTCCAGCAGTGAGATGTGTCTTAAATGGGATAGAGGATCTTCACATGGGGACCTGTTATGGTGAGTGAGGTTGTGCAGGGGGTATGAGGGAGTGGGGTGGTTTGTGCTCAGTGGGAGGTCAGGGTGGGGTGTGGGGCAGATTGGTTTGGGTCCTTTTTTTACAGCAGTAAAAAGAAAAAGAAATTGAAGGACCATTTTATTACAGCTTACAGGACTATGAGAGGGGATCGGAGGATGGGGAGGTGCCACTGGAATCCAGGGAGCAAATAAAGAGAATATATTATGTGGACAGGCATTGGATGGTGGGGGTGCCACAGGACACCAGGTAACAAAAGAAAAAAATATTACAGGGACAGTGATTTGAGGATGGAGGCACCACTAGACATGAGGGAAATATTCATTAGTATAGATGGGTGATAATCGGATGGTGCAGAGTGCCAATAGACACCAGGGAAATGACAAATAATGTTGGGGTTGCAATAGGACAGTGGGGGAAGCCACTAGACACCAGAAAGAAATGCAAAATATTATATTATTTAAGAAAAATATAGGGAGGGCATTCAGAGAGTGGGGTGCCACAAGACACAATGGAAACATACCGGGGGAGCAGTGATCAGAGGGTGAGGAGTGCCACTAGACATGAGGAAAAAAATGCCGGCAAACAAAAAAGGATTCCTCTCATGAAATGGGATCTTTTTTCATCAGTTGTGATATGAAAAAAATAATCTTTTCATATCACGTGATACAAAAAAAGATATATAAACTTAAAAAAAAACATATTTTAAGGGCATTTCTTGAACAGTTAAATGCAGAATCCAGATAAGGGTATCCCAATATGCAAGCTGCATGTTCAAGTTCAAGTTTATTACAGTAAAACTCCATTGAGCAAGCTCATTCACAAGGATGTTCTGGTACATATATACAGACAAGGACATCAATACATAGGGTACAAAAAAGATCCTCAAAGTAGATTGGTAACTCCCCAGAATGTCATTTTTGGGGGTGTCTAAATTTGAATTTTTAAGGAAAAAACAGAAAACAAGCTGGCAACAAATGAAAAAGGAGTTACCCCCTCATGAAAAAGGATGACTTCAAAATGAAAGATGATTCCTTTTTTCGTTTCATACAGCTACTCAGAACTAATTTTTCAAAATTATAAAATTAAATAAATTTGGAACGGATTAATATTTATTCACCAAACAAGTAAAAGGCACATCTGTGGCAGGCCCCTTTGGGGAGGGGTGCCTTGCAGTCATCAGCCCTCATGCCCCCACACTGCAGTGACTGAGAGCATCAGATGGGTGCCTTGCAATTGTCAACCCATTCCCTAAAGTGTATCCATCTCAGCTTATTTACTTATGGAATGGATAAGCGTTAGGGCTGACAACTGCAAGCACCTCTGATCATCTAGTCTTCAGAATGAAATGTGAATGAGGGCTGACAGCACTGAAACACACCCCTCATGCCTATCACTCTCTGCAGGGTAGGGGTGGGGTATTAGGGTTTATTTCCCTGCATTTTTTGCTTTAGTAACAACCCTAACTTATGCTTTAACAAAGTTTTTTCTTATTGAATTTCCTTACTTTTTCATATAGTTATTTGTATGTGATGCTGTTATCCCTCCACTCATATGTATTTGTATGTAATCATCAAAGTCTAGGGCCCTCCAGGGCCTGTGCTTCTATTCATAGGAGAATAGTGACAAAATTGTCAGCATAGCCATGTTATTACTTCATTTCATGTACTGCAATACAGAAAATGTTCTAATCCATGCTGAAACATAATTGTGCACAAATGTAATGACATTCCATGCCACAGATGTAAAGACACATTTATGGCAGGATTTGAAAATGACAGCTGTACTGTTCATGAGGTGGTGTGAAAAGATAGCTGTGCTGAAAATTTGGAGTAACAGTACTAACAATTATCAAAGTTATGCACTTGCATAGCAAAAATTTCAACCAGGGTGCATAACTCAGCCATTGTTAGGAATGTTTTCACCAGATTTTCAATATGGTATTTTTGGGATCCCACCTCATGAGCAGTGGAACTGTAATTTCATGAATCAGTGACAAAAGGTGATTTCAAATAGGAACTGTGCCATTCTATGCCAGGGTTGCGAAGACACAATTTGGGCAGGATGTGAACAATGACAACTCTACTGCTCATGAGGTGGTGTGAGGAAATGGCTATGTTGAAAATCTGTAGTCAAAATATTAAAGATTACAAAACTTATGCATGTGCATAGGAAAACTTCAACAAACACACATAACTCATACATGTTTAGGAACATTTTGCACCAGATTTTTTACATAGGCTTTTTGGGACCCCACCTCTTGAACGCTGGCACTGCCATTTCATTAATTGGTCCCAAAAGGTGATTTGATGCAGTGATCATGAAATCACCCTCTGGGCTTGAGTAACAAGTTAACAGTGACAGTGATCACGAGATGGAGTCCCAAAAAGCCCATGTTGAAAATTTAGTGGATGATTTCCAAAAAATGGCAAATATATCAACAAAAGTTCAAAACACCACTTGCCAGAGGTTCCTCCACCCTTACTGTACATCCCTGACCTGTTCCCCATCTTCCAGTACCAGGTCTAGTATAGACTGCTCCCTCATTGGCTCTATTACCCACTGGGTATGGAAGCCATTCTGGAATGCTTCCAGGAGGATCTGTCCCCTGGTGCCATTTGTTGCTGGGATGCTAAAGAGTAGAAGGGGTGGAGCCAGGAAGGAAAAATGATAGGAAAAAAGAGAAGATCTCACTCAAGACATAGCATTTGATCCATTAGTTTGATAGGAAAATTCTTGTGATGGGAGAAATAATATAGGGGAAAACAGGTTCTCAAATACAAGCTAAGGATAACGTGAATGGTTCCCACACTAAAAAGAACAATGATGTGGTCTTGAATATGGATTTTCTAGGTAAGGAAATGGCCTTACTAAAAAAACAGAAATTAAAGGAAGTAACACTGGGCCCTGAAAGAGACTCCCCCCCCCAGCTTAGGACAATAGGAAGAAAAAATTACAATGTATTCGACCCTGAAAACAAAATTAGTGGAAAGGAAAGACTGGAAAATGAAAGGAGTTATGAAGTAGTATGGCAGGACAGTAATAACAAAGAGTGGGGGCTGGTAGAGATAAAATTAGTTTGGCAATTGAACAACAGACAGAAATAACTGAAATATATCCAGTAGTGAGGCTCTATGGGCCTCCACTATGAGGGAACATTTCCAAAGGGAATAATAAAATTTAGCTTATTGAACAAATTAAGAAGGATATTGACTTAGAATTGCTCCCCTCGGATGTAAAAGTAGGTAAGGAATATCAGATGGACGATGCATCATTGATTGATGTTTTTTGTACAAACCTGAGAATTGCAAATTAGATCTGGCTGAATGCGAAGTGTCTTAGTAAGAAAGGGGTGAACGTTTTCTTCCAAAATAGAAGGCTGTTTAATTTAACAGATGGAATGAAACAAGAGAAGGAGTATCTGACTTGTCTTACACTATTTGGAATGGACCTAATTTTAGTGGAAACAGATTATAATGTAAAATATGTGCTGAGTAATTTATTTGAAAATGTCCTTAGAGTTTGAATAGGCCATGATGATATTATAAATAAACATGAAAGACAGCATGGGAACCAAAAAGATATATGTGTAAAAGATCAACTTCCGGCAGAAGAACTCCTTAGTGAAGTGGGAATTTTAGATGGCGTGGAACTCTTTCTAGTGCAATCAGAGATTTTGTCACCTAATAGGAAGCAGGCTGATTGTATGAATTTTAACAACTTTAGCCCCATTATGCTGGCCAATAAGTTCAAAATGTTATCAGGTTATGAGAATTGACTTAACCAACCAGAAGCTACACACAATTTGAATGAGAGCTCCCCCAAAAAATGATGTACCCATGAACTCTAAAGGTAACAGGAGTAATGAAATTAAGTTGAATAAGATAAATATCTCATGAAATATAAGTGATCTATCTCCAAAATTCACTGATGATGAATGATTAAACATTGTTCCCAAGGCTGATCTTGTATGTTTTCAAGAATCTTGGCATCATGCAGATAATAATATTTAGGTAAATGGGTTTGAATTATTTGACTTTCTAGGAAACAGATACCATAAGCTGGGAAGATGCACAGGGGGTGTAGCTATATATGCTAAAGTGTGTACTTTTTCTAGAACTGAGTGTTATAAAAAGTCCAATATTTGTATTATATTATTGGTGGACATAAAAGAGTATAAGTTGCTGGAGGTAAATTGTTATATTCCACCACAATCATCCAATTTTTTAAAACAGAACACCTGGAAGTCTCTCATTGTTATACATAAGAGTTGAATATTAACTTTCCAGACAAAAATCTTCTCTTATTAGATGATTTTAATGTAAAAATCGAAGATTTTGATGGGTTATTAGATAATTCAATAGTAGCGTATGTCATTAATTTATCAATCTCCACCATAGCTTCAGGAGGTCCAAAATGCAGCTCTTGCAGGTTCCTCAATGCTGCACTACCCAAGGTCAATGATCCTTCACCCCTAGGGCTTCCTCATGGCTAAATGGTCTCAGCACCACCATCACCTCAGCTCCCACCCTGGGTATGTTCAAAACCATGCTCCAACACCTTCTTACTGCCTCCTGCTCTTGTGATTGCCCCACATAAATCACACTCACTTGCCATTCTCCAACATCCTTCCTTTCCCCTCACAGCACTTATCCAATATCATTCCTCCCCATTTCCTCCTCCCACCCCCCTCTTTTACTTATTTTTTCTTTCTTTTATCTTCCCCCTACCTCACCCCACTCTAGCACTTCCCCTGTTATGTCTGACAATGCTATGAGCTGCTACATGCCTCCCATTCTTTTTTCCTTCCCTCCTCCTACTTGTTACTGTTCCTGATCATACTGTTGAATGAACCTCTCTAATTGTCTTACCTAACTATTATCTGTTCAATTGCTCTGCTACACACCACACTGTTGTTATTTCTGTTGTATCATCTGTATTGTGTCACATTTGACATGGAACCTTTGTAAAAGAGCCTTGGCTCAAAGGTATTTGTAATCATAGAAGCAAATAAAATAAAAATAAAAAATAAAATAAACTCAAAAGTTAAAAAGTGAACACATCTGGCTTAGAACTTATTGCTATTCTAAAATAATTTAATTTGTAACCTCAAAATTGGAGACTTGAAGATGACCTGGATGGAAATATTTTACATGTTAATTCTATAGGTGCTGCTTGATATATTTCTTTTGTTAGTCAGGATCTTTGGAGGTGTGGCAGAATCTGTTTATTCCTAATTGAGTAGAGAGTGACCATTCCCCTAATTTTGCAGGGTCTAGAAGGCCAGAGAGATGTACATGGTCTACATTTTTTTCCATTTGATTGCATTGTGGCTAACAAGACAGTAGTTTGGGATGCTCAGATAGAAGATGAAATTGAAGGGATAATTGATGCATCCTTCTTAAATCTCCCTAGAAGTAAATTAGAATGGATGGATATTGAGACCCTATATGGGGAATTGAAACAACTATTTGAAAGGTTGACAGAATCATTGAGTAGTAAAAGCAAACATGAATATCTATAGATAACATTGAAAATGAGGGGTGGTGTGATAAGGAATACAAAGAAAGAAAAGTATTTTTGAACTCTTGTAAGAGCTAATAGGAAAGAAATAAAGAAAAACAAAAAATACTGACTATGAAGAGAAAAAGATATACATTTCTTCTGAAGGAAAAGAGAAGTGGCCATATAAGAACAAAATGGTTATTGCTGCTTAAGACAATAGATAATAGTGATGCAAAACCCTTTGCAGTTTGGTCGCTAAAGGTATAAATAATTATAAAAATAGATATTACATTATGAAAATGTTTTTTTATGATAAGAAGGCTGACAATCAAGCAATGATTATTAAATTTGACAGCTGAATTTTTAAACCTGTCTGTGTGGAAGAATTATATTTCTTGATAAACACACTTAAAAAATTAAAATCCCCAGGAATAGACAAAATACTGGCAGACATTTGAGTAATGCAAGGATTTGGTGTAAAGCATTATCTAGTATCTTTGACAAATACATTGTAGAACATTTTTATCCTATGATGCTAAGAGGTGCAGAGATAGTACTGGTACATAAAAAAGGAAATCTATCTGACCCAGCAATGTATCGCCCAATAAGTTTATTGGACATCAATTTAAAGATATTTTCTAAAGTAATTCTAGAGAGATTAAAAGAACAGATTGAGATAACTGGAGGTTTGAGTGAGCTTCTGGCAGGTTTTCATTCAGGCTGCTCAACAATAGATAACTACTTTATTTTAAATCATCTTGTTGAAAAATAATTTTTTTTAACTCATAAATTATATACAGTACTTATAGACTTTTCAGTCACCTTTAACTCTATACCAAGAAACCAATTACAGTCACAAATGATTAAAAGAGGTATAGTGCCAAAGCATGGGCAAGGGTCAGAATAGGTATAAATGGGAAACTATCTAAAACTTTTAAATCAAATAAAGGAGTAAGGCAGGGATGCACTTTAGCCCCATCCTCTTTTGCTTATATATAGATCATATGTTGAAAGAGTTGACTGGTCTTGTTTCAGATTCTCCTAAAATAGCAAACTTTCGGTGCTCTGCACTAACTCATGAGGATGACCTCATATTGTTCTCATTAACAAAAATCGGGTTTTCAAAAAAACTTAGAATTATTATTAAAAAGAGCAGAAGAATTAAATATAAACATAAATTATAGTACAACTAAAGTAATGCTATTCTGCAAGAATAACACTAAAGTTGATTTGTCCATTAAGAACAAAAGATAGAAATTGTGAATAGTTATGTTTATTTTGGAGTAACATTTGACAGTAATAGTTTATGGAAAAAATGATAGGCAGAAAATAATGGAAACAAAAAAAAAGATGATCACTAGTTTGGCAAGATTTAACTATAAATATGGGTATTTGTCAATAAAACCACTACTAAAGGCAAAGCATGCAACATTTAATTCTCAACTCCTATATGGTGTAAAAGTATGGGATATATATAATGGCCCAGATATTCAAACTGCGCTCAAAAGTAGCGCAACAGCAGGAGCAAGCACAAACCAGTTGCGCAAATGCGCAACAGGTGCGATATTCAAACATGGAGCAGAGCAAATTGCGCAAGCAACCAACGTCTCAATATCGCACATACTGCGCCATTGCGCAACCAGGTAGGAGAGGCTGAGCCAAAATGCTGCGCTATGGCGCAACCATGGAAGCTCAGCTGAGCAGTGCAGAGCTGCCATAGTGCAAGCACAGCCCCCAGAGCAATGGAACTGCACATCCAGGGAGGCAGGCTGGGGCCCACGCCAGCCATGCCACACATTGGCACAGGAACTCACTGCAGAACCCACACCACACTGGCACACCCCAAGCACAGCATCACTGGGGGTGGGATGGATGATCCACGTGCCCATGGGGACAAGCCAACTAAAGCATAGCAGAGCCATGACACCCCAGCACAACCACTGGCAGGCAGAGAGTGCCACACCCAGGGGGTTGACAACCACAGTGCACATCAGTCCCCCCCGTACGCACAGCACAGCATGCACCGTGCCCCCAAGACACCGCTCATGTGCAGTGACAGGCACTGCAGGAAACACCATGCACCCCCCGTGCCACACGTCAACCCCATGCTGCAGAGAAGCAGACCAGCCAGACCCACCCTGTGCACCCAGCAGTGGGTGGCAGCAGATGGCAAGAGCAACAGAAAGGCAATGCTATGCTGGTGATACCTCCCCATGGACACACACACACACACACACACACATATACCCAGGACCATAGTAGCCCAGATGGCATGTACACCCCTGCAACGGAGCACCCAGAGCCAGTTGCAAAGCAGACACCAACACAGCAGTTGTACCAAAATAGAAATGTATATTTAAATAAAAACAGTGAAAAACAAAGGTCGAACTATGTACAAGTTGGGGGGGACGGGTAAAAGGCAGGGGTGTTCAAGGGGGAAGGAATAAAAACTTGGAGAGGGAAGGCAGGGTGAAAGGGATGGGTGAAGGTGAAATGAAAGGTGGGCTATGGCCCAGCTGGCTCCTGCTCCTCCCCCTGCTGGCATCCCCTCCTGTGCCTGCGCCGCCATTCCCCCTGGCGCTGTAGGGCTTGCAGGACCTCCTGGTTGTCCAACACCACCTGGGTCAGGCGCCGCAGATCATCGCCATGCGCCCGCCTTCACACTGAGGCCTAGGAAAATGGGAACACAGTCAATGGCTGAGACTGCCACAACCCTGAACACCACCCAACCTGCAACCCATCTAACCCAATGTCCTGCACATGTGATGGCATGCACCCACCCACAGTGAACATGCACATGGCCATCACAAACAGGCGGCACCAGCCATGCACACCACCGCCCACACACACTGCCCACGTCAATCACAGTACAAACTATGCTGTCATGTGATGTGGCAACGTGGTGCGATGCCAGTTACACAGCTATGTGCCCAGTGCATGCCTGGACCACCTGTGATGCATACACAGACGTGTCGTGATGCTGCACTGTGATGCAGGTCACCTGTGTCATGCCTACATACATGGAGACATAGACAGTGTCGGCAGATAAGGGCCTATGGGACACCCAGTCTGGCCATTTGGCCTTGTACGATCACTCTCTTATAAGTCCGTTCCCCCTCACCCCTGACCTCCAGAAGTCCCTCATGACGAACTCACGCATACATATATCCCGTGACCAAGTCAGCCCCCACCACATCCTCTGGCAGGGTGTTCCACTCGTCCACCACCCATCATGTGAAGAAAAACTTTCTCATGTTCCTCTTAAACAAGCCCCCCCAACTGCATCCCATGCCCTCTAGTCCTGGAACATCCCTTACGCTTACAAATATTGTTTCCTGCACTCTGTTCCCCTGTACAATACTTGTATGTCCCCATCATATCCCCACACCTGCTCCCCTCCAGGAGTACATGTTCAGTTCCGTCAACCTGTCTGCATAGGACTTGTGATGCAATCCATGCACCATCCATGTCGCCCTCCTGTGAACGCTCTCCACCCAGTCCCTGTCCATACATGAGTATGTTCTCGGAACTGTACACTGTACTCCAGTGTGGACTCACTACTGTTTCATATAGTGGAACTATGACCTCCCCTTTGGTTGTGTCCAGCATGGTTGGTGGTCCTGCCCCCCAGCATGCAATAGCATCCATGACGTAATGATACTACACCCTCCAGCAGCTCGGTCTGCCTGCTGCTGCTGTTGCTGCTGCTGCTGCCACTGCTGCTGCTGTGGCCCGACAGCCTGTGGCACTGGGGCCCTGACATGGCCCACATCACCATTGTCCGCGTCCTCACCATCCGGCCTGTGGGAGACATACGGTGAGACAAACATCAGTGTGACTCAAAAGCAGAGTGCCCCTGCCCCAGTGAGACTGCCTGCCCACACAGCCATAACCATCCATCACAGCTGCACACACTGACACACCGATGCACAGCCACCCAGGCACACACACCCCTACAGAGAATATAGGTGAATAGATGGTACACTCCATGTGGCCTAGGCACCAGGCCCCGCCTGGCATGGGAGCATAGCCGCATCAATAGTTCCAGGTCCCTCCAGCGGAGATCACTGTACCGGTGCCGGCACTGCTCAGCAGACCGGCCCCGGCCAGTGACCCCCAACAGGTCAGTGGCCACTTGCTGCCACAAATGGGTCCTAGGTCCGGTGAGGGGGGCCTCACCATATAGTCCCTCATAGTAGGGCTCCACTAGGGCCACCAGGTTGGCCACTTCAACTGGGCTCCAGGACACCGCCCTCCTCCTAGCCATGGCCCCAACTTTACAGCAGGCAATATGGCGCCCCGCTGTGCTGTGACCCCACGTGGAGTTGTTGCGCCAATAGACCAGCACAGGCTCCAATCGCTGTTCGCACAAGCGCCCGTCACTTTACATGGCGCTGTAACCAGACAGCGCAATAGGAACATACACATGGCATGCCCACAGCGCCAGGGGTCAGAGGGCATACACAAGGTCACGGCAATGACGCAAGGCTACGCACAGCACCATGGGATGTATAGGCATCCTGCATGACTGCTAAGCATAGCACCAGTGCCACAGTGGACTATCGCGCAGAAGTGCCACAGCGCCATATAGTGCCCAGTGCTGTAGCGCCACTGGCACAATGGTGGCCATGGCCAGAATCACCTATCGTGCTCAGCAGGTCTGCAGCGCGAACGACGCATGTGTAACCTGTCTGGGCATGCGAAATGCAGTGTAGCACACAGCCACAAACATGCGCCATCGGCTCAGCCGGACCTTCCCTATTGCGCCAAGCGCAAATACGCGATATTCAGCCTACATATGCAAATCAGTCGATCAGCCATGCAAAGGTGCAGTGGCGCGATTAGCATGTCATTAAAGTTGCGCCACACCCCATTTGCATGTGTTGTGCTATAAAAATGCGACACTGGGTTGTGGCGGCCAGATTTGGTTATTGCAGGTGAGAGGTGAGTTACATGCTGTGTGATGCTCAGGACAATGCTCATGGGCAGGGGTGCTGGAGGATGTCATAGGTTGAGGGGGCTGAGCATGATGAGGCACTTAGGAAGGGGCAGAGGGCACCCTTTCCATCAGTATCTGCCATGCGGAGAGGAAAGGGGGGGCTTCTGCCCCCCCCCAGCCTGCAGCCATGCTCATGGGGAAATGCTGTGGACTGCACAGTGACAGGTGTCCACTTCCACCCATACAGATCACCATGACTGACGAGAACCAGGCTGAGGCTGTGGACGGCGGGCGTAGGAGGAGGCCGAACTTCACCACAGCAGAGACTGAGGCCTCTTCCAGGCCTACCTGGAGGATGAGCCGCTATTGAGTGGGCGGAGGGCACCCTCAGCAGTGCAGCTGCATGGGAGGGGTAGCTCTGGCCTCAACCTGCACGAAGCCACCAGCGCTCCGTGCAGAATCTCACAAAAGATGGGGACTGACCGCAGGAGGCTGAAGGAGAGGTGGCAGCCTTCAGGGTGCGTGCGCTGCCACTGGTGGGGACCACGGTGGTGTTGCAGCTGACCCGACCGAGGACACTGGTCACAGCCATGCAGCCGAGTGCCATTGTGGGTGTTCCAGGCGGAGGATTCCAGGTGGGGAAGCCCATCACTGCAGTATGACATGGTGATGTTGTGGGGGGCTGTTGTTCACATGCACTCACATGTACTCTCTTTCTGTTTCAGATCCTGTTCGTCTGCAGGAGACGGTGGTGGTGGGTGCTGACAGTGAGGCAGACCTGCTGGACCAGGAGGAGGGACCATCCACCTCCGCCAGCAGCCTGCAGGCACTGCAGCAGCAGGCCGGCTGGCCCAACAACTCCGCCGGCAGTGATACGGGTGCAGGGGGTGCACAGCCTGTGTCACAGCAGTCTGGCATGCAGGTGTGCCAGCATGCTGTGCCTATGGCAGTGGCACGCACCGGCACTATTGATGATAGCAGGCCTGCAATGGCCAGTGATAGGTGTGTGTCCCACGAGGGACACATGGCAGGCCATCAATGCCCTGGCCCATCCTGCTCCACACCTGTGTACCAGCATGCTGGCACAGTCACAGGCTGGGCCTGTCAGCACAGTGGGGCAGCATCGGTGGCTGAGCAGGTGTCTGGCACTGTTGACAGCACAGGGGTGGAACAGGTGGACCTGGGGGCTCAGCAGTTGGAGGGGCGGCAGCAGCAGTTGCACACCAGGCCTGGGGGGACAGCGTCAAGCAGTGGCACTTGTCCACCGCCCTTAGATCCACCATACCTGGTCCTGGTGAACAGCGGCCACCCTCAAGGGGTGCTGTGCACCAGGACCATCCACACCCTGGGGGTCACAATGCCATTGGGGCACAGTACCCTTTGGACGCGCACACCCGCCTGCTGCAGGAGTCGGTACAGCTGCAGGGGTGGGTTGCAAGGTCCGTGGAGGCACTGACTGTGTCCGTGGAGCGGCATAGCAGGGAGTGTGCTCAGGACCGGGCCGAGATGGTCCATATGCGGACGGATGTGACCGCTGCCATCGACAGGCTGACCCAGGCAGTGGTCTCTGTGGCGACCGCATTGACCACACTGTCTGGTCACCCTGTACCATGCACCCCACACAGTGTGCACTCCACTCCCCATTCCCGGTGTCATGCGACACCAGGCCTTTCGACACCGGTTTCTGCTGTGGGCATCCCGAGCACCTCTGATGCAAGTTTGTTTGGCGGGATGCAGACCCCTGTGCGGGCAAGGTCGCGGTCGCGCACTGGGACCCCTGGTGGTGCACTAGCGCCCACCCGATGTAGCCTCTGGGCGCAGCCTGCCAGTGCTGCCAGGGCCACGGCGGGCCGCCCACGCATCCGTGGTGGCCGTGGGACAGTGCTCCCTGACTGAGCTGTCTCCCAATGCAGGCCCTGTCTGGTGCTGCCCTGTGTGCAATGTGTGTCATGGTGGGCAGTGCACTGCTGGGTGCTCTGCTCACCAAGCTGACACACAGACCACCTGCACACTCTCCCAACTGCTGTCCACAGGTGCGTGTGGATGATGATGCCTGCATTGAACTGTACACCAAGGTGCAAGGTTGCCCAGGTCCTGACACACATACGTGGACAGTCCAGGTGGTGAGGGTGGTTGGTGGTGCTGTGTGTTGGCGTGTCATTTCCGCAGTGCTGTGCTGCTGCCCCTGTATGCTGCCTGGTGTGTGTGTGTGTGTGTCCATGTGAGTGCTCACCCCTCTCTGATGGTGTGTTGGTATGCCTGGACCCTTCAACTCCCCTGACCTTCATGCACGGTGTGTTCCCCTGTGTGCCTGTGGTTTGCGCATGGACAGTGTTGCCTGCACATGTCCCTTGACTTACCTGTGTTGTCGTAGTGCTCTTCTGCAATGGTGTCCCGGTGCAGCTGGGCCTGCTGTGTCAGTCGGGGTCCCTCCATCCCTAGGGGGGGTGGCTCATCACCCACATCACCGGCGCCACTGGCGTCCCCATCGCTGTCCCCTTCTTGGACCTGTACGGTTATCCCATGGTCTTTGGCAATGTTGTGCAGGATGCAACAGGCCAGGAATATCCCACAGGCCTTCTGGGGGCTGTACTGTAGGGCTCCGCCGGAGGTGTCCAGGCATTGGAAGCGTGCCTTGAGTATCCCAAACACCCGCTCTATGATGTTCCGTGTTGCGGCGTGTGCCTCATTGAAACCGTGCTGCGCTGGGGTCGTCGGGCGCCGGTATGGTGTGAGCAGCCAGGGACAGAGTGGGTATCCACAGTCACCTGTGTGGAGATAGTGGAGATCAGTGTCAGGTCAGGTCCATATTGCCTATATCCTTGTGCCACTACCATGGCACCTGTGTCATTCCCACCCTTGCACAGAGTTTGCATTCCATACATGTGTACTCACCCACTAGATGACCCATGGGGATGTTCCCACTCTCGAATCGATGGCACAGTGCAGATTGGTGCCATATGAAGGCATCATGTGCTCCGCCAGGGTGTGTGCACGAACATTGATGATGCGCCCAGTGGCATCACACACCACCTGGCAGTTGACACTCGAAAGCCCTTCGGTTGCGATATGCTTGGCCGTCGGGGCCAGGTGGCGTGTGAATGGCCACATGGGTGCAGTCTATGGCCCCTAGCATGCCAGGCATATGTGCTACCCTGTGGAACTCCTGCATGTTTGCTGTACGCTCTGCCGCGGTGCTGGGGAAATGGATGTACTCCGCAGCATGAGGCAGCAGTGCGCTGAGGAATTGGGTGAGGATGCGTGATGTGGCAGACTGCATAATGCCTGTGGTGTCACCTGTCGGCCTCTGAAAGGTGCCCGTGGTGAGCAGGCACATGCAGGCTGTCACCTTGGTCTCCACGGACAGAGCATGACTCCGTCGTGAGGGTGCCTGCATCACATCACTGCACAGCTCACTGAGCCGTCTCAGTATTGCCCTGTTCAGGCGGTACCGGGCAACAATCTTGACATCTGTGTACAGCTCGTAGCTGATGCGGGCACGATACCGCCTGTCGGGGGCGTACCGCCGACAGGCCCCTCCGTGACGTCCCTGCAGCATGCTGTCTCACCCCTCATTACAGCTTCCATGTGGAAGCTGACACTATCCATCTCCTGGCTCCTGCCCCCAGCTGCTGTTCCTGTGTTACCCCCTGCCCCACTGCTGCTTCCACTGCACAGGGCACCACACTGGCCTCTCTGTCCTCCAGGACCCACTGTCCCTCTGTCCTTCCTGCTCCTGTCTCTGTCTCTCTCTCTCTGTCTCTCTGTCTCTCTCCCCGGTTTGCGACCTGCTAGAGTTCTTGCGTCCGCTCCCTTGAGCCTTTTATTTTGGCTCACATCGGTACAGCGCATCCTCCGGCTGAGCCACTCTTGCGCATGCGCAAGTGTTTAGAATGTCGCATTCGCACTTTATCATGGACCGCCCCTTGAGTTGCGCATGCCTTCATTCCATTGCTCTGTGGCTCAGCGTGTTTTTAGATGGCAACTGGCCCCTTCTGAATATCGCAGAATGGCGATTTTGGATTTCGCATCGCCAAGAACTCCTGTTGCATGGCGCAACCCTTTTGAATATCTGGGCCAATATGTACAAACTGATTACCACATTATTTTAGATGCTAAAAAATGTTTTGTGCCTGGCCTCATACATTATGTCAGAATTAGGAATATGCAAGATAAATGCTCTAATAGAGGGTAGAACCCTGAACTACTTTTCCAAAATAACAAGAATGAAAAAGACTAGATTGCTTTTTATCTGTCTACTAAAAAAAAAAATAAAACCTGGTATCAACTAAAGTGTAAGCAATCATCCTGGTTGACAAAGGTAAGAAGCTACATGATTAAGTACAAACTACTATTTCTAGAAAAAATATGTACAAAAGAACATACTGTTACATAGTAAATATAACATGTTTATCCAGAAAAAAATAACCAGTTACTGGAATTTAAGAGGCTTAATGTGGTTCCTCTGCTTACTCCAAATGGTTTGCTAATTACAGCTACCACTTTGGATGTAAATATTATTTACACTGTCTTGAAGAGCCCACTTTGAGAAATATATTTATTAGGTATAAGTTTAAAAGATTTGATAGCAATTTTCTGGTATTGTGACATGAAATAAATAGTTGGAGAAAAATGCAGAATGCTTTTGTTGTAAGGGAAGAATCAACAACCTCACATGTATTGTAGGGAAGTGCTAATGGTATGTTAGAGAAATAGAATTTTAGTTGGGTCCATTTATAAATAACGACCAAGATTTGGATAAGGACATGCTGTTGGTAACCTTGGTACATACGCAAAATGATTGGATGACAAATAGATTATCAAGTTATTTTATGCAGATAAAGAAAATTGGAGCAAAAAAAGATTAAAAAGCTACATATATGAGGTGAGCTAACAAAAAGGATTACGTTCAATGGCAGGAAGTTATAGAAAAGTGTAATATTTTGAAAATGATACGTCACTTTGTCTAATATCTAGCAGTTGCTATTTTGCTATGTTTTTTAATAATATCATTCCTGTTCTGTCTTTGTCATAATGTAATGACCATTGGTCAATCAATAAACTTGAAACTTGACATGAAGAAGGGAGAGCAGGGGGGAGGAATGAGGGCAGGGGATTGATGTTGGTAGGGTGGGAAAAAAAGGAAGGGAATGCCATATGGGGTGAACAGGAGGGGGAGGGTATCATGGACAAGGCCGCACATAGTGTAAGGTGAGGATATAAGGGGAAAGAGATGGCATGGAAGACATGATGAAAGATAGAATGGATGGCAAAGAAAGAAGAAATGATAATGGAGAAATTAAGAGAAATAGATACATAGATACATAGACAGTGTCGGCAGATAAGGGCCTATGGCCCACCCAGTCTGCCCATTTGAGCTTGTAAGTTCAGTTTATGTTTTCCTAGAAGTCTGTTGCCACTTATCCCTGACCTCCAGAATTCTTTTATGTCTCTCCCATGCATTCTTAAATCCTGTGATTGTTTCTGCCCCCTCCACATCCTCTGACAGGGTGTTCTACTTGTCTACCACCTGTTCTGTGAAGAAATTCTTCCTCACGATTTCTCTGAATCATCCTCCCTCCAACTTCATCCCATGCCCTCTAGTCCTGGCAGATCTTTTTTGCTTAAAAATAGTGTATTCCTGCACCCTGTTCCTCCCTGTAAGATACTTGTATGTCTCTATCATATCCCCTCTCTCCCTCCTCTCCTCTAGGGAGTACATGTTCAGTTCCTTCAACCTGTCCTCATAGGACTTGTGATGCAATCCATGTACCATCTTTGTTGCCCTCCTCTGAAGCTTCTGTACCCTTTCTATATCCTTAAGTAGGTAAGGTCTCCAGAACTGTACACAGTACTCCAGGTGGGGCCTCACTAGTGTCTTGTATAGTGCAATTATGACCTCCCCTTTCCTGGGGGAGGAAGGAAAATTAAAGGAGAGAATAAATGGAGAGAGGGAAAGAGGAGTAGAGGAAAGAGAAACATAGGAATTACTCAAACAAGTCAGCTAAGAAGTGAAGGTAATGATCATGAAGCAGGGAATACATATATCAAGAACATAATGGGGAAGTACTGTGGAGATGAAACATGTCACACAGGTTGAATAGTAAGGGTAAGAAAAACTAAAACCTTAAGACTAGTAATATGGTATGGTTACTAGACCAGGAAGGCAATAAATAAAACTTACCACAAGTGAGTACAGTTTGTAACAATTAGAGAAAGGATAGAAGCCCTCAAAATAGCTAATCAGCTCCTTTACAAATTGGTCAATAACAGCAGGAACATCTGCCGGAACTAGACACATGGTGGATTCCCTGCAGGGGGAGGACCTCAAACAACTGGTACAACAACCCACAAGAGACAGAACTATCCTAGATCTAGTGTTGACTAACAGGGAAAGGATCACAGATCTCCAGGTAGAAGGTCAGCTGGGGACCATTGACCATCCCATGGTATGGTTCAATTTGGCCACTACATCTAAATCATCCTAATCTGAGGCAAAAATATCGGACTTCAGAGGAGCTGACTTTGATAAGATGGCCAACAGAGTTCAGCTAGCCCAGGCAAAAAGAAACACAGGTGAGGGGGTACAGGCAAAGTGGGCAAGCGTTAAGGATGCAATACTTGAAGCAACATCCCATTGTGTTAGACAAAAAGGAAGTGTAAAGAAGAAGGAAACCACTTTGGTTCTCAAATAAAGTGGCAGAAAAGGTCATAGCCAAAAGGCTGGCCTTCAGGAAATATAAGGGAACACAGCGGGATGAAGATAGTGAGGCATACCAAACTGCCCTAAGGGAATCAGGGAAGGCAGTAAGGCAGGCAAAGTCCTAAACTGAGGAAACATTAGCACGAAGAGTAAACACAGGTGACAAGCCTTTCTATAGATACATTAGTGAAAGGAGAAAGTCCAGAGGGGGTATTGCTATGCTCAAAGGAGAAAATGGGGGCATGCAAGGAGGAGGACCCTGTAAAAGCATTTATCCTAAATAGATACTTTTGCTCAGTATTTACTGAAAGAAGGTAGGGCAGGGTCCACAACTCAGCACTATGGACATGAGGGTGGAGGTGAGCACTACTCCCTTAAAAAAAGAAAGGGTCCTAAAAGAGCTCGCTAAGCTCAGGGTGGACAAGGCAATGGGAGCTGATGGCATACATCCCAGGCTACTTAAGGAGCTAAGGGTGGAACTAGCTGAGCCATTAGCAGAACTGTTTAGTGAGTCTCTGAGCACAGGAGAGGTTCCAGAAGACAGGAGAAGGGCTCATGTGATCCTGGTCTACAAGAGTGGTAGCAGGAAGAAGGCAGGGAACTACAGACCAGTCAATCTTACCTCAGCAGTGGGCACGATTATGGAGGCACTCCTTAAGGAAAGGATAGTGCAACACCTGGAATCCATAGGGGCACAGGATCCAAGACAGCATGGGTTTACAAAAGGAAGGTCCTGTCAAACTAATTTCATAGATTTCTTTGACTGGGTAACCAGAGTGGTGGACCAAGAAAGACCAGTTGATGTTGCCTACCTTGACATCAGCAATGCTTTCAACACTGTTCAATACAGAAGATTGATAAATAAGCTGGGTAGGCTCAGGGTGGGTGAGAAGCTGGTCAACTGGGTGGCAAACTGGTTGATGGGCAGAAAACAGAGAGTGGTGGTAAATGGTATACAGTCAGAAGAGATGCAAGTCACAAGTGGGGTACCTCAGGGATCAGTCCTGGGGCCAGTCCTCTTTAATATCTTCATTGGTGATATTGCAGATAGACTAGAGGGTAAGGTTTGCCTGTTTGCAGATGACACCAAGATCTGCAACAGAGTAGATGATCCAGATGGGGTGGGCTGAATGAGAAGAGATCGGAATAAACTAGCAAAATGGTCAGAAGAGTGGCAGCTCAGACTTAATTCAAAGAAGTGCAAGATCATGCACATAGGGAAGAGAAACCCTGAAGCCACCTATAGGATTGGAGGGGAGTTGCTGGCAGTCACAAAGGAAGAAAGAGACTTGGGCATCATCATCACCGATTACCTGAAATCATCCAAGCAGACCTCTAAAGCAGTAGGTAAGGCTAGGGGGATGTTAGGGTGTATTACTAGGGGTATTACAAGTCATAAGAAGAGTAATAATCCCTCTTTACAAGACACTGGTTAGGCCCCATCTGGAGTACTGTGTGTGCAGTTCTGGAGGCCACACCTTCACAAGGACATTAACAAATTGAGGCAGTCCAGAGAAGGGCAACAAAATGGTGCAGGGACTGCATCAGAAGACATATGAGGACAGATTAATGGAGCTTAATATGTATCCCTTGAGAAAAGGAGGAGAGAGGTGATATGATTGAAACATTCAAACACCTTAAGGGCATTAACAAGGTGAAACAGTCTAACATGTTTAAATATAAGAAAAATAGTAGGACAAGAGGATACAGCATGAAATTAGAGGGAGACTGATTAAGGGGAAATGTGAGGAAATTCTTTTTCACAGAAAGAGTGGTGTATGCATGGAACAGCCTACCTCAGGAAGTGGTGGCTATGAATACAGTGCTGGGCTTCTGACAGGCATGGAATAGGCATAAGGGAGCAATACAGATGAGTATGAATAGATAGGCCACTAACAGAGCAAAGGCCAATGGCACATTTATGAGGTAGAAAAAGAAATGGGCTGACTGGATGGGCCTTGTGGTCCTTATATTCCATCAACCTCTATGTTTCTATGTTTAATAAGCACAGCCTATCCTGCAAATCAACAGTGGAATGCTGTGAGTCAACAGCAATGGTGTGGAGCTGAGAGACATGTGACAGAGGACTAAACCAAGCAGGCAACCTCGGGATGTATCCTTACAACTAACAACTTTATACAATCTCCTTAAAAAACCCTAGAACAAATAATCTGGAATATGGGTTTACTAATAATTATATAAAATTGTTAGCTAGCTTATAAGACTGTACATGCACAACTAAGGTAGCTAACCCAGAAACAGTGAATAATTACACAATACTAACATTCTTCCTGTACTAAGTACCATCTACCCTAGGCTGTCAATGCTCCATCTATATATTTCCTTTTGTAGACTATGGACTGGGACCCTGGGTGGGGTATATGCAAAACAGAATTAAGCATTTAATAGGTGATGGGGGCAGGAGCGGGTGGGTGGGCCAGAAGTGAAATGCAAGCAGCAAAGTTAATTCATAGAATGTATAAACTGCAGCAGATGTTAATGTAGGAGTGATCACCTGGGGGGAAGGCAATGAAGCACACAGCAAACGCTCTGACCCCTGAACACAGATCCCATCTCCTTGACCATTAGTCTAGTTATTTTCAAAAGGCAGCACATTTACAAGGCACTTGCCTGATAAACTCCCTGCAGAAACTAGTACACCTAGTCAAAATGAGCAGCAAGTATCAAAGTTAATTAACAGAAAGTCCAAACTGTGCAGATGTTAATGTAGGAGTGATCACCTGTGGGGAGGGCAACAAAGAACACAGCAATCCCTCTGACCCCCAAAGACAGATCCCCAGATATAGATATAGATATTCATTCCAAAAAACTTTATTAATGCACTAGTTAGGGTTAAAGTGATAAAAGTATAGACATTTGGCATTAGGGTTTCCAACCCTAACACCACACACCCAACCTGCAGCCTGCAAACCAGATGTGGGGTGTTCCTTGGGGTAGTAACACTCATCTCATTCCAGCAGTAAAGAAGCTAAGATGTGCACAGTGTATGAGAATGGGGTGAGCATTAGGCTTGAGAACACCAAGGCACACTCAATGCCTGGTTTGTTGTCTACAGGGTGGGGTTTGGGTTGAAAACCCTAATGCTACATTTACCTCCATTTGTCACTTTAACCCTAACTAGTACATTAACAAAGATTTTTGCAATGAATTTTCTTACTTTTTGAGATTGTATATTCATATCCGTAATTCCCTGCGCTCCCATCTTTCTGTAGATATGTACAAAAATGTTGCTGTGGAAGTGCAGGGCCCTCTGAGTCTACAGTTTCCATTTATAAGACAGCAGGAATCAAATTGTCAGAATAGCCTTCTTATTACACCATCTCATATATACATTAGTGAACCTTTCTAAATCCCCAGCAAACTGTGATCCCGCACCACCACCATGTCACTCCATGCCATGTGTGAAAAGACAGGCTTTTTAGAAATTGAAGAACGACAGCTGACTTGTTCATGAGGTGGTGTAATAAAAAGGCTATATTGAAAGTTCAGGGTCAAAATATTTAAAATTACCAAAGTCATGAGTGTTCATAGCAAAAGATCAATGTAAGCAGATAACTTTTTACATTTTTCCATATTTTGAACCGAAATTTTCAACATACTCGTTATTGTGACCCCACCTCAAAAACAAGTGAGGTGAAAATGTTCAAACTGCAAACAAAAGGTGATTTCACCAAGCAACCACAAAATCATCTTTCTGGATGGATTTGCATAATTCCAGTTAGATTGTTCATAAGGTGGGGTCTGAAAAAGGCCTTGTTTAAAATTTTGGGTCAAAATAATCAAAAAATGACAAAGTTATGCATCAAAGCTGAAACTGCCATTGTACATTGAGCCATACTTACCTTGGTTTCTCATATAGCAGATAACAATTCCAGCAGCAAGATGTGTCCTAAATGGGATAGTGGATCTTCACATGGGGACCAGTTCAGGTGAGTGAGGTTGTGCAGGGGGTATGGGGGAGTGGGGTGGTGTGTGCTCAGTGGGAGATCAGGGTGGGGTGTGGGGCAGATTGGTATGGGAACTTTTTTTTTACAGCAGTAAAAAGAAAAAGAAATTGAAGGACCATTTCATTACAGCTTACAGGACTATGAGAGGGGATCGGAGGATGGGGAGGTGCCACTGGAATCCAGGGAGCAAATAAAGAGAAAATATTATGTGGACAGGCATTGGATGGTGGGGGTGCCACAGGACACCAGGTAATAAAAAAAAATATTACAGGGACAGTGATTTGAGGATGGGGGCACCACTAGACATGAGGGAAATATTCATTAGTATAGATGGGTGATAATCGGATGGTGCAGAGTGCCAATAGACACCAGGGAAATAACAAATAATGTTGGGGTTGCAAAAGGACAGTGGGGGAAGCCACTAGACACCAGAAAGAAATGCAAAATATTATATTATTTAAGAAAAATATAGGGAGGGCATTCAGAGAGTGGGGTGCCACAAGACACAATGGAAACATTGGGGGGGAGCAGTGATCAGAGGGTGAGGAGTGCCACTAGACATGAGGAAAAAAATGCCGGCAAACAAAAAAGGATTTTCCTCTCATGAAATGGGATCTTTTTTCATCAGTTGTGATATGAAAAAAATAATCTTTTCATATCACATGATACAAAAAAAGATATATAAACTTTAATACAAAACATATTTTAAGGGCATTTCTTGAACAGTTAAATGCAGAATCCCGATAAGGGTATCCCAATATGCAAGCTGCATGTTCAAATTCAAGTTTATTACAGGAAAACTCCATTGAGCAAGCTCATTCACAAGGAGGTCCTGGTACATATATACAGACAAGGACATCAATACATAGGTTACAAAAAAGATCCTCACAGTAGATTGGTAACTCCCCAGAATGTCATTTTTGGGGGTGTCTAAATTTGAATTTTTTGGGAAAAGAACAGAAAACAAGTTGGCAACAAATGAAAAAGGAGTTACCCCCTCATGAAAAAGGATGACTTCAAAATGAAAGAAGATTCCTTTTTTCATTTCATACAGCTACTCAGAACCAATTTTTCAAAATTATAAAATTAAATTAATTTGAAACGGATTAATATTTATTCACCAAACAAGTAAAAGGCACATCTGTGGCAGGCCCCTTTGGGGAGAGGTGCCTTGCAGTCATCAGCCCTCATGCCCCCACCCTGCAGAGACTGAGAGCATCAGATGGGTGCCTTGCAATTGTCAGCCCTTGCAGTCTACCCATTCCCTAAACTGTATCCATCTCAGCTTATTTACTAATGGAATGGATAAGCATTAGGGCTGACAACTGCAAGGCACCCCTCTGATGCATCTTAGTCTCTTCAGGGTGGGGGTGTGAGCATGAGGGCTGACAACTGCTAGGCACACCCCTCATGCATGTCACTCTTTGCAGTGTAGGGGTGGGGTATTAGGGTTTATTTCCCTGCATTTTTTGCTTTAGTAACAACCCTAACTTATGCTTTAACAAAGTTTTTCTTATTGAATTCCTTACTTTTTCATATAGTTACAGCATTTGTCTGTGATGCTGTTATCCCTCCACTCATATGTATTTGTATGTAATCATCAAAGCCCAGGGCCCTCCGGGACCTGTGCTTCTATTCATAGGAGAATAGTGACCAAATTGTCAGCACAGCCATGTTATTACTTCATGTTATGTACTGCAGTACAGAAAATGTGATAATCCATGCTGAAACATAATTGTGCACAACTGTAATGCCATTCCATGCCACAGATGTATAGTCACATTTTGGGCAGGATGTGAAAATGACAGCTGTACTGTTCATGAGGTGGTGTGAAAAGATAGCTGTGCTGAAAATTTGGAGTTAAAATACTAACAATTATTAAAGTTATGCACTTGCATAGCAAAAATTTCAATGAGGGTGCATAACTCAGCCATTGTTAAGAATGTTTTCACCAAATTTTCAACATGGTGTTTTTGGGATCCAACCTCATGAGCAGTGGAACTGTAATTTCATTAATTAATGCCAAAAGGTGATTTCATATAGGAACTGTGCCATTCTATGCCAGGGTTGAGAAAACACATTTTGGGCAGGATGTGAACAATGACAACTCTACTGCTCATGAGGTGGTATGAGGAAATGGCTATGTTGAAAATCTGGAGTCAAAATATTAAAGATTACCAAAGCTATGCATGTGCATAGGAAAACTTCAACAAACACACATAACTCATCCATGTTTAGGAACATTTTGCACCAGATTTTTTACATAAGCTTTTTGGGACCCCACCTCTTAAATGCTGGCACTGCCATTTCATTAATTGGTCCCAAATGGTGATTTGATGCAGTGTTCATGAAATCACCCTCTAGGCCTGAGTAACAAGTTAACAGTGACAGTGATCACAAGGTGGAGTCCCAAAAAGCCCATGTTGAAGATTTAGTGGAAGATTTCCAAAAATAATGGCAAAGATATCAACAAAAGTTCAAAACACCACTTGCCAGAGGTTCTTCCACCCTTACTGTACATCCCTGACCTGTTCCCCATCTTCCAGTACCAGGTCTAGTGTAGACTGCTCCCTCATTGGCTCTATTACCCACTGGGTAAGGAAGTCATCCTGGAATGCTTCCAGGAGGATCTGCCCCCGGTGACATTTGTTGCTGGGATGCTAAAGAGAAGAAGGGGAGGAGCCATGAAGGAAAAATGATAGGAAAAAAAGAGAAGATCTCACTCAAGACATAGCATTTGATCCATTAGTTTGATGGGAAACTTCTTATGAAGGGAGAAATAATATAAGGGAAAAACAGGTTCTCAAATACAAGCTAAGGATAACGTGAATGGTCCCCACACTAAAAAGAACAATGATTTAGTCATGAATATGGATTTTCTAGATAAGGAAATGGCCTTATTAAAAAAACAGAAATTAAAGGAAGTAACACTGAGCCCTGAAAGAGACCCCTCCCCAGCTTAGGACAATAGGAGGAAAGAAAAATACAATGTATTAGTCCCTGAAAGCAAAATTAGTGTAAAGGAAAAACTGGAAAATGAAAGGATCCATGACAGGACAATAATGATAAAGAATGGGGGGCTGGTAGAGATAAAATTAGTTTGGCAATTGAATAAGAGATAGAACTAACTGAAATATATCCAATAGTGAGGCTCTATTGGCCTCCACTATGAGGGAACATTTCCAAAGGGAATAATAAAATTCAGCTTATTGAACAAATTAAGAAGGATATTGACTTAGAATGGCTCCCCTTGGATGTAAAAGTAGTTAAGGAATATCAGATGGACGATGCATCATTGATTGATGTTTTTTGTACAAACCTGAGAATTGCAAACTAGATCTGGCTAAATGAGGAGTCTCTTAGTAAGAAAGGGGTGAACGTTTTCTTCCCAAATAGAAGGCTGTTTAATTTAACAGATGGAATGAAATAAGAGAAGGAGGATCTGACTTGTCTTACACTATTTGGAATGGACCTAATTTTAGTGGAAACAGATTATAATGTAAAATATGTGCTGAGTAATTTATTTGAAAATGTCCTTAGAGTATGAATAGGCCATGATGATATTATAGATAAACATAAAAGACAGCATGGGAGCCAAATAGATATATGTGTAAAAGACCAACTTCCGGCAGAAGAACTCCTAAGTAAAGTGCGAATTTTAGATGGCATGGGACTCTTTCTAGTGCAATCTGAGATTTTGCCACCTAATAGGAAGCAGGCTGATTGTATGAATTTTAACAACTTTAGCCCCATTATGCTGGCCAATAAGTTCAAAATGTTATCAGGTTATGAGAATTGACTTAGCCAACCAGAAGCTACACACAATTTGAATGAGAGCTCCCCAAAATGTATGATGTACCCATGAACTCTAAAGGTAACAGGAGTAATGAAATAAAGTTGAATAAGATAAATATCTCATGACATATAAGTGATCTATCTCCAAAATTCACTGATGATGAATGATTAAACTTTGTTCCCAAGGCTGATCGTGTATGTTTCCAAGAATCTTGGCATCATGCAGATAATAATATTTAGGTAAATGGGTTTGAATTATTTGACTTACTAGGAAACAGGCACCATAAGCCAGGAAGATGCACAGGGGGTATAGCTATATATGCTAAAGAGGCTGCTTTTTCTAGAACTGAGTGTTATAAAAAGTCCGATATTTGTATTATATTATTGGTGGACCTAAAAGAGTATAAGCTGCTGGAGGTAAATTGTTGTATTCCCCCCCAATCATCCAATTTTTAAAAACAGAACACCTGGAAGTCTCTCGTTGTTATACATAAGAGTTGAATATTAACTTTCCAGACAGAGATCTTCTCTTATTGAATGATTTTAATGCAAAAATCGAAGATTTAGATGGGTTATTAGATAATTCAATAGTATCTTATGTCATTAATTTATCAATCTCCAACATAGCTTCAGGAGGTCCAAAATGCAGCTCTTGCTGGTTCCTCAATGCTGCACTACCCAGGGTCAATGATCCTTCACCCCTAGGGCTCCCTCATGGCTAAATGGTCTCAGCACCACCATCACCTCAGCTCCCACCCTGTGTATGTTCAAAACCAGGCTTCATCTCCATCTTACTGCCTCCAGCTCTTGTGATTGCCCCACATAAAGGACACTCATTTGCCATTCTCAACAGCCTTCCTTCCCCCCTCACAGCACTTATCCCCTATCATTCCTCCCCATTTCCTGCTCCCACCCCCTCTTTTACTTATTTTTTCTTTATTTTTTCTTCCCCCTTCCCCACCCTACTGTAACACTTCTCCTGTTATGTCTGACAATACTATCAGCTGCTACAAGCCTCCCATTCTTTTTTTCCTTCCCACCTCCTAATTGTTACTGTTCCTGGTCATACTGTTGAATGAACCTCTCTAATTGTCTTACCTAACTATTATCTGTTCAGTTGCTCTGCTACACACCACATTGTTGTTATTTCTGTTGTATCCTCTGTATTGTGTCTCATTTGACTTGGAACATTTGTAAAAGAGCCATGGCTCAAAGGTATTTGTAAGCCTAGAACCAAATAAAATAAAAATAAAAATAAAATAAATTCAAAAGTTAAAAAGTGAACACATTTGGCTTAGAACTTATTGCTATTCTATAATAATTTAATTTGTAACCTCTAAATTGGAGACTTGATGATGACCTGGATGGAAATATTTTGCATGTTAATTCTATAGGTGCTGCTTGATATAATTCTTTTGTTAGTCAGTATCTTTGGAGGTGCTGCAGAATCTGTTTATTCCTAATTGAGTAGAAAGTGGCCATTCCCCTAATTTTACAGGGTCTAGAAGGCCAGAGAGATGTACATGGTCATTATTTTTTGTTTCCATTTGATTGCATTGTGGCTAACAAGAGAGTAGTTTGGGATGCTCAGATAGAAGATGAAATTGAAGGGATAATTGATGCATCCTTCTTAAATCTCCCTAGAAGTAAATTAGAACTGATAGATATTGAGACCCTATATGGGGAATTGAAACAACTGTTTGAAAGGTTGACAGAATCATTGTAAAGTAAAAGCAAACTTGGATATCTATAGATAACATTGAAAATGAGGGGTGGTGTGATAAGAAATACAAAGAAAGAAAAGTATTTTTAAACTCTAGTAAGAGCTTATAGGAAAGAAATAAAGAAAAAGAAAAATACTGACTATGAGGAGAAAAATATATAAATTTCTTCTGAAGAAAAAGAGAAGAGGCCATATAAGAACAAAATGGTCTTTGCTGCTTAAGGCAATAGATAATAGTGATGTAAAAATCCTTTGCAGTTTGGTCACCAAAGATATAAATAATTATAAAAATGGATATCACATTATGAAAATATTTTTTATGATAAGAAGGCTGACAATCAATTTTAAACCTGTCTGTGTGAAAGAATTATATTTCTCGATAAACACACTTAAAAAAATTAAAATCCCCAGGGATAGATAAAATACTGGCAGACATTTGAGTAATGCAAGGATTTGGTGCAAAGCATTATCTAGTATGTTTGACAAATACATTGTAGAAAATATTTATCCTATAACGCTGAGAGGTGCAAAAATGGTACTGGTACATTAAAAAGGAAACCTATCTGACCCAGCAATGTATCACCCAATAAGTTTATTGGACATTAATTGAAAGATATTTTCAAAAGTAATTCTAGAGAGATTAAAAAAACAGATTGAGAAAGCTGGAGGTTTGAGTGAGCTTCAGGCTGGTTTTCATTCAGACTACTCAACAATAGATAACTACTTTATTTTAAATCATCCTTTTGAAAAAATTGTTTTTTTAACTCATAAATTATATACAGTACTTATAGACTTTGTGGTCTCCTTTAACTCTATATCAAGAAACCAATTACAGTCACAAATGATTAAAAGAGGAATAGACCCAAAGCATGAACAAGGGTCAGAATAGGTATAAATGGGAAACTATCTAAATCTTTTAAATCACATAAAGGAGTAAGGCCGGGATGCATTTTAGCCCCCATCCTGTTTTGCTTATATATAGATCATATGTTAAAAGAGTTGACTGATCTTGTTTCAGATTATCCTAAATCAGCAAACCTTTAGTGCTCTGCACTAACTCAGGAGGATGACCTCATATTGTTCTTATTAAAAATCGGGTCTTCAAAAAAAGTAAGAATTATTATTAAAAAGAGCAGAATAATTAAATATAAACATAAATTATAGTAATACTAAAGTAATGCTATTCTGCAAGATTAACACTAAAGTTGATTTGTCCATTAAGAACAAAATACAGAAATTGTGAGTAGTTATTTTTATCTTGGAGTAACATTTGACAGTAATAGTTTTTGGAAAACTGATAGGCAGAAAATAATGGAAACGACAAAA
Organism: Neoceratodus forsteri; assembly: GCA_016271365.2. Lineage (NCBI taxonomy): Eukaryota > Metazoa > Chordata > Ceratodontiformes > Ceratodontidae > Neoceratodus > Neoceratodus forsteri. The sequence goes on from CM028129.1 coordinate 33,188,561, forward strand.
AAGATGATCATTAGTTTGGCCAGATTTAACTATAAATATGGGTATTTGTCAATAAAAACAATACTAAAGGCAATTCATGCAAAATTTAATTCTCAACTTCTATATGGAGTAAAAGTATGGGATATAAAAAATATGTGCAAACTGATTACCACATTATTTTAGATGCTGAAAAATGTTTTGTGTCCGTGCCTCTCTTACCTGGTCTTACACATTAGATCAAAATTAGGAATAGGTAACATAAATGCTCTAATAGAGGGTAGAATCCTGAACTACTGGTCCAAAGTAACAAGAATGAAAAAGACTAGATTGCCTTTATCTGTCTGCTGAAAAAAAATTGTATTAACTAAAATGTAAGCAATCAGCCTGGTTGACAAAGGTAAGAAGCTACATGATTAATTACAAATTACGATTTCTAGAAAAAATATGTACAAAAGAACATACTATTGAGTAGTAAATATAACTTGTTTATCCAGAAAAAAATAACCAGTTAATGGTATTTAAGAGACTTAAATCATGTGACTTCCTCTGCTTACTCTAAATGGTTTGCTAATTACAGCTTCCACTTTGGATATAAATATTACTTAGACTGTCTTGAAGATCCCACTTTGAGAAATATGTTTATTAGGCATAAGTTTAAAAGATTTGATAGCAATGTTCTGGTATAGTGACATGAAATAAACAGTTGGAGAAAAATGCAGAATGCTTTTGTTGTAAGGGAGGAATCAACAACCACACATGTACTGTAGGGAAGTGCTAATGGTATGTTAGAGAAATAGAGTTTTGGTTGGGTCCATTTATAAATAACGACCAAGATTTGGATAAGGACATGCTGTTGGGAATCTTGGTACATACGAAAGATGACTGGATGACAAATAGATTATCAAATTATTTTATGCAGATAAACAAAATTGGGGCAAAAAAAGATTAAAGAGCTTCACATATGAGGTGAGCTAACAGAAAGGATTACGTGCAATGGCAGGAAGTTATAGAAAAGTGTAACATTTTTAAAATGATACATGTCAGTTTGTCTAATATCTAGCAGTTGCTATCTTGCTATGTTTTTAAATAGTATCATTCCTGCTCTGTCTTTGTCACAATGTAATGACCATTAGTCAATCAATAAACTTGAAACTTGACATGAAGTAGGGAGAGCGGGGGAATGAAGGTAGGGGATTGATGCTGGTAGGGTGGGAAAAAAAAGGAAGGGAAGGCCATAGGGGTGAACAGGAGGGGGAAGGAGAGTGGGTCACATGGACAAAGCAGAACAAAGTGTAAGGTGAGGATATAAGTGGAAAGAGATGGAATGGAAGCTATGATGAAAGGTAGAATGGATGGCAAAGAAAGGGAGAAAAGATAATGGAGAAAGTAAGAGAAAATAAGGGGGAGGAAGGAAAATTAAAGAAGAGAATAAATGGAGTGAGGGGAAGAGGAGAAGAGGAAAAAGAAACATAGGAATTACTCAAACAAATCAGCTCAGAAGTGTAGGTAATGACCATGAAGCAGGGAATACATATATCACCTGGGTGATCACCTGGGGGGAGGGCAACGAAGAAGACAACAATCCCTCTGACCCCCAAAGACAGATCCCCAGATATAGATATAGATATGATATAGATATAGATATAGACATTCATTCCAAAAAACTTTATTAATGCACTACTTAGGGTTAAAATGATAAAAGTAGGGACATGTGGCATTAGGGTTTCCAATCCCACACCTACCCTGCATGCTGCAAACCAGATGTGGTGTGTGCCTTGGTGTTATAACACTCATCTCATTCTAGCAGTAAAGAAGTTAAGATGTGCACAGTGTATGAGAATGGGGTGAGCATTAGGCACGAGAACACCATGGCACACCCAATGCCTGGTTTGCCATCTACAGGGTGGGGCTTGGGTTGAAAACCCTAATGCTACATTTACCTCCTTTTGTCACTTTAACCTTAACTAGCTCATTAACAAAGATGTTTGCAATGAATTTCCTTACTTTTTGAGATTGTATATTCATACCCTTAATTCCCTGCGCTCCCATCTCTCCGTAGATATGTACATAAATGTTGCTTTGAAAGTACAGGGCCCTCTAAGTCTAGTGCTTCCATTTGTAAGACAGCAGGAATCAAACTGTCAGTATAGCCTTCTTATTACCATACCTCATATACACATTAGTGAACCTTTCTAAATCCCCAGCAAACTGTGATCCCGCACCACCACAATGTCATTCCATGCCATGTGTGAAAAGACAGGCTTGTCAGGAATTGAAGAATGACAGCTGACTAGTTCATGAGGTGGTGTAATAAAAAGGCTATGCTGAAAGTTCAATGTCAAAATATTTAAAATTACCAAAGTTATGAGTGTTCATAGCAAAAGATCAATGTAAGCAGATAACTTTGCCATTTTTGCATATTTTGAGCCCAAATTTTCAACATGCTCGTTATTGTGACCCCACCTAAAGAAAAAGTGAGGTGCAAATTTTCAATCTGCGACCAAAAAGTGATTTCACCAAGCAACCACAAAATCATCTTTCTGGATGGATTTGCATAATTCCAGTTAGACTGCTCATAAGGCAGGGTCTCAAAAAGACCATGTTTAAAATTTGGGGTCAAAATAATCAAAAATGACAGAGTTATGCATTAAAGATGAAACTGCCATTGTACACTGAACCACACTTACCTTGGTTTCTCATATAGCAGATAACAATTCCAGCAGCAAGATGTGTCTTAAATGGGATAGTGGATCTTCACATGGGGACCTGTTCAGGTGAGTGAGGTTGTGCAGGGGGTATGGGAGAGTGGGGTGGTGTGTGCTCAGTGGGAGGTCAGGGTGGAGTGTGGGGCAGATTTGCAAGGGACATTTTTTTACAGCAGTAAAAAGAAAAATACATTGAAGGACCATTTTATTACAGCTTACAGGACTATGAGAGGGGATCGGAGGGTGGGGAGGTGCAACTGGACTCCAAGGAGCAAATAAAAAGAAAATATTATGTGGACAGACATTGGATGGTGGGGGTGCCACTGGACACCAAGTAACAAAAGAAACAAATATTACAGTGGAATCAACAAAGTCCAAGAGGGTAGCATCTTTCAGTAAAAGAGACATGCAAGAACAAGGGGACACAATTTAAAGATAGAAGGAGGGCAGTTCAGGGGCAATGTGAGGAAGTATTATTTCACAGAGAGGGTAGTGGATGCATGGAACAGCCTTCCTGAGGAGGTTGTGGGGTCTAAAACTGTGGGAGAATTCAAGAATGCATGAGACAGACATAAGGCAATTCTAATGGGGGGTAGGAAGAAATAGGCTGTTGGTTAACTAGGATCTGTGGCCTATCCTGTAGGTAGAGAAATGGGCAGACTAGATGGGCCGAGCGGTCCTTATCTGCCTTCAAAGTCTATGTTTCTAAGTTTCTACAGGGACAGTGATTTGAGGATTGGGGGGACACCACTAGACATGAGGGAAATATTCATTAGTATAGAGGGATGATAATCGGAGGGTGCAGGGTGCCACTAGACACCAGGGAAATGACAAATAATATGGGGGTTGCAAGAGAACAGTGGGGGGAGCCACTAGACACCAGAGAGAAATGCAAAATATTATATTTTTTAAGAAAAATATAGGGAGGGCATTTGGAGAGTGGGGTGCCACAAGACCCAAGGGAAACATTCAGGGGGAGCAGCAATCAGAGGGTGGGGTGTGCCACTCGACACAAGGAAAAAATGCCAGCAAACAAAAAAGGATTCTCCCCTCATGAAAAGGGATCTTTTTTCATCATTTGTGATACGAAAAAATAATTTTTTCATATCACGTGATGCAAAAAAAGATTTATAAACTTTAAAAAAAAACATATTTTATGGGCATTTCTTGAACAGTTAAGTGCAGAATCTAGATAAGGGTATCCCAATATGCAAGCTGCATGTTCAAGTTCAAGTTTATTACAGGAAAATTTCACTGAGCAAGCTCATTCACAAGGAGGTCCTGGTACATATATACAGACAAGGACATTAATACATTGGGTACCAAAAAGATCCTCACAGTAGATAGATTGGTAACTCCCCAGAATGTCAATTTTGGGGTGTCTAAACTTGAATTTTTAAGGAAAAAAACAGAAAACAAGTTGGCAGCAAATGAAAAAGGAGTTTCGCTGTCATGAAAAAGGATGACTTCAAAATGAATGATGATTCCTTTTTTCATTTCATACAGCTACTCAGAACCAATGTTTTAAAATTATAAAATTAAGTAACTTTGGAACGGATTATTATTTATTCACCAAATTAGTAAAAGGCACATCTGTGGCAGGCCCCTTTGGGAGAGTGCCTTGCAGTCATCAGCCCTCATGCCCCCACTCTGCAGGAACTGAGAGCATCAGATGGGTGCCTTGCAATTGTCAGCCCTAACACTCACCCCATTCCTTAAAGTGTATCCATCTCAGCTTATTTACTTATGGAATGGATAAGCGTTAGGGCTGACAACTGCAAGGCACCCCTCTGATGCATCTCAGTCTCTACAGGGTGTGGGCATGAGCACGAGTGCTGACAACTATTAGGCATGCCCCCTCATGCATGTCACTCTCTGCAGGGTAGGGATGGGGTATTAGGGTTCATTTCCCTTCCTTTCTTGCTTTAGTAACAACCCTAACTTATGCTTTAACAAAGTTTTTTTCATTGAATTTCCTTACTTTTTCATATAGTTATTTGTCTGTGATGCTGTCATCCCTCTCCACATATGTATTTGTATGTAATCATCGAAGCCCAGGGCCCTCCACGACCTGTGCTTCTATTCATAGGAGAACAGTAACCAAATTGTCAGCATAGCCATGTTATTACCTCATATCATGTACTGCGGTACAGAAAATATTCTAATCCCTGCTGAAATATAATTGTGCACAAATGTAATGTCATTCCATGCCACAGATATATAGACATATTCTGGACTGGATGTGAAAATGACAGCTGTACTTTTCATGAGATGGTATGAAAAGATAGCTGTGCTGAAAATTTGGAGTTAAAATATTAACAATTATCAAAGTTATGCACGTGCTTAGAAAAATTTCAACAAGGGTGCGTAACTCAGCCATTGCTAGGAATGTTTTCACCAAATTTTCAACATGGTGTTTTTGGGATCCCAACTCTTGAGCAGTGGAACTGTAATTTCATTAATTAATGCTGAAAGGTGATTTCATATAGGAACTGCACCATTGTATGCCAGGGGTATGAAAACACATTTTGGGGAGGATGTGAACAATGACAATTCTTCTGCTCATGAGGTGGTGTGAAGAAATGGCTATGTTGAAAATTTAGAGTCAAAATATTAAAGATTACCAAAGTTATGCATGTGCGTAGGAAAACTTCAACAAGCACACATAATTCATCCATGTTTAGGAAAATTTTGCACCAGATTTTTGACATAGGCCTTTTGGGACCCCACCTCATGAACATTGGCACTGTCATTTCATTAATTGGTCCCAAAAGGTGATTTGATGCAGTGATCATGAAATCACCCTCTGGGCCTGAGTAACAAATTGACAGTGACAGTGTTCACAAGGTGGAGTCCCAAAAAGTCCATGTTGAAAATTTAGTGGAAGATTTCCCAAAAAATGGCAAAGATATCAACAAAAGTTCAAAACACCATTGAAATACATCCTACAGCATTCACCTTTATTCCTTAGTTTGTGGTTTGGCTTTGAAGAGTGCAGACATGTCCCAGTTCACTGAAGATGACAGCAGATGACCTCCAGAGGTAAATATAGGGTGAGGAAGTGTGTGGGGAGGTGGGTGCTCAGTGGTAGGGTAGGGATGGGGGGGGTGTCAGCAATGACACCGGGCGATGGTTTTCTTTGTTTCAGGTAAAAAAAATGAATGACTTCACAGGACTGTTTTCTTTTTTGCAGGGAACATGAGCATTTCAGGACACTGGGAGTGGGCTCCCCAATGTCACACACTGCTGGGGAGCAGAATAACACATTAAAATGATTTGAGGACACTGGGAGTGAGCTTGCTGGTGTTGCACACTGCTTGGGTGGTGTAAAATATTAAAATCATTTTGGGGCACTGACAGAGGGCTCTCTAATGTCCCACAGTGCTGGGCAGAGGGAGGGGGATACAATTTTAAGATCATTTGGGGACACTGGGAGTGGGATCCCCAGTGTTCCACAGTGGTTTGGAGGGGTGTGGATGCTGACACAGGGATTGGGCACTCTGATGTTAGCAATTATTATTAAAAGGACTGGTGGGGGTAGGGAAGGTTATCCAACACCAGGAGTGGGCATCCCAGTGATGGATTACAACTGTAACCACAAATAAAAAAGAAGGAAAGATGACTACCAGCTCAGTTCGAATCACAATTCTGTGCCATTAAAAATACCATGCCAAAAGTCATATAAATTACAACACGCAGAGACAATGAGATATGCCAATAATCCAAAGGAAATAGGAGTGTGCTCCCCCACCGTACCACAATGGTTACAGACATTGTATACAAGATGGATACACTTCTGGGGGTGGGAGATTGGTGGGAGACACAAAATAGATAGTGTAAACAAGTTTGAATCAGAAATCTTTATCGAACAACATTCTACATTGCATATAGCATTACTAGCACACTGCGAATCAGAATTGTGTGTTGATGAAGATCGAACAACGATCCACTATGTCGGAGGGGTAGGGGGGAGAGAAGAATGGAGAGAGGCATCAGACAGCAGCTCAGCAGCTCTGAGCATCCAGGTATGAGATTATTGTATGAAACATAAAAATGCATACAGTGGACATAAACCAGAGGGATGGGAGGAAAAGAAACAATTTATAACCCAAATTGACATAGAATTGTAGGTTGCAGAACACTGCATGTTGCATGTTTCACTGCCTGCCTTTGCGATTCACATCCTTTATTTAACAGAAGTAAACAACTTTTTCTACTTGCAGCAAGAGTAATAAAGTATAAATTCAGGCATGTTTCCTAAAAAAGCAGAAATCAGTATCCATAGAAACTTGGGTTAAACTTGTCGCTAAGTATAAAACAAAATGGTGGACACCACTTACTCCTATAACATAGAATCCCCTATCGAGCAGCAATCTCCTATCAAAGAAAACGTTCAACAAGCAATCCATTTTCGTGCAGGACATCTATTTTTTCACACAGGAAATAATGGGAAATTCAAAATTTAATAACTTTAGAACACAGTAATATTTTTCGTCAAACCTTAAAAAGGCACATCTGGGAGGCAAAGGCTTTCTACCCTGAACATTTAAAACCACACCTTACAACTGTTTCTGAGATACAGGTGGGCAAAAAAAATGCCAAAAATCCCCAAACCATCTGTATTTTCAACATGCTGTGTCTCGGAAACCACAAAAGATATTTATACAACATTTGCCACATACAGAGAACTTTCCCTGGCCATTATGCATGGCAAATTGCATGCAAATCAGTGGACCATTACAAAGTTATTAAGCAGCAAAAATTGCCCTTTAACATTAAAGGCCTTTATCAACCCTAACTATACTGTAACTATATAACTATATATTTTTTTTTTATTATGGGGAACAGTCATGCCATTATAGTTCAGGTTTAGTAGCTTGTTTAATGTTAAACCTCAAATTTTACACTTTAACAACTTTGCAACTATCACTGGATTTGCACACAATTTGATATACGCTGTCCTGTGGGGTAAATCTCTTGATGTTGCAAGTTTCTTTCCCATCAGATGTATGAATTCTGAGATCCGGATGGTGCTTAAAACTTAAAAGTCGCCATTTTTTGCCATTTTTTACTCATCGCCTTGTCTTTGAATGGTATGGTATTTTGGTATGATTTTGTTATGGTAGAACCAGCTTAGGTAACAGAATTGTCATCCTTTGTTTGGTGAAAAAATAATCTGTTTCAAAGTTATTCAGTCTTAAGTTCCCATTGTTTTCAATGGGAATTCTGTCCAAATTAGAGGGATAAAGTTCGACAAAGGATTGACCTCACAAAAAAGGATTCTTTCTCACAAGACCTATTGCTTTTTCATGAGAATAAAATCCTTTTTCATGAGTGAAAAATCCTTTTTCGTTAGCTTCCATCTTGTTTTTTTCTTCCACCAAGTAAAAAACATTGAAAATACATAAAAAATGTCATTTTAAAAACAAACATCAGAAGCTAGGTAAACGGGACCCAGTTAGCTAGATTCTGGTGTTTGATTTTTACAATAATGGTCAGAATGACTTTTTCTGGGCACCTGACATCCTTGGTGCCCAGCTTAGCAAGAGGAGCCTTCCGCCACTTTCTCTGCACAAGAACAGCAGATTGTATTTAGTTCTGCAGCCGCAGCTTAACACCTGCTGCTGGCTGTAGTGTTTGTTGTTAGCCCCATTTCTCTGGTATCTAGTGGCATCCCTCACTCCCTAATCACTGTCCCCATATATTGCCTGGTGTCTATTGTCACACCCCCCACCCTCTGATCACCATCGCTAGTCCCTGTTGATATATATTTGTAAAATTTGACACTGGGATGCCCAGCCCCAGTGTTGGATGCCACCCCAGCACCTTGTTTTTATAATTAGCTGACATCAGAGGGCCAATCCCCTTGTTGGCATTTACAGCCCCCCAGCAGTGTGGAACACTGGGGAGCCCACCTCCAGTGTCCCAAAATATTTATTCAACAACCCTGTAAAAAGAAAACTGTCCCTCATCATCCCCACCATCCCCCTTCCCGATCCCAACCATCCCACTAAGCACCCATCACCCTCACCCCTCTTACTCTATATGTACCACTGGAGGTCATATGCTATAATTTTCTGTGGACCAGGACACGTCTGCACTCTTCAAAACAAAACTGTGAACTGAGGAATAAAGGTAAGTTCCGTATAATGAATTTCAGTGGAGTTTTGAACGTATGTTCATAACTTTTAGAGATGCAGTGAAATAAAATTTTGCAGGTGAAATTGCTGCGAAATTGACAATTTCACCGGATGAAATGTTTCGTGAAATTGTGGCAAAATTTTGCAATTTCTCCCGCAATTGTACCCATCGCTGCCTGCCACAAGTCTATAAATTGAGCCCCCCCAATACACACAAATTGGCCTGCACCCCCCATTTGTGTTTAAAAAAAAAATTCACCCTCTACTCCCTGGTGTCTTGTGGTTCCCCCCCAGCCATCACTGGCCTTAAACATAACTAAGCACCCCCCAAGTTACCCTGGCTGCCGCCACCATCTAGTGGACCCCTCACCCCACGCCCCATCAGTAGATATCAGCACCCACCCAGCACCCCCTCCACTCACCGCCATGGCCAGCAGCCTGTCTGAGGGCCAGTGAGTGCTTGGTTGAATGAATGAATCAATGAGCATGGTACGCGCTCATGCATTGAAGCACTCAGTGGCACTCAGTCGGGCTGCTGGCTGTGGAGGTGAGTGGAGGGCTGTGCCAGTGGCCTGATCAGAGTACTGGTGAGGAGCTGTGGTCAGCAGTGTCAGTGGATCAGCAGGTAGCACACTCACCTCTGAGGCCAGGAGATCAGTAGGCTGTGGGTTCTATCCCCACACCAGGCACTTGGGTTAATATTCCAATACTGACACTGTAGTGCAGCATGAGGGGGTGCTGCACTCCTGAGGTGCCATCTTTCAGATGAGATGTTAAACTGAGATCCCATCTGCCTGTTCTGGTGGTAGTTCAGGTGAATGTTAAAGACCCCATTGCACTTCTCAAAAACAGCAGGGGAATTTCCCTGGTGCAATGGCCAAATTTCCTCCATTCACGAAAAATACCACCAACAGCTTAATCTGGTTCAAGGTCAGTTGGCATTCATCTGTGTCCCCCTCCCCCAGGTCATGCCTGAAAATAGGCAGAATTTGTCTAGTGCACTTACCCGGTCAACAAAAACTAAATAAATAAATAAATAAAGAAAATACATTTTCAACATAGCCTTCTTTTTACCCCACCTCATGTATGTCACAGCTGTCATTTTTCAAATCCTAGCCAAAATGAATTTTCACACTTGAGGCATGGAATGGTGTTAAAGTTTCACAGAATTGTGTTTTGGTGTGGATTAAAACATTTTCTGTAATGGGTACATGAGATGGGGAAATAAGTTGACTATGCTGTCAATTTGGTTACTGTTGTCCTATAAATGGAAGCACTGGGCAGCTACATACATATACACATCTACAGAGGGATGGGAGTTGAGAGTCAAAAGGACCATGTGCTCCTACAGTAAAATAAAGATGCTTTTATACTATCTCAAATAGTAAGGAACTAAGTTGCAAAAAAACATCATTAATGCTCCAGTTAGGGTCACAGCGACAAATGTTGGGAAATGAGGCATTAGAATTTTCATAACACCCCACCCTCACAAACCAGGCAGGAGAGCAGGTGTGGGTGTGCCTTGGGCTTCTCATGTCTAAAACTCACCCCATTCTCATAAAGTCTACTCATCTGACCTTATTTACAGATGGAATGGGATGAGCATCAGGTATAAAGCCCAAGGCACACACCCACATTGCTTTCCTGGTTGTTAGGGAAATTCTAATGCCTAATTTCCCAACATTTGTCACTGTGACCCTAACTGGAGCATTAATGATGTTTTTTTTTGCAACACACACATATGTGTGTATATATATATATATATAGAGAGAGAGAGAGAGAGACAGACAGACAGACAGACAGACAGATAAGTAAATAGATACTGTATATGCTTTGCAAAAAGCTAAGTTAATACATCAGTTAGGGCTGATATGAAACTGTAAAAATGATGGAAATACAACATTAGGGTTTACAACCCTAACATCCTCCCCAGCCTGTAAACACCAACAGTCATCGGGGGTGCCTTGGGGTTGTCAGCCATAATGCTCACCCCATTCCATAAGAAAATAAGCTGGGATGGGTACAGTATAGGAGAAAGGGGTGAACATTATGGCTAATGACCCTAAGGCATCCCTGATGCCTGTTGGTGTGTGCAGGTTGGGGATGGTATGTTAGGATTTGAAACCCTAATGTTGTATTTCCCTCCTTTTCAGGTCTATGGGCAGAGCCTACAGCCCTATGGGGATCAGATTGTAGCTCTGAAAATGTCTGATCATGGAACTCCCTTTTTGGACATTTGGAAGTATTCCTCCACAGCTGCAAAACAGTGCACTCCCCATCTGATTTTTGCTATTTGCTGTTCTATGTTAAACTCCATCTGAAGAGAGGGTGGATGTTACTGTATTGTACCTCTGAACATCTCAGCATATTAACAAAAAAAAGTCTTGAAACTGTTATTTCTAGCCCCTCAATTGAACCTGTGCAGGGCTGCAGACTTTCTGCAACCTAGGGGTAACTCATTATCTGTTGTACTGGAATTTATTGAAGCTTTGAAACAGTCAGGCAGACTACATTGTCAGATTACAGGCAGTCCAGCTGCAGCTATTTTCTTCTGTTTTTTTTATATATTTTTCTATTCAAACTTTGTATATTTGCTATCCAGTGCTAGTGAAATGTGGGCACTTAAAACACCTCTATTTCTACACAGAATCACTCTGATTTCCTCATATGCCACATAATATGTAGAAATGTAAGGTAACTTACTCATAGACATAGAAACATAGACTTTGATGGCAGATAAGGACCGCTTGGCCCATCTAGTCTGCCCATTTCCCTACCTACAGGATAGGCCGCAGATCCTAGTTAACCAACAGCCTGTTTCTTCCTACCCCCCACAAGAATTGCCGTATGTCTGTCCCATGCATTCTTGAATTCTCCCACAGTTTTAGACCCCACAACCTCCTCAGGAAGGCTGTTCCATGCATCCACTACCCTCTCTATGAAATAATACTTCCTCACATTGCCTCTGAACCACCCCCCCATCTTTAAATTGTGTCCCCTTGTTCTTGCACGTCTCTTTTTCTGAAAGATGCTACCCTCGTGGACTTTGTTGATTCCACTGAGGTACTTAAAAGTTCCTATCATGTCCCCCCTCTCCCTTCTTTCCTCAAGGGTATACATATTAAACTCCTTTAGTCTCTCCTCATATGGCTTCTCTTACAGACCCTGCACCATTTTAGTTGCCCTCCTCTGGACTGCCTCTATCCTGTCTATGTCCTTGCAGAGATGGGGTCTCCAGAACTGGATGCAGTACTCCAGATGGGGTCTCACCAACTGTCTGTACAGAGGAATAACAACTTCCTGTTTTCTGCTGCTGATACCTCTCCCTATGCATCCCAGTATACCCCCAGCCCTCCCTACTACCTTCTCACATTGCTTGCTAACCTTAAGATCATCTGATATGATTATCCCCAGGTCCCTTTCCTTTTTTGTTGTTGTTACTACCTCCTTCCCCCCTTTGTGTATTCTTCCCCTGGGTTCTTATTTCCCAGGTGCATTATTTTGCACTTCTTTGCATTGAATCCTAGCTGCCATACTTCTGACCATTCCTCCCACCTTGCCAAGTCCCTTCTCATCCTTTCCATGCCTCCTTGTGTATCGACTCTGTTGCAGATCTTTGTGTCATCTACAAAGAGGCATACTTTTCCTTCCAGGACCTCTGCAATGTCACTTATGAAGACATTAAAAAGGACTGGACCCAATACTCCAGAGTTTTCTTCCAAACAGAAGCTCTGCTGGGCTCACTCCTGTAGTAACATTAACCCAAATGCTAATAGAAATGGCAGCATTCCTTTTTAAAGTCATTCCACTCCATATGTGCACTCTGGATAGATTTAAACAGTGTTTAATTTTGGCTTACTACTTCTACTCTGGCTTGTAGGTAATAGAGTGTTACCCATCAATGAGCATTGCCATTGAGATGTAAGAAGTCCTGTAATTCCTTGGATATAAGCTGGCATCCATTGTCACTCAGACTCAGTTTAGGAAGCATAGAAATTTTCGACAGATAAGGGCCTTTGGCCCACCAAGTCTGCCTCATTACCCCTAACAACTGCACTCTCTCATGATCTGTTGGAATTAGGTTGTACACCTCCCAAGACTACCAGTAATCCTCCATGGTTATCTCAAGCATTATTAAAACCTGTAATCTCTTTCAAAATAAAAACTCAAAAAGGCAATGTGTTTGTATTGGAGATAGAGATATTGTAAATTTATAGTTTGCCAGTGATGTTGGTAAAAATCTGGGAATATCACACTTCCCAAAGCTTTGCAAAGTTCCCCAACTTCATATCAAGTTCGCTACCAATTTCTGAATATGAAAAAAAAAATAGTGCATTCACTTTGCAAAAGCACCTTTTGGGACAAGTGAACAAAATGACACTGGCACTCTTCATGAGGAGGGGTCCCAAACAGGCCATGTTGAAAATGTGGTGCAATACTTCAAAAAAATGGCCAAGTTACACATGGGTGTTGTATAATTTCTATGCACATTTGTAGCTTTGGTCATTTGGTAGCTCTTAGCAGCCATATCTTCTCTGGCTGGAGTTTGTTATGATTTGATAACAACCCTAACTGATGCATTAATGTAGTTCTTTGCAAAGAATTTCCTTACTTTTTGAGATAGTGTAATCGTAGCCTTATTTGCCTGTGGGAGTGCAGTGTCCTTCAAGCCCTGAGTTCCTATCCCTACATACATGCGTGTATGTAATTCACTGTAGAAGGACCCTGAACACCAATTTATAGGACAACAGTGACAAAATTGCCAGCATAGTCATCTCATGTATCTGGTATAGAAAATTTTCACCAAAACATGTAGGCTGGCAGTATAGCCTAGAGGTTCAAGTAATGAGCTGTGAATGAGCTTGGTTCATCCAGCAGAGCTGGTTTGATTCCCACAACCTCCATTTGCACACTGTGTGACTCTTGGCAAGTTACTTAACCACCTCAGTGCTCCAGGGTCACCTCTGAAAACAGGCACTTGTGTCTAGTGGGTCTTACCTGGTTACCAAAAGAATAAAATAAAAAAGGTAATTCCACACTACTATAACACCATTCTGTGCAGCAGGTGCAAAAACTGATTTTGGACAGGGTTTGAAAAATGACAGCTGTTATATACATGAGGTGGGTAATAAGATGTGCATGTTGAAAATTTGGGATCAAATTCTTTAAAATTTCCAAAGATATGAGCGTGCATAGCAAAAACTGCAATGAATAGTCATAACTTTGCCATTGTTACGTATTTTGAGCCCACATTTTCAACATGACCTTCTTATGATCCCTCCTCACGAATAATATGGCTGTCATTATGAAAATCCCATCTGAAAGGTGAATTCACCAAGTGACTACAAAATCACCTTTCAGGTGGGGGTGGGAAAAAATTTAAAGTAAAGTCATTTGTTAATTGTTCTACGATGTCAGTTATATGTTTATTGGTATGCTCCTGTGGTTTTGGATATGTTGGTCTGACGAAGAGAACATTAATGGAACGTGTAACAGAACATAAATCAGCAATCTGTACTGGTTCAAAACCTAATGCTATGGCAAGACGCTATGAAGCAATGCAACATGGCTCACCAGTGAGTCTATGTTTCTTTGGGATTGAAAAAATTGAACTGGGTGCAAGAGGTGGTGACCTTCTAAAAAAACTGTTGCAATGAGAAGCCTTTTAGATTCATATTCTTGACACTTTACAATCGAGAGGTTTAAATGAGGAAATACCTTTGTATAGTTATCTGTAACATGCTTGCTTTACATTTTATGTGTGTATGTGAATAAATGGATACACCTACTACTGAATATGTATGAATGGGAGTTTATCAGGGATGTTTGTGTATAGCCAATCAGCTCTGAGGAGGCCTTGTTAGGCAAAACATCAGCTATTTGGAACATTAGCACGTAATGTGCACATTTGCTTGTCTGACTGCTTTAACAATTTGGTTGCGGTGCAACTATGGTGGTGCCGACGGTATTTATTTTATTTTACTGTCGCTAGTTCTGCCACTGAACTCTGTTTGTTTTTACTGCATTTATATGGCATCGTTAAAAGCACTTTGTAATAATAAAAAGGAAGATATTGCAGCAAGTGGTAAGCTGTTCCCCTTTATGTTTATTAATGGAAGCAATGTGCTTTGGAGTCTGTGCAACAGCATTTGAACAGTGTATTTTGTTCAGGTTTATTGGCATTAATAATATTGGCTGTATTTGCACCAAACTGGTACAATTTGATTGTTGTGAGTCCCACTTTACTTTGTTTTTTCGGGTGTGTAATAAAAGTCATATTGTATGTGAGGTGGGGTCCTCAAAATGGCAACATTATGCACTAAAGTAGAAAATCTCATTGAAATACATTGATTTCCCAAATGTAAAAGGTCTTTTTTTGTGAGTCATCATACGAAACCAGATCTTTTTTCATATGACGTTGACATGAAAAAAATAATTTCAATGTTGAATAAAACACATTTTAAGGGCATTTCTCAAGCAGTAAAATGCAGAATGCTCCTAAGGGGATCCCAATAAGCAAGCGACATGTGTTGGTTCACCGCCAGAATATAAATTATGGTGATTTCCAAACTTGAATTTCTTAGGCAAAACTGAAAACAAGATGGCTGCCATACAGAAAAGGAAATTTCCAATACAAAACAGAATTCCTTTTTGTTTCATGCAGTTATATTTTAGTGCTTACTGAACATGCTTAGAAATACTTTTTTTCAAAATTGCAAAATGCAATTACTTAAAAACAGCTTATTATTTTTAACAAGGCCAGTAAAAAGCACATCTGTGGGCCAGTCCCTTTCTGCCATGAACATTTCAGACCAAGATTCCAAACTGTCTGGGTTATAGGCAATTTCAAAGAAAAATCCCAGCAAAGTCAAAGAACTACGAAATGCTTTTTTCATCTATCTGGAACTCAGGGACTGCACATCTGACCGGAACATAACTTGTCACATGCAGAAATGTACCATGGCTGACAGTGCATGTAAATGTTCATGCAAATCCATTGAATGGTTGTAAAGTTATTGAAGTGTAAAGTTTTGAGTGTAACATTGAAGTGCCTACTCAACCCTAACTGCAGGGGCTCAACCGCACCCCTATTTATATATATATATATATATATATATATATAAACAAAAATATCATGAGATTGAGATTATCAGGAAAAATAAGCAAATGGATGGTAGGATGAAGGAAAAGATTGTGCTGCATGTCACTCTCTGCCTTGTGGGAAAGAAAGAGAAGCAGGGGCACACTGTTGGTTTTATTTTTATAGCAGGAATACCACCTTTGCCTCAAAAGCTTGTTCCCTTACCAGAAGTTCTTATATGCATAACACCAGGGTTCCTCCAAAGAGTGTTTGTGTTTTCTTTCAGCAGGTAAAAAGCCCTTAGACGGTGGATGGGGGAAGTTGGAGGTGGATGGCCGGTGTCAAACCCCCCTGGGGGTGCTAAAGTAGGACTTCAGGACTGCTGGAAGAAAACAGTCATTTGGACCAACTAAACAACACCGTGGAGGATATCTTTAAGGAAAAAGATTGATACTTCAGCCATTCTGTTTTTTTTTTCCAAGAACCCATGGACTACCTACAAATAATTTCTAACTAACTCATCTTTGTGTTAGGCTTGGTATTAGCTGCATTAGTCATATGTGGCTGCCCAATGTTGATTACAAATAGTGCATTTAATAGGACTTGAATAATATTGACACCCTTGTGGCATCTTGAGGTGTCTTAGAGTCCTTGTATTTTGTTTTTTTATTTTTTATTTTTGTGTTTGTGTTTGTAAGGTATTCTGTACATGTTGGCCCAGATATTCAGACTGTGCTGGGCAGTGGCGCAAGCCTGGGCACAGTGCAACTGGGCTGTGCCGGGGCCAGGACCAGGCAATATTCCACGGTGATGCACCATGGCACAGCACCATTGAATCTGGCAAGATCGGACACACACTACGCATGGCTCAGTGGTACTGTGCCAGCTCAAGCCACAGATAGGGAGCATGGGGATGTGCCAGCACATGTGCAGTTGCACTAGGCGCATCACCAGTGATGTTCAGCAGGGTGCATGCAAATTATATGCCATTACAAATGCATGTCATTATGGCCCCATTTGCATGCTTTGTGCAGGACAGTCCAGCGACATGCACCTGGTGCCCTGCACAACATGACATGTGCTGTGGGGATCAGAGGGAATCCCCCATCCTGTAGCCACGATTACATGGTAAATGATGAACAAGACAACCCTGGTGGTCTAGTGACACCCCCTCCCTCCCATTGCAGTGATCACCAGTTAATACCATAGAAAATCCCTGGTAGTCCAGTGGATCCCTCCTGCCCCTAGTCCCAATCGTGGTAGAGCAGCATATGTATGTTGCTTGGTAGTCTAGTGGTCCTCCCACCCCCTGCCCAGTGCTGCGATCATGGTACAACACCACTGAGTAATTCTCTGGTAATCCAATGGCACCCCTCACCCCTCCACCCACAGAGAACCCCTTGCCCACCCCACTTCCCCCCATCATTGGCAGGTGTCCACAACCCACCCGCATACCACCCAGCCACATGCTGAATGACAGGTACAGTATGGGCTTGCAGGACATACTGTACTAGATGGTCCCAAATATGTGAGCATATTACTTATTTGCTAATTAGTCCCTCCAGGTGCTTCCCTCTACCTTGCACTGATTATTTGATCATTGATAGTTAATTGAAAAAAGCTGTTTGAAGTGCACGTATTACACCAGCTAGACCCTGATAAAAATTTCTGTTTTCTTGGGAATTTGATGCCAGCATTTGGACTACAATGACAGCTACAGAGAGAGGAGGTTGCAGTTTTTGTCTCTGGTTTAGTTAAAGTATCTGAGTTATTTTTTTTTAACTCAATGGCTCTTTTGCGCTAAGAAAACAGCTATATTATTTGATAGCTAGCAGCCTGAACAGTGTGAATTTAGCATAGTAAACACTCTTGGGATTACAGGTTACAGTTACTGAGGTCCTGTAGAGATTTGTTCAGGCTTCTTTTCTACTGCTTTAATATTTTTTGCTATCGCCTGGTGACTTATTGTTACCTAGTAAGTTGGTGACCTAGTAGCTTGATAGTTAATGGCTGAACATGGCTAAGTACTTTGGTTGCACTATATACCCCGGGTCTCAGACTAGCTAAACTTGGGGGAAAAAAAAGTCCAGTCTTATGCACAGGATCTATGTGGAAACCAGTAAGTTATTTTTATACCTTCGTCAAAAGTTTATATTTTATATGACTGCTGTACTCATAATCCATTTTATATTTAGTGTGGCAAAAGCTTCAGAAGATATAAACTGTGTTCTGTTTAGTAACTTCTGTTTTTAGCACATTATACTGTACAATCAGATTAACCTGTCATTGTATCACAGGTCCTGTTAGATACTACAGATTTTAGTTTTGACAGAAATATTTTCTGTATAGGTAGCTTGTTCTTAAAAGATTTAACTGTATTAAGTGCAATAGTAGAAGCAAATGTCATCAGCTCAGTTTCTATTTTATTTTAACCCTTGCAGGGCTACAGACTGATATATCAGTCCAGAATTCCTATACGTTCTAATTCTGTTGGCAGCTTAAGGGTTAATGGATGTTTTTCCTTAGTTTGAGCTCTGAATGCAGCTAAAGTCACCCAGTGCAAATGAAAGAGGTCTTCAGTTTGTGGAGTTATCATTGCTTCAAATTAGGAGTACATCTTGTTGGATTTGTATTTTATCCTGGACTTACATTTTATTTGGGCATCTGGATATTTGGATATATGGACATCTGGACACACATAGTTTTAATATTCAGGTCCATTGTCCCAATTTGCTTCCTATCCTAAAGAGGCCCTGAAAAGCATGGTGATTTGATTTGAAACCTTCAAAATTCTTGGGATCACATTGGACATTCTCAAGAAATATTATACAGGATTTGTAGGATATCTCATTCTTAACAGGTTTTTAACCACAAATTCTAAAAGACCATGTATAGCTATTTATAGCTTATAGTTATTTTTGAATATAAATTAATTGACATTTAATTGTGTTCTGCTGTATTTTTCTGTATTTTGTATAATATTTTGTCAAAAACTGGAGGCATACTGGATCTAGGGTCTCAGTACATTTTATCTATTTTAACTGCTTTTCCCTAGTTACTGTTGTTTTTAAAATAAAATATACTAGATTAAGTTTGAAACCAGAATAAGCTTGATAAGTGAATTGGGTTTCATTTAAATCAATCTATTTTTTTCTGTACACCTTTAGTTGCACCCAGTTGATACTAGGTAGTTTTATAATGGTGAATACAAGAAGTGGATTGGTAATGCTACCAAAACAAAGGTTTTAGAAGAATACCAAAGGCACAAAGAATAGTATAATGGATGAGCTTGAAGCACCAGAAATAAAAAGAGATAGTAAAAAGGCAATAAAAAACAGCAACTTAAAATCACATCTTTTTTCAGAATGTCCCCTATATTAACAGACATAGCTCAACCCCTGTAAACTCAGTCTAGTATAATGCAGTTGAGGAGCTCTGTGAGAAAAATAAACAAGATGATGTGAAAGAGGGGAATTTTGTTCCCCCACTAATAATTGAAACTGGTCAACAAATGATCACATTGGATCAATTTAGTGCTAATAGCTGGACTGAGGAGTCCATTAGCCCAGAGGCTTCACTAACAGAATATAATGTTAACAGCTAGACTGCTGAGACTATTAATTCAGTGCAGTCTTATGTACAACCATTGGTGCCAGTGGTTTTATTTGATCCAGATCTTGACTCAGTCAATGAGATGGACACGTCATCAAATTCACCAACTAAATCTCAGTCCAATGATCCTAAAGTAGTGGAAAGCTGTGGATCTAAGGTGAAAAAAATATGTTTTAAAAACTAGGAAATACACTGTAGAACATAAGGAAACACAGAACAATGATGCTAGATTGCTTACAGAAGGCACAGTCAAGGAAAGAAATGCCCAAAGAGCCAGCAACACATTAAATGAACTGAAACAAACTTTACAAAACATTAATCAACTGGTTATAACTAATTATTCCGTAAGTGTTTGTCATCAATGCTGTAATTCTCTTCCTCCTTTGGCCAGTAAACAGAGAGGCAGGTTATTGTTCCAAATTTAGAATTGGTGGAGAAGGACAGCACAGTTCCTAAGGATGGTGTCATGAATTCAGTTCTAGCCCCAGAACTATTAGAGGTAGTTAAAAATCAATATCTGGCAAATGTTATATTATTGGAAAATTTATGGATTTTAAAAAGGGAGATTGAGAATTTGAGCGGTAAAGTAGCCTATAACAATACAGTGTTGGATATTCTTAACTCAAAACAAAGTAATTCTACTACTGATTCAATAATAATTCAAGATTCCGTCTATGATAATGGACAACAGAAAAAAATAAAGCAAATCAAGTCAATTTACCTCCATCTTTTCAAAAGGGAACAGAGTCCATAACTGAATTAGATGCATTAGCTCAAAAAATGAACAAGAAAAATCAAGAAAATTATCCAAAGAAACCAAACATACCAATGGTAAATGTAAAAGAAGGAATAAAGGTAAAAATAAAACCGTGATAGATAAAAATAAAATGGGAAAATAGTCTAAAATTCAGGTGGTTCAAAATCCTCCTTAAACACAAGTAGATGCCAGAGCTATTAATCCCTTTGTTTGTAAGGGTGTATGTCCTGGAACAATGGAACCAGATAGAGGGGACACCAAGGGTCTTTTATCAGAGTCACAGACTGAGGAGCAACAGAGTCAGGAAAATAAAATTTCTCAAAGCCCAACAAACACAGTTATAATCCCCAGGGAAGACTATCTAATTGAGATGTATGGTATTCATAATTTGGGTCTTGAATCAAGACCCCGACTAACAGATTGGGTATTAAAGTTATTGCATCTGAATGATTAGGCTAATGGGATATTTGTCATGAGACCTCCAAACCAGGAGCTTAAAAATTGTGTTCTGTTATATTCCCAATCTTATGAGCAACTCAGGGAATTTGGAACCAAGAAAGGTTATTATATGATAAGGGTATTTGTGTTTTTCCTCTGCAAGTGGTCCCATTTCCTGTTTCAACCATTAATTCCAATGTAGCTCACCAAAAAGGAAACCTAATGAAAAGAAAAAGAGATAATGAATGGTTACAAAATGTTACTAAAGGAATTGATGACCAAAGTGCAAAAAGGACCAAGGCTTGGGATACAAAAACCACATCACTTTTTGGGTGGGAGAGTGAAAGAAAACAGCACATAGGCTCAATCAAGAAAGATGTAGGAGATTTTCTTTCCTGTGCCCGGGGGGTAAACATTAACAGAAGTTCAATAACATATCTTCATGTTCATTCAACTACTTCAAATCATCCACAAATTGGCATTACTTTTCATTCAAGCCAAATGGCATCTTTAGTATTGCAGGCATCACAAGTCTTGGATGAGTATGCAGTATATTTGACTAACATAGAGTCAGTTTTCAGTAATAAATTTCTAACCAAATAGTCAGGTATGAGAGAGAACCCACCCCTAAACATGTACAACAGATTCTCCACATTAGAACATTTAAAAACAGATTGACATATAAGAACACAAACAAGTGAAAAGAAAAATGGGTTATATTAACATGGAACATAAAGGGAATCAACAAAGTCCAAGAGGGTAACATCTTTCAAAAGAGGTGTGCAAGAACAAGGGGGCACAATTTGAAGATGGGGGGGCAGCTCAGAGGTAATTTAAGGAAGTATTTTTTCACAGAGAGGTTGTGGATGCATGGAACGGCCTTCTGGAGGAGGTTGTGGAGTCAAAAACAGTGGTGGAATTCAAGCATGCATGGGACAGTCATAAGGCAATCCTAGGGGTGGAGTAGGAAGAAGTAGGCTGCTGGTTAACTAGGATCTGCAGCTTATCCATTAGGTAGGGAAATGGGCAGACTGGGTGGGCCAAGCGGTCCTTATCTGCCATCAAATTCAAATTCTATCTAGGGCCTGATTTCAAAGTTTATTGACCAGGAACTTAAACACTTCCTTATGAAAATAGATACAATATGTCTGCAAGAGACGTGGATGATAGCAGACAATCCTCTGTTACTACTAGGATACTCCAGTTATGCAATTTCTGTGATAAAATACAATAAAAATAGAAGACTAATGGCAGGTCTGGTCATAGTCATTACACAAAACAGCTCTTAATTCCACAGATACACAGAAATGTGACAGCAGAGAAAAGCCCCATGGCCCATCTAGTCTGCCCAACACCCTACCTCCCCCTTCTGTTATGCGTCCACCCTTTTTTCCCAACCCCTTAAATCTATCCCAAGCCCTCTTGAACCCCTCCAACATTTCTGCTGCCCCTACCTCCTCCAGCAGCTTGTTCCAGGCCTTCAGCACCCTCTCCATGAAAAACTGCCCCCTGAAATTACCTCTGTATTGCCCACCTTCCAGTTTGAGGCCATGACTCCTCGCATTTGCTCCCTTCTTCAATTTGAACAGGCTATTACCCTCCACCTTATTTATTCCCTTCAGATACTTAACGGTCTCAATCATGTCCCCCATCTCCCTTCAAGTCTCCAAAAGGATACAAATTTAGTCCTCTCAATCTTCTGTCATAGGGTACACCCTGCATCCCTTGTATCATTCTGCTTGCCCTTCTCTGTACCCTTTTCATCAACTCAACATCTCTTCATAGGAACTGCACCCCATACTCCAGATGTGGCCTGACCATGGTTCTGTATAATGGCATTAGCACCTCCCTCTTCCTGCTATTAAAACCCCTCACAATGCAGGCCAACATTCCATTTGCCTTTCCCACCACCCTGCTACACTGGTTGCCCACCTTGAGGTCATGCAATACCATAATCCCTAGGTCCCTTTCCATTTCCTTCTCCTTAATCACCTCCCAAGGGAGTAAGTTTCCCTCCTATTCCTCCTCCCCAGGTGCATTAACATTGTTCAGATACAAAGCTAAAGGTTCATTTAGAGAACTGTCAAGTTCTTAAGATTTTAAATGACACTTTAAAACTTGCTTTAGTTAACATCTATATCTCACCTAAAAGGAAAAATAATAGAGATTATTGAATATGGTGTAAAATGATCAAAGAAGAAATCACAGATACATATGAGCAATTTCCAATAATAATACAATGGGATTTTAATGCTAGTGGTTCCCAAAATAACTATAGGATATGCTGACTGTGATTATTTGAAAGGAATAAATTACATTAATAACAATCTATCCTATAGAAGGAATTCACGTGACAAAATGAGCAATTAAAATGGGAAATTATTGTCAGAAATTATGAAGGACCAACATTCGTGTGTTTATAACAGGAGAACAGATAACTACATAGAGGATCACTATACTTTTATAGGACCCTTAGATTCATCTTGCATAGACTTGGTATAGGGCAGCCTGAATGCTTCAGCCACTATATTGGATTTAGAAAATCAAATAAAAACAGAATCAGCACATTTACCTGTAATAACAACTAGGGACTGGGGATATTTTGAAGATAACCAAAGTGCTATATTAGACACAAAAGGAATAGAGATTATTAACATTAAAAGAATACAATGGCAAATAATCCAAATTACAAAATGTTAAGAAATATTAAATGCAGAATACTTACTAAACATCAAAAATAATTAAATAGAGATGGACTACAGACCGATTTCAGGATTATGGAATGATTGAAACCTATGTATAAAACCTTGTTTCTATACAGCTTTGTTACAAAAAAAGAAGAATAACACTTAGTTTAATTTTAATTGTAACAAAGCAAAGAGGAAATTAAATGGTTTAACATGGCAAAAGAAAAAAAAACTGGGACTTAAGGACACCAATAAAATACTAAACAAAGCTAGGAAATATTGCAAAAAACCTTTAGAATTGGAAAGAACAAAACATTATGCGGTCATGTGGGACAAATTAAGGAAAGTAATAATAAAGAATTATATCAAGTAGTTTTGGACTCTGGTGAGCAAAGGTTATGATAAATATACAAACAAAATTGAGAGAGCTATCACCCCGTCAAATTGGAAAGCTCACGTCAGAAAATTATACTTCTCTTAAGAGGAAGAAGATAGGCAGTTTATAACCAAAAATGATGGGGATAAAGGTTATCCTAAAGCATTCTATATAAATAAAATGGAAATAGAAAATGATCCAAATAAAGTCTCAAATAATAAAGCTCCTGGACCTGATGGAATCCTGGCACATATATACACATATATATTTATTTAGTTTTTGTTGACCTGGTAAATGCACTAGACAAATCCTGCCTATTTTCAGGCACGACCCAGGGGAAGGGGATAGAGATGAATGCCAACTGACCTTGAACCAGATTAAGCTGTTGGTGGTATTTTTAGTGAATGAGGGAAATTTGGCCAGGACACCGGGGAAATTCCCCTACTCTTTTCAATAAGTGCCATGGGATCTTTAACATCCACCTGAACTACCACCAATCCAGGCAGATGGGACTTTGGTTTAACTTCTCATCTGAAAGATGGATATATATTATGGTAGCATGGTAGTGCTACCATAGTTAGAGTTGGGTACCCCATTTAAGGTTAAATGGTGAAATGTTGCACCTTAATAACTTTGCCACTGTTCAATGGATTTGCCTGAAATTGGGCAGGCATGGGGCATAATCATAGATCTTGGGATCTGCTAACTTTCATGCCAGTCAGATATACAGCTGCGGAGTTATTAAGCAACATTCTGGTGCACATTTACTGTTTTTTATGCATTCTTTGCGCATGCCTACAGGTCTTACGGTTTGTGCGACCAGTCAGAAAACTTCAGCAAACTTGAGGTCTTGGTCCCCGATGTACCTTTTGAAGATTTCGTGAAAATATATTGAATGGTTCAAAAGTTATTCAAAAAACAATTTCCCATTATAAGTCAATGGGAAAAGTTAACATAAACTTTAGCAAATGCACTTTTGAGTGTCACAAATGACCTTAGTAGTGTTGCAAATCTGCCATTTTGTTTTCCGTTACTGATCAAAAAAATGCTTGGTGTTTAAAATTGGGACCATCTAGGAATACAATTCTTTTTGTGCTCATCTAGTCGGACCCTCAGGATGATAGCCATGTCTTTATTTTGGGGTTAAACACCCCAGAAATATGTTTTCAAATTTTTGAAAAAGTAAATGAAAGTAGTACGTGCATTTGTGACACTTTCTTACAAATTTTTGCAAAAGGTGCTGCAAATCACGACACTACTTTTCTAGACTATGGCCAAAATGACAGGAATTTTTTGCCACCTTGCTGCAAAATAATAGTTTGGTCTTTTGGGCTGAAATTTGGAGGTAAGAAAGCCAACATTCCACAGATGAGCCTTTTTGTGGTTTGGTGAAAAAATATTACAAGGCGGCAAAGTTACATAACTCTGAACTTCATGTTTTTTCCCATAGGATAACATTACTGCACCCGCTACGCCTTTTGGGGCCCGTAACTCGGAAATGGTGCGAGATGGGAAAAATGCTTAGTCCCCCCCAAGTGAGGGCTAAGTGCAAAACTAGCCAGTAAAGTCATAATTCATACGAAATTTAAATTTTTTTTCTATGTCATATGGTTCCTGAAAAATAAGCAATTTAGTATTCCAACTCCTCATTTTCTGCTCTGAGCCCCATTATTATGCATACATTCTTTGTACTCACTGTGTTTCTCTATGCAGCTGTTGGGGAAAACCAGGGTGTGCCCTTATGTTACTGTTACCCTTACTGTTTCTGCTTGCAGTTCCGTATCTGTTCGCTTTACCATTCCCGTGTATGCCACCATGTGCATTACCTTTTCCGTTTTCATTTGCACTTGCATTTGCATTACTGTTACCATTTGTGTCTACAGTACTGTTTCTGTTTGTGTTTCGTTTGCGTCACCGTACACATTACCATTTGTGTTTGCGTTTCTGTATGTCTTTCATTTTGCTTCATCGTTGTTGTTACCATTACCATTTGTGTTTCCAATTGCGGTACCATGACCGTACGCATTTCAATTTGCATTTCCATACGTGCTTGCATTTGCGATTCATTTTTGTTTTCTTTTGTGTTATTGTTGCTGTTACTGTTACCATTAGCATTTACAATTGTGGCATCATGACCATTCACGTTATGGTTTGCGTTTCCATACGTGTTTGCATTTCTGTTTCCTTTGGCATTATTGTTGCTGTTACCATTACCATTTGCATTTACAATTGTGGTACCATGACTGTGCACGTAACGGTTTGCGTTTCTGTATGCACTTGCGTTCGTGTTTCCATTTCTGTTTCCTTTGGCGTTATTTTACCTGTCACTGTTACAATTTGCATTTTTAATTGCAGTACCATGACTGTGCGTGCTACGGTTTGCATTTCCATATGCGCTTGCATTTGTCTTTCTGTTTCTGTTTCCTTTGGCTTTATTGTAGCTGTTACCATTACCATTTGTGTTTGCAATTGCAGTACCGTGACTGTGCGAGTTACACTTTGCATTTCCATGTGAGCTTGCGTTTGCCTTTCTGTTTCTGTTCCCTTTGGTGTTATTGTTTCTCTAACAGTTAACATTTGTGTTTACAATACCGGTACTGTGACCATGTGCATTACCACTTGCATTTCTGTGCACGCTTGCATCTCCGTTTGTGTCACTGTTTGCTTTGGTGTCACTTTGCACTTCTGTTTCTTTTAATGTTTGTGTTACCATTTACATTTGTGTCACCATGTGCATAACTGTTATCACTTGCATTTGCATTGCAGTTACCATTACTATGTCACAACACATCATGTGGTGGGAGCATGGGGCCTGAAGGGCGTGTGCTCCCACCACTGCATTCTATTCACTATTTATATCCCTCATTCTCAAAAAGAAGGGAAATTCATGGCAAAAAACTCAGTTTAATGCATCAATTAGGGTTATTCCACAGTGACAACAGTGAGGAAATTCGGTGTTAGGGTTGATAGCCGCCCTTGCACCCCCCAGCCTGCCCCCCAACCGGCATTGGGGTGTGCATTGGGGTCATCGGTCCTAACTCTCACCCCATTCTCCTATACCTGCTTACACATTGGATGGGGAAGAGTTGGGCTGATGACCCCAACACACCCCGATGCCAGTTGGGGTGAGCTGAGGGGTGCAAGGGGCTTTCAACCAACACTCTCACTTTGTCACTGTGGAATGACCCTAACTGATGCATTAAATGGAGTGTTTTGCCATGAAAAAAATATGTATATATACATATGTATATATATATATATATATATATATATCTATATATATATATATAATGGTAGTACGGTAGTGCTACCATAGTTAGGGTTGAGGAGCCCTTTTAAGGTTAAAGGGTCAAACTTTACACCTTAATAACTTTGTGACTGTTCAATGGAGCTGTCTGAAATTTGGAAAGCACCATCAAGAACCATACAACTTGGGATTTGCCAAGTTTCGTACCAGTCGGATATACAGCTGCAGAGTCATTAAACATGATCTGCGCACGCATTTACGCTATATGGTGAATTCTTTGCTCATGCCTACAGGTCACACGGTTTGCACGAGCAATCTGAAAACTTCAGGGAATGTGTGGCTGTGGTGCCCCATGTGCCTTTTGAAGATTTTGTCAAAAAATATTGAACGGTTCAAAAGTTATTCAGAAAACAAATTCCCATTATAAGTCAATGGGAAAAGTTAACAAAAAGTTTGACACTTTCGCAAATGCACTTTTTACTGTCTCAAATGACCCTAGTACTTTTGCAAATCAGCCATTTTGTTTTCAGTTGGTGATCAGAAAAATGCTTGGTATTTAAAATTGGGACCATCTAGAGACACAATTTTTTTTGTGTTCACCTAGTCGGAGCCTGAGGATGCTAGCCATGTCTTTATTTTGGGGTTAAACACCCCAGATATATGTTTTTCAAAGTTCTGGAAAAAGTACTTTCGCAAAGTACTTTTAGTGCTCATAAACACTTTCGCAAATCTGTGTGAAAGTTTTCGCAAATCATGAAAGTACTTTGCAACACTATGGCCAAAATGAAAGGATTTCTTTGCCACCTTGCTGCAAAAGAACAGTTAGGTCTTTTGGCCTGTAATTTAGAGGGAACACAGCCAACATCTCACAGATGTACCTTTTGGTGGTTTGGTGAAAAAATATTGCATGGCTGCAAAGCTACGATACTCCAAAGTTGGCATTTTTTCCCATAGACTAACATGGTGGTGTACGCCATGCCTTTTGGGGCTTGTATCTCAAAAACAATGCGAGATACAGATTTTTTATTGCAAGTTCCATAGCCCTATGTAATGGTAAAATCCTAGCCAGAAAAATCATGATTTTTTGTGAAATTTAAATTTTTTTCTGTGTTGTGTGGTTGCTGAGATATTAGCAATTAAGTACTTCCAATGCTCGTTTTCAGCTTCGATGCCCATTACAATGCACACATTGTTTGTACACACTGTGTTTCTCTATGCACTTGTTCATCAAAAACAGGGTATGCATTTCCATTACTGTTGCAGTTACTGTTTCAACTTGCGTTTCTGTCCCTGTTTGCGTTTACATTCCCATGTACGCCACCGTATGCGTTACCCTTTGAGTTGTCATTTGCGCTTGTGTTTTCGTTACTGTTACCATTTGCATTTACACTACTGTTTCTCTTTGCATTTTTGTTTGCGTCACCGTGCGCATTGTCATTTCTGTTTTCGGCAGCCCTTTCATTTGCGTTTCTGTTTCTCTTTTGTTTTGCGTCTTCCCTGCTGTTACTGTTACTATTTGCATTTGCAATTCCTTTTCTGTGTTCATGCACATTACGGCTTGCATTTCCATATGTGCTTGCATTTCCTTTTGAGTTTCTGTTTGCTTTGGTGTTATTGTTGCTGCTATCGTTACCATTTGCATTTACGATTGTGGTACTGTGCCCGTGTGCATTTCGGTTTGCGTTTCCATACTCGCTTCTGTTCCTGTTTCCGTTTCTGTTTCCTTTGGCGTTATTCTTCCTGTTATCATTCCCATTTGCATTTACAATTACGGTACTGTGCCTGTGTGCATTACGGTTTGTGTTTACGTGTGCACTTGTGTTTGCATTTCCTCGTTCCCCTTCATGTTCTTTTTGCTGTGACACTTAACCCTTAGGCTGCCGCAGACAAGATATCTTGTCCTAAAAACCTATGCATTCTAAATCTTTCGGCAGCCTAAGGGTTAACATTTCCATTTTAAATACTGCTGCCATTGCTGTTCACATTACCAGTTGCATTTTCGTATATGCTTCAATGTCCGTTTGCATCACTGTTCACTTCGGTGTCACTTTGTGCTTGTGTTTCTATTAACGTTTCCTTTACCATTTACATTTGCATTACCATGTGTGCCACTGTTGACACTTCTGTTTGCATTGCTGTTCCTGTTACTATGTCAGAAGACATCACGTGGCAGGAGTGCAGAGCCCGAAGCGCCCCATGCTCCCACTGCCTCATTACATTCACTATTTCTCGTCATCATTCTAAAAAAGAAGGGAAATTAGAGGCAAAAAACTCAGTTTAATGCATCAGTTAGGGTTGTTCCACATTGACAAAAGTGAGGAAATTTGGTGTTAGGGTTGAAAACCCCCTCTTGGACTCCCCCACAGCCCACCCCCCAACTGGCATCGTGGTGCGCCATGGGGCCAAATTTGGAGGGAAGGCAGCCAACACCTCACAGATGTGTCTTTTGGTGGTTTGGTGACAACATATTGCATGGATGCCAAGTAACAGTACTCCAAAGTTGACGTTTTTCCCTTAGACTAACGTGGTGGCATCTGTTGCACCTTTCCGGGCTCGTATCTCAGCGAGATATGGATTTTTTGTCGCGACAATGCATAGCCCTATCAGAAATATTTTCAGAGCACCTCTTTGCATTACTGCTCATAATGCTGACAGTCGGCAGCTGGCAGTGGATATGAGAGGTGGGTTGTGCCAGTCGCTGGCTGCGGAAGGGCGAGAGGGTGCTGGATGGGCTGGCAAGGCTGGGTGGGGGTGGGGGCCACTAGACTACCAGGAATGTTAAATAATTATTTATTTTATTATAATGGAGGGGCTACTAGACTACCATGGATATCTACAGTCACAGTGGATATTACTTCATACAGATGGGGGGCCACTAGACTACCATGGATATTAATAGTTATTTTTTATGCAACTTAGGGGGGCCACTAGACTACCAAGGATTAAAAAAACACACGGGGGGCACTAGACTACCAGGACATTAGACATCATAACATTATTTACTATGATGAGGGGTCCTCTAGACTACCTGGGATATGTCATATGCTATTATAATTATTCAGATGGGGCAGAACAAAGCCCTCTGAGCAAAACCCTGCCTCATTTATGTTTGTAGAGCACCCATGGGCTGTGAAAAGGGATTTTAAAATCTGGCCATCTCATCACCCACTCTTTGTTCACGAACAAGCAAATACTTTGATCACAACAATGCAAATTCTTTGATCGCGAGAGTCTTTGATCGTGATCGTACATCGTGAGAGTAGGATGAGATGGCAGGATGAAAAAATCAATTTTCTCAGCCCAGGGGTGCCCTAGGAAGTCAAATGAGGTTGGGTTTTGCTCAGGGGACTTCGTTCTGTCGAACCATGGCAGTAGTTTGCTGCAATTCTTTCAATTTTTTAAATTACAAACGTTTTTATTCTTTGTTTGTGAGCCTGCAAATTCTTAGATCCTGATCCTGCAAATTCCTTGATCGCGAGATTCTTTGATTGCAAAATAGGGTCAAGATGGCCAGATTTTTTACAACAGAATAGATCGGGAAATTTTACTAATCTTTGATATTTAATATCTCGGAAATGATTTGGTCTTTTTACTTGAAATTTGGAGGGAAGAAAGGCAACATCCCACAGATATAACAGGGTGGAAAACTTATGGCACTATGAAGTTGACGCTTTTTCCTAAAGGATAACATTATGGCATCCGCTGCATTACAGGAATTATTTGCTGCCATGCTGCAAAATAATGGCATGGTCTTTTGGGCTGAAATTTGGAGGGAAGAAAGTTAACATCCCACAGATGTGCCTTTTGGTGGTTTGGTGAAAAAATATTACAGGCTGGCAAAGTGAGGGCACTCCAAAGTTGACACTTTTTCCCAAAGGATAACATTATGGGGTCCATCGCGCCTTTCAGGGCCTGCATCTCGGAAACGGTGAGAGATACGTACTTTTCATCACAAAATTACTTAGCCCCCTGAATGGTGGCTAAGTGCTAAACTAGCCAGGAGAGTCATAATTTATACGAAATTTAAATTTTTTTTCTGCGTCTTACGGTTCCTGAGATATAAGCAATTTAGTATTCCAAGTCCTAATTTTGTGCTCCAAGGTCCATTATTATGCATACATTGTTTTCACTGCATTTTTCAATGCAGTTTTTGGGGAAAAGCAGGGTGTGCCCTTTCATTACTGTGCCAGTTAGTGTTTCCAGTTGCCCTTCCATTACCGTTTGCATCACCATTCCCGTCTACACCACCGTGTGCATTACAGTTTGCATTTTTATTTGTGCTTGCATTTCTATTTCTGTTTCATTTGGTGTTATTGTTGCTGTTACAGTTACCATTTGCATTTGCATTTGCAATTGTGGTACCGTGTCCATGCGCGTTATGGTTTGCGTTTCCGTATGTACTTGCATTTGTTTTGTGTTTCTGTTTCTTTTGGCTTTATTGTTGCTGTTACCATTAACATTTGCATTTACAATTGCGGTACCATGACCATGTGCATAACGGTTTGCGTTTGCATTTCTCTTTTCTTAGTGTTATTGTTGCTGTAACCATTACCGTTTGCATTTACAATTGCGGTTCCATGACCATGCTCCTTATGGTTTGCGTTTTCATATGCCCTTGAGTTTCTGTTTACTTTGGTGTTATTGTTGCTGTTACTGTTAACATTTACATTTACAATTGCGGTACCGTGACTGTGCGCATTACAGTTTGTGTTTCCCTATGTGCTTGTGTTTATGTTTCTGTTTCTGTTTCCTTTGGCATTATTCTTGGTGTTACTGTTACCATTTGCATTTACAATTGTGGTACCGTGTCCATGCGTGTTACGGTTTGCATTTCCATACGCGCATGCATTTGCGTTTCCGTTTCTGTCTCCTTTGGCATTATTGTTGCTGTTACCATTAGCATTTGTGTTTCCAATTGTGGTAACATGAACGTGCGCATTACCAGTTACATTCCGTATGCACTTCCGTTTGCGTCTCTGTTTCCATCACTGTTCACTTTGCGCTTGCATTTCTATTTCCGTTTGTGTTACCATTAACGTTTGCATCACCATGTGTGTAACCATTTGTGCTTGCGTTTGCATTGCACTTACTGTTACTATGTCACACAAAATCATGTGGTGTGAGCGCGCTCCCACCAACTTGCGTAACTTTCTACTTTTCTATTCTTTCTTAAAAAGTAAGGAAATTCTATGCAAAAACTTTGTTGATGCATCAGTTAGGGTTCTTCTGCAGCGAAAAAAGTGAGGAAATTTAATTTTAGGGTTCCCACCCCTTGCACTCCACCCCCAGCCCAACCCCACCAACAGGCATTGGGGTGTGCGTTGGGGTCATTGGCCCTAAGTCTCACCTCATTCTCCTACACTGCACCACCTCAGCTTGTTTACACATGGGATGAGTTAAGAGTTAGGGCCACTGACCCCAATGCACACCCCAATGCCTTGTTGGGGTGGGCTGGGGCTGGGGTGCAAGGGGTGGTAACCCTAAAATCTAATTTCCTCACTTTTTTCGCTGTAGAAGAACCCTAACTGATGCATTATTGAAGTTTTTTGCATAGAATATATATATACAGTATACATATATATATATATATATATATAGGCATGCATACAGTATTCAAGAGACTTATACCTACTGCACATTGACACCCTGTAACTTTTTGCTGAATTGTTAAAAGGTTCACAAGACACAGCTAATTTGTAGTCCCACATTAGGAGAGATATTAAACATAACATGACTTAGTGTGGTTCCACTGTGCTCTTTCAGTTTTATCACAAACATCGATTTACCCCTTCAAATAGGGTTCCATTTTGTGACATTGCTTCCATTCCCAATTTAAGTATTTAAATACAGCCCTTTATTGTGCCTTAGAAACCCAACTGTTGTTAATGTGTTATTTAATTAATTCATTTAAGCCTCCCCCAAGTACTCCCTGTACAGAATAAAAGTTTTTGCATTTTATTTAATCATTTTATACAGCTGTAACATTTATCACTTGTAGTGTCCACCTAGTACCTCATCCTAAGCAGACTGTGCCTTTAATTTGCATGAACTGTGGTCCAAAAGCATTATTGTGTCTGGTCACCTTTTTTGTGACTGACATGCTGCCAAAACCTTGCAGTTTGTTATAACTCATTTATTTAGAAAATTCTCTTTTTCCATGGCGTGTTATTTTCATGTCCTTTTGTTACCCACATTACTATTGGTTCCTCCACCAGCCCAGAATATTCAGAACCAGAAATGCATGCTGACACCTTCAGTCATCACCCCATGGCTCTTTAAAGCTGTGGACCTGGTGGGTTTTCATTCTTTGTACTGACACCTACATTCTTTACAAGACATGTGTCCTCCTGAAGTTTGGAGTGATACACATTATGGGCACTACAGTGGGCTAGTCTCTCTGCATCTCAGCTGCTCTTTTGTTCCCCGGTGTGTCAGATGTCTGCAGATTGTAAAGGTACACAATTGCTTTTTGGGAAACACAGAGACATGTAGTCAGACCTTGCCTCATAGTTCCAAGTTGCTGAGCTCGGGGTATGAAGGGTGGGGTAGGAGCAGAGAGAGTTGATTATAAAGCATTTTAAAGTTGATCAACTGCAGGTTTCCTAGATTAAATGGTTATACATATTTACCTGTTCTATAGACCAAGTCTTTACATGGGGATCATTCTGTGTGGCCTGGTCCCTGTGGGGGCATTTTGTGTGATCCTATTCTCTATCAGGGTCACCTTTAATGTTACTGCTGCTAAATGGTTTGTTCTGTACTGGGCAAAAAAACTGCAGTTTTAGGGAGTATATCAATTGGACCTGGTTAGTGCTGGGGCTCATTTTGTATTAGGCATCAGAACACCATATCTACAGTTTGAAGAGTTCTGTAATGAGAAATAAAATACATGTTGTATTGGGGAGTAAATAAATAGGACCTGGTTTCTGCAGGTGCTCAGTTTGTGTAGACCTGATCTCTTTAGGGGCTTATATTGTGTGGGAGGCATCAGAACATGAGAACTACTTTTAAACTACCTGCTTATCTGCAAAACTTAAAAAGAAACCCTGGCTAATATCATATTTATCTTTGTAAAAACACTTCTGTAGAACAGAAAAATGGTCAGCACTCCAAACGTACTCACAGTACTTATTTATTTTATGATCAAGTGCATCAAAGCCATTTAGCAGCAGAAAAGCAAATAACAGCAGTAAATGAAACGTTGGGTAATCCACAAATTTCTCAGATCCACAGGAGTCTATAAGACGGCAACTTTTTAAAAAAACATATTGCACCCACCGACTCAACACTGAGCACCCAAACGCCAGCACAGAACCATTTACATTTCAGCAATATGTTTTGTGATCATTAGGTGTGCCATGAGCTGCATGTTAGGCCAACAGTCTAGCATGGCACATTAAACAATTACTGAGAGTCACTGCAACAGTAAAATGAGCCTAAAAGGGCACAAACACCAAAAATGGATGTAAAATGACTGTAATTGATGGTAACCAGGTTGCAGTCACCAAAAGCATCAACCCTGTTCATTGTTTTTGTGCAGTTTTAGGCTCATTTGGCTGCTGTTGCAGTGTATCTCAGTAACTGGGCTATGTCCTACATGGTATGCCTTAAATGGTTTCCATGGCAGTACAAGTGAAGAAAAATGCTGTTTTTTTCCTTACTGGGATGATTGCTGTCAGTGACTGTTAAAGTGTTACCCTTTGTTCTGTATTTTTTTTTATTCTGGTTTTTTTTGTGCACTTTTAGGCTTATTTTGCTGTTGCAGTGAATCACAGTAATTGTTTGGTGTGCCATGTACTGCATGATAGGCTGAGGGCCTAGCATGGCATGCCAAACAATTACTGACATTAACTACAATAGCTGAAGAAACCTAAAAGTGCACCCTCTCCCAAAATGCACTGGTTGCCATATGCACCTGAAGGACCATGCTGTGGACACAGTGAGTGACGGTACCATGGAGGGGTCCATTTGACAACAGGAAGGGGCTGTGTCTTCAGTTGTGGCTGTGATCCAGGGGATGGCATCATTAGTAACAGGGATAATTGTGTATATCTGCATCATACAAGGGGACCATGCAAAATTACCTTGCACTCTGTGATTACAGGACTTCCTCAGATTTCAGGTCCATGACTTTCCATTTGTATTGTGCCTACCTCAGAAAATCTCCTGGACACAAACCTTGTTTGCCCATAACAGGGCTTTGGAATATGGACATCTGCGCAAATCTGGGTTTGTGCAGAAAAACTAGGCTTTGCACATGGGCAAGCTTTGGAAGATCTGGCCCCTGAAGTCAGTTTTTAATTTCATTTTCATTTCTTAAAACAAATTTTAAGATTGAAGCAACCCACTCAAGGGCATAGTTCTATTAGTAGGAAGTAACCCACTCCAGGGTGTGCAGTTATTAGGGATTAATCAATACCCTGAGTGCATTGTGAAGCCCGAGGCTGCTGGCTGAGTGTCCTCACAATACCCAGTGTGCTGTTTAATCCCTAATAACTGCACACCCTGGAGTGGGCCATTACACTTATAACAGAGGGTACACTACAAAACAAGGAGAAAGCAATATACGTGTTTTTTCTCCTTTTATAAAAGACTAGCAAATTACTGTATTCTGCTGCCTAAAAAAATAGTCCCCAACAAAATGGCTGCCATGCACATACAGATGTCAAAAGGAAAGTGTTGCTATGCTTTCTCTGACATTTGGTTTGCATGATATGCCTTCTGAGACAGCACAGTAGCTCTGAAGTGCAAAATATGGAGTTGCCTCTTGTGGTACAGACACAGTGTCTATACCTCCACTGGCTTAGCTGCTCTATCTCTCTGTCTGTGGTTACATTAATGCATGGCAAGCAAGTAAACATTTTCCCCAGCAGTGCAGTCACACAGTCTACCAGACTGTATTCTACCAATTAAGAAATGGCAACTAATGGGACTCAGAGCTTGCAGGTCTTTCTGGAACTCTGTTTCTCTGTCCACCAGCATAAAGCTCACTTTCAGATCATGACATCATTGGGGGGGGGTCTGCCTCTCTTCACACTGTTCCATCTAACTTTATGCCACAACTATGGGATTTACCTGTCAATCTGGCTGTGCAACAGAAAAGTGACCATGGGGACCACACACTTCACTCTGGGAACAAGCTTGGGTAAGAAGCAAGACTACAAACTTTGAACACTACAGCTACTGTTGCTGCACTGCCTGAGACTACATGGCAGGCCTTGGCTCTCACTCGCTAAGCAGGGATAGTAATGGCTGCTCTACAGACTGCAATTTTGCACTATAATAAGACCAGAACATAAACACAGGCTGATCTCTCAGAGGGATGGTTCACCACTAGCTGTCATATATTGTGGAGTAATCAATGGTCACCTGATGGTTGTTTACCACTTACCTGCCTTTATTTACCCCCATGATATAAGTCACTAATACACTTTCAGTGTTTTGCCTTCAGCCTTGAATATCACAAGCAGCAAGGGCATGCATTAATCCCAAACATCCTCATTCATCTCATAAAGATATAGTTGGTTTCCCTCTCTCTTATTGTAGGCTTGGGACCAGCTGGTATATGTAATAGACAGACCAGGTGAGATTCAATCCATACTACACTGTAACATAAAACATTTGTGAATCGTAGTTAATATAATGTTGTGAATACAGTACAATCTTCAAAATGTTCAAAAAATGTTATACCAAATATACATAGTATGACAATCATTTTTTGGTTGAACATTAGCAATAACTTTTGGTATGACTTAGTGAGACACTTGGTATGATACTGATACTACTGTTCTGGTGTCCATGTTACTCATGTGACTTCTTGTGTTGTGTCTGTGTTACTCACGTGACGTCCTGTGTAGTCTGAGTTACTCACGTGACATCCTGTGGAAAAGACCCTTGTAAATAAAGTATACTTCACTTTCTGAAAATTAAGTGATTTCTGTCTTTTCCTATGAGGGTAATATAGTTGTGCAAAAAAACAATGGGCTAGAAAATCAAGGACATGAATGTGGTAGCCAAACTTAAACATGTCCAGATTTGGGCATACTGTGATCAGTAAACATATTGTGACATAATTACTAACAAGTTAAGTTTATGACAAACAAACTGAAAAGTTGGATATTATGCTACCTAAATAGATACCATACACATAGTAATATCAAAAATATATGTCTGATAATATGACAAATTTGCTGTCAAGGACACGATGTTACTCACATTACGTTGCCCTTGTGGGAACTTTTAATCCCATTTTTAGCACCTCTGAACTACAAACTATCTTTATGTTGGAGAATGAAATACTACCACATGCACCCAATGTAAATATGATATGGTTATGACAATTGGCACAAATAAATTTTGGAACCTGATTGTCACACTTTGTCTCTCGAGTAGCATAGTGGTACCTATATATATATTTATATATATATATATATATTCAATTATTGGTGGATCCATTTTGCATACATTTTATAACCATTGTATACAGGTACAATATTTCCCTGATTGATTCTTGGAAGGGTAGTATAATTTGTCCTATTTTCAAAAAGGGAAATACAAATAATCTGGTCATGTATAGGCCTATTAGCCTTCTTGATGCTTCCCAAAAGATCTTTATTTTAGATCAAGTATAGCAATGGGCTGAAACTAACAATTTGTTAACTGAAACACAAAATGATTTTAGAGTGAACCATTCAAATACACATTTGTTTTGTTTTAAATCATCTCACATGGAAGTATGTTACAGTTACAAAATACATATTTTTTTGCTATTTTATTGATTTAAGATCAGCCTTTGACTCCATAAGCAAGAAGATATTATGGGGAAAGTTAGAACTTTATAATATCCCTCGTGACCTACTAGATATACTAATATGACTTCACAATAGGACCTTGTTGATGGTTAAATATGATGATGAAGGGAATTTAACATCTAAAATTGATACAATTTTATGAGTACAGCAGGGTTGTTTAATAGCTCCATTTTTGTTTAAGATATATATATATATATATATATATATATATATATATATATATATATATATATATATATATATATATTTGATTCTTAAGTCTTTGGATAACCATACTTTCCAGTCACCAAAAAGAGGTCATCATGCAATTACTCTATTAGCTTAAGCAGACAATGTGGTTCTGATTTCAACTTCTTTGTTGGGTCTACAAAGAAAGATTACTTATTTTTCAGATGAATGTAAAAAAGATAAATTGGAAATAAATATGGGTAAAACAAATATGGTTGTATTTGGGAATAGGTTAAGTAAACAGCATACTTTATACATCGATAGAACAAAAGTTCTCATGGCAATTTATTATGATTACCTATGTTTAAGATTTGTGAACAATTTATTATGGACTTTGCATGTTAAAACTATGCTACAAAAATTAAAATCACCTTTCATGGCATTTAAAAAATTCCACAGGAGAATGGGACAGTCTTCCATCTTAGGACTGATTATGGTAATTAATGCTAAGATAAAGGCTGAAATACTATATGCTGTCAAAATCTTGACTCCTTCTAATATAACATTTTTAGAAGTAGAAATAAATACATTATAAAGCTATCTTCTGAAAGTTAAGCAGTCAATGCTTACAGAAATCTTAAGAAGAGAACTGATTCAGTTTCTCTTAAATACCTTGGCTATAGAAAGAAGAATCATATTTATATTACAGTTATTTCTTCTTCATGGCAATCGAATTCCTCGGATGTGTCTTGAAGAACAAATAAAGTATCATACCATGGGATTTACATCCAATGCAATCACAACCATACATGATTATATTCTTCCACTGGGGCTTGGAAATATATTATACTAAATATATAAACTTCCCTTTCACCAAATTAAACAAACAGTACAGACTAGATTAAGAGATAATATTATCCAACAAGATCTGGCAAGAATCAATATATTATGCTATTTCAAATGGTATAAGATATTAAAAACAGAACATAAACTAAAGCCATTTTTAACCATTGTTAGAAACCCTGAACAAAGGAGATTGCTCACTAGATACAGGTTTGAGCTTTATAAAGCAAGACATATTTTCTATGATCAAAAAAGATTGGGCATTAGTAGCCCAAACTGTTGCTGTTATATGAAAGAATCAGATGATCTTAAACATATATTAATATATTGTCCATAATCTGAAAAAAAGAGAAGAAAGTTGTTGGCTCTAATATTAGCTACCCGTGGTCTCCCCTCACATCAACTTGTTAAATATTTGTCTAACTGTAAAAATATGAATGTATTGGATAGATTGTATAGATGTCTGAAATCCTTGAATCTTTAGTATGCTCTTTGTATATTAGACATACAAAATTGTTCTTTGATAAATGAGGTAGCTATAATTCCAGCAATTATGTATGAACAATATTATGATGTCTTATACTTGTGAAATTTGTTAATTGTGTATAAAATAGTTATGTGAATTTTATTTGAATTTTGTAAAGACCTTGGTCAGACAAATACATTTTTCTACATACCTGTATATGTATATGTATATATGTATATGTATATGTATATGTATATGTATATGTATATGTATATGTGTGCAGAATATGTGGCATGAACTAGTCAAGGAAGTGATTCTATGCATTTTCGACTACTGTGATGCAGTCTATGGTGCCACACCCAAATCCTCCCTAACCTGATTAGACACTCTCTTTAACTCCTTGTGTCAATTTGTCCTTAATGATCCATCATGCACTCTTCACTGTGAATGTGATCTGTACAATGCCCTGTCCTTTCCCTAACTTGCCAACAGGCACCTCACTCATTGTGCCAAACTCACTTCTAAATTTTGGTTAGGAGAGCTTCTCTCCTGCCTCTCATTCTCACTCTCTTCCTCCCTCCCCCTTCCGCTCCTTCAGATCCTCTGACACTCACAGTTTGCTGGTCCCCCGTCAAACCACTCTAATTGGTCATTCAGGCTTTACCCATCATTTCCTGCACATCTGGAACTCCCTCTCCTCCAAATACAGCACTCCTCCTCCTCTTACTCCCTTGCCTCTGTCTTACATAACTTTCTGTTATCTAACTGCTCCTGCTTTAACCCTCCTTAATTGTCTTCCTATGTCTCTGCTCCTCTCCATGACTCACATCCCCTATTAAGCCTTTATCCCTCCCAAGCCTGCTTCTCAGCATGCTCTCCTCTCCCTTCACCTCTTACCCCCTCACTCCTACCCCTAATCTTTTTTTTATTATCAACTTGCTCCTGCTTAGGTTTGACCTCTGGCAGGGTTCTCAGCATCCTGGAGGGGTCTAACACTGGGCAAGCCTCCTCCTTCCCCTTCCGTTATCACTCTTTTCTTTCTACCCAACTTGTCCTTGCCTAAATCTGCCCTCTGTCAGGATTCTTAGCACCTGGCGATGTCTACTCTCAGGTAACTTTTCTTCGCTGCCTCCTTTTTTCCTTTCCTTGTCTATCCCCACTATTCCTTCTGCCCAACTTGTCCTCACCTAATTCTATCCCCTAGTAGGGTTCTCTGCATCTTTGGGGTGCCCAGCACTGGGCAATTACTTTTCCTTCACTCCCCCTTCCCTATATCCTTTCTACCCAACTAGTCCTCACCTGATTCTGTGCTCCAGCAGGGTTCTCAGCATCCTGGAGTGGCCTAGTCTTAGACAAGCTTCTTCTTTCCCTCCTCTTCCCTCCTTTCCCTTCATCCATTCCTTTCTCTCTCTTCTCAACTTGTCCTCACCTAGTTATGCCCCCTTGCAAGGTTTTCAGCAACCTGGAGGGGTCCAGCACTGGGAAATGACTCTTCTTTCCCTCCCCCTTCCCCTCCATCCTCTCTATCTAACTCATCCTCTCTTGACTCTGCTCTCTGGCAGGGTTCTTGGCATCCTGATGAGGCCTAGTCTTAGGCAAGTTTCTCCTTCCCCCTCCTCTTCCTTCCCTTTACCATCCCCTCTACTATCTCTAGCCTACTTGTCCTTGCCTATTCCTTCCCCTTACTCTAAGTCCTTGCCTCATTCCACCACTGGCAGCTATCTCTGCATTTTGAAGGGAACAGTTCCAGGTATGACTCATCCTTCCCTATACCTTATCCCCATCTCTCTCCTGCCCCTCTACCGCCCTGCACTTAATCAAAGGAATTAGTTCACTTGACCTAATAATTAGCATTTTCAGTTCTGAGGTGCTCCCAGATTGCTCTAGCACTGTGTTAACTTGCCCTTCACAACTATTTTTTTTCTCACCTTTCTCCTGTAATGTTCCCTGATCTTTATCCTTTCCTTCCCCTGTCTACCCCTACCCTCCTTGATGTCCACCCACGGAACCTCATTTATTCAATAATTGCTAAATAATCTGCCTCTTAACCATGATCCATTCCTGCAAGGAGTTGGCTCCAAGGTCACATTAAATTTCTGTACTATGTTCCTTAGATATGCCACTTGTAATTAAATGCATATTCTACATGTATGATATTTTTAATTATATGTTATCTTACAAATGCAACTGTATGATTATTTATGATATTTTTAACGGTATGTCTTCTTACAAATGTAATTGAATGTTTAATTTATTGGATATAATAAATGTTAAACTGTATGTCTAATTCTTTTTCCAAATGTACACCCCCCCCGTTGCACCGGGAGACGAGCAACATGTTCAGTGTGTCTTCCTGGTGAAACACTTCAATAAATAAATAAATGTGTGTGTGTGTGTGTGTGTGTATATCAGTTTATATATATCTGTCTATCTGTCTGTCTATCTATCTAGTAGAAATCTATCTATCTAACTGCTTATCTATCTATCTATCTATCTATCTATCTATCTAACTATCTATCTATCCATCTATCTATACTGTATATTCATTGGGAAAAACTCTGTTAATGCATCAATTAAGGTTCCAATTACAAAGACAAAAGTATGGAAATTAAGTGATAGGGTTTTCACCCCTGCCACCCCACCCACCCACCCTACACACCTCCAGGCATCGAGTGTGCCTTGGGGTCATCTGGTCCTAACTTTCACCCCATTCCATGTGTAATGAAGTTGAGATGGTTCAGAATAGGAGAATGGGGAGAGAGTTAGGTCCAATGACCCCAAAGCACTGCCCAATGCCTGTGGGTGGGGTGGTAGGGGTGGGAACTCTAACACTGACACTGAATTGCCATACTTTTGTCTCTGTAATAGCAATAGGTACCCTAATTGATGCATTAACAGAGTTTTTCCAATGAATTTACTTACCTTTTGAGACAGTGTAATAGTGTCCTTATTTTCCTGTGGCCAATCCCTCCATAGATGTGCATATGTATGTAGGTGTGGAAGCACAGGACCCTCTGGGCCCTGAGCTTCCATGTGGTGAACAACAGTGATCAAATTTTCAGCATAGTCATCTTATTACCCACCTCATGTACCCCAGTACAGATAAATTGTGAAATGCAAGGCAAAACGTAATTATGTGCAACTGCAATACCATTCTGTGCCACAGGTGCTAAAACAAATTTTGAGCAGGATGTTAAAAATGACAGCTGTACTGTTCATGAGTGGTGTGCAAAAATGGCTGTGTTAAAAATTTGGTGTCAAAATATTGAAAAGTGCCAAAGTTATGTGCGTG
Source organism: Neoceratodus forsteri (assembly GCA_016271365.2). Classification (NCBI taxonomy): domain Eukaryota; kingdom Metazoa; phylum Chordata; order Ceratodontiformes; family Ceratodontidae; genus Neoceratodus; species Neoceratodus forsteri. The sequence continues at coordinate 33,231,163 of CM028129.1, forward strand.
TGTTGAATAAATTGAACAGACTTGCCTAATTTAGCAATTTTTTGAAATTTTTCCACCAAATTTTCTGCATGGCCTTTTGGGGACCCCATTGAATGAACACTGGCATTGTCATTTTGTTAATCAGTTTCAAAAGGTGATCTTGCACAGCATACGTGCCATTCTGTGCCACCGGAGCAGAAACAAATTTAAGGCAGGATATGAAAAATTACAGCTGTACTGTTCATGAGGTGGTGTGAAAAAATGGCAATGTTGAAAATTTTGAGTTTAAATATTAAAAATTGCCAAAGTTATGTGAGTACATAGAAGAATTTCAATGACTGCATGAAACTCAGGTGTTTTTTGGTAGTTTTACACCAAATTTTCAACATGGACTTTTTCAGACCTCACCCCATGAATACTGACACTGAGATTTCGTTAATTGGTCCCAAAAGGTGATTTCACACCGTGACCATGAAATCACCTATTGGGACTGAGTAATGAAATGACAGTGCCAGTGTTCATGAAGTGAGGTCCCAAAAAGCCCATGTTGAAAATTTGGTGCACAAATGATGAAAAATGGCAAAGATATCAACAAAAGTTCAAAATGTCATTGACAGTTACATGGCACTTACCTTGCTTCTTCAGTTCACAGTTCAGCTTTGAAGAGTGCAGACTTGTCCCAGGCCACAGAAGAGGATCTCTGGTAGTAAGTATAGGGAAAGGGGTGTGTGGGCAGGTGGGTTGCTCAGTGGGAGGGTGGGGATAGGGAGGAATGGGAGATGACAAGGGATCGTTTTCCTTTTTACAGGGTGAAAAAAGACATCAGTGGACTGTTTTCTTTTTTTCAGGTATATAAACGTAAACATTTTGGTACACTGGTGGTGGGCTCCCCAGTGTCTGGCAGTACTAGTGGTGTTAGGGGGCATGACATAATTGGGGATACTGGTAGTGTACTCCCCTGTGTCCCACCTGAAGGGGCTACTGCTGACATGCGGATTGGGCACCCAAATGTCGGCAATGTGGGGGAATGTTTTATTCAGTTGGGGACAGTGGCATGTAGTGCTGACATGGGAATTGGGCACTTTGATTTTGCCAGAGACATATTTTTTCTTTTAAAATAAATATTACAGTAGTTTCAGCTCACTAGGTACACTGGGAGTGGGATCTTCAGTGTCTCACCTTTGGGGGGGCTACTGCTGACAAGGGGATTGGGAACTCTGATGTTGGCAATGTGGGAGAAAGTTATTTTCAGTTGGGGACAGTGGCATCTAGTGCTGACACGGGGATTGGGCACCCTGATGTTGTCAGACATTTTTTTTTGTTTTAAAATAAATATTCCAGGAGTTTCAACTCATGAAATAGGATCCTAGTTCTTATCTCATCATATGAACCAAGATCTTACTTCATATGACACCCACATGAATAAAGAATTTAAATGTAAAATCTAATATATTTTAAGAGCAATTTTCAATCTGTAAAGTGCGGAATGCACCTAAGAGTTCCCAATAAGCAAGCTACATGTGTTGTTTCCTCGACAGAATATCATTTTGGGAGGTTTCCAAACTTGAATTTTTCAGGCAAAACTGAACACAAGATGGCAGCCTTAGGAAGAAAGAATTTTCCCATACGAAGAAGGATTCCTTCTTTATTTCATACAGATATATTGTGCTTACTGAGCATACTCAGAAATTATTTTTTCACGATTTTAAACTGTGATAACATAAACACTGCTTTTTACTTTTTCACAAGACTAGCAAAAGGCACATCTGTGGGGTAGTCCCTTTCTGCCCAAAAAATGTCAGACCAAACAAGCAAACAGTCTGGGCTTTAGGCAAGTTAAAAAAAATCACTGCAAAGTCAATGAGAAAAAACATTTTTTTTCTCTTCTGTATAACTTGGAGACTACACATCTGACCTGAACTTAACTTATCACATCAGGAGACTTTCCCTGCAGGACAGTGCACATCAAATGTTGTGCAAATCAGTTGAATGGTTGCAAAGTTATTAAAGTGCAACATTTTGAGTTTAACATTGAAGTGCCTATGCAACCCTAATTATAGGGATGCAACTGTGCCCCTACATTACATATATTATAGGGGCACGGTGGCTCAGCAATGTGTTTTATTTCCTGTTAGGAATCCTTTTTTGTGATCGCATGATATGAGAAAATAATCATTTTCCATATCACGAGTGATAAAAAAGGATCCTTATTCATGAATTCTATGCCTTTCCCTCATGCTATACTATATTTCCCTGGTGTCTAGTGGCATCCCCTTACCTGCTAGTTTTAAAAAAAAATTAAATTCCTATAATCAGACATTGGGATGCCCACCCCTGGTATCAGATGCCCCCCGCTGTCCATTGTTTTATATACATTAGTCGATGTTGGGGTGTCCAATCCCCATGTGAGCATGTTGAAGCCCCCCCTACTCAGCACTTTAGAACACTGGATAGCCCACCCCCAGTGTCCCAAAATAGATTTATTTGTTATTAAACTGCAAAAAAAAGCCATCCCCAATGTATTTAAAAAAAAACTGAAATAAAGAAACTTGTCCATTGCTATCCCCATCATTCTCCTGCTCCCATCCCAACTCTTTCACTGAGCACCCTCATCCTCTGTGGACTGAGACACATCTGCACTCCTCAAAGATGAACCATGAACTGAGGAATGAAGGTAAATGCCTTATGATGTATTTCAATCATGTTTAGAACTTATGTTGATATCTTTGCCATTTTTAAGAATTTTTGCACTAAATTTTCAACATGACCTTTTTGGGACCCCACCTCATGAACACTGCAACTGTCATTTTCTTAATTGGTCCTGGAAGGTGATTTCACAGTCACTGTGCAAAGTCACTTTTTTTGGATGAGATAACAAAGTTTCACCACCAGTGTTCATGAGGTGGGGTCCCAAAAAGGCCATAATGAAAATCTCTTGCAATAATTCCAAACAATGGTTCAGTCATGTGTGTTTGTTGAAAGATTTCGATGCACATGCATAACATTGGTAATTTTCCATATTTTGACCCCAGATTTTCAACATAGCCTTCTTATTACCCCACCTCATGTATGTCACAGTTGTCATTTTTCAAATCCTGCCCAAAATGTGTTTTCACACCTGTGGTGGAATGGCATTGCAGTTTTGGAGATTTACATTTGGCAGCGATTTGAACATTTTCTGTACTGAGTATATGCACTGGAGTAATAAGATGGCTATGCTGATAATTTGGTCATGCACCTATGGAGGGATGGGTGCACAGGGAGAAAAGGACCCTGTGCTCTCATGGTAAAATTAGGAAAATCACAGAGAATGTGACAAAAGACCCTTATGGAGGATAGGAGGGCAGGGTCCAAAGGGTCCTGTGCTCCCTGAGGCAAATAAAGATTCAAGTAATTTATCTGAACATGCCAGGAAAGTAATTGCAAAAATATTTGTTAATGCATCATTTAGGGTTATTAGTAAGGTGACAAAAGTAGGAAAAAAATGACATTAAGGTTTCCAACCCTAACACCCTACACCCCCAACCCTGCACACACCAATAGGCATTGGGCATGTGCCTTGGGATAATCAGCAGTAACGGTCACCCATTCTCCTACACTGTTCCCATCTCAGTGAATGTACTTATGGAATGGGGTAAGCGAGGTTGATGACCACACCCAAACACCTGCTGGTGTGTGGGGGGGGGTTGGGTGTTATGGTTGGATTAATGCTTGTGAGGCTAAATGTGGTCAAATATTTTTGATACTGATGGGGTCGTCAGACCTAGAGTGAGAATAACATGTTTACCCTCATTCTAGATCCCCATGGCCAAATGTATCCACAATGTAGGTTGTGATTGGCTGGATCTGGCAGTTAATGCTGTCAAATCCAGCCAGTCACTTTCACTTAAACAACTTTCACTTTCAAACCTGTCAGCAACATAAGCAGTTTCAAAACCCCCACTCACTCAGAAGATGACTCCACCTAACAGTTTCACTTCTGTGTTGCAACTGCCATGTCACCTTTCTGCTCAGAAAAGTGTCACTTTTTTTATATACAAGCATTTTTATAAGCCTCTTCTTTTACTCCTTGTTTGCCATTCACATAACAGTGGCCATTCTTCCCTGATCTTGTTTTCACAGATTCTTATCCCTAACAATCACTCGCATTCTTCACCAGCTGCAGGCTCCCACATCCTGAATGCACTTTCCAGCTAGTTTGATGCCACGGTCACCCAGTTGAATCCTAAACCAGATTTTGTTGTTTCCCATGGACACATCCTCATCTGCTTGCACCCTTAAGGAAATTACATATTGGCACACAGTATGTCACACAAAAATAAAACTACCACTTTGTTTCAATGCTCTGGACTCTGGAGAGCTCAGCCATCTGAAAAAGATTTAATAACAAGGCAATTAAAAACCTAAAAAGGAACTGGCTCATAAATGACAATGACCTTGCATAAATGAAATATGCCACGGCCCTTATTCCCCCTCATCACTAGTAGCTCTGCTACTTGTGATGTCATATGGTCACGTCTGCATTCGGGAAGAATATCACTGAAATTCCCAGTCAGACCATGGCACATACCATATCTATCTTTTTTTTTTGTTAATAACATTTTATTGAATTATGATACAATGCACAAAAATAATGCCATAAGTAATCAACAAACGCATATAGCAATAATCATTCATGTCTCACTTAAAAGATAAATAAACATTACTTTTATTAACTTAACAGAGACTTCTAAAACTACACACAGTACTCATTAAATTATTAATTATAAATGAAAGACAAATGACCTTAGTAATAGAGGGACGTTACTCCATTAATCCTTAAACAACATTCCCCTGAACAAATAATTCAGTGTGAGAAATATAGCAGAAACAGCAGAAAGGGAAGGGGAAGGGGGAAGGATTGGGTAAGAAGGGATAGGTTACAAGCAGCCCAAAGGCTTACTAGGTTGGTGGAGAGAAACAATTATAAATTATGCCCCATTTAGAGCTGAAAATATGAGCATGGTCTAGCATTAAGTGAGCCAGCCTCTCCAGTCTCAAAACATCCAAGCACGCAGCCTTCCATTCATTGAATGACTGTGACCACTCCTCCAGCCATATTCTGCGAGTGGAGCTACCAACCAACATTGAAATTAGAGCAATGGTGCAATGCTGTTCTTTACTCCATGTTTTTGTTTGATCAAAATGACCAACATGAACAATCTTTTCATTTGAATTCCCCTTTAGACATGCAATGTCTTTTAAAAAATCAGCAATATTGCCCCACAAAGGTACCATTTTGGGACACGACCAGAACATATGGATCAAGTCACAATTGGTGTCTCCACATCTTAGACAGTTGGACATAGCTCTCAACATACCTCTCAACTGTCCCTGATTTTCAGGGACATGATTTGTCTAAAAATTTTACTCTGCCCTCCTAAAATTGTGTTTCTGTGACTAAACAGTGGGGTTATAAGTACAAAATAATATAAAACATAAAAGTTACAGACTTGTTCTTTCTTAGTTGATTTTTTTAAGCCTTGTCCCTGATTTATGAGGGGAGGTTGAGAGGTATGGCTCTCAATCCCATCTTGTTCATTTGGAGAGGGGTACAATAAAGACTGTGAATGGTTTTGAATTATATCAGTTTGGCATTGACTGTTTTAAATGTTTTAATAGATTTTAACCAAATCTTGTTCAAATTCCAACCATTTGCATCATTACCGAGAACTTTAGCTCACCACCTGATGCACTGTAGATCAGGACCATTAATGCATCATAAAAGTAAGTCATAAAAACTAGATATTCTGGGCCTAGCTTGAATTGTGGCCAGGAAATTTTGAGTGTTGGGTTAATATCTAAGTAGGACCCGTCCTCAAATGCGAGGCCTTGTATGCTATTAACTATGCTGTTATACATATCCTCATCCTCTGGTTGCAAATCATACTTGTGTGCTAAAGTGTCAAAAGATACTAAGGTCCTAACCTTTATTAAATTTATAATTCTGGTTATACCTTTCATCTTCCAGATAGCATTCTTGAAGAGTCACCCATCTGCTGTAACAGTAAGATTCAAGAACATTGGTTGTATTTTGGATCTAGATAGATTAGTGTAAGAAGATAGGGCCATCTCTTCAGGATATACAGAAAATATTGTCCATAAGAATTTTATTTTTAAGATGTTTAACAGGTTTGGTGCAAACAAAGGGTCCCAGGTAAATTGAGCTGTCCTTAGCTGAATTTAATTCCATATCAAGTCATTTAGGATTAGTGGTGAGTCCACCTTGGCTATTACACTATTTTGACATTTGATTCATTCTGCAGGGAAAAAAAGTAGTAATATAGGTCTGGTCCCTTGAGTCCACCCATATCTTTTGATCTAGTTAGTGTTTGATAGGCCATTCAACACCTTTTTTAGTCCCAGAGAAAGTTAGAAATGGAACTCTGTATATTCATGACCCATTTTTTACTAATGTTAAAAGGTAACATGGAAAATGTGTATAGACATTTTGGTAGTATCATCTTTTTCACAGAGTCCAGGTGCCCCCACATACCAAGTGGTGGGTTGCGCCATCTAGTTAGACTGTCTTGTATTGATTTTTTATGAAAGATCAAGTTCTTACTAATAGTTTTGGATATTGCCTTAAACAGTTTAATTCCTAAGTAGTCCAGTTTTTTGGATTCCCAATTTAGGCCCATGTCTAGTATTTCATGCTTATTACAGTAGTGATTTGGGGTAGAAAAGCTGACTTATCTTTATTCAGTTTGTACCCAGAAAAAGAGCGAAAGTTGGAGATAATCTCTAACATTTTCTTGATGGAGACACATGGATCAGTGACCAATAGTAATATGTCATCAGCGTAAACTGACAGTATGTATTCTTTGCCACAGAACTCAATACCTCTAATGTCTTCGTCTGCAGAGAGTTTTCTTATCAAGGGACCTAAGATTAAGTTAAAAAGTAAGGGGGAGATAGGGCAACCCTGCCTCATACCTCTTTTTAAACAGAAGGACTGGGATGTGATCCATTTAGTAATGACAGGCAGAAGGATTTTTGTAAAGTAGTTGCACCCATTTTATAAAGTCTGCTGGGAAGCCATAAAGATTCAAAAATTCAAATAAGGGAGACCGCAGCTCCCAGTCAAATACCTTTTCTGCATCTAATGAGAACAGTTTCCTGGTACTGTCAGCAGCAAGTCTACCCTTGATGAAGCCTGTTTGCTTGTTTTCAATCAGCAGGGGAAGAACTTTCTCCAACCTTTCAGCTAATATCTTGGCCAATATTTTAGTATCAGTGTTGATTAGGGTTATTGGTCTATAATTCTTGCAATCATTTAGATCCTTGCCTGCCTTATGGATCAGGATGATGAGGCCCTGAGTCATATTAGGAGGCAGTTGACCTTTGCTGAAGGCTTCCTTAAACATATCCAACAAAATGGGAGCAACTTCATCTATTAATTTATGGTAAAAATTAACTGAATACACATCTGGCCCTGTGGCCTTGTTCATTTTCAGCTTATTAATTGCATCCCTAATTTCCTGAAGATTGATGCCTTGCATGAGGGACTTTTTGAGATCCACCAGAATGCTAGGACTGTTCAGATAATAGCAAAAGGTGCCTAGATCACTTGGACAGGAGGGATCTGTTACATCATATAGATTCTTGTAAAACTGAGAAAACATATGATTAATTTTCTTATCCCGTGTTACTAGTGTATTGCTGTTAAGGTCCCTAATGGAACAGATTCTTGTGGTATTACTGTTCTGCTTAAGCCTTATGTCAAGTATTATGGAAGCTTTAAGGCCAGGATCTATGTAGTTGAGTTTAGATTTCCATATGGCGAACTCAGCCTCCCATCTAATTAGTTTGGAATATTCAGTTTTAAGAGTAGACCACTTAGCCCATACTTCTTCAAAGGTAATGGATAGTAGCTCCTCTTCTACTGCTTTAATGATTCTCAGAATGTCTTCAGATTTCTTTTCTGTTTCTTTTTTAAGATCGAGGTAGTACTGATCCAAAAATCTCTGAGTACGCACTTCAAACTTTCCCAGTTATTGGCCCAGGATGTGTCTGATGGATTATTGAAAGTTAGAAAATCTTGTATAATACTTCTGGCCTGTGATAAGACGTCATTGTTATTGAACAGAACATTTTTGATTTCCCCCTTCCTCTCTTTTTTGGATCACCCCCCCTCGATAAACAAGATTGAAAGAGGGCAGTGATCAGAAATGACTTGCTCCCTGTTTGAACAAATCTGGAGACCTTTTCTACAACAGATTGCTTGTGTTACTGCCATTATGATTCTATTTCCTTAACTTAAGTTAGTTAATTTCTCTTTTAAATGTTGTTCAAACAATCCTTAGCATACACACTGATTTATTTAAACTTTGTCAAACATGCAGTATGCTGTTAAAAGTTCCTTGGAATTTTCATCCAAGCTAAAAATGATTTAATTCTTATTTATCTTATAAGGTTCTATTTTAACAAATGTACTCCCAATTTTTGTAACCTTGAATTATTTTCAGCATACATGTAATATATATTGAATACGCCGTACTCTCAAACCTTAATAACAATAATTAAAGAATGTTATGGAAAAAAAAAAGAAATACAGTATAATAGTTCATATTCAGACAAAAAAAAGTCTAAAGAGTTAGAAATACATTGTAATGGTCCAAATTTTGGCCACAAGGTGCAAAGAGTCAGAAGTACATTGTACTAGTCTGTAGGCAGGCAACAACGAGGAAAGAGTCAGAAATACAGTGTAATACTTCATATACAGGCAACAACGTGTAAAGATTAAGAAATACAATGTAATTCCAAAAATGGAAAGGGACCTGGGGGTAGTCATATCAGATGACCTAAAGGTAAGCATGCAATGTGAGAAGGCAGTAAGGAGAGCTGGGGGGATACTGGGCTGAATAGGGAGAGGCATCAGCAGTAGAAAACAGGAAGTAGTTATCCCTCTGTACAGACAGTTGGTGAAACCCCATTTGGAGTGCTGCGTGCAGTTCTGGAGACCCCATCTTTGCAAGGACATAGACAGGATGGCGGCAGTCCAGAGGAGGTCAACTAAAACAGTGCATGGTCTGCACCACAAGCCATTTGAAGAGAGACTAAAGGAGCTTAATATGTATACCCTCGAGGAAAGGAGGGAGAGGGAAGACTTGATAGAACCTTTCAAGTACCTCAAGGGAATCAACAATGTCCAAGAGGGTAGCATCTTTCAGAAAAAGAGATGTGCAAGAACAAGGGGGCATAATTTGAAGATAGAAGGGGGACAGTTCAGGGGCAATGTGAAGAAGTATTTTTTCACAGAGAGGGTGGTGGACACATGGAGCAGCATTTCTGAGGAGGTTGTGGGATAAAAAACAGTTGGAGAATTCAAGAATGCATGGGATAGACATAAGGCAATTCTGGTGGAGGTTAGGAAGGCTGTTGGTTAATTAAGATCTGCAGCTTATCCAATACGTAGGGAAATGGGCAGACTGGGTGGGCCAAATGGTCCTTACCTACTGCACAGTCTATGTTTCTATGTTTCTATAGTCTATATACAGGAAATAAATGGAAAAGAATCAGAGATCAGTGTAACTGTCTGTATACAGGCAGCAAAGTGTAACAAGTCAGAAATACAGTGTAATCATCCATATACAGGCAACCAAGACTAAATAGTCAAAATACATTGCAATAGTCGATATGCAGACAACTGACAGTAAAAAGCCAGAAATACAGTGTAATAATTCATATACAGGCAAAAAAAACTAAAGAGTCAGAAATGCATTGTAATGGTCCATATTCAGGCAACAAAGTGCAAAGAGCCAAAAATACAGTGTACTAGTCGGTATACAGGTAACAGATTGCAAAGAATCAGAAATACAGTGAAATAGTCCAAAAAAAGGCAACAAGGATAAAAAAGAGAAATACAGTGTAATAGTCCATATACTGTATAAGCAACAATGAGTCAGAAATAATTGGCAATAGTCCATATACAGGCAACAAAGTATAAAGAGTCACAAATACTGTGTAATAGTCCATATTCAAGCAACAAAGACTTAAGATGCAGAAATACGTTGTAATGGTCCCTACTGAAGCAACAAAGTGCAAAGAGTCAGAAATACAGTGTACTAGTCTGGGTGTGCCATTCGCGCAGTGAAACACAGCAACAGCAATGTATGCACTGCAACTTGATTGACAGTCACACTATTGAGCAGGATTTTGCAGTGCCCACCATCTTGCCACCCCAGGAGGGTTATGCAGTTTCCCCACCTACTCATTTGACCCAGAGGTGATTATATTATTTTACGGGGGTGTGGTGGGTGAAGCCCTCAGCAAACAGCCAGGGTGTGCCCCAGTGCTTTGCTGTGATGGTGTTCAGGCGGCACGATTGCTGGGTGACTTGGTTGCTGTAGGCATTTTGTTGTTGATGTAGTGTCAGTCGATAAATCAATGTTGATCTGACATGGTGGAATGATTAGTTTGAGTATAGGCACCAAAGAGTACATAGTCAAAAATATGTAAGGAACAAGATGTGATGAGGTGTGGTTTATGGCCTGATAAAAACACACCCCAGATGCATAATGAGGCACGAGGTGCTTGCACCAAGTGCCTTTAGCATCTGGGAAGTGCTCTTATCAGGTCATAAACCGTACCTCGGAGTCTCTTATTCCACTTATAAAATGGGCCCCCCAGTAAAGTAGTTAATTACAAAATGTACATAACAAGTGTACATAAAGATATTAAAATAAATATGGTCATATGACTACAAAAAACAAAAAGTTGTCCTTGTCATTGTATTGGAATGGGATGCTCTCGTTAGGAGTAATGTTTCTTCTACCCTCCCCCCAAGATACACAAATAATTTTTGTGTGTCCTTTTGGTTTATTTATTTGTTTATATAATCTGAATTTCAAACTTTAATCAGCTTCATTTATGTTGAGCGGCTGACTTGACTGGGAGTGATTGTATCTCTCAGTTGTCACCATATAGACTGGTTTTGTGCTGTTTCGTGACTCCCCCCCCCCCGCAAGATACACAAATTCCTTTTTGTGTGCATGTCCTTTGTGCTTATTTTTTTGTGAAGCTCAATTTTGGTCTTTAATTGTTTTCATTTCCACTGAGCGACTGACTTGACTGAGGGCTAAGGTGTCCCTCAGTAGCTGCCATACACACTAGTTTCTTGTGTTGTGGTTTTCAGACTGTAACTGTCACTGAGGTTGAAATGATATATAAAAATAAAGACGTCATGTTTTTTTTGAGAGTGGCAGTAATGTACTGAATTTTGTGCTAGGGACTTTTCTGTTCTTGCAGCTCCCATTTAAAGGACAACAAGAATGGGGGAAGGGGAGTCCACAGATCAAAGAAACTGTGTGCACTGTGCAGACTGTTTAGGAGAGGGAGTGATGGAACAAACAGACAGTCACAAAAATAAAGTAAGCTGTTCAGATGATTAAAAGTTTGGGGTTTCTGAAGAAATGGGAGACCTTGCATACATTGAGTGTTTATTTTTTCTTGTTTCTCTGTTGCTGCCATCGCTCTCCCACTGCAGATGCTCCGTTGGATGCTAGCTGAGGAGGTGCAGTGGGAGAGTGGTGGCACTGATTGATTTCCCCACATACTGTGTCTTTGCTGGCAAATGTAGTGCCCTATGTTAGGTTATATCCTGGTAAGGACATGGCAGGAAATGGCTTCCAGCCACTCAGAATTCTAGAATTTCTTTTGCCCATTTCATAAACTTTAGCCCTTAGGCTACCAACAGAATTAGAACTGATAGGAATTTTGGACTGATATATCAGTCCACATCCCTGCAAGGGTTAATAGTCCATATACAGTCAACAAAGGGTAAAAAGTCATAAAAACAGTGCAATAGTCCATATGCAGGCACCCAAGAGTAAAAGTCAGAAATGCAATGTAATAATCAACATACAGGCACCAAAGTGTAAAGAATCAGAAATACAGGGTAACAGTTTATATATGGTCACCAAAGTGTAAAGAGGCAGAAATACAGTGTAATTGTCCATATACTTGCAACAGAGGGTAAAGAGTCAGGAATACAGTGCAATAGTCCAGATATAGGCACCAGAGTGTAGAGAATCACAAATACAGTACAATTGTCCATATTCAGGCAACAGACATAATGCACTGTAATAGTCCATATAAAGGCAACAAAGTCTAAAGATTTAGAAATACAGTGTAATAGTCCCTATTCAGACAAAAAAAAGACTAAAGAGTCAGAAATACAATGTAATGGTCCAAATTTAGGCTACAAAGTGCAAACAGTCAGAAATACTGTGTAATGGTCCATATACAGGCAACAAAGTGTAAAGAGCAAGAAATACAGTGTAATAATCTGTATACTGGTGTCATACAGGTGGTAACAATTCCATTATTGGAGAGGTGCTGCTATCTGGGTGGCTAAACCCAAACTCACAGAAAATCCAAAGACAGCACACTCAACCAACCAATAAGGCACTCGGCTAAAAGTTGGAGGTTATACCTTGTAGCTTTATTAAACACATTTGCTGCACTGTGCCTCAGAAGTAAATTGTTTCATGTTTCTGTACATCAGAGTAATCAATAACAGCAGTATGCTCATCCTCAGTCTACAACCAGGTTCCCAGTTCTGCAACTCTGAACAGAGTCTTCATCAGGGGAGTGGTAAGTGGGCTGGCAGGGTAAATTAAATAGTAATAGTAACATGATGTCATCGTTCATTTAAGTGATTTAGGTTAAACTAATTAGACCCATTCACATTTAAAAAAACATATAAATGTTTCTGTATTCAGTTATTTAATATTGTAATCACTAGTCAGTGCTAGTATTTCAAGACATCATTTTTTGTTATTCTATGCATCAAAAATATATTTATTAACTGCCTACAGAGTGAGCACCATAAACACAGAGACAGATAGAGGGTATTGTTTGGACCTCATCATCATGTGATCACCCTCTTTTACAGTCTGGTTGCCATTGCTCCATTGTAGCAGTGACTGGGGGATCCACACAGTCATCCAGAGCCAAAACAGAGCAGTTCATATTAGATCTGAAACAAGAAGAGAAAAAAGGTCAGGACAAGCGCAGAAGGTCAAATCAAAAGCAGTTTTTTTCTTTCTAATAAACTTAAAAACATCGATTAAGTAGCATGAAAATATTTACGTTTGAGGTACAGTGAAGCAACTGTTTTTAATAAAACTGCAAGGTTTAACCTCATACTTTTGCAGAGTGCTTTCTTGGTTGGCTGAGTGCACTGTCTTTGGATTTTCTGTTAGTCTATATACAGTCAACAAAAGTGTAAAGAGTCAGAAATAAAATGTAATGGTCTGTATACAGTCAACAAAAGTGTAAAGAGTCAGAAATACAATGTAATGGTCCGTATACAGTCAACAAAAGTGTAAAGAGTCAGAAATACAATGTAATGGTCTGTATACAGTCAACAAAAGTGTAAAGAGTCAGAAATACAATGTAATGGTCTGTATACAGTCAACAAAAGTGTGTAGGTCAGAAATATAATGTAATGGTCTGTATACAGTCAACAAAAGTGAAAAGAGTCAGAAATACAATGTAATGGTCTGTATACAGTCAACAAAAGTGTAAAGAGTCAGAAATACAATGCAATGGTCCGTATACAGTCAACAAAAGTGTAAAGAGTCAGAAATACAAAGTAGTGGTCTGTATACAGTCAACAAAAGTGTAAAGAGTCAGAAATACAGTATAATAGTCCATATACAATCAACAAAGTGTAAAGAGTCAGAAATACAATGTAATGGTCTGTATACAGTCAACAAAAGTGTAAAGAGTCAGAATACAATTTAATGGTCTGTATACAGTCAACAAAAGTGTAAAGAGTCAGAAATACAGTATAATAGTCCATATACAATCAACAAAGTGTAAAGAGTCAGAAATACATAGTAATAGTCCATATACAAACAACAAAGAGTAAAGTCAGAAATACAGTGCAATAGTGAGTGTAAAGTCAACGAAGAGTAAACGGTCAGAAATAAAGTGTAACAGTCTATATTCTGACATCAAAGAGTAAAGGGTCAGAAACATCCTATATTAGTCTGTTACTAGGCAACATACTGTAGAGTAAAGGGTTCAAAGTACAATGTAATAATCCATATTCAGACAACAAAGACTAGAGCATCAGATATAAAGTGTAATAGTCCATATTCAGTCAACAAAGAGTAGAGTCAAAAATATAATGTAATAGTTCATATTCAGGCAACAAAAAAGCAAACTATCAGAAATACAGCGTAATAGTCCATATTCAGGCAATAAAGAGTAAAGATTCAGAAATTCAGTGTAACAGTCCATATACAGGGAACAAAGAGTTCCTCATTTCCCACCTACTGATTTAGCCCAGCCATTATCTCCACCATTTAGAATTACTATTATCTCCCATCCCCTGCTCTTCCTTTGTCTCCTGCTACCTGATGTCTCCCTGTCCCCCAACTCCAAATAAAGTTTAAAAATCTTTTTCTCACTCCCCTCCTTCACTCTAGCTGAGGGACCCCTGATTGGGCACTCTCCTAAGGACTTTGCGGTACAGCTGCTGCTCCCCAGCCACTGCCCACCCTCCCCAGATCTGCTGCTGGAGCGGCCCCTCTTCCACTGCTGCTGCCTTGCCTCCTTAGACCAGCTGCTGCACCAGAAGTGTGGCCAAAAGAGCCCTGCTGGTGCTTTATGCCAGCTCCCCACCCACCCTATCTGGGCATTTTACTTATATAGCATTTGTTGACTGCATGACCAGGTGTAAAAAACTAAGTGCCCACTTTCCCACTGGCTTGTTATTCTCTGCAGCCACTAGAGGGCTGTCAATCTGCAGCTTGCCCATTTTTCTTGTAGTACTTCCCTCAATCCTGACAGCTTATGTCCAGTAGTTTTTCTGGTCACTAAAATCCAGCTCCAGCCTTAGTTACCTGGAGCCCCACGAAGATGGACACCCCACTCCTAATTCCTCGCATGCTTATCCTGTTAACAGTGATCAACCAAATAGGCCTGTTAGATGTCAGTCAACAGTCTCAAAGTCTCTTTAAAATATCAGGCAGTTTACACCATGCCCCTGGTGCAACTACCGCTGACTCTGTAACAGGAATAAAAGACTCTGTTACCCAACAATGGCCATCAGTGCTACTTCAAGGATGGTTATCATCTAGCATCAAAACACACTTTCCCCACGTATTAATCCTTCCTAGTTTCACTGCAATAAGCAAAATGTGCAGCTTTAACTCCAGTCAGTGACGGAAGTGGAAACTTTATTATAAACATCTAAACACATGCCTACTGAAGCTAATACTTATGCTTCTGCTACTGTCTGGCAATGTGCACCCCAACCCTGGTCCCCTTAGAGCTGTGAAACCTTGTAACACAAAAAAGCTTGGTACGCTCTCACTGGAATTTGTCACTATCTGTAGTCTTCTTTGTAAACTTGACAACCTTAAAGCCTGAGTTACCCAGCACAACCTGAATGTTCTCTCTGTTGTAGAAACTTGGTTGTCACCCAAGATCCCAGACACTGCTATCACCCTACCTGGCTACTGTATATTTAGACAGGATAGGCTAACTAAAAGAGGTGATGGCTGTACTATATACCTAAAAGATACTCTCATGGGACACACCCAGCATAGGCAACTCTTCACAGGCTCTTGCAATCAAAGTGCTACTAAAGGCTTATAAGAAAACCTTAACTGCGTTATCTGTGTACATACCTCCAAAACAGTATGCTGCTGGCTTTAATAGCATCATGGAATATATTTGTAGCACACACAAGAACTCTGAAATCATAATACTGGGTGATTGCAATGCAAACTGGCTCTCCCCCGACATAGGTTCCTTTAAGAATGTTGTCTCAGCTGTCCACCTTACCCAGCTAGTTACCACCCTGACCAGAACTAACTACAGGATGGGGTCAAGGACCCTACTGGATTTGGTACTTTCCAGTCACCCTGAATGCATCTCAAATGTGACTGTGCTCCCTGACACCCTAAGTGACCACTGCCATATATTATGTAATTGGTCTAATAAATTCAGCAAACTGCCACTCAAGGTAATTGACATCAGGGTACTAACACATGGACACCATGAGCCACTCAAATAGCACCTGAGAAGGCAGGATTGGTCCCTACTTGACTCCACTAATGATATTGGTGCAGCACGAGATGACTTCATCAATTGCTTTAATGTTGCTAGCGATATCCATGCCCCCATAAAAAAATGGAAAGTCAAGGGCACCCGTAACCCATGGATAACAGCTGAACCTATAGGACACATGAAGATCAGGGATCACACTTGCACCACGCTAGAGCCACAGGCAAGCAAGTGGATATTCAAGCATACAAAAAATCCAGAGGTGAATGCAGCAGGCCATCTGTCTTGCAAAAAAACAATACTACAGGGAAGCAGTTTCCAACTCCTGGTGGGGAAGTAAAACTGTCTGGAAGAACATAAAGGATATCACCGGGAAAGAACACAAGATGGCACCCACTATGCTCAACATTGATGGAACCCTGACACTTGACCCAGTGATCATAGCCAACACATTTAACAAAGCATTTATGGACCTCAGTAGTGTCCTGCCTCTGGTTTTCTTTGAGGTGACTGCTTTAACTAGTGCCCTGGACAGTGAAGGTAAGCAGCAGTTACCCCCTTTCTATTTCAAAGAGGTATCAAAACACGAGGCTAGAAAGTATATACTCAAAGTACTCAGAAAATCTAGATACAGTGGGGACACTCTAGACCTCAAAATAATTGCCCTCACCCTAGAGGAAACTCTTGCACTCCTTATCAAGATACTGAATCTTTCTCTAAAACTAGCACAATTCCCCAGAAAGTGGAAATAAGCCCTAATAGCCACTGTGCACAAAAGTGGAGATAGGGCACAACATGCCAGCTATACGCCAATCTCCATTCTCCCACCTCTGTCGAAAGCCCTTCAGTGTATAACTGCAGATCAACTGAATAGCTGGATAATTACAGGATTCAATGCCACCAACAGCATGGTTTTAGAAAAGGTCATAGTACCACCACTGTACTGTTGGAATTCATGGGCTTCATCCATAAATCACTGGACCAAGAACATCTGGTAGATGCTGCCTTCAATGACCTGATGAAGGCCTTTGATACAGTGAACCACTCTCTGTTACTTGAGCAACTATCATTCACAGAGATATCCAAGGATGCTGTCAACTGGTTCTAAAGTTACTTAGAAGACTGTTTGCAACAGGTGAAGATATCCAATGTCCTCTCCAAACAGCAGACAGTCCACTCCAGAGTACCACAAGGATCTATATTTGGGCCCCTCCTGTTTAGCATATTTTTGAATAACCTCCCAAGTGCCTGCCAAGAACAGATCCTGCTCTATGCAGACAATGCCATAATCTACACAAGTAAGCCTGACACAAAGCTCCTTCAGAGCCACCTACAGCTTAGTTTTGAGAAAGTGGAAAGGTGGTTTAGCACTCATAAACTGGTGCTAAACTACAAAAAGTCCAACATGATGCTATTCAAAAGCTCCCATAATAAGTATAAATCCAAACCTTTGAACATAAGAAACTGCATGGGCACCCCCCTTGAACAGATCCATCATTTTAAATATCTTGGGGTCACTGTTGATAGCACTCTACCATTTGTGCAACATTTAGAGAATGTAGCCAAAGCTGTCAACTTAAGGATTGGATTATTCCACAGGCACATGGCAGCACAGTCTGACTCCAAGGGCATTAAGAATAGCGATTTTCAGCTCCGTCATTTCCATAATCGACTACGGGCTGGTTATCTATGGTTCTGCTTCAGCTACGTCCCTTCATAGGATCACTCTTACTCTTAATAAAGCATGCAGACTCCTGATGACAGCGGCCCACCCCACAGACACATGTGACCTTTATGCTCAAACTGGGTGGATTCAATTATTTGGCCGGATCCAATACCAAACCTGTCTGCTAGCTAAGAAAGCTCACCTTGGACTCACACCTCCTGTGGTCCAAAATCTCCTCAGCCCCTTTTGCAATCCGCAAAGTACTCACAGCTCAGCAATTCAGATCTTCTCTGTTCCCAGATGTCACACAACACAAGGTCAATGGTCTATTTGCTTATAGAGAACCTCTCTGGTTCAACTCACTGCACAGGGGTATCTCCACTGAATTAAAATTGGGCCTACTCAAACACAAGCTCCATCAGCACCTCGTAGCTAACAGTAGCTGTGATTGTTTCCCATAGCAGCCACCACAACTCAGTCTTATACTTACCCAGCACTTTAATTCTACCATAACTTGTCAGCCTTGGTCCTCAACCCCCTCCACTCAAGCTTTATCCCCCTGTTCCCTCTAACACTGCTCTTATCCTTCCTCTCCACTCTGTTCCCCCTCCTCCCCTTTATCTCTTATTCCTTCTCACGCTACTCTTATCCTACCTCCCTCCCTACCCCTTCCCCTCCCCTCCCTCCCTCCTCTTGCTCTTTCTTCTACCTACCTAGCAACCCCATTATCTACTCTTTCAGTCTCAACAAGGTTGTCTAGGCTGCCCCCTACTGGGATTCTTCTGTTCCTTCCTACTGTACATTGAGTGCCTATCAGTGTTTATAAATTCTATTTACAATGTACTAGTTCAATTTATAATGTTTATTCCCTTTAACTTTTTTACCTGTTATTTACCATTGTATGCTTATGCCCTATTCCAACTGATGTGGAACCTTTGTAAAAGAGTTTTGTTGCTCAAAGGTATTGTAATCAGAGATTCAATGAATAAAAATAAATAAAATAAAAGAGTAAAGAGTCAGAAATACAGTGTAAATAAAGTTTAATACTGTAGTTCATATTCAGGCAACAAAAAAGCAAAGCATCAGAAATACAGCGTAATAGCCCAAATTCAGGCAATACAGAGTAAAGAGTCAGAAATACAATGTAATAGTCTGTATAAAGAGAAAGAAGAGTAAAGAGTCAGAAATACAACAGAACAGCCTGTATACAGGCAACTAAGTATAAAGAGTGAAAAATGCAGTGTATTAATCTGTATAGGGGCAACAATGTGTAAAGAGTCAGAAATACAGTGTAATGGACTATATACAGGGCAACAAAGAATAAAGACTCAGAAATACATTATAATAATCAGTATACAGCAACAAAGGAGGATAAAGAGTCAGAAATGTGTAATAGTCTGTACACAGGCAACAAAGAGTAAAATGTCAGAAATACTGTTTAATAGTCCATATTTAGGCATCAAACAGTAAAGAGATAGAAATGCAGGTTAATAGTCCATATTTAGGTAGCAAGGAGTAAGAGTCAGGAATACAGTGTAATAGTCTGTATACAGGCAACCAAGTACAAAGAGTCAGAAATACAGTGTATTAGTCCACATTCAGACAACAAAGAGTAAAGAATCAGAAACACAGTGCAATACTTCATATTCGGGCAACAAAGAGTAAAGAGTCAGAAATGCAGTATAATAACCTACATACAGGCAACAGAGAGTGAAGAGTCAGAAACAGAGTGTAATAGTCAACATACAGGCAACAAAGTGTAAAGAGTCAGAAGTACAGTATAATAGTCCATTACGGGCAACGAGTCAGAAATACATTGCAGTACTCTATATTCAGGCAACAAAGATTAAATAGTCAGAAATACAATATAGTAGCCTATATACTGGCAACTAAGTGTAAAAAGTCAGAAATACGGGGCGTGGCCTAGCTGCCAATCAGATGACTGCCTAATCCAGGCGCTCCGACACGCTAACGCTGTATCAGGACTCCATCCCCACTATCCCGCGGATCTCCTACCCCAAAAATGTAGCGTGACACGCCGTGGGTCTCATTCACCAGCTGGCTTCAGTTTCGGAGGAAAGCAGCTAAAGCAATGCATGAATAGAGTTCTCGTTGTATCAGAGTGCGCAATCAGCTTGAACAGGCCACGTACATACTTGCCGCATCGTGTTCTTACACAGTGGTCCTGAAGACTTAGTGCGCTATAGTGTATTTCATACAAAGGCAAGGACGAACTCAGCACAGCGCCCAAGGGTTACTAAAATGGAACCCCCCCGTCTACCGTCGGAACCAATGGCGTGGTAAGCCCGGCTGGGGCAGAATCCTCATAACAACTTTCCATAGGGAACACATTGCAACACATCACCAGGATGCTTGAGACAGTGCTCCTGAGTATAGATAATATTAATACCACCCTGACTGGAACTGTTGTCAATGTCCACAATTTGCAGGATAGGATGAATGTTGCTGAACAAAGAATCGAAGTATCGGAGACACAACAGCAACAAATGTGGCAGTGCCTACATATACATGAGGCGCGTCTGGCTGTCCTTTGGGAGAGGGTGGAAGACCAGGAGAATAGGGGACGCAGGAACAACTTGAGAATTCTAGGACTTACAGAAGGGGCTGAGGGCACTTCAATGGAAAAGTTTCTTAATGAGAGTCTACCTATCATGTTGGGGTAGCGCTGGAGGGGTAACATTGAGGTGGAACATGCCCACCGAGTAACAGCTAGGTCTAACAAACCTGGATCATCTCCAAGACCTATAGTTGCCTACCTTCTACGTTATTTCATGAAGGAGAAAATACTTGGAGTGGTTAGGGACCTGGGGAAGCTGCGATGGAAAAGGGCTTGCATCACAATCTATCAAGATTTTGCCCATGAAACCACGGTGAAAAGAAGAGCTTTCAGCCTAATAAAACATTACCTACACCAGCACAACTTTAAATTTCAATTCAAAAACCTTACCAAACTGTAGGTGAGCAAAGATTTTTTTTTTTTTTAGTTGTTTAACCAGGTATAGCACACTAAGCTGAAAGCTTTTTTACAGGAGCGACCTGGGAGCACAAGGAGGTTAAGTGACTTGCTCAGGGTCACACAGTATGCAAGTGGAAGCTGTGGGATTCAAACCCAGGTCTGGTCTGCTGGATGTCACCAGATTTGCAGCTCAGAGCCTTAGACCACTGCGCTATACTGCCTCCTAGATGGGAGAGAAATGGTGGCAGCTCACCCTAGGGACCTAGAGCGCTGACTGGCAAGGTTTTGGCCTTCTTTACCGAACCCGACTACAGCTTCCAGAAGGCTTTGAGAGCCCCCTGCTCACAGGAACGTTTCTGCACCTCCCAGCTCCCTGGGGAAAAAATTGCCCAACGGTTCAGCCATACCGGTCCCACACTATTCAGGTCCCCCACCGCTAATGGACATATCACCTCCCTGCCCAGACCATGCAGATGCCACTAAATCAACACCATCTCTTTCAACACCTCCTCCTCCCAGAGACATCGACTATTTCTCTTGCTCCTGCCAATGAACGAGGGAAGATGCACAAAATTCCACCTGTAAAGGAGCAGCTGCCCCTCCTACTAAAATCAGCTGGAATGATACACCCGCTATCCTGGAACCGAGGGACAATGTACTACCTAATGTGAATATGGAGCATTCTGGTGACTGGGCTGATATTTCAGATGCTGCCCTGCTGGAAGAAATGGACCATCTTACACCAATTAAACTGGAACTCTTTACATATGCAGCTGCTGTTACCATTGCAAGTTCCAATGTTCAAGCCCTGCCTCCACTGTCTCCTGAGCAGGTAGAAGGACTGGCTACTTGATTCTTTGCATACTTCACTTTTATGGCTTCCTGATAACTGGGGTGTTCAACCCAGCAGACATTTCTGCATGATTCTTTCTTTTCTTTTGTTATGCTGGTTGATTACCATATGGAGGGAAGTGGCATTTTCATAGCTCCCCCCTTCCCATTTCCCTAAATGTGGAACCACACTGGCCCAGTCCAACCTAGGACCTGTATGGCCTAGTGCTTAGCAAGCATATTTATTCAATATTGATGGACCAGCTGGTCTGCCTTTTCTCCCCCTCCTCCATTCCCCCCTTTTTCCCTACCCACCCCTCACCTCTACCACCCCTGCCCCCCACAAGCTCATGGAGATGGCCCTCTGAGGGCACTTGGCATGGGAGGAATTGTTCATTTAAATCTTTATGCAAACCTGGCTTGAGTGGCAGATAGAGCATAGCAGTAGGGCACAGTTTAGCCTCTTGTGCTTTGACCTCCATCCTCTAAGTGATTGTTCACTTGAACTTTCTTAGCATATATAGAAAGTATTATATATTACAATTGTTCTCTTTTCCTGTTCTATCTTGTTCTGTATAGTGTGTTTCAGAATTTAAAAAAAAGATACTTGTTACCCAGTGATGCTTATACCCTCTTACTTTGGATTGGTTCTAGTACTCTGGTTGGGTTGCAGTGATTCCTCATATTTCCAGAATACATCTCTCCCTTCCAGTCATTGGACCTCAGTAAGTACACTTTCTAATTCTTTCCTAGGGATTATGGCAAAGGGTAGTGTTACACCATCTATTGCACACTGGGTGTCCTGGAACGTGAAGGGTCTAAATCACCTGGTTAAGTGTACAAAAGTGCTACAGCAATTGAACTCTCTCTCCGGGCAGAGATAGCCTTATTGCAGGAGATACATCTCATTTCTTGAGCAAATACATGGCTTAAAAAAGCTTGGGTGGGAGAGGTAGTAGCCAGCTCAGCCACGAATAAAACTAAAGGAGTAGCTATCCTCATCAGATGTTCCTCATCATGGAAAGTAGATGATGTTAGAAGAGATACCCAGGGGTGGTGGGTGGTGGCCAAACTTTCTTCCTCAGGGAATACGTTGCTGTTGGGGAACCTATACGCACCTAATAAGGACCATTTCGATTTTTTTCCAGCAATTAGCCAAGCATTAGTGGATCTAAACCCTTAATAGGCTCATATACCTATAATCCTTGGTGGGGATTTTAATATGGTCAGTGACATTTTTTTGGACAAATTTCGCCCTACACCGCATACCACACCCAAGAGTAGGCAGGCATTGCAGGACCTGATCGAGGAATGGGCCCTTGTCGATGTTTGGTGAAGGGATCATCCTACAGATCGGGACTTCACATTCTATTCCTCCCCACACAACTCTTATAGCCGTATTGACTTTTGGCTCATCAACAATCTGGCGGCCCAAGGCACAGTCTATGTGTCTGTAGGACAGACCCTTATATCTGACCATGCCCCAGCTATAATCTCATATCTCCCTTCTGGCATCCACCCATGTAGGGTTCGATGGGGTTGCAACCCATTACTACTTCAAGATCCATAGTTCCAACTAATGCTCAAACAGGCATCTAAGGAGTATTTTACCCTGAATTCAGACTGTGGGGTTATGCCGGACATGATATGGGAGGCATTCAAAGCTGTCCTCCGTGGTCGCATTATTTCCTTTGTGGCAGCTCGGGATAAGGCTCATAGATCCAAGCTGACCAACCTGCAAACACAGCTTCAAGAGCTAGAACAGCATTTCAAGCAAACTGTGCCCAACAATAGGGATAACTCACTGCAGTGCTGCATCGTAGGGCTTAAATATGAAATAAACAGCATCCTCCATCAGAAAGCTGAATGGCTTCTCCTTCACTCAAAGCATGCATACTGGGATGGTGGCGAAAAATCGGGTAAATTCTTGACATTTCATCTGCGCCAACAATGGGCCACCACCAAAATTCACTCTCTCCGTTCCCCATCTGGCACCACTGTCTCTGATCCCCAGGGCATCAATGAGATTATGAAAGCCTTTTACAAGGCTCTCTACCAATCTCAGGGTGCTATCCCCGACACTCAACTTTGCCATTACATTCTCAGCTTCGCCCAACAAACCCACATGCTGGCCCTCACTCAGGCTCAGTTAGCAACTTTGGATGCCCCTTTAACTTGTGAGGAACTTCGCCAGGCCCTGGCAGACATGGCCCATGGTAAAACACCGGGGCCAGACAGAATGACAGTGGAGCTTTACCGAGCCTTGGGACCAGATATCTTACCACAGTTGAATTTAGCCCTACAAGCGGCTCATACGACCAGATCCCTCCCAATGATGATGAGAGATGCACTTATCATTTTGCTCCCCCAAAAATCATTAGACCCCCTAGATTATGCCAACTACAGGCCGATATCCTTACTATCAGTTGACACCAAGATACTGGCCAAAGCCTTAGCCATAAGACTAATGTCCATTCTCCTGTCTATCATTCACCCAGCACAAACAGGGTTTATGCAAGGAAAAACCGGCTCTGAGAATACTAGGCTCCTTTTCAACCTTAAATGGTTTGCAACTAAGGTGGCCCTTCTGATGGCAGCAATGGCTGTGGATTTTTCCAAGGCCTTTGATTCCGTAGAATGGCCATACCGCCACCAAGTCCTTGACATCTATAGCTTTGGGGAAAGCTTCAAACATTGGATCATGACCCTGTATCATTCCCCGACGGCACGCATTCTCACAAATAGCAATATCTCCCCCTCCTTTTCTCTCCACAGAGACACGAGACAGGGGTGCCCTCTCTCCCCTCTGCTGTTTCTAATAGCCCTGGACCCTCTCATTCGGACTTTGATTTCATCACCCCAGGTACAGGGTATCCAGGTTGCTCAATGTTCCTACCTGATAGCAGCCTATGCGGATGACCTATTTCTGACCATTGTCAATCCTGTCCAGTATATACCTGCGGCCCTTGATGTACTACAGGAATTTGCCATGCTCTCTGGCTTAAAGGTCAACCATAGGAAGACATCTGTTGCCCCTCTCAACTCGAGATGTATGCCAGCTTGTGTGCAAGGTACTGATCTGGTATGGTAGGCAGATGGCTTCTCCTAATTTGGGAATCTTGATGCACACTAACTGGTCTACTTTGGAGGCGGACAATTTTCTCCCTCTGCTAAACTGGCTCACAACTGAGATTGAAAGGTGGCGTAAACTACATCTTTCCCTACTGGGATGGGTGGCAGCTATACGTATGCTCCTGTTTCCCCATCTTCTTTATCTGTTAAATAATATACCTATCAAACTCTCTCGTAAGCTGTTCTCTAATAGAGCACTTAATTTCAGTTTTCTTCTGGGATAGAAAACCTCCTAGATGGAGCAGACAAAAGCTAAGAATGCACTGGTCCAGAGGAGGCTTCAATGCCCCCCTGGTTTCAAGGGTACCACTGGGCCTGCCTAGCTGCGCAGGCGACCACATGATTCTTTCCCACTTGAAGTGACCCCCCAATATGGGTTCAATTGGAATCAAACCTGATGGGATCAACCCCGTTGTTCACACTACTTACCTTTCAGACCCCCTTTCGCACACACTGCCTCCCACAGTACTAAGTACAGCTATGGCGTGGAAATCGCTGAAAGTTAGGACTAATACTCCAAAGCAAGCATGACCACCCCCTTTTCAATTTGCCCCCTTATGGCACAATCCCCTGTTTAAAATTGACAGAGCCTCTTACTACTGGCCGAGCTGGTCCATGAAAGGTATTAATACAGTCCAAGACTTATGTGCACCTGGGGAAAGATATCTGTTGTCCTTTACTCAGCTCCAATCTCAGTTCGCCCTCTCTCAAAGAGATTTCTGGAAATACCTCTAAATCAGAAGTATCATACTACCCTATCTGCAAACCCTATCTCTGGAACAACCTTGGCACTGGTTACATACAGAATAAAAATACCCTACATTTAAGGGCCTAATAGGGCGGTTTTATTCATCATGGAAAGAGTTACTACCCCTGGTGAGACAAACTTGCAAACAACACTGGGAAACATATCTAACAACACCCATCGAGCAGGCCCAGTGGGATCCATACATTAAGACTACATTCCGTGTACATAAGGATACACAAAGTCATTTCTTGCAGTTTAAAGTACTGTTTCTTTGGCACCATACACTAGAGGTACTCCATAGGCGAGGGCTGCTGAACCGTGCCAACTGTTGGAGACACTCTCATCCCGATGCAAACATTCCCCATATCCTATGGACATGCCCTTGCCTTAGGCAGTTTTGGAACATAGTCTACACAGATCTAGGTAGGGTACTCCAAGTACCAGTGGCACCTCAGGATAATAGGATATTGTTGTGGGATACCTCCTCGATTGCTTTCCTTCCCAAATCACACCAGGATTGGATCCTTTCAGCCCTCCTGGAAACCGAATGCCTTTTACTTCAACATTGGCATCAACAAACTTTGCCCACTAGAACAACATGGCATGCAGCCCTGGCAAAGGTGTCCACATTTGAGAGATTATCATATCTTCACAAGGAAAACCTGGCATGGTATCTTGATAAATGGGGTCCTTATTTGGCCTCTGACATGTGTAAATTGCCTCCACCACCAACTAACCCCCGACTTATCCTTAGTGATGGGTAACATAGATGGTGTAAGCATCCAGTTAGGTTAATATTTAGGTTAGATCACCCTTATAGAAACTTGATACAGCATGAATCTAGATCTGGCGATATCTTAGGAATGACTTATGATATTTATTACATATCTTTGATGTTAAGCGTATATCCGACTCCATACGTATGGATGGATAGACTATGTACTTTCAAGTAGTATGACTACTGTATGTTATCTTCAAACTCAATAAAATATTATACGATAAAAAAAAGAGTCAGAAATACATTGTGATAGTCCATATACAGGCATAGGAGCTGACTTTTATTTTTCCCTGTGGGGGCTCAACAAATGGCTGGGAGTCCGGGGGCTGCCAAGGCCCCCAGAAACTCTGGGGTTTTTGGTGTTATGTGGTGCATTTTGAGCTGAGGTGGTGCATTTTGAGGGTTTTGTCATAGAGATAACACAGTATAAACAAAAATAATTGAAATCATAGCACAGTACCCTCATTTGCCTGTATTTTGGTGGTTCAGCTTTGTGTTTTTCTGGTAACTTAAATGTAAGAATTCTGTATGCTGTCCCATATTTCCTCACCCACCCACCATCACAGCTGAAAATAAATAAATACATACATACAATCATACGTATATACAGACATACATACACATATAAATACAGACATACAGTCATACATATATACAGACATACGTACACATATAAATACATACATACAGTCATACATATATACAGACATACGTACACATATAAATACATACATACAGTCATACATATATACAGACATACGTACACATATAAATACATACAGTCACACATATATACAGACATACATACACATATAAATACATACATACAGTCATACATATACTGTATACAGACATACATACACATATAAATACAGACATACAGTCATACATATATACAGACATACATACACATATAAATACATACATACAGTCATACATATATACAGACATACATAAACATATAAATACATACATACAGTCATACATATATACAGACATACGTACACATATAAATACATACAGTCATACATATATACAGACATACATACACATATAAATACATACATACAGTCATACATATATACAGACATACATAAACATATAAATACATACATACAGTCATACATATATACAGACATACGTACACATATAAATACATACATAACAAAACAATAGGCTGCAAGTGTACTGGTAGCCACCTCAGTGCTTTGTTCCCCCATTCACCAAAATGGTAACCAGTCTGGAGGCATCTAGAGACAAACAGTAACATTTGTAGTTATTCTTCATCAAGTTTTATGCACAAACAAGTTCATAGAACATGTCTAGCATACATTCTAAGCTCATTGGGGTTTGAGTGAGCAACACTGACTCATGATGTGCTGTGATCCACTATTTTTACACTACAGGTACAGTGGCATATGTTAGAGAGGGTCAGACTGCAGTTTGAAGCAGACATGCATGCAGCAGCTACATACAGTATTTGCAGATCAATCTCTCTGGTTTTACCTGACGAGGCACAACTGTGATATTATTAATACTGGTCATACATTATATTCTCCCACTAGTCTTACTTATCTCAGTACAATGCCATTCCCAGAGGGAGGGTGTGTCGGCCTCAGAGGTGATCAGACCACAAACCACAAGCAGGCAGGAAGGGCATAGCAGGACTCGTGAGCCAGTAGCATCATGTACTCATAGGGGCTTACCTTGCCGAATCAACAGCTAGATAAGTTAATGTACAGGAGTCGGGCACTCTTATTAAGGAAGGGGGAGGGTCTCAGCTGCAGCTTGTCCTGACTCCTACCTTGCTTTCTCCTGCTGCTCCATAATGGTCCCTTGCCCACCCACTCACACACCACCTGCCTTCTCCCCCGTTTTGCACCTTGTTAATTTGAACCCTTACAAATGGCTGCTCTCTCAGTCCCTTCTCCCTGAACATTTGCTCAGCAATTTGCTCCACATCCAGGAGTAGAATTAAGAGCCTGGCTCAGTGGCAACAGCAAAATGGGAAAGAACTGATCCTGTGTAACATTTGCCCATCAAGCGACACAAATATTAAATAAATAGCATGTTCAAATACAACATTATCATGAGGAAATGTCTCCAGACATTTGTCAAGTATATTCGATTCTATATGACTACACCAGCAAAACTAGCCCTGCCACCTGCATCATTTGGAAAGTCTCCCACCTTCATCATGTATATGTACTGTTCCAGTATACAATGTCTAGTTGTATGTAAGTCTTTTACTTTTAACAGTGTGACCCACATTTCATGACTCTTGGCTATTGTTTCCAGTAAACACCCAAAGCAAGTGCCCTGCACTACAGAAGAGTTCCAGTCCGGACAAGTCAGTTAGAATCCTGGACTCTCATTAGCAGTTTAACACAGCATAGGATACAGCATCAGTTCCTCTTCCCTTTATATAATATAATGAGCTTTTAAAAATTAAAGACACACTCACTTCAGCATAGTGATAAGCAATACATTACACAAAGGCAAACTTTCTTGAACCCCCATTTAAATTATTGAAGTTTTAACCTGAAGAGTTTTTTATTTATTGAAAAAATTGGTCACTGGGACTGGGACGGGAGAGGCACACTGACTCTAATTTCTAGGTATGACCCGAAATCTAGATTTAGTATTTGCCGTACTGGTCCTTGCAAGAACAGATCCAGAAGTAAATGATTTGATGCCTTAAATGGGTATGACCTGGGGAGGGGGCTGTTTAGCGTAACTGAGAGTTCTTACCTCCACCACCGACCACCACTGCACCATGTGCTGCTGCCTGCTACCCAGTGCCCTTGCCTTGCTTGCTTGGCCTCTATCCAACAGAGTCCTCACTGCGGTGAGTAAGAAAGGCCAAGAATTACAGCTCAACACTTGCCTGCTGCAGGTGGCATCTCTCTGGACTGGTGAAATGGTTCTGTCTACAAGTCTGGTAACTGGTCTTGTGTCCTCCATGATCCGAACGATGATGTCGGCGTTGACTTAGTCCCCTCCAGTCCAACTCAGTGATGGTCACAACTCGAGTAGCGAGTGAGAGTCCTCCCACTGCAACCTTCAGCTGGATGACTCCGGTGGTGGATAACTGGTGCCCAAACTGTGCAGGCGGCCCCACGCAGATGCATGTGTGAGAACCTGGGGTGTAACCGTTACCATAAACCACAAATAAGCTGCATTCATACATTGCTTGCTAATAGTAGTGGAAGTTATGGCAAGTGAGCCAGCCAAGCCCCCGCAGCCCACATCCAGCCCAGTCCTGAAGACAGTGAGAGTGATCTAGCCGAACTCTGCCCACCCCCAGTCTGCATCCAGTGCACTGCCAGGCCACCCAGCTCCTCTGTCTGCTCCACCTCCACCAGACCGGGGGAAAAAAATAGAAAAAACAGAGTTTCTGGGCGCTGGCTGCCAAAAACACAAACACACACACTATTCTGCCTGGGGTGGGGCAGAGCCCTCACTTTAACTTCCCAGGGGCTTCAGCCCCTCAGCCCCCACATAGTCAGTGCCTATGTATACCAGCAATGAGTCAGAAATACATTGCAATACTCCATATTTAGGCAGCAAAGAGTAAAGAGTCAGAAATACAGTGTAATAATCAGATTACAGGCAACTATTTTTATTCACTTCAAAAGTTTAATGTATAACAAGTTATGTCGCTAAAATTAATAATTACAGCTCTTTTTCATACATTCATCAAACATTCATGAATATTTTATTAAATTACTAAAATGGACACAGTTTTTTTTAATATCTTCATATTATTGCACTTGGCTCCCAGTCCTGTAGATTTCCATCTACACTTACAGATTATTATTTTATACGTCCCAGCTACACATACAACATTCTATTCAGTATATGACTTATGTCTGTGATACTTTACTAATATGTTTTATGCATGCTTTACTTGTCCATTCCTGATACCCAGCTTTTGAGTATCAATAACCTTAAGATAAGAGATAACATTTTCTAGTATTTTAATTGACCCAGAATTTAGTAAATTAGCTGTCAAATCCTGGGAGTTACCTTCCATTTGTCCAAGTGTGTACCCAAATATTTGATTTCTATATTTTTCA
This sequence comes from Neoceratodus forsteri, assembly GCA_016271365.2. Lineage (NCBI taxonomy): Eukaryota > Metazoa > Chordata > Ceratodontiformes > Ceratodontidae > Neoceratodus > Neoceratodus forsteri. The sequence goes on from CM028129.1 coordinate 33,261,418, forward strand.
TAAAGAGGGCATAACATTAATAAATACACTATATATCATATGTGCCCTGGTTGCATTACATTTTGCATTGGAGAGAGTTTTTGCTTTATTTATAATATATTCAAATCTCTCACTTTTGTGATACTCAAACCTATATTTTATAAATAGATTCCTTCCATATGGATTTTTGATTAATACTACATATAGATAGCGTAATAGTCCGTATAAAGGTAATTAAGTGTAAAAAGTCAGAAATACAGTATAATAGTCCATATACAGGCAATGAGTCAGAAATATGGTGTAATAGTCCGTATGCAGGGAACAAAGAGTAAAGAGTCAAAAATACAGTATAATAACCCATAGAATGAAAAAATAAAATGTGATTTTTGGTTATATGGACAGAAAATAAGATTATTAATGATGAACATGGGTCCCATACTCAGTCTCACTTTTTTACCTCAAACTGGTTAAAAGACCCCATTGGAGCACATTGTTGCATTGTTCTTTGTGACTTACTGAAGCAATCAAAGCAGAGTATTTCTACCAGATGATCTATGGGTCAGAAATCTGGGATACAAAGACCAAGGACAAATTAATGACATCAATATTTAACTTCTGAGGAAAGTTACTGTATTAGGTCACTGTCACCCAACTTCCTGTCTAAGGTCAGAACTTGGCTTGGAAAATATAAACTCAGTTCTGGAGAGCAAACAACATTTACTTAGTTATTACAAATAACTAGACATAAACCAGAAACATTAACAAAAAAATGTCTAGAGGAAAAAAAAAGTGGATAAAGACAGGATGTTCAAACTCAGCATGATACAAAACAATGGCCCCTATGCACGAACAGGTGGGAATTATGCGCCAGAGGCAAGTATCCCACCCACGTAACTCCATGGCCCCAGACAGGTGGAGTGTGGGTGGTATTCAGAACCATGAAAACCTGTGGGGCACCTGTCTGTGGCTCAGCACCTGCAGCACACAGGACTATGCAGGGCGGCCGGGATGCAATTGCGCACCCAGGTAGGCATCCAATGGGATGCCTGGCCTGGGTCCTGGAGTGGATTACTTGCAAGGGTTGCTGCAAGACCTGGTGTGTGCATCAAACACAGGCACTCACAGAATGCACAGACAGTTCCTATCATCTGGAGAGCCCCCTCGACCCGACTTCTACCCCTATTGCACCCCCCACTGCCTGGTACACAGTTGCCCTTTCACATGGGCAGCACCCGCCCGTCACCAATGCCTGCCCACTGCCCCTGAACACAGCAGGGCCCCAGTCCCAACAGCACAGACCCCCACTATACAGTTGGGCACTGACACCATGAAGGCAGACCCCCAACACACCAAAGCCCCATGCCCCTATCTGTGCACACTGCTGCCTCCCCGCCCAGTGGGGCACAATCGGTTCACCCTCCCACCCCAATCCTGGCCTGTCTGGCCAATCATTGGTGTTCAGTGACCTCCCCCACCCTGTGTCACTGTCACTCCCCTGATCCCTGTACCTTGCCACTGGTTCCGCAGCCCAGGACAGCCAGGGGCACAGTCCCCTCCTCACACTTCCACAGCCACTGGCTGTCCAAGTGATGCTGGGCGCGCAACACCTACATATAGTGACCCACTCCAGGCATCACTTGGATGGCTGGGTGGCCAAAGTGATGTGAGGAGGGCTGTGCTGCTGGACATCCTGGACCGCGGCACCAGTGGTAAGGTAGGGGAACAGGGATGGGGATGATGCCATGGGGGGTCCACTTCACACCACGGATTGGCTGGACAGGCCGCGCGTGGGGGCCATGAGAGGGAGCAAACCAGTTGTGCTGTACTGTGTGGGGCACACACTGGCCATCACTGTTCCAGTGGGGACATGGGATCAGGGTACTGGCACCCTGGGCCACACGGGGTGTGTGTGTGTGTGGAGCTGTTACACCATGGGGATGGGACAGTTTTATTTTTGGGGGGTGGGTATAACCGTCACTGGTGGGGATGGGGCAGACGTGTGTTGGGGGTGCAGTCACACATATGGGGATAGGGCTGGCCTGTGGTGGTGAGGGGGTGATGGGTGCTTGGCTGCCACTGGGACTGACAGAGTGCTGGGCATGGGTGGTGGGAGGGTTATGCCGGGGCTCCTCTGTGGGTGTGGCGGGAGTATTCTTGTGCAACACCATGGTGGGGGGCAGGCATATGGTACAGGGATGGGGGTGCTGCTGTGCTGGTGGGTGTCCCACAGGCTGCCTTGGCTCAGTGGTTAACTGTTTGTATGCTGGTGTGTACTGACATTACAGCTGGGTTCCCCCTGTCTGCCTGTAAGCTACTCTGTCCTCTGCACCCCTACGGGCAGCACTATGTGCCATCGTGACTGCCACATGCCACCATCCCCCCCGCCTGTCCCTGGCACATTACTGTCTGTATGGATGGAGATCGGGTGCGAACAGGCTGTGTGCCCCATTTTGTGCATCCTGCATGGGGCACAGTCAGTGCAGAGTTGCTATGCACCACAGATCTGCAGTGCGTAGGTACTCTGCACATTCATGCATAGGCTTCAATAGTAGAGCTTCTAAAGAAATATGATCCACAAATTCTGATGAATTACATGGATAAAAACATTACAGTAAGTTTACAATATAAAAACTACATAAAAACCAAAGTAAAAAATTATTGGACTAAAAACGATCTCCAAATGAGAAGATGATTATACAATTAAAAGGTTATCAAATTACTTTCTAACAATATCTAAGATTAGGAAGAAGATGATGGGCCCAATTCTCAAAACTCCTGGGGTGATGTAAGGGGCTTGTGTTCCAGTGATTAGTGCAAAGCGCCCCTTGGCCCAAAACAATGCCTCAGGAGTGATTCACAAAGGCAGCCTGTGTCTGCCACAAGCAGCCTGCACTAAACGGGGCTTGAATCGCCCTTGCATCACGCACTGAGCTGTGGCATGGCCCCAGGGGCTTGCAGCAAATGCAGACTGCCAAATCTCCTGAATGGGATTCACAAAACTCCCCCAGAGGGCACATTTCTAAGTATTACTACACAAGCCAGAGCTGGTCTAAGGGTATTTAGAAATTATCCACCGGGAGAGTTGACCAGTAGCGGTAATGCGTCATGCCCCCCCCCATATCCCCAAAACATATCTGCATTGTATACTGCCCTGGTGGTCTAGTGGATCCCTGATACTAAGTACCACTATAAATACAAATAGTGCTGGAAACCCCCTCCCTGGTGTACTAGTGCACCCCCATCCCTGAAGATCCCATGATTTATATAGGTAGCATATGGCCCTGGTGGTCTAGAGGACCCCCGATCCCAGAGTACCCCATAAATACAAATAGCACTGGAACCCCCCCTCCCTAGTAGATTAGCATGCCCCCTCCTGATTCTGATGTCCCCATGATGTATTACTGTATAAGACTCCCTGGTGACCTATTGGACCTCCCTACCCCAAGCCTCAAACCTCAGTTATGCCATGCCACATATTGGTTGGTGGTATAGTGCCTTCCCACTCTTCAGAGCTCAGTCAGTGGCTAGCAGTCTTGGTGAGTGGTCAGCTGTGCCAGTCACCAGCTCAATATGGGGACAGGGTGAGCAAAATGGGGGGCCACTATACCACCAACCAATGCATGACATGTCATAACGGGGGGTTGATGCTTGTGGTGGGGGGTGCTGCTAGATCACCAGAGAATCTTATACAGTAATACATCATGAGGACATCAGGGAATGGGATCCACTAGCCCATTAAGGAAGGGGGGTTTCCAGTAATATTTGTTATTATGGGGGTACTCCAGGAACAGGGTTCCATTAGACCATCAGGGACAGGGACATATGCTAACTATATAAATTATGGGGACTTCAGGGAGGAGGGGTTTGCTAATCCACCAGGGAATGTCTGGGGACATTGCCACAGAGCTTCGCACAGCTTGTGGCACCCAGTCCATGTGTACCCTCTGGCACACTGCTAGAGTTGCCGCAAGCCACAGGATTTTGCCACTGGGACCCTACCCAATCAAAAAAGGGTCCCTGGCACTCCTGGAATTCCTGCAGCACTAGATCACTGCATCTTGCTGTGATCTATGGGTTTTTTGAGAATCAGGCCTGATATCTCAAATTGATATAGAACAATCTTAACTTTAATATTTAAATGCTGAGAAAGAAACAAAATGTTGAAACTGATTTAATTCTATCTGATTGTAGGAAACCTATGCACATTTATATAGAAATGGTTTGCACACTACGCTTTCAGTATAATATACTATAAATGAATTATTATTTATGTAAGGTTGTGTTCATGTTACTTATGCAGGACTGTATTTATATTTATATTACAAAATATAAATACAGTTTGCATTGTTTAAATGACTACCATGAATGCATGTTATGAAACACTTTTATTTATTTAAATTGTAAAGACTGTAATAGTCGAACAATAAAGAATCTCTCTTGGGCTTTGTGCTACACACAAAAAGGTTGCAAGACAATTTCTGTGCTATTTAGAAATATAGAAACATAGACTTTGATGACAGATAAGGACCGCTTGGCCCAACCAGTCTGCCCATTTCCCTACCTATTGGATAAGCTGCAGATCCTAGTTAACCAACAGCCTACTTCCTCCTACCCCCCACAAGAATTGCTGTATGTCTGTCCCATGTATTCTTGAATTCCCCCACTGTTTTTGACCCCATGACCTCACCAGGAAGGCTGTTCCTTGTACCCACCGCCATCTCCATGAAAAAATATTTCCTTACATTACCCTTGAGTCATCCCCCCCTCTATCTTCAAATTTTGTCCCCTTGTTCTTGCACATCTCTTTTTCTGAAAGATACTACCCTCCTGGACTTTGCTGATTCCCTTGAGCTACTTAAAAGTTTCTATCATGTCCCCCCTCTTTCTCCTTTCCTTGAGGGTATACATATTAAGCTCCTTTAGTTTCTCTCCATATGGCTTCTGGTGCAGACCCTGCACCATTTTAGTTGCCCTCCTCTAGACTGCCTCCATCCTGACTATGTCCTTGTGGAGCTGGGGTCTCCAGAACTGCACATGGTACTCCAGATGGGGTCTCACCAACTGTCTGTATAGAGGGATAACAACGTCTTGTTTTCTACTGGTGATGCCTCTTCCCATACATCCCAGTACCCCCTCTGTCCTCCTTACTGCCTTCTCACATTGCTTGCTTACCTTTAGGTCATCTGATAAGAATATCCCCAGGTCCCTTTCCATTTTTGTTGTTGTTAGTACCCCCCCCCCAATTGTGTACTCTTCCTCTGTGTTTTTGTTTCCCAGGTGCATTACTTTGCACTTCTTTGCGTTGAATCTGAGCTGCCATCCTTTAGACCATTCCTCCAACCTTGCCAAGTCCCTTCTCATCCTTTCCACCCCCTTGTGTATCAACCCTGTTGCAGATCTTTGTGTTGTCTTCAAAGAGGCATACGTTTCCTTCTAGTCCCTCTGCACTGTCACTTATAAAGACATTAAAAAGGACTGAACCCAGTACTGAACCTGTGGTACCCTGCTAGTAACCCACCTTTCTTCGGAGTGCACTCAATTTACTATTATCCTCTGTGTCCTGTTGTCCAGCCAAATTTTTACCCAGGCTACCACCATGGGACCCACTCCCAGGCTGGCTAATTTGTTTATTAATCTTTTGTGTGGGAATGTGTCAAATGCCTTGCTACGGTAGGCCATGTCCACAGCCCTTCCCTAGTCTACTACTTTGGTCACCCAGTCAAAGAAATCTATTAGATTCATCTGACATGACATACCCACTGCAAATCGATGCTGCCTTTGGTCCTGTGCCCCATCTGCCACTAGGTACTCAACAAAATGTTTTCTTTCAGCAGTGATTCCATCATTTTCCCTACCACTGATGTCAAACTAAGAAGTCTGTAGTTTTCTGCCTCTGCTTGAATCCCACTTTTGTAAGGGGGAATCACATCCGCCCTCCTCCACTCCTTAGGTACCACACCATCCTCCCATGATTTGCTAAAAAGGGTAGTCAGTGGTGTCACTAGTTCTCCCTTTAGTTCTTTTACAATTCTGGGGTGAATCTTATCAGGGCCCATTGCTTTGTCCAGCTTCAGTTTTAAGAGTTCTTCAGAACTCTTTCTTCTGTGAATGGATGGGTATTGACCCCCTATCCAGAGTGCTTCTATTGATTGGATTAGGTACCTCCCCCTCCTCTTCTTTTGTGAATACTGAGTAGAAGTATTCGTTCAGTATCCCTGCTTTTTCACTGTTATCCTCTGCCCACCAACCCTTCCCTTTATTAAGCCTCACTATCCCTTCCATGGTCTTTCTTCACTCACTAATATACCTATAAAAGGTTTTATCCTCCTTCTTAACTGAGTTGGCTATCTTTTCCTCAGTTTGGGCCTTTGCTGTTCTGACTGCCCTCCCTGCTTCCTTCTGCTTCAGCTGGTACAGTTCTCTGTCCTGCTCCTTCTGTGTTTCCTTATGCTTCCTGAATACTGTCTTTTTCTCCCTATCCTTCCCCACCACCTCCTTTGAGAACCATAGTGTTTTTTTCCTTCCTTTTGATTTGTTTATTTGCATCACACAAAGGTTTGTTGCCTCTGTGATGGCAGTTTTGATGTTTCTCCATTGATCCTCCACCCCTCCTTCTTACCCATTTACTAGTTCTTTTTTGAGACACTCTCCCATTTTGACAATGTTAGCTCTCTTAAAGTTCAGTACCCTCACTTTTATATGGCTTGACTATATGACTGGGTTTATCATGAACCACTCTGTTTGGTGCTCACTTGTTCACAGATGGCTACCCACTTCTAAATTTGAGATTTATTTTTTATTTCATTTATTTATAAATCGGATTTACAACCTTTGAGTCAGAGACACATTTACAAAGGCACTTCGTCACATGGAGGGTAGGCAATAAGTGACGGTGAAATACAACAATAGAAGACGATTCAGGTGAGGTACAGCAAAGAGTAGATACACAGCAATTCCAAATAATACATACAAAAGAAAATCAAAGGCTTGCAATTAATTACAGATTCGACCAACATTCATAGAATAATAGGCCTGCTCTAGTGTATCTATGGAGTGAGTGCCTGGGGAGAGTGAGGACCGTGGTCTCTGAAGAGGGGATGGGTTTGGGGGGGAAGAGATGGTCCAAGAGGACGTTGTCAGATACAGAGTGCCGGATGAGTGCAGGCCCTGGGGCAGTTAGGGGCACTTACAGATCTGAGTGTCCATGAGGTGTTTTCGGAGGGCAATTTTAAAGGGGCCGATTTTGAGGATGCTAGTGATATGAAGGGGGAGAGAGTTGAACCAGGAGGGTGCTCTGTAGTAGAAGGACCTTTAGGCGAGTGAGGTCCTAGTTCTCAGAACCTGGAAGGTGGCCTTGCCAGCGCTTCGGGTGGCCACTGACTGGGAGGCTGGTTTTAGGGATGAGGTAACCCTAGGAGGGGAAAGCCCAAGTAGTGATTTTTTTGGCCAGTATGCAGGTGTGGTAGTGCAGGTGCTCATCAAAGGTGAGTAGATTAGAGAATGAGTAGAGTTGGCATGTGTGCTCTGCTATGGGCACCTGTCAGAAGCCTGCAGGCCTTGTTTATTGAGATCTGGACTTTGGCGACAGTGGTGGTGTCAGCTGCAGCATAGATAGAAAGCCCGTAGTCAACCAAAGACAGAATAGAGGAGGTGATAGCCAGCTGGAGGGCATTCTGAGGGATCCTCTCACCATCCCCATTTGAGAGTACCAGGTCTAAGATCGCTCCCTCCCAAGTGAGCTCCAACACTAACTGTGTGAGGCATGCCCCCTGTAGGGCATCGAGAATGACTCTGCTCTTAGATGTAGCTGCAGAAAAGGTGCTTCAGTTAACATCTGGCATAGTCAGGTCCTCCATCAACAATATCTCCCCTTTTTCTGCCATCCTAAGGATGCCTTCTATAATTTCCTTGTCTATTTTCTCCCCCTGAGACGGGGGTCTATATACAACACTCGTGCAGATTGAAGAGCTATTTCCTGTCTCCAGGGTGACAAACGGTGCCTCCTCTCCTCTCTGTCTGCCTTTAGTTCCATTGCTTTGATCCCATCACTTACATAGGCTTTCTCTTTCTTCTTTTCTAACTTCCCTGTCCCTTCTTTAGACTGTGTAACCTGGTATGCTGATATCCCAGTCATGATTTTCTGTGTACCATGTTTTTGTGAGTGCCACAATATTCAGGCATCCCTCTTCCATCAAGGCCACTCGTTCAGGGAGCTTGTTACCCAGACTAAGGGCATTGGTACTGATTGCCCTCCACTTTTTGATGGCCTTACCCCATTTTAGCCCCATCCCTATCCTTACTGTCTTTGCCTATTTCTCCATTGACTCCTGTGCTTTTCCCTATCAAATTCTCTATCTTGATATTTACCTCACTAACTACCTTGTTTTTTTTGGGGGGTGCTGGGATTTCCCTGCTCCATTTCAGTGCCTCCCCCCTTGGCTAGTTTAAATGCTTACCAATTAAGCATTTAAACTTATCACCTAGGATACTGGTTCCCCTCCTGGACAGATGCAGATCATCATGCCAGTATAGGCCTGTGTCCCTTTAGGTGGACATCCAGTCCCCAATGAAACCAAAACCCTGAGCTCTGCACCAGCTTTTCAATCATTGATTGAATCCCATGCTGCAGAGCACTGTAGCCTCACCCATGCCATAGACAGGCAGCACCTCTGAGAAGGTTGCCATGTTTGCTACTTGTCTAAGGGCCCCTCCACAAGTCCACAAACTCCTTCTGCACTGCTCTTATCCCATTCCCAGCCAGGTCATTTGTACCTAGGTGGACAATGACATCCAGCTCCCTCCCCTGTGCAGCTGCTCCCATGATCCTGAGGATTCGTTCCCTGTCCCTCCAAGCCATGGAATTGGGCAGGCATCTTACCTCCCTCTCTCCTCCCTCCTCCAGTTCTACCCCCTCTAACAATTGAGTCCCCCACCAGGAGTTGTTTCCTTCTCCTGTGGGGTCCCATGCCACCCTATGGGTCTCCTTTGTGGATGTTCCCAGCATCCTCCTTGGTCTCCACTGTGGGTGCCTCCATAGAGGAACCACGCTGTGCCAGAATGGCATATGAACTGTGGAGAGGGACAACTGGAGGAATGCATCTCTGTTCCTCCACCCTCACCCTCATTGAGCCCACCATGGTGTGGGAGAAGGTCCCCCAAATCCTGGTTAACTCAGTCTGGAGATGAGCATTCATTCACATATCAGGTCTGTGTAGTACAGTATGGTCTGCATGCCCATTGGTCCATGCAGTGGACCAATAGGCATACAGATCCTACTGTATGCTGTCATTTGATGGGTGGCTGGACAGCATGCAGGCTGGGTGCTGCCACCCACTGATGATGAGGGGGGTGCTGGGTGGTGGGGGACCTCTGTGGGTGGGTGGGGAGGAAGGCACCACTGGACCACCAGGTAACCCTTTTGTTGCATGGCAGTCCATGATCGGGCAAAGGGGGGGTTACCACTGGACCACTAGGGATCCTTCATTATTACAAAAGCCCACAATTGGGTGAGGGGGTTACCATTGGACCACCAGGGATCCTTTATTATTACAAAAGCCTGAAATCAGGTGAAGAGGGCATGGGGGTCCACTGGACCACTGGGGGGGGTATTTGTGCATGGCAATGGTGTTCTGGGGGGGTGGGTGGCCACCCATGGCTTGCAGCAGCTGTGTGGCACCATGCAATTCAGCTGCCCACCTGTGGGTGGGTGGCTGGAACTTGCTCCTGCTTTTTCAGGGCACAACTTTGAGCCCTCCTGTGTGGCACAGTGCAGGGTTGCACCATCTTATGCACCACACATCCCAGACTGAATACAGGGATGTGATGCATATGCATGGGCACACCCCCTGCATCTGTGCTGCTTAGGATGCCATTGCACCCGGTGCATCGGGACTTGCACTGCACTTGGCAGCCATTTGAATATCACACTGGAGCACAATGTGGGGTTGTGCCAGTGCAACTGAGCAACCGCTTTGAATATCCAGGCCCCTGAATACTATTGTTCCATTTCAGTATTGAATGTAGACTACAAAATCTTAGCTAAAGCTCTAGCCAGTAGATTACAGAATGTTATGAATCTATTTGTTGACAGAAATCAAACATATGCAGGATACTATCAGCTGTATGGCCAGCCAAATAACTAAAATAACTACTAACCATACTCTCACTAGATGTCCATAAGGTTTTCAATTCCATAGAATGGGCTTATCTGAATTTAAACAAATTTAACCTAAATTTGCAATTTTTGAGATGGGACTCAACACTCTATAAAAGCTCAACAGCTAGAATATGCACAAATAAAGGTTTATCTGATGACATACAACTAGAAAGTGCCACTTGATAGGGCTGCCCTCTTTTATTGTTGTTGTTCATTCTGGCACTAGAACAATTCCTTTGTATAATCAGGAATGGCAAGAGAAATTCAAGGAATAAAAATAAATGGAAAAACACAATTAATTTTTGATTTCATTTTTCATTTATTCCTTGGTAATTGGGTAAAGGCACTGGACCAAAGGTTTTTTTTCAGGCCCGACCCGGACAAAAAAATATACAACAATATACAAATATAATCAACAACAATTCAAAACCAAAAAATACAAATTACAAATTACAGTTACAAGCAGATTTATGTAATAAATAACTGTTTAACTTTTGTTTAAAAGTTAAAACAGAGGGAGCAATCCTAACATCAAGTGGGAGTGAATTCCAATACCAGGGGGCTGCTATTGAAAAAGCCCTACAGCTTAATCTAAGCCGAGACCTGGGGACAAAATTAAGGGAGCCGTCAGCCGACCTCAGGCTGGGAAGCAATTCTCTCATAACAACAAGACCAGAAAGAGGAAAAAGGGAGCCAAAGTAAAAACATTTATACATGAGACAGCCAACAAAATATTCTATTCTGCAACTAAGGGAAAACCACCCCAACCGAGAATAAAGATTACACCGATGTGTCCTATTAGGGGCTCCTAAAATAAATCTACAAATATTATTATAGGCCATAGTTAGTGTTTGCATTTCTTTTGTACCTATGTTATAGCATAAACAAGAATTGTAATCAAAATACGGAAGAAGAGAACCAATAGCAATTGCTAATCTAGTTGCTTGTGAGAAGAATGATTTAAATTTATATAACACCCCTCTTCTTCGATTTACTTTATCAACCATTGACTGAATCTGAGGTGAAAAGGTCAAACTAGGATCCAATAGTGTGTCCAAATACTTAAACTGAGACACTTGTTTAGGCAGACCACCCCGAAAATCAGATATCCTCAGTTCCGGGGTGTCCACCTACATAAATTGTGTGCCAAATAACATAACTTTTGTTTTAGCTGTGTTCAAAACCATAGCATTTAAAATAAGCCAAGAATAGATGGCACCAAAATCCTTTTCTAGGGAACAAGAAAGTTCAGACACAGAATTTGACTGAGCACAGATTACAAGATCATCTGCATAAAGCAGTGATTCACTAAACTTACAAACTCCAGGAAGCTGATTAATAAAAACAGAAAATAACAGGGGTCCCAAAAGGGACCCCTGAGGCACACCACAACTAATTGGCAAGACATCAGAAACCACAGAACCTACTTGAACAAATTGACACCTATTACTCAGATAATCATAGAACCAAGAAACAGCGACATCAGAAAACCCCAGATCTTTAAATTTTGAGCAAGCAAAACCATGATCAATCAAATCAAAAGCTTTGGTTAGATCCAAGAACACCGCCCCAGTCATCGAACCCTTCTCAAACCCACGTAGGACAGTGTTCGTGAACCCAACCAAGGCCGTGACAGTACCAAAGTGCTTACGGAACCCATGTTGCTGCCTTGACAACAAATCATGGGTAACCAAATAGGCATCAATTTTCTTAGCCACTAAATGCTCAAGTCATTTCCTAAGGGGATTCAGTATTGATATTGGCCTATAATCATCCATGGAAGTAGCACAGCTACATGACACTTGCTTATACAGACTCTTGCTAAACCACAGTCATCAAAAAAGCCTGCCTTGCACATGCTTTGAATATTTTTGTGACTCTGATATGAACATTAATTGGTCAAAATCAGAAGTCTTAGCACTAAATGAATTTGGTACTAAACTTAAAAATACTGAATAACAAAAGGCTAAAGTATGAAGAATCACACATCACATATATTACTGGTGCTATTCTGGATGATCTCTCCAAGGACTTTGACCTAGTCAATCAACAGCTACTATTACAATGACTTTGTGAGGTTAGTGTCGGCAGGCTGGCATTGCATTGGATCTGTTTCTGTTTAGCAGAAACACATCAGATCACGGCTGTGAATGGTGTGGAGTCTGTAACACTTTTGGTTGAGAGAGGTGTCCTTGGGCCACATCTCTTTTTGATATATTTTAAAGATCTTGACCATGGTGTGGGGGATGCTTTTTATCATCTCTGTGCTACAGATGTGTGAAATTGGCAAATTTCGTTATGTGAAATATTTCATGAAATTTGCCTGTTTAGCGAAATTTTTTGTAGAAGCGAAATTCAGAATTACGCCTGTGTAATGCAAAATTTTGCCTGTAGAAGGTGAAATTTCACCTTCTGCAGGCAACATTTCACATTATGCAGGTGAAATTCTGAATTTCATACCTGGCTAAATATTTTGCGTAATGGCTGAATTTCATGAAATATTTTGCACAGTGAAATTGCCTATTTCATCGGAATTTCACTGGCAAAATATAATTTCACAGCATCTCTACTCTATGCTGATGATACCATTATATACTTTTCTCACCCCTCTATTTGTGGTGTCCAAAGTGTTCTCCGGGACAGTTTCAGCAGTCTCCAATCTTTCTTTATGCAAATTTTAAATTAAAACTCAACAACTCAAAAACAAAGTGTATGTTTTTTTGATAGAGCTTGTAAAGGCAAATTGGATAATCAAGTAAAGATTTTGGATGACACTGGAACTGCCCTGGAGAATGTGGACACTCACAAATATCTGGGATTTTGATTGGACCAAACAAGGTCTAGAAATAAGCATTTAGATAAATTAACTGCAAAAGTCAGTAAGATGGTAGGATTTCTATATAGAAATCAACACTGCCAAGATTCAGACACTTTAAATCTTACAGTACAGTTGCATATTCTACCACTTATAGACTATAGCGATATTTTGCACAGTAATGCCACTTCAGAGAGGCTCCATAGGTTAGATACTTTTTATTATTTATTTATTTAAGTTACAGATTAACACTTTTCAGCCAGTATCTCTTTTACACAGGTTCCACATCATGATACACTTATGGAACAATACACATAGTACAGTAACACAGAAAGCAGGCCTCAATAAAATATTGCAAAGCAGGCAAACGTCTATAAAAAAATAGCAACAGTTGGTGGTCAGACCTTAGGAAAAAAATGAAAAAACTAATATTACTATAATAATAAACACTATTAGATGTTTGTACAATGGCAAGTGCGGCCGGACAGACTTGTAAATCATAAATAAGCATATGAGCAGACAATAGGCAATTAGAGAATGTGTGCTAATGAAGAGGGGGAAAAGCTTTGCCAAGGCCACAATTGTCAGGTAGATACAAAATGGATTGGGGTAGTGGGTGTAGGGTGGTAGGGAGGAGGAAGGAGTGGGTTTAGCATATCTATGCTCTTGGTAGTAACAGTAAGCCTGGGGGTGCTAGGACGTCCCAGGGGGAGGTGTAGTGGAGGAGGAGTGGGTACAGCATAGGGGCAGGATAGGTGCAGGGAGTACTGGGGGTATGGGTGGAGAGGGCTGAGGAGAAATGGAAGGTGAGGTAAGGTGAGGAGTGGGTGCAGCGTAAGGGATGAGGAGAAAGGGAAGGTGAAATAAGGTGAGGAGTGGGTATAGCATGAGGGTGAAAAGAGGTACATGGAGTACTGGGGGTATGGCTGGAGAAGGATGAGGAGAGAGGGAAGGTGAGGTGAGGTGAGGGAGCAAGGGTAGTAAGTTGGTTAAGGGGGGGTCTCACATTTTAAGAGAAACAATCACAGGAAGCACTAGACACAAGGGACTCCCATAGCTTGCAGTTAAATGGGGCCAGAGAGGAGGTGTTTGTGAGATCACCGTGCAGAGAATTAAACCACTTAGGGGCTCTGACTGCAAACAAACGCTGTCCCTGTGAGGTCCGACAATGAGAGACTTGGAGGGTGGTGTGATTGGTATTTCTGGTGAGGTGGGTGCTGCTGGAAGGGCTGAGAGGTGCTGCACTCCGGGAGGTAAGAGATCAAGGGCAGCCTTTTTTACTACAAGACGGGTATAATAGGATATTCTGACATGAAATTGTTGCCAGTTTGCCTTTTGCTTCATAGAGTAATGCAGGTGTAAGGTTCCAGGAACAGCTCCAGTAAGAAGCTACAGGCCTTATTCAGGGCAATAGAAATAATGCTTCAAGGCAGTGGCAGTGGCAGATCCATAGATCACAAGCCTGTAGTCTATTCTGGAGACTGTTGAGCTGTGGATTGCTTGCTTTAGGGTTTTAGCAGTTAGGCAGTGTTTTTGCCTATATTGGAGACTGATGCAAGTATTTACAGATTTGGCGATTAGGTCTACATGACTGGAAAAGGGTAAAGTGCTATCCAACGTCACATCCAGGTATTTAAAAGTTTGAGTTTGCGCCAGGGCCACACCTGAGCGGCTACTGACTGTTAGCTGGATGGTTTTATGCTTATTGTGTGTGCCATGGAAAAGCATTGTTTTTGTTTTTTTGTAGTTGAGTACTAGCTTCAGTGCAATGAACCAGTCCTCAGCATCTGCAAAGCTTTTTTGAAGTTTGCTCAGCAGCAGGGTTGGATCAGAGTTCATCATGAAAATTACCATGTCATTGGCATACAATAGAATTTGTTCAGGGCAGTAGGCCTGGAGTTTGTTGAGAAAAATACTAAAGAGTAAAGGCCCCAAGATTGACCCTTAAGGGACTCTGGAATAGAAGGGGAACATTGTTTAACCAGGAGCAGCACACTAAGCTGAAGCTTGTTTCCAGGTGCGACCTGGGAGCACAAGGAAATTAAGTGACTTGCTTAGGATCACACAGTATGCACCTAGGCAGCTGTGGGATTCAAACCCAGGTCTCCAGATCTGTAGCTCAGAGCCTTAACCCACTGCACTATACTGCCTCCTGGACAGGAAGCTTAGTTGAGAGGGCATCACCTATTTTGACCTGCTGCATATAATCAGTGAGGTAGCTGTTAAAACTTCAAAGGGTGTCAGTTGACAGACCTAGTTCAGCTAGCTGTTGGAGCAATGACTGATGATTGACAGTATCAAACATTTTGGGAGTTCGATATAGGTGGTGCTGACTAGTTGGCCTTGGTCTAGTGCCTGATGGATATAGCTCATAAATTCAAGAAGTGCGGAAGTGGTGCTGTGACCTTTTCTAAAACCATGCTGTTGGGCATAATGCAGGTTGTATTTCTCTGTGAAATCTACTAGCCAGTTGGCTACAATCCTTTCAAGTGCTTTAGGTAATGGGGGAAGAGTAAAGATGGGCCTGTAGTTGCAATGCTGGGCCTTGTCTCCACTTTAATGGAAAGGGGTCACCTGAGCTAGTTTCCATTTGAGGGGGAATCGAGACAACATTAGGGACTTGTTGATAATCTTGGTGAGGGGGGATAGCACACTGTCAAGTGTTAGTGCAAAGAAATTCAGGTCCAGTGAATCACCACTTGTTCTGGACTTACTGAGTACTTTAATAAGTATTCTTTTGCTTTACTTTCAGATACAGCTTTGAAGTAGAATTTAGGATGCATTCACTCTGTATCCAGCACAGCATTAGTGTTGGCACAGAAGGTGGTTTCAAAAATGCAGATGATTTAGCAATTGTTTGAGGACCTTAAAGCGGAGCAATCATTCCTTTTTTCCTATAGGGTGCTTATGAGCTTTATGCCGAACTAAGCAAGTAGTAGGGAGAAGCAGTGGGGTGCAGTATGTAGTGAGTGTACACCTAGGTGGGCTCAAGAATGACCATATAATAGAGAAAATGGCTCTGTTTTATTCAATAGATTGGCAAGATTGATCCTTAAATGCTCTAAACATGTCTATCACTGTGAAATGTATCAACAGTTAGGATGGTTGCCCTTGTCTAGTAGGAGAGAATTTCATAAAAGTATTTTTCTTATCAAATCCAATCAAACTTTATTTTTATAGTGGCTTTCAAAACCCAAGGCGCTATGTGGTGTAGGTTTTGTTCCCATTTATCTTAGTGATAAACAGTTTTTCAGGGATATCAATTCTTCCCTGAGAAAAAGTCATTTAAAAGAAATGTTGGTTCCATATACAAAAACAAAATGCTTAGAGTATTTCTTTAGTCAGTTTGTTCCAAGTTGTTGGAATACTTTCCCAACAAACAATATGTTAAACCCCTATCTATTTCTACTTTGAAAAAGTATCTACTTTCTCTTCCTAGGCCCTGTAGTTGTTATATTCAATTATATTTATTGTATGTAATCTAATTGTATGTCTGTTGTGAATATTACATTTGTATGCATTTTGTAACATCTTATAACATGCTGATGATAAGGTTGCCATTGTCAATGAGCTTATGCTCTATGGTCCTAACCTTAAATAAACAAACAAACAAACAAACAAACGTACCTGGGCATAAAAATTCCATATGACTTAACAAAAACTCTGAAGCTTAACATGGAACAAATCAACAAAACCCAAACTAAATTAGAGAAATGGAGCAAACTAAAACTTTCATTGTGAGGGAAAATAAATGCCTTCAAAATGATCACGATACCTAGAATAACATATTTATTGGGAAATATAGCTACTAACATTAAAGCTTTCTAGTTTAATAAAATAAATACACTAATTGTAACACTGCTAAGACTAAGCACGGAGAAACTAAGATACACTTGAGAAAAAGGGGAATGAGACTCCCTTATGTAAGAGCATACTACCAAGCACTCAAATCCAAACATTTAAGTCACTGGTTTCCTTGGAAGCAAAAACAGCCTTTATAGGTGCAATATGAACAGGAGATAGTTAACACCTACTACCTCATGCATGGGATATACACATTTCCTGAAGGAATCAAGAACAGAGATGCAACAAAGTTTTACTCTAAACCCCATCTTATTGCACACAATGCGTGTGACTGTGATCAAAAATTCTAATTGATAGATGGAATTTGTCATTTAACATTTTATCTGCCGCACATATCCCCTCTCCCTCCTTGCATCCCTAATTCCTCCTACCAATGCCTCTGAATCCCTACTCTTCAGGTACTACAAAACCTCATGTCTGAATCCCTTCACTTCACGTGCTAAAACACCCTGTATCTGTGCAGTTGGCAGTATGGGACTGCAACCATCCTTACCATCTCTTTGGCTGCTAGGTTCCTCTCCTCCACAACTTCACTGACAAAACCTGATTGGGTCACTCCCTTCCAAACCTCTTGCTGCCCTATTCTCCTACTATCCTTGGATCCCTGTCTTCTACTAACATCTTTGCTCACTACCACATCACATTCCCTCACCCCTAATTTACACCCATCCCCTCCACCTCATCCTGCTTCCAAACCACAGATTTTCTGGGCTGGGTGTAATCTTCCAACTTCAGCAGGTTCAAAACCTAATGCATATTCCTGTATCTTTAGATTCTCTGTACAACTGCAATTACTATTATACAATGGCAAAAAAGAATCCTGGACTCTGGTTGGTCAGCGTGTGCCTGAGACAGTGATGATATCTCAGTATAACATCATTGTATTGATTTGTCACATCTTCCTTTCAGCAACAAAAATATATTGCCACACTAAAAATCTACTAAAAACATTTCTTAAAAGTTGTTTTTTTATTTTGTATTACAACAAGCCATTGTATAATAGCAATGATGCACTCCAGGGTGTGTGTCGTGCTGGAATAACATCACACCTGGGGCACTGGATGCACTCGGCCTGCTTCCTTGTGCCCAACCATCCCAGGTGTGATGTTATCCCAGCATAACACACACCTGTCATGCATCATTGCTTAATTTAATTATATCTGTCCTTGCACCATGTATTATAGCAATGTCTTGCTTGTCATTTAACTACAGATTTTGTGTACCAGTGTAATCTTTTGTTATTGTTGACTGTCTTCACATCTTTTATTCATGCTATCTTTGCTTTTTTGTTGTATGCAATGTTCCATTTGTTGCTGTATTACTGTCTTATAATATATGGATATGGCCAAATAATACCATCCTGTTCCATATAAAAAAATCCCTGTAATACAACACTATCCACAGTGATAATACCACTGTTGCTCCCTGATAATACTATCGTTCAGAGGTGATAATACTATTGTTTCAGCTCTGAACGATAGTATTATCACAGAAATGACACAGCACATGTGCAACTCTGCCTGCCACGCAGACCCAGTTGCCAAGGTGCCATGTTTCTTCCTTCGCAGTCAAAGTGATAGCGTGCATTCTTATTGGCAGCATTTTTCTGTGGGGCCAGCAGAACAACTCTTAAAACATGGCGGCTGTTTACCTTCGTTTAGCAGACAGTCACCCTATTGCTTCGCCTTTCTATTTATTTTTTTGATTTTTATCTCTGTGTTATCTGCTTCATACTCCATTCACTGAAGAACAACAAAAGGGAAAGGTAGGACTTGCTGCCACAGAACTTGCCAAATTTAAATGTAACACCACGTAGGGGCGAGTGAGTGAGAGCAGGACAGAGTGAGAGAGAGAGAGAGAGATTTTTCAGCCAGTCAGCACAGCGCACAGTCAGAAGCCCCACAGAAAAACACAGAATTTTTAGATGGATCCATATATTATAAAAAATAACAAATAGATGAGGGTGTATTTCTCGGCAGTAAGACCATCTTGAGGTTTTGGGGACTTTGTGAACCTCTCGAGCTTTGCTCTCGAGGTTCCAAGTCCCCAAAACCTCTCAATGGCCTTACTGCCTTGTAATACATCCTCATCTATCTATTATTCTATTTGTAGTTCCTATAACATGGAACCTTTGTAAAGGAGCAGTTTTGCTCAAAGGTGTTAATCCGAGATACAATAATTAGATAAATACAATATAAATAAACACAAGTTCTGGCAAGAGTCGATAGGGCTGCAGAAGAGGGAATCTGGGTTAAAAATATTGAAAATTATTATATTTTTTAAATATTTTTGCACCTAATTTTCAACACAGCCTTACGATGAACCTGCCTCATAAAGAAGGGCAGAGAAAATGTTCAACTCCTGGCCTTAAGGTGATGTCATGCAGGGACTGCAAAATCAACTTTTATGCTGCAAACACACATTTTGGGCAGGAGTTGAAAAATGACAGCTGTCACATTAATGAGTTGCTGTATCAAAATGGCTATGTTGAAATTCTGTGGTAAAAATACTGAATATTACCAAAGTTATGAGCCCGCATTTGCACAATTCAACATATCCTCATAACTTAATAAATGAACATACTAGAATCATAGAACACACAAATGTGCAAAGTGTAATACCACCCCATATTAAATGTATTCAAAGCCATGGAATGCATTGCTTGTCTTTTTTTTTGGCATTGGAAAAGTTTCACTTGGTCCAAAAGGAGTAAATTTGGATACAGCTTTACTTAATCAAGCCCTAAATATCATGTTATCAGAACAGAAAGGGGGTTAGGATGCATTCAGATAGAAGTGAGGATAAGGGAAAGAAAATTTATTGTGGTACTATACTCTGTAAAGATCCTGCCAAAAGAATGCAACACATATGTCAAGCAGAGAAACACCAGCTTGGCATAGATGCTGAATTCTTTGGTGCGGTCTTATAGTGCAGCAAGTTAAATTGTGTCCATATTCATTTTTGAGTGGGGGACTGTGAAAAATGTCAGATGGTTGTCAATTCTAACCCACCTTTTTTCTTCTTTGATGACAAAACTGCTGCTTTAAGAGAATGGGCTATGTAGACCATTATCATCCATTGTATTTTCAATAATCCCAACTTTTTACACCCTGTGGGTCACTGTCCCACATAGGAAAACTGACCTTCTCACTCCTCTCTGAGTGCAAACCAAGCCCCCCTTTTGTGTTGACAAATCCTCCCCTCCGTCTGTCACTTCCTTAGTGGTAGTGAATTTATGTAGCATTTTTAGTTCTGCGTATTTATACAGTCACATAAAATGCTAACTGATATCCTTTGTAAGCTTCCCTCTATCAGTTTCTTCATATTTCCTGCAGCGTTTACAGTTACTGTAGCAGTAAAGAGAATGTGTTTAGTACTAAAAATAAAAATAAATTTGCTGTTGGGCTTTCTGTTTAGACACCACTGTTAAGGAGAAGCTGCATTTTCAATACAGGAACATGGAAAATACAGGGAAAAGGAGGGTGCCCTACAGGGAAATGCTTTGTTCAGTCTGGCAACACTGCAGTTGACACCGCTATCGTTCTTTGTAATTTCCTAGGATGCCCCTTGCAACCTCTGAAACCCCCTTAAACATGATCTGCCTAGAATTTATTTACCCTTCCTACAAGTATAAAACCTTGAGAGTTCCAATGCCACTAATTATGTACAGAAAGGGTTAACATAAATCAACTCTTTAGAGGAAATACTGTAAATCTTTGCTCTACACACACACACACACACACTGAGAGAGATGACCAAGAATGTAATTTGAAACTACTTTGCAGTTAGATGCTGTTAGCTGTTGAAAGTCATGTCAGTAAATTATTAGTCTCCAAAGATAGCAAGTCACATTGCAATAAAAAAAAAAAAGCTGAGAAAATAGTGTTGGAATTTGTCTACTCAATAGAGACAAGAGAGTATTTTATTTATCTGGCAGTTGGAGAAGGATACACTGAACACTCCCAAAATGTGTGCCAAGGTACTCCATTTTTCCAGCTATAGACAACAAGATGGCTGTACGCAGCCCTCTTGCATTAGCTCTAAAAATGCTGTTTACCAAGTTGAATTCAAAAGAAAACATGTGTTTCTTGTACTCACTGAAGCACTACAAGGTTGGGGAAGGGAGGGGATTATCCAGAGCATTTGTTTCTTTATCCCTATGCTGACAAAAGAACCAGAATGAATGTATTTGATTGAGCTCTGGACAGATGTTCAGTCTGCAGCACTGCAAGGGTTAAATTGAAGGGCTGCAAAGATGTGGAAGGATCATTCAAAAACTCCAAAAGAAGTGTTCCACGTTCTGAATCTAGTAGCTCATTTTTAGAGCTGATGCAAGAGGGCTACAGGCTCCACCTTCCTGCAGCCCTAAAAATGGCTGTAGGGTTGCTGGCCATGGTATGGGTACTTACAAGTCCACTAGCACATAAACTGTAGAAAAGGACTCAGCACTCTCACTTCACTGATGTAGTAAAACACAAAACCACTGTTATGTGTTCAAAAAGTGTATTTTATTATTGATGCAATGTGATACAAGATGGAACAAAGCACCTGAGCCAGCAGAGCCCAAGGAGATGTACCCAATGGACCAACTTTTAATGCCCACTTCATGGGCACTTTGTCAGTATCAAGGACCACTGCTGCCAACACCACCCCCTTGAGCAGCACCATCCAAACCACCACTGCCACCAGTAGCAGCAGCACTGGAACCATCACTAGGAGCATTGCCACTACCATCACCACCAGTGGCATCACTACCACTACCAATACTGTGTGGTCACAAACAAGACCTGTGGGGTCCATGTGCACTGGGAGAACTGGGGCAGCCCTTGATCATGGTGGGGCCAGTGGACCCATGAAATAATTGAGCACCAGGAGATGTGGGAGAGGCAGCAGGCTGATGGTGGTAGGGGAGGGGACATTGCCAGCAGTGGCAGCAGTATTCTTCCACTGTGATCAAGTAGTGATGGTGAGGGGAGCATGGACTCTAGTGGCCAGCATCCCTTTCACAATGTTGATGATGGTGGTGAGAGTCAGCCCCCAACCCAGGTCCATGACAGAGTGGCTGAGGCCAGACCTCTTGACATAGTGTTGGAGGAGGTCAGGTGTCTACAGGCTAGTGAATCTGCCGTGAATGAGCACAGGGATTGGCTGGAGGGCAACCTAAGCTGGATATTGGCACTGCTGCCTGGTGGTCCTACATCTACTCCCCTGATGGCCAAGCCCCCACCTTAGCCTGTTGTGTAAATAACACGGTGTGGCCAGGGCTTCATGCCTGAAAGAAACATTTCTCTGGCTCACCATATGAGGCCTGCCCCCCATCTTCAATGTGGTTGGTACTATGTCTAAAAGAAAAAATTATCTTTCTCGCCATGCCATGCATGATTTTGGCAATTATTCTGGTGTGGATAGCATCCCTGAAAGAAACATTTCTCCTGCTTGCCATGCCAGGTATGCTTCTTGTATTTAATCTGATGGTGGCATTAAGTCTGAAGAAAAATTTCTCCTGCTTGCCATGCTAGGCGTACAACTTGTAATTAATCTTGTGGTGATATTAAGCCGAAAGAAAATTTTCTCCCGCTCATACAATGCATGCTTCTTGTATTTAATCAAGTGGTGGCATTATGCCTGTAATTCTCCTGCTCGGTATGCCAGAAATGCTTCTCATAATTAATCTGGTGGTGGCCTTATGCCTGAAAGAAAAATTTCTCCTGCTCACCATACCAGGCATGTTTCTCATAATGAATATAGTGGTGGCATTATGCTCAAAAGAAAAATCTCTCCTGTTCACCATGCCAAGGATGATTCTAGTATTTAATCTGGTGGTGGCATTATGCCCAAAATAAAAATGTATCCTGCTTGCCATACCAGGCCTGGTCTCCACATTAAATCTGGTGGTGGCATTATGCTTGAATGAAAAATTTCTGCTGCTTGTCATACCAGGCATGATTTTTGCATTTATTCTGGTGTTGGTTTTATGCCTCAAAGAAGAATTTCTCCTGCTTGCCCTGCCTGGCATGCTTCTCATATTTAATCTGGTGGTGGCTTTATGTTTGAAGGAAAAATTTCTCTTGCTTGCCATGCCAGGTATGCTTCTCATACCAAATCTGGTGCTGGCATTGTGCCCAAAAGAAAGATTTTCCCTGCTCACCATGCCAGGCAAGCTACTTGAATTTTAAATGGTGATAGTATTATGCCTGAAAGAAATATTTCTCCTTCTCACTATGCCAGGTCTATGTCTTGTAATTAATCTGGTGATAGTATTATACCTAGAAGAGAAATTTCTCCTGCTTGCCATGCCAGGCATGTTTCTCGTATTTAATCTGGTGGTGGCTTTATGTTCAAAGGAACATTTTCTCTTGCTTGCCATGCCAAGCATGCTTCTCATAGTAAATCTGTTGCTGGCATTGTGCCCAAAAGAAATATTTCTCCTGCTCACCATGCCAGGAAAGCTAATTGTATTTAAAATGGTGGTAGTATTATGCCTGAAAGAAATATTTCTCCTGCTCACCATGCCAGGTATACATCTTGTAATTAATCTGGAGATGGCAACCTAGAAGAGAAATGTGTCCTGCTTGCCATGCTAGGCATGCTTCTCGTATTTAATCTGATGGTGGCCATTATGTCCGAAAGAGTAATTTCTCCTGTTCACCATGCCAGGCTTGCTTCTTATAATTAATCTGGTGGTGGCATTATGCCTAAAAGAAAAACTTCTCCTGCTCGCCTTGCTAGGCATGTTTCGAATAATTAGTCTAGTGGTGGCATTATGCCCGAAAGAACAATTTCTCCTGTGCACCAGGCCAGGCATGCTCTTCGTTTTTAAATCTTGTGGTGGCGTTATGCCTGAAGCAAACATTTCTCCTGCTCACCACGCCAGGCATGCTTCTTGAAATTAATCTGATGGTGGCGTTATGCTCAGAAAAAAAATCTCATGTTTGCTATACAAGGCATGCTGATCAGATTGCTGTGGTGTGGCGTTATGCGTCTGTCAATCTGAGTCAGGGAATATGAGGTCTTGAGGAGAGGATGAGGATGACGTGCTTCATTGAACCTTTGTGTTGGCACCTCTGGGAATGACTGTTCTAGTATTTATTTATTTAGATCTTGGAAGTACACTTTTGAGCTAAAGCTCATTTACAAAGGTTCCATGTAAAAAACTTAAAAAACTAAAATGTGTTTCATACAGGTAACAAATTGAGAAATACAAAAGATAAGATAAATTACAATTCGAATACAGAATGCAAGAGAGGAAAGTAGGTAGAGAAAGAGTAGAGTAAGGAATCAGAAGGGAGGGTCAAGGCAGGGAGAGCGAAACTTGGTCTGATGAAGGATGGATGGGGTCAAATGAGAAGAAAAGGAGAGCGGAAAGAGGGTCGAGACAGAGGAAGCAGCTAAGTCAGCCTTGAATTCTAGTAAGGGTGGTAGGTGGCAGATTACGGGGGACAGTGAGGGCAGTCATAGGGCAGGCAGATAAGGGAGCACTAACTAGTAGGAGAGGAAGGAGAGTCATCTAGGAAGGAGGAGGGGATATACACAACATGAGATGCGAGGAGCTGGGATGTAACAGAGGTCTTGTAAGCAGGTCAGGAGGGAGTATGGGTTAGCAGTTGCACTTGTTCTTAGTAGCCATCGGGTGAGCCTTAAGGTTAGACTTGAATTGCCAGAGCTTAGAACAGGACTTTAGATCAGAGCTGAAAGAGTGCAGCCATTTGGGGGCTCTGTAGCCAAAGGATCACTGGCCTAACAAGGTCTGACAGAAGGGCACTTTTAAGGGCAGATTGTTAGCCCCTTTTGTGTTTCTGATGTTGTCATTGGGGGGGAAAGTTTAAGTAACCAGGGTAGTGAGGCTCAGATTTGTCTTTTTGGCCAGTAGACAGGTTTGGTACATGATCCTATTGTTTAGGTTAAGCCAGCCAGTTCGGGAGTAAAGCTTGCATGAGTGAGTTAGGTGGTGGGCTTCAAGGGTAAACCTACATGCTTTGTTGAGGGCTGTTTTGACTCTTTGTAGAGCAGTGTCGGCTGCTGCCCGGTAAACAACCAGACCATAGTCAATGATCGATAATGCTGAACTTGATACAGCAAGGCTAAGACCTTCTTCGGTTAGACATAGCCTATCTTTGTATAAAAGGCCTAGCCTGGTATTGATTGCCTTTGCCACCCAATCGATGTGCTGAGTGAAAGTGAGGGAGCAATCCAGGGTGACCCCGAGATATCTGAAAGAGTGGACCTTTTCCAGTACTTCACCTGCGTTGTTGTGGACTTACAGTTGGTAGGATCAGTGGTAGGATCAGTGTTTGTTTTGTGGAGCAGCAAAAAGCATTGTCTTTGTTTTACTATAGTTTAGATGGAGTTTATGGGCCAGATTTTCAAAGCCCTTAGTATGGCGCAAAGTGCTTGTGACCAACATGTGTGGCACAACAAGCACCTTGTGCCACGGTCAGTGCCAAGAGCTATTTTAGAAAGCAGCCTGCATCAATCTGCAGCCTGCTTGCACCAAAGTGTGCTAGCACCAGCCGTGAGCCACAAAAGTGGCTATGGCATGGCACAAAGGGGCTTGCGCCAGACTCTGGCTGCCACAACCCCACCATCCGGATTTTCAAAACTCTCCCCAGGGACAAAGAGCTAATCACCCTTAGATAGCCTCTGGTAGGTGTCAGCCGTATCCTGCCACTGTGTGCCCCCCCAGTCACAATACCCTATCTGATCCCTGAGCCTCAATGTGGCCCTAACTGTGCACACCCTCATGATTCTGCCCTCCTGTGACCAAGCCTCGATGTGCCCGTACCAGGTACCCACAAGAGCCCCTAGTGCCCTCCCTGCTCCACTTTTGGTTTATGCAATTGTAAGCACCCAACTCCCTGGTGATCTAGTGGCTCCCACCATCCTGGCAGGTTTTGCCAACCACCCTGCTCCCTCCCCCCACTCCAGACCCTGATTCAATGGCTGGTACAGCCCTCCACACACCACCAGGTCCAGCCACCAAATGAATTGTCAGAGCATGTACTGTAACGCTGGAACACGCTCTGACATTTCATCTGGCAGCCGGACCAGGTGATGTGCAAAGGGCTGTACCAGTTGGCAAATGATGGTCCAGAGGGGGGGTGCAGGTTGGTTGGAAATACTTGCTGGGTGTGGGGGGCCACTAGATCACCAGGGAGTTGTATGCTTCCAATGGCATATACTGAGTGTGGAGCAGGGAGGATACTAGGGTTTTATAGAGTACTCAGTATGGACAGATTGGGGCCTGGTGGGGGTGGGGGCATAAGCCCCCAACCAAGGGTGCAGCTCACACCACATCTGCCCCGCAGCTGCTGTGACAGTCCTAGTGGGTGTGCCATCTGTTTGGCACACTGCCACCATTGCCACAAGCCACAGGACTTAGGCGCCTGGATCCTGTCCATTGTAAATTTGAGTGCAGGGTCCCTGATGCACTGGCACTCAGCGCAAGCTGCCATTGTTGCAGCTTGTGTCGGGGCTTTGAAAATCTGGCCCTATGACTTTTAAACCAAGACTCCATTTTCATTAAGCTGGACTGCATCTGTTGTTCAAGAGCGGGAACACTAACATGACCAGAGAACAGCACAGCATCATCTGTATACAGTAGTAGCCAGTTAGGATAGGTCTTTGGGAGATTATTTTGAAACATGCTGAACAGCAAGGGGCCCAGAATTGAGCCTTGGAGTACTCCAGTAGTGACATTATAAGGATCTGAATGGGCATCTAGGATTTTTACTTGCTGAGAACGATTTGTGAGGTAACTGTGGAGCCAACCTACAGATTCGGTCAAGAGACCAGTGGATGACAGTTGATTAAAGAGAAGCTGGTGGTTGACCATGCCAAAGGCCTTTGTTCAGTCTATATAGGTAGCATCAACCATGTAACCCGTGGTCGAGGGAGTCATGGATAAAGGAGATGAATTCAATGAGGGCAGTGGTAGTGCTGTGTCATTTCCAGAATCCATGCTGTTCTTCACATTGGAGCTGGTATTTGACAGGTAGTCTACTAGCTGGTCATTGATGATCCTTTCTAGCACCTTGGGGAGAGGTGGGAGTATGGATATAGGTCGGAAGTTGGAATGGTTTGTCCAGGTGCCACTTTTAAAAACTGGGGTGACCATGGCCTTCTTCCAGATATTTGGGAATTCAGACATTCTTAGAGACATATTCAGGATGTGAGTCAGAGGCTTGATGATGTCATGTATGGTGAGTGCCAGAAGTTTGAGGTCCAGTAAGTCACCACTGTACCTAGTTTTCCCAATAGCCTTAGAGATGTATTTTCTGGCCTCTGAGATTGACACAATTTTGAGGTAGAAGCGGGGAGATGGAGGAGAGCAATTGCTGCACTGACACATGCTGATTGGTTCAAACTGGGGGTCAGGGTAGTCAGGCGGAGTAGTCACACTAATGTCCGTGAAAGCCCTATTGAAGGCATTTGCAGTCTCCTTGATGTCCTGTGTTAGCTCACCATTTATCTGGAGAAGAAGGGGGAGAGATTTGCTGGGTTTCCCAGTTAGAGTTTTTATGTTATCCCAGAAATTCTGGGAATCACCCCAGGATCGGTTAAGTTCCTCTTTAAAATACTGGCTCTTTGCAATTCGAATGGCAAGGGTGCATTTGTTACTGGAAGCTTTGTAGCATTGTATGTCTGATTGGGAACCAGTACACTGAGCCTTGTGCCATAGGTTGTCCCTTTCCTTCATTGGTTTGAGAAGGAAAGGGGTGATCCAGAACTTGCTGTTACCTTTTAATTTCCACTTTCTGATAGAGGTGGAGATGTGACATGCAGTGTTGAAGGTGCAGACAAAATGCTCTAGTGCAAAATCAATATCAGCTGTATTGTAGATGACAGAAATGTCCTGACTGATTTGTGGGTTTTAGGGGGTCTAGCTGTCCAGTCTTTAGGACTCTTGAGGTGACTATTTTTGGTAGGGTTTTGGGAGTTTGATGTATCCAAGAACAAATGATTGGGGAATGGTCGCTTATACTGTCTGGAAGGACAGTGATGCTGGGTATTCTTTCAGGGTGGTTGGTTAGCAACCAATCGAGTAGTGTGCTTATACCTGTGTGGTTGTTCGTGTGGGTGGGTGAGGCCATCAGTTGAGTAAATCCAACAGAAGATACAACATCTTTATAAGGGGCTGATTCGGTAGACATCCAATTTACCTTAAAATCCCCGAGTACTAGGATCTCCTAGTCCTTGTACAGATCAGTAAGGTATTCCAGGGCTGAGCTGAAGCTGGGAGATTGTTCTTTATGTGGGATGTATACCATGACCAGAGTAAGGCATTTTCCATGAGAACCAAGTTGGATCAGGATAGGCAGAATTTATGTGTTGCCATTGATGGTAGGATGTGGAAGGGCATGGCCCTGGAGGGAGTCTTTGATGTAGACAACACAGCCATTACCACACTTACCTGCCTTGTCAATTCTAAAGGAAGTGTATCTGTCCATGTGGATGGCCGGGTCTGGAATTCTTGCGGTGAGCCAGGTTTCCACTACTGATAAGCTGTCAGGATTATGCAATGTAATCCAGGCCTGTAGGGGGTCCATTTTAGCTAGGAGGCTGCAAATGTTCATCAAGACAATACTCAGGGTGCCATCCTTCTTTAGTGGGTAGACGAGGAGGACCTAGGTCCTGGGTTGGGGTGGATGTTACCAGATATGAACAGTAAGAGCCATGTTATCCTGCTAGCTTGCCATTTTTGGAGTCTTAGTGCTTGTGACCTGGTGCAGGTGTGGTATCTGGTTTTCTCTGTGTAACTGACACAGAGAAGAAGCACTGATAATGCTGGGGGGGGGGGGTAAAAGATTTGCAGCAGTCTTATGAATAGCTGACCTGTATGACAAAAAAGAGACACAACAGGACATAAGTGAGAATAAATACTGTACCTGTGAATAAAAAGCAGTTTACAAGCATGCTGTGTTACGTTTTGTCTATCACCACTATAGCCCACCCCGCAGTATTGACCCAATTATTTTCTCATATTCCCACAAAGACTAGTGGGATGGTAAACCACTCCATCCACAAGTGTTTTCTCTTAAACCTACTGCAAACATTAGAACATAAGAACTGTGCACCACCCAGCACCATTCATACTTACCATCACTGATGTGGAATAAACTCCACTGTTTGGTTCAGTCAATTAGCAAGCACAGACTTGACAGCAACTTGTTCAGACCAAAATGACCTATGAAGGAAGAGGCAGACAAAATGGAAAATTAACAACAATCACATTTCAGTCATGCCTAATCGGTAATGAAAAGGCATTCATGCAAGCAGCCAAATAAACCTTTCTCTTCTGTATTTCTTCTGGTTTGGCAGGCAGTGGGTCGTTACTCACATCATGGTTTTCGCTTTGCTTGGGCATGATTTCCTCAGAACAGAGCAGATAGTGAGTGCAACAAAAGCAGCAGCAACACAGTTACACTTGGGAGCAAAGGAAGGCAAATAAGTTGTGACTTCTGGTTTGGCAGGTGACGGGTCTTCACTCACATCATAGTTTTTCCTTGGCTGTGCACATCAGCAGCAGAAACAGCAGTAGCAGTTGATGAGACCCCCAGCAGCAGGAATCAGCATATTGACAGATAAAGTATGTTCTGACAAAGCAGGCAGTGGATCCTAAGTTGTATTAGGTGTTATTCTGGGATTCAATACAACATTGATGGGAGCAGGCTGCAAGTACTTCTGGGTGGAGTGACTGACAAGGACTAAATTCAACTTTCTACTGCTGTTGCACTGCACTGCATTGCTGCTTGTATGGTGGTGTCATATCATCATCCTACTCCTCATCATGGTGGTAACTGGTTAGGAATCCACCATCATAGTGTTCCAATTCGGAATGATACCCTGATGCGAACTCTGCTGCCATAAATTCAGCAATGTCTGATGCATCTGACACAGACCCTGCTTTATCATCCGCTGCCAGTGGTTTCACCACAGAAGCCACATAATTTGCTGGCAAATGATTTGTTTATTTTATTTATTTAAATGTTTCACCAAGATGGCATACTGAGCAAATTTCTCATTTCCAGATGCATCCTGGGGGTACGGGGAAAGGGGATTGCAGTTTATATTAGCAACAGCATTTGTTATCACAGAATAGCAAATATCAGTTACACATCAGTATTTACAGGATTTCTGCATTTACAATGCAGTAACACATTTCAATACAATATATTGATATATATATATATATATATATATATATAAATATATATATACAATTAGTACTATAGCAAAAAGAAGTACATGTAGGTACCCTAACAGAGCAGAATAAAGGGTCAGATAACAAGCGGTTAACAACATACTGTAAGTGAATGTTTGATTTGGATATCACTTGTCACAAAGGAAATAAAAGCAAGTTGTGGTGTGGGGACCCATAAATAATAAACAGAGAGTGGTGATAGTTTTAGACAATGAATGGTTAGTCTCAGGAACAGCAGAGCATGATAGGTTAGAGCAGAGAGTAGAGGGAACAGTCAAAGGAGATGCCATATAATAGTGAGAGAAGAAGGGAGGGTAGAAGGAGTAGTAGGGTAGGAGGTGATTGCTGTGTTGTGTAGAAGGAGCAGATGGGTAGGAGAGGATTGCTGTCTAGGGAGAAGGCAGCATGTAAGAAAAGGAAGCTTAATGACTGTTAATTTTTATGAAAGTTTATGTGCTAATATTGCAGAGGGGGAGGTGGAGATTTGTTGTCCTTTTATGTAGATTTGCCCTTACTACACTGAATACCCTTTCAGAGTTTACACTTGCAAGGGGGTAACATAGGTGTTTCAGGGCAACTGTAGCAAGTGCAGGCTACTCCTCAAGTGTTCCCCCAGTATTTGAGGGGTTCATCTTAATTGTTAAGGTTTTTGGTGCCTGCCATATATTCCTCCACCATCTGCTCTGCACACTTCATGCTGAATTCCTCCTCAACATCAGCTCCCTTGACCTCCTCTACCCCAGTGACAGTCTGGGAGAGGACTGCACAAAGAGGATTCACACTAGCAGAAGTTGGTCCTGTTTTTGAGAGTGTCACACCAGGGTTCTGCATGGCATTGCTGCCTCTGTTGGCACTGATAGAGCTAGATGTGGTCTGTTGGGAGTGTCCCTACAGATCATGTTTGCACACAATCTGCACGCCATATACCCTGTTGATAAATGTTGCCTTCACCTCTTTCATCTCTTTAATTCCACCTGGAAGAACTGCAGAAATGTCATGCATGTATCTTGGGTCCAACAGGGTGGCTATTGTAAAGTCACAAGACTGCAAAATGCTCTGTAGATATCTGTTATCATCTAATGCACAAAGGAGTTCAGTGATTAATCTTGATATTTGTGTGTCATCACTATCTGTGTCCACTACTTCTGCTTCACCATTCAAAATAATTTACCTCAGCCCCTTTAATAGTGGAATCTCTTGAATAATGCAGCTAGTGTCACTACTCACAGCCTGTGTGGCATAGTCAAATGACTTTAGGATCACAATTAAGGACTGCATAAGTCATCAGTCACCAGGTGATGGAGAAATAGAAGCCTCAGCACTGTCTGTGCCTGTATGCAGTGTCATGTAGTCAGACAATGCAGAATGCTGCTAGGATATATGTTCTAACATTGGCAGTGTTGAATTTCAAAGAATGACCACCTCTTGTTTCAGTGGTACTGAGGCAGGCCACTCTTTAACTGTTGTGCCTGAAGCTGATCCCTTGCCTTGCCACCCAACCCAGGCTAATTGGTAAATCATCAATCATGTTTTTTTTTTGAAGTTCAGTCATGACAGATCATTGGTAGTCATCAAATGTTACCATATGATCATCAAGCGAGATTATGATTTAAGATCATTAAGGGTGAAAATTGCAAATTCCACTTTCACTGAATTTCATGGATATTTCAAAACTTTTGCCATTGGTGAAACTGGGATTTTCCACAGATTTTCACAGAGTTCTGCAGACTTTTTTTGTGAACTGCAGAAAAATGCATATAACCTGCAGACTTTATTCTATCCACAGTTTAAAGAACTGTCAATGAATGTTTTGGGGGGCCTTGATCGGTGGGTGGGGGGCCACTAGAAACTAGGAGGGTCCGAGGAAGTGATTGGAGGTATTTGTTTATTTACTGGGACCCCTGATCAGTGGAGGGTGGATTAATTCATTAAACTGCAGTTAAAAAAAAGCCTCAGAACTGACCACTGGCAGTGATCTTTCTGCAGATTTTTATCCTGCAGTTTTAAAAATTAATCCACAGTTTGTATATTTATTCTGCAGTTTTAAGGTGGAATTTCCACGGAAGTTCCAAAAATGATTTCTGAACTTTCGTGGAAGGAGAAATTCACACTTTTCCTGAAATTTTACTAGATGAATTTTTTTTCGCACACCCCTATCATCTAGATCATGAGTTAATCATCAGGCATGTAACTTTCAAATAATCAACTGATGATTATTGGTTATTTTTGTAAGCTTAAATCAGAATGAGGTTTTTTGATGTTCTGTGGATGATGAAATGATTGTTGCTGATCATTGATGACTGTATTAGTTCTGTATTATAAGACTATAAGTCACATCAGTAATACTTATCAAAATGTGTTGTTCCTAATATGAAAATATGAATGCCAAATATCAGCAAACTCAAATAAATTATAAAGTACTGTAAATCATGTGAAGTCAAGTTTTTATTCCTTTGGAAAGAGAAAACGCAATGTTCGATATAGCATACACATATACATAACTAATTTCAGCATTTCAGTAGAACAGTTTAGGAACCAAAACAATGGTAATTTCTCTGTTTGAAATAATTTTGCC
The DNA here is from genome assembly GCA_016271365.2 of Neoceratodus forsteri. Classification (NCBI taxonomy): domain Eukaryota; kingdom Metazoa; phylum Chordata; order Ceratodontiformes; family Ceratodontidae; genus Neoceratodus; species Neoceratodus forsteri. The sequence continues at coordinate 33,294,008 of CM028129.1, forward strand.
TTGACAGTAGTATTTTGCCAACTTTTATGAAAGCTTTTGAGTCAAAACCAGATACATGTAGAAACTCACCATAATAACCATAAACGGAATAATTTCAAGTGGATATATAAACCTATTTGAGCCCCTAGAACAGTAGTGAGAAATGAAGTATCAGAGTAAGTATAATTGAAAGCAGCATGTTCATATAGAACATGCATCATAGCTGATAATCAAGGCCACTGATTTATGGTGATTAAAATAATGAAATTCCATTTTCAAGACTTGAAATTCCAGGAACTGCACCTGTGATTGTTAGTCTAATTTCCAGATTTTACAAGAATTCTACCATCATTCTTTTAATGTATGTTTAAATAATCAGAATAAAGGAAGGCTTAATATACAGAACATTAAATGAAACAAATTGATAATAGCACTGGAAGCAATTATAAGAAAAACACAAGTTCTGCAGATTTACTGATTTGGTCCAAAATGCCAAATCTCATGAAATCTTTGTTTTTACCAGTGTGAAGGCAATCCAAATTCTGGAATTTTCCCAGATTGTCTAATAAAACTGAAAAACTGTGGCCTTATTGATAATACCAGTAAAAATGTCTAAATAGAAATCAGAATACATTGCAAAAGTATAGAATGAAGATAAATATATTTTTAAATGTATTACAGTACTCGTGGCAAAGGGAAATAATGAAAAACCCTGATGAAATATGATCATCATTAATCACAATCATCATTTCCATAGCATGGTGGTTTTTGATTGGTGGCCATTTAATGTTCACTTTGTAATCATTGTTAGTTATGTTCACAATGACTGTTTTTGAAGCTTGATCATGATCTTTGCACATAATTGATAATGATTATTAATGATACAGCATTAGAAAATCATCATCTTTTCAGCTGGGCAGACTGTGCAAAGAGGCACATGTGTGTCGACACGCAGTCAATGAGTTTTTCTGCTATAAGTGTGCCAGGAACTCCTGCACATCTAGATTTAAGCAATGGGACAAGCATGGCACCCTTGTCTAGCCACCATCACTAGCTGCTTTGATCACATTTGCCCCATTGTCAGTGGTAGTGAACCCAACCTTTAGGCCAACTGAATGCAGCCAATTACCTCTAAGATACTGGTCAAAGTGTTGACACAAGTATGGCAGTCCTGCATGCTTTTCATCGCAAGTGTTGCATGCTGTCTAACATATTAAAATGCCAGCAGAATAGGCCTAATGGTCTCTCAAGTCTGCTCAATTTTCCGCACCCGCACTGAGGGCCTATTTTGGTGTGCCCCCCTCCTCCTTGGGTTATAGTGTCCCTAGTCCCAGATGTTCCACCTGTATTGGGCATGGTCTGATTTACCCTCCCCCTGTACCTGTCCCATCCCCTCTTAAACCTGTCTACAGTCTCCACCTCTACCAGCTCCTTGGGCAGTGCATTCCATGGCTCCACCACTCTTTCAGTGAAATAACATCTCCTCTCACCTCTGAGCCTGCCCCCTTCCAGCTTACACCCATGACCTCTTGTTGCCCCACCCTCCTTCCTTTGGAACACCCTGAGTGGGCCTCCTTTATTGATCCCTTTCATGTACTTAAAGACCTCTATCATGTCCCCCCTGTCCCTCCTCTCCTCCAGGGTGTACACGTTGAGCTCCTTGAGCTTCTCCTCATAGGTCCTCTCCCCCAGGTCCCTCTTTAAATGTGGTCTCCAAAACTGTAAACAATACTCGAGGTGTGGCCTAACCAAGCAGTTGTACAGTGAAAGGATCATTTCCACCTTTCTGGAGGTAATCCCCTTGATGATGCATCTCAGCATCCTATTTGTCCTTACCGCTGCCCTCCTACAAGTCTCTGAGTTGTTCATTTTGACAACTACCACTACCCCCAGGTCCCTCTCACCCTCCGTGGCTTGAATCATGTCTCCTGCCAGGGTATACCCCAGGGTATATTGCTTGCTTTTGCTTGCGGCCCCTTGCAATAACACAGCAATCATAATTAGGGCAGTTTTTGACAACGGGGTTCCTAACACCCTCCTGTTCAACCCAGTGTCCTGTTACATGCATGTATGAGTGGCAGCTGTTGACCTTCTGCTCCACAGATCTGTGGTCAAATGCATATACTCACATGCACTGTGACACAAGACATATTTAATGGTATTTGTAAGTGAATCACGTTCTTCAAAGGCTGCTCTACATGAAAAATCAGTATGATTGGGTACCTGCTCTTTAAGATAGGCTTTAGCCATAAAACAACAGAAATATTTATTTTCCTCTAAAAAATGGCAGCAGGTCAATGGCATTCATCAGCATTCCTGCAGTTTTTAATTCATTGGCAGCTATGTGATTTGGCAGATATTTGGTGTTCCTGCTGAGCATGCTGGTTAGGGTTGGATGTACCTTTTTACTCGTGGGTGTGCTAGGCTTTCTGGGAAATGGATGCACTCTGCTAGGAACAATGCTGGCACCAGAGGTTACAAAGATTGTCAGGAATCTGATGTTTGGGGGCCTGCACTCTTTCCCAACAGGACTTTCCAAAGAGTGCTTGATCATTAAGCTCCACAGCTTCAATCTCCCCCTCCTTCTCTCTACTGTTCACAAATATGAAGGACTGTTTTTTTGGGGCTAACAGAGCCAGCAGCAGATGCACTCTCTGCAGCTTTTTTACAGTATGCTACCCACACTGACTGATGTTTCACTTTAAGGTGGGTAAGCTGCTCCCAGTTCCAAGGTGACTGCTTTTTTTGCTTGTATTGACCATGGTCCGCCAAAGCTGACATACTGTTATGTTGATGTCTTTGGGATCAATAACAAAAAAAAATCCCACATCAAAGGTTTTGCAGGTGTCATCAGTATTTATTTCAGTGATTGCTCTGATTGGGAAATGAATGACTGGCTACTGTATGGCACTGATATGGGTGATAACCGGATGACAATACCACAGTTATCACCTGGCACCTGAGAGTGCTGCTGCTTTCTCTGTCAACTCCATCGATTACAACTGGCATTACACCAAACTGTTGTTTGCTGCCTTTTTGTTTAACATGATGCAGAAATATCCTTGGAATTGGGATATTTCTTTAACTAACATGCTCTGTAGCTGGTCTCTTCCTTTTTTAACGTTGGGTTCCTCCAGCTGCCATGCTGGATCAGTGAAACTGCCATCATCACTGAAATGAACACTGATCTCTTCCTATTCTTCATCCTCACCCACTTTCTGGTGCTTATCACTTTTGGGGGCTTCGGTCTCACAACTCACTTCCTCAACCTGATTCTCATGCTCCTTTTCTTTAACATTCAGAAGTTTACCACCTGTTCGGAGAACAGTGGAGTCTGTGGATTCTGTGGCTGTAGTGTTTTGGGGGACATTTTAGGGAGACAGATTTGCATTTAACAGTTGTTTACCTATGACAGGGCCACACATGGCAAATCATCTGCACCCACGCCATCAACTTCAAGAATAATTGATGCTCAATCGCAAGTCGTATACCAACTCGAGTTGTCTTCTTACTACCAACAAAAGAGCTGCTACAGTGCCCTATATTGGACAAGCGTGCTGCTGCACCAGTGGCTCTTACAAATGATGACCCACCAGTAATTCAACCACTCCCCTTCCTCCAACACTCAATGATCAAAAAACAATGTGTCTTGGAAACTTACTGAATATGATTGCTATTAAACTGGCACCAGCTTTGTGGAACTTATGGAACTTATTGACCTTGCTAGAAGACTGAGACCACAAACTTATACCGCAATGTTACTAAGCATACCAGCACGCATAGCGTTTTATGCCCTATCCATTTCTCATTATCTCAATGACACCAAGGCAACAAAGTCTAATCCTACCCCTTGCAAGTGTTCAAGACAACTCTTATTGAAGGTGCTAACATATGGACTTTTAAGGCTACTCCTCTTGTTACTCCTCTGCTCAGGCAATGTGGAACTAAATCCAGGGTCCTTCACCCTCTCCCTGCTCCAGCTGACCTAATCCAATTAAAAGGTATCAGCGTCATGCACATCAGTGCATGTATCCTCTTGAAAAAGATCAATCTGGTACAGGTTTGGGTGCTGCATGCAAAACCGGACATACTGGTCATTTCTGAATCATGGCTGAAATGTGCCACCCCAGATCATTGCATCAGCATCCCCTCTTATAACATGTTCAGAGCTGACAGACCCACCAGGGGAGGGAGGATTGCAATATATGTCTCAGACAAATTTTCGGCCTCACTGGTTGACTCCTCTGTAACCAAGGAGTCTGAATCTTGTCCTCAAAATCTCCAGACTGGCAAGTGAATCCATTTTCATTGTAGGCTGCTACAGACCTCCATCTGGTGGCCTTAAACTGCTACACCATCTGCAGAACTTGCTAGACCATGCTGATACCAAAACAATCATCATGGGTGACCTTAACCTAGATTTGATCACTGCCTCATCCACATCCTTGAGAGACCTCTGTAACACATAAGGTATACGCCAGCTGACCTCAGAAGTGACCCATCCAAACTCCAATAGCCCTGCATCTGGCACACTATTGGTTCTAATCCTTTCTAACAAACCCCATAGTATCTCACAATTAGGAATATTCATCAATGACATCAGTGATCATAGGGCGACTGCCTGTGTAAGGTTCACAAAAAAAAAACACGTCTGCACCCAGATACACTTATAAAAGAAGCTTCCACAAATTTAACCCCTCTGCATTTCTAGCTGATCTTAGAAGGATTAAGTTGCAATATTTCTGTCTTACCCCATCTGCCTCTGAAGCCTTTGTAATCTTCCAAGAGCTAATTCTGAATGTAATCAACTTCCATACACCCTTTGTTAAGAGAAGAGCCAGGAAAAAAGTCCTGCCCATGGTTCAACAACATGCTAAAAATAGCCTTATGCCATAGGGATGCCCTATGGAAAAATACTAGGAAAACTAAGTTAGATTTTGACTGGGCAGCATTCAGAAAGGCTAGGAATCACTGCACTAAACTGATCAGATCGAGAAAAGCAAAATTCTTTCAAAACACCCTTGAGTCATCCAGAAAAAAACTGTCAAATTCTGGGAAATCCGGAAAGAAATGGAAGGACATACTTTCTTGTCCTCTTTATCTTCCAAAATATCCTTTGGAGACACCACATTCGCAACTAAACAGGATATCCTTGAAGCCTTCAATAACCACTTTGCCACAGCAGGCCTTGCTTTTGATTCCTTACCCTTAAGCAATCTTCTACAGCAGCATTCAGGTAATAGTTCTCCATGGCCCTCCACTACTATCCCCTTCAGACCTGCTAAATTTATTTTCTCTCCTATCACTCTAAAACAGATAGAAGATTGACTAACCTCCTTAGACACTCACAAAAGTGCAGGGACTGCTCTAATAGATCCTGTCCTACTGAAGCTAGGCTATTACCACCTAGCACCACTAATTACCCACCTTTCAATTTGTCCCTTAGCAAGGAAGCACTCCCCACTCTGTGGAAAACAGCTCATGTTATCCCTTTGTTCAAATCAGGTGACCCATGTGACTTAAATAACTACAGACCCATCTCCTTGCTACCCACCCTGTCAAAGCTTCTTGAAAAACTGGTAAATTCCCATCTAAGAGACATCTTAGAATGCCATAATCTCCTAAATCCCCTCCGGTCTGGTTTTAGACCAAACCACAGTACAATCACAGCACTAGCTAAAGTCATTAATGACTGGCAAACCTCACCTGACACCAAGAGTCACATTGTTGCACTATTCCTCACCTTAAGCAAAGCATTTGATATGGTGGACCATGACCTTTTACTGTCCCTGTTGCAAAACATTGGACTAGATGACACTGCTTTACATTGGTTCTCCTGCTGTCTAGTCGGTAGACTACAACTGGTGAAATCACAAGGTGACCTCTTTAACAGCAAAACCCTCCTCTGAGGGGTCCCCCAAGGCTCAATCTTAGGGCTCTTAATATTTGCAATCTACATCAACAACATTGACCATAACATCAGCTCTGCCAGTATTAAATTATTTGCAGACGACACTGTTCTTTATGTTTCTTGTCTGTCTTATGAATCTGCTTGCACAGTTCTCCAAAAATAATTCAACACACTACAGCAAATCCTGATCCAGATGAAATTGCTCCTCAATGCTAAGAAAACCAAAATAATGCCTATCTTGATGCCATCTAAGGCTATGCTAGTCCCAGACTCTACCGCCCACATTGGAATTACAACTATGATGGGTGAATCTCTGGGAAAAGTGGTAAAATTTAAATACCTAGGTTTTTGGCTGGACTATAATCTCTCCTTTATCCCTCATCTGGATGAGCTCTCCAAAAAATTAAAACAGAGACTGGGATTATTTTTCCACATCAAGCAGTTACTCACTGCCCACACAAAAGCAAGGATGGTACAATCTACAGTCCTACCTCTCTTACACTACACAGATTTTCTATACAGTTACTGTCCCAACACTGTTCTTGTTAAACTGGATGTATTATACCATAGGACCTTAAAATTCATGACCGACTTCCCGTATAGAAATCACCACTGCTTGCTCTATGACAAGATAGGCTGGACCTCATTAGCAACTAGAAGATGGTACAATGCCACCATCTGGACCTTTAAGACCCTTACTAAAAATTCCCCCAATACATCTCCACTATTTTCAAGTTCACACCATGCTCATACCAATTTAGAAAATATGCCTTGGTACAAATTGATATACCCAGGATTAGATCCCGCTTCAGCTACTCTATCAGTTATTCCCTTCCCATGCTGTGGAACTCCCTTCAAAAGACCTTAAATCTGACCCACCTTGTAAAACTTCCAACCTTCAAATTACTTTTAAAGCCCCTGTTAAAGGAGAACTGCCAGTGTTACTCCTAATGCCTTCTCTCTATGAGACCACAAAAGCACTTATACCCCCCTTTTATGGCCCTGGCATTCACTGCCACTCTACTTCTTATCCATCTACTTCTTTCCCCCCAGTCCTAGTTCTCCAGATCCCCTCTCGTTGTCAGATGACCCCTACCCCCCATTCCCTTTCCCATCTCTTGCATTCTGTTCCTCCTCTATCAGTCATTTTTCCCTATCTCCTCTCTCCCTTCCAGTCTCATGTATCCTCAGTCAGTCTCTGCCTCTCTTACCTCCTGTTTTGTCTCCTAGACATTTTAGGCAGTAATGTTGCACTTATGCAAAGGCCTGTTCATTGCCTATTTACTGTGAAATTGATATGTCTGTATTTACTGTGAAGTTGTTATGTAAATTTTTTTAAATCGTATTTCTGCTCTGTGCCTTGTAAGTTGTATTTGTGCCTTCATTGTACTTTGTGTTGTCCTCCCAGGACCACCTTGTAAATGAGTATCTTAATGGTGCATTTTCCTGGTAAAAAAATTTAATTGAAAATTGAATTCACCTGACACCACCCTTGGCCTCTTCAAAGCCCACCACTAGGGGTTTTATGCTTACCACAAAGAAAAAACCCACTACTCATTTTTTTAACATGATAGTTTTTTCAGACACAGAAAATTAAATGTAGAAAAAAGAGGGGGCATACAGAACACAGATAAAAAAATAAAATTAGACTAAATTATACAGCAGAACACTACAAAAAAACGAACTACTTCTCCAAGTAGAACTAAATCAACAAAAAAACAGACTACTTTGAAAAGGCAAAATATTGCCTTTTCTTCTTATGCGGAATAGTAACAAACAAAAACAAGTTCTAGCCAGAGTCAATACAGCTGTGTGATGAGCTGACAAATGACCAAAGGCACATGTGTGCATAGAAAATATTGAACGCCAGGGTGTAACTTTCCCATTGTTTGGAGGTGTTACATCAAATTTTCAGTATGGCCTTTTTGGGACACCACCTCATGAAGAGTGACAGTGTCATCTTGTTCACTTGTCCTAAAAGGTGATTTCGCAGAGTGACCATGCCATTGTGCACCACAGGTGTGAAAACATGTTTTGGGAAAGATGTGAAAAATGACAGCTGTACTGTTAATAAGGAGGTGTGCAAAAATGGCAATATTGAAAATATGGAGTGAAAATATTGAAAATTGGCAAAAGTAGGATTGTGAGTAGAAACTGCAAAGTGCACGCTCGGAACGCAGTCATTTTTTGGAATTTCTTCACCAAATTTGCAACATGGCCTTTTTGGGACCCCACCTCATAAACAGTGGCATTGTTGTTTCATTAATCAGTCCCAAAAGGTGATTCCACACAGTGACTGCAAAATCACCTTTCAGGACTGAGTAATGAAAGGACAGTGACAGTGTTCATGAGGTGGGGTCCCAAGAACCACAGGTTGAAAATTTGGGGCCACAATTCCCAAAAATGTCTGATTTATCAATATAAGTTGAAAATCCCTTTGACTGCCAGTATAGCATGCTTACCTTTGATTCTTCAGTTTACAGTTCGGCTTTGATGAGTGAAGAAGTGTCCCAGTCCAGAGAAGATGACAGTGCCAACCTCCGGAGGTAAGTATGGGGTAAGGGGGGTAAGGAGAGGTGGGTGCTCAGTGGAAGAGCAGGGAAGGGGGAAGGGGACCAAGGTGATGATGAGGGACCATTTTCTTTTTTACAGGGAATAAAAAACAAAGCATAACTAGGGGCAGTTTTCTTTATTTACAGGAAAAAAAGCATACATTTGGACACACTGGGGTGGGCTCCCAGTGTGCCACATGAGTTGTGGGCATATAATGCCAACATGGGGATTGGGCCGCCCCCAATGTCAGCATGGAGAACACATACATTTGGGCACACTGGGGAGAGCTCCCAGTGTGCCACATAAGTTGGGGGGGTATATAATGCTGACACAGGGATTGGGCACCCTGATGTCAGCACTGGGATGGGGAACAAAGGGAGTGGGGAGGGCAGAATCAATGGGACGGTGCAGGAGGGTGTTCTTTGCTGCCAGTGCTGGGATGGAGGGGGTAGGACAGGAGCAGTGAGAGGGTGCAGGAGGAGTGCCATCCGAAAGATGGTGGCGATGACACAACTGTGCATTCGTGACATTCGTGCATATGTAGTTGCAGTGAATGGCACATTGCCATTCACAACATGGTGGCGTCAGCAGAACTGTGCATGAGCATGAGTAGTGCATGCACAGTTCTTACCCCAGAATGTTCTGCTAAACATTTTACTAAACTGAAATGTCACAAAACATTGTACAAAGCAATATAAACCCCAAAGGAGCTTGGGAACTGCTGGCACTGGCAATACACAACTTGTTTATAGCAACCCCTTCAAGATTAGAGACAAGTTCACATCCCCATGGACTGGGTAAAAGCATTTTTTGCTTCATTTCCTCTGCCTTTCAAGGAGGCAGTATAGCACAGTGGTTTAAGGCTCTGCACTGCAAACCTGGAGATCTGGGTTTGAATCCCATAGTCCTTACTTGTATCACTGTATGATCCTGAGTAAGTCACTTAACTTTTTTGTGCTCTCAGGTCATACCTGAACTCAAGCTTCAGCTTAGTGTGTTTCTCTTGGTTAAAATATGTATTGACTATATGTGTTTCCCCAGATGTGATGTCATTTCCTGTGCCTGTGACTTTGTAAATTGATGCTTGTAGCTGTAAAGTGAGGGAAAACTGAATGGGTATAATTCTGGCCCTAAAAGTGTTACAGGTTCAGTCAATAGCTTATGTTAAGCAGATTTCCATTGGTAACAATCTTGATTAATTTAATCCTAGGTGGATGCTTCCCTTTAAGCAAGAGTTACAAACACAGCAGAGGCAAAAGGCAAATGTTAAAGAAACACACAATTACACATAATCCTCTAATGCAGGGCACCATGAGTATGTTTGAAAATATGTTCTTCCACATACAAAATGTGCATACTACAGTATATGGATTGAGGTCCTTGCCTTTAGAATTCAGTTAGGTTAGTTTTGTTCAGAGATGCAACAAAGTTAAACTTTGCCAGCAAAATAGTCGCTAAGTAATGAAACTTCTATTTCATGAAGCTTTGCGAAGTTCCTGTTGGCATCATCTTCTACTTTGCCAACTTCACAATGTTTTTTCAGGTTTAGTTGCACTTTTTCATGTGATGTGGCAACTCTGCGATCAAAGTTTGGTCACTTCCCGGAAATACAGTAGGTGTCACTTTGCCTGGTAAAAAAATGTTGCAAAGTCAGCACTTTGAACTTCGTAAAGTTGGCCAACTTCTCGAAATTCTGTCGAAGGGAAGTTTTCTCACTGTCACACATCTCTAGCTTTGTTCCTTGTAGCAATGAAAATGACAGCCATATAGAGTACCATGCAACTAATGATAGGATTGCTGACCCTGTTGTTGGTGTTTTTGTAGTTTGCTTCATCAGTTGAGGACTTTAAGATGACAGCTGCAACTAGTGACAAAATACAGTATTAACATCAAAGAGGCAGACAAGGATGGGCCAAGATACTATGAGGATGGAATCCTAAGGCAACTGTCTAGTACATTTTTACAGGGCTCTTCCATCAGGTTGGTTCAACAGGGGGTCATTTGGAAAATGTTTACATTTTCCTGGATGCTTTCTGGATATATACTCGGGGAGCACATAGACCCCTGGTTTAAATGATCATGTTGAACTGTCCCTATTCTGGTCTGACACAGCTTCATGCCCTTGTTACATATTGCTTGGAAAGATTTCCTATAAAACATTAGTCTTTTGCTTCTCTGTCTCTGAGAAGTCTATCATCAATCTGCTAAATGCAAATATTCCAGCAGATAAAAACCTTATGGTCTATCCAGCCTGCTCAAGTGTGCTGGTCCCATTGTGTTTTCAGAGGGACCTACCTCCATCTTCATTTCCCCCTTGACCCTTATTTGAATACCCTATCCCCCCACTCCCGATTCATCTACCTGTGACTTTCCCCATCACTCTGTACCATCCTCTCTTGAACCTATCCACCATTTTCAGATAGATCAGCTCCTATGGCAACTTGTTCTACTTGGCTACCACTCTCTCAATTAAAAAGTGCCTCCTTATCTCCCTCCTGAACTTTCCTCCCACATTGTTTAGGCTATGCTCTTGAAAGGACATTATCCCAATAAGGATGCAGAGGCCCTCATTTCTCAACTTGTTCATACAGTACCTTTAAGGTTCTTGAAGGTCTTGATAATGTCCCCCCTCCCCCCTGGCCTAAAGGGAGTACATGTTGAGCTGTCTGAGTCTCTCCTCAGAGGTGTTTCCCTCCTGGTCCTGGATCATCTTGGTTGCCATTCTTTGGACTGCTTCCAGCAAGCCAATATCCTTCCTAAGGTAAGGTAACCAATACAGCTCACTGTAGTCTAGGTGCGGTCTCACTAGTGATTTGTACAGTGGCAGTATGACTTCGTCTTCCAGCTAGTAATACCTCTGGATATGCAAACAATTTATTCTGCTGTTGCTCTCCTGCACTGCACCAAGTGCTTCAGGTCACTCATGATGATCACTATGAGGTCCTTCTCTTTGTCTTACATGGTTACCTACACACCACCCAACCATTATTTGGTCCCTGCGTTCTTCACCCCAAGCATAACCTTACACTTTTTTTGCATTGAACCACAGTTGCCAAATGCCAGACCACTTCTCTTGTCTAGGCAAGTCTTCCCTGAGTTTCTGTCTCCTCTCCTCCGTGTTCTTTCTCCCACAGAGCTCTGTGTCACCCATGAATAGGCACATTTTTCCTTTGATTCTATCCATTGTTTCACTGATGAAGATGTTAAACAATACCAGACCAAGCACTGAGACCTATGGAAGCCCATTGGTCACTGGCCTAGCTTCCCATCCGACTACCACCCATTGACTTCTGCCAGTCAACCAGCTTTTGACACATTTAGCAAGCTTAGCTCCAACCCCCAGGACTTCCAGCTTCCTGTCTAGTCTCCTGAGAGACACAGAGTAGAAGGCCTTGCTGATCTCCAGATACAGGACATCAGCCACTTGGCCCTTGTCCACTGATCTGGTCAACCAGTCAAAGAAGTCAATTTGGTTAGATTGACAAGAACTCCCCAACACAAACCTATGCTGCCTGTCATCCTGGAGCCCATGTTACTCCAGAAAGCTCACCTGTCTTTCCTTCTGGATGGTCTCAATCATCTTCTCCACTGTTGAGGTCAGGCTTACCACTCTGTAGTTCCCAGGGGTTAAATGTCATAACGGCGATTGCAGGATCACGATAACTGTTATGGTGACTGCACATTGCTGAAAAATAAAAGTCAATGTGCACTCTAGTGAAGAAACATTGGTGAATCTAAACATGTTTTTCTGTGGGGGGCTGTGCCCCTCGCACCCCCCTACTTATTATTACTAACTCTGGGGGGGGTGCATGTCAGGGAGGGGGAGAAATTCTTACAAAAATAACAATTTCTTATAGAGCATGCATGGCAATAAAATATTGTATCCTCCCCAGCCCCAAACCCTGCACCCTTTCTACTGTAGTCTGCCACCCTCACCACTCCCCCATGGCACCAGCTAGGCAGCCTCCTTCCTCACAACCCCCTACATACTCTCCCTCCTCTTCCACCCTCTCTCCCATCCTTCCTGTTGCCTTACCCTTCTTCCTGTTGCAAAGATCGCTAACTTTGCTCAGTAGCCTACATAACAGGCACTGTAACTGAGTCACCCATATTCGAATTGCTCAATTGCAGTCATCTTTATGACAGTATACCATTCCCAGGTTCATCCCTTGGCCTACTTTTATGGAGAGGCATCACATGTACAGGTCTCCAGTCCCAGGGCACACTCCCTGACTCCAGAGAGATGCTAAACAGGTATGCTAGGGGACCTGCCAGTACCACTGCTAGTTCCCTTAAGACCCTTGTGTGCAGGATATCTGGTCCTGAGGTTTTATTCATCTTCAGTGCCCTTTAAATGTGTTTTAATTGATGGATACTTCTGAAAGAAGAAATGTATCAATCCATTTGAAAAAATCTGTATAGTATAATATCTACTGCAGAAAATTGGTTTAATGTAAATGTATGTTGTGTTATCACATATTTTATCACTACTTGTACTGCTTCTGGGTTTGTGTGTTAGTATATCACTGTCATGTTGAGATTTAAACAATGCAAAGATGGCAACACCTGACAGAAGCACCCCTGAAAAAGTGCCTGACAACAACACAGACTGCTGGAGGATTAGCTGGGATTATCACTGTATACTTTGTTACTATTTATATCTAATGAAATCATATATTCTGCAAGAAAATAAGTGGTTATGTGCCAGTGAGTAAACTGTCTCTCCCTTTATTTCTGCTGTTGCTTTAACAGAAGAATTGCATTCTCTGAGTGGCCTCTTTCTGTCTGTGTGACAAAATATTACCTAATGTATTACATATCTAAGGAAAGCCCTACCAGTGTATTACACTTTTTAACTTCCAGAGACTCCAGTGAAAATAATGGAAGATGACATCTCAAAGTTAAGCTTAGTGCTCATTTTGAACTACCAATTATAGCAGCCCTTCCCACCCTTGGGCCTCGGTAGATCAGTGGGCATTTATTATAGTGCAAGCATTTGACACATTTGGGACAATTTTCTGATGTTTGGTATTAGTAATCATGTTTAACTGTTAAAATCACCTAGCACACAAAAGGCCTGTACAGGCACTCTAGGAACAATGAGAAACAGTTTCAGCTCATGGGAAGACATTAGTAGGAAACTGACTTTTGTTTTGCATTCCAGATAAATATTTTATAAAGGGAGTTGTATTATTATTTATTAAAGCACAGTTATGAACATACGAATGTGCCAGCAGAAACAGACCATCTGGTCAATCTATGTCTGCTTGAGTGTGCAGCTAGCACCCCTAGTTTGCAGCTGACACCCCTTCCCTTTTTCATCCCACTGCCCCCCACCTCCCCCAGCCTCACTCTCCCCTCCTTCCTGTCCCATGCCCTTTAAAGCTGTTCATAGATTTACATGATACCACCCATTCTGGTAGTGCATTCTGTTTTGTTACCACCCTCTCTGTGAAATAGTGTCTCCTCATTCCCTCCTAAATCTTCCCCCCTCTATTCTTAGCCCATGCCTCCTGGTGCCCCTTCCCCTCCTTAGCTTAAAGACCCCATCTGCCCATCCTTATTGATTACCCTCAGATACTTGAATGCCTCTGTCATGTCCCCCCTGTCCCTTCTATCCTCCAGGGTGTACATATTCAGGTTTCCCAGCCTGCTGTTAGAGTCTCTCCCCTCCATTCCACATATCATCTTCATTGCCCTCCCTTGCACCCCCTCCAGTAGCCTGATATCATGCTTCAGGTGTGGCGTCCAAAACTACACACAATACTCCAAGTGCAGCCTTATCAGTGACCTGTAGAGTGGCAAGATCACCTCTCTTTGCCTGGATGAAAACCCCCTCTCAATGTACCCCAGCATTTTGTTCGCTTTTGCAGCTGCTGTCTTGCACTGGGCAGTATTGTTCATGGTCCCTGTTACCATTACCCTTAGGACCTCCTCCTCCTCCATGATCCCCAGCTTAACCCCCCCCCACCCAGTATTCTCTCCATGGGTTCTTCACCTCGAAGTGCATAACCTTACACTTCTCTGCATTGAACCCCAGCTGCTACCTCTGACCACTCTTTTAGCTTGCTTAGGTCCCCCTGCAGCTGCTTCAATCCCTCTTCTCCTTCCACCGCTGCTCCCATTTTGGTGTTGTCTGTGAACAGACTTACCTTGCTCACCACCCTGTGTGCAATGTCTGATATGAAGAGCCCAAATAATACTGGTCCCAACACAGAGCTCTGTGGCACCCCGCTTATCACCAGCTTTCGTAGTTGAGCACTGCCCTCCCAGCACTACTCGTTGCAGCCTCCCACTCAGCCAGCTTGTAATCCAGATCGTCATTTTTGCCCCTATCCCTACACCAGTTAGCTTCCCCCCAAGCAGCCCATGAGGCACTGAATCGAAGGCCTTGCTGAAGTCCTAGTAAAAAAATATCCACCACGTGACCCTTATCCAGTTCACCTGTCAACCAGTCTTAATATTGTATCAGATTGGTTTGACAGGACTTCCCCCGAAATGAACCCATGCTGTCTCACATCCTGGAGGCTGTTGTCCTTCAGGTATGACACCAGTCTCTCCTTTAGTATAATTTCCATGAGTTTGCACACTATGGAGGTCAGACTTACCGGATGATAATTGCCCAGTTTGTCCCTTGGTCTTCTCTTGTGTAAAGGAACTACATGTGCCATCCTCCAGTTCAGTTGTACACATCCCAACTCCAGTGAGGTATTGTACAGATTCACCAGTGGCTCCACCGATACCTCCGCCATCTCCTTCAGCACCCTGGGGTGGATGCCATCTGGCCCTGGTGTCTTGTCTACCCTCAGTGCCCTCAGTCCCTCTAGGACTCTACCTCCCTCAGTCCTTCCATCTGTCACCTTCTCCTCACGCCCCACCCTCCTCTGTGCCCATGGTAGCAGTCCCCTTCTTCCATGAACACTGAGCAAAAGTATTCATTCAGAGCTCTGCCTGTTCCTTCCCCTTTTTGTCCACTTCCCACCCTTTTTATCCTCTGTATTGTTTCCTTGTCCTACCTTTTCTCCCTGATGTATCTGAAAAAGTCTTTCTCCCACCCCCTTAATTCCCTTAGCTAATCTCAGCTTCTGCTGGGCCTTGGCTTCTCTCACTTTTCTGGTCACCTCCCTGGACCATCTTGCATACTACTCCTTGTTCCCTTCCTTCCCCGTCCTCCTATATCTCTGGTGTACCTCTTGTTTTGCCCTCACCACCTCCACTATCTCACTGCTCAACCAGCATGGCTTCCTTGCTCTGCTTCTCTTACTCTGTGTCTTGGTGCAGGCTTCCATTGCTTCTGTAATCCCCTGTTTAATAATATCCTATTTCTGCTCCATGTCTATCTCCTGCCTTAAGCCCTCCAGTTTCCCTTTCAGCACTTCCCGCATCCTCCCAAAATCAGCCTCCCTGAAGTTTAGCACTTGGGCAGACTGGATGGGCCTTGCAGTCCTTATCTGCCATCAACTTCTATGTTTCTATGTTTCTATGTTACTGATTTCTCTGGCTCCCTGCACATCATGATATTAAACCACACTGTTTGGTGATTGCTGTCAGCTAGTGGGTCCTCCACCCTTATTTCCCTTACTGTCTCCCCATTCGACAATACCAGATCTAAAGTGTTATTTAGCCTAGTACGTCCACTGACCAATTGTGTCAGGAGACCCTCCTTGATCGCGTCGAGGAGCACTTGCTCCCTAGCACTGGAGGTGGCTGGAATGCTCCAGTCAACCCCTGGCAAGTTGAAATCCCCCACGATGACCACCTTCCCTTTTCTACATACCTTTCTGATTTGTCCTGTTAATTCCCTGTCAAGCTCCTCAGACTGGGACGGTGGCCTGTATACCACCCCAAGCCTCAGTTTCCTACCCCTTGAGTCTAGGAGTTGCAGCCAAATTGTCTCTGTTCTCATTTCCTCACCCTCGTCCCTTGTGCATTTGATCCCGTCCCTCACATAGACTGCCACCCCATCCCCAACACCCATCACAGTCCTTCCTGTATAATTTGTTCCCTGGGATTACCAGATCCAAGTCCTGGTGCTCAGTTGCCCATGTTTGTGTGACAGCCACTATATCCACCCTCCACACTGCCAAGAGTGCCTGTAGCTCAGCTAATTTGTTGCTTAACCTTCTCACATTCAGTGAGGCCACCTTCCATCCTGCCCCCTTCCCTTCATCACCCTCCATCTCCTTCTATTCTCTCTCTTTTCAGCCACCCCGAATCCTTCCCTGCTAGCCTGGGGGTAGGGTAGGCTGTGACTCCGCTCTGTTGCATCCCTGCCTACCTGCTGTCCACTTGCCACTCCCCCAACTAGTTTTAATCCACCTTTGCTGCTATCTACCTCCCCAGTCTTTGCTTTAATACCTCCTTCTCCTCCTCCCCACTCAGTTGCAGCCTATCCCTTGCTAACAGATAGTTATTATACAAGGTACTGCCCCAGTCACCCACAATCCCCCGCCCCTTAGTTCGACATCATTCTACCAACCATGTGTTTAACTCCCCAATCCTCTCCTTTCTCACTGTGCTTGTGCAGGATACTGGGAGCACCTCTGAGAAGGTCATAGACTCCCCAGTCTCCAAGCACAACCTCCCACTTCCTCAAACCTCTTCCTTGCTACCTCCACTAGGTCATTTTTCCCCACATGTACCTCAATGTGTGGTTTCCTGTTACCCCTCCTTGCACACTTTAGGATTGCCTATCCTACTTTGTCTGCTTTTAATCCCAGTACGGACTCCATCCATATCCAACTGTGCCTCTCCCCTTGTTACCCCATCTGGTCCCCTTGAGTATGGAGTCCCTTAACCCCAGTAGACCTCCCTCCTCTTTCCTTGTGCCTGTCACCTCCCCCCACCCAGGTTCTCATTACTTGGGCCACTCAAGATGGCACTTTTACCATTTGCCCCAGTGTCTTCCCTCTGCCCCTCTCAATTGAGACCTTTAATCACAAAAGTATCAACATGCTGTATGTCACTAAAATACAAACTTCAATATAATAAAATATTCTTTTATACAAAAATAATGCAAATTAATAAAAAATAAACAAATTCAATTTATTTGTTAAAAGGCAGCCTAAGTTAACCTGGTAGTTTACTTATTTATAGTTTTAAAATGCAGCCTGTATTAAAATGCTAGTTTATTTACTCACAGTTTTTAAAAGGCAGGCTGGGTTAAACTGCTAGTTTATTTACATATCTTCTTAAAAGGCAGCCTGAGTTAAACTGCTAGATTATTTGATTCAGAGATTCCTTATTAGAGCTAAGCCTAATTTATATTTAGCCTGGAATTTTTGCTCTCGGATAGCTCCATGTTTTAGCTGTTTATTAGTGCTTCTTTTCTTAAGAGTAAATGCCCTCCTGTATCTAAGTTGGAAACCCCGTGACCACCCCCCACAATCATGACTCCCTTGTTAGTTGAAACTGAAGGCCTCCCCTCTCTGAATCTCAGTCTGCCCATATCTGCCCTCCTAGATTACTCATTATATTTCTCCACTACTCTGCTAATAGCTCTTTGTTTTTTACCTCCTTCAGGCTCCCTCTGCTTGTTATAGTCTCTGACCAGGGCTGCTACCCCGATCCCTCTGCACAGCAGCCATGGGTAATTACAAGCCCAACTACCCACCTCTCGGAGCCACTGAACATTGCAGGCACCTGAACTAAGGATCAGTGCCAGCCATAGGATTTTGAATCTTGGCACCTTTTTACCTGCGATTGCACCAGATACTTCCCCGCCGCCACTGTGCGGTGGCTTCTTTTCCACCCCACCCCCACCCACCCTTTGTTGGTTGGTCTCCCTTATATAGTTGCTGTTGGTCAGGTGAATAAGTTCCCACGTTCCCATCTGCAGCCTATACAAATAATCCAATAGAGGGCATCTAATTACTAATCAGCAGATCTGTGACTAACATAATTACTTGAGAACCGATACAGGATAAAAAGCGAATCCCATACAGGGAAGAACTCTCTCAAACTCACCAGTTATAGATCAACTAGGATAAGGAACACTACCTGAGGGCCAAATTAATCTTTAATCAATACCTGTACAGCTGCTACCCGGAGATATAAGTCACTTAGGAAGTGTACAGATATTCTTAGACCTCCCCCCCAGTGCACACCTTGAAAACCCTCAATTAATTCATATGAAAAGGGATAATTCAGGGCAGGGACTACTCCAAGAATTAGGTGGAGCTGTGCTATAAGAACTAGTCTAAAACTAGGCTAACACAATCTGGTCAGTTAGAATTTTCATTGGCACCACCTGTCAGGAAAGCTTGTTATCCAGAAATTTAACACAGTAGCTTCTGAAAGCTGATTGCAGGGGACTGGGCTACTATCAGCCTTTCACTAACATCAGGACTCCATGGTGTACACCTCAATTTTGGTGTACCCATACTCCTTATAGGTGTAACCTCATTGGCCCTCAGAGTGTGTACAGGCAATACCAGACACTATTATAGCTCAATGTAATGCACTCAGGACCCCACAAGGGATGCACCAAGGTAAGCCTTGTCCATATGCATCCTGCAACCTACAACCAATAATGAAAATGCAACAAACACATGGGGTTGGCTCCATAGCACCCGTCACACCACTGTCTCTCACTATAAACTTACAGCAGTCAAAATCACTCAGACTAAACCTGCAGAAGGTCAAGGCTAAGATAAGCATCAGCCTGTCAAATGAAAAGACAATTTTAATTCTACTATTGCTATCAGGGAAGGTGCATCCCAATCCTGGGCCACCAAATGCTCATACTGAGGTTTGAGTAAAACAAAATGTGCTGAAGATTACATCTATGAACATAGGGAGCATAAATGGGCACTGTTTGAAGCGTGGACTCACATGCAAACTCTGGACATCATCTGTCTCCCCGAAACTTGGCTTACTACTAAAATTGAGGATAATGCAATTATACTACAAGAATAGGTGGTGTTCAGGCAAGATAGGATTGGTAAAAGGAGGAGGGGGTGCCTGATATATGACAGCGATACCTTCCAATGGTGCCTGCTCCCCTTATCCAGGAGCACTGGTGAATATTTTTTTTTTAATTTCTATTTATCTCTCTTACATCCCCTACCAGAGCCACCCCATCAGGAGTTGCCAATGAAGATCGTCCCTGCCAGCACCTTACCTGTCAGCCAGGATTCCTCCATCCAGCCACGGATTTCCCCTGGGTGGGGTCAAGGCAGGGTGAGACACTCTGAATCTTACAATTTTGTCAGGCTTCATGGACTGCAGGCAGATGCTGGCACATCGGGACCAGGCTTGGCACTCCATCATCCCAGCTCTGGAGGGTTTTTTCCCTGTTTTTCCTATGAGGACATTGCTAGCCCATGACGTCAAGCCAAGAACGTTGATGTCTGCAATGTTCTCCCCCGCAATGATGCAGCCCCTAGAGGGGATTGGCTTACAGGCCTCCGCCCAGACCAATCAAACTCTGCAGCCGATGCTGTCATGCCTCAGCCTCTGCCAGGGCTTACCACTTGCCAGGTTGGATCCCCACCCTCCCCCCAGAGAAGGCAAGCTGTCATCAGACATTCAGCCTTTCTCCCCCCCGGTGACCCGAGTCTGCTCCCGAACCTGGCTCACCAGCGTGGTGTGAAGTGTGGCGTCCAGTGCCTCAAACACCACTGGGCTGGCTGCATTGATGAATATTAACTGCTGGCAGTAACACTCTTACTTGAGATACAGCGCAAATCCCTCACAATAGCATTAGTATACCTACATCCTAGAAGGGCAAAAGAGGGGCTTGAAAAGGTTATTAAGGTCATCAACCAGTTTAAATTGAGCAGTGAAGTAATCATAACAGGTGCTTTCAATCCTAATTGACTCAGCAAAGAGACCGATCCCCAGAAGGATCTGGTTAATAGTCTATACCTCTCACAACTGGTACTTGAACCCACTAGACATAATTACAAAAGTGGCAAAAGCACACTCCTTGACTGGATCCTGGTCAGCTGTCCAACAAGGATTGAGAGGGTCACAGTGCACCCAGACCCCCTAAGTGACCACTTGCCTGCCACCTGTTTCTGGTCAAATAAAATCAAGAAAGCTGCACCTACCATAGTAGAAAGTAGGGTACTCAGGAGAGGCCTGCTTAATTATTTTAAGGCAGCACCAGCCAAATCAACTTGACTCCAATGTACAAACTCAAAGATATAGACTGCACGCTACAGTGGTTTATAGACAAGTTCAATGCAACTTGGTATAAATTTGCCCCAGTTAGAAGGAGGAAAGCCCAGAGATAAAATCTGAGGAGCATGGCCAAGGATACTGACAAGAACAATGATTATCAAAGATATAGGGCAGCAAGGAATTAGTGTATGAACCAAATAAGACTGGCCAAAGCAAAGTTCTTCAAGGATCAGCAGGAGAGGTCATGGGTGGGTGGCAGGAGATTTTGGGGGAACATTAAGGAATTTATAGGGAATGAAGATAAAAAAGCATCTTACTATAATCAATATAAATGGAACTGTCACTTAAGGCCCACTTACCATTGCTGACTCTTTTAATTCAGCTTTTATAGACCTTAGCTCTGTACTGCCCTCAGATTATCTCAATGCCTCAGAACCTCCTCTATCCTCCTTCAACAAGGTAATTAATCATCCACATTTCTATTTCAAATGCATCTCCATCAAGGAGGTTAGGAAATATGTGAAAAGGGTACTTGGCAAAACCAGGCAGGGCAGTGATAAATCAGACATGAAAATAATTGCCCTTACCTTGGAAGAAGTGATTGCCCATATCATAAAAATATTTAATAAATCCCTCTCACTGGCTAAATTCCCCTCAGTTTGAAAACTTTCCATAGTCACCCCTGTGCACAAAAGTGGGGACTGATCAAGCACCTCTAACTATTGGCCTATCTCAATCCACTCCCCCCTCTCTAAAGTACTGGAGAGAACAGTGGCTAACCAAATCTCTGATTATCTGCAAAAATACAATCTCCAATGCCTTCAACAGCATGGTTTCAGGAAGAGCCATAGAATGTCAACAACTTTAGTTAAATATGCTTACTTTGTACACAAGGCCCTTGATGAAGGCAAGCTAGTGGGGTTAATCTTTATTGACCTCACCAAAGCATTAGACACGGTCAACCATTGCCTTCTTGTTTCAGAGCTGCAATCACTAGGCCTATCAACTACCTTGGTAGGTTGGTTCCACAACTATCTCACCAATAGATCTCAGAGTGTTAAAATTGGGTCATCTGTCTCTACCACTAGATAGGTCTTCCTGGGTGTCCCCTAAGGGTCCATACTTGGTCTGCTGCTTTTTAGAGTACAATAGTAGCATCAAATTTGTCAAGCAGTTTTGTGAGATTCCCTATTTATCCTTCACAAAATTTAGGGAAAAAAATCCTCTAAAATTCTTTTTGTTATACCTACAGAAAGAGGCCATTTCCTATTACAGTACTAAAGTGCCATCTGGTAGATTTTCAACCACACAATCAGATGAGACAACCCTCTCTGGGTAGCAGTGAACACACTAACAAACAAAACAAAATCCCTAACGAAAGGTTTCACAATTCTCAATAGGGATTTTTAAAAAATCCTTTGACTAATTTGGTGCTACTACTGTATTTTTAAATACATTTCCTGAAGCATGTACTAGCAAAATCATACTGTATGCAGATTATGCAGTCATCATAAATTTCCACTCCCAGTTTGATCTACTCTAGCAAGATCTCCAGTTTTCCTTTCACCAGCTTGAGGACTGGTTTTGCATACAAACGTTTCTTCTTAACTAAAAAAAAAGACAAAAATCATGCTTACCTCTAGTTACCTGAACAAGATAAGATACCTCCTGCTCACCATCACCAACAAAAAGGCAGTCATCCTGGAACAGATTGACTGTTCAAGTACCTTGGGGTTTTGATAGACAACACTCTATCCTTTACGAAGCACATTGAACAAGTGGTAAAAGCAATCAACATCAGACTTGGTATCCTATATAGACACTGACAATACCTTAAGCCCACAGCCCTCCACCTCTCCATTGTCAGCTCAGTCCTATCAATAGTTGATTATGGTCTGGTAGTGTATTGTGCTGTCTCAGACACAGCCCTAAAATGGGTGGCTATGACACTCAATAAAGCATGTAAACTAGTCTTTAGGGCAGAGAAACTCACTCAGAAGTTCACTCTGTATGAACAAACAAACTGGCTTAACCTTAGAGAGAGGATCAAACTTCAAACTTATTTGTTAGGTTATAAAGCCCAACTAGGCCTAGCACCCCCCTGCATTCTCCAAATCATCCAACCAGCTCATTCACAGCATTACACAAGGGGTATGGTAAAATGCACACTTAGCACCCCCTTCAGGAGGACATCTCTAGTCCAGCACTCCTTCGCCAATTGGGTTCCCCTCTTGCTAAACGAGCTCCCAGTTGAAGTTAACAATGCCAGGAACCTCCCAACTTTCAAGAAAGACCTGAATCAATTTCTAGCTATCAAAAGAGCTTGTGAGTGTTGATACAAAACAGGCACTCCCACCCCCTGTAAGGCACGCACTTGACTTTCTAGACTGAAGCTCCAATAATTCCCCATCCATCTTATGGACTCACATCCTGCTCTTACTCACTCCTTCCCTCTCCTTCCACTGACTGTCTCACCAGTCTTAAACTGCCCCAACTCAATACAAACACTCCATTAATCTGCCCTCTCATCAATTTCTCTCCCTTTCTCACACCTCTATCTTTCCTTCTCCTTCTGGCAACCATTATTAAAGCAATAGTACCTAACTCAAGTGACAAAGCCCGGTTCCAGGCAGCTTTAGTACCTTTTTATATGCACTTAGCAACTACCTGTAACCAAGCACTTAGCAACTGTCTTGTCTACTAGGAGTTACCCGAATCCTTGCCTTGCTATTTATGCCAATGTAATGTTTTGTAATTTGTGCCTATTGAAACTGCTGTTAAGTTCTCATAACATGGAACCTTTGTAAATGAGCTCCAAGCTCTAAGGTTATTTCTGAAGTGATACATAAATAAATAAATTGCACTGTGAAAGCTCAAACTACTGAGAGATTTATGAATATAGAGAGGTAGAGAATTGCAAAGTGTTGGTCCAATGAAAGAAAAGGCACATTGCTGAGACCAAGATAAATTGGATTTGGGGCCAGTAATAAACTTGCATCAGAAGAATGAAGCTGTTGGGGGATCACATCCTGTACCTCTGAAGGCAGATACACTGGCAGCTAGAGATGCAGCAAAGTGTTATTTTGCTGGTAGAATTGGTGTGAATTCACAGACTTTTGCATTTCATGAATTTGGTAAATTTCTGGCAGCTGCACTGAAATTGCAGAGCAAATTTCTTTAAAAAACACACTTCTAGAACTGTTATAAAAACCTCCCTTCACCCACTGTGATGTAATGCCACCCCCTTCCACCTCCCTCAAAACATTTCTAGTCATATACCCTCCCGTCCGCAGCTGGTACCCTCTTTCCTCCTCCCCCCTACTCTGTCAAATTTCAAAGTAGTAAATAGAGTGACAGAAAGGTTCAATATAAACTTCCCCCGCCCGTGCACCAAACACACTATCCAGCCTCCCCACTCAAGTACTACCACCAGGTCCATGATTCATAACACCCCCCACCCACTAAACATTTGGCCCCCACCAACCTCCTTCCCCCTTCATTAGCGAGAAAAAATGTAACCTGTAATAAAGTAAATGGTTTCCCAGTAAAAAAAAAAAACATGTGCTCTAGTCAGTATCCATCTCAGAAATGCTGCCAATGCATGAATGAATGGTGATATCTTACCTCTTAGTTAAACATGTAATAGTTTTTTGGCTGTTCATACTGGGCTACCTTTAGAGATGGGTGAAGCTGGCAAAATTAGCTTTGTGCTGAAATTTGCACATTTCAGCTACTTGCTTCACGATGAGTCTGACTGCAATCTGCATGAATGAGTCTTGACAAAAATTGCTTCAAATAAAACCTTACTGACAGAAAATTCAGCCTATCAGGTTTTACTAGGGAGCAAAGACGTCACCATTCATTCAAGCACCTGGGCCATTCCCAAGAAGGACACCAAACAGAGCAGATGCTCTGCACCGGGTGACTGTTTATGTTATCACAGATCACACTTTTTCTGGGTGCTGGAGGAGGGAGGAAAGTGGTGGGTGGTGGAGGCCAGAAAGGGGAATGGATGGGGGTAATATGACTTACCGATCTTATGATGGGACTCGGGCAGGGGGAAAGATGGAGGAGTGCATTAGGCACATGGATGAGGGAAGAGGAATATTGAACTCTTATGTCACTCTACCTACTTTGAGATTCCCCAGGGCAGAGTAGGGGAGGAGGAAGGGGGGTACTAGCAGGGATGGGAGGCTTATATGTTGGCAATGGTTTTTGGAGGTGGGTGGGAGGTGGTGCTGCAGCACAGTGTGTTGGGGGAGGTATTTTTTTTATAGTTTTAAGCTGCAGATGACTGCAATTTTATTTATTTATTTAGTTTTTGTTGACCGAGTAAGTGCACTAGACAAATCCTGCCTATTTTCAGGCACGTCCTGGGGGAGGGGGATACTTAATGCTAATGGTAAGGGCCTGTGCCCCACTTACAAGGTCTGGAGCAGGGAGGGGGCGAGCCCAGTGAGCCCCACCAGGGCACCCCTTTATCTCACCGCTGCCTATATACCGCCCAGGAACCAAAACCCAGCACTATTATCATTAACTGACTATCTTGCCACCCTTCCTCACAGTGCTGAACAAGTCATTGTGGGGGACCTTAACGTGAACTGGCTGAGCCCCTCCTCCACCCCCACCCGGGACTCCTTCTCAGCCCTTGATCTAACACAACTAGTCTCCCAACCCACTAGAGTGAACCCTATGAGAGGTACCAGCACCCTCCTAGATGTCATCATCACAAACCGCCCCCAAAAAATTCTGGACATCCAAGTCCTCCCTGACTCACTCAGTGACCATTCCCTTGTGCTGTTCCGCTGGATGGCCTCCTCACCCCGACCCACTGCCCAGTGCTCGCCTCACCAGCGTTTCAGACTGTGTGGTCTGAAAAACCTTAAACAATATCTTGCCCAGCAAGACTGGTCCCCCATTCACTGCGCTCCTGATATAGACACTGCCCTTGCCTTCTTTACCCAAACCTTTAGTAAAGCCTGTGACCTCTTTGCTCCCCTCTCAGCCATCCAAACCCAAAAACATAACCTGCCCTGGATTTCTCCTGCCCTCTTACAGCTGCTCAGGCATAGGGATAATTTATGGCACCTTGCCATAGAAACTGGGCGACATGCACACAGACAGGCCTACAACACTGCGTGGAATAAGTGCACATAGGCAATCAGGAAAGCCAAGGCCGACCACTATCAGGCCACCCTCACTGCCTCCTGGGGGTGCTCCCGTACCTTCTGGGATAACGTCAAACAATTGAGTGGGAACACTCACTCCCCTCCCCATCCCAGATTATTACTGACAACACCATAACGGACCCTGCAGACATTGCAAACCTCCTAAACACCTCCTTTACTGATCTTAGCCCTAACCTGCCCAGCAACTTCTTTGACCAACCACCCTCCAAACCTGCCCCTGCCCTCCACCGCCCTAGCTTCTACCTGCGTAGGGTTACTGCCCAGGAAGTCAGACCGCACCTGACCCGGGCACTAAAAGGCAACAGTCCCAGTGACAACTCCCTGGACCACAGAATTCTTAGGCTGGTACTGGATCAGGTCCTTACCCCACTCACCAGCATTCTCAAAAAATCCCTCTGCCTGGGACAATTCCCCACTACTTGGAAAACCGCTACTGTTACTCCTATCCATAAAGGGGGTGACAGGTCCTTAGCTGGGAACTACCGACCTATCTCCATACTCCCACCCCTCTCCAAAGCCCTTGAAAAACTGGTTGCCACACAAAGCACTGAATACCTGACCAAACACAACATCCTCTGCCCTGAACAGCATGGATTCCGTGCAGGACACAGTACTAGCACAGCTCTTGTTGAATTCTCATCATTCCTACACTCCTCCATGGACACAGGCTCCATAGCCGGGGCCGTGTTCCTCGACCTATCAAAGGCCTTCGACACTGTCTCACACCCCCTCCTTCTGGAAGCCCTCTGTCACTCAGGCTTCACCACTGGGCCACTTGCATGGTGCTCCAGCTACCTATCCACACGCTCCCAACGTGTCAATATTGGTGGGACACTTTCCAATCCATGTCTTGTCCTCTCTGGGTTCCACAGAGCTCCATCCTGGGACTCTCCTCTTCTTGCTATACCTTAATGCCCTGCCCATTGCATTCAGGGAAAATTCTGCTGTATGCAGATGGCGCGTCATCTTAAGCCACCGACCGGACCCTCCTCTCTAGGATTCCTGCAATGTTCCTATAATGACACTGAAACCAGGTTTAAAGAGCATAGACTGGTCATAAATCTTAAAAACTAAAACCATGCTCTTTGCCCACCCCAAAACAAAGCATTCAAACTCCCTCCTGATCCTCCCACTCCAAACAGCAACTGGAGCAAGTCCACTCCTATAAGTACCTAGGGATCTCCTTTGACTCAGCCCTCACCTATCACACCCACATCGATGCACTGTCTCTGCTACCAATATAATGGCTCAGTATTCATGCACGCATACAAAAACTGTCTCCCCCCGATGCCCTCCGGCTTGCAGTTACATCCTCCATATTATCACTAGTTGACTATGGGCTACCTGTCTGTGGTGCTGCCAACACGACTGCCCTAAACAAAATCCACCTCATCCTAAATAAGGCATGCAGGCTCATCACAGGGGCCCCTAGGCTCACACATATGTGTCAGCTTTATGACATGGCAACAGTACTAAACCTCGACGAATGGCTGCACTATCAAACTTGCCTTCTAGCTAAAAAAAACCCTGCTAGGACTGTCACCACCCTGGCTGACAGCCTCCCTCCTCCTAGCCCAACCCCTAGTCAGTACCCGGACCTCCTGCAAGGCCACCTTTCTGGTTCCTCGATCTAGGACCTCACATGGACAGATGTCTTTCCACCATAGAGCCCTTCTTGGTACAACACGCCTCGCCCATCTCGAAATCCCCACTATCTCCAAGTTCAAACTGCACTCAAAAGTGAGCTTAATCAACACCAGTGTTGCTGCACTTGTGCATAACGGTGTACAACACCCTTGCAGGGAGAAGGCCCACTGGGCTGCACCCACGCCATACCACCTTAATCCTACCTCCTCGACATTACTACCATATCAGACTGCCTACCTTCTCTCAGTTATCATGAATGTACCATGTATGCTAGAATCCTAATATACTGCCTGCCAAATTGTCCTGCTAGAATGCACTACTGTATCCAAATCAAACTATCTGCTGTGTTGGCCTGGTCGCATGCTCTGCTAACTCTGTAACCTGTACCATGGAACTTGTTACGCATGTTTTCTATTGCAAGTATCATTCACTTATGCTGCTAAACTCTGTAACCTTCCTTTTTGTCTACAATACCTGAATCTGCACCTTGTAATGCAAACTGTGTAATCTTGACCCTGGATCCATGTATGCCTGCACCTTTATGTATTATGTTCTATTTCTACCACACTTGACGAGGTACCTTTGGAAATGAGCCTCTGGCTCAAAGGTTGTAAACTGATTGCAAAATAAAATAAAAAAAATAAAAACTTACCTTGAACCAGATTAAGCTGTTGGTGGTATTTTTCATGAATGGAGGAAATTTGGCAATTGCACTGGGGAAACTCCCTGCTCTTTTCAAGAAGTGCCATGGGATCTTTAACATCCACCTGAATTACCACCAGAAAAGGCAGATGGGACCTCAGTTTAACGTCTCATCTGAAGGATGTCACCTCAGGAGTGCAGCACCCCCTCATGCTGCACTACAGTGTACGTACTGTGATATTAACCCAAGTGCCTGGTGTCGGGATAGAACCCACAGCCTACTGATTTCTCAGCCTCAGAGGTGAGTGTGTTACCTGCTGAGCCACTGACACTGACTAAGATGGACATCAAACAGAGCATGGGTGACTGTTTATGCTATTACAGATCACACTTTTTCTGGGTGCTGGAGGAGGTAGGAAGGTGGTGGGTGGTGGAGGCCAGAAAGGGGAATGGATGGGGGTAATATGACTCACAGATCTTATGATGGGACTTGGGAAATTCACATAGCTTTTCACCAGAAAATTGCATAAATTCACATGAACTACGCAAATTGTCTAATTTACTTACTGATTGGCAATTTGTCTAGATTTACTAGATGAATTATTACTCAAATAGCCCAATGTTCCTTTGAATTGGCGCTTCACAGATTTGCTATATGAACTTAGCCAATTTGCTGGGCAAATAACTATGCAAATTTCACTCATCCGCAAAGTGAAGTTGCTCAAATCTGTGAATTTTGGCGCAAGGCAAATTTCAGCAACTTCGTCTGTCTCTACTGGTAGCCCAGTATGGAAAGCAAAGAAAAAATAAAGCAAGAATTTTAAATTGAACTTTGAGATGAAGTAGAAAGCAGTGCAAAAATTTAAACAGGGAAGTAATGAGTGCATGATGAGAGACCCTGAGTTAGTAGGTGGGCATCTGCCTTGCATTATCAATGTGCACAAAGACCAATTATGAAGCAGGTAAATCAAATAAGACTGTTACAACAATCTAGCCTGGAAATACCCAGGCTATGCAAAATTCTATTGATAGCCTCAGCAGTCAGAAATGTCCTAATGCTCCAATTTTAGTTTAGTAAAACCAGTAGAAATTCAAACTGGCTGGAATCTGTGAACTGTGAGAATAATCAGAATCCACTTGGACACCCTAACAATATACAAAAGGAGAACCCTTGTGGAAACTACTTTTTGCTTAAGGTCTGTACACATGGCAAAGGAGGAACCTGACATGGCTGATAAAGGGGGAAATAAGGATTTCAGTATTATCTTGGTATATTTTCTTTAAAATGTGGGAACACCAAAGTGAAATCACAGTTAAACACTTATCAAGGCTCCCAGCAATGGCAGCAGACAGATCTGTAAAGGAAACATATCTGGGGGTCATCCACATTATGATGAATGGAAATATTAAAAGATCTGATCCAGTTGCTTAAGGAAGCAATATGCAAGCATAAAAGAAGGGATCCAAGAATTGGCCCTGGAGGAACACTAAAGGAAAGCAGATAATTACCAAATAACAATGACCCTAAAGAAACATGAAAAGAACCATTTGAAAAGTAGATATTAAACCAGGATAAAGCAATGTCAGACACCCAAACCTAAAAAGCCAACAAACCAATCACTTATAATCTGATGGATACAGTCCAGAAAACTAAATAGTCAAAGAGATGCTGATTTCTACGTAGATGAATATCATTATATCTTTTCTGAAAGCTGTTTCAGAAGAATGGGCATTTCTGAAACCAGTCTGCAGGGGTTCAAAAAGTGGCTGAGGTTCCAAATATTCAAGAAACTGGGAAATGTATGGCAACAGTGAAATCATATAGAATCTTGAGTAAGCCATGCAGACAAGGGAGTACATTTTCAGAAGGGGGGAACAATACCATTTTAAAATTATTTACCTCTCCACATCTCTCCTTGCCTTTAGACACCTTCTCCTGACTTTTCCTCCTCTTTCACCAGACCAGGTGTGCCTTGACCCATGGTCTGTATATGTATCCCTATATAACTATCGCCCTTCCCAGCAGGCACTGAATGTTTACTGGGTTCTTGCATGATTGTCCACTCTATTTGCATTCATGTAGACTGCTCATGATTGACTTGATCAACACATTCTGCTGCTACGTCTGTATTATTGTCTATGAAATTGAAAAATGTTGTAATTTTTGATTATGTCTGTAGGCTCCTTCCCCCCCTTCCCAGCTCATACCTGGAAATGAGCCATGGCTCTGTGTGCCTTTCTCTGTTACCAAATTTTAAATAAACAAACAAACAAATGGTAAGTGATATATTAATAACCTATGTAAGAACAGGGGTGAGAGCAGGTAAAATTGTGTTCAGATGTCTTAAAGGAAAGTGGTCAAGTAGACAGGAAGTCAAACCACAGAATGTATCATATTAGCCACAAAATCTTGATTAACCAGAGAAAAAGATGAAAAGAGAACTGATTAGGGGAGTACTACACAACTTGCAGCACCTGATTGAGGGAATTAATATACAGATTACAACACACAATTGAGGGAGTTGTATGTGAATTACAAGACCTGATTAAGGGAGTAGTGAATGAATTATAATGCCTGCATTGGGACTAGTACCTGAATAATAACACCTGATAGGGGAGAAGTACATGAATAACAATACCAGAATGGGGAGTAGTACTTGAATTACAAGACCTGATGGGGGATTAGTACATCAACTACTGTTTACACCTGATAGGGGAGTACTACACAAATTACAACACCTGACTGAGGAGTAGTACATTCATTACATTGCAACAATTACTGACCAAGCTAAACCATGATGGTGAAATTATTCTTAAGAACCATAACATTGCCAATGTTTTAATAGGGCATTCACGGAATACAGCGCAGTCCTCCTCCCTTAGGAGGCAGCTGATTGCCACTGCGGATCACCCACAGAACATCTACCCTCCTATTCAAACACTGTGCACTGCCCCAACTTCTGCTTTATGCAGTGTCCCTGTTAAGGAAACTAGTAAGTTTTTAACAAGAGTCCTGGGCAAAACAAGGATAGAAGGGTGATGGGATTGACATAAAGCTGATCTCCAGCACAATCACAGAGGTTATAAAGCCCATCACCAAGCTTTTCAACCTGTCACTAGATCTTTCTGAATTCCCATTGCAGTCAAAAACTGCACTGGTCAGTCCTGTGCTAAAAAGAGGTGATTGGTAATTTGTATCCAATTACAGGCCCATTTCTATCTTTTCCACACTCTCCAATGCATTGGAAAGAGTCACTGCCAGACACCTCACAGAACACTTACATATATACAACCTTCAATGCCTCCAACAGCATGGCTTTTGCAGATTGTACAGCACTAACAATGCCATAACTGAATTCGCTGACTTCGCCCATGAGACACTTGAACAGGGTAATCTGGTCGAGGCAATCTTTATTGACCAAACTAAGGCATTTGACATGGTGGATCACCAGCTCCTGCTCCACAAATTAGGTATCCTAGGCTTCTCCCCAGTACAGTTAACTGGTTCGGTAGCTATCTGACTGGGCAAGCACAACAAGTTAAAATCAAAGGCGCCATCTCAGAGACCAGAGAGGTCATGATAGGGGCCTCACAGGGCTCCATCCTGGGCCACCTTCTGTTTAGCCTCTTCATGAACAACCAACCAGATGACTGTGCAACATTCAAAGTCCTGCAGTATGCAGACAACACTGTATTATTCTCCCATGACTCCTGACAGGAAGCACTTACCAGTAATCTGCAAAATAACTTCAGCCAACTCCAGAATTGGTTTAAAATTAATCTACTAGTGCTCAACTACAAAAAAACAAAGACGATGCTCTTCATGGGTTGTCAAAAGAGGTAAGAAACACTTCCCTTTACAATAACAAACAGCTCCAGTACTGCTGTAGAGCAGGTGAACTCTTTCAGATATTTAGGGATTACAATAGATGAGTCTCTATCATTCGAGGAGCACATTGGCAATATTACCTCTGCTGCCAACAGGAAGCTAGGGACTCTGTATAAGCTTCGGCTCTGCCTCACACCAGAGGCTAGGCTAATGGCTGCCAAAAGTACAGTCCTCCCAGTTCTTGACTACAGTAATGTTGCTTATGGAGCGGCTTCATGTATCACTCTACATCGAGTCCAGTCAGCTCTCAATATGGTGTGTAGATTTGTGCTCAATGCCGATTGTCTCTCTCACACATGCAATCTATACTATAGGGCCAAATGGCTTCCTTTCCATGACCAAATCAAACTCCAGGCCTGCTTGCTAGGGAAGAAGACTCTACTAGGTCTCACACCTCCCTCAATATTGGCTATACCCCAGCCTGTCCCCTTCCTGCATGCCACCAGAAGAGCAACAAAGCAGGCCCTGTTAGTGCCATTCTTGAAAACAAGCCTGGGCAGGTGAGCCTTTGCAGGTAGGGCCCCTGCCTGACTAAATGAACTTCCTTACACCATCACATGCCTTGCACGCCTTAGCCATTTCAAAGCAGCACTCCAGAAATCCTTCACCCCTCCAGAGCACTGCAACTGCCAAACCTGACCATCCCCTAATTTCCTCACAACTCCTGACATGACTTGCCCCAAACATCTGCGGCCCAACATTGCCTGCTTCTGGGCATTGCTGACTGTTATAGTGCACCCACTGATAATTGCCCTTCCCATGGATTCTCTTCCCCACTTCTACTATCTCCTTCTTCCCCATTCCTCCTCATCCCTTCTACTACCACCTTTCAAACCCTCCCCAACTTCCCCAATTTGAGATTACCAACTGACTGCTTGTACCTGCACTCCCTGTAAGGTCAATTGAGCACCTGCTGTCAACTGGGGGTATACTCACATACTGCCTGAGAGTGAATCTGACATACCTGTGAGTGTTCTGTTTTAACCTGTTTGCCTGTTATCAGCTGTGAATATATTTGCATATTGCACTACCTAAAGTTTACCAGCCAATACTTGTTAACTACAAGTGTTTCCCCCCTCCTTTCTCATAACTGTAGCAAGCTTTGTACCCCTGTCTCCTTCGGTTTGATAAAGAGCCTTTGTAAAGGAGCTATTAGCTCAGAGGCGTTATTCAGAATTTCTGCTAAATAAATAAATTATGGTACCTTATTGAGAAGACTGAGAAGTAGTACATCAATTACAACAACTGATAAGGTAGTAGAACATGAATTACAACACCTGATAGGGGGAGTTTGAATACAACATCTGATAGGGAGAGTAGTACAGTACATGAATTACAACAGCTGATCGTGGGCAATAGTACACAAATTGCAACCAGACTGAGAGACAGCAGGAAGAAGGGCAGATTTCTGAATATCTGAAATTTTATTGATAAAAATGAAATAAAACTTTCAGGGGTAAAAGAGGAATAAAAGGAAACAATACACTAGTTTTTCAATAAAAAACTAACTAAACATCATGCAGACTTCCTTCAGGTCAAGGCTGAGAAGTAAGATACTCTGATATCATGTAGCAGGGAGCTATAGGCCTTTAACTCTTCAGAGTAGTAGTCAAATCCATGGCAGATTTCCTTGACAGTCAAAAATTTTCTAATTTGCTGCATTCCTGCTTTAAAACACAAAGCTGAGGGTAATTCCAGGGTTGCAAAGAAGGACAATTTTCTGTTTGTGTGATGATAGGTTAGGTGATATCTAAGAGTCACCTCAGCATCAAATCATAGGCCTTAAAGAGTCTGTTCACACAACATAAGCCAATAGTATCCATCAAGGATAGTGTATTTCTACAGTTATCCATTCAATATTTGACTTCCATGAAGGCTAATATAGAATCCTAACATAAACAAATTAATTAATTTATTTATTTCAAAAGTTTCACAGGGAATGTTGCCCTGAGCTGGTAACAGCTCATTTCTAGATGAGTCTGGGGTCAAGGGGAAGAGAGGAGAAGAGAACATATACAAAGTACAATGCATACTATAGATAATACAATAAATGGAAATAAGTCAAAATATATGACACCTAGAGAATAAATGGCAGACAGCAAAATTACCATACAACAATTTGTGGAATGGCCTACCGAACAGTAAACAGTAGCAGCAACAAAATAAGAAACAAGGAGAAATGACTGAATAATAGGGAAGGCCAGTGGTGGAGATCGTGACTAGAGGAGGACAGGAGTAAAGGAATCCACTCAATATCACTCAATATCAGAAACCACTGCAGAAGTGAATACAGAACCTACATAGGAGAGATTTCAAAGCAGGAACAGAAGGAGCACAGAAAGGGTGGTGGAGAAGTGGAACATCCTGCCTGAGGAAGTGGTGGGGGCTGAAACAATCAGGCATGGGGTCATAATGTCACAAGACATTAAGTCGCATGGCATAATCGTCCTGCCAATACAGCATGATTTCTGCCATGAGACATGTCTTTTTTTTGTGGGGGGCTCCACCCCCACACACATCCTTATAGGCAGACTGGGTGGGTCATTGGCCCTTATCTGCTGACAGTATCTATGTATTTATATCATGTAATTGGGAATTGAGCTCCATAATTCAGGGAAATGGAATGAGAAGGCAGCTTGGCCAGCGGTAGATTTCACTTGAGAAGAGAGCTAGAGCAAGCATTACAAAGGGAGTAAGAAGAAGAAAAAGGAGAGGGAGGACAGAAGCAAGATAATAGAGGAGAGAGCCAAACCAATATATGAAGATGAAAGAAACATAGTGGGAGAAGTGCCTGGCATCAAGAGAAGAGAGGAAGAGGGAGGATTATAGCGTACAATGGTGTGTACATAAGGGCAAAGCAACAGAAGATGTGAAAGAGAAGATCCAGTCTACAATAGCTAAAATAGACTTAGAAGCAGCACTGTAAAGATGTTTCCATAGTTGAAAATAGGGATAATCACCTTTGTGAGGATTTCTCTGTGTGCAGGAAGCAGAATGCTTCACTTATTCCTGTATAGTGCACCAATGTTAGGGTGGAGCATCTTATGGATAACATCTGCATGAACAGAATAGTCAAGATGGTGAACAAGCCAGACCCTGAGGTACTTAAAGTATGAGACATCTTCAATAACTGCATCATCAAGGGTATGAAAGGAGGGAAGGGGGAGACTCTAGCAAGCATCTGCCTTGTTCCAAACATCATAGAGACTGTTTTCCTAGCACTGAGGGATAACCAGTTTTCATGGAACCATGGCTGGATGTTATTAAAGTCCAGTTGGAGCAGGTTCACGAGATCGGGGCAGAGGAGCCAGAGGAAAAGAGTACCATATCATCAGCATGCATATGAATGGACACAGCGGAGCAGCCATTGGGGCTCATGCTAGGCATTGTGTGCCTCTTTGTTCTATGTAGTAATGTGTCAGCAAACGGTATTGACTGAGAATATGGGCTGTCATTTGAAAACTAAAAGCCACAAATGGTATAATTATGGCTAATAAATATGAGATTGGGATTGTAATAGACATCAACCAATGGACAGAAGAGTATGTAAGTCTAGACAATGAGATGGGCCAAAAAAATTAGGGAACTCTCATAAGGCTCTGGGTTGATTTACATGTTCTAGATAGTATCAGATAATTGATGTACAATCCATTTCAGTATGTTTGTAACTATAGTGCATTGGTACCACTAGTCATCTTAACTATGGGTTTCTTATGCTTGTTCTGCATATATGTCCACTTTAGTCACTGGTAAACTTCTCTTCCCGCATACCAGTTGACATTAATCCTTTTGACTCCAATATAATTGTCACTCAACAAGTCAGATGTATTAATCTGTATCTCCTCACCCCTACATTGCTTTAGAATATAATATTGTTCTTAATGAGACTGCATTGGAGATGCAGGTATGCAAACCCTTCACATGAGGCCTTGTTCCTAGATCCTTCCTGGCTCTCTTACTTCTTTTTCTGGTGGCTGTCCCTGGGAATATTCTTCTGAGTACCCTGCCCCCTATAGCTAAGAATAAAGGGCCTCAAGATTGCCCACCTAAATATAAGGAGGCTGATTCCAAGCATCTTTGAATCTACAGGTTGGGTTAATCATTTTAAACCAGATATCATTGGGGTATCAGAAGCATGGCTTAAGCCTTATATACCTGACAATTTCTGTACTTCGTCTGGTCACAGTTTTGTCAGGTGTGATAGGGCCTTTGTCAAATGAGGGGGTGGTGTAGGGAATTAAATTCATCTACCAGAAATTTCTTTTTTTTTTTATGAAAAAAGCCTGTTGCAATGGCATTCCTTACTTTCCTACTCTTTTTCACTTCTCCCTGATCTATAACGTTATATAGGCTGGCCACCTATATAATTTAGTTATTAAGACCTCTGTTTATCTTTGCTTCGTTTCCATATTTCTGGTATGTGAAGGTAATTCCCCCCCCGGGTAATGTTCAATGGCATATTATGTCATTCAGAAGTACAAAACAACATTCACACTTGAATGCCTTGTCTAAATAAACTTCCACGCTAGTGTAACGTTAACTAACGTTTTATTTGTTGAATGTACATTAGTGTATCTTCCCCCCTGTTAAGTGCATTGTTCTGTAAACACCTTGTTTATTGGAATTCGCACTCCGCAGTATGCCTCTTACATTCAAGAGGCTTTATTACTGCATGAATGTGCGAATCCTCCTCGCGTTCTTGCGAGCTGTTGTAACCCCGCCTTCTTTCCTTCGTAGCGGTATCCTTTGCAACTGTGTAAAAATGAATTCGGAAGCTGTTCAGACGAAAGTAAAACTCCCCCTTGCAAAACAAATGCCTCTAGTAGCCAAAGTAGAAAGGTAGAATTTAAGTTTTCTTTTCGTGAATGCTCTGCCTGCCCCTCTTGCTGGTTTTACTATGCCTTAGGCATCTCTAAGTAAATAAATGCGCCATGCTGGTAAGCGATGGTGTTCAGGGGGTAATTTTAAAATGCTATTTCTTTAGTTTGGCATATATTATTCTTTACAAATCATGTAGTCTTATAAAATGTGCAATAATTCAGAGTTCTAAATTGCTCTAATAGGTAGAGTGGCACTTTAAAACGTTTGTAAACTCATGCAGCCTTTGGTGAACTGAAATTCAGGTTGTAATGCTGTAAAACCTCAGACATCCCTGGAGTTAATTAAGCTCCTTGTACAATGCCTTTTATTTTTTAATCCCAGTCTGGTAAACTCTCTAAGCAGTATTTTATTTTATTAAAATGCTTTATATTTATTTCAGTATAGGTTTACCTTAGTGTTTCGGTAAACAGTCCCTCCACAATGTTAAGCCTGTAAGTTAGCCTTCTCTTTAGAGCTGGCTGGCTGGGGTCTGTCTATATTTAAAGGTATACACAAGGAGATGGAGCTCTTTTGGGGCACTTTAAAATTCATTTTTAAAAGTATTGTTTTATATTTAAATCTGGAACCAGAGTTATGATCAAAAATGTAGAAAGTGCATAATGAATGTGTTTAGGTACGAAATTATTGTTTGCTTATAAATAAAATGTGTTTAAACTGTCTAAAGAGGGAGGGACCTGGGTATCACATGATTGAAAGACTATATAAAGAAATCTTTTGGTTCATTTTAGCAGATAGTCTGGTGAGGTACAGACCTGTTCTGTCCTCATAGTATGTACATACACTAGTGGTATTCTAGTGTTTGTTTTTCAGCCTTGGTTTTTGCAATTTTATTTTCTTTCTGTAACGCTTGAAGTTTGGCTTTATTTTATTTTGTACTTATAAATAAACTTTTGTGTGAAGCATCTATTGCCGTGGCAAGACGTCGTTCTTATTGATACCCACACCCCACACGTGGCAGTATGATTTATTTAAAAATGCATCTCAGTGTCTCAACTGCAGGTCTATTAGGCTGTGCTGATTCTAACAAAGAATGATTAGAGCTACATCTCAGCCTCCAATCCCTGATGAAAATCACTGCACTTGTTAAAAACAGTGAATGCATCCTCATTGGAGAATTTAACATCAATTGCTTGATTCATAAAAATAAGCATACAGAGATTGCTACCAATACATTTCAACTTTCTCAGCTCATAACAAAACCCAGCAGACTATCTGGCAATGGTATCATGCATGAGGAGAGCTAAGTCCTCAAACATACCCCAAGGATTGATCCAGTTTCACGATTCTTCCTCTTTTTCCTTGCTGCCTTTAAACAGAAAGTTGCTGGTACTGATTGATCTTTCCTATGGGACACTAATGACATTAACCCAGCGTCACCTTTTTCAATTAGGTTTTTAGTGGGATTCAAGACAAGTATGTCCCAAATACTACTAGGAAGGTTAGGGGATCAGGTAGCTAAATGATTAGATCACCCCTTACTGAAAAGGACTAGAGAGTGGGATAAAGCCTGGCAAAAATATAAAGCTTCTAATGCAATGTCTGACTTGATTGCATCTAGGAAACTTAGAAAGGATTGCAAGGTACTGTAGCTACTCAGCACAACACCTATTGGGTTTCACTTCTTTATGCCACAGCTGGCCATCTGCACCAGTTTTGGAAATGTATAATAAAACTCCTTAGGTCAGGACTGTAACCTTTCTCTTAATGCCATGTTCTTACATGGAAGTAATAGCAGCAACTCATTGACCATTGCCAATGCTTTTAATGCACAATTTGCTGATCTCTCCAAATGTGATGGTTCCTCCATCCCCTACTACATGGACCCCCTTCCCATGTCCTTCACAGTCCCTCTGAATCACCCATGCTGCTATTTAAAATTTGTGAAGGCCTCAGAGCTTTGCAGACTACTTAAATTGATTCCTGATGTGAAGCCTGTTAGATCCAGTTACCTTAGAAGTCCAGCGGGGAATCCCTCAGGGATTTATATTGGGGACCCTACTATTCCTAATATATACAAATCAAGTAAAAAAGATACTGTAAAAAAGTTACAAATTAGACTTTACTCAATGACACAGTTATGCTGACTGCGGAGTCCGATCAAGATCAGGTACAGGCAAACCTACAACAGGACTTTCTTCAGGTCCAAAACTGGTTCGAAAATTCAGACCTGAGCCTAAACAGTAAAAATCAAAGGTTATGATGTACTCAGGTGGTGCTAAGTCAGTTCGGGATCCATGGAAGTTGGAAATAAAAACCACAATAGGAGAGTATTTAGAACAGGTAGAAGAATACAAGTGCCTGGGACTGTGGGTAGATAGTAAGTTAAGATTTGAATATCATATAAATGATCTGGTTAACAGGGTCTGCTGCAGATTAGGTGCACTGAGACAGACAAGACATTGTTTAGATAATAAAATGAGAAGGTCAGTAGTAAACCAAATGATAGTTCCTGTATTAGATTATCGATTACACATTTATGGGTTTGCAAACGATAAAAGTTTAAAAAAGGTGGAGGTGTTATATAACCAACTGGCAAACTTTGTGCTAAAAGCAGACAATCAAACTCACAGTTGCCACATATATGAGGGGATGAATTAGCACTCAAAGATAAACAAAACATTATCTGGCTAAAATAAGTTAGAAATGTAATGAAAACAACAAAACCTACTTATTTATATGATAAATTGATAAGGACAAATCATATATATAATTTACAAAATGATAAACTTCTTAGAGTTTATCAAATAAAAGCTCCAAAATCCAAATATGGCTAGATGACCTTCTCATTTTTGCAGTAAAAGTTTGTAATGAATACAACATGCAAGAGAAAAATATAAATCATAGTAAAAAATCATTTAATACAGCCCTTAAACAGTAACTAACAAAGAGATGCACATGTTTTGATTAGAACTAACAAATGAGGGAAATAAGGGAACTTTTTAGAAATGTCCAAGAAATATCCATGACAGAATATAGTTATGCTTTTCCTTGTTGCAATATCGTACCTTAGGGTATATGTTATTAAGTATTCATATTAATTTTCTTGTAGGAGAACTGTATACTGTAAGTTTCAAGTAACTTATGCTCTAAGAAATTTCAGGAGCACCTTCAAAATGGGACCTTGGTCCTAATGGTGTATTATGTCATTAAATCCTGTTCAAAAATAAAGGTTTTTACTACTTACAGTTGAATCAAGGTTTCTCAAGATGGCTTCTTATGAGTTTGTCCACCTGATTGCCAGGATCATAAACCTGTACCTTTCATCTGGGCCTGTACCTAACATATGGAAGCTATCAGATATTACTTTGGTCTAAAAGAAAGGGAAACCACAAGGACACCATTACTACAGACCTATTGTAATTCTCTCAGATCTTAACAAAATCCTGGAAAACATTGTTTCCATACAACCCACTACCTACCTGACCTCATACAACCTTATCAGTCCAGATCAGCATGGCTTTTGCAGTGGAAGCATCACTACAGCTGCCCTTTTGACCCTTATGACTAGCATCGCTGCTGCTATGGACAGAGGTGACTTGTGTGGGGCTATATTCATTGACTTCACCAAGGCATTTGATCTTGTGGATCATTCCCTGTTGCATAGCAAACTTGTTGATATGGGCAACTCAAGGGCTGCACTCCCCTGGTTTTTGAGTTACCTGCATAACAGGCTCTGGCATACTAAATATGGATCTACATACTCTGACCTTGCACCAACAAAGTTAGGTATATCCAAGGATCTATCCTTGGGCCACTACTCTTGTCCTTCTACATAAAGAGTGATGTCCTGATGTGGTTTTGGCCCTTCAGGTCTATTGTCCTTACGTATGGATATTTAAAATTCTTCATATTTTCCATGTCTAGCACTATTTTTACAAAAGATGACCATGTGCCATGTGTGTGCCAGCAACAGTATGAAGCTGGAAGGTGGACAGTTTAGGGGTATCATGAGGAAGTACTATTTCATGGAGAGGGTATTGGATGATTGGAATGACCTGCCGGAAGAAGTGGTTGCAACAGAGAAGATCTCGAGTTTCAAGCATGAATGGGATAAGCACATGGGTATCCTGGGAGGGAAGAGAGAACAGGTAAGGCCTGGGGGAAGGGAGGGAGGGAGGGCTCTGTAGAGAGAATATACTGGGCAGACTAGGTGGACCACGTAGGTCCTTATCTACTGACACTATTATGTATGTATGTATATAAGTATGTAATACCTTAAGCAGAAGAGATCTTCAGAGGATGGCTGGTTTTAGTGTACTAGATATTTGCCACAAAGTGTGTAATGTAATACTCTTAAACAGAGAGTTAAATCTGTGTGTGTGTGTTTTTGGGGGTTAGTTTTCTTTGTGGCTCCGAGAAATAAGCAATGCATTGGGGGATGGGGTGGTGGAGAGCAGTCAGCTGATAGAGCAGTGGTCTGGATTGTGACTATGTTAACAGTGGCACAAGGATATGCCCCTTTGTCATAGTCGGATCTGGCCCTGTATCTTATTATTCCAGAGTTCCTAGGGGTAATTAACTTCAGTACATTTACCCTCCTTTTATGATTATTATTATTAGCTGTCTTATAGAACAGTCTCATAATAGCTGCATATTAGTACTCTTTTCCTATAGGGAATTGACCAAGAAAAAAATAGAATGAAATAACACACATATTATAACTTATAATCTAAACCAAACTAATGGTTTATTTTAATTTATTTAATTTCACTTTTCAGCTTGCACATAGGGGGTTAGTATTAATACTAGCTGGAGTGCACATTAGCATGTAATGTATACAATAGTAACATTGGTTTTATCACTTTATGATTTTCACATGCATTGTCACTTTAAGGGTAATGCATTAAAAGCACAGCTATACTAGCATCCTTACAACCTTGAAAAAGTAAAAGAGGCATAAAAACATTTGGTTCTCGAGGGAGAGGTGGATCCTTATCTGCACTGCTGCACTTTGGAATGCTGTTGTTCATATTTTATACTTCTATTCAATAAAGGAAGAAATTAACTTATTCCAAAATGGATTGTCCTGCCATTGTCTGTGGTGATCAGGAAGCCGAACTGTCTGTCTTTTGTAAGTATTTATTTTTGCTTGGCTCCAATCTGCATTTATCTAGCCACCTTCTTTGCTAAATTGGTTCTATTGTGTATGGTGTGCTTTACAAACCACTGACTACCATTCTGACTTTATATTATGTCGGCTTCGAACACTGCAAGTGCCAGCAGCAGCAGGGCCCCCCCCCAGGCACAGCTAAACAGCTTTATGGGCTCACTCTTTTTCCATGAGGGAGATGTTAATCTTTTGTTGCATGCATCTCTAAGACATGATAGCACTTCCTGACCCATTGTTAATACTGATCAACACATTCCACTGGTTGATATTATGACTGCCTTTCTGCAGTTGGAGAGAGTAGCCCTTAAGGTGTACAGACTATATTGGCAATGAGTATCACTGTCAACTTACTTGGAAGTCAAAAGAGTACCGCGGGGCATAAGATTTACAAAGCAACCAGCTTTCGCACTTGAGAGACATGGCTTCCTTAAGGGTTGGTAAATGCAACTGCTAGACTATTCAACAGGTATGATTGAATACATCTTACAAGATGGGGCAAATTTAGAGGAAGATATTAAAGCTGAACTACTACAAAAAGAACATATAACTGACTCCTTTTTGACACATTTTGAATATGACACCTACAGGAAAAGATTAGAAGAAACAATACACAAGCAGGATGAATGGAGTACAAAAATCAAGGCTAACAATTTTGAAAGAGATCATAGAGATTATGCTGAGGGAAGAGTTTTTTATGGAAAAAAGAGAACAAACCAAAGAAGTCAATTCTTAAAAAAATGAATGTTCAGGATTTACAAACATATCAGCAGAATTCAGTGCACAATATTCCTCATAAGCCAGTTAGCCTGCCTTGGAGTGGGTTCCAAGGTGGTAGCCTGGATAAACAATTGGTTAGACAACAGGAGGCAAAGGGTAGTAGTAAATGGAGTCCACAGTGAAGAAAGGAGGGTTACTAGTCAGGTACCGCAGGGTTCAGTACTGGGCCAGTCCTTTTTAATTTCTTTATAAGTGACATTGCAGAGGAACTGGAAGGAAAAGTATGTATCTTTGCAGATGACACAAAGATCCGCAACAGGGTTGATACACCAGATGGAGTGGAAAGGATGAGAAGGGACTTGGCAAGGTTGGAGGAATGGTCAAATGTGGCAG
The DNA here is from genome assembly GCA_016271365.2 of Neoceratodus forsteri. NCBI lineage: Eukaryota > Metazoa > Chordata > Ceratodontiformes > Ceratodontidae > Neoceratodus > Neoceratodus forsteri. Next base: position 33,337,045 of record CM028129.1, read on the forward strand.
CTCAGATTCAATGCAAAAAGTACAAGGTAATGCACCTGGAAACAAAACCCAGGGCAAGTACACAATGGGAGGGTGAGATACTGACAAGAGTAAAAATGGAAAGGGACCTGGGGTAATTATATCAGATGACCTAAAGGTGGGCAAGCAATGTGAGAAGGCAGTAAGGAAGGCTGGGGAATACTGGGATGCATAGGGAGAGGCATCAATAGTAGAAAACAGGAAGTTGTTATCCCTCTGTACAGACAGTTGGTGAGACCCCATCTGGAGTACTGTGTGCAGTTCTGGAGACCCCATCTCTGCAAAGACATAGACAGAGTGGAGGCTGTCCAGAGCAGGAGCAACAAAATGGTGCAGTGTCTGCACCAGAAGACATACAAAGAAAGGCTAAAGGAGCTTAATATGCATACCCTTGAGGAAAGGAGGAGAGAGGGACATGATAGAAACTTTCAAGTACCTCAAGGGAATCAACAAAGTCCAAGAGGGTGGCATCTTTCAGAAAAAGAGATGTGCAAGAACAAGGGGGCACAATTTGAAGATAGAGGGGGGATGGCTGAGAGGTAATGTGAGGAAGTATTTTTTCACAGAGAGGGTTGTGGATGCATGGAACAGCCTCCCTGAGGAGATCATGGAGTCAAGAACAGTGGGGGAATTCAAGAATGCATAGGACAGACATAAGGCAGTCCTAGTGGGGGGTAGGAGGAAGTAAGCTGTTGGTTAATTAGGATCTGCAGCTTATCTGTTAGGTAGGAAAATGGGCAGACTAGGTGGGCCACGCGGTCCTTATCTGCCGTCAAATTCTATGTTTCTATGTTTCTATAATCAGATGTATATACAGTACAAGTCACATTAAACTGTTCCATCAACTCACTAATGTAGTATTGTTCAATGAGTTTCCTAATCTGTGCATGGTTTAATTCAATGAATTAATAACAGTTTAGTATATTGATTTTCATCTAGCTGTTATGTGCTATAAGCTTTATTTGCAGCTGAGTGCTTATGAGTTTCATTTCAAAAGGTAGACTAAGCAACTCTTAAGGAATGCTGTGATATTTATAAACAATACTCATAAGGACGGCTGTGATATTTATAAACAATGTTCTAAAGGAATGCTGTGATATTTATAAACAATGCCAAGAAAATGCAGCTACTGCCATTTCACTAAACAGTTACATGTGAGCTGAATAGACAATGAAGGATGGTTGGAAAATAGTTGAAAGCTTTATCAGTTTGAGTTGTCACTCCAGTAGCATCACAAAAATACTATTCTACACAAGTGAGTTGATGGAACAGTTTAATGTGACTTGTACTGTACTAGTGGCTCTGAGTCACATAGTGCTTCCACCAATCATTTTTTAGAGAACAGTCAGGAAGACTTGATTCCCCCAAATCAGGAAGCCTACTTAGCACAGAGATGGCAATCACACTACAATACCATTTCTGCCCCACCCCCTCAAATTCAAACAATGGAACAGCATATCTTTCAATTACTTGAATGGCAGCTGAGGCGCAGTCTGAGAATAGCCAGATTCAGAGAAGAACCACTCAAAGGAGGACCAGGGGTAAGGACAGAAAGGGGAAGAAACATATCATGGCAAGGGGTAAGCTATCACAGACATCCCAGGAGAAGTTGAGCACAGAGGGGGTACAGATACTAACAACAAATGATTTGGTCATTAATATCTCTGATTATCAATTGACTAGGAGTGAATAGCATGGACTTTCCTTTGTATCTACAGAGAACTTAAACCATTTTAACACCCCAGTTGATTTCCACAAGTTCATGAGGAAATTGCATTTAAAGCCTTTTTCAGAGAGGACATGACTGATCAGGATGAAACAGCAACTAATGCACAGGATGAATCTCTGTCAGATATGGACAGCAGCTATGACAACATGCGTCAGTTTAAACCTCCTTCCAGTTTCATTCCACCACCAAATTCGACAGTGTCAGTTTTCAAGTGTACATGTTTGCAAGAGTTGGAAAATTTGGAGACTCCACAAGTTCGTTTCTATAATTGTAGAAAAGAAGAAAAAGATGCTATTGAGAGTCTCAAAAATGATAAAATCATTGAAGTAAAGTCAGCATATAAAGGTGGTTTAATAGTAAACATGAACAAAACTGATTATGGAAATGAGATGTTATGACAGTTATCAGATATGGATTTTTATGAGCCCTTTAGCCATGATGCCATGAACAGTCAGAAAAGACAAATTGGCCAGATGTTGCAGGAAGCATACTTGGATAATGTCATTGACAAAAATTACCCTGGATTTTCTACAGTAACTGTAAAACATCCTGTTTGTGCAGCAATTTAGGGACTTCCTAAGGTCCATAAAACTTTAGATAAACCACCAGCATGACCAATCGTGGTGAGTATTGGGTCAGTCACAGAACCCCTGGCACAATACGTGGACGCACACACACATTAAACAAAAAACCACTAATACCAGATCTTATTTACAGGCCTACCGGGTCAGTTTGCCATATGCAAGACGGTGTATGCTAAAACCACACAACACAGACAGTGTGGGTGGGAACAGTGATAGGGTGCAAAACTGCTAAACGGTTTATACGCGGTTGTGCACCCTGTCACTGTTCCCTAGCAGAGGATAAGTTCTCTGCTGGGAAGAGGGTTCACCGAGCAGCTGCTGTGGTTCAACAGAATGAGCCACAGGCAGCAATGGAGGTGGTGTGTCTGTGGACTAGGTATCAAATCCTGGTCCCAGACACATGGGATTTTTCCTTTATTATCACTTTGTGCAAATTAAGTGCCCCCCCCGAATTGGTTATTTAATTGGGGGGGTTCAGGGGGCACATCCCCCTGTAATGGTGGTATGGGGGCATAGTCCCCCCCTCAAAACACAGAGATATGCTGCTGGCAATATATCACACTGTATTGACAGAATGGTATATTGCTACGGCAGACTGTCTTGTGACATTATAACTCCGTGCCATTTACGGGACACTATGCACTTACTAATTATTCTGGATGATAAAGAAATACAGCCTGATTGGTTATTGGTAACTATGGATATAAGATCATTATATACCAGCATTCTCCATGACAAAGGCATGGATGCTCTGAGGGAGGCATTATACTAGGGTATGACTTGGGAAGTACCAAAGGTGGAATTAATTTTATCTTTGATGGAGAAGGTTTTACAGTGTAATTCCTTCGTATTCAAGGACAGATTCTATCTAAAGAAGAAGAAGATGGCAATGGGGGCAGCAATGGTCCCCAACTGTGCTATTACATTCATGGCAGTATGGGAAAATCAATATATCTACAGCAGCCATAATACATACTGTATTTACATCTTGTGGACTGTATAACTGTTACATAAACGGCCTCTTCTTCATTTGGAAAAGTTCTGTATGCGAACTGGAGAGATTTGTGGAATACTTGGAGAGCACAAACCAGAATCTGAGGTTTGAAGTGTCATTCAGTAAGGAACAAATACATTTTTGGGGATTTGTCCACTAAAAAGGAATCAGACAACAATATTATTACTCAACTTTATCACAAACCAATGGACAAAAAATCATACTGCATTTTGGAAGTTGCCATCCACAAAATGTCAGACATAATATTCCACTGGGTCAGTACACACAAATTAAACATAATTGTACAAGTGCCACTGACTACAAAGAAAATGCAGATGATTTGACAAAGAAATTTCTGCAGAGAGGCTGTGCCCAGGAGATTTTAACCACTGCCAAAAGGAAAATGGACAATATGGACAGGAACCAGTTATTGACCCCTCAGCATAAACAAAGGGACATGTATGAGAAAACTAATCATACACCTGTTTTAATCACTGACTTTTCCCCTCAAGCATAACTCATCTAGGACACAATTGATCAACACTGGCATATTTTGGCAACAGAAAAAGACTGCAACATGTAGCTACCAAGAAGCCTAAGATTGTTTACAGAAGAGGTGCTAATTTACTGGACAAACTAGTACATAGTACATACTGGAAAAAAACTTCTGATCAGCAACAATGGGCCAGTGGACCATTGCAAAATGGGACTTTCAAATGTGGTAACTATCAATTTTGTCAATTAATCAGGACAGGAAATGTCTTTGAGAATCTGTTCACAAAATGTAAATATGACATAACAACCTTTAGCAAGTGTGGTACATCACACGTGGTCTACTTGGCATCCTGCACTAAGTGTGATTGCTTCTATGTGGGAAAAACAACTCACAAGTTAAAAGAATACATAGGGCAACACACCAGAAGTATTGAGAAAGGGGATGATACCAGTGCATTACCACAACGTGTTAAGAACAGGAAGATAACATTCTTTTCTATTTCAAATAATAGAAGAAGTTTCCTTACGGATGAGCTGTGGAGACTTGGACAAAAATTGTTACAAAGAGAAAATTTTGACAACCCAGTTTACAATCATATTATTGCCCTGGCCTTAATGAAACGTTTCGGTTAGCACCCAATCTTTAAAATATTATGCACATGTTGCCAGATGGATTATTTTATTTTTATGAGTAGTACACAGGTATGTCATTAATGTTGTTAATAATAATACCTCTTATGTCCTTCAACGCTTTTTGGAGATTCAGATAATCAAAGGTTTTATATGCCCCTTTGTAATTGTGGGATCTGGCCCTGTATCTTCTTATCTTGGAGTTCCTAGGGGCAATTAACTTTAGTATGTTTACCCTCCTTTTATGATTATTATTACTAGCTGTCTTAATAAATAGTCTCAAAATAGCTGCATAAAGTACTCTTTTCCGATAGGGAATTGACTAAAAATAAAACAGAATGAAATAACACACATATTATATTCTATACTCTAAACCAAACTAATGGTTTATTTTAATTTATTTCATTTCACTTTTCAGCCTACACATAGATGTTTAGTAGTAATTCTAGTTAGCGTGCACAATAACATGTAATTATATGATAGTAAAATTGGTTTTATCACTTTATGATTTTCACATGAACTGTCACTTTAAGGGTTATGCTTTAAAAGCACACCTAGACAAGCACCCTTAAAACCTTGAAAAAGTGCAAGATGCGTGAAAACGTTTGGTTCTTGAGGGAGGGGAGGATCCTTAACTGCACTGCTGCACTTTGGAATGCTGTTGTTCATATTTTATACTTCTCTACAATAAAGGAAGAATAGAACTTATTCCAAAATGGATTGTCCTGCCATTGTCTGTGGTGATTGGGAAGCCGAGCTGTCCGTCTTTTGTAAATATTTATCTTTGCTTGTCTCTGTTCTGCATTTGTCTAGATGCCTTCTTTGCTAAATTAGGATTTCCAAGATATAATGTATCCTATTTGGCAGGACTAGATTTAGCCATGCGTTAGACACTTTGAATGCATGGCTAACAACCAATCAAGTTCTTTGAACTCCTTTGCCATTTTATAATATACTGTAATGCATTGTACTAGTGTTCACTGTTCTATCTTTCCAGTAGATGCTTGAAAATGGGCATTAATTGTCTAGCACATTTACAATGAAGCCCACCAGGATGAAGCCTAACTCTGCAGACTTCTGCAGTAGGGTTACTGCAGCAAACAATGCAATTTCAATGGGATTAATTCCTTTTGTCATGCTGGAAACTTGTGACACTGCACTTCATCCTGGTGGGGCTTCACTGTATCTGTTAAATAAAAAGAAATCAATCAATCAACCACAAAGGCACTGCTGCAAATAATGTCAGCAGTCCTAACTTAGGGAGATATCCAGAAGTGGTGGTGAGTGGGTTACAGCCAAAGATGGATTTTTATTGTTACAATTGCCATTTGATACTGTGTGTGTGGAATTGGGAAAGAGATGCTGGGAGGAGGGAGGGCATTGTTGGAGGCTGAGTCAGGCAGTGGCAGTTGAAATGGAGCCATCTTTTGATTGGGGTTCAGCAGTCATCTGAACACCTAGTGCTCAGACAAGCACTAGCAGGTCATTAGTAAAAGCACATGAATTAATTTCAGCAGTTGGAGACGAGTGAGAAGCCTGGAAGGCATGGTGAGTTGGTGAGATTCCAAATGGGATACTACTTTTTGTTTTATAATTGCTACCTGATGCTGTGTGTGAGATTTGGAAAGGGAGGCTGTGAGAAAGGGGGTAGGGCATTGTAGGAGGCTGAGAGGTGGGACCTGGCAGTCGAGCTTAGTGTGATCTTGGTGAGTGGTTAACAGTCATGTGACTATGAGCACCCCATCAAGCACTACCAGTTAACGATTTACTGTAAAACCCACCTGACCAGTGACTAAAGAGCATGTGCGACCCCACAGCATGAGGCTATGCAGCAGGAGAGCAGCTTCTGCATGGTAATTAGTAGGTAGTCCTCAGGTTGAAAGGGCACACAGCCTGGGATGCCACTGGTAAAGATAGGGCAGTATCTGACTCCCAGGTGAGTACCCTTTAGTCTCATCCCCCTATCTAGTGTAGACCTATATTTTGTAGTAGAAGTACCTGACTGCCAGGTAAATACCCTCTTGTCTTAGCTGCCTCTCTGAGGCAAGCATGCATATTGACACAGTAATTAAATTAAGAACTTACACATTGGGATACAAGGGACCCACACCCACAAATATGGCTATTGAAGATTTGTGCTAGCAGGAGGTTGGGGAGGTTGTAAGATCAGAGTATGGAACGGCCATCTTCAGGAGGGTGTTCTGAGAGACAGGCCTGGGGTTCCAAGTAATGAAGATGAACCAAATCAGGGCAAAGGTCATCAGAGGGACAGGTCCTCCTATCCAATTGAGGCATTGGGCTGGTACAGCTCTTCCCTAGTTGACCCAAAGGGCTTCAGTGGCAGGCAGTGTATAGCGGGGTGAGAGGGAAGGTGGGTTGGAAAGAGAAAGTTCATGGTCCAGTAAATGGCAACAACAAAATGTTATTAACCCCTGGAGAAACTGGAGAGTGGGAATAAGGAGGAGGTGGGAAACTATAGATCTGTAAGCCTGACATCATTGGTGGGCAAACTTATGGAAACAGTACTAAAAGAAAGCATTGTAAAATACCTTGTTGCCAAAATAGATCCAGAAGCAAATGATTTGATACCTTTTAATGGACCAACATAGATGTAACAACAAGAACAAAGTGCTCTAGCTTTCGGACCAACCAGTCCTTCTTCAGAAGCTCATGGCAGTTGTTTAGAAAATACAATACTTATAACAGCTAGATAATGCAGAGAAAAACAGAAAAAATCCCCATTGGTTTAAAATACTCATTTAAAAAAAAAAAAAAAAAAAACAGAAGATGATGTCAGAGAGTTAAACAGTACAATACTGCCCTCAGTCGAATGAACCTTAGGTTAAGATGTGCTGGTGCAACAAACATAAAGAATCCTACTACACATAAATTTAATTGACATAAGAAGCAGATAACTCCCAAATCAAGCCATGAGTGTCACAGTCAGTATAAGGATGTGATTAAGCTGGGTGGGGTTGCCTTTCAGTAAAGACAAACTAAGATAGTTATAGGCTCATGAAATTACAATGTATGCATTAAAGACAAGAATACCAGTAAAGTTGTCTAAAAAACATCAGTGCACACTGTGTGATGTGTAAAACCTAGCTAGACATGTCACCAGCTGTATTCTCAAGCTAAATAAAAGGCCAGAAATTACAAAAACCTCAGGACTATATAAATGATAATATAAATATAAATTGATAATATTAGTGTTAAACAAAAACTCTAGTAGAGGAACCTCAAGGAATTCAGACCATGCATCCTGATATGTACTGATGTCAATATATACTGAGAATGTAGCAACTACATGTACCACAAGTGTCTAGGGAATCTGAAAAAGAGATAAAAAAGTAATTTATCTCCTCCTGCTCATACAAACAGTACAACCTAACCCACCCCACATCACAATAATGTGGGTGGGGGAGATACATAGCTTAAACGAGATGTTGTCTCTCTCTCTCTCTCTCTCCCCCTCCTTTCTCTCTCTCTCTCTCTCTGTCCCCCACAGACACACACACACACACACACACACACACACACACACACTCTCAATCTCTCTCCTAGCGAACCTATATTAACTTCAGTCACTGTAATTGTTCCCCAAAGGAATACAACTTGTAATGAAATTCTGAGTAAATTACTACAATATTAGCCTAATGTAAAAAGATATGTGCAGGACCCCCAAGCAAATGAGATCACACATCCCAATATGTACAGAGTTACAAAAATGATATATAACAGTATAAGATAACACTCCTGTATGTACACTAGCAGGCTGGGTAAACTGAATATGGTGCAATGGAATCAATCCCCACAGGCAAAGATAAAAGTAAGAGAAATTTGTTGTGTGTGAAATGAAAATAGTAACACATTATACCTCCATATAGCTAAATAGAGACTTACCTCAATGTGACAGCAAGCCCCACATCTATTATATCACATACCCAGCACATACCCACACACACATACACACACATCCACATCTCACACATGCTGAAGTCCTATAATATGTCAGCTTGAAGAAGAAAAGGTCTGTGGATGTTAATTTCTGTAGTGTCCCATAAAGCCAATATCCAAGTTCATCCCATCTGCTACCATATTGAGATGTAAAATAAGTTTAATCTCAAAAGCTCGTCTCTGTTGTGTGTTTTGAGATTTCCTTTTAAGACCATTACTGACATATCTGAGACTGAGTGGTCAGGCTGGGAGAAGTGATGCCCCACTGGTTTTCAGTCTTCCTTGCTGTAATAGTATGCCTGTGTGAGTTCATCCTAGTGCGGAGCTGTTGGCGTGTCTCCTACATAACCTGTTTGTGGACATCTCTTGCACTGAATGAAATAAACAACATATCGTGACATGCATGTATAACTCCCATGCACCTGGAATTGTCTGTTTTGTGATGTAACCACACAGTCTATAGGTAAAATTAGCCCACAAGTCTTGCAGAGCGTTGATTGCAAGTCGTGTGCCATTGTGTGACATGGTATTCTGTTCCGGTGAAAGTTTGCTCCTAATAATTAGGCTGGATAAATTTGGCGGTTGTTTAAAAGATAGTAGTGGGAGTTCCTTAAAAATACAATTAAGGGTGTCATCCTCACTAAATATTGGGTGGAGATCTTTAATAATCTTCCATGAGCGTTCAAGGTCTGGATGATATGTGACTACCAAGGGTATTCTTTCTGTAGCTGTCTTTTCTTTATATTGAAGTAGTTGTTGTCTTGGTACCTGCGTTGCCCGTTCTGTTATCCTGTCAATTTCCTGGAAAGTGTCCCTGCTCCATAAAGGTGTTTTCAACATAGCCAAATGTGTATCTCTGTCATCCTCATTTGAACAAATACGGTGACAACAGTGCTTTGACTGTATATGACAGATTTTTTGTATGATTAGGGTGGTTACTTTTCCTGTGCAGGTATCTCTGTCTGTCTGTTGGCTTCCTGTAAATACATGTATGTAAGGTTCCATCCTTAATGATGACTGTGGTGTCCAGAAAGTTAACCTTGGTGGTAGAGTACTCCAAGGTAAGCTTTATAGTAGGGTGGAGATTGTTAAGTTTGTGATGAAAATCTTTGAGTGCATCTGTGCCTTCCGTCCAGATGATAAACAAATCATCAATGTAACGGAAATAAGCCAGTGGTTTCGGGGATACTGCCTTAAAAATCCTCCTCCAAGTCAGCCATAAAGAGGTTAGCATACTGTGGAGCCATTTTGGTGCCCATTGCTGTTCCCATAGTTTGAACATAATGTTTACCATTGAAGTTGAAGTTGTTATGTGTCAAAATGAATTCCATAAGTTCCCCCACTCAGGGTTGATGTTTTGGTCAGGTCCTTTCTCACGTATGTATTTAAGGCATGCTGCAATGCCATCTGTGTGTGGAATATTAGTGTAGAGGATGTTACATCCATTGTCACTAAAATGGTATCAGGTGGTAAATCCTTATAACCAGAAAGTACACGCAACAAGTGCGTAGTGTCCTGGATATAACTGTCTCTTTCCATAACCAGCGGTTTCAAAATGGTCTCTACAAACCCTGAGATCCCCTCAGTCAAGGTACCATTACCAGAGACTATGGGTCTCCCTGGATTGCCAGGTTTATGTATTTTAGGCAGCATGTAGAATGTCCCTGGCTTGTTGCCAAAGGATTGCAGGATCCAAGTCAGCATGGGTTCACAGAGGGGAGATCATGACAGGCAAACCTGGTTGATTTCTTTAACTGGCTGACCGAGGAAATGGATCAGAGAGGGGGACAGTATATGTGACCTGACTAAATTTCAGTAAAGCCTTCAACGCCATTCCACACAGAATACTGGGGAACAAGCTGGGCAGCCTTGGGATGGGTCCAAAGGTAGTAAAATTGATATAAAACTGGCTGAGTAACAGAAGCCAGAGGGTGTTAGTAAATGGGGTACACTCGAAGGAAGGAAAGTTGACCACCGGGGTGCCACAGTGGTCAGTTCTGGGACCAGTCTTCTTCAGTGTCTTCATTAGCGACATCACAGAAGGGCTGGAAGGGAAAGTATACCAGTTCGCAGATGACACAAAAATTGGCAACAGAGTGGACACATTGGAAGGGGGCAGACAGAATGGGTAATGCCCTGAAAAACTGGAAGAATGGTCAAGGGTATGGCAACTAGGCTTCAATGCCAAAAAGTGCAAAATTATGTACATACTGTAGGGCACAGGAACCCAAGGGCAACGTACCAATTGTGGGGGAGGTGGTGACAACAACAAAACAGGAAAGGGACCTGGGGGTCATCATATCTGATTACCTGAGGGTGGTAAGGCAATGAGATAAGGCAGTAGGAAAGGCTAGTAGAATGCTGGGGTGCATAGGGAGGGGTATCACAAGCAGAAAGAGGGAGGTGATATTGCCACTGTATAGATCACGGGTGAAGCCCCATCTGAAGTATTATGTACAGTTCTGTAGGACCCATTTCAAGGACATAGATTGGGTAAAAGCAGTGCAGAGGAGGGCAACCAAAATGGTGCATGACCTGCATCAGAAGCCCTATGAGGAAAGAGTCAAGGAATTAAATATGTACTCTCTAGAGGATAGAAGGGAAAGGGGGACATGATATAAACATTCAAATATCGAAACTGTAGCAATAAGGTACAGGAGCATGGTATTTTACATAGAAAGAGATGCTCAAGGACAAGGGGGCAAGAAATCAAGCTGGAACGGGGAAGGCTCAGAGGGGATGTGAGGAAGTACTTCTTCATGAAGAGGGTGGTAGACATCTGGAACAAACTACCAGCAGAGGTAGTAGGTGCTGAAACGGTAGCAGGATTCAAGCATGCAAGGGATAGACACAGGAGGGCCTTAGTAACAGGGCTGGGGCGTAAGGCTGCAGATCAAGTAGGGTCTGCACTGACACATTAGGTAGGATATTTTTTAGGGCAGACTAGATGGAACAAGGGGTCCTTTTCCCTTGACAACTTCTATGTTTTTATGTAGCCACCCATGGGCTCCAAAGCAATAACACAGGTTGGCCACTGTCTCTGGGGAATAAGGTTCAATCCATACAGATAAAGCCTAGTGGTGTGGCCCAGTCCATATGGGAAGCACCAACTTGGGGATGAGAAAAAGGGTGAAGGAAGAAGAAGAGAGACTTAATGCTGAGGGACTTTATAGTCAGGGGGATAGGGAGGTTTGTTGAGTCTGAAGCCTGGCAGAAGAAAGGTGGAGTGCCACTCAGGTATATCATTGGAAAAGATCATATCCTGGCCCCAGACCTTAACCAGAGGGAAAGGTGTAAATCCAGATATTGTGTGATTCATTTGGAAACAGATGATCAGGAGTAATATACAGTGGGCATTGTACTAGACAGATTTATGGTTTGGAGAGAGAAGATTAGAGAAGTGGCAGACTTGGTAGCCTTTCCTGAAGTACTATTAGTGCCAAGTGCTAGTTAGGCTAGACAGGCAAGGATTATGGACTTCAACACATGGAGTAAAGGGTGGTGTTGCAAGCAGAAGTTCAGGTATGTAGCAGATTGGGAAACACTAAGGGAGGACAAAGCTTTGTATCATTGATAATGCCTGCATCACAATAGAGGGGAACAAGGGTGTTGGGAATGAAATTGGAAGAATCTGTTAGCCAGAATTGAACCTTGGCAGGGGGACGGCTGCACCAAGGCATACTGTATGACTTAAACCTTTCTCGTGGTGGGATTCACAGCCTCCCCCCAGAACAGTACAATTAGAATATGTGGGGAGTAGGAAAGGGTAGCACTTGGGATAATCACTTGACAGTCATAAAAGAAGCAGGTTTACCAAATGGCATTGTTGGGAACAAAATCACAGAAGGTAACAGATATTGAAGCAAAGATAGGGCATGGTTTAAAACATTAGCTGAAGGGTGCATCAAGCCACTTGGAAAACCATATATGTTAAAACCAGGAATTAGAGTATAAAGTCTGGCTGGCAGTATAGCCTAGAGGTTAGAGTAATGAACTATGAATGAGCTTGGTACATCCATCAGACCTGGGTTTGATTCCCACAACCTCCACTTGTGTACTGTGTGACTCTGAGCATGTCACTTGATCCCCCAGTGCTCCCAGGTTGCTCCTGAAAACAGGCACTTGTGGCTAGTTGGCCTTACCTGGTTACCAAAGACTAAAATAAAATAAAAGTTGGTGATCTCCAGGCATTGGTTGTGGAGATCCAGCTGGACTTAGTGGTCAAACCTGGGCGATACTACACCATGACTGTCAGCTCACAATCCCAGGATACTCAACTTTTAGAAAGGATAGGATAGTGATAGTTTAGAGAGGGACATAGAGTTGGGAGCTGAGGAGGGGCAGAGAGGGAGGCAAAGTACCTGAGGGGTGTCACTGCCTGGAGCGATGGAGGGTGGATCCTGTAGATCAATGGGGCAGTAGGAGCTGGGAGGGAGTGGAAGATCATTGTTCATCTTAGGACAAATGACCTCAAAAAGGAAAAAGGAAAGGGTAGCATGGGGAAACTCCAGTGAGCTGGGGAGAGGCCTCAAGCATATAGCATGCATGGTGGCTTTTTCTGAGGTGCTACTTGTAAGGGCAGGGGACAGGCAAGGGTACTGCATGCCAGCACCTTTAATGATTGGTTGAAGAGATGGTGCATGGAGGAGAGCTTTGACTACAGTACAGTGGAAAGTAGGGTCAGACTGGAAGGATATGGGCCTCTATAAAGGAGACAACCAGTATCCTTCTAGGAAGGGGACTGCAGTGTATGGTGGGAAGTTTATATGCTACTTGAAAGAGTATTTAAACCAGCCTGGGGGTGAAAAAAATTAGAATAGCATCAATTGCCCCTCTAGATGGTAAAATGATAAGGAAAGAGGACCCAAGAGTAGTAAACACCCCGAAGACAGAGGCGTAGGGCAGGGACCGGGACAAGATGTAAGATAGGGTGGAAAAATTTGGTGTAGGAGAGGAAAGTGGAATAAAGGGGACCAGGAATGGATAAAGCAAAGCAGAAAGAGGAGAGTCAGAGGTGGCTTCAGGTAACAACACAGGCTACAAACGGGGTAAGACGAATGAGAATCAGACAGAGGGGTTGAAAGGTGTACAGATCCATGTGTGACAATGCCATGAGCTGTGGAAAAAAGTCCCAGACTTAGAGGCTATCATGGCAAAGGCTAGCTTGAACTTAGTGGCATACTGGAATCATGGTGCTCTAGGCACCATGATGAGGACATAGCTGTACCAGTCTACTCTGTATTCAGGAAAGACAGACCAGGGAGAAGCAGTGGCATTATATGTAAAAGAGAGGCTAAAAACTATGGAGGTGCAGGTACACCAAAGATGGGAGGTGCTAGAGGTGCTGTGAGTCAATCTAGAGAAGGGCTCAGGGACTGCTTCCATATTGGGGTAGTGTATAGACCACCAGCACAGGGGGAGGAGATGGACAAGCCACTAGAGAAGGCCATCATCGGGATGGCAAGCAAGCGGGAGGTGCTGCCAGTTGGAGATTTCAATATACCATATATGAAGTGAGATCTTCCAGCTGCAGCTTTGGCAAGCAGTAGGAGTGTCCTTGACTTCCTACAAGGGGCTTTTCTCTGGCAACTAGTTACAGAACCTATTAGAGTGGGGCCGTATAGGACCTGGTGCCTACAAACAACACATCAGACGTCACAATGGGCAATCCTCAGGTACCAGTGATCATGGTAGGCAGGAGGCAGTATAGCGCAGTGGTTTTAGGGCTCTGAGCTGCAAATTTGGAGATCTGGGTTTGAATCCCACTGCCCTCTCTTGCATACTGTGTGACCCTGAGCAAGTTACTTAACTTCCTTGTGTTGCCAGCTAGCACATTGAAACAAGCTGTCTTTCCTAGTTAAACAATTTCCCCTTTCCCTTCCCTTTCCTCATAGTAGAGTGTGGATCAACACAAGGAAAAGAGCCAAGGTGAGCCACTTATGGATGAGTGCCCTGGACTTCAGGAAGGCAGAGTTTTAAAAAATGTGAGAACTGTCTCAGAAAATGCCTCAAGGAGGGAACAGCAAGAGAGAAGTAGTAGAGGAAAAATGGGAAAAAAATGACGGGGGGCATAATTAGGGTAACAAACCCCTTCGTGAAAGAAGTAAGAAAATGCAGCAGTAAAAGGAGATCATCATGGTTCTCCAAACAAGTGGCAGGGACGGTGAAAAAAATTAGGCTGGCATTTGAGAGCTACAGGGAAATGCAGAGGAAAGAGGATAAGGAGGTATAACTGACAAGGCAGAAGGAAGCAGGTAAGGCGGTCAGGGAAGCAAAGATGCAAACAGAAGAAAGGATAGCTAGGGGGAGGTTAAAGGTAATAAAACTTCCTTCAAATATGTAAGTGAGAAGAGAAAAGCAAGGGAAGGAATAGTGAGGATTGAAGGGCAGAAGGGGAGATTGCAGAAGGGATCCAAAACAAAAGATATTTCAAACAAGTATTTCTACTCGGTCTTTGAGGTAGACTGAGGAGGGGATAAACCACCATGGGGAAGCAAGATTAGTGGAAAGGAGTAGGTAGATACAAGTCCATTTTCAGAGGAAAGAGTCCTGAAGGGACTGACAGTCCTGAAGGTGGATAAAGCTGTGGGACCAGAAGGGATATATCCCAGGGTTCCAAAGGAACTCAGGGAATTGATAGCTGCCCAGATGATAGCCATGTTCATTGCTCACTGGACTGAGATGTGGTCCTGGATGACTAAAGAAAGGCTAATGTGGTTCCTGTACATACAGATGGCAGCAGGGAGGAAGCTAGCAATAATTGGCCATTCAGCTTAACATCATTGGTGGTCAAATGGATGGAAACCCCACTGAAAGAAAGGCTGGTTGTGCATTTAGAATCCAGTGGACTGCAGGAATACAGGCAGCACTGATTCATGGGGAGGAAGTCAGACCAAATGAATGTGATAGATGTCTTTGAATGGGTGATCGTGAACATTTTTTTTTTTACCAGGAGAGATACACTAAGCTGAAAGCTTGTTTACAGGTGTGACCTGGGAGCACAAGGAAGCTAAGTGACTTGCTCAGGGTCACACAGTGTGCAAGGGGGGGCTGTGGGATTCAAACCCAGGAGGAATAGATCAGAGGAGGGCAGTTGATGTAGCCTATCTGGACTTCAGTGAAGCCATAGACACTGTGTCACACAGGATGCTGATTAGGTAGTTGATTAGCTTAGGAGTATGGTCCAGACTGGTATATTGTGCTCATACTTGGTTAACAGATAGGAGACAGATGATGGTGGTGGTTAATGACACTCACTCTAGGGACAGGAGAGCAACCAGTGGTGTACCACAGGCATCGGTAAGAGGACTAGTCCTTTTCAGTACCTTCACAGTAGACAATGCAGAAGACCTGGAGGGGAAGGAATGCCTTTTTGCAGATGACACCAAAATCTGCAATAGGGTGGACACTCCAGAAATGGTAGATGGAATGTACAGGGATCTAAGGAAACCTGAAGAGTGGTCAAAGACATGGCAGTTGGTTTCCAGAAAACAAAAAAAATCCACTTCATTCCAGCTGCTCTTGCCAGGTAAAAACAGAAGGTAGACAACAGAAAGAAATGGCGCTGATCATTAAGATTTAGCATGAAGTCACTTTACTAAAAAATTCAACAGTGTTAATTTGCAAAAAGTGCATTTACATGCCCAAAACACTAAAGAAGGCTAAAACAGGCAGTCATGCCTGGTCAGATATTGGAATGCATAAAGACAACCACCAAACCGGCAACCTGCCTGGTTTTGCCCAACACTTTGTCAAGGGTATCGCAAACAAGATAACAGTATCTATATAAATATGTGCTTTAAAGGTGTACATTAATTAAAAACAATTAATACTCGATAATAGAGTAGGTACTTAGCAAGGCAATTGATCTCATGCAGATAAAGGTTAGAGGAGCAATACATAATGCACAAAGAAAAGCTCAAATGTACAGAAAGTATGAACAAATAGGGGCAAAAGTTCAAATTCCAGAAAGTCCATTGCTGAGTATCACCATCCCATTACATTTTGGGAGACCCCTTGTTTGCTGCATACCATTAAGTGGAGCTATTTACAGATGTACCTAGTAATTTCAGCGATACAGAGCATAACATAAATGTAGAAGGAAATGAGGCAACAGTCACACTGACTATAGGAAAAGCATTCTCTGAGCTTGAGAAAATAGTCTTGAAGATCTGGCATGACGTTTGGCATAGAACATCTTAAGAGGACCAGACACAGAAGAAGTTATGCTTCTGTCTGTGTCTCTGGTGAGGTTGCACTTGGAAAACTGGGTGCAGTGCTGGTCTCCACAGCAGAGTAAATACAGTTACTGCCTTAGATATGGCCATGTATTTCCATATATTTCAAGATATATCTAAAGAGATTCTCTCTGGTGACCTACAGTGGTACTGTAGGCCAGATGGGACTTTATCTTTAGAGACATCACAGATATTTCAAGCAATATCTGACCATGCCATTGGCTCTAACTCTATATGGAGATGTAACAGGGTGCAATAGGAGGCCCATAAAAATGATGAACAATTTGAGAGCTGAATAATATGATGATAAAATTAGTAAACTTGATGTTTATAGTCTGCATTTTATGGTTTGGGACTGTCTTTGCATGCAGTGTCACTTACTTTAGGGGAGGAACTCTGTGGGCACTTTATGCATTGTTTGCTGGGGGGGTGGTAACCTAGTGTTTCAGTCACCAGGTACCTCATATCACTCCTCCAGGTGAAGGCACTGCACCATTCTACTCCAGCATAGCACAGTCTTATTGCGCTCAGGCTGGCCTTCTCAGGGGTGGAGGGTAGATGAGCCATGAGGGCTCCAGTATGGCAACTGCTTACAACAGTTTTTAATAGAAAAGTTTACTAGCTTCTGCCTCCTCTTGTACTGGTACATACAAAAGCCTTTGCTGCATGACAGTGTGAACCTGAAGAGTAATCAAAGATGGAAAAATCATGACAAATAGCTGAGGTAAAAGGATTAGCAGAGAAGAGCATCCGATTGAGGCAGGGTGTGCTTCTACTTCTACTATACTGTTTATGGACCTGAAAATGTCAGAAGAGGTCACAGGTCCAAACAAAAACAAAAAAATAGCCTGACATATCCTGTTTAGTCAACCATCATGGCATCATTCACTGGACTTCAGAACAGTTTTATACAAAAAAAAACCTGAGCTGTCCTAAACTGACGTGGATGGTAAAGTTATGAACTAAAGAAATGTTCTGGCAAGAGAGTGTATTGCAAAAATTAAATGTACAGAAAAAACCCTGCGCATTCTGGGCTCAGACTAAAGAAGTAATTAGGTATTAAGCATCAGACAGATGCGGAATTAAGACATTGGGCTTAACATCTGTGGTGGAAAATGGCACAAAGCTGACTGACCATCCATGAGAAAGATTTCCATGCTGTCGCCTGAGCAAATAGCTTTCTTAGCATTTGAAAAGCTGCCTACTAAAAGCTTATAATAATGATAATAACATGAAGATATTAGCCCTGGAATATTTTTCCCATTGAAATAAATAATGGTTATTTTTTTCTGACCCTGCTGTGGATAAGTGTACCGTGAAAACCCATTTGTTGACAAATTGGTTGCATGGCAAGTTATCAGGGTTAGCCTTTGCTCATCAATACCATTAAAGGAACATCAGGGGGACTCAGCTGGATTACTGCAACAGGGTTCAGGAGCAAATTATGTGTATTACATGAATTTTAATTTCAAATCACATATGCCCATAGATACAGTACCTGCCACTGAGAGGAAGTAATAATGCAAGACTTATTTTAGCCAAAGTTTCTATCCACTTATATTGTTATATGGCTGTTACATCTTATACAGTATGTGTAGCAATCATTTAACACATTATTTTACACTAATATTCTTTATACACATGTATTATTAGATACAATACTTTAGTCCTGGTTTTGAATTAATTTAGACATTTGTAAAGGCCTCTTTCGTTAGTGGAAAATTAATTTATCTATCCAGATCATTAGGTCATATTTTCCCTGTTTTTCTATATCCAGGTACAGTATCTTACTCAAAATATCTCTTAACCATGCATTTGTGTTGCATGTTGTTTCCATAGGAAACTAAATTAATTACCCACAGGGTGACAAATGCCCCATATAGTATCTGTTTATTAACAAAGCTTCCTTCAGTAGTCTCACAGTGTGAGTCAGCTTCACCACCCTATACATTTCACTCATCATCCCCATCACGTCCTCTGACTGGGGAATAAAATTATCACATTCTGATGATGGGGTTCCCATTGATACAGTTCATTGAGAGAAAACATTTAATATCTCTGCATGTAATCATGTTTTTAACCTATGGACCTTAGGGAGGACCACAGAAAGTTAGAAAGGTAGTTTAGTGTCTGGCAACTGGGGTTCAACATGAAAATGTGTAAAGTCATGTATATTGACTGCAACAGCCAAATACAGTCTGAGGAGTGGGGTAAACGTAATGGTATCTGAAGAAGAAAAGGATCTGGGCATAGCTGTGAACAGGAACCTTAAGTAGGCAATGCAGTGCAAAAAGGCAATAACCAAGGCAAATAGAATGCTAGGGCACACAGCTAGGGGATTTAGAAGCAGAAGGAAAGAGGTGATCGTGCATCTGTACAGATTCATGGCGCATCTGCACTTGGAGTACTGTGTGCAGTATTGGAGTTCCTACCTGAGAAATGACATTAATCAACTAAAGGCAGTAAAGGAAGGGCTCTGAAAATGATTTGGGGTCAGAAGGACAGCCAGTATGAGGACAGGCTATAGAGTTTTAATATGTGCTTGCTAGAAAACAGAACGTTAAGGGTGGGGCGTGATTGAAACCTTTAAGTTCCTTAAAGGTTTAAACAAGGTAATCATGGGGACCTCTTTTGCTTGAGTGAGAAAAGGAACACAAGAGACACAGCTACAAATTGGTAGGGGAGGAGGTTCGTGAACGAGGTCAAGAGACACTTCTTTATGGAGTGGGAGGTGTTAAGGTGGAATGAGCTGCCAGCAGAGGTCATCACCAGAAGATAGTCAGTGGATTCAAGAAGGGATGGGACAAAATAAAGGAGATGGTTAGAGGCAAAGGGGATGGGTGATAGGAGCCACTGTAAACAATCGTACAGGGGGCTGTACATGGGGTAGACTTGATAGACCATATGGCCTTCTTCTGCTGGCATGTTCCTATGTTCATATCATGTTCACCTGTGACATAGGTAAAAGGATACTGGACAAGATTATTTATTATGTATTTATTTAATTGAAAAGGATTCGCCAGAAAAGGCATGAGCTGTAATCAGCTAATTTCCAGAAGAGTTCTTGGGGGAAGGGTTACAAGTGTGGGGAGATCAAACAAAAAAAGCATAATAATACAGAGTGCATAAAGTGCAATTCAAATACATAAGGAGCAATAAATAATACAGTAACTAATACAGTACATGCTAATCCATGAATACAGACAGTATTGCATAAAATGGGGTGATAGGTAACTAAGCTAAGGTCAGACATTGGAAGAGACAAACCTGGGTAGGCAAAACAGTATGCAGATATAGCATACACAGTAATAAACCAACACCTAGAAGTGCTAGAAGTGATAGGCTGAGCTCGGGGCTACCAAGTGCTAGTTTATAAACAAGGAAGGCAAAAAGGAAGGCAGTTATAACACAAAGTTGAGGAAAAAGGTGGGAGACGGATGGGGGAGGTAGGGAAAGGGGGAAGGAAGAGAGGCCACACAAGAACTAATCCCCTTCAGGATGCTGAGAACCCTGCAAGGAAGCAGGACCTATTAGATATTTATTTTATTTATTTAGTTTTTGTTGACCAGGTAAGTGCACTAGACAAATCCTGCCTATTTTCAGGTACAACCCGGGGGAGGGGGATACAGAGGAATGCCAACTGACCTTGAACCAGATTAAGCAGTTGGTGGTATTTTTAGTGAATGAGGGGAAATTTGGCCAGGGCACTGGGAAAATTCCCCTGCTCTTTTTGAGAAGTGCCGTGGGATCTTTAACATCCACCTGAACTACCACCAGAATAGGCAGATGGGACCTCGGTTTAACGTCTCATCCAAAAGATGGCACCTCAGGAGTGCAACACCCCTCTCATGCTGCACTACAGTGTCTATATTCGGATACTAACCCAACTGCCTGGTGTGGGGATAGAACTCAGATCCTACTGATCTCCCGGCCTCAGAGGCAAATGTGCTACCTGCTGAGCCACTGACACTGACAAATGTGACAGATATGGTGGAGAAAATGGGAGGACCAGTTAGATAAGATGGAGAGAGAGAGACGGCGGAGGGAAGAAAGGTAGCCACAAACTAGTTGCTTTTAGGATGCTGAAAATCCTGCAAGGGAACAGGATCCAGCAGAAAAGGTGAGGGGAGGGGGGAGAGGAAGAAAGGTAACTAAGAACTAGTTCCCCTCAGGATGCTGAGAACCGTGCAAATGAACAGGACCCAGCAGATAAGGTGGAGATGGGGATGGGGTAAGAGAGGTAGCCAAGAACTAGTCTTATTCAGAATGCTGAGAACCCTGCAAGGGGACAGGACCCAGCAGATAAGGAGGAGAGGGAGTTGGGAGGGAGGGGGAAGTGGGACAGGAAGAGAGAGAGGGGAGAAAGGAGGGCAACCTAAGAATCAGTCCCCTCAGGATTCTGAGAACACTGCAAAGAACAGGACCTAGCAGAATAAGATGGGGGAGTCTGGGGGGAGACAGGAGGGTAGACTATGGTGGGGGGGAGGCACCTGTGAGAGGTAACCTAGAAAATGGAAGAGGGACCTCCAGCTGGTGATAAAATGGAAATGGGGAAGACAGATGGGGGGAGAGGGTAGCGAGGGGTGCATGGGAAAAAATGAATTAGTCAGTGAGGGGTATTAGATGCAGTCACAGCAATGAGTAGTGTGCTTACAGAGGAGGAGTATCAGTGAATGGCAGGATTGAGCAGAGCAAATTTCCAGTGGGAGGGAGTTCCAGACATCGGGGAACTTATACAAGAAAGTGGCATGGCCAGATGTAGTGCACCTTGGTGGAAGGGCTAGAGTTTGATGTGTGGAGGTTTGGAAGATGTTGCAGGAGGGGAGAGGGTCACTAAGATGGAGGACAAATAGGGCGGCAGAAAACCGAGCAAGAACTTTCAAACTAAATTGGTGATATGTGACAGACATCTGGCATGCAGCGAGAGAAGGAAGAGTGAGGAATAGAGGTCACAGTGATGAGTACATGAGGGGCAGCCAAGTATGTAGTGGCAGAATGAATTGAAAGAGTGTTCAGTCTGGATAAGGTGGTTTCAGGGGCGGAGCTGTAGACTATGTCCCCAAAGTTGAAGACAGAGTGGATCATCTTTTGTACAATTTCTCTCCTGGCTTGCTGTGGCACGCAGCTGCAGTGTCTGTATGGAGCACTGAGTCTAGGGAATAATTTTTTGTGGATGCCATCAATGTGTACTCCGATGTCTAGATTTATATCTAGCCATAGCCCAAGGTACTTAAATGTGGCTACATCATCCAGTGTTGAGCCAGAGAGGTTATGGAAGGTGGGCGTGAAGTCACGCCTGGCCAGTTTTTGTCTAGAATCAAAGGTCATAGATACTGTTTTTTTGACGTTCATGGAAAATTGATTTGCGTTAAACCAGCTTTGGACATTGTTGAAGTCCAGCTGAAAGTTGGTGGCCAACTCGGAGAGGGAGTTAGCAAAGGAGAATAACAGTATTTTCTGCATACATATGAATAGATGAAGATGTGCAGGCATTGGGAAGGTCATTCAAGAAGATAGAAAACAATATTGGTTCAAGTACTGAGCCTTGGGGGACACCTGTGTTGATTGGAGAAGGGGGGAGAGGGAGTTGCCTACTCTGACGGAGTGAGACCAGCCTAGGAGGTAGGACTGGAACCAGCTGGTGGCTAAATCAGAGAGGCCTGCCGCAGTCAGCTTGCTGAGGAGCATGGAGTGAGAGACAGTGTCGATGGCTTTGGTCAAATTGACAAAGACTGCAGAGGTGATGCATTCCTGAGAGAATGGAGTCAGTGAGCTGGAGGAGGAAGGTGGTGGGGGAGTGGCCTTTGTGGAACCCAGAATGGAAATAAGTGAAGAAAGAGGAGGAGCTGAGGAAGGAGGACTAGGCTGGTGACAGTTGACACTAAGCTGTGCAGGAATACCCATACTAAGAAGGATGTTGGAGTTATTGGGATCTGGCAGCTCAAGTTCAATGCCAAAAAAACTCAAAGCTACACATACCAGCATGAACAATTCAAGACAGGAGTACTGGCATTGGGTTGTCAGATTAGCCCAGAAATCTAAGGAAAGAGACCTGGGATTATTCATAGCAGATAGTCTAAAAGTCATGACACAGTGCAGTAAGATACATAGTAAGGTTAACTGAATGCTGGGATACATCGGGAGAGTGTTTACCATCAGGAGCAGCAGAGTATTACTGCTTCTGTAAAGATCAGAGGTGGCACCACACTTGGAGAACTGTGCACAGTTCTGGAGTCCTCATCTGATGAAGAACAGTGATAGGTTTGAGTCTGTGCAGTGAATAATGACTGTGATGATTTAGAAGCAGCAGGATCTTTTAAGGAGCATTTGCATGGCCTGAATATGTACTCTCTGGAGTCTAGGAGGGTAAGGAGAGATATGTAAGGGATGCTAACATACAAACATACAAAAACTGCCAGCAGCAAAAGGCCATCCTGGACTATCTAGACTGCTCGAGACTGCAGCTAGCTCCCTATTCAGTAGCTGCCCCCCCTCCCCTTACCTCCCTTTACCCTTCCCTTTGCCCTGTCCTGCCCCTTCTTGAAGCATTCCACTGTGGTACATGCCATCACTTCAGCTGGTAGTGCATTCCACTTTGCCGCCACACTCTCCATAAACAAATGTCTCCTCCCCTTCCTCCTGAATCTACCTCCCTCCAATATCATGTCATGGCTCCTAGTGTCTCTCCCCACCCGCCTCCTGAATAGACCCTCTGTGTCCATTTTGATTATCCCTTTCATGTATTTGAAGGTCTCAGTCATATCCACCAATCTTTCCTCTCCTCCAGTGTGTACATGTTTAACTCTCTTAGTATAACCTCATATGGCAATTCCCCAAGGCCCTGAATCATCTTTGTTGCCCTACGCTGCACCCCCTCCAACAGCCTCATGTCCCTTTGTAGGTACAGGGCTCCAGTACTGCATGTAGTATTTCAGGTGGGGTCCTACCAATGATCTATACAATGGTAGAATAACCTTCCTTCTTCTCAACATCAATATCAACACTTTATTTATAAAGCGCCTTTCGAAATCAAGGCACTGTACAGACATAAGCCACAGTGTATAAAAACAACAACAGTATAAGTTATTTAAAATCAGTCTGGATAAGCCAGAGAAAATAAATAAGATTTTAGCATAGTTTTAAAGGCACTAATGGTCAGGCATTCTCTTAACCAACGAGGTAGAGAGTTCCACAGG
This sequence comes from Neoceratodus forsteri, assembly GCA_016271365.2. Lineage (NCBI taxonomy): Eukaryota > Metazoa > Chordata > Ceratodontiformes > Ceratodontidae > Neoceratodus > Neoceratodus forsteri. Next base: position 33,360,885 of record CM028129.1, read on the forward strand.
ATCGGTGCTGCAAATGAAAAAGCGCGAGCCCCAGAAGTTTTCAAATGGACCCTGAGAACCTCTAACAATTCCTCATCGGCAGATCGGAGAGCACAATTGGGGGAGTAGGGAGTCAAGAGATCTTTCAGTTAGTCCAGTCCCTGTTTGTGTAAGGCCTTAAAGGTAAGCAAGCCTTCCTTATAGGTGATCCACCACTGAACTGGCAGTCAGTGCAGCTTGTGCAGCACAGGCATAATATGACTGGTCCTAGAGGTACCAGTCAGCAGCCTGGCTGCAGTGTTCTGCACTACCTGCAAGCGGCGAATATCAACCCCAGATAGCCCTAGGCAGAGGGAATTGCAGTAGTCAAGACGGGTGGTAATGAAGGCATGGACCAATGTTGGAAGGTCACCTGCAAGAACCAGGTGTTTCACCTGGGAGATATTCCTGAGATAGTAAAATGAGGATTTAACTACAGTCGACATCTGAGATTTCAGGGTCAGACCGTCATCCAAAATAACGCCCAGGTTATGCACTCAGTCCGAGGTAGGGAGCTGGACACCATCAATCCATAGGCCCGACATGTGCCCAGCCCCAAAACCCACCCCCGGGTGACCCGGGTCCACAACCAACACTTCAGTCTTATCTGGATTCAGTCTCAGCCAGCTCGAGTTCATCCAGTCTTTGATCTCAGAGAGGCAACTATTAAGCCCAGAGACCGCATCAACCTGTCTGGGCACAAAGGACATATACAGCTAAGTATCATCTGCAGAGCAATGAAAACTCAAACCGTATCATCTGATGATATCTCCCAATGGCAGCATGTACACTGCGAACGACATGGGTGCTGATATGGAGCCCTGTGGCACCCAGCAGGACAGGGGGAGAGCATCAGAGGAATAAATTCCAGTGACCACCCTCTGAGACCTGCCTACGAGGAAAGATCGAAACCATTTGAGGACTGTACCTGACAGTCCACAAAGGAATCACAGGGGCTCCAAAAGTGCCCCATAGTTCACAGTGTCAAAGGCTGCTGAGAGATCAAGAAGGACCAAGATGGTACAAGTCTTTTGCTCTCTCTCCATTAGGAGGCCATTAAGTACCCGAACAAGGGCAGTCTCTGTGCTATGCCCTTCCTAAAACCAGACTGGAGAACTTCATAAACATTGTGAGTTACAAGGTTATCATCCAGCTGCAATGCAACCATCTTTTCAATAACCTTCCCCGCAAAAGGAAGGTTAGAGACAGATCAGTATTTAGCTGGATCATCAGGAACCAAGGAGGGTTTTCTAAAGAGTGGTCGAATGACAGCCTTCTTTAGGGAATCTGGAAAGACTCCCCTCTCCAGGGATCTCCATAAAATTTCAGCCAAAATTGGCAGATAGCATCTACACAACCCACTAACAGGTGAGTAGGGCCTGGATCCAAACTACAACAGGTTGGGCACAAAGTCTAGATGATCTTTACAATGTCCATGAATTCCAGTCGGCTGAAATCAGTCCAGACAGACCAGGTGCTCACTACCTCCCATCGACCTCCGCAACCCCTCATTGAGGGAGCCGGGTCGATTCCAGCCTTAATGCTGGCAACCTTATCTGCAAAGAACCGAGTTAGCTCATCACATTTATTTTGTGAAAATGCTCTTCCAGACTGAAGACGGATTGGATTGCACAATCTGTCGACGGTTTGAAAGAGTTGAGACAGTCGATTTTGCATAGCAGAAATCTCCCTGGACAGGAACTCTGTCTTCTTATGGGAGATTTCTGATTGATAGCCCACATAGTGTTCCATCAATCTAAGCCTGTCAGCATCAAGGCTGGACTTCAGCCATGCTCTCTCCAGCCTTCGACCAACCCGCCTCAACTCCTTCAAGGACCTATCATACCAAGGGGTACTTGGGTGAAGAGTGAGTGGTAGAACATGAACAGGAGCAATCAAATCCAGGGTATCTCCCACTGCCTTATTATAGGCTAGTACTAGATTCCCCAGATTTGTGCTTTCACTCAGCAATTCTGATAGGTCAAGAACAACTGACAGACCCTCTGGGGTAACCCCCTTTAAGGTCGGTACCGGACCATCTCTGAAGGGGTAGGTCTATTTGGGGGGGCCCCAAAACTGAACCGTATGGTATGATGGTTGGACCAACAGACTGGTTCCATGCCAAGGTCAGAGATCTCCATCCCCAGAAGGAACAGCAGATCCAGTGAGTGACCTCCTATATGGGTAGAGGAGGTAACAACCTGTGTAAAGCCCAGCATTGTCATTAGCTGGAGGAGATTTTGACCAAACTGTGAGAGTTCAACATTGACCCAGGCATTGAAATCCCCCAGAATTATCCATCTGGGAGACTCCAATACCATGTCAATGATGAAGTCCACAATCTCCTGCAGGAATAAACCCCCATCACCTGGTGGATGGTAAATGAGGAGTATCCTGCAACCTACACCCTCTCCCATGATACACCCAATGGATCTGGTGAGTCCTACTGGAACTTCCGCACAGCTCAGTTTGTTTTTTAAAGAAAATGGCTACACTCCCACCCCTGCGATCCAACCATGGGCAGTGAATCACCAAGAACCCAGCTGGAACTGCAGAAGCCAAAATTGAGCCTGCATTTTCATCCAGCCAGGTCTCAGTGATGCATGCCAGATCCACCGTTTCAACAAGATCAACAATAATAGCTGTCTTGTTTTTGATGGACCTGGAATTACATAACACTGCCCAGGTTAGATGAGATGCTGAGGAAGACCTCGGCTCCTGACCAGCATTAATTGCTGGGCCCTTGGGTACGGGAACAAAGCAGGGATTACCCCTGTTCTAGCACCATTTCACCCCAGGGTGTCACCTGGTCCCTACCACCCCAATTCATCCCCCCCTTTCCATTCCTCCACCAGGCCCAGTTCCCCACCCCTTCCTATTCCTCCTAGCAATTCCATGGAACTGACACTTATAGACCTCAACTGGAAGATAGGGGCAGTCAAAAGGGCACAGCTCCCTGAGCCTGGTGGAGGAATACTGCCTGACCATTTTTTGGCTACCCCAGCACATTGTAAAAACAATAACAATCCCACATTTAATAACTTAATCCATCCCAAACCAACTAAAATAATTAATGATCCAAAATAAAATATAAAATATGTAACGAAAACAAAATCAGCAAGTAGATAGAATTACAAATCATATACCCTCTACCATCAATAACAACAATAAAGTAAAAACCCAATCAAATAAATAATAATATGAGTCACTGTTAGGTGCAGTTCTGCAAAAGCAATTATATAATACTAAATTTGGAGAACTGGGGCTCTCACTCCCACTCAAAAATAAAGTGTCCAGTTACTGTTCTCTCACCACAGCAGTAATCAGTAAAATTGAAGATATAAATCCAGAAGCCCTTTCACTGCCTCAATAATTCAGCAGCCAAATAACAGCTAGCCCATAGATCACCATAGGGTTCCACCATTTTGGCTCATTTTTTCCAACACAGTCTCTTTCTATCCCAAGTGAGGGAGCCAATTTATCCACAGCAGCACTTTAAACAAAGGACCTGCTATCAGAGCAGGTCTACAATCTGCCCAGCACAAATCCTCCCGCTGCGTTTGAGCCCCAGAGCTGACGTGGTCCCACAACAGCGTCATTCTGACGGGCCCCCAAGGTGGAAGAAAGCTACACCCACCAGTGAGCTCTCACCCAACCCTCTTACTCCTGGGAGGATCAGGCCAGTCTGCAGTCCCAAACCCCATCTTCAGGCCAATGTTAATGATGAAAAGTCCGCTGAAAGAATGCCTTGAACGAACAGGCAGCAGTCACCTCCAATTCATTCAGAATAACAACATAATTCCTTAATAGTTGTTTTTATGGCAGCCAAACAATCAGGGCCCTAGGGCATCAGATGGTTTGCAGCTAGCCCAAACCGAACCCCCCCACCTGGGTTAGAGCCCTGTAACAGAGTGATCCTACAACTGCTCCATACTGAGAGTTCCCTGAGATGAACAAAGATACAACACCCTCCAGTGGGCTCCTGCTCAGCTCCTCACCCCCCTGAAAGCTCAGTTTGAACCACTGTTCCCCAGTCAGAAACCCCGTCCCAGCCAAATTGCACAGCAGCAATTAAATTAAGGAAGCAAGAGTGAAGCTCCAAGGTTAAGATCCAGAAGCAAATGATTTGATACCTTTTAATGGACCAACATAGATGTAACAACAAGAACAAAGTGCTCTAGCTTTCGGACCAACCAGTCCTTCTTCAGAAGCTCATGGCAGTTGTTTAGAAAATACAGTACTTATAACAGCTAGATAATGCAGAGAAATACAGAAAAAATCCCCATTGGTTTAAAATACTCATTTAAAAAAAAAAAAAACAGAAGATGATGTCAGAGAAGTTTAACAGTACAATACTGCCTTCAGCCAGAAGCAACCTTGGGTTAAACGTGCTTGGTGGAACACACATACAAAGAATCCTACTGCATATAAATTTAATTGACATAAGATAACACTGCTGAAGCAGATAACTCCTAAAGCAAGCTATGAGTGTCACAGTTAGTATAAGGATGTGATTACTGAAAGGCAACCCCACCAGATTAAAGACAAATTAAGATTTTTATAGGCTCCATGAAATTTCAATGTTAGCATTAAAGACAAGAATTTACCAGTAAAGTTGTCTTAAAAATGTCAGTGCACACTGTGTGATGTGTAAACCCTAGCTGGACCTGTCACCCAGCTGTATTCTCAAGCCAGGTATAAGGCCCAAGAAATTTCAAAAACCTCAGGACTATATAAATGATAATTTAAATATAAATTGATAATATTAGTGTCAAACAAAAAACTCTAGTCAAGGAACCTCAAGGAATTAAGACCATGTAGCCTGATATGTACTGATGTCAATATATACTGAGAATATAGCAACTTGATGTACCACAAGTGTCTAAGGAATCTGAAAAAGAGATAAAAATGTAATTTCTCTCCTCCTCTTCATACAAACAATACAACCTAACCCACCCCACATCTCAATAATGTGGGAGGGGAGATACATAGCTTAAAGGAGTTGTTGTCTCTCTCTCTCTCTCCCCCCCCTCTCTCTCTCTCTCTCTCTCTCTCTCCCACAGAGACACACACACTCACACACACACACACTCTCTCTCTCCTAGTGAACCTATATTAACTTCAGTCACTGCAATTGTTCCCCAAAGGAATTCAACTTGTCTTGAAATCCTGAGTAAAAGGGCTTATGTCTCCTAATATATACAGAGTAAAAATGTAACGCTGTGTAACTGTACTACTATCTGCAATGTAACATTTCCGATGATACTAGATAGAACTACCATGAAATAAACCTGCCAATTCTCCCCAGGATAAGGTACTAGAAGTAAATATAAAGTATATATGTAAGACCAGAGGTCTAACATAACTACATATCCACAAATTACTACAATATTAGCCTAATGAAAAAAGATCTGAGCAGGACCCCCATGCAAATGAGATCACACACCCCAATATGTACAGAGTTACAAAAATTATATATAACTGTATATGATAACATTCCTGTATGTAGACTAGCAGGCTGGGTAATCTGAATATGGTGCAAAGGAATCACCCCCCCCCCAGGCAAAGATAAAAAGTAAGGAGGAATTAATATTCATTATATGTGTGAAATAAGAATAGTAACACATTATAACTCCATGTATCTAAATAGAGACTTACCTCAATGTGACAGCAAGCCCCACATCTGTTATATCACATACCTCACAATACATACCCACACACATACATACACACACTCATACACATCCCACACATGCTGAAGTCCTATAATATGTCAGTTTGAAGAAGAAACGGTCTGTGGATGTTAGTTTCTGTAGAGTCCCATAAAGCCAAGATCAACGTTCATCCCATCTGCTACCATATTGAGATGTAAAATAAGTTTAATCTCAAGAGCTCGTCTCTGTTGTGTGTTTTTGAGATTTCCTTTTAAGACCATTACTGACATATCTGAGACTGAGTGGTCAGGCTGGGAGAAGTGGTGCCCCACTGGTTTTTCACTCATCTCTCCTCTAATAGTATGTCTGTGCGAGTTCATCCTAGTGCGGAGCTGTTGGCGTGTCTCTCCTACATAACCTGTTTGTGGACATCTCTTGCACTGAATGAAATTAACAACATGTCGTGACATGCATGTATAACTCCAATGCACCTGGAATTGTCTGTTTGTGATGTAGTAACCACAAAAGTCCGAGGTGAAATGAGCCCACCAAGTCTTACAGGGGCGTTAATTGCAGGTCGTGTGCCATTGTGTGACATGGTATTCTGTTCAGTGGAAAGTTTGCTCTAATAATTAGGCTGGATAAATTTGGTGGTTGTTTAAAAGATAGTAGTGGGAGTTCACTAAAAAATACAATTAAGGTTTCATCCTCACTAAATATTGGGTGGAATCTTTAATAATCTTCACTTGAGCGTTCAAGGTCTGGATGATATGTGACTACCAAGGGTATTCTGTCTGTAGCTGTCTTTTCTTTATATTGAAGTAGTTGTTGTCTTGGTACTTGCGTTGCCCGTTCTGTTATCCTGTCAATTTCCCTGGAAGAGTGTCCCTGCTCAATAAAGGTGTTTTTCAACATAGCCAAATGTGTATCTCTGTCATCCTCATTTGAACAAATACGGTGACAACAGAAACTTGACTGTATATGACAGATTTTTTGTATGTGGTTGGGTGGTTACTTTTCTTGTGCAAGGTATCTCTCTGTCTGTCTGTTGGCTTCCTGTAAATACATGTATATAAGGTTCCATCATAATGATGACTGTGGTGTCAGAAGAAGTTAACCTTGGTGGTAGAGTACTCAGGTAGTAGCTTTATAATTAGGGTGTAGATTAATAAGTTTGTGATGAAAATCTTTGAGTGCATCTGTGCCTTCCATCCAGATGATAAACAAATCATCAATGTAACGGAAATAAGCTAGTGGTTTGTGGGATACTGCCTTAAAAAATCTTCCTCCCAGTCAGCCATAAAGGGTTAGCATACTGTGGAGCCATTTTGGTGCCATTGCATGTTCCCATAGTTTGAACATAATGTTTACCATTGAGAGTGTGAAGTTCCATTCAGATGATAAAACAAATCATCAATGTAACGGAAATAAGCTAGTGGTTTGTGGGGATACTGCCTTAAAAATCTTCCTCCAGTCAGCCATAAAGAGGTTAGCATATGTGGAGCCATTTTGGTGCCCATTGCTGTTCCCATAGTTTGAACATAATGTTTACCATTGAAGTTGAAGTAGTTATGTGTAACAGCAATGGGCACCAAAATGGCTCCACAGTATGCTAACCTCTTTATGGCTGACTTGGAGGAGGATTTTTTAAGGCAGTATCCCCACAAACCACTAGCTTATTTCCATTACTTTGATGATTTGTTTATCATCTGGATGGAAGGCACAGATGCACTCAAAGATTTTCATCACAAACTTAATAATCTCCACTCTACCATAAAGCTTACCCTGGAGTACTCTACCACCAAGGTTAACTTTCTGACACCACAGTCATCATTATGATGGAACCACATACATGTATTTACAGGAAGCCAACAGACAGACAGAGATACCTGCACAAGAAAAGTAACCACCCAAACCATACAAAAAAATCTGTCATATACAGTCAAGCACTTCGTTGTCACCGTATTTGTTCAAATGAGGATGACAGAGATACACATTTGGCTATGTTGAAAAACACCTTCATTGAGCAGGGACACTCTTCCAAGGAAATTGACAGGATAACAGAACGGGCAACGCAAGTACCAAGACAACAACTACTTCAATATAAAGAAAAGACAGCTACAGACAGAATACCCTTGGTAGTCACATATCATTCAGACCTTGAACGCTCATGCAAGATTATTAAAGATCTCCACCCAATATTTAGTGAGGATGAAACCCTTAATTGTATTTTTAAGGAACTCCCACTACTATCTTTTAAACAACCACCAAATTTATCCAGCCTAATTATTAGGAGCAAACTTTCACCGAACAGAATACCATGTCACACAATGGCACACGACCTGCAATCAACGCCCCTGTAAGACTTGTGGGCTCATTTCTACCTCGGACTGTGTGGTTACATTACAAAACAGACAATTCCAGGTGCATGGGAGTTATACATGCGTGTCACAACATTTTTATTTCATTCAGTGCAAGAGATGTCCACAAACAGGTTATGTAGGGGAGAGACACGCCAACAGCTCCGCACTAGGATGAACTCACACAGACATACTATTACAGCAAGGAAGACTGAAAAACCAGTGGGGCACCACTTGTCCCAGCCTGAACACTCAGTCTCAGATATGTCAGTAATGGTCTTGAAAGGAAATCTCAAAAACACACAACAGAGACAAGCTCTTGAGATTAAACTTATTTTACATCTCAATATGGTAGCAGATGGGATGAACGTTGATCTTGGCTTTATGGGACTCTACAGAAACTAACATCCACAGACCTTTTCTTCTTCAAACTGACATATTATAGGACTTCAGCATGTGGATGGATGAGTGTGTGTATGTATGTGTGTGGTATGTGTTGTGAGGTATGTGATATAACAGATGTGGGGCTTGCTGTCACATTGAGGTAAGTCTCTATTTAGATATATGGAGTTATAATGTGTTACTATTCTTATTTCACACATATAATGAATATTAATTCCTCCTTACTTTTTATCATTGCCTGGGGGGGGGTGATTCCTCTGCACCATATTCAGATTACCCAGCCTGCTAGCGTACATACAGGAGTGTTATCATATACTGTTATATATAATTTTTGTAACTCTGTACATATTGGGGTGTGTGATCTCATTTGCATGGGGGTCCTGCACAGATCTTTTTTCATTAGACTAATATTGTAGTAATTTGTGGATATGTAGTTATGTTAGACCTCTGGTCTTACATATATACTTTATATTTACTTCTAGTTACCTTATCCTGGGGAGGGTGGCAGGTTTATTTCATGGTATTTCTATCTAGTATCCTTGGAAATGTTACATTGCAGATAGTAGTACGGTTAAATAGTGTTACATTTTTACTCTGTATGTATTAGGAGACATAAGCCCTTTTGCTTAGGATTTCAAGACAAGTTGAATTCCTTTGGGGAACAATTGCAGTGACTGAAGTTAATATAGAAAATACAAAATCACACATGCCCACACAATGCAAAGCATCATGGGCTGCATATGCAAATCACCACAGAGTGTTATGCTGGGCCAACTTTAAGCAGAATTGCATGGTGCCGAAAGGCCTCTCACACAGTTTGCAAAGGGTGCTAACAGAAGACATAGACACGTGTTTCGTCCTACCAGGACTCATCAGTATGCCTCGTCTGTTTGACACCCCAGTGGAATGGACCAGCTACCCTAAGACAGTGTGTCTTGATATGTTGTGGTGAGCCCATTAAAATAAAAAACTATTTAAAAGACAAAGAACCTCTGTGCGCAAACACTGAGGCAAGGGTTACCCCAAAGGGCATTTGGCTGGGAAGCCAAGTTTTAAAAAAATACAAAATCACACATGCCCACACAATGCAATGCATCACGGGCTGCATATGCAAATCACCACAGAGTGTTATGCTTAGGTTCACTAGGAGAGAGAGTGTGTGTGTGTGTGTGTGTATCTGTCTGTGGGAGAGAGAGAGAGAGAGAGAAAAGGGAGGCGGAGAGAGAGAGAGAGACAACAACTCCTTTAAGCTATGTATCTCCCCCACCCACATTATTGAGATGTGGGGTGGGTTAGGTTGTATTGTTTGTATGAAGAGGAGGAGAGAAATTACATTTTTATCTCTTTTTCAGATTCCTTAGACACTTGTGGTACATCAAGTTGCTATATTCTCAGTACATATCAGGCTACATGGTCTTAATTCCTTGAGGTTCCTCGACTAGAGTTTTTTGTTTGACACTAATATTATCAATTTATATTTAAATTATCATTTATATAGTCCTGAGGTTTTTGAAATTTCTTGGGCCTTATACCTGACTTGAGAATACAGCTGGGTGACAGGTCCAGCTAGGTTTTACACATCACACAGTGTGCACTGAAATTTTTAAGACAACTTTACTGGTAAATTCTTGTCTTTAATGCTAACATTGAAATTTCATGAGCCCTATAAAAATCTTAATTTGTCTTTAATCTGGGTGGGGGTTGCCTTTCAGTAATCACATCCTTATACTAACTGTGACACTCATAGCTTGATTTAGGAGTTATCTGCTTCAGCAGTGTTATCTTATGTCAATTAAATTTATATGCAGTAGGATTCTTTGTATGTGTGTTCCACCAAGCACATTTAACCCAAGGTTGCTTCTGGCTGAAGGCAGTATTGTACTGTTAAACTTCTCTGACATCATCTTCTGTTTTTTTTTTTTTTAAATGAGTATTTTAAACCAATGGGAATTTTTTTCTGTTTTTCTCTGCATTATCTAGCTGTTATAAGTATTGTATTTTCTAAACAACTGCCATGAGCTTCTGAAGAAGGACTGGTTGGTCCGAAAGCTAGAGCACTTTGTTCTTGTTGTTACATCTATGTTGGTCCATTAAAAGGTATCAAATCATTTGCTTCGAGATCTATTCTTGCAAGGACCAATACGGCAACTACTAAATCTAGGCTCCAAAGTTAATGCACTCCGGTAGCGTCTTCCAAGTCGCAGGGCTCCTAAAGTGGCATCCTCACTTCCAGAATAATATCCCTGTCCTCAGTGTTATTAAAAACTGGAATAGTTCAAAAAAAAAAGGATGCATTGTACTGTATTATGAAAGATTTAAAAGAGGTTCTACCCGGAAAGCAGCCAATGAATCAGGTCACTGCAAGGCGCATAAAAACATCAACTATCAGAGCAAGGTAATTCCCCTTGCAATACACCCCAGCATTTTGTTGACCATTGCTACTGCCTTTCTACATTGTGAGGTATTGTTCATTGCTCCCATGATGAGCACCCCCAGATCCTTCTCCTCTTCTGTTACCTACAGCTGCACTCCCCCCAGATGGTGGCTTCTTCTCGGACTTTTTGTTCTGAAGTGCAGCACCTTGCATTTTTTTCATTGAACCCCAGCTGCCATCTATCAGACCATGCCTCCAGACTTGCAAGATTCTCCTGTAGCCGCCGCCACCCCCCGATCATCCACCACCGCTCCCCTCTTGGTGTCATCTAGAAATAGGCTGATTGTGCTGCTAATGTCCTCCGAGATGTCTGCAATAAATATGCCAAACAGCACTGGGCCCAAAACTGAACCTTGTGGAACACCACTTGTCCCAGGCTTAGGAGATGAATATTCTCCACCTTCCACCACTCTCTGCTGCCTATCTTTTAGCCAGTTCTCCAACTACCCACCAGTTTTGCTCCTGCCCCTGTGCCCTGTAGCTTGATTCCAAGTTTCCTATGTGGTACTGAATCAAAGGCCTTATTGAAGTCTAGGTACATGACATCTACCACATGGCCCCTGTCAATTTGGTTAGTCATCCAGTCATAGTATTCCACCAGGTTGGTCTGGCATGACCTGCCCTTGACAAAGCTATGCTGTTTCCCGTCCTGCACCCCGTTCACCTCCAGTAGTGTCACTAGCCTATCCTTTAGGATGGTCTCCATTAGCTTCCCCACTATGAATGTTAGACTTACTGGCCTATAGTTCCCTGGTTTGTCCTTGGGTCCACTCTTGTGGAGGGGAACCACGTGAGCCAATATTCAGTCCAGAGGTATACATCCTGTGTCTAGAGATGAATTAAATAAGTCTGCCAAGTGTCATGCCAAGACCTCTGCCAGCTCCTTCAGCACTTTCGGATGCACTCCATCCGGTCCTGGAGCCTTGTCTACCCTGAATGCCCTTAACCCCTCCAGCACCCTCCCTACTGTGATTTCACCATCTGTCACCCCCATCTGTTTCTATACTTCCTCCTACTGTGGGTAGCACCCCTTCCTTTTCTTTCATAAAGACTGAACAGAAGTAGTCGCTGAGCACTTCTGCCTTTTCACCCCCTTCTTCCACCCATCCCACCTCCTTCTTATTTCTTACAATTTGGTCCTTACAGCTTCTTTTCTCCCTGATGTACCTAAAGAAGTCTTTCTCCCCATTTTTTATGCCCTGCACCAGCCTGAGTTCCCTTGCTGCCTTGGCTGCCCTTACCCCTCTGGTCACTTCCTTTGCTTCTTTCAGGTATTCCTCCCTATCATCCTCCCTCCCCAATTTTCTGTATCTCCTGTAAGCTGCCCTTATAACACATGCCAGGGTGTGTGGTCATAATGAAATAATGCGCACCTCAGGTGCTTGGTGGACATGAGGCGTAGCTGAGAACTGCATCATTCCCTTATGACCTCACACCCTTGAGTGTGTTATCTCACTTATAAAATGGGCTTTGATTTGTTAAAAAATATGTTGTTCAAGAGAGGTGAGTGGTTATAAGAAAATATACAATGGAGTTTATTTTTCCAAGATTCTAATTGGCTACTGAGGGTCTTTGCCCTTGGGTAAATCCTACAATAACCCATGAATAAAGATCCAGTAACCCTTCATCAACAAGAAATGTAAATCAATCCGACCCCCTGAAAATCAAACCATTAACACCACCATATTGATTACCCACTAAACCGTGACACAAAAGCAGGACCTTCAAAGAAGGACTGGAGTTAACAAGAACAAAAAGTGACATCGAAGCAGTCAAAACCCCAACTCACATTACACAAAGAACTTCAAATCTTTAGTCCCTCCCCAGCCATAATTGATTCACTGTTACTTCAGCACTCTGTATGACCACACCTGTACTCACTTACACCGCTGACACTATGATATCTCACTGACTGAACACTGGCAGCCACTCACAGCGTGTGCTAGCTACTATCTCTCTCTCTCTCTCTCTCTCTCTCTCTCTCTTTCTCTCTCTCTGTGATATGCTTATCTACAGAAACACTCACATTTCCCACTGTGGTCTTACTAGGTGTCAGCGTGGCTCAGTTGGTAGCACATCTGCCTCTGGACCAGAAGGTCGTGGGTCCTCATCCCACACTGGGATTGGACTTGCACCTAAAATCACTGGCATCTGAGTGCAGTATTGGGGGGTGCTGTACTGCTGGGGTGTGCCATCCTTCAGATGAGATGTTAAACTGAGGTCCCTTCTGCCCATTCTGGTGTTGTCCTGGTGGGTGTCCAGGTGGGAACATTCCCGGTGTCCTGGCCAACATTCCCCTTCCCATAAAACTGGTTCATGCAATTATCCAGGCTGTGTGTGGGTGATGATGTGCGATATGGCCGCCACCACACATCCAGTCACATCACTACCAGTCTAGCATTGCCTGTAAAGCGCTTTGGGATACACAGTGTATGAAAAGCACTATATAAATGCTGATTCTTCTTCTTCTTCTAAAAAAAAAAACATTAATGAGATTAAAACAAACATCCCAGCAACTGTGTGTGTGTGTGCGTGTGTGATATATGCATGGTGTGGGAGATGACCTGGTTCACCAAGTCAGGACTTATTATGAACACAAAAAAAACCAAATTGATGCATTTTGCATCTAAACAAAAGCAAATTGATGATATAGAAATACAAATTGATATCAGCAAAGACTTGGAAACCAATATTTTTCTTAGGAGTTACCTTTGATGACCACATGTCCTTTAAAGAACATGTGGTCAACTTACTATGAAGGGTAAATAAGAGAACAGGAGCCTTGCACCAAACAACAAAATGTCTAGGTAAGAATAATTGGAAAAAAGTGGCAAAACAACTAACCCAACTTGTATTAACTTACAGTGAACTTATTTATCGGACCACAAACAGACAACTATTGACTAGATTAGATAGGACACACTATAAATTGACAAGGTACGTATTACAATGTAATCCCATAAGTCACCACTGTACTTTATTATTTCTATTACAGTGGTAATCCTTAGAGATTAATTATATTAGATTGTGGCAGAAACTAATATATAATCATCATGCTTTCCACCCAAATCACTATTACTCTCGTTATTACTCAGCTACTAAGGTGGAAGTAGGCTTCTAGCCCATTGGGACCACCTTCTCCACACTTGGTGGGGGATATTAGCCTTCCCTTTGAAGTAGGTAATCATCCAGTGCTTTTTCAAGTTGTACTTTATTTCTCACATCCGCTATGTTGTAAGGGAGAACATGTGACATTTCAGAGGCTCTAATTGCAAAAAAGTGTCTACATTTCTTTGTTGTGGATTTTGGAATGAGAATCTGTTTCTTGTGGGATCTCAAGTTTGCTGTTTTGTTAATTTGACCACTTTTACATCCCTTCATAAGATCCTGATCATTAAGAATGCTGTACAGCAAAAGCAGATCCCCTCTATCTCTCCTAAGTTGGAGATCATAGAACCCAAAGGCCTTTAGCCTGTCTGGATAGGGCAAGTTGGTGAATCTTGGGATAAGCTTAGGGGTTCTACGCTGTAAGCTTTCAATAATTTTTTTGTCTTTTACAAGGCAGGGAGCCCAGAATGACAGCATAGTCCATGTGAGGTCTAATGAATGACTTATAAAGTGGCATAATGCAGGCTTCATTCCTGCACAAGAAAGTTCTTTTAATAGCATTAATCAATCGGTTTCTGGGAAGTGTAACACACCTGCATTGGTTACTTTGTGTTAGCTGGCTGTTTATTATGACCCCTAAGTCTTTTTCACTAACTACTAAGTTAATTTTAGTTCCACATAAAAAATATGTGGTGTTTGGACTTTTGGCCCCGATGTGAATGACTGAACATTTATCTGTCTTAAATTCCATTTTATTTGAATAAGCCCAGTTTTCAATTGTTTGCAAATCTGATTTAAATTGGGATATTTATATTTCCGTATCAACCTCTGATGACATTTTGGTGTCTTCTGCAAATCTGGTAATTGAGCTATTTACCATTATGTGTAAATCACTAATAAAAATGCCAAACAAAAGCTATGTTACAAAAATATTGTTCCCTAAGGAACAATTGACCTCTGAAGACTCTAGATGAACAGCATGTGTGATAAAAATTTAACCACCACTTACAAGGATCAAACACAGGGAAAGAACATTGTGTTCACAGGCAACTAGATACTGGAATATATTACCATATACAATCCATACAGCAACATCATATGCATTATTTATTCAGGAAATAATTGACCTTAATCATTTTAATGTCTAGTGGTCAGTCTTCTGCATTTTTGTACTGATTGATTGCATATTACTGTGACTCTATTAATTGTTATTTGTAATTTTGCTTATAGAATCATATTGCTAGTGTTCGTCTAACTGGTATTAATGTGTTTATGTACCGGTAACTTATAGACCATAGCACTGTCTTGTAAACTGGGTCTAATGACCTAATATGACATGATTATGTCATATTTTTCATTAGGTCATATTTTGGTCATATTTTTAATGAATGGTTGAAAAAATGGTGTGGAGAACAGGAGTTTGGCTTCATTGGGGACTGGGGTTCCACCTGAAGGGACACCAGCCTATACTGGCAGGATGGCCTGCATCTGTCCAGGAAGGGAACAAGTCTTTTGAGCAATAGGTTTAAATGCTTCACTGGCAAGCTTTTAAACTAGTCAAGGGGAGGCACTGAAAAGCAGCAGGAAAATCCCAGCCTCCCTACAAAACAGGGTACTAAATGAGAAAAGACCGAAGTAGAAAGGTCAGTGGGGATGCTGCAACAGAAGGTAAAGCCATCAAAAATGGAGAGCAATGAGTACCAATGCCTTAGTCTGAGTAACAAGCTTCCTGAATTAGTGGCCTGATGGAGAAGGAACATCTGGATATCATGGCAGTCACAGAAACATGGTACATAAAACCATGACTGGATGTAAACATACCAGGATACATTATCTACAGGAGGGACAGGAGGGTAAAAGAGGAGGAGGAGTAGCTTTACATAAGGGAAGGAATAAAAGCAACCGAACAAAAGGGAAAACTGGGAGGAGAAGAAGCACTGTGGGTAAATTTGGAGACCAGCAATGGAACCACAATCCACACAGGGGTTGTATACAGACCCTCTTCTCAGGGGGAGGAAATGACAAAGAAATGATAGAAAGTATACTTAGAATGGCAGAAAAAGGGGAGATATTGCTGATGGGTGATCTGAATATGCCAGATGTTAACTGTAGTGCAGTTGCAGCAGCCACTTCGAAGAGTGGGGTTATTCTAGATGCCCAACAGGGGGCATGCCTTAGACAACTAGTATTGGAGCCCACTCAAGAGGGAGCAATCTTAGACCTGGTTCTCTCAAATGGAGAAGAAGAGAGGATCACAGATGTAGAAGTGGGTAGCCATCTGAGAACTAGCGACCATCGAACAGTATGGTTCACAATAAACACAGCAATAGAGTCAAGTCATACAAAGGCAAAAGTACAGGACTTTAGGAGGGCTGACTTTGCCAAAATGGGTGAGTGCCTAAGGAATGCACTAGCAAATGGGCAGGAAGGAGGGGTGGAAGAACAATGGGAATAATAAAACTGCCATCACAGAGGTAACAAGCCTTTGTGTGAAGCAAATAAACAAAATGAAATGATGTAAGAAACCACTATGGTTCTCAAAGGAAGTGGCAGTGAAGGTTCAAGAGAAAAAGAAAGCATTCAGGAAGTACAAGGAATCGCAGAAGGAGCAGGACAGAGAACTGTATCAGTTAAAGTAAAAGGAAGCTGGGAAGGCAGTCAGAACAGCAAAGGCCCAAACCAAGGAAAAGATAGCCAACTCAGTTAAGAAGGGGGATAAACCTTTATAGGTACATCAGGGAGCAAAGGAAGACCAAGGAAGGGATAGTGAGGCTTAATAAAGGGGAAGGAGGGAGGTGGGCAGAGGGTGACTGAAAAGGCAGAGATACTAAACAAATATTTTTGCTCAGTATTTACAAAGGAAGAGGGGAGGTACCTAAAACAAACAGTAGAAACACTCTGGATACAGAAGTTGATACCAGCCCATTTACAGAAGAAAGGGTCTGAAAGAACTCTTAAACTGAAGGTGGCAAAGCAATGGGGCCTGATGGGATTCATCCCAGAATTATAAAAGAACTAAGAGTAGAACTAGTGACACCGCTGACTACTCTCTTTAACAAATCATGGGAGGATGGGGTGGTACTCGAGGACTGGAGGAGGGCAGATGTGATTGCCCTTCACAAAAGTGGGAGCAAGGCAGAAGCAGAAAACTACAGACCTGTTAGTTTAACCTCAGTGGTAGGGAAAATGATGAAATCACTTCTGAAGGAAAAAATTGTCGATTATCTAGAGACCAGAGGGGCACAGGACCCAAGGCAGCATGGATTCACAGCAGGAAGGTCATGCCAGACAAATCTGATAGATTTCTTTGACTGGGTGACCAAAGTAGTAGATCAGGGAGGAGCTGTGGACATGGCCTACCTAGACTTTAGCAAGGCATTTGACACAGTCCCACACAAAGATTAATATACAAGTTAGCCAGCCTGGGAGTGGGTCTCAAGATGACAGCCTGGGTAAAGAACTGGCTGGAGAATAGGACACAGAGAGTACAGTAAATGGAGTCCACTCTGGAAGAAAAGGGGTTACTAGTGGGTACCGTATGTTCAGATTAGGACCAGTCCTCTCAATGTCTTTATAAGCGACATTGCAGATGGACTGGTAGGAAAAGTATGTCTTTTTCAAGATGACACAAAGATCTGCAACAGAGTTGATGCACAAGGTGGGGTGGAAAGGATGAGAAGGGACTTGACAAGGTTAGAGGAATGGTCAAATGCATGGCAGCTTAGAGTCAATGCTAAGAAGTGCAAGGTAATGCACCTGGGAAACAAAAACCCAGGGGAAGAGTACACAATGGGAGGTGAGATACTAACAACAACAAAAATGGAAAGGGACCTGGGGATAGTCATATCACATGACCTAAAGGTGGGCAAGCAATGTGAGAGGGCAGCAAGGAGTGCTGGGGGGATACTGGGATGCATAGGGAGAGGCATCACCAGTAGAAAACAAGAAGTTATTATCCCTCTGTACAGACAGCTGGTCAGACCCCATCTGGAGTATTGCGTGCAGTTCTGGAGACCCCATCTCCACAAAGACATAGACAGGATGGAAGCTGTCCAGAGGAGGGCAACTAAAATGGTGCAGGATCTGCACCGGAACACATATGAAGAGAGACTTAAGGAGCTTAATATGTATAGCCTCGAGGAAAGGAGGGAGGGGGACATGATAAAACTTTCAAGTACCCTCAAGGAATCAACAAAGTCCAAGAGGGCAGCATCTTTCAAAACAAGAGGTGTGCAAGAACAAGGGGAACAATTTGAAGATAGAGGGGGTCAGCTCAGAGGTAATGTAAGAAGTATTTTTTCATAGAGAGGGTTGTGGATGCATGGAACGGCCTTCCGGAGGAGGTTGCAGAGTCAAAAACAGTGGTGGAATTCAAGCATGCATGGGACAGTCATAAGGCAATTCTAGGGGGTGGGGGCAGAAAGAAGTAGGCTGTTGGTTAACTAGGATCTGCAGCTTATCCATTAGGTAGGGAAATGGGCAGACTGGGTGGGCCAAGCGGTCCTTATCTGCCGTCAAATTCTATCTTTCTATGTTTCTAATCAAAGGTCAGGTGATGTGCTTCAACCAATGTGGTTACAGGATTTCATTAGCCCATTTTATAAGATAGAAATGTTATTGTTTTTCAGGGTAATAAATAGGGTTGATAATGAGGAACTTCTTAAGGGCTAGGAGGGATCAACCATAAAGGGGCATGGGTATTAGCTGATGGGAAACAGGATCTGGAAGGAACTGAGTAAGTATTTCTTCATGGAAAGGGTGGTGGGCAAGTGAAACAGTTTACCTTTAGAGGTGTTGGAGATGGAGGCTGTGGAGAGCATCAAGCAGGAGTGGGAAAGACATAAGGTACTTTTACGATATGATGGGAAAGGTGAGAGAGGAGGATGTCAGTACACACACAACACTAAGCTGGGGAGCCAGGTTAGGTATGAATAGAACAGACACAGTGGACTCTAATCTTTTTCTGACTGTAAAATGTCTCTGTTTCTGTGTAAATGTCTGTGACTAGCTTAGGGTTACCACCTGTCCCTATTTTCGCAGGACAGTCCTGATTTGGGCAGCTGTGTCCTGCAAAAAAACATGAAAAATACTATATGTCCTGACTTTGTAGCAGTAAAAATAGTTTCTAATTTTCCACTAAATTGTTGCAGAAAACTATCATATCTTAACTAAAATACCTTACAATGATAAGAATCAATAGAAGCAACTAAGAAACTACAATACTTAGCCTTAATTCTGATTATATAGAGAAAATACATCTGTTGTATTGGTCGAGGTTACGTACTGTCCTGCGAAAAATCTTGTTTCAGTAAGAAATGTCCCACTTTGGGCTTCTTAAAAGGTGGCAACCCTAGACTAGCTGTGCATTCCCTCTAAATTTCTTTTACAATTTTTGGCCAGGAAAGGCACACTAAGCCAAAGTTTGTTTACAGGTGCATCCTGGGAGCACAGTGATGTTAACATAGATACATACAATTTGTCAGCAGATAAGGACTGCTTTGCCCATCTAGTCTGCCCAGTCATCCTACCTTTGTTTATACTGTAGTCTTAGCTGTGTGATTTGCTTATGGTCACAAAGTATGAAAGTGGTGTCTATAGTATTCAAACCCAGTTCTTCAGGGTTGGAGCTCAGTGATCTTAACCACTACTCTATTTTCATTTTCGTATACCTGTATCATGTTTGTAGTTCCTGTTTGGGCCACTTCTGGAAAAGGGACACTGTCCCTGCAAGCCTACCTCATTAACATATTATATCAATTCATCACAAAAGAAAGAAAGAAAGAGAGAGAGAAAGAAAGAAAGAAAGAAAGAAAGAAAGAAAGAAAGAAAGAAAGAAAGAAAGAAAGAAAGAAAGAAAGAAAGAAAGAAACAAACAAACAAACCCCTTTCATATCTGCAGCTCACTCTGCAATGCAGCACTCCTTTTATACACTGGCTATGAGTAAGGCTCAGTTGGCTGCCAGCTGCCTCTGGGCTACAAGGTCATGTGTTCTAGTTCCACACTGGGACTCAGAGTCATACACCAAAGCCTGTCAATCTGGTGGAGTACAGGGGGGAGGAGCAGCACTGCTGAGCATGCCGTCCTTTGGATGAGGTAATAAATGGAGAGCTCCTCGGCTCGACTTTGGTACTATACTGCTGTGTGGTGTTCTTTCTTGAGGTCAGACAAAAGAGGGAAGATATGATAGAGACCTTCAAGTTCCTGAAAGGAATGAACAGGGCAAACTGTGAGGAATTGTTCAACAGAAGTAGCAAATTCAGAACAAGAGAACATGGGTGGAAGCTGTCGGGGGGAAGGCTCAGGAGGAACATGAGAAAATGTTATTTTATGGACAAAGTGGCTGAACCATAGAAGAGTATAGTAGCAGAGGGGATGGGCACCAAAACAACTAATTATTTCTTTCAAGCACGGTTGGAACAGAGTTAAAGGGGTTAGTATTTATATCAGTGTCAGTGGCTCAGCAGGTAGCACACTTGCCTCTGAGGCCAGGAAATCAAAAGGCTATGGGTTCTATCTCCACACTAGGCACTTGGGTAGAATCCCAGTACTGACACTGTAGTGCAGCATGAGGTGGGTGCTGCACTTCTGAGGTGCCATTTTTTGGATGAGCTGTTAAACCGAGGTCCCATCTACCTGTTCTAGTAGTAGTTCAGGTGTATGTTAAAGATCCCATGGCACTTCTCGAAAAGATTAGGGAAATGTTTTATTAACATTCAAAAACAGAACTGAGTTATCTACAGTACAAAAAAAAAAAAAACTATGTACAATTATTAAATAGAACAAATCATATAAAACTGTATTAATGTTATACCAAATGAAAACAGAAAATAATTTTTACAGCATAATTCAAACACTACCTCATACTTCAGAAATATGTAGCAAGAAATAGTTTCTGCTGTTTTCCTGCTTGACATAATACTATCCTATTGATGCCAGGAAGGATTATACACAAACTTCATTTATTAGATGCTTCCATCCACTCTATCCATTTTTCTACCCCACCCAGTCTATTCCTTTCCATAATATATTACACATTGCCTCACCCATTTTAGACTTTCCATACTGATACACTTTATTAAGTTTAGCTTGTAATTTAAACACCATGTCCTGTAGTGTAATTTCTTCTCCCTGTAGAAATCTCTGACCTCTAACCTGCCATATTGACCATTTTATGCATGCCAATATTACATATACAGTATTTTTCTTCCAAACCAGCCATTTCCCAGTTAACTGCCCATGAATTAAGCCAGCAATAAGACACAACAAGGTGTGGGTTATGGCCTGATAAGAGCATGCCACATGTGCTCTATAAGGCACGAGGCTCTTGCGCTGACTGACTTTAGTACTTGGGCATGCTCTTATCAGATCATAACCCACACCTTGGAATGTCTTATTGCGCTTATAAAATGGGCAAAAATATTTTAGACAAGAGTCAGTTAAATGTTGAAAGTAGTTAATTTTTTTAAAGCATTTCATTTTTTTTTACTTTTACAAGAAAAATAGTCCCTTTATGGTAACATGAATTGCAATGAACTGTAAAGCTTTTATGAGGCAACCTAGTTTTTAACTACAATGGGAATGTTTTTAATATATAGAATATTTTAAAACTGTTTTTAAAATTACTAGGACTTGTTTTGTAACAGAAATAAGTTAAGTTTCGGTTCATGAGGTTATGGAAGTGGAGCTCCGTTTTCATGATTTTTTTTGTTGTTGTTGATGAACTGCAGTTTTTTCATGCTGCAGTTCTGAATAATAGATTAGGTGTTTTTTGTCACTTTTGTGCGCATTTGGAAGATTAATGCTTTCGGTTCTTTCTTCCTGGTTTATGTAGTTGAGATCTCGTTTTTCGCAGGATTCGCCGGTCGTCGAGTGTGCTGTTGCAGGCAGGATGCAAGTGTGATGGAGGGTCGAGGATGTGAAGATTCTTCCAGGGTGTGTGTTTGTTTTCCTTCTTTTTGTTTCAGGGCCAAGATATTGCTCCATTGTTTCACCAATGCTTGCATCCTGCCTGCAATGCCACACTCAACCACCAGCAAATCATGCGAGAACGAGATCTTGACGCTGCAAACCAGGAAGAAAGCATCAAAAGCATTACAGTTTTCCAAACGATTCACAGAAGAGACACAATTGGCTTCTGGTATGTCCGACATTCAGGCTGAAGTTCAGTAGCAGATTTTTCTTGAATCGCCACTTCTCTGTCAGGAGTGAGAGCGGTTTGAAATGCCATGCTTGTCAGTGCTGATTTGCGGTTGTGCGCTTTCTGTCAAGATGCCTACTTGGCTGTTTTCTGTGGCAGAGTTTGGGGTAGCCCAATATATGAGTGCTAGAGAGTGGGCACCTACAATAACAGCGACCCAGTCCCTGGTGCATGTGTCCAGGGCTACAGCAGGTAGGGTGGCCGGATGGGAGGGGTTGGCGAATATAGCAACAGGATGTCACTATATGTACTCGTGCGGGGGAGGAGTAAGCATGAACAGCAAGGGGCAAGATGGAATGTGAGGGGTGGTGCTGTGGTGGGTTGCCAAACCAACCCTGTGGTGTGATGGGTGGGTTGGCAGCACTGGTCAGCAGGGTGCTGTGCTCGGGTCCAGGCACTGGTGCACTTTTGTTGCACCTGGCCTGAACCTTTTTTTTTAATGTTTTCACCCCCTCGACATGCATCCCCATGGAGTTGAGAATCCTTGAGTAGGGGGGTGCAGGGGCACAGCCCCCCACATAAAACATTAAAAAAGTAAGCCCCTGGTGCCATTTTGCTGTGCGCTGGGGTGTCAGAGTGTCAAAAACATTTTCGGCACTCTTGACTTCTCAATAATGGTGATCGCCTTTAGGCTTTTGCCCTCATCACATAAACCCAAGTTTGACAGCACGGGAACAATGATATCAGAGTTGTGGTAAGGTGACTGGCTGAGGTATAGTGCAGGTAGGCAAAATATGGCTCTATAAGGACACGGGTCTGGGAGGCTCTGGACCAATCAGATTAGCCAAAATGTTTTGCCCATTTTATAAAATCACATAGGTAATCCCCGTAAACACATCTGTATTCCACATGGCATCTAATAAGGACCAAAACTGTTGTATGTATGTGCACGCAAAGAAGAAGTGTCTCATAGTTTCCACCTTAGTTCTACAATCTTCCTCTAAACACATTCTATCCTCCAGGGTCTTATGTTTGTGATTCCCTCTCACATTCAGTTTCTCATGCCCGCGCATCCTTATAGTATCTGTCATTTATGGAGGGATTTTCACCTTTACCATACTGTCTAATATTAATTTACAATCAATTGATGATTCAACACTAAAAATAGAGTCCTCATAATAACATTTTTCCAGAATCATATAATAAAACTGTTTTTTGTTCACTCTGGTGAACCAGTTTAGCTCTATGTTCCACATTCTGATGTATTTTAAGGTAGTCTATACATGCATTTGCAATATTTTTCTGCTGCATTCCATTTCCCTCTACCCCAAGCAGTAAAAAATCCTGCTTCCCAAGTCTGCATGCTTCTCATTCCTATTCCTTCCTCTCCTAATAGAAGTGGTTTTTTTTTTTTTTTTTTTTTGGATCTCTCGCCAAATATCCACCCTGGCCATGCCCCCCGGAGGTTCCTCCTATGTCAGCCGAGTCCTCCGGTCACCCCTGGCTTACCCCCCAGAGGATGGGGCCGCAGAGCTGGCTGCCCATATTCCAGCCCGCGGTCCTAGTATATGGTTGGAGGATCGGTGACATAGAGGAGACCCCCGGGGATGGCTTCATAGAGACGGAGTCCCAATCTGTATATTTTTTTTTTTTGGATGGTATGCCCCTGGAAAGCTGGACGTGCAATGACATTCGCGCACTTACGTGCTGACGTCTGCCGGCTTCCCCCCCTTGCTAGATGCGCTCGCTGTTAGACACTCAGCCTCTGCTGGGTGTCACTGCAGCGCCGCATACACCCCTCACCCACCCCGAAGGAAGGAGAGCTGTCACAGGACGCTCGATCCTTCCCTCCCCCTGCCAGCTCCCAGCGGCCCGAGTCCATTCCCGAACCCAGGTCGCCGGCGTAGTGCAAGGTGTGGCATCCCGCACCTCAACCCTCAGCGCCACCGGCCAGCCATAGTAGGGGTCTTTTATTAGTATAAAACAATTGCCAAATAAATATGCTCTTGCATATTAAGTCCTCCTTTTTTCCATGGCCTATATGTGTGGCATCTTTTCACTGGATTTAGTTGACTGCCCCACAAAAGCTGAAAAAACAAACCCATTATTTTTATCTACATTCCAAAGTTCAGGGGATAAATATGTGAAATATATAAAGAAAAATAGGGTCAATTAAGGCTTTTATTAGATACACTCTCTTTTTCCTGGTCATTTCCCAGGATTTCCAACTTTGTACTTTTATATGTGCCTCCTCATAAGCTTTATCCCAGTTTTGTTGTTCTGCCTCTTTCGTACCAAAATATACCCCTAGGATCTTTATTGAGTCTTTCGTTACTGGTATGAAAAAATCAGGATCTATGGGTTACCTAATGCTAACACTTTACTTTTTCCAGTATTCAGCTTAATTCCTGTCCCTTTACACTTATCTGAAAAAAACCTCTAGTGCTTTTTTCCCCGAATCCAAATCTGCAACTCTTATGATGCAATCTTCTGCATATGCTGTAACCTTATTGTATTGACTCCCTTAACGATCAGTGATAGGAACAAGAGCCTCCTTTTTTTCTGATATTCTTAAGATATGATCTACTCCAAAGATATACAAAATCAGACTCAATGGGCATCCCTGCCATACCCCATTTTTATAAGAATTGGGATTCCTAGATGTCCATTTACCATCGGTGTTACCTGTGCTTCTGTATAAAGCAACATTATTGGTGTAATAAAACTGTTCAGAATACCATATCACTTTAAAACTTTCCACAAATATCCATGATTTGTTGCATCAAAAGCTGTTTCTTGACCTGTAGCAAACACTTAGCCATCCAGTTTCCTACTTATACACTGTTCCATTTATTCTCTTAAAAAAATCAAGTTTTGAGTTATTTGACATCTTGGTATATCACATGTTTGTGCATCTAAAATCATTGTTTTTGCTGCTTTTGCTAGCCATACTGCAAGTATTTTTGCTAAAATGTTATCATCTGTATTTAATAAGCATAACGGTCTCCAGTTTTTTTATATTTGTTGGGTCATTTTTCTTGTATAAAAATATAATTATACCAGTCATCCTCGTCCCTATATTCCCTATGTGCTGTACTGCAAAGTAAACCTCTATCAAGATTGGAGCTAATTGTTCCATGAAGTCTTTACAAAACTCGTTTGGAATACCATCACTATCTGGCATAGTCTGTAGTGACAAATGTCTGATTGCTTCTCCTACTTCTTCCACTGAGATAGGTTTTATCATAGCCTGCTTTTCATGTTCCTACAATTCGGGAACCTTTATGTCTTCTAAAGACATTTCCTGTTTTAAGTTTCCACTACCTTGGAATGTATTTTTTACATGTTCCCGCACTATGTGCTACATTAACCAATGGTCTACAACCTGTGTCCCATTTTTATCCCTTAGGGATGACATTAATCTATGGTTAAGTTTTTGTGTCCCATTAGAGTTAACCTATTCTTTAGTACCCTTCATAGCAAATTTCTGGTTTATCTCTAAAGTACGCTCCTGCTTTTTCTGATATTCATACATTTGTGACTTAATATCATTCGGTTGATCCATTAAGTGCAATCCTGATTCCCTCATCTGTGTCAATAATTTTAAATAGTTTGCTCTAAGTCCCAAGTATTTTATATACTTTGATTTGGCTGCATTGCTTGTTAATTTGATCATCAAATCCTTGATATCTCTTTTTGTATCATCCCACCATTCAATGGAAATCTGGTATAAACATCGTATATCATGCCTAACTTCTAATAAAGTTTTTATTTCCTGTTTATAGAAATCTTCTTTCAAAATAGAATATTCATTTTCCAATATCCCCTCCCTATATGTGTATTCTGTCCTGTCCCTAATGTGGCTTTAAGTGCTATGTGATCTGAAGTCTCAAGATGAACCACCATTACCTGCAAACCCATTTCCCTTTTTGATATGAACCAGAAATCAATTTGAGTGGATAATCATCCTCTTTAAAATGTATGTGTGGGCGTTTGTCCTGATGTATCGTAAACATCACTCAATCCATTCCTATACAAAACGTTCTGCAACAAATTTGTGTCACAGAATCTTTTATGTGTTTTCCTTCCCCAATCTCTAATGGTTAAGCCACAGTTACAATCCTTTTCCCACAATACTACTTTAGATGTATTTAAGTGGGGGCTTTCTGCTCCTCAACAAAGTTGTTCTCTCCACTTTAGACTGTGGGGTATAAATATTAACTAATCTACAAGGCATATCAGAAATTACCACATCTATGATCATAGCTCTACCTGGGCAAATGTGAAGTGCTTTCAACATTTTCAGTGATACCCCTGTAAATAAAATCGCCAGCCTAGTGCCTTGCTCTTCCCCTATTGACCACAATAATGATCCCCACCTCCACTCTTTTTGTGCCTCTTCTATTTCTGGAATGGTGTGCAGCCTGGTATCCTGCAAAAAAAATATTACCATTTCCTGTTCCTAAGCAAGCATTCACTCTTCTGGTGGATAGTGGTTCCTCTATGGAGGCACCTGCAGTGGAGACCAAGGAGGATGTTGGTAACCTTCACAAAGGAGACCCACAGGAGGGTGGCATGGGACCCCACAGGGGAAGGAAACAACTCCTGTTGGGGGACTCAATCATTAGGGGGTAG
This sequence comes from Neoceratodus forsteri, assembly GCA_016271365.2. Lineage (NCBI taxonomy): Eukaryota > Metazoa > Chordata > Ceratodontiformes > Ceratodontidae > Neoceratodus > Neoceratodus forsteri. Next base: position 33,387,634 of record CM028129.1, read on the forward strand.
AAATGGGGGAGGAAGGGGAGAGGGAGGTAAGGTGCCTTCCTGGTGCCACGGCTTGGAGGGACAGGAAGCGAATCCTCAGGATCATGGGAGGAGCTGCAAGAGGGAGGGAGCTGGATGTCATTGTCCACCTAGGGACAAATGACCTGGCTAGGAATGGGATCAGAGCAGTGCAAGAGGAGTTTGAAGAGTTGGGAAGGGCCTTGACAAGTAGCGCATCTGGTAACCTTCTCGGAGGTGCTGCCTGTCTATGGCAAGGAGATGCTAGGGCACTTCTCACCAGGGAATTCAATGAGTGGTTGAAAACTGGTGTGGAGCTCAGGTTTTGGCTTCATTGGGGACTGAGGAGCCACCGGAGAGATGCAGACCTATACTGGTGCGATGGTCTGCATCTGTCCAGGGGGGGAGCCAGGATCCTAGGTGAGAGGTTTAAATGCTTCATTGGCAAGCATTTAAACTAGTCAAGGGGGGGAGGCACTGAAAAGGAGCAGGGAAATCTGAGCTTCCCCCCACAAAACATGGTGATTAGCGAGGTAAACACCAAGGCACAGAAGTTATTAGGGAGCAGAACAGATTTAAATGTAAAAAAAGGCAACGGTAGTAAGGACAGAAATGGGGCTAAAAGGGGTAAAGCTATCAGAAAGTGGAGGGTGATGAGTACCAATGCCTGTAGTCTGTGTAACAAGCTCCCTGAACTAGTGGCCTTGATGGAAGAGGGTTGCCTGGATATTGTGGCAGTCACAGAAACATGGTACACAGAGAACCATGACTGGGATGTCAACATACCAGGATACACACTCTACAGGAGGGACAGGGAGGGTAAAAGAGGAGGAGGAGGAGTAGCTCCCTGTAAAGGAAAGGATCAAAGCAACAGAACTAAAGAGTAAACAGGAAGCAGATGAGGCACTTTGGGTCACCCTGGAGACAGGAAATGGCACCACAATCTGCATGGGGGGTTGTATACAGACCCCCATCTCAGGGGAAGGGAATGGACAAGGAAATGATAGAAGGCTTTCTTAGAATGGCAGAAAAAGGGGAGATATTGTTGATGGGGGACCTGAATATGCCAGATGTTAACTGGAGCACCTTTGCTGCAGGCATATCCAAGAGCAGGGCCATTCTTTATGCCCTACAGGGGGCATGCCTCAGACAGCTAGTATTGGAACCCACTCAGGAGGGCGCAATCTTAGACCTGGTACTCTCAAATGGGGATGGAGAAAGAATCTCAGATTTAGAAGTGGGTAGCCATCTGGGAACAAGCGACCACCAAACTGTGGTTCACGATAAACACAGCCATACAATCAAGCCATACAAAAGCAAGAGTACTGGACTTTAGGAGGGCTGACTTTGGGAAAATGAGAGAGTGCCTCAGAAAAGCACTAGCAAACAGGCAAGATGGAGGGGTGGAGGAACAATGGGGAGGATCAAAACAGCCATCACAGAGGCAACAAGCCTTTGTGTAAAGCAAATCAATAAAACACAATGAAGGAAAAACGCTATGGTTCTCAAAAGAGGTGGCAGGAAGGTTAAGGAGAAAAGGACAGCATTCAAGAAATATAAGGAACACAGAAGGAGCAGGACAGAGAACTTTATCAGTTAAAGCAGAAAGAGGCTGGGAAGGCAGTCAGAATAGCAAAGGCCCAAACCAAGGAAAGGATAGTCAATTCTGTTAAGAAGGGGGATAAGACCTTTTATAGGTACATTAGGGAGTGAAGAAAGACCAAAGGAGGGATACTGAAGCTTAATAAAGCTGAGGGAATGTGGGTAGAGGGTGACAGTGAAAAAGCTGGGATACTGAATGAATATTTCTGCTCAGTATTCACAAAGGAAGAGGAGGGGGAGTTACCCAAATCAAACAAGAGAAACACTCTGAAGACAGGGGTCAATACCAGTCCATTTACAGAAGAAAGAGTTCTGAAAGAACTAATAAAATTGAAGGTGGACAAAGCAATGGGGCCTGATGGGATTCACCCAAGAATTCTAAAAGAACTAAGGGTAGAACTAGTGACACCGCTGACTACTCTCTTTAACAAATCATGGGAGGATGGGGTGGTACCTGAGGACTGGAGGAGGGCAGATGTGATTCCTCTTCACAAAAGTGGGAGCAGGACAGAAGCAGGAAACTACAGACCAGTTAGTTTCACCTCAATGGTAGGGAAAATGATGGAATCACTTCTGAAGGAAAGAATTGTTGAGTACCTAGAAGCCAGTGGGGCACAGGACCCAAGGCAGCATGGATTCACGATGGGAAGGTCATGTCAGAAGAATCTAATAGATTTCTTTGACTGGGTGACCAAAGTAGTAGACCAGGGAGGGGCTGTGGACATGGTCTACCTAGATTTTAGCAAGGCATTTGATACAGTCCCACACAAAAGATTAATTCACAAGATAGCCACCCTTGGAGTGGGTCCCCAAGTGGTAGCCTGGATAAAAAATTGGCTAGGCAACAGGACGCAAAGGGTAGTAGTAAATGGAGTACACAGTGAAGAAAGGAGGGTTACTAGTGGGGTACCACAGGGTTCAGTACTGGGACCGGTCCTTTTTAATGTCTTTATAAGTGACATTGCAGAGGAATTGGAAGGAAAAGTATGTCTCTTTGCAGATGACACAAAGATCTGCAACAGGGTTGATACACAAGATGGAGTGGAAAGGATGAGAAGGGACTTGGCAAGGTTGGAGGAATGGTCAAATGTATGGCAGCTCAGATTCAATGCAAAGAAGTGCAAAGTAATGCACATGGGAAACAAAAACCCAGGGGAAGCATACACAATGGGGGGTGAGATACTGACAACAGTAAAAATAGAAAGGGACCTGGGGGTAATTACATCAGATGACCTAAAGGTGGGCAAGCAATGTGAGAAGGCAGTAAGGAAGGCTGGGGGGATACTGGGATGCATAGGAAGAGGCATCAATAGTAGAAAACAGGAAGTTGTTATCCCTCTGTACAGACAGTTGGTGAGACCCCATCTGGAGTACTGTGTGCAGTTCTGGAGACCCCATCTCCACAAAGACATAGACAGAGTGGAGACTGTCCAGAGGAGGGTAACCAAATGGTGCAGTGTCTGCACCAGAAGATACATGAAGAAAGACTAAGAGCTTAATATGTATACCCTTGAGGAAAGAAGGAGAGAGGGACATGATAGAAACTTTCAAGCACTCAAGGAATTAACAAAGTCCAAGAGGGTGGCATCTTCCAGAAAAGAGATGTGCAAGAACAAGAGGGACAATTTGAAGATAGAAGGGGACGGCTTAGAGGTAATGTGAGGAAGTATTTTTCACGGAGAGGTTGTGGATGCATGGAACAGCCTCCTGAGGAGGTTGTGGAGTCAAGAACAGTGGGGGACTTCAAAAATGCATGGGACAGGCATAAGGCAGTCCTAGTGGGGGTAGGAGGAAGTAAGCTGTTGGTTAACTAGGATCTGCAGCTTATCTGTTAGGTAGGAAAATGGGCAGACTAGGTGGGCCAAGCGGTCCTTATCTGCCATCAAATTCTATGTTTCTATGTTTCTAACGTTACTCTTCTTTTCTCAGCTGCTTTAATACTATTGAAATTAGCTGTCATAATTCTCAAAGCAGTGTCCGTTGATAAATTAGTAAATCCATCATACAACTTCAAAACCATATCTATGTCCTTTTCTTCCTCCTTTTAGATGCAGGTTTTTCCTTCACTACTTTATCTCCCATCATTTCAGGCTGAGAAGAGGCAATAGAGGAAACATCTGATTCCCTCTCTGTTTCTCCCTCCTCTATGTCCATTAAAACTTCAGACAAATTATGTGTTGCCACAGGTTCCCTGTCTTCAGAAGGCAATACCAGAATAGAGGGTATCAGCTGAGTTTTAGACCGAGTCACCCTTTGAAAATGTACCCCATCCAACACCATAGGAGTGGGCATCTCTTTTTCTAAGCCCTTTGACCTTTCTGAAGGGCCTGGGATCTCCTCAGATACAATGACTTTCTCCTGCACTACCTGTACAGATACCTGACTGTCTAATGCAGTCATGTGTTCTGAGGTAGAAGCTATAGTTTGTAAATGCTAAAGAGGACTAGGGTCAAGAGGAGTCGCTACTGCAGGCATGCTTCCCTCTGCTCTCAGTCTAACCGCTCTTTGAGATTTTTGGGCTATCATGGTAGCCTGTGATACCAGATCTTGAAATCTTTATCTCTGTTTTTGAGCAAGTGCCACATACATGTCCTGCTCAGCTCTGATTGCCTGGTTGAGAGTATTACATGAAACCCAATTGCAATCCCTGAAAGTGTGACTTTTTTCCTCACAAAGGCTACACTTCATGGGATGAGATCATTGTGCACTAATGTGTCCCACTTCCCCACAGATCCCACATTTCTGTTTATTGCAGATGTTACTCAAGTGACCTACTTTACCACATCTGTAGCATGCACGTGACTGTCCAGCATAGAAAAGCACCCTTCTGTCTCTCCATAGAAACAAGCAATTTTGGAGATGTTGTATAACACCATTTTCCTGCTTTAGGGTGACCTTATACTTCCAACCCCCAGTCCACAAATGCTTGTCATCCAGTATTGGTTCCAGATATCCATTTACTGTGCAGTTTTCCTTTAACCTGGTTTCAGTTCATTATTTATACTGGATAGGCATGTGAGCAAAATTGCCCGTTTTCACAAGCGTCCAGTCTAGGACAACAATAGACTGTGAACATACAACATGAGGTTACATGAGTGAGGAACAACAGTTGCAGTGAACACTCAAGGGATACAAACATGGTCAGGACAGAGTGCACTAAATTGACAATAAAACAAACAATTTGTAGGTATTGGGAATAAGCAAACAAAATTAAGTGCCTATGGAAAAAGTGCTCTGCAGTATCCAAATAAGAGATGTTAAAATGAAGAGAGCTGAGAAGGTTGAGTTTTAGGGGGGAGTGGGGTTGGGGTGTAAGGGGGGGGGCATACTGAAGGAGGATCCCAAATATTGCAACATCTGCAGGTGGCAACCTGAGAAATGTGCACCTTAAGGTTAAGTTTGAAAGAGGATATTGTTGTGCACTGAGTGATGTGTGGGGGAAGGCTGTTGAATAGTATAGTGCCCTTATAGGAGAGGGTGTTTTGGTCTTGGGTTGTGCAACAGAATAGGATGGAGAAAGAGGTGGAGGAGGATCTTCTGGTGGTCTGGGTAGGAGCTGTCCTAGGGAAGAGGGATTGGATGCTATCTGGAAGGTGGCCTTGGGATAGTTTAAAAAAGAATGTGACCACTTTGCTGCTTAGACTATGTATGACAGAGGACCAATTAGGGATCTTGTATAGGTCACAATGGTGGATGAGCCTGGGGAGACCAAATGGGAAGCAGATGATACTGTGATAGGTGGAGCGGAGTTTTAGGAGGTTACTCTGGGTCAGGGCATAATAGATCAGTTTGCCGTAGTCGAACAGTGGGAGGAGGAAAGTAGTGGTGAGCAGAGTCTTAGATTCATGAGACAGGAAAGGCTTCACTCGGTAAAGTAAGCCCAGTCATTGATGAGTTTTCCTAATGAGTTGAATTATGAGTGCGTCGAAGTTGAGGTGGCTGTCGAGGAGCACTGCAAGGTAACTAAATACACTGACTCTTTCTGTTGCATTGCCGTAGTTATCAAGCAGTGTGAAGCTGATGGAGAGGGGTTTTCGTGGGCTGGCAAAATTTTTTTTTTTTTTTTAGCATTAAGAACAAGCCCTTTGGATATGAACCGTGAGTGTAGGACATGGAAGTCACTTTGTAACTTTTGGAGTAGGGAGGTAATGTCTGCCATGTTTACCCCTTCATTTCTGAAGAGTATAGTTATTCTTTTGTATGAAGGTTTGGAGAGAGGGATAGCTAAAAAAGGTTTCCATAAAGCAGTATTCTTTAAAATCTGATACTGCTTCCAAAAGTGTTCCAAACCTGCAGGATGCTTAAAACTAATGTCATATATCGTATCTCCTGGCATATGAATAAGGGCATATATCTCATATGCATAGTACTTTATGCTGTTCTTTATTAAAGCATGCCCAATAAACAAATGATCTGGTATATCTTCCATATTTCCCCTGTATTTTAGGTGAACTGCATTTCACCTTGCAACGGGTTCCAAAGACAATCATACATTTTCAGGAAACAACCATTCTGTTAGATTTGTGTTCCAAACTGAAGGTTTGCCAATATTAACTACAGAAGGCCCTACTTGTATAAGTACCTCTGTTGCCATCCATTGTAAACTCTCATTTGTATGATGCTCTATATTAGTGGTCTTCACTGGGGAATGAACAGTATGCTCTTCTACTTCCACTACATTTAAAACTCCCTCATCCCCTTCTATTTGCATAATGTCATTCAAAAGATTTGGTTGGATTAAACCCCGTTGTTGTTGTGAGGCCAGGCCTGGTACAGTATGCTGACCAGGAGTGATCTGTGGGGGGCGTGAAAGCTCCTCCCAAAGGGGTAGGTACTTCTGACACTGTCTACTTTGGTGAGGTATCTGGTCCCTTCTCCCCCATACTGTGATGGAGATTGGAAACCCATCCCTTTCTACCTGGACTTCTCACCTATCCTGCATTTTCCAAAACATTTTCCACCCATCCTGGGGGGTTTCTGCATCCAGTCCCTCTGCTGGGCAGAAAACTCTGCTGGAGTTTGTACTTTAGAGATTTTATTCTGGGATAAACCTTCTTTCAGAGCTATCTTCCCTTTTTTTTTGTATTTTTCACAGACCCATCTTTGCCCAAGACTTTCTTTCATGAAGACCCTGTCGATACCCCGATCGTAAAATGTATATTCTTCTTTTGCAATATATCACTTTGCAAATGTTCTGCATGCCCTATGACTGTGAGAGCATTTTCTTGCTCTTGATTGTCACCCTGAGCATGTCCTGTGGTGAATATACTGTCCTGCACCCTCACATCTTTTATAGCACCATGTCCTCTGCTTCCATCTGGTTGTAAGACACCAGACCCCCCCCCTTTCCTGTGTCTCTGGAGAGCCTCCAACCTTAGAGAAAGTGCAGGCACCCTGTTCAGGCCACAAAGTCTCCATTTCCTTGTTGTCGCTCACCGGTACCATTTCCGACCACATCACCTCATCTTTTCTTGCAAACACTCCCTTGTTCCATAATTGCCCTCATAGTTGATTCCTCCTAGCCAGAAACCATCTCTCTTCTTCATCCAAGAGCTGCTGAAGTTCAACATCCATTAGGGTACTAGCCACCCTGCCTCTGTCGTCCTCACTTGTTGCTGTCTCCAGTAAGCAAATTCCATTACCCACAATGTCTTCTCTAGCCAGTACAAAATTTTCATTTGCACCACTGTCCCCTTCTAGTGGGATCTCTATGAGTTCTGAAACTGAGGAGGAGACCCACCCCCCCAACCTCACTGATGTCCATCCTGAAGTCGATCTGAGAAGGACTGCCCATTGCAGTACCAGTCACAGCGCCATCTACCGCAGAGTAAGGAAAATTGTTATTAATATCCAAATCAAAACATAAAATGTAAATATCAGAAATACAAAAAAAAAATATCAGAATCCAACAGAAAAATACTGTAAACAACAGCAAAAGAAGCAAAACCCTGAAATCATCAAACAAAAATTGTACATAATCAGATATCATCCCACCCAGTCAATCCATTTCCATAACTTGACACAGAATGAGGTCCCCCAATGGTTCGCCTCCACCTGATAAATAGCATTGACTTCTGCCTGTGAATTAAAAAGAATATCATTAATAGCATTGAGTTCTGCCTGTACATTAAAAAGAATATCATTAACAGTGACTGCATCCTGCTTTAGGACTCTCTGATACCTAACATGCCAGATAGCCCACTTTAAACATGGAAAAATTACATAAGTAGTACTCTTATGCCAACCAGTCCAGCACGGTGACAGCTGACCATAAATAAAGGCGTCATATGTCAACTTTGCAAACCTACTGGTATTCCAAAAAACATCCAATTGTGTGCAAAACCCCTGTATAAAGGAGCAGTCAAAAAAAAGGTGCCACATAGTTTCAATCTGCTCATGACAACCCACATAGTCACATATCCGGTCCTGCAATTGCTTGTGTTTTTGGTTGCCACGAACATTTAACTTCTCATGCCCACAAAGTCACATGGTGTCTTGCATTTTCTGTGGAATTCTAGCATCCAAAATGCAACCTAACAATAATGCCACATCAACAGAGGATCCAACTTTAAAAACAGGGTCCTCTAAATAATGCTCCTCTACCACACAAACATAAAACTTTTCCCTGGAGACATTCACCACTCACATCAGTTCTAACTTCCACAGCCTAATGCATTTTAAGCATGTTTGTACATATGCAGGAAGGAAGGGAGGCTTCAATCTAATGTCATTTCCCTTTACCTCAGACAGTAAGAAATCCCTGTTCCGAACTCGACATAGCTAATATACCTTCCATTTTCCGGCCCAATAATAAAGGCTGAATGTTGGTAAAAAAGAAATTCCCAAAAAGAAAAAACAAGGGTTGTATCATGTTCAAACCACCATCTTTCCAAGCTTAATAGGTGTGACTTCTTTTTACCAGATTGAGGCGACTGCCCCAGATCAAAGTGAAAAACATTCCCAAAACTTTAGTGTGCATTAGAAAGGGTAAGGGAAAAACATGAGAAATATACAAAAACATAGGATGCAAATATGTTTTTCCCAAACAAACACGTTTCTTCCTCGTCATTTTCCACACCTTTCATTTCTGAACTTTGACTTGTGCAGCATCATAAACGGCAAGGCAAGACAAGGCAAAATTTATTTAAAAATGCCCAATCCTGGAGGCTCTGGGCACTGCACAAATAAGTAAACACATCATCAGAAATAGATCAATGGATACAAAAATAATTAAAAACACAAAATAGTAATGCATCATGTAGACAATTACAGATAAATCAGATCAATAAATTAACATTTTAATCCAGAAATGCCTGAGCAAATGGGAGGGCCTTAAGGCGGGCCTTAAATTCCTGCAAAGTAGGGGCCCCCTTAACCCCGAGGGGCAGCGAATTCCACAGGATGGGGCGGCAACATTAAAAGCCCTGTCGTCAGCAGATTTCAACCTCGTCCTTGGAATCGCATGGGAGCCTCCACAGAAGGAACGGAGGGGGCGAGCAGAGAAAGCAGGTAGAAGAAGGTCTGACTGATAACCAGGGACCTGACCGTGTAGGGCCTTATAGGTGAGAAGACCCACCTTAAAGAGGATCCTCCACCTGACCAGCAGCCAGTGCAGCTCACGCAACACCAGTGTAATATGGCAAAATTTTGGCTGCCCAGTAAGTAACCAGGCAGCTGCATTCTGCACTAGTTGCAGTCTGCGGAGAGATTCTCCCATGACCCCATGGTAGGGCGCATTACAGTAGTCAAGCCTTGATGTAACTAAGGCATGCATCAAAGTGGAGAGGTCCAGAGGCAGAACAAGGGGCTTTATCCTGGTGACATTTCTGAGATGGAAAAAACAGGAGTGAACAATGGAGGATATCTGCGTCTCCATAGTCAAACTCCTATCTAGAATGACACCAAGATTTCACACCCTAGAGGAGGTCTTCAATGAAACAGACCCCAGAACAAGTCCAGTATCTGATTCAGAGGCCATCCTACCATGCACTCTGTTCGACTCCACCACCTCCGCCTTTATCGGGGTTTAGTCGCAGCCAGCTGGAGGCCATCCAGTAGTTAATCTCAGCAAGGCAGCTGTTTAGCACATCTACTGCACTGGATGTTCCTGGGGCAAAGGAAAAGTATAGCTGGGTATCATCAGCATAGCAGTGAAAACCCAAGCCATACTTCCTAATGATTCCTCCAAGGGGTAACATGTAAACTGCGAACAACATTGGGGCTAATACCGATCCCTGAGGAACTCCGCAGGATAGGGGATTGGGGTACAGGAAAAATTCCGCATCACAACCCGTTGCCTCCTGATTGTTAAAAAGGACTCAAACCAGCTGGTCACAGTGCTGGTGAGTCCACCGAGTACCCTAAGGCAGTCAAGCAACACACAATGGTCCACAGTGTCAAATGCTGAGGAGAGACCCAGGAGAACAAGGATTGTCTTATGTCCTCAATCTCTCGCCCTGAGGACATCATTCAGCACCTGAATAAGTGCAGTTTCTATGTTATGCCTTGTCTGAAACCCCGACTGGAAAGGTTTGTACTGCCCAGGAGTCATGAGGTGCTCCTCCAACTGAAGCACCGCTACCTTCTCCACTACCTTTGCCAAAAAGGGAAGATTAGAGATAGGTCAGTTATTTGACCTGACTTCTGGGTCCAACGATGGTTTCTTTAAGAGTGGTCTCACCAATAGCTCCTTCAAGGCATCAGGGAAAACCCCCTCAGATAAGGAACACCGGACATTCAGAGCAAACACCGGGCCAACAGTATCGATGCATCTGATCAAGAAATGCGTCAGCACCGGATCCAGTTCAAAAAGGTTGTGCTTCAGATTGGTCTCTACCCTGATGACCTCACTTACCTCCACTGGTTTGAACTCCCCCCAACCAGGTGGAGTGCACTCAGAACACTTCTGGTAACCACTTGCAGCTGTGACATTGCTGACTGGAGAAACTCCCTGCCGGATACCGGACACTCTGTCTGAGAAGAACTGAGCAAACTATTTGCATTCGGCAGTAGAAAAAACCTTCTTCGGCTGTTGACAAGCAGGAGGAATTAGGCTGTCCACAGTCTGAAAAAGTATAGCTGGTCGGTTCTTCCCGACAGCAATCTCCCCGGACACAAACACTTCCTTCTTATGGTTGATTGCCCCCTGGTATGCATTATAGTGCACACGCAGGGCCAGTTTGTCCTCCTCCAACCCGGACTTTCTCCAGCAGCAATCTAGCCTCCAACCCTTTCTCGTCATCTCCCTGAGAACCCCTTCATACCACGGGGACCTCAGGTAGGAAGATTTGGGTCTTACACAGACAGGTGTGAGGGAGTCAATGGTGTCGGCTAGCACTTTATTATAAGTGCCCACCCCAGCACCAATACCTTCAGTGCATGCATCACCCACACTAGACAGATCAGCTGCCACCAAAAAACCCTCCAGGGTCAATCCCCACAAAGAACAACAGCTCATCATCTCTGTAGGGGGAAGGCATCTGGTGGGAGCCCCAAACATGAACTGCACTGTGCAGTGATCGGACCATATCACCCAATCAATTTTGAAGTTATTTATCTCAAGCACCAGTGAGAACACCAGGTCCAACATGTGACTGCCCTGGTGTGTAACAGCCAAAATAACTTGCGACAGACCCAGTGAAGACATAATCTGGAGGAGGTTATGACCAACCAGGAAGATTCGTCATCAGCCCAAACATTGAAATCCCCCAGAACAATACATCTAGAAGCTTCCAATGTTTCGCCAATGATGAATTCGACAATCTCCTGAAGGAAATTCCCCATGCCCCAGGAAGGGGGCGGTAAATAAGGAGAATCCTACAGCCTGTGCCTGAAACCACATTAATGGTCATACATTCAAAAGAACCTGGGGTTACCACTGGGTGCACAGTGAAGCCCAAGTCGGATGTAAAACAAATGGCTACCCCACCGCCCCTACGTTCCTCTCTGGGGCAGTGCACCACTGCATACCCAGGTGGGATGGCAGCCTCTAAAATTAGGCCAGCATCATCCCCAACCCAGGCCTCCATGATTCAAGCCAGATTGACCAAGGAAATCAAGTCTGCAATAATTGCGGTCTTGTTCCTGATCGATCTGGCATTGCATAGCACTGCCCTTAGGGATATGGTGGGTAAAGCAGCCCCTTGGGTTACCTGACCACTCGGTCTGGTGGACTCCCTGGAGACAGGCACCAAACACATCTGACCTCTCTCTTGTGCTCGTCATAATCCAGGGCACCCTCTAGACCTAATAATCCCTATCCTACCACCCTCCACTGTGCACAGGGCTCCCCACCGCCCGAGATCACCCCAGCCCCTCCAAATCCTCACCTCCCGGCAACATCGTACAATAGTATCAGAAATCAGGAGGCAGGTGAATGGCCATAAATCACACAGAAGGGATGCCCCATACACTATCCTGGCCCTCCCAGACCCCCCAAATAACCCTGGCACATCACTAAATTTAAAAAAGGATTATAGCTACTAAGAAACAGTTAGACAGTCCAAAAAACAATTAGACAATCCAAATGTTCCAACCCTTACCACACAAATTTAAAAAGAGTTTTATTTACTAAAACAAAAAACAATTAGACAAACAGAAAAGAACGAAGTTAACCAAAATTGTATAGCAGTATGTAGGTCCAGAAATTAAGAGAGCAGTCGCAATAAATCTCTCTGATTCAAGGTTTTTTGGTTTTTTTAGAGTCTAAAGAGCTCCTACTTCTCAAGACAAAACCAGAAAGGCCAGCCAGGTCCAACTCTCACTTAAGCCTGATGGCCAGCCAGATGTTTACTAATGGAAGAAATTATAAGGTACTCTCACTACCAATATATTTCAGAATGTTCATAGACAGTCTAGCCAGTTCATGACTCTCAGTTTCAGAGATTTTAAAATAGAAAAGCACCCACCTCTAACGGTATGATCTGAAAAGTCTCACAGGTTTAGCTCTCTCCCAAACCGGCCCATGAAACATAGAAACATAGAAACATAGACATAGAAACATAGACTTTGACGGCAGATAAGGACCGCTAGGCCCATCTAGTCTGCCCATTTCCCTACCTACAGGATAGGCCGCAGATCCTATTTAACCAACAGCCTATATCTTCCTGCCCCCCACAAGAATTGCCTTATGTCTGTCCCATGCATTCTTGAATTCTCCCACAGTTTTAGACTCCACAACTTCCTCAGGAAGGCTGTTCCATGCATCCACTACCCTCTCTGTGAAATAATACTTCCTCACATTGCCCTGAACTGCCCTCCTTCTATCTTTAAATTGTGTCCCCTTGTTCTTGCAAGTCTCTTTTCTGAAAGATGCTACCCTCTTGGACTTTGTTGATTCCCTGAGGTACTTGAAAGTTTCTATCATGTCCCCTCTCCTTCTTTCCTCAAGGGTATACATATTAAGCTCCTTTAGTCTCTCCTCATACGGCTTCTCTTGCAGACCCTGCACCATTTTAGTTGCCCTCCTCTGGACTGCCTCTATCCTGTCTATGTCCTTGCGGAGATGGGGTCTCAGAACTGGACACAGTATTCCAGATGGGGTCTCACCAACTGTCTGTACAGAGGGATAACAACTTCCTGTTTTCTGCTGCTGATGCCTCTCCTATACATCCCAGTATACCCCGGCCCTCCCTACTGCCTTCTCACATTGCTTGCTAACCTTAAGGTCATCTGATATGATTACCCCAGGTCCCTTTCCTGTTTTGTTGTTGTTACTACCTCCCCACCCATTGTGTATTCTTCCCTGGGTTCTTGATTCCCAGGTGCATTATTTGCACTTTTTGCATTGAACTTAGCTGCCATATGTCAGACCATTCTCAAACCTTGCCAAGTCCCTTTTCATCCTTTCCACGCCTCCTTGTGTATCAACCCTGTTGCAGATCTTTGTGTCATCTGCAAAAAGGCATACTTTTCCTTCCAGTCCCTCTGCAATGCCACTGATGAAGACATTAAAAAGGACTGGACCCAATACTGAACCCTGCGGTACCCCACTAGTAACCGCTCTTTCTTCAGAGTGGACTCCATTTACAATTACCTTCTGTGTCCTGTTGTCCAGCCAATGTTTTACCCAGGCTACCACCCTGGGACCCACTCCCAGGCTGGTTAATTTGACTAATAATCTTTTGTGTGGACTGTGTCAAATGCCTTGCTAAAGTCTAGGTAGGCCATGTCCAGCCCTCCCTGGTCTACTACTTTGGTCACCCAGTCAAAGAAATCTATTAGATCTGTCTGACATGACCTTCCGCTGTGAACCCATGCTGCCTTGGATCCTGTGCTCCACTGACCTGTAGGTACTCAACTATTCTTTCCTTCAGAGATGACTCCATCACTTTCCCTACCACAGAGGTCAGACTGACAGGTCTGTAGTTTCCTGCCTCTGTCTTGGTCCCACTTTTGTGAAGGGGAATCACATCGCCTCCTCCAGTCCTCGGGTACCACACCATCCTCCCATGATTTATTAAAAAGAATAGCCAGTGGTTTCACTAGTTCCTTCCTTAATTTTTTAGAATTCTGGGTGAATTCCATCAGGACCCATTGCTTTGTCCACCTTCAGTTTTAGGAGTTCTTGCAGAACCTTTCTTCTGTGAAAGCACTGGGATCGACCCCTATCAAGAGTGCTTCTGTTAATTGATTAGCACTTCCTCCTCCTCTTTTGTGAATACTGAGCAGAAATATTCGTTCAGTATTCCTGCTTTTCACTGTCCCCTCTGCCCACCCACCGTTTATTCTATTCAGCCTCACTATCCTCCTTTGTCTTTCACGCTCACTGATGTACCTATAAAAGGTTTTATCCCCTTCTAACTGAGTTGGCTATCTTTCCTCAGTTTGGGCCTTCTCTATTCTGACTTCCTCCCTGCTTCTTTCTGCCTTAACTGGTACAGCTCTCTGTCCTGCTCCTTCTGTGTTTCCTTATACTTCTGAATGCTATCTTTTTCTTCCTGACTTTCACAGCCACCTCTCTTGAGAACCATAGTGGCTTTTTCTTTCATTTTGATTTGTTTATTTGCTTCACACAAAGGCTTGTTGCCTCTGTGATGGCAGTTTGATAATTCCCATTGTTGCTCCACACCTCCTTCTAGCCCTGTTTGCTAGTGCTTTTCTGATGCACTCTCCCATCTTGCCAAAGTCAGCCCTCCTAAAGTCCAGTACCCTCACTTTTGTATGGCTTGACTCTGTAGCTGAGTTTAACGTGAACCATACTGTTTGATGGTCACTTGTCCCCAGATGGCAACCCACTTCTAGATCTGAGATCCTCTCACTGCCCCCGTTTGAGAGTACGAGGTCTAAGATTGCTCTCTCACGAGTGGGTTCCGAAACTAGCTATCTAATGCCTGCCACCTGTAGGGCGTCAAGAATGGCCCTGCTCTTGGATGTCGCTGCAGCAAATGTGCTCCAGTTAACATCTGGCATATTCAGGTCTCCCATCAACAGTATCTCCCCTTTCTCTGCCATTCTAAGAATGCCTTCCATCATATCCTTGTCCATTCCTTCCCTGACATGGGGTCTGTACACAACCCCCAAGCGGATTGTGGTGCCCTTCCAGTCTCCAAGGTGACCCACAGTGCCTCTCTCCTCCCTGTTTACTCTTTTGTTCAGTTGCTTTTATCCCTTCCTTTACATAGAGAGCTACTCCTCCCCTCTTCTCCCCTGCCTGTCTCTCCTGTAGGTTAGTGTACCCTGGTATGTTAACATCCCAGTCATGGTTCTCTGTGTACCATGTTTCTGTGACTGCTACGATATCCAGGCATCCTCTTCCATTAAGGCCACCAGCTCAGGGAGCTTGTTGCCCAGACTACGGGCATTGGTACTCATTACCCTCCATTTCTGATGGCCTTCACCCCTTTTGCCCCATCTCTGTCCTTCTTGCCTTTGTCACTTTCTCCATTTCACCCTGCCCTTCTCCTATCGACACCTCCATGTTGGTGTTTGCCACACTTACTACGTGATTGTTTGGGGGCTAGGATTTTCCTGCTCCTTTCCAGTGCCTCCCTTGGCTAGTTTAAAAAGCTTGCCAATGAAGCATTTAAACCTATCACCTAGGATCCTGGTTCCTCCCGACAGATGCAGCCCATCATGCCAGTATAGGCTTGCATCACTCCAGGTGGACACCCAGTCCCCAATGAAGCAAACTGAGCTCCACACCAGTTTTTCAACCACTGATTGAATCCCATGGTGCGGAACACCCTAGCCTCTCCTATGCCATAGATGGGTAGCACCTCCGAGAAGGTTACCGTGCGTGCTACTTGACTAAGGCCCCTCCCCAATTCCACAAACTCTTCCTGCACTTCTCTAATCCCTTTCTTAGCCAGGTCATTTGTCCCTAGGTGGACAATGACATTCAGCTCCCTCCCCTGTGCAGCTGCTCCGCAATCCTGAGGATTCGCTCCCTATCCCTCCAAGCCATGGGCCAGGCAGGCACCTTACCTCCCTCTCCCCTTCCTTGCCCAGTTCTACCTTCCTAACAATGGAGTCCCCCACCAGGAGTTGTTTCCTTCCCCTGCAGGGTCCCCTGCCACCCTCCTGCGGGTCTCCTTCTTGGAGGTTCCCAGCATCCTCCTTGGTCTCCACTGTAGGTGCCTCCATAGAGGAACCACACTTTGCCAGAATGGCATAGGAATTGTGGAGAGGTACAACTGGAGGGATGTGCCTCTGTTCCACCACCCTCACCCTCCCTGAGCCCACTGTGGTCCAACCGCTCCTCTTTCTTGGCAACCTCTGAGGCAACGGCAGTGGCACTGGTGGTCCCTGGATGGAAGAGAAGGTCCCACAAATCCTGGCCAACTCAGCCTGGAGATGAGCAACCTCCTCCCTCAGCCCAGAGAGGTGCCTGCAGATGGGACAACACCACATCCTCCAGAACATCTCCAGGAAGACTGCTGCTCCACAGCCACTGCACTGCACCACTCCAATCATGTCTTATTTCTGGCCCCTTAACTGTTTGCAATCCTTACTCTTTCCTCTGTTTTTTCTCTCTCCTTACTTTCTGCCTGTGTGCCCTTTAAGCTCCTGATTGTCCTGTTCTGAGACAAGAATATCCTATATTTCTCAGTAGACCGCTTACTTGTTCAGAGGCAGACCTCCAGCAGCTAGAGGGGGCCAGAGAGCTACTCTTGCCCTTCTAGGATGGTGGGTCCTTGGTGGTTCTGTGATCACTCACTTCCTGCCCCTAAACAGGAAGTTCCTGTTGTCAGTCAAATCCTGTGCCTATAAAAATAGAACTAGCTTTGGGTGGGGGGGTGGAGCGGAGGGAAGGAGGGCAATATAGTCCCAGTAGAGAAGTTCAGTCACACAGCAGTCCTTTCTCCTGGAGTCTTCTGCCAAGCTATTAGCAGAATCTTTCTAGGGCAGTCTTTAAATGTAGCTTCCTTTAGCTAAGCCACTCCCCCTACTTACCAGATATTTCTACAAGTAATTTAAACCTCACAACAGTTAAGTCCTTTCAGTCACCTGAGATTTACACCTAGATGACTTTTCAGTTACCCATTCAGTTCAGTTAACCCAAACACACACTTTTTTTTGTTTTGTTTTGTATGTTAGTTTTTTTACCCTAAATTAAAGGTCTAAATACAAAAGTTCTTCTACTTTAGTCCCAGCAGAGAAGTTCAGTCACACAGCAGTCCTTTCTCCTGGAGTCTTCTGCCAAGACTCCAAGGAGAGGATTCTTTGCACAAGTCCAGTATCCAAGTCCTTTACACAGATCTTGTTCGGAAGTCTGAATCAATAACAGATTCCTCAGTTCACAGGGCACCACTCAAAACCTAATCCCCCACCACTGCTTCCACAGCCATCAGGGTTAGGCTCGAGCAATTGCACCAACAAGGACTGAGCAAGCGGACATCCCCCCTGGCACACACCCAGGAGTTAGCCACCTCACACCTGCCGAACCTGCAGCTATAGCTCCCAGGCTAGGTCAGCCTACCAGCTGACCTCCCAGGCCGCTTGGGGACAAAAAGATGTTTTGCACACCCTTTGGCAGACCACATGCCACCGTCTCCTGCCTCAGTCAGCAGTGACCAAGCGGCCACTCTCCCCAGGTGAACCAAGGGGAAACTGCCGCTCTCGAAAATCCTTAGATGTTTCAAAATCACTCTTCTTCAAACCCTGGGACTTCCCTACACACAGTTCATCTGTGGTAAAGGTTCAGTGTTGTTCCTGTTTCAGTCCAACCACTAAACATCTCATGGCACACTCTGATTTTCCATGGGCCCTGCTGCTGTAATTCCTTCCTCCAGGAAGCTGACTCCTTGCTCCAGATCCTCACCTTTGCTCCTCGGGTCTCCTTGAATCACACACCAACACTCTGGGCAGGTAAGAGAGACTTCCAGAACTGATCAGGCCTTCCAAGTTTTGTTACAGTTTGTTACAGTTATCCAGTGCAGTATATTGAAGCACTGGATAATACAGAGAACTGTAAATAAAGCAGCACTATACAAAGATAGAATTAGCGACTCTAACTATTTATCCCAAAGTCGCTAATCTTGTATCATTGTCTCACTTCAGGGCCTTGACTAACTGTCACTAAGATAAACAAACTAAACAAAAATTATGAATTTAAATGAAATAAAGCAAATTTAGTAAATAAAACAACTAAAAATAAGCTTTAAAAGTGAAACACTGCTGCTATAGATTACTGCTACTGATGGCTAGCTCAGCATGGCCACCATCTTCCTGCTACCAATTACTTTGCACTACCTCCTGATTACCAAACCAGATTCCTCATATTTTTATTTTGTTTTCTGTCAGGGGTATATCAAAACCAGCTGCTATAGTCGCTTCTCCTAGTGCCAATGCCTGACTTTTTGTGACATTGATTTTTATACCCATAATCCCCTGATATTGCTCAAAGATTGTAAGGACCGTTTTCCCTGATGGCACATCCTTAACCAATATTGTGCAGTCATCTGCATAAACAGTCATCGATAATATAGTTAGAATGGCCACTCCTGCTTCGCTCGCCCTTCCCCTAAAACACGTTACCCTGTCTACCACCTAAGATCATGCACAGCTTAGGTCCACCTGGTCCCCAAGACCCGCACCCTCACAGGTGATCGAGCCTTCACTGTCCACGCTCCAAGAATGTGGAACTCCCTTCCCACACGAGTTTGTGCCTCTCCCTCCCATCCCTGTTTCAAAACATCCCTATGGAACTTCCTCAAAACTGCATCGGCCTGTCAGTGTTCCGCATAAACCCAGCGCCTCTCCTCCCTTTATTTATGACTTTTTTAACCGGGTAGGTGCACTGATCCCAGGGACCGTTTTCAGGCATGACTCAGGCCTCATAAGGTGGCACAAAGTAGAAACATCAAAATACAAGAACATACCATAGCAATAGTGAAAGGTTTCAGTTGTTACATTTGGCAGTACATGGTGGCAGTAGTTGAGGGATATACTTCGATCCAACCTGTGTTCCTCCCAAATGAAAATAAAAACCTACATCAAAATTGGAGACAGCTGATCATGAAAGCTTTTATGAAATTCATTTGGAAGACCATTTCCCCCTGGGGATGTATTTTTGAAGAGGTGCCCTATGGCATCCCATACCTCGGTCTCCGAGATGGACTCCAAGATTGTTGCAGATTGTACTTGAGAGATTTGAGGTAACACCACAGCCTCTAATAGGCCATTTGACTTCCGGTCACTCCCTACCTAAAATCTCTCTGCTATGTATGTTTGCACTATCTGTGTCAGAGAGGGCAGGTCATGCACCGGTACCCCTTCAGCATTCAATAGAGCTCTCAAGATTTTGTGTCCTGACATCCCAGAGTGACAATCAAAAGGGTTCACATCTTTTCTAGTCTCCTGGGTGCTAAATATTTGATTATATGCCATGGTTCTTTACTTTTCTAGCAGATATTCATACTTACGCTGTTTAAGCCCAGAAATTGCCTGTGAACAATCCAACCCTCTGGTCCTCATGTGGGAAATCAATTTTAGAAATGTGGCCCTCATACCTAAATAGGATAGGTATTTCCCTTTAGCTTGTTTTGCAGAAAGGGTGATAAACAATTCTTTTAGTCCAGATTTGGTATCCTCCCACCATTTAGCTGGACTATGATACAGGAATCTGATTTCATGACTGATCTCCAAAAAAATTAAAATATCCTGTCGATAAGAATCTGTATATAACAGAGAGGAGTTCAACTTCCAGAATCCTCTTTCAACGTGAAAACCCTGCCCTCCCAGAGTAGTTTCCATTGCTATATGATCTGAAGTCTCGAAAGGAACAACGGTCACTGAAGCATCAAGTGTTCTTTTAGATAGAAACCAAAAATCTGTCCTCATGGTGTTTCCTTTTATAAAAAGTGTGGGCAGGAGTAGTTCCCACCAAATCATATATGTCCACAAGGTGGTGTTTAGTTAAAATGTCTTGCAGTAAGTAAGTGTTTTTAATAAGTCTTACCAGTTTTTCTACCCCAGTCCCTTTCCAACAAACCACAATTAAAATCCCTACCCCAGAGAATAACCTTTGTGGTAATGAGGTATGTTTCGAGACGATGAAACAACATCGTTCTATCTGCCTTCGCTTTCGGTGCATAACTATTAATCAACCAATAAGCCACCCTAGTAAGTACTATGTCGATGACTAAAGCCCTACCAGGAAGGACATCACGCACCTGTAAGGTTTGAAAATCCACATCTTGAAACAAAATTCCCAGGCCAGAGCACTCATTCTCACCCATAGACCAGACCGAAGGTCCCCAGTGCCAATCCAGTTTAGCCTGGTCTATGTCTGAGAGCGTGTGCAAATGAGTGCCTTGCAGAAAAATAAATTGTCCTTCTCCATAGTTAGTTTAGCAAAGGTGTTTAGATGCCTGTTATTGGATTTTATACTGTTAGTGTTCAGGGTGATTATTTTAAGCACTAACATCAAAGAGTAAAAGAAGAACAGTAAGCAGAAGACGTGTCAAAAGCTGTATATACCATATAATTTTCTTTTCTTCCATTTTTTTGCCTTTACTTTCTCTACCATCTGAATTTCACCTCCAATATCTTGCTGTGAGGAGGCTACAGAGGACACCTCCGAGCTGCCCTCAGAGTCTGCTACTTCTCTATCCATTGGAACGTCATAAGAATTCTGGGTAGTAAAGGGATCCACTTCCTGTCCCTTTGTCATGGAAGCTGGGCCATGCACGACAGAATGTGAGTGAGTAACTCACTGAAAAAGGGGGTCTTCAAGAGGAGTGGGGGAGTATGTCAGTCTCCATTGTATTTACAGTGATCAATACCTCATCCTCCAAGAGGATCTGACATTCAGTAGTACGCAAAGCAGATTCTTGCAATATGGCTATATCTACTGGCTCTACCTCCTTTACCTGCCCTTCTGGGGCAAAGGGGGAGCAGACTCCACATTCCCAGTTTGCATGACACCTGGAGCTGTAGGAGCCCAAGCAGTTTCTGAAGGACCTGGCTGCTCCAGAGGGTCTATACGTGCTTGTGCGCGTGCCGGGGTGGAACCTGTGCTACTGGGGCTTGAGACAGCATCTCATTCATCTTCATCTGCTCTTTTTGTGCAGTGGCAACATAAACATCCTGTTCAGCCCTGATGGTATCATTCAGACTATTATATGATGCCCAGGGGCATGCACGGAAAGCATGGCCTACCTCCAAACACGGGTTACATTTAACTGGGCAAGGGCAATGAATACTAGAGTGACCTATATCCCCACAATAACCACATTTCAGTTTAGTACACACATTGCTTAAATGACCCCATCTCCACATCAATAGCAAGCCCGGGACTGTCCAACATAAAACAAAACCCCCCTATCTCGTCCTAAAAAAAAAAACAGTTTGACAAATGCTTCATACTCCCATTTTCCAGTTTAAGAATAACTTTGTTCCTCCACCCACCTGCCCACAAATGCTCCTCAACCAATATCGGCCCAAGTTGACCATGAACTGTACAGTTCTTTTTTAGCCAACATGTAATGTCTGCCACATTGTCCCCCTCATTCTGCAAAATTACAGTAGTCCGCTTGAAGGATGGTTTTGTCAGAAGGATCGCAATAGAGGGTTTCCAAAGTGGAGTGTTCTTCAGTGTCAAATACTGTTTCCAAAATCAGTCTAAGCCAGCAGGGTGTTTAAAACTGATGTCATAGGAAATGTCTCCAGGCATGTGTATCACAGTATAGATCTCTTAAGCATACTACTTCATGCTGGTTTTCAATAAAACTCTGCCAACAAACAGTCTGTCCAGGATATCATCCATGCTGCCCGTGATCCGCAAACGGACAGCATTTCTATGTGCTGCCGGCTCGGAGGCAAATTTAACAGTTTCAGGGAACAATCATTCATGCACGTTAGTGTGCCAAACATTAGCTCTTGAACCACTGTCCCAGGCTGAAGCCACCCTGTGAGCCCGGAGATTTGCTTCCTCCAGTTCTTCAGGAGTGTTATCAGGGTGTAAGGCAGGTCATTGAGACAATGCACCAGTGGAATTCACCACCTCCTGTGGCATAGTAAGTGCAGGGGTTGTTTCAATTTCATGTTCCAACACCTTAATGTGCTGTAAGATGTCATGTGTGGATGTGTCTTGGGTAGAAATACTCATTGAGAGCCCCATAGGCTGCCCCGGGGGCAATGACCCAGTTTCCAAGGGCCTGTTTAGTGAGCTGGGGGGGTGGGGAGTTCAGTAGCACTACCTCCTTTTCCTACTGTAAGTCAAAATCTGGGAGCCATTCTTTGCCATTTTTAATCCACCCAGCCCCTGTTAAGACAGTCCATACACACTCTGGGGGGAAAACAAGAGTTCCAGGTTGAAAACTAGGAGTAAGCTGGAGGGGGAGACAGGCAAGACAGACCCCGCTGTGTGGTTTTTGTCTTTTCGTTTCTGTTGACCAGCCAATACTTTAGCCATGGCTGCCGTTTTGCTGGGGCTGCTCTCTGACATCCCAATTGTGCAGGTTACTGCCTGGGGTAACTGTACAGGGCCTGCTAGCTCCCTCATTTCATCAGCAGTAGTAGTGCAAACCCTCATTTTCTCCTGTGTGTCTACCCTCTCTCTGGGAGAGACTTCTCCAAAACGTCCCAAGAAGCAACTGGAGCACCTCGCTCCTCTGCACCCCCCACAAAGGCTGCTCCCGACCCTGTACATAGTACCTGCGGCTCCGAAGAGCTCGTTGCCACAAATCCTCTTGATGAGCTAAAAAGTTGAGATTTACTGCATGCCATTTCCTCCACGCTACTCATGCACCCATTCTGTTGCACAGTGCAGTCCATCTCAAAATCCTTCCCACAATGTCTCAGCTCCTCTTCAATATGGTTCCGATCAGCTGTGGACCGCATCGGACCTGAAAAAAAAAGCTCCCAGCAACTTTTCTTTGGGGATCTTATCCAGTGCCTTTTCTGATTCCACAAACCTGTAAACATCCATCTCTTGGTCCACACAGGTAGCATCGTTCAATATTACAGGTAAAGCTTCTGATGTAACAACAACTTCCATAGGATAAGCCTCTGATGTGCCTAAGACCGAGGAGGAGGAGGCTCTCTCCTCATCCCTGCAGACGTCCTGTACCTCCATCACCTCAGGGAAGGCTAGCCCTTGAGCACCAGTCTCAGGGCCCTCTACCAACAGAGTAGGGGATTATTTTTTATTAAAAACAAAAACAAATCTACCACAATTCAAAACATGTCAAAAACAAGTTAAACATTTTTCCTTTCACACATCTTCTTTAACCAATCCCTTCAAAATGTTTTCATAAACCTCTGGCTACTTCCTCCCCAAACAAATGACATTCTGATTGGTAAACTTTATCAATTTCAGTTTGTATTTTAAATAATAAATCTTGTATTATTATCTCCTTATTTTGTAAAAATCTCTGACATCTTGTTTGCCCGATCGTCCACTTCAATATAACAAAGATCACATATAAAGTCTGCTTATTCCATTTACTCCATTCCTTCATTACTTGACCGTAAATCAGGATATTATAAGTCATTATTTTAAATATCTCCATTCCCCAAAAACCTGCTATAGCATCCCAAAAAGGTTTATTATAGGTACAAATCAAAGAAAAAGTGTTCCATACTTTCCTCTGTAAGAACACGCCTTGTTACTGTACATATCCTTTCTTCCCTTCCCTTATGCTTTTGCTTACCTTTCACATTCAATTTCCCATGGCTACATAGTCACACAACCTCTTTCATTTTACTTGGTATTCTCTTTTCCAGAGTAGTTTCTAAGATCTTTCCCATATCTATACCTTCTTCTACCTTAAATACTGGGTTTTCAAAAAACTTCCTTTCTACTATTTCATTATAGTTTTGTTTTCTTTTTTTCCTAAGTAACATATCTACTGTTACTCCCTACTGAGTCATATATTTCCTACACAATTCCATATAGTAAGGAATTTCTAATTTTCCCTGAAAGTTCCCTTTTTTCCTACATTTTCCAGCAGTTTACCCTTCTACCTTTATATTAGCCCACTCCATAACGTCTCATTTCCTTGCAGGATAGGAACTGTATTTGCATTAAAAAAATATTTAAGTAAAGCACAATTGGCTGAATCACATTCAGTCCACCCTCTTTTATGGATCTGTAAGTGTGACATCTTTTAATAGGATTAAGCCCCGAACCCCAAAGCAATTGAAAAAATACTCCCAAACTTTTAGACTGCATATAATATGGGATTTGAAATATGTATGCAATATATAAAAATATTGGAACAATAAATGTTTTTAAGAAGTAAATTCCTTTCTCCTTAGTCATGCTCCAACTCTTTCATTTGCTTACTTTATCTTGTGCTATTTTGTATTTCTCATCCCAATTACTCCCTACCGCATTCTTTCCCCCAAATTCAATGCCCAGGATCTTTATTTCCCCCTTAACAATCTCCAAAATTCCTTCTTTTTTCTGACTCACATTCCCTAATGGATAAATCTTACTTTTTCTAAGTTTATTCCAACCCCCGTGTATTATTTGTTATAATTAAATATCTCTAGCATTTTCTTCCCTGCCAATTGATCTGCTACCAATACACTGCCATCATCCTGATATGCACATATCTTCTGTAATACCCCATTATCCCACCTAATACCTTGAATTTCCTCTTCCTCCTCAATATTCCTTAACATTGGATCCAAGCATAAAACATATAATAGAGGGCTTAATGGACAGCCTTGCCTTACCCCATTTCATACATACATCGGAATCCCAAGGTGTCCACTTATCATAGGCCTTACTTGCACTTCTGTGTATAAGGCTTTTATCAAGTTTCTCAAATTACTGGGAAAATTATACTTTTCCAATACATCCCACATATATTTATGTTGAATAGAATCAAAAGCTGTCTCCTGATTTATAGTATAGAGATAGCCATCTAACTTCTGTTGTTGAGCTGCATTGATTATTTCTCTAATATAAATTGGATTAGACCTAATATCCCTTCCTGGAATTGCACATGATTGTGTTTGAAGGACTAATTGGTCTGCATATGTTACCAATCATTTATTAGTAATTTTTGCCATCATTTTGTATTCTGATGTTAATACACTTATCAGTCTCCAGTTCTTTATCTGAGTTTCGTCATCTTTTTTATGCAAAAAAAACCCATAATTCCCATTTTCATACTATCCGACATCTGTCCAACCTGATATATTTCATTACAAACATGTCAGCATTTTTGACAACTGATCCTCATATTTTTTTATAGAATAGATTAGGAAGACCATCTATTCCTGGTGCAGTATTTGTTGTCAATTGTTTAATCGCTTCCTTTACTTCACACTCCTTAATTAACCCCTGCAATGATTTAGCCTCTTCCAGACCTAATTCCAGAACCTTTACTGAATCCAGAAAAGACCCTTTCACCTCCTTGATTTTCCCTTGAAATTTTCCCTTTAAATGTTCCTGTAATAAATGTTGAATATTCCCTGTATCCGTATGTATATATCCTGTTTCATCTTTTAACCATATATCACTCTATTATCTACCCTATCCCTGTTACTGTCAAATAGGTTAGTTTGGAACTTTGTACCTCGCATGCCACTCTTTTGTTCCATCATTAGGGACTTTGTTCTGTTATACTGAAAATTTCTTATTAATGTTTTTATTTCCTGTTTTTTTCAGATTCATCCACCTTGTCCTTTACCTGATGAGTGATTAACTTATACAGCTGTGCACTCAAGCTCAAATATTTCTTATAATCTGATATTTCTGTTTTCTGAGATTCTTCTATCATCAGTTGTTTAGCATTACTTTTTTAATCCTTCCACCATTATAACCCCAAATCATATAAATCCCAGACTGATTCCCTGGCCCTAAGTAGATCTAAAATATTGTCGTAACATTTCTCATGTTGTAGCCTCTCGGTATTCAACCACCAGTATCCTTTCCCAAAAATCATTTGTTTTCCTATTGTTGTCTATAAGCTTTACATCATATGGTCAGAGATTTCCATAGCCAGTACTAAAATATCTTCCACCTTTGTTTCTTTAGGAATCATCCAAAAGTCAATTCTGGTAGAAAGAGGCCCCTTAAAAGAGGTGTGCTCTTTTTATTTTTGACTTTATATACATCTTCTAAGCCTACATTTTTTTAGGATTTCATTTAACTTCTGTGTGTCATAGAATTCTTTTCTTGTTACCCTTCTCCAATCCCCTGTACCCAAACCACAGTTAACCCCCCACCCCATATAACTAACTTAGAAGTATGAATATATGGTTCTATTGTTCCCATTACTTTATTCCTTTCAGATTTTGTCTGAGGATTGTAAATATTAATAATCCCGACTGCTATATTTTTGAGAAGAACATCAATTATAAAAACCCTCCCAGGTATTAGGTTCATTATTTTAAGTACTTTAACTTCATTGGAAAAGAAAACAATCCTCACCTCTAGGCATCTTTCTTCCCCAATAGACCACCATGAAGGCCTCCATCTCCAGTCCTTCTGAGCTTGATTTACAGTAGCTCTTCCCACTGAATGTAATCTTGTGTCTTGTATGATTGCTACAACACATTGTAAATCACTTATGATTCTAAAGGTGGTGAGTCTTTTTTGTTTATATTTTATACTGTTCACATTTAAAGTTAAACATTTGAATTTATTCATTTTTACATTTCTACCCTATCTCCCCTTCAGATACTTTTTCCTTTTTTCTTTTTTTGACACTTCCATGTCCATCATGTCCCCATCATTGGATTCATCTCCATCTGATAATTCTATACAGGATAATATTGAGTCTTCTGCTATTGATGCCCATTCTTTGTCCTGAAAACTTGTCTATCTGTTGGTCAGCTTGAGTCCTTCTCTGTCTCTTTCCATGGTGTCCCCTTGCTTGGCCTGGAATATCTGTTTTTATTTGACCTGGTCACCATTGTAAATTTTGACTCCATGCTTTTTCCTCCTTCTTTTTTATGTCTTTCTTCTGGCTATTTGTTTTTCCACCATTTTTTACTCTGTCCCCCATTTCCTTTTCACTTGCGTTTTCCTGCTGTCTTCCAGGGTTATTAGGAAGGGGTGACCCAGAGGCAGTCAAAAGATCTTTTGATGTACCTGCTTTAGAATTTACCAAGGTATGTTGTCCTTCTAGTTCTGTATTTCAGAAGTCATAAATGATTTTGTCCTCTTTACCTTTCTCCTTTTGGGCTACTGCCAGATAGACATCCATTTCTGCTGGAACATCTAGTTCTGGCCTATTATGCACTGCCCAGGGGCAATATAAAAAGGAATAACCTTCCTTTTCACTAAGACTACATTTTATTTTATTTTTGTAGTCTTCCCCATGATGTCCTATGGAACCACATAATCCACACTTTATCTGCCCACAGACACTACTAAGATCACCCTTTTCTCCACATTTAAAGCAGGCCAGAGGTTGACCAGCATAGAAAACTACTCCTCGGTCCCTTCCCAGAAAGAAACAGTTGGCCAAATCTTGAGTCTCCCCATCCACTTGTTTTAGGGTAATTTTCTATCTCCACCCCCAGTCCATAGACATTCTTCATCAAAAATAGGTTCTGGGAGACCATGGGCTACACACCTCTGTTTCAATCAGAATGTTATGTCGGACACATTAACTCCCTCATTTCTGAGAAGGACAGTCACAATTTTAAATGCTGGTTTTGTTAAAGGGATTGCCTTAAACTAACTCCATTGAGGGGTGTTTTTAATCTGATGAAATATCTTCCAGAACCTAACCAGGCCACCAGGATGCTTAAAACTTATATCTTATTCCACACTCCCTGGAACATGGATGAAAGCATACATTTCGTAAGGGTACTACTTAATGCATTGCTTGAGTAATTATCTCCCAATATAAAGTCTTTCTGGGGCATCTGTAGTTTATTTATTTTAAAGTTTTACCAGGAAGACATACTGAGTGATGCAACGTTCAATTCCAGATGTATCCTGGGGGAGGGGGATTTGGAGAGAACTATACATGCAGTAGTACAGTACATTGCTGAATTAATCAATAGTATACAAGATACACCTGCCTCATGGCAGGGGAATAGCTATTAGTGAAAATGACAGAACTGGAGCTAAAACAAGGGCCCATTGCCACACCATTAAAGGATTGTTAACTGTATGAACAGACATGTAGTCAACATACATACATAAGAAGCATTTGGCTACCATATGGGTCTAGCTGCCCGTGCAGGCAGTGACAAAGTGCTGTTTGAGGAGAAGGTTGAGCTGCTGTGTGGAGGTGGAATGTCTGAGCTCAGCTGGGAGGGAGTTCCATATGAAAGGCATATGGTACTTGAAGGTATGCTGACCTTTGGCGGAGGTCATGTGAGGAAGTTGGAGTAGCCTGTGTCGGTGTTCCAGAGGGAGTAAGTTGAATTAGTTTGGATGGCTAGGGTAGCTGCAAGGTAAGGGGGGAGGGACTGGGTACAGTATTTCAACATTAACTTAGCGCAGTGCACCATTCTCCGACCCTGTAGTGAAGGCAAGTCTAAGTATCTGTAGAGGTCACAGTGGTGAGTTGTGGGCGGGCGGTCAAGGGCAAAATGGCAGAAAGAATGGAAGAGAGGGTCAAGCCTGGAAAGGGAGGACTTGGGAGCCATGCTGTAGACTACGTCCACATAGTATAACAGTGAGAGAATCATTTTCTGAACAATTGCTTTGCGGGTTGGCAGTGGGATACAACCTCTGTTCGGATATAGGGCGCCCAGTTACAGGTGAAGTTTCTTGTGGATTGCATCAATATGGACTGAGATGTCAAGGTGCTGATCGAGCCAGACCGCGAGGTATCTAAACGAGGTGCAGGTCTCCAAAAGGGACCCATATAAGGTTTGGAAGTTTGGGGAGGAGAGGACATGGGAGAGCCTTTGCCTAGAGCTAAAGGTGAGGTAGATGGTTTTCTTCGGGTTGAGACACAGCTGGTTGGAGCGGAACCAGAGCTGGATTGCAATAAAATCCTGCTGTAGCCTGGCAGACACTTCAGCGGGAGAGGGACCTGTGGCATAAAGTCCAGTATCATCAACATACATGTGTATAGACGAGAGAGGGCACACTGCCCTTTATATCTCAGTCTCAGGGCATTTCTTCATTTTGCCTGTTGAGGTTGTTGTTCTGGAAATAGTTTTTCTTTTGTGTTTTCACCCCACATAGTTCCTTTAGTTTATTACCTCCATCACTCAAATTTTTGTCTGTTTGTATTGTTTTTAACTCTAGCTCCATAGAGGAGGCTTCAGTCTCACGTTCTGTTAATTGCTTTGTAGCATCTGCATCCTCTGTAATATCTACATGATTTTCCATATTTTCTGTTGATTTAGAATTACTTTCTGTGTTTTCTTCACTGGGTTTTTTTCTTTTTGTTGAAGATGCTAGGCCTATTCGGATCCTTGCCCTCCCCATGTTTTCTTCTTTTCCACCCTGAATTTATCAGGGCCTCTGACACCCATTCTGGAGTGTCTTTATAATTTGAAAAGGACTCCTTATCTGTTTCCTCCTGTACACTTTCCTTTTGGGGGCCCCCTTTATTACCTTTTTCTTTTAAAACACTTTTTTTGTCTGTAATGTCAGAGTTTACTGTCTTCAGACCACTTTCAACCCATCTTAGGCTGAGTCTCTTGTGAACCTTTTTAGCCATTCCTTTAGGGATTGTCCCTTTCCTCGTTTTTTGTTTTTCGGGTTTGTTGGGTGCGGCCAGTTTGTTTTGCACCACATCAGCTTTCAACAGCTGATCCTGACAGGCCTTAGCCCTGTCACTTCCTGCTGTTAGTTTTTACTCTTTTAGAATCTGTGCCTTTTTCTCTTTAATTCTGGACTCCTCTCTTTCCAATTCGGATAAGAGTACAACGCTTCTTTTTGACTTACTGTGAGATTGCTCGATCTCCATTACAGCCGGGATCTCCATCTGGTTTTCTTTTACAATATCCATTCCTTGGCCAGAAATCTCCATCATGGCCTGGTTTTTCTCCATCTTTCTCTGAGTGACATCTTTATTTTCTGCAATGCTGGTCTCCATGGGAATGCTGGCTGGAGTGGAGACCTGAGCTCCAGCCTCCCACATGACTTCACTCATCGCTGTCCTCACCCAGATTGACAGTTCACAGCACACTGTCATGGGATCCCAGAGATTAGGGGAATTTCCCTGATATCCTGGCCAAATTCCCCCCCCCATTCACTAAAAATACCACCAACAATTTAATCTGGTTGAAAGTCAGTTGGCATTCATCTGTATTCCCTTCCCCCTGGTCATGCCTGAAAATAGGCAGAATCTGACTAGTGCACTTACCTGGTCATCAAAAACTAAAGAAAAAAAGAAAAAAAACTTACTCAGGGAGTAGTGGTGAGATAGGGAGCAATAGGATGGATAATACGGCAAAAACACTGTAAAAGATCTTGGGGTATGATAGGGTATAACATGCAGACTGGATGGACCATTGGTCTTTTTCTGCCATCATTGTCTATGTTTCTATGTAGAGACAGAAGAACAAAGTGGGTCAGTTGATACCTTCTGTGAGACCAACAAGAGATTTACAGAACTTAAATTTAGGCATTCAAGCTACACAGAACTCTTAATCAGGAAAATATTTTTTTTCTGATGAATGGCTCTGTGAAGCTTGACAGCTAAAATTTAAATTCAGCAAATCTTTTTTTGGTCCAATAAAAGGTCTCAAATCACTAAGTTTGTTCACCCTTATGGACAAGGACCAATATGGCAACAGGCAATTATGTGTCTATGTGTCCAAGTCAAATAACTTATTGCACTTTTCACAAAAGTAAAGGGTGTTCTCTAGTATTCTGGTCAACCTTGTACTCACTTTTACTCCCTCTCTTGCTCACCCCTGTGTCCGCTGCTACCCACCTTTCTCACTCACCTCTGTACCAAGCAGTCCCTTGTGTCCACTGGTACCCCCTCCTACCTCTCTCACCCCTAAAACAAGCAGTCCCCGGGGTCCACTGTTATACCACTCCATCTCTCATCCCTGTATCAAGCAGACCCTGGTGTCCACTATTATACCTCTCCATTCCTCACACCTGTGTACCAAGCAGTCCCTGGTGTCCACTGGTACCCTCTCCTTCACTCAATCCTGTATCAATCAGTTGCTGGTGTCCACTGGTACCCCTGCCTCAATTATCCCTGTACCAAGTAGTCTCTGATGTCCACTGGTACCCACTCCTCCACACTCACCTCTGTACCAAGCAGTCCCTGGTGCCCACTGCTCCCCCCTCCATCACTCACCCTGTTCAAAGCAGTCCCTGGCATCCACTGGTGCCCCCTCCTCCCTCACTCATGTGTGTATTAAGCAGTCCCTGGTTCCTACTGGTATTCACTTTCCAACTAACCCATGAATGATGCAGTCCCTGGTGTTCACTGGTACTCCCTCATTCACTCACTGCTGTACCAGGCAGTCCCCCATGTCCATTGGTATGTACTACTTCACTCATCCTTCTGGTGTCCACTGTTATACCACTCCAACCCCCACCTCTGTGCCAGGCAGCCTCTGGTGTCCTCTGTTATAATAATCTTTCCTGCACCACTGTGTCAAGCAATTGTTGGTGCCCAATGTTATACCAGCCCCTGCATTGTCTAGTGACCCTGGCTAACTTTGCTTCACTATCCACGCATACCCTTGCTGCTGTACGGGATGTGTTGTCACGTACTCTGAATTTTGCCTGCCATTCTTAACTGCCAATCCACTGTTTACTCATTGTTAGGACTAATTATAATTGTAGTATTGCACTAAAGATTGTCCTTTGTCAGCACTAATTGTATTCTGTATACATGTCATATCTGTTCTCCACAGTTTCCCTCCCTCAGGATGCACCTGGAATCGAGCAGTACTCTGCTCAGCATGCCTTCCTGGTAAAACTTTTAAATAAATAAATAAATAAGCAGTCCTTGGTGTCTAGTGTTAGATTTTCCCTTACAGACCCCTGTATCAAGCAATCCCTAATGTCCATTGGTACCCTCCTCCCCCCCACACACACATCCCTGAACCAAGCAGTTCCTATGTCCACTGGTACCTTCTGCCTAACTCACTCCTGTAGCAAGCAGTCCCTGATGTCCACTGATACACCCTTCTTTACTCACCCTGTATCAAGCAGTCCCTGGTGCCTACTGGTACCCCTCTCTCTCTCACCCCGTACCAATCAGTCCCTCATGTCCACTGGTACCCCCCACTCACTCCTGTTTGAAGCATGTTCTGTGTCCACTGGCACCCCCCCTCACTAATCCTTGTACTAAGCAGTTTCCGTGTCCACTAGTACCCCCACTACCTCACACACCCCTTTACCAAGAAGACCCTGTGCCTACTGGCACCCTCTCCTTCATCCACCAATGTACCAAGCAGTCCATCTTGTCCACTGGTACACCCTCTCCCTCACTCACCCCTGTACCTAGCAGTCCCTTGTGTCCACTGACACCCCCTCCTACACTCACCATTACCTCCAGAAAGGTGGAAGTGATCCTTCCACTGTACAACTGCTTTGTTCGTCCACACCTCAAGTATTGTGTACAGTTTTGGAGACCACATTAAAAGAGGGACATTACACTCCTAGAGAGGGTCCAAAGGAGGGCACCAAAACTATCTGGGGCCTGGGGGAGAGGACCTACGAGGAGAGGCTCAAGGAGCTCAACATGTACACCCTGGAGGAGAGGAGGGACAGGGGAACATGATAGAGTTCCTTAAGTACATGAAAGGGATCAATAAAGGAGGCCCAGTCAGGGTGCTCCAAAGGAAAGAGGGTGATGCAACAAGAGGTCATGGGTGTAAGCTGAAAGGGGGAAGGCTCAGAGGGGAGAGGAGGAGATGATATTTCACTGAAAGGGTGGTGGAGCCATGGAATGCACTGCCCAGGGAGCTGGTAGAGGTGGTGACTCTGGACAGGTTTATGAGGGGATGGGACAGGTACAGGGGGAGGGTAAATCTGACCAGGCCCAATACAGGTGGAACATCTGGGACTGGGGACAGTATAACCCAAGAGGGAGGAGGGACACCAAAATTGGCCCTCAGTTCGGGTGCTGAAAATGGAGCAGACTCCAGAGACCGTTAGTCCTATTCTGCTGGCATTTTAGTATGTAACATATGGAACTGCCTACTAGTGGAAACAGCAGATGTGAAAACAGCTCAAGCCTTCAAGGTAAGCCTGGACAAATTTCTGCTGATGAGTGGAATTAATGAGTACACTGAGAAGTACAGCGGGGAGTGAACATCTTTAAATCAGTACATGCTTACATATCATGCTTTTTCATATCTGCTTACGAAACATAGGGGTGGACAATATAAACCAGGAGTCCTTTCAAACTTTAACTTTCAACATCACTGTGATCTGCATCAGTACACTAGATGGATAATATGTTCAGATGTTTTCAGTCTATAATACTGGTTATCTTGATCTGCCAACTGCTTGTTAATATAGTTTTCATAAGAGGAACCAAGAACATACAGAAAAAAAAACAATGATTCCAAGCTTTATTAGTCTCCAGATTCGTGCAGCAAATATCAGTTACTCCGTTGCTCAGCTAAGAACTCTAATGAATCCAAAAACTTATTTGATCACCCCAAACTCCCAAAGATTTGTTGAGAATCTTGTTTGAATATTGCTAAAGCTTTTGAATGAAACATAAAGGAGATCTGCTCTAAACTCCATAGGAAATGCACACCGCTGCATTTTCTCACACAAGTAATATCTTTCTGTTGTGAGACACTGGGCAGCCATTTCATTCTAAATCCCTCTGGGCTTTAATTTACAACAGCTGTCAGGAGTTGTTGTGTTTCATAAGTTCACTGCCACAACACGCTACTCAGCAAGCACAGTAGCCATCTGCTCCATACAATTAACATACGTCTAGGCTTCACTTGGGAAGAAGCTACATGTCATCATATATGCGATGACAGTGTCTTGTTTTATTCACACACACTCCTGGGTTATGTAGTTGAATGGAACTTTTGATTTTACTCAGAAGAGAGAATGATCACTTTGGACAGAAGTCTTGGCGCCATATGGATAAGAAGCATGAGGTGGTGATATTTAAAGTATAAGGAACACCTTTTACTTGTGCTCTTACTGCCAATTGACTTGATATTTACATGTGTAAATGAATTATTTTTATTAAGTGCCGGCACCATGGTTATTTGTGAACACTGTCAGTGCCCTTGAGTCGATACATTACCATGATTTTTAACCTCTGATATTTTACTACACCTGGGGGAATGCATTTGCACAAGGTAACAGCTGGTAATTTGATTGCTGAAATGTTCAGTGTGAATATGGCCATGTTTAAAATGTCATAGCCATGTTATTCCCTCTGCAGGAGCATTGCTTACTAATTGTAGCCATGTTATTGCTATTACTCTGCTGGGCTGTGATTCAATTTGATTAGTAGTACAACTGGTCACCCATCTGTTTACCAGACAGTCTGTCAGCATCCTGAAAACTGTACAGTGTGCAGCCCTCACTATGCATATAGACTCACTTCTGGAAAATCAATTGAAATGCTAACATTTTACTTTATTTAAGGTTGTTTACTTAATGCATATCTAATGAAAGTTGCCCCCTTTCACTCATAAATGGGATTTCATATGTCTCCACTTCACTTTCTTGGTGGGAGGGTCAATGAAGCTCTTTTTGGGCTGCTAACCAGTCACATGATTATTGTTGGGTTTTGAATGGCCAGTATTGTTAGTTTACCCCTCTGGTAAAGGTGACTGTGCCAGAATTCCCTTACAGCATTCCTGACTCCTTATAACCTGGGGTATATCTGCCTGATAGGCCAAAGATGCACCTGTGCCTTTGGAGCTGTTTATAACCTGATCCCACCTACTCTTGCTGCATTCTTTAAGTTCCTTGGGGTTAGGAGTACCAGATTTTGGTATGCCAAAAAGAGGACACTTAGTCCCTCTCCTGATGAGCCCTTGTGCCAGACCTCGAGTAAATAAGTTTAAAGTCTCCACCGCCTTCATAGCTCATTTACAAGGAGGTCCTGAGTAGGAGAGAGTAAAAAAAATATATAAAAATAATAATAATACAACAGGCTAGAGAAGGTACATGAAGAATATTTGGCAGCTAGAAAAGAGGACATGTCTTTGTAAAAGAGGACATCTGGTAACCCTACTTGGGGTGTTCAGAAAATAGTTAGGCAATTGTCCCTTCCCACACTAGCCAAGGACCTAGTATCCTGCCACATATAACTGCTACAGTATGAGTTAAAGCAGCAAGACATAGCAGTAACACGTTTTGACTTATATATTGCAATTCTCTTTTAGATTCTCTATTAGCTCCTGTCTTCTAAGAGTCCATACCCCCCCCTTTAAATTTGCTTAAACACTGTTTTTTTTTGGACTTTAAATAATAAAAGAAATACTCTTTATAATTTGGCTACCTCCAGGTTTGCATCAGCATTCACTGCTAGTTTTGAATATCCCTTGTTTAACATTACTTTTTGTGCGACTAAAATGAACCAGCATGGACCTGGACGGTGCTCCCTCACCTAATGGGACAAGAGCTGTAGAAAACAGCTGAGAATATGGATAAACATTCTGGTACAAGTCGTATCAAAAACTTCCTGTTTTTGTTTCAAATTTAACAGTAAGTTCTAAAGCAGACTAAAACTGGGGAAAGAATAGAATCATACAAAACAAAATGCAATGGAAGATTAAAATAAAATATAAAGGATAGGTGTAAATGTGCACTGTAACATGCACTGCTGCTTTACAGTACTTTTTTTATATGTTTAATATTTAGGTCTATGACAGATTGCAGGTGGAATAATGTATTTTATATAAAGCCTGTATTAACCATTATTTTTTCTACTTTGGAGATTATGGGCTTGATTCTCAAAGCCCATAGACTGATGCAAAGAGCCTGCATCAAACATAAAGGGTACAAGTGGCACCTTGCATCAAAAAATTAGCCCTGAGCTATTCACAAAAGCAGCCTGCATCAAAAACAGGCTGCATGTGCCAAAGGGAACTTGTGCCAGCCTTGCGCCACAAAATGGGCTGCAGCATTTCTCTAGGGTCTTTGTGGCAGTCACAGGCTGCCATATCCCCAAAAGTTGGATTCACAAACCTCTCCCAGGGGAAGAGTTCCAAAGTACCATTAGACCAGCCAAGGCTGTCCAATACCCCCCCCAAAGACTGTCATCCAGTGTGGTGGTACAGCGCCCTCTAGGTGGTGTGGCAGATGGCAGCCTCATCCTGTCCTGGTGGCAGTCGATGAGCAAAGCAAAAGGGGCCTCCCTAGAAAGTAAAGCAGCTCTAGGGAGGCTGAATTCTTTCCCACCCCTTCCTCCTCACGTGACCCCGAGTGATCTGAGGCTTTTTCTGAACCTCAACAATCCCTTCCCACCTGACCCAGCTGTTCATTATTTTTGTACCTCATACTAAAACATTTTACTCTTTATGGCTGCAGGTTTGTCAGGACACTCACCATGCTGTGACAGGACAATTACCCCAGTGTGGCAAGACACCAACCATGTTTATCAGAAAAGAACTGCTTTCTGTTTGTCCTACATTGATTGCCCTACTAATTTCCTAAAGAGCTGCAGCTTCTTTGTGACCCCATTGCTATTCTTATTTTACCAGTACTGTAGGAATGGATGTTCCCTAAAGCCGCTCCGCACACTCTCAGGATCCCCAGGACCCAGTTAAGGGATCTTTCACTTATTATTTATGCTAGGATGATAAGGTGTAACAGTACAACTCCAAGTATTAAGATACTGTTATGAACATATGAATATATAAAATTGGCAGCAGAAAAATGCCTTATGGTCTACCAAGTCTGCTCAAATGTGCAGCTAGCAGCTCTTATTCTGCATGTAACCCAGTTAACAAAAACAAATAAGTAAATAAACTGCCCCCTCTCTTGCCCCCCCTTAACCCCCCCTCTTGCCCTGTCCCATCACCTTTTGAAGCCGCCCACTGTTCTACTGGATACCACCTCTGCCGGCAACATATTCTACCTAGCCACCACCTTCTCTGTAAAAAGTGTCTTCACATCTCCCTCCTGATCCTACACCCCTCCAATCTCATATCATGGCATGGGTGTCCCTTCCCTCCCTAAGTTTGAAAAGCACCTCCGTACAAGCCTTGTTTATTTCATTCATGTACTTGAAGGTCTCAATCATATCACCCCTCTCCCTTCCTCGAGCAAGTACATGTTCAATTCCCTCAGCCTAGCCTCGTAAGTTATATCCCTCAGACCATTGATCATCTTAGTCGCCCTGTGCTGCACTCCCTTCAGTAACTTTTGGGTTTCACTTGTTAGGTGGTTGGTGATGCAGAGCTTGAAGTATCTCCACCATTCTTTTTATTGGAACCTGCACAATTCACGATTGATTCCACAAGTACAACAAACTCTGGTGAGAGTAAAAATGGCTGCTATTGGATTAATGTGACAAGGAATATAGAAGTAATGAGTGGATTGGATAGTAGCAAACAGTGATGTGCACACAGACACATATTAAACCCCTTCTCTCGTTCTGCTGCATATGTTGAAATTCAGATACAGTCATGTGAGTTTCCTGCACAGTGGTGGATTTATATATGGCCAATGGGGCTCACCCCCCCTCCCCCATTTTAAATGTCAATTTGAATTTTTAACTTTTTTATTCTTTGCTTGTCAAGCAGAATCTCTCTCTCTCTCTCTCTCTCTCTCTCTTTTTCTCCCTCTCTTGCTCTCTATCATTTGCCATCACTCTTTTGCTACTGATAGAACATGAGCATAAGCGCGAGTGCAAGAGGAGAGAGCGAGAGAGAGAGAGAGAGAGAAAGTGAGAGAGCAGTGACATTTGGCTTTTAACTTACAAACAAATGACACATTTAACTTATACTGTAATTTGTAGCTCACACAAATCATGCACTTTTGATGCTCGGACAATGCCTGAGATCTGTAAATCAAGTATCACTATGCACATTTTGAAGTAAAACAAATGGAAATGCATTACTAAGCAGGGAGTCGCTGTTCCTTAGTGCACAAGATGGGTTTGCGATTGACTTTACAGTATTATTCAGCACCCATCAAATGGATTTGCACATATTGTCTCAGCTCACCTCACACATTGTTTTTTTGAAACTTTCCTACTTAAAAAGGGTTCAACATTCCCTGCTCTTCACTTGAGATTTTCTTTATCTCTGCTTATACTGAACAATTTCTCTCCTCTCTGCCTGCCTCACGGCTGATGGCTCTGTAGCTTAAAAAAACAAACAAAGAAAGGGAAGCACAAGGTTATGGTGCTCACAAGCTCAATAAAACTAACAAAAATACAAATTAGCTCAGACACTCCACCACATATTATGCTGCACACCGAAATAGATATGAAAAATGTTTATTTCATAGTTAAAATGAGCCTAATGCATTTCTGGTCCTGAACTGGACCCTTTTTTAAAGCAAAGTAAATTAAATGAAACAGATCTTTGGCTTATAAAGCCTACACATAATGATGTCATCAATTAGAAATAGCTGAAATAATTTGTTCATTCCTATTGACAACAGAAGCCCTATAAAGCAGCATTACAAACAACAATGTGCTATCTTAAATACAACCATTAAAACTGCTTAGAACAAGTACACAAATACTTCATTTTTAAAAAAACATAAAGGCCTTAATTTTGTCCTGACTACCAAGATATCTTATGTACAAAGTACTATTGATTTATGCCTTTTGTGCCAAAAATTAAATCTTGCATCTTTTTTTAAAAAGAAAAATGAAACACTTGTTGAAACAATTTAGACCACCTTCTACTTTCTGCCCCCCCCCATGTCATGCAACGACTGTTTTTAAACAACTGGTTGAAAAAGATTTAGACACTCTGATACATAACTTACCAGTCTCTTCTTATAATAATTTTGTCTATGAGTGAATGCGATGCTATTTTAGGTCTTCAAAATAAAAAAGATATTATTAAACCGGCAGATAAAGGTGGTGCAGTGGTTTTGTGGAAGAAATCAGAGTATGTCATAGAAGCTCTACGGCAACTTCTGGATATTTCAATTTATGAAAAGGTTAACCAGGATCCGACATGGGATTTTAAATATGCTATAGATGAAACAATAAATAATGCATATGAAAATAAAATTATTTCCAAGAAGGTGTGAGATTTTCTAATTACAGATCATCCGATGATGGCTATGTTTTATCTATTACCTAAAGTACAGAAAGCACAAGAGAAACCTCCTGGGAGCTCAATAGTTAGTGGGTTGGGCTCCATAATAGAACCTTTATACAAACACTTGGATTCTTGGTTAAAACCTTAGGTGGAGAGTTTACCATCCTACGTGAAAAACACTAAGGACAGTTTATGAATTTTGGACAATGAAGTTATTAAGGAGACATTTTTTTAGTGACATTAGATATTGAGGCCTTTTATACCCATGTTCCACATGACGGAGCATTGGATGCTGTGGCCTTTTATTTGAGAGAAAGTAACAATGGTAATATTCCACCTTTAGAGTTTTTATTATAACTGTTAGAATATATCCTGAAATATAATATTTTTTTGTTTGATGAGTGTATCTACAAACAGACTTCTGGAACTGTGATTGGCTCAACCTGTGCACCTTCTGTGGCAAACTTATATGTGGGATTTTGGTAAAAAGATTTTATTCACAACTGTGCTAAAAATCCT
Source organism: Neoceratodus forsteri (assembly GCA_016271365.2). Lineage (NCBI taxonomy): Eukaryota > Metazoa > Chordata > Ceratodontiformes > Ceratodontidae > Neoceratodus > Neoceratodus forsteri. The sequence goes on from CM028129.1 coordinate 33,427,258, forward strand.
TTTTTTCACAGATAATTATGTGGAAGTATTATATAGATGATGTGATATTATTATGGGATGGCTCTGAGTCAGAATTGGGGGAATTTGTATCCTATCTGCATAGTACAAATGTCAATCTACGTTTTACTTATATTTGTCATTGGGAACATGTGTCATATCTAGATTTGACAATTTCCGATCAGCTGAGGGTTGATTTTTGGAAACTGAAATGTTTAGAAAACCAGTGGATGGGAATACTATCCTTCTGGCAAACAGTTGGCATCCTAAACATGTTATTAACAATATACCTGCGGGGAATTTCTATGAATGAAATGAAACTGTAAAAATAATGATAACTATGAATTGAAAGCAGATGATTTACAGTTACAATTTTCTGAAAGGGGATATAATTTTGATAAAGTGGCTGATGCCAGATGGGCAGTACAAAATGTAGATAGAACATCTCTTTTACAGATAGGAAATAGAAATCCTGAAATTGAAATGTCTAATAAAAACAGAATGAATGTACTTATGACATATACAGCTCAGTCTAAAGATTTTGCAGACATTATTGACAAACACTGGAATGTCTTAACGGCAGACGAAAGTTTACAAGATGTGGTTGGTACACGACCTAGGTTTTCATATAGAAAAGCATCTAGTTTGAAAGATCATTTGGTGCATAGTCATTTTCAGGATCATGGTTGTTATAGATGTAACAATTGTATGTATTGTAAATATGTTAAAACTGGAAAGGATTTTAGTGTGAACAATCTACAGAAAACATATGAGACCAGACAGTAGATCACATGTATAATGCCTGGTGTAATTTATTTAGCTACATGTCTGTGTGGTTCCTTTTATATAGGAAAAACCACAAGATGTTTTAAAGTTAGAGCTGGTGAACACCAACGAGCAATAGAACAACATGATATTACATATGTTACTGCACAACACATCGAAAAGACTAGAGATGGTGGTTTACATGCCTTTGAATACATGGCAATAGACAAAGTTAATACTAATCCATGGCGTGGTAATTATAATAATTTAATTTTAAAAAGGGAGATTTTTTGGATTATTACATTACAGGCAATTAAATCTCCCAGTTTAAACACTGGTTTTGCAATTAAATTATTTTTAGAAGCTAAATAAAATGGAGTATTGGTTTTCCCTGAAATTCCTCTCTGGGTCTGCTTTCTGATGAGATACCCCCATTCATTCTTTTTCTGGGAGTATCTTTCCATATTGTTGCTTTATTTCTTTTGTTTACTTTGTTTTTTTAAGAGATGATTTTACATTGTATTTGACTATATACTTTTTTTTAAAAATGAAGTATTTGTGTACTTGTTCTAAGCAGCTTTAATGATTGTATTTAAGATAGCACATTATTCTTTGCAATGTTACTATATAGGGCTTCTGTTGTCAATAGGAATGAACAAATTATTTCAGCTATTTCTAATTGATGACATCATTATGTGTAGGCTTTATAAGCCAAAGATCTGTTTTATTTCAATTACTTTGCCTTTGAAAAAGAGTCCAGTTCAGGACCAGAAATGTGTTAGGCTCATTTTAACTGTGAAATAAACATTTTTCGTATTTATTTCGGTGTGCAGCGTAATATGTGGTGGAGTGCCCAAGTTAATTTGTTTTTTTATTGGCTCTGTAGCTTGCAGTCATGGAAACTCTTTAATTTTGCTTTGAAGAAAGTCATGGCTCAGCAAAGAAACTCTCTCTGACTCTTCTCTGGCTGCTGCATTGGGCACCAACCATGACAACCTGCAGTGGGTGGAAGAGTTAACTCAGACCATTATTGACAATGCCCTCCATCACCTTCTCTCACTTGCCCTCTCGTTCTCTCTCTCTCGCTCTCTCACTCATGCTCACTTTCTTGCTCATGCTCTATCAGCAGCAAAAGAGTGATCATGAACGAGAGAGAGAGAGAGAGAGAGAGAGAGAGAGAGAGACAGACAGATTCTGCTAGGTGCACAAAGAATAAAAAAATGACATTTCAGACTGACATTTAAAAAGGGAGGTGTGGCGAGTGCTCCAATGCCCATATATAAAATATGCCACTGTGCAGGAAACTCATATGATTGTATCTGAATTTAAACATATGGAGCAGAACAAAGGAGGGGACTTAATGTGTGTCTTAGTGTGCATATCTCTGTTCACTACAGTCTAATCCACACATTATTTCTATATCCTTTGTCATATTATCACATTAGCAGCCATTTTAGCTCTGATGAGATCTACGTATGGAATAGTGCGCCAAGTTTGGGAAAGAGGTCTTTATGTATGGCATTGATGTTGGTGGAGAAGCTTGTGATCTAACCACACACCAAGGCATTTGAAGTGGGAGATGTTTGCAAGGGAGAAGCCATTCTGAGGCCTAGCAAGTCTTTGTTTACCAACAAAGGGCATGGTGGCAGTTATTTTGGCATTGATTGAGAATTTATTTGAGATGAGCCAGCATGAGGAATTGATAAAGTTATACTAGAGTGACTCATCCAGAAAAGGGACAGAAGCGTTTAAGACATAAGAAACTATGTCATTCAAAAATGTGTTTATGAATGAGGGCATGCAGACAAAGGGAAGGGGGTAATTCAGGAAGAGGACAAACATCATTGGCACCAGTTTGGAGCTCTAGGGACACCAAGAGAATAGGGAGGGTAGATACAGTAGCAACTATGTAGAATGACTAGAATGCGTCTCTACAGTGGTGCCCAGTGTCAGGTTCCATCATGACTAATGATAATCCAGATACTATTGCTGTCACAAAAGGGGAACATAAGGCTAGAAAACATGCTTCCAGAATGTTAGCAAATGCAGAGAGAGAATGAAGATGTGAAAGTAGTTGTCTTGGGAGGAGATGTCACCCTCCCATTGTGAAGCAGGAAGACTTTTGAATGCTTCCATGATCAATGACTTTACTAAGGCTTACAAAGAGAATAAGAAGGAAGGACCTAGGGGCCACCATTGATATATCAGATAGGTACCCAGTTTATGATCAAGCACATCTGGACTGCTTCCATCTGGGGTTGAAAGAATGATTGTAAGGGTAGCTGCAGGGGAGCTGTAGGAAAATGATGAAAGGGGGCAGGGAGAAGGAGGGGTGGTCAGGAAAAGGGAGTGGCAGGGGGCACAGAAGAAAAAGTATAGCACAAGACTGAGATGGGAAAGAGGAGCAGGTGACAGTGAGGGGATATAGATGAGAGAGAGAACAAAAGCAGGACACAGGAAGAAAAGAAAGCATCAGTTTGGTAGCACTGCCACTTGCTATGCCAGTGATCTGAGTTTCAGGATGGACTCAGGTCACTCTAGAACCAGCCAGGGGACAGAGGACTGAACATCCTAAAGGCAGGTCTCTGTTCTCAGAGATACTTCATCCCTTTATTTAACCACCACTTGATGTAGACAGGTTTGTAGTATGGCAGGAACACCTAGATGGGTACTAGGGAAGCCACTGTACACCAGACATGTATTAGTGTGCATCCTTGCATGATGGTACCCTTGGTGAAAATACCATAAGTTGGAGGAAAAGACACTGCTCTGCCATTGCACTGGCACCCTCACCCAACAGTCTCTAATGCAAATGACATGGCAGGCTGCCCACTGCTACTATGGTCCTCGGTATGTGGTAGATAACCAGCAAATCTATGAGAAGGCCAGTGATGGGGCTGAGGGGGAGTGTCCTTGGGGGACCCAGGAGTGAGAAAAAACTTGATATAAAAATCCTTAATCGTGAAATGTAATACAAACTGTGTAAAAACCTCATCCGTATGTGGTGTCTCATTTGAAAAATTTAGTAGTTGGTGTTTCACAAGCACTTTTTGCAGTCGGCATTCAAGGTAAAGGAGTTTCTCTGATTTGGTTTTAAGCAGATCTAAGCGCTACTGAAAACTGTAGCTTCTGCGGCTTTTTCAGTGGCTCTTCACTTTATTTTCCTGTTGTAAAATAGTACATACATCACAACCTCCCTGCTGAGCTATCAGAATCGCTCAGCTGACAGTCGTGAGTGCTCTGTGGCAGGAATCGCAGTCATAATTTTCCACCGATATCACAGCTTTCAACCGTAAAGCAAACTTTTGTTTTACATACTAACATACTAAAATGCCAGCAGAATAGGCCTAATGGTCTTTCGTGTCTGCTTGTTTGGTCAGCCCCCACCCTGGGTGCTGACCTTGCTGTCCCCCTCGCCTTCTCTGGCTTCTCCCTTCCCAGTTCCGGATATTCTTGCTGCATTGGATTTTGCTTCCTGAACCCTTCCCTGTACCTGTCCCACCCTCTTGAACCCTCCACTGTCTCTGCCTCCACCAGCCCCCTAGGTAGTGCATTCCATGGCTCTACCACCCTCTCAGTGAAGTAGCACCTCCTCCTTTCTCCCCTGAATCTTCCCCCCTCCAGCTTCCACCCATGCCTTCTAGTGGCCCCCTCCTCCTTCCTTCGAAGCACCCTCACTATTCCTCCCCTATTTACCCTCTTCATGTACCTGAAGACCTCTATCATGTCCCCCCGGTCCCTTCTCTCTTCCAAAGTGTACATATTTAGCTCTTCGAGCCTCTCCTCATAGGTCCTGTCCCCCAAGCCCCAAATCATTTTGGTTGCCCTCCTCTGGACCCTCTCCAGGAGGTTAATGTCCCTCTTTAAGTGTGGCCTCCAAAACTGCACGCAGTACTCCAGGTGCGGCCTCACCAAGCAGTTATACAGAGGGAGCATCACTTCCCTCCTTCTGGAGGTGATCCCCTGATGCATCCCAGCATCCTGTTGGCCTTGGCTGCTGCCCTCCTACAAGTCTCAGAGTTGTTCATCTTGACATCCACCACCACCCCCAGGTCCCTCTCAGCCATTGAGACTTGTAGTATTCCCCCTCCCCAGGGTGTACACTTGGCCTGGGTTTCTGGCCCCCAGGTGGAGTACCTTGCATTTCCCTGCATTAAACCTCAGCTTCCACTTTCTAGACCATCTTTCCAGAGCCTCCAGGTCACCCTGCAGGGCCACCCTCCCCTCCACCCCATCCACCACCACCCCCAGTTTCAAGTCATCTGCAAAGAGACTCATCTCACTCCTGATTCCTGTCCTTATGTCAGATACGTAGGCATTGAACAGAAGGGGCCCAAGGACTGATCCCTGTGGGACCCCACTAATGACCCTCCTTGGGAAGAGACTATCCCACCAACTACGACCCTCTGGGTCCGGTCCTGGAGCCAATTGCCTATCCATAGGATCATCTGGTTTCCACCCCATTTCTCCTAGTTTATCCAACAGGCCCACGTGAGGAACAGAGTCAAATGCCTTGCTGAAGTCTAGAAGAGGACATCCACTGGTCTACCCAGGTCCAAGGCACTTGTCACCCAGTCATAGAACTCACCAGGTTTGTCTGACATGATTTCCTGGGATGAATCCATGCTGTCTATCGTCCAGGCACCCTGACTTATCCAGGTCCCCCTAGCCTCTCCTTGACAATGCCCTCCATCACCTTGCCCACCACTGATGTCAGGCTGACAGGCCTGTAGTTCTCTGCCACCTCCTTGATCCCCCTTGTGGATAGGCACTACATGCGCCACCTTCCAGTCTTGGGCACCCACCCTGTCCTCAGAGAGATGGTGAAAAGCTCTGCCAGGGTTTCACCAGGACATCTGCAAGTTCCTTCAGCACTCTAGGATGTAATTTATCTGGCCCTGGTGCTTTCTCTGTCTTAAGGGAGCTGAGGGCTTCCTCACTCTCTCTGCTGTGATTTCCACTTCCAGTACCTCTTTCCCTGCTTAGCCTCCCCCACCTGCCAGTGATGCCCCCCTCCCCAGACCTGCCGATTGGTAGAGGCCCCCCTCCTCCATTATCTCCGTCTCCTCCCATGTATGTGCAGCATCCCATTTTCCCTGGTGAAAACTGAGGTGAAGTACTCATTTAGTACCTCAGCCTGCTCCTCTGGGTCTTGTGCCCATCTCTTCCCTGATTTAATCCTGCTAATCTGCCCCTTCACCCTTCGTCTTTCCCCAATGTATCTAAAGAACCCCTTTTCCCTCTCCTAATTTCCCTGGCCAGGTTCTGCTCCTTCCTTGCCTTAGCCACGCTCACCACTCTAGTGGCCCTTCTAGCTATCAGCTCATACTCCCCTCGATCCCTTTCACTCCTTGAGCACTTGAATTTCTTATAGGCTGCTTTCTTTCCCCGCACCACCTCCTGGACCTCCTGGTCCACCAACAAGAGTTTTGGGCCCTCACCGCATTTGTCTTACTCTTGCACAGGTGCTGGTAGCATCCTGCACCCCTCTCCTGATGATTTCCACCTACTATCAGCGTCCATGTCTGACCCAATCCCATCCAAATGCTCCTAAGGATCCTTCCCATTTCCTTAAAATCCACCCCCTGAGTCGGTTCTTCCATCTTTGTGCAGCCTTCTACCCCTCCTAGGTCCAAACAGAACCAGACCGTGGCATGGTAACTCCTGCCAATGGGTCCCTTACCTCCAGGCCCCCAATCTGGTCACTGTCTGCCAGGACCACATCCAGTACCCGTGCCTCCCTGGTCGGTTCCCTCACCCGCTGAGTTAGGAACGCGTCTTGAAAGACATCCAACAACCTCTGTTCCCTGGTCACAGAGGATGTCATAGTCTCCCAGTCTGTTCCTGCATGTTTAAGTCCCCTAACACCATCACCTTTCCTCTGCCCAGTCTGCAGTGTCTCCTAACATCTGCCACCAGACTGTCCTCCAGCTCCTCCGCCAGGGCAGGGGGTCTATACACCACTCCTATTTTTACTCTCTTGCCCCCCCTTGTTATCAAGGTGACCCAAATCGCCTCCACGGTTCCCTCTGCCTCCTCTACTCCCCCTATGCCAATGCAGTTTTTACTATCATTGCTACCCCTCCTCCCCTTCCTCCCCTGTCCTTCCTGAACATAGTGTAACCCTCCAGGTTCAGGTCCCAGTCATGTCTTGCAGTGGCCCAAGTCTCAGTGACCGCTGCCACATCCACTGCTCCCTCCCATACAGTGACAGTACTAGAGTCAAAGCTCGGTGGAAAAGGGCATGCCTGCTGTCATCTCAATTTTTGCTTCTCTCATTCGACAGTGCTCAGCATGTCAATGATCGCAGTCAACTGTGAATGTGATTGAGATGTTTTGACACTGTGATAGTCAACTGCCTATCACTGACTACTATCATTCGTTTACTCAGACTAAACTGACATCTGTGAATGGGCTCTGAAATAATATGTGTAATTGTCCCCTTCTGTGTGCATGTGGCTGTTTATTCTGTGTGCTTTTTCCCAGGATTTTCATTAGTAGTGAATATCTTCTGATAGCCATATCTATGTTTACAGACATTGTGTATGGTCTTGCGTTTCACTTGTTCCTGATGAGATTTTTATATATTGAAAGTATTGGAACTGTATTCAATATATGTAGAGTCAGCATTGTGCTCATGTTCAGAATTTGCAAACATTATTCGGTTATAGGATCATGCCAGTCCTTGTCTCTTGGGGCTCTGGGACATGACCCTTCTAGTGGTGTTGTTATTTTCTCCAAAATTTCCTTGGTACAGTATTGAAGTCTGCTACATATGGGTTGTTATACATGGAAAAGTCTGTTAAATATGAGTTGTTATGCATGTAATAGTATACAGTCCTTGCATTTTGGATTGTTTCTCAGTCTAAACAGGTCTAATTGGTGAGACATAATTGAACATCTTGTTTAGATCCATATTTAGCAGACATCAGTGCTGTACCCAGGAAATCATGCAAAAAAATATCACCACTTTGATGGGTCATGGACCCTTTACCTGTGATGTACTAGTTTCAGAGATTTTCTTTCATGTGAATCCAGCAATTATTTGTCATCAGGGGTGGTTTGTCCAGGCTTGGCTGTGCTTGTGCTAGCTGTCAGGGACTTCAATCGGCAGAGAACCTCCATCTTATGTGAACTGCTGTTTCTGGCAAGGAGATTTTATTACGCTGTCAGCTGGTCATTGTGTCCTCCTTTCATCTACAGAGATACAAATTTAATTGCAGCTGACTTGTCACTGACAATTGATGCCAATTGCAAGGAGCAGGACCCTTCAAAGTGGTGATTTTTTTCCATGATTTCCTGGGCACAGCACTGATGTCTGCTAAATATGGGTCAAAACCAGATGTCCAATTACTTCTTGCAAATTAGACAAACTTACTTCTTTCTAATCACTGAGAAACATTCCACAATGCAAGAACTGCATACTATTACATGCATAACAACCCATATTTACCAGACTTCAGTACTGTGCCAAGGAAATTTAAAAAAAGAAAAACATCACTTGAAGGATCTTGTCCTAGAGCAGTAAGAGACAAGGACTGGCATGATCCTATAACTGAAAATATTTTGCAAATTCTGAAGACAAGCATAATACTGACTCTGTACATATATGGAATGCAGTTTCAATACTTCCAATATATAGAAATCTTGTCAGGAACAACCGAAAAGCAAGACCATACACAATGTCTGTAAACACAGGTGCAGTGATAAGACTGTCAGAAGACATTCACTACTAGAGAAAATCCAGGGTAAAAAGCACACAGAATAAACTGATACATACACACAGAAAGGAGGCAATAACATGTATACTTATTTTAGAGCCCATTCACAGATGTCATTTTAGTCAGAGTAAATGAACAATAGTAGTCAGTGATAGGCAGTTGACTGTCACAGTGTCACAACATCTGAATGTACATTCCCAACTGACTGCTGTCACTGACAAACAGGCTGAGTGCTGCCGAATGACAGAAGCAAAAATTTAGAGATTACATCAGGCAAGCCCTTTTCCACCTAGATTTGACTCTGGTACTGTGAGTATAAAATAAAAGTTAGCTTTATGTTTAAAAGCTATGATACCAGTGGAAAATGATTACCACAATTCCCACTACACAGCCACAGAGCACTCCCAATTGACAGTTGAGCAATTCTGAGAGCTCAGCAGGCTGGCTGGAACTCTACTTGTTCAATGCCTCTAAAGGACTTCTGTGGCACCTATGGTCTTCACCAGCTTCATCAGCTAATCTCAGAAATGACACGTCCCAACAATAAAAACCCAGTGCATAGTACACTCCTAGATTTACTCTTGACTAACAAGCCCTATAAAATCTCCCACATAGGAGTATTTCACACTGACATTAGTGACCACGGGGCTATAGGCTGTGTAAGGCACATGCCAAAAATATCCTCTGGGGCAGGGTACACCTACAAAAAGAGTTACCCCAAATTCAATCCTACAGCATTCTTGGTTGATCTTAGCAGAATTAGATGGCAGGAATTCTACCTTGCTCAATCCATCACTGATGCCTACACCACCTTTCAGACTCTAGTCCTAAAGGTGATTGATGCCCATGCACCTATTGTAAAATCCAGCTCAAGGAAAAAATCATGTCCCTGGTTCAAGAGCACCTTAAAAACAACCATACACCACAGGAATGCTCTCTAGAAAAAGGCTAGAAAAACCAAATCATAATCAGATTGGGCTGTCTTTAGAATGATTAGGAATCACTGTACCAAACTAATCAGATCTGAAAAAGCAAATTACTACCAAAGTGCATTGGAGTCCAACAAGAATAACGGTGCTAAATTCTGGCAGATCTTGAATGATGTAGAAGGATGTAAATTTTCCTCCTCATTTCCATCCAAAATCTTCTCTGGAGATACTGTCTGCACCAACAAACATGACATCTTAGAAGCCCTCAAGATACCTCTCCCATAGGCAAATTGCTGAACCAGCAAACTGGCATCACCACACCTTGGACCCCTTCCAGCACCTCCACCTGCTCTACCAAATTTAGTTTCACTCCTGCCTCACTCAAGCAAGATGAAGATCTCCTAACTCACCTAGATATTAAAAAAAGTGCAGGGACTGACCAAATTGCCCCCCTCTTTCTGAAACTAGGCTATTATCATCTCGCCTCGCAAAACACTCATCTCTTCAATATGTCACTCCTTCATGGAGCACTCCCTCCAGTATGGAAAACAGCCCATGTCATCTCTCTGCTCAAATCTGGTGAACCGAGTGACTTGAACAATTACAGACCCATCTCTCTTCTTCCTATTTTTTCAAAACTTCTTGAAAAGCTGGTAAACTGTCAACTAAGGGAATTTTTGGAGAATCGCAATCTACTAAACCCTCTACCGTCTGGCTTTAGGCCAAGTCACAGCACAGTCTCTGCATTAGCCAAGGTTACTAACAATTGGCAAATTGCACTTGACTGGAGGAATCATGTTGCTGTGCTTTTCCTTGACTTAGGCAAAGCATTTGATATGGTGGATCACGATCTGCTACTGATCTTGTTACAGCACATCAGGCTGGATGATAATGCCCTTAAATGGTTTTCATGCTACCTTGTTGGAAGGCAACAATAGGTGAAGGCACAGGGTGACCTTTCTTCCTGCAAAATCATTCTAAGAAGGGTACCTCAGGGTTCAATCTTGGGCTCTTTATTATTCGCAATATACATAAACAATATTGACCACAATATTACATCTGCCAAGCATTCACCTATCTGCAGATGATACTGTGCTTTATGTTTCTTATTGAACCTGCTTATAGGGATTTACAGCAAGAATTTAATATCCTACAGCAAAATCTGCTACATCTGAAACTTCTACTCAATGCCAGAAAGACAAAAGACATGTCCTTCTCCCCATCAACTAATGCATCTTCCAGATCACTTCAGCCTGCCAATATGCATATAGTATATAGGCAGGGTAAAACCCTGGAAAGAGTGGACAAATTTAAGTATCTAGGCTTCTGGTTGGACTGTAAGATCTCGAAGAAAGAGGAGGAAGGGGAGGTGCCGAATCCAATTAACAGAAGCACTCTGGATGGGGGGGGGGTCGATCCCAGTCCTTTCACAGAAGAAAGGGTTCTGAAAGAACTCCTAAAACTGAAGGTGGAAAAAGCAATGGAGCCTGATGGACTTCACACCAGAATTCTAAAAGAATTAAGGAAAGAACTAGTGATACCACTGACTGCCCTTTTTAACAAATCATGGGAGGATGGTGTGGTACCCGTGGACTGGAGGAAGGCAGATGTGATTCCCCTTCACAAAAGTGGGAGCAAGACAGAGGCAGGAAACTACAGACCTGTCAGTCTGACCTCTGTGGTAGGGAAAGTGATGGAATCACTTCTGAAGGAAAGAATTATTGACTACCTAGAGGCCAGTGGGGCACAGGACCCAAGGCAGCATGGGTTCACAGTGGAAAGGTCATGTCAGATGAATCTAATTGATTTCTTTGACTGGGTGACCAAAGTAGTAGACCAGGGAAGGGCTGTGGACATGGCCTACCTAGACTTTAGCAAGGCATCTGACACAGTCCCAAACAAAAGATTAGTAACCAAATTAACCAGCCTGGGAGAGGGTCCCAGGGTGGTAGCCTAGGTAAAACATTGGCTGGACAACAGGACACAGAAGGTATGTATAAATGGAGTCCACTCTGAAGAAAGGGGGGTTACTAGTGGTGTACCGTAGGGTTTGGTACTGGGTCCAGTCCTTTTTAATGTCTTTGTAAGTGACATTGCATAGGGACTAGAAGGAAAAGTATGCCTGTTTGCAGATGACACAAAGATCTGCAACAGGGTTGATACGCAAGGAGGTGTGGAAAGGATGAGAAGGGACTTGGCAAGGTTGGAGGAATGGTCAGAAGTGTGGCAGCTTGGATTCAATACAATGGAGTGCAACATAATGCACCTGGGAAGCAAAACCCCAGGGGAAGATTACACAATGGGGGGAGAGGTAGTAACAACAAGCATTTGTCAATGCTGAATGTTTGCTTGCTGGTATGAGCATTATAAATGCAGGAGTTAGACAGATACAGAATAGGAATGGCAGTGAAGTATTGAAGTTCACATGAAGTCCACCTTCATCTGTAGAGATGGACAGGATTTGGGGTAAGTGTTTGGATTGTATCCCAAGACGGTCGAGCCGTGTCACCTCACCCTATTCTGCAGACACCGACACGTGTTGAGCTGTGCTTTAGGGTGTTTGGCTTTACAGTCACCCCATTCCATAAAGACATATGGTGAAATGGGTGCAGCATAGGAGAATGGGGTGAAGTCTTGGGGCGAAGAGTCCAGGGTACAGCTTGATGCCTGTGAGTTGGTGGGGGTGGGGTGGGGTGGGATGGCATGAGCAGTACAGGCAGCAATCCAAAGGCACACCCTGATGCCTGTCTGTCTGTACAGGGTAGTACGTTATGGTTAGAAACCGTAATGCCTCAGGGGTTTGTTAGTATTTATAGTACAAATTTTGAACATGGCCTTTTTGTGACCCCACCTCATGAAAGCATTTGGGACCTCTTGTCATGAACAATGGCAGTGTGATTTTGTCAATGTATCCCGAAAACTGACTTCCAACAGCGACAGTGCCATTCTGCACCACATGTACGAAAAGACAGATCGGGCAGGATGTGAACAATGACAGCTGTACCATCCATAGGCAGGTATCAAGAGATGGCAATGTTGAAAATGTGTAGTGGGAATATTAAAAATGCTTGCAGTTCCAAGCATACATGGAAACCGCACAACGCATGCACATAACACAGTCATTTTATGGAGTTTCGTCACCAGATTTTCAACATAGGCATTGTACGACCTGTGCTCATAAACAGTGTCACTGTGATTTTGTTAAAGTGTCCTGAACACTAATTTCCCACAGCAACCAAGGTATTCTGCCCCGGAACAACAAAAACACCTGTCAACCAGGATGTGAAAAATGACAGCTGCACTGTTCATAAGGAGATGTGGAAAAATGGCAATGTTGAAAATCTGGAGTGAAAATATTACAAATGTGCAAAGTTCTAAGCGTGCGTGGAAACTGCACAATGCACGCTCATAACAGAGTCATTTATTGGACTTTCATCACAAAATTTTCAACACGGGCATTTAAGCACCTCTGCTAATGAACAGTGTTACTGTCATTTTTGTAATGTGTCCCGAACAGTGATTTCCCACAGCGACCGTGCTATTCTGCCTTGGAAATGTGAAAACACATTTTGGCCAGGATATGAAAAATGACAGCTGTACTGTTCATAAAGAGGTGCAGAAAAATGCAATGTTGAAAATATGGTGTGAATATATTGCAAATGTGCGAAGTTATGAGCGTGAGTGGAAAGTGCGCAACGCACGCTTGTAACACAGTCATTTTATGGACTTTTGTCACCAAATTTTCCACATAGCCATTTTAGGACCACTGCTAATGAACAGTGTCAATATGATTTTCCTAATGTGTCCTGAACACGGATTTCCCACAATGACCGTGCTATTCTGCGCCCGAAGTGCAAAAAGACATTTGGGCTGGGATGTGAAAAATTACAGCTGTACTGTTCATAAGGAGGTGCGGACAAATGACAGTATTGACAATCTGGAGTGTAAATATTGCTAATGTGTGAAGGCACGAGCATGCTTGCGCAACACACGCTCGTAACACAGTCATTTAATGGACTTTTCTCACCAAATTTTCAACATAGGCATTTTATGACCTCTGCTAATGAACAGTGTCACTGTGCTTTTCTTAATCTGTCCCAAACTTTGATTTCACACACCAACTGCGCCATTGTGTGCTACATGCACGGAAACACATTTTGGGCGAGATGTGAAAAATGACAGCTGTACAGCTCATAAGGAGGTGTGGTAAAATGGAATTGTTGAAAATCTGGAGTGCAAATATTAAAAATTCACAAACGTATGAGCATGCATAGGAACTGCGCATCGCACGCTCGTAACACAGTCTTTTAGGAATTTTTCACCAAATTTTCAACATAGCCATTTTAAGACCTCTGCTCATGAACAGTGTCACTGTAATTTTCTTAATCTGTCCCAAACATTGATTTCACACACTGACTATGCCTTTGTGCGCTACATGGGTGGAAACACATTTTGGGCGAGATGTGAAAAATGACAGCTGTACGGCTCATAAGTACATGTGATAAAATGCCAATGTTGAAAATCTGGATTGCAAATGTTACAAATTCACGAACTTACGAGCGTGCGTAGAAACTGCACAAGGCTCGCTCATAAAACAGTAATTTTAAGGAATTTTTTCACCAAATTTGGAACATAGACTTTTTGAGAGCCCACCTAATGAACACTGGCACTGTTGTTTTGTTAATCGGTCCTGAAAGGTGACTGATTAACACCATGACAGTGACAGAACTCATGAGGAGAGGTCCCAAAAACCCCATATTGAAATGTTGGTGCTAAAATTCCAAAAAATGTCCGAGATATGCACCAAAGTTGACAAAACCCTATCTATCCTATTATACAGCTTACCGGCATTTCCTCAGTTCACAGTCAGCTTTGAAGAGTGCAGATGTGTTCCTGGTCCACGATGATAGTCACACCAGACTCTGGAGTTAAGTATGGGGTGGGAGGGGTGTGGGGAGGAAGGGTACATATTGGGTGGGTGCGGATTGTGGCAGGGGGGCCCCGGAGACCATGAGGGACCATTTTCTTGTTAACAGGGAAAAAAAAAAACAGACATCGGGGGACAGTTTTTAACTTCACAGGTGCATTTGGCACACTGGGGTGGGCTCTCACTGTGCCAAGGGAGTCTTTCTTTGGGGGGCCAACTGTAGCTGATGGAGGATTGGGCACCCCGGTTAGCACACAACTAAAGCGGGGGCCGTTATGCCAATGGGGATTGAGCACCCCGGTAGGCACACAGCAAAAGGGGGGGAAGTTATGCCGACTGGGATTGGGCACCCCGTTGGCATACAAGGAAAATGGGTGGAGGGTTACATCATGCTGATGGGAAGTGGGCTCCCCCATCAGCAAAATACCTGGGTCACTGTTTGGAGGGCACACGCTGCCGAGGGGGATTGGGCGCCCCCTCGGCAAGGGGGCTGGCTGCCTAATACTGTTTGTGAATGCAGCGGCAAGCCACTCGCCATGTTCTCAAACAGTATTAGGCTAGCTAACATTCCACCTTGCAATGACAGGTAGCTGCCTCATTGCAGCAGAATGATTGATGCTGCAATGACGAGGCAGCCCCTGATTGTAACTCCGAAAACGTTACAACTTGGTGCACTTTTGGAAGACCAGTGTCATTGGCACACTGTGGCTCCATTGGTCCACCAGTGCCAAGCCCCCAAATGCAGTGTCTCCCTTGCCTGTAACAGTGCCATGCCTCCACAACCCCTTCTCTCCTAAGCTGTCACACAATGTTTCTTGTGTATGTGCAAGCAAACATAAAAATCTAAAGGAACCTGGTGGCAATGATATCAGATGACCTTAAGGCTATCAAGCAATGTGAGAAGGCAGTAGGGAAGGTGGGAGGATACTGGGATGTATAGGGAGAGGCATCACCAGCAGAAAATGTGAAGTTGTTATCCCTCTGTACAGACAGTTGGTAAGACCCCATCTGGAGTACTGCATCCAGTTCTGGAGACCCCATCTCTGCAAGGACACAGACAGGATGTCGGCAGTCCAGAGGAGGGCAACTAAAATGGTGCAGAGTCTGCAAGAGAAGCCATACGAGGAGAGACTGAAGGAGCTATTTATGTATACCCTTGAGGAAAGGAGGGAGAGGGGGGACATGATAGAAACTTGTAAGTACTTCAGTGGAATCAACAAATTCCAAGAGGGTAGCATCTTTCAGAAAAAGAGATGTGCAAAAGCAAGGGGACACAATTTGAAGATAGAGAGGGGATGGCTCAGGGGCAATGTGAGGAAGTATTTTTTCACAGAGAGGGAGGTGGGTGCATGGAACAGCCTTCCTGAGAAGGTTGTGGGGTCTGAAACTGTGAGGCAATATAGCGCAGTGGCTTAAGGCTCTGACCTGCAAATCTGGTGACGTCCAGCAGACCAGACCTGGGTTTCAATCCCACGTCTTCCACTTGCATGCTGTGTGACCCTGAGCAAGTCACTTAACTTCCCTGTGCTCCCAGGTCACTCCTGTAAAAAAAGCTTTCAGCTTAGTGTGCTACTCCTTGTTAAACAATTAAATAGAAAAAAAACAGTGGGAGAATTTAAGAATGCATGGGACAGACATAAGGCAATTTTTGTGGGGGGTAGGAAGAAATAGGCTGTTGGTTAAATAGGATCTGCAGCTTATCCTGTAGGTAGGGAAATGGGCAGACTAGGTGGACTAAGCGGTCTTTATCTGCCATCAAAGTCTATGTTCTATGTTTCTATGTTTCTCCTAAAAGCAAAAACAAAGGCTGGGATTATTCTTCCGTATCAAACGTTTGCTTACCTATGAAGCAAAACTACGATTAGTCAAAACAACATTCCTTCCACTAATTGACTATGCTGACTTTCTTTACAGTCATTGCCCCAAAACTGTCCTTAATAAGCTGGTTGTCCTGTACCACAGGGCCTTAAGATTTGTGACTGACTCTTTGTTCAGAACTCACCTCTGCTCACTTTACAGCCAACTCGGCTGGACTTACTTATCTACCAGAAGTTGGTGTAATGCCTCAATCTTGACCTTCAAAGCCCTCAGTAGCAAACTCCCTCTTTAAATATCCAGCATCTTTATATCAACACCTTGCACATACTCACTTATGAAGTATGATTATATCTCGATTGTCCCCCCCCCCCGGGTACAATCTCATTTGCATCATATCCATTAGCCACGCCTATCAGTCTTGTGGAACTCCCTCAAAATACCCTGAAACTGATTTGCCTTGTTAGACTATCCTCCTTTAAATCTCTTCTGAAACCTCTGTTGAAGGAAAACTGCCAGTGCTACACCTAGGGCCCCCCCTTTGATATTTTATACGGCACGTCCCACTATATTTGCCCCCCCGGGTCTCCCTGCTCCCCTTAAATTTGATTTGCACTCCTGTCTGTCTATGCCCTGCTACTCCCTGAGCCTCTCTCCCTTATACATATCCACCCTCATCCTACCTCACCTAATGGATCGTGCTCTACCTTCCCCCTTACCTCCTTCCATTCCAGTCAATTTATACAGTTAGCTGCTTGCACTTATGTGGACATGTACAAATCTGTATAATCTGACTGTATCTTGTTCTGTATTACTCACTGTATTTCGTGAACTATTGTATACATCTGTAGAGCTTTCCTTTTATGTATACTATGTGTGCCCCCCCAGGACCACCTTGCAAATGAGTATCTCAATAGTGTATTTCCTGGTAAAAAAATAAAATTGAAATGAAAATATATGTACTGTCTCATGGCTTGAAAGTCTAGAAAAGAGCTGCTGAAAAAGCTGTCCTCAGAAGCAACAGTTTCCAATAGCGCTCAGATCTCCTCAAAAACAAATCGAAGGAAATCCTTTACCCTGAATGACCATTGACTATTAATGGTTTCAAGTAAGACACCACACACAGATGAGGGCTTTACTCAGTTTTCATTACATTTCACCTTTAAAAAAGCATTCACTTGAGAAATGACCTTGGCAGGGTCTGAAATCAAAACATTTCTCAGTTTGAGGAATGGGGGTGGGGGTTAGCTAGAAATATATATTTTTTTTACATCGCTTATTTCCAGAACATGAAGCACTTCAAAAATAAGTATAGAAAGCAAATACAAAATTCAAAGTTGACAAAAAATAAAGTTCAGTAAGTTTTATATTTAGTCAATTACAGATATTAGTTGGTATGTAAGTAGGAGAGTAAAAATTGAAAGGGACACCTTTTAAAATTTTGCAGCGGGATTTAGGATGTTCAAGGAGTTTATTGCAGACTAATTAGCTAATCAGCTTTGGCTTTGCTGACTGCATTGTTGCTGGTATTTTTTTGATCTCGGTATGTTAGTAAGTCCTTCATGGAGCAATAGACATTATTTTGATACCATACTGTGTCCCACACTTTACACATGGTGCATTTTCTATGCTTATCAAGAAACTAGAATATGGTGTGGCCCCATAAGAGACCAAAGTTTTGTTTCAACTGGGACTGTGTTCTGAGAGCAAAAAACCTGATATGAGGAAGTCGAGATAGACAGCTGTCTGACAATTAGTGGGTTTTCCAAGGTCTAGAGTTTGAAGGAAAATTACTTTCTCAGTTGATATAGGGTGGACAGTTGTACTTTTTAAATATATAACAATACATAAACAGTTACCTTCATCAGAAATTAGTAAACTGCCAACTGGATTGGTGGAGTAAAAGCAACGGGCTGAACCCACCAGAAGTGAGCACAGAGCTAGAAAATAGATGCAGTTCGGGGAGGGGTTAATAGCATTGTGGTGAATGGCCAGAACCATATGTGCTTCAATTCCACTGTGGAAGGGCACAGTCCAGGTATCCAGTGAAGTGCTTCCAAAGTCCCTTCTCTCTTCAAAGTCATAACAATATGTCAGCATGGCTCCACCCGTGCAGCCATAAAAAGGAGGGAAATTCAATGCAAACATTAAGGTTGAATAATGCAAAGTGAACATTAGGGTTTGGAGTTTCAGGAGACTTGACAAATTGGTGGTGTGGTATTCCTTGGGGTTCTGAACCATAATGCCCCCTTTCCCCTGCCCCTAGCACCCTGTAAATCAGATAATTGATTTGTTAATTGTTAGTCGTTAATGTGGTCCCATAGGGTTGCATGTACTGTTGGTATACAGTTGCATTTATTTATTTTTTATATTTTAGTCCTTGATGGCCAGGTAAGGCCCACTAGGCAAATGTGCCTGTTTCCAAGGGTGACCTGAGAGCACTCAGAAGGTTAATTGACTTGTTCAGAGTCACACAGTACACAACTGAAGGTTGTGGGAATCAGACCCAGGTTTGTTGGATGTACCAAGCTCATTCACAACTCATTACGCTAACCTCTAGGCTATACTGCCAGCCCCAGTTATCATTGTTATTGTTCTAGTAGTGCAGGTTTACAGTTTTAATTGCTTTATTTGAATAGGTATATACTTTTAATTGTTTTATTTGTATAGATATATACTTTTAATTGATATGTTATTGACAAGTATACAGGAAAATAAATGATGGTATGGGTAAAATGCATCAGACTGCACAGAAGCTGTATAAATCCCCATTACACATATCACTAACAGGTGCTGCAGATTTGAGTCAAAGGGCCCAATCTACCATGGGGCTGGCACAATCTGTGCATTGCTGACCCACGCAGCTCTGCAACTGAATGCCAGTCTGCACCAGGTGGCATCCACAGTCTTTGACTGCCCCTGTTTGCAAGTGTAGAGCTCCTGTCAGTCACTATGGTTGGTTCAGCGATTATTTCCAGCTAAAATTCAGGGTATACCTGTACTATCCAATTGCAAGAGATTTAACAGGTAAGCTGAATACCCACACATTGTTCATGTACAAATAAGCATTGCATGTAGCTATTTCACATAAAAAGTTAGATTAAAATCATGATTTGTGTATCAGGCAATAGCTTGCAGCCCTGCAAGTGTTATGAAAGTTTAGTCTGTGGTATGGGGAAAGATCATCTTTATAAACAATTCATCAGTACCCAGCTTTCAATTCAGTGACAGAAAAGTAATGCCAAATCCCTTTTAATGGATTAAAAATGATTTTTAAACAATCACAAGAGTTGAATCTGTATGCCAAAATATAATTAAACTAGCATGAAGGACTGAACAATCTACTGTTATTTAAAAAGACAAAATGGGATATTTTTATCAAAGGCTAAGAGACCCAAAAATAAAGATTATTTAAAGTGAAACCCATCAGGGCAGGAACATCTGCTACAGCTTCAGAATGGAATCAGTATGTTTTAGCCTGAAGCTTTCTGTGTAATGAAGAAAATCAATATAATTTACCCTTTTTGGTTTCAAACAAAATTTAAAGATTAGATTTGGTTTGGTTCTGCTCTGGTTAAATCAGAAGCTCTGGGATCACTGATTCAGAGGTCTTCTGAATTTCAAACACCAAAATGCAATAGAGCAGATATTTTGAAGAGCGAAGAAATTAAAATATTGAAAATATTCTTTCAATAATTTTTGTTACTTGAAAAGCTGCGAACTGATTTAAATTCCAAAGCTTCCTACTGAACTTCACCTCAGTAGTAGAAAATGTTTTCAAAGGACTTAATAATGCAATTTTCATGCACCCTTTGCAGTTGCAATTCAAACAAATGTGCTGAAACAAAAGAAAGAGAACATTAGTTCTTTTGTCAACTTTCATCAGTAGGTGATGCATTTTTAATTGCTATGACCATGTTGCAGTTTTGATATTCTTCATAATCTTTCTGAGCATGAGAAAGCTATCTCTTAGCACCTTCAGGTCCAAATAAATGGTATTTAACAAAAGGCATGTTTCTGAATAGAACAGCAGTACAACTGCACTGACAGCACAGAAACTAAAGCAAATTACCAATGCGCATGTTCCATCGCCCTTTATCTGTCTACCCGTTACATTTCAGCAAGTGCCTCTTTAGGTTTGCTACCAGAGGTTCAATGTTTGAAGGTTGCTGTACTGATTGAATCCGGTTTTTTGCAGCCTCTAGTGGCCCACATTCAAATCAGGCTCAGACGAGAAGTGAACTAATTTCTGGGTCCAAGTTCAATTGCTGGTGAGAAGTTGTCACTTTTCCAGATCTGCCACACACTTCAGCATAACTAGCTTCCCCTCAAGAGACACATTCAAGACTGAATTACTGAAAATATATTTATCGCTCCAGCCGGCATGGTGTTGCATGCTACAGTACATGTCAAGGCTGAGTTTTATGTATTCAGTAGCATATATTCATATGTATATATAGGGTCGAATATTCCAAGGGGTTGCGTCTAGTGCAACAGAGTTGCACCTGGTGCAACAGAGTTGCACAGGTACAACCCCATATTGCCTCCCAGCAGGATACAGAAAAGGCTGCCTGGTGCAATGCAAATCCTGATGCACTATGGTGCAACGTAATCGTACGTGGTGCAGAAGCAAGGGGCATGCCCATACATATGTGGCACATCCTGATAATCAGCCCGGGATGTGCGGCACATATGCTGGCACACCCCAACACTGTGCTGTATGGGGGGGCTCAAAGTTGAGCCCGTGCAGAGTAGGAATAAATCCCAGCCACCCTCAGGCAGGCTGCTGTATTGCAGGCACAACACAGCAGCCCAGCCATGGGTGGCCACCTGCCCACACAGAACACCATCCGCAAGCATTCACAACCCTGCTGGGCAAGTGGAAGCCCACTGCACATTGCCATGGTCATGGTATAGGTATACAAAGCAATCCCTGGTAGTCTAGTGGCCCCTCCATCCCTGATACCTCAATAAATGCATAACTGCCAGTCCCTGGTGGTCTAGTGGACCCTCCCCATTGCTGCTATTGCGGTAATCCTCCAAAAAAATGCCTTGGTCACCCAGTGACAACCCCACCCCTCCCACCAACACAGAACCTCTTGCCCACCCTGCTCCCCCCTCATCATTGGCAGGCGGTTGCAACCCACCCACATACCGCCCGGCCACCCACTGAATGACAGGTACAGTATGGGCTGGAAGCCCATTGGTCCCCAGTGTGGACCAATGGGCTTGCAAGCTATGCTCTGACTGATCCCAAATATGTGACTGTTCTCATATTTGGGACTGTCTGGTACAGTATGCCCTGCAAGCCCATTGGTCCACACTGGGACTAATGAGCTTACAGGCCATACTGTACCTGCCATTCATCATTCAGCTGCAGCTGGGTGGTATGCAGGTGGTTGCAGCTGCCCACTGATGATGGTGGGATGGGGTGGGCAAGGGTTCTGTGTGGAGTGGGAGGGGTGGGGGTGCCACTGGACCACCAGGGCATTTCTTTGGGGGTTTACCATGATCATGTTAGTGAGCAGGAGGTTCCACCAGACCACCAGGGACTGGTGGTTATGCATTTATCAGGGAATTGGGGACTCGGGTGGGAGGGGGACCACTAGACCACCAGGGATGGTCATGTATTTTATTCATCGGGGTATCAGGGATAGGGGGGCACTAGACTACCAGGGATTACTGTCCATACTTAGACTGCGATTGTGGCTACGGGGCAAGGGATACCCTGGGATCCCCACTGCACACGTTATGCTGTGCTGGGTGTCAGGCACAAGTCAGTGAGCTGCCCTGTGCAAGGCATGCAAATGGTGCCATAATGACATGCAAATGGCCCGATTTGCACATTACATATATTATGGCCTCATTTGCATGCCCCCCACTGAATATCGTGGGTGATGCACCCAGCACAACTGCACTTTCATTGGCGTATCCCAGTGCTCTCTATCTGTGGTTTGCATCAGTGCAGTGCCACTGCACCATGTGCAGTACGTGCCATATTCTACAGTGCTGCACCATGGTGCATCACCATTGAATATCACCTGCTCCTGGCCCTGGCGCATCCCAGTTGCACTGTTCCTGGGCTTGAGCCACTGCCTGGTGCAGTCTGAACATCTGGGCCATAGACTACAGAAACATAGAAATGAAGGTAACCCCCTCCCTGACTTAGGGGTAACCTTCTGGACTTACTCCATGGAGAGGGAGCCCAAGAGATAACATAATAAATTGACTTACTTTACCTCCTATGTCAAGGGTAAAGGCCTGGGTGCAGGGGCATCTTCTGGGCCACTGAGTGCTGTGAATCAACTGGTTCACAGTAAACACTTTGCAACTAGTAACTGAATTTTCAAACCACTTCTGAAGTACAACAGAATCCAGTTTAATAAAAGTAAAAGCTCACGAGCATATTATTTATTTATGTGTTGTTTATTTATTAAAGCATTTCATCAGGAAGGACATGCTGAGCAACATAGCTTGTTTTCCAGATGCATCCTGGAGAAAAGGGGAGTGGGAGAGATACAGTACAGATATCATGGTATAGTACAAAAATAATACAGAGAGACAGATATTAACACTTACTGTACAATAGCAGTATACACAGTAGATACATAATATATTACAGAATATGTACAAAATACACTGGGATACATACAGAAGTAAGTATCCAGAAAATACAGTGAACAAGATTTACCAGAACAATTGTGGGATGCTTGATATAAATATGAATTTGTAAGAGTTGGAAAGGTATAGAAGAAAGTTGTAAGGACAGGTTAAGAGAGAGGGTGGAAGGAGATGAGGTAGGGGTAGGGTGGAGGGGTGGGTAGAGGAGAAATAAAACAGTTCTTGGCAACCTGTGGCAGCATCAAAAGAAGAAGGAGGGGAGGAAAAGCAAAAGAACAGATGAGGAGGAGGAGGTATTAGAGGCAGTTGCAGGAAGGGGTGGTATGGGTGAGGAGTAGTGAGGTCAGTGAGGCCATAGTGGAAGCAGAGTGAATGAATAGGGGGAGAGAATTCCAAAGTTTGGGAAAGCAGTAAGAGAAAGCAGCTTGGCCAGTGAGGGTTTTATGAGAGGGGTGTAGGAGGGAGGGAGTAGTAGAAGGGGTAGGTGAGAGGAGGCAGGGAGGACAGGTAGGGAGGGAGGTAGGGAAGAGAGCCAGAACTTGAAGATGAAGGAGACACAGTGGGATAGGCAGTGATCCTCAATGGAAGAGAGGGAGAGTGCAGAGTACAGAGTGCAGTGGTGAGTGCAGGGAGAGAAATTTAGAGTGAAATGGAAGAAGAAGTGAAAGACAGTGTTCAGTCTAGCCAGGGTGTACCGTGGGGCAGCACCATAGACAATGTTGTCATAATCAAAGATTGGGAGTATCACCTTAGTGAGGATATCCCGGCATGCGGGTAGAGGGATGCAGTTTTTGTTCCTATAGAGGGCACCAAGCTTAGGGTGAAGTGTTTTGTAAATGGTGTCAATGTGCTGTGAGAAACTGATGTGCCAGTCAAGCTAGACACCAATGTATTTAAATGAGGGCACATCATCAGTTGTGTTCCCATCTAAGGTGTTGAAAGGGTGAATGGATGGAAGTTTGGAAAACCTTGGCCTAGTGCCAAAGCACATAGAGACTGTTTTTTTGGCATTGAGGGATAACTGATTTGACCTGAACCATTGCTGGACAGAGTAAAGATCAGGTTGGAGCTTAGACCTTTACTCATCTGGAGAAGATCCAGAGACAAAAAGCCATGTCATCTGCATTGAGATAGATCGATGCAGATGAGCAAGCAAAGGGGAGGACATTTAGAAAAACGGGAAAAAAGGATAGGGCCAAGGACGGAGCCTTGGGGAACACCAGCACTAATTGGGAGAGGAAAAGGATTCAACAAGTTTTGCTGATTGTGACCTGCCTGTGAGGAAGACCCAGTTCATAGCATGGGTTAAGATGCCCGCTGCCCTTAACTTATGAAGGAGAAGGTGGTGGGAAATTTTGTCAAAAGCTTCTGCTAGATCAACAAAGATCATGACAGTCAGGAGACCCTGGTCTATAGCAGAGTGAATGGCATCAGTGAGACAGAGAAGGGAAGAAGTAGTGGAGTGGTGTTTGCAAAAGCCAGACTGGAAGGGAGTGAAAAGGAAAGAGGAATCAAGGAAAGGTGAGAGTTGGGAAAGAACTGTGTTCTAGAGTTTGGAAAGTGTTTGGAGGAGGGAGATAGGACAGTAATTGCCTGGGGAGGAGGAGTCACCACCTTTAGGTAAGGGAATAACTAGCATGCTTCCTGGAGACTGGGACAGAGGCAAGAGAGAAGGAGAGGTTTAAGAGAGAGGCAATAGGAGAGGCAATAGCAGGGGCAGAGATATGGAGGAGCTTAGGGTCCAATCCATCAGGGCTACCACCTTGTAGGGGGTTGAGAGTGAGAAGGGCCTTTAGAGTGGTGGAGGTAATAACAGGTGAAAAGGAGAAAGGAGGTGTAGATGGGGTTGCAGGTGAAGGGGTGGGGAGAGAGGAGTAGGGAGGGAGTAGAAGAGAGTGGAGGCACGGGTGATAAAGTATGAGTTGGAGGCAGAGGCCACAGAGGGAGGCTCATAGAAGATGAAGTCACCAATCTTTAAGATGGGAGGTGGATTGGGTAGGAGGGGAGAAGAGAGCATGGATAACTTTCAAGAACTTGGCGGGTGACTTAGATTTATCTGGAAGGAGGAGGAAAAGAAGTCAGCTTTTGCTAACCTGGTAGCTTGAGTACAAGCATTCCTCAGGTGGCAGTACCTGTTAAGGTCTGTGAACATTATTAGAAGGGGAAAATCATAAGTCCCAGCCAGGAGGGCTTCAGGTTCTTCTTCCTACAGTATGAACTGCACTTTCAGGAACTTCAACATCCTACTCAAGGAGGCACGTTGTCAGGGCACAGGCCCTCTTCTAGGCATATTCATTTTTTCTGGGGCTGCAGATAACCCTGAGGCACTTATAACATTAACTGAACTCAGGGTTTCCAATCCAAGTTACTTTACAGGATCAGTATGAGGTAGACTTACAGAGACTCTAGGCAGAGACTTCAAACCAGAACAAAAATATGGATGAAGCAATGGGGCTTTCCATCCTTCCAACCTCCCCTATACTCAGCACCCACTTCACCACTGTCCTGCAAGGGAGAATCCACCATAGCCCAAAGGTTATGCTCTGTTGAATGCCCTGTAGAATTACAGAAGCCAAATTAGAGGCCCTGGAACCTACATAGTCTAGACCTATTCTAGGCTATTTCCGACTGAGTTAAAGTGCCAGTGGGAATTTGCCCCACACTTTATAAGGGCTGGGAGAGGTAGTCACCCTCCAGGAGTCCCAGTTGCCACAGCTCCTGCCTCTGAACTCCTCTCATGCTTGACCCCCACAGTATACAAAGTTCATAATTGAATTATCCATGCCTCCCATTACAGGAGAGTCTCCTGCTACCCAGTATGGAGGAGAGGAGGTACCAAGGTACCATAATACATTCTTTTCTAAGTCCAGGACAGTCATATTTTCTACTGCAGTCGTATTTTGGATAGAAACTTACAAATAAGCTGGCAGATAAAGGCCTTACTGTCATCAAGTCTGCTTGTGAGTGCAGGTCCCATCTT
The DNA here is from genome assembly GCA_016271365.2 of Neoceratodus forsteri. NCBI lineage: Eukaryota > Metazoa > Chordata > Ceratodontiformes > Ceratodontidae > Neoceratodus > Neoceratodus forsteri. Next base: position 33,453,013 of record CM028129.1, read on the forward strand.
CTTGAAGGTGGAAGCAAGCTGCTTTGAAACAATTGGGAGCTGTGAAGAAGACGCAGTATTAAACTGGCAATCTCAATATTGCTCAAATCTGAGGGAGGTGTAGCTTACTTTAAATTTTACACTTGCTCTTGCTTTTAGTTGTTTTTTTGAATCAAGAAGGGGTTTGCAATACTGCTTATGAACTTGTAGATTGGGAGTTTAAGTTCAGAGGGACTGAAATATTGTATAATTGTTTTTTTTTCTCTTGTGGATAGCTGGATTTTTGTTTACTAGTATTTTGGAGACACTTTGTATCAAACTATTTTTGGTACAGTGAAGTATTCACTTGTGGCAGATGATTTGTCATTGTAAGGCCTGCAGTTTAGTGCAGGTTAGTGGAGCTTTGTGTATTTGACCTCAACAGTGCCTCAAGTGGTGGAAACTGGTTTCCTCTGATTGCCTCCAGAGCACAGAACAACAGGTTGTATAAGGCTGGGTCAGGGAATGCTTACATCGTAGGTATTGGGCTCAACTGCTTTATTTTTCTCTGACTGAAATTGTTTTTTGCAGGGTATATTTTCTGTTAAATTGTTGTGCAGGTTGTCTTGCTGAAAGGAAGGACAGCACTCACCACAGTGCTGGGTCATAGCTGTAGCTGATTGTTTCTGGAAGGCATGGGCTTGCACCCACCTTGCCCCACAGGCATCACGTCCTTTATACCAGGGCTTCTGACATCACTTCCCAAAAGGGCAAAGGACATACAACTGTTATATACCTAACAGACCAGCACACTGCATAAAGGAAACATGCACGTACATACTAATAAAAAAAAATTAAACAGAAAGGGAAAGAGCCATGTGTGGAGTGGTGCAGTGCACTGGCTGTGGGGTGGCAGTCTTCCTGGAGACATTCAGGAGGCTGTGATGCTGCCCTATTTGCAGGCAACTCTATGCTCTGAGGGAAGAGGTTGCCTGTCTCCAGGCCAACCTGGCAAGGAATAGGGAAACCTCACCTACCCGAGGAAAACAGGGCCACTTCTGCTGCCTCACAGGTTGCCAAGAAAGAGGAGTGCTGGGCTCAGGAAGGGTGAGGGTGGTGGAACAGAAGTGGATCCTTCCAGTTGTACCTCTCCACATTTCCTATGCTGTTCTGGTGGAGCATAGTTCCTCTATGGAAGCACCCGTAGTGGAGACCAAGGAGGATGATGGAACCATTACAAGGAAGACCCACAAGAAGGTGGCATGGGACACCCCAGGGGAAGGAAACAGATCCTTGGGGGGGACTTAATTGTTGAGTTTGTAGAACTGGGGGAGAGAGGGGAGAGGCAAGTAAGGTGCCTGCCCAGTGCCCTGGCTTGGAGGGATAGGAAACAAATCCTTAGGATCATGGGAGAAGCTGCATGGGAGAGGGAGCTGAATGTCATTGTGCACCTAAGGACAAATCACCTAGCTGCGAATGGGATCAGAGCAGTGCAGGAGAAGTTTTTTGAGTTGAGGAAGGGCCTTAGATAAATAGCACACACGGTAACCTTTTCTGAGGTGCTGCCAGTCTATGGCATGGGTGAGACTAGTGTACTCTGCACCATGGGATTCAATGAATGGTTGAAACACTGGTGCTGTGCACAGCATTTTGGCTTCATTGGGGACTGGTGGGCCACCTGGAGGAATGCAGGCCTATACTGACATGATCGTCTGCATCTGTCTGGGAGGAAAACTAGGCTCCTATATGATAGGTTTAAATGTTTCATTGGCAAGCTTTCAAACAAGCCAAGGGGGGAGGCACTGAAAAAAAGCATGGAATTCCCATCCTCCCCCACAAAACAGGAAAGTTAGCGAGGTAAACACCAAGGTAGAGAGGTCGATAGGGAGCAGGATAGGGGTAAATAGAGAAAAGGGCAAAGGCAGATAGGGCAGGAATGGGGCTAAAAGGATTAAGGCCATCAAAACATAGAGAATGATGAGTACTAATGCCCATAGTCTGGGTAACAAGCTCCCTGAACTAGTGGCCTTGATGGAAGAGGGACGTCTTGATATCGTGGCAGTAACAGAAACATGGTACACAGAGAACCATGACTGGGATGTCAACATATCAGGGTACACAATCTACAGGAGGGACAGGGAGGGTAAAAGAGGAGGAGGAGGAGGAGTAGCTCTCTACACAAGAGAAGGGATCAAAGCAACAGAAGTAAGCATAAACGAGGAGAAGTGGATGTAATGTGGGTCACCTTGGAGACAAAATGGCACCACAATCTGCATGAGGGTTGTATACAGACCCCATCTCAGTGGGAGGAAATGGACAAGGGAGTGATAGAAGGCATCCTTAGGATGACAGAAAAAGGGGAGGTATTGTTGATGGGGGACCTGAATATGCCAGATGTTAACTGGAGCACATTTGCTGCAGCCACATCCAACCACAAGGTCATTCTCAATGCCCTACAGGGGGCATGCCTCAGACAGCTAGTGTTTAAATCCACTAGGGAGGGAGCGATCTTTGACCTGGTAGTCTCAAATGGGGATGGAGAGATGATCACAGATTTAGAAGTGTGTATCCATCTGGGAACAAGTGACCACCAAACAGTGTGGTTCACAATAAACACAGCCATTGAGTCAAGCCATACAAAAGCGAGGGTGCTGGACTTTAGGAGGGCTGACTTTGGTAAAGTGAAAGAGTGCCTAAGGAATGCATTAGCAAATGGAGAAGAAGGGGGCTAGAAGAACAATGGGGGAAAATCAAAACTGCCATCACAGAGGTAGCAAACCTTTGAGTGAAGCATATAAAACAAAACAAAGTAAAAAATTACTATGGTTCTCAAAAGAGGTGGTGTGGAAGGTTAGGGAGAAAAAGATAGCATTCAGGAAGTATAAGAAATCACAGAAGGAGCAGGACAGAGAACTGTACCAGTTAAAACAGAATGAAGCGGGAAAGGCAGTAAGATTAGCAAAGGCCCAAGTGACAAAAAGATAGCTAACTCCATTAAGAAGGGGGATAATACCTTTTGTAGATACATTAGGGAATGAAGCAAGACCAAGGGAGGGATAGTGATGCTTAATACAGGAGAGGGGTGGTGGGCAGAGGGTGACAGAGGGTGACAGTGAAAAGGCAGAGATGAAGGAATACTTTTGCTCAGTATTCACAAAAGAAGAAGAACAATAGAAGCACTCTGGACAGGGGGGTCGATACCAGTCTATTCACAGAAGAAAAGGTTCTGAAAGAACTCTTAAAACTCAAGGTGGACAAGGCAATGGGACCTGACAGGATTCACCACAGAATTCTAAAAGAACTAAGGAGAGAACTAATGATACCTCTGACTACCCTTTTTAACAAATTATAGGAGGATGGTGTGGTACCTGAGGACTGGAGGAGGGTGAATGTGATTCCCCTTCCCAAAAGTGGGAGCAAGGCAGAGGCAGGAAACTACAGACCTGTTAGTTTGACCATAGTGGTAGGGAAAATGATGGAATCACTTCTGAAAGAAAGAATTGTTGAGTACCTGGAGGCAGCATGGATTCACAGTGGGAAGATCATGTCAGACGAATTAGACCAGGGAGAGGCTGTGGATATGGTCTACCTAGACTTTAGCAAGGCATTTGACAGAGTCCCACACAAAAACTTAATAAAAAAGTTAGCCAGCCTGGGAGTGGGTCCCAGGGTGGTAGCCTGGGTAACAAATTGGCTGGACAACTGGACACAGAGGGTAATAGTAAATGGAGTACTATCCGAAGAAAGGGGGTTACTAGCAGGGTACCACAGGATTCAGTACTGGGACCGGTTCTCTTTAATGTCTTTATAGGTGACATTGTAGAGGGGCTGGAAGGAAAAGTATGTCTCTTTGCACATGACACAAAGATCTGCAACAGGGTTGATACATGGGGGGGATGAGAAGGGACTTGGCAAGGTTGGAGGAATGGTCAAAAGTATGGCAACTTAGACTCAGTGCAAAGACGTGCAAAACAATGCACCTGAGAAACAAAAACCCACAGGAAGAGTACACAGTGATGGGTGGGGAGGGGTACTAACAACAACAAAACTGGAAAGGGACCTGGGGGTAGTCATATCAGATGACCTTAAGGTAGGCAAGCAATGTGAGAAGGCAGTAAGGAGGGCTGGGGGGATATTGGGATGCATAGGGAGAAGCTTCACCAGTAGAAAACAGGAAGTTGTTATCCCTCTGTACAGACAGTTGGTGAGACCCCATCTGGAGTACTGCATGCAGCTCTGGAGATCCCATCTCTGCAAGGACTAGATAGAATGAAGGCAGTACAGAGGAAGGCAACTAAATTGGTGCAGGGTCTGCATCAGAAGCCATATGAAGAGAGACTAAAGAAGCTTAATATGTATACCCCAGAGAAAAGGAGGGAGAAGGGTGATATGATAGACCCTTTCAAATATCTCAAGGGAATCAACAAAGTCCAAGAGGGTAGCATCTTTCAGAAAAAGAGATGTGCAAGAACAAGGGGGCACAATTTGAAGATAGAGGGGAGACGGCTCAGGGGCAATGTGAGGAAGTATTTTTTCATGAAGAGGGTGGTGGATGCATGGAATGGGCTTCCTAAGGAGCTAGTAAGGTTAAAAACAGTGGAGGAATTCACGAATGCATGCGACAGACATAGGACAATTCAAGTGAGGGGTAGGAGGATGTAGGCTGTTGGTTAACTAGGATCTGTAGCTCAACCAGTAGGTAGAGAAATGGGTAGACTGGGTGGGCCAATCAGTCCTTATCTGCCTTCAAAGTCTATGTTTCTATATTTCTATGTTTCACCCCCAGACACTTCCTCCCTTCATCGCTCCTTGATAACACCCTCCCCCCACATGTAACTTTCCCCTTTACTCTGTCCCATCCTCTCTTGAAACCCAACACTATATTCGGGGAAACCCCCTCCTCTGGTAACTTGTTCCACTTGGCCACCACACTCTCAGTAGAAAACTGCCTGTTTGTCTCTCACCTGAATCTGCCCCCTTCCCCATCTTTAGACTGTGCCCTCTAGTAGATTTGTTTCCACTACAGCTGAAGAGACTCTCAGTACTAAACCTATTGATACCTTTATGGTACTTCACGGTCTTGATCATGTCCTCCCTTTCCCTTCCGCCTTCCAGGGAGTACATGTTGAGCTCTCTCAGCCTCTTCTCATAAGTATTGCCCCACTGGCCCTGGATCATTTTGGTTGCCCTTCTCTGCATTGTTTCCAGCACATTGACATCCTTGTATAAGTAAGGGCACTAATACTGCAGGGTGTACTCCAGGTACAGCCTCATCAGTAATCTATACAGTAGCAGAATGACCTCTGTCTTTCAGCTTGTTATACCTCTGGCTATGCACCTCAGCATCTGATTTGGTTTGGCTGCTGTTCTCTTACAGTGTGCTGAGTTCATTAGGCCACTCTTTATTACTCCCAGGTCCTTCTCCTCTTCTGACCTAGTTATGTGCACACCACCCATCCAATATACAGAGTCGGGGATTCTTTGCCCGTAAGTGCACTACATTGCACTTTTTAGTGTTTAACCGCAGTTACCAAATACTGGTCCACTTCACTAGCTTAGCTAGGTCTTCCTTGAGACCCTGTCTCCCCTCTTCCATATACGCCATCCTACAGAGCTTAGTGTCATCCAGAAACAGGCAGGTTTTACCTTTAATCCTGTCTACATTGTCACTGATGAAGATGTTAACACTGGGCTGAGCACCAAGCCCTGTGAGACCACACTGGTCACCTTTCCAACCATCTGTGTGCTGGTTTGAGTGCGCCCACCATTAGGGCACCAAAAGTATGGATTTGCAGCATCTTCCCTGAGGTCCACCCCCCCGGAGTTAGTATATATAGTTAGGGGGGCATGGGGGCACAGCCCACTACATGGGGGGCTGGGGGGGCAGCCCCCCTCATGCAATGAGGGATTTGAACTTGAATATCTGGTGCCCAAATGATGGGCACACTCAGACCAGCATGTTTGAATAGTGGAAACCAATGGTCATTAGTCAAGCCTCAAAGATCCCAACCCCCGACTACCACTCTCTGACTTCTGGCCTGCAACCAGTTTTTAACCCATATAGCAAGTTTACCTCTACCCTAAGATCTTCCAGCTTACTGATATAATCCCCTAAGAGATACTGAGTCAAAGGCTTTGCTGAAATCCAGATACAGGACATCAACTGCTTGGACCTTGTTCACTGTCATGGTTACCAAGTCAAAGAAGTCAATCAAGTTAGTCTGGCAGGACCTCCCTGACACACATCCATGTTGCCTCTCATCCCAGAGCCCATTCTCCTCCAGAAAGCTAACCAGTCTTTCCTTTGGAATGGTCTCCACTAGCTTTCCCATTACTGAGGTCAGACTGACTGGCCTGTAATTCAAAGGGTCATTAATCAGTTCACTTTTCTGGAGAGGCATTGCAGGTGCAGTCTTCCAGTCCCAGGGTACATTCCTCATCTCCAGAGAAGTGTTAAATGGGTCTGCCAAGGGACCCACCAATACCTCTGACATCTCCTTCAGAACCCTTGGATATATGCCATCCAGCCCTAGTAATCTACCTTCTGGGCTTTTAGGACTTCATGCACCCTCTCTTCTTGAATCACACCATCTTTATCCCCCTTCTAATTTCCCACCCCCTCCTCCCTTGTGAGACTGAATCGTCCTTTTCCCTTGTGAAGACTGAGCAGAAATAGTTGTTCAATTTCCTTCTCAACCAGCTTAGTGTTATGCTTGTGCAACTGTGTTACCTTGTTTTGGCCATTTTCACTCTCTATTCCATGAGAAATTACCACCCTGATGGGGTATCAAAGGAAAGGAACCCTCGATGAGACCTCCACTCCTAGAGGTACTGTGGTAAGGTTCCCTTGGCTAAACGTACGTTAGGAAGAAACCCCGTAAGAAGAGAGGTGAGCCACTGGAGGAGGAAGGGGGTTGGAGGGGCAAAGGAAATGTGCTTCAGAGAGAGGCTGGGAGGAACTGCTTATATAGCTCAGGAAGTGGGAGTGGCTGGTTGCTTGCCCATTGAACTACAGGCATAGCCTTTCAACTCAATGGCCTTCTCAGTCAGTATAGTGTAATGCTTTTGCAACTGTGTTACCTTGGTTTGGCTATTCCCACTCTCTTTTCCATGAAAAATGACCACCCTTTATGTGCTAAAAGTGCAAGGAACCCTTAAAGTGGGTTACACCCCTAGAGGTGCATGGGAAGGTTCCCTTGGCTAAAGGTACCGTTGGAAGAGACCCCAAAAGAACTGTAGTAATGTCAAAAAGAATATTAGCAGTGATCATTGGCTGTGTGGCAGAGAAGCACAGTGACAGCAACAGGCAGCTTAATAAAACATAAATGAGATGCACAGGTTAGCAGAATAGCATGGGTTCAAAGGATTACATTGATGACTGCAGTAGGCTTCCTATGGGGAGAGGGAATGGCAAGTAGGGACACCATACATCCCCATCCAACAGCTGAATCTACCTAAGTAACTAGGGAATACCAACTGAGACTAAGTATTATGACCTGCAGAATGAAGAAGAGAAAAAAAGCTTAAGGAGGAAATCTCTGGGGACACAAGGCTTAGGTCTCCTTCCCTCCAGGCTTCATATATTTTATTTAGTGATGGCTCTGCTGCTGCAATTTGAAAACCCAATTAAAGGAAGTGGAAAAAGTTCCAATTTTGAAGAAGGCTCTTACTCTATCCCTCTAATGGGCATGCCAAGAAGGGTTGCAAGTGAGCTCTCTGAAACACTGCTCCTCCAAGGCAGGAGATGAAGAGCGGCAACTGCTGAGGTGATCAGCTGACCTACTGATCTAAAAAAACAAACCAGGTGAACCAGAAACAGTCATAGGGAGAATAGCTTAGAAGGTGCCACTGAAGCAACTTGGCCAACTGAAGGAGCCCCTTTTTGAGATCCGGGTCCCACCCTTCAGAAATTAAGTCTTAAATTCTACATCAAGAGATGCTGCCAATATGCCTGCACTGCTAAAGCTCCTCCCAGAGCAAGGACATTCCTACTATGGGCCTGATGAGAAGAACCCCACTCCAATTTTCACACACTCAAGCCGTGGACTTTATGGGTGCAGAGTGACACTGTTTGATACAGTGAAGGCCCTGAGCCATGGTAACTAATGGTCATGGCTGGCATACCTCCAATTGTGGATTAGACAAAATAGGAAGGAGAGCTTAAAGGAAGTGTGAGCGCTGTAGACCCTTACATAGGTTATACATGTTTATAGAAAGCACATACTGTAACAGACTAAACTCCCAAGGTCAGTGTAAGCAATGATAAGACCTGCACGTAGGTCTGTGAAACAGCACTTCACATGACTTGCAGGGAGGCAAGCCAAGCAGTTCCATTAAGGAAGCCAATTAAAGGTGACATACATACTTGGAGGATTTTAGCAGCAAAGACTGTATTCAAACATGAGATATTTGAAACACACGGGGCCACAACTCTCCACTATAATCCCCTAGTCATCCACTGTAAAAACTACAAAGAAGCCACGATAAAGTACCATGGCCCACATACAGATTTTAAAACTAGTTTACAGCAACAGCTGTAGCTGAAATGACCTCCAGAGTATAATGAAGCAGTGTACAAAAGTGTACAATTTCAGTGCCTTCTCAGGGTAGTGCTATTGGCTCCATGCCTGTGTAGAGCTCCCTGATTGACTGGTCTCACTCACCTGAGACAGGAGCACCCGAGACGTGTGGCTCAATGTAAGCCTGCATCCCTGTACTATGCTGCTAATTTATATATTTTAATTTAGCCTGTTCTGCTCGGCCTGTGTAAAGTAACTTACCATTCCCCCCTGCTGCAGTTTCTGTCCAACTGTATGTGCACTGATTCAGTGTTAGCTCTGCAAACTTCCCTTGATTTTTCATCCCACCTCCCCTCCAGGCCTCTTTAAATGCACACCAGTCTCCACCTCCTATCTGATGTTTCAATTTATTGATTACTTACTATCAACAACTGCAATTCATCCCATCCCCTTTTTGCAACTAAGCCTTCTAGCAGCTTTATCTCATTCTGTCTTGCTGAGGCATACCATTTTGGTACTTTAGGTTTGCTTATTGCCGACTAGCATATCCTGTCTTGCTAAGGCAGTTGATTTAGGTCAGGTGATCTCTCTAGTACTTAGTCTGCTCCAGAGTAGTAGCTAAGAAATTTGCTTCAAAGCCTCTCTGCCCCTAGTACTACTCTATAGTCAGGTGAACTATTTTCTTATTAGCCTGACTAGGAGCTGTACTTAAGGATTACTGCTTCAGACTCCACTGCCTATAGTAGTATTCTGCAGGGATTAAGAAATTCTCTTCCATTGAGAATCCCTTCTCTTGCCCACACTTGTTTTGCCCACTGGGTGATAGTCTCATAATGAGGGCATATTACCTGCTTCTATGCTTGTCTCTGCTCATCTTACATGTATTGGACCCGAACATGAATCAAAAATAACCCCTAGAGCGGAGAATGACTCTCTTTTACTTTGTCCGACCAGGACTTTACCTATCAAGTAGAAGAACTTGTATGTGATCTAACTTCCCCTAGCCCGCTGCTGGTCCTTCACCTGCACCAGCATACAGGAACTCTCCTAGAGTCTGCTCACAGGGCTACACCACCTTCTGCATACTCCCCTACTCTCATTGACTCTCTCAGTCAGGGCATTATTGTATGCAGCATCAGGAAAACTGGGAACTAGCATCAGAACTCCCTATACTGCCGCAGACAAATCACGTAACCAAAAGAAGACCCAGCCACTCACACTTCTCCTAGGACTCTGCAGGAAACTCTTGTTCCTGCTTTTACTATGCTCAGGAAATGTTGAGCTTAATCCAGGCCCTCTGGCACCCATGGAATCCCCAGCAGAGCTACAAAGCCTCAAGAGGTTTACATTCTTGCATGTTAATGTAAGTAGCCTATTACAAAAAATCACTTCCTTTCAGGCCTGGGTATGTTATACTGCTCCAGATGTTCTGGTGATTATGGAGTCCTGACTCTGACCGGCGACTAGTAACAATGAAGTTAACATCCGCTCCTACTCTTTCTTCAGAGCCGACAGGCAAACCAGAGGTGGTGGGGTAGCTATTTACATCAAGGATAAATTCCCTGCCTCCATAATTGACTCAACCTCTGTCCCAAAAGAATTCAAAAGCTTGTCATTAAAGATAGACATTGCCACCGGTGTCTCATTATGTATAATAGGATGCTACAGACCCCCATCAGCTGGACTACAGTTGTTAAAACATCTCAAAAACATCCTGGGTTCGGCATCTTCAGAGTGTATCATACTAGGGGACTTCAACTCAGACTGGCTCTCTAGTGCATCCACCCCACTTAAAATGTTTCGTGCTTCCCTTGGGTTGTCACAGCTAAAAAATGAATCTACTCATCCTAACAAGCTCAACCCTAATAACAGTACACTCTTGGATATCATTTTAGTTAACAAACCCCATTTATTCTCCCATGCTGGCATTTTTTTCTCTGATATTAGCAACCATTGCTTCATCGTGTATGTAAGATCCACTCTTAAATCCACAACTGTACCAAAATTCTCCTTTAAAAGGTACATACGCAACTTTGATCTCCATGGATATATATCAGACCTAAGAGACTCCATGCGATGGCAGGACTTCTATCTAGCCAAGTCCCTGACTATGGCTTATGATGTTTTCTCAGAAACTGTGCTAGGGGCTCTCAACAAGTATGCTCCCATAGTAAAAGTTTGTGCCAGAAACAAATCCTGTCAGTGGTTTACAGAAGACCTGAAAGATGCTTTACAGAGTAGAGATGTACTTTGGAGAACTGCTAGAAAAACTAATTTAATAAATGACTGGAATATTTTCTGGAGGGCAAGGAATCTCTGCACCAAAATGGTCAGAGAAGCCAAAGCTGATTTCTACCGCTCTCAGCTGGAGATCTCCTCAAGAAATGCCTCCAAATTCTGGAAGATTATCAAAGACATTGAAGGTCACACCACTGTAAATTCCCTACCTACTAAATTATTGATTAACAATACTGTCATCTGCGACAGACCGTCTATCCTCGATGCTCTCAATAATAATTTTGCCACTGTAGGGCTAGCCTTTGACTCCTGTCCTGCGAATATCCGCTGCCAACAACTTAGATTGGATACACAAGAAAAACCCATCCCCAGTCCATCCTTCTCTCTGCAGCCTACCTCCCTGAAAGAAGTCAAAGATCTTCTCCTTCAGCTGGACACTAGGAAAAGTGCTGGGGCCAACCTCATTGACCCGTACTTCTTAAAGGTTGGCTACCGTGTCCTCACAGTCCCAATTACTCATCTCTTCAACTTATCCTTGTCCCAGGGTGACCTACCGCCCATTTGGAAAAATGCACTTGTGGTCCCTTTGTTTAAGTCAGGAGATCCTAGTGACCTCAATAACTACAGGCCAATCTCCCTTCTTCCAATCTTGTCAAAGATGCTGGAGAAAATAGTGAACTCCCAGCTTCAGAAGTACCTGGAATCAGAAAAATTGCTCAACCCATTACAATCCAGTTTTAGAGCACAGCATAGTACAATCTCTGCTCTAGCCAAGGTGACAAATGACTGGCAGCTTGAATTAGACAAAAAAAACTTTGTCTGCACAGTTTTCTTGGACCTTAGCAAGGTGTTTGATACCGTTGATCACAGACTGCTTCTGTTGTCCCTCCGGAACATTGGTTTGGATTTCCTATTCCTTAAATGGTTCTCCAACTACCTCTCAGGACAACTTCAACAAGTAAAGGCAGAAGGGGAAGTTTCTCAACCAAAACCCCTATTGAGGGGTGTACCGCAAGGTTCTATTCTTGGTCCCTTGCTCGTCACCATTTATATTAACAACGTAGATGCCCCCATCAAAGAAGCACAAATACACCTATTCGTGGATGATACGGTACTCTATGTTAGTAGCCCCACACCTAAAGCGGCCTGTAAAGCCCTTCAAAATGAATTTAGTCTGCTGCAACATCAGCTTATAAACCAGAAACTGCTCTTAAATGCAAAAAAAAAACAAAGCAATGTTCCTCTTGCCCATTCAAAATGCAATAAATCCTGCAATTGCTGGGACACTCCCGCAGATCACTACCATTCTAGGTGAGCAGTTGGACTATGTACCAAAGTTCAAGTACCCGGGGGTCTGGTTAGACCATAGACTTACTTTCACAGATCACTTAGAAGAACTGGCAAAGAAACTTAGACACAGGCTTGGTCTGTTCTTTAGGATTAATAATCTCCTGACAAGAGATGCTAAACTGAAATTGGTTCAAACTACCTTTCTTTCCCTATTGAATTATGCAGACTTTCTATATAGTCAGGGACCTGCAGGTACCCTAGCCAAACTCAATAAGCTTTATCACAGAGACATAAGATTTATCACAGGTCTTCCATACTCAACCCACGACTGTGCATTGTACACGGCAGTGGGATGGTCATCCCTTGCTTACAGACGGCAAAAAAATGCTGCGGTTTGGACATACAAAGCTATCTCAAATAAACTGCCCCAGTATATCTCTGTCTGTTTACCTTTGTGCACTCTGGGGAAGTATGCCCTGAGAAGCACCTCATATATCTACGTTTATGTTTACAAAGAAAAATCTCGCATTGGCAGGGCAGCCATCAGTGTTGTGCTCCCTCAACTGTGGAACAAGCTGCAAAAAACTTTGACATTAACTCACCCCGTCAGCCTAGCAGCTTTTAAATCTCTATATCTACATCATAATAATGAGTCCTGTGCCTGTCTACCCTAAATAGTGACTCCTATAAGTCCAAGCACACTCTAATTACTACTGTTAAAAGACTGATCACATATATAATCAACTCTTCTCTCTCCCCTTTTTCTATCCCCATATCTGTCCCTTCCACATTCCTTTGACCCTGTTTCCAGCTCTAAATTCTCCATACCATATCACTGTATATCTTTTATATTAGGTTTTATTTGTGTTCGGTGCACCTGATATGTACATTTCTTTACTTTTATGAAAAATTGTGTCCTACCCAAAACTAGCTGTATCTTCTGTTCCAAACATATACTACTGTCAATGCTACCTGCTGATACTTTGTGTATACTGTATTATTGTATCTCACTTTATTTGTATTATTACTATTTTCTTGTGTATTGTATTCCATGTATATTGTCCCTTGTTCCTTGTTAACAAACCCAGGTCCACCTCGAAAATGAGCTTGCTCAATGGTGATCGCCTGGTTAAAGACTTTGATTGATTGATTGATTGAGTTGAGCAGCATCCAACTGCAATTAGTAATAGCTTTTAGGAGTAGTTAAGCTGAACAAATATAGGAATTGTAAGGAGAGGCAATCCACTGAAAACAACAGCAATAATTGTATGGTACAACTGCATGTGAACAGGTTTGAATCCCATGAAAAAAGTACATAGAATTGTAGGAGACTCAGGTTTGAGTCTCACCGAGTACCAATAAACCTGTTTGAGGAGACGTAAATCCCCAAAAGGGCTGTATGCAAACTGAGCACCATGAGACCAAACAGCAATCTTTTTCTGGTTGAGCAAATACTGGAGAAGTGGAGCAGAACACACTGAACTTCAATACTGAATGAAATGAGCTAGCACAAATAAATTCTGAACAAAACTGCAACAGGGAGTGGCATCTAGCTGATAGTAGAGCCTAGACCAGTTGTAGTAAATGAAATGGAAACAGCAGCAGCAGAGAAGATAGAATGTAGCTAAAACATACAATTGCAAAAACTGAAGGTGGTAGGGAAGTAACACAGCACACACAAAGACAAAGAAACCCCCCAAAAAGAAAGGACAAAACAAACATACAAACACAGGGAAAAAAAAATAAGCAGAGGAGGAAGCACACAGCAGCTGGAGGCACCACAAATACTAATCAAAGCAGGAGAAACACGCAAACTCAGCCAGCAGAAACCAAGCAGAGTCCACAGCACAAACAAACGGGGCAAAGCCCCAGGCAAGGTCTCAGCAGGCCCAAAGTGAGATGACAAAACAACAGAACCTCCTGCCGGTAAAGAAAAAGTGCTTCTGAGAGAGGCTGGAAGGAACTGCTTAAAAAGCTCAGGAAGGGGGTGGCTGGTTGCTTGCCCATTGAACTACAGGCGTGGCCTTAAAAAATAAGTACTTCCGCTTTCTCCTCTCTACCCTTCCCCCACCCCCTCCTTCCACAACCTAACTATTTTGTTCCCTACAGTTCTCTTCTTCCTTATGTATTGGAAGCAGACCCTCTCCTTTTTCACTCCCTCTGCTAGCTGTAATTGCCCACTGGCCTTTGCCTCTCTAACTCATCTGCTTGCTTCCCTTGATTTAGCACAGTATTCTTCCCTATCCTTTTCTTTCTGTGTTCACTTGTACTTCCTCAAGACTTATTTCTTGTCCTTTACAGTCTTGGCCACCTCCCTGCCACACCAGCTGAGCTTTGTGGTTCTGGATTTCTTGTTCTTGGTTTTGGCACACTCAGTGGTGGCTGCTGTCACTCCTTCCTTAATTATGGCCCATTTCTGTTCCACCTCAATTTTTTTCCTGATTCTAGTAAGCAGAGATGCAGCAAAGATAAATTCCACTCACGAAGTAGACGTGAAGTAGCCCACTTCACGTTACTATCCGGCTACGCGATGTGCCCATTGAAAACTGCTACTTCGCCACTTCGCCTTGTAGTTATGGTGATAATGACTTTGTGTTGCATACTCCACCTTACTTCATTTTAAAGGCAGAGTGAGAATTTACAGGCAGTTCGCACACATCACATGGCTTACACAGTCTAGGTCACGTGCTTCAGGCAGGCAGGAAATTAATCATGCTTGAAAGAGAGTTTCACTTTCGCCTTGAGTCATCATTTGCATTTTGGACAAAAGAATCCCAAACAAGGGATTTTTGATCCCCTACTTTAAACATGTCCCCAGTGCTGCATATTGGACTCTATTTTTTTAACTGCTGAAATGGGACCCTAACAATCATGGACTGCTGTGTCCAGGTATTTTCAAATGATCAATCTGACCTAAGGCACTTTACTGTAACCTCGCGTCCATACATCTTTTTCCCCTCTCTGATCAGGTGGGACAGAAGCTCAGTTAGTCACCTTACAATTGCCTTTCTAGCCAAATTGGAGCACTGGCTGCTAGGCATCTTGCTTCCTCCCTGGCACCTGGTTGACAGCTCCTACAACTCCTACTGCTCTCCCTGCTCCTCCTGGAAGGTGATATTAAACCCCATCCCGGACTCACCAAATTCACCCATCACCCGCACCTGCGATATTGGGACAAGCCCCTTTGACTTAAAATCTCCCATATGAATATACAGTGTCTCCCAGCTAAATACCCTGACCTTGAAGTATGGGTTTCCCTCCACAATCTGCACATCCTTTGCCTAACAGAGACCTGGATGAAGCAGCAGCAGCACTCACACTCCCAATATCACCTTGCTGGTTATACCCTGCTGCAGAGACAGACCCAGGAAAAAGAAGGGAGATGGTACTGCCATATATGTAAAGGAACCTCTCTCTGCCTCATCCATCCTCTGTTCTGACAATGATTCCACCAGTGACTGGGTCATTCAAATCAAATCAAATCAAATCAAAATCAAAATTTATTTATAAAGCGCTTTTCAAAAAATCAAATCATTGCCAAGTTGACGGTGGGATCTACCAAGAAACTCTATCTGGGCTGTTGTTACAACCCTCAACAGGGGGGTGTAGCTGGTCCTCAAAGCTTGCTTAATGGATATGGGTCTCTCTCCCCATTGAGGGATACTATCATTCTTGGAGACCTTAACCTCAAATGGCTGGGTACTCATGAAACTGAATATGCCAGCATGCTTAAGGTGTACAACCTTACTAAAATCATGGCCCTCCCCACCCAACTCAACACTCGGACCTACACCCACTCTTTAATTGACTGGGTAATCACTAACAGTAAAGACAGAATCTCTCAGGCAGGCACCTTGCCATCTCACTGAGCAATCTGAGCTACCTATGCCATCTGGTCCACCAAGGCCTCCTACCACCCTCCCAAGTACCTATCCTTTCACAACTTCAATTGCACCAATAAATCCCTCCTCCTTGAGGATGTTAAGGCTGTCAATTGGCAGGGCCTATATGCCCTCATAGATACTAACACTACTGTTGCCTACTTCACCAATGCCCTCCTAGACATCCAGAACTGCCACTTCCCCATCACCATTAGGTGAGTCAGAGGAGGGAATGCACGCTGGATAACCCCCAAACTCCTCACACTCATGAAGGAGAGGGACTGTAAGTGGGCTGCTTATAAATCAGACTCCTCCCCGGTCCTGTGGCATGAATACTGCCACCTTCGCAATCAATGCAAGCACTTGATAAGGTCTCTAAAATGGAACTACCACCTCAAGACCCAGGGGGACAGTTTTAACAATCCAAGGAAATTCTTTGACTCCATAAACTCCCTGCTCCATCCCTGCACCTACAGCCTTAGCCCACATCTAAGTTCCCCCATGGGTCTACTGTCCCACCCCTTGGATGAGGTTAAGGCATTTAACTCCTTGGTCTAGGTGTCTTCAATCCTCTACTGTCCCTGTCATGTCCCCATACCCAAGGGCCCAGAAATTGAAATTGGTCAGGAGTCGACATCTTCCCCAGCATCTCATCCAACCCGGGTGGTGTTATGTAATGCTAGGTCTATCAAAAACAAGACAGCTATTATAGCTGATATTGTTGAAATGATGGACCTGGCATGCATCACCGAGACCTGGCTGGATGAAAATTCAGGCTCAGTATTGGCCTCTGCAGTTCCAGATGGGTTTTCAGTGATTCACCGCTCGAGCTTGGATCATAAGGTTGGGGATGTAGCCATGTTTTTTAAGACTGAACCAGGATTTGTGGATGTTCCAGTGGGGACCACCATATCCTTTGAGTGTGTTATGGGTGAGGGTGTAGTCTGCAGGATACTCCTCATTTACCTTCCACCAGATGATGGGGGTGTATTCCTATAGGAGATTGTGGACTTCATCATCGACATGGTGTTGGAGTCTCCCAGATTGATAATTCTGGGGGACTTTAATGCCTGCGTTGAGAATGAACTCTCACAGTTTGGTCAAAATCTCCTCCAGTTGATGATAACACTGGGCCTTAGACAGGTAGTTACTTCCTGTACCCATATAGGAGGTCACTCATTGGATCTGCTGTTCCTCCTGGGGATGGAGATCACAGATCTGAGGGTGGAACCAGTCTGTTGGTCTGACCATAACACCATAGGGTTTAGTTTCAGGGCCCCCCTAAATGGACCTACCCCTGTGGAGATGGTCCAGTACTGCCCTTTAAGAGGAGTTACCTCAGACGGTCTATCGGTGGTACTGGACCTATAGGGATTGCTGGGTGAAAGCATGAGTCCAGGGGATCTCATGCTAGCCTATAATAGGCAGTGGGAGAGGCCTTGGACTTGGTTGCTTCTGTTCGTGTTCGACCACTCACTCTTTGCCCAAGGTCCCTTTGGTTTGAGGGGTCCTTGAAGGAGTTGAGGTGGGTTGGTCAAAGGCTGGAGAGAGAGCATGGCGGAAGTCTGGCCTGGATGCTGACAGGCTTAGATTGATAGAACATTATAAGGGCTATCAATCAGAAATCACCCGTAAGAAGGCAGAGTTCCTGTCCAGGGAGATTTCTGCTGCGCAGAACCGACAGGCTAAACTTTTTCGAACTATTGACAGATTGTGCAATCCAACCTGTCTCCAGTCCAGAAGAGTTTTTTCACAAATTGAGTGTGATGAGTTAGCTCAGTTTTTTTGCAGATAAGGTTGCCTGCATCAGGTCCAGAATTGGCCCGGCTCTCTCTATGAGGAGTTGTGGAGGTCGATGGGAAGTGGTGAACACCCGGTCAGTCTGGAACGATTTCAGCCAACTAGAATTCATGGACATTTTGAAGATTGTACAAACTTTGTGTCCAACCTGTTGTAGTTTGGATCCAGGCCCTACCCCCCTCTTATTGGGTTGTGTAGATGTCATCTGCCTGATCCTAGCTGAAATTGTATGGAGATCCTTGGAGAGGGGAATCTTTCCAGACCCCCTAAAGGAGGCAGTTATTTGACCACTCCTTAAAAAAACTTCCTTGGACCCCTGTCAATCCAGCTGACTACCGACCTGTCTCTAACCTTCCCTTTGTGGGGAAGGTTATTGAGAAGGTGATTGTGCTGCAACTGGATGATCATTTGGTAACTCATAATGTCAATGGAGCTCTCCAGTCTTGTTTCAGGAAGAGGTATAGCACTGAAACTGTGCTTGTTTGGGTAGTAAATGACCTCCTGATGGCTAGAGATCAAAAGGTTTGCACCATCTTGGTCCTTCTCAATCTCTCAGTAGCTTTCAACACTGTGGACCATGAGGTGCTTTTGGAAACCCTGTGTTTCCTTTGTGGACTGTCTGGTACAGTCCTCAAATGGTTTTGATCCTTCTTCATAGGTAGGTCTCAGAGGATGGTCACCAGAATTTATTCCTTCGACTCCTTCCCCCTGTCCTGTAGGGTGCTTCAGGGTTCCATATTGTTGCCCATGTTGTTTGCAGTTTAAAAGCTGCCATTAGGAGATACTGTATTGTCAGGTGATACGGTTTGAGTTTTCACTGCTATGCAGATGATACTCAGCTGTATATGTCCTTCTTGCCCAGACAGGTTGATGAAATCTCTGTACTAAATACCTGCCTCTCTGAGATCAAAGACTGGATGAGCTTGAGTTACTTGAGATTAAATCCGGATAAGACTGAGGTGCTGGTTGTGGACCCGGGTCACCCAGGGGCGGGTCTTGGAGCTGGGCTCATGTCGGGCCTGTGGCTTGATGGTGTCCAGCTCATTACCTCAGAGTGGGTGCTTAACCTGGGTGTTATTTTTGGTGATGGCTTGACCCTTAAGTCTCAGGTGTCAGCTGTGGTCAAATCCTCATTTTACCATCTGAGGACTATCACCCGGGTGAAACACTTCATTCCACCGGGTGACCTTCCAACATTGATCAATTACCACCTGTCTTGACTACTGCAATGCCCTTTACCTTGGGCTGCCTGGGGTTGATATATGCCACCTGCAGCTAGAGCAGAATACTGTGGCCAGGTTGTTGACTGGTACCTCTAGGACCAGTCACATCATGCCTGTGCTGTGTCAACTGTATTGGCTGCCAGTTCAGTGGCAGATCACCTATAAGATAGATTTGCTTACCTTCAAAGCCCTACATGAACAGGAACCCAACTACCTGAAAGATCTCCTGACTTCTTACTCCTCCAGTCACCAATTGGTACTACTCCCTTTTATGTTAACCCTCCTATCCCTACATCCCAACCCCTTCCCCTCCCTCCCCCTACTCCCCATCTCTGGAGATCCCCTTTCCTCATCCAGGAGTGACTGCTCACCTATCTATTGGTCCATGTTTCCTTTTAGGAATATTGTGTGTCATCTCTGTCATTTATTTGTAAATCTGAATTTATTGTATTTTGCAACCTTGTATCTTATATAACATTGAATTTTTTTCCTGTTGTTTCTTACCTGCTGCTCATTGTACTGTGCTTATAGTCTACTTCTGTGCCATTGTATGTGGCTCAGGTCGTGCCTGAAAATGGTCCCTGTGATCAGTGCACTTACCCAGTTACCAAAGTCATGAATAAATAAAATAAAAAGCTTTGCTTGCACGTCTCTTTGCAGGCATTTTTTGGGGATCACCAAGAAAATTCTAAACAAATTTAGATTTATGAACTTTCAGTTGGGGGTGGATGGGAAGCCAAAAAACAACTGTGGCTTGTCGATGAAGACTGGGCTCTAAATAGATGCAGATGCACAGACAGATTAAGATTGCACTTTGCACTCAAGAGATGCAGATGAAAAGGCACAACAACACCTTAACCAGTGCTCACAAATGCAAAACTGGAAAAGAATATCTTTTGCTGGTTGGGGGGGTGGGCAGTTCACTGCAGTAACAGTCCACTACCAAGATGCCACAAAGCAGTACAAAATAATGCAGATGGAAAACAGGTTCACAGTGCTGCAATTACTGTGTGGCACAAAAAAATGTCTCTGACTTGATGGCATGCATCGCGCGCGCACACACACACACACTACAGGTAATGCGCAGCAAATTGAAAATGTCAGTAATATAACCAAATCTTTTAAACAAACTGAAATTATGCACTGTACCACAGCAATCAGCAAAAAAAAAATGTCATAAATTACTGAAAATATTACTGTGTGCACATGAACAGTTATACAGCAAAAATATAACCAAAACAGTTAGAAAGGGTGCCTTTATACCAGTTAATCTACCTCCACCACAGATACACCCCCCAAGCACACTTCAACAGTGTCTGTCAGTACACAGACTGAATGTTCTAAATTAACATTCAAAATCCACACAAAAACAACAAACACTCAATGATATGAGCACAAGAGGGTTTCCTACAATTGATATACTAAATTTTGAGCAAACAAAATGGCTCAAAAGACTTTTTGAATATTTTTTAGAGGGTTTGAATCTCAGAGCTCTGAAAGCAAACTGTCTCCAGCTACCACTTACTCACACACACACTGCACAGAACTGAGGCTGTGCAGAACAATCTACAGCCCATGTGACCTGTACTCCCATGAATCACTGCAAAATTAATCTTACTGCTCACAAAAAAAGTGAAGTAAAGCGAAGTACATTGAAATCAATGTACTTCACATTACAATTGGTGTAGAAGTGGTTGGGGAAAGGCAGAGTAATGCAGAGTCAGTGCTTCCAATGGACTTTGTGATAATAATTGGAAGGCTGAGTAGTCCGCTTCACGTTGCGGATTACTCTGTAGATTCCACTTTAATACGTGAATTGCTCCACATAGCGGATTTTGGCCTCTTCACCCATCTCTACTAGTAAGGTTCCTTCTAGAATTTCTCCAATTTTAATGTAATCAGCCCTCCTCAAGTCTGAATTTCTCATCTTGGTCCTAACTGTCTCCCTCCCTTCCTGTGTTCAGGTGGAACCACACAGTGTGAGGATTGCTTCATGCAAGTGGTGCCTCCACCCAATACATCTTGGACATGCACACAGTTAGACAGAATGAGGTTCAGTATGGTCCTCTCCTTTGTGGACTCTGGGATACCTTGTTATAGCTGTGGGTGGAGCCTACAGCCACCCTGCTTTCACTTAAAAAAAGGTGTTTCCATGGAACACACCTTTTAGGAGTTTTCAGGTACCCTTCCATTCTGCAAATCTCCATGGCAGTTAAAGAAATACTCCTTTTTTCTGTTTAATTAGAATGGTGGAAACAGAACTCCAGGATGCTTTTCTCTGACAGCAAATGTGCACACCTTTCAAACAAATTTAAATATCTTTAAAACTATTCAAAGTGCACAAAAACAACCAGCATTAAAGTTGTTCAGGGCAAAATACCTTTTTCTTGAGGGTAGTCACTAATCTGAATTCTTTATATTTTGTAAAATATGGTCTTCCAAACAACATCATTTTTTTTGGTGTGAGTGAACACAGTAGGAGTTATGTCAAACAAGTGTAAATATCTCAGAAAGTATACAAGTTACCAATACATAACCACATGAAAGTTGTTCCATATAAAATTACCTTTCCAATGAGGGTAGTCACTAATCTGAAATTGTTTGATTTTTTTAAATATAGCCATCGGAAAGGTGAACATTGTGATGAAAAATGAAAATTCAGGTAATCAGATGGGCATAGTTTAAAAAAATATAATTAGTGCAGCTTAATGAATAGGCTCATTTGAAAGGTTGTTTTGTCCTGAACAACTTTCATACTGATGATTTATGAATAACTCATATACATTTAGAGATATTTATATTTGCTTGGCATAACTCCTATGAAAAATGTAAATTGAGGTAATCAGATGGCCATAGTTTAAAAAATGTAATTCATACAACTTAATGGATAGGCTCATTTGAAAGGTCATGTTGACTTGAACAACTTTTATACAGGTTTATTATCTGTAAGTTGTATAGTTTTTGAGATATTTACATTTGTTTAGCATAACTCTTATTGTACTTCTAAGCAGCCTCAACTGTGCAAATTACTTCACCAAGGCAGGATTAGTTTCATCAAAAGAAAGCTATTCCAAGGTCACATTTCACTGACTTGAAAGTTCACTCATTGACACAAGCTAAAAAACAATTGAAGCTTCATTTCAAAACCCTCTGTGTGTGTCTGTGTCAGCATTAGTAAATGACAATGATTAAAAACAAAATGAAAAATAAGCTTAAACAGCAGCTGACACTTTCAAGAGAACTTTAACAAAACATAAAATTTAGATAAAGTTCAGCTTGCATTTCACATTAGTTCTTTATTCCTCCTTCTCCTTATGTCTTGCTGAGTTCATTTGCATGAAAATAGGCGTTTTGCTCCTGAAGAGTTCATCTGCTTCTGTTGCTGTCTCCTTACCCGAGGTCACAATGCACTGCTTATGACATCATAGTTACTCTCGTGGCAACCGATTGTGATGCCACAGCAGAGCATTATGACTTGAAGTAGGGAATAAGCTACATAGGCAAATTAACTTTAAAGTAACTGCAAGGGATAACAATCATGTATTGATGCACATTTTCTCAGTAATAAGTAATGGGGAGGAGAAATCTAGAATATATATGGAATATAAGCAAAATTTTACCTACTGTATTTATTATGTATTTCAATGTTTTCTTTGAGATGTCAGTAGCTCTTTAAGCAATGCATAGTAAATAATGTTAAAAGTCTTATAAATATAAACATATATATATATATATATATATATATATATATATGTTAAGTAAAAAAATAGGTTAGAGGACAACCTGCCCTTCTGTAAGTTAAGCATTCACCAGCTGTTTCACACAGTGGTGTCAATCAAATGTTACACAGTGTACTGTTCAGATACATTTTTCTTAAACTCTGTGTACAATAAGCCCATATTACTCATAAATAGTCAAACATATACTATCTTCAACATGATATATCTGCAATTTTGTAACAAGTGACTAGTGTATGTGTACATTCAAAACCCAGACCTAACATATGTCAATATGTACCTAATCTGCTGTTGTATTAAGGAACAGTTCTATAAATCTAAAACCAAAATAAAACACAACTGGCAGCTTCAGCTTTTATTCAGGCACAGACAGGGATCCTTTAGAGTTATGAATGCGATTAATAAAAATAAAGACATTTCAAACAGCTGCACTTAAGTAATCAATTCCTGTCCCCTTTAACTCAAGGGGTCATTTCTAAAATGTGCAGACGAGCATGGGGACCACTTTTTTCAGAGCATGCCACCACTGGCAGCAACCACTTCAAGACTGCTACTACTACTACTACGGTCTCCTAATACAATCAGAAAAAACAGAAGTAGTCCACCAGCACTGAGATCAATATGGTTAAGGCATATTTACCCAAAATTACTGCTTAGAAAAGAATGAGAAGGTGACTGTGATGATGAGCAAATCAGAAACCAGATCTCATAGTCTCCTCCTGAGTCTGATTTTTATGGTTGTGTGGGCCAAGCTCCACAGATGTTATGCCATCATCAGATTTATAAAAGAGCACTGTGGAAGCATGTAACCAGTCAGCTGTCTGATGGTCTGCCCCAGTGCTCCAGCATAGTTTCCAGTGATTGTGTTTATGCAGCCCTTCCCCTCTGTGGGCTGCATAAACATATCCACTTCCTGGCTCACTTTTCCTCTCTGCAAGTGCGGATGTGACAGCCACCGTGTGCAACATGGTGGCGCAGACTTAAGCTGTGGATGCACGAGTATCGTGCATATGTACAGTATATAACTCCCACACCACCTTTGACTAGCTGGACCCCCCCCCAAAAGAACTACTGACAACTACATGGCATACAATTTTCTTTTGGCAGAGCTACACTCATGGTACCACCCCTAGTGTTGGAGTGTATACCAGGCTCATTATCTAGAGGGTGGGGGTACATACTAAAATGTACCTTTTTATTTACAACCAGGTCCATGAGATAGGATGTTCGGCATATGCTAGACCTCGTTGAAGAGGAGCCCCAATAACATTCACACTAAAAGCAATAACCGGAATGTCCAAAGTAGTAACTGAGATTTTGTAGTATGGCTTTATTTACAGATGTTACTTAAAGCAAGGGTGGTCCCCCAAATATTTATCATTGAAATATAGGCACACTCTCTTTTGCAGGCCACTTTGCTAGGCAGTACTGTTTTCCACAAAAAAAATATCTCTGTCTCTTCCAAAGTGTATATCTGTGGGATGTGCCACACACTTTAAACATTTTCCACACATTTCCATTTCCAAAGTGTATATCTGTGAGGTGTACCACACACTTTAAAATCCTCCTGATGCTTGGTCATTGCCCAGGGGAAAACTGGTGCCCATCCATGAACCACTTAGCCCTGCCTGAAACACGGGATGGTATTCCTCACCCTTTGACCCAAACAGCCTCTGCCATTCCTTCAGGGTTACACCAAATGAGTCTCTAATCCTCAATGAATTGCTAAAGACTCCCCACTTTAACTTTAAATTCAGCAAATTGCGTTGAAAGGAGTCCTGACTGGTGTGATATTGCCTTATCCAGGGCACACACACCTCAGCCAACTATCTCAGAGAACAGTCTCAAATTCAGTACTCACAGATTAATTGTTCCTTCCTCCCAGTCATGGCAAGAACAAAAGGCACCTTTCTTTCTCTGGCAGCTGTCAGATTCTACTCATTGTTCTTCCTTAAAGCAGCTGTGAACTTCAGGAATGTCACTGGATTGCCCCTTGGATCTACAAGAACTGCATTCTCTCTCACTCCCCCTGGAGAGAAACTAAACAGTTCTGCAGGCAAACTAAAGATTTTACCAAACTAGGGTGAGAAATACCAGACTCCCTTTGACTGAGCCCCAATGGCAGACCTCCTGCCAGTCTAACTGCCACACTTGAACTTACTGATGAACATTCTGAACTTCCCAAGAGCAGCTGACTCTAAAATGGTTATGCTGTTGTGAGAGTTCTAAATGACATAATCATCCTTCTCTCAGGCTAGCTGAGTAAACAATGAAGTCATTATGTAGAAAGCCCCTAATGACCTCCCCACCAGCTGCCTTTTCCTACCTGCCTAAGACTAGTACTAATGGAATTCTAGTAACTGGAGGAGACTGGGTTTGTTACACGTAGTTATGTCAGCACCGCCGTGTCGCGCAAGGCTGCCTCCAGGGCAAACTGCACATGATCGAGTATCATGCATGTGCAGTACTGCAATCACTGCAGTATTATGGTTGACTCCTGTGCAGTGTGAGCACAACATATTCTGTTCACCACTCCTGCCACTCCTAAAAGCTCTCCACAGCCATATTGGCTCTGATCAGAGCTTGTGTTAGGTAGTTGGAATGTTCCAGTCCACCCCTAGAAGATTGAAGTCACCAACAATCACAGCATCCCCCCTGCTGGTCATTTTCATAATTTGAGACAGTTCTTTGTACAACTCCTCATACTGATTTGATTGCCTGTACACTACCCTTTTCCTTAGAGTCATACCCTTAGGGGACTGTACCTGTACCCACAACACTTCTGCCTTTCCTACTACCTCTTCCTCTCTGGTACAGATTATCCCGTGCCTCATGTACAGAGCCTCTCACCCCATCCCAAACCCTACCCATCCTGTACAACTTATTATCAGTGATGGAGAGATCCAAGCCATGGTTCAGTGTGGTCCATGTCTCTGTGATGTCAGCCAACTCTGTCTTGCCCTCGGCCATCGGTGTCAACAATTCAGCCATTTTGTTCTCAAGGCTCCTGGTGTGCAGAGACACCACTTTCCACGATGATTCAAGGCCCCATCCTTATGTGGTCTACCTGTCCCCTACTACCACTCTGCCCTGTCCCTTCTTCCTGCTCCCTGCTCTCACATCTGTGCCTCTCCTCTAGATCCCCTTCCATCTGTCCTGATGTAGAGGAGGTTGGTTGGCCTCCTCCACCAGTTGACTAAGGGAGCTGAGCCCCTACTGCCCCCCCAGTCATTATAAACTGAGGACTCTGTCCATAAAACCCTCCAGATTGCTCTTTAGAACCCTAGTACCTTACCTACATAGATGTAGCCTGTCTTGAGCATATAGATCTTTGTTCTCCCATGTCCTTACAGTCCCCAACCAGCCAGTGTCCTTACTCCCCTGCACCATCCCCTGAGCCATATATTGAACTCCTGTGTTCTTTTCTTTCAGCCATGCTAGCTCTTGGTACCTGTAGCATCTCTGAGAAGGATTCTGATCTCCCTATTTCACTGCAAATTTCCCCCAACTCCTTGAAACTTCCCTACACAATCCCTACCTCACATTCTTCTAGGTTGTTCATTCTCAGATGAACAATGATGTGATGCTCCCCTTCCTCCAGTCCCACATGACAGGCTATCAGAGGTCCCACTCTCTCCACTGCCATTCCTGGCATAAAGTACTCTATCCTGTGATTTGCCCGTCTCACCTCCTTAACTATCGAGTCCCTCAAGATCACCACTCTTCCCTCCCTATATAGTGCCCCCACTCTACCTGCTGTACTGCACTTTCCTGCATGAGAACTCTCTCTCTCCTCCATTCCAAGTGTACCCCCAACTGCCCGCACCCTCTTTCCTGTTTCCTGATCTCCTTGTCACACCCCTCCCCTCTGCCATGCACTGCACTCCTCCTGCCTGTTCACAGCCATTTTCTGCCTCCCTCCTGCATTTCCCACTGTCTCCTTCCCTACTCTATCTGCCTGCTCCCCCTCCCCTATAATATTCCTTCTCCTTCCCTACTCTGGCACAAGTGCCACTGTGGTTCCCCTGCTACCCTTATCACTCTCATTCACTATGTCCCTTACCATCCCCCCAGGTTTAGCTTCCTTCTCCCTGTCCAGTGGGATGAATCTGTTCTGAACTGGCACCTCTAGAGGCAGTCCCACAGACCTCACACCCCACCTTGTCCTACCTATTCCTCTTATTGTTCTCCACTCCCCCCACCCGTGCCTTCTCTTCAACTTGGGAGGAGAACCCAGGGAACCTGCCTAAACTCCACTTCTTTTCTTTCCCTCCTGCCTGGCCCCAGTCCTTGTTCGAACTCCTACCCTGCTTTATCCCTTCTACCTGTGTCCATTCCCTTTGTTCTCACTGTCTCTCCCCTGCCTTCTCTGTGACACCCCCCCTCCACCAACACTCCTAACGCCCTCCTGAGCTGCCATGCTTCTGCCTTCAGCTGTCCATGACTTCTACAGACCAGGCACCCCTGTACCTCCCTGATAATTCCCAGAAGCACCACTGTCCCACATCCCCTGCAACCCACAACTGTACCTGCCTGTTCTGTCCCCACAGCAAAGCACTATCTCCACATTTTAAAGTACCAGGGCCTTGTACAATTTTCCTAAATAGCTCCTTTGCCTGTTTTGTATTTATATCTGCTATATGTAGGGATGTTGTGCTACTCTCCATTGAATGCCTTTTAATTTGTTCCTAGATAGGGATGGTTGTATGGCTGCAGTCTCTTCTGACTCAACAAACTACTGTTTACCTGTTTGACTGCCTGCCAGACCCAAATATGCACTAGCAGCCTTGTTTTCAGAACCTAGACAGGGGTGGCTATATAGCTTCAACCCCTTCTTTCTCTAATAACTAACTTACCAATATTTAACTATCACCTGACTTGCTTGTCCAAGAAATGCACTAGCTGCTTCCCTACTTCCAGGAGGCAGTATAGTGCTATGGTTTAGGGTACTGAGCTGCAAACCAGGAGACTGGGGTTGGAATCCCACAGTCCCCTACTTGCAAATTGTGTGACCCTGAGCAAGTCATTTAACTTCTTTGTGCTCCCAGGTCACACAATGAAACAAGCTTCAGCTTAGTGTGCCTTTCCTAGTTAAACAATATCCCCTTTCTATTTCCCTACTAAAATCCCTTCCTGCTAATCTCCCTGTAGGCTTAACCTAGATAGGGACTAGCTACATTCCCATACCGTCACTATAAACTGACCCAGGTTGTGAAATGGCTAACCACCCTCAGAGATTTTCAATCACTAGAGTGTGGCATGCCTCAGCTGGGACATGAACTCAGGCCACCCATAATACCATTCCAGTTATGCTACTAGGTGTGCCAACAAGGCAACTGGAAAGCGGGCTATCCTAGAGCATATTACTCTTTCTCTAATGCACAGTCTGGTGCTGCACAAGATAATTACATTTTGAATCACAAGAATGCAGTGTGTATATTTTATGGAGCACATACAAACTGAAGAGAGAAAGAAGTAAGTGCCTCAGCTGGGACTCTCAGAGATCTCTGCTTGTTCCCTCTTCCATGGACTGCCCCACTATGCGGACTCATCATGAATCCTATCAATAACCCTTCTTGAGGCTGACACTAGACAGGGACTAGCAGCAACCTCACTGATACACCAGTCTCCCCCTTGTTTCTCCCTTCCATATCTACCCTCTATGATGCAGTATGGCTTGTGGTCCTACCTGCAGGTGCTCTGCCAGTGTCCCCAGATATCACATTGACAGATTCCACATTCTGGCTTTCTGACATGCATACTTTGGGGTCGCTCTTGCTTTGGGGTTGTTTGGCCTTCTGGGTATGAAATAGGCAGTACAGCCTCCCTACTGGAGGGCTGTATCCCAGTAATTAATGTGGAAATCATCAATTGGGGTCGGGTCCCTGGCTTAACTCCCATGTCCCTCACTCTGCAGCTCTCTTCCCATCCCACACAGCCCACAAATCACCAGCAACACATTCTTTTGTAGCAGTCAGTAACAGTTTATAAATAAAAGATAGGAACCTAGCACTCACTTCAGTCGATCTTCACTCCTCGAACCACATGCCGATCTATTACTCACACTCTGAGGAGGGGGGACCTTTTGAGTGCTGTTTTTTTCCTGCACCAGCTACAGCCTCCCTATTGGAGTGCTACATCCTGGATGTGGGATTCACTAGATGGGGATGGCAAGACTGCCTCATCATCTACCCTCATTCCTTCCACTGTACCCTGCATCCCATCTCCCATTCCCCACAGCCACAGATCACTAGCAACACATTCTTCTGTAGCAATCAGTAGAAGTTTATAAATAAAAGACCACAGATTTTCTACCACAGGGGCTGCAAACTTAGCTTTGAGTGTAAAAATAACTTCCCTAGAGGATCTGCATATAGTGGGATAGCACCCCAACAGATGTTCCATGGTAGATGGCTGCCACTGAGATCCCAAAGTTTAGTTGAGTACCCCTTCCAGAAAAGCCTTCACCTTCTTCAGCTGCAGACAGTGGCTCTTCTCGGCTCCCCTACTGGAATTGACCTGAGTAAACAACCACATCCAATGACTTACCATTCACCAGGAATAGGCCACACCCCTTGAAAACTCCCAGTCAATCTTACCAGCAGGAAGTTTCCAGGCTGGCTAGAGTTAACCCTTTAAGGTCATTCAGCCTACTGATTGGCCGTATCCAATACAAAGTTACATATATGTTGCAGTTTTGTGGACAATGTAAATTAGTCTATTTCATTTCTATGTGATTTCTAGTTTCAGAATAGCTGTGAAAACTGTGATCTATTTGCTTTGTTTCATTATTCCCTGTCTTGTATAATCTACTGTACTGTCTTTCACATGTGACTATGTTTTTGGCCACTGTTGCAATTTGTTACTGCTGTCTATTGTTACAGTGGTAGACAGATCTAGATATGTCTAACTATATATTGTAACAAGAAATCCTACTATAGTTTAATAAGATTTTCTAAGATATGTAACAAACATATCAGGAAACACAGAAGCAGCAGGACATATAAGGAAACACAGAAGGAGCAGGGCAGAGAATTGTACCACTTAAAGCAGAAGGAGGCAGGGAAAGCAGTCAGAATAGCAAAGGCTACAACCAAGGAAAAGATAGCCTACTCAGTTAAGAAGGGGGATAACAAATTTTATAGGTACATTAGGGAGTGAAGAAAGACAAAGGGTGGGATACTGAGGCTAAATAAAGAGGAGGGTGGGCAGGAAGAGGGTGACAGTGAAAAAGTAGGGATTCTGAACAAATACTTCTGCTCAGTATTCACAAAAGAAGAGGCGAGGGAGGTACCTAATCCAGTCAATAGAAGCACTCTGGAAAAGGGGGGGGGTCAATATCAGTCCTTTCACGGAAGAAAGAGTTCTGGAAGAATTCTTAAAACTGAAGGTGGACAAAGCAATGGGGTCTGATGAGATTCACCCCAGAGTTCTAAAAGAACTAAAGGGAGAACTAGTAACACCACTGACTACTCTTTTTAACAAATCATGGGAGGATGGTGTGGTACCTGTGGACCTGAGGAGGGTGGATGTGATTCCCCTTCACAAAAGTGGGAGGAAGACAGAGGCAGGAAACTACAGACCTGTCAGTTTGACCTTGTTGGTTGGGAAAATGATGGAATCACTTCTGAAGGAAAGAATTGTTGAGTACCTAGAGGCCAGTGGGGCACAGGACAAAAAATGGATTCACAGCGGGAAGGTCATGTCAGGCAAATCTAATTGATTTCTTTGACTGGGTGACCAAAGTAGTAGACCAGGGAGGGGCCATGGACATGGCCTACCTAGACTTTAGCAAGGCATTTGACACAGTCCCACATAAAAGATAAATAAACAAATTAGCCAGCCAGGGAGCGGGTCTCAGGGTGGTAGCTGGGGTAAAACATTGACTGGACAACAGGATGCAGAGGATAATAGTAAACTGAGCCCACAGTGAAGAAAGGGGGGTTACTAGTGGAGTACCACAGGGTTCAGTACTGGGTCTGGTCCTTTTTAATGTCTTTATAAGTGACATTGTAGAGGGACTGGAATGAAAAGTATGTCTCTTCGGAGATGACACAAAGATCTGCAACAGGATTGATACACAAGTTGGGATGGAAAGGATGAGAAGGGACTTGGCAAGGTTTGAGGAATGGTCAAATGTATGGCAGCTTAGATTAAATGCAAAGAAGTGGAAAGTAATGCACCTGGGAAAGAAAAACCCAGTGGAAGAGTACACAATGGGGAGTGAGATACAGACAACAAAAATAGAAAGGGACCTGGGGATAATTATATCAGATGACCTAAAGGTTAGCCAGCAATGTGAGAAGGCAGTAAGGAGGGCTGGGGGGATACTGGGATGCATAGGGAGGGGCATCACCAGTAGAAAACAAGAAGTGGTTATCCCTCTGTGCACACAGATGGTGAGACCCCATCTGGAGTACTGCATGCAGTTCTGGAGACCCCATCTCCACAAAGACATAGACAGGGTAGAGGCTGTCCAGAGGAGGCAACCAAAATGTTGCAGGGTCTGCACCAGAAGGCATACGTAGAGAGACTAAAGGAGCTTAATATGTATACCTTCAAGGAAAGGAGGAAGAGGGGGGACAGGATAAAAACTTTCAAGTATCTCAAGGGAATCAACAAAGTCCAAGAGGGTAGCATCTTTCAGAAAAAGAGATGTCAAGAACAAGGGGGTACAATTTGATGATTGAGGGGGGACAGTCCAGAGGTAATGTGAGAAAGTATTTTTTCATGGAGAGGGTTGTGGATGCATGGAACAGCCTTCCTGCGGAGACTGTGAAGTCAAAAACAGTGGGGGAATTCAAGAATGCATGGGACAGACATAAGGCAACTCTAGTGGGGGGTAGGAGGAAGTAGGCTGTTGGTTAACTAGGATCTGCAGCTTATCCATTAGGTAGGGAAATGGGCAGACTAGGTGGGCCAAGTGGTTCTTATCGGCCATCAAATTCTATGTTTCCATGTTTCTCTGTAACATTTAGTACAAACTAAATTTAATGAATAATCCAGTTTGGTGAACAACAGAAACAGAATTTGTCAGCAGAAAGGATCAGTTGGCCAATCCAGTCTGCCCAAGTGTTCCCTACCTATACCACATCTGTAGAACCTATCTGCTACCCACCAACCTACCCCCTCCCTTCCTCTTTTCTCATATACCCCTGTGTTTATCTCAAACATATTTAAATCCCCACAATTTTATCCTCCACCACTTCTGCTGGCAGTCTGTTCCAAGTGTCTACCACCCTTTTGGTGAACAGAATATTTCCTCACATTTCTCCAGAACCCCCCCCCCACAAGCTTCATTGCATGCCACCTTATTTGGTGCTCTTCATCATTTGAAAGTGCTCCTGCACCTGTGCTCTTTTTAGCTCTGTGAGGTTCTTGTAGGTCTTGATCATGTCATCTTTCTCCCTCTTTTCTCTTCCAGGGGGCACATGTTGAGATCCCTCTGCCTCATCTCATAGGGCTTCCTGTGCAAACCCTACACCATTTCAGTTGTCCTCCCCTGAACAGTCTCTAAAACTGGACACAGTGCTCCAGATAGGGGTGTACCAGGAAGCAATATAATGGCAACACCACTCACCCCCTCTTGCTGCAGATGCCCCTTCCTTTGTAACCCCACATTCTACTAGCCCTGTCCACTGCCTTGTCACAATGACTTGCCATCTTGAGGACCTCTGATATAATAACTTAAGGTCCTTCTCCTGTCTACTAATTGTCAATACCTCCCCACATACTATACTCAGCAGTAGGATTCCTATGCCCTAGGTGTACGATTTTGCACTTCTTGGCATGGGCTGTGGGAAAATGTGGTATCTATTGGGACTTATCTTTGGCTACCACTCCTCCTACTGTATCCACTCTGTTAATTACTCAGCTACAATCAGCTTGACTAAATGGTTTTACCATTTGTTAATTTTGAGTAATATGTCATAATGAAATGATGAGAAATCAACATATAAACAACATGACTTAAGGAAATGTTCACCACAAGTAGAAATTCAAACAGACTTGATGAGTATAATACTTCCAAAACAAGTTCTTTATTCTTTACACCAGATGGTGAATGTTTATCACTATATAAACTACAGTACTTTGCTGCCTCATTGTAGTTCAGTAATAACATCCACACTGAGCAATAATAAAATCTGTAATCATCCAACTGTTACATCATGCAACACATAGCCCATTCATCTGTAAAAAATGCACATCTTAAATCAACTTCATTCATTTCTTCAGCAACAAATAACCTAAACTGTCATCTTTGTACATTTACCACATTTAATGTGGCATTCTGTCTCTTCCCACATTTTGCAACAAACATGTAAGCTTGGCAATTTCTCATTAACATTGTCTGCTTCAAACTTTGAACACTTGAGTTCACACATTTACCACCAGCTGAGACTTTCTCTTACATCATTTCATTTTCTCTAACAAAAAGTCAACCCAAAAAGAAGCAGCCATCACAAAATTTATGTAAACCTTTCTCATAAAAAATATCATTAGTATTAACATAAACCAAACAATTTAACAACCATCAGTTTAAACCTGTGAAATAATTAACAC
The DNA here is from genome assembly GCA_016271365.2 of Neoceratodus forsteri. Lineage (NCBI taxonomy): Eukaryota > Metazoa > Chordata > Ceratodontiformes > Ceratodontidae > Neoceratodus > Neoceratodus forsteri. The sequence goes on from CM028129.1 coordinate 33,486,222, forward strand.
CACAACAAAACGCAGTTTTCTTTCAAACACAATGCCTTTTCTATTGCTCACAACTATTTCACCATCAGCACTATTCTCAGTATCTACTAATCAAAGTAGAAACTCCTCACTGTCAAAATATGCATACCAGATGCTTGAAAAAAGTTTTCGTTTAAGGAGACAGTAACATCTAAAAAAACTTATAACCAAAGAGTACATCTCTCCTGTTTTACACACATTCAGTACTATCTGGCTTGTCTCATGCATCTCCAGGAACAGCTTCCTTGTTAAAATCTTGCATGCACAATAAATGTTTGGTGAACTATTAAAGAAACAGTATCATTATTTTGCAGCGCACTTCTCGTTACTTCATCTATATTGTGCCTCCATAATCCTAAAATACAAAATACATATAACTATATGAGAGTTATGGATGAGGGTTAATAATGCACTGAAATTAGATAAAACAAACAGAGAAAAATACATCTGAAGTGCATTATGAGAATTTAGAAAATGGGTCTCGTAAAACCTAGATTCTGATTGGCTTAGGCACTGTGGCACCGGAGTTGTTATTTCTTAACGACGTCCAGTACAAAACAAGTGCCAGCTCTGCCTAGCAAATCATCACTTTAATTCAAACCCTGCCACCATTTTTTTCTCACCAAGAGAGACACCAATCCAAAGGCCCCACCCCTCGTAACTATACAAAACAGTCACCGTAAAAAAAAAAGAATCAGGATTTTCAGCATTAAAAAAACAAATTGTACATGTGTTTTACATTCCGTCCTCCCGGCCCAAAAACCTGACACTACAGAAGCGCTCAGGCCCCTCCTGACCTACAATCCCTCACCGCTGTCACAAACCTCCCACCCTGCAACCAGACTCCATCTGCGGGATGCAATTCACAAAAGTCCTGCTCCTGTCTTTCCTTGCTGTGCTTCTTCCCGATGCCCACCAGCTCTCTCACTTGCTCCCTCTCTCACAAAAACTGCAACTCATCAGCCCAACTGTACCTTAAAATGAGCACTTTATCTTCTATTTAGCTCAAGCAATGTCTTCAGAATTGTTCTTTTTTTTTCAATACACAATGTTTTTAACTGTCCCTTTCATGACCTTGCATCACAGGACTACAGCCATAAATCCATGGCAGAAAAAGCCAGATCAATGTGACAGGCTTTCCTAAACAGCAGCACCCAGGGACTGCTTCACCAAAAATATGTAGTGTTATTCTGTCTTTCACATTTATTCAGCTTCTTCTTTACTTTAATTACATTTTATTTAAAATCTTACAAACCATTTTCTAAGTGTAATAATACCCTTCAGGGTGGGTGTTATGGGATATAACGGACCTTCCAGGGGCTATAAGGCCCTCCGCCTGTGGTGTTGGGCCTCATTATGCCCTGGGGCTGTCCGTTATATCCCAATAATGCCCACCTTGTTGAGTATCATTACTTACTTAATACACACCTGAGGTGTGTAATGCTACAACAACCCCAAGAGCAAAGCTTGAGGTTTTTTTTAGGCAGCACACACTGAGGGTGTGTATTACATTTGAGATACACTCCACTCATTCCACCATTATTTGTTTTATAATTTCTGCCACAGTATTTTTTCCCACTAGAGTATAGCAGAATGTACAAGGGTGACACTGCATAGCATGAAATAACTCTTGCCTGTTGCTACACAGAACAAGCATTTGCCTATGCTAAATGTTTGTTTTATGTACATGCTGTGCATGTGTTTGGTACTGATAGTGCACAGACAATACTTAATAAATTAATAACATAATTATAATAGTCAAATAGTCGTGTGGGCTGTGTAAAGCAAGATAGAACTTGCATAATATTTTGTGGATGTGACCAGAAAGGCATAAATAAATGCATAACACCGCAGCATCATGTTAGTCCAGTTTGGGGGGGGGGCTCAAATGGAAAAGAGGCCTGTAGTCAAACGTTTATTAAACAGTACTAGCAGCAGCAGCTTGAAAAGAAGGAAATGTTACTGAATTTTATTGATGACCCCTGCATGTCCATGCAGCGATGGATTTGAAGAATTCATGGGGCTATCTGGTGGGCTACTGAAGCACAAGGCCTTGTGGTCCCTAGACTTTTATGTGGCCACAGATACAGATGTGCAGGGCAAAGAGTTCCACTGTCAGCCAATGCACAAAGCACTCTGCCACCCATGGGTGGAGAGGTTCAGGGCCCTGTGCCAAAAGGATAGTTTCTTCACCATACAGACAACTCTGCACCATTCATTCCCTGACTGGGGCAGTGTCTTGTAATAGTGTCATTTTCCCCACCCTCATTCCATCCAGCTGGATCGTTGAGCTCACCCTGAAACTCATCTCACTGACCTGTGATCACAAATCATTGCTACTGGGGTGAAGGCTAGCACTACACACAAAGTTTAACAATTATATATTTTTTTTAGATATTGACCTCACATTTTCAGGATACCCATTTTATGATTTGTCTTATAAGCATGACATGTATCACTCATAGTATATTTGTGAAAGGTAATTTTGCACCAGAAGTGTGAAAACACATCTTATCCAGGATTTAAAAAAATGACGTCCTGTTTATGATGTAGTGTGGAAAAATGGTTATGTTGAAAGTTTGGAGTCAAAATATTGTTGATTAGAGAAGGTATTAGTGAACATTGATATACTGCAATGTTCAGTCAAAACCTGGGCATTTAACTTTGTTTGTACACCACATTTTCAGCATGGCCATCTTATTACCCCACCTCATGAACCTGGTAGGTAAAAATCCCTGCCAAAATGTCATTATTCACCACCAAAATGTAATTCTGCACCACAGGTGTGAAAACACATTTTGTCCAGGATTTGAAAAATTACAGCTGTCATGTTCATGAGGTGGTGTGAAAAAATGGCTGTGTTGAAAATTTGGAGTCAAAATATTAAAAATTACCAAAGTTATGAGTGTGCATAGAAACATTTCATCAGAGTATGGGGAGACTTGTTATTTTTATATGATGACCCCAAATTTTTGATACAGCCTAGTTATGATCCACCTCATGAAGAAGGATGATGAAAATTTCCAAATCCTGCCTAAAAAGTGATTTTGTAAGACAACCACAAAATCACCTTTTGGGCCTGATTTACACAACTCCATCACCATTGGTCATGAGGTGGGGTCCTAAAAAGGCCAAGTCAAAAATTTGTTGTCAAAATATGCAAAAATGACAAAGTTATGATTCAAGGTTCAAAACCCCTTTGAAATACATTGAATCACAATTACCTTAGTTTCTCATAATGTAGTCACCTGTTCCAGCAGCAAAATGAGTCCTCAATCAGAGAGTGGGTCTTCACTCTGGGACATGTTCAGGTAAGTGAGGGTGTGTGGAGGGTGTGGAGGGGTTGTGGGTGCTGAGTAGGAGGTTGGGGTGGGTAGGGATGTGTATGGAGGCAGATCAGTGAGGAACCATTTCCTCAAAAAAAACATCAAGGGATGGTTTTCTTTTTTTAGGGATATTCTGACATTGGGAATTGAGCACCCTAGTGTCAGGCTCATGTTTGGCAGCACTAGGGGTGGGCTTCCTGGTGCCTCGCATACATAATGGACTAGTACGAGTAACCTGGGGGCTCAAGAGAACTGATACTGGGGGGGAGAACCCCGATCAGATTTGAAAGGGCAGGTGGGTGACTTGCAGGGGAGGGGGAGAAAGAAGCAATACCAGGGGTGGGCACCCCAGTCTGCTTAATGGATAGTGAGATAGAGAGGTAGACAGACAGACAGACAGATAGATAGATAGATAGATAGATAGATAGATAGATAGATAGATAGATAGAAAGAATACTAAACTCATGCATGAACAAATTTTGATTTTGTAAAGTCATTCACTTTAAACTGATATCTTAATACAGGACACTACCTTAAGGCTTTTAAAGTGACTGTGCTTCTAAAATGAGTACTATAACATATTTAAATCAGTAGACAAAATATACAGCCATGACTCTGGGCATGTGAATGCCTGGATTCATGGTCATATGCTTCCTCTACTGATTTAAATATGTTATAGCCCTCATTTCAAAAGCAGAATCATTTTAACAGTCTCAAGGTAGTCTCCTGTATTAAAATATCAGTTTAAGGTGTATGACTTTACAAACTTAAAACTCGTTCATGCACAAGTTTAAAAGTGCAGGTACAGGACTGGTGCAGACTGTGCAGGATAAGTGTACATTTTCAGATCAGCAGGGGTTCTTACTACTGTATTTAAGATAATTACAGAAGATATGTTGCCCTGTTTTTAACTAGAGCTTGTAAAATCAGTTAAAAGCTGATAGTCTGGCTGACAGTATCCCTCTGACAGCTTCATGCAAATGAAAGGACTGAAGCCCCTTCTGATAGGCTAGGATAGGATAGGATAGGATAGGATCGGTTTTGTTCCTTTCAACCACACAATGTGTCTGCCCAGCAAGCAGTATCTAGTGTCATGACCAGTGTGTGTGTTATCATTGGTCAGGGCTGCTGAGCCCCTTCCAGCATGAGCAGCAATGGACTTGCAGTGACACACCTCTGAAATGCCGTTAATTGTAACAAAACATTTCTTGCACATGTGCAAGCAAACATAAAAAGGAAACTATTAGATGTAGTTTTCAATTCATGCATTTTTATTAATAGTCAACAGGTGTAGTCACCACACCACAGAACAGGCAAAATCAGGAACAGAACCAATATCTGGTAGAGAAAACTTGCAAACAGTGTTTTTTAAGTACTTCAAAGTAATTTTTCAAAAGCACAGTGTTAACCAGGGGGCCTCTATTATTTAGATTGTGTCCATTAGAGTCCAAAAAATCCTGAAAGAATGCCAACATGTTTCTGATTTATTCTTGTTTTATTTTACGGTTCACTGAGTAACGGAGTGCAACGATTCTCAGAGCAGTAGTGTGAAAGATTATTATCAGTAGCTGTGCGGCTTTGAGAATGGGGATCATGGCCAGACCATCAACTGCAGAGCATGTTTGCTGCAATAACCAAATAGTTATTACAGCAAATAATAGTTGGTAAACCCCATTAAAAAAACTGATCAACAGTTATTACATATAGGATAAAGTATGGGGTGCAGTGTGTTACGAGAATTTAACACACACCCAAGTTGTTGGATGGCACATAAACCCCAAGGACGAAGCCCAAGGGGTTTATGAAAGCCATCCAACAACGAGGTTGTGTGTTAAATTCGAGTTAAACACACTGCACCCCATATTTTGTTTTATATAATTGAAGGGCTTCGTTTTTTCTATGGTGAGATTTGACTTTGAAAAAAGAATTGGAATCTTACCTGGGAGATTAACGTTTTTATTTGTATGAGAAAAACAGAACTGTGCTTCAACATTAAGAGTTAATTATTTAAACTGGTAATCAGAATTGTTGTTAGGACTCCATGCATTATCATAAACAGAATCTTAACGGACTGGTTACCCAAAAATCTCACCTTGGAGGTGCTGGGGCGCGTGAAGGAGCGGACTAGACTTTTCCTGCCTCTTTTGGCAGTTGCTGCGGTCGTTAGGCAGTCCTGAGAGCAGAACACCATCGGTTACGGTTAGGCGGTCCTCAGAGCACTACCGGCTTGTCCCTTAAACACCAGCTTGGATTCAATGGGACCCTTTCAGTAAATCAGATGCTCCCCACCGAATCATCATCCGAAAGCACCGCCCTGTCACTGCTACAGTTGAAAGTTCGCGCTCTGTTTTTTCAGTGTATGTCTCGAGCGCGTTGCTATGGAAAGGGAGCGCGTGAATGCCATAACACCTACTTAGGTGTTATGGTATTTAATACATGGTTTTTTGTATGTGAAAAAACAGAGACCATTAATTATATATAGGATAAAGTATGGGGTGCAGTGTGTTACGAGAATTTAACACACACCCGAGTTGTTGGATGGCACATAAACCCCGAGGGCAAAGCCCGAGGGGTTTATGATAGCCGTCCAACAACAAGGGTGTGTGGTAAATTCGAGTGAAACACACTACACCCCATATTTTGTTATATATAATTGAAGGATTCCATTTTTTTCCTTTTGAGATTTGAAATAAAAAAGATGAAAGTGGAGTCTTACCTTGTGCTAATGAAACACTTTCATTTGTAACACAAACAGAGAACTGCAGGTCGAACACCTAAAATTGTACTTTTTAACTATTAAAAAGAAGAAAACGAATAAATAAATATCTAGATGGTTGTTTTTTCTGGTTGGCACATCTGTTTTTATGTGGTGTCATCGTTTGACCTGCAGAGGAAAAGTTACAGTTGAAAGGGAGAGTAATTAGGGACCGTGGTGAAAGTGTGGACTGTAACAATCTGGTGTCTTGCAGTTAAACATAAGATTTAAGAGTTAAATTAAAGTGTCATTGTTTTGTTTTGATTAGAATATGTTATTAAGAGATGTCCGAGTTCTCGATGTTTCGGGTTCTTGTTCTTTTTTTGGGGTTGTTGGTTGGAGTTACAGATGTTGACTGTGACTGGGTTGTGGAAAATGCAGGCACTCCAAAACATAGCCTGCATGTTACCAGAAGGCATTTCATCATGCTGGGCAGTGAGCTGTGGCTGAGAAGCCTTGGAAGAACCGTTTCTTCCATGGTTTGAAATTGGCTGAGCATTTTTTAAATTTTACAGTAGTTGGGTAGTTCGAGGGTAACCGAGAATGTTTTGTAAGGAGCGAGCGCCAGTGAGGAGCTAAGTTTATATGGTCAGTGGTTTGTGAGGTGAAACAGACAGTGGGAAACTCGAGCTGTCTTTCTGTGTTGTCTGGAGCGGATTTGAATGGGAAGAGAGCGCGTGAATGCCGTAACACCTACTCAGCTGTTATGGTATTTAACACACGTTTTTTGCCATTGAAAACGGAAGCCATTAATTATAACTCCATAATGCATGACTGTGCATTATGACTTGTGTATTACAGAGTTCTGTTAGGAACACACATTAGTCTACACTTAACTTTCAGTCAAAATTCACATGGTGAGCAAAATCAAGTGGGGTACTTTAAAATGTCAATCAAAATTTAAATATAGAAAGTGATGTTTATTTTTATTAAACACCCTTGGTGTGTGATGTCCACAAAAACCTCTAGCACTTTCCTCTCAAGGTTTATAGATATAACGCACCTCAAGTGTGTAAATGAAACTCATAATATAATTAATAAATTATTCTATATTTAAAGTTCTGGTCCTGTAATAGTAAAAGCTACTTTTCTCTTTTCTACACAGCTCAAAATGACTTAATATACAGTAAGCTCCAAAAGACTGTGGATTATTAGGGAGTTCAGTTTGTAGCAGAACAGAACAATATTTTTAAACACTTTCAGTGACATCAATCTTCTCAACATGTATATTGTATACACTGTACCAGTAGACGAACTGGACAATACCATATACCAATTTCCACCTGACTGTGAAACATCAAGATGGCCACAAACCAATAAAAGCTGTAGCACTCACCCTCCATAGCTATGCATGAAAGATTGCGGTCAGCACCACTCACTTCTAGCATCTGAAAATCATTGCACAGTTTGGACTTGTTGTACCGTTTTTCATTTTGGGCACTTTGGAGAATTTTTTTCCATCTATTCCGTCCACAACCACAGAGGATGAGTACTGCGACTTTTGTTAGTTTCCGGCCTCACATTTTATTGCTGCATTCACACCTGTTAATCTTGCAGTGATATACAATAGCTGCTTGCACAGCATCACAAAGGCAAATAATTTGAACTGCATAAACTAAGAAGAATCTTAAATGTGTTTATGCTTACCCTAAAGGAAAACAAAAGCTATAGCCCCCCCCCAAAAAAGAAAATCTCATCGTAAAACAAAAACACCTAAAAACAGAAAGAAATTCTCTCAAGATAGTGAAACTTTTGCTCATGACAAAATTTCCAAATTACTGCATATGACAGTGGCACACTCTGATTAGATAATCATGTGTCTCTTTTAAGCATGTTTTTTTTAGCAATGGCTTTTATTTTACACTTCTCATAAATGCACAATATGATCATTAGTTGGGAGATTTAAAGATGTCTGCTGATTCAAAAAACAACTTATTTCTGAAATATCAGAAAATGGGAATGACACATGCGAGGTAGCCCTAAAAACATGCAAGCAGCAATAATAAGAATGTACAGTACAAAACCAGCAAAGAGAGAGACCAAATAACTGTGTGCAAAAAAGGATTGTGTAGCCAATAAACCACCAGCTCTGTAATCTCCCGATTTGCCATATCACAGTACCTTGTACCAAATAAACTTTAACCCAAAATAATGTCTATGGTAGAGAACCATAAAAATCGACATGCACATTTTGAAGAGACATTAAACTGAGGTCCGGTCTTCCTGTTCTGGTGGTTGTTCAAGTGGACATGAAATCCCATGGCACTTCTCGAAAGGAGATGGGGCATTTTATTATGATAAATGAAGAAACAAAGGAAATACAATCAGTATTAAAATATTAAAAATGTGCACAAAGAAACAAAGCATTGTAAGCAAAACCAAAAGGTAACGCATTAACCTATACTACCCCTTCCTCATTAATGCCAAAAGAAAGAAAAAGATCATAATTCAGCCTAAGACATGGTCGCCACTGTAGTAGTTTGGAACATTCAGTTAAAGAAGTCTTTATTCTTGTTAAATATTAGCGGCAATGTGCAACCAAAGATTACCCAGCAGTGATCATTCTTGGGGTATCTCCCTATAGAAACATAGACATTTTTTTTTTGAATCTACTTATAGCCCCCTAGCCTGGAACTCTCTCAGGCCACTGCACTCACTGACTTGCTCTACTGCCCGCTGTGTTCCCCCTGCCATCTTCAAGTACATTATGGTTCCCTGGGTTGGGGAGAACAACCCCGGGAGACCACATGGGCAGTGGTGGGGGAACCAGCGATGGGCATGTGGCAGTGGCACTGGCAGGGCCGTTGCCTATCCAGGGCTGGAGGGGTATTTATGGTAATGAGCCCGAGATCCCCCCTCCCCCTGTGTGGGCACATCTGATGCCGGCACATGGCAGCCCTGCCTACATCAGCCACACTCTTAAGTTCCGCCGGGGGGCTCGATGGTGCCTCCAGTCTCCACTGGGGGTCGCCAGAGCACCGGGTGTCCCAAACCCTCCCACCCAGAGAGGAGAGCTGCCCAGAGGGTGCTCAATCCGTCTCCCTCCCCTGCCGACTGCTGAGCTCGCTCCCGAACTCGGGTTGTTGGCTGGGCGCGAGGTGTGGCGTCCAGCGCCTCAACCATCAGTGCCACTGGGCCAGCATAGAAACATAGACATTGATGGCAGATAATGACCACTTGGCCCACCCAGACTACCCATTTCCCTACCTATTTTATAAACTGCAGATCCTAGGTAACCAACAGCCTACTTCCTCCTACCCCCCACTATAATTGCCTTATGTCTGTCCCATGCATTCTTGAATTCCCCCCACTGTTTTTGACCCCACAGCCTCCTCAGGAAGGCCATTCCATGTGTTGACCCAGAGGGTCTCTGTGAAAAAATACTTCCTCACATGCTCCTGAGCCATCTCCCCTCTATCTTCAAACTGTGCCCTCTTATTCTTGCACATCTCTTTTTCTGAAAGATGCTACCCTCTTGAACTTTGTTGATTCCCTTGAGGTACTTGAAAGTTTCTATCATGTCCCCCCTCTCCCTCCTTTCCTCGAGGGTATACATATTAGGCTTCTTTATTTATGTTATTTATTTATTTAAAATGCAGAATTAACAACTTTGAGACAGAAAGCTCTTTAACAAAGGTTCCATGTCAAGTAGGGGAGAGACAAAATTTACATAAACAGGTTGCATAACATTCCAGTAAAAGAGATTACATGCTGTACGGGTAGCAAACAATTAGGCTGTTATAGTATCAGCAGACATATCTGTAAGTTTAGGTGAATTTCGACATCATGAGCTGGTAACAGAATAAAAACAGGAGAAGGAGTCAGACAGATGTTTGCACAGGGCATGGTGGGAGTTGCCTGATGGCTTTGTCACAGAATGAGGACACTAGAGAGAGGAAAAGGGCAGAGGTGGGGGCCAGCCTCCAAGGGGAGAGGGGGGAGAGGGAATGGAGTGGGAAAAAGGAAGGGGGAGGTAGGCAGGGGGTGAAATGGTTGTATAGGTGTTTAGTCATATGTATTTTCTAATTGCAATCACATGGGGTCTTTTGGGCCAGGAGGGTAAGTAGTTCTCTTTTAAAGTGGGCAATTTTAGTGTACTCCCAGGTGGTGGCTGGGAGTTCATTAAACCAGGTGGGCCCACGATAGGAGAGTGAGCGCTGTGCGAGGCAGGATCTTTTGAAGGGGACCAGGAGCACTCCCTTTGCTGAGCTTCTTGTGACTTTTGTGGAGTTGGTGCTCTGGAACAGAGTCATGGTGGAGGAGGGAATGAGTCCGAGGAGGGCTTTTTTGCCTATTAGGCAAGCCTGATACTTAGCCCTTAGGTGTAAGGTCTTTAGTCTCTCTTCATATGGTTTCTGGTGCAGACCCCTCACCATTTTAGTTGCCCTCCTCTGTACTGCCTCCATCCTGTCTATGTCCTTGTGGAGATGGGGTCTCCAGAACTGCACATCGTACTCCAGATGGGGTCTCACCAGCTGTCTGTACAGAGGTATGACAACTTCCTGTTTTCTATTGGTGATGCATCTCCCGATGCATCTCAGTATCCCCCAGCCCTCCTTATTGCCTTCTCACATTGCCTTCCTACCTTTAGGTCATCTGACATGACTACCCCTAGGTCCCTTTCCATTTTTGTTCTTGTTAGTACCCCCCCATTATGTACTCTTCCTCTGGGCCTTTGCTTCCCAGGTGCATTACTTTGTACTTCTTTGCATTGAATCTAAGCTGCCATACTTTTGACCATTCCTCCAACCTTGCCTAGTCCCTTTTCATCCTTTTCACCCCCCCTTGTGTATCAACCCTGTTGCAGATTTTTGAGTCATCTCTGCAATGCCACTTATAAAGACATTAAAGAGGACTGGTCCCAGCACTGAACCCTGTGGTATCCCGCTAGTAACCCCCATTTCTTTGGAGTGGACTCCGTTTACTATTACACTCTGCGTCCTTTTGTAAACAGATTTGCAGGTGTGGGATATCATATTATGTAGTTCCAAATAACAATTTACCTTCTCATACAAGGGATAAGTACAATGGATGCTATTCACAAGAGGACCGCCGCTAAGCGGAAAAATGGCATAAAGTCGGGTGAGCAGCTGCACACCGCTCAACACACACAAAATATGCAGCATGCACAAACAAGCCAGGAACACCTCTAGAAGGATTGGGCAGGGTCCGCAGAGGTGCACAGCAATGCGCAAGGGTGGGACTGGGACAGTGCAAGATGCCTGCAATGCCCCTTGACCCCACCATATAAGGAGATGCAGAAGCGCTATGCTACACAGCTTCAGGGACAGACATGGAAAAATAGTGGAGGATGTGAGCATAGAAGCCAGGAATGAGGACCATAGACCGGCGGAGACCATGGCTCAGGCAAGCGGGGCTGGGGAATGTGGCATAGGCAGTGGAGGTGGCAAGAGGCTGTGGTCTCCAACTTAATGGGGGTGCAGGTTGCGATTCTGGTGACAGAGGTATTGCAGCACTACGATGTACTGTTTGGTCAATGGGCACTCAGCACCTCACCCGAGATCAAGTCCCAAATATGGCTAGACGTGCAGGTGGCCATAAATGCCGCTGGACTGTAGGCATGCACATTGACTGCCATAAAGCACAAGTGGTGGGACCTCCAGTCCCAGATAAAGAAGAATATGAGCCAGGCATGATAGTCACAGGGCACCACTGGGGGAGGCCCACCTCCACCAGAGCCCCCCTTCACACCCCTAGAACAGATGGTGTCAAACACGATCAGTGACATTGCCACAGATGGGGAGCCCAACGTCCTTGACAGCATGCCAGGGGAGTGCAATGTTCATGAGCACAGGGCGGCCACACCACACAGTACTACTGACATGGATCCTAATCACCTATCACCCTTCCCACCCACCCACAGTACAAGATGATGACAATGTCAGTGAGGGACCATCTGGGATTGGTGGTGGAGCACCACAGTGGTCAGGTGATGCAGGTATGTAGTTGAACAGACACAGGGTGGTGCACAGCACAGGGCAGACATGCATGTGTACTAACTGATGACCCCCCACCCACACAGGTATGCCGCAAAGCCCTGATGGCACACAGGAGGAGGACAGACAGCATACTGTACTGTCAGAGGACCAGCAGAGGCATGATGATAGAAGGACACCAGAACAGCAGCAGGAGGAGAGAGGCAGCTGAGCCATGGTTGCAGACACATGGGTTGGCGAAGATGTGGGATGCCTACAGACCATGATGATGGGGACCAGATGACACCAGGAATGGACAGAAGCACAGAGGAGGACACCCTGTGACTGGAGGACAGCTGGTTGGTGACCACAGGGATGTCAGCACCCACCACACCACCAGAAACCCAGGATCAGGACTCGATGCCTCAGAGGTCCCCCCTTTAGCAAGACATCATAGTCAAGATTGCAGTGGCTCGGCACTGGCAAGCTATTATCCTGACCTCCTCTGGCTGAAGTGTGACCAGTTACAGGCCTCCTGAGACTGCATGGAGGCAGTGCACTTCATGTTGGAGGTCATGGTGGCATCCATGTGGGACCAGGAGAGACTGGTTGAGAGGGTTGCTGCTGGCATGAGGGTGCAGGAATGCAAGGCCAAGGCCATTTTTGCAAGTGCCCGTGCCCTAGACAGAGTCGTGGAGGAGGTGGAGGCAGGTGCTGCTCACAGGAGCAGACAGCAGAGGCACTCCTGACCATAGCTACACACCTGGACATGCAGCAAGCCACACCACCAGCCACACCAACTGATGCCACACAACAATCAACCTCAGCACAGGCAGCAGTGCATGGCAGTGCCCCACAGCATGCCATGGCAGCTCAGGCAGCCCCAGCTGCTACAACAGGCACAGGCCACATGGCCCAATGTTCACATCATGTACAGGTGGCACAGCATGCCTCACAACCAACAGTGATGCCAAGGAGAAACAGGGGAACAGGATGAGGGCACGGACACAGTGGGAAGCATCAGACACCAGTCACACAGTGACAGGGTGGATCTGACAGCACCGACTGTGGCCATCATGCACACACACTCCCCACACATGCCCCACACAGACACACCCACATCACCCACCAAGGCACACCACACGCTGGTGCTCCGTGACACCCCATGGACTAGCACTGACTGGGCTGTGCACTAAGGAGTACACATACCTGTCACAGGCATGCCACAATGGGCAACCTCCATCATGAGTGTCCTGTGCACTGTGGCAAGCACAGCACACTTCAGGCAGGCCACAATATGAGTCACTGCATGAAACCTCAGTGGCTGGCAGTGCAATCAACCTGTGCCCATTGCACGTGGTTGGCAGCAAGGCCATGTGATGCACAGGACATCTCAGAGAAACAGGACAGTTCAAACAACTTGTGCACCATAAAGCACTAGGTGCTGCAAGACTTTTAATTTTTGGGAAGCAAAGAGTGTGTACCTGCGTGGAGACACTCCTAACCCCCCATTCTATGAGGGGACAGGAACAAAATGGGCACTGTTATTGCAGTGCTTTGAGGAGGCTGCTTAAGCCCCTCCAGTGTTTGGCTGGGTTGCCTTTGTAAAGGCAGCACATAGACACTGTTTGGCCCCACAGGGAGGTAGCTCCTTTATTTTTATTAACTCCTTCATCAGTGCTAAAATCGAGGGTTGCCATAGCAATGGGTGATGTAGCCCATGGCAGCTACTTAATGCTCGGCTCTAGCAAGTGTGTGTGGGAGAGAAACAACAGGACAGTTCAAACAACTTGTGCACCATAAAGCACTAGGTGCTGCAAGGCTTTTAATTTTTGGGAAGCAAAGAGTGTGTACCCATGTGGAGGTGCTTCTAACCACCCATTCTATGAGGGGACAGGAACAAAATGGGTATTGTTATTGTGGTGATTTGAGGAGGCTGTTTAAGCCCCTCGAGTGTTTGGCTTGGTTGCCTTTCTAAAGGCAGCACATAGACACTGTTTGGCCCTGCAGGGAGGTAGCTCCTTTATTTTTATTAACTCCTTAGTCAGTGCTGTAATTGAGGGTTGCCATAGCAATGGGTGAAGTAGCCCATGGCAGCTACTTAATGCTTGGCTCTAGCGAGTGGAGTCGAGCGCAGAGTGGAGGTGATACAGGCTGAGGCCAGCAGCATCTGACAGCATCAGACGGGGAAGCAGGGGAAGCAGAAAGGGAATATAAATTGATAGATGCAGGTAATGATCAAATAAACAATGGATAATAAAGTGAAAAGAAGTATAGAATAATAAATAAGGTAGGGCTAGCGAAAGAAAACAAAAAATAACAGAAAAAAATATCTAGACATGCAAAAGAAATAAAACAACAAATGATCCCAGGAGAATTTATGTAATTTAACTAGGAATATTTGGCAGTGAACACACTGGAATCCACAGTGACCATAGAATTGTTAATAAGGACAAATATAATTAGGAATAATTAGAAGTAGTAAATGATGGATAAAAATATAGTACGATTAGAAGGGGGAGAACTGGGCTTGAGATGTATCATCTGTAAGAAAATTTCCACAGAAGTAGCTAACGAAGTTTTAATATACATCTGCAAAGAATGTTTACTTATAAGAGAACTGAGACAAATAAATACAGCTTTAGAAATGAAACTGACCACCATTCAAAAAAAATTATTGATTCAAGCAGAAAACAGAGATCACATAGTCAAAATGAATGGAGAGACAAGTACTGGATTAGAAACCCAAAAGACATATAAAAAAAGGGATAGAAACTTAGGGGAAGACTGGCAAGTAGAAACACGAAATTTTAAAAAAGGAAGAAGGGCAATGAGATTTACCTTAAACACTACAAACAAGTATGAGCAATTAATTGACTTAGATGTAGAGGAAAATTTAGAATTGGATGAAGTAGAAACAGAGAACGATGATCTCACAAAGGACGGAGACATATAATAGAACGAAAATTTACGAAGAAAACATAGTATTAGGTTCACAAGGCCTGCATAAGGAAGGTATCAAGAACTTGGGCTCTGAACAAGAAACTGTTTTTTTTGGAAATACTTCTCAGGTTAAAGATGTGATCATTAACACCATTATTCACCAGCAGAACAATAAGGAAAACCAAATGGCAACGGCACTACCCAGAATAGATAATGAGAGCACAAATAATATGGAGGTAGAGAACAGAGAAATAGAAATTGAAAGTAACACAGTACACCAAAAGAAGAAAAATATTTGTGTTTATGTCCTAGGCACTCAATACTTAACTATACGGATAGGAATACTTCAAGAGGGAACAAAGAATGTATTACAACAAGCTATTTTTCTGGGGCAAAAATTAATGATATACAAGGAATGTTGCCAAATATCATAGACGATAAGACCAAGAACAACATATTAATCTTACATTTTGGGGTAAATTATATAAGACATCAAGAGATAGAAAATATTAAGCATATTAAGCAATAATATAGAGACATGAAAAAAGAAGCTATGAAAATGGGGTGCAATATCTATTTCTCTTAAATAAGTCCAGTACCAAGAGAAAACAAACAAAAAAAAAAAAAAAAAGAAGATGAAGGATATAAACAATTGGTTGAGGTACTGGACACTTCAAGAGGGCATAGAGTGCATCTGCCACTGAGAGAATTTTGTTAATGATCCAGGTTTATTCTGCACGGATGGTTTGAATTTAAGCAAAAAAGGTAGTAGAAAGTTGGGTATAGAAATAAAAACAGTAATAGACTCACATTTAAGCTGAGGTTTTTGGGGGGGAGAGGGAAAAATAAAGATAACATGAAAGAAAAAGTGAGAGAAAGTCTAGTAGTAGAAAGAACATCAACCCAACAGTCACAAAAATTAAACAAATATAGAGGACCGAAAATATGGTCCTTAAATGCAAGGAGTGTAAACACATTAAAAAAAACAGAACTGGAAACAAGGTTAAAACTAGAAAGTATTAATATATGTTGTATAACTGAGACTTGGTGGGAGAAAGAAGTACTTTGGAATAGAGATATAGAAGGATATGAGTTATTTTCAAAGGAAAGAGAAAAGAAAAAAGGAGGAGGCATACCGATCTATATTAAACAAGGAGTAAAAAGCTCATTATATAAGAAATATGATCACAATGAAGAGACAGAATCGATATGGTTAGCTCTTCAAATTACACAAACTCAAAAAAAAATACTGCTGGGTCTATATTATCAGCCACCTAACACAAGCAAATGTTAGGACGATTTGATAAATGATGAAATTAGACAAATAGCATCAAAGGAAGATGTAATAATCACAGGAGATTTTAATTTACCAGATATAAACTGGGTATTTACAACTAAAAATAACGTAATTCAAAAAAGGTACATAGATGTGATGGAAGAGACAGGTTTACATCAGTTGGTACATAAGCCCACAAGAGGAGAAAATATATTGCACTGGGTGATGACAAATAAAGAAAATGTACTATCCAAGTTAAGCATTGTTGCAAATTTGGGAAATAGTGATCACGGTATAGTACAATTCTATGTAAAAAATCAGCCAGTGTGTGAAAAAGGAAACACCATAATAAGAGATTGCAATAAGGTAAATTTTAAGAAAATAAAAGAGGAACTGACATACTGGAATTGGAAAAAAGAGTTTAGAGGCAAGAAGGTGGAATACATTTGGGAGGTATTCAAACAGAAATTGTTGGATTTGGAAAAACGGTATATCCCTCAAAAAAAAACTGTATACAAAAAGTGTAAAGAAACCAATGTGGTTACAAACAAATTCATTAAGTTATGTAAAAAAAAAGAGCATATAAAAAATGGAGACAATTAATAGATCACAAGGTCATCCTGGAGTACAGAAAGATCCTGAGGAAACTAAAAACAACAATAAGAAGAGAAAGAAAAGCTGTCTCAGTGGCGCTGAAGGTTGAGGCACTGGATGCCACACCTCGCTCCACATTGGCGACCCGGGTTCGGGAATGGCTCCAGGTGGCCGGGGGTCGGCAGGGGAGGGAAGAGACTGAGCATCCGGAGGACTGCTCTCTTTTCCCGGGGAGGGTGAAGTAGCGACTCACTCAACGAAGCGCCCTCTGGCGGAGGCTGGGGTAGCTGAATGTAGCATTGCAGGGTGTATCAGGGGTGAGCCACGTACGCATTGCCCAGGGTAGCCGGGCTCCACAAGGGACGAGGCACAAAAAGGGAAAAAAAAAACTCGCCTCTGATAGGCGAAAGCACCTCCCTTCACGGACCACACTTCCTATCACGGGCTCGGTCCTCAGGCTATCCCCCTCCTTTCCATCCCAGTGTCCCAATAGTAGAAGAAAGAGCACCCTGGGTAGGAGTGGCCCTTCCCCAGAGGGTAGACCCGGGGGATGCCTGGTGCCGGAGAGGAGCCTGTGACTTCTGAGCCACGTGAGGAGGTAGAGACTGTGATCCAGGAGGTTGCCGAAGAGAGTTCTGAGGTGAGTGGTGCACAAATGGAATCTGAAAAAAAAAAGAGAAAGAAAAAAATTAGAAAGGAACCTAGCTTTTAGAAATGATAATGGAAAGGGTTTCTATTCCTACATTAATAATAACAAAAATAGCAAGTCCTCCTTACAGATAGGGCCACTGATGATAGGTGACATAGAAGTAGCAGACACAGTAAAAATGGCAGAAGGGTTGAACCTATACTTCTGCTCGGTTTATGACAGGAACAAGTATGATAAAATTTAATTAAACCAAGAAAATAGTAAGATCCTAGACTTCAATATAGACACGGAGCAGTTAACAAAACTATTACGTGATCTAAAACCCCATAAATCATCAGAACTCGACCGGTTGTACCCAAGGTTACTAAGAGAAGTAAGGGACTACATAGTGGCCCCATTGACACACTTATTTAATCAATCATTTTCCACAGAAGAGGTACCAGAGGACTGGAGAAATGCAACTGTAACCCTATTATAAAAACGGAAAGGAGATAAATCGTCATTATCAAGCTATAGACCAGTCAGTCTGACCACAATTTTATGCAAAATAGCTGAAAAATTTCTAAAGGATAAATTAGAATGTAATCTTAAAGATTTAAATATAAATGATAAAAGGCAGCATGGGTTTAAAAAAACAGATCATGTCAAACAAACCAACTTGTATTTTATGAACAAACTAATAAAAGACTACACGAAAACAAATCAGTGCATGGGATTCTGCTGGGATTTCAAAAAGCATTCGATAAGGTACCTCATGATCAGCTTATTCCTAAAATGAAAGCATTAAGCATTGATAGTAGACTGATCTTATGGATACAAAATTGGCTATGGAAGAGAAAACAAGTAGTCAGTATTAGGAACACATATTCTAGGTCATCAGACGTAACGAGTGGAGTGCCGCAGGGATCAGTGTTGGGTCCGACCTTGTTTTCATTATGTTTAGGGGACATGCACTACAACATAAAAAATGTATTAGTTAAATTTGCCGATGATGTAAAATTAGGAGGGCAGGTGAATGATAGGAAAAATATTCAAAATCTTGAAGAAGACTTAAAAAAATTTGAGCTATGGGCATCAGGTAGCAAAATGCCTTTTGGCTAGAGATGCAGCAAATTTAAATTCCACTGGCAAAGTGAACGTGAAGTGGGCACTTCTCATTGCCACTCTGCTACGTGGAGTGGGCAATGCAAAGTGCTCATTCCGCCTTGTCATTACCACCTCGCATTAAGGCGGAATGGTAACGCAAGGTAAGGTGAAGTCATTCTTTTTAATGGACTTCGCGTTCCTCATTATGATTCTAAGTGATCCACTTGGTGTTTCAGATTTGGCAGCCCCCACACATCACATGGCTTTCAGTACTGTAAATCACATGCTCTTTAGCTAGGCAGGAAGGAAGTGATTCATACAAGCAGACACTTTTACTTTCTCCTGTGCAGACGGAGAGAGAGTAGTGTGTTTTGTGACTGCTGATACTTTGAGATCAGAGCGAGGAGGAGATTTAAACTTTGATTTAGATCCAACAGCTTTTTTAAAAGCTACATTTTTTTGTCTTTTCTGTACTCTTTTTTACTTAATTTGCTCTTTCTGTAAATTTTATTTTTCTTACCTTTATAAGTAGCTAGTTGTTTGTCTGTGTATGTGTGACTGTGTGTGTGTGTTGTGTGACAGTGTGAGTAGTGATTACTGAGACTGAGGGAGCTCAGTAGGAGAGATGGACCAGGGTGAGGGAATGTCTGGGGTGGGGGCAGCTCTTGGAGAGTGTAGTAGTGGTAAGCGCTGTACTGTGCGCATGTGTGGAGGGCATGGGTGCCCATTACTGTTGGACCACTCAAAACTTGTGAGTGCCCCCCCCAGAAGCAGAACCAGCACCGCCTCCTTTCCTGACTTTGAGGCAGTTGAAACACCACCACCACCACCACCACCAAGTCCAGCACAAGGTCCTCTGGAGCAGGATGTACCTGTTGCCCCGAGCCCAGGTGGGGATCCCATCCTTGTTCAGCACCATGACCAGCCAGCTGCCAGTTCATCTGGCCATCCCCTGCCTGTGCCTGGTCCTCCCCGCATCTCTGTTGTTTGGCAGTTTTTTGACTGTGTCTGGGGGGTGCAGCAGTGTGGTCAAGTGCCACCTATGTGAGGTGGAGGTGCGGTGTGGCCCCCGGGGGACTCACCTGGGGACTGGGGGCCAGCACACCCATATGCTCAATCTCCCGCGGTTGGAGTGGCAGGCTGCCACAGAACAGACCATGCCTGCACCTGCTGGCCATTCTGTGGCAGAGGGTGCAGCTGTGCATTGCGGCATCCCTAAGAAGAGGAGGGCCACAGCAACACCTGCTGCTCCACCAGCACCCCACACCCACCACCATCACCACCACCACCACCAGCAGGTCAGCCTGTAGAACGTGTGGACTCCAGAGAACTGCATGTAACACAGGCTGACTTGACAGTTCTCTGGAGTGCTGTCGAGGATAACAATGAGAGGGTGAGGGCTGTGGAGCAGTGGCTGGATCACATAGAGGGGCATCAGTTGCAAATTATGTCCACGCTGGAACTGCTGCTGGATCACCATGGGATCCCACATTATTTTTTTTTCCTCACACCATGTGCCCCCCCACCTTCCTTGCTGTTATAAAATGTATTCCTCCACCATCCCCAACCCTTGTATGTAATTATGCCCTTTTTTTGTTGTCTTCCATATGCGTGACACTTTGTATTCTGAGCAGTGCAAGCATACTGTACTAAACTGCATGTGTGCAGTCAGTCTTCTTTCCAGTCAGTGTATGTACTGCAGACACTGTCCAACTCCCTGACTTAAAAACAAAGATTAATGAGTACAATGGTGGGGTGGTGAAGCATGGAGAGATACTACAAAACAGGCTTACAATACATCCAGGTAACTATTAAAAAAAATTAATGTTGTGATTCGTAACATGAATGATCGTGAATCGTGATTTGTGACTGCATTTGTGACCGTGATGATGAATGTGATTTGTATCATGAGTGACTGGTGATGATGGTCCTGACTTAAAAATACATATTGATGATTACATTGTTAATGCAGAATTAAGCACCACAACTGTCCAGTACTCTGGAGGGAAGTCAAAGAAACAACTGTGACTTAAGTTACAGATGGAGATTGGGCCCTAAAGAGATGCACATGCACAGACAGATTAAGATTGCGTTGTGCACTGAAGAGATGCAAACACAAAGGCACAACACCTAACCAGTGTTCACCATCAGAAATTCAAATCTGGAAAAGAATACCTTTGCCGGTTGGGGCGGGCCGCGGGGGGGGGCAGTGTAATGCACTGCTGCAGTAACAGTCACTAGTACTAGTACCAGTAAAGATACCACAAAGAAGTACAAAAATCACACAGCTGCAGTGGATAGCAGCTTCACATTGTTGAAATTATTCTGTGGCACAATAAAAGGTGTCTGATTTGACGACACACGTCACACACATACTCACACACACACTAAGTAATGCATAGCAAATTGAAAACTTCAGTAATTAACCACATATTTTGAACAAACAAAATTATGCACTGCTGCACCACAACAATCAGCAAAAATACTGCAAGAAATATTGAACATATTACTGTGTGTACATTAACACAGTTATACAAGAAAAATATCACCAAAACAGAAAGCACTGTCTTTTTCTCCAAGTTAATCTACCTACACCACAGATACGCCCTTCCCCCAAAGCACAATTCCACTGTCTCTCAATACACAGACTAAATTTTGTACATTAACATTCAAAATCCACACACAAACAATAAACGCTCGATGATATGAGCACAGGAGGATTTCCTATAATCGATGAACTAAAGTTTCAGCAAAACAAATGACTCAAAAAGGCTTTTTTAACAGTTTTTTGAAGGTTTAAATCACAGAGAGCTCTCAGAGCAGAATCTCTCCTACAGCTTCCTACACACACTACCCCAAACTGAGACTGTGCAGAACAATCTAGAGCCCATGTGACCTAACATCCCATGAATCACTGCAAAATTCGCCTTTGGAGCTTAAAAACAAGGCAAAGTGAGGGGAAGTACACTGTTTTCAATGTACTTCACCTTAAGAATTGGTGGAGTAGTGGTTTGGGAAGACGGAGTAACGCGAAGTCAGTGTTTTCAATGGACTTCATGTTACCCATTAATAACCCGAAGTACTCCACTTCGCATTGTGGAGCACTCCTTGAATTCGCCTTCACTCTGCGAATCACTCCGCGGAGCGAATTGGGGCCACTTCGCCCACCACTACTTTTGGCATTAAAAAAATGCAAAGTATTATACCTGGGAAAAAAAGAACCCCAAGCATATTTATTATCTGAACAATCAAATAATTGAATCGACTGACAAGGAAAAAGACTGCAGGATACTATTTAATGAAGGAATGATTTTAAGGCCTCATAGATCAGAGGTAGTCAGAAAAGCTAATCATATGATCAGAAACATCAAACGGAATTTTATAAGTAGATCAAAAGAATGTCTACTACCATTGTATAGAACATTCATAAGGCCATGTATAGACTATGGTTCATCACTATGGAGTCCTTATGCAAAAGGTGAAATAACAAGGATTGAAAGAATACAAAGAACCTTTATGAAATCAGTGTGGTCTATGGATAAAGATAGTTATGAAGATAGATTGAGGAAACTGAGCTTATTTAGCCTGGAGAATAGGAGAAAAAGAGGAGACTTATTACAACTTTATAAAATCATAAAAGACCCAGATTTAAAAAGCGAAATGGGCATAAAGCTTATGGAAATACCTGAGGGATTAAGAACACATAAATTACAAATAAAATTAGATATTGTAAAAATTAACGTAAAATATTTATTTTTACAGAGAATGGCAAGATGATGGAACGCGTTACCAGAATATGTTCTTCAGAGCAATAGCTTTGATATATTCAAAAGGGAAATAGACCAATTAATATGTTTAAAGTAAATTATTGAGCCTGCCATGCGGGGAATGGTAAAATGAGCAAAATATACCTTCTCCCATTCTATTACCCAGTATAAGACCCAATATAAGACATGTGGGTTCATCATCATCAGCATGTGCCACCACTCATCTGCTGAATGTGCCATGTGCCACACGATGCCACACAGCCTTTGCTGCCATGCATCCCACAATGTACTGCCCTCGGGTGAGACCCTACTGCCATCACTAGGTGGTGCTGGTCCATGGGGTGGCTGTGGTGGTTCCTCACCAAGCTCCTCAGGGTGTGCATCCGGGGGCTGTGTTACACTGCGTCGGATGCATATGTTGTGCAGTATGGGACAGGCGGTGAACATTCTGCAAGCCATACCTGTTTCTAGCATCATCATGCCTCCTGTGTGGTCCAGGAAGTGGAACCGCATCTTCATCAGCCTGATGGTGTGTTCCATGATGTTGTGTGCCCGCACATGTGCAGCACTGAATGCCTCCTCTGCAGGGTGCTGTGGAGCCATGTATGGTGTCAAGACAGTCGTCCTCAGTGGGTATCCACTGTCACCTGTGGAAAGGGGTGTAACAGAGACATTAGGCCCTCAGTAGCACACAGGTTGCAACCATTACTGCAGTCATTGTTGGGTGCTCACCCAACAACCAACCATATACCTCCTCCTGCCAGTCCAGATGGCATCACAGCGTGCTGTTGTCATAGATGTAAGAATAATGGCATGACTCTGGGTACCATGCCAAGATGCTAGTGATGATGCCTGTTGCGTCACATACGACCTGGCAGTTGATGCTGTGGTACCCTTTATGGTTCTGGTAGGCTTTCTCGTTCATGGTCGTGGTGAGTATGGGCATATGTATGCAGTCTATTGCAACTACAGTGTTGGGCATGCCATACCTGTCCAGGAATGCACCTTTGACAGCCCTGAGCTCCGCCTCAGTCATGGGGAATGTGATGTGCCATTGCCTGTGGCTCACAAGGGCATCGGTTACCTGGTGCAGGCCCTCGACATGGAGGACTGGCTCACACCTGTCACATCCCCTGTCACTCCCCGGAAGGTGCAGGTGGCATAGCATTGCAGTGTGCACAGCACCTTCATCTCCACGAACATGGCCATGGAGTGCTGTGTGCTGGAATAGATGGCATCCTCCACGGGTTCAGAGACAAACTGTAGTGTGTCATGGTCAAGCCAGTACAACTGCAGGATGTCTGTGATGTGGAGACTCTGTGCCACAAGCTATGGCCTAAATATCCATTGGCGGCACCTCGCACGGGCACAGTGCTCCGCCAAAGTGTTCTCTAGCAGAACCATGTGTAGAAGTGCCCCTGTGCACATCACACTGCCACTGCCTGTTCCGCTGTCCACATCCACACAGTGGTGCTGGAGGTACACAAGTGTGCCCGCCCCATGCATGCTGTGTGGTGTGGCACACATGTCCTATAGGGCCAGGCCTGCTCAAGTGGTGTGGGCAGGCTGGCCACCAGAATGCCATAACTGCACTGACAGTCATGGCGCTGGTGGCTCCACCAATGCCACAGGGTGAGGTGTGCAGTAGGATAGTCCTGCCATGGTGTCTGTATCATGTTGCTAAGGAGATGTATCAGGATGGGGTACCACCTGGGGTCATTTGGGAGGTCACAGAATGGAGGCAGGTAGGTACCACAGCCTGTTCATTGACCATTTCAGCCCTGTCCTGTTGTGGCAGGAAGGGGACAGTGCTCTAAACGTGCATTTCACTGTTACTACCTGTGCATTATTACAGGGAATCCGGAGGCATAAGGCCATGCTGGTGATGGAGCTGGGAAAGGTGGGTGGGCCGGGCCCAGCAGTGGTGGTGACCCCAAGCCATAGGCTTCCCCACGACATCCCACTGTGGTTTGACCTGTTGCAGAGCACATCCACCATGGTCTACAGGGATGACGAGGGGGACCTGTGGGCCATTCGCTCTCTCTTGCAAGTAGGTGGCCCTTGGTACCCTGTGTGTGTGTGTGTGTGTGTGTGTGTTTACATTGCATCGGTGGTCTGGCCAGATTTGCGGGTACCAACCTATGTCCCCAGCGTCTGCTCTTGTTGTTGCAGCACTACCATGGGCCGTTCAGGTGCCTGGTTCTGGATTAATGTGAATTCACAGATTTGACCCCCTCCCAGGAGGTGACCCCATCTACCAGTCCAGAGGTGGCCACAGAGGAGGATTCATCGGACTGAGCTGGGGGACTTACAGCACTCCCAATCTGTTTCACCTCTCTCCCTGCTGTTGTGCTGCCCTGTGTGAGCATTGTGCTTTTGTATGCCATTAAAGGCATTTAACTGAATGGCCCTGTATGTGCCTCATTCTTCACCCTGACATGGTGTGTGGGGGCAGGTGTGTGTGTGTGTGTCTGTCATAGGTGTTGGGCTGGTCATGCATCTCTGACTGATTCCTGTGTTGACACTGCTGTGGGTGCGACCTGTGTGCCACTGTTCACCATGCTGGGCATGTGGCGTCGGTGGAGCCTGGAGGTTGGCATACACTCTGTGCTTATGTCTGCAGTCTGGCTGTTGTCGCACCAACGTGTGGTGCACTTGGCATGTTCTGGGCATGTGCGTGGCCATTCCTGCTATGCCGTGCATCGCTATGTGCATGTCCGGTGGTGTTTGCCATCATGGGCATGATCGCCCACATGATGGCACCCTTTGCCAGACATAGAAACATAGAAACATAGAATTTGATGGCAGATAAAGACCGCTTGGACCACCTAGTCTGCCCATTTTCCTACCTAACAGATAAGCTGCAGATCCTAGTTAACCAACAGCTTACTTCCTCCTGCCACCCACTAGGACTGCCTTATGTCTGTCCCATGCATTCTTGAATTCCCCCACTGTTCTTGACTCCACACTCTCCTCAGGGAGGCTGTTCCATGCATCCACAACCCTCTCCATGAAAAAATACTTCCTCACATTACCTCTGAGCCATACCCCCTTTGTCTTCAAATTGTGCCTCCTTGTTCTTGCACATCTCTTTTTCTGAAAGATGCCACCCTCTTGGACTTTGTTGATTCCTTTGAGGTACTTGAAATTTTCTATCATGTCCCTTCTCTCCTTCTTTCCTCAAGGGTATACATATTAAGCTCCTTTAGTCTTTCTACGATGTCTTCTGATGCAGACCCTGCACCATTTTGGTTGCCCTCCTCTGGACAGCCTCCACTCTGTCTATGTCTTTGCGGAAATGGGGTCTCCAGAACTGCACACAGTACTCCAGGTGGGGTCTCACCAACTGTCTGTACAGAGGGATAACAACTTCCTGTGTTCTACTATTGATGCCTTTCCCTATGCATCCCAGTATTCCCCAGCCTTCCTTACTGCCTTCTCACATTGCTTGCCCGCCTTTAGGTCATCTGATATAATTACCCCCAGGTCCCTTTCCATTTTTATTGTTGTCAGTATCTCACCCCCCCATTGTGTACTCTTCCCCTGGGTTTTTGTTTCCCAGGTGCATTACCTTGCACTTCTTTGCATTGAATCTGAGCTGCCATACATTTGACCATTCCTCCAACCTTGCCAAGTCCCTCCTCATCCTTTCCACTCAATCTTGTGTATCAATCCTGTTGTAAATCTTTGTGTCGTCTGCAAAGAGACATTCTTTTCCTTCCAGTTCCACTGCAATGTCACATAAAGACATTAAAAAGGACCGGTCCCAGTACTGAACCCTGCGATATTCCGCTAATAACCCTCCTTTCTTCACTGTGGACTCCATTTACTACTACCCTTTGATTCCTGTTGTCTAGTCAATTTTTTATTCAGGCTACCATCTTGGGACCCACTCCAAGGCTGGTTAACTTGTATATTAATCTTTTGTGTGGGACTGTATCAAATGCCTTGCTAAAATCTAGGTAGGCCATGTCCACAGAACCTCTCTGGTCTACTACTTTGGTCACCCAGTCAAAGAAATCTATTAGATTCATCTGACATGACTTTCCCATCATGAATCCATGCTGCCTTGGGTCCTGTGCCCCACTGGCCTCTAGGTACTCAACAATTCTTTCCTTCAGAAGTGATTCCATCATTTTCCCTACCACTGAGGTCAAACTAACTGATCTGTAGTTTCCTGTCTCTGTCCTGCTCCCACTTTTGTGAAGAGGAATCACATCTGTCCTCCTCCAGTCCTTAGGTACCACCCCATCTTCCTATTATTTGTTAAACAGAGTAGTCAGCGGTGTCACTAGTTCTACCCTAGTTCTTTTAGACTTCTTGGGTGAATCCCATTAGGCCCCATTGCTTTGTCCACCTTCAATTTTATTAGTTCTTTCAGAACCCTTTCTTCTGTAAATGGACTGGTATCGACCCCCATCTTCACAGTATTTCTCTTGTTTGCTTTAGGTACCTCCCCCTCCTCTTCCTTTGTGAATACTGAGCAGAAATATTCGTTCAGTATTCCTGCTGTGTGTGCTCAGTGCATTTGCCACTTTATGGCTGCTGTCCAGATGTGTATTGCCTACACAGGGCTGAGATGTGCCATTCTGATGTGTTGTTCATCGTACATGCGCATACGGTGTACTGCGCATATGGCATATGTCCCTGAGTGGACGCGTATCTGCCATGGGGTGTTGCTGCACTCATCTTGGCTACACACTTTCTGCATGAATATATGATCTTTATCCCTTAGAGTTCCTTAGAAACCACCTGCCTCTATCGCTTACTCCCTACTTCAAGTCATAATCCTCTGTTGTGACATCACAATCTGTTGCCATGGGAGTAACTGTGATATCACAAGCAGTGCTCTATGACTTCAAGTAGGGAGAAAGCATAGAAACATAGAAACATAGAAACATAGAAGTTGACGGCAGATAAGGACCGCAAGGCCCATCCAGTCTGCCCATTTCTTTTCTACCTTATAAATGTGCCATCGGCCTTTGCTCTGTCAGTGACCTATCTATTCATAGTCATTTGTATTGCTCCCTTATACCTATCCCATGCTTGTTTGAAGCCCTGCACTGTATTCATAGCCACCACTTCTTGTGGTAAGCTATTCCATGCATCTACCACCCTTTCTGTGAAAGAATTTCCTCACATTCCCTTAATCGGCCTCCCTCTAATCTCATGCTGTGTCCTCTTGTCCTGCTATTTTTCTTATATTTAAACATGTTAGACTCTTTCACCTTGTTTATGCCCTTAAGGTTTTTAAATGTCTCGATCATATCACCCCTCCCTCCTTTGCTCAAGGGTATACATATTGAGCTCCATTAATCTGTCCTCATATGTCTTCTGATGCAGTCCCTGAACCATTTTGGTTGCCCTTCTCTGGACTGCCTCAATTTGGTTAATGTCCTTGTGAAGGTGTGGCCTCCAATACTGCACGCAGTACTCCAGATGGGGCCTAACAATGTCTTGTACAGAGGATTATTACCTCCTCTTACGACTTGTGATACCCCTACTAATACACCCTAACACCCCTAGCCTTACCTACTGCTTTAGAGATCTGCTTGATGATTTTAGGTCATCAGTGATGATGATGCCCAAGTCTCTTTCTTCCTTTGTGACTGCTAGCAACTCCTCCCAGCCTATAGGTGGCTTCAGGGTTTCTCTTCCCTATGTGCATGATTTTGCACTTCTTTGCATTAAATCCCAGTTGCCACTCTTCTGACCATTTTGCTAGTTTATCCAGATCTCTTCTCATTCTGCCCACCCCATCTGGATCATCTACTCTGTTGCAGATCTTGGTGTCATCTGCAAACAGACAAGCCTTACCCTCTAGTCCATCTGCAAGGTCACTAATGAAGATGTTGAATAGGACTGGCCCCAGGACTGATCCCTGAGGTACCCCACTTGTGACTTGCATCTCTTCTGACTGTATACCATTTACCACCATTCTCTGTTTTCTGCCAGTCAACCAGTTTGCCACCCAGTTGACCAACTTCTGACCCACCCCGAGCCTACCTAGCTTATTTATCAATCTTCTATGTGAACAGTGTCAAAAGCTTTGCTGAAGTCAAGGTAGGCGACATCAACTGCTCCCCTTGGTCCACCACTCTGGTTACCCAGTCAAAGAAATCTATGAGATTAGTTTGACAGGACCTTCCTTTGTAAACCCATGCTGTCTTGGATCCTGTGCCCTATGGATTCCAGGTGTTGCACTATCCTTTCCTTAAGGAGTGCCTCCATAATCTTGCCCACTACTGAGGTAAGACTGACTGGTCTGTAGTTCCCCGCCTCCTCCCTGCTACCACTCTTGTGGAGCGGGATCACATGAGCCCTTCTCCAGTCTTCTGGGACCTCTCCTGTGCTCAGAGACTCACTAAACAATTCTGCTAATGGCTCTGCTAGTTCCTCCTTTAGCTCCTTAAGTACCCTGGGATGTATGCCATCAGGTCCCATTGCCTTATCCACCCTGAGCTTAGCAAGCTCTTGTAGGACCCTTTCTTTTGTGAAGGGAGTAGTGCTCAGCAGCAGAAATAGACAAACTCTTCAGCAGTAAAGATCCTTTTTTCATACAGATGACCTCAGTAATGAATAATGGGGAGGAAGAATACAGCACTAATGGGAAATACAAGCTGGACTGTGTCTAGATATTTGGTTTTGTCAATGTTCTCCTGAACATGTCACCAGCTCTTTAAGTGTCCATTGGCACACAACCATAGAATGTCCCACATTTGCTGTGGTATTCGTTTGCTGGCAGGGATGTCTAATATCACCTTCTGATATTCTGGTGGGCAACCTGGAAAATCAGGGAAAAAGAGGTACCCAAGCCAGTTGGGCTTAACTTCCACTGTCTAATCTTGGTAAGTACAATCCTTAAAAAAAGGGAAAAACTAGGGCTAGCATCCAATCCTGGTAGGCAGATTCTGCTTAACTGTCATTGCTCCATAAAAGGGACTAACCACTTCTAAACCAGCAGAATCCATAATCTATCTTCTTTCTTGAGCACCCTACTAAAATTAAAGAGCAAAAAGATACTGAAGAAGAAAGCTACCGGATTTACTATACTCAAACCCCCCTTGTTGTATAGGCTGATACGTTATCTCTCTTTTTACAAAATTAAGCTAACTGTCTCAAAGATACATAAAAAATATAAAAATGTTTCACCTCCAAATTTTGTGGAAGAGAAAAAACAAAACTAATGTTCAGGGTATCCAGTGATGATAGCGACTTTAAATGAGCGACTGTCAAAACAGTGATTCATTTACAGCACTATTCTTTTGGGCTACCCTGTAAGGGTAACAATGAAATGCAAAAGCAACTGTAGGGATGAGTGAGGGAGAGTGACCAGAAGGGGAGGGAAGGGATATGGAAGAGGGTTTGTGTGGCGTAGTGTGCTGTGCTGCCACTGAGCTAGCCATGTGGTGTGGTGGTGAGGGTGGCTGGCTTTGATGCAGCAGGTACTGGGTTCGGGACTAAGGACCATGGGAAATTTACTGCTGCCATTGTTATTTTTCTGTCAGACTGTCTTCCCCTCCCTGACATACATCGACTTCATCGTCGCTATGGTGTTGGAGTCCCCTAGATGGATGGTTCTTGGTGATTTCAGTGCCTGGGTTGACGATGAACTCTCACAATTTGGACAGGACTTCTTCCAGCCTATGAATTCTCTGGGCTTCACACAGGTGATTACCTCTGTGACCCATATGCATGGTCATTCATTGGACCTAGTCTTTCTATTGGGGATGGAGACCTCCAACCTGGTGGTGGAACCGTTCCGTTGGTTTGACCGTCGCACTATAAGGTTCAATTTCCAGGCTCCACCCTATAGGCCTGCCCCTACAGAGATGGTCCGGTACCTCCCTTTAAGGGGTTTGATCTCAGATGGCCTGATGGCAGTGCTGGACCTTTCGGGTCTCTCTGGTGCAAGTATGGATCCAGACAATATGTTACTGGCATATAATAAGGCTGTGACTGAGGCTCTGGATTCCATGGCTCCTGTCTAAGTTTTCCCCCTCACCCTTTGCCCTCAGTCCTCTTGGTTTGATGGGACCTTGAGGGAGTTGAGGAGAGTGAGGCGAAGGTTGGAATGACATTGGCAAAAATTGGGCCTTGAAGTCGAAAGGCTTAGATTGATGGCCCATTACAAGGACCACCAATCGGCCATCTCATGTAAGAAGGCAGAATTCCTGTCCAAGGAGATCGACGCTACACAGAGCCGACCAGCCCAGCCCTTCTGAACTGTGGACAGACTGTGCAGTACAATCTGTCTGCAATCTCAGAGTGCATTGTCACAGGAGAAGTGTGAAGAGTTTGCTTGGTTCATTGCAGATAAGGTTTCCGACATCAGGTCTGAGATCCGATTAATACGTTCCAATGGGTGTAGCAGAGGTTGGTGGGAGATTACTGGGCCTCGGTGTGTCTGGTCTGACTTTGACTGGTTGGAGATTGATGATTTTGTGAGGATCATCCACAGTATGTGGCCAACCTGCTGTAGTTCGGACCCAGGCCCAACAGGCTTCCTTGTGGGGTGTGTTGTGGTCATTTGCCCGGTCCTAGCTGAGATAGTCTGGAGCTCCTTAGAGACAGGTATGTTCCCAGACACATTGAAGGAGGCAGTTGTTAGACCTCTCCTTAAGAAATCCTCTCTGGACCTGGACTGTCTCGCTAACTACAGACCAGTCTCTAACCTTCCCTTTGTGGGTAAGGTTCTTGAGAAAGTGGTCGCGCAGCAGCTGTAGGATCATCTTGCCATCCACAATATCTACGATCCTCTCTAGTCCAGATTTCGGAAGAGACATAGTAATGAGACAGCCCTAGTACTGGTACTTAGTTATCTACTGATAACATGAGGCCGGAAGAGACATTCCATCTTGGTTCTTCTCGATCTCTCTGCAGAGTTTGACACCGTGGACCATGGTTTGTAATTGGAGCACCTGCAGTGGATCTGTGGACTGTCTGGTACAATCCTCAGGTGGCTTCAGTGCAGATCGCACAGCACGGGAGAAATATGGGATGCTCAAGAAGCCCCAGTTAACAATCGCGCTGCTGTGTTGTGCATGAGCTGCAGGCGGTGGATTTCAACCCCAGAAAGCCCTAAGCACAGGGAGTTACAGTAATCAAGGTGCAAAGTCACAAAGGTATGAACTAATGTAGGCAAGTCCCTGGATTTATTCATCTGGCACCTTCACCCTGCCTTGTGGGGTACCGCAGGGCTCTGCTTTGTCACCCATGTTGTTTGCAATGTACATGCTGCCATTGGGAAACATCGTAAGCTGATACAGGCTGAGTTTTCACTGTTATGCAGATGATACTCAGCTGTACATGTCCTTTGTGCCTGAGCTAGATGATCCTGTCTTGGTTTTTAAAAACTGTCTCCCTGAGATCCAGGACTGGATGAGTTCCAACAGGCTGAGGTTGAACCCAGACAAACTGAGGTTTTGGTCGTGGACCAGGGTCATTGGGCTGAGGGGCCTTGGGCTGGGCAGCCTCCTGGTCTTTGTCTGGGTGGCCACCAGTAGATGGCCTCTAAATGGATGTGGAATCTGGGCATTATTTTTGGTGAGGGATTGGCACTTAAATCACAGGTGTCATCCATCGTTAAGTCCTCTTTTTGCCATCTGAGGAATATCACCTGGATTAAGTACCTGGTTCCACCTGATGACCTTCCAATGTTGGTTCACGCCTTTGTGAACACTCGCCTTGACTACTGCAACTCCCTGTACATAAGGCTACTGGGGGTGGAGATCCACCGCTTGCAGCTGGTGCAAAATGTGGTGGCCAGGCTGTTGACTGGTTTGTCTCAATCTAGCCATGTCACACCTGAGCTGTGTGATTTGCCCTGGCTGCCTGTTCAGTGGTGGATCACCTTCAAGGTCGGTCTACTGACCTATAAAGCCCTACACAGACAGCGAACATGCTATCTGCAAGAGCTTCTGTGACCCTACTGTCCCCTCTGCCCACTCCACTCTGCCGATGAGGGATTGCTAGAGGTTTCCAGGGTGTGTTTGAAGACCTCTGGAGTCCTGGCATTGGTATTTGCAGCCCTGACCTTGTGGAACTATCTACCTTGTCGGAAAAGGGAGAGCCAGACAGTGGAGAGCTTTAAATCTGCACTGAAAATGCATCTTTTCCATCTGGTTTTTCCAGAGTTTGAATGAATGAATTGAGGAATGTTCTGTATTTTTTTTATTTATGACTGTTTTAACTTATTTTAGCTAGTATTGTACAAGTGCCATGATAATTTGAATAGTGATTTTTATAAATAAAATTGAATTGGGGGTCACGTGATGCGTTTGCCTAGATAAGCTGCATTCACTTCACCTCCACTCCCTCCACTGATTATTTGCTTGAAACCAGTGACATTTCTTAATTTTCTTGGCACTTACTGACTGTTATACATCCTCCTAGTTTGTCAGTTATTCTGCTTGTTGTTAGTGTTGGTGTGACGGAAAGATGGATGCGGAAATGTGGACTGTGGGTCCGGCGCATACTCCCCCCACCACACCCATTAAAAGCAAGGCCGTGAAAAAATCTAAACCACTGCCTAGTACTTCAGCTAAGTCTCCGACGGCTGTTACACTCCTGTCTAAGGAGTGATTCCCGCAAGAGCTTTTGCCACTCTAAGATGCCCTGGCAACTATCACAGAACAGCTCTTCTCATTTAGACAACTTGCCAACATGCTAACTCACTGTATAGGGGATGCCGAGGTGAGAGTTAGCTCTTTGGAGAATTGGAGAGCCCACACTGAGCCAGAGACTGCATCCTTCATAGCAAATTTGCCAAACTGGAAGACAAACTCGAGGATCTGGAGGAACGGAGCCAGTGAAACAACTTGCTCATGCTGGGGCTTCCAGAGGGTGCTGAGGGGCAGAATGCCATGTTGTTCATCCAGAAGTTTTGCACCATGGTGGCGCGGCCCTCCCCAAATGGCCTGACATATGTAGTAGAGCGGGCTCAATGGGCGTTGCAGCCAACTCCTCCACCAAATTCACCATCAAGGCCTTTCATTTTTAAACTTCTCAACTATCTGGACAAAGCTCATATTCTGGCCAGGCTACATGAGTCAAAGAAATTGTTTTGGGAAGGTAACCATCTTCCAGCCACCCAGGATTTGCCACATTCTGTCCATCTCAGATGGGCTAGATATGGCCCAATTGTTTTGAAATTCCTTGCTGCAGATGTGTGTTTTTGGATGCTGTACCCGGCCAAACTCCGGGTGACCCATCAAGGATATCACAAGAACTTTGATTCAGCTGACCAAGCCAGAAAGGAATTGCTTTCTTTGTTCCTGGACCTATTTCAGGCCGGGGAAGAGGGTGTGCTCTGGGAAGGTTTTTGCCCTGATCATTTCTTTGATGGTTGCTGGTGTGCAGCTACCACTGCCACTTGCAATGGGCTGTGTCTTTTTCCCACAGCATGAGTACAGGGCATGGCTCTCAATGGTTATCAATGCAACCTACAGCCTTGTGGTAGCGGGCTGAGTAGGGGCCTATCGAATGGTTCCACGCTTATGATGCCATTATGGTGGGATTTGGACCTGCTCCTCTTGGGATGCCTCCTCTGCAGTCTCCAATTTGCCAGGTGGGTACTGACGCTCTGTTTTCTGAAGGTGAGGGTTTGTGGTGTCTGGTTCACTGTTCATCTCTTCATGCCACCACACCTCTGGGAACTCAAGCATTCTTGATGATCCTTGTTTGGCTGGTATGGATCCTGTTAATCTGGGACCACAGTGGGTGCTCTTGCTGATGGTTTTCTGTCTGTTTTGTTCATTAATGCTATGGAAGGTCCCAGGCAACTGTGCTAGCTGGCACTTTTCTGGCCCTGATGGGAGGCGACCAGACAGATAGGTTATTGTGGATGGTAAGGACCTTTTGGATGGCTTGGAGTCAGTGTTGGTGGAGCATTTTCTGCCCCTTCTCACTGGGACTAGCCCAGTCTTTCACTCGTTGTTAATCTTTTTTCAGTGAATGCAGACGGCCTTCTCCCTGGGCTTTTCTTTTGCCAGCCTGGACCTCATTTCTAGCATTTGCATTGGATCTAGTAGCCTAAGAACCTTATTGTCGGATCTCTGCCCTTATTGGATCTTTCATGGTGTGTTGTGGATCATGGATGAGAGGACTTCTTTTGGCTTCACCCTAGTCTCTTGTCATATTTGCAGAGGCCTAGGATTAATTCTACCACCTGGTGTTATTTGGATGGCCAAGATATTGGGGTTAGCCCCATCTTAGAAGGGGTCCTGTTTTGTATTGGTGACCTTTCCCTGCTGGCTTGGCTGTTGGCTTGCATGTTGGTACTGTTTGATGTGTGTTCATGGGGTTTTTTCCTGGCAGTCCTGGTGTGGGTTTTAGCTGGTTTCACTTGCACTTTACTATTGTTGTGGTTACAGTTTGGAATGCCTGTTTGACATTTTATTCTTCCTACTTAAGTAGGTTAAGTGGGGCTTCTAATTGTCATCGGTTTGGGGGAGCAGAGGCAGGTTTGGGGTTTTGTGGCAGATGGCATTTCTCATCATGGACCTTGGTGGATTGGGAGTTGTGGACATGAGGCCAAGGGATGTTTACCTTGTTGGTGGGTTTAGTAGGTTCTGTTGTGTTGTGGGATATGGGATATGGGAGGGTGGGAGTAGGGGGCTGGGCTGGGTGGGGGGTGGGGAGCCTGGGTTTCAGTTTGTTTTGGCACTCAATAGTTCTCTGGTTTCCTGTTTGTATGGGGGAGTGGGTGCCTAGAGCACATCCTGGGTTGTTGGCCAGCTGGCTATCTTTATTTTTCTATTTTAGTTATACCTATATGGTTGGCCTCGTTGTTACTAATGCCATGTAATTAGAGGTTTGTTTTCTGGAACATCAAGGGGGACCAGGCTCAGAAGAAATGTTATATTGGGCTGAAGCACCTTAACAAGCTTCAGCCGAGTGTCTCTTTTTTACAGAGACGCACCTATGCCGAGACGATGTATCCTACTTCCGTAGAGAATGGGTGGGACATGTCTATGATGCAGGGGTTAGTAATAAGAGAGGAGGAGTGGTTATTCTTATTGATAGGAAGTTTTCTTTTAAGTTGTTGTGAGAATTCTGGGATCTGGATGGGCGTTTTACTGTAAGTTGGGTCTTTCGGAAATTGTTTTAGGTTCGATTTATGGTCCCAATGCAGACTCGCCACACTTCTTCGCCAACTTGGTTTCGCAGCTTGCCCCTTTCATGCCCTGTCCGATGTTCCTAGGAGGGGACTGGAATTTGGTTTGTGATTCTGACCTTGACCAGTCAGGGGTTGTCCATCGAGGGCTTACTCCAGGGCAGTGTGGTTTGTCTGATCTTGTAGATACAGTTGGCCTTGTAGATCCTTGGCGTCTTCTTCACCCTTACTTGTGTCAGTATACCTTTCATTCAATTCCACACACCTCCCAGTCTAGAACTTATAATTTTCTCATTAGCTCATCCATTGTACTGGGCCTGCAGGCTTGTGATATCCAAGTGATGGTCGTTTCGGACCATGTGGCTGTTTCTTTGTACAATAGCTTATCAGGGCTTGAGGAATGTGACTCCTCCTGATGGCTCAACGCCACTTTATTTAGGGACCCAGACACCCTTGCTAGGATTAAATCCTTTCTTGAAAACTTTTTTCAGGTGAATGGGGTACTGTTTCCTCCCTTGATACATTGTGGGGGGCCACCAAATGTAGTCTAAGTGGAGAACTTATTCAGATTGCCTCTACCCACAAAAAACAGAAGTTGGGACAGATGGACTCTTTGCTGAGAAGCATTAGAACCCTAGAAGGATCTCTTTCCTCCTCCTCAGCTCCTGAGGTCTGGCATCAGCTAAATGAGCTTTGTGCACAACATTTTGGCTTGGTCACTGAGAAAGTGGATTTAGCCTTACAGTCTATGAAACTATGGTATCTTGAGTCTGGACAGAAGGCTGGGAGGTTGTCGGCTTTGCATCTTCAGCAGGCTGAGGGGAGGAAGGCCATACCTTCTCTCCAGCCGGATCCGCAGTAGCAGCCTCTTACAAAGCCACAGGAGATTGTGGAGGCTTTCTGTAGATATTATCAATCTTTATATACCACTGATTCTTCCCTGTCTGACCTGCCTGATTAAATCTCTAGCTGGGTTCTATTCACCTCCTTCAGCTCTCCCTTTACCAGTGAGATTTGTTGGATTTCCCTATCACAGAGTGTGAAGTCAGGGTGGCTATTAAGACCTTACTCCCCAACAAGGCTCCAGGCCCTAACAGTTTTCTCAATCATTTTTATATTGAGTGCAGTGACTTGTTGGTTCCGGTGCATACACATCTGTTTAAGTATCTGCGTGAGTCCAGTCTTGCTGATGCATCATTTACTCCGGCATGGATTTCTCTAATCCCTAAGTCTGATAGGTCTCCCCTGTTACCCAATAATTACAGGCCCATTTCATTACTTAACTCAGATTTGAAAATCATGGTGAAGGTTTTAGCCACTCGGCTGCTTAAGGTTTTATCGGGGCTTATCAGCCCAGCGCAAGTTGGCTTCATGGAGGAGTAATTTTCTTCTGATCACTTTTGTAAATTTTGGTATCTAATTTCTGCATTGAGTGGGAGCAAGGTCCCTGCAGCCTTGATCTCACTTGATGCAGAAAAAGCCTTTGATCGGGTGTCATGGCCCTTTCTGTTTGCCACACTCCAAAAATTTGGTTTTCTGGGAGGGTTTTGTGATTTGGTGCATGTTTCACATGCTAATCCAACTGAAAGGATTCATTGCAATGGGATTTTGTCAGCCCCTTTCACTTTGCAGTGGGGAACTCATCAAGATTGCACCCTGTCCCCTTTTCTCTTTAATCTTTATCTCAAACCCCTGTTGGTTTATTTGCAGGAGAATTCGGCAGTTGGTGGTATTCAGGTAGGTGAGATTACTTGTAAATTTTTGGCCTACATGGATGATTTGTTTTTACAACTACTTAATCCCCATTTCTTGATTCCAGTGGCACGTGCAGAAATACTCCAGTTTTCTGCCATAGCAGGGTATAAATTGAATCTGGACAAAACTTAAGTTATGCCTCTGAACACTTTGGTATTGCGGCAACAAATAGTGAAACTAGGTTTGTTATGGGAGTCACATTCAATCACTTACTTGGGCATCAAGATTATCAGGGATCTGGCTGCCTTGTGGAGTGCCAATCTTGCACCTTTGTTGAAAGCAGTGGAAGTGGATTTATGGGAATGGATGCATCTTCCCCTGTCTCTTTGGGGCAGAGTAAACATCACTAATCCCTCTCACTCCCTCTGTTACACCACCTATTTTACTGCTCTAACTACTGGCTCCTGTTTACATGCTTGGAGAAGCCTTTTTAAAGGCTAATATTTTTAGTTTTAAACCAACTTGAATTTAGAGCGATACCGGAAGTAGCGGGAGAACGCACTTCCGGTTATCGCAAATAAAAGGACTCGCTCAGCGAGCGGGCAGACAGTAGATATACCTTACTGAATACTGTTGAATGTTGCTATTTGAAACTGTTTTTCCACTTGTTAAAACTTGCTGCAGAAACATCAGGGGGCTAAGAACAGGGCTTGCATTGCTCCCTGCCTTATAACTCTGCTGTGTACACTGTGAGACCGTGGGATAGTGGAGGGCTGACTGTGTGCTGTCAGAGATCTGTGGCACTAATCCCTCTCACTCCCTCTGTTACACAACCTATTTTACTGTTCTAACTACTGGCTCCTGTTTACAAGCTTGGAGAAGCCTTTTTAAAGGCTAATATTTTTAGTTTTAAACCAACTTGAATTTAAGCTTATACCGAAGTAGCGGAGAACGCACTTCGGTTATCGAATAAAAGGACTCGCTCAGCGAGCGGGCGAGCGCATGGGGCAATGTGCAGAGATGCGCCAGAGACACGCTGCGTCTGTGCATGTTTAACTGTGGTCCACCGGGACTACCAGGACTAGGCAACCCCACTAAGCTACTGTTTACTGAGGTAATAGACATTCCTATTTACTAACTTAGCACTTTTATTAAGGCAGACATGAAGAGAGCAAATACAATGTGTTTGGAATGTAAAATGTACACTACTGGTAAACAAGATCCGAAATTCTTATGCGATAAATGTATTCTAATTGGGAACTACAAGAGGAAATTAAAAAACTGCAGCCAAGTGAAAATATGAATTCCGACATTAAAGCACTTGAAGAATACATTGATCACATGTCACTACTTGTAGAGGGCAATACCTCCACCTCTAATTGCCTAAGAAACTCCCCTACTAGTGATGCACCACTTAACTGTTTACCACTTTCTATCCTGGCTGAATATCCAACAAACTCTTCAACTCCTCTAATCACCACCATTAAAACCCAGTGGATTCTCCCTTACAGCCTATGAACTGGTGTCTAGTTTCCCCAAAAACTCATATTAAAAATAAATTTGCTACCAAACCACATATGGTTCCACTCTCTAATTCTTTTGAACCCCTTAAGGAATTGGTTGAAGAAGCATGCAATGACTACTTAGACACTGTTGAACACGGACAAAATAAATCAAACATCAGTAATTATAAGGTATTACAGAGTGAAGCATCTGAAACCTTAGCATTTAAATCTCCCTATAACACAATCCCCCTGAACACTACTTCTGTGTCTCAACCTTTACATATTTCTGATACATTTCCATCACAAAAACAAATATATGTACTGGGTGACTCTATAATAAAATACATTGACCAGGTAGTTTGTAATCCTGATAAAGTAAACCGGACTTGTTCTAGCTACAGAGGAGCTAAAATATCTGACCTTACTATAATGATCAAAGACATTCTGTCAACAGCTGGAAAAAAACCTTTAGTGGTTACCCATGTTGGTTCTAATGACATTAAACAATCCTCACTTCATCAGATTAAACAAGATTACATAGCTTTATGTAATGTTTTAACTGACTACGGCTGCAGTATATGCCTGTCTGAAGTCCTACCTATTCCAAGAGCAACCAGATACATTAACAATAAAATAAAAGCTTTAAATGAATGGATCCGTAAGTGGTCTTATAAACAGGGCATTGGCTGCTTAACCCACTGGGAGGAGTTTGAGGACAGACCTTCACTCTTTTGTTGGGATGGTCTACACCTCAGTAGGAGAGGTAGTTCAATACTGGGGTGAAAGATAACTAATTTCATAAACAGTCATTTAAACTAATAGGAAAGGGGGATACAGGGGCTACACCCATTTCTTGTAAAACTGTCCTGGTGTACCCCATCTGACTAACTTCAACATCCTTTTCTTTAAATGCTAAATCACTATAATCACCAAACTTGCTGAACTTGAAATCTTTGCTAAAACTTCAAACTTAGCCTTAATAGCAATTACTGAAACATGGGGGAATACGGCCAAAATGTGGAGAACAGA
This sequence comes from Neoceratodus forsteri, assembly GCA_016271365.2. Lineage (NCBI taxonomy): Eukaryota > Metazoa > Chordata > Ceratodontiformes > Ceratodontidae > Neoceratodus > Neoceratodus forsteri. The sequence continues at coordinate 33,525,918 of CM028129.1, forward strand.
AATCCCTGGCTTTAAACATTACTTTAAAAACAGAATAGATACAAACAAAGGCGGCGGGTTAGTCTGTATGTTCGAGAGGACATCCCATCTTATGAATCATCAACTATCATACATTCTGAAAGTATTTGGGTCTATATCAGGCCCACTAGTACCCATCAACTTCTTATAGGTACTTGCTATCGTCCCCCTTCATCTGATATTGATCAAACCAAACAACTCTGTAATGAAATATCTCAATTAGCTAATAAATATCTGGTTCTTATTCTGGGGGACTTCAACCTTCCCAGTATAAACTGGGATGCTCTTTCTGGAACTAATAAACATGATGAACAGTTTTTGTCAGTTATAATTAATCTGGGACTAATCCAATGTGTAAATCAACCAACCAGGGAGAAAATATACTAGACTTAGTCATAACTAACCCTGAGACTCATATATCTGACATTCAATTACTTAGCCCCATAGAGAATAGCGACCATCTATCTCTTTTTTTCTCCATTCAACTACCTCTCTTACCTAAAATGAACAAATTAAAAATTAAACAATATAACAGGGCAAACTTTACAGCTATTAATCAACAGATAAAATCTCTTGATTGGGAACAAATAATGCAACCAATGAATACTGAAACAGCATGGATCTATTTAAAACTAAGATCTTGAACTAGAAGAAAATTTGTCCCTGAAAATTTAAGTATAACAATAAAGGGAAAATCCCCATGGTTTAACAGTAATATCAAAACTTTAATTAAACAGAAAAGAAATTATTTATAGCCCTAAAATGTTCATTGGACCAGATAACTAGCATTCTTTCAAAATATAAAGAGGTGGTCAGACAATTAAAGAAATCCATTTTGTTAGCTAAACGTAATTCCGAATTTAAAATTGTACACACAAAAGACAACCATAAGGCATTATATACTTACCTAAATGGTAAAAAAAGTAACAACAACATGATAGGTCCTTTGGTATGTAATAACTCGACTATAACATCTGACATTGAAACAGCTTCTGAGCTGAACAAATACTTTGCATCTGTATTCACGCCTGAAGTTATTAAAACTACTTTTACTACAGAGGATTTTAAACTTGAAACATATGAAACATTGTTTCAAGATATCAAGTGGGTCTTTGAAACTCTCAAACATTACACTAGTTACATTACACTGGCCCAGATAACATTAGTTCCAGATTTCTTATAGAAACTAAGGATACAATATGTCTCCCTCTGACTGTTATATTCAAGAAATCTTTGCATGAATCCTCAGTCCCAAATGACTGGCGTACTGCTACCATTACACCTATTTTTAAACAAGGTTCTCACTCCAAAATTGAGAATTACAGACCCATCAGTTTAACATACATACCGTGTAAACTGATGGAAAAAATGATCAAACACCAACTTGAAAAAGAGATGTCTATGTTAAACATCAGTGATGAATATCAACATGGCTTTAGATCTGGTTACTCATGTACCACAAACTTGATTAGTTTCTACAATTATATTAGTACCAATTCAGATTGCAAAATACCTACAGATGTCATTCTCTTAGATTACAGTAAGGCCTTTGATAAAGTATCACAGCATTTTGATTAATAAACTGAATCAATTTGGTTTTTCAGCTCCTATTATATCCTGGATTAATAACTGTTGTGTGATAGAACACAGAGAGTTAGAGTAAATGGGGTACTCTCAGACATGGGTATCGTGGCAAGTGGTGTCCCACAGGGCACCGTTCTGGGTCCGGTATTGTTTAATCTCTTCATCAGCGATATGCATATTTCACCACACAACACAATGGTTAAATTCGTCGATGACACCAAACTAGGAGGAATGGTAAACACCTTATTAATTGTCATAACTTGATCTTGGATCTCTTACTAATAGAGCAATGGGCCAGTACTAATAAGATGCACTTTTAATGTAACCAAATGTGTTGTACTACATTTTGGGAAAGACAACCAAAACAAAAATACTATTTGAATAACAGTATAATTATGGCATCTTCTATAGAAAAGATTTGGTATCATGGTGAATGACAAACTATCATCCTCATCTCACTGTTCAAAAATTGCTAATCAAACAACTGCTTTACTGCGCAGAATTAATAAAACATTCATCTCCAAAACAGCGGAATGCTTATTGTCACTGTACAGGTCACATGTAAGGCCATATCTTGATTATGGATCACCATTTTGGAACCCTTATTTAAAGGAAGATATAAATAAAATCGAACAAGTACAACACCAAGCCACCAGATCAATACCACATCTTACCCATCTAGAGTATAATACCAGATTAAAAAAAACTGGACTACACTCCTTGGAGCGAAGACGAACCAGAGGCGACCTTTTACAACAGTATAAAATACTTAAATCACCTGAACAAATGAAACTTTGCGGTATTGCTTATTCAACAAGAAAAATAGCACCAAGATTGCATGACAGACAACTAGAAATCCAAAAAGTAAACAACAATAAGAGATTAAACTTCTTCACTATTAGATCACCCAGATTATGGAACAAATTACCACAAGACATTGTTAATTCAACAAATATATCAATATTTAAGAATAAACTAGATAATTGGATGAACAAACAGGACCTGGGTGAATGATCCATCAATATGGAGGACAATCTTGATGGGCCATTGGCCTACTTTTGTCCAAAAAAACAAGTAAACCAAGTAAACCAAGTAAGATGAATATCTTGCCACGTATTCCTTATTCACTGGGCATGCTGGGTCTCTATCTTCCTATGGTATGGTTTGTCAAGCTCAACTAGGTTATTTCAGCCTTTGTTTGGAAAGAGGAGGCTCCTCGAAGAGCTTATTATGAGCTTACCTTAGCTAGGGAAAAGGGTGGACTTCACTTGCCTGATTTTTTCCTATATTACTGTGTTTTGCATGGTTCTAAAAGTTTTCTATGGAACTGACCATTATGTTCTTTTGAGATCTTGGGTTATCATCCACTTTGGTTATTGTTGGAGCAACATCTTTGTGAGCAGGTGGGTATTCAGCTTTGTAGCCTTCCTTATTTTAAACCTTCTCAGTTGCCCTCCAAGTTGTATGCCACTCCCCTTTGGTGGTCTCTTCTGGCAATAAGACAATTGTGTAAATATATTGGTTGGGAATGGGGATGGGATTTGTCTCAGCCAATTTTAGGTAACCCCAACATATGATTCACTCAAAAGCTGACCCCTCTTCTAGTCTGTCCACGTCTTAAAGGTGCCAACCTCTCCTCATTTATTGATGGAGATGTGATTGTCCCATTGCAAGATATATAGCTCAGATTTTCTCTCCTGGTTTTTCACTCTTTTAAGTATTGGCAGATCACCAGGGATATTATTTCCTTCCTCTGCCCCATCCCAGGTCCTTTTCACAGGTGGAGGTGTTGACAAATCTTTTTCACTTGATGGTACAACACAATGCGGTGGTGGGGCTTTACTGTTTTTACCAATCTTGTGACCCAGCTAGTCTGGAAGTATGCTCTACAACTTTTGGTGGAGGTAATGGACTGGCAGGGCATTTGGCTACACCTCTATAAGTATGTTAAACAGGACTGTTACCATTTTTTAGCAATTTAGGATTTTGTGTAAACTCTATTTTTCACTTGTCAGATTTTATAAGATGGGAAAATGTGCCTCATCCTCTGTTCCCATTGTGGTATTGAAGAGGGCTATTTAAAACACATTCTCTGGTAGTGTCCAAAGGTTGTTCCCTTTCAGAATTCAATTCAGCTTTCCTTGGACCCATTTTTAGGTTTAGAATCCTTTTTTACCCCAGAGGTCTGTTTGGTCGGTCTGTTCCTCAAGGAGATCAATGGGTCATGCTGACCTTAAATGTCACTGATTTCCATGATGGCAAAGTTAATTATTTGTCAGCATTGGCTAGATGATGTTATTCCATTCCACAAGGAGTGGCTCCAGGATATTCTTCTGGTGCTCAAGATAGAGCAGCAGATTGCTTTCAGATCAGGCAGATCTCATCATTTTAAATTGAATTGGGATCCATTTTATGCTGTGCTGCCCATCTCGGCTGGCACTCAGGTGTCTCATTGAGCTCCTCTCTTGGCTGCTACCTTTCATCTCTTCCTGCCTGGCCCCCTGGTCACTCGCTTTTTGTCTCTTTTCTTGTGGAAACCATCTGGCAGTGTGCATCGTGTGGTGTGCTCTTGGAGGGTTGGGGATGGGTGGGTGGTCTGTGTTTGGTGGGGAGGGTAGGGATTTGGTTGGGTAGGTCTTTGTTTCTTTGTTCATTTGTTGGTCTAGTTTGCATATGTTCAACTGCACTTTACTGATCTGTGCATTGTTGTTTGGTATGTTCTTTTTTGTTGGATGTTCATGAAAAATGAATAAAGTTCAATAAATTGAAAAAATTAAAATTGGATTGGGTTGGATTGAAAGAGGTATACATGGGTCTGTTTATCAATCAATCAATTAATCAATCAAAATCTTTATTCATCCAGGTAGGCACCGTTGAGCAAGGCTCATTTGCAAGGTGGACCTGGTCATGACAGTACAGTACAGAAGCAGGTATACAAAAAGCAATTATATACAAGGAAGAAAAAGTATGTACAGTGTATACAGTACAGCACAAGGTTGAAATAAATTAAAAAAAAGCATTATTTTACAGTTGAAGAAGTCAGCAGATATACAATCAACCACAGGCATACAGGGGTTATAAGCAGAGATCTTTTGAGTGAGGCATCCAGCAACTGCACATATAGGGGAAAGAGGCCGTGTATGGGGTGGCAGGTTAGGGAGGAAAAGAAAAGGAGGGATATATTACTGATGACTGGGAAAAAATTAAGCTAAAACCACAGAAAGTGGCGATGGCTGTCATGTACTTGTTTATTATGATAATGACGAAGGAGGGGTAGATAATTGGGATGTTACTATGGATGGGGTGGGACTTTAACCAGGCTGGAGTGGACAGAGAAGGGTGGGTGCAGCAGAAAGAGTTAATAGGGAAAGAATGAGAGCCAGGGGTAGAAACATGGCTTATCACAGGCCTCCTGTTAGTCCAAAGATATAACAAAGCCAGTTACTGAGAGAACAGCTTCACTTTCAAAAACCTCTCTCAACAATAGCAAATTATCCTGGACAGTCCTTTCAGGGATTACACATGCTTGGTGAGACAAGACTGAACACACAGACAAGTGGATTCTGGACACGACAGTGAGTAATTTTTTCTTCTAACCCCAGGAATCGCTCATTTAGTCTTTACACTTTATGCAGACTCAATAGCAGTAGCTTTGGAGGCTGGGTCCAGAATCTAATTAGGAAAAAAGTTCTGCAAGGCAGCAGTTCCAAAGCCTGCATCCTTTCTGGACTGTATTTCCAAACAGTAGTGCTTTGTGAAGATGTGTACTGTTTTACAGGTAGCTGCTTTGCAAATGACTAACAATGGAATGCCCCTTGAGGATAATACAGAGGCAGAGGTACTGTACCCCTAGCAGAGATTGCCTTTAAGCCTGTTGGTGTAATTTTGCCAGCTTTTCTATAGCAGAGCTGAATGAAAGAAACTATCCAGTGAGAGACAGATCCCTTTGTAGCTGGGTTGCTTTTGTGAACCTCACCATAGGTAACAAAACGCTAGGTACTGTGGGACCTTACACCAGTTTGTCCAGTCCGTGTAGATCCAACTGAGAGAAGAAAGACTTAAAATCCCTCTTGGTGTCATCCCACTACTTCCCCCAGGAATCATAGGCACACAGAGTCAAATTATGGGAGCTATTAATAAATAGACATGTACCCTTAAATTTGTTGGTCCCAATTCATATGTTATACTCACATACAACTTCGGCTGTTAGATATGACAATAAGGGTAATATTACTGATTATTTTAGTACAACTTCAGGAGTTAAACTGTGATGCCTTTTGGCTCCCTTATTGATGTAACTGCATGACTGCTTGCTGTTGCTTTTTATTTAGTTTGTATATTGACTCTCTTTTGACCTATAGGGATGTACCTAGTCTTGATTCCCCTAAAATTAAGAATATGCTAGTGCACAGTCTTGCCTATGCAGATGATTTAATTATTCTTGCTTTATCCCTTCAAGGATTACAAAATAAAATAAATCAACTTTATTCTAAATGTAAACATCTGGATTTAATAATAAATATGAAAAAAACTAAGTTGATGATTTTCGCCCCACAACAGGGACATTGAATTAAATCAAGGATTTATTTAAACAATGAACCTATAGAGGGGGTAACCTCTTATACATATTTGGGGGTGAAGTTTATATCAAATGGAAACTGGATAGAGCATTGGAGGGAACAAGTGATAAGGGCAAAATTGATTGTCAAAGCTTTGTTATGCTTTAGCTGGAAATATGCAGGCCATTTGGTCTTACCAGCATTGGTTGCTGGTGAAGGAAAGATTAATCCTATTCTCACATATGGAGCAGAGGTTTGGAACAATAATGTTCCTTTATGGTTGAAAACTCCACTCTCCTTTTATTATAGATCTTTATTGCAGGTTCCATTAGCCACATCTAATGTTATAGTTAGGGCCGAATTGGGTAGAGTTCCCACCACCACAATAATTGATATACGTTCCATGGGTTATTGGTTAAAAATTATTAATCAGCAGGTAAATTTTTTGCCTTTATTATGCCTGAAAGAAAAGCTTTTTTGGAATAGAACAAGACTTTAGGTCACCCTGGGTTAAAAATATTCAGAGTATTTTGGGTAGTGTCGACATGTTTCATCTTTGGACAGATTGGGAGAAATCAATTTCAATATCTCCCTCATTTTAGGAGTTTGTTAAAAAGAAAATACTCAGGTCTGCTCATGAAAAGCAAATGGATCTTCTTAGAGTCCAATGCCAGGCTACCTGGCTAGCACAAAATAAGATTGATGCATTTATAGAGAACTACTTAATTCTTTCGCTGACCCCGTTAGAGAGGAAAATGATTACTTGGGCAAGGATGGGAATTATCTGTTCTAAATAGATATTTTTCAATAGAAAAAATTTACCTAATTCAGGACCGGAACTATGTAAGTGTAATAGGGGCTTTGAAGAAAATCTTTATCACATTACGGTACAATGTCCTTTATACAAAGCCTTGCGGTTTAACTTTTTAAATGATTTTCTCACCAAATATGTAAATGTAAAATATGATCCTTTATTCATACTTTTACATCCTCGGACATTAAAGGAGGATAAGATGGCCTCAAAATTTTTTTTATCAAATAATGAAGTATAAAGAAAAACATCTCCCTGCCTCTGAGAATTAATCTGGGGATGGACTCTCACTCTTTTTATATATTTTGTATTGTGTTTTTAAATATTTGATTATTTTTTAGAAAGTTGTAATGTTTTTAGTATATTGTAATGGTGTGCTTACCGAGCAATAAAGTTGAACTTGGCTTGACTTGGCACACTGAACAGAAAACCTGGCATGCATTACTATCTCCTTTTTTTCTGAACCCATGACTGAGATACCAGAGAAGGATTTAACTTTCAGACAGCCTTCCCTTTAGGAAAATGTGGCTGAAGTAAAAACAAATTCTGGTCAGATCCACCACGGCTGCATAATGAAATTAATGAAGTTGTGTGGAATTGTTAAGGAGGCATGGAGAAACAAACCTACAGCTGCAAATGCCATTAACTCGATTAGGGTGTTTTATGGCCTTAAACATAAACATGAAGCTGGCCCGGTGGTGCTGAGGTGCTGGGCACCTTACCTCGCATCACGCCAGATACCTGTGTTCAGGAACAAGCATGAGCAACCGGGGGTTGGCAGGGGGATAAGTATTGAGCATCCTCAGGATTGCTCTCCTTCTACTGGGAGGGGGGGTTAGTAGCATTCAATGATTGCCTGCCACCTAGTGGAGTCTGGGAGGTGGCACATCAGTGCTAGAGACTGAGGATGAGCAAATGTGGCAGGCGCTTGGTAAGGGTATGCATGGGAGCATGCATGCTGCTGCCACTGGCACCATTGTATACCACAGTCCTCAGGGGAAAGCAGAAAAAGTGGAAAATGGGAGTCCTCTGCAGGATGATGATGGTCCCCCACCACAAACGGCCCAGGAGGACACCTCCCTGAATACTCATCCGGTTTGGTGGGTCGAGTCGCTCCCAACCCCCTGCCATGAGGGGTAAGTCATGGGGTTCAGGGAAGGGGGCCTCATACCTGGTGTCCATGTGGGGGGATATCAGAGGGGCAGCACAGGACTCTGAGGGGGAGAAATAAGTAACTATAAAAAAATCATAAACATGAATTGCATTTAGTAAGGCCTATGATACCATTCCACGTATGACTTGCAAACAAGTTGGTCAGCCTGGGAGTTGGTCACAAGGTGGTAAACGGGGTTATGAACTGGTTGAGTGATAGAAGATGGAGAGTCATAGTAAATGGTGTTCAGTCAAAGGAAAGGAGTGTGGCCAGCAGGGTGTCACAGGGATCAGTATTGGGCCCAGTCTTATTTTATGTCTTCACAAATGAAATTGCAGAGGGGCTGAAGGGGAAAGTGTGCTTGCTTGTGAATGACTCTAAGATCTGCAACAGGATGTACACTTTCAGAAGAGTGGAAAAAAATTAGGAGGAACCTAGGGAAACTAGAGGAATGGTCCAAAAATATTGCAGCTGACATTTGATGCAAAAAAGTGCAAAATCATGCATCTGGGTTGCAGGAACCCAGGAAAGGATTATTGGGGTGGGGGCTGATGGTCATCAAAATGGAAAGAGATTTTGGGGTAATCATATTGGATGACATAAAGGTGGCCAAACAATGTACCAAAGCTGTGAGGAGAGCCAGAAGAATGCTGTGGTGCATAGGGAGAGATATTACCAGCAGAAGGAAGGAGGTGGTGATGCCACTGTGTAGATCAGTAGTGAGGTCTTATTTGGAATATGGTGTCCAGTTCTGGAAGCTGCATTTCTGTCATGCAACTTTAAATCACAAATGGGTTAAATGGTTCTATTTTAGATTTCTATCCCTTTCCTCTACTGCTCCCACTGGTTAGCCTTATGGAACGTAACCAGAACATATCTTGGCTAGCATGATGAATTCATCTATACAAGCTACTTCTCAGTCTACAGCACTGTCTTTTTAAAATGTTAACTTCTTGTTGAAAATATGGCATAATCTTTCCATCCATTACAACAAGTATATTTAATATTCTGACCATGTGGTCAAGTCATGGACCATAATGGATCTCCAGCCTTAACCGCTCCACATGCTCCAGCCCTGTTACCAAGGTCCTCCTATGTGTATCCCATGCATGTTTGAAATCTGTAACCATTTTGGTACCCATTACCTCTGCTGGCATACTGTTCCAAGAGTCCCCACCCTACCTCTAAAGAAGTATTTCCTTGTATCCCCTGGACATGACACTTATCAGTCATTTAAAATAACACAAATGTAGTTTCACATTCTTACTATGAGGGAAGCAAGAAGGATCAACCAGCATAGTTAGCAAATACATTGTTTGACACCTGTGAATGAGTGGGGAGGGGGAGTTTTTTCTAACATTCCTGGTAGTTTTATGCCCCCGGAACCTGCTATTCAGGTTTTTTTTAGTGCATCTTGTCCGAGACAGTCTTCCCAGAGTGCAGTTTGCTCTATTGTTTAATACCTCCTGGTGGAGGCCAGTGTCTTGTTACATTGTCTTTTGTTTCAAATTAACCACAGAAGAGACATCATGGCAGCCAAAGGAGTCATACTTTGAGTCTTAGGGTATGTGCAGCATAATTAATAAGTTTTCTAAATATTAGTATTTTATCCAGCTGTGTGTGTGTGTGTGTGTGTGTGTGTGTGTGCACGCGTGTCACTATTTAAAGTGATCCTTTTAATGTAAACAATTGCAAATGACAATATGTTGCCCTAAGCAAGTAAAATTAGTCAGCATGGTTATCAAACAACAAATTTGATGCCTCTGTATGAGTTGGGAAGGGATACTAGTAAAACAAGTTTCTCAGTCTGTAAATGGTTGTAAATTAAGCACTGAAACTTAGCACAGAAAGATCACTATAGCGGAGGTTTCAGCTTGCAAAAAAAAGACAGTACTGGGGATAGCTCAGTTAAAGGAAAACTACTTGGGGCGTGTGTGTGTGTGTGTGTGTGTTGATTCAATTGCTTGTGTCTTGATTTTTAGCATTTTAGTGGAAACTTTGCACTCTAATTTTCTTATTCTGAATTTTTTGCAGTATGTTCTTTGCATTTATATTAATTCTGTTGGCATTCCCGGTAATGTACAAGGGCAGGGGACTGAGTTGTGACAGGGTTTGAATAAGGAACACAATTATTCATTACATTGCTTTGCTATCTCCACTGGATTTTTTACTGTATCCCCTTTAATATTAATATACTTACATATATTTTTTTTGTTTGTTTAGGCTATTGATGTAACTGCATGATTGCTTGCTGTTGCTTCTGTCTGCATTTGTTGCATTTGAGTTCCATTTTCTTTTGAAATGGTTACATTTCTGTTCATGTTTCTTTAAAAAATGTTTCATATTCTGACCATGTGGTTATGTCATGGCTTTTGTTTTCAGATATTTTATTGCATGGTTAGCTTTTTTGTTGTTTGTTGTTGTTGTTGTTGTTGAGTCACTTTCTTCACATCCTCATTTAGCCATCTTGCTTGTCATTATGTGTTATATTTCTTGATCCTTTTAGTGTAAACTATTGCAAATTATATGTTGTCCTAAGCAAGTAAGCTCAACCAGCATGGTTATCAAACAATGAATTGAAGCCTCTGTATGAGTGGGGAAGGGGATACCAGCAAAACAAGTTTCTCAGTTTGTAAATGGTTGTAAATTAAGCACTGAAACTTAGCACAGAAAGATTACTAAAGCGGAGATTTCTGCTTGCAAAAAAAAGGCAGTATTGGGGATAGCTCAGTTAAAGAAAAACTACATGATAAATTGTGTGTGTGTGTGTTGATTCAATTTCTTGTGTCTTGCTAGAAGACAGTGCTTGTAGACAAATCCAATAATTTCACTGGTGTGTTCTGGTGTCTGTGTGTGAGTGTGTGTGTGTACTTTTGATTCAATTGCTTGCATCTTGTGTGGAAGACAGTACTTTTAGATAAATCTAATCATTTTGCAGCTGTGTTCTGCCGTGTGTGTGTTCCTCTGAGTCTGTTCTTGCAACCTAGGAAAGGTAGAAATGATGAGGTATCTCCTCCCTATTCCAGGATGCAAATTCCCTCCACTCTGGGAACACCTGCCTGCCATTAGTGGGTGACACCTGATTGCCCTCCTCCCCCAACCTGTTCTTCTAGGTGTCCTGATCATGCCCCTATACAAATTCCTGCCTCCTGTGATGCCTTGCAGGGGGGGAACATGAGCCAGAGGAAATACAGTGCTCTCTAAATCCTCCCCACACACAGGCAGCATAGTAATGAGGCTTAAGTGGAGGACACTATTTTTGACACTCTACCATGTTGTTTGGAAGGTAATTATGCAGGTAGTCCTTTTCTCAAAGCAATACATCTGCAGGCTCCACCTACTGCTGCCATAACAAGCACAGCTAAGGGCCAAATGGTCAGAGGTTTCTATGGCCTCAGTTTTTGCTTCCAGTACCAGGACTGGACAGGAGATAAATATGTAATAAATAATAGAGGTAATAAATCCTAGAGGTAATAGTACTTTTAGAAAATGTTTACCCTCCAAACTTATGCACTTCCCTATATGCACTTTGGAGACCTGCAGTGGTGACCATCTCCCATAAAAAAATTTGAATCATAGTAAATTTTCTTGTGTACATCTGTTACAGCAACCTGGGGCAGAGGGAAATTAAACTCTCTCCCTAAGATAACAAGTCTCACAGTAAATGAGTTAGGATGGAGTTCTTTAAAAAGATCTATATAAAGTGTCTTGGTCTGTGGCGCATATACACTTTTTTTTTATTTATCAAGTCTAGGATTACAAATACCTTTGAGCCTTGGCTGTTTTACAAAGGTTCCACATCAGAGAAATACAAATTATGGGGAACATCAAGACAGACATTACAACAATATGGACATTGCAAACAGAGTACAGATTAATACAGTTCAAGGGTAGTACTGTAATAAGGCAGCCAGCGGCATTTGTCAGAGAAAATAGACAACAGATAAGAAGTGGCAGAGACATAGGGAGAGGGAAGAGGGAAGGGGGGGAGAAGGAATGTAGGAAGGGTGGCGAGAGGGTGAAAAGTGCAGCATTGGGTATACCAAGATGTGAGGGTAGAATCCAGTGGGTGGGGGAGACAACTAGAGCAGAAAGGGAAGTGGAGAAACAAGGTTAAGTTGGGCAGTCACAGGAGCTGTTGGTAGTGAGATAGTCCCGGAGCCTAGTTTTAAACATACCAATAGTTGGGGCAGAGGAGATGGTTGGGCTGAGGCCATTGAACCAGAGTGGCACTCGATAAGCAAAAGAGCGTTGTCCCTGTGAAGTGTTGACAGTGGGGGACTTTCAGTATTTGTAGCGTGGATCTCCTAAGGCACCATTTGTTAATTCGGTGCTGTAACAGGGTTGAGACCCCAGAAGGTGCAAGGCCAAGGTAGATTTTTTTCACCATGGAGCAGGTGAGAAACTTTATGCGGTTTGATAGTTGGAGTCAGCTGGTCTGAGTGTACAAGTCACATGTGTGGGTGAGACGGTGAGCACCAGTGATGAGCCGACATGCTTTATTTAAGGCAGTTGAGAGGCATCTAAGGGTTGTGGTTGTGGCCAAGCCATAAATGATGAGACCATAGTCTATTACAGAGATCACAGAGCTCAGGACTGCAACCTTCAAAGCTTCTGGCATGAGGTGTGGTCTGTGTTTGTAGAGGAGACCAAGCCATGTATTAGCAGCTCTAGCTACATTATCTACATGATGTCCATAGGAGAGATTAGGGTCAAGCTGTATCCCTAAGTATTTGAAGGACCCCACCTGATCTAGAGTGTTCCCTTGGGTGGTGGAGATAGCCAAGTGGTGTAGCTTGTGTGGGTTATGAGAACTGCAGAAGAGCATAGATTTGGTTTTCTTGTCATTGAGGACCAGTTTATGATTAAGAAACCATGTCTCTACAGAACTGAAACCAAGTTGAAGGTTGTGTTGAAGAGTTGCAGGATCTTTGTGAGTGGAGAATACAACAGCATCATAGGCATATAGTATGATCTGTTCAGAGCAGTGGTAAGGAAGGGAGTTTAAGAAAAGGCTAAAAAGGAGGATTCCCAGTATGAATCCCTGTGGGACACCCGAGCAAACAGGCAGGGTGTTAGAAAGAGCGTCCACAATTTTTACTCTCTGTGATGGGTTTTCTAAGTAGCTTTTAAACCAGCGAGAAGAGTCAGGTGATAGCCCGGCATTCAGTAGTTGGTGTATTAGTAGTCCATGGTGTACTGTATCGAAGGCCTTGGAGAGGTCGACGAAAACGGCCCCTGTGAGAAGGCCATTACCAAGGGATTTGTGCAAAGCTCCAGTGAACTCAAGAAGGGCTGTGGTGGTGCTGTGACCTTTCTGGAAGCCGTGTTGTTGTGGACAAGGTATATTGTATTTATCCAAGTGGTCGGTAAGTTGATCAGCCACGATGCGCTCGAGTGCCTTAGAGAGTGGGGGTAGTATGGAGACAGGGCGATAATTTGAGTGATTCATCTTGTCTCCACTTTTATGGACGGGTGTCACGGTGGCTGTTTTCCATAGGTCCAAGAATTTTCCACAGCTGAGAGAGAGGTTTAGGATTTTTGTTAATGGATGAATTACCTCATCGAGGGTAAGCAACAAAAGCTTAAGGTCCAGGGTGTCGCTACTAGATCTAGATTTAGAGATAGCTGCAGTAATATAGCAGCAAGCTTCATTCAGCCTAACCTTCCTGAAGTAGAAGAGGGGATGGTTAGACTGAGGGGCTGAGGTATTTGGGGAGTAGGCCCTGTTTTCAAAAAAGTCATGGGGTAGAACAGCACTAAGGTCTGAAAAAGCTGTGTTAAAGATGTTTGCGATCACCTTGGGGTCGAGGGTTGAGGATCCATCAACCATTAACATGGCCGGAGAGGTTTTTGGCTGCTTCCCTGTGACATCCTTGATATTGTCCCAGAAAGCATTACCATTTCCCCATGTATTGGTGAGAGCGTCTTTGTAATAGGTGGATTTCATTAGCTGTATGGCTTTTGTGCAGGCATTTCGTGCTTGTTTGTAATTTTGGATGTCCAGTTGTTTGCCAGTGGCCCTGGCAACTGCCCAGAGGTGATTCCTTAGTTTCAGCTGTGAGAGAAGAGCCACGGTGACCCATGGGTTAGAGAGAGATTTTGTTTTGCGCCTTTTAGCAGGGGCAAAGAGGTCGCAGGCTTTGTTGAAAATTGAGATGAAGTGATCAAGAGCCAAGTTAACATCTGTTGCTTCATAGATGGGTAGCCAGTCTTGTAGAAGCAGGTGTTGTTTGAGATGTGGAAGTTTTCCACAAGGAAGGACTCTGCTAGCGATAATTTTGGGAGGGGGCTTAAGGAATTTGTTAGACCATGCACACATGACTGGGAAGTGGTCACTGAGAGAGTCTGGGAGAATGGTCGTACAAGAAATCTTGTGGGGTGAGTGGTGAGGACCCAATCCAAGAGGGTACTGGTGCCAGTCTTGTAGTTAATCCTAGTAGGGGAGTTTACCATTTGTGTGAGGTTAGCAGCTGAGATGGAGTCTTTATAGGCACTGGCACTTGATGCTAACCAGTTTATGTTGAAATCCCCTATTAGAATAAGTTCAGCTTCAGGAGGATGAGAGTTTATTAAGTTTAGGACATCACTGAATCCATGTTTAGGGTCCCTGGGTGGGATGTAATGGAGACAATAGTCAGGGCTTTATGATTGGGACCTAGGACAATTTTTATTGGCAGAATCTGGGCTGAGGCAGAAAGTGATGGAGTTGCTACAGGGTGCCAAGACAGGGAGTCTTTGATACAGATTGCACAACCACTGCCTTTTTTGGATATCCAGTCCAACCTGTGGACATTGTAGCCCTGTATTGTTACTGCTGAGTCAGGAACTTTAGGTGTCAGTCAAGTTTCCACCACTGCAAGGATGTCAGGGTTGTGTTGGCATATGAAGGCTTGGAGTGCATCCAGCTATGGTAGTAGGCTGCAGATATTAATGATTACAAGGATAAGGGCACCTGGAGTTTGTGTGTGGCCTGAGCTTCTAGGGCCAGGATTGGGATGGACGCTGCCTGAGATGAGAAGGAGGAGGAGTAGGAGTTTTAAGGAGCACAGTAGCAGCTCTTTGAGAGATAGTTTGATCGTTGTTTCCTGGACTAGAAGTTGCAAGGTTCCAGGCGGTGTCCCATATGGACTACAAGGTGGTACAGTGTAGCGAGGTGGCCACACTTGTTGAGAGTAGTGGTCAGGTTAAGTAACCAGGAATATCCAAATGGTGCACCAAGCACAAGTCTCGAGTGGAAGTGGAGAGTTCCCTTGGAGTAGCAGTGGAAACCAGAGTAGAGGGTGGCGGGGGTGGGGTGGGGTGGCTAGGACCAGGGAGAGAGAAATGGGGGGGCAGGGCAAGGAGGAGGAGGAGGAGAGGTGAGAGAAAGGCAGAGAGAGCCCACATTGCTTACGTACTAGATAAAAAGATAGAGATATAGCCCTCTAGTGGTGAGAGGATATAATCTGCTAATGGAAAAGTCAAAGAAATCTACTAATTCACTTCTAATTTCAACTCAGAACTTAAAATGACTGTAAGGATTAAACAAATTATTAAGCCCTAGCACATAAATTCAAACTAGAGACACAGAGGGAGATACAGTAGTTAGAGATGTGTTCAGCAGGAGATAGTGTGGGCCACTTGGAAATCAGCTTCCGCTGGTACCAAATCCATAAGTAAGGCTAGTACCTTGCAGCACAGAGGATTTCTGAAAAACTGTTTAGGTTCCAGAAATTGAGGGGTCCGTGGCCTGGTCAAGGCACGCCGGATCCCTTGCAGTACAGAGGACTTCTGAAAAACTGTTTAGGTTCCAGAAATTGAGGGGTCTGTGGCCTGGTCAAGGCATGCTGGATCCCTTGCAGTACAGAGGATTTCTGAAAAACTGTTTAGGTTCCAGAAATTGAGGGGTCCATGGCCTGGTCAAGGCATGCTGGATCCCTTGCAGTACAGAGGATTTCTGAAAAACTGTTTAGGTTCCAGAAATTGAGGGGTCCATGGCCTGGTCAAGGCATGCTGGATCCCTTGCAGTGCAGAGGATTTCTGAAAAACTGTTTAGGTTCCAGAAATTGAGGGGTCCGTGGCCTGGTAAAGACCCAAAATCCATGGTCCCCCCCTTTCCACATCCACCATCAATGCCTGACCATGGGGTATAGCCACCAGTCTTGTAATATGCCAGTCTCAACCCATTAACAGAATGCCCACTCTGTCACATAGCTCATCCTCCAGAGGCCTGTAAGATGGCCCTTTAGTCCACAGGGCAGTAGCCATGGAAATATCACGTTTGGATTTTAGTCTAGAGTCATGTATCAGAGTAATATTCCTAGGGCTTTTTATAACATTCTGATTGCATAAGTCCTATCTCATGAGCAGTTCCCAGTCCATGTGGGTTGGTGACTCCTTTTCCTCCTGCTCCTAATGGACACTGGCATCCCCCAAGGCTCGGTGTTTGGTCCCAAACTATTTTCCATATTTCTAAACTACCTCACCAATGCCTGCTCATCTACCAACCTTCACATGTATGCAGATGATACAGTTCTGTTCACCTCTGGTATTTCAACCTTGGAGGTAGTGAACAGTCTTCAGTTGGATTTATACAATGCCCAGCATGATGCTTGAGTCACTGCCGAGGATTTGGCTGCCTGAGAGAGCTGCTCCTCAGCTTTGACAATTATTTACCTTATTTTATTGTTTTAATTTAAGTCAGTACACATTCTTTCAAGTATAAACATTAGCGGAACATTTGGACAGCAAACTGAAAAAGGTTCAATGGTATACCATGATGATAGTGACCTCATATGGGTGACTGTCATAACGGTAACCCATATGACAGCACTATCATCATGGACAACTGTAGGGTGATGGTGAACATTATGACCATGAGGTTAGGGTGGGCGACAGGAAGGGAGGGTGGGTGACAGGAGGTGGAGGGATGGGGAAGAAGGATGTGACCCTGTGGTGAGCCTGCATCTGCTGAGCCAACTGTGTGGTGTAGTGCATAAGGTGGTTGGCTCCGATGGAGCAGGTCCTGAGTTCAGGACTGGGGGAGGGTTGTTTTTTTTGCGCTTTTTGAACTGGGATGTGCCCCCCTCCCCAACATGCACCCCCCTGGAGTTGAGAATCTTTATTTAGGGGGTGCTGGGGACAAAGCCCCCCCATGGGGGTGCATGCACAATTCCCAGTAGCCTTTTTCTGCATATTGCCGAAAATGTTTTCAGCGATAATGCAGGTTGCGATAATAGCGATCGCCGTTATGCAGTTGCTATTATAACACAGAACTATTTCAACTAATTTAAACATAAAAAGGAAGTTTGGCAGTGGAAAGCAACTTTTCAAATGACAGCCGCAATGTCAGTGGGACCGAGATGGCCAGCTTACCCGAATATGAAATGCCCAACTGCGACTAACAAGAATGCTATTCAGTCACTAAAGGAAATGCTAGCCGATATCAAACTAGAAATAACCACAGTCACACAATTGGCAGCTGACCTCAAACAGGATTCAGTCATAGTTTCCCAACACTTGGATTACACAGAAAACCAAGTTGACATTTTTAAAGATACTATCACATGCTTAGAGGATCAGATTCATTCTCAAGGTAAACAGATCCATTACATGCTAGAGAAAATCAATGACCTTGAGAATAGGGGCAGAAGAAAAAACCTGCAGATTTGGGGAATACCAGAGGGTGCAGAAGGGGCAACATGATTGAATTCGTACAAAAAATGTTACCAGAATAACTTGACTATCAATGGCCATTTGCTTTATTTATTTATTAATTTTATTTTATTTATTGAATCTTAGTAACCTAGTAGGCCCTCTGAGACAAGACAGTCCCTTTTTCAGGGGTGACCCGGGAAGTGCAGTACATTGATAGTGCATTCATTGATACAAGAAATTAGACAAGGAGTAGTCATACAGTAAGAGAGTACATCAATTACATTCAGTTATGCAAAATAAGCAGTTTCAAACACAGTCAACAAAACCTTACATACAGACATCATTTACAGTAATTTTTTCTTGGAGAGCAGGAAATAGAGAGAGTGGAAAGTTTTGCCTGGAGAATCGTACAAGGAGTGACCAGGGGTTAGGAGTCAGCGGAAGCAGGAGCAAGGTGGAGCAGTTAATTGAGATAACAGTGAACTTTGAAATTGAGAGAGGGAGGTGCAGGCCATTATAGAAGGAGGTAGAGAGTTCCAGTAGGACACAACTAAAAATGCAAATTATCTCTGAACCATGAAGAGTCATAAGTTTGGCACTGAGAGAAGAGGCAAGGAGGTAGATCTAAGGGCATGTTGATGGAGACAATGTTAAACTGTATCGGCAAAGCAAGGTGAAGTGAAGCAATGTACATGCTTATGTATAAAGCTTAGTGTGGCAGTGCATAACTTTAATTCATAGGATAGCCATTCCAGGGCAGACAGGACATTGCAGTGATGGTGCTGAGCATTGGCCCCAAAAGCAAACCTGCCAACTCTATGGCGGACCTGTGATAGGTGTAATAGTACAGATGTGGTAGCAGAGAGTAATAATGGAGCACCTTACATAAGGAGGGGCTGGAGTGTGGCATCTGCAATCTTGAGGCAAAAGGTCAATGTAAGGAATGGACAGATGCAGTACAGGACACTGATATTTTGGTTTATAGTTTTGGTGATGGCTGTAACATATGCATCCAGGGTAAGTGAGGGATCTAAGGTGACTCCCAAGTATTTCAAGGACCTGACGGATTTGAGTGCATCCCCAGTATGTGAGAGCACAACCAGAAGTGGGAGGGTTGGTGCGGATGAATTAGAGAATAACATGCTCTTTGTTTTTTTAGTTTTAAGGACAAGGAGAAGAAGCCAGAAGGGGAAGGAAACATATTCAATTCAGTGCTTTACAGTAACTGGTAATTGCTATTTTTCTTTTAAACTTAGATTGTGGGCTTTTAGTGACACTGTAATTTCTTTGCTGTCTTTACTTAGAATTGTTTTTGGGCTGTTGAAAATTTAAAACATGGTGGTGTATTTCTTTGCTGTCTTTAATTGCTGCAAATTTTGCCCCCCTTCCCCCAACTCTTAATTATATGCCCTGTTAAATCTGATTGACAAGAGCTAAACACAGGGGATAGTAAGGGTGTGGAGTAGGAGGGGCATAAGGGGGAAGAAGCCCACCCTTAGCATGACAAGTGTTTTGACTCATTTATTTATTTATTGGTTTATTTTATTTTTTAAAAAGAAAAGTATCTGAGGATCAGTGGCAGGATTTTTAGGACAGTAAATTGATAAAAAGGGAACTAGGAGAGCTTCAGTAGCAGACAAGTAGTGGAATAGCAGTATAATTGCAGTATAATGTGGGGAGTGGTGCAATGCAGTGGCTGTGGGGCAGCCACATTCAGGCAGACCTTCTGGACACTGAGGTGCTGCCCCATCTACATGCATCTCTCTGGATTGTGGGATGAGGTAGCCAGACTCAAAGCGGAAGTAAACTGGGTCAGGAGTACCATCACCCCTATCCAGAGACCACACAGTCCAATGCAACTGCCTCAAAGGATGCCGCGAACGAGGAGCACTTGGATGACAGTGGGCTCAGGAAGGGTTAGAGCGGTCAGGCAGAGGCACATCCCAGATCCTATTCCACTCAAGAACTCATATGCCACACTGGTAAACGGGGACAACCAAATAGAGGTACCCAGAGAAGTGGAAGGAAAGGATGTGGAGGTTAGCCAAGGAGATGACCGCAGCGGGGAGAGCAGTGGACCCCAGGAGGAGGAAGCGAATCCTGGTGGGGCACATCATAAGAGGGATCCAGCTAGGAACACAGGAGGGGGAGGACAGGGAGGTGAGGTGCCTACCAGGTACCACGGCATGGAGGGATGGAAGGAAGATCCTGGGGATCACTGGAAAGGCAAGACAGGAGGGTGAGCTGGATGTCATTATCCACCTAGGTACTAATGACCTGGCAAATGGGCAGCCAAAGGAAGTTCAGGAAGAGTTTAGGAAATTGGAGAGGGGTCTCAAGCAAGTAGCTACTTCTGTCACTTTCTCAGAAGTACTACCTGCGAGCGGCAAGGGAGAGCATAGGGGTGCATGAACCAGGAACTTCAACTCATGGTTGAAGAACTGGTGCTGTGAGGAAGCGTTTGGATTCATTGGTGACTGGGGACCCACCTGGAGGGATGGAGGCTTGTTGAAGCCTGACGGCCTGCATCCATCCTGGAGGGGAATCCAAGCACTCAGTGATAAGTTTAAATGCTACATCGACAAGCATTTAAATTAGCAAAGGGGGGTGGCAGGCCAGCAAGGAGGGTACCTACTTGCTCACCCCCCACAGCTAGTAGTGGAACCAGTGAAGTGAAGGAGTGGCTTTCTCTACAAAGCAGTGTGCAAAAGATGGAGATTAGCGCCCAAGAGGTGGTTAGGTAGACAAGGGGCAAAATTCAGCAGAAGGGCAGACAGCAAGGAGAACCAGGGATAAAGGACAACCAAGGAAGGGGCTGGAGTAGAACAGCGAAAGTCTAGGGAGGTCAAATCATGGAAAACGATGTGTGCCAATGCCAGGATCCTTAGCAACAAGATGGAAGATCTGGAGGCTGTCATGGTGCAGTCAGACCTGGACATTGTGGCCATCACTGAAACCTGGTGTAATGATAACCACAACTGGGAGATGGCCATACCTGGCTACAACTTATTCACAAGAGACAGAACAGGTAGGAAGGGAGGAGGAGTGGCACTGTATGTGAAAAATGACATAAGGGCCACAGAGATCCAGGAGGAACAAAATGGGGGAGAGATACTGTGGGTTAAGCTGGAAAGGAAAATGGGGCCAGCCATAAGCACAGGTGTGGTCTATAGACTACCAGCCCAGGAGGAAGAAACATAGGGAGCTGATGCTAGCCATTCAAAGGATGGCAGACAAGGGTGAGGTAGTACTGGTTGGAGACTTCAATATTCCAGACGTGGACTGGAGCATCCCAGCAGCAGCATCAACTAGGAGTAGATTTATCCTGGACTTCCTTCAGGGTGCCTTCCTCAAGCAACTGGTCATGGAACCAACTCGGCAGAAGGCAATACTGGACCTTGTGCTCACAAACAGGGATAGTGTGATGGGGGTTACAGTGGGGGACCACCTGGGAACAGTGACCACCAGTCATTGTGGTTTGAAATCACAGAAAGAGTAGAACCAAACCACACAAAAACACGTATCCTGGATTTTTGGGGGCAGACTTTGGGAAAATGGGGAGATACTTGAAAGAGGCATTAAGGGGAATGGGTCAGGAATCAGGGGTTGAGGAACAGTGGGCAGTATTTAAAATGGGATTACAAGAGCAACAGAATTATACATTGAGCAGGTTAGCAAGAGGAAAGGAAGAGAAGACCATTATTGTTTTCCAAAGAGGTAGCAAAGAAAGTGAAAGCCGAAAAGATTGCATTTAGGCAATACAAAAAGTCACAGGCAGAAGGGGAGAGGGAGAAGTACCAGGAGAAGCAAAGGGAGGCAGGGAGGTCAGTAAGGGAAGCCAAAGCTCAGACAGAACACATTGCAAAATCAGTGGGTAGAGGGGACAAACCTTTTTCAGGTACATAAGTGAAAAAAGAAAGGCAAAGGGAGGGATAGCGAGACTGAAGGGGGAGGATGGGGGCCGTGTGGAGGATGACAATAGTAAAGCTGACATATTGAACAGGTATTTCTGCTCAGCTTTACTGAGGAAGAGGAGGATAATGGGTCTGAAGGGAGTACAAGGGGTGAGAATGGTGCAGAAATGGACACAAGTCCCTTTACAGGAGAAAGGGCCCTGAAGGAACTGGAAGTAATAAGAGTTGATAAAGCAATGGAGCCAGATGGGGTGCACCCCAGGGTCCTTAAAGAACTAAGAGTGGTGGTGGCTGAACCTCTGGTTATCCTGTTTAGCCAATTACTGAAAACAGGGGCGGTACCCAAAGACTGGAGGACAGCAGATGTAGTCCCCTTATACAAAAGTGGGAACAATGAGGAAGCGGGGAACTACAGACCAGTCAGCCTCACCTCGGTAGTGGGGAAGATCATGGAAGCACTACTGAAGGAGAGATTGGTGGAACATATGGTTGTGAATGGACTACAGGACCCAATGCAGCATAGTTTCACCAGGGGGAGGTCATGTCAGACCAATCTCGTTGAATTTTTTGACTGGGTGACTAGGGAGGTGGATCGGGGAGGGCAGTGGACATAGCCTATCTGGACTTCAGCAAGGCCTTTGGCACTGTGCCACATAGAAGACTATTACACAAACTGGGGAATATGGGTGTGGGCAGGACAGTAGTGTGGTGGGTAGGTAACTGGCTGGGCAGCAGGACACAGAGGGTGGTGGTAAATGGTCAGTACCCACAGAGGGAAGAGTGACCAGTGGGGTACCAAGGGATCAGTGCTGGGACTGGTCCTATTCAACATCTTCATCAGTGACACTGCGCAGGACCGAGAAGGCAGAATTTCACTGTTCGCTGATGACACAAAGCTCTGTAACAGAGTAGACGCACCAGAGGGTGTAGACAGAATGAGAAGGGACCTGCAGAAACTTGAAGAATGGTCAGGGGTTTGGCAGCTGAAATTCAATGCAAAGAAGTGCAAGATAATGCATATGGGGCACAAAAACCCTGGCACAATATATCAGTTGGGGGGTGAGGATATAGCATGCACCCAGCAGGAAATGGATCTTGGGGTTATCATCTCTGATGACCTCAAGGTAGGGAAACAGTGTGACAAGGCAGCAGGTAAAGCAAATAGGATGCTGGGCTGCATAGGCAGGGCATCACCAGCAGGAAAAGGAGGTCATAATTCCACTATACAAGACACTAGTGAGACCCCACCTGGAGTACAGTGTACAGTTCTGGAGACCTTACCTACGTAAGGACATAGACAGGGCAGAGAAGGTTCAGAGGAGGGAAACAAAGATGGTACATGGATTGCATCACAAGTCCTATGAGGACAGGTTGAAGGAACTGAACATGTACTCCCTGGAGGAGAGGAGGGAGAGAGGGGATATGATAGAGACATACAAGTATCTTACAGGGAGGAACAGGGTACAGAAATACACTATTTTTAAGCGAAAAAGATGTTCCAGGACTAGAGGGCATGGGATGAAGTTGGAGGGAGGATTTAGAGGAAACGTGAGGAAGAATTTCTTCACAGAACGGGTGGCGGACAAGTGGAACACCCTGCCAGAGGAAGTGGTGGGGGCTGAAACAATTACGGTATTTAAGAATGCATGGGATAGACATAAAGGAATTCTGGAGGTCAGGGGTAAGGAGAAACAGACTCTAGGAAAACATAAACTGAACTTACAAGCTCAAATGGGCAGACTGGGTGGGCCATAGGCCCTTACCTGCCGACACTGTCTGTGTTTCTACGTATCTAAGCTGCTTCTGAAGGAATCAGTCCTCAAGGATGTGGAAATCGGAGGCTAGTGTTGAACTGAGCCACCCAATATCAGGAGAAGAACTGTAGATGATAGCATCATCTACATATAGCTGAACAAAGGCCCCATCACAGTTATTAGGGAGGTCACTAATATACAGTAAAAAAAGTAATGGGCCCAATAAGGAGCCCTTGGCGACACCATTGGTAATGGGCCTCAGGTCAGAAAGGGAGCCTGCCCATTTTACTTTTTGGGTAAGGCCGTAAAGGTACCTTTAGGTCCAGGTCAGGGCAGAGGCATCAAGGCCAAGGACATGCAGCTGTTGTAATAGAAGGCCATGGTTGACTGAGTTAAAAGCCTTGGTCAAGTCTATGAAAGTTGCTCCAGTGGCATGGCCATGGTCCACTTCATGGAATATGTCAGAGGTGACTAATCTGAGCTGTAAGTGTACTGTGTTTTTTCCTAAATCCATGCTCAGAGGTTGAGAGCAGATGGTGGAGGTCAAAATAATCCTGTAGGTTGTCATAGATTATCCACTCTTGTATTTTTGCTAGAGGACAAAGTATTGAAATAGGCCGGAAATTTTCCACTGTTGAGTTACGACCTCCCTTGTGGTTGGGAACAACCACAGCCACTTTCCATTTTTCAGAGATGGTGCAAGTAAGGAAGGATCAATTTAAATAAGTCTCAAACAGGGCGGGCTAGGGCTTCAGCTCCCAACTTAAGGAATTTAGGCTCTAGAGTGTCATGGCCAGGTGAGCTGACAGCCTTTAGGTTCATGAAGAGATGGCAAACCTCCACAAGGGTTGCAAGCTTTAGATGAAATGCAAGGCAGCCCATAGAGTCAACTGATGGCAGTGGGTCAGGTTGAGAGAGAGAGTGGATGAACTAGAAAATAGTGATGTGTACCTATCCAGATTGGTGAAGAACTCATTAAAGCCAGAAGTGATGGGGGAGTCAGTGAGAGAGACCCTCTGGGCATAGAGGTAACTGGGGGTCTCAGAGGTGTTACCCTTTAAAAGGGTGCTAACCTGTTGCTAGAATTCTTTTGGATTACTAAAATGCTCAATCTGGAGTCTCTTGAAGTGAAGTCGTTTTGCTTTTTGGATTGACTTCTTGCAGCTGTTTCTTAGTTGCCTATATGTTTGCCAGTTGGTAGGTAGCCCACTATCCTTATAAGTCCTCCATGCCTTATCGAGAGTGGACATGAGCTGCCTTAATTCCTTGGTGAGCCATGGTGCTTTAATACCTTTTATCCGGCAACTCTTTAAAGGGGTGTGTTGATCAACAATGTTAGTGAATTGTGCCATGAAGCAGTCTAGTGCCAAGTTAACGTCTGTCAGGGTATTACTTGGATCCCAATCAGTTTCTCGGATGGTCTTGACAAAGTTGTTGGTGACAAACCTGGACATGTCCTGCACAGTGATGATATTAGGAGGGGGTTGTGGAAGTTGTTAAACCATACACAGAGTGTCAGCGAGTGGTCACTTATACCATCTGAGAGGACCGCTGCTGATTTTATCTTCGGGGCACAGTTTGTGACCACCCAGTCTAGTAAAGTATGGTTACCCATCTTTGCATTAATACAAGTAGGGTCACCAATCATTTGAACCAGATCTGAGTCAGCGAGGACACCAGTCAATTTGAAAGCGTTACAATGCAGTCAATCAACGTTGAGGTCACCTCCAAGTATGAGGTCATGCTGCGGAAGGTTAGCAAGGGAGGTTATGAAGGAGGCAATGCCAGGGACCGCTGCCTTAGGGGGCATGTATACACAATCTACTATGAGTTTTTTGTGGTGCCAAGGGTGAGGGAAAGGAAGATAGATTCAACAGCAGAAGGTCCAGATTCAGACATTGGTATTTCAATAGCACCTAAGAGTTCCCTGGTATACATGAGGACACCAGCACCCCTTTTTCCCAGTCGATCCTTCCGGAAGCATTTGTATCCAGGCACAGCAACCTCATGTTATTTGATGCATGGTTTCAGCCAGGTCTCAGAGATTCCAAGGATGTCAGGAGTGTACTGATTAAGCCAGACAGGTCTGAGACCACATATGTTTAAATGAGCAATTTTCAGCCCTTTCAGCATTTGATATGATGATGACGGGGGTTAGGTGCAGATGAAGGTATGGCGGGTCCGGAATTTGGCTCAATGTCACCCGTAAGGGTTAATAGCAGGAGAAGTAGTAGGAATGGTCAGATTGAGGAAATAAGCAGCTGCTTTACATTTTTGGCAAAAAGGAAGACATTTGCTGTCTTCTGGTGAGCCATTTACCAAGGAATACAACTCCACATTTTGGCAGGCAAGGGACAGTGAGATACACAGACCAGTGTTCAGTATCGAGATTGTGTGGTGTGACCTCCTCACTGTGCAGTGGAGGGTGAGTTAGGGATGCAGCTATGAAATAGTCAGCAATAAATAGAAACATTAGGCAGGATGGACTGTACAGTGCTATGAACTTGGCCATGGTGTACTGGCTTACAGATTCAGATCACAGCACTGATTGTTTGTTAAGACATAGGTAATTTGCAGGGGAGCACTGCAAAATACTGAGTAGATAGGAATGGATTAGTACTGGTTAGAAGCAATGGTGCAATAGGCAGTACAGAACAGGGTACAGGGGACAGCTATGTCCTAATAGGCTGGAGGACAACTCTGGACTGTAGCTAATGGCAGAGCTGCCTGGGTTTAGAGGCTGGGCACTTGAGGGTTTAAGTGAGGCTGCAGCTTATGGAGGATAATAAACCAAATGCTGTTGACGCAAGGCTTTAGATATGAAGGACCCAGGACTAGAAGTGTTTGGGGAGAGCAGTGGGAAAGAGGATTGCAACCTCCATGAGTTGTTGCCCTCTAGTGGCTTTGCAGTATAATTTGCAAATGGAAAAGTAGACACGCCTAATCAGAGCTCAGAAGCAGTAGAAGTGCAGCCAAATGGTCAGAAAAGCAAAGAGCACCATGTTCAATCCCGTTTTTGGCTCTGGGCTGCTCTTCAAAATCTGTACCTGGTTGTAGGCTGTGAGGCAGGCAGTCGGTGCAGAGCAGCTGCTGGGGTCAGAGCAGCTCCCATGGCTTGAGGGAGGAGGCAGTCAGCAGTACTAGGCAGGATGCCTGGTTGTAGGCTGTGAGGCAGGTGGGTCGACGCAGAACAACTGCTGGGGTCAGAGCAGCTCCCGTGGCTTGCAGGAGGAGGCAGTCACCCATAGTGGGCAGGATGCATGGTTGTAGGCTTTAGAAATTGAACTGGGACATCATGCCCTAAGACCAAGACCACAAGCAAGACAACGATCTAGACTAATTCTTGCACACTTTCTACATTTTCTGTTAAGGAGCAGATATTGAGGTTAGCTCAGGAAAAAGAAAATGGCATGGATGGGTAACAAAGTACTGCTGTTTCAAGACTTCTCATCGATGGTAATGGAAAAGAGAAGGAGTATTTTAGAAGTCAAACAAAAGCTGTCTAAGACTGGGCTTTTATGTCATTTTAAGTACCCTGCTGTACTGAATGTGGTGGACTCTTATGGTAAAATGTAAATATTTTCCTCTGCCAGAGAAGCTATGTCTTTTGCCACTGATTGTGAACAAGGGTTTAGGAGAAACCAAAGGGTTAAACCTAATGAACTTCATCTATCAAAAAAACAGTTTACTGAGTCCACCATGCGCTCTGTGCAAGAACACTCTGTAGCACGAGCATGCATGGTCCCAGCCTCGCAACCTACTGCAGCCATTGCTGGATGTAGCGAAAATAAACCTGCTAAACAAATTGATCATCCCGTCACTAACAAGGACCCAGGAGTTTTTGCCCCATGCATACATCCATCAGTATCTCAAGAAAGTCTTAAAGGAGAGAACATCAAGCATACCTCGTCAATTTCAAGGAGAACCAGAGTACCACATAAACCAAGCCATTTTCCTGTTCTATGTTCCAAAATGAGTAAGAAGTAGATCCTTGAGCAAAGAAAGTGTCCATTCAACTAGTTCCATTTCTGTGACCCTTCATTGGGAGGAATCTGATGCACAGCCTGAACTTGATGCATGCAGGCTGATGGCCATAACCTGAAAGAAAGTAAACTCTGACATATGACCCTCATCGATACCCTGTATCGGGGTTGGTTGGCTAAGTGGACATACCTCCTTCTGGCACTTCCAGTTTTTGTTGTTCTACCAACGTTCTTTCTTGACTACAGCCCTGCAGTGAACTTCTCTTTATTCCTTAAAATAAATAACTTGGTTATAAGGAGGTAAGGGAGTGTCTAATTTGATGTGCATGGGGGAGATAAAGGAAACAAACATCAAAAATCCATAGCAAATACTATTATGTCTATTATGACAATGGATCTCATTTGTTACATTGGCCCTTGCAGATGATAAAGTCCTAGTTAAGTTATTAAAGTTATTGCATTAGTTTTTTTTGGCTATTCCTATCTGTTAAATGGTATGTTATAGAACAAATGTTTTGTGAATATGTCAATTACATTAAGAATATACTGGCCAGGGGTTCACACCCTGCTGCTTCCCAGACACAGTTGCATATACAGGTGACATGCGAAGGGTTGTGCACTGATGCTCCTTCTCTCCCCTTTTTTGGAATGGTTATTAGCTTCCAGTACTTTCCGGGAGGGGGGCTTACAGTAAAAGTTTAAAGTTAAGTGGGGAAGTAATTGACAAATATAAGCCTAGTGACATAGCAGTGTTTTATAATAAGGGAAGGAAACAGTAGAACAGTGATCATTCATTCAAGCGCTCAGTCGGGCTGTCGGCCATGGAGGTGAGTGGAGAGCTGTGCCGGTGGCCCGATCAGGGTTCTGGAGAAGAGTGGGGTTGGCACTAGCTCATGATGATAGGGTGGGGGGTCCACTAGATACCAGGAAGTGTGGGTTTTATTTTTTTATTTTTAATAAAAGGAAATGAGCGGGCCAAGGTACCTGGGGATAAAGGGGACTTTATTCAATTATGGCTGGTGATCAGCTGGGGGGGGCCACTAGACACCAGGGAGAATAATTTGGGCCAGTGAGCAGCCAGGAGGGCGGGGGAACCACTAGACACCAGGGAGAGTTTTACCTGCTGTTTTTGCCACAACGAGTAAGACAATTGCTGGTCTCACACAGTAATAATTGACTTTTGGCAGAGTTTTGAAATTCAGTTCCCTGAGGTTCCCTAACATTTATTTGGCTGCTGCCGTAGTGTTGTAGAGACTCGGTGGCGAGCCTGTACAGCCAATCAGGGTCCATGGGGGTGGGGTTGCGGAACTTTAAATTGCTCGTGCTGGCCTGAGGTGCGAGCCCTCAGGCGTGAGCATGAGTGGCTGTGCCACTCCTAGGAGGAAAATAAGTTTTGTACGTGTGTTAACCCACATATAGTGACCCGGTTGTTGCAGCTGTTTGGTATTGGTAAGTTTATATTTCAATTGCTTAAATACCCGGGCCACCCATGGTTTAAAATGCAAGTAATAACATTGTCCATATAGGTTTCATAGGGTTTCAAAGAAACATAGAAACATAGAAGCTGACTGCAGATAAGGACCGCAAGGCCCATCCAGTCTGCCCATTTCTTTTTCTACCTTATAAATGTGCCATCGGCCTTTGCTCTGTCAGTGGCCTATCTATTCATACTAACCTGTATTGCTCCCTTATGCCTATCCCATGCCTGTTTGAAGCCCTACACTATATTCACATCCACCACCTCCTGAGGTATGCCGTTCCATGCATCCATAGAAACATAGAAACATAGAATTTGATGGCAGATAAGGACCGCTTGGCCCACCCAGTCTGCCCATTTCCCTACCTAGTGGATAAGCTGCAGATCCTAGTTAACCAGCAGCCTACTTCTTCTTACCCCCAACCTCCAGAGTTGCCTTATGACTGTCCCATGCATGCTTGAATTCCACCACTGATTTTGACTCCACAACCTCCTCCGGAAGGCCGTTCCATGCATCCACAACCCTCTCTGTGAAAAAATACTTCCTTAAATTACCTCTGAGCCCCCTCCATCTTCAAATTGTGCCCTCTTGTTCTTGCACACCTCTTTTTTTGAAAGATGCTACCCTCTTGGACTTTGTTGATTCCCTTGAGGTACTTGAAAGTTTCTATCATGTCCCCCTCTCCCTCCTTTCCTCGAGGCTATACATATTAAGCTCCTTAAGTCTCTCTTCATATGTCTTCCGGTGCAGACCCTGCACCAGTTTAGTTGCCCTCCTCTGGACAGCTTCCATCCTGTCTATGTCTTTGCGAGATTGGGTCTCCAGAACTGCACACAGTACTCCAGATGGGGTCTCACCAGCTGTCTGTACAGAGGGATAATAACTTCCTGTTTTCTACTGGTGATGCCTCTCCCTATGCATCCCAGTATCCCCCCCCCTCCTTGCTGCCCTCTCACATTGCTTGCCCACCTTAGGTCATCTGATATGACTACCCCAGGTCCCTTTCCATTTTTGTTGTTGTTAGTATCTCACCCCCATTGAGTACTCTTCCCTGGTTTTTGTTTCCCAGGTGCATTACCTTGCACTTCTTAGCATTGAATCTAAGCTGCCTTACATTTGACCATTCCTCTAACCTTGCCAAGTCCTTCTCATCCTTTCCACCCCACCCTGTGCATCAACTCTGTTGCAGATCTTAGTGTCATCTGCAAGAGACATGCTTTTCATCCCAGTCCTTCCATAATGTTGCTTATAAAGACATCGAAGAGGACCGGTCCTAATACTGAACCCTGCGGTACCCCACTAGTAACCCTCCTTTCTTCTGAGTGGACTCCATTTACTATTACTCTCTGTGTCCTATTCTCCAGCCAATTCTTTACCCAGGCTGTCATCTTGGGACCCACTCCAGGCTGGCTAACTTGTGATATTAATCTTTTGTGTGGGACTGTGTCAAATGCCTTGCTAAAGTCTAGGCAGGCCATGTCCACAGCCCTCCCTGATCTACTACTTTGGTCACCCAGTCAAAGAAATCTATCAGATTTGTCTGGCATGACCTTCCCGCTGTGAATCCATGCTGCCTAGGGTCTTGTGCCCCTCTGGCCTCTAGATACTCAACAATTCTTTCCTTCAGAAGTGATTCCATCATTTTTCCTATCACTGAGGTTAAACTAACAGGTCTGTAGTTTCCTGCTTCTGCCTTGCTCCCACTTTTGTGAAGGGGAATCACATCTGCCCTCCTCCAGTCCTCGGGTACCACCCCATCCTCCCATGATTTGTTAAAAAGGGTAGTCAGTGGTGTCACTAGTTCTACCCTTAGCTCTTTTAGAATTCTGGGATGAATCCCGTCGGGCCCCATTGCTTTGTCCACCTTCAGTTTTAAGAGTTCTTCCAGAACCCTTTCTTCTGTAAATGGGCTGGTATCAACTTCTGTATCAGATTGTTACTACTGTTTGTTTTATGTACCTCCCCTCTTCATTTGTAAATACTGAGCAAAATATTTGTTTAGTATCTCTGCCTTTTCACAGACTCCCTCTGCCCACCCTCCCTCCCTTTATTAAGCCTCACTATCTCCTTGGTCTTCCTTTGCTCCCTGATGTACCTATAAAAGGTTTTATCCCCCTTCTTAACTGAGTTGGCTATCTTTTCCTCGGTTTGGGCCTTTGCTGTTCTGACTGCCTTTCCAGCCTCCTTTTGCTTTAACTGATACAGTTCTCTGTCCTGCTCCTTCTGTGATTCCTTGTACTTCCTGAATGCTTTCTTTTTCTCTTGAACCTTCACTGCCACTTCCTTTGAGAACCATAGTGGTTTCTTACATCGTCTTGTTTTGTTTATTTGCTTCACACAAAGGCTCGTTACCTCTGTGATGGCAGTTTTATTATTCCCATTGTTCTTCCTCCCTCCTTCCTGCCCATTTGCTAGTGCATTTCTTAGGCACTCACCCATTTTGGCAAAGTCAGCCCTCCTAAAGTCCAGTACTTTTGTCTTTGTATGGCTTGACTCTATTGCTGTGTTTATTGTGAACCATACTGTTCGATGGTCGCTAGTTCCCAGATGGCTACCCACTTCTACATCTGTGATCCTCTCTCCATCTCCATTTGAGAGAATCAAGTCTAATATTGCTCCCTCTCGAGTGGGCTCCAGTACTAGTTGTCTAAGGCATGCCCCCTGTAGGGCATCTAGAATAACTGCACTCTTCGAAGTGGCAGCTGCAACTGCACTCCAGTTAACATCTGGCATATTCAGATCACCCATCAGCAATATCTCCCCTTTTTCTGCCATTCTAAGTATACTTTCTATCATTTTCCTGTCCATTTCCTCCCCCTGAGAAGGGGGTCTGTATATAACCCCTGTGCATATTGTGGTGCCATTGCCTGTCTCCAAATTTACCCACAGTGCTTCTTCTCCTCCCTGTTTACCCTTTTGTTCTGTTGCTTTTATTCCTTCCCTTATGTAAAGAACTACTCCTCCTCCTCTTTTACCCTCCCTGTCCCTCCTGTAGACAGTGTATCCTGGTATGTTTATGTCCCAGTCATGGTTTTGTGTGTACCATGTTTCTGTGACTGCCACAATATCCAGATGTTCCTCCTCCATCAAGGCCACTAATTCAGGAAGCTTGTTACCCAGACTACGGGCATTGGTACTCATTGCTCTCCATTTTTTGATGGCTTTACCTTCTGTTGCAGCATCCCCCACTGACCCTTCTACCTCAGTCTTTTTCTCATTTAGTACCCTGTTTTGTAGGGAGAGGCTGGGATTTTCCTGCTGCTTGTCAGTGCCTCCCCTTTTGACTAGTTTAAAAGCTTGCAAATGAAGCATTTAAACCGATTGCTCAAAAGACTTGTTCCCTTCCTGGACAGATGCAGACCATCCTGCCAGTATAGGCTGGTGTCCCTCCAGGTGGAACCCCAGTCCCCAATGAAGCCAAACCCCTGTGCTCCACACCATTTTTTCAACCATTCATTAAACTGCATGGTGCCAATTACCCTCGCCTCCCCCGTGCCTTTGACAGGCAGCACCTCTGAGAAGGATACTGTGTGTGCTACTTGTCTTAGATCCCTCCCCAACTCTGCAATGACCTCCTGCACTGCTCTAATCTCATGATGAGCCAAGTCATTTGTCCCTAGGGGGACAATTACGTCCAGCTCAGAATCCCTTGCAGCTGTTCTCGTGATCCTGAGGATGCGCTTCCTGTCCCTCCAAGCCATGGCACCAGGCAGGCACCTTACTTCAGTTTTCCCAGCTCCCCCCAGTTCTATACCCCTAATAATTGAGTCCCCCACCAGGAGCTGCTTCCTTTCCCTGTGGTGTCCTCTGCCTCCTTCCTGTGGGCCTCCCTTGTGACAGTTGTCATCAGTCTTCTCTGCGGATGCATCCATAGGGGAGCTATGCTCCCCCAGAATGGTGTATGGATTGTGGAGTGGAACAATTGACTGGGTGTGCCTCTGTTCCACCCTCCTCACCCTCCCTGAGCCCACTGTGGTCCAACTGCTGTGCTTTCTTCGCAACCTCTGAGGTAGTGGTGGTGGCACTACTGCTCCCTGGATGGGGGAGGTTCCCTTCCTACTGTCCAGTGTGGCCTGGGGGAAGGTTTCCTTACTACTCTCTAGTGCGGCCTGAAGACAGGCAACTTCCTCCCTCAGGGCAGATAGTTGTCTGCAAATAGGGCAGCATCTCAGCCTCCAGAAAGACTCCAGGAAGACTGCTGCCCCACAGCCATTACATTGCACTACTCCCCACATGTTTATCTAGTTTTTTTTTTATTTGTGTGTGTGTGTGCGTGTGCGTGTGTGATTTGTTATATAGAAATATATATATTATACAATGTGTATGCTTATATTGTCAGTGCAGTGTGCTAGAGAGGATATGACAGTGAAATGCACCTTGCACTCGAGGAAATGATGTCAGAACCTCAGGTATAAAGGAACTATTTCCAGGGGTGGTGGGGTAAGGGTGGGAAGGGTTGGGCCTAAACTGTGCCCTCACAAAACAATCAACTAAAAGCTCTCACCCACCACTGCGATGAGTGCCTTCCTGTCAGCAAGATACCCTACACAACAATTTGACAGAGAAAGTACCTGCTAATCAAACAGAGAAAATCCAGACATCCAAGTCAGACACAGGTAAACCTCTCAGCCCCAAAACAGCCTGGTGGTTTGTTAGCCACAAAGGAAAATCAAATATGCAGTTATTTCAGCCCTTCTGAGGATGCTGACAAGATAAGCAGTTTTAAAAAACCCCTTCCAGAATTAAAAACTAAAACAAACACAACGCAATACCACTTTAAAAGTGAGGAAAACTTCTCTCAGATGTAAGCAAGAGAGAGAGAGATTAGTTACAGATATTTAGTCCAAAATAGTATATCCCATGTAGCTTCTCAGTTGTTTCCAATCACACCCTGTACACAACTTGGAAGAAGATGGACTTCCACCACCCTTTCTGTGAAAAAAACTTCCTCACATTACCTCTTAATCTGCCTCCCTCTAATCTCATGCTGTGTTCTCTTTTCCTGCTATTTTCCTTATACTGAAACATGCTAGACTCTTTCACCTTGTTAATGCCCTTAAGGTGTTTGAATGTTTCAATCATATCACTTTTCTCCCGCCTTTGCTCTAGGTTATACATATTGAGTTCAGTTAATCTGTCCTCATATGTTTTCTGATGCAGTCCCTGCACCATTTTGGTTGCCCTTAGCTGGACTTCCCTCAATTTGGTTAATGTCCTTGTGAAGTGTGGCCTCAGTACTCCACTCAGTACTCCAAATGGGGCCTAACCAATCGTCTTGTAAAGAGGGATTATTACCTCCCTCTTCTGACTTGTGATACCCCTACTAATACACCCCAACATCCCTCTAGCCTTACCTACTGCTTTAGAAGTCTGCTTGGATGATTTCAGGTCATCGGTGATGATGACGCCCAAGTCTCTTTCTTCCCTTGTGACTGCCAGCAACTCCCTTCCCAACCTCTAGGTGGCTTCAGGGTTTCTCTTCCCTATGTGCATGATCTTGCACTTCTTTGCGTTAAACCCCAGTTGCCACTCTTCTGACCATTTTGCTAGTTTATCCAGATCTCTTCTCATTCTGCCCACCCCATCTGGATCATCTACTCTGTTGCAGATCTTGGTGTCATATGCAAACAGACAAACCTTACCCTCCAGTCCATCTGCAATGTCACTGATGAAGATATTGAAGAGGACTGGCCCAGGACTGATCCCTGAGGTACCCCACTTGTGACTTGCATCTCTTCTGACTGTATACCATTTACCACTACTCTCTGTTTTCTGCCCGTCAACCAGTTTGCCACCCAGTTGACCAACGTCTGACCCACCCCGAGCCTACCCAGCTTATTAATCAATCTTCTATGTGGAACAGTATCGAAAGCTTTGCTGAAGTAAAGGTAGGCAACATCAACTGCTACCCCTTGGTCCACCACTCTGGTTACCCAGTCAAAGAAATCTATGACATTAGTTTGACAGGACCTTCCTTTTGTAAACCCATGCTGTCTTGGATCCTGTGCTCCTATGGATTCCAGGTGTTGCACTATTCTTTCCTTAAGGAGTGTCTCCATAATCTCGCCCACTACTGAGGTAAGACTGACTGGTCTGTAGTTCCCTGTCTCCTCCCTGCTACCAGTCTTGTGGAGCAGAATCACATGAGCCCTTCTCTAGTCTTCTGGGACCTCTCCTGTGCTCAGAGACTCACTAAACAGTTCTGATAATGGCTCTGCTAGTTCCACCCTTAGCTCCCTTAGTACCCTGCGATGTATGCCATCAGGTTCCATTGCCTGAGCTTATCAAGCTCTTGTAGGACCCTTTCTTTTGTGAAGGGACTAGTGCACACCTCCTTCCCCCCTGTGTCCATGGTGCAGAGCTGTGGGCCCTGCCCCACCTTCTCTTCAGTAAATACTGAGCAGAAGTATTTACTTAGGGCAGATGCTTTTCCATGGTCCTCTTCATCACATCCCCCCTTATCCCCTTTGATCCTTGCAATACCCCCCTGGACTTTCTCCTTTCACTAATGTATCTATAGAAAGTCTTGTCACCTTCTTTTATGGTTTGTTATATCAAGCTTGAAGACAGTTGTCCTTTAAAGCTTGCCAAATCCAAGATTAAAAATGGAATATCCTATCCCCAAAGTACCCATCTACCCCACTTTTAAAGATGTTCATATTGAGGCTACATACAATGTTAGATGGGAGGTCATTCCAAACTGCAACCACCCTTAAGCTAAACCAGAATTTACATTGATTATGATTCCAACTCTGGAGTAAGAGCTGCCTGTTGTGCCTCCTTGTACTGGTCCTTCCGGTATTGTGCTTAAGACCAATCTCTGCTAGGAGTTTGTCATCTTCGATTAATTTAAAAAGGAGGCATAAGTCTCCCCTGAGCCTTCTATAATGAAGGGAGTATAAGTTGAGGGATATCAGCCTCTCACTATAAGTTTTGTTCTGTAATATAGATATTGTAAAGGTGCTGTACTTAAAATTGCAGTAGGTGCTATTTTAGTGATCCTCTTTTTTATAAGGTTCAGCTATTTCATACAATTCAGCACATATACATACAGGTACATCAACAGATTTAAAATTGTGTTTCATATCTGACTTAAAGAAATTTATGTTTAGTCACAAGTTTATAATTTGTGTTAAAATGTTGCCAAAGGAATGTTTTAATGATCTTTTAAAAACTTGTCTTGTTAGAACTATTACCCAGATTTCTGCTATAGTAAGAATTGGTATATCTAAAAGTTTGTCGTGTACAAACTTAAAAATGTGGAAGCTAAAACAGAGAAGTTATTTAAAATCTATTTTTGTGTTTTGCCCATTGGTTTGTGGAGATGTACACCCAAATCCAGTCCCTTTCAATTTTATATCTGAAACTATGGGGTCAAGGGTGCCCCTTGGATCTAATTTAAATAAGTTAGACTCAAAAAGGCAAACCATGACTATTGTTCATTCTAATGTGAGGAGTCTTAGGAAAAAATTTGATGAAATAAGAGGCTGGATACAAGAATTTAAACCTGAAATTATTGTGTTAGCCGAGACATGGTTGGATGGGAAAGATTTAGATACTTCCATTGATTTTCAATCACATAGGAAGGACAGAAATAAGAAGGGAGGAGGGACTGCCATATACGTTGATTGTAAATTAACCACCCATGAGGTGTAATGTCCATCTTTTGAGAATGGATTGGAAATAGTGACCCTGGAAATAGAAGTGCCCTACAGGAAATGTATTCTTTTAGTAGGATTATATAACCCCCCCCAGAGCTAATGTAAAGATATTCCAAGATCTTCAGGAATATCAACACAGCTATAGTCTATCCCATAAACTACTCTTTATCGGACATTTAATGTAAACTGGTTAACTATTGACCCAAATCATGATCTGACTGATTTGCAAACTGATTTGGGTTTGACTTAGCTGATCCTGGAGCCCACTAGACTTAATCACAAGGACCCCCAAAAATCCACTTTGTTGGATCTGATGTTCAAAACTCTCCTCAGTTATACCTGAAAGCTAGAGTTCTCTCAGAATCCTTTTCTGACCTTCAGGCAGTTTATATTGTTAGAGATAGGATCATTAAGCCTACTCTGGAGTCTAGGATCTCATGGGAGATGTTTCAAACAGTTTGATTATATTTTATTTATGCTAGATGTTGAAAATATCAATTGGTCTAGATTGAAACTGATCCCTACTGCCTCAGATGCTTGTGGATATTTTTTGAATGAATTTTTACAAATATGCAATAAGCATATCCCATTAAAATTTAGGAAAACTAAATATAAGGGGAATGTTTGTTTTTCTATGGAGCTCCATAAAGCTAGGAGAGAGAGGGACAAAAAGTGGGATAAGGCCAAGAAATCCATGCATGACCATGATTGGTTCCTATATAGGCAGCCCCAAAATTTGTATACTAGGAAGGTGAGGGTGGCTAAACAAGACTTTATACAGTCTGAGCTTGACGATAATCAAAAACAGAATCCGAGGAAGTTTTGGGGGTTATCTATGACTTGATGGGGACACAAAAACACCCCTCAGTAAGTAAGATCACATTGGATGGATCATCTTTGTCTTTGGAGACTGTATTAGTTAATACCTTTAATGATTATGTTATTAAGGTGGGTGTCCAGGACCTCATTGATGGGACCAGTCAGGATCATAAGATTGGTATAGAGCTGGACCTGATGGATAGTACATCTGATTCCAAAGGAATGGGTGTGTTTGAGTTTGGACTTATTCCCCCAGAAGAAGTCCATAAGGAACTCTTAAAAATAAATATTTTTAAGGTAACTGGCCATGATGGAATTCCTTCCAAACTTCTAAGGTATGCTGCTCCTTGTCTAGTGTTCTCTTTGGCTCATATTTATAATCTATCCTGTAAGACTGGTGAATTTCCAGAGGGGTGGATAATAACCAGGGTCAGACCAGTATTTAAATTGGGAAATAAGACTGATTTGGGCAATTACAGGCCCATTTCTTTGTTACCACAGTCTCAAAAATATTTTACAGAAATATTTCACATCAATTAAAGAGTTTTCTGGATAACAATAATAAATTGGCTCCCTTTCAAGCAGGCTTCAGGTCCTTGCACAGCACTCAAACAGCTTTAACTAAAGTGGTAAGCAATCTCCAACTGAGTCTGGACAGGAGATTATTGATAGGTGCCCTTTTTAATGATCTTTCAAAGGACGTTGACACCCTGAACCATTGGGTACTCCTGTCCAGACTCAGGGAGATCAGCTTGCCTTCTTTTTTGATGAAACGGTTTTCTTCACTCCTTTTTTTTTGTCATTTAACATTTTGTCGCCCGCTATGGCGCACTCCGGCTTTGGGGCATCTAGCTGCTGGCTCTGCCCACCCAGAGAAGTGGGTAGCTCAAACTGCACCCAGGAGGATCCAGGACGGCCATCTTGCCATCCCGCTGGAGGTCTCCTCTCTGCCTCAGCCAGCCAGGATAGCCCCGGACCCTCCCCGACAGGACTCTGCCAGAGTCCTCCAGGTGGCTCAGAGCACAGCCATCAAGCTGCACAGTTGTACCCAGCTATTTTCCTCCTGATTGGTCCCCCCAGAATGTGGACATGCAATGACGTCTGGACACAACGTGCTGACATCTGCCACATTCCCCCTCCAGTAGTTCCCCTGAGAGTCCTCAGGGACCGCTACAGCGAGGCAGGATTCCCCAACCCACCCCAGGACCAGGATAGCAGTCTATGGATGCTCAATCCCAGTCCTCCCCTGCCAACCCCCATTGACCCGGGCTCATTCCTGAACCAGGGTCGCCAGTGTGGCGTAAGGTGTGGTGTCCAGCGCCTCAACCCTCAGTGCCACCGGGCCCTGTTTTCTTCATACCTGATGGGACGTAGCCAGTTTGTGGAAGTATGCCCCTTTGAATCTGGGATTTTGGAACTGAGGAGTGGAGTTTCCCAGGGGTCAATCTTGGGGCCTCTGTTTTTTCAATATTTATGTAAATGAGCTTAAGTTTTAATCTCCAGATATTTGGTATTATTTGTATGCAGATGATTCCATGCTGTATATAGAAGGAGCTTCCATGGATATAATTGGGCTAAAGCAGCAACAAGCCTTAAATGAGGTTCAGGAATTTTTCAAGATGCATCACCTGATCCTGAATGAAATAAAATGCAGGTACTTTTGTTTAGAAATAAACATAATAATATATGTGATCTGATATTGGAAATTGCTACATTAGGTGGTTCAATCATAAAACAGGTTAACCAATATAAATATCTTGGTATCTGGCTTGATTCCCTTTTAAGTTGGGCATTTCATATACTTTCACTCATAGGAGGAATGAATAAAAAGTTAGGAGCCCTTTATAGGTATAAAAGATTTATGTCCAGGGAGGTTTGTCAAAATGTGGTTAACACCTTGCTGTTTCCAGTTATTGATTATGGAGACATATTCTATGGAGGGGCCACTGGTCTATTGTTAAATAAAGTGGACTTAATGTTCCACAGACTGGCTTGTTTTATCCTAAATGTCCCGTATAGAAACCATAGGTGTTTCTTATTTAATGAACTGAGTAGGGACAAACCATTTGTGAGAAGGAACTTACATTTATTGCACTT
Organism: Neoceratodus forsteri; assembly: GCA_016271365.2. NCBI lineage: Eukaryota > Metazoa > Chordata > Ceratodontiformes > Ceratodontidae > Neoceratodus > Neoceratodus forsteri. The sequence continues at coordinate 33,565,388 of CM028129.1, forward strand.
TATGGTTAGGGTCTGGAGTCATAAGGGTCCAGACTATATTGCTGGGTAGTTTAAGTTTAGGGAGTTTGGAAGGGATCTGAGGACCTCATATAGTGCTCAGTTTTGTCTTCCTGTCTGTAATTTGAATATTGGAAGATCTTCTATTCTTTTTAAAGGAGCTTCCCTATGAATTATTCCCCTCAGCATTTAAGATGTCCAGGGGCCAAATTAATATCTCGGAATTTGTTAAGTGGTGTACCACTTGGACCAAGAATGTTAACATCTGCAATCATTGTAATGCAGTTTAAAGATTGACTTGTAGTCTTAATTGTTGTACAGTCCTATTATAGTGTATGGTGAGGGCTTGTTGTGTATGGAATTCAGTGACTTTCAAAATGTTGTAGTACTACAGTTCAAAAGGTCATGGAAAGTGATTGTACCACACTGTACTACAACAACATTTTGAAAGCCTCTAGAGGCTGCACGCGCTCTGCTCATTTTAAAACTGGACCAGACACAGAAAAACTCGGAGCCAGCGGCACGATCATCCACCGAACTGTGACGAACAGAACTACTGAAAAGTCAGGATTGACCAGATACTTTAAACTATTTAAAAAATGCAGGATCAACCAGATATTTAAAAGTACTCATTAACAGGTGAATCATTTCACTCACGCTCCTCTAGCTTAGCAGGAGATACATCCGCCATGTTTTTTTTCCTGGAATCCCCACCCAAAGGGAACTGACAGCCAATGTCAGTCCACACTACAGATGTAGGGATGCTTGGTCCCTAACAACCACAGCACTAACCTTAGCAACCTGACGAATACCAGATTAAACCGTAGTAGAAAGAATTCCTTTTATGGGTTAAAAAAAAAAATTAAATGCTCACTTAAATTATCGTAGGGGCACCATACACTATAAAAAATAATGGATGGGCAATGTTATGCCCCAACCAGTGTGCTGTGCACTACTGGGCCTGATTCCCACGGACCCTCTCAGCTCTCGAGATCATAGGGAATCAGAACCCCTCAGTGGCACAACACACCGGTTGTGCATACTTGCCCATCCACTATTCTCTATGTAAGTAATGTCATTGTTGTTGTTATTTATTATACTTATGTATGTTTATGTGGAAACTTAGCACCTTACTAAACCTGGAACTTCACCGAAAATGAGTTTTGCTCAATTGAATGTTTCCAGTATTCTTTGAATAAAAATGATTTACTACTACTACTACTACTACATAATGGGAATGGGAGGGTGTGAAACTGCAATGGAATTTTGCCATTCTGCCTCAATTTCATGAAAAATGTTGCACGGAGAAATTGTCAATTTCACTGCAATTTTGCCAGCAAATTCTAAGTTTGCAACAACTCTAGTCATAAAAAACATAAAGGAGTACTTTGAAATTAATAATAATGAGGAAGCATCCCATGTCTCTGTCTGGGAAGCATTCAAAGCTTATATTAGAGGGAGGATAAGTTATTCATCTAGAAAAAAGAGGGAGCGGGACTAGGAGTTTTTGGAAAAAGAAAAAGAGCTGACAGAACTACCTAATCTATCAAAAATATGTATGACACCTATTGGTGATATCCTACATAAAATATCAGTTATTAAATGAGAAAGCAATACTACACTATCCCAAAAAGCCGAGTATGCACTTTTTAGAACAAAACAGAGGTACTGGGAAGCTAGAGAAAAGGCAGGTTGACTCTTAGCCTTGCAATTAAAGAAAGTCCAACAGCAACATATAATAACAGGCATAGAGAATGATTCTGGGCTGATTCTTATAAAAAACATAAAAATAAATAAAGAATTTGGTATGTTCCTTCAGAAATTATACTCAAACAAAGGAGCCTTATTGTCCGACAAAAGTAATGACTTGTTTTCAAAAATCAAAATACCCTCATTACAGCAAACAGAAAAAGACATATTAGATAAAAACATCTCCCTTGAGGAAGCACAGGTAGCTATACAAGATATTTCAACAGGGAAAACACCAGGGCTTTATGTGTTTCAAGGGGAATATGACAAAAACTTGTCCCCTCATTACTCCCACAGTTGCAAGCAGCATAGGAAGAAGCTTGGGACAATAAATCCCTTCTGCCCACCATGCAACAGGCATACCGTTTTCTGATCCCTAAAAAAAGTAACAATAGCTTGGATTGTGCCAGTTATAGGCCAGTCTCGTTAATGAACACTGATTACAAAATACTTGCCAAAGTGTTGGCTAAAAGGGTTCAGGATATCAGAGTTAGGTTGGTAGGTCAGAAACAGGTGGAGTTTATCAGGAATAGATCAGGGGTGAATAACATCCCTAGATTCCTAAATTTGATCTGGTCAGCCAACAAAAAGAGAGACCCTTATGTTATTCTGCCACTTGACATACTTAAGGCCTTTGATTAGGTAATTGGTCTTTTATGTCAGGGGCCCTATCTGAATTTGCTTGTGAGAAGGATTTTTCGGACTGGATAACAATGTTAAATGACAAACCATGGACTCAAATTTTAACTAATGGCATGTTGTCCCTCAAATCAATCTAGTTTGTGTAACGACACAAGGATGCTCACTCTCTCCTTATCTTTTTATCCTTGCCTTTGAACCCCTCATATATACAATCAACAGTTGCCCAGGGATCTGGGGTATAAAGTTTTGGAAACAATAACACAAATCTTTCACATTTGTGGATGACTTGCTATTAACAGTAAGCAATCCAGTGCATTCATGTCAAAGCCTGAATGCAATACTAACAGCCTTTGAAGGAATATTAGGACTTAAAGTAAACTGGGGCAAAACGCAAATACAGCATAATGGTAGTTTGGTACCAACTATAAATCATCTGGTAGACATTCTTGATGCATCCTGGTTTAAATCTAATATTATATATCTAGGCATGCAGATTACCACTAATCTAAAGGCAGTTATCGACCTTAACTATGGACCGTTGATAAAGGAGATTGAATCAGACCTATTTAGATGGGGAAAACTAAATTTTATCCCTTTGGAGGAAAGTAAACACAATTAAAATGAATGTTGCACCTCAACTTTTATATCTATTTCAAAATTTACCAATTTTGGTGAGGAAAAAATACTTAAATGGCTCGACAGGATTATAGGGAACTTTCTCTGGTAAGGGAAACTACCTAAACTGGGTATTTCCAAACTAAGGGCATTATGTATCTCGGGGGGGGGGGAGTTTTCCCTGCCCTGACCTTTATACTTAAACATGCATTAAAGCACCTAGAAAATCCACACACAAATTCTAATAGGGAATCACAGCCACTATGGCTAATTATGGAAAAAGACAATATTGCACCTAATTCCCTTGTTGACCATCTATATATTCAGCAAAAAGCAAAGCTGGTAGACAGCCCATGTATTCTCAGTTCTACACTGGCACTAAAAAAAGTAAATGGCATAATCAACCCTAAAAAGACTCCCTTGGACTTAATACCTGTTTGGTATAATCCTCAACTGGCAGATGGGAAAAAAGGCTACACCAATGCAGAGTGGTCGAGGTTAGGTATCACTACGCTTGCACATATAGTAGACATAAAGAGCAGAATTTTACTATCCTTTCAGGAACTTAGGGACAGGTATAATATTCAGGGGTATCGGTTCCATTTCTAATTACAGCTAAGGGAGAATCTCTGGAAATCTAATATTTTGGATGCAGACTGTACTCTGTCGATTTGTGAGGAATGGGGCCAACTGATACGTATAACAATAGACCCACTAAGTCTCTCAAAGCAAAGTCAGGATTGGACACTGATGCAGTGTATGTCCAAGGCTGAGCAGATGGCACAACCATTTTATTCTGCATGGCTGAACTCTCAGTGTTATGGGACGTATTACTAAGGGTCAGTACAGGAGCTGCAGCATTAACCTAAGCAACAACACTTGAGCTGGGATGCCGCATGGGCTAGGGTTCCGGAATGTCAGATGCATAGGCTGGGTATAAAACTCCCTGAAATAGTGGCTTTGATGGAAGAGGGACACCTGGATATCATGGCAGTCACAGAAACATGATACACAGAGAACCATGGCTGGGATGTCAACATATGATAGCACACAATCTACAGGAGGGACAAAGAGTATAAAAGAGGAGGAGGAGGAGGAGGAGGAGAAGGAGCTTTCTACATAAGGGAAAAGATCAAAGCAATGGAACTAAAGGGAAAACAGAGAGGAGAGGAGGCACTGTGGGTCACCCTGGACACAGAAAATGGCACAACAATCCATATGGGGTCTGTATACAGACCCCCATCTCAGGGGGAGGAAATGGACAATGAAATGATAGAAGGCATCCTTAGAATGGTAGAAAAGAGGGAGATATTGTTGATGGATGACCAGAAAACGACGGATATTAACTGGAGCACCTTTGCTGCAGCCACATCCAAGAGCATGGTAATTCTCGATGCCCTACAGGGGGCATGCCTCAGACAGCTAGTGTTGGAACCCACTTGGGAGGGAGCAATCTTAGACCTGGTACTCTCAAATGGGGATGGAGCGAGAGGATCTCGTATTTAGAAGTGGGTAGCCATCTGGGAACAAGCGACCACCAAACAGTGTGGTTCATCGATAAACACAGCCGTAGAGCCAAGTCACACAAAGGTGAGCGTATTGGACTTTAGAAGGGCTGAATTTGGAAAAATGGAGGAGTGTCTCAGAAAAGCACTAGCAAATGGGCAAGAAGGTGGGGTTGAGGAACAATGGGGAAAAATCAAAGCTGCCATCACAGAGGCAACAAGCCTTTGTGTGAAGCAAATAAATAAAACAAAGGAAAAAAACACTATGGTTCTCAAAAAAGGTGGTGGGGAAGGTTAGGGAGAAAAATATAGCATTCAGGAAGTGTAAGAAAACACAGAAGAAGCAGGACAGAGAACTGTACCAGTTAAAGCAGAAGGAAGGGGGGGAAGCTAGTCAGAATAGCAAAAGCCCAAACTGAGGAAAAGATAGCCAACTCAGTAAAGAAGGGGGATAAAACCTTTTATTGGTACATTAGGTAGTGAAAAAAAAACAAGGGAGGGATAGTGAGGCTTAAAAAGGGGGAGGGTGCATGGGACAGTCATAAGGCAATTCTAGGGGTTGGGGGTAGGAAGAAGTAGGCTGCTGGTTAACTAGGAGCTGCAGCTTATCCATTAGGTAGGGAAATGGGCAGACTGGGTGGGCCAAGCGGTCCTTATCTGCCATCAAATTCTATGTGTCTGTGTTTCTATGAGTGGGTGGTTAGAGGGTGACATTGACAAAGCAGAGATATTGAATGAATATTTCTGCTCAGTATTCTCAAAAGAAGTGGGGGGGGGTACCTAAACCAAATAATAGAAGTGCACTGGATAAGGGGTCAATACCAGTCCATTCACAGAAGAAAGGGTCCTGAAAGAACTCCTTAAACTGAAGCTGGACAATGCAATGGGGCCTGATGGGATTCACCCAGAATTCTAAAAGAACTAAGGGGAAAACTAGTGGCACTATTGACTACCCTTTTTAAAAATTATGGGAGGATGCTGTAGTATCTGAGGACTGGAGGAGGGCAGTTGTGATTTCCCCTTCACAAAAGTGGGAGCAAGGCAGAGGCAGGAAACTACAAACCTGTTAGGTTGACCTCAGTGGTAGGGAAAATGATGGAATCACTTCTGAAAGAAAGAACTGTTGAGTACCTAGAGGCCAGCGGAGCACAGGATCTAAGACAGCATGGATTCACAGTGGGAAGGTCATGGTCAGATGAATCTAATAGATTTCTTTGATGGGGTGACCAAAGTAGTAGACCAGGGAGGGCCTGTGGACGTGGCCTATCTAGACTTTAGTAAAGCATTTGACACAGTCCCACACAAAAGATTAATAAACAAGGTTAGCTAGCCTGGGAGTCAGTCCCAGGGAGGTAACCAGGGTAAAATATTGGCTGAAAAACAGGATGCAGAGGGTAACAGTAAATGTAGTCCACTCCGAAGAAAGGGGGTTATTAACGGGGTACCGCAGGGTTCAGTACTGGGACCAGTCCTCTTTAATGTCTTTATAGGTGACATTACAGAGGGACTGGAAGGAAAAGGATGCCTCTTTGCAGAAGACATAAAGATCTGAAACAGGGTTGATACCCGAGGGGGGTGGAAAGGATAAGAAGGGACTTGGCAAGGTTGGAGGAATGGTCAAAAGTATGGCAGCTTAGGTTCAATGCAAAGATATATCAAAATGGTTGAAGGTGTTCAAAGGGCTATTACAAAATCAATCCCAAGACTAACACACTGTACCTACTATAGCAGATTGCAAAAGACAGACCTACACTCCCCTAGAAGCCAGAAGACAAAGGAGTGATTTATTGTTTTTATATTAACTTATACAGAATACGGAAGGCATGAAAGATTTTAACCTACATTTTAGTAATGTCAGAGATAATCTTAGGTCACATAACTACAAATTACAAATTTAAATATCAAAATCAGTCAAAAGGGATAATTTCTTTACGCTCAGAGCACCTATGGTTTGGAATCGTTTAGCACAGGAAGCTGTTGAATGCAGAAGTCTAAATGCCTTTAAAAGTACATTGGACAGACTTTATTACAACAAACACTTGATGGTTTAATGTCCCATATGTGTGGGGGACATTCATGATGGGCTTTGTGCCCCCTTATGTTCTACAAATTCTAGTAAATCTAGTACATTTAGTAAGTAATGCACCTGGGAAACAAAAACCCAAGGGAAGAGTACAAAATGGGGTGTGTGGTATTAACAACAACAAAAATGGAAAAGGACCAGGAGGTAGTCATATCAGATAATAAAGTGATTGATTGATTGACTGATAACCTAAAAGTAGGCAAGCAATGTGAGAAGGCAGTAAGGAGGGCTGGGGAGATACTGGGATGCACACAGAGAGGCATCACCAGTAGAAAACAGGAAGCTGTTATCCCTCTGTACAGAGAGTTGGTGAGACACCATCTGGAGTACTGCATGCAGCTCTGGTGACCCCATTTCTTGAAGGACATAGACAGGATGGAGGCAGTACAGAGGAGAGCAACCAAAATGGTGCAGGATCTGCACCAGAAGCCATATGAAGAGAGACTAAGAGAGCTTAATATGTATACGCTCGAGGAAAGGAGAGGGGGGACATAATAGAAACTTTCAAGTACCTCAAAGGGAATCAACAAAGTCCAACAGGGTAGCATCTTTCAGAAAAAAAGATGTGCCAGAACAAGGGGGCACAACTGGAAAATGGGGGGGACTCAGGGGCAATGTGAGGAAGTATTTTTTCACGGATATGGTGGTGGACATGTGGAATAGCCTTCCTGAGGAGGTTATGGGGTCAAAAACAGTGGGGCATTTAAGAATGCATGTGATAGACATAAGACAGTTCTAGTGGGAGGTAGGAGGAAGTAGGCTGTTGGTAAACTAGAATCTGCAGCTTATCCAATAGGTATAGGGAAATGAGCAGACTGGGTGGGCCAAGATGTCCTTGTCTGCCATAGAAATCTATGTTTCTATGTTCTATGTTTCTATTGGAACCATAGAATCAGTTGTAAAAGAGCAGGGTCACACCAGTAACAGCTTCACCTGAGTTGGTAAGTCCAAACAAACAGCAGCAGCTTCCATAATTTGCTTTGCAGCCAGAGGAGCTCGGTGAATTTTCACAGCATGCACCACAACTGATCTCTCCGATGCTGAATTTTCAGGGTTTACGCCATGTCTAAACACAGTTTTACTAGTAGGCAAGTGCTGTGAGTGCTGTGGGCTTACCTTCTCATCAAGGACAGAATGTCTGCTTCTCTCAGCAGCTCACCAGCAAACCAATGACCATCTTTAGTTTTTTTGCAAACCTGCTGCCAGAAGTGGTTACTTGCCTGACCAGACAGGTGGAGGCATATTAGCAGGGTGGCTCTTCCTGAGCCCTAAGGACTTTCTTGCTCTGCAAACACCTCCTCCTCCATTGTTTTCCAATTTTGTTGGATCAGAAACTGACAGTGTACTGGGGGCTGTGTCAGAATCAGCTGTGAACTTTACTTTGATCTCCCACTCTGAGCAGACACCCATGACTAGAAGTGCTGCTTCTTCCTCAGCTAGCACTTGTAGTAACACGCCTATCCTTCCTATTATTTACAATTAGCAGAGTACTCTCAGCTGAGTTAGCAGCAGTTTTTTTATGCAACCCGTCTGCCTACCCCATCATGCTCCTGTAGGTTGCAAGGTTCAGGTAAGGCAGAGGTTTTCATATTCTCAACAGTAGCAATGTCCAAACTTTCAAACATAAAACAAAAATACAAACAAACATGCTTCAGCTAGTAACAGCATAAATAGCATCCAACAACTCCACAGGAATTTCCATGTCGACATGTACCACAGCAGCATGTTTCCCTCCTCCTTCTCTGCCACCTCCAGTATAGGCCATTTTGCCAGCAGGAAGACAGCCACACAGTACCCCCTCTGAAGTGTAAGGAAATTTCCCCGGTGTCCAGGACAAGTTTTGACCACCAACAGCTAATCTGGTTCAATTTCAGTTGATTACCATCTGTAACTCTACCCCCTCCTCCAGAATGAAACTGAAAACAGGAAGACATGTTTAGCCCTCCTTTTCCAGTCAATGAAAAATTAAATATATCAACAAAATATAATAAAAGATGTCCATCACTAAAATATAAGAAACACAGAAACATAGACATTATCTGCAGATAAGGACTGCTAGGCCCATCCAGTCTGCCCATTAGTCCTGTACCTGATTACAGCTTTTGACCCTTTCCCCACTTATCTCTATGATTCCCCTATGCCTGTCCCATGCATGTTTAAATCCAACCACTGTGCTTGCTTCCACCACCTCCTGTGGCAGACCATTCCATGTGTCCACCACCCTCTCCATGAAGAAAAATTTCCTCACATTCCCTCTTAATCTGCCACCTTCTAATTTCATGTCCTGTACCCTAGTTCTTGTACTCCTCCTCTATTCAAAGATTACCCCCATACCCTGTTTATGCCCTTGAGGTACTTGAATGTTTCTATCATGTTCCCTCTCTCCCTCCTCTCCTCCAGTGAGTACATATCAAGGTCCTTTAATCTCCCCTCATAAGTCTTGTGGTGCAAGCCATGTACCATCTTAGTTGCCCTTCTCTGGACTGCCTCTAGCCTGTTAATGTCCTTTCAAAGGTACAGCCTCCAGAACTGCACACAGTACTCCATGTGAGGTCTGACCAGGGTTTTGTATAACAGCATCACTACCTCACACCTTCTGCTGGTGGTACCACTTGCTATGCACCCCAGTATGCCATTGGCCCTCCCTGTTGCTTTTGTGCTCTGCTTTGACATTTTCAGGTCATTTTAAATAGTAATCCCCAGGTCTCTTACCTCTTTGGGGACTGTCAGCAACTCCCCCCAATCCTGTAGCTCTCCTGTACCACATTCTGTTCCATCAGAAAATAAACAAAAACAAACTCAAAAATACTATCCTGGACTTTCCCTAGAGCTGCAGAAAACCACCATCACTGAAGCCTTGATGGACACTGTCAGCCTTCATAGAAGCATACAGAATGATGGACAGAAAATGATCTAAACAATCCATGTATTCGGTTCCAAGATTCCTTGCTTGGAGATCCTCAAGTCTCCATCCTTTCTCTTAGTCAACCATACATAGAATTAAAGAGCTTAGCACCAGGTGATAAGGATGTTAGAGTTCGAACATGTTAAATATGTACCGAGTAGCCACACGCAAATGCTTTCAAATCCAGCCATTGCACACAGCATGCCAAGTACAAGAGCTCCCACTTTACAAGCTCCTTACAAGCTGCCAACCTCCTCCATTACAACACACAAAATGTCCTGATGCATTTCACGCCACCTGGCGCTTAATCATAGACGTCAGGACATTTTGTAAAGAGTGGGAGCTCTTGTACTTGGTATGCTGTGTGTAATAAAAATGCTGGATTTGGTTAATGCTTGGCATTGTGTGGCTTCCCTTCGATGCATATTTAGCACATGATTTTACTCGGCAAGCTTGGACAAGCACTCTATCACTTTTACCTGGTGCTGGCAAACCATTTCTTTTATTGACATTTGTTTGATGCTGAGCACAGGACCCTGGTGCAGACCTTAATCCCTGCTTTAACCATACATAGAAACATAGAATGTGGCAGCTTGGCCCACCTAGTCTGCCCATTTTCCTACCTAAACATACCCTTCCACTTCCCATCAAATAACCATTTTATACAGTCCCACTTCCTCTGAAATACTGTTGTTGACTTTGCCCCCACAACCTTGTTACAAAGTTTGTTCTACCATTTCTTCCACCACCCTTTGCATGAAGTAATGCTTCTCAGTGTCCTTTCTGAACCCCCATTTTGAGTGCATGCCCCCTGGTGGACACATTATTTCTTGACTGGAATTGACTTGCTGTGCCCACTCTGTTAAACCCTTTCATGAACTTTAAAGGTCCTATCATGACATGCTAGTAGTAACAGTTGATTGGATGATCAGTGATCAATGAGCTGTTACTCCTAGCAGGTCATCACCAATTCTAGCTGGTCCCAATCCATCTGTATCAGTTCTTCCACCTTCGGCACCTCTCCCAATCACCTCAGGAGTACTGCAAGGTTCTGTCCTAGGCCAACTCCTGCCCTCAATCTTTCTGAACGACCTGCCCTCTGCCTGCCCACATGCCTCAATCCACATGTATGCAGATGACACTGTGCTCTATGCATCCAGCCCCTCATCCTCAGAGGTCATGACCAGACTGCAGCAGGACTTCATCACGGTCCAGAACTGGCTTCATTCAAATCACCTCCTTTTCAATACCAAGAAAACGGTCTCTTTAACCTGTGGCACTAGGCAAAGACTTTCCAGGCTCCCCTCCCCAATCACATCCACAGTCTGGAAGGGACACTGCTGGAAGCCTGTACCTCCTTCAGACGCCTCGGAGTCTGGCTTGACCAGCACTTCAACTTCTCAGCACACATTGAATCCATACTCAGGAAGTTGCACCCTAGGCTTGATGTACATTACCGGAATCATGACAGCATCCCCGTACCTGTCGGAGGGCCATCGTGCAGAAAATGATCATCCCCGTCTTCGACTACAGGGACGTAGTCTACAGTGCTGGCCCTAAGTCTACCCTAGCCAGACTGGACCCTCTTTTCCATTCTTTCTGCTGCTTTACCCTGAACTGTCCCTACTCCACACACCATTGTGCCCTTTACCAATCTATGGGCCTCCCCTCTCTACATAATCGCAGACAGTCCCACTGCACCAAAATCCCTGCCAAGTTGTGATCCCAACAACTCCCCTACTACCTCACTGCTGCCTTGGCCAACCACTGCACCCTAGCATGCTCTCACTGAAACCAGGACTCTTGGTCCCTGGCTGTCCCACATAGGTCCACTACTGCCAGTCAGGCAGCATTCAGCTATCGCATACCAACATTGTGGAACACTCTTCCAGCAAAAATTCATCACTTCTCCTCCCCTCTGCACCTTAACTCCATGCTCCAAGCCCATTTTGCCCCTACCTGCACATGTACCTAAGCAGTTCTTAGCTCACCGTGTAAATGACTGTGCTGCCTGCACTTAGTGCTGCACCTAATCTATGACTGTAACTACTGTCTCTCTTATTTCTAGCTGTTTTCACCAGGAACAATTTGTTAGAGCTCTCCATTATGTAACTGCTTGTATTATGCTGTCAAACTATTGTCTGTAACCACTGTTTTCCTGACCGCTATGCTTAGCCACTACAACGAAATGTTAGTGAATCCCCACTATGTATTACACTTGTATCTATGCTGTCTTCAACTATTGTCTAAGTACTCCCTCCCCCAGGACGCATCTGGAAATGAACATTAGCCTGCTCAGTATGCCTTTCCTGGTTAAACGCTTAAATAAATAAACAAATAAATAAATAATTCATTCATTCATTGTATGACTGAATCAATGCTGATTTTACAGAGGTTGATTGCTGCTTCATGGGGCAGTTTTCCTTCTGACAGGTACACTTCAACTTCTGAGTATGTCCTTTGGGTGATGGAGGAGTGTAGCTTGGTGCCAGGTGGTGTGTGTAACGAGAAAACAGATTATTTATATGACAGATTCAGGCTGGGTGGGATGGGATCATGTCAATGAACTGCAAAGTGCTGCTACTGGGATTGGGGAGAAGGGTTTTAACCTCCACTACTACTAAGGTTTTCACTTCTAAGGAGTTGTAGGAGGTGAGAAGGCTTTTGCCCTTAAACAGTTCCTTCACAGTTTTCCGCTATTTTAGTAGAAATACAGCATTTTATCTTCAGTCAGTATATAATTAGCCAGTCTTGTTCTCAACTCTAACTTATTTTTACATATTATTATCTCACTTGGTAATGTATTCCATGGTGTTAAAATTCGTTGTGTATAATAATGTTTTCATTTAATACTCTTACATTTTTGATTTGTATTTGCGGTGCATGATCTCTTGTCTCAATATTTATTATTTTTAAAATCTAGACTCATGTCACACATCAGCTTTGGGTCATTTGTTACATGAAACATGAAAAGTAGGTTACCTCTAATTTATCCTACTTGCAGAGGCATGAGATCCTGCTTAATTAATCTTGTCTCATACGCATCGTCCTGTAGGCCAGATCTTTTCAAGTTGCCCTTCTCTTTATTCTTACAGCACAATTTATTTCTTATTTGTTATATGGGTTCCAGAACTGCATTGCTTAGTCCAGGTGTAGGCACACATGTTTCATGTATAGTGGAGAAAGTACGTCTTTATGGTGACCTCAAATATGCTTTCCTTTTGCCCACAGAGCTTTATTGGCCCTTGCAATGGCAGTGTTACACTACTTATTATGTTTTAGTGTGTTTGTAACAATCACCTCAAGGTAAATTTCAAATTATGATTATGATTATTATTAAAAAACAGAAACCTTGCCAAAATACTGAAGGAGGAGGAAGGGAGTTGGTGTCAGAAGGTTGGGGCAATGAAAGAACAGGCTTTTTCATCAGGTGGGGTTGAAGGTGGGAGGTAGATATGCTGCAGGTGGGAGGGGGCTTCTTAAAGAAAGCAGCAGTTTATTTTTTGTAAATGAATTTGTTTGTGCTCCTTTGGTACAGGCACTATTATCCTGCTTTGACTCCCCCAGCCCCTCCAACAAGTATCCCACCAAGCAACCGAGGGACTTAGCTCAACCTCTTTTTTCCCCCATGGCTTCTCCCCATGGTGGGGTTGACAGGTCCTTTCTTGCCTGCCAGAGAATGGATCCAGTTCTGGGATGGAGAGCTCTTTCACCAGTGTGGGACCTATGAGGGGTTGTACCTCTCATCATTGCTCTGCCTAGGATTTTCCCTCCTGCTCTTTTCTCCCCTGGGACACCAGCTCTAGGGTGTTGTGCAAGCTCATATGCATGCATGGGGTGCACCACCACCAGTGCCCCCCCATGTCATTCTGAGTGCACTGCCACCTGTGGCCACCCAGGTGGCAGTATTGCACTGGAGTATGACTGCCCTCCCTCCACAGAGAGGAGAGGATCCTCTGGAATACACAATTCTCAATCCCCCCAGCTGGGTCCCAATGACCCAGGCTCAGTCTTGTAAAAAAAAAAAAAAAGCATATAGTGGCACATCACTAGAGAAGGTTCCACAACATGTAGTTCTGCCTGTCAGGAACTATGCCATGTGGCAGCTTAGCTAGCAAAGTGCCACTGTGCATAGCTTTTTCCTGGTGAAGTGAACACTTTGTTAGGTGAAGAACAACATGAAGTGTCATGAAGCCAACCTGCTGGTGCAAGTGGTAGTGCTATTGCTTGTAATGCCAAGAACTTGGGTTCAAGAGTGAGCCCAGGGCATTGGAGGAGGAGGAGGGGGAGGATCAAGCATCTGGTAGACTGCTCTCCTCCTTCAGGGTGGGTGGGCCATGGCACTCAGCAGTAGTCCGACCCCTAGCGTTGGATGGGGGTCAGTGAGCCAGAGACCTCAAGAGAAGAATATTGGCTGATAGGCAGACGTTGGTGCGTCAGGCTTGAGAACACATCTGACATCACCAGGATGTCATAGTACATCCTATCCTTTGGGCAATACACAAGTAAAAATGCCCTCAATGGCAACACAGCATGACACTCCTGGGCCAGCTCCTTCCCAGTTCCAAAAAATGCCAAGCCTAAGTCTCATATGAGACCAAATGGTAGATCTCAGACTCTCCCCTCAAGGATCCTCGCCATGAGAGATAAGTCAGTGGGCCACCTGGCTGGGCAGCTTTTAGGCAGATTGTCGGAGGGGGTGGAGGGGTTGTGTCTCTGGGGGTAGACAAGGGGTAAATTCCCACCTGGCTGGAGAGATGAAAAAAGTAGCTGAAAAAAGCAAAACATGAACTGTCACTTTATGTTATATGAGGTCAGGACATTTTATGTAGTTCTATGTGAAGTGAAGTTTAAGCACTTCACATACTTGCAGTGACTACCCTGCCTTCAGAGAATTTACCCTTCAGAACCAGCCCCTGGATACTCTGTCATTCAGTTTTTGATGTATCTAGTCATTTCTTCCCTATCCTCCAACTGCTCACCTCCTGAACCTGTCTCCTATGCAGCACCAAGTCAAATTATTTGTTAAAATCCAGATAATGAATGCCACTAGTCAAACACTGTGAAATACTAACGTACTTCGGGTAGGTCAGCCCCACTTCAGTCACTAAGTATATAAGGCAGATTGAGTCACAAACACCTACTTCTTTAATGGTTTTACATTCCTTTTAAAATATTGATTTTAATGGACATATCACCATCCTTTGCACAGCACAAAAGTTACACTTGAATGAGACAATAGTTCACAGCCAACAGAATTCAGCCATCACGTCCAAATCTTCAGTCATGTAAAGACAACCATTAGCTAAGTGCCACAATTGATTTTGCAGTTTAGAAGAAAACTAATACATGGCTTGGGTGAAGAACGTCAGTATTTCATAGTGTTTGACTTTGTAATAGCCCTGGGTATGTGCATATTCTAAAGTATGAGAATCTGCGAACTTTGTTTTTGAACGAATACCACTACCTGGACCCTGGCTGCCGTTTGTGTCATTATAGTTGCAGCAATACACATGGACAGGTGCTTTCATCTATTTTGCAGTACTGTATTTCTAAAGAGATTCTCTCTGGGGCACTTACTTCTTTCTCTCTTCTGTTTGTATTCTCTCTGGTGGCAATACAATGCTACCACAGGCAGGAAGGGAATTTCTTTAACATAACCAAAGGATTTTACATTTTTTGTATTTTCCCCATCTACTCTGTGCTGTTCCACTACCTACAGTGTAAAAGCAAACATATACTCTATCATAAGACTTTGTTGGTTGTACTTTATGCCTTATGTACTACTTGTTCATTGTTTTTGAATAACATATGTACAATTTTTCTGTGAGGCAATTGTTGTTAGCATATTTTTGTTCCAACTGTTGTATTGTAAACCGTATTCTTATCAATTTAATGTTCACATTCTTATTTTGTATTATTTTATGTTGACATCGTTCCCATGTTGTATTTTTCCAGGTTGTGCATGAAAATAGGCAACTGTTACTGCCTGGTGCACTTACCTGGTAAAAGAAAACTAAATAAATAAATAATAAATACAAAAGTATAGTCACAAATTTCTTCCAAACAAAAGTCTACATTCCCACTATGCAAAACTGTTTTTTTCTAAAATAATAATAAATTCTACAAAATTGTGTGCATTTTTTCTTTTAAAATACTCTAGTGAATAATGCATGCTCAATGGTGCAGAAATAAAGTTACAGTGTATGGTGGAACATTGTTGGGAATGGAAATCCATCCTTAAACTACATTGTTGTGTGGCACTAACTACATCAGCTAGTTTGTTGTACTGCACTAGTTACGTAGCTAGTGCAGCATAACAACTTGGAATGTGGTCACATGTATATTCTGATGACTTCTGATCCTCAGGGAATGGCCTCGGCGGTTACAGCTGTCCAGGGAAGTGAGCAGCAACCCCCCCCAAAACAGTAAGACCATCCACTGTTTTTATGTTGGCTCGCGCATGCGCAGCCAACATATTGTAGTAGTAGCAGATTTGGAGGCACGGTCACTGTTGGGCGAATGCAGGGCATGCATCTGTAGATGTGTCCTCATTTCCCAATTAGGCAGCATGCAGGTGCCACATAAGCAATGTGGAATGTGGCCACCAGATCTAACAAAAGGTCTGCTGCAAAGGGAGCAGAGCTCTCATGCAGTGTGACCACTACACACCTCCTGAAGTGCATGCAACACTGCTGCTGCCTCCTGTCAAAGTGCTGACAAGGGAGCCCATTCCCCATCAGCATAATAACCGCCTCCCATTTGCAATGTATGCCAAGGGGGGTGCCCAATCCTCCTCGGCATCATGCACACCACTCAACAGTTTTTCTTTGCCAATGGGGGCCCTGATCCCCGTCGGCTTCAGTGCCCGAGTGATGTTGCCGATGTGGGAGCCCACTCCCCATCGGCATTATGTAACACCCCTCTCCCAATTTTGTTGTGTGCCGACAGGGGTGCCCAATCCCTGTTGGCACAATGTCACCCACTCGCTTTTGTTGTGTGCCAATGGGGTGCCCAATCCCCTGTTGGCTACAGTTGTCCCCCAGAAAGAGTCCTTTGGCATACTGGGAGCCCACCCCAGTGTGCCACTTGCCCCTGTTTAAAAAAAACGGTCCCATGATGGTTGTTTTTTTAACCTAGTCAAAAAAGAAAACTATCCCTCGTGGTCTCCCTGCCCCCCTCCCACAACCCACACCCACCCACTGTGCACCCTGCCTCCCCACACCCTCATCACCCCATGTTTACCTCCGGAGTCTGGCGCGATGATCTTCAGTGGACCAGGAACACGTCTGCACTCTTTAAAGTTGACCGTGAACTGAGGAAATGCCGGTAAGCTGTATAATGGAATAAATAGGGTTTTCTACTTTAATGCTTTTTCAGGCACTTCTTGGAATTTGGCACAAATTTTCAACATGGTTTTTGTGGGACCCCTCCTCATGAATTCTGGCACTGTCTTGGTATCAATCAGCCCGGAAAGGTGATTTTGTGGTCACGGCATGGAATCACCTTTCAGGACCAATTAACAAAACGACAGTGCTAGTGTTCATGAGGTAGGCTCTCAAAACGCCTGTGTTGCAAACTTGGTGGCAAAAATCCCCAAAATGATGGTTTTAAGAGCCTGCATTGTGCAGTTTCCATGCACGCTCATAACTTCATGAATTTGTAATATTTTCACTCCAGATTTTCAAAATTATAATTTTTCCACACCTCCTTATGAACAGTACAGCTGTCATTCTACATATCCTGGCTGAAATGTGTTTCCCCGTGTCCGGTGCAGAATAGCGCGGTTGCTGCATGAAATCAGTTTTCAGGACAGTTTCAGGAAATGATATTGACACTGTTTATGAGCAGAAGTTCTAAAATGCCTATGCTGAAATTTTGGTGACAAAATTCCATAAAATGACTGTGTTACAAGCGTGCATTGTGCAGTTTCCACACACCTTTGTAACTTCACAAATTTGCACTGTTTTCATGCCAGATTTTCAACACTGGCATTTTTTACATGCCTCCTTATGAACAGTACAGATGTCATTTTTCGCATACTGCCCTCAATGTGTTTTCGGACTCTGTGGCGCATAATGGCAGTCATTGTGCGAAATCAGCTGCATATTAACAGAATCACACTGCCACTGTTCACGAGGGAGGTCCCAAAATGCCTATGTTAAAGATGCGGTTAAAAAAAATAAATAAATAATTGGGTTACTGACGTGTGTTGCAAGATTCTATGCATGTTCATACTTTCACCAATTTTTGATATTTTCACTCCAGATTTTCAATGTTGCCATTTTATTATATCTCCTCATGAACAATACAGTTGTCATTTTCCACATCCTGCCCAAAATGTGTTTTCATCCCTGTGTCGCCAAATGGCATAGCCACTGTGCAAAACCACCTTTCAGCTAACAAACTGATAGTGCCGCTTTTCATGAGGTGGGCTCACAAAAAGCCCATGTTGAAAATTTGGAGTGAAAATATCAACACAGCCTAAGGTGTTAGGGTTTCCAACTGTAGCACCCCACCCTGTAGAGACTGAAAGGCGTCAGTGGTGTGACTTGGGATCATCAGCTGTAATGCTCATGCCATTCTACCCCCACCCCCACCCTGCAGCCAGTGACAGGCATCGTGGTGTGCCTTGCACTCTTCAGCCACAAAGTTCACCTCATTCTCCTATACTGCACCCACCTCAGCATATTTCCTTATGGAATGGGGTAAGTATAATGCCCAAAGACCCCAAAGCACACCACAACACTTGTCAGTGTCTACAGGGTAGGGTGAAGTGAAATGGCATGAGTGTTATAGCTGATGACCCAAAGGCACACCCCAATACCTGTTGGTCTCTACAGGGTGGGGTTGGCTTTATTTTAATACTTCACTGCCATTCCTAATATACATCTCTAACTCTGGCACTACCAATGCCAATGCCAGCGAGACAACATTCGGCATTGACAAATGCTTGTTTAAGAGTACCCTACGCTATAAAATAGAGTCTATGAGTGCTCATACACGACAAGGATATGTTTTAACTTTTAAGGTTTCCATGGTAATGAGACCTCTCAAGCTATGCTCTCAAGGTCACTGGTTACCAAGGAAACCTCTTATGTAAAAAATAACCTTGTGTATTAGTGATAATACTCTATCCTCTATATTAAGCTAGACAGGGGTATTGATGACATATTATACAGGCACAATAGCACCTGTATATTAGCGTTGAGTAAGCACTTTGTTAAACTCTGATATTGACACCTTAATACCTCTGCCCCTATTTAATGGGTTTGTCCAACATTTTTAAGGCATGGAGTCACCAGGATCTCTGGATCTGGAAAATTTGTGTCAATTTTTTTTGGGGGGTGCAAAGTTACACAAGTGCAAATCTGCTAAAATTCACCCATATTAAGACTTTTTGTGCTCACCTGTAAGTAGAAAAGATACGTTTTTAAACCTGAGACTTACAGGTTTGATAGCATTTGACACATGCTTTCACAAATGTCATGTTTTTAACTTATATAGTTTTCAAAATAAAAGTTAAAAAACATGCATTCTCAGATCAAAACATGGATAGTCTAAATATAGTTTTTTTCTTTTGCATTAGCAGTTTGAGCAAAAGGTATTTCCTTTAAAATGCTTTTGTCATCCATCTGACGAAAGACGTCTGTACTGCAAATGCACAGACAGATTAAAATTGTGCTGTGCACTCAAAAGATGCAGACACAAAGGCACAACACCTAACCAGTGCCCACAAGTCACAAATCCAAATCTGGAAAAGAATACTTTTTGCCAGTTGAGGGGAGGGGTAGTGCACGGCAGAAACAGTCCACTACCAGTAAATATACCACAAAACAGAATAAAAAAATTCATACAGGTGCAATGGATAGCAGGTTCACACTGCTGCAGTTACTCTGTGGCACAATAAAAGATGTCTAATTTAATGGCACGCATCACACACACACTCAGACACACTACAAGTAATGCATAGCAAATTGAAAACCTTTAGTAATATAACCAAATGTTTTAAAGAAACTGAAATTATACACTGCTGCACCACAACAATCAGCAAAAAAAGTCAAGAATTACTGAAAATATGTGTGTACATTAACACAGTTATACAAGAAAAATATAACCAAAACCGAAAGACTGCCTTTTTCTCCCAGTTAATCTACTACACCACAGATACGCCCCTCCCCCAAAGCACACTTCACAGTACACAGGTTGACTGTTCTAAATTAACATTCAAAATCCACACACAAACAATAAACACTCGATGTTATGAGCACAGAAGGGTTTCCTACAATCAATGTACTAAATTATGAGCAAAAAAACAGCTTAAAAATGCTTTTTCAACAGCTTTTAGAGGATTTGAATCGCAGAGCTCTGACAGGAAACTGTCTCCATCTTCCACTACACACACACTACACAGAACTGAGGCAGTGCAGAACAATTTAGAGCCCATGTGACCTGCAATCCCATGAAGTACTGCAAAATTCACCTTTGGAGCTCAAAACAAGGCTAAGTGAAGCAAAGTACATTGATTTCAATGTAGTTCACCTTAAAATTGGTGGAAAAGTGGTTTGGGAAGGTGGAATAACACAAAGTCATTGTTCTCAATGAATTTCATGTTCCCATTATAACGCAAAGTACTCCGCTTCACGTTGCAGAATCTTTCACGCATTCCACATTACTCTACAAATTACTTTGCAGAGCGAATTTCGGCCACTTCACCCACCATTAACAGTATCCCCCTCCCTCCTCACATTTCACTATTACTAGAGAGTGGATGCCCAATCCCTCTGCCAGTATCCCCCCCTCCCACCTCACATTTCATTATTACTGGAGAGTGGATGACCAATCCCTCCACCTGTATCCCTCTCCCTCCTGATCCACATTTTAAAACAAAATTGTGAGCAGGTGCCCAATCCCAACATCATTCATTTTTGTAATATTGGCAGTAGATGACCAGTTCCCTGTGCCAGCCAAGATCCCCTGCTTCTCAGAATTAAAAATGGACTGGGGTGCCCACCTCTGTTACCACTGTACATTAAGGCCTCCTTCACTCCAATTTGGCTTATCCAATCCCTAAATATCTGGCAGTACCTGGGTGCACCCTCTCAGTGCCACTGAAAATCTGCCAATACTGGGGTGTCCAATCCCCAGTATCAGTTGAGTCTATTTGAAAGTAAGAAAACTGTCTCTCAAGATTTGATTTTAATTTTAACTGAAAACCAGAAAATGGTCCTTTTTTGATCTCTGATCCCTGTCGACCCCAACCTCCCCTCAGCATCCACCACCTCACACCCCTCATTCACCAACCCACACAAGATCCCTCGATGTAGGTCCACTGTCTCTAAAAATATATCCTTTTACTTGCAGGATGACCATGAACTGAGGAAACTAAAAAGGTGCTGCCAATGTATTTTCAATGTGTTTTGAACTTTTACTCATAACTTTGTCATTTTTAAATATTTTTACACTAACTTTTCAACATCGCGTTTTTGGGACCCCTTCACATGAACAAGGTAGGTGACATTTATCAGCTATGGCTTGAAAGGTGATTTCACAGTCACTCCATGAAATCATCTTTTGGGCAGGATTTGATAAATTTCACATACAGTACCGTGTTCTTGAGGTGGGGTTCATAAAAACACAATGTTGAAAATTTGGTGAAAAATACCTTAACACTATCAACCCTTCTTGCATCATATTATTTTTAGTTAAAAAGCCACATTTTATGATTGTTTACCTTCTCTAAAGTGCTTTAATGTCACTGATTATGTTATCTTCTTCCTTTCTTAAACTTAAATGCATGCTAATGGAATAATTATACACAACATTGTTTTGTTTCAAATCCTTTATCTATGCTTACTTTGAACTTTCTGAACATTAGGAAGATACCCAAACAGTGTAGCCTTTAATGAAATAGTAGTCTCTTCCGCTCCTACTACATTATGAGTGGCTAGATTGTTTTTGGGGTGCTCTAAGTCCAGGAAAGAGGCAAGTGGAGTTTATCAAGGGCTGTAAACAGATACATTTTGGTGTGGTAATACTAGAAGGGTGGGCAGTCTGTTTTTCACTTTTAAAAGTAAAAACAACAACAAGGAAATCAGACTCAAACTACCAGCTACATCAGCAATCTTTATAGTACAGTATGTGGTCAATCATAACATTTATTTTTTTAAACTACAAACACGTTGAGGCCTAAGGGGGCTGATAGTGTCTTTTTTAACATGATCTAGTTAAAAGTGAGCATTGAAGTTTTTCAATGTTCAGTCATAACTTGGGCCATTTTCAGTGTCTACCCCAACTTTTCAACATAACCATTTTTCACACCACCTGATGAACGTGACAGTTGTCATTTTTTAAATCCTGCCCAAAACATGTTTTCACACTTCTGCTGCAAAATTAAAATTTAGACAGTATTTTATAAATGACTCCCATCATCTTCAGAAGGGGAGAGGGGCATAGAAACACTATATTGAAAATGTGGTGACAAAATGTGAAAACAAAAATTATGAAGAAATTTTGTGCTCAGGGCAGGCTGTTGGCCTGTGGGTGGTGCACTGCAATCCTATGCTGGTTAGCTGAGTTTGAAGATGAGCTCAGTGAGCCATGTGGATGGGCCAAAGCTGGGAAGAAAGCAGTTTGGCACCAGTCCTAGGTTGGGGAGGAACAGTGCAGTGCTGGCTGCATGGGAAACAATCAGACATATAGTGATGAGATGTTTTCTCTTGGTATATGGCCCAGAGGGCCCAGCACCTCTGCATTTGTAGCTGCATGGAGGGCCCTGTGCTTCTCCATCCAGATGGACTGGTGGACCTACACATGTGCATCTATAGCCATATGGAACCCATATCCCAGAAGGACCTGCATTTCTGCAGCATCCCAGACTGCCACATGGATTATTTGTATTTGTAGCCACACAGAAGTGAAGGGCTGAGAGGTCCCTGCACATCTGCAGGCAGATAGACTCTTCCCTTAAGACAGGGCCCAGGGTACCCTTGCTGTCTGTTCACACATGATTTAATTCCAATATCACAACAGCAAAAGAGTCATTGCACAAAACCTATGTTGATGCCCACATCAGGGTTGAAGAATGCAAATGGGACAAAGTTAGAAATGAAAACCATTAGGGTTTGGAGTTTCAGAAGTCTTGGTGAATCAGTGGTATACTGTTTCTTGGGGTTGTCAACCCTAATGCCCAACCCCTCCCCTGAGCAAACAAACATGATCTCTTCATTTGCACAGGGCCCAGGGCCCTGCATGAAGAAAGCTATTACTGATTCTGTTGGCCACATGTGGCAAGTCAAACTTTTATAATTCCAAAGGGTATATGACTATGAGGCACTGGTTTGGAGCTGTACCTTGTGCTCCGGAGAGGTGGCTACAGGTGGGGAAGGGGGAAGGGGTGGACATTATGGTTGACAACCCCAAGTAACACCACACCACTGATTTGCCAAGATTCCCAAGACTCTAAACCCTAATGATTTTCATTTTCTTAGCTTTCCATTTGCGTTATTCAACCCTAATGTGTGCATTAACATGTTTTTATGTTGCTTGTGCTCATGCACAAGAAATATGTTGTGGCAGCTTGCTGAAGAAGCAGGCAGTGGAGGTGCAGCACTGTTGTGGCCAATGCCCCCACTGCCTTTGGAGGCTTGGCCCACATTCCCCAATGGGGTGGCACACTGCTGCTGACACTAGTTCAGCCAGCATGCCACCACCTTGAAACATCTTAGCTGCTGCAATCAGGGGTTGCCTTGTCATTGCAGCATCATCCGCTGCAATGAGAGACAAAGAGAGAGTGACCCCTCATTGCAGGGCTTGCCTATGGGGTGCCCAATCCCCATCAGATTCAGTCCCCTCTTCCCTTTGCTGATGAGGGAGCCCACTCTCCATCAGCATAAGTTCCCACCGCTTTCATTCTGTGCCGAGCTGGGTGCCCAATCCCCCTCAGTTCTTGTGTTCCCCCCTTAGTATGTTCCAACGGAGGTGCCCAGTCCCCCGTCGGCTACAGATTCCCCCAAAAACACTCAGGTGGCATGCTGGGAGCCCACCCCAGTGTACTAAATACCTCTGAAAAAGAAAAAACATCCCGCAATGTTTTCTTGTTTTTTTAAACCTGTTAAAAAAGAAAATAGTCCCTCACGGTCTCCCTG
The DNA here is from genome assembly GCA_016271365.2 of Neoceratodus forsteri. Lineage (NCBI taxonomy): Eukaryota > Metazoa > Chordata > Ceratodontiformes > Ceratodontidae > Neoceratodus > Neoceratodus forsteri. Next base: position 33,589,031 of record CM028129.1, read on the forward strand.
CCCCCACCCCAACCCACACCCACCCTCTGCATGCTCTGCCTCCTCACACACCCCCTCACCCCATACTTACCTCCAGAGCTGGGCACAATGATCTTCAATGGACCAGGAACATGTCTGCACTCTTCAAAGTCGACCACGAACTGAGGAAATGCTGGTAAGCTGCATAATGAAATAAATAGTTTTTTTTTTCAACTTTGGTGCATATCTCAGACATTTTGGGTAATTTTGGCACCAAATTTTCAACATGGGGTTATTGGGACCGTTCCTCATGAACTCAACCACTGACATGGCATTATTCAGTCCCGAAAGGTGATTTTGTGGCCACTGCATGGAATCATCTGATTAACAAAATGACAGTGCCAGTGGTCATGAGGCGGGCTGTCAAGAAGCCTATGTTGCAAATTTGGTGGAAAAAATCAAAAAAATGACTGTTTTATGAACATGCATTACGCAGTTGCTATGCACACTGGTAACTCTGCGAATTTGCAATATTTTCACTCCAGATATTCAGCACTGGCATTTTTCCACACCCCTTTATGAACAGTAAGTACAGCTGTCATTTTTCACATACTGGTCAAAATGTGTTTTCGCACTTGCGGCGCAGAATAGCATGGTCGGTGTGGGAAATCAGTGTTTGAGATACATTAAGAAAATCACAGTGACACTGTTCATGAGCAGAGGTCCTAAAATGCCTATGTTGAAAATTTTGTGATGAAAGTCCATAAAATTACTGTGTTATGAGCATGTGTTGCGCAGTTTCCATGCACCCTTGTAACTTTGCAAATTAGTAATATTTTCATGCCAGATTTTCAACACTGGCATTTTTTCACACCTCATTATGAACAGTGCAGCAGTCATTTTTCACATCCTGGCTGAAATAAGTTTTTGCACTTCCAGTGCAGAATAGCGCAGTCACTTTGGGAAATCAGTGTTCAAGACAGATTTAGATCGAGTGAGAGAGGGAGAGTGATGGAGCTCAACTGAGCTCTGTTGGGACTGCTGCAGATTTTGTTGTGGGTAGGAAAAGGTGCCAACACAGGCAGGAACTCAGTACAAAAGGGAAGCCTGCAGCGCCGTGAGAAACAAAATGAGCGAGTGAGGGAGGGGGAGTGAGTGAGCTCAATGGAGCTCTGTTGGGACTGCTACAGATTTCATTGTGGGCAGAAAAAGGCATCAACACAAGCAGGAGCCAAGTACAAATGGGCAGCCTATAGTGGCAGGAGAAACAGAATGAGCGAGTGAAAGAGTGGGAGTGAGTGAGCTCAACAGAGCTCTATCGGGACTGCTGCGGATTTCTTTGTGCGCAGAACAGGGCACCAATGCAGGCAGGAGACCAGTACAAAAGCCCATCCTGCAGCACCGGGAGAAACAGAACAAGCAAGTGAGAGAGTGGGACTGAATGAACTCAACAGAGTTCTATCGGGACTGCTGCAGATTTCTTTGTGGGCAGAAAAAGGCACCAATACAGGCTGAAGCCCAGTACAAAAGGGCAGCCTGAAGTGCCAGGAGTAACGGAATGAGTGACTGAGAAAGGGGGAGTGAGCGAGCTCAATGGAGCTCTGTCGGGACTGAAACAGATTTCTTTGTGGGCAGAAAAAGGCACCAATGAAGGCAGGAGCCCAGTACAAAAGGACAGCCTACAGTGCCAGGAGAAACAGAATGAGCAAGTGAGAGAGGAGGCATGAGCAACCTCAATGGAGCTTTTTTAGGACATCTGTGAAGGTCTTTGTGGACAGCAAAAGGTACCAACACAGGCAGGAGCCCAGTACAAATGGGCAGCCTGCAGCGCCAGGAGAAACAGAACGACTTAGTGACAGAGGTGGAGTAAGCGAGCTCAATGGAGCTCTGTCAGGACTGCTGCATATTTCTTTGTGGGCAAAAAAAGGTGCCAACATAGGAAGGAGCCCAGTACAAAAGGTCAGCCTGCAACTGTGGGAAAAACAGAATGAGTGAATGAGAGATGGGGAGTGAGTAAGCTTAGCGGAGCTCTGTTGGGACTGCTGCAGATTTCTTTGTGGGTAGAAAAAGGTGTCAATGCAAGCAGGAACCCAGTACAAAAGGGCAACCTGCAGCGTCGGGAGAAATAGAATGAAGGGAGACTCAACCAACTCAATCAGGCTTAGATGGGAACAGGAATTGTAGGTATCAATCAGAGAGCAGGACTGGAATGAATCTGCTTTATCAACTATAAAAATATTTTTCTCACTGTACTGACGTGAATACATGTGGAAACTCCATTCTTGTTTCTTCCATACACCAGCCTTGCTGGCCAGTATGGGAGAATTAGGGGAGGGACAGTGTTGAAGAGAATGTGGGGATGATAGAGCAAATCAGAGCAATGTCCTTTGGTCATGTCCTAAGCTATCCAAGTTTTGGAGGGAGATCCTTGAGGAGCTGAGTGCAATTTATGACACTACTAATTTATTCACTCCCACATTTGTATTGTCTTTTATTAAACCAGAAGCAGGGTTTTAAATAATTGATTAGCAGTTTTTTTCTGGGGCAACACTAACTGTACACAAAGTATTTATATAGGTTTTCTAGAAGTGTTATGTTTGTTAGACACAGTGAGGCAAGTGCTATACATTTTCACAATGTTTTAGCACTTTTATGAGCAAAACGCTAATCAATTTTTAGAGTTAAATAAAACCCTGCAGAAGGTCTGCAAATTGATAAAAACTTGCTAAAACAAATTTTAAAATTTATAACAGCAACTCACAAAATTATCACTAGACTGTGGTTTACAAATAAAATACCCACTAAAAAAGCCTGGAATGTGTTGGCCAGGTAGATGTATGCCCTTGAGCAACTCTTGGCCAAGATGGTGGACAAAGTTCAGAAATTTGATGTACAATGGCAAAAGTGGATATCATATCAGCTATATCATTGTGATAATTTTGTACCTTAAACTATGTACTGAACATGTAATATTGCTCTTCTTTTGCACTGAAAAGATACTTGGGATATGACCTGTGATGTTCCTTGAATTTTAATGAGACTAAAATCTGGGAGGGAAATGGAAGGGCTTGCTGTGCTATGTCTGGTTTGATTTGAGTGGATCACAGACTGAACTTAAAAATGAGTAATTATGATTCTCTGGACATTGAAGTAATACAATGTTAATTTATTTTCTCCTAACATAACTGCTACAAGTATACATGTAATGTATTGTGATGTTGTCAACTGGTATTAATAAGTGATGTATTGCTGCCTGTAAAATTGCTGCATTTATAATCTAAATAAAAAGACTAAATTAAAAAAAAAGAAATAGAACAAGCGAGTGAGAGGGGGAGTGAGCAAGCTAAATGGAGCTCTGCTGGGACTTCAGAGTTGCATATCCTCCCGCCCAGGGTCCTCTGTAGTCCTACATTACAGCAGGGTCTCTGGAGTGGACACAAAGCAATGATTGGATACTTTTAGGATTGCTGTAATAATACAGATTTAGTTGTTCTGTTTATTTCTCTAACTGAGCCAAGTACTGAGCTATGCAGTCATGATTGCTGTAATAATACAATGGATGTCTTGGGGAGGTTCTTAGTTCTTAGGCATGGCAGTTTCAATAATATATAAGCAAGCAACATTCGGCATTGACAAATGCTTGCTTTTTGCAATGAATATATGTATATATATATATATATATATATATATATATATATATATAGAGAGAGAGAGAGAGAGAGTGGTGTCCCCCAGGATGAAACCCAATTCTGTAGCATTTTGCAGCATTCTGCAAACAACTGCAGCAAACCTACTGAATAAAGCAATGCAACTGGAATGACAATAATTCCCTAGTATCATTCAGGAAAATGTGACACTGCCTGGATGAAGTTTCCTGCATGACAAAGGGGACTAATTGCAATTTAAATTACACTGCTTTGTCAGTAGGTTTGCTGCAGTATACTGCATAGTGCTTTAAAAGTGGGTTTCATCCTGGGGGCTGCCACTGTATGTATATATATATATATATATATATATATATGTGTGTGTGTGTATGTGTATGTGTATTCATTGTTAAAAAAAAAACTGCTTTAATGAACACATTATGGTTCAACTTAATGCATCAACCCTAACTCCCTCCAAAAGCAGCAAAAGGAATATATCGCAAAAGCAACCACAGACAGTCATCATCAGGCAAGACAAGAAACATGCAACTGTTTCCAGATTATACAAATGCAGTAGCACTGATGTGCTATCTTCATGGATTTGTAGCAGAAGCATGCATGATTGTTGTATGTTTTTGTAATCTTTAAACCTTTTGTATTACCGTGTCTGGTTGCACATATATGTTTGTAACAGCTTAACCTAACCAGGTCCATCTTGCAAATGAGCTATGCTCAACGAGTTTCGCCTGGATAAATAAAGATTTTGATTGATTGATTGATGCACACTGCAACACCTACATACTCACATGTTGCTGCAGATACAAATCCATGATACTCAAATCACAAAATTTCTTCTGTATGCAGAAGCATAGCCCCTGCAATAACAGATACAAACCCATGATACCCAAAGTACAAGAGTTCTTTTGTCTGCAGAAGCTCATGCCCCTATGGAGACAACACTTCTGTAGCCTCAGGTATTCATGCACTCTGTAACATAGACACACACTTGATGGGCCTGCACTTCTGCAGCCACAGGTGTAAAACAAGCACACCAATCTTTGGCTGCAGAAACACAGGTGCCATAAAATCCATGATACCAAAACTACAATGCTATTTCTGCCTGCTGAAGTGTAGGCTGATGAGGAGTCTGTGCCTCTTCAGCCACAGGTGTAAGACATGCACACCAATGTCTTGCTTCAGAAGGGCAAGTTCCCATGGGGCTGCACTTATGCATATAGAAGCACTGTTGCAATATGGACATAATGGTTTCAATAGCAGATCTAAAAATTGTTCAAGGGGGTATCAGTTTTTCAGTTATGCAGATGCATTACGAAAAGCATGCACTAGTGGAGTATACTATGTAGTGGGGTGCCTCACACAGCATGCATGAGTGCAGGAGAGCCAGCCATGATGCAATAAAGTAACTTGCAGTAAATGACATGTCACAAAATACTGCAATAAAACCGGCTTAATTACCATAAAATTACAGTGGACACTTCTGCAGCCACACATACTCATGTGAGGAGTACAACATGCACACACTGAAGTGGATGCATAACCACAAGTCCGTAGGGCTTATGCTTATGCAGCCACAGATACAAATCCATGAAGGTAGTACATCAATGCTATTGCATTTGTGTCATCTGGAAACAGTTGCATATTGAATATCTTACCTGGTAATGGTTGTCTGTGGTCGCTTTTGTGGTGCTGTCCTTTTGCTGCTATTTTCTTTTTTTCGGGGGTTAGGGTTGCAAACCCTAATGCCACATTTTCCTCCTTTTGTTGCACTGAGTTGAACTATAACTGGTGTATTAATGCAGGTTTTTGCAAAGATTTTCCTTTTTTTGAGATAGTAGAATCATATCTTCATTCACACAGGTCCTATGTGAACAGATGCCCTACACCAAAGGAAGAATCCATGCAGCAACGGATGTCAATAATTCATGGGGCTGCAAAGTACAATAAGGTTAGAAGAGGTATAGTCAAGTAAATTCAGTAGGTCAGGAGCCACAAGAGTGCTGCCAGCCTTAGTATTATGCTACATAACTAGTAGAGCTCAGAAGGCAAATGTCTTGTCCATGTTTTACCTATGATGTACAGTACCTTCCAAGTAAGCAGCCTGAGGCCCATGCATTTCTTATAAAAGGACCATCTGGAGTGCTGATTTAGGGAAACCCTAAATAAGAAATCAATAACACAGAACAGTAATTAAACCTAACTTAAATGGGAACTGTCATCTTCATGATTTCTTAATGTCTGAAAGCCCATAAAAAGGTAATTTGAAGAAGCCGTTGTGTTTATCTGTCAGTCTTTGCAGTCCAGAGTTATTCATAGGTAAATCAGCCTGTAATTAAGGGCTGGAGGCAGCCATGTGTTTTAGGATCCTGCGAGACATTGATGTCACTGAGGGACTTGGCCCTGCTTTGACTCTAGATAATCCAACAAGTTAAACAGGAAATTGTCTGTTTTGTTAAGTGTTTTTAAGGTGTTATTACAACACTTTCTACATTTAGAATTATGTGTTGTATGTGCGTTAAAATGACTTTTTAAATTTATATTTCAAACTATTAGTAAATATAATCCAATAGAATTCTGACATTGTTATGGTAGAAAATCCCATTCCATCCAAAGTTTTTCAGTAACAACCTGTTGTACTTTTAACTTCATCAAAAGAAGTAATACTCTTAATAATGCATTTTAGGTTATGCATTTTTTTTAAATTGTTGTCCATCTATGTGTTTTTGCAATTAATAAACAAGTAATTGTGTCCTATTTTTTTCTTTTCAAGTCAAATCTGGATAGAAAGAACACAATATTTTCAGAATTGTAACACATGCTCAGATTATTTTTTCTGTCTTTGTCCAGGAAAGGCACACTGAGCTATGGCTTGTTCCCAGGTGTGTTTTGGGAGCACAGGGAGGTTATGTGACTTGCTCTGGTCACACAATATACAAGTAGAGCATGTTGGAAACAAACCCCATTCTGCTGGATGAAAGAAGCTTGCTCACAGCTTGTTGCTTTAACCGCTAGGCTATACTTCCAGCTGATAATCACAAACTTCACATTTCAAAGCTGGCCCCATGATGCCAGGCCGGTAGGTATGGAGTCACATTTGCATCTTGTAGACCTGAGTTCACACCCAGAACTGTAAGAGAAAAGGCTGTAAGTGAGAGAGAGTGGAAAAAAAATGAAGTTGGTGCTGTGGCAGCCCCAGAAATCTGTACTGACATGAACACAGCCAGGGTTTATAAATCCTGATATAGGGCCCCAATACCTTTTGGCACCACAGAGCCAGCCTTGAGATGTGTAGTTTTTGGTGATAAACTGGCAGTAAAGCCTAGAGGTTAAAGTAATCCTGAAGATGGATTATTTTTACTAACAGTTTGAAATGTAAAGGTGATAACCCACTAGTTCAATGCGCATACAAAAAAAAACATTATAAATGTAGAAAGTGTTGTAATAACTCCTTAAAACACACTTAATAAAACAGATGACTTCCTATTTAACCTGTTGGATTATCTACAGCCAAAGCAGATCCAAGACCCTCGGTGACATTATTGCCTATCAGGAGCCTAAAACATATGGCTGCTCCAGCCTTAATTACTAACTGATTTACATATGAATAACTCTGGACTGCAAAGACTCACAGATAAACACAATGGCTCACTCAAATTAGCTTTTTATGGGATTTCAGACATTAAGAAATCCTGACAATGACTATTTCCCTTTAAACACTAAAACAACAACTACCTTATAGTAGAGGATATGACAAATACTGCCTACTTTAAAACTGGAGGGCAAGGGTGGGAGTCTCATGTTGGGGAGGCTGTGCATCGGGCAGACAGATTTCAGATTACAAAAAAGGGGCCCAGCATATGTGGTAACTTGCCAAGGTATGTGTTGCAAAGCTGGGGAGCCTTTCAAAGGTTGCCAGCTGGCCAACCACCTGGAGCCATACAGGGATTGTAGTGATGTCTGTGGTTCTCCTTTTGCACAACATCAGCCTTTTTGGCCACCATTCCCACTGCTGTAAGCCACTGGAGAGTGGGGGGAGTCTAGGGGTTCCTGCTGGACAACATCCCAGCTGCAGCACATCAGCTGTAGGGGAGATGGAGCCTCCTGACATTTGAGAACATATGCACTGACTGGATCAGCTGCCAAAAGGGTTTGAGTGAGGGGCATTCCCACAGAACATGCAGTAACGTGGCTCCAGGAGTATGACCTCTCCAGCAGGAGTCATTGGGTAATAATACCATGGATCTGAGTGGCTCTGGTGTATGGTACCATCTGGGGAGTGTCTTATTTTGTATTAGCCTGCTTCTGCCATGCCTGCAGGCTCTGTGGAGCCTGTCCCAGGGGTGCTACCGTTGGAAGCCTGATATAGAAATGCCCAATTCTGTTTGCCAGTGTCCCTTAGCCACTAGGGAAAGGTCAGGTTGTGAGTCACAGTGAAGTGTTTAGATGTCAGTTGTTTTGCCCTTCTGAAAGGAGGTCCATTTCCTTAGGGCATGAAGACCCTGAAGTGGTGAATGGGCCAATCCTCTGTGTGGTCTTCTTTGGATGGCATCCTTGATATGATGGTATCTCCAGAAATCTCGTTGTGGATATTGCATTTGTCCATGATGCCCGCAAAGATATCACTGTGGTTGGTGCCTGGGTAGAAGAGATCTCTGACATAATGGATACCTTGCTTGTCCCAAAGGGTCCACTGGAGCATCCAGCCCCCTACCCAAATCTGTGGATTACCCCAGAGAGGAGCCCAAGCTTTAGGGATGGGGTGTGCCCATGTATGTATCTTCATCCAATAAGTAACTGAAGCCATTAGAGTGGGCGATGGCTGCTTGGGCATGGCCTGTTTTGTAAAGAGTAGAACCGATAGATTGTATTCTCCTACCATATCAGTTGCTAGTGGCAGCCATAGAGGGGAGGTTTTTTAATTAAAGTGGGTTTGGGTTGAAGGATGAAGACCACATGGTAGCCTCAGAATCAAGGGAAACCCCAGCCACCTCTGCTCAAGTGGGCTCTGAGTTTGGTTTTGTTGTACAAGGGTGGTTTCCCATCCTAAAGAAAGTTCCCTAGGACTTTTATCAATTTATGGAACCAGAGGGGCAGAATCTGAGTGGGAAGGTGAGCAAGGATGTGTGAAAACCTGGGGATGGTGATCATTTTGATGGTGTCTATTTTGCCTGCAAGTGACAGGTGTAACCCATGCCATCTTTGCAATTTCAGTTCAGTAGACACCAGTAGGTGTTCAAGGTTTGGGGACACCATCTTTGCCAGGCTCCTGTGGTGTTTAGCTCCTAAGTATGTAATCCCCTCTTTGGCACAGGCAAGGCCTGCGGCCCTGAAGACCTTGGGAGTGCAGACAGCATTTAAGGATAGGACTTCAGTCTTGATTGACACAGAGGCTAGATACTTGACAGAAGGCAATGAGACCATCAGAACATGGGGGACAGCCTGAGGTGTATCTGAGTGAGCTAAGGTCATCCACATAATGGAGGGTGGTGTAATCCTGGTCCTTAACCCAGATACCTGCTATGCAGGGGTGCCCATTCAGGGCAATTGCTAAAGGCTCTATGGCCTGTTACCTGTTCAGTTTTACATTAGTAAGAATATGTAAGGATCCAGCCCAGATCAAGTTACAGTTATTCTCCATACCTTTTATTAAGACGTTTTAGTAAAATGATATATAATGCATTAAAGCATACCAATGGCAGAAATCTCTGTAAGGTCCATCAGCAGGTTCTGTATACATTTTCTGGAACTGTCTCTTAAGATTCGGGCAGATATTTACAGTATATTCTGTTAACCTTATTCTAATCATAAACTGTCAGGGTCATAGCTACACGTGTCTTCATACCTTGAATGGCTTGATACATTTCATAAACAATGACATAAAGACTTATTAATATAGTACTTCATTTCCACAAATAATAGTTAATTTCACTTTAAGTGGTAAACAACATGCAGGTTTTCACATATTTCAATGAGGGAGTAACTTTCTTAACTTTCTCTAAATTCAGGAAAGAAACTGTCTAGTTCATCTATGTATTTGCAGGCTACTGGTTACACCAGTCTTGCAATTTTCCTGCATGCAAGGACTTTACTATTTCGCATGACTTTTCATGCAAAGTTATATAACAAAATCATAAAATGGAGTACGTGTTAAAATATGGAGTCTACAGCAGACATATTGGTCTGTTAATTAGGTAAAAACAAGCATTTTACAAGGCAACATTCACCATATTTACAGTGTGACTGTTTAAAGCGTAACAGGCTAAAACAAATAAGAGGATTGAGAGAGAACAACCCTGCCTCATTCCCCTCTGGAGAAGGAATGGTGTGGAGTGGAGACCAGTAGTAAGTACAGAGGCCATGGGTGAGGTATATAAAAGTTGGACCCATTGTCTTAACCCAGGGCCAAACCCCATTTTCTCCAGGGTAGTGAGCAGGAAGTTCCATTTGACAGAGTAGTAGGCCTTTTTTTGTTAAAGTTTTTTATTGGCTTCAAATGGTATAACATCATAACAGGTTATAGAAATACATAGCAGACAATACATACCATAGATGGTGGATTTCTTGAGGGTAAGGTATGCCCTCTACACTAATAAATCTATAAAGACTAAAGGACATGAATCAGCATAAAGAGATGTATAGTTTTTACTTACTGGACTAAGGCAAACACTGGTCCACATGGATGGATAAGGACATGTAATCAGGTTGGGTACCTTCAAGGCTTCCTGATTGATTCTAAGGGGGCTTACCTACTTGCATTGTATCAGCATTCCTACTCGGATTCTGTAACAGATCAGAGATAACTACAAAGCATACTGAACACTAAACCTGAGAAAAAATTAATAAATAACCAAACGAGCTGTACTGTTTGAGAGAAATTATCAGCAGAATTTAATGAGTTGAACAACTGTGTGGAGTGACACAGCATATAGCATTTTCTAAAGCCTACCTAGTTGGGGAGGGAGACCAGGGTGGGAGATAAGCAATCTTTGGGGTCCAGTGGGTTACCCATTGTTTACTATATGCCCATGGGAGGATTAGTGAATGCAATGTAGGATCCCCAGCAGATGAAGAATTTGGCCATCTGGTTTAGCATGGAGTGAGACAGCCTGTCCAGCTCGGCTGATTTAGTAAGGGATGACAATATCTCCCCAATAGAGGGAATCAAGGTACCTCACCATTTATACAAAACAGATCTTTTAGCTTGCATGGCTAGTAAGTTGAGCCATCTGAATTCAGGCTGTGTCAGATGCAATGCTACCAGCCTTATACCCAGCAAGAGTAGAGCAGATACAGTAATCTGTTTATGGAGCACTGTACTACCTAAATGGCATATCTGCCTCCAGACGGTCTGGAGTTTGGAGCATGAGCAGAGGATATGGCAGAGATCACACCCCCCCCCCCCGGATTGGCACTGCCAACACTTATCATGATCAAGTGGCTTGGCAGCACAGAGAACCACAGGGGTCCTGTACCATGAGTGTAATATTTAGAATTAGCTGGCTGAGGATCTTTTTAAGCAAGTTATGAGCATTATGTCAGGCTTGTGACCACTGTGCTTCAGTAATAACACATCACAAAAACTTCTCCCATTTGTCTTTATATTCTCCTGATTGATTAGGTAGGGTGTCCCTTAGGTTGGAGTATATCTTACTGGCCAGCTCTCTCGGAACATGTAATCATTTGCTTAGAGTTCTACCTGCTAACGGAGAATTGGGACCCTGGAGCAAGGCTCTAACAGCCTCCCTGATTTGTAGATACTGCAGTAGTCTTTGTGCTGAAGGTCCCACTTAGGTTGAAGAGCTTGAAACACTGCATCTGATTCAGCTTTGAGGTCCCAAATATCTTTGATGAAGAGAATACCCTATTTGCCCATTGTGGCCAAAAGACAGGCTTATTATCTATCAGGATATGCAGGTTATTCCATAAGGGGGTATAAGGTAATGGGACTTGAGTGGAGCTGCCTGCATAGCTGATAAGCCAACACCTTTCCTCCTTTATCCCCACCTTCCCAGAATCTATGATATAATCGCAGCACTGCAATTTCTGCCTTTCTGCTTAACAGGGTGTTGATCTTGAGGTGTAGGCCCAGGACTTTACGGCCTGGGGTAGAATGTTTTGAGGGGGAGTACTGAGCTTGATATCCTGCTTCAGCCTGTTTTAAATGTGCTTCTAGCTCAGAGAGGCATTGTTCCCTCTCCTTCAACCTCCGAGATGCGTAGCCCATAATTTTGTCCCAAATGGTGGCCTTGTATGCCTCCCATGTAACCTCAACTGAGGTATCAGACATAGTATTTTCCTGAAAGAACAGGGAAGTTTCTTCTCGTGCCCATGGAATGAATTTTGGATCTCTCAACAGGAGAGGGTCAAGCCTCCAAGAGGTGGATGTTTGATTTGGAGGGCCCCATGTGAAGTATAACTGTACTGATGCATGATCCAGCTGCCCAAGGGAGTGCCCTCCTCTAAGGTGTGATTCTTTACCCGTTACACGTCTGTCCAGCAAGGGGGCTAGGGTTAAGTTAAAATCTCCATCCTACAAAAGGGGGGCATTGGTGAGCCTATGGCATCGGCTACGTCATGGAAAAAGCTAGGGTCATCTTGGGTAGGTGCATATATATTGCATAGTAAAATGGTACCTGTTGATGTGGAGAATACAGCCATTACCCACCTACTTGTCAGAACGTACTGAGGAGACTGATCATTTGAGGTTTTTATGGAGGACTGTAACAACACCACATTTTCTAGAGAGGGCACAGGAATAAATCTACTGACACACCCAGTCATTAACTAGAAATGAGTGGTCACTCTTGATAAACTTGATTTCCTGGATGAATGCTATTTGAGACTTCATCCATTTCAAATGATACAACACTTCCTTTCTCTTGACAGAGGTATTGAGCCCCCTGACATTCCATGTATTACAAACTATTTCAGCCATGGTCATTTGGGGGAAGCCAATGAAGAATCGATGTCCTGCAATAGGGAAGATGATGTAGTCTCAAAGCAGACCTGAAAATATGCCTCCTACATGCCTTACTGTGTACTTTTTAGCTACCATAACCATAAGCATAGGCCCTATATTAACATGTTCAAGGTCACTGGCGGGGGCAGGGGAGGAGCAGCTGCAGTATAAGGGCTGTTAGCTTCACAGTCGAGCAGACTTGATAGACGATAAGGCTTTATCTGCTGACAATTTCATATGTTCATATGTTTGTACCTACTGTCAAAGTTTCCTCACTATAACAGACATTCTTTAAAGGAAAACTACACCCAAAACTTGAAAAAATATATGCTGTGCAGAGTGTTTTAATTTGTATGTGAAGTTCTAGTGTTTCCTTCCCTCTGACTGGTATTAGGAGTTTTTCCTAAATTAGCCTGCTAGCTTTAGGGTAGTTTTATGACCCCCAGAGATCTCCATATCAAATAGGTTTATTGCATTTCTTTGTCCTACAATGCACCTTGTTTCATGTAATGGTGATGTAGCAGAGCCCATAAATCCAGCAGAAAGCATTGCATTACAATCAGTTCACAACAATAGAGATGGCTATATTTTAAAATCTGTAGAATTCAGCTTGTGACCACCCTCATCCTAAAGGTTTTACTGTCCTGAAAAACTTTGTTGCTGGTAATTTTGTGCAGCTTGTAAAGCTTCCAAGATATTTAGTCTGTTTGGCATGTGTGTGCTGAATGTTGGGTCTCTTACATCACAGTCATGTGGGACAAGATACACTGTGGGAACAAGAAATACAATTACACTATCAGGTATGAAGATCCCAAGGGGTCGTAAAACTAGCATAAAGCTAGCAAGCTAATTTGGGAAAAACTCCTAATACCAGTCAGAGGGAAGGAAACACTAGAACTTCACATACAAATTAAAACACTCTGTACAACATATATTTTTTCAAGTTTTGGGTGTAGTTTTCCTTTAATATAACAGAGTTAGCATAATCCTACAACAGTGCAAACAACATCAACCAAAAACTATTTACAGCATCACAGACGGAATACTTTGGCGTACAGTCAGGGTAATCAGCCGACAGCACAGAGTACTAATTGGCTAGCCTGACTACCCTGGGGAACAAGGTGGTAGTGGTGCCCCAGATATGTTGGGATACACCTAGAGAGATTAAGAACAGACAGAAAGCATGGGAGCTTTACAGGAGACATATCATATCTACCTGGGGATGGGCAGGAGCTAAGAAAGTGTTTGCAAAGTAAATGCTTACTGACAGAGGAGACCATAGGTTAAATACTGAGCACATCTAGTACTCTGACCTGAAGCCTGAGTGGCACCCTGTGGGGTACACAAGGTTCACCACAGTTGCTATATGGACTCTCTTGATCTTTGGTTTTCTAAAGTGGCAAATTTGACATCTGGCATTTGTTAGGCAGCGATCTAGTTTAGGCTTTGTGTACCACCTCTTGGTAAGAAGATATAGCACCCCCCTCTTGCCATATGCATCATCCAGTACTGTGGCCCAGAACCTTGCCCCCGCGATGGAGGGAAAGACTCTAAAAGCAAAGAATAGCAGGTAACAGCTGGAAAAATGGATATGTCCACAATGCAGCTGACCTAGATATGTAGTATAAACACATCCCATGATGCAATCAGAGTAGATCTGTTGCTCATCCTGGAGGGTGACTTATTAAGACAAACCTGCATCAATAACATGGGGAGGTACCCTAATGTGACCAAAGCCCACATGATTCTGCCAGTACTTAGCATGCTCAGATCAAGATATACAGACAGTTCAGGTCCTATAAGTTCATAACAGCACCCTTGTAGTTGATCAAGTAAATGTAGGCTTCTAATTCATGACTGAGGGCGGAGGAGGGAGAGCAGGCTGAACCTGGCCTGCTCATAATTACATGGGATGTAAGAGGGAGAAACTAATGCCATGACCTGTATTTGTCAAGGCCCTATCTAGGCCGAAGTACATGGCAGCAATCCCACATTATCCCCCCGTATACCCCTCCAACACTGTATCACGTTCGAACAGCGACAGGAATACCGCAAAGACCATTACAGCGACAAAATAGGCAGTTAACTTTAATGGTCCCAGTATTCCCAACACTGCTGTCTCCAGGGATATTGCCCCCTCCCCTAATCAATTCCAACTCAGAGTTGTTATCTATAGTGTGGGGGGTGTTGGGGGCAGAAAAACACTTGCTTTCCTGAATGGCACAATGCCGACTGTCGGCATTGTGTCATCATTGTAAAGGCATTTGACACAATTTATGTTTCTGTAGCATCATGGAACCCTCTAAGATCTGGTCCATGTTTCAGCCAGGTGTATTGGAAGAGGATGATGCTGGTGGTGCTCTCCTCGGCTGTTAGACTGATGGCTTGATGATTGATGGCTGCTTCTGTGAGACATCTTCCAGACTGGGGCTTGTGGTGTTGATGGTTTGTACAGTCTGGCCTTTCTCCACTATCAAAGCCCAGGAATTCTGACTGACATTGGGTGCATCAGGGCTGCTATGGAGTGCTGAGCTGTCTTCTACAGATAGGGCTGGATTCGGAGGAGCTGCAGCCAAGGGTGCATATCTGTTTTTGGAGACGTAGGAGCTTTGGATTGCAGCTTCGTTGTCTTCATATCCAGGTCCTCCACTGTGGCTCCAAGATCTGTTCCTTTGATTTGGATGGTCCCGTCTGATGTCTAGAGTATTTCTGTCTTTTTTTGGATTGAACTGGTAAGGCCCAGAGTTTGTGTTCATGCTGGTCACTGTGCAGGTTGTCAGCAAACAGTCCTTGCGAGGAGTTGCAACATATGCCAGGGGTTCAGGCATCATCCATTGCTTGTGCCACACTATTCATTCTGGGATCATGTCTGAAGGATCGAAGCTCTTGAGGCCAGGTGCATTGCAAAAAATCCATTAGGGGTCTGGGGTACTGAAAACAAGCAGGGTCCCATTGTAAACAATCCTTATCGATGCTGGATATCAGAGAGGAAAAGGCACAACGAGCATGTGTAACAGATATCTTACCTCCATGTATTCCTTTCCTTTACCCAACAGTTCTTTAGAATAATTTGGAAAAATGAGCAGATTCTGTCCTTTGCATTCTAGTGAGCCCATTTTCCTTGTCCTAGCCTGGATCCTTTTTTTTTCATCAAAATTGAGAAAGCTATTGAGGATGGGCCTCAGCTTGTCCCCAGGTTTAGGCCATGGCTGTAGCTAGCAATAGGCCCTCTCAGTCATAAAGTGTATACCTTCAGGCAGCCTTAGAATCTGTGGGAGTTCTTGTTGGAGAAATACTGCCACGTTACCCTGCTCTGTGTCCTCTGGAAAACCTAGGAACTGCAAGTTGTTGCGGCAGCTCCTATTTTCCAGATCACCAACCTTGTCTTTTAGTGCTCTACTCACATGCTCCTGTTCCATTACAATTGACAATAGCTTGTTGATGGCAGCATTGTGAGAAGCCATCTTCCTTTCTGATTGGAAAATCCTCACATCTAGCTGGTGAACTACGAGAGCGGTATTATTTGAGGCTAATGTCACCTCAGTCATCTGCTTCATTAGCACGGTAAACATTTCATTAATTGAGCCTGGATCCATGCTTGCGCTGAGACAAGCTGCCATGTGGTTCATAGACGATTGTGGAAATCACTCAATGTAGCGCTGACAGGCAATCGTTGATCACAGCACAAAATAGATCACTGGTGAGCTGTCATTATCAGAGGTTGATCGAGATTGATCTAGTAGACCAAGAAGCTCTGTAACTCACAATTTGTATAAACTAAGAGCCTCAGGTAGTCAGACCAGCATTGCTAAGCAGCCATCTTGAATGGGGCCAGACCATATCCGCCCCCCCCCATAGAAGGCTTCTTTGAAATCCACTGCCAGGGTGGCAGCTTGCATTTTATCCACCTGTACCAAGTGTATTAGGTAAATAGTGTTCTGAGGTGGTCTGAGCCCAGTCTTGCAGCAACAACATAGGTAGGGAAAAAGGGCAGACTGGGTCGGCCAAGCAGTCCTTATCTGCCATCAAATGTTATGTTTCTATGCCTTTCTGCCCCTTATATAAGGGCAGAATTTGAACTTGGTAGGTATAAAACACTAGCGGACTCGGCAACCCTCGGATTATGGATAAATGATTGCGATCAACAAGTAAGGGTATGGTGAGGACACGTCTAGAAGAGGAAGATCTTTGGAGGCAGAAAGGCTGTAAAAAGACACCATGGTTAACCAATGTGTACTTCCTATTTGAAAACTATCTACTTTTCGACTTGTTGAATCATCACAGAAAGGGCATTTCTGTCAGTCCCAAATACAAGATTTTCCATAAAAAAGAAAATCAGGTTGCAGAATCAGGCAATGGATATGGACTTGGATTTCACTGGTGCTTCAGGATTTTCTCCTTGGCATGCTGCAAATGAAGCCTTGTTCAGGATCAGACTATATCTGGACCAGATTTTGGACCCTTCAAAGAGATCTGTCTTTCTCAGATACAAATATGAGATTTTTCCTACCAATATTTTGGTAGCTAGATATGCCCTTCTACCAAAGGAAGCTGAAACCCTTTGCTCAGACTCATTGGGTGGTCCTGAAAACTTAGAACGTGTTGTGTGCAAATGCTCTTGGTATCAGAAACCCAGTACATCTTGGATCCAAACAATCTTTTCTGAACTAATTCAGCTTCCAGACAATCCTTCAAATTTTCTGTTTGCTGTAAATGATCCTCCTATCATTATAAAGTTAGTCAGTTATTTTTTTTACTATCAATAAGATTAGGGAGGGGAAACCATTCTTGGCCTTGTTCTAAGATTCAAATATAATGTAATTTTTGATTTTCTTTTATGACATGTATAGTATTTGGATTTTATTGTTTTTACATTTTGTGAATTTTAGGTTATAAAGGCACATCCCGAACATTAAAACATTCTAAACCTGAAGAAAGTGGATAAGGCTATGCGGACAGATGGAGTACATCCATCAGTGCTGAGGGAGATCAGGGAGGTACAGGCTGCATCTCTGACAATCCTATTTAACAACTCACTGGCAACAGGAATAGTTCCAGAGGGCTAAAGGAGGGAAGATGGAGTCCCGCTCCATAGAAGTGGCAACAGGGAGGAGGCTGGCAACTATAGGCCAGTCAGTCTAATGTCAGTAGTGAGGATGCTGATGGAAAAACTATTAAAAGAAAAGCTAGAGGATTTTGAATCCAGCTGGTAACAAGACCTGAGGCAGCACAGTTTCACAAGGGAAGGTCATGTCAGAATAATCTGATCAATTTCTTCAACTGCGTGACCAGGGAAATAGATCAAAATGCAAAAAAGTACAAAACCATGCACATAGGGCACAGAACACCAGGGTGGTGTATAAAATGGAGGGGAAGGAGAGATATTGACAGTCACAAAGCAGGAAACAGACCTTGGGTTATCCGATGTGATGACCTCAAGGTGGCGGGGCAGCACGTCAAGGCAGTAGGCAAAGCCAGCAGGATGCTGGAGTGCATAGGGCGTGGAATCTTCAGCAGAAGGAGAGAGGTGGTGTAACTACTGTATCGATCATTGGTGTGACCCAACCTGGAGTACTGTGTCTAGTTCTTGAGACCACATCTCAGAAAGGACATATATAGGGTAGAGGCTGTCCAGAGGAGGGTAAATAAAATGATGGAGGGCTTATATCATAATCTATTATGAGGAGAGATTGAATGATCTTAATGTGTACACACTGGGAGAGAAGAGGGAGGTGAGGACATGATAGAGACCTATAAGTATGTCACGGGGGTGAACAATGTGAAGGAGGGGAGTATTTTTCAGAAGAGAAAGTGCACCAGAACCAAAGGATATGGAATTAAGTTGAAATGTGGAAATTTAGGAGTGATATGAGGAAGTTCGTCTCCATTGAAAGTGCAGTGGACACTTGGAATAGTCTTTCAGTGGTGATGGTGGGAGCAAAAAGAGTACAGGGTAATCATGCATGGGATAGGCAGAAATGAATCATAGTAAGACAGCAGTGTAGGGATAAAGTATTTCCTCACATCTCTCCTAAATCTACCCCCTCCAGCTTCATAGCATGTCCCCTTGTTCTTGAGCACCTTTTATCTGAAAAAATGACTTCTCTAATGTACCTTATTTGCCCCTGCAAAGTATTTAAAGGTCTCCATTATATCCTCCCTCTCCCTCCTCTGTTCAAAGTTGAACATATTGAGGTCCTTTAGTCTCTCTTCATACGGCTTTTAATGCAGACCCTGCTCCATTTTAGCTGTCCTCCTCTGTACTGACTCCACCCTGTCTATGTACTTCCAGAGATGTGGTCTCCAGAACTGGACACAATACTCTAGGAGGGTCTTACCAGTGATCTATACAGAGGCAACACTGCCTCTCTCTCTTTCTACTGGTGATTCCCCTCTCTATGCACCCCAGCATCCCACTAGCCCTCCCAACTGCCTTATTACACTGCCTAGCCACCTGTTGGTCCCCTGATATGATTACCTCCAGGTCTCTTTCCTACTTGGTGGTTGTCAGTTCCACCCCTTTCATTTTGTTCTCCATCCCAGGTTATTATGCCCAAGTGCATTATTTTGCACTTTGTCACATTGAAAACCAGCTACCATACCCTTTCCCACTCCTCTAGTTTCTCAAGTCTCGGCTCATCGTTTCCACCCCCCCCCGGGTGTCCACCTTATTGCAGATTTTGTTGTCAACTGCAAAGAGGCAGTCCTTCCCTTCCAGCTCCTCTGCGATGTCACTTATGACATTAAAGAGGACCAGTTCCAGCACTAAATGCTGAGGCACCCTGCTGGTCACCCTCCCTTCCTCTGAGTGAATTCGGTTTACATCTACCCTCTGTCATCTATCCCGCATCAAATTTCTTATCCAGTTTATCACCTTTGGACTCACTCCTAAGCTGTCCATCTTGCTTACCAATCTCCTATGTGGGACAATGTCAAAATCCTTATTGAAATCTAGGTAGGCCATGTCCACCACTCAAACTTGATCAAAATCTTTTGTCACCCATTCAAAGAAATCTATCAGATTTGTTTGACATGACCTCCCCCATTTAACCATGCTATTTCAAGTCTTGCAACCTACTGGAGTCCAGATGTTCACAATCCTTTGTTCAGCAGTGATTCCATTAACTTTCTCACCACAAATGCCAGCCTGACTGGCCTATATTTGCCAGTTTCCTCTCTGTTACCACTTTTGTGAAGTGGGACTACATCTGCCCTCCTCCAATCCTCCAGAACCACTCCTGGTTCCAGTGAGCTATTAAATAGAACTGTCAGAGGTACAGCCAGTATCTGCTTGACCTACCTTAATACCCTTGGATGGACCTTATCAGGCCCCATTGCTTTGTCCTCCTTCATAGTAACAAGTCCCTTCAGTACTCTCACCTTCAAAAAAGGACTAGTGTTCTCCTCACTACCTCCAAACCTTTTGTTAATTTTTTGTAAACATTGACCAAAAATATTTGTTCAGCATGTCTGCCTTTTCCCCAGTCCCCCTATGTACAACTCATCTTTCACTTTTTAACCTTACAATCCCACCCTTGGTCTTCCTTTTCTCACTTACATACCTAATAAATGTATTGTCCCCTTTTGTTACCTACTGCACTATTCTCTTGTCACTTTGCACCTTTATGCTCCTTACTGCTTTCCCTGCTTCCCTCTCTTTTCCCTGAAACACCTCCCTATCCTCCACTCTCTGTGTCTCCTTATACCTTCCTAATGCTACCCTTTTAGCCTTTGCCTTTTTTTTTACTCTTTCTTTTTATCCCACCTTACTACCCACTCATCCCACTCCTTTAGACTTGATCATTCCCCCAGTGATCCTCCCACGGAGTCTGCCCCTAGAGTGTCAGGCATATTCCTGTAACCCCCCTTACCTTCCTTCTGGAGTGCCTGCACATTGGGGTCTGCCCATGGTAGATGGTCTGGGAGATTAGGTCAGTCGTCATCTTGGGGTTGAGCGGGGTGTTTTCCGCTTTGCTCCCTTTTGAGTCCCATTACCCCTGAGGGCATCGGCAAGTAGGACTGATGTCCATGCAGATGGCATGCTGATGCACTTCATTGTCAAGTGCCCACAATGTCCTGCCTTCCCTGGTTCCAAAGAACTCACCTGTGCCCCGATGCCCATGCTTCCACAGGCACCGGTGCATCAGGTGCTCAAAGCACCCAGGAACCCAGCCCTGGAGGAGGAGAGCATCCGTTGGGATGCTCAATCCTCCTCTGCCCCTCTGATCCCTGGTGGCCTGAGTCCATTCCCAAACCCAGTTCGCCGGCATGGTGCGAGGTGTGGCATCCAGCCTCTCAACCCTCAACGCCACTGGGCCGGGTAGCCTTTACCTTTTTAGCCACATCTTTCAAGAATCATAACGGCCTCTTTTTCCTCTTGCTTTTGCTGACGTGTTTGACACAGAAGTTTGTTGCTTTTACTATGCTCCTTTTTATCTTCACCCACTGTTCCTCCATCCCACCCAGTCCACCCCCGCCAGTTCATCCTTGAGGCATTTACACCTCTTTATAAAATCTGCCCTTCTGATGTCCATGACTCTCACCCTTGTGTGGTTCAGTTATACAGCTGTCCTTATATTGAATCACACCATACAGTGATCACAGACCCCCAAGTGGCCTCCCACCTTTACATCTGCAACACTGTCCCTGTTAGTACCAGGTCTAGTATTGCCTCATCACGAGGAGGTTCACTGACTACTTGCCTGAGGAATACCCCCTGCAGAGAGTCCAGGATGTTCTTGATTGTAGCTGAAGCCACTGCTTGGAGGCTCCATTCTATATCTGGTAGGTTGAAGTCCTCCACCAGAAGTACCTCAGCCATTCTGCCATCTTGCCAGCAGCTTCCACAAGTACCTTATGTAATTCCAAACCCCTCTTCTTTTTACTAATTGGTGAATTGCATAATGTAGAGTATCCTTTGAGTTTTATTATTGTTGCTGTAGGTAGACAAATAATTATGCACCTGACTGAGGAGTGTATGTTGTGCAACACTCTAAACAGTAAAATATATAAAGCCCTGATGACTGCCTGGGTAGTTCTACTCCACAAATATCTGCATTAAGGCATTTAGGTTGTAATACAGACCTGCTGTTATCCTCCTCCTGACCATGAAGCATTGAGAGACGAAGTCAAGGCATGTAAATCCATGTTTTCAGGAAGAGGGTTGTGCCTCACAGGCTGATGGTAGCTCTGTAAGAGACCCCCAGCTGCTGTGTCCAATCAGTTTCAGAACTAGGAGGAACAACTGAATGTCATGGACCCAATTTGCAAAACATTGGGACTGATGCAAAGGGCTTGCATCAAGGAGAAATGGTGCAAAGAGCTAATTGTGCCACACCTTGCTCCAGTCCCAATTTCGTAATGCATCCTGTGCCACTGAGGGAACCATCTGTGCCAACTGGGATCACATCATCCTTGTGACATCTGCACCAATGCGCCATGGCAGTAGGCGGCCTGTGCTAGGGCAGTGCTGCACTATCCCCTACAGTGAGATTTCGAAAGCCCTGCCAATAGGCACATGGACCCTGCACTTAGACCAGCCTAGAGCTGGGCGAACATCCTGTGCACCACCGCCAGAGCCATTGCTGGGTGGAGGTGACCCTGTGCCCCCTTGGTGAAGGCACCTTCACAGCCCCCAACACCTGCCAAACCACCACTGGAGCAGTTATCAGTCTATGGCAAGTAGGATCCCTCTAAGTCCCCCCTCCATGGTGATACAGGTGAGACTGCCCCCCTTCACAGACCTCTACTATCTAGTGGTGGCAGTAGACTGGGCTCATCAGAAGCTGTTGCCAGACCTCATCATGATCCAGCCCACCTTCCGTGAGGCATATGCCATCCAGCACAATGCACCAGCCACCTGGGTGACCAGTTGGCAGGTCAATTAATCACCTGTGCACCATTTGTTCGGCATACGATTCAGCTTGCAGCAAACTTGGGGACTTGGTGCCAGGACTTTGTTCTTTCAAAATCAAGTGCAGTGTTCCTGGCACACCTGAGCTTGCCACAAGTGGCAGTTTGGTGAATGATGCATCAATCTAAGGGGCTCATTGAAAACTGAGCCCCACGTCTGTACCAAACAAGTGATTGTCTAGAAGTGTGATAGGAGAAATCACTTGATTTTTTTAGGGTCCTACAAAATAGGAATGATCACAAGGTAGAGTCTGGATTGTTTGTAATCCTGTTCTGTTTGTAATCTACAAAAGTGGCTTGAAAGAAGAAAACTGGGGCTACGGAACTGTTTTCAAATGACTAGCTCATCCTTTGAAATGATAAATATGCTGGCGTGGGGGTACTTACATGAGGATTCATCTGTTCTGGGTACATGATTAGAATTGTGTATGTAATAGTAAGAAGCTTCAGAGAGTTCCTCTCTGTGATCAGCCTAGAGGGATGCAGATGAAAGACTGAGGAATCTTGGGGAGTTGGGGGAATTGAAGAGATCAACTTTCAAAAACCCTGATGGATGTGTGCATCAGTTTACAAGGAGAAGCCAGAATGTAACTGCGATTACTTCAGAGTGCTATGAAGTGTGCCGCATTTATTGACAAATTTCTCTCAGACGTACAGCATACCAATTAATAACTAGGGAAGTGAATGAAACTAGGGGGAACCAAAAGAATAGAGAGCCTTGTGCCTCTGTCTCTGCTAAACCTATTTCATACAGTTCAGCCTAGACAAGAGCAACTACAGTGCCCAGGTTTGTCCTCTCAATATTTACTTTTAATTATGTAGGGTGCATTTTATTTGAATGGCTTTGGCTTGGGAAAATATCAAGTGCAAACATTTTGCGTCATAGCCAAGTGTCACTGCTAACATATCAATTCAGATCTCACCTTAACACCCACCTGTTTTTCACAGCTCTTAATTGCTGGTGCTGACTGTTGTCCCACCCCCACTGAATTGCACTTTAGTTTTGCAGATTTGCAAGCAGCTATTTTTAGCAATTATAAATAACCATGTTATCTGCTAAATGTATTTAACGCCTTCCTTTATGCCTCATTTTTTTTCTTTTCTTATTAACACTGCTTATCCAAAATCTATGTTAACATCAACCCACATAAACTATTTTTTTTTTATTTATCAGGATCCTTCTTAGGAAATACCTGTTACAGACTACATTTGCATCTTATTGTACAATCCTGTAACATGATAATCATATCTAGGCAAAAGTGTTGTATGTGATTATATACAACCTTGAGTTCATTCTCATAAACACTATTATTTTACTTACATGGTGTAAGTCAGCAGCAACTATATTGAAATATTTTAAATCATTGCTCAGGCTTAGTCACTCCAAGGCAGATTTTAGAGTTTTTACAAAATCCTTCAGTAAGTAAAGTCTTTAAAATGTGATCTTTGCAGTTTCCGTGTTATTTTTGTGACAAATCTACACTCGGCATTTTTTCAATGAAGACCAGTTTTCGCATTGTGGATTTTGTTTCCATAATATGCACTTACTGGGCCCTATGCACAATACCTACATGCCATGTATATGCAGTGCATAGACATCACTAAATTACAAAGCCACATGGCAGGTGTCTGACTGGACCACGGTGTCATGCACACAAGGGGCAGAAAAGGGGCATGCACTAGCCCCAGGCTGCAAGTAGCACTGTACACTGGCCCAAGGGGGGGGGGACTGAGAGTGGGGCCAAACTCTGTGTCATGCATGACAGCACGAAGTGACAGAGGAGGGGGTGCATTCTATGCCCACAGGTATCCTGCTGTAGTTGCAACATGCCCCCCTCCATCTGGTATATAGAGGCCCAATGGGGCAAGTGGCTGCCCCTATTATGCAGTCCTCATTCTAGCATACTGCAAGGGTTGGGAGCCACCAGTTAGCAGCTTACCATAGTGCATGGACCCCCACCTGTACAGGAGATAACTGTACCCACACTCCCTCTCCACATGAAGCAGGGATTCCAGCCTGCCATGAAGATGAACATCCAACTGGATGCCCTCCTGTGTCCTTCCGCCACCTCAGTCCCTGTCCCAGTTCTGAATGTTATTCAAAATTAGCCAATTAGGCAGTGCATCAATGACCAGTACATTGGCTCGGGCCTGCACTTTATTTAAAGTGAGCCAATCAGGCAATGCGCTATATTGTAAAAGACAGCCAACTTTAGTAATTAGCATTTTAGATTAGCACCTCAATTGATGGGAGGGCCACCTTGCCGATTAGTAACTGAGTTTAACTTCACACCAGAGCTCTGATTTGAAAGACCAAGAGACCCCCACTCCCCATTTGGTAAAAAATAAGTAAGTAGCCATTTGAGGCAGAAAGCACATTCAATGATTTTTAATTGGGGGAGTTGCACTGTATCTTTTGTTTCCTGTCCCCATTGAACACCAGCATGCATGTTGGACAGAGCCACGAATGGTGTTCTTGAATGGTACATTGGTGCATGCCTCTGTGGGGGAATGCCTGATCAAGTACTCACCTTAACGCACACCTGGCCCACCATGGTACATAAGCCGCTCAGTGAAAAAGACTACTGATGTGTGAAGTTACCAAAATTCACTTTGTGAAATTTTGCAAACAATTTCTGTAACATCACACCATCACTAACAGGTACCTAGAGCAGCTGCTCATTAGGACATAAGAAGAATTGAAATTGACTGAACATTCCAACTTGTTACACTAATGAAAAGTTTGGTAAATAACTTTAGGAAAGGCAACTTCTGTTTAACCCCTAAAACCTGACACAGACTAGCTGTTTACAGCAGATCTTTCCATGGGATTGCACAGAATCCACTGGGGCCACCTGATAAAAGAAAGACAAAGCCTTTGCAAGTGGAACATAGCAACAGTGCAATTGTAACACTTTGCAGCAGTACCTTTTTTACTGCATGCAGCTACCTGTACAAAAGTACCCTATCTGTGATGGTT
The DNA here is from genome assembly GCA_016271365.2 of Neoceratodus forsteri. Classification (NCBI taxonomy): domain Eukaryota; kingdom Metazoa; phylum Chordata; order Ceratodontiformes; family Ceratodontidae; genus Neoceratodus; species Neoceratodus forsteri. The sequence goes on from CM028129.1 coordinate 33,614,502, forward strand.
TTTCATCTTGATAACAATCATCTAAGATAGAAAAAGGTCAAGAACCTTTGCAACTGCCCCACACTATTGGGTGGCAATAGTATTTTATAAAATAGGTTGAAATGTCCTGCTTCCTGATTGGCAAGACAAGTTCTGAGAACCATATCCCAATTCTCCACAACAGCACAGGTTTGAGAAAGTTCAGGCAGCGGGATTTGGAATTTGGGAACTCACATACAGAATTCTTGAGTCACTTCCCTCATTCCTGTCACAAACACTCCTTTACTAAAATACAAAAACCTACTACTGGACCTTAAAAAATTAAATTGCACTAAATTAAATAAAATATTGTTAGTAAATAATTGAATTTTCTTTACTCTCATGAGCCCCTCCTTCCACACACACACAAATTTAAAAACTCAAGTACTGTTCTGTTTTTCCATTGCTGGTGTTTCTTTGAAGATCATAAAAATCTTCTCCTCTACTTACCAGTTTGCTGAGAACTCCCTGCTCCCTACCCTGCAACAGAGGTTCTGGCTCCACTTGAGGCATATGTATGTGTGCGTGTGTATGTGTGTGTGTGTGTGTGTGTGTTCCATGTTACCATGCCTTGTGTGTAGGAGGGAGAGGAAGGAGTAAGATTTCTACTATTGGAATATTGTAGAGATTTGAATTATTGTGTTCTATGGTAAACAATTACACAATGCATTGAATCTGTAGAAGACAGATGACTGACAAGTGAAAACCATCTGTGTAGGGACAATTTAGCATGTTTTAGTAATAGTTTATTAGATTGTTTATAGCTGTTAAAACTTTAAGGGTGTATATTTTTTAAAAGTTGCCTATGGACCAACTTTATAAGTGCAATAAGACTCTTCAGGGCATTAGTTTTACTGGTTTTATCACATTTCTAATGGCTGAAGGCACTCAAGACAAAACAAGCAGCAAACACCAAGTTAGCGGCTGAGCTGTGCAGAAAAAAGAGAAATAAATCACGATACTTACAAATTGTGTTGCAGAGCTGGTTGGTTTATTTGCAGTGGACAAGAGAAGCTCCCAAGTTTTGGATCAAACGGGGTCTATATAGATACTGCAGGTAGTGAAAAATGGGCAGATTGGGTGGGCAAAGCAGTCCTTATCTGCCGACAAATTTTATGTTTCTGTGTAAGTGCAACAGGATTTTTAACATCATCCTGAATAGGCAGACTGGACCTCAATTCAATGCCTTATCCAAAAGGGATCACCTCAGGAGGGCAGTATTTCCCACACACTGCACTACTGTGCCAGTATTAGGATTTAGTCCAAGTTCCAGATGTGGGGCTGGAACCAACAACATTCCAATCTCTCTGCAGTGGAGGCAAGTGGGCAACCTGCTGAGCCACTCACTGCCATGACTTTTGGTTGAGTTTTTTTTTTTTTATCTTATAGGGGATAAAAGTCTAGCAATTGTTTTATTTATTTATTTATTGTGTGTTTTGCAAAATGTTCTGAAAATATTTCTCCACTTACACCCATCCATTTTTGTAGCTACAGTAGATATGTTAACATTTGCATGTGCACCTTTCTTGGAAGGGCAATAGATGCTATTCAATGGGAGGGAGTTTCTCAAGTACATTTTAGGTTACAGGGGTTCATAAATGTCAGATTTAATTATCCATGCAAGTTAGTGAACATTTTCTAAAATCTGGATATTTATATGTCTGCTGCTATCACAGGCATACACCCAACATTTGGCTTGCATACCCAATATCAGTGTGTCCAGGAATCTAAGAAAGTTGGAGGAAGTTGTTTTAGTAGTTTAAAATTTACAGTGGAACCTTTGCAGATTGCTAATTGGGAAAATTTACTTACACATTCACAAAACCATAATAAGATATGAATTAGAATTCCACTTATGGAATTTAATTTTAACAAACACACTTTTTCCCACTGAATCCATTTAGCTGTGCCAATCATTTTGCAGTCCTGTAGCTTCTTTTTGGTGACTATTGTGTTCCCCTACCCTGCTTGTTTTATTTGAGCTTGACTGGATGAACTCAGGAAACTTACCTGCCACATTGGTTCCTAAATGTTTTTCACAGATACCCTCTGTTCAAAGGAGGTCTACCTACTCTTGTCCTGTAGGACTCATTCTTTTGGAATAGCTAGAATTTCTTTTTATATTTTGGTCACTGCCCCCGAGCCTCCATTTGGAGGTCAGCCCTGCTCCGTCTGCTGTCATTCCGTGCCTGGACTTGTCCCCCTGGGTGGGGCCAGCTGGTGGGATCCCCTCCAATGGACACTATAGACAAGCCCCAGCTTACACCCTAGGTCGGGGCCACGGGAGTGGGACCTCCCCCATCAATGGACATTTGTGGCAGTGGAGGCAGCACAGAGTGTCATACCTGGCAGCCGTCTTTTTTGTAAATGCTGGATCCTTGCTGGCAGGGATATGCAATGACTTCCAGCATCCACCCTACCCCCCCTTAAGTATTGGCACTGGCAGCAGCAGTATCCCCAGCCTCTGCCAGGGGTCTGTAAAGTGCTGGGCACTCTTCCCCTTCCCCCCCTGGAGAAGAAGAGCAGTCCCCAGGATGGTCAATCCTTCTACCCCCTCCAGCCCTCCAACTCCTGAGTCTATAACCAAACCCGGGATGTCGGCACTGCAAGCAGATGCCTTGCTACTGCGCCAGCTGGCCAGCCATATAGCTAGAGTTTCTACTTCTGGTGGCCCAGCCATTTTAACCCCTCCAGGTCTCTGAAAGTACCTCTAAATTCTGAACTTCCAGTGTACTGGGCTCTCACCTGGTACCCTCTTAGACCAGTCACTTTTGTGAAGTGTTATTCTCATATGAACTTTTCTAAGTCAGAATTGTCCCTATATGCTCCCTTTCTCTAAATGGGTGTTTGCTATTCTTTTGCTGCTCAGCTGTGTTGCCCTTCCCTTGGTGAACCCACACATCCAACTTCTACTACTGCTGACACTTGCATTATCTACCTCCCTACTTTAAATCCTCATGGGCAGACTAAATAGGCCAAGTGGTCCTTAAGTGCCGTAAAAATTCTGTTTCTATGTTTCTATGTTGACTTCCATTTCCATGACATGCTCATACTCCATCCCTCCTGGCAGATCTGCATTGCATCTTGATTTGGCTGTGGATCACATCCAATGGACTCCGTGTGACTGGCATTAGCATTATGATCCTGCCATGCCCCTCCATCACTTCTGCTACAGTGGCTCCCAACATCATGTTCTATCATGGCTACATCCAGATGCTTCTGTCACAATGGCCTCAGTTGCAACTAGTTGTAATGCTTGGTATCACATGGTGCCACTGTTTTCAAATGCAAAAAACATACATTGTTATCTGCAGGGCAGTTAAAAAGTCAGTAGGTGGCATTATACAGAAAGAATGCTTTGCATATGTGTGTCCCCCACAAGCCATTTAGTATGTGCACTTTAGCTGTTAGCTGGCAAATTGCAAAAAGACATGCAAATGCAAAGAGATGGCCTTGACAATTGGTGACGGTTCTTCACTGAAGATACTAATTGACCTGAGGGTACCTGATGCTGGGCACCACATTACTTTTACTATGGACCCCCTATGACTGATACTTGTTTACCAATCTGGTCAACTTTTTCCTTCCTCCATGGCAGCTTAAGTGTACGGCTGGACAAAATGCATGGATATGGCATCCAGAAACGTATCACAATATTCCTCAGTTTTGGCTAAAGCTCACGAAATCCAACTTTCATTACTGATGCTATTTTGTCATTTTTGGCTGCTTATCACTTGGCCATCCTTTATGTAAGAGATTAGAAAGCTGACACAGTCAGCCTCATTTTTAATGTCTATAAATCTACCAAAACCGGTAGTATTGCACTGTGCAGTTTTCGTACTTGTGAAATTAAATTAAAACATTCCTGACTATTTAGTAGATTATAACTCAACCCCTTCAAAGGGAAACAGTCAGCACCAAGGGCCCCACTCAAGTGTGGGTCTGGTCCCAATGTGCACTTTGTGTGCAAAAACATTTTGGTTCACTTCCTGTTTCCTGTAGTACGGTGGAGTGCAACAGACTCATTTTACTTAGTTGTAGGCTGACATTTTCTTTTACTACAAAACCCAGAATTCCCTACATCTGACATTACAGCAGTAGGCAGCAGTCGTAGATTCAATAGCATGCAGTGAGTGCAGCCTGCACGAGTGTGCCTGTCCGATGCATGCTTGAAGCCCACTACTGTTTTCACCCCCACCATCTCTGGTGGAAGACTGTTCCAGGTATTGACCACTCTTTCAGTGAAGAAGTATTTCCTTATATCCCTCCTAAATTCTCCCTTCTAGCATCACTGCATGCCTCCTTGTTCTTGTGCACCTTTACTTCTTAAAAATACTCTTCTCCTGTACCTTATTTACCCCTGTGAGGTATTTAGAGGTCACTGTCTTGTCTCCCTTACTTCTTGTCTTCCATCATGTACGTTATGAAATCACTTTGTCTCTCTTCAGAGAGGGAACATGATTGGGACATTCAAGTACTTGAAAGGGATAAATAAGGTTGATAAGGAGAGTCTCTTTAAACTGAGTGGCAACCATATCACAAGAGGCACAGTCTTAAGCTGGAGGGTGGAAGTTTTAGGAGGGAGGTCAGGAAGCAGTTCTTCACAGAGGGGGTGGTGGACACTTGGAATGCGCTGCCAAAAGAGGTCATCTCATTGAAGATGGTGGGCAGCTTTAAGAGAGGCTGGGATAGGCATAGGGGGAAGGTAAGAATCATGGGTAGGGAGGATGGGAGGAGTGGAGAGGGAGGGCAGGAACATTAGCTCAAGCTGTGGACCCTGCAGTACAAGCAGACTTGATAGACCAAATGGCCTTCTTCTGCTGGCTTCTTCGTATGTTCGTATATGATGCAGTCCCTGCACCATTTTGGTTGCCCTGCTCTGGACCACCTCTACCTTATGTGACTCTGGACCAGCTCTACCCTGTGTACAGTATATCCTTCCTGAGATGCGGTCTCCAGAACTGGACAACAGTACTCCAAGTGGGTGAAGCTGAAGAACTTAGCAATGGCGGGCCACTTCACACAGTTCTATATGATGTTGAAAACTTTGCATGTACATATGTAGAACCAGTTTGTTAGTTCTCATTAATAACTGGATTTGGTCATTGTTGTCACACCATTTTTGTCATTGGTAGCTTTCTGTTACCACAGTTTGGTTCTGTATAGAGTACCATCATGGATTTCTAATCTCAACTTCTTGTTACCCCTTTCCCTGGGTTGCACCTCAAAATGAGATCTGCTCAGTGTTCCTTTCCCCATTACTGATTTTCAAGTTAATAAATCAATACAATAAAAATAAAACCCTTGCTGCAGTACTGATTACAAGGACAACCTATGGTATCCTCTTCCCATCCATACAGAACTGTGTCATCCACATACATGTACTACATGAAAATCCTCAGTGGAGTGTGCGAACAGGAGACTGCAGGCTGACGCTCACAATATGGGACAGCCAGAACCAAAATGGCACAATCCAAACAAAAGGAGATGCGGCACACAGGAGCTGGATGCAAACAAGTAATACATCTGACTGACTCTGGCCAGCTAGTACATCCACTACCCCCCTCTTTCCCCTCAACCTTTAATCCCTACAACCTCCCAAGCAACACTATAGACTCCTGACAGACTTCTCTCCCTCTCCCACTTTCCTGATAGTATGATCACTGTGCTTACAATTCTAGTATCTAATGCTTAGCTACTCTTCCCAGTATATACTTGAATAGCTCAACTATTGTACCCTGCACATGTATACATTAAGTATTGTACCAAAATGCATTTTACTCCATGCTTCTTAATTGACCTGTATCTCACTGTGGTGTTATTGTACTTTGCTCATGTATACATTAATTAATGTACCAAATGTTTGTACTTCATGTTATTTCTAATTGCATCTTGTATATCACTGTGTTGTTATGCCTATCTATTGTATCACGACGTGGAGTCTTTGAAAAGGAGTCTTTGACTCAAAGGATTGTAATTCCAATTTTCCTAAATAAATGAAATAAAAATAAATTTATTCTGACGCAATAGCCAAATTACAGCAAAGCAGCTCCAAACACAGCAAATAACACAGGAGGTACTACCCCAGCACTTCGACTCTAATAATGAGTCTTCCTCAGGGGGTGTGGCACATAGGAAGACACCACCCTTTTATACATGTCATGACATTTAGAAAAAAAAATATGTAGTAGAGACACCTCGCACAAGACCATAATTATCAAATTACAAACATACAAAATGTGTGGATTTTCTCCTACTTAGCTATGTTCCCTAAAATAAATGTGGAGAACAAACACCCTACATAAAGATATTTAATTCTATTTAAAGACATAATTTGTCGCGTATGAGCTACTCAAATGGCACTCAATAATTTAAAGGGAACAGGACAAATAAGAGGAAGCTAAAATAATAATAACAAAAAATATAAATGAACACAGAGAACAGGTCACTGGCTTCCAATACATGGCAACAGTGTTAGGGATCACTCTGTTAACACTCGTATAAAGAAGACTCATTATTTGAGTCGAAGAACTGGGGTAGTGCTGTCTCTATTATTTGCTGTGTTTGGAGCTGCATTCCTGTAATTTGGCTATTGTGCCAGAATAAATTTGTTACTTGTTTGCATCCAGCTACTGTGTGCCACGTCTCCTTTTGTTTGGATTGTACAGTACATGTTCTACATGAAAGGACCATGTATGCATATGCCTTTGTCATTGTCATTCATATATAAGGAAAGGAATAGTTGTCCCTGCACTGAACCTTGAGAAATTCCCATCCCCTTAGCAGGCAGGAGTGTACATCCCTCACTGCTACAAATTGTTCCCTGTCAGTTAAGTATAATTCCATCAATCTCGGATTCATTTGGATTAAGCAAACAGATACTTTATTAGATAAAGGGGGTCTTGTTTAAGTAAAAAAAAAAGAAGAAAGTCACTGTGTGTTTCTCTGAGGAAGGGGGCTGTATCAACTTAATTTACTGAGGCTGAGCAGAGGATGAATCTAATTGGGGTGTGGCTTAGCAGTTTAGGAGTACAAAAGCAGGTGTCTCCAATTATAGCTTCCTGCTGTTTTTGACAGAAGAGAACTTTGGTTTCAGAGTAAGAAACAGCAGTCTAGAACAACAGATTTTTTACTGATAAATCACATCTATCTCATCAGGAGTCAGTACCTGTTTGGATTAAGCAAACATATACTTTGTTAGAAAAGGAGGTCTCATTTAAGTAAAAAAAAGAAGAAAGTCACTGTGTGTTTCCCTGAGGAAGGGGGCTGTATCAGCTTAATTTACAGAGACCAAGCAGAGGGTGAATCTAATTGGGGGTGAGGCTTAGCAGCTTAGGAGTACAAAAGCAGCTGTCTCCAATTACAGTTTCCTGCTGTTTTTGACAGAAGAGAACTTTGGTTTCAGAGCAAGAAACAGCAGTCTAGAACTACAGATTTTTTACTGATACCTTAGTTCTATCTCAGCAGGAGTCTGTATCTGTTTGGATTAAGCAAACAGATACTTTATTAGAAAAATGGGGTAACGTTTAAGTAAAAAAAAAAAAAGAAGAAAGTCACTGTGTGTTTCTCTGAGGATGGGGTCTGTATCAGCATTATTTACAGAGGCCAAGCTGAGGATGGATCTAATTGACGGTGTGGCTTAGCATCTTACGAGTACAAAAGCAGATGTCTCCAATTACAGCTTCCTGCTGTTTTTGACAGAGGAGAACTTTGGTTTGAGAGCAAGAAACAGCAGTTCAGAACTACAGATGTTTTTCTGATAAATCACTGCTGTCTCAGCAGGAGTCCGTACCTGTTTGGATTAAGCAAACAGATACCTTGTTAGAAAAAGGGGGTCTCATTTAAGTAAAAAAAAAAGAAAGTCACTGTGTGTTTCTCAGAGGAAGGGGACTGTATCACCTTAATTTACTGAGGCCAAGCAGAGGGTGAAACTAATTGGGGGTGTGGTATAGCAGTTTAGGAGTACAAAAGCGGGTGTTTCCAATTATAGCTTCTTGCTCTTTTTGACAGATGAGAACTTTGGTTTCAGAGTAAGAAATAGTAGTCAGGAACTACAGATTTTTTACTGATTCAATCAATCAATCAATCAAAATCTTTATTTAATCAGGCGAACATCATTGAGCATAGCTCATTTACAAGATGGACCTGAGTGGTCAAGAAGTGCAAGTGTTAATACATTGACAAGTGTAGCATAAACAGTAATACAATGACAGTGGTAACATAAACAGTAATACAATGACATAAGTGCTAATATATAACAATTTACATATGTACACGGCACATTAAAACTATTAATCTGTGAGACAGAAGGCAATGGACGCATCAGGAGTAATATGTAGATTATAGGACCTAGCAGGCATTTTGAGGGTGAATCTTGGGACTGGAAACAGGAGTTTTATCAGCATATAGGAACATGAAAAAAGAAAGGGGGGGTAGGTAGGGCCGGGGTTTAGGCCTTGTGGAAGCAGTTGCAGAGTTCTGGGAATAGGGTGAATAATCTTTTGAAGGATATTAAGGGTAGGAGGTTATTTAGCTTCATGTTTTTTTGGAGGAATTCCAAACAATTGCTAGTGAGTAGCTGATAGCAGCCCTCCCAAACTGGGTGCAGACATTGGGGACCTTAAGAATGATAATTTTGCTGATCCTTAGGTTGTATGGCCTAGAAGTAATTTGAGTAAAACAGTCTGAGATATAGGTAGGTAGCTTGCCTGATAAGGCTTTGAATATCCAAATTGCAGCATTCTATTTCTTCTGTGTTGTAATGATGTCCAGTTAACTGCCTTATAAAGGGAGCAATGATGGGTGCTGAAGGAATGTCAGTAATGAATCTAATGGACCTGTGGTATAGGGTGTCCAGTTTATTTAAGAGGGGAGTGAACAATGTCCGTACAGAAAGTCAGCATAGTCAATGAGGATAGGAATGAAGCCTGGATTAATCTTTTTGGAGTCTCTGTTGAGGTAGTGCTTTATTCTAAAAAATAAACCAAGCCTTTGTCTCAGTTTCTTTAGTAGCTCCTCAATATGGACAGAATAGTCAAGCTTGTTATCAATCCAGACTCCAAGGTATTTGAAGTTATCAATGAATTCCAGCTTCTCCAAGTAAGGTGGTTAGTTGTAGGGTGGTGGATGGTGGGGTAGTAGCAGAGCAACTCTTTGAGGTAAAGAACATAGCTTTTGTTTTTTTGGCATTTAGAAGTAGTTTTTTATCTAGTAGGTTGTATTGTAGGATGGAAAATTCAGATTGTAGCAGTTCACAGGCTTTAGATAATGAAGGATTGCTAACATATAATACAGTATCATCAGCAAACAGATGGATGTTGGATTGAGTGAGGTTGGCATCAATATTATTAATATAGATGGCAAAGAGGATGGGGCCAAGAATAGAGCCTTGTGGTACACCTCTTAATAGTGGTTTTAAGGTGGATAGGTAGTTTCCATTTTTTACCAGTTGTGACCTATCTCATAGATAGCACTTGAACCAATTGAGTGAAGGGGGATCCAACCCTAGTGAGCCAAGGGAGGTGATTAATGATTCATGGTCCACTGTGTCAAATGCTTTGCTCAAATCCAAGAACACAGCACAGGTACTGTTCTTCTTATCCATAGCAATCTGCCAGTCGTTGGTTACTTTGGCTAGGGCCGAAATGGTGCTATGCCTTGATCTAAATCCTGATTGTGCAGTATTTAGGAGGTTATTGTTATCCAGGTAGTCCCTTAATTGTGAGTTTACTAACTTTTCGAGCATCTTGGATAGAACTGATAGGATGGAAATGGGCCTGTAATTATTATGATTAATCACATCTATCTCATCAGGAGTCAGTACCTGTTTGGATTAAGCAAACATATACTTTAATAGAAAAAGGGGGTCTCATTTAAGTAAAAAAAGAAGAAAGTCACTGTGTGTTTCTCTGAGGAAGGGGGCTACATCAGATCAATTTACTGAGGCAGAGCAGAGGTTGAATCTAAGTGTGGGTGTGGCTTAGCAGCCTAGGAGTACAAAAGCAGGTGTCTCCAATTACAGCTTCCTGCTGCTTTTGACAGAGGATAACTTTGATTTCAGAGCAAGAAACAGCAGTCCAGAACTACATAATTTTTGGTGATAACTTACCTCTATCTCAGCAGGAGTTTGTACCTGTTTGGATTAAGCAAACCGATACTTTATTAGAAAAAGGGGGTCTCATTTAAGTACAAAAAAGAAGAAAGTCACTGTGTGTTTCTCGGAGGAAGGAGGCTGTATCAGCTTAATTTACTGAGTCAGAGCAGAGGGTGAATCTAATGGGGGGTGTGGCTTAGCAACTTACAGTGGTAGCCAAAGATATTGCAAGCTATTTTCAGATATTTTGCAAAATTTCTGAAGAGCTTCCCTCTGCTGCCCCTACTGTTTAAATGGGAAAAGCATCACATATTTCTGGGAATATGATTGAAATTTCAGGAAATAGCTGGCAGTGTCTGTAGCTACTACTGTAGGAGTACAAAAGCAGGTGTCTCCAATTACAGCTTCCTGCTGTTTTTGACAGAGGAGAATTTTGGTTTCAGAGCAAGAAACAGTAGTCTAGAACTACAGATTTTTTACTGATAAATCACTTCTATCTCAGCAGGAGTCAATACCTGTTTGGATTAAGCAAACAGATACTTTATTAGAAAAAGGGGGTCTCATTTAAGTAAAAAAGAAGAAAGTCACTGTGTGTTTCTCTGAGGATGGGGGCTGTATCAGCATAATTTACTGAGGCAGAGCAGAGAGTGAATCTAATTGGGGCTATGGCTTAGCAGCCTACAAGTACAAAAGCAGGTGTCTCCAATTACAGCTTCCTGCTACTTTTGACAGATGAGAACTTTGGTTTCAGAGCAAGAAACAGCAGTTTAGAACTACAGATTTTTTACTGATAAATCACTTCTATCTCAGCAGGAATCTGAACCCATTTGGATTAAGCAAACAGATACTTTATTAAAAAAGGGAGTCTCATTTAAGTAGAAAAAAGAAGAAAGTCACCGCATGTTTCTCTGAGGAAGGAGGCTGTATCAGCTTAATTTACTGAGGCTGAGCAGAGGTTGAATCTAATTGTGGTTGTGGCTTAGCAACTTAGGAGTACAAAAGCAGGTGTCTCCAATTACAGCTTCCTGCTGCTTTTGACAGAGGAGAACATTGATTTCAGAGCAAGAAACAGCAGTCTAGAACTACAGTTTTTTACTGATAACTTACCTCTGTCTCAGCAGGACTCAGTACCTGTTTGGATTAAGCAAACAGATATTTTATTAGAAAAAAGGGTATCTTATTTAAGTAAAAAAAAATAAGAAGAAAGTCACTGTGTGTTTCTCTGAGGATGGGGGCTCTATCAGCATAATTTACTGAGGCCGAGCAGAGTGTGACTCTAATTGGGGGTGTGGCTTAGCAGCTTATGAGTAGAAAAGCAGGTGTATCCAATTAAAGCTTCCTGCTGCTTTTGACAGAGGAGAACTTTGGTTTCAGAGCAAGAAACAGCAGTTTAGAAATACAGATTTTTTACTGATAAATCACTTCTATCTCAGCAGGAGTCCGAAACTGTTTGGATTAAGCAAACAGAGACTTTATTAGAAAAAGGGGGTCTCATTTAAGTAAAAAAAAAAAAGAAGAAAGTCATGGTGTGTTTCTCGGAGGAAGGGGTCTGTATCAGCTTAATTTACTGTGTCAGAGCAGAAGGTGAATCTAATTGGAGGTGTGGCTTAGCAGCTTACAGTGGTAGCCACAGACATTGCAAGTTATTTTTAGATATTTTGCAAAATTTCTGAAGAGCTTCCCTCTGCTGCCCCTACTGTTCAAATACAAAAAGCATCAGATATTTCTGGTGAATATCACAGAAATTTCAGGAAATAGCTGGCAGTGTCTGTGGCTACTACTGCAGGAGTACAAAAGCAGGTGTCTCCAATTACAGCTTCCTTCTGTTTTTGACAGAAGATAACTTTGGTTTCAGATTAAGAAACAGCAGTCTAGAACTTCAGATTTTTTACTGATAAATCACATCTATCTCAGCAGGAGTCAGTACCTGTTTGGATTAAGCAAACAGATACTTTATTAGAAAAAGGGGGTCTCATTTAAGTAAAAAAAAGAAGAAAGTCACTGTGTGTTTCTCTGAGGAAGGGGGTTGTATCAGCTTAATTTACTGAGGCCGAGCAGAGCGTGAATTTAATTGGGGATGTGGCTTAGAAGCTTAGGAGTACAAAAGCAGGTGTCTGCAATTACAGCTTCCTGTTGTTTTTCACAGAGGAGAACTTTGGTTTCAGAGCAAGAAACAGCAGTCTAGAACTAGAGATTTTTTACTGATAACTTACCTCTATCTCAGCAGGAGTCAGTACCTGTTTGGATTAAGCAAACAGATACTTTATTAGAAAAAGGGGATCTCATTTAAAGGGACACTATCAACCCCCTTAGGCCTCAAAGTGCCCCTAGTACAAAAAACACATTTTATGATTGCCAACTTTCTGTAAAGATTGTTGATGTAGCTGATAGTTTGATTCTGACTCTTATTTTCTTTAAAAAAGTAAAAAACAGACTGCCAAACATATTGGTGTTATCACACCAAAACAGGTTTGTTTACACTCCCTGATCAACTCCAAATGTATCATTCCTGGACTTGGGAACACCCACAAAACAGTCTAGCCCCTCATGATGCAGTGGGAGTTTAGAAGGCTACTGCTTTATGAGTGAGTGCACTGTTTGGGTGTGTTTCTAATACTAAGGAAGTATGCAGTAAGAACAGAACCAGGATTGTAAACAAAAACAAAGTTGCTTATAAATATACATTGCCATGCATTTCAGTTCTATTAAACAAGGAGCCAGACAAAACAAACAGCAACATCAGTGAATTTTAGAGAGGGTAAGCAATTATAAAATGTGGGGTTTCAACTAGAAATAATATGATGAAAAACAGGCTGACAGTGTCCCTTTAAGTACAAAAAAGAAGAAAGTTACTGTGTGTTTCTCTAAGGAAGGGGGCTGTATCAGCTTAATTTATTGAGTCAGAGCAGAGGGTGAATCTAATTGGGGGTGTGGCTTAGCAGCTTACAGTGATAGCCAAAGATATTGCAAGCTATTTTCAGATATTTTGTGAAACTTAAGAAGAGCTTCCTTCTGCTGCCCCTACTGTTTAAATGGAAAAAGCATCAGATATTTCTGGGAATATCACTGAAATTTCAGGAAATAGCTGGCAGTGTCTATAGCTACTACTGTACGAGTATAAACGCAGGTGTCTCCAATTACAGCTTCCTGCTGTTTTTGACAGAGGAGAATTTTGGTTTCAGAGTAGGAAACAGCAGTCTAGAACTACAGATTTTTTACTGATAAATCACTTCTATCTCAGCAGGAGTCAGTACCTGTTTGGATTAAGCAAACAGATACTTTATTAGAAAAAGGGGGTCTCATTTAAGTAAAAAAAGAAGAAAATCACTATGTGTTTCTCTGAGAATGGGAGCTGTATCAGCATAATTTAATGAGGCAGAGCAGAGGGTGAATCTAATTGGGGCTATGGCTTAGCAGCCTACAAGTACAAAAGCAGGTGTCTCCAATTACAGCTTCCTGCTACTTTTGACTGAGGAGAACGTTGGTTTCAGAGCAAGAAACAACAGTTTAGAACTACAGATTTTTTACTGATAAATCACTTCTATCTCAGCAGGAATCTGAACCCATTTGGATTAAGCAAACAGATACTTTATTAGAAAAAGGGAGTCTCATTTAAGCAGAAAAAAGAAGAAAGTCTCTGCATGTTTCTCTGGGGAAGGAGGCTGTACCAGCTTAATTTACTGAGTCTGAGCAGAGGGTGAATCCATTTGGGGTGTGGCTTAGCAGTTTAGGAGTACAAAAGCAGGTGTCTCCAATTACAGCTTCCTTCTGTTTTTGACAGAGGAGAACTTTGGTTTCAGATTAAGAAACAACTGTCTAGAACTACAGATTTTTTATTGATAAATCACATCTATCTCAGCAGGAGTCAGTACCTGTTTGGATTAAGCAAACAGATACTTTATTAGAAAAAGGGTGTCTCATTTAAGTAAAAAAAAAAGAAGAAAGATACTGTGATTTTCTCTGAGGAAGTGGGCTATATCAGCTTAATTTACTTAGACCGAGCAGAGGGTGAATCTAATTGATGGTGTGGTTTAGCATCTTAGGAGTACAAAGGCAGGTGTCACCAATAACAGCTTTCTGCTGTTTTTGACAGAGGAGAACTTTGGTTTCAGAGCAAGAAACAGCAGTCTAGAACTACAGATCTTTTATTGATAACATTCCTGTATCTCAGCAGGAGTCAGTTCCTGTTTGGATTAAGCAAACAGATACTTTATTAGAAACAGGGGGTCTCATTTTAGTAAAAAAAAAAAGAAGAAGAAAGTCACTGTGTGTTTCTCTGAGGAAGGGGGCTGTATCAGCTTAATTTACAGAGTCAGAGCAGAGAATGAATCTAATTGGGGGTGTGGCTTAGCAGTACAAAAGCAGGTGTCTCCAATTGGAGCTTCCTACTGTTTTTGACAGAGGAGATCTTTGGTTTCAGAGTAAGAAAAAGCAGCCTAGAACTACCAATTTTTTACTAATTGCCCTCTTTCCAACCCCTCCACCCTCCCACCATAAGCCAGTTCTAGTTTTATAGCCACTGGATTTGACTGACAACAGGAACTTCCTGTTTGGCAGTAGGAAGGGAAGGATCACTGAGACACGTTAGTTTCATCAACTTTGAGGGACTCTAAAGAATAACTCTCCCCCCCCCCCACTGGCTGTTGGAGGTATGAATCCAAGCACGGAAGTAGGAGACTACTGAAAACAATATCAATTTCCTGTCCAAAAACAGGAATGGTGAGAGTTCTAAGGGCACATAGGCAGTAGGAAAGTAAGTATAAAAATATGTAGAAGGAGGTGACAGTAAGCATACAAAGCAACAGGAGAGGGGACACACAATATTTCAAGATGGGAGATATGCAGTGCAATGGCTGTGGGGTAGCAATATTCCAGGAGACATTCTGGAGACTGTGATGCTGCCATGTTTATGCACAACACTCTCTGGTCTGAGGGAGGAGGTTGTCTGTCTCAGGCTGACCTGGCTAGGACTCATGAAACCTCTTCCCCCACCCAGGGACCACCAGGGCCACCACCATTACCTCAGAGGTTGCCAAGAAAGAGGAGCAGTTGGACCAAGGTGTGCTCTGGGAGGCAGAGGGTGGTGCAAGAGAGGTGCATCCCTCCAGTTGTACCTCTCCATAATTCATATGCTGTTCTGGCAATGAGTGGCTCCTCTATGGATGCACCTGCAGTGGAGACCAAGGAGGATGCTTGGAACCTCAACAAAGGAGACCCACAGGAGGGTGGCATGAGACCCCACAATGGATGGAAACAACTCCAGGTGGGGGACTAGATCATTAGGGGGTAGAAGTGGCAGAGGAAGGGGATAGGGAGGTAAGATTCCTGCCTGTGCCATGGCTCGGAGGGACAGGAAGCTAATCCTCAGGATTGTGGGAGCAGCTGCATTAGGGAGGGAGGGAGCTGGATGTCATTGTCCACCTAGGGACAAATGACCTAGCTATGAATTGGATCAGAGTGGTGCAAGAGGAGTCTGTGGAGTTGGGGAGGGGCCCTAGACAAGTAGCATGTACCGTAACCTTCTCGGAGGTGCTGCCTGTCTCTGGCAAGGATGATGCTAGGTTATTCCACCCCATGGGATTCAATGAATAGCTGAAAAACTGTTGAATATCTCAGGGTTTTGGTTTCATTGGGGACTGGGGAGCCACCTGGAGGGATGCAGGCTTATACTGGCATGATGGTCTGCATCTATCCGGGGGGACCACAATCCTAGGTGACAGGTTTAAATGCTTCATTGGCAAGCATTTAAACTAGCCAAGGGAGGAGGCACTGAAAAGGAACAGGGAAATCCCAGCCCCCACAAAACACAGTAGTTAGAGAGGTAAACACCAAGGTAGAGAAGTCAGTAGGGAGCAGGACAGGGATAAATGCAGGAAAAAGGCAGTAAGGACAGTGATGGGGCTAAAAGGGGTAAGGCCATAAAAAATAAATGGAAGGTGATGAGTACCAATACCCGCAGTCTGTGCAACAAGCTCCCTGAACTAGTGGCCTTGATGGAAGAGGGATGCCTGGATATTGTGGCAGTCACTGAAACATGGTACACAGAGAACCATAACTGGGATGTCAACATACCAGTATACATAGTCTACAGGAGGGATAGGGTGGGTAAAAGAGGAGGAGGAGGAGGAGTAGCTCTCTATATAAGGGAAGGAATTAAAGCAGCAGAACTAAAGAGTAAACAGAAAGTTGATGAGTCACTATGGGTCACCCTGGAGACAGGAAATGGCATCACAACCTGCATGGGGGTTGTTTACAGACCCCCATCTCAGGGGGAACATGGACAAGGAAATTATAAAAAGCATCCTTAAAATGGCATAAAAAGGGGAGATACTGTTGATGGGGGACCTGAATATGCTAGATGTTAACTGGAGTACCTTTGCTGCAGGCTCATCCAAGAGCAGGGTCATTATTGATGCCCTACAGGGAGCATGCCTCAGACAGCTAGTGTTGGAACCCACTCAGGAGGGAGCAATCTTAGACCAGGTACTCTCAAATGGGGAAGGAGAAATGATCTCAGTTTTAGAAGTGGGTAGCCATCTGGGAACAAGTGACCACGAAACAGTGAGGTTCACAATAAACACAGCCATAGAGTCAAGTCATACAAAAGCAAGAGTGTTGGACTTTAGGAGGGCTGACTGGGAAAATGAGAGAGTGCCTCATAAAAGCACTAGCAAACGGGCAAGAAGGAGGGGTGGAGGAACAATGGGGAATAATGAAAACAGCCATTGCAGAGGCAACAAGCCTTTGTGTGAAGCAAATCAACAAAACAAAACAAAAGGAAAAAACACTATGGTTCTCAAAAGAGGTGACAAGGACAGTTAAGGAGAAAAGGATAACATTCAGGAAATATAAGGAAACACAGAAGGAGCAGGACCGAGAACTTCATCAGTTAAAGCAGAACAAGGCAGGGAAGGCAATCAGAATAGCAAAGGCACAAACTGAGGAAAAGATAGCTAACTCTGTTAAGAAGGTGGATAAAACCTTTTATAGGTATGTTAGGGAGCAAAGAAAGAACAAGGGAGGGATACAGAGACTTAATAAAGGGGAGGGAATGTGGGCAGAGGGTGACAGTGAAAAAGCAGGGATACTGAACGAATATTTCTGCTCAGTATTCACAACGCAAGAGGAGGGGGAGGTACCTAAACCAAACAAGAGAGAAACTCTGAGTAGGGGGGTCGATGCCAGTTCATTCATAGAAGAAAGGGTTTTGAAAGAACTCTTGAAACTGAGGGTTGGACAAAGCAATGGAGCCTCATGGGATTCACCCAAGAATTCTAAAAGAACTAAGGGTAGAACTAATGACACCACTGACTACTCTCTTTAACAAATCATGGGAGAATGGGCTGGTACCCGAGGACTGGAGGAGGGCAAATGTGATTCCACTTCACAAAAATGGGAGCAGGGCAGAGGCAGAAAACTATAGACCAGTTAGTTTGATTTAAGTGTTAGGGAACATTATGGAATCACTTCTGAAGGAAAGAATTGTTGAGTACCCAGAGGCCAGTGGGGCACAAGACCCAAGGCAGCATGGTTTCACAGCAGGAAGGTCATGTCAGACGAACCTAATAGATTTCTTTGACTGGGTGACCAAAGTAGTTGACGAGGGAGGGGCTGTGGATATGGCCTACCTAGATTTTAGCAAGGCATTTGACACAGTCTCACACAAAAGATTAATATACAAGTTAGCCAGCCTTGGAGTGGGTCCCAAGATGGTAGCCTGGATAAAAAACTGGCTGGACAACAGGATGCAAAGGGTAATAGTAAATGGAGTCCACAGTGAACAAAGGAGGGTAACTAGTGGGGTACCGCAGGGTTCGGTACTGGGACCGATCCTCTTTAATGTCTTTATAAGTGACATTGGAGAGCACCTGGAAGGAAAGGTATGTCTCTTTGCAGATGACACAAAGATCTGCAACAGGGTTGATACACAAGGTGGGGTGGAAAGAATGAAAAGGGACTTGGCAAGGTTGGAGAAATGGTCAAATATGTGGCAGCTCAGATTCAATGAAAAGAAGTGCAAGGTAATGCATCAGGAAAACAAAAACCCAGGAGAAGAGTACACAATGGGGGGTGAGTTAATAACAGCAACAAAAATTGAAAGAGACCTAGGAGTAATTATATCAGATGACCTAAAGGTGGGCAAGTAATGTGAGAAGGCAGTAAGGAGGGCTGGGGGATACTGGGAAGCATAGGGAGAGGCATCACCAGTAGAAAACAGGAAGTTGTTATCCATCTGTACAGACAGTTAGTGAGACCCCATCTGGAGTACTGTGTGCAATTCTGGAGACCCCATCTCTGCAAAGACATAGACAGAGTGGAGGTTGTTAAGAGGAGGGCAACCAAAATGGTACTGGGTCTGCACCAGAAGACATACGAGGAGAGACTAAAGCAGCTTAATATGTATACCCTTGAGGAAAGGGGGGGGCATGATAGAAACTTTCAAGTACCTCAAGGGAATTAACAAAGTAAAAGAGGGTAGTATCTTTCAGAAGAAGAGATGTGCAAGAACAAGGGTGCACAATTTGAAGATAGAGGGGACAGCTCAGAGGTAATGTTAGAACTTATTTTTTCACAGAGAGGGTTGTGGATGCATGGAACAGCCTTCCTGAGGAGGTTGTGGAGTCAGGAACAGTTGGAAAATTCAAGAATGCATGGGGCAGGCATAAGGCAATTCTAGTGGGGGGTAGGAGGAAGTAAGCTGTTGATTAACTAGAATCTGTAGCTTATCCATCAGATAGGGAAATGGGCAGACTAGGAGGGCCAAGCAGTCCTTATCTGCCATCAGATTCTGTGTTTCTATGTTTGGGAGGTGGGAATGAAGCCAAAATGACCAGGTTACTGTATCAGTAGTCTATGGTCCACAATGTCAAAGACCTTACAGAGATTGAAATACAGTATATTATGTCCATATATAACATTTTATCTACTGCTATTTGTAAGTCATTGTAAACTTTGATTTGTGCAGTCTTAGTGCTGTGCACAGGTCTAAATCTAGACTGTAATTTCTTTAACTGTTTTCAATCAGATATGTACAGTAATAATTTGGGTTGATACCAGTCCCTTCTGAATCATTGGCACAACTGTCAAGAGGGATACGGGTCAGTACTTGGAAATCTCACAATTCTGTCCAGAGTTAGGGATTGAAATAACCTTGCCATTACTGTGGTTGTTCTCCAGCTGGCAATGAGAAGTTAATGAGTGAAGTTAAGGGGTGGCATATGATGGAGCTGCACATTTTAGAAGTTTAATGTTCAATGCATCCAAACTCTCTTATGTTCATTGGTCCAGTTGCAGAGGCAATATAATGCACTGATGAACTTTACTGGACTGACTCTGGCTGGATAGCGAGAAGGTTTGGACTGTGTGCTATGAGGGTGAGTGAGGGGTTGTATGCATAGCTGGTCAAGGCTGGGGAAGAGGCTGAAATAGGCTGCTATGAATGTGGTGGAAGGGAAAACATTTGAACACTGCAAAAGTGCCTCTTCGCTGGCAAAGTGTGTCTTTTCATTGTGAAGTGCTTACTTTGCCAGGTGAAGCACACTGCAAAGTGAACACTTCAGTAGTGATGTTGTAACAGTGGTGGAGAGCCTGATCCACAGGTAAGCAAATGTACCTTACAAATGTGGGTCACCTGGTGGGATGTCCAGCAGAGAACGATGGAATCTTGCCACTAAGGATGTCAGACCATGACTGAAAATTGCTAGCCAATAAATTAATGATTGAAAAAATAAAACATTCCATGAGCATATTATATGATGTAGTTATTTAGTTGTCTGTCTATCTATCAATCTATTAATTTTGTTGCCATTCCTCACCCATGCTCTTCTGCTGAACAATCTGCATTCTCCTACAGGCTCCCCTCTGTCTGGAACAAACTCCCCTCCTCCTTCCATCTCTCTCTCTCTCTCTCCATCCTTTAACTCCTTCAAATGTCTGCAGAAACTTCAACCCCCTGCCCCACCCCCGACACACAGACACACACTTGCTACCCTTCTTTCGGTTACCCTTGAAGTATTGATTTTATCCCATTCAAGTTTTTGATCATGATTCTAAGCACTACTAAAGTTCACTGCACTTCGTTTAATTATGGTACTTGCAAATTCTCTTTATTCTATTATTGCAACACACTGCTCCTCTGTCTGTTCAGATGTTGTTTTGCTATCATCTACTGCTGTTTTCGTTCACATCCCCTTAACTGGGTCACACCTGGAAACAAGCCTCAGCTCAGTGTGCCTTTCCTGGTTAACACATTTTAAATAAAACATATAAAATTGCCCAAACATGATGTTCAACATATGACAAAGAGTTAATAACAATCTTGGGCTACAAAATGTAGGGAACAGAAGCTTTTAACCATAGTGCAACAACAAGATCCTGGCCTGTAACCTCTAGGCTAGCAGTAGAGCCTATAGGATAGAGTTATGAGCTGTGAATGAGTCTGGAACATCTAGCAGTCCTGGGTTTGATTCCTACAACCTCCACTTGCATACTGTGTGATTCTGAACAAATCATGTAACCTCCCTAGGGCTTCTAGGTCACTTCTGAAAACACACGCATGTTTCAATTGGACCTTTCTTGGTTCCCAAAAGAGTAAATAAAATGACCCCTGATTGATGCAGCATCATCAGTTTTAATGTAGGGGTAAGTCACCCATTACAGGCACAGAGGCTCCAGTCAAGTAGTACCACTCTGAGCCCTTTTTTTAAATCCCCAAAGCTTGGGAAATGCTAAAGGGTAGAAAGCAGGGAGTTCCAGATGGTTGGTGCTATGGTGGTAAAAAAACCATTTCCCACACAGGTTTTACATTTAGGTGTCTCTGGCAGAAGATTGCTGGTGGACTTCAAGACCTTTTTTGGGGTTTCCAGTTTTAGTGTGTCATGCAGGATAGGGGGTGGGGAAGGGCTCTTAACAAGTTTAAAAGCCAGACAGAGGAGAGGGTACTCAAGCCAACTGTCAAGTGAAGGCCTGTTCAGTGAGTGTAGTACATTGCAATTGTGCTCTCTGGGTGGAGCACCTGCAGCAAAGTGACCAATTTTATTATATAAAAACTTGAGTTTACTCAGCTCAGAGCACCTACAGTAAGAGACTGCAAAACAGGGGTGCCATATTGCAGGAGAGAGAATAGAGTACCAGTAGCAATTATTAGCCATGATTCTTTTGTAATAAGTTTATAAAGTTGTCACACAATCATGCAGCTGTTCTATATGCACTCAGAAAATCAGTATATGCTGTAATGTCCAGAAAAGTTATTTTTAATTAGAATTTGTGTATGTTCACATTCACCTTTATTTAACATCTGTTTTTAATTTTTAATTTGTAACACAATGGCTTCTCTCTTTTGTCTTTTTCTTTTTAGGAAAAAGTCATTTTAAATATGTACAAATTGAAGTGTGAAGGTAGAGGTGAAGCTGAAAGTCACCGTGATTTTTGTATATGCAATATGAAACAGGAAGTCATAGTGTGTTTCACTTTCTTTCCATCTTCATGGCTCAGTTGCCTAATCCAAAATACTTTCAAGGTTCAAACGAAGCAATGCATTCTATGGACAGTTTTGAATGTCTTCCTTTTTCATGTAGTCAACTTACTACTTTGAGGACTGTAGCTTCTTCGTGGCTCTATTGCTAAATCAAATTACTATCATAGGTGTGTTGAGCTTCTTATTTCATCCCAGTTGGGTATGAAATGAGTGTTTCAACCAATGTGTTGTCTCAGTGGCACGGAACCGAACAAGTTACTAGCCACGGGAGGGGGGGGTGCAGGTGGAGCCACACTCTGTCGCCTTTTGTTTGCACTCCCCAGGCTAGGGATAGCTGCTGTACAGGAGGTGCCTGCACTAGGTGGCTCACCTGCCACATATGGTACAACGTGCTGACCTTTCAGAGTCAGAAGGGTAGCTTCCTCCGATCTGGCTGTGACTGTGAATGCTCTGCATTTATACACTAAGGTTGCCATAGGAACAACTGAACTTTGCTTTTGATGGCAGTCACTGAGGACCAATATTTCTTTTGTGTTTGCCTCATGTGTAATTCTAATTTATTACAATGTACAGTGCACACCAGTGAACATATAAAACATGGACCACATACTTATAGACATACATTTAAAATAGCAATATGGATTTTTAACTATGAGTCTTCATTGTATCAGTTGGCTATTCAAAATCAGTTTCAATCACGGATAACTATAAAACCCATTATCTTCATTTAAACCATTTGGTTCAAGAATGTTTAATTCATGGATCCAGCATGCACCTCTTTGAAGTACGATCTTTTGGATGTCCCCCACCACCCCCACCGGGGTTTAATATGTTCTAATCCCAGGTGTCTTAGTGAGGTTGCTGAACCATGACCTGCCTCTAGGTAGTGTTTAGCAACTGCATAATTCAGATTTAGCATTCTAATAGCCATGTTGTGCTGGCCTATTTTTGTATTTAATGTTGTTTTGTCTGTCCAATACATGCTGTACTGCAGGACACATAAACATATAGATCCCATATTTAGTGGTTCAAGAAACACATTCTTTTATGTTGTATTTTTTTCCCAATCCTGGGTTGTGAAAAACCTTAGTGTTCTACGTGCAACTGCACTGAGCACAGTTTCCACATTTATAGTTCCCCATATGTGCAGGGGGCATCCAATATGGCCTGTTGTTAATTTTTTGTTCCATATATAATGCCTCTACTATGTTGTCTTTTAAATAATGCCTTCTTCTGTACCCAAACCTAGGGCCATTTTAGGTGGCTTGATGTAGCCAGGGTTCTGCTCCCAAGACTCCCCAATGTTTCTTTATTACATGTTGTGCAACAAATCTCTCTTTAGTGTCTGAGTTTCTTACCTCTCTTTCCTTTGAGAGCAGATCTTTTCTGTCAGTTTCATTCACTTTCTGAATTGTTTTTACACTCCAGTGCCGGGATTCACAAAGAGAGCCAAAATTTCCGTAGTTGCAGAAAAATGGCTTGTAGCACTGCAGAAATCTAGTTGCACCATATTCACAAAGAAACTGTCTGCAGTTGCGGAAATCTGCAAAACAGGTAAGTTACGGAAGTGCACAAGTGCTGAAAGCTCCCTAACATTGTTTCCTCAGCTGAGGAGAAAGCTCAGCAGGCAGAACAACAGGGGATCCATATTACCTGGAACAGCAGATTTTGACAGTTTTGCATAGATGCAGCAGTACTGTAAGTACTCACAGAGAGACCAGCAGCCAGTCCCTCAACTGAGACCACTCCTGCACCACTGGCAACAGCAGGGCCTTGCATCACAGCGGCTGTCTGTAACTGGTGGTGGAACTCATGGTTGTGTGTCTCTCTGGAATGTTTATGTTGTCTGCTTCAGTAGCACTCACTGCAGGCTGTTACCAGCTCTGCCTCTCCTGACTGTGGGGCTCCTTTTTGGGCTGCACTGGGTCTAGTGGTTGTAGTTTGTTGTATTTCAATGAAAATGTGTGCTATATTTTTTGTAACACTGACACTACTATAGATTTGCTATTACTTGTGCCTGCACCTCCACTATAATTGTATCTTAATTGTTGGTACACTGCACTTTGCTCAGGGAGAGTTACACTTCACTCTTTGTGGTGCAGCATGTGTGCAACATTTTTCTGCAACAGTGGAAAAAAAACTGGCTGCGAATAGCCTCTAAGGGGATATGCTGTACGTTTCAATGGCTTTTTTCCTCAGGAACTTCTGTAGCTGCACTTTTTTTCACAGTCCTCAGTGTATTTTATTCCGCAGCAGCAGATGTTTTGTGTATCACACTCAGAGCAAGTTCCTCTTTTTTTCCATAACTATGGAACTTTGGGGGACCTAGGGAATGTTTGGCAGCTTGATTGTTTTGTGAATTCCTTCCCCAGGTTCATGACCCCATTAATGAAACGTTGGTATGAGTTTACCAGTTCATTTTGCATTATTGTATTTTCGCAACAATTCCATTCTATCCTTAATAATTGACCATAAGGTACATTGTTTTTTGTGTACTCTGGATGATTATATTTAAAAATAGAATGAATAATAGATAAGTTTGTATTACAAAGCAGTAATACCATTGAGAGGTTTGGGGGACTTGGAACCTCAAGAGCAAAGCTTGAGGGGTTCCCAAAGTCCCCAAAACCTTGAGATGGTTTTACTGCCTTGCTAATACACACTTATTTATTTTTAATTTTTTGTAATGTATTGATCCAATTTCTAATTTTCTGGGATCTGAAATTTTTTCTGTCATGCTGGCCGGCCACCATGCAGTGGACTAGCTCGCTTTGTCTCCTCCGTTGCTCCATCTCTCCCTCTCTCCCTCTGCCCTTTGCCCCCCCACTGCTGCCACAGCCATGGCCACTGTCTGTTTTGTTGCATTTCCTTTTAGACTGCCTGCCTATTTGTTAGTGAGTCCTACCTTTCAGTTGTTTTCTAGACATGAATGCAGGATCAACCAGATAGCTCTTTAAAAACATGGAAATTAAAGTATTGTCAAAGAGGACAACTTTCTCTCAGAAACTGAGATGTGACTGACATGTTTTTTCAACTGTTTTGCCCACCCACAGACAAAAACTGGCCAATCATGAGGCACACTTTGGAAAATGTTCGGTAGCTGCTTTCATGCCATTGAAGTTAGTTGATAATACTACAGTTGTGGGTGACCTTTAAACTGTAGTATTATCAATGAAAACAATAGTATTATCACTCCTGTGTGGTTCATAGCTCAGTGCTTATGTTACATATCGTAGTTGGATGATGTAGGTTGTGCTTGGATACAGAGGCCAGACTAGTAAGTAGGACAATATTTGCAAGGTACTAGTAGTATGAAATGATTCATGCTTAGGTACTTCAGCATAGATATCAGCAAGTCAGTGATTATAGTACATATAACTGGATAGTATGTGCAAGGTGCTTAGATGCTTGAACTGATGAGTCACTTGTTATGACTTGATATTTTGGCCTTTCTCTGTATCCCACCAAAGGAAGAATGCTTAGTTCAGTATTATGAGACCCCCCCCAAAAAAAATAATAATATCATACGATTGTTCTGTATTTGACTGTTAGAAACAGTCGAGTAGGATGACACCCCCAAGAGAAATGAGCAGCAGTGTGATCACCTTCTCCAACTCTGGAGAGTGTGACCAGTAGCACACAGGAGAGGAAAACCCCCCTTGGGGAGAAACTTCTGAGGACCCATGGCTACTGACCTGCCTGTCCTTCTGGGTATACTAAAGGAAAGTAATCCTAAATTTAATTGGCTAATCCGAACCCAAATGTTGTAGAACCCAAACCAGAGAAGTGGAGAACTGAAGAAGTATTGAATTGTGACATGTCAGGTGAATAGAGCAAGCATCCATCTAGTAAAGTCCAAGTTCGAGAATCAATGAGCAGGCCAGAATGAAGTAGAGTGGAATACATGGTTGAAATAAATTTGAAGTGAAGAGTTGCAGGTGGTGAAGCACTCTAGCAGGTGATAATGACTTTGCAGAGGAGATCCAGGAATCAGGCTCAGCATCCATGTCTAGAAGGAGAACTGTTGAGTCAAGTTCTGCATGGTAAGATTAGCAAAAAAATAGAGTGGCGATGAAGCACAAGAAGCTGGTGTATGCTGCACGATCGGGAGGATGGAGCAGTAGGAACCTCCAATCTGGAGAGGGGAAGCAAGCATGTGAAGTAGGTAGAAACCATAGTGAATAGGTAGACATAGGTCAGATGTTTCTCCAGCTCACGAGGAATGTAGTAGATTGTAAATGGCGAGTTAGTCATGATGACCTCTAGGCCCTGTAAGGGTGAAGCAGGTAGTATGAGCAAGTAATCCAATTAAGTGGACCTGTACATAGGTCAGTTGTAGTAATAACTAAAGCTGCATGATGCAGATGTGGTTGCAGAAAAGTAGTGTGGTAAGATTATATATAGTATAAAGCGAGTGGAATGAAGAATGGCACAAGCTAGGGAATCGGAGAGCTGCATGTGGATCCAATGGTTGTATAATAATGTTGACATTTATTTCAAGGCCAGAATGACATCTTAGCTAGAATTAGCTTGTGAAGGAAACTGACGAGTCCTGAATAGTCGAGCGTAGGAGTCCCAGATGGTGATGACTGAAGAGGCAGAGTCAAGGAAAGCAGCAATGACACAGGGTCCGAGAAGCCATAGGGCATAAATCAGGATAATGAAGGTCTTCAGTACTGGAGTAACTAAGTGTCTTGGTAAGAGTGCAGCACTAGTAATCTCATATGACCAAAGTGGCGGGGCAAGCATTCAAAAGAGTAGAAGATGAAGGTCTAACAACCAGAAGAGACCATAATGAAGAGCTCCTAGGCTGGCTGACGTGGTGGCAGGTAGGCATATAGTAGAATGTGCTAATCTCCAGGCCCTGAGCTGGGCGAGGCAGTTGTAGAGTAGTAGTTGTCAATCACTGGCCCAATGAGCATAGGCAGGTCAGAGAAGTAGGCGAGTATGGTGCAGCAATATAAAAGAGCAAGGAGCTCCAGGCCCATAGGGGCACAGGTCTGATGAAATGTGATGGCGGGCCTCTGGCCCCACGGGGCGAGGCAGGTTGCAGAGCCGTGGTTGATAACGTAAATGAAACATTGAACTGCATGCAATGCAGAAAGCAGTGAAGTAGTGAGGAATAATTGTAAATGGTATTATAATGATGGCATATCCTGAGTCAATTCAGAGCAGAGTAGTACTGTAGTTTTAAGGCAGACTTATGAGAGTAGATTACTGTTATAGACTGTCGTATCTCGAAGATCGAGGATGGAAAAGGATTGCAGTGAAGAGACCACGACAGAAGAGTGAGCAACTGGACGAGGTAATAAGCATCCTGAACTGTAGTAATTCAATGTTTAGGGCATTTGTTCAACCAAGGAGACAATATGGAATAAAGTCAGCAGGGAGTTTGGATGGAGACGATAGTAGCAACTCCAGGGAAGTTGAAGTGGCATGGTGAGGAGCATCCAAGAAAATTGAAGCGATAACTTGATGTACCCATGAATAATCTGATGGAAGGTGGAAGCTTTAGGAAGCATATGAAAGGTAGGTCTGAATTGAGCAGTTCTGTAAGAAGCATCCATGGGAATGAAGACGAGCTGGCCCAATGATGAGGAAGTGCAGCTGGGCCACGTGTAGGGCAGCTGATGATGTAGATAGTACGATTGAAAGAGTATGTCTGCTGGAGTGTAAATAGAATTAGTAGCTAAACCCAAAGGCTAGCATGCAACTAGACCATATGAGGTCAGTAGTAAGGTAAGTAAGTTTGGTTGCTTGCCTCACATAATCTAGCATGCACAGCTGGACCACGTGTAGGTCAGCTGGTAAGGTAAGTAAATATCGGCAGCCAGCTCCACATAAGCTAGCATGTGCAGCTGGACTACAAGTAGGCCTGCTACAGCGTAAGTAATCGGTGACAGCTAATCCTGATAAGGGAGAGCCAATACGGATGGACCACATGTAGATCAGCCAGAGAGGTAATAGAGAGCGGCAGCTTGCCCCGCGAAGGCCAGCGGACCTTAACCCATGCAGGGCAGATATAAAGTAGCGAATAAAATCAAACAAGCATGAGGGAGTAAAATCCAAAGCCTGGGAGATGAGTGGGTACAATACTGTTGGAAATAAGTTGCAAAGTTTGGGAGCTTATGTCAGAGTTGGAATATAATGTAAAGAAGTAAGAGCCAGTATATTAGGGTAACAATTCGCATGGCCTTATAGCTAAATGAAAAGTCTTCCATTAATAGTAATGATGCCAAATCAGGGCATCTGGTATGGAGAATTGTAGTGGAGAATATGATTGCCCACTTCAGCTAATGCCACCTGGTGGCTGATAATGGTAATGAAAAACACTGTTCCATCCTAAAATGGAAGCGCAGTAGTATAAGGTAGGAGTAGTGTACCAGAAAGCAGTAAAATTGAAGGTACCATGACTTCCACAAAGTTAGTATCCATGCAGTGTCAGGTACCTCAAGGCGGCACTACATAAATGACATTAGGAGCACATGATTCCTGGCCAAAAGGAATGAAATAGGTAGCAATGCAGGAATGCTAGGAAGCATCCATTACTGAGGTTAAATGAATGGCAACTTTGAGTAGGAAGGTAGGCAACCCAGCATGCAGTACAGGGGCTGAAAAGTCACAGCCATTGCCAAGAAGCGGTATAAATTAGCCTTGGGCAGTGAAATCCAGAACAATTCACAAACGCAGCTACAGTAGGTTCCGTGAGCCCAAGCTATCTGAAGCACACACCAAGTTAAAGTGACCTCAGCATTAGCTAAGTCCAACAATCCTTGGGACAGGATCTAAGGTCTAGGGCCTAAGTACATAACACGAGAATCAACCAGAAGTTAGAGCAGCAAACGGTGCGATATGGTGGTTGAATGACCAGTTCCAAAAGCAGTAGCATGAAGAAAGGAATGTCGATCTGGTACTTGCACCTGGGACGTTGCGAGGTTCTCCGGACTGCAGGTAAGCAGAGGTCGAGGCAAAGGTAGTAGGCACAGGAGGAGAACAGCAGAAACCCCACAGGCAGCAGGGATGAAACTGAAAGGCAGGCAGATGAAGGAATCGGAGCAACAGCAAATTGGCTTGGAGCCGAGGCTGCTGGAAGAAAGGGGGAGAGTGTAGGAGCAGTGAGCGAGTGAAAGAGCATGAGAAAGCAGCTCTGAGGTAATGAGCAAGAACCCCCCTCAAAGAAAGCAGTGGACGAAAGCACAGGGAAAGGGAGAAGGGAGGCAGGGAAACAGCAAACAACAAGATGGGAGAAACAAGGTGGGGGGGACAAAGGGCAGCCTTGGTCCAGCACGGACGATGGCAAGTGCTACTCGCTGTGAGTGTGACTCACTCTAAGCAGAGCGACAGAGCCTGAAGGGTTATATTGGATGTGGGGGAGGAGCTCTTCTCCCACAGAACTACAGGCATGCGCCTTACAATTCTCAGGATAGTATTATTGAGAGAACAGTAGTGTATTAGTAGGAAATTTTTGTATGAGTTAGTATACTATTATTGAATCTTATCCATGTATTGCAATGTAATAACAAATTTCTATCCATTTCTTTACAAAACAGCTTTGTGTGTAAGCCTCCGTTCTTTTTTATAGATCATCAATTCCAAAAAATCCACTTCATTCTTACTATTTTTTGCCACAAATTTTAAATTCCGATCACACAAATTTATATACCTTTACGAATGATTGTAGTTCTTGTTCTGTGTCTTCCCACAAGAATACTATATCATCCACAAAGCAAATCAATTTTTCACTAGAATTGCACCTCATGTTACAGTATTATTATTCCAAATAAATTTCTCTTCTCATTCTCCTATGTAAATGTTTGCTAAAGAGTGGGCAAATATTGTACTGATGGAGGTACCATTGGCTTGTTCATAAAATTCTCTACCAAATAGAAAATAACTAGAAGTGAAAATGAAATCAGCTAGTTTTAAAATGAATTCTGCGGGAGGGACATTATTCAGTCTATGGGACATGTTATTTTTAATAGCTGGCAGTCCACCTTCATGTGGAAAGTTATTTTACAAGTTTTCTATGTCACATGTTACAAGAATTGTGCTATTTTCTTTGGTAATGTTTTCCAAAATCATCAAAACACCTTTTGTATCGCCTACATGTGACTTAATATTTTTTGTAGCTGGATGGAGGAAAAAGTCCACAAATGTTGACATTGGTTCTGTTGCTGATCCTACACTACTGATGAAGGGGTAGCACAGATGGTTGAGTTTATTTTTTATGAATTTTTGGTAAAAGATATATTGTTGGTTTTACCTGATTATTTACAACCATGAGGTTTTTTTTTTCTTTTTCTGTTACATAGACTTTGACGGCAGATAAGGACCATTTGGCCCACCCAGTCTGCCCATTTCCCTACCTATTGGATAAGCTGCAGATTCTAGTTAACCAACAGGCTATTTCCTGCAACCCCCCACTATAATTGCCTTATGTCTGTCCCATGCATGTTTGAATTCCTCCAATGTTTTAGACCCCACAACCTCTCCAGGAAGGCAGTTCCATGAGTCCACCACTCTCTCCGTGAAAAATAATTTCCTCACATTACCCCTGAGCCATCCCCCTCTAACTTTAAATTGTGCCCCCTTGTTCTTACACATCTCTTTTTCTGAAAGATGCTACCCTCCTGGACTTTGTTGATTCCCTTGAGGTACCTAAAAGTTTCAATCATGTCCCCCTGTCCCTCCTTTCATCAAGGGTATACATATTAAGCTCTCTCAGTCTCTCTTCATATGGTTTCTGATGTAGACCCTGCACCATTTTAGTTGCCCTCCTCTGGACTGCTTCCATCCTATGTCCTTGCATAGATGAGGTCTCCAAAACTGCACGCAGTACTCCAGATGGGGTCTCACCAACTGTCTGTATAGAGGGATAACCACTTCCCTTTTTCTACTTGTGATGCCCCTCCCTATGCATCCCAGTATCCCCCAGGCTTTCCCTACTGACTTCTCACATTGCATACCCACCTTTAGGTCATCTGATATGACTACACCCAGATTCCTTTCCATTATTGTTGTTGTTAGTACCTCCCCTGCTGTTGTGTACTCTTCTCCTGGATTTTTATTTCCCAGGTGCATTGCTTTGCACTTCTTTGCATTGAATCTAAGTTGCCATATGTCTGACCATTCCTCCAACCTTGCCAAGTCCCTTCTCATCCTTTCTACCCCCCCCTTGTGTATCACCTCTGTTACAGATCTTTGTGTCATCCGCAAAGAGGCATACCTTTTCTTCCAGACCCTCTGCAATGTCACCTATAAAGATGTTAAAGAGGACTGAACCCAGTACTGAGCACTGAGGTACTCCACTAGTAACCCCCCTTTCTTCAGAATGTGTTCCATTCACTGTTACCTTCTGTGTCCTCTTATGCAGCCAGTTTTATACCCAGGCTACCACCCTGGGACCCACACCCAGGCTGGCTAACTTGATTATTAATCTTTTGTGTGGGACTGTGTCAAATGCCTTGCTAAAGTCTAGGTAGGCCATATCCACAGCCCCTCCCTGGTCTATTACTTTGGTCACCCAGTCAAAGAAATCGATTAGATTTGTCTGACATGACCTTCCTGCCGTGAATCCATGCTACTTTGAGTCCAGTACCCCACTGGCCTCAAGGTACTCAACAATTCTTTCTTTCAGAAGTGATTCCATCATTTTCCCTACCACTGGGGTCAAACTAACAGGTCTGTCGTTTCCTTCTTCTGCCTTGCTCCCACTTTTGTGAAGGGGAATCAC
Organism: Neoceratodus forsteri; assembly: GCA_016271365.2. NCBI lineage: Eukaryota > Metazoa > Chordata > Ceratodontiformes > Ceratodontidae > Neoceratodus > Neoceratodus forsteri. The sequence goes on from CM028129.1 coordinate 33,645,822, forward strand.
ATCTTGCATCAGTAACAAAATCATTCACATTTGTTTTTATGGACTCAGTGGGATCACTATGGAATTTCTTATAATATTTCTAATTTTCCGATTTTTTTTTTCATTTCCTCAATGTACATATTTCTTGGCCATAAGACTACTGCCCCTCCCCCCCATCTGCTTGCTTTATCAGCACATGTGGTAATTTTTTTACTTCGTGTGATGCCTCTCTTAGATCTTATATTAACATGTAGAAACATAGAAGCGGATGGCAGAAAAGGACCTCGAGGCCCATCCAGTCTGCCCATTTCTTTTTCTACCTTATGAATGTGCCATAGGCCTTTACTCTGTCAATGGCCTATCTATTTGTACTCATCTGTATTGCTCCCTTATGCCTTTCCCATGCGTGTTTGAAGCCCTGCACTGTATTCCTATCCACCACTTCCTGAGGTAGGCCATTCCATGCATCCACCATTCTTTCTGTGAAAAAGAACTTCCTCACATTAGCCCTTAATCGACCTCCCTCTAATCTCATGCTGTGTCCTCTTGTCCTGCTATTTTTCTTATATTGAAACATATTAGACTCTTTCACCTTGGTGTTTGAATATTTAGATCATATCACCTCTCTCCCTCTTTGCTCTTGGGTATACATATTGAGCTCTGTTAATCTGTCTTCATATGTTTTCTGATGCAGTCTCTGCACCATTTTGGTTGCCCTTCTCTGAACTGCCTCAATTTGGTTAATATCCTTGTGAAGGTGTGGCCTCCAGTACTGCACACAGTACTCCAGATGGGGCCTAACCAGTGTCTTGTAAAGATGGATTATTACCTCCCTCTTCTGACTTCTGATACTCCTACTAATACATCCCAGTACCCCTCTAGCCTAACCTACTGCTTCAGAGGTCTGCTTGCATGATTTCAGGTGATCGATGATGATGATGCCCAAGTCTCTTTCTTCCCTTGTGACTGCCAGCAACTCTCCTCCCAGCCTTTAGGTGGCTTCAGGGTTTCTCTTTCCTATGTGCATGATCTTGCACTTCTTTGCATTAAACCCCAGTTGCCACTTTTCCAACCATTTTGCTAGTTTATCTAGATCTCTTCCCATTCTGCACACACCATCTGGATCATCTACTCTATTGCAGATCTTGGTGTCATCTGCAAACAGACAAATCTTACCCTCCAGTCCATCTGCAAGGTCACTGATGAAGATACTGAAGAGGACTGGTCCCAGGACTGATCCCTGAGGTTCCCCACTTGTGACTTGCATCTCTTCTGACTGTATATCATTTATCACCACTCTCTGTTTTCTGCCCGTCAACCAGTTTGCCACCCAGTTGACCAATGTCTGACCCACCCCGAGCATACCCAGCTTATTAATCAATCTTCTATGTGGATCAGTATTAAAAGCTTTGCTGAAGTCAAGGTAGGCAACATCAGCTGCTCCCCATTGATCCACTACTCTAGTTGCTCAGTCAAAGAAATCTATGAGATTAGTTTGACAGGACCTTCCTTTTGTAAACCCATGCTGTCTTGGATCTTGTGCTTCTATGAATTCCCAGTATTGCACTATCCTTTCCTTAAGGAGTGTCTCCATAATCTTGCCCACTACTGAGGTAAGACTGACTGTTCTGTAGTTCCCTGCCTCCTCCCTGCTTCCACTCTTGGGGATCACATAAGTCCTTCTCCATTCTTCAGCAACCTCTCCTGTGTACAGAGGCTCATTAAACAGTTCAGATAATGGCTCTGCTAGTTCCACCCTTAGCTCCTTTGGTACCCTGGGATGTATGCCATCAGGTCCCATTGCCTTGTCCACCCTGAGCTTATCGAGCTCTTGTAGGGCCCTTTCTTTTGTGAAAGGTCTAGTGCACACCTCCCTCCTCCCTGTGTCCATGGTGCAGAGCTGTGGGCCCTGCCCTACCTTCTCTTCAGTAAATTCTGAGCAGAAGTACCTATTTAGGAAACATGCTTTTACATGGTCCTCCTCCTCACACGCCCCCTTATCACCTTTGATCTTAGGAATACCCCCTCTGAACTTTCTCCTTTTACTAATGTATCTATAGAAAGTATTGTCACCTTCTTTCACTGTTCGTGCTAGTGTTTCCTCAGTTTGAGCCTTTGCCTGCTTTATTGCCTTCCCTGCTTCCCTTTTGGGGAGTTTGGTATGCCTCCCTATCTTTGTCCAGCTGCATTCCCTTATGTTTCTTGAAAGCCAGCCTTTTGGCTCTGACCTTTTCTACTACTATGTTTGAGAACCAAAGTGGTTTCCTTTTTCTTTTGCACTTCATTTTCTCACTAACACAATGGGATGTTGCTTCAAGTATTGCATCTTTAATGCTTGCCCATTTTGCCTGTACCCCCTCACCTGTATTTCTTTTTGCCAGGGCTAGCTTAACTCTGTTGGCTATCTTATCAAAGTCAGCTCATCTGAAGTCCCATATTTTTGCCTTGGAATGGGATGATTTTGTTCTAGTGGCCAAACTGAACCATACCATGTAATGGTCATTGGCCCCAGGTGACCTTCTACCTGGAGATCTATGGTCCTTTCCCTGTTAGTCAGTACTAGATCTAGGATAGCCCTGTCCCTTGTGGGTTGTTGTACCAGTAATGGAGGCCCTCCCCCTGCAGGGAATCCAACATGTGTCTAGTTCTGGCAGATGTCCCTGCTGGTATTGACCAATCTGTATCTGGCGTGTTGAAGTCTCCCATTATCAGAACTTCCCCTTTAGCTGTCATGTTTTGTATCTCTTCTAACAGTAACGTGTCTATGTCCTCCCCCTGGTCTAGAGGCCTGTACACAACCCCAGTTCATATGGCTGTCACATTTCCTGTTTCCAGTGTGACCAGTTCTTCTGGATCCTTATGTGTATTCTGAATTTCTGTAGCTTTGATATTTTCATTGACATAAAGGGCCACTCCCCTCCCCCCATTTACACCTCAGTCTCTCCTGAACAGTACATAGCCAGGTACTGAAGTCTCCCAAGTGTGGTTACTGGAAAACCATGTTTCGTTAATGACTACTATGTCCAGTTTAGCCTCTATCATTATTGCCTGTAGGTCTGGGATCTTGTTTCCCTTTGACATTGTCATATAATTTTAGAATGTTAGTTACATCACTAGCTACTGAATGTATTTATAACTGGATTCATAGGCATATTCAGAGTAAATGTGCACCTGCTCCTGAATGGTGCCTTTTCTCTTGTATATTCTGTTTCTATTTCTTCACCATCTACAGTAATATAACTCTGTGTAGTAGTAACCATGTCTACAGGATTTGTGAAGTTCTGCTGCTTTGCAAAATGAACATTAAGATGTAATTGTCTGTACATTTTATATAAATCTATCTTCACCTGTAAGGCATTAATTCTCTTTTTCGAGTAGAAATAAAAATCTTTTTTTAATACCGTTCCTTGCTCTGTATTTAAAATATGCATGGTTATGTTCATTATTTACATTTCCTTGTTCTCATCAATCTCTAGAGGCCTGGCTCTCCCCATTGTTGACCACAACAGTTCCTTTGTCCTCACCTGCTCCCTCTGTCTCCTATTCCTTGTGCCCTTCCCTCGGTCATCCCCCTCACCCTTGGTTTTTGCTCGAGCCTTCTAGGGGGTATTCCTGAAAATCCCGATCATGTTGAATTCTTCTGTCTTCATTATGAGTTACATCAGTGTTGCTTTCATCTGTTGTCTCATACTTATCCTCTCTGAATTTATTAATTTCTTTAAGCCTGATATTAACTATTAACCTTCTTCCCTGTCAGTTGTAGACTGTCTCATCCTGATAGTCTCTTTAGTCCCTTACATGTCTCTGCCTTTTGAACTTTTCAGTATTTAATTCCACTTTATTCAGAATTTTTGTGTGTTTACTCACTGGCACCACTTTAAAACTTCAGTTTGTGCTGGACAGGTGGGGCAGAGGGCTAAAGCACCGGACATCTTACCTCTCACCACACCGGTGATCCGGGTTTGGGAATGACCATGGGTTGTCGGGGAGCCAGCATGTGGGGAGGGAGAAGTGGGATTGAGTAGCCAAAAGACAGCTCTCCTTTCCAGGGGTAGTTATCCACCCCCTGTAGTTCTGTTCCCATTGGGTGGAGGTTGGACGGGAAGCATAGGTGGGAGGGGGCAGTGGTGATTGCCAGGGGTGGGATGGTGTGCGTGTGCACCTCCATGCACATCCATGCACGTGTCTGCCAGGGCTGTGAGTCTGGGGAGAAAATGGGAAAAAATGCAAAGATTACTAGTGGTTCGGGATCAAGGGGGTGCAGCTGGGTTCAGTTGATGTCAATTACCTTGACTTTAGTAAAGCTTTTGATACTGCTCCACATAGAAGATTGATTAATAAGCTGGGTAGGCTCAAGGTGGGTCAGAAGTTGGTCACCTGGGTGGCAAACTGGTTGATGGGCAAAAAACAGAGAGTGGTGGTAAATGGTATACAGTCAGAAGAGATGCAAGTCACAAGTGGGGTACCTCAGGGATCAGTCCTGGGGCCAGTCCTCTTCAATATCTTCATCAGTAATATTGCAGATGGACTGCAGCATAAGGTTTGTCTGTTTTCAGATGACACCAAGATCTGCAACAGAGAAGATGAACAAGATGGGGTGGGCAGAATGAGAAAAGATCTGGATAAGCTGGCAAAATGATTTGATGAGTGGCAACTGGGATTTAATGCAAAGAAGTGCAAGATAATGCAGATAGGGAAGAGAAACCCTGAAGCCATCTATATGTTAGGAGAGGAATTGCTGGCAATCACAAGGGAAGAAAGAGACTTGGGCATCATCATCATCACAGATGACCTGAAATCATCCAAGTAGACCACTAAAACAGTAGGTAAGGCAAGAGGGGTGTTGGGCTGTATTAGTAGGGGTATCACAAGTCATAAGAGGGAGGTAATAGTCCCACTTTACAAGACACTGGTTAGTCCCCAGCTGGAGTACTAAGTGCAGTACTGGAGGCCACACCTGGAAAAGGGCACAAGGGCATTAACAAAATAGAGGCACATGGAGGCAATCCAGAAATTGGCAACCAAAATGGTACAGGGACTGCATCAGAAAACATATGATGACAGATTAACGGAGCTCAATATCTATACTCTACAGCAAAGGAGGGAGAGAGGTGATATGATCAAAACATTCAAACATCTTAAGGGCATTAACAAGGTGAAAGTGTCTAACATGTTTCAATATAAGAAAAATACCAGGACAAGAGAACATAGCATGAGATTAGAGGGAGGACAATTAAGGAGCAATGTGAGAAAGTTCTTTTTCACAGAAAGGGGGGTGGATGCATAGAACAGCCTACCTCAGGAAGTGGTGGATATGAATACAGTGCAGGGCTTCAAACAGGCATGGGATAGGCATAAGAGAGCCATACAGATGAGTGTGAATAAATAGGCTATTGACAGAGTAAAGGCCTAGGCTATGACACATTCATAAGGTAGAAAAAATGGGCAGACTGGATGGACCTTGCAGTCCTTATCTGCCATCAACTTCTATGTTTCTATGTTTCTAATAAAAAAAAAACTTAATTTAGTGTTTTAGTGACTTTGGCTAAGAATATTTCACTATCCCTTCTTGCATCCTTTATCATTGCTAACATTAAATCATGAGATGCCTTGTTTAGTATCTGTTCCCAGTTCTTCAACATCCAAGATCAGGAAAAAATACAACATAAAAGATTTATTTCTTGCACTGCCAAATATATGATCTATATTTCAATGTGTCCTTGCTGCACAGCATATAGTGGACAGATGAAATGAGTAATAAAAACAAGGATAGGCAAGCACAAGATGGCTATTAGTATGAGAAATTGGAATTATGCAATAGCCAAACACTACCTAGAGACAGGTCATAGTTCAGCAACCTCACAAAGACACCTAGGATTAGAAAATATTAACTCTCCAGTGGGAAGGGGGCTTCCAAAATATCTTACTTCAAAGGGAAGCATACTGGAGCCATGAATTAAACACACTTCTACCAAATGGTTTATCTGAAGATAATGGGAAAGATATTCAAAAATCATAGATTGCCACAAGCCTCAGTGCACCAATGATGTGGCACATGGAGCTTGTGATGATCTAACTTGATTTTCTGTCCTGTGTGGCAATTGCTGCTAGTTAGACCAACTTCTTCTAGTCTACCTTGCAGTAATCCTAGGGGCCATTTTTTCAGAGCTTGAGCCAGATGTTTGATGCAGTCTGTTGTAATTCATGAAAACTGTCACAACTGCACCCGAAATTGAAAAATTGGGCACAGTTGCAGTGAAGGGTTTGGTGCACTTCAAGAACCTAAGTGTCGTGGCACAGGGCTGAAGGCAAGCCCTGCACCACACTTTGAAAATGCCTCCCAAAGGGTTTAATAGTTATCTGAGACTCAAACTGATTTTGAATATTTGACTGACACAGTGAAGCCTCGAAGTTAAAAATGTATATTGCTATTCTAAATGCATGTATATAAATATGTTACGTTCCATGTTTTATATGGTCACTGGTGTGTACTGTACATTGTAATAAATTAGAATTATACATGGGGCAATTAAATCAGTCCTTTGCAACTACCTTCAAAAGCAAAGTTCAATTGTTCCTTTGGCAACCTTTGTGCATAAATGCACAGCATTTTACAGTCACAGGCAGCTCTGAGGAAGTTACCCATCTCACTCTGAAATTTCAGCATGTTGCACGTCACACGTGAGCCACCTAGTGCAGGCACCTCCTATATAGCAGCTACTACTAGTCTGGGAGTGCAAAATAAAGGGATGGAGTCTGGCTCCACCAGTGCCTCCCATGGCTAGTAACTTGTTTGGTTCTGTACCACTGGGAGAACACAATGATCGATACACTCATTTCATACCCAGCTGGGATGAAATAAGAAGAGGAAAGGAACCAATACATCTAGTGATATGTACATAGACATTGCAGCTCAACATACCTATGATGGTAACTAGGTTAGGCAACAGAGACACGAAGAGGCTACTTTCATCAAAGTGGTAAGCTGACTACATGAAAAAGTAAGAAATTCAAAGCTGTGCACAGAATGTGTTGCTTCATTTGAACCTTAAAACTATTTTGGATTAGGCAATTGAGCTATGAAGACGGACAGAAAGAGAAGCACACTATGACTTCCTGTTTCATATTGCATACTTGAATATCACAGTGACTTTTAGCTTCTCCTTTTGCTTCAATTTGCACATATTTAAAATGACTTTTTCCTAAAAGGAAAAAAAGTGAGAAGCCACTGTTAAAAATAAAAAAATAAAAAGAGGTGTTAAGTAAAGGTGAAGGGGAACTCACAAATGCTAATTAAAAAGAACCTTTCTGGTCGAACAGTGTTTAACAATTTTCTGAGTGCATATAGAACAGCTGAATGATTCTGTGGCAGTTTTCTATATTTAAATTTCCCTGCTATAGTGCACCAGTATTTCTCTCGCTAAAAAGGAATTTGAGCACAACAAACAACCTTTGCACATCTTTTGTAATATGATTGCCAAGCTGGTAGAGAAGGCCAATTTTTTGTAGAAGTCAATGTTATCTGGTCAATGGGAGTTTTGCAGGAAAGTTCATGGTCCAAGTAGACCCCTAGGTATTTGGTGGACTCAGCTACTTCTGTGGGTGCTCCAGCAGGGGTAGAGATAATTCCATATTGAGTCTGCTAAGAGGGGAACGATTGGGTACTACACCCTCCAAACACAGTATACTGCCTGTAAGTAATCACTGGGTGCCTGGCACTGGTAGTGCGTTAACAGCCATTTGTATCATTGATAGACATGGACTAGTAAGTAGGTTGCACTGGCTGGCATGTGCTCTTTTGGTTTAGTGGCCTGCCCAGAGAGCCATCCTTCTGTTGTAAGGACCTTTAATAATCTATAGTTAATTATCAATATATAGCATGAATTTATGCTTAGAACATTTGCTTATATTTATGTGTAGAAGAGCAGCTGTGTAGAGCTAGGCACCTAAGAAGAGAGAGAGATCAGCTTAGTGGCTCTGTGTGGAAAGCACAACCGCATTGTACAGGAAGGGTAATTCCCAAGTGAGGATACCAACTCTGGAATTATGTGCAGGGCTACTGTGATCACTAAACAGGCTTTGGCCTGCAGGCAGTTGATGAGAGTGAGTGATCTCAGCAGTAAGGAAAACTGCTTGTTCATTCACACTAAGCACTCACATACAGATGGCGGGTGTCAAGCACTAAGTTTTAGCTATAGGGACTGGCTACTAAAAAATTATAATAATAATCCTGAGGAGTTAGGGAGGGTAAGAGAAACTGCCATAGAGAGAAAGAGTGTGGTGTAATGAAACAGATGTCAGCTTAGGCAGCAGTAGGCTTCAGAGATAAAAGTGAATGTACACTGCAAACAATTGAGGAAAACATACAATAATGAAATAAATAAAACAGAGAGCACAGCAAGCTAGCTCATAGTTTAATAAAACAATTTCATTAGTTTACCCCCAAACTACGTTTCTAAGCAACAAATGAAGCTAGCTGAAAGCATAGTGTTTGAAAGAAAGATACAGCACAAATTTGAGTTGCAAAAATGTATAACTTTGTTACCACTACTCATAACTCCGCCAATTTAAGTCAGTATCTCATCAAACGTTGCATAAATATAGTTGAAGGAATGGACTATCAAGTAAATATATTCCCACTGGTCTCAGTGGCCAGAAAAGGTGAGTCACTGACCTGTGAAGGTGAACTGGCAATAAACAATTGCCTTCCATTAAGAAGGCATGCTGAGCTGGCCTGTTGGCACTGAGGGTTGAGGCACTGGATGCCAGAACTTGCAGCATGTCAGCAACCCAGGTACGGAAGTAGACTCAGGCTGCTGGGGGTCGGCAGTGGGGAGGGAGGATCAAGCGTCCCATGACTGCTCTCCTCCCTCTGTGGTGGGGAAGGGATCCACATCACGGTACAGTGGCAACTGGTGGAAACCAGGGGCACTGCTAGTAGTGGCATACATTGATCATTGGAGCGTGGCCGGCATCAGCACATTGTGCATGGAGGCCATTGCATGTCTGGCTCCAATGGGGGGGAAGTAAATCCAGGCATAAAATTGCTGGGCATTTATGGTGTCTGATGGCCATGCTTTGAAACCCTGGACATGAGAGGTGTGCCCCCCAGGTATTAGGATCCAAGTCCCCTGAGAGGGGAGGGACTCTGCATACTGGCCTGTGTGAAGGAGAGCATGTCACTGGCCAGACTGGGTCCAGAGGTATGGGTGCCAGTGACCAGATGACCTCCTGCCCACTCCATTGAGGTAGGAGAGTAAAGAATATAGTGGCAAAAAAAGAAGCCATGCTGGCCGGGAGGGGAAGATGAAAGAGGAGACAGTCAGGAGAGGACATGTGTTCTTGGGCAGGTGTAGTTACTGGAGTCCTTGGCATTTCATTCACAGACATTCAATACATTACTTCTAGTCTCAGACAGGAGGGGAAGTTCATTTTAAAAAGAGAAAACTATCATTTCTTTGCAGGTTTCTCCTAAGATTGAATGGCTTAAGGCAGACAACACACTACATTTTTCAGAAAACGTTATTAAATGGTGATTTGGGGTTCCCCTCTATCAATCTAATTACAACAAAATACTGGAGAGAGCCAAGGAAGTCAGCTATCCAGCTATGGTAGTGCACATTATTCATTTTATTTGTTAATGTATTGTGATGGTGAGTTATGTAGCATGTAATAGAATGCATCACACTGAACAGGGCAGAGCAGGTCAGTATTTCAGGCTGTTGGTCAGTAATTTAAAATCTGAGGATTCCACTGTGGCCCATGCTGCTGCTGTGCTGCAGGGCAGAATCACATGTGATCTGTGCTAAGGAGTGGATTCAGCTCGTTGTTCACTCAGGGGCCAGCGTTTTGAAAAAGAGAGAATGCTGAGTGAGTATAAGAGGAGCTGAACAGTTCAGTTTGGGAGAGATAAAGTGAGAAAACTGACCTGAAGGGATCAGTTTGTGACCAGAGGGAGTCCAGCTTATAGAGGCCTATAGCCATATAGGGCATGGGGGTAACTCGTACACAGTCAGCCTACCAATAGGGAATCACCTGTATCCCAGTGCCAGGGTCAGTAAGTGAGAAAAGAGAGAGTTGCAGTCATTACCTATTGTAAGTAGTAGTTGTTTCAGCCTGCATCCAGAATGGTAGGCATAGCATGATTCAGCATCCACGTTGTCTTCAAGGGCCAGCACACCAGAGTTTGCAATCTCCAGATGGTCCAAGTTGTGATTAAAATTCCAGATCTCAAAGAAAGTGGTAACGTAATTTCAAAGTATTTATGGGTCTACTTCAAGATGGGCATTACTCAGCTATTCAGGGATTTGTGATTCCCATTGCTACAGAAAAAGGACTAATATTTAGCAGTTAAGATACTTTGCTCAGAGACTGAGGGGGGTTGTATTGTGATTACCTTGAAGTCTTTGTAAGCCAAATGTGATTTAAATGCTACAGTGAATACAGTGATTTGTCATACAGTATAAGTGATAGTGTACGTGAATGCTAATATAAGGGAATGCTAATTGTTTAGATACCAGGAAAGGGTATCTGGATAAAAGGGATGAGTGGGCTGCCTGAGGTGGGTATAGGATTAGTAGCCAATCCACACCCTTATGGCAATTGCAAAGTGAAAGTGCAGTTACTGAGGTCAAATTGGTGGCCTAGTGCTGGTTGAACTGATCTTATTGAAGGGCTAGTGGGTATTGGTATAGCCTACAGTCTCCAGAGTGAGCAGGTGTAAACCTATGGAAGAAAGCAATAGAGTAGTAGTATACATACATAGAGTGCAAGTTACAGTCTGCTTAAGAGGTACTACAAAGTGTTGTTAATTATAATTTTGCAAGCTGGGTCAGGCACTCTGGAAGAACAGCTTTGTAATGTTACTCATATTTCACTCAAAACTGTCTGGTTATTACTTCAAAGGCATCCAAGTCTCATAATCCCTGTTCTCCCCAGTATCAGTCTGAAACAGCGCCTTCTCTCCCATACAAGTTCCCAGAAACTATCTGGTTGATAAGTCATCCATGTGTGCTATGCCAGTATACCCAATCCAGCAGTGGTGGGTGGAAAGTCAAGTAAAAGACCCTGATGCACAAAAAGTTATCTTTATATGTTAAGGCAGGCATGGTTGTACCAAAGTGCTATTTTGCAAAGTCTTATCCCAGCAAGGTGTTCACTTCACTATGCATGGACCTGCACACCAGGTGACATGGGGTAGTTGCCTTCACATTTTTGTTTGGCAGTGATGTTTTGTAATTTCACCGATCACAGAACTAAACCACCGGCAGCTTCTCCGCATTCAGTATCAATCAGTACTTTATGCCCCCCATGAGACTGAAACAGGAAATGTTTCCGAACTGTCCTTTCCTGGTCAACAAAAACCCCCACAAAGATTTGTTTCTGCCTGTGACCACAGGCTTCACAGTTGACCTCTGGAATCCCAGTCTGACATCAGATGAGCTCACAACCTTAATATACACAGTGTCCGATTTATACTGGTGTAATTGGGAGTTCAGAATTAGTGCTGGGAAAAATCAGAAACTTCTGTTCTGCCCAGGTTTCACAAAATGCACATAAATATCATGCAATTGCATGTATTTCAGAAATACTTTTAATATGCATTCTTGTGTTGTGTAAAAAAAAATCCACCTTACAATGGCAGACTGAATCTATAAATTGCAGATTAATGCACTCAGCTATGGAAAGGAATTCCACAGATCTCATCCCTGAACTGCAGAATGATTGCATGTATTTTGGACTGATGTATTAAACTGTGGAATGAAATTCCACAATACTGTCATTCCACAATTCGTGTGTATTATTCCATACCTTCGATTCAGGTCTGCCACGTCCATCTTATACTGCTCTAGCAGATATCATCTTGCTGGACTGTGCAAATAACCAAGTCAAACATCAAAAAATAAAGGTTGACAACTTGACAACTCTTTATTCATCACAGGGGTCATCTGTTCACCATCAGGCTCTACATTAGACTGATGGGGATTCCTAGACCCCCTGGGATCACCTGGCACTGCTAGACAGTGCAACATTCTGTCTCAACAGCAGTGTTCTGAATGTTCTTAAAGTGACAGCAGATAAACATTAAGCCCCATGCTTAATTCTGTATGTCACATCACCCCTTGGGTCATGAAAGTGAGTACAGCTTGAACAAGCAGTAATATAATATTACAAAACATGAAAACTACTGGAGAAATAGCAAGCATTGCATGGCACAATTTGACATACAGAATAAGTATTCCACTGCATGGGAGAGGGATAAAAGGATCTGGATTACAACGGTGACCAGTTAGAGTAGTACTGGGGAAGGAGGAACACTATTGTGGCTTGATGCTTGGTCAGAGAGACAAGTTCTATAGTACAGGGAAGGAAAGAGAGAAGAGAAGACAGGAAAGTAAAAGCAGCTGAAAAATGCCCAGAATTATGATATACAATACTTCAATAGTTTGTATATATTTAAAATATATATTTCTTGTCCCCATGGCATGCCTCCCAATGCAGAATGTTTATTTATCTCACTAACTTTAGGCAATGTTAAGAAACTACTTATTGGATGTATTTACCTACCCGGCGGGACGCCTCCAACGAACTGCCTTCCCTTACATCGGCATTGTCAGCTCTCCCTCCTCATGACACAGTAATCTGTGGAGATCTCAGAGCTGATTGTCTGTCCCCCCCAAAAAAACAAAGCTCATACGCTAGTCTCTGACACAAAGTTCACCCAATTTATCTCCTTGCCCACATGACATAACTCCAAAACAGGTACTGCAACGCTGTCGGATTGGTTACTACCTAATTGCCCACATAGTATCAAAACAGTCAGTGTTTTACCAGACTGTATTAGTGACCACTCTCCTACCTACTGTGAGTGGTGTAATAATTTTGATGCCCCACCACCCATAATACATGAATCCAGGAAAATGTTTCAGTTTAACGTAGACCATTTCTCAATGTCTATTAGTAATGCTGATTGGACACCCATTACTCGCCTTCCCTCAAAAGCCCAATACTCAATTATTTTATCCTTACCTTTAAAAACATTATCAACAGACATGCTCCACTTACTAGACATAGATCTAAGGGTATTAAGGCACCCTGGCTCTCTACTGAAATCAGGACCCTCATGAAGAGTCGTGATGCAGCCTAGAAGACCTATAAACACAGTCTCCCTCATTCTGATTGGCTATATTATCGACAGCTGAGAAAAAAGTTTAAAAATAGGATACAGGGTGCTAAACGTACCTATCTTCAGTCACTTCAGACTGATAATCTCAGCAAGCCCAAAGAATTCTGGAAACATTAATTCTTTGATCAAAGGTAAATCGACCCAATGTCCAAGCTCCATATTGTTCAGCGGCCACCTCCTTCAGGATCCCCCATCCATAGTAGAAGGTATTAAACAAGTTCCTCACTGACCTTAATAAGTACACAGCTCACTTGCCACCAGTCTCAGATTTCTCTACCCCTACTCTGCATCATGCCGCTCTTGGCTTCCAACCCCCTTTCCATCCAGAAATAGCCACTAGAAGAGAAATCCTCAGGCTGTTATCAAATCTCAAGTCAGAGAGCTCCGCTGGCCATGACACATTAGAAGCCAGGTTTCTCAAATTAGGGGCAGCAGCACTTGCTGCACCTGTCTGTGATCTTCTAAATAGATCCATTCTCTCTGGTGAAGTGCCAAGTCTTTGGAAAGTGTTTGTGGTGGTCCCACTCCATAAGGGGGACCCACGCTGTGGAAAATTATAGGCCTATTTCAATTCTCTGCCCACTGGCTAAGATCCTGGAGTGGTTCCTGCACATTCAGCTACAATCCTACCTAGACTTACATCATCATCTCACAGACTGCCAGCATGGCTTCGGGAAGGACCATAGTACTACCACAGCCCTTGTCAAAGTCTCAACTGGCATTCTTAATGGAAATTATGCTGGTCTTCTTACCGGTGGAGTATTCATCGACTTGACTAAGGCCTTCGATTTAGTCAACCACCACCTTCTCCTTGGTAAATTGCATCAATTAGGTTTAAATCACTTAGCACTCACATGGTTCCATGACTACCTCACTGGAAGCTCGCAAAGGGTAAAATGGTCTGGTTCACTCTCCTTTTCAAGGCCTGTCTCACACGGAGTACCCCAAAGTTCTATTCTTGATCCAATATTATTCTTGCTTTTTATCAACAAGCTCCCCAACTTCTGTGACGGTGCGTATGTGAAATTATATGCTGATGATGCAATTTTATACCACTCATCTAACGATATAGACTGGCTTAACCAAAGCCTTAACTCTGATTTCATTATACTCAAGACCTGGTTCTCTGACAATCACCTAATTCTAAATACAAAAAAAAAACAAAAGATATGCTTTTCCATAACCTATCCCCCAAACCTACCAAACAGCTCCAGATCAGTACACGGTCAGGAGACCCCATAGAGGTGGTTAGTACCTTTAAATACCTCGGGGTTCACGTAGATGCCTCCTTCTCAATGGAGCATCATGAATCTCAGTTTACCAAAATGGTAAGTCAGAAGCTTGAGTTATTATACTGCCTCAGCCCTCGTTTATCCAACACCACCTATAAAAAGATTGCTTCAACATCCCTTCTCCCTATTTTGTTCTATGCTGCCCCTCTACTACTTTCCATCCAGTCCTCTTCCCTTGCACAGGTTGGTTAACTCTATCATAAGATTGGACATTTTGCCATTGGAGCGGACTCCAGAAAACACTATTGTGAGGCCCTGTATTCTCTTCAATGGCCTACCTATGACTCAAGGTTACAGTTTCACACCTTTTGCCTTGTATTCAAACTTACCAAGTTCTTTAATCCCCCTTGCCTAAGGGGAATCATTTACAAAAATGCACCCACATGCAGGCTTAGATCTATCTTCCTTACCCTTATTAGCAATCCAGAAGACACAACACTTATCAGGTAAGCACTCATTCACCTTCTCAACTCCTTTTGCTTGGAATTCCCTCTGCCGAACTTATTCTCCTGCCCCACCCTATCCTCCTTTAAAAAAGAGCTTACCTCTTTCCTACTAACCCACCCTCCTCTGCAATTGCTTTAAATAACCCTAATAGCATTGTTAATGCCTAGTCTATGTTACTCTAATAAATGTATCTTGTAATCCACCTGTTCTCATGTTCCTGCTATGTATATATTCTATAATATTAGTTCTCCTGTTTATTTATATATGCTTAATGCCTGATCTGTTTTAAGTTACTTACCTGGCTTTCCACTGTAATAATTTTTGCAACATTGTTAAATCTCTCTGTATCCTGTATATTATTATTGTATTTATCTATTGTACTGTGTTCACCATTGACACCGGGGTCGTCACTGAAAAAGGGACTGCATGGTCTCAGTGGACTTAGCCAGTTACCAAAATTCTAATAAATAAATAAAGAAAGAAAGAAAGTGTTGCAGAACATGGAGACAACATATTGGACAGTCATTTTGAAGAAGATATTCCTTTAGAGAAAAAAGGTTAATGCAAGTTATGCAGCATTTAGTATCAGTTAGCAAAGCATTTATACATGGAAACAGGTACATTAAGACATTTACTGCAGTAGAACAATTAAGCACATACAGTAAGGAATACAATGGGCATCAGAACTGTTAGTTTAAAAACAATCAGTCTAGATGCACAAAAGTTCAAGACTTGTGCTGACTCTTCCAGACAGTGGGAATAATGTTGCTTCAACCAGTTCTTGATAGAATGGGGTAAGGTCTGCGAAAGCAACCCAAGAATTCTGAGAGCTGTCAAAATCAAACAATTTGACTCTCTAAGTCCAGGATCCATTCACAAATTTCTTCTTGATCTGGTACACAGGAATATGCACAAGACAGCACCAAGAAGAAGGTCAGATGCAACATAATCGAGTAAGCGGGAGTTAGAAGTGTAAGAATCTGACCAAACTGGTTGAAAGTTATCAGAAGGAATTTCAGATTCTGTAAGGGTAGTGGGTTCAAGTGCAGCTTCATTACTGGGACAACTGGGATTATATGGGAGGGTGTTGCTCAGGTACCCATGCTTGAGATGATTGATGTGGATTTTGTTAAACACAAGCTTTCTGTCTGACTTGCATTGCAGATGGATGTAAACTGGAAGAAGCTTTTCCACAATGTAAAAAGGACCAGTCCAAGGGTGGAGCAGTTTCTTTGTGGCACCCAGATCTCAAACAATAGTTGAAAGACAGTCAGTGCCTCTGTCTGAATGCAGATACTGTACAAGGGGATACTGTGATGACAAATAATTGTGTTGAGAAAGGAATTTGCTACTGCAGCAACTTTGATGTCTTGTAAAATGGATTAGTTGTAGGTATTTTGTAAGATAGTCAACAAAAACAACAATGTGTTTGTTGCTAGAGTCAGAGCATGTTAATCAGCTTAATCTGGTTCATGGTCAGTTGGCATTCATCTGTATCCCCATCACCCGGGTCGTGCCTGAAAATAGGCAGGGTTTGTCTAGTGCACTTACTCGATCAACAAAAACTAAATAAATAAATGTTGATAAAGGTCCAAGAATGTCTGTGCTAATTCTTTGAAATAGTTTTGTGGCTACAGGCATTGGAATGATGTGTGCCTTAGTCAGTTTGGGAGATACTTTTTTGGGGAGCATGGCTAGCAGGATTTAACAAATTGGACAATGTCCTTGTTCATGTGAGGCCAGGAGAAATGGATTCTTGTCTTGTGGAGAGTTCTGTAGATTCCCATATGCCTTCTGGAAAGTGGAGAGGCATGAGTGGAGAGAAGAACTTCATTATTTTGAGAAGCACATGAGTTCTATCCATGTGATAGCCCTTGCCTTTCTTGGTCCAGATATGGAAAGGCACACCATCATTGAAGAAGTATGGTGAAGCAAGGAAAAGTACATCCGGGTGATGTTGCTTCTGTTACGGTAGATTTTCAGACTGTAAGTAAGTGATTATATCTGTGAACTAAAGATCTGCTTGTTGGTGCATTTTGACAGTTTCAATGGATAGAGCAGATGCAGAGGGGATTAGAATCTCTTTGACTGCAGAAACTGAGGATTTCTGCTTCTTTCTGAAAAAGCAGTCAAGAACCCCGAAGCAACTTGAGGTACTATAGGCATGTCCACGGGAAGCACATTTGTCATATGTAAAAGAAGAGCTTCTTTTAAGCATGATTCTTTGTCAATTGAGGGTGATTCAGAGAGCTACTGTCATTGGCTAACACCATCACCATTGGAGTGAACTTGACCTGGTCTGTATTGAATTTCAAGTCAAATGGATCATAGCAATTCATTATGCTAATTTTCCTACTGGTTTCTTCATTTCAAGCAACCATCTCAGAGCAGACTGATGAACGATAGCTGTGAATGTTCAATAATGAAGCTAACAGTAAAATTTCTGTACAGCAAATACCATGGTTTGACATTCTTTTTCTGTAATGCCATGGTTGTGCTACGTCAAGCAAAGGGAGTGCCCAGCATAGAAAACATCGGGTTCTGTTCTGTCTTACACTGTTTACACTTGAAATAGCACAGCACCCACTGCAAAGGAGATAGCATCTGTGTAGAGTTTGAAAGGTTGGTCAAACCTTGGATAAGCCAGTACTGGAGCAGAGACCAGTTTGTCTTTTGAGGCATCAAAGACCTCTTTGCAGTCAGAAGTCCATGTATATGCACATCCCTTTTTGGTGAGGGTGTACAGTGGCGTTTCAATTCAGAAATAGTAACTAGTGAACTTTCTGTATATCCAGACAAGCTCTGAGTTCTTTGAGATACTGAGATTTTGGATAGCCTTTGACTGCTGAAAGTTTGTTTGGGTCTGAAGAGATGCCTTGAGAACAAAACACATGTCCCAGGTAATGAATTTGATGCTGTGTGAAATGGCGGAGCTGCAACACTGCTCTGGGTGAAGCACGAGATTGTCATGTTGGAGATCTTGAAACACTTCTTTGAGATGTTGGAGGTGTTCTGAAAAGTACTTCTGAAGACAATAACATTGTACAGGTAAACTAGACAAGATTTCCAAGACAACCCACATAGTAGGGCTTCCACAGTGTACTGGAATGTGGCAGGACTATCCTGAAGTCCCATTGGCAGTATTTAAATTGCAAAAGTCCCAAGTGATAGGGCCAGACTGTGTAAGGATGAAAAGCTGGATCAATGGATACGTGGTAGAACCCACTTTGAAAGTCCAGAGTGGTGAAGCAGGCTGGGCTGGCAATGCCAAGACTCTCTAAGGCATCCTTGGTTGTGAGTAATGGATGGACATCAAGCACCGTAAAGGCATTGTGCTTTCTGTAGTCCAACATAAAATGATACCCCTTGTTTTTCTTTACCACCAGCAGGCAAGGTGCACCTCAGGGACTTGTATACTCTTCAATGATATCTTGATCAATCCCTGCAGGGGGAGGGCCTCAAACAACTGGTACAGCAACCCACAAGAGACAGGGCTATCCTAGATCTAGTACTGACTAACAAAGAAGGGATCACAGATCTCCAGGTAGAAGGTCACCTGGGGGCCAGTGACCATCACATGGTATGGTTCAATTTGGCTACTACATCTAAATCATCCCATTCCAAGGCAAAAATATGGGACTTCAGAGGAGCTGACTTTGATAAGATGGCCAAAAGAGTTAAGCTAGCCCTGGCAAAAGAAACACAGGTGAGGAGGTACAGGCAAAGTGGGCAAGCATTAAGGATACAATACTTGAAGCAACATCCCATTGTGTTAGACAGAAAAGGAAGTAAAAGAAGAAGGAAACCACTTGGTTCTCAAATACAGTAGCAGAAAAGGTCAGAGCCAAAAGGCTGGCCTTCAGAAAATATAAGGGAACACAGCGGGATGAAGATAGGGAGGCATACCAAACTGCCCTAAGGGAAGCAGGTAAGGCAGTAAGGCAGGCAAAGTCCCAAACTGAGGAAACACTACACGAACAGTAAAAGAAGGTGACAAGACTTTCTATAGATACATTAGTGAAAGGAGAAAGTCCAGAGGGGTATTGCTAAGCTTAATGGAGAAAAGGGAGCATGTGAGGAGGAGGACCCTGTAAAGGCATCTATCCTAAATAGATACTTTTGCTCAGTATTTACTGAAGAGAAGGTAGGGCAGGGCCCACAGCTCAGCATCATGGACACAGGGGGGAGGGAGGTGAGCACTACTCCCTTCACAAAAGAAAGGGTCCCACAAGAGCTTGCTAAGCTCAGGGTGGATAAGGCAATGGGACCTGATGGCATACATCCCAGGGTACTTAAGGAGCTAAAGGAGGAACTAGCAGAGCCATTAGCAGAATTGTTTAGTGAGTCTCTGAGCACAGGAGAGGTCCCAGAAGACTGGAGAAGGGCTCATGTGATCCCAATCCACAAGAGTGGTAGCAGGGAGGAGGCGGGGAACTACAGACCGGTCAGTCTTACCTCAGTAGTGGGCAAGATTATGGAGGCACTCCTTAAGGAAAGGATAGTGCACACCTGGAATCCATAGGGGCACAGGATCCAAGACAGCATGGGTTTACAAAAGGAAGGTCCTGTCAAACTAATCTCTGGATAGACTGGTGCCCTCTTGGAAGGTTATGTGAATGCCAAAGTAGGAAAGCCAAAGGATGGCAGCCTGCATCTGCCACAAGCCCCCAACTGCCATGTTGCAACCAATTTTGTGGTGTAAGGCTGGCACAAGCCCTCATTAGTGGGTGCAGCCTGTGTCTGACACAGGCTGCCTTTAGGAATAGCTTAGGGTGCATTTTTTACTCAAGGTGTCACTTGCGTCACTTATACTTAACTCAGGCACCTTGCGTCAATCTAAGGGTTTTGAGAATCGGGGCCTTGGTTTTTAACAAAGGCACAGTTGGCACAAACAATTGCATCTTCAAGTATTTTTCACATAAGAATTCTAAATTACACATGCCTTAAGACAAAAGGCTAAATTTTCCGAGCCCCGAGAATGCTGCATGCAACTGGTGTGTCAATAATTTGACGCATGGGACTTGTAGCATTCTCCCAGACAGTGATCAGGATTTTCAATCCTGAGTGCCAAATGCTGCCAGCCTGTTAGATGAGCTTTTCCCTGGTCTAACTTGTACCATTTGGGAGACCATTTTTACAGGGCTGGTGCCAAATCTTTGGCACAGGCTGCCATAAAGTGTGGAAAGTGCTGCAGCTGCATCCGAAGTACTAAAATCAGGTGCAGCTGCATCAATGAAATTGGTGCAGCTGCTCCAACCAACAGGGTTGATACAAGCCCTGCATCACCCTTTAAAAATAGTGCACATAGTTTTTTTTTAAGTGAGCAAGCTGGACAAAATAGAGCACTTTTACATATTTTGCACCAAAAATGTTCCTAGCTGTTAATTCAACAACAGGTTTTCAAAAATGTGCAATTTGGGAAAATGACTGACTTCTGGATATTTTAAAGGGACACTGTCAACCATTTTTTCATGTTATTTCAGGCTGCAAAAAACACATTTTATGATTGCTTACCTTCTCTAAAATCCACTGGTGATGCTTGTAGTTTTTTCTACTTCCTTTCTAAGTACAACTGAAATAAATGCTAATGGTGGAATTATACCCAAACTTGTTTGTTTTAAATCTTTAATTTACTCTTCTTGCACTCTTTCTGAACATTAGGAACACCTCCAAACAGTACATCAACTCATGGTGCAATAGTATCCTCTCCTCACACAGCATCATAAGTGCTAGACTCAGTTGGTGTGTTCACAAGTTCAGGAAAGATGTAATGGGTGCCCTTACAGAAATAATTATATGAAATGTTTTCATGCTGCACACATAAAACTACCCAAGTGATAGGTGTGCTGCAAGTATGATTCAAATGTTAAATTGGAACTGATTGCATGCATATGGCATGCGTACAGCAAGCAAGCAATTGTGGAAACCATGATTTTTATGTTAAATGGGGAAATACTGCATGCATGTGGCATGCGCACAAAAAAGCAAGTGGTCACTGATAAATGTACACATAAAAGTTATGTAACATGCTCTGGAACACACCATACACAAGTGAAAGTTGATAAGATTCAAACCCAGGTCATCATAGCTCCATGTCTCCTGGGTTGTAGTTCAGTGCATTTAACCACTAAGCCATACTGACTGCACACATGTGACTCACATGTACTTCAATACATACTGTATCTGAATACATCTGCAAGCATGCGGCATGCTTGTAGCCACTGTTATGCTTTTCAGTTTTCTTTTCTCCCTCATCTCATTTTCACAGTTAAACTGTAGCACACATAGCAACAGAAACACATGTTGTTTTTCCCACCCCAATACACAAACATACCCACAAACCACTTAATTACTTCTGTCTGGCCTGTACTCCTATTATTTTCTCTCCATAGTTTTGAATGCTTCCATGCAAATGGATATTAAGGTGCAAATGCAAAAGTAGCAATAACTACACACACACACACACACACACACACACACACACACACACACACACACACACACACACACACACACACGCATACATATGGCTAGTCCCCCCTACCCATGCACACATACTGTAGTGGGTATGGTCATGCTGCTACAGACAACCCACCAAGTATAGATGTAAGTAAAATGTCTCTTATTTCAATACTAGGGATCCAGAGGCAGGAGTGTTAAAGAGATGCTGTCCATGGGCCAGAGTGCTGGGGCATACCCCCTTGAAATGAATGGATTTATTTTATATTACTATTTGATACATTATGATGGTGAGCTGAAGAATAATGAAGGCCACTGTTCTACTAACAAGGCCCTTGTTAGTCAAGCAGTGGCCTTCATTAATCTCCAACTCTCCATCAATAGTGTATAAAATAGTAATTAAAAAATACCCCTATTCATTTCAATCATGCACACCCCTGAAGTCTCTTTTGCCATTTGTCATAATGAGCCTGATCATGGGGATGTGGAGGTCAGCTTCACAGTGGGGGGGGGCATAAATCTGACTATAGTGGGGCTCCAATCGTCTGTGCATACTATACTGTTCAATTGTCTGTGAATGCAAAGGGCAGCTCTATAATATCTTTAACATCTCTGAAAGGTACAACTTATTTGGTTTGACTGAAATGTGATTTGCAAATCGGGAAACATTCAAATGTATAAAATTCATCTGTATATACTCCTTGGCGGTACATCTGATTTGGGCATAAATCCATCCAGTTACTAACCAATTTGTTTTCCAGGCTGAAGTTTGCCCCCCCCCCAAAAAAAGGAACTTTAACTCGATTTTTCTCCCCGACTCCATTCCATTCAATACCCATCTCCTATGGGTCATGAAGCCACACAAGGGTGAAGAAACGTGAAAAACACATCAATATTTCAGTCCTTCCTTCTTCCCCAATCCCCTGTAAACAAATTATGCACTTTTACATACCCGGCCATTTAGCCAGAAGCAGCAGCCCAGCACAGTGTGCCAACAGCCCAGTTTTCAGTCCACTCCCCTGCTTTCATTTTGACAGAAGCTGGATGCTAGAACTGACCATCACAGGGTTGCCAACGTGGTCCGCAACCAAGTCACCTAGCCATCCAAATCAACTCAACCTGGGTTGCCTGCTTCTTGCTTGGTTGCTGCTGTGGCTGCTGCTACACTGCACTGATCAAGGCCTATGAAGGTCACCCACACTGCTGTCACCACTACTGCTAAGTCTAGCTTGCTGCCGTGGGGGTCTGTGCTGTTTTGTTGCAAGGCCAGCCAAGTAAAGTAAGTAGGTAGCCTAATCTTTAGTTAGCTTCTAGCTCACCCTCTGCCCCTTCAGCCATCAGGTTGAGATGAAGACTCACTAAGAGTAGAACAACAAAAATATGCTGACACGACACTGGTATTGAGAGTTCAGTGCTCAATGACTCCTCCAAGCTGTAGTGTGCAGTCTGTCTACTATGTGGTGGGAAAGACAGCGTCATACTTGCAAGGCTCATACACTCTTTCTCATCTACATCACATGTGATTGTGCTGCCATTGACAGGTGGAGAGAGCTGACAACACAATACAGACACAGTCGAGTCTGGAGAGTACTTGCAACGTGAGCACACACAGGCCAGGTGGGCACTTTTTGTGCAACAGATTAAATCCAGATTTAAAGCCATTGTTGCCACACCATAAGAATAACCTAGACACAAATCTGGGGGGGGGGGGACTGCTCCCCTCTGCCCAGTCTAAATGGCACCATGCTTAATGATAGAAATTTATTCTCAGGTGCTAATGCAATAGTTTCCAAAGTGTTCTGAGGTACTGTATCTACATGTTTCATGATGTGTCCTGATCATGACGTGGGTTAGTGTCCCTCATTGTCCTTAACTTTGAGTGTCCATGTCCCTCATTTCAGTGACAATATTTGAGGTATGGTGCATGCTTCCAAGACCCCACTCAACACAAAGAGTGGTGAGCATGGCGATAGTGTATATGCTTAATACAGAATGACAAAGGGAAAGTAAATGAGATGAAACAGTCATGGAAAAACACATTTGTAGCACTAAATATCATAAGGGATTTGCATGTGTAACCCCTAGGCAGTGCTACCCCAAGGGCTACTACCCCTGCCTGCTGGACAGCTAGTAGGTTAAGGGTCCTGAGTTCTATAACAGGTGCTTCCACCCAGAGGTCAGGGTTATTAGTGGTCATACTAACTTGAGCACAGCCCTCTGGGACACTGTAACCCCCCCTCCATTCCTGCAAGTGTCCCACACAGAATACAACAATGACCTTCACAATACCCCTGGTATGCTTTAAGTGTATCTGAACCTTTGGCACTTACCACTGGGATTAGTTTCTCCAACCCGATCCTGGGGAACCCCTGTAAAACAATGTTAAACAGAGCAGATGGCATGAAACACAATACTTCATTTTAGTCCGAAAAAATTCTCTCTCTCTTCTCCTCTCAGGATAACAGCAGACTTGCAGGCCTCAACTCAGGCCTTTCCACAGGTTCTCCCACTCAAACTATGAAATTTACTGCTCAGCTATCATGAGCTGCTTCTCTCTCAACTCCCAACTCAAATCTGGCTTGCCAACAGACAGCTCATGGTATTTTTCCCAGATCCAAATGGTTTGGTTGGTCGGCACAACTGTCAATCACCCAAGAGCTCACCCTTCAGTAGCAAAAGAGGCCAACAGTCCAAAACTACAAATCACACGGGTCTGGGTCCATGCAGCCCCTATGAGCAAACTCCATTTTAGAGTCCCCAAGTATTGATTGGCCCAGTTTGGCAGTTTGGGACCAAAATGGTGGAGACTGACAGAAACCCCTCATTGCAAAGAAGGCAGGTTAGAACAAACTACATTATCATTATTACTCTAAACAATTTCCAGCAAACAGTTACATCTTTCAGCAATACTCCCTCTGCACAACTAGTGATGGCAGAAACGGAGCAATTAGTAGGCAGCCCGGGCAGGACCCGAGCATGGAAACACTCAGTCCCCCTCCCACATTAATTACTACTGCACACAGGCAGCCCATAAAGCAACAGTACACGGACACCACACAGGCACTCACTGGCAATACATTTACACAACTATGGTGCCGAACACCAGCCAGGCAGTGAGCAATTAGGAAAGCTCATGGAAGACTTTTCAGGAACCCCTATTGATAGCGGGGTTACACATGGTCCAATACAAAAAGGATAGGCTTCACAACACAGAGTCCTGTCTTCATACATCTGGAATGGGGATGTTGACTGGCTATATCCTAGGCATTTAATGCAATGAGCAAACAATACTTTACAGATTAATGGTGATTTAAAGACAAAAATCAAAAGCCATTAAACAGCTTGCAAAAGGATCAGAAATAACGAGTTTACCTAATTTTTATGTGAATTTAAATAAAAATGTATTTGAATTACTAATTGCTAGCAGTAGTATAAGAAATAGAAACCGATGTGTTTTTTTAGATGAGATTTGTACCAGCTTAGCTGCTGCACACATGGCAAGTGTGCAACATGTGAACCTGATGTGATGTTTAAATGATGTTCACACCAACTGCTGTACTCATGTCAAGCATGCAAGACACAAACCTGATGTAATTTTTAAAAGATGTTCACTCCAGCTTATCTGCTGTGCACATGTCAAGCTTGCAGCATGCAAACCTGATTTGCTTTTTACACCTGGTTAGCATAGGTTCACTCCATGTATGTGAACCAAATGCAAATATTGCACAATAAAGCATGTGGCATGCATTCTGCATGTTCACAGCACACCTATATTTCTGTAAGGGTATTGATAAAAAAATGTAAACAAACACGTTTCTGTGTGGTAACACTATTAGGCAGTCTGTTTTTCACTTTTTAAAAGAAGAAGGAAATCGGGATCAAATTGCTAACTATGTCAGCAATCTCTACAGAATGTGAGAAATCATTAAATGTGCTTTTTAAAATATAGACACTTTGAGGCCCAAGGGGGTTGACAGTGTCCCTTTAAGACCGAAGTTCCGAATAGTGCATTTGATATAAGCGAAGGTGTTAAAAATGTACTATTTGGACTTAATATGACATTGCTGAATTAATATAACTTTGGTTTGCCAAAATGGATGAGTGCCTAAGGAATGCACTAGAAAATGGGCAGGAAGGAGGGGTGGAAGAACAATGGGGAATGATAAAAACTGCCATCACAGAGGTAACAAGCCTTTGTGTGAAGCAAATAAACAAAATGAAACAATGTAAGAAACCACTATGGTTCTCAAAGGAAGTGGCAGTGAAGGTTCAAGAGAAAAAGAAAGCATTCAGGAAGTACAAGGAATTACAGAAGAAACAGGACAGAGAACTGTATCAGTTAAAGCAAAAGGAAGCTGGGAAGGCAGTCAGAACAGCAAAGGCCCAAACCGAGGAAAAGATAGCCAACTCAGTTAAGAAGGGGGATAAAACCTTTTATAGGTACATCAGAGAGCGAAGGAAGACCAAGGGAGGGATAGTGAGGTTTAATAAAGGGGAGTGAGGGTGGGCAGAGGGTGACTATGAAAAGGCAGAGATACTAAACAAATACAATACTAATACAAATATTTTTGCTCAGTATTTACGAAGGAAGGAAGAGGGGGAGGTACCTAAAACAAACAGTAGAAACACTCTGGATATAGAAGTTGATACCAGCCCATTTACAGAAGGAAGGGTTCTGAAAGAACTCTTAAAACTGAAGGTGGACAGAGCAATAGGGCCTGATGGGATTCATCCCAGAATTCTAAAAGAACTAAGGGTAGAACTAGTGGCACCACTGACTACCCTCTTTAACAAATCATGGGAAGATGGGGTGGTACCCGAGGACTGGAGGAGGGCAGATGTGATTCCCCTTCATAAAAGTGGGAGCAAGGCAGAAGCAGGAAACTACAGACCTGTTAGTTTAACCTCAGTGGTAGGAAAAATGATGGAATCACTTCTGAAGGAAATAATTGTCGAGTATCTGGAGGCCAGAGGGGCACAGGACCCAAGGCAGCATGGATTCACAGTGGGAAGGTCATGCCTTACAAATCTGATAGATTTCTTTGACTGGCTGGCCAAATTAGTAGATCAGGGAGGGGCTGTGGACATGGCCTACCTAGACTTTAGCAAGGCGTTTGACACAGTCCCATACAAAAGATTAATATACAAGTTAGCCAGCCTGGGAGTGGGTCCCAAGATGACAGCCTGGGTAAAGAATTGGCTGGAGAATAGGACACAGAGAGTAATAGTAAATGGAGTCCACTCTGAAGAAAGGGGGGTTACTAGTGGGGTATCGTAGAATTCAGAATTAGACAGTCCTCTTCAATGTCTTTATAAGAGACATTGCAGAGGGACTGGAAGGAAAAGTATGTCTCTTTGCAGATGGCACAAAGATCTGCAACAGAGTTGATGCACACGGTGGGGTGGAAAGGATGAGAAGGGACTTGGCAAGGTTACAGGAATGGTCAAATGTATGGCAGTTTACATTCAGTGCTAAGAAGTGCAAGGTAATGCACCTGGGAAACAAAAACCCAGGGATAGAGTACGCAATGGGGGGTGAGATGCTAACAACAAAAAAATTGGGAAGGGACCCGGGGGTAGTCATATCAGATGACCTAAAGGTAGGCAAGCAATGTGAGAGGGCAGCAAGGAGGGCTGGGGGGATACTGGGATGCATAGGGAGAGGCATCACCAGTAGAAAACAGGAAGTTATTATCCCTCTGTACAGAAAGCTGGTGGGACCCCATCTGGGGTACTGCGTGCAGTTCTGGAGACTCAATCTCCGCAAAGACATAGACAGGATGGAAGCTGTCCAGAGGAGGGCAACTAAAATGGTGCAGGGTCTGCACCAGAAGACATATGAAGAGAGACTTAAGGAGCTTAATATGTATAGCCTCGAGGAAGTGAGGGAGGGGGGGACATGATAGAAACTTGCAAGTACGTCAAGGGAATCAACAATGTCCAAAAGGGTAGCACCTTTTAAAAAAAGAGGTGAGCAAGAACAAGGGGGCACAATTTGAGTATAGAGGAGGGGCAGCTCAGAGGTAATTTAAGCAAGTATTTTTTTCACAGAGAGGGTTGTGGATGCATGGAACGGCATTCCAGAGGAGGTTGTGGAGTCAAAAACAGTGGTGGAATTCAAGCATGCATGGGACAGTCATAAGGCAATTCTACGGGGTGGGAGTAGGAAGAAGTAGGCTGCTAGTTAACTAGGATCTGCAGCTTCATCCATTAGGTAGGCAAAATGAGCAGACTGGGTGGGCCAATTGGTCCTTATCTGCCATCAAATTCTATGTTTCTATGTTTCTATGATCACTTTTGCAAACAGAAATTTAAATAATTTTTCCAGAATTTCTAAAATTTCCCACAATTTCACAAGATTTATTTAAATTTGACCTTCAAAACTAAGTATCTGATTTTTGCAGCTACTTAGGGAAAAAAATTGGGGGGAGGGCTGCAATGATTGGATCAATGACTAGCTAATTTACTGGTGACTCAAATTGACAGTGCCTCCTTATATAGAATGCTGCCCTGGGGGAAGATCACATGATGCAGAGTGCTGAGTGGCAGCTCCCTCAAGAAGCTCCTGCCTCCCGTCTCTTATTTGAGCTCGTTTTGGTGTTCTAAATTACTATTTTCTCTTGTTTCTGAGATTCTATGCTGTACAATAGCTGTTGCACTCTGGTTTGGTTATATCTCGAGTAGATAGAGGCTTATATGAAGAAAGCCCCACAGAAGCATACCCCTCCAGCAACTCCCGAGAAGGCCCCCTAAGAAATCCGGGGCCTTGGGTGGTTCTGGCTTTGATCTCCTGAGCCAAAGTGGTGATCAGGAGCCCTTAACGCTGACCAGATTTCTCGAGGAATACAAACCCTTTCGAGAGTCGTTATCCAGAAAATTAGATGAACTCTCATTGTCTGTTTCCGATAACACAGCCCAAATTGCTTCTATAGAGAAAAGAATTGGTAGTCTTGACCCTGAACTGGTTTTGATGTGCCAGAAATCGTCTCATTTTGAAGCCAAGCTTGAAGACCTAGAGGGTCAGAGCTGAAGAAATAATGTAGTGGTTCTCGGTTTACTGGAGGGAGAGGAAGGCCAAAATTTTGTGGCATTTATCCAGAAATTGGTTGAGCTGGTGGCTGGCCCATCTCCATTTGGTTCTGGCTACATTATAGATCGTGCCCATAGGGCTTTACGGCCTAAGCCACCCTCTGAGGAACCCCCCCTGCCCTATTGTGTGCCGGTTCCTAAATTTTTTAGAGAAACAACATTTCCTACAAAAAGTGCATGCTTTGCAAGAGGTTCCCTGGGAACATACAAAGCTGAGAATCTCACAAGATCTACCCATCTTGGTCCGCATGAAATGCAAAACGTTCCACCCTATTGTTTCTAAGCTAATTGCTGCAGGCCTAAAGTTCAGAATGAGTTATCCAGCTAAACTACAGATTTCAACTAATGGATCCTGGAAAAGCTATGAAGACCCTGAAGAAACTCTGAGGAGCCTTAAGGCCATGCTGCCAGATCTCTTTAAGGACCCTTGAATGGTGGTGGCGTAGTATCGAGTATCGCATGGAGTCAAGAACTCAAACTTTTGTTTTTCTTTCCTTAGAGAAATTTTAGGAAGGTGAAGACTTGGGCGACTGCATATGTTGCAGTGGACTTGGGGGTTCACCGCAGACCGCCCTGACTTTTCTTTTCTTTCCATCTCATAATGGGCGCATGATGGTCTGATGCAATGGACACTGGGGCTTGGGGCTGGGGGGGAGGTTGTGAGCCAGGTTTTTAGTGGTTATTTTTGTTGGGGATTGAAAGAGCCCAGTTTGGTTGTGGGCCAGTTTCTCATTTTTTCCTTCTGGGCTGTTACTGGGATGGTCCTGGGTTTTCTCCATCTTGCTCTTCATTTGGTTGGGCCAGGGAATCGACCTCTAGAGGGCGTTCCAACCTCTGGGAACATGCGGGGAAACTCTACTCGAGAAGGATTTAGCAGGGGCACAACTTAGCTGGGATGCAGCACTCTCTATCTTTCAGGGAGGTTCTGTTTACCAGATACTGGCTGGTAGTGGATAAAGGTAGCTTTTATACCTTCTCCTCCGGTCGAACGATTTCAGTTTTTCCCATTTTAATTCTCACTGTTAACACGAGCTGGGGCATTTCTCCCTCCAGGTGGGGCTGATCTAGTCCCAGTTTCTGGCGGCTCACCTGGTGCCTCTGATCTTAATCTGGGTTATCATGAATATGTGGGTGATGAGATGGCCTTATCATAGCCCCCCATGTCAATTTTTCTCATATCCATGTTTTGGCTGGATTGAGGCGAAGGACCAGGACCATTCTCTTTTGTTGGGGGTATAACTGACAGGGCTTGATCTCTGAAGGCTGTGATCTGTGTGCAACAGTGCTGAATATCAAGGTTCATTATTGGGGGCCGGGAGTAGAGGGATTAGAACCAGTACTATTCTGAACGTTGCTTGTGACAGTTTGAGGGGGAGTGTGGGGGGGGGCTGGGGCATGGTTGGAGGGTGGGGTGGTTAGAAAGGACGGGCAGTATCTACTTCTGGGGATGCTAGTGAAGAGTGTGGGTTGTACTGCAGTAACCCTGGGGATACATGTAAAGGGGATTTGCATCTCATGTGCTGAGTAAAATTATTTCAGTTGGATATCTCTTCTGGATGGTGAATGAGATAACATTCGTGTCTTGAAATGTTAAGGGGATCAGAAAGCAACATAAGCAATATCTGGTTCTCAAACATTTAAGTCTGTTCACTTCACAGATAACTTTTTTGCAAGAAACCCACTTATTAGGAGGGGAAGCTTTGCAATTAAGGAAGTAACAAGAGGAATCAATTTACAGTGCCCAGGGCACCACAAATAGTTGTGGGGTCATGCTCATAATTAACAGAAGCATCCCTTTCTCTCCTGCACAAGTGATCAAAGGTACCGATGGTAGGTTTATTCTGGTCAAAGATACCCTCTGGTCTGTTCCAGTACTATTGGGCTGTGTTTATGGCCCTAATCTGGATGACCCCAGATTTTTTATAAGGCTTATATCTATCATTCTCCCAATGATTCCCATTAAAATTATTTTAGGGGGAGATTTCAGTCAAGTACTTGATTCTCATTTAAACAGACTGGGCAGTAACCTAGGTGGGGCTACCCCTGGGCAGAAGGCATTCAGGGATTTAATAGATCAATGTGGTCTCTGCGATGTCTGGTGTGTATTACATCCTGATTCTAGGGAGTTTACCTATAGGTCCATGGTGCATGGCTCGCAGTCCCACATTGACTCTTTACTTGTTTCTCAGTGCCTCCCGCCCGGGTGAAGACCTCCTCGATTCAACCTGGCCCAATTTCCGACCACTCACTAATGGTATGCAATTTGGTACTGCTCAATTCATTTAATAGGGAAACTAGATGGAAGCTCAATGATCAACTCCTTAAAGATGTTAATTATTGCAAACTTACTAAGGGAAAAATAGAATTTTTTTCACTAAACCCTTTAGATGGCATAAAACCTGATATCTTGTGGGGGGCCTTCAAAGCCTTCATGAGAGGGATACTGATTAGCATAGCGGTTGGTAGGAAAAGAGAGCGGGAGGAAGAGCTTAAATCCTTATTATCTCAAATCAGATTTCTGGAAGCTAACCTTCTGGCTAATCCCCTAGATGAGGATACTCAGAAACTCCTGAAATTAAAGGATAAATATCTGGGGTTACTTCAAGAGAGAGCAGAACTAGCTATTACTCGTACCAGAGCTAAATACACTGATCAGGGGGAAAAAGCAGGACGTTTACTGGCATTGCGTATTAAACAACAGGAATCAATGAGATTTATCCCACCTACCAGGTCAGTAGCAGACGGATCTTTTAAGGTGTCTCCTACTGAAATAGCTCAAGAATTTGCTGCTTATTATTCTAAACTGTATAGCGACATGGAGCAGCCCCCTGTCCTGAAGATATACAAGGTTATCTAAGAGATTCCCACTTGCCTGTTCTTCCTGACAGGTGCGGTGAAACTCTGGTTGTCCCTATTTCTCAGGAGGAGATTGCTAAGGTTATTAGCAAATTGCCTGTCGATAAGGTCCCTGGTCCAGATGGATTTTCTGCTTTATTTTACAAGGTCTTTTGAAACCTTCTTGTACCAATACTTGGTCATTTATTTCAACAAATCCTATCTGAGGAGGAGACAGATTCATATCTCTATGAGGCCCTGATTGTTCTGCTTCCCAGACCTGATAAAGACCTCAATAAGGTTCAGAGTTATAGACCCATCTTTCTTTTAAACCAGGATGCTAAGATTCTCTCTAAAATACAGGCCAACACGTTGGCACTGGTTCTTCCTGGGTTAATAGGTACAAATCAGGTTGGATTCATGAAAGGGCGCTCATCTTCTGATCATTTATGCACTTTGTCGCATGTCTTCTCGGCTACCAGGGATGCGGAGTTCCCTGCGGGCTTGGTCTCCTTGGATGCCGAAGGCATTCAACCATGTGAACTGGAATTTCTTGTTCCACACTTTGGAGGCCTTCCACATCCCTTCTCTGTTTATCTCCTGGATTGCCGCCCTTTATAAAAAACCCTCGGCAAGAATTTCCGTAAATGGGGCCTTTTCCCATTCTTTCTTGCTTCACTCAGGCACTAGACAGGGGTGTCCCCTCTCCCCTTTATTATTTAACTTATATCTGGAACCTCTTATCCAAAACATTTTCAATAATGATTCTATACAAGGAGTGAGAACTGGGCGGCATGAAGTGAAAGTCACTGCATATGCTGATGATCTGTTAATACATCTGTCCCATCCAGTATCCTCTGTCCCGGCCTTATTAAGTGAAGTGGCAAGGTTTAGTGCTCAGTCTAACTTCAAATTGAATGCCAGTAAGTCCTTTTTTTCCCATTAAATCACAAAGTTTTTAAGACTGATATTAGCCCCTTTGGGTTATGCTGGACACCCAGGTCTTTCAAGTATCTGGGTATCAAACTTTCACATAACCCCCTAGTATGGTTCAAGGAAAACCTAGATTCTTTATTGCAGAGAATTACACATGACCTAGAGAGGTAGTCTAAACTCCCTATTTCTATGTGGGGCCAAATTAATATAATTAAAATGAATGTTTTTCCTAGGATTTCTTTTATCCATTGTCCCTTCTTAATGCCTTTGTTCCTTTACTCTGGTTCAAAAAGGTTCATGGTATTTTTACCAAATTCATCTGGGCCGACAGGTACCCCCGCTTGGCTTACCATAAGCTGGCAGCTCCAAAACTGGAAGGGGGGTTGGGAATCCTCCATCTGGCTATATATCATTGGGCTAGTCACCTTGCAAAATGTTTGTGGTGGGTATCTCCCGGCCCAGAGGAAGCACAACCCTTTTGGCTCAAAATAGAATTGGATGCCATTAACTCCAAAAATCTGGACCCTCTCACTTTATTTTTCCTTAAGTTATCCCAAGTAAGTGTGGCTGTAGACTGTCCCATAATAAGGACCTCCTTAAAGGTCTACTTACAGATATGTTCTTTTTTGCAGTACTCTCCCCATCTGGACCTGGCCCAGTCTATCTGGAACTCTCTGTCATTTACTATTAACAAGAATCAAATCTCCCATCTTTGGTTGCCTCAACTCAAAGACAGGAAGCTCTTGACCTTTACTGATGGTGAGGGGCATTGGTTATCAGTGGAGGAGATGGTTAAGAAATTTCTCATCCCGACTTTTTCTTACTTCAAAGTCTTGCAATTGAGACATTTACTGGTAATCTCCCTGGGGAGTACTCCTCCCTCTCAGAGCATGTCCTCTCTGATACCCAAGGTATCCCCCACTTTCTGGGTCTCCTGGTGTAATCTCTAAACTGTATCAGGTTTTGTTTCACAAAACATTCGGGGGCCTATTTTGGCAATCAAGATTTTGGAGAAACTTTCTTCCCCACCTGCAGCTGGATTGGTATTCTCTCTGGAAGTCATGTCATAAATTTATTTATCAGGATAGACTGCATCTCATACAATATCATGTGTTGCACAACTTATATTACTCCCTGGTTAAGCCTCATAAGTGGGGCTACTTAGACTCTAATAAGTGCAGTAAATGTTTGCAAGATGAGGGCACGCTTTTCCATATGCTTTGGTCTTGTCCAAGTATCTCCACCTTTTGGGTTTCAATCCAAACTTCCTTAGACCCCTTGTTGGGCCTTCACGAATGCTTTATCCCTGAGGTATGTGTGTTAGGGGACCTGTCTTCTATTAGAGTAAAGGTGCATAAATTTCATATATCCTTGGTCGCCTTGTCGGCTAAGAAAATAATTCTCTGTCATTGGAAAGACAGATCCTCCCCTTCTTCCAGGAATGGGTAAGAGAAGTATTATCCAATTTACGCACGGAAAAAGTAATAGCCAGCCTACATAACATACTGGCAGTTTATGCTAGAATTTGGGATCCCCTTCACTCGCTAATCTCTCTGGCTCCAAACTAAACCTATATTAGGCTTGATGCTTCTATATGGCCTTTTGATTAGAGGCTCGGCATTTACGGGCACTGAGATGGGTTACTGCAGTATGGGGAGGTGAGGGGGGGCAGCATCTTTTTACTACGTATCAATGAGTCTCTACCAGTTTCTTTGTATGCTGCCTTTTATGGTGGAAAATGTATGAATAAAATTTAAATTGCAAAAAAAAAAAGAGAATGCTGCCCTGAGGAGAATTGAAAAATGGGGGTACACATCATTGTGCACCTAAAGACATCTTGTAAGGGAAAGGGAAGGGTGGTAGTGGGGAAGGGGGTGATTGGTGTTGCTAGAATAGGGATATGGGTGAAATGTTTACAAATCAAAACATTTGTACATTAACTCTTTGGTGGATAAACTTGATATTTTGCATAACAATTGCTTAGAAAGGAACATTCTACTCTACCACTGTGATTTCGTTTTATTTCTTTTTTTTTCTGACAACTTTGGTACAGCATTTTGTGATATGCTGTGCAAATATAATGTATAAAATGAAAGTGTGACTGTAATAGTTTTGATAAGAATTGTAATAGCAACTTAAACTTGTTTTGACAGCATTCTATAAATCACTGCATTTGTTAGCAGAAACTATTAAAGAATTATTCCATTTGACTTGGAAATGGTGTTGCTTGATAATCCCCAATTATATTTAAATCTCCAAGCTTAATGCCTTCACAGGCATATTATAATGTTCACTGCTGAAACTGACTCAAGGTATTTGGACTGGCTGTTATAAAAAACATAGCTTATTTCCCTTGTTCATTTGATACCTATTAATAATAAACTATGACAAAATAATATATTATCAGTTCTGCTCTGCTTTTATTTCCATTTTTTTAATCCAGTAGATACATTTTATTTACTACAATGTGCACTATGAAACTGTGAAGTTATTAAAGGAAAGTCAGCCTTCACAGTCTAAGCAGCATAAAGTAGAGATACCTGATCTGGCACTCAAGGAAAGAGTAGAAACCTAGGATTATTAAGGTTTGTAATGGAAAACAAAGACAGACTTCCTGAAGCTTGGAACACTTGTTGAATCATGTAATTCTTAGCTAGATACTACTGCAGCTTATGCAAATATGGCATAAATGCCTCAGTATCCTCAGGTGGTCTACAGTTTATAAGTACAATAAGAGAAATGCATGACATATCCAACTTTTCAAGTTCTGATAATTTTGAACATTATATGGTACTGTTCTTCATGAGTAACACTGCAAAGTTTATACCGTAGCAGTAGTAGTCCTTGTACTAACAGATGGAGAAAGTAAGGGATTTGATGCCCTTTATTGGTCAGGAATAAATTCTCAGTTCAGAAGTTTTCAGGCGTATACAGAGCCATTGAGTGCTATGGCACCAGATATTTGGAGCAGTTTCTCATGGTGTAACTGAGTTGCACGGGATCAAGTGCAGTAGTGCACCAAGGAGCCAAATTCAGCGGGAGCCAGTGTGCAGCACAAAATCCATATACCAATGCACAACTATAATGAATGCAGGCACAAGAGCAGGGGCCATTCCCATGAATATCCAGTGCAGTGGCATATTCAACTGTGAAACAATGGCACAAGTGTGGAGCAAATCAAAGTTGTTCTGAGCAGACTTGTTCCTATTAATACAGGGTGCAAACACACAGACAGCACTTGCACCAGGGGTGTGAGTGAGAGAGACATACAGAGAGAGAGAGAGACAGACACACACAGACAGACAGACAGACCAAATCCCACACACACAGAGGGAGAGGGACAGAGGTGGCATTGGAGAGGTAGAGAGGGGCAGAGAGAAAGAACACACACACAGACAAGCAATGCACCAGTGTGGCACACAGCTAGAAGCCAACCACCCAGGGGGACAGTGGACAGCAAAGGCCATGGACCGTGCACCCTTCATGATGGAGGCAGTAATGAAGGGTGTGAGGGGGCAGGAGGAACAGCGAAGTGGCCGAGGAAGGGCCTGTCAATGGTATGCCCAACACAAGTGGTACCATGCCCGCATCACCTGAGCATTGAGATTGTGGGCTGGTACCACCTGAACAGGGCCAATCTGAGGCAGCTCTGTGAGCTGTGCAGCAAGAAGATGCAGGCACCCACCAGATCAAGCCATGCCATGTCTGTGGAGATGAAGGTGACTGCCGTCATGTACCTGCTCACCATGGGCACCTTCCAGAGACCAACAGGGGACACCACAGGCAACACCCAGTCAGCCATGTCCTGCCTCCTCACATAATTTCTCAATGCTCAGCTGCCAGCTGCTTCAGAATTCATCTGTTTGCCCAGCACACAGGCAGAGCATACAGCAACCATGCAGGACTTTCACAGGGTGGCACATATGTCTGGCATGACTGGGGCCATTGACTGCACCCACGTGGCCATCCATGTGCCACTTGGCCCTGAGGGTATGGCATACATCAACTGGAAAGGGAGCCAGAGTGTCAACTGCCAGGTGGTGTGCGCTGCCATTGGGAGCATTACCACTGTCTGCACCACACACGTTGGGACCGCACATGACACATTCATCTGGCACAGCTCTGCACTGTGCCACAGGTTTGAATGTGGGGACATCTCCACGGACCGCCTAGTGGGTGAGTATGGCATGGTCAAGGGGCAATGGGCAGAGCAGACCTTGGGATGAAGGTGGGCAGGGTGTGCATGGTGGCATGGGCACCAGGGAGAGCCAAGGGGCACAGCAGAGAATAGCAGAGGGCTAGCCATGTCAATCTCAACACAGGTAACAGTGTGTATCCACTGAGGCCCTGGTTCTTAACCCCCTACCTGCACCCGTTGTCCCCAGCAGAGGAACAGTACAGCGAGGCACACACCAGCATGTGCAACATCATTGAGCGTGTCTTTGGCATGCTGAAAGCACGGTTGCATTTCCTAGACAGGTCAGGCAGTACCCTACAGTGTAGCCCCTCAAAAGCCTGTGGCCTATTCCTGGCCTGCTGCATACTGCACAACATGGCCATTGACCATGAGATAGCTGTTGAGACTGATGGGTACGACAGTAGTGGGGACGACGGAGGCAATGGGCCGGAGGGTGGTGCACAGTCAACCCCTGGGTGGAGGAACTTCCGGCTGCTCCAGCAGGCATGATACCACCGGGACACCATCACATAAGAGCACTATGGTACACACAGGTAGATGGTGCGGTACACATGCATGGGCCACACAAACAGATACAGCACACATGCAGGGGCATGCATGACAATGGGCATGCACACACAGAGGTATGAGGCAGGGGTAGAAGAGTCAGTGGCACACAACCACACACAGCAACACACACACACGCCCACACACCGACATGCACCCACACACCCAGGCATTGGTGTGTGGTGTGGATCAGATGTATTGCACTGGTGCACAGGTGCAACCAGTGATAGACTGCCCCCATCATGCCCATGTCACATGGTCCAGCAGTCAGGCAAGCATGCACACAGGCAGTGTGCGGCATGACACACATGCGTGACACCAGTGGTAGGCACACACACCACCCATGTGCACACAGGGCAACAGCTGCAGACTTTGGTCAGGGTGGCCTGCATATCAAGGCAGCTGCATGGAACAATGGCCACCACAGCCATGGGGGTGGCTGCGCTGGGGCTGATTGGCATCCACAGGCTGCACATCAGCCATGGGGGGTTTGCAACTTCCCCCCAGGGGTTGAACCATGGGACTGCGACCGTATCTGTACAGGGGTTTGCAGGTGCCCAAACAGGTCAGCCCCGGGTGTGCCTGCAATACCTACATCAGAGCCCAGCATTAACTGTTTTGGGGTCACCCAACACTGGGTTCATGGGGTGGACAGCCCATTGCAAGGG
Source organism: Neoceratodus forsteri (assembly GCA_016271365.2). Classification (NCBI taxonomy): domain Eukaryota; kingdom Metazoa; phylum Chordata; order Ceratodontiformes; family Ceratodontidae; genus Neoceratodus; species Neoceratodus forsteri. The sequence goes on from CM028129.1 coordinate 33,683,457, forward strand.
ATCACCTGTGCATGGCCATGCCCTGTGGCAGCCAGCAACACAAAGCCATCCATGATCACAGTGACAATGTGATCTAGGGATGCAGTCATGGCCTTCTGCATGTGCTGCATCCCTGCCAAGATCTGCGCAGTGTCCCTAAGCTAAGTGGTGCACCTCTACATGCAGTGCATGCACACCAGTGGCAAGCAGCACCTGTTGTTGAATGGATGCCCACAGCAGATGGGTGTGCTCAGCTAGCCAGTCAGCATTCTGGGGCCCTTGGGTGGGACACCGATCCTCTAGTGGTGACTGACCTTGCTGCACAGCCCCCCTCTCTGGTGAACACTGCACAGTGGCATCTGCAGGGGGAATGGGCACAGCAGGCTCACCGGTGGTACACCCTGTGTCAGGCTGCCTGGTGGCATCTGCAGCCTGCTGCTGTCATCAGTCTGGCTGCTATATGCCACCCAGTACCTGTGCATTCCCACCACCACCACAGTGCACAGCCAGGGTAGCGCACACCACCGCACCCCCAGTGGTGACAGGCAGCTGTTCCACCACTGGCAAAGCACTGGGTGTGGTGCCTGTGTCAGATGCCAGCAAGGGCATCTCTCTCTCACAACATTGCTCATGCCCTCCAGGATCCATGTGATGTCATCATTGGAGTTGGACCTGACCCCGATCTGTGTCTCTGTGCATAGGACACTAAGGCTGGCATCCTGCAGGAACACATCCCATGTCTCGTCCAACCCCAGGTTCAGGACATCTGCCTGCACTGTGGTACTAAGCTACAGCCTGTTGGGACCCTGGATGCAGGTGGAGGTGGATGGCTGGTCCTCCGGGGAAGTACCAGCATCCACGGTTGCTGCCGCTGCTGATGCCCCTTCATCTGCATGGAGGCATGCTGGTGCTGCAAGAACAAGAAAGGCATGTCAGTGATGCAATGCCCACATGTGCCTCTCCCGTACATTGCCACTGCATGTGTCCTGTGGCAAGGCATGCACATGGGTACACACACATGCATATGACATGCATGCTGGCCACATGCATCCCAGCACGCTGGTGTACACACCCTCCGTGCCACCTGCTGTGCATGGCTGACATACTTACCATGCAGTGATGGACTGCTACCAGGTTGGAATCCACCATCCACTGTGGTGCAGTGCATGGTGGCTGCCACCAACTCCTTCTGCAGTGTAAGTGTGGGTGCATCTGCAGGCCCTCCTCTGGTGGTGGTATGGGATGCCCGGATGGCCACCACATTCTCCTTTATCCATCACTTGTCCATTCCCACCTTCTTGTGGCACTCCTGCGCTAACCGCTGGTGGCTGCCATGCTGGTTAATGTAGGCTGCCACCTTCTCCCATGCACCAGCCCTGGCCTGTAGTGTGCCCATGGCACCACTCAACATGGGCTCCCTGTCCAGGTAGGCCTTAAACAAGGCATCAGTCTTGGCCTTTATGAAGTTGGGCATGCCCTTCCATGCAGACCCCCACTCCTCGCCCTCCTCATGTGCCAACATGTTGATGCCTGTGGACATGGACATCACATTGTGTCAGTGGCAGCATCTCCCCGGTCTGTTCCACCATTCAATGCTGTCAGCTCCCAGTGAGCTGCAGCCGCATGCACAACTTACCTATCAAGGCTGAAATACCAGTCCATGGCCTGTGCTGTTCCATGGCGCTTATAAGGTGCAACGCATGCAAATGAGATCGGAAGCAAAAGCAATGATATGATAATGCACCCACTGTACCACTCATTGGATGATGAGCTCATTTGCATGTGGTGTCTGAATATCGCGATATTGCATCATGCGCACTGGGATTGCACTGGAGCAAGTTGTGACAGTGCAATGTGCACACATGTGTGGCGTGCAGTCCTGCAGTGTGTATGCACATCACAACATCATGGCATGAATCGGGGGGTGGCAGGGGGGTGGGTGCATGGATGGCTGCCTGTGCCATGGCAGCTGTGTGCCTCACCCTGTACATGTTGCATGCCACTGTGGCATGTCCATTGGACACATGTGCTGGCTGTTGGTGGGGTGGGCATGTGCCCAGCTGCCACTGTTGTTGCTTTGATGCTGCCAGTGCACTGTGCCATGTGACTGTCATTGCACAGTTGTGTGGCCATTGTGTGGCAGGAACCACCTCTGTGCAATGTCATGGTGCTCCGGGTTGCTGGCTGGTGTTTGCCCACTCCCCTGCAGGTGACCATTATGGGCCCTCTAGGGTCATGTGTTTCCACTGCCCATTTTGCACTGTGGGTGGGCATGGTTTCTTGGGATATGGCACTGATCACCTGTCCTGTCCCTTGTTCTAGGAGTCCAGCAGCAATGACCACCACAGTCCATGATCACGAGACTCCTGTGCCAGGTACTCCTCATGGCATCACTGACTCTTGAAGTGGTTGTTCAGATAAGATGGATGCTGGTGCCAGATTGGCGGCAGTGTCAGAACTCAAGGGTGGCCAGATGGGGCCGCTGTTAGTGTGGCCCATGTTTTCCCCCCGTTTCCCCCTGTTGTTCCTCTTCTGCAGTCCCCCCTTCTACTGTACAGTCCCTGTTCTCTGTTCCCTTCCCTCACTATACCTACACTGTCCAAGCCCCTGGTTCTTGTACATAGTTGTTTCTCAGAATACATACTTATTTGCTTACCTGCCTGTGTCTGTGTCTGCTTTGCAGATGGTGTGAGGAGCCATGTTGCAGTGGTCTCATGTCTGTCCATGTGGTGTGCATGTGAGGGGACATGTGTTGTGCTTCTGTGGTTCACTGTTGTGTGATGTGGTGTGTCCCACAGTGGTGGTGTCCATCCCCTGGGTCGGTGGCTGTGCCTTGGGGTGCCCATGGAGTGGCTGTCCAGGGTGTGTTGTGGGTGTGTGCTTGGTGGTGGAACATGGTCCTGGTCATTGGTCAGGTACTGGCTGCACACTGTGTTGGGGCCCCTGCTTGGCATTATGTGGCTTGTCCCATGTGGTCTGCCATGCACCTGCCACCCAGCACATTCAGTGCCTATAGTGTGCGCTTCCTGTGGGCCTGTGTGTCATGTCTGTGCTTGGCTACATGGTCCTGGGTGTGGCTTGCTATGGTCTGGGGGGGCACGGCCAGCAGCCTGCGGGGGGGGGTTCCCTTGGTGCCCTCCATTGGCCATTGACACTGCTTGTTGTCTGCTATCTCTGCCACTGTTGTGTTCTGGGGTCGGGTGTCTGGGTGCCTGTGTGTTCCCTGCTGTGCCCTGCTGGTGAAGGCCTCCTGTGGCCTGTCACTGTGCTTTCCTGGCTCTGTCCCTGAGTCTGTTTTCTGTGCCCTGCTCCCCTTTGTTGCTCTGCTGCTCTGCTCCCACAGTTGCAATGGAGCAACTCTTTTTGCGCCATGGTGCAACTCTACCATATTTAGCCAGGTTGAGCTGCCGCAGTTCTGCTTGCACAACCTCTGAATATGGCTCCTGTTGTGCCATGGTGCATCATATTTGTACTGTGCTGGACTTGCATCAGGCTTTGGAGCATTTCTGAATATCTGGGCATATAGGTATATGGGATCAGTGAGACAAATCAAAACTGTGGGGCTAACAACTGGACTGTAGTTCACCTCCCTGTTATTCTAACTTCAATAACTGGCCTTTTCTCTCTTCAGGTAGCTGTTTAGTCCATACAAAATCAGACATGCCCACACAATGCAAAGCATCATGGGTTGCATATGCAAATCACCACAGAATGTTATGCTGGTTCAACTTTAAGCAGAATTGCATGGTGCCGAAAGGCCTCTCGCACAGTTGGCAAGGGGTACATTTTGTGGGCATGTGTGATTTTGTATTTTCTTGAAACTTGGCTTCCCAGCCAAATGCCCTTTGGGGTAACCCTTGCCTCAGTATTTGTGCACAGAGGTTCTTTGTCTTTATTTAGTCTAGCCTTGAAACTCTGAACCCTCTCTGCACTTATCACCTCCTCTGGTAATCCATTCAATTTATCTGTCAAAGACAGAAAAAATATTGTTTCCATACATTCCTCCTGACTTTCTCCTCTCTAAACTTGAAAGCATGCACCCTGGTTCTGCCATCCTGAATTCTGCAGAATGGTCTGTTCAGATCTATTTTGTATTCCTGTACAATCCTGAAACATCAATCATAGCTCATTTCAATTTCATTCTCTGTATGGAGAACAACTGCAGGTGCCTCAGCCTTCCCTTACACAGTACGCATGTGCTCTGGCCCCCAAATCATCTCTGTATTCATTGTGGTGTACTGTCCCCAGCTTCTTTAAGTCCTTTCTGTAATGTGGTGCCCATAACATCACAAAGTACTCCAAATAGTGTATAAGTAAAGCACTGTTACAGTGGCATTATCATCTTCTTGTCTCTAAATGTTCCACATTAAAATGGAATCAAGTATATGTCCTTGCTGCAGACTTGATTAAAAAAGAGTTTCACCACCGAGTCATACTCCTTTTATAGTGACATTTTTAGTGGGAAATTGTATTTCACCGTAACAGGTTTTTAATATATAATAATAATATTATGTAGTATTCCAGTCCTCTTCTCAGTCTTCCTTAATGACCCTCCCTCTGTCTGTGCCAGTTAGCATATTCACAAGTATGCAGGTGACACAGTGGTTTATGCCTCAAGTGGCTCAGTCACTGCCCTGGAAACATTGCTTCAGCATGGCTTTGATAGAATCCTCTGCTGGTTCCAGTTACATGAATTTTGGATCAATACTAAGATGATAGTGTCCATGCCCTTTGGCAAAAGTCAAAGGCTTGACAACTCCCCTTCCCCATAGTCTTTTCCACCCTGGATGGCAATCGACTTGAGATTGTTCCTGCTTTCAAGTAGGGATGGGCAAAGTCAGGGTGAATTTGGTTTTGGAGTTGAAGTTGCCAACCCCTGGACAAGTTTGGATTTGGTTTTGTAAAGGATGTGGATTTGTCTGGTTCAGGTCTATACTAATAAGTGGTAGAAAAAAAATATTTTATGGGAGACAAAATACCACAGAAAAGTTAAGGGACAGTGCCATAACAGTACCAAGTATACTGTGTGAGATATACCACCTCCTGCTGTTTACATATTCTTTGTTTTTGAGTCTGACCATGAACAACCTGAAAGTCAAAATGCCGTAACAGAGGGTTTGGAATGAAACATGGCTTACAGACCTCCCCACCCCACCCACACACCCTTAACCTACCCTGTTGTGGTCAGTTGAAAATTAGGAGTAATAGAAAATTTAGCAAACCAAACAAATGAAATATTTTTTCCCCCCAGGAACATACTGGGCAGCAAGCAGTGTGCACTGGGCACTTGTCTGCTTTGCTTTCTTTTCTAGTAGGTCAAATTTGTAGCTGACATTGAGTTAGCTGGTTCTGGCATCACTTTTTGCCAGCATTGCAGTCCCCATGGTATTTGATTTTACACTTATCATTTTAGCTAGAGACTGATAACCCCCCCACACACACACACACGTACTCACACACATATGCACATACATTCATACGCACTTTCTTATTTTTAAGTTATTTTCACTATTTTATTTTTTTTTACTCAGATGAGATAAACAGCCTCTTTGTTCTTAATCAGTCAATATTTAACAGACCTTATGGTTAAATTTTTTGTTTTACATTTTCACTATTATAATTTTTATTAGCCCCTTGAGCCTTAAATGCATCCACAAGATAACTTCCTCACACAGTCACACTCACCAGCTAATTGGTACATATTGGCTCATCATCATCATCATCAACATCAAAATGATTCTGTACAGAGCCAGCGCAGCCAGCAAAGAAGAGAACATGGTTTATGTTAATGAATGCCAAATGTTACACATTTTTGAAGATATGAGCACCTGAAGATAGTAACGTAGAAAGAGTTGGCAGATGGGGACCATATGATCCGTCTAGTCTGCCTATGGTTTCCTACTCCCCTCTCTTAGCTGCCAGCTTGAGTATCCCACAATGTCTGTCCTATGCCCGCTTGAATTCCCCCACCATCTTCATCCCCATCATCTCTTCTGGCAGGCAATTTCAAGGTTTGACCATGCACTCTGTGAAGAACTTCCTCATTTTGCTCCTGAACCTCCTTCCTTTAAGGCAAAGGTCATGCCCTTTTGTCCTGTTATAGTCTTTCACCTGAAGGAGGTTCATCACCTGCACCTTGTTATTACCCTTCAGGTATTTAAATGTCTCTACCATATCATCCCGATTCCTGTGCTGGTCTAGGGAGTATAAGTTGAGTTCACACAGTCATTCCTCATACGGTTTCTGATGCAAACACTGTACTATTTTTGTTGCCCTTCTCTGTGCCATCTCCAGACTATCTATGTCCCTCTTGAGGTGTGGCCTGCAGAACTGGACACAGTGTTCCAGGTGAGGCCTCACCAGGGACCAATACAGGGGCATGATCACTTCTTGCCTCCTGCTCGTGATGCCCCTTCACATGCATCCCAGGATACCACTAGCCTTCAGTGATGCCTTATTGCATTGCTTACTGACCTTTAAGTCATCTGAGATGATAAAACCTCAGGTCACTCTTGTGCCTGGTAGCTGCCAGCTGCTCCTCTCCCATCGAATACACTTTCCTCGTACTGACCTTGCATTTTTTTGCATTGAATCTCAGTTGCCAGTTTCTTAACTACTCCTACAGCTTTCAGAGATCAGATTCCATGCTTTGATGTCCCTCTGCTGTGTCAACCCTGTTGCCAATTTTGGTGTCATCCACAAGCAGGCACGCTTTTCCTTCTAGTCCATCAGATATGTTGCAGATGAATATGTAGAAAAGGATCAGCCCCAGAACTGAGTGACTTGCAGCAACCTGCTAGTTACCCTACCCTCTTCTGACAGTACGCCATTCACTAATACCCTCTGCATTCTCCCATTCCACCAGTTTCTAACCCAGCAGACTGCTTTATGCCAAACTCCCATGTTCTCCAGTTTGTTGATGAATCTCCTGTGTGAAACAGAGTCAAAGGTCTTACTGAAGTCCAGGTATACCACATCCAAGGCCCTCCCCTAATCTATTGCTTTGGTGACCCAATCAAAGAAATCAACCTGCTTTTTCTGGCAGGACATCCCTGCCATGAAACCATGCTGCTTTGTGTTGAGCTGAGCATTCTGTTCTAAAAAAGCTACTATCCTTTCCTTTAGCAGGGACTATATCAGTTTTCCCATGACTAAGGTGAGACTAACGGGTCAGTAGTTTTTTGCTTCCTCCTTGCTTCTGCTGTTGTGAAACAGCACCACTGTTGCCATTTTCCAGTCCTCAGGAACCTCTATGCTCATCAACGATTTGTTGAAGCGCATCGTTAGGGGGATGCTAGTTCCCTCCCAAGTTCTTTCAGTATTCTTGGGTGTATCAACAACAAAATAAAACAGCTCAGCAGGGTCAGGAGTGTGCGGTACACAAAGTAATCAAGTAAAGAGCAGCAAGAAAACCGCACCACTGGAAGGAAACTTCAAACATAGCAGCTTTTAATGAAAAATAGTATAAAATAAAACTGCAATAGTACAAAGTGCATCAGGGATGTAGCTACAACCCTCTACTGGTTTGAATGCAAAACCGGTAGAGGGTTGTAGCTATGTCCCTGATGCACTTTGTACTATTGCAGTGTTATTTTATACTATTTTTTGTTAAAAGCTGCTATATTTGAAGTTTCCTCTGAGTGGTGTGGTTACCTTGCTGCTCTTTTCTTGGGTGTATCCCATCTGGCCCCATCGCTTTTTCTCCACCTTTAACTTGTTCAGTTCCTCCAGGACCCTTTCCTCTGTGAAGGGACTTGTGTCTATTCCTCTAGCTGGACAATCCTTTTTACATAGTGTTGGTCCATTGTCATCTGCTTTGTGTGTGAAGACTGAGCAGAAATATTCATTGAGTGCCTCTGACTTCTCTCTGTCTTCCTCTGTGTGTTGCCCATCCTTTTTTGTAATTCTGACAACTCCTCACCTGGACCTCCTTTTTTTCCCGTATGTACCTGTAGAAGGTTTTTCACCCTTCTTCACTTCCTGAGCTATTCTTACCTCTGTTTGGGCCTTTGCACTTATTATTTTCCCTGCCTCTTTTATTTTTTCTTTATACTCTGTTTTGTTGCCTTCATTCCTTGACTCGTACTTTCTGAAGGCTTTACATTTTTCCTTCACTTAGGTTATCACCTCCTTGGAAAATCAAAGTGGGTTCATTCTCTTTTTATTCTTACCAACCTAATGGACACACTGTGATGTGACCAAGGTTATCATGTCTTTTAACCTAGTCCAACACTCTTCGAACCTTCCCTTTGACACTTGGCTAAGGGTATCCTTCAGGAAGTTGTTCATTTTTGTGAAGTCCACCCTCCTGAAATCAAGGACTTTCAGCTTTGAGTGACCAGAATCCTCAAACCTGTTTACCCTGAACCAAACAGTGAAATGGTCACTGGTTCCCAGGTGGCTCACCACTTTGACGCCTAGGACCCTTTCACTGTTTCTAAATACCAGTTCTAAGACTGCATCTCCTCTTGTGGGTGTCTTCACTAGTTGACTCGGGCCTGCCCCCATGGTTCAACTAGGAATTCCTTGCTTCTTTCCGATGCTGCCATGTGGGAACTCTAATTAATGTCTGGTAGATTGAAGTCCCCCACCAGCACAATCTCCCCTTTGTCTGAAGGATGGTTTCCAGGAATTCTTTGTCCTTGGCTTCCTCCTGATTTGGGGGTCTGTAGATTGCTCCTACCCAGATGGGTGCCCCATTTCCAACCCCAGTTCTAATCCACAATACCTCTGCTTTTTCTTGAGTCTCCCTGAATTTATGTAGCTTTAATGATATCCTTAACATAAGTGGTTACCTCTCCCCCCTTTCCTCCTGTTTGATGTCTCCTGAACAAGTTATACCCTGGGATAGCTACATCTCTATCACAATTGTCGATGAACCATGTTTTGGTCACGGCAACCTAGTCTGGTCCTGTCTCTGATATTGTGGCAGTGAGGTCTATTATCTTGTTAGCCAGCTTTCCATGCACGATTTCCTTCCCTGCTTGTGAGTCCACCCCTTTTTCTTTGTTACTCCCCTTACCTTCTTTTTGTTTCTTGGAAGACCCTGTTATGGTTGCATGTTTCCCAACTTCTGTGAATCTCATTCTAGTGTGTTCTGTAGATTTTGTGCTAGATGAAGGGGGAGAGGCGACAGGCTCTACGTGAGCTGCTCTGAGAGCCACCATCATCTCCCCATCCCCCTGAAGAGATATGCAGAGACCACAGGTTGGGAAACCATATGAGCTTACCCCCCATTACAGTGACAAAGGACAAATGGCAAGTACTATTGGTGATGCTAGGAAAGGAGGGCAGGATGGGAGGGGGGGAAAGGGTGGAAGGTGGTTACCCTTAATGCTTGGAACCTTGGGAGGAAAACTGCAGAGTTACAGGTTCTCATGGCAGAGGGAGAGGTGGGCATTGCAGCCATCACGGAAACATAGGCCACCCAATACAATGACTGGGACCTGTCTGTACCAGGGTACAGGTTATTTCATAGGGACAGGGTGATTGGGAAAGGAGGAGGGTGGCACTATATGTGAAGGAAGGACTGAAGTGTGTGAGGGAGAAAGGGAGGAGGTTAGTATGGAGTCACTTTAGATGCAAATCCAGGATTCCAAGAATAGGATTCTTAGAATGGGAGTGGTGTACAGGCCACCATCTCAGACGGAGAAGTTAGACAGGGAACTAGTGGGACAGATCTGGAGGACCTGCGAGAAGGGTAGTGTGGTGATTGTGGGGGACTTCAACATGTCAGGAGTGGACTGGAGCACCCCAACAACCAGGAACAGAAGGGAGCAGGTACTGCTGGATGCCTTCCAGGACAGCTTCCTGCTGCAATGGTCAGTGAACCAACCAGGTTAGGGAATACCCTTGACCTTGTGCTGGCAAATGGGGACTTTGTGAGAGAACTTACAGTGGAGGAACCGCTGTCAGGGAGTGACCACCACTCAGTATGGCTCACATTGGATATGGGCAAGAAAGGAGTGGAATCTGGCACAAGGGTGCTGGACTTCAGGAGGGCCAACTTTGGGAGGATGGGGGAAGTGGTAAAAGGGTACCTGGCCAGAATTCAATCTAGTATGGATACTAACCAAAGGTGGGAGCTCATAAAGCTGGGGATAGTGGAGGCAACCAAAACCTGCTGCAAAGCCCAGAGCAAGAAGGCTAGGGCTAAGAAACCGAGCTGGTTGAGCAAGGAGGTCATGGAAAAGGTAAGGAGGAAAGAGCTGCCTTTAGGAAGCAAGAAAACAGTGAGGGGAGGACAGAGAGAGTACGTGACAGAATCGAAGGAGGTGACAAGGCAGTAAGGGATCCAAAGCATTCTGAACTCAGGCTGGCACAAGGCATTAAGAAGGAGGAGAAGGACTTATTTTAAGTACATTAGGGAGAAAAAGAGCTGTAAGGACCACATAGTAAGTATTAGGAAGGAGGGGGAGTTGGGTGGAAGCAGGGTGCGATAAGACAGAAGCACTAAATGAGTACTTCTGCTCAGTATTTACTAAAGAGAAGAGGGGGGTGACACCCAAGGTGGTAGAAATGGTGGAAGCAGGAGGGGAAGTGGTGACAGATGGGGAAATCATGGAAGGCAGAGTTTGAGAGGGTTTGAAGGCACTGAGGGTGGACAAGGTGCCAGGCCCAGATGGCATCCACCCCAGGGTACTGAAGGAGCTGGCAGAGGTCCTTGCAGGACCTTTAGCAGACCTATTTAATGCTTCACTACAATCAGAGTGTGTACCTCAGGGCTGGAGGATGGCTCATGTGGTGCACCTCCACAAGAGTGGCCCCAAGGATGAACTGGGAAACTACAGACCAGTGAGCCTCACATTCATCATGGGTAAGCTAATGGAGATTATCCTGAAGGAGAGAGGCCAAAGGACTACAGGACAGCAGACTGCATGGCTTCATGTGTGGCAGATCCTGCCAAACCAACCTGGTCGAGTTCTATGACTGCGTAACTAGGCAACTGGACAGGGGCCATGCAGTGGATGTCTTGTATCTGGACTTCAGTAAGGCATTCGACTGGGTGCCACATGGAAGGCTGGGAAGGAAGTTAGTAGGCACAGGGGCGGGTGCAAAGCTGGTGAGATGGGTAGGAAACTGGCTGCAGGGAAGGCAACAGAGGGTGGTGGTGGGTGGGGAGCTCTCACACCCAAGGGCAGTGACAAGCGGTGTTCCATAGGGCTCAGTGTTGAGACCAGTGTTATTTGGGATATTCATTGCAGACATATCATGGGACATCAAGAGCAAGATCAGTCTGTTTGCTGATGATACCAAGGTAGGCGTGGTGGTGGTGGATGACCCCGGGGGGTGGCAGGGATTGCAGGATGATCTGGCAAAGCTTGAAACCTGGTCAGACACCTGGCAACTGGGGTTTAATGCCAAAACGTGCAAGATGCTGCAGTTTGAGATGAAGAACCCAAGGAGGAGTTACCTGCTAGGGGGAGTGCAGCTAACCCAGACAGAGGAGGAGAAGGATCTGGGTGTGCTCATTACAGGTTCAATGAACAACTCAGCACAATGTAGGAAGGCAGCTGCAAAGGCCAACAAAATGCTGGGTTGTATTGCAAGGGGTACATCCTCGAGGAGGGAGGAGGTGATTCTGCCACTGTATAGGTCATTAGTTAGACCACACCAGAGTACTGCGTGCAGTACTGGCATCCATATCTGAAGAGGGACATTAAGTTACTGGAGGGGGTGCAGTGCAGGGTGACAAAGATGATCAAGGGGCTGGGGGACTTATCATATGAGAGAAGGTTGAAGGAGTTGAACATGTAGTCACTGGAGGAGAGGAGAGACAGGGGTGACATGATTGAAACCTTTAAATACATGAAAGGAATAAACAAGATGGATACAGAGGGGCTGTTCAAAGTAAGGAAGGGGAGGGCCACCAGGGGCCATGATATGACTGGAGCGAGGAAGGTTCAGGAGGGAGATAAGGAGACACTTTTTTACAGAGAGGGTGGTGGCTGGGTGGAATGCGTTACCTGCAGAAGGGGTATGCAGTAGAACAGTGGACTGCTTCAAACAAGGATGGGGCAGGACAAGGGAGAGGGTTAATGAGGGGGAAGGGTGGAAGCGAGGGGAGCTGCAGAATAAGGGGTGCTAGCTGCACATTAGAGCAGACTTGATAGACCTCTAGGCCTTTATCTGCTGGCAAGTTTCATATGTTTGTATCAGTTAATTTAAATGTTCCGTGTGGACATCAAGTTTCTGACCCAGTGTCTTAACCCCCTCCTTTGTCAGATGGAGGCTGTTAAATTTAAAGAACTCCCTTTCCCAGAAGTTCTCCCAATTGCATTTTTGCATGGCACCAGTCCCTAAGCCAGGGGTTAAGAGTGCCTATCTCTTTCCCTCTGATTTTATGCCTGCTTCTCCCCTTTTCCCAAACAGGCAGAATCTCTGAGAAAGCAATGCAGGACAGAAAAGAAAGCAATTTTTTCCCCCAGCTGAGCAATGTGCTCCTTAACCTTGGCTAGCAAGGTCATTGGTCCCTAGGTTGATCAAGATATTTAGGCCCATTCCTTCTCTTGGTATTATGTTAACTATCCCTCCTTGTGGAAGTTCCTGGGATATACGTGTTCAGCACATCGGTTTTCTCATTTTGCCTCAAGTGGGGATCCACACTATGAATCATGGAGTCCCCTATAATGATGATTTTTTTCTGTTGTCCTTGCTTTTCTGCATATCGTGGTTTTTAGTTACCTTGTTGCATTCGGCTTTGTGATGGTCTGCTACCTCCTCTGTCTTTTCAACTGTTACAGATTCAAAAGGGGAGTACCTGTTCCCGATTGTAAAGGCTTTTGTTTGGTTGAGCGTTTTACCTGAGTACAGCCTCTTTTTCTTCTAACACACAGATCCAGAATGTGGTGTCACTCCGGTCCCTGCTGCTGATTCAAATGAATCCAATAAATCCAAGGTAATTCCAAATGCATTCAAAAAAAGTATTATTTAAGACTGGGAGCACCAGAAGCAACAAGGGCTCCCTCCAGACCTCCAGTTGTTGCTGGTACTCTCTGCCTTAAATAAAACTTTTTTTGAATGCATTTGGAATTACCTTGGATTTATAGTATTCATTTGACTCAGTAGCAGGAGAATCGAGTGACACCACATTCTGGATCTGTGTTTTAAGTGTAATGAACTGGCTGTTCATTGTGGTGAGTATCGATTTGACTTTTGTTTAGTCGCAGCATTACTTGTCTGTTTGTTTTTCTCCTAACCACCTGCCATCTTCAGGGCTTAGTCATTCTCTGGGGAAGAGGTGTGCTGGCTAGATGTCAGCAGTTTGGAGGAGTACTCCAATATGGAATGTTTCCCTGTAGTTGGTTTCATAGGTACTTGATCTCACCCCAAGAGTCTTGGAGCTGAGCTTTGAGGTGACTTATCTTCCAGCATATGGGACAGCGACCCAGTCTCCGACAATTGACCAATTGAAAAGTGTTCCACAGTGCTGGCAGTTTATGGTATACATGTTTTCTGTTAGTTGGGCCAGTGGACAAAACAGAGAGAAATAGAAGAAATGTATCCTCTGTCTGGATACTAAGTGGACTAAAGAGAGAGACTAGATTAATTTTTTTCTCTTTTCTCTTTGACGGTGGGTGGGAGAAAAATAGAAGAAGTTGTTCCTCTGTCTGAAGACTGTCCTCTGTCAGAAGATTGAGTTGATGAAAGAGTGAGAACTAGATAAAAATTATAATTTTTTTTTTCTCCCTTTTAATCCTTTATAGACCCCATTCTGGTTTTAAGTCATGCTGCATTGTTCTCTGTCAGGTGAGCAAGGAAAACAAAACTAGTGTTACACTCCACTTGTATTTCAGAAGTTATGTCCTGCCCCTTCCTATAGGAGTCAGGTAAAGCAACTATAAATGAAGATGAGCCAGAGGAGGGTAGGGATGGGTGAGGGAGGGCAAGTGAATCGGTGTTGTTCCTGCTGTAGGAAAGAAAGAAAAACAATCAGTTAGTATAGCTGCAGTTAGTTTCAGCCCTGTCCCCTGAAATATGGCCTGGAGACAAGTCAAAACAAGCATCTCTCAATGCTGAATGTTGATTGCCTGTATGTGTTGCTTAGGTATTGCCCCCCCACCGCCCCAAGACATTCACTGTGTCTTTCTGTTCAGTATTCACAGAAGAGGGGAAGGGTAAAGGACCAGAGCAGTTGGAAAGGCTTGAAGATGTGGACAACAGTCCATTCAGAGACAGAAGAATCCTGCAGAAGGTGAGTAAATTGAAGGTGGACAAAGTGGTGGGAGCAGATGGCATACACCCAAGGATATTAAAAGAACTGTGAAGTGAAATAGCAATACCTGTGGCAGCCATTTTCACTGAGTCATTCAACACAGGGGTGGTACCAGAGAGTTGGAGGAGGGCACGTGTGGTCCCTCTATACAAATTGAGCAGTAGGGAGGAGGCGCAGGAACTATAGGCCGATCAGCCTCACTTCAGTAGTGGGGAAGATCATGGCAATATTGGTTAAGGAAAGGATAGTAGGGCATGTAGAAGCCATTAGAGCCCAGGACCATAGGCAACATCGATTCACAGTGGGGAGGTCATGTCAGACAAATCTGGTTGATCACTTTGACTGGGTGACAAAGGAAGTAAATCAGGGTGGGACAGCGGACAATGCTTACCTCAATGTAAGCAAAGCGTTTTATATCTTCCCACATAGGAGGTTGATAAAGTAGCTGAGTAGAGTGGGCATGGGGAAAGGGTGGTAAAGTGTGTTAGAAACTGGGTAAGAGACAGAAGGCAGAGAGTGATAGTAAATGGGGTGCAATCTGGTGAGAGGGGGTGACTAGTGGGGTGCCGCAGGGATTGGTCCCGGGGCCAGTCCTATTCAATGTCTTGATTAGTGACATTGCAGAAGGGCTGAAGGGAAAGGTCTGCCTGGTTGCAGATGACACCAAGATCTGTAACACAGTGGATACCCCAGAGGGGGTGGAGATAATGAGGAGGGACCTGGAGAAGCTTGAGAAATGGTCTGAGGACAGCCAACTGAACTTTAGTTCAAAAAAGTTACATTTATGCACCTGGGACACAGAAACCCTAGGTAAAGGTACAGTATGGGGCGGGGTTGCTGACAGTCACAAAGAAGGAAAGGGTCCTGGAGGTCCTTATTTCAGATGACCTGAAAATGTCAAAGTGGTAAGGCAGCTGGGAGGGCCAGTGATATGCTGGGGTGAATAGGCAGGGGATATCACCAGCATAAGGAGGGAGGTAGTGATGCCATTATAGAAAATCATGGTCAGGCTTCACATGGAGTACTGTGTGCAGTTCTTTAGGTCACACCTTTGTAAGGCTATTAACAGGCTGGAGATGGTCCAGAGAAGGGTGAATGAGATGGTACAGAGCTTGCAACATTCAAGTACCTCAAGGGTATAAATATAACTACTTAGAAGCACAAGACAGCTGCTGTAGGCATATGTGCCAGCTTCTGTGTGATATTCTTTTGTTCTTATAAATCTGTATTCAACGGTATTTCAATAACCACATGACCACACTGCCTTCTTTAGGCCATTTTATGTTGGTTGATGCCTGGTGTCAAATGACAGACAGAGGGCTCACCAGATTGTGTTGTCATTTGAAAAACTTCATAGAATATTTTTTTACTGGTAAGCATTTTGGAAAGCTGGAGAAGGTCTCACAATTTTTATTATCATTTTATCTCCTTATGTCTGTTGCCTTTTGTACCCTCATCCCCACACCCCAACAGTCATCAGTGGCCACAGCTTCAGCCTTCTTCTTGCCAAGATGATGGGTGAGAAACATAGAAACATAGAATCTGATGGCAGATAAGGATCGCTTGGTCCACGTAGTCTGCTCATTTCCCTACCTGATGGATAAGTAGCACATTCTAGTTAATCACCAGCTTACTTCCTCCTACCCCCTAGTAGGATTGCCTTATGTCTGTCCGTGAGCAGCTGCCTGCACAGTCTGTGAAGTCTGACATCTTTCAGTACCGCTTATTGGTCATCTTCCAACACAGGCGAGCTGCTGCCAGTCCAAAAGAAACTCAGAACAAGCAGGTTTGAAAGTGAGGAAGAAATGGAGTGAGCAAGAATCAAGTACTCATTCAGTTGTGTCAATTTTAAGATCAGCATCGTGGTGTGGACACTGCAAATAAAACTACAGCTCTTTAAGCAGCCTTATGAAGAGTAAATGCTTCTCAAAGCATTGGGGTGCTGTGTATTGTACTGTAAGTGGGCTACATCAAAGTCAGTAATTTACTGTACCTTATATGAGGATGTATGGTAGGCCCAACTTTAAATAAACACTGCATCTGAATTAACACATGATTCGATAGAAGCATTGAATTTGTAGGCAGAAAAGGACTGCTCAGCCCACCCAATCTGGCCAAGTGTTCTCTGCCTACTTGTAACTCCTGCCTGTATATGTTACTGCATGTCTTATTCTGACTGTGCCCATCAGGACCTCTTTGTGAATGAGCTTACTTAATTAATTTTTCCTGCAATGAACTTGAACCTACTCCACTTCCATGGCCCTATTGATCTCCATTGACCCCCTCCTTCTCCTTTCTGTAATATACTTCTATGTTTATCCCATGCATGCTTCATGTCCCCTACCATTTTAGCTTCCACCACTTCTCCTGGCAGTCTGTTCAAGGCGTGTAACACCCTTTCAGTAAAGAAATGTCTTGATCATGTCACCTCTCGCCCTCCTCTCTTCCGGAGTGTACATGTTGAGATTTTTCAGCCTTTCCTTGTAGGGATTCCTGTGAAAATTCTGAACCATTTTAATTACCTTCCTCTGGAAAACCTTCACCTTATGTCTTTTCTGAAGTGTGGACTGTAAAACTGGACACAGTACTCCAGCTGGGGGTATACCAGTGAGTGATACAATGGCAGCACAATATCCCTCCTTCTCCAACTGGAGATGCCAGTCCTTATGCACCCCAGCATCCAATTTGCCCTGCCCAGTCCTTGTCACACTGTACTGCCATCTTGAGGTCCTCTGATATAATAACCTGAAGGACCCATTCATGTCTAGTGAGTATCAGTACCTCCCCCTATCTTACAGCCAGCATTGGGGTTCCTATGCCCTAGGTACATGATTTTACACTTGTTGGCATTGAGCCCCAAGTAAGTAAGAAAATGGAATTCATTTAAATGAATTGCAGACTTTTAAGCAGCTTTTTTGGGGAGTGTATGTGTGAGTGTGTGTGGGAGGTCTAGTACTAGCAGTACCTTCAAGAATGCCAATGATTTCCCCACCCCCTCACACTGCCTGCCCAAGTACACAAACCTGCCCCTCACTACTTCCACAGTGTCCCCCGCCAAGTCGTTTGTGCCCACATGCAACAGTAAATGAAGTTTCTTCCTGCTCCTAGCTGCACGTTTGAGCAGTGCCTGCAGTGCACCTCCTGCAGTCAACCTGGGGACCAGGCAAAAATAAAGGTGGTGCTGACGCTATCCTAGTCCGGGACTCTCTCTCTCCTCCTGCATCGCACTTCTAGCAGAAAACAACTCCTCTAGTGACTGGCTGGTCTGTCCCTCTGCAGAATGGTGCAGCCAGCTGGTTGGAACATGACATCGTAGTCTAGGGCTTCAACCAGGTCTCTGTAAGACAGAGTATATGGGGTCTGTATTGGGAAACCCAGGCTTCCAGATCAGGAAATTTGGTAGGGAGACTGCATATGTTCATATGTGCAAGTTTCAGATCGGGAGCACAGGCCCAGATGCCACAGGGAGATGTGACTGGGGTGACGACTGAGCCTGGGTTGGTTTCAATAGCAGCATCCATTTGGAGCAGTGAATAAAGTAGGTGATAGGAGAACTGGGTGCCATACTGGGAGTATCAATGATCCATAGCATGGTGATGCATTGCTTTACTCTGCTCAGGAAGTCATTGAACCATGTAGAGGGTTGAATTCCACCTGGTGACCACCTCCTGCTTTAGCTGATATTGTGAAAGATTATTGTCCTTTTGTAGCTTACACACAATGTTGCTTGCTTGAGAAGAATGACTAAAATGTCTACATATTTCTCATGCAACACTCAATGCATTCTGAAAGCTTCAGCTGTCTTTGAGAAAATCATGTACTAAAAGACCGAGGGTATAATCAAAGCGAAGTATGTGCATGTACCCTCCATCCTTCACAGCACCAATGATGTTAGCCACATCATCTGATACCCAAAACCCTGGAGAAATGCCATGAGGAGTAAGCCATTCAGCAAACTGTCTTCTTAATTCTTGCAAGAGATTTACTGCAGTGTGATCTTTTGACTCAAAATTAGTAATGCACAAAGCAGCCTGCTTCTGAAATGTTGTCACAGACGTGTTCAAGACAGGGGATTAGGTGGAGATGTCATGAAAGATATGCACTGACCAGTGACTGTCATGTAGTCTACTGTTTAGCCACTAGTCCACATAGAAACACAGAATTTGATGGCAGATAAGGTAAGGTAAGGTAAAATGTATTTATATAAGGTGCCCTTCCTGAGCTTAAGGATCCTTTACAAAAATTTACAACAGAACAAAATTTAAAATCCATAATAATTAAAACACATTTAAACATCACAGACATTAAGTTTCTAGGAATGTCTGATTAAATAAAGAGGTTTTCAGGGCTTTTTTAAACCATTCTAAAGTCAGACTATCTCATATCTGATGAGGTAGAGAATTCTACAGGGTAGGTGCCATAAAGGCAAAAGTTCTTCCTCCAGATGTTTTCAGGGTTAACCTGGGAATCTCGAGCAACCCCTCATCAGAGGATCGGAGGTAGCAGGAGGGGCAGTAAGAAAACAGGAGTTCTTGCAGGTAGTGAGGTCCCAACCCTGGTAGGGCCTTATAGGTCAGCAATACAACCTTGAAGGTGATCCACCACTGTACAGGTAGCCAGTGCAGTTCACGCAGCACAGATGTTATATGACTAGATCTAGGACTTCCAGTCAACAACCTGGCCGCCATGTTCTGCACTAGCTGCAAGTGGAGGATATCCACCCCCTGCAGCCCTAGATAAAGGACATTGCAGTAATCAAGACAGCTGGTAACTAAGACATTGACCAGGGTAGGAAGATCTTCAGGTGGGACCAGGTGTTTCACCCGTGCAATATTCCTTAGATGGAAAAAGGAAGATTTGACTACAGCCGACACCTGAGCCCTCAGGGTCAGGTCCTCATCAAACATAACAGCAAGGTTACACGCCTGGCCAGAGGCCATAAGCAGGGTCCCTTTCCCAGAAATAAACCTGAGGGTTTCCCCACCCATGAACCTAACATCCTCACCCCTGGATCCACCACCAACACCTCTGTTTTACTTGAGTTCAACCTATGCCAATTGGTACTCATCCAGTTCTATATCTCCAGCAGGCAGTTGTTAAACACTGTGATTGAATCAGACTCCTGCCAGGGCACAAAAGACATGTAGAGCTGAGAATTATCAGCATAGCAATGAAAACTCAGCCCATGCCATCTTATAATGTCCCCCAATGAAAGCATATACACTGCAGATAACATGGAGAACAACACCGAACCATGTGGCACCCCACAGGGCAGGCAGTGAGGGGCCGAGGAATAAATCCCCGACACCACTCTCTGAGTTCTGCCCTCAAGGAAAGATCGAAACCAACTGTGGACTGCCCCCCTTAGTCCACAGAAGAACCACAGGCGCTTGAGCATCCCTCCATGATCTACGGTATCGAATGCTGCTGAGATATCAAGGAGAACCAAGATAGACTGAGCTCTCCGATCTTTCATGATCAGGAGATCATTTAGTACCTGTACCAGGCCTGCCTTAGTGCTATGCCATTTCCTGAAGCCAGACTTGAGAGGGTCATAGATACTGTGGCTGCTTAAATGATCCTCCAGTTGAAAAGTGACCACCTTCTCAATAATCTTCCCTGAAAAAGGAAGGTTGGACACCGGTCTGTAGTTTACTGAGCAGTTGGGGTCAAGGAAGAGTTTTTTCAGAAGGGGGTGAACTACTGCCTCTTTTAAGGGAGCTGGAAATATTCCTCTCTCCAATGAAGCCACCACTATCCCAATCAGGATTGGGCCAATGATCTCTATGCACCCCACTAGTAGGTGAGTAGGACCCGGATCCAGACTACAGTAGGAAGGTCGCAAAGTCTGGACAATCTTCACTATATCCATGACTGCTGGTTGGCTAAAGGTCAACCCGTCAACTGGGTATTAGTACCACTCGGTTGAACCATGCAAGACCCAATGGGTAGACACTGGTTGATCGCATCCCTGATGGTGGACACCTTATCAGTGAAGAACAGTGCAAACTCCTCACACTGTAACTGTGACAATGATCAACCGGCATGAAGACAGAGTGGATTGCACAGTCTGTCCACAGTCCGGAAGAGCTGGGCTAGTCTATTCATCGCTGTAGCAATTTCCCTGGACAGGAACTCTGCCTTCTTATGGAAAATTTCTCATTGGTAGATCTTATAATGATCCAAAAATCTAAGCCTGTGAACCTCCAGGTGAGTTTTCCGCCAGCGTCTCTCCAATCTTCAACCCTGTCTCTTCAACCCACGGGTCTTCCCGGTATACCATGGAACCCCCAGGCGAAGAGTACGGGGGCGAACATGAGTTGGAGCAATAACATCCAAAGCCCTCATAACTGCTCTATTATATTCCAGCACCAGGGGCCCAGGATCAATGCTATCCATTTGCAATCCAAAGAAGTCCAGTTTCGTCATTAGGCCCTCCGAGGTAACTCCTCCCAAAGGATGAAACTGTACTATCTCCTTTGAGGCAGGCTTCTTTTGGGGGGCTGTGAAACTGAACCTCAGGGAGTGATGGTCAGACCATCTGATAGGCTCCACCTCCACATCAGAGATTTCCATCCCCAGATGGTATATCAAGTCCAATGAGTGTCCCCCCTCATGAGTTGCAGAGGTAACAACCCATTTCATGCCCAATGAATCCATCAATTAGAGGAGGTTTTGTCCAAAAAGTGAGAGTTCATTGTCTATCCAGGCATTAAGTCCCCCAAAATCAACCATCTAGGGGACTCCAATACCCTCTCGGTGATGAAGTCCACAACCTCCCTCAGGAATTCCCTCCCATCACCTGGTGGATGGTAAATGAGAAGGATCCTGTACCCTGCACCTGCACCCATAATACATTCAAAGGAATTGGTACATCCAACTGGCACCTCCCTGAGATCCAGTTTCTGTCTAAAACAGACTGTAATCCCCCCCCAACCCCTACGGTCTATTCTCAGATGGTGAATCACCGAGAACCTGGCTGGAAACCTCAGACTCTAAAATAGGGAACACATTCTCATCCAGCCAGGTCTTGGTGATGCAAGTCAGGTCAACAGATGCAACAAGATCTGCCACCACTGCGGTCTTATTCCTGCTATGCCTGGCATTGCTTAACTCATTGCCTCCACAGGAGCTCTCTGAAGTTGCACCACTTGTGTCCTGTATACTGCTAATAGTAAATCCTGGGCCTTTCTAAGCAAAATCAAGTTATAGTCAGCATGCCATAAACAAATCCTAATAGCTCAAGAACCATAAGAGCTAGACACAAAATATGAGAGGAGAAGTTATACAGCACAAAATTACCTTTCCAATGGTGGTATGCAAATAATATGTAATTTTGTTTTTTTCTATGCTGGGTGAAACAGCAAACATTTTTTTTTTCACTACAACAGGCAACATAAGCTATACACACCATAACAGAAACAAATGTAAATAACTCCTAAAGTATAAATGATATACACAAAATATCAGTAGCAAAGTTGTTCAACATAAAATTACCTTTCCAATGGTGTTAAGCAAATAATAATGTGTAATTTTGTTTTTTATTCTATGCTAGTTGAAACAGCAAAAAAAAAAATATTTGTTTTCACTAAAACAGGTAACATAAGCCATAGACACCATTCCATAAACAAATGCGAATAACACCTAAAGTATACATGATATACACAAAATATTAGTGGCAAAGTTTTTCAACATAAAATTATCTTTCCAATGGTGCTTTGCAGTCAGATATGTATTATATTCTGTTACACTATATATTAAAATATGTAAGTGACTTCTCCAGACGTTGCAAGGGCACACTGGGAGTCAGTAGCTGACTTCTTCAGGTGTCCTCTGGACACATAAGTGTATTTCACTGATGACTACAGGCATCTGCTAGGAGACAATGAGTTAACACTGCCCGAAAAGGACGAGAGTCCAGTGATGACTTGATGACTCCACTTCCTGCCCAAGGACTGCTTGGCCCACTCAATCTGCCCATTTTCCTACTTAATGGATAAGCTGAAGATCCTAGTTAACCAACAGCCTTCTTCCTCCTATCCCCACCCCCTAGAACTGCTTTATGTCTGTCCCATGCATTCTTGAATTCCACAACTTTTTTGACTCCACAACATCCTCAAGAAGGCTGTTCCATGCATCCACAACCCTCTCTATGAAAAAATACTTCTTCACATTACCTCTGAGATGTCCCCCCATCTTCAAATTGTACCCCCTTATTCTTGCGCACCTCTTTTTCTGAAAGATACTACCCTCTTGGACTTTGTTGATTCCCTTGAGGTACTTGAACGTTTCTATTATTGATTTATGGCACTTTTGTGAGCTTCAAGGCCTGTATCAGTTTTTCAAGCAATTCCCAATAGACATTTGGTGATGCTTTGGTGGGAAAATATTTTCTAGATGGTATATGATGTTTTAGAACTGAAGTCAGCATTAGTTATTTAAAGCCAACAGATTCAAAATAAAAGAAGGGGTACAGGTCAAGAGCTATCATTTCTGCGATTACGTTATTTAATTTCTGAGCAACTGCATGGGTGTTATCATATTTACACGCCTTTTAAAATGACTAATGCATGGTTAACTGTTTTGGTTTGGAGCATGGTCTGCTGCAGGAGAAATAGAAAGTTGGAAATCGAGGGGAACTGTCAGACGCAAAGGAGCCAGATGGCGATGGTGAGGGAGATGAAAGATCATGTTTGCTTTTGTTTGTTAAGTGGAGTTAAAAAATAGTCAGCCACGCCATGACTTTGATAACAAAGAAACATCTCCTAGGTCATTGTAACTTATCTCATCCTCTGTGTCACCAGACACTGAGGTCCAATCTTTTTTATTCCATGCAGTAGGGTGCATGCAGTTAATTTTTAGGGTCATGGGGAAGGCCAGGTGCCCTTGCGGGTTGGTACTAGGACACCAGAGGAGAACTGTGAAATGAAAAGCGTGGGTTACATGCTGTTTCATTCCCTTTATCCCCTTTCCCTTATAATAAATCTACAGTCAGTTCATTTTTATGTTGGCTCACGCTTGCGCGCCAGCCAACATATTACAGTAGTAGTGGATTTGGAGGTGCGGTCACTGTGGGCATCAGTAGGTGCGTCCCTATTCCCCAATAAGCAAGCATGCAGGCACTGACACCAGCTGTATGTAAAGTGGTCACCAGATCTAATTAAAGTGCTGCTGCAATGAGAGGCAAGCTCGTCATGCAGCGGCACATTAACACACCTCCCGACGTGCCTTTCCTGGTGAAACACTTTAATAAACATGGTGGCACTGACTGCCGCCACGCAGAGTGCTGACTTCAGGGGTGCCCAATTCTCCTGCCAGCATGCCCTGACACACTTCATTTAACAATGGGGGACCCCACTCCACGTCGGCATAATGCCCCTCCTCCCATTTTACGGTGTGTCAAGGCTAACTCGCATCATGCCCACAAACAGTCTTCGCCGACAAGAGACCCAATCCCCATCGACTTTAGTCTCCCTTCCCAGTTTAATTTGCGAGGGGCCCACTCTCTGTCAGCATAATGCCCCCCATTGGTTGTGTGCCTAGGGGGGTTCCCAATCCCCCTCGGCTCTTGTTCCCCCCTTCACCTTTGGTATGTTGTGACAGGGGTGCCCAATCCCCTGTCAGCTACAGCACCCCCCCAAAACACTCAGGTGGCATGCTGGAAGCCAACCCCAGTGTGCCAAATGCCCCTGAAAAAAAAGAAAAGTCCAACAATGTTTTTTTTTTTAAACCTGTAAATCAGAAAATGGTCCCTCATGGCCTGTCCTGCTCCCTCCCTCCCTCAACCTGCACCCACCTTCTGTGTACCACACCTCCCCACACACCCCCCTCACCCCATACTTACCTCCAGAGCATGGCACTACAATCTTTGGTGGACCCGGAACACGTTTGCACTCTTCAAAGCCAACTGCAAACTGAAGAAATGCCGATAAGCTGTATAATGGCATAAATAGAGTTTTTTTCAACTTAGGTGCATATCTCAGCCATTTTTGGGAATTATGGCACCAAATTTTCAACATGGGGTTATTGGGACCCCTCCTCATGAATTCAGTCACTGACATGGTGTTATACAGTCCCGAAAGGTGATTTTGCTGTCACTGCGTAGAATCACCTTTTGGGACCGATTAACAAAATGACAGTGCACCTGTTCATGATGGTGGGCTGTCCCTATTTTGCAAATTTGGTGTCAAAAATCAAAAAAATGGCTGTTACTAAACATGCATTGTACAGTTTCCACACACGGCACAAGTAACCCGTGATCTGTAATATTTCACTCCAGATTTTCCAACATTGCCATTTTCTCATACCTCCTTATGAACAGTACAGCTGTCATTTTACATATGCTGGCTGAAATGTGTTTTCGCACTCCGGCACAGAATAGCACGGTCACTGTGCGAAATCAGTTTGAGGGACAGTTTGACAAAATGACAGTGACTATGTTCATGAGCAGAGGTCCTAAAATGCCTATGTTGAAAATTTGATGACAAAAGTCCATAAAATGACTGTGTTACAAGCATGCGTTCCTCAGTTTCCACGCACACCTGTAACATCACAAATTTGCAATATTTTTATGCCAGATTTTCAGCACTTGCATTTTTTCACACCTCCTCATGAACAGTACAGCTGTCATTTTTCACATCTTGCTTGAAATGTGTTTTCGCACCTGTGGCATACAATGGCGTGGTCACTGTGGGAAATCAACTTTTGGGACAGATTAACAAAATCACAGTGCCACTGTTCATGAGGGGAGGTCCCAAAATACCTATGTTGAAAATGTGGTTAAAAAAATCCTGCCAAAAACTGGCTTGTGGATGCGTGTTGCGCAGTTTCTGTGCATGCTCATGACTTCACCAATTTTTCATATCTTCACTCCAGATTTTTAACGTTGCCATTTTTTTAACACATCTGGATGAATAATACAGTTGTCATTTTTCACATCCTCCCCAAAATGTGTTTACACACCTGTGGTGCCAACTGGCCCACTCGCTGTGCAAAATCACCTTTCAGTTAACAAACTAATAGTGCCGCTCTTCATGAGGTGGGGTCACAAAAAGCCCATGTTGATAATTTGGAGTGAAAATACTAACACAAGCTTACAGCATTAGGGTATCCAATTGCAACTCCCCACCCTGTAGAGACTGACAGGCATCAGGGGTGTGACTTGGGATCATCAGTTGTAATGCTTCCACCATTCCACCCTCACCCACACTCTGCAGCCAGTGACAGGCATCGAGGTGTGCCTTGGACTGTTCAGCCCCAAAGTTCACCCCATTCTCCTATACTGCACCCACCTCAGCATATTTCCTTATGGAATGGGATAAGTATAAGGCCCAAAGACCACAAAGCACACCAAAACACTTGTCCGTGTCTACAGGGTAGGGTGAGGTAAAATGGCATGAACGTTATAGATGATGACCCAAAGGCACACTCCAACACCTGTCAGTCTCAGCAGTGTAGGTGTGGTGTTGGCATCAATTCAGTACTTCACTGCCACTTCTATTATGCATCTCTAACTCCTGCACTACCAATGCCAGTGAGATAATATTCGGCTTTGACAAATGCTTGTTTATTTGGTGTACTGGTAATCATGATTGTTGTGTGGGGTTGTGTTATTGTTGTGTGGGGAAAAGCTCACTGGGTGGGGGTAGATGCTGTATTTTTCCCTGGGGGTTGTAACCTTGTGTTTTATCCAGTAGGTATCACATATCACTATTCCAGTGTAGCATATCTAATACTGAACCCAGGCTGGACCTCTACAGAGATGAGCACAGTGTGGGCGCCAAGGGCCCCAGAACAGCCAAGTGGTAAGTAGGGGCGGTTACACATATGACAGAAAAAAAACTCTAGTCTGTGAGGAAATCCCTTAGCTGCAAGTGTTCCACTTCCTGTAACATCAAGCAAAGAAAAAAAAACAGAGAGGCTCAGATGAGCCTCTCTGTTTTTTTCTTTGCCTGATGTAACAAGAAGCATTTTCACAGTTCTCCTCTAGTGTTCCAGTACCACCACGCAAGTGCACCAGGCTTTCCCCATGACCCTAAAGACTATAACTGTCCAATGCTACGGGTATCTCACCATGTTGCTTGTGACCAGTCAGTGACACAAAGTTGGTGCACTATGGACTTTGGGATACAGTGAAAACAACAGTCTTTAAAACTTGAACTGAAAAAAATGGCAGCTGGGGCCTCAATGGAATCGCAATGTAATGAGCAAATAATTTTAATTCTTCAACATAGATACATACATAGATACATAGACAGTGTCGGCAGATAAGGGCCTATGGCCCACCCAGTCTGCCCATTTGAGCTTGTAAGTTCAGTTTGTTTTCCTAGAAGTCTGTTGCACCTTACCCCTGACCTCCAGAATTCCTTTATGTCTATCCCATGCATTCTTAAATCCCGTGATTGTTTCAGCCCCCACCACTTCCTCTGGCAGAGTGTTCCACTTGTCCACCACCCGTTCTGTGAAGAAATTCTTTCTCATGTTTCCTCTGAATCGTCCTCCCTCCAACTTCATCCCATGCCTTCTAGTCCTGGAACATCTTTTTCGCTTAAAAATAGTGTTTTCCGGCACCCTGTTCCTCCATGGAACATAACATGGGCTTTTCCTGAAGATTGCAATGTAATGCCCTTGACAGCACCCCTTTTCAATACCTAGCTAAACAAACTATGGTTTGAAAACTTCCACGGGGCCACAGCCCAGAGATACTTACACTAAAGTCTTCAGGTGGAAGTGGAAGTCACAGATCAGAGATACCACTCTGGTTGCAGCAGGCAGTCTTTTTACATTCCCCACCAGCTGTCTGGGGATGTGCATAACTCTTTGCTGGTCAATCCAATACTTCCCCCACAAAGTCTGGGGGTGCCAGTTGACACAAGTGTGGCCAAATGCTGTGCCCTTTGGGATTGTACAGAGTAGAGGAAAATATTAAGTAGTCTGGAGATCATAAAGGTGGCAGCTCAATGAGCGGCTGTGTTGGTTGCGCTCCCCAATACTACCTGTTCCTGGGAATACTTAACCCCTTCCTGTGATTCCCACTGCCTCAGTACAGTCTTCTCTGTGTCTTTCTGCCCTCATTCTGGGGACTCAGATGAGTAATATATACAGGGGAGGAATGAATCCCTTAAAAATAAACGTCAGTTTCTCTGTGCCAGTTCTATTGCACCTCTTTCTCTCTCACAGCGGCTGTTCTGCAGCCAACCCTCAACCAAGCTGAGACATGACAGAGGAAGAAAAGGAAGAGGCACAGCAGCTAGCAAGTCCAGGACTCAGGAACTGTTGGACTTTGTGACTTTTGAGACCAGAACTATTCATTTATGTGGAATATAGCAAGTCAAGCATTGATAAGAAACACGAATGCCATCAACCTGTGGTAACAAGCCTGTTAGAGATCATGGGGGGGGGTGAATGCTTATAGTAAACAGTGAGGCAATGTACACTAATATTAGACAAATGAAAATTTTAATAACCCAAAATCATTGCACCCCATCACCCATGTTCTCATTCAGTTAAATCTATGCAAATACCTTTGTCAAAACAGGAATGTGTTCACAAAGTTGTATTTAGTGGCTCAATAATATTTACAGACTTTCTCCTTTTTTATTTATTTAGTTTTTGTTGACCGCGTTAAGGACATTAGATAAATTCTTGCCTATTTTCAGGCATGACCGGGGGTGGGGGATACAGATGACTGTTAACTGACCTTGAACCAGATTAAGCTGCTGGGGTGGTATTTGTAGTGAATGGGTGGAAATTTGGCCGGGGTACCTGGGTACCTGGGAAATTCCCCTACTCTTTTCGAGAAGTGCCATGGGATCTTTAACATCTACCTGAACTACCATCAGAACAGGCAGTTAGGATCTCAGTTTAATGTCTCATCTGAAAGACAGTTCCTTGCTGGCAGTATAGCCTAGAGGTTAGAGTAATGAGCTATGAACAAGCTTGGTACAACCAGCAGACTGGTCCAGGGTTTGATTCTCACAACCTCCACTTATATACTGTGTGACGCTGAGCAAGTCACTTAACTGCCCAGTGCTCCCAAGTCAACCCTGAAAACAGGCACTTGTGCCTAGTGGGCCTTATTCGGTTACCAAAGACTAAAATAAAAAGAAATTGTTCCACTGCAGTCTCAGTATTAGGATATTAACCCAAGTGCCTGGTGTGGGGATAGAACCCACAGCCATCTGGCCTCAGAGGCAAATGTGCTACCTGTTGAGCCACTGACACTGTTTCACATAATTTAAATTTCTAGTAAAGTATTGGCCAGATGCAATTAAATATAAGCTGAGAATTAGTAATTGGTGAATAAGTAGTGGATAAGCTTCTGAGTCTATAACACTACACATAGAGCTGGCTTCAAGATGTTGTCGTTAGACTGGGTATTTTTCTCGAATGCCCTCCAAGCAGGCTTCTAATGCTGCTGCCTCTGTTTCTGCAGCTCTTCCATACACACTTTATAGGTAGAGTAGTGTGCTGTTTATTTTCTGATTTAATTATTATTCAAGTTTTGTTGGTTACTAGAACCCAGGCAAAAAGTGTTCAGATTAATTGCCTAATCTGCATTGTTAGTGAATGTGAGTTGTCCTTGTTTATTTGCTCTGGTGGGGGTGATCTAGTGACACTGCAGTTCTCTTGCTCCCCCATGCCGGCCAAGTGGATTTCAAGCTGATGCTGTCACCACTCTTCTGTTCCCGCACACACTTTCCTTTGTTGCCTGCTTGCCTACCAAGCTGATATATTTCATGTAGTACACAGAAAGTTATGTTAGAATAGGGTGGGGGTGGTCTTGAGCCTTGATACACACAGAATTTGGACTCCATGACAAATACCTGCTATGGCTGATGAACTGATGCCAGCATACCTAGATCTGAGAAAATATTTTTTCTCAAATGCAAAACTTGTAGCCAATTGTACAGATATGAGCCAATGGTAGGTGAAGGATGTTACAGTTACTATATACCTGCTATCAACACTATATGCTTTTCAGTCTGATTTATGCATAACGGATAAAAGAAACGTCCATTGTCTTTCTGAAGAAAGGTTCAAGTTTGAACCAAGGGTTCAGAGAGTTTTCAGTATGTCTCCTTGCACATGGGGACTAGTTTCAAGCAAGTAATTTGAAGCCTATCATGTGGAATGTGTATTTCATTTACAAACTAAACAAACCTGAATGCCTTAACACACATCTGGCATTTCCACTGGCATTTTGACTATTTGTATTCTGATGATATGGCATGCTGATCATATTGAATCTGTCAATACTTGTCAGACATTGCTGATGTGCAGGTCCTACATACCATAGAAGCACTGTCCACGCAGTTGTGTCTCCTGGGTTTCAGTACATAACTGTCCATGCAGATGTTTAAGACCCCATCGAATGGTTGAAAAAAATATATTGGCTGGGCAATACGGGGCACTTTCTTTGTCAAAAATATATGGTACCATGTCTGTTCCCTGGCTCTAGCTCATTCGTGTGTTTTCTGTGACAGGGACAGGAATGTATTTGTGAGAGTTTTAATGTTTTTTCATGTTTTCTGAGTGTCAATAAACATATGTAAAATGTTATGTTTGTGTTCTGTCATCATTTAGATTGTTTTATGGTTACTGACAGGTGTGCTGATCCTCAGTGTTCTTACTTGGCTCTAGTTTACCAGATGACACGCACTGTCATCTCAAGATGTTCAAGTTCAAGTTTATTGCAGTAAAGACTCCGTCAAGCAAGCACATTCACAAGGAGGTCCTGAGGCACATACACATACAGTTTGCAGTTACATAGACAGGAGATATAAAATGTAGAACAACAAGATGGCACAGAGAGTTCTAAAATAAGCTGTTTGTCACTGTATGATGAGTCCATCTGTTTGTTCTGTTTAAATAATTTACAACAAATAAAGATTCATGGATGGTAAATCTTAATAGTTTTACTCATTTGCATTACTGTGCAGTTTAGGACATAATCTAATTTCCAGATTGCTTTGTTCATGCCGTACTGCAGGTAATGGGGTGAACAAGGGGGAAGGAGGAATCACGCCGAAGAGCGACAAAGGACCAGAGGCTGTCACAAGTGGAGGGTGGCATTTGCTCTAGATAGTACAGCAGGTTATTGGTTTCAAATACATGCTTGATTGGATGTGGGCATCAGTGGTAGAAGCCATTTCAGTGGTGAGAGCCTGTGAGTGGACTGCAACAGTTGCAGGGTCAGACATGGGTGCTGGTGGTAGTGGGGGGGGGGGAGAAGCACAGGGAACTGTCAGCACGACTTTGTACTTGAAAAAAAAATCCAAACAATAGTTGTGTAATAGCAGCAGTTATCAAGAACCAAATAGTCATATAGCAATGCTCTAAAACCACAGCACTGCACTGTTTTCCTTAAATAAAAACCACATGCAAATCCAAGCCCAATAAGTTTTAAATAAAAGAAAAACAAAGATTGATTCTGCTGTGGAAAAATGGCCATCAATGAAGAGTTCTTGGGCAAAAGGCTCATTGTCTACATCTCCTGATTTTACTGGGACATGTTTAGTTCCCATACCCAAGGGTTCCACGATGGATGGTGGTCAGTCAGCGGGTTCGGCTGCCTCACCTCATCCTGCTCGGATTGTGTTATGCAGTGCCAGGTCGATGAGGAACAAAACTGCCATAATGGTGGTCTTGATATCCTCGGTTGACCTGGCTTGCATCACGGAGACCTAGTTCGATGAGAATGCCAACCCCATTTTGGAGGTTGCAGTTCCAGCTGGGTACTCCGTGATACACAACCCAAAGGAGGATCGCTGGGGCGGGGGGGGTGGACATTTGTTTTAAAACCATCCTGAACTTTATAGTGCTATCTGTAGTTCATACACATTTGTTTGAGCATGTGGCTGCCTGAGGGGGTGTAGGGGCAGGTTTCAGGGTCCTTGTGCTTTATCATCTCCCAGGAGTGCATGGAGATTTTGTTGCTGAGGTCTAGGAGCTCGTTGCTGGTCTGGTTTTGGAGTCTCCCAGGGGGTAATCTGGGGGGACTTCAATGCCTGGGTCGAAGATGGGCTTTTGGGTTTTGAGAATGATCTTTTAGGAAGCATGGGGGACCTGGGCCTGTCACAAAAAGTAACAGCAGCTATGCACTCGGGTGGCCACACACTGGATTTGGTTTTTCATTAGGCTTAGATATTAAAGACCTCACTGTTCATCCTGTATTTTGGTCAGATCATAGCACCATGAGGTTCACACTTGGTGGCACCTCCCTAGATGGACCTGCTCCTGTGGAGATGGTCTGTACTGCCCATTAAGAGGAGTTTCCTCAACAGGACTATCTGCAGTGCTGGACCTATCAAGTGTTGGGGCAGCTTGTGTGATTGGAGTGGAGGAAGCAGTGGTAACCTATAATGGGGAGGTTGCTGTGACCTTCGATTCCATCACACCTATTCATGTCCATCCCTTGTCCACTCACCAGAGACCTCCATTGTTTGATGGGGATCTCCAGAGTTTAAAGATCAAGGGGTAGAGGTTAGAGAGATGCTGTAGGATATCTGGCCTGCTGGAAGACAGGTTGGCCCTGAGGTTTCATTATACCAACTATCTGGGACAATCTCCCGTAAGAAGGCAGAATAGCTTTCTAGACAGATTGCTGCAGCAAGGAACAGACCTGCTCAGCTTTTCCACACAGTGGATGGGCTATTACATCCTGCCTGTCTCTGTGTTGTGGGGGCAGGTTCGAGCACTAGGTGTGAGGAGCTGTTTGTATTCTTTGCCGACATGGTGTCCTCTATCAAGGATGAGGTCTCCCTCGAGTATCTCTCGAAGGAGATGCATGGACCGCCCTGGAGAGTGTCAAAAACACTCCTCCTGCCTGGGATGAGTTTGAGCTGGTTGGGGTGGAGGAGGTGGTGAAAATAATCTTGAAGCTGCAGCCAACCCAGTGTGAACTGGACCCAGGTCCAACCCGACTGTTTGTTGGATGTTTGAACCTGGTTGACTTGTGATTGCTGGGATTGTCTGGAGTTCCTTGAGGAGTGGGGTCTTCCCAATGGCCTTGAAAGAGGCCTTGATTAGACCCCTTTGGAAAAAATCCCTCATTGGACCAGGACTGCCTCAGCAATTACAGGCCAGTCTTAAACCTCCTATTTTTAGGGAAGGTTTTTGAAAAAGTGGTGGCCATACAGCTTAAGAGACATCTTGCCTCTTCCTCCACCTATGAGCCTTACCAGTCTGGATTTCATGTGGGGCATAGTACAGAGACCTCCCCGGTGAGGGTACTAAATGATCTGGTGGTAAGGGACAGGAGAGACCAGACTATCTTGGTCATCCTGGACCTCTCTGCAGCGTTTGACATCGTGGACCATGAGGTGCTACTTGATCGCCTGCAGTTTTGGTGTTGATTGTCTGGTAATGTCATCAACTGGTTCAGGTAATACCTGACAGGAAGAGTGCAGAGGGTGATGATGGGGTTAGCCTCATCTAACCCAAAGCCTTTGTGTTGTGGGGTACTGCAAGGTTTGGTCTTGTTGTCTTTGTTATTCACGGTGTATATGCTGCCACTGGGGGGGGGGCATTATCAGGTGGTATGGACTAAGTTTTCACTGCTATGCAGATGATACCCAGCTGCACCTGTCCTGTGTACCTAATATCTGGGTGTCAGACTCTGTGTTTAACAGCTGCCTCAATGATATCCAGGCTTGGAGGACTCAAAACTGATTTAAGCTCAGCCCAGACAAGACAGAGATAGGTACTTGTTGTGGAGTCGGATCGTCAGTGCGGAGGGCATTGTGAGGGGTTACTGCCTGATCTTGTGTTGCCGGGTGTTTCCTTACTCTGTCTAGACAGGTGAAGGATTTGGGCATGATTCTGGACAATGGTCTGACACTTGATGCTCAGGTGTCGGCCGTCGTCAGGAGTGGATGTTATCATCTAAGGACACTGCACAAATCCGAGCCCTGATCCAGCCGGAGGATCTGACCACACTTGTACATGCTTTTGTCACTTCCAAGCTGGACTATTGTAATGCCCTGTACTTAAGGTTATCTGGGGGCAACCTCTGCAGGCTGCAGCTGGTGCAGAATGTGGCGGCAAGATTACTGACTGGGGTGAGATGGAGTGATCATATCACCCCTGTCCTCTGCGGACTGCACTGGCTGCAAGCCAGGTGGAAGATTGTCTTCAAGGTAGGGATCCTGACCTATAAATCCCTATATGAAGGGGAACCTGTCTATCTGCAAGATCTTCTTGCCCCCTACCATCTGCCCAGGGCACTCAATTCTGCTGGAGGAGGCCTCCTTGGAGTTTCCAAAGTGAGGTTGCGGCATTCTGGGGATAGGTCATTTTCGGTGGCAGCACCCACTCTGTGGAACTCCCTTCCTTGTTGTCTAAGGGAGGCCCCTTCAGTAGATGCCTTTAAGAAAGCATTAAAAACTATCAATGTCTATCTGTATATAACCTATGTGACGTAGAACCTTTGTAAATAAGTCTGTGACTCAAAGGTACTCTCCGAATCTGTAATAAATAAATAAAAATAAAATATTTGTTCCAGTGGGCTTTTAATGACTGATTTTGGTTTTAATGGAATGGATAGAATTTTAAGTTTGTGTTGAGCTGCTGCCTATATGTATGTTGTTATTGAACTGTTTTGTGCAGCACTCAGAATTCATGGAAATGGGTGTTTTATAAATAAAATATCTATCTATCTATCTATCTATCTATCTATCTATCTATCTATCTATCTATCTATCTATCTATCCATCCATCTATCTAGTGATTGAAATGATATTACACAGCAGCAGAAGGGAAGCATTATGGAGTGGAGTGGGCATTTAAAAAATACAAGGTTGCCTTTATTGGGGCAGTGTTTTATTTTTATCAGTGATTGGGAGGAACCTTTTTTGACCTTCAATGATTAGTAGGTGAAAGTGCCTTGTGGCAGCTGCATAAAAGACACCAGCCCATGTTGGATCTGAATTATGAAGAGAAGATACACATAATCCTTTATTCTTGATCATCTGAAGTTAGTTTTTTAGCTTGCATTTTTCATTATAGGCACCGGTGTGCACTTTGCATCTTTTTGATGGATGTGATGGCATCAACAGCATGGCAAACCCAAACCGACGGTGGTGGGTGGGGGCAAAACAACAGAATGGCTGTCAGAAAACATAGCCCTCCACAGCCTACAAAAAAACAGCACTATCTACTGCCAATGCCAGAAGTGGAAGGACGTCTTTACACAAATATTGTTTTCATTCATTTCTGTTAAATTGTTATATCTTTTATTTTTTTTAACATTTTCTCAAATGAGTAGCCTAAAATCCATTTTCTAAGCACAATAATACCCTCCAAGGTGGGCAGTATGGGCATACTGGACTTTCTAGAGGCTATAAGGCACTCTGCCTGTGGCATTGGGCCTCATAATTCCCCTGGACAGTCTGGTATAGTGCAATACTGCCCACCCTGTCCCCTGTTATTGCTTGCCTAACATTGAAGGTGTGTACAAAAACCCCATTACAAAACCTTTCCCATGCATTATTCTGCATATAACAGGTGAAGCATTGAGGGGTTTGTGCTTCATATGAATTTATTGGGCTGTTTTCTATTTCAGAAACAATGTACGATTAGCATTATTTTTATGGTGTATAGTTCTTTGTTACAGAGTAAGGAGTACTGCTGCTTTTTGATTGTTGGTGTTTTCTGTATATAGCACACTGGTTTTCTGGTTGAATAAATGCTAAATGCTATTTATGTCAGGGACATCATATTAGTGCTGTTGCATTAGCAACCACTGTGGCCCTGACCAGTGTTTGTTTAGTTTCAGCCAACACCACCACCATTTAAATGTTTCCTCCCTCCTTTCGGCCCACCTCCCCAACCCCTAATTTCAGTTTCTTTCCATTCTCCCGTTTGCTTTTTTATTATTTTATTTTTTGTTGTAAAATGTAAGTTCTCTTTCTTTTTCTTTATTTCTTCTTTTCTTGTTCTTAGTTTGTCCTCCTTAAGCATGCAACACCATCCCACAATCTTTTTTCACCCCATCTTTGTAGCCCACATCCCCAATCCCCAATTCCAGTTTCTTTCCCTTCTCTCTTTTGCTTTTGTATAGTCTTATCTTCTTCTGTGTTTTTTTCTTGTATTTCCTTCTTTTTATCTTAGTTTGTCCTCCTTTTGCTTTAATCAACACACACCACCACCATTTTTGTCAGTCTTCTCTCCTTTCAGCCCACAACTCAAACACCCAGTTTCACTTTAACTTTCTTCTCCTTTCTCCCTCTTTTGCTTTTTTATATTTTTAAGTTTTTCTGTCTTCTTTTCTTGTATCTCCTTCATTTCTCTTCATTTGTCCTCCTTTTGTTTTATAGGCAGTATAGCATAGTGGTTAAGGGCACTGGGCTGCAAACCTGGTGATCTGGGTTTGAATCCTATCAGCCCCCACTTACTTACTGTGTGACTTTGTGCAAGTCACTTAACTTTCTTGTGCTCCCAGGTCACACCTGGAAAAAAGCCCTGATTTAGAGTGCCTTTCCTGGTTAAACAATTTCCTCCTTCCCCCTTTTGTTTTAATCAGCACATACCCAACCCCCATGTCATCCATCACCCTCTGAATCCCACCACTCAGGCCCCCAACCTACACATTCACTTTCTCTCCAAGTCCCATCTGGCATCTGATTTCAATGCCTTTTTACTTTAAACTTCTATTTTTCTCTTAGTTTGTCCTCCTTTCATTTTAATCAGCACACACCCCCACCCTCATGTCATATGCCAGCCTAAGAGTCCCACTGCCCCTTCCCCCAGTGACTATTATCAGTTGCTCTCAGAGTCCCATCTGGCATCTGCTTTAGCCTTTCAGTGCTTTTTATGTTGGCACGTTTGTGCAGCCAACATCTTGCAGTAGTGCAGATTGGGAGGCCCGGTCACTGTTGGGCGAATGCAGGGCATGCATCAGTAGGTGCATCCCTCATTTCCCTGTCAGCCTGCATGCTGGCGCCACACCACGCATACATAATGTGGCAAGCACATCTGAGGAAATGTCCACTGCAATCCGAGGAAAGCTTGTCAGATGCAGCGGACCTCCTGACATGCTCAGCCACATTCTTTGCATGGTGGCCGTCCAACTGCCAACTACAGGGATGCCCAATCCCCCTGCTGGCTTCCTGTGGCCCCAATGTCTGTGCTGACAGAGGACCCCACTCACTGTCAGCATAATGCACTCCCCCCATTTTCTATATGCCGAGGGGGGTTCCCAGTCCCCTTGGCTCTTGCCCCCCCGCTTTCCTTGTGTGCCGACGGGGGTGCCCAATCCCCGTCGCCATAAATTAACACCCTCTTTGTGGTGTGCTGATGAGGGTGCCCAATCCCCCATCAGCTGCAGCACCTCACGCAAACAGTTAGGTGG
Organism: Neoceratodus forsteri; assembly: GCA_016271365.2. Taxonomy (NCBI): domain Eukaryota; kingdom Metazoa; phylum Chordata; order Ceratodontiformes; family Ceratodontidae; genus Neoceratodus; species Neoceratodus forsteri. The sequence continues at coordinate 33,720,002 of CM028129.1, forward strand.
CACGCTGGGAGCCCACTCCAGTGTGTCAAATCCCTTGGAAAAAAAAACTGTCCCGCAATGTTTTATTTTTTTTAACCCCTGTAATACAAAACGGTCCCTCGTAGTCTCCTCCCACAACCCACACCCACCTCTGTGCACCCTGCCTCCCCACACCCCATACTTACCTCACGGGTCTGGTGTGATGATCTTAGGTGGACCGGGAACCGTCTGCACTCTTCAAACCCGAGCCCAAACTGAGGAAATGCCAGTAAGCTGTATAATGGAATAAATAGAGGTTTTTCAACTTTGCTGCATATCTCAGGCATTTTTTGGAATTTTGGCACCAAATTTTCAACATGGGGTTTTTGGAACCCCTCCTCATGAATTCTTGCACTGTCATGGCATTATTTGGTCCTGAAAGGTGATTTTGCAGTCACTGCATTGAATCACCTTTCAGGAGCGAGGAATGAAATGACAGTGCCTGTGTTCATGAGGGGGGCTCTCAAAAAGCCTATGTTGCAAATATGGTGGGAAAAATCCAATAAATGACTGTTTTACAAGCGTGCATTGCACAGTTGCTACGCACACTCATAACTTAGCAAATTTGCAATATTTTCATGCCACATGTTCAGCATTGGCATTTTTCCACACCTTCTTGTGAACTGAATAGCTGTCATTTTTCACATCCTGCCCGAAATGTGTTTTCGCACTTCCAGTGCAGAATAGCACAGTCGATGTGGAAATCAGTGTTTGGGACAACTTATGAAAATGACAGTTACACTGTTCATGTGCAGAAGTCCAAAAATGCCTATGCTGAAAATCTGGTGACGATACTCTGTAACATGACTGTGTTACGAGCGTGCATTGCGCAGTTTGCATGCACACTCATAAGTTTGCGAATTTATAATATTTTCACTCCAGATTTTCAACTTTGCCATTGTTCTGCACCACCTTATGTGCAGTATAGCTGTCATTTTTCACATTCTGACCAAAATGTGTTTTCACAGTTCAGGGGGCAGAATAGCATGTCCGCTGTGGAAAGTCTATGTTCAAGTCACATTATGAAAATGACAGTGACACTGTTAATTAGTAGAGGTCCTAAAATGCCTAAGTTGAAAATTTGGGACCCAAAGTCCATAAAATTAGTGTTTTATGAGCGTGTGTTGCACAGTTTGCACACACGCTCTTGACTTCGTGTATTTGTAATATTTTCACTCCAGATGTTCAAAATTGGCATTTTTCCACACCTCCTTATGAATAGTACGGCTGTCATTTTACGTATCCTGGCTGAAATGTGTTTTCACACGTCTGGAGCAGAATTGCACAGTCACTGTGTGAAACCAGTTTTTGGGACAGTTTGAGGAAATGACAATGACACTGTTCATGAGCAGATGTCCTAAAATGCCTATGTTGAAAATTTGGTGCTGAAAGTCCATAAAATGACTGTGCTGCAAGCGTGCATTGCACATTTTCCACGCAGCCTTGTAACTTCATAAATTTACAATATTTCCATGCCAGATTTTCACCACTGGCATCTGTGCACACCAACAGTACAGCTGCCATTTTTTACAGCCTGCCCAAAACGTGTTTCCACAACTGTGGCACACAATGGTGTGCTTGCTGTGGGAAATCACCTTTTGGGACACATTAACAAAATTACAGTGCCACTGTTCATGAGGGGAGTTCCCAAAATGCCTATGTTGAAAATGTGCCTAAAAAACTCCCACAAATAATTGGGTTGCGGACGTCTGTTGCGCACTTTGTATGCATGTTCATTGCTTCACCAATATTTCATATTGCCACTCCAGATTTTCAACGTTGCCATTTTTTACGCCTCCTCATGAACAATACAGTTGTCATTCTATACATCCTGTCCAAAACTGTGTTTTCATCCCTCTGTCACTAAATGGCACAGCCACTGTGCAAAACCATGTTTCAGCTAACAAAGTGATTGTGCCGCTTTTCATGAGGTGGCCTGACAAGCAGCCCATGTTGAAAATGTGGAGTGAAACTGCCACTACACGCCTACGGTGTTAGGGTTTCCAACTGCAGCACCCCACCCAGTACGGACTGACAGGCATCAGGGCTGTGACTTGGGATCATCGGATGTAATGCTCATGCCATTCCACCCCCCATGCCCACCCTGCAACCACTGACAGGCAATGTGGTGTGTCTTGCACTGTTCGGCCACAAACTTCACCCCACATTCCTATACTGCACCCACACTAGCATATTTCCTTATGGAATGGGGTAAGTATAATGCCCAAAGACCCCAAAGCACACCACGACACTTGTCAGTGTCTACAGGGTAGGGTGAAGTACAATGGCATGAGCATTATAGCTGACAACCCAAAGGCACGCCCCAATGCCTGTCACTCTCTACAGGGTGGGCATGGGGTTGGTGTCACTTCAGTACTTCTCTGCCATTCCTCTTATGCATCTATAGCTCTGCCACTGCCAATGCCAGCACGACAACATTCAGCATTGACAAATGCTTGTTTTTATTTAAGAACATATGACTATGCCAGCAGAATTAGGCCAGATCTATTGCATCTGCTCAAGCCCATCTCACAGCTGAGATGCTGCTGCTGCCCCCCACCCCCAGTGCCTCCCTCCCTGCTAAGGTGTCCTCCCAGAGATCCCCTGCTGCCCTCCTGCACATACCTGTAGCTTGCCCATGCACCTGTCCCTTTCCCTCTTAAAGCTGTCCACTAAATCCATTGAGATCACCTCCTCTGGCAGTGCATTCCATAGCACCACCACCCTTACTTTAAAGTAGTGCTTCCTCAGTTCCCTCCCAGATTCCCTCTCCCCAGCTTCATGCTGTGCCCCCTTGTTGCTCCTCTCCCTTCAATCTAAACCACCCCTCAGTTTTAACTCTGTTGATACCCTTCAAGTACACTTGAAAGCCTCACTCATATTCCCCTGGTCCCTTTGGTCCTCCAGGGAGTACAGGTTGAGCCCTCTCAGTCTTTCCTCATAGGTCTCATCCTCCATACCATGAATCAACTTAGTCACCCTCCTCTGGATCCTCTCCAGTAACATGATATCCCTCTTTAAGTACAGGTGCCAGAACTGCACACAGTACTCCAGGTGAGGCCTCAACAAGAATTTGTACAGTGGTAGAATAACCTCCTCCCTCCTTGAAGTAATCTCCCTCACAATGCAACCCAGTACTCTTTTTCACTTTTGCCGCTGCCTTCCTACATTGTTCAGAGTGGTTCATTTTACCTGTAATCACCACCCCCAGATCTCTCTCTTTCTCCAAGGTGTATAACTGCTCCCCCTCTAGGTGTTAGCTGTAACCCAGGTTCCTAGCTCCCAAGTGCGGTACACTACACTTCCTATCATTGAACCTCAGTTGCCATGTTTTTGACCACTGCTCCAAGTGTTCCAGATCTTCCAGGAGTGCCCTTCTTCCCTCTTCATGATCCACTACTGTTCCCAGTTTGGAGTCATCAGCAAACAGACTCATTTTACCTGCAACTCCATCTGCAATGTCCACTATGAAAGCGTTAAACAGTATTGGGCCCAGAACAGACTCTTATGGGACTCCACTATTGGCCATCCTAGGATTTGAGAGCTCCTCCACCACCACCAGCCTCTACTGCCTGTTGTCCAACCAGCTCCCAATCAGCTCCCAATCCATTTAACCATCTTACCCCCACCCCAAATTCCTCAGCTTGTGCACTAGTCTCCCGTGTGACACAGAATCAAATGCCTTGATGAAGTCCAGACATAGGACATCAGCCAGCTGTCCCCCATCCAGAGATTTTGTGACCCAATTGTAGAACTTGACCAGATTGATTTGGCAATATCTCCTCTTGATGAAACCATGTTGCTGGCCATCTTGAAGGTTATTTACTTCCAGTAACTCCACCAGTATTTCCATCAAGATTGTCTCAATCAACTTCCCCACTATGGATGTGAAGCTTACCGGTCTGTAATTTTCTGGCTCATCTCTAGGTCTGCCCTTATGAAGGAGTATCACATGTGCCAACCTCCAATCCAGGGCCACATATCCTGAGTTGAGGGAGATGTTGAATTATTCTGCCAAAGGTTCTGCCAGGATACATGCCATGTCTTTCAGAACCCTGGGGTGGATTCTGTTCTGTCCTGGTGCCTTATCTATTCTCAAGGCCTTCAGACCCTCCCTAATTCTTTGTACTGGGATTTCTAAATCTGTAAGTTATCCCCCATCCACCCCTCTTGCCCTGCCAGCCTTGTATGGTATAGACCCTTCCTGTTCATTCATGAATACTGATGTGAAGTATTTGTTTAACACCTCAGCCTGTTCCTTCTCATTTTCTGCCCACCTGTCCTCCTTCAACTTGGTGATTTAGCCACTATGCCTCATTTTCTCCCTAATATGTTTAAAGAATGCCTTTTCTTCCTCCCTAATCCTCTGTGACAACCATGGTTCCTTGGCTGCCCTAACCAGTCTGCTCACTTCCCTCAATTTCTGGATATAAACCTCCCAGTTCTCACCACTCTGGGTTCTTTTGCATCTTCAGAATGCCTGCCTTTTTCCCCTCACATTCTACTGCACCTCCCTGGATCACCAGCAGGGTTTCTTTGACATTGCTTTTTTGCTTCTGATCTTAGTGCTAGCTTTATTGCATTTCACTTGCTTTCCATTTCCATGCCTGGAGTGACCTTTTCTAAGTGTGCTGCAAGCACTGTTGCAATCTTGCTGAAATTCACTCCCCTAAAGTCTACTACTCTTGTATTTGTTTCATTACCCTCACTTCTTTTTGGGGGTGGGGCGGGTAAACTTTTATTTTCACTGTCTGCTCAAATCTTTGATCTTCCCTCCTTCCCACCCTGCCAACAAGGCTCACTGCATACTACTCCTACCTCCTGAGGCACAGTTCCTGGCTTCCTCCCAGATCCTCCTCTTCTTACTGCTTACTCCCAAATGGCACCAAACTGCAGTCTGGTTCCATTTTATAGCCTGGTTTGCACATGTCCAATGGGGGCATGAAGGGGACCAGCTTCAGGTGCCCTTTTTCCTCTCCCCATAGCATCCTAAAGCCAGTGACATGATTGACAAGCCTAGCAATGAGGCTGGGAGGCTGGAGGAGGGAGCAGCAAAAAATAATGGAAATCTAAGCCAAACAAGCAATGTTTGGATCAGGAATTGTTGAAACTAAGCAGCGCAAGTTTGGAGCATCTCGACTTCAAGAGGGGGTGTATGGAACATCCTCACTTTCAAGTATCTAGGAGTGTGGCTGAATTGTAGACTTGACTTCTTTACCCACATTGATGCCATCCACAGAAAGCTCTGCCCCAAACTTGCTGCCCTTTACCACAATAAGGATTACCTTCCACTCCCAGATTGCCATGAAATAGTTACTAAGTCTGTGCTTCAGATGTTTGACTATGCAGATGTGGTCTGTGGCACTGCCCTTTTAACTTCTCCTGCCAGAATGGACACCCTTTGCAATGCCTTTTTGCTGATTTGCTATTAATCCTCCCTTTCTTTTTTTTTTATCATATTTCTATTTTTGACCTCCTCACCAGCAGAGCGTATCTCCTCAATCTCTGGCCGCTAGCACCCACACTCCCCCAGGAATGGTTGGCACCCCCACAGAGCAGGCCATTATCACTCACGCACTCTGTGGCAGGATCCTCTTGGGAGCCAGGGGGCACTGGGCGTGGTCCTCAGCCACCAGATCATCACTCCACCATTTTACACCTGGGTTTTCATCCCTTGTTGAGTGCGGGCATGAAATGACATCTGGGCACAATGTGCTGACATCTTCCGCACTCTGCCCCCTCCTTTTTTGCAACCATCCCTCTGATAGTGCCCCTGGTCATCACCAGGGTTTGCTACAGAGTGGTGGTTCCCTGGATCCCTCCCTGGGATAGGAGAGCAGTCCTCTGGATGCTCGACCCTTTCCCTCCCCTGCCAACCCCTGGCAGCCTGGCCTCATGTCCGAACCCAGGTCACCAGCGTGGTGCGAGGTGTGGCATCCAGCACCTCAACCCTTAGTGCCACTGGGCCAGCTAGGATCCTCCCTTTCTTATGCACAACCTCTCCCTGTATATTAGCCTCTCGATTCTTCCTTTTGCCACCACCACCTTATTCACTGTGCTTCATTCATTTCTAAATACCGGTTCTCATCTCTCCCTCCTTATCTATCCTCTATCCTTGCTCCTAATCCCTCCTCTTCCTATGCACTTTGCTCCAGGGACTCCTGCACTTTTTCATCCCTCAGTCTCAATCTAGTGCTGGACAATCAGCTTGCACCTGACATGTTTCCACCCTTTGGAGCTCCCTCATTCCTTCAATTCCCCTGACTCCCTCCTATGTTTCTCTCTAACATCAACTGAAACTTTTTTTTGCCCCCTTTTGCACCAGTCCTGGCTAATCTATACCTTTACCCCCAATTGTCCTACATTGCTACTGTTGTCTTCATCTCTATGTCAATATGGACCCTCACTCCCCCTTCCACGTGTCTGTTTATACCACAACCTGTTAATTACTTTGCTATACGTTCAGCACTTCCCCTGCTTTCTGTCTCTTCATACTATTCATTGTACATTTGTCTTAATAATGTAAATTATTTTTTGACTTATAAATTCCCTTTTGTTACAGAATGCTTACTACAGTTCAGCAACCTTTGTAATTCATATGAGCCTATATATTGTAAATTGTTCTTTAGTACCGAATGTCCTGGTTCTTCCAATTTCACCTCCCACCCCCCGGGTCTCATTAGGAAATAAGCCTTGGCTCAGTGTGCCTTTCTCAGTGAACACATTTCAATAAGCACATCAATATATAAGGTGCACAAATCAAGAAAGAAGTAAGCCATCCGTAATTTTTGTTAGAAGCTGGATTTTGAAGTGAATTCAATTACCTGACAAGATGCCAATGTAGAGAATAAATGACTGTTGCAATATGCCAACAGGATTTAGAACAGCACTCAGTTGTCATCTGCCTAAACTAATTGTGAGATACTTTGGCTAAAAGAATGAGAGATTACATCTCTGACTCATTGTTCTCTCATTCATCTGTGCAGCACACCATCCAGTTTAAATCTAACCAAATCAGCCACAGTAGAGAGTGATAAGCAAGAGACCTAAAACATTTCCAGACCTATAGAACAGGTACTACTCTACCTCAACTGACTACATGTTATCACTTGTGCAACGTTGCATGGAATAAGCAGATCCTGTCTCTTCTTTAGTCACAGTGCTGACCCCATGTGTGGAAGCAGGCCAAGGACATACCCCTCCACAAAGATCACGAAGATGGTGACTCAAATATCCCTTAAAACTATTTTCCTCTCTCCCTATCCTTGCAAAGATCCAGGAAAAACTTGCTTCCTCACAGCTCTCTTCCTACTTCGGCTTCTTTGCCTTCCTCTCCTCCTTGCAGACTGACTCCTTGATTGCTCATCCCACTGTCTCCTCCCTCGCTTGTTTCATCGCCTCCACCCTGAAAGAGAATGGATCAGGCTCACCTCACTGCTGCCATTTCTTTCGATCTTGGAAAAGCCTTTGTTCCTCTGTGGCTTGTTCTGCTTGCCTAGACATGTTGAGGGGAGAGAGATTTTCTGCCTCCGTCAGTTGACTCATTATACTGCTACAGTACCGTCTGAGTCCTACCAGTTCAGTTTGGCAACACCATGTCTCCCTTCCCATTCTCTCTGTGGATCCCAAAAGCTTAGTCTTTGGCCCCATCCTCTTCTTCATCTTTCTTAATGATCTTCCCTCTGCCTGTGTTGCCATGAATATACATGCATGCTGACAACACCACATGTCATACGGGGAGGCAGTAACAGATCCAGCTATTTAGAGAAGTTGCAACCACGATCGCCTTGTGCAATCAATCATTATAGCTTGTGCAGTCAGCTATTTTTTTGCTTGAAAGTTCTTGTACATTTTTTTTATTGTGCTGATAGTATACATACACCTTGCCAGGGGTGTCTCTTTCCTCAAAGTGTCATACATTCAGTGCTGTGCAAGTTTTTTTAACTCTTTAAACTCATGCCATAATGATCCCTATAGTCATTCTGTTTCTGCCATCCCTCTCTCTCTCTCTGTCTCTATTGGTCACTCTCTTCCTGTATGGGGAGAGGTAAACTCTTCATGCTTCTCCTACTTTTTTCTGAACCATCTTGTAATGCAGCATTTCCCTCATTCCTGGGTAATAAACCCCCACCTCTGCAGTGTTCAAATGGCAACTAATGGTGTTTCTGCCCCTCCTGTACCTGGAAATGAACTCTGGCACAATGTGCCTTTCATGGACAACAATTTTAAAGAAATACAATTTAAATAAATAAAATGGTACTTTACAAACAGCTGGTGGGCTAGCTAAAACCAAAATTGAAATTAATGCATCCGATCAATACTTGTTTTGATTTATCAAAAGCTATGACTGCAGTGCAATGGGTGGGAGCAACTAGCCATGCCCCTGCCTGAGCTATTTAAGTCAGCTTCTTGCAGTCTCATTCTGGTGCATTTTTCTTTGCAGCCGGGTGCTCTACTGGAACTCTCCCCCCTCTGGTGTCTGTCTCTTGCTTTGTTTTGTGCTTTTGGTATTTCTTCTTGCTTTGTTCCTCCTCCTTCCTAGGTTAGTGTTTCGCTCCTGCCTCCTGGCTGCAGTTTGTACTTTTCTGTCTGCTCTTTTATGTTACCCTCCTGTTTTCAGGTTCCATCTTTTTTTCTCTGCTCTGTTTCTTTTTGGGTGCTCCTAGTCTTTCTAATACCTTGCCTTTGCTCATTTAATTTGCCTTGTGCTCCTCAAAGCTCTCATGTTTGCTGTCTTTTTGTACAAAATGCAGTCTTCCAGCTTACCTACACTGTTCTTTGCACCATTTATAGTCTCCTGTTCATCTCAACTCCTTAATTGTCTCCACCTGGCTAGTATGCTAGCAACCACTCTCATTGGGTTTGGTAGTTTTATTTCTTACTCCAGCATTACTCTGCTTCTAATTTTGATCCCCATGATACTGCATTTCCTACCGGTACTAATTGTTGTTATCCATTGCACTAGCATGCCTCCTTGGCACACTTAGTCCTACCAATTGCAGTTGCATTTTGCCTCATGCTGTACTGATGTATCCATGCTGTCTTCCTGTTCTCAGTGCTACCAGATGCACTTCACTTCATGCAGTCTCATATACTCAGTGTTAACAGCTGCATACCTACTCACGCTGTCTACTGGTGTTCTCAATTCTACCAGCTACATGCCTAATCCTTTACTCTCAGTTACACCCCTGCTTCAATTTACCTATCACAGCTCTGCCCCTTGAAGTCTGCATCTTCTATCACTAAGGTAAGAAGGTCCTGCACTCTGAAGGAAGTCTTTGATCAAGCAGACAGCATCAGCAGCACCTCTTGATGTAGCATTTTGGACTTCAGCAGCTGGAGGTTGGGGTCTCCAAGTCCCAGGGGGCTCCATTAACTGCTGGCAGTGTCAGCAGCACCTTCAATACTTATTCTCCCTACAGCCACCTACAGTTCGCCTGTTCTTCATTCTACACCCACTCTTGTCCTTGCTGCCCCTTAAGGGGAAAACTATTTAATCCTCCTATCCCTGCCCCTCTGAGGCTCAGCCTTACCCCTCCTGGGTTTGACATCTTCCCCTAGGCTTTTTTTTTTTTATTATTAAACCAGTTTTATTAAATTTTCAAAAATCAAAACCATACCCAGTAATAATCACAGAACGATGTATCATAACAGTGAACAAAACCAAACAACCCAACCCTCCCTCTCCCTCTCCCCCCCAGACTACACATGCTAGATAATCTTAGTTTACAGCCAAGTAACAAATATAGTTTTCAAGGCTTCCAGGCAGTCAGGAGGGCCTCCAAGGAACCCCATAGTGATGCATATGCTTTGGGCCTACCATGCATGCAGGCAATATGCCTCTCTAACTGTAAGGCCAACATGTTTTGTACCACTCCATCGGAGTGGGAGGTTGTCACCAACCCAGTGTCTCAGAATTATTAATTTAGCTGTAGCGTAGACAAGCTACATATGGGCTGTCTTAATTTTGGTGACACCCAAAGGAAAGAGATTGATTAGACAAACTTCATGTATAAACAAAGCTCCTAAGCCAAGGACAGGGTCAAGGATATTAGCGATAGAATGCCAAAAAGCCTGCCGCAGGGGCATAGCCAGAGCATATGATATAGGGTGCCACACCCTTCTTACACTTTATACAAAATGACGTTGTCGATGCCCTCTTATTTGCATAGCTGAACAGAGTAATATAGATATTGTGCATGATGTTGAAGTGCATTAGTCTCAGTCTGTCTTGCTTTATATGCCTGTACATGGATAACCAGAGTTTCTTCCACAGTGGGATCCTCCGAATACCCAATTCCTTTGACCAATAATAACAGATCCCTGATGGTAGTCTAGAATCCCATTCCTGAAGAGTTTTATATAGGTTTGAAACTGAACATGGTTGGGAGGCTTTTGAATAAGCGAGAAAGGTCTCTGTCACTCGAACCTATCGGTGATACCCGAGAAAAAGGAGGATAGGGCATTGCTAATGTAGATATTTAAACATCTCCTTACCCGAGGCCCCAAAAAGACTTTTTGAAAATAGTCAAGCGGAGTGGTTTCATTTGACCAACAATTTGAGACTCTAGCGTCATTTAATTGAGGCCAAAATGCAGGGACAGAGGTGCTCCTCCAACCTTAAAATGTGGATTACCAATAATGGGCTGGTCAACAGAGAAGTACCACTTTACAGTCAGATAGTTCTGTATCTGATGGAAGGCTTTTAACGACCAACCTATTGGATTCCCTCGAAAGACCTTGGGGATGGCCGATGGAGAGGCAAATAGGAGGGCCCTCAGAGAGCAATTAACCTGTGCTACCAAGTGCTGCTCTATGTCTACCCACAGTGGTCTATATTCCTGATGTCCAATCTCCCCACTCCAGTGAGCTAGTTTACTTATATGCTGCGCAGCATAATAAAGGAAGAAAGAAGAGTGCCAGACCTCCTCTCTAACTTTAGACCGTCAATTTTACATAAGATCTACAAACTCTTTTTTTATTCCACAGGAAGATACTGACTACGCTTTGTAGTTTAGAGAACCATCTTTTCAGCAAATAAACCCCTAGCATACCAAGGGGATACATTATCCTTGGTAAAACGTTCATTTTAACTATACTAAGCCTCCTCCAGAGAGAGAAGGGGAGCAACCGCCACCTCTCCATATCCTCCTTTATTGTGTTAACTAAATTGCCAACATTAACCCTGGTAATAAAATTCAAAGCATTACAAATCTTGATTCCCAGGTATGTGACTGATTTTGCTTCCCAGGAGAGGCCGAAGGGGAGAAAGTTTGGCCTTAATGACTCTACTGTTTAACGGAAGTATCTTTGTCTTGGCCCGGTTCAATTTATAATAAGAGACTTTAGAAAAACTCTCAATCTCAGTTAGGGTAGCTGGAATTGAGATATCTGGTTCCTCAACATGGAGTAGTATGTCATCTGCATATACTGAAAAGGCGTACCTGGCATTCCCCACTCGAATTCCCTTTATAGCTGCATTCATTGCTAATCTGCGCAATAATGGTTCTAAATATAAATTAAAGAGCAAGGGGGACAAAGGACAACCTTGCCTTGTGCCGCGGGCTAAATTAAATGTCGGGGACAATACCCCGTTGCACTTAACCCTGGCCGAGGGAAACTGGTATAAAAGATGGACCCATCTTTGAAATTCTATAGGCAGCCCGAATGATGTTAGGGTAGCGAATAGGAAATCCCAGGAGACCCTATTGAATACCTTTTCAGCATCGAGTGACACTAGTACTGCTGGTATCTCGGAATCCCTGGCCGATGCCAGAAGATGTAGCAATTTTCTCAGGTGATCTTGAGAAGACCTGCCAGCAATAAATCCTACTTGCTCCCGGCTCACCAGCCTACCCATAACTTTCGAGAGTCTATTTGCCAGGATTTTGGCCAGTATTTTAACGTCCATGTTTAGTAAAGAGATGGGGCGATAACTGTCAATATGTAACGGGTCTTTTCCTTGTTTTAAAATTAAAGAGATCGTGGCTTCTTGGAAACTAGGGTCTGAAACCCCATTATTAAACCAATATATAAATACTTCCTTCAGAACAGGGGTAATTACCGGGAGACAGGCTTTGTAAAAATTACTAGGTAAGCCGTCTGGCCCCGGGGACTTATCTAGGGGCACTGCTGCACAGCTTGCTGTATTTGAATGAGTGAGATTGGAGCACTTAGACAGGCCGCCTCTACATCAATAATTTTAGGCAGGTTGACCAAGCTAAGATAAAAATTAATGTCAGTATCAGAGGGCCGTTGGGCTGGGTCAACATCGTACAAACCCTGGAAATAGACGCCAAAGGCTTTCGCCATTTCCAAAGGATCATTACACCTTGACCATCCCCAAGCAGATTCCTGTGATGAATTAGAGGAGTCTAACTGTGGATCGCGGCTTGGCGAAACAACTTACTAGCTCTTTCCCTGCGTCTAGGTATCTAAGTTTAGTCCTTAGGAGGGCTAACTCAGCTCTTTGGGATACAAGGCCAGCATATTTGGTTTGTAATTGATAAAGTCTGCACAGCTTTGGCCGTGGAGGCCGGGAAAAACTATATTCTTAATACTTAATTGAGACCAGAAGGGAGTCCAATTGAGCTCTTTGAGATCGAACCTTAAGGAGGCCATTTTATCAGCTCTCCCCTTAGGGAACATTTTAAAGCGGCCCAGATTAAATCATACTTAGCCACTGAGCCCTGATTACTGTTGAGAAAAGTAGCAATGAAGTCTACTATATGCCTCAGAGAGTTCTCATCTTTCAGTATCTGACTGTTTAACCTCCACTGGGGTGACCGTTTACTCCCTGCTCCCAACCAGAATTCCAAGCTCACCGGGGCATGATCAGACAATACTCTGGCCGATATCTCTGATTCCCCTAGGCTTTGCTTGGAGGCCAGTTGAGATCCTTTCAGTGGCTGTCGCTCTCCTCCTCACTTTGTGGGTTGGGCCCCAGCAGGGTTCCCCTTTAGCTGCAGAGGCCTCTACTAGCAGCACCTCCATGGCTTTCCCATTAGAGGGATTGAGTGAGAGCCCTTCATCTAAATATCTCCCCTGAATTGGGTATCTTAAGTGCAGTAGTGAGCCATCATTAATTGATCCCAAGCCTGGAGGTGGGGCAACAAAGGCCATGAATCCCCAAAGGTTTCCTCCACATGGGGGGGGGGTTCTCGTCTCTGTGCCAAAAACAGTAAAGAATAGGTAATCCATCAAGTAATAAATGTATAGTACTACATTTTGACCCATGAAGGTTTCCGCTGCTAAGTTGGGGTTGGATAGTAGCCTTCTTTTTACTTTGCCATTCCCTCTCTCCTTATGGAAGTCAGGCCCCTTCTGCTATCAGTATCAAAATGATTAGTTATTGCACAATCCTTCTATGTCTGTTACATGTTATCACTACTCTGTTAATTCATGCTCATCCAGTTTCTGTGTTCACTATTTGCTGCTCAACTTTTTTGGGGGCCCCTTCTTAAGGTAGCTTTAGCCTAAAGGAATTATGTTCCCATGACAACTCTAGGGATGGAACTTTCCTCAGTAGGGTTCCTTTGCTTTAACAGTATCCCAACAGAGTGGTAGTTCCCTGTGGGACAGAGAGTGTGAAAGCCTAAAGTATGTATTTATCACAGTCAAGGCTATGACTGCAGTTCAATGGGTGGGAGCAACTACCGCACGACCTGCCTGAGCTACATAAGTCAGCTTCCTGCAGTCTCATTCAGATGCATTCTTTCTTTCTTTGCCCCACTATCCTCCCCTCCTCCTCCAGCAGAACACTTGTCTCCCTAGGGGCTCCATCCTAAGGTACATTTAGAGTAAAGGAATTATCTTCCCATGCCACCTTTTGTGGTGGACCCCTCCTCAAGAAGGTTCCTTTGCATTCACGGTACCCTGTGTGAAAGGCCAAAGTATCTGTTTATCACAGTCAACAACATAAGCATTCACATACTATCAGTCTATCAATGAAACAGCACAAGCATATAATTACTAAGTTGCTTACACATATTTAACTAGTAAGTTCATTTTTTACATTTTGGAAATTGAAAAAATAGATCCATTCATGTAATAATGTAACAAACTGTAGGTCAGAAGGGATAAGGACAAACATTCCTGACGTGCTATCCCAGACTTCATGTATATGCCATTTTCTGACTGCAGTTTCGTATAAATATTCAGTAAAAAAAAAATGAATCCACTAGTTTGAGGGGATGTGAACATTCTCCTAGCCTTAGAAGATTGAACCAGTCTTACATTTGTATGGCAAAAAAAACAACACTTAAGACAATAATGGCAGTGCCTCTTTTAAAAAGTTAGTTTCTGTTTTCTGGGGAAGGCTAGCACAAAATACCTCTCAGTGAAATTATAAACCTCCCAGTGAAATTATAAATGACCCTTTAAAACAGCATATTAACAACCTAACTTTTAACAGAATCTATTCTTTACTATATTTTCAAACATAATTTTTGGGGAGGAGATTACAAGCCCCACCCACAACATCTCATGCCAGTGCCCCCAATGTCAGGTAGAAAATGCTACCCCTTTCAAAAAGCATGGATCTGCCCCTGCAGAAATGGTAGGCTGAGATAGGGGCAGGGCTACCAATGAGAAAGGGGGGAGGAGATGGGGTGGGATGGATGCAACAGGTGGGGAACAAGCAACATGGAGCCTACTGTATGTGTGTGTTGACCGCAGGAGCCTAGGGAGCAAAACCAGTGACCTGGAACCAGTGGTGGCAGGAGTATGCTTGGACCTGGCAGAGATCACATAGATGTGGGCAACTCAAAACCTTGACTGGGATCTCACAGTTCCAGGGTATGCAGCGTTAGGAGGGACAGCAAGGGAGCAAGGGGGATGGGTGGCAATACACATTAGGAAGGACATAAAGGCCAAGGAGGAAAAAGACATTGGAGAGATCAAGTGCACAGAGTGGATTTCCATAATCACAGATGGGGACAGTAGCATCAGGACAGGGGCAGTATATAAAGTGCCATTACAGAAAAAGACACATTAAAGGGAACTAGGGAAAAGACTAAAAGGGCTGCAAATCAGGGAAAGGTGCTGTTAATGGGTCTGGATGAGCTGCACCCCAGAGTACCGAAGGAGACTGGACAGTTCCTGGCTGCACCAACAGCTCGCTGGAGAGGGAGGAGGAGCATCAGGAATCAGCTGTGGTGCTAAATGTAAATAACACATTATAATGTGTACATAAAATCATAAAACATCCACTGGCAAGGATAATTAGGTTACACACACACTAGTATTTAATGAAAAAAAGTAGTTTTTTAATGAATAGCAAGTGTGCAAAAGTCATCATGCTCACTTGGATGATGTCATCAATGATGGTCAGCGTGTTGTAATGCACATGTCATAGCTGTGAGAGTGATGATCTCTGCACACTTGCTGTTCAATAAAAAAATTTTAAATGTTTCACTAAATATTTGCTGTATGTAGCCTATATGCCTTTAGTGGGTGCTTTATAATTTTGTTTACACAGTATAATTTATGTCAGAAGTTATACCAGAAAAAATGGGGAGGGATGAGGGCAGTATAGCAATAAGTTACAACAGCTGGTTACACAAATTAAAAGTTAGAAATATAAATTGAATAGTAAGTGGTATCAAAATGAACAAGATGAGCTAGGAAGAGCATCTGAAGAGTAACAAGTCATAGAAGTGCAAATTGGAACAGAATTATAGTATGAATAAGGCACTGCTAGATATGTTATTAAAATACAGATGGCAGCAGTTTTTGGGGTTAATAATTTTTATTGAGAACTAACAAACATAAAACAAGATACATACTATAACGTTGTTTTCAGGACAGGTCACAATTGATGCAACAGTACATTTAAGGCTAGCAGTGAGATTCTTAGGGGATGCATTCCTCAAGAGAAATGTCCATACTAAATGGTGTGCATATCTGTTTGTCTTACCCTGGACAGAAACTAACCAGGATTTTGCAGCCTGGACAGGCCAGTAGCCAAGATATGTGACTCAGGCTGTCTAATGAGGTGATCTTAATGGAATCCTGTGTCTAAGAATGTGTGAAAGAAAGCTAAACAATAGCAAACTCTAGCTATAACAACAACTAACAGCATTCCTTGGTTACCTACATCCTGGTCATATATTATATTCCCCAAAATAGTGTGTGTGATCAGAAACTGGGTATAAATATGTTCTGCCTGTCATTGCTAGGGTTTCATGGGGCTGCATTGCAGTATTTCAAGTTGAGAAAAGGAGCCCAACAGGTACGTTACAGCTGCATACACTTACTGGCAAAGTTGGAGAGCCTTTCAAAGGTTGCTAGCTCGCCTGCAGCTATAAGCCATTTGGTGATAAAAGATGTGTTAGGCTTCCTCTGTTTGCAGAGAATGACTTTTTTGGCAGCCACCTCAACTGCTGTGACCCACTGGGCTTGGGGAAGGAATTTTGTGCTCCCTTCTAAGATGCAACCCAGGAGGAGTAGCTCTTTGGTAATGAGGACACCCACTGCCAGTGATTTCAGTGCATACCCACATAACCTGGACCAACAAATGGTTGGAGGAGTGGACAGTTCCAGAGGAGATGTTATATGGAGGCCCCCAGCTGTTGCCTCTCCAGCAGGTATCTGCATTTAGCAAGCACAAGGCTTTGAGGGCTTGTGGGACCACTGATTTTTTGAAATGGGAATGCCAGGCTCAGACTGCCACTGAGACCTGGCTGCTTGCAAAGAATACAGTAGGACATCCCTGATAGTTCTGTAAATAGCACTAGCTCCACCTTTTTGGGGAGTTTTCCACATAAGCAGTGAGTGGATATTTTTCTGCAAATGTGACAAGGGAACTTATACTTTATGTGTATGATCACATCTCCAATTTGGAGGTATTTCCAGAAATCCTTTTGAGGGGACCTGATATCTATTTCCCAGGCCTGCAAATGTATTAAGGTGCTCTGCAATCAGGGCAAGTAGGTCTTTAAATAGATGAATGCTCTGTGTTTCCCTCAGACACCAGTGAAACATATTTTTGCCAATTTATACCTCTGGGTCGACCAAGAGAGAGAAGCCCACTATTTCAGGTTAGGGTGCTCCCTGGTATCATGATGTAGCTATGTCCAGTACTTAACAAAGATCTGAAGTGTTGGGGATGGATCCATGGCATGCCCTTTTGGCATGTAACTCTATTGCAGGGTAATGACCCCCTATTAAGTCAGATTTAACCTGTTTCCAAAGAGGGGTGACTTGGGTTTCTTGGTTGAACCATTATGGCTGTCTGGACCAAAATGAAGGCTATGTGGCACCTCTCAAGAACAGTAGGACCCATCTTCCTCTGCTGTGATTGCGCCAAAGTTTAGTTCTACTGTATCTTGAGGGCTTCCCATCCCACAGGTATTTCCCCAAAGCTTATCAATCTTCTGGAACTATATACAGTATAACCTCAATTATCTGAAAACAGAGGGAGACATAAGTTTAGTTTGAATAATCAAGTGGTTCATAAAAACAAGTGTCTCACTGAAATGAATGGGACGTGCTGGTCATGGTTTGTGCTATAATACAAAATGCTAAAATAGTAAAACTGGACTTAGGTAACATTTTAATTGTATAAAAAAAGGATCAAGAGGTTCGTTCCAGGTACAGGTACCAATTGCTCTCATTGACTGGACCAGAGTCCCTTTCTGTAAGAGCTTTACCTTTGCACTAAATATTATGTTGATTGTCCCAGTGCACTTCAATGTGGGCCGACATGATCTGCTCATTTCCATCTCAAGTCTTGAAGGGGTTCTCACGTAATGGCATCTGAATCAGCTTAGAACATGCTTGAACTCCATTTCTGTGTTGAGGACTTCATTAAATGAGATGACTTGTTGGCTTGCTGGTAGCCGTTGGAGGATACCTGGTGTTGACAGGGCTGTTTCAGTTATGCCATTTGTTTTCTTTCTAAATGATCAGTGCTGGCTCACAACACGGGTAAGGATTTCCAGGAGAGGTTGGAGACTAAGGATGGGGGGGCATGGGTCCCTCTCTCCAGGGTCAGTAACTTGCCAATGCCCAGGGTGACCCCCTGGACTGCTTCCACTGATCAGACCTTCAGCTGCTCCCTGTGAGTTCTGCCACCTGGGGGTGTGAGCCACTATGAACAAACAAGGTGCAACTGCATGCTGAAAACCTGCTAATAGCTCCAGCATCTGCCTTTCAGTGGCCATTTCTGCATTACCCTTATATAATGGCAAGTCAATATATGAATTTATGTTGCCTATTACTAGAACTGCCTAGACAATGATCATTAAATACCTTGCTGCTGTCTTATCCTTGATCAAGCACACACACCAATCAGGTGCTAATTGAGCATGATTAAAAACCACTTTTGTGCAGAAGACACGGTAATAGCTTGGTTAATCCAGAGGTTTGGATAATGGGGGGTCAGATCCTGCAGGTGGTATTTTTATGGGCAGATGTGCGAAAAGATGAAAGGACCTGGGGCCATTATTATTTTAAGGGTATCAATTTTGCCCACCAGTGATATGTTTAGGCCTTTCCAGCATTGCAGTTCCACCCTGGTTGATGCCATGAGGAGTTTTAAGTTCAGGCAGCCATTTTTGAATTATTCCTGCGTAGTTTAACTCCCAAATAAGTGATACCCTCTTTAGATGAAAAGAGGCATGTGACCTTTCAGGCTTCATTGGGGCAATTGGCATTTAGGGGAAGTACTTCTATCTTGTCCTGATTGAATTTGAGTCTAGACATCTGGAAGAAGGTTTTAAGTAGATCTAACAACAGCTGGGAGGGTAGAAGGCATCCTTAGGATGACAGAGAAAGGGGAGATATTGCAGATGGGGGACCTGAATATGCCAG
This sequence comes from Neoceratodus forsteri, assembly GCA_016271365.2. Taxonomy (NCBI): domain Eukaryota; kingdom Metazoa; phylum Chordata; order Ceratodontiformes; family Ceratodontidae; genus Neoceratodus; species Neoceratodus forsteri. Next base: position 33,738,833 of record CM028129.1, read on the forward strand.
ATGTTAATTGTAGCACCTTTGCTGCAGACACAACCAAGAGCAGGGCAATTCTCAATGCCCTACAACAGGGGGCATACCTCAGACAGCTAGTTTTGGAACCAGCTCAGGAGGGAGCAATCTTAGACATGGTACTCTCAAATGAGGATGGAGAGAGGATCGCAGATCTAGAAGTGGGTAGCCATCTGGGAACAAGTGACCACCAAACAGTGTGGTTCATAATAAACTTAGCTGAAGAGCCAAGCCATGCAAAAGTGAAGGTACTGGAGTTCAGGAAGGCTGGTTTTGTCAAAATGGGAGAGTGCCTCAGAAAAGTACAAGCTAAAAGGTAAGAAGGTGGGGTGGAGCAACAATGGGGAAACATCAAAACTGCCATCACAGAGGCAACAAGTCTTTGTGTGAATCAAATTAACAAATCAAAATGAAAGAAAAAAACACTATGGTTCTCAAAAGAAGTGGCAGGAAAGGTTAGGGAGAAAAAGATAGCATTCAGGAAGTATAAGGAAACACAGATGGAGCAGGACAGAGAATTGTACCAGTTAAAGGAGAAGGAAACTGGGAAGGCAGTCAGAATAGCAAAGGAAAAGAAAGCCAACTTGGTTAAGAATGAGGATAAAACCTTTTATAGTTACATTAGGGAGCAAAGAAACACTAAGGCAGGGATACTGAGGCTGAATAAAGAGGAGGGTGGCTGGGCAGAGAGGGACAGTGAAAAAGCAGGGATACTGAATGAATACTTCTGCTGAGTATTCACAAAGGAAGAGAAGGCGGAGGTACCTAATCCAGTCAATAGAAGCACTCTGGATAGGGGGGTTGATATCAGTCCTTTCACAGAAGAAAGTCAAAGGGCTCTGAAAGAACTCCTAAAATTGAAGGTGGATAAAGCAATGGAGCCTGATGGGATTCACCCCAGCATTCTAAAAGAACTAAGGGGAGAACTAGTAACACCACTGACTACCCTTTTTAATAAATCATGGAAGGATGATGTGGTACCTGGGGACTGGAGGAGGGCAGATGTGATTCCCTTTCACAAAAGTGTGAGCAAGACAGAGCCAGGAAACTACAGACCTGTCAGTGTGACCTCAGTGGTAGGGAAAATGATGGAATCACTTCTGAAGGAAAGAATTGTTGAGTACCTAGAGGCCAGTGGGGCACAGTACCCAAGACAGCATAGATTCACAGCAGGAAGGTCATGTCAGATGAATCTAATCGATTTCTTTGACTGGGTGACCAAAGAAGTAGACCAGTGAGGGGCTGTGGATGGGGCTTACCTAGTCTTTAGCAAGGCGTTTGACATAGTCCCGCACAAAAGAATAATAAACAAATTAGCCAGCTTGGGAGTGGGTCCCATGGTCGTAGCCTGGGTAAAACATTGGCTGGGCAACAGGACACAGATGGTAATAGTAAATGGAGTCCACAGTGAAGAAAGGGGGGTTACTAGTGGGATACCACAGGGTTCAGTACTGGGGCTGGTCCTTTTTAATGTCTTTATAAGTGACATTGCAGAGGGACTGGAAGGAAAAGTATGTCTCTTTGCAGATGACACAAAGCTCTGTAACAGGGTTGATACACAAGGTGGGGTGCAAAGGATGAGAAGGGACTTGGGAAGGTTAGATGAATGGTCAAATGTATGGCAGCTTAGATTTAATACAAATAAGTGCAAAGTAATGCACCTGGGAAACAAAAACCCAGGGGAAGAGTACACAATTGGGAGGTGAGATACTGACAACAAAAATGGAAAGGGACCTGGGGGTAGTTATATCAGATGACCTAAAGATGGGCAAGCAATGTGAGAAGGCAGTAAGGAGGGCTGGGGGGATACTGGGATGCATAGGGAAAGGTATCACCAGTAGAAATCAAGAAGCTGTTGTCCCTTTGTAAAGACAGCCGGTAAGACCACATCTGGAGTACTGCGTGCAGTTCTGGATACCCCTAGAGATGCAGCGAATTTAAAATCCGCTGGCGAAGTGAATGCGAAGTAGCCACTTCACATTGGCATTTTGCTACGTGGAGTGCCACATAGGAAAGGCTCACTTTGCCTTGTTATTATTACTTCGCATTGTCATTTCACCTTAAACATGAAGTAAGGTGGAGTGACAACAATACTGGCAGCATCCTACCCACACAGTCACCAGAATAAATGTGCATCCACAAAGTGCTACTGTCTTGTGTCCAGAAAACTCTCCAGTGCTGATGAAGTGAAATGAGAGTGTGACAAGAAATGCAAAGTCTCCCAGAATTAATGGTGCACTCAGTCATGTGCGCAGGGGTCAGGTCACACAGAAGCACCAAAATTAATGTACATCCCCAAAATGCTACTGTCTTGTGTCCAGAAAATTCACCAGTGCTGAAGAAGTGAAATGAGAGCATAACAAGCAATGTAAAGTCTCTGAGAATTAATGGCACACTCAGTCATGCACGCAGTGGTCACACACAGTTGCAAGAATTAATGTGCATCCCCAAAATGCTACTGTCTTGTGTCCAGAAAATTCCCCAGTACTGACAAAGTGAAATGAGAGCGTAACAAGAAATGCAGTCTCCCAGAATTAATGGTGCCATGCAAACGCACAGACAGATTAAAATTGCATTGCACACTCAAGGGATGCATACGAAAAGGCACAACACCACCTAACCAGTGCTTACAAGACACAAATCCAAATCTGGAAAGGAATACATTTTGCCAGTTGGAGGATTAGTGCACTGCAGTAACAATCCACTACCAGTAAAGATATCACAAAGCAGTATAAAAAATTCATGCAGCTGAGGTGGATAGCAGGTTCACACTGCTGCAATTACTCTGCAACACAATAAAGGGTGTCTGATTTAATGGCACGCATCGCACACACACTCACACGCACACTCAAGTAATGTGTAGCAAGTTGAAAACCTTTAGTAATATAACCAAATGTTTTAAACAGACAAATTGTACACTGCTGCACCTCAACAATCAGCAAAAAAATTTCAAGAATTACTGAAAATATTACTGTGTGTACAGTAAAACAGTTAGAAAAGAAAAATATAACCAAAACAGAAAGACAGCCTTTTTCTCCCAGTTAATCTACCTACACCACAGATACGCCCTTCCCCCAAAGCACACTTCACAGTACACATATTGACTGTTCTTAATTAACATTCAAAATCCACACACAATAATAAACACTTGATGATATGAGCACAGAAGGGTATCCTACAATCGATGTACTAAATTTTGAAAAAAAAAATTTACTCAAAAAGTCATTTTAAACAGCTTTTAGAGGTTTTGAATTGCAGAGCTCTAAGAGCAAACTGTCTCCAGCTACTGATGCACACACACTACCTGGGCCAGAACTGAGGCTGTGCCGAACTATCTAGAGCCCATGTGACCTGCAATCCCATGAAGAACTGCAGAATTTCATTTGGATCTTAATTACAGGATGAAGTGAGGTGAATTACATTGATTTCAATGTACTTCACCTTAAAATTGGTGGAGAAGTGGTTTGGGGAAGGCGGAATAACGCAAAGTCCTTGGTTTCAATGGACTTCGCATTCCTCTTTATGAAGCGAAGTACTCTGCTTCACATTGTGGAGTTCTCTGCAGACTCTACATTACTCAGTGAATCACTTCACAGAGCAAATTGGGGCCACTTCACCCACCACTACTTACAGTACTGTGACTCACATGCTGGACAGGAAGGAATACGAATGCCTATGGCTGTACTTCCCCAATGAGCTGTAGCACAAAACTCCCAGACTTAAAAATGCCTATTAATGAGTACAATGGTGGAGTGGTGAAGCCGATTCTACAAATCATGCTAATAATATATCCAAGTAACTAGTAAAAAAATGAATGTTGTGATTCATGACGTAATCATGACTCGTGATTTGTGACTGCATTTATGACTGTGATGAAGAAGAACATGATTCAGTGTTGACGGTGTGAGATAACTAATAAGAAAACTGTATTAGGAACGCAAATGCCTATGGCTGTACTTCCCTGATGAGCTGTAGCACAAACTATAGTGCAGTGGTTTAAGGCTCTGACCTGCGAATCTGGAGATCTGGATTTGAATCCCACAGCCCCACTTGCATATACTGTGTGACCCTGAGCAAGTCAATTAACTTCCCTGTGCTCCTAGGTTGCACCTGTAAACAAGCTTTCAGCTTAGTGTGTCTCACCAGGTTAAACAACTGGAAAAAAAACAAAACTCCCCAACTTAAAAACGCTCATTAATGAGTGCAATGGCAGGGTGGTGAAGCCTGGAGAGATACTACAAAACATGCTTACAATACATCCAAGTAACTAGTCAAAAAATTAGTGTTGTGATTCATGACATGATTGTGAATCATGATTTGTGACTGCATTTGTGACCGTGATGATGAAGAACGTGATTCGGTATTGATGGTGTGAGATAATCAATATGGAACTGTATTGGGAGGGGAATGCAAATGCCTACGGCTGTACTTCCCCGATGAGCTGTAGCACAAACTCCCTGACTTAAAAACACTCATTAATGAGTACAATGGTGGGGTGGTGAAGCCTGGAGAGATACTACAAAACATGCTTACAATACAGCCAAGTAACTAGAAAAAAAATTAATGTGATTCGTGACGTGATTGTGAATAGTGATTTGTGACTGTATTTGTGACCGTGACGATAAAGAATGTGATTTGTATCACGAGTGACTCGTGATGATGGTCCTAACTTAAAAACGTATATTAATGAGTATAATGTTTATGCAGAATTATGCACCACACCTGTCCAGTACTCTGAAGGGAAGCCAAAGAAACAACTGTGACTTAAGTAACAGATGGAGATTGGGCCCTAAAGAGATGCAAATGCACAGAAAGATTAAGTTTGCACTGCGCACTGAAGAGATGCAGATGCAAAGGCACAACACCTAACCAGTGCTCACCATCAGAAATTCAAACCTGGAGAAGAATACCTTTGCAGGTTGGGGTGGGCGGGGGTGCAGGTGTATCAAATCAAGCGGCAGTAACAGTCACTAGTACTAGTACCAGTAAAGATACCATAAAGAAGTACAAAAATTACACAACTGCAGTAGATAGCAGGTTCACATTGCTGAAATTATGTGGCACAATAAAATGTGTCTGATTTGATGACACGTGTCACACACATTCTCACACATACACTAAGTGATGCGTAGCAAATTGAAAACTTCAGTAATATAACCACATATTTTAAACAAACTAAAATTATGCACTGCTGCACCACAACAATCAGCAAAAAAATGGCAAGAGTTATTGAAAATATTACTGTGTGTACATTAACACAGTTATACCAGAAAAATATCACCAAAACAGAAAGCACTGTCTTTTTCTCCAAGTTAATCTACCTACACCACAGATACACCCCTCCCCAAGCACACTTCCACTGTCTCTCAGTACACAGACTGAATGTTGTACATTAACATTCAAAATCCACACATAAACAATAAATACTCGATGATATGAGCACAGAAGGGTTTCCTATAATCGATGAACTAAAGTTTCAGCAAAACAAATGACTCAATCTTTTTTAACAGCTTTTTGAAGGTTTGAATCACAGAGAGCTTTCAGAGCAGATTGTCTCCTACAGCTTCCTACACACACTACTCCAAACTAAGGCTGTGCAGAACAATCTAGAGACCATGTGACCTGAAATCCCATGAATTGCTGCAAAATTCTCCTTTGGAGCTTAAAAACAAGGCAAAGTGAGACGAAGTACATTGTTTTCAATGTACTTCACCTTAAGAATTGGTGGAGTAGTCTTTTGGGAAGGTGGGTAATGTAGAGAGTCATTGTTTTCAATGGACTTCCGTTGCCCATTGTAAAAGCAAAGTACTCCACTTTGCATCATGGAGCACTCAATTAGCCTCTTCACTCCATGAATCACTGGGTGAAGCGAATTGGGACCACTTCGCCCATCTCTAGATACTGCCATCTCTGCAAAGACATAGACAGGGTAGTGGCTCTCCAGAGGAGGGCAACCAAAACGGTGTGCAGTCTACACCAGAAGACATACGAAGACAGACTAAAGGCGCTTAATATGTTTAGCCTCGAGGAAAGGAGGGAGAGAGGGGACATGATAGAAACTTTCAAATACCTCAGGGGAATCAACAAAGCCCAAGAGGGTAGAATCTTTCAGAAAAAGAGTTATGCAAGAATAAGGAGGTACAATATGAAGATAGAGGGGGGACGGCTCAGAGGTAACGTAAGGAAGTATTTATTCACGGAAAAGATTGTAGATGCATGGAACAGCCTTTTTGAGGAGGTCATGGAGTCAAAAACAGTGGGGGAATTCAAAAATGCATGGGACAGGCATAAGGCAATTCTAGTGGAGGGTAGGAGGAAGTAGGCTGTTGGTTAACTAGGATCTGTAGCTTATCTGTTAGGTAGAGAAATGGGCAGACTAGGTGGGCCAAATGGTTCTTATCTGCCATCAGATTCTGTTTCTATGTTTCTAACACAGAGGTTTAGCAGTAGGTCATCTCTATATAGAGAAGTGGTGTACTCGGAGTCCTTAACCTTGATACCCTGGATGTCTGGGTGTTCCCTCAGAGCGATAGCCAGTGGGTCTACGGCAAGTGCAAAAAGCAATGGGAGACAGGGGGTAGTCCTGTCTGGTGCCTTTTTGCAGTGGGAAGGCTTGGAACGAATGCCATTGATCAGGATGAAGGCTATGGGAAACGTAGAGAACGCAAATCCATTGTCTGAATATTGATCCAATCCCCATTCTCTCCTAGGTGGTCAGCAAATATGGCTATTTAAAGGAGTTGAAGACTTTTTCAAAGTCTACAGCCAGGGCCGCTGCTAGAGAGGTGTCTAGCTGGATTTTGTGAATTAGAGAGTTAAGGGTCCTGAGGTGACCAGAGTCTAGTCAGCCCCTGACAAAACCAACCTGTGAGTGATGTATGAGCCCTGGTAAAATTTGTTTCAGTCTAGCAGCAAGTACTTTACTTTCCCAAAGATCTTGATATCAACATTTATTAGGGATACGGGGCAGCAACTACCTGGAGAGAGGTTGCATCCTTCCCCTTTTCTGACAGTAGTATGATGAATAGATGGCAGCAATTTGAAGAGTGAATGAAGAGCTGTTGGTGCTTCATTCAGCAGGAAAAGATAGAGGAAATTAGGGGATGCAGGGAGAAATGAATTAGGACAGGATCAGGGCAGCAGGAGGAGGGAATTTTTGGGTAGTAAAATACATCACCGGATCAGAGACAACTACAGGAGAGAGTAGTGAATTCACAGAGGAGAGAGGTGAGTGAGTGGGAGGAAGGAGCAATATAAATGGTAATAGGAAGAGAGACCCATAGTTCGGGGAAGTGCAAGGAGAAGGCAGCTTGGCTAGCAAAGGATTTTACAGATGGGAGTGCAATACAGGTAGTGCCACTGCTACAAAGGGAGTAGACAGTAGAAGCGGGACAATTGAGGAGGGAGGAAATGTAAGGGGGGCAAGCCAGAATCTGGAGATAGAAGGAGAGGCTAGTTGATTTCCTTTGGCAAATGGACTTCAGGGTAACAGACAGCATGTGTTCACAGGAGAGAGAGGTTGTGTCAGACAAGCATAATCTATGTCTTTGATTGAGTGACAACAGTGGTGGACAGGCAAGGGACATGTATTTGATATACTGTTCCTTTCAGCAAAGCCTTTTGTCCCACATGGTAGAATAGTTAAGAAGATGAAAGACCTGGGGTTGGAGATAAAACTACGAAGTGGGTAAGAAAATGACTGAGTGATAGAACCCAAAGGGTTATACTAAAGGAGCATACTCTAAGGTCTGTGGGTCACCAGTTGGGTGCCACAGGGATCCGTCCTGAGACTTGTCCTTTCCAAGATTGATATCTTTGATATTGGAGATGTAATCCAAGTAAAAATCTGACTATTCATAGGTACTACATGATCTGTTGAAGACTGGATAGTGAGAAAGAGGTAAGAAATATGAAGGAAGGCTTAGAGAGACTGCAGATGTGGTCAGGGGTGTGGCAGTTAAACATTATCATCACAAATTGCAAGACAATACACATAGGGGTGAAAACTCTGTGACCAGAATATAGAACAGGGGTTGCAATGGGCAGTATAACTAAGAATCTGGTGTGTCCTCACCTTGAGTTCTGTGTGAAATTCTGGGTTTAGTATTTTAAGAAAGACTAGGATAGGGTGGAGGCAGTGTAGAAAGGGCAAACAAAATTATCAAAGGTTAGCAACAAAGGACTTATTTGAAGAGCTTAGATGATCTTATCCTGTATACCCTGGAAACAAGGAGAGAGAGGGGAGGCATGATTGAGCCATACAGATACCTACATGGGACTAATAGAGTAGTTAGCAGAGAGTCCACTTTGAGAGGGAAGGAATGCAAACACAATAGGGGAAGCAGTATAGCGCAGTGATTTAAAGCTCTGAGCTGCAAATCTTGAGACCTGGGTTTGAGTACCACAGCCCCCACTTGCATGCTGTGTGACCCTGAGCAAGTCACTTAACTTCCCTGTGCTCCCAGGTTGCACCTGTAAACAAGCTTTCAGCTTAGTGTGCCTGCCCCGGTTAAACAATTGAAAAAAAAAATAAACAATAGGAAACTCAATGAAGTTGGTTGGGAGATATTTAAGGGGGGGCCATCAGAAAGCATTTCTTCATGGAGAGGACAGTGGATGGATGAAAGAGACTGCAAGAAAGGTAGTCCATGAAATATCAGTGAAGGGATTCAAACAATGGCGGGACAGACACATGGGGCTGATAAAGATAGCGGCTAAAGGTGAGGGGGAGCAGGGAGCAGTGAAGGGTCATTAGGGCTCTTAGAGGACCACAGATAGGTAGGGAAGAGCAGACTCCATGCACCATTGGGCCTCTTTCTGCCAACAAATTCTTTGTTTCTATGTTTCTACACTTCACCTCTAGAGTCACAATCAAAGAGCTAGAATCATCCATGCTGCAAGATTTTGATAATCTCCAATGATGGCTCCTCTCCAATTAGCTTGCACTAAATGCCAAAAAGACTATACAGTAGATAAGTTCTTCGGTTCTAGCCACAAGCTTGCAAGGCTCAGCTTCATCACTGTTTTCAAAACCGTGGATGGTACCCTCCTCGGTGAGATTTCTCACTTCAAGTAGCTCGATGAGTGGCTGGATCAACACCTGGATTTTTCCTCAGACATCACTGCCAGTCCTGAAAAAACTCCACCTGAAACTCGGTGCCCTATAACCCAACACATCATACCTATCTCTCCTACTTGGAATTGAGATCTTCCTTGCTATGATCCTGCCACTGTTTGGGAATATAAACCTATAGATTTATTTTATGGTGCCATACCAAAGTCCTGTCTCACCTGACACCAGACACCAGTACCCCATCTTCCACTCTTTTAGTCATTTCCCACTAATGCCCAACCAACTACCTTCCCCTAAACCACTGCTGCAACCACCTGAGCATCTTACTCCCCTCACTTCTGTATCATCATCTCTCTCACTGCACTTGCTCTCTCTCAAATTACTGATTCTCTTCCCTCCCTCCCTGTCAATCTTCCCTCCCACCCCCTCCTAACTACTCCTTGCACTCCACTGGCTCTTTTCTTCTCTGCCCCTCTTTGCAAAGCATGTTCTGATCAAACTGCTTTCTCTATTTACCTCCTTCCCTTCCTTCTGGAACAATCTATCTTCTCAATTCCCCCTCACCTCATCTTACCACTTTCTTAAAGTGCTCCTAATGACTCACATTGTGCCCTCCTGCTCCTGTATGTAAGCCCATGAAAACTCATCTCCTAACCCTTTTCATCTTCTCTGTCTGCACACACTGCTTTTGGTACAGCTTGTAATCCTTTCTGCTTATGTTTGTTAAAATGTCTGCAGTACTTTTTAATCAATTATATTAATTATTAACATCCAAATAACTTTTGTAATTTTGCAGTTTTTGTACTTCACTAATTTACATTTTGCCTACATTATGTTATCAACGTGAAATTGTATTGTTTTTCTGTCTATGTTTATTTATTTATTGGATTCTGTTAACCAGATAGGCTCACTGAGACATGTGTCCCTTTTACAGGAGTGACCCAAATTAATTACATTGAGTACAGAAACTGGACATAGTAACACGGTTCTGTGCACAAGAGTAACAATCTCATGAAATGAAGAACAGAAATAATAACAGTGGTTGTAACAGATACATATTCTCAAAATCTGAGAATCGAAATACAGTATATTTTATCTGTTTGCTCAGTATAGCTTAATGAACAGGAATAGGACAAAGTTCGTAGAAAGCACATGATGGTTTCCAGCATCATAAGATGATGATGACATAACAGGAATCAGCAGAGGCAGGTACAGCTATATTTAAGAGGTGGATCCTCTTTGACCTGTCTTTTGAAGGATAAGAATGATGTGCTCTCCTTAGTGGGAAGAGGGAGCTCATCAAGGAGTACAGAGGCTTTGAGTGTGAAGGAGTACTGACCCCTGAAGTCAGGACCATATGAATCTCTAGTAGAGGAAGAACAGAGGTGCTGAGATTCCTCTTTTGGAGCTTAAAGACAAAGACATCTCCAAGACTAGGAAAGTAGCCATTTAGCATCTTATAAGTCAAGTATAAGGTTTGGTAGTTAAGTATCTTTGCCAGGAGTGGGGCAGTTGAGGGAGGCAAGGACATTGCAATGGTGTTCTCTATTGCCAGTGCTCAGAGCAAATCTGGCAATTCTGTGGTACGTCAGTTTGTTGAGTTTGGTGCTTTTCAGAAGGGAGCATATGGGGGCCCCATACAGGACTGTGGGAATCAGAACACTCATAGTTAAAGACAGTCAGGCTTCAGCAGTGAGATAGGACCTGAGCATATAAAGTACACCCAGCTTCTGTGTGAGGAGCTTAGTTACTTGTTCAGTATGTGGTATGAATGAAAGTCTTGGTCTAGCCATACACCAAGATACTTTATAGTATCCATGACCTCTAAATGAGTATCTTTTGAGGTACTGATCTGCAGGAGCTCACTACAGTCAAAAATAAATTTCCTTGTCTCAAATAGCATGGCCATAGTGTTTTTCGCACTGAGGATAAGATGAGTAGAGGAGAACCACATTTCAAGATCCCTTAAGTCCTTGTTGAGTTCAGAATTGATGACATTGGGGTCAGACCGGTTCTATAAAGCACTGCAACATCTGCATAAAGAAGCACTCTGGCTCCACTGCAGTTGGAAAGGAGTTAATTAATACATAGTGAAAAGAAAATGGGTCACTGGATAGAGCCCTGTGGTACCCAATCTATGATCCCACATTGGAAGGAAAGACAGGCTTCCCACTTGACAGAATGATTTTGACCCTTGAGATAGGTTGTGAACCCATGGAAGGAGAGGAGGTCAAGGTCCAAATTCATTAGGTTGGCCAAGAGGAGTTTGTGGTCCAGCAGGTCAAATGCCTTGTTTACATTGATAAATACTGCTCATACAAGTTCTCCATCATTTGTGGCCTGAAGGACATCTGAAGTAAGGCACACCAGTGCAGTATCAGTGCTGTGGTGTTGGCAAAATCTGTACTGGACATCTGTAAGAAAAGAGTGTGATTCAATATGAGCTGGGAGCAGATTATAAGCTAGTTTCACTTGAACTTTCACCAGGGCACAAAGTATGGAAAATGGCTGGTAATTCTCCATAAGTTCCCTGGCTCCTCTTTTTTGGACTGAAACCGCATGTGCTACCTTCCATTCTTGGGGTACCATACCTTACAGCAGGGACAGAATGTATAGTTTTATCAAGGGGTATGCCAGAACAGGGGCAAGGTTCAAGTTTGTCATGTCCTATAGACTTGTCCATTTGCATTTTTCATAGTTGATTCAAGACCTTTTTTGTAACAAACCACAAGTGAAAGTTTGGGTGATTGATTGGGAGAGATGATCCAGGGGCCCTTTTAAGCATCCAGGTTCATAAAATATTTGTTGAATGCTTCTGCAAACTGCTTGGGGTCATTGAGAATGTCAGTATAATGTTAAATTTCACAGTTAGGCGCTCCAGCCTACTCTTTAAGGAGACTATTTACTTAATTCCAAAAGTGTTTTGGATTCTGCAGGTTGTCAGACTGTAGGTCCTACGGGTAATTAATTCTGACCTTTTTAATTTCAGATGAACAAGAATTTCTGAGCTGCCTGTAAACAAGCCAATCCTGCTGACAGCGTGAGAACTTGTTTATCCCCAAGCATGATCTCTCAGTTTCACTGAGGTATACGGGGCTGAGGTTAACCATTTGGAGCAAGCATCCTTAACCCTTCTTTGTACAAGGGGGGTATGCTTATTCACCAGATTAGTATACTTTTTTTATCAGAATGTCTAGTGCAAGGTTAACCTCCAGAGATAACCCAGTATCCACCTAGTTTACCATGGCAAGGTCTTTAAAGGAAAGCGGTATCATGGATTTTGTAGCAATCCCTTGTGTATATGGTTTGTGGCAGGATCTTGAGGAAAGTTGTTGCTCCAAGTGCAGTATATTGGGAAGTGGTCACTCATTGCATCGGAGAAGGTCCCTGGTGTGTGTACATGGTCAGGTCTACTAACCAGGATCCAGTAGATTAAGGAGTATCTCCAAGATTTGGCATTTAGTCGGGTGAGCCACCCAATGACTTGGTGCAGGTTAGCATCCCTAATTACATTTTTAAAGGTATATGGAAATATAGAACCATTATGGAAATATAGAACCATAGAAACTGATGGCAGATAAGGGCTGATTGGACCATCCAGTCTGCTCATTTATTGTGATTTCCTTCACTGCAGGCCCTGCTTGGTCTATGGCACTGTCACGTCCACCCCTTCCTTTCTCTTATGACTCCCTTGTGTCTATCCCAGGCTTTTTTTGAATCCCACTATTGTTTTCTGCCCCACCACCTCCACTGAAAGACTGTCCAGGAATCCTCCACCATTTCTGTGAAGAACTATTTACTCACATCTCTCCTGAACCTACGCCCAGCTTCATATCATGACCCTCTATTCTACAGCACCCTTTCCTCCAACAAATACCTCCCACCTGCACCTTATTTACCCCTTGAGGTATTTAAAGGTCTCGATCATCTCTTCCCTCTCCCTTTTCTTATCCTGGGTGTACATATTAAGCTCTTTTAGCATCTATTCATAGGGCTTTTGATGCAGACCGTACCTCTGGGCCACCTGTACTCTGTGTATGTCTTTCCTGAGATATGGTCTCCAAAACGAGATACAATACTCCAGGTGGGGGTCTTACTAGTGACCTACATGGGGGCAACACTGCTTCCCTGTTACTGCTGGTGATTTAGTGTGAGTGAAGTGGCCGAAATTCATGCCCCGAAGTGATTCCCAGTCCGTGGAGTAACATAGAATCTGTGAAGTATTCCACAATGCAAAGCGGAGTACTCGTGTCATGATGAGGAACTCAAAGTCCATTGAAACCAATGACTTTGCGTTATTCCACCTTCCCCAAACCACTTCTCCACCAATTATAAGGCAAAGTACATTGAAATCAATGTACTTCGCATCACTTTGCCTCGTTATTGAGCTCCAAGGCAAATTTTGAAGTGCTTCATGGGATTGCAGGTCACATGGGCTCTAGATTGTTCAGCACAGCCTCAGTTCTGTGTAGTGGAAGACGGAGACAGTTTATACTCAGAGCTCTTCGATTCAAATCCTCTAAAAGCTTTTATAAAAGCCTTTTTGAGCCATTTTTTTTATTTGCTCAAAAGTTAGTATATTGATTGTAGGAAACCCTCCTGTGCTCATATCATCAAGTGTTTATTGTTAGTGTGTGGATTTTGAATGTTAATTTAGAACAGTCAGTCTGTGTACTGTGTACTGTGAAGTGTGCTTTGGGAAGGGGCTTATCCGTGGTGTAGGTAGATTAACTGGAAGAAAAAGGCAGTCTTTCTGTTTTGGTTATATTTTTCTTGTATAACTGTGTTAATGTACACACAGTAATATTTTCAGTAATTCTTGAAATTTTGTTGCTGATTGCTGTGGTGCAGCAGTGCATAATATCAGTTTGTTTAAAACATTTGGTTATATTACTAAAGGTTTTCAATTTGCTACACATTACTTGTAGTGTGTGTGTGAGTGTGTGTGCGATGCATGCCATTAAATCAGACACCTTTTATTGTGCCACAGAGTAATTGCAGCAGTGTGAAGAACCTGCTATACACCACATCTGCATGAATTTTTTATACTGCTTTGTGGTACTGTATCTTTACTGGTAGTGGACTGTTACTGTTGTGCACTACCCCCCAACTGACAAAAGGTATTCTTTTCCAGATGTGGATTTGTGACTTGTGAGCACTGGTTAGGTGTTGTGCCTTTGCTTCTGCATCTCTTGAGTGTGCAGCACAATCTTAATCTGTCTGCGTGTTTGCAGTACACCATTAATTCTGGGAGACTTTGCATTTCTTGTTACACTCTCATTTCACTTCATCAGCACTAGGGAATTTTCTGGACACAAGACAGTAGCATTTTGGGGATCCACATTAATTCTGGTTACTGTGTGTGACCAACAACTGCATGCATGACGGAGTGCAACATTAATTCTGGGAGACTTCTTATTTTTTGTTACTTTCACTTCATCAGCACTGGGGAATTTTCTGGACACAAGACAGTAGCATGTTGGGGATGCAAATTAATTCTGGTGACTGTGTATGACCACTGCGCACATGACTGAGTGTGCCATTAATTCTGGGAGACTTTGCATTTCTTGTTGTGATCTCATTTCACTTTGTCATCTCTGGGAGTTTTTTGGACACAGGACAGTAGCATTTTGGGGATGCACATTAATTCTGGTGATTGTGTGTGACCACGGTGTGCATGACAGAGTGCACCATTAATTCTGGGAGACTGCATTTTTTGTTACCCTCTTATTTCACTTCATCAGCACTGGGGAATTACCTGGACACAAGACAGTAGTATTTTGCAGATGCACATTAATTCTGGTGACTGTGTGTGACCACTGCACACATGACTAAGTGTGCCATTAATTCTGGAAGACTTTGCATGTCTTGTTGTGCTCTCATTTCACTTCATCAGCACTGGGGAGTTTTCTGGACACAATACATGAGCATTTTGGGGATGCACATTAATTCTGGTGACTGTGTGTGAGGGGCTTCCGATATTGTTGTCACTTCACCTTACTTCACGTTAAGGCGGAATGACAACACAAATGAATAATTACAAGGTGAAGTGAGCTTTTTGTATTGGCCACTCCATGTAGCGGAGTGACAACATGAAGTGCCCACTTAGCACTCACTTCACCTGTGAAAATTAAATTAGCTGCATCTCTACTGGTGATACCCCTACCTATATACCCCAGCATCTCAATAGCTCTCCTGATCACTTTGTACATTTTTAAAAATATTTGGATTTTGCTGTATTCTTCTCACTTAAACCACATCTGCCCATGGGTCACACTCAAAAATTAGACTTGGCTCAGTGTGCCTTCCTGGTAACCAGTTTCTAAATAAATGAAATAAAAACAATCTCACTGGTTAGGATGTGCATGTGTCAAGGGTAAGAGAAAAAGGAGAATGCTACGGTTCTCTAAAGACATAGTAGAAAAAGTAAGAGCAAAAAAACAAGCATTTCAAAAGTACAAAAAGACACAGAAGGAGGAGGAGGATGGGAAAAATACTAGGAGAAACAAAGGGAAGCAGGGAAGGCAATTAGACACACAAAGGTACAAACAGAGAGAATATTGCCCAAGCAGTAAAAAAAGGGGATAAACTTTATTTGGATATATAATGGAGAAGAGGAACTCCAAAGGTGGAATAGTAAAGATAAAAGGGGAAGAAGGGGTTTGAAAAGAGGATGACCAAAAGAAGACAGACATATTGAACAAATACTTTTGTTCAGTATTTATAGAAGAAGAGACAGGTGACAGGTCAAAGATAAGGGATAAGTGCTTAAATGGTAGGGTGGTGGACACCAGTCCTTTTACAGAGGAGACAGTCCTCTAGGTACACAAAATACTGCATGACAAAAGGGCTTAATTGCCTGTGACTAACAATGGCACCTGCAGTAAATTACAGTATTTTGTGATATTCTGCAGCATTTTTGTGCTTCATCCTGGCTTGACACATCTGTACTAACACAACTAAAGTAAACAAGGCAATGGGACCCGATGGAGTGCAACCCAGGATACTAAGGGAGCTCAAAGTGGTGCTGGCTGCACCTCTGACAACTATGTTCAGCTTGTCATTAGAAACAGGGGAGGTTCTGAAGGACTGGAGGAGGGCAGATGTGGTCCCACTTGATAAAAGTGGGAAAAGGGAGGGGGCAGAAAATTACAGACCAAGCAGCCTGACTCTGGCATTGGGCAAAATAATGGAAACACTACTGAGGGATAGGATAGTGGAATATCTTGTAACCAGTGGATTACAAGATTCAAGGCAACATGATTTCACAGGGGGACGGTCTTGCCAGACAAACCTGATCGAGTTCTTCAGCTGGGTGACCAGGGTAGTGGACCAGGAAGGAGTGGTAGATGTGGCCTTCCTGGATTTCAGTAAGGCCTTTTACACCATTTCACTTAGAAGACTGGTGAACAAGCTGGCCTGTCTGGGAGTGGGTCAAAAAGTTATAAACTGGATAAGAAGTTGGTTAAGCAATAGGAGTCAGAGGGTGGTGGTAAATGGTGTCCACTCTGGAGAAGGCAAGATGACCAGCGGGGCACCTCAGGCCTCAGTGCTAGGCCTGGTCCTC
Organism: Neoceratodus forsteri; assembly: GCA_016271365.2. Taxonomy (NCBI): domain Eukaryota; kingdom Metazoa; phylum Chordata; order Ceratodontiformes; family Ceratodontidae; genus Neoceratodus; species Neoceratodus forsteri. The sequence continues at coordinate 33,755,482 of CM028129.1, forward strand.
TTCAGTGTCTTTACTGGTGACATTGCAGAAGGACTAGAAGGGAAAGTATGCCCGCTTTCAGATGACACAAAAATCTGCAACAGAGTAGACACACTGGTGGGGGGGATGATTTGAAAAAGTTGGAAGGATGGTCGAGGGTTTGACAGATGGGTTTCAATGCAAAATAGTGCAACATCATGCACTTGGAGCACAGAAACCCAGGGGCTGCATACCAATTTGGAGGGGAAGTACTGGGAACCACCAAACAGGAAAGGGACGTGGGGAGTGATCATCTCTGATGACCTGAAGGCAGCCAACCAGTGTGATAAAGTAGTGGGGAAGGCTAGCAGGATGCCCGAGTGCATAGGGAGGTGTATAACCAGTAGGATGAAAGAGGTAATATTACCCCAGTACAGATCACTGGTAAAACCCCACCACAAGTACTGTGTCCTGTTCTGGAATCCCCATCTCTGGAAAGACATTGATAAGGCTGAGGAGGTACAAAAGGAACAGGGCCTGCGACAAAAGTGCTACAAGAAAAGACTCAAGGAACTGACTATGTACTCTTTGGGGGGGGTGATATGATAGAAACATTCAAATATCTAACAGGTATTAATAAAGTGTAGCCCATCAAGATAACTCTCAAATGGCAAGGAGAGAAAACAGTTCCTCCCTCCTTGAGGTCCACCCCCAGGAGTTGGTATATTAAGCATGGAGGGTGTGGGGGTCAAAGCCCCCCACAAGGGATGGTGTGGGGGGAGAAGCCCCCTGCAAGCAGAGAGTTTGCAGTCTGTTGCTGTGCTGTGTTTTGGGGCCATTTTCACTCCTCACCATTTGGGAGTTGCTATCTTGATGTGGAACCTTAATAAGCTATGGGTAGGTGGCATTTCTATAGAAAATGAAGCTCAAGGACAAGGGGTCATGCTATGAAGTTTGGGGAAGGAGGCTCAGAGGAAATGTCAGCAAATACTTCTGCATGGAGAGGGTGGTGGATGCGTAGAACAGCCTTCCAGCAGAGGTGGTGGGTGCCAAAAAGGTGACGGGATTCAAGCATGCATGCATGTGAGAGATACAAGGGAATCTTGGCAGTAAGACAAGGGGAGGAGATGACTGGAGGTTGACTAGGGTCTGTGGGGGCACAGTAGGCAGGGAAAATGGGGGAGACTAGGTGGGCCAAGAGGTCCTTATCTGCTGACAACTTATATGTTTCTATGTTTCTGTGAAACTACCAGATGCCGGATGTTGTACTTTTAATTTTTGATGTTGCACTGTATACTGTATTTGTTCCAAACCAACTGACTTTTCCTCTGTTGTAATATCCCAATGTGGTACTCTCCCAGGCCTTGTCTGAAAATAGGCAAATGTTGCTGCCTAGTGCACTCACCTGGTAAATAAAAACAAAATGAATAAAATGTACGAATGTTCATCAGTGTACTGTTAACAAATACCTTGAATGCATGATAAGGCATTGTAGGTATCATTGCAATTGATTTTGTTTCTAAAACTTATCTAGCATTTTGATTAAAGAAAAAAAAAAGAGCAGCAGCTGAATTTTGGATCAGTTGTAATCTAGGAATGGTACAACACAGAAGTTCCAGGGCACACATAGATCACACTCCAGTTCTTTTTTTAGTTGTTCACACCATAATGTGAAGGGGTGTTACAGGTGTCACACAGCAACAAATTGATATTGCACTTCCCAAGATACATTAATTGGACTTTCTTTCCAACTTAATGTGGTTATTTCCTAACTTTAAGATCTTAATATGTTAGTTTTTATTTATTGTTTCTTTAATTCCTTATTGTGCCTTATAATAATAATAATAAAAATATAACTTTATTTTTAAGGCATCTTTCAAATACCAAGGTGCTGCACAGCATTTAAAATAAATCATAAATCATACAGCTCTGAGTCATTACAATATAAAACATCGGAAAACCAAACTATTAAATTAAATAAGAGCCTAACTGCCAAACGCTTGCATCCATAAATAAGTTTTCAAATCCTGTTTAAATCCTTCCAAGGTCATGGCACTCCCGTAACCGATGGGGTAGAGAATTCCAGAGGGTGGGGGCTGAAAACATAAATGCCCGGGCCCCTGAAGATTTCAAACATACCCTCGGGATCTCCAACAACCCCTTGTCAGCTGACAGAAGCAATTACCCAGGGCGGTAGAGAAGCAGGAGCTCTTTCAAGTAGTCTGGGCCCAGATCATGTAGGTTTTGAAAAGTCAAAAGACTGACTTTAAAGGTGATCTACCACTGCACAGGCAGCCAGTGCAGTCGGCGCAGCACCGGCGATATATGACTGGACTGTGAGGTTCTTGTCAGAAGCTGGGCTTCAGCATTCTGCACCAGCTGTAGGTGGTGGATTTGCACCCCAGGTAGCCCTAGGTAAAGCGAGTTGCAATAGTCTAAGCACGAGGACACAAAGGCATGGACCAGAGTAGGAAGACCATCAGATGGAAAAAGATGCTTAATCCTGGAGATAGTCCTCAGATGGTAAAAAGAGGATTTGATGACAGCAGACGCCTGCAAATGCAGAATAAGCCCTGCATCAAAAATTACCCACAGGTTCCTCACCTGTTCTGAGGTTGGGAGTGATACACCCCCAAGGTATAATCCTGAGGGCAGACCAACCCCCAAACCCCCTGTCTGGTGTGCTGGATCCACAACCAACACCTCAGTCTTATCCGAGTTCAATTTCAGCCAACTCAAATCCATCCACTCCTGGATTTCTGTGAGGCAGTTATTAAAGACTGAGAGAGCTCCCTCCTGGTCAGGTCAAAAGAAAGTTAGAGCTGGGTATCATCAGCATAGCAGTGAAACCTCAGCCCATACCTCCTTACAATGTCTCCGAGGGGTAGCAAATTCACTGTGAACAACATAGGGGACAATACAGAACCCTGAGGGACCCCACAAAACAGAGAAACTGTATCAGAGGAATAAACCCCAGACACCACTCTCTGTGTTCTCCTGGAGAGGTATGATGTAAACCACCTGAGGAATACACCAGATAGTCCGCAGATGAACCTCAGATGGTTAAGCAGTACCCCATGGTCCACAGTATCAAACGCTGATGAGAGATCAAGAAAAACCAAGATGGAATGGCTCTTCTGGTCTCTAGCCATCAGGAGATCATTGAGCAGGTGAACCAACGTTGTCTCAGTACTATGCCTCTTTCGAAAACCAGACTGGAGGGGTTCATAGATGCCATCAGGGTGTTGGCTCCCAGCTACCATCATGAGACTACATTTTACCAGTTTGACTCCTCTGAATGTCCATGTTGCCTTGACCATAGGCTTATCTCCCGAGGCAGGTGCCCACAGAGCCACATGTTTAAGGGTGCACACCTGGGCCACAACGGATCACTTCATCAATAGCCCTGAGAGGACAGAGTAAGCATGCACATTGGACCTGGGTACAACAACCACATGTTATCAAACTGCTAGCAAAGAATTGTTTTCCCTATTTACCCTGCCCCTACCCTTGTAGCAAGTGCACACATGCCTAGCGACCTAGTGGAAGGTGCCCAACATCCTGTGGTCTCCCGTGACATTAAGGGCACCCCCAGTGCACCACCACCATGTGTTGCTGAAGGGCAGTGAATGACTTACTCTCTCTCTAAAAGGAGAGCCTCTACTGGATGTTATGATTCCTCCCATCTGGCTTTTGTTCCTGGTGTACTAGGTATGGGGTATGAACCCAGGTTTCCAGCTGCTCTACACCAAGGAGCCAGCTGTTCATTTTTATTTAGATAAATCTGAAAAGAAGAGAAGTTACTAGGGCCATGTGTATGGAGAGACACATGACAGTGTTGGGATCAGGTCAGGTCAATAAACATCCTGGTGCACTTTGGAACTGCCACCACCAGATGGTGTGTTTAACCAAGCTTTTTCTACAAACTAGGGTGTGTTATACCACTTAGACAGTATTGTATACTGTTTAGATTTGTGAGACCAGTGGCTCAGAAATATTGGAGTCTTTATTTTCAGTTTTGCTGGTGTCCATTGATTTTACAGCAGACACATTTAGATTTATTTTGAAAATTTACTTTTTATTTCCTGGCATCTGATTGGCTGGTATCCTTGCCAAGGGGGTACATTAACTTGCAATAGAAACCAAGGCAATAAAAAGTTTGAGCCTGCCATGCCTCACTGTGAAAACTGGTATCTCTGTATCAGTTAGAATATGTAAGTTGAGTAGCTGCCATTTTTTTCCACTCGCTTACTGAAAGGAAAGTGAGTCAACCCTACCACACAGACACACACACACACATATGCACACATGCATGCACACAACACACACACACACACACACACACACACACACACCCATATGATGCATTTCTAATCAAACGTGTTTTCTTTTTCTTTTTTTACACAGTTCCTTCCTCTCCCAACAGTCATCTAGGCTGCTGACAACTGATCTCTTGCCATGGAAGTCCACCTCCAGACATCATGCTACAATCGACCTCACAATCACTTTCCAGCCATCTGGCCACCCCCCAACAATAATATTTATTTTATTTTTCTTTACAAATCATGCCTTTAGGCTGGCCCAGTAGCATGGAGGGCTGAGGCATCCATACCTTATGTCCTGCCATGCCGACAACCTATGTTCGCAATGCGAGTGGGTCACCAGGGGTCAGCCAGGGAGGGAGAGGATCAAGCGTCTGGAGGACAGCTCTCCTTTCCCAGGCAGGGAGACTTGGCTGCCCTGCTGCATGACTGCCCAACGGTGCAGGTCTGAGGATAGGACAGGATGGGGCACCAACAGAAGGGTGGTTGCTGCAGGACTATGCAGTGTGCATACACTTCCAAGTACGCATGCTGACGTGTCATGTCCCAGCCATGGGGAAAGAGAATATGGAAAAAGACCTTGTGACAGCAGGATGAAAATCAACCCCCCGCAGGCTCCACACCAGTTGCTGGGCAGTCGATCCACAGTCAGGAATGGCTCAAGGTAAGACCCCCTAAGGAGCTAGGTGATGGGGCTGGGGGAGTTGGTCAGATGGGGGCTACCATGAGGCAAACAGGAATTAAACTGCAAATAAAAAAAACAAATCATTGCCTTTTTCACTTCCAAGCTCAGTGCCATACAAAATGTTTTCTGTACCAATGTCCTTTACCACGGTCCCCAACTGCACTCACACCTTATGCGCTGCTTATATTGTGCCACTCAAGTCAGTTCCCACAGCATACACTGTGCTTACCTTACTGATCTCTATGCACTCGATGCGCCAACTAGTCTGCCATTGTTCCACAGTGCACAGTCCTGATGATGATTTAATTCACAGTGAAAGTTAAGTACAATGTAACTGTTTTTCTTTCCGGGGTTGGGGGATCCATGGTCTACAATATTATATACTGATGAACAGAAACAAATGATATCACACCACAGTGCCTTCTACAGCCAGATGTAGCAGTAGAGGGACTATTTTATGAAAATATTCTTTTTGATCTTCATTTACACTTTACTTTTTTTTTCGTGTATTTTTACACAATTTATTTAAGATGTAACAGGAAGCCCATTTTCTAAGCGCAACAATACCTTCTAGGGTGGGCAGTATTGGATAATACTTGACCTTCCAGGGGCTTTAAGACCCTTCACCTGTGATGGCAGGCTTCATTGCACCCCTGGGCAGTCTGCTATTGCCCAATATCGCCCACCCTAGAGGGTATTATTGGTTACGTAAATCCCCCAATATTAAGGGGTATTGCTATACTGAGTCTGAAAGGAGTCTGATCCTGAAGGACTTGGGTCATCTATGATGTCCCAGATCAAAGACCAGGAGAGAGAGAGAGAAAGAAACCACATGGGCAGTAAGAAGAGAGAAGGTCACCTAGCCCTTTGGCCTTCAACCTTGCATCATCTCATCAGGTACTTACATCTGTTCATAAAACCACTAGTGGTCAATAAAACTAGCTTCTCTAAAACAATCCCCAATTCCCCCCAGAAGCTGAAAAAGGTGAATGAGTCAGAAAAAAATAAAAGAAAAAATAAGTCAAAGGTAGAAAAGAAAAAAGAAAAAGAAACCGGAAAAGGTAAAGGGAAAAACACAGGTTGAAACTAACTTGAACCACCAAAAAAGATTTAAAACATAGAAAGGTATTGTGAGCTGTGAGCTGCGTTGGTGCTGGTAGCAGTCGGGTTCGGTCGGCTGGTGAAAGACACCACAGGTTTATGCTGCATATTGCGCTATGCAAGTACTATGGATCAAGACGGGGAAAAAGCACAAAGAAAGGGGCTCTTCTTTTTCTTCCTCAGGCGAGGTGTCTTTCATAAGGTATGGGCTACTGGACAAGTTTATGAAAGTTGGAATGCTGAGCCCGGTCAAGGAGAGTTTTCTGAGATGAGGGAACTGATTAAAGAGCTTATGCTCCTCCTATTATAACAAAAGCATACAGGACTGTGTCAAAAAGAAACCTTAACGATACAAACCTTCAATTCTGGTGCAATTTGCATTCGATACAGACCAAGACCCTATATTAAAACTTGCTAGAATAAGGAAAGTTCTCGAGTATAGAGGGGTAAGATATTCCATCTTCCCCGATTTCGCATATGAGACACAGCAAAAGCGATGTCATTTCCTCAATTTGAGGTCAGAAATTTTAGAGATGGGGCAACATTTCTTCTTCAGGCACCTGCTAAAGTAAAGATTACGCTTTTGGGAAACACTTATGTTTTCTTTGATCCTGACCAAGTGGTGGCTATTTTGAGATCCAGAAGCAAGTCACAGTCACATCAGGACTTAGAATCTGACTCAGATCATGAATCTGATTTGGAATCAGACTTGGAGCTAGTGGCTGCAGTTGCAGTGGTGGAAAATACCCTGCTGGACCTGTGAGTTAAAATTTGAGTTAAATCACAGCTGAGTTTGAGTTACTGGTGGGCTCAGGTCAAAGTTAAAGTTAGAGTTCAAAGCTTAAATTTTGGTAGCTATGTTTAGCTGTTGTTTAGCTAACCAATGTTTATAATTAACTTAAGTATAACATTAGGCTTTAAATATTATGGCAAGATTTGACTGTTAAATTGAATTAATATATTGAATTCCAACTAGTAGGGAAGCAACTACGAGAGGTGGGGAACATTTTTTTAAAGGCTTATTGCTTTTTTTCCCCTTTATTTTTATTTGTATTTGTACTTACTTTTTATTTATGTATTTACTTTTGTATTTTTCTTTCAGTTTGCAAACAATATATATAAAAAAATAACAATTATTTTATGATATAAAACATAGAAACATAGAAGTTGATGGCAGAAGGAGACTGCTAGGTCCATCTAGTCTGTCCATTTGTTTTAGACCTATTTTGACACTCTAGTTGCCCTTTGTAGTCAGGGATCCCTTGTGTCTATACCCTGCATTCTTGAATCCTCCCACAGAGTTGACCCCCACAACCTCTTGAGGCATGTAGTTCCTGGCGTCCACCACTCTTTCTGTGAAGAAAAACTTCCTGGTGTTGGTAGGGAACCTTCCTCCTTGCAGTCTGAGGTCATGCCCCCTGGTTCAGGAGCCCTTCTTGAAGTGAAAAAGTTCCTATACCTGTACCTTGTTAGTGACTGTTATATACTCAAATGTTTCAATCATGTCCCCCCTCTCTTTTCTCTACTCCAGGGAGTACATGTTCAGTTCTCTAAGTCTCTCTTCGTAGGACATGTACTGCAGACCCTGAATCATTTTTGTTGCATTTCTCTGTACTGATTCCACCTGGTCAATGTCCTTCCTGAGGTGAGGCCTCCAGAACTGGACTCCATATTCCAGGTGTGGCCTGACCAGCAATCTATACAGTGGTAGTATCACCTCCCTCCTCCTGCTCATGATTCCCCTCCCAGTGCAGCCCAGCATTCTGTTGGCTTTCAATGTTGCCTTCTCACATTGCTTACTAACCTTCAAGTCATCTGAGATTATGATTCCCAGATCTCATTCCTGGTTTGAGGCCGCCAGCCTTTTGTCTCCTAGGTAATACTCCTTTCTTGGATTTTTCTTTCCTATGTGCATGACCTTGTAATTTTTGGTGTTAAATCTCTGCTGCCACACTCCAGACCATTCTTCTAGTTTCTTGAGGTCAGCTTCCATCTTGCTCACTCCTTCTGAGGTGTCCACCGTGTTACACATCTTTGTGTCATCTGCGAACAAACATACCATCCCTTCTAGTCCATCAGCAATGTCTGCTTTAAAATCATTAAAGAGCAGAGGCCCCAGAACTGAGCCCTGGGGCACCCTGCTAATCACCCTTTCTTTCGTTGATTGTATTCCATTTACCTATACCCTTGTAACCAGTTTTGTACCCATCGGACTACTTCTGGACCAGCCCATGTGTGGTCAAGCTTCTTTACCAGCATTCTGTGTGGAACTGAGTCGAAGGCCTTACTAAAGTCTACGTAGACCATATCTACTGCCCCACCGTCATCCACTATTTTTGTACTATAGTCAAAAAACTCGAGCAGATTTGCCTGGCATGATCTACCTACTATGAAACTATGCTATTTAGGGTCTTGTTGGCCACTAGTTTCAAGGAATTCTGTGATCCTCTGTTTGAGTAGTGTCTTCATTAGTTTCCCTACTATAGACGTGAGACTCACCAGTCTGTAATTACCAGCCTCTTCACAGCTGCCTGATTTGTGAAGTGGAACCATTATTGCCTTTTTTCAGTCTTCCTGTAACACGCCACTCTTCAAGGACTTCATGAATAGAAGTGCCAGAGGGGCTTCTAATTCAGCCTCCAGTTCCTTAAGGATTCTGGAGTGCATTTCATCTGTCCCATGGCTTTGTCTGCTTTTAGTTTATTTAGTGCCGCCCATACTTTGACTTCTGTAAAGGGACTAGTGTCTACCCCTGGTCCTGAAGTGTTGTGTGTTTTCAGGGCTGGGCCATCCCCTGGGTCCTCTTTGGTAAACACTGAGCAGAAGTAGTTGTTGAGGATTTCTGCTTTCTCTGGGTCATGTTTGGTGCATTTCCCTTCTTCAGTAGCAATCTTTACTTTCCACTCTTTTACCTTCCAACATTCCGTATTGTATCTAAAAAAATATTTTTCTCCTCTCTTTGCCCATTCTGCTATGTTTTCCTCTGTCTGTGCTTTTGCCTTTCTTTTCCATTGTCTGTTTATCCTCTTTCACCTTTCTGGCATTTCTCTCTCCTCGTCCATCTCCCCTCATACTGCTATTTCCTCCCGGGCACCTCCTAGACCCTATATCCACAATGGATTACCTCCCATGGTGGGGCAGAAGGGTCATCCTCCCTCCTCCTGAACATATATCTGGAGTGGGCTCAGAAGCTCCATGACTCTGGGGCATAGGAGCAGTGGCGGGGCTTCCATAGAGCCAGCAGGTGATTATTTTGCTTTTTCTTGGTCCTTCCCCTGCATCCATGAATGCACGTGCATAGAGGTGTGCATGCATCATGATGCCACGTAATAAGTCTCCCTAACTCTGGAGCTACCCCCAGCTTCTACCGGGGCAGGCAAGAAGTGGATGGCAAGCCCACCCTTCCCAGGAGAGAGAGGAGAGCTCGTCATTGACTCAACTCTCCCTTGCCTGCTGATCCCTGAGACCCCTGGTGGCTCGTACCATTCCTGAGCATGGGTCACCTGCATAGTGAAAAACGTGGCATCCAGTGCCTCAACCCTCAGTGCCACTGGACCGGCCATGCTTTTGCTTTTCTAATTTGTTTGTTAGACTCTCTCATTTTTTCCTTGTACAAATATATGCTGTACGCCTTCGTTTTTTTCTTTGACATTGGTAGCCACTTCCTTTCTTTTTCTTTTTGCTTTGCTGATCCATCTGGCACATTGATCTGTGGCAGTCTTTATTGCTGTCTTGAGTCTCCCCCACATGACTTCCACCTCTTCAGCCTCTATTTTCATTAACTGGGTACTTATGTTGTTTCTCATGTTTTGGAAGTCAGCCTTTCTGAAATCTAGCACCTTTACCTTTGAGTGGCGGGTATCCTGTGTTATGTTTACCTTAAAGCTTACCCTGCAATGGTTGCTCTTGCCCATATGGCCTACTGGGTCAATATGACATGACCACATAGTAGGAATAACGCAGTAGGGTAGATTGAGAGGATGCAAAACCATGAAAGGATGTATGCGCAGCTGTGCACCCTCTCACTCTTTCCTGTACAGGATAAGGATCCTGCTGGGATGAGGGTCCACTGAGCAGCTTCTGTGGCTTGACAGGATGAACCACTAGCAGCAAAGGAGGCAGGCAGTGTGTTTGGGAGAGGGTTTCGATTCCCAGTCCCAGACTCATGGATTTTTACATTTTTTTGTACTTTGTGCAATATTCACTGTTAGCCCCCCCCCCCAGAGTTACATATTTTAGTTGGGGGGTTTCAGGGGGCACAGTCCCTCCATAAAGGGGGGTGAAGGGTGGAGCCCCCCAGAAAAAAAGACATGTCACTGGCAATATATTGCACTGTATTGGCAGGGTAGTATATTGCTGTGGCATACTGTCTTGCAACATTATGACATGTGCCCCCATATGGCATCCCACTTTGATGTCCTTAATCCTTTCTGAGTTTGCGAGGACTGGATCGAGAATGGCATCTCCCCTTGTTGGGGTTTTAACAAGTTGGCGCAGTCCCACACCTTGTAGTGACAATGAGAAATGCCTACTTCCTATTGTTGCTGCTGTTAGTGTGCTCCAGTTAATATCTGGTAGGTTGACGTCCCCCACCAGTATTACTTCACCTTTGTCAGACATTTTGTGGATTTCCTCTATTAGATCTTTGTCTCCTTTATTTATTTATTGAAATGTTTCACCAGGAGGGCACACTGAACAACAAGTTGCTCATCTCATGGTGCAACCTGGGGGGAAGGGGTTACATAGGGTTGTGAAGGATGATCAGTTACAATAGTATGTGGGTAGTACAAACAATACAACATTGTAAGATTATGCAACAGTTGGAACACAAGGTATTGCACAATAAGCAGTAGTGGAACATTGGGTAAATTACAATACATGTCCAAAATTATACAAAAGAACATATAAATGTACAAAACAGTAATAATGCAGCAGAACCATTATAGTGCATGAGCGTACCAAGAGCAGGCTTGAGGTAGTACGCAAGTGCTGTTGGAGTAAAAAGGACAAGGTAGGTTGTGCACACGGGTGACCCAGAAGGGCAGGTGGAGAAGAGAGGGGGAGAGGCAAGAACTGAATATGAGAAGAATGGGTAGCCATTTCCTGATTGCCTCTTCAGGCTGTTGAGAACACTTGCTGGGGGGTCAGGGTAGTAAGGCAGAAACTGGGGCTAGGTATTAAGAAGGGTTAAAGCAGGAAAAGTTGAGGGAGAGGTAATTGTGCAGGGCAGAGGTAAGGGAGTAGTTGGAGAAGGAGTGTCGTATTTCAGGGGGAATGGAATTCCAGATTTTAGGGAAGCGATGGGCAAAACCAGTCTGAACAATAGGGTGGAGTGGCAAGGGACCATCAAGGTGTGGGCATCATTAGATCTGAGAGAATGGGTGGGGGGAGGTGGAGTGGAGAAAGAGGATAAGAGATAGGAGGGGAGCACTCTGAACCAGAATTTGGAGGTTAATTTGGCACAGTGTGAGATGTGTCTGTGAGATAATGGAAGGAAGATTAGAGAGTGATAGAGTTCACAGTGGTGGGAGCGGGAAAGGGAGTCAAGAGCAAAGCAGCAGAAGGAGTTAAAGAGAGTGTCCAACTTGGTCAGGGAAGATTTGGGAGCAGCACCATAGACTACGTCACAGTAGTTAAAGATGGGGAGTATCATCTTCTGTACAATTTCATGCCTCGCAGTCAGTGGGATGCAACTATGATTCCTGTACAGAGCACCAAGCTTGGGGCGCAGTTTCTTCAGGATAGCATTGATATGCACAGAGAAGTTGAGGTGCTGGTCCAGTCAAACCCCCAGATATCTAAATGAGAAGGTATCCTCCAGGATGGTCTCATCAAGGGTGTGGAAGGTGGGTTGGGTTGGGCTGAGAGCCTAGAGAGTCTCTACCTAGTACCAAAGGTCATTGAGACTGTCTTCTTTGCTTTTTGAAAAAGCTGGTGAGAAGCAAACCAGAGCTGAACTTGATTGAAATCATGTTGTAAGCTGGTTTTCACAGCAGTAGGGTTTTTGCTGGAACTGTATAAGACAGTATCATCAGTGTACATGTGGTAGATGAGGATGTGCAGGCCATGGGAAGATCATTAAGGAAAATGGAGAAGAGTAAGGGAACAAGCACTGAGCCCTGAGGGACAATAGTGTTGATGTGGAGTGGAGGGGAAATGGAATCAAAGATTCTCACCAATTGGGTCCTGCCAATGAGGTAGGATTTAAACCACTTGGTGGCTGATGGAGCAAGGTCAGCTGAGGAGAAGGAATCAAGAAGCAGGGGATGGGAAACAGTGTGGAAAGCTTTGGTTAGGTCAACAAAGATGGCCGAGCTGATCAGGCCATTGTCCATCCCTGAGAGGATGGAGTCAGTAAGCCTGAGGAGGAAGGTGGTTGTTGAGTGATTCTTCCAAAAAACAAATTGGAAGTGGGTGAAGAAGGAGGAATTGGAGCAGAAGGGTGATAGTTGAGAGAGAACTAAATGTACTTGAAGTTTGGCAAGGGTAGGAAGGAGGGAAAGTAGCAATAGCTACCAGGAGTGGATTTGTCACCACCCTTGGGGAAAGGAAGGACTACAGCATGTTTCCAGGATGAGGGTACTGGGGCAGAAATAAAGGAGAGGTTAAGGATTAGAGAGATAGGATAAGCAATTGCAGGAGCAGAAAGGTAGAGAAGCTTAGGATCAAGCTCATCTGGTGAGGAGCCTTTAGTGTGGTTCAGGGATAGGAGGGCACTAAGAGCTTCATCAGAGGAGATAGTAGAAAAGGAAGAAGGGGGGGTAGACACTGGCTGAGGTGAAGGGCTGAAACTAGTAGGTGGCAAGGGAAGAGGGAATTTAGAAGAGATGTGGTGCACGTGGTGTAGTAGGCATTACATTCTTTGGCCACAGAGCCAGGGTCAGAAACTAGGGAGCTATTTATTTTGAGAACTGGAGGGGGAGGGTGAGAGAGGGGAGAGAATAGGACATGAACTACCCTCCAGAATTTAGATGGAGAGTTAATGTTAGTCAGGAATGAGGAGTTGAAATAATCGGTCTTAAGCCAGTCTAGTAACTTTCGTACATGAATTGAGTAGCATTCTGCACTTGGCGTAGTCATTTGGATGTTTAGTAGATTTGTGTTTTCTCCAAGCCTGATCATGTTCCCTGAAGCAGGCCAGAAGTTTGGGGGTGATCCAGGTGATTTGGGGTCTGTACATAATGCCAATTCTGAAGGGTTTTCCCCTTGCTCATGTCTACTGTTAGCCACTGTGACTCGAAGTCCCCAGGTTACCCATTTAATTCTGTGGCTTTTATTTCCTACTGAATGTATATGGATATACCCCCCTTTTTGTCCTACCTATCTTTTATGAACATCTAAAAAACATCTAAAAAGGGGGAAACATCTATAAAACATCTGACAGGGGGAAAAACAATAACAAGGAAAAGATGTGTAAGAACTATAAGCAGAGTACAGCAACTACTATGACTGTGATGAATTATAATACAGTACATATGCAGGGGGAGATCCCAATGTATAAGAGATAGTAAAATAGAAGGAAACACCTGGGAGATAGAATCCAACAGTGTACAGCACCCTATGGATATGCTAGCATTGATGAACCACCCTTTCATTAGAATATATGGATTCAAAAAAAGAGAAGGAGAAACACCTCAAAATTTAACAAAGTTAGCATTTCATTATCTTAAAGAAAATATATAGAACTTGAGATTGGTGATCTAGAATGAACAGAGCTATAAACCAAGAGAATGGAAATTTTGCTGAAAGTGTGGACCTTTATTATACTACTGACAGGGTGTTGAATTATGTTTGGAGAAGCTTTCAAAAATTAATAACATTTCAACTTACTGCTACATTGTTTGATGGTAATCATAGAGTAATGGATTCTTTAAATGCCAATGCTAAAGCTGAGTGGAGAACTGTTGGCCAGGTGGCACCACCTTTGGAAGGAAATAATCATGAGCCTGTCTCACTCAGCTTATTTGGCTGTAACAAACTCCCAAACAAAATAATGCAAAGTTAATCAAGATTCTATGTAACCTGCTGGCAAATTTTCTAGATATTAGACTGGGAAGAAATGGATTACTATGGGTACAGAGAAATGCAAGTCTGAAGGGAGATGAGCAAATTGATATTTTTTTCAAAAACTCTGAGGTAGCAAGCAGAGTATGGCAAAAATCCCTGGCAGCTGATGCCATGGGATTCTTTTTGGTTGACCTCAATAGCCCAGAAGGGTGCCTCATCTATCTTACAACCACCCCGAAGTATTCCTCTGGGTTAACTACTGATCAGTTTAGTAATGCTAATGATGACTTTCATATTGCAATAGAAAACAGGTATGATGCACTGAATCAAACTCAAATCTCACTGGGAACATAATGAATGATATTGATTGTCATCATCAATTTCTTATTTCATGGGACATAGCTGGTTATGAAGCCAAATCAAGTGCTCAGGACTGGACAAACTATGTTTTACAATATTCTTTAATCTGTCTACAGTAGACATCACATGGTGTAAAAGATGACATCAGTTTGAATGGACATGTACTTATACAAAGTTCAGGTATAAGAACAACTAAAGTTGGTTGTAGGTACAGTGGTCTAGCCATATATGTAAAAACAGGTATCTTTATGAAACAAGAAACAGTAATACAAGATACTAACTGTGTTGGGATCTGTGGGGTTGTCGCTGAGACTATGATATTTTTATTTAACTTCTATGTTCCATGAAAGAAAGATAGGAATGTATCCAGTAGGTTTTGGGAGAGATTAGCAGACACCATACAAGATGCCCAGTTGAGGTTTCCTAGTGCCCATTTACTCTTTGTTTGAGATTTTAATGCAAGCATTGTGTCATATGATGGCCTTAGCGATAACTCCATTCTTGGATTTATATACCCAAACATAACCAAAACCAAGAGAGTGACTAGTGATTATCACTATAACTATAATGGCCAGAGGGTAACCAAATTAATGGATGAAAATTTTATATTCCCACTCAATGACAGAATGAAAGGTGATGGGGAGGGCTTGCCAACATTTTTTTACAAATAAGAGGGCTTCTGTACTGGATTTGGTGTTATGGCAGGGCCCCCCAGATTTTTGGATGACCTGGCCGTTCACCTCAGGATGGAAAATTATCCCTTTTCTGTAGCCTTATACAGGGATTCTACTTTTACTTCTACTTGTACTAACAGGGAGCAACTGGATCTTATGACTCCTGTAACCAACATTGGGTTTAGATAGTCCACGAAATTGGAATGGTCAATAACCCTGGAAAATGTGATAAAGGACAGGGTTATGATCTTTCTGAGCAACTGTCTAGAACAACCATAACATACAGTAATTCTGCAGAACTTATATAGTGAAAATTGCAGGAATTATGTGAAGAAACAGAGTCTAATCTCTGCATAGAAACTATATGGAGTGGCCAGTCTGGTGGTTCTGAGGGTTGAGGTGCTGGTTGCCTTACCTCACACCACACCGGTGACTTGTGTTCAGGAATGAGCATGGGCCATTGGCAGTTGGTAGAGGAGGAGAAGGATTGCGCATCTGAGGGACTGCTTTCCTTCTCTGGGGAGGGGGGGATGCCAGTGGTTGGTCCCTTACTGCCCCCTAGCAGATGCAGAAGGCAGCTCACCGATGCTGCAGATAGAGGGGAGGAGATGGGGCAGACACCTAGAGGGAAAGCATGCAGATGCATGCACGCTTCCTCCGTTGGCATCATTGCACACCTCAGCTCCAGGGGATGGAAAAAGTGAAAATGGCTCAGGTCAGGCAGCATAAGCTTCCAAACTCTGCGGCCCAACCCCAAATGGCACCTCCTCATCTGGATCTATTTCCGGTGAGTACAGCTATGGGGGGGGGAGCTCCTCACCACCCTGCCATGTGGGGAAAGCCGTGGGGGAATCGATGAGGTGGCCTGATATGGGGTGTGTGGTCCTTGAGGTCGGTCCAGATGTTCCAGCCGACCAGAGCAAAAGAATAGAAAGAAAAAGCTTTAAAAAAAAATGAACTATGCAGAGGAAGAAACATATGACTCCTAATAGCTGGTTTCATGCAGAATGCCAAACGCAGAAAAAACAATTGGGTTATGCTTTTAAAGAAGCCAAAAGACACCCCAACAAGAAAATGCTCTCAGGTAGCCCAATGGGAAGAAATTATGGAAATTATTCTTAGTAATGTCACCAGATCTTTCTGGTTAATGGTCACCAAGGGGTGTAAGGGATGGTGAACTGAATTAGTTTATCAAATAGATATGAGTACCTGGACTAAATATTACAGTGAGATGCTCTATGATCCTAACTGACCACATATAAGGGAAAAGTTGGAAATACCAGTAATAAGGTTCAATTTAAGCCCAATCACAAAATTAGAAGTGTTGTCAACATTACAAGGGTTAAAAAGAAACAAAGCACCCAGACCAGATAGGATATCAGGGGAAGTGTATGTGTGCATGGCTGAGGAGTGGGCTGATTTATTACTAACATTCTTCAATGAGTGCATGTTTCAGAACTATATTCCACATTCATGGGTAGGTTCAATAATAGTTCCAATTTATAAAAAAGGTTGCAAACATCATCCTCTATGTGTAGGTCCATTAGTCTTCCAGATATTGTGGGCAAAATATATGCAAAAATTACCCTGGGAAGGTTAAAAAAAGAAGTTGATGCCATGGGTGGCCTTGCTCCTTCTCAAGCTGGTTTCCATAATGAACACTCTACCATTGATAATTGTTTTATACTTTTACATCTGACTGAGAAATATGTTAAAATCAGAAAACAAAAGCTCCTTTTAGCATTTATAAATTACAGCTCGGCATTTGACATTGTTAATTGAAACATACTTTGGGATACAAAGTTAAATTGGGGATATCACCAGCACTTATTAATGGAATTAGAAACTTGTACAAGCAAACTTGGGTAAAAATAAGAGCTGTGAATGCACTGTCTTCCCCATTAACACCAGCAAGGTCGTAAGACAAAGGTGCATCTTAGCTACTCTGTTGTTTTGTATTTACTTGAATAAGGTAACTTTGGACTTACAAGAATCTAAAACTGATTTCCCCAAAATAAACAACATATCATGCACTTCACTAGCATATGCAGACAACTTGGTTTTATGTTCACTATAAGTGGCTAGACTACAAAACAAACTAAATATTCATGTAAAACTATCACAAATGTTTTTGTTAAAACTAAACATGGAAAAATCAAAGGTAAATGATAATAATAGCCAGAAAAACTAAGTATTCATCATGGATAAAATGTAAGAAATTGGGAATAGTTAACAGATACTGTATACATATTTAGGTATAATTTTCATAAATAATGGTTCCTGGGAACCTTATCTTGAATATACAATAGCGAAGATGAAAAGCACAGTAAACACTCTAGCTAAATTTAATTGTTTGTATGGGGGATTTACTATTAGATAATTGGTGCAGACCATACAAGCTAAATTTAATGCACAATCACTATACGGACTGGGCAAACTGTGCATTCTGATGCGACTCTGAATTCTGCATCGGAACTGTTGTTTGTGGAGCAGTGTTGGGCTTGTGCTCCCTGGACTGGATTCGACGTTGGACCATTTTGTTCACTGTGGAATCATTTTTCGGTACCTTATTGGATTATTTCCTGGCTGACTTCCTGTGGAAATTTGGAGAGCTTTGCTGGTTTTTCTGATCAGGGCTTGTTGCCCTGCTGAATTATCTGGAGCTGTTGTACCCCTGGGCTTTGGGAGGGGGACACCTGTTATGCTTAGTCTGTGCTCCACACAGGGGTCGGAGGCAGGGTTTGCTGGAAGGCCAACCTTGGATCTGGTACCCCTAAGCTCTCTGGTGATTTTGCCGGTGAGCTGCTTGTAAGGAGAGCTGAAGTGTTGGGTCATCAGCAGCGCTAAAGTCGGGGTTGCCGTCCCGGAGTTCTAAAGGTGTATTTTGCTATTTATTCCTGGAATCAGAGCTGGAGATCCTGAAGTTTCGAACTTGGACTGGAGAATCTGGATGAGTGCGCAGCCTGGTTGGATCTTCCATTTTACTTGATCTCATTATTTTTGGCTGGATTTTTTACTGGTTTATGGGCAGTGAGAGAGCCCAGTGACTATTTAAACCTTAGACAGTGAGACTGTCTTAAAAATTGATTATATCCTCACATCATTTATTAACTGTTCCCCTGACCTTTGTGAGAGATAGTGTCTGGGGGTAAAAGTTTAATCATTTTCAACATTTATCTTTTGGAGAGGTGGCAGCTCCCTAGAGGAGATGAATTGCTGAACTGGGACAGTTTCATTATTTGCTGCTGACTGGAAACCTTTCACACCTTGTATACTTGATTCTTTATTGTTGGGATTGGGGATTTTGGTTGTGTGTGGCTGTTGTGTGTGTTATTGTTGTGTTTGTGGCGTGGTGTGGAAGGCTTTTTTTTTATGTTATTTGATTGGGTATTTGTGAGTTGTGGCAAAAATGTGTTGGGTGGGTATATCGACGGTCAGGCATTATTCCCCCTCCAGGCTGAGGAACCTCCACCCTTTTTGTTGTCCCTCCCTGTCACTGGAGGTGTATAGACAGTATAAGCATTGGGGATAGCTAGAAGGTTAAGGGTGGGGGCTCGGCCTGTCGGGGGAAAGGAGATGAGTGGACGGATTGGGATTGTGGATACAAGGAGATGCCCTGGGGTGAAGTGGGCACAGGAAAGGGGTCCTCTTGTCTGGTTCCCATACCCAAGGGCTCTGTCTATGGCAGGCAGGAAACTCAGTCTTCCTCAGCTACTCATCCGACTCGGGCAGTGTTATGCAATGCCAGGTCCATTAAAAAGAAGACCGCTATAGTTGTGGATCTTGTTAATCCAACTAACCTGGCTTGCATCACTGAGACCTGGCTGGATGAAAATTCTGGTCCTATTTTGGCTGCAGCAGTTCCTGCTGGGTACTCAGTGATACACCGCCCGAGGACGGATCATAGGGTTGGGGGTGTGGCCATTTATTTTAAATCAGAACTGAACCTGATGGAAGTACCAGTGGGAGCCCCCATTCCTTTGAATGTATCATGGGTGAGAGTGTGGGATGCAGGATTCTTTTTGTCTGCTGCCCACCAGGAGATGGGAATGTTTTCCTGTGGGAAGTCACGGACTTCATTGTCGACCTGACATTGGGATCCCACAGATGATTGATCCTGGGGATTTCAATGCCTGGGTCAATGATGAACTCTCACAGTTTGGGCAGGACTTTCTCCAGCTAATGAGTTCACTGGGCCTCACGCAGGTTATTTCCTCCTCGACTCACATCGGTGGTCATTCATTGGACTTGGTGTTTCTCCTGGGGATGGAGATATCCAATTTGGTGGTGGAACCAATCACATGGCCCAACCATCATACCATTAGGTTCAGTTTTGAGGCCCCCCCATAGGAGGCCTACCCCTATGGAGATGGTCCGATACCTGTCTTTGAGGGGTATATCTCCTGATGGCCTGATGACGGTGTTGTACCTATCGGGTATGCCGAGTGAATGCTTGGATCCAGGGGATCTTGTACTTGCCTATAATAAGGCAGTGACAGAGGTCCTAGATTCCATTGCTCCTGTTTGTGTTTGCCCCCTCACTCTTCACCCCAGGTCTCCCTGGTTTGATGAGACCTTGAGGGAGTTGAGGGGAGTTGGGCAAAGGTTAAAGAGGCGATGGCGGAGGTCGGGCCTGGTGTGCGACAGGCTTAGGTTGATGGACCATTATTCAGTCTATCAATCAACAATTTCCCATAAGAAGACAGAATTCCTTTCCAGGAAAATTGCTGCTGTGCGGAATCGACCAGCTCAGCTTTTCCAGACTTTAGACAGACTGTATAATCCACTCTGTCTTCATTCTGGAAATGCTTTTTCACAAGAACGGTGTGAGGAGATTGCTCGATTCTTCGCGGATAAGGTTGCCACAATCAGGTCTGATATCTGCTTGACCCTCTCTGAAGGGAGTAGCAGTGGTTGGCAGGAGATGTTGGACACCCAGTTTGTGTGGTGTGACTTTGGCTGGCCCACAATCAGTGATATTGTGATGGCTATCCAGTCATTATGGCCTACCAACTGTAGTTTGGACCCGGGCCCCACACGCCTTTTGGTTGGTTGTGTGGGTGTCATCGGCCTGGTCCTTGCTGAGATTGTCTGGTTGTCATTGGAGAGGGGGATCTTTCCAGATCCCCCTAAGGAGGCTGTGGTTCAGCCCCTTCTTAAGAAGTCCTCCTTGGGCCCTGTCTGTCTAGCAAACTACAGGTCTGTCTCTAACTTACCCTTTGCGGGTAAAGTTATTGAGAAGGTGGTGGTGTTACAGCTGGATGACCATTTGACCAACCACAATATGTATGATTCTCTCCAGTCCAGTTTTAGGAAGAGACATAGCACTGAAACATCTCTTGTCTGGGTACTAAATGACCTCCTAATAGTGAGAGATCGAAAGACTCTTTCCATCTTGGTCCTTCTTGATCTCTCTGTGGCATTTGAAACCGTGGACCATGGTGTGCTTTTGAATCACCTGCGGTTTGTCTGTGGACTTGTGGGAGATGTCCTCAGATGGTTTTGATCTTTCCTCATGGGTAGGACTCAGAGAGTGGTGTCTGAGTTTTTTTTCTCAGCTTCATTCTATCTATCCTGTGGGGTACCGCAGGGATCCATTTTAGCGCCCATGTTGTTTGCAGTGTATATGCTGCCATTGGTAGCGATTATTAGACAGTACGGCTTGAGTTTTCACTGCTATGCAGATGATACTCAGCTGTACATGTCTTTTGTGCCTGATCCGGATGATGCTGTCTCAGTGCTAAATAGGTGTCTAGCCAAAATCCAGGACTGGATGAATATGAGCTGGCTATGGTTGAATCCAAAAAAAACTGAGGACTTGGTTGTGGACCTAGGTCATCATGAGGTGGGTGTGTTGGCAGGTTTTCCTTCTGGTCTATGGCTCAGAGGTGTCCAGCTAACTACCTCAGACTGGGTGCGGAACCTGGGCATTATGTTTGATGACTGCCTGACCCTGAAATTGCAGGTGTCGGCAGTTGTTAAAACCTCTTTTTACCATCTGAGAAATATCACCCAGGTTTAACACCTGGTTCCTCCTGATGATCTTCCAACATTGGTTCACGCCTTCTGTACCTCCCGCCATGACTACTGCAATGCCCTTTACCTAGGGCTACCGGGGGTTGATATCCGCTGCTTGCAGCTGGTGCAGAATGCGGCAGCCAGGGCTTTTGACTGGTACTTCTAGAACCAATCATATAATGTCTGTCCTCTGCGGACTGCACTGGCTGCCGATACAGTGGTGGATCACCTTCAAGGTTGCGTCATTAACCTACAAGGCCCTACACGATCAGGGACCAGGTTACCTGAAAGATCTCCTTTGTACCTACTGTCCCCTCTGCCCTCTCCAATCCACTGATGAGGGATTGCTAGGGATTCCCAGCATTTGTTTACAAACATCTGGGGAAAGGGCATTTAGTTTTGTGGCCTGACCCTGTGAAATTCTCTACCTCATCGGGTATGAGATTGCCTGACTGTCGAGAGTTTTAAGATTGCTTTAAAGACCTATCTTTTTAGTTTGCCATTTCCCAATTACTAAAACTGCTATTGTATTTTTAGTCTTATTTTATTTGGATATTTATATATGTTTTTACTGTACAGGTGCCTTGGTTTGGAAAGGCACCTTTTATACATAAAGATGATTTGATTTGATTTTAGAGATCTGGGGTAGCAATACTACTGATCAGCTGGAAAAGCCAGCGATTCAGCTTTTAAGAAGTGAAGTGGGTTGTCCAAAAACTACCCCATCTTGTTTTATAAGAGCTGAGCTACGATTGATCAGACTGCAGGCTCTTGCAGATACTAGAATCATTAATTTCTGGATCAGAGTATTGAAACTACCTGGTGAGCACTGGGTAAAACAATGCTTTTTAGAAAAGACTGATTGGGAAAGAAGAGGCTCTAATGAATCACCATGGTTTCATACCTTAAAAGGATATTGGGCAAATATATGCTAGATTTTCTGTGGAGATATGTAAAGAAATGGATCCTAATAAGTGACCTATGCAGGATTTATACTAAAAAGAAAAATAGTATTATAAAGAGCTTGACTTTGTATATATAGATGCATCTAATTTTGTAAAATGGTACTCTCAAAATGATAACAAACATAGATTCAGGTTTTACCTAGACATATTAGAAGATCCATATATACATAAGGGCCTGGATATTCAGAAATGCACCAAAGCCTGGTGCAAGTCTGGCACAGAGCAAATCCAATGTGCCATGGCGTAACTGGAGCCATATTAAGAGGTTGCGCAGGCCGAACAGCACCAGCGCAACGCTACTGAATATGGCAGGGTTGTGCCATGGTGATAACAGAGTTGTGCCACAGCACAAACAGAGGTGCGCCATAGCGCAAACAGAGGTGGGCCATGGCGAAAACAGAGATGCTCCATCGCACCCATTGGAGCAGAGCAGCACAGCAACAGGGGGGAGGCAGGGAACAGAGAACAGACCCAGGGACAGAGCCACGGATGCACAGTGACAGGCCACAGAAGACCCTGCTAACCCCCATCCCCAGAACTGCTCTGCCCATCGCACCTTACCCGTGCCATACTCACCCACTAGGTGGCCTGTGGGGATGTCCCCATGTTCAAATCTGTGGCACAGCACAAATGTGTCATATGCACTCCCAGGATATGTGGCTCAGACATTGGTGATGTGCCCGTGGCATTGCACACCACCTGGCAGTTGATGCTCGGGCTCTCCTTCCTGTTGCTATACACTAGTCCCTTATGGCCAGGTGGCATGTGGAAGCCCATGTGGGTGCAGTCACTGGTCACAATCATGCTAGGCATGAGTGCCACCCTGTGGAAGTCCTGCATAATTGCTGTATGCTCCACCTGTGTGCTGGGGAAATGGATGAATTCCGTAGCATGTGGCAGCAGAACGTTGATGAACTGTGTGAGCAGGCGGGATGTGGCCAACTGGGTGATGCCTGTGGTGTCCCCTGTTGGTCTTTGGAAGGTGCCCGTGGTGAGCAGGCACATGACGGTGGTCACCTTCATCTCCATGGACATGGCATGGCTCAGTCTGGTGGGTGCCTGCATCGCCTCACTGCACAGCTTGCAAAGCTGCTTCAGGCAGTACCAGCCCATGATCTTGGTGTCATTATAGTTCTCAAAGGTGATGCAGGCACAGTACCACCTGTGTCAGACATACCACCGATGAGTCCTTTGTCAGCCACATAGCTGTTTCTCCTGCCTCCTCACACCCCTCATTACTGCCTCCATCAGGAAGGGTGCACTCTCCATTTCTCCTGCTGTCCACTGTCCCCCTTGGTGGTTGGCTGCTGGCTGTGTGCCACCCTAGTACACAGGTTTTGTGTCCATGTGTGTGTGTGTCTCTTTCTCTCTCTCTGCCCCTCTCTTCCTCTCCCATGCCACCTCTCTGTCCCACTCCCTCTGTGTCTGGTCTTGTGTCTGTCTGTCTGTGTGTTTGCGCCCTGTTTTTATAGGAACAAGTCAGGTTGGCACAACTTCGATTTGCTTCACACTTGCACCATGGTTTCACCATTGAATATGCCATTGTGCTGGATATTCATGGGAACCCCCCCTGCACTTGTGCTACATACATTATAGTTGTGCATTGGCACAATGGCCTTTGTGCTGCACAGTGGCTCCCACTGAATATGGCTCCTTGGCACAATTCCGCACTTGCACTGGCTCAACTGCTCTGAATATCTGGGCCAAGGTGTGTGCTCATTTTACACTAGAACTATTTGAGTCTAATTCTGAGAAGGCTCTTTATATAAAGTCACAAGAACCAAAAGATAAGCTGTGTTCCTGTAATTAAAGTGAAAAAGAAGATTTGGCACATGTGCTTTTAAAATGTCTCTGGTATAACAAAATTAGATACAAATGGCTGGAACCTATTCTTAAATCTATGGATACTACCAAGGCAAATATTTAGGTGACTATACTTTTGACTACTGCTGAAGATTCTTTTATTATACAGGGAGTTGGGAAATAAGTAATGCTTACCAGAAGAATAAGTCTGAATACGATTAAGGCTCTTTGATTCCTGTATGATATAGAAACATAGAATTTGATGGCAGATAAGGACCGCTTGGCCCACCCAGTCTGCCCGTTTCCCTACCTACTGGATAAGCTGCAGATCCTAGTTAACCAGCAGCCTACTTCTTCCTACCTCCACCCCCCTAGAATTGCCTTATGACTGTCCCATGCATGCTTGAATTCTACCACTGATTTTGACTCCACAACCTCCTCCGGAAGGCCATTCCATGCATCCACAACCTCTCTGTGAAAAAATACTTCCTTAAATTACCTCTAGCCACTCCCCATCTTAAAATTGTGCCTCTTGTTCTTGCACACCTCTTTTTTTGAAAGATGCTACCCTCTTGGACTTTGTTGATTCCCTTGAGGTACTTGAAAGTTTCTATCATGTCCCCCCTCTCCCTCCTTTCCTCGAGGCTATACATATTAAGCTCCTTAAGTTTCTCTTCATATGTCTTCTGGTGCAGACCCTGCACCATTTTAGTTGCCCTCCTCTGGACAGCTTCCATCCTGTCTATGTCTTTGCGGAGATTGGGTCTCCAGAACTGCACACAGTACTCCAGATGGGGTCTCACCAGCTGTCTGTACAGAGGGATAATAACTTCCTGTTTTCTACTGGTGATGCCTCTCCCTATGCATCCCAGTATCCCCCCAGCCCTCCTTGCTGCCCTCTCACATTGCTTGCCCATCTTTAGGTCATCTGATATGACTACCCCCAGGTCCCTCTCCATTTTTGTTGTTGTTAGTATCTCACCCCCCATTGTGTACTCTTCCCCTGGGTTTTTGTTTCCCAGGTGCATTACCTTGCACTTCTTAGCATTGAATCTAAGCTGCCATACATTTGACCATTCCTCTAACCTTGCCAAGTCCCTTCTCATCCTTTCCACCCCACCCTGTGCATCAACTCTGTTGCAGATCTTAGTGTCATCTGCAAAGAGACATACTTTTCCTTCCAGTCCTTCTTCAATGTCGCTTATAAAGACATTGAAGAGGACCGGTCCTAATACTGAACCCTGCGGTACCCCACTAGTAACCCTCCTTTCTTCTGAGCGGACTCCATTTACTATTACTCTCTGTGTCCTATTCTCCACATGTTTGTATTTATGTCTCATTTGCTGTGTTGATGTAGTTTTTACTCTGTATTATTTGATATTATGTACTCTAATCATGTAAAAAAATGTTTGAACAATAAACAATAAACTGAAACTTATCGGGTACTGTGTTTGGGGAAAATATAAGGGTGGCTTAGGAACTAGGGAACTGGCCAGTTGTCAGGACAGGAAAGGAAATGGGCCGCTATTTGAATGGAAGGGATCTGATTCACGAAATGTGGGGTATGGAGAGCCAGAATTTGGAAAAATGTGAAGACACATCCTGAAACATGAAGCTAAACACTCAGAACACTGAATAAACCAGTGCTTTATTTGTATAGTGTTTCCTTTTGATTTAGCATCGATATAGTACGGATTCCAATTTAAAATGTAAGATAGCACATTCTCGATATTGGACAGCACCCCTTCCATGAAAAAGGAGAGAGTCTGAAGAGTAAAGTGAGGAATGTCCCTTTTAATGTGTGACAGTTGTGAGACATGGACTGAAAGGTTCTGAAAGGTAAAAGGAGGGTACCCCTCTTAATGTGTGACCGGTGACAGTTTTTACAATTTATCCAGGATAGGCCATCTAGATGCAATATCTCAAGGTATGGATGTAGGGTAATGAGTATTTAAACAAGGGAACAACATTCTGATGTGGGACACTTTTGAAGTATGGCACAGGGGTCTTGAGAAGAAAGCAACCCATCTATATTGTCCATTTGAAAAAGACAGATTAGTATTGTAATGGGATGTGAAAGACAGTGGAAAATATCAGGTGGGCTCCGGCTCAGGACACTGCAATGTAATGCATTGCCAGAAGTGATTTGTTAATGCTGTGGACTAACATGGAAAAAGTCTGCCAGGTTCCTTTCCTGTGTGTTGTAAGTTACAATTTTTGAGCCCTTGTCAGTCCAAAATCCTGGAGACCCACTGAGGAGGACTTCACCTAAGGACACTGACACACAATTGCAAAGCTTGCCATTACCCACACATCATGACATCACATAATGCTCCACTTCCTTAACTGCAGTCAATCATTCAACCAACACACCCTCTCACTGCATCATTCACACATCTGAGTTCATTGACTATATTCTTCCTTCCTCCCGGCCAGTTCATTATTAATTAAGTGGCATTATTGGTGCCAGAGCTTTGTCATTATGAAAGAAGCAGTATATCTGTCCATACCAATATGGCTTCAAAGTAAGTTAAATTAAATTTAAATAAATAAATAAACTGTTCTAAATATGAATATTGTTGGGGGGGGGGTGAATTACTGGAACTTGGAGGCAGTTTGGTCCCCCAGGAGACATGTGATGAAAGGTAGGTACACCTGTGAACATTAGGACACAGGTTTATTACATGATTCAATCAGCTAATTCTCACTCTGTGTTTGATGCTGAGAAAGTTACTGATGTAACCTTCAAGTGGGTAATGTCTCTGTAGTCTCACTTCGTTATCTCAGTACTGTTTGAACCTCCCTGTGCAGCTAATAGCAGCAGTGTGCCATCCTCTTTCTTTCATGTGGAAACCAAGTTTCACACCCCTAGGAATTCAGATGTGTTACATGCCTAAACTGTATTTTGGAGAATCTTAATAAAATCTAAATGTTAATCCAAATCAAATGACAGTTGGATTGATAAATCCAAAGCCAAATACAAATCTACCTCCGGATTTGCTCACCCCAGTTTATATATCGAGCAGGCTTGCTATTCATTCAGTTTTTGTTTTTGTTCTTTAGTTTATTTGGGGAGAAGGGTAAGGAGTGTGTTCATATATTTTTTTTCAACAATTTGAGAGTGGTTGGCATAATGATCTATTGATCCTTCAAGTCTCATATGTTCATATGTAAACACAGAGTGTTGAAGACAAATGTCCATGCAACTTGTCAATTTCAATACCCATATCCCTTGATGTTGTTAAATATACAAAACTCATCCAGTTTCCTCTTGAATTCTGTTATGTTTTTACTGCCTACCACTTCCTAAGATAGTGAGTTCCAGAATGTAACCACTCTATGGGTATACCAATTAGATCTTTTATTTGAGTGAAATAACTCCAATGTGTGAGATCTTGTACTGTATGTTAGATATCCCATGTCTAAACCCAGGCAGTCTTATGAATCATAATTTGTTAAAGCTTGATACAGTACTCCATTTACTCGGTGTGTTAAGACACAAGAAGGCATTAGCCCGGCATGAGTGTCTCCCATTCCTAGTAGGTGTCTCAGTTAGTGTTGGTCCCCCTACCATTGGAGGTGTCTGTCTAATTTGTTTTTAATGTCAATAGAGTCCTTTGATTGTACCACCTCATGAGGGTGCAGATTCCAAGTCTTAGCAGCCCCAATTGTAAGAAGTTGTCTCTTTACACATGTTGGCCTTTTGGATATGTAACTGCTTATTATTGCTTCTGAGACTGACATTTCTGTTCATGAACTTGAATATGCATTTCTCAGCTAGGTGCCTATTGCTGAGAATCTTAAAAAGCTGCAACATGTCTCCCCTAGTTCTTCTATCCTTAAGACTAACTAAGCCTGTCAGTTGCAGTCTTGTTTCATTTGTTGCTCTTCTCAGCTCTGATTCTAATAGTTTTTGTCTTTAATGTAATGAGGACTCCAGAAAGGTGAACCAAAGTCCAAACACAGCCTGATGTAGGTTCGGTACAGAGGAACAATAAGGGATTGATTTCTGTTTACGTAGGTATGTTTTAATCTGTGTTGTACTGAGTTAGCTGTCTGGGCAATATGCTTACATTGATCCCTAGATGAAAGACTAGTATTTACCATTATTCCCAATATTATTAACATATCTTTGAGGTCATCCACATGCTATATTATTCTACAGCAGGTGACCTGATTCTGACCACTCAGGAAGTAGGATTAGCTAATCACATTTTAATAAACTCTGGTTATAGCCAATTTGGCAAACAAATCATGGTGCTTGTAATTTGTTACCCACATTTTTTAGTCATTTTATGACTGCTGTTATAAACATGATGCAGAGCATTTATAGTACCTGAAATGCCATTTTGCACTAGTGCGAAAAGACGTCTTATCCAGGATTTAAAAAATGACAACTGTCACGCTGTCACGTTTATGATGTGTTATGGAAAAATGGATATATTTAAAGCTTGGAGTCAAAAATATTGAAAATTAGCAAAGTTATGAGGGAATGTTGAAATACTACAATGTACAGTCATAACCTGGACATTTTACCATATTTGTATATCAAGGGTGGGTTATTCAAAGGGGTTGTGCCTGGCGCAACAGGGTGCACCATGTGCAACCCCCCAATGTGCCACAGCATGATATTCATAGAGGTAGGGCATGCAGTGCAACCCCTGATGTGCCGGATGCATTGGTAATGTACATGGCGCAGATGCAGGGGGCGTACCCATGCATATGCGGCACACCCTGATATTCAGCCCAGGATGTGCAGTGCATATGCTGATGCAGCCCCTACAAGTGGCTCACACTGGTGCTCAAAGTTGAGCTGCCAATCACAGGCTCAAATGCTGGCCACCCACAGGTGGGCGGCTGCATTGCAAAGTGCAACACAACAGCCGTCAGCCTTGGGTGGCCACCCGCCCCGCAGGTACACCATCCACAAGCACCCTGACCCCTGGTAGACTAGTGCCCCTCACCCCACATGCCTGATCATGGGCATCTGTGTTAATACCAGTACTCCCTGGTGGTCTGGCAGTCTCCCATATGCCCGAATGTGGGCATCTGTGTTAATAACAGTACTCCCTGGTGCTCTAGTGGTCCCCCCATATGCCTGATCACGGGCCGTAGTCAATGGCAATCTAAACCCTGGTGGTCTAGTGGTAAACCCCCCCCCACATGCCTGATCGCAAGCTGTCATGGAAAACAGATATAGCTGGTGGTCCAGTGGTGCCCCTCCCACCCACCCACAGAAGTCCCTGGCCACTCAGCACCACCCCATCATCAGCAGACAGCAGCACCCCATCCGCATGCCACCCGCCACCCACCCTAATGACAGTGTACAGTACGGTCTGTACCTCTGTTTGGTCCCACAATGTGGACCAATGGGCTTACAGACCATACTGTACTACAGGACCAGATCTGTGAATGAATGCGCTCATTCACAGATCTGGTCCTGTGTAATACAGTATGGTCTGCAAGCCCGTTGGTCCACTGTGGACCAATAGGAGTATAGACTATACTGTATGCTATAACTCGGTGGGTGGCATGTGGGTGGGGTGCTGCCACCCACCGATGACAGGGTGGGTGCTGGGTGGCCGGGAGACCTCTGTGGGTGGGTGAGGACGGGGCACCACTGGACCACCAGGTATATCTGTTTTTCCATGACAGCCTGTGATTGGGCATATGGGGGGGGTTTACCACTAGACCACCATGGGTTCCATTGCCATTGACTACAGTCCAAGATCAGGCATATGGGGGGACCACTTGACCACTATGGAGTACTGTTAGTAACACAGATGCCCGTGATCGGGCATACAGGGGACCGCTAAACCACCAGGGAGTACAGTTATTAACACAGATGCCTGTGATCAGGCATATGGGGGGGGCTGCTAGACCACCAGGGATTCTTGTGACCTATACTGATGCTCACAATTGGGCATAAGGGTGCAGGGAGCTGCAATAGCCCATCGGGGCATTGTTCCCTGATAGCAGCAGCTTGCCTGAGTGCCAGGAGCAATTCATAGTGGATCAGTGCATCACATGCAAATGGTGCCATAATGACTTGCAAATGGCCCAATTTGCATCATGCATACATTATGGACTCATCTGCATGCCCCAGACTTGAATATCACAGGTGATGTACCTAGCGCAACTGCACTTGCGCTGGCCCATCCCCATGCTCCCTTTCTGTGTCTTGCGCTGGTGCAGTGCCACTGAACCATGCACAATATGTGCACTCTCCATGACATATTCAGTGGTGCTGATCCATGGTGCAGCATTGTTGAATATCTCCTGGTCCTTGCCCCAGCGCAGCCCAGTTGCACTGCACCCAGGCTTGTGCCACTGCCCGGCCAAGTGTTGCTTGCTGTCATTAGCAGTGGAAGTGCAGGAGTTAGACAGATGCAGTATAGGTATGGCAGTTGAAGAATTGAACTGATGCCAACTCCACCCCCACCCTGCAGAGATGGACAGGCATTGGGGTGTGCCTTTGGGTCATCGCCCGTAACGGTCATGATATTTCACCTCACCCTACCCTGCAGACACTTAACAAGTGTTGAGGTGTGCTTTGAAGTTTTTGGGCTTTACACCCAACTCATTCCATAAGGAAATACCCTGAAATGGGTGCAGTATAGGAGAATGAGGTGAACTCTGGGGCCAAAGAGTCCAAGGCACGCCTCAATACCTGCCACTGGCTGCAGGGTGGTGGTGGAATGGCATGAGCATTACTGTCAACAATCCCAAGTCACAACTCTGACACCTGTCGTTCCCTATAGGGTAGGGCATTATGGTCAAAAACCCTAACACCCTGAGCATTTCTTGGTATTTTTACTCCAAGTTTCAACGTGGGCTTTTTGTGATCCCACTGCATGAACAGTGACATTATCAGTTCATTAGCTGAAAGGTGATTTTGCACAGCAACTTCGCCAACTGGTGCCACAGGTGTGAAAACACGTTTCGAACAGGATGTGAAAAATTACAGCTGTACTGTTCGCGAGGAGGTGTAAAAAATGGCAATGTTGAAAATCTGGATTGAAAATATTAAAAAAATAAGTGAAGTCACGAGTGTGTGTAGAAACTGCGCAATGCACACCCATAATGTAATTGGTTTGGGGATTTTTTGCAGCACATTTTCAACATAAGCATTTTGGGATCTCTGCTCATGACTATATCACAGTGATTTTCTTAATCTCTCCTGAACACTGATTTCCCACAGCGACAGTGCTATTCTGTGTCGTAAGTGCGAAAACACATTTCAGCCAGGGTGTGAAAAATGACAGTTGTACTGTTCATAAGGAGGTATGGAAAAATGCCAGTGTTGAAAATCTGGACTGAAAAGATTACGAATTTGTGAACGTACGAGGGTGCATGGAAATTGCACAATGCATGCTCTTAGCACAGCCATTTTATGGACTTTTGTAACCAAATTTTCAACATCGCCAGTTTAAGACCACTGCTCATGAACAGCGTCACTGTGATTTTCTTAATCTGTATGAACACTGATTTCACACACCAACCACGCCACTGTGCACTACATTTTAGAAAACACATTTCGGGTGAGATGTGAAAAATGACAGCTGCACTGCTCATAAGGAGGTGTGGTAAAATGGCAATGCTGAAAATCTGGAGTGAAAATATTAAAAATGCTCAAAGTTACTAGCGTGCATAGGAACTGAGCAATGCACACTCATAAAACAGTCATTTTGGGGAATGTTTTCACCAGATTTTCAACATAGGGGTTTTTTCGGGCCTACCTCATGAGTAGTGTCACTGTAATATTCTTAATATGTTCTGAACATTGATTTCTCACACCGACCACACCATTCTGCATTACATGTGCGAAAACACATTTCAGGCAAGATGGGAAAAAATACAGCTGTACTGTTTATAAGAAGGTGTGGTAAAATGGTAATGCTGAAAATCTGGAGTGAAAATATTAAAAATGCTCAAAGTTACGAGCGTGCATAGGAACTGTGCAACGCACGCTCATAAAACAGTCATTTTTGGGAATTTTTTCACCAACTTTTCAACATAGGGTTTTTGGGGACCTACCTCATGAACTGTGGCACTGTCATTTCATTAATTGGTCTCAAAAGGTATTTCCACACAGTGACCAGAAAATCACCTTTTGGGACCGAATAACAAAATGACAGCAACTGAGTTCATGAGGTGGGGTCCCAAGAACCCCATGTTGATAATTTGGTGAAACAATTCCCCAAAATGGCCGAGATATGCACCCAAGTTGAAAAGAAAAAACATTTATGCCATTATGTTATACAGCTTGACGGCATTTCTTCAGTTCATGGTCGGCTTTAAAGAGGGCAGAAGTGTTCCCAGTCCACCGAAGATCATCACGCTGGGCTCCGGAGGTAAGTATGGGGTAAGGGGGGTGTGGGGAGGTGGGGTACACAGAGGGTGGATGCAAGTTGGGGGAGGGACCACCGGAATCAATGAGGGACCGTTTTCTAGTTTACAGGTTTATTTAAACAAAAAAAAAAAAACCTCATGGGAAGGTTTCCTTTTTTGCAGGGACATTTAATTTTGGCCCGCTGGGGTGGGCTCTCAGCATGCCACATGAGTGTTTGGGGGAGCTGTAGCCAACTGGGATTGGGCACCCCTGTTGGCACATACTGAGTGCTGGGGGGAACAAGAGCAGAGGGGGATTGGGCACCTCCCTTGGCACACAAGAAATTGGGGGGAACATTATGCCGACAGGGAGTGGGCTCCTCTGTTGGCAAAATTACCAGCACGGGAGCATGTCGACAGGGGGATTGGGCACTCCATCTGCTTTTTTATTGAAATGTTTCACCAGCAAGGCACACTGAATGGCGACCAATGGCTTTCTGTCAGCTTCTTAGGACTGTGAGAGGCCGAGGAAGAAGCTGTCACCATGGGGATATCAATCAGCTGTTTTGGTAGCTTATAATGCACCAAAACAGCTGATTGCATGGTGATGTGGTCCAAATTTCCTTACGCATTTAGGCATTCTCCCTAACTGCTGAAAGCAATGTGTTTCTTGCACATGTGTGCAAGCAACACAAAAATGGCAGTCATAACAGATACTTTTAACAATAGCGGCCCTCAAACAGAACCACTGCTTCTAATAAGGGTTAAGTCATGTCAGATAAAGCTCTGTAGTTAGAACTCTCTATGATTTTGACCTCTGTAAATAAAAATATTATTGTATTTTTTTTGTATCTTAGTTCATGTTTGTTCTGCTTATTTTGCAATGAGATAGACAAGTAACAATATGTTTGATCATATTTAGCACGTATAATACTTACTATCTTACTCTTAGAAACTGGATTTTGTAATACAAGCCACCCTCAGATACAAGCCATCGTTGAATACAAGCAGCAGATCAAATTAAAAACTTCTAATAGAAGCTTCAGCTTCTATTTGATGAAATATGGTACGTCATTCTTGGGGCGGTGTGACAAAAGGGCAATATTGAAAATGTGTCATAATATTTAAAATTAGTAAAGTTATGAATGAGTGTAGAATAATTTCAATGTACACTCATTGTCATATTTATATATATTTAAACCCAAATTTTCGGCATTGCCTTATTATAATGCAACCTCACGAACAACTGGGATGAAAATTGTCATATCCTGACAGAAAGGTGACTTTGTCAAGTGAATGTGAAATCACCTTTTGGGCCTAATTTGCATAGTTCCACTGTAATTGGTCTTAAGGGTGGGGTCCCAAAAGTGCATGTTGAAAATTGTGGGTCAGAATTTGCAATAATGACAAATGTATACCTCAGAGTTGAAAACCCCATTGAAATACATTGAACCGCATATACCTGAGTTTCTCATATTGCAGTCAAAGGTTCCAGCAGCAAGATGTGTCTTCAATTGGAGAGTGGATCTTTGTCCTTTTACCTGTTCAGGTGAGTGAGGGTGTGTGGGGGTGTACTGGGGGAGTGGAAAATTGAGTGCTGAGTGGGAAGTCAGGGTGGCAGGGTCAGATCAGCGAGGGACCATTTTCTTTTTTACAGGTTTAAAAAAACAGAGAGAAAAAAGAAATAAACATTGATGGATGGGTTTCTTCATTACAGGTCCCAGGATGGCAATCGGGGGTTGGGTCTGCCACTTGACACCAAGGAAACATATAAGGGAACAGGAATCAGAGGGCAGTGGGTGCCACTAGACACCAGGGAAACATTGATGAGGATCGGAGGGTGGTGGGTGCCACCAGACACCAGGGAAACATAAAGGGGGGTGGGGATTAGACAGTGGGTTATGACACTAGACACCAAGCAAAATTACGTTAATAAGGGGACAGGGATCAGAGGGTGGGGGTGCCATTAGACACCAAGGATAATTATATAAATATGGGTCTGGAATGCCACTAGACACCAGGGAACCACTGCTAAAATATGTGGTCAGTGATGAGATGGTGGGGGATGCCACTTGACACCAGGGCAAAGCTATACAAATAAAGGGCCGGTGATCGGAGGGTGGCGAGTGCCACTATACAAACAGAGGGATGGCAACAGGAGAGTGGGGGTGCTACTGGACTCCAGGGAAGCATTACATGAATAATGAGGATGGTGAACAGAAGGTGGGAGGATTGGGTGTCAGGGTCAGATCAGAGTGGTACCATTTTCTTTTTTTAGAAGTTTAAAAAAGAAAAGCAATGAGGGACAGTTCTTTTCATTACAGGTCCCATTTCTAAAATGAATAGATGAATGATGATTGAAGTCAGAAGTGAACCAGAAGTGAGTGTGGAGCAGGAAAATAAATCATCAAATCAAACTTTATTTGTAAGTGAAATTCCCAGGAGATCAATGTGCAGTACATAAAAACATTAAAATCTATGAAAACACTAAAATAACTTTGAAATTAAAACATGATCATAACTAAAACTGATGGTGGAGCACTAAATTTCACCGGAGTCCGGGAATGCTATGCAAAATAAATGTGCTTTCAGAGCAGTTTTAAAACTCAATAGTCAGGCACTTTCTAGTATGAGAATGCACTGGCAGTGTGTTGGGGGGAGTAGGCAGCTCTATGGTCAGAGGAGAGGACTTCATGTACTTCAACTCCACAGTGGACGGAGCACACCCCGGGTGTTCAGTCAGGTGCTTCCACAGTCCCCTCCCTCTGCTATGTAATAGCAATACATCAGCTTAGCTTTGCTATGCAGCAGTAAAAATTATATTGGCACATAGAAACATAGAAATTGTTGGCAAATAAGGACCGCCATGCCCATTCAGTCTGCCTGAAAGCCTTACACTAGTTTGTGACCTCTGACCCTAGCTGGTCAGGGGCTTTTCACCCTCCTTCCCACCTCTAAGGTACCCTTATGCCTGTTTTGTGCATGTTTAAAACCCTCCACTGGGCTCACCCCACCACCTCCTGTGGCAGACTATTCCATGTGTCTACCACCCTCTCTGTGAAGAAAAAAATCCTCACATTTCCCTTCAGCCTGCCACCTTCCAAAACTATTTGACTCAGCCAGTGCAGTACTTACAAGTTCAGCTATGTAGATAGTTCATGATCTAGTGACCTTTCCACATTTCTATATCATCTGTTTTTAGATCATGAGTGGGGTATTTTCAACCAGAAAAGCTACTTTGCTGAATTCTGTCTGCAGATTTTCAGTTTACAAATATATTGCATGCAGATTTGACTCAAGAGAAAGTTATTTTGTCTGGTCACAGGCAAATCTCCTATAATATACTATACATGTCCTAACAGTGAGCTACTGCAATTATATGTACTGTAATTTACTTAAAACATATTCATAAGTTGGTCCAGTGATGTAGAGGGTTGAGGCGCTGGAGCCTTACCTCGACCCATGCCAGTGACTCGGGTTTGGGAATGAGCCTGGGTCATCGGAGGCTGGCACGGGGGGTGGAGCTGGATAGAGCTGCTGGCAGGCAGGGTCTCCTCTCCAGGGAGGAAGCATGGCATCCCTCAGCTGATGGGGACCCCCAGTGAAAGCTTGGGATGGCATGGGCCCGAGGGTGCCTAAGCCTTAGGCCATGGAGTGGGAGAAAGGGTCAGAACCAGGCCTGTATGGCACATGTGTGCCTCCATGCACATGTGTGCATACTCCTGGGGCCCCTGGGAGAAAATCGGAGGGGAAAAATATGCCGATCAGCAGGATGAAGACCAACTCCCTGCAGGCACCGCTCCTGGGCTGGGCAAGGTAAGCGCTGGTAATTCCAGGGGATGGGGCTTGGGGGGGCAGTTAGATGGGGGCTGACTGGCAAGGAGCATAAATACAACAATAAAAAAAAATAATCATGCAAGCTATCAATTAGCTTTGTACATATTTGTGTTTCTGGTAGTTTAACAGGTTTGTGTGGTGCACTGGATGTGTCTTGGCATTACAAGCAAAGGGTCAGAGGCTTGATTCCAACAAAGAACAGATTTCTGACTTTTCACTAGGGAGCGGCAGGAACAAGGGGAAGGGAGAGTTAAAAAAGTTAGCCAGCCTGGGAGTGGGTCCCAGGGTGGTAGCATGGATAAAAAACTGGCTGAACAACAGGATGCAGAGGGTAATAGTAAATGGAGGCCACTCTGAAGAAAGGAGGTGTTACTAGTGGGATATTGCAGGGTTCAGTACTGGGACCAGTCCTCTTTAATGTCATTATAGGTGACATTGCAGAGGTACATGAAGAAAACGCATGCCTCTTTACAGATAACACAAAGATCTGCAAGATGGTTGATACACAAGGGGGGGTGGAAAGGATGAGAAGAGACTTGGCAAGGTTGGAGGAATGGTTAAAAGTATGGCAGCTTAGATTCAATGCAAAGAAGTGCAAAGTAATGCACCTGGAAAACAAAAACCCAAGGGAAGAGTACATAGTGAGGAGGGGGTACTAACAACAACAAAAATAGAAAGAGACCTGGGGATAGTCATATCAGATGATCTAAAGGTAGGAAAGCAATGTGAAAAGGCAGTAAGGAGGGCTGGGAGATACTGGGATACATAGGGAGAGGCATCACCAGTAGAAAACAGGAAATTGTTATCCCTCTGTACAGACAGTTGGTGAGACCCCATCTGGAGTAGTGTGCAGTTCTGGAGACACAATCTCTGCATGAACATTGACAGGATGGAAGCAGTCCAGAGCAGGACTACTAAAATGGTGCAGGGTCTGCAACAGAAACCATAGAATAAGAGAGAGAGAGAGAGAGAGAGAGACTAAAGGAGGTTAATATGTATACCCTCAAGGAAAGGAGGGAGAGGGGGGATAAGATAGAAACTTTCAAGTACCTCAAGGGAATCAACAAAGTCCAAGAGGGTGGCATCTTTCAGAAAAGAAATGTGCAAGAACAAGGAGGCACAATTTGAAGATAGAAGGGGGGACAGCTTAGGGGCAATGTGAGGAAGTATTTTTCATGGAGAGGGTAGTGGATGCATGGAACAGCCTTCATGAAGATGTCATGGGGTCAAGAACAGTGGCAGAATTCAAGAATGCATGGGAAAGACGTAAAGCAATTCTTGTAGGGGGACGGAAAAAGTAAGCTGTTGGTTAATTAGGATCTGTAGCTTATCCAATAAATGGGGAAATGGGCTGACTGGGTGGGCCAAGCGGTCCTTATCTACCATCAAAGTCTATGTTTCTGAAGGTAAACCACAAGTCCATTTTCAAAGGAAAGAGTCCTGAAGGGACTTCGCATCTCTGAAAGGGGACAAGGTTATGGCACCAGATGGGATACATCCAAGAGTACTGAAAAAAATCAGGGATGTGCTGGATGCCCTACTGAAGAACTTACCCAACAGCTCACTGGACTCAGACATAGTTCCTGAGGACTAGGAGAGAGTGGACATGGCCCCTCTACGTATGAGTGGCAGCAGGGAAAAGACTAACAACCATAGGCCAGAGAGTCTCACCTCAGTAGTGGGGAAATTAATTAAAATCCTGTTAAAGAAAAAGCTGGTACAATATCTTGAATCACATGGGCTGCAATACCAAAGGCTGTGTGGATTCACGGGGGGGGGGCATGCCCAGCAGCATCTGATTGATTTCTTTGACTGGGTGACCAGAAAATAGATCGGGGTGGGCAATGGACATGGCCTATATGGATTTTAACGAGGCCTTTGATACAGTCCTGCAAAGGAGACCAATTAGGAAATTCAACAGCTACAGTAGTAGCCACAGACATTGCCAGCTATTTTCTGAAATTTCTCTGATATTTCTAGAGAAATATCCTCTTTCTGCATTACCACAGTAGGGGCAGCAGAGAGAAACTCTTTAGAAATTTCATGAAATATCTGGAAATAGCTGGCAATGTCTGTGGCTACTACTGTAGGGGTGGGACCCAAAGTGGTGAATTGTCTTAGACACCAGTTAATGGATAGGAGTCAGAGGTTGTTAGTTAACAGCACCCATTCATAGGATGAAAGAGTGACCAGTGGTGTGCAACAGGGCTCAGTACTAGGATCGGTCTTCTTCAATGTCTTCATAAGTAACATTGCAGATAAAATGGAAGCGGAGGGAAGTTATGCCTTTTTGCAGATTATACCAAAATTTATAACAGGGTGGACAATCAGGAGGAAGTGAAAAGAATGTTTAGGGGTCTTGGAAATTTCAGGACTGGTCAAAATATGGCAATTGGGATTCAATGCAAAATGTGCAAAATTATGCACCTAGGGCATAGAAACCAGCAACTGAGTACAGGATGGGGAGAGGTACTGTTAGTCACTATGCAAGAAAAGGATCTTGGGGTTATCATATCTGATATCCTCAAAGTGGAGGACAGTGTGAAAAGGCAACGAGTAAGGCCAGTATGATGCTGGCATACATTGGGACAGTTATCTCTTGAAGGAAGAGGGATGTCTTGTTTTCACTGACTCGCTCACTGATGATACCCCCACCGGGAGTATTATGTCCAGTTCTGGAGGCCACACCTCAGAAAGGACACAGACAGGGTGTAGGCAGTCCAGAGGAGGGCATCTCAAATGGTGAAGGGGTTATACCAATATCCCTATGAGGAGAAACAGAGATCTCAACAAGTGCATCCTGAAAGAGAAGAGAATGAGAGGTGACATGATAGAAACCTACAAGTACTTCTCAGGGGTGAATAGGGTGCAGGAGGGGAGTCTCTTTCAAAGTAGGAAAAGCTCCAGAATCAGAGAACATGTGATAAAGACAGAGGGGGAAGTTAGAAGAATGTGAGGAAGTAGTACTTCACTGTGTAGAGCTGGATACCCCACAAACCTATATACCCTCATGCATGCTGCTCCACTCATTATTGCAGCATAAGGTACAACATATATTTCTTTACCACATTTTACGCTTGTTATTATGTGCTTTGGAACTGCTATTTGGTAGTGCTTGTGTGCCACCTACAGCTATTTGCCTTGTTGCAAGAGTCAGCACCTCTTATGAATCACTGTATTGTTACCCAAAACTAGCCTTAGTCAGCTTTACTCTTAGCAGTATGTACGTGCAAAACAAGTAATCATCTAGCTGTCCAAAGTGCTAACTGCCCACCAATAGAATTGTTGTGTTCGGTTCTTCTGCCTTTTTGGCAGAGTCCATTACCTAGTAACTTACTTTGTTATCTCTAGTATAAGAATGTAAGATTGTTTTTCACTGAGTTTGCATGATGACACCATGGTGTTCAGAAGTTTCCAAATTCCCAGCAGGTATGTTTTTTTCTGTATTTTATGGAATAAACTTTCCTCTGTGGCATCTGAGCTTCTGTGGCATGTTTTGCCAACAAGTCTAGAATCCTGCCATCTAACAAATTGGCAACTGCGGCAGGATCTGTTTGGACAGAACTGAACCATTACACCAAAAGGTGCATAGCAGGTGAATGAGATAGGGATCATGGTAAGTGTTGAAGCTTTCACCCCCATTCAACCAGCAGATGCTCAACCAAATAGGGCCTCCACATCAAGAAGGTGTGGCTGTCTAGCTGTAAGATTTTAGGTGAACCAGTAAGCCTTGGATTTTCAGTTAGTACAGTGAAGGGAAATCCCCAACACTGACCATTTATACTGAGCTCAAGTTAGACGTCCTACATTTCCTGTCCTCCCATGAAGGATGGGCTGATTTCATGAAGGACACAGCATTGCAGACTAATCCTGTACAGTATGTTGGCAGACTGCACACGGAGGTGAAGTCTGCAGCCAAGGAACATGACCAGAAATGTATTACAGTGGCTGCCTTGTGCACTTTGTTCCAAGTAATAGAATCTGAAGTTTTAGCTCTGAGAAAAGAGCTAGGTTCCAAATGCAGGGAAGTGGGTAAGCACCAGAAGGATTTGAAAAGAGATATTGAAAAGCTTGAGAAAGCGAAACTGGAGAAATTGAAACATGTTAGGCAGGAAAAGGATAAAGAAATCCTTAGGTTGTGGGAAGAAAATGAGAGGTTGCAGCATGATAAGATACATGTGTTGCAGCTGAATGGTTTACTTACGAGTGTGAATGCATCACTGAAGAGTGAGTGTGAGGAGTTGGAGCTATAGTTTGAGAGATGCCAGAGTGAATTGGAGAAGCAGAATAGGGAAGCACGCAATGTGAGCACCACATAGAGTTTTACAGGAACATGTCAGTAAGGGACAAGTTAAAGGTAATGGGTATCATTCGATGTGTAGAATTAAGATAAAAAAATTACGTCCGCAATTGGAAGTACTAAGGGGTCATGTAAGAGCTATGCTGTGTGCTCCGCCCATCACGCTGATGTCATCCTCGGATGGAGTTGGAGAGGATCTTTGGGGGATGAAGGCTGGCTTAGTCCCTTCTGTGACCCCCTCCTCCCCTACACCATGAGAGCAAGACTAGACTTTTCAGCTGTGTTTAATTTAAGCAGGAGGCCTGCTCCTGCCAAGGGGCTGAAGGAAGACCAGAAATTGAAAGAAACAATGGATGGAGAAACCCGCTCCTGTCCTGCAGTCCAGGGGTGATAGTCAAAAAAAAGGCACCAAGTTTAAACAGGAGCTGAGCCACAGATAAAAGCACAATGGTGCTCCTGCAGCCCAGTCAGACAGGATCATCGAGGGACAGGCTTGCTTAGTTCCCGATGGGACCCCCTCCCCCCTACGCTGACAGAGCAAGATTGGACTTTTCAACTGTGTTTAATTTAAGCAAGAAACCCAATCCTGCTTTGGGGCTGAAGGGAAACAAGAAACTGAAAGACACAATGGGCATAGAAACCCTCTCCTGTCCTGCAGTCCAGGGTGATATTTGTCCTGCCCACCGACACCCGCCCACTCACTTTTTTAAATGCTCACTATGAATGGTTTTTAAATGCTCACTAGGATTATTTTTTAAATGCTCACTATGATTGTTTTTTAAATTCTTGCTATGAATGGGTTCAAATGAGCAGGAGTGAGCTCATCATGCAGGGGTGGTGCAAAAAGGTTACAACGCTTTTCCTAAATTGTAATGAGATGATGATCTAAGTTATTTTATGCTATTGTGCTGATTTAGGCATGAATAACAGGGGCGTTTCTACATAAGCTTATGGGATGCTACCATAGAGCTGTGCAAGGAAACTGAGTCATTAGCTCACATTTACAGGGTAAACAGGAGGGAGTAAACTA
The DNA here is from genome assembly GCA_016271365.2 of Neoceratodus forsteri. Taxonomy (NCBI): domain Eukaryota; kingdom Metazoa; phylum Chordata; order Ceratodontiformes; family Ceratodontidae; genus Neoceratodus; species Neoceratodus forsteri. The sequence goes on from CM028129.1 coordinate 33,796,873, forward strand.
CTGGAAAAATATTTTGGGTAAGTTAGGAGGAAGGGGGGAAACCAGTAAAGAATGAATTATACAGGAGGAGAGAGAAAGCAGGGGAGGAGGACTCCTGACTTGGGAAGGGGAGTTCCAGGGGAGCACAGGGGACTGGGTAGAATAGTGGGATGCAATGGATGTGGGGCAGCAGTCTTCATGGTGATGCTGTGGAGGATAAGGGGCTGTCCAATGCATATAAGATAGAGGCAAACAGAGATGGTGATACATTGTCTGAGGGGTAACCGTTTACAATAGTGCTACAATAATAGCACCAGAAAACACAGTACAGTCTGTACAAAGCTACCATGGACAGTGATAGGGGATTAACAGCACTATGCAGAAGGCACTTCCCAGGTTGCTGTCCATGCTGCTAGTAGACAGCACATGGGCAGAGGAATGTAGGAGGTTGGCTGAGTTGCCCCCTTGGTGGGGGGGCTGAGGCATGGAGCAGCTCGGCAGAATGGTGGTCAAGACCAGAGTTCTTTCTAATCCTGGTCTCCCTTTTACTTCTTATGGCACATGTGTTTTTTCTTTTTTTTTTACAAGGGGCCGTGGAAACAGTATTCCATGGCCCCACAAGTTCCGTCTTTCCCCATGATCTGCTCCCCCACCAGGAATGATAATCTATAAGATCGGGGGTGCGGGGGGCAAAGCCTCCTGCATTGAGGGGTGTGGAGATGGAGCCCCTCACACAAAAACACATTACTTTTATTGTTTGCACTGTTTTGTGTGGCAGCATTCTATCTTACTGCTGTAGTGGAGAGCGCTGTCAATACAGCACTCTAGTGAATGGCACTGCTATTGACAATGCTCTTCTGACCCAGTGCCATCTGAGGTGGGAAGTGGCAAAACTGAGGTGAGCTGAAGGGAAGGGGGGACACTACAACTACATAGGCAATAGGAGAGAAGGGGGCTGGTGTCAGGGTGGGCTGGGGAGCAGAAGGAAGGTAATGCAGAAGGGAAGGGAGAGGATGGGGACAGGGAGGGTCAGGGGCCTGGCCAGGTTATGGGAAAATCAATGGATGGCAGGAGGTGTGGAGGAGGAGGATGAAGGTTCATAGGGCAGGCACCAGGGTCAGGTTGGAACCTTGAAAAATAGGGGCAAAGGAACTCCCACTGATGGAGGTATTAGTGGGACCAACAGTTACCTCGCCTTTAGTGGCTAAGATGGAGCATAGTGATCGGGGGAATTGGAGAGTGAAGCAAGTAAGGGCCATGGAGAAGGGAAGGGCAGTGGGGATAGGAGGCAAGGATAGGAGTGAACTAGTGGGCCAAGAGTCAGCCACAGGAAAGGAGATGGAGGGGTGGGAGACAGGGCACTGGGGTTAGGAAACATAGCTGAGGGGTTGGATAGAGGGGAGAGAGGTGGGAAAAGGCAAGAGAACACTGATAAGAGGGAGAAAAATGCCAAGGGGCAGCCACAGGAAAGGAGATGGAGAGGGGAAGTGATGGGACACTTGGGATAGGAAACACAACTAAGAAGCTGGATAGAGGGTTGGGAGGGGGCAAAGGGCAAGAAGACACCAATAAGGGGAGGGAACTGCCAATGGGTGGAGAACAGCAGTAGGCACTCCAGCAAAAGCAAATGGGGTAAACAGAGGTGCATATAGGTGAGGTGGGCATGAGGGTACTGTAGTGGGGAAGTAAAATGCCATAAGAAGGAGAAGAGTGAAACTATATGAGATACAGATAAGTGTGGAACCTTAGACAAAAAAGGGACTAAGAACAGTGTGGTCCTTATATCAGGGAACTCCATAACTGATGAAGTCAAGTGGGGGAATGGAAAAGGGGGGAAGATCTCTGTTAGGGCTGAGTGCATGCCAGCTGTGATGGTGCTCGAAGCCAAGCATTTTGTATACACCTTAGCCAAGAAACATAGGGGGACCCCCAATATCATGGTGCACCATGGGCACAAATGATCTTGGGAAGAACAGTGTACTAGAAGTACAAGGTAGGTTCAAGGAATTGGCAAGAATCTGTAAAGAGGAGGGGAGCACAGTCTCTTCTTCTAAAGTCCTACCAGTGCCAAAAGCTAGCAATGACAGAAAGAAAGAAATTGAGGATTTTAACTTTTGGCTGAGGAGGTGGTGTAAAGGAAATGGGTTTGGTCTGGTAGGAGAATGGGGTGGAATATGGGAGAACACAAATCTCTATGCACTGGATGGACTGCATCTGAGCAAGGAGGGCAATAGGGTCCTCAAAGGGAAACTGGATAGTTTCTTAAGGGACAGTCTGCATTTAAATTTAAACTGAACAGGGAGGGGTCAGCAGGGAATAGCCTAGCTAGCGCTCCCTGAAAATTGGGGTGAGTAGGGTAGTAGGGGATGGCAGTGGGAGAGGGAATATGTGGTGGAAGGGATTATCCGCTAAAGACAGAAGCTTGGGGAATAAAATGGTTGATTTAGAGGCCATAATGGAAGATGATGGTTAGACGTGGCTATAACTGGATTCTGGTGGTCAGAGCATCAGACTTGGGAGGTAAATAAATTGGGGTATAGGCTTTTTAGAAAGGACAGGGCTGGAAGAAAGGGGGTAGGATAGCACTATACATAAAGGAGGACATTAGGGCAACAGAAGGACAAGAGGAGCAAGGAGAGATGGAGGTCCTGTGGGTCATACTGGTAAAACAGTCTGGAGACTCATAAAGACTTGATGTGATTTACAGGCCTCCAATGCAGGGGGAGGAAGGGGATAGGCAGCTGTTGCAGATGGTTCAAAGGATGGCACTCAAGGGAGAGCTCCTGACAGTGGGAGACCTAGACCTCCCCAATGTGGACTGGGACATCCTGTCAGGATAATCAGCCAGTAGCAGAGAGATCCTTGATGCACTCCAGGGTGCTTTCCAGCAACATGATGATTAGGGAGGCCACCAGGGGTGATAACATACTGGATGTGGTCCTTGTCAAACATGCACTCCACAGGTCAGGCCTTCTGCTCCCTCAGTGCCATACCTTGAAGTGCAATATATGAACAGGAGACAAACAGGGCAACCCTTCTGTCTGTTTTGGAGTTTGAACACCTACTAGTCTCAAGTCCTGAGGTCAAATATGAACCCTTTTTACTAGCACATCCAGTTAACAGGATCAAATATCACACCCTCTTTGGGGAAATGCAGTTCAATACTTAACCCAGCGGGCACCCAACCTAGTTCACAATCCCCTCTTTTTGACTCAGTTGAGACCTAGGTACTTTTTCTTACCTTAGTGCATATGGTAACACACTGTGGGCACTTAACAGTTCTGTTAACCTTATCAACACTGTCCCAGCATTCCCATTCAAAATGAGAAAAAGACAGGCAGAATTTCAAGGAAAACAAAGATTACTACAATTAAAAAACATAGTAGGCAAAATACAAAACACAGAACATATATAACTGGGTTACAGTCATTTAAATTAAAAGAAACAATTTTAAACAAAACTGCCTTACACTGAATATGTTCTCCTACCTTGGTTTCTAGTAATAAATAGTGGGGGTTGATAACCTACTTCAGTAGAAGTGTCCTGGAGAGTGTCTCGTCAGGAGTCAGAATTAAAAAGCAAAAGCAATTTTTTCTTTCAGCCATCTGGTAATATATTCAGACAGTTCCAAATTCCCTGTGATGTCACAGCTCACAGTGATGCTAGCTGTGAGGTCACTCAAATCTGAATACTGAATTAATTGATCAGTGACAGGCATCCACATGTTGCTAAGTATCCCTCAAAAGAAAAAAATTGTATATATATATATTTATTTATTTATTTTTAACTAGTGAGCCTGCATTATTGGCAGGTCAGAATAACCCCTTTGATCTTCCCATGCAACTTCCTGATAAGCTATGTTACCTATTTGTGAAATATAACACGTATCAGTTAGAAGTTGCTTTTTCCTAATATGCCACAAAATGCATTCTGGTATCCTGGATTTAAAAGTAACTGGATGTTTTACAATTGTTACAACCTGGCACCTGAAGGAAGCCCTTAATTACAGTTTCCACTGGGTCATGGTGAGTGTAATTTTCTTTGCCATGCTTTTGAAATTCCAGCTCCCATAGTGCTGTTCTGCTGGCTGCCATATTGTCCCAGCAGAAGTTCACAGAACATACATTTATATCACAAATTTAATCATAACTAGTAGAGGGTTAACACGTCACACTTCTCCCTCCTAGACTGAACTTGGGGGAATCTATTCCCAGGCATGGGATGAGTTCCCAAATTCAAATTACTGCTCTGACATGATAACCTATCTGCATTTGTGTTTGCTGTCCCTGTCCTATGAATAACAGACATGTCATACCCCTGCAAGGCAAGGCTCCATCTTAAAAGCCTACCATTTGTTTTACCCATTTGTGACAGCCAAACCAGGGAGTTGTGATCTGTTTGTACTGCAAAGTGCCACCCGTATAGGTATGGCTCTAACTTCTTTAGTTCCCACACCATTGCAAGGCATTCTTTCTCCACTGTAGGATAAACCTGCTCCCTGGGAAGTAAATTCTTACTGAGGTACACTATTGGGTGACCTTTCCCTTGGTTAGAGCTTAGACTAAGTACTGCCCCAATGCCCACATCTGAGGTATCTGCCTGGATTACAAAGGGTTTACTATAGGCTGGACTGGCTAATACAGGAGCACTGCACAGTGCCTCCTTTAGCCGTGTAAAGGCTTGTTCACAGGATGGTTCCCAGTTCAGTTTCTTAGGCATTCTTTTCTTTAACAGGCCAGATAGGGGAGCTGCCAGGGCACTACAGTTTGATACAAATGTTCTATCGTACCCTGCGGTCCCTAGAAAACTCTGAACCTGCTTCTGTGTTTCAGGTCTAGGCCATGCCTCGATTGCCTCAATTTTTGCTTGATTAGGACAGAGCTGTCCCCAGCCTACTACATGCCTGCAGCCATGGCCACGTGGCACTTTCCAGCTTTTACAGTGAGCCCAGACCTCTGCATCCTGCCCAGCACTTCCCTAAGGTGGGAAAAGTGTTCCTTCCAGCTGGCACCGAAGATGGCAATACTCTTTCACCTGCCGGGTGAAGTTGAGCCAGTAGAAATTCTGGGCCAATCTCTGCATAGTTTGCATGATTTCCAGATGGCCAGACATGGGAATATCATGAGGAATCTTAAGCAACAACTCATGGTACCCTTGGGGAATGACAAGCTGCCTGTCCATCATCCCTCTCTCTGTCCCAATGTCCTCCGTATACAGCAGTCCATTGTCCCAGTAAACTTTATGTTTCGCATCACCTCCCTATGCTCCATCAGAGTCTGCCCAACCCCTCAGCCTCTCTAAACTAGGGTCATTTTTCTGAGCAGGTGCAAAATCTTTACACATTCCCAAGGTATGGGACAGGTCCCTTCCAGTTTCTAAACTAGGGTCCCTAGCTCTAACATCAGGGCATTCAGGGTCATTACCATCCCTAACCCTCTGACAATGGGCTACCCCTTCCTCCTTACAGTAACTTTCTGTAGCTGTTCTGTTAACTGCTACCTGGGGAATTTATATCCCTTCCCCCATTTTACTATTCTCCGTATCAGGAGACACAGGCTGTGGAACCAGCCTCCCAGTATTTTCCCTAGAGGCTTCTATGGGGTCCATGGAACTACACTTTACCTTTGCTGCTTGACTGTGGGTAACTGCACACACCATCCCCTTTTGTAGATTGTTCCCAATAATCACATCCAGGGCAAGATTTTCAGCCACTGCAATTTTTTGCACAGTCTCTCCTGTCTCACTCCAGTCCAGGAGAAACATAGCAAGTGGCAGCATTTTCTCCTCCCCACTGAATCCCTGTACTGTAACAAACTGATCAGGTATAACCTGTTGAGGCTCAACCAAATCCCCTTTTAGCAAAATCAGGGACCCGCCCCCGTGTCCCTTAACCCATCGGTCTGCACCCCATTCACAGTAACTGGGTGTATGCTTTCAGGGATACTCAAACTCACCTCTTTCCCAGCACCACTTTGTGCACTCTGCCTTTTTAGGACATGCCTGGCAATATGTGCCTGGCTACAATACTGTAGCCAACCCAGCCCTCGAGCACCCAGTGAGCGCAGGGGCTCCGAGCCGCCTGCATGCAGGCGGCGACGCAGCTTGAGTTTGGGAACCAGGAGGCTGGGAGAGACAGCCAACAAGCCGACCCAGCCCTCGAGCACCCAGTGAGTGCAGGGCTCCGAGGCCGCCGAGGCGGGTAGGTGGCGACCGCGAAGCCGAGTTTGGGAACCTGGAGGCCGAGAGAGACAGCCAGCAAGCCGACCCAGCCCTCGAGCACCCAGTGAGTGCAGGGGCTCTGAGCCACCGGCGGGCGGGCGGTGACCGTGAAGCTGAGTTTGGGAACCAGGAGGCCGGGAGAGACAGCCAGCAAGGTACGGGAAAGCTGCGACCAATCGGGAGGCGAGCGCTACATCAGCCTTGCTTCCGATTGGTCCTGCTTCTCCATTGACTTTTGCTACAGCTTGCACTGCTGAAGACTGACCGGGTTTACTGGGTTTATTGTTAATCTCTCAAAAAAGAGCTGTTTTTACAATTTTCTGTTTAAAAATCTATATAAATGTTGTTTTTGTGTAAGGACTAAGTGATACAGTCTTTTGGTGGGATCTCTGTTGGGCTAGATGCAAAGGTGCTGTCCCCCCCCACAGTCTTTTGTTGTGCAAAGTTTTTTAGCACCTAATTGCAGAATTCTTTTTTTTATTACTGCAATAGTGCTTTTCTGACTGGCCTCTCCTCTGTCTCCTCCACTGTAGCCGACCCAGCCCTCGAGCACCCAGTGAGTGCAGGGGCTCCGAGCCGCCGGCGGGCGGTGACTGCGAGGCCGAGTTTGGGAACCAGGAGGCCGGGAGAGACAGCCAGCAAGGTACGGGAAAGCCGCAAAATCTTTGCCCGCCCCCCTTCCCTCTTCCTGGGTGTTTCTTTTATACACACCTTCCCGCCAAATCTCATTTCCCAGCCCTTAGTTCACCTCCTAGCCAATAACCTAGCACCACTCCCCCTATTGCCTTTGGTATTCCTAACCCTAGCTACCAACCATCATGCTGTTGCTCCTGCTACTGCTCCTCTGCCTTTCGCCTATGTCACACCTTGATGATGTTGCCGCACCAGCCCTTGACCTAGAGGTTATGGCTGCCAGTCAGTCTGACCTCCCTCATGCAACCCCTGTGGATGTCCTTCATTTCCTCAAGTATACCTTACCGTTGCTTTACCAAAATCCTTGGGGTATCCCAGAAAAAGGCTCACAACCAGTTTTGCACCTCCTTTATCCCAGGCTCCATTCATGGCCCTTCAATGCCCCCCTACTTCTGTCCATCAAGCTGGTACTTTATGATATTATAACAAGCCATAAGGCAGGCCCGTTATTCTCTGATCACTGGACCCGGAGTAAGAAGAGAAAGCCCTCTGTCTGTTCCTTCCTCCTATCTCTTGAAACACTTACCAAACTATTGTTCTTTCTGCTTATCTGTGCTGGCACTGTTGAACTCAGTCCTGGACCCCTAGAAGGCTTCACCTCACCAACAGATCTAGTCTCTATGAAAGGCCTAAGCTTTCTCCACATCAGTGTATGCAGCCTTTTAAAAAAGTTCTCACTAATACAAGCCTGGGTTGCCCATACCCTGCCAGACTTTCTTATATTCTCTGAAACGTGGCTTAAACCAGCAACAAATGACAGTGAAATAAGTATACCTAATTACCAGCTTTTCAGAGCAGACCGTCCATCCAGGGGTGGTGGTGTGGCCATTTATGTTAACTCAAATATCTCTGCTTCCTGCCTCAATATTTCATCTCAGCCTAAAGAATTGAATGCCTATCCCTTAAAATATCCCTTCCCAACATGTCAGCCTTTCAACTGGTTGGCTGCTGGACCCCCCTCTGCCGGACTTAAACTCCTTACCCACCTGGGGACTATAACTAAACTGGGTCCTGAGGATACCATTATTCTAGGCGATTTGAATTTTAACTGGCTATCAATGTTTCTGCACCCTAGTATCCTTCTGTGACTCCCATGGCTTTACTCAACTAATAAATGAACCAACAAGGATTAACCTAAAAACAAAAGTAACAGCACCTTACTTGATGTTATGTTAGTTAATAAGCCCCATCTACATTCACACGCTGAGTGCTATTCAGTGCTATAAGTGATCACTGCCTCATAGCTGGTATAAGATCTTCAATCAAGCTACTAACCCTGCAAAATTCCTCCCAAGAAGGTCTAAAAGAACTTTAACATTGCAGAGTATCTCCAAAATCTGTGTCACTCCAAACACTGGCAAGAATTCTACCTCTCAGCTTCTGTGGAGTCAGCACTGCAGGTGCTAAATGACATAATCTTAAGGGCTCTCAATACATATGCACCAGTCACCAGTGTCAGAATTAAACGCAAATCTTGTCCCTGGTTCTCTGCTGAACTTAAATCTGCACTGCTTGCTAGAGACAAGCTCTGGAAAAAGGCAAGGAAGAACAAAGATCCAAGCGACTGGGTACAATTCAGACAAGCCAGGAACAGCTGACTAAAAAGTGAGAGATGCTAAGGCTGCCTTCTATACAGCAGAGCTGGATGCCACCTACCACAACCCAGTCAAATTCTGGGGGCACTATCAAGGGAATCCTAGGGCAAGACTCTAGCACCTCTTTACCATCTCAAGTGAACCTCAACAATGTGATCATTACTGACAAGTATGAAATTTTAGATGCTTTCAATAATCATTTTACTACAGCAGGCCTAGCTTTTGACTCATCTCCAGCAAACTTGTGCGCTCTCAACTTACTCTCCATTCCACTGAAGCTCAGAAGGCTACCTCTACATTTTCTTTCAAGCCAATTTTATTAAAACAAGTAGAAGACCTACTGCTCCGCCTGGATACAACTAAAAGCGCTGGTGCAGACTCTCTGGACCCTTTCTTTTTTAAAATTGCACTGCATGCCATTGCAGCCCCCCTAACTCACCTCTTCAACATGTCCTTATCTACTGGCTCTATTCCTTCTTTGTGGAAGACAGCACAGGTGTTTCCCCTCCTTAAAGCAGGGGACCCCATGGATCTCATCAACTACAGGCCTATTTCCATCCTTCCAGTGCTGTCCAAGATGTTAGAGAAACTGGTAAGCATCCAACTAAATGACTACCTCAATGCTAACAACCTCCTTAACCCTGCTCAATCTGGGTTCAGAGCCATGCATAGCACCATTTCTGCCTTAGCAAAAGCTACAAATGACTGGCAGACTGAACTAGATAAGAAAAATAATATCTGTGCTGTATTTCTGGATTTAAGTAAAGCATTCGATACTGTGGATCATGATCTTCTAATCTCCTGACTGCACTCCCTAGGCCTAGACCCTATCTCTTTAAATGGTTCAAATGCTACCTCTCTGGTAGGGTGCAGCAGGTAAAAGTGAAGGCAACCTTTCTTCCTCAAAACCACTCTTAAGAGGAGTTCCTCAAGGCTCCATCTTGGGCCCTATCCTCTTTACCATCTACATCAATAACATTGACTCAGGCCTCACAAATTCTAATGTTCACCTTTTGCAGATGACACTGTCCTTTATGTAAGCAATCCATCACCAAAAAGGCCTATGTTCTACTACAAGCTGACTTCTCCTTACTGCAACACAAATTACTTGAAAAAGCTTCTATTAAATGCCAAGAAGACTAAAGCTATGTTCATCTCCACCAGTACCTACTCACGAACATTCTTCCCCAATTTTCTACCGTCCTTGGTGAGAGCCTTGATTATGTAGATAAATTCAAATATCTGGGGTTTGGATTGACAACATGCTTGATTTCACCCAGCACATTGAAGAGCTCCTGAAAAACTAAGGCAAAGGCTTGGCCTATTCTTCAGGATCAAACATTTTCTAAACAGAGAATCTAAGCAGAGATTAATCCAGGCTTCATTTATATCCCTCCTTGATTACGCAGACTTCCTATATGGCCACTGCTCCCTGTCCTACCTAAATAAACTGGATACCCTGTACCTTAGAGCTCTAAGGTTCATCACTGACCTTCCTTTCAGTACCCACCACTGTTCTCTCTATGCTGCAGTTGGCTGGACATCCCTACATCACAGAAGGAACAAAAATGCTGCTCTTTGGATATACAAAGCTCTGACAAATAAACTACCATCCTACATTTCTGATTGTTTCTCTCTTGTTACTCCAAGGCCATATGCCCTAAGAAGCAATAACCTCATCTTGCTGAATCTACCTAAGGCATGTACCCGACATGGAAGGGCTGCAATCAACTACTTTCTAGCACACATCTGGAACTCTCTACAAAAGACCCTGAAGCTGAACACTTTCATTCCTGTAGTCTCCTTCAAAAAAGCTGTACATAAATCTTTTCCCAGAGATATGCAACTGCTTCCACAATTCCTAGCCTCTTCAGACCCCTTTTCACCCCTGCCCCCATTATATTTCCCCCCCCTTATCTGTTCATGCATTCATCCATTAACTTCTATATTATCTACCTCCTAAACCCCTACTCATTACTTTTTTTTTTCTATATTTGTTCTGGTGCCCAATACCACTGTTTACTTGCCTGGTATATATGTGTATATTATTGCATTTGTTCATTCTTTGTTGTTTATTCTTAAAAAAGTCTTTGTTACTGTACTCATTCTATATTTGTATATTTGTGAGTTTAAACCATTTTGTTGTTTATGACCAATCAGGTCCATCTTGTAAACGAGCTATGCTCAATGATGTTTGCCTGAATAAATAAAAGATTTTGATTGAATATACCCAGGTTGTTTGCAAAGCCAACAATCATTTCTTGTATCAGGCACATATTTTCTTTGTAACCTGGGGCTATTCGCTTTTTGTGGAGGCAGTGAGGGTTTTAGCTGCCCTGAAGGTGTGCTTTTCCCTTTCTGCACTGCCACGCATGCCCCACTCCCTCTCAGAGCAGGTCTACTGCTGGCATAGCGGTCTGAGAGCTCAACAGTCTCCTGCACTGTTTTTGGATCTCAGTCCTCTAGCCAGGATTTCAGCTGTGCTGGACAAGCCCAAAAGATCTGCTCTAAAAGTACAACATTCTCAATTTTCTGTACAGAGTCTGCTTGTATCCCTTCCCACCAATGTTTTAAAAACTGATGTTGTTTAGTGGCTAGCTCCTCGTAGCGCATATCAGGACTTCTCCTCACTTACAGAATTTAACTCTGTATGCTTCTGCTGTCAAATCATGTTTTTTAAACGTGCAGTTTACGTTTGCTATAATCATTAAATCCCTTAATTAGAGTTTCCACTGGGTCATGGAGAGTGTCATTTCCCATAACACACTTTTGAAATTCCAGCTCCCATAGTGCTGCTCCCAGTTAATCTTCTTAGGCTTTCTTTTCTTTAACAGGCCAGACAGGGGAGCTGCCAGGGCACTGTAGTTTGATACAAATATTCTATAATACTCTGCAGCCCCTAGAAAACTCCAAACCTACTTCTGTGTTTCAGTTCTTGGCAATGCCTCGATTGCCTCAATTTTTGCTTGATTAGGACAGAGCTGTCCTGGGCCTACAACATGCCTGCAGCCATGGCCACGTGGCACTTTTCAGCTTTTACAGTGAGCTTGGCCCTCTGTATCCTGCCCAGCACTTCCCTAAGGTGGTACAAGTGTTCCTTCCAGCTGGCACTGAAGATGGCAGTATCGTCCAGGTATGCCATGGCGTACTCCTCAGCAACAAGTAACACGTGGTTCGCCAACTTTTGGAAGGTGGCAGGGGCATTCTTCATTCTGAAAGGCATTACTTTAAACTCAAATAAACCTATCAGAGTGATGAAGACTGACCTCTCCCTAGCTCTGGCAGTTAACTCCACCTGCCAAAACCGTTTCATCAGGTCAATAGTGGTAAGGTATGTCACCCCTCCCAACTTGTCCAGTAGTTCATTCATCACTGGCATTGGGTGGGCGTCCAACTTTATGATTACGTTGAGTCCACAATAGTCCATGCAAAAATGAGTAGAGCTTTCAGGCTTGGAAACAAGGACTACGGGTGAGGCCCAGGGGCTGTGGGATTTCTGGATTACCCTTAAATACAGCATTTCCTCCACCTCCCTCCTAATGTCTTTTTGAACAGCGTCTTGACACCTGATATGCTGTGCACCGTATGGGTGCTTGCATCCCTGTCTCTACATCATGCGTCACTGAGGAGTTTAGTCCAGGCTTGGTGCTACACAATGGGGCAAAGTTTGCTAAAACCTCGCTTACTTCCTGAATTTGGCCCGGGGTCAACTGGGCAACATTTTAATTGCCTCTACAGAGGACTCCCACTTTCTTTCTTCTAGTAACTCCAGAAGAGGGTCTTCTTTATCCATCCCCCCCCAGGACTACACACTGCAAAGACCATGTCAACCCTGTTTGCATATGGCTTCATCATGTTGACATGGTACATTCTTTGGGTATGTCTCCTGTCAGGCAGTTCTATAATGTAATTTACATCATTCACCAGTCAGGCTACTTTGTATGGTCTTTCCCCCTCAGCCTGCAGCTTTTCTTTCCAGACTGGGATAAGGACCATCACCTCCTGATCCACAGTATACGAGCGAGTTCTGGCTCTGTGATCATGCCATACCTTTTGCTTTTGCTGGGCAGCTGCCAGGTTGCTCTGGGCTGTTCCCATAAGATCCTTCAGCTTTGCCTTAAGCTTATGGACATAATTTACTATGAGAGTTCCCTGGGTGGTGTGTTTGCCTTCCCAGTCCTCCCGTATCAAGTCTCGTGACCTATGTACCCTACGTCCATATAAGAGCTCAAAGGGGGAAACCCTGTTGACTCTTGGGGCACCTCCCTGTATGCGAACAACAGGTGGGGAAGGTATTTATCCCAGTCCCTCCCATGCTGTTCAGCAAATGCTTGGAGCTTGGGTACCACTGAATCTTTCCACAAGCCCATTGTCATGCGACTCTGCACCACCACACACTTCTCCCACAAACATTTAATCAGGTTCCTCAATCGGTGATAAATTTCTGCAGGAACCCAACATGGGAGAAAATCCCTAGCAAGGCATCTGCCACTTTGTCTGTCCTCAGTGAGGATACGGGCGACTGCCATTGGGTACCGGGTGGCATAATCTATCACTGTTAGGATAAACCTCTTCCCCGAGGAGCTGTGGGTATTCAAAGGCCCCACAATATCCATTCTTACCCTCCCAAAAGGCTCTGCCACTGTGGACAAGGGAATTAGGGCTGCTTGGGTTTTTCTGCCTGCCATCCCTATTTCTTGACACTGGTGACAAGACCTGCAATACTCCTTCACCTGCTGGGTGAAGTTGAGCCAGTAGAAATTCTGGGCCAATCTCTGCATAGTTTGCATGATTTCCAGACGGCCAGACATGGGAATATCATGAGCAATCTTGAGCAACAACTCATAGTACCTCTGGGGAATGACAAGCTGCCTGACCATCATCCCTCCCTCTGTCCTAACGTCCTGCATATACAGCAGTCCATTGTCCCAGTAAACTTTATGTTTTCTGTCACCTCCCTGTGCTCCATCAGAGTCTGCCCAAGCCCTCAGCCTCTCTAAACTAGGGTCATTTTTCTGAACAGGTGCAGAATCTTTACACATTCCCAAGGTATGGGACAGGTCCCTTCCAGTTTCTAAACTAGGGTCCCTAGCTCTAGCATCAGGGCATTCAGGGTCATTGCCATCCCTAACCCTCTGACAATGGGCTACCCCTCCCTTCTTACAATAACTTTCTGTAGTTGTTCTGTTAACTGCTACCTGGGGAATTTCTACCCCCTTCTCTTTTACTATTCTCCCTATCAGGAGACACAGGCTGTGGAACCAGCATTCTAATGTTTTCCACAGAGGCTTCTATGGGGTCCAGGAAACTACAATTTACCTTTGCTGCTTGACTGTGGGTAACTGCATGCACCATCCCCTTTTGGAGATTCTTCTCAATAATCACATCCAGGGCAAGAGTTTCAACCACTGCAACTTTTTGCAGTCTCTCCTGTCTCACCCCAGTCCAGGAGAACAATAGCAAGTGGCAGCATTTTCGCCTCCCCACTGAATCCCTGTACTGTAACAAACTGATTAGGTATAACCTGTTAAGGCTCAACCAAATCCCCTTTTACCAAAATCAGGGATCCACCGGTGTCACTTAACCCATGGGTCTGCACCCCATTCACAGTGACTGGGTGTATGTGCTCCCTCATGTTTACTGGCATGTTTTCAGGGATACACAGACAACTCACCTCTTTTCCAGCACCACTTTGTGTACTCTGCCTTTTTAGATCACTGTCTGGCAATATGCCAGGTTGTTTGCAAAGCCAACAATCATTTCTTTTATCAGGCACATGTTTTCTTTGTAACCTGGGGCTGCTCGCTTTTTGTGGAGGCAGTGAGAGTTATAGTTGCCCTGAAGGTGTGCTTTTCCCTTTCTGTGGCACTGCCACACACACCCCACTCCCTCTCAGAGCAGGTCTGCTGCTGGCATAGTGGTCTGAGAGCTCAACAGCCTCCTGCACTGTTTTTAGATCTTGGTCCTCTAGCCAGGTTTTCTTCTGTGCTGGGCAAGCCCAAAAGATCTGCTCTAAAAGTACATCGTTGTCAATTTTCTCTACAGAGTCTGCTTGTTTCCCTTCCCACCAACATTTTAAAAACTGATGTTGTTTAGTGTCTAGCTCCTCGTAGCTCATATCAGGGCTTCTCCTGAGCTTACAGAATTTTAATCTGTGTGCTTCTGCTGTCAAATCATAATTTTTAAACAGTGCAGTTTCAAGTTTGCCATAATCATTAAAGCCCTTAATTATAGTTTCCACTGGGTCATGGAGAGTATAATTTCCCTTACCACACTTTGAAATTCCAGCTCCCATAGTGCTGTTCTGCTGACCGCCATATTGTCCCTGCAGAAATTCACAGAACACACATTTATATCAAAAATATAATCATAACTAGTAGAGGGTTAATACGTCACAGTCCTCACCAATGGGGAAAGTTTGGAAGAGGTTGTTGTGGGAGAAAGCCTAGGTACAAGTGACCACAATACAGTGAGATTTAGGGTAAGGATAGGGAGGGGAACAAAATGGACCAACACAAGGGTTCTAGATTTCAGGCATCTGGACTTTGACCGAATGAGGGAAATATTCAGTGAGGAAATGGAAGGAAAGCAAGAAACAAAGGACGTGGAGGATTTATGGAAGTCTATAAAGGGGGATTACTGAAAGCCACTGAAATCTGCATAAA
Source organism: Neoceratodus forsteri (assembly GCA_016271365.2). Classification (NCBI taxonomy): domain Eukaryota; kingdom Metazoa; phylum Chordata; order Ceratodontiformes; family Ceratodontidae; genus Neoceratodus; species Neoceratodus forsteri. The sequence goes on from CM028129.1 coordinate 33,812,024, forward strand.
GAAGATATGGAAGAACAAAAAAAGATTGAGGCCACTCTGGTTTACCAGAGAGGTGATAGGAATGATTAGGGAAAGAAAAAGGCATTCAGAAAATATATGAGAATTCAGAAAAGGGAGACTCAAAGAGGAAAGCTGAGGATAGTTGGGCAGATAATTGGTAGGGCAAAAGCAAATACAGAGAAGAGTACTGTTAGGCAGGCCAAAAGGGGAGATAAAACCTTTTTTAGGTATGTGGGAGAGAAGAGAAAGGTGAGGCACGGGATAGTACGAGTGATGGGGGAGGCTAAAGGAGGAGTTGGCAACATTGCAGGTAAGGCTATTTAACTTGTCACTGGATTCAGGGTGGGTGCCAGGAGACAGGAAGAGGGCTGATGTGGTGTCAATACATAATGGGGCAGCAGAGAGGAGGTGGCGATTTATCATCCAGTCAGCCTCACCTTGGTGATGGGTAAGGTAGTAGAGGTACTGATAAAGGAAAGGGTGGTAAAGTACCTGGTAGACAGTAGATTGCAGGATGACAGACAACATGGCTTTGCAAATGGGAATAATGTCAAATGAACCTAACAGAGTTTTCTGATTGGGTGACAAAAGTTGTCGATCGAGGGGGCAGTGGACATGGCCTTCAACACGGTCCCCCACAGAAGGCTGGTAAGTAAGCTGGAAAGCTTAGGAGTGGGATGGGGTATAACGAAGTGGGTGGAAAACTGGTTGAAGGACAGAAGTCAGAGGGTGGTGGTGTAGAGGGTGCATTCCAAGGAGAAGAGGGTGACAAGCTGGGCACTCCAGGGGTTGGTGCTGGGACCCATTCTTTTTAATATCTACATCAAAGACATAGCAGAGGGACTAGAGGGGAGGGTGTGACTGTAGAGGATACAAATATCTGCAATAGGGAGGACACCCCAGGGGGTGGAGGCAACGAGGAAGGACCTGAGGATTCTGGAAAGGTGGTCAGAAATACTGTATGGTAGCTGAGAGTTAATGTCAACAAGTGTATGGTTATGCACATGGGGAGAAAAAACCCGCAAGCTGTATACACACTGAGAGGGGTAGAAATAAAGCCAACTGAGTAGAAGAGGGATCTGGTGATAATAATTTTAAGCAACCTTAAGGTAGGTAATCAATGCAGCAAGACAGTGGCAAGGCAAATAGTATGCTGGCATGTATAGGGAGGGGCATAACAAGCAGAAGAAGAGAGTTACTGATGACTCTATAAAACAATAGTGAGACCTCACTTGGAATATGGAGTCCAGTTCTGAACACCTCACCTATGCAAGGACATAGATGGGATTGAAAGGGTTCACAGAAGGGCAACCAAGATGGTGCACAGTACAAAGGGGAAGCCCTATGAGACGAAGTTGAGGGAATTGGACCTGTACCCATTGGAGAGTAGAAGAGAGAGGGGTGACATGATAGAAGCATTTAAGTATATGAAGGGGATTAATAAGGTGAGGAATGGAAGCTTATTCACAAGGATAGGACCAAAATTAAAGGTCACAGTCTAAGAATAGAAGGAGGAAGATTTAAGAGCAATGTGAGGGGGTGTTACTTCACTGAGAGGGTGGTGGAATCCTGGTACAGACTACCAGAAGAAGTGGTGGGGGAAGAATCGGTGAAAGGATCCAAGATGGCATGGGACTGACATAAGGGACTAACAAAGGGGCAGAGTGGGCTGTCCCTTGGCAGAGGCGATGAGTTGGGGGGGATAATGGGGCAGACTCAATGGGCCACCAAGGTCCTTTTCTGTCACCACATGTCTATGATTCAATGACAACAACATGGATGAGGATGGTCCTTGGGACTCTAGAGTGTTGAGGCCTCACCCACCAGTGGCCGCCTTGAACAAGGACAAGAAGGAAGTGAAAACCTGATTGTGAAGGCAATCTCAAAACAGGCCAAAGTGCTGAAACAAGCAGACAGCGACATGCTGTAGAAAGAGGTGGAACAACAGACACTCCTTCAGGGCATGGCTAAAGCCACAGCCGAGGCATTCACTAGAACCATGGTCAGGCAGGGAATGTAGGGGACGGCCCTGGTGCCCTGCAGTCTGCACAAGCCAGCCAAAACATTACAGACAGTATTTATTTATTTATTTATTTTATTTTAGTTTTTGTTGCCCGGGTAAGTGCACTAGACAAATCCTGCCTATTTTCAGGCATGACCTGGGGAAGGGGGATACAGATGAATGCCAACTGACCTTGAACCAGATTAAGCTGTTGGTGGTATTTTTTTTAGTGAATGAGGGAAATTTGGCCAGGACACTGGGGAAATTCCCCTACTGCATTGTTGGCAGTAGGGGGCAAGTGGCTGAGTTGAGTCATTGTTGGCTCAGACTTGGTGGAAGACAGTCAGAATGGAGCTCGGGGAGCAGTTTCACTGTGTTGGACAACCTGTGGATTCTAAAACTTTGTTTGAAACTCGTATTGTAGATACTACTATTGAGGAAGGAGAGCTATTCATCTCAACGGAAGATTTGTCATTAAGTGAAAACCCTTCAGTAGCTGTGGCTACTACGAAAGTCTCTGAGGGGCAGCAGGCAATACTGGAGAAAAAGTTAGCGGAACTCGCTCGGGAACATGAGCAGGTGAAACTACAATTGGCTGCTTATGAAGGAAAAAACTCCCCTACGATAGCGGGGTCAGATACGAGCATTCTACGGGAACAGGAGTTTCCAACCATGTCAGGAATGGTTTCGAGGAAAGGTGCATTGGATATAGATTCTGTGCAAACCCCTAATTCAAAGTGTTTGGCTGGCATTAATGAATCAGGTTCGATTCAGTGCCCAGAGCCAGAATTAGGAGGCCATTCAGCTACAGTTGCTCCCATGCCATCTCCAGTTGCTATGGAGACATTTGAGAACCCGGAAGTGCCTGCTGCGAAGTCTAGCAGCTCCGTTTGCACTGAACACGGTCAGACATTGTCTAAAGACTCGGGATTTGTGTTCAAAGCCATTCTTCCTCATGCCTTTATGGAGCCTTAGCAGTCCGAGGTAAGCTGTATATTTCAAACTGATCCTTGCATTCAGACTGAAGTGTCGGAATTTTCATTTTTAAAATGAGCGGCTGCCCATTGTGAAAAAGTGGGTGAGGAAGGGAAAGAAAAATGAGCAGCAGTATTTTCTGCTACACGGAACTTGGGGATTCAATTAGGGGTGCAGACTGTCTCGGAGGCCCCAAGAAATGACTCTGTACCTACAGCTGAACAGGATGTTCCTATATTGCATCCCTTATCTGTGGATAGTTGGACTCCTCAAAATGCTTTAAGTGCTGCAGGCTGGTCTTTTAACAATGGCTCATGGCGCCCTACACCTGACTGGAACCCTAAGCTAAATTTTTCGCAAAACGAGCCTTCATGGAGTCCAAAGATCTCTGCATTACCTAATACAACTGATATAACGGAGATGGGAAAAAGGGAACCACAGCCTTCCCAGGAACAGGTTTAAAATCGTCCTTCTGAGGTTTTGATTGACTTAAGTACAGAGCAAGATACTAATACAGGAAAAAATGTTGTTGAAACAAGTAAACCATTAATGTCTGAGTTATTTTCCAAAATAAAAAAAGAAGCAGCTCCACGAAGAAATGCAGTAAGGTTAAGGTATAAGGGAGGTCTAGAAGTGAGACCCGATAGGCATTATGTTGGGAAATGTCTGTTAAAAGAATCTTTGCATTTCTCTCCCCGGGAGGTTTTCGCATTTATTAACATCTCTGGTGAGGATAATTTTGATGTCAGTTTTCGCTCCGCCTATGCCCTGGATTTATTTTGGGAACGTTATAATCAAGTAAAATTTTCCCCCCTGTGGACCCCATTTCTAGTAATTCCTTTGATAAAACCACTAATCAAGTTTGTCACTATCATGTTCAGAAATGAAGGAGTGCATATTGATGATATATTGTATTGGTTATCTTAAAAATGTGACATTTTAAGTTCTCCGGAAGCCATTTTAGATGACCAACAGTTTTGGATGGGGGGTTGGAGATTTAAGATAAAGCTTAGACAGACTGATACTGGAATTTTACATATTCCAAACTCCTTTTTGTTAGGTCGAGATAGAGGGGTTTGTTTTTATGCTGGGCAACCTAAGACATGCTATAAATGCGGCTCTGGGACACACTTATTTAGTTCATGTGACAAGCCTCATTGCGACAATTGTGGAGAGACTGATCATATTGCTTTCCAATGCATGAATCATACAAAATTTGATCTCTGCGAAGACACAGGCCATGTTTTCTTGGAATGTGTGTGGGCTGTGAAAAATGAAGCCTCTGTTAGCAGTCCTGATCTCTTCATACAAAAAGCCCAAGATTTGGCCTCAGGGGTGGTTCTGGTAAATCATGTTTCGGGTGGTGAAATGGATGTCCCTGTTTCGCAACCTTTGATAGAAGAATCTGATATTCCTTCAGAAGATGCTCCAGTAGATAACTTACCCATGACATCTCCAGTTTTTTATACTGAACAACAGGAGAATTTCCCTCAAGAGCCGGTTACTTTAGTATTGCTTCAGGTGAGAAGGTCCTCCAGGAATCTAAAACCTCCTTTAGTGGCCCCTTCTTCTGTGGATATGGATATCAGCAATCCCTTTGAGGTATTATCATTTCAATGGGGTGATTCAGTTATGGAGTGTCAAGAACTCGACTCTCAACCTGTAAGGGATAGCCCCCCTTCCCCTTACGTGGTACAGGAAGGCTATAAAAGTAAAAAGAAAAAAAGGCAGAAAAAAGATAGTTAACTACCTAATGTTTCCAACTGGCTTGCTTTAATTTGGGTTCGATAAATGTCCATAGTTTATTAAACTTCAAAAAAAGGCAGGTTGTTTTTGATTATGTACATACCAATCCTTTGGATAACTGTTTGTTGCAGGAAACTTGGGTATATACAATCAATCAGACCAGAAGTTTTCAAAAAGAATGGTATTGGGGTCCTTCATATTAGTCGTTTGGACAACAATCAGCCGACGGTTTGGATTTCCTTTTCAACTCTTACACATTTTCTTTGATAAAATTGATGGATTTGATTCCAGGGAGGCTTATGATTTTAGATGGGGTATGGAGATCTATGACTTGTAGATTTATTAATGTGTACTGTTCACAAATTAAGGCTGAACGGGTGGCACTATTTCAAATGATAAAACCTTTTTTAATAACCTCATTTGAAATTTTCCTTTGTGGAGACTTCAATTGTGAGCTGAACCCAAGTGGGACAACTTCAAGGGATTTAAAAAAACAAAAAATATACTGTGACACTCATGCATTCAGATCTCTAATACAATCATCTAGGTTAGTTTTGGGCAGTAATCACCAGCAGGGGGGCCCTCAATTTACTTATAAGAAAAAGACATACACCTCAGTTATAGATTATATGTTTCTATCAAATTATATGCCCTTTTCATTTTATACAATTCCAGTTTCCTTTTCAGACCATTTATTACTTAAATGCAAATTTTCTTCTGGTTCATTTCCTCAGTGGCAGAAATCCCGGTGGAAGCTGAGTGCTCCTTTATTATGGTCCCCTAGAGTGCTTCATAAGATTGGCACATTACTTAAAGCATGGCTGTCAGTTTCCTTTCTGTATGAAGATGTAGGACAATGGTGCAGGGATACAAAAAATGATCTGTGTAACTTATTAAAGAATCAAGGGAGATCTGAGGAAAATTTTAGATTTCTTAGCTATTTAAAACTTAGCTAACAACTGTATTATTTATTTTCTGTCACTAATACTTCCAAATATGATTACTCTCTACAGATTCAGACTTTAAAACAGAAAATGCAACAGGTGCAATATAACAGGAAAAACTTCACAAGTTCTTCTTCAATATGGTTTAAAAAAACAGCCTCATGGTGATTCCTTTGAAGCCTTTAAAAAATACAAAGCCAATACCTCCTTAACTGCATTGATAAATCAGGAGGGTAGATTGGTGGAGGACACTGAGGAGGTACAATGGATTGTTAAGGATTTTTTCTTGTCTCATGCTCCCACAGCGCCTCCTAGTGAAGAGGAAATGATGCAATTTTTGACTTTAATAAAAATTCCGGATTCTCATTTTGATACATCCTTGTTATCTGGAAAAATTACGAGATTAGAAATTGATGCAGCCATTAAATCTCAAAAGTCCAGTATTTCACCTGGACAAGATGGCTTAACCTCAGAGCTGTATAAAGCTTTTCCCTCTGAGTTTTCACAATGCTTAGAATTGGTTTTTAATTTTTTTCCTATCCACAGTGGTTTTTTCTGTTTGGTTCTCTGAAGGACTAGTAATTTTTCTTTATAAATCAGGGAATAAAACACTGATTGAAAATTGAAGACCTATTACGATTTTAAATACAGACTATAAACTTTTCACGGGAATTTTGAATAATAGGCTGAAACATTATGCAGTCACGGTACTTTCCCCTTATCAATACTGTGGATTGCCGGGAAGGAAAATCCAACATGCTCATATTATCCTTTGTGATCTAATTGAGTATGCTGGTCTAAAACAATAATTGGGCTGTATTGTATCAGTAGACCAAAAGAAGGCTTTTGACAGGGTAAATCATCCATTCTTATTTATGACCCTAAGGCATTATGGTATTCCTGCTGTAATAATTAGTTGGATAAAATCACTCTATGCAGGGGCTGTTATTCACCCGATTGTGAAATGCAAGAGTGGTGAGGGTTTCATGTGCCTATTGGGGTTCATCAAGGATGTCCCTTGAGCCCTTTATCATATTCTTTTATAATCGACACATTGATTCAATCAGTATCACAACTCCCCAAATGGGAAGGGGTGTTGGGCCCTCCCCTGTCAACATATCTCTACATATAAGCTTATGCTGATGATCTTTGTGTATTTTTTTCTAATGTTGAGCAAGTAGCTGTGTTTTTGGACTATATGAACTATTACTGTAAGGTGTCTAATTCAAAAATACAAAAAAGAAAATGTCAGGGATTGTTCATAGGGATTGGTGAGACATCTGATAGGATTATTCAGGGACTTAAAATCTCGTCAGATCCAGTAAAAATATTGGGCTTGCTATATGAGCCACAAAATTTGCCTGAATTAAATTGAGAAAATGCGTTAACCGTGATTGAGGAAAAAATTAATATGTGGAAATGGTGGAAATTATCAAAACTGAAAAGGGTACAGATATTGAAAAAATTTATTATCCCTTGTTTATTGTACACGGCTGTGATATTTCCCTTACCCATGTATTTAGAAACACGACTTTACAGTTTATTTTTTCAATTATTATGGGGTAATAGGCTCAATCCTATAAAACAGCAATATACATACCTTGATAAAAACAACGGAGGCCTTGGGATGGTGGACCTGGTAATTTTCTTCAACACATTGTTTATATCACAAAACATCCATATAGGATTAACTCCAATTACGACCATGCATGGGTTATTATCAAAATGGGTTTTGGTTCATTATTATTTAGCTTGGCAGAATTTACTTCCGAAACCTGTTAAGAAATTGATTTTACCACATTATTTTATGTCAATAGCAAAAAAACTTTTTAAATGGGGCTTACCAGCTCAAGTGGTTAGAGATAGCACTGGACCTCAATTATATAAAATAGTGCTGGCATCAATATATGAAACTGAACCAGCCTTTAAAAACTGCCCCTTCTCTAATATAAAGATGGTTATTAAGAGATTAAATAATTTCCGGTTACCTGAATATATGTGGACATTTGTTTGGCTATCATTGTATGGTCGAATAAACGTAAGAGAGAATGCAAAACATAAAGCATTGACTGATAGATTTTGTCCCTATCCTGAATGTATTGCCCAAGAGGAGACGATGGAACATTTTTTATGTTTTTTCTCCTATGCTACTTCTTTGTGTAAATTCCTTGCTAAAAAATGGAATATGTTATGGTTATTACATTTGGATTATAACATATTGATTTTAGGTATTAATCCTCAGTTGGGGAGGGGGTACGATAATGAGACTTGGCAAATTTTTTGTTGCTATTTAACTTATTATTTATGGCAAGCTAGATGCCAGTGGGTATTATATCAAAAAAGAATGTCTTATGATATGGTGGGTTTATTAGTGCAAGGGGCAATGGAAAGAATTTATCTTAAGGATTGTGAAAGGACTACTGCTTGGAAAGTGATTAGTTGGTGGAAGGGATTTACAATGTTTATTAAATATAAATAGGATGATTTAGAAAGATTTTAATTTATTATGGTAGGTGCATATAGGGGTGGAGTGTACAGTTTTTTTCTTAGGAGACATTAGGTCTTCAATGTCAGGCTGCCTTTGTAGGCACTCTAATGATGATTTATCACCTCATTATCTGTTAAGATATTACACAATAATTGGTTGTAAATTATTACGTATATATGAGGAATACCTTTTCCTGAATGATTATTATTAATTTTGAAAAATTATTTTTTCGAATTATGGGAAGGGATATGATGCTGTTGCAGTTTCTCCCATGTATTGTCCTGATAATGTAGGATTGTCATAATTTATCTGTTACTACTGGTATATGATTTCGTGTGAGTTAACACTGTATATGAGTTATTTATAATTTCTGTTTTGATGTTATTTGAATAAAAAATTCCCCTACTCTTTTTGATAAATGCCATGGGATCTTTAACATCCACCTGAACTACCACCAATCCAGGCAGATGGGACCTCAGTTTAATGTTTCATCCAAAAGACTGCACCTCAGAAGTGCAGCACCCCTCTCATGCTGCACTACAGTGTCAGTACTGGGATATATTAACCCAAGTGCCAGATGTGGGAACTGAACCCACAGCCCTCTGATCTCCCAGCCTCAGAGGCGAGTGTGCTACCTACTGAGCCACTGGCTCCTACTGAGAGTCTTAGCTGCCATTTGGAAAAAGTGCAGTAACATTGTCAAATGCTCAGTCTTTCGCCTGAGTACCAAGTCCAAGTTTTGAAGCAAACTGTGGACCCCACATTGTGGGTAACATTGCCTGAAGCCATCCGCACTGATGTCACAGCCCCTTTTGACAGAGTCACGGCTCACTTCTTGGCAGTGCATGACCCTAATCTGGTTTGTGTAAAGCTAGCAACTCAGATGAAGCAGCGTGCTAAAGAGATCCCGGTCCGATACAAGAGTCACTTTCAGCTCACATTTAGCACTCTCAAAAGTTTGGACAGCGAGTATCCTGACTGGAACTCAATTGAGTACAATAGTCTGTTTCTGAGAAACTTCCAGACAGCCAGCCACAAAAAGGTGGAAACCAAAGTATTCCCCAGATGGGAACCCCTGGGTGTAATCAAGGAGTGGGTGGAGTGTGTGTACTAGGCACACACAACAGACCTGGGCTTGAGACAAAGGTTCAAAGTGTCCGCTATACAGCAAAGTATGGATTCTTCCACTGAGTATGAGGTGGAAGAGAAATCAAAGAACCCCAAACAAAACAAAAACGTCTACAAAAAGAAGTATCCAAAGGGAAACAATGGACAAAAACAATGGTTCAGATCTTTGTACAAGGATTTGGAAGCCAAAGTGAAATGGCTTTTGGAATACAAGGCTGGTGTTAAGTCAGGTCAGGTCATAGCAGCCATCCCCTTAGCCCATCCCACCCCCACTACAGCACAGGATTTAGGGGGCAGGCAGTCAACGTCTCCATATGCTGGAGTGACACAGATGCTCCGTGACATAGATTCAATGGTCTACGACACCTTGCAAGCAAGACAGACCAGGTCTGATGGTGTCAGGCCCCAGTTTGAATACTCACTTCTTTTGTTACCGATGACTCTGGTCTCCCGTGTGTTGAAGCACTGGTTGATGGCCGTCAGCTCGAACAACTATGGGATACCGGAGTAGCCATTTCAGTGTTAAATTGGGATGATCCTAAACATTTTCATTGGTCTACAGGGAAGGCAAACTCCACTCAGGCCTTTGAGAGGACCGTGATTTCGACATACCAGTCCAAACCAATACCAATCAGCATTGGTGCCATGGAAGTGCAGCAATGTTTTGACCTTATGATTCTCTCTCACCATCAGCGTATACTGGGTGTTGATTTCCTTTCTTGATGTGTTTGTGGTGCACCAGACCTTCATCATCTGCTACTCATTTCTGACTCACACATCATGTCAGCATGAAGGTGAATGATTGAGAGTATGACATCATCCACATGTTCCAGCAACATCCTCTTTTTGATCGACTGAGGCCTATTTTGGAAAGACACCAAAAAGCCTTTGCCAGAAACAAGGATGACAGTATCAGAATGAACCCCCTGATATAGGTAACTGGTGTCAACCCACCATGCCAAAGCAGTGCCCCTTCCCAGCAGAGGCAATCCCATCTCCGATGTCCACCAGCAAATCCCTTTTGAAACAAGGGATCATCAGGCTTGCATCTCCACAGTCAATTCCCCAGTCTAGCAGGTGAAGAAGCCCAAAAATAGTTGAAGATCAACCATTGACTACAGAAAACTTAATCAAGCAACCCCAAGCTTTGCACCCACTGTGGCATCTACCCTGAATGTGCTAAAACTTCTGAAACCTGAACACAAATGGTTCAGTGCCCTGGACATTTCCAATGGTTTTTGGTCACTGCCATAGGTCTTGAGAGCCAGTACAAGTTTGCCTTCACCTTTGAGGGATGTCAGTTCACATGGACCTGCCTTCCAGAGGGATTTCATAATAGCCCCTCCTTCTTTCACATCCACATGAAGGATGCCATGCAGGGCTTTTCGTCCCCAGATTGCCTTCTGTAGTATGTGGATAATCTTCTTTTGGCAGCTTCAAACTGGGAAAAATATATACAGCTCCTAGAGGAGCTCCTTGCACTTCTGCAGCAAGCAGACCTCAAGTGCAACCCAGCAAAGGTGCAGCTTTGTCACTCAGAAGTTTCCTTCCTAGGCCTGTGCATCACAATGGAGGGCAAGAGCCCAACTTTGGACAAGGGCCAAGGTATCCAATATTTGTCCCTACCTACTGGTGTCTCCACCCTTAGATGCTTCTTGGGCATGGTCAACTATTCCCATGACTTCACCTATGACTTTGCACAGAAGGCCACACCCCTGTACGAGTTACTGAAAAAGGATGTTCCTTGGTAATGGAGCCAAGGACAAACAGCTGCTGTTACTGCCCTAAAAAAACTGGCATTGGCCTCAGCTCCAGCTTTGGTCACTCTTAATTCAGAATTGCCCTATCTGGAAACTGCTACTTCAGACACTGCAATGTCTGCAGTGTTGGCACAAAAGGCCCTTAGGCCTATCGCCTGTGCTTCCCAGATACTATCCTCAGTGCAACAAAACTACTGTCTATGTGAGAGGTACCTCCTTGCTACAGACTGAGTTGTCAAACACTGCACCTGCATCATAGGCCTTTCTCATGTGGTGTTACATACTAACCACACCCCCATCAATTTCCTGTTATCAGACCAAGTTAAGGATGGGAATATCTCTAATACCAGACTTACCTACTGGTCACTCCTCCTCCTACAAGACAGAGTCATCACTGTACACCCCACAAAGATGTCATCCATCTTAGTACATGGACTCCTTTACCAAAGAGACCCACATTAGAACCATCCACTCTGCCCGAACCAAGTACCTTTCTGCCTGCCACTGACTCTGCAAAGGCTAATCCAGCCATAAGCTACATCTTTATTGATGGTTCTTCTTTCTACCAAGATGGAAAACAAGTGGCAAGGTTCATGGTTCTGGTCCTCTGTCCTGATGGGGACACCATTGAATCATCCAGACAGTGTACAGTGTGATCTTCACAATATGCAGAACTGACAGCCATTCCCTGTGCCTTGTAAATCATCTTTGGCAAAGAGGAGGACATCATCATGTTCTCTGATTCAGCATGAGTGTAACCCTCTTGCAGAGTTTCTTCCCTTTTGGAGGACCCATGACTATGCTTCCTCCAATGGTATCCCTGTTAAACACGGAGATCTAGTCTGGTGCATTGATGGCTTCACTGAAAAAGTTATTTTCAAGCTTTACATTCAAAAGGTTAAAGCTCACATGAAGTCTGCCACTTTCTGTGAGTATAATGACTGAGTGGATACCATGGCCAAGGCAGGCGCTCAAGGGAAGCAGGTATGGGTGAAGCCATTCCATACCATTCTGACTGAAACTGAGGCCCACATAGTGGCTGCACAGGAAAGAACCCAGGTGGTTGCACTAGATCTGGCCAATGCACAGAAGGCAGATCCTGGAATAAAAGTGGTATATCAGTACCTCTCTTAGGCAACAGAAAAAAATATGTCTGTGGACAACCCCTTTAATAAACACTCAAAAAATCTCTTGCTCTCTGCAGACCAGAAGCTGGTCTTGTACGACTCTGGGGACACAAAAGTATGAGCAGTCCCTAAGGAGCTCTGAACATAGTTCATTTACAAGGTACATGACACATGGACACCAAGGTGTAGACAAAACTCTACAAAAGCAACCTATGCAGGAATGTCTGTAATTGTAGGAGTAAAACAATAATCTACCACCCTCAGTCTTCTGGACAAGTAGACAGAGCCAACAGACAGATTAAGCTGATACTGTGTAAATAGCAAATGAAAATGCCAAAAATTGGTACACTCTGTTGCCCTTACTCCTAATGGCAATCAGAGCTACTCCTGCTGCAGCATCCGGGTGTACACCCTTTGAGGTGATGATGGGTCAGCAGATAAGACTTCCAGAACATTTGTGGTTAGGCCTGAACACAACAACCATGGACAGAGTGTCGGCTGACACTTATGTCGAACAGCTGAAAAACAATTATCCAGACTTACCGCTTTGCTGCTCAAAATCTGGGTAAGGCTCAAAAGCAGTCAAAAATGTACTTTGACAAGTATGTCAAAGAGGTCAATTGGCAAGAAGGTGATTAAGTCATGATACTGCAATATGCCAAGCCAGCAAATCCACTCTTAAACAAGTTTGCTGGTCCCTTCTATGTTGTGAACAAATTGAGCCCTGCTGTCTACCAAGGAGAGGTGACAAACAATAAGAAAACCAAACACAAGTGGTACCATGCAAACCAATTGAAGTTAAACAGAGGTGTTTAATCCTGCTTCAGGTTGGGGGGATCTGTATTTTGACCTATTTGTGCCCTGTTTTTCAGAATGTTGCTGATCACAATCTGCCTTCTGCTATGGTCTTCAGCAAGTGTTTTGGAACTAGCCTCAAAAAATTTCCAGATATTCCTTCGTCAACAGGATCCTGTTCATCCTGATTCCCATGTCACTGCATCTTCCAATAGGGCATGGCCACTTGACTTCCACCTACCTATGTTGCTGTGACTGAAGGAAAAGATGCCTATCTTAGAGCCATGGTGGTATCTCTAGAAAGTTCCAGTGTGCAAATTGAATGGAGAACAAGTGTTTCTACTCAACAGGGCCTCCAAGTGGCCCACCTTGCCAAAGGAACCTTTCAAAGTTGGCCCAATGCCTGCATTTGCCCCAAAAGAATTTTGTGCATACACCAAGTGAATCAACATCATACAGGATCCTAAAACATTGCCTCAGCATTGGGACCAGATTTTTGTGCTAAATATTTCAACACCACCATGTGTAGTGACTGTTTAACCAATCAGTCACAACAGCTGCTCTTTTCTTCACAGTCATACCAGCCTCCCCTGATGTACTTTTACAATGCCCAACAATGCAACCAGGTCCACTCAGTGACCTGACAGCAACTTCCATTCCTGGGACACTTAACAATATTCATTTTATGCATGTGCCTGTTTTTTAACATTACTCATTGGAACATGGCCAAATTTGGCTATTGCACCAGTATGAATATCTTCATATTTCATGTCACCATGTTATTAGACATTGTTGCAGCACGTGCACAAGACCCTGTAGCTGGGTGACATGCTATTGAACATAGGGGCCTGTACCACCCCTAACATCCTAAGCAGAGTTTGCTCTTAACAGGCCTCGCAGGTATTCCAGGTACTGTGACAGGTGTATTTGGTTCAGGCCTGTCAAATTGGAAGAGAGACAGTTTGGTGAAAATTAAGGGACATGTAAATTACTTTAATAGTAAACAAGCCCAGAATGTAATACAGCCCATGCTACAAGGTATTACCGGTTTATCTCAAGAGGAAAGATTCACGATGTATAACATGCATAAGATAGCACATTTATTTATTCTTGTGTTAACTTACTGCCCCAGTAATTGCTGTTCTTCCCCTTCCCCTGGCCTTCTTTCCTTCTTAACTCTTCTATATTATTTTCTACACATAGTGTAGATCCTGCATATATACTTTGCATTCTCTGTGTATTTTCTTATATATTACACCTGACTATTTTGTAATTTTGACCTATCTGTATAGTGTACAAACTTGTATACTGACATGGATAACTTCCATGCCCTGTACTCATTGGGTGGGATATTCAGAAGGCTTGTGCATGGTGCAACACAGGTGCACCATGCACAACACACTGATGAGCCCCAGCACGATATTCAAAAGAGGAAAGTGGGTGGCACAAATCCCGATGCACCAGGGTGCATCAGTAATGTATGTGGTGCAAGTGGGGGGGGCGTGCCCATGCATACTCCGTACATCCCAATATTCAGCCCGGGATGTGCTGGGCAGATGCAGGCACAACCCCTACCTATGCCGCACACAGTTGATCCAAAAAAACAAGAAGCAACAGCTGTCCACCGACAGGTGGGCTGCCGTATTGCAGGGTGCAACACGGCAGCTGCCAGCTGTGGGTGGCCACCCAAGCTCTTGCAGCACCATCCCTCTTGGTAGTGCCTCCCCACCCGATCGCAGGCATAAGGTTCAAGAAATAATATTCCAATATCCTTGGGGGTCCAGTGGACCGCTTCCAGCCCGATCGCGGGCACAAATATTGCAACATAAATGTCCAATATCCCTGGTGGTCCAGTGGACCACTCACAACCCCACGGGCAGAAGTATACAATAAAGATTAATTCCCATCCCTGGTGGTCCAGTGGACCACTCGCAGACTGATCATGGTCAGAAGTATAAAAAAAAGGATTAAATCCCATCCCTGGTGGTTCAGGTACCCTCTCCCCACCCTCACACTGAGCCCCACCACCCCATTCCCCCCAGTCAGCAGCGGGTGGCAGCTCCCCACCCACAAGCCACCAGGCCACCCGATGACTGACTGCACACAGTACAGTTGTAAGCCCATTGGTTCTCAGCATGGGCCAATGGGCATGCAGACTGTACTGTACTACACAGTCCAGATATGTGAATGACTTCATTCACATATTTGGACTGTGTAGTATGGTACAGTTTACACAGCCATTGGCCCACACTGTGGACCAATAAGCATACCACTGTACTGTACTCAGTCAATTGGCAGGCAGCAGGGCAGCTTGAGGGTGGGAAGCTGCTGCCCACTGCTGACCTGGGGAAGTGCGGTGGCAGGGCTCAGTGGGAGGGTGGGGAAGAGGGTACCTGGACCACCAGGGATGGGATTTAACACTTTATTTATACTTCTGCCTGCGATTGGGCTGGAAGTGGTCCACTGGACCACCAGGGATATTGGAATATTATGCTTTGCAATCTATGCCCGCAATCGGGCATTGGGGCACTTTTACACTTGTGCAGGGGGTGTCAGTCCCCGACAGCTGAGGTCTGGCCGGATGCCAGGCACAAGTCGCTTGGGATCGGCGCACCTGCATGCAAATGGGGCCATAATGACATGCAAGTGGCTCCATTTGTGCCTTGCATGCATTATGGCCCCATTTGCATGTGCACCACTGAATATCACGGTTGATGCACCTAGCACAACAGCACTTGCACTAGCGCATCTCCCTGCCCCTCTCTGGCCACTTGCACTACTGCAGTGCCACTGCACCATGCTCTATGAGGGTGGCCATGCAGCAATATTCAATGGTGCTGAGCCATGGTGCAGCACCATTAAATATCACCCTGTCAGTGCCCTGGCACATCCCAGTTACACTGCACCCAGGCTTGCACCACAGCCTGGCACAGTCTGAATATCCCACCCATTGTATATATCTGTATGCTGTTTGCCAGTGAAGCTCTGGGAATGTATCATGTTGCCTTTTGTGAACCTCTTCAAGGTCCATCTTGAAAATGAGTTTATTTCAATGGTGTTCTGCCTGGTAAAATAAAGATTTGATTGATTGATGAGATCAAAAGAAAAATCAATTAATTGATTTACTATAACAATATAGAAGTCGAAGAAGAACACATAGGCAGGGAAACCATTTGTTCAACTTATGGTAGCTATGCCATAAACACTGTCACCAATTTCTTATGGGATCTGGAATCAAGACATATTCCTGATTTGAACCAAGATAAATGTATGACTAAGTGGTACTGGCCATACTGTCGAACCTTGACTTGTACTATCAAGTGCATGGCAAGGGTAATTTCCTTTTCTTTAGCCATAGCCAGACATGTGGGTTATGTCACACCACATCCTAATCAAGGAGTCTGCTAAGAGACACATTATTGCACCATCAGGGACACTATGCATGTCTCCTTCAGCATGTCCATGACAATCTTCAACAAGGATTCTTCAATCTTCAATGAACTGGCTCAAGTCTACTCCATGTGCCTTTTCAGGGGCAGCATATACTGAGAACAGATTAATTTTCCTCCTGTGCTGTGTTTCATCCTCAACTGGACGCCTGGGTAGCCCCACATATAGACTGCTCCACAATACAAGGCTACCACTACTTGTGCTGATGTGATGTCTTTGATGTAACTACGCTGGTGTGCGGTTACTCTATGATCTCTATAGGCTGGTCATGTACTCTTAAAGATTACCTGTTTGAACCCACTTCTGCTCTTGTCAATGTCACATCACCTCCCTTAACAGCTACTGGACAACATGTGCCATGAGAAACCATGCAGCGCCTCAACAGCCAGATGACAAATTCCTCCATTACCTGCCCTGTACAACTCATGATGTGGTGTCTTCCTCAAGTTTGAGTTACCTACAACAGTGAAGGACAATACTGCATTGTAACGAAATACAAGAACTTCTCCTATGGACCTCTCACCTTCAGTTTTGACATGCCCAACTTCTGTTTTGTACCGCATGAGTGCACTATCATTGGCCATACTGTCATCACTCCTGTTCCTACCCCAAACCTTGATTACATTGATTGTGACCCTGACTATATCAATGCTATAGATTTAGAACATTATCTACTAGTATTCAATGTGCATATCGACCAACTCACCCTGAATCTCAAATTCTTATTAGATTGAAAGGATACACATTTCATTCATATTAGTAATAATATTA
This sequence comes from Neoceratodus forsteri, assembly GCA_016271365.2. Taxonomy (NCBI): domain Eukaryota; kingdom Metazoa; phylum Chordata; order Ceratodontiformes; family Ceratodontidae; genus Neoceratodus; species Neoceratodus forsteri. The sequence continues at coordinate 33,829,210 of CM028129.1, forward strand.
GTAAAGCTAGTAACTCTCTTAATGAACTATTTCATGATGGTGATTTAAGTACTACATTGTCTAACACCTGGTTAGAACTTAAATTTAAAGGTTTTATCATTATTCAGGCCTTTTTAATTGTTTTCCTGATTTTTATCTTATGCTGCCTTCGCCGCACCCTCCAACAGCATTGTGCACAGATATACTTTCTTTATGCTACCTAATCCACCAAGCTTTAGCCTACAGTACTATCTTTTTGGTGTTTACCCTTATCAGCCAACAAGGGGGGGAGAATATGTGGACCTTGACACAACACATACCCATATACCCCATGCATGCTACACCACTCCTTATTGCAGCATAAGGTACAACATATATTTCTTTGCCACTTTTTATACTTATTATTATGTGCTTTGGAACTGTTATTATTTGGTAGTGCTTGTGTGCTACTTATAGCTTTTTGCCTTGTTGCAAGAGTCAGCACCTCTTATGATTCATAGGAATCATAGGAAGTTGAACAGTTCAATAGCGTGAGCCTATTTTGACCTGTGCCCACTCAAAGGTGAGTGCACAGCAGGCGGATGTAAAATGTCCATCTAGTGACTTTTTAAAGTTGTTCATTGCTTTGATCAATACTAACTCCAGTGGCAAGGCAGTCCACCCTGACACTACTCTGTGTAAAAACTACATCCCTCTTAAGTTGGTACTGTAGTGATATCCTCTTAGCATTTTACAGTGACCCCTTGTTGGCATAGTATCAGGTCTTGCTTTTAATCCTGTACACTCCCATAAGTCCTGATCCAGGTGGGCCCTAAATACAAGGCACATGCCATCCCTGTGCCTTCTGTACTGTAGCGAGTATAGCCCCAAATGCTCCAGTCTCTCCTCATATGAGAGCGTACTGATGTTTCCCATGAGCTTGGTTGCCAGACATTGGATCCCCTCTATTCTCCTTGTGTCTATCTTCTGATGGGGGGCCCAAAACTGAGAACAATATTCCAAATGAGGGCACACCAGAGACTTATAAAGTGGGATCACCCCCTCTACCCTACTTTTAAAGTTCTTTTTGATTGCTGCCAGAATGCCATAGCCTTTCCTAATGCTATCACAAAAGTTGGAGCAAGACAGAGGCAGGAAACTACAGACTGGTTAGTTTGACCTCAGTGGTAGGGAAAATGATGGAATCACTTCTAAAGGAAAGAATTGCTGAGTTCCTAGAGGTCAGTGCGGCACAGGACCCATGGCAGTATGGATTCACAGCAGGAAGGTCATGTCAGATGAATCTAATAGATTTCTTTGACTGGGTGACCAAAGTATTAGACCAAGGAGGGGCTGTGGACATGGCCTACCTAGACTTTAGCAAGGCATTTGACACAGTCCCACACAAAAGATTAATATACAAGTTAGCCGGCCTTGGAGTGGGCCCCAAGATGGTAACCTGGGTAAACAATTGGCTGGACAACAGGACACAGAGGGTAATAATAAACAGAGTCCATTCTGAAGAAAGGGGGGTTATTAGAGAGGTACCACAAGGTTCATTACTGGGACCAGTCCTCTTTAATGTCTTTATAAGTGACATTGCAGATGGCCTGGAAGGAAAAGTATGTCTCTTTGCAGATGACACAAAGAGCTGCAACAGGGTCAATACAGAAGTTGAGGTTGAAAAGGATGCAAAGGGACTTGGCAAGGTTCAAGGAGTGGTCAAAGGTGTGGCAGATTAGATTCAACGCAAGGAAGTGCAAAGTAATGCAACTGGGAAACAAAAACCCAGGGCAAGAGTACACAATGGGGAGTGAGATACTAACAAAAACAAAAACGGAAAAGGACCTGGGGGTAATCATATCAGATGACCTGAAGGTGAGTCAGCAATGTGAGAAAGTAGTAAAGAGGGCTGGGGTGATACTGGGATGCATAGGGATTGGCATCACCAGTAGAAAACAAGAAGTTGTTGGCCCTCTGTACAGACAGTTGGTAAGACCACATCTGGAGTACTGAGTACAGTTCTGGAGACTACATCTCCACAAAGACAGAGACAGGGTGGAGGCTGTCCAAAGGAGGGCAACCAAAATGGTGCAGGGTCTGGACCAGAAGACATATGAAGAAAGACTAAAGGAGCTCAAGGTTTATAGCCTCGAGGAAAGGAGGGAGAGGGGAGGACATGATTGAAACTTTCAAATACCTCAAGGGAATCAACAAAGTCCAAGAGGGTAGCATCTTTCAGAAAAAGAGATGTGCAAGAACAAGGGGGTACAGTTTGAAGATAGAGGGGGATGGCTCAAGGTAATGTAAGAAAGTATTTCATCACAGAGAGGGTTGTAGATGCATGGAACAGCCTTCCTGAGGAGGTCATTAAGTCAAAAACAGTGGGAGAATTCAAGAATGCATGGGACAGACATAAGGCAATTCTAGTGGGGGTAGGAGGAAGTAGGCTGTTGGTTAACTAGGATCTGCAGCTTATCAGTTAGGTAGGGAAATGGGCAGACTAGGTGGGCCAAGAGGTCCTTATCTGCCATCAGATTCTATGTTTCTATGTTTCATACCAAGTTGTTAGCAGACAAAGGACATTATAAGCTATAAATTTTGTTGAAGTGTGCATGTCTGGCAGTTACTACACAGTGAGATTCTCACCCTCCCCATTTTCCTTGTGAGTCCATTGTCCTACTACCTCCACCCACAGTACTGCTGCACAGTCTGCAGCTTTCCATATCTCAGTGTACCATTGTCTCTTGAATCAATAAAACATGTAAAAGGACAACTTCTCCTTTGTTAGTTTATTTGACTTGGGCAGCTCCATAAAAATTGCATACCTTTCCTTCTCTAGTACCACATGAACCTTCCCCCAAGCCAGCCATAGGCCATACCCCTAGTGTACTTATTCCTACAACAGCCAAAGCATGACTCAGTGATCACACTGGCATAGAATACCTTTAAGATGGTATCATGAAATATGTCTGAGTATTACTGACTGGCTCAATATGAGCCACTCAGTAATACCACTCGTTATTACATACGAGTGGTAAAAGATAGCGCTACATCCTGCTGAGTGAGTGTAGCATGGAGCTACACTCGCTAAAACAGGATATGGGATGTTGATTAGCCAAACCTTGCCAAGCTGGCCATTTAGTGTAGGGGTGTAAGCTACCACCCCTGGATCCAATGGTTGTGGGTTCAAGTTTAGTGATAGCATAGCAGAGAAAATGTTTTTTTTTTTGGTTGCTGCTGTCCCCTAAGTCCGCGCCCCCCCCCATGGAGTTGATTATATTTAGTTTGGGGGCACGGGGGGGCATGCCCCTTGCACGGGGGGGTGGGGGGCTTAGCCCCCCACTTAAAAATACATATTTGAAGCTGGCCTGGTGGCACTGTGGGTTGAGGTGCTGAATGCCACATCTCACATCACGCTGGTGACCTGGGTTCGACACAAGCCAGGTTGGCAGGGGATGATAGGATCGAGCTTCCAGAGGACAGCTTTCCTATCCTGAGGAGGACTGTGGATTTTTACTGCTCTACAGTGGCCCCTGAGGATGCCCAGAGGCACTGCTAGAGATGGTGCAATGGAGGGAGGAGTGCAGCAGACAATATCATGTCAGTGCTAGACGTCATTCGCATGTCTACACTCCAGGGGCTTAAACTGGAGGAAAAAAGACAGCACTGTCCATGGCATCTTGATGGCCTCACTTTCTGAGCCCAGTGGGGCTCATCAGTGCATACTCCAGGGCCAGTATTGGATCATTGCCTGGTGTGGGGACTCTGGGGAGCTTCCCTCTCGTGGGTATAGCTGCATATGCCAGCTGGCCCAGGAAGATGTACCTCCATGATCATCGGGGGAAGTGGAGCAGCAGCTGGATTAAGACAGGTCAGTGGCTGCAAAGAAGAAAAAATAGAAAGATGATAAAAATACATATTTGACTGTTTTTTTTGGCAGACTGAGTGGCTGTCACTATTTGCGACAGCTGCTCTAATGTTACACGTTCTTTTGACGGGGGTGATTTTGCTGTTGATCTTTGTTGTCAGCGAGTAAAAGTACATGCTGTTGTCATGTAAATCCCTTTAGGATACTGGAAGATGTCAATCAGCCCCCCCATCATCATGTGAAGGCTACTGAGCTGTTCCTCTTGTAGGTGTTGTCCTGTAGTCCTGTGATTATCTTGGTTGACTTTCTCTAAGTAGTTTCCAGCAATTTGATATTCATAATTTAATAAGACACCAATACTACATACTGAAGTCCACATGTGGCATCAACATTGATCTGTGTTATGGCCTGCACCTTACAGTTGATAATCTCCCTGGCTATGTAGCCCAGCATCCAGTTTGGTTAGGACAATGCTCCCAGTATGTGCCAAGTGATTCTGGTCACTCATCATTACTGCAATGTCCTATCTGCGCCTTGACCTGGTCACGGTCATGACATGCAGCCAGTGTTTGATCTTTGGGTCCTGTGCTCAAAAGTGAACATCCTCCCTCCCACCCCTTTTTTTTTTGCTTTTCGCAAACCAGTTGCCAAATGCCAGAGAACATTGGTAGCCTTGTTAGTTCCATCCCAAATTACAGTGTCACCTGTGCAGTGTCCAGCCTCAGTGAAGGCTTGGTTTATGAATAGGCAGATGACAATGTTTCATTACAAAACTCTGCAAAGTTGATACTTCATAACAGTATGGTTCAAAGGGGGTAAATACGTTTGTACGATCACTTGCAGAAGACAGAAACCACTTTTAAAGGAGCTAGACAGCCTGTATCTCCAGGATAAATAAACAGCAAATTCAGTCCACAGGTCAAGGGTGCGGCAAATGGGACAGTTTGTACACTGTTAATGTAGGACACCTTAGGAAATGTTGTAGGGCTGTATATTCAAACTACTGAGTCCTGGCTGAGGTTGTTCAGAATCATAAATGTATCACAATGTGGTCACAGTTTACACAGTCTCATAATTCAATGTCATAACCAGCAGGCACATTAGTGAGACAGCAGGGATCAAATATAACAAAATATAACATGATGAACTGTGTAAGATGCAGACAAATCTGTCTGGGAGATGCAGATAGAATGGGAACCACCACAAAGGCGATTTATTGATTATTAAAAATACAGCCATATACACTCCACCTTACATTTAGCAGAGCTTTATCTATTTGCCACAGACTAGTCAAGTCACAAAATTTTAATGCTGTTTGTCTCCCGCTGGTAATATCACAGCTGTATTTACCGCTGAGAACCATCTGGTCTTCAGCAGCGTCCCTGTACAACTTTGGTAGATGGAGAAAAGTGACATATCCACAAGCGTAAAGCACTGAGAGTTCAGAGTGGGGAGTGGTGGAAGAAAAAACTCTCTCAACAGGTGCAGTATACTGTACTGTACTACATCAGTGATTGTTTTTGTGTTTTTTTCCCCAAACAAATTTTGAGGAAATGATAACAGCACACAATACACTATGGTCAGGGGAACTTTGGTGCCTTCTAATGCTCCATGTCCTTCTTTCTTTTTGGAAGACTATGTTTTGGGTCGCTAAATATATTTTGTGTTTGACTAATTGTGACAAGTGACCACTGATATCACACCCCAAAACCAGTTATAGGAACAGTCTGAAACGAGTGGCATTGTACGTTATCTGTGTCACCCATGCAATACATAACATTCCCTATTTCAATAATTATGTATAGTGTTGCTTTGGATTTTGCTGTAAAACAAATTGCACCATGGGATTCCAGGATGAATGTCAATGTAGTCAGTTTCAGTGGATGTAATGCAGCATTGAATGGGAGTAGGGAGTGCTATGAGCATCACTGTATGTGCAGCTCCCATCACAATGCTTTCTTGGGCAAATATCAATTTGAAACTAGTAAGCCAGGAATCACAATCTTAATAAATGTCTCATCCATTGATGACACTGATTATGATATATTAGTTGAGAAATGGACCCCCCATACACACACACACTTGCCAACTAGATGTAGGTTTATGTATTGCTGCAACTTGATCTGTACCATGGGAAAGGCTTGAACCAGATGCTGATGTGTAACTGCATGTATGTGTTTACCAAAGTACAAACAAAAACTGTCCATTTAATGTAATATATTCTACATTCCAAAACCAAAAACAGAGGGCATTGTTACGTGATGTGAGAACCCAGCAAGACAGCAGAAGGTATTAGGTTTGAATCCCTCCAGATAATTCCAATCACTTCTCAGTAGCCAGGGTGAAACAGTTTGAAAAAACACATCTGCCCAAATAAAAAAAAAAACTAACTCCCCCAACCTACAACACTGCCAATACAGTGAATATATTGTAGCAGTCACAGACACATAGTATACAGAGAACCATGACAGGGATGTCAACATAACAGGGTACACAATCTACCGGAGGGACAGGGAGGGTAAAAAGATGAGGAGCTCTCTATGTATGGGAAGGCAGAACCAGAATAAAGCAGGGAAGGCAGTCAGAATAACAATGGCCCAAACCAAGGAAACATACCCAACTCAGTTAAGAAGGGAGCTAAAATATTTTATAGGTACAGTATATTATGGAGCGATGAAAGACCAAGGGGGGGATAGTAAGGCTTAATAAATGGGAGGGGGTGGGCAGATGGTGACAGTGAAAAAGTAGGAATGCTAAATGAATATTTTTGCTCAGTATTCACAAAAAAAGAGGAGGGAAAGGTACCTAAACTAATTAATAGAAGCACTCTGGATAGGGGGATCCATACCAGTCCATTCACAGAAGAAAGGGTCCTGACAGAACTTCTAAAACTGCAGATGGACAAAGCAATGGGGCCTGAAGGGATTCACCCCAGAATTCTAAAAGAAGTATGAGGAGAACTAGTGACACCACTGATTACCCTGACTACACTTATAACTACTCATGAACATGTATAGTGTACTGTATATAGAAGGTCCCAAGGAATAATACACCTTTGACCCCAATCATCACAGCCACCATCCTGTATCTGCAGGTTATGCAGAAACCTGGATTAGCCAAATAATATTTACAAAAAAAAACGTCAAATTGTGAGCTCCAAGGTGATAATTCAAAACTCATGTTTATGAAACAAGTAAACGTCTTGAGGTTCACTACATTTTTTTCCCATAAACTCCTGAATTGAATTATCACCCTAAATAGCGTTTTTGACCATTTTACAAATGTTGTAAGTGTAATAATCCATTCCAGGTGTGCGTCACTCCTTTGAAAACCTCACTTCCCAGGTGGCTGAAGGCCCTTGGCTATGCCTTGGATCTCACAACCCAACCAGGTTAATCGGTTATTACAATACTGCTGCACACCTAACCATAAATTATTCCTCATGTAAGTCACAATTGGCAATTTTTATATATATAATTACTGGTAGCCCTTTGTAGTACACTATTTGCCAGTGTTTTCTATTGCTTTAATACTCTGGGTTTGCATAATAACAGGCAGTGTATTACAGCCATTTTTTTTCCAAACAACCCTTCTGATCCTCATAAACCATATATATCATTTATGTCTGCTGCCTGTGCAATTTTTCCTCCTTGCTGCACTTTGCAGGCCTCAGCCTTCTCACTTGAGTGAGTGTTCCTGCTCACACCAGAGGTGCGATCTGTGACATCATCCGTTCATGCATCCCCTTTTCATTCTCACACACACTACATACTAAACTGCATAATCGGCAGTGCATCAACACTGCTGCCTCTCTGCATTAATTGTTTGTTGCAAGATTCTTCCCTCTCAAAAATAGGCAATGGATATATTTTTTTAGTACTAATGATAACAAATACCAAACAAAATATAGGGATCCATATGGCAAGTTCCTTCTTTCCTATTTTTACATGTAGCCGCAACCAGAAATTATTAAAAAAACAAGAAAGCCCTCATCTCACGTTTTCAGAGACGAAACACTGCACAGGTGCACGACTGTTGCGACTCGACTGTTTTTGAACAATTCTGATTATTCTTAAAGCGATAAGAAACTCCCAGTTACTTCCTACCATAAAAAGGGTACCATATCAGTTAATCATCGCACAGGACATTTACAGGCAATTTTTTTTTAACTTTGATTTCAATCACAAGTCATCTCGCTTGATTTCACCACCAAATAACTGGATTATTAGTACCACTATTCCACTTGCGGTTTACAAAACACTTTCAAGAAACTAGAGACATAGCTTGGCAGAAGACACCAGGAGAAAGGACTGCTGTGTGACTGAACTTCTCTACTGGGACTAAAGAAGATGAACTTCTGTACTTGGACCTTTAATTTAGGGTAAAAAAAACTAACAAACAAAAAAAAAAGTGTGTGTTTGTCTGAGTTAACTGAATGGTTATCTGAACAGTTATCTAGGTGTAAATCTCAGGTGATTGAAAGGACTTAATAGCTGTGAGGTTTAAATTACTTGTAGAAAGATCTAGTAAGTAGGGTAAGAAGTGGCTTAGCTAGAAGGAAGCTACATTTAAAGACTGCTTAGAAAGATTCAGCTAATAACTTGGCAGAAGACACCAGGAGAAAGGACTGCTGTGTGACTGAACATCTCTACTGGGACTAAAGAAGATGAACTTCTGTACTTGGACCTTTAATTTAGGGTAAAAAAAAACTAACAAAAAAAAAGTGTGTGTTTGTCTGAGTTAACTGAACTGAATGGTTATCTGAACAGTTATCTAGGTGTAAATCTCAGGTGATTGAAAGGACTTAATAGCTGTGAGGTTTAAATTACTTGTAGAAAGATCTAGTAAGTAGGGGGAGTGGCTTAGCTAGAAGGAAGCTACATTTAAAGACTGCCTTAGAAAGATTCTGCCAATAACTTGGCAGAAGACACCAGGAGAAAGGACTGCTGTGTGACTGAACATCTCTACTGGGACTATACTGCTCTCCTTCCTTCCCCTCCACCCCCCACTCAAAGCTAGTTCTATTTTTATAGGCACAGGATTTGCCTGATAACAGGAACTTACTGTTTGGGAGCAGGAAGTGAGTGATCACAGACCCACCAAAGACCCACCATCCTAGAAGGGCAAGAGTAGCTCTCCAGCCCCCTCTAGTTGCTGGAGGTCTGCCTCTGAGCAAGTAAGGGGTCTACTGAGAAATATAGGATATTCTTGTCTCAGAACAGTACAATCAGGAGCTTAAAGGGCACACAGGCAGAAAGAAAGGAGAGAGAAACAAAACAGAGGAAAGAGTAAGGATTGCAAACAGTTAAGGGGCCAGAAATAAGACATGATTGAGTGGTGAAGTGCAGTGGCTGTGGGCAGTAGTCTTCCGGGAGACGTTCTGGAGGATGCGGTGTTGTCCCATCTGCAGACACCTCTCTGGGCTAAGGGAGGAGGTTGCTCATCTCCAGGCTGAGTTGGCCAGGATTTGTGGGACCTCCTCTTCCATCCAGGGAAGACCAGTGACACTGCCATTGCCTCAGAGGTTGCCAAAAAAGAGGAGCGGTTGGACCACAGTGGGCTCAGGGAGGGTGAGGGTAGTAGAACAGAGGTGCATACCTCCAGTTGTACCTCTCCACAATTCCTATGCCATTCTGGCAAAGTGTGGTTCCTCTATGGAGGCACCCGCAGTGGAGACCAAGGAGGATGCTGGGAACCTCCCCAAAGGAGACCAACAGGAGGGTGGCAGGGGACCCTGCAGGGGAAGGAAACAACTCCTGGTGGGGGACTCCATCGTTAGGAAGGTAGAACTGGGGGAGGAAGGGGAGAGGGAGGTAAGGTGCCTGCCTGGCACCGTGGCTTGGAGGGACAGGGAGAGAATTCTCAGGATTGCCAGAGCAGCTGCACAGGAGAGGGAGCTGGATGTCATTGTCCACCTAGGAATAAATGACCTGGCTAAGAAAGGGATTAGAGAAGTGCAGGAAGAGTTTATGGAATTGGGAAGAGGCCTTAGTCAAGTAGCACGCACGGTAACCATCTCGGAGGTGCTGCCCATCTATGGCATAGGAGAGGCTAGGGTGTTCCACACCATGTGATTCAATCAGTGGTAGAAAAACTGGTGTAGAGCCCAGGGATTTGGCTTCATTGGGGACTGGGGGTCCACCTGGAGTGATGCAAGCCTATACTGGCATGATGGACTGCATCTGTCCGGGAGGGGAGCCAGGAACCTAGGTGATAGGTTTAAATGCTTCATTGGCAAGCATTTAAACAGCCAAGGGAGGCACTGGAAAGGAGCAGGGAAATCCTAGCCCCCCCAAATAATCATGGTAGTAAGTGTGGCAAACACCAACATAGAGGTGTCGATAGGGAGAAGGGCAGGGGTAAATGGAGAAAGTGACAAAGGCAAGAAGGACAGGGATGGGCAAAAGAGAATAAGGCCATCAGGAAATGTAGGGTAATGAGTACCAATGCCCATTGTCTGGGCAACAAGCTCCCTGAGCTGGTGGCCTTGATGGAAGAGGGATGCCTGGATATCATAGCAGTCACAGAAACATGGTACACAGAGAACCATGACTGGGATGTTAACATACCAGGGTACATAACCTACAGGAGAGACAGGCAGGGAGAAGAGGGAGGAGTAGCTTATGTAAAGGAAGGATAAAAGCAACTGAACAAAAGAGTAAACAGGGAGGAGAGGAGGCACTGTGGGTCACCTGGGAGACTGGAAAGGGCACCACAATCCGCACAGGGTTATGTACAGACCCCATGTCAGGGGAGGAATGGACAAGGATATGATAGAAGGCATTCTTAGAATGGCAGAGAAAGGGAGATACTGTTGATGGGAGACCTGAATATGCCAGATGTTAACTGGAGCACATTGCTGCAGCCACATCCAATGAGCAGGGCCATTCTTGATGCCCCACAGGTGGCGGAAGCAGACAGCTAGTTTGGAACCCACTGTGAGGGAGCAATCTAGACCTCGTGACTCTCAAATGGGGCAGGAGAGGATCTCGGATCTAGAAGTGGGTTGCCATCTGGGGACAAGTGACCATCAAACAGTGGGTTCACATTAAACTCAGCTACAGAGTCAAACCATACAAAAGTGAGGGTACTGGACCTTAGGAGGGCTGACTTTGGCAAGATGGGAGAGTGCCTCAGAAAAGCACTAGCAAACAGGCTAGAAGGAGGTGTGGAGCAACAATGAGGAATCATCAAAACTGCCATCACAGAGGCAACAAGCCTTTTTGTGAGGCAAATAAACAAATTAAAATGAAAGAAAAAGCCACTATGGTTCTCAAAAGAGGTGGCTGTAAGTCAGGAAGAAAAAGATAGTATTCCAGAAGTATAAGGAAACACAGAAGAAGCAGGACAGAGAGCTGTACCAGTTAAGGCAGAAGGAAGCAGGGAGGGAAGTCAGAATAGCAAAGTCCCAAACTGAGGAAAAGATAGCCAACTCAGTTAAGAAGGGGATAAAACCTTTTATAGGTACATCAGTGAGCATAGAAAGACAAAGGGAGGGATAGAGAGGCTGAATAGAATGAATGGTGGGTGGGCAGAGGGGGACAGTGAAAAAGCAGGGATACTGAACGAATATTTCTGCTCAGTATTCACAAAAGAGGAGGGGAATTGCCTAATCCAATTAACAGAAGCACTCTTGATAAGGGGTCAATCCCAGTCCTTTCACAGAAGAAAGGGTTCTGCAAGAACTCCTAAAACTGAAGGTGGACAAAGCAATGGGTCCTGGTGGAATTCACCCCCGAATTCTAAAAGAATTAAGGGAAGAACTAGTGAAACCACTGGCTAATCTTTTTAATAAATCATGGGAGGATGGTGTGGTACCCAAGGACTGGAGGAAGGCGAATGTGATTCCCCTTCACAAAAGTGGGACCAAGACAGAGGCAGGAAACTACAGACCTGTCAGTCTGGCCTCTCTGGTAGGGAAAGTGATGGAGTCACTTCTGAAGGAAAGAATAATTGAGTACATAGAAGCCAATGGGGCACAGGACCCAAGGCAGCATGGGTTCACAGCGGGAAGGTCATGTCAGATGAATTTAATAGATTTCTTTGACTGGGTAACCAAAGTAGTAGACCAGGGACGGGCTGTGGACATGGCCTACCTAGACTTTAGCAAGGCATTTGACAGTCCCACACAAAAGATTAATAGTCAAATTAACCAGCCTGGGAGTAGGTCCCAGGGTGGTAGCCTGGTAAAACATTGGCTGCACAACAGGACACAGGAGGTAATTGTAAATGGAGTCCACTCTGAAGAAAGAGGGGTTACTAGTGGGGCACCGCAGGGTTCAGAGCTGGGTCCAGTCCTTTTAATGTCTTCATCAGTGACATTGCAGAGGGACTGGAAGGAAAAGTATGCCTTTTGCAGACGACTCAAAAGATCTGCAACAGGGTTGATACACAAGGAGGCGGGAAAGGATGAAAAGGGACTTGGCAAGGTTGGAGGAATGGTCAGAAGTATGGCAGCTAGGATTCAATGCAAAGAAGTGCAAAATAATGCACCTGGGAAACAAGAACCCAGTGGAAGAATACACAATGGGTGGGGAGGTAGTAACAACAACAAAAAAGGAAAGGGACCTGGGGGTAATCATATCAAATGACCTTAAGGTTAGCAAGCAATGTGAGAAGGCAGTAGGGAGGGCTGGGGGTATATGGCAAAGTATAGGAAGAGGCATCATCAGCAGCAGAAAACAGGAAGTTGTTATCCCTCTGTACAGACAGTTGGTGAGACCCCATCTGGAGTACTGTGTCCAGTTCTGGAGACCCCATCTCTGCAAGGACATAGACAGGATAGAGGCAATCCAGAGGAGGGCAACTAAAATGGTGCAGGGTCTGCAAGAGAAGCCGTATGAGAAGAAACTAAAGGAGCTTAATATGTATACCCTTGAGGAAAGAAGGGAGGGGGGGGCATGATAGAAACTTTTAAGTACCTCAGTGGAATCAACAAAGTCCAAGAGGGTAACATCTTTTAGAAAAAGAGACATGCAAGAACAAGGGAACACAATTTAAAGATAGAAGGAGGGTGGTTCAGGGGCAATGTGAGGAAGTATTATTTCACAGAGAGGGTAGTGGGTGCATGGAACAGCCTTCCTGAGGAGGTTGTGGAGTCAAAAAACTGGGAGAATACAAGAATGCATGGGACAGACATAAGGCAATTCTTGTGGGGGGTAGGAAGAAATAGGCTGTTGGTTAACTAGGATCGGCGGCCTATCCTGTGGGTAGGGAAATGGGCAGACTAGATTGGCCAAGCGGTCCTTATCTGCCGTCAAAGTCTATTATTTCTATGCTTCTATGAGACAACTCACATATCTCACTTCTCTCGTTGTTCTGTTCCGAGTATGTTGAGCCTCAGGACTCTTGTCAATAGACATGCACCTTAGATGTTCGCTCTCTTAACACAGGAAATAATCAGCACTATGTGTTCACAGGGGAGCAACTGGTCATACTGCATGCAGATCTTTTCACCAAATATTCCTGGCCATGGATAACAACCTACTCTACAGAGCACAAACTGGTCATTCAGCTTTCACTGTTTTAAAATTCTGTCAAATTACATATTTCCAAAGCAGCAATCAAATGTAGTTCAAGTTAGTTGTAACTGCAACAGGCACAGCTGCCCTGTTACAGTTCACCCACCAAGGATATGTAAAATTGAGGGACTTACCAGAGTGCCAGGGTGCCAGTGGACAGTTCTGAGAAGATGTCCACCACACCTGTAAAAAAAGAATAGGAAAGGGGGTCACAAAGGATCTGCAGCTCTCAGGGTGAAAGTGCAGAAAGGAGAGGATAGACTTAGAATTATACTTATCTGAGTCCACATCCTGTCAGACCTGCAAGGAAGAAAAGAAGTTAGGTTAGTTGGAGGGAAACAGCAGCAGAGCAGAAACAGAGGAAGGAAAGTGTGTTTGGGGGTGGGGCTAGTGTACAGGGTGGCAGAAGCCACCAGTGTGCAAGCCACTCCCATGGCAATGCAAAAGTGGGGGGTGGGGGTTAGTGAGAGAAGGCAATAGTAGAGTGGCAGGTGGGACACATCAGAAGCCACACCACAGCTTCTGTCAATGACCAGTGAGCCACAGAATTTTATGTTTTAAAGCAGCTGCTCCTGCAAAAATACAAAAGCTGGGGAGTTTATGTTTCTGTCACCGTTACCATTACGGTTTGTATTTGCACTTGCAGTTGCATTACAGATTGTGTTTGCACTTACGTTTGCGTCACCGTTATCATTACCGCTTTGCTTTGCATTTCTGTTAAAGTTAGTGTTATAGATACCATTACCATTACTGCTTTGCTTTGCATGTCCATCAACGTTAGCATTACAGTTAGTGATACCATTTCCGTTTGCACTTGGGTTTGTGTTACCATTTGCTTTTGCATTTATGTTTGTGTTTCAACCCTGTTTGCATTATGGTTTGTGTTTGTGCTTGCGTCACTGTTACCATTTGCGTTTCCAACCCCATTACCATTACTGTTAGTGTTTGCGGTTACATTACCTTTACCATTACTGTTTCCTTTTGCATGTGCATTTGCATCACCATTACTGTTATCGTTTAAATTACCGTTTGAGTTACATTTGCATTTGCATGTCCATTTGCGATACCATGACAGTTAGTGTTTGTGTTTGTGTTGGCATTACAGTTACCATTAGCATTTGTGTTTCAGTTACCATTTCCATTACTGTTAGCGTTAGAATTATGGTTATTATGCAGACATGGGCAGCATGGTGGGAGCATGGGGCCCGAAGGACCACCACATACCATTCACTAAAAGAAGGGAAATTCATGGCAAAAAAATCCATTTAATGCATCAGTTAGGGCTGTTCCATGGTGACAAAAGCAAGGAAATTTGGTGTTAGGGTTACCACCCCTTGCACCCCATACCCAGCCCACCCCCACCAACAAGTGTTGGCATGTGTGTTAGGGTCATGGGGCCTAATTCTCATCCCATTATCCTGTACTGCACCACTTCAGCTTATTTACACATGGAATGGGGTGAGAGATAGGCTTGATGACCCCAACACATACCTCGATGCCTGTTGCGGCAGGCTGGGCATGGGGTGCAAGGGGTGGTAACCCTAACACCGAATTTCCTCACTTTTGTTGCTGTGGAACAACCCTAACTTGATGCATTAAATTGAGTTTTTGCCATGAATATTATATATATATATACTGTATGCATATATATTTATATATACACACACAGTGAAGCCCAGCAGGATGAAGCCCAACTCTGCAGAATTCTACAGTAGAATTACTGCAGCAAACAATGCAATTTCAATGGGAGTTAATCCCTTTTGTCATGCAGGAAACCTGTGACACTGCGCTTCATCCTGGTGGGCTTCACCATACGTACGTACGTACATACATACATATATATAGAAACACATACACATATAAATATACCAGGGTTTTAAATAATTGATTATCAGCTTTTTTTTCTTGGGACAATACTAACTGTACAGAAAGTATTTATATAGGTTTTCTAGAAGTGTTATGTTTGTTAAACACAGTGAGGCAAGTGCTATGCATTTTCATAATGTTTTAGCACTTTTATGAGCAAAACATTAATCAATTTTAAGAGTTAATTAAAACCTTATATATATATATATATATATATATATATATATATATATATATATATATATATATATATATATGCATGCATACAGTATTCCAGAGACTTATACCTACTGCACATTGACACCCTGTAACTTTTTGCTGAATTGTTAAAAGGTTCACATGACACACCTAATTTGTAGTCCCACATTAGGAGAGATATTAAACATAACATGACCCAGTTTGGTTCCACTGTGCTCTTTCAGTTTTATCACAAACATTGATTTACCCCTTCAAATAGGGTTCCATTTTGTGACATTGCTTCCATTCTCAATTTATGAATTTAAATACAGCCCTTTATTGTGCCTTAGAAACCCAACTGTTGTTAATGTGTTATCTAATTACTTCATTTAAGCCTCCCCCAAGTACTCCCTGTACAGAATAAAAGTTTTTGCATTTTAATTAATCATTTTATGCAGCTGTAACATTTATTACATGGAGTGTCCACCTAGTACCTCATCCTACGCAGACTGTGCCTTTAATTTGCATGAACTGTGGTCCAAAAGCATTATTGTGTCTGGTGACCTTTTTTTGTTACTGACATGCAGCCAAAACCTTGCAGTTTGTTATAACTCATTTATTTAGAAAATTCTCTTTTTCCATGGCGTGTTATTTTCATGTCCTTTTGTTACCCACTTTACTCTTGGTTCCTCCACCGGCCCAGAATGTTCAGAACCAGAAATGCATGCTGACACCTTCAGTCATCACCCCATGGCTCTTTAAAGCTGTGGACCTGGTGGGTTTGCATTCTTTGTACTGCCACCTACATTCTTTACAAGACATGTGTCCTCCTGAAGTTTGGAGTGATGCACGTTACAGGCACTACAGTGGGCTATTCTCTCTGCATCTCAGTTGCTCTTTTGTTCCCCGGTGTGTCAGATACCTGCAGATTGTAAAGGTACACATTTGCTTTTTGGGAAATACAGAGACATGTAGTCTGACCTTGCCTCATGGTCCCAAGTTGCTGAGCTCGGGGTAAGAAGGGTGGGGTAGGGCCAGAGAGAGTTGATTATAAAGCATTTTAAAGTTGATCAACTGCAGGTTTCCTAGATTAAATGGTTATACATATTTACCTGTTCTATAGACCAAGTCTCTACATGGGGATCATTCTGTGTGGCCCGGTCCCTGTTTGGGGGGGGGGCATTTTGTGTGATCCTATTCTCTATCAGGGTCACCTTTAATGTTACTGCTGCTAAATGGTTTGTTCTGTACTGGGCAAAAAAACTGCAGTTTTAGAGAGTATATCAACTGGACCTGGTTAGTGCTGGGGCTCATTTTGTATTAGGCATCAGAACACCATATCTACAGTTTGAAGAGTTCTGTAATGAAAAATAAAATACATGTCATATTTAGGAGTAAATGAATAGGACCTGGTTTCTGCAGGTGTTCAGTTGGTGCAGACCTGATCTCTTTAGGGGCTTAAATTGTGTGGGTGGCATCAGAACACCATAACTACTTTTAAACTACCTGCTTATCTGCAAAACTTAAAAAGAAATCCTGGCTAATATCATATTTATCTTTGTAAAAACACTTCTGTACAACAGAAAAATGGTCAGCACTCCAAACGTACTTACAATACTTATTTATTTTATGATCAAGTGCATCAAAGCCATTTAACAGCAGAAAAGCAAATAACAGCAGTAAATGAAGCGTTGGGTAATCCACAAATTTCTCAGATCCACAGGAGTCTATAAGATGGCAACTTTTGGAAAAAACATATTGCACCCACCGACTCAACACTGAGCACCCAAACACCAGCACAGAACCATTTACATTTCAGCAATATGTTTTGTGATCATTAGGCATGCCATGAGCTGCATGTTAGGTTAAGGGTCTAGCATGGCACATTAAACAATTACTGAGAGTCACTGCAACAGTAAAATGAGCCTAAAAGGGCACAAACACCAAAAACGGATGTAAAATAACTGTAATTGATGGTAAGACGGGTTGCAGTCACCAAAAACATCAACCCTGTTCATTGTTTTTGTGCAGTTTTAGGCTCATTTGGCTGCTGTTGTAGTGTATCTCAGTAACTGGGCTATGTCCTACATGGTATGCCTTAAATGGCTTCCATGGCAGTACAAGTGAAGAAAAATACTGTTTTTTCTTACTGGGACGATTGCTGTCAGTGACTATTAAAGTGTTACCCTTTGTTCTGTATTTTTTTTATTCTGTTTTTTTTGTGCACTTTTAGGCTTATTTTGCTGTTGCAGTGAATCACAGTAATCATTTGGTGTGCCATGTGCTGCATGATAGGCTGTGGGCCTAGCATGGCATACCAAACAATTACTGACATTGACTACAATAGCTGAAGAAACCTAAAAGTGCACCCTCTCCCAAAATGCACTGGTTGCCATATGCACCTGAAGGACCATGCTGTGGACACAGTGAGTGACGGTACCATGGAGGGTCCATTTGACAACAGGAAGAGGCTGTGTCTTCAGTTTTGGCTGTGATCTGGGGGATGGCATCATTAGTAACAGGGATAATTGTGTATATCTGCACCATACAAGTGGACCATGCAAAATTACCTTGCACTCTGTGATTACAGGACTTCCTCAGATTTCAGGTCCATGACCTTCCATTTGTATTGTGCCAACCTCAGAAAATCTCCTGGACACAAACCTTGTTTGCCCATAACAGGGCTTTGGAATATGGACATCTGCGCAAATCTGGGTTTGTGCAGAAAACTAGACTTTGCACATTGGGCAAGCTTTTGAAGATCTGGCCCTGAAGTCAGTTTTTAATTTCATTTTCATTTCTTAAAACACATTTTAATATTGAAGCAACCCACTCAAGGGCATAGTTCTATTAGTAGGAAGTAACCCACTCCAGGGTGTGCAGTTATTAGGGATTAATCAATACCCCGAGTGCATTGTGAAGCACAAGGCTGCTGGCTGAGTGTCCTCACAATACCCAGTGTGTTGTTTAATCCCCAATAACTGCACACCCTGGACTGGGCCATTACACTTATAACAGAGGGTACACTACAAAACAAAGAGAAAGCAATATACGTGTTTTTTCTCCTTTTATAAAAGACTAGCAAATTACTGTATTCTGCTGCCTAAAAAAATAGTACCCAACAAAATGGCTGTCATGCACATACAGATGTCAGAAGGAAAGTGTTGCTATGCTTTCTCTGACATTTGTTTTGCATGATATGCCTTCTGAGACAGCACAGTAGCTCTGAAGTGCAAACTATGGAGTTGCCTTTTGTAGTACAGACACAGTGTCTATACCTCCACTGGCTTAGCTGCTCTATCTCTCTGTCTGTGGTTACATTAATGCATGGCAAGCAACTAAACATTTTCCCCAGCAGTGCAGTCACACAGTCTACCAGACTGTAGTCTACCAATTAAGAAATGGCAACTAATGGGACTCAAAGCTTGCAGGTCTTTCTGGAACTCTGTTTCTCTGTCCACCAGCATAAAGCTCACTTTCAGATCATGATATCATTGGGGGGTTCTCCCTCTCTTCACACTGTTCCATCTGACTTGATGCCACAACTATGGGATTTACCTGCCAATCTGGCTGTGCAACAGAAAAGGGACCATGGGGACCACACACTTTACTCTGGGAACAAGCTTGGGTAAGAAGCAAGACTACAAACTTTGAACACTACAGCTACTGTTGCTACACTGCCTGTGACTACATGGCAGGCCTTGGCTCTCACTCGCTAAGCAGGGATAGTAATGGCTGCTCCACAGACTGTAGTTTTGCACTATAACAAGATCAGAACAGAAACATAGGCTGATCTCTCAGAGGGATGGTTCACCACTAGCTGTCATACATTGTGGAGTAATCAATGGTCACCTGATGGTTGTTGACCACTCACCTGCCTTTATTTACCCCCATGATATAAGTCACTAATACACTTTCAGTGTTTTGCCTTCAGCCTTGAATATCACAAGCAGCAAGGGTGTGCATTAATCCCAAACATCCCCATTCATCTCATAAAGATATAGTTGGTTTCCCTCTCTCTTATTGTAGGCTTGGGACCAGCTGGTATATGTAATAGACAGACCAGGTGAGATTCAATCCATACTACACTGTAACATAAAACATTTGTGAATATCTTAAGTTAATATAATGTTGTGACTACAGTACAATCTTCAAAATGTTCAAAAAATGTTTTACCAAATACACATAGTATGACAATCATTTTTTGGTTGAACATTAGCAATAACTTTTGGTATGACTTAGTGAGACACTTGGTATGATACTGATACTACTGTTCTGGTGTCCATGTTACTCATGTGACTTCTTGTGTTGTGTCTGTGTTACTCGCATGACATCCTGTGTAGTCTGAGTTACTCACATGACATCCTGTGGAAAAAACCCTTGTAAATAAAGTATAATTCACTTTCTGAAAATTAAGTGATTTCTGTCTTTTCCTATGAGGGTAATATAGTTGTGCAAAAAAACAATGGGCTAGAAAATCAAGGACATGAATGTGGTAGCCAAACTTAAACATGTCCAGATTTGGGCATACTGTGATCAGTAAACATATTGTGACATAATTACCAACAAGTTAAGTTTATGATAAAAAACTAAAAAGTTGGATATTATGCTACCTAAATAGATACCATAGACATAGTAATATCAAAAAATATATGTCTGATAATATGACAAATTTGCTGTCAAGGACACGATGTTACTCACATTACGTTGCCCTTCTGGGAACTTTTAATCCCATTTTTTAGCACCTCTGAACTACAAACTATGTTTATGTTGGGGACTGAAATACTACCACATGCACCCAATGTAAATATGATATGGTTATGACAATTGTCCCAAATAAATTTTGGAACCGGATTGTCACACTTTGTCTCTTGAGTAGCATAGTGGTACCTACATATATATATATATATATATATATATATATATATATACACATATACATCTCCACATATATATATATATATATATATATATATAGAGAGAGAGAGAGAGAGAGAGAGAGAGAGAGAGATGCAATAGAGGTTGGGAGATATTTTCAAGAATAAAAACATCTATTCTCACTCCCATTAAATAAATGACTGATGACGTAGACACTGTCAATTTCTGACATTTATACCAACAGTGTCTACATCATCAGGTGATATTATCATAGTGGTTATGTCACCTGCCTTCTGGTTACATCACCTGAATTCCTCACTGAACTACTTCCAAGGGTACCAAAAGGAACATAAAAACCACCTGTGAAACTGGGAAAACTACACACAAATATAGCTATACCAAAAATACCTCAAGCAGATGAATGCAGCAATAAAGCAGTAACATTAACCATATCTTTGGTTTCTCTTCATCGGACGTCACTATCATAACTCGTTGAGGAACAGATTGCATTTCATCGAATCAGGCACTGATTTAGAATAAACTAAAACTCTTGAGAAATGAAGAACCCAGAGAACAAAACAGCAGCAGAAAATAAATAACACTGCACAAAATATACCTCACAAAACACAAGACTTTGGTGAAGAAAACTGGCTGATAAATCATAGGGACTCCTCCATGCCATCTGTTCTGGCCTCACTGGATGTGGAAAAAGCTTTTGATAGGGTATCCTGGGACTACCTGTTCCATCTGCTCCCTTGATATGGTTTCCTTGTTGAACTTATTAGATACTGAAGTTCATACTGAGGTAGGTATGGAGCTAGTAGGCAAAGCCCATATTTACTCAAGGCAATCATTCAAAGTATTTGACATCAGCTCCACTCAATATATATTTATCCAACCTGTGTTTGAAAACATTTTTATTCCTATTTATTATTAAGTTCTCTGGAAGTGAGTTCCATTGATTTATGATCGTGGATATGTAAAAGTATCCTTTTATTAGTTTTAAATCGTTTTCTCTGTATTTGTAGTGGGTGCCCTCCTGTGCAGTTCTTATCTTGCATAAACTCAATACCAAGGTCACATAACAAGACAGGATCTTGAGATGGCTCAAGGTTCTTTACACTAATCCCACAGCACACATTTTCTGTAATGGGATTCTGTCTGACCCCTTCCTCTTACAACAAGGGACTCATCAATGGTGTCCCTTATCCCCATTTTTGTTTAATTTTTACCTTGAACCTTTAGTTTGGAAAATTAATCTTTCTCCATGACTTCAGGGTATATATCTAGATCCCTCTCAGTATAAACTATCTGTTTATGCAGATGACATTCTCTTATATATTGCATCTCCTTCTACCTCTATACCGGAGGTCTTAGATATTATAACCCAGTTCAGCGCCATCTCAAACTTCAAGCTCAATCTCTCAAAAACTGAGCTTTTACCCTTAACTACCACAACTCATTGGGCTAGTGTAGAACACTTGGACCTTCTCTGGGTTAAAGACAAATTCAAGTATCTGGAGCTGTACCTTAGTACAGATCTGTCTAAACTTAAACAATACAACCTGGACCAAGTGGTTGCACAGACTTAAAAAGACCTTAATCAATGGTATTTGTTACCTTTGTCCCCATGGAGTTGTGTGAATATTCTTAAAATGAATGAATGTTCTTCCATGAATTCTGTATCCCCTTATCATGCTCAGCCTGGCCCTACCCATTCATGGTTTCTCCAGGTCAACAGAAGTTTCTTTTATTTACTTTGGCAGGGGAAGCCTCCTTAGAGAGCACTGGCAAAGTTAATAAGATCTAAAGAGGCAGGTGGGCTGAAAGTTCTCAATATTTATCTGTACTACCTGGGCATACATTGTTCTCTATTTTCCCTATGGTCTCACCCGTCCCCTGGGGGCTTGGACTCTGTCTTCATTCCCCAAATGGCTGAGCACTGAACACTTACTGGGATGAACCATCGTGCCTTGTTGTATTTTCCCCCTAAGAGAATCCTTGGCCTCTTAAAGGATTCTCCTATTGGCTGTTCTCTTTATGCCCACAACCAGTTATGCCATGTGTTAGCTTTAGACCCCTATCATGATGTTACACAGCCTATCCTCAGAAATTAAAATTTAAAGATTGCTGGGAAGATGCTGACCAGACGATCTGGCCCCCTGTGGAGCTCCTGTTGGTTGATCAATTGTTATAAAAATAAGAAATCCAGCACTCCAGACTCATCCATAAAATACAGTGAAGGTATATTTATTTGTAAAAAAACTAAAATAAAAAAATACTTACAAAATGTAAGAGTACACAATGAATAGCAAACTGTTGTAAAATTTCACAACCTCCACCCACATCCAGCCTCGATGCTTTGGGGCACAAACTCCCCTTCTTCAGGAGGCATGACCAGGCTGTTAAACAAGTGATTTAAATACATAATGATACAGGTGCCATCAATATAGTGCTGTAATTGTTTAAAGTGACATCACTGCAGTGAATACTTTCTCAGCCCTTGTAGATACCTGCATCCCATCCAGCACAGCTCTCATTAGTGATGCAGTTTATTTACTATATATTTAAAAGTAATTTCCTATATTACATATTGTCATCCCTGCTGAACTCAGTGGAATGCCAGCCAGAATGAATTTATAGGAAACAAAAACTTTTAATGTTAAACACTCAAAAACATTGGTGTCAGTTATTTGTACCTTAGTTAATTATCACTTTACAATACCATGAACCTTACTTTGCTAATAAATCATGTACATAATAAATCCATTGCATCAGGTGGACAGAGGGAAAGACAAAAATGCAGTTATGATAAAAATTGTAATAAACAAAAAACACACAAATGCATATTCTAGGTACAAGAAACAGTAAACAGGAGATTGTTGGAACAACCTCATTATAAACAAAATTAATCCCTAATTTTTAATATTACCGAAAGAAGATTAAAATAATAATTACTACAGAGATAGCAGCATATACATATACTCTCTTTCCCCCTTAATGTTTACTTTTCTTTATTATTTTATTTTGTATTTTAACCAAAATATTAAAGATGAAAAATAAATAGTTTCTTAAAACAATGTGTATGCTAAATAACCAAAATCATAACCAATTCTGGTCTTTTATACTAATTTTTTAATAGAATCCAAAAATTCCTATCTCTTTTAATGTATATGTGGATGCCAATTCATTTAATCATTAAACCCTAAAGGTTTCAAAGTTTTCAGCCTAAAGATCCACATGAATTGCTTTCTTTCCAAATCCAAATTTCTGCCCTCCCCTTGTATTAAAGGGGGCATGATCTATACTAGTATACCAGATTTTCTGTTGATCAAACTGTAATTGATCTAGCATGTGTTTCCCTATTGGATAATTGGGATCCCATTTTTGTATAGCCCTGAAGTTCTCCTGTATATGTTTCCTAAGTGTCCTTGTAGTTTCACCTATGTATACTTTACCACAGGAGCACCACAAGGCATACACCATAAAATAATGAAATGCCTTGTCTGAACCTCTCTCTCCTTGTCTTCCTGGATTAGTGAAAACTCTACCTTGCATTGCTGCTCTGCAGGTTTTACAATGTTTGCAGGAGTAAAAACCCCTGTGGTTTACTACCCAACCATGTATAAAGGGAAGGTGAAGTTTTAAATTCACTTTTGACTAAAAGATCCCTAAGGCTATAACCTCTTTTGAAGGCTATAAGGGGGCCCTTCTCTGCAACTGATTTAAGATCTTTATCAACCCCTACGACCAGCCAGTGTTTTTTAATTATTGCCCTCAATTCCATAGAGTCAGGTCTGTATTTATTTATTTATGACTTTGATAACCGGGTGAGTGCACTGATCCCAGGGACCATTTTCAGGTATGACCCGGGCCATAACACATGATGCAGGGTGGCAGTGGAGTACAAGGTAACAGTAATACACATGAAACAGATTTGATACAAGCAACAATAATAAGCACAATATGCAGGTTTGATGCTTCGGTCAGTTTGAGAACAGTGAATACAAGGTTTCAATATCAGACATAAGGAGATTTGGAAGAAAACAAACAAATCATAGAAACAGTGTATAATATGTGACTGCATCATCCAGTGAGCAAGTAATACACAGAGTACTTAGTAAAAAATATATATACAATATGTACAGGCAAGGCAGTCAAACATTACTGTTACAAATACAATATAACAGTTGTAGGCTGGGGAGTTGACTAGTGTGGGTTGGTGTCAGACCCCAGGGAGCAGTGGCAGGATAGATTTGCCAGGAACCAGATTTTAAGGTGGGACTTGAAACTGGAGTGTATGTCAATGGAATGGAGTTCAGCTGGTAGTTTGTTCCACTGCAAAGGGGCAGCTGCAGACCAATCTCTGCTACCCATGTTGGTGGATACCCGAGGGACAGCTAGAGGGGGAGTACCATTAGAGCGGAGGTTGTGGAGGAGCGTTCTGGTTTTCAGAAGGAGCAGTTAGGGAGGATTCTGGAGCCATGCAGATGACATTGTCTACCATGCAGCAGAGGTCTAGGTCAAAGTGACCTTGTAGCGGTAGCCATCCAAGGGTATTATACAGAGTACAGTGGTGGGTGGAGAATGGGGCTGAAAAAGCAAAGCAAGAGGTGCTGTTGTAGGCAGTGGAGAGTTTAACTATGGCAGTAGCTGAGGTCCTGGCATGAATAGGGGACCAGTAGTCAAGAATAGGGAGAAGATTACCCTGGACAATGGTTAGTCTGGCTTCAGGGGTAAGGTATTGCCTGAATCTATAGGTGGCACCTAACTTTTGATGGAAACTTCTGACAACAGAATTTGCATGCTCAGTGAAGGTGAGGGAGGGGTTGAGCAGTACTCCTAAGTATTTGTAGGTGATGACATGCTCCAGGGCTGGGCCATCTGGGGTGAGAATGCATAAGGGGGCATGGTTTTTATTTTTGGCCAGAAAGGGCTTAGATCCGAACAGCATGGATTTAGTTTTTTTGGCATTTACTAAGAGGAGGTTTTTTGAGTACCACCTGTGGGCTGCAGCATAGTTGTGCAAGAGAAGTGAGGAGATTGCGGCCTTGGATTTGTCACTGTGGAAGAGGACAAGGTCATCGGCATACAGAAGAGAGTGACAGCTGATTCAGTCAAAGGGAAGCACATTAACGAATAAGGAGAAAAGGAGGGCACCCAGAGACCGGAAGGGTGGTGGAGCAGGTTTGACCAATATACATGAATTGTGAGCAATTGGTAAGGTAGTTAGTGAACCAGCTTGTGACTTTCTGAGAACAACCAAGGAGGCTAAGCTTGGAAGTAAGGAGAGCATGTTTAACCATGTCAAAAGCCTTTGTGAGGTCGATGAAGACAGCCCCGGTGACTTTACCATTATCCATGTCAGAGAGGATGTGGTCAGTCAGAAGGGCAAGGGCAGTGGCAGTGGAATGATTCTTGTGAAAGCTATGCTGTTGGTTGCATAGGAGGGTGTATTTGCCTATGTACTCAGTGAGCTGACTGTGGACTGCTCTCTTGAGCAGTTTACTGAGATGAGAAAGGATGGATATCGGATGGTAATTGTCAGAGGATTTGGGATCACCAGATTTAAGAATGGGGAAAACCTTAGCTATCTTCCATGGGTCAGGCATGAGGAGGTGGAAAGAGCAAGGTTAAAGATAAATGTGAGTGGCCTGGCAGTCGCTGGAGAGATCAGCTTATGGAAGACTGGAGATAGCCCATCAGATCCAGAGGAGCCGTGGTTAGGTAGACATTTGAGTAGCTTCACTGTGTCGTGTATGGAGAGGGCTTTAAAATAGAATGGGGGTATTTGCGGTTGAGTGGCAGAGCTGGAGGAGGATGGCAGTGTATCTGATATTAGGGCTGAGCTTTGAGGTTGGGCAGTTGGCAGCTTATTAAGGTATATGGATAAGTTGGGGAACTTACAGTTGAAGACACTGGCCACATTGTGAGGATCGGTCAGCAGCCCATCCTGGGAGTTGAGATGTGGTGCAGTGTAGCTGGGGTGGGGGTTTAGGATGGAGCTGATTGAGTCCTAGAATTTTCTAGGGTCTCCAAGATTGGCCTTTTGCAGATTCTGGAAGTGGGTCTGTTTCAAAAATTTGGCCTGTTGTTTACATTTGTTCCTCATGCATCTGTAAGAATCCCAGAGGGCAGGAGAGGGGGTTGCTTTGAAAGTGGACCAGGCGTGGTCTCTGGCCTTCATAAAGGTTAGGAGGTCTTTAGAGACCCAGCGTGAGCACCCACCTCTGACCCGTCTGGTGGTGACAGGGAAAAAGTGGTCTGGAGTGTTAGTAGAGTCCGGATAAATGTGGAAACTGCCGTGGCTGCATTGGAAAGGGAAAAAAGCATGGACCAGTCCTAGGACTGGGCCTCCTCAAGGATATTTGTGGAGACTGGGCAGCTGAAATTTCTGAGAGATAGGTATTTGGGTGGGGGGTGCTTTAGTTTGGAAGACCAGAGGAGATAGTGTGGTGAGTAATCACTTATAGAGTCAGCCATGGTGCCAGCGTGTAATGCTCAGTCCTCCCTGTTTATGAGGATCCAGTCTAGTAGAGTCTGGGTGGCCAAGCGTGGATTAAGTCTGGTGGGAAGAGTGATCGTCTGCACCAGGTTGTGCTGCTTTAACAGGGATACATAGTTAGGCTGGTGGCAGGTCAGCCAGTTTAGATTAAAGTCACTAAGAAGGATAGATTCCCTATGGGGAGTTAGAGAGCTCAGATCTTGGAGGAAGCTGGTGATTCCAATGGTTCCAGTCATGGGGGGGTTGTAGCAGAAGCCAATATAGAGTTTCTTGCAGGATCTCAGGGTCAATTCAGAGAGTAGCCATTCACTAGGTGAGGAAAGGTCAGAGTGTAGGACAATGCTAGCTGAGAGGGGTTGCTTTAGGAGCAGGGCCACATCAACATTTTCCTGTAGTGAAAACAAGTCTTTCCATCTCTTTTGATTTCTGTCTATAATTTAACAATTCACATCTGTCCATCCAATCAGCCCTAAGAGCTGCTTTATCCAGGATTTGCGTAGAATAAACACAGTTGCTCAATCTGTCAAATAAATCTGACTTTGCTATTTTATAATCCTCTGGCTCTGAGCAGTTTCACTTTAAGCGAAGTAACTGTCCATAGGGAGCGCCTTTATAGTTGATCTTGGGTGGGAAGACTGTCCATTCAAAACTGAATTACCTGAAGTAGGTTTTCAAAATACTTTAGTACTGATTTGTTTACCTGGAATACCCTGGAGGTATAAACCTAAAAAATCAATAGTTGGCTGCAAATTCCAAACCAAGTTTGTTGTTATTCAGATAATTAAGAAAATCTATAATAGATTGCTCAGGACCAACCCAGATAAAAAATAAATCATTGATGTAACGTTTGTACATGACGATGTGAGTCAAAAATGAATTCTGAATTGGGTCCTCCAGTGCCCCCCCACACCATCCCCAAAACAGGTTGGCATATGATGGAGCTACTAGGGAATCTATAACCCCCCCTTTCTTCTCAATAAAAACACTCATCAAATACAAAAAAAGTTACTGTTCAGAATCAAATTTTATGCCATTAGAATGAATTCCAACGGGTACACGAGGGTTGATTTCTCAAGAATGTTTTTTACTGCCAAGAGACCTACATCATGAGCAATGCTCATGTATAAAGATGAAATATCTATGGTGAACCACCAGAGTGACTCATTCCATATGAACAAATCCATTGCATTTAAAACTGAACAAGTATCTTTCAAGTAAGAATTTAAGTTAACTACTTCTTGCTTACGATAACTGTCCACAAAAAGTGCTAAGGGTTCAAATAAAGAATCACAACCCAAAACTATCTGGTGTCCTGGAGGTTCTGTGCCATGTTTATGGATTTTTGGGATATGGTAGAACATTCTAGGATATCCGCAGTTAAAAAAGTCAAAATCGTTACCAATAATCCAGCCTTGATCCAGAGAGAACGTGAGAAACACCACTAGCTGCTCCCTATACTCATTCAACAGGTTCTGATTCAATGTTTTGTATGTTAGTGTAACCTACTATTGTCTCAAAGCTTTCTGCCTGTGATATTCCCTATCCAAAACTGTCCCCCTTATCAGAGGGTTTTATGATTGTATATTTCATCTGATGAATTTCTAAAGTAGCTCATCGTTCACCCACAGAGAGATTATCCCAAGCACTTTCTGATTTAAATGTTTTAACACTCTCTTCTACATCACGCAAAGCAAGTTCTTGAAAAACTTTGACAGCCTCACTGATTGGAGCTGGTGGTAAAAACTGTGAGAGATGTAATAAGGGATAAAGAAATGTGTCCCAATATTGCAGGCAAACTTCATTTTGGTCTAAAACATAATGTGTTTGTGTAACAAATATTGATATATGAAGCTGAATCATATAACTTGTAAAAGTTACAAGTTTAATTAACTGAGCAACAACTTGTAATATTCAAGTGTCTTTTGATATCTGTACTGACCATGTGAGTAATGGCAGACAGGTGTCTTAAGTGTCTTCAAAAACAGAAATACAGGGAGAGAGTTCAAATTATCCCTTCAGACTATTTTTAGTGTTTATTATTAGGACGGGCCAGAGTGCCTGTGTGCACATTCTTAAGTGCAAACCTATTTCTTCCTTCTAAACCTTAGTAACTAGTAATGACCATTATTATTATCCTTATATAGTAGTATCAATACAAGAGCTAGCTCATACATTAGCTCATGCATGTACTAAAAGGAGGATTGCCTTGTCATGCATGAACTAAAAGAACAAAATTGTCTTTTAAGTGGATGTTTATATTTGTCTTGGACCAATCATAGACAACCATAGTACTGTCTTCCACTATATAAGCAAGCCACTATACACTGTTAGTTTGAAGAATGAAGAATGAAGGATGTACCACTTGTAATCTCTCACTGTGATTATTGTTATAATCATTAAATTCTTCCGCCTTCAGCCTCATCTCCATTCATCTCCTTTCTAAGTATTTGTAATAGATAATTTACTATTGGTAATTTTTTCACAACGCTACAAGAGATTTTTGAAAAAAGGTTTGGTGGCTACACAGCGTGAGTCTGATTAATTCAATTGTGTAATCACTTGATCATGGCCATTAGATACCAAGGAACTATTTGAACCTTCTACATTGCTAACTGCTAATTGTAGCTTATGGTTTAATTTCCTTTGGACAAATAATGAATCAAGGGAACACTTGGTTCCAATACTACTGAACCTTCATTAGACTCAAGCTCTATTGTATCACCATTCTCACCAATGCTTGATTGTCCTGAAAACAGTTTATGCAATTCAACTTTCTAAATGAACTAAATAAATCACAATGAACATGACAATCATTAAGTGAATGCACAGGTACAAATGATTAACCTCAAGGCAATAAACGTAATTGATCATTAGATAGAGACTGTTTAGACAGATTGATAACCATCAAATTACTGATTAGTACTGTACAACATTAATTGAAGCATTTTACGCATCAGTCCCATGCTCATTCAGTTTGCTTCCTCCTCTTCCTTGTCATCCCCATCTTGTCCTTTTTTTCATTTTTAAGGGCTGGAATTGGATTTCGTCCATTATCTATAGGTTCGGAGTCAGAAGGTTGTGCACTTCTATTAGATGAAATTGATGATATATTTGAACTTGACCGTGCATTGGTATTTTTAAATCTGCCCCTTGATCTTTGTCTGCCCTTTGATTTATTTCCTGGCTCATTTTCCCGTTTGTAAATTTGGCCACTTAAATAGCCTCTTTCATCTCTTATTTGCTTTGTTTTCTTATGTTCAATCAACTCATTTTCAAGTTTGTTGGCCTTTTTGGTGAGCTTGCCATCCAATTCTTTTATTAAGGAGACATCTCCAAATTCCTCAAGTTGTTTATGCAGACTCCCGATTTCTTTTAGCACTTCATTTCTCTTATAAATATCTTCATCAATTTGTATTTGCACCAGTTCCGTAGAGCACTTTTGTAAATTGTGTAAAATATCCTCCCATCTCTGTCTATAGGGTTAAAGGGGACAAAACCTTTTACAGGTACATAAGTGAAAAAAGAAGGACAAAGGGAGGGATAGTTAGACTGAAGGGGGAGGATGGGAGCAGCGTGGAGGATGACAACAGTAAAGCTGACATATTGAACAGGTATTTCTGCTCAGTCTTTACTAAGGAAGAGGGGGGTAATGGGTCTGAAGGGAGTACAAGGGGTGAGAATGGTGCACAAATGGACACAGTCCTTTACGAGAAAGGGTCCTGAAGGAACTGGAAGTAATAAGAGTTGACAAAGCAATGGGGCCAGATGGGGTGCACCCAGGGTCCTTAAAGAGCTAAGAGAGGTGGTGGCTGAACCTCTGGCTATCCTGTTCAGCCAATCACTGGAAACAGGGAGGTACCCAAAGACTGGAGGACAGCAGATGTAGTCCCCTTATACAAAAGTGGGAACAAAGAGGAAGCAGGGAACTACAGACCAGTCAGCCTCACCTCGGTAGTGGAAAGATCATGGAAGCACTACTGAAGGAGAGATTGGTGGAACATCTGGTTGTCAATGGACTACAGGACCCAAGGCAGCATGGTTTCACGGGGAGGTCATGTCAGACCAACCTCATTGAATTTTTGACTGGGTGACTAGGGAGGTGGATCAGGGAGGGCAGTGGACATGGCCTATCTGGACTTCAGCAAGGCCTTTGACACTGTGCCACATAGAAGACTATTACACAAACTGGGGAATATGGGTGTGGGCAGGACAGTAGTGTGGTGGGTAGGTAACTGGCTGGGTGGCAGGACACAGAGGGTGGTGGTAAATGGCTGTCACTCCACAGAGGGAAGAGTGACCAGTGGGGACCACAGGGATCAGTGCTGGGACCGGTCCTATTCAACATCTTCATCAGTGACATTGCACAGGATATAGAAGGCAGAATTTCACTGTTCGCTGATGACACAAAGCTCTGTAACAGAGTAGACACACCAGAGGTGTAGACAGAATGAGAAGGGACCTGCAGAAACTTGAAGAATGGTCAAGGGTTTGGCAGTTGAAATTCAATGCAAAGAAGTGCAAGATAATGCATATAGGGGCACAAAACCCTGGCACAATATATCAGTTGGGGGGTGAGATATAGCATGCACCAAGCAGGAAAGGATCTTGGGGTTGTCATCTCTGATGACCTCAAGGTAGGGAAACAGTGTGACAAGGCATCAGGTAAAGCAAATAGGATGCTGGGATGTATAGGCAGAGGCATCACCAGCAGGAAAAGGGAGGTCATAATTCCGCTATACAAGACACTAGTGAGGCCCCACCTGGAGTACAGTGTACAGTTCTGGAGACCATACCTACGTAAGGACATAGACAGGGTAGAGAAGGTTCAGAGGAGGGCAACAAAGATGGTGCATGGGTTGCATCACAAATCCTACGAAGACAGGTTGAAGGAACTGAACATGTACTCCCTGGAGGAGAGGAGGGAGAGAGGGGATATGATAGAGACATACAAGTATCTTACAGGGAGGAACAGGGTGCAGGAAAACACTATTTTAAGCGAAAAAGATGTTTCAGGACTAGAGGGCATGGGATGAAGTTGGAGGGAGGACGATTCAGAGGAAACATGAGAAAGAATTTCTTCACAGAACGGGTGGTGGACAAGTGGAACACCCTGCCAGAAGAAATGGTGGGGGCTGAAACAATCACGGGATTTAAGAATGCATGAGAGAGACATAAAGGAATTCTTGAGGTCAGGGGTAAGGGGAAATAGACTTCTAGGAAAACAAACTGAACTTACAAGCTCAAATGGGCAGACTAGGTGGGCCATAGGCCCTTATCTGCCGACACTGTCTATGTATCTATGTATCTATGTATAGTGCATTTTCTCTAAACCACAGGCTGGCAATTTGTTTAAACATAAACCTTGTATAACCCATTTTTTCCTGATACATGTTTGCAAAGAAATCATATCATAATGAAGTGTAACTTCCTTTAATACTGCTTTCTCCAACTGAAAAAAGATTGATTTATTTTTACCTTCTTGTGATGTTCCTGGTTCATGAATTGAAGTGGTATCAACTTCTGTACTAAAATCTGATTCAGTCCGATGGAGTCCGATTCAGTCTGATTCTGGCCAGGCTTGTGCTGGAAAGAGAAAATGTCATCCTCTTTTGTAAAACTTTTTATTTCCAGACTCACTCAAGGGAAGACACTCTGAGCTAATTGTCCATTTTTAATTTGGCATTTAATATTCTCCTGGGTGGAGGTGAGCCTCCTCTGTGAAAAAGTGAGTCATACTAGCATAGAAATGCCCTCGGTCTGCAGTAAAAATTTGTACTTGTGACAGTGAAAAAATAAATGAAGACTGCACTGACAGGAATCAGTGGGTGCTGCAAAAAAGGGAAAATGCAATAAAAATAAGAAATACAGCACTCCAGACTCATCCGTAAAATACAGTTAAGGTATATTTATTTGTTAAAAACTAAAATAAAAAATATGTACAAAATGTAAGTGTGCACAATGAATGACAAACTGTTGCAAAACTGATCAATTGCTGTCTGCTAATAAACTTATTACATTTAAAGAGGCCAAGCAAAAATACAGCTTGCGTACGCATATATGTTTCTGATATTTGCAACTTAGGCACACCTGTTTCCATATTTTGGTGCTGGAGTCTAGTTTAGGGAATACAGAAAGGCATTGCTCCCCTTGTTATCGGCCACCCCACTTCTAATGCCATAGCATTCTTTCATGCATGGTTGTGGGATCTCCTCGCCGAGAAGGAGCAAACATTCTTTTATTCTTGGGATCAGATTCTTCCTCCTCAGGAAACCCCCCCATGATTGATTTCACATCTGGAAAGGAGTATATAAATATATCAAATGGGACAGGTACCATTTCATGCAGTTCCAAGTACTGCATAACATGTTCTACATGCCAATTAAACTTCACAGAATGACTAGGTTAGCCTCAGATATATGCACTAGATGTCAACGGGAATGAAGGTCATTGTTTCACATTCTCTGGAACTGTGAAAATGCTAAGCCTTTTTGGGAAGATATTAGAAGTCAGCTGGATCCCCTATTAGGGCTTAAAAAGGATTTTTCTCCTGAAAATCTGTATTCTGGGGGATTTTACTAAGGCACTAATCGGTAATCAGAAACCACATATGGCTTTAATATCGACATGCACCAAGAAGGTAATTCTTTGACACTGGTGTGACCAGACAACCCCTACTTATGTGGAATGATACCAGGAAATTATTTTTGCATCACAGGCTGAGCGTATTATAGCAAGTATGTCACAATCCCATAAGAAATATACCCAGGAGTGGGAGCCCCTTTTTACATTATTGACTCTGGGTACTGGGTGATGGTTGCTTACTCACAACTTATCAGTCAACATCTATGGTTTATTATATATGGTTTTCACACCACGCACCCCTGAGAAGGGTTAGACCTTATTATATTTTGAACCTGCATATTAGTGTGACTAGTCCCCAGTTGGGTTCTACCGGGGATACCCTAGTTTCTGGAGAAAGGGGGGAGGAGGGGTTGTTGTTAGGATAAGTATGAGTAGGGAGTGGGTTTGAATTGTTATGATTTCAGCTCAGTTGAGAAGTTTATAGGTTTTGAATGAATTCTTTACACAATTGTTCATTATCTATATGTAATTAGTGCAACAGTTATTTTGTTGGCTACTGATATGATATGTGTTTACAAGTTCCTGTATCTTTGTTGTTATTTGTGATTTACCTCCTCCCAAGTTTAATAATGTTTCTTGAATTAAAAATTATGTTTAATTTATACATGGGCTTTTGGGAGCAAGGGGTCATCTAGGGCAGTGATAACAACCCGCATTGGACTAAAGTCCTCATGAGGAAACATTTTATTAATGATGTTCTGTTGGTGTGGGGAGGGGACAAAGAGCTTAAACAATTTGTGGAATATTTACATAAAAGCAACAACAATCTCAAATTTTCACATACAATGAGTAGGGAAGAAATTTCATTCTAAGGGTCATAGAAAATAATAAGTTATCTACTTCGCTGTACACCAAACCCACAGTATGGAACATGATACTGCTGGTGAGTAGTTAGCAGCCACACCATATTAAAGAAAATATTCCAAAAGATCAAATATATAGAATTAAAATAAATTGCAGTGAGGACCAAGACTTGGCAAGAGAACTTGTAAATCAGGAATATAAATTTAAGGCAAGACGGTATGCGAGTGAAACTATCACCAAAGCAAGAAAAGCATGTGAAGAAATTAGTAGGGATGCCCTGGTAACGGAAAGGGGTGAACGTGAGGGAGATGAAAACAATCCAAAAGACAGAATCAGTATTGTGACCACTTATGGTATAAGATCTAGCAAAGTGAGGGATATTGTATGCAAGCATTGGCACATATTGAGAGCAGATGTTAGACTAAGGGAAACAGCTGTGACACTTCCCAGAATGGCCTATAAAATGTCAAATAATCTGAGGGATTTGGTGGAGAGCTCATCCTTTGCGAACCAGAAACCTAAAACCTGGCTGCCCCCACCCCTGATGGGATGAAAAACATGTGGCAACTGTAAATTTTGCTCAGAGATCTTTGAATGTAGGATGTTTAGAAACCCCTATAACAGTAAAATGTGCAACAAAGAAAAGTTCATTACTTTCAACACCACCTTTGTTGTGTATTATTCGTTTTGCTCATGTGGAGTCTATTATGTGGGCAAAAATAAAAGAAAATGGAAGGAACACATTGGCGAACATTTGGGTGCAATAAGGAATGCAACTTAGAGTATGTGTGGGCTGTACACATATATGGGGCACAAAACAAGAAAGACCAAGGGCCAGATTCTAGAAGAGATACATCTGGTGTAACCGCACTTGCACTAAAAAGAATGGCACTAGTAGCAAGTTATGCCAGCAGTTGTGACAAACGGTATTCTACAAAGTGGCCTGCTACATGCAGCAGGCTACTTGCACCAAAGTGGACTTACACAAGCAGATACTCTGGAAACACCCCCTGTGACATAGCACTAGTGGGTTTATGGCAGCAGTTGTGCTCTATTCTGAAAGGGCAGCAACAAAGTCCCCAATGGAGCTATTCTAGAACAACCCCCAGAGGACATCCCTCAAACTACAGTTACACCAGCGCTTAGCTAGTTTAAGTGTACTTACACCCTCAGAGGGTTGTGCAGATCTGCCAACGGCCAGCCCCGACCACCTGTGGCAGCCCCCTATGCCGCATACCTCCTATACTGCGGCAGCACCTCAGGGCTGCAGTGCCCCCCCATCCCCGAACTCCCAAATTGATAATGCCCTGAAGGGCTCCAGTGCCCAACACCCTAATCCCCTGATTGCTTATTGCCCCACAGGGCAGCAGAGGCCCCCCAACCCTGATCCCCTGAAATGTTATTGCCCCACAGGGCATCTGTGTTCTCCCGACCCTTTCCCAGACCCCAAACCCCTGGTTCCTTCTGTGCCACTCCATGTACAGTAGCCACACACTCCACACTCCCTGGTGGTCTCCTGGCCCTCCCACCCCCACCCAGCAGTGCTAGTCCACCCCACACCCCCCAGCCATCCCCAGCAAGTGACTGGCATGGCCCACCTCTCACCATCATGGCAAGCTGCATACTGAGTTCCATAGGAGTGCTGCTGTATATATGCACTCATAAATGACTGTACTGGCAGTCATTCATAAGCGCATATATACAGTCCACTGAGGGCTGCGACTTGCGACATGCCCATCAGGTACACCATTTGTTTGGTGTACCATCCGCATGTTGTAAGTCACAGGACTTAGCCATGGAAACCCTGACCCCTCTAGAACTGGGCGCAGGGTCCTTGTCATAACTGCGAATGGCGCAAGTCACCTTTGGCAGAGGCTTGCACCAGTCTTCTAGAATCGGGCCCCATGTCTATAAATTTGTGGGTGTGGAGCATATCACCCTGGGTCCAAGGGGATGTGACAGAGAGGGATTATAAGCTGCAGGGAAAACATCTGGATTTATACACTTGGAACTTACATGGACAAAGGGTTGAATAACCAAATAGAATAAAAACATTTTTGACCAATAGGTAATCATAGGGTAAGCTCTCCACCCTTTTGTACCTAATTTTAACTTCTTCCTCTTTGTTTATTTTCCCATAGGTCACTAGGAGATCCCTTCAAACAAGGGCACCTTGGACTCCAATCTTAAATAGTGTCTGGCAACCTAACAAGAAAAGGACCAGAATAAAGGGGATAAGCAGATGTATACACTACATTAACTAGATTGTTATACTAAAGTGTTAAACAACATTATGTTTATTAGGGTTCCACACCTTTCCTTTATATACTACTAAAAATGTTTGCCTACAGTATATAGAGATTCCCTTACAGAAATGTTAGTTTTCAAGTTAACTGCCCATTCCTTGTTCCATTGTGTGTCATTCAAGATAGTACCTTTAGATAATGCTAAATCCTGACCTAGTCCTAAAACAGGGCTGTTCAGTTATAATACGATTCTGCATAAACTTAACCTTCTGGTTCAGGTTTTTTTTAGTATATTATTGAGAACAAATGATGAGATAGTGGATTTACTGTAGTTGGTTCACTTTCTCATTTCCTTTTCATTTCTCTTTCACACTCCCCCTCTCCATTTCTCCCTCCTATGCTTAGCCCTTATGCAGTCTTTGTTTATATATACACATATATTTTTTATGTATAATATATGATTGCAACTGTTATTGAAGACAGTGTACTCCTGCTTAGATATGTATGTGTATCTATCTATCTATATATATGAGGGGAAAAAAAATCAGTTTAATGCATTAGTTAGGGTTGTTCCACAGTGACAAAAGTGAGGAAATTTGGTGTTAGGGTTGAAAGCCCCCCTTGGACCCCCAGCCCCCACCCTCAACCAGCATCGGGGTGCGTGTTGTGGTTGCTGGCCCTAACTCTCACCCCATCAGATGTGTGAAGAAGCAGAGGTATAGGAGAATGGAGTGACAGTTAGGACTGACAATCCCAATGTGCACCCCGATGCGGTTGGGGTGGAGAGGGGTCCAAGGGGTTTCAACCCTAACACCGAATTTACTCACTTTTGTCGCTGTGGAACAACCCTAACTAATGCATTAAACAGAGTTTTTTGCCTCTAATTTCCCTTCTTTTTGAGAATGATAATGAGAAATAGTGAATGTAATGCAGAAGGGCCCCGAGCTCCCGCCATGCGATGTCTTGTAACATAGTAACACGGTGCCCGCAAATGCAAATGGTAATCCGCATGGTGATGCAAAGTGAAACACAAAGATAAACAGTACTGTAGACACAAATGGTTAAAATATCGCAAACACAAGTGCAAATGAAAATGCAAAGGGTAACACACATGGTGCCGTAGACGGGAACAGTAAGTGAAACGGGTACGGAACCGCGAGCAGAAGCGGTAAGGGTAACGGTAATGTAAGCACACAGGCTGGCTTTCCCCAAAAGCTGCATAGAGAAAGACAGTGAGTACAAAGAATGTATGCATAATAATGGATCTCGGAGCAGAAAATGAAGAGTTGGAATACTAAATTGCTTATATCTCAGGAACCGTATGACGTAGAAAAAAAATTAAAAGTCATATGATTTGTGACTTTCCTGGCTAGTTTTGTGCTTATCTCCTGTTAGGGGGTTTAGCATTTTTCTGATGAAAAGTCTGTATCTCGCACCGTTTCCGAGATACAGGCCCTGAAAGGCGTGACAAACGCAGTAATGTTATCCTATGGGGAAAAAAGAGAAGTTCAGAGTACCATAACTTTGGCTCCCTGTAATATTTTTCACCAAACCACTAAAAGGCACATCTTGGGATGTTGGCTTTTTTCCCTCCAAATTTCAGCCCAAAAGACCAAACTGTTATTTTGCAGCAGGGCGGCAAAGGATTCCTGTAATGCGGCAGACGCCGTAATATTATCCTATGGGAAAAAGTGTAAATTTTGGAGTGCTGTAACATTGCCACCCTGAAATATTTTTTCACCAAAATATGGAAAGGCACATTTGTGAGATGTTGGCTGCACTCCCTCCAAATTTCAGCCCAAAAGACTAAACCATTTTTTTGCAGCAGGGTGGCAAAGAATTGCTGTCATTTTCCCACAGCCTGGAAAAGTACTGTCGAACTTTGCAAAAGCTTTAGCAAATTCATGTGACAGTGTCGCAAATGTGAAAGTACTTTGTGAAAGTACTTTTTCCAGAAATTTGAAAAACATGTTTCTGGGGTGTTTTACCCCAAAATAAAGACATGTCTAGCATCCTCAGGGTCCGACTAGGTGATTACAAAAAGAATTGTGTTGCTAGATGGTCCCAAACCTAAATGCCAAGCATTTTTCTGATGACCAACTGAAAGCAAAATGGCAGATTTGTGACAGTAAAAGGGCCATTTGGGAAAGTAAAAACTGCATTTGTGACACTGTTGAACTTATTGTTAACTTTTCCCATTGACTTATAATGGGAAATCATTTTTTGAATAACTTTTGAACCATTTAATATTTTTTCATGTAATCTTCAAAAGGCACATTGGGGACCCTGGACACACGTTCCCTGAAGATTTCAGACTGGTTGCGCAAACTGTGCGACCTGTAGAGATGAGCAAAGAATTCCAAAAAAGCGTAAACGCATGCACAGATCATGCTTAATAACTCTCGAGCTGCATTTCTGAACAGTACAAAAATTGACAGATCCCAAGATGTATGTATGGTTCATGATCATGTATTCCAAATTTCAGGCAAATCTGTTCAATGGTTGCAAAGTTATTAAGGTGCAAAATTTTAGGTTTGACACGTAAATGGCTCCTCAACCCTAACTATGGTAGCACTACCATATTATATATATTATATATATATATATATATATATATATATATATATATATATATATATATATACACATATACATATATACACACACATATATAAATGAGCCTTACTTTAGGTACATTATTTATTAACTATAAATTTGCACAAAGAATTTTCTAAACAGGAGACACTGGGCCAGATATTCAAAAGGGTTACGCCATGCGCAACAGGGTTGCGCATGCTCAAATCCTACATTGCGCCATTCTGCGATATTCAGCGGGAGGCAGTTGCGCCACTGAAAACAGGCTGAGCAACGGCGCAATGCAAATGAATGCATGCTCAACAGGAGGGGAAGGAACCATGCATAAACTGCACAGCCCGATATTCAGCCAGGCTGTGCAGAGTTGTGCAGGCGCAACCCCAACCTGAGCCTGCAGGACCTTGAGCCAAAAAAAAGGCTAAGTAGAGGCCACCCACAGGTGAGGCTGCTGTATTGCAGGGCGCAACACAGCAGCTGCCACCTGTGGCTGGCCCCCAACTCAGTCCCTGTGCTCCCTACAGCCTGATCGCGTGGCATAGTGTACCTCTCAACCAGCCCGACCAAGGGCAGAATGTAATGACACCCCACCCAAATATCTCCCTGGCTAGTGTCCCCCACCCCACCCACCCATGAAGCCCCACCACCCCGCCCCCGGCAGCCAAGGGAGGGCAGCATCCTTACTCTGGGCCACACTGGCCACACTCACTGTCTTCGGATTGCTCAGAGTTGCATGCTTACTGGTGCAGAGTATTATCGGGCATGTAGCCCATATCAGAGCATAGTCCAGATTTGTGGAATGATTCATTCAGCAAATCTGACTGTCATGGGGACGGTATGGGCTGCATACCCATTGGTTCTTGCTCTGCACCAGTGGCGGCAGCCTCATCAGTCAGTCGGCGGGCAGCAGGCGGGTGGGATGCTGCTGCCCGCCGCCTGCCGGGTGGAGCGGGTGGTGGGGCTTCGTGGGTGGGTGGGGTGGGGACACCAGCCACCAGGGAGATGTTTGGGTGGGGGTGTCAATTTACATTCTGCCCGCGATCAGGCATTATGGTCCACTGGACCACCAGGGAGATGTTCGGGTTGGGGGGCACTTTACTTACTGCCCATGATCGGGCACTAGGAACATGTTGGGGGGGTTCATTTTACATTCTGCCCACGATCAGGCATTTCGGTCCACTGGACCACCAGGAAGATGTATGGGAGGAGGTGGGGGAGCCACATTGCTGCCCGCGATTGGGCTGCAGGGTACATCAGTCCCCGATGGCTGCTGCCTGGCAGGGCGGCCAGGCACAAGTCCTCGGGGGTCGGTGCACCTACAAGCTAATGGCATGCAAATGGGGCCATAATCAGATCAAAATGGCCCCCCTTGCATGAATTATGGCCCCATTTGCATGTCACCTTTTGAATATCGTGATTTTGCGCATGGCGCAATGGTACTTGGCCACCACAAATTGAATGCTCCACTCTGACAACTTGCGGTGGCACAAGTTTCACTGCGCCATGCACAGTGGCTGTGGCTGGAGAGTGATATTCAAAGGAGTTGCTCAATAGCGCAGCTCCTTTGAATATCGCCTGGGCCACACCCCTGAGCAACTATTTTGCGCAGCGCAAGGGCTTGCTCCTCAGAATGGCGCAGTTTGAATATCCAGCCCACTGTGTTTTTAACATCTTTTGGGTAATGTGATTTTGCACAAAATGTTTCCCCTGTATATTTAGGCCCAGGTTCATTTTTGATACTTGTATATGGATATATGTCTTTGTAATTTATTCAATATTGCACTAGCACTTTAAAATACATGAATTACACCATATGATCACTGATGACTGCTATTTAAGGGGAGTGACACTAGAGGGTATTATCTTTGAAAAAGCCCACAATTAGGTGAAACGTGAGAAGAGAAGAGAAGTTGCTGAGCCTGTACTGTGTTTTTTGTTGCTGCTCCAAGTAAAGGTTTACAACTTTGGCACAAAATTATTGCTTATGGCCAGTTTATCTGTGCAGACACCACAACATCATTGTCGACATTCGGCATAGCAAGATCCCCAATGAAATTTCACCTGTCCAACACTGGAGTGTTTCTCGCACGGGGCTGTGCCCCCCAATCCCCCTTTGCGGGGGACTGCACCCACCACACCCTCCCTTCTAAATGTTTATCAGCTCTGAGCCAGAGTTGATTTGAAGGGAGGCTTACAAGGCAAAAGGTTGAAATTTTGTCCACAGGTCCCCCTCAGCGACAATTTCAAAACATGTTTTTTTTTGCTGCATCTCTATATGAAATTAATTGCATATTGGTGGTCTGTTAATGGAATAAAAGGCAGTTAACATTTTAACTTTGAGTGTTAAGCATCTTCCTTATAAATAGAGTAGCGCTTAGACCACTTTTTTGAAATTGTATGTTGTAAGTCTATTGGGTTGGCAACCCACATGGCGAGCACACTTGTCTGCTCTTTGTGCGCAGCAAGACCAAAAAAATAAATAAATATTTTTTTTGAACCTGTGACTCATTTACATGGCTGCTTTTTGTGAATCAGAATAGTGCACCGGCATAATCCATTGTGAAGCCATTCTCCTGTCTGCATGTGAGGGTGGGTGTGGTGGGATAGTGTTAGCGGTAATGGGGTTAGCACCAATTTGTCCTGGCGCTATTCACAGTCGGACAGTTCTGGTGTGTTATCTGACTGTGAATAGCAACCTTTGACACCTGGGCATTCACCAAGTGTAATGCAAACATTTGCACTGTGCTTTGCTGTTTTCTGTAAATCTAGCCCCATATGTCCACATGCAGCTCTTCAGGGTACTCAAGCATGAGGACAAGGGATACAATGACACTAAAGGGTAACAAGATTGTAGGGAAATCTCAGAAAATAAAAATTAATTCATAGAATAAGTTGTGGACCCTTAGAGTAGACTTTCCAAGCAGATGATATGATTTGCTATTGGAACAACCCTTTAGCTGAAACCCTGCACGTACTTCATAGACTGGTACAGGGTAGTCCCACTGAGCAGAAGGAATGTTCAATAGACTAATAGTTATTCATCCATCAAGATGTATGTGCATATTTATGCATGTAGATATATGTCTGTGAACAGTAAGTATGAATATTCGCTAGCCCTACTGTTCATAATATTTGGGAAATAATATTCAGCCTCTGCACACCCCTAGCATCTATATGTGTATGTGTGTGCATACTGTCTATGCATGTATGTATGTATGTGTGCATATGTTTGTGTATGTATGCATGTATATATTATAGCAAGGTTGGGGTATAGTTATGGTTGCCCAGCCCCTTCTATGTTAAACCCCACATTTTGCACTTGAATAACTTTGCCACCATACAACGGATGTGACTGAAAGTTTGCATGCGCACTGGGGCACCTTAGATCTCTGAATTTGGCAAGTTATGTTACGATCAGATGAGCAGTTGTAGAGCTGCAGAGCACCAAAAATGCATATAAACGGGGGTTTGCACATTTTTAGGGCTGTAGGTGGAGCCTACAGTCCTTCTGTCATCGATCACACTATAGCTTTAAAAATGGCTGATCTTAGAACTTCCATTTTAGACTTTTGCATGTACTCCTCCACCTCAACAGCTGCAAAATAGTGTACTTCCCCTCTGATTTTTGCTATTTGTTGCTCTATGTTAAAGGCACCTAAAGGGAGGTGGGATGCTACTGTACTGTACCCCAGAACTTCTCAGAATATTAACAACAAAAATGTTTTAAACTGCTGTTTCTACCATCTGTCCAGCTCAGTCTAATAGAGTTATTCTATTTCTTTCAGCAACCTAGGGGTTAACTCATTATCTTATGGAATGTCCTCATAGTGAAAGTTAGACTACAGTGTCAGATTACAGACTTTGCATCTGGAACTGTAAGCTAACCCATTCCTATGGGCAGGACAGGTTGTATGTAAGCATGCACACACACACACACACACACACACACACACACACACACACACACACCGTAAGAAAATTTAAAAATGCATGCTAAGAGCACCTTTAAAGTTGGCTATTGCACACTGGTCATTTATAATCTCCCTCAGAAGCAACCCTTAATTAAAGTTGCAAATTTATTGGAGACTTGACTGGCAGTTGGTACGCCTTCTGAAAACTGAATAATAGATGCTCTAAAATGCATTTATGATAAAGCTGATCTGGATATATAAGTCCTCCAACCCCCTACCCCTGTATGGTTACCATTGATGATCCCTCCTTTTCTGGATAACTGGAGGGGGTGGGTAAGAGAAATTATTGCTATCTATCCCGGGCTGTTGCATTTGGTTATCTCTGTACAACCGATATTGGGTCTCTCAGGTTGAATTTAGCTCTTTCAATGGTAAACAAAGAGGAACTGCAATATTAATAAAGAAAGGTGTTGACTTCATTAAAACTAACCATATTTTGGACTGTGAGGGTCAATATCAAATCCTTATTGGATTGCTTGATTGTCTAAATGTGGTATTGTGTAATATTTATGCCCCCGACTCTGGCCAACATACAGTCATAGATCTGATTATGGCTCAACTTATTCAATACCCTGAGCATAAACTGATTGTAGTTGGAGACTTTAATCAGGTTATGGACCCTCTTTTAGATAAAAAAACATCTGAATTGATCCTTGCGGTAACAAAAACCAGATTTTCCCTTAAAAATATGGTCAACACGCTGGCACTATCAGATGTCTGGAGACTTTTTAACCCAAAATAGAAAGATTATACATTTTTCTCTAATAGACATCTAATATACAGCCAGATAGACCATTTGTTTGTATCATCAGACCTGGATAATTCAATAATAGATGCAAAGATTGGCTCCATTATATTATCAGACCATGCCATAGTAGACCTAAGCATACTTCTAGGTGAAGGTAGTCCCAAAGAGATGAGGTGGAGACTTAATACTTCATTGTTGAAAGACAAAACATTTACTGAATGAGTATCTAATGAAACTGATGAGTATTTTAAGTATAATAACAATGGAGAGGTGTCTGAAGCTTGTTTATGGGAGGCATACAAAGCATTTATAAGGGACAGGATAATCAAGTTTCGCTGCAGCCAAAAATTCTAAAAGATAAACAATCTTCACTCGCTGCCTTGGAAATGCAAATTAAAAATGCTAAATCTATAGACGCTACACTCCTTCATAGGCTATTGTTTATTAAGTTTGAGATAAATGCTATTGTGTCAGTACAAACTGAATATGCACTCTTTCGTACAAAGCAAAGCTACTGAGAGTCAGGTGAAAAAGCTGGAAAATTACTTGATTATAGACTAAAGAAACTTCAAGATTTAAACATAATCCCAGGCATCCAACAAGCTACAGGGATAGTACTTCAGAACAATAAAGATATTAATGAAGCCTTTAAAGATTTTTTTCCTCAAATATATAAGAATAAAGCTGTAGATACACAACAAATAAATATCTTTCTTAACAGTATTGAATTGGCCAAAATACCCTGGGCTCATAGAGAGAACCTTAACAAAGAACTAACCATAAATAAGATCCTGTTAGCTATTGACATGCTACCTACTGGGAAAACTCCAGGACTAGATAGATTTCCAGTAGAATTCTTTAAGTTGTTAAATGCCAAAATCTTAACACACCTG
The DNA here is from genome assembly GCA_016271365.2 of Neoceratodus forsteri. Taxonomy (NCBI): domain Eukaryota; kingdom Metazoa; phylum Chordata; order Ceratodontiformes; family Ceratodontidae; genus Neoceratodus; species Neoceratodus forsteri. Next base: position 33,873,882 of record CM028129.1, read on the forward strand.
CTCAACATGTATAGGGAATCCTGGGATAATGATGCCTTCCCACCCACATTCACACAAGTTCTGGCTTTTTTTAACTACAGTTTAATTCATTAATCCACCATCCACTGATCAGGAGTCCCAATAAATACCATCAATCCCTTCCATGGACCCTCCTGGTTTCTAGTGGTCCCCCACCCACCAATCATGACACCAAAACATTTTGTTTCCCTGATGTCTTACAGACCACCCTCCCTATCCTGGATTCTTTAATCCACAAATAAACAGCTTGCAGTCCACCGACTCATGTCCCTCTATTCTCAGCATTCCCTGGTGTCTAGTGGACCTCCCCATCCATGATCCTTTATAAAAGAAATAGTCTAATTTCCCTGGTGTCTATTGGACCCCCCAACCACCACCCAGACAGTTCATTTCCCACCAACCCACTCCCCTCCCCACCCTGCCCCTGAGCATGCCACCAGCGCAGCACTCCTCCCTCCTCCACTACCTGTGGCCCACTGAATTGTCAGCTAATGACCGCATTGTTGTACAAGCAGGCGTTCATTCACTGACAGTTTATTAAACTATGGATAGAATAAATTTTGCAGCTTATATGCATTTTTCCACAGTTCACAAAAAAGGTCTGCAGAACTTGGCAAAAATCATCAGAAAAATCCCAGTTTCACCAAAAAAGCTCCACGATTTCCACAAAATTTCTGAAATTTCGTGGAAATTCTGTGAAAGCGGAATTTGCAACTTTTGCCCACTTCTAACTCTGACTAAATAAATTTAGGAGAACTGAGTAACCAGCATGCCAGTTTTTGATGATTGTGACTAAGCAGCAGTATATGGAACCAACAAGAAAACACCTTTGGTCATTTGGTAGCTCTTCACAGCCCTATCAGCTCTGGCTACAGCTTGTTTTGCTTGTGGCTACAGCCCTCATGATTTGTCCGACTGGTCTGAAATCTTCTGGGAAGATGCAGTCTGGGTTACTGATGTGCCTTTTGAAGATCTGGTGAAAAATATTAATTAATTCAAAAGTTATTCAAATTTCAATTGTTCCTTTATAGTCAATGGGAAAAAATATATGTGTGTCATGAAAACTGCCAACAGTACATTTTACTGTTGCAAATGGCCCTTTTACTGTCATGCTGCAACCATCTAGTTTCAGTTAGTGACAAAGAAAAACATCTGTAATTCAAATTCTACTGTCCCTAGGTAAACACTGACAGTTGTGTTTACCTAAATGGAGTCTGAGGAACACAATGGTGTGATCAGTTTTTTTCTAGGACCCCTAGAAATACATATTTTAAAATTGGGTCCCCTATAGTGTCACAGATCACGACAGTAAATTTGCAACACTGTCACAAATCATGACACTGTTGCATCTGTACTGTCACAATTTGCAACACTACTGCACCAAAAAATATCATTTCTTTGCCACACCACTGTACCTAAATGGGTAGGGGTTTTAGGCTACAATTTGCAGAGTGGCAAGCCCTGGCCCCACAGATGTGCCTTTTGGTGGTTTGGTGAAAAAAGTAAAGTGGTTACAAAGTTACAGTATTCTGAAATTGAGAAGTTTCCCATAGGATAACACTTCAGCACCCATGGTGCCTTTCGGTGACTGTATCTCGAAAACAATTTGAGATACAGATGTTTTGCTACCTACAGCTAAGTATGCATGGAGGTTTGGAAGTCGTGATTACAACTTCAGTGGAATGTTTTCCATAGTTGCTATGATTACCGAGATATTGCCAAATACATTTTACAAGGGTTCCTTCTGAGTACTATTTGGCTGCTGTATTGCTCTGCATGTATGTCTAAGCTGGAGTGCAGAGCCCAGAGGGCCCACACTCACACATACGCATACCATTATGCAAAAACTGGGCAATGTGAAAGGAACACAGGGCCCAGAGGTCTTGCTCTCCAACTAACACATACCAGCTACCAATTACATGACACTTTCTCAAAAAGAAGGTAAATTCACTGCAAAAAACTTTGTTAATACATCATCTAGGGTTGATAGCACAGTGACAAAAGCATGGAAATGTGATATTAGGGTTACACTCCTACCACCTCACCTCCACACACCAACAGTCATTGGGGTGTGCCATGGGGTCATCAGGCCTAACTCTCACCCCATTCTCCTATGCCCTAGCATGTCAGCTTGCTTACACATGGAATGGGTGAGAGCTGGGCCTGATGACCCCATGGCTCACCCCAACATCTGTTGGTGTGTGGAGGGTAGGAGAGTGGGGGTGAGGTGGTGGTGGGGTAACCACAACATCACATTTCCATGCTTTTGTCACTGTGCTATCAATCCTAACTGATGCAATAACAAAGTTTTTTTGCACTGAATATATATATATATGTGTGCGCGCGTGTGTGTGTGCATATGTTTGTGCATGTATGTATGTACAGTACAAGTCACATTAAACTGCTCCTTCAGCTCACTGCTTTTACAGTTTTTTTGGTGCTGTAAATGCAGTAGAAATCCTAACAGTTTTAACTGTCAACTGGTTTTCAACTCTTATGCAGCTAACATAAAGTGCACAAGCAGCTCTTCTCCCAATGTTTAGCTAAGGCATATGCACTGCAGTGTTGAACTGTACAATACTGCACATTACTGTACTGTACACTACAGTAGAAGTGTGATTCTTTGCAAATAAACACATCAGTGCCACAGAATACAAATAGTTTACCTCGTTTTTGATGTTTTGAGCTAAAATTCATTTTTTTAGCAGTCTGCCTTGATACAATAGACAACCGCAGATGCTCCCATTCATCCACCAGCACTTCTGTAGACTGCACTGAGCAGGGAGTAAAATGTTTGTCTGATTATGCAATAAACACAATTCCTGATAGCGTGGACATCACTGAAGAATTTAAAGTGAATTTCATCTTAAAAGAGGAGCACTAACATGTTGCAATCCATGCTTGAATGTTGAAGCCATGGCTCTACAGCAGGCATGCACCTTAGCTTCTCTGCTAATGCCCACGTCCACAGCCATGGCATCAACTTTCCAACACATATTGCACCACAGTAGTGCTCCTCTTTTAAGATGAGGTAGAAGACTTGTTTTGCTGGCCAAGGCACCTAGCTTCACCTGAGCTCTTTCCTTCTAAGATTGCTTGAAAGGACAGAGCAGAGAACCTTACCAGAGCAAGGGAAAAGGATTAAGACTTCTTTTGGCTAAGCAGATTTACTGTGTGTTGTTATTTTTATTTTGTACTCACAGGGATTGCTACTGTTTGTTGCTCACATTTAATTGCTTTATTTTTCTCTGATTCAAACTGTTGTTGCTGGTATACCTTCTTCTGCATTATTACAAGGTGTGTCTAAAGGTGTGTGCTAACAGATTGCTGCTGTAATCTTCTGATTCAAATTGTCTTTTGCAAGGTATATCTTCTGTTACTGCTTTATTTTTCTCTGTAGCAAAGTGTTTCTTACAGGGTATATCTTCTCTGAAATTATTACAGGTGGTGCTTTACAGGTTTTACAGTTTTATCTAACATTAGGATCAGCTTTCAGGGTTACTGCATTTGTTGTTAACTGATTGTTTCTGCTCTTATCTCCTTGTTCTTTCATCCGTGGTTCTTCTTTTTCGGCAGGGGAAGGGCCCATCCACCCACCCCCATCCCCAACCACCCCACACTACACTCCTTTTATAGGGTACCACAGTTGTGACATTTCCTGTGGCAAAACAGGAAGCAGTGGATCAGTGGGGCATCCACAAGGTGAGCCAATTTACAAGGGCACTAGTAATTTAACTTGTTATAACAAGTTATACGAAAACAAAACACAAAATCAAACCATTACTTGCATTTTCTTCCTTCTAATTACTCTGACCAGGTTATAAACCCAGCAACTTATCTGGAATGGATATCATTAACTGCAGGTACTGTGGAACACTTTTCAGAAGGACAGTCTTACAGGATTTAGGACGCTGTCCTACGTGCTGAGCCATTGGAGATCTTAGGGCTCAGCTCTGGGCAGCATGGGCAGAGATGCGCACCTCAAATTTCATATTCAAGAGAAAATACATTATAAGAACCACCCACCATTTTCCCAACATCCAACAGAAGAACCTCGACCACAGAGGGTAGTTGGTCCAGGAGGTAGGCAGGTGGTTAGAAGGGGCAAATCGGGTGCCCCATCACTCTGTGCTCTCCAACATATTACCTCCAAAAAACATATAAACACTACAAACAGGTATCTGCCTCTATCTCTGAAATCAAACAAAGGGGCAGAGGACACTGCAGAGCAGGACACTGCAGCGCAGCACAACAAAACTCACCCAAATCAGGAAACAAAGCAAAGAAAGCAAAAAGGAAATCCAAAACACTACTGATCATAGGAGACTCCATGATTCGGGGAGTTGATACCAATCGCCAGCCAGGGGTAATGGTCAGATGTCTGCCAGGTACATCAGCGTAAAGAAACACTGACCGCATTGTTAAAATTGTTCACAGAGTAGGAGAAAACATTAATGTCCTGGTAAACATAGGACACAGTTGTGGAGACCAAGGAACACCTGACCAGGCTGAGTGGCAAACTATCATCCATTTCGTCCGGCATCTCCTTCTCTGAGATCCTGCCAGTCTGGGAGAGGGAGGCAGATGAACTGAAGGTCAGAGAAGGGGAGATAGGGGAGCTAAACATGTGGCTCAAGAGCTGGTGCCAGGAAAAAGACACAGCTTTTTAAGGAACTGGCAACAGTTCTGGGAGTGAAAGCTCTTTAAATTTGATGGCCTGCATCTGACTAAGGAGGGAGTCAGTGCATTGGGGCAGACGTTTGCGACTTTGCAGAATATTTAAACTAGCAAATGGGGAGAGGGGTGCAGCACCCCATACATTGAATGGGAAGAACACCCTTCCCCCCTCAGCTAGTGGTCAAACAGGGATTCAGCATGTTTGCAGTTCATTTGCATCACCAGGTAAGAAAAAAGGTCTGTCTCCCCATACGATGCACAGGGGAAATGCCAAACCTCACCCAACAACCAACACACCAAAATCTGGACAATGGAAAATCATGTACACAAATGCTCACAGCTTGGGAAATAAGATCCCAGACCTGCAGGCAATAATGCCAGAGGCTAAACTGGACATAGTAGCAATTAGTGAGATGTGGTTTACCAGTAACCACACTTGGGAGACTTCAGTACCTGGCTATATACTGTTCAGAAGAGACCGAGTTACAAAAAGGGGAGGGGGTGGAGTGGCCCTGTATGTCAATGAAAATATCAAAGCTACAGAAATTCAGAATACACATAAGGAGCCAGAAGAACTGTGGGTCACCCTGGAAACAGGAAATGGGACAGCCATAAGAACTGGGGTTGTCTATAGGCCCTCTGACCAGGTGGAGGACACAGACATATTACTGTTAGAAGATATACAAAACACGACCGCTAAAGGAGAGGTTCTGATAATGGGAGACTTCAACATGCCAGATACAGATTGGTCAATACCAGCAGGAACATCTGCCAGAACTAGACACCTGGTAAATTACCTGCAGGGTGAGGGCCTCAAACAACTGATACAACAACCCACAAGAGACAGGGCTATCCTAGATCTAGTACTGACTAACAGGGAAGGGATCACAGATCTCCAGGTAGAAGGTCACCTGGGGGCCAGTGACCATCACATGATATGGTTCAATTTGGCCACTACATCTAAATCATCCCATTCCAATGCAAAAATATGGGACTTCAGAAGAGCTGACTTTGATAAGATGTCCAACAGAGTTAAGCTAGCCCTGGCAAAAAGAAACAGAGGTGAGGGGGTACAGGCAAAGTGGGCAAGCATTAAGGATGCAATACTTGAAGCAAAATCCCATTGTGTTAGACAGAAAAGGAAGTGCAAAAGAAGAAGGAAACCACGTTGGTTCTCAAATACAGTAGCAGAAAAGGTCAGAGCCAAAAGACTGGCCTTCAAGAAATATAAGGGAACACACCGGGATGAAGATAGGGGGGCATACCAAACTGCCCTAAGGGAAGCAGGGAAGGCAGTAAGGCAGACAGAGTCCCAAATGGAGGAAACACTAGCACAAATAATAAAAGAAGGTAACAAGACTGTCTATAGATACATTAGTGAAAGAAGAAAGTCCAGAGGGGCTATTGCTAAACTCAAAGGAGAAAAGGGGGCAAGTGAGGAAGAGGACCCTGTAAAAGCATCTATCCTAAATAGATACTTTTGCTCAGTATTTACTGAAGAGAAGGTAGAGCAGGGCCCACAGCTCCAGCACCATGGACACGGGGGGAGGTGACACTACTCCCTTCACAAAGAAAGGGTCTACAAGAGCTCGCTAGCCCAGGGAAGAACAAGGCAACGGGACCTGATGGGCATACATCCCAGGGTACTTAAGGAGCTAAGGGTGGAACTAGCAGAGCCATTATCAGAACTGTTTAGTGAGTCTCTGAGCACAGGAGAGGTCCCAGAAGACTGGAGAAGGGTATGTGGTCCTGCTCTACAAGAGTGGTAGCAGGGAGGAGGCAGGAAACTACAGACCAGTCAGTCTTACCTCAGTAGTGGCCAAGATTATGGAGGCATTCCTTAAGGAAAGGATAGTGCAATACCTGGAATCCATAGGGGCACCAGATCCAAGACAGCATGGGTTTACAAAAGGAAGGTCCTGTCAAACTAATCTCATAGATTTCTTTGACTGGGTAACCAGAGTGGTGGACCAAGGGGGAGCAGTTGATGTTGCTTACCTTGAATTCAGCAAAGCTTTCGACACTGTTCCACATAGAAGATCGATAAATAAGCTGGGTAGGCTTGGGGTGGGTCAGAAGTTGGTCAACTGGGTGGCAAACTGGTTGACAGGCAGAAAACAGAGAGTGGTGGTATATGGTATACAGTCAGAAGAGAAGCAAGTCACAAGTAGGGTACCTCAGGGATCAGTCCTGGGGCCAGTCCTCTTCAATATCTTCATTAGTGACATTGTAGATGGACTAGAGGGTAAAACTTGTCTGTTTGCAGATGACACCAAGGTCTGCAACAGAGTAGATGATCCAGATGGGGTGGCAGAATGAGAAGAGATCTGGATAAACTAGCAAAATGGTCAGAAGAGTGGCAACTGGGATTTAATGCAAATAAGTGCAAGATCATGCACATAGGGAAGAGAAACCCTGAAGCCACCTATAGGCTGGGAGAGGAGTTGCTGGCAGTCACAAAGGAAGAAAGAGACTTGGGCATCATCATCACTGATGACCTGAAATCATCAAGCAGACCTCTAAAGCAGTAGGAAGGCTGGGGATGTTAGGGTGTGTTGTGGGGGTATCACAAGTCGTAATAGGGAGGTAATAATCCTCTTTACTAGACACTAGTTAGGCCCCATCTGGAGTACTGAGTGCAGTACTGGAGGCCACACCTTCACAAGGACAGTAATCAAATTGAGGCAGTCCAGAGAAGGGCAACCAAAATGGTGCAGGGACTGCATCAGAAGACATATGAGGACATATTAATGGAGCTCAATATGTATACCCTTGAGCAAAGCAGGGAGAGAGGTGATATGATCGAGCCATTCAAACACCTTAAGGGCATTAGCAAGGTGAAAGAGTCTAACATGTTTAAATATAAGAAAAATTGCAGGACAAGAGGACACAGCATTAGATTAGAGGGAAGATGATTAAGGGGGAATGTGAGGAAATTCTTTTTCACAGAAAGGGTGGTGGATGCATGGAACGGCCTACCTCAGGAAGTAGTGGATATGAATACAGTGCAGGGCTTCAAACAGGCATGCGATAGGCATAAGGGAGCAATACAGATGAGTATGACTAGATAGGCCACTGACAGAGCAAAGGTCGATGGCACATTTATAAGGTAGAAAAAGAAATGGGCAGACTGGATGGGTCTTGCGATCCTTATCTGCTGTCAACTTCTATGTTTCTATGTTTCACTTAAAATTCTTTTGTAGTGTCCACACTATCAGGAATTGTGTTTACTGTATGATCAGACAAAAACTTTACCTGCGGCTTGGCATGGTCTGGTGCTGGTGGATGGCCGAGAGCAATGGCAGTCCTCTATCAAGGAGGACTGCTAAAAAAAACTATTAGCTCAAAACATCAAAAATCAGATAAATTACTGTACAGTATTTATCTCCTGTGATGTTGCTGTATTTCTACTGTAGTGCTTTTTATTCTAACAGGATAATTGAAGACATGAACTCACAGTACTGTACAGTAATTTCAGATAAGAGCTGACTGCTATGCAACTTGAAACTCTTCTGCAGCGGTTTTGAAATGCATTGCTAAATAAACTTTAGTCAAATATAAGCTGCTAGTAATCCTCAATGACATGTTTAATAATTCATTGCAATAAACGCTGCAGCTTTTAAACAACCAGCTGTAAAATGCTAGACCAGCCAGTTACAGGAACAGTTTAACATGACTTATACTGTATTTATTTAGTTATTCAAGCATTTCATCAGGAAAGTATGCTGAGCAGTAATTGGTCATTTCCAGATATGTCCTGGGGGTAAGAGGAAATTGCAGACACAGGTAAAGCAGTGCAAATTACAACTTGAGTTAATTTTAAAAATGTGGTAAAACAAAGTGCAAATATACAAGATACAAACTGAGAACATTAAGTGCAATATGAACAATAAAATGCAAACGAGTAGAATTTGTAGAGGACAAAAACAGGAACAGGAGAACACATGAGCAGTTACAGTCAAGCAGTGATGCATGGTTACAATATCAGGGAACAAAGGAAATATGTTACAAAAGCAGGGTGCAGTCTGGATACTGAATTATCAGTTAATACAGGAGAGTAAAGGGAAAATAGTCTTACTGAGCATTTAGGAGATAAGCTCGAGTGCTATGTTGGGCATAGCTTCAACTGGGCATGGGGGCCAAAGAGAAGGACCAAACATTTTAAGTGGTACAAAACTCAGATAGGGTCAGGAGGTTTGCCATGAGCAGGAGTGGGATGTGTACACTCACAGGAGGGAATAGAGAGCTTTGGAAGAAGGAGCATTGCAGATGGCAGAGGGGAGGGCATTCCAGATTTAAGACAGTGGTAAGAAAATGCCGATTGGCCAACAGTAGTGGAGCAGAGGGGGATGGTGAATGAACAAGAGTCAGTGTTCCGAAGGGAATAGGAGCTCAGTGAAGAGGCATGTTTGTTTGCATATGTTTGTGTATTTCTGTATGTACAGTATGTATGTATATATGAATGCATATGTTTGTGTATGTATGTATATAAGTGTGTACATTTGTATGTATATGTACAGTACCTGGTATGTACAGTATGTATGTATGTGCATGTGTGTTTGTGTGTATAAGTCTGTAGGCATGCATGCGTGTTTGTATACCAGTATGTATATCTAAGTATGCGTGTGTGTGTTGTGTGTGTGTGTGTGTGTGTGTGTGTGTGTGTGTGTGTAGGCATGTATGTGTGTTCGTATACCAATATGTATATCTAAGTATGTATGTATGTATGTGTTTGTGTATGTGTGCATGCATGCATATATGAATATGTGCATGTACTATACATATGCATATATGTGTATGTATGCATTTATTCATGCTTATACTGTATATGTGTACATACGTATGTGTGTATGTATATATATATATATATAATATAATACCTTACATGTATGTGTGTATGCATGCATGCATGCACGTAACTATGTATGTGTGTATGTAAGTATGCATGTATATGTGTGTAAGTATGCATATACTGTATGTACAGTATGTGTGTAGATGTAGATATATGCATGTATGTCTGTGTGTCTGCACCCTTACCAACTACCTCAGAAAACTCCAGCACATTCACCAGAGATCAGACCTTTGCATCCCAGCCACCTCATACAACTCGAGATGCAATTATCGTGCCATCCATTGCACAGAGTACTTATTAACCCCTGATTAAGAAGCGGGGGAGGGGGCCTAATGGATCTAGTGCCCCTCTTGACATTGCATTACTATGTGACTTGAACACCTAACAATTCTTCTTACTCATCCCATCTTTATTACCTTTGGGAACTTATTCCGCATACAAATCATTCCCCTAGGCAGGCGATTGCATTTTTTTCATACACTTCATGCAGAAAGAGATAATTTAGTTAAACTCCTCAATGTTTAATTGAGTTGCGTATCTGATGAGGCAATCCAAAAAAAGACCATTAATAAAACATTAAATGCCTCACACTTCTCCTCACCAGCTGTCTCATCTCCCTGCCCTACCCTTATTTTTGCATTTCACAATGTATCCACGGACTCTTTTTTTTTTTTGGTTATTGGCCTAACATTCATTTTCTATGAGTTTTCTACCACATCCTCCACTCTGGTCAAGGGGTAGGGTCACAGTCACACCTCATCTCCATTGGGGTTGGTGGGCAAGAGACTCCCTTTATAGCTGTTGCCAGTGTTTCTTGGTTGTTGGATATCAGGGGATAAATACATGGCACTGCCTTCCTTGCATACTTAGCAAGGGTCTCACCTCCAAAATCTGCACAGATCCCTATCAGTCCTGGGACAAAAACTGCAAGTCCACACACAGACCCAGATCTCTTGAAAGGAAGCAGTATGAAATGTTACAAATGAGACACTGAACTGGCCCACATTATTCGCTGTCTGAATGAGATGATGATGACAGTTCTGCTTTCTCCACTACTTAGTAATAATAGAATAGGTATTCCTTGCTCTATGGCATCTAGCACTCCTTCTTTTAACCTTTCCATCTTATTAAATCAACTCTACTAGGTTTCCACTTTTACATGGAGCCTGACACCTCGGAGGTGGTGGAATTACATTAATTATCACATCCATCCATACATTTGGTTGGTATTTCTCAAGACATTTATTTTTAACATTAAATTCTGCAACTCTCTCTGCCCTTTGTCTTCAAACTCCACATTGGCTGTTCTCCTGTAAATCTGACATTTCTCACTGTGTGCAAACACTTAAAGGCCTACGCTTGTAGCAGAATGGCACTCCCACACTGTAGTGCACTGGCAATCAAATGTGTTCTTCAAGATGTTTAAAGTACCCCTAGGCATTACCTCCTCTTCATATTTTCTATGGCTGCACAAGAAAGATAAGTCACTGTAGACACAGTGCATGATAGTGAAAAGTTATTAGGACTGACAGAAATCTTGGCCTCCACATAGAATCACATTGCACATGTTATCCTTTATGCCCAAACACCAAAGAAAATTATAGGAAAAATAAACAAACTGAGAATAATCCAGTTATTCGCTGTACAGCCAGCATTATGCAAATACCAAAGCTCTGCAGCCCTCATTCCCAAGAACAAAATTTAAAGCCAGACCAGATTAGCTGGTGCAGTGTGTTTTAATCCACAATATCAAGTGATAAAAAATTCACATGAGAAAACCTCAGTCTATGGGCTATGCTGAACTCACCTGGTGCAGGCAATCACTGTCACACCACTAGTCATAGCACTTTGACTCTCATGAGTCTTCCTCAGGGGGCATTAACTGAGGAAGACTCATGAGAGTCAAAGCACTGGAGCGAGTGGTGTGGCAGTGATTACCTGTACCTACCAAGACTGGGATAGCCCCTAGACTGAAGTTTTCTCATGTGAATTTGCACATCAGTTGTGATTGTAGATTAAAACACATTGCACCAACTAGCTGGTCTGGCTTTGAATTTTGTTCTTACATATGAGTGCTGTGGAGCTTTGGATTTTGTAATTTTGCCTGGGGCTGGCCGCCCTTTTTACTGATATCACCTGCCCAGTACTGCAAGGAAAGTGGCCTCCCACACATGGATACCTGTTCCAGCATTATGCAAATAGCATCTGTAATATCTCAGGTGAAGTGTCCAGACTTGTTCATGCACCAGTGACTGATGTTTTGGCAGGTGACTCTGTAGTAAAAGAGTGAGCCAGGAAGTACAGGCAAACCATGGGAAAAAGGTACAAGGTGCAAATAATTTTGCTTTGTTCAAAACACCAGGGCCAAGATATTCAAAGGAATTGCACCTGTTGCAACAGAGTTGCTCAAGGCGCAACCCTGCAATGTGCCCCGGAGTGATATCCAAAGGGATGCCTTGCACAGCACAAGTCCCGATGCACTGGGGTGCATTGCTAATGTATGTGGTGCATCTGTAGGGGGCCTACCCATGCATATACAGCACATCCTGATATTCATCCAGGGACATGTAGCGCATATGATGGTACAATCCCAGATGCGCTGCATGCCGGGGTGCAAATGCCAGCCACCCACAGGCAGGCTGCTGTATTGCAGCGTGCAACTCAGCACCCACCAGCCATGGGTGGCTACCCGCCTGGCAGGGACACCATACACATGCATCCAAACCCCCCCTCGTGGTCCAGTGGTTCCCCATCATCCACCCATGGGTAGTAGTATGTGCAGTGTACTACCTGGTGGTCCAGTGTTTCCTCCTCCCACCCACAGATGCCCCGGACACCCAGCACCCTCCGTCATCAGTGGGCATCAGCACCCATCCACATACCGCTAGCTGCCGCGAATGACAGTGTACTGTATGTTCTGTAAGCCTATTGGTGCACAGTGTGGGCCAATGGGCTTGCAGACCATACTCCACTACAAAGGCACAAATATGTGAATGAACACATTCACATATCTGTGCCTGTGTCATACAGTATGGTCTGCAAGCACATTGGTTCACAATGTGGACCAATGAACTTGCACGTACTGTGCGCTGTCTGATGGCGTATGGCCGGTAGTATACATGTGGGTGCTGCGCTCGCAGATCATGGGGTGCTGGGTGGCCAGAGGCTCTGTGGGTGGGGGACCACTAGACCACCAAGGTTATGATATTATGTTGCAAGCCCATGATCAGGCATACTGGAGGGAGGGGAGTAACACTAGACCACCAGGAATTACATTGCACATACCACTGCCCACGTTCAGGCATATGGGTGGGTGGGGAGAACCACTAGACCACCAGGCTAATCATTTATTTAATAATGCCCATGATCACGCATATGGGAGGGGAGGGAGGGATCACTGGACCACCACGGTATTTTTATTATTACACATGCCTGCGATCGGGCTTAAGGGTTGGAGGGTGATGCTAGTCTGCTAGGGTGTTGCTGCATAGTGACAGTGGCTGCACATTTGTGCCATGCATAGATTATGGCCCTATTTGCATGCCCATGTTTGAATATTGCGGGTGCTGTAGTTGCGCTGGTGCATTCCTAGTCCTCCCTGTCTGTGGACTGCGCAAGCACATTGTACTTGCGCCCCGCGCATTCTGTGCCATATTCAAAGGTGATGTGTCATGGTGCATCACCTTTGAATATCACCTTGGCTTGGCCCCAGTGTATCTCGGACGTGCTGTGTCCCCACTTGGGCCAGTTCCTGGTGCAGTCTGAATGACTCAGCCAATATATATAACAATTGTAGATCCCCTTTCTAACTATTAAGAAGTAATATCTTGCAACTCCAGGTTAACCTAGTTGTCTAGGTTAGGTCTTCCTTCATCTCAGTTTCTAAGGGAGCCTCTATCTTCTTCTGAGTTCAGGGTGTCAAGAGAGATCCCCCCCCCCCGGGACGTCAGTGGCTTTTTATTGATTTTCTGATCTGACCTCCCTGACCTTATATTCTCAGTACATCACACTCAATTAGTTGTCCTTTCTCAGTGTCCTGTGATAAGCAACCAAGTAAGAAAAACAACTCTATCTAAGGCTGTAAAACATGCCCTTCTCCTGCCTTCAGTGTTGATTTACTCTTTTAATCACCTAAATTTTAGAAATTTGATTTTTCCCTATAAAAATGGGACAGGGCTCTAACCCTGTCACAGACCCACAACTTCTTCAGAGATTCCCATTTGTGTCTCTGTCTTTTGTTTCTCATTCTACAAGCTTGTCTTCAGCAGTGAAGTCATCCTTCACACTGAATACACTCGTGAGCCTTTTCTCATTGAGTACACTCAGCATACTCTTCACATTGAGTACACTCAGGATCATATTCACATTGAGTACTCTTATGATACTCTTCACCTTGAGTACACTCAGGATCTTATTCACTTTGAGTATGCTTGGCATCCTATGAATAACAATCGTATTACTCTTTTATTCATCACTCAGTTTGTTAGCATCCTGGTCAGGTTTTATGATGAGTTTTAAACAAGTTATCCCCAAAATCCTACTAGCTTCACATACAATGATCTAGGATATGACTATAAGAGAATATTGCCTCTGTAAACATGCTGAGATCTGCACACTTGAGCAGATCTGATAGATCTTAAGGCCCCTATCTGCTGTTATGTTCATACGTCTTTCTGTAATACAAAACCTCCTACAAAAACCTCTGTATGTAGTATATGCTTTCTCTGGAAACTGTTCAACATCTCAGGCTGGATTATCAACGGTGATGATGCAGCAGCAACATGTCTGAAATGTGTCAAAATGTCAATTTCCTATTCGGAGGCATTTTTAAGCATTTGCGGGAGCTGACCTGCTTTATGGTACCTTGGATCAAAAAAGCGACTCATGCATAATTTTTATGCGTGTCATTATTTTTGCAACAATTTCATATAATTTTGCCAAAAGTTAGGCCACTTTTTATGTGGTCTAGCTATGTCATTATATTTGTTACAATTGTGTGAAATTGTGCTAACAACATGCCCTAAATCACTGAAAATCCAATCCTTGGTATTCTCCAATTGGGTTCTGAAGAACATGAACATACAAAAGTTGCCTGCAGATAAAGGTCTAGAGAGCTATCAAGTCTGCTTGAATGAACAGCTAGCACCCCTTATTCTGCAGCTGCCCCTCCCTTCCACTCTTCCCCTTTATTGACCCTCCCCCTTGTCCTGTCCCATCCCCTTTTGAAGCAGTCCACTGTTCTACTGGATACCACTTTTGCAGGTAATGCATTCCACCTAGCCACCACCCTCTCTGTAAGAAAGTGTCTCCTCATCTTCTTCCTGAACCTTCCTCCCTCCAGTCTCATATCATGGCTTCTGGTGTCCCTCCCCTCCCTTACTTTGAACAGCCCCTCTATGCCTGTCTTGTTTATTCCTTTCATGTACTTAAAGGTTTCAATCATGTCCCCCCATCCCTCCTCTCCTCTAGTTAGTACATGTTCAACTCCCTCAGCCTCCTCTCATATGTTAAGTCCCCCAGTCCCTTGATCAACGTTGTCGCCCTGTGCTGCACCCTCTCCAGTAACTTAATGTCCCTATTCAGATACGGGCGCCAGTACTGCATGCAGTTCTTCAGGTGTGGTCTAACTAATGACCTATACAGTGGCAGAATCATCTCCTCCCTCCTTGAGGATATACCCCTTGCAATACAACCCAGCATTTTGTTGGCCTTTGCAGCTGCCTTCCTACATTGTGATGAGTTGTTCATTGACCCTGTAATGAGCACCCCCAGATCCTCCTCCTCCTCTGTCTGGGCTAGCTGCACTCCCCCCAGCTGATAACTCCTCCTTGGGTTCTTCATCCCAAAATGCAGCACCTTGCACTTTTTGGCATTAAACCCCAGCTGCCATTTGTCTGACCAGGTTTCAAGCTTTGCCAGATCATCATGCAACCCCTGCCACCCCCCTAGGTCATGCACCACTGCTCCTACCTTGGTATCATCAGCAAACAGACTGATCTAGCTCTTGATGTCCAATGATATGTATGCAATGAATATCCCAAACAACACTGGTCCCAACACCGAGCCCTATGGAACACCGCTCTTCATTACCCTTAGGTGTGGGAGCTCCCCACCCACGACCACCCTCTGTTGCCTTCCCTGAAGCCAGTTCCTACCCATCTCACCAGCTTTGCACCTGACTCTGTGCCTATAACTTATTTCCCAGCCTTCCATGTGACACCGAGTCAAATGCCTTACTGAAGTCCAGATACAGGACATCCACTGGATGGCCCCTGTCCAGCTACCTAGTTGCCCAGTCATAGAACTCCACCAGGTTGGTTTGGCAGGATCTGCCCCATATGAAGCCATGCTGTCTGCTGTTCTGTAGTCCTTTGGCCTCTAGGAGGGCCACCAGCCTGTCCTACAGGATAGCCTCCATTAGCTTACCCACAATGGATGTGAGGCTCTCTGGTCTGTAGTTTCCCAGTTCATCCTTGGGGCCACTGTTGTGGAGGGGCACCACATGAGCCATCCTCCAATCCTGAGGTACATACCCCGAATGTAGTGAGGCATTAAATAGGTCTGCCAAAAGTCCTGCAAGGACCTCTGCCAGCTCCTTCAGTACCCTGGGGTGTATGTCTAGATTCAGATTTCTTCATCTTGTAGTTTGTTTTATTTAATCCATTCCAGCTTCTTTTTATATTATTTTTGTCAAGCTCTCTTTAAATTTTTCAAATAAGGTTACTTTTCAGGACCCTCATGTCCCTTCATCAGACTAGATGAGCTGCTCTTTATTATAGCTGTAACAATATAAACATAAATGATAAAAAAAACTTTTATCTTAAACTGGTTCTCTTCTCTCATAGTAATTTCATAATATAAATGTGTCAAATGGTGGGAACAAACCTTCTAAACTTAATATATAATTTACGCTTTTATGATTTTAGAGCCATGCCTTTCTTTAGATCTGTAAACAGATTTTTAATAGTTTACATCCAACGTTCTGATGTATCTTTAAATTTTATGCTGTGGTGTTTCACATAGTATTTATTAATTAATACCTGTCCTGGTATTACTGTGTTTGACTTTAACTTCAGAAGTTTTATTCCATGGACTTCATGTCCTTCCTATTTCCCTTCACAGTCAGTCTAGCGAAATATAACATTCAAATCAGTCATAAGAATCACACTGTCACAACCCCACTCAGCAGGTCAGGCCATCTGCTCCCACAGTGCCAACCTCCAAGTGCAGTATTGTGAACAAAAACAGAAACAGGGTAACCCTCCTGTCTCGGGAGGTGTTTTTCAATAGGTGTGATCAGCAAAAATTAATTTCCCCATATGGCTTCCTGATCAAGTGTGTGATTTTCCAGTATCTTCTTTCATCCATGAGCAGTTTCCTGCTTCACAGACTTCCAAGGAACATTTATGACTTAGCACCATAGTGACATAACCTGTATTCTTCCTCTAAACGTCATAAAAGTTTATAAAAACATAGAAACATAGAATTTGATGGCAGATAAGGACCACTTGGCCCACCCAGTCTGCTCATTTCCCTACCTAATGGATAAGCTGCAGATCCTAGTTAACCAGCAGCCTACTTCTTTCTGCCCCCACCCCCTAGAATTGCCTTATGACTGTCCCATGCATGCTTGAATTTCACCACTGTTTTTGACTCCACAACCTCCTCCGGAAGGCCATTCCATGCATCCACAACCATCTCTGTGAAAAATACTAAATTACCTCTGAGCCACCCCCTCTATCTTCAAATTGTGCCTTTGTTCTTGCACACCTCTTGTTTTGAAAGATGCTACCCTCTTGGACTTTGTTGATTCCCTTGAGGTACTTGAAAGTTTCTATCATGTCTCCCCTCTCCTTCCTTTCTTCCAGGCTATACATATTAAGCTCCTTAAGTCTCTCTTCATATGTCTTCCGGTGCAGACCCTGCACCATTTTAGTTGCCCTCCTCTGGACAGCTTCCATCCTGTCTATGTCTTTGTGGAGATTGGGTCTCCAGAACTGCACGAATACTCCAGATGGGGTCTGACCAGCTGTCTGTACAGAGGATAATAACTTCTTGTTTTCTACTAGTGATGCCTCCTATGCATCCTAGTATCCCCCAGCCCTCCTTGCTGCCCTCTCACATTGCTTGCCACCTTTAGGTCATCTGATATGACTACCCCAGGTCCCTTTCCATTTTGTTGTTGTTAGTATCTCACCCCCATTGTGTACTCTTCCCTGGGTTTTGTTTCAGGTGCATTACCTTGCACTTCTTAGCATTGAATCTAGCTGCCATACATTTGACCATTCTCTAACTTGCCAAGTCCCTTCTCATCCTTTCCACCCTACCTTGTGCATCAACTCTTTTGCAGATCTTTGTGTCATCTGCAAAGAGACATACTTTCCTTCCAGTCCTCTGCAATGTCACTTATAAAGACATTGAAGAGGACCAATCTCGAACTGAACTCCCGCGGTACCCCACTAGTAACCCCCTTCTTCAGAGTGGACTCCATTTACTATTACTCTCTGTGTCCTATTCTCCAGCCATTCTTTACCCAGGCTGTCATCTTGGGACCCACTCCCAGGCCGCTAACTTGTATGTTAATCTTTTGTGGGACTGTGTCAAATGCCTTGCTAAAGTCTAGGTAGGCCATGTCCACAACCCTCCCTGATCTACTACTTTGGTCACCCAGTCAAAGAAATCTATCAGATTCATCTGGCATGACCTTCCGCTCGTGAATCCATGCTGCCTTGGGTCCGTGCCCCTCTGGCCTCTAGATAATTGACAATTCTTTCCTTCAGAAGTGATTCCATCATTTTCCTACCACTGAGGTTAAACTAACAGGTCTGTAGTTTCTGCTTCTGCCTTGCTCCCACTTTTGTGAGAGGGACTCACATCTGCCCTCCTCCAGTCTCGGCACCACCCCATCCTTCCATGATTTGTTAAAGAGGGTAGTCAGTGGTGTCACTAGTTCTACCCTTAGTTCTTTAGAATTCTGGGATGAATCCCATCAGGCCCCATTGCTTTGTCCACCTTCAGTTTTAAGAGTTCTTTCAGAACCCTTTCTTCAGTAAATGGGCTGGTATTAACTTCTGTATCCAGAGTGTTTCTATTGTTTGTTTTAGGTATCTCCCCCTCTTCCTTTGTAAATACTGAGCAAAAATATTTGTTTAGTATCTCTGCCTTTTCACATTCACCCTCTGTCCACCCTCCCTCCCCTTCATTAAGCCTCACTATCCCTCCTTTGGTCTTCCTTTGCTCCCTGATGTACCTATAAAACGTTTTATCCCCCTTCTTAACTGAGTTGGCTATCTTTCCTCGGTTTGGGTCTTTGCTGTTCTGACTGCCTTCCCAGCTTTCTTTTGCTTTAACTGATACAGTTCTCTGTCTTGCTCCTTCTGTGATTCCTTGTACTTCCTGAATGCTTTCTTTTTCTCTTGAACTTTCACTGCCACTTCCTTTGAGAACCATAGTGGTTTCTTACATAGTTTTGCTTTGTTTATTTGCTTCACAAAAAGGCTTGTTACCTCTGTGATGGCAGTTTTTATTATTCCCCATTGTTCTTCCACCCATCCTTCCTGCCCATTTGTTAGTGCATTCCTTAGGCACTCACCCATTTTGGCAAAGTCAGCCCTCCTAAAGTCCAGTACTTTTGCCTTTGTATGACTTGACTCTATTGCTGTGTTTATTGTGAACCATACTGTTCGATGGTTGCTAGTTCCCAGATGGCTACCCACTTCTACATCTGTGATCCTCTCTTCATCTCCATTTGAGAGAACCAGGTCTAAGATTGCTCCCTCTTGAGTGGGCTCCACTACGAGTTGTCTAAGGCATGCCCCCTGTAGGGCATCTAGAATAACCCCACTCTTCGAAGTGATTATGATTTCCATCCTAGCAGCTGGCAGCTAAAATTAAGCCAGATAAACAGGAGATCCTTAATTTGTGTCTCTTCTAGCCTGTAATTATCTTCTGCCTTTTAGGTTAACACCTTATAGTTGAAACCTGGGGGGGGGGGTCATCCCAGGAACATAGTATGTCTCAAGAGACACATTCAATAACACATTTTTATATTATAAAAAGCATACATTAATCAGAACCAGCTGTCCAAGTGTCACACATACTGCCATCAAAAAACATATTAAATGGCATACTACACAGCGTAAAGTCAGTCAGAGGACCTGCCTGTTCCTTTTGGAAGCTGAGAAATTGGCTATACTGCAGAGAACAAACTAGAACGCATTTGAGGAACTGGTAACTTGGTAAAACATAATATTGTAGGGGACTAGGAAGGTAAGCTACACTTTCTACAGAAAGTTTCATTATTTTCTTATTGGCATTAAGAATTGCAGGATTTCATTAAAGTGTAGTAATTTTATAACCAGACGGGTTGTAATACAACTGAAGTTGCTTGATTTCTGTGCTAGACACATAGGATTTGGAAGGATATTTGTGCAATATTTTGGAAGTGTCCTGCTGGCTGAACAGTGAGTTTGTTTTTATCCCTGGACTCAGTAGAGTGGTTTGTGTAGGAGCAGTGGTCTAGTACATTGTGGTGTTGGTTGACTTACTATAAAGGGCAGTACTCACCAGGGTGGTGGACCAGTGGTGTAATTGAGTGTTTCTAACAGTCACCAGTGGTTGTGGCCTACCCACCCCACCCTACCCCTCACCCCACCCACCCCAGGCGGCATTTTTATAGCCAAGGTTCTGACATCACTTCTCAACAGGTCTTGGAGCAGTACTGTCATATTCTTAATTACCCAGCACAGTGCATAAAGCGAAGTATACACACACCCAAAAAAAAATTATATATTACTCATTGTATATTATAAGGAAGAGGGACATGTGGGAGTGGTGCAATGCACTGGCTGTGGGCAGCAATTTCGGGAAACATTCTGGAACCTGGCTGCGTGCCCTATTTGCAGGCAACTGTCAGCTCTGAGGAGGAGGTTGCCCACCTCCAGGCTGAACTGGCAAGGACTAAGGAGGACTCCCCACCCAAAGAGCACCAGTTCCACAACCACTGCCTCAGAGGTTGCCATGTGTGAAGAGCAGATGGACCACAGTAGGTTCTGGGAGAGTGAGAGTGGTGGAACAGAGGCGTAGCCCCCGAGTTGCACCTCTACACAAATCATATGTCAGTCTGGCAAATCAAGGTTCCTCTATGATGACACCCTCATTGGAGACCAAGAAGAAATCTGGGGACAGCCACAAGGGAGACCCACAAAAGAGTGGCAAGGGACAACACAAGGGAAAGAAACAGCTTCTTATAGGGGACTCAATTGTTAGGGGTGTAGACCTGGGGAAGGGAGAGGAGAGGGAAGTAAGGTGCCTGCCTGGTGCCATGGCTTGGAGGGACAGGAAGCAAATCCTCAGGATTGCAGAAGCAGCATCATGGGAGAGGAAACTAGATATCATTGTCCACCTCGGGACAAATGACCTAGCTAGGCATGAGATCAGTGCAGTGCAGGATGAATTTGTGGAGTTGGGGAGGGGCCTCAGACAGGTAGCAAGCACAGTAACCTTCTCAGAGGTGCTGCCAGTCCATGGCAGGGGTAAGGCTAGGGTACTGCACACCATGCGGTTTAATGAATGGTTGCAAAACTGGTGCAGAGCACAGGGCTTTGGCTTCATTGGGGACTGGGGGTCCACCTGGAGAGATGAAGGTCTATACTGGCATGATGGTCTGCTTCTGTCAAAGAAGGGAAACACGCTCCTAGGTGACAGGTTTAAAGGCTTCCTTGGCAAGCTTTTAAACTAGCCAAGGGGGAGGCGCTGATAGGAAACAGGAAAGTTCAAGCCTCCCCCCGCAAAGCATGGCAGGTAGTAGGGTAAACACTGAGGTACAGAGCTTGACAGAGGGCAGGACAGGAGTAAATGGAAAAATGGACAAGGGCAATAAGAGCAGGGATGGGGGTAAAAAGGATAAAGCCAACATTAAATGGAGGGCAATGAGTACCAATGCCCGTAGTCTTGGAAACAAGCTTCCAGAGCTAGTAGCCCTGATGGAAGTGGAACACTTGGATATTGTGGCAGACACAGAAACATGGTACACGGAGAACCATGACTGGGATGTCAACATACCAGGGTACACAATCTACAAAAGGGACAGGGAGGGTAAAAGAGGAGGTGGAGTAGCTCTCTACATAAGGGAAGAGATCAAAGTAACAGAACTAAAAGGTAAAGGTGGAGGACAAGAGGAACTCTGGGTCACATTGGAGACAGGGAATGGCATCACAATCCGCACAGGGGTTGTATACAGACCCCCGTCTCAAGCGGAGGAAATGAATAAGAAAATGATAGAGGGCATTCTCAAAATGGCTGAAAAAGGGAAGATACTGTTGATGGGGGACCTGAATATGTCAGATGTTAACTGGGCAACATGGACTGCAGCCACATCCAAGAGCAGGGTCATTCTCGATGCCCTACAGGAAGCATGCCTTAGACAGCTAGTGGTGGAACCCACTCGGGAGGGAGCAATATTAGACCTGGTACTCTCAAATGGAGAGAGGATCACAAACTTAGAAGTCAGTAGACACCTGGGAACAAGCGACCACTGCACAGTGTGCTTCACAATAAACACAACCATGGAGACAAGCCATACAAATACAAGGATACTGGCCTTTAGAAGGGCTGACTTTGGCAAAATGGGTGAATACCTGAGGAATGCATTAGCAAATGGCCAGAAAGGAGGGGTGGAAGAATAATGGAGAAAAATCAAAACTGCCATCATGGAGGCAACAAGTCTTTGTGTGAAACAAATAAAACAAAGTGGAATAAAAAACCACTATGGCTCTCAAAAGAAGTGTCAGGGAAGGTTAAGGAGAAAAAGGCTGCATTCAAAAAGTATAAGGAATCACAGACAGAGCACGACAGGGAACTATATCAATTAAAGCAGAAAGAAATGGGGAAGGCAGTCAGAAAAGCAAAGGCCCTAACCGAGGAAAGGATAGCCAACTCAGTTAAGAAGGAGGATAAAACCTTTTATAGGTACATTAGGGAACATAGAAAGGTTAAGGAGGGATAGGGAAGATTAATAAAGGAGAGGGGAGGTGGGCAGAGGGAGACAGTGAAAAGGCAGAGATAATGAATGAATACTTTTGCTCAGTATTCACAAAAGAAAAAGAGGAGGAGTTACCTAAACCAAACAGTAGAAGCACTCTGGATAGTGGGGTTGATACCAGTCCATTTAAAGAAGAAAGAGTACTGAAAGAACTTCTAAAACTCAAGGTGGACAAAGCAATGGGGCCTGATGGGATTCATCCTAGAATCCTAAAAGAGCTAAGGGAGGACCTAGTGACACCACTAACCACACTTTTTAACAAATCATGGGAAGATGGGGTGGTACCTGAGGACTGGAGGAGGGCAGATGTGATTCCCCTTCACAAAAGTGGGAGCAAGGCAGAAGCAGGAAACTACAGACCTGTTAGTTTGACCTCAATGGTGGGGAAAATGATGGAATCACTTCTGAAAGAAAGAATTGTTGAGTACCTAGAGGCCAGCGGGGCACTGGACCCAAAGCAGCATGGATTCACAGCAGGAAGGTCATGTCAGACAAATCTAATCGATTTCTTTGACTGGGTGACCAAAGTAATAGACCAGGGAGGGGCTGTGGATATGGCCTACCTAGACTTTATCAAGGTATTTGACACAGTCTGCACAAAAGATTAATAATCAAGTTAGCCAGCCTGGGAGTGGGTCCCAGGGTGGTAGCCTGGGTAGAAAACTGGCTGCACAACAGGACATAGAAGGTAATAGTGAATGGAACACATTCTGAAGAAAGGGGTTACTAGTGGAGTACCTCAGGGCTCAGTACTGGGTCCAGTCCTCTTTAACGTCTTTATAGGTGACATTGCAGAGGGTCTGGAAGGAAAGGTATGCCTCTTTGTGGATGACACAAAGATCTGTAACAGAGTTGATACACAAGGAGGGGTAGAAGGGATGAGAAGGGACTTGGCAGGGTTGGAGGAATGGTCAGACATATGGCAACTTAGATTCAATGCAAAGAAGTGCAAAGTAATGCATCTGGGAAATAAAAATCCAGGAGAAGAGTACACAATAGCAGGGAGGTACTAACAACAACAATAATGGAAAGGGATCTGGGTGTAGTCATATCAGATGACCTAAAGGTGGGTATGCAATGTGAGAAGTCAGTAGGGAAAGCCAGGGGGACACTGGGATGCATAGGAGGGGCATCACAAGTAGAAAAAGGGAAGTGGTTATCCCTCTAAACAGACAGTTGGTGAGACCCCATCTGGAGTACTGCGTGCAGTTTTGGAGGCCTCATCTACGCAAGGACATAGACAGGATGGAAGCAGTCCAGAGGAGGGCAACTAAAATGGTGCCAGGTCTACATCAGAAACCATGTGAAAAGAGACTGAGAGAGCTTAATATGTATACCCTTGATGAAAGGAGGGATGGGGGACATGATAGAAACTTTTAAGTACCTCAAGGGAATCAACAAAGTCCAGGAGTGTAGCATCTTTCATAAAAAGAGATGTGTAAGAACAAGGGGGCACAATTTAAAGTTAGAGGGGGGACGGCTCAGGGGTAATGTGAGGAAATTCTTTTTCACGGAGAGAGTGGTGGACGCATGGAACCGCCTTCCTGGAGAGGTTGTGGGGTCTAAAACAGTGGAGGAATTCAAACATGCATGGGACAGACATAAGGCAATTATAGTGGGGGGTTGCAGGAAATAGGCTGTTGGTTAACTAGAATCTGCAGCTTATCCAGTAGGTAGGGAAATGGGCAGACTGGGTGGGCCAAGTGGTCCTTATCTGCCATCAAAGTCTATGTTTCTATGTTTATATATCCACATCTAAGCTGGGTTCTTCCTTACTTCCTTTTATTAATCCAGCCAAAGAAAAAGAATGGCTTATATCTTTACAAAACGCTGTCTGCACCAATACTCAGAATGCTTAAATGACTGTCGTGTATGAACCTTCTTCCTGAACATGTAGAAGCAGCCAGACTACTAGGTGTACATGCCAAAGGTGTGATTATGTCACCGAATGTGACATTCACCTTTTGAAGCCTGGTCACTATGGAAAACACTGGTAACTCGAGAGTAGTTTGTTTCAGCATTACGCCTTCTATTTCTGTTTTATCATGTGTTTATATCTATTCAGTTCCTTTTAAGGAGAGGAGAAATGGCTTTTGTTTTGCCCCATTATGACAATTTTGGTCTTATATTCACCGTGAGGGAGAGATTCTTCTGACCTTTGTAATGTTCGTCTATATGACCCATTTCACTGCACTCTTGATGTTTAGATAAATCTGTGCAACCATATTATTTATCATAATTAGCTGTATATATCAATAATTTTTCATACATGATGCATTGCAGAACCCTCCTATTCCATTTTAAACCTTGTTTTAGTGGAAGGTCAATCCTATCTGCAAAAGGTCATATTTTAATCTAGCTTGATTATTGCCTAAATATTTCAGCTCATCATTTCTTCATTTAAAAGAAAACTGTGACCAGACTCCTACTTAGTCCAGGTACTATGACCTCATATCCCTTCTTATTTTATTTTACTTTAGACTTGGCTACAATGAAGTATCAGCCATGGTTGCAATAGATCTTATTTTAATATGTATTTCTATATTTTAAAGATAAACCAAAACCAGACTCCCACTTAAACCAGGTTCTATAACCCCAAATATCCATTTTCTTTTAATTTACTATACACCTAGCTCTGGTGGAAGGTTAAACATCATTGCAAAGGTCATATTTTAACATTTCTTGATTTCAATCTGAATACTTTAGTCCACTACTTCTTCATTTTTTAGTTGAACCAAACAAAACTCTCATTCTGCCCATATTATGATGTTTGTTCTTTTGCTTGGACCTATGACTTGTGGAAGGTCAATCAAAATTGCAAAAGGTCATATTTTGACACTTATTTGTTTCTGCCTAGATGTTTAAGCTCATAGTTACTTCATTTAAATGTTGACCAAACCAGGCTCTCATTCAGTCCATGTCATTTTTTTATATGTCTGTAAAGTGTAGATCCACCATGCTTCTCTTCTGGCCAAAATCATATCCCTGTTGCCACCTGTTATAGGTTCTGAGACCTTTTGTAATCTAAAAAATTTTAAAGTAGAAACGTGGTGTTTGAATTCTTTAAAATGTCTAGCTAGTGATGACTTTTCATCCTCTAGCCTTACCCAATTTTATGTTCAGTTATTCTTTGTTTTAAGGCTCGAGACGTTTGTTGTATGTACTATAATGAACATGGCCATATTAACAACCAAAGCAACCACGACTAAATCAAACACATAGGAGAGGATGAAGAAACCTGAATAAATATGCTGAATTCAGGCATTAGAGAAGAACCAGCATATGAGAGCAGGCAGGATAACTATTAAAACCTTTTATAGGTACATTAGGGAGCATAGAAAGGTTAAGGGAGGGATAGTGATGATTAATAAAGGAGAGGGGAGGTGGGCAGAGGGAGACAGTGAAAAAGCAGGGATACTGAATGAATACTTTTGCTCAGACTGGCACATGTCAAAGGAGTGACAAAGGGTCAGCGGGTCACACCAGGGGTCAGGGGTTAGCCACCGCACAGTGTGCCAGTGCACAATGGCAAGCATGGCTCACAGTGTGCCATGGTCCCTATTGCACAGTGGGTGCACATTGCACAATAGGCAGGAGCACACTGCCCAGAACATGCACACTGCAGTCCTGCACAGGACGCATGCCTGGGCATTGCACTGTGACTTGCTCTGGAACAAGCTCATTGCACACGGAGCAAATTCATGATATTCAGCCACCACATGCTAATGAGCTCATCAGCCAATAAATGGTGCACTGGGGAAATTAGCATGTCATTACGGTTGCGTCAATGCTCATTTGCATGCGTTGTGCTATAAAAGCACCATGGACTGGCACAGGCCATGGACTGGTATTGCAACCATCTGAGGTAAGTTATGCATGCTGCTGAGCCCAGCCAGCACAGCAGGGAGGATGGAGTAGGGTGCTGCTGGCACTGACAAACTGTGCTGTCCATGTCCACAGGTAGCAACATGTTGGAACATGAGGAGGGTGAGGAGCGTGAGCCTGCTAGCAAATTCAGGCCCAACCTTACAAAGGCAGAGGCAGAGGCCCTGTTTGAGGTCTACTTTGACAGGCAACCACTGCTGAGTGGTGCCACAGGCACACCACAGGCCAGTGCTGGGGCCTGGGAGGAGGAGGTGGCATGCGTCAACCAGCAGGGCAGCCACCAGTGGTCAGTACAGGAGTGCAGCAAGAAGGTGGGCACCAATAAGCGGCACATCAAAGAGAAGGTGGCAGCCATCCATGCAGCCTGGAAAACCACTGGAGGGGGGCCTGCTGATGCGCCATAGCATTCCCACACATGGCCTTCCAAACTGTGTTACCATGCTACCTGTTACCCCTTTCTTTCCTTTTTTCCTTGTCCCCCCCTTTGTAATGCCTCCATTCCCATCCTCATTCCCATTCTCCTTGGATTCTCCCTGCTTTCAGCTCATGGGAGGGGGCAGTTACTGACTCAGTGATTTCATCCACCACTACCACCCTCGGCTAGTTCCTATGGAGGCAATGAGTTAAATTATGCCATGCCAGATGAGGCGGTGCAGGGAACAAAGATCTGGGTCTACCAGAGCAGGTTGTTATTGCAGCGCAAGCTCCAATAATAGCAGGAGCAAGACAGGGGGTGCCATTGCCAGTTGCTAAAGCAAAACAAAACACATTTTCCTGGGCCAGTATGAGGTCACCGGAATCAGGGGGGCTGACACAATCCTCAACTTGACCACAATCCTCTGTATGAGAGGGAATGGGGCAAAGCCATACATGAATCTCCCTTAGTAAGAGAGGGACACCGTGTCTTTCCAAAAACTCCAGGCCAGGAATAAGCAAGCAGAGACATGGCAGTTTTGCATTGTACTAAGATAGAAAAAGATCAACACCACCACTTTAGGATGAGATTATCCACACCACTTAGAATGAGATCATCTACAGGGGAGTCATTTTGAGGGGGACGGGGGACAGGTTCCCTCCAACATTTCATCATTGCAGTCTTGAATAACTTATAGTGAAATCCCTTTATAGTTCTGTTCCTCCCAACTATTATACCAAAGTTACTCCTCTGATCATCCATGATGGAGTACAACTACTCTCATTCATGGCAGAGCACCTGGGAAAGGCTGAGATGATCTGCAAGTGCATTGAGGGTACCAGGCAGGAAGCTGGCTGACAGGAACATGTTGTATTCTATGGCTTAGTATCAGATTATCATTGCTTCTCTGCAGAGAGGATATGCATGGACCCCACATTGGTATTCAATGCAGTGTATCACCAAAACGCTGTAGGACTGGATCAACAGCTGATGGCCTGGAAGGAAGGTGACAAAGGCCTGTATGCCAAGCAGAAGAGTCCTCATCTCTAGAGTGTTGCTGTGTCGAACAGTATCCAAGGGGACTATTGACCCTGAGTCCAGAATGGGCCCTGATGTTTACCCCAACCCAAATCAAAGGCATCTGCCATCATCATCAGAAGAGGAGATGGATGGGGAAAGAACAAACCCATTTCAAGGTTAGAGTGGTCAAACCACCAGTGCAAGGAGAATAATGTGGAGGGGTTGCTTCTATGAGACACTCCAGCTCATCAAATTGTTGCATTCACAGGGCACTGATGCATGGAGAAACAACTGTGGAATCCTCACATGCTGATGTGACCACAGAACAGTCAGAATGGCAACAGCCATGAGGATAAATATTAATAAGGGACATCTGGCTAAGACATAGTCACTGGAAGAGACCAGATGAGCCAAGGTAACCAGTGCCATAGCACGGTTCAAGGGAAGGAAAGCCAGACCCAGTCCTCTGTCCAGAAAAACTCCTATGTATTATAAACATTTGCACAAAGTGAAAACTGACATTAGCTTGTTCACAGAATTCCTAACTGCTGGAATAGTTATCTGGTGTGGAACAGTGTGCAAACAATAGCCTCCCTTGACAGTGCCTTCAGAAGCCAATCATTGATGTACGTGAAGACACAGAAGTCCTCTTTTCTGAGGGCAGCTGCAACTGCTGCAAAGCATTTGGTTAAAATATGTGGTGCTGATAATAAACCAAAAGGCAAGACACAAAACTGATGTGTATGAGCCCTGGAGTATAAACTTCAGGTACTATCTGAGAGACTTGCAGATTCTGATATGGAGATACACATCCTTCATAATCAGGACAGCCTTCCAATCTTCTTGTAGGAGCAGGGGAAGGTGGGACTGCAGAAGGACCATTCAAAGCCACTTATATTTAACAAAGAGGTTGACATCTCATAGGTCTAGAATGGGCAATAAATCTCTGGTCCATGTTGATACCAGGAAGTGCCAGGAATAGTAGCCAAGGTTCATTTTGACATTTGGGATGCGTTCTAAAGCCCTTTTTCTTTGAAGTCTTATTACCTTCTCCAGCAGGAGGCAAGATGTCCAGGAAGGTAACAGTTTTTTAATAGATGGAGCACCAGAGGGATACAGCACAGTGCTAGGGTGTGTCCTTGCTGAACCACCTGCACCCAAGCATCTGTTCTGATCTCCTTCCACATTAGCAGGAAAAGGGTGATACAGCCCAGCAACAAGATATACTAAGTGGAAGGGGCCTGAAGAAGATGGATGTGTCAGAAGGAACCAGGGGTGGTGGGAGCATGGCCAATACCTGACCTGTGATGAGCCTGACATGGACACTGGGAGGCAAAATGACCTGAGGAAAGGCATGGGGCAGCTGTGAGCTATGGCCAGGCTTCCTTGAGAAACCCCTACTGGTGCAGGCATCTGGCCTGTGAAAGGAACCCTGACCCCAACCCTGTGGCTTAGGATTCAGAGTATGCAGGGACATCAGGGCTATTTCCAACATCTGGAGATCCCTTGGGGTAGACTAAACATGGGTGCCTAAAAGTTGTTTATCTTTAAATGGACTTCAGAGGCAAAGCCAGCAAATGCACAAGCAGGGGTGGTGGTATAGGCAAACATCAGAAGCAGCCACACAGACAGTTACATCTGAGGCATCATAAGTAGACTATAACAGATGCTTACCAGCCAGTAACACAAAAACAGTCCCTCAACATCTTTTTTTTTGTTTAATCTGAAATAAGGAAATGGTCCATTGATGTCTTTTGCACCTTTCCCCTCTTCCACCGTAGTCCACTCCCACCTCCCCCACCCAGGCAACTCAGCACCCACCACCTTACATGCCTTACTCACCTAAGGAAGGTCCACTACCACTCCAGTCTCTGGAAAGAAAAACGTCCTCCTCCTGCAACATTGACTGTGAACTAAGGAAACAAGGCAAGAGTGGTTAATGTATTTCAGATGCATTTTGAACTTTTACTGATATTAATATTTTTCCCCAAAATGTGCAACATGGCGTGTTTGAGACCCCACCTCATGATGAAAACAGAAATATAGTCAATGCTGGCAGAAAAAAACCAAAGGTCCATCTAGTCTGCCCAGATTCCCCTATCTGCCCTGGGAGCCACTTTCCATAGTAGGTTTTATCCATCCCATTCCATTCCACCCCCTGCTGCACTAACTACTGCTACCCAACCTTAGCAGTCATCAGACCCATCACTGTCTCAGCCATGCTTGAAACCATTTATGGTCTTGGCACCCACCAACCTCTGCTGATAGATTGTGCCATGGCTCCTTTACCCTTTCTGTAAAAGAGAACATGCTCACATCCCTCTTAAAGCTTCCCATCTCCAATTTTACTCATGAGCTTGGGTTTTTGACTCTACTGCTAAATAGTTCCCTGCAGTTCATCTTGATTATTTCTTTCAAGAACTAGAAGGTGTCTATCATATCCCCCAACTCTCATCTGTTCTCCAGTGAGTACATGTTCAATGTCTTCAGAAAATGTAGGTGGAATGTTTCCAATCTGCCCATAAAGGTGATTTTATGGTAGCTCTATAAAAATCACCTTTTGGGCAGGATTTGAAAAATTTCACTTACCAGCTTCATTAAGTGGGGTATTAAGATGACTATGTTGAAAATGTGAGTTTAAAATATTTAAAAAGTTACTAAAATATGTTGATATTTTTCAATGCTCGACCATAACTTTGCCAACCCTAATGCCCACCCACCTCCCCTGAGCAAACAATGTCAGATTTGATCTCTTTTGCAGACCATACATTAAGAAAGCTATGACAGATTCTACTGGCAATGTGTGGCAAGCCATACTTCTCTACCTCTGAAGAATATATCAATAAGAGGCACTGGCTTGCAGCAATACTTGGTGCTTTGAACAGGAGGCTAGGGACTAGGGGGGATGGAGTGTGCATTAGAGTTGACAACCACAAGGAACATCCCACCACTGATTTGCCAAGACTCTACAGCCCAAAACTATATATGTTTTTTAATTTCTCTACTTTGTACACCTTGCTTTCTTCAACCTTTATGTCTGCATTGATGAGAGTTTTGCATTACTTTATAGGGTGCGGTAGCACCCCAATAGTTGGGGTTGAGCTGTGGTTTTTATCTTAAACCTCAAAGTTTGCACTTTAATAACTTTGCATCCATTCAACAGATTTGCACAAAATATGGCAAGCACAGTTTCATGGGTTGGATCTCTTGACATGCCAAGTTTTCTACTGGTTGTACACGCATATTCTAAGATTTGGATAGTGCACAAACCTTAAAAATCACAATTTTTTGATGACTTGTTTTTTGTCATCAACTTGCACTCAGATGGTTGGACTTTTGGTGTGAAATTTGTACAGTAGAAAGAGCTTGTGTCACACAAGTGCCTTTCACTGATTTGGTAAAAAATATTTATCCATTCCAAAGTTGTTCCATTTTAAAGTTCCCATTATTTTTCAAAGGGAATGTCACTCTCCTGGATAACTTCCTGGGACTAAAAAGAAATTTGGTCTCATGAAAAATGATTTTTTCCTGATGGGCCAATCCTTTTTCATGATGATTCATTCCCTTTTCATTAGCCACCATCATCTTTTCCATTTTTTCAAACAAAATGTCATAACTCTACACAATGATGTCTTGCATAGACACCAAAACATATATCTTGCTCACCAGGACTTCATGAGCTGCAGTCTTTCACTTTTTATTGTTAACATGCCACCAGAACTTTTTTGATATTATTTAAATCCTTTTTTGTGACTTGCTAACATCCTTTATCATGAATCTTTTTTCGTTCTCATGAAAAAGGATTGCATCTAATGAAAAAAGATTTAAAAAAAGACAAGTCCAAAATTATTTTTTGTGAGATGGACCCTTTAACATGACAATGGAAAAGGATTCATGGAAAGGATCCTATCTTATGAAAAAGGATTAAAAAAAAAGTCCAAAATCCTTTTTCAAGAGATGGCTCCTTTTTCATGAGAAATGAAAAGGATTCGTGAAAAAGGATCTTATCTTATGAAAAAGGATTTAAAAAAAAAAACAAGCCCAAAATCCTTTTTCAAAAGACGGATCCTTTTTCGCAA
Organism: Neoceratodus forsteri; assembly: GCA_016271365.2. Taxonomy (NCBI): domain Eukaryota; kingdom Metazoa; phylum Chordata; order Ceratodontiformes; family Ceratodontidae; genus Neoceratodus; species Neoceratodus forsteri. The sequence goes on from CM028129.1 coordinate 33,905,870, forward strand.
GAATGAAAAAGGATTCACAAAAAGGAATCCTGTCTTAAAAAAAAGGATTTAAAAAAAGTCTGAAATCCTTTTTCATGTGAGGAATCTTTTTTTCTTAAAAATGAAAAAGGATTCATGAAAAAGGATCCTACCTCATGAAAAAGGATTAAAAAAAATAACTAAGTCCAAAATTCTTGTCTGCAATACAGGATTCTTTTCACAAGAATGAAAAAGGATTCATGAGAAAGGATTCTTTCTCACAAAAAAGTATTAAAAAAACACAAATCCAAAATCCTTTTTCATGAAAATATATTCTTTTTTGAGCAAACTACAAAAAAATGTCGAACAAGGATTTATTCTCACAGAAAAAAAATTTCCTCCATTTTCTAGTCCATTTATTTAATTTTTCCTGGTGTCCAGTGTTATTCCCCACCCACCAATTGTGTCCATGTTCCCAATTCATTTTCAGGGAGAAAAAGATAACATTCAGGAAGTATAAGCAAACACAGAAGAAGCAGGGCAAATAACTGTACCAGTTAAAGAATTAGGAAGCAGGGAAGGCAGTCAGAATAGCAAAGGCTCAAACTGAGGAAAAGATAGCCAACGTTGTTAAGAAAGGGGATACAGCCATTTATAGGTACATTAGGGAGTGAAGAAAGACCAAGAGAGGGATAATAAGGCTTTATGAAGGGAGGGTGGAGGGCAGAGAGTAACAGTGAAAAGCAGAGATACTGAACTAATACTTCTGCTCAGTATTCACAAAAGAAGAGGAGGGGGAGGTACTTAATCCAATTAATAGAAGCTCTCTGGATATGGGGGTTTATATCAGTCCTTTTACAGAAGAAAGTGTTCCGAAAGAACTCCTAAACTGAAGGTGGACAAAGCAAAGGGGCCTGATGGGATTCACCCTAGAATTCTAAAACAACTAAGGGGAGAACTACTGACACCACTGACTTCCCTTTTTAACAAATCATGGGAGGATGATGTGGTACCTAAGGACTGGAGAAGGGTGGATGTGATTCCCCTTCACTAAAGTGGAGCAAAGCAGAGGTAGGAAACTACAGACCTGTTAGCTTGACCTCAGTGGTAGGGAAAATGATGGTATCACTTCTGAGAGAAAGAATTGTTCAGTACCCAGAGGCCAGGGGGGCACAGGACCCAAGGCAGCATGGATTCACCGTGGGAAGGTCATGTCAGCATGAATCTAACAGATTTCTTTGACTGGGTGACCAAAGTAGTAGATCAGGGAGGGGCTGTGGACATGGCCTACACGAGTCAATCCCCTTTCGGGAGCTGACAAAATTCTTGATCGTCATTTCCAGACCAGATGACTAAAATCTGATGATCAAGGATTTCTCATGAATGGGAATTTTGACAGCTTGCAAAAGTGGATTGACCTTGCAAATGGGGGTTTTGTCACCTCACAAACTAGAAATTAAAAAAATTTTGCCAGTGCACTGTAAATAAACAGTTTGGTCTTTTAGCTTGAAATGTACAGGGTATAAAAGGGGTGTCCCACAGATGTAAATTGTGTTGTTTAGGTGTAAGACATTTTATTGGTTCCATAGATATGTCATAACAAAGTTGAGATTTTTCCCATAGGATAGCATTGCGGAGCCTACTGCGACTTTCGGTGCCCATATCTCAGAAACAATGCGAGATATGGATTTTTCACTACCCGCAGCTTAGGTGGACTAAGCATGCATGGAAATTTTGAAGTCATGATTACAACTGCAGTGGAATTTTTTTCATAGCTTGTACTGTTACCGAGATATTGGCAAATTAGTGTTACAAGGGTTCCTTTTCAGCCCTATAGGGCCACTGTATGGCTTCGATGTTATGTGTAAGTGGGAGCACAGGGCCCAGAGGGCATGAGCTCCCACACATGCATATCATTATGCAGAAATGGGCAGCTTGGTGGGAGCACGGGGCCCAGAGATCCCTCGCTCCTACCAACACATACCAGTTAGCCCTATAGGGCTATTGTATGGCTCCGTTATCTGTAAGTGGGAGCGCAGGAACCAGAGGACCCATGCTCCCACACATGCATATCATTATGCACAGATGGGAAGCTTGGTGGTAACATGGGTCCCCGAAGGCCCGCACTCCCACCAACACATACCACTTTACAGTTACATTACACATTCTCAAAAAGTAAGGAAATTGATTGATAAAAACTTTGTTAATGCATTAGTTAAGGTTGAAGGGACAAAAATAGGGAAATGACACATTAGGATTGAGCCCCTAACCTCCCCAACCTACCACCCCACCCCCTATCCTCCTCACACCAACAGGCATCGGGGTGTGCAATGAGGTCATTAGGCCAAACTCTCATCCCATTCTCCTATGCTGTACCATGTCAGCTTCTTTACATATGGAATGGGGCAAGATTTGGGCCTAACGACCCCATGGCACACCCCGATGCCTGTTGGTGTGTGGAGGATGGGGTTGGGGTGGTAGGATTGGGGGGGTTAGGGGCTCAACCCTAACATGTCATTTTGCTACTTTTGTCACTTCAACCTACTGCAACTGATGCATTAATAAAGTTTTTTTTGCAATGAATATATATCTATCTATATATCTATATATACTGTATATTATAATGATGCGGTCATGCCAGTTTAGTTAAGGTTCAGTAGGCAATTTAATATTAAACCCAAACTTTGCACCTTAACAACTTTGCAACCGTTCAACAGATTTGCAAGAAATTTGGAATTTATGGTCTTGTTTGGTCAGTCTCTTGATTTGCCAAGTAGCATTTTGATCGGACTTGCGGTTTCTGTGCAGGGAAACACCAACAAATGCATTTTTTGCTTTTCTTTGCATTTTTTTGTTGATTTTTCCCATTATGCTGTGGCCACACAATTTGGTATTGTGGTATGAAATTGTCAGGCTGGAAAGAGATTTGTTCAAAGCATAATCCAGCATTAGTTTGATGAAAAAAATGTATCCGTTCCAAAGTTATTTAATTTTGAATTTTCAGGTTCTGCGCATGCTCAGTTCAGTCTAAGATTAATATGTATGTTTTGCGAACGGGAATTGGGCTAGTGATCTACGATTTTGTCACCTCGTGAAAGAGGATTTATAAAGTGGATTGGTTTTTTGAATCCCCTTTTGTGAGCTAACATTAATGGGATTGGTTTTTTGAATCCCCTTCTTCGAGCTGACAAAATCCCCTTTCACGAACTGACAAAATCCACTTTCGCAAATGACAAAATCCCCTTTTGTGAGCTGATCCCCTTTCATGAGCTGACAAAATCCTTGATCATCATTTCCCAACCAGATGGCCCTTCTCGTGATCGAGGATTGCCTCTCGAAAGGAGATTGACTCATGAAAGGGGATTTTGACAGCTCGTGAAAGGGAATTTTTTTAAATTCCTCATTCACAAGCAGACAAAATCCCCGTTTGTGAGCTGTCAAAATCCCTTTCCACAAGCCGATCCCCTTTCGCGAGATGACAAAATCCTTGACTGTTACTTCCAGACCAGATGGCCAATATGTGATGGTCAAGGATTTCTCACGAATGGCAATTTTGACAGCTCACAACTGGGATTGACCTCACGAATGGGATTTTGCCTCCTCACAAACTAGGAATTTAAAAACGCTGCCAGTGCACTGTAAATAAACGGTTTGGTCTTTTGGCTTGAAATTTACAGGGTATAATGAGGTGTCCCAGAGATGTAAATTATGCTGTTTAGGTGTAAAAAAGTTAATTGGTTCCATAGATATGCCATCCCAAAGTTAAGATTTTTCCCATAGGATAATATTGCGGCACCCACAGCGACTATCGGTGCCCGTATCTCAGAAACTATATGAGATACAGATTTTTCACTACCCCAACTAAGCATGCGTTAAGGTGTTGAAGTCATGATTACAACTGTAGTGGAATTTTTGTCATTGCTTGTAAGGTTGCTGAGGTATTGGCAAATTAATGTTACAAGGGTTCCTTTTCAGCCCTATAGGGCTACTGTATGACTCCGTTGTTATGTGTAAGTGGGAGCGAAGCACATGGAGGGCCTGTACACCCACAGATGCATATTGTCATGCGTAAATGGTCAGCTTGGTGGAAGCACAAGGCCCGGAGGGCCCATGCTCCCAACAACACATACCACTTACCAGTTACATTACACTTTCTCAAAACGTAAGGAAATTCATTGCAAAAAACTCCATTAATGCATCAGTTAGGGTTGAAGTGACAAAATTAGGGAAAGGACACATTAGAGTTGAGCTCTAACCCCCTACCTTTACCACCCCATCCCCTATCCTCCACACACCAACAGGCATTGAGGTGTGCCATGTGGTTGTTACATACACGTCCATGCATAACCCAGTCAGGTATGCCTTCATTCATCACTCAGTTGGTGACTGGCCACAGAGGTGAGCGGTGGGCTGTGCCAGTCACCAGCTCAGTTCCAGGATTGTTGGAGGGAGCAGGGGGCCAGCACTACCAGGTGGGTGGGCTACTAGACTACCAGGGAAATATTTTAATTATTTTACAATGGGAGTCCGAGATCATGATGGGGTGGGAGTGCTTATAGGTCAGGCAAGGGGTGTCTAGTTAAAGGGGGGGCAGGGGCAGAGGAAGGAAGAGGGGATGGTGGAGGATAGCGGGGAACCAAGGGAACCAAGGGGGATGGGGGAACACAAGTCAGGGAGAATGGGGGGTCATAGGGGAAAAGTGAAGAGACATGTGGGCAAGGAAGGGCAGATGTTAGAGAGGGACAAGGAGGAAATGGGGAAGGGGAGGAATGGGGCATGGAGAAGGGGGTGTGCTAGTGTTGGGGAACTCAAGATTGAAAGGGATCAGATGGGGCAGTAAAGGAGAAAGACATAGTCTAATATGGGTCACCTCTATTTTGGGGTTGATGGCAGGCAGGGCAGGCCAGGCCATTCTCAAGTGCACAGGGAGGAGATGGAAGAAACCACATGTTGTAATGCATGTGGGTATGAATGACCTGTCGGCAGACAGTGGAGGTAGTAAAGGGGAGATTCAAGGTAATGGTGAAGCTGTGTGAGGAGGTGAGAATAACAGTGGCCTTCTCAGAGGTGCTCCCAGTACCCTGTGCAAGCACTGCAAGGAAGGGAAGGATAGGCGAGTTCAACACCTTGCTGCAGAAATGGTGCCATACCAAGGGATATGGGCTAGTAGGGGGCTGGAGCAGAGGCTGGGGCAATAATAATCTGTGTGCAGGGAACAGGCTACACTTGAGTGGAGAAGGAAGCAGGGGATAGAGGGGTATATAGCAACAAGAGTAGCTTTAAACTAGAAAAGGAGGGTGGCAAGTGGTCAGCTGGCAGGCAGGGTTTCCAGAGAGGGAAGCCAGATGAGCCTACCCCCCAAGCTATAAGGGAGGGCAGCAGAGTAGGAGCAAAAGGGGGGGATAAATTGGGGTGGGGTAGGCAAAAGAGTACATTGGAGGGGAGTGTCACTGAACACAAGAAGCCTGGGAAACAAAGCAGCTGAGTTATAGGCTCTCTTGCCAGTGGGGCAGGTGGACATTGCAGCCATTACAGAAATGTGGACCACCCAGTACCAGGGCTGGGAAATGATGATCCCTGGATACAGGCTGTTCAGGAAGGACAGGGCAAACTGGAAAGAGAGGTGTGGTAATCTATGTAAGGGAAGGAATAAAGTGCATACAAGAAGGTGGGGAGGAAGGTAAGACAGAGGCCCTATGGATGCAGTTTCAGGATCCAAAGGGCAGGGTACTGAGGATAGAGGTGATCTATAGGGCACGGGCTCAAGGGGAGGAGCTAGAAAAGGAGCTAGCAAAACAGATTAGGAGGGTTTGCAAGAAGATTAACACCGTGGTGGTGGGGGACTTCAAGATCCTTTGGGTGGACTGGAGCACACCAACCACCACAAGTGCTAGGGAGCAGGTTACAAACATACGAACATACGAAATTTGCCAGCAGATAAAGGCCTAGAGGTCTATCAAGTCTGCTTGAATGTGCAGCTAGCACCCCTTATTCTGCAGCTGCCCTTCCCCTCCACCCTTCCCCTTCATTAACCTTCCCCCTTGTCCTGTCCCATCCTCGTTTGAAGCAGTCCACTGTACTACTGCATACCACTTCAGGAGGTAACACATTCCACCCAGCCACCACCCTCTCTGTAAAAAAGTGTCTCCTCATCTCCCTCCTGAGCCTTCCTCACTCCAGTCTCATATCATGGCCCCTGGTGTCCCTCCCTTCCCTTACTTTGAACAGCCCCTCTGTACTTGTCTTGTTTATTCCTTTCATGTATTTAAAGGTTTCAATCATGTCACCTCTGTCTCTCCTCTCCTCCAGTGAGTACATGTTCAACTCCTTCAACCTCCTCTCATATGATAAGTCCCCCAGCCCCTTGATCATATTTGTCACTCTGCGGTGCACCCCCTCCAGTAACTTAATGTCCCTCTTCAGATACGGATGCCAGTACTGCACGCAGTTCCAGGTGTGGTCTAACTAATGACCTATACAGTGGCAGAATCACCTCCTCCCTCCTCGAGGATATACCCCTTGCAATACAACCCAGCATTTTGTTGGCCTTTGCAGCTGCCTTCCTACATTGTGCCTAGTTGTTCATTGACCCTGTAGGTTACACTGGGACATTTCAGGATAGCTTCCTGGTGCAGCTGGTGCACACACCAACTAGGATGGGAAGGACTATTGACCTTGTTCTATCAAACAGGGAAGCCGTAAGGGACCTGGAGGTTGAATACCCTCTGGATGGGAGTGATCACCACTCGGTGTGGTTCACACTCAGTATGGGGAAGCAAACGGGAGGTTCGGGTACCAAGGTGATTGATTTTAGAGAAGCAGACTTCAACAAGATGGGGGAAATTCTGATAAACCATTTGGGGGAATCCAACCAACCATGGATGCCAATCAAAAATGGAGTATCATTAAATCTGAGCTGGCAGAGGCCACTGGGACATGTACTAGGGTACAGAGTAAGAAGGGAAGGGCAAAGAAGCCCATTTGGCTGACCAATGAGGTAAAGGAGGGGTGAGAGCCAAGAGGAGAGCTTTTCAGAGATTCAAGAGATAAGGAAGGGGGGAAGACGAGGAGGAGTATACAAAGAAGTCCAGGGAGGTTACAAAACTAATCAGAGCCACCAAGGCATCCAGACAGCTGAAGCTGACACAGGGCATTAAGTACAGAGAGAAGGACTTCTTTAGATACACTGGGGAGAGAAGGAAGAACAGGGACGAGATAGTGAGAATTAGGAAGGCTGGAGGGGTGGGTAGAGAAGGGGGAGGAGCAGTCAGAGGCACTAAATGAGTACTTCCAGCCTGTATTCATAGTAGAGAGGGGAGGTTAGATACCTCATGGGAATGGTGGAGTGGGCAGGGGAGGGAAGGGGGTGACAGTTGGAGAAATTACAGAGGGCAAGGTACTGGAAGGACTGAGGGCACTGTGGGAGGACAAGGCACAGGGGCCTGATGACATTCACCCTAGGATACCCAAGGAACTGGTAGGGTGCCTGTCAGGACCACTGGCTGATCTGTTCAATACCTCTCTGAACACAGGATGCATACCACAAGACTGTTGACTGGCCCATGTGGTACCCATTCACAAAGGTTGCCTGAAGGATGATCCAAACTACAGACCGGTGATCCTCACACCAATTGTGGGGAAGCTCTTGGACACAATCCTTAAAGAGAGACTGGTGACATTTTTAGAGGACAATGGTCTCCAGGACAGGCAACAACATGAGTTTGTCTCAGGCAGATCCTGCCAGACAAACCTAATTGAGTACTATGATTGGGTGACCAGGAAGCTGGACAGAGGACATGCAGCGGATGTCCTGTACTTGGACTTCAGCAAGGCCTACGATTCCATGCCACATGGGAGGCTAGAGGAGAAGCTGGAATAAGTTGTGGTGGGTACTAAGTTGGTCAAATGGATCATTAACTGGCTTAAGGGCAGGCAGCAGAGGGTGGCGGTGGAGGGAAAACTCTCATTGCCAAGAGCGGTAACAAGCAACGTGCCACAGGGATAGCTACTGGGACCATTGCTGTTTTGGATATTCATAGCAGATATCTCACTCAGGATCTACAGTAAAATTAGTCTGTTCACAGATGATATCAAGATGGGAGTTGTGATGGATAACATTGAAGGGCGTAGGGGACTTCAAGGAGACCTGGCTAAACTATAGGAGTGTTCAGAAACATGGCAGTTAGGGTTTAATACCAAGACATGCAAGGTACTGCACTTTGGAGCTAAGAACCAGAGGAGAAACTATCAGCTGGAAGGGGTACAGCTGTGGAGCACTGAGGAGGAAAAGGATCTGGGGGTGATTATATCGGGGGATATGAGCAACTCAGATCAGTGCAGGAGAGCAGCAGTGAAAGCCAACAAGATGCTGGGCTGTATAGCAAGGGGGATCTCCTCTAGAAGTAGTGAGGTGATCCTTCCCTTGTACAGGTCACTGGTTAGGAGACACCTGGAATACTGCATGTAGTACTGGTGCCTATTCCTGAAAAAAGACATCAGACTATTGGAAGGGGTACAGTGCAGAGCAACAAAGAAAATCCAGAGTTTGGAGGGGAAATCCTATGAAGAAAGGCTGAACAGGCTTAACATGTATTCCCTGGAGGAGAGGAGGGATAGGGGAGACATGATCGAGACCTTTAAGTATCTGAAGGGGATAAACAAGGTGAATATGGGAGAGAGGTTCCAGATCAAAAGGGGGAGGGATACTACAGGGCACCAACAGAGGTTGGAAGTGGGAAAAATTCAGGAGGGAAATTAGGAGACATTATTTCATGGAGAGGGTGGTAGACAAGTGGAACACTCTACCTGAGGAGGTGGTTTCCTGTAGGATGGTGGGCTGCTTCAAGAGGTGATGGGACACAGTGAGATGGGGAATGACTGTGGGAGGGAGGGAAGGGAGGGAGGGAGGGAGGAGTGGGGCAACTGTAAGTTGAGGGGCTAGCTACACAATCGAGCAGACTCAATAGACCATGTGGCCTGTTTCTGCTGGCATTTCATATGTTCGTATGTATACTCAAGTGACACAATAGAATTACATACTGTAGCTCAACATCACACCTTCATATGCTGTTCTTTGACATAGGCAAATTAAAATGGGCTGAGATCAAACTATGCAGAGATGCACAGGGCACATGGTTCCTTGAATATGCAGAATGGAAAACAAAGACATGGACATGTGTACATTCATAAGCTATAAGGCTAACAAAACTAAAGATATATGAATATACATCAAACCCCAAAATACACTATTACTGCCTACCTAAATAAGCCTCTCAAAGTCCAACACACATGATGCCTGAAGACTTTTCATTTTATCTTGTATAAGTTTATGGGTCTGTTTGAATGGCCTCTTAAGGATATGGACAAGAAAACTTTCTTGTCTAGGCAGGCCCTTTTACCTGACTAGTTAGCTGACTTATTATTAATTTTAGTGGGGTTTTATTGTATGTTTTTATTGTTTTATTAACTTTTCTGTGTAAAGCACCTTGAATCACAATTAATAATGTGAGCTATATTAAATAAAGAATGATTGATTGATATAACAGTGTTGCCCCGTAAGTTCATAGGACCACAGCAATGCTAACAGAAAGTGAGCAGCTCTGGTCCTAAGAACACAAGAGGTGACACTTGTATTTCCATGAGGCCCTCCAAATGGACCCACAAACATCATAGATAACTAACAATATAAAATTAAAAAATAATCATTTTCTTTTTACTGAATACAGTTAATGGAACAAGTGATCAGTTAGAAGCTCATTACTGTAGCTGAGCACGTGAGGTACTCTTTCAGTAATGAGTACTTCACGAGCAACTTAAGAGAAGGCTGTGATTGGTCAGGGATTATCTTGTGATCTATCATACCTAACATAGGCCATAAGACTGAATCATTATGGTTTAGAAACACGAAAATCTGTGAAATAATATAAGGAACTTACTGAAATTGCTAAACAATACAGCTAATTTAGACAGGACAAATGAATTACAATCCACCGCACAAAAAAAAACTGCAATTCAAACACTGGTCAGTTCAAACATACCACCAACAGAAACAGCTTAACCTTCAGGACAACATGACCTGCAATCTTTAAACAATTATTCAACAATTTCAGATGACAACAACAAATGATTTCAACAATTTTACCCAGAGAAACAACAAGCAACTCGATTACTGGGAGGGAAGGGGATGGATCTGGGAACAGGAAGGGAGGGAAATACGGAGGTGAGGTGACTATCTGGCACCTTGGCTTGAAGAGATGGAAAGCAGATCCTGAGGATTGTTGGGGTGGTGAGACAGGAGAGGGACTGGATGTCATTGTCCACCTGGGGAAAATGACCTGACGAGGGAAGGGAAAGAAATTGTGCAGAGGGGATTTTAGTGAGCTGTGGAAGGGTCTTATGCAGGTAGTGCATTCAGTGGCTTTCACTGCGGTGCTGCCAGCTATGACACGGGGAAGGATAGGGATCTCTGCACCAGGAGCTTCAACTCATGGTTGATTGATGTAGAGAGGAAGAGTTAGGCTAAACTGGTGCCTGGAGACCCATCTGGAGGGATAAGGGTCTATGCAGGGGTAATGGCCTGCATCCACCTGGGAAGGGAATCACAGTCCTAAGTGCATGGTTTAAATTTTACTTCATGAACACTCAAACTAGCCAAGGGAGGTGAATGAACAAATAATGGAGTTATAAACAGCCTCCCCATGCAGACTGCAGTGGAGAGAAAGGAGGCCTCAGGTGGAGGTAAATCTGCCAGTGTGCAAAATAAAGAAAAAAGCAGAATGGTTGAAATGAAATGAGAGGGGACAGGAACACAAGCTTTAGAAAGAGAGGGTGAAATCAGGCAGAACAGAAAGAAATGGGGGTAGCAGACAGATTGGTAAATGGCAGAGGCAGACTTGGAATATCGTGGCAATAATGAGTCTTGGTACACAGGAAACCATGACTGGGACTTGGCCTTACCAGGCTATACTATGTTCAGCATAGACAGGGTGAAAAGGAAAGGAGGCAAGATGGCGATGCATGTACGGGAAGATATCAAAGCGATGGAGACACATGGAATCCAGGGGGAAATGGAGGGGTTGGGGTACTGATGGTCATCCTGGAGATGGAAAATGGAGCCACTATTCACACTGGTATGATTTACAGCTCTCCAGCACAGGGGCAGAATTTAGATAAGGTACTGGTGGAAGACACTGGTACATTGGCAGAAAAAGTGGAGGTGTTGCTGGTGAAGGACGTAATTCTGCCACATGTAGATTGGAGCCTCCTAGCTGCAGCTTCAGTTAGAAGCAGGGATCCTTAACTCCTGCAGGAGGCATTTCTCAGGCAACTAGTCAGGGAGCCCATTAGGGAGGGGGCAATACTGGACCTGGTGCTCTCTAAGTGAAACAGTATTGCAGACATCAAGGTGGGTGGCCTGGGGACCAGTGATCACCATACAGTATGGTTCAGCATAAGGATGGTGGTGGAAGCGACACAAGGATGAGGGTCCTGGATGTCTGGAGGGCAGATCTTAAAAATGTGGGTGAATGCCTCTGAGACAACCCGAGGAGAGGGGATGCCCTGCATGGGGTATAGGAATAGTGGGCTAAAATATGGTAACGGGTCTCTGTGCAAAAGGAGAGACCAAAAACAAGGGGGCAAAAGAGACTACAATGGTTGTCAAAGGAAGTGGCTGAAAAGGTAAAGGCACCTTTCTCCTCTCCAGTCATCTGAGGAGAGCATCCTAGTGATTTCCAAGGTTCGCTTGGAATTCACTTGGCACTCGGGCCTTTTTAGCCACTGCACCTGCCTTGTGGAATTCATTACCTCGCTCGGTTGGAGAGGATCCCTCAGTGGATGCCTTTAAGAGGGATCTGAAGACCTTCTTATTTTGTAAAGCTTTCCCTTCTTTTTAATTTTTATTTTAATAATTAGTTTTATATTTATGTATATCTTGAGTTGAAATTTGTTTTTTGTATTAGTTTTATTACGTGTACTCTGTAAAGTGCATACAGTCACAATGAGATAGAGTGCTTTAATAAATAAACTAAACTGAACTAAAAAGGTAATTTTCAGGAGGTATAAAGCAACGCAGAAAGAAGAGGGCAGCGAGGTGTATCAAGGGAAGAAGAAGCAGGCAAGGAATATGGCGAGGAGTGCAAAGGTGTAAAAGGCAGAAAGAATAGCCCAAGGAGTAATGCAAGCAGACAAGACATTTTTAGGTATACAGTACAAGTGAAAAGTTGAAGACTAGTGGAGAGATTTTGGGGTTAGGGCAGGGGGAGACTGTGAAGAGAGGATCAGAAAAATGCACATATCCTGAACAAATACTTTTGTTCAGTCTTCACAGAGAAGGTAAATGGGGATGGGCCACATAGAAGCAACAGGGGCACTAGAGGGTGTGTGGTAGACACAAAATCCTTTACAGAGGAGAGAGTCCTGAAATAACTGGTGCAAATCTGAAAGTGGACAAGGCTATAAAGCCAAATGGGGTAATCCCAAGGGTACTGATGGAACTCATGGAGGTACTGGCTGCACCTCTGACAGACCATCTTAACTGCTCACTGAAAACAGGAGTGATTTCAGGGAACTAGAAGAGGGCAGATGCAGTCCCACTTCACAAAAGAGGTAGCAGAGAGGGGGCTGGTAACTATAGGCTAGTCAACCTGACATTGGTGGTGAGGAAGCTAATGGAATCACTGCTTATGGAAAGGATTATGGAGTATCTTGAATCCAGTGGGTTACAAAACCAGTGGTAACACGGATTCATGGGGGGAGGTCATGACAGACAAATATGATAGATTTGTTCACATGAGTGACCAGGGAAATGGATCAGGGTGGGGTGGCAGATGTGGCCTTACATTTCAGAAAAGATTTTTGACACTGTTCCACATAGTAGGCTCATAAGAAAACGGGGCCACAAAGGGTGGGTTCAAAGGTTGTAAATGGGGTAACAGATTGGTTAAGGGATAGGTGACAGAGAGTGAATGTAAATGGAGTTCACTCTGAGAAAGAGAGGGTGACCAGTGGGGTGCCACAGGGTTTAGTGCTGGGACCATTCCTCTTTAATGTCTTTATATGTGACATTGCAGATGAGCTGGAAGGGAAGGTCTGTTTCTTTGCAGATGAGACCAAAATCTATACTAGGGTGTATAGTTCAGAGGGGTGATAGAGAATGTGCAGAGATCTGAGGAAACTCAAGAAGTGTTCAAGGGCATGGCAGCTGGGTTTCAATGTGCAAAAGTGCAAACTCATACAATTAGATTATAAAATCCAAGAGGCAGAGTACAAAATGGGGGGAAAGGTAATGACGGTCACCAAACAGGAAAGTGATCTCGAAGTAAACATATCCGATGACCTCATGGTGGCAAGGCAGTGTGACAAGGTAGTTGGTAGAACCAAGAGATGGTGAGGTTCATAGGAGGGATATTACCAACAGAAGGAGGGATGTGGTGTTGCAACTGTAAAGATTGTTGGTGAGACCTCACCTGGAGTATTGTGTCCAGTTGTGGAGACCCCATCTCAGGAAGGACATAGAAAGAGTGGAGGCAGTCCAGAGGAGGGCAACTGAAATGGTGCAGGGTCTGCATCAGAAACACTACAAGGAGAGACTAAAAACCTCAATATGTACACCCTGGAAGAAAGAAGGGAGAGGAGAGATATGATAGAGACCTGTAAATACCTCAAAGGGGTAAATAAAGTACACGAGGGGAACATTTTTCAGTGGAAGAGATACTCAAGAACAAGTGGATATGCAATGAAGCTGGAAGGAGAAGGGGTAAATTCCAGAGAGCTGTGAGGAAGTACTTCTTCGCTGAAACAGTGATGGATGTCTGGAAGTCTTCTAGCGGAGGTGGTGGGGCAAAAACAATGGTGGGTTTCAAGCATGCATAGGACAGGTACAAGGGAATCTAAGAGGGAATCATGGGGGAGGGGAGCCAGAGATCAAGTAGTGTCTACAGTGACTGTATAGGCAGGTAAAAACTAGGCAGACTGGGTGGGCCAAGCAGTCCTTATCCACCATTAGATTTTATGTTTCTATGTTTCTACCTCAGTTATCCTCAAACTGACCCTGAATGGAAGACAGAATTATCAAAACCTGCATTTAATACACCACCCAGACCTGCCCCTGGAAGCATAAATAAAAAACAACAGTAAACCCAACAATGGAACACATCGCATACGTGACAAAATCTGGCATCAGTCAGTAACTTCAAGATCTGCAATTTCAGCAAGTGAAACATATCAAATGAGGATGATGAACCCACTGAAATCAATAGAAAAAGCTACCAATACAGCATTAAAGCAGTACTCCCCTCCAGCTGCACTCTAAAAATGCCAGCCCCACATGGAACCCAACTGCACAAGACCCCAAAATGCTGCAAATGCCCCTCTTTGAACTGTTCACATCACCCAGCACATGGTTTCATAGAAATGTAAAACTGCTAGTACCTGCAAAAGAGCAGCCCCCACTCTGGAAATGCACAGTGATGTCATCCTACCCTTGGAACTCAATGATTGGAACGACAACCTGAACGCTGACTCGCTGATACCAATGGTTAGTAGCAGAAATGTCACTTGACATGACATCAAGCACTCAAACCCTCAGAATGTGAGCAGAGCATCAAGCACACCATGCCCAGTGACACACACACACACCACTAGAAGTACAAGGAACAGCACACATCACCTGATTATCAGGCATACCAGCCATATCAGCAGAAGCACCACAAACAACTAAAATGCCATGGGACCCTCCGCAAACAGCAGTACATACTGCCAGCAGTGGAAACAAAAATAAAACCTTGTGCCAAACAGTAACAGCCAAGAAAGGCTGTTCAGAAAAGTTCAACTGGCACAAATATCAATTCAATTGTGCTTTCACAACTAGATGAGATGATGCTTGTGTGACTTGATTTACTTTGTGGCTTTCCACCTCTCTATCCATGGGATATACCACCCTGTAGGGGTACGACGTAAGGAATCCTAGAGGAGGGTTCCCCCCCCCCACAGGTGCAGCAGGAATGATTGCATCAGCTAAAGATAGGTTAGGAAGAAGCCCACGGGTAAGAGAGAAGAGCCGCTGGAGGAGGAGGAGGGGTGGATGGTGGGCAATGAGAAATAATTCCTGGAGAGGCCCAGGATGAGTGACCTTATAAACCTGATGGGGGAGTGATGTAGTTGCTCTGCCCATTGAACCTCGGGCTTAAAGCCCTCCCATTCAATTGTGCTTACACAACTAGATGAGATGATGCTTGTGTGACTTGATTTACTTTGTGGCTTTCCGCCTCTCCATCCGTGGGATATACCACCCTGTAAGGGTACAATGCAAGTAATCCTAGAGGAGGGTTCCTCCCTTACAGGTGTCATGGGAATGACTGCATTGGCTAAAGGAAGGTTAGGAGGAAGACCAAAAAGAATACCCAATTGGCTGCCAAGCATCGAAGAGGTGAGGATGATGAATGAATGAATTCTGAGAAGATAAGGGTGGACTTCCTAAGGAGAGAGGAGAAAGCCAGGGCCACCATCTGCCTCCATCCAACAGTGGAACCTAACTAATTAACCTAAAAAAGCACTAACTCTAACTAATATTATGAACATTGGCATGGAGGAGAGGAAAAATCCCCTTTGAGGAGGAAACCTGTGGGGACCCAAGGCCTAGATTGCCTTCCCTCCAGCCTGACAATGTTTGATTTGAGGACATATGTTGTTAAGAGAAGGATTCATAAAAGAGAAGGATATGAGTAGGAAAAATGATGATGGGATAGGGAAAATCCCCAAAAAGAAAACACAGATCGAATAAGAAACATGACCAAGAGGGGTATGCTCGAGTAGTCGATCGGAAGGAATAGTGCCACATAGAAGTCAGAGGAGCAAGGGGTATCCAGATGTGCTCACGAGAAGACTGAGGATGATGCAGGCTGATGATGATGATCACTGCAGGAGTGCAGCAGTTCGGTACGAGAAGACTGAGGAAAAGGAGACAGGAAATTAACTTAAAAATTAACTTGAACGATGGTGGAGAGCAGCCAGCCAAGCAGTGGTTCGATGAGGCAGCATAGGATTCGAGGATGGAAATGCTCGAGCAAGTGATGTAACTAAATGAATCATCAGGTAGAAATGAATGAATGATGACCGGGGTCAGGAACTTGATACATGCGACAGGTGGGCCGCGATTCGATGAAGTGGCATATGAGTCATGAGTCATGATAAGGAGTAGTCGATGGGATGCAACAGACCTACATGAGGGCCTTGAGTGGAGATAGAGCTGATTCAAGGTATCAGGGAGGCATGAGAAGTTTGAGGGAGAAGGTTGAGTCAAGGTAGCCTGGAGGAGTGAATGTGAAGGAGTAGATCCATGTAGAAGTCAGATGGGCAAGGGTATCCAGAGGGAGCTTGATAATGCAATGGGAATGAGTAGACCCTAAGGGTGGACATGATGTAAATAGAGAAACCATGAGGTAAGGGAACCAGAGGGAGTCTGGAACCTGAATATATGCGGCAGGGGAGTATGCCCAAAAGAAATATCAAGTGCAGGCCTTGATTGTAGTGAATCCTTGATGGCTGGTATGGGATGAGAACTGCAGAGCCAGATGGAGTCAGCTAGAGACAGCCAAATAATATGGATGGCAGAGGAAGCGGGCAATGGCAGCTGAGGAGAGGGAGCAGAATGAAAGCACCCCAAAGCAGATTGAAATGAGTGCACTGAAAGGAGATGAAGCCCCAAGGTAGAACTGACACAAAATGGAGTCAACAGGGGAGAAACCCTCAATACAGAGGATACAAGTAGCGAGAAGGATGGATGCAAGGAACAGAGATGGAGGACAGAACAGGATGAGGGATGATGAAGAGCATGAACAGCAGGAGGGGCGGCAGAGTGGCCAGCTCCCATCCCACATGAAGGCAGTAGGGCTACAATCAGTCCTCAGTGGCAATGACAGTCCTGAGTTGGGCAGTAGGATCCTGCAAGAAAAAACAGAAAAAGCTATGTGTCCAGACAATACAGTAGAAATTACCCCAGACTATCCCTGAAAAGGGCATTGGTTAAGATAAAAGAACATGAAGTCCAGGCATAGAACAGATCAGTGGTGAATGGTACAATTGTGGAACTAAACGTCTATTGCAATTGTTGGTAAACACAGTTTAATTTGTATCTGTAACATGCAGGGGGACCCTGAAAACAGACTTGCACCTAGTGGTCCCAGCACGGCAAAAGATTGATAAATTGAGGCATCTGCAAGACAGAAGGAAAATGCAGTTTTACAAACAGAAAATGCTGCCAGTGTTCAGTCAAATAAATACCTGAGATGAACCAGCAACAGTTTGACAGGCAGATCATGACAGATTGCAAACTTACATTCATAAGAATTAGATGGCCGTAGGGAGCGGGAGTTGTAGGCAATAGTTGATTCTAGAATGAGAAAGTGCCAGCACATCCTGCTAGGACTTGTTTTGAGTGCTGAGCACATCCGGGGGCTAAAAGTGCTGCTTTTAAATGTGGGTGTAAAGAACAGAAAAAATGCAGCAGAGCAGTAAGTGAAAACTACAAAATTGAGCTGAACATCTGGTTCAACTTTAGTGAGTGATCTGAGGAGGTTAGGGGACTGGAAGTACACATCCAGGATCAGCCCGTCTGAAAGTTCGAGCCCCGAGAGAGTGACAGAGTGCCACATGGTGCTGATGCTGCTTGACAACCTTCACAGTGGTGAGGCAGACTGGACCAGCTACTGTTGTGAAGAGCTGCAGAGGCACAGGTGTCAAGAAGTGATGGGAGCCAGGGAACGGCAGAGATGGAAGCACCAGCACAGCTACAGGGTGGCTCCCACTGCCAAGGGGTGGAGGAGGTGCAGGGTTAAGCTAAACAGGAGCTTCAGAAGCGGCAGCACCAAACTGCAGGAGCAGCATGAAAGGTACGGGGAAGGGGGAAAGAATGAAGGCAAACAGCAGGGAGCAAACACCAGATGGGAGGAGGGAGAAGGGAGGGCAGCTCACAAGAGCTGAGGAAATGCAGAATTGGGGCACGCCACCTGAGATGAGAGCTCTGGAGGCATCCCCGGAGGGTCAGATATAAGACAGGCTACAAGGCAGGGTGAGCTGCAGGAATTAGGGGCTGGAGGCACAGGAGCAAAGAGTCAACAGCCTGAAGCGAGGGAGGGCAGCGCCTCCAGCCACAATGAGAAATGAATTCTGGAGAGGCCCAGGATGAGTGACCCCTAGTAAGCTTGATGGGGTGTGATGTAGTTGCTCTGCCCATTGAACCTTGGGCTTAAAGCCCTCCCATAAAACATAACTCCTAAGCTTACAAAACAAGCAAATCAATGGTCCAGCAGTGATGTCTTTAATTATACACAAACAACCTAAAAAAAATACTTAATATTGCAGGACTCAACAACATAACTGTGTTTAATAACAACTGCACAATACACAGGAAAGTTACAGTAAAGATATAGCAAAAGGAGGCAAAGAAACAAACACAAAACATCAAGGCAACAGATTCAGGCTAAAACCTACTAGCAAACAATCCATCTTCCCTAATCTGACCAAAACAATGCACCCTTGACAATGAACAGTACTTATGGACACATCTCTATAAGAATGACCTGTACATAAAAACAATACAGTACATGCTTAGAGCTTATTCTGTAAAGAAATCAGTGGCTCTCAAAACATTGTTGTGCATGATCTAAAAGTTGTTGTGCATGTTCTAAAGGTTGTTGTGCATGTTCTAAAGGTTGATGTGCATGTGGTAAAAGTTGTGCATGTTCTAAAGATTGTTGTGCATGTTCTATCATCAAGTGTACCTGTGTCCCCTACTTGCGCTCACTCCCACATGTCAGTGCTTTCATTGTCACTGAAACATAGAAACATAGAAGTTGACGGCAGATAAGGACCGCAAGGCCCATCCAGTCTGCCCATTTCTTTTTCTACCTTATAAATGTGCCATCGACCTTTGCTCTGTCAATGGCCTATCTATTTATAGTCATCTTTATTGCTCCCTTATGCCTATCCCATGTCTGTTTGAAGCCCTGCACTGTATTCATATCCACCACTTCCTGAGGTAGGCAGTTCCATGCATCCACCACCTTTTCTGTGAAAAAGAACTTCCTCACATTAACCCTTAATCGGCCTCCCTCTAATCTCATGCTGTGTCCTCTTGTCCTGCTATTTTTCTTATATTGAAACATGTTAGACTCTTTCACCTTGTTAATGCCCTTAAGGTGTTTGAATGTTTCGATCATATCACCTCTCTCCATCCTTTGCTGTAGGGAATACATATTGAGCTCCGTTAATCTGTCCTCATATGTTTTCTGATGCAGTCCCTGCACCATTTTGGTTGCCCTTCTCTGGACTGCCTCAATTTGGTTAATGTCCTTGTGAAGGTGTGGCCTCCAGTACTGCACAAAGTACTCCAGATGGGGCCTAACCAGTGTCTTATAAAGAGGGATTATTACCTCCCTCTTGACATGTGATACCCCTACTAATACACCCCAACATCCCCCTAGCCTTACCTACTGCTTTAGTGGTCTGTTTGGATGATTTCAGGTCATCTGTGATGATGATGATGATGCCCAAGTCTCTTTCTTCCCTTGTGACTGCCATCAACTCCCCTCCCAGTCTATAGGTATCTTCAGGGTTTCTCTTCCCTATGTGCATGATCTTGCACTTCTTTGCATTAAACCCCAGTTGCCACTCTTCCAACCATTTTGCTAGTTTATCCAGATCTCTTCTCATTTTGCCCACCCCATCTGGATCATCTACTCTGTTGAAGAGCTTGGTGTCATCTGCAAACAGACAAACCTTACCCTCCAGTCCATCTACAATGTCACTGATGAAGATATAGAAGAGGACTGGCCCCAGGACATATCCCTGAGGTACCCCACTTGTGACTTGCATCTCTTCTGACTGTATACTGTTTACCACCACTCTGTGTTCTGACCGTCAACCAGTTTGCCATCCAGTTGACTAACTTCTGACCCACCCTGAGCCTAGCCAGCTTATTAATCAATCTTCTATGTGGAACAGTATGGAAAGCTTTGCTGAAGTCAAGGTAGGCAACATCAACTGCTCCCCCTTGGTCCACCACTCTGCTTACCCAGTCAAAGAAATCTTTGAGATTAGTTTGACAGGGCCTTCCTTTTGTAAACCCATGCTGTCTTGGATCCTGTGCTCCTATGGATTCACGATGTTGCACTATCCTTTCCTTAAGGAGTGCCTCCATAATCTTGCCCACTACTGAGGTAAGATTGACTGGTCTGTAGTTCCCTGCCTCCTCCCTGCTACTAATCTTGTGGAGCAGGATCACATGAGCCCTTCTCCAGTCTTCTGGGACCTCTCCTGTGCTCAGAGACTCACTAAACAGTTCTGATAATGGTTCTGCTAGTTCCACCGTTAGCTCCTTTAGTACTCTGGGATGCATGCCATCAGGTCCCATTGCCTTGTCCACCTTGAGCTTATCGAGCTCTTGTAGGACCCTTTCTTTTGTGAAGGGACTGAGTGCTCAGTTTCTTTCCATTCTGCATTCATGATATTGTTTCCTTAGTTCTTGTCTAACAAAATTATTCAGCACAACAGCTTTATTAAAAAAAAAGTGAGGGATATGATCCTCCAGCGTAAGCCATGAGTACCACCTCCTGTTCATGCATACGTGAACTTCTCATCCTACAAAGGAGCTCCTGTATGATCAACAAGATTGGACTGGAGAACAAAATAAACAAAAAATAAAAGCTATGGTCCTAATTCAAAAGCTTCAAGGAAACCACTGAAAGGTCAGTGTGGCCCTCAAGACCTGAAAAATAAATCAAAGGTCTGGGAGTGATCTAGCTCAGATTAGCCTCTTTTGTAACTCTATCCACAGAATTGGAGAAACAGACCCTCTCATCGGGCTAGAAATTCAAATGTAATTTTATTCAATTGAATCACCAAGTAATTCCATCAATGTTACACAGCTATTCTTGCTTCATCAGCATTTTATATCTAATAAAAAATAATAACATATCTGTCCATTTAAAATATCACTTAAGTACACTTGTATATCATGGTATTACCAATCATATGCATGTTTAATGGTCTAATAGACATTCTTTTCTTTAATTATGAATAACAATTTCTTCTTGTTAATTGTTTGATTTTACACATTACTTTTTAATTCTAATCATACTTCATAAAGCTTACTGCCCACCTTTTGATCAGTGAAACACATACTCCACTATCAAGGTTAAGAACTCTGTTTTCATTTGTTGTTATCTGTAGAAAAAGCTGCATTTTATTACATAGCACTAAATTTTTAACTCAGTTTCAGGTTCTATTTAAAAGGAATAAAAGAAATATACCTTTTGGTTTTTTAACAGAACAAAATCAATTTTTCATCACTCTAAGGCGTACTCCAACTATTCTGTTTTTTGTTTACTCTGTATTAAAATTAGATTGAATTGGTAAGTTTTCTTTTTACCATGTCTATTGTTTCCATCCAAATGTGAAGGCCTTATTGTGTATATTTTACCTGTTCAGGGTACTGCTGCTTTAAGGCACCAGGCCTCTTGAATGTATTTCCCCTGTAAAAAAAAGCATGGAGTCTATTTTAAATACTTCTTTCTACACTATCTCCCAGTTCAATACTAGATTAATCATTTATAGGTTTCTCTTCTTTAGTACTTTGTGTAGGTCACAGGGGCATTTAATTATATAGATCACTTGATTTATAGTAGTTTCATCTTTTATAACGGTTCAGTCAAAATGTGACTACAGGGCCCCCTGATCAAAGTCACAGAGGAGAAGAGACCAGACAATACTTCAAGGAAACCACAGAAAGGTCAGTTTGGCCCTCAATACCTGAAAAATAAATCAATGGTCTGGGAGGGATCTAGCTCCAGTTAGGCTCTTGCATGGAAGAAATGTTAAAAAATGTTTTTGACTATTTAAATATGTGCACAGATATTTTAAAATTTGTCTTTACATATGACAAAAATACAATCAACTTTTTGGATCTACAGATATCTAATAAAACTCAAGTATTATCTACAAAGGTATACAGGAAAAAAACAGATCAAAATGTACTATTACATGTAAAGAGTTTTCATAAAAAATCAGTGGAACCGATATATCTTTCTAGTTGGAACGTTAGTTTATGAGCAAGTGGTCATTGGATCAGTCTATGGCCCCAATATGGATTCCCCACAGTTTTTTATACAATTACTAGATGTCTTAAATAACTATGTATCCTTGAAACTGCTAATAGGAGTTGATTGGAATATAACACCACACCTGTATCTTGACAGAACCGATAATAAATGTGTAGGACTTTCCCCTGCCCAGAGAGCTTTGAGAGAGGTGATGAAGAGTTTAGGCCTCATAGACGTCTGGAGGCTGACCAATGGGAAAGTAAGGCAATATACCTTTTTTTCTACCCCGCACAAATCGTGTTCTAGAATTGACTGTTTTCTAGTTAGCATTAGTGCATTTCTCTCAATTTCAGATGCCAGAATCAACACCAGGGTCATATCTGATCACTCCCCAGTCTCCATTCAGTTTGAACCAAGTCACAGTATAAAGAGGGACTTTATGTGGAGATTTAATAACCAGTTGCTACAGGAGCCCTTTACCCAGGGACACCTGAGGAATTTTATATCTCATTTTCTCACCAGCAATCTTAACTCAGTTCCTAATATAGATATTGTCTGGGCAGCTCTAAAAATGTGTGCTCAGGGGTGAGTGCATTAGAATATCTTCCACCAGGGCCAAGAAAGCCAAAATGCAGTTAAATGAAATTACGAATGCTATTAGAGTCCTGGAAGATAATATTACATGACACTCAATTGAGGCAGACTGGGTTAAATTGCACCAGCTTCAAACCCAATACTCGGCAATTATGATGCAGAAAGCAAAGCTAGCCCTCCACAGAACTAAAATAAGGCATTTGGAGTCTGGGGAAAGGGCAGGTAAATTACTCACTCTTAGATTAAAGCAGTTAGACTCTAACTGATTCATAGCTGCAATACAAAGGGATGGAGGAGATAATGTAGTAAGTGACCCAAGGGAAGTTGCTGCCACTTTCAGGGAGTATTTCCAGTGGGTTTACTCTACTATGCCAAAGGATAGAGCAACTCCTGTGGAAATTCATGAATTTCTAGGGTTGGTTTCCCTGATCAAGATTGCAAGCTCTGAGGAGAAGCAGTTAGAATCCCCAGTACAAGAGACAGAGGTGAAATTAGCGATCTCCCAACTTGCTGGGGATAAATCTCCTGGGCCTGATCGTCTAACTACTAACTTTTATAAGGTTTATGTGGATATAATTTGCCCTATTATAACTAAGGTATATAATTCTTGGTTTAGAGAGGGTCTCTTGGAACCATTGTTTTTAGAGGCTCTCATTACTCTTATTCCTAAACCAGGATGAGATCCTGTCCTTCCCGGCAGCTATCGTCCAATATCCTTGTTGAATGTCGACATTAAAATACTGGCTAAAATCTTAGCCAACCGACTTGGTCCGCTAATGAGTAGCTTGGTTAGCGATGTGCAAGTGGGATTCATGAGTGGTAGGATGTCAAGTAATCATCTAAGTAAGCTTCATCACTTAATTGCACATGCTCAAGGCTTGCAGTCTCCTGTGGCTTTACTTGCACTGGATGCCAAAAAGGCATTCAACCGAGTGTCATGGGACTTTCTATTCACAGTACTTGCCAAGTTTGGTCTACCCAAAGAATTTCTAAATTGGGTCCGGGTCCTATACAGTACGCCCACAGCACAGATATGGTGCAATGGTATACTGTCAACTCCCTTTTCATTAGCGTGTGGCACAAGACAGGGATGCCCACTATCCCCGCTCCTGTTTAATTTATACCTTGAACCCCTGATTCATAGGCTAATGGCATCACAAGAGATTAAGGGAATTAAAATGTGTAACAGATGATACCTAATTTCTGCCTATGCGGATGATTTGCTTATGCATTTAGAAGATCCATAAAATGGCATACCGGTAATATTACACAAAATTACAAAATTTTCTAGAGTCTCCAATTACAAAATCAATGTCTCCAAGACAAAACTTTTCCCGCTGAATAATAGATGTTATCCTAACATAGCAAGGGAGTATGGTCTGACCTGGGAACCAAAAATGTTGACATATCTTGGTGTTAGGATCACTAGAGAGATAAGCTCAATGATTAGGGAGAATCTCCACAATCTTATTAAAACTATTAAACAGGATCTAGCTAGATGGAACCTAATGTCCCTTTCATTATGGGCCAGAATAGAAACGGTTAAAATGAATATACTACCCAGGATCTTCTACCCTCTAAACATGTTGGGATGCTATCTACCTAAAGCCTGGTTCGAGAACCTACAAAAAATACTTAATGTATTTTTATGGAAAGGGAAAGCGGTCAGGAGATCATACCCAAAACTCGCGTGCCTAAAGACTTCGGGAGGCCTTGCACTCCCTTCCTTTTTTAAATACTACATTGCCTCACATATCAGCAGAATAGTACAATAGAACAAATTGAGAACACCATCAGCCTCAAACTCCTATGTGCCTTCTTGGCTTTATATTGAGAGTGATTTACAGTGGCGTGAAAAAGTATTTGCCCCCTTCCTGATTTTCTCTATTATTACATATTTGTCACACTGGATGTTTTCAGGTCTTTAGACAAAATATAATATTAGATAAAGGGAACCTGAGTGGACAAATAACACTTTTTTTTTTTACTTATTTCATTTATTTAATGAAAAAAGTTAACCAACACCAACTGGCACTGTGTGAAAAAGTAATTGCCCCCTAGTTAAATCAACCCAATTAAAGGGATAATTAGAGTCAGCTGATTGAACACAGCCAGGCTTGATTACAGCCAGCCCTGCTCAATATAAACCTCACTTATTTTGGCCCTTACCATCAGAGTCACATTGCCAGGACAAAGATTCAACAAGCACATTATGCCATGATCAAAGGAAGTTCCTGAAAAGATCAGAAAAACATGTTGTTGCCCTCTATCAGTCTGGAAAGGGTTACAAAGCTATTTCTAAGGCTCTGGGACTCCATCGAACCACAGTGAGAGCCATAATCTCCAAATGGAGAACACTTGGAACAGTAGTGAACCTTCCCAGGAGTGGGCGGCCTGCCAAAATTACTCCAAGGGCGCAGTGTAAAATCATCCAAGAAGTCTCAAAGGATGCTAAAACAACATCCAAAGAACTGCAGGCTTCTCTTGCCTCAGCTAAGGTCAGTGTTCATGACTCCACAATCAGAAAGAGACTGGGCAAAAATGTGCTTCATGTGAGAGTAGCAAGGGAAACCACTGCTAACCAAGAAGAACATAAATGCTCATCTCTCATTTGCCAAGAAGCACCTGGATGATCCACAAGCCCTTTGGGAAAATGTTCTATGGACAGATGAGTCCAAAGTGGAACTTTTGGACAACATGGATCCCATAATGTCTCGCAAAGCAAACACAGCATTCACAGTAAAGAACACCATACCAACAGTCAAACATGGTGGTGGTAGTGTGATGGTGTGGGGATGCTTGCTGCCTAAGGACCTGGATGACTTGCCATAATTAAAGGAACCATGAATTCTGCTCTGTACCAGAAAATTCTTAAGGAGAATGTCCAGTCATCCTTCCGTCAGCTGAAGCTGAAGCGAAGTTGGGTCATGCAGCAAGACAATGATCCAAAACACAAAAGCAAGTCCACATCAGAATGGTGAAAAAGAAGTAAAATTAAAGTTTTGGAGTGGCCTAGTCAAAGCCCAGACTTAAACCCAATAGAGATGCTGTGGCAGGACCTGAAACGAGCAGTTCATGCTCGAAAACCTACCAAATGTTACTGAATTAAAGCAGTTCTGCGAGGAAGAGTGGGTTAAAATTCCTCCACAGCGATGTGAAAGACTGATATTGAATTATAGGAAGTGTTTGGTTGCAGTCATTGCAGCTAAATGTGGCATAACCAGTTATTAAGTGTAAGGGGGCAATTACTTTTTCACACAGTGCCAATTGGTGTTGGTTAACTTATTTTCATTAAATAAGTGAAATAAAAAAAAAAAACAAGTGTTATTTGTTCCCTCAGGTTCCCTTTATCTAATATTACATTTTGTCTAAAGACCTGAAAACATCCAGTGTGACAAATATACAATAATAGAGAAAATCAGGAAGGGGGCAAATACTTTTTCACACCACTGTAGCTCTTAAATACTCAATGTTTTTAAACATGATTGCCTATACCACTATTAAACTCCTTCCCAAACAGCTAAAAGACACCCCTACTGGGTGGTTGCTAAAAGCTCTGCAGCAGGTTCAGAAGCTCCTTAGAGTTAACTGGCAGAACTCACCAGAACAAACTTTGACACAGAGCATTCACTTCTTAATACAGTGGGTTCCGATCCCCTCCAGATTCTGGGGACCATTCAAGGGACTAAGGCTGGGGGACTTGGCTCCCAAGGGGAAGTTAATATCATATGAGCAAGCCTGTACCAAATTCCCAGAATTAAAAAGACATAATTTCAAGTTTTGACAAATTTGTGATTCAATAAAGACCCACTTTCACAAAATCGAAACATGGGTAGAAAATAGGGTTGAGCTGTCTTTATTACTCAAAGCAGCTGACCAACCCCATTCTATTTCTAGAGTCTACAATTTACTACAAAGGATAGATGGAGACCTCCCTTCTGGTGTCAGTTATTATTGGAGGCAATGACTAGGGATGACAGAAGACAGGGGAACATGGGAACAGATATGGGCAAATAACTACAAAAGCATCAGACAAGATAGATACAAACTTCAGCAATTCAACATTATGCACAACATGTACTACATGCCTGTTAAACTTTACAGAATGGGTAAACTATCGTTGCCTACCTGTATTAGATGTGGAACCAAGGAGGGAGATTTATACCACATACAATGGGAGTGTGTTAAGATTCAATCCTTCTGGAAGGCAATTAGTGCCTCATTATCACGGATTACAGGTCTGGAGGACTTTTTTACACCAGAAATTTGTTTGTTGTATAGTTTTCATATTGGTATGACCAAACAAAATAAATTGTATATGGCCATCATATCAGCCACGGCAAAAGTGGTTATCCTGAGACACTGGAAGGACACTACTACCCCACCAATTATAGAATGCTATAGAGAGATAATGCTTGCTTTACAGTTGGAGTTACATATAGCCAAGATGAGTAACAGAATCCAATCATATGACTCCAAGTGGGGTCCATTGGGTGCTGTCTTGGATACTTGGCAAGGTAAGATCACCTAGTTATAGGAAATATCCCCTTGCTAGACATATTTGTTGATCCATCTCTCTCCTTCGACTGAGATTCCTAGTGATATCCCAATTAGTGTGTGGATGCTGTCTAGGGATTGGGTGTTGGGTGGTGCATGGGGTGCAGGGTAAAATTATTATTATGCTGGTCAATCTGTTATAGGTTACGTTAATCCTGTTCACCTTAATAATACTGGCTTAGTAAATATGTTAACATGTTAATGGCACATCTAACTTGCAAATGTCCACCTGCACAGTGTTGTAAAATTCATGCATTGTTATGTTGTCAATAAAATAAATTGAATAAAAAAAAAATCAGTGAAAGAAAACATTCCATATGGACAACTAATTAGGATAAAGAGAAACTGTACAGAAGAGAGTGATTACAGAAAAGCAGTTACAGAAACAATAGATAGATTCAGAGAAAAGGACATTTAGAACAACTTTTAAAAACAGCAAAAAAAAGATGTGATGCTGTAGAATGAAAAAAAAAACTTTATTTGAAGAAAAAATACAAGCAGACAAACAAAAAGAGAAAATTATGGTCTCTATAAACTATTCAGATCAATTCTATGAAATTAAAAAAATCATACAAAAACATTGGGATTTACTTAAAATTACTCCCAAAGGGGGAAGAAATATTCAAAGAAAACCCATTGGTAATAGCTAAAAAAACAAAATCTTTAAAAGATAGATTATGTCATTCAATGTACAAAACTCCTGAACCTTAATATGAAATGTTTGAAGGTAGATCCAAAATTGTAGGTAACTATCTGTGTGGCTGTTGCCAAAATTGCAGTAGTACAAGGAAAACTAAAATTATTTATAACCCATATAGAGATGAACATGTAACAATAAAACAATTTATTACATGTCAGACAGATCAAGTGATCTATATAATTAAATGCCCTTGTGACCTATGCTATGTGGGACAAACATCAAGACCACTTAAACTGAGACTGAATGAGCATAGGAGTGATATTAGGAGAGGAGATACTGAATCTGTTTTAGCTAGATATTTCCTAGAACAAAAATATAGCTTATCAACTTTTAGATTTGTAGGAATAGAAAGAACAGATTTACCACCACAAGGAGGTAATATACTAACATGCCTCCTAAAACGAGAGGCATTTTGGATAGACAAATTTGGCGCATTAAACAAACGTTATGGAATAAATGAGGACATTTTATGGAATGAATTCATAGAATAGAATATAGAGTAGCCATATACAGTAAATAAGTTAGATCCATTAATAAGACTGACTGTTAAAGTAAGCTTTTTGGCCTCGCATTTAACAGTCACTAATGGTACTACTTTGCACCAGTGGGTCAGGACATGGGGTCACTTCACTTGTGGTACCTTGGTCCCGATTCAGTCATGTGTTGCATTTTTCCAGTTCAAGGTTTTAAACCTAAAAAGAGTATACCTGTTAAAGACAGTCAATGCACTAAACCTTGCCATCACACTGAAAATTTCCATCCATACATATTTCATGAAACAAATGAAAAATGTGAAATAAGACTACTATGTAAATCAGTTAATACTGATGAACACAAAGCCCAAGGTAATACTCATTTAAAACAAAGTAGGAAATATGGAGA
This sequence comes from Neoceratodus forsteri, assembly GCA_016271365.2. NCBI lineage: Eukaryota > Metazoa > Chordata > Ceratodontiformes > Ceratodontidae > Neoceratodus > Neoceratodus forsteri. The sequence continues at coordinate 33,934,658 of CM028129.1, forward strand.
TGTAGTGTGAACAAAAAGATGGTAATAATACATTTTTATCTTCAAATACATAAAAGACAAAGTGATAGAACCAATTTCAATGGATAATTGCCATTAGGTATAAATAGGAATGTAAATGTGAAAAATATAAGTCCATCTTCTGCTTTAGGATGCATGTGTATAAAAAGAAATAGAGACAATGTGAGAGGGGGAAGAAAACTAAGTCCCTACTGGACTCTAGTGAGCATGCTCACAACTCAAACAGAGATAACATGACAGACAAGGATGTCTCCTAATTGAAATTTGACATGTAACAACAGAGCGGAGACATTGGGCTTAAAACAACAAACACAGCAGATGTGCCTTCCTTAAGCAACAAAGCAGGAAACAGACGCAGATGCCACACAGAAATCTTTTTGGTAAATTCTCTTAAACAAATGAGTACTGAAGAAAAGTAACTTATAAATGATTAATCTAGTATTGAACTGGGAGATTGTGTAGAAAGAAAGTTTTAAAATAGACACCATGCTTTTTTTTACAGGGCAAATACATTCAAGAGGCCTGGTACCTTAAAGCAGCAGTACCCTGTACAGGTAAAATATACACAATATGGCCTTCACATTTGGATAGAAACAATAGACATGGTAAAAAGAAAACTAACCAATTCAATCTAATTTTAATACAAAAAAAAACAGAATAGTTGGAGTACACCTTAAAGAGATGAAAAATTAATTTTGTGCTGTTAAAAACAAAAAGGTGTATTTCTTACATTCCTTTTAAATAGAATCTGAAACTGAGTTAACACATTTAGTGCTATGTAATAAAATGCTGTTTTTTCTACAGATAAAAACAAATGAAAACAGAGTTCTTAACCTTGATAATGAAGTATGTGTTTCACTGATCAAAAGGTGGGCAGCAAGCTTTATGAAGTATGATTAGAATTAAAAAGTAATGTGTAAAATCAAACAAATAAAAATTGTAATTAATAATTAAAAAAGAATGTCTATTAGACCATTAAAAATGGATATGATTGGTAATACCTTGATATACAAGTGTACTTAAGTGATGTCTTAAATGGACATATATGTTATTATTTTTTATTAGCTATAAAATCCTGATGAAGCGGTAAGAATAACTGTGAAACGTTGATGGAACTACTTGGTGATTCAATTGAATAAAATTAAATTTTGAATTTCTAGCCAGGTGAGTGGGTCTGTTTTTCCAATCCTAATTCAAAAGCTGCCATTAAATATGGATCAATGACACATCGGAGAAAGCTTGACTTTGACTGAAAACGTTCAGGTCAGACTGAGTTGGTGAGTAGAGGTTCTGTTAGAACATAGAAATCTTCATTTGATTTGTGTCAGAATAAATAGAGTGGGGAGGGACTTCCATGCTGTCCTGATTTTTAGGCCTTAGCCTGCCTTTACGACCACACTAGTGGTTCCCAATAGCAGTCCTCACCATGTGTGAGAGGATTCCCCTCTGAGCGTGGTCACGCATACTGGGCAGAGCTCTCCAATGCTCGCTCCCTCTCTGTGTACCAGTGATCGGCAGGATAAACACTGTCAATCAACAAATATGATTTTTTTAAACTTTTATTTAATTAAATCAAGAAATTAGATTTTAATTATGGAGCAGACATTATTACAAAAATGTCAGAGATTCGTTTAAACTGTTCTAATGTACTTAGTGAGATTTCATTAAGTTAAAACAATATTACAACTTCTGTCATTAATATTAATTTTAAACTATATTTATTGAAAACATTTTTGTTAATGCACTAGTTAGGGTTAAACCGACAAACGAAGGGAAATACGGCATAAGGGTTCCCAACCCTACCACCACACTCCCACCCTGCAGGCAGCAACAAGAAAAAAACACTATTTCACCTCTCCCGAGTCTTCGCAAATCAGGCATAGGGTGTGCCTTAATAACCCTTATGCGCACTTCTCACAAATGAGTAAATAAGCTTAGATGTGTACAATATATGAGAATGGTGTGAGACTTAGGGTTTACAACCCCAAGGGGATATGACATCTTTTAGCTATGTAAGTGAAAGGAGGAAGACCGGGGTGAGATTGTAGGATTAAAAAAGGTGTGGGGGGATCGTGCAGAGGGGGGTCAGGAAAAGGCAAACATCAGGAACAAAAATGTTTGTTCAATTTTCACAGAGGAAGGAGAAAGGAAGGGACCACAAAAATAAAAGATTTGGAGGGAGGGAGGTGGATTCTAGTCCGTTTTCAGAGGAGAGTGTCCTGAAGGGACTCACTGATCTGAAAGTGAACAAAGCAATGAAGCTAGATGGGGTTCATCTGAGGGAACTGAAGGAGCCCATGAAGGTACTGGCTGAACTTGTGGCAGTCCTATTTAACAATTCATTGGAAACAGGAGTGGTTCCAGAGGAATAGAGGAGGGCAGATGAAGTATCACTTCACAAAAGTGGTAGTAGGGAAGATACTGGCATTTATAGACCAGTCAGTCTGATATCAGTGGTGGGAAAGTTAATGGAGTCACTGCTGAAGGAAATTATTTTGGAATATTTTGCATCCATTGGGTTACAAGACCCAAGGCAGCACAAATTTATGGGGGGGGGGGGGGCATGTCTAATGAATCTGAAAGATTTCTTTGACTGGGTGACCAAAGAATTACATCATGGTAGAGCAGTGATCATGGCCTACCTAGATTTCAAGAAGGCTTTCAATACTGTTCCTCATAGTAGGCTAGTAAGAAAGTTGGGTAGCTTAGGAGTGAGTCAAAAGGTGGTAAACTGGTTGAGAAATTAGTTAGTGGATAGGCAACAGGGTACTGGGTCAATATAGTGCAGCTGAAACAGTGCATGAATAACCGTGTGGTCTAAAGTGCAGAATGAAGTACAGTGACAGGGATATAATAGTGGTAGGAAACTACCACTAACCCTGTCTCACACTAGGAACTGGAGGAAGGAGTGAAGATGCCAGAAGTGCTGTGCTTAGTTGTGCCAGCCCCATAGTGGAGTGGCTAAGGTACAAGCACCTGTCACAGTGACAACCCCGGGATTGGGGTTTGATTCCCCATCTCCTCAGCTGTTCTGTTTTTATTTATTTATTTTTTTTAAATAAGTTCCTGCTCCTGATTTTTCCTTTTTTTTCCTTGATCCACCCTGCCACAGTGTAGGTTACTTAAGTTGGGGGGTGCAGGGGCTTCAACAATGATTTTGGCATTGTTGCCAATGGTGTGTGCTGTGGTGTTCCAGTCCGCATTTTCTCCTGACCTAATTTTGCCTCAAGCTGTTTTGTGTGCGGCATTGTTGTTTTGCACAGTTTTGTCTGCAACATAATGACCCCATGCCGATGATTGACAGTGGTGGTAAACAGAGTTCACTCAGAGGACTGGAGGATGACCAACAGGGTGCCTCAGGAGTTAGTGCTGGGACCTGTCCTCTTTAAAGACTATAAGTGACATTGCAGAGGAGTTGGAAGGGAAGGTCTGCCTGTCTGGGGATAACAGCAAAACCTGAAATAGAGTTGACACTCCAGGGATGTGAAATGGATGTGCAGAGACCTGACAAAATTCGAGGAGTAGTTAAGAGCATGGCAGCTGGATTTCAATGTAAACAAGTGCAAAATAATTAACTTGGAGCACAGAAACCGAGGGGCAGAGTGCAAAATGGGAGAAGTACTGATGAGCACCAGACAGGAAAGAGACCTGAGGGTGATCACATTGGATGACCTAAAGGTGGCCATGCAATGTGACAAGGTAGTTGGGAGGGCTAGTGTGATACTGGGGTGCATAGGGAGGGGTCTCACTAGCAGAAAGTGTTTAGTGTTATTGCATCTGATTGCTAGTGAGACCCCACCTGGAATACTCTGTCCGGTTCTGGAGACCACATCTCTGGAAGGACATAGACAGGATGAAGACAGCCCAGATGAGGCAACAAAATGGTTCAGAGTCTGCATCAGAAGCTCTAAGAGGAGAGACATATGGACCTAAATATGCACACCCTGAAAGAGAGGAGGGAGAGGAGGGAGAGGATGGATATGACAGATCTTTAAATACCTCATGGGCTTAATAAGGTATAGGAGGAAATTATTTTTCAGAGAAAAGGGTGCTCAATGACAAGGGGGAACAATAAAATGACTGAAGGGGTAGATTCAGGAGAGATGTGAGGAAGTACTTCTTTACAGAAAGAGTGGTGGATTCCTGGAACAGTCTTCCAGCAGAGGTGGCAGGGGTGAAAGCAGTGGTGGGGTTAAGAATACTTGAGACAAGTGTAAGAGAATCTTAGGGAAAAGGATGAGGGGTGGCTGAATGAGCTAGAGATAATGTAGGATCTGTTGTGAAACTATAGGCAGGGAAAATTGGGCAGACTATGTGAGCCAAGGGGTCCTTATCTGCCGGCAAATTCTGTTTCTATGTAGTGGTCTTTGTTTCCTTCTGCTTTTACTCACTTCCTTTACACAGAGGCTGGTTGCCTTAATTATACCCTCTCTTTCATTTTCTTCATTGTACCTCTACCCCTCCCTAGAACCCCCAATAAGGCAGTTTTTGAGGCAGTCCCATTTCTTGAAAATCTGCCCTCCTAAAGTCCAGGACCATCATTACCTTGTGATTTATCTGTTATCCCATCATAAAGTTAAGCCATACTGAATAATGATCTCTGATACCTAGAGGATTGCCCACTGTGATGTCTGCGGTGCTGTCACTGTTTGTAAGCCCCAGAAATATAGAAACATAGACTTTGACGGCAGATAAGGACTGCTTGGCCCATCTAGTCTGCCCATTTCCCTACCTACAGGATAGGCCACAGATCCTAGTTAACCAACAGCCTATTTCTTCCTACCCCCCACAAGAATTGCCTTATGTCTGTGCCATGCATTCTTGAATTCTCCCACAGTTTTAGACCCCACAACCTCCTCAGGAAGGTTGTTCCATGCATCCACTACCCTCTCTGTGAAATAATACTTCCTCACATTGCCTCTGAACCCCCATCTTTAAAGTGTGTCCCCCTGTTCTTGCACATCTGTTTTTCTGAAAGGTGCTACCCTCTTGGACTTTGTTGATTCCACTGAGGTACTTAAAAGTTTCTATCACGTCCCCCCTCTCCCTTCTTTCCTCAAGGGTATACATATTAAGCTCCTTTAGTCTCTCCTCATACGGCTTACCTTACAGACCCTGCACCACTTTAGTTGCCCTCCTCTGGACTGCCTCTATCCTGTCTATGTCCATGCAGAGTTGGGTTGTCCAGAACTGGACACAGTAGTCCAGATGGGGTCTCACCAACTGTCTGTACAGAGGGATAACAACTTCCTGTTTTCTGCTGCTGATGCCTCTCCCTATGCATCCCAGTATACCCCCAGCCCTCCCTACTGCCTTCTCACATTGCTTTCTAACCTTAAGGTCATCTGATATGATACCCCAGGTCCCTTTCCTTTTTGATGTTGTTACTACCCCCATTGTGCATTCTTCCCTGGGTTCTTGTTTCCCAGGTGCATTATTTGCACTTCTTTGCATTGAATTCTAGCTGCCATACTTCTGACCATTCCTCCAACCTTGCCAAGTCCCTTCTCATCTTTCCATGCCTCCTTGTGTATCAACTCTGTTGCAGATCTTTGTGTCATCTGCAAAGAGGCATATTTTTCCTTCCAGTCCCTCTGCAATGTCACTTATGAAGACATTAAAAAGGACTGGACCCAATACTGAACCCTGTGGTACCCCACTAGTAACCCCTCTTTCTTCAGAGTGGACTCCATTTACAATTACCTTCTGTGTCCTGTTGTCCAGCCAATGTTTTACCCAGGCTACCACCCTGGGACCCACTCCCAGGTTGGTTAATTTGACTATTAATCTTTTGTGTGGGACAGTGTGAAATGCCTTGCTAATGTCTAGGTAGGCCATGTCCACAGCCCCTCCCTGGTCTACTACTTTGGTCACCCAGTCAAAAAAATCTATTAGATTTGTCTGACATGACTTTCCTGCTGTGAACCCATGCTGCCTTGGGTCCAGTGCCCCACTGGCCTCTAGATACTCAACTATTCTTTCCTTCAGAAGTGACTCCATCACTTTCCGTACCACAGAGGACAGACTGACAGGTCTGTAGTTTCCTGCCTCTGTCTTGGTCCCACTTCTGTGAAGGGGAATCATGTCCTCCTTCCTCCATTCCTCGGGTACCACACCATCCTCCCATGATTTATTAAAAAGAGTAGCCGGTGGTTTCACTAGTTCCCCACTTAATTCTTTTAGAATTCTGGGGTGAATTCCATCAGGACACATTGCTTTCTCCACCTTCAGTTTTAGGAGTTCTTGCAGAACCCTTTCTTCTGTGAAATGACTGGGATCGACCCCCTATCAAGAGTGCTTCTGTTAATTGGATTAGGCACTTCCCCCTCCTCTTTTGTGAATACTGAGCAGAAATATTCGTTCAGTATCCCAGCTTTTTCACTGTCCCCCTATGCCCACCCACTGTTCATTCTATTCAGCCTCACTATCCCTCCTTTTGTCTTTCTACGCTCGCTGATGTACCTATAAAAGGTTTTATCCCCCTTCTTAACCAAGTTGGCTATCTTTTCCTCAGTTTGGTCCTTTGCTATTCTGACTTCCCTCCCTGCTTCCTTCTGTCTTAACTGGTACAGCTCTCTGTCCTGCTCCTTCTGCGTTTCCTTATACTTCCAGAATGCTATCCTTTTCTTCCTGACTTTCACAGCCACCTCTTTTGAGAACCATAGTGGCTTTTTCTTTCATTTTGATTTATTTATTTGCTTCACACAAAAGCTTGTTGCCTCTGTGATGGCAGTTTTGATAATTCCCCATTGTTGCTTCACACCTCCTTCTAACCTGTTTGCTAGTGCTTTTCATGAGGCACTCTTCCATCTTGCCAAAGTCAGCCCTCCTGAAGTCCAGTACCCTCACTTTTGTATGGCTTGACTCTGTAGCTGAGTTTAACATGAACCACACTGTTTGATGGTCACTTGTCCCAGATGGCAACCCACTTCTAGATCTGAGATCCTCTCACTGCCCCCGTTTGAGAGTACGAGGTCTAAGATTGCTCCCTCATGAGTGGGTTCCGAAACTAGCTGTCTGAGGCCTGCCACCTGTAGGGCATCAAGAATGGCCCTGATCTTGGATGTGGCTGCAGCAAATGTGCTCCAGTTAACATCTGACATATTCAGGTCTCCCATCAACAGCATCTCCCCTTTCTCTGCCATTCTAAGAATGCCTTCTCTCATATCCTTGTCCATTCCCTCCCCCTGACATGGGGGTCTGTACACAACCCCTGTGCGGATTGTGTTGCCCTTTCCAGTCTCCAAGGTGACCCACTGTGCCTCCTCTCCTCCCTGTTTACTCTTTTGTTCAGTTGCTTTTATCCCTTCCTTTACATAGAGAGCTACTCCTTCCCCTCTTCTCCCCTGCCTGTCTGTCCTGTAGGTTATGTACCCTGGTATGTTAACATCCCAGTCATGGTTCTCTGTGTACCATGTTTCTGTGACTGCTACGATATCCAGGCATCCCTCTTCCATCAAGGCCACCAGCTCAGGGAGCTCGTTGCCCAGACTACGGACATTGGTACTCATTACCCTCCATTTCCTGATGGCCTTACTCCTTTTTGCCCCATCCCTGTCCTTCTTGCCTTTGTCACTTTCTCATTTACCTCTGTCCTTCTCCCTATCGACAGGTCCAGCAGTGCCCCATCACTACTGGGTTTATTGACTAGCTGCTGGAGTAAAGTCCCTTGTAGAGACAAGGATGGCCTATTTCCTTGCTGAAACTGCATTTGAAAGATTCCATCCACATCTGGCAGAATGAAGTCACCAATTAGTAACACCTCCCCCCGAAGTGCCATCCTGATGATGACTTCCCCAAGTACCCTATCCAACTCCTTTACCTGTGTTGGATGTCTTCATACCACCCCTGTATGAATAGCAGCCATAACTCTCTTCTCCAGGATGACCCACAGGAGCTCTAGCCTTTCCTTTTCCTCTAGGTGACCCTGCACATCCATGGCCATGATTCCCTCACTTAGATATAGTGCAACCCCACCTCCTCCCTTCCCTGTCTCTGCTGAACAGAGAGTAGCCCATTATGGCTCCATCCCAGTTGTGGCTGTCAGTGCACCACACCTTCTTTATGGCCACCCAATCCAGAATAGCCTCTCACATGATGGCCTTCAGGTCAGGAATTTTATTTCCCAGTCTACTTGCATTGACACCTATGGCTCTCTATACTTTATTCCCTCGATGCCAACTTCCCTGCTCCCCACTCCTGCCTATTCTGTTCCATGATGCTCCCTCAACCCACCTCTTCCCATGTTACCTACTCAGTCATCTGTCTCTTTTACTCATTCCTTCTTGCTTCCATTATTTATACCCCCTTGTCCCTTTCCTTGATCCCACCCCTGACTTCTTTCACCCCTGCCACCAGTTGTTTTTTCCACTTGGGCCCTACCTCCCAGCTGCTTTATCATCTTGGGAGCAACTGTTACTTCCCTAAGTGCTACAGTTCCCCCTGGCTAGTTTAAAGGCTCAGCCAACTAGCATTTAAACCTCCCACTAATGACTGTGGTCCCCTTCTTGGAAGGATGCAGGCTGTCTCTACTATAGACACCCATATCTTCCCAGGTTGGCCTAGTCCCCAATGTAGCCAAAGCCCTCTTCCATGCACCATGCCTTCAACTAATTCTTAAAAGCCACATTGCAGTGTGTTCTTTGCTCTTCCTAGCTGTGTGTAGGCAGTACCTCCTCAAAAGCAACCATGCATGCCGCTTGCTTAAGGCCCCTCCCCAGCTCCCTGAAATGTCCCTGTGCTGTCCCTACCCCGTCCTTTGCCTGATCATTTGTCACACGGTGGAAAATTATATCTAGCTCCTTCCCATTTCCTACTTCCCTAGCAATCCTCTGAGTCTGCTTTCCTTCCCTCCAATCTGAAGTACCTCTCAGGCACTTTATCTTTCTCTCATTTCCTTCATTTGCTTCCAAGTACATTCCCATAACAAGCCCCCACCAGCAGTTGATTCCTCCTTGGCTAAAGGCTTCTTCCTCCCTTTTTGGAGCCTCCCCTGTTGAGGACCCCACTTCCTCCCTTCCCACTGCTATGGGTGCCTGCTCCCAGCTGCCCCATCCTGCCAGTATGATGAAGGGATTTAGCCACGGTAAAGACTGAAGAGTGGGTACTCTTCCCACCACCCACATCCTCCTGGACCCTATCAAGGTCCACCCACTCTGCCTCTGCCTATGCATTCTGTGAGGGAGCAGTGGCAGAGCTGGTAGCCCCTGGGTGGGACAGAAGGTTCTCTGCACTCTCACCAGTTCACCCAGAGTCCAACAACCTCTGCCCCAACACAGAAAAGTGAAAATCAAATGTGCAACACCTCAGTCTCCAGAAAGATACATAGATACATAGATGTTGTCAGCAGATAAGGGCCTTGTGGCCCATTCAGTCTTTCTAATGCTTAAGGTAACCTAGGTGCTAGAAGTCCCTGCCCCCCCCCCCCATTTGCTCTATCTTGATAATTCCCATGTGACTATCCCATGCATTCTCAAAAGTGTTCCTAAGTAGTGTGGCACCACACCTGTTGCACAGCACCACTTCCCTGCTCTTTCCAGCTTTTACCTTGGTGCCTGTTGAAACTTCCCTGTACGTTACTGTCTATTTTCCATGCTGGTTGAATTCCTACCTTTCCCTATTTGATGCAATTCACCATGCAGGCATTTAGGCTGGCTATGTTTTTTGCAGGACTGTGAGGTGCCACAGGAACTCAGAAACAATCTGCAAGGCAGTCTAGACCCTAGTACGCTACAGTGACAATGCAAATTAAAGGGGAACTGTCAGCACCAAAAGCCCTACACCCAAGTGTAGTGCTGGTCCCAGTTAGCACTTTGTGTGCAAAATTATACATGTTTTTTACTTACCCTTTACTGCAGTATAATAGATTGTTAGACATTTTAGACAGCAGTTAGAGATTTAATAACCTGCAGTCTTCAATGCATGTTAGAGTTTTACAAGCTCTGATCCTTTGTTTTCTGGTTGGTCTCACTGTCCTTCCTGGGCTACCTACAGTCATAGAGGTCTGTTTTTTGCCTCAGGAGAACAGCACAAGCAAACATCGATTGGATCTTACATAAGCTCTAACTTGCACTGCAGGCTTTTGAATCTCACTGCTACTTCTGCAGCCATGCTCTGATGTCAACTGCCGGGATTTCTGGGATTTGTAGTTACATACGTCAGCTTGCAAGTTCAGCAGAATCAGTCTGATAAAATCTACTATATGGCAGTAAACAATAAGTTAAATGATGGTGTTTTTGTTCACAAAAAGCAAATTGTGACCATGCCGGCACTTGGATGTGGGGCTCTTAGTGGTGACTGTTACCCTTTAACAGAACTGTCCAGAACTTTTCACTACAGTAGCTCACTCCTGGCTACTCCATTTGAGTCTTTAATGCTGTTGGCTCCTGTCTCCTTATGGTCTCTCTCTTTCACTATGTGCAGCACAGGAGTGCAGCACAACTAGCCTGTACTATGCTCACATTTTCGCTGGTGCTGGGTCATTGCTCCCAGCTGTTTAACCTGGCAACAGCTACATTTACTTGTATTTGTATTTATTCATTGTATCAGCAAAACCTCCCTTGAACAGTGCTTATTGACAACAAAACCCTGAGTCCTGGGTGAGAGAAGACCTGGTGTCGGTGGGGAGGGAAGTAGAGGCATAGGCAGGTTTTTGTCAGCACTGATGTTAGGCTGTGGGGTGCTGGACTTTAGCATGACAGTCCCAACACTTTATCAAGTCCCATAGACACTGCACAAGAACCACCTGAAGCTGACAGATTCCCAGCTACCAAAGCTACTCTTTAACCTCTGTTTAAGCTCCTTCCTCCCCTCGGCACTTGGACTCTACTCAGCCCCCCACCACACCCTAGCCCCATCACCTCACTTTCTTCTGTGGCTTACCTTACTCTTATTTTAACCCTGAGGTTGGCCCGCCCCCATAGCAGAGCCCTTGGGATGGGGCTAGGCCCCTTGGGTGCACATTATCCAGCCATAAGAAAACTGTCTAGGTCGGTAAGTGCAGGGCCTGTGGATGCCGTGGAGCCATCATGCTACACGGGATGGTGGTTCTGCTTTTTCTCCTATTCCATCCCTCAAGACACAGGCAGCTCAGGAGCATGTGTGCATGCATGTAAATGTGCATAGAGTGGCACCAGCCTCTGTCTTCCTTCTCCCGAGCCACCCTATTGCACTGCCACCTGTGGTCACCCAAATGGCAGTAAAAGTGGAGCAGGCTGTCCTCCTTCCCTGGAGGAGGACAGTGTCCTCTGGGATGCTCAATCCTCCCCCTCAGCCATCCTGCAATGACCCTCACTCATTCCTGCACACGGATCACAGGCATCATAAGCGGTAGCACTACTGCTGTGCTGATGGTCCCTTTTACCTTTTTGCACCCATAGACAGGGGACTTGCACCAAAATGTTGGACTTACCACAAGGCTGAGGCTTACAGAAGATCCCATTGCTCATGGCTCGGGTTTTCATAGCTGCTCTGTGAGCTTCTGACTCCCCTCAGACCTCCTAAAATGGATCATAATAGCAGGGTCTGTCCCTCTAGCATTACATCAGCAGGAGACATGGCCCCTTGCACTATGCACCCCTGCTTTGGGAAATGGACTGATCCATGGGAGGTTTTGTGTGCCCCTTCAGTTGCCTCATTTAAAGCCAGACTACGCACTCCTCTGGATGCAGGCATTCCCAGACTGATCTTCTAATAAACATGATTCTGCACAGTGCTACATGGCAATCTTGTTGCTACTTGCCTTTTGCACTCCTATTTTTTTTGTTAAGCGCGCTGAGCTTCTGGAGGCACTAAATATATTTATGTGTAAAATAAAAACAATACTGCTACTGCTACTACAAGTACAAAGTGTGCTTCTCCTTGTCTTTACTCCTTGGTTGCTGCCTGTACTCCTCCTTGTAGCCCTGCCACCCCACTTTGAACTCACTGCCTGTTTCTTTGCACCACTCATTTCCAGCCTGGACCCTGCCACATGTGCAATTGCCCCTCACATGGTTAGGATGAGACCTACACACCGCCCCAGCCATCCTGGAGCCCTAGCAATCTGACTCCTATTGGTGGACTAGGTTGGCCATCATTTAAAATATACATCCCTGTCAATCACTAAGTGGCTAAAGGGGCTGTGTGGAAAAAAAATATTTTGGACAGCTTTCCCCAAGGTTTCCATTTATTTTACATAATACTGAATGCTGCCTGGTAGGCAGTAAACAAACAATGGACCCAAGGCCCGATTTTGTCTATAATTCTGTATGTTCCTATATTTGTTGTAAGACATGGTCATCACCAAATTACAATGTTCCATTTTTATCTGAGGTGAAGTAGCAGAACCAGCCCTTCAATAGCATTAAAACCTTTTAAGTATATGCTTAACCATTGTTTCTCCCAGGTGACCTGAGTCACCCTTCACAAAACAAAACAGTATTGGCCCAGTCTTGTAAAACATTATATTGATTCCCCAGTCCTTTAAAAACCCAATTAAAAAAAGTTATTCCTCATCTTTCACTTCCTGTTTGGTCTTGCCCCTCTTTAAATTTCCACTGTCATATTTTTTGAACTCATCCCTCTCCACCGTTTCTACAACTGATACCTCCAGTCTATTTAATGCTGTTACTCTCTGTTCTTGCAGCAGTGCACTCAAGCACTATTCCCCTGCTTTCTGGAACATGTTTTTGAGACCACCTTGGTAGCTGGTCTCAAAAACAGTGTAAGCTGTAACAGTTTAACCAAAACAGTTCCACCTGAAGAGTGGACATGCCAGCTCAGTTCTGTGTATTGAAGAGTAATAGGAAATGGTGAGAAGAACAGGTTTAGCACCAGAAATGGAAACCCTAATCAAGAATGGTTACTGCGTAGTGAGGACACACTGAACTGGTTTTGGGAAATAGTTTTTAAAAACAGTTTTATATTGTGTACAGTGCCTGAAAGGCTTACTAATATAATCTCTGCTCATTAAAGCACCATGGCCACTTTACCTCTGTCATATCTTTCTTTTCTTCACCAACTACATCCAACCATAAGCTCTGCCTGCCTTTCTCTTACCCCTTCTCTCTCTCTGCTAATTTTGTATCTTGCACTACTTCACACAGCCTCACTCCACTGTGTCAGGTTTTATAATCTCAGTAGTAGTTTGTTTTCTTTATTATAATAAATTATGCCTGAAAAGGGGTTTTGCATATCTTTGTATGAACAATGCTCACGTAGATCAGACAAACTGTATTGTGACTAAATCAATTCACCAGCTGAACTTGCGGGCTATGCAGAGCCACATTATTACATTAGACACACAAAGGGGATGAGCTCAGATAGCTCAGACCCTCAGGAAATACCTGGTTCAGAAAAGAAAGCACTTAAGTGCCCCCATGCAGGCGCCGCCGACTCTAATGCACATAAAACGTTAATGCTTTTCGTTTTCATTTATTTTTTATGCACCTTCATCCCAGTCAGTGCTTTATCTGTCTCACCTGAGTCGCAGTGTTAGATTTATGATTCGGCAATAAAATGAAAAACATTGTTTTATATTGCTGAACTAGGCATATCAAAACACAGACAGGCTCTGTGAAGATGTTTTTGATAAGTTATCAATGGAACCCCACTGTGAAGCACGCATCCCCAATCTGAATAGGCACCACTGTGTAAACTGAAACACATTCTAACAGCAGGTGACCAGCCACAAGCAGAAAGGAATACTGTAGCTGGTAGACATTTTGCATAATACAAACATACTGTATGAAACTGCCAGCAGAAGTCCATATGGTCTCTCAAGCCTGCCCAGTCCAGACCCCCTGCTACAATTATTTACAATGAGTTCCACCCCTTCCCCTTAACTGCAACACTCCACATAAATGTTTCCCATCTCCTCTGAAATTCATCTTGTGTTTGACAACCTCTGCTGGCAGTTCATTCCATCTTAACATGACCTACTCTGTGAAGAAACATTTTCTGCCCTGTTTGTTAAACCTTTTGTGAACATTTCCCCAGCCACTGTGAAACTGCACACCCCTTGTGCTGTTGTTTTCCCTGAACATAAAGAGGTTCCTGAAAGCTGCCTTGTATATACCATTCACGTATTTGAAGATTTCATCCAAGTTCCCTTTCTCTTCTGCTCTTTAATGACTACATATTTAAGCACCTCAGCCTGTCTTCATATGGGCTGTCCTGCCGATCCTGTGTCATCTTTGTGGCCCTTCTCTGTATTGCCTTGAGATGATTTCTGTCTGTCTTTGTAGGGTCACTGTGACAGAATGGTCCTTCCCTAGACTCTGTACAATGTTACCAGCTTTCTCAATACTTCAGCAGCTGCTGCCCCTCAGCTTAGACACACTTTTGGGATATCTCCAGGTTTGCATCCTTTCAGAGCCATTGCTCACACAGTACTGTGCTCCTTGCTCAAGGTCACTTGACCCACCCCTCTCTGCCACAGCTGAGAACACTTTACTTTAGAAACAGAGTATGGTAACCGTAGCATTCTCCTCAGTAACAGAGCAGAACCTGCCATGCCCTCTCTTTATTATTTGTGTAAACCCCACCATATTTTCTGCAAGGTTTCCCCTATTTAAGAAAAAAAGCAAAGAAAATAACACGGCCATTAGCTATTGTTGGAACAGGCCATCTGCATTGCCATGCTGTGACACCTGTGGTGCCCGATGTCCATGCTCCATCATAATATTTTCGAGTTCTGCCCACTGTTCTTATACAACCATGTAAGGGGGGTTGTGACCAGCAGCCACTGCCAGGGTGAACACTCTTCCATACAGGTATGGCTGTATACTCTGCAAAGCCCAGACAATCCTCAGAAACTCCTTCCATACTGTGGGATAGGCTTGTTCTCTAGGCAGCAGTTTCCTGCTCAGGTACTAAACTGGGTGCTCCTCTACTGAATGTATAACCGGACTCAGAATTGCACCTAGCCCATGATCAGATGTAGCTATGTGCACAATGAACCTAAGAATGCCTGACCATCGATAGGTTTAAAACTGAATTAAAAAACGTACTTATTTAATCTAGCCTTCCCTAATTATGGTTAAATGGTTTTACTGACTGATTGACTGACATTATCCTATTGACTCTGTTTTAACTTATTTTATCTGGTTATATTTGATTTTATGTACAGCGCCTTGGCTTGGAAAGGCCCTATAAAAATAAAGTTTGCTTTGGTTTGGTTTGTTCAGACTGGCAAGCACAGGTGCCTGACACAATGCATTCTTTAGCTTGATGGAATGCAGTATCACATCTTTCTGTCCACTGGACCTTTTCCGGCATTTTCTTTCTTATGGGGTGAGACAAGGGTTTGGCTAAGCTGCTGAAATTATGAACAAATGTATGGTAGTCCTCTGCCGACCTTAGGAATGCCTGTGGGCATGGCCCACCCCTGGATGTCCTCAATTTTCACCAGCTGAGACCGATGTACCAAATTCCCACTCGTGTGACACTTTTGCTATTCCTATCTGGCACTTCACCAACTTAACTGTCAGCCGAGCAGCCACGGTTTGGCTATAGATGGTGATGTCATCCACGTACATCAGAGTGAAGTCTCCTGCCCCCTGCCAACCGACAGAATGCAGTCAACTAGCCGCTGAAAGGTGGTTGGTGCATTCTTCATCCTGAATGGCATCACCCTGAACTTGAATAATCTAAATGGGGCGATAAAGGCTGACCTTTCTCTGCTTTCAGGGGTACCTGCCAGTAGCCGTTTGTCATATCTATGGTGAACAGATAACAGGCTCCCGCTAACCTATCTAGGACCTCATCCATCCTGGGCATGGGGTATGCATCAGACTCTGTGCAGCTGTTGAGCTTGCAGTAGTCAATGCAGAATCTCATGTTTCCATCCCTTTTGGGAATCAGTACTAGTGGGGAGGCCCAGGTACTACTAGATTCCTGGATCACCTCAGGGACCAGCATCTCTTTGATATCCCCCTCTATGGCATATTTCACACCTTCTGGGATGTCAGCCTACCAGGGTACACAATCTATAGGAGGGACAGGGAGGGTAAAAGAGGAGGAGGAGTAGCTCTCTCTGTAAAGGAAGGGAACTAAAGGGTAAACAGGGAGGAGAGGAGGCACTGTGGGTCACCCTGGAGACAGGAAATGGCACCACAATCTGCACAGGGGTTGTATACAGACCACCATCTCAGGTGGGGACAATGGACCAGGAAACAATAGAAGGCATCCTTAGAAAGGCAGAAAAAGGGGAGATATCATTGATGGGGGACCTTAATATGCCAGATGTTAACTGGAGCACCTTTGCTGCAGCCACATCCAAGAGCAGGGTCATTCTTGATGCCCTAAAGGGGGCGTGCCTCAGACAGCTAGTGTTAGAACCCACTCAGGAGGGAGCAATCTTACAGTAGATCTGGTACTCCCAAATGGGGATGGAGAGAGGATCTCAGATTTAGAAGTGTGTAGCCATCTGGAAACAAGTGAGTACCAAACAGTGTGGTTAGCAAGAAACACAGCCGTAGAGTCAAGCCATACAAAACCAAGGGTATTGGATTTTAGGACAGCTGACTTTGGGAAAATGGGAGAGTGCCTCAGAAAAACATTAGCAAATTGGCAAGGAGGGTGGAGGAATAATAGGGAAAAATGAAAACAACCATCACAGAAGAAAGAAGCTTTTGTGTGAAGCAAATCAACAAAACAAAACACAGTAAAAAAAAAAACTATGGTTCTCAAAAGAGGTGGCAGGGAAGGTTAGGGGGAGAAAAAGGTAGTATTCAGGAAGTATAAGGAAACACAAAAGGAGCAGGACAGAGAACTGTACCAGTTAAAGCAGAAGGAAGTGGGGAAGGCAGTCAGAATAGCAAAGGCCCAAACTGAGAAAAAGATAGCCAACTTGGCTAAGGGGGCTAAAACCTTTTATAGGTACATTAGGGAGCCAAGAAAGACCAAGGGAGGGATATTGAGGCTTAATAAAGGAAAATGGGGTGGGCAGAGTGAAAAAACTGAATGAATACGTCTGCTCAGTATTCACAAAAGAAAAGGAGGGGGAAGTACCTAAACCAAACTATAGAAGCAATCTGGATAGGGTGATCGATAGCAGTCCATTCACTGAAGAAAGGGTACAGAAAGAACTCCTAAAACCGAAGGTGGACAAAGCAATGGTGCCTGATGGGATTCACCCTAGAATTCTAAAAGATCTAAAGGGAAAACTAGTGACACCACTGACTACCCTTTTTAACAAATCATGGGTGGATGGTGTGGTACCTGAGGACTGGAGGAGGGCGGATGTGATTCTCTTCACAAAAGTGGGAGCAAGACAGAGGCAGGAAACTACGGACCTGTTAATTTGACCTCAGTGGTATGGAAAATGATGGAATCACTTCTGAAGGAAAGAATTGTTGAGTACCTAGAGACCAGTGGGGCACAGGACCCAAGGCAGCATGGATTCACAGTGGGAAGGTCATGTCAGACAAATCTAATCAATTTCTTTGACTGGGTGACCAAAGTAGTAGACCAGGGAGGGACTGTAGACATGGCCTACCAATACTTTAGCAAGGCATTTGACACAGTCCCCCACAAAATATTAATAAACAAGTTAGCCAGCCTGGGAGTGGGTTCCATGGCCATAACCTGGGTAAAACATTGGCTGGACAACAGGATGCAGAGGATAATAATAAACGGAGTCCACTTCGAAGAAAGGGGGGGTTACTAGCAGGATATTGCACGGTTCACTACTCAGATCGATCCTCTTTAATGTCTTTATAGTTAACACTGCAGAGGGACTGGAAGGGAATGTATTCCTCTTTGCAGACAGCACAAAGATCTACATCAGGGTTGATATATAAAGGGAGATGGAAAGGATAAGGAGGAACTTGGCAAGGTTGGAGGAATGGTCCAAAGTATGGCAGCTTAGATTCAATGCAAAGAAGTGTAAAATAATGCAGAGGGGAAACAAACACACAGGGGAAGAGTACACAATGTGGGGGAGATACTAGCAACACCAAAAATGGAAAGTGACCTGGGGTAGTCATATTGGATGACCTAAAGGTAGGTAAGCAATGTGAGAAGGCAGAAAGTATGGTTGGTTGGATACAGGGATGCATAGGGGGAGGCATCACCAGTAGACAACTGGAAGTTGTTATCCCTCTGTACAGACAGCAGGTGAAACCCTATCTGGAATACTGCATGCAGTTCTGGAGACTCCATCTCTGCAAGAACATAGACAGGATGGAGGCAGTCCAGAGGAGGGCAACACAAATCATGCAGGGTCTGCACCAGAAGCCATATGAAGAGAGACTAAAGGAGCTTAATATGTATACCCTTGAGGATATGAGGGAGAGGGGGGACATGATGGAAACATTCAAGTGCCTTAAGGGAATCAACAAAGTCCAAGAGGGTAGCATCTTTCAGAAAGAGATGTGCAAGATCAAGGGGGCACAATTTGAAGATAGAGGGAGATGGCTCAGGGGCAATGTAAGGACATATTTTTTCACAGAGAGGGTAGTGGATGCATTGAACAGCCTTATTGATGAGGTTGTGGGGTCAAAAACAGTGGAGGAATTCAAGAATGCATGGGTCAGACATAAAGCAGTTCTAGTGGGGGCTAGGTGGAAGTAAGCTGTTGGTTAACTAGGATCTGCAGCTTATCCAATAGGTAGGGAAATGGGCAGAATGGGTGGGCCAAGCTGTCCTTATCTGATGTCAAAATCTGTTTCTATGTTTCAATCTTTTCAGAGAGCTGTATGCAGTCAGGACCATCTTTTCCCAGTCATGATAGGGTTTCATCAAATGTTTACATCGTAGACTCACTGTTTGCATCTCCTATTGGGTTGCTTCACCAGGTAATTAACATCATTTACCCTCCTAACCACCAAGTAAGACACCTTTCAAGCCACCTGCAATTTAATCTGCTGGATGGGGATATGCACCCTCACCCAATTGCCTGATTTCATACTCCCAGGATTGGGCCCCATTGTTGTAAAATGTTTTCTTCCTCTGTTGTGCAGTGGCTAGGTACTCCTGGGTTAACCCCATAACCTTCTCAATTTGTGAATTGACATTCAAGAGATACCCTACAACAGATTCCCTTTGAGAGCAAGAACACCCTTCTATCCATGTACCCCTTACTAAATCAATGGGGTCCCATTCCCTATGGACATTCAAGAG
The DNA here is from genome assembly GCA_016271365.2 of Neoceratodus forsteri. Lineage (NCBI taxonomy): Eukaryota > Metazoa > Chordata > Ceratodontiformes > Ceratodontidae > Neoceratodus > Neoceratodus forsteri. The sequence goes on from CM028129.1 coordinate 33,953,780, forward strand.
CTTGAAGGGTAAGAACCTTGTGGACTCCTGGCAGACTTCCCTATATGTCAGTAGGGGATGGGGTATGTACTTGTCCCACTCTCTCGCATACTGGTAAGTGAATTCCTTTAACATTGTCTTGAAGAACCCATTGAATCACTGCAAAGATCCTGATCTTGTACGCACCACTGATCTGGAGTGGTATGGCACAGCCCTGAGCTGCTTTAACCTACATTTTTTTCCTGAGATGAACCATCAGATTAGACATGAAGTTGGTGCCCTGGTTCAACAGAATCTCCTGGGACCCCCCAGTGAATACCCTCAGCAGTTCATCAGCCATCTTCTAAACCTCAATGAAAGACAAGGGCACTGCTTCTGGGTACCTTGTGGCATAATCCGACTACAAAAATGTACCACTTGCCAATGCAACACGGGGTGCTAAAGGGCCCCACAATGTCCACAGCAACTCACCAAAATGGATCTTCAGTAACAGGTAGGGGAATCAAAGCTGCTTTAGCCTTGTCCCCAACCTTTCCCCCCATCTGGCACTGTTGACAAATCTGGCAGTAGTTTGCCATGTCTTTAAAAATTATGAGCCAGAAAAAATTACCATTCTCCCAGTACACTTCCCTTTTTCCAACACTCACAGTTACCGTCCCCACTCTTGGATAACTTCCTTAGCTTTTGCAGGGATGGGTCAGCTTGCTGAGCTTTCCCTAGCTCTGCATGCCTGACCTTTTCCAGAACACACTCTGCTGTGGGAGAGTCACCCACTGCTGGGCTCTCCTCAGTCCATAGTTGTGGCTCAGAACTGCTGCTCACAGCTCATTGTTTGGCTACAACTTCTCCTGCTACTGAGGTAGGGGTTGCCTCCTCATGAACTGCCCCCTCTGTGTCCGCAGGAGCTGGTTCCTTTGCCATGCTCCAGGTAGTGACACACATAGTATTGGCCCTACTATTGAAGTCTTTACCAATAATTTCATTCATCGGTGGGTCTTGTACCACACAGCCACCTCCAGTACGCCTTTGCTACCTTACCAGCTTAGAGAGATCTGGGCCAGTGGCATTGAGACAGCAGGACCCATCACTCCTCTAATCCTAGAAAAGTGGCCAAGCAGGATCGGTTCCTCTTGGATCAAATCCTGCTTCACAAAAAAATGGAGACCTCAGTGGCCCTCAATCTCTGGGTCACCATCCCATTAACACACACCAGGTGCATGTGTGCAGTGGATTAGAGGGCACTGCACTCTGTGTATAGACCACTAACTGCAGGGAGCTTCTTGAGCTACCCCCTTCAGCTACACTCACACCTTTTGTTAAATTGTTTGGACAATTGTAAGACAAATGCCGCAGTTTCTGACAGATATACCACTAGCATTCACCAATCCCAGTATTCTGAGACCAGGTGGCTTCTCTTTTAGTTCAGGCACAGGCTGTCTCTACATGAATGCTCTTTGGGAACGTCTCTCCTAATTTCATTGTCTTACCCTAGGATTGAGCTCCATCTGTGTCAGTTGGTTGATGAGAGCCCAGTATGATCGCAAACTAGCCTCACAGTAGTGTCCCATCACAGCCATGACCTCACATCTCTGAAGTCCAGCTTGAGAAAGCAGCTGAACCACCGTGGCTCTGATCGAGTGATTCATGTATATTTGACTCAGCCCAGTCTCTTTACTAATTTGGGACATTAGCATCAAAATATAGTTCAATCCTAATGGCTGTTGCATGTACCAAATGGAAGCAGATGCCAGGAAGTGCTGAGGAAGACACCACGGATGTCAGTACAGCGCCGATACCTTGGGCTGCAGTTTATTGATGTATTTTTTCAGGTTTTTCACTGGGCAAAGTGGTGAGCTGGGTTCAGCGTAAATGATCAACCTGTGTGCTTATTTGTTTCAAGGGGGTCACTATGGTTTTTAGTTGCCTCTTCGAAGGCATTAAAGGCTGGCATACTCTTCTCCATTTTCATCCATTAAAAATACGAAACTGTCAGGCATTAAGTTTCTCAGACTGTCCCTCCTGTGCCTGGCCATGTACAATTATATATCAAGCCAAACTTTCTGGAGAAGGACTGGCTTGATGTCAGTAGACAAAACAGGGAATTTTTTTTTTAAATTTGAAGGTTGGGCTTGCTGATGGCAGGGTGATGTTTAGAGACATCTTTTTGTGTTCTTCTGTAACGTTTTTTTACCAAAACAAAAATGCTGTTGCTGGTGGTGAAAGCAGTGTCACTGATTATGGGGAAATTATTCATGCAGGAAAGGCACACGAAGCCAGAGCTTGTTTACAGGTGTGACCTGGGAGCACAAGGAAGTTAAGTGACTTGTTTAGGGTCACACAGTATGCAAGTGGGGGCTGTGGGATTCAAACCCAGGTCTTCAGGTTTGCAACACAGTTCTCTTAACCACTATGCTATACTCTATTATGTTCATCTGCCTGCCAATGCCAACTGAGTTTAAGTGATGGTTTAGTGAGGAGCAGAGACTGCAGTAATTGCTTACTGAGTACTCATTTCCATCATTATTTCTGACTTCAGCATATACTGTAAGCATCTGAAAGCATCGCTTAACTGAACAGTGCTTGCAGTTTTAAAATCCATGTTTAACTGCTTTGCTGCCTGCAAGTCATTGAAAACTTTGATTGCCCATGAGGTTGTTTCTTTGTATTTGGCTCATTTGTAGCTTCTTGGTCTCATTTGGCACCTCAGATGTCAGTGACAGGTACCTTGATGTACTAGGAGCAGGATTTGCTATTTCAGTAATATTTGAATTATTTATTTATTTGATTCTAGGAATTAATACCTTCGAGCCAAAGGCTCTTTTACAAAGGTTCCACGTCAAATGAGTACAATACAAGCATAGTTACAAAGTATGGTAAATAAATTGGACATTGTCACAGGCAAGGAGAAAAAACACATTACCATAAAATATACAAACAAGTAAGAACAGGGAGAAAACAAAAGTATTTTTCTTAAACAAAACAAAAATAGATAAGGGAAAGAAGTCTCAAAAGGGAAATATACTATTTGAGAGAGTAAGGGGAAAAAGGAGAGCAGTGCAATAGTGAGAAAGAGCCTCACATATGCCTTTGTCAAGAATAATGTAGTGAGAAAAGAGGAGGAGAGAAAAATAAAAGAGAAGGGTGTAATTTAATCAAGTAATTTAATCAAGGCAGTCACAGGAGCTGGAGGCTGTGAGGTATGAGTGGAGCTGAGATTTGAAAACTCCCAAGGATGTAGAGGGTGAGATGTGGGTATTTATGACATTTAGCCAGCTAGGTGCACAGTAAGCAAATGATCGCTGTCCCTGAGTAGTCTGGCAACGCAGAACCAGGAGAGGTTGATGATTTGATCCTCTAGTGAGACGGATGCAAGGATTTGGGTGTAGTAGGTCTTGGATACAGGGAGGGGTAAGGCCCATGGTTGTTTTTTTAGCCATCAGGCAGGTAAGATATTTTAGGCGGTTTGAGAGTTGCAGCCAGCCAGTTTCAGTGTAGCGCTCACAGGTGTGAGTGCATCTATGTGCACCAGTGAGCAGTCGACAGGCCTTGTTGAAGGAGGTTGTTATGCGCTTAAGAGAGGTGGTTGAGGCAGCCCCATATATAATTAAGCCATAGTCAATTATTGAGATGACAGAGCTTTGAATAGCAATCCTAAGTGCAGGTTGGGCAAGGAACTGCCGGTTCTGGAACAAGATACCAATCCGCTGGTTTGCCACTTTAGCTGTCTTATCAATGTGAGTAGCAAAGGTTAGGCCTTGGTCAAAGGTGATTCCAAGATATTTAAAGGTGGTCACTTGTTCTAGAGAACTTCCCAGATATGTATTGATAGAGAGAGGTAGTTGCCTTTTCTTGTTTTACGGGCTAGAGAAAAGCATTGATTTTGTGTTTTTGTGGTTAAGGACCAGTTTGTGATCAAGGAACCACTTTTCAACTTTGGAAAAAGCAAATAAATTGAAGGCGGTGGTGTAGAGGTTCCGGGTCTTTGTGAGAGGTTAGAATTATGGCATCATCAGCATATAAGATTATTTGTTTAGGGCATGAGTTGGGAAGTGAGTTTAGAAAAATGCTGAAAAAGAGGGCCCAAATGGATCCCTAGGGAACACCTGATAGAACAGGTTTAGGGTCTGAGACAGCTCCTGTGATTTTGACAGCTTGGGTACGTTGAGAGAGATAACTTTTAACCCAGTCTCCAGCACTTTGAGAGAGGCCAAGGGTTTGTAGTTGTTTGACAAGTAGGCCATGGTGAACAGTATCGAACGCCTTTGTTAAGTCAATGAAAACCGCACCGGTTTGGTAACCATTGTCCAAGGCATAATGGATAGCACCTGAGAACTCCAAGAGGGCAGTCGATGTGCTGTGCCCTTTCCTGAAGCCATGTAGCTGAGTACAGAGGATGTTATACTTTTGAAGGTAGTCAGTGAGTTGGTCTGCCACTATCCATTCGAGAGCCTTTGAGAGAGGTGGGAGTATAGATATATGTCGGTAGTTACCTGGCAGAGACTTGTCACCATTTTTGAATACAGGGGTGGCAAGTGCTGATTTCCATTTGCTGGTAAATTGACTGTGGCAGAGTGAGAGGTTAAAGATTTTTGTGAGTGGGAGCAGTACCACATCCAGAGTAAGTGACAGAAGTTTGAGGTCGATAGTATCACTACTTACTAGGGATTTGGAGATAGCCCTCTTAACATATTTGTAGACATCATGGGCCTTGACTAATTTAAAATGGAAAGGGGGTTTGGTTGGAGAGGTAGCGGGAGGTGTTTGATTTAATGTGACAGGTTCAGAGAAAAAATCCGTAGGGAGAACCCCACTAAGGTCTGTGAAGGTTTCATTAAGGGTCTTTGCCATGATCATAGGGTCTAGGGTAGTGACTCTATCTACAGTCATTAGGGTGGGAGAACACTTAGTCTGTTTACCAGTGACATTTCTTATATTGTCCCAGAAAGATTTCCCATTACCCCAGAAGTTGGAGAGGGCATTCGTGCAGTAGGACCTCTTTAACAATCGGATTTCCTTAGTGCAGTTATTGCGAGCATGTTTATAGATTTGAGAGTCCATTGGGGAGCCTGTAGCTCTTGCAATAGCCCAGAGGTGGTCCCGTTCCTTGAGTTGCGCCAGGAGCTTGGCCGTGACCCAGGGGTTTGAAAGTGCTTTAATTTTGTGCTTTTTAACAGGAGCACAGGTGGCATTGACAGTAGTGATAAAGTAGTCAAGGGCTGAGTCAACATTTTGGGTATTGTAAATTTGAGACCAGTCTTGCTGCCTGAGACATGCCTTGAGATGTGCAAGGTTGCCAAAGGGTAGTGCCCTGCTAAAAATGTTTTTTGGAGGTGGCTTTCGGAACTTATTTGTCCATGCACAGATGACAGGAGAATGGTCACTGAGGGATTTGGGGAGGACAGCAACATTACTTATACTGGCAGGGTGACTTGTTAGGATCCAGTCAATGAGGGTGCTTGTCCCCGATTTGTAGTTCTTTCTGGTGGGGGAGCTTATCATCTGCATAAGGTTAGCTGCTAGTAAAGCATCCTTGTAGGACCCTACATCAGAGGCGAGCCAGTTGATATTAAAGTCACCAAGTAGAAGGAGCTCAATGCCAGGAGGTTGCCAACTTACATATTCGAGGACAGTCTGAAGGCTGGGTCCAAGGTCATTAGGTGGGATATAGACAGCCACGATGGTGAGAACTTTATTTTGTGCACCTAGGAGTAATTTGATAGAAAGGAGCTGCACTGAGGTGTTTGCGGAGGGATGACTGGCATAGTGACTCGTGAGGTAGTCTTTTATGTAGATTGCACAACCACCACCTCTTTTGGAAGTCTGGTCCAATCTGATAACATTGTACCCTTGCAGAGAGATAGCATAGTCAGGAGTGTTTGGTTTCAGCCATGTTTCAGTCATGGCTAGAATGTCAGGGTTGTGTTGGCTAGCAAAGATTTGAAGGGAGGCCAGTTTTGGAAGAAGACTGCAGATATTTAGTGTGGCGATGATGAGACCCCCTTCGGATTTGGTAAATTTAGCAGAACTGGATGAGGCGGGGCCAGGATTAGGATGGATGCTTCCAGACATCAGGAGGAGGAGCGTAAGTTTGAGAGACATCCGTCGTAATTCATAGAGTGAAGAAAGACCCCTTCATTGTTTGTCATGGTAAGTAAGGTGCAGCCGTCTAGGGTCCCAGTGCAGGGAGGTGGCAAGAAGCAGAGGGTGAACTGCACTCAGAGTTTTAGTGTAACTTGTCATCATTAACCCACCCTTGACAGGAGGGTGCAATAGGTGATGGTAGGGGGAGTAATCCATAGTTCCAGATAAAAGTTGGTGTATGTAGATATTCGGAGTGTAGGGTAGAGTGGGGTGGGAGGAAATTGGAAGATGGCAAAGGGGAGGAAAAATGAGGAGTGTTAGAAAGGACAGGGAGAGTTGATAGGAGAAAGTCATGTCTGAGAAGAAAAACAGGGATGAGGAAGTAGGAGATAGCAGAGGGCAGATCAGGATAACAAAAATAATGAGAGAAACAACAAGGGTAAGGTGATTAGAGGACTGGGCTAATTGTACCAGAGCGAAATCTAGAAGGGAAATGTAGAGTTGAGGGGGAGAGGAAATAGCTGTGGGAACAGGAGATGAGGAAAGATCAGGGGAGGGTCCTTAGAGCAGGAGGCGGAGTGAAGACACTATTTAATAAAGGTCGGGGGGGGTGGGCGTAAAATTTCTGCACTGAGCAGTGCAAGTGAATGGGCACCAACCCCCGAAAAGCAACAAGTTTGGAGTCACCAATCAGAAGGCAGGGTCTGGAGCCGGAGGCCAATCACAGTTCAGTTCAGAGCATGGCCACCAACAGCAGCCGATCCCAGTGTCCCCGGCCCAGAGGCTGTCCTTACCTGGCTCGAAAGTGAAAATCTGCAGCAGGAGGAGGCGTCTGGGGTGGCGTGGAGTTCCCAGGCCCAGAAACCGTGCCAGGGAGGAACAAGGCTAGCCCTACCAGGGCTCGAAGTCTGTGGATAATAAAGAAAGAAGGAGACTAGGGTGAGTAGGCTCTTTCAGTAGTAGAGAAGACAAAAGGCGGTGACATGGTGCAGTATCAGGGGGGGGAGAGGCGGCAGCTGGATTTAGCAAAATAAAAGAAGACAGGGTGTAAAAGTGTAAATTAGGGGGGCGGGGATAGCAGCCTGAAATGATCGGATTCAAGCGATTTGCTCAGGTGCCAGCTAGGAGAAAAAACAAGACTAAATGTCTATGAAAAATAATTGGCGACTGGAGAGGGAGTGAGAGTAGGCAGGGGCAGAAAGGAAAGGAGTTATGGAGAAAGTAAAATAAAATGCTACAGTGGTATTTTTAGTGACAGGAGGACAGGACAAAGTAGGTTGGCAGTGTAAAAGGGTGAGAGCAGTGAGGTAGGGTCAGGTGAAGAAACGGAGTAGGTTAGCAGCACATTAGGGAAAATTAAGAGGGAAACTGCAGGAAAGTTTAGCTGACTAGAGTTAAGATGGTCAGGGTAAAAGCAAGGAGTCAGGATTCAAAGGGGACAGTTTAGAGTAGCAGGTATAGACAGTGAAGTATAGACAGTGAAGTACAGGTCAGTGGAGAGCAGGCATCAGCATTCTAAATTGGGGGGTAAACATGCAGGCGAATTCAGTGCATAGGAGGGAAATAGTTTGCAAAAAAGAAATAGAAACGACAGCAAAGTACCCTTTTGATAGATAAAGTAAAGGAAAAGGAAAAAAATGATTTAAAACAGACAGCTACACTTCAGTACAAATCCTAGAGCAGATGAACATGTTAGGTAGCTAGTTCAATCTATGCAGAACCTGTAAGGCAGATTGTTCAGTCATTCAGATACCATTTGTAAAGAAGCAATATAGCAATGTGGACATAAAAAATGAAAATGCAATTTAGCATAGCAACAATTGATAGCATGATTTTAGAGTAATTACAGTAGACAAAGAAGGTAAATATTCAGCGGTATGGTAAAATAGGGATAGCAAAAGCATTTTTAACAAAAGAAGAGGTTTCAGGCAGTAAGAGTGTCCAGTATTAAAATTTCTGCACTGTGACAATTGCCTGCTATCACTAACATATGTAGTCTTCCTCTGGCATGCTGAAAATTCTCTCAAGCTCCTCATCTTAGACGCTGATGTTGAAATTAACGTTTTTGGGGTGATCCATAGCAAGGGATGATGACTTTTACAGTTGAGGTCAAATAAAAAGATGGCTGCCACCTGAAATGCCAAGGTTCTAATGATCATGGATTCAAGTTCTGGACTGATCACTTAAGGTCAGCACTTTTGTTTTGCCCATGCATGGAACATATTTAATGCATGGGCACTGACCAAGCAGAAGACAGAACTAGCCCTGACCATTTAATAATGCAAAATAACATCTGTACTTAAAGTCAAATTCCATGAGTCTTTATGAAAATTGTGGAATTTCATGAAAAATTCCATAACATTGGCATTTGTTAATTTCACTGAGTCTTGCCTGAGGGATTCAAATTAAGAATAGTGGTATGAGAGGCAGGTAGTACAGGGGGATACATACTAACATACTAACATACTATTTGCCAGCAGATTAGGCCTTACGGTCTATCGAGTCTGCTCGAACCTAGATCCTTAGTTGGATGCCGAGACCCTCCCATCCCTTGATCTCCAGAAACCCCTATCATCCATCCCCACCCCCCCGGGACAGGCCATCATCTGATACATCCACTTTCTGTGTCTGTCCCACCCTCTCTTGAAGCCCTCCACTGTGGATCTCTGAACCAGCTCACCAGGCAGTGCATTCCAAGGGTCCACCACCCTCTCGGTGAAAAACCTCCTCCTCTTTTCAACCCTCACCCTTCCACCTTCCAACTTCAAACCATGCCCTCTGGTGATACGCCCCTGCTTTAGTCTAAAGATCCCCTCCATGTTTACCCTATTTATTCCCTTGAGGTACTTGAAGACCTCAATCATGTCCCCCCTGTCTCTCCTCTCCTCCAATGAAAACAGGCAGAGCTCCTCAAGTCTGTCCTCATAAGTCAAACTCTCAGCCCTCATATCATCTTTGTTGCCCTCCTCTGTACCCTCTCCAGGAGCTGTATGTCCTCTTCAAGTGTGGTCTCCAGTACTGTACACAGTACTCAAGGTGTGGTCTAACCAGTCCATTGTACAGCGGCAGAATCACTTCCTTGCTTCTAGAGGTGATCCCCCTTACGATGCACCCCAACATCCTGTTTGCCTTGCTAGCTGCTCTCCTGCACTGCTCAGAGTTATTCATACATGCATCCACCATGACCCCTAGGTCTTTTTCCCCTATTGAGGCCTCCAGCGCTCCCTCCCAGGGTGTACCTGTGTTTAGGTTTCCCGACCAAGATGCAACACCTTGCACTTAGTGATATTGAAATTTAATTTCCATGTGTGAGCCCAGCTTTCCAGGGTGTCCAGGTCCTTGCAGGCCACTCTCCCTCTTCTCCCACAACTACTGCTCCCATCTTGGAGTCATCCACGAAGAGACTCATTTCACACCTATACCCTCCTGATGTCCGATATGTATGCATTAAACAGGATCGGACCCAGGACCGAGCCCTGTGCACCCCACTACCAACCTCTCTAGGGTTCGAGAGCTCCCCACAGACCACTACTCTCTGAGTGCGTCCAGCTAGCCAGTTTTCAATCCATCTGACCATCAAAGGGCCTACTCCTAACCCCATCAGTTTCTCCACCAGACCATTGTGGGGGACAGAGTCAAATGCCTTGCTGAAGTCCAAGAATAATACATCCACAGGCTTACCCCTGTCCAGTTCTGATGTTACCCATTCATAGAACTCCACAAGGTTGGTTTGACATGATCTACCTGGCACAAACCCATGTTGCCGACTGTCCAGACCTCCCACCTCCTCCAAGTACACCCCCAACCGTTCCTTTAGTATACTCTCCATTAATTTTCCCACCACCGAGGTCAAACTGATGGGTCTATAGTTACCTGGTACTTCCCTCGACCCCCCTTTATGGATTGGTACCACATGTGCCTCTCGCCAATCCCTAGGTACCCTCCCTGTCTCAAGTGACCTGCTGAAAAGCTCCGCCAGGGTTGCAGCCAGTATGTCCGCCAATTCCCATAGTACTCTTGGATGAATGCCATCCGGCCCAGGAGATTTGTTTTCTTTAGGGCCTTGAGGGCTAACCACACCCTTTTGGTGGAGATAGCATCATCCGTCCCTCCCCTTACTGGTCTTTTTATCCTTATCCAGATGTGACACCTTGGGGTACCTTTCCCTCCCTCTCTCATTTCTGTTGCTCCCTGATCCCTCCCTTCTGCTTCTATCCCCTTCATGCCTTGCTTTGTAGATATCCCATCCCCTCCCTAGTGAACACAGAGGCAAAGTACTGCTTAAATACCTCTGCCTGGTCCTCGCCTCTTCCACCCACCCTCCCTCTGATCTCAATCTGCTGAGATGGCCCTTAGTTTTTCTCTGCTCCCCAATGTACCGGAAGAACCCTTTTCCTCCATGTATCCCTGTGCCAGCCTGCTCTTTTACTGGACTTTGCTCCTCCACCATACGGGTGACTTTTCTAGATGCAAGCTGGTACATTTCCTTATCCCTATCCCTCTTGTTGTTTTATATTTTTGTAGGCCGCCTTCTTTTCTCTGACTGCTACCTGTACCTCACTGGACCACCAGCATGTTCGTGACCTTGCTCCCTCTCGTTTCAAATTAGCGCAGATCCTGACTGCCTCATGAAGTCCCCGTTTATGACCTCCCATCTCCTTTTCACACTTGTCGTTGAGGTAATCCCTCAAGTGATCCTTGAGAATATTTCCCATGCCCATAAAGTCTGCCCCTGAAGTCCACTGCCAGTGTCCTAGATCTCACCCCCACTCCCCATGCTTATTTGAAACCAGACAGTATTGTGGTCACCCAGTCAGGGGGTCCCGTACAACTATGTCCCTACTAGATCCCCATCTGCCAGAACCACATCCAGGACATGCCCCTCCCTTGTGGGCTCCATCACATGCTGTGTTAAGAACACATCCTGGAAGCCATCCAGCAGCCTCTGCTCCTTGGCCACCTTAGAGGACATGGTTCCCCAGTTTGTACCTGGCATATTAAGGTCCCCCATCAACACCACTCCTTCCCCTTTTGGACCACACTGGGCAATGATGTTGTCCAGCAAACCATCCTCTAGAACATCACTCATCCTGGGGGGCCTATATGCTACTCCCATCTTGACCTTATCTCCTGCTGGGGATTGTAAGGTGACCCATAAGGCCTCCACGTTTCCCTCTGCCTCTTCTACCATAGCAATTTCTATATCATCTCTAATGAACATAGCCACTCCACCCCCTCTGACCTCCTTTCTATCCTTCCTAAGCATAGTGTACCCCTGTACATTTAGGTCCCAGTCATGGTTTTTGTTGTCACGTCTCTGTGACCGCCGCCCACATCCACCCCTCGAACAGCATGGCCTGGAACTCCGCAACTTGTTTCCCAAGCTCCTGGCATTTACTAACACCAACCCCACCCTTATCCCCGATCTCTTTATGAACCCACCCAGATTCCTTATACTTCCATCCTCCCCTGCTCCTCCTGAAACCTCCACCTCCAGTCTGTTTCCCCTCCTCCTCCTCTTGGGCTGGCTACTCCCCTCATCTGGAGGAGAGGGCTTCTGGTCAGCCCCTCCCTCATCCCTTCCCCCCCTTACAAGTTTAAACCCCACCTTTCTTGTATGTAGTCAGCCATCCCCTGTTTAAGGACTTCCTTCCCTAATGGGGCAAGATGAAACCTGTCCTTGGCATATAGTCCCTTATCTCCCAAACTCCATTTCCAGTTCCCTAACACCCCAATCCATTCTCTTCTCCCCACTTCCTGACCAGTCATTAACCTCTCTGTAAGCTTCTTTTTTCTCCACTGAGGCCTTTGGTACTGGCAATATCTCCGAAAGGAAATGTTGCATCCATTATCCCGACAGACTCTGGCAAGTTCTTGGAACCTTGCTTGATTTCCAAATGCTATTTCCTCTAGATCATTAGTTCCCAAATGCACAGGAAATCCGGTTTCCTCCACAATCCTAACCATTTCATACACCATGAACTCTGCTCTGTGCACTGTCAGCCCAGAGATACTCACTACCTTCACCTGGCTATGGCATCCACCCCCCTGTCCCTCCCAATGGATACCCCTAATCATCGAGTCTCCCAGTAACAGAACCTTAACACCGCCATCATCCTTATGGTTACCTCCACTATGCCCCCTCAGCCCCCTCCCCCCTTTATTCATGATCTCAATTTCATGGGAGTCTTCCTGCCTTATTAGAGACCCCCTTGTCACCCTCCCCTTTCTGCCTCCCTTGCTATTTTGCCCACTTAACTCAAACCCACTCTGAATAGGTGTCCCCTTTAACCCTCTCTTATCTGAACCATTTATCCTGGCCCTGATGGTTTCCCCTTCCCCACACCACCATCCTCCCCCCTTGTAATAGTACCCCTGCCTCCAGAGGCTCTCTGTGGGTCCCCTTTAGCTAGGGCCCCATCCTTGGTACTGACCTCCCTGCTGAAGGGGGGCTCCTCTCCCACCTCCTTGTCTCCCAGTTTCTCTCCAATCATGCTCTCCTCCCTCATGTCTGGAATATGTTGCATCTCCCCCATTTGCTTAACATATATGTTTCCCCTTCTCCCTCTGGGACTATGTCTGTCCTTTCCATAGCTGGTCTGTGATGCCCTATGGGTATCCGACTCCCTCCCCCCGGCCTCTGTATAAGTTTCCTCATTTCCACCAACCCCTTCCTCCCCCTCTAGGTTGCTTAGTAGCTCAAATTTATTGTGACACTCTATGTCAGCCTCCATCAAGTAACCCGAGTTTCCCCTGACTGCATCTCTAAACTGGCCCTCTTCTTCCTCTCTTGCACTGTTCACCTTAGGAGCTCCCTTCCCACAGTCTGCTGTTTTAGGCTTCAGCACAACAGCCCCTCCTGACTCTTCCCCCTCCAGTCTCTTTGTATTCAGAATGTTCACCCTCGTACGCTTTCCCCTTAGCATCAACTTCCCTATCTAAGGGTCCTCTGTCCCTAATATCCCCCCTCCTGCTTGCTGTAACATAACGTCCTGTAATTTCAGAGCGTTGCCCCAGCCTCCCCTCAGCCCCACCCTTCTGCTGCCCATATCCACACCCCTTATCCTTGGACACCCCCCCAGCTCCCACAGCTTACTCCTTAACCAATATACCTCACTCCTGATACAAGATAGCTGTCTACAGAGTGGGCAGCCTCCTCTCTCAGGCCCAATTTAGAATTATTGCCATCCCACAGCCTGTGCAGCCTACAACCCTTCCGAAGATGCCTGCCATGGTGGAATATGGCCACCCTGATTATCCCCTCTGTTTATAATAGCACACCCCTTTTCTCAGTCCCTTTCCCTGGGTACAGTTTCTCTCTATACTGACTGTAGTTATTTACAAACCCAATTTCAACTCCACCAATAACGTTCCCAAGTCTCACAAACACATACAGTCCAGTGTGTTCGGTCCCACTAACAGTGTGTGTAAGCAGACATCAGGTACCATATGATGTCACAGGCCCACCAGCTCCTGTTGCTTCAATTTCAGTCCCAAACAGAAATACTCAGCCCTTTAATCCCAACCCCAGTGGCTTTTCAGTATTTAAGAAGGCATACAAAACAGGTGGGTGGGAGGCTCTTACCAACCACCAGGCAAACAACACATTTAAATTTCCTCTAAGTATCCCTGCAAACAACTATCCCCAAGCCACCAAAGTTACAATGTAACAGTTCTAATTCAAGGTAATAATTTTAAACATAAAACTAATTTCACTTACAAACTATTCAAATATTTCAGTTAAAACAGAATATAACTCCAGCCTCTTTCCTACCTGCCTGTTGCTTAAGCTCCCAAGTGAACAATGAAAGCCAAGGTAATTCCTATTTAAAGACAAGGTAATTGCAGCTAATGTCCCTCCCCCAACCACCAGGCAAACAACACATTTAAATTTCCCTCTAAGTATCCCTGCCAAACAACTATCCCCAAGCCACCAAAGTTACAATGTAACAGTTCTAATTCAAGGTAATAATTTTTAACACATAAAACTAATTTCACTTACAAACTATTCAAATATTTCAGTTAAAACAGAATATAACTCCAGCCCTCTTTCCTACCTGCCTGCTGCTTAAGCTCCCAAGTGAACCCAAGGATACCAGGAGTTAGATGTATAGAACAGCTGAGCTGGGTAGGATACCAGTGGTAGCCCCAGTTGGAGCAAGGAAGCACAGAGTGTCAACAACATGGTAGTTCCAACCTGAATGCAGGATATACAAGGATCGCACCCAGTAAATTGATGATCCATGGAGCCTGACATACGTGCAAATCTGGGACCTAGAGATACTCAAAAAAGATGTTGTGGGGGACGACAATGTCTGGGGCACCAGGAAGGAAGACTTCTGACTATTCCAACAGGTTAGGCTGATAGGAAAAGGAGTAGATGAATCATTTTAAGGGAGTTTGTCACTGTAAAGAACAAAGAGGATATCAGTGGGATCAGTAGTTTTACTGGGTCAATCTTGCTATGCTAAGAGAGGAGGGAGTGGGAGCAAAATAGTCACTCAGAGAGGAACAGCAGGACTGCAAAAAGCTCAGCCAGGCTTATCAAATGAAGTAGTGATACGTGCATTGTGAATGTTAAATTCCACAAAAAGAATTCTGGATTCTTGATCTAAATGCTACTATAAATATTTGAGAAAATGTTACAAATATTTTTCATTTGTTTTTTTTTTTCACTGTAAATTTTAAACTACTAAACCAATTTATTCAATTTGTTAGACATCAGGTTACACTGCCATCAGACATGCATGTCCAATGTTAAGTTTATGCCTACAAGAGCAACAACAACATTTTGCAAATATTTACAGTTAACGTTTGAACCATTTCTACTTCAATTCTCTCCATATTTAGACAATTCTATAACCATAACAAAAATGTTATTCACGATAATTTACATGTCTGTCTCCAAAGGTGCCTGAGTTATACGCAGATAAAAATTCTCATGAAATTTTACACAAAAAATAAATGTCAGATTTTGAGCACCTATAATGTTGAGACAGTCCATCATAATATCATGACATTTGGCACATTGTTAGATCACCTACCATCAAGTAATCTTGCCAAATTTAGGATCTCTGGCCCAGTAGACGACTGAGGTATATGCAGAAAAATATGTTCATGAAATTTCCCACAAAAAATAAAATGACAGATTTTGAGCACCTATACATTTGAGACAATTGATCCTACTTTCATGATATTTGACATGCCATTATAACTCTGCCAAGAAAATAAACATGCTAAATATCAGAGCACTAGGTCAATTGCTGACTGAGGTATGACCAAAATAATACATTTCTAAAATTCCATGAAATTCCAATGACATTCTATGAAATTTCATAGACTTTCATGACATATCATTAAAATTCCACATATTCTGAATTTTCACATTCTGCACTGCTCTAGTATGGGGTGATAATTTTTATTAAGTTTAGGGTCACCTGCTTATAAAACAGGGGTAACACTGGCAGCCTTCCAAACTTCCAGAACAAGCAGAAAGGAGAGGAAACAGTTTAGGATTCTAGTCATAGAGAGCACACAGTAGTTGGTAACCAGTGTCAGCAGCATGTGTTCAAGGACATTAGGTTCAGATTTTTATCTGGTGTAATAGAAAGCAGGAGTTTCTTAACCTCGTCCACCATTACTAAACAGAGAGAGAAGGGAGGGTACTGCAGGCAGACAGGAGGGGTAGGTAGTGGCTGATACTGAAGCTCCAAGGCCAGCGTCAATACTTGCTGTGATGGCCGCTAGGTCAGAGAATTTGGTGTTAAAGGCATTCACAGTTACAACTTGGTTATTGTAATTAATGCCATCAATGAAAATATTGGATAGTAGGCAATTAGACAGTGCCTGGAGGCCTTTTATACCATCCCAGAATTAACAAGTCACCAAGAAGTAGCCACAGATTTGTTTGTAGGAGCCCCTATGTGTTTTAGCGCTGGACTTGCAGATATTTTGTAATTCCTATCTGATATTCCACCCAACCAGATATCACAAAAAGACTGCCTGAATTTGGGCATGAAGGTCACGAGATATCTAATCTGCAGCCAAGGCCCGTAACCTGCACTTGGTGATGGGTGCATGTTTTGGTGTATTCTATTGAAAATGTCAAGGAAATG
The DNA here is from genome assembly GCA_016271365.2 of Neoceratodus forsteri. Classification (NCBI taxonomy): domain Eukaryota; kingdom Metazoa; phylum Chordata; order Ceratodontiformes; family Ceratodontidae; genus Neoceratodus; species Neoceratodus forsteri. Next base: position 33,969,955 of record CM028129.1, read on the forward strand.
AGATAACATGGCATTTACACAAGACAAGGAGTTTAGGCAAGACCAATCAATTGTTTCCAAGTAATGCATAATGTCCAGAATGTTTAGTTTTCGAGAAATACTGAAAGTGAAGTAGCCTTGGAGGGGGCTTTTGGGGCATGATCACCAGACCACAAAAAAGGGGGAGTGATCTGGGATGGCATCAGGCAGTGTGCAAGTCAGGCTTATGTTATCACTCCAGTTTCTAAGGACCCAGTACAGTGGGGAGTGTTTAGAATTAAAAATAAATAGTCTGGTAGGGGTAGTAATGAGCTATGAGAAATTAAGCTGCTTAATAATAGTTTCAAAAGGGTTAGCTTTGGTATTCAACCAGTCAAGGTTAAGTCCTCAAAGGTATGACCTCCTTTGAGGTGGACAGAGGGGTAAGATAGTTCATCAGAGTGGTAAGACCTGGCTATTATATAAGTGGGTGCACACACACACACACACACACACACACACACACACACACACACTGAAGTTTCTTTATCTTCCCTAGCAGGAGCACTGTGTGAAGGTATTTACAAGACTTGGAAGAGTGTGACACAGAAAGATGGTTAGAGATGTTAAGATGATCCTTGTAGTAGATCAGAACTCCATCCCCCTCTTGGGGGAGACCCTGTCCAAGCAGATAAGACTATACCCAAGCATAGAGCAGGTAGGATTTTAACCAGGTCTTGGAGAGACCCAATATGTCATGGTGCTGGCCTGAGTGCTCACCCAGGCTTTTAGTTCATTGAAAATACACTCACTCAGGAGTCATCATGGCTCAGTTTGTACCACATCCACCTCTCGACAAAATCATGGGTCACCATTTTAAATGAGTTCATTCTCAATGGTCTAACCCTTCAATAAAATGAAAATGAAATGGACCAGAAGGTTGTGAGTTCTCATCCCACACCGGGATTGGACTCATACCTAAAAACACTGGCACCCAAGTATTATATTGGGGGGAGCTATACTGCTGTGGTGTGTCATCCTTCAGATGAGATGTTAAAACAAATTCCCTTCTACCCATCCTGGTGCTGTCCTGGTGGGTGTCCAGGTGGAAATAAAAGAACCCAGGTCATTCTTTACAAAGAGTAGGGGGCATTCTGGGTGTCCTTGGCAACATTCCACTTCCCATAAAAAAAGTTCATGCAATTGTCCAAGCTGTGTGTGGGTGGTGTTGTGCGATATGGTCACCACTACACATTCAGTCACTTCACTACCAGTCTAGAATTGCTTGTAAAGCTCTTTGGGATACACTGTGTATGAAAAGCACTATGTAAATGCTGATTCGTCTTCTTCTGATCAAGGGGCTACCTGATCGTAAATCACTGCCCTTCGAGCTTGTGGCTTTATGGTTTAAGCAACTGCCTCAATGGAGGGTATTTTTTTTGCATATCACACACATAATTTATTTTGTATGTTTACTGTAAATTCCTGTAAACTTTAACTTATCTGCAAAAGCTGCATTATGGCAGTAGCACTATGCTGCCTTAGAAAGGAAAATTAATGTCATGGTAAAAATTCTCCTGAATGTTGGTGATTGTGTGGTGTGCAGCTCCTATGGTTTGAACAATTGCTACAGTAGAAGCATTAGTGGTATGGACATTGTTGTTTAACCATACAGTAGCTGTTGTCATAACTGAGTTTATTTTCAAATAATTCTCATACCTTTTAAGAGGATATTTAAAACCAGATGCACACCAATTTATACTAACAATACTGTCCTTCAGCTGGCATTTTCAGTATGTTTCATGCAGAACTCTCTGGTGTCCATTGGTAGCCCCCACACACTCCCCACTCCATGTCAAACACTTGCTGGTGTCCTATGACACACTTGTTTTTCACTGTCCACTCCCAAGCACTCCATGATGCCCAGTGTCTTCCCTCTCACTACCCATCCCTTTTAAGCTCTCTTAGCTTTATAGTGGCAGCCACTTCCCTCTCCTATTCCCACACTTAACTCTAGTGGTGTCCAGTGGCAATCCATGCACTCTTCTCATCCAAGATCACACTTTCCTTGGTGTCCAGCAACACATAAAAAACAAATTAGAAGCCAATCAAGGAAGAGAACAGTGATATGCACATTGTGTGAATATCCCATCTACAAAGCTCCACACCCTGATTCCTATCCAACATCCCACACCATTGCTCTCAGCAGGTGCAGAGCTTCACTTGGGGGTGTGGACAATCCAGGGTGCAGAGCTGTCCTAGACTTTGGGCATTCAATCAGATGCCAGTACTGTCCTCTGAGTGGGTCGCCTGCTCCATATATAGGAAGAGATTTTGGGACATGGCAGTACTCCAAGGACTCCTGTATCCCTGTCAAGGACAACATTCTATGCCAGCCCTCTGAACTATAGGTATTTGGTTATGTCAGGTACTAGCATACCCCTCATGCTGCCTATTCTGGTTTTACACATAGGTGCACCAGCAGCTTAAGATCAGGTTTGGTGGGGGTTCACATCCAGACCAGTGGATGCATGGAGGTCACTGCATGTGTGGAGCAGGACTATTGTGCACCACTATCCCTGCTAGCACCCCTGTGTGAGTGTGCATAGTCGTTAAGGGTCATGCTCTAAGTTTCAATATTCTGAAAGAAATTTCTAAAGGTGTTACATCCATGAGACATAATCAAAAGTGTTAAAGTGCAGGATAATGTAGTATTAACGCAACCTTTTTGTATGCATACAGTACAGTGTGTGGATATGTTTTGCTGATGACATAGCAGCCATCTAAATAAGAATCTCTGAAGTCCCTAATCAGTTGTGTTGAAATTACATTTTCTAACATTAAAGGTAGTTTGCTTGAAGCTAAATTATCTTGAGTGACATGCCAGCTGTAGAATGAAGTTAATCCCTTCTAGGATGCCCACTACGGCAAATTTATTGTCTCTGTATAAGCAACGGCACAAAGGCCTAGCAAATATTTACTCAATTTAACTGCTTGATGAGTGTGAGGTGACAGACTTAGCTCCGAGTCAGTGTTACCAACATTAAATCTAATGCTGACAAAATAGGTTTTAGATGAATATATTAACATTTACATTAAAATGTAATGTAGGGTTTGTTCAGCAGATTTTATCTGCTAATGTGTTCATTCATGATGTTAATGGTAGGGCCATGTTTTGAAACAAAGTCACTCAAAGAGTTATTTTGTTGGGTAAAGATTTTATTCAGCAAGGAGGTTTCTCTCCAATGTAATATTTCCATTGACTAATCAAAGCATGAATATCCCTTAGTAAGGTTGAGCTGGCTTATGCCGGTAAATGATAGTCTTACGACTGTGTCACTACCAATTGATGTTGTGTGCCAGTGTAAGATATTAAACAAAAGAATATTGCAGATAGAAAAGATAGCAAATAATCAAAAATATAACATACCAGTAATGTACAACATGGTTCCCCCCATGGCATGGCAGTGACTATATCAAAATAGAGTCTGGGCAGTTTCAAGTCTAACAGTTAGAATAAGGTTTATTTATTGGCCGAAGTACTGATTTTATTTATGTTTATGGCTCTGCTTAGAAGGCCACATATGGATATAAAAGTGTGGTCTCAAACATTCTTGTGAACTGATGGTGAGAAGTTCTGGTGTCCTAAAGATACAAGAGGAAATGCTATTATATCCATCAGTGGCCCTCCAACCAGACCCATAAAATTATTATAGATTATGCCATTGTTTATTGGCTACCTTTATTCTTTAAAATGTTGATAGTGAGTGCCGGCCCAGTGACTTGGAGGGCTGAGCTGCTGAGTGCCTCACCTCCTGCCATGCTGGTGATCTGGGTTCGGGAACAGCCCCAGGCCATTCAGTGGCCAGTCGAAGGAGGGAAGATTGAGCATCCCCAGGACAGTTCTTCTCCCTCCAGGAATGGGCTGATAGGGTCCAGCTTTTCATCTGCTGCCTGGAGGAATTTGGGTGGCAGTACAGTGAAAACACACTGGGAAAGTGACCCCATGCACAGGATGCTGGCTGTGTCTCCACCGAGGTGGAGTGTGCACATTGTATTCCTTGCACATGCAGCGGGCCTTCAGGCAATAAAAAATGGAAAATCCCCCAACTGCAGGATGAAGCCTTATCTCCTACAAGCCCCACAGCAACAACTGGGTACTTCTGAATGAAGGTCCTGTGGCAGAGGACAAGTTGAGTTAGATAAGCCCCAGAGAAGCTGGGCGGATGAGTTGGAGATGGGCAGATGGAGAGAACAGGTAGCAAAAACTTTAAAGAGAATGTTGATGGCTGGAGTGGCCCATAATAAGCCCTTTAATGGATCCTGGCAGAAAAAAATGTCTCTCACATGCAACTGAAGAAAGCATTGTAATTGATTTGGAGCATCACATAAGTCTTCTGCATTCTACATTTATCATGAACAAGTTCACATGTTTTTTCACATCATATCATGATTTCCAGCGCTGGATGATGCCCACAAAGAAAAGTGAGGTAGGATTCAGAGCAGAATAATTATGCTCAAGGCAATTTATAAAACAGCTAAATGGCATACTTGCTATCTTAAAACATATGTTGCACTGATGCCCATTAGAGAACCTGGCTGTAAAGAGCATGCCGCAAACAGGGGTTCCCTGACTATTTCTTTGCTGCGCTCTTACAGACAGATACAATATACAGTAGTATGTAAAATGTTATTGCCACCAAGCTAACTCCTCTTGCAGCAGACTCAGCCAACAGTGGCTAGGCACTAGTGATGGACGAAGTGGCACCAATTCGCTCCGCCGAATGATTCGTGGAGAAAAGCGAATTTGCGGTGCTCCGCAACATAAGCGGAGTACTTCGCGTGATTAATGAGTAACGTGATGTCCATTGAAAACACTAACCCTGTTACTCCACCTTCCCAAACCACTACTCCACCAATTCTTAATGCAAAGTACATTGAAAACAATGTACCTCGCATCACTTTGCCTTGTTTTTAAGCTCCAAAGGCAAATTTTGCAGTGTTTCATGGGAATTTAGGTCACATAGGCTCTAGATTGTTCTGCACAGCCTCAGTTTGTGGTAGTGGGTATAGGAAGCTGTAGGAGACAATCTGCTCTGACAGCTCTCTGCAATTCAAACCTTCAAAAAGCTGTTAAAAAAGCCCTTTTGAGTCATTTCTTTTGCTGGAACTTTAGTTTATCGATTACAGGAAATCCTCCTGTGCTCATATCATCAAGCATTTATTGTTTATGTATGGATTTTGAATGTTAATGTACAACATTCAGTCTGTGTACTGAGAGACAGTGGAAGTGTGCTTTGGGGGAGGGGCGTATCTGTGGTGAAGGTAGATTAACTTGGAGAAAAAGACAGTGCTTTCTGTTCTAGTGATATTTTTCTTGTATAACTGTGTTAATGTACACACAGAAATATTTTCAATATTTCTTGCCTTTTTTTGCTGATTGTTGTGGTGCAGCAGTGCATAATTTTAGTTTGTTTAAAATATGTGGTTATATTACTGAAGTTTTCAATTCGCTATGCATTACTTAGTGTGTGTGTGAGTATGTGTGTGACGCTTGTCATCAAATCAGACACCTTTTATTGTGCCACATAATAATTTCAGCAATGTGAAGCTGCAATCCACTGCAGCTGTGTGATTTTTGTACTTCTTTGTGGTATCTTTACTGGTACTAGTACTAGTGACTGTTACTGCAGCAGTGCAGTACACTGTCCCCACCCATGGCCCGCCCCAACCGGCAAAGGTATTCTTTTCCAGATTTGAATTTCTGATGGTGAGCACTGGTTAGGTGTTGTGCCTTTGTGTCTGCATCTCTTCAGTGCACAGTGCAATCTTAATCTGTCTGTGTATTTGCATCTCTTTAGGGCCCAATCTCCATCTGTAACTTAAGTCACAGTTATTTCTTTGGCTTCCCTTCAGAGTACTGGACAGGTGTGGTGCTTAATTCTGCATGAACATTGTACTCATTAACATGCATTTTTAAGTCAGGACCATCATCACGGGTCACTCGTGATACAAATCACATTCTTCATCATCACGGTCACAAATGCAGTCACAAATCACGATTCACGATCATTCACATTACGAATCACAACATTCATTTTTTTTCTAGTTACTTGGATGTATTGTAAGCCTGTTTTGTAGTATCTCTCCAGGCTTCACCTCCCCACCATTGTACTCATTGATACATGTTTTTAAGTCTGGGAGTTTTAAGCTACAGCTCATCAGGGAAGTACAGCCGTAGGCGGTAGGCATTCATGTTTCTTCATCATCACGATCTCAAACGCAGTCACAAATCACGATTCACCATCACGTCATGAATCACAACATTCATTATTTTTAATAGTTACTTGGATGTATTGTAAGCCTGTATCTCTCCATGCTTCACCACCCCACCATTGTACTCATTATTGTTTGTTTTTAAGTCAGGGAGTTGGACAGTGTCTGCAGTACATACACAGACTGGAAAGAAGACTGACTGCACACATGCAGTTTAGTACAGTATGCTTGCACTGTTCAGAATACAAAGTGTCACGCATATGGAAGACAACAAAAAAAGGGCATAATTACATACAAGGGTCGGGGATGGTGGAGGAATACATTTTATAACACAGCGAGGAAGGTGTGGGGGGCACATGGTGTGAGGAAAAAAAAATAATGTGGGATCCCATGGTGATCCAGCAGCAGTTCCAGCATGGACATAATTTGCAACTGATGTCCCTCTATGTGATCCAGCCACTGCTCCACAGCGCTCACCCTCTCATTGTTATCCTCGACAGCACTCCAGAGAACTGCCAAGTCAGCCTGTGTTACATGCAGTTCTCTGGGGTCTACGTTCTACAGGCTGACCTGCTGGTGGTGGTGGGGGGGTGGGGGTGCTGGTGGAGCAGCAGCCGCTTCTGTGGCCCTCCTCTTCTTAGGCATGCCACAATGCACAGCTGCACCCTCTGCCACAGAATGGCCAGCAGGTGCAGGCATGGTCCATTCTGTGGCAGCCTGCCACTCCAACTGATGGTGATAGAACATATGGGTGTGCTGGCCACCAGTCCCCAGGTGAGTCCCACGGGGGGCCACGGTGAACCTCCACCTCACATAGGCAGCACTTAACCACACTGCTGTCCCCCCCGACACAGTCAAAAAACTGCCAAATAATGGAGGTGCGGGGAGGACCAGGCACAGGCAGGGGATGGCCAGAGAACTGGCAGCCGGCTGGTCACAGTGCTGAACAGGGATAGGCACATCCTGCTGCAGAGGATCTGGTGCTGGACTTGGTGGTGGTGGTGGTGGTTCAGCTGCCTCAGAGTCAGGACAGGAGGCGGTGCTGGTCCTGCTTCCGGGAGGGGGGGACACTCACAAGTTTTGAGCTGCCCAACAGGAATGGGTGCCTATGCCCTCCACACATGCGCACGGTACAACGCTTACCACTACCACGCTCTTCCAGAGCTGCCCCTGCCCCAGACATTCCCTCACCCTGGTCCATCTCTCCTACTGAACTCCCTCAGTCTGAGCAATCACTACTCACACTATCACACACACACACACACACACACACACACACACACAGTCACACAGACACAGACAACAACTAACTACTTATAAAGGTAAGAAAATTAAAATATACAGAAAGAGCAAATTAAGTAAAAAAAGAGTACAGAAAAGACAAAATTCCATGTAGCTGCAGCCTGGTATCTTAAGGTTTTAACTCCATATCTGATCTTGCATAAGTAAGGCCAAATTTTGTTTACATGCACAGATCTAGTTAGTACTCTGATTCATCTTTTCTATCCAGAGCAGTTACTGGGATATAATGTGTTGGATATTTTACAAAGAATTTATGTAACAACTTTAACCATGCCATATTATTTCGAATATCTAATGTTTGCTACCCTAAAGATTATAGCATAATACAATGGTGAGTGTTAAAATTACATCTGAGTATGAATCCAGCCAATTCAAACTGTATTTTGTCTAGTTTATCCAACATCCCTTTGTTCGCTACTCTATCAGTGATACTACCATACTCTAAGAAGGGCAAGACCATCTGTTTGATTAATATTTTTCTAGCTCTTTGACCCAGGCACCTGGTAGTATGCTGAAGGGCTCCCAGTTTCTTATTTGAATTAGTGACTAGTTCAGCAATGTGTTGAGAAAAGGTTAGTTAGGAGTCAAAGACCAGTCCGAGATAATGATATTCAGTCACCTGTTCAATCAGTTCTTTGTCATTAGTATAAATATTTAGTTTGGGTTTACTTCTTGCTCCAAAATAGAGCACTTTTGTCTTCTTTGTGTTTATTAGAAATCTTGACCTGGTGAACCACTCCCTGATACAGCTGAAATCCTTCTGTAATTTGATTTCCAAATCAATCTTACTCTTTTCTATAGCAACCAGCACTATGTCGTTTGCATATAATCTTATTTTTTAATACTGCATTACCTGTGGAAGATCATTGTTGAACATTAAGAACAACAAGGGTCCTAGAATTGACCCTTGGGGGACTCCATGGTATACCCGATTGCAATTGGAAAGAGTCTGGGACAAGGATACCCTCTGGGACCGTCCAGTCAAATAAGACTTGATCCAGTCCCAGGGGCCATCTGCCCCAGCAACCTGATTTTGTTCAACAATAGGGAGTGGTCCACCAGGTTGAAAGCCTTCTACAGATCCACAAAGAGAACAGCAGTTTCCAGCCTCACATCCAGGGAAGTGAACACAATATCATTAAAATTCAACTACTGATGAATTAGTAGAGTGTCCACCCCTGAATCCCAACTGGAAAGGTGTTAATAAGCTGTGTTTTTCTGGTACTCTGTCAACTTGAATGCACATGTTTCTCTAGAAGTTTTGAAAGTATTGAAAGTAACACAATAGGTTGATAATTTCCTGGATCTTGGGACCCCTTCCCCTTGAAAATGGGCATCACCTTACTTTGTTCCACAAGGACAGAAAAGAGCCTGAACATAGGCTCCAATTAATTATGTTCGTAACTGTCGGTGCCATATAATCTTCAGCCAGTTGTAAAAATATTCATTGCACTTCATTTAATCCTGGAGCTTTATGTTTGTTAATTTGTCTTAGACCTTTCTTAACTTCTGATATCCTTGTTTTTTTTAGCTTATTTCTTTATTACTCCTTGGCTGGGGGGGCTGTACCTATGATTCCCCCCCATCCAACTGTGTCATCATTGGCCCTGCCTCGGCCGTAAAGAGAGCTCTTCACCCCTATGCCTCACCCCCAACCAGCCACATCATGGTGGGGACTTACCCTGCTCACCACGGAACGCCGGAGGCAGACACCAGAGGAGCTATCTGGGGTGCATCCAGCGTGGCACTGCAGATCAGCCGTCATTGCGTGCATGGAGGATTTTTTCCCAGCGTGACCTCCCCTACCCCTCGGCGAAGGTATGCAATGATACCAGTGATGCTTGCCAAGCACACATCTGCATCGGTGCATCCGATGTCATCCGTTCCTCCCACTTCTTGAACCGCAGCATGCACCACCCCCAGACACCACCAGGAGTCAGTGTGACTGCAGTATTCCCTTCCCACCTCCCCAGAGAAGGAGAGCAGTCCTGGGGATGCTTGAGCCTCCTCCATCAGGCCAACCCTCCAGCACCTAAGGTCATTCCCGACCCCGGGTCGCTGGCATGGCACAAGGTGTGGCATCCAGTGCCTCAATCCTTAGCACCACTGGGCCAGCTTAATATACTTAATTTTTGAAAGCCTAAAGGTGGAAGTGATCCTGTGTAAACAGATTCCTTTATTATTGTTTTTAGTGGGACAATTTTAGACTCTAGACCTGGCAAATTAACAAAATAGTCATTAAAAAAGTTGGCTATAGCACAGGGCTCATTCACCTACTCCCCTGTATGAACTACAGTAGTTGCTTGATCTGATGTGTCTCCATTACCAGGGCTATTTAAACTGGGACTGTGGGATTCAGACCCAGGTTTGCAGATTTGCAACTCAGAGCCTTAAACCACTGCGCTATACTGCCTCCCTTGCATACTGTGTGACCCTGAGCAAGTCACTTAATTTCCATGTGCTCCCAGGTCATACCTGTAAACAAGCTTTCAGCTTAGTGTGTCTCTCCTGGTTAAAAAAAAGTAATAGAGCATCACACACCTTCTGAAGCCCGGAGGAAGCTTCGGGTAATATCTCCAGGCACTGGCCTTCAACAGCAAAAACTATGAATGCAATACTAGATGCCTGGGATTAGGGTACAGGATTAATATGTTTCAGGGAAACTTGAATGCAGCATAGACAATGAAAACTGCCACAATGTGTCACTGAAGATATGGACTGACAGAGCACGAAGTTCAAGTGATCTGCCCAGAGAAGCAGGGACAAGAATAAATCTGGCTATTGCAACTCTTGGAGCCAATGGAGGGAGGGCAGCAAGGACTCAGCCAGTTTCCAAGAGGCTGGTAAAACTGAAATTGCTCCAGATGAATACCCCACTCCCAGACTCCCTAGAGACTGAGCAACAATGGACATGGGTTGCTTGATTGGTGGCGACCACACAAGAAGAAAACCTCGACAGCTGTAAAAAAGGCAAAGCATTAAGGAGGAACTTCAATGGCAATCATTGCTTAAAAGAGCTAAGACTTGCACTTTACACTGTCTTGAACTGAGTGCAGCAATGCTGCCACCGAAAACACTTCAACACTTATACTGTTTGTAAGCTTCAGCTAGATTTTCAAAAGTCCGAGATTTCCACAGACCTACACAAAAGATATGGCACAGCTAGCTTACAGCATTCTAAAAGGATTTTCTATCCTTTGTGGCAATTCATGCTTGCTAGACCATCTTTTTGTGGTTTACTTAGTGTCAATAACGGGGCATGTTTTAACGGAGCTTGCTCCTGAGATTTGGCACAAGCTGCTATACAGCAAGTTAACTATCATGACTTCACCCAAGATTATAAAATCTGGTGCAGTTGCTGCAAACAGGAATGGCATAGCTACAGCAAAGAAAGAGTCTGACACAGGGTTTGATGCACCACCCTTTGAAAATCTGGCAACTTGTTTATAAGCTTTGTGAGGTAAAACTGTCTAACCCAGTATGGCTTCTCTTCACTGGCCCTTCACAATCAGGGCATGCACAAGAAGCATGTTCACTGGGGTCACCCAATGAAGTGCCAGCCCCTGCCCCCTCACGTACCCATTCTGAGTGCACTAACATGCAATTTGAATGGGCTACTGGCGGTCAGCGGGATGCAGTACAGCCTCACCAACTACACACTCAGTGCTGTACCCAAAGAAGGCTCTAAGGCCCCCCCCCCATAGCAGCATCTCAGAACAGGCTCATACAGATGCCCTACATATGTCCTGGTTAATGAACTCTGCACACTCCTCCCCCAAACTGGAACCTCTATAGGGGGTTCTGGGTTGGGGAAAGAGAGTGTGTGCACACATATTACAATGGGAACAAAGGTATGAAATTCTTTGGGAACTGGTGATAGTGTTCAGCGGCTGACGGCAACAATTACACTAATTCGGTCTCTCACCATTGGAACACAGAGGTACTTCAAGAAGGTCTGGTGATGTACCACTCACATGTTCAATGCGCATGCAATGCCTCCTTCACTGGATCATGCATTAGCAACCTCACTGAATTTTGCAACTGAAGTTAGGCAGGTCACCTGCTGAACACTCATCCCTGTGGGGCTTATAGTACAAATGAAGAAACTGCTTTACAGTGAGAGAACCCATGACACCCGGCATAGTCCACCTACCTTGCTGCCACCACTGATAAGCTAACCAAAACAGTCCCCTGATGGAGGCAACCAAAATCTCCCTTGTCACGGACCTGGACAGGGCTGCCTCCAACTACTTCAAGGGCCCTGGGGTCTAGCTACAGCTTCGGTCTGCTGTAATCTAACTGATATATACTGAAAATGGGATGGGCAGGAAGAGGAGATGAAATGTCTCTGACTTGGATAGAGACATATAACTTCAATGAGTTGTGGGTGGTGTGCTCAGCTGTTAATAGTACCACCATGTCACAAAGATACCCACCATCACCAGCTGTCACTTTCTGCCACACATTCATGAGGAGATCACTGAGAGGGCATTCCAGCACTCCTCTTTGAAAGTATGTATCTTAGGTACTGCTCCCTCCCCCTGCCAAACAGCCCTGTCATGCTCATAAACTCCCTTGATCTCATAATCATGCATCTTACCCTTGATGAAGTCCTCTCCCCCCTCACTTGCATTATTAACCACTCCCTCTGCTTTGGCAAATTCCCCACCAAATGGAAAGCAGCCCTCGTCACCCCATATTTAAAAGCGGTGACCTTGCCTCCGCAGGGAACTACCGTCCCACCTCTATTCTCCCTCACCAAATCCCTGGAAAGAATTGTTTCTGACCAACTCCCTGATCATCTCTCCAAGTATAACCACCTGTGCCAGGAACAGCATGGTTTCCTCCAGGGACATAGTACCATTACAGCCCTTTTGGAACGCACATCCTCCCTCGACTGTACCCTAGACAAAGGCTACCTCATTGGTGCCACCTCTGTGGACCTGTCGAAAGCTTTCAACGCCATGCACCACTCCCTTCTCCTCTCCACTCTCTCCCACACTGGTCTCTCACTTGAAGCCATGAACTGGTTTGCTGACTATTTGGCAGGCAGATCATAACAACTCAAGATAGGTAATGTCTTCTCCTCCTACCTCCCTGTGAAGTCTGGGGCCCCACAGGGCTCCATATTTGGCTCTCTCCTATTCAGACTATTCCTCACCACTCTACGGAAAGCTTACCCTGGTCAGTTGTTATTATACGCAGATGACACGGTTTTATTCACCTCCCAATAGGACCCCCAAATGCTCAAGCTTTCCCTACAAAGATCCATTACTGACACTGGGGCCTGGATCGTTGAGCACCACCTGGTCCTCAACTACAAGAAGACCAAGGTTATGTTGTTTGCCAGTCAACAGAACAAACACAAGAATTTTTACCTACAAATTCTTAATTCCCTGTCATAGCCAGTAGACCAAGTAACCTCTTTCAGATACGTTGGTTTTACTCTTGATCCAGCTCTCACCTTCCACGAACATATATACCACTAATACACTGCTGTAAACAGCAAAATTGGTCTTCTCCATTGGATCAAACACTGTCTCACCCTTGATGCCCTTCGCCTCGCAGTCTCCTCCTCAACCCATGCCCTTATTGACTATGGTATCCTAATTTATGGAGCTGCCAATACCACTTCCCTCCATAGGGTCAGGATGTCCCTCAACAAGGCCTGTCACCTTGTCCTTGGCTGCGATCACTCAATGCTCACCTGCACCCTCTATTGTCTGGCCAACTGGCTTAACTTTGATAGTAGGCATAAATATCACACCTGCCTCCAGGCGAAAAAGATCTCCTCTGGACTATCCCCCTCTGGGCTCTCCACCCGGTTGCAATCAGCCCCTCTCTCAATCACCACCCATGCCTCCGCTAAATCCCCTTTCCTTGTTCCCCACTGCAGAACCTCCCTAGGCCAAAGATCCTTGCCCTACAGGGCCCCACTTTGGATGAACGTTGCCCCTCCATCATAACCTCTGAACTTAAGCTTGGCCATTTCAAAACCCTCCTCAAGGGTCACCTACTGACCTCCAACTCCTGTGACTGCCAATATGTCTACCCCCCCATGCTCCCCTCCTTGACAAAGGATTTGCTCCTGCACCTTCCACCCCTGCCCCCCACCTGTTCTCCAATTGCCCCTGCCTAGTACTACTGGCACCCACCCCTGCACCCCCTCCTCACCTACTGGCCACAGCTTGTCGCTGCTTTATCCAACCCTACGGAGTAACATGATTGAATGTCTCTAGTTGTAACATGATTGATTGTCTCTAGTTATTTGATTTTCTACCCTATATTGCTGTCTCTCAAAGAATGTATTATAACTCTTTGTACTGTACTTGTATTATAATGCCATGTATTGTACTGTATAGGAACTCTTATGTATTGTATTTGTCATCTGATGTAGAGCCATTATAAATGAGTCTCTGACTCAAAGGTTGTAATCCCGAAATCTTCAATAAATAAACATGTATTTAGTAAACTCAATAAAGAACAGATAATCTGTTGAGCACCAACCCCAGCACAACAAGGGGAATTATTATTCCCTATTATGCGCCTATTATGGTGGCTCAAGCAGCCAAAGCTGATGCAGTACACCACCCAGTGATGCTCCTGTCACACTCAGAATGATGGGACACCCATGGATGAGGTCAGGGACCCCCATGGTCTACAAGCAACTAGGTGATGGGGCAGCTGCCATGAGCCTTTGTCATCGGATCGCATTTTTCTCAGGACAGTATTAACAATGTAAGTGGAAATCTGGAAGGATGATTTTGGCAGGAAATGAAAGGTCCCAGCTTCCCAAACAGTTTGGGGGAGAGGGCTTGATTACACAGGATACCCCCACTTTTTCCCAACCTACTTTCCTTCTCCACCAGCATCAGGAGTGACATCACTTTCTCAGCACATGCTCCTGAACACCACCCCTCCAACAATGAATTAGGGATACACAAAGGAAGATTCCAAATAGCAGCATAGGAGTTGGCATACAAGGCTGATGGCAGTACTCCTCCCCCCTCAGAAAGATTTTTGGCAACCCCCACAATGGCCATGGGAAGATGGCGGCTACACTAGTGCCGCTTTATACACCTCTGTTTAAATGTCTGACTGTACAACTGCTTCCAGGGTGTTAATGCCACATGTACTCAATACCAGGGCAGAAGTAGGAGATAGGGGAAGAAACCCCATGGCACATACTGACTGAGGACCAGATGTGTAACACCCAGGGCAAATCTGCTCATCTCCCCAACTGCAGATCCCAGGCAAACCTCTTTAACCAGCTTGCGGTGGCATCTCCAACTCATAAAGGAACCCTATCCTGCATGACAGGAAAGTGACATCCCTTCATCTCTATCCTGTCACCCCCCCAATATAAACAAGACTGTGGGGCACTAAAATTAATGCCATCCACTGCTTTCATAGTTCTTCGGACATGCTACAGCCTATGTTCACCAGATGGTGAGAGGCAGTAAGCATGCTATCACAGTACATATGCTGAGGGATGAAGAGGCAGATTACTCGGGGTGCATCTACCCCTGTGTGGTTTATGCCCCTCATACTCCCAGAATATTTTGTTGTTATACTGTGCCTCTTTATCACACACTGTCATGTTTTTGACATGGTTGTCACTGTTATTGTTACTGCTATGGTTAAGACTGTTTTATGGGGGGTGCCATGGAAGAACATATTGCCAAGAACACATTTTCTCAGAGTTTCTGTCTCCTGCTGGAATTGGAGACCATATCAATGGTAGCTGGATGGCAGAAGTGCAGTGTGTGGTATTTTGGATATGGGAACTTTTGCTCTCGATATTGTATGGTGACCAGAGGCTTGAGGCTGGTGGGATAGTTTGGCTGGTAAATATGGCCCACCATAAGGAGCTGTTATGGAGCTGTGTTGCCATCTTTTAGACATTTATTCCCATTCTTTCTGTGGTGGTCCCAGCATAGTTAGCCCACTTCCTGATATGGACACAAACGAGGCCTCTTGTAGTTCTTATGTCTTTTGGTTTTTTGTTTTCTCTGGCCCCTGGTGTTGCTCAGCCCTAGGGAGTGCACAACCTCTCACCACATTAATGCAACTGGCTGAAGGAGTAGAAGCATAAAGAGCAGCAACTACAATCTGCTTCCATGCTGATGACAGAATCTAATGCTGTTCCTCCTCTTTAGGGAAAGGGGTATTGCTCTTATGTACATCAGGAGCAAAATGTGGGACTGAGACCACTGTTTTCTTGGACAAAATTCATTGACTCAAGTAGTTAAGTACACACCTAAGAAGACAATTCACTGTTACTGACTGTTTTTCATGGGACACCCTGCAGTTTCCGTGCAGGGTACTGTTAAATGCTATATTGTTGTGCCAATAGATTTCAATGGTTCAACCTGTTTAGCATCTCATGTTTTGGTTACTAGGTGTTAAGTGCTCCAAAAGTTGCATACAGGTCTTGCAAATGTTAATTATATGTACCTGGTGGTTGACTCCATAACTCTATATGGTTTCACTAAATATAATTTTGCACAACGTCACTGGGGTCAATTCACTCATTAAGAGAACAAAAATCCTAACTTAGGCATCCCAATCATGACAGCTCATTCCTGCAAGAAACATGCTTGCCTCCAGTAAAACATATGTAATTATTTAGAAAATGAGTTGGAGAGGTGATAGCAGCATCACATCTGAGGGACATGAAGGTGGGGGTTGCCATTTTAAATGGGGGGTGGGGTCCACTTGAGATTATAGATACTGAGACAGAGATGGAAGATAGGCTAATTATCCTTATGGATAAAGGCAAGGCAAGCTGATTCATTTTGTTAACATCTGTGTCTCATCGATAGGGTGGGGCCCCTTTTTTATGGAAGTCTGCAGTAAAATAGCAAACTTATAAGGGGTTAGATTATCCTACAGCTGAGGATCGCTCTTCAGGGCATATGGGAACCAACAGGCCTGCTGCCAAGACAAGCAAAGCATTAATGGATGAGCTTGGTATAGTAGATATCTGGTGGCAGATGTATAAAGGTGTCTGGGATTTCACTTTTTACTTCTACAAGCAAATGGCTTACTCTAGAATACACTTGACTTTTTTAAGACAGAAAACTCACCTATATCAAATTGAAAGATCAGACGTACATAATATAGCGCTATCTGATCATGCTGTGTTGACACTTAGACTGTCTCTGGGCAGGCTGAAAAAGTGTTCAGTTTGGTGTCCAAACACCTCCCTGTGTAATGACCACACTTCTAAAGCAAAAATCAGGCAAACCCTAAGGGAAATGTTCTCACTTAATCAGGATTTCTGAATGTCATACACGGTTGTATGAGACACAATTAAGGCAGAAACAAGGGGTCAAATAGTCAGCCATGCCTCAGCCAAAAATAACCAACAAAAAGCAAAACATGAAACACTTTTATAGAATGGAAAATCTGGAAATTTCATTGGCCAAGACATGTTAACTGACCATGCATTAAATCTCTAAGACGAATGCTCAGGTGCTGAATCTGAGTTTCCTCTGCAAAAAACAACTGCTTAGAATAATTTTATAAATGTAATAAGTCCCATTCAGGGTGCGCATAATAGGACGTTGTTGCACTTCCCAGGGGTATAAGGACACTCAGCATTTGGCAATGTACTCTGTGCATCAAAATCCTGTAACGTACGTCCTGTTGTGACTTATTACTTACATAAAGAACATACAGGAGTTGGAGATACAGCATAAAGCCTGCCTCAGAAATGCCAGATTACTGGTAGCCCTAACTCAAGACAGACACAAACCTAAAGAGTCTGAAGACAGAAAAGTAGAGGGATTTCTTAGATACATAAACCATAAATATTATCAGGTATTGTAAAGCCATCAAATTAATAGCTTTCTGACTCCAGAAGATGGCTGTAGATCAGGGGTCCTGAGTATAAAGGGTTAACATAATCCTGCACAAGTTCAGGGCATCCCCAATAAGATTGCCTAAAGCGTTAGAGATTTCTATGAAAGCCTTTATGATGCATCAAAGACATCCAAGGAAGTGCAGGATTGCACAAATAACATTTTAGAAAGGATTTACTTTAGCTCCCTGTCAGAGGCAATCAGTGCTAGCTGGAAAGACCCATACCAGAAGAGGAAATTAATGCAGTGATCTTTGAATCCAAAAGCAGTAAAACACCTGGGCTGGACGACATTAATGTCAATTTTTATAAAACGTTTAGGGACGCACTCACCCCTGTTCTCAGGCAGAGATAAAAAACATGCTTGATATATGGCATTACCCCCCCCCCCACACCTGGCAAGAACATTAATAGGAGTCTTTCCTAAACCAGTGAAAGGCAAATATACCTGTGCAGCATACAGACCAATGAAGCTCTTCACCAAAATATTGGCCAACAGGAATCAAACTTGCATAGACACCTTTATACACCTGGATCAGATGGGATTTATCCCCAAAAGACATCTACACAACAACATTAGATATCTGTTGAAAATCATGACCCACCATAGTCACACCCACGATCCCCAATTAGCATTATTTATGGATGCAGAAAAAGCAACTGAATGCTTGAATGGGACATTCTTGCATAGAGAAATAAAGCCATGGGTTTTCAGGGGGAGAGCTTCATGTCATGGATATCAATGCTTTGTACACATCTGGTGTGGTAAGTTAAGGTTGATGGTACCGCTCCACAGAGTTCTGGATAAAGACGGGAACAAGACACAGGTGCCTCCTATTTCCTTTGCTCTTTGTTCTCAGCATGCAGACAGTAATGAAATGGGAAGAGGCATTTCAGGGCATTCCGGTGTTATTTGCAGGATAACAGACTATCCTGAATGCAGTTGACACTGATTTATGTGAGTGAGCCTCACAAGTTTATTCCCACGCTTTTTAATATACTGGATCGCGTTGGGCTAGCATCTGCTTTTAAAGTTAATATAGACAAAACAGAAAAACTTCCTCTCACTGGAACTTTGATGGACCCACTAAAGGCACAGTTCCCCTTCAAATGGAAGCATAGTCAGATCAGGAGAAGTTTTAAAATTCACAAGTAATTATTTTTATTAATAATAATAATAATAGTAAAATAAAAAACAGAAAAAAAAATACAGGATAGCTCTTAATGCAGACAATTCAAGCAAAGTCCTACATCTGAGAGAATCTATAAATCTAAATCTGGAAAGCCAAAAGCATTGCTTTCCTTTTCATAAGATGGCTTTTCCTGGCAGTTTAACTCTGCATTCTGTTTTCACAAATACTGTAACAAGGCTTTGTAATGCTTTATTAATGTCTATCCTGTCACCAGCCTGAAGGCAGTTCATCTAGTCTGTACAGGTGCAATAAACTTAACATTCTGTGTGGAGTTTTATTTATTTATGTATTTGGATTTTGGTAACCGGGTAAGCCCACTGAGGCCAGAGGTCCCTTTTTCAGGGGCAACCTGGAATTAGTTACATAAAGAGACATTTAAAGGCCATTATGTACAGTAATTACATAAGATATACAGATATACATTGCAACAGCATACAGGGATAGGACAATCAGGCTCTCAATTAGACTTCAGTCATGATTTACAGCTGTTACATTAGTTTCATAGATAAACATTAGTACCAGTGTCCAGTATTAGACATCGGGTTCACATTCAGACACCTGGTTACCCACCAGTTAGAAGGGTAGTTAGACAACAAAGAGGATTAATGTCGTAGGCTAGGCAGAATAAAGACAGGATGGAGGGAGGTTCAGAGCAGTTCAGCTGGAATGCAACCAAGACTTGGGAGCTAACGATTGCAGCCACAGAGACTGAGATTGAGAAGATAAAGTTTGAGTCCAGACTTGAACTGGTTATGGGTGGGAGAGTCAGTCAAACTAGCTGGAAGGGAGTTCCATAGGTGGGAGACAGCAAATTTGAAAGAGCGATTGCCTTGGTTGGAGCGTATCTGAGGGATGTCCAGTAGGTGTTTCGCGGATGATCGCAAGTTTCAGGTTTGTTCTTTAGGGGAGAGTAGTCCTCTAAGATGGGGAGAGGGACCTAGGGTAGAGAACTTGAAGGCAAGACTGTTGGCAGTTCTGTTAAGAAGCCTGTGGAGGTCAAAAGGTTGCTGATGATTAACTCCAAGTGTCAGAGGTTTCCACCTTTTCTAAGAATCCCCAAATAGCCTTCTGTAATTCATTTCAAACAACGTAACTATATATGTTTTCAAACCAAGGGATCTCAGTTTCACATAAAAATTTGCATTTTTGTTTAACCACATAGAAGCAAGGTGGACGGAGGAGAAAGAATAGAAACAGCTAGAGACAGCAAGTGATGAAAAGGAGATAGTGGTGGGGGTGGCAAATTGCGGTACCATCAAAGTGGTAATTTTCTTTGTGCCACAAGAAAAAGACGTGATTGCATAATCAGACAGTCAAAGACCAACTAGTAACAGAACTAGGAGAGGAGAGAAGAGATCCCTGCTTTTAACGCTCTCTGCACAACAAATGGGACAGGGTCTTATCCAAAACTGTCAGAGGTGAAAGACAATGTTCACTATCCAGGTACTGAATCTTTTACCAGATTGCGTAGGCTGTATTCTGTAAATTACTGTTCTCTTCAACAGAGTTTTTTTTTATTTAAAAGGTGAAGTTCCCTTCCTTTCTCATTCTCGGACAGGATGGAGACAGTTAAAATGAATATCCTCCTTAAATACCTGCTTTTGTACTCCTTGCTTTCTTTACCTAGTCCACGAGAAGATTGAGAAGAATTAAGGAAAATGCTTTCTAAATTCGTTAGGGATGCTCGGAAGCCCAGAATCTGCAGAAATGGCCTCAGAGAGAGTGAGAGAGAAGGAGGTATGGGCCTCCCGAGTTTCACTCAGAATTATGAGGCAAGACAATTAGTGCACATAGCAGAGATGATGTCTATCTCTGTAGACAATGGCTGGATGATGGAGCAAAAAGCCCATCCTGCTCTGCCTCTGAGAGTCCTACCTTGAGCAGGAGTAGACCAATAAGATCTGGGGAGCACTATTAATAGGTGGACAAAATTTGGCATGTGTAGCTGGCTTCAGGTCACAAAATGGTGGGGGATGGTGTATCCAAGCAGGCTTAACATCATGATACTCTGGCTAACAGGCTGTCCCCAAGCCAGATTGAACACGGGGTTTCAGGTCTGGGAGAGGAAGGGATTAGTATGTCTAACTCAGTTTCTATCAATGGATGGACAACTTAAAAGCTTTCATATACTTCAGCAAGAGTTTGTGCTACATCAGAGGGATTTTCATAAATATTTACAGTGTAGAGATTTTATACTTAGAGGACCAGGGCTTGCTGCCCTTAAGGCAAATACACCCAATGGAGTTTATTTTTTATGAAACAAAGCACAGCCCCTGACCAGGAGGGCTTTTTTTTCTTGAAGGCATACCCTGTACTTTCAAGTGGCAGGGACAAACTGATTATAGAACAAAGTAAAGCTAAATGGGCTGTGGGGAAAAACAGTTTGTCAGGGAATACAAAAAACTATGGCCTCCTTATCTTGAATAGAATTCTGGTGGAAGATAGGGTCCTGATTCTTCATGACCACAGTAGTGTTTAAACATTATGGTATTAATGCCTTACACTATTGTTGGAGGGGGTGGCAGACAAAGGGACTCAATATCATATCTTTTGAGATTGTCCAAACAAAAAGGTTTTCTGGTCCAAGGTAGGAGAGGCTATAAAAAATATTCTGGCTATTTCTTTGGACCTTACCTTGCAAACTTATTCCTAGGGCTGCCGCCTACAGGGTCCTGCTCATTCCATAAAAATACTCTTTTTTTTATACTAACAGCAGCGGCATGTAAAGTCTTAACACAACTTAGGCTGACAAATAAGCAGTCCCTCTGAAAGCAATGACTTAAAAATATAAACATACGAATCTGCCAGCAGAAACAGGCCTTACGGTCTATCAAGTTAGTCTGCTCAAATGCAGCTAGCACCCTTATATTGCAGCTGCTCCACCCTCCTCTCCCTCCCTCCCTCCCTCACCTTTACCCCTTCACACCCTGTCCCATGCCCTTTTGAAACCACTTACTGTGCTACAGGATACCACCTTTTTGGGTACAGTGTTCCATTTCTCCACCCTCCCTGTGAAAAAATGCCTCCTCATCTCTCTCTGATATCTTCCACCGTAAGATCATGCTCTGTGGTGTCCCTTCCTCTCCTCAGCTTAAATATCCCTTCTGTGCCCCTTTGGTTAATCCCCTTCAAATATCTGAAGGTCTCAATCATATTCATACTAACATACTATTTGCCAGCAGATTAGGCCTTACGGTCTATCGAGTCTGCTCGAACTTTAGATCCTTAGTTGGTATTCCCCCAAACCCTCTTCTCCTTCAGGGTATAGATATTCAACTCAGTCAGCCTGTCCTCATAGGTTTGCCCTAAAGACCCTGGATCATTCTAGTTGCCCTACACTGCAGCCCCTCCAGCAATCTGATATCCTTCTTCAGAAAGGGATGCCAGAACTGCACGCAGTACTCCAAATGTGGCTTGACTAGTGACCTGTACAGCGGCAGGATCACATCCCTATTTCTGGATGAGATTCCTCTCGCAATACACTCCAGCGTCTTGTTGGCCTTAGCTGCCACCTTCATGTGCTGAGTGGAGATGTTCATGTTACTAGTTATGATCACCCCAAGGTCCTTCTCCTCCTCTGTGACCTCTATAGGAGCCCCTCACAACTGGTAGCACCTCCCTGGGTTCCTTTCTCCAAAGTGCATAACCTTGAACTTCTTCACTTTGAAGCTCAATTGCCACTTTTCTGACCACTCCTCCAGTTTGATCAGATCCTCCTATAGCCCCTGCCACCCCTCAATGTCATCCACAACCATCCCCATCTTGGTATTGTTTGTGAACAGACTGATCTTGCTCCTAAATGCCATATGAGATATCCAATATGAATAACCCAAACAACACCAGACCCAGGACTCAGCCCTGCAGCACCCCACTTGTCCCTGCCCTTGGGGGAAGAGAGTGCCCCCCCCCCATCACCATCTGTTGCTGATTCCCCTTCAGTCAGTTCACAATACAGTCTACCATCTTTGTCCCTGCCCCCACATATTGCAACTTACCCCCCAGTCTCCCATGAGGCACTGAATCAAAGGTCTTGCTGAAGTCTAAATACAGCACATCCACTGGATGGTCTTTATCCAATTCCCTTGTTTTGAATGTTTTAAGGATTCAGAGTACAGACGCAATTACAGCCCTATGAACTATAAAGCAGGAGATATTTAATTTCAAGGTGGTTGCCTTTCTTCTATTTTAGAGAAGAAAGGGAAAATCTTGCAGTGTTAGAACATAGAAACATAGACTTTGATGGCAGATAAGGACCACTTGGCTTACCTAGTCTGCCGATTTCCCCACCTTTTTTGATAAACTGCCGATCCTAGTTAACCAACAGCCTATTTCTTCCTACCCCCACAAGAATTGCCTTGTGTCTACAACTATTGAGCTAATGAAATATGCTCATCTTATGTGAGAAACTTCAAATGCATTGCCAACCAGAAACAAAAGAGCCCACCAGTTGGCTTTTGTTGTGTTGTTTGTTCATTCATATTACAGTTCTAGCATACAAGGATTTGTTTCAATATGGTTCACCTAAATCAGTGGTACTTGAATGGTGAGGCCAGCCTACCAAGAGAGGCCCCAAATAGTACCTGCAGAGATCCAGTCAAGTCTGAGAATGTATAGTACTTAAATTTTAAGTTTTAGATGTTTGTGTGACGGGATGAAGCAAACTAAATATGGATAATGGCAGCTGAATTTCTATACTTATCCACAAACCAGCGACCAAGAAAGGCCCAATGAGCCAAAACTTGTTTCTAGGTGTGTATTTATATGTAAATTGGGGACTAGAAGGCACATTGAGTCAAGGGGCCCGATTCTGAAAGGGTTCCACGTGGACACAAGGTGCTTGCATCAAACAGCAATGATGCAGGTTGCACCTTGCGTCATTTGTTGTGGCATTCCCTATTCTGGCATGCAGTCTGCACCGGTGAGGGAATACACTGTGCCAAAGGGGCACTGCACCCCCCCTTGTGACCTGCTTCTGTCTATGCCAGGTTGCTCACGGGCTTGAGCCATGGTGGGGCTCACATTTCTGATTATGAAAGTCCCATTGTGGCCATCGCAAGAGGTTTCACTTAGACCTGCCAGGAGGTGATCTAAGCCCCTTATGACCAAGTGGGACATTGTTACAGATGGGCTACCAGTGGGGCCATGAGCAGGAGGGGCGCAGAGGGACATAGGGAAGGTTGGTGTGGCAGCCAGGATGTAAGGATTGCTTTGGCACCCGGGGGGTGCATGCGCCTCTGTATATATAGGTCATAGGCATATGCACCCTGCCAGGTGCTGAACCAATACCCAACCTCCCTGCTGGCATGCCAACCCACCCTATGTCCCCTCCTGTCCCCTCACCTCTGCTGGGCACGTGTGTACCCCCCCACCACCAATGCTGCCCATCCTGTGTTGCACCAGCAAGAAGGGTGCCAGATCCTTGCGGCATGTGCTGCAGCTGTGCCACTGGTCAGGCACTATACCATACTTGTGGCAATCCTAGGGAGTTTGGTGCAGGGACCCTGTTTTTTTCCAGAATACGGCACAGGGTTCCTGGTGCATCCGGTATTGCCATTGCCCTTGGAGTGGCTACTTTCAGAATCAGGCCCTAGGCTTGTTTCTACTGTAGGTGTTCATATGCAAATTGGTGACTGGGAAAGGCACACTGAGACA
This sequence comes from Neoceratodus forsteri, assembly GCA_016271365.2. NCBI lineage: Eukaryota > Metazoa > Chordata > Ceratodontiformes > Ceratodontidae > Neoceratodus > Neoceratodus forsteri. The sequence continues at coordinate 33,994,201 of CM028129.1, forward strand.
ATACTTGCTTTCAGGTGTGACCTGAGGTAAGGGCACACTGAGTTGCTTAACAGGTTAAGAAGGGAGAGATAATTGTTCCAGCTAGAGGGGAAACAGACAGCATAACAAGGATCCAAGAATCAGAAATGTGGAGGGACAAGGATAATCTGGGGTATGGGGTTGGAGGTAGCAAACAATAAATTGAATAAAAAGTGAATATACTTTATAAAATTTCACTTCATTCCTGGTGTACTGTGCAAAGTATGATATATTTTTTCCTGTGGGAAGGCCCAAGGCTTTTTCCAACTTTAAAATAGGCTCAAAATCTTTTCCATGACTTGGGGAGGTTCACTATCACAAAGTGTGAGAACTTATGACCTAGCTAAACTGAATCCATGACAGTTCCTTTACAAGTTAGGCAGAGCAAAAAACTCTACTACTCCAGGATTCAGCCATTCCACCGATGCAAGACATAGGGACTGGTTACATTTGAAAGATTCACTTTCACAGAGACTTTGAAGATTTGTCTCTGTTAACAGCAAACTGTGTGTTAACCACTGGTGCTAAAGTCCTGGAGCTTGATTTTCAAATGGTGGCACAGGGCTTGTGTCAAGCCGTTCATCAAACCCTTGTGTCACCTCAGCTGCGTCATTCTCAGTTGCCACAACAGCACCTAATTTTGCAACCTCAGTCACAGTTAAGACAGTTTATCCACTTTAAGGCACTTTTCTAAAAAAGTTAGCTGCAAGCTTAGTGTTAGGGGTGCCAAACAAGGGTGCCAGGTAAACCACAAAAATATTTTCTAACATGCATCAGTTGGACACAAGGGATGTAAAATCCCTTCAGATTGCTACAAGCTCAGTGCACCATATCTTTGGCACACCCGGAGTGTGAGGCAGTTCAGAGTGTCTGAAATTTCAACCCCCGATGCCTGGAATGGAATTTGCTGATGTATTCTGTAACCTTCACAAATATTCTAATAAATTTACAAGTCTGAAAAAAATAGATTGTTTTGTGATGCTTACAAGGAATGGTTCCTCTCTTTCAGGACCTTTCCTACTATCTTGCTTTTCTGAACCACAAGAAGTACAATAGTGACCCACTAGTAGTGACGTGGAACCTTTGTAAAAGAGTCTCTGGCTCAAAGGTAGTAATTCCTAGAACAATAAACTAAACTAAACTTGCCAAACCTGGTATGTGCTATGATGAATATTGCATATATCACCAGAGGAACCGCAAGGGTACATTCATGACAAACATCTATGCCCCTGCTGTTCCTCTGTGGTGCCCATTTATGAAAGATGCCATACAAAGGCATAACCTTCTGTTCTTGAATATAGATCATCATGGCAGGAACACCAGTTAAACAGATCTCCTAGAATGTTAAAGGCATCCACACACCAATCAAAAGGAGAAACATCCTTCACCTTTTTGAGTAGGAAGGGTGCTATGATCACTTTTCTACAGGAGACCCATCTTACCCTCCCAGAAACAGGTGCACTGAAAGTGGGATGGATGTCTTAAGTGTGTGCCAGCACCTTCAATTCCAAGAGCAGGGGAAGTTATCCTTATCTACAAGAACATCCCAGTTGTTCAACGGAAGGTGGCTGGAGGAGATGGAGGTTACTATGTAATTGTTCAAGAGACCTTGTGGTGTCATGAACTGACCTTATGTAATATTTATGGCCCTAACACTACAGACTACGTGTTCTACACTGAATTGCCTCAAACCCTATCAGAGAATAAGGCAGGACACCTTATAGTAGGAGACAACATTAATGCAGTCCTAGATGACCTTCTGGACAGATGAAGAACCCCCCTTTTGTCCTCCAACAGTAGCAACCAAGGAGCTGGACCATTTAAGGACACACATGGGGCTCAGTGACATATGGTGATTAGTTAACTCAACCAGGAGACACTACATCTACTTCTCCCCTGCACATCAGATGTACTATGGGATCGACTTCTGGCTGGTATCCTCATGCATGGTACTGGAGGGGCAGGATGCTCGTACAGGAGCCATTATTGAGCCAGACCATACACAGTCACCTTCAGTTGTCTCCCACCCAACTCACCAAAACTGTCCAGGCAACACTGGAGGTTTAATACCTCTCTGTTAAATGACAAAACATGCATGCCCAGCATAAAAATATGACTTCCTGTTCATGAATAATAAGCAGGATACCATAGCAGCAGTCAGGTGGGATGTGCTAAAGGTGTACATAAGGGCCAGTGTATAAGCTACATCTTGCACTAATGGAAAATGTGAGCAAAGGACCTAGAGGAGCTAATACAGGGGAGAAGTAGATGTATTCTCTCCTGGTTGAGTTAAAAAGTGAAAAAAGAAAGACAAAGGGAGGGATAGTGAGACTGAAGGGGGAGGATGGGGGCCGCATGGAGGATGACAACAGTAAAGCTGACATATTGAACAGGTATTTCTGCTCAGTCTTTACTGAGGAAGAGGTGGGTAATGAGTCTGAAGGGAGTACAAGGGGTGAGAATGGTGCAGAAATGGACACAAGTCCCTTTACACGAGAAAGGGTCCTGAAGGAACTGGAAGTAATAAGAGTTGATAAAGCAATGGGGCCAGATGGGGTGCACCCTAGGGTCCTTAAAGAACTAAGAGAGGTGGTGGCTGAACCTCTGGCTATCCTGTTTAGCCGATCACTGGAAACAGGGGAGGTACCCAAAGACTGGAGGATAGCACATGTAGTCCCTTATACAAAAGTGGGAACAAAGAGGAAGCAGGGAACTACAGACCAGTCAGCCTCACCTCGGTAGTGGGAAGATCATGGAAGCACTACTGAAGGAGAGATTGGTGGAACATCTGGTTGTCAATGGACTACAGGACCCAGGCAGCATGGTTTTACCAGGGGGAGGTCATGTCAGACCAACCTGGTTGAATTTTTTGACTGGGTGACTAGGGAGGTGGATCAGGGGAGGGCAGTGGACATGGACTATCTGGACTTCAGCAAGACCTTTGACACTGTGCCACATAGAAGACTATTACACAAACTGGGGAATATGGGTGTGGGCAGGACAGTAGTGTGGTGGGTAGGTAACTGGCTGGGTGGCAGGACACAGAGGGTGGTGGTAAATGGCTGTCACTCCACAGAGGGAAGAGTGACCAGTGGGTACCACAGGATCAGTGCTGGGACCGGTCCTATTCAACATCTTCATCAGTGACACTATGAGGACCCAGAAGGCAGAATTTCACTGTTCGCTGATGACACAAAGCTCTGTAACAGAGTAGACACACCAGAGGTGTAGACAGAATGAGAAGCAACCTGCAGAAACTTGAAGAATGGTCAGGGTTTGGCAGTTGAAATTCAATGCAAAGAATTGCAAGATAATGCATATGGGGCACAAAACCCTGGCACAATATATCAGTTGGGGGTGAGGGATATAGCATGCACCAAGCAGGAAAGGGATCTTGGGGTTATCATCTCTGATGACCTCAAGGTAGGGAAACAGTGTGACAAGGCAGCAGGTAAAGCAAATAGGGTGCTGGGATGTATAGGCAGGCGTCACCAGCAGGAAAAGGGAGGTCATAATTCTGCTATACAAGACACTAGTGAGGCCCCACCTGGAGTACAGTGTTACAGTTCTGGAGACCATACCTATGTAAGGACATAGACAGGGTAGAGAAGGTTCAGAGGAGGGCAACAAAGATGGTGCATGGATTGCATCACAAGTCCTATGAAGACAGGTTGAAGGAACTGAACATGTACTCCCTGGAGGAGAGGAGGAGAGAGGGATATGATAGAGACATACAGGTATCTTACAGGGAGGAGCAGGGTGCAGGAAAACACTATTTTAAGTGAAAAGATGTTCCAGGACTAGAGGCATGGGATGAAGTTGGAGGAGGGCGATTCAGAGGAAACATGAGAAAGAATTTCTTCACAGAATGGGTGGTGGACAAGTGGAACACCCTGCCAGAGGAAGTGGTGGGGGCTGAAACAATCACGGAATTTAAGAATGCATGAGATAGACATAAAGGAATTCTGGAGGTCAGGGGTAAGGGGCAACAGACTTCTAGGAAAACAAACTGAACTTACAAGCTCAAATGGGCAGACTGGGTGGGCCATAGACCCTTATCTGCCGACACTGTCTATGTATCTATGTATCTATGTAATACATATGTTCAAAGCCCTAAAAAATGATTCAGGGAGGCCAGCATGGTGACCCCTTATCAACTAGCAGAGATCACAAGCACATATTTATTTATTTATTGAATTTTGATGACTGGGTAGGCCCACTGGGCCCCGGAGGTCCCTTTTTCAGGGGCGACCAGGGAGTTACAATTATTACAGGTAGCAGATGCAGTACACAAAGGTGATTTTCATGTTATATGCAAAACAGTCCTCATAGGTTTAAAACAGTAGGATTGTGGAAGACATACTTGCAGGGGGAACATAATAGTTACACATCGAGAAAACATTATGCTTAGTAATTTCAAGTTGTTGTTACAGTGTGCGCAGGGTTGGGGGCAGGAATCTGGCTTGGGTCATGTAGTTCCTTGCCTATGGGCTAAATGGGAGGGGACATGCTGACGCGTAAGTGTTCCACATCTGGCGTATGTTAATTCCTTGAGGTAGGTGCATTGTCCTACCGGAGTAGTGCTAAGTGGGTCAGGTGCTGTAGCATAGGCATTTGCTCCTTTCTAGCAAGTGAGACTTGAGTCTAGTTTGGAAGCAGGTGATTGACTCCGCTTCCCGGGCCTCAAGGGGGAGGTTGTTCCAGTTGGAAGGGGCTGCATGAGAGAAGGACACGGACCCGGCTTTTGTCCTTGCCTTAGGGACCACAAGGAAAGTTTGGCCTGAGGTCCGTAGATTCCGTGGGCTTAGTTTTACCCTTATGAGACCATTAAGGCTAGGGGGAGGTGTAGGACCAATTAGCTTAAAAGTAAGGCAGAGGGTTGGGTACATGAGGCGAGCTTCAAAAGACGGCCACCTGAGTCTTGCTAGGGACTCACAGTGGTGACTCCTAAGGTGGGACAGTGAGGCAAAGTGGACTATCTTGTTGTAAAAGGTCTGTAGCTTGCTAAGCTCTGTCTTGGCCACACCCTGGAGTACCGGGGCAGCATAGGTGAGTGTAGGAAGAAGTACGCTCGCCGCAATGGCTGCCCTAGCTTCTGGGATCAGCTGATCCTTTAGTCTGTAGAGGGTTCCGAGTTTACCATGGATGACCTTAGTGACTTGGTCAATGTGATTTTTTAGTGTGAAACCCTGGTCCAAGGTAAGTCCAAGGTATTTGGTGGAGGCAACCACTTCAAGTTTTTAACCCCTCCTGGACTTGAGTTGGAGGAGCAGTGACCTCTCAGGACCTAGGGTTCTGGGTCCAAACAGCATCACCTTCGTTTTGTTAGTGTTTAGGACCATTTTTTTCAAAGTGAGTCAGTCCTCCATCTGTAGGATGTCCCTTTGGAGGGCTGTCCCCAGATCTTTTAGGTTGTGGGAGGTTCTGTAAACGACCACATCATCCGCATACTGGATGACATTGCTGCTCCCACAGTGGGTATGCAGCTCATTTATAAAAAGTGTGAAAAGTAGGGGGCCGAGTATTGACCCTTGTGGTACCCCTTCTTTGAGTGGCAATAGGTCGGAGATATTGTCCTTCCACTTGACCCTCTGTGTACGTCCTGAAAGGTAGCTCTCGAACCAACCCAGAGCATGAGTGTCAAGGCCTAGTAAGCATATTTTTTGGAGTAGAAGCTTGTGGTTTACCAGGTCGAACACCTTGGAAAGGTCTATGAAGACCACGCATCTGTAGGCCCCTGTGTCGCTATTGCTCAGTACTTCAGCTGAGAATTTGGTTAGCCCGGTATCTGTCCCATGTTTGGCTCTAAAGCCGTGTTGGGTCAGAGACATTAGCCGGTGGGCTTCTAAGTATTCTCGAAGCTGGGAGTAAACTAGCTTCTCCTGTATTTTTGCAATGGCACACAGCATGGAGATAGGCCTATAGTTCCCTATGGGCTCAGTTGACCCACCCTTGTGTATGGGGACCATGTGAGCCTGCTTCCAAAGCTCAGGGACAGACCCATCCTTTAGGGACCTGTTTAACAGCCAGGTAAGGGGCTTAGCTAGTGCTGGGACTCCATTCTTAAGGATTCTAGTCTGGATGCCTTCAGGGCCCCCTGATCCTCTTGAGTTCAGAGATTTAAGGATGTTCAAGACCTCCTTTACCCTAACCAGCCTCAAGTGAAACAAAGGGTGGTCTACGTTTGGGGGCCCCTGTGCATTAGGCTTATTCCTGTTATCTGGGGGCCCAGACTTATATTCATCCAGGTTCGTGAAGTAGCTGTTTCGGGCCTCTGTGATGAGTGACCGATCTACTAGTAATTGCCTGTTGGCCTTGATTGGGCCAGGAGCAGTTTTTTTGTTCCCTTTGCTCAATTCATTAATGTATGACCAGAAGAACCTCGGGTTGCCTAGGTTAGTTTTTTGGAGATTGGTGATGTAGTCTTTTTTAGCTATCTTTATGGCTTGCTTGCATTGGTTTCTAAGGGCTCTGTAGCAGGCAAAGTCAGCAGGTAGCGTAGATCCTGAACTTTCTCCAGGCCTTGTCACGGGTGATCATCAAAGCTTTTAAAGAGGGCATGATCCACTTATAGCAGCTTCCCTTTACACGGTGGGTTTTCATTGGAGCTAAGAGATCAACGGTCCTCATGAGAGTTGTCTGGAAAAATTTAACAGCCTCCTCCAGGGTAGGTAGGTGTCTTATTGGACTCCAGTCAATGCCATCTAAGTAGCAATTGAATTGAACAGGATGGAATTTGGAGTAGTCCCTGGTGGTAATCACTCTAGGCTGGACTTTGTTCGCGCTATTCTTCCAAATAGTGAATATAGGCGAGTGGTCACTCAAGGCATCAGCCATGGTGCCTGCTATTTTTACATTTCTTGGGGTTGACGCCAGGACCCAGTCAATAGTTGAATGCCTCCCCGATTTATGGTTCATTCTGGTCAGTTGTGAGATAACTTGGGCAAGGTGTGAGTCATGTAATATGCCACTAATGGCAGACTTTGCCTCTTGGGCCCAGTTTAGATTGAAGTCACCCAATATGATAAGCTCAGATGCAGTTCCTACAACTGGGTCCTTCAGAAGCATCTCCAGAGAGTGGAGCGCATTGGTAGGGGGGCAATATACACAGCCTACTGTGAGGTGCTTGGCTCCGCCTAGTGTGAGTCGTGTGAAAATTGATTCTATGTCCTGGGTCCTGCCATGGGGCATGCTAACAACGGAGGATGTCAGCGTGTCCTTTGCGTATATAAGAACCCCCCCTTTCGAGGGTCTATCCTCTCTGTAGGAGGCATATCCAGAGGTAGCAACCTCATGATCCAGGATATGGAGCTTTTGCCAAGTCTCTGAGACTGCTAGGATGTCTTGTTTGTACAGTGCCAGCCACGCTTGAACTTCATCGATCTTGGGCCTAAGACTGCAAATATTCATGTGTGCCAACCTCAGACCCTTAGCTGCATACCAGGCCTGGTCTAGGGGGGAGGAAAGTGATACATTAGGCGTACCTGGTCCTGGGTTCGGTTGGATGTCCCCCGCCAATAGCATCAGAGCTGTGAACAAGAGGCAGAGAGTGAGGGTTGGGGTGGTAGAGTCATGCAGAGGGTTACGCTCCTAGTGATGAGAAGGGATCTATAAAGGATCCCTTTCCTTGAGAATTCATGAGCCACTAGAAGGGTGATGTTGCACCTAGGAGAAGGACAGTGGTAGTGTCTCGGTGCAAAATCAATTTGCATCTACATCAGAAGGCAAAATATGGCATGTTCAACCTGAGACAGCCCTTCTGGGAGGCCAGAAAAAGCCTGGTAACTTCCTACTTACCAGCTGAGAAAACAACAGGAACGCTTCAGGATTCTGGGGATCAAGGGTCCTAAGGGGATCCTTAAAACAGCCCCTCACAGCATCAGCCAGGCATTCCTGGACATTTACACAGCTCTTTACACACAGGAGAATACTCCTTCCTCAGAGGACCTGGCCACCTTCACACACCACATGCACTGGCTTGACTTAGATGACCTTCTCGAATACTTATCTCTGAAGATGTGTGTATTCAACCCCCTTCTGGGATCACCTAAGCAGTGACCACAAGTGCAATACCCGGAATGCTCTGTCCACACTGGACCTTGCTACCATGATTCAAACAAATACTCATATGAGCTGTTATTGCTGAGGTTATTATTGATGTGTTACTTTTAATAACTGTCGACAGTGCTTTATTTCTAAGGGGCCAGGATTACCAGTTCTTAACAGGTAGCTCCTTTCTCCAGTTCTCTACATACTGTATGTTGTAATGTTGTACATGCTGTTTGCATGACATTTCAAAACCAATAAAATTTTGATTTAAGAAAATTATGAGGTGGGGACATACAATCTCAGAATGGGGGAAAATACATCATTTTGGAATGAAGGACATGCAGTCTTGTAATGCGGTGAGGTTTCTCAATCACATAATGTGGCAGGGACACAATTTTTTAATGAGGGACCTGAAGTCTCAAATGTGGTGTGGATGTGCAGTCTTGGAATGCAGTTTCTGAACGTGGCAGTGACATGCAAACTTGAAATTTGTCAGGGATATGCAATCTAGGAATGTGGCATGGACCTGCATCTAGGAATTTGACAGGTGGAGCAATCCAACAATATAGTGGGGTGCACACTGTCAGAATGTGGCTAAACAGATTTATTTTGAATCTGGTGATACCTGTCACATTCAAAAACTGTACACAACCCACCACATCTAAAGATTGCGCATCCTTAATCAATCGATCAATCAATCAGTCAATCATCATTTATTTATAAAATAATGCTATTCCAAAACTATAGCGTTAGTACATAGCCGTAAAAACAGCTACACATATAAAAACATCTGCAGCAGATCAAATAGAATCAGGGAACGCCAAAGTACATAAATAAGTCTTTAGTGCAGATTTAAAGCTCTCCACTGTCAGGCACTGTTGAATCCGATGAAGTAGAGAATTCCACAGGGATGGGACCACAAATTCAAACTCACAGGCCCCAGGTGACTTTAGATGAACCCTGGGAATGTCTAGCAATCCCTCGTCAGTGAAGTGAAGGGGCTGGAAGGGGCAATAGAGATGAAGAAGATCTTGAAGATAACTCGGTCACTGTCCATGTAGGGCCTTATAGGTCAGTAAACCTACCTTAAAGGTGATCCGCCACGGAATAGGCAGCCAGTGCAGATTGCGCAGCACCAGCATGACATGACAGCTGCGAGACAGCCCAGTCAACAGCCTGGCTGCTGTGTTCTTCACCAGCCGCAAGTGACGGATATAAATCCCTGATAACCCTAGGTACAGGGCATTACAGTAATCAAGGCAAGAGGTTACAAAGGTGTGAACCAAAACTGGTAGGTCATCGGGCAGAACTAGGTGCTTGATCTGGGCTACATTCCTTAGATAGAAAAAGGCTGTCTTGACAATGGATGACACTTGATGTTTAAGCATCAATCTGTCATCAAGAATCACACCCAGATCCTGCACCCATTCAGAGGTCATCAGCTGGTGACCACTGAGCCAAAGCCCCGAGGCTCACCCCTCCAACAGCCCCTCTACCCAACGGCCCAGGTCCACCACCAAAACCTCGATGTTATCCAGATTCAACCTCAGTCAACTGGCATTCATCCAATCCTCAATCTCGGAAAGGCAGTTGTTAAAACTCAAGACTGTTTTCCCCAATCAGGCACAGAGGACAAGTAGTTTCATAGTTTCAGAGTTTGGAAACAAGTTCAGAAACACCATGGTCCATGAATGAACTTGCCACCATTCCATTTTCAAATGGTGGAACAAAAAAACGTTCTTTCACCCATAAAAATATCAAGACTACCTTTGAAGGATATCATATTTTCACTTTCAACCACATATCTGGGCAGTGTATTCCAAATGTTAACAACTCTTTGTGTAAACCACTGACTTCTTTTCACAGTTTTGTTATTTTCTCAAGCAGTAGGAGGTTATGTGACCTTGTGTCTTTATGATGCATTATACTCTTATTTAAACCTATTAGTTCAAATAAGTCTGGATTGTTGAATGCTCTGAATATCAGACATAGTTCACCACTCGTTATTCTATATTCCATAGAGTAAAGCTGTAAATGCTTTAATCTATCATGATATTGTAAACCTCTGAGGGTCGATATACATCTAGTGTTTTTTTTCTGAACTCTTTCTAGTCTATTTCTTCCCTGGACAGAATAGGGGACACAAAAAGGTGAACAATATTCCATATTGTAATATTCCATATTCCATAGAGTAGGGGAATTTCCCCAGTGTCCTGGCCAAATTTCCCTCATTCACTAAAAATACCACCAACAGCTTAATCTGGTTCAAGGTCAGTTGGTATTCATCTGTATCCCCTTCCCCTGGGTCATGCCTGAAAATAGGCAGGATTTGTCTAGTGCACTTACCCGGTCAACAAAAGCTAAATAAATAAATAAATAATATTCGGACATACAATTGTTGTATACAAGGGAAGAATAACTGCAGAGTCTCTGCTGCTTATGGATCTCAAGCTACAACATATGATTTTATTGCATTTCTTAAAAGTTATATCTGTATGGTAGTCAAACTTTAAGTTATTGGTAACCCAAATTCCTAGATCTTTTTCATTAGTATTAACTTCCAAAATAGAATTATTAATTTTATATTGATAATTTAGGTTATGAATTCCAAAGAGTATAACTTTACACTTTTTCTCATTCAACTGTAATTTGTGTTTGTGTGCATAATTTACCAGCTGGTCTAAATTATTTTGAAATATTTTGGCAGTTTCCTTATTATAGACTATACCACCCATTTTACAGTCAACTGTGAATTTGCATAACCAAGAGCCTGATGGAATTTGCATAGTGGATAAGAGGATGTTAAATAAAATTGGGCCTAATACAGAGTCCTGTGGAACTCCCCTTGTTACTTTTCCCCAATGTGATTTATAGCCCCTTATTGATACACATTGAGTTCTATTATTAAGCCAGGAGTTAATCCACCTTATTATATTTGGGTGTAGCTGGAGTTTTAGCAAATCTTGGAAAAGGATTTTAATAGAGATAGAATCAAAAGCTTTAGAGAAGTCGAGGAATACCACATCCATTGGCATTCCCTCATCCAAAGCAGCACTAATCGGTTCAAAAAAAGGATAGTAGGTTAGTCAAGCATTATCTACCAGATACAAAGCCATGTTGTGCCAAGTCTATTTGTTTTATATTTATTAAATGTTGTATTATATTTTTCTGTAATAATCTTTCAAATACTTTACCTAACACATATGTAAGGCTTATGGGCCTATAATTTTTGATGTCAAGTTTTTTTTCCTCCTTTATGAATTGGGGTAACAAAGGTTTCATTCCAAATTTTAATGGAATTCCCACTTTTCAAGGAGGCATTAAATATTATTGAAAGAGGCCAGCTAGGTGGACAATTAATAACTTCAAAAAGTTTACTGGTATACCATCAGGGCCAACTGAGCTATTAATTTTTATTGATGTAACTGTGTATAATATCAGGGGGGCTAAATATAGGATAATCAGATTGTAATACTGGCAATTCCACAAGAAATACCTCCTTCTCTCCATGTACACTTAAGAAATACTGATTAAATACAGAAGCCATATCAAGTTCAGTGCTTATTAGTCCAGTTTCTGTTAAAACTGGTCCCACAGTATTGTTGTTTTTATTCTTTTTCAAGGATCCAATGTAATTAAAAAATGTCTTTTTGTTATCTGCTATTGATGTAGCTAACCTTAATTCAGCTGTTTTTTTAGCATTTTGAATATTTTTTTAATGTTTTTCACAGATGTATTATGTTCTGATACATTATCAGTAGTGGTGTGTTTTTTCATCTTTTTATATAATTTCTTTTTATTCCTTATGATTTTTTTGACCTTTCTGGTCCACCAAACAGGGACCCTATGTTTATTCATATATTTAATCCTTACAGGTACCCAAGAATTGATACATTCAGTTAACTTGTTATACATTATATTCCAAATTTGTTCAGCTTCAGGATTTTCCAGCTCGCTCCTCCAATCCCATTGATCTAAACATTTTTTGATGCTTTGATAATCTGCCTTAAAGAACTCTATAAAAATGGTTAAACCGCAGGTAGGTTTATTAATTCTGATTTGTAGATCTAATTGAATTATGCTATGGTCACTGCTACCCAAAGGAGGTAATACATTTGGGCCAGTATAATTTGAATCAAGGTTTATGAATATCAAATCCAGTATATTGGACATTCTAGTGCCCTCATGTACCACTTGTACCAAGTTACCAAGGGTAATTATATCAATAAATTTGTTTTCTAGAGTCAATCAGTCACTTTATTTAACTAGGCATAAACACCATTGAGCAAGCTCATTTTCAAGGTGGTCCTGGGCATTAATACAATACAGTACAGTACACTTCATAAGATTACAATTATGGTGGACAGAGGTGCAAAAAGAGTACCAGCACATATTTGATTAGACCAGTCACTTAATGAAAAATTAAAATCTCCCATAAGTATAATGTAATTCTGTGTGACCATACTTTCAATTTCATTGAGGAAGGCATGAGTTTCCTCTGTAGTCAGACTGGCGGAGCGATAACCAAGGCCAATAATTATTTCTTCAGGTGTGGCAGATAACTTTACCCATATTATTTCATTATCATTAGCACTAATTTGAGCTGCTTCAATCCCATTAGGTTTCCAAATGTCCTTAATATAAAAGGCTACTCCACCCCCTTTTTTATGTTTATGATGTTTATTAAGCAGAGTGTAACCAGGGATTGTAGTACCCCATTCTTCCTCAGTGAACCAAGTTTCGGTTAAGCCACAAACGTCAATATCATTGTTGTTTTAAACCAAATTTAGTTCTTCTAATTTCTTTTTTAAACTCTTGGCATTAATTAGGTGTAATTTTAAGAATTTTAAGTCATCAGAATTTTTTGCAGGTCCTACAGTAGTAAGGGAAGGAGCTGGACAAGGAATAACATGTTGATCATGCCCTATTGGAGAGGAAGTAAAATTCCCTCTCACCCCCTTACTTACCAGTTTAAATTTTTGTAAATACAGTCATTTATACTTCCCAAGATAGCACTGCCTTTTCTATTCAGATGAAGCCCATCCCATGAGAAAAGTTCCTCTTTGTGTTGAAATGTTTCCCAGTGGGGTATACATTGAATATGCTGCTTAAAACACCAACCTCTCAACCAGTTGTTGAGAAGCTTGATAGTCTTATTCATCTTAACTGAGAATCTAGGTACTGGAAGTATTTCAGATATTACTATGTTGTTCCCCATTTCAATGATTTTATTTGTAATAGCCACAAACTGTTGTTTTATTTCATGAATGGTATCATGTATAATATTATTAACACCAACATGCACTATAACTAGTGCATTTTTATTGGTATACTGCAAAATATCTGGGATCGTAGGTGTAATGTCAGAAATGTTTGCTCCCCTGAAGCAAGAAAGGGTCCTATTTGCTTTGTTCTGATTACAAATTATCCTATCTAAATGTTTAACCATCAAGTCCCCTAGCACAAATATCTGTTTTGGGGTTGCTATCTGCTGTTGGTTATTAGTTTCAGTCTCTTTACTATGGAGACCGACATACCTTATATTATTACATTCAGATGGTATTTCATATTGAACTGATGTAGCATTTATTGAAGGAGTATGTAAAGAGGAATTAACTTCAATTTCTTGCAAATCAGGTTGGACTTTATTTAATACAGCAAAAATATTTTCTGTGAGCAGGGAAACATTTCCAGCCCTGCTTCCTTTTTTGGCTGCTTTTTCCTTTTTTATTGAGGACCACTCAGTCTGGTGTCTCCATATCATGTTCATCTCTGGAATGTTTTTTATTCATTTGGTTTTGACTTCTGGGAGTATTATTAAGTTCACAACCAGTAGTTACTACACCTCTCTCTCTGATCTATCAGTACCTGCTACACTGGGAATCAAAGATATTGGGTCCACAGTAGCAGGATCCATGTTGTTTAACCTTTCATGGAGTCTGACTGCCATTTGTTGTTGGATATTTTCAAAATACCTTAATCTACCATTGAAAAGCATTATTTCATTTTCAAGTTCTTCATTGTGTAAGCACTAGGCACATTTATATTCATTAGGTAAAGTTTTAGATTGTATTATACTATACATGTTGCAAATTGAACATTTAATCCCCACATCCACATTGATGGTCATTAAGGTTTGAAGCATTTTGAACCAACAGTCAGAGGCCCGTAACACCTTCATAAACTATGTAGGTAACAGATATTCGAGTGGGGACACACAATTAATAATGGCTATACCTGGAAATTTCACCTAACCTTTACCATGAAGCTATCTGAGAGGTATCTAACCTACCTTTAGTTTGTACCCGCAAAGTCCTGCAAAACACGCCAAACACGCGTGCCGACACGTGTGCCTTTGCACGTGTTTTAGCACGTGACAACGTGAGCTTGCCCCACTTGTGCTCATCCCATTCACAGCAGGGCTTAAATTTATATCAGCTCAGACCTGGAATGAACCAATGGGGTCACGGAACACTCATTCCAAATGCCTTAAAGATATAGGCTTGAATTAAAATTGCAAGTGAAATAAAATGTGCACCAAAGCTCCCCAATTAGTTTATATGGGAGTCAGAGTCCATGTATGAACAGTAGAAACTACTGTCCCTCTACCGGTTCAGAGAGCGGGGCTCACAGTGCTTCAATAAAGCATTTGTCAAATTGTGATAAATTAAAATACAAGCAAACTTCCCGAGCAGAGCAGTGTCTCATTCAGTGGAGAACTCTTGTTTTAAAACAGTATATTTTCTGAGCAGATCAGTGTCTCACCCAGGGGAATTGCACATCTAGTATTATCCACATAACAATGAAAACTCAGCCCATACCGCCTTACAATGTCTCCCAATGGCAGCATATACACTGCGAACAACATGGGGGAAAGTACAGAACCCTGCAGAACCCCACATGGCAGGGAGACCTTGACAGAGGAGTAAACTCCACAGACAACTCTCTGAAACCTGCCAGTGAGGAAAGAATGAAACCACCAGAGGACTGTACCAGACAGTCCACAGATTGACCACAGCTGCCCGACCAACACCCCATGGTCCACAGTGTCAAATGACGCTGAGAGATCAAGAAGAACCAAGATGGAATGGCTCCTCCGATCTCTTGCTGTAAGGAGATCATTGAGAACCCGAACAAGGGCTATCTTGGTACTATGCCATTTCCAGAAACCAGATTGGAGAGGATCGTAGATGTCGTGGATGGTCAAATGATCCTCCAGCTGCAGAGTGACCACCTTCTCAATAACCTTACCCACAAAGTGGGTAGTTAGCAAGACAGTCTGGGTCGAGCGATGGTTTCTTAAGAAAGGTACCATTACCTCCTCCTTCAGGGGGTCCAGAAAACACCCCAGAGTCTAGCAAACACCAGACTATCTCAGCAAGGACCAGGCCAGTAGTCTTAACACACCCCACAAGGAGGCATGTTGGGCCAGGGTCCAAACCACAGCAGGTCAGCCGCAAAGACTGGATAATCTTTACAACATCCCCAATCGCCGGCAGGCCAAAGTCAAACCAGGCAGACTGAGGAGCTGCCACCTTCCACTGATCACCGTCTGCACCATTGGGGTGTGCCGTGCAAATCTGAGACCTGATGTCAGCAACCTTATCGGTAAAAAAGCGAGCAAATTTGTCACACTTCCATTGCGACAATGCTCTCGAGACTGCAGACAGACTGGATTGTGCAGTCTGTTTACAGTTCGGAAGAGCTGAGCCAGTTGATTTTGTGCCGCAGCAATCTCCCTGGACAGGAACTCTGCCTTCTTATGGGAGATAGCTGATTGATAGTCCTTATAATGGGCAAACAATCTAAGTCTGTCATCAGCCAGGCCTGATTTTTGCCAGCGATGCTCCAGCCTTTGTCCCACTTTCCTTAGCTCTCTCAAGGTCCCATCAAACTAAAGGGACTGAGGGAGCTGGGTAAGGGGATGAACATGGACAGGAGTGAGGCAATCCAGAGCCCCAGTCACAGCATCATTATAACCCCTGACTAAGGTATGTGGGTCACCACTATTCCTCAGTAGCCCCGATAGGTCCAGCATTGCCAGTAGGCCATCGGGGATAAACCCCTTAAAGGGCGGTACTGGACCATCTCCGTAGGGGAAGACCTATACAAGGGGGCCTGGATATTGAACCTTATGGTGTTATGGTCCGACCAACTGACTGGCTTCACCACCAAATCAGAGGTCTCCATACCCAGAAGGAAGACTAGGTCCAAGGAATGACTGTGCCTATTGGTCGCAGAGGTAATCAAATGTGAGAAGCCCAGTGAATTCATCAACTGGAGGAAGTCTTGACCAAACTGTGAGAATTCATTGTTTAGCCAGGCATTGAAGTCCCCCAGCACCACTCATCTGGAGGACTCCAACACCATGTCAACGATGAAGTCTGCAACTTCCTGCAGGAATTGCTTCTCACTCCCGGGAGGACGGTAGACAAGGAGAATCCTGCACCCCACACCTGCACCCATGATACATTCGAAGGACCGAGTCTCCCCTACTGGCACCTCCACAAGGCTCAATTCCAATCTAAAACCAATGGCCACTCCCCAACCCCTATGATCCAACCTCGGGCGGTGTATCACCAAAAACCTGTCCAGAACTGCTGACTCCAAAATAGGGCCAGAGTTTTCATCCAGCCAGGTCTCGGTGATGCAGGCCGGGTCTGATGATCCAACAAGATTTGCCATCTCTGCTGTCTTGTTTTTAATAGACCTGGCATTGCATAACACCACCCGGGTTGGATGAGACCCTGAGGTCGACCGAGTCATCCGCCCACATACAGTGGAGCCCTTGGGTATGGGAACCAGACAGGGCAAACCCCTATCGGGAACCCATTTCACCCCAGGGTGTCTTCTAATCCCCACTACTCCAATCTGGCCTTTTGGTTCCACTCTCCCGAGAGGTCTGTGCCCCCCCCCCCGTACCTTCTCCTAACAATCCCCAATGCACAGCATCGAATATAAACCTCAGCGGGCAAATGAAGACAGTCAAAGGGACGGAGGCCCCGGAGCTCAACAGGAGAGTAGCGCCTGATGGGTAGAGACTACTGCCAACACATAATAAATAAACAAACTGACAAAATTAACCAAATAATTTAAGCAAACTAATAACAATAAATTAAAAATTCCCTTGCCCAAACATGTCTAAAACTTTCCAAATACAATTACAATACAATTACAAATAAATACACATAAAAATATCAGTGTGAATGGATTTTAACGATGGGTCTCTCACCCCCGCCACCACCATTTAAAGTCCAGACACTGTTCTCTCACAGCAGTGTATAAAAACTACAAATAAAAATGCAGATCAGAGGCCCTCTCACGACCGCACCAAAGAGCCACTTGAAATTAAGCCCATTAAGTCACCAGTACTTATCTCTTTTCCCTGGTCCAGATAATCAAGTGAAATTCAGAGTCTGAAAAGACATGCCACACAGTCCAGGCAATAAACAAATTCAACTGTCCCCTGGGAATGGGGCCGGCCCTAACTACAGTCCGAGCCCCACAGATAGCATTCAGGTTGCACACCAGTCCCCTCTCAAAAATCAGCAACTTGCTTCTCATCTTATTTCACCAAGAATCCAGGGAGGATGTGTAATCTCCCCAGCAGCAGCTGCCAAAGCTGAAAGGAACCCCTGAAGCCCTCACTGGTTTGGAGACGCCCAAAACTACCTCTCCCCAGGGTCAGGGCCCCAGACCTAGGGTGGCCCAATGACCACCCCAAAATCGCAAGCCCCCGGGGGAAAACAAAAACTTCACCCTCCAGTGTGCTTCCAACCAATCCCATCACCCACTGGGAGTGGAGACAGAGCACTTCTCCCCACTGCAGCAATGAGTCTCGGCCCAACTCAGTCTGCAGGCAATAAAAACAGATGCCAATCTCAGGCCAGCTCACCATCTCTTTCCGAGTCGGGCACCATTAAGGGGGAAGAACACATCCAAAGAAAATCCCAGAATGCTCTCCAAATGTCCCAATAAATCCACAGAGTCCTGGTAAATCCACAATTGCACAGTCTTGGTAAATCCACAAGTGCACAGTCAGGCGAAGCCACAATGTACAGCTTGTACTTCGAACCGACAGATAACCATTTCCGGGGAGAGAAACAGGGCTTAAACAACAGTCCACAGTAGCAGTAGTGGGGAAATGTCCAGATCCAAAATCGGAAAATCAAAACAAAACACAGTAAATACAAACTAAAACAAAATAAAACAGACTTAAGACAAAAATAACACTGAAAAATAAAACTACTACTGTTGCAGCAAACTCAAGGCAGACCCACGCCGGTCGCTATCTTGCAACATATAATCCCTTCCACATTCCTACATTGTGCATTCCTGCAACATTCTGATATTGGGTGTCACTGGTACATTCTGAAAAAGCACATCCCCACCACATTCCTAAATCGTCTGTTAATACCATATTCCAAAATTATGTCACTGCCACATTTCAAAATTGGCCATCACTGCCAGATTCCATCATTGCATTCCTGCACCACATTCTGCTATAGTGTGTTCCTATCACATTCTGAAATTGTGTTGCCCAGGCACATTCCAACACTATGTCCCTGCCACATTCCAAAATTATATGTCAGCAATCTATTTGTAAATGGTGTGTCCCCACCACATTCCGAAATTGTGCATCCTTGCCAAATTCAGACATTTTTTTCATTCCAGTCATATTGAAGCATTGTACATCCCAGTCACATTCTGACGTTGAGTGTCCCCACCATATTCATAAATTATTTTTTCCAGCCATATTCTGGCATTGTGTGCTCTTGTCACAGTTTGAAAATGTGCATCCCTGCCACATTCCAAAAATGCATCTTTCCACTGAATTCTAGTGTTGTGTCACTCCCTCCTTTCAAAGATGCATGTCCCTGTTACATCTGAAAATGCACATCCCACTGCTTTCTGTAACTGGGCATCCCATTCTGAATGCATGTCCCTGTCACATCTGAAAATGCACAACCCACTGCCTTCTGTAACTGGCGTCCCATTCTGAATGCATGTCCTGTCACATCTGAAAATCACATCCCACTGCTTTCTGTAACTGGCGTCCCATTCTGAATGCATGTCCCTGTCACATCTGAAAATGCACAGCCCACTGCTTTCTGTAACTGGGCATCCCATTCTGAATGCATGTCCCTGTCACATCTGAAAATGCACATCCCACTGCCTTCTGTAACTGGGCGTCCCATTCTGAATGCATGCCCCTGTCACATCTGAAAATGCACATCCCACTGCTTTCTGTAACTGGGCGTCCCATTCTGAATGCATGTCCCTGTCACATCTGAAAATGCACATCCCACTGCTTTCTGTAACTGGGCGTCCCATTCTGAATGCATGTCCCTGTCACATCTGAAAATGCACATCCCACTGCCTTCTGTAACTGGGCGTCCCATTCTGAATGCATGTCCTGTCACATCTGAAAATGCACATCCACTGCCTTCTGTAACTGGCGTCCCATTCTGAATGCATGTCCCTGTCACATCTGAAAATGCACATCCACTGCTTTCTGTAACTGGGCGTCCCACTCTGAATGCATGTCCCTGTCACATCTGAAAATGCACATCCCACTGCTTTCTGTAACTAGTCCCATTCTGAATGCATGTCCCTGTCACATCTGAAAATGCACATCCACTGCTTTCTGTAACTGGGCGTCCCATTCTGAATGCATGTCCCTGTCACATCTGAAAATGCACATGCCACTGCTTTCTGTAACTGGGCGTCCCATTCTGAATGCATGTCCCTGTCACATCTGAAAATGCACATGCCACTGCTTTCTGTAACTGGGCGTCCCATTCTGGATGCATGTCCCTGTCACATCTGAAAATGCACATCCCACTGCTTTCTGTAACTGGGCGTCCCATTCTGAATGCATGTCCCTGTCACATCTGAAAATGCACATCCCACTGCTTTCTGTAACTGGGCGTCCCATTCTGAATGCATGTTCCAGTCACATTTTTCGGACAGACAGTAAAATCAAGGTTATAAAATGGCTTGTAAATTTAGTAACTTAGAGATTTCCTTTTTGGTACGTGGCTTACTGAAGACATGCAGATCCTAATTCTGAATTTATTGAGGTGAAAATGTTGGCTGGATCCCCTCTTTAACAGCACAGAAATGATTATTGAAAGAGTTGAGTTTTCAGCACCTTTTCAAATGCCTCCACTAATGTACCAGTGTTTAGATCAGTGGGGAGGGCACTCTAGCCTAATGGCACAGCTACAGAAAAAGCTCTATTCTTAGACTGCTTCAGCCTAGATTTAGGTATAGTCAAAAGGCTACCTTCAGTGGAGCAGAGGGGGCAGCCCAGAGCATTCAGAAGTTACTCATGATTGGGGGGGTGGTATTTTTAGGAACTGGGCAGTGAATATAATATAATTTTTGGTGAACCAGCAGCCGGAGCCCTTCTCTGGTTCTGGCATAGTATAAAATATAAAATTATATTTGTGATGCTGGAGCCCATCCTCAGTATCCCACTACACAGTTACACACTCTGACACACACACACACACACACACACATACACACACACACACAGGCAGTCACACACACACAGGCAGTCACACACACACACACACACACACAAACACACACAGGCAGTCACACACACACGCACGCATACACACATACACACACACATACAAACACACACACACAGGCAGTCACACACACGCACACACACACACACACATACACACACACACACAGGCAGTCACACACACACAAACACACACAGGCAGTCACACACACACGCACACACACACACACACAAACACACACAGGCAGTCACACACACACACAAACACACACAGGCAGTCACACACACGCACGCATACACACACACACATACAAACACACACACACAGGCAGTCACACTCACACACACACATACACACACACACACAGGCAGTCACACACACACACACACAAACACACACAGGCAGTCACACACACACACACACGCACACACGCACACACACACACAAACTCACACACATACAAACACACACACGCCCACACGGAGAGCCACATAGACACACAAAGATACACACACACACATGTACACGTACACCCACTCCATTGAAACCAACACCAGAAGCCCATCCCTGAAGTTGGCATATGATGCATCTTGTCACTCCGCTACCACAAAAAGAAACTTTGGTTTGAAAATAAAAATAACAGCATTTTCATGATTAAGATGCAGCTGAAATAGAGATTATCGCATTTCAGTGACAAGGTAAAGTGTTGCCACCATACTGTAGTTCGGGGTGAGTAAACATTTCTATTTTCTGCTACTAGTAATTTGCTTAAGAAAGTGTATTTATTTGAAAGGAACAGTGTACTGTATAAGAGCAGCGTCACCAATATTATATGTCAAATCAAGCACGACTTCAGAAATTGTTTCAAGGTGCAGTATTTGTAAGACACCATCCAGGTTTTGTCAGCAATAATTTTTTATCTAGCACAAACATCAACATACACAATTTTCATTTCATTTTTTTTCAGTCCTGAAGTAAGATACAGGATTATTAAGTTTTTTAAAAATCGTTTTTGCTCCTGTGCCAAGCCTGCCATGAAAACATTAAGGGCTATATATTCAAAACTTTGCCCCAGGGCTAAATTTGCACTGCCTGGGGGGCAAACTTAGCCCGGAGCACAAAGCAAGCCATATTCAAAAGGAATAGCACAGGGCAAACAGCTTCTGAATATAGCAAGGGAATGAGGCCGGGCAAACTGGGCTGGGAGTGCAGGGCAAACTTAGCCCTGGCATAAGACAGCTCTGAATATGGCAACCAAGAAGTGCAAACCACAACAGCAACACAGTGCACTGCGATGTGAAGGTAGGTAGAGGTGAACTATGTGGCCAATGTGCATGCCAGCAAATGCATGGACCCAGTACAGCTGCAGGCAGCAGTGTATGTGGAAGTACAGTGTGCAAAACTGTAAAATGTTCCCCAAACTGTTTGCGCAGTGCTAGCAAGTTTGTGTAGGTTTAGTGCAGGGCTAAACCGTTAGCCCGGTGCAATCACTTTTGCCCAGCGCTAATCTTTGCCATTTTCAAAAGTGACATGCAAATGAGCCTACTAAGGTAATCTCTGGGCAAACATCCAAATTAGCATATCATTATGGCCTGATTTGCATGTAGTTTGCACTGGGCTAACGGTTTAGCCCTGCTCTAAACTGATGTGAATGGGTTAGCGCTGCACAAACAGTTTGGGGAATATCATACAGTTTTGAACACTGTACTTTCACATGCACTGCTGCCTGCAGCTGTACTGGGACAACATGGCATAGGCACAGATGGTGGTGGTGCTGCATGCAACTGTCACACTGTAGGTCATGCTACAGTGCACAGCAGACACTACAGTAGCAAGGAGGCCAGTAGTGTATGGACACAGCAATGCCTATGGTGTGTAGGGCAGTGATGATGACTGCACTATACACAGTGAGCGGCCCAACCTGCAGGTGTTTACTGACAGTGGACATTATTGTTACACTGTTGAGTGACCCACAGATGCTGCACCTCTGGCATGGGATGCTCACAGTGACATATACATGTCCGGCTTTGTGTGCTGTGGCAGTTGTACAGCTGTGCGGTATGTGGCCGGGGGATATATTATCAGAAAGGTACACTGGTGTTGGGGTAGTCCCAATACTGGCCCATGTGCACTGCATGATGTGTCCCAGCTTTGTGGCCACACCTGGTCTGTGGCACAGCCTGGCCACCCATACACTCTCCCCTCAACATCCTCCATGCCCACAGTGCTGCATGTTTGTGCTGGCATCTGTTGGTGTACACAGAACAGTGGTCCACAGGTGTGTGCCATATGGCACAGGTGTGTGCCATATGGCCACACTGCCATGCTGTCCACTGGTGGCAGGGTCACCACTTACTGCCTGGCATGGCTGGGATTGGTGGCAGATGATGGCATCATTGTGATGCCATCAGTTAGCAGCATGTTTCCTCTATGTTTGGCCTTGTCTATGTGTCATATTTATTTGTTAGGGTCACGCAAAGCCGCGCAAAAGCCACGCAAACACTGCGCAAAGTTGATTGCCCAGGGTTAAGACAAGCTTTTCCTGGGCGGTAATGTGCACTGCCCTAAGTGTCGCGGTAGTCACGCAAAACCACTTAGTGCGGCGCTAGTCGCTGAATATAGCATTGTGCCTGTATTCAAGTCAGTTTGCCCCTTGCATACATTATGATTTTGCCAGGCGCTAATGCAGTTTGCCTGCACTATTTGGCCTTTTGAATATAGCAGACCCACACTAATCCTGCGCTAAACCTGTGCAAATGTTTTTTTGCCCGGCGCAAAGTTTTGAATGTCTGGCATTAAATGTCTTGCTAGAGTGTTGCGCTGTATACCATCAGAAACATGTGGCAGCACCATCCTGATTCATTTACAGTATGAATCTAGAATGTAAATTCCACAGGTAGCCTCTGCAGAAGAGAATTTTATAAATTGTGAGTGGTGGCCGCCATTAATGACTTGAGTTATTAATTACACTAGTAGCTATAAAAATTGTGGTTCAAAATATCTGAGAAAATTAAAAATACACTCAGGATGAATCTAAGGATTTTAGAAATAACATTTTTCTAAAAACACTGTACAATGACATCATTTCTGACTAACAGATATTGCAGCTTTAACTTGATTATCCATGTCTGGCTTACAATACATTTCCACAAGCTTTGCTTAAAGGAACACTGTAAACCCTTTTTTGCATCATATTATTCTTAGCTGGAAACCCACATTTCACAATTGTTTACCTTTTCTTTAAATCTTAGATGTTGCTAGTTGGTTTATTTACTTCCTTAGTAGAACTGAAATGC
Source organism: Neoceratodus forsteri (assembly GCA_016271365.2). Lineage (NCBI taxonomy): Eukaryota > Metazoa > Chordata > Ceratodontiformes > Ceratodontidae > Neoceratodus > Neoceratodus forsteri. Next base: position 34,018,109 of record CM028129.1, read on the forward strand.
ATGCTAAAAGTTAATTCTACCCAACCTTGTCTTGTGTTTAATTCCTTGCTCTGCTTTTATTGAATACTTCCAGAATGTTAGGAGCCCCCCCCCCCAAACAATGCAGGCACTCTTACTGCACTAGTGCCCTCTCACTGAATCCTTAGTGGACCTGCGTAGAGGCTAAATTGAGCTCAGAGTATTACTATGTCTAGAAAAGATGCAGATGGCGTGATCAAGGACTGTTAACACCTTTTTTGTGGTGACACCAATGTGATTGGCAACCTGATTTTACTAATAAAAGGAAAAAAGAAATCAGAATCCAGTGACTTTAAAAATATTGTGATTTTATTCCTTATTACAACATAAAGACCCTCATATTCAGAGCTGGCCATACGTGCAGTGCAGCCTGTAGTACTGTGCCAATAACAGCATATGGACAGTTCTGTGCTATATTCAGCCAGTCAGTGTGCTCTGTTTTTATCGTGCATTAATGGTGCATGCTAACTAACTGAATATTAGACAATGTTGGCACAGCATTAAGTGTGTATGGGCTGTGCTGACATGGCCCAAGGCTTTACATGACCACAGGAGATGATGCTGCCCAAAATGACATTGTGCCAGGGCTCCTGTGGGCCATGTTCAGCCTGGGCATGTAAATGAGTTAATTTAGCATACGAGACACTAGGGCGCCATCTGCATGCCCATCATGGGCCCATTTTCATGGGTCCAGCAGAACCGTAGTGCTGATGCAGTGCAGCAGTGGTACCACCATTCCTGCTAGTCTAGTGGACCCATTATTTGATCACCCCTGTCCTCAGTGGTACATTGTATCCTTGGTAGTCTAGTGGAACCCTCTCCCCCAGATTGCCCCAGGTCCCAAGTATGTCAACATTCCTAGTAGTTCCCCCCTACCAAATAGCACAGGCCCCTCTCCTAATTGACACTGTCTACCTGTTGAGGACCCCCACTCCACATTGCTGGTAGTCTAGTGGACCCCCTTTCCTTGATTGCCCCTGTCATATGATAAATTCAACCCCCCACCCCTCAGTTGCCACTGTCCTCAGTGGTTCACTATATCTCATGTATTCTAGTGGAACCATGTCCCCATAGGCACTCCAGGTCTCCGAGGTGTTGGTGGTGGATCTGCATCACCGAACAGAGGTGTTGGTGGCTGGACAACCTTCTGGACTTAGTCTCGGAGGTGTCCAGCTGCCTTCCTCTGAATGGATGTGAAACCTGGGGGTGGTCATTGATGACAGGTTGACACTGTGTTCGCAGGTGTCAGCAGTTATCAAGTCCTCATTTTACCAACTCAGGAACATCACCGGGATTAAGCACCTTGTTCCATCCGGTGATCTTCCAACATTGATACATGCCTTTGTGACCTCGCGCCTAGACTACTGCAACTCCCTGTACTTAGGGCTGCTGGGGGTTGATGTCCACCGCTTGCAACTAGTGCAGAACACTGCAGTGTGGTTTTCGGCCTTCTGACCTTTAAGGCCCTGCATGGACAGGACCCAGGCTATCTGCAAGAGCTTGTGTTGCCTTACTGCTCCAGATGACCACTTTGCTCAGCTGATGAGGGGTTGTTAGCAATTCCCAGGGTATGTCTTAAAACATCAGGCACCCTTACTTTTATGTATGTGGTCCTGACCCTGTGAAATTCTCTACCTCGTCAGATACGCGAGTGCATGACTGTGGAGAGTTTTTTAACAGGGCCTTGAAGATCCATTTATGATATCTTGCCTATGAAGATAAATTATATTTGGACTGTTATTTATTAACCTGCTGTATGTGAATTTTATGTTTTTATTAATTGGATTTTATCTGTTCTTAAAGCTGTACAGTGCCTTGCTTGTAGAAAGGTGCTTTAAAAATAAAGTTATTATTAATATTATTGTTATTATTATATTGAAATCCCAGGGGGGCTAGCACCCTCCCATTGAGTGCCACCAATCATGCACTCCTGATTGACACTCCCATTCACCCACCTGCAGACAATCCCCTGTCAAGCGCTCCCTCACTTTGGCCATCACTCGCCTGTACCTCTGTGCTCAGAGTGATGGTTGGCACAGCCCTCCATGCACCTCTTCAGCCATCATATGACAGTCACAAAGCACCGTCACAAGTACTGTACTTACTCGAGGTCACACTCTGTGACTGTAAGATGGCAGCTGGCTGGAGGTGAGCAGAGGGTTGTGCCAACCACCACACCGAACACAGAGGTAGGGGAAAGTGATGACTGAAGTGAGGAGGGTGCTGGGCCATATGACAGGGGCAATCAGGAGAATGATGTCCATTGGACTACCAATAATACAGGGTATCACTGATGTCAGGGAAGAAAGGAGTGGCAGGTCCACTGGATACTGAGTGGGTTGCTGCAGGACAGCTATCCTCTGTTTGGGGTGGGGGAGGGCTTGCCTTAGTAGTGCATTAAGATGGTTTAATTGGTGGGGAGAATATCACTTTCCTGAGGCTGTTTAGCACTGTCAAAATGATTTGAATATACTGCTGCTCCATCATGCATGAGGGACTCCCTCATTTGCATTGGTCAAATGGTGTGCTTAGTGCAATTAGGCTGCTGGGTTTGGGCAGCACGCAGGGGACCTTTGAATATGGACCCACCTGGAGTGTGGCACTAATCTAGGCTAGTGCAGGTGTTAACTTGGTTGGTCCAGTGCTAACCTTTTGAATACAGGACCCTATGCCCTTTGATACAAAGTCTAGTGCATGGAAATGTATATTACAATGACCCAGCATACACTTCATCCGCATATAATCATTATACTATATAAAAAACAATGCAATGTATCAATTACCCTCTTTCTCAAATACAGCTATTGTACTAAATTACAATAAATCCTGGCAATATTTCTCTTATAATTTAATGATGTTCTGGTTTTAGTAAAAGAAAAACTGTTCTTCATACATCAGCATACTATGAGGTAAGTAAACTATACAGCTTACTTTTAATAGAGGGGGACATAATTAGATAACAGTGGTTGATGACTACATTTTATACATCGGCAACAGACTATCAGAAAGCTCTTTCCAACCAGAATTGAAAAGATCCTGGTTAAATAGTGTCTATTAGCCTTTAGGACTGGAAAAAATTAGCAAATTATGATTTTGTGGAATATTTATGAAAGTCTGTGAAATTTCAGAAAATTTGTGAAAGTTTCTGAAATTACCTAATTAGTCCTATCTCAATCAGATTTATACATCAATATCTACAATTTGGCATGCATACTGTTTGCAAGAGGCCCTAAAAGGATGACATGTTTCATGATATTTGCTTGAGGGGAGAGGAAGTTAAAGAGGCTCACATCTGACAATTTATTATTCATGTGAAATTTTCTGAACATTTTTCTGTGCATACAACTAAACCACCTTTGGAGCTAGATCATTGAATATTTATATGCATGCTTTCTTGAAGGAGTCATATAGCTAAACAGAAAGGTAATGTGTTGTCTAAATTGTGAATTATAGGAGTTTAACATTTCACACTTTATTTTTTAAGATGTGTGAACATTTTCAAAATATTTGGATGTTAATAGCTCCACTGCGATTGCAGGTACACACTCAAGATTTGGTATTCGTACAAAAGTAAACATGTCCTGGAATCTGATTAAGCTACATAAGTGTGGCTTAGTAGGTTAAAATTGATTGTGGATACTTTAGAAAGTACTAACTAGAAACCTTTACCAAAAAATTCATGGATGCATAATAGGTAATGCCACTAGAATGCCACTTGTGGAATTTAACGTTCACAAAGTACTTATCACCACTGAATCTCCTTACTTGCACTAGCATCATGGCCCTTCAATACCCCTCCAACACTCCTGTGACAGTGATCCATCATGGCTAAAGATATCTAGATTCTTTTGTTACAATGGCCATCACAGCAAACTGGAAGGCTTGAAGCTAGGCATCATTTGGTGGCACTATTTTCAAATAGTAAGAATATACATCGTTATCTAGAGCGCTGTTAAAGACTCAGCTGGTGGCATTGCACAAAAGCAATGCTGCACGTGCATGTGCTTCCACAAGTCATTATGCTAGTGAGTGCTAGTGGTTAGCTACCATATTGCAAGTATTTAGGCTAGTGCACAGTGATGTCCATGACTATTGTAAATGCTTTTTCACTCAAGACAGTAATCTGACACTTGGTACCACTATGCTGTTACTATGTAGCCTCCTATCAATACTACCTTATTGCCACGTTACCCATTCTTTACCTTCTTCTACAATGGCAACTCATGTGTATGACTGGGCAAACACTGGTTGTTAAAATGGACGACATGGCAATTGCACTGTGTATCTGCTAAAGTTACATAACAGATATGAATGTATTAGAAATGTATTGAATTTCTCTTATGACACAGGAATGTTCTATTGTAGTATGGTACAGGTATGTCATGTCTCCTGTTGATATCCTTTGTATACATATCTTCGGTTAACCTATCTGTTACTGAAATTGAAAAACAATAAAATCTTTCATGATAAAAAAAAGTGTGTGACTGGGCAAAATGTATGGACATGGCTTCAATAAAAGTATCACAACATTCCACAATTTCAAAAAAACTCATGAAATCCAATTGTGATCACTGTTGTTATTTTGGAATCTTTGGCTGCTTATAACTTGACCAGACTTTGAGCAAGAGAGACTGGTGAGTTGACACTCACAACCTCTTTCTTTTCTGTATTGGCTTCTCTCCCAGCCAGCAGCTCATCCTTAGGGATATACTGTGTTCACAGGGATATACCCTGATCTGGCTGAGCCCAGCCATCAGTCAGTTAGGTACTGGCTTTTTCTCCAACATTTTTCCCTCCCATCTCCCCTGGTGGGGACAGTGCCTCTGCCAGCCTCACACAGCCACAGCTTCCCTTGTTGCAGAAACCAGCTCCCTAGCCCAGCCACAGGGGTCACTGTATTGGTGGAACCCACTGCCAACTTTCCCTGGCCATGATGAACTGCCAGTGCCAAGTGGCAGCTGTCACTGCCATTGTCTGCCTCCTCATAGAACTTCTGGGCTCACTTCCAAATCTTGATAATCAGTATGGCAGAACGACACTTTGCTACCAGGTCATGGGGTGCTGCAAAGCCTAATCTTTAGGATCAATGAATCTAACCAAATAGTGACATTCTGTTTTCTAATTTTAAAGTCATAGGGGCTTCAAATTCTACAGTTTACATAATTGTGAAATGTCAATTTAAAATTTCTGAATATTTGAAGGCCTAGAACTGAGTCATCTTTACAGGCAGAGATCTGAAACTCAAAGAGCTGCTGACTCCTCAAAGAAAACTTTGAAAAACATAATATCTAGGTAAAGTTTAGCTTGCAGGCTATATGTATTCAATATATTTCTCCACCCCATTACTCATTACTGCAAAATGTGCATGGAAACATGCTCTGTATCCCTTAGAATTCATCTGCTTCTTTAGCTTACTCCCTACTTCATGTCATAGTCCTCTGTTGTGACATCACAGACTATTGCCATAGGAGCCATTGTGATGTCACAAAAAGAGCATTATGACATTAGGTAGGGAGAAAGCAATGAGAATAGATTAACTCTTCAGGAGCAATGGTCCTGTTTACATGCATATGGCCTTAGTAATAAATAATGGAGAGGAGAAATGCAGAACTAATGTGAAATACAAGCTGAACTATGTCTAAATATTATGTTTTGTTAAAGCTGTCCTAATGGCATTAGTTGCTCTTTAATATACTTCTGTATGGACCTTAGTAAAGTCATCATCCCAGTTTGTTGCACTTTGGACACATACTGGTAGATTACATCATTCTAAAATGTAATTTTATAATTTCTAAACCTTGGAGGCTTATAGCTAAGTCATCTTTACAGATATAAATATATGTAACTTGGTATGGTTCTGTAAGACCTTGGGTCATACCACACTTGGTGCACTTTGAACAAATACATTTTAAATTAGAGGGACATGACATTTTTTTGTTATTCTTTGATAACTGGGTAAAACCCTTTAGGCACAAGCGCCTGTTTTCAAGAATAACCCAACAGCACCAGGGAGGTTAAGTGACTTGCTCAAAGTCACACAGTATGGAAGTGAAGGGTGTGAGAATCAAACATATGTCCGCTAAATGTTCAAAGTCATTCACAACTTGTTGTTCAAACCTCTGGGCTATACTTCCAGCCCCAATGTTGGTGAAATTTCACAGAAATCTAGATTTAGTATTTGCTGTATTGGTTCTTGCAAGAACAGATCCAGAAGCAAATGATTTGATACCTTTTAATAGACCAACATAGATGTAACAACAAGAACAAAGTACTCTAGCTTTCTGATCAATCAGTCCTTCTTCATAAGCGTAATGGCAGTTATTTAGAAAAAACAATGCTTTTAACAGCTAGATCATGCGGAAAAAACATAAAAAATCTACATTGGTTTAAAATACTCATTTAAAAAATACAGATGTTGTCAGAGAAGATTAACAGTACCATGTTACCTTCATCTGGGAGTGTCCCAGGGTCAAAGGTGCTTGGTGCAAAACACATACAAAGAATCCTACTGCATATAAATTGAATTGACATAGGATAACACTGCTGGAGCAGACGACTCTTAAATCAAGCTCTGAGTGTCCTTTATGCACAGTAATACTCCTTTATGTACAGTAACAGGCTAGGTAATCTGAATATGGCACAATGGAATCAACCACACTTAATATTTAATCTGGGTAGGGGTTGTTTTTCAGTAATCACATTCTTATACACACTGTAACACTCAGAGCTTGATTCTGCATAATTCTGTGATCATAGTTTCATGGGATAATATTTCTTGGATGTATTCCACAAACTTTGTAAGTGTGTAACATCAAATTATGTGGTCAAATTTGGTCAGAAGTGCACCCATTTAGCCTTTTCCACCTGCCTAAGGCTAACTTCAGCCATGATTAGTGCTAAGGACAGCTAAACTTAATGTTTTTGACATTCTGAAATTTTGCAAGTCATGTTTTGTAGATCATGGAGTTGATACTGTGGATCATACTGTTCCGTGGAACTTTCCAGAGATCCCATTGGTGGCACTATGTGTTGCATTCCACAGGAAAGTATACTGTGTGACTCCTTCCCTTGCTGCAGACCTTGTGATTAATTCTCAAAGCTCCCAGTACAGTGCAAAGGGCTTGTACCACAATGAATGGCGTAAAGTGCATTTAAGTCAAATGATATGCCAGGAGTGATTCACAAAGACAGCCTGCATCAGCCATGAGCTTCCTACACTAAACAGGACTTGTGCTACCTGTGTACCACAAAAGGGGCTGCAGCATGGCACTAGTGGACAAGTGGTGGACGCAAGCAGCCACATCCCTCAAAGTGGGATTCTCAAAACTCTCTTAGAGGGAGAAATTCTAAGTATCATTAGACCAGCCAGGGCTGGTATAAAGGTACTTAGTAATAATCCTCTGGTAGAGTTTAGCACTGTGTGGCAATGTTTCATGGTCTCCCCTCACAAACCCTGCTCCACCATTACTTGTATCACATATCCCTGGTGATCTAGTGAACCCCCCCAAAACCCCAATCCACCATTTATATTACATATCCCTGGTGATCTAGCAGACCCCGGCCAAGGCCCAATACACCATCATTTATATTACATACCCTTGGTAATCTAGCCCCCCCCAAGCCCTGATTTGCCATTATTTATATTACATATCCCAGGTAATCTAGTGGACCACCCCCAGCCCTGATCTGCTGTTATGAAATATTAACTCATCCCTAGTGGTCTACTGGACCCCCACCCAAGCAAGCAGTGTCCCACCACCCCACTCACCTCCCATCCTGAAACCAAGCCAGCGACTGGCACAGCCCACTGCTCACCACCACGGCCAGCCACTGAATACACTCTCAATGAGTGCTGTACTGTAGTTGTCACTCAATGAGCACATAATGAATACACTACAGTGTTCATTGAGAGCTCAGTCAGGGGCTGGCCATGATGATAAACAGTGGGCTGTGGCAGTTGCTGGCTCAGTTTCGTGATGGAGGAAGCAGGGTAGTGGGACACTACCTGCTGGAGTGGTGTGGTGAGGATCCACTAGACTACCAGGGATGAGTAAATATTTCATAACAGTGGATTGGGGCTTGGGGGCACTAGATCACCAGGGATATGTCATTTTAATAACAGCAGATTGAGGCTGGGGAGGTCTACTAAATCAACCGGGATATGTAATTTAAATAATGGCAGATCGAGGCTTGGGGGGGGTCCACTAAATCACCAGGGATATGTAATTTAAATAACTGAGCATCAGGGCTTGGGAGTGAGTTCACTTGATTATCAAGGACGTGTATTTTAAATAACAGGGAATCGGGGCTTGGGGGATCCATTAGATCACCTGGGATAGGTAGACGTACATAACAGGGGATCATGATTTGGGGGGGGCACTAGATCACCAGGGAGTTTTGCAGGTATTAACAGGAATCAGAGCTTGGGGTGGTGCTGCTAGCAGCCAGGGACATGCTAGAACAGTGCACAGCTGCTTATGTGGTTCATGACTTGGGCTGCCACAAGTTGTAGGACTTTGGCACCGGGAATCTGTCCGATTAAGAATTGGATGCAGGGTCCCTGGTGCACCAAGCACTGATGCAAGCTTCCTTTTGATGCAGCTAGTGACAGTCTAAAGCCCTTTTGGGAATTGGGCCACTTGTCTGTTTTTGTGAGGGAAATATCTGCTCTACAGTTTCAGTTTCTGAACTCTTTTCAAAACATTCAAAACCTTTTATTTCTAACAAAGCTGTACAGCAGTACTGCACCACCACATTGACAGATTTGTGTGTGTGGGTTTGACTCTGCTTGACTGCTGTCTTTCTGTGTTTTGAGTTAGTTGTTCTGAGCTGTAGCAAATGCTGAACTATGGTTAGTAGTGTGGAAAAGTCAGACACATTGCCTGCCAGATTCCAGCTATTCCATGAGACAGCTTCTGCTGATGCATTAGTACAGTCTGGGTAGTCTTCTAGTTGTCTATATTTTTTCTATTATTTTACTAATTTGGGAGATAATGTGAGACTTCTACATTCCAACAGGTATATGTGGTGCCAGCATTTATTATTTCTGGAGTTCAATTTGTTTTTGCCTTTTTTGCACATCTCTGAATGTAGTGCAGCCAGCCAGTCACTGAGTGTGCACACTACTGTGTAAATCCTGTTAAGCAGAGTATTGCAGTGTTCTGTCTGCAGTTGTGTCACCAAAGAAGTGATGGTAATTTTTCAGTAATAAAAAAGGTATAAATAAAACAAAACATGAAGATGAGTGGCAGTGGTAGAGGCTGTGGGCTCGGGGCTTGGTGTGAGATGAAGGGAGGTGAAAGGGATGCTGGTGGTGTGAGGTCTAGTGGCAGGCGTGTGAGCATGCAGCCCATGCATCCAGCACAAAACACTGTGTCAGAGGGGGCTACAATCATTATTATGCAAATGTCCCAGTCACAGAATGGGTCATCTGTGGTTGAAGAGGAATTTGAGTATGCGACACAGCAAAGAGTTCTAAATAAGGGTGTGACTCAGGAGCAGCCACATTTTGCAGAAGAAGTTAAGGAGGAGGCATGGGAAGTAGTATGTGAGGGAGTGGTGGAGGAGGAGGAGGAGGAGCAGGTGTGTTCCCAGGAACTAACCACCGAGGACTTGGTATGGGGCAAAGAATGCAAGCAAGGCCAGTAAAGAGATTAAGGGAGTTTGAGAAATGGAGAAATATGACATATAGACAGGGGCAGCAGTGCATTTTGTTCTGCTGTAAATGATACACTGCTGGATGTTGACTGGAGCCAGAGGAAAAGACCCATAAAATATTTACTGCCATGTCCTTCAAGTTCAGACAGTGAATTTGTCGATGAGCTGGAGGTGAATGAGGAGGTAAACAGTTTTAGTGCCATGTCCCAAAAAAAGTGTCACACCGAGGGCAAGGGCAGTGCAGATGTAAAGGTTAGTGCGAAGAGTAGGGGCAATGCAAAGGGCAAGGGAAGTGCAAATGTCAAGTATGGTTGTCATGGTGGTGATATAGGTACAGTGGGTGACAGGCCACATCCCAGAAAGGGCAACCGTTAAAGAGTTACTGAAGCTTGGTTACTTTGTTAGAGGGACAAAAGAAGGCTATTGCCTATCGAGATTGTCCTCCACATGTGTGGACCATTTGTCTTCATTTTAATTTAATAACCATTTGTCAAGTTTATTTTTGAAAACTGAGATAGTTTGTGAATCAATAATATCTTATGACAATGTATTGCACAACCTAGGAGTTCTGATAGTGAAAATATTTTGCCTTTTTTTTTGTATTTGCTTTTTTAACTTCCAGTTGTTTATTGTGCAACCTAGCCACAATTCTGCTGGTGGATAAAGTTATGCCACATTGTTCCATTAAAACAGGTGATTGCATAATTTTGAATAATTGTAAGAGATCACCTCTAATTCTTCTCTGTTTAAGTGAGTATAAACCTGTTTTCTGAAGTCTAGTAACATAATCAAAATGGGCGCGATATGGAACAAGTTTAGTAGCCCTACGCTGGATTTGTTCAATTCTATTTATATCAGAAACCAGATAAGGACTCCAACACTGGGAGCCATAATCCATATATGGTCTAACATGAGACCTATATAAGGTTCTATACATTGTTCTGATTTGGAGATGAATGTACTATTCATCCTGTGAAGAAGAGCGTTAGTTTGATTGGCTATTTTATTACAACGAGATGATGAGGAAAGTTTATTGTTTACTAATATCCCAAGATCCTTTCCTAAACTTGATGCCCTGATAATAGTATTATTTAGAGACTATATTTGTTTAGAGTTATTTTTTCCCATGTGTAACACTGCACATTTTGTGACATTGAAGTACATTTTATTTGTGTGCCCAGTGTTCGATTGTTGCAAGGTCGGATAGTAGAGTTTTTTTGTTAGTCGCATTACTAACAACGCCCCCTAGTTTAGTGTCATCGGTGAATTTCATTATGATACTAAAAGAGGAAATTTTCATATCACTAATGAAAATATTGAAGAGAGTGGGCCCCAAAACGGAACCTTGGGAAACACCATTCATCGCCCTTCCCAAATCGGATAAGGCACCGTTTACCCTGACCCTCTAAGTACGATTGCTTAACCAACTACTTATCCATGAAACTATTGATGATAAAAACCTTAGGTGACTGAGTTTTTTGATCAAAATGACACGTGACACTTTGTCAAAAGCTTTACTGTAATCCAGGAGGATGACATCTGTAAAAATGTTTGAGTCGAGGTTTGTACTAATATAATTATAAATAGAGAGCAGGTTTGTGGTGCAGGAAAAGCCTGTTTTAAATCCATGTTGAGCTGTGTCTGTTATATTCATGGATTTCATTTCTATTTCTAAAAGTGATTTGATTATTTTTTTCCATTAATTTACAAGGGATTGAGGTGAAGCCTCAAAGAAAACTGTAAAAAACATAATAATTAAGTACAATTCTGACTGCATTCCATTTTTATTTTATATATTTCTCCTCCACATAATTTATTGCTAAAGAAATGTGTATGACTATGTGATTGGTGTCCCTTATAGTTAATTTTGAGCTTACCTGCCTCTATAACTTACTCCCTACTTCAAGTCATAATCCTCTGTTATGACATCACAATCTGTTGCCATGGGAATAACTGTGAGGTTACAAGCAGTGTTCTATGACTTTAGGTAGAAACATAGAAACATAGAAGTTGATGGCAGATAAGGACCGCAAGGCCCATCCAGTCTGCCCATTTCTTTTTCTACCTTATAAATGTGCCATCGGCCTTTGCTCTGTCAGTGACCTATCTATTCATAGTCATTTGTATTGCTCCCTTATGCCTATCCCATGCCTGTTTGAAGCCCTGCACTGTATTCATAGCCACCACTTCTTGTGGTAAGCCATTCCATGCATCACCACCCTTTCTGGGAAAAAAGAATTTCCTCACATTTCCCCTTAATCGGCCTCCCTCTAATCTCATGCTGTGTCCTCTTGTCCTGCTATTTTTCTTATATTTAAACATGTTAGACTCTTTCACCTTGTTTATGCCCTTAAGGTGTTTAAATGTCTCGATCATATCACCTCTCTCCTCCTTTGCTCCAAGGGTATACATATTGGAGCTCCGTTAATCTGTCCTCCTATGTCTTCTGATGCAGTCCCTGCACCATTTTGGTTGCCCTTCTCTGGACTGCCTCAATTTGGTTAATGTCCTTGTGAAGATGTGGCCTCCAATACTGCGCAGTACTCAGATGGGGCCTAACCAATGTCTTGTACAGAGGGATTATTACCTCCCCTCTTGTGACTTGTGATACCCTACTAATACATCCTAACACCCCCCTAGCCTTACCTACTGCTTTAGAGGTCTGCTTGGATGATTTTAGGTCATCAGTGATGATGATGCCCAAGTCTCTTTCTTCTTTTGTGACTGCTAGCAACTCCCCTCCCAGCCTATAAGTGGCTTCAGGGTTTCTCTTCCCTATGTGCATGATTTTGCACTTCTTGGCATTAAATCCCAGTTGCCACTCTTCTGACCATTCCGCTAGTTTATCCAGATCTCTTCTCATTCTGCCCACCCCATCTGGATCATCTACTCTGTTGCAGATCTTGGTGTCATCTGAAAACAGACAAGCCTTACCCTCTAGTCCATCTACGAGGTCACTAATGAAGATGTTGAATAGGACTGGCCCTAGGACTGATCCCTGAGGTACCCCATTTGTGACTTGCATCTCTTCTGACTGTATACCATTTACCACCACTCTCTGTTTTCTGCCAGTCTACCAGTTTGCCACCCAGTTGACCAACTTCTGACCCACCCCGAGCCTACCTAGCTTATTTATCAATCTTCTATGTGGAACAGTGTCAAAAGCTTTGCTGAAGTCAAGGTAGGCGACATCAACTGCTCCCCGGTCCACCACTCTGGTTACCCAGTCAAAGAAATCTATGAGATTAGTTTGACAGGACCTTCCTTTGTAAACCCATGCTGTCTTGGATCCTGTGCCCTATGGATTCCAGGTATTGCACTATCCTTTCCTTAAGAGTGCCTCCATAATCTTGCCCACTACTGAGGTAGACTGACCGGTCTGTAGTTCCCGCCTCCTCCCTGCTACCACTCTTGTGGAGTGGGATCACATGAGCCCTTCCCCATCCTCTGGGACCCTCCTGTGCTCAGAGACTCACTAAACAATTCTGCTAATGGCTCTGCTAGTTCCTCCTTTAGCTCCTTAAGTACCCTGGGATGTATGCCATCAGGTCCCATTGCCTTATCCACCCTGAGCTAGCAAGCTCTTGTAGGACCCTTTCTTTTGTGAAGGGAGTAGTGCTCACCTCCTCCCCCTGTGTCCATGATGCTGAGCTGTGGGCCCTGCCCTACCTTCTCTTCAGTAAATACTGAGCAAAGTATCTATTTAGGATAGATGCCTTTACAGGGTCCTCCTCCTCACATGCTCCTTTTCTCCATTAAGCTAGCAATACCCCTCTGGACTTTCTCCTTTCACTAATGTATCTATAGAAAGTCTTGTCACCTTCTTTACTGTTTGTTGCTAGTGTTTCCTCAGTTTGGGACTTTGCCTGCCTTACTGCCTTACCTGCTTCCCTTAGGGCAGTTTGGTATGCCTCCCTATCTTCATCCCGCTGTGTTCCCTTATATTTTCTGAAGGCCAGCCTTTTGGCTCTGACCTTTTTTGCTACTGTATTTGAGAACCAAAGTGGTTTCCTTCTTCTTTTGCACTTCCTTTTCTGTCCCAGGTAGGGAGAAAGCAGCAGGAATAGATAAAATCTTCAGGACCAAAGATCCTGTTTTCATGCAGATGACTTCACTACTAAATAAAGAGGATGAGGAATACAGTACTATTGGAAAATACAAGCTGTTGTTAACGTTCTCCAGAATGTGTCACCAGCTCTTTAAGGTAGACAGGAAAGCAGCAGCATCCCATTCATCCCAAACATCACTAGTCTGGGACTGTTTTTTTTGTATTAGATCATAATGATCAAAGCTTTGTTATATGTCAGGTTTGCAAAACTTGAGTGAGCCGTGGCAAAGTTGGTTCCCATCCTGGGACCACAGGGCAAAGCAGTCACTTAAAAATGAAAAACCTTATACAGTGGCCGTAGCATAAAAAGGAGGCACAGTATGATTTTATGCATACTGTTAGCCATAGTGTAGTGTCAGCTTGGGGAAAGAGTGAGTGAGGGAGATGATATCAATTGTAGCACTTCCAAGAGCAACATGTCTTTTACATGTCTTCTTCTGTCACTTAGTCCAGAACGTGGCAGACAGGCTGCATGCTGGGACATCTTGGCCTAAGCATACCATGCCAATGCCCCATGCTCTTCACTAGTTGCCAGTGCAGTGGAACATCAATTTCAAGGTGTGCTTGTTAACCTACAGAGTCCTGTACAATCTGGGTTCATGCTACCTAAAATACCTCCTGACACCATACAATCCTGGCCACACCCTACAGTTGTTGGATGCAGAATTCTTGTTTGTGGCTGGCCCATCAGCAAAGCAGCAAGGTGTCCGCTTGCAGTGCCAACATCCCGGGTTCAGAGATTGCCTCGGGAGTCAGAGGTGGCCGGGGGGGGGGAGAAGGATTGAGCATCTCAGGGATGCTCTCCTTCTCCAAGGGGAGGGGGAGAAGTGTATGGCACTCTGTGGACCTCTGGCAGAGGCTGGTGGTACCACCACTTCTGGCGCCTCATGTAAAGGGGGGCAGTGCAGGGCAGAGGCTGGCTCTCATTGCACATCCCTGATCCCAGGGGATCTTTACAGCATTCAAAAATCCATCCCCCATCCATGACATCCTGCCTGCCGCCACTCCAGTTGTGATCAGTTTCCACTGGGAGGGTCCTGCTCCCATTGCCCCACCCTGGGGGATAAACCAGGGCTTGAGATCGCTGTCCATTGGGGAGGCACCTGCCTGGCAGCCCCACCCAGGCGCGGTAAGCCCGGGCATGGGGGGGCGGCATCAGGGGCACGGGCTGATCCCCCTTAGGGGGAAGTGGGCTGGGACAGAAAAAAAAAAAGAACTCTTATCTGTGATGAGATTTTATTTAAAACCCCTTAGTAGAAAGGGAATTCAGAGTGGTTGCCCTGATCCTTTGGAATGCTCCTACCCTCAAGGTGAGAGGTGCTCATTTACTGGACATGTTCAAGTCCTGCTTGAAAACTGATTTATTTACACAGAGTTTTGGGAGTCATGTTGTCACATACACTAAGAGTGATGCTTTTATAACTGTGTATTTATACTGATTTTATTTAAAATGTCTTGTATAAAATGTGTACTGTTTACTGTGAGGCACCCACAACCCTTGAGTTTGGGTGCCAAAAACAAATTTCTTGCCTTCCGTTCCCATAGTAACAAGAACTCCCACCAGCAAAGCTATGTAACAATCTATATCTAGTTTGTTTTAATAAAGTACAACCACTGAAGAGTCTGAGCACTGGCATTAAAGGTCTGCCCTAGTGCACAATCACACCACCATCTGGTCCTGTGTCCCGAGAACAACTAACCACAAAACAGACAGGACCCAATTCCCAAACAGTTACGCATGTCGTAGAGTGACTTGCACCAAAAAATATTATGCAAGTAGCACTTTGTCCAATGAGTTTCGACAACAGGCATTCCAAAATGCGCCTGCACCAAAGTGGTCCTATGCCACCATGTACGCCATAAACCCACTGCAACATGGCACAAGGGGGTTTATGGCAGCAATTGCACCCTATTCTGGGAGGGTGGTTGCTGGAACAGCACATTTGCTATTCCAAGATAAGCCCCAGAGAACATTGGTCTAAGTACAGTTAGACCAGCTATTACCTGGTCTACGTGTATGTCGCATCCACCTGGAGTGCATAACTTTGTGCCATGGGCACTCAATAGCCACCCCACGATCATCTCACATAAGCCCCCACCCATCCCCAGTGTGATATATATACTGAAAAGCCCTCTGTAGGCTGCTGGCACCTCTAAGCCCCGATCCCCAAGTAATGCCCCGCAGGGCTACTCATGCCCTTCCAAGCCCCATTCTGCATGCAGAAGGTACTGCCCTGCAGGGCTATTCATGCCCCCCCCAAGCCCTGGTTGCCAACATTTCCAAAAAAGGCACAATCCATTATCTCTGGTAGTTTAGTGGCCCCCACCTCCCCACCTGGCAGTGCCAGTCCACCCCCCAACTCTTGTGCCCAGTTGGCGACTGGCACATCCCACCGCTCACCTCCACGGCCAGCTCCCTCTGAGTGCATCCTACTGTATACAGTATGTGCTCAATGAATGACAGCTCATTAATCTGAAGGTGAACAAAGCAATGGAGCCAGATGGGTGCATCCAGGAGTATTGAGGCAGCTCAGGGAAATACTGACTGCACCTCTGACAATTCTATTTAATAGTTCACTAGAAACAGGAGTAGTTCCTGAAGACTGGAAGAGGGCCGATGTAGTCCTAGTACAAAAAAGTTGTAGCAGGGAGGAGGCTGGCAATTATAGGACAGTCAGCTTGACATCGGTGGTGGGAATGTTTGCTGAATGAAAGGATTGTGGAATATCTTGAATCCAATGGGTCACAAGACCCAAGGCAGCATGGTTTCACAGGAGGCAGGTCATGTCAAAGGTATCTGATGGATTTCTTTGACTGGGTGACCAAGGAACTAGATCAGGGTGGAAGGGTGGATGTCACCTACCTAGATTTCAGTAAGACATTCAACATGTTCCATATAGGGGACTAGAACCCAATCCAGGTAGCTTAAGAGTGAGACCAAAGGTGATAAACTGGATAAGAACATGGTTAGGGGATTGGTGACATAGGGTGGTTATAAACGAAGTTCACTCCATGGAAGGCAGGCTGACCAGGTGGTTACCTCTGGGATCAGTGCTGAGACTGATCCTTTTTAATGCCTTTATAAGTGATGCTGCAGAGGATCTGGAAGGGGTGGTCTACCTCTTTGTGGATGACATCAAAATCTGCAATAGGGTGGACACTCTGGTGGGGGGGTGGAAAGGTAGAGCAGAGACTTGAGAAAACTAGAGGGGTGATCAAGGGAATGGCAACTGGATTTCAATGTGAAAAAGTGCAAAATAATGCACTTAGGGTACGGAAACCCAGGGGCTGAGTACAAAATGGGTGGAGTGGTATTAACAACCACCAAGCAGGAAAGAGAGATGGGGTAATCATAGCAGATGACCTAAAGGTGGACAGTCAGTGTGACAAGGCATTAGGAAGGGCTAGTGGGATGCTGGGTTGCATACGGAGGGATATCACCAGCAGAAAGAGGGAGGTGCTGTCACCACTGTATAGCTTGCTGGTAAGACACCACCTAGAGTATTGTGTCCCGTTCTGGAGACCTCATCTCTAGAAGGACATAGACAGAATGGAGGCAGTCCAGAGGAAGGCTGCTAAAATGGTGCAGGGTCTGCATGAAAATCCCTATGAGGAGAGACTAAAGGACCTCAATATATACACCTGGAACAGAGAAGTGAGAGAAACAATAGGATAAAGATCTTTTAACTCCCCACGGGGTAAATAAGGTACTGGAGGGGAGTATTTTTCAGAAGAAAAGGTGATCAAGAACAAGGGAACACGCTATGAAGCTGGTGGGGGTAGATTTAAGAGAGATGTGAGAAAGTACTTCTTCACAGAAGGAGTGGTAGATACCTGGAACAGCCTTCCAATGGAGGTGGCAGGGGTAAAAACAGTGGTGGGGTTCGTGAATGCATGGGACAAGCACAAAGGAATCATAGTGGAGGGAAGGGGGGAGAGAGAAAAAGCTGTAAATCAGGCACAGTGTGATGTAATAGTATAGGTCAAGAGAAATGGGCAGACTGGGCAGACCAAGTGGTCATTATCTGCTGTCAAATTCTATGTTTCTATGCTGCATGCAGTTTCTTACTGCGCTGTAACCACAAGGCTGTTGACAACTGATATGTGGAGTAGTGGGCCTGGCACCCTGTCATCTAATGCGCATAACCATGCATTTATCATGTTTGCCACATTTGTGTGATTCCAAGCCTTGCGACTCCCCATTTTGCTCAGACCTCCCCCCCTTGCAGGTGTGCATCAGCAGGTGACACCCAGCATGACATGTATGGATTCCATTTTGCGTACTGCCAAGAATATTTTGTCAGAGTCGAACATTGAAACTGAGAAGTGATTTACATCTCTAAACCTTATGGCCAGATTCACTTCTAGTGACAAATGGCAGGAATGTGATGTAGACACTTGTAGATGGTTCATTTCACCATGTGCCATGTTTTGCACACTGCCAAGATTTGATTATTCAGGACTTCTTAATAAAATGGTGAAACAGACACAATGTTGACTGCTGTTCGTCATCCATGTAGCCATTTCAGTCATTCAATGAAGGCCAGGAGCAAGTTGAAAGATTTGCAGTCCCAAAATGGGCTCTCACACCATTGACTGAAAGAAGTGGTGGCCACATGGTGGAAATCCACATTCGACATATTAAAATGACTGTTCAAATAGTATAAGTCACTGATGGACTTCATCATGCTGCACCATGACCCTGTCACATCTAATCTCTCTCTGTCAGTGCTGAACAATGGAGGCTGATGGACACACTGATCAGATACTTCAGCCTTTTCAGCATGCTACCCAAGCAGTAAGTGTCACAAATGCATGTATCAGCCAGACCATTCCACTGATTTGTGTCCTATGGCAGGCACTCGTTAATATCCAAGAGCAGTTCAAAAGGATTGATGATATTGTAGGTAGTGAACAGGCTGAGGTGATATTTAATCACGTGCCCTCAGATGAACATTTGTGCAGCAGGACAGAGTCTAGGTGCCTTGTTAGATCCCTGTTATGGACACATAATCGTTTCACTTCTGGATGGTAGAAGAGCAGAGGTGGACAGGCACACTCAGGCACTGACAAGGCTGAAGACTCTGTTCACACGGTCATCGCCAGCTGCATCCTCCTCATCCACTCCCAGAGTTATTACTAAATCTGGTACTTCTGGTGTCACCCCTCTCTGGACTGTTTTGTCCTAAGTGGGGGTGGCAAGTAAAAAGGTGGTTTCCGAACAGCCAGAGAGCCAGATACTGTATCTGCAGCTTCAGTGGTCCAGGCCTACATGGATCACCCAGTAGAAGCTAAGGCTAGATGAAGAGCCCCTTTTACATTGGCAGCATACGTTCTTTGTGCGGCCTGCACAGACAACAGTTGCAGGTGAATACCTCTCCTGCCAGCTAGCTAGTGTCAGCAATGAGAGGGTGTTCAGCACTACAGGGACAGTAACAGACTGTGCAACTTGTTTGTCAACAAGAATGTAACAGTACTACTCTGTATGTCATCCTAGAAATACTTCAGTTGTTTGATTGTACGTTCTGGATGCACTCAACCACCTCTGACTAATCCAACAATATTGGACCACATTTTCTCTCGAGAGGGGTAATCCAGCAATTTTGTTACAAACAAGTCTCTTGATATTTTGCTGACCTGACACACTAGAAGGCTAGTTTCCTCTGGTGTAAAAGGTGAAGAAATCACTCTGGCCTTAGAAGCATTACTTCCCTGTCTCTTGTTAATCAACATTCTATTAAAACTGACACTTGGTTCTCTCTGTTTCTGGTTTCTCTGTCAGTAAGTAGCAAATCTCTCTCAACATTATCTCCTTGGTAAAATGCCTGAACAGCAGAATGTGATTCTGCAGAAAAACTATTCATCCAGTGTTTACACTGAGCACTGTGTAATATCTGTGGAATAGTATTCTGGCATTTTTTAAATGTCATAAAAAAATGCGCTGCAGAATGTTATTCTGTAGTAATTATGACTCATGGAACAATATTCTGCAGAACCCTATTGCCAAATCTTGTAGGTTACAAATAAGCTTCTGTCAATCTGTACATGCATATGGACACCCAATGAGATCTGTTCTGTCTATTAAGAAGCATGTGGCTGCATCTTAATTTTAAATTCACCCACTTGACTCAAAAATTGCATGTAAGTGTAGGGAATGATTATCCATGGAATAATATGGTTCTGCAGAATACAGTGCCAACAATCGCAAACAGGTGGAATTCAATGGAATGAGCCAAAAAATTCTGATGGAAATTCTGCCATCCGAATGATCATACCACAGATATTCTGCTGGCAGAATTCTGCATTCTGCATAGCACTGGTAACAATATTGGTATATAAGTATGGCAGCTGTGGTGATAGTTTCCAATGACAGGGCTTTATGACACTTGCACCTACAAAAATCACAGGATTATCAGTTAAAAAAACAAGATCTAGTCCGAGTCACAACAGCTGTTAATGCCTTAATATGATTGATTGACTGATTGATTGATTTCACGTTAATCAATTTTTATTAAGATTTTCCAACATAAGCACATAGTCCGTACACATACATATAAGAGTGCTCAACAAGAAATCACATATTGCTATGTGGTATGTCTCAATAAACTACTAACAAGACAGAACAGAGACAGCAGGGAATCATTAAACATCAGATCATTACAGTAGATTATGGGGGGAACAGCACCCCTGCACAGTACACATAATACGATAAGGAAGTGCTGCCAATCACATGTAGAGGACGATAAGTGAATGAAAGGGTGATTAGCTCCATCTCTGTCCTGAGCGGCTTCTCTGTTCTGAACAGATATACACAGCACCTAGTCCTAACAAGCCCTTGGATCAGGCAATGTTATATACAGTGCAAGACAAAGAATATCAGGTAAAGGATGGTAGTACACATACCTACTGACATACATTCAGCACAAAATATCACTGCAGTCAACTCCCAGGGAGTAACAATTATATAAAGTTCAATCTCCTTAGCCTTTCAGTCTATTCCTGTTCTAGGTTTTAAATACTTAAGAAAGGGGTCGCAGCAAGCAAAATATTTATCCAGAGCATTGCCAGCTACTTGAGTCAATCGATCCAAGGATGCCAGATATGCAAATGATTGAAACATTTCTGCTAATGAAGGACCCTGTACAGACCTCCATCAATAAAGTATGAGGCGTTTAGCCTGAAGGCTAAGTAATGCTAGCCACCAGTTCTGATGAGGGGCAAGGAATGTTAGTTGTGGGGGGGGTGCCCAGGATCCATACTAAAGGGTCCCTTTCTATTTTAATACCTAGAATTTGGTTAGCCAATCGCCAGACTGCTTCCCAGAAGGGAGACAGTTTTGGACAGAGCCACAAAATGTGGTACAATGTCCCTAACTGCGTCTCACACCTCCAACACATCGCACTGTCCACAAGCTTAAGTTTATGCAGGAGGTCAGGTGTTCTGTACCAGTTATGTAGAATTTTGTCTTGAATAAGTTTGTTGCACATGTCTGGATATCTGTTATGAGCCCATTTCCCACATTGTTTCCACTGAGTGTCTGATATTGTTAGATTTAGAGCTTTTTCCTATTTGGTTTTGGATTCCCCGGATTGGGATGGTATTCATACCCTATATGGCTCCATATACTTGGCTAGCTTGCCCTTCAGAGAGCGCAAGCCACCCCGATAGCTTGGGGGTATGAGTATCCCTTGGTGAATGAAGATTAAATAATTTTGTTAAGGAGCTGTGAAGCTGCATGTATTTCCAGAAATTGGTTTTCCCTAGCCCATTTTGCCAGCTCAGCTCCTGAAAGGGTAGGATTCTTTCCCCAGATGTAGCTAAGATATCCACTATAACATTTATATCTCTCTGTTCCCACTGGGGCCAGTGCAGTAGTTTATTATCTACTAAAATATATTTATTATGGAATAGTGGGGTGTGAGGAACTGGTCTAGGATTGGCCCTGAGGTGGACATGTGCTTTGTTCCAGGTCTTGAGTGCAGGGGCAATGGTCGGGTGAACCATTAGGGCTTGAGGCAAGGGAATAGAGGCTATGCCCCTGTACAGCTGTCCTTTCCATATGAAGCCACTGAGGTGAGTCCAGGGAGGGTCTGGTGAACCATTTCTACATTTGTGCTATCGAGAAGGCCCATTTGTATCCTTCCAGCCATGGAAGTTCCCAACCCCCATCCTTCCAATGAGAGTGGAGTTTATTCCTACTATTGCAGGGTTTCTTCTTTTCCCAGAAGAAATTACCGATCACCGCATCTATGATTTTGAGCCATTTTATAGGAACCCCAATGGGAATATGTGATAAGGGGTATAGAATTTTAGGGGCTAAAATCATTTTGATTGCCGATATTTTCCCAGCCAAGGTTAGTTTAAGAGTGGACCAACAATTCACTTCTGTTGTAAGTGTGGCCACTAAAGGTCTTAGATTCAGGTCCCACATTTTAGATAGATCTGATGGAATGTGTACCCCTAGATAGGTCAGTGAGTCAGGGACCCTTCTTAGCTCTGAAGAGGTCACCATGTCCTGCGTGCATTTATCATTGAGAGGAAGCACCTCTGACTTGGTTTCATTTATCTTTAGGCCCGATAAGCTGACAAAGTCTGACAATAAGGAAAGGATGGAGAGAAGTGAAGAATGCACATCCTCAAGCGGGACCAACAAGTCATTCGTGTACATGAGGGTGGAAAATGTCTGCTCCCCTACTAGAATAAAATGGATAGCGGTGTGTTGCCTAACGGAAGCCACTAAAGGCTTTACAGCCTTGCCTTGTACCTCTTTCCAGCGGAAACAGGTTGGACAGTGTGGTATTAGTCAAACTTCTGGCTGTGGGTTGATGATACAGTGTTTTAATCAATATATGAACTGGTCCCCAAACCCCAAGTGTTTGAGCACCAATACAAGATAATCCCACTCCAGGGAATCGAAAGCCTTTTAAAAATCTATGGCCACTGCCACTGCAGAGGTGGAGAGGGAGCGGGCCTGATATATGAGATTGACCACGGACCTGATGTGGTCTCTACTAAGCCTACCTGGGACAAACCCTACCTGTGAAGGATGTATAAGTGAGTGGAGCAGCGAGCTTAGCCTGGAGGCCATGATCTTGGCAAAGATTTTTCTGTCAACATTTATAAGGGAGATTGGCCTGTATCTCGAAGGAAGGGTGGGATCTTTACCTTTTTGGGGAAACACGGTGATGACTGCTTCTCTCATGGTAGGGGGAAACATGCCCTTTTGGTGCACCTCATTGTACACACAGCTAAGGAGCTGGGAGATATGAGGGGAGAGGAGGCACCAGAGTTCAACCGGAAACCCATCCCCCCATGCCTTACCTGCATTCATGGCCTTTAGGGCATCCATCACCTCTTGTGGTGTGATAGGCTTATTTAAATCCACCACCTGGGCTGGGGAAATCTTGGGGAGGTGTACAGCTGAAAGGAACACCATAGCCTTGTCCTCGTCCAATACCCGCATTGATTTATATAGCTCTATGTAAAACCGAGTCATAATGGCAATAATATGTGAAGGGTCAGTGTGTGTTCTGCCCATCTGTTCCTGCAGGCCAGCAATATGTAATTCCACTTGCTGCTTATGGAGTCTATAACCTAATACCTTCCCTCCCTTCTCCCACCTCACAATATTTATACCGTAACCACAGGATAGCCACCTCTGCTTGCGGGCTAGGAGATCATTGATTTCCAATCTAACTTGTAGCATTTATCTACCAAGCATAGAGTTCATGTTAAAGCATGGTATTTGCTTGCCTTGGGTCTCTAGCAATAGCAGTTTAGACTCTAAGGATTTAAGGAGGTGTCCTCTCTTCTTCCACCTTTTTGCTGCATAATTGCACCCCTTAGGGTGGCTCTGAAAGCCTCCCATGTGGTTCCTGCAGAGGTATCTGCTGGAGGGTTCTCTGTCAGAAAGTTGGCAGTTTCTTGGGTCACCCATTGAACAAAGCCTATTTCTCTTAACAGGAGAGGGTCAAGTCTCCAGGAGGGAGATGCAGCTATGCAGGGGCCCCAAAGAATGTGTTGATGGATGGGGGAATGGTCAGAGATAATCATGGATAAAAGTTCTGCATTAACCACACATTGATTAATATCTCTGGACACCAGCCAGTAGTCCAGCCTACTGTGCAAGCTGTGGACTACAGAATAGAAGGTGTAATCCTTTTCTCTGGGATGAAATGTCCTCCAGATAAGCATCAAGTCAGCGTCCCCCATCAATTGATGCAGTGCCAGTCTGTCTATGGGATGTAACGGAGCTGAAGCTGAGCTCCGATACAACTGGGGAACCAAAGATAGATTGAAAGCACTTCCCAGAATCAGAGGGGTCTTAGAGGGGGTCATGGTGGCCAGTTCTTGTGCCACCTCATGAAAAAACATTGAGGTATCTTCATTTGGGCCATTTATATTGCCCAATAGGAGAGGACCCATAGGGGTATTCATCAGGGCCAGAACCCAGTGTCCTTGTGAATCTGATTTTGATTGAATAAGGGACCACTTCAGTGATTTATGAAGGAGTATGGCTGCTCCTCTCTTTTTGGAGGAGGCTGAGGATGAAAATACTTGCCCAACCCAGTCCCTGGCGAGTTGATCATGGTTTTGTCCCCTGCAGGAAAGCCACTGTGGCCCTCAGCCTCTTCAAATGTGACAGCACCAGTTTATGCTTTACCTGGGTATTAAGGTCCCCAAAGTTCCAGGTGATAGCATGTATGTCACCCATGTTCTAGCACTGGAATCCACTTGCTGTCAAGGGGGCAATAAATAACTTAAAAGGCTGAGGGGCAGCCCCCCCGCAAGACAGAAACATGTTCACCTGATACAGAACCACTATACCATCTAGAAAATTGTAACCTAGCTTTAACTACCAATGTTTGATCCGTAGAGCTTATAACAAAACAGTGCAAGCAAGTGGCTCACAAAAAACAACTATATACAATAGTATTCATAAATAAAAACATAACCCATTTGGAAGGAGATAGTACAGCCGGCAGTGGGCTGCCAATGCCACCTATATCCTTGTGGGGTGTGAGAAACTGGTTGTTGCTTACTAATAGGTCACGTTTAGCAGCTGAGAGGCTCCATCAGTGGGTGACCCAATGGGAGGAGAGATTAACAGACACACCCCGTGGAGTTAAGGCAAGCAGGACATGCGTTGCCCAGACTCATGAATCAGCCCCCGTTCGGTGGTATATAGAGGGGGAAGACAGCTCATACAGGTTGACACTATATGCCTGCTATCCTAGACACTGCGAACCTGGGGACAACAATAAAATTAAAAAACAAAAATTATACCCGGCTGGTGCCGATTTGTCACCCACACAAGTGTCTGCCAGGGGCCTGGATGATCTTGGCTGCAAAATTAGGGTATGCTCAACTAGGGCCTGATCCTGGTATAAGCTTAAGCCGGGAGAGAGCAAAGAAAAAAAAGATAAAGGAAAAGGCAGAGGCCAGCCGGGGGAGAATATAGCTGGATCCCTAGAGATTAGGGAGTTAGATGTCTTAAAACCTCCTTCTCAGCATGCTGTACCCGTGTTAGCACTGCACAGTGAAACAGACATTTATCAGTGATACCACACTACTCCTGCAGCCTCTGTAAAGTATTCGAATATGTAAAGTTTCCTGCTGTCAAATCCATAGCATATATGCGAGGCTTAAAGTTCTACATCTATTGCTCAAAGTCAAATATGAGAACGAGCAGGCCGCTATGACAATCCCACCCTGGAGACTCCCCCATTACTAGATAGGAGGAGTATAGCCAGTGGCCTGCTGTCAGCCTATGGGGGGGAATCTGAAGGAGACCCTGGATATGCAGAAGTGCTCTGCGATCTACCCCACAGCCCACTTAGTAATTACAACCAGTCACTTATCTGAAGTTCATGTCTGCATGGCGGTACAATCGTCCTTGCCAGGAGTGGGAGGTTCATCCGCTATCTCCATTGTCTGAGAATGGCTGGGTGAGGCAACGATTGAGTGTTTGTTTTGTTGATCATTTTGTGGCTGTGATGCAGCTATCATGGCCCATGTCTTCTGAACCTGGGGACTTCCCTAAGCAGAGGGGGGCGGTGATCCAGTGGTATCTTGTAGTACTGGGCTCATTGATTTTTGTAGAGCAGAGAAAGGATTGGGTGAGTAAAACTTTTGCAAGTCCACACATTCCTAGTCCATGTCCTCTTTCTCTTGTTGCCTGTCTGCTGGATGTTGCCTCCGCTCGTGTCTGTGAGGCAGCAATCGCTTTTTGCTTCTGGGAGGGAGTGAGGCCTCAAACACTTGGACCGGAGGCCTATCATGTTGCTAAGCAGCATCCAGAGGTTCTGCTAATTCCTTGGATGCCCATGCCAAGCCCTTCACCTGTACTAGGGTATGCCCACCACAAAAGTCCTCAGGGTACATTTTCCTAAGATAGCCCATTAGACTTTCTGGAGTAGCAAATGTGAGAGGGCTGCCATTAACTGTCAGCTGCATAGTTGTTGGATATCTCAAGGAGAAGGTGATGCCATGATTGTGAAGAATCATGCAGCAGTCTGTGTACGCCTTATGCCTGTCAGAGAGTTCTCGAGAATTGTCTTGGTATATCTGAATGTGGCTGCCATTCCAGGTAAGAGAGCATTTTTCCCTGGCTGCTGCAGTAATTAGTTATTTTTGTCTAAAATCCAAGAAGTGGGCCAGGACTGGGTACGAGCAGTCCCCCGGCTTGGGAGGGGGAGCAAGTGACAGATGAACCCTCTCTCTCTGGAGACCTGTACAGGTTGAAAGATCTAGGATACGAGGAAGGGTAGTTTGGAGGAATCCAACCATATTGAGCTGTTCGACTCCTTCCAGAAATCCTATGAACCACAAATTGTTGCTGCAGCTGTGGTTTTCAAGGTCATCTACCCTATCCTTCAGCTGGTGTATGAGTCACGCCTGTTCGCTGGTCACCGCTGTAAGATCTTGCAAGGCCGTATCATGAGATTGGGTATGACGCTCTGTGTGGAATAACCTGGTTTCAACAGTATGCAGCATTTGTGTGTTCACATTCAGGGCTACTGTCATTTGCACCATTTATGTGAGTATTTGATTAAACATTTGTCCTGTAGAGGCTGAGCCCGTAGCTGATGCTGCAGATGATGCCATTGTGTCTGTTTGGGCTGATTATCCTCAGTACCAATTTTCTGACAATCCGGCTAGCAGAGAAGGAAATAAGAATGTAGAGCTGTAATACAGTTGTTCTTCTTCTATTTAATATTGAAAGAGCCTATATGCAAGTCCCCCAATGTCAGATCTTGTCAGATATTGTCCCACTGCTTGTGGAGGTAAAGGCTCAGGCTGCCATCTTGGTCTCAGGCTTAAAAATGCCCCCTGATTGATTGATTTTAAAGATTTTACCAGGAAAACATACTGAGCTGGTAACAGCTCATTTTCAGATGCATCCTGAGGAAAGTGGAAAGGGGAAAAGATAACAAATACAACAATACCAAACATAAAATACATAGGAATGGAATAAGAACAACAAAATCAAACATGACAATTGTGCCAAAGAATAAACTGGCAAACATAAGTTACCAAGCAATAAAGTTGTGGAACTGACCAAAGAACAATTACATAGTTGTCAACTTATCAAAATAAAAACTAGGTGAATGGCTGATACTTAAGAAGAGATGTAAATTAATGTGTGACTTAGCTGCACTAGTATTATTGTGATGTAAAAGTCCCACATTTACACCACAATAGTAGAAAAAACAAAACCATAATCATCAAAGGTAACTCAAGTGAACAGTGTTTTTGGTTCTGGATATACACTCCCCCTTAAAAATACATACCACACACACACACACACACACACACACACACACACACAGGCTCTGGAATCGCACACAGTACTCCAGATGATGTCTAATCAAAGAATTGTACAGGGGCAGAATCATCTCCTTTCTTCTGCTAGCAAACACTATCTGTGCATCCCAGCACCCTATTTCCCCTCCTTGCAGCCTTCCAGCATTAGGTATAGGACTTTAGACTGTCACTAAAATTGATCCCTAGTTTCCTTTCCTCCAGTGTCTGCTCCACTGTCCCTCCCCTTAACCAGTACCCTGTTTCTTTTGCCAGTATGCATGAATTTATACTTTTTGGCATTAACTTTAAGTTGCCATATCTTAGACTACTTTTCAAATCTGTCTAAGTCCATCATTAGGTCCCATATTCCCTTTGCTGAAACTGCCCTGTTTCTGACTTTGGTACCATCTGCAGATAGACTGATTTTACTCTGGATTCCCTCCCCTATACCACAGATGAGAATATTGTATTCAAAAAGACCAGCCCCAGGACCAGCCTCTGTAGGACCCTACTGGTGACAAGTCTAATCCCTGAATATTCCCCATACACAATGATACTCTGTGTTCTCTCCCACCCCCTTATCTACAAATCCACCTAGTTAGTCTCCCATCACCAGCTCTTTCAGCTTTTGAACAGGTCTCCTGTGGGGCACAGAGTCGATGGCCTTGCTAAAGTATAGATACAATATGCCTACTGCTTGACTTTTGATTGTCTTTCTGTCCCACTTGAAGACATCTATCAAATTTGCCTGACATAATCTACCTGACACAGACCGATGTTGCACGTTGTCCTGGAGCTCATTGGTCTGCATCCATTCCCCTACATGCTCTATTATAATGGCTTCTTGTGGCTTCCCTAGTATCAAAGTCAGGCTGACCGGTCTATAGTTACCTGGGTCCTCTTTATTCCCATTGTTGTGGAATGGGACCACATTTGACTCCTCCCAGTCTGCTGGAATGAACCCTGTTTCTATAGAGTAGTGAAAGAGTTCAGTTGGTGGTTCCACAAGGTTCTGGGCAATCTCCTTTAGCATGCAAGGGTGCAGACCATCTGGGCCCTGTGATACGTCCACCATTGGTATCCTGATCTCCTTAATTACCCTCTGTGGTGCTATCCATCTCATCTATGATCCATGTCCCCTCCAATCCCTTGCTAGAATCTCACACTCTGGAAGTGGTCCCTCCTCCTACATTGTGAAGACAGAGCATAGGTTTTCATTTGGGATATCTTTCTTCTTATTATCTTCCTCAGTACCGTCTTTCTTTGCTCAGTCTCACAATTCTCCCATTTGTTCCTTGATATAGTGGAAAACAATTTTGTCTCCTTCCTTTATACCCTGTGCTACAGTATATCCAGTTTGACCTCCACTTTTGTTTTTCTTAACACACTGTTGGCTTCTCTTGCTTTCTCCACATAGAGTTCCCTATTTGATCTGTGCTTGGCCCCATTCTTTTCTCCCACTTCATAAATGACCTTCCTTCAGTCTGCTCCCCCTCCTCTTCTATCCATATGTATGCCGATGACACCATCTTGTTCACCTCTGGCAAAACCACCATTAATGTAGCAACCACTCTAAGCCTGACTTCCACCAGGTTCAGCTCTAGTTTGCCTCATATCAACTATTCCTAAATGCCAAAAAGACAGTCTCCATGACCTTTGGCATTAGGCAGAGACTCTCCAGGCTACATCCCTAACCCTCTTTCCACGCCCTTGATGGGACCATCCTTGAGGACACCCCCTCTTTCAGATACCTTGGTGTTTAGCTGGACCAACACCTCAGCTCCTCTGGCCACATTGATGCCATTCTGAAAAAACTGTGCCCCAAGCTTGGAGCTCTTTACAGGAACTGTAGTTGCATCTCTCCTGTGGCCTGGCCAGAACTTGTTAGAAGATGATCCTCCCCATGTTTGACTACTGTGATGTAGTCTATGGTGCCACTCCCATATCTTCCCTTACCAGATTGGACTCTCTTTTCAGCTCCTTCTATCAATTCATTCTTGACGCCCCATCTCAAACCCATCATTGTGACCTTTACCATGCCCTGTCTTTCCCCCCGCTTGCTAACAGATGCCTGGCTCACTGTGCTAAGCTAACTTCCAAACTTTGGCTTAGTGTTTCCTTCCTACCTCTCATGCTCCCTCCTTCCCTTTGCCTTCATCCCATTCCCTCAGATCCTCTGACACTCGCACCCTGCTAGTCCCCCATTGTACCACCCTCATCGGCCAATCCGACTTCTCCCATCACTTCCCCAAAATCTGGAACTCCCTCCCTCCTCAAATATGACACTCATCCTCCTCCTACTCCCTTGCCTTTGCCTTACATAACTTTCTCTCTGCTAGCTGCTCCTGCTACAATCCCCCTTAACTTGTTCCCCTGTGAGCCTGCTTCTGCTTCACGCTCACCTCTTTCCTGAAAAACCGTCCCCTACATCTTCCCCCAGCACCCTTTTCTTTCCACCTTATTCCCACCCCCCATTCCTTCCTCTGTACACCAGCTTACTCTCACTACCCACTCACCGTTGCTTGGCCTAGGCGCTGGCAGGGTTCTCTGCATCCTGGAGGGGTCCAGAACCTAGGCAAACACCTTCCTCACCTCCTACTCCCACCCCATTCTTTCCTGAAAGGGCTGGGTCATGGTCCCTTTTCTCTCTCACCTCCCTCTCTCTTAGTCCTTCTGAAGCCTACTCCCTATTGCTGCCTACTTCCCTCCTATCATGCTCTACCTCTACTGCCTACAACTTGCTTCCCTCCAGTCGTGCTGTACCACTGCCTTATGCAGGATCGGTCCACAGCATACTGGAGGAGCCAGGCCCCAGCAGACCCTTCTCTTCCCCCTCTCTTCCTTCCTGACATGCTCTAACTCCCACTGCCTACAACCTGCTTCCCACCTGTTCATGCTTGACCTCCGCCTGGAGCAGGCAGGATCCCCAGCATTCTGGAGGGGTCAGGCCCTGGCAGACCCTTCTCCTCCACCCCTTGCCTTCCTCTCCTCCAAATTCTCCCCTTTCCACCACCTGCTGTCTGCCTATATGCCTCCCACCCACCTTACCCCCTAATTCCTCCCTCCTTCCTGCCGTAGTTATTGGCTAACCCCTAATCTCTAATGTACTTATAGTCAACCTTGCACTTTTTTTACACCTTGCAAATTTTGTTCTATCTGTGTCTCTCCTCACAATCTTGCCCTAGATCAACCTCCTTGTATTCTATCCAGCCATTTTCTAACTAGAAATTTATGTTCCACCAAGTGTTTGCCAAAGATATTTGTGCTATTGTATCTACCTAGTTCGACTGTCAGCATAGTATTTCATCTAGTTCATACCTGTTAGTATTCCTCCTTTTCAGTACTTCAGTATAGTCTGCTCACTTTATTGAATGTAATCAAATTGTATATCTATGTTTTTTACCAAATCTCTGTATACTATCTTCATGTTCCCCTACTCCCCCAGGTCGTACCAGGAGACAAGCAACTTGTTGCTCAGCGTGCCTTCCTGGTGAAACATTTCAATAAATAAATATTTCCCATTTGCTGGCCTGCCTTGTATTTCCTGCAAGCTTCCCCTCTTTATCCTTATTGCTTCCACCATTTCCATTGAAACCCAAAGTATTCTTTCGTGTTTCTTTTTCTTTCCTATCTGCCTCAAACAGGAAAGTGTTCCTTCTCCAGCTCCCTGCTTAAAAATTTACCTCTTGGCCTCTACTCCCTGTGCTTTCCTCCCCCCCCCCACACCCAAGTTTCTTCTGAATCAACTGTCCTACCTTTCTGACATGAGCACTTCTGAGATCCATGACTACGTTTCTTGAATTTAAGCATTGGGTTTCCAGTGTGATACTAAACCATACTGATTTGTGGTCACTGGTCCCAAAGGGATTCTACACTCTGACCTCTCCAATGCTGTCCCCACTGTAAAGCCCTACGTTCGAATTGGCCCTTACCTTGGCATGCTGCCTAGACCACTGAGTTAATAGAAACGCCTTCATTACCATTATCTGGGCTTTACCAAGGCTCCATGCACTTTTTTGCAAGTTGGATTTTCCAGTCTGTATATAATAGCTTGAAGTCTCCCCTTAGTACAATCTCTTCCTTTTCCACTGCCCACTTCATTCCCTCCCCAGCACTCTATCCATATCTTTGGTCTAGTTTTGGGGCCTGTTCATTACCCCAAAACATGATGACCCTTCCCTTATCTGTTCCTAACTGTGCCCATGCCAATTCCTTCCCACTCTCCCCCTTTAGGTTGCTGTCCTCTGTGGCATTTATGCTGCCTTTTTTATGTACAAAGCCACCATGTTCTCTGCCCTGCATCTTGTCTCGCCTGAAAAGAGAGTCCTCAGGAATAGTTACTGTACATCCCAGTCATGATGATCACCCACATTTCTGTTACTGTCAATAAATCAAATGTTGCCTCTGCTGCTACCACCTGGAGCTCACCCTTTTTTTTCTCCAGGCTCCTTGCATTCATACAGACTACCTTCCAGGTTTTTACTTTTCACCCTCTCCTTGCCATCTAGCTATATAGCTCCTTATTCCACTTGTTTGATACTCCCACCCCCTACATATTCCTTTGATCCCTTTGTTCAGGACCCCTTCTCTAGTCCTCTTACAAGTCCTATCCATTGGAGCCCTTTTCTCTGTGTTCCAACTCCTTTGGATCCAGTACCTACACGCTCTCCTCTGCTGTTGTTAACATGCTGTGATGTCCACCGTTATTTACTATGTAGTGTAGGAGAGCCCTGGTGTTGTGAACCTAGCACATTGTTTCTCATTCCTAGTTAAAATGTTTGATAATTGCCACCTCAAGAGTCTCACCTAGTGAACAGGTGCCATCCCTGCTCAGGTGCAGGCCATCCATAAAGAACATTCACTACATTTACCATATCTGTTTCATAAACAGTGCAAATTATGACAGGTCTCTCTATTATAAATTTTATCCAGTGTAATCACCTTTTTGCACTCTGATTCCTTTATAGACAGAGTCTAGCAAACTTTTAATTATTGCTTTCCTGAGTCCAGCATGAATTTGATAATTCCTCCTACTTTGATCATTTGATCTTTAGGTCTAATACATGACACCTTGGTGTCCATCTCTGGTTCTGAAACCTCATGTCTCCAGCACTTAATTCTTCAGGCTATCTTGTGTTTGGAATATTCTGGTGATCCGGACTTTTCCTTCATAGGTCACATGCTCAGTTCCATTTTACGTAGCTCCAAAAGTTCCGGCACACAACGTGCCCCCATGATTTGAGCCTTTGCAACGTTAACAATTAGATGTTATGTCAAGTCAGTGCAGATAAGTCTCTCCTGGTATTTGTTTGTCATGCCTGTGCTGCTTAGATAACGCACATTGCTTTTAGTCTCTATTATGCAGTTTAACATTACAACAGCACACATTATTGTTAAATTTGATTTATTAATTTATTCTTTGGTAACCTAAAGTGCACTGATCCTGTGGACCATTTTCAGGGATGACCCGGGCCAGCTAGTTGTAGTCAACATACATAGGTATTACAGGTAATAATCACAATACAGGTGCAATACTGGTAATGGTACATACAATAGTGTTACAGGTAGTAGTCACAAATGCAGCACCTAAGAATGCACCTAGAAGTTCAGTGTCATAAACCCTGCACACAAACTATTCAAGTTTAAAGTTACTGGAAGGTTTTTTTTTTTGGCTGGTAAAATACATTATTTGTATTTAACTTTCTAACCAGTTCTAAATGTGAAATCAAAAATCTCAAAACTGATTTTGCACTTACCAAACTGCCTACTCAATGAGGAGATGGTTTCTGTATTGTAAAGCAGATATTTTAAGTAACATACATTTTCCACCTGCATTCAAATGTTTTAATTCTATTAGGTTTTAATATTTGACCATTGAGATATCTTTAAGTCAAAAAGGAAATTATCTAATGTTTTGCATCTCTCAGTCCAGCTACTTGTGTGGGTAATGAACGTGAGCAAGAGTCAAGCAACCATTTAAATGCAATTTCACTTATCTCTATAGTATATTTGGAGGTCCCCTCTGCAGCGTCAGCAATGTTGCTGCCAAATGCAAAGCTTTCTATGTGCCTCTATAAATAAATGGAAGAGTGTCTGGGCCTGTCTGGGAGATCATTTTGTTGAGCAAGGAAATCTGCTTTATCTGATATGAATATAGTGAGAGTGATGTTTTACTTTGAAAGTTAGTGTCTGTGCATCATACAGTACTACAAATCTACCTGTTGCATACTGTGCACTGCTCAATTCCACAAAGCTCCTGCCCCTCCCACACACACATTGTCACTAGTGGCTTCTGAAAACAGCATGAGGGAAGGGGGTTAAGCAGCAAGTCCAAATCATGAGTTCAGTTTCATGAGTTAAGTTATTTGCCACTTAAATAAAAATAATAAATAAGATTTGTCTTGCACCAGCAAGGCTGGTCTTGCTTTGTAACGTTATCATGGTTAGTTTTTGCAACAGGCAGTACTGTCTCATCAGAATCACTGTTATAATTGTAGTAATTTGAGGCCCATACTCAATGTCAGTTTTATCAATTTGTTGTACACAGAGCCCAGAGGGAGGGCTCTGAGACAGCATCACGGCTTTTTAGGATTGCTCCGTACACTGTATACAGTGGTTCAAGTCCACCCAATAGCAGCTAATTAGTTTCATCCCCTCCAGCACTAAGCTCACTTATTGCCCCCTCCATATCACCATTTTTATATTCTCCAATGGTCCTGGTTGGATACCAGACCCATTATGCAGCTAGAAGGAGAGGGAATTTATTTTATTCCCTGTCATGCTGGGTTGGGCAACAGTTCTGTCAGATAGTCGGGGGAGAGAGCCAGATTTTATTTTTCCGTTGAGCCAGGTTGGGTACTGGACCCATCAAGTAGTTTGCTGGAGGGGGACAGACTTTCTTTTAATTCCCTGACAGGCAAGGTTAGACATGGGACCATTCCACTGTGCAGCAGGATGGGTTACAGCATACATGGCAGTGTGATCCTTATGTCCACTTTGGAATGGATGCAGAGCTGAGACTGAGTATTGAGAGAAGGAAAGAATGAGATAGGTAGAGTGTGGCCGTGGAACTGGGATCACAGCCCCTTGGGGTTACAGCCTCGGAAGTATATGCCATTGGTCCCCCTTGGCCCAGTCTCCCACTCAAGTGCATTGTGGGATGGTGGAGGTGAAGATGGCTGAACAGTGTGGTAGCAGCAGCAGTGCAGCATATGCCCCAAGCCTTCCTTGCAGTGTTTGAATCCCTAATTATGACTTGGGATGGATGAAGTGGCCACAGTTTACTTGGTGAATTAATTTGCAAAGTGTTAACCAAAGAAATTGCACTTTTTTGGCAAATTGACAAAAATGGACTTACGTGGCCACTTCAAAAAAATGACCACTTCACGGTAAATACTTTGCAATTT
This sequence comes from Neoceratodus forsteri, assembly GCA_016271365.2. NCBI lineage: Eukaryota > Metazoa > Chordata > Ceratodontiformes > Ceratodontidae > Neoceratodus > Neoceratodus forsteri. The sequence goes on from CM028129.1 coordinate 34,053,104, forward strand.
TAGTGAAGTCAAAGTTCTCAGGGTCTGTGAAAACTTCACAAAGCTTTGCAAAGGTGAAGTTGGGTCATTTTGCAGCAATTTCACTGGCAAAGTTTCAATTTGCAACATCTCTAACTGTGACCTGAGTGGATGGGCAGGAAACGGGGCGGAATAAATAAAGCGATGAAAAGGGCACACTGGATGGGCCTGAAGGTCTTTTTCTGCCATCAAGATTCTATGATTCTATGAGAGAGTAATGTTTTATTACCTTGCCTATTTCACCTTCGACTCACTGCTTTGCTGTTGTTCCTCCTGATCTCCGTTTGGTTTAATGCACAGACTGTTCCAGTGGAACAGAATTCCTCCAGATTTCATGAAATTCCACTGACTTTCATTGGAAGTGGAATGGCAGAATTCCACAGTGGAATAATGCAGAATGGGTTTTCCACAACGTTTCCATGGAATTAAATTCCATGCATCGCAATACTGCCATGGAAGTTGCAGTGCAATGAGTTTCCACAGACAAATTTGTTCTACGGAATATAATTCCATGGTTTACAGCAAGCAGAATTCTGCAGCAGGATCAGCAAAATTTTGATGGAAATTCCATCAGTGGAATGGTCATTCCATGGAATTCCACCTTCCACACAGCACTACATGTTACCCATCAGGTAGATGGAAGGAGGGGTACGGATTTTATTTCACAATGGACCAGGTTGGGCACTTGCCAGGTAAGACAGTTGGGTAGAGAGATGGCCAGACTTTATTTATTCCCTGGCAGGTGGAGTTGGGCACTGGACCTGTGGGATTGCTGGGAGGATGACCAGATTTCTATTTTTATGGCTGTAGTGGGAGTAGTCCTGCAGATGTCTTGCGATCACCGAAGAGAAAAGTGAGCTTACTGGATACTGAACAGACTTTTTAAATAGTGGAGGTGAACGGCAATAGCTGCGCGTCCACAACACTATTTTGTCTGTTGGTACCGGTGGAACGCAGCAATGTCTGCCATGTCCAAGATGGCTGCTGGAGTTTTCTGTGCATGCACAATGACTTGTGTATGTGCACTGAATGCTGGCAGCATGGTGGCACACTCTGCCATATCCAAGATGGACTCTGCAGCCCAGTGTACATGCACTAGTCTTTGTGCATGTGCAGAGAACTCTGGTGGCCATTCTGGACATGGCAGACTATGCCACAGAAGTTCAGTGCACAGAGGCAAGTCATTGTGTATGCGCAGAAAACTCCAGTGGCCATTTTGGACATGCTGGACAGTGCCGTGTTCGATCGGACCTCGGCTGCAGAGATATTGGCTCTTGCTACAGCTTGTTCATTCAGCGATGGGCCAAGCTGAATGGAAAACCTGTCACATTGCTAGAGGGAATAGTATTTTTTTTAATTCCCAAACAAGCCAGGTTAGGCACTGTACCTGTCAGGTTGTTGAGGGAGGGTAACATTTGTTTTTAATTCCCTGTTGGGCCAGGTAAGGTAATGGATCTGTTAGGCAATTTGGGGATGTGGACAGATATTCTTCTTTTATTCCCTGACAGACCACATTGGCTATTGGATCTGTCAGGCAGGTTGGGAAAGAGGGACTGTTTTTAATTTCCTGATGAGCCAGGTTGGTTATTGGATCAGTCAAGCAGTTAGGTGGGGGGCAGATCCTGTTATTATTCCCTGATAGATCAGGTTGGGCAATAGATCTGTCAGATTGTTTGACGATGGGGATGGATTTGTTTTTTCCCCTGAAATGTCAGGCATTAGATCTGTCAAGTAATTGGGAAGGGGAAGAGATTTTTTTAAATTCCCTGATGGACCAGGACACTCATGAGATCATAGTATTATAGTAAAAGCCAGCAGAATAGGCCCCATGGTCTATCATGTCTGCTCAGAAGCTAGCCCCCTGCTGGGAGCTCACTCCTCCACCCCCTCAGCCCCAGAGGTGGCTCTCCCTGGCCTCAGCTTCCCCCTTTACCTGTCCCAACCCTTCTTGAATCCTTCCACTGTGGTCTCTTCCACCTGACTCCTGGGCAGTGCATTCCATGGTTCCACCACCCTCTCTGTGAAGAAGTGTCTCCTGCGCTCCCCCCTGTATTTCCCCCCTTCCAGCTTCCACTCATGCCACCTGGTAGTTCCCTTTCTTCTTAAGCTTGAACACTTCCCTGGCTCCATCCTTATTTATCCCCTTTACATACTTGAAAGTCTCTATCATGTCCCCTCTGTCCTTCCTCTCCTCCAATGCATACAGATTGAATTCATTCAGTATCTCCTCATAGGTCCTACCCTCCATGCCCTGAATCATCCTGGTTGCCCTCCTCTGGACCCTCTCCAGCAGCGCTATGTCCCTCTTAAGATGGGGTCTCCAGATCTGCACACAGTACTCAAGATGTGGCCTAACCAGGGCATTATACAGAGGGAGGATCACCTCCCTCCTCCTGGAGTTAATCCCCCTGGTTTTGCAGCCCAGTATCCTGCTTGCTTTTGCTGTAGCTCTTCGACAATTCTCTGTGTTATTCATTTTGCAGTCCATCACTATCTGTAAGTACCTCTTGACCGATGTGACTTGCAGTGTGGTCCCCCCCAAGGATGTATGCATGTCCCAGGTTTCTGACCCCCAGATGCAGCACCCTACATTTTCCTATATTGAACTTCAACCCCCACTTCCTTGCCCACACACCCAGGGTATCCAGATCCCCCTGGAGGGCCTCTCTCCCCTCCTGCCTGTCTGCCAGTGCTCCCAGTTTTGAGTCATATGCAAAGAGATTCAACCTACACCTAACACCCCACCCTATGTCCGAGACATAGGAATTGAACAGGAGTGGCCCCAGGACCGAACCCTGGGGGATCCCACTGATGACCCTCCTGGGGGAGGAGACCACCCCTCCAACCACCACTCACTGTATTTGCCCCATAAGCCAGTTTTCCACCCACCTGAGCAACTGCCTCCCCCCTCCCCCCCAGCTTTGTTAGTAGGCCGTTGTGGGGTACCGTATCGAATGCCTTACTGAAATCCAGATAGAGGATATCCACCGTCCTATGTTGGTCCAGGGCACCCATCACCCATTCATAAAACTCCACCAGGTTACTCTGGCATGATCTCCCTGGAACAAAACCATACTGCCTGTCATCCAGGTGCCCCAACCTTTCCAGCTGCCCCCCCCAGCCTCTCCTTGATAATGTCCTCCATAACTTTGCCTACCACAGATGTTAGGCTAATGGGCCTATAATTCTCCATCTCTTCTCTGGACCGCCCCTTGTGGATAGGCACCACATGAGCCACCTTCCAATCTTGAGGCACCCCCTGTCATCAGGGAGGTGTTGAAGAGTGAGGCCAGTGGAGCTGCCAGCACATCCGCCAGTTCCTTCAGCACCCTTGGATGCAGCCCATCTGGCCCCAGCACCTTCTCAGTCTTTAGCAACCAGAGGGGCTCTCTCACCCTATCCACTGTGATATCACCCTCCCATCCCCCTCCTCATGCATCCTTTCCTCCCCTTCTAGATACGACCCATCCCTGCCCTAGTCTCATCCAGTCCTTCAGTCTCCAACTGACCTCCTGATTCAGTGGGCTCCTCTACCCTCCCATCGGGTTGGAAAGATCCCCCACCTCCCCTGGTAAAGACAGAGGCAAAGTACTCATTTAGCACCTCTGCTTGTTCCCCAGCTTCCTGCTCCCATCCCCCCAAGTTCTAATCCTCTGATCTGTGCCCTCACTTTTCTTTTCTCCCCTATGTATCTATAGAGCCCCTTTCCCCCCGTGGATATCCCTGGCCAGGTTAAGCTCCTTCCTCACCTTGGTCCCCCGTTCCCACCCTGGTGACCCTCTTAGCCAGGAAATCCTACTCTCCCCTCTCCCTTCCCCCCTTGAGTGCTTTAAGTGCGCAGAGGCAGCCTTTTTCTCCCTCACCACCTCCTGCACCTCCTGGGTCCACCAACACGGCTTACTGGCCCTACATTGCTTGCACCTTACCTTTGTGCAGGCCCTCGAAGCCTCCTGGAAGCCTCCTGCACCCCCTTCTTAATGGTCTCCCACAAGCTACCAGCATCGATGTGAGGCCTTATCTCATCCATGCACCCTTTAAGAATCCTTCCCACGCCCTCAAAGTCCACCTCCCTGAAATCTATTACTTCTGTGTTAGTGCAAATTTCCTCTCCCCCCAGGAACATAAGAAACCAGACCGTGGCATGGTCACTGCCTACCAACGGGCTGCTCACAGGCCCCTTATCTGGTCACTATCTGCTAGGATAATGTCCAGTATCTGATCCTGCCTAGTAGGCTCCCCTACATGCTGGACTAGGAAGGCATCCAGGAAGACATCCATCAACCTCTGCTCCCTGGCCACCGAGGATATCATAGTGCCCCAGTCTGCCCCCGGCATGTTCAGGTCACCCATGATCACCACCCTGCCCTTTCCAAAGCCACAGTGACCCCTGATGTTCTCAGCCAGATCATCCTCCAGTTCCGCTTCCATTGCGGGGGTTCTGTACACCACCCCTATTTTTAATCTTTTACCCCCCTCGTTTGTAGGGTTACCCAAATTGCCTCCACATCTCCTTCTGCCTCCTCGATTCCACCAACTAGTATGTCATTTTTGACTATCAATGCCTCCCCCCCCTTCCCACTCCCCTATCCTTCCTAAACATTGTGTATCCCTCTAAATTTAGGTCCCAGTCATGCCACTGGGTGGCCCATGTCTCAGTAATTGCTGCCAAGTCTGCTGCACTCTCAACTAGCATTGCCTGGACCTCTGGCATTTTATTGCCCATGCTCCTGGCATTGATCTGGACCGTCCTTCACCCAACCCCTTCCCCCCCCTCTCCAGTCTTCTCAGCCCAGTGCAATCCTCCATCTCTCTTCTCCACTCAGTTCCCCTGGTCTTTTAACGCTACCCGCAGCCTGCTTTGCATGATCTAGTCCTGAACCCTCAAACTTCCTCGCTGGGGCTTTCAGTCTTTCTATCCTTCCCCCCTTTACAAGTTTAAACCCCACCTAACACCAATGAATTCAAAAGTTTTAGTTTAAGGATCTCCCTCCCCTCCAGGTTGAGATGCAACCTATCCCTGGCATATAGCCCCTTGTATTCCCATGTATTACCCCTAACCCCCATCAATCCATACCCTTCTGACTTGCACCACTCCCTGAGTCACTAGTTCACCCCCTAAGTTTTTGCTTATTTTCCCCGCTTGCCCTTGGTACTGGCAGTACCTCAGAAAAGGAGACTGAGCATCCTACAGAGTGGCAAACCCTGGCCAATTCCCTGAATCCTGCCTGTATCTCCAGTTCACTGTTCCCTTCTAAATCGTTTGTTCCCAGGTGAACTAGAAAGTCTGGGGATCCTCCGCATTCCCTTGCCATTGAGTATAGCTGGAATTTGGTCTTATGTACTGATAGGCCTGGGATACATTAAACCTTGACTGGGCTGCCATTTCCCTCCCCAACCCCCTCCCACTGGATACCTCTAATCATGGAGTCATCCAGCAGGAGCACCTTTACCTCTCCCCCCAAGTTACTAGCATGTTTGTGCCCTTTCATACTCCTCCTCCTTCTGTCTTCATTCCTCGGCTTGCCCCATGCTGCACCCCCACAGCCTGGGTGTCTCTATTTTGTGCTTGCCCTTCCAGGATCCCTCTTCTGTCTATGTGTCCCAGTTTGATCCTCTCACCCCCTGCAACTTGGGGGTCTCAGGGCTGTATGTGCCCTTCCAGACTCTTTCTCCTGACTATGGCCCCCTGCTTGCTCCTCACTCCTCCCACAGCCTGGGCATCACTAGTTTGATTGTGTCCTTCCAGGCTCCCTCTTCTGTCTCCCTCTCCCAGCTTGCTCCTTCTACCCCTCACAGCCTGAATATCACTAGTTGCCCCCCTTAACTCTTTCACAGCTGGTCTGGTACCATTGACTTCTCCACCCAGGCCTCCTATTCCTTATTTCCTTTTCCTCCCTCCCCCTCAGGTTCTGCAGTAACAGACCCTTGTACCCTAGTGCTCTTTACACCCCCTCTTCTGGAAATTCCAGTCTTGGAGCTGGCCTACCCAGAGTGCTCCCCTCCTCACCCCCCTCCTTGTCCACTTTTCCCTTCCTCAACTCTGCTCTGTCCTGGGTCCTGGCCTCGTCCACCCTGACTCTGTTCTGTACATCTCCCTCTGCCTTACCTCCCTCAGACCTGGGCTCCTTCCCCCCTCCCTGCCCATCTGGTGCCCTGGTCTCACATTCCCCATGCCCTCCCCTCCTTTTGCTCAGGGCCCCCTCCTATCCCCTGCCCCCCTCTGACACCTGACCAACCCTCCCCATCATTCTGTACCCCCTGCCCACCAGCCTCTTCCACCTCATTATCCAGGTACAGCAGGGTGAAACAATTTACAAGTGTGATGCCTGCCCCAAGCTCACCTACTCCTGTTTCCCTCCCTTCCCCCTTTCTAGGCTCTCTCTGGACCACCCACTCCTTTTGGAGGGAAGACCGTACACTGATATTTTCATGTCTCTCCACCCCACGGAGCGACCATGTGGTCCTAGTCCTCTCACTCCCACCCCTATACCCTGTGGTATTCCATTTTGTCCTCACCTATCATCATATGTTTCCTTCCTCCCTTCCCTCTCCAACCCACCCCCCTCCCTCCCTCCAACTGCTTCCTGTTCCCCTCGACCTCCCACCTGAGGCCTGCCAACTGGTAACACACTAGGCATCCCCCAAACCTCCATGCCTAATTCAATATTATGGCCGCCCCACACCCCATACACCCAATCACCCTCCCAAAGATACCGGCTCTTGCATCATTCGAGCCCATCCTCACTGTTAGGAGTGAGCAATATGGGACCCTCTTGGCAATAAAAGTACCCTCCAATCCATATACACTCAATTAATCTACCCTTTTCCCAGCAGTAGCCAGCATATGCCCGAGCAATCGATACAAACAGTACCCAAGATGCAGTAGCCAGCACTACCCAAGCATCACCCTAATGGGATTAGGATGTTGCAAGGCCTTATGGGACTCACCCAATAAATGTAGGTGAGCCTTGGGGTGGAAGAGTTGTGGGGTGGGTGGGTGGAGTACACCACAGGCTGGGCCAGAACACAATCAGCCAAGGAGTCCTCTGGCAGTGACACCTCACACAATCACCAACTTGTCTGCTAGAATCCCTTACTCCTGCCCAAACTAAATGTAAAAGTACAATAAATAGCAGTTAAGACCAGCCCTCAAATACAATTACAAACACCCAGAAATACCAGCTAAGAAAAATCTTTCAGATCTACTTACACTCACAGCCACCAGCTAAAGGCTTCTTCTCCCTCTCCAAACTGAAGACCATAAGAGAGTTGTGAGTGGGGGCCACATTTTTTTGTTATTCCTTGTCTGGCCAAATTGGGCTCCAGAAATTATTTTCTGATTTACATTCTCTGCACTACCTGTGCCTTGTAAAACAAGTTGGGATATAGTATGCATGAAAGTAATTATTTGAAATCTAATTCTATTGTATTCTAACAGTCCCTTCTCTACCTGAATTTAACCCCTGTGCATTATAAAGCACCAGACCTGTTACAGTTGGGGCGAGATCATCAGATTTTTCCCTTACAGGCTCAGTTGGGCATGGAATCTGTCTGGTTGTTGTGGGGAGAAGGAAAGATTTTATTCCCCAATTGGCCAGGTCAGTTCCTGGACTCATTAGGTAGCTAGAGGAAAGAGTAGGGGACAGATTGTGTTTTAATTCTCTGACAGGCTGGGTTGGGCACCAGACACCTCAAATAGTTGGTGAAGGGGGCCAGAGTTTCCTTCACTCCCTCTTGGGCCACTCTGGGCATCACAAATGTTATTCTATTCTACATTCCCCATACTGCCAGTTTGTAACTCTTGTGCCTTGTAAAATACCTTTGGATATAGTGAGTAATGTATGAATGATCTTAAACTAAACTTTTGTATTCTACAGGCCATGCACTAAAATAATATAACTTCTGTGCTTTGTAAAGCACCATATGGGTCAGGTTGTAGAGATGAACAGGATGTATTTTATCTATTCCCTGAAGGAGTCGGTTGGGCACCAGATCATCTTGCACTGAAAGTTTTCAGTGTGACAGTAATGGGAGAATGTATGCACAGGCTTTGATATGCTGAAAATATGTGCTTGTAAGTAAGCATAGTGAAAAGATTAAAACAGTTTTTATGTTGGCTACGTTTTGTTTTTCAAATTGCCTCTCCTTGGCCCCCTCTTGCTTCAGCAACTTATCCCCCCCCCTTATTTTCCTAGTCCATGATCAGGCTGCTCGGAGTGACTGGAGACTCAGCTGTTTATTCATTATACCAAGAGGTTGGAAGAGATAATTCAAAGTTTCTGCAAGCATCAAAAGGTATCACTGCTATATTTCTGTCCTTTTGCATTTAGAGATGGGTAAAGTCTGAAAAATCCACTCTCTGAATTAATTCACAGATTTGGCATAATTTGCAAAGTAGAATTTGCAACATTTGTAGAATTTGTGGAGCATGAACTGCATGAATTTTGCTGTGAAGTGTGAAGTTTCACCAACGGATTTTGCACTTCATGGTGAATTGGCGCAGTCCGTGGTGAAATTTATGGTGAAATTCATGCAAACTACGTGAAGTGAAGTTTGGTGGGTCAGGGAAGGCTTAACTAAGCTCTGTAAAGTGTAAATTTCATCCGCTTTAGGGCAAACATAGCTGGTGAATTTTTACTTTGCCACATTCTATTTGTAATGTAATAATTAAGTAGCATGAAAAGTCAGTTTTCAATAGGTAATTTCATTTTTTTCCCAAAAAAATAAAGGTTAACTTTCTAGTCACGAAGTTGTGCAGACTGAGTTTATTAATACTTACTCTCTGAGCTCATTCACTGTCATTCTGGTTATCACAGTGTGGGTGTGTGTATTATGCTAAACAGTCCAAGGATCTCTTCAGTGTATCACCTACTGTAGTTCAGCTCGGCTGCACTTGCACAAGACAGTCACCACTTGGTTATCAGGTTCTTATGCATGCTTCTCTGCAGCCAATAGAAAGTTAGCAAAACATTACATACAGCTGCATGGAGCAGTAGCAAGGCATAACCCATTCAGTGACATCCATAAAAAGGCACATCCCATTCCCCAAAGCATTTCAATGGGGGCAGTGCAAAACACTTCCTGACTTTGATGACTATGCAGACCAGTCCTAATAATAATAAATACAAAATTATAAAAAATGGTCAAATAGCTAATTATATTATGTCATATCAATTTTTATCTAATCATATCAGATCAGATTAAATTAATTAACAAGAAAATAACATTAACATTAAAAAACACAGCATTCAACTAGTTTCTCTAAACACTAAACAGTCATTATCACAAATCTTTTTGTTTTGCCATATAAAAATGACTTAAGAATGTATAAAAAAATATTTTTATGCTATATTACTATAATCACCATATTACTATTTATGACTATCATAACACAACTATTTTTTGTCTATTATACTACATGCAGGCCCTCTCCTCCAATCAGACACCATGTTTTCCATAACAGCCCTCACAATAGTCATTTTATTTTAAATACAAATAGCTGCTTAGTGCTCAGAACAGTCATGTTACTTTCAATAAAATGACACTAGTGACATCATCATGTTTTTTGCATTCTGATTGGTCTTTACTCACAGCAGTAAATACCAGAAGCATAATAGTGAGAATGTGCTAGTTGGGTCTCTATCCCCAGCAATATTGTGATTGTCTGATGAAGATAAAGTACCCAGCCTTCCGCCACATACTTTGTTCACTTGACCATCACATTACTGCCTTGTATAGTGACCCAGCTAACACACTGTTACTTTGATATGTAAAACACATAACATAAAAATATAAACAATAGAAACAACATTATATAATAATCATAATATAAAAATATCATTTGTAAAATATATGGCACTGTAAGGAAGAATAAAGTAATTTGCATGAGGCAAAGCAGAAAGTTGGAGACTGCATGGATATACAGTACGTCTTGAAATCAGCAAAGAATGGTAGCCACTACTGTAGTTCACCCTGGCCTGTAGCAGTTTTGGTGGGTTCTGCAGATCGTCACAACACCACAAACAATAATCTACAACAGATGCATGTCAGCAGCAGCTGCCAAAAGTAACTACAGTTATTGATAAACATAAAAACATAGACTTTGACGGCAGATAAGGACCACTTGGCCCACCCAGTCTGCCCATTTCCCTACCTACTGGATAAGCTGCAGATTCTAGTTAACCAACAACCTACTTTCTGCCACCCCCCACTACAATTGCCTTATGTCTGTCCCATGCACGTTTGAATTCCCCCACTGTTTTAGACTCAACAACCTCCCCAGGAAGGCAGTTCCATGCATCCACCAATCTCTCCGTGAAAAAATTTACTCACATTACCCTGAGCCGTCCCCCATCTTTAAATTGTGCCCCTTGTTCTTATACATCTCTTTTTCTGAAAGATGCTACCCTCCTGGACTTTGTTGATTCCCTTGAGGTACTTGAACATTTCTATCTTGTCCCCCCTGTCCCTGCTTTCATCAAGGGTATACATATTAAGCTCTCACAGTCTCTCTTCATATGATTTCTGATTCAGACCCTGTACCATTTTTGTTGCCCTCCTCTGGACTGCTTCTATCCTGTCTATGTCCTTGTGTAGATGAGGTCTCCAAAACTGCACACAGTACTCCAGATGGGGTCTCACCAACTGTCTGTACAGAGGGACAACCGCTTCCCTTTTTCTACTTGTGATGCCTCTTCCTATGCATCCTAGTGTCCCCCTGGCTCTCCTTACTGACTTCTCACATTGCTTACCAACCTTTAGATCATCTGATATGACTTACCCCTAGGTCCCTTTCCATTTTTATTGTTGTTAGTACCTCCCCTGCTATTGTGTACTCTTCTCCTGGGTTTTTGTTTCCCATGTGCATTACTTTGCACTTCTTAGCATTGAATCTAAGTTGCCATATGTCTGACCATTCCTCCAACCTTGCCAAGTCCCTTCTCACCCTTTCTACCCCCCCTTGTATATCAACTCTGTTACAGATCTTTGTGTCATCTGCAAAGAGGCATACCTTTCCTTCCAGACCCTCTGCAATGTCACCTATAAAGATGTTACTACTGATCCCAACCCCCCCACCCTCAATTGTGGTCTGTTATGCCCTATCAAAATTGCTGTATTTGGGAGCTGAAGTGGTTCAGCTGGATTGGCAAAGATAAATCACATGTTAAGAACCAAACTCAAAGCTGATTGGAAGTTGCCTCTGGCCCACTTTGTTTTACTCTTAGCTTACATATGACAATCACTTCAGCTCAATTGTAGGCAGCAAGCAACAATGTCTGCCTTTTATCATCATGAGTACTTTTTTGTGCAGATTGTAAAGATTAGGGTTACATTTAGTGCGTGTGAGTCTATTGTGATATCTGAGGAGGGGCATGGCTAGCAGGATGCAATGTCTGATGTGATGAGCAGATTTCTTAAACAGCTCACCTCCAAAGGATGTTCATACCCACAATGCTGTGCACTTGGCTTTCAGGCAGTATGTAAAAGATACACCCATGGTTGTCCTTTTTGTTCAGATTTTAAATTCTGTTACCCATGAGATGATGGCAGAGAGGGGAAGCTTTTTGAGGACCCTCCTTTCCTACCCTTGCACTCTCCTCTTGAATGATCTCTTTGCCAAACTACCCCTTGAAAACTGAGGCAATCCAAGGTAGGTTATGAATAATGGTTTATGAAGAAATATCCCCAAGTCAATGAATAGTAAACAGCAAGGAAATCAAGTGTATTGTTTCTCTCCCGCCTCTGTTAATTTCTCTTCTTCTTTACTTTCTTTCACTTTAACCCATCTGTGGCCCAGGTGACCCCACAGGGATGGACACTTCCAGCACCTCCTTTCTTCACACCCTGACTTTCTTCCTTTCTCTCTCTTTTGCTTGATGACAGTAACATGACCACAAAAGTATATGTCCAAAATAACATTTAAACCATTACTAATTAACTAAACTTACTTTCCACCAGGAAAATGAATTTGTAATAATGTATTCATAGTCTGAATAACATCAATAAAAGGAAAAAGAAAAATACATTCCAAAATAATAGCCATGCATTGTGTAATTTAACAAAACATAAGGGTCCTGTAAGAGCGATCCTGTTGAGACAACATAACCAAGCATAAAACACAAATAATTTGGATACATTTCAAACACACTTCATTTTATGAAACTGCAACATCTTTTACTTATTCGCTATCATTTTTCTGAACTCATATCAGTTTACCTAATCAAAACGTTTGTTACTACTGCAAAGTAATTAATTTACTCAGTGGTTCGGGTGTTATTTTGGCAAAAAAATTGTCACAGGTTTCAGTATACTGTGATCAAGCCCATAGCCACTGAGGCTCAATTATTCATAACTATCTGCGTCAGAGTTATAATTCTTCTAATTAGGTATCGGCATACTGGGTACCAAAAAATTGTTTCTAGCAGTATTCAACCTGTATGCACACATGATGTTCTGCATTGTTTGAAAATTGTTAGTTGTGCGTGAATCAGCTATGCTGAGGACTGAGTAATGGGATGGCAATTAAAATGCAGTACCAAGGTTTCTTTAGTCAGTTTACCTCCCAACACACAGACACACATGCACGTACACACACAGATGCACACCAACATACACACATATTCAAGGACTTGCACACCCATGATGCTTTTGCTGTGATTGAGGCTTTTGATTGCATTTACAGAAATCACACACAATGGAAACTTTTTGTGCTCTTGTATCATATTCACAATCTAGAGTTTGTGTTGTTTCTGATCAGTATTTAAATTATTTTACCTTCCACCGCTCACTATGATATTAAAAAGACTACAACAACACATAAGCAACTGGTATACCACATAGAATATAGCTTCACCTAATTCTCATGGTTTATTTACTGGCTACAGTTTGGGGTTGTTTATGTAAGTTAACCCACAACGAAGCATGGGTCTACTTGAGAATTAATCCATGAGGGTGGGGCGGGGCAGGGAAGGGTTGTACCACAAAGCTGCAGGCAGAATGGTTCCAACCGCCCAGGTGTGGATTATTTCACAAGAAGACCCACGCTCTGTAGTGGCTTAATTTACTTGTAACATAAGGAAGAGAAAGGATTTGGCTCCCTACTCGGTATGTCCGCTTCCCCATGTTATGATTAATACTAGAAATTGTGCCACTGTGGAATAATTGATTTACTGTTTCTAAGTGCACCAAGGGCAGAGCACAGCATGATCAGTCAATTTCAGAAAGTAGGTGCAGCTGTTTTGGAAATTGCATGCCAATGGAACACTACCAAAATAAATAAACTCTTACCTTGATGCTGTAATACATTTCTCAAATTCTGCAGGGAAACATGTTTTTATACATTTTTTCACCCTCTGAGATGCTGTGATTCTATTACAAAAGGTGGTGTTCCAGCTTCAGAAGAGGGGGTGGGATCTGGATGTAGAACATGGGGTGGGATCTGTAAGTCCCTGCATTTGGCATGTAAGAGTCAACATCATTTTTTTATGCACACTTTTATTGTTGCTTCCGTGAACCAAAGTGATACTCTTTTAATTAATTACATAATGAGGTTGGATGTATAAATGTTGCAAGCAAGCACAATCAGTACCGCATTCATTATTCATAAAACAAGGCTGGATCTAAAAGTGTAATAGGGGCAGGATATTACAATTTCCCACAAGTTTCTGCATCAACTTTATGTTCATCAAACGACACAAGGGAGTGGGCTGCTGATGTCACTATGTTCCTGAAGCAGTATTAAAACAATTGCATACTAAATAAATGAAGAACTGCAAGTGTGGAAAGATTTGAAACAGGTTATTTACTGTATATTCGGGAAATATGGCACAATAATACCGGACTTCCTCTGTGCAGGTGGGTGGGAATATACAAAGGGTTATGCTACCTGCATAATATGTAGTTCCTTCTCTAGAATCAATAAATGATCTCCACATAATAAAATGTACAAATAGTGACAAATTAGAAATGGATGGCAGCTGGCTGATAGCAGCAACAGAAAACAAACCACGAATTACAGAAAACAGAGGACACATTACATAGGTATGTGGACTTTTTCTAGCTAGTGTGCAATACAGACTGTAACATAGGGAACAAGCATCATGGTACGCAGTTTGTTCTAAGATGGGGAAGAGATATGGTGCGCACTGTACCACAGATTAATTCACAAGCAACCATGGATTAATTGAGAATTAATCCATGGTCAGCTGATACAGTAACTCCAATCTGTCACAACCCTTTCTATTCCCCATGTTACAAGACTGCGTTAACTCATGTCTTGTCTAAAGATTACTATTACATTTAGTATGTGTGAGTTAGTGGTGGTGAGGTCTGAAACACACAGATACAGCACAAAATGGAAAATACTGTATCTACCTCCTTGTATCATTTATGCATCCTACATATTGTTCCTCTTTCATGATCAGCATTTAAATTATTTCACCTCATTCCACTCACTGCAACAATAAAACAATTTCAGTAACACAGTACTTCAGAATCTGTAGCTGGCTATCCTTATGGGATTTAATTTAAGCTGATGCTGGAATTGCAATCACTGGATATTGTTAGGGTTTGCTTTTCCTTTTGCCATGTTTCACTACTGTCTTGAAACTTATTATGTGAAAAGAGTGGTGCAGCTCTGTGCTGTCACAAATAACATAGTGAGCTAGTTCAGCTTAGACACCTGAAGGTGGTATAGAATAACAATGCTTGTCTTCTCTTCTCAGGCATTCTGTGTCTTATTATTGTGGATTTTAGAAGAAAAAACAGTTTTGATGTTTTGCTACTTAGCTTACCTGTTCCCAGACACACAGATGTGCAGACACATTTGAGATGTTTAAATGTATCTGTGTTTACAGAAACCACACAAACTGAACATTACCTGCCTTCTCATATTGTTTAGTCATTCTATATAGAAACATATGATTTGTCAGCAGAAAAGGACCCCTTGGCTCATCCAGTCTGCCCAGATGTACCCTGCCTAATCTGTCCCCACAGACCCTAACTGGTCACCAGTGACCCTACCTCCTCCATGCCTGTTTTCTGTTGCATGCCTATAGTTATCCTATGCATGCTTGAATCCCACCACTGTTTTCACAACCACCACTTCTGTTTGCAGTCTGCTCAATGCATCTACCACCCTTTGGGTGTAAACCATCAGGCACCAGTGCTTTTTCAATCTGTAGTGCTTCCAGTCCTTTCCAGATTCTATTAGCAGTGAATTGAACTTGTCCCTGTTTCTGGATGCCTTTGCCTGAAATTTTGATTCCACTCTCTGGCAGGGGTCCATCTGCTTCCTCTGTAAATACTAAGCAGAAGTAGTCCTTTAGAAATGATGCCTTCTGCACATCCTCCTCAGTCTCCTCTCCATCCTTTGGCAGCCTCAGAATCCCTCCCTTTATCTTCCATTTTCTCTGATGTAATGAAAGAAAGTTTTTTCTCCATCCCTTACCTCTTCCACAATATGCACTTTGGTGGCAGACTTGGCATCTCCGACCACCTTCTTTTCCTCCTTCAATGTGCTCTGATATATCTCCTGGTATTCTTCCCACTGTTTGCACTTATGGTTGTTGAAGGCTTCTTTTGTTTCACCTTATTGCCTCCCTTACCTCTATAGAGAACAATAGGGGCATCTTGTGCTTGTTACCCTTGGTGACAGTTTTCATGTAATTCTTGTTTGCCTTGAGAGCTGATTCCTTAATAACTTTCTTGACATTCATTACCACAATTTTGGAAGGAAGTGTAAGTGCCACCTCGAAGCACAGGGTGTTGTGATCATTGGCTGCTGTTGGATTCCCAAACGTCATGAGGCTGTGGGAAGGACCACATCCATGATGGCTGTCTTCTGGATTCCCTTACCAGCTGGACCAACAAGCAGCCTTGCATACTGTCAATTATACAATGGCAAGGAAATTTCCTGAATTTTCATTGGTCAGTGAGTGCCTGGAACAATGATATTATTCAATGGGAACATCACTGTATGAAGTCCAGGCACACACATGACTGCACGACAAAGCCTGAAATTATGCTTCTCTCTGCAAGTCACCGTCACTCTGGTCAGCTGCTGTAAAGGACTTCAGCCGTAGCCTGCCCCAAATGTCACCACCCCAAAACACACTTCCACCAACTACCTAGACAACTGAAAGAAGTCACACAACACACATGATTGCCTCATTTTTTGTTGTTGTTTTGTTTTCTGTTCCCTAAGTCAGTGACTTCAGTGAACTGCAAAGATGGTAACTTCTGGTTGCGCAGTTCAGAGGCTGGTCAGTTCAAATGCCCCTACCTGTCATCTCCTTCGTGAGCAGTGCCAAAAGATACAAAATGCTGAGTACTGTAAAACATAAAATGAACTTTCTTTCCAGAAAATACATAGTACCAGGACAAGTTTCTCCTGCTGTCCACTGTTTGTGGCTCCCTGTGCACATGCTCTGTCCTCAGCGGTCACTTTTTCCCAACACATCAGCTTTGAAAAGTCAACAAAACTAAGCATCAAAACCAACTCAAGTAAAAGAATATATCCACAAACAATACTGTGTTATCTGTGTCTCTGTTCAGGTGGAGTGTGTGTGTAGACAGCACACAAATGGAGATACAAACACTCAGGAAAAGACTGTGGAGGGGGGACCATGAAGCACCAGCACCACCTACCGGGCTACTTTTTCTCATACTTCCAATATAAGCCACACACACACACACACACACACACACACACACACACACACACAAACAATGTAGAACATTTTTTGTTTACTTTTATTATTCTTTTGAGTGATTTGTTGTATAATAGCAAAAGGTGTCAACTTACCAACATCCTTAATCAGGTGGTGGAAGCACTCGGTTTTGCCTTGTGCTTCAACCCACCTTAGCAGTGACATTATTACACAAGAAAACACACCCTGTCAAGCCTTATTGCTTAAGTAGTGCCTGGTTTCTGACACTGTGGACAGTGGGGGGCCCTTCATTCGACATTTGGCAAGATCCCCCAGCACATCCCCATTAGCTACACTGTGGGCCCATACTTCCCCTAGCTCCCTATCAGCATCCTCACCCTGATTTGGAGGTCAGTAAACCACCCCTACCTTCATGCAAATACCAGATGGAGTAGCAAGGTTTACCCAGAGGGACTTCATCCCATCTTTGGCACTTTGGAATGACCATTGTTTTGTGACCTTTAAGTTATCCTTCACATAAAGGGCCACCTTTCCTCCTTTGCCTATCTCCCTGTCCTTTCTGAAAGAGTGTGCACTAGTATCACCCGGTGCCAGTCAATATTACCTGATGTCCAGGTTTTTGTGATGGGCATGCTATCCAGTTCAGTATCTGCTACCAGGGTCAGTCATTCACTAACCTTATTTTCTAGGTTCATGGTGTTTAGGCAAACTACCCTCCAACCACTGTTCTTTCTTTATGTCTGACCTTTCTTGGCTGACATGCCATCCCCTGGGTGCCTGAGTGTCAGTCCTCTAGAAGTCTCATCAGATGCTGGATAAGGTAATGATGATGTTCCTGATGGTGCCCTCTTCCTATCTCCTGCCTTCGGGGGAGCCTTGACTGTGAAATCTGTGCAGTCTTCAGGATATAGTGAAGTCCCAGCCTCAGATCTCCCCTGCTCAATTTAAACATTTACCTGCATAGATATTTAGTTTCTGATCAAGGGTGCTGAACCCCTGCCATATCAAATGGAGTCCATCCATCTTGAATAGGCTCTTATCCCAGATGTCACTCCACTCACCCACAAATTGGTAAGATTTTTCCTGACTCCACCCTTTCAACCACTCATTAAACTCTTGGATCACGACTACTCTTATTCGGGCCTTCCCTTACTTCAGACATGGAGGACTGGCAGAAAGGCCAAACAGAAGGTAACTGGTCTGAGCTGGCTCCTAGCATCTGAAAGTTGTTTTTCACATCCTTCAGTGGGTCATTTGCCAGATTGCTGGTACCTAGATGTAACAGCATCCCAGCCCCGGCCTTTGCCCCTACATTGTCCATAATCTCAAATATCCTCTTATTGTTCTGGAGGCTGAAGCCTCTGCTAGGCATCTGGTTGTCCCTTCATTCACTACCTTCTCCACTACCCTTAGCGTAGAGTACCCAACAATGACAACGTCCTTCTATTAGTTCTTAACCTTCCTGATGTCTGGAGTCTTCTTAACCTTGTCCCTGACAGAGGATGTGTTGCTGGATGGTCCTCCTACCCTTTTTGGCTCTGAGGCACTGTGGGGAAGTCAGGGACTTGCACTTCTGACAGGGGTGAGAACTGATTTGCAGTTGGAGTTAAAGGGACTGGTATTGTTCCACCACTACCAGCCTTGCTGCTCTACCCACTAGGTTCCAAACCCCAGGGTGTCTGGGCCTTTTGTGGAGAGGACCTTCTAGTGGTTGTGGTGGATGTCAGCTTAACTTAAGCCACAACAGGACTATCTCATTCTGTGCTACTATCACCTGTGCCTGAAGGTCTGCCACCTTTCTACAAATTGAGTAGTTGCCCAGTCCTCTAAGCATAGCCTGGGAGAATAGTGCACCACAATCAGTGCAGCTAGATATCTCATGTCTAAATCTGTGCTCCATGCTCCCTGTCCTGGCTTATCTAAATGAGACTATACAACCACTTATTGCACTGCTTGAACCCCTATCTGTTGCTGTGCTCCAGATAGGGATTTAACAATGAAAGTCTGATAGCAACACAGTTTCAAAAACAGATCCTCCTATGGCCTTACCCAAAATTCGGAGCATAATGGAAGTCTGCTACCACATAGGCTCTGTAGTGATTGCATCCCAGATAGGGATTTGCTATCGAAGCCTGCTAGCTCACAAATTAAATACTAGACCATGCTGTGACAGTTCCATAGATAGGGATTATGATGGAGGACTACTAGCTCACATATTTAACAATAGGACCTCCAGTGAATGTACCCCAGTTTGGGTGCAACTTTGTGAGCTATAGTTATACTTACCACATATGCACTTGCATTAACCCCTGGACCTTACCTTCAAAGTCCCCTACAAAACTGTGGATGACCCTGTGGACACAATCAGTTTGCTCCTTTGATCCTCTAACTCCTGTTGGTCACAAGCTCCTGGGATTGCATGGACTTGGTGGTAAAAAATATCTGACAAGGTGCACAGGTTCCTTCCCCCCTTTAACTGCCTCAGGCACAAAGAGGGAGGGGGAAAGCTTTACCTGGCTCTAGCTCTCTACTCTCCCTAATGCACTGCTTCTGAAAGCAGAATCAAAATAGATCTGGGATTTAATCAAAACTCCAAATACCTCTCAGCCAATCAGCTTCCATCATTCTTTCCATCCAGGTCATAATAGCTGTTATAAATTGGACTTCAGAATCTTACCAACTTCACGGGTTTAACCACATCACCTGACCTTTGATTTAGCTCTGGTATACACAACATTTTCTAACTAACCTATCATAATCTACCTAGCAATAGCTTAACTAAAGAAAAATAAAGCCTTAAATTAAATAAATAATTTTCCACTCAATAAGTGCAATAACCTACTCCAGGTCATTGGTGTTTCAGCATTAATACCCTTCTGGGTGGTTGGAAGGACACTCTGCCTTCGGCCTCATGCCTCATAACAACTCAGGATGTGCATTGTTGCCTGATACACTCATACCCTGAAATGGATTCTAGATCACTTGCAAATCAGATATTGTGTGTTATTTAGATCATGGAACTCCCACACCCTAAATACTAACTGAACGCATACAACATGCTTTTATGTTTGTATTAACTAGAATGTATTGATAAATGAGTGTATTTTAATAAGTAAGCACAATATGAGTGTATTTCAATAAGTAAGTGTAATATGAGTGTATTTTAATAAGTAGGAGCACTAGATCACCAGTGTTTAATTTCTTATAATTTTGTAAAATTAAATCAATAAAATGTAAAACAAAAATGGTGCTGAGTACTATTGGCTGCCTGGCATGAAGACAACCCAGGTTTGACGCCATAAGCAGGAACATAGGCTCACAGACAGAAAGCAGGAATATCAGTCATGAGCGATGACTCCTGGAGTGGATGACTTGGAGCTCCACTCCCTGAGCAACACTTAGGGGTTTTATAGCAGATGTGCTACTGGTGGAATGGGTAACCATGCTTTGCCCGGATCACCCACTTGGGAAGTTAACAAGAAGGCCGCCGGGCTGGGCGAGTCGTCAGTTGCTATTACGGCTTTAGCGTTTCAGTGTTTTAGTTTTAGCGGTTTAACTTAATGTTTAAACTTGACTTAACGTTTGAATTTTATAATGCCTCATAGCTTTATAGTGTTTAAAGCTCCAAGTGTAGTGGTTCCTCTTGTTTTTGGGAAACAGCTTTTGTTTGCCCGTGCCACTGTTCACACTTGCTTGGGAGATCCAAAGTGAAGTGCGGCAGTTGGGTGTACCATATACTTGAGTGGTTTTGGGGTGACTACAGAAGACCACTTCATAGTGTGTATTGGGGCCGTCCTGTTTCGGCCCATTACCACCTCGTATTTTCAGTCAGTCGGGTCGCTGCCTCTCTTCTTTGATAAATCCTGTGGAGGCTGGTTTTGATTGTTGGAGACTACAGGGAGCTGTGCGGTTAGATTTTGAGAGTGTCTGTGAGAAAATTGGGAACAGATGCTAACTTAAAAAAGGTGATACTGACTCTTTTGAGGTGAAGATCTTTGGATTATTATACTTGACCGGATTTTGGATTTTAGACTACTGGCTTTGTGGATTAACTGCTGAGAAACTCCTTGAATGGTGGTTTGTGCTCAGGAGTAGTGGACACTTGAAGATCAGCTTTAAATTCGGCACCTGGAGTTAAGGGCTTGATCCTGGGGGTGGGCTGGCTGCAGTGTGCAGCTGTGCGGGGGTCCTGATCTTATCCTGCCGGGTAGTTGGCGGTTTAGCTCAGTGTCCCCTAGGGTCTCTCCCTGGGGCTTGCTGGAAAGTGAACCCAGGTGGGGGACTGATAGCAATAGCTGTGGACCTGTAGTTCAGCTGCTCAGTAGGATTTATCAAGGCTTTCTCTGGCCCCTGAGCAATCGACCATTGAGGTGGACCTTTCTGGACTTTCTTCCTGCAATTACGGTCAGATGCATTTCTTGTTTGCATTTAAGTCTATTTAAGGCAGTGAGAGTGCCTTTTCTCTCCTGGTCCATGGTGCAGTGATCGTGTGCCTGGTACTAAAGAGTCTGGACATACTTTAACCCCCCCCCCATGTAGTGAGAGTGTTTAGGGGGCTGGGGAGTGCTCCAAGATTCTCCTTTTAAACTGATCCCCTTTGGTGGTGTGAGGACCATTGGGGGTTTGATCCTTTGAATTCTCCAGCCATTTATCTCAGTTCAATGTTTTTCTGACTATTTAAGCCTTCACTGTGACTAATTTAAAACTACAGGCTTGGACTGGGTGACTGAGACATTCTAGGTTTAAAGCTTGTGCTGTTAGTGGCATTAATTTGTTTTAATTTTGTTATTTATTTGATTATGGTCTCATTTAATTATTTTTCTTTTCCCTTCTGAAGTGAGAGTTGAGGGATTTTGGTTTTATTGTATATTGATCTTGTTTTATCTAGTAGATCATGTAGTTTATTTGGGTTACTGAAATGTGTAGGAGGTCTGCCCCCACAGTCGTGCGCTATTCATCCTCTGTCCTTCACGCCTTCCCCCCTTTACCTCCCCCCATTGCAGCTTACTACCTAACAACACTGTAGAGCATTGGGTATTGCTCATCGGGGGGGGAGTTGGGGGTGCAAACAGTGGAGAGTGAATGAGCGGGACCATCGCATTGGGGTAGTGAGATCCAGAAGACACCCTGGTTCAAAATGGAATCCAGACCGTGATCCCCCATATCTGGTTCCCATACCCAAAGGCACCACCAATTTTGGTGGGCTGGAGTCTCAGATGGCCCTGGAAGTTCATCCAACTCGGATGGTGTTATGTAATACTAGGTCCATTAAAAACAAGACTGCAATTATGCAGATCTTGTCGGAACAGCGAACCTGGCATGTGTCACCGAGACCTGGCTGGATGAGAACTCTGGCACCATATTGGAGGCCATAACTCCAGCTGGGTACTCAGTGATTCACAACCTGAGATTGGATCGTTGGAGCAGGGGGTGTGATCTGTTTTAAGACCAAACTGGGCCTCACGAATGTACCAGTTGAGGACACCCAGTCATTTGAATGTACTGTGGTACCAGGTGTAGGTTGTAGGATCACTCTCATCTACCGTCCACCCAAGGATGAGAAGTGGATCATGCAGGAAGTGGCGGACTTCATGACTGACATGGCATTTGAGTCACCTAGGCTGATGGTCCTGGGTGACTTTAATTCCTGGGTTGATGATGAACTCTCACAATTTGGTCAGCACTTCCTCCAGTTGATGACATCTCTGGGCCTCACACAGATTGTTTGCACTGCTACCCATAAATTTGGTCACTCTCTTGACTTGGTTTTCCTCCTGAGGGTTGAAGCCTCTGATTTGGTGGTGGAACCAGTTGGATGGTCCGATCACTACACCATGCAGTTCAGTTTTTGCACCCCCCCTTCATAGGCCTACTCCTGTAGAGATGGTCAGGTACTGCCCTTTACGAGATATAAGCTCTGAAGGCCTGGCGGCAGTGCTTGACCTATTGGTCCTTTCATTGGCAAACAATGACCCAGAAGCCCTAGTGTTGGCTTACAATATGGCCATATCTATGGCCCTGGATGTCATTGCTCTGGTCTGTGTTCATCCTCTCTCCATTCACCCTCGGTCCTCTTAGTTTGATGGGTCCTTGAGGGAGATCCGGCGACTAGGACAAAGGTTAGAGCATTGCTGGTGGAGGTCCCGCCTTGATGCCGATCATCTTAAATTGATGGACCATTATCAAGCCTATCCATCCATAATCACCCATAAGAAGGCAGAGTTCCTATCTGGGGAGATTGCGGCCACTCAGAACTAACCAGCTCAGCTTTTTTGAACCGTGGAGGGACTGTGCAACCCAGCCTGCCTACAGGTATGAAAAGCGTTTTCGCAAATTGAGTGTGAGGAGCTTGCTCGATTCTTTTTGGCTAGGGTGGCTGACATCTGAGTGGTACTCCAACTGGCACACTCTATGGGCATTGCTCTGAACCGGTGTTTGGGCACTGCACCTCAGTTTTCCTTGATTACCTTCAGCCAGCCTGAGCTTTTGGACATCATGCGGATTGTCCAGGGTATGTACCCTATATGCCGTAGTTTGGATCCAGGACCAACTACCCTGATTTTGGGTTGTGGTGACATTCTTGGTCCGATCCTAGCACAGATAGTCTATTGCTCCTTGGAAACAGGTGAGTTTCCTAGCTCCCTGAAGGAGGCGGTGGTGACACCCCTCTTGAAGAAAGCTTCTTTGGACCCAGACTGCCATGCGAACTACAGACCAATCTCGAACCTCCCCTTTATAGAATTTGACGGCAGATAAGGACCGCTTGGCCCACCCAGTCTGCCCATTTCCCTGCCTACTGGATAAGCTGCAGATCCTAGTTAACCAGCAGCCTACTTTTTCCTACCCCCATCCCCTAGAATTGCCTTAAGACTGTCCCATGCATGCTTGAATTCCACCACTGTTTTTAACTCCACGACCTCCTCCGGAAGGCCGTTCCATGCATCCACAACCCTCTCTGTGAAAAAATACTTCCTTAAATTACCTCTGAGCCGCCCCTCTATCTTCAAATTGTGCCCCCTTGTTCTTGCACACCTCTTTTTTTGAAAGATGCTACCCTCTTGGACTTTGTTGATTCCCTTGAGGTACTTGAAAGTTTCTATCATGTCCCTCTCCCTCCTTTCCTCGAGGTGTACCATATTAAGCTTCTTTAGTCTCTTTCATATGTCACCGGTGCAGACCCTGCACCATTTTAGTTGCCCTCCTCTGGACAGCTTCCATCCTGTCTATGTCTTTGCAGACTGGGTCTCCAGAACTGCACGCAGTACTCCAGATGGGGTCTGACCAGCTGTCTGTACAGAAGGATAATAACTTCTTGTTTTTCTACTGGTGATGCCTCTCCCTATGCATCCCAATATCCCCCCAGCCCTCATTGCTGCCATCTCACATTGCTTGCCCACCTTTAGGTCATCTGATATGACTACCCCAGGTCCCTTTCCATTTTGTTGTTGTTAGTATCTCACCCCCATTGTGTACTCTTCCCTGGGTTTTGTTTCCCAGGTGCATTACCTGCACTTCTTAGCATTGAATCTAAGCTGCCATACATTTGACCATTCTTCTAACCTTGCAAGTCCCTTTTCATCCTTTCCACCCCACCTTGTGCATCAACTCTGTTGCAGATCTTTGTGTCATCTGCAAAGAGACATATTTTCCTTCAGTCCCTCTGCAATGTCGCTTATAAGACATTGAAGGACAGGTCTAACTCTGAACCCTAGGTACCCCACTAGTAACCCCTTTCATCAGAGTGGACTCCATTTACTATTACTCTCTGTGTCCTATTTTCCAGCCAATTTTTACCCAGGCTGTCATCTTGGGACCCACTCCCAGGCTAGCTAACTTGTATATTAATCTTTGTGTGGGACTGTG
The DNA here is from genome assembly GCA_016271365.2 of Neoceratodus forsteri. NCBI lineage: Eukaryota > Metazoa > Chordata > Ceratodontiformes > Ceratodontidae > Neoceratodus > Neoceratodus forsteri. The sequence continues at coordinate 34,077,655 of CM028129.1, forward strand.
TCAAATGCCTTGCTAAAGTCTAGGTAGACCATGTCACAGCCCCTCCTGATCTACTACTTTGGTCACCCAGTCAAGAAATCTATCAGATTTGTCTGGCATGACCTTCCTGCTGTGAATCCATGCTGCCTTGGGTCCTGTGCCCTCTGGCCTCTAGATACTTGACAATTCTTTCCTTCAAGTGATTCCATCATTTTCCCTACCACTGAGGTTAAACTAACAGGTCTATAGTTTCCTGCTTCTGCCTTGCTCCCACTTTTGTGAAGGGAATCAAATCTGCCCTCCTCCAGTCCTCGGGTACCACCCATCCTCCCATGATTTGTTAAACAGGGTAGTCAGTGGTGTCACTAATTCTACCCTTAGTTCTTTTAGAATTCTGGGATGAATCCCTTCAGGCCCCATTGCTTGTCCACCTTCAGTTTTAAGAGTTCTTTCAGAACCCTTTCTTCTGTAATGTGCTGGTATCAACTTCTGTATCAGTGTGTTTCTACTGTTTGTTCTAGGTACCCCCCTCTTCCTTTGTAAATACTGAGCAAAAATATTTGTTTAGTATCTCTCTTTTCACAGTCTCCTCTGCCCACCCTCCCCCTTTATTAAGCCTCACTATCCCTCCCTTGGTCTTCCTTCGCTCCCTGATGTACCTATAAAAGGTTTTATCCCCCTTCTTAACTGAGTTGGCTATCTTTTCCTCGGTTTGGGCATTTGCTGTTCTGACTGCCTTCCCAGCTTCCTTTTGCTTTAACTGATACAGTTCTCTGTCCTGCTCCTTCTGCGATTCCTTGTACTTCCTGAAAGCTTTCTTTTTCTCTTGAACCTTCACTGCCACTTCCTTTGAGAACCATAGTGGTTTCTTACATTGTTTAGTTTTGTTTATTTGCTTCACACAAAGGCTTGTTGCCTCTGTGATGGCAGTTTTATTATTCCCCATTGTTCTTCCACCCCTCCTTCTTGCCCATGTGCTAGTGCATTCCTTAGGCACTTACCCATTTAGCAAAGTCAGCCCTTCTAAGTCCAGTACCTTTGCCTTTGTATGGCTTGACTCTATTGCTGTGTTTATTGTGAACCATACTGTTCGATGGTCGCTAGTTCCCAGATGGCTACCCACTTCTACATCTGTGATCTCTCTTCATCTCCATTTGAGAGACCAGGTCTAAGATTGCTCCCTCTCGGTGGGCTCCAATACTAGTTGTCTAAGGCATGCCCCTGTAGGGCATCTAGAATAACCCACTCTTGAGTGGCTGTAGCAACTGCACTCCAGTTAACATCTGGCATATTCAGATCACCCATCAGCAATATCTCCCTTTTTTGCCATACTAAGTATACTTTCTATCATTTCCTTGTCCATTTCCTCCCCCTGAGAAGGGGGTCTGTATACAACCCCTGTGCGGATTGTGGTGCCATTGCCGGTCTCCAAATTTACCCACAGTGCTTCTTCTCCTCCCTGTTTTCTCTTTTATTCTGTTACTTTGATTCCTTCCCTTATGTAAAGAGCTACTCCTCCTCCTCTATTACCCTCCCTGTCCCTCCTGTAGATAGTGTATCCTGGTATGTTTATGTCCCAGTCATGGTTTTGTGCGAACCATGTTTCTGTGACTGCCACAATATCAGATGTTCCTCCTCCATCAAGGCCACTAATTCAGGAAGCTTGTTACTCAGACTACGTGCATTGGTACTCATTGCTCTCCATTTTTTGATGGCTTTACTTTCTGTTGCAGCATCCCCCACTGACCTTTCTACCTCGGTCTTTTTCTCATTTAGTACCCTGTTTTGTAGGGAGAGGCTGGGATTTTCCTGCTGCTCATCAGTGCCTCCCCCCTTGACTAGTTTAAAAGCTTGCCAATGAAGCATTTAAACCAATTGCTCAAAAGACTTGTTCCCTTCCTGGACAGATGCAGACCATCCTGCCAGTATAGGCTGGTGTCCCTCCAGGTGGAACCCCAGTCCCCAATGAAGCCAAACCCCTGTGCTCCACACCATTTTTTCAACCACTCATTAAACTGCATGGTGCAAAGTACCCTTGCCTCACTCATGCCATTTACAGGCAGCACCTCTGAGAAGGATACTGTGTGTGCTACTTGTCTTAGGCCCTCCCCAGTTCTAAAGTCCTTCTGCACTGCTCTAATCTCATGTTGAGCCAAGTCATTTGTCCCTAGGTGGACAATGACATCCAGCTCAGACTCGGTGCAGCTGTTCTCGTGATCCTGAGGATGCTTCCTGTCCCTACAAGCCATGGCACCAGGCAGGCACTTACTTCAGTTTTCCTGCTCCCCAGTTCTATCCCCCTAATAATTGAGTCCCCCACCAGGAGCTGCTTCCTTTCCTTGTGGCATCCTTTGCCTGCCTCCTGTGGGCCTCCCTTGTGACAGGTGTCCTCAGCCTCCTTAATCTCCTCCATGGGTGCATCCATAGGGGAGCTGTGCTCCCCCAGAATGGTGTATGGATTGTGGAGTGGAACAACTGACTGGGTGTGCCTCTGTTCCACCCTCCTCACCCTCCCTGAGCCCACTGTGGTCCAACTGCTGTGCTTTCTTTGCAACCTCTGAGGTAGTGGTGGTGGCTCTGGTGCTCCCTGGATGGGGGTTCCCTTCCTACCATCAAGTCTGGCCTGGGGGAAGGTTTCTTACTGCTGTCCAGTGTGGCTGAAGACAGGCAACTTCCTCCCTCAGGGCAGAGGTTGTCTGCAAATAGAGGCAGCATCTCAGCCTCCAGAAAGACTCCCGGAAGACTGCTGCCCCACAGCCATTACATTGCACTACTCTCCACATGACTATGTATTTTTTTTTTTTTGTGTGTGTGTGTGCTTGTGTGTGTGATTGGTTTGTTATATAGAAATAGATATATATATTATATAATGTGTATGCATATATTTTCAGTGCTGTGTGCTAGAGAGGATATGACATTGATATGCACCTTGCACTCTTGAGGAAATGATGTCAGAACCCTAGGTATAAAGGAACTATTTCCAGGGGGTGGGGTGAGGGGTGGGAAGGGGTTGGGCCTAAACTGTGCCCTCACAAAACAATCAGCTAAGAGCTCTGACCCACCGCTGCGATGAGTGCCTTCCTGTCTGCAAGATACTATACACAACAATTTGACAGAGAAAATCCCCTGCTAATCAAACAGAGAAAAATCCAGACATCCAAGTCAGACACAGGTAAACCTCCCCAGCCCCAAAACAGCCTGGTGGTTTGTGCTCTGAAAAGCAGTCAGCCCCAAAATAAGTCAGCTGTGCTTTGAACTCTTCCTGCACTGAAAATCTTAAGAATTGTAACAAGACTGTCTTTTCCTGATAATTGTAAATTCCTTCTTTCACCTTTCAGTTAGAAGCAGCCTCCACCTGCAGCATATCTGCTACAAACCACAGACAATTGAAAGGTTCCCTCCCTCTGTTGTGAGGCACAACTCGCTTTCTTGCAAATCCTATGTTCAATATTGCAGCTCCCAACAAGAGATAGTTTGGCTAGGAAAAATATTAGCTGTTCTGATGAGTTTGCTATAAACACTTGCTTATCATACTATTCTTCTCAGGTCTGTTACAAAGCTATTGGCTGAATTAAGTCTCTGTGATGAAATCACTTCCTGAGAAAGTTTGGAATTGCCTTTTAAGGCAAACAAGAATGAACACAGAAAACAGTTTACTGTCTGGGTCAAATACACAACCTGTACCTGCACTTATTTCAGGATTTGTGACAAATGTTTAGCCCAGAGTTTAAAATCTTCCTGCACTGAAAATCTTAAGAATTGTAACAAGACTGTCTTTTCCTGATAATTGTAAATTCCTTCTTTCACCTTTCAGTTAGAAGCAGCCTCCACCTGCAGTATATCTGCTACAAACCATAGACAATTGAAAGGTTCCCCTCCCTCTGTTGTGAGCACAACTTGCTTTCTTGCAAATCCTATGTTCAATATTGCAGCTCCCAACAAGAGATAGTTTGGCTAGGAAAAATATTAGCTGTTTATGGGGAAGTTGATTGAGAAAGTAGTGGCCATACAACTGGAGGACCATTTGACCATCCATGATATCTATGAGCCTCTCCAGTTCGGTTTTTGAAAGAGGCATAGTACTGAGACAGTGCTGGTTTGGGTTCTCAATGATCTCCTGATGGCTAGAGACCAGAAGAACTGCTCCATCTTGGTTCTTCTTGATCTCTCTTCAGCGTTTGACACTGTGGACCATCTGGTTCTGCTTGATCATTTGAGGTTCATATGTGACCTGTCAGGTACGGTTTTCATCTTTCCTCACTGGAAGAACTGAGGGTGGTGTCAGGGATTTACTCCTCTGACCCAGTTACATTATTATGTGGGGTCCTCAGGGATCAGTGTTGTCCTCCATGTTGTTCGCAGTGTACATGCTACCCCTCAGAGACATTGTCAGAAGGTATGGGCTGAGGTTTCACTGCTATGCTGATGATACCCAGCTCTACCTGTCTTTTGCACCTGACCAGGATAGAGCTCTCTCAGTATTTAACAATTGCCTCGTAGAAACCCAGGAGTGGATGAGTTCAAGCTGGTTGAGGTTGAACTCAGAAAAGACTGAGGTGCTGGTGGGTGACCTGGGTCGCCGGATAGGGGGGTTGGGGGTGGGGTCACCCTCCAGACTCTTTCTTGGGGATTTGCCTCTCCCGACCTCTGAACGGGTGCAAAACCTGGGGTAATTTTGATGAGGAACTGACACTGTGTTTGCAGGTGTCGGCCGTCATCAAATCCTCCTTTTACCATCTGAGGAATATCTCTAGAGTCAAGCATCTTGTTCCATCTGGTGACCTGCCTATGTTGGTCCATGCCTTTGCGTCCTTGTGCTTGGATTATTGCAATACCCTATACCTAGGGCTCCCAGGGGTGGATATTCACTGCTGCAGCTGGTGCAAAATGCAGCAGCCTGGTTAATGACAGGAACTTCTCAGTCCTGTCATATTTCTCTGGTGCTGCGCAAACTGCACTGGCTGCCGGTACAGTGGCGAATCACCTTCAAAGTCAGACTTCTGACATATAAAGCCCTACACGGACTGGGTCCGGACTACCTGAAAGAGCTCTTGGTCCCTTACTGCCCAGAGTGATCGCTCTGCTCGACTGATGAGGGGTTGCTAGAGATCCCAAGGGTCTGTTTAAAATCTTCTGGGGCCCATGCATTTATGCACGTGGTCCCTACCCTTTGTAATTCTCTACCCTGTCAGTTACATAAGTGCATGACTGTGGAGGGATTTAAACAGGCCCTAAAAACCTTCCTATGGACCCAAGCATTAGGGGAATAACTGGAATATTATCTTACTGCTTTTCTGTATTTTATGCTATTTATAATGCTTGTGATTATGCGCTGTAGCCAGTTTAATTGTTATGTGCAGCACCTTGGTAATTGAAAGGCGCCATACAAATAAACTTGATCGATTGACTGATTGATTGAAATGCACATCTGGAGTGCTGGGTGAGATATAATCTGGAAATCCCCCATACTGGCTTCAGAAATATTGTAACCATAGTCTAACAGCTTTACAGAATGCTTGGCCCTCCCACACTGTGCACCCAATGTCATATGCGCCATTATTTGTACATGGCCTTGTCCAGGCTGAATGGAGAATCCTCCCCAAGGGTGAGAGTAAGACAGGATTATCTAAGGGAATCAGAGATCTGGAATTGGAGGAGGTTCAAGTCAAGTACATAAATACCATGAGCAGTAGCAGGCAGAAGGAAAAGCTTTTATCAAGTCTGGACATGGGAACAAACAAAAAAGTGATATAACAATGATCAAAATGCATTGTACTCAACTAAATCTTCAACACTATTACCAACAGAGAATACATTCACTTAGGGTTATTGATCTGAGAATGTTAACTTTGCATTTCCTTACTTTTTGAATGTTATCTAAGGAAATTTTATCACCAGGTAAGCACACTAGGTAATTAAATGCCTATTCACTGGACTAAGAACAGTGCCAAATACAATGCAGGTAGAACATGAAAGCAGAATCATGACATGAACAACATAAAGGATAATGGATGGGCATCAGGTAACAACAATGCTGTGTTCATGTTGAGAGGTTGTCATGACAACCTAGTAAACCTCAAGAGCAAAGCTTGAGATGTTTACAGTTGTCAGGACAGCCTCAAGAAGTGAACACAGCAGTGTTCACTGATGCCCATGCATTATCTTTATAGTAAATGGGTAACGATGTTTGCTGAATGAGCACTTTAGTAGCCACGGATGGCAAAAAAAAAAAACAATCTGAGATCATTCTGAGTCACAATCTCGTAGTTGCATATCTTACTTCAAACAGAAGGAAGATGGGAAGGCAGTCAGAATAGCAAAGGCCCAAACTGAGGAAAAGATAGCCTACTCAGTTAAGAAGGGGGATAAAACCTTTTATAGGTACATTATGGAGTGAAGAAAGACCAAGGCAGGGATAGTGAGGCTTAATAAAGGAGATGGGGGGTGGACAGAGGGTGACAGTGAAAAAGCAGGGATACTGAATGAATACTTCTGCTCAGTATTCACTAAAGAAGAGGAGGGGGAGGTACCTAAACCAATCAAATAGAAGCATTCTGGATAGGGGGGTCAATACAAGCCCATTCACGGAAGAAAAGCACTGAAAGAACTCTTAAACTGAAAATGGACAAAGCAACGGGCCTGACGGGATTCAGTTTACCTATAGCGCTTCGACTGTGCTAGCGCCGACATCCCCTACAGTGACAGCTACAATGCCAACTGTTGGCATTGTAGCCATCAGATGTTGGCGCTGATAAAGAGACTGCCCCAAACCCCTTGTGGGGCTATACCCCCACCCCCCAGTCTCTAGGATTCTAACTCAGAGTTAGAGTTGGACTGGGGGCGCAAACACCCAGGGAGGCAGTCCCGATCGCTGCACAGACCATCACAATGACGGGCTGGTTTTGCCTGATTCCTGTCACTGTGATGGTCTTCGAGGTGCCAGAGTTGCTGCGGTGATGGCATACCACAGGATTCACCCCAGAATTCTAAAAGAACTAAGGGAAGAACTAGTAACATCACTGACTATCCTTTTTAATAAATCATGGGAGGATGGTGTGATACCTGAGGACTGGAGGAGGGTGGATGTGATTCCCCTTCACAAAAGTTGGAGCAAGACAGAGGCAGGAAACTGCAGACCTGTCAGTTTGACCTCAGTGGTAGGGAAAATGATGGAATCAATTCTGAAGGAAAGAATTGTTGAGTACCTGGAGGCCAGTGGGGCACAGGACCCAAGGTAGCATGGATTCACAGCAGGAAGGTCATGTCAGACAAATCTAATTGATTTCTTTGACTGGATGACCAAAGTAGTAGACCAGGGAGGGACTGTGGACATGGCCTACCTAGACTTTAGCAAGGCATTTGACACAGTCCCACACAAAAGATTAATAAACAAATTAGCCAGCCTGGGAGTGTGTTCCAGGGTGGTAGCCTGACTAAAACACTGGCTGAACAACAGGACAGATCGGGTAATAATAAATGGAGTCCACAGTGAAGAAAGGAGGGTTAATAGTGTGGTACCGCAGGGTTCACTACTCGGGCCGGTCCTTTCTATTGTCTTTATAAGTGACATTGCAGAGGGACTGGAAGGGAAAGTATGTCTCTTTGCAGATGACACGAAGATCTGCAACAGGGTTGATAGGCAAGGTGGGGTAGAAAGGATGAAAAGGGACTTGGCAAGGTTGGAGGAATGGTCAAATGTATGGCAGCTTAGATTCAATGCCAAGAATTGCAACGTAATGCACCTGGGAAACAAAAACCCAGGGGAAGAGTACACAATGGGGGGTGAGATACTGACAATAACAAAAATCAAAGGGACCTGGGGGTAGTAACATCAGATGACCTAAAGGTGGGCCAACAATGTGAGAAGGCAGTAAGGAGGGCTGGGGGATACTGGGTTGCATAGGGAGAGGCATCACCAGTATAAAACAGAAAGTTGTTGACCCTCTGTACAGACAGTTGGTAAGACCATATCTGGAGTACTGTGTTCAGTTCTGGAGACCCCATCTCCGCAAAGACAAAGACAGGGTGGAGGCTGTCCAGAGGAGGGCAATCAAAATGGTGCAGGGTCTGCACCAGAAGACATATGGAGAAAGGCTAATGGAGCTTAAGATGAATAGCCTTGAGGAAAGGAGGGAGAGTGGGGATATGATAGAAACTTTCAAATACCTCAAGGGAATCAACAATGTCCAAGAGGGTAACATCTTTCAGAAAAAGTGATGTGCAAAAACAAGGGGGCAATATTGAAGATGGAGGGGGGACGGCACAGAGATAATGTGAGGAAGTATTTCTTCACAGAGAGGGTTGTGGATGCATGGAGCAGCTTCTCTGAGGAGATCATAGAGTCAAAAACAGTGGGGGAATTCAAGAAAGCATGGGACAGACATAAAGCAATTCTAGTTGGGGGTAGGAGGAAGTAGGCTGTTGGTTAACTAGGATCTGCAGCTTATCTGTTAGGTAGGGAAATGGGCAGACTAGGTGGGCCAAGTGGTCCTTATCTGCCATCAAATTCTATGTTTCTATGTCTCTATATGATGGAAACCTTCAAATACATAAAGGGCATAAATAAGCTGCAAGCAGAAAACCTCTTTCACAGAAATGAGACCACCTGAAGAAGGGGGCACAGCTTGACACTAACAGGGGGTAAGTTTAAAACCAACATCTGTAAGTACTACTTCACAGAGTGGGTGGTGGACCCTTGGAATAGCTTACCACCAGAGGTTGTGGAGGCAAAAAATCAATGCTTTTAAGCTAGGGTGGGGCAATATTAAATCTAGCTTAGATAGTGTGGATTGGCAGGCAATTCTAGATACTCAAGGTATTAAGGAATATTTTAATACACTACAAAATAAAATTATTGATTTAAGGAACATGTATATTCCAACTAGGTTACCAAATTCTGCAAACCAGTATCAGCCAAAAGGGATGAATAAGTCTATAAAAATTCTCATCAAGAAATAAACAGTATGCAGTTTATTTAAAATCTCAAACAACATCAAACTAGAGTTCATATTTGAATAGTCAAAAAAATGTAAAAAATTGTATTAGAAAGCAAAAAAGAACTGGGAGTTTAAATTAACAGCAAATGCAAATAAGGATAACATTAAATCATTTTTCGCATATATAAATTCCCTTAGGAAGCCCACCTGTCAAGTTGGTCCCATCCAAGTAAATTACATATTTTTACTTGACCCCCTTGATATGGCAAATTTCTTTAATACAAATTTTAATAAGTCATTTTCAAACACTCAGACAGTTGGCAAAAATCAAAGATTCAATAGGTTATAATATTACTTTAATAGAATCTGAAGTTTATGCAAAGTTAATTACACAAAAAGGGAAAATTAGTGCATCTCCATATGTCATATCAGGTCACCTTTTGTATTTGCTGGCAGACAGTTTGTCTTTACCTCAGAAAATACTTTATGAACAGTGTATTAATCAAAATTTTGTTCCAGAGCCCTGGAAAATTGCACATGTAATTCCAATCCACAAACAAGCATTTGTCAATGCCGAATGTTGTCTCACTGGCATTTGCATTGGTAGTGCAGGAGTTAGAGATGCATAATAGGAATGGCAGTGAAGTACAGAAGTGACTCCAACCCCACCCCCACCCTGCAGAGACTGACAGGCGTTGGGGTGTGCCTTTGTGTCGTCAGCTACAACGCTCATGCCATTTTACCTCACTCTACCCTGTAGACACTGACAAGTGTTGTGGTGTGCTTTGGGGTCTTTGGGCATTATACTTACCCAATTCCATAAGGAAATATGCTGAGGTGGGTGCAGTATAGGAGAATGGGGTGAACTTTGTGGCCAAACACTCCAAGGCACACCACGATGCCTATCACTGGCTGAAGGGTGGGTGGAGGTGGAATGGCATGAGCATTACAGCCGATGATCACAAGTCACACCCCTGATGCATGTCAGTCTGTACTGGGTGAGGTGTTACAGTTGGAAACCCTAACACCGTAGGCATGTGTTGGTATTTTCACTCCAAAATTTTTACATGGGCTTTTTGTGACCCCACCTCATGAAGAGTGGCACTATCAGTTTGTTTGCTGAAAGGTGGTATTGCACAGCAGCTATGCCATTTGGTGACACAGAGACGAAAACACATTTTTGGCAGTATGTGAAAAATGACAATGGTATTGTTCATGAGGAGGTGTAAAAAAAATGGCAACGTTGAAAATCTGGAGTGAAAATATTAAAAACTGGTGAAGTCATGAGCATGCATGGAAAGTGTGCAACACACGTCCATAACCCAATTATTTTTGGGATTTTTTTAACCACATTTTCAACATAGGCATTTTGGGACCTCCCCTCATGAACAGTGGCATTGTGATTTTGTTAATTTGTCCCAAAAGTTGATTTCCCACAGCGACCACGCCGTTGTGTGCCACAGGTATGAAAACACATTTTGGACAGGATGTGAAAAATGATAGCTGTACTTTTCATAAGGAGGTGTGAAATAATTCCAGTGTTGGAAATGTGGCATGAAAATATTGCAAAATTTGCGAAGTTACAAGGGTGCGTGGAAACTGCTCAATGCACGCTTGTAACACAGTCATTTTATGGACTTTCATCACTAGATTTTTAACATAGGCATTTTAGGACCTCTGCTCATAAACAGTGTCACCGTCATTTCCGCAAACTGTCCAGAAAACTGATTTTGAACAGCACCACGCTATTCTGCGCTGGACTTGCAAAAACACATTTCAGCCAGGATACGTAAAATGACAGCTGTACAGTTCATTAGGAGGTATGGAAAAATACCAGTTTTGAAACTCTGGAGTGAAAATATTACAGATTCATGAAGTTAGGAGCGTGCGTGGAAACTGCGCAATGCATGCTCGTAAAACAGCCATTTTTTGGATTTTTTCTACCAAATTTGCAACATAGGTGTTTTGAGAGCCCCCCTCATGAACAGTGGCACTGTCATTTCATTAATTGGTCTCGAAAGGTGATTCCAAGCAGTGACCGCAAAATCATCTTTCGGGACTGAATAACACCATGACAGTGACTGAATTCATGAGGTTGAGTCCCAATAACCCCATGCTGAAAATTTGGTGTCAAAATTCCCCAAAATGCCCAAGATATGTGCCAAAGTTGAAAAAACCCTATTTATGCTGTTATACAGCTTACCAGCATTTTTTCAGTTCGCGGTCGGCTTTGAAGAGTGCAGACGTGTTCCCGGTCCACCGAAGACTGTTGCGCTGGACTCCGGAGGTAAGTATGGGGTGAGGGGGGTGTGAGGAGGTAGAGTGTGCAGTGGGTGCATGCAGGTTGTGGAAAGGGGCAGGGAGACCGCGAGGGACCATTTTCTTTTTTACAGAGTTAAAAAAAAAAGTAGCGTCATGGGACGGTTTTGGTTTTTTCAGGCACATTTGGCACACTGGGGTGGGCTGCCAACGTGTCACCTGATTGTTTTGGGGGGGCTGTAGCCATTGGCACATGATGGGGAAAGAGCCGAGGGGGAATGGGCACCCCCTCGGCACACAACAGATGGGTGGAGACATTATGCCAATGGGGAGTGGGCTCCCCCATCAGCTAAATAAACATGGGCAGGGGGACTGTAGTCAATGGGGATTGGGCCCTCTGTCGGCAAAGGAAGACTGCTGAGGGGGGAGTGCATGATGCCGAGGGGGATTGGGCACCCCCTAGACACACACTTGGGGGGGTCATTATGCCGACAGAGGGTGGACTTCCCCATCAGCAAATGAAGTGGGTCAGGGAATGTGACAGGGGGATGGGGCACCCCTGTTGCCATGTTTACATGGGGAGGCTGTGACACTGCAATGAGACGTTTGCAGTGGACATTTTCTTAGATGTGGTCACACATTACATCTTGCTGGTGTGGTGCCTGCATGCTGTCTTACTGGGGAATGATGGACGCACCTATTGATGCGTGTCCTGCATTTGCCCACAGTGACTGCACCTCCAAATCTGCTCGTAATGCAATATGTTGGCTGGCCCACAAGCACGAGCCAACATAAAAGGACCAAAAAACCATTGGGAGAATTATAGACCCATAAGCTTAACCTCCCCCACATTTAAAATCACAGAAAGTTTAATTAAAGACAAGATTTCCCTTACCTTGACCAACTTAGTCACTGAACAACATGGGTTTAAGAAGGGCCGTAGCTGTTTGACAAACCTACTATGTTTCTACAAGGATGTCAGTTTACACCTTGACAGCAGACTCCCGTATGCTATAGTCTATATTGATTTTAGTAAGGCTTTTGACCTTCTACCCCATTGGGCACTATTACATAAACTCATTTCTGTTGATATTGATTATACTACAGTGAGAGGGATATCAAAATGGTTAAACAATAGAACACAGCGAGTTTTGATTAATGGACAGCTCTCTAGTTTAAAGCCAGTTACTAGTGGGGTGCCGCAGGGCTCTGTTCTTGGCCCCTGCCTTTTTCAGCTTTTCATAACTGATATAACCAATAAGTGTTATTTAAATACCATTAAATATGCAGATGATATCAAAATAGGGGGACTATGTTCTGACCATGAACAGATTGCTTCTATTCAAAATGATCTGGATAGCATCACAAAATGGATCAATACTTCGGGGGTGAAACTAAATCATGAGAAATGTAGGATTATGCATCTTGGTACCAATAATCCCTCACATGATTATATTTTAAAACAACAGAGTGTTGCCCAGCACTAATATGGAGAAAGATTTTGGGGGTCTGGTGTCAGATGATTTTCTGCCAGACTCACAAATTAATTCTGCTATACTCAAGGCTAACAGAATTATCTGGTCCATCAAAAGAAATATAAAATCAAGGGAAAGTAATGCATTAATGCCCTTATACAGAGTCTATGTTCGCCCACACCTAGACTTTTCTTTCCCATTATGGTGTCCATACAGGAAACATGATATTTTGCAACGGGAGAATGTGCAAAGATGTTATATCAAACTCGTACGTGGATTACACAATATGTCATATGAAACTAGGCTTGATTCATTGAAATTAATGTCCCTCACAACATGGAGGTTAAGAGGGGATCTCCTTCTTATGTTTGATATTATGCAAGAGCTATATTTATTGACTAAACTAGGGCTACTGTTCAAAGATGTTAACTACAACCTCAGAGGCCACCCGCTCCAGCTTCAATGTAGAAAATGTAAATTTAATGCAAAGGACATTTTTTTACACTTTATTTATCACCAAGCCCTGGAATGCCTTACCAAATTGAGCTGATAACCAGCAGTTCAAAATCTATGTTTAAATCTCGACTGGGCACTTTGATCCTTTCTGGAAGTGCTCTTAGTTGTTATTAGTTCCAAGAAGCAATTATGGGCCTTATGGCTCTCTGGGTTCTACTCATTCTTAGTATGAATCTTAGCATGAAAGTACTGCGGTAATCTCAGAATAACATAAAAAGGAGGTAGGCAATCTGGGCAGACTTGATGGATCATACGGTCCTCTTTTGCCAACACGTTCATATGTATGTTCATATGTAAACTCATCTCCTTAAACAAGAAGCTGGCGTGCTGTTAAGGGGATGGGTGGGCCAAACCTTCTCTAGTACATTTTCTAAGAAAAAAAGTGGGGTATTCATATTATTGAAAAGAGGTTGCCCTTTGCAAGTAGTCAGATCTGTTAAGCATAAGGAAGGTAGGTGAGTACTACTGTGCGGTTACTTATATTGTAAACAAGTTATCCTGGTGAATCTATACGCACCTAATGCAGATGTCCCTGAATTTTTCTCTGATGTGGCTCAAGCATTGCTTAACTGTTCCTAAAGCTTTGCTAATATTGTAATTGGCAGAGATTTCAATTTAATTCTAGATCCAGAGATCAATAGGACACCACTGGAGAAAGTTACTCCATCTCATTTTGATTTAAGACATGCAGTTCAACTACTCTATTCAGAGTCTGGCTTGGTAGATTGTTGGAGGATTCATAATCCAGAAACTAAAGATTATACTTTTCACTTACATAGATTTAAAACCTGTAGTAGATTAGACTTTGTCTCACGTAGCTCTCATTTGTTGTCTAATATATCAGAAGTTACCAGAAGTTACTATACTGCCTATGACTATTTCAGATCACGCCCCAGTAATTATGTCATGGTTACCACAGGGCAGTCTAGTTAAGTCTCCCCAGTGGTATTTTAATCCAGGGCTCTTAAATTCTGCAGAATTTGTAAGTAAGCTTTCAAGGGAAATTCAGTGATATTTTGAGATGAATGAAACTCCTGAGGTCAACACTTTCACATTGTGGGAGGCTTTTAAGGCCCCTGATAGAGGTAGTATTATTTTCTTTGTTGCCTGGCAAAATAAAGTTTGTAAGCAGGAAACAGAAGAGGTTTGGTTAAGATAAAAACAATAAGGCTGGCCCGATGGTGATGACGGTTGAGGCACTGGACTCCACACCTCACACCATGCCGATGACCCGCGTTTGGGAGCGAGCTCAGGCACCAGGGGTCGGCAGGGGAGGGAGAGGATTGAGCGCCTGCTGGGCTGTTCTCCTCTCCTGCGGGATGGCATGGGACTGTTTGGCGCTCCAGCGGCCCTCAGTGGAGACCTGGAGGGCTGCAGAAACACTGGACCGCAAGTACACTGTGTGACTGATGCAGGCAGTGTTGCCGTGCACTGCAGCGTCAGGGGTGCACCACACACTGGGGGTGGGATGGGGAAGAGCGCTCAGGGACTACATAAGAAAAAAAACTCCCAAACCGGATAGGCATATGCCCAATGCCGGTTCCCTGCCATTTGCCTTTCGGTCTTCCCTGGTTGTTAGCCTTCCAGGACTGGGGAGGATTTGTAACGTCCTTGAAGATGGCAGGGAACACGGTGAGCGGTAGAGCGAGATGGTGAGAGAAGAGGCCTGAGAGAGTTCCACAGTCTGGGGTGATAAATAGAGTGAAAAAAAAAACTATAAAAAAAATAGAGGAGCTTATTTATAAAGATCTGCAGAGACAAGAGACAGTGCTACCACTACGGTTGGGTGAAACTACGGATTTCGCTTCAGGAAAGTGTAATACCTACGGAATTCCGCCAGAGATTTGCCTTTGGCAAAATTCGCACTTTCTGCAGAATTTTCACCTGATTTGCGGAACAATTAAGTGTACTGCAGAAAATATATAATGAACTGTAGAAAATATTTATTACAGAAAAATACAGCGTTCAGTGGTATAATTCGCAGAAAATGTATTCTGTAGGGTATGTAGTCATGTGATTTCAATAATTTAGGCAAGAACTGAATTTGTAAAGTACTGTTTCTTACCATTCCTGTCTCGTTCTTTAGTGATACTATCCCTCTTTGTCCAAAGTTACATTTTATGTGGTATAATTCAAAACTGTAATTTATTGTAATTTTGTCAAAAATTCCGCAGTTCAGTATTTCTCCAAAGTCTGCCATTCGCTAACATTTTCCACGGAACACACAAAAAAATTCTGCAAGCAATGCTGTCACCTGATCTTTCTTTGATTAGGCGGGAGTCTATGGGTCAAAGTGTGAGTTGCTATAGCAACCATCCCTCCTCCTCCCTCCTTCCTCTCAAGTGACTGCTCCTCCTACTCTGCTGGGCAGTTTTACAGCAGGTGTTGAAGAAACAAGATCTGCACCTCTTTGCAACTTACTTTTGTAAATCAAAAAGCTATATTTCAGAGCACTTTGTGGCATTTCTTATTTGTGAATTTTTTTATGAAATCTCTGGTGTTTGCAGTGTTTTTCTTCAATATAGTTTTTAGCTTATTGCTTTCAGATGTTCTGAGATACATATTTGTTTACACGCTGGTGGGTGATGAGAGAAAATGATCTTGTGGAGGCAGGAATATGTGGACAAAGGTTCATCATCCAGCAGTGGTGGTGATTGGCATGGAGGTGGTGCTGGCACCCTCTGCGCAGTGTCAAATGTTCCCACAATTGCGGGGGGCTTGGAGCAGCTGGGGCCAGCATTATTATTGCTAATTTTGTGGGACACGATGTGACTCTAAACCAAAAGGCAGTAATGTCTATGTCTATCACAAACAAAATTCAGGCAAACCTGCGACAGCTGTGACAGCACTAATACGAACAAATGAATATATGAAATTTACCAGCAGATAAAGGCCTAGAGGTCTATCAAGTCTGCTTGAATGTGCAACTAGCACCCCTTATTTTGCAGCCGCCACTCCCTTCCACCCTTCCCCTCCATTGACCCTGCCCCTAATCCTGTCCTATCCCCTTTTGAAGCAGTCCACTGTTCTACTGGATACCACTTCTGCAGGTAATGCATTCCACCCAGCTACCACCCTCTCTGTAAAAAAGTGTCTCCTCATCTCCCTCCTGAACCTTCCTCCCTCCAGTCTCATATCATGGCCCCTGGTGTCCCTCCCCTCCCTTACTTTGAACAGCCCCTCTGTACTTGTCTTGTTTATTCCTTTCATGTACTTAAAAGTTTCAATCATGTGCCCCCTGTCCCTCCTCGCGAGTACATGTTCAGCTCCCTCAGCCTCCTCTCGTATGATAAGTCCCCCAGCCCCTTGATCATCTATGTCACCTTGCGCTGCACCCCCTCCAGTAATTTAATGTCCCTCTTCAGATATGGCTTCCAGTACTGCACACAGTACTCCAGGTGCAGTCTAGCTAATGACCTATACAGTGGCAGAATCACTGCCTCCCTCCTCAAGAATATACCCCTTGCAATGTAACCCAGCATGTTGTTGGCCTTTGCAGCTGCCTTCCTACATTGTGCCAAGCTGTTCATTGAACCTGTAATGAGCACCCCCAGATCCTTCTCCTCCTCTGTCTGGGCTAGCTGCACTCCCCCAGCTGATAACTCCTCCTTGGGTTCCTCACCCCAAAATGCAACACCTTGCACTTTTTGGCATTAGACCCCAGTTGCCAGGTGTCTGACCAGGTTTCAAGCTTTGCCAGATTATCCTGCAACCCTTGCCATCCTCCTATGTTGTCCACCACTGCGCCTACCTTGGTATCATCAGCAAACAGACTGATCTTGCTCTTGATGTCCAATGATATGTCTGCAAAGAATATCCCAAACAACACTGACCCCAACACCGATCCCTGTGGAACACTGCTTGTCACTACCCTTGGGTATGAGAGCTCCCCACCCAACACCACCACCCTCTGTTGCCTTCCCAGAAGCCAGTTCCCTACCCATCTCACCAGCTTTACACCCATCCCTGTGCCTTCTAACTTACTTCCCAGCCTCCCATGTGGCACCGAGTCGAATGCCTTGCTGAAGTCCAGATACAGGACATTCACTGCATGGCCCATGTCCAGTTGCCTAGTTACTCAGTCATAGAACTCCACCAGGTTGGTTTGGCAGGATCTGCCATGTATGAAGCCATACTGTCTGCTGTCCTGTAGTCCTTTGGCCTCTAAAAGGGCCACCAGTCGCTCCTTCAGGATAGTCTCCATTAGCTTACCCACGATGGATGTGAGGCTCACCGCTATGTAGTTCCCCGGTTCATCCTTGGGGCCACTCTTGTGGAGGGGTACCACATGAGCCATCCTCCAGTCCTAAGGTACACACCCTGAGTGTAGTGAGGCATTAAATAGGACTGCCAAATGTCCCGCAACTACCTCTGCTGGCTCCTTCAGTACCCTGGGGTGGATGCCATCTGGGCCTAGTGCCTTGTCTACCCTCAGTGCCTTCAAACCCTCCTGAACTCTGCCCTCCATGATTTCCGTATCTGTCACCCTCCCCCCCTGTTTCTGCAGCTCCTTCCCCCTTGGGTATCACCCCCCTTCTCCTTAGTAAATATCAAGCAGAAGTAATCATTTAGCACTTCTGCCTTATACGCCTCCTACTTACCCAACCCCCTTCCTAATCCTTACTATATGGTCCTTACAGTTCCTTTTCTCCTGATGTACCTAAAAGTCCTTCTCCCCTTCTTAATGCCTTGTGCCAGCCTGAACTCAGTAGATGCCTTAGCTCTCCTCACCCCATACCACCTCCTTCGATTCCATCAAGTACTCCTCCCTGTCCTCCCCCCTCCATGTTTTCTTGTACCTCCTAAAGGCAGCTCTTTTCCTCCTTACCTTTTCCACAACCTCCTTGCTCAACCAGCTTGGTTTCTTAGCCCTAGCCTTCTTGCTCTGGGCCTTGCAGCAGGTTTTGGTTGCCTCCACTATCACTAGTTTTCTGAGCTCCCACCTCTAGTTAGTGTCCATACTAGGTTGAATTCTGGTCAGATACCCTTTTACCACTACCCCCATTCTCCCAAAGTCAGCCCTCCTGAAGTCCAGCAATCTTGTGCTAGATTCCACTACTTCCTTGCCCATATCCAATGTGAGCCATACTGAGTGGTGGTCACTCCCTGACAGCGGTTCTTCCACCATAAGTTCTCTCACAAAGTCCCCATTTACCAGCACAAGGTCAAGGGTATTCCCTAACCTGGTTGGTTCACTGACCATTTGCAGCAGGAAGCTGTCCTGGAAGGCATCCGGCAGTACCTACTCCCTTCTGTTCCTGGTTGTTGGGGTACTCCAGTCCACTCCTGGCATGTTGAAGTCCCCCACAGTCACTACACTACCCTTCTCACAGGTCCTCCTGATATGTCCCACTAGTTCCCTGTCTAACTCCTCCATCTGAGATGGCGGTCTGTACACCACTCCCATTCTGAGAATCCTATTCTTGGAATCCTGGATTTACATCCAAAGTGACTCTGTACTACCCTCCTCCCTTCCTCCCTTAAACCTTCAGTCCTTCCTTCACATATAGTGCCACCCCTCCTTTCCCAATCACCCTGTCCTACAAAATAACCTGTACCATGGTACAGACAGGTCCCAGTCATTGTATTGGGTGGCCCATGTTTCTATGATGGCTGCAATGTCCACCTCTCCCTCTGCCATGAGCACCTGTAACTGCAGTTTTTCTCCCAAGGCTCCTAGCATTAAAGGTAATCACCTTCCACCCTACCCCCCAATCCTGCCCTCCTTTACTAGCATCACCAATAGTACTTGCCATTTGTCCTTTGTCACTGTTATGAGGGGTAAGCTCATATGGTTTCCCAACCTGTCGTCTCTGCATGTCTCTTTGCCCACTTGCCACCCCCCACTCCTAGTTTAAATTTCCTCCATCCTCTGTTTCAACACTTTCTTTCCCTCCTCACTCAAGCGTAATCTGTCCTTGGCATAGAGACTACTGTCCTCCCAGGTCCCTCCCCCCCCCCAACAGCCCATACCCTTAGGTCTAACACCAGGTAATGCTGGACGTAGGAGATGTTGGGTACTTATGGAGGTGAATGCAGCTGAAGCAGCAGTAGTGACTGACATATGAGATATTACCTGAACAATGAAAGTGGAATCCACAGTTTGCAGGATATTCTGAGGTTTACATAGGGCCCTGCTTTTTTAACTTTCTCTTTATAATCCCTTCCTGTCTCTCACATCTGCCTCCTTCAGGAACTCACAAGGCACACACAATCCCCTGTACTCCTACCTGTGATGGCCACCCTCCATGGAGAGCAGGTAGTCATGTAAAGTGGCATTTTTAAAATAATTTGCCTCAAAAGGGCTATTTTTAAGCAACTGTATCCTGTCAGCATGCCCCAAACATCATTAAAAGGACTTATTTATCTTCAAGGTCTTAAAAGGTATTTTTTATTTTAATGTATTTATGTATTCCTTTGTTAACTGGGTTGGTGCACTGATACAAGGACCTTTTTCAGGCATGGCCCGGGCCAGAGACTTACACATTTATTTATTTAGTTATTAAATTTTGGTGACGGGTAGGCCCACCGTCTGGGGTCCTTTTCAGGGCAACCGGGATTACATGGCAAAGGTAGAAACACACAAGAAAAATGGCTATTAAACAATATGATACAGATTATGCAGTAATGTACAGACAGCTGGTTACATATGCTGAGGTTAGCCTGATAACACAGTAAAGGTGACAAATTATTCAGTATGAAGAGGAGGAGGTACATAAAATGAACAGTAGTAACACTCTGGATACAGAAGTTGATACCAGCCCATTTACAGAAGAAAGGGTTCTGAAAGAACTCTTAAAACTGAAGGTGGACAAAGCAATGGGGCCTGATGGGATTCATCCCAGAATTCTAAAAGAGCTAAGGGTAGAACTAGTGACACCACTGACTACCCTTTTTAACAAATCATGGGAGGATGGGGTGGTACCCGAGGACTGGAGGAGGGCAGATGTGATTCCCCTTCACAAAAGTGGGAGCAAGGCAGGTGCAGGAAACTACAGACCTGTTAGTTTAACCTCAGTGATAGGGAAAATGATGGAATCACTTCTGAAGGAAAGAATTGTCGAGTATCTAGAGGCCAGAGGGGCACAGGACCCTAGGCAGCATGGATTCATAGCGGGAAGGTCATGCCAGACAAATCTGATAGATTTCTTTGACTGGATGACCAAAGTAGTAGATCAGGGAGGGCTGTGGACATGGCCTACCTAGACTTTAGCAAGGCATTTGACACAGTCCACACAAAGATTAATATACAAGTTAGCCAGCCTGGGAGTGGGTCCCAAGATGACAACCTGGGTAAAGAATTGGCTGGAGAATAGGACACAGAGATTAATAGTAAATGAGTCCACTCAAAGAAAGGAGGATTACTAGTGGGGTACATGAGGGTTCAGTGATAGGACGGTCCTCTTCAATGTCTTTATAAGCGACATTAGGGAAGGACTGGAAGGAAAAGTATGTCTCTTTGCAGATGGCACTAAGATCTGCAACAGAGTTGATGCACAGGGTGTGGTGGAAAGGATGAGAAGGGACTTGGCAAGGTTAGAGGAATGGTCAAATGTATGGCAGCTTAGATTCAATGCTAAGAAGTGCAAGGTAATGCACCTGGGAAACAAAAACCCAGGGAAGAGTACACAATGGGGGGTGAGATACTAACAACAACAAAAATGGAAAGGGACCTGGGGTAGTCATATCAGATGACCCAAAGGTGGGCAAGCAATGTGAGAGGGCAGCAAGGAGGGCTGGGGTTACTGGGATGCATAGGGAGAGGCATCACCAGTAGAAAACAGGAAGTTATTATCCCTCTGTACAGACAGCTGGTGAGACCCCATCTGGAGTACAGTGTGCAGTTCTGGAGACCCAGTCTCCGCAAAGACATAGACAGGATGGAAGCTGTCCAGAGGAGGGCAACTAATATGGTGCAGGGTCTGCACCGGAAGACATATGAAGAGAGACTTAAGGAGCTTAATATGTATAGCCTTGAGGAAAGGAGGGAGAGGGGGGACATTATAGAAACTTTCAAGTACCTCAAGGGAATCAACAAAGTCCAAGAGGGTAGCATCTTTCAAAAAAAGAGGTGTGCAAGAACAAGGGGGCACAATTTGAAGATAGAGAGGGCTCAGAGGTAATTTAAGGAAGTATTTTTCTACAGAGAGTGTGCTGAATGCATGGAATGGCCTTCCGGAGGAGGTTGTGCAGTCAAAATCAGTGGTGGAATTCAAGCATGCATGGGACAGTCATAAGGCAATTCTGGGGGTTGGGGGTAAGAAGAAGTAGGCTGCTGGTTAACTAGGATCTGCAGCCTATCCAGTAGGTAGGGAAATGGGCAGACTGGGTGGGCCAAGCAGTCCTTATCTGCCGTCAAATTCAAATTCTATGTTTAAGTATGATACGGAATATACTGTAAGATACAAACAACTGGTTAAATATGCTGAGATCGGCCAGCATTTGTGTTGGGTATAGGGATTGGCAGAGTGGGTGACTAGATACGGGATGTCAGAGAAGGGTGAGACGCCAACTTTCATAGTGCAGTTTGCTAAGAGAAGTGCAGATTACATAAGGGGGTAATGTTGGGCAGTGGTCTTCAGATGGCCTCAGGGTGGACCCCGGAGCCTAGCAGCAGCATTTGGAGGTTATGATCAGGTGAGCTTTGAGTCTGGTGAGGAAGCTTTTGATAGATGGTGCTTCCTGCACCCCAGGCGGGAGGGAATTCCATAGGGTAGGTGCAGTGTGGGCGAAGGGAAGGACTTGTCTCCTGCCTTGGTTCTTACTCTGGGGACTGTGAGGAGAGTGCAATCCATTGAGTGAAGGGATAGTGGGTTGGTCTTTCTCACAATGAGTCCAGTTAGGCTGGGAGGTGGGATTGGCCAAGTAGTTTGAAGGTTTGGCATAATAGAGGGTATGGGAGACGGGCTTCCAGTGAGGGCCAGTTCAGTTGCGATTGCGTGTTGCAGTGGTGATTTCTAGGGTTAGGCTGGGTGGCAAACCTAACCACCTTATTATACAGGGCCTGTAGTCTATTCATCTTGGCCCTTGCTGCTCCCTGTAGTACTGGGGCCACATAGGTGATTTTTGGAGGGAGGACACTGGTGGCGATGGAGACCCTGGATTCCGGTATCAGCTGGTTTTTCAGTCTGTAGAGGGTGCCTAGTTTCCCATGTAAGGTTTTTGTAACTTGGTCCACATGGTTCTTGAGGGTGAGGCCCTGGTCCAGGGTGAGGCCGAGGTATTTTAGAGACTCAACTACCTCTAGTCTAGCACCTGACGTGGAGGTGATGTGTAGATGTTGTGTTCTATCATGTCCCAGGGATTTTGGACCAAACAGCATGGCCTTGGTCTTATCCGTTTTAAGGACCAATCCGTTGTTGACAAACCTGTTCTCAAGGGAGCTCAGGTCGTATTGGAACAAGGTACTGAGATCTGGCAGATTGGTGGAGGGACGGTATATTATGGCATCATCCGCGTGCTGGACCACCGAGCTCCCCCCACAGTGGAGACTCAGTTCATTCATGAAGAGGGAAAAAAGTAGTGGGCCAAGTATTGACCCCTGCAGCACTCCCTCTTTTAGCAGGAGCGCCTCCGAAATGGAGTCTTTCCATTTAACCCTCAGAGTGCTGGCCAAGGCACCTAGCTTCACCTGAGCTCTTTCCTTCTAAGACTGCTTGAAAGGCAGAGTAGAGAAACTTACCAGAGCAAGGGAGAAGGATTAAGACTTAGTTTGGCTAAGCAGATTTACTGTGTGGTGGTGTTTTTATTTTTACTCACAGGTATTGCTACTGTTTGTTGCTAACATTTCATTGCTTTATTTTTTCTCTGATTCAAATTGTTGTTGCTGGTATACCTTCTTCTGCATTATTACAAGGTGTGCCTACAGGTGTGTGCTAACAGATTACTGCTGTAATCTTCTGATTCAAATTGTCTTTGCAAGGTATATCTTCTGTTACTGCTTTATTTTTCTCTGGAGCAAAGTGTTTCTTACAGGGTATATCTTCTGAAATTATTACAGGTGGTGCTTTACAGGTTTTACAGTTTTATCTAACATTAGGATAAGCTTTCAGGGTTACTGCATTTGTTGTTGACTGATTGTTTCTGCTCTTACCTCCTTGTTCTTTCATCCGTGGTTCTTCTTTTAGGCAGGGAAGGCCCAGCCACCCACCCCCATCCCCAACCACCCCACGCTACACTCCTTTTATAGGGTACCACAGTTGTGACATTTCCTGTGGCAGAGCAGGAAGGGGCGGATCAGTGGGGCCTCCACAAGGTGATCTCATTTACAGGGCACTAGTAATTTAACTTGTTATAACAAGTTAAACAAAGCACAATTAAACCATTACTTGCATTTTTTTTTTCCTTCTAATTACTCTGACTAGGTTACAAACCCAGCAACTTATTTGGAATGGATTTCATTAACTGCAGGTACTGTGGAACAATTTTCAGAAGGACAGTCTTACAGGATTTAGGACACTGTCCTACATGCTGGCCTTTGGAGATCTTAGGTCTCAGCTCCAGGCAGCATGGGCAGAGATTGCACCTCAAATTTCATATTGAAGAGGAAATACATTATAAGAACCACCCGCCATTTCCCCAGCATCCAACAGAAAACCTTGACCGCAGAGGGTAGTTGGTCAGGAGGTTGGCAGGTGGTTAGGAGGAGCAAATCAGGTGCCCCATCACTCTTGCTCTCCAACACATTACCTCAAAAACCATATAAACACTACAAACAGGTATCTGCCTCTATCTCTGAAATCAAATAAAGAGGCAGAAGACACTGCAGAGCAGGACACTGCGGCACAGGAGCTAGCACAACAATACTCACCCAAATCAGGAACCAAAACTAAACAAGCACAAAGGAAATCCAAAAACTCTGATCATAGGAGACTCCATGATTCGGGAGTTGATACCCATCTTCAGCCAGGGGTGATGGTCAGATGTCTCCCAGGCACATCAGCATGGAGACACTGACCGCATTGCTAAAATTGTTCACAAAGCAGGAGAAAACATTGATGTCCTAGTACACATAGGGACTAATGATCTCGCCAGCCGGTCAGTTGTGAGACCAAGGAACACCTGACTAGGCTGGGTGACAAACTATCATCTATTTCGTCAGTCATCTCCTTCTCTTGAGATCCTGCCAGTCTGGGAGAAGGGAGCAGATGGACGGAAGGTCAGAGAAGGGGAGATAGGGGAGCTAAACATGTGGCTCAAGGACTGGTGCCAGGAAAAAGGACACAGATTTGTAGGAACTGGCAACAGTTCTGGAGCGAAAGTTCTTTAAATTTGATGGACTGCATCTGACTAAAGAGGAGTCAGTGCATTGGGGCAGAAGTTTGACGTCTTTGCAGAATATTTAAACTAGCAAATGGGAGAGGGTGCAGCACCCCATACGTCGAATGGGAAGAACACCTCCCCTCAGCTAGTGGTCAAACAGGAATTCAGCGTGTTTGCCGCTCATTTGCATCACCAGGTAAGAAAAAGGTTTGTCTCCCCATACGATGCACAGGGTAATGCCAAACTTCACCCAACAACTAACACACCAAAATCTGGCCAATGGAAAATCATGTACACAAATGCTCACAGCCTGGGAAATAAGATCCCAGACCTGCAGGCAATAATGTCAGAGGCTAAACTGGACATAGTAGCAATTAGTGAGACGTGGTTTACCAGTAACCACACTTGGGAGACTTCAGTACCTGGCTATGTATTGTTCAGAAGAGACCGAGGTGCAAAAGGGGAGGGTGGCCCTGTATGTTAATGAAAATATCAAAGCTACAGAAATTCAGAATACACATAAGGAGTCAGAAGAACTGTGGGTCACCCTGGAAACAGGAAATGGGACAGCCATAAGAACTGGGGTTGTCTACAGGCCCCAGACCAGAGGAGGACATAGACACATTACTGTTAGAAGATATACAAAACATGACAGCTAAAGGGAGGTTCTGATAATGGGAGACTTCAACATGCCAGATACAGATTGGTCAATACCAGCAGGAACATCTGCCAGAACTAGACTCATAGTGAATTCCTGCAGGGGAGGGCCTCAAACAACTGGTACAGCAACCCACAAGAGACAGGGCTATCCTAGATCTAGTACTGACTAACAAAGAAGGGATCACAGATCTCCAGGTAGAAGGTCACCTGAGGCCAGTGACCATCACATGGTATGGTTCAATTTGGCTACTACATCTAAATCATCCCATTCAAAGCAAAAATATGGGACTTCAGAGGAGCTGACTTTGATAAGATGGCCAACAGAGTTAAGCTAGCCCTGGCAAAAGAAACACAGGTGAGGAGGTACAGGCAAAGTGGGCTAGCATTAAGGATACAATACTTGAAGCAACATCCCATTGTGTTAGACAGAAAAGGAAGTGCAAAAGAAGAAGGAAACCACTTTGGTTCTCAAATACAGTAGCAGAAAAGGTCAGAGCCAAAAGGCTGGCCTTCAGAAAATATAAGGGAACACAGCAGGATGAAGATAGGGAGGCATACCAAACTGCCCTAAGGGAAGCAGGTAAGGCAGTAAGGCAGGCAAAGTCCCAAACTGAGGAAACACTAGCACGAACAGTAAAAGAAGGTGACAAGACTTTCTATAGATACATTAGTGAAAGGAGAAAGTCCAGAGGGGTATTGCTAAGCAATGGAGAAAAGGGAGCATGTGAGGAGGAGGACCCTGTAAAGGCATCTATCCTAAATAGATACTTTTGCTCAGTATTTACTGAAGAGAAGGTAGGGCAGGGCCCACAGCTCAGCATCATGGACACAGGGGAGGGAGGTGAGCACTACCCCTTCACAAAAGAAAGGGTCCTACAAGAGCTTGCTAAGCTCAGGTGGATAAGGCAATGGGACCTGATGGCATACATCCCAGGTACTTAAGGAGCTAAAGGAGGAACTAGCAGAGCCATTAGCAGAATTGTTTAGTGAGTCTCTGAGCACAGGAGGTCCCAGAAGACTGGAGAAGGGCTCATGTGATCCCACCCACAAGAGTGGTAGCAGGAGGAGGCGGGAACTACAGACCGTCAGTCTTACCTCAGTAGTGGGCAAGATTATGGAGGCACTCCTTAAGGAAAGGATAGTGCAACACCTGGAATCCATAGGGCACAGGATCCAAGACAGCATGGGTTTACAAAGGAAGGTCCTGTCAAACTAATCTCATAGATTTCTTTGACTGGTAACCAGAGTGGTGGACCAAGGGGAGCAGTTGATGTCGCCTACCTGACTTCAGCAAAGCTGACACTGTTCCACATAGAAGATTGATAAATAAGCTAGGTAGGCCTGGTGGGTCAGAAGTTGGTCAACTGGGTGGCAAACTGGTTGACTGGCAGAAAACAGAGAGTGGTGGTAAATGGTATACAGTCAGAAGAGATGCAAGTCACAAGTGGAGTACCTCAGGGATCAGTCCTGGGGCCAGTCCTATTCAACATCTTCATTAGTGACCTTGCAGATGGACTAGAGGGTAAGACTTGTCTGTTTGCAGATGACACCAAGATCTGCAACAGAGTAGATGATCCAGATGGGGTGGGCAGAATGAGAAGAGATCTGGATAAACTAGCAGAATGGTCAGAAGAGTGGCAACTGGGATTTAATGCAAAGAAGTGCAAAATCATGCACATAGGGAAGAGAAACCCTGAAGCCACTTATAGGCTGGGAGGGGAGTTGCTAGCAGTCACAAAGGAAGAAAGAGACTTGGGCATCATCATCACTGATGACCTAAAATCATCCAAGCAGACCTCTAAAGCAGTAGGTAAGGCTAGGGGGTGTTAGGGTGTATTAGTAGGGGTATCACAAGTCGTAAGAGGGAGGTAATAATCCCTCTGTACAAGACATTGGTTAGGCCCCATCTGGAGTACTGCGTGCAGTATTGGAGGCCACACCTTCACAAGGACATTAACCAAATTGAGGCAGTCCAGAGAAGGCAACCAAAATGGTGCAGGGACTGCATCAGAAGACATATGAGGACAGATTAACGGAGCTCAATATGTATACCCTTGAGCAAAGGAGGAGAGAGGTGATATGATCGAGACATTTAAACACCTTAAGGGCATAAACAAGGTGAAAGAGTCTAACATGTTTAAATATAAGAAAAATAGCAGGACAAGAGGACACAGCATGAGATTAGAAGGAGGCCGATTAAGGGGAATGTGAGAATTCTTTTTTCACAGAAAGGGTGGTAGATGCATGGAATGGCTTACCACAAGAAGTGGTGGCTATGAATACAGTGCAGGGCTTCAAAGAGGCATGGGATAGGCATAAGGGAGCAATACAAATGACTATGAATAGATAGGTCACTGACAGAGCAAAGGCCGATGGCACATTTATAAGGTAGAAAAAGAAATGGGCAGACTGGATGGGCCTTGCGGTCCTTATCTGCCGTCAACTTCTATGTTTCTATGTTTCTATGAGTGTGACCAGTAAGGTAGCTTTCAAACCACTTTAGGGAATGGTTGTCAAGCCCTAATTTGCCCAACTTAGTCAGTAGCAGATTGTGATTGACCAGGTTGAAGGTTTTGGATAAGTCAATGAAAACTGTGCCAGTAGGGGTCCCCTTATCCAGATTGCTGAGTACGTCTGTTGAGAATTTGATAAGGGCAGTGTCCATCCCATGCTGGGTCCTGAAGCCAGGTTGGGAAGGAGCAAGGAGACTGTGGTGCTCAAGGTAGTCCCGGAGTTGCCCATAGATCAGTCTCTCCTGTAACTCTGCCAAGGTGCAGAGCAGAGAGATAGGCCTGTAGTTCTTTATGGACTCCTGCTGGCCTCCCTTGTGGATGGGGACCACATGGGCCTGTTTCCACTGATTGGGGACTTCCCCCTCTTGTAAAGATCGATTGAGGAGCCAGGTTAGGGGTTTGACCAGGGACAGGGCCCCTTTCTTCAGCAGCCTGGGGTGAATCCAATCGGCTACCCCGGCACCAGAAGTTTTGAGTGTCTTTAACAGAGATAGCACCTCTTTTTGTTTGACCAGTCTGAGATGGAAGTCTGGGCAGTCAAGGTTAGGAGATGGTCTTGTTTTAGGGTCAGAGTAGAGAGGCGGTAGCCCAGCATTGTAGGAGTCTAAGTTGGTGAAGTGGCGATTGAGTGACATGGCAATTTGTGGGTTGTCATGTAGTAGTTGTCCATTGACCACAATGGGGCCTAGTTCAGACTTGCCGCTTCCTTTTAGTAACCCATTGATATGGGCCCAGAATAGTTTAGGGTTCCCTAGGTTCTTTTTCTGACGTAGAATAACGTATTCTCTTTTTGCCGTTCTTATCTCCACCTTGCAACTGTTTCGAAGGGTTTTGTAGCTATCGAGGTCAGCAGGTTGGGAGGAGATCTTGTACTTTTTCCAGGCCTTATCTCAGTTTATCATTAGAGCCTTCGGGGTAATCCACTTATAGCAACTTCCTTGGCGAGGAGTTTCTTTATGGGGGCAAGTAGATTGGCTGTGGTATTGAGTGTGCACTGGAAGAATGTAACCGCCTCATCCAGAGAGGGGAGGAGTCTGATTGGGCTCCAGTCAATGCTAGTAAGGTAGCTGGAGAGTTGTTCAGGAACTAGGTGGGAGTAGTCTTGTGCTGCCAGGATTCTCGGGCGGAATCTGGGAGCCTTATTTCTCCAGATACAGAAAATGGGGGAGTGGTCACTCAGGGCATCTGCTAGGGTGCCGGCGACCTAGATATCACAGGGGTTGGTTACCAGTACCCAGTCGAGGGTGGAGTGATTCCCTGTTTTAGAATTCAGTCTAGTAGGCCCAGTGATGACCTGTGTAAGATTTGCTTCATGAATCATACCTTTTAACAACTGGTTTGTGTTCGGTGCCCAGTTCAGCTTAAAGTCCCCCAGTATGAGAATCTCAGAGGAGACCTCCCCCCCGATGTCCTTTAGGACAGACTCAAGGGATTGGAGAGCATTCTTAGGTGGGTTATATATGCACCCTAAGGTAAGGTGCTTGCAGTGACCAAGGATGATGCGAATAAAGACCGATTCACTGTCATCACTGGTGGTATGCTGCAGTTTGACCTGCACTGTCGAGGGTGTCTTTTGCATAGATTAAGACCCCACCCCCTCTTTTATTAGCCCTGTCTTTGCGGAAGGAGTGGTACCCTAGTGCAGTGACCTCATGTTGGAGTACTTGAGGCTTGAGCCAAGTTTCTGATACAGCCAAGAAGTCTGGGTTGTACAGATCCAACCAGGCTTGGACTTCCTGCATCTTGAGTCGCAGACTGCATATGTTCATATGGGCAATCCGCATGCCTTTGAGGATGCCCATTGCAGGTCCTGTGGAGAGGAGGTCAGTAGGTTGTCGAGTGGGGGCCCAGGGTTTGGTTCAATATCTCCTGCGAGGAGCAGGAGGGTAGCAATGAAGCAGAGTGCGGAGGGGCAGGGTAGACCGAATGGCTTGTGCCTGAGCGATCGCTTGGCAAGGAGGAAAGTATGGTACCAGATGCCACTCCTATAGGATTCATGGGCCACCAATAGTGGTATGAGTCTGTCTTGGGGTGTGACTGGCATGTCTGACGAGAGTATGGAGGGGTGTGGGTGCCCCCTGCAGCCTGGGTCACTTATGCTGATAAGCCTGTCTACCCAGAGGAGGGACAGAATATACAAGGCTGCCAGGAGTAGCCCACTATTGGGCAAATGGAAGGAGGGTAGCCCTAGCTTAGTAGGCCTTCCCAGTTTGTAATGGTCCATTCTGCTGGGAGAGGAAGCCTCCTGGTCAAGCTGCTTAAGTAAAAGGCCGCGTGTGAGTTAATCAGAGCTATGTTTGTAGAGCACCAGTTTCAGAGCAATGTTAGGTTATTAATCCTAGAGCGAGTGCATTAACATACAGAAGGTCACAATAAGGACAGGTAAATACACATTGTTCTACAGGAACAAATAGGAAGCAGCATGGATCTAGTAGCTACACGGTGGCTGGAAGCAATACCTGCAGCTCAGAGTTAATGTTGACAGGTAAAGCGTAGTACTGAACAAAAAATACACATACTACTTATAAACAGAGATGCATCAAAATTTAATTTTGCCGGTGAAATTCTGGTGAAATCAGGAATTTCGTTGTGTATGAAATATTTCTTGAAATTCGTGCAGTTTGCCCGAATTTCGAAGTGCAAAATGCCGAATTTCGTGTGTAAATAAAACACAAAAAAGTGTTTTCTCCAACATCCCTGGTGTCTAGTGGTCCCACCCCCTGTCTGATTGCTGGCCCACAAATTCATATGAACCCCCACATTAAGACCCATCCCCCATCCACATATTTAAAAATAAAAATAAAAATAACTTTCCTGGTGTCTAGTGGCCCCAATTCCCCGCCCCGGCCAATCACTGGCCACATGAAAAATGATCCCCGGCCCCCACTCCCATCCCCAAGAAATTAACACCGCCCCCCCTTCAGTTGTCCAAGTAATAGTAAATGCAGGTGCCGCTGATCAGAATTTAAGTACAAAAACAATAATAAAACTTCCCTTGGTGTCTAGTGGATCCCCCAGCCTGTCCAGTAGTAGTAGTCGGTACCCCACCCCTCACCCTCCCATCTAGTAGCCCCCCCACACTGGGCCACCTACACAGCCCTCCATTCACCTCCATGACCGCAGCCCGCCCGGATAGTTCAATGAATTAGTGCACGCTTCTACCTGTACATGCTCATTCATGCAGCTCCCGGTCATCTGATTGGTTTGGTTATCTCACTGGGAGCTGCAATGAATGAGCGTGTGCTTGTAAAAGCGAGTGCTCATTCATTGAGCTAGTCGGGTGGGCTG
Source organism: Neoceratodus forsteri (assembly GCA_016271365.2). Lineage (NCBI taxonomy): Eukaryota > Metazoa > Chordata > Ceratodontiformes > Ceratodontidae > Neoceratodus > Neoceratodus forsteri. The sequence goes on from CM028129.1 coordinate 34,108,543, forward strand.
CCAGTCGAGAAGTTTAGTGGAGGGCTGTGCTGGTGGCCCGATGGAGGTCACTAGATGGAGGGTGTGTGGGGTGGAGTGCTACTACTACTGGACTGGTGGGGGGTCCACTGGGCACCATGGAAAGTTTTTTTTTTAATTATTTAGCATAAATTCTCATCCACGGTGCCTACAATTACTTGGACAATAAAAAGGGGGGAGGAAGGGCCAGTGTAAATCTCAGGGTGGGAGTAAGAGTCCAGGGGGTCATTTTTAATTTGGCTAGCAATTGACCAGAGGAGGAGACACTAGACACCAGGGATGTGGGGTCAGTCTTCGGGGGGCGCTCTTTTTTTTTTTTGTTTTGTTTTATTGGAAGTTGTTCCCACCTGGCTTGAAAATGTGGGATTTCATCCATGGGTGATGAAATCAGCATTTCGTGGATGAAATTTGACATTTCGCCAGAAGGATTTCACATTTCACACCAGTGAAATATTTTGCGCAATGCAGGAATTATGTTAATATTTTGTGGGGCAAAATTTTTCAATTTCACAAAACATTACTTACAAATTATAATTTATGGGTGCATTTACAATTTATAGATAGCAGGCAGCTGATCCTACGAGGGGTGCTGGCCAGCAAGCAAGTCCCTAGGCAGGACAAGAAGGAGAAGGCAGGGGGCAATGGAGGGCTAGACAGTGGCCTGCAGACAGGAACAGGTCATGGAGAACAGGAAGTAGGTTTTTAGTGGGATATGTAAATTTAGCATGGGGTGAGATCGATGGAGCACAGTGTGGGGAAGGGGGAGGTTGTTCCAGAAGGAGGGCCCAGCAACGGAGAAGGCCTTTTGACCCATTCTGGCACTAATATGTGGATGGACGAGTTGGAGATGGGACGAGTGGCAGATACTGCAGCTATGAGTCTTGGGGCAGACTAGATGAGAGAGAGGGGACTACGAGGGGCAGTGGATGGCATCCCCAATGGTCCAGGCCAGTAAATAGGAGCATCAGGCTTGAGGGGGAAGCCAAAGAAGGGACTGGTAGAAAGAGCAGAGGTGCATGGATTGAGGGGCACAAAGGACGAAGAGGCAAATCTGTCAAGTCTGTGTGCTCATAGACCATAAAAGGACTTGATAGCCACTAGGCTCTGATGAGGAATTTAATGCCAGCCTGCATTTCTTACTTGTATTTATTTAAAAACTTGGATTACAATACCTTTGAGTAGCAAAACTCTTTTTTTAGGTGTCAGCGTGGCTCAGTTGGTAGCACATCCGCCTCTGGACCAGAAGGTCGTGGGTTCTCATCCCACACCGGGATTGGACTTGCACCTAAAAATCGCTGGCATCCGAGTGCAGTATTGGGGGGTGCTGTACTGCTGGGGTGTGCCGTCCTTCGGATGAGACGTTAAACCGAGGTCCCTTCTGCCCATCCTGGTGGGTGTCCAGGTGGAAGTAAAAGAACCCAGGGCACTCTTTGCAAAGAGCAGGGAGCATTCCCGGTGTCCTAGCCAACATTCCCCTTCCCATAAACCAGTTCATGCAATTATCCAGGCTGTGTGTGGGTGATGATGTGCGATATGGCCGCCACCACACACATTCAGTCACTTCACTACCAGTCTAGCATTGCTTGTAAAGCACTTTGGGATACCGTGTATGAAAAGCGCTATATAAATGCTGATTCATCTTCTTCTTTACAAAGGTTCCACAGCAAGAGTAGGACATCGACAAAAAATGGTTAAACATGTAAAGTAACATCAGGGTAATACATTGAGATAATACATTGTAAAGATCATAATTAAAACACTGGCACTCAATATAATAGTAAACAAGCATTTGTCAATGCCAAATGTTGTTTCGCTGGCTTTGGCATTGGTAGTGCAGGAATTAGAGATGCATAATAGGAATGGCAGTGCAGTATTGAAGTGACACCAACCCCATCCCCACCAAACAGAGACTGACAGGCATTGGGGACAGTGCATTTGAGTAGTCAGCTATAACACTCATACCACTTTAGCTCACCCTACCCTGTAGACACTGACAAGTGTTGTGGTGTGCTTTGGGGTCTTTGAACATTACACTTGCCCCATTCCATAAGAAAATACTCTGAGGTGGGTGCAGTATAGGAGAATGGGGTGAACTTTGTGGCTGAACACTGCAAGGCACACCACGATGCCTGTCACTGACTGCAGGGTGGTGTGGGGGTGGAATGGTATGGACATTACAGCTGATGATGCCAAGTCACATCCCGATGCCTGTCAGTCTCTACAGGGTAGGGTGCTACAGTTGGAAATCCTAACACCGTAGGCGTGTGTTGGTATTTTCACTCCAAATTTTCAACATGGGCTTTTTGTGAGCCCACCTCATGAAGAACAGCACTATCAGTTTGTTAGCTGAAATGTGTTGTTTCACAGCAGCTATGCCATTTGGCGACACAGGGATGAAAACACATTTTGGGCTGTATGTGGAAAATGACAACTGTATTGTTCATGAGATGTAAAAAAATGACGACGTTGAAAATCTGGAGTGAAAATATGAAAAATGAGTGAAGTCATGAGCATGCATAGAAACTGTGCAACACACGTCCATAACCAAATAATTTGGGGATTTTTTTTAACCACATTTTTAACATAGGCATATTGGGACCTCCCCTCAGGAACAGTGGCATTGTGATTTTGTTAATTTGTCCCAAATGTTGATTTCCCACAGTGACCACACCATTGTGCACCACAGGTGTGAAAACACATTTAGGGTAGGATGTGAAAAATGACAGCTGTACTGTTCATAAGGAGATGTGACAAAATGCCAGTGTTGAAAATATGGAATGAAATTATTGCAACTTTGTGAAGTTACAAGGGTGCATGGAAACTGCGCAATGCACACTTGTAACACAGTCATTTTATAAAATTTTGTCACCAAATTTTCAACATAGGCATTTTAGGATCTCTGCTCATGAACAGTGTCACCATCATTTCCTCAAACTGTCCTGAAAACTGATTTCACACAGCGACTGCACTATTCTGCACCGGATGTGCGAAACCACATTTTGGCTGGGATATTTAAAATGACAGCTGAACTGTTCATAAGGAGGTGTGGAAAAATGCCAACTTTGAAAATCTGGAGTGAAAATATTATGAATTCACGAAGTTAAGAGCGTGCGTGGAAACTGCGTACTGCACACTCGTAAAACAGCCATTTTTTATATTTTTCCCACCAAATTTGCAACATAGGCTTTTTGAGAGCCGCCTTCATGAACAGTGGCACTGTTGTTTTGTTAATCGGTCCTGAAAGGTGATTCCACACAGTGACCGCAAAATCACCTTTCAGGACTGAATAATGCCATGACAGTGCCTGAATTCATGAGAAGGGGTCCCAATAACCCCATGCTGAAAATTTGGTGTCAAAATTCCCACAAATGCCTGAGATATGCACCAAAATTGAAAAAACCCTATTTATGCCATTATACAGCTTAGTTCACAGTCGGCTTTGAAGAGTGCAATCATATTCCCAGTCCACGAAGATCATTGTACCATACTCGAGTAAGCATAGGGGTGAGGGGTGTGGGAGGTGGGGTGCACAGATGGTAGTGTGTGGGTAGGGGGATGGAGCAGGGAGACCATGAGGACCGTTTTCTGTTTTACTGGTAAAAGAAAAGAAAAAAACATTGTGGGATGGTTTTTCTTTAGGTACTGCGGCATGCTGGGGTGGTCTCCCAGCATGCCACCTGAGTTATTTTATTTGGGGGCGGTCAGTGGCCTATGGGGGATTGGGCACCCCTCATCAGAAAATACCAGTGGGGGCTGGAGAGCCGAGGAGGATTGGGCACCCCCCTTGGCACACAACAAACAGGGAAGGGACATTATGCTGATGGGGAGGGGGCTCCCCCATCGGTAGATTGAACTGGGAAAGGGGGGGACTGAAGCTGATGGGGATTGGGCTCCCCATCAGCAAAGAAAGACTGTTTGGGGGGCACATGATGGTGAATGGGATTGGACACCCCCCTTGGCACACAGTGGAAATGGGAGGGGGGACATTATGCTGACGGGGAGTGGAATCCCCCGTCAGCATTGTGTCAGGCAGTGGCGGCAGTCACTGCTGCCATGTTGCTTGCACATTGGGAGGTGTGTTGTGATCACACTGCATGAGAGCTTTGCTTTCATTGCAGTGGACCTTTTCTTAGATCTGGTGGCCACATTAGGGATGCCTGATGTCAGCACCTGCTGCTGGCTTATTGGGGAATGAGAGACGCACCTACTGATGTGTGCCCTGCATTCACCCAACAGCAACCGCACCTCCAAATCTGCTACTACTACAAGACATTGGCTGTGCAAGTGCCAAGCCAATATAAAAAAAAGGTGAGTGGAAGTGTAGAAGTAGTGGAAGTGGGAATTAGGAGGATGGAGCAGCATAGCAAACCTTGTCGAGAAAATAATGGTTTGCTAGGTGGGGAGAGCAGAAGGGGGAGAGTAGAAAAAGAGGTGGCGGAAATGGGGTACTGGAGGAAAGAAAGCAGAATGATGAGAGAGTGTGGAAATTAAAATGGGAGTGGGGAAGGGTGATGGAAAAGGGGTAGGAGGGAACAGAGGGATAAGCAAGGGAGGTGGGGTGGAGGAACCAAGGCTAATAAGATGGAGTAGGGTTAAAGTGCAAGGAGGGTCCCATAAAGCAGTGAAGGCTATTATAGTAGACAGTCACGTGAACATGAAGAAATATCTTCTTAATGAGACCTTACCTCACAAGAATGGAAAATGTTTTTTTTTTATTTTTGGTAATGATTTTTCTCCTTCCTACCTGCATGCACTCAGTTCTTTAAAGGACTTACTAGCCCGCAAGATCTCAAAATGGATGTAATAGCAGAGTGCCCCTGAAAAGTTTTTTTTTCAATGATTTTTCTCCTGCCTGACTGCATGCCTTTAGACCTTAAAAGGATCCTCATTGGCTCCCAAGCCCTGCAAAGGGCTTTTTTTTGTTAGTTTCTTTTTACCTCCTTGTCTGGGGGGGTGGTGTTCCTATGGTTCCCTATTTCAGGCTTCCTTACCTCGGCTGCAGCCCCGGACCCTGTCAGGGATCAGACCCTTTCTGCCTTGCCATCCCCAGTCACTTCACAATGGGGACTTATTCTGTGCACTGCAGAGACCTGGGGGCTGGGGGCTAAAAGGGAGCTGACTTAAGTAGGTCTGCCATGGCACCGGTGGAGTCTGCCATCATCGTGCCAGAGGATTGTTTGTCCCTTTATCCCCCCCCCCGGCATGAGCATGCAGTGGTGTCAAGGTTATTCCTGCGTACATGATCACCTTCAGTACACCCGATGCCCGCCCGCGCCAGCCCACAGTTTGATCCCCCGAGCCTGTACTCAATCCCAGCCACAGCCAGGAGCCAGTGTTGCAGCGATCCTCTCCACCCTCCCTCCTCGAAGGAGGAGAGCAGTCCACAGGATGTTCAATCCTCCTTCTCCTGGCTGACACCTGATGCCCCAAGTCCATTCCTAAACCCAAGTAGCTGGCCTGGTGCGAGGTGTGACGTCCAGCGCCTCAACCCTCAGCGCCACTGAGCCAGCTTGCAAAGGGCTTTTTAAAATGAATTTGATGCTTGCTTGCCCTGACACAGTAAGTCCTTATAATTATTTATCTCAAAGTCCTTAAAAGGACTTTTAACTGTATATTATGGTGCACTAGTGAGGTTCCCTAAAGCTCCATATCAGTAGCCCTTAAAAGGATGGTTTGTGAGTACTGATGTAAAGCCCTTAAAGAGATGTTTTTCTGTGTGCTGCCTGCTGCTCTGACAACCAATTCAACTCCACACCACAAACATGTTCTGATGGGCTGAATTGCACTGACCAGCAAGACTTATTGTGAGAAAGATCAGTTGCCAGCAGTAGCCAATTCATGCCTCCACTCCAGACTGTGATCTGATGCCTAGTGAAAGCACCTGTCATGTGACACCAGCTGAATGGCTGAATCAGCACGATTCTCAGTGCACAGACATTTTGGTCACATGACAGCTCTGTGCCGCAGTGTTCCTTCCTGGTCCTGGTTTCTCCTAACACCTTAGGGTAACTGCTCTGATGAGCTTAGTCATGCAATGCTAATGCTGCACCATCTCAGATGGCACAGGCACTTGGGAAGGGGGTGGGCTGGGGAGATGGGAAAAAAAGGTAGCAGTACAGGAGAAAAAAATGAAGATACAGTAGCACTAATGTCTCAGTTGCTCCAGTGGACTGGCACTGAGGAGCTGTAAATGTCTTTAGGTAAACGTTCTTGCCTTAGGGCACCTGAAGTATAGGAATTTTGCTCCCCGGCAGTGTCTCCTTCTAGCTGAAATTGTTTCTCCTCACAGTTCTGTTAGTATATTCCACAGTATTCAAAATTACACATATTTCACCATAGCTTATTATATCTGTGTCTCATCCCAGTTACACCAGTTTCTACTCCCAGTTCCACCAGTATCAGTTGCAACAGTGTCACCTGCCAGTCATTCAGTTTCTCCTCCCAGTTACACCAACATCTCCACTTCCCAGTTTTGGTATCAGGGTCCCAGTTACACCAGTTTTTTTCTTACTAAATTAAAGAAAAAGACGATCAGTTCTGCAGAAATATTTTCCACAGTTCAGTATATTATTCCACAATATATGCAAAGTTTAAAGTGGAATTTTGAGAAAGTTTCCTCCTTTTTTTGTAGAATTTCATGGAAGCAAATTCTGCATTTAGTAAGAATTCCGCCTGCAGAATTTAAATTTCGTACAACCCTAGCTGCCACAATTAAATGATCTACGGTGCCTCCTGAATAATATTTATCATCAAAAGGCTACAAGAGCCTTGTTATTTTTAAAATGAACCATACTGGGAATCCAGTGAGAAGACCTGGAAGATCTTGACCTATAGGCTGAAGAAAACACCCAGTGAAGCCCAAATTCCATATTTGATGACTGAAGATGGTGGGCTTACTTCAGACGCAGTGGTCATAAATAATATGTTTAAGAATTATTTTACTAAAGTATTTAAATTCTGTCTACCTGGTAATCAACCAGATTATGATTCCTTTTTTGACAAACTTTCATTGCCTCGGCTCACACAAGACTTGGCGGCAGCTTTGGATCAAGACTTTACATTACTGGAAATAATGGATGACATTAAGGCTCTAGCACCAGTTAAAGCTCCCAGGCCTGATGGCCTCAGCTCGGATTTTTATAAAACATTCAAACCTTTACTATCTAAATTACTAGTTTTATATAATTATATGCAAAAGGTTGGGACAAAGCCACCATCAATGCAGGAAACAATAATGACTGTTCTACCACGGCCAAATAAAGATCATTCCTATTGTGCGAAATTATAGGCCTATCTCCTTATTTAATGTCGATTCTAAGATACTTGCTAAAGATTTAGCAGCTCATTTGGAGAAGGTTTTAACAGCTCTAATACATAAGTCACAAGCAGGGTTCGTGCAGGGGAGACAAGGGAGTGACAACCTTAGAGAGGTCATTGACCTTATACAGATTGCAGCCAGTTGTCCAGATTTTGCAGCCCTAGTTGCAGCTGATGCAGAGAAAGCATTTGATTCCATTGAGTGGCATTATTTGTATGCCACCCTTAAGGTTTTTGGGACTGGGGACAATTTCTTTGGATACAGTATCTCCATATTATATATTCTTCGTCTAGGGCTAGAATATTGGCTTATTGGATTTTATCTGAACACTTTTCACTTTTTTGGGGAATGCACCAGGGTTGCTCCCTTAGCCCTCTTATGTTTTTATTGGCATCAGAGCCCCTCAATGTTGTGTTGCAACTACATCCACACATATTGCTGGTGTCAAAGTTGGGAGACAGGCCTATTCGACATTGCTTTATGCGGACGACTTCCTTCTTACCTTGACACATGCTGAAACGTCATTGCTGACAGCCTGGGGGGTGTTTGATGCTTTTAGTGAAATATCTGGTTCACAGGTTAATTGGATGAAAACTCTCTATTGAGGTGATCTGAGCTGTGCCCATCTAGGCGGCAAAACTGTTAAATGGACAACACTAGGGCTGAGGTTCTTAGGAATGTACATTCTCCCTTCAGTTCAAGACATGTGTACAAAACCTCGAGAAAGTTATGGAGGCTCTCACTCGGGACATGCATAGGTGAGCTAAGTTGCTTTTGTCTGTTCCCAGAAAGATTGCCACTAAAAAGATGATGGCTTTTCCAAAAGTGTTTTTTACTTATCTAATCTTCCTATTTCTTTTACACCAGATTTTTGGCACTGGATAGACAGTTTATTTTCTCATTTTATTTCAGAGGGTAGGCCTCCATGTTTTGTTAGAAATATTCTTATGGCTCCAGTATTGCAGGGTGGGTGGAATTTACCCTTGTCATGGGCTTACCATGTGAGCTTTGGTTTGAAACAAGCTCTTCATTGGTTAGATCCATATTCTAATAAAGCTCCATTGTGGGTAGAGATTGAACAATCCTTGATGGGAGATGTTCCATTAGCTGTGACTTTTGGGCAGTCCACACAGGCTTCCAAGAACTGCCTTTCTTCAGTGCTTCATACTCAGTGAGTCTGGCATATATTTATTAAGAAACTGTGGTGGAAAGTGGACATTTTAGATTCTTTGGAACCTTTATGGTTCAATCCTAATATTAAAATTGGTGGTGCCCTGTTATGCTGGTATGGCTGGGCCTCAAAGGGGATTAGATGTATTGCCAACTTAATTAGCCCAGAAACAGGCTCTTTAAAGTCGTTTCTCCAGTTACAAACAGAATTTTCTCTACCTACTAGTGATTTTTGAAAATTCCTGCAACTTAGGCATGCACTTGCTAAATGGTTTACTAAGGATTATGTTTTGAGGCACTTGGATCCAATTCTTTATGTTGAAAAATGGTGTTCGCTTTCAACGGGGCACACTAGTGTAATCTACAAAACGCTTCTAAAGAAATGCCTCCCAAATTGGGAAACTCATAGATTAAAATGGGTAGGAGAACTCCAAGAGGATTTGGATGTGGCGGCATGAAAGTCTTATTGGGCTTTTGCTCATAAAATGTTGATTGATTCAAAATTACAGTTGATACAGAAAAATAATTCCAAGTAAGTTTTAGAAGACCCAGACAGACTACACAGATTGGGGATGACAAATTCTGGATTCTGTTGGAGGTGTAATGTGGGTAGTGGTGGGTGAAGTGGGCTCAATCCTCTCTGTGAAGTGTTTCGTGGAGCAAAGGTGGATTAGTGAAGTGCTCCGCAACACGAAGGGGAGTGCTTCGCGTTATAATGAGGAACGCGAAGTCCATTAGAAACACTGACTTCACATTACTCCACCTCCCTGGGCCACTACTCTTCCAATTTTAAGGCGAAGTGCTTTGGTGGCAGTTCACTTCACCTCACTTCACCTTGTTTTTGAGCTTTCAAAGGTGAATTTTGCAGTGATTCGTGGGATTTCAGGTCACATGGGCTCTATATTGATCTGCACAGCCTCAGTTCAGGGTAGTATGAGTAGGAAGGAGTAGGAGACAGTGTGCTCTGATAGCTGTCTGTAATCGGAATCTTGTAGAAACTGTTCAAAAAGCTTTTTTGCTTTTTTGGGGGGATCCAACTTTAGTTCATCGATTGTAGGAAACCTTCCTGTGCTCATATCATCGAGCGTTTTTGTTTGTGTGTGGATTTTGAATGATAATTTACAACATTGAGTGTGTGTGGTGAAATACACTGAAAGTGTGCTGTGGGGAGGGGTGTATCTGTGGTGTAGGTAGATTTAAGTTGGAGAACTAGTGATTTCTTTGTTTTTTGGTTATATTTTTGTTATATAACTGACTGTTAATGTACACATAGTAATATTGTCAGTAATAGTACACATTTTCTTGCTGTTTGTTGTGTGGATGTGGTGCAGCGTTTTTTAAGGTCAGGTTGTTTAAATTAGAAATTTACATTACATGGCAGTACACTGAACTTTTGGATTTGCAATGCATTCCTCGTTCAGCATTGTACACAAACTGTTCTGTCTTGTGTGTGAGTGTGTGTGCAGTGTTGCATGCATCAAATAATACACCTTTTATTGTGACACAGACTAGTGTAAGTGCAACTAAGCGCAGCAATATGAACCTACTATCCACTGCAGCTGCTTGATTTTGTACTGCGATCGTGTTCTCTGTTCTTAGTTTTGCTGCTTGTAGTGCCGTAAAAATCAGCACTGTCTGTATTCAGTGCCCCCCCCCACTCCCACGTTCAAAAGGTATTTTTTACCAGACTGGATTGTTTTTGTGACCCCATCAGCATCACTGGTTACTGAAGTTGTTTTAATTCCGTGACAGTCTCAGAGTAGTCTCTGTTCTATTGTTGAAACCACAGTTGTTTATTTTGCTTCACATCCAGCCAGCGTCCTTCCAGTCAGAAAGTGAATGTATCAAAATCTGAATTTGGTAATAATATTTGTAGTTGATCCCCCAAAATGCCTGCAAAGAGACGTGCAAGCAAAGCTGTTTCTTGCCATGGCAATGTTGGCAGTAAGATGGTCTGTGGGCGTAGTAGTAGTACGCAGATGCAGAAGTGCATTGCTGATGTAAGGAAAGGTATTTCTCATGCAATGTTTTTTACAGCCCAATCAGTAGCTTCACTCATAGTTGGAGGAGATGATGTTTTCTCAGCCGGTGGTGTTAGTGTTACTGGTGTTAGTGGTGGTGGAGGTAGTATTAGTATTGTTGCATCAAGTTCTAATTCCGACCAGTGTACCGTATCCAAACATATTGAGTGTGAAGCAGTGCAAGTGAGTGGCAGTGTAGATGATGTCATACTTCCCAGTAACATCCCGGTAACTGAACCTGAGGATTCTGATGATCATATCAATGATAGCATACAATGTGATATTCCGTCCACCGTGGCACTTAACATCATGCATTTTCCATGCAGTGATTCACAGTGTGGTGAAAAAATATCAGGTGATTGTGATGCAGATGTTGATGATGAATGTGATGATGATGATGATGTTGCTGTTGTTGCAACATGCAGTCCACATACTAGCATCCAAGCATAAGATGTGGATGTGGGTGATGTTGATGAATATGATGATGATGTAATTGACCCCAGTTGGGAACCAGAGAAAAAGAAATTAAAAGTGGCTGTGTCTGAGTCTGTTTGCAGGAATCCGCCCCCATAAAAACTTGTTCTCTATCAGTTTTAGTTGATGATGAAGACCCAGTAATCAATATGATAGGTAGTCATGGTGATCAGTTGCAGTCCGGGTGTGCAGTGCCAGAAACATCATGTGCCCTCCCCACTTCAGTGCTTAAAATAACAGACTTAAATAAGCCACACCTCTCTATGTTTGACGTGAAACCTTTGTCAATGAGTCTTTGACTCAAAGGTCTTTCTGAATACCTCAATAAACAAACAAGACATCATCATGGACATGTTAAAAGCAGAGCATCACACTCCCTTGTTTGGGATTTTTTTGTTCAAGATGCAAATGATGATTCAATTGCAATCTGCCAGGTTTGCCATGTGCGTGTGAGTCGAGGTAAAATGGGGAGTCATCTGGGGACAGGAGGACAGCATACGCATCTTAAGAATAGGCACTTGGTACTGTGGACCCAGCACAAGCTGGCAGCTAATACCACAGTGGGGCATTCACCCATGTCACCAGCAACCATAGCCAGCATCTTATCCTCTTCCACGACTGCTAAGCCCAGTAGGAAATTAAATGTGTGCAGTAGTGCGGTAATAAGAGCATAGGATTACTACAAGCATGATGAGGCGGAGGACCATAATGACTTTGAAATGTTGTCCAGTGCTGGTGAAAGTAGCAGTTTTTGTGGTGGTGGTGGTGAATGCAGTATGTCTAGTGCAAGTGGTACATCAACCCCAGTTGGCAAATCTGGCAAAATAACTGCATTGCTGGGTTTGTCATCATCATCCGTGCAACTGTCTTCATAAAATGTCTACACTCCACCCCCTGCCAATGCCATTCATCACAGAGCACAACCATTTATGACCAACAACACACCACGTGTAAAACGTTTAAGTCAGTCCACGTTACAGAGTGTTTTTCTGCATAAGCTGAAGTACCCTTCCAATCATACAGTGTCATGTGAACTTAATGCTGCTGTAGCGGAAATGCTGGCAATTGATCTTTTGCCCTTCTCCTTTGTGGAGAATTCTGGGTTCCGGAAGTTTGCTGCAAGTGCCTGTCCAAAATGGAAAGTCCCATCCAGGACATACTTTTTGTACCCATGCTGTCTGTCCGACTCAGTAAGACATGCCCTTCAACATTCCTCCTCTCCATTCATCCATTTAAGTATGGATATGTGGACAAGTGGCAAAACAGCAGGGAGTTCATATCTGTGTATAACTGCACACTGGACGCAGGTGCCGGGAGTTCTTTGTGATGTTGGTAGTGTGAATAATCAGTGCAGTAAGGTGGATTGTTGTGGTAGCAATCTTCCTGGAATTCGCCAGCATGCAACAATTGCTATGCACAGTGTGACCGGTTCACACACTGGTGAGAACATGTTGGACATGGTACTGACTGAAATTGTCAGATGGCTAAACCCTCTGTCCCTGAGAGCTAGGTTCATAGCAAGTGACAATGGGTCAAATGTGGTGACATGCATCACTAATGGTGGTGTTTTTCGTGTTCCATGCATGGCCTACTGTTTAAATCTTGTGGTTCTGGAGTTTCTGCAGCACCCTGATACAAAGGAAATGCTGACCATTGCACGACGTATCTGCTCTCACTTTTCAAGATCTGGAAAGGCCCGTGACCAACTGCAGCAGTTGCAGATACAAAACAGCCTGCCTCAGCACCGCTTGAAGTTGGAAGTTTTCACCCGATGGAACTCCACGTTATACATGGCAGAGAGGTTGTATGAATAATACAAAGCCATCTCAGAATCTCTTGTTATGCACACTAGCCATGACAGTTCCAGGGCCTCCATGTCTATGACGACTGAACAGTGGCACCTCATGGACTCTGTAATAACAATTTTGCGGCCTTTTGAACATGCCACACAGGCAGTCAGTGGTGAGTCTGCCTCCATTAGCCAATCAATTCCACTGCTGCGGGTGCTGAGGCAGACATTGGTGAATGTACAGCATAGCCTTGATGTTGTCGGAGGCGGTGGTAGCAGTATGTTGCTGCAACACATGCTGACAGTATTCGACCAGAATCATCACGTTGTGAGCATTCAGAGTAGTGACAACTTTGCCATAGCAACAATGCTGGACCCACGATGCAAACGTGGAATTGCATCAGTACTGGAGGGAGGGCCTGAACAGGTAAAAAATATCAGTGGTCAACTGGTGCACTTGGTTCATGGGGCACAGAAGTCATGTGCCAAGGTCAGCAAACCTCAGCAGCATAATCCGGCTGAAGGTGTACCTGGAGGACCATCAAACATATCCTGCAAGGGGAAGGGGACTGTAGTTCCAGGTGGTCTGTCATCCAAAGTGGGTGGCATCAACCCGCTTTGGGAGGCTTTGTCCCAAGTGGGTATTTGTGAAATAAATGATTCGGGAGAACAGGATGATGCATCAACAATTGGACTTAGTGTGGCACAGAGAATGGTTGAGTCATATTTGTCTGAAAACAGGCATCTGGCAATAAGTGAAGATCATCTTTTGTACTGGAGTGGAAAGGTCAGTGAATGGCCAGAGGTGACTGCAGTGGCCTGAAGTACCTCACATGCCCACCCTCCAGTGTAAGTGTTGAGAGGGTATTCAGCTCAGTAGGTGCAATAGTCAGGGATCATCGGACAAACCTGTCTCCTGCAAATGTTAGTTTGCTAACATTCATTAAAATGAATGAGAGACACATACCAGCACAGACTGCAACATCGGTATTCTTACCCCAGCCTAGTCATGGTGCTCTTGCTGATGTGGAAATGGAGCATCCTGGTGGCACTGGCAGTGACTGCCTGAAACGGCCCACCACTGACATAGATGGTGACACAATGGAGAAAGAATTTCTCAGTGGTCAGACTTCAGGCATCGATGACTGTGAGGGCAGTTTTCTTTATGAGGATGATGATGTGGTTAATGTTGGCAGGTTTTATCTGCAGTATTTAAAAAGTGGTATGCTCCCCCGGGCCACCACCACCGGGACTGATGTTATCCACTGCCACCATAAGCCTGTCTGCCCCATGGACCACCACCACCGGGACTGATGTTATCCAAGTCTGCCACCATGAGTCTGTCTGCCCCCCAGACCACCACCACCACCACCAGGACTGATGCTATCCGCTGCCACCACTGCCACCATGTATCTGTCTGCCCCCCGGACCACCACCACCAGGACTGATGTTATCCAAGTCTGCCACCATGAGTCTGTCTGCCCCCTGGACCACCACCACTAGGACTGATGTTATCCAAGTCTTCCACCATGAGTCTGTCTGCCCCCCATGGACCACCACCACCAGCTTCTTAATATTTAAACCATAAAGTGAGTATGTGCACTCATGTTTGTTATGCTGCCTCACTTCCTTAAGTTGTCTGTTTTGTTTTCTGTAGCTTTTCAGAGCCGCAGTGGTAAAACACATACAGTACACTTCTTTTGTTTCTTTTACAGGGTAACAAAAAAAGGCTGCATTGCTATAACTCATTGGGAATGATGCTGTAGCTGTACCGTACAGAGAGGAAGCGATGTAATATCCATGTGAAATCCATTCTGGTAAGTATGAAGATTTTATTTAATCTGTTTCATTGTTTTGTAAAGACTGCTGCAAATATTGCACACAATGGGTTGTGTTAGTTGACAAGATGTGTCTTTGAAATGTAACTTGACTTTAGGGATTGAGATTTGAGAACCAGGGAGGCACACATAACAATTAAGTTGTAAGAAGTCATTCATTTTATTTTTAGGAAACTTCCAGATGCTTTGTTGTTTTGACAAAGTGGCCTTATCCAAATGAGTTCTTCCACATCAGGACCCCCCCACTGGGCTGGGGTGAACATGCAACATGCAGAAGTCGCTTCATTAGATGACCATGACCATCACACCAGACTGAAAACGATGCAGATGAAATCTGTGAAGAAGTAAGAAACTATGTAACCATTACAGACAAACCTGCAAATATGCTTCCTCCCACCCAAAAATAAAAAATACTTACCTTCATGTGCTTGACAGTTATCCATTGCAAATTTCTACGCATAAAGTTCTAATCGAGCACTGGAATGTGCACACTAACAGTATCTGTGACCTGTGATACAGAACAATACCATGAGTACATGTCCATGTCAACACCCCTCACCTAAAAACTACAGAAATATATATCTATATATCAACTCACCAAGGCTACTGTTAGTGTACAGACAAAGGGCACCCTTCCATCCAGTTGAGATGATCACATTGCATCTGCTCACATCGCAGCACACATTGGACCAGCAACAGTTCTCTCACGGTCATTATTTTAGGGGCACTGCGCGCATGAGTGACTGTGGAATAAATTCTGGGGGACTTTGTATGTGCTGAAACAGTCTCATTTCACTTCATTAGCACTTGTCAATTTTCTGCACACAAGAAGGATACATTCTGGGCCTGCAGAAAAAATCTGGGGATTCTGTGCCACTTTTATGCGCATGAATGAGTGGGCGGTTAATTCTGGGGGACTTTGTATGTGCTGAAACAGTCTCATTTCACTTCATTACCTCTTGTCAATTTTCTACACACAAGGATGATGCATTCTCATAGGTCTCATAGGTAATTACTAGGCCATGAAGACCAAAGTCCATTGCGGCCTGCCATATTAATAACCCGTAATACCTTGTTTAATCAAGTATTCATCCAGAGTTTTCTTAAATTCAGTCATGGTCAAGCTAGCCACCACCTCTATTGGCAGACAATTCCAGATTCTAGTAACCCTTTTACTGAACCAGTTTTTCCTAGTATTAGTACAATAAGAACTAATCTGTATTTGAAGCGGATATGCTCTGGTGTCATATAGCTGCATCCTTAATTTGAGTCCCAGTTTTAGCCAAAAATCATCATCCAAAAGTACTCTATATACAATACACATGTCACCACGGAGCCTACGGAACTCCAGTGAATACAGATCTAATTCAAGTAACCTCTGCTGATAACATAGCCCATCTAGGCCTGCAACATGTCTGGTAGCCCTTCTTTGTACTTTCTCAAGTGATTTTATAGTCCCTTCGGACCAATGCCTTATACAGTGGCATCACCACTAATCTATCTTTACTTTTAATATGCTTATTTATACAGTGCAAAAGTCCACTAGTTTTACTATTAGTATGATTACAGTGAGTCTTAAAACTAAAATCACTGGTAATATAAATGCCCAGATCCTTTTCCTCTGTTGGCCCTTGTAACACTACTCTGTTTAACTTATATTTATAATGGATATTATGTTTCTCCAAATGCATAACCCTGCATTTATCAGCATTGAACGTAGAATTGTTGCTTATTGCCCAATATTCAAGTTCTTTTAATGCTAATTGTAAAATATCCGCATCCTCCTTGGAATTTATCTTATAACCTATCCTAGTGTCATCTGCGAATTTGGACAACCACACTTGTGTCGAAGTTTGCATGGATGATATATATAAATTGAAAGGCAGAGGCCCAAAACTGAGCCCAGTGGGACACCACTAGTCACCTCTGCCCAATCCGACAGGGACCCCTTAACTGAGACTCTCTGTTTCTGATCTAATAACCAATTTTCAATCCAGAGAGAAATATTTGCATGTATACCGTACTTAATTAAGGCCTCAATCAGGAGGCCATGTGGAACCTTGTCGAATACCTTGGAATAGTCCAGAAAAATAACATCCACTGCATTGCGGGAATCAAGTGCTTGATTTACCCTGCCATAAAACTCCAACAAATTTGTCTGACAGGGCCTACCCTTTCTAAAACCATGTTGGTTGTGATCAAGATCTCCTGACATAGTTAACATATTGGTAATATAAGTTTTAATAATAGCTTCCAAAATTTTTCCCAATATCGATGTTAGGCTAATTGGTCTGTAGTTAGATGCCTCCGGTCTAGACCCTTTTTTATATATTGGGATGACTTCTGCCATTCTGGGCCTGCAGAAAATATCTGGGGACTCTGTGCCACTTTCATGCGCATGACTGAGTGTGCCATTAATTCTGGGGGACTTTGTATGTACTGAAACAGTCTCATTTCACTTCGTTACCACTTGTCAAGTTTCTGCACACAAGCAGGATGCATTCTGGGCCTGCAGAAAAAATCTGGGGACTCTGTGCCACTTTTAGGAGCATGGCTGAGTAAATTCTGGGGGACTTTGTATGTACTGAAACAGTCTCATTTCACTTCGTTACCACTTGTCAATTTTCTGCACACAAGAAGGATGCATTCTGAGCCTGCAGAAAAAATCTGGGGACTCTGTGCCACTTTTATGCGCATGACTGCATGTGCCATTAATTCTGGGGGACTTTGTATGTGCTGAAACAGTCTCATTTCACTTTGTTACCACTTGTCAATTTTCTGCACACAAGGAGGATGCATTCTGGGCCTGCAGAAAAAAATTTGGGGACTCTGTGCCACTTTTGTGTGTTCTGTGATTGTTGCTGTGAGCTCAAGGTGTCATACTGACATTTTTACAATTAAAGCAGCATTGCAAGAATGTCCTTACAGTTCTGAAGTGTACTTTTTTATGCTACTTTACATTGCCACAGCCACCACTACTTACCTCCGAGTCGTGAGTGACTTGAATGATACGATTCTTCTCACAATTTCTGTCTACTTTACTTACTTGGCTACTTTTTTCATGTAGGAAAAAAATGAGCACGTCTTCCAATATTGTTAGGACCAGCTTTGTATTTATTTGCAGCTGCTTTTCAATAACTAATGTTCCGTGGTGTCATGAAACACTACCTGATGCATAACTGTTAATTAACAACAGAAGTGCTATATGACAGCTACTTGATGTGATGGAGAAAAGCAGAGGAAAACAATGACAAAGACCTGGTCAGCACCGATTTAAAAGGAATGCTCCTTTCATTATTTCACCCATGAAAAAAGTAGTACAGCAGACTCAACTACTGCAAATTATCATATCATTCCAGTCAGTCAGGATGTAAGTAAAGGAAGTTGTAACATAGCATTAAAAACATAGGTCAGAGTTCTCAACAGCTTGTTGTGCTGCTGCTTTGCAGACATTCACCACATTACATAGTTATGGTGATGCACATATACTAATATGTGGGGTCATTACTACAACTTGAATATTTCTTGCTCCACAGAGTACAATATATTTTGGTGAAAACCACCCATAATTTCATTACAGTGAGTCACGTGATCGAGGAATTAACAATCAGAAAAGCCACTCACATTCTGCCCCCCTTTCTCAGCAACATTAGGATGTGATGCCAGGGGGAGCACAGGTGCATGCTCCACTATAGTGAATGACCGGCAGCTATCCCAACCAATGTTTCCTTATGTTATAAGGTTCACTTTGTGGTGAATGTGGGATGTTTCCACTAATGAAGCTCTTCTTACTGGAAACGTGGCCACACATTTCACCACAAACTGACCATTATAATATAAAGAAACATTCAGAAACCTGCTGGACAATCGGATATTCACTGTAAGGAGCACGTACACGTGCTCTTCCTGCCATCACGTCCTAACATTGCTGAGAAGAGAGGCAGAATGTGGGCAGATTTTCAGAACGGGAATTCCTCCATCACTTGACACACTGTAATGAAATTATACCTGGTTTTCTCAAAAATGTATTGCACTATGTGGTGCAAGAAAGATTCCTCTGGAAGGGAAAATGTGTATGATTAAACAATAAACAAAAAACACACAAAAAAGTACAACACAGTGGTGGGGTGGAGTCAGGGGTGGGTGTAGATGTGGGGGGGGCAGAAAACAATCCCCTGACTTACTATGGCCGTGGAATGCCATGGTGGTCCAGCAGCAGGTGCAGCATTGAAAGTATTTGCTGCTGCTGTGCTTCCACTCTGTTAACCTGCTGCTCCAAAGCACTGAAACACACATTGTTTTCCTTGAGTGCTGACAACACCAGGCTGAGGTCAGACTGGCTTGCAGGGACTGTGGCGGGGTGCACTGCAGTGGGTAATCCAAGTAGTGGTGCTGGTGGTGGACAGGGTGGTGCTGGTGGCTGTGGTGATGGAGCAGCTGATGTAGTAGCCCTCCTCCTCCTGCTATGGCGGTGACTGCTGCGAGGCACATCTCCCACCCCAGCAGCACCCTCGGCCACTGTCATGGAAGGGCCAGCAGGTGGACGCCTGGCCCCTTACATGGCAGCCTGCCACTCTGCCCTGTGGTGGTTCAGCATGTGAGTGCTCTGGCCACCGGTCCCCAAATGTGTCCCAGGGGGGCCACGGCACACCAGCACACCACACACATGGCACTCCACCACTGTGCTGTCTCCCCCCACACAATTAAAAAACTCCCACACTGGGGAGCTACCAGGGGGGACCAGACACAGTCCGCACATGTTGGGCACTAGTCCCACCACCACCAACATTTGCCAGGGCCACCTCCTGTGGCTGTGGAGGTGGTGGAGGGGGTACTGCTGGAGCCCCAACAGCTGCCGCTAGTGGAGGTGGTGGTAGTGGTGGTAGTGGTGGAGAAGGTGGACGTGCAACAGCCACTGGTGGCACTGGTGCTGCTGCTGATGCTCCTGTTGCTTCCACAGGGGAAGCAACACCGGCCAGGAGTCTGGAGCGGTCCAACATCACATGACGGACCTGCCCCCCTCCTAATGCGCCCACGGGCTAGTGACTTACCTTCTCCAATATGACTTTCCATCCTCCTGAGTCCACGGGACGACACACACACACACACACACACAGACAGTGGACACACACACACACAGTCAGTTACACACACAAAACGAAACAAAAACAAAACTTATACAAAAAAATTCACTAACAAAAAAAACACTAAGACAATACAAAAACTAAATAAAATAGCTTTTAAAAAAGCTGTTTGTTTGTTCTGGGTTCTGGCAGTAAAAAAGAAACAAAAGCCAAGCAAACTCCTCTCCTCTCTAAATTTTGCTTTCTCCCTCTACAAATGCAAAGGAGAAAGTGAAACTGCTTCTCTGACTCACTTCCTTCCTGCCTGGCTAAAGCATGTTACTTACAGTACTGCAAGCCATGTGATGTGCCTATTTTCTTCTCACTTTGCCTTACTTCGTGTTAAGGCATAATGAGAATGTGAAGTGGTATTAATAACATGAAGTGAGCACTTTACAGGGCTCACTTCGCATTGTGCTCCGCAGACGTGAAGTGCCCACTTCGCGTCCACTTCGCAGGAGGATTAATAATTAGCTGCATCTCTAAATGTGGGTGCTGGTACTTTGTTTTATATTCTATGGGAACGACCCCTGAATTTTGCATTCTGGACCTCTGGCATTGTAAAGCTGGAACATGCAATAGGTACCACTGTCACATATTCATCTAGGTTTTGGATTTTGGGGGATTTCTCAGTTTTTCTGCAGGAGGATGTAGAACGCACATATTCTTCACATATATTGGCATTGGAAACGTTGAGGCAGATTATGTTAAAATGGGCCCTATCCAGCAATTCTACAATGTCCCAGTGGTCAGAGGCCATGGTTAAGATGGCTTCCTATGTTAAAATGTATCATTGGAGGAAGGGGACTAAGCCTCAGTATTGGGAAACATGGAGACCAAGTTTATCATTTATAGGGGTGGTGAATCTAGAAACATAGAAACATAGAATTTGACAGCAGATAAGGACCACTTGGCCCACCCAGTCTGCCCATGTCCCTACCTAAAGGATAACCTGCAGATCCTAGTTAACCAACAGCCTACATCCTCCTACCCCCACCCCCTAGAATTGCCTTATGTCTGTCCCATGCATTCTTGAATTCCTCCGCTGTTTTTGACTTCACAACCTCCTCAGGAATGCCATTCCATGCATCCAAAACCCTCTCCATGAAAAAATACTTTCTCACATTACCTCTGAGCCGTCCCCCTTCTATCTTCAAATTGTGCCTCCTTGTTCTTGCACATCTCTTTTCTGAAAGATGCTACCCTCTTGGACTTTGTTGATTCCCTTGAGGTACTTGAAAGTTTTTATCATGTCCCCCTCTCTCTCCTTTCCTCAGGGATATACATATTAAGCTCCTTAAGTCTCTCTTCATAGGTCTTCTGGTGCAGACCTTGCACCATTTTAGTTGCCCTCCTCTGGACTGCCTCTATCCTGTCTATGTCCTTGCAGAGACTGGGTCTCCAGAACTGCATGCTGTACTCCAGATGGGGTCTCACCAGCTGTCTGTACAGAGGGATAACAACTTCCTGTTTTCTACTGGTGATGCCTCTCCCTATACATCCCAGTATCCCCCAGCCTTCCTTACTGCCCTCTCACATTGCTTGTCTACCTTTAGGTCATCTGATATGACTAAGCAAGGCACATTTTATTTAAAAAGACACCCATCCTGCAGGCTCTGGGCGCTGCACATACCAAAGCTTCATTATATAACTCATAAACATACATAGTCAGCATACTCTAAACATAAAACAATGTTTCCAGCAATTTAAAACAAGAATATATAAATACTGCCCACAAAATCAATAACTAAACTCAAAATAGCCAAGGGTTACATTTAAACCTAAAATTCAAAAACTAGGTGATGGCTATAAAACATAGTCCGGGAAGGCTTGATTATACAGGAAGGCCTTGAGGAGGGCCTTGAATACCTCAACAGAAGGGGCCTCCCTAACAGCTGGAGAAAGTGAATTCCACAGGACAGCAGCAGCGATGCTGAATACTCTGTCACCTGCTGTTTTTAACCTCGTCCTGGGAATCGCAAGGAGGCCCCTAGTAGAGGAACGGAGGGAGCGGACCGAGACAGCAGGTGTAAGAAGATCCTTCAGGTAACCAGGGCCCAGGTCATGTAGGGCCTTAAAGGTGAGTAAACCCACCTTGAAGAAGACCTTCCACCCAACTGGCAGTCAGTGCAGTTGACGCAGCACCAGAGTGATATGACAATACTTAAGCTGTCCTGTCAACAGACTAGCTGCTGCATTCTGCACCAGCTGCAGTCGGCACTGGGTACCCCCAGAGACCCCGAGATAGAGCACATTACAGTAGTCCAGCCTGGACATCATGAGGGCATGCACCAAGGTGGGGAGGTCCAGCGGTGGAACTAGGGGCTTTATCCTGGTGATATTCCTCGGTAAAAACTAGTATGGACAATGGATACCACCTG
The DNA here is from genome assembly GCA_016271365.2 of Neoceratodus forsteri. Lineage (NCBI taxonomy): Eukaryota > Metazoa > Chordata > Ceratodontiformes > Ceratodontidae > Neoceratodus > Neoceratodus forsteri. The sequence continues at coordinate 34,130,675 of CM028129.1, forward strand.
AAACTCAAGTGTCAATCTGCTGTCAAGAATAACACCCAGATTTATGCACCCTAGTGGAGGCCTTCAATAGTACAGAGCAAAGAAAAAGCCCTGTCTCTGCACCAGAGGCCAACCTATCATGCCCTCTGTTTGACTCTACCACCAGTAGCTCTGTCTTATCGGGGTTCAGTTGCAACCAGCTGGAGGTCTTCCAGTCATTGATCTCAGCGAGGCAGCTGTTAAGCACTTCCACTGCACAAGATGTTCTAGGGGCAAAGGAAAGATACAGCCTGGTATCATCAGCATAGCAATGAAAACTCAAACTGTACTTCCTAATGAACTCTCCCAGTGGCAGCATATATACGGCAAACAACATCGTCGACAAGACTGAACCCTGGGGAACTTCCCACAACAGGAGGCCAGAGGAGGAGGAGAAATTCCCCATCACTACTTGCTGCCTCATGTTCGATAGAAAAGATTCAAACCAGCAGATAACAGTGCTGGCGAGTACGCAGAATTCCCTTTGGTGGTCCAGTAACACTCGGTGGTCAACTGTATCAAATGCTGAAGAGAGATCGAGGAGAACAAGAATTGTCCCTTCCCCTCGCTCTCTAGCCCTAAGGAGGTCATTATGCACCTGAACTAGCACAGTTTCTGTGCTATGCCTCACACAAAACCCAGACTGTAATGGCTCATATAGATCATGGGCCACGAGGTGCTCCTCAAGCTGAAGTGCCACCACCTTCTCCACAATCTTACTCAAAAATGGAAGATTTAAGATAGGACCGTAATTTGCCTTGACGTCAGGGTCCAATGCTGGTTTTTTCAGAAGTGGTCTCACCAATGCCTCCTTCAAGACATTGGGAAAGATTCTCTCTGGCAAGGAACACCAGACAATCAAGGCAAACACCAGGCCAATGGAGTCAACACATCCCATTAAGAAACGAGTTGGCACCGGGACCAGTTCACAAAAGATGTGCAGAAGCTTGGAAGCAATCTTAGTGACCTCAGCCACCTCCACCAGTCTAAACTCACCCCAACCAGGCAGAGTGCTCTCTGGTTGCCCAAGGTGACTACTGTTGGCCAAACTCTGGCCCGCTGGCAAAACCCCCTGCCTGATGGCAGACACCCTGTCCAAGAAGAACCCAGCAAACTCCTCACACAATGCATTCAAAAAGGCTGTCTTCAGCCGTAGACAGAAAGGATGGAGAAGCCTGCCACAGTCCAAAAAAGCACAGTTGGTCAGTTCCTCCCAGCAGCAATCTCCCTGGACAGAAATTCTGCCTTCTAACGGTTGATTGCCCCCTGATATGTGCTATAATGCACACATAGGGCCAGTTTGTCTACCTCCAGGCCGGACTTCCACCAGCGGCATTCTAATCTCCAACCTAAGATCTTCATCACCTTGAGTTCCCCATCATACCAAGGGGACCTCAAGTGAGAGGACCTGAGTTGTACACGGACTGGTGCGAGCAAGTCGAGCGCACCAGACAGTGCCTTATTATAGGCATCAATTGCCATGCACACACCCACAACTCATGCACTGTCCACACTAGATAGGTCAGCCACCACAAAAAAACCCTCAGGGGTCAACCCCCAAAGGGCAGTAGCTAACCATCTCTGCAGGGGGAGGGCTCTCAAGGGGGGCCCGAAACAGGAACTTCTCCATGCAATGATCGGACCAAACAACCCAATCAATCCTGAGACTATCAATCTCACACCCCAGTGAGAACACCAAATCCAACATATGGCCACCCTGATGGGTTGCGGAAGAAACTCCTTGCGCAAGGCCCAGAGGTGACATCATCTGGAGGAGCTTATAACCAAACTGAGAAGATTCGTCATCAGCCCAAACATTGAAGTCCCCCATCACTAAACATTTGGGGGCCTCCAATGTTTCACCAACAACAAAATTGGCCATCTCCTTCAAGAAATCTCCTGCCATCCCAGAAGGGCGGTAAATGAGAAGAATCCGACAACCTCCACCCAGACCCCCATGGAAGGCCACACATTCAAATGAATGTGGTGTTCTCACTGGGTGCAGTGTGAAGCCCAGCTCGGATCTAAAACAGATGGCTACCCCCCACCCCAGCATTTCACTCTGGGGCAGTGCACTATGGTATACCCGGGTGGGACAGTGGCCTCTAAAACCAGGCCGGCATCATCACCGATCCAGGTTTCTGTGATGCAAGCCAGATTGGCCGAAGAAACCAAGTCCACTATAATTGCAGTCTTGTTTCTGACTGATCTGGCACAGCACAACACCGCCCTCAGGGGACTGGTGGACAGTGCAGCCCCTCTAGTTACCTACCCTCTTGGACTGGCGGGAACCCTGGTGATGGGAACTAAACACATCAGGCCTCTCCCTTGAACCCATCTAATCCCAGGGTGCCTTCTCCACCCTACTACCTCAATCCTACCACCCACTGCAGTGCACAGGGCATCCCACCTCACTCGAGTCATACGTTTCCTCCCTATTCCAACCTGCCTACAGCACCTTGCTGCAGTAACAGACACAGGGAGGCTGAAAAAAGGCTGAAGATCAAGCAGCTGGGATGCCCCATAAACTATCCTAGCCCACCCTAGGCCCTCATACCTTCCCAGATACATGTCCCAAAATACACAACCTTCAAACAGAATAAATTCAAACCAATTGAATATAACAACAACCAATTAATTAAGAAATCACACTTCCACTTACACACACACACACACACACACACACACACACGCGCACACACTCACCTTTCACACACTTATAAATATCCCATGATAAAAACAACCCCCTCCAAAATACTGACCCCCAAAGTACTACCAACTATGAAACTACATAAATCAATTCAATTAAAACAAGAAACAAAACAAATAATTAAATGGAGAGAACACTAATATGCACTGTGCTATAGCAATAACTCCCAACCACAAGAATTGGGTAAGCAGATTTTAGAATCAGGTTAAAAGGGGCACCAGCAGTCAATTGCAAGTATTCCAGTGCTGGAACCAACACCAAACCAAACATGAACAAGCATTTGTCAATGCCGAATGTTGTCGAGCTGGCATTGGCTTTGGTATTGCAGTATGGAAACACATTTTTGGCAGGATGTGAAAAATGACAGCTGTACTGTTCATAAGGAGGTGTAAAAAATGGCAGTAGTAAAATGTAGCATGTGGTATTGCAAACCTCTGAGAGATTCCTAGCAGTGCGTAAAATGTGCAATGTACACTTGTAACCTGAGCATTTTATGGAGTTTCGCACCAATATTCAACATAGGCATTTTAGCACCTCTACTCATGTACAGTGTCACTGTCATGTCCTCAAGCTGTCTCAAAGTGATTTCAAGACAGCGCATCAAGCTTATTCTTCACTGGACGTGCGAAAACACATTTTGGGCAGGATATGTAAAATAACAGTTTTACTGTTCATCAAGAGGTGTGGAAAAATGCCAATGGTGAAAATCCAGAGTGAAAATATTACAAATGCACAACGTTACGAGCGTGCGAGCAAACTGCGCAACGTACGCTCTTAACACAATCATTTTGTGGAGTATCGTCACCAAATTTTCAACTTAGGCATTGTAGGAGCTCTGCTCATGAACAGTGTCACTGTCATTTTTGTAATCTGGCCCGAACACTGATTTTCCACAGTGACCACGGTACTGTGCGCCGGAAGTGTGGAAATACATTTCAGCCAGGATGTGAAAAATGACAGCTCTACTGTTCACAAGGAGGTGTAGAAAAATGACAATGTTAAAATCTGGCATGAAAATATTGCGAATTCGTGAAGTTACAAGCTTGCGTAGCAACTGCACAACGCATGCTTGTAAAACAGCCATTGTTTGGATTTTTTCCACCAAATTTGCAACATAGGCTTTCTGAGAGCCCACCTCATGAACACTGCCACTGTCCTTGCATTAATCAGTCCCAAAAGGTGATTCTGCGCAGTGACTGCGAAATCACCTTTTGGGACCGATTAACTCACAACTGTGACAGAATTCATGAGGAGGGGTCCCAAAAACCCCATGTTGAAAATTTGGTGCAAAAATTCCAAAAAATGCCCAAGATATGGAGCAAAGTTGAAAAAAACCCTATTTATTCCATTATACAGCTTCTCGGCATTTCCTTAGTTCATGGTCAGCTTTGAAGAGTGCAGACATGTTCCCGGTCCACCGAAGATCATTGCGCTGGACTCTGGAGGTAGGTATGGGGTGGGGGTGAGGGAGGGAGGCAGGTGCACAGTGGGTGGGTGCGGTGGTGGGTAGAGAGACTATGAGGGACCATTTTCAGTTTATAGGTACGGAGAAAAAAAAAAAACATCACAGACGGTTTTTTTTTACAGGTAATTTCTTTTGTTTGGAGGGGTACAGTAGCTGATGGGGGATTGAGAACCCCTATCAGCACAGAAGAAGGGGGGACATCATGCCAATGGGGAATGGGCTCCCCCGTCGGCACAGTACAGCGGGAAGGGGGGGCGGATGCCTACAAGGTTTGGGCACCCCCGTTGGCAAACAACAGGTGGGGACACATTCTGCTGATGGGGGGGTTTCCCATTGGCACATACTTCACGGGGCAGGGCAAGCCAACCGGGGGATTGGGCGCCCCGAAGTCAGCGCTGTCGTCAGTGTAGCAGCCACTGTGCCACCATGCTACTAGCTGGCGAGCACGTAGGAAGGGTCCACTACATGTGATGAGCTTTGCTTGGATTGCAGTGGACCTTTCCTTAGATGTGCTCACCAGCTTAGTATGCATGGTGTGGCATCGGCATGCAGGCTGATTGGGGAATGAGGGATGCACCTATTGGTGCATGCCCTGCATTCGTCCAACAGCGACCACTCCTCCAAATCCCCACTGCCGCAAGATGTTAGCTGCGCAAGCGTGCCAACATAAAAATAAGTTCAGCCAAGCAGAGTATAGCACCTCTCTCACAAGTGCTAATATTACTTTCAGCAAGGGTCCTCACAGAACACTCTCACCCTCTCAAGACCAATGGTAGTTCCAAGTCAGAGAAAAAGTTCTGCTCTCACTAGTACTCATGCAATGAAAAAGAGCTCCAAAATCCAAGAAGGGCAGACAAGTGAACAATACTAGGGTCAGCACTTACAAGGCCACCAGTTGCAGACTCCAAAGAACAGTTCAATCAGTCACAAACAGCTGGTTGAATGGTATAGAAATCCCACCAGATTCAGCTCATATGAAACAGGAGGAACAAAAACAAAGGAGGGATGCTTCAATCCAGTCCAACAGTTGGCACCTGATCTAGGCAAAAGCAGCAGCAACCAAACAGGGTTTTCTCAAGAAACAGTGAAGCTCTCACCTTCACACCACACCAGTTACCCCAGCCACTTGCTGCTACTCTGTCACTCAAGCACTTCAAGCAGCCCGTTTCATCCAAAATCACCAAAGGACGACCGGAACCTCCAGTATATCCAGGAACGATGAAAATATATCCAGGAACGAAGGCTATCCAGTATATCCAGGAGCAATGGAGAATCCTCAGCAAATGACTGCACTAGCGGTAAAGACCTGCCACATTCTGGACCTCCACAATGTCTCCAAAACCTCTTCCTTGGTCAGAGAAGGTAGGAGTAACAGTCGACTACTGGAATTAGCCCCTCACTTATTCAAATGCTGCTTGAAGAAATTTTCAGCACAGCACATAAAATACAGCCCTTACTAAAAATAAAACTACTTCTCCTGTTCTACCTCACTGATAAGACTCTGCCTAACAATCAATCCCTATGCTAGAACTAGCTAAAAAATAAAATAAGGAAGTGTCGCTCTCCCAAATAAACCTGGAGGCAAACACAAGCTCAAGTCAGCGCTCATGCAGATGGCAGCCCAGTGTGGCCGCCATCAGACTATTGCTTAGATAGATAGATAGATAGATAGATAGATAGATAGATAGATAGGTAGATAGATAGATAGATAGATGGATGGATGGATAGATCGATCGATCTACCCCCAGGTCCCTTTCCATTTTTGTTGTTATTAGTATCTCACCCCCCATTGTGTACTCTTCCCCTGGGTTTTTATTTCCCAGGTGCATTACTTTGCACTTCTTAGCATTGAATCTAAGCTGCCATACATTTGACTATTCTTCCAACCTTGCCAAGTCCCTTCTCATTCTTTCCACCTCACCTTGTGAATCAACCCTGTTGCAGATCTTCGTGTCATCTGCAAAGAGACATACTTTTCCTTCCAGTCCCTCTGCAATGTCACTTATAAAGATATTGAAGAGGACCAGTACTAGAACTGAGCACTGCAGTACCCCACTAGTAACCCCCATTTCTTCAGAGTGGTCTGTTTACTATTACCCTCTGTGTCCTGTTCTCCAGCCAATTTTTTTACCCAGGCTACCATCTTGGGACCCACTCCAAGGTTGGCTAACGTGTATATTAATCTTTTGTGTGGGACTGTGTCAAATGCCTTGCTAAAGTCTAGGTAAACCATGTCCACAGCCCCTCCCTGATCTACTACTTTGGTCACCCAGTCAAAGAAATCTATTAGATTCATCTGACATGACCTTCCTGCTGTGAATCCATGCTGCCTTGAGTCCTGTGCCCCTTTGTCCTCTAGGTAGTCAACAATTCTTTCCTTCAGAAGTGATTCCATCATTTCCCCTATCACTGAGGTCAAACGAACAGGTCTGTAGTTTCCTGCCTCTGCCCTGCTCCCACTTTTGTGAAGGGGAATAACATCTGCCCTCCTCCAGTCCTCAGATACCACCCCATCCTCCCACGATTTGTTAAAGGGGGTAGTCAGTGGTGTTACTAGTTCTACCCTTAGTTCTTTTAGAATTCTGGAAAGAATCCCATCAGGACCCATTGCTTTGTCCACCTTCAGTTTTAAGAGTTCTTTCAGAACTCTTTTTTCAGTGAATGGGCTAGTATCAACCCCTCTATCCAGAGTGTTTCTGTTGTTTGGTTTAGGTACCCCCCTTCTTCATTTGTGAATACTGAGCAGAAATATGTGTTTAGTATCTCTGCCATTTCAAAGACATCCTCTGCCCACCCTTCCTTTATTAAGCCTCACTACCCCTCCCTTGGTCTTCCTTCACTCCCTGATGTACCTATAAAAGGTTTTAGCCCCCTTCTTAACTGAGTTGACTATGTTTTCCTCAATTTGGGCCTTTGCTGTTCTGACTGCCTTCCCTGCTTCCTTCTGCTTTAACTGATACTGTTCTCTGTCCTGCTCCTTCTGTGATTCCTTGTACTTCCTGAATGCCAACTTTTTCTCCCTAACCTTCATTGGCACCTCCTTATCTGTGTAATGATAATTAATATTTCTTTTAGTTTCTTTATTAAGTCAATATAGACATGATGGAAGGATATGCCCATGCTCTGCCGCTGTGTTGGTTTCTTTGTGGAAAGTATTATTTTTCTGCTTGCTATAACTCTCATTTTTCAGTGGAAATGTTGGGATGGGAGAGGAATGAGGTATTTTTTGATTACAAGTATGCTTATAGATGTATTTCTTTTCATGGTACTTTATACATCTTAACATGATAATTAAATATTCTTATACAAAAAATGTTACATCATGTTTGCCTATACAGTGGAGTCAGCCAGGACACTATGCTCTTATTAGAGTTTCTGCCAATGACATGCTGCAGAACAGGACATGAACGTAATGAACTGAAATCCAATAGCAGTTACTCCAATCTGTCACAGAGGAATGTAACATGCTTGTTACAGACCGTTGCATCTTGGCTGACCCTGCTGCAACCTTCCCATTTACTGTGCCTGGAGAACTCTTCTCACTTAGAAGACTCCTCTGAGTATAGTACAGTATATTTCAGAGATTATTCTAAGCTTACACCTAATGCCTTCCTAAGTGATGTAAAACAAATAGACTTGTCTTTGTCTTTGGAATACAACTGCTGGTAACACTGCTCTGTCCTACAGTATTTCACTGCCAAGTTAATGGAAACTCACAACCAATATGTGCCTACTATTTTGTCAAAAGGAGAATTAGAGGTATAATTACTAGATGGCTGAATAATGAGTTATCTCAGTTTAAAGTCAGGCATACACGCTAGGCACATTTTAATGCAAAACAAAATGGTTATATTAAATGCACGCTGAAAATAGAAAATAGAGTTAACTCTATTTTCTATTTTCAGCGTGCATTTAATATAACCATTTTGTTTTGCTTTTAGACCACATGCTGACGCAGCGCCTTGTCTTTGTTTTTTTACAATTTGTATGTTACATTTTAATGCTTCTGTCCTGACATCAGATTGAGAAGAATGTAGAAAACAGAGGACTGTAAGTATAAAAAGCCACACACCATACTGTATTGTATGGAAAAGTGCATATTGTAAAAATCACTACTCCCCTCTGCTGTTGACTCTAAGAATTTTAGGAAACACATAAATGGGACCCTGTCAATACCCTTAGGCCTCAAAGAATCCCTAGTTTAAAAAACACATGTTATGATTGTTTACATTCTGTAGAGACCGTTGATGTAGCTTGTAGTTTTATTTTGATTTTTTTCTTCTAAAAAGTGAAAAACAGACTGCCACCCCATATTGGTTTTACCATACAAAAACATGTTTGTTTACATTCCTTGATCAATTCCCACTGCATTTTGTTTGTACTTGGGATCACCCCCACTGCAGTCTTGCCACTAATTATGCATTGGGAGTAGAAGAGACTGTTACATCATTAGTTGTTGCACTGCTTGGGGATGTCTGTAATGTTCATGAAGTATGCAATATGAGTAGATCAAGGATCTGAAACAAAACAGGGTTGGGTATAACTATACATTAGCATGCATTTCAGTTCTACTAAGCAAGGTGGCAGATAAAACAACCAGCAACATTAATGGGTTTTAGAGAAGGTAAGTAATGATAAAATGTGAGGTTTTAACTAGAAATAAAATGCTACAAAAAGGGTTGACCATGTCCCTTTAAGGAATTTACTGGTAGAAATCCTAAAGGCCCTATTAATGATATTGAGTTGAATGATGTAAACTGCAATAACCCCACCACTTTTGCTAATGCCTTAACACTCACTTTTCTGATCTGCCTGCCTATACCAGCCCTTCAACTTTCTCCCCACATTTAATTCATGTGAGTCCATCTTCTAATGAACTGGCCCAAATTGGAGGTAATGGCAAAGTGACTGCGGTTGTATTCATAGACATGCCAAAGGCATTTGACATTGTAGACCACTCATTGCTCTGTGGCAAGGACAATGACCTGGGGATCTCTTCTACTGCCCTAATCTTGTTTAGTGATTTCCTTAACTACAGGAAACAACTTGTGAATCTTGGACAAGCTTCCTCAAAAGTTGCCTGTACTCAGCTCTTTCCACAGACACAGAGATTAGTGCTTTCGTTTGCAAGCACGCCTCTACCCAAACTTACCAAGGAGGCAGTGACCATACTGGATTTCCTGATTTGGAGGCAGAGCTAGCTAATACACTCACCTAGCTCAGTCAGCGCAAGGCCCAAGGAGGGGATGGTCTCCATTCAGACTTCCTCCAAATCATATCTGAACTGGTCTGTCCTATCCTTTAGAGGGTATACTTGTAGGCCAGGCAGTCCTCCACTCTCCCCACCACCGTGAGGGAGGCAGTTATAATTATCCTTCCTAAAAAGCATAAGGATTCAACCTTCCTTGCACATTACTGCCCCATATTGCTTATCAGTGCTGATGCCAAAGTGCTAGCAAAAGATCTGACCAACTGAGTTGAATCTCATCTACAAGATTTTATCCACCTCTCAAAAGTGGGATTTACACTATAAAAGGAAGACAGGGGGTCAGATCATCTGAGATCCATGGCCAGCCTATTTTCAAATGAGCATGGGGTAGTCCCACTCAAGCCGCAGTGCTTGCCATTCATTTTGGAAACACTTTCGACTCAGTGGTATGGGGCTACCTTCTCCAGGTACTATTTCTGGCACATGGGTTTCAAGGATAATATCTTCATGTCTATCACTCCCCTTCAGCAAGAGTCCTGAAACTCAGTTCTCTCAGACCAATTCCCCCTTCAGAAAATCACCCACCAGGGGTATCCCCTTTAACCCTTACATTTTGTCCTGGCCACCAGGGCCCTGGTTTTTGTCCAGAGGCAACATAGGAACATGCCAGTATTTCAAATATGTTACCAGGCATATAAGATCAATGCTGAATGTGGACAATCTTCTTGTACTGACCAGAGATGCCCCTGTGGCACTCAGCCCACTGCTGGACACCCTGCACCATTTCTTCACAGTTTCAGGTCTGACGATGAACCCTACTGAGACCAAAATTATGCCCCTACATCCCTCCTTCCCCAGTGCCCCATTCATTGATAAGCACATTAAATGAGCATCACTGGCATCACTTATCTGGGCATTGACAACCTGCCAGATACATTAAAGTGGGCCCCAGCCAATCTCCCCCCACTACTGTCCAAGTTCAAACTTGAAATGGACAGAAGGAAGCTCCTTAAGCTCTCCATGGCAGGCAAAATAACTGTACTCAAACTGACATCAGTCTTCAAACGCCTGCATTGCCTCTCTCACCTGTGCCTCACAATACCCAGGTTTCAGTTCTCCAAAAATAGACAGACTGATATAAGCTTTCTCATGGGAGGGCAAGCACCCTAGATGCAGTAGAAACAAGTTGCAGGCATACTGAAGGGTGGGTGGCGGGGTTGCCATGGCTACAGGGCACCAACTCACAAACCTGGTAGCCCAAACCCTTCAGTAGTTGATGGTACAAACTCTTAAAGCTCCCCCCAGTGGATAAGGATGGAAATGGATGCTATATGGGACACCCCTTTGTGAGTGCTGTTGTATTCGAAGAACCTTTGCCGGCAAAATCGCCCTCCTATGATAAAGGGATCTCTGCAGGAGTAGCATGCCTTAGGCAAGCTGACCAAATCAAGGCTCTCTATACCATCCCTCTGCCTCTTATGGGACAACTCCCTTATTAGAATAGAGCACAAGGTCCTGCATTAACAAGCATGGCAAAAGCTGGGTATCTGGACTGTGTGAGACCTGTTCAGTTTAACACCTTCCAAAATTTGAGGACCAAATTCCAGCTTCCCCACTGGAGACTTCTGAATTTATTTGCAAATCAGGGGTGACACTGCCCATTTCTTTCAAAGCTCAGCTACCCATGCAAACCCCCCAACCCTTCCCCCGTCCAAAGCTGGCTTCAATAGAGAAAAGGCAAAGCAGGTGCCATCTGCAACAGCATTCTCAAAGAACTCCAAAACTAGCCACAGAAAGTTATGTAAAACTGGGAAACCCAGCTCTCCATTCAAATTAAAGAGGCACAGTGGACCGAGTGCTGGAAGCCAGACCACAAGGCAAGCACAGACAGCAGAGCTCTCCTCATACAGAATAAAGTTATGGACCCTTGGTACAGGACACTCACCACTCTTAAAGCCATAATGATTATTCCACAATACCTCTGCTTGAGATCTGGGCAACAAAGGGGGAACCTCTCCCATATACTCATGCCATGTGGCTACTTAGGTCTCTACTGGAAAAAGGTTATATCCTCTTGTGCCAGAACCAGGTACCCAAAACCTCTGCATTTTGGTTAATGGCTATCCCTCCAGTGGAACCCAGCCTTCCTAAGCACCACAGATGCTGGTTACTGGCAGCTTCATTGGAGGCTAAGAGGCTAATTCTGCAAAAATGGAGAATGACAGAAGTCCCTTCCACAGAGCAACATAGGGTATCCATGGGTAAAATAGCAAACTTTGAATGTATATCCCACATTACAAAATGTACCCATCACAAATATAATCGAACATGGGCCCCCTTTCTGTCTTCCTCATGGTGCATAACCCCTGGCAATGGAAGGGTGGCAGACCCTAGCCAACTACCCCCACTGCAAATATCTCCATATCCCCCATGAGGTCCCCCCAGAGGCACTACCCTCCTCCCTAAAGAAGATGATTTTTCCCTCAGGCCTCCCCATGGCAGGATCCAGGCAGAACAAGCCTTCATTAAATATAACATGTTACGTGTGTTCTATAATAGGGTGGGAAGCTACAGCCCCCCCAACCAGGATGCTGTGATGTTTGTAACAGATTTCAAGCCATGCTTTGTTTTGCTTAATTGTTAAACGTCATACATGTTATCTCATGATTAAATGTATAGTCTGCACCATGTTTATGTCAACATGTAACTGATGTACTGTATGATTTTTAAGAGAAACTAAATAAAAATTATTAACTGAGAAAAGTTGCCTGTATACATGTGAATGTCTAGCAGGTATCCATAGTCTGTTACTTGCTTTTCACAATATGCAGTACACAAAGCCTGTGATATTCTATGCCATTTAGTGTGCAGAAAAGGGATTAGCACTCTGCTAAGACTAATTAGTAACACAAAAGCAGGGCGCTCACTAACTGTGGCATATTAGAAGACATGGTGAGCAATACACTAACCTGCTTGCAAGTGGCACTAACTCGTGTTAGTATGCTAATGCAGAGCAGCTGACTGCACTTGCATTCAGGTGCATAGGCATATCCAAATGTAACCCCTAGGTGGCGCTGTCCCAAAGGTTACTACCCCTGCCTGCTTAACTACTAACAGGTTAAGGGGCCTAGGTCCAATGGCGGGTGCCTCCACCCAAAAGTCGGGGTTAAGATAGTCTGGTATGACTTGGTCACAGCCCTCTGGGACACTGCAACCCCCCCCTTTCTTCCCACTAGTGGCCCACACAAGTTAATCACAGTACCTTCACAGTATACACTTACCCCCAGGATTGGTTCGATCAACTTGACTCTGGGAACCCCCTGTGGAGCAAGATGCAGCAATACAATAGCCACTGTACAGTATTTCAACACAAACACACAGTTCAGGCAGGATACTTTGCAAAACAACCAAATCTGATTTATTTAGGGGAAAAAACAAGGGCAAGGGGGAAATCAAGTTAATTGGCTTAATCACACTACTATTTCAGAGCACTGTACACAGGCTAAAGTCCCTGCAAGTTACTGTCATTGGGTACCCAGGCAATAAGGGGCCAGCCAAGTTCAGTGCAGCTGGTTGGGGCCCTGAGGAGGAAAACAATTGTATAATTCCCAATTTGTAATCTGGAGCTGGTAGGCTCAGTTCGTGTAGCCAGAGAGGGGAACATATGAACACTTGCAACACAATGGATCAGTTTACAGGGAGCTACCCTGAATTTTACTCATGGCTCTTGTGGCAGAACACCTTTCACACCGCCGAAGAACACAGGCCTGTGATCAGGACACTCCCCACACATTTATATGTAAAAGAAGGTAACCATACCAGGCAGCTGCTTTCATGTCCCGACCGCACTTACTGCTAACCCGAGAAGTCACAGTGCAGCTTCACTTCTCCTGACAGACCGAGCGCGATGAAGCAGATTCTGCAGTCCTCTACAGGGTGAGCCTGGTGGCTGGCTGCAAGCTGCACAGCCTCTTCTGGTATCAGCACACAGCGGATTCAGTCCGAATCACCATGGCAAACAAGCCGCCTGAAATTTGGCCTTCCTATGTGCTTCCCGCGTGAAACTCAACAGCGCAGAAGCCCGTAGCTCCTTCCTCACTCACGGCCATAATGACTCTGTCTTCTCGGTCGTTAGGCAGGAAAAATCACAAGGGGCGTGATCCGATGCGATTGGAGGGTTTCAGATGCCAGTCTCTCACACCTTCCCCTATTGGTGCAAAAAGGCGCCACACTCCTGAACTTTACTTCCCAGACTCACTGGCCATACTCCCCATTGGCAGCTGGCTCCCAAGAAAGTATTTTTCCTAGTTGGCTGCTCAATACTCCATCTTAGGTGCCCCTCCCTCCTGATTGGATCCAAGCAGCAGTTCTGATCCAAAATGGAGGGGCAAAGCACACACAGTCCCAGCTGCAAAAGAAACAGGTTAGACAACGTACATTTCCATTACCAGTTCAACATATGTCGAATCAATAATTACATCTCAGGGAAGTGGCAGCTTTGCCTGCTTAGCAAAGGCAAAACGGAGCACATTGTCAGATGCTCGAGCAGGACTTGAGCAGGAGAACACACGGTCCCCCATGCAGACTAATTGGGTCTGTGAGCTGGCAGCTCTTAAAGAGACAGTACTAGAGGCTTTTAGGAACCCTCCCATTTGCAAGGGGGTTACCCCAATGTTTGGAGAAGCAGTAATATTCCCCGGAAGTGCATTAACTCTTTAAGGAGACAATCCTGTATTAAAGTACACAATATCAATAGACATAATATTATGACCATTACTGAAACTTGGGCCACAGAAAATAATGACTGGGAAATGGCAGTCCCAGATTACACCATGTACAGGCAAGTTGGTGGAAAGTAAAGGAGGACGGGCAGTCTTCTATGTCAGGGAAGGCATTGAGGCAATGGGGGATGGATCCATCAGAGGAGGAAATGGGGGAAAAGAGTCAATATGAGTTCAACTCAAAGTGGCATCAGTAAGAAATTGTGTATGAGGGTGGTCCATAGACCACCATGGCAAGGGGATAAGAGCAATAGGGAACTGCACCAGAAGTCAGGCTCTGCTAGGTACATTAAAGGACTGCATGCTGATGCAGCTGGTCAAGGAACCCACAATGCAGGCTGCCATTCTCAACATGGTGCTCACCAGTTTAGAAAGGACAGGTGGAGTGTGGGTTGGGGAACCACTTGAGTCCAGACACCATAACACCATATGGTTCAAGCTGACCCTTGGTACCAGTAAGCCCTCATCAAAGGCTTAATTTCTGGATTTCAGAAGTGCAGTCTCAACCAGATGAGGGAATTAGTCCAGGGCTGGTTAATTTCAATGGACGATATCAGGGGAGTGGAGGAAAGGTGGTGAGAAATAAAAGGGGCCATTCTTGAGACAACAAAGTCATGCATGAACGGGTTACCAAGACAAACAGGTATAAGAGATGGATGTGGTTCCCTGAAAAGGTGAGGGAGGTAGTGAGGGGCAAAAAGGCCATCATCATGTCCAATGGGAAGTGGGGGATAATGAATGGGGGAGGTACCAAGTAAGAACTAAAGAGGCCAAGACAGCAGTCATGAATGCAAAAGTAGACCCAGAACTGCATATTACGGAGAGGGTCAAGGGTGGCCAAAAACAGCTTTTCAGGTATATAAGGGAAAAAAGAAAGAAGGGGGGAATTTTTAGACTAATGGAGAGAGGAAAGGTAATAGAGGAGGGTAAGCAGACAGCAGCTGTTTTGAATCACCACTTTTGCTCAGTATTCTTTAGGGAGCACAACATGCCTTTGCCAGAGAGCATCATAAAGGCTACTGAAAGGTAGATCCCTGAAATGAAGCAGCAGGTATTTAATAATGAAGGAGTACAGTATGAAAATGGCTAGCAGCCCTCAAGATAGATAAGGCCCTTGGGCCGGACAGAATGCATCTGAGGGTGCTCAGAGAACTGGCATCAAAATTTGCTGAACTCCAGACTGGGCTATTCAACAGCTCTATTCAAACAGGGGTGGTTTTAAAAGAGTTTTAAAAGAGTGGAGGGTAATAAACTTAGTTCTGCTCTACAAAGAGCAGCTAGGCAACAACAGACCAGTCATTCTTACCGCCATTGTGGTAAACTGATGGAAACCCTAGTCAATGGTGATCTAGTGAACTACCTAGAGAAAGCGGGATCTAGGATAGCTGAACCAGTTAATGTAAGGAAGGTCTTGTCCTACCAACCTTTTTTGACTAGGTAACAAGAACAGTTGATAAGAATCATGCCATGGATTTACTCTACTTTGACTTCAGCAAGGTATTTAACTCGGTGCCTCACTGAAGATTGTGGAAGAAACTAGAGGATCTAGATGTAGCAAGGGACATAGTTAAGGGGAAGTTGATTGCAATGGAGACAGCAGAAGGTAGTGGTAAATGGGGTCAGATCTAAGCAGAGGGAGGTCACCAGTGGGCTACTACAGGGATTAGTCCTGTATCCAGTCCTATTCAATATGTTCATCAGTGACATAGGAAAAGGAATTCAGGGGAAGATGTGCCTCTTTGCAGATGGGACTAAGCTCTGTAGTAGGGTAGAAAGTAACAAGGGGGTAAGGGAGTTGCAGAAGGACCTGCAAAGTTTGGAGATATGGTCCAAGGTTTGGTAGCTGAAATTCCAATGCCAACATGTGCAAGGTGATGCACAAACAGGACAAGAATTTTAGAATGATGTATTGTGTTGGAGGGTTAAACTGGGCACTAATTCTGAGGAAAGGGACCTAGACGTTACCATTTATGACTCCCCTAAACAATCTAGCCAGTGTAACAAGGCCTACGGTAAGACAAACAGAAACTTGCAGATTATTGGGAGGAGTTTTGACAGCAGGAGAAAAGAGATATGATTGCCCCTCTATAGATCACTGGTGAAGCCACACCTGGAGAACTGTGCCCAGCTCTGGAGTCCTCACCTAAGGAACAACATGTAGCAAGAACCAATATGGCTGCAAAATAATGGTATTGTGGGCAGTGAGAAATGTGTAAACTAGCAACTTTTGCACTAACCACTGAGTCACCTAACTGCACTTTTACTTGTTGTGATACACACACACACACACACACTGACTAATACATATACACATACATGCATACAGTATATATTCCAGTGTAACATAGCATTGCACTGTCTACACACATTTTTGAAGATTAAATGAAGACATTGAGGGACCATTTTCTTCTTTTCAGGCTCTGAGGGACATTGGAGGTTGGGGGGTTGCCACAAGACAGCTCATTTAAATCAGCAATGACATACATAAGGCTGAAACTGATCTAGATAGTGGAGGAATACAGTGAGCCACTTAACTATACTTTCTAATTGTTGTGATACATACACTGACTAATACATATACACATATATGCATATATATCCCAGTATAACATAGAAACATAGAAACATAGACGTTGATGGAAGATAAGGACTGCAAGGCCCATCCAGTCTGCTCATTATTTCTACCTTATGAATGTGCCATACGCCTGTACTCTGTCAATGGCCTATCTATTAATACTCATCTGTATTGCCCCCTTATGCCTATCCCATGCCTGTTTGAAGCCCTGCACTGTATTCATATTCACCACTTCCTGAGGTAGGCTGTTCGATGCATCCAGCACCCTTTCTGTGAAAAAGAACTTCCTCACATTACCCCTTAATTGGCCTCCCTCTAATCTCATGCTGTGTCCTCTTGTCCTGTTATTTTTCTTACATTGAAACATATTAGACTCTTTCACCTTGTTAATGCCCTTAAAATGTTTTAATGTTTCAATCATATCACCTCTCTCTCCCTCCTTTGCTGTAGGTTATACATATTGAGCTCTGTTAATCTGTCCTCATATGTTTTCTGATGCAGTCCCTGCACCATTCTGGTTGCCCTTCTCTGGACTGCGTCCATTTTTTTAATGTCCTTGTGCAGGTGTGGCCTCCAGTACTGCACGCAATACTCCAGATGGGGCCTAACCAGTATCTTGTAAAGAGGGATTATTACCACCCTCTTATGACTTGTGATACCCCTATTAATACACCCCAACATCCCTCTAGCCTTACCTTCTGCTTTAGTGGTCTGCTTGGTGATATCAGGTCATCTGTGATGATGATGCCCAAGTCTCTTTCTTCCCTTGTGACTGCCAGCAACTTCCCTCCCAACCTATAGGTGGCTTCAGGGTTTCTCTTCCCTATGTGCATGATCTTGCACTTCTTTGTGTTAAACCCCATTTGCCAGTCTTCCGACCATTTTGCCAGTTTATCCAGATCTCTTCTCATTCAGCCCACCCCATCTGAATAATCTACTCTGTTGCAGATCTTGGCGTCATCTGCAAACAGACAAACCTTGCCCTCCAGTCCATCTGCAATGTCACTGATGAAAATATTGAAGAGGACTGGCTCCAGGACTGATCCCTGAGGTACCCCACTTGTGACTTGCATCTCTTCTGACTGTATACTCTTTACCACCACACTCTGTTTTCTGCCCACCAACCACTTTACCACCCAGTTGATCAATTTGTGACCCCCCAAGCCTACCCAGCTTATTAATCAATCTTCTATGTGGAACAATTCCAAAAGCTTTGCTGAAGTCAAGGTAGGAAACATCAACTGCTCCACCTTGGTCCAGCACTCTGGTCACCCAGTCAAAGAAATCTATGAGATTAGTTTGACAGGACCTTCCTGTTGTAAACCCATGCTTTCTTGGATCCTGTGCTCCTATGGATTCCAGGTGTTGCACTATCCTTTCCTTAAGGAGTGCCTCCATAATCTTGCTGACTACTGAGGTAAGATTGACTGGTCGGTAGTTCCTTGTCTCCTCCCTGCTACCACTCTTGTGGAGTGGGATCACATGAGCCCTTCTCCAGTCTTCTGGAACCTCTCCTGTGCTCAGAGACTCACTAAACTGTTCTGCTAATGGCTCTGCTAGTTCCACCCTTTGCTCCTTTAGTACCCTGGGATGTATGTCATCAGGTCCCATTGCCTTGTCCATCCTGAGCTTTGCAAGCTCTTGTAGGATCCTTTCTTTTGGGAGGGGACTAGTGCACACCTCCCTGCCCCCTGTATCCATGGTGCTGCGCTGTGGGCCCTGCAGTACCTTCTCCTCAGTAAATACTGAGCAGAAGTATCTATTTAGGATATATACTTTTATACTTTTCCTTGGTCCTCCTCCACACACTCCTCCTTATCCCCTTTGATCTTAGCAATACCCTCTCTGGACTTTCTCCTTTCACTAATGTATCTATAGAAAGTCTTGTCCTCTTGTTTTACTGTTCATGCTAATATTTCCTCAGTTTGGGACTTTGCCTGCCTTACTGCCTTCCCTGCTTCCCTTAGGGAAGTTTGGTATGCCTCCCTATCTTTGTCCCACTGCATACCCTTACATTTCCTGAATGCCAGCCTTTTAGCTCTGACCTGTTCTGCTACTGTTTTTGGGAACCAAAGTGGTTTCCTCTTTCTTTTGCCCTTGCTTTTCTCTCTAGAAGTGCACTGTCTACACACATTTTACAAATAAAAAAAAAGACATTGAGGGACCATTTTCTGATTTTCAGGCTCCAAGAGACCTCGGAGGATGAGGGGTTGCCACTAGACACCTCATTTAAATCAGCAATGACATGCATAAAAATACATTGATTAAACTGTTTGTAATCCAGACTACACACCAATTGCACCTGCAATAATTTTCCTTGGCTGTGATAAAAGAGTTATGAAAATGATTGATAATATTCTACATAATGCTGGACCAAACCTGCTAGTAATTTCACATTTAGGAACTAATAATCTCAATAGGATGAATGTGGAAGGTATAAAAAGAAAATACATGAATCTCAGCTCAAAACTTGAAGGAAAAGGGAGTCAAATCTGCCAGAAATGTTACCTGTGCCTAGAATGGGTAATCAAAAAAAAATACAAAATAAAAATGGTAAATGAGTGGTTACAATAATGGTGTCTGCAGAAGGGATACACATGTTTGACCCACTGGGAAACATTTCAAAATAGCTACAGCTAATACTACTTGGATGGGCTTCACTTAAGTAAAAGAAGGAGTCTGCACTTGGGGAAACAATTTCTGGCATATATTAATCATTCTTTAAACTAGACGGGAAGGGGGACTTGGGAACTTCAAATCAGCGTATAACTTCAAACACAGAAACAGACAAACCAAATAATCATTGTAACATTATGGTCACAAATGCATGTAGTCTAAAAAAAGTAACAAAAACAAAACTGGAAGTCATCATACTAAAAGACAAGCTAGATGTAATAGCAGTACCTGAGACCTGGTGGAAGGCTGGCATTGACTGGAATAAAAAAATTAAAGGTTACAAACTTTTTTTTATAAAAACAGGAACAAGAAATGAGGTGGAGGGGTGTGTGTATATATATCAAGGATAACATAAGCTGTTACCAAATATGCCCATCAACAAGTGATGAGAACTGTATTGAAGGTGTTTGATTAAACATAACTTTTACAAACAGACCCAAGCTTTGTTTAGAAAATTACAGTATTACCAATTCCCTAACTCCAGCTATGATTATAACATCAAATTAATTAATGAAATTAATACAGCATCAGCTGAGGGAGACATAATTATTGTTGATGATTTTAACTACCCTGGATTCAACTGGGAAATCCTATCAGGTACAACTAACCTTCAGAGTGAATTTACAGACCTATTAGCCAGCCAAGGAAGTCAAAAACTGATAAGAGCCCCTACAAGGGAGAACATATTTTAGACTTAGTCATTACCAATTTGGACAATGGCAGTACCAACACTAGAATAAACTGCCCCTTGGGTGGTAGTGACCAGAATACAATTTACCGAAATCTAACTTCATGTAAGTCCAAAAAAACAGCTGAACTTTACATCTCAGATTACAACAGGAAGGACTTTGAAAGTATTACAAGCCCCCTGATTAATACAGACTGGGACAAATCCTTGTCAAGACCAAATGTTGAGGATTCTTAGCTATTTATTAAGAACCTAATATTAACTGTGGAGAAACAATATATACCTGACAAAAGATATATAATTCCAAAAGTAAGGTACCGCTATGGTTGACAAAACCCATAAAGAGACGGATAAAAAAAGAACAAGCCTTCAAAAAACTGAAAATTAATAAATCTTCAGATTCATGTAATAAATACAGATCAGTATTAAAGAAAATTAAATACATGATAAAACAAGAAAAAAGCAAATTGGAATTTAAAATGGCCCATACAAAAGGAAATAAATTATTTTTCTCCTATGTAAATTCTTATAAATACAAGACTAACAAAATTGGCCCTATCATTAAAGATAGCCTCATGATTGATAACTATTTAACTGCTAATGAGTTAAATACATTCTTTTGCTCTATCTTTGATGACAAAATAAAACTACCAACTCACCATTATCAAGATAGCAGCAATATATGTTTTTTTTTAATGAAGGAAATTGAACAAGTAATACAACCTAAAATCCAACACATCATCACGCCATGACAGCATCTCAGCCAGATTTCTAAAAGAGACAGCAGCTGTTATCTCACTACCTTTAGCCATCCTATTTAATAAATTTTTGGAAATAGGGGAGTTACCTAAGGATTGGAAGACTGCCATTGTTACACCCATTTTCAAAAGGGGAACAAAGGACAAATAAACAACTACAGACCCATAAGCCTGACCTGTTTATGCTGCAATCTCATGGAAAGATTAATCGAGGAGAGAAGTGACACAGAAATTCACTCTAAACAACTAACCGATAATAATCACCATGGGTTTAAAATGGGTTAATTCTGTACCACAAATCTGATCTCTTTTTTCACTAAAGTTAGTGAAAGTATGGATGATAACAAACCTATTGATGTCATCATACTGGATATGGTCAAAGCCTTTGACAAGGTCCCACACTACGAGATGGTAGTAAAACTAATCAATCTGGGATTAGACAACAGAATAATCAAATGGATCAATAACTGGTTAGAAAACCACACTCAGTCAGTTCAAATCAATGGTACACTGTCTGCACCTGGTACTGTGACTAGTGGGGTACCACAGGGTTCAGTCCTCAGGCCAACTCTTTTCAATGTATTCATTTCTGACTTAAATAACAACATACCAATACACTAATTAAATTTGCAGATGACAGTAAGCTGGAGGGGAGGTAAACACAATTGAAAAATATAACACAATAGTTAAGGATTTAAGAGAAATAGAAAGTTGGGAAGAAAATAATACAATGGCATTCAACAAAAACAAGTGCATGGTCCTGCATTTTGGAAGAAACAACCTTTTATACCCATATTCCGGCTGGGTACTCGGTATTGCACCATTCGAGATTGGACAGTGGGGGGGGGGAGTTGCGGTCTGTTTCAAGACTGAACTGGGCCTCACGAATATACCAGTTGAGGAGGTTGAGTCATTTGAGTGTACTGTAATGGCAGGTGCAGGTTGTAGGATCACCCTCATCTACTGTCCACCAGGTGATAAGTGGCGTTTCCTACAGGAAGTAATGGACTTTGTGATTGACATGGCTTTCGAGTCACCCAGGCTGATGGTCCTGGGTGACTTCAATGCCTGGGTCGATAATGAACTCTCACAGTTTGGACAACACTTCCTCCAGTTGATGACATCTTTGGGCCTTACACAAGTTGTTACTTTTGCCACTTATAAAGGTGGTCACTCCCTTGACTTAGTTTTCCTCCTGGGGATCAAAGCCTTTGGGGGTGGAACCTGTGGGATGGTCTGATCACTACACCATGGGGTTCAGTTTTTGCACCCCCCCTTCATAGGCCTACCCCTGTGGAGATGGTCAAGTACTGCCCTTTATGAGATGTAAGCTCTGAAGGCCTGGCGGTGGCACTTGACCTACTGGTGCTTCCTGGAGCAAGCAATGACCCAAATGCCTTGGTTTTGGCTTATAACAAGGCCATTTCTTTGGCTATGGATATAATTGCTCCTTTCTGTGTTCATCCTTTCCCCCTTCACCCTTGGCCCCCTTGGTTTGATGGGACCTTGAGGGAGATGCAGTGACGAGGATGAAGATTAGAAAGTTGCTGGTGGAGATCCGCCCTAGATGCCGACCACCTTAGATTGATAGAACACTATGAAGCCTATCATTCCACAACCACCTGTAAGAAGACAGAGTTCATCTCTGGGGAGATTGTGGCTGCTCAGAACTGACTGGATCAGCTCTTTTGAACTGTGGACAGACTGTGCAACCCAGCCTGCAGGCAGGTTGGAAGAGCCTTTTCATAAGTGGAGTGTGAAGAGCTTGCTGGTTTCTTTGCAGCTAAGGTGGTTGACATTAGGGCAGTGCTCCAATCAGCACACCCTATGGGAGATGCCATGGATTTGCACTCGGTCACTGTCCCTCAATTCTCCTGGAGCTCCTTTGACCAGCCACAGTTCATTGATGTTATGGGGATTGTCCAAGGTATGCACCCTACATGCTGTAGTTTGGATCAGGGCCCAATGTCCCTGATTAAGGGTTGTTGTGATACCATCATCCCACTTCTAGCATGAATAGTCTGGTGCTCCTTGGAGATGGGTGAGTTTCCTAGCTCCCTGAAGGAGGCAGTGGTAATGCCCCTCCTGAAGAAAGCTTCTTTGAACATAGACTACCCTGCTAACTACAGACCGATCTCTAACCTTTCCTTTATGGGGAAGGTGATTGAGAAAGTAATGGCCCTACAACTGGAGAACCATTTGACCATCCATGACATTTATGAACCACTCCCATCCAGTTTTTGAAAGAGATTTAATACCGAGACTGCGCTGGTTTGGGTGCTCAATGATCTCTTGATGGCAAGATATCAGAAGAGCTGCTCCATCTTGCTTCTTCTCGATATCTCATCAGCGTTTGACACTGTGGACCATGGAGTTCTTATCAAATGCCTGAGGTTCATCTGTGGCCTGTCTAGTACAGTCCTTAGTTGGTTTAGATCTTTCCTCACTGGCAGAACCCAGAGGGTGGTATTGGGGATTTATTCCTCTGACCCAGTCTCTCTGTCATGTGGGGTACCTCAGGGTTTGGTGTTGTCCCCCATGCTGTTCACAGTGTACATGCTAGCCCCTGGAAATACTTTAAGAAGGTATGGGCTAAGGTTTCACTGCTATGCTGATGATACCCAGCTCTACCTATCTTTTGCACCCAACCAGGATAGAGCTCTCTCGATATTTAATAACTGCCTCACTGAAATCCAGAACTGGATGAATTCGAGCTGGCTGAGGATGAACTCTGAGAAGACTGGGGTGATGGTTGTGGCCCGGGTCACCTGATAAAGGGGATGGGAGCTGATTTACCTTCAGGAATTTTCTTGGTGCTCCCAGCTCCCTATCTCTGAATGGGTGTGAAACCTGGGGGTGATTTTTGACGGGCTGACACTACGATTGCAGGTGTCGGCAGTCATCAAATCATCCTTTTGTCATCTGAGGAACATCTCCAGGATTAAGCACCTAGTTCCATCTGGTGATCTGTCTACATTGGTCCATGCCTTTGTGACCTCATGCCGTGATTATTGCAACTCTCTTTAACTAGGGCTACCTGGGGTTGATATCCGCTGCTTGCAGCTAGTGCACAATGCTGCGGCCTGGTTATTGACAGGTACTTCTCAGGCCTGTCATATTTCCCCTGTGCTGCGTGAACTGCACTGGCTGCCGGTGCAGTGGCGGATCACCTTTAAAGTCAGACTTCTGACTTATAAAGCCCTACATGGACTGAGTCTGGACTACCTGAAAGAGCTTCTGGTGCCTTACTGCCCCAGGTGATTGCTCCGCTCGGCTCATGAGGGGTTGCTAGAGATTCCAAGGGTTTCTTTAAAATCTTTAGGGGACCATGTATTTCTGTATGTGGCCCCAGCCCTTTGGAATTCTCTACCCCATCAGCTTCAGGAGTGCATGAACATGGACATATTTAAACGGGTCCTAAAGACCCACCTGTGGCATCAAGCCTACCCTACCTGATGTATTTCACTGAATTTTATGAAACCCTCTATTTATTATATTTATGTTTTACTGCATCCTGTTTTAGTCTCTTGTATTTTATTGTCAAGGCACCTTGATTTTAGAAAGGCGTAGTAAAAATAAAGTTTATTATTATATTATTTATTATTATTATATACCATAAACAATAAGATTCTGACAGCAGTAGACAAAGAAAAAGACCTTGGAATTATAGTAAATAACAAATTGTCATCCTCCAATCATTGCAAAAAAATTGCATTAACTGCAAACAGGTTACTTAACTGTATTAAATGATCTTTTACTAATAGAAGTGAGCAGTGCATAGAACCACTATATAGGTCATGCATCCGCCTACACCTGGACATGGGCTCATCTTTTTGGACTCCATACCTCAGAAAGAATGTTGATTTACTGGAAAGGGTCGGGAGATGGACCACCAAAATAATTCCAAGACTTTCTCATTTAAGTTGCATTGAGAGATTAAAACACACCAAACTGGTTAGCCTTGAAGAGAGAAGAAAAAGGGGTGATCTCCTGACTCTTCATAAAATACTACAACATCATGATCTACAACCAGATTACAAACTTGAATTTGACACATCTCAATAATCTTAGAAGTCACAACAAACAACTGGTGGTGCCAAAGGCCAACACCACTAAACATGATAATTATTTCACTGTGAGAGTGGTGAAGGCTTGGAATAGCTTGCCTCAACATGTTGTTGATGCACCAGCTTTTGATATATTCAAATCTAGATTAGATTTATTTCTAGGTTGGAGCCATAAAGAAAACTGATACACCCACAACGTCATGGGAGACATTCCAGATGGGTGCAAGCCTACTTATGTTTTATCTTACTGAGTAAACCAAGTAGATAGCGGGGAATGCAGACTAGCAATTTTTGCACTAACCACTGAGCCACCTAACTGCACTTTCAAATTGTTGTGATACACACACACTGACTAATATATTTATACATATACATATATGCTTATATATATATATATATATATATTTATATATATTGCAGTATAACATAACAGTGCACTGTCTATACACACAGAGCAGTGCAACACACACACTAACACACATACACTGCTTTATATGGCATTTATTTACTTATACAGCTAATCCTGACTTTTACTGTATTTAGGATAAGCACTGTGTTTTGCACTAACTCATTGTACTAATCTATGGCATGACTGTGTAACTAATGTAGAGGACCAGGGAGGTGGGGTGGATGTGGCTTATCTGGACTTCAGAAAGGCCTGGCATTCAACACTGTCCCCAATAGAAGGCTGATTAACAAACTGCGCAGCCTAGGGGCGGATCCTAAAATAGTTATGTGGGTGGAGAACTAGCTGAATGGCAGGAGTCAGAAGATTGTGGCAAACAGGAAATACTCTGGATAAGGAGAGGTGACAAGCAGGGTGCTGCATGGGTTGGGGTTGGGGCCGGTCCTCTTCAGTGTCTTTATTAGGGACATTGCAGCAGAATTGGAGGGAAAGGTATGCCTCTTTGCAGATAATAGAAAGATATGTAATTGGGTGGACGTGCCAGGGGTTGTTGAAAGAATGAGGGAAGACCTTAAAAAACTGGAGAAATGGTCTGAAGAATGGCAGCTGGGATTCAATGCAAAGAAGGGCAGGATCATGCACATAGGGCACAAGAACCCAGGAGCAAAGTATGAACTAGGTGAGGAGGTACTGACAATCCCAAAGCAGGAGAGGGACCTGAGAGTTATCATCTCAGAGGACCTACAGTAAGAGAAACTAGGCAATGTGATAAGACAGCTGGAAAGGCTAGCCAGATGCTTAGATGCATATGGATGGGTATCAGGAATATGAAGAGGGGGGTCATCTTGCCCCTTTATAAGACACTCATGAGAGACTGCACCTGGAATACTGCTTCCAGTTCTGGAGGCCCCATCTGAGAAAGAACATAAGCAGGGTGGAGGTGGTGCAGTGGAGGGCAACTAAAATGGTGCAGGGCCTGCGGGATAAGACCTATGAGGAAAGATTAAAGGAGTTAAATATGTATTCCCTGGAGGAAAGAAGGGGGACACAAATATGCCACTGGTGTAAACAGAGTACAGAAAGGAAGCATCTTCCAAAGTAAGACATGCTTCAAGTCAAGGGGCACAAAATGAAGTTGGGGGGGAACGCTCAGGGGAAATGTGAGAAACTATTTTTCATGGAGAGGGTGGTGGATGCCTGGAATAGCCTACCAGAAGGGGTGGTAGGGGACAAAATGGTCACAGAATTTAAGAAGGAGTGAAGTGAATTAGGTTAACTGTATTGAAAATGTGTTTTTTTCATGTTTAAAGAGTGGCATTATGAACTACATGTTTTTAAATCAATCAATCAATCAATCAATCAAAATCTTTATTTATCCAGGTGAACATCATTGAGCAAGCTCATTTACAAGATGGACCTGGTTAGCTCTGGGTCAAATGGTACAATGCATACAGAGATATTTACAATACAGCCAAATAACACAAGTTAAAAAACAATTAATGCAATTAATGCAAGTAAGTACTCAATGTTACATCAGTCATATCAGTTCAGAGTGCTTCTGTAATATTTAAGGAGGACATAAGATTAGGCTTAGTAGGAACTTCAATAGGGAGAAGTGATCGGCTACTCGTGTAGGGAGCTGACGCAAGCACAGAATTTCAAAAGTAGTGTAATCACACAGTATCCCTAGATGTAACACTCTAAACAGAAGGATAAGGGTCTTAACAGCCAAGGAGAAAAGTAATTACAGCTCTTTTTTGGCAAATTTCAGCATGGAAATCAGATTTATGCTTGGTTTAGAACGGACACAGAAGCAGACTACAGGAACCAATTGGAAGCCAACGCAGAAGAGCACTCACATTCCGATTGGATGCTGCTAATGCCATGCTTTGCTAATGGAGAGTCCAAGCTTAGGTTCTCAGGTAGCAGTAGAGGCAGTGCTGATCGTCCAGTGCCCGGGTTTCCTCCTCGTATGGGTAGGGAGCCAGTGGAGAGCATATCCTTGACAGGGGATAAAAGAAGGGATCGGTATTAAGTACTGGGCCACGGACAATGGAACATCTGAACCAGAGGGAGGACCAAAACAGCAGGACAAGAGAGCTGGGTATTCCTTGATGCCTAAAGACTGGCCCAACCACAGAAATTCAGAAAGGAGTGTAATGAAATAGAGTCCCAGCTCATGACACTGTGAACAGGAAAAAATAGAGGTCATAACTGTTAGGCAATAAGTAAGTACAGCTCTTTTTTGTGCAAGTTTTAGACAGAAGATCAGACTTTAGCTTAGTACTGAGGGAGACACAGGAGCAGACTGCAGGAACCAATCAGATGCCAGAGCAGAAAAGTGCTCGCGTTCCGATTGGGTGTCAGCAATGCCGCACCTTGCTAGCAAGGAATCCAGTCTGCGTGTCTCAGGTGGCGGCTATGGAAGCGACAACCGCCCGGTATCCTCATTTCTCCCACCTGAGAGGCAGGGAGCCCCTGAAGGGCTAGTCTATGGCAGGGAAGAGAGTTAGGGGACAAAGGAAAGAGATAGTAAGAGTAGAATGCAGTGGAAATGGAACACGAAGATGAAACAGGGCAGTTAATTGGTACAGGGTAGGGGAATAAGAGCCACAGATTAAGCAATATGTAAAAGACAGCAGGGTGAGTAAGGTGTAGCGGCCACGAAAGCCATGAAGAGATAATAACCCTACAGGGATTTCTAGAGGGGAAAAACATTTAAGGCATAAGACGCTCACAGAGGTAAGGTCACCAAAGGTTACAAGTGGTCATAAATTCATCTACACACAGAGGGCAGCAGCCTGATGCTTCGGACTAAAATTAGGAGCTGGGGTAGCAATTGCACGGCTCACACACATACTGAGCATATATAGATTTAAAGGCATTCATACTGCGGAGGCAGCTTAATTTCAATAATTTTTGTACTTTGTTCCACAATGTTGGCAACAGGAAACTAATGGCCACTCTGCCATAGTGAGAGGAAGCCTTGGGGATACATAATGTGATGTAGGATGGGCTTCTTAGGGCATACATCCTTGGCTCACTTAGTGGGAGACGGTCTATTTTTCTTTTGTGATAGCATATAGCATAGTAACATAGTGACTTCCTAGCAAACTTGGGTCAGGTAGTTATTTGTACTTGTGTCTGGTGAAGGTTTTGATATAGCATTTAAAAGAGAACTCATTTTGTAGACAATTGTGTGGCCATGAACAAGTTTTAATAACATGTTTTAGTGATTTTGCAGTGTCCATATTGATATTTAGGAGCATAATTTAATAAATGTTTATGTACACTGATGTTTTGAAAAATGTTTAAAGAAAGCAGATACAGTAAGGAAGCACATACATTGTGAAACTATTAAGGTAATGTGGAGACTATTCCACTCCCTATTACAATTGAGGCTGGCAGTATAGCCTAGAGGTTAATGAATTATGAATGAGCTTGGTACATTCAGCAGACCTGGGCTTGATTCCCACAACCTCCACTTGCATACTGTGTGACTATGAGCAAGTCACTTAACCACCCCAGTGCTCCCTGGTTGACCTTGAAAACAAGCACTTGAGTCTACTGGGCCTTACCCAGTTACCAAAGAAGATGAAAAAAAAAAAAAACATTGATTACATGACTTATTTCTAGGGACATGGATATGTTGTTCAATCCACACTTCATGGCAGGTTCCTTGCTGCTTTAAATCTTGCCAGAAGGTCTTCAAGCTGGCTCCTCCCACCCACCTGGTTGATAAAACTCTCGGCTCTGCCCCATGATGGCAGATCTTCCTTACCGCTTGGAAGCTCAGGTTCCCTCCTTAACGCTCTGCGTTTAGGCCTGGATCCAAACTCGGTTAAACCAAAACTTATTCTCAAATTTTCTAGACTTCGGTCTGTTTCCTCCTTCGCAGCTGTGATGGATAAGTCAACTCCTGGATTTTGGTGGTGCTCATGCAGGCAGAAGATGTCTCAGACCGATCCGCACTCCACGTGCGTTTATTGCCTTGGCCTTGATCACGATCTGCAGGCCTGCGGATTGTGCAAGTCTTTCTCGGCCAATGTCCTTGAAGACCATGCTGCCAGACTCCAACTTGGGTGCCTCGAGAGACTTATCCCTCCGGTGAAGTCAAAGGGGGCCCGTTGGGCGGTGTTTGTGGCGGCGGGCTAGGCTGAGCAACTTGAGCAGATGATCGCCCTCAAGGAGGAGGCTGCCCAGGCCGCATCTTCATCTATCTCGGTTACAGCATATATCCTGCTCTCCTTGGGCTCCTCCGACATGGCTTCTTTTAAGGAGCTTTGTCAATCCCTCACGACGAAAGGTGAGGGTCCATCGGGACATTTGTCTCGGTCCAAGAAGAAGGACTCGAAGGGTAAGTCCCACCGTCGGCGTTCGTGGGAGCGGAAGAGGTCCCCTTCCCTGGACAGTCGACACTCGACTTCAGTCGAGGTTGCGGCTAAGGCCGCTGGCTTCACGGTGTTCCCATCAGGTCAGCCAGCCAAGACACCAGTCGATGTGGTCGAGATTTTTCTCGACCCGTCGGACGGGCTGTCGACAGGTGAAGCCGACAACCCTTATTCACCGGTTCCCCCGGTGGAAACCGAGGACTTGCCTGTGCCTCCTGTGCCAGAGTCCCCGGTTAAGGTCCCCAAGCCAAGGGAGGAATGGGTTTTCCCCGCTCCCTCCCAGATCCACCCTCAGAAACACTGATGGTCTCAGTCTCGGACCTCTTCTCGGTCCAGCCGATCCCACCAACCTCGGCAGTCTCGGTCTCGGCACCGAGGAAAGTGGAGGCACCACTCGTCCTCGTCTTCTTCCTCCTCAGAGGAAAGGCTTCGGCACAAATTGTGTCGACGCTGCGAGGACTTGATGTGGCAGCAGCTCCTTCTGACTGGGAACAAGCCAACCCCATCGCCTTCCCCGGCCATTAAGTGGCTGTCATCGGAACAGCCGAAACAACCCCTTGTGGCTATCGAGGAGCCCAAACTGGCATCTGTTGTTCGGCTGAAACCAGCTGCACCACCCATTGTGGTGGAACCCCTGACTCCACAACCACAATCTGGGGCTCCGACCAAGGATTCTCAGTTGGGTCAGGGGTTGCCCCATCGGTTGTCGGTCATCCTCACTCCCAATCGGCCTAGGCAAGTGGAGGGTGGCTCAGGCCCTAGGCAGCTGTTCGCAGACTCCTCGGAGTCTGATGATGACTCTTCCCTGTTCTCCAGGCCCCTTGACCTGGAGTCCACTGGGGGACAGTCAGTGGACGAGAGCCCATCCTCGTTCCTGGGCATGCTTCGGTTCATCTCAGAGTCTACTGGGATGAAGCTCAAACCATGTCAAAGTGGGCCAAGTATCCCCTCATGGAGATACTGGACCAAGAGGATTCTCCCATGGAGGCCTTCCCAGCGGCTGAAGCCATTGTTGGCCCAGCCTTGGAGTTATGGCAGTGGCCGCCTTCTTGTCCTGCTCCTTCGGCCAGGATGGCCAGGAAGTACGCAGTCCCCACTGGCTCACTCTGTGGTTTTTCAAAGTATCCCTCTGCGGAGGGGCTTGTGACTGACAGTGTTTTCCGGCGTTCTGGAAACACCAGGGACGTGGACAAGCCTCCTGACAAAGAGTCCAAGAAGCTGGACTATGCCAGGTGTAAAGTGTACGCTGCATCCTCTGTAGGCCTTCAACAGGCCAGTTCAGCCATACTAATGGCACACTTTTCCCACACCCTTATGGGCTCCCTGGATGAGGTGATTCCTCATCTCCCAGCTGACCTCCAGACTACGGTCAAGCAGGTGTGGGACCAGGGAAGGGAAGTGGCAAAGCAGCAGCTACAAACTGCTCTCAACATTGGAGACTCTTGTGCCCGGTCAGTAGCGGCCACAGTGGCCATGCGCCACAGAGCTTGGCTGCGGATCTCCACCTTCACGGCAGATACCCAGCACAAGTTGGCAGACATACCCTTCCTGGGTACTGACTTGTTCGGTCCTGAGGTGGAGGGTCACTTGCAGAGGATCGAGAAGTCCAATGCCACCTTGGACTTGGTCATGTCTGCCCAGAAGGACAAAGGCCGCCAGCAGCAGCCTAAGCCCTTTCGGTCTTCTGCCCCTGCGGCACGTCTGGCCCAGCAACACCAGCACCAGGGCCAGCAGGCTCTCACTTGGCACCCCAAAGCCAAGCCTGCAGCTTCCTCCAGCAGGAAGCCAGAAGTGAAAGGCCCCGGAGGTCCCTCAGCTGGTCCCTCCTCCAAGTCTGCCCAGTGACAGGTTGTGGGGTGTCACCCCCAGCCTCGTTGCTGCCCCCTGGGTTCCCCCATGGGGGGACGGCTCCGCCACTTTCTTTCCGCCTGGTCCGCTATCATCATGGACTGCTGTGTGTTGGAAGTGGTAGGAAAGGGTCTGCCTCTGGAAATCGAGCAGTCCCCACCCTTCCGAGCTGTCACCCCACGGGGGGCTACAGGGTCCGCAGCCTCTCTGTTGGCCTGTCCGGCTGACATTGCCCTGCTCCTCCAGAAGGAGGTGATCAGGGAGGTGGCAGACCCTCCACCAGACCCAGGGTTTGTGTCCAGGTATTTCCTGGTCACAAAACGGATGGGGGGCTGGTGCCCCATTCTCGACCTGCACGACCTGAACAGGTTCCTAAAGTCTCGAACCTTCAGGATGGCCACTCTGGCTCAGATCATTCCATCCTTGGAACGAGGCATGTGGTTCTGTTCTCTGGACCTTCAGGACACATTCTTTTCATGTCCCAATCCATCCGTCCCACCAGCGATTCCTCTGCTTCAGAGCGGAGGGGTCCCTTTATGAGTTCTGGGCCATGCCCTTCGGCCTCTCCCCAGCTCCCAGGGTCTTCACCAAATGCATGGCAGTGGTGACAGCATTCCTGCAGCGCCGAAGGGTCCAGGTGTACCCTTAGCTGGAGGACAGGCTGATTGCGGCCTCCTCCAGACCAGAGGTGGAGCGGTCCAGGGATCTGGCCCTCCAGGTTTGCTCTCAGGTTGGCCTCCTCATCAACGAGGCCAAATCAGAACTCATGCTAACGCAGGTGATTCAATTCATCGGGGCAGAGCTCGACTCTCTTTGAGCCAGAGCATGGCTCCCGGTGGACAGGGCCGAGGTTCTTTCCTCCTTTGCCCAATCATTTCAGGTTGGGCAATTGCACACTGCCCTGGACTTCATGCACCTTCTGAGGCTTCATGGCAGCCTGCACCAGCATGGACCTCTGGGCCCTTTGGCACTTGCGTCCCCTACAATGGGGACTGGCCAGCCAATGGTCGCAGTACTCCGGTCCTTTGGACCAGCCAGTGGCAGTGACCCAGGAGATGTGGAATGCTCTCCAATGGTGAATCATTCCAGCTCATCTGCAGGAGGGCATCCCGTTTGTCCGCCCAGAGCCGATGGTCACTCTATCGACCGATGCCTCTCTGATGGGTTGGGGTGCCCATCTGGGGGAGCACAGAGCACATGGCCTCTGGTCCCCTCGGGAGCCCTGATGCCACATCAACCTGCTGGAGCTTCGAGTGGTCCAACTAGCCCTCACCACCTTCACTCCATTTGTATGGGTTCAAGTGGTCCAGGTCCAGACAGACAATACCATGACCATGTACTACCTAAATTGCCAGGGCTGGATGCGCTCCTTGCCCCTGTGCAAGGAGGCTCTCCACACTTGGTCCCTCATGTGCAGCCTGGAGGTTGATCTCCTAGCCATTCATGTGGTAGGAGCCTCCAACACTCTGGCCAATGCCCTAAGTCAGATAGGGGCTGCATCTCATGAGTGGTCTCTCCTGCCCGGAGGTAGTACATGATCTGTTCTCCCACTGGGGCACTCCTCAGGTGGACCTGTTTGCTTCCAGGGAGAATGTGAAGCTGAGGCTGTTTCATGCCCATCCCCTCAGCAGGGCTCACTGCAGGGGGCTGCCTTCTCAAGGCCGTGGACCCCTGGCCTCTTCTATGCCTTTCCCCCCATTTCCTTTGATCCACAAGGTGCTTCTCAAGGTGATGAGGGACAAGGCGCAGGTGATTCTGGTAGCCCCAGACTGGCCCCACCAGTTCTGGTATCCAGATCTCCTCAGCCTCAGCTCCAGGCTCCTGAGGCAGCTCCCAGCCTGCCCAGACTTGATCTCAGTCAACCAGGGGAAGGTTCTCCACCTGGACCTTCAATCCCTGCACCTGATGACCTGGTTCCTGAGATAGAGTTCCAGGCCTTGGGTCTTTCAGACAAGGTCCTCAATGTTGTTATGGCATCCCGTAAGGAGTTGACCAGGAAATGCTACTCCTTCAAATGGAAGAGATTCTCCATTTAGTGTCAGGGTAAGGGGTTGGACCCTTCCTCCTGCTCCTTGGCCAGCATTCTGGACTACCTGTGGTCCCTTTTTCAGCTAGGGCTTCGGCCGATGACCCTAAAGGTGCACCTGGCAGCTATCTCTGCTTACCGCGCGTGGGCCAGAAAGCAGTCGGTGGCGTAGGAGAAGGTGGTCGGGTGCTTTTTCAAAGGCCTTGATCACATATCCCCTCTGGTGCAAGAACCTCTACCTCTGTGGGATCTACTGCTGGTACTGGCTAAGCTCATAGGCAAGCCATTCGAACCGATGCACAGGTGTGAAATTTCTCACTTGTTGTGGAAAACCGCCTTCTTGGTGGCTATCACGTTAGCCAGAAGGATGGGAGAGCTCCAGGTGCTTTCCATCAAGTCTCCCTATCTGGTCTTCCACAGGGACAAGGTTGTCCTGCACCCCCACCCAAAGTTCCTTCCGAAGGTGGTGTCGGAGTTTCACCTTAACCAGGTGATGACTCTGCCAGTGTTCTTCCCCAATCACACCTCAGAGGCTGAATATAGGCTCCATACTTTGGACCCTAGAAGAACGCTGTCTTATTATAAGGAGTGAACTGCTGAAGTTCGGGGAGAGGTTCACCAGCTGTTTTTCACCTATGCTGAAGCCGCACCTGGCAGACCTGCAGCCAAGCAGACGATAGGCAGGTGGGTCAACTCCTGCATAGATCTCTGCTATAGGTTGGCAGGCATGGAGCCTCCCAGAGGGTTAAGAGCTCATTCTACCCACCATACCGCTGCTTCAGTGGCTGCTTCCAGGGATGTCCCTATCCAGGAAATCTGCAGGGCTCCTACCTGGACGTCAGCACACACCTTCATTACCCACTACCACATCGACCTTGAGTCATGCCGGGATGCTGGTTTTGGGACCTCAGTTCTCCAGTCCTTGTTTCCTAAATAGGGGGTGCGTTGCCTCCCTCCTCCCAGAGAACTGCTAGGAGTCTGCCACTAAGTGTGGATTGAACAACATATCCATTTCCCTAGAAATACAGGTTACTCACCTGTAACAGGAGTTCTAGGAATGGTATATGTTGTTCATCCACACGAACCACCCGACCTCCCCGTCTTCAACGCACAATCTGGCTTCCAGCAGGCTAGATCTGGCATCATGGGGTGGAGCTGAGAGTTTTATCACCCAGGTGGGTGGGAGGAGCCAGCTTGAAGACCTTCCAGCAAGATTTAAAGCAGCAAGGAACCTGCCATGAAGTGTGGATGAACAACATATACCATTCCTAGAACTCCTGTTACAGGTGAGTAACCTGTATTTTGTGAAGTATGTTTGCAGTGAAACACTGCATACTAATGTTATGATTATTATATGAATTTCAACCAATTCCTTGATAACAAAGTCTATATGATCTCAACGTATTGCATCCCTTACAGAAATATAGTTGTGCTGTGTACGTGGCTCTGTACATGAAAAAGGGTACCAAAGTGTGACATTGGAGTTAAATTTTAAGACAAAATATTGTAATCATTACTAGCATTTTTTATGTTGTGACTCACCTTATAGAAATGTTGTATGCTGCAGTTTAACTCCCATTTCAGATCCTGAGAAAAAGCCTCCACAAAGTCTGACGTGTAACGGGGTACATGAAAGTTAGGGCTGCACGTGTAATGGGGACATGAAAGTGACTGCCCATGTAACTGGGGACATGATACATACAGTACAACAGCATGTAATAAGAGACAAGGAATACCTGTTCAATTTTCAAATTTATTTTATCATTCAAGGTAAAAAAGTCAAATGGGTAATACAACCAAACATGTAAATATATAAAATTAAAAATGCAATATTTACAACAACATAATCACTTAAGCATTACAACAAAAATAAATTCTGCATAAAGCAGTAGGCTTCTCTACAACTACAAGGCTACTCTACAAATACAGGTTGCTCTACAATTACTACAAGGCTACTCTACAACTACAAGACTACTCCATCACTATACAAACACACTATTATGAATTATACAATGGCAAGGAAATTTCCTGGACTGTGATTGGTCAAACTGGGACTGGAGCCGGGATGTTATCCCAGCATAACATCCCGACTGTAGTCCCAGTACAGACGGGACCGCATCAATAATTTAAAAACAAACGCTCCGCAACCTTGTCTACCAGCAGCTTCAGTAACCCGTGTGCTGCTTGAAATCGTCTGTCCCGGCCCAGCTCACCAGTGACACAACATTCAATTTTTTCTGCCTAAAACAAAGATAAATGGGCCACCCCACCACACACAAACACAATATTATTTAAAAAACAATAACATGGATTCGAGGCGAGCGAGTGAACGAGTAACGCTTATTCAAACTGCCACCACGGCTCTCGTCACACGCCGCGACTTGAACGAATTTGCTGACATAATTTTATTTCACATAAAATCTCCTCCCTACCAAGTCCCGACGTTCATTTAACTCAGCACATCCTCCTGGCACCAGTCGGACAGCGGAAACAGCGCAAACCACACGCGGTGGGAAAGATCCAAAACACAGACACGGAAGCAAGAAACAGCACAAACCACAAGCGGCGGGAAAGATCCGAAACACAGACACGGAAGCAATATTAAAAACCGACGTTACTGTGGGGAAAAAATAACAAATGAGGACGTTACTGTGGGGAAGTACAAAACCAGCAGCTTAGTCAGATATAAAAGACATTAGCAGCAGCTCCACCCACTGGTCACAACAGTAAAACAGCACTATTTTTTTAATAAGTACACCTACACATGAAATAAACAGCAAAAAATCAACTTTTTAAATATAGTTTTTATCTTTTCATTTTTTACAGTAGCGAGCCATTGTATAATAGGAATAATGCCCTCAGGGTGGGTGTTATGCTGGGATAACATCCGCCTTGACACCCTCGGCCGTTGGCCTCGGGCCCAACCACCCAAGGTGGGATGTTATCCCAGCATAACACCCACCCTGTCGGGCATTATTCCTTTATTATTTGGCAAACTGGAATGATATGTTTTAGGAGTTCAGCACTGTACACTGAAAATGGTGGTCCTTTTAATTCCATTTGTCCTGAAGCATGCAGAACTTTTCATTTATGGTGTTGAGTTCACTGTTAATTTCAAAGATCACAGCTTCTTGCAAAAACTGAATTGGCCCATGAAAAGGTTGTCTTTTTCAAACACGGTCAGTGTCCTGATGCTGTGGCTATATAAAGACATTCCCACGCTGTTTCAGGAACTTCAATGAGTACCTCTGTCCCACAGGATCCACTGCAGTTAGTTGCCCCACAACATATTCTTTCAAATAGTACATGGCATAATATTGATTGGTCTGTATCATTTGTGGGTCAAGCAAAGTTCTCCGCTTGTTTGGGACTTTGTGGTTCATGAATAATGGAGCTGAAGTCTCATTTGTGAATGTAGTGCATTCACTTTCGGTGGCATCCTCTTCAGCATCCTTTGACACACTGTCATGTGCACTATCATTGCCTGTGTATTCTTCAGGTATGGCCTCAGCAGGCACTCGAGTCTCATTGCAGGCTGTGTGAGACCCCAATGCAGGATCAGCACTTGTGGCCAGCAAGTCATGAGGAGTTGTGTTGACATGTGAGCCTGCAGCTTGGGAAGCTGTTGTGTCTGCAGGAGCAGAGGGACCAGTGGGCTCGGTGTTGGCATCTGAAGATGACATTCTGTAAGATGTGGAAGCAGTTAGTTTTTTAACCTTCCAGGCTTCAACATGATGCACATTTTTGTAGGGCCCATCTTTATGAACACAGTATGTGCAAAAACAAGTCCGATTTCCTGTTACTACCACACCTTCTGTTGCATACTTCACACTGTGAAGCTTTTGTGTCCTAGGTACCATTGTAACATTGTTTCGGGCAGGTCTTCTAATTTCATTTTCATCAATGCAGAAAAATGTGCATCTGAAATGTTTGCTGCACCTTTCTGTGGCATGCTGTCTAGTCAATGTTGCATGGCAGAATTTATAGAGCTCCATAGCTTTTCTAATTATGGCCCATTGTGACTGTATGGCTCTGCTTGCTGCTGATTTTACAAACGGCACTCTCACCATCTGCTGGACCCTTACATGTCATGAGCCAAAAAAAGCCCTCTTGATCGGGAAGCCAAATTCCCTGGATGACATTGAAATGTCAAAGAAGGCACATTTGGATGTATACGGGGCACCGTAGCCATTGGTGAAATGAACTTCTCTGCTGATTTTTAATTTGCGGTTATTTTGTAGGTGTGAATTCGAACTCTCCACAAAGTGGCTCATGGCATGGAGATCATGTTTGAAATCACTGGAAATACTGAAAAGACTAATGCTTTGTTACTGTTGAGTCACACTGTTCACATGGGTAGTATGTTACTACTGGGTGAACCATGGCTTGTTCATATTGCCAGTGGGCTGCCTGCACTTCATCCTGTAATCTGTAGGCATAGTTCTCAGCTAAGCCAAGAACCATCACTACTCATCCCTGGGGTAGGTATTTTTTGATGCAAGCAAACTGGTGGTGCTGCCATGCTGCCGTATGTAAGTGCTGACACAAAAACAAAAGTTCCTCTTTTACTACCCTCATCAGCATCTGCAATGTTGATTTTTTCTTTTACAACACTTTTCATGTCTGCCGTACCTGGATGCCATTGACAGTTCGCATGACTGTTATATTTTCCCACTGCTGGAATGTGACATTGTCTTGTTCATGTCCATTAATGAGGCCCTCTATAGCTTTGACAAAATTTTCTGTGCTGCACTGTTCACGTTTTGCCCACACAGTCCTGCCTGTAAAACTTTTGCAAAGAAGGGCGCGAACACCATTGTTAGCTCTACTGCACATTGCACAGTGAGGATTTTGCATGATGTTAGCCAGTGAAGATCCGCCATATGGTTTTCAGCGCCTTCAGTTTTAGTAAGCTATTTGTGCAGTATTCACAGAGGCACTGGTCCAAATTTTGCTATTTGGCCAGTTTAAAGTGCTTAGGGTATAGGCTTCCAAATTTCCTCACTCCTACTGGTATGTCCAGGTTCTGTAGGTAAATTCGTTATATAGAGTTTGGGTGGGTTTGTCCAGATATGACTGACATCTGCTGGTGCTTTTTTGAAAAAGCTTTCTTGTGAGGTAGTGGGGTTCCAGACTCTTGAAAAAAAATCTCCACTTTCCTCTTTGTTGACTCTGGCAGTGCAGACTTGTGCCATCTGTTGCATTCTGTTCCACCACGTGATGCCTTCATAAGCCTCTTCCAGCTGATGCCCAGTGTTGCATTTGCAGTTCTGAGCAAACTATTTTTTTAGCACAAGAATTGTATTGATGAACTCTCTGTTTAGGTGTCTGTCCTGTTTTTTTGACATTTTTTAAGTTTGATATCTTCTCCATAAAAGCAGACATCAGTTTGTTTTGTAGGTTGCATGGACTGGGAATAACTTTGTTCTGAGCCAATGAGAAACGTTTATCTGGTGAACAAGGCAACAGGATCTTCTTCATTACATAAGAAAATTGATTTGGTGATTTTGGAAGGCCTTTTCTTGCTCTCTGCACAGCCTTTCTTACAGCACTGTCATATCTGTGAGCCTCTGACATCACACACAGCTCTCTAGTTGGCATGCTGATTGGTACAGCTGGTAGGGTGGTGGTGGTGTTGGTGGTAATGACTGCGAGTTGTGCAAGCTTTTCACACTCTTTTTTTCTGTGTATTTCCGGCATTCCTTTTCATTAGTTTGTCAAAGTTTCTGACTTATCATTTGTGCACACTATCGGCATTTTTTCTCTCTTCATGCTTGTCTTTGCACTTCAGACACGTTCTCATCAGGCCTTCTTTCTCTGTTGCCTGGTGCACTACAGGTGTCAGCTAACAATGTTTTCTGCTTCTGAGCCTCTCTATATCTTCGTCTTCTCTTTAACCATCTGGTTATAATGTTCGCGCTGCTCATCATTCATGTTGCTGCGGTGTGCACGTGAGTATGTTGCACGTTTCTCCTTGTAGTTTTTATAACGTTCCGTGGATTTCTTTATGTTTGCACGGTAACGCTTGTTCCTTTCTTTTGATGACTGAGGGTTGACTGTAGTTCTCAGAGCTTTGGTGAGCATGGCTGCAGCAGACACTGAGGGCCTTCGTCTGGATTCCATTCCTTGCAAAAACATTAACTGTTGAAACACAAGTCAATTAAAAAAATCATGGGTCAACTTTTACAGTAAAAGAATTTTGGTAGGCAAAACAAAAAGTTTAGCATACCACCAAACAAGACTGAAGTGACAGCAGAGACGATGAATCCTGTCACTGGCATTTAAAAGTGTTGACTCACAGGGGCTGCATGCAACACAGTAAGTGATCAGTCAGAATACATTGTCATCACAAGAGGGGATTATTCAGACAAAGTGGTCACTACAAGAGATTAGTCACAATTTAAAGATTTGAAACATCAAGAGATTGATCACAAAACAGAGTTGACACAAGAAAAAATGGCACCATAAAAGAGACACTGCACAAAGAGATTCTTCACAAAAAAAAGTCGACAGAAGAGGAGAGTCTTCACAAAAAGAAGTCGATGGAAGAGGAAATTCTTAAGAAAAAAGAAGTCGATGGAAGAGGAGATTTTTCACAAAAAGAAGTCGACGGAGGAGGAGAGTAACAAAACATCGATGGAAGAGGAGGTTATGCACAAAAAGTCGATGGAAGAGCAGATTATTCACAAAAAATAAAAGAAGTCGATGGAAGAGGAGATTCGCAAGAAAGTCGACTGAAGAAAAGATCATTCATGAAACAAAATGGAGGCCTGCATCCACCTACCTGCAAACAAAATGGAGGCCTGCATCCACCTGTCTACAAACATAATGGACACATGCATCCACCTGCCTGCAAGCAAGATGGAGATATGCATCCACTCACCTGAAAACAAAATGGAGACATGCATCCACCCACCTGCAAACAAAATGGAGGCCTGCATCCACCTGCCTACAAACAAAATGGAGACTGGCATCCACCAGCCTGCAAACAAAATGAAGGCCTGCATCCACTCACCTGCAAAAAATATGGAGGCCTGCATCAACCTGCCTGCAAATAAAGTGGAGACATACATCCACCCACCTGCAAACAAAGAGGCATAAAAATAGACACACACATCACAACATGGTACAAAATAGTTAGCACTTGGATTAGTAAATGGGCATTGCCCTGCTATTTTGTAGGTAGATAATTACAACAGATGCTGTCCCAGAATAAGCAAAAGATGCAGTACAACTTAACCTGTCGCTGATTTGCTGGATGATTTAATGATTAATAGTGTTTGGGTTGGGGCCAACATGCCGCATGGTGTAGGCCTCTGTTTGGAAGCCTGCTGTGGTGTGTAGGCCTTGCTCAGACCATTGAGAACCCAAAAGTGACACTTCTGGTTTCCAAATGGTCCGATTGAGGCCTACACACCACAGTAGGCTTCCAAACACAGGCCCATACCATGCGGCATGTTAGTCCCCCCCAAACACAATGCAGCATATTTTAAACACCATCTCACAAAAACACTACATGGTGAATTTTTTTGGGGGGGCATAAACACTGCATGAAGTCCCCCCCAAAAAATCAAAACTATTGCACTGTGACCTCGAGGAAGCACACACACACACACACACACACACACACCATCAAGTGCTCCTCTTCAAGAAAATTACCGTTACAACATTTTACAAAAGGGCTCTGGTAGCCAAAGAGCAAGGCTTGTTCACAGAGGTGCCCCACAAGAAAATTACCCCTTTACCCCCTTTACCTCCATCATATCTCAAAACCACATGAGACCAGCTGCAAAGGGCTCTGGTAGAAACATAGACTTTGATGGCAGAAAAGGACCGCTTGGCCCACCTAGTCTGCCCATTTCCCTACCTACTGGATAAGCTGCAGGTCCTAGTTAACCAACAGCCTATTTCTTCCTACCCCCACAAGAATTGCCTTATGTCTGTCCCATGCATTCTTGAATTCTTCCACAGTTTTAGACCCCACAACCTCCTCAGGAAGGTGGTTCCTTGCGTTCACCACTCTCTCTGTGAAAAAAATACTTCCTCACATTGCCCCTGAGCCGTCTCCCTTCTATCTTCAAATTGTGTCCCCTTGTTCTTGCACATCTCTTTTTCTGAAAGATGCTACGCTCTTGGACTTTGTTGATTCCACTGAGGTACTTGAAAGTTTCTATCATGTCCCCCCTCTCCCTCCTTTTCTCAAGAGTATACATATTAAGCTCCTTTAGTCTCTTCTCATATGGCTTCTCTTGCAGACCTTGCACCATTTTAGTTGCTCTCGTCTGGACTGCCTCCATCCTGTCTGTGTCCTTGCGGAGATGGGGTCTCCAGAACTGATGCAGTACTCCAGATGGGGTCTTATCAACTGTCTGTACAGAGGGATAACAACTTCCTGTTATCTACTGGTGCTACCTTACCCTTTACATCCCAGTATCCCCCCTCCAGCCCTCCCTACTGCCTTTTCACATTGCTTGCCAACTATAAGGTCTTCTGATATGATTACCCCAGGTCCCTTTACATTTTTGTTGTTGTTACTACCTCCCCCCCATTGTGTACTCTTCCCCTGGGTTTTTGTTTCCCAGCTGCATTATTTTGCACTTCTTTGCATTGAATCCAAGCTGCCATACTTCTCACCATTCCTCCAACCTTACCAAGTCCCTTCTCATCCTTTCCACGCCCCCTTGTGTATCAACCCTGTTGCAGATCTTTGTGTCATCTGCAAAGAGGCATACTTTTCCTTCCAGTCCCTCTGCAATGTCACTTATGAAGACATTAAAAAGGACTGGACCCAGTACTGAACACTGCGGTACCCCACTAGTAACCCTCCTTTCTTCACAGTGGACTCTGTTTACTATTATCTTCTGTGTCCTGTTGTCCAGCCAATGTTTTACCCAGGCTACCACCCTGGGGACCCACTCCAAGGCTGGCTAATTTGTTTATTAATCTTTTGTGTGGGACTGTGTCAGACACCTTGCTAAAGTCTAGGTAGACCACTCCACAGCCCCTCCCTGGTCTACTACTTTGTTCACCCAGTCAAAGAAATCAATTAGATTCTTCTGACATGACCTTCCCACTGTGAACCATGCTGCCTTGGGTCCTGTGCCCCACTGGCCTCTAGGTACTCAACAATTCTTTCCTTCAGAAGTGATTCCATCATTTTCCCTACCACAGAGGTCAAACTGACAGGTCTATAGTTTCCTGCCTCTGCCTTGCTCTCACTTTTGTGAAGGGGAATCACATCTGCCCTCCTCCAGTCCTCAGGTACCACACCATCCTCCCATGATTTGTTAAAAAGGGTAGTCAGTGATGTCACTAGTTCTCCCTTTAATTATTTTAGAATTCTGGGGTGAATCCTGTCAGACCCCATTGCTTTGTCCACCTTCAGTTTTAAGAGTTCTTTCAGAACTCTTTCTTCCATGAAAGGACTTGGATCAACCCCCCTATCTAAAGTGCTTCTATTAAATGGATTAGGTACCTCCCCCCACCTCTTTAGTGAATTCTAGGCAGAAGTATTCATTCAGTATCCCTGACTTTTCACTGTCCTTCTCTACCACCCACCGTCCATTCTATTGAGCCTCACTATCCTTCCCTTTGTCTTTCTACGCTCCCTATTGTACCTAAAAAAGGTTTTATCCCCCTTCTTAACCAAGTTGGCTATCTTTTCCTCAGTTTGGGCCTTTATTATTTTGACTGTCTTTCCTGCTACCTTCTGCCTGAACTGGTATAGTTCTCTGTCCTGCTCCTTCTGTGTGTCCTTATACTTCCTAAATGCTATATTTTTCTCCCTAACCTTCCTTGCCACCTCTTTTGAGAACCATAGTGCCTTTTTTTCATTTTGATTTGCTTATTTGCTTCACACAAAGGCTTGTTGCCTCTGTGATTGCAGTTTTGATGTTTCCCCATTGTTCCTCCACCCCTTCTTCTTGCCTGTTTGCTATTGCTTTTCTAAGGCACACTCACATTTTGCCAAAGTCAGCCCTCCTGAAGTCCACTGCCCTCACTTTTGAATGGCTTGACTCTGCAGCTGAGTTTATCATGAACCACACTGTTTGGTGGTCACTTGTTCCCAGATGGCTACCCACTTCTAGATCTGAGATCCTCTCACTGTCCCTATTTGAGAGTACAAAGTCTAAGACTGCTCCCTCCCAAATGGGTTCCAACACTAACTGTCTGAGGCACGCCCCCTGTAGGGCATCGAGAATGGCCCTGCTCTTTGATGTGGCTGCAGCAAAGGTGCTCCAGTTAACATCTGGCATATTCAGGTCCCCCATCAACAGTATCTCCCCTTTCTCTGCCATCCTAAGGATACCTTCTATCATATCCTTGTCCATTCCCTCCCCCTGAGATGGGGGTCTGTATACAAGCCCTGTGTGGATTGTTTTGCCATTTCCAGTCTCTAAGGTGACCCACAGTGCCTCATCTCCTCCCTGTTTACTCTTTTGTTCTGTTGCTTTTATTTCTTCCCTTACATAGAAAGCTACTTCTCCCCCTCTTCTACCCTCCCTGTCCCTGCTGCAGGTTGTGTACCCTAGTATGTTAACATCCCAGTCACAGTTCTCTGTGTACCATGTTTCTGTGACTGCCACAATATACAGGCATCCCTCTTCCATCAAGGCCACCAGTTCAGGGAGCTTGTTGCCCAGACTATGGGCATTGGTACTCATTACCCTCCATTTCTTGATGGCCTTACCCCTTTTTGCCCCATCCCTGTCCTTATTGCCTTTGTCATTTTCTTCATTTACCCCTACCCTTCTCCCTATCGACATCTCTATCTTGGTGTTTACCTCACTAACTACCTTGATTTTTGGGGGGAGGCTAGGATTTCCCTGCTCCTTTCCAGTGTCTCCCCCCTTGGCTAGTTTAAATGCTTGCCAATGAAGCACTTAAACCTATCACCTAGGATCCTGGTTCCCCTCCTGGACAGATGCAGATGATTGTGCCAGTATAGGCCTGCATCACTCCAGGTGAACCCCCAGTCCCCAATGAAGCCAAACCCCTGAGCACTGCACCAGTTTTTCAACCACTGATTGAATCCCATGGTATGGAGCACCCTAGCATTACCCATGCCATAGACAGACAGCACCTCCGAGAAGGTTACCATGCATGCTACTTGTCTAAGGCCCTTCCTCAACTCCACAAACTCTTCCTGCACTGCTCTGATCTCTCAGCCAGATAATTTGTCCTTAGGTGGACAATGACATCCAGCTCCCTCCCCCGTGCAGCTGCTACCTCGATCCTGAGGATTCACTCCCTGTCCCTCCAAGCCATGGCACCAGGCAGGCACCTAACCTCCCTCTCTCCCCCCAGTTTTACCTTCCCAACAA
Source organism: Neoceratodus forsteri (assembly GCA_016271365.2). Lineage (NCBI taxonomy): Eukaryota > Metazoa > Chordata > Ceratodontiformes > Ceratodontidae > Neoceratodus > Neoceratodus forsteri. The sequence continues at coordinate 34,175,617 of CM028129.1, forward strand.
TAGAGTCCCCCACCAGAAGTTGTTTCCTTCCCCTGTGGGGTCCCATGCCACCCTCCTGTGGGTCTCCTTTGTGGGGGTTCCCAGTATCCTCCTTGGCTCCACTGTGGATATCTCCATAGAGGAACCACACTTTGCCAGAATAGCATATGAATTGTGGAGAGGTACAACTGGAGGAATGCACCTCTGTTCCACCACCCTCACCCTCTCTGAGCCCACTGTCATCCAACCGCTCCTCTTTCTTGGCAACCTCTGAGGCAATGGTGGTGGCCCTGGTGGTCCCTGGGTGGGAGACGAGGTCCCCCAAATCTTGGCCAACTCAGTCTGAAGATGAGCAACCTCCTCTCTCAGCCCAGAGAAGTGCCTGCAGATGGGGCAACACTGCATCCTTCAGAATGTCTCCCAGAAGACTGCTGCTCCACAGTCACTGCACTGCACCACTCCCATGTCTTATTTCTGGCACCTTAACTGTTGTTTTGAATACTTACTCTTTATTTCCTCTGTTTATTTAATTATTTATTTATTTATTTATTTATTTATTTTCTCCTTACCTACTTACTTCCCTTTAAGCTCCTGATCTTCCTGTTCTGAGACAAGAAGTTCCTATATTTCTCAGTAGTCTCCTTACTTGCTCAGAGTCAGACCTCCAGCAGCTGTGGTGATGGAGGGCTACTCTTTTCTTTCTAGGATGGTGAGTCTTTTGTGGCTCTATGATCACTCTCTTCCTGCTCCCAAACAGGACGTTCCTGTTGTCAGTCAAATCCTGTGCCTATAAAAGTAGAACTGGCTAAGGGTGGAGGGGTGGAAGGGAGGGAAGGAGGGCAATATAGTCCTGGTAGAGAAGTATAGTTATAACAGCAGCTCCTTCCTCTTGCTGTTCTCTGCCTGTTCTCTGCTAGAAGCTATCTAGGTCAGTTTTTAAATCCAAAACACCTGGCTTCCTTCTAGCTAAGCCACTCCCCCTACTTTACAGTTCCTTCTACTCCTAGATAATTGCATAGATAACAATTCTCTTCAGCCAACACAGACAAACACCTAGATAACTGTAAAGATAACAATTCACTTCAGCCAACTCAGACAAACACACTAACTCTTTTTTTTGTTTTGTTTTTACCCTAAATTGAAGGTCCCAGTAGTAGAGTTCTAGTTCTTTAGTCCCAATAGAGAAATATAGTTATAACAGCAGCTCCTTCCTCTTGCTGTTCTCTGCCTGGTAGCCAAAGAGCAAGGCTTGTTCCCAGAGGTGTCCCACAAGAAAATTACCCCTTTACCTCCATCATGCCTCAAATCCACAGCAGGCCAGCTACAAAGGGCTCTGGCAGCCAAAGGGCAAGGCTTGTTTCCAGAGGTGCCCCACAAGAAAATAACCCGTTTACCTCAATCATCACTCAGAACCTCATCAGACCAGCTACAAAGGTCCTCACTATTACATTACCTCCATCCTGACCCCAACCACATCTTCCTAGCACTATCAGGCCAAAGACATTCCACCGTGTACTCTCAATTATCTTAGCCTCTTTACCTAAAACTGTGCATTCTCCATAAAATAAGCACCTCCTTAACTAATAAGGTGTATCAGGGCATGATCAGTGAACACACTAACATTTCCTCCCAATGTGGCCAGTCATGGGCCCTTACCTTGCTCCAAGGCGGACTCATGGCATACCGACTGGAGATGCTGGGGATAGTAATTCTTCTCTTCAGGATTGCTGGTGAACTAAAGGGGACAAACAGGTTGGGACACCATCTTTTAACCCCCCAGCAAAGCCAGACCAGCATGGAGAGATGTCATGGATTGGTTGCCGTTCTCGGCCAAAAAGTCATTCCAGTGACGTCTCGTTATGAAAGTCGGGGGAGGGGGACGTGAAGTCATGACCAGTCACATCAAAGGTCAAAGCGGCGTGGCCAGAAGGCATATCTGGGATGGAAAATCACTGTGGCCTCCACAACACCGAACTGTGGGAGCACAGTGCAGAAAATATAAAATTGGGATTTAAAACTGAGGTTTATTCAAAGACGTCCAAACATAACTGCAGGGGACCAGAGCAGTTACGTTTCAGAGCACTATTTCAGGGGGATCTGGGGTGGGTTGGGTGGAGTTTCACAAGCACCCCAAATGAAAATACAAGAATTCAGCACATACACTTTTACTTGCAACAGTTTATTGGCCAAAACAAATCTTGCAATGCAGCATTTAAGGACAAAGTGCAGCCATGGGTAGAAATGCCACAAAAAATGCCGCATTTCCCACAGGAGTCTGCTTAAAAGACATTAGAATTTTCCAACTAAGGAGCATATGGTGATATTAATTTTAAGTGTATTATCTACTCATAAAGGCATATTATGGTGCAATAGTCAGTTATCCAAATAATGGTTTTCTATGTGTTTTGGTTGTTTCCAGTTTTGTGAACTGCATTGCTAACCCCATTTCCTGCACTGAGCCACATGCAGAATGCATGCCACATGCTTAATTGTGCAATGTTTGCATGCAGTTTGCATACATAAAGTGATTCTACGAAAACCAGGTCTAAAAAACAGATCAGGTTCACATGCTGCAAGCTTGAGTTGTGCACAGCAGGAAAGCTGCTGTGAACATTTTCTAAAAATTACATCAGGTTTGCATGTTGCACGCTTGACAAGAGTGCAGTAGTTAAGCTGGTGTGAACATCATTTAAACATCACATCAGGTGCACATGCTGCATGCTTGCCACGTGCAGCAGCTAAACTGGTGCAAATCTCATCTAAAAAACACATCACTTTCTATTTATTATACTACTGCTAGCACTTAGAGCCATTAAAATGCAATTTTATTTGAATTCCCATACAAATTAGGTAAACTCATTAATTCTGATCCTTTTGCAAGTTGTTTAATGGCTTTTGGTTTTTGTCATTAAATCACCATTAATTTGTAAAGTATTGTTTGCTTACTGCATTAAATGCCTAGGATATAGCCAGCCAACATTCCCCATTCCAGATGTACAAAGAGGGTCCTCTATGTTCTGAAGCCTATCCTTTTTGTTTTGGACCATGCAAATCCCTTATGCATACTTAGCATTACAAATGTGTTTCTCCATGACTATTTCATCTCACTTACTTTCCCTTTGTCATTCTGTATTGAACATATACACTATGGCCATGCTCAGCACTCTTTGTGCTGAGTAGGGTTTTGGAAGTGTGCACCATACCTCACATTTTGTCACTGAAATGAGGGACATGGACACTCAAAATGAGGGACAATGAGGGACACTAACCCACATGATGATCAGGACACATCATGAAAGATGGAGATACAGTACCTCAGAACACAATGGAAACCATTGTATTAGCACCAGAGAATAAATTTCTACAATTACACAGGGGTGACATTTTGGTAGGGCAGAGGGGGGCAGTTGCCCCCCCATATTTAAGCCTGGGTGTTCTTATGGTGTCACATTAATGGCATTAAATTTGGATTTAATCTTTTGCACAATAAGTGCCCACCTGGCCTATGTGAGGTCATGCTGCAGGTACTCTCCAGACTCGACTGTGTGTGTATTGTGTTGTCCACTCTCTCCACCTATTAGTGGTGGCACAATCACATGTGACGTGGATGAGCTCCAGCCAAGAAAGAGTGCATGAGTCTTGCAAGTGCGACATTGACTTTCCTGCCACAGAGTAGACAGACTGCACACTACAGCTTGGAGGAGTTGGTGAGCACTGAATTAAGCAATAATGCCCAACAGGTTGTGTGTCGTGCTGGGATAACGTCACGCCTGAGGTGGTTGGGCACAAGGCCGCAGGCTGAGTGCATCCAACAACTGAGGCATGACGTTATCCCAAATGACACACACCCTGGAGGGTACTATTGCTATTATACAATGGCTCATTGTTATATATAAAATAAAATATAATTGTAAAGAATGTTTATTAGTGAGGAAAAATATTTTTGTTTCTTAAGAGGAGATGCAAAAAAAATAGGTCATCTAGCTCATCATATAGCTCATCTACAGGTTCACAGTGAGGCTGAGACTAGACCTGTGATGTTGTGCTGGGATACAGCATGGGTCCAGCCCAAGACTGACCAATCAGAGACCAGAAACCAGAACATTTTCTCGCCATTGTACTCTCAATAGCAGTGTTGTGGCAGCATATTTTCATTGGTCTACTCTTAGTGAGTCTCTGTCTCCCCTGGTAGCTGAAGGGGCATACGGTGAGCTGGAAGCTAACTCAAGATTAGGCTATCTATTTACTCTACTAGGCTCACCTTGCAAAAATAAACAGCACAGACCCCCACAGCAGCAAGCTAGACTTAGCTGCAGTGGTGACAGTAGTGTGGATGGCCTGCATAGGCCTTGATCAGTGTTGTGCAGCAGCCACAGCAGCAGCCAAGCAAGAAACAAGTTACCCAGTTTAGGTGGGTTCAGTTGGTGAGGTGACATGGTCATGGACCGCATTGGGGACCTTTGATGGTTGGTTCTAGCATCCCGCTTCTCGCAGAATGGGAGAGGGGAAGCATACAGAAAACTGGGCTTGTGTAACACTGTGCCAGGCTACAGGTTCTGGCCATATGGACGGGTAGGTAAAAGAAAATAATGTTTTTTACAGGGGGATTGGGGAAGGAGGAAGGACTGAAATATTGATGTGTTTTTCACAATTCTTCACCTTTGGGTGGCTTCATGACCCATAGGGGATGGGTATTGAATGGAATGGAGTTGGTGAGAAAAATTGAGACAAAATTCTTTGAGGAGGGGTCAGCACTTCCTCCAGGAAAAAATTGGTTAGTAACTAGGTGGGTTTAAGCCCAAATCTGATGCATTGCTCTGGGGTATATTCAGATGACTATTATAGATTGGAATTTTTCTTGATTTGCATATCACTTTTCAGACAAAACAAATAAGTTGTACATTTTAGAGATGTGATAGACATTCTCAAACTTTCCCTTGCATTCATGGACAGTTGAGCGGTATGGTATGCACAGACTATTGGATCCTCACTATAGTCAGGCTTATGACCACCCCAGTGAAGCTGGCCTCCACATCGCCATGCTCAGGCACAATATGACAAAGGGCAAAGGAGGCTGCAAGGGTGTGCACCATTAAAATGAATGGGAGTATTTTTATTACTATTTTATACATTATTGATGGAGAGTTGGAGATTAAAGAAGGCCACTGCTCAACTAACAAGGGTCTTGTTAGTAGAACAGTGGCCTTCATTATTCTCCAACTCATTATCATAATGTATAAAACAGTAATAAAAAATAACTCCATTCATTTCAAGGGGGTATGCCTCAGCACTCTGACCCATGGACATCATCTCTTAAAGACTCCTGCCTCTGGCTCCCTAGTACACAAGTAAGGGACTTTTTACTTTTATCTATACTTGGTGGGTTGTCTGTAGAAGCATGGCCACACCCAATACAGTGTGTGTGCATGGGGGGGACTGGCCGTGTGTGTGTGTGTGTGTGTGTGTGTGTGTGTGTGTGCATGCGTGTGTGTGTGTGTGTGTGTGTGTGTGTGGAGTTATTGCTACTTTTGTGTTTGCACCTTAATGTCTGTTTGCATGGAAGCATTCAACACTATGGAGAGAAAATAGTAGGAGTACAGGGCAGACAGAAGTAATTAAGTGGTTTTATGTGTAAGTGTGTGTATTGGGGGTGGAAAAAAAACACATGGGTTTCCATTGATATGTGTGCTACAGTTCAACTTTGAAACTGAGATAAGTAAGAGAAAAAAACTGAAAAGCATAACAGTGGCTACAAGCATGCCACATGCATGCAGATATAATCAGATACAGTATGTATTGAAGTACAAATGAGCCATATATGTGCAGACAGTATGGCTTAGTGGTTACAAGCACTGAACTACAAGCCAGGAGACTTGGAGGTATAAAGACCTGGGTTTGAATCTCATCAGCCTTCACTTGTATATGGTGTGATCCTGAGTAAATCACTTAACTTTTACTTGTGCAGTTATCAGTGACCATTTGCTTTTTGCATGCATGCCATGTGCATGCAGTCTTTCCCAATTTAACATAAAAATCATGGTTTCCACACTTGCTTGCTGCACGCATACCATATGAATGCAATTGTTTCCAATTTAACATTTAAATCATACTTGCAGCATGCAGATCACGTGGATAGCTTTATGTGTGCAACATGAAAACATTTCATACAATTATTTCTGTAAGGGATGGTTTGGAATAAAGAATATTGGCTGATGAAAAATAAAACTGCACTTCATGTGAAACTAGCTCTCTCATCTGATTTCTCATTTATGTTTCAGTTTTTGTCTGGCGTGTCTGAGGCCTTTCCCATAGCATCTAAAATCTGAAACCTCCTTCCTCACTCTCAATTGCTGTTTATGCCTGAGAAAGGCTGACTGACTTGACATGTTTATGAACTATGAATCTTTCTTGAAAGGCAATTCTACACAGATTGAAGCTTAGCACACAAAATAGTGCTTTGAAACACTCTTCGGCAGACTGCTCAATTAAGTAATGTTGTGATAATGCAAAAGCTTCATTTTATCTAGTCCATTAGTAATCTGGAAAACTCCCTTTTTCTACTGAAATAGCAAAACACCTGCAGGGCACCACCCACCGCAGCAATAAACATGAGGACAAGCTAGAGTAAAAAAAAAAACCACAGCATACTGCATTAGCTTGTGGTATGAAAACAAAACAAAATGGTAATATTAAATGTTTGATGAAAACAGAGTTAGAATCGACATTTCAATCAAAGGTCTTCAAAAATTATCTAAAAGAAAAAAGAAAGCAAAGTTAGTGGAGAGGAAAGGGGAAATAAGGGATATATATGTGAGGAAAGAAAATAGGGTGAGGATCTAGGAGAAAAAGTGATAAGAGGCAAGCTGAAAATAGAAGCTGGAAAACAGAAAGGTGATGATGGGAATGACAAGGCATAGTAGGAGTGAATGAGCTGAGGAGTTCTGAAGTGGGAACAAATTGACAGGGCCTAGTAAGAAAGTTGAAAGGTTAGAAAATGTGGGTGAAGGAGACAGAAACAGAAACATCTGTAGAAAATGAAAATAGATGTGCACACATACCTGGAATGCCCATGTGAGCATGCCCACGCACACACACTAGATGGAAGTGTGTGCAGGCATGCTCAGACATGACAATGTACCATGCACACATGCAAGCAAAGACATGATGGGGCAGGGCTAAAAAGAACAGACTACAGTGGTAAGCCATACAATGGCTAAACTTTTTTTGTAGAAAATAAGTCCGTCATTTAAACCAGGGGGCCACTGGTAGACTAGATGGCTGATTAGCTTGGTTTCCATTTTTTTCCTTTGGTCAGCATCCTGAAAATCCTGCTGAAGAGCACAAATAAAAAGACTGACATTATGCTCCTTGTAGATAAAATGGGATACAATGGGTTTATCAGTGTCTCCATTCCTGACTCCCTGTGATGTTCCCTGAATCGGTCAGTCAGGTGTCTGTCAGTTTTGCCAGTGTAGATAGCTACACCCTTCCTGCAAAGAATCGCAATGTATTCCATTACTGGAATTGCATGAGCACTCCTTGATGATATGAAAAATACCTGTGGGACCTTGAATTTCAGTGACACTAGAAATAAATTCACAGGCATGACAGTGAGTTCTGTTGCAAGCTTTGGTACTGGTAGGGAAGAATTCTTAGGAGTATGAAGGCTGCTTCGAACCAGGACATTCTTTGGTCAGGGCAGCTTGGGGTAGGAGACATTTTTGGCTCTGTAAAGGAAAGGTGTGGGAAGTTAAATTGCTCATTTGGCTGGCTTTCATGTCCCAGGTTGTTCAAGGACTTGCTTTGTTTGAAACCAGCATTCCAAGGCTTCCAGCAAATTCTAGCCTGCGGTGTCCCCCTTCAGCTAGCATCAGATTGCGGGTGTGGGAAGTTAAATTGTTTGTGCTTGCTAAGATTGCTTCATTTGGCTGAATTTCTTGTCTCAGGCTGTTCAAGGGCTTGCTTTGTTTGAAACCAGCATTTCAAAGCTTACAGCAAAGTCTAGCCTGAGGTGTCTGACTTTCTGTTAAATTGTTGTGCAGGTTGTCTTGCTGAAAGGAAGGAGAGCACTCACCAGGGTGGTGGGTCAGAGCTGTAGCTGATTGTTGCTGGAGGGCACAAACTTGGTCCCACCCACCACCCACCCTGCCCTCACCCCACCCTCCAAGGGCATCATTTTCTTTATATCAGGGTTCTGACATCACTTCCCCAAAAGGGAAAGGACATACACCTGCCATATCCTTAACAGCCCAGCACACTCACACAGACTAACAAAAAACAAAAGAAAAGAAAAGAAAAATCAATTTCAACAGGAAGGGAGAGAGACATGTGGGGAGTGGTGAAGTGTACTGGCTGTGGGTAAGCAGTCTTCTGGCAGACATTCTGGAGGCTGGGATGCTGCACCAATTGAAGGCTGCTGTTTGCTCCAAGTGAGGAGATTCCCAGTCTCCAAGCTAACCTGACAAGGAGTAGGGAAACCTCTTCTCCTGCCCAGGACCTGGCAGGGAGTTGGGAAACCTCCTGTACCACCTGGGGACCAACAGGACCCCTGCCGCTGCCTCAGAGGTTGCCAAGAAAAAGGAGCAGTTGGAATATGGTGGGTTCAGGGAGGGTGAAGGTGGTGGAACAGAGGTGCATCCCTCCAGTTGTACCTCTTCACAATTCATATGCTGTTCTAGTGGAGTGTGGTTCCTCTATGAAGGCACCCACAGTGGAGACCAAGGAGGATGTTGGGAACCTCCACAAGGGAAATGCACAGGAGGGTAGCATGGGACCCCACAGAGGAAGGAAGCAGCTCCTGGGTGGGGGACTCAATTGTTAGGGTGTAGAACTGGGGGAGGGAGGGGAGAAGGAGGTAAGGTGCCTGCCCAATGCCATGGCTTGGAGGGAGAGGAAGTGAATCCTTAGGATCATGGGACCAGCTGCACAAGAGAGGGAACTGGATGTCATTGTCCACCGAGGGACAAATGACCTAACTTGGAATGGGACAAGAGCAGTGCAGGAAGAGTTTGTGGAGCTGGGGATGGGCCTTAGACAAGTAGCATGCACGGTAACCTTCTCGAAGGTGCTGCCTGTCTATAGCATGGGTGAGGCTAGGGTACTCCACACCATGGGATTCAATGAATGGTTAAAAAACTGGTGTGGAGAACAGGGTTTTGGCTTCACTGGAGACTGAGGGTCCACCTGGAGGGATACAGGCCTATACTGGTGTGATGGTGTATATCTATCCAGGAGAGGAACCAGAATCCAAGGTGATAGGTTTAAATGCTTCATTGATAAGCTTTTATACTAGCCAAGGGGGAAGTCACTGAAAAGAAGCAGGGAATTCCCAGCCTCCCCCCACAAAACAGGGTAGTTAGCAAGGTAAACACCAAGGTAGAGAGGTTGATAGGGAGCAGGGCAGGGATAAATGGGGAAAGAGGCAAAGGCAGTAAGTACAGGAATGGGCCTAAAGGGGTAAGACCATCAAGAAATGGAGGTTGATGAGTACCAATGCCTGAAGTCTGGGTAACAAGCTTCCTGAACTAGTGGCCTTGATGGAAGAGGGATGCCTGGATATTGTGGCAGTCAAAGAAACATTGTACACAGAGGACCATGACTGTGATGTCAACATACTGGGATAGACGTAAAGGAAGGGCTCAAAGCAATGGAACTAAAGGGTGTACGGGGAGGAGAGGAGGCCCTGTAGGTCACCTTGGAGACAGGAAATGGCACCACAGTCCACACGGGGTTGTATACAGACCCCCATCTCAGGGGGAGCAAATGGACAAGAAGATGAAAGATGGCATCCTTAGAATGGCAGAAAAAGGGGAGATATTGTTGATGGGGGACCTGAGTATGCCAGATGTTAACTGGAGCACATCTGCTGCAGCCACATACAAGAGAAGGGTCATTCTTGATGCCCTACAGGGAACATGCCTCAGACAGCTAGTGTTGGAACCCACTCAGGAGGGAGCAATCTTAGACCTGGTACTCTCAAATGGGGATGGAGAGAGGATCACAGATTTAGAAGTGGGTAGCCATCTGGGAATAGGGTTGTGCGAAATTGGAAAATTTCACTCAGCAAAATATTTCGCATAATTAGCACATTCTGTGAAATATTTCACTGGTTGAAATGCGAAATTTCACCATTGGTTGGATGTGAAATTTCACCCCCAAGCCAGCAAAATTTTGCTTGCAGGCAAGGTTTCTCATCCACGGGTGAAATTTCGCAACCCGTGGCGAAATTTCTCTACCTGGAGGAGTAATTTCACTTCTCGCTGTGAAATCTTATGGCCACTTGGCCAGTGGCCACTGGCCAGAGTTCTCCCTGGAGTCCAGTGATGCCCCCCCAGGTCAATCACCAGCTATAATTACATTAAATTAGCCCCCCCAAGTTACCCTGCCCTCCATTTGTTTAAAAAAAATTCACCTTCATCTCCTTGTGTCTAGTGGTCCCCCACCCCGACTGATCACCGGCTGTAATTACATTAAATAAGCACCTCCCCAGTTACCCTGCCCCTCCATTTGTATAATTAAAAAATTCATCCTCATCTCCCTGGTGTCTAGTGGACCCCCACCTCATCACTAGATAGCAGCAATCACCCAGCTCCCCAGTACCCCAATTGGGCCACTGGCATACTCTCCACTCACCTCCATGGTCCGCTGCTATCTAATGATGGGGTTGGGGTGGGGGTCCACTAGGCAGCAGGGAGATGAGGGTGAATTTTTATTTAAATTAAACAAATGGAGGGGGCATGATAACTTGGGGGAGGGTGCTTATTTAATGTAATTATGGCCAGTGATCAGCCGGGGTTGGGGGGGGACCACTAGACACCAGGGAGATGAGGGTGAATTTTTTTTTTTAAATAAAACAAATGGAGGGCAGGGTAACTTGTGTGTGGGGGTGGAGGGTTCAATTTGCTGACTTGTGGTGGCCGGTGGAAGCAAGCGAAATTTTGCTACAATTTTGCTCAACATTTCATCTGGCAAAATTGCCAAAATTGCAAAAATTTTATTTCACTACATCTCTGTCTGGGAACAAGTGACTACTAAACAGTGTGGTTCATGATAAACACAGCCATAGAGTCAAGCCATACAAAAGTGAGGGTATTGGACTTTAGGAGGGCTGACTTTGGCAAAATGGGAGAGTGCCTAAGGAATGCACTAGCAAATGGGCAGGAATGAGGGGTGGAGGAAAAATGGGAAAAAATCAAAACTGCTATCACAGAAGCAACAAGCCTTTGTATGAAGCAAATAAACAAAACAAAATGAAGGAAAAAAACACTATGGTTCTCAGAAGAGGTAGTGGGGAAGATTAGGGAGAAAAAGATAGCATTCAGGAGGTAAAAGGAATCACAGAAGGAGCAGGACAGAAAACTGTATCAGTTAAAGCAGAAGGAAGGTGGGAAGGCTGTCAGAATAGCAAAGGCCTGAACCGGGTTGGGGGGTGGAAAGGATGAGAAGTAACTTGGCGAGGTTGGAGGAATGGTCAAAAATATGGCAGCTTAGATTCAATGCAATGAAGTGCAAAGTAATGCACCTGGGAAACAAAAACCCAGGGGAAGAGTACACAATGGGGGGTGGGTTTCTAAAAACAACAAAAACGGAAAGGGACCTGGGGGTAGTCATATGAGACAACCTAAAGGTAGGCAAGCAAAGTGAAAATGCAGTAAGGAAGGCTGGGGAGATGCTGGGATGCATAGGGAGAGGCATCACCAGTAGAAAACAGGAAGTTCTCATCTCTCTGTACAGACAGTTGGTGAGACCCCATCTGGAATACTGTGTGCAGTTCTGGAGACCCCATCTTCACAAGGACATAGACAGGATGGAGGCAGTCTAGAGGAGGGTAATAAAATGGTGCAGGGTCTGCACCAGAAACCATATGAAGAGAGACTGAAGGAACTTAACATGTATACCCTCGAGGAAAGGAGGGAGAGGGGGGATGTGATAGAAACTGTCAAATACCACAAGGGAATTAACAAATTACAAGAGTGTAGCATCATTCAGAAAAAGAGATGTGCAAGAACAATGGGACACAATTTGAAAATAGAGGGGGGATGGCAGAGGGGCAATGTGAGGAAGTATTTTTTTTTTGTGGCGAGGGTAGTGGACACTGTCGTGGTTTGTGGGTGTACTGATGGACACTGACACAGAGATGTAAGGTGTTGGAAAGGCAATTGCCAAACCAGAAATTTATTGCAGACAAAAAAAGAACTTAAAAAGCCATCAAAATCAACTGCGTTTCGGCAAATAAAATACAAAATGAACAAAAACAACATCAAGTAATATTCAACTCCTGCTTTCTTGAGGTACAGGCAGCAATAGTCACCTCACCAGCACATAGAGTTGGCTACAGGTCTGAAAAAAGAGCAGACCTAAACAGAGGGATCAGTAACCAGCTGATCCCAAGACGAATCTGAGGTCTCCTAGAAAGGATACCTCATTTATAGTAAAGCATAAACATGTGACTATTGCTGACTCCTCCCTCAAACCAACTATTACAGCAAAAAGCCCACAGTCATTTTATTATTTTAATACCATGAGCTCAACTGAATGAATTACCTTTATACATGTTTGCTGATGTTAAAGTTCATAAAACAAAACAATATAACTAAAAAACAGCTTTGCTGCAGGAACAGGTTGCTCCTCCCCTTCCCCCAATTATAACTAAGTGAAGGAAAGGGCTGGTTGCCTCCTAAGGAGACAGCAGAAACAACAGCCTCAGTGAGAGCACCACACCCAGTCCCTGTGTTTTCAGGTAGGAGTGAACTTCAGGTTCTAATAGTGTGAAAGGCTGTTTGTTTACAATGGGAGCAACCCCAAAATAAAAAGGGCTAAACTATCTTATGCTAACTAACCAAAACCACAGACAGCATGAGCTTTGGGGATAATATTGCAGACTGCCTCACACAATGTCTCAGAGTGTGCAATATTTAGCAGTCTCACAGCACGGAGCACACAACTTCTGAATTCTAACTGCTCAGTATGGTGCTTCATGCTGTAAACGTCATGCTCTAAACTCGAAAAAGTGTACTCATCTCTTTTTATAACCACAACTGAAATTTTCAATACAGTGGCTTTAAAACCCCTTTATAACATTTGCATTTGAGCTATTTACAAAGGGAATGTGCACCCAAGACTGAGTCAATGTGTCCAAGGTGCTTTGTACAGTAGGGCACACTGAAACAATAGCAGACAGGATTAGCTGCAGTGTATCTACACTTCAAACACTCAAACTACTATACTTTTTAATGGTTCTTACACTTAACTACCTGTTCCCAGACCTTATCCCAGTGTGCTTTATTTAATAGTCTGGGAGCAGGGCTTTCTAAACAAACACAAAACACATTAAGACCAGCAGCTACACCCATGGTCTCATGCGCAGGTTCGAGTAGCTCCAGCCCAAGTTCCTGTGCTTAAGCTAGATTTTGAAACACACTATACCTCAGTGAATGAGACAAGGGAAGGCTGGTATTTGTTCCTATGCAGAGCAGAAAGGAAAAAATAAAAGTGCTAGACTGCTAGAAAATGAAGAATACAGTATAGAAGCACCCATTTTGTGATCAGGTGGCCAACCTGAAAATGGGACACTACAGAAAGAGCAAAAGCAGAGAAAAGACAGATATGCTACTGCAGTAGACTTTTTAGAAAACAGTGAGCATATGAACACAAATACCAGGCACCCTTCCACAGACACATGGGACAGCCTTCCTGAGGAGCTCGTAGGGTGAAAAACAGTGGAGGAATTCAAGAATGCGTGGGACAGACATAAGGCAATTATAGTTGGGGTGGTAAGAAGAAGTAGGCTGTTGGTTGACTAGTATCTGCAGCTTATCCAATAGGTAGGGAAATGGGCAGACTGGGTGGGCCAAGATGTCCTTATCTGCCATCAAAATCTACGTTTCTATACTTCTGTGCTTCTATGCTTCTATGAAACTTCTAGATTAGAGTCAGTTTGCAGAAAAGTCAAGTTCCTAGTGATAGCCCTGTGAAGCGAAGGGGTATGAGAATGGAAGGGAAGCACCTGTGGATGGCATCATTGTTGTTGTGTGAAAGTGTTACTCCTGAAAAGGTCAGGGTTACAAGGAATATAACTGACCCAGGAGAGTGCTCTGTTCCTTGTGCTTTCTATGTATTCACTGTTAATTAAAACACTGCATTATTTAAGGCACTTATTATCAAGCAGACTTGCTAGACCATAGGGCCTAATCTGCTGGCTTCTTAGTATGTTAGTATGTTAGTATTTTGGCCTACTCAGCAAAAACATCATCTTCACTGCATGACTTGCCAAGTCTAATAAACTGAGAATATGGCAAACCATTCTTAATATGTTGGGATGGAAGGAGCTGTGGAGCAGAAAGCTGTGTGAGTCACTGGATTTGTAATAAATTGATGTCTTCAGGCCAGTATTCTGCTCCAACAATTTAATATCTAGAAAAGGCAGTGTGAAGGAGAATACTTCAGCAGTGTACTGAAGGAAAGGATAGGTTGTGGCAAATCTGTCCAAGATTTGGATGGTTTGCCTGGAGCTGGAGGTGGCCTCCACACAATCATGTACATAGCATTTTTAGAGGCAGTCACAGTCCCTGTGGCCCCTGCACTATTTTCTATGTAGCATTTGTAGAGGCGGTCACAGTCCCTGTGAAGGAGAGAAGGAATTGTTCCTCAGTCTAACCAACAAACAAATTTGCAAAACTGGGACCCCTTCTGATGCCCATGGCAGCTCCATTGACCAGCTAAAAAACTGTTGTTACAAGAAAAACTGCTAAGTTTAAGAACAAGTTTAACAAGTTGGGTTATGGTGTGGGTGGATGCTGGACTTCCCTCTTTTCAAAAAATGGTGTAGAGCTGTCTGGCCCTCATTGTGTGGGATCACTGATCAGTGAGCCTGTAGCTTAATGGTTAGAGCGCTGGAACGGCATACCAGAGATCTGAGGTTCAAATCCCAGTAGGCCACACTTTTCCTTTCTCATTTCCATCCTTGATTTAAATATTTATACCTTGCAGGGGTTAAACTGCACTGAGAGAAAGTGGTATTTCTAACATTGGTTCCTAGTTGCATAATTGCGCAACACTAGAGAAAGGAATGTGTGTGTGGCTGTAAAGAAATTCCTCAGACGCTTTGATCAGTGAGCCTGTAGCTTAATGGTTAGAGCGCTGGAACGGCATACCAGAGATCTGAGGTTTGAATCCCAGTAGGCCACACTTTTCCTTTCTCATTTCCATCCTTGATTTAAATATGTATACCTTGCAGGAGTTAAACTGCACTGAGAGAAAGTGGTATTTCTATCATTGGTTCCTAGTTGCATAATTGCGCAACACTAGAGAAAGGAATGTGTGTGTGGCTGTAAGGAAATTCCTCAGACGCTTTGATCAGTGAGCCTGTAGCTTAATGGTTAGAGCGCTGGAACGGCATACCAGAGATCTGAGGTTCGAATCCCAGTAGGCCACACTTTTCCTTTCTCATTTCCATCCTTGATTTAAATATGTATACCTTGCAGGGGTTAAACTGCACTGAGAGAAAGTGGTATTTCTAACATTGGTTCCTAGTTGCATAATTGCGCAACACTAGAGAAAGGAATGTGTGTGGCTGTAAGGAAATTCCTCAGACGCTTTGATCAGTGAGCCTGTAGCTTAATGGTTAGAGCGCTGAACGGCATACCAGAGATCTGAGGTTCAAATCCGTAGGCCACACTTTTCCTTTCTCATTTCCATCCTTGATTTAAATATGTATACCTTGCAGGGGTTAAACTGCACTGAGAGAAAGTGGTATTTCTAACATTGGTTCCCTAGTTGCATAATTATAAACACTAGAGAAAGGAATGTGTGTGTGGCTGTAAGGAAATTCCTCAGACGCTTTGATCAGTGAGCCTGTAGCTTAATGGTTAGAGCGCTGGAACGGCATACCAGAGATCTGAGGTTCGAATCCCAGTAGGCCACACTTTTCCTTTCTCATTTCCATCCTTGATTTTAATGTAGGAGGGCATGGATTCAACAAGTGGTTTCATCAGTTTGTCCAGAAATGCTGAGATGTGGGAAGCGGTGCAAGAGCAGGCAGACACAATGGGGCATCCAGGGTTACCCGATTTGTGGATTTTGGGAGGGAGCTAGAACCTGGATGCCTGAGGGTGTTGAACTATGAGTCTCTTAGCATCAGAAGGGAGTTCTTTATTTTCAGTAGACGTTATGATTGTGGTAACCTCTGTCTAGCAGGCTGGAGTCAGTGCAGCATAGGGTAACCAAACTAATTCAGGGCCAGCAAGGCAGATCCTACAAGAATCTGCTTTGGGTACTGAACATGCATTCACTTGAGGCCATACAAAAGAGGGGTGAAATAACAGAGAACTTCAAGTTCCCGAAAGGAATGAACAAGATGAACTTTGAGGAACTATTTTACAGGATTAACAAATTTAGAATACAAGGACAAGAATGAAAGCTGGCAGGGTGGTGGGGGTTCAGAAGAGACATGAGAAAGTTTAATTGTACAGAGAGATAGTGGCTGAGTCATGGAATGGTCTGCCAGTAGAGGTGGTGGGTGCCAAAACCATTACTGGTTTCAGATACAGTTGGAAAAGATTTGAAGGCTAGTAGTTACTCGGGGGTAGTAGTCAGACAGAGATCAAGGGTGTGGATAGTGTGGACAAAAATCCTCTTTTGACAAAAGTTCTCAAGGCATGTTAGGGTGTTATGGGCAGACTGGATGGGCCATTTGTCTTTTTATGCTGTCATTGTCTATGTTTCTATAGTTTCTATAATGCTTGGCTTACTTCTTCCACTAAGTTTATTTTAGTCAATGTTTAAAGTATTGGACATTTCTCTTTACTAATAGAAACATAAGAACATACTGTAGAGACAATGATGGCAGAAAAAGTCCATTGGTCCATCCAGGCTGCCTGTAATACCCTATCATACCCCAAGACCTGTTGTCTATACAGGGTCTATTACCCATGCTACCTGCCCCATGTTTCTTGCCTCAATACTATACCCAGAGTAACTACTAAGCCCTTAACTCTGTCCTAGATGTGCTTGATGCCATTGCTGGTTTTGGTGCCCACCACATCAGCCGATAGACTGTTCCACAGCTAAACCACTCTCTAAGTAAAATACATTTTCCTTAGATCCCTCCTGAACCTCCCTACACCAGCTTCCACCCACAAACCTGTGTTCTAGATCTGGTATTAATGTTGAAGTTTTCCTCATAGTTTACCTTCTTCATTCCTTTAAGGAACTTTAAGGTCACTATATAAAATGGGCAATGAAATCCTTGTGTCCTGATTGGCTGAGACTTGGTTCTGGCCATTGCCTTCAGAGAGCACTACCAATGGCGGAAAACAAGTCCCTGCCAGCTGGGGCAACTCACATAATCCATAAGCCACTTGCTTCCTAATCTCCATCATAAACACGGCTGCAACCTTTACTCATAAATAGAAACCTTCAACTAGGCCCTAAAAATGAATGTCCATTAAAGTAACTAAAGTAAGTAAACAATTTACTGTTATTTTCTCTCAAGAGCCCATCCTTACACACATGCGCACATTTAGAAAATCAAGTACTGTTCAGTTTTTACATTGCTGGTGTTTCTTTGATGACCATAAAAAATCCTCCACTTATCCTCATCAGCTTACAGAGAATTCCCGTCTTCTTACCTTGCAACAGATAACATTGAGGTTCTGGCTCCACTTGAGGCATATGTGTTTGTGTGTGTGTCTGTGTGTGTATGCCAGTGGAACTCTGACAAATTTTGAATTCATGTATTCCATGTTGCCATTCTGTGTATTTGTGGAGGGGAACATTCTACTACTGGAATAATGCAATGCTTTGAATTCTTCTATTCCATGGTAAACCACCACAAAGTGTACTGACTATGAAGATAGACTGATGACTGACAGGTGATAAACATTTGTGGAGGGACTATTTTATATTATTTAGCAGCATTTTATTATAACTTTTGTGGGTTTGAAAACTTTCAGAGTGTTTTTTTTTTAAAGTTGCCTCTGGGCCTATTTGTTATACGCAATAAGGCACTTCAGGGATGTTGGTTGTACTAGGTTTACCCCACGGTGAGGGGCTGAAGGCACTCAGCTTGCCTTGTGCCTTACAACGCCCCTGACCGTGAGGTAAACTTAGTGCAAATAATGCCCTATCATGCCTCATTGCTTAAATCTTATCCCCCTCTCTCTTCTGGTCATGGTGAATATGTGTTCAGTGCCCTAAGCTTATTTTTAAATGATCTGTCATGCTGTCATTGAATCATATTTGTTACCCTATGTTGCACCATCTCCAGCCTGTCTTTGTCTTACCTTAGGTAAGAACTTTGAACTGTGTATATTATCCTAGGTATAACCTCACCAGTGATCTATAGATTGATGGAAATACCTCTTTCCTCCTGTTGCTAAACCCCTCCTGATGTATACCGACATCCTGGTTGCCTTACTGTAGGCCTTTTAAAACTGGCTAGATTTTTGTGGGATTCATTTTGATGACTCCTAGGTCCCTTTACTTAAATGTCATGCCCGGCTTATCCAATATTCCATCCTCTGTACCTGCTCCCTATATACATTGCATAGATACATAGATACATAGACAGTGTCGGCAGATAAGGGCCTGTGGTCCACCCAGTCTGTCCATTTGAGCTTGTAAGTTCAGTTTATGTTTTCCTAGAAGTCTGTTGCCCCTTACCCCTGACCTCCAGAATTCCTTTATGTCTATCCCATGCATTCTTAAATCCCATGATTGTTTCAGCCCCCACCACTTCCTCTGGCAGGGTGTTCCACTTGTCCACCACCCGTTCTGTGAAGAAATTCTTCCTCACGTTTCCTCTGAATCGTCCTCCCTCCAACTTCATCCCATGCCCTCTAGTCCTGGAACATCTTTTTTGCTTATAAATAGTGTATTCCTGCACCCTGTTCCTCCCTGTAAGATACTTGTATGTCTCTATCATATCCCCTCTCTCCCTCCTCTCCTCCAGGGAGTACATATTCAGTTCCTGCAACCTGTCCTCATAGAACTTGTGATGCAATCTATGTATCATCTTTGTTGCACTCCTCTGAACCTTCTCTACCCTGTCTATGTCCTTACGTAAGTAAGGTCTCCAGAACTGTACACTGTACTCCAGGTGGGGCCTCACTAGTGTCTTGTATTGTGGTATTATGACCTCCCTTTTCCTGCTGGTGATGCCCCTGCCTATGCATCCCAGCATTCTGTTTGCTTTACCTGCTGCCTTGTCACACTGTTTCCCTACCTTGAGGTCATCAGAGATGATAACCCCAAGATCCCTTTCCTGCTTGGTGCATGCTATATCCTCACCCCCCAACTGATATACTGTGCCAGGGTTTTTCTGCCCTATATGCATTATCTTGCACTTCTTTGCATTGAATTTCAACTGCCAAACCCCTGACCATTCTTTAAGTTTCTGCAGGTCCCTTCTCATTCTGTCTACACCCTCTGGTGTGTCTACTCTGTTACAGAGCTTTGTGTCATCAGTGAACAGTGAAATTCTGCCTTCTAGGTCCTGCGCAATGTCACTGATGAAGATGTTGAATAGGACACTGATCTCTGTGGTACCCCACTAGTCACTCTTCTCTCTGTGGAGTGACAGCCATTTACCAACACCCTCTGTGTCCTGCCACCCAGCCAGTTACCTACCCACCACACTACTGTCCTGCCCACACCCATATTCCCCAGTTTTTGTAATAGTCTTCTATGTTGCACAGTGTCAAAGGCCTTGCTGAAGTCCAGATAGGCCATGTCCACTGCCCTCCCCTGATCCACCTCCCTAGTCACCCAGTGAAAAATTCAACAAGGTTGGTCTGACATGACCGCCCCCTGGTGAAACCATGCTGCCTTGGGTCCTGTAGTCCATTGACAACTAGATGTTCCACCAATCTCTCCTTCAGTAGTGCTTCCATGATCTTCCCCACTACCGAGGTGAGGCTGACTGGTCTGTAGTTCCCCGCTTCCTCTTTGTTCCCACTTTTGTATAAGGGGACTACATCTGCTGTCCTCCAGTCTTTGGGTACCTTCTCTGTTTCCAGTGATTGGCTAAACAAGATAGCCAGAGGTTCAGCCACCACCTATCTTAGCTCTTTAAGGACCCTGGGGTTTTCCCCCCTTATCTGGCCCCATTGCTTTATCAGCTCTTATTACTTCCAGTTTCTTCAGGACCCTTTCTCGAGTAAAGGGACTTGTGTCCATTTCTGCACCATTCTTACCCCTTGTACTCCCTTCAGACCCATTACCCTCCTCTTCCTCAGTAAAGACTGAGTAGAAATACCTGTTCAATATGTCAGCTTTACTGTTGTCATCCTCCACGTGGCCGCCATCCTCCCCCTTCAGTCTCACTACCCCTCCCTTTGCCTTTCTTTTTTCACTTATGTACCTGTAAAAGGTTTTGTCCCCTCTACCCACTGATTTTGCAATGTATTCTTCTGTCTGAGCTTTGGCTTCCCTTACTGACCTCCTTGCCTCCTGTTGCTTCTCCTGCTACTTCTCCCTATCCCTTTCTGCCTGTGTCTTTTTGTATTGCCTGAAAGCAATCTTTTTGGCTTTCACTTTCTTTGCTACCTCTTTGGAAAACCATAATGGTATCCTCTTCCTTTTCCTCTTGCTAACCTGCTTAATGCATAATTCTGTTGCTCTTGTAATCCCCATTTTAAATACTGCCCACTGTTCCTTAACCCCTGATTCCTGCCCCATTCACCTTAATGCCTCTTTCAAGTATCTCCCCATTTTCCCAAAGTCTGCCCCCCTAAAATCCAGGATACGTGTTTTTCTGTCGTTTGGCTCTGCTCTTTCTTGCACTTTGTAGTAGTGAATTTCAACTACCAAACCTCAGACCAGGTTTTCAACCTTTGCAGGTACCACTGCAACTCCTTAACCCCCTCCTCCCTGTCTACTATACTACAAAGCTTAGTGTCATTTGCAAAGAGAAACATCATGCCAAAAGAATAGTTTGGCTTTGCTCTTTTTGGAGCTCCCAGAATCTGACAGAAGACATTTGGCACAAAGGTATTTCCATATAGTTCTCAAGGATGTGTAACTTACTTTCAACTACTGGCATGACTCCTTTGCCCTTGACTATTTTTTAAGGGCACAGTGGCAACCAGTGATAAGCAGCACTATATATCTAGATATGTCACTAGTTATCACTGACTGCCACTGTAGGCTGAATATCTTACAGTACATGTGTAGATGTACAGTTGACTTATTGCACACTGTTGAATTGCCACTTTGCTCAGCATTTTAGCGTATATTTATGACTGCCTTTAAATAAAGTGCATATTATATAGGTCATGCTTGGAAGCTGGCCTAGTGCACTTACATGGTAAACAAAAACAACCAAAACAATATTAAACAAGTGATTAACAGATTGATTGATTGACTGAAATAATTTTGTACTCTGGGACACACTTTGCATAGTAAAAACATATATTAACTTTTCCCACCACAATGGTACTGTTGAGAATGCTTCTAGGTATGTTTAGGATCGGTCTTTGGAACCACATTGCAGTATGAATTAGGTGTAAAGGGATGTGGTTGTTGTACCTACAGTAAATGCAAACCATAAGAAAAGTACAGTAAACAGCCCACTCTGGGCACAGCACTATACACTGGAAGTTGAATTCAGTACTGATTTTGCCATTAAGTGGATTGCTTCTCAAGCATGACCCATTGTCATGTTAAAAGCAGCTTGCTCTGTCTGAAACCAACTGCATGCAATAGAGTGGGGGTTAATGAATATGTCTGGCTGGCGTAAGCCTTGAAAGCACATTCAGGAGCCACAGATGTTACATGACTTGACTCTAGCCACAGTTCTGTTTAGCATGCAAGCCACAGTTTTGTCACTACTCCATGCCCACAACTGCTGTTTATTGCATGTGATTAAATGATGGAAAACTATAAGCAGGAGGGTCCAGGGTCTATTATAATTTAAGTCTTATCTAACCAGTTGAGCTGCTTTGCACTAGCTGGTGTGTCTGAGAATGGGATTTATATTTCATGTAACCCCCTCCTCAGGAGTGGGCTTACCTGGGCTGATGTCGCCACCCTCACGAGGTCCCTGAAACTGCTGTCCTTCTTGCTGCCTGCTCCCTCCAATTTGACTGCATGTGTGGCAGTGGTTGAGAGACAGAGCAGGAAAGATGGGAGCATTGATGTCCTTGGTGCCTTCAGGAACTTTTCAGCAGTGGCTATGGCCACTCTTCAGATTCTGGTCCCCTGATCTTGGCAGAGGAGACTAGGAAACACCAGGACAGCTACTCTTATTTGGTGCCTCAGTGCCATGAAGCCCAGCCACCATCACCAGCTGGAGCACATGCTGCAGGTGCTCCTCCTCATTGCTTCCAGTCCCACTAACCCTGCTACCATGACAACTGCAAGTCCAGCGCTCCCACAGCCACCACTTATCAACCAGACAATAGCCCAGGAGGGCTTGGATGACTCAAGGGTGCCAGAAAACAATAAGGGGGCTGTTTAATAGTACAATAAAGACTTTGGAGCACAAGGCTCCTTCAGAGAATGGCAGTGGCCATTGTGATAACCCTAACCCCACCAGCTATGCTATCAGAAGGCTAGAAAACTCTAGTGACCCCGGTAAGAGATTGTGGGTGATGATACAATAAAGACCTTCCAAAAAATGTATGGCCAGCTAAAAGAGCCAATTAGAGGGAAGGACAGGGGAGAAAGACTGATGGATAGCCCTGCCAGTCCAGTGAGACACTGAATGTAGGGAAGGAGGTTTCTAGGCTTTTCAGGAGTTCATGACAGCCTGAGAGGCATAGAGAGATGTTTAGAAGTGCTGCTGTGAGAAAAAGTAAGAGGCCTAGCCAAACCAAAAATCCTGCAAGCCCTCCTTAATTCAGAAAATTCTCTGGGTTTACAGTATTTAAGGACTCTCCAGATGAGCCTTTGTGTGGAAGAAGTTGCTGAAAGTGTGAGCCGGTGGGCTATGGCTGCATTCCAAAATTGCTGAGCTGTACTGAGTGAATACAGAGACCTACATCCTGCCCAGACAGCTTCAGAGGCAGGTAAGGGTCTGCTAGCTCTTATCCAGTGGGGTGGATCAGGAAACAGGGAGTAATGAGGCACGGACCTGAGTACAGGTGTACTTTTGATCCATTGGGAAGTCAGACCACAGGGTCGCTCCTGGAGTCTGGGCTCGTTGGTAATCTGGAAGTCGCTCTATAGTGCTCTTGCATCCTGAGAGTCGAGCCAGAAGGGCTGTAGCCAGAGAGGTGTAAGCCAGAAGGGCGATGCTGCTATGGAACATTCTAAAGAGTGCAGAGCTTCTGACTGTGGTTCAACCTGTTGCTTTGTGCTATTCTCTGCCTCATCCAAACTGCTGCATGCATGAGTCATGTGAGTGCTGGCATTACTGGCTGGGTCATTGTAGTTTTCCATTTTAGGATTACCATTTTTGTGTTTTAAGCCATCTTGTTGAGAATTTTAAGTTCACTCCATTGTGCTAGAACACTATGGACTGTTAGGGGATTGACTTTCAAACTTTCATCAACTGCCCCACCGAAAGAACATGGGCAACTTAGCTACCAGGCCTGCACTACTGCTCTAGTGTAATTCCTGGGCATTTAGAATCATTACAATTTATGTCATATGTGAAACTGAAGTTTTATTATTGGTACCAGTTAAAGAGTTTATTGCACCCTGTGTAAAATAATTCATCTTTTTGTGTCCCTTGATTGGGCAGGTGCAACTTCAAACTACATGGGGCCTTAAGAGGTATAGTGACCCACATTCCAGAGGGGCTTAGAGTGTATTGATATATGGGGGCGTGTTAAGGGTGACTTGTAACTGCTTAACTTCTCCTTTACCAGATGCCAGGCCTGTGTTCCAAAATAAAAGCACTACTAATTGAATTCCAGTCCTGTGTTTGCCCTATGTTTGTGTAATCTGATTGAAGTGTTTACATGTCCAGAAGGGAGAAGCAGGTGACACTCAGCATTTTCACATCAAGCAGTGCTGCACTCTGTTGTGGCATGCCCCAGGGTCAAATTTTGCCCCATGTTATTAGCCATGTATGTGTTGCTGCTGGTGGACATTATTAGACACTATTGCTTGGGTTGTCATTGTTATGCCGATGATACCCAACTGTGTGTGTCTTGTGCTCCTGATGATGATGCAGCTGTTTTGGAATGGAACGTGTGCCTTAAGGAAATCCAGGACTGAATGGTGGCCAACTGGCTAAAGCTAAATCCTCTGAAGGAGGTGGTGTTACATGTGGAGTTGGGTCGATTGAGTTCAGTGGCAAGAAGTAGAAGCACTGTCCTTTTATTGGATAGTGTGGCTCTTTGAGCTGCAGATAGAGTGAGGAATCTGGGTGTCATTGTGGATTCCAAGCTAACATTAGAATATCAGGCATCGGCTGTTGTCTGGTGTGGCTTCTATCATCTGGGAAACATATGCCCGGATCAAGCCCTGTCTTGAACTGTCTGATCTGGCAACACTGGTGCATGCCTTAGTCATGTCGAGTTTGGATTACTATAACGCTCTCTACCTTAGGTTATCCATGAAGTTGATGTGCCACCTCCTGCTAGATCAGAATGTGGTAGCCAGGCTAGTTGCTGAAACCTCCCAGTTCAAGCACATTACACCAGTTCTCCACCCTCTTCACTGGCTGCCAGTATAGTGCTGCATCACTTTCAAGGTATGCTTGTTAACATACAAGGTCCTACACAGTCTGGGTCTTGGCACCTGGGTCTTCTGGTGCCATACACTTCAGGCCGCACCCTCCAGTCAGTGGAGGCACACTTCTTATTGGTGATGAGATCTGGCTTAAAATCTTCAGGGAATTGGGCATTTGGTGTAGGGGTCCCTATACTTTGGAATGCCCTTCCCCAGGAGATGAGAGGTGCTCCCTCACTGGCCCTTTTTAAAAAATATTTAAAAACACATTTTATTACTTCATGTTTTGGCCTGGCTCTGTGATACACTGTTTTATTCTTTGTTGTACTTAAATTGTTTTTAATTATATTTTTCAAAGGCTATGCCTGCAATTCAGTGGGTGGGTGCAACTCACCATGCCCCCTACCTGAGTTATTTAAGTCAATTCCCTCCAGTCTCACTCAGGAGCACTGTTTCTTTCCTGCAGCCTGAGGCTCCTCTGGGCCTCCACCCTTTCTCCCAGTATTTGTCTCCCACTTTCCCTTTGTGATTTTGGACTTTCTGCTTGGTCTGTGCCTCTCTGACTTTTTGGTTAGTATTTTGCTTTCTTCCTTCCTTCCTAGCTGCAGTTTGCTTTTCTCAGTTACCTATTTCTGCTGCACTCCTGTACTCATGCACTTTGTATTTCTTTCTGTTTTGGTTCTTTTTGGGCCTTCTAGTTTTCCCAGTGTCCTGCCTTTGTCATTTTCTTTTGACAAGTGCTATTTCAGGCTACTATTTTTCTGCTTTTCCATACCTTTCACAATCTCTCAACTACAGTCCTTAAATGTTTACACCTGGCTCCTAGCCAGGCAGCCACTCACTTTCTGGGTTTGGCTGTTCACTTCAGCAGCTACTGCTGCCCATTTTTCAGTTCCCATGTGCTCATGCTTAATCTAGCAGCTTCTTTTGTTGTTTCTACTGCCTCAGCCTAACTTGCAGTGCATCAGCAACTAACATTAACCTCCCTTATAGAACTGGTTGGCACGCATTCATCGTTCAGTCCAAACTCGTCTCATTCAGTGTCATTCAATGTCCTAGTTGGCATTCGATGTCTCAGTCAGTCATTTAGCCTTACCTATGTTTAGTTTCTACCTTGTGCTCATGACTGTCAGCTTCACCATTGGCCTGCCACTACTCCTGCATTCAGATGCATGCCTGACAGTCTCGCTCTGCCCCCCTTGAAGTCCGCATATTGAGATTGGGTCCCTCAACTCAGGTGGGGTCCTTCTCTTTCTGCCCATCAGGTGAGAATGTTCTATGCTCCAGGGGATGCTTTAGTCATGTAGATCAACTCAGCAGCATCTCTTGATGGAGCATTTAAGACTTCAGCTGCCAGAGGTTGGGGTCTCTGAGTCCATGGGGGCTCCTTTAGCTGTGCAGATCATGTCAGCAGCACCTATGAAAGCTATTCCCCCAACAGCCACCTAAGGTTCACTTGGTCTCCTTCTCCTTCCCTTCCTCTGCCCCTTAATGGTGAAGATCATACAATTCCAAGTCCTGGCCCCTCAAGGGCCCAACTCCTATGTCCACCCCTCAAGAGTTTGGCTTCATAGAAACATAAAAACATAGAAGTTGATGGCAGATAAGGACCGCAAGGCCCAACCAGTCTGCACATTTCCTTTTCTACCTTATGAATGTGCCATCGGCCTTTGCTCTGTCAATGGCCTATTTATTCATACTCATCTGTATTGCTCCCTTATGCCTATCCCATGCCTGTTTGAAGCCCTGCATTGAATTCATATCCACCACTTCCTGAGGTAGACCGTTCCATGCATCCACCACCCTTACTATGAAAAAAACTTCCTTACATTACCCCTTAATCGGCCTCCCTCTAATCTCATGCTGCGTCCTCTTGTCCTGCTATTTTTCTTATATTGAAACATGTTAGACTCTTTCACCTTGTTAATGCCCTTAAGATGTTTGAATGTTTCAATCATATCACCTCTCTCCCTCCTTTGCTTTAGGGTATACATGTTGAGCTCTGTTAATCTGTCCTCATATGTTTTCTGATGCAGTCCCTGCACCATTTTGGTTGCCCTTCTCTAGACTGCCTCAATTTGGTTAATGTACTTGTGAAGGTGTGGCCTCCAGTACTGCATGCAGTGCTCCAGATGGGGCCTAACCAGTGTCTTGTAAAGAGGGATTATTACCTTCCTCTTCCGACTTGTGATACCCCTACTAATACACCCCAACATCCCCCTAGCCTTACCTACTGCTTTAGTGGTCTGCTTGGATGATTTCAGGTCATCGGTGATGATGATGCCTAAGTCTCTTTCTTCCCTTGTGACTGCCTGCAACTCCTCTTCCAGCCTATAGGTCGCCCCTCATGGAGGCCATATGAGTGCCTTTCAGTGGCTGTTGCTCCCCTCCTCCTGCCTTGGGGGATGGGTATCCTTCACAGAGAGCCTCTTTTAGCTCCAGAGATTAGCTTGCGGCACCCCCAAGGCTTTCCTGTTAGTTTGATGTAGTGAGAAGCCTTCCTCTAAAAAAAAACTCCCCCTTGAATTGGATCTCTAAATTGCCGTAGCTGATCCATCACTAATTTATCCCATGCCTGGAAGGAAGGTGACCATGAAGGCCTTGGATCCCCTGAGGTTTTCCTCTCATTGTTTTTTTTTTCCTCTCCTCCATTCTGGCAGGTCATACATGTTAGGTAGTCTCTGCAAGAGGTAGACCATAATGTAGTACATTTATATTACTATAATGTTTACCTAGGTAAGTGTCCATTGTGAGTTGGGGTTGAATGGTGGCACTGTTTCCATTTTGACATTCACGTTCTCCTTACGGAAGTCATAACCTCTTCTGCTATAGTTCTGATATCTGTCAGTCATTGCTCAGTTCAGTCTGCCTGTTACCAGTCTTTACTAATTACTGTCAATCTGTCCTCACTCAGGCTCTGTGGTTACTACTTGCTGCTCAGTACTTTGGGGGTCTTCCTTCCTAAGCTACCTTTAGCCTAAAGGAATGATGTTCCTGCGGCACCTGTAGGGGTATAACTGACTCCTCAAGAGGGTTCCTGTGCCTTCACAGTACCCCAACAGGGTAGTAGATTCCCATTGGATAGATAGTGCAAATGGTCAAAGTATTCGCCTATGATCATCAACAACACATTTATTCAAATACTTCACACTATCAACAAAGTTACACAAGTACAACTCCTCACTAAGTTGTGTAAGCCCATTGAATTATTTGTATTTGATGTGAGGCACCCAAAGCCTTTGGGATTGGGCACCATGTAAATAAAATTGCCTTGCCTTTTGGTAAAGGTAGTAACTGTTGCTCTGTCCCCAAGGGGTAGTCCCATTCAGTCAAGGGAGGTAGATAGGTACTGCATTACAGAGGGTAGTGCTGCACATAACATCTGGCACACTTATTCTCTCTAGGTGGAGGAACCATGTTACTTATTATTATGTTTGCATGTGCACATGCGCAAGAAACATATTGCGACCGTACGACTTTTTGGAGGTGTATGACCCTCCTATCTAATGTAGTGCTCCATTTAGTAGGTATAACTGTACCGCACTAATGGATGCATAAGCTGTCTATGGCAGCAGTTTGGCTGCAGTGGTCTTCAGTTCAAAGAAAACCACAGCTGCAGTCAGCGGTGGTAACCTGTGTATTTAGCATATTGACTTCACGTAATTTCTCTGGCCCTCCTGCATGTCACTGCCAATGAAATCCCTCCCACTTTCTCCCTCTGCTGCTCTCCTCCCCACTTCCTCATTTCCCAGCACACCCTCCAGCTGCAAAGAAATCCCTCCCACTTCCTACTTCTAGTGCTGTCCTCCCCACTTCCTCGTTCCCTGACTCACCCTCCAGCTACAAAAGAAATCCCTCCCAATTCCTCCCTCTACTGCTGTCCTCCCCTCTCCCTCATTCCTCAGCTCACCCTCCAGCTGGTCAAGTTTCCTTATTTCCCAAAGGGGTGCCCAACCCCGGTTGGCTCCAATCCCCCCCCAAAAAAAACACCCAGGTGGCACACTGGGAGCCCACCCCAGCATGCCAAATGTCCTTGTAATTAAGAAAACCTTCCTGCGACATGTTTTTTATTTTTGTTACCTGTAAAAAGAAAAAAATGGTCCCTCATTGTCTGTGAAGGCCCCTCCCCCAACCTACACCCACCCTCTGTGCACCCCACCTTCCCACACCCCCCCTCATCCCATACTTACCTCTGGGGCCCATAGCAATGATCTTCGGTGAGTGGGAACATGTCTGCACTCTTCAAAGCCGACTGCAAACTGAAGAAATGCTGGTAAGCTGTATAATGGCATAAATTGTTTTTTTTTTTAACTTAGGTGGATATCTCATCCATTTGTGTGACTATTGACACCAAATTTTCAACATGTGGTATGTGGGACCCCACCTCATTAATTCAGTCACTGTCACATCGTTATTCTGTCCCGAAAGGTGATTTTGCAGTCACTGTGCTGAATCATCTTTTGGGACTGAGTAATGAAATGAAAGTGTCACTGTTCATGAGGTAGGCTCCCAAAAAGCCTATATTGCAAATCTGGTGAAAAAATTTCCAAGAAATGACAGTGTTACGAGCGTGCTTTGGGCAGTTTCCATGCACACTCGTAACTTTGAGAATTTTTTTATATTTTCAGTCCAGATTTTCAACATTGCCATTTTTTCACACCTCCTTATGAACAGTACAGCTGTCATTTTTCACATCCTGCCCAAAATGTGATTTTGCACATCTGGCGCAAAATGGGCATGGCCACTGTGCGAAATCAATGTTCGGGATAGATTAAGAAAATCACAGTGCCACTGTTCATGAGCAGAGGTCCCAAAATGCCTATGTTGAAAATGTGGTATAAAAAATTCCCCCAAATAATTGCATTACACGTGTGTGTTGTGCAAGTTCTATGCACGCTCGTGACTTCACCAATTTGTTTATATTTTCACTCCAGATTTTCAACATTACCATTTTTTTTACACCACCTCATGAACAGTACAACTACTATTTTCTACATCCTGTCTGAAATGTGTTTTCACACCTGTGGCACCAAATGGCACAGTAGCTGTGCAAAATCACCTTTCAGCTAATGAACTG
Organism: Neoceratodus forsteri; assembly: GCA_016271365.2. Taxonomy (NCBI): domain Eukaryota; kingdom Metazoa; phylum Chordata; order Ceratodontiformes; family Ceratodontidae; genus Neoceratodus; species Neoceratodus forsteri. Next base: position 34,205,291 of record CM028129.1, read on the forward strand.
ATAGTGTCACTGTTCATACGGTGGGGTCACAAAAAGCCCATGTTGAAAACTTGGAGTGAAAATACCAAGAAATGCCCTGGGCATTGGGATTTCTGACCATGACACTGTGCCCTGTAGGGACTGACAGGCACCAGGACTGTGACTCGGATTGTTGACAGTAATGCTCACGCCATTCACCCCCACCCTGCAGCCAGTGACAGGCATCGAGGTGTGCCTTGGACTCTTCAGCCCCAAAGTTCACCCCACTCTCCTATACTGCACCCAGTTCAGCATATTTCCTTATAGAATGGGGTGACTGTAAAGCCGAACACCCCAAGGCACACCTCAATACTTGGTGTCTGCAGGGTATGGTGAGCTGAAATGGCATGTGCGTTATAGGCAACAACCCAAAGGCACACCCCAATGCCTGTCCATCTCTACGTGGTGGGGGTGAGTTTGTCATCACTTCAGTACTTCACTGCTATTCCTATTTTGCATCTGTCTAACTCCTGCACTTCCAGTGCTAATACCAGCAAGCAAACATTCTGCATTGACAAATGCTTGTTTATTCTGGGATGATCCCCCCAACCGCAGGAGAAAAAACAAACCCAAACCCCTCAATCAGGTGTGCCCTTTACAATCACCTGGCAAAGGTGTGAACCCAGGCTGTGTGCCAAGGGAGGGTCACACATGGGAGACACTGCTGGAATCTGCTGTAGAACATCTGGATACCTGGGGACTTTTCAGAGACATTTGCCATAACATAGAAACATAGAATTTGACAGCAGATAAGGACCGCTTGGCCCACCTAGTCTGCCCATTTTCCTACATAACAGATAAGCTGCAGATCCTAGTTAACCAACAGCTTACTTCCTCCTACCCCCCACTAGGACTGCCTTATGTCTGTCCCATGCATTCTTGAATTCCCCCACTGTTCTCAGGGAGGCTGTTCAATGCATCCACAACCATCTCCATGAAAAAATACTTCTTCACTTTACCTCTGAGCCACCCCCCCATCTTCAAATTGTGCCCCTTTGTTCTTGCACATCTCTTTTTCTGAAAGATGCTACCCTCTTGGACTTTGTTGATTCCCTAGAGGTACTTGAAAGTGTCTATCATGTCCCCTCCCTCCCTTCTTTCCTCAAGGGTATGCATATTAAGCTGCTTTAGTCTTTCTTTGTATGTTTTTTGGTGCAGACCCTGCACCATTCTGGTGGCCCTCCTCTGGACAGCCTCCACTCTGTCTATGTCTTTGCGGAGATGGGGTCTCCAGAACTGCACACAATACTCCAGATGGGGTCTCACCAACTGTCTGTACAGAGGGATAACAACTTCCTGTTTTCAACTATTGATCCCTCTCCCTATGCATCCCAGTATGCCCCCACCCTTCCTTACTGCCTTCGCACATTGCTTGCCCTCCTTTAGGTCATCTGCAGGGCCACTGGAAAATTGCCAAAAATTTTACCCAAAAATGCAGGGATTTTCTTGCAAAAATAGCGGGAAAATTGCAGGGGTTCACTATACATCCCAACTGCCCCCTAATAAATATTTTATTGTTTGCTGCAGCATATATTGATCACATAACTTGTTAGATGAATGTATTTTCACTTGTAAATGCTTTTAATATGAAGAAAGATGTGTTTTTGAAATGCACTGTAAACTAATCATTATGTAACATATCTTCTAAAAATCAAGACATCTAAGTCATGCAGTGCTAACTAGATTTAATTCAATAATTTACAGTTAATCTGTACTGAATACATCCTGAAACAACATATTTTGCCAGTTTCTAGATGTTAAATAATGAAGCCTGTTTAAACTACTTGCTTTGGTGCAAGAACAAAATTAACAGATAAGCAGGGTGCCTAATAAAGGTCTAGTAAGAAAAATATTTATTTTGTTAAAATAATTACTGTTCTTAATCAGTACTGTAAGTACATTTTAAAATCACATGATAAAAGTATCAAATCATACCAATAGCTTTTCATTACATCATACAATAGTTTTCAATACATAATACTTTTGTTCTACTCAGTTTGCAGTGATTTTACTTGGGTTGCAATTACTTTGTCTATCTGAAGGTAACTGTTTGACTATATAGTTAACCTGTTCAGCATGATTTCAGAAATGTTTCCTTTTGTAGTTAGTGGTCAAGCTAGGTAGGCTAGTTAGTAGCTAGTGGTCAAACAGGAATTCAGCGTGTTTGCCATTCATTTGCATCACCAGGTAAGAAAAAAGGTTTGTCTCCCCATACGATGCACAGGGGTAATGCCAAACTTCACCCAACAACTAACACACCAAAATCTGGCCAATGGAAAATCATGTACACAAATGCTCACAGCCTGGGAAATAAGATCCCAGACCTGCAGGCAATAATGTCAGAGGCTAAACTGGACATAGTAGCAATTAGTGAGACGTGGTTTACCAGTAACCACACTGGGAGACTTCAGTACCTGGCTATGTATTGTTCAGAAGAGACCGAGGTGCAAAAGGGGGAGGGGTGGCCTGTATGTTAATGAAAATATCAAAGCTACAGAAATTCAGAATACACATAAGGAGCCAGAAGAACTGTGGGTCACCCTGGAAACAGGAAATGGGACAGCCATAAGAACTGTGGTTGTCTACAGGCTCCAGACCAGAGGGAGGACATAGACACATTACTGTTAGAAGATATACAAACATGACAGCTAAAGGGAGGTTCTGATAATGGGAGACTTCAACATGCCAGATATAGATTGGTCAATACCAGCAGGAACATCTGCCAGAACTAGACTCATAGTGGATTCCCTGCAGGGGAGGGCCTCAAACAACTGGTACAGCAACCCACAAGAGACAGGGCTATCCTAGATCTAGTACTGACTAACAAAGAAGGGATCACAGATCTCCAGGTAGAAGGTCACCTGGGGGCCAGTGAGCATCACATGGTATGGTATAATTTGGCTACTACATATAAATCATCCCATTCCAAGGCAAAATATGGGACTTCAGAGGAGCTGACTTTGATAAGATGGCCAACAGAGTTAAGCTAGCCCTGGCAAAAGAAAACACAGGTGAGGAGGTACAGGCAAAGTGGGCAAACATTAAGGATACAATACTTGAAGCAACATCCCATTGTGTTAGACAGAAAAGGAAGTGCAAAGAAGAAGGAAACCACTTTGGTTCTCAAATACAGTAGCAGAAAGGTCAGAGCCAAAAGGCTGGCCTTCAGGAAATATAAGGGAACACAGCGGATGAAGATAGGAGGCATACCAAACTGCCCTAAGGGAAGCAGGTAAGGCATTAAGGCAGGCAAAGTCCCAAACTGAGGAAACACTAGCACAAACAGTAAAAGAAGGTGACAAGACTTTCTATAGATACATTAGTGAAAGGAGAAAGTCCAGAGGGTGTGCTAAGCTTAATGGAGAAAAGGAGCATGTGAGGAGGAGGACCCTGTAAAGGCATCTATCCTAAATAGATACTTTTGCTCAGTATTTACTGAAGAGAAGGTAGGGCAGGGCCCACAGCTCAGCATCATGGACACAGGGGGGAGGGAGGTGAGCACTACTCCCTTCACAAAAGAAAGGGTCCTACAAGAGCTTGCTAAGCTCAGGGTGGATAAGGCAATGGGACCTGATGGCATACATCCCAGGGTACTTAAGGAGCTAAAGGAGGAACTAGCAGAGCCATTAGCAGAATTGTTTAGTGAGTCTCTGAGCACAGGAGAGGTCCCAGAAGACTGGAGAAGGGCTCATGTGATCCCGCTCCACAAGAGTGGTAGCAGGGAGGAGGCGGGGAACTACAGACCAGTCAGTCTTACCTCAGTAGTGGGCAAGATTATGGAGGCACTCCTTAAGGAAAGGATAGTGCAACACCTGGAATCCATAGGGGCACAGGATCCAAGACAGCATGGGTTTACAAAAGGAAGGTCCTGTCAAACTAATCTCATAGATTTCTTTGACTGGGTAACCAGAGTGGTGGACCAAGGGGGAGCAGTTGATGTCGCCTACCTTGACTTCAGCAAAGCTTTTGACACTGTTCCACATAGAAGATTGATAAATAAGCTAGGTAGGCTCGGGGTGGGTCAGAAGTTGGTCAACTGGGTGGCAAACTGGTTGACTGACAGAAAACAGAGAGTGGTGGTAAATGGTATACAGTCAGAAGAGATGCAAGTCACAAGTGGGTACCTCAGGGATCAGTCCTGGGGCCAGTCCTATTCAACATCTTCATTAGTGACCTCGCAGATGGACTAGAGGGTAAGGCTTGTCTGTTTGCAGATGACACCAAGATCTGCAACAGAGTAGATGATCCAGATGGGGTGGGCAGAATGAGAAGAGATCTGGATAAACTAGCAAAATGGTCAGAAGAGTGGCAACTGGGATTTAATGCAAAGAAGTGCAAAATCATGCACATAGGGAAGAGAAAACCTGAAGCCACTTATAGGCTGGGAGGTTGCTAGCAGGCACAAAGGAAGAAAGAGACTTGGGCATCATCATCACTGATGACCTAAAATCATCCAAGCAGACCTCTAAAGCAGTAGGTAAGGCTAGGGGGGTGTTAGGGTGTATTAGTAGGGGTATCACAAGTCGTAAGAGGGAGGTAATAATCCTCTGTACAAGACATTGGTTAGGCCCCATCTGGAGTACTGCATGCAGTATTGGAGGCCACACCTTCACAAGGACATTAACCAAATTGAGGCAGTCCAGAGAAGGGCAACCAAAATGGTGCAGGGACTGCATCAGAAGACATATGAGGACAGATTAACGGAGCTCAATATGTATACCCTTGAGCAAAGGAGGAGAGAGGTGATATGATCGAGACATTTAAACACCTTAAGGGCATAAACAAGGTGAAAGAGTCTAACATGTTTAAATATAAGAAAATAGCAGGACAAGAGGACACAGCATGAGATTAGAGGAGGCCGATTAAGGGGAATGTGAGGAAATTCTTTTCACAGAAAGGGTGGTAGATGCATGGAATAGCTTACCACAAGAGTGGTGGCTATGAATACAGTGCAGGGCTTCAAACAGGCATGGGATAGGCATAAGGAGCAATACAAATGACTATGAATAGATAGGTCACTGACAGAGCAAAGGCCGATGGCACATTTATAAGGTAGAAAAAGAAATGGGCAGACTGGATGGGCCTTGCGGTCCTTATCTGCCGTCAACTTCTATGTTTCTATGTTTCTATGTAGGTTTTGCATGCGAGTATGCAGTTGTGGCAGACTGACATGTAAGGAATCACTGTCACCAACCCCCTCAGAAGCACATTCAAGTTTATAATTAGCAAGGCCATCCAAACTCTTGACACATTTGAATCAAAATCCTTTCTGACTGAAAGTATTTATACAAGGAAAATCTACCCTACCACTCAAATACAAGCATTGTGGTCAAGGCTTCATTTAGGTAAATGGGGCACTTTGCACCTCTTCTCATACCTGTTGTTTCAGTCTCTGTGTCAGCAAAAAGTTCTCTGATAGTCTGCTTTAACACAGATTTTAAGTGTTCTAAGTCCACATATGCATGACCAGAGGATTTTGAAACCAAAGCAGGAAAGTCAATCACATGAAAGCAGAGTCACATTTGACCCCCTTCTCACCTCACAGTGTACTGTTTTGGTCAAATCCAAGTCTGTGTACTAAATTGTTAGTATATCTGAGTAGATTTCCGTGAGAATTTAAATATTTTTATACAATCTCAGTCAAAAATTCCATAAATGTAAGAAACTGCAAGAAATTGCAGATTTTGTGCGGAGAAGGGTGAAAATTGTGGAAATTGTGGAAAAATTATGCACACAATTTTTCAGTGGCCCTGGTCATCTGATATAATTACCCCCAGGTCCCTTTCCATTTTTACTCTTGTCAGTATCTCAGCTCCCATTGTGTACTCTTCTCCTGGGTTTTTGTTTCCCAGGTGCATTACCTTGCACTTCTTTGCATTGAATCTGAGCTGCCATACATTTGACCATTCCCCCAACCTTGCCAAGTCCCTTCTCATCCTTTCCACTCCATCTTGTGTATCAACCCTGTTGCAGATCTTTGTGTCGTCTACAAAGAGACATACTTTTCCTTCCAGTCCCTCTGCAATGTAACTTATAAAGACATTGAAAAGGACCGGTCCCACTACTGAACCCTGCGGTACCCCGCTAGTAACCCTCCTTTCTTCACTGTGGATGCCATTTACTACTACTCTTTGTGTCCTGTTGTCTAGCCATTTTTTTATTCAGGCTACCACCTGGGGACCCACTCCAAGGCTGGCTAATTTGTGTATTAATCTTTTGTGTGGGACTGTATCAAATGCCTTTGCTAAAATCAAGGTAGGCCATGTCCACAGCCCCTCCCTGGTCTACTACTTTGGTCACCCAGTCAAAGAAATCTATTAGATTCATCCGCCACGACCTTCCCATCGGGAATCCATCCTGCCTTGGGTCCTGTGCCCCACTGGCCTCTAGGTACTCAACAATTATTTCCTGCAGAAGTGATTTCATAATTTTCCCCTACCACTGAGGTCAAACTAACTGGTCTGTAGTTTCCTGCCTCTGTCCTGTTCCCACTTTTGTGAAGAGGAATCCATCTTCCCTCCTCCAGTCCTCAGGTACCACCCCATCCTCCCATGATTTGTTAAAGAGAGTAGTCAGCGGTGTCACTAGTTCTACCCTTAGTTCTTTTAGAATTCTTGGGTGAGTCCCATCAGGCCCCATTGCTTTGTCCACCTTCAATTTTATTAGTTCTTTCAGAACCCTTTCTTCTGTAAATGGACTGGTATTGACCCCCATCTTCAGAGTGTTTCTCTTGTTTGGTTTAGGTACCTCCCCCTCCTCTTCCTTTGTGAATGCTGGACAGAAATATTTGTTCAGTATCCCTGCTTTTTCACTGTCACCCTCTACCCACATTCCTTCCCCCTTATTAAGCCTCAGTATCCCTCCTTTGGTCTTTCTTTGCTCCCTAATGTATCTATAAAAGGTCTTATCCCCTTTCTTAACAGAGTTGGCTATCCTTTCTTTGGTTTGGGTCTTTGCTATTCTGACTGCCTTCCCAGCCTCTTTCTGCTTTAACTGATAAAGTTCTCTCTCCTGCTCCTTCTGTGTTTCCTTATATTTCCTGAATGCTGTCCTTTTCTCCTTAATCTTTCCTGCCACCTCTTTTGAGAACCATCACATTTTTTTCCTCCGTTGTGTTTTGTTGATTTGCTTTATGCAAAGGCTTGTTGCCTCTGTGATGGCTGTTTTGATTACTCCCCATTTTTCCTCCACCCCTCCTTCTTGCCTGTTTGCTAGTGCTTTTCTGAGGCACTCTCTCATTTTCCCAAAGTCAGCCCTCCTAAAGTCCAATACTCTTGCTTTTGTATGGCTTGATTGTATGGCTGTGTTTATCGTGAACCACACTGTTTGTTGGTTGCTTGTTCCCAGATGGCTACCCATTTCTAAATCTGAGATTCTTTCTCCATCCCCATTTGAGAGTACCAGATCCAAGATTGCTCCCTCCTGAGTGGGTTCCAATACTAGCTGTCTGAGGCATGCCCCTTGTAGGGCATCAAGAATGACCCTGCTCTTGGATGTGCCTGCAGCAAAGGTGCTCCAGTTAACATCTGGCATATTCACGTCCCCCATCAACAATATCTCCCCTTTTGCTGCCTTTCTAAGGATGTCTTCTATCATTTCCTTGTCCATTCCTTCCCCCTGAGATGGGGGTCTATATACAACCCCCATGCAGATTGTGGTGCCATTTCCTGTCTCCAGGGTGACCCAGAGTGCCTAATCTGCTCCCTGTTTACTCTTTAGCTCTGTTGCTTTGATCCCTTCCTTTACCTTGAGAGCTACTCCTCCTCCTCTTTTACCCTCCCTGTCACTCCTGTAGATTGTATATCCTGGTATGTTAACATCCCAGTCATGGTTCTCTGTGTATCATGTTTCTGCGACTGCCACAATATCCAGGCAACCCTCTTCCATCAAGGCCACTAGTTCAGGGAGCTTGTTACACAGACTACGGTAATTGGTACTCATCACCCTTTACTTTTTTATGGGCTTACCCCTTTTAGCCCCATTCCTGTCCTTACTGCCTTTGTCTTTTTTTACATTTACCTCTGTTCTGCTCCCTAATGACTTCTCTACCTTGGTGTTTACCTCACTAATTACCATGTTTTGTGGGGGGAGGCTGGGATTTCCCTGCTCCTTTTCAGTGCCTCTCCCTTGGCTAGTTTAAATGCTTGCCAATGAAGCATTTAAACCTCTCACCTAGGATCCTGGTTCTCCCCCGGACAGATGCAGACCATCGCACCAGTATAGGTCTGCATCCCTCCAGGTGGCTCCCCAGTCCCCAATGAAGCCAAAACCTTGAGCTCCACACCAGTTTTCAACCATTCATTTAATTAAATGGTTCATTGAGCCCCCCAAAAAAATTTTCTCACAAAATAAAATGTTTTTCAAGAGGTAGAGTGTGTGTTCAAGGGGTTGAACCCTCCGAAATTGCTCTTGGTAAAGAATGCAGCCAAGGAGTTAAACGAGGAGTCCCTTTTGGGAATATTGGAGCATGTCCTGAAGACTGTGGGAACATGAAAATTCAGAGAGTGACTACAGACCCAGGCACTGGTTTGAGAAACCTAACTGTTGGAACTGAGAAAGACTTATGGGCAGTTTATTTACCTGCCATGGTGACACCTGAGGGATCCCAAGAGATCTGGGTGGTGATAAGTAAAGGGAGTCCTGCCAGCCTGAAACCTCCTTCACCCTGGGGAAGATTTCAAGACCAAATTGTAACTTGCTGACTAGTGAAGGAAAGACCTTTAAGGATGTGCAGACCTTGTTGCCTCCTCATGCAACCTCTGAAGTATCTGGGCTAGCTCACCCTGCTGGTTTAGAATATTACTGACACCAACGAATTTGTTCTGGCATCATCTCCTATCCACGCTGGAGAAGATGACCTGTATTGATTATTCTGTACCGATTTTAGATGAATGGCAATGCACAGAGGCAACAAAATGCAAAAGATTGGCACAGAGCTTGAAGAACCAGCCTTGGATGCCATCCAGTCCTTGCATGCAACAGACCCAGAGGCCAAAGCTGATGAATACCTTGCTGCCCTAGATGGTTATGTTTGGAAGTACAGAATCCTATGGTGACTTGTACTGGAACTTTAAGATTACTAAGTAGTGCTGGAAGGAGCATCTCTTCTCTTACCTACACAAACTTGAGAGGGCTTTACAGAAGGTGTGCCACATGGGATTGAATCCAAAGACCTGAACAAGGTGCAACTAGAACAAGTGCTGAAGGCTGTCTGATTTTCAGAGTTACAGTTGCTAAAGTTGCACTTCAAAGAGAGGCTAGTTGATTCCCCCTCCCACCAAGTCCTGCTGTGGGAGGTTAGAGAGGCTGTGGAACAAGATGAGCAGTGGGGACCCCTGCCTGCTGCCACCACCAGTGCCCAAATGTTGGGCAGTAGGGGTTCCCTTGCGGTCACAGAGCTCTAGAGACTGATTCAAGAAATGAAAAGTGTGATAGGCAAACCTGTCATAACCAGCCCAACCCCGAGGAGATTGAGCCCTTAGTCTTCAGCATGCCTGTGTCAAGTAATGCTGTGACAATTGCCTTGTGCACTGGAGGGTGAGACTTGAATATAGTATCACTGTAGGAAGTCCACACTTAGCTTGCTGAGCTAATGAAAATGGTGGTAGGCTCCATGAACCACCAAACCCTGCCATCTCCTAGTGCCCCACCAACTAAGGAAGGGCCCATGGAACTTCTCAGATAGAACTGCTCGACAGTCAGCCTGCAGAACTGATGTTTATTGCTATGAGTGCAAGGAGGATGGGCATATCCAACATCAGTGTCAGTCAGAAAGCAACTTTCAAAGAGTCACAGACAGACTAATCTGAGAGAAGCTAACCAGCAGTACTGCCAAACCGTTAGACTTCAGCTAACCCCAATAGAGCAGGGATCCATGACACTGGTGCAACAACCTTGATTTTGACGTCCACTATAGTGCTGGGAGCCCATTGACACCCCCTGACCATGACGTGACCCCGAACCGACTGGCAACATCGTGACACACCCCACTACTATATATTTCTAACTCCACGTTGCATAGACAGTGAAATTAGATATTTACCCACTATCACCCTAAAGTGTCTCAAAGCAAAACCCCTATTGCTGCCAATTTATGTGCTGTTGGGGTTTCTCTGTGGGGGGTTCACTGTGCGGGTGTGGCTGTAGTGGCAGCATACCATAGAACAGCGTTCCGGTGCCCTGAGAAAGTCACTCACCAACAACCATTTCTTAAAGCTACTGTTTGTGTCAAAGCCAAAGCTTCAAATACTAAAGTGCACAATGTCAAGGCATTGGGACACAATTGTGGGTCCTACTGCCGATGTGGATGCTCAAGTTTATGGATGGCCCACCCACATACTGTTGGATTGTGTCTCCCAAGTCACTATTGTGTTCAAAAACTATTATGATAAGTATCTTTCTCACAAAAAGTTGGAGACTTTGGATGGTTTGGACATATGGGATCTCAGTGAAGCTTGTTACCCTCTTCTGGGCCTGATTCATGTCTGGATCGCCTTCCTGGTGAACACTGTAGGAACTCCTACTGCTGTGGAGACTTGTGCCCTGGTGTGCCCATGGACAAACACGTATGAAAAGATCCAGATTATTGTAGGAACCAATTCACATATATTTTACCACCTAAGTCAGCTGTGCAAAATATTTGAGGCCCAGCAAGGAAAAGTGCCAATGCCCCTCCATGGACTTGTTAGACAAGCCTACATTCACAAAATCATTGCCCCATCTGAGGACGAATCTGTGGAGACTGTGTGGTACTGTAAAGGGAAAGGATAAATTGTTTAATCAGGAAAGGAACACTAAGCCAGAGCTTGTTTCCAGGTGCAGCCTGGGAACACAGGGAAGTTAAGTGAATTGCTCAGACTCACTCAGTATGAAAGTGGTGATTAATGGGATTTAAAACCCAGGTCTCTACATTTGCAGATCATTGCCCTTGTCCACTATGCTATGCTGTGTCCTCTTCAGATCATTCCTGCCCTCTGTCAGGAACAATCCAAAGTGGTGTTACCCCCCCAGCAAAATGCTCTGTCAAGGGAGTAGTGCGCCTCAAGCAACCATGCCTAATTAGTTGCTGGTGTTGGATGGCCCAGAGGAAGTCAATTTTCCAGAGGAACTCTTAGTCAAACCTAGTATAGTGCTAGTTAAAGCCCATACCTATGTCAGACAACTAACTGTTAATGTAATGAATGTAACCAACTGAACAGTGACCATTCAGAGGGGGCTGACCCTCATCTGGGTCCATTATGCTGATCTGGCAGTACAAGTTCAAACGAGTGAAAACCCCATTCCAGGACAGTTAGACCCTTTATTGTTCAAGTTTCGATGCCCCTCTTTGCCTGTGGAGTGGTGGAGCAAAATTCAGAAAAAGTTGGCACAATGAACAGAAGCTTTCTCTTTGAATGAATGTACATTGGGTGTGCTGAGGGTGTGGAGCACCACATTTGGGTCACCGATGAGAGACCTTTTTGGGAAAGGTTGAGATGACTGGCCCCAGGCCAGCATAGATGATATCCTAAAGTACTTTCAGGAGACGCTGGCTGCAGGCATCATTCAAGAATCTACATGCTCCCATGCATCACCAATTGTAGTTGTGTAAAAGAAGAGTGGGGCTGTCAGAATGTCTGTGGACTAGCACTCTAAATAAAAGAATGGTACCTAACCAATACACTATGCCATGAATTCTGGATGCCCTAAATTATCTGAATGGAAGTCAATGGTTCAGTGTGATGTATTTGTGATCTGGCAACTCTCAAATCCCCATAGCCAGGCAAGATCAAGAAAAGACTGCATTCATCTACCCTCTGTAGCTCTCTGAGTTCCTCTGAATGCTGCAAGGGATCTCAGGGGGCACTGCCTCTTTCCAACAACTAATGGAGAGTGCAGTAGGAACCTGAATCTGTTGGAATGCCTTAACATAGAAACATAGAAAATGATGAAAGAAGGAGACCAAGGGTCCATCTAGTCTGCCAGTGAGATCTTGAGATCTTTTTAGAATCCAGGACCTAACTCTTCCACTATTTAATGCCCCCTACTGATTGACATTACCATGCTTGGGAAAACCCTGGAAGAACATATGAAACATGACTGTTCAAAATGCTTGACAGGCTGGAAGAGTATCTCCTTCAGCTGTCTCTTGACAAGTGCAAGTTCTTCAGGACCTCGGTCATGTATGTAAATGGAATTCGCACCAATCCCGTCAACGTTCACACAGTCACAGCCCTGCAAAAAACCACCCAACTGAGAGAACTGCTGAGTTTCCTGGGATTTGTTGGCTATTACAGCAGGTTCATTAAAGTCTACATCAAGATCGCCAAGCCTCTGCAGGACTTGACCCAAGAGAACCCTTCTGTCAATCAAAAAAGCAAGTGCTTTCCACAGTCCACTCCTGACAAAGTTTACTACCAAGTGCATGAACCATTTGGCCCCAGATGGACTAGAGTTTGTGATGAAGCATTTGAAGAGATAATCAGACAGCTAACCATTGCCCTGCTATTGGCCCATGCAGACCCAAGAAAGCCTTATGTGTTGCACACAGATGCCAGTCTCAGTGGATTGGGAGCAGTATTATACCAAGAACACCCACAAGGACTCTGCCCAGTAGCTTATGGCAGTCGCAGTTTGTCACCATCAAAACAAAAATATTGTTCCACAAGCTGGAGTGTCTAGCACTCAGATGGGCAATTATCGATCAGTTCCATGAGTACCTGTATGGGACCCACACCACAGTCTGCACTGATAACAGTCCACTCACCTATGTGCAAACAACAGCAAACTTGAATGCTGCAGGCCATCGCTGGTTGTCAGCCCTCTTGACATATGATTATTTTGTAGAATACTGCCTTGGAAAAAACAACAATGATGCTGACTTGCTATCCAAAATACTTCATCCAGGTGTACCGGGGCAGAATGGATCTGAATCCTGTAGACAGCTGTTCAAGCTTTGTGCAAAAGATATCACCAGGATGAATCACAAAACTCCAGTGAACCACCTTGCCTGGTGGACAATTTGGGTGCCCCATCCAGCTTAATACCTGTAGCCTATTGTAATGTTATGTCCCTCAGTAAATCCACTTTACCACAAATGATTTCTCATCCTGACACCTACCTGGTACTGAGAGAGTGAAACAAATTGTAAGTACATGATAGTGTGGTTTACAGAGAACCACAGAGTAACGATAGGCCAAGTCTAAAACAGTTGTGAAATAGTCACTTAAAGCCCTCCATAATGTGTTGAAATACTTAAGGGTAGAAAGAACCTTCAACCAAGTTAGAAGGAGGTTCTATTTGGCCTGGATGGGTACAGAGGAGGAGAACTACTGTAAACAGTGTATGAAACGCATCCAGCAGAAAATACTGCCCACTCGAGCAGCCCCCTTGGTAAACATTACCAGAAATGCTCCCATGGACCTGGTTTGCATTGACTTTTTGAGTTTGGAAATGGACAAAAAGAATATTATAACATCCTGGTGGTGACAGACCACTACTCCCATAATGTCCAAGCCTTTCCTGCAAAAGACCAAAGGGCACAACCATAACTAAGATTCTGGTTGAAGAATACTTTGTTCACAGGACTGCCAAAGAGAATCCATTCCAACCAGGGTTGAGATTTTGAAAGCCGACTGATCAAAGAGTTGTTGATACTATGGGGAATTAGGAAGTCCCAAACTACTCCTTACCACCTTCAGGATGACCCACAGTCAGAAAGATTCAATAGAACTTTGCTGACTGTGTTGGTCATGTTGAACCCTCACAAAAAATCAAACTGGAGTCAACAAGTAAGCATGCACATCCATGCATACAAATGTACTCCCAATGAAGCCACGTGCAATCCTCATATCTGCTCATGTTCAGAAGGGAAGTCAGGCTTCCCCTAGACCTTGCATTTAGAGTGTCATCTGATGGGGACAATTTAGAGACTTACACCAAATATGTTCAAAAAATGAAACAGCATTTGAATGATGCCTACCAGCTGGTGGCAGAGTTATCTAACAAAAGAAACCTGGCAAAGAAAATCCAATGACAAATGCCAGAGCTCACAAGTTACTCCCTGGAGATGTAGTCTTGGTTCAAATGTTGGGGTTACCTGGGAAGTATAAAACTGTAGATCGGTGGGGCAACTTTCCTTATGGAGTTCCAGAAAAACTTGTGGACTTGTCAGTGTACAGAGTTTGTTCAGAAGGGGAACTTCAGAGAAGTAAGACTCTGCACTACAACCATTTGCTCCCAAATGGACAATTTGATGTGCCATATCTGGAAAATGGCCAACTTCTCCCACAGAGAATGAAAACCAGGGGTTCTCATGGACACAAAAGCAAAACTAGTCAGTCTGTTTCCAATGTGGATAACTGTCCACCCAGACTCCTGAAAGGCCTTCATTGGAACTGGTATCAAATGCAATACACCTTTTTGATGAAGAAGACAACCTTGTTCAATATTATTCCACCGTGGACACTCCCCATCAATTAAATGCTTCTGATGAGATCTAGATGCCCAGTATGCCACCCATACAGTTAACCCCCAATGTAGAGCTTTTTGAACCTCCAACTGAACTAGAGCTTGTAAAAGATCTTGTAGAATCTGATCTAGAGCCAGACATTGTAGTTGATCCAGCTCATTCTGAAGAACCTCTTTTGGCAACAAGAGAGGAGGAATGTACCACCGCAGATGCCCATGAATCAGAACAAGTTCCATTGTGACATTCTGAAAGGCCTAAAAAAAACCTTTTGAAGTTCAGTTATGATACTTATGGTGCCCTCACTGACCTATGGTTCCATGTGGTGCACCATGGACTCCATGTCCCTCCCCAGCCACTGCCCTGTATTGTGTTCAATAGCCCTGAGGTGTAATGTTGGGATGCAGAGAGCTGGTGCATAATGGTCACACAGGAACCAATTGTCTATGTAGAAATGCTGATGTAACTGTTGTTAATTCTGTTGCAAATGTGTTGCTTGCAGTGTGGAAATAGTCTAGCTAGGAAGCATTTGTCTTGGTAGAACTATTAGTTGTTCTTGCTGCCTGGTCTATGTTTTCAGATAAACCTGGCTGGAACTCATGAAATTTCCAGGATGAGACTTCATGACCCAGTGGAGAGTGTAATCCCCTCCTTGGGAGGGGGCTTACATGGACAACTGCTGTCACTCTCATGATGTTCTGGAACTGCTGCCATTCTTGCAGCCTTCACCCTCCTTCTTGACTGCATGTGGGGCAATGGGAGAGACAGCAGATGAGCACAGACATCCTCAGTGCCTTCAGGAGCTTTTCAGAAGTGGCTACCACTACTCTTCAGATCCTGGTCCCCTGACCCTGGCAGAGGTGACCAGGAAACACCAGGACCACTGCTCCTCTTTGGCACCTCAGCACCACAAAGCCCAGCCACCATCATGGCCTGCAGTAAATGCTGCAGAGGCTCCTTCCCAGTGCTTCCAGCTTCAATGATCCTGCCAGCATGCTGACTGCAAACCAGCCACACCCACAGCCACCACTGATCGACTAGACAATAGCTGAGGAGGGACTTAAGGGGGTCAGAACACCATATGGGGTAGCTATTTAATAATAAAAAAATAATTTGGAGCACAAGGCTCCTTTGGAGAATGGCCATGACCATGACCATTTTGAAGACCCCGACCCTGACAGCTATCCAATCAGAGGGCTTGAAAGCCCTAGCTACCTCAGTAAGGGATTATGGGGGTATGATGCAATAAAGATACTCCCAAATAGACTGGTAGGCTAAAAGAGTCAATCAGATGTAAGAACAGGGCAGAAGTACTGATGGACAGCCCTGTCTGTCCAATGAGACACTGAATGGAGGGAAAGAGGTGTCTAGGATTTTCAGGAGCTCAGTGCTGTTTGAGAGGGATTGCAAGGTGTTTAGACCTGCTACTGGTGAGAAAAAATGAGAGGCCTATCCAGGCCCAAAAATCCTATGAGCTATCACGAGGGTTGATACAGAAAATCCTTTGTGACTTATCCTTTGGTTTACATTATTTAGGGACTCTTCCAAATGAGCCTTTGTGTGAAAGAAATTGATGAGAGTGTGAGACAGTGGGCCACTGCTGCATTCAAAAACTGCTGAGCTGTACTAAGTGGATACAGAGAGTTGCCTTCTGCCCAGACAGCTTCAGAGCTAGGTAAGGGTGCAGCTACTATAGCTCTTATCCAGTGGGGTAGACTGTGGGCCAGGGAGCCACAGGCACATGCCTGCGTATGGGTGTGCTCTCAATCCATGGGGAGTTGAACTGTGCAAATGCTTATGGGTTCTCAGCTCCCTGGGAACTGGGAAGCTACTGTGTAATGCTCCTGCATCATGAGAGCTGAGCCAGAAGGACTGTAGCTGGAGCGATGTGAGCCTGAAGGGCAGTGTTGCTGCAGAACATTCTAATGATTTCAAAGCTCCTGATTCATGTGGTTTGACCTGTTGCTCTGTGCTATTCCCTGCCTCATGTGAACTTCTGCATCCATGGATCACATGAGTGCTGGCATTGCTGGCTGGATCTTTGCAGTTGTCTATCTTTGGATTACAGGTTTTTGGGTTTCAATCATTCTCATTGGGAGTTTTAAGTTCTGTTTTGTGCTAGCACACTATATGGCCTGTTGGGGAGTTAACTTGCAAGATTGCTAACTTTCATCAAGTGCACCACTGAAAGAACCTGAGCAACGTAGCTACCAGGCCTGCACTGGGACTCTAGTGTAATTCCTGGGTACCCAGAGTCAAACATAGAAACACAGAATTTGACAGCAGATAAGGACTGCTTAGCACATCCAGTTTGCCCATGTCTCCCTACCTACACTATTATAATAGAAACATAGAAGTTGTCGGCAGGTGGGGACCTTATGATCTAATATGTCTGCCCTTGTTTTCCCTTGTTATAAAGTTCAATTGTGTCATACATGAATCTGTGGTTTTATTATTGGTACCATTTAAAGAGTTTATTGCAGCCTCGGTAAAATTGTTTAGTGTATTGATATATTTGGGAGTGTTTAAGGTAACTTGCGATTGCTTAACTTTTCTTTCTTTTCCAGCTGCCGGGTCTGTGTTCCAAATTTAAAGCACTGAAGTCTAGGTTTGCTGGCAAAGGCACCGAGCTTCATCTGAGCTCTTTTCTTCTACGTTGCTTGTAAGGACAGAGCAAGGAACCATATCAAAGCAAGGAAAAAGATTAAGGCTTCTTTTGGCTAGGCAGATTTACTGTGTGTTATTATTTTCTTTTGTACTCACTGGGGTTGTTACTGTTTGTTGCTAAGATTTTACTAGTTTATGTTACACTGATTCAAATTACTGTTGCAGGGTATACTTTCTGCTGCATTATTACAGGGTGTGCCTACAGGTTTATGCTTATAGATTACTGCTGTAATCTTCTCTGATTCAAATTGTTTTTTGCAAGGTATATCTTGTGTTATTGCTTTATTTTTCTCTGTAGCAAAGTGTTTTTTACAGGGTATATCTTCTGTGAAATTATTACAGGTGGTGCTTTACAGGTTTTACAGTTTTATCTATCATTAGACTATTCTTTCAGGGATACTGCATTTGTTGTTGGCTGATTGTTTCTGCTCTTGCCTCCTTGTTTCTTTTGTCCATGGTTCTTTATTTTCAGCAGGGAAAGGGCCCAGCCACCCAGACCCATCCCCAACCACCCATGCTACACTCCTTTTATAGGGTAGCACAGTCATGACATTTCCTGTAGCAAAGCAGGAAGGCGAGGATCAGAGGGGTATCCACACAGTGACCTCATTTTCAGAGGCACAAGTAATTTAACTTGTTATAACAAGTTATATGACAACAAACAAACAAAACACAAAATCAAACTTTTGATTTAATTTTCCTCCTTCTAATTACTCAGACCAGGTTATAAACCCAGCATGCCTCAAATTGTATATTCAGGAGGAAGTATATTATAAGAACCGCCCGCCATTTCCCCAACATCCAAAAAAGGCACCTTGACCTCAGAGGGTAGTTGGTTCAGGAGGTTTGCAGGTGGTTAGGAGGGGAAAATCGGGTGCCCCATGACTCAGTGCTCTCCAACGTATCACCTCCACAAACCATATAAAAACTAAAAACAGGTATCTGCCTCTATCTCTGAAATCAAATAAAGGGGCAGAGGACAATGCAGCACAAGAGCTAGCACAACAAAACTCACCCAAAACAGGGACCAAAACAAAAAAAAACAAAAAGGAAATCCAAAACACTTCTGATCATAGGAGACTCCATGATTCAGGGAGTTGATACCTACCTCCAGCCGGGGGTATTGGTCAGCTGTCTCGCAGGTACATCAGCATGGAGAGACAATGACTGCATTGCTAAAATTGTGTAGGAAGCGGGAGAAAGCATCGATGTCCTGATACATATTGGGACTAATGATCTTGCCAACCAGTCGTGGAGACCAAGGAACACCTGACCAGGCTGGGTGACAAACTGTCATCCATTTCAGCCAGCATCTCCTTCTCTAAGATCCTGCCAGTCTGAGAGGGGGAGCAGATGGACAGAAGGTCAGAGAAGGGGAGATAGGGGGAGCTGAACATGTGGCTCAAGGGCTTGTGCCAGGAAAAAGGACACAATATGTAGGTAATTGGTAACAGTTTTGGGAGCAAACATTCTTTAAATTTGATGGACTGCATCTGACTAAGGAGGGAGTCAGTGCATTGGGACAGAAATTCTATGTCTTTGCAGAATATTTAAACTAGCAAATGGGGAGATGGGTGCAGCACATGATACATCGGATGGGAAGAACACCCCAGCTAGTGGTCAAACAGAAGTTCAACATGTTTGTAGTTCATTTGTTTCACCAGGTAAAGAAAAAGGTTTGGCTCCCCATACAATGCACAGGGGAAATGCCGGACCTCACCCAACAACTAACACACCAAAATCTGGCCAAAGGAAAATCATATATACAAATGCTCACAGTCTTGGAAACAAGATCCCAGACCTGCAGGCAACAATGACAGAGTCTAAACTGGACATGGTAGACACTAGCGAGACATGGTTCACCAGTAACCACTCTTGTGCGACTTCAGTACCCAGCTATGTACTGTTCAGAAGAGACCGAGGTGCAAAAAGGGGGGGGGGGTGGAGTGGCCCTTTATGTCAATGAAAATATCAAAGCTACAGAAATTCAGAATACACACAAGGAGCCAGAAGAACTGTGGGTCACCCTGCAAACAGGAAATGGGACAGCCATACAAACTGGGGTTGTCTACAGGCCTCCAGACCAGGGAGACTACACAGACACATTACTGTTAGAAGATATATAAAACATGACAGCTAAAGGGGAGGTTCTGGTAATGGGAGACTTCAACATGGCAGATACAAATTGATCAATACCAGCAGGAACATCCACCAGAACTAGACACATAGTGGATTCCCTGCAGGGGGAAGGCCTCAAACAACTGGTACAACAACCCACAAGAGACAGGGCTATCCTAGATCTAGTACTGACTAACGGGGAAAGGATTACAGAGGCCAGTGACCATCACATGCTATGGTTCAATTTGGCTACTAGAACTAAATCATCCCAATCCAAAGCAAAAATAAGGGACTTCAGAGGCACTGACTTTGATAAGATGGCCAACATAGTTAAACTAGCCCTTGCAAAAAGAAATACAGGTGAGGGGGTACAGGAAAAGTGGGCAAGCATTAAGGATGCAGTACTTGAAACAACATCCCTTAGAGAGAAAAGCAAGAGCAAAAGAAGAAGAAGGAAACCATTTTCATTCTCAAAAACAGTAGCAGAAAACATCAGAACCGAAAGTCTGGCCTTCAGGAAATATAAGGGAATGCAGCAAGACAAAGATAGGGAGGCATATCAAACTTCCCTAAGGGAAGCAGGGAAGGCAGTAAGGTAGGCAAAGGCCCAAACCAAGGAAACACTAGTATGAACAGTAAAACAAGGGAACAAGACTTTCTATAAATACATTAGTGAAATGAGAAAGTCCAGAGGGGGTATTGCTAAGATCAAAGGGGATAAGGGGGAGTGTGAGAAGGAGGAGGACCAAGGAAAAGCATGTATCCTAAATAGATACTTCTGGCTCAGTATTTACTGAGGTGAAGGTAGGGTAGGGCCCATAGCTCAGCACCATGGACACAGGGGGGAGGGAGGTGTGCACTAGTCCCTTCACAAAAGAAAGGGTCCTACAACAGCTTGCTAAGCTCAGGGAGGACAAAGCAATGGGACCTGATGGCATACATTCGAGGGTACTAAAGGAGCTAAGGGTGGTACTAGCAGAGCCATTAGCAGAACTATTTAGTGAGTCTCTGAGCACAGGAGAGGTCCCAGAAGACTGTAGAAGGGGCCCATGTGATCTCACTCCACAACAGTGGTAGCAGGGAGGAGGCAGGGAACTACAGACCAGTCAGTCTTACCTCTGTAGTGGGCAAGATTATGGAGGCACTTCTTAAGGAAAGGATAGTGCAACACTTGGAATTCATAGGAGCACAGGCTCCAAGACAGCATGGGTTTACAACAGGGAGAGCCTGTCAAACTAATCTCATAGATTTCTTTGACTGAGTAACCAGAGGGGTGGACCAAGGGGGAGCAGTTGATGTCACCTACCTTGACTTTTGCAAAGCTTTAAAAATGTTTCCACATAGAAGATTGATTAATAAGCTGGGTAGGCTCGGGGGGGGGGAGAAGTTGGTCAACTAGGTGGTAAACTGGTTGGCCGGCAGAAAACAGAGAATGGTGGTAAATGGTATACTGTCAGAAGAGATGCAAGCACAAGTGAGGTACCTCAGGGATCATTTCTGGGGCCAGTCCTCTTCAATATATTCATTAGTGACATTGCAGATGGACTGGAGGGTAAGGTTTGTCTGTTTGCAGATGACACCAAGATCTGCAACAGAGTAGATGATCCAGATGGGGTGGGCAGAATGAGAAGAGATCTAGATAAACTGGCAAAATGGTCGGAAGAGTGGCAAATGGGGTTTAACGCAAAGCAGTGCAAGATCATGTACATAGGGAAGAGAAACTCTGATGCCACCTATAGATTGGGAGGGAAGTTGCTAGCAATCACAAGGGAAGAAAGAGACTTGGGCATCATCATCACAGATGACCTGAAATCATCCAAGCAGACCACTAAAGCAGTAGGTAAGGCTAGAGGGATATTGGGGTGTATTAGTAAGGGTATTGCAAGTCGTAAGAGGGAGATAATAATCCCTCTTTACAAGACACTGGTTAGGCCTCATCTGGAGTACTGCTTGCAGTTAGAGATGCAGCAAATTTAAAATCCACTGGCGTTATCATAATGCTATGCAAAGTGGCCACTGGAAAGTGTTCACTTCTCCTTCTCATTATGACTTTGTGTTGTCATTCCACCTTAAAGCGAAGTAAGGTGAAGTGACAACAATATAGCACCATTGTGGTTTGCCATTTATGTGGTATGCAGGTGCACCTTGGCCCCCAGGGGACACATTTGGGGACCGGTGGCCAACGCACACACATGGCAAACCACCACAAGGTGGAGTAGCAGGCTGCCACGGAAGGGGCCAGGTGTCCACCTGCTGGCCCTTCTGTGGTAGTGGCAGAGGGTGCCTTGGATGTTGAGCCTCCCCGCAGCAGCAGGAGGGCAACAGCTGCAGCTGCTCCACCACCACCACAGCCACCAGCACCACCCTCACCACCACCATCACTACCTGGCTTTCCTGCTGTAGTGGACCATGCCACAGTGCCTGCAATGCAGACAGACATTGCACTGGTGTGGGCAGCCCTTGACGAAAGCAACGAGAAAGTGGGTGCTGTGCAGCAGCAGGTGGATCAGATCCATTAAAAGTAGCTGCAGATACTGTCAGTGCTCCACCTGGTGCTGGAACACCATGGAATCCCCAATTAAGGGATTTTTTTTGGGACACCTCCCCTTCCCCCCTACTGCTGTGCTGTAGTGTTTTGTGATTTTTTTGTTTAATAATAGGCACTTGCCCTTTTGTTTTAATGCAGTGCCTAATTAATGTTGATTTTTGGTTGTGGAGTGCTTGTGGAAAAGCTGGTGTGAGCAGTGCAAGTATGATGTGCTAAATTGCATGTGTGCAGTCAGTGTTATTTCCTGTGTGTGTATGTGTGTGTGCTTGTGTGTGTATGTGTGTGTGACATCAGACATTTTGCAGCTTCTTGCAAACATGTATTGCTAACTTGTTGCAGTGTTTATGGTGTAATGAATAGTGAGCAGAATAATGTATATTTTATTGTCACCATCATCATCAGGGGACTAAGTGATACAATACTTTTTCAGAGGTGTCTGGCCAGAGTGCACCTTAGTCACATACTGCACACACAACTTTTAGGAGAGCAGGTATTTTTTGTGCTATAATCTCTGCAAAGTCATGTGTGCACTGTGAGTGACTGAGGTGCACAGTGACCTAGCACCTCTGAAAAAATATCATATCACTTTCTCCGCTGGTGCTGATGGTACCAATAAAATATACATCATGTATTCTTTGTTATCTTTATTCTTGAGATACTGCAACAAGTCACACCATATGTATGTCTGCATGAAGCTGGACAATGTCTGCACAAGCAGGAAAGAACACTGACGGCACACATGCAGTGTAGCACAACATACTTGCACTGCACAGTTATGCTTTTCGCGAAACACTTCAAATCTGATTCATGAGTCCCAACACAAAGTAAACATTACTGAGGCACCATAAATATTTTGTTTGTAAAATAGACATTAAAGAGATTCACCAGCTTACAGCATTGCACCCGATATATGAGTATATGGGCACCTTACTTCAAGGGGACTCTTCTTGCTCCACATGTCCTTACATAGCGCAATACATTTCTGTCAAAAAAGCCCCAAATTTCATTAAAGTGTGTCATGTCACAGAGGAATTCCCATTCTGAAAAGCTGGCCAAATTCTGCCCCCCGCTCTCAGCAACGTTAGGATGTGATGCCAGGGAGGGTGTGTGCTCCATTATAGTGAATGTCTGGCAGCTTTCCGAATGTTTTTTTATGTTATAATGGTCAATTTGTGGTGAAATATGTGGGCACGTTTCCAGTAACAAGAACCTTTGTCTGAATGACACTAGTGGTGGGTGCTGGAGGTGATAGCTGTGGCACATGATGACATTCCCTGTGACATCTTCCTGCATCTGGTGGTGGTGGCAGTGGCTAACATTAGTCCCAGTGGTGGTGGTCAAGGGGGGGGAAGACAAATTCATTCTCTGTGGTGGCAGTGGCTAACATCAGTCCCAGTGGTGGTGGTTGGGGGGGCAGACAAACTCATTTTCTGTGGTGGCAGTGGCTAACATAAGTCCCAGTGGTGGTGGTCCAGGGAGGCAGACAAACTCATTCTCTGTGGTGGCAGTGGCTAACATCAGTCCCAGTGGCGGTGGTCCGGGGGGCGGACAAACTCATTCTCTGTGGTGGCAGTGGCTAACATCAGTCTCAGTGGTGGTAGTCCAGGGGGCGAACAATCTCATTCTCTGTGGTGGTAGTGGCTAACATCAGTCCCGGTGGTGGTGGTCCGGGGGGAGGATAAACTCATTCTCTGGTGGCAGTGGCTAACATCAGTCCCAGTGGTGGCTGTCCGGGGGAGCGGACAAACTCATTCTCTGTGGCGGCAGAGGCTAACATCAGTCCCAGTGATGGAGGTCTGGGGGGGCAGACAAGCTCATTCTCTGTGGTGGCAGCGGCTAACATCAGTCCCGGCGGTGGGGGTGGTCTGGCTCAAGGGGGGGGCACACCACCTTTTAGCAACTTCAGTTAAAACCTGCCAACATTAACCACATCATCATCCTCATAAAGAAAGCTGCCCTCACAGTCATCTATGTCTGAAGTCTGACCACTGGGAAATTCTTTCTCCATTGTGTCATCATCTACATCAGTGGTGGGCTGTTTCAGTCAGCCACTGCCAGTGCCACCAGGATGGTCCATTTCTACATCACAAAACCACCATGAGTAGGCTGGGGTATGAATACCGAGGTTGCAGTCTGTGCTGGTATGTGCCTCTCATTCATTTTTATGAATGTTTGCAAACTAACATTAGCAGGAGAGAGGTTTGTCCGACGATCCCTGACTATTGCACCTGTTGAGCTGAATATCCTCTCAACACTTACACTGGAGGGTGGGCATGAGAGGTACTTCAGTGCTACTGCAGTCAGCTCTGACCAGTCACTGACCTTTCCACTCCAGTACAAAAGAGGATCATCAGTTATTGACAGATGCCTGTTTTCAGACAAATATGACTCAACCATTCTCTGTGCCTCACTCAGTTCAGCGGCTGATGCATCATCCTGTTTTCCGGAATAATTTATTTCACAAATCCCCCAGTTGGGACAAAGCCTCCCAAAGCAGGTTGACACCAACCACTTTGGATGACAGATCACTTGGAACTGCAGTCCCCTTCCCCTTACAGGATATGCTTGATGGTCCTCCACATACTCCTTCAGCCAGATTATGCTGCTGAGGTTTGCTGACCTTGGCACGTGACTTCTGTGCCCCATGAACAAAGAGCACCTGTTGCCCACTGACATGTTTTACCTGTTCAGGCCCTCCCTCCAGTACTGAGGCAATTCCATGTTTGTATGGTGAGTCCAGCATTGTTGATATGGCAAAGTTGTCACTACGTTGAATGCTCAAAATGTGATGATTCTGGTCGAATACTGCCAGCATGCATTTCAGCAACATACTGCTAGCACTGTCTCCGGCAACATCAAGGCCATGCTGTACATTCACCAATGTCTGCCTCAGCACCCACAGCCGTGGAATTGATTGGCTAATGGAGGCAGACTCGTCACTCACTGCCTATGTACCATATTTAAAAGGACACAAAATTGTTATCACAGAGTCCATGAGGCACCACTGCTCAGTCATCATAGACATGGAGGCCCTGGAACTGTCACGACTAGTGTGCACCACAAGATATTCTGAGATGGCTTTGTACTGTTCATACAATCTCTCTGCCATGTATAAAGTGGAGTTCCATTGGGTGACAACTTCCAGCTTCAAGTGGTGCTGAGGGAGGCTGTTTCACATCTGGAACTGCTGAAGTTGGTCACAGGCCTTCGCAGATCATGAAAAGTGAGAGTAGATATGGCGTGCAACTGTCAGCATTTCCATTACATCAGGGTGCTGCAGAAACTCCTGCACCACAAGATTTAAACAATGGGCCATGCATGGAACACGAAAAAAGCCACCATTCATGGTGCATTTCACCACATTTGACCCATTGTTATTTGCTATGAACCCAGCTCTTAGGGACAGGGGGTTCAGCCACTTGTCAGTTTCAGTCAGTACCACATCCAACATGTTTTCAACAGCGTGTGAACAGGTCACATTGTGTATAGCAATCGTTGTATGCTGTCAAATTCCTGGAAGATTGCTACCACAACACTCCACCTTACTCACTGATTATCCACACTATCAACATCACAAACAACCCCTGGCACCTATGCCCAGTGTGCAGTTATACACAGATATGAACTCCCTGCTGTTTTGCCACTTGTCCACATATCCATACTTAAATGGATGAATGGAGAGGGGGAATGTTGAAGGGCATGTCTTACTGAGTCGGACACAGTATGGAACAACTTTGGGACAGCACGGGTCGAAAAGTGTGTCCTGGATGGGACTTTCCATTTTGGACAGGCACGTGCAGCAGACCACCAGAACCCAGTATTCTCCGCAAAGGAGAAGGGCAAAAGATGAATTACCAGCATTTCAGCTACAACAACATTAAGTTCACGTGACACTGTATGATTGGGTGGGTACTTCAGCTTATGTGCAAAAACACTCAGTGACGTGGGCTGACTTAAATGTTTTACATGGGGTGTCATGACAAATGGTTCTGCTCTGCAAATGGCAGGGGGTGGAGTGTGGACGTTTGATGAAGATGGTTGCACAGGTGATGATGACAAACCCAGAAATGCAGTTATTTTGCCAGATTTGTCAACCGGGGTTGATGTACCACTTGCACTAGACATACTGCATTCACCACCACCACCACCACCAAAACTGCTACTCTCACCACCACTGGACAACATTTCAAAATCATTATGCTCCTCCTCCTCATCATGCCTGTAGTAATCCTCTGCTTTTATTTCCTTACTAGTGCACACATTTAATTTCCTACTGGACTTAACACTCATGGAAGGGGATAACATGCTCGTAATGGTTGATGATGAGGGTGAACGCCCCACTGTGGTATTAGCTGCCATCTTGTGCTGGGTCCACAGTGCCAAGTGCCTATCCTTAAGATGCATATGCTGTCCTCCTGTGCCCAGATGGCTCCCCTTTTTTACCTCGACTCACATGCACATGGCAAACCTGGCAGATTGCAACTGACTCATCATTTGCATCTTGAAGAAAAAAATCCCAAACAAGGAATTGTGATGCTCTACTTTTAACATGGCCATGATGCTGCTTATTGAACTCTGTTCTTTTAAGCACTAAAGTGGGGGGTGTGCTATGTGATTTTTTTTAGACAATGCAAACCTGGACTGCAACTGACCACCACGACTACCTATCATTATTACCAGGTCATCATCATCATCATCACCATCAACTGAAACTAGTAAATCACATGTTTTTACGGGGGGTGGGGGGGTGATCAATGCAAACAGACGCAGACTCAACCACTTTGAATTTCTTTTTCTCTGCTTCCCAACTGGGGTCAAATACATCATCATCATATTCATCAACATCACCCACATCCACGTCTTCTGCTTGGATGCTGGCATGTGGACTGCATGTTGCAACCACAACAACATCATCATCATCATCACATTCATCATCATCATCATCATCAATACCACCATCACCTGATATTTTTTCACCACACTGTGAATCACTACATGGAAAATGTGTGACATGAACCACGGTGGTCACATTGTATGCTATTATTGATGTGATCATCAGAATCCTCAGGTTCAGTTACTGGGATGTTACTGGGAAGTATGAGATCATCTACACTGCCACTCACTTGCACTGCTTCACACTCCACTATATTTTTGGACACGGTACACTGGCCAGAAATTCGAACTTGATGCAGCAATACTCATACTACCACCACCAGCAACTGCACTAACACCACCGGCTGGGACAACATCATCTTCTCCAACTATGAGTGAAGCTACTGATTAGGCGGTAAAAAAAATTGCAGGAGAAATACCTTTCCTCACATCAGCAATGCACTTCTGTGTCTGCGTACTACCATACCCACAGACCATCTTACCACTGGCAGCAGTGCCATGGCGAGAACCAGCTTTGCTTGCACATCTCTTTGTGGGCATTTTAGGGGGTCAACAACAATATTCTAAACAAATTTAGATTTTGGAACATTCACTCTGGGTGGGGGATGCTGGATGTGAAGCCAAAAAAACAACTGTGGCTTCAGCAACAGATAGAGATGCAAATTCGCAAGTGAAAACAGCACCAAACTAACCAGTGGTGCTGAGATCACAAACAATCCAATCTGGAGAGCAATTCCTTTTGCCATTGGGGTTGGGGGGCACTGACTGCAGATTTTTATGGCAGTACAAGCAGCAAAACAAAGAACAGATAGCACAATGGCAGTACAAAATCACGCAGCTGCAGTGGATAGCAAGTTCACACTGTTGCACCTTCAATTACACTGTAGCACAATAAAAGGTGTATTATTTGTCACGCAGCACCGTACACACACTCACACACACACAATTTGTCTACAATGAGTAATGGTAGCAAATTGAAAAGTTCAGTAATATGCCACGTATTGTAAACAACCTGAAATTATGAACTGCTGCACCAGATCCACACAACACACAATCAGCAAGAAAATTTCAACAATTACTGACAATATTACTGTGTGTACATTAGCACAGTCAGTTATATAACACAAATATAACCAAAAAACAAAGAACTCCCTATTTCTTCAACTTAAATCTACCAACACCACAGATACACCCCTCCCCAAAGCACACTTTCACTGTCTTTTACTACACACACTCAATGTTGTACATTAACATTCAAAATCCACACACAAACAAAAACACTTGATGATATGAGCACAGGAGGGTTTCCTACAATCGATGAACTAAAGTTGAGCAAAAAAAATTGCTCAAAAAGGCTTTTTTAACAGCTTTTAGAAGGTTTGAATCACAGACAGCTTTCAGCGCACACTGTCTCCTACAGCTTCCTACACACACTACCCCAAACAGAGGCTGTACAGATCAATATGGTGCTCATGTGACCTGAAATCCCATGAATCACTGCAAAATTCATCTTTGGAGCTTAAAAACAAGGCAAAGTGAGGTGAATTACATTGTTTTCAATGCACTTCGCCTTTAAAATTGGTGTAGTAGTGGTCTGGGAAGGCAGAGTAATGCGAAGTCATTGTTTTCAATGGACTTCGCATTCACATCATAATGGGAATTACTCCACTTTGCGTTGCGGAGCACTCCACGAATTCACCATTACTCCACGAATCACTTCACAGAGTGGATTGAGCCCACTTTGCCCACCACTACTTGCAGTACTGGAGGCTGCACCTGTACAAAATGGAGGCAGTCCAGAGAAGGGCAACCAAAATGGTGCATGTACTGCATTAGAAAACATATGAGGACAGATTAACGGAGCTCAATATGTATACCCTAGAGCAAAGGAGGGAGAGAGGTGATATGATCAAAACATTCAAACATTTTAAGGACATTAACAAGGTGAAAGAGTTTAACATGTTTCAATGTAAGAAAAATAGCAGAACAAGAGGACACAGCATGAGATTAGAGGGAGGCCGATTAAGGGGGAATGTGAGGAAGTTCTTTTTCACAGAAAGGGTGGTGGACGCATGGAACGGCCTACCTCAGGAAGTGGTGGATGTGAATACAGTGCAGGGCTTCAAACAGGCATGGGATAGTCTCCTCAATTCCTTGCAATGGCACCCTGGCCAGTACTAGGACACTTTTCCATATGGCATTGAGGTTGATGGTGGCTCCCTAAACCACTCATGAGCACTTTCAAGCTCTCAGAGAAAATCCACAATCCCACATCTGGGTGCTTTCTTCAAACCCTGGCTAAGTGCCTGAGAGAAAACCATAGGTGCCCAAACTGAACCCGGAGAGGTAAACCTGGTTACTCCAGATGGGGGGTCTCCCACCTCTTGCTCCCAAATCTATACTTGGTCATTCATTTGGTTACAACACCTTTCTTCAAACTACTGGTTGTAGATGCTCTCTCGAAATGTTTAGCACATTTAACATTCTACATTTCACTCAAGAGGTGTTCTGACTTTAAAAGTTCTGTAAGTGGCTATGTCTTTTCCCTAGACCCCCGCTGTTGCAGATGCTTCTAAGCCATACACAAACTAAACGTTCTGCATTGGCAAGTCTTCCTTTGACCCCACAGTAGGCAGATACTTTTACTCTAAACTCTGTCTCTGTGAACATTGTGTCTATTTCAGAGTGGAACTCACCAAAGGTATGCAGGTGCCCCAGGGCTTCTCTCCCACAACAGATTCTCTGGTACTCACAGAACAACTCAATTCTCAGGCAGGTACCCCCT
The DNA here is from genome assembly GCA_016271365.2 of Neoceratodus forsteri. Taxonomy (NCBI): domain Eukaryota; kingdom Metazoa; phylum Chordata; order Ceratodontiformes; family Ceratodontidae; genus Neoceratodus; species Neoceratodus forsteri. Next base: position 34,234,766 of record CM028129.1, read on the forward strand.
GTCCAGACTGGCACAGGGGATTGCCCTTGAATTCCTGAAATGCCCCCATCCGTCCGGGGATGGGGCACTGGAACAACTCTAGGAATGGTCTCACCACTTTTTTCTGGTCTCTTCTGTGTTCTTCTCTAGGGTGAGAACACACAACCCCCTCTTTCTATGGTAGCTCTATATCAGAGCTAGGATCTGAGGAGCTGCACACTGCAGCACTCCTCACTCTCTCAATGTCTCCACACAGACAGACTTGAATATCCCAACGTTCTACTGCTAACCTCCTGCAGCTAGCATTCCATTGTGGCTTATGCTGCTGCGAGAATTCTATGGTGACATCATCACTCCAGCTTAGCTGAAACTGAGAACAGAGTGAGACAGTGTGAAACCCATTTAACTGGCATCACACAAGTTGCCTTTCCCTGCCTGCCACTGGTTCTAAGTGGGATTCTAGTAACCCCTGGGAACAAGGGGGTTACACAAACTGCAATAGTTTGTCTTTGATCCAGGTGTTACAGTCATCCAGGAACAACCATCTGGGTGACTCCAACACCGTCTTGGTGACAAATTCCACAACCTCCTGTAGATATTCCCCTTTGTGTCATGGGGGCCAATACACCAAAATAATTCTGCAACCTGCACCTGGACCCCAAGGTATTCCCATGCTGCATGCATTCAAACAAAGTAGTAGAACCCACTGGGTACACAGAGAAGATTAATTCAGCTCTAAAACACATGGATAAACCCCTTCTCCTGCATTCTTTCCTCAGGTAGTACGCTATGGAGAATCTGTCTAGAACAGATGCCTCCCGAACTGGGCCTGCCTCATCTCCTAGAAATGTCTCCATAATACAAGTGAGATTAACCAAGGAAATCAAGTCCACTATAATTGCAGTCTTGTTCCTAATCAATCTTGCATTGCACAGCACTGCCCAAAGGGCACTGGCAGAGGTCGCTGGACCATTGTCTGCCAGCCCACTTGATCTGGTGGAAACCCTTAGTATGGGGATCAAACACGTCTGACCTCTCCTTAGGCCCCATTTCACCCCAGAATACCTCCTGGTCCTCACCACTCCAATATGGCTCTCCCCATCAGCAACCCTAGCATCCCGCTGTCTACCATCTCACTTCCTCCCAATACCAACCTCCCTACAGCACCTAAGTGCTGTTGATGACAAAGGGAGGTCAGTAAAAGGGTGGAGGTCAAACAGCTGTGATGCCAAATAGCTGAACCTCTGGGGCCCAAAATCTATACACAACTTCCCAACCCCCTGTCTGCACACTCCTTATAAATAATGCTACTAAAGCGCTTCTAAAATAAAAGTAAAAAAACGCCTGCTGTATTAGCTTGAAATAGAACTCTGCACACTCTTACTCTCATTCACACTAACAATTAAGTTACAGTACAAACACGTCTCATTAGTCAATCAACCTAAATAAAACCATCCAACCCCCCAACCTCCCTTTCCAAAAATAAAATAACATTTAAAAATAAAATAAACCCCAATGATAAATATTTTAAAAGTCCATGTCCACAGAAATGTTCCACAGTGGGGGAGTCTTTTCCATCTGGATACAGTTTAAATTAAGTTCAGGTGAAATCTAAAACCATTCATCCAACTAACAGAACGACAGCTGAGAAAGAGTCAATGCCCCCACCCCACCCCAGCTGTCTCACCATTGCTAAGGGGAAACATGGACAAGCACAAAATGAAAGAGGTCCTTTTAAAACAGATGCTATCAACAGTTGTTCGCTCACAGAATGGCTGGGAGTCCTAAATCCAGTCAGGGTTTTAACATTGGTTCATCGGAAACAGAGCAGCAAGTACAGCACTGGCAGTAACACCCTTCCAGAGCAGACAGCTTGTTCAAGTCCTGAGGCTACCAGGACTTTGGAAACTCATAGGCTTCAGCCAACATCCACTGAAGCTATTTTGCCCAGTTCCTTCCCACAGGCCATACAGTCACGGCATTGGCAAACGATGCAAAAAATCCATCTGCAGCTAATCCAATCTCCAAGATCCTGAGCAAAGATCTGAAACTGCTCAGCACACACAGAACTCCTGTCCAACCATCAGAGTCTTAATAGTCCATGAACCCAGTCAAAGACCACCTTTGGTTGAAACATCAGTTGATATGGGTGCCCTTGAGTGGAGGAGCCCATATTTTTACTCCTGATTCTTGAGAATAAAATAAAACTGCTGGATTTATTTGCACAGAAAAAGTGTACAGCAGATTCTTTAGGCTGGGTGACTTCAGTGACCTGTTTTGTTCTGTCCATCTCTTTCTGGTCACGCTGAACCAGGACTCTGCAGGTGGCTCTTACTGTTTCTACAGACATGAAGCTACTAGCCCTGGTGCTTGTTGAGCTTGCAATTCCCTCAATGAAGATTTTCATCTTGTCCTTGCAGTTCTCCAGTTCCCTGACATCTGGAAAGCCTCTATAGTTACACCTGTTCTAAGAAGTGGAGACCTCTCAAAAATGACCAACTATAGGCCAATCTCTATCCTCTCCCCCTTGTAGAAGGCACTGGAAAAAACTGCATCATGCCAACTAATCTCACAGTCAAACAAATACTGTACAATCTGATCTGTAAACAACAACACGGCTTTAGGAAACTACACAGCACTGGAATAGCTCTCACTGAGTACACCAACCACCTGCATGATGCCCTGGACAAAGGGCACTTGGTTGGTGCCACGTACATTGACTTGTCGAAAGCCTTTAACCTCATTAACCACCCTCTACTGTTGGGCAAGCTCTCTGCTCTGGGTATCTCCTCTGAAAGTCCAAAGAAAACCAGCACTCAAGCCTGATGAAGAGTCAAAAATACAGGTCAAAACAAAAGTAAATGGCTTAGGAATACCATTTTAATGCAGTGCAAAATACACCGTGACCAACATTAAAATGGTATTCCTAAGCCATTTACTTTTGTTTTGACCTGTATTTTTGACTCTTCATCAGGCTTGAGTGCTGGTTTTCTTTAGACTTTCTTCACTTGTGGGTTAGCAACCCTAAATACAGCACCTTTCAAATTTCTGTAAGCCGGTCGCAGCACGTTTGTGTGGTTTTGTGTATCTCCTCTGAAACCATGGCTTGGTTTTGTTGTTACCGCACAGAGCAGTCACAGAGAGTAAAGATTGATGGAGTGCTTTCTAACACTAAATGTTTCATGGTTGGGTTCCCTAAGGGGTCTATACTTGGTCTGCTTCTCTTTGGACTATTAATTAACAAACTCCCTGAAGCCTACCCCCACTTAAAGATGTCACTTTACAGAGATGATGTAGTGATTTTCAATAGTAGCCCACAGCTCGATGATCTTTATCATGACATGAAATCAAGCTTTAAATCTATGGAAGACTGGTTTGAGAACATTGGCCTCTATGCACAAACGGGTGGAAGGTATGCACCATAGGCATGTACCCTGCCCACAGAGCTCCATGCCTGCAGACAGGTGTGCACCTGGTGGCATGCACGACTACCGGCTACCTGTGCATGGCCCGGCTCCCACGGTGTGCAGGTTTGCATGGGGTGGACCGGTGCAGAGTTGTGTTCCCAAGTGGGCTGCCAATTGAATACCCTGCCTGGGACCCAGAGTGAATTTCCCCTTCAGGATGGTGCAGGACTGGGATTGTGCATCGGTCACAATAATTTCTCATAGCCATAGATGTACCCACGGGCCATATGGGTGCCCGATGATGGTAGAGGCCCCCCCAATGCCTGCCCCAAAGGCATCCCCAAGTGAAAGGAGCACATCCACCCCAACCCCAGCATGGGGCAACACCCACCCCAGACCCCCAATGCCCACATTCTGACCACAAACAGAGTGGTGCCCCATCCCCAGCAGTGAGCCCCTCCCTGCACACAGTGGGGAACCAGCTCTGGCCTGGGACAGTGGTACCCCCACTTGCACACAGCCAAGAACCCCCCTGCCACATCAACCACACCACCCCCTGGCTATGCCCAATGAACACCTCCCCCACCACCTGCACCAGGGAGAGGGCTTATATTTGCAGGGGGGGTCTCCAAGCTACAGGGATGGGGGCCTTTTTGTGTTGGGGAGAGTGCTGGGGTCTGGTTGCCATGGCAGGAGGGACTCTGTGGGTGCACAGGCATGGCTATGTATGGCCATTATGGCAGGATCCTCCCTGGTGTATCCTACCCACCCCTACCCCCCATGTGTTGCACTGCACATCTTTGTGCATGGCATGTAGTGCAGACATACACCCTTCTTATCCCTGAATTGCTATTTGCACGGCAGGTGGATCAGGTTTCTAGGGGCTGCACACTCCATTTGGTGCATCCCCATTGGGGGCACAATGGGTGTGGAGTGGCTATGTTCCACAGATATGCAGCACATAACCACTCCACGCAGTAGTGCATAGGGTCCAATAAACTTGTTCAAAACAAAAAAAAGACTAAGATAATACTGTTCCTCAGGTCTCACGAAAAAAAAATATTCCCTCCCTTGGTTATCTAAAGTTCACTTGGTGCTACCCTTGAACAGGTCAAATCATTTAAATATCTAGGCGTCACCCTGGATGACACCCTTTCTTATGCTAACCATGTTGACAACATCACAAATCTGGCCCACATAAAATTAGGGGCGCACTTTCTACAATGTTGAAATTCTATTGCTGAAGCTAGATGCCTGGCAGTCTCAAGTTCATTCCTCCCCCTCATTGACTAAGGTCTATCTATTGAGCTATCTGTGACTCAGTACTTGGCAGGGTAAAAATAGTCATCAACAAAGCCTGCCAGTTCACAAGTGGGGCTGATAGACTTACACATACTTGCTCCTTGTATGCACGTACCAACTGGCTCCCTTTGCAGGATAGGCTGAAATTCCAGTCCTGTCTGCTGGTTAAAAAAGCCCTCTTGGGCCTCACCCCATCTGCAATTGGGGACTTCTTCTGCCTGGTCAACATGAACTACACCACAAGGAGTATGACCAGACATGTCCTGCAATTCCCCTTTCACAAAACTAGTCAGGGTAGATGAACATTTTCTATCCAAGCCACACGGTGGTGTAATGAACTCCCTGAATCCATAGTGGACCTCCCCAAATTTGCACCATTTAAGAATTCCCATAGAAAGGAACTTGCACTAAAATCTGCTTGCCATTGTTTTTTTTTGACCACTTACCTCTGTATAATGATACATGTTGATAGCCCTCTGCCAAATCTCTATGCTGATACACCTTGACCTGTCTGCATTTGACCTGGCTCCCCTTGAGCTGATGAAATCTTGCCAATTTATCTATTTGTCACTAATGTGGTTTATCTGTCTCAGTGTTTTGTGTATCTGTTTGTAACGGATGTGGAACCTTTGGAAAAGATCACTTGTGCTCAAAGGTATTACCTGATTCTCAAATAAATAAATAAATGTTATGCTGCATCAAATCTACTACTCGGTGTAAAGCATTTGGGGATGCCTGTTATGTTGCATCAAATCTACTACTCGGTGTAAAGCATTTGGGGATGCATGATATGTTGCATCAAATCTACTTCTCGGTGTAAAGCATTTGGGGATGCATGTTATGTTGCATCAAATCTACTTCTCGGTGTAAAGCATTTTGGGTTGCATGTTATGTTGCATCAAAGCTACTTCTCGGTGTAAAGCATTTGGGGATGCATGTTATGCTGCACCAGATTGTAATGTATTGCTGTGTTGTAACCAGGGCTCTTTACGAGATTGAGACACTTTCTTTTTTCTGTACACAGTCTAGTAGAGCCTGTCAGGATGCAATGCAGTGTCACAAATTCCTGCACAACAAAAGGGATTAACTGACATTGAAATTGTACTGTTTGCTGCAAAAACCTTGGAGAATGTTGTAGTATTTGGTTTAGTACGCACCGTAAGGTATTTTTGTTTTTAAAGAAAAGAGGTTTAATATTCAGGTGGGCTGCCTATGCACCTAGACAATTTTATTTCATAACATACTTTGGTACTATATTTTATAGAAAAGTGTTGGGAAGTGGCAACTCCTACCCCAAAGCTATGCCTTCTGGATCCACTTGCTTAATCACCCCCATTGCTTGGAATGTCCTTCTGATTGTGTTAAATTAGCTAGAGAATGTTCAGAGCTAACCTATTACATGCATTAACAATACTTATTGTACGTATTTGAACTGCAGAAGTAGGTCAAGGCATGGATGACTGTATTTGAATTAATGTGATATGTGAATGATTCCTACAACACATTTGAAAATGAGATATTTGCTATCAAGCAGATTAACCTAGTGAAACGAAGGTACATTGAACAAAGCATACAGATCTCCCAGTCTGTTTGCCTCTCACAAAAATGAAATAATCCTCACTGTTATATAAATGTATCTTGTTGAAGGAAAATGATAAACCTCAGTACAAGGTACATTACATTTTTGTGAAACAAAAGTGCTGTGCCTTGCAATAAAAGACTGGTCACATTCAAACAGGAAAAGAATGTGACTCCTGTGGTGCAGTTACTGGGTTCACACCCCTGCTGGGTGACAGTACAGGTCAAAACTGGTTGAGGGGTTTGGGTTTCCTTGTTCTTCTGCAGTAGGGAAGGGGGGGTTCATCCCAGCAAAAATAATAAGTAGTGTGATGAATTCACCCACAGAGAATAAGTGGGCCAGATGTTGTGTGCAATTCCTACCCAGCTCCCTACACTGGATGGGACCACACCTGGGGGACCACAACAACAGTTATTACCTTTACCAATAAACACTCCAATCAGCTCATACAAACTGAGGGCACGCACAGGAATGGAATTCAAACAATTAACAGAAACATAGAAACATAGAAGTTGACAGCAGATAAGGACTGCAAGGCCCATCCAGTCTGCACATTTTTTCTACCTTATGAATGTGCCATAGGCTTGTACTCTGTCAATGGCCTAACTATTCATACTCATCTGTATTGCTCCCTTAAGCCTATCCCATTGAATCTTAGCTGCCACATCCTTGGAGAATCCCATCCTGGTTTGAACATTTCAATTATTGCTTCCAGTGTCCTAGGAGTGTGTGGTATTTAATTTTCCAGTAACAACCAACAAGGAAACAGTCATACATAAATAGTATGAAACAAATATGAGGTATATGTACTGTACTACAAACTATAACACATTAATACAGGGGGATCTGGAGGCTCTGGAAAGGTGGTCTAGAAAGTGGAAGCTGAGGTTTAATGCAGGGATGTCCAAGATACTGCACCTGGGAGCCAGAAACCCGGGCCAAGTGTACATCCTGGGGAAGGGGGGATGCTACAAATCTCAGTGGCTGAGAGGGACCTGGGGGTGGTGATGGATGTCAAGATGAAGAACTCTGAGACTTATAGGAGGGCAGTGGCCAAGGCCAACAGGTTGCTGGGATGCATCGCTAGGGGAATCACCTTGAGAAGGAGGGAAGTGATACTCCCTCTGTATAACTGCTTGGCGAAGCCGCACCTTGAGTACTGCATGCAGTTTTGGACATCACACTTAAAGAGGGACATTGAACTCCTGGAGAGGGTCCAGAGGAGGACAACCAAAATGATCTGGGGTTTGGGGACAGGATCTATGGGGAGAGGCTCGAAGAGCTAATATGTACACATTGAAAGAGAGAAGGGACCGGGGGGGGGGACATGATAGAGGTCTTCAGGTACATAAAGGGAGTAATTATGGGAGGAGCAGTCAGGGTGCTCTGAAGGAAGGGGGCAACTAGAGGGCATGGGTGGAAGCTGGAGAGGTGAGATTCAGGGGAGAAAGGAGGAGGTGCTACTTCACTGAGGTGGTGGTGGAGCCATGGAATGCGCTGCCCAGGGGACTGGTGGAGGTATAGATGGTGGAGAGGTTCAAGAGGGGGTGGGACAGGTACAGGGGAAGGGTTCTGGAAGCAAAGTACTGTGCATTGAGAATATCTGGTACTGGGAAGGGAGAAACCAGAGAGGGCGAGGGGGGGCAGCAAGGTCAGATCCCAGGGTGGGGGCTGACCAAATGAGCAGACAAGAAAGACCATTAGGCCTATTCTTCTGGCATTTTAGTACAGCATGTTAGTATGTAATACAGCGTGTGCAAAACTTGGAAAACACTTGTTGCATATTTCTATAAGACTTCTAAATACAGTGGTTAAACACTGGCGTTCATAAGTCATCCAACAGACTAACCCCGTAGATACTATTCTTAGTGTAAGAAAACAGTTTTGAAAGAATTTAGCCTAATGGCTCACCTCTCCTGTAATTATCATAGGATCTGAGGTGGAAAAAAACAGAAACTCTCCTAAAAGGAACTGAGGAATCAGTGGATTAGGGCATGTGCTAAAACCTCCAAGTAGGGGTGTTGCCAGGTGGGATGGATGGGACAGAACAGAGGTGAGAGTGTAAATAGGCATCCCATTTCTTACTATACCTGGACATATGTTTGAGACTGGAGTAGGAAAGACGCTCAAAGATGGCCAATCTAGTGACTGCTGCATGCCAAGCCAGTATGGGGGGGTTGCCTCCACTTCATGAGCATTGCTCTTTTAGCTTCCATGAAGGCTGTCATCACCCAGCTCTTTAATGGAGCAGAGAATGGGTCTAGTGGAGAGGTGTCCCCTAGCAGCAGAAGAGAGGACATGGATGAAATTCTTTGGCCTACTACTCTGGAGCAGTCCTCAAGGATTGCTGACCAAAAATGAGATACTGAAGGACTTTTCCATAATACATGGAGCAAGTTAACTGGGATATGTTGATAACACCAACATTTTGCATGTTGAAGGAGGCCCATAGTCTGTAGCCTTGCTGGTGTTTGGTACCAGCGCAGGAGGCTTTTTCTATGTAGAAGCTTACTTCTAGATTCTCTGTACCCTAGAGGAGCATGCTTTTGGCACTGGGTCCAGTTCTCTGAAGAGATGGGAGCCTGAATATCTTATTCCCACTTAATTCTACAATCTTCAATGATGTCCGGTTGAGTGTCCCTCAGCAGACAATAAATTCTGCCGGCAACCCCTCTTTGTTTCCCTGGCTTAGTCAGACTGCCTAGCCACTCCCATTTCTGCTCACCCCTCAGGGATACTTTGAAAACTCGGATGGCATCTCAGAGTTGGAGATATCTCCAGAATTCCTTTTTTGGGAGCAGATATTTCTCCTGTAGTTGCAAGGACAGCAGCACCTCCGTGTCTGGCAAGAAGAGAGCTCCAATTAACCATATGCCTTTACTTTGCCAGGAAAGCCAATGTAGAGGTTCCTCACCTACCTGGATTTGGGAGTCCCCCCAGAGAGGGGTGAGCACGAATGGTGGTACCCTCGCAGCCTTGGGAGTATGTGTTTAAGACATACAGGATCACCAGATGCTTCATATTTCCTGCAGGATCGGAGTTTATATAGCTGCTGAGGATCTGTCTGCTCATAAGAGGGAGTTGAGCCACTTGCCTCCTGATCAGTGACATTGCAGATGGACTGATGGTAAGGTGTGTCTGTTTGCAGATGACACCAAGATCTGCAACAGAGTAGATGATCCAGATGGGGTGAGCAGAATGAGAAGAGATCTGGATGAACTAGCAAAATGGTCAGAAGAGTGGCAATTGGGGTTTAATGCAAAGAAGTGCAAGATCATGCACATAGGGAAGAGAAACCCTGAAGCCACCTATATGTTGGGCGGGGTGTTGCCGGAAATCACAAGGGAAGAAAGAGACTTGGGAATCATCAACTCACACATGACCTGAAATCATGCAAGCAGACCACTAAAGCAGTAGGTAAGGCTAGAGGGATGTTGGGGTGTATTAGTTAGGGTATCACAAGTTGTAAGAGGGAGGTAATAATCCATCTTTACAAGACACTGGTTAGGCCCCATCTGGAGTACTGTGTGCAGTACTGGAGGCCACACCTGTACCAGGACATTAACAAAATACAGGCACTGCAGAGAAGAGCAACCAAAATGTTGCAGGGACTGCATCAGAAAACATATGAGGACAGATTAATGGAGCTCAATATATATATATATATATATATATATATATATATATATAGAGTAAAAACTCCTTTTAATGCATCCGTTAGGGTTGTTCCACAGTGACAAAAGTGAGAAATTCAGTAGGTTGAAACCCTTTGCCTCAGCCCACCCCAACTGGAATCGGTGTGCATTGGGGTCATCAGCCTAACTGTCACCCATCACATGTGGAAAGAAGCTGAGGAATAGGAGAATGGGGTGACAGTTGGGACCGATGACTCCAACGCACTCGATTCCAGTTGGGGGTGGGCTGAGGGTGCAAGGGGCTTCAACCCTAACATCGAATTTCCTTGCTTTTGTCGCTGTGGAACAACCCTAACTGATGCATTAAACAGAGTTTTTTTACCTCTAATTTCCCTTCTTTTTGAGAATGATAATGAGAAATAGTGAATGTAATGCGATGGTGGGAGCACGGGGCCCAAAGACAAGTAATGTAGCGGCAGGAGAGCAGGGCCCTGTGGGCCCCGCGCTCCCGCCATGTGATGTCTTGTCACACAGTAACATTGTGCCCGCAAACGCAAATAGTAATGCGCATGGTGATGCAAAGCGAAACAGAAAGAGAAACAGTACTGTAGACAGAAATGTTAAGAACAACGCAACCGCAAATGAAAATGCAAAGGGTAGCGCACATAGTGGCATAAACGTGAACGGTAAGTGAACCGGGTACGGAACTGCAAGCAGAAACGGTAATGGTAACAGTAATGTAAGCGCACAGGTTGGTTTTACCCAAAAGCTGTATGGAGAAAGACAGTGCGTACAAAGAATGTATGCAAATTAATGACTCTAGGAACACAAAAATGAGGACTTGGAATACTAAATTGCTTATATCTCAGTAACCGTATGACACAGAAAAAAAATTTAAAAGTCATATGAATTATCACTTTCCTGGCTAGTTTTGAACTTAGCCCTGAGTAGGGGGCTAAGATATTTTTCGACAAAGTCTGTATCTCACACCGTTTCTAGACATCGGGCCCTGAAAGGCGCGAAGCTGCATTGTAATGTTATCCAAAGGAAAAACAGAAGTCCCACTGCCATAACTTTGCCTCCTGTAATATTTTCACCAAACCACTGTAAGACACATCTGTGGGATGCTGGCTGTGTTCCCGCAAATTTCAGCCCAAAAGACCAAACCGTTATGTTGCAGCAGGGCGCCAACGATTGCTGCAATGCGTCAGATCGCCATAATGTTATCCTATGGGAAAAGCGTCAACTTTGGTACCGTAACTTTGCCGCTGTGTAATATTTTTCAACAAAATACTGAAAGGCACATCTTAGAATTTCCAGAAAGCGCATTCGATATCGCAGATCACGCTATTAACTCCGCAGTCGCGTATTCATCAGTAATCCTGGCAGGTCCTATGGTGTATGGTTTTGATTGTGTATTCCAGATTTCAGGTAACGTCAAACGGTTGCAAGTTATTATGGTGCAATATTTTGGTTTAATATAGTCGGCTCCTCACTAACTATGGTAGCAACTACTGTGCTACCATAATATATATATATATATATATAGTTAGGTTGAGGAGCCATTTCTATGTTAAACCACAAAATTTTGCACCTTAATAACTTTGCAAACCGCTTGACGGATTTGCCTGAAATTTGGAATACATGATCAAAACCATAGGCTCTTGGATCTGCCAAGTTTCAGACCGGTCAGATATACAGCTGTGGAGTTATTGGCATGATCTGCGTGCACATTTACTTTTTTCTGGAATTCTACGGTCGTATATGACAGGTCGCATGGTTTACGCTGATCGCCCTAAAATTCAGGAACATGCGCCAGGGTCCCTCCGTGTGCCTTTCAAGATTTGGTAAAAAATATTTAACAGTTTAAAAGTTATTCAAAAACAATTTCCGTATAAGTCAATGGGAAAAGTTAACAAAAAGTTCGACAGTGTCGCAAATGCATTTTTACTTTCGCAAATGGCCCTGTTACTTTCGAAAATCCACCATTTTGTTTTCAATTAGTGATCAGAAAAATGCTTGGCATTTAAATTTGGAACTCTCTAGCAACCTAATTCTTTTTGTATTCACCTAGTCAGACCCTGAGAATGCTAGCCATGTCTTTATTTTGGGGTAAAACACCCCAGAAATGTTTTTCAAATTTATAGAAAAAGTACTTTCGCAAAGTACTTTCATGCTCATGAAAGTGTCACAAATATTGGCGAAAGCTTTCGCAAATTGCGACCGTAGTTTTCTAGTCTGTGGGAAAATGACAGCAATTCTTTGGCACTGCGCTGCAAAAGAACGGTTGGGTGTTTTGGGCTGAAATTTGGAGGGAACACAGCTGATATCTCACAGATGTGCTTTTCAGTGCTGTGTTGAAAAAATATTACAAGGCAGGAAAGTTACAGCACTCCAAAGTTGATGGGTTTTCCCATAGGATAACATTACAGCGCCATACGCATTACAGGAATCCTTTGGCACCTTGCTGCAAAATAACGGTTTGGTCTTTTTTCCTGAAATTTGGAAGGAACACAGCCAACAGCCCACAGATGTGCCTTTCAGTAGTTTGGTGAAAAAATATTACAGGGAGGCAAAGTTATGGTGCTCCAAACTCTCTTTTTTCCCATAGGATAACATTATGGCGTCTTTCCAGGGCCCGTATCTCGGAAATGGTGCGAGATACGGACTTTTTGTCGGAAAAGTGCTTAGGGGGCTAAGTACAAAACTAGCCAGGACAGTCATAAATCATATGACTTTTACATTTTTTTTCTACGTCATACGGTTCCTGAGATATAACCTATTTCGTATTCCTAGTCCTCATTTTCTGCTTCGATACCCATTATTATGCATACATTCTTTGTACTCACTGTCTTTCTCTATGCAGGTTTTGGGGAAAACCAGCCTGTGCGCTTACATTACTGTTACCATTGCCCTTTCCGCTTGTGGTTCCATACCCGTTTCACTTACCATTTACGTCTTCGCCACCATGTCCGTTATCCTTTTCGTTTTTATTTGCGCTTGCGTTTCTATTATTTTTTGCCATTTGTGTCTACAGTACTGTTTCTCTTTCTGTTTCACTTTGCATCACCATGCCCATTAACATTTCCGTTTGCAGGCACCATGTTACTATGTGACAACACATTACATGGCAGACCGCTCCTCGCCTACGCCACTCATGTGCAGCATCTTTCTGTTCTCATTCGCACTTGCATTACCATGTGTGCCACTGTTAGCGCTTCTGTTTGCATTGCTGTTCCTGTTACTATGCCTCAAGAATCCAGAGTGGGGGCCCTCTGGGCCTCTAGGCCCCACTGCTGCATTACATTCACTATTTCTCGTTATCATTCTCAAAAGAAGGGAAATTAGAGGCAAAAACTCTGTTTAATGCATTAGTTAGGGTTGTTCCACAGCGACAAAAGTGAGGAAATTCAGTGTTAGGGTTGAAACCCCCCTTGACCCCCTGCCCCCCCCAACCGGCATTGGGGTGTGCATTGGGGTCGTCGGTCCTAACTCTCACCCCATTCTCCTATACTTCCACTGCTTTACACATGTGATGGGGTGAGAGTTAGCTGATGACCCCAATGCACACCCCAGTGCTAGTTGGGGGTGGACAGGAGGTCCAAGGTTTTTTTTTAACCCTAACACCGAATTTCCTCACTTTTGTCGCTGTGGAACAACCCTAACTAATGCATTAAATGGAGTTTTTTGCCTCTAATATATATATATATATATATATATATATATATATATACACACACACACACCCTAGAGCAAAGGAAGGAGAAAGGTGATATGATTGATACATTCAAACATCTTAAGGGCATTAACAAGGTGAAAGAGTCTAACATGTTTCAGTATAAGAAAAATAGCAGGGCAAGCTGACACAGCATGAGATTAGAGGGAGGCCGATTAAGGGATAATGTGAGGCAGTTCTTTTCCACAGAAAAGGTGGTAGATGCATGGAATGGCCTGCCTCAGGAAGTGGTGGATTTGAATACATTGCAGGGTTCAAACAGGAATGGAATAGGCATAAGGGAGCAATACAGATGGGTATGAATAGATAGGCCATTGACAGCATAAAGAACTATGGCACATTCATAAGGTAGAAAAAAATGGGCAGATTGTATGGGCCTTGCGGTCCTTATCTGCCATCAACTTCTATGTTTCTATATATCAGTCTCTAGAGACACCCAGGTAGGGGTGATGGGGGTCTTGGGTAGAAACCACTTGGTGGCTTGAGTCATCCTGTAAGCCAGGCCCACTCCACCTCTAGACCAGTGTGTCCTCAACCTAGTTCTCTTGAAGCGAGAGGCTTTACTCTCCCAAAGAAAACCTGATGTCAATTTGTCCAGGCTTTTAAAAATTTTTTGAGGTATCTGTATCGGAAAGTTGCAGAACAAGTACGAGATCTTGGAAAGGGTGAATATCCTCAGCGTTTCTACCTTACTTTATAATGATAGTTTTAGCTTAAGCCATCTTTGCATCTCAGCAGTAAGTGAGGCCAGTAGTGGGGTACAGTTTGCATCCACCAGGATTTTCCATAAGGTTGTTATGGTTATACCCAGAAAAGAGAAACCCTGTGGTGCCCAAACTATTGCAGTGCCCTGTAAGCAGGCCTTTGTGCATGGAATGTTCAGGGGATAGAGGGTGGGTTTCTTCTGATTAATCCTTAACCCTGAGAAAGATGCAAATTCTTGAAGCATGGCCAGTACTTGGGGGAGGGATTATACAAGGTTTGTGAGGGTAAGAAGCAGGTCGTCGGCATATGAACTGACCAAGTGCTGCTTACCATGCACCCCTATGCCTTCTATTTCTGGAGACAATATAAATTTCCTCACCAGAGGGTCTAGTGCTATTAAAAAAAGCAGAGGGGAAAGGGGGCATCCCTGATGGGTGCCTCTTCTTACTGCGAAGGGGGAGGAGAGATTTCTATTAGTTAAATTTTGGCCATAGGAGCGTTATAGAGTGTGGCTATCCAGGTTCAGAAACAAGTGCCAAAGCTATACATTTCAAGTGCATAGTGGAGATAACTCCATTCCACGGAGTCAAAGGCTTTGGAAAAATCAACTGCCAGGGTAGCAATTGGTGTGGTGGCTTGCCATTTAATGTTCTGCAGGTATGGAGTTTGTGTGCCCTGCTCTTACCTTTACTGAACCCAGCTTGAGACGGATGTATCAATCAGGGAAAGACCCTCTCAAGTCTATTAGCAAGCACTTTAGTCATTAGCATGGTGTCTACTGAGATCAGAGAGATGGGGTGATAGTTGGCACAATCCAGAGGTTCTTCAAAGTGATAATAGCTTCATTTAGAGTGGGGGGGGCTTCACTTGCTGATGTGCTTCTTGTAGGGCGGACAGCAGAGGGGAAAGATATCTTTTCCAACAAAAGTTAGTAGATTTCCACTCTCATATCATCTACTCCTGGGGCTGTTTTCAGCTTTTGTAGTGTGATAGGGTCCTCCAGAAGCCGATTGTCTTCCAGTGTCAGATGTGAAAGAGAAATGGAGCCCAGGAAGTCCTTCATCATAGCAATTAACTTTGAATCCCTTATTGAAGTCTTAGAGCTGTAGAGCTCTTGGTAGAACAGCCTTATCATTTCATTAATAATCTGTGGGTCACAGACCGTTGTCCCAGCCTTATCCCCCATGGCATGGATCTGAGAGGAGGCTTTCTGCTTCCTCAGGTAGTAGGCTAGGAGTTTATCTCCGTTATCACCCACCTTCTAAAATGTATGTTTAGCTCTAAGGAGCTGCCATTCAGCTGTGTGCTGCAGGAGAGTGTTAATCCAATATTTCAGCCCTAAACAGTTTTTCAGAAATGCTCTGTACTGCAAGGGATCCAGCATGCCTTGACCAGGCCACGGACCCCTCAATTTCTGGAACCTAAACAGTTTTTCAGAAATCCTCTGTACAGCAAGGGATCCAGCGTGCCTTGACCAGGCCACGGACCCATCAATTTCTGGAACCTAAACAGTTTTTCAGAAATCCTCTGTACTGCAAGGGATCCAGCGTGCCTTGATCAGGCCACAGACCCCTCAATTTCTGGAACCTCAACAGTTTTTCAGAAATCCTCTGTACTGCAAGGTACTAGCCCTGACTTTTGGATTTGGTACCAGTGGAAGCTGATTTCCAAGTGGCCCATACTATCTCCTGCTGAACACACCTCTAACTACTGTATCTCCCTCTGTGTCTCCAGTTGAATTTATGTGCTAGGGTTTAATAATTTGTTTAATCCTTACAGTCATTTTAAGTTCTGAGTTGATATTAGAAGTGAATTTAGAGCTTTTTTTTTTTTGACTTTTCCATTAGCAGATTATATCCTCTCACCACTAGAGGGCTATATCTCTTTCTCTTTATCTAGTACGTAAGCCATGTGGGCTCTCTCGGCCTTTCTCTTGCCTCTCCTCCTCCTCCTCCTTGCCCTGGCCCCCCTCTTCTCTCTCTCTCTGGTCCTAGCCACCCCCACCCCACCCCACCCCGCCACCCTACTCTGGTTTCCACTGCTACTCCAAGGAACTCTCCACTTCCACTCGAGACTTGTGCTTGGTGCACCGTTTGGATATTCCTGGTTACTTAACCCGACCACTACTCTCAACAAGGGTGGCCACCTCTCTACACTGTACCACCTTGCAGTTCATATGGGACACCGCCTGGAACCTTGCAACTTCTACTCCAGGAAACAACAATCAAAACTATCTCTCAAAGAACTGCGACTCTGCTCCTTAAAACTCCTACTCCTCCTCCTTCTCATCTCAGGCAGCGTCCATCCCAATCCTGGCCCTAGAAGCTCAGGCCACACACAAACTCCAGGTGCCCTTATCCTTGCAACCATTAATATCTGCAGCCTACTACCAAAGCTGGATGCACTCCAAGCCTTCGTATGACAACACAACCCTGACATCCTTGCAGTGGTGGAAACTTGGCTGACACCTAAAGTTCCTGACTCAGCAGTAACAATACAGGGTTACAATGTTCACGGGCTGGACCGGATATCCAAAAAAGGCAGTGGTTGCGCAATCTATATCAAAGACTCCCTGTCTTGGCACCCTGTAGCAACTCCATCACTTTCTGCCTCAGCCCAGATTCTGCCAATAAAAATCATCCTAGGTCCCAACCATAAAGCTCTGACTATTGTCTCCATATACATCCCACCCAGGGACCCTAAACATGGATTCAACGATGTCCTAAACTTTATCAACTCACATCCTCCCGAAACTGAACTTATTCTTCTAGGGAATTTCAACATAAACTGGTTAGCATCGGGTGCCAGTGCCTATAAAGGCTCCATCTCAGCTGCTAACCTCACGCAAATGGTAAACTCCCCTACTAGGATTAACTACAAGACTGGCACCAGTACCCTCTTGGATTGGGTCCTCACCACTCACCTCACAAGGATTTCTCGTACGACCATTCTCCCAGACTCACTCAGTGACCACTCCCCAGTCATGTGTGCATGGTCTAACAAATTCCTTAAGCTCCCTCCCAAAATTATCGCTAGCAGAGTCCTTCCTCATGGAAAACTTCCACATCTCAAACAACACCTGCTTCTACAAGACTGGCTACCCATCTATGAAGCAACAGATGTTAACTTGGCTCTTGATCACTTCATCTCAATTTTCAACAAAGCCTGTGAACTCTTTGCCCCTGCTAAAAGGTGCAAAACAAAGTCTCTCTCTAACCCATGGGTCACCGCAGCTCTTCTCTCACAGCTGAAACTAAGGGATCACCTCTGGGCAGTTGCCAGGGCCACTGGCAAACAACTGGATATCCAAAATTACAAACAAGCATGAAATGCCTGCACAAAAGCCATACGGCTAATGAAATCCACCTATTACAAAGATGTTCTCACCAATACATGGGGAAATGGTCGTGCTTTCTGGGACAATATCAAGGATGTCACAGAGAAGCAGCCAAAAACCTCTTCGGCCATGTTAATGGTTGATGGATCCTCAACCCTTGACCCCAAGGTGATCACAAACATCTTTAACATGGCTTTTTCAGTCCTCAGTGCTGTTCTACCCCATGACTTTTTCGAAAACAGGGCCTACTCCCCAAATACCTCAGCCCCTCAGTCTAACCATCCCCTCTTCTGCTTCAGGAAGGTAAGGCTGAATGAAGCTCGCCACTATATTACTGCAGCTATCTCTAAATCTAGATCTAATGGCGACACCCTGGACTTAAGCTTCTGTTGCTCACCCTCGATGAGGTAATTCATCCATTAAAAAAACTAAACCTCTCTCTCAGCTGTGGAAAATTCCCAGACCTATGGAAAACAGCCACCGTGACACCCATCCATAAAAGTGGGACAAGACAATTACTCAAATTATCACCCTATCCATACCTTTCACTCTCTAAGGCATGGCGCATCGTGGCTGATCAACTTACCGACCACTTGGATAATACAATATACCTTATCCACAACAACACAGCTTCCAGAAAGGTCACAGCACCACCACAGCCCTTCTTGAGTTCACTGGAGCTTTGCACAAATCCCTTGACAACAGCCTTCTCACAGGGGCCGTTTTCATCGACCTCTCCAAGGCCTTCAATACAGTTCACCATGGATTATTAATACACCAACTACTGAATGCAGGGCTATCACCTGACTCTTCTCTCTGGTTTAAAAGCTACTTAGAAAAATGGTCACAGAGAGTAAAAATTGCGGACGCTCTTTCTAACACCCTGCCTGTTCGCTCGGATGTCCCACAGGGATCCATACTGGGACCCCTTCTTTTTAGCCTTTTCTTAAACTCCCTCCCTTACCACTGCTCTGAGCAGATCATACTATATGCTGATGATGCTGTTGTATTCTCCACTCACAAAGATCCTGCAACTCTTCAACACAACCTTCAACTTGGTTTCAGTTCTGTAGAGACATGGTTTCTTAATCATAAACTGGTCCTCAATGACAAGAAAACCAAATCTATGCTCTTCTGCAGCTCTCATAACCCACACAAGCTACACCACTTGGCTATCTCCACCACCCAGGGGAACACTCTAGATCAGGTGGCGTCCTTCAAATACTTAGGGATACAGCTTGACCCTAATCTCTCCTATGGACTTCATGTAGATAATGTAGCTAGAGCTGCTAATACACAGCTTGGTCTCCTCTAAAAACACAGACCACACCTCACGCCAGAAGCTTTGAAGGTTGCAGTCCTGAGCTCTGTGATCTCTGTAATAGACCATGGTCTCATCATTTATGGCTCGGCCACAACCACAACCCTTAGATGCCTCTCAACTACCTTAAATAAAGCATGTCGGCTCATCACTGGTGCTCACTGTCTCACCCACACATGTGATCTGTACACTCAGACCGGCTGGCTCCATCTATCAAACCACATAAAGTTTCTCACCTGCTCCATGGTGAAAAAAATCTACCTTGGCCTTGCACCTTCTGGGGTCTCAACTCTGTTACAACACCGAATTAACAAATGGTGCCTTAGGAGATCCACGCTACAGCTACGAAAAGTCCCCACTGTCACACTTCACAGGACAACGCTCTTTTGCTTATCGAGTGCCACTCTGGTTCAATGGCCTCAGCCCAACCATCTCCTCTGCCCCAACTATTGGCATGTTTAAAACTAGGCTCAGGACTATCTCGCTACCAACAGCTCCTGTGACTGCCCAACTTAACCTTGTTCCTCCACTTCCCTTTCTGCTCTAGTTGTCCCCCTCCCTCCCCTCCTCACTGGATTCTACCCTCACATCTTGGTATACCCAATGCTGCACTTTTCACCCTCTTGCCACCCTTCCTACATTCCTTCTCCCCTCTACCCTCTTCCCTCTCCCTATGACTCTGGCACTTCTTATCTGTTGTCTATTTTCTCTGACAAATGCCGCTGGCTGCCATGTTACAATGCTACCCTTGAACTGTATTAATCTGTACTCTGTTTGCAATGTCCACATTGTTGTAATGCCTGTCTTGATGTTCCCCATAATTTGTATTTCTCTGATGTGGAACCTTTGTAAAAGAGCCATGGCTCAAAAGTATTTGTAATCCTAGACTTGATAATTAAATAAATAAATAAATAAATAGATAAATAAATAAATAAATAAATACAAACCCTGTGATTGAGAAGATTAGGGTGATGGAGGGGCTGGGGGTTCCTTTGAACTGTTCTTCCAGTCTGGATAAGTCCTGCTGTAACTGATCCAGCTCCTCCCATTGTTTTTTGTTTTGGGAGGTGGTGTAGGATATA
Source organism: Neoceratodus forsteri (assembly GCA_016271365.2). Lineage (NCBI taxonomy): Eukaryota > Metazoa > Chordata > Ceratodontiformes > Ceratodontidae > Neoceratodus > Neoceratodus forsteri. The sequence goes on from CM028129.1 coordinate 34,254,849, forward strand.
ATGCATCTCTGCAAGAATGCTTTGTAAGCCTCCCACACCATGCCAACCCCTACCTCTCCTGTGGAGTTGGTCTGGAAGAAGGCATTAGCTTCTGTCTGCATTCAGGTGCAGAATGTCTTGTCTCTAAGCAGAAGTGGGTTACAGCTCCACTTGGGAGAAGAAGGTTGGCTATCTGGGGGGAGGTAATACAGAGTAGTGGGGTCATGGTCTGAAATAAGTATATTCTTAATGGTTGGACCGTGGATACCCTGTGCTGCTGCCCCATATGCCAACAAGAAGTCAATTACACTGTGTGTGCCATGGATGGGAGAGAAAAATGTAGAGTCTCTCCCTGAGGGATTGTCCCTGTGCCAGGGATCAATCATTCCCCATTCCTCCAGTATGGCTATCAGTGCCGCCTTCATCTTGGGGTGTGTGTCAGGGGTAGGGTGTGACATCTAAAAAGATATCTGCCACCCATATTAAAGTCTCCATCTATTAACATGGGGATAGCTTCATCCCTTGTTTTGACACCCACTAAAGCCTGGCTGATTTGGGGGAGAAAATCTTGGCTGTCCTGATTGGAGCCTTATATATTCCCTACCACTATCTTCCCCCCTGGGAAGGAGAAACTGGCAACCACCCACCACCTCTCCTTATCCACCTTCATATTTCTTTGACTCGGGGCAAGACTTATGTATCAAGATAGCTGCACCCCTCCCTTAGAAGAGGCAGAGCTATGTATCATCCGACCCACCCAATGTTTTTTAAGCCACATAACCATCCTGGCATTTAGGTATGTCTCCTGAAGCAGTGCCACATCCATGTGGAGAGATTTCAGGTGTTGCAGTACCTTGGTTCTCTTTACCAGGTGGTTGAGTCTGTTTACATTCTAGGAGACATACTTCCACCCCTGTTGCATGCTGTTGGCAAAATTATCCAACTATTAACTCCCAAGTCCACTTACCTCACGGAGACTCCAACCGCTGGTCTAGCTTCTAAAGCCAGACAAGGAGCAGGTTTCACCAGTGGTGAGGTTAAGTGAGACCAGTTTCCAAAATAGTGGGGTCGGCACTGGCGTTTGACTTGTGGCTGCAAAATGGAGAAAGGTACAACACAGAAAAAATGTAGATAAAGAATTGTTAAACACCACTGTAACTGTATGAACCCAGAGAATAAAGTGAAGTAATTAGTTAAAACCTCTTCACTTGGCTAAAATCTGCAATTAATAGTATTAATTAGTAATACTCCATACATTAACTACAAATACAGAGCCAAGAGTCAGCTAAACAACAAATCCAAAATAATCAAAGAAATATCTGGGATGATATATACCCCCCAGATTGGCCAGGGGACCACCTCCTAAGTTGCTAAGCTGCTAATGCCAGGTAGTACAGCACAGAACAGAAGTGATATCACAAAGGGAGCTAAAGGTAATGCACCAAGAGAAACAGAGGTATAAAAACCTACATGTTTCAGCTGCGCTGCCTTAGTGCCTGATGGGGAGGTAAAAGTATTTTTTTATATGTGGTATCTGTCCTACCCTGGACCTTAACTTGAAGGTCAGGTGTGTCATATTCAAGATAACTGAGGGGGGAGTGAGAACTACGCTGCCCCCTGTAGCAGCTTACTAGCTGTGGATGTGGATTATACAATGCAAATCTCTATGTAAGGAGAGGGCCCTCCCTCACCTAAAATAGTCAAAACATAGGCAAGTCCCCCCCATGGCATGAAGGAGGGGGAAAGCTGAGAAAGTGGTATTGGGATGGGATAAAAGAGGTGTAGGAGGGCCAACCCGAAAGCAAGGCTATCAAGACAGAGGTGCATTTTTTCTGCCTGGGGCCAGGTGAGAGTAGTTGGGAGGGGGAGAGTGGTATCTCTCTGCCATACTCCTATGCTATGAACCTTTGTTAATGTCCCTCTAAGGATATGGGGGAGAGGCAAGCTGAGTGCCCACCTCAATCTCCATTGTGAGATGTCCCCTGTAGGTAATGGGTTGCTTAGCACCGCCACAGAGAGTACAAGGTAATAGAGAGAAGGTATGGTACGGTAGAGGGAGGGAGGGGCATTGAGCCCATCTGCTGGTTATAGATTCATATAGTAGTGGGGGGGCATCTCCATGGTAGGCATCATCCCCTGGAAGCCCTCCATATTGCAGGTCCCATTACTTCACCTTGTTCATTCCACAAGTAATACCTGTGGCAGTAAAGACAGGTGAGGAGCAGGACACTAGGCTATATTTGATTCTTGACCCCAGTGATGTGCTCCTCCCCGGTGGGCCAGGTAGAGGGGGAGAGCCATTAGGGGCAGAGCATGCCACATGATGCTCAGAAGTAGTGGAAAAGGTGTAACAGGGTCCTGTTAGGCAGAAAATAAAAAGTTTAAAAAAGGAGAGAAAGTCAAGATGCCCCCGCTTGTTTTCATTTTCACTCTCTCCTGTCTACTTCTCTAAATTCCTATATATACTAATTTTCTTGTCAGGGTGGCCAACCTGGCAATTCTTAAAGCTTTACTTTTCCTTGTTACCCAATCTTGCTTGTACATCTTGATAATTGTTATGTAGTCAGTTAATGTAGAGGGCTTTAAAAAAAGAAAACATATGTGCCCTTAAAAGCATTTGGTTTAAAAATCTTCCCTGCTCTCTTCTGGTTTCTGGTTTCTGAAGAGGATTTGCATCGTATAAAAACTGAAAAGAAAATATCTTGTTGTTTAGAAGTGCTTAGCGCTATGTGAATCAGCTGTAGTAATCCCCCAGCGCAGTGTATGCACGTTTATGATGCCTATGTGCACACACTAGTGAAGAAACCCCGCGTACGATCATACAGGAAAAGAGCAGCCAAAATTAGTAGCTGACAGAGAGAAATAGCAACCGCTTGTTGCGATTTAGCCCAGGACTGGCTAGGTGAAGTATGCAGCTGGAGAAAAAGTCGAAAGGATGGAACAGCATATGGTTGCTAAGGAGCAGTGCTAAGCTCCCTAGCAAGTAACCCTGAAGTCCTGTTCTGGTGCTCGCTCCAAGGAAATAAAAAGGAGCTGAATTTATGCAAGGACACTGAGGGCATAAAGAAGTAAGCCTTGCAGTGTCTATATTCATTCAAAAAGGGGCTGTAATTACTTAAAGAAGGTGCTGCCTTTCTGTTAAAAGGCTAAAAAACGAACAGCTGTTGGCTGAGAATTGCAGCCATTGGGGAACAAAAGAAGGAATTCCATATTTGTTAAATAAACACAGTGCAATCTCTGTTAGCTAGAATTACAGTATGTAAACAGGAGATTAATGTGTTTTAAAAATTAAAACTGTTTTATTTTCTTTGGGTTTTGCACTAGAACATCAAACTGGCTATTTATTTAAGATTCTAGATTCTTTATATTTAATATTTAGGTTACTTCTCTTTTCTCTATTATGGTTTACTTACCTGTGTAAAGTCATCTGGGAAGCCCTTCTTATAGGTTTGGCAGCCCACGAAAAGGCTGCCTTTATAGCAACCAAAAGGAGGTGACGTCAAAGAGAAGATGGAGCCAATTTCAATCTCCGCCCCTTCTGAGTACTATAAGGACTCCACTAGAAGACCTTGTCAGATAGGGAGAGGAAGGAGACTGGTCAGTACCTTCTGGTCAGATGAAGGAATGAAAGTGTGAGTGCCTACACACTAGCTTGAAAATATTGTTTACAGAAAACAGCAGGGAGTCTGACTCCAAGACTTACCTGGATTAATTTTTTTGTTTATTTTTCTTTGGTGAAAGTTAACCTATTTCTTTTCTGTATATACTTTTTATTTTATTTTTGAAAATAACATGATAAACGCTTTATCAGCTTTTTTTATGCACTTCATTTTGTGACTGTTGTCTGTTATTGAACCCACCTGCTTATTTCAAGGAATTTTTATGGGGGAGGGAGGGATGAGGTATCAGTCCAATAATTCTGCAGCTTACTATAAGCCTCAGAAACTAAAACAAAGCACTAAAGAAAAACAAACTCTGGCCAGAGCCAATAGGGCTGCAGGAGAGGAATGTGGGTCATCCTTAGGATACGAGGAGGCTCATAAAGTTACAACTGGCAATAAACGTAATGAAAAGTATAACATCAGACCTGGTATTAACTACCCACAAGGTATATTTTCAACAGTTGTTTAGTAGAGAAAAGTATTAAAAAAAAACTTTACATATAGACCACAATAACAGTAAATATAAATATATATCAAGTCCATTTTGTGCTTGTTGGGGTGAAGCACTGAGGATATAAAATGTTTCGTTGTTCATCCATATATATTTTCCTTCTCTTGAGAGACATTTTCTCTTGCACTGAGGATTTAATGAACTCTGCGATACAAAGTATAAATATCAGGCATGTATTCTAAAAAACAATAAAAAACAGGACATTATTATATCAGATGCTCATTTAGTCATAATCATACAGTGGCAGCCATAGAAAAGTGTCTCAGTACTGAGGTATACCTAGAAGTTTCTCAGTACTGAGGTACAGTATACCTGGGTATACTGAGGCAGAATGAGGCAAACTCTTATTATAGTCAATGCAAATTGCAACTTGAGTGCCTCAGTGGTACCTCAGTGGTACCTTGAGGTAGGCAACTTTTAGATAACTACCACTATAATAAAATAAAAAAAAACACTTCTGTTGCAAAGTATGCCTGCCATCTTTATATACAGGAAATAAAGTTTGTCTATAGAAATCATTCACACCTGGGCTATAGGGAGCCCCCAAGGTATAGATTCATTATGGCTGAGCATCTGAGAGAATAATGTCCTACTTTTTATCTAATGATTTAGAATAGATTCCTGATATTTGGAATCATTGTACTGAAGAGTTCATTGGTTCCAGAGTTCTAAAGAAAATGTCTCTCAAGAGAAGTGATATATAAATGAATACCTGTCAATGTTATATCCTCATTGCTTTACTCCAACATCCACAAAATGGATTTCCATATGGTTTATATCTCCTGATATTGTAGTTTATGTGCAAAGCTTTTTTATATAACTACATGCACTAACCAACTGTGAAAATATGCCATTTGGGTAGTTTAAACCAGGTTTGATATACTTTTTATTACCTTAATTGCCAGTTGTAATTTTATAAGTGCCTCCTCGTATCCTGAGGATGCATCATATTCATTGTTTCAAATTTTTTATTTATACACATCACTGGTGGTAGATAATATAATAGCCAGTTACAACAGCTCAACAAATATAGCATAAGGAAAAAACAGTGATGTCCGAATGGCATACCTCAGACAGAGACAGGGATTAAGCAGTGCTGTGCAGTAAGCGCTACCCAGGCCGCTGTCCATAGTACTAAGAAGAAGACAAGGGCTGGGAAATTGAAAATGGTGGATGAGCTGCTCCCATGGCAGAGAGGACTGAGATATGGAACTGCTTGACCACAGTGGCGGTGGAGATCAGGGACCTAATCCTGGCATTCAAAATGTTGTTTTTCTCCCCTAATCCAACTCCAACTCAGAGTTGATTATTTTAGTTAAGGGGGTGGGGGGGGCAAAGTCCTCAGTAAGATAAGTGTTTGGACTGGTAGCAGTTGTCAGTGTGCTTTGTGACCAGTACCAGTGGCATTGCCTTTACTTGCTGCATTTGTTCCTGACACTGTTCTGCATAGTGCTGCATGGAAGGTGCTGTTATTGACAGCACTGTTCATACATGTGCTATTCAGACCCAGTGACAGATACTATTAGGGCATTTCTGCATTAAGTTACTAACTCTGATAAAATTCTGCTTCTGGAGTGAAAAGTTAGTTGTTTTTTGCTCCAATTTGGCATAGCATTGCTCCTTGATACTCACTGAATTTTGTTGTTTTGAGGCAGTATAGTGCAGTGGGTTAAGGCTCTGAGCTGGAGATCTGGGTTTGAATCCCACAGCCACCTAGGTGCATACTGTGTGATCCTGAGTAAGTCACTTAACTTCCTTTTGCTCCCAGGTCGCATCTGGAAACAGGCTTCGGCTTAGTGTGCTACTGCTGGTTAAACAATGTTCTCTCTCTCTCTCTCTCTTATTATTCATCCTATGAATTCCCATATGCTTTTCTATTAAGTGGGTTAAAGTTTTACTGCTGACTATGGAATAACACTGTTTTTTTATTTGATGTACAAGTGGCAAGTACACAAATGTGCAATAGTACAATGAATAACAGGGAACAATGCTACAGTAGACTAATGCAGAAAACAACTAACGTTTCTTTCTCAAACATCACTGGAGATGGGCTCCCATGGTCTGCTTACTTTTTTTCATTGACTGTTGGACCAGGGGGCTGGGCACCTAGTGTTAGAATAGAGGGTTGGCAGCACTGAGTTTGCCTGTCATTGTTTGCTTACTTTTTTTTCATTTACTGTCAGACTCTAGGTTTAGGGACTTGGTGTCAGAACTGGGGAAGTCTGGTGGCAACAGGGTTTTGCAGCAAGTGGCTACTTGCTTTCATTTTAGGTTCCTTTTTTTTTTAATTTTATTACAACTGGATTACAAGTACCTTTGAGCCAGGCTCTTTTACAAAGGTTCCGCATCAGAGAACAAATACAATACAAGTTACAGAAATAGGAACAAAACAATAAATAGGTTGGCATATTAGGTAACAATGGTAGATCAATACAATAGCTAGAATAAGCAGAATGTATACATGGGAACATAGAGTAACAGAGGGATAAGTAGGAGGGAGGGTGGAAGATGAAGATAAACGTGAGAAGCGAAGTTGGAGAGGGCAGGAATTGCAGCCAAAGGGCATGGTCATCAACTGGGAGCAGGCTGAAACTAGTCAACAAAAAGGGAAAGATCATTGAGGGCTCAGAATTGGAGGGGGAAAAGGGGGGAGAGTCAGGAGTGGTGAAAAGAAAGAAGAAATAAAAAAGTAACATAGAGGAAAAGGAGGGGGTGGAGATGTGGTAGGTGATGGTGGGAACAAAAATGAGAGGGCTGAGGAGATCATAGGCAGCATTCACAGGAGCTAGAATTAGTAAGGTGGAGGTGGAGTTTATGTTTGAATGAGCCAAGGGTGGTAGTGGAGGAGATGTCAGGATTGAGCACATTTAACCAGCTAGGCGCTCTGAAGGCAAAGGATCTTTGGCCCTGAGAGGTGCGATGGCGGGGAACCTGAAGGAGCTGCTATTCAGAGCCCCTGGTGTTATGTGGCTTTAGTCTAGAACTAAGCAGTACTTGGACTCCAGGTGGAGCGAGGCCCATGGTTACTTTCTTTGCCATAAATCAGGTTTGGTATTTTATGTGATTTGAAAGTTGAAGCCAGCCAGATCAGGCATACAGGTCACATGTATGAGTGAGACGATGAGCACCAGAGATAAGCCTGCAGGCCTTGTTAAGTGATGTTGAAATTCGTCTCAGGGCAGAGGCAGAGGAAGAGCCATAGATTATAAGACCATAATCAATGATGGAGACCACCGAGCTTTGGATGGTAATCTTCAGTGCTTCTGCAGTAAGGTGTTGTCTATGTCAGTAAAGTAGGCCTAGGCGCATATTTGCTGATGTGGCAACATTGTCTATGTGTGCCCCATAGGAGAGATTGAGTCCAGGGATATAACTCTAGGTATTTGAACGACTGCACTTGCTCAAGGATGTTGCCATTGCTGGTAGAGATAGCTAAGGGATGAGATCTATGCCTATTTTGAGAGCTGTTAAAGAGCATTACTTTGTTTTTTTTATGATTGAGGACAAGCTTATGAAGAATTAACCAGTTTTTCACTACGGCAAAGCCTTGCTGAAGATTGGTCTGCAGGAGCACAGGGTCCTTGTGGGAGGAGAAGATAACAGCATCATCAGCATAGAGGATAATCTGTTCAGTGCAAGATTTCAGGAGCTTGTTAAGAAAAAGGCTGCAGAGTAATGGACCCAGGATGGATCCCTGAAGGACTCCAGATCGGACTGGTCTGAGGTCCGTGAATGTCCCAACAATTTTGACTCATTGAGATCTGTTTTGCAGATAACTGTTGAACCATGAGACAGTGTCAGGAGAGAGTCCTAAATGCTGAAGTTGTTGGATCAGCAGACGATGGTGGACTGTGTCGAAGGCCTTGGTCAGAGCTACAAATACTGCCCTGGTTAAGTGACCCATATCCAATGTGCCGTGCAGTGCTCCAGTGAACTCCAGTAATGCAGAAAAGGTGCTATGATCTTTTCTGAAGCCATGTTGTTGTGGGCATAAGAGATTGTGTTTGTCCAGGTAGTCCATGAGTTGGTTGGATACTATGCGTTCGAGTGCCTTGGAGAGAGGTGGTCGTATCAAAATAGGTCGATAATTCACATGGCAGGTCTTATCCCTGCTTTTGTTGACTGGAGTAACTGTAGCCACCTTCCATTTGTCAGGGAACTGACCAGTGCTAAGGGAGAGATTGAGAATGTGTGTTAATGGGACTAGAACCTCATCCATAGTGAGGGTTAGGAGTTTTAGATCTAGCTAGTCTCCACTTAATCTTGACTTTGAAATTGCTTTGGTGATGTGTGTTCGGGCATCTTGCAGGTTAATTTCTTTGAAGTGAAAGGGTGGGAGAGTGGCAGGAGGATCATTGTGGATAGCGTGGGTAGGGTCAAGGAAAAAATCCAGGAGAAGGACGCTGCTGAGATCAGTAAATGCATCATTAAAGGTGTTCGCAATGACCAGAGGATCAAGGGTGATGGCCTCATCAACCTTTAGCATGGTTGGGGAGGATTTAATTTGTTTCCCTGTAACTTCTTTGATATTCTTCCAGAAATCTGACCTCTTTCCCCAGAAGTTTGAGAGATCTTCTTTGTAGCAGGCATTTTTCAGTAGTCGTATAGATTTAGTGCAGTTATTGCGGGCGCATTTGTAGTTCTGCATGTCATGCTGGGCACCAGAGTCTCTAGCCAGGGCCCAAAGGTGGTCTTGAGTCTTTAGTTGGGCAAGTAGCTCGCCAGTTAGCCACGGGTTGCAGAGTGCTTTGACTTTTTGTATTTTAAGTGGGGCGTAGGTGTCATAATCCACGTTGAAGGAGGAAATAAAGAGGTCAAGAGCTGTGTTGACATCAGTTGAGAGGAAAATGGGAGACCAATCAAACCCACTGAGGTAAGATTTAAGGTGTCTTAGCTGTCCACGTGCAGTGCAGCCAATTAAAGGTGTCAGATGTCCTTGAGGGAGAGTGGTACTCACAGTGTGAGGTACCTAGGTGGCGATATTGGGTGTCTAGCTGGAAGATGGGGAGAGAGATGGGTGGCAGGCTCCAGGGAGATAGGAAAGGTGAAGTAGTGAGGCAAGGATAGTAAGAGAAAACAGCATATTGATGGAGGTAGACATGATTAGAGAGAGAAATTTCAAGTGTGGCTGTGCAAAGCCCAGAATGCGAGAGAAAGTGTTGAAAATACAGGGGAGGGGGAGGTATAGAGGAGAAAAGAGGGCAGACTCAGGATGACTGCAACCTAGGATGGACCAATGGGATAGAGGCAGGGAGGGAAAAGAGAGGGGAGAGGTGGAGCTAGAGTCTATTTAATAAAGGCAGAAGGTGGGGGAAGGGTGGGCGAAAATTTAGGCAGCAGACAGATGAGCTCCAGGGGACTGTACCAAGCAGTTCAAATCTCCAGGAGCTGAAGCCAGTCAGGGAGAGATGGACTGCTGAATTTGCCTATTATTTCAGGCACCATCCACCAACTGGGTTCATGGCTAGCAAGCTGGACTGGAGCTGCTTTCCTGAAGCATACCTGGAATCTTGCTCTTGAGGGCAGGCTGGATGTACCCTGTGGCTGGCAGTACTCAGCACCAGACCACTAGTGCAGAAGATGGAGTCCCCCTCAAGGAATCCTAAAGAGAAAAGAAGAGGGGGGAAATCAGCTTATATGTACCAACAGAACAAAAGCTTCAGAGTTTGGGAGGCAGGTTAAAGAAGGAGACAAAAGAATTCTATAACAAGGTGAGAAATTAAGGGTGCTAAGTTAGCCAGAGAGGGAGAGACTGGCTATGGGAGTGGCAGGTATTAAGCACCAGCAGTGTCACCAGTATACAGAGGAAAAGGCTAGTGGGGTTGGGGGGTAGATGGGAGAAAGAGCAATTAAGCAGTTAGACAAAGCAGTTTTTAACTTCAAACTTTGTTACTACTTAAATAGCTTAAGGCAGTTGAAACACTCCAAAAATGCTATAGTTTCCTACTCTTAATTATTCAAAAGAGGGGTTGTAGTTCCCTACACTAGCAATTCAAATTCAGCAGTGGGCACAAAGACACATCACAGATTTAGTTGCAGAGGTTAGGAAAAAAGAAATTTAGGCAGCAGACAGATGAGCTCCAGGGGACCATGCCAAGCAGTTCAAATCTCCAGGAGTTGAATCCAGTCAGGGAGAGATGGACTGCTGAATCTGCCTATAATTTAAGGCACCATTCACCAACTGGGTTCACGGCTAGCAAGCTGGACTGGAACTGCTTTCCTGAAGCGTTCCTGGAATCTTGCTCTTGAGGGCAGGCTGGGGTGCACCCTGTGGCTGGCTGCGCACAGCACCAGACCACTAGTGAAAAAGATGGAGTCCCCCTCAGGGAATCCTGAAGAGAGTTTACCACCCTACCCCATAATTGGGCCCCCAGTGTTGGGGCAGTGAGTGGTACTGTGGCTTGGCTCCTGGTGACTGCCTAGCTGCCTGAATCAGGAGTCACCCTGCATACCATGCTCACCAAACCAGAACTACATTGTCATTGCTTGCAGAAGCCTCCCCCAACCCAGTAGTACAGTTAACTTTAAAAGAGCTGTACTATGCTGTGCTTTTTTCATAAAATACTAGAGCACAGTCTGGTCAGTAATAAGAGAGTGTAGCACCAGCTAGCAACTGTGCCCAGCCAGTAACTGCAGAACAGACTCAAGTAAAAGTCTTGCCAGCAGCAGAAACAGTCAAGAAAGAAACTGCCTACAGAACCAGAGTAACAGGGTTCAGATTGTGCCTTTTTGTTAAGGTAAATGGATGGATTTATTTGAACATGACTCAGTACTGTGGGGAGAGGAGGGGAAAGACTCAAAATGGAGACTGCATGGCCCTCAATCTCCTGGCCAACCACTGCTGGTGGCTGATCAATTTAGGACCATTTTGGTAGGTGGATACCAGCTGTATAGGGCTGGGATGGTCATTTCTTCTTGTTCGGGTGATGAGGAAGACTTTACTTCTCCTATCCTGGGGGAAATAGCTTTGCTTTTCCTGATGGGGGACACCCTGATTCTCCCTTCTTGGGAGGGGGTGAGGATGGCCCTGCTTCTTTTGGCTTGGAGTAAGGCTATCTCCACTTCTCTTGGCTTGGGGGTGGCCTTATATTCTGGGTCATGTGGCCCAGCTTCTCCTACTAGAGAAAGCAAGGGGTAGGGCCATCTCCTCCTGAGCCAGGAGAAGCAGACCTATCCATCTCAAGCCAAGAGAAGCCAGGCCATCCATACCCACACCCCCAAGACAGGAGAAGCAGGACCATCCCCTGTAAAAAAATAAAAAATAAAATGGAATTTGCATTTTTATTTTTAGAAACATAACATTCATCATTAGTTCAAATACTCCAAGAAGCAAGCATGAATATTCACATATGCTTGCCATTCCAGTTTTAATAGGTGCCCTGGCTTCTAACTGCAGTGCCTAGCCAGTGCCCTGGTAACCAACGGAAACTGGAGCTGCCACTGTTGCTAGATTTACATGCTGCAAAACTTGATCAAATAGAAATAAAAAATGTAAATTTGGATGTGGACATTGGACAGAAAAATTAAATGAAAGAGGTGAGGAATTTGCAAAAAAACTTTGCAAAAACATAATGTTTTATGGTACTGAAGAAGAAAATAAAATGTCAATGTTTATGTATATAAAAGCACACAAGAAGGCTGAAGATTAATGACCAGCATAATCAAAGGTTAAGACTCAAATGTATTGCAAGGGAATCTGAGAACAGGGGGAGTTGAAACTATTAAAACACCAGAAAAGGCACACAAATACATTAGCTATCTATTATAAATATCTTAGTTTTAAAGACACATTTTTGCAGGAAATCAACACATATGCTACAGAATCAGGTGAATATGCTAGAGTGCAGGAAAAGAAGTGCCACTGAAAAGAAATAACCTTTTCATTGTTTATGAAAGTTAGATGTTCCATAGCTATTTATCTTACATGCCATTGAAATGATGAATGTGTTTCAATAGAAATTGCAGCCATTACTGCCTTAAGCTCTTTTAAGAGGCACACTTATTTAAGGGGCTCTAGAAACAGTGCTATATACTGCAAGCAGGGTAAAAAGGATACAGCTCTTTACCAAGTTGAATTCAAATGAAAATATGTTTTTTGTACTCAATGATCTCTACAAGATTGGGGAGGAGAGGTGATTCTCCAGAGCATTTGTTTCTTAATCCCTAGGCTGCTGAAAGAACTAGAATGAATCTATTTGATTGAGCTCTGGATAGATGTTCAGTCTGCAGCACTGCAAGGGTAAAATTGAAGAGCTACAAAGAGGTTGAAGGATCATTTGAAAACTGCAAAAAGAAGTGTTCTATGGTCTGAATCCTGTAGCTCATTTTTAGAGCTGATGCAATAGGGCTACAGGCTCTGCCTACCTGCAGCACTAACAGGGATATAAATCCTGAAAAATAGAGAGGACACAGATCAGCCCTAGAGTCCTCACAGGCCCTTCTCATCCATCTGCATCTCCTGGGTAGTGCTCCTTCTCACTGGTAGCATGATCCTTATTTGCAGCAGTGACCACCTCTGCAAAGGATCTCAGGCTAGGTTGTATGGGGACAGTGTGCGGCTCTGTACTGTCCATTACCTCCATGTCATATGCAGTTTCTCAGAGGCATCAACCCAGCTAGTTGGAGAAAGTATTTTCAGCAGAGTCTCCTAGTGATCAGTGGAGGCTGTGTTCTTTTCTTCCTCACTGGAAGAATCATCCCTGGGCAGTTTCGCAGGGAGAGAAGTTGGGAAGAGCTGGGCTCGGTGGCTTCTACTAGTGCGGCTCCTGGAGTGATGCTACATTCTTTGGTCCCTGGGGATAATCCTTCACCCTGCCTTGCCCTCCACATCTGGTTTAGAGACCATGGCCCAGATATTCAAACTGTGCCAGGCTGTGGCGCAAGCCTGGGCACAGCTCAACTTGGCTGCGCAGGGGCATGGACTGGGAGATATTCAACAGAGCTGTGCCATGGCTCAGCAGCATTGAATATCGCACCCTGGCCACCCACAGTGCGCATGGTGCAGTGGCACTGCGCCAGTACCAGTGGCCAGAGTTGAGCATGGGGATGCGCTAGTGCAAGTTCCATTGCATCCATTGCGCAAGGCGCAGCAACCATGATATTCAAAGGTTGACATGCAAATGGGGCCATAATGTATGCAAGGTGCACATGGGGCCATTTGCATGTCATTATGGCCCCATTTGCATGCAGGTGCATCGATCCCCAATGACTTGCACCTTGCGCCCTACCAGGCAGCAGCCTTTGGGGACCGACGCCTCCTGCAGCATGGCAATGTGCTCCACAGCCCAATCGCGGGCTGCAGTAAAGAAAGAATAATCAGCAATCCCTGGTGGTCCAGTGGATTGCTGCCTGCCCGATTGCAGGCTAAGTGAAAAAGGAATAATCCCAAATCCCTGGTGGTTCAGTGGACTGCTGCCCACTCGATCACGGGCTAAGTGAAAAAGGAATAATCCCAAATCCTTGGTGGTCCAGTGGACTGCTGCCCGCCCGATCGTGGGCTACATGAAAAAAGAATAAGCCTAAATCCCTGGTGGTCCAGTGGACCTGTCTGCCAGATCACGGGCTGAAGTAAAACTAGAAAAATGCTAGTATCCCTGGTGGTCCAGTGGACCTGTCCCCCCCGATCGCGGGCTGAATTAGTAAAATAAGAACAATATTATCCCTGGTGGTCCAGTGGAGCTGTCCCCCTCGATCGCGGGCTGAATTAGTAAAATAAGAACAATATTATCCCTGGTAGTCAGTGGACCCCTCCCCACCCACCCCAGTCCCCACACGCCCGCTCCCTCCGGTCAGCGGTGGGTGGCAACACCATAACCCGCCACCCCACCACCTGCCGACTGGCGCTGTCAGTGGGACTGTATGCCATTGGTCCACAGTGTGAGCCAATGGGTGCAGCTTTCATACCGTACTACACATACCAGATATGTGAATGGATCCATTCACGTATCTGGAAGTGATGTAATACGATATAAACTGCGCCCATTAGCTCACGCAGATCAATGGGCATACAGCCCTACCGATGGTGTCAGTCGGTGGGATAGCGGGAACATCAGGTGGGTGAGGTGCTGCTGCCTGCCACTGACCGGGAGCGGGGCGGTGGGGATCAGTGAGCGAATGGGATAGAGAGGTCACTGGACCACCAGGGATAATAATGTTCTTATTTTTCTAATTCAGCCCTGCGATCGGGGAGACAGGTTCCACTGGACCACGGAATAATATTGTTCTTATTTTACTAATTCAGCCTGCAATCTGGGGAAAAGTCCACTGACCACCGTGGATTTTGATATATCTTTTATACTGATGCCTGCAATCGGGCATGGGGGTGCCACCATGGAGGTGCAGCCGGAGTTTGGGTGGCCAACCAGAGGTGGCAGCAGCCGTGTTACGCCCTGCAATGCAGCAGCTCACCTCTGAGTGGCCATCCGTTGTTCCTTTTTTTTGGGATCAACTTTGTGCTGGCACAGGTAGGGGTTGCGCATGCATGGCTCCACACATCCCAGGCTGAATATCAGGCTGTGCAGAGTATGCATGGGCACGCCCCCCCTTCCTGCACCTGCATACATTACTGATGCGCATCAGGATTTGTGCCATGCACTTTTCCCGTTTGAATATCATGTTGGGGCGCATCAGTGGGTTGCACATGGTGCAACACTGTTGTGCTATGCACAACCCTTTTGAATATCTGGGACCTGGTGTTCAATTTGAAAAACAGTTTTCTGTGACTCGAGGGCTGAGGGGCCTAATGTGCTATGGTGGGCAGTTCTGCAGGAGGGACCGATGTTACAATACTCATCTGCCCTTGGATGCTGATTACCATGAATTCCATTCCACCTGCTGTGTAAGGGACCTTCCAGCACCAAGAGACTTCTAGGCAGTGTAGTTTGCATATTCAGGTTTGGCCAATTCTTTTTAACCCAAACAACAATGTCATGTAGAGTAACAGCTACCGAGTGTCTGCCATCCTTAGTGACCCAGAGGTTCACCAGACCTTTAAAGTTGAACTTGAAGCCAAGCTCCCTGAGTTTTACTTTGATAAGACCAAAGGCTTTCCACTTTGTGACAACTTTGCGAGAAAAATCCAGATAAAATGAGATGTATGCCCCCCTCCATTGCATGTCACCCAAGTCCCTGGCAGCTCTTAAAATCTATTCGTTCACGGCATACCTAAGGATATAAGCAGTGATTGGTCTTGGGGGGGGGATCCTGGAGGGGCCACTCAACTCCTGGTTCTTTGGGCCCTTTCCACAGCAACAGGCCCTCTCCATCTATCCGTAGCAGCCTGGAGATGAAGTCATTAAGTAAGCCTTCCATATTTTCCCCCTTCAGCCCCTCGGGGACATGCAGGATGCAAATGTTGTTGTGGCGTCCCCTATTCTCCTGGTCTTCAGCATGGTCTCATACATTCTGCCACTTTAAATCTTGTTCCTCCAGCTTTTGGAACATCTTGTGCTGCTGCCTTTCAAGTTCATCTGAGCGTTGCTCGGAAATGTTCATGGGGTCCTCCAGTTTCCACACATCTTCCATGTTGCCTTTCAGAGACACACTTATTCCATCCACCCTGGATAGTAGAGCTTCAAGCATCTGGGAGATATAATTAAGAGAGTCTGAAACAAGGACCCCCATAGCAGCAGTTGCAGGTAAGGCCATGCTGGGAACCTGCGGCAAAGTTTAAGGAGTGCAGAGTGCATGGAAAAAGTATGTAAGTATTGATTGTAATGTTGTTTACTTTGCCAATCCTGCACACAGAACGAGAGACAAGGCCTTAGAGTGGCAACCAGAGTATGGTATGACTGCAGATTGCTACAAGTCCCTCCAGAAACCAGGCTGAAGCTGAATTCTTCCCCTTCGAGCAGGGCAGTAGGTACAGCAGTGCTGAGTTTGTCTGCATTACACCTCATGATCGGCCTCAGAATTGGCTGTATATTCCCTCATCCATAGTGGTCATACTAGCTCTCCAAATCCAACTTTTTTAAAAGATTTAGCACCTTGAGGTGTTCTCATTGTTCCCTCTCATAAAATAACTGCAGTTGAGGTGTTAGATATGAAGAAAATGGCAGCATGTTGGTCCGTGGCAGGATGAGGTGGAGAATTAAGCAGCCATTTTCTTCTGTGGCTTAACCATGCCCCCACTCCCACTTTTTGGAGATGGACAACATTTGCCTCCTCCAGTCTTTTGGTACCCCACCTGTTTCCACTGAACTGTTGAACAGGGCTGTTAGTGGTGCTGCCAGCCTCTCCCTGAGTTCTCTTAATACTCTGGGATGTATCCTGTCCATCCCCATTGCCTTATCCACTTTCAGATAATGAGTTCCTTTAAGACTGTCTCCTCCTTATGGTTTTACCAAGCCAAGGTGACACTCTTCTCACCAACATCCCTGACAGCGACAGACACAATGCCGAGTGTTGGCATTGTACTGTCGAGGATCTCTGTGTGTTTTTCGCCCCCGAACCCCTCATAAGGGGGCTTCTTCCCCCACAACCCCAGTCTGTATATATTCAACTCCAAGTCAGAGTTGTCTTAGGGAGGGGAGAAACACTGGGAGATTCAGTTCTGGTGCCAGCTGGGACCATCACAGCAACCCAACGCTTTTCATTGAATTCTGTCACTGTGATAGTATGCGCTGTGGAGCTGTTGACATGTGATCAGTATACCCTCCTTACATGGACTGGTGTCCAACTCTCTCCCAGTGGTGCTTCAGTCACCCAGCTTTGGTCCCTTCCCTTCAACTTCTCCTTTGAATACTGAACAAAAATACTTGCTCAAAATTTCTGCTTATTTTTTTGGTCCCTCTCTGCACACTTCCCTCCTTCCCTTTTTAGTCTCACAGTCCCACTCTCAATCTTTTATCTTTTATTAACATACCTGAAACAGTTGTTGTCCCCTTTTGTCATTGCCTGGGCTATTCTTTCTTCTGTTTGCACCCAGAGGGACTGTTGGAAATAATGGACCTCTCAGCAGAAAGTGTTGCTTGTGGGGCAAGGCCAGGTGAGGCGGTAGAAGCTTCTAACAGGGTTGTTGCCTTGGCACTTGACTGTCTCACACTGGTCAGTATACAACCCAGGTCTCCTCACTTGTGATCCCTATGATGCAGTGGGGGGCTTAAGCAGATGAAAACCAGTGGTCAGAGGTTGCAGTGTTGATGGAAGAGATCGGGATCTGAAGAGGACAGCTTGACTTTGATAACTCACTATTGTGAATATTAAAGGGCAATCTGCCATAAGAAAGCAGTATTCTTGCCAAGGAGACTTTTTTCAGGAAAGAACAGGCCAACTCAGCCCTTTTGGGCTGTGGACAGGTTGGGCAAACCAACAGACAGCTTCAAAAACACAAATGACCAGAGCCATAGAAAACGGGTACTTACAACAGGTCAGTCCAGCTTTCCAGTCACTGCTAGATAAACACTCTCACAGCTCCATAGCTCAGGGTAAAAAGCACTTTATTTAGTTGAATGTTAAAATGCTAGCAACAGCACCAGTTGATTAGGGAGGGGCATTGTGTTCAACTGGTGCTGTTGCTAGCATTTTAATGTTCTACAAAATACAGTGCATGCCGCTTATAATGGACTGAAACAGAAAGGGTATTTCATCTGTTATAAGCATTGTCCATTTAATCATAAATGGCATTTCCAACAACGGTACTGCACCTCCAAACAAAGTAAATAAGGTTAGACAGTATTGATGTGCACAGCGTTAGTGATTACAGCTCTTTTCATGAAAAAGTAGATTTGCTGTGTAGGCATCCTAGCAACAGGTTTGAGTGTTAAAACGTAACTTTTAGTTTGCATTTTAAAATGAAGGTTTTGGGAATTGCATCCTGTATAATTAATCCTCTGGCTCTGGTTGTTTGAAAAACTCTGTGATCTTTTTTTGTGACTTAGGCCCCTGTGTGTATCTCTCCCATTTCTTGGCTGTCCATGCCATAACATCCCAATCTGGCAGCAGGTCCTCCCGTTGCTCCATTGCACAGAGGAGTGCAGTCTGTAGATCTCAAGCAGAGATAGCTACTTCTTCCTCCTCTGCCACATCTCCACCAGCCTCTTCATTATCTGCTGTATCCTCTGTTAGGTCTCTCATTCCTCTTAGTGCATAGAATTTGAATTTGACGGCAGATAAGGACCGCTTGGCCCACCCAGTCTGCCCATTTCCCTACCTAATGGATAAGTGGCAGATCCTAGTTAACCAGCATCCTACTTCTTCCTACCCCCACCCCCTAGAATTGCCTTATGACTGTCCCATGCATGCTTGAATTCCACCACTGTTTTTGACTCCACAACTGCAATGTCATCCTCAGGGAAATCGTAGGTCTTCACCACCTGCACACAAACAACTGTGAGTAGTGCTGCTTCTCTAATCGCCAATTAAGTGAAATGGATTAACATCTGGCAGGTGAAGTGGTCAGTGGAACAGGCAATAATTAGCAGTTGTACAGTAACACTACTCAAGCTAGACAAGTTGCTTGTGAGAGGCTTAACAATGGGCAGTATAGACGGCGGACAAAGTTCGTATTAAATATATTTTTTAACACTACTGCAATGGACCATGGCATTTGGCAAATGGGAATCAGATGGGTAAAACAGTGATCCGGCTTATCCATGGATGTTTTAAGTGGTGTACTGTAATGTATTTTTTATTCTGAGTTATGGCGCTGTGAGAGTGTCTATCTAGCAGTGACTGGGAAGCTGGACTGACCTGTTGTTGTGTGAACAGGTTGCTTTATCCTGCCTGTCTGCAGCCAAAAGGAGCAGTTTCACCTGCAAAGTGCAAGGAGTTCCCTCTGTTCTGCTCTGACAGAGTGCCCTCCATCAGGCCTGGGATTTCTCCAGTGGGACGGTCACAGCTCCAGAGTGGTCAGATGGTCATTCCCAGAAGCACTCTTCCTGCCTTGTGTGAGTTCAGGCCAGTGGAGGTTGAAGAAGTATATGCAATAATCTGAAAACTGCAGCCCACGTATTGTGAACTGGACCCGGGCCCAACATGTCTCCTAGTGGGATGTGTGGGGTCTGTTGCCCCAGTGTTCACTGAGATTGTCTGATGTTCGCTTTTGGAGGGGTTATTCCCCAGTACTTCGAAAGAGGCACTGGTGAAGCCCCTCCAGAAGAAACCATCTCTTGACCATGACATCTTGGCAGATTATTGGCTTATCTCTAACCCTCTCTTTCTGGGTAAGGTTATTGAGACAATAGTGGCTCTGTGTTTCGAAGCCCACCCTACTGCTTTTGACATCTATGAGCCTCTCTATTTGGGATTTATAGACAGAGTACCGAAGCTGCATTGCTCAGGGTGCATAATGATCTCCTCAGGGCTAGATACAGAAGTGAATGGTCAGTTCTCATTCTTCTCTATCTCTTTTCAGCTAATGACATGGTGGACTATGGTGTGTTGTTGGATCGCCTAAGGGAGCTCTGTGAACTCACCGGCACTGTCATTAGCTGGCTAGAGTCCTTTTTCACTGGTAGAGGGTTGTGATGGGGAGTTTCTCCTCCTGCCCAAAGCTACTACTTCGTGGAGTTCCTCAGGTTCGATCCTCTCAACCATGTTGTTCTCAATGTGTATACTACCCCTTCTAGAGATCATTAGACATTACAGCAAGGGGTTTCACTACTATGTAGATGATACCCAGCTGTATATGTCATTTGCACCTGGGACACATGATGCTGTGGAAGTACTAAATATGTGTCTGGCTGAGATCTAGGACTGGATGACCTCTAACTGGCTAAGGCTCAACTTGGACAAGACAGAGGTGCTGATGATGCAGCCTGGTCATTGGCAGGATGCAGGGACTGCTGCGGTGGGAATCAGCTTAATGCTGGGTGGAGAATTATCTTCAAGGTGAGTCTTCTCACCTATAAAGCCCTATACAGACTGGATCCAAGCTACGTGAGTAACCTCTTGACTCCCCACAACTCTCAGTGCTCTCTTCTCCTCTGAGGAGATCTCCTTGCGATCTCCAAGGCATGGCTTAAAATATTGGGATACCGCTCATTTGAGGTTGCAGAACTGTCCCTGTGGCATTTGTTCCCAAGGTCCTTGAGGGAGGTCCTCCTTGCTGGATGCTGTTAATCAGGGCTTGAAGGTACATCTATTTAGGAAGGCCTTTGGGACTTAACTTTTCCTCCCAGTTTTAGTTCCCCTAACAGCCGTCTTATGCTGTTTTAATCAAACTGTTCTATTTATGTGGTTTTATGTATGTAATTTACTTTTGTTGTATTGCCACAGTCTGTCCCTTATAGAGCACCCTGAGCACTAGGGATAGGGTGCTTTATAAATACACTTTTACTTACTTTCTTACTATGATCAATTAATTAAAAGGGAACAGCAGGAGTAATATCAGAAATAGTGTAACAGTGTGCTGTAATTGGGTCTTGTTTACTGGAGGAATCCCTGGAGGTGTTGCTCATAAGAGTACTATGGGTATTTTACTGCACAGTAAACTCACAAAACTCGGTTATAGTATATGGTTATGACTTATGCACGGAGAGCAACCCCTTCAAAAATGTGCACATTCAAAAAACATTGCGCACGTTCCAAATCAATTTCAGCTGTGCCCTTGCTCGTGCTGTCTCCTGCCGCATTGTATTGCTTCACTTATAAAATGAAAATAAAAGTCATGGCACCTGTGGTATGTTGAAAAACATAAAGAAGTAAAGATTCCACTCATTCAAAACCATATATTTTAAAAATTGAACTACAGGCAACCGTACACAAGTCACCCTGTGTTTCTGTTTTGTGGTTGACCCTTCCATAATCCTGATCCACAGCAGAAATATGTGAATCCCACCCTGGTAGCATACAGGTACCCCCCCACCTGATCCTCTGGATGCACTTAAGCAATTCTCTGGTTGTTCAGTGGTACACCCCAACCAGTCCAGTCTCTGTTAAGTAGTCGAACACCCTCATTCCCACTTACACAGCACTAGATAACCCCAACCACCATCCAGCATCATTAAAGTGTCCAAACCTCAGTTCAGGACCACTGGCAGATCTACAGGTGGTGACCAGCACAGATCCTTCTCTCACCAACTCAGCTAGCCACCATCCGAATGCTAGGGAGTGAGGCCATTTGTACAGTAGAAACAGCCTCTGTGCCTCTTGCATGCAGGGTTCAGTTGTAAATGACATTAGTTTTGTCAGCTCTAAAAGGCTGCTGTGGGAGTGCTCTTTACCACCTCCAAAACCCTACTCTGAAGCACATAGTGGTGTGCAAACATCATCCACAGCACTGCTGGTGCCTGTGAAAAGAAGGAACACACCTTACCCACCCTTACCCTACCCCATGTGATGTACAATCCCTGGTAATAGTGGTTCCCCCCTCACCTAACCTCACTGAGAATTAGCATCAGTAACTGATTTTATAGTGGCAGAAAGACAGATTTTGGTATACTAGCTAAGAGGAACACAAAATCACATATTTCCCAGTAATGCAAAGCATCATGTGATGTATATGCAAAGTACCATAAACGAATGTAGACTGATTTTGCTTTGCACTGGAGTGCATTGTGTCCTGGCCTCTCACATACACTGCAAAGGTTATAAACAGAAGGCAGACATGTATTTCATCTTAAATGGAGGCTGACATTACTTGTCTTCCAGTGGTTTGGCTTGATTCTCATTACAGCTCTGATATGAAAACTAAGAGAACCCATTTTTCATGGAAATAAAGTAAACAAATAGATAACTTAGGCAGACAGAAATGTACATTTTTCAAAGATGTATGACATTCTGTGTGCACTTAACTCTGTTTGTTGTTACATGCACAACATCAACAGCACCCCTCATGAGAACTGTGATTTTAATGTTTTGAATTACACAAAGGTAGAGTGTGCTCGATTTGGAATTTGTTAAGCGTTTGGCAGGTGGCACTACTGTAGCACACTCCCCTTTAATCACCCATGAATTTCCCAGGTGAAAACCCTATATTTAAAAAAAAAAAATTTAGGCAATGCACTCCATAAAATATAAAGACAGCTAACGTAGGTAGTTCATAGCTAGGACTAAACCATGGGGTCCCACCTTGATACCCGGTGGCTTAACTTAATTCACTTTACAGCTCTGATATAACAACTAAGAAATCTCCTTTTCCATGAAGATAAAGTAAGAAAATACTGTAAAACTAGTACGTGCTACGTAAACTTTATTTAGAGGATCACTAGAGTCAGCCGCTTGCATGCAAATTAATCTTAGCGGATGGCTTACCTGGGAGTTAGCACTTTTATTGTGCCTGATGTAAGCAATTACAAGTAATTACAAGTAGTTAACTGCTCATTAGCATGGCTACCTAAGTAATTGTCAATGAGAGCCATTAGAAATGCTGCCTGCTGTGAACTACCACACCTCACGTCTCACCTACTCCTCCTCCCAAAAATATTCATTTTCAAGTGGATCAGTCAAGGTCAAGGCAACTGAAACTGCAGCTTATCTTTTTTAAATAAAGTAAGCCCTGTTGATTTATCAGAGCATACTGGTGTTAACTTTGCTGTAGCAGAGAATGTTGTTTCCGAGTTGCAGTTAGTAATTCCTTCACCATTCAAGGAGATAGGGAATAAATCCATTACATATTCACCCCAGGTGCATTATGAGTTGGGAAGGTATGCAGCAGACAATGGGGTCATCAAATGTGTCCATTACTATCAGGGTAAATACCAAAATGACATAACAAAAGCAGGCAGTATAGCACAGTGGTTTAAGGCTCTGAGCTGCAAATCTGGAGACCTGGGTTTGAATCCCACAGCCCCCACTTGCATACTGTGTGACCCTGAGCAAGTCACTTAACTTCCCTGTGCTCCCAGGTTGCACCTGTAAAACAAGCTTTCAGCTTAGTGTGACTCACCTGGTTAAACAATTGGAAAAAGAAAAAAAAGCACTGTTTGTAATTTTAAAAAAAGACTACCTTCAGCACCTCAAACCTATTCCTGATCCCAGTGAGCAGATTCCTGAACTGACAACAAAACTGATAGGTAAACCTCCACTGCTGATGCAGGATGCTGAGGAACAGCTAAAAAATTATCCAAAGGCTAAGACTGGAGAGGGGGAATAATAAATGCCAGGGTGGTGTTTACCATAGCAATCGAGTTAGTAAAAACCAACAATGCACGGCTGCTAAGTGAGAATGGGGGGGCAATCTGTTTTTCTCATCAGTGGGCATAGTTGCTTTTAAAGCATATAGGTTTTTCAAAGAAAAAATGGACTAAAAGAGCCCGAAAGGCACCAATGGACTTTGATGAACTAAAAGCAAATGTTCTTGAACATGTACAAAATGCAGTTGTTCAGGAGTTGACATCACCTGAATTAATCATCAGTTTAGATTAAATTAGAATCATTTTAGTCCCAATGTCAGAGTAGACTATGGAGGAGACAGGATCCAAGCAGTTGGTGTGGTGGGTTTAGGGGATAAACAATAGGTATCCGTGGTGCTCTTATGTTCTGCTACCGGTGCTTTTTTAGCCCTTCAGGTGATATACAAGGGCAGGACAAGTTCCTGTCACCCTGCTTTTACTTCCTCCTCAGACTGGAACATTACTCAGTCTGATAATCACTGGGCCAATACAGACATGATAATAAGATAAACAGAGAATGTTTTGGTTCCCTATATGAAATCTTTCATTCAGAAAAATGGACTGTCTAAAGAACAATGGGCCTTGCTCATACTTAATTTATTTCGTGGACACACAACAGAAGCAGTAATAAAATACTTTGAAGAACACAATATTATACTGGTTTTTATGCCACCAGCATGCACAGATTTATTACAGCCCCTTGATGTCAGCATTAATAAACTGCTGAAAGAGGAAATGAAAATCAAATTCACTAACTGGTATTCTGAGCTGACAGCAAAGCAATTGGCCAGAGGAGTTTGCCCAACCAAAGTTAATGTGGATTTAAGAATGACCACCATTAAAGTAACATATGCTCAGTCTCGTGGCAATCTTTAATAGATTATGACAGTGGCAAGAGGACTAAGGGGATTCAAACAAACTGGGCTACTGGGAGCGGTACCATAGAACACCCAGCTCTAAGGTAAGTCTGCCACAAACTGCCAGATACAGCCACAAACTACTGTATTTTTCTGTGCTGTTATAATGCTGACAGGTACTGACAGGGTGATTTCATTCTTTGTAGATTTCATTTGGTTGTCAATAGAGGGACCAGAAGAATGAAATCAGCACACAAATGGAGTTTTGTGAACACCACAGCCCAAACGACACTGTTCAGACCAGTATTTTTTTAACTAAATGGATCCTGTATGAATTCTTCTAGAAACTGTGTTTTTTGTTTCTTTTTGTTTACTATTTTACTGTTTTTAGTTATAGTAGTATCTGCCACATATGCATACAGTAAATAAAAGCTCTGCATTCTATGTTTGGTGGACATGTTATTAATGGGAATTATGAATGCTTTTAAATAATTTTATGTTACAAACCTATTTTCACAGGTCACACCTAACCTGTGAAAATAGTGACCATTTTTCAAAAGAAACAATTTGAGTTTTATAGTAGTCAGTTTACGCAGAAAGAATGTTTAACTTTTTAATGATTTACCAATGGGGGAGGGGGGTGCTCTGAGCTTTGCTGCTACATGGCACAAAACCAGTAGTTCCCCTTATCAGAAATATGATTTGAACACTGTGAACTAGAAAAGGGTAGTGCATGCTAGATTTGGAATACGTTTTCCGATGTTATTATGCTGACACAAGAACCCTTCTTCTTTGGAGACAAGAATTACAGCTCGGTCCCCCTGCTCTGGGGTACAGATAGTTCATTAATTATTGTTTTTCTATCAATATCTACTATTGATTGTTATAAACTTACTTGTTAATGTCCAGATGTTCAACTTTCTGATGCTTCTGCATAACTACAAGCTGGGTTCAAGTACCCCAGTGGTGTGCAAGGGAATTTTAAGATTTATTGACAAATGTATTCATTCTTTATCTTAGCCCTGGCTATTATCCCATACTATTGTATTGCCCTTGTACAATTGTGTACTGTTTTGTTACTAAATTATTAGCATTTTCAACTTTTAAACAAATTCTTTGTAGACCACATTAGGACTAATAGAGTGATCAATGACATTGTAATTAAGGATTTCAAAATTAAAGGTCTATGTGGATGATGTAATGGTACTTATGGAAAAACCTTCATTATCATTTCCAGCTTTAATGGTAGGAAATACAAACATGTGCAAATATTTCTGGATAGCAATTCAATAAAGAGAAAACACTTGTGTTGTCTGTACCCCATCTAGATAGTGCCACATATGTCACAAAGGGCCAGATATCCAAGCTTTAGCACCTGCACTAATTGGGTTTGCATTGGTACTACCCAGGTTTGCAGCTAGTGCTGGAGGGCTATATTCAGATGCCCAGGTAGCATACCCTAACCCCATTCTAACATAAAGCTGTGACCATGCAAATGAGGGTGTCCCCTCCTGCATACGGGTACAGTGACATGTTCAAAGGTTTGCAATAGCGGTAAATGGCCCCCAAAGCAGCATTATTTACTGCCTCCAAAAACTTTACCTTAACTGGTTCTATGCCTGTGTCCCTACCACACTGAATAATTTGCCTGTTGGAGGAACCACCCTTTGTTCAATACACAAAAGGGACAAGCCAACCCCAATTAAGCCAGATCAAGTTGAGTGTTGGTTAGTTAAGTATGCTGATAGGCAGGCTGCCCACTCCCTGGCAGAAAGTTTTCCGCACAGATTCAGAATTCTGTAGAGAGGCCCTTGGAAGACATGTGGTGCTGAGCACGTAAAATCTGCCAGAGACCATCTGGACGTGGTTAGGAACAAAAATTAGAGAAGGAATTTGGGCAAAGACGGCAAACCCCTTTGATCAGCCCCCTTACCCTCACCTTCAAATATCACTGATAGGTCTGGTACTTAAGAAAGTTCCGGGCAAGTTCCAGTTTAATAATTCATCTGTCTTATCTGGAGGGTGATTTGGTCAACCACCGCATTGACCAGGAAGACATGGCAGTAGCATACGTGTTGTTTGACACTCCCATGAAATTGGTAGAGGAAGTTGGTAAGGGGGCTCTACTAGGCAAGTTTGACATCAAAGCAGCCTGTTGAATATTGCCTATACACCCACAAGACAGGGACCTTTTGGGGATGAAGTTTGAAGGCAAGTACTATGTCGATAACAGCATGTCAAATATACTGTGCAGTGGCTTGCACAGTGTTCAAACAGTTTAGTACTTTTCTGTACTGCACAACCACCCAGAAGGCAGGAAGAATGGAGCTAATACACTATCTGGATAATTTTGTATTTGTGGGGAAGACAGGGATGAGTCACTGCATGCAGCTGTTGGGAGTATTTCAGTTGTCTATGAAAAATCGGAGGAGCAAGGTACTCATGCTCAGCATTCCTAGGTGTTGAGATGGACATGATTGCCACAGAGTTCCACCTTCTGATAGAAAAGGCCCATACAGTGCAACAGCTGTTGCATAAGCAGGTGCAGGCATGCAAGATTACACTGAAAGGGTAAACCACCATTACAGTGAAACCAGGAGAGTGAAACCAACACAGCGAAAACAACCTGTTCAACATCCATAATGTTGAACAGGTTGTCGAAGCACTGTACAGATACAGTGACTCCTGTGTTGTCTGCTCTGCCCAGTAAACTCCCCCCTGAGTTGATTATATATAATTCTGAGGGATGCGGGGACAGAGCCCCCATGTGGGGGGTGCGGTGGGGGGCCCCAGCAAACAGTCCAAAGTACACGGTGCATGGAGCGCTGCAGCAATCAATTGACACATTTGCTGGGCAATGTAAGTGTTGTTGGCAAAACTGTATCACTGTACTTGTCATCAACATCTTTATTGTTGACCAGACATGGTGGAACCCCCTGAAAGAACTGTAGCAGTTGATAGGGCATTTGCATTTTGAATGCAAGCTCATGCTGATGGTGAGAGTCTTTCTCCTGCAGTTAGCCACCTGTGGTACAGGTTGCATAAGCCCCATGCAGGACAATCTTCAGGTATGGTTAACCTTCCTGTCATGCTTCAGTGAGGTGGCAATTTGGCCAGTGGGAGTCACAAGCCAAGAACTGGATGTGTCCGGTGGCTTGGTGTATGGGGCATACTGTTGCGAATCCTGGTGTGCATGTTCCTTGCCCCAGGAGTGGACACAGTCTGGGGTTGTTTCACCAAGTCATGCTCCTTGTATTCTTCACCATTGTAGTGGCATTGAAAGGTTTTTCTTTGGGGGGTAACTAAGAAATAAGTGAGAGATATTTCGAACAGATTACATGGGGGGAGTTTATTGCATCAGTGGGCATCTCGGAGAGAAGGGCCTCATGGTAAACGTCATGATAGTGTTTATACTCAAATGCTTGATATTGAATGTGCAGTTTAGGGCAATGTATATACCAGGTGCTGATAATGAAGTGGCTGCCGCTCTTTCTCATTTGTAGTGAGAAAGGTTTCAACAGCTAGTACCAGAAGCAGATATGTGTCTCATGGAAGTTCTGCCCTATCTCTGGAACATGGTGATCCAGAACAGTGGGAGTTGCACAAATGCTTCCTCGTGCCTAGCATAAAGGTGGCATATAAAAAGGGTGTGGAAACCATTCTCAGGGTAAGGGAGCAGCTGGGGTGAGAAGCTGCTTGGCCAGTGCCAGTGGACCAGTTGTGCACATACTTCCTATATATGAAGCACTAGGGCTATATGCCAGAAACTGTGGGATGGCATTCAGCAGTGGCACTGTAGCATGGTTCAAAAAGGCAATGGAGGTGGGGGACACAACCAGATCTTTTAAAGTATGCAAGATGCTAGAAGGGTGGGCATGAGAAGACACAAAAAGGGGATATGTGCTTGTCATCCATCTAGGCAGAAATGACTTTTATTTAAATAAATAAATGTGAGGCACCCTATCAGCCCAGCAGTACTGGTGAAGATTAAGACAGCCCTGCCCAGCATAACAGGAAATGTCATGAAGTTCTTTTTTATGGAAAGGGTGGTGGATGCATGGAATAGCCTGCCCCAGGAGGTGGTGAAGGCCCTTACAGTGGCAGGCTTCAAACATTCATGGACAGAAAAAAAGGAATAATAGAGATAAGAAGAAAAAGCCAATGACCAGATAGGGTCATTGGACGCTTCATTAGACAGCTTAAACAGGCAGACTGGATAGGTCTAGTGGTCCTTATCTGCAAACAGCATCTATGTACAGTATCTATGTATCTATGCCCAAGGTTTGCTGATTAGTCTCATAGACACTGCTGTTCCAAACAGAATTTAAGTGGTGCTTCTCAGTGCCTTCAGGGTGTCTGAGATCACACAGCCAAGCAAAGCTGAGGCCTTGCCAGTGGCCTTAGGCATTGATGATGTGGCCATGACCACTGAGGGAGTGTTCATTTGCCTAAAACAAAGCAAGACAGACAAGGGAGCCAGGGGCTGCTGGTGAAGCCTCAGGTCTCCTCCTGGGGTACAGGGTTACCAGTGGGACATAACGGGATGGATATCAGCATATAACTCCCTCTTTTCTGCGTTGGTTTACTGACCATCTTACAGGGTGCCTTCAACAAGTTAAAGCTGAAGGAGGCCTGTCCCCCTTAAAAACTCTGCAAAGAGGGGTACCTCAAGGTTCTATATTAGGGCCCTTACTTTTTGCAATCTACATTAATAACATTGACTACTGTATAAAAGAAGCCAACATCCATCTGTTTGCAGATGATACAGTTCTCTACGTGAGTCACCCAACACCTGAAGCTGCCTGCAATGACCTACAGTCAGAATTCAACCTTTTGCAAAGCCAACTCCTCCAAAAAAAGCTACTCCTTAATGCCAAAAAAACTAAAGCGATGGTCCTCTCCACTTTTATCCGTACAGCTAACCCTGTGTCCAGTGGGACAGTTCCCCAAATTACCACAGTTCTAGGTGGACAACTAGAATTTGTTACAAAATTCAAGTATCTGGGAGTTTGGATAGACCAAAGACTCTCCTTCATTGAACATATGGAGGACTTGCTAAAGCAACTTCGGCAAAGGCTTGGATAGTTTTTTAGAATCAACCAATTTCTCACCAGAGATGCCAAGAAACAACTGGTCCAATCCATTTTCCTATCATTGGTTGATTACACTGACTTCCTCTACAGCCAGTGCCCCAACTCTTCCATGGCTAAACTGGACACACTCTACCATCGAGCACTGAGGTTTATAATGGGACTCCCCTTTGACACGCATCACTGCACCCTACATGCGGCAGTGGGGTGGACATCACTAAAGTTCAGGCGCCACAGAAATGCCACTCTCTGGACCTATAGAGCCATCTCTAATAAGCTGCCTTACTATATCTCCTGCTGTCTTCCCTGAGTATAATTGGAAATACGCGTTAGAAGTTACTCAGCTATTACATAAAGTACCCAAAGCAAAATCTCATAGCCGAGGGGCAGCCATAAGCCGTTACTACCTACCTTATGGAACAATCTACAAAAAACCTTAAATTAAGCACTCTAATTGGTATAAATGCCTTCAAGATGCTTTATTTCTGTACAAACAGAGAAGTATGTAACTGCTTCACCCACTCAGACCCAGTACCGGTGTCTGCACTGGTATATAGCCACGCCTAGACCCACTTTTTAGTACATTACCCCCCAGCTTGCTCCTTACCAGCCTAATTGTTCTCTCTCTCTCTCTCTCTCTCTTATCCCCCTGTCTTATCAACACTAAGCCCGTCCATCCCCTTATTCTTCCTTTCCCAACCTCGGATAGAAGCTCACTACCCAGGTTGTGACATCTACGTGCCCGTCACTTTATAGCATTCAATCAGGGGCTCACACATACTCCTTTTCTCCATCCACCTTCTCTACATCCCGTTTACCAACTCCTTTCTGTGCACCATGCCCTCCTACCTTTCTCCCCTACCTCCTCCCTTCCCCTACCTTCACCTCTACCGGTGTATATATTTTTATTTTTTCTTCGTTACTTCCTCCTGCAACCTTAGATAACCTGCTTTATCTTCCTATAGACACTTCTATGTATGTAAATACCGTGTAATCTGTACAATATCTGTATAATTCTATGTACATATGAACTTCTTCTCCTCTCTGTAAAGAGTATTATCTGTATTGCCTTGTAAATACCTGTGTTGACCTGTATATACAATTGTTCATGCTCCACCCAGGTCCATCTTGCAAATGAGCTTCTGCTCAGCGATGAACGCCTGATTAAATAAAGACTTGATTGATTGATTGATTGATAACCAGAAGCTGAAGCCTGGGGGACAAGCCTTTTTCCATCAGGAGAATGGATCCCCTTTCAATTCATTCCAGTCCTGTCATCTGCTGGGCAAGCTCCTGCAGGAGTTGGGGATGGCAGACCAAGGTTATAACACTAATTTTTTTTAGGATAGGAGAGCTGTCACACACCAGGGTTTAAGGGTGAACAGATGCACAGATACAATCAGTGAGATGGCTTTCATAAGCATCTGAAACTTATGTGCACCTACAATAACTTCAATCTTTCCTGTTTTGATTTATTTGCAGGTCAGGATTTCTGGCCAAGACGAGTGTGGATATGTAGCCATTCCTACATCCACTAAGTAGTGGTTAAAGCAAAGCAGCTCTGGGGAGGAGCTAATCTCCTTATCTACCCCCAGAAGGCACAAATACAATGGCTAGGCCATAGGGGGATGAGATGGGGGGAGCTGCTTCCCTGGATCACGGCCTAAGCTAGACGCTACGGTCTGCCAAATGTGCTTGTCATCCATCTAGGCAGAAATGACTTGGGTCTTGTGAATTCTGTGGAGTTGTGAAACAGAATGTGGGAAGACTTGGGGCAGGTGTAATGGGAATGGCCTAAGACACAGATAGTGTGGTCTTACGTGACACAGAGGCAGCGGTGGTGCCATGCCTGGATCCCAGGTGGCATGGAGAGGGCTTGTAGGTTGACTAACATGGCCATGAGGCATGTAATGGAACCCCCTGGGGGGGCAAGTTTTGCAACATGATGGGATCATGGTGAAAGTCCCACAGTTATATGCCAAAGATGAGAAACACCTATCTGATCTAGTGAATGATAGGTTTTTAACTGACCTACTGCATGTCTTCGAAGAAGTCCTGGTATGATGTGCTTAGTAGAATAGAATGCCCAAGGAATTGGGTCACTCATCATGTGGCAGCATGGTAGTCGTACAGTAGTACACTTGGGGTCAACAGGATTGCCGATCCTTTTCAGGTGGGCCCTGAGGCTGGGGAGAGGTGAGACCTTGGTGGCTGGTGCCAGAGTTGCACCAGCCATAGGCAAATGATAACTCCCTGAAAAAGGTGACCAGTCAGCAGCACCCTCCACAGGAAGGATGCTTTAGGGAATGGACAGGTCAAAGCCAACCCTCATGTCTTGGCAGTCCAGGGCCTTGTGAGGTGGTTAATCAATAGGTTGGGCCCCTTCAAAGGGGAAGGAGGGCCAATACATTTTGGTGAATTAATTGGTTAATTAGTAGCTGCAACTACGTTGCTGCACACATCATGCCACAATAGTTTACAATATATCTATGGTGATGACAACAACTATTGGTTATCAATTCAATTCTAATTAGCTTATTATAGGGGCACGGTCGTGCCTATAGTTAGGGATGAGCAGCATGTTTAATGTTAAACCTCAAATGTTTCACTTTAATGTGCTGTCCTGTGGGGTAGATCTCTTGACGTGGCAAGTTTTGTTCTGGCTGTATCTGCAGATTCTGAGATCCGGATAGTGCAAAACCTTAAAAGTCGCCACTTTTTGCAGTTTTTTCCTCATCGTCTATAGAGATGCAGCGAATTTAAAATCCACTGGCGAAGTGAACACGAAGTGGCCACTTCGCTATGCAGAGTGCCCCACAGGAAATGCTCACTTTGCCTTATTGTTACTTCACATTGTCATTCCACCTTAAACGCGAAGTAAGGCAGAGTGACAACAATATTGGCAGCATCCCACCCACACAGTCACCAGAATGAATGTGCATCCCCAAAGTGCTACTGTCTTGCGTCCAGAAAACTCCCCAGTGCTGATGAAGTGAAATGAGAGTGTAACAAGAAATGCAGTCTCCCAGAATTAATGGTGCCATGCAAACGCACAGACAGATTAAGATTGCACTGCACACTCAAGGGATGCATATGAAAAGGCACAACAACACTTAACCAGTGCTCACAAGTCATAAACCCAAATCTGGAAAGGAATACATTTTGCTAGTTAGGGGATTAATGCACGGCAGTAACAATCCACTACCAGTAAAGATACCACAAAGCAGTATAATAAATTAATGCAGGTGCGGTGGATAGCAGGTTCACACTGCTGCAATTACTCTGTAACACAATAAAAGGTGTCTGATTTAATGGCACGCATCGAGCAAACACACTCACACACACACTACAAGTAATGCATAGCAAATTGAAGACCTTTGATATTATAACCAAATGTTTTAAACAAACTGAAATTATACACTGCTGTACCACAACAATCAGCAAAAAAAATGTCAAGAATTACTGACAATATTACTGTGTGTACTATACATTAACACAATTATACAAGAAAAATATAACCAAAATGGAAAGACTGCCTTTTTCTCCAGTTAATCTACCTACACCACAAATACGCCCCTCCCACAAAGCACACTTCACAGTACACAGACTGACTGTTCTAAATTAACATTCAAAATCCATACACAACAATACACACTCGATAATATGAGCACAGAAGGGTTTCCTACAATCGATGTACTAAATTTTGAGCAAAAAATATTACTCAAAAAGGCATTTTAAACAGCTTTTAAAGGTTCTGAATCACAGAGCTCTGAGAGCAAACTGTCTCCAGCTACCACTGCACACACACTACCCAGGCGAGAACTGAGGCTGTGCTGAACAATCTAGAGCCCATGTGACCTGCAATACCATGAATAACTGCAGAATTTCATTTGGAGCTCAATTACAGGGTGAAGTGAGTCGATGAACATTGATTTCAATGTACTTTGCCTTAAAATTGTTGGAGAAATGGTTTGGGGAAGGTGGAATAACACAAAGTCATTGGTTTCAATGGACTTCGCGTTCCTTATTATGAAGCGAAGTACTCCACTTCACATTGTGGAATTCTCCGCGGATTCCGCGTTACTCAGTGAGTCACTTCATGGAGCAAATTGGGGCCACTTCGGCCACCACTACTTACAGTACTGTAACTCACATGCTGTATGGGAAGGAACGCGAATGCCTATGGCTGTACTACCCCAATGAGCTGTAGCACAAAACTCCCAGACTTAAAAATGCTTTTTAATGAATACAATGGTGGAGTGGTGAAGCCTGGAGAGATACTACAAAACATGCTTACAATACATCCAAGTAACTAGTAAAAAAATTAATGTTGTGATTCTTGACGTGATCGTGAATCAAGATTTGTGACTGCATTTGTGACCGTGATGATGAAGAACGTGATTCGGTGTCGACGGTGTGACATAACAATATGGAACTGTATTGGGAACGTAAATGCCTACAGCTGTACTTCCCCAATGAGCTGTAGCACAAACTACCTGACTTAAAAATGCTCATTAATGAGTACAATGGTGGGGTGGTGAAGCCTGGAGAGATACTACAATACGTGCTTATAAAACATCCAAGAAACTAGTCAAAAAATGAGTGTTGTGATTCGTGATGTGATCGTGAATCGTGATTTGTGACTGCATTTGCGACTGTGATGATGAAGAATGTGATTTGCATCACGAGTGACTTGTGATGATGGTCCTGACTTAAAAACGCATATTAATGAGTACAATGTTCATGCAGAATTATGCACCACGTCTGTTCAGTACTCTGAAGGCAAGCCAAGAAACAACTGTGACTTAAGTTACAGATGGAGATTGGGCCCTAAAGAGATGCAAATGCACAAACAGATTAAGATTGTGCTGCACATTGAAGAGATGCAGACGGAAAGGCACAACACCTAACCAGTGCTCACCATCAGAAATTCAAATCTGGAAAGGCATACCTTTGCCGGTTGGGGCGGGCCGCGGGGGGGGGGCAGTGTAATGCACTGCTGCAGTAACAGTCACTAGTACTAGTACCAGTAAAGATACCACAAAGAAGTACAAAAATCACACAGTTGCAGTGGATAGCAGGTTCACATTGCTGAAATTATTATGTGGCACAGTAAAAGGTGTCTGATTTGATGGCAAACGTCACACACATACTCACACACATACTAAGTAGGCGTAGCAAATTGAAAACTTCAGTAATATAACCACATATTTTAAACAAACTAAAATTATGCACTGCTGCACCACAGCAATCAGCAAAAAAATGGCAAGAATTATTGAAAATATTACTGTGTGTACATTAACACAGCTATACAAGAAAAATATCACAAAAACAGAAAGCAGTCTTTTTCTCCAAGTTAATCTACCTACATCACAGATACGCCCCTCCCCCAAAGCACACTTCCACTGTCTTTCAGTACACAGACTGAATGTTGTACATTAACATTCAAAATCCACACACAAACAATAAATGCTCTAATATATGAGCACAAGAGGGTTTCCTATAATTAATGAACTAAAGTTTCAGCAAAAAAAATGACTCAAAAAGGCTTTTTAGCAGTTTTCAGAAGGTGTGAATAGCAGAGAGCTCTCAGAGCAGATTGTCTCCTACAGCTTCCTACGCTCACTATCCCAAACTGAGGCTGTGCAGAACAATCTAGAGCCCTTGTGACCTGAAATCCCATGAATCACAGTAAAATTCATCTTTGGAGCTTAAAAACAAGGTGAAGTACATTGTTTTCAAAGTACTTCACCTTAAGAATTGGTGGAGTAGTGGTTTGGGAAGGCGGAGTAACGCAAAGTCATTGTTTTCAATGGACTTCGCGTTACCCATTATAACGCGAAGTACACTGCTTCATGTTGCGGAGCACTCCGCAAATTTGCCTTCACTCCGAGAATCACTTTGTGGAGTGAATTGGGGCCACTTCACCCATCTCTAATCGTCTAGCACACAGATGGTGTGGTATTTTGGTGTGAATTTTTTATGCTAGAAACAGCTTGGGTAACAGAACTGCCATGCATTTATTGGGTGAAGAAATATTAATCTGTTGCAATATTATTCAATTTTTAAGTTCCCATTATTTTCAATGGGAAGATCACTCTCCAGGATAGAGGTATAAAGTATGACAGAGGATTTGCCCTCATGAAAAATGATTATTTTTTGTGAGGGGCCAATCTTTTTTCACCAGAAAAAATTCCTTTTTTGTGAACCACCATCTTTTTTTCTCTTTTGTCACACAACAAACTGTCATAACTCTGCCAGGGATGTCTTCTGCAGACATTGAAACATGTATCTTGCTCATCAGGAGCTGATGAGCTTTACTGTTTAATTTTTATAGCTCCTAAGGCCTCTGAAAACTTTTTGACAATGACTTAAATAATTTCCCCCACTCACTAAGTTCCTTTTTTGTGATTCCTTTTTCATCACTGCAAAAAAGTATTTAACTGTGCCATTACCTTTTATATAAAAGCCAGTACACATTATTTCATTGGTGTTCAGCAGCACCCCATCCCACCCATCTCCCTATTCTTATATA
Source organism: Neoceratodus forsteri (assembly GCA_016271365.2). NCBI lineage: Eukaryota > Metazoa > Chordata > Ceratodontiformes > Ceratodontidae > Neoceratodus > Neoceratodus forsteri. Next base: position 34,290,535 of record CM028129.1, read on the forward strand.
TTCCTGGTGTCTAGTGGCGTCCACCCTCAGATTTCCATTTATTTAAAAACATATAAAACATTGGTGTCCAGTGGCAATCCCCCACCCGCTGATTACTGTTTCACATTTCTCTGGTATCTAATGGCATCCCCACCCACTGATTGAGGTCCAACTTGTAAGATGTTAGATTTCTGGTGTCTAGTGGCACTCCCCACCCACTGATCACCGTACCCATTGTGCAATTTTAGATCCCTGGTGTCTAGTGGCACCCCACACCTGCCAATCACCATTTCCCATATTCCTGGTGTCTAGTGGCACCCCAACCCGCTGATCACTGTTTCCAATATTGCTGTTTTCTAGTGGCACCCCCCCCACCCACTATTCGCCATCCCTGTTGTAAAATATTTTGAGCCCTGGTGTCTAGTGGCACCTCTCATCTGCCAATTGCCATCCCTGTAGTACAATTTTATATGTCTGGTGTCTAGTGGCACCCACACCTGCTGATCACTATTTCCCATATTCCTGGTGTCTTGTGGCACCCCCACCTGCTTATTGCTGTTTCCCATATTCCTGGTGTCTAGTGGCACCCCCCCACCAACCAATTGCCATCCCCGTTGTAAAATATTTGAGCCCTGGTGTCCAGTGGCACCTCCCCACCCTCCCATCCCAATTGGAACCTGGAATAAGGAAAACATTCTTTGATTTTTTTTAAACTGTCAAAAAAGCCCCTCGCCGATCACCCCTCCATCCCCACCTCCAGCTCAGCATCCACCACCTCACACCTCCCAGTACAACCTCACACACCCTCACTCACCTGAACAGGTCACAAGTTCAAGACCCACTTTTCAATCGAAGACACGTCTTGCTGCTGGAACCGGCAACAGCAGTATGAGAAATTAATGTAAATGAGGTTCAATGTATTTCAATTGGGGTTTCAACATTAATGCATAATTTAGCCATTTTTTGAGATTTTGACCCAAAATTTTCAACATGGCCTTTTGGGGACCCCATCTCATGAACAATAGGACTGTCGTGCAACTCCCACCCAAAAGGTGATTTCACAGTTGCTTGGCGAATTCACCTTTTGGGAAGGATTTGAATTTGTTTCTGCCCTTGTTCATGAGGTAAGGTCGTAAGAAGGCTATGTTGAACATTTGGGGTATAAATACTGTATGAAACAATGCCAAAGTTATGACCATTCATTGCAATTTTGTTGCACACACTCGTAACTTTGGAAATGTTTAATATTTTGACACCAGATTTTCAACTCAAATTCAATTCAATTCAAAGTTTATTTTACCAGGATAACACCATTGAGATAACTCATTTGTGAGGAGGTCCTGGGGGCACATAAGTACAATATAAAATACAGAACAGTTAGTGGTACAATACAAATACAGCTGAGATACTATATACAAGAAAAGCAGTCAAAGGGAAGTTAACTAGGTACAATACTGAACAGCAAAATGTTTCCAAGTCTAATACAAGTTCCTATATAGGTAAAGCTAGTTGAGTACAAAAATTATGAAAAATGATAGGTACAAAAAAGTAAATTGGAACAATAGAAAAGGACATAGAGTGCGATGTCGAGGGATTTTATAACAATAGAGGATGGTCAAAGGTGAAAAAAGTAATACAGGTTACAGAAATATAACAGGAGGGGGAGAGGAGAGAGGTGTAGGGAAGGGAGAGGATGAAGAATGCAGAAAACTAAGAAACATCGAGGGGGGAGACGTGGGGGAAGGATGATATACAAGTGTTTAGTACTGTGCTGGATGAGGGGAATAAAACTGGGCCAGAGGGGAAGTGGGGGAGTAAGGGGAGGATTAAGTGCCAAAAATGAGGTCATTACCGCACCACATGTATACTAACATACTATTTGCCAACAGATTAGGCCTTACAGTCTATCAAGTCTGCTCGAACCTCAGATCCCTAGTTGGGTGCCGAGGCCCTCCCCCCCTTGTGTAAATTGTTTTTTGAAGCCCCAAGTTGCACTTTTACCCTCGTATCTTAAAGACACCAATGAAATGTTGAACCTTATTCCTAAACTTAAAATGAAGAGGATATGTATTTGGTAACAATGGATATAGAGGCACTCTATACCAATTTCCCACATTTAGTGGCATTGGATGCAACAGTTTTTTACCTCAATGGGGCAAATTTGGTGAATGCACCCCCTATTGAGTTTCTGCTTAAATTGCTAGAATTTTTTTTAAAACAGATAATAGGAAGTTATTATCCCTCTGTACAGACAGCTGGTGAGACCCCATCTGGAGTATTGCATGCAGTTCTGGAGACCCAGTCTCCACAAAGACATAGACAGGATGGAAGCTGTCCAGAGGAGGGCAACTAAAATGGTGCAGGGTCTGCACCAGAAGACATATGAGAGAGACTTAGGAGCTTAATATGTATAGCCTCGAGGAAAGGAGGGAGAGGGGGACATGATAGAAACTTTCAAGTACCTCAAGGAATCAACAAAGTCCAAGAGGGTAGCATCTTTCAAAAAGAGGTGCAAGAACAAGGGGCACAATTTGAAGATGGGGGTGGCTCAAGTAATTTAAGGAAGTATTTTCACAGAGAGGGTTGTAGATGCATGGAACAGGCCTTCTGGAGGAGGTTGTGGAGTCAAAACAGTGGTGGAATTCAAGCATGCATGGGACAGTCATAAGGCAATTCTACGGGGTGGGGGTAGGAAGAAGTAGGCTGCTGGTTAACTAGGATCTGCAGCTTATCCATTAGGTAGGGAAATGGGCAGACTGGGTGGGTCAAGCGGTCCTTATCTGCCATCAAATTCTATGTTTCTATGTTTTTTTGTTTGATGAAGAGCTGTACCTACAAATAAAGGGAACGACCATGGGGGTGATATGTGCCCCTTCTGTGGCAAACCTATTTGTAGGATTATGGGAAGAGTGGGTGATCTTGAATGAACAGACTAATCCCTTTAAGAAACATTTAGTGGTTTGGAAATGTTACATAGCTGATTTGTTTATTCTTTGGAAAGGTAATTTCAAGATATTTGAACAATTTGTTGAATTTATGCACGAATCAAGCCCACATCTGAAATTCACATACGCTAGCTATAATACCAGTGTCACATATTTAGATTTATTAAGTACAGTAGATGAGACAGGGAGCCTATAAGGTAACATTTATAGGAAACTCACAGATGGTAATACTCTGCTCCTGGCCAATAGCTGCCATCCACCCCATGTAGCCAACAACATTCCACTGGGGCAATTCTTGAGGACTAAGAGAAACTGTTCTACTGAACAGTTTTACCAGAATGGAGCAGATGAACTGACAGCTAGGCTAACACAAAGAGGCTATGACAGACATAAGATAGAACAAGCTAGAACTGTAGCAGAAGTTAACAGAAAGGGCACATTTATTTGAAAGAAAAGACTGCTCCCATCCATACAACATCCAAATTTAATTACACTACTACATATTCGGCACAAACAAAATAACTGAAAAAAATTGTAAAATGACATTGGCATGTGCTAATGGTAGAACCTAATTTAAGGGATCTATGTGAAATTCCACCTCGATTGTGTTATAGGAAAGCACCCGTCCTTAGAGATATCTTAATACAGAGTCATTTTGTGGATAGACAAGATAATACATGGCTGCAGAAGCCAAATGGCTGTTATAAGTGTAAAAGATGCATAAGTTGCAAACATGTGGAACAGACCAAATCCTTTTTGGTAGTAGGTATAAATTGTACTTATGAAATTAAACAATGCACTACATGTGATACTGAGGACATAATATATGTAGCCATTTGTACTTCTGCTTCTTACTACGGAGGGAAAACTAAACGAAAATTTAAAGATAGAGTGGGGAAACAAGTCAGAGCAGTGGTAGGAGGAGATCTTACTTATGCTACAGCTCTGCATGTGTTGGAAACCACAGAACCGCAGTGACATCTTTTAAAATTTATAGCTGTGGATAAGGTAAATCAAAATCCAAGAGGGGGACATTTTGAAAACCTCTTACTCATTAGAGAGAATTTTGGGATTATTACATTTAAAGCAAATAAATACCCAGGGCTGAATACACATCTAGATATATGTCCTTATTTGAGAAAAGGTAGATGATTTGAAAATGTTTGTATAGATAAGTAGAAACAGAATGAGGAATTAAGATGAACACCCCCCTAACATGTTTACGAATGGATTATTTGTTATTTCTGTATTTCCTGTGTACCTCTCTCTTGCTTTACGCTCTGAAGCAAAAAGAATTATAAGGGAGAAAGATAATCAGTAAAAGCCCCATTTTTGAATATATCTTAAAATCGTGTGATTTTGCATCAGAATAGTAAGAAGAATTGATTTGGGTGAATGTTATGTATCCCCCCCCCCCCCAGTTCTCTATCAGGTAACCCTTGGCCCTGTGTTTGCCTTTGTAAATAATAGGATAAGCAGGACAAGATTAACCTTTTTAGAGTAACTCTAAGGGTAGATCTATTAATGAAAGAACAAATTAGAATGTATTTAAATATAGTGGTGTATGAACTGATTTGAATTGTTATTATAAGCTGTTTTTGCCATATATCTTTCTGTATGTTGGAAGATTTTTTAACTTAAAGATTATTTAATAGGTAATGTCTGCTTGATGATTTTGCATACAACAGTGAGTCTAATAGCACACATGTGTGATTGGTTACTTAATTTTCAGTTATATTGGTACCACATGGTTTGTGCTATACTATTTAAGAAGTGTCTTTGTTTGGTTCACATTAGCCTTTGAAAAAGGAGTTTCTTCGCTCCGAAACAAGTCAGGTATTGTGCTTTTAACACAATAAAATGTAAGTTTGCACTTTATTTCTGTTGTGGTATCCTTTTATAGGCTTGGTGTGTGCTTGGAACTTTAGGCCCTGTCCACACTAGCCCTCTTTAATGTTACAGAGTGCCCAAACCATTACCGCACTGGTTTGCGTCTACACCTGTAACATTACAGAAGGTGATTTCGTAACCATTGTTGAAACCACATATGAGGTGGAGGACCTGGAGGCTCTGGAAAGATGGTCTAGAAAGTGGAAGCTGAGGTTCAATGCAGGGAAATGCAAGGTACTCCACCTGGGGGCCAGAAACTCAGGCCAAGTGTACACCCTGGGGGGGGAAATGCTACAAGTCTCGATGGCTGAGAGGGACCTGGGGGTGGTGGTGGATGTCAAGATGAACAACTCTGAGACTTGTAGGAGGGCAGCAGCCAAGGCCAACAGGACACTGGGATGCATCGCTAGGGGGATCACCTCCAGAAGGAGGGAAGTGATACTCCCTCTGTATAACTGCTTGGTGAGGCCGCACCTTGAGTACTGCATGCAGTTTTGGAGGCCACACTTAAAGAGGGACATTAACCTCCTGGAGAGGGTCCAAGGAGGGCAACCAAAATGATTTGGGGCTTGGGGGACAGGACCTATGAGGAGAGGCTCGAAGAGCTAAATATGTACACATTGGAAGAGAGAAGGGACCGGGGGGACATGATAGAGGTCTTCAGGTACATGAAGAAGGTAAATAGGGGAGGAACAGTCAGGGTGCTTCGAAGGAAGGAGGAGGGGCCACTAGAGGGCATGGGTGGAAGCTGGAGGGGGAAGATTCAGGGGAGAAAGGAGGAGGTGCTACTTCACTGAGAGGGTGGTGGAGCCATGGACTGCACTGCCTAGGGGCTGGTGGAGGCAGAAACAGTGGAGGGGTTCAAGAGGGGTGGGCAGGTACAGGGAAGGGTTCTGGAAGCAAAATCCAATGCAGCAAGAATATCCGGAACTGGGAAGGGAGAAGCCAGAGAAGGTGAGGGGGACAGCAAGGTCAGCACCCAGGGTGGGGGCTGACCAAATGAGCAGACACGAAAGACCGTTAGGCCTATTCTGCTGGCATTTTAGCATGTTAGTATATTAGTATGAAACCGGTTACACCTCGGTAATGTTACCGGGTGTAGTATGGACCCATGGCACCGGTCCCCTAGTGCAGCACGAGCTGCATTGTGGGATCAGGTGGCACAGTAACGGTAGCCCGACTCCTGAAGTGTAGACCAGTGCTGCCAGTCCCGTAACGGACACTACGGCAGTGTGGACACACTGCACCACCCCCCCCGGTCGTAATGGTTTCTATCCATTACGGGGTCTGGGTGGTGCAGTGTGGATAGGCCTAAGTGTATCTATTCATTTGTAGTTCCTTTAGCACCACCCTGTCTGTGTGCACACTCTTTTCCATTTAAAAAAAAATAGAAACCCCTTTGGAAAAAAACAGTAACCTTCCTTCCCAACAATCCCAGATAGGGATTCTATTTAGAGGATAAGGGGGCATGTGAGGAGGAGGACTATGTAAAAGCATCTATCCTAAATAGATACTTCTGCTCAGTATTTACTGAAGAGAAGGTAGGGCAGGGCCCACAACTCTGCACCATGGACACAGGGGTAGGGAGGTATACACTAGTCTCTTCACAAAAGAAAGAGTCCTATAAGAGCTCGATAAGCTCAGGGTGGACAAGGCAATGGGACCTGATGGCATACATCCCAGGGTACTAAAGGAGCTAAGGGTGGAACTAGCAGAGCCATTAGCAGAACTGTTTCATGAACTATCTTACTTCGAGAAGGTTCCTTCAGTAGGTTATCACATATAGGACAGAATCCCAAGCAGTCCCTTCAAAGAGAGACCAAGAGAAACTAGGGAGGAGGAAAAAACAAACTCCAGCAGAAAACACTGAAGTCCAGAAAGGACCCAGTCTAGGACAAAAGGCCCTGCAGGATGGCTAGGCCAAAGCCAGCCCTCCACCTAGAAGCAATGTCCAGACTATAATGTTTGGTAAAGGTATGGACAGAACTCCAAGTAGTGACAGCACAAATGTCAGCCATGGAAACATTCTGAAGGAATGCCATGGAGGCAGCCATGCCCCTAGTAGAATGACCTCTGATGGTACCCAGCAGAGGCTTATTGTACTTTTGGTAACAGTATCGAATGCAGTTTCCTAACCATTTGGAAAAGCCCTGCTTAGAAACCGGTTTGCCCTTTGATATCTGGGGGGATGAAGGAGACAAACAACTGGTCACAAGAGTGAAATTCTTTGGTCCGATGGATGTAGCACCAGAGAATCCGATGGACATCCATCTTAATGAGGTGTGCCTCATCTCTATTAGAGGGGAGCATATAACACAGTGGAAGCTCTACTGACTGATTCAGCATGGCTTCTGACACCACCTTGGGAAGAAACCTTGGATGAGTTCTGAGGACCACTCGGTCCCTATGGAAAATCAAGTCTGACTCCTTGCAGACTAGAGCAAGCTCCAAAATTCTTCTGGCTGAAGTGATAGCCACAAGAAAAAGCACCTTCCAAGATAGGAAGCACAAATCACAGCTCATAGCCGTCTCGAAAGGAGGAAATGTGAGCTTTTCCAGTACAAAGTTCAAGTCCAAAGGTGGGGTTGGGCTGCAGAAGGAGGGTTTCAGATGGAGAATCCCTTTCAGAAAGGTTTTTGAGACTTCCAACTGAGCCACGGGTTTACCATACACTAGCTCATGGTATGCAGAGATAGCTTGGAACCAGCGAGCAAAACTTAGGAAGTTTTGCATTGTATTGGGAGGTGAAGAGGTCGATTTCTGGATGCCCCCAATTTTGGAAAATGGATTCCGCCACTTCCTGATGTAGTTCCCACTCATGAGCTAGGGTCCGAGACCTGCTGAGACTGTCCACCAGGACATTTAGAACACCTAGAATGTGCACAGCCACTAGGACCAAATGGTGCTGGACTGCACAATCCACAACCGTGTTGCCTCCCTGCAAAGGGGGTACAACTGGGTTCCTCCTTGTTTGTTGATATACCAAGCTACTGACATATTGTCCATTTGGATTAGCAGTGATCCCTTTGGAAAGAAGGTCTAAAAGGCCTGTAATGTGTACAGGACCACCCTCAACTCTAGAACATTGATATGGAGAGAAGTCTCCAAGCCGGACCATAGTCCCTGAGCTTGATGTTCCCTAAGATGAGCTCCCCACCCCATATTCGAGTCATCTGTGGTGAGGGTGGCTACCGCTGCAGGGTTCTGAAAGGGAAACCCCAGAGAAAGACTGTGAGAATTCTTCCACCATTGTATGTCTTTCTGAACTGCTGAGGAGACAAGGACAGGATGGTCCAGGTCGTCCAGGAGCTGATCCCACTGCACCCGCAAGGACCACTGAGTAATCCTCATGTGGAGCCTTGCAAGGGAAATGGTAGTTATGGAGGCTGCCATCAGGCCCAAAAGGTGAAGGACTTCCCAGGCAGGGATGGTCCTGAGGGAAACCATGTTGGAGATCTGACAGACAAGGGTCTCTATTCTGTCTGGAGGAAGGAAGGAAGGCTCTGCACCAGACCGTATCTAGGACTGCCCCAATAAACTGAAGTCCCTGGGCAGGGATAAGGGATGACTTGGGAACATTGTTCATGATCCCTAGTTTGCTGAAAAGGTCCAGGGTAAAGGACAGAGCCTCCAGCAAGGAATTCCTGGACGGGGCTGAAATCAGCCAGTCGTCTAAGTAAGGGAAGACCGCAATGCCCCTGCAGCATAGGAATGACACGACCACCGCCAGACACTTGGTAAAAACCCGTGATGCCAAAGACAGGCCAAAGGGGAGAGCTCGGAACTGGAAGTGTGCCCCTTGGAAACAAAAACACAGGAATCAGCGGTAGCTGGGGAAAATAGGAATGTGCAGGTAAGCATCCTGCACATCCAGGGCACAGAGCCAGTGGTTCTCCATGAGGAGAGGGAGGAGGCTCTGGAGCGTCAGCATTCAAAATTTTTTGCACGCAACAAACCGATTCAGCTAACTTAGGTTGAGTATGGGTCTGAAGTCCCCAGTCCTTTTTGGAACCAGGAAAAAATGGGAAAAAATCCCTTTCCCCTTTGCCCGAAGGGGACACGCTCAATTGCTTTTTTGAACAAAAGCAAATTTACCTCCTTGCAAATGAGGAGCGCCTGATCCTGAGAATAAGAGGACTTCATGGGTCGAGTTTCTGGAAGAATCTCCAGAAACTTTATGGTGTGTCCGACAGACATGAGTTGCAGGACCCATTCATTGGAGGTGATCGCCCTCCACTTCTGCACCTGGCGGGTGAACCTCCCCCCCACCTGCTCCCCATCATGAAACTGAGGAGACAGTGGGGCCAGGGAGTCAAGAAGTGGTGGGATGTTCAGGGGGAGGGCCTCCTGAACACCTCTAATTTCTGCAGGCAGGTGGGGTGGCAGTACCCCTTGCCTTTCGCTTCCCTTGGCGGCACATCTGAGCGTTCTTTCTCTGCCTCCAGGTCCTTTTCCGAAAGGGCTGCTGCTGCTGTTGCTGAGAGCCTGATCAGTACATAGACCTGACAGACCTAAGTGCAACACCCTTGTCCTGTAGGTCTGTGATAATATCCTTGGTGTCCCCACCAAAAAGGACCGAGCCCCTGAAAGGGGCATCTTGAATCGCCGACTGGACCTCATTGACCTCACAATCAATGCCGGGCTCTGATGTAGGCATCCTATGCATGCCTGGGGCTGGCCTGTTTGGGTGCCTTCACACCCCCGTGCAGACACATCACACGGTCCGACCCCTGGGGGGCTGTTGCTCACCCCCCCCATGGCTAAGGCACAGCCTATGGCTGCCGATCGGCCCAGGCACAGCCACCCCAGTGGCTGTGGTTGCCATGGTTCCATGCAGTGGACCTGATGTGTGGGCCACCCCACCTGCTCTCTGCAGCTGCTGCCCTATGCGCACATGGGCAGTGTGTGTGTGTGCCTACCACTGGTGTGGCACCTGTGTGCCACACCACATGCTGCCTGTGTGCGTGCTTGCCCAGCTGCTTGACTGCGTGGCATGGGTGTGATGAGGGCAGTCTAGCACCAGTTGCACCTGTGCATCAGTGCAATGCATCTGATCCATACCACATACCAACGCCTGGTTGTGTGGGTGCATGTGTCTGTGTGTGTGTGTGTGTGTGTTGCTGTGTGTGGTTGTGTGCCACTGATTCCCCTACCCCTGCATCATGCCTCTGTGTGTGCATGCCCATTGCCATGCACACCCCTGCATGTGTGCTGTACCTGTTGTGTGGCCCATGCATATGTATCGCACCACCTACCTGTGTGCACCATAGTGCTCCTGTGCAATGGTGTCCCGGTGTTGTCGCACCTGCTGTTGCAACCGGGGATCCCTCCACCCGGGGGGTGGCTGTCCATCACCCTCCAGCCCATTGCCTCTATTATCCTCACTACTGTCACCCTCATCAGCCTCAACAGCTATCCCATGGTCAACAGCCATGTTATGCAGTATGCAGCAGGCCAGGAATAGGCCACAGGCTTTCAAGAGGCTGTACTGTAGGGCACAGCCTAACCTGTCTAGGCAACAGAACCATGCTTTCAGCATGCCAAAGATATGTTCAATGATGTTGCACGTGCTGGCGTGTGCCTCGTTGTAGCGTTCCTCTGCTGGGGACGATGGGTGAAGGTAGAGGGTGAGCAGCCAGGGCCTCAGTGGATAAATGCTGTCTCCTGTGTGGATGATGACATGGTTAGCCCTCTGCTATTCTATGCTGTGCCTCTTGCCTGTCCCTGGAACCCATGCCAGCATGCACACCCTGCCCTCCCCCATTACAAGGTCTGCTCTGCCCATCGCCCCTTGCCCATGCCATACTCATCCATTAGGTGGCCCATGAGGATGTTCCCACCTCCAAACCTGTGGCACAGTGCAGAGCTGTGCCAGATAAATGCATCATGTGCAATCCCAGGAACTGTGGCACAGACATTGTTAATGTGCCCCATGGTATCACACACCACCTGGCAGTTGACACTCGGGCTCCTCTTCCTGTTTATGTATGCCACACCCTCAGGACCAGGTGGCATGCAGATGCCCATGTGGGTGCAGTCAATGGCCCCTATCATGCCAGGCATACATGCAACCCTGTGGAAGTTCTGCATGGCTGCTATACGCTCTGCCTGTGTGCTGGGGAAACAGATGAATTCCGAAGCATGTGGCAGCAGAGCGTTGAGGAACTGTGTGAGGAGGCAGGACGTGGCCAACTGGGTTATGCCTGTGTTGTCCCCTGTTGGTCTCTGAAAGGTGCCCGTGGTGAGCAGGCACATGACGGCTGTCACCTTTGTCTCCACTGATATGGCATGTCTCTGTCCGGTGGGTGCCTGCATCTTCTCACTGCACAACTGACAGAGCTGTTTCAGAATGACCCTGTTCAGGGGGGTACTGGCCCACAATCTCCATGTCACTGTAATTCGTGAAGGTGATGCAGGCACAGTACCACCTATGTCAGGCATACCACTGATGGGCCCTTCCTTGGCCATGTCACTGTACCTCCTGCCCCCTCATTATGGCCTCCATCATAAAGGGTGCACTGTCCATGGCCCTTGCTGCCCAGTATCCTCCTGGGTGGTTGGCTGCTGCTGGCTGTGTGTCACCCTGGTGCACTGCCTGGCAGTGTGTGTGTCTCTCTCTATCTTACTCTCTCTGCCCCTGTCTCCCTCTCCAATGCCATCTCTGTCCCTCTCCCTCTGTGTCTGCCCTGGTCTGTCTTTCTTTCTTTCTTTCTTTCTTTCTTTCTTTCTTTCTTTCTTTCTTTCTTTCTTTCTTTCTTTCTTTCTTTCTTTCTTTCTTTCTTTCTCTCTATCTCACCCCCTCTCACCTGGTGCAAGTGCTGTCTGTGTGTTTGCACCCTGTATTTATAGGAACAAGTCTGCTCAGAGCAACTTCAATTTGCTCCACACTTGCGCCATGGTTTCATGGTTGACTATACCACTGCGCTGGATATTCATGGGAACGCCCCCTGCACTTGCACCTGCATTCATTATATTTGCACATTGGTGCAATGGATTTTGCGCTGTGCAATGGCTCCCACTGAATATGACTCCTTGGTGCAAATCTGCAGTTGCACCAGTGCAACTCAGTTGCACCATGCACAACTGCTTTGAATATTCGGGCCTAAGTTTTAATAGTGCCATACTGGAAGGGACAGTTAGTGCAGCTCTAAGCTGTAAATGCTTGGGTTCTAAAGCAGGTCAGGAACCTATGCAAATCACAAGTTAGTGCCTTGCAGACAAGCAGGGTGCAATATTCAATAGTTTGTGAGGCACTAACAAGCTGGTAGTGCCATGTTTGTTAATGACTCCACAAACCAAGTGTTACAAATGCACAGAGTGTAGTGTGCCCTCCCCTCCACCGCTGGCAGTGCTGGTGCAATTGCCAAGTTAGCAGGAATCCCAGCAAGCCTGGTGGTGCTGAGGGTTGAGGCACTGGATGCCACACCTCACACGATGCCAGCAACCTGGGTTCAGGAAAAGACTCTGGTCATTCAGGGGTCGGCTGGGGCGAGGAAGGACTTGAGTGTTTGACGACAGCTCTCCTTCCTCGGGGGGGCAATGTAGCACACTGTGGACTGACACCCAGTGGATGCTGGGTGTCAGCACAGGTGTGCTGCTCAGAATGGGGTGGACCCACACACAGGGCATAAGACTGCCGAAGCATTGGCATGGGCAGTTACCCTGCCCATTGCACGTGCATGGGTCTGGGGAGAAAACTGGAAGAAAACACCTTGTGGCAGTAGGATAGCAACTGACCCCCTCGCAGGCTCTGCACCATTGGCTGTGCAGCCATTCAAAGCCATGGATGGCTAAGGTAAGATCTCAGAGGAGCCGGTAATGGGGCTGGGGGGTGTCGGTAGGATCGGGGTCACTGCAGAGAAATCAGGGAGTAAAATGTAAATAAAAAACTAAAAAACAGGAATTCCCTACACAGTGGTTGACCCTCTCCCCCACATGAAACCCATGCTTACAGCCATATAGTAAAGCCCCCTGGTAGTCCTACTGACTCCTGTCCCACTATGATGGAATTAAATCAAATGTTCCTGGTTATCTTTCATACCCCCCTGCCTGATCCATAAATACTTTCCTGGTGTCCAGTGACATTCATCTAGTGTCACCCACCAACCACCTGCCCTGGGACAGCAACAGCTGAAACCTTCAACTCACCTACACTGTTGTCTGCCCCACAGATCCACTATTTTAATATACCTGGATGCACACATCTAGTGTATGTCAATGTATGACTTGCAGGACAGCTCTTCAAGCATTTTGAAGAACTGTACCACAAGCCCTGTATCGATACAGAGGCTTCACATTATAGGAGGGACATCTCCCTTTGGTATCTAGGGTGCAAATGCTTGAGCCTCTGTAGTTATTGAGACAATTATGAAATGCAAATGACATCTCAGCATCTTGTATGGGCTAAGAGGTCATTCAAAATGGGAAATTAGAATGTAACAGCTTAATGCCACAGCAGGTTTTGAGTGCCCTAACTGCTTTTGCTCCTTGCAGGCCTCTTTCTGCAGTTTTGACTCATATTGCATTTTGGCCAGCAGAGGTTTGTGCTTTCTAACAGTGCAACTGATAGTGCCTCATTTAGAGATGCACCCCAGGGGCCTTAAGTCAAACAGGTTTAAGGCACTTGCATTGTGCTTTGAACTATTTCAAATATAGCACATTAAGGGCCTAGCGCTAATCTGCACTCACGATAGGGACTTTGCAAGTCACATCATGGACTTTCAACTATCCAACCTTATGCATTTTTGTAGACTTCTACATAGTAAAACTCTACGTTTCTCTTAAAATGGAAGGGACCAGAAATGGGAAACTGAGCTGTGGTAGCTCATTAACAGGTGCATGCTGTCAGGTGGGTTACATAGACCTCTCTTTTATTGACCGGGGAATGTTAACATGACAGCGGGAAAAATTCACTTACCATTAAAGTTATGATTGGTGTCATGGTATCTTTAACTGGATCGTTAACTCACAGCTGAACAGGCACCAGAGATTGACAGAAGGGGCCTGGGTTTAATGTCTCATACAAAGGGTGGAACCTCAGCAGTAACCACCCTCTCCGATGTTACCCAATATTGGTAGTACTACATATCAGCTCAAGTTCTTGGTGTGGGACTGAAATCCATGGCCTTCTGGTTTTGATTCTAGTAACAAATGTTTAATCTACTGAGCCACTGACACCGAGAGATGTGGAAATGTTTTACTTTACCCATCTCTACTGTTGATACCTAATCAGAGGAACACTGTAAATCAGTGACAGTTTAGCAGTAAGCCTTGTGTCATCCATCGATTGCAAGGGTTTCTACACATACAGTATGCATTCACAAATGCTCAAACACACAAACAGATGGGGTATTTCCCTCATATTACATATCAATCGATGACTGATTGAAAGTATCCATGGCAGGAATGATCTAAAACATTTAGTTTAAAGCAACAGTATGTTGTCTTTTGGTACATAATTTCATCATATAGTTTAACGTAGCACATACCGCATGTATTTCTGACATTCTTAGGTTCATCATTTTCAGTGTATTTTTTATTCTCTCAAACACTTTTATAATCATTTTTATTACTAGTTTGTAATAAATTATTCTGTCCCACCATGCTTGAAACCATTGATTGATTTTTGCACCCACCGTCTCTGCCATTAGGCTGCTCCATGGGTCAAATATTCTCTCTCTAATATAAAACTTTCTCCGTCCCTCCTGCCCTCCCCCCACCAGCTGTTGAATTTCAATTACCAAACCTTGGACCACCTTTGTCTACTTTGCAGGTCCCTCTGCAACTCTTTAATCACCTCCCTACTGTCTATCCTGCCAGAGTTTAGTGTCATCTGCAAGGAGACACCTCTTGCCCTGTTTTCCTTCTCCTATGTCACTAGTGAATATATTGAAAAATACTTGTCTCAGAACTGAGCCCTATGGCACCCCATTTGTGACCTCCCTCTCCCTTGATTTGATCCTGTTTACCACCACCATCTGCTGTCTCTTCCATCAAGCAACAACCCACCCATTTACATAAGTTCTTTACTGCACCCAGATCCTCTAACTTTTTCAGCAACTTTCTGTGAGGCACTGCGTTGAATGTCTTGCTGAAGTCAAAGTAAAGTAAATCCGCTGCTTGTCCCCTATTTACTCCCCTAGTTATCCAGTCAGAGAATACTGTCAGGGAGGTCTGACAAGACCTGCCTGCCATGAGCCTGTAGAGTGATTTAGGATTAGCATGATTCTGACGGGCAAGCATACTGTTAAGAGCACCACACCTAGGTGTCTGATGCATTTTATGGCTGGCATGACAAAAGAGCAATAACTTTTTAAATATTTCAAAACCACATAATTCAGGAATGAAATGAAATGAATAGAAAAATGGCTGTATTGATGTTTTTGCCAGAAGTACTTTACTGCCAAAAAATACCGTATGATAGCATTTTTGCTGACTGATAAATAGTGCTGCTTTAACACAGTCAGATTATTGATTCACCCATTTTTCACCCAGACAAATGAATAGGAAAACAGTAACTCGGCCAATAAAAAAATCCTTTATAAAATCCCAGTCAAACTGTATAGCCCTGCCAATGGCTTGTGTACCTCCTGTGTTAAACAAAAAATATGGAAATCACCTCTAACATTCAGTATTGCCTAGCTCTTAACAATATAGACTAGTACCTTAAGTCACGCAAAGAGGAACAGCACTTCAGCATTTGCTTTCATAAATAAGATGTTGTGGCTCTTACAATTTACTTGAGAATACATTTTTTTTGTTTTCGATGTTCTTTTCCAAGATTTACAGCACATCTTGGTAGTCCATCTAAAATCTGCATAGAAAGCCATTTGAAAACATTGGCCTGTCCAATGTTAACCTCACAGTGCCTTTGTTTATGCCATCGTAGTGCTCACCATGACAATAGACTGTGATGTCACAAACAGCAGTTGTGTGGTTAGCAGGAGAGAGTCAGATACATTTTGAAAGACAGTAAGATAATTGCTGCATTATCTAGAGTATTTAGTAGAACAGAGCAGGGAAAAGTAAATAAAAAATTCACTGGAAGACAAAGTTAAAACCTAATTGGTGAAAATTTAATTTTGTGAAGCTTTGTGTTATAATTGGAAAATGCTCTTTAACCTCCCTGCACTCCTGAGTCACAGTTGGAAACACATTTTGGCTCAATGGGCCTTTCTCAGGCAAACATTCTAAAATAAAAATAAAAAAAATAGCTGCTCTCCCAGTAAGATGAGTTACAGTGATGCCAACCAGTTACCCAGTTATTACAGAGTTCCTTAATAAGCAGGTAACTGACTGATATCAGAAAGGCTTTTCAGCATGCTGGCCCACTGGCGCAGCAGTTGGATTTCCAGTTGTGATGCCAGAGACCCAGGTTTGGGATTGGACCCAGGTCATGGGAGGGACAGCCGGAAGGAGAAGGATTGAGCATCCCTTGGACAGCTCTTCTTCTCCGGGGGTTAAGGTGGTGTGTGCTCAGTGCACAGAGTGATGCCCGGCAGAGGCTAGGCACATTGCAATAACACCAGCGCCATCAGAATTCAGGGGTGGGGCAGACAGTGGCTGTCATTGCATGTCCATGCCCCTGCCTACAGGAAGAAAAAACTCTGCTCCCAGCCGTCTTTGTGAAGCCCGGCTTCGATTAGCCTCCCAGCTGGACTCACCCAACCAGGACTAGTTCCAGGGCACTAAGCCAGGCAGTGCAACGACCTCAACCTCTGGGGGGCAAGCCAGGGGTGACAGGGGGAGTGCTGGCAGTATGGGAAGGTGGAAGTCCATGGGTGCCCTGACCAGGGCAGATCTCCTAATGGCTGGGGGTAGCAAAAAGATAAATTAGAAATAAAAAAGAAAAAGGAAGGCTTTTCAGATACATGGTTAGGCAGCTGATAAACACTGCAGCCATAAATGTATATTAGAGTTATAAACAGAAAGGAAAGTTATGTTATTGTAGCTCTGCTCATCTGCTGTATCAATGCAAGTTTCCTGCTCCAGTTTTACATTGAAAATGAGTCATACACTGATATACTGCAGTGCATATTTGTGTTTGCTGTAGTTCTGCGGAAAGCTCTAGAACTGTGTACTACCATACATCATCTAACAGAAGCCGCCCTTGAATAGAAGCCATCTTCACACTGAAGCTGCAGGTCATAATGAATACTTTTAATAACTAAGTCACCCTCAGATGGAAGCCACAGCTTCTAATTAGGGCTGAAGCCATGTCAGCTCTGTAAGTGGGACTCTCTGGGATTTTTATCTCAGTAAATATGATTATTATTCCATTTCTTTTTATAGTTTTTATCTTAGTTTGTTGTGCTTATTTTGATATGAAGTAGACCAGTAACAATGAACTTTATCACATTCAGGATGTGTAATATTTTTTTTTTCTCACTTAAAATTTGATTTTGTAATACAAGCCGCATTCAGATGTAAGCTGCCCTCAAATACAAGCTGCAAGTCAAATACAAATACAAAGGTAAATACCAGCTACCAGTGTCAGTGGCTCAGCAGATTGCATATTTGCCTCTTGAGAAGGCTGTGGGTTCAAATCTCATACCAGGCACTCGAGGGGAAAATCCCAGTACTGGCACTATAGTGTATCATAAGGGGGATACTGCTTTCCTGAGGTGCTGTCTTTTGGATCAGACATTAAACCAAGGTCCCATCTGCCTGTTTAGGTGGATGTTAAAGATCCCATGGCACTTCTTGAAAAGAGTAGGGGAAGTTTTAATTTTACAAAATAACCAACAGGGAAACATACAATACATCTGGTGCAGGACACATGTCTATATGAAAGAAATCGAGAAAGGCACATAGTAATATTGTACAAGCCAGGAAAAACATTACAGAAAATGAACAAAAACATCCAAAGTGTCAGCCAACATACCACAAACCCCAAAAGGAAAAAAAGCATCCTGTAAGATAAGAAAACCCCTAAAACCGATTACCCGGAAGACCTGCCGTAGAACCCTAGGAGAGGAGGGGACAAAGAAAACTAAGCAGTAGAGGAGCTGGCAAAAAAAAAAAAAGAAACTTCTCTCAAGGTGGTTCACAATGGTTCTTGAAGAGCTACTGATGCCATAATGAAAACTTTAAAAAACATGATAATTAAGCACAATTCTACTTGCATTCTATTTATATTCCTTAGATTTCTCATCCACAGTATTTATTACTGTGGAAAGTTGCATGAATATGTTATCTTTGTCTCTTAGATTTCTTTTAGAGGCCATCTGCCTCTATAGTCGACTCCTTACTTCAAGTAATAATCCTGTGTTGTGACATCACAATTGGTTGCCATGAGAGTAACTGTGAGGTCACAAGGAGTGCAATATGACCTCAGGTAGGGAGAAAGCAACAGAAATAACATCTTCAGGAGCAAAAATCCTATTTTCCTGCAAGTGACCTCAGTAATAAATAATGCAGAAGAGAAATATAGACCTAATGTGAAAAACAAGGTAAACTGTGTCTAAATATTATGCTTTGTTATGTTCTCCTGAAGGTGTCACTTGCTCTTTAACATTTCACCACCAAGGAAAACAAAAACAGGGAGAAGCATATTTACATTCCCTTTAATAAATAACTGCTAATTCCTCTTCCACCAACATCAGTAATGCTGCAGGGGACACATCAATATTCTGGAGCAGGAAAACACATCTTGTATGCCACACAGTAAGTAATATTTCAAGACTGTGAAGACTAGCCTCAAAACCCCCTTATCATACCTGCGTGCCGAAGGGGTAGTGCCCACAATGACTTCCATATAAGACAAATGAGTCCACCCAGGTTCCTGCCACGTAAAGGCCAATATCCACCAATAAGTCACAGGATAGGGACAGTCCAACAGGAAATGGGACATCATTTCCAATATTTCCCCACATCCCTTCCTCGGACAGTAATGTTAGTCCACACTCTAATATTTAGCATTATGCTTTATACTCAGTTTACCATGGCAACACAACCATAGGGTGTCCCACATCTTCGGTGGAGTGCTCTTATTCATCAGGGAGCCATGAATCAAAGGAATGTGCACACCTGGTATGTCAGGGTAAGAAGGAGGGGATTGGAAAAAAGAGGTCAAAATTTCCTGAAAAAGGAGTTTTGGCTTGGTCAAAATCTGAAGAAAAGACGCACCCTTCCGCCATCTCAATTTTTCCAAAAGAGACTGAACAAAGGGGCAGGTCCTCCTTAATAATATTGTTGAGAAGTTCAGACAGGACCAGTGCTCCAATACAGTATAAGGGTCACCCACGTCTGTACCCATGGATTCCACACATGAACTGTGTGGGGCTCCATGCATGAAAAGGGGTTACCGATGGATCCTAAAGTTTGTAATGCAGTACATATGCAGGATTTTGAGTATAATACAGTCATTGATATGGGCTTTTTAAGTAGCCTATGTGTGGAGATACATAAGATAACATTAATGGAATTGGATGATTCCATATTAAAAAAATGCACTTTCATTACTCAAAATGCATGAAAATTTGTGTACTTATTTGTGACATGGCTACCCATGTGTGTGAAATAGTCTCTCAGTGTCATTTAACTAGACTTTTCTGGCAATAAAAATATTTTTTGTAACGAATTCTGTGTCCTGCTCTCATTTACCACACTTCCTTATTGTGCTACCTTGATTCCCACATACCTCCAGTGGGCCATAAAGATGTGATCTTGCGTGTAACCATTAATGCCCGCTTGTGTTATCTCAGAACCTTTGTAATAATCTGCACTTTGATGCTATTTGTGTTGTATTTTTGTCATCAGGTTACTTGCTGTATTTGTTTAGGGTACTACAGTGCATTGCCCTTTTGCTTTAATTACACATCATGATCACAAGCTGTCCCCTTTGCTCACCTTATCGTTTCCTGTCCCCCACCACTGGATGTTCACGTGTGACAGCAGGGGTCCAGGGGAGCCACTTGAGAAAACATTTGGGCACTTACATCAGCGTGAGATTGGGGCAGGCCATGGGGGGATTTAAAAGACAATTCCTTGCAATTTCTAGCCCTTTCCTGTGATTGACTGTCTTGTTCTGAAGAGCTCTTGTCCTCCTGTGTGACCCTTGTTACATCACTATCCTCACTGAAGCAGGTAAATACTGATCATGCCTGCTGCTAAAAATAATGTTTTTTTTTCACTAGTTTTGATAATGTAAGTGAGCCATTGGGGGGTTCATTAATAGTGCAGATGGACCCACACCCTTGATTTCCTTTTGCCTTCTTGATTTGGTGTACGGGGTGCCATTTGAATTAAAATGTGAATTTGGGACCTTAAACTTCTTTATGTCCCTGTTCACCATGAGGTCTTCTTGAAGGAGTTGATAAGGAGGTTGTATAGATCAACTTTCTAACTTACTATGCTTTACTTTAAATGCTAGCTTTATGTTGGGACTGTATTTTACATGCTGCTGTTACAGTCAGTTTTGGGGAGGGATGGATATTGAGTGGAATGTCTGGGATTAGCACACTGCAGTATTTGGTTATTTGGGATGGTTTAGTACCTGCATTTAATCCTTGGCTCTTTATTTTTGGGATACTGATATTTATTTTGGTTTTTGATTCCAATGCTCTATTATGAATGTGCTTTTCATATGTTGGGATGGTATTTTACATACTGCTGTTACAATTATTGTTTTTCTTGGGGGTTGTTAAAAAGATTGAGTGTGATGTCTAATACTTATTGTGGTTTTTAGTATTAAAAAAACACATATTTTCTGTATTTACCTGGGCACTGCCAGTACTACCCATCAACACTCCTGAATGTGTGCTTCTTCCTACCAAAGAGTTGTTTGAGCACTGTACCTCAGTACATCTGCCAAATGTGGAACACTGCCCCTTAGGATGTGGAACTCTTCATCAAATCTATTACTTAGAAGCTCAGACCACTGTTGAAATGTGTGCCTCTGTGTTCACAAAGTTCACAGTTAAATAAATAATACATTTTTCATGTGAACTACTGTGCATTTTTGCTTTATAATGTTGTTGAATGTTGGACAAACCCTCTCAATGCGTAACAAGGGGCTTTTGTGAATAAAATGAGGAACCGTTCCTCATGATGCGGTACAGCTGAGAGGTGTGGGTTGATCACAGGTGCATGTTAATTTGGTGAGCCTAAATTAGGCAACCACAAATTTTATTCTTTTTACCTTATTTGATTCTGCTTCAGGTCTCCACCTGTAGGCATCTATCTTTCAGCCTCCCACACAGCCCAACACCCTGACATCAGGCAGCTAACCACTTCCTCCCCCACAGATTACCCTCCGTGGCAGGGTGATGAGGAGCCCCCCCCCTTGCTCAAACTCACCTTGACTAGTATTCAGATTCTGTGGGATGCCATTCAGAGTTTGTGCCTGAGGTGGGTGGCTGTCATCATCCTACTTGGCCTGGGACCTCATTTCTCCTTGTCCTGTGTTTCCCCCTCGTAGAGCGTGCAATGTTGGCAATGGCTGTGCAGTGCATGCTTCTGCCCATGACACGCTGGTTGGTCACCGGTGAGGTAGTAGGTAAAGCACAGATGCCTTAGCCCTCCATGCCACTGGATCTGGTGGCAACCACAAATTTAGGTGAAGCGGCAGGTTTTTCTGGAACAGTCTTGACGTTGGTTGTGATGGGCTATTGCATTGCATAATGTGTTTGTTACTGGCTTCTTTATTTGTGGGGTGCACCGCTTCTGTTTTGTCATTGTGCATCACAGTGTACCCACAGCATTTTTTATTAATCTGGGTACCAAACTGTGTGGTCACAGATTTATTTATTTATTTTTTTTTGGGTGGGGGGTTGCATTATTTGGTCTGTATGTATCAGGTCTGATGACAGTTTTTGACTGAGTCCCTGTAGTATATTTTGTGGTGTGCCTCCGATTTTGGTCTACAGATGTCTGGAAACATGTTTCCATTTTGTTTGCAGATGGCTAGATGCGTGCCTCCATTTTACTTGCAAGTGGGTGTATGCTTCCCTTCATTTTGTTTGTAGAAGGGTGGATGAGTGCCTTAATTTTGTTTTCAGATATGTGTATGATTGCCTCCATTTTGATTTGCAGATGAGTGGTGCATGCCTCCATTTTGTTGGCAGATTTGTGTAGGATTGCCTCCATTTTGATAGGCAGATTGGTGGATGCATGCCTCCATTTTGTTTATAGATGGATGACTGCATACATTACCTTCAGTTTGTCTGCAGCTGTGTGCATGCATGGCTTCCTTTTGTTACCAGATAGGTGCATGATTGCTGCCATATTGTTGCCAGACCTGTGGATGCCTGGGTTCAATATTTTACCTTTTTTTTTTCTTTTTGGCAGATGGGATGATGCATGGCTTGTTTTGCATTTAGTATGTTTTTCTCCTTTTTTTCTCTTCACTTAAGAAGTGATTTATTAATTTGAACAGCTTTGTTAGTAAATTTGTGATTGTTTTGACATTCGGTTAGGATTTTGGTATTTGAAAACAAAAACATGAACAAAATGAATTTGTTTATTTCATTTTTTTTTAGCTTGGACACCACCACCATGGTAACCCTACCTGCTATTTTGGTTTAAATTTCAAAATCACCAAACAACCCCAGATGTGCACTTTTTGTATTCAAACAGGTAGCTTGTACAGGGCTGGTGATCTTGGCAAAACCCATTTTGTGTGTGACTATGTCCACAACCCCCCGCCCACCCAAATTAGGACACATTATTCTCTGGGCCATACTGGTCAGCCATATCATACGTGTGTGGTAGGTTTGCACAACTTTGCTTAGCAAAAGAAAAAATACTGTGAAAACCAACTATACTGTTTTCTGTGGGTGTTGTCTGTGTTCAGTTTAACAGGATTCATTTGGCTTTCCCATATCATTTGGAAAAAAAGATTGTAAAATTTTGCTTCCAAAACCCTTGGTAGTGGAAAAATCTGACTTATGTGAATACAAATAGGTAATAAAAACATTTTCACAACTGACCCCCACTTTTTCTTCATTTGTTTCCATGACTTCCAGTGGGTAAACTTAGTATTGCATAAATCTATCTTCTTTTCCCAGTTTTAGGTGGACCAACCTCCCCCCCCATACCAAAATCAATACCCAGTATCCTGATCAGAGCAGTAGCAAACTGAATATCTCCAATAGAGCACACCAGAGGCATTTCAATGCCCAAAAACACACCTGTACATTTCTGGAGGTTCACCCTCACACCAGTAATGGGCTGAAAAGAATGGAAAATGTCCAAGGCCAGAAATCTCGAAGGGACATCTTGTACCAACAAAGTGACATCATCAGCATATGCCATAACCTTCACTTCAAGGGTTGAGATAGGGCTCTTAATGCCCTGTATCAGTGGGTGCATCAGTATTTTCCTCAGAATGGGGTCTGTACAAAATGTGTATAGCAAGGGACTCAAAGGGCACCCTTGCTGAACTCCATGATGGAGAGCAATGTGTCCTCCCATATGACTATTAATAAAGGGCCTAATGGAAGCAGACTCCAAAATTGTTAAAATCCAAGAACAAAAGGTCAGTGGAACACCATAATGTGACAACACAGTAAACAAAAAATAGTGGGAGACCCTATCAAATGCCTTTTCCTGGTCAAGGGACAGAAGGAAATCCCCTCCTCACCCCTCTGTCCCTGCCTAAATAATTCACAAATAAGGATGAGGTTATCCACCATATATCTATGAGGAATTGCACAAGTCTGCCCGGGGAAAGCACTATATTTGCTATAATGGCCAATCTTCTATTAAGGAATATCATTAATATCTTCAAACTATTATTTAAAAGACTGAATGGTCTCCAATTATGCAAATTAGTGGCCAGTCCCTTCTTATACAAAAAGATCTGTAAAGTCTCTGAGAAAGAGGTGGAAACCTTCCCCCTCCTCAGAATCCAGTTAAAGACACAGGCAAAATATCTACCATAGTGTCCCTAAAGGATTTGTAAAAGTCAGCGGTCAGGTCATCCACTCCCTGGGCTTTATTCAACTGCAAACTAAAAATAGTTTGATCAACCTCTGAATGAGTGATTTCCCTAATAAGGGCATGCAACTCCCACTCAAGAATAGGAGGAATCTGTATAGGAGCTAGAAAGGCCTCCAAAGTCCCAGCATGTGCAGGGCAACCAAACATGGCAATGAGATACTTCTGAACCCCATCCAAAATACCATCAGTATCGATCACTACTTTTCCCAAAGTTGTGTCAACCCCCCAAAATGTCCTTCAGGTCACCCGAGCTTTACAGATTTTGAATGGATCTCCTAAGCACTGCAAACCCCTGGTGCCACTCATGTGTTCTGTATAAAGAGAGGCACTTCTGTCATATTGCAGGTCCTTCATCTTCTGTTGGATAAGAGTCAACTGAGTGGAATAACTCCCACCAGCCTCATCTTGTAAAGTAAGTGACCTCATAAACTGGAACGTTAAAGTGAGTTATTGTTTATATGAGCTATTAATACATCTCGAAGAGAGGTGAGGGCTGAGGACCCGCATTTCATGTTTTGTGTCCTCCCACCAGTTCCCCACATCATCAGTGAGACATACCACTGACTGTCTAGCCCTTAGACAATCCAAAATTACCTGTCTCATGTATGTATCCAGCAGAATAGAGTTATTTAACCTCTAATAACCCCTCCCCGGAACCACAGACAATTCCTCCCCAGAGGTACCCCACAATAACAGGTGATCCAAAATGTCAATGGGGACCAACCTCATAGTACTAGGACTTAAAAACTGGGATACAAAAATATAATCAGTTCTAGTAGGCAAACAAAGGAAATGGTGCTCCACTAAAAGATTATTTACTGGGTGGTGATCCAAACAAACCTTATCAAATGCAGCCAACAAAGACTGGTTCACCATCCCATAATCATTTTAGGTGTGCTTACTGTGTAATATGAATAAGGGTCTAAAATAAGAACCCACAAGGCAAAAATAGAAAACATACTCACAGTTTTTATTTTCCACAACAGAAAAGTGATAAACAGCACACCAAAGGTACAAATACAACAGTGTAAAAATACAAAGTGCATTGGAGAGGGGCAAGCTCAGAATATACAGCATTACTAGTGGGTCTGGTATTGCTATATTTGTACCTTTGGTGTGTGGTTTACTACTTTTCTATTGTGGAAAATAAAAACTGAGTATCTTCTCTATTTTTGCCTTGTGGCTTCTTATTTTAGAACCTTATTCATACTACACAGTAAGCACACCTAAAAAGATTATGGGTGGATGAGCCAGTCTTTGCTGCCTCTATTCTAGTAGCTAGAGTCAATTTATGGAAAGTTCATCCTCCCTCCTTATGCACTAATCGGTAAGCATTCTTCAGTGATGCTTCTTTCAAGACATCATTCAAAGCATTTGTGTCACAAAATAGTTTTTTAGTTTTCCCCTCTCTATCTAAATGGGACAAGCCACAATTAAAGTGTCTCCCAAATACCACATGCCTTGAAGTGTGCAAGAAAGGGTGAATTAATTGAAAAAGATCAATCCAGGCCTTTTTCGATTGGGGTGCATAGATATTAATAAAACAGACCTTACAGTCCTGGAACGTAACATCCAATAGGACAGCTCTCCCAGGATCCAGGTCCACCAACTTCATAACAGAGTAGGAACAGCCCCAGAAGACAATGCCCACCCCATCACAGAGGTTAGTGCCAATAGACCAGAAGGATGGGCCCCAGCACCAATTCCTACTGGCTTGGTAAACATCATTTAAGGAATGCAAACGGGTATCCTGGAGGAAAATAATATCATATTCTAACTCCTTAAAAATGGGAAATAAGAAAAGTCTCCTCGCCACTGACTTTATGCTGTTCACATTTAAAGTAGCTAGGCAAAACCTGGGTGCCATAATCGACTAAGGAGGACAAGGGAAAAGAAAGGAGACAAACAACACCACAAGATCAGGTAGCATCCATAAGACTGTTCCTTCTTGTGCTGACTAACCAACTTCAATTTCCTCCTAATCTTCATCTTAGGTTTAACCATAGGGATGTTGTCTTTCATATCTAAGGTAATCGAAAGCTGAGAGGAAGCACAAGATGAATATTTAGAATCCACGCTGATCTCCTGATCCACACCATCCTCCATCAACACTGAAAATGTATTATCCAGAGGCAAAGAGTCAACCTCCTGAAACACTTTTGCAGCAGCCAAAATAGCTGTATGTGATCTTAGTGAAAGTTTTCAGCTTACCACAGTTAAGTCAGGGATAGGGGGAGGTGGAGGGGGCATAATTTCCAGATCCATGGAATCATCCTACACCAAAGAAGTAACTGTAGGTAGAAATGCACTTGGAGGCATCTCCACTGACTCTTCAGCAGCAGAAGGCATGTCAGGAATTACCACCAGCAAACGGGGAGTTCCGGAGGATGTCACTAGATCAGATTCCTTCCCTCCCAGGGAATGGAAGTCTGTGTCCATCTCAGGTTCATGAGCTATGGCAGCCGCCAGAGCCTTGTTCAGTGTTTGTTATTGGGTGCCATGTGCATACTCCAAAATAATGTCTTGGGTATCCTTCTCTGCCTTGTTATGTGACGCCCACGGACACGTCCTGAATTAGTGCCCTGTCTCCTCACACAAATTATAACACAAGGCATTGGTACAGTGAGAGCTGACATGTCCCAAGGATAAGCATAATTTACACTGCAGTTTGTTACATGCGTTACTTAGATGGGCTTCTGAGCCACAGCAAAAGCAGGTTTTCGGTAGCCCAGGGTAGAAACATTGGGTCCGATCTCGACCGAGATAGAAAATGCTCAGAATATACTGTAACCCAGATGTAGTGTGTAGCATTTTAATTTTAAAACACCAATGACCAGTTCAGAACATTTCTGAGTCCAAGATAGGCTCCAGCTTGCCTATCACATCACACCATTGAGAGAGCCAATAATGAACATTCTGCACCCTGACCCCTTCAATTTTCAACATCACCGTAAGAGTGCAGAGTACAGGTTTCATCAAAGGGACAGCCTGGAAGGTCACCCACAGCGGTGTGTCTTTCAATTGATTATAAGTAGTTCAGAACCTGTCCATATATACAGGAGAGCAAAAACTCTGATCAAAGAATCCATCCATTGAATTGTGAAGGAGAGCATAGAGTTCATGAGGTGTTACACCAAGAGAGTCCTTCAAGAGATATCTACCCATATATGATTTATCTGGCTTGGAGTCTAAACCTCCTTTGTAAAAAAGCCAGACAGCATTGTGTCTCTGTGCTGGGGCTGGTAAGTTCAAAAAGTTATCAGATTTGTGAAACTGGAACCACCTCTGGGCCACAGATGGCTCTCCAAGTGATCGTTCAGAAAAAGGAATCTAGGAGGCTGGGGGGGCAGGCCCCAAGTCCACCTGCTCCAACCAAGAGGGTGATTTGTTCCCCAACAGAGGAGGAATCAGTGGATCAACCCCCCAGATGGACACTATTGGCCCAGCAGGGTGTCAGTCAACTGGGGCAGAAAGTTCATCAGCAGGGGGTAAACCACTGGTTTGGCTAGAGGGCAAAATCCCGGTGAGCTTAGTTCCCTCAGGAATGTCATCAACCAGGGTCTGGGCCTCAGAAGAACCAGGATTATGCACATCTCCCATTGCACTGGAGTAAACTTGCACCTCTTGTATTGGGGGCATCAGCCTCAGAACCTCAGGCACTGCAGGGTTCTTTATGCCACACCCTGACTGAGGCACAGCATTAGTTAGTTGAACACCCCCATTCAAGGACGTCACGTCCACCACATCTCCCTGGAAGATAGGCATCATTGGTTCTCTTGGGTCCTGGGAATGCCACTGCCCAATCATGTCCTTCTCCCACCCTGCTTCCAGCAGGGCATGAACTGGGGACCAATTACCAAGGGGTACAAACCCTCTTATTCACCTGTGAAGGCCTGCTAAAAGTGTCCTGTGCCCCAGCTATCATGCGTGCTATATCAGGGCCCTCAGACTGGACACCTCTGCCAGCTGCCCCCTGTTGCGCAGCACTGCTTCCCTCCCTTATACTCCCATGTGCCCTCCTCCACAGCTCCAGAGGAGGAAATTTCAGTTGCCTCTTGGTCCCTTGTTAATGGGATGGAGTATGATACACCCCCTGAGTAGTTCAGGTTAGGAAAAGGTACCTGAACAGTCCTCAGTTCACTTTCTCCATTCATTGGTTACATAGGTTGGTACAGAGCATAGAAGACCGAAGTCCATATAGCTGGCAAAACTGTCTTAGCTATGCCCCTTTTTGTTACTTGATACTAAGTGCTTGTCCAGTTTGTTCTCAAACTCCCATATATGTTTACTGGCCACCATCTTAACTGGTAGTCCATTCCACACCTTCACCACTCTTATATTAAACCAGTGTTTCCCTTTGTTATACCTGTATCTTTCTCTGGTTATTTGTAGTGGGTAGGCTCTTGTGCAGTAACTTAGCACCCTTATATCCAGGCCTAGCTGTTCCCATAGAACCTCATCAAAGAAGGCTTTATAAATCAAACACATATCCCCCCTTAAACCTGTTGAACTCCATTCACCACATCTTAAGCAGCCCTCTCCACCCTCTGTCTTGTCTGAAGTGCGTTTCCCTGCCGTAGTCACGGCTCTGGTATCCATTTTCTCATGTCCACTTTAGGTTTGGTAAACTCATCCAGACCCCCTAAATCTTAAAGTTCCCATAACAAATCTTCTCCCTGATGCAATGCGTCAATCAAAAAACAAATCCCCTCCAACAAGTGGCGATCTGGTGGAACGCTGTCAACAGGCAGCATAGTATCCGCTTTTCCTCTCCATCTAACATTGACCCAAGGAGGACATCCATTGATGAGTCTGCCACCTTCAGTTTATCCACATGTACGACAGTAGCCTCAGAGAATACCCCTGCAGTTTCTGCACTACCATTCTGCTCTGTGGATGCCATGTTGGGAGCTGGAACTCCGGCTCCCCCTACTGACAAGTAGGGGTGTTTTTATTCCAAAACATATGACCATACAAACAGAAAGTATATGCATAATATACAATCCAGATACAAATACAAATTCAACTATTGAGCATTAAATTATGCTATATACCCTACATCTATAACAAATCCTTTCATAATGTTGTCATGACTTGATTCCCCCATAACTACATAAGCTACATATGGATCCATATGACCTGTTATTTCTTATCTATAAAATGTCATATTTTACTCGTAGGCCTATATTTAATATCTTTCTGTTGTTTTGTAGTTTCCTCTAAGACCCATTCTTTTATCACCAATTTACAATCTTTCTAGAAAGCACCATTTCTCCATATTTTTTTTTTGTTATTATTACATTCTTGACTTCTGATATTGTGTACATTTTCCTGAAAGGCATGTAATATTTGTTCTGGTGACCATACAATCAGCTGCAATATAAGTTTGCAGCGTGCTTGCCATATCTAGTACTTAAGACTTGCTCTGACTATCTGAAGGGTACTGATATCATAATTGCACCCTTGTTTTGGGGAATGTTTCTAGGTACAGTGTATCTGCTATTTCTGAAATACTGTTGCTGAGAAAGTATGAATAAATGGGCATTCAAGAAAAGAGGTGGTCAATTATTTCTACCTGTGTTGTACATGTCTGTCTTGGATATATACGTTCCGATTTTTCCTTATGCTTGAGGTTATCCTTGACATGGAGTCTCCCATGTATGCATAACCAGGTGTTATTCTATGTCTGGGAGGAGGGGGTATTCTGCTATCAGTTAAAAGTGCCACTATACTCAAAATTTCATCATGTGATCTTGTCATAAATGAGGGATATTGCAAGAACTGTGCATTCTGAATCTGTGAATAAAACTGCTTTCTATCTTTTGTTCTGATAGTTTCCCATGTTATTTTCCAGGCCTTCAATTTGCCAATACTCTCTCTTAAGTAAGATGGGTATTCTGTGACTTTTGTTTGTTTTGTAATTACTCCATTTTGAGTCCAAGTCTGTATTACTGGTAATATCTGGTCTGTTACCCATGGGCACCAAAGAAAGAGGTGTTCAGCTATTATGGGTTTTATGTTCGCATACAGAAATATGCTGTGATAAAAGACTATAGGGTTTATTAATTTTAAACCTTCTGCAGTGATCTCTAAATATAGTATCCCTTTTTTATTGGGTTCAGCTGACTCCCCCCCTCCCCCCAATATGCCTTGAAAAAAAAAAGGTAAGGAGTCTAGTTTCTAAGCTTTTGGGAGGGGGGTATACATAAATACAGAAACATGGGTAACTAAAAGGTACATAACATATATGTTCTTTTCTTTTTGCTCACCTGGCATTGGTTCCATTTTGCTACTCTTGTCAAATCCTATTTTCAAAATATATTCCCAATTATAGTTGGCTGTATCTGGATAACCAAAAAAAATCCATAGAATGTTAGAACTGGTTTGAATTATGGGAATATTGATTATGTGGGGATCTTGTGCCCTCACTTAGCCTATGGGGATGCATTTACTTTTCAGTAGGTTAACTGTTGATCCTCAACAACAGACCCCCAGTTGCCTCTGGTATGTACACTCCTTTGCTGCTGGGGGAGCACCTCACCCCTCATAGCCTCTCTGTCACCCTGTCTCTCCTCATAGCCCCGTGCACCCCTTCCCTCTACCCCTCCCCCATCTCTCTGTGCCTTGAGCCCTCCATGTCTGTCCCTCCACCTAGCCATCCCAGCCCTCATGCAGCTGTCCATTCCCTGCTCATCACCTTCTAAGCTTGCCAGCCGCCGCTACTCGGCAAAATGCCACCAATTCATGGGCCTTGTCAGGATCTTCCACTTGCTTGTTCTACTATCTGGCAATGTTCACTCCAATCCTGGCCCAGCAGCCCCACCAACTGCAGTCACTCACAGGCTTCGAATAACCGCTATTATTATCTGCAGCCTGCCTAAAAAAATGGCAGCCCTGCAATGCTGGACAGCACAGTACCAACCAGACATTCTGGCTTTAACAGCCAAGACCGCAGACTCACTTGTCTCTATTCCTGGCTACTCTCTCATTAGGCTTGATCGTAACAGCCAGAGAGGCGGTGGCTGCAACTTCTATGTAAATGACTCACTGCATTATCAAGTCCTGCCTGCTCCCACCCTAGACTATGGTGCCCAAGCCCTCTCAATAAAACTCTCTCCTGAACCAAACCATGCTCTTCTTACTCTCACTGTCGCCTACATCCCACCCCGAAGCCAATCCCCTGCCTGTAAAGCACTCTATGACTACCTAGCCAGCCACCCCCATGAAATTAAAAACAAATCCTAGTTGGGGATCTCAACATAAATTGGCTGGCAAGCTCATCAACACATGCCAAAGATACCTTTGCTGCGTTAGATATGACCCAACTTGTATTCCAGCCTACCAGGGCTAACCCCACTAATCGAACCCACACCCTACTAGATATCCTGCTCACTAATCATCCCCACCATATTACTGACCTAGGTGTCCTACCCAATGCCTTAAGTGAGCACTCCCCAATCATCTTCAGCTGGTCCTGTCAGCTACCTAAACCACCACCAAATATCACCTTCCATCAATGACTACACCCAGGAGGCATAGCCAAACTCAAACAATATCTAATTAATTGGGACTGGTCCCCAATTTCCCAAGCTCAGCAAATAGATGATGCATTGCATTACTTCATCACCACCTTTAATACCGCCTGTAATGCATTTGCACCAACCATCAAAGCGACCACTAAGAATTGTAGTGCCCCCTGGATCACCCCAGAACTCCTACAAAAGTTCAAAATGCATGACAACCTCTGGCATCGTGCCACTGCCTCTGGTTTGCTAAGTGATAGGCAGGCCTATAATGCTACCCGCAATAACTGTACCTGGGAAATCTGTAAGGCAAGGCAGAGCACCACAGAACCACCCTAACCACTTCCTGGGGTAGCACAAGAAAGTTCTGGGATAACATCAAGGAGCTTAATAGCAAATCCCTCCCCCACAACACAGTGTTAACAGTACTACCACCACAGACACATTTCACATAGCTAACCGCCTCAACTCCACCTTCTCAGACATCAGCTCAGTCCTTCCTAGCAACTTTTTCTATCCAATTCAGCCTACCCCACCAGCTGAGCTCCTCCACCCCTTTCAAACTCAGAGTCATTACCCCTACAGAAGCAGAAGTCTACCTGTCCAAAGCCCTCCAGAGCTCCAGTTACTGCAAAGACACCTTTGATATGCGTATCCTATACCTTGCGCTAGACTCAGTTATCTCCCCACTCACAGACCTTCTAAATCTTTCCCTGCACCTGGGCCAGTTCCCAACCTCATGGAAAACAGCAGTGATAACATCAATATTAAAATGTGGTGACAGCTCCCTCCCAAACAACTACTGGCCCATCTTGAATTCTTCCCCCATTTTCTAAAGCCCTGAAAAAGATCATGGCCAATCAGCTCACTGACTACCTCCTCACACACAACCTCTTATGTAGGAAGCAGCATGGTTTCAGAGCTGGTCATAGCACTACGTCCACCCTCACAGAATTCCCTAACTCACTGCACTGTACGTACTCACTGCACTGTATGCTTGATAAGGGGCACCTCTCAGGAGCCATGTTTATAGACCTCTCAAAGGTCTTCAACATGATTTCTCACCCCCTCCTTCTTAACACAGTACAATAAATTGGGATCACACATTGCCCACTTTCATGGTTTTCCAGCTATCTTTCATCTAGAACCCAATGTGTTAAAAATGAATAATACCATATCTACAATGCTGCCTGTGTGCTCAGGAGTTCCCCAGGGATCTATCCTGGGTCCCCTGCTATTCAGCATCTACCTCAACACCCTGCTTAAATCCTGCCCCAGCAACCTTCTTCTCTACATGGATGATGCTGTTCTTTACTCTGCACATCCTGATCCTTTCTTTCCCCAGCATACCTTACAAAACTCTTTCTATCAGATTGAACACTGGTTTACTGAACACAGATTGGTGGTCAACATTAAAAAAACTAAGATGATGCTCTATGCCCACCGCCAAAACAGATCAAAGGATTTCTCCCTGGAAATACTCTCTGCCTCTCTCTTCCCATTGAAACAGGACCAAAAGTACAAGTATCTAGGTATTACATTTGACTCTTCCCTCTCGTTCCACAAACA
Source organism: Neoceratodus forsteri (assembly GCA_016271365.2). Lineage (NCBI taxonomy): Eukaryota > Metazoa > Chordata > Ceratodontiformes > Ceratodontidae > Neoceratodus > Neoceratodus forsteri. The sequence continues at coordinate 34,323,383 of CM028129.1, forward strand.
TATAAAAATCCTCACCTCCACCACCAACACCCTCATTGGTCTCCTTTACAGACATAAAGACTGCCTACCACCTGAATCATTTCATCTAGCCATTACTTCCTCAGTCTTATCACTGGTGGACTATGGCCTCACAATCTATGCTGCCACCGACCCTACAGCGCTTCATCAAATAAAAGTAGTCATCAATAAGGCCTGCCGGCTCCTCTCTGGTGCTGACAGAAATACACATACCTGCACCCTATACGTGCCCACAAATATCCTCTCCCTTGAGGAAAGACTATTATATCAGACCTGTCTCTTCACCAAAAAAATCCACCTGGGTTTAATCCCAATTGGTGTCATGGCTTCTTTTCAGGTAGCCACCATCTCAGCCTCCATACAGGCTGCCCCAAAAACTATCTGGAAGGTGCCTAGGGTCAGGACCACCCTGGCCATGTGATCCTACCCATATAACTCCATCCTGGTACAATGCCCTCCCACTGGCTGTCACATCAATCACCAATCTAGGTCCTTTTAAAGCTGCCTTAATGGCCCATATTCTCTCCTCACTTCAGTGCCAGTGTAACAGGTACCCTGTGGATCCTGCACCACGCTGCTAGGTCACGCACCCACCCTTGGCCAGGCAGTGGAGAACCCTCACTATTTCTAGCCTACAGGCTCCTCACCTCCCTCAGTTACCATATAGTTGCACTGGACTATGAATGCATTGCATTATTTTTTTTTTTTTTTGTTAGTTGTTTAACCAGGACTAGCACACTAAGCTGAAAGCTTTTTTACAGGTGTGACCTGGGAGCACAGGGAAGTTAAGTGACTTGCTCAGGGTCACACAGTCTGCAAGTGGAAGCTGTGGGATTTAAACCCAGGTAAGGTCTGCTGGATGTCACCAGATTTGCAGTTCAGAGCCCTAAACCACTTCACTAAACTGCCTCCCCTATTATGTATAAGACAAGGCCTCTCTGAGACGGCTTACTAGCAATTCATATCATGCATTGCTTTAGCTGCCAATTGTATAGGTCTTAACCGCTCATTAGGTAAATATGTCGATAGTGCTGCCCTGTTTTAGCTACCAAATGTATAGGCATTAACCCGTGCTCATTGTACTTATACTCTGTATGATTGCTCACCCACATTTATTCTATATATGTACTGTATGAATGTCTATGTTTTATTCAGATGTGGAGGCTTTGGAAATGAGTCTATGACACAAAGGGTTGTAATTCCAATTTCCTAAATAAATAAATAAACAAACAAATCCTTTTAGTAGCTTTTCTACTGGTGTTGCTGAGAGATGATCTGCTAGTATGATACATAAATCATCTGCATAAGTCACTGTTCTCACTTCACTATCCTGGCTAGAAACAGAAAGGCCTCTTATATCTTGCTGTAGGTTTATTCTTCATATCAAAGGGTCTAGAGAGAAGATATATAAAATGTTACTTAATGGGCATCCCTGCCTTACCCCTATATTCAGTTTACAGGCTTTTCCTATACATCCATTGATGTATGGTGATATTGTGGCATGTTTATAAAAAAGCTACATCCACTGTATAAATTTGTTTGGAGATTATTTTAAAATCTGAGTTTAATAATGAGATAGGTCTCCAGTTATCCAAACGTTCGTTATCTCCTTTTTCATATAATAATAATAACAACAACCCTTTATACAGAGACTCAGGTATCCTATTTATTTATTTATTGAAATGTTTCACCAGGAAGACACACTGAACAACAAGTTGCTCATCTCCTTGTGCGACCTGGGTGGGGGATACAATTGGATGAAGAATTAGACATATAGTTTACCATTTAACACATCCGGAAATTAAACATTCAATTACATTTGTAACAAGACATACAGTTAGAAAATATAAATAATCATACAATCACATTTGTGACATAACATACAGTTAAGTATATCATACTTGTGGAATATGCATTTAATTACAAGTGGCATATCTAGGGAACATAGTACAGAAATTTAATGTAGCCTTGGAGCCAACTCCTTGCAGGAATGGATCACAGTTAAGAGGTAGATCATTTAACAATTATTGAATGAATGAGGTGCAGAGAGGGGACATCAAGAAGGAAAGAGGGGTAGACTGGGGAAACCAGCTGGAGGAAGGAGAGGATAATGATGGGGGGACCATTACTGGAGCAAAGTGAGCAAAAAAATCAGTTGCGAGGAGCAAGTTAACACATGGCTAATGCAATCTGGGAACACCTCAGACAGAACAAAAAGTGCAAGTTATTAGCTTAAGTGAACTAATTCCTTTGTTTAAGTGCAGGGAGGTGGGAGAGGCTTAATAGGGAGGTGGGGTAAGGGATAGGGTAGGGAAGGATAAGTCATACCTGGAACTGGCCCCTTCAGAGTGCGGAGATCGCTGCCAGTGGTGGAATGAGTCAAGGACATAAAATAAGGGGCAGAAGTAGTTAAGGACAAGTTGGGTAGAGATAGTAGAGGGGATGGTAAAGGGGAGGAGGAGGAGGAGGAGGGGGGTGGGAGAAACTTGCTTAAGACTAGGCATCTTCAGGATGCTGAGAACCCTGCCAGAGAGCAGAGTCAGGTGAAGACTAGGTAAGTAGAAAGGATGGAGGGGAAAGGAGAGGGAAGTAATGGTTATTTCTCAGTGATGGACCCCTCCAGGATGTTGAGAACCCTGCCAGAGGCCAGAACTAGGTGAGGACATGTTGTGAAGAGAGAAAAGAAAGGATGAGGGGAAAGGAGGGAAGAGGAGGGAAAGAAGGAGCTTTCCTAACACTAGGCCACTCCAGGATGCTGAGAACCCTGCCAGAGCACAGAATCAGGTGAGGAGTAGTTGGGTAGAAAGGATACAGGGGAGTGAAGGAAGAGTAATTGCCCAGTGCCTGGCCCCTCCAGGATGCAGAGAACCCTGCCAGGGGATAGAATTAGGTGATAACAAGTTGGTCAGAGGGAAATGGGGGGGTAGAAGAAGAAAGAAAAAAAAGGAGGAAGGGAAGGGAAGAAACTTACCTGAGATTAGACATCGCCAGGGTGCTAAGAATCCAGACAGAGGGCAGATTTAGGAGAGGACAAGTTGGGTAGAAAGGAAGGAGTAGGAGGGCAGGGGAAAGAGGAGGCTTGCCCAGTGCTAGACCCTTCCAGCATGCTGAGAAACCTGCCAGAGGTCAAAACTAAGTGGGGGCAAGTTGGTAATGGAAAAAGATTAGGGGTAGGAGTGAGGGGGTTAGAGGTGATGGGAGAAGAGAGCATGCTGAGAAGCAGGCTGGGGGGAGGAAGGTTTAATAGGGGATGTGAGTCATGGAGAGGAGCAGAGGTATAGGAGGACAGTTAAGGAGGGTTATAGCAGGCGCAGTTAAATGAAAGAAAGTTGTGTAAGGCAGAGGCAAGGCAGTAGTAGGAGGAGGAGTGCCATATTTGGGGGGAGGGAGTTCCAGATTTGTGGGAAACGATGGGTGAAGCCTGACTGACCGATGAGAGTGGTTGGTTGGGGACCAACAAAGTACGAGTGTCAGAGGATCTGAGGGAGTGGGAGGGGGGAGGGGGGAAGAGAGTGAACAAGTGAGGCAGGAGGGAAGTTCTCCTAACCAAAATTTAGAAGTGAGTTTGGCACAATGAGTGAGGCACCTGTTGGCAAGCAGGGGAAGGGACAGGGCATGGTAGAGGTCACAGTGATATGTGTGTGTGTGTGTGATGGAACATCAAGGGCAAAATGACAGAAAGAGTTTAAGAGAGTGTCCAATCTGGTTAGGGAGGATTTCGAAGTGGCACCATAGACTACATCACAGTAGTAGAAAATGGGGAGGATCATCTTCTGAACTAGTTCACGCCACGCTGTAGGAGGGATGCAACTACTGTTTCTGAATAAGTCACTTAGCTTGAGGCACAGTTTTTTCAGGATGGTGTCAATGTGGCCAGAGAAGTTGAGATGCTGGTCCAACCAAACCCCAAGGTATCTGAATGAGGAGGTGTCCTCTAGGATTGTCCCATCAAGGGTGTGGAAAGAAGGTATCCTAACCATTTGTAACATGTATTTATACATTCTTGTCATTTCAGGTAGCATGTGCTTGATAAGTTCTTTATAAAAGGTATGGGGTAGACCATCTGGTCCAGGTGTCATTCCTGTTTTTAGTTGTGCAACTGTATGTTCTAATTCTTGTTCAGTTATTGGATTTATCAACCCAGCCTTGTCCTGACTTGTTACCTGGGGTAATTTACTGTTTTGGAGCCATCTAGTGGTTTCTTCTGGAGTCTCATGTGCTGAACCTTATAAATTTTGTAAATAGTTTTCTATTTCGGTCATTAATTGTGAGTTCCCTGTAATAGTCTGATTTTCTTTATAGTGACTGTAAGTACTATTTTTTTGTTCGTGTCATGCAGTTTTCATAAGGGTTAGCTTGCATTTGATTACCTTTGGTTATATATTTCTGTTCAAATTCCAGTGATTTGCTTCTGTTGGATTGGCATACTGTCATATCATGTTTAACAATTTTTATTTGTTCTGAATAATCATTTTTATTTTCTGTTTATAAAGAAATTATTTTATACAGTTGTTGTCTAACTTGTTCATGTTGTGTAGATGTAGGTCCCCTTCAGCTGCCCTGTTGTTTTGAAGTATTTTTGTAAAATCAACTTTACTGTGCTCCCACCACTCTAAGGGATCATCATACAAGGAAAACACAGAATGTCTTGTTTCAATAATATCTAAGGACCCTTATTTGATCTCAGGGATTTCTAATGGGGTTGTATTTAGTCTTCAATACCTGTTACCTGATGTAGCCTCTGGGGAATAGGATATTATGCTTTATGCAGGCGGGTGGTACAGTCTTCCTTGTCAGTTTATCTGACTTGGGCGGTGTTGTGCAATGCCAGGTCTATTAAAAACAAGACTGCTGTACTTGCGTATCTTGTTAGTTCATTAGACCTGGCGTGCATCACCGAGACTTGTTTGGATGAGAACGCAAGCCCAATTTTGGCTTCTGCAGTTCTGGCCCAGTATTCGGTGATACACTGCCCAAGGATGGATCGAACGAGTAAGGGTGTAAACATTTGTTCTAAAGCAGAACTGGGCCTTGTGGATGAGCCAGTGGGGTCCACCAGATCCTTTGAATGTATCGTGGGTGCGGGTGTGGGGTGCAGGATTTTGCTCATCTACCGTCCACCCGGTGATGGAACAAAATTCCTGCAGAAGATTGCAGACTTCATTGTCAACATGGTATTGGAATCCCCCAGATGGTTAGTTCTGGGGGATTTCAATGCCTGGGTTGATGATGAACTCTGGTGTTTTGGTCAAGATCTCCTCCAACTTATGACTTCACTGGGCTTCACACACATTATTTCCGCCATGACTTACATTGGTGGCCACTCATTGGATCTGGTGTTCCTCATGGGGATGGAGATCACTGATTTGGTGGTTGAACCTGTCAATTGGTCCAACCATCATGCCATAGGGTTCAGTTTCATGGCTCCCCAATGGGTCTGCCCCTATGGAGATGGTCCGGTACCGCCCTTTGAGGAGCCTGACTCCAGATGGCCTAATGGTGGTGCTAAACCTATCAAGCCTGGGGAGTGAAAGCATGGATCCAGGTAGTCTTGTACTTGCCTATAATAAGGTGGTGTCAGATGCCCTGGATTCAATTGCTCCTGTTTGTGTCCGACCACTTAGTCTTCGCTCAAGGTCCCCTTGGTTTGATGGGACCTTGAAAGAGTTGAAGAGAGGGGGTCGAAGGTTAGAGAGGGTTTGGCAGAAGTCTGGCCTGGGTGTAGACAGACTTAGAGTGCTAGATCATTATGCTGTCTATCAATCAACAGTCACTCATAAGAAGGCCTCGAGAAATTGACTAGCTCAGCTCTTCCGGACTGTTGACAGATTGTGCAAGCCAATTTGTCTTCAGTCTGGTGGAGCCTTGTCATAAGAAAGATGTGATGGGTTTGCTCAATTTTACACACATACTGTAAGGTTGTCACCATCAGGTCTGGTGTCCACCCAGCCCCCTCTATGTGGGATTGCAGAGGTCTATGGGAGGTCTCGAGTACCCAGTTTGTCTGGTTCGACTTTGGCCGGCTGGACATCATGGACACCGTGAGGATCATACAGACATTGTGGCTGACTAGTTGCAATTTAGACTAAAGATGCAGAAATTTAAACTTCACTGATGAAGTGTCCCCAAATTGGCCAATGCGAAAGGCTCACTTTGCCTTGTAATTATTACTTTGCGTTATCATTCTGCCTTAACAAGAAAAAAGGTGAAGTGACAACAATATTGGCAGCCCTTCAAACACACAGTCACTGGAATTAATGTGCATCCCCAAAATGCTACTGTCTTGTGTCCAGAAAATTCCCCAGTGCTCACGAAGTGAAATGAGAGCATAACAAGATTTGCAAAGTCTCCCAGAATTAATGGCACACTCAGTCATGTGTGCAGTGGTCACACACAGTTACCAGAATTAATTTGCATCCCCAAAATGCTACTGTCTTGTGTCCAGAAAATTCCCCAGTGCTGATGAAGTGAAATGAGAGTATAACAAGAAATGCAAAGTCTCCGAGAATTAATGATGCACTCTGTCATGCGGGCAGTGGTCACACACAGTCACCAGAATTAATGTGCATCCCCAAAATGCTACTGTCTTGTGTCCAGAAAATTCTCCAGTGCTGACTAAGTGAAATGAGAGTATAATAAGAAATGTGAAGTCTTCCAGAATTAATGGCACACTCAGTCATGTGAGCAGTGGTCACACAGTCACCAGAATTAATGTGCATCCCCAAAATGCTACTGTCTTGTGTCCAGAAAATTCCCCAGTGCTGATGAAGTAAAATGACAGTGTAACAAGAAATGTAAAGTCTCCCAGAATTAATGGTGTACTGCAAATTCACAGACAGATTAAGATTGCACTGCACACTCAAGAGATGCAGACACAAAGGCACAACACCTAACCAGTGATCACAAGTCACAAATCCAATCTGGAACAGAATGCCTTTTGCCGGTTGGGGGGTGGGTAGTGCACGGCAGTAACAGTCTACTACCAATAAAGATACCACAAAGTAGTATAAAAAATTAATGCAGGTGTGATGGATAGCAGGTTCACACTTCTGCAATTACTCTGTGGCACAATAAAAGGTGTCTGATTTAATGGCACGCATAGAGCACACATTCACAAACACTACAAGTAATGTGTAGCAAATTGAAAACCTTTAGCAATATAATCAAATGTTTTAAACAAACTAAAATTATACACTGCTGCACTACAACAATCAGCAAAAAAATGTCAAGAATTACTGAAAATATTACTGTGTGTATATTAACACGGTTATACAAGAAAAATATAACCAAAACAGAAAGACTGACTTTTTCTCCCGTTTAATCTACCTACACCACAGATACGCCCCTTCCCCAAAGCACACTTCACAGTACACAGACTGACTGTTCTAAATTAGCATTTAAAATCCACACACAAACAATAAACACTCGATGATATGAGCACAGGAGGGTTTCCTACAATTGATGTACTAAATTGTCAGCAAAGAAAATAGCTTAAAAAAGGCTTTTTTAACTGCTTTTAGAAGACTTGAGTCATAGAGCTCTTATAGGAAACTGTCTCCATCTTTCACTACACACACACACTACACAAAACTGAGGCTGTGCAGAACAATCTAGAGCCCATGTGACCTGCAATCCCATAAAGCACTGCAAAATTCACCCTTGGAGCTTACAAACAAGGCGAAGTGAGGTGAAGTACATTGATTTCAATGTACTTCACCTTAAAATTGGTTGAGAAGTGGTTTGGGGAAGGCGGAATAATGTGAAGTCATTGTTTTCAAAGGAATTCACATTCCCCATTATGACGTGAAGTACTCCGCTTTGCGTTGTGGAGTATTTCACAGATTCTTCATTATTCCGCAAATCACTTCGCGGAGTGAATTTCGGCCACTTCAACCAACACTAGTTTAGATCAAGGCCCAATGCATCTCCTTGTGTGGTGCATTGAGGCAATTGGCATGGTTCTCACTGAGATAGTTTGGAGGTCATTGGAGGGGGGGGGGTCTTTCCTGATCCCCTGAATGAGGCGATTGTGCGACCGCTCCCGAAAAAAAACTCTCTTGACCCGGACTGTCTCGTTAACTACAGATCTGTCTCTAACCTTCCCTTTGTTGGGAAGGTTGTTGAGAAGGTGGTTGCACTGCAGCTGGATGATCATTTATCCACCCACAACGTCTATAACACTCTCCAGTTTGGATTTAGAAAGAGGCATAGCACTGAGATGGCCCTTGTTCGGGTGTTTAATAATCTCCCTAATAGCGTGAGATTGGAGGATCCGTTCCATCCTGGTCCTTCTTGATTTCTCAGCAGCATTTGATATGGTGGACCATGATGTGCTACTGGACTGCATGTGGTTCATCTGTGGACTGTCTAGTGTCATCCTCAGATGCTTTCAATCATTCCTCGAGGGTAGGACACAGACAGTGGTCTCAGGAATTTATTCCTCTGACCCTCGTCTCCTATCCTGTGGGGTACCACAGGGTTCCATTTTGGTGCTCATGTTGTTAGCCGTAAACATGCTGCCATTGGAAGACATTATTAGGTGGTACAGTTTGAGGTTTTACTGCTATGCAGATGATATCCAACTGTACATGTCCTTTGTGCCCGAACAGGGAGATATTCTCTCGGTGTTTAACAACTGCCTATCCGAGATTCAGGATTGGATGTGTGCTAGCAGGCTGAGATGAATCTGGACAAAATGGAGGTGTTGGTTATGGACCCAGATCATCGGGGGCAGGGTGTGTTGGCTGGACAACCCTCGGGTCTTTGGCTTGGGGATGTCCAGCTTGCCACCTCTGATCCAGTGCAGAACCTGGGTGTTATTTTTGACAGGGGTTTGACCCTGAAAGCACAGGTGTTAGCTGTTGTGAAGACCTCTTATTTCCATCTGAGGAATATCGCCCGGGTGAAACACCTGGTCCACCCCCGAGGATCTTCCAACCCTGGTCCATGCCTTCGTGATCACCTGCCTTGACTACTGCAATGCCCTGTACCTAGGGTTGCCAGGGGTTGCTATCTGCCGCCTTCAGCTGGTGCAGAATGTGGCTGCCAGGCTTTTGACTGGTACTTCCGGGACCAGTAATATTATGCCTGTGCTTCATGGACTGCACTGTCTTCCATTTTGGTGGCATATCACCTTCAAGGTCAGTTTGCTGACCTATAAAGCCCTACGTATCCAGGGACCCCTTTACTTGTAAGATCTCCTTTCTCCCTACCGTCCCTCCCGGCCTCTCCAATCCACCAACGACGGATTGCTAGAGATTCCTAGGGTTCATTTACAGACATCTGGGGCCTGTTCATTTGCATTTACGGTCCCTGCCCTGTGGAATTCTCTGCCTCGTTGGATAAGAAAATGCCTGACAATCCAAGACTTTAAAAAAGAACTTAAAATGTACCTCTTTGGCCTAGGTTTTAGTGATGAGATTTAATGATGCTGCTATTTTATTTGGTCATTGATTGTTCTGATGATAATTTATGGTTGTATATATGTTATAATTTGAAGAATCATATGGTTCTATGTGATTCTGTTTTTATGTACAGGCACCTTGAACTATTGAAAGGTGCCTTTTTATAAATACATTTTGATTGATAGATTTTATTTCCCAATACGGTATGGTCCGAGGTAGCCACAGGATGCACTTTAGATTGAACTATGGGAAGATAGGGGGATATGAACCAATAATCTATTCTTGTATTGAGCGGACCTCTAAAATAAGTGTATTGTGGAATAGTGTGTTTGGAATGAAAAACATCTTTTAGCTTAATATGATTGATTGATTCATTTATTTAAAAACCCTGCATCACAAAATATTTTTTCAGAGTAAAGACCTCTGTCTTGTTTAAATCTGCTACAGTTAAAATCATCTCCTCCCAAGAGTACTGCTCTTGCTATAAGCAGATAAGGTTGCATTAAACTAAAGAGCTGGATTCTGCAAGCCCTCTCTTGTGGTGCATTTACATGGATGAGGTGAAAATTCTGCTGCTCTAATGATGTATCTATAACATTAGTTCTCAGGCTTTGTCATACTAAGCCTCCCCCAAGCCATGGAAAAGATGTAGAGCCTCCCCAAAATATTGAAATAATCTTGGGCCTTCGCATACTAAAATAGCATACTTTGCACAGTGCAATAGGAATGAAGTGAAATTCCTTTGAGCTGTTGGCTCTCATTTTATTCTGTAAATGCCCCTCTTGTAACCTCCTTAGGCCAGCCTACTTGCTCTGCTATTTTGACTCTTGAACCATTGTTACCCCTTGTTGCTATACCTTCCTGGGTCAGACTGCTTTCTCTGTCTGTTTCCCCTCTATCTGGAATAACCTTCCTACCCACCTCTGCCTCCCCCCCTCTTACTTCTCTGGTCTCCTTGTGTCTCTCCTGCTCTTGCTCCTAGTACCTCTCCACTTAACCCTTGTATCTTGGCTTTTCTGCCACCAGTCTTATCAGTCAATCGTTACCTCTCATTATTAGTTTATTTGTTTTCACTATTGTTTATTTTGTATTGCTTGACTGATTCAGTGTGGCTTTCTTAGTCACAGATTTGTAAATAAATACGTTAACCTACTATTATCCTCTTTCAGTTTGCCTCATCCCTTTATACAAAATATCTAAAACTCAAAATTTATATACAGTATTTTTTGAGACTTGCTTGAACCTCCCCTAGAACAGGATGGGGCCTCTCCAGGGAAGCTGGCCTCATCATTTGAGAAACCTTGATCTATAAGCATCGCATGACCTGGATGTATGTCTAAAACTCTAGTAATTTTTAATAATGGTTTACTAAAACATATCCCAACCACACTGCATGTTTCCTCTCCTACAGTATTAACCAATAAGAAGGTCCCCAAATCCAGTTAGCACTATCCATTTGTAATTCTGTGGTAGCAAATAAACGTGTATCTAGGAAGAATGCCACATCATAATGGGTTTGATTAAAGTATTCAAAGGTAGATTTCTGTTTTTTTTCTCAGATTTTACCTATTTGTCTTGAGAGAGACTAAACATATGTCACATGTCATTTGATTATTCAGGCAGGTGTTTTTTTCTTCCTCGAGATGAATCATGTTCCTATTAACCTCCTTGGCTTCTTAACTTTCTCCTGTACCTGAGGTGTGCTTTCCTCTTGTGCTGACCCTCCCCCTTGCTAGAAGAGTGTTCAGGTGTGCCATCTGATTCCTCTTCCACCTGTGTTTCACCACATCGAAGGGCCAAACATTTATTCTGTAAGGGAATCCCTTCTGCTCTTGGAGCTGTCTCTTTGTGTGTTTTAGTGGTTACAACCTGAAGGAGTCCCTGCTTGTGGAGGGGGTGGGGTGGGGGCATCTCAATACCTAACATCCCTGTCAATATTGCTGGGGGGGGATTCAGGTTGTGATTCCTCCTCCTGTGTTTGTGACTCTGAGGGGGAGGGTTGTCTATTTTCCTGTATTGTAGCTTCTAGTGCTTGGTGTTGTCTCCTATTTTCTCGGGGGGGGGGCATGTCTCACCCTAAAGCCTGTCTGGTTGCTATATTAGTGTAGAAATCTTGTTCTACATACTCCACACTCTCATTGTTGTGAGATACCCAGGGGCATGTCAGAAAGGAGTGGCCTGCCTCATCACATAGGTGACATACTGTGCTGTGCATTTGGTACTAGTGTGGCACATGCTGCCACAATGAAACCATCTTAATATCTCGCAATTATTGCTTAAATGCCTGCGTGATCCACACATGTAACATTGATGGGGTTGTCCTTAATAAAAAATGATCCCCTTTATATTTCCCCAAATAAAAGCAGTTTGGGAAGTGCTCAATACCTGAATCATCTTGTTGTAACTTAAGCCTTACTTTCCAACCCCAGAACCTTTCCTGGTCTACAATTGGTTCTGGTACACCCTGCACATCACACTTTTTCCCCAACCAGTCTATAGTATCCAACACATTAACCCTTTCTTTTCTGGATAAAATGGTTACAGTCTTGAAAGTGGGTTTAGTAAGTGGTATTGCCTGAAAGGGGGCTCATTGGGGTGTATTTTTGTGGCTAGTATATAAGAGCCAGTATCTGTCTAATAACATTGTGGACCTGAAGCTTGAATCAAATGTAGCTTCCCCAGGTACATTAATGAGGGCATACACCTCTGTAGATGTGAAGCCCATGTCTTGTTTTAACAAATCTTTCCCCACATAAAATCTGTCTGGAGGCAGTTCTAATCCTCCAATGTATCTCAATCGAATAGCATGTCTTCACTTTGCCTGTTCTAGAAGCTTCTTTAGAAGACTTGCATATGTTGTTGGGGGTTTTGATTGTTATTGGAGCCCAGTGGCTCATTAATAGTTTACCCATTGTTCTCTGGCTTGGCATTTAAAGAAACTGGCATCACATCTGAGAGAACCTCAAAGAAAACCTCAGAAGAGCTTTCTGTAGGTGAGAAAGAGATACCTGTGTCCTGATTCCTTTGGTTCCTTCATTGCTGTGCAGTGTTAGGGAATGCTATGTTGTGCTCTGTGCTGCTATTTCCTTCTGCTATGACCGGGTTGATATTAGGTTGCAGAGAATCCACACCTGGTTCTTCGTATGTAGAGGGCATCTCCCTCCAAGTGGTTGCTGTTCCTACAGCACCTGAATTTGCACTGCTGTTTACATTTTCATCTGCATCTGATCCCGGATCTCTGGGTCCCGTATCTAGGACCCATCAGGCTTCTGAATCTAGCCAGCGCTGTGTAGCGCTATTGCTGGTGAACAGCCAGCTCCTTTTTCTGATCTGATGGCCATTTTGGAAGTCTCACTGGCCTCTGTTGTTTTAGCAGCTCCAAAAATGAAAATCTTTGATGCCAATTTTAAGTCCGTTGAGTTTCTAGTCATTATTTTTCTTTTCTTTTGTTTTCCAGTGGTTTCTTTTGTCTTTGGTATTCCTCTTCAATTTTTGGAATTTGTGCCATTAGTTCTTCTTTCTGTTTGTTTGTTTGTTTCAGTATCAGGTTGTAATTCTACTTCTTGTATTTCTATATCTTCCTGTACCGTGTTGATATCTATTGGAAGTTCATTTTCTATTACATTCTGGTTATTTGTGTCCATAGCCATTAAGGAGTCATCCTCAGGGGTGCTTTGCTGGCCACCCTCAGCTGGGTGCATCCCAGCCATCCTCTCCACAGACCGAACTCCATCTGTCTCCTCCATCTCCTCAGCCAGTGGTTCCCCTACTGTCGATTAGGGGATGTTTTAATTTAATATCCAGAAAGCATAATACATTACATTCCGAAAGAAAGAATAAATCAAACTATAAAATAAAATAAGTGTTCATGCATACATATCCCCTTTGAAAAAAAAACAGTACTGAAACAAAGCAGAACACTCGGAACCATTATACAAAGCAAAATACATATTAATACATACATTTCTAACCAATCCTCCCCCTTCTTCCTCCCCCAAATTAGAAAATTTATATATTTGTTCTAAAAAAGACAAAATTATAAAATAAAGCAGGTTAACTCCCACTTAAATAATACATAGAACCCACATTTCAAGAAAACATAAGCAAGGAAACCATCTACCTGTCCTAATATATTGATTGCTTATTGAAAAGGGAAAACACAGTAAAGTAAACACTTAAAAAATAAACATTAATTGAAACTCAACTCAGGCATCTGTCTATATAGTTTACCTGGTGAAATCCTAGAGTATCTGAGCCATCCATGCAACCCATTGCTCCTTGTGCATCACTAGGAGGTAATACTTCTCAGGAATTGTTTACTGTCAAAGCCAAATTAATACTACAAGAAAACAGAAGCAACAATAAAATACTCTATTGTAATTACATAGCAATTATGAGTTCTTTTTTTAAAGGAGTTAAATTAATCAAACTATTAACACTTTTTAAGCATAAATCTATAAAGAACCTAAATACTCAACTAGATAGGGACAAATGGATCAATTTATGTTAACCAACAGAAAGGATCCTATCTGTCTTGTCATGTTTTAACACTGATTTTGCCCTTTTCAGTTTGCTTAATCATTAGTAACTATGAATCAGGTGAAATAACTCTATTTGAGTAATAATTTGCTGAAGTAGCACTAGTTTACACCTACACTACCCTATCCAATACAGAAAAGTTGCCATTAGTATTCTAATACTGCCAGCACGATATTTAACCCATTGTAGGGGAATATCTCCAAAGTATAGCATGTCTGCTGTAATGTTACCAAACTCCTGAGATTTCCACTTGGTAGTTAAAATGGACCAACACTCTACAATATAAGGACACTGTAAATATTGGTGATCCATTGTTTATAATTCCATTATGCATGTTTCCCGAGGACAATATCGTTCTTTAATCTCTTTGTGCTTATGATTATTCCACACATTTATTTTCCCATGCACACCTAACCAGACTACATCTTTCATTTTCTGAGGTACTCTGGGTTCTGTCATTGCTATTTTAATTGATGATTGGGTCAGTTGGGACATATGATCAAAAGATTGAGTTAAATAATGATCATTCATAATTTGAGAATAATAAGCTTTCCTGGTTGTAGTTAACATTCTCTGACTGATTACTTTCCATTTTTTTAAATTATCAAACAATCCATCCACCAATGATTTAACTTATATTTTCTTTCATTTTTATGTTGAAATAAATTATTCTGCCATTCCTGTAGAATGGCTGTTACTGAATGAGAGGCCCATAAAGCCCAATCTATGTCTGACTGTCTCAACAACGGATTTAAGTTTGCATAAAAAATATAGGCCAAAAGAAAACTATAGGATTTACCATCCCTACTCCCACCTCTTTTCTGGGCAAATATGTAATCAATTTCTTTAATCAATCAATCAATCAATCAAAATCTTTATTTATTCAGGCAAAACATCATTGAGCAAGCTCATTTACAAGATGGACCTGATACACAGACATACAAATTAAGTGCAGTACACTCCAAACAATGTAAAGAACTATACAGATTCATATAATACAAAGAACACATAGGCACAATAAACGATTAGGTACATAGACATTGTTAAATAAATGAATTCAGGATGGTACTGGCTGTGGGACCACCTCGGGTACAGGGCGGATATGGCAGTACCATGGACTCAAGGGTGGCACACAAGGTTGTCAAGTCTGCCCGCTGGAGGGTCAAGCGGGCAGGAGATACAGGGGAGTAGTGGTGATGAGGCTACAAGGTGGGTGATTGGGATTGCAAAGTGGAAAGACAAGTGTGGGTGGGGAGTCTTAGAGCCAGAGATTCCAGGGAGAATAGTATGGATGATGTTGTCTAAACCACTGCGGGTCAACATGAAGGATATTTAGTGGAGGTGAAAACATTTACAGATTTCTTTAACTAAAAGGCCATAGAGGGTCCTGAAGGAGGATATGCTGATATGGGAGCTAAGCTTCAGAGCTTTTTGTACAGTATTCCATAGGGATGGTAGCGCAAAACTAATAGCCATTCTCCCGAGATGTGTTTTTAGCCTGGGTACCTTAAAGTAAATAAAGGATGAGCTTCTCAGTACATAGGTTCCAGGTTCACAGAGTGGGAGACAATCAGAGATGTAAGGAGGAAGTTTCTTGGTGATGGCTTTGAGTGTCCAGATTAATGCATTTCTACTTCTCCTGAACTGAAGGGAGGGCCACCCCACTGCTGTATAGAGAGCACAGTGGTGGGTGGCATGAGGAAGACCAGTGATGAATCTCAATGCCCTGTAGTACAACGTATCCAGTTTAGCAATGTGTGAAGCTGGGCAGTTGCCATAAAGGAAGTCAGCATAGTCGACCAGGGAGAGAAAAATGGTTTGAACCAGCCGTCGTTTGGCATTGCTGGTGAGGTAGTTGTTAATCCTAAAAAAGCGACCAAGCCTTTGTCTTAATTTCTTTAGGAGGTCTTCGATGTGGTCCACAAAGAAGAGTTTGTTATCGAGCCATACCCCTAGGTACTTGAACTTGCTAACAAATTTTAGGTTTTCCCCCAAAATTGTGCTAATCAGTGGGACAGTGCCAGCAGTGGCTGGGTTTGCATTCAGTAGGAAGGGAGAAAACAAAATAGCCTTAGTTTTATTAGCATTTAATAACAGTTTTTTCTTTAGGAGTTGGGTCTGGAGAATGTTGAACTCCGATTGTAAGTCATTGCAGGCTGTTTTGGGTGAAAAGCGACTAAGGTAGAGGACCATATCATCTGCAAATAGGTGAATACTGGCTTTGGTTATATTCATATCAATGTTGTTCACATAGATCGCAAACAGTCATGGACCCAGGATCGAACCCTGAGGGACCCCTCTTAGCAGAGGTTTAAGGGGGGATAGTTCACCATCTGACTTAACTTGCTGCCACCGGTCAGAGAGGTAATCGGCAAACCAGTGAAGGGACAGTGGATCCAGACCTAAGGCCTTGAGGGAGGAGAGGAGCAGTACGTGGTCAACAGTGTCAAAAAGCCTTACTTAGGTCTAGAAATGCAGCACAGACAAAATTCTTATTTTCCAGGTCCTGGAGCTAATTGTTGGTGACTTTGGCTAGGGCCGTGATGGTGCTGTGCTGTGCTCTAAAGCCTGATTGCATGGGATTTAGAAGGTTCATAGATTCTACATATGTTTTCAATTACTTGTTTACAATGGAGGCAGTATAGCGCAGTGGTTTAAGGCTCTGAGCTGCAAATCTGGTGACATCCAGCAGACCAGACCTGGGTTTGAATCCCACAGCTTCCACCTGCATACTGTGTGACCCTAAGCAAATCACTTAACTTCCCTCTGCCCCCAGGTTGCACCTGTAAAAAAAGCTTTCAGCTTAGTGTGCTACTCCTGGTTAAACAACTTAAAAAAAAAAAAAATGTTTTCCAGTAATTTGGACAGCGTAAGTAGCAATGAAATTGGTCTTCTGTAATTGTTTAGGTCACAAGGGTCCCCGAATTTGTACAGAGGAATGACATGGGCTGGTTTTCATAGTGCTGGGAGGGTACCATGGGATAGAGAAAGATTGAAGAGGTGGGTAGTAGGTGCAGACAAGACATGGAAGGCGACTTTTAGAAAATAAGGATCCAGGGAGTCGGTGCCTGCGCTTTTCCTAACGTCCAATTTTTGTAGAAGTTCCACGACCTCCTTCACAGAGGTATGCTGGAGGAAGAAAACTGAATTGGAAGGAGGAGGTTCCAAGTTTTGGGGAGCCAATTTGGAGTGTAGGGAGTTTGCAGGTGAATTGTCGAAAGCAAGGCCAGCAGTGACAAAGTGGTTGTTGAAAGCATCTAGGATTTCTATTTTGTCACATATAGTGGCAGTGCCAGCAGTGATCTTAGCAGGCAAGGAGTTGACCAGGGTATGACCAGACATGTCCTGAACAGATTTCCAAAATTTGGAGGAGCACCTGGAGGTGGAATCCAGCTCTTTGTGGAAGTAGGAAGCCTTAGCATCTCTTGTCAATTTGGTGCACTCATTCCTGGCTTTCCTAAGGTTGCACAAGTCAGTAGGATTTTTTGTAGATCGTGCTTTTTTCCATAGCTTGTTCCTATTCAATAAAACTGGTTTGAGTTCAGGTGTGAACCAGCGATAGGTTCTTCCCCTTACCCTGTTTTTTACAAGTGGTGCATGTTTATTTACAGCCATAGTCATAATTTCGGAGAAGATCTCATAGGCCAACTGTACTGACTTGGCCAGGTAGAAGTCCTGCCAACGGGATGGTTTATCGGATTCAACTGATTACCCCATAAACAGGAAAAAAACATGCTAAAAGTGCTGTCTCCCCATGCTTATGAATAGCAAGAGAAAAAGAAGGAGGAAATTAATTTGGTTCTCAAAAACAGCAGCAGAAAAGATCAGATCCAAAAGGTTGGCCTTCAGGAAATATAAGAGAATGCAGCGGGATGAAAATAGGGAGGCATACCAAAGTTCCCTAAGAGATGCAGGTAAGGAAGGCAAAGGCCAAAACTGAGGAAACACTGGTATGAACTGTAAAAGAAGGGGACAAGACTTTCTATAGATACATTAGTGAAAGGTGAAAGTCCAGAGGGGTAGTGCTGAGATCAAAGGGGATAAGGGGGAGTGTGTGGAGGAGGACCAAGGAAAAGCATTTGTCCTAAATAGATACTTCTAAGTATTTACTGAGGAAAAGGTAGGGCAGGACTGGCAGTTTAGCACCAAGGACACAGGGGGGAAGGAGATGTGCACAAGTCCCTTCACAAAAGAAAGGGTCCTGCAAGAGGTCGCTAAGCTCAGGGTGGACAAGGCAATAGGACCTGATGGCATACATTCCAAGGTACTAAAGGAGCTAAGGGTAGAACTAGCAGAGGCAGTAACAGAACAGTTTAGTGAGTCTCTGAGCACAGGAGAGGTCCCAGAAGACTGGAGAAGGGCTTATGTGATCCCGCTCCACAGGAGTGACAGCAGGGAGGAGACAGGGAACTACAGGCCAGTCAGTCTTACCTCAGCATTTTAATAATCTCACCGTAATGATGAGACCCAAAAGTGATCATGCAGCATTAGTAGTAAAAATTGATACAGTGGGAGGGAAAGAATGGTCTGAAAAGAAAGCCTGTCATCCAATCCTTTAGAATCACGGTGTATATATATATATATATATATATCTATCTATATATAGACATATATACATATATATATATATATATATATACATCTCTATATCTGTATCTATATCTATCTATCTATCTATATATATATATATATATATATATATATATATATATATATATATCATTAAATGCATTAATAGGGCCAAGGTATTAGATACAATTTATTCCCTACAGATGGTTTTATTGTTTACACTAGCACACAATTCAAACTCTACTCAAAATATTTATAAAGAACTTGAGAGCTGTTTTCATACCCTGAGTTCTAAAATCTATAACTTTCAACAATTCACTCTGAGACCCAGATATTCAAAAGGGTTGCACATGGCACAACAGTGTTGCATCATGTGCAACCCACTGATGTGACCTGGCGTGATATTCAAAAGGGAAAAGTGCGCTGCACAAATCCCGATCGCGAACACATCGGTAATGCTGTCTGAGCACAGGTGGGGCAGGCGTGCCCATGCATAAACTGCACAGCCCGATATTCAGCCGGGATGTGCAGTGCCATGCATGCACAACCCCTACCTGCGCCAGCACAAAGTTAAGCCAAAAAAAATAGGAACAACTGATGGCCACCCACAGGTGAGCTGCCACATTGCAGGGCACAACACGGCAGCTGCCACCTGTGGGTGGCCACCCGAGTTCTGGCCGCACCTGGCGGTGCCCCCCATGCCCCATCATGGGCATCTGTTTAAATAAACCCCCCCGTCCAATATCCCCGGTGGTCCAGTGGACCGAGTGCTGCCCGATTGCAGGCATCTGTTAAGATAAGAACCCCCCCGTCCAATATCTCTGGTGGTCCAGTGGACAGAGTGCTGCCCGATCGCGGGCATCTGTTATAATAAGAATCCCCCCCAGCCAATATCCCTGGTGGTCCAGTGTACCGCACTCTGCCCAATCACGGGCAGCTGTTATAATAAGAACCCCCCTGGTCAATATCCCTGGTGGTCCAGTGGACCGCACTCTGCCCAATCATGGGCATCTGTTATAATAAGAAACCCCCCCTGGCCAATAGCCCTGGTGGTCCAGTGGACTGAGTGCTGCCCAATTGTGGGCATCTGTAACACAGAAAACGTCCTATTACCCTGGTGGTCTAGGGTACCCTGCTCCCCACTCGCCCACTGAGCCCCACCACCCCGCTCCCTACCCTGGTTAGCTGGCGGGCGGCAGCACCCCACCCGCCTGCTGCCCCGCCGCCCGCCAACTGACACCTCGGTAGGCTGCACGCCCATTGGTTAACAGCGTGATCCAATGGGTGTGCAGCTCATATAGTATTACATTCCAGATATATGAATGATTTCCATTCACATATCTGAATGAGAATAGAGGGCTGCATGCCCATTGGCTCATGCTGTGAACCAATCGGGCATGCAGCCCTACTGAGGTGTCAGTCGGCCAGGTGGCGGGCGGCACGCAGGTGGGTGCTGCCGCCCACTGGCTGACCGGGGGTGGGGCGGTGGGGCTCAGTGGGCGGGTGAAAAGGGGGGTACCCTAGACCACCAGGATAATAGGATGTTTTCTGCGTTACAGATGCCCGCGATCGGGAAGCACTTGGTCCACTGGACCACCAGGGATATTGGATGGGGGGTGTTTTCTTATTATAACAGATGCCCGCGATCAGGTGGAGTGTGGTCCACTGGACCTCCAGGGATATAGGATCATTCTGTTCTTGGACTGATGCCTGCAATCAGGCTGCAGGGGGCATCGGTCCCACGGCTGCTGCCTGGCAGGGCGCCAGGTGCAAGTCATTGGGGATCGGCACACCCTGCATGCAAATGGGATGCAAATGGGGCCATAATGACATGCAAATGGCCCCATGTGCGCCTTGCATAAATTATGGCCCCATTTGCATGTCACCTTTTGAATATCGAGGGTGCTGTGAATGGTGCAATGGCACTTGCTCTCATGCATCTCCATGCTCCACTCTGGCCACTTGAGCTGGTGCAGTGCCACTGAGCCATGCACACTGGGGGTGGCCAGGGTGCGATATTCAAAGCTGCTGTGCCATGGCACAGCTCCTTTCAATATTGCCCAAGCCACACCCCTGCATAGCCAAGCTGAGCTGTGCCCAAGCTTGTGCCACAGCCTGGTGCAGTTTGAATACCCGGGCCTGAGTGCCTTAGTCTGTGGTGCATATATGTTTACATTTCAATATGACAAACCTGCAAACTGAAGATCTAGTAATAGTACTCTGCCAGGGCGAACATCAACCCATTTATGAAAAACTATGTCGGGATTAGAGAAACAAATACCCAGAGCACTGAACATGTCTTTCCCTAAGGAACAATAAGAGGAATCATTAACCCATGTTGTCTGTGCTTGAAAAATATCAGATACAGTGTGAAGCCTAGTACCATGTAGTAAAAATATGCTATACTGCATATCCTGTAATAAAGAAATGTTGTTATTCTTTTCAAATCAGACTTTATGCTATTGACATTTAGGCTTGCTAGCCTCAGAGAAGTTATATTACCATGGATCAGTAGGTTTAGTCAACTTCACACTTATTTATTTTATTTTATTTAGTTTAGTAAACTTTAGGATTACAAGTACCTTTGAGCAGGGACTGCTCAGTTTCAAAGGTTCCATGTCAAAGGATGTAGGGGAACGACAATACAAAGGAAGCAATACATACATATATTACATTTCAAAGTTGAATTAAGCATGGCATGTACAGTGGTTTGCAGAGAGAGGCAGCAATAGCCAGTATGAGTAAGTTTTGATGGTGAACTGCATATGGAGCGGAGAGAGGTAGGAAGAAATGAGCAGGCAACGCCATTGTCAGGTAGAAGTGGTGGGTGGCATGAGATTGGTCATGGTGGCTCAGGCCTAGTGTCAGCTGAGAGGGGGAGGGATGGGTAAAGGGAGGAGTGTGGGGGGGTGACAAAAGAGGGACAGGAGGCAGGAACGCAGAACACCACTGTCACAGATACAATGTGAAGACCATTCTTTAGGAGAGGCAGTCACACTGCATGGTTGAGGCAATGGCGCATCATAGTTTGCTTTTAAAGGGACCAAGAGTCGTAGTTGTAAGTGCTTCTTTGTTAAGGGTATTGTAGTACTGAGGTGCCCTGTGTGAGAATGATCTCTGCTACATAGTGGTCTGGCACCTGGGGACCTGGAACGTCTGTTGCAGAGCTCTCCATGTAGATTAGGTACTGCTGTGGGCAGTGAGGAGTTTTGCAACTCCAGGCGGCATGTGCCCAAGGAGAATTTTTTTTGTGAGTAGACAGGTCTGGTACTGTATTCTGCTATGGAGAGGTAGCCATCCAGCCTGGGCATATAGGTTACAGGTGTGAGTTAGGCAGGGGGCACCTGTAAGGAGCCTACAAGCTTTGTTGAGAGTCACAGATATCCTCCAGAGAGCCGTAGGGGAGGCAGAGCTGTAGAAGACAAGACCATAGTCAATGATGGAGGTAACAGAGCTATAGATAGCCAGCCTAAGGGCTTCAGGGATCAGACAATGCTTGTGCTTGTGGAGCAGGCCATTCCTTATATTGGCAGCTCTTGCTACATTACCTATATGATGTGAGTATGAAAGTGAGCAGTCCAGGGTGATGCTAAGGTATTTGAACTCAGGAACATGCTCAAGTGAGGCCCCTGCATGGTTCTTGATGTTGAGGAGTAGAGTTTTGTACTTGCTCCGTGGGTTGTAGAATGTCATAGTCTTAGTATTGCTAAAGTTCAGAACTAGTTTATGTGAGCGGAACCAATCTTCAACACATCTGAAGTCGTTTTGAAGATGACTCTCTAGCAGGCTAGTATCACGGTTCCTTGAAAATAGTACTGCATTATCCACATAAAGTAATATTCTCTGTTGGTAGACGCTAGGGAGACCATTAAGAAAGAGAGAAAATAGTAGTGGTCCTAATATTGACCCTTGGGGGACACCTGAGAGGACTGGCTTTTCATCTGAGGTGACTTCAGCTATCCTGACACGTTGGGCCCTGTACCCTAGGTAACTAGCAAACCAGCTCACTGCATGTTTGGAGAGGCCAAGGGCGAACACTTGATCTAGTCACTCTTTTTAGCTTGGGAGGTTTTGTTTTAGTCAGAAGCCAACTAGAAGGGCCAGCCAGAGCATCACTTAAAGAAGATTGAACAGATCCATCAGAGTCAACCTCCTTCATCTGCTCTCACCAGCTTTGAAAAGCCTCAAACCTGTTTTGTAACTGAATATCCTCCCCAAAGTGCGGAACCTTGGCCGAATGTTGTTTTCTCTGAGTTTTAATAGGCACTGTCTGAAAAGTATCTTGCTCAGCCTGAAGAGTCTCAATTTTAGAAGGGGGGGGAGCAGTGGAGGCATTTCTTGTGTAGGAATCTCCATGGCTACTGGATGTTCAGGATGCTCAGGAAGTACTACAGGTACTGGAGTTGGAGATGGGGCCTTGTCCTGATTAACCTCCTCTGACCCTTGTTCCCATTCAGCACCAGATGTATTAGAAGGAGGCGGTTGGGGGTCTAGATGACTGAAACAGTCTCTTTGCTCTGTGCAAGAAGAAATCTTATTCAGCTGATTCTCTGAGTTATAAGCTGCCCGGGGACAAGAGCCAAAGTCATGCTTATCATTACCACAATATTGCAAGTGGTGGGACTGTACAGAAATGAGCAGAGTGCCCTAGTGCTCCACACTGAAAGCATTTTAACTGTGTGCAATCGGTATTCATGTGTGTAAGGGAGCCACAACACTAGCAACTCTTCGGCTGGCCTTGGTAAAATAGGATTCCACAATCCCTCCTCAAAAAGAAGCAATTTGGCAGGTGGTTAATGCCACTTTCAGACTGTTTTAATATTACACAGGAAGCTCACCCCACAGTCCAGAAACCATTGTGATCAATAATAGGATTCAGAGATCCTTGTATATCACATTGTTTTTTTGAGCCAAAATGTATCATTTATGCTGACCCCTTCACTGAAGAATAGTATATTCACTGCTTTTATATTGGGCTCTGTTATAGGAATAGCAATAAAGTCTCTCCAAATCAGTGAATTCCTAACAGAGGAATGAAGTCTCCAGAATTTGTCCATCAAGGCAGCAGAACAAAAACTGACTTCAAAATTATTGTCTCCAGGAGTATGGATGAAGGCATAAATGTCTGCTGGGGTGAAATGCAGTTATTAAAACTTTTCCCACATGATGTCTATCACGTAGCTTTTCTTGGTCCCCTCTATACAATAATCTAACCACAAATCTTCTTTTAGCTGCCTCCACAAGTTTTTTTAAACAAGCTTGCGTAAGTTGTTTTAGTTAAGGGAATTTGTTCAGATTCAGCTTGCTGGGGCTTCTTCTCTTAGCCAACATCCTCCAGTAAATCATTAATTTTATCTGTTATAGCGAGTGGAGCATTACCTTCAGAAGCCATTCCAAATTCCCCTGCTGAATCTGTAACTCCCGTAGTTGTAAGTTCTCCTCAGTTAGACTGAAGTTGTGACTGAGTTGTCAGTTTCATTGGAGTGTAAACCCTGTTGGCCATCAGAGGCTGCATGTGCTGAGGCCTCTGGCTGCACCTCTGACTGGAATGTAGAAGCGGCTATCTCCATTGGCTGGGTGAATTCCTTCTGAGCAAGAGGGCTACCACTTGTTGCCATAGAAATACTTGGTTGACTAACCATTTCACTAACATTTTGTTCCATATTGTGCTAAGGGGACCCTGGAATTGGGATTCCTGGATCAGGAACCCATCTTCCATTGTCAAACTGAACCCCCCGATGACCCAGAACTTCTTTGAGTCCTCCTTTGCCAATGGCTTCTACAAGCTAACTTATTTTTGACAAGCAGCCTCCTTCAGAACCTCGCTGCTACCTTATAGCTGTGCGTATCACTATAAATCATGTTATCCTAGAAGGGTAGTCACTGAACAAATGTGTAACCATGTTAAATAATTGTAATATAATGTAATGTACAGCAACCTGTAAAAATATTGTCCCTGTTCTCTTCTATGTATGACGTGGAACCTTTGTAAATGAGTCTTTGACTCAAAGGTCTTTCTGAATATCTCAATAAATAAAAAATTAAAATAAAAATTCATCTAGATCTCTGGAGAGCCTGCTCTGGAGTCCACTCGCCCTCAGAAAACTCACTTATCGGTTGGCTATCAGCCACTACTTCTATGGTTGGGACAGTGTCAGCTGCTGAAATGGGTAAGCATAACTTCATTTAATTGCTAGTAAAAGTTTTTGGACTGGCCTGAGACCATTTTTGTTTCTTCTTCTCATGCAACTGCTGTGTGAAATTTTTAAATTCCTGCCCTGCTTCTTTGAGCATATTGTAAAGCTGTAATTTTTTTCTTGGTCAGTTTTTCTTTTAGCATCACCTCAGCTGCTTATAGACTTGTGTCCTCCATATTTTCATTCATTTTTATTTGGTCTGTAGAAGCCTTCTGGTTTACCATAGCCTCTGCAAGAGGCTTAGGGGATTTAACATCTGTAGCATCAGCCACCATATCGATGTTTGTAACAAAATCATTCCGCACCTCCCCTGAGGTGCATCTATCTCCTTCAACATCCACTGATGAACTGGGCTCTGCCATCCTTTCCATGGAGAGACAGAGCCCCCTGCAGGAAGGCACGGGAATTTCCCCAGTGTCCTGGCCAAATTTCCTCATTTATTACAAATATCACCAACAGCTTAATCAGGTTCAATTTCAGTTGGTTACCATCTGTTTCTCTCCACCCCAGGTAACCCCTGAAAAAGCGACTTTAATCTCAGTGGGCAAACCAGTCAACAAAATTCAATAAACAAATAAAATATGAAAGTTTAATACAAGCTGCAGCTTCTATTCAATAAAATATGGTATTTACTGATAGTTCCTTATATTGTACATGAAAAGAAAAAATACTGATCTAGGCTACCCAATCTTTGATTTGATATATTTAGTCATGTGTAATGCAGCCATGAGACTGCTGTCCATCCCATAGTAGCCTACAGGTTCTAATGAGCCCATGATTGTGTGGGCTCTACCTGCACTCTTCCTATACTTCTAGCAGTGCTGATAAGTTGCTTTAAATGGTACGCTTAGCTTTGGTATGTGTTCGTTTTGCCAGTGCTTTAAATTAAAGTGATCTGATCTATGAAATTACAGTCCTCTTTAGCATAAAACATGTTCTTACAGTTGGCTTGCAAGGGCCGTCATGGTGGCCCCAAATTTACTTCATTTAGCCCATACAAGCTGAGGCAGCCCAGAAGATCACCTAATAGTCATAGTTACTATAGTGTCATCACATTCCAGTCCAGCCCAGTTCACCATATAAACCTCTGTATCCAGGAATGACACATTATCATCAAGATTTGGGGGGGGGGTGCATGTGGCATGTGTGTGTTTTATATCTGTGCGAATGTAGTAGCAGTGACCATCAACCACTGGCTATAAGCAATTGCTTTGGAGTTGAGATGGTTCCAGCAGGTTGCCAAGAAATTAAAAAATCTCACTGACATGCAAAGGTTCTTGTGGTGTTGCATTTGGTACAGTAATAAAACATGTAACCCAGCCATAAATGATGAATCACTCTCCACAGCTAACCCCCAATCTCTAAACCTTTAGATCTAGGTGAATGCTGTGGAGTTTGCATTCGCAAATTTGGCAAAATGCAGCTAAAAACCTGGGGGCCAGTGACCATCACATGGTATGGTTCAATTTGGCTACTACATCTAAATCATCCCATTCCAAGGGAAAAATATGGGACTTCAGAGGAGCTGACTTTGATAAGATGGCCAACAGAGTTAAGCTAGCCCTGGCAAAAAGAAACACAGGTGAGGGGGTACAGGCAAAGTGGGCAAGCATTAAGGATGCAATACTTGAAGCAACATCCCATTGTGTTAGACAGAAAAGGAAGTGCAAAAGAAGAAGGAAACCACTTTGGTTCTCAAATACAGTAGCAGAAAAGGTCAGAGCCAAAAGGCTGGCCTTCAGGAAATATAAAGGAACACAGCAGGATGAAGATAGGGAGGCATACCAAACTGCCCTAAGGGAAGCAGGTAAGGCAGTAAGGCAGGCAAAGTCCCAAACTGAGGAAACACTAGCACGAACAGTAAAAGAAGGTGACAAGACTTTCTATAGATACATTAGTGAAAGGAGAAAGTCCAGAGGGGTATTACTAAGCTAATGGAGAAAGGGAGCATGTGAGGAGGAGGACCCTGTAAAGGCATCTATCCTAAATAGATACTTTGCTCAGTATTTACTGAAGAGAAGGTGAGGCAGGGCCCACAGCTCAGCATCATGGACACAGGGGAGGGAGGTGAGCACTACTCCCTTCACAAAGAAAGGGTCCTACAAGAGCTTGCTAAGCTCAGGGTGGATAAGAGCAATGGGACCTGATGGCATACATCCCAGGGTACTTAAGGAGCTAAAGGAGGAACTAGCAGAGCCATTAGCAGAATTGTTTAGTGAGTCTCTGAGCTGGGAGAGGTCCCAGAAGACTGGAGAAGGGCTCATGTGATCGCTCCCACAAGAGTGGTAGCAGGCAGGAGGCAGGGAACTACAGACCAGTCAGTCTTACCTCAGTAGTGGGCAAGATTATGGAGGCACTCCTTAAGGAAAGGATAGTGCAACACCTGGAATCCATAGGGGCACAGGATCCCAGACAGCATGGGTTTACAAAAGGAAGGTCCTGTCAAACTAATCTCATAGATTTCTTTGACTGGGTAACCAGAGTGGTGGACCAAGGGGGAGCAGTTGATGTCGCCTACCTTGACTTCAGCAAAGCTTTTGACACTGTTCCACATAGAAGATTGATAAATAAGCTGGGTAGGCTCGGGGTGGGTCAGAAGTTGGTCAACTGGGTGGCAAACTGGTTGACGTCAGAAAACAGAGAGTGGTGGTAAATGGTATACAGTCAGAAGAGATGCAAGTCACAAGTGGGGTACCTCAGGGATCAGTCCTGGGGCCAGTCCTCTTCAACATCTTCATTAGTGACCTTGCAGATGGACTAGAGGTTAAGGCTTGTCTGTTTGCAGATGACACCAAGATCTGCAACAGAGTACATGATCCAGATGGGGTGGGCAGAATGAGAAGAGATCTGGATAAACTAGCAGAATGGTCAGAAAAGTGGCAACTGGGATTTAATGCAAGAAGTGCAAAATCATGCACATAGGAAGAGAAACCCTGAAGCCACCTATAGGCTGGGAGGAGTTGCTAGCAGTCACAAAGGAAGAAAGACACTTGGGCATCATCATCACTGATGACCTAAAATCATCCAAGCAGACCTCTAAAGCAGTAGGTAAGGCTAGGGGTGTTAGGGTGTATTAGTAGGGGTATCACAAGTCGTAAGAGGAGGTAATAATCCTCTGTACAAGACACTGGTTAGGCCCCATCTGGAGTACTGAGTGCAGTATTGAGGCCACACCTTCACAAGGACATTAACCAAATTGAGGCAGTCCAGAGAAGGGCAACCAAAATGGTGCAGGGACTGCATCAGAAGACATATGAGGACAGATTAACGGAGCTCAATATGTATACCCTTGAGCAAAGGAGGGAGAGAGGTGATATGATCGAGGCATTCAAACACCTTAAGGGCATAAACAAGGTGAAAGAGTCTAACATGTTTAAATATAAGAAAAATAGCAGGACAAGAGGACACAGCATGAGATTAGGGAGGCCGATTAAGGGAGAATATGAGGAATTTTTCACAGAAAGGGTGGTGGATGCATGGAATGGCTTACCACAAGAAGTGGTGGCTATGAATACAGTGCAGGGCTTCAAACAGGCATGGATAGGCATAAGGGAGCAATACAAATGACTATGAATAGATAGGCCACTGACAGAGCAAAGGCCGATGGCACATTTATAAGGTAGAAAAAGAAATGGGCAGACTGGATGGGCCTTCGGTCTTATCTCCAATCAACTTCTATGTAAACTCAAAAAAATTAGTAAAATTTATAAAGTTAGTGAAGAAGTATGAAGTAAATAATCTGTGGATTTTCACTACAGTCTCTGCCTTGTGGAATGAATGCCCCCCATTTCCAGAAGTACACACTGTAGCAGAGTTTTCATGCTTGTGGGTTAAAAATTATACCAATTGTGAACTTTGAAATGCTATTGTTTTTCTCTGCTGAATTTCATGAGCATGAATTAGTGTGCTCACAAGAAATATCACCATCTGTATGTTGGCCTACAGTAGTTACCAGTTGTCTGTATGACCCTGTAGCCCTCATCATCCCAAACCCAGGTTGATAGTATCACGAGTGGCAGCATTACCGCTACGCTGATGGCCGCTCACTTTTGGCCTTTCTGTTCCCTATTTTTATTTTTTTTCTTTGTGCTGCAGTTTATTTAACATGTTTTTCCTCCTAGTGTTGTGAATTACAAATACAGCACACTGCCTATGCTGCTTGACTGATGTGCAGCATTTCCCATAGCTGGTAAATTGTTTACCCACCCAACCATGACTGACCTATTATGTCTGTTAGGATAAACCACATTTGAGTACTCCTGCTTGCACTATAAAATGGTTTAAGTACCAAAATATAATTCTGTCCATTTTTTGGGCTGCAGTGGGGATAGTGCTGCAGACCTCTTGCTATGAGAAAAGGACTACTGCATTCCTGCCGACCAAACAACATGTTGGAGTTCCAACACAGTCGCCTCCACATCTGTGAAGCACTCTGCACTGCACTATTTTACTCTCGGTGCTCAATTTCTTTTTTTTTCTATTATACATATCCCCCCACCTGACCCTCCCTCTCAGCACCCACCATCCCTCACACCCCAGAAACATAATAGTGGAACTGGGATGCCCAATTCCCCAGTGTCCTGATCACAGAATACTATTACTGACACCCCTGTCTACTACCGTACATGCATTGTTATTTGTGCATTTCTTTTTTATTTATTGTTTCCTCCCCCACTGACCCTTCCTCTCAGCACCCACCACCCCACTCCCCCCTAGAAATGAAACAGTGGCACTGGGGCATGCCCAATCCCCTAGTACAGCAATCCTCATTTCTTCATAATGACCACCCCCCATCCTATACCACGCTGGCACATTTATTTGTGCATTTCTTTTTTATTTATTTGTTTCCTCCACACCCAACTCTCCCTCTCAGCACACACCACCCAACTCCCCTCCCAGAAACTAAACCATGGCACTGGTGGGTGCCCCATCCCCCTATGCAGGAATCCTTATTTGTTTCCCCCCACTTGACCCTCTCTTTCTGCACCCACCACCTCCCCCCAGAAACATAACTGAGGCACTGGGAGGTGCCCAATCCCCCAGTTCAGAAATCCTCTTGTTTTTTTGGTTTTTTACCAGTGAAAAAAACATCAACCAATGTCTTTTGCAGTCATTGCACATACCTTCACTTTTCAAAGCCAGATCATGAACTGAAGAAACAGGTATGTGGTTCAACGTATTTCAGTGGTGTTTTGAACTTAGTGGCATACTGCAGCTTGGCCATGTTTTTATATTTTTGGGCCGAATTTTCAACATGCCTTTTTTGGGACCCCAATTCATCAACAATTGTACTGCCACTCAGCAAATATGTCCCACAAGGTGATTTTGTGGTCCCTGCATGAAATCACTTTTCCACCAGAAGTTAAAAATTTTCTCTGCCCTTGTTCATCAGGTGGGGTCATAAAGAAGGCTATGTTGAAGATTTGGGGTAAAAATATTAAAACAACAACGTTATGAGCCTATGTTGAATTTTGCAAATGCAGGTTCATAACATTGGTAATTTTCAATATGTTGACCCCAAATTTACAACATGGCCATATCTTTTCAGCACCTCATGAATGGATCAGCTGTCATTTTTCAAATCCTGGCCAAAATGTTTTTTTTTTTTCACATCCCAAAAGATTATTTCACATTCCCTGTTCAAAATCACCCTTCTGACAGGAGTTGAACATTTTCTATACCCTTGCTCATTAGGTGGGGTCATAAGAAGCTATTTTGAAAATCTGGTGTAAAAAATACTAAACAACAAAGTTATAAGCCTGCATTATATTTTATAAATGCAGACTTGTACCTTTGGTAATTTTCAATATTTTGACCCCAAATTTATAACATAGCCATTTCTTTATAGCACCACATGAATGTGATCACGGTCATTTTGCAACTCTGGCCTAAAATGTGTTTTTGCATCCCAAAAGTCGATTTCACAGTTCCTGCATGAATTCACCTTTTGGGCACGAGTTTAACATTTGCTCTGCCCTTCATCATGAGGCAGGGTCATAACAAGGCCTTTTCTTTAGAAAATTTGATGTACAGATATTACAAAACAACAACTTTCTAAGCCTACATTACATTTTCCTAATGCAGGCTCATAACCTTGGTACTTTTCAATATTTTTACCCCAAATTCCTTCCATGCAGCCCTACCAGCTTTGACCAGAGTTTGGTTTATAAATTGTTTTTTAATAAGCCCCACCATCTGACCACCCTCCTCACCATCTACATTATCATCCACATCCCCCACCTTCTCTGGGACTTGCTCTGCTCTAGTTATAACCCCCCCATGGCATTGCCCCATGGCAGGACTCTTTCATTAGGGTACTTGGGGGCTATGGACCCCTTGAGGCAACTCAATCCAGCACAGTCTGGAAAGTCACTGGAGTCAGCAGTGTAAGTCATGCAAAATGACTGGTGGAGTCACTCCTCTCTATTGGGGCCATTTTTCTTAATTTCTCCCAGCCTCAGATATGTAGGTAAAGTAGGATAGCTGAGATATATGTGCAAGCTAATCATGCATATGGCACCAGTTCCCATCTACATCTCACCCTTCCCAGTGCACTCAGTTGTGCTGCAGTTTATGCTCACCCTGGTACCACTATAGTAGTGAGGATGATGACCCTCCCTCTCTGGAGGAGTAGAGTGTCCATTGAGATGCTTATTCATCTTCCCTCTGGTCAGTCTCTGATGACCCAGGCTCATTCCTGAATTTAGGTCCACCTTCTATATGGGTAATTATATAATATAGCAATAATATCATAGAGGTCTTGATTATCAAATAAACACTGAGGCCAAAGGTCCAGTAAGTTTATTAACCCCCTTGGTCTGGTTATTACTCAGGAAACCCAGATCCTTACTGGTATGATTTCTATTTTACAGGAGGTGATGGAAGGTTTGATACCTTTTACTGTACCAACAAGTGTCTTGTACAAAGATGGAATTATATACAAGCTTTCAGGGCCTCACAGGTCCCTTCTTCAGATGAATATCAAAACTGAGCAACATAAGTGGTATTTATATCCACTGTGAAGCAATTAAAAATCAGGAAGTGAAGTAGAAAGGTGATAAAGGGGAATAGAGATGAAAATCTAAGATGCAAAGTAAAAAATGAGAAGAAATGGGGAGGGGCTAAGTAGGAACAGGTCAGTAGGAGATGAAAGGAAGCTAAAGGGAAAACAAAGGCACACAGATAGGATCTGACATCAGAGGTCGGCTGTATGGGTAGAATAGACAGGAGATGCCTAAAAGATGCAAAGAAGTCAAGAAATTAGGAGAAACAAAAGAACAAAGGCCTAGATAAACAGAGTGTGAGGTAGTAAAAACAGAGGTGTGAAAATAATAGTGAGTGGGTGGGGACTGAGATAAAGATTTAGTAGGAGAGGCAGGAAGATTGTGAGGTACAAGTAAAAAAAAGCAGATTAGGCAGAACTCAGAAAAAATAATAATAAGAGAACTATAGAACCAAAGTGTGATAAATAATGACATGATTTAGTTCACAATGAAAAAGAATTACAGTTTACCATAGTGTGTCATGAAACCAATGTCCTGATTCAGTCCAGACATGTTAGATTTCAATTGTTTAATACATTTAAATTCCCATGTCCTTCTGTCCTGTGTGTTTCTGATGTTGCCTCTTAGTTTCAAGACAGATAAATCCAAGAGAGAGTGATCTGTTTGTGAAAAATGGTTTCCTAGGGGTGTGCTGCTAATCTGGTTTACTATTGTGTGACGGTGGTGATTCATCCTCGTTTTCAGTAGTTTACTAGTTTCCATAAATGTTATTTATTTATTTGCTTTTGGTAACTGGGTAAGTGCACTAGACAGAACTGCCTATTTTTATGCATGACCTGGGAAAGTACAAATCAAGGAACAGGTAAAAACAAATACATATACAGTGTTGTACAATAGGAGTTTCCAAACAGTAATATAGCATCCATTTGTGCACTTCTCGCATTGAATTCGGTAAACCACATTGCTTGATAAACATGTGTAGGATCCATTAATTAGTATTATGTTGTTCTGGCTTGTGTTGATGGTGGTCTGTGTGCATATGTAGGTGCAGGTCTTACATCTTGCCATGTTGCATGGTATTGTCCCTCTTGTTTTCTGGTTATTTTGATCTGCTGGGAGTTTATGAATTATTATGTTCGAGGGGCTGGGGGGCTGCTTATAGGCAATGACAGGTGGTTCAGGGAAGATGTCCTTCAGTGTTTCATCTTCTATCAGCATGGGTTGTAGCTCTTTGATAATTTCCTGAAGGGGTTTTGGCATGGGGCTGTAAGTGACCACTAGGGGTGTACATTCAGTTTGATGTGTTTGCCTGTATTCCAGCAAATTGTCTCATGGTATTTGTATGGCCCAGTCAAATTCTCTGTCAGTTACTTCCTCAATTCAACCTGGCCCTGTCTCCAATCATTCACTTCTGTTATGCAAATTGGCATTCTTTAATTTACCTAAAAGGGAAAACAGATGGAAGCTCAATGAACAGCTTCTTAAAGATGCCAAGTATTGCAAGCTCATAAGGGAGCAAATTGAGCTGTTTTTTTCATCTAACCCTTTAGACAGTACAAAATCGGATATTTTATGGGGGGCCTTCAAAGCATACATGAGAGGGATCCTTATCAGTATGGCAGTTAGTAGGAAAAGGGCACAGGAGGAAGAACTATTATCATTATTGTCCCAAATTCGGTCACTCAAAGTGAACACTCCTGTTAGTGTTTCAGATGAGGACAAGAGGAGGCTCCTAGTGATCAAGGACAGATATCTGGAGTTGTTAAAGGAAAAAGCAGAATTAAATATTATTTGAACCAGAGCTAATTATACAGATCAGGGAGAGAAAGCAGGGCACCTACTGGCATTGCGTATAAAACAGTAGGAATCTGCAAGATTCATCCCACCGATTCGGGCAGTGGCAGATGGGTCCCTGAAAGTATCCCCTACCGAGATAGTACAAGAGTTTGCTCTATATTATGAAAGATTGTACAGTGACATGGAGTCTCCTCCTTGTCCTGGGAGTATGGAGAATTATTTAAGGGACTACCATTTGCTCTTCCTATCAGAGCAACATAAGGGTTTTTTGGTTACCCCTATATCCCAGGATGAGATTGCTGAGGTTATTAGTGGGTTACTCGCAGACAAATTTCCCGGTCCAGATGGGTTTTCCTTCCTATTTTACAAAGTTTTTAGGGATCTTTTACTACCAGTACTTTATCGCCTATTTCAACATATTTTAACTGGAGCAGAAGCAGACCCCCACCTCTTTGAGGCCCTGATTGTTCTTCTCCCTAAACCAGATAAGGATCTTGAACTAGTTCAAAGTTACAGACCTATATCCTTTCTAAACCAAGATATTAAAATCCTTTCGAAGATATTAGCCAATAGGTTAGCTGTAGTCCTCCCTGAGCTAATAGGTATGACCCAGGTTGGATTCATGAAGGGACGCTCATCATCAGACCACTTGAGCACCCTTTCCTATGTCTTCTCGGCTACCAGGGATGCTGAGTTTCCCACAGGACTGGTTTCCCTGGATGCCGAGAAGGCATTTGATTGTGTGAACTGGAATTTCCTGTTTCGTGTTTTGGAAGCCTTCCAATTCCCTCCCATATTTATATCCTGGATTGCTGCATTATAAAAAACTGCCACAGCAAGGATCTCTGGGAATGGGGCTTTTTCTAAACCTTTTTCACTCCATTCAGGTACCAGGCAGGGTTGCCCCCATCTTCTCTTTTATTTAATTCGTACCTTGAACCTCTCATCCAAAATATTCTCAATAATGTGTTAATACAAGATATTTGGGTTGGCCGTCATGAAATCAAGGTCACTGCATATGCGGATGATCTGCTGGTACACTTATCTCATCTGGCATCCTCTGTTCCGGCTTTGCTGGGTGAAATAGCAAAATTTAGTGCCCTATCTAATTACAAACTGAATGCTAATAAATCCTCTTTTTTTCCTTTAAACCACAAGATATTCAAGACTGATATTAGCCCCTTGGGTTTATGTTGGGCCCCCAGGTCATTCAAGTATTTGGGCATCAAACTAACTCGTAACCCCTTAGCATGGTTTAAGGAAAATCTCGAATCCCTTTCTCAGCTTATAACTCAGGACCTTGATAGGTGGTCCAAACTCCCCATTTCATTATGGGGCTGGATCAACATAGTTAAGATGAATATTTTCCCTAGAATTTTTTACCCTTTATCTCTTCTCAATACTTTTATCCCGTTACTCTGGTTTAAGAAGTTGCATGGCATTTTCACTAGGTTTATCTGGTCCAATAACTATCCTTGATTGGCCTATTATAAATTGGCAGCTCCAAAATCTGAGGGGGACTTGTGGATTCCTCATTTGGCTATATATTATTGGGCTAGCCATTTAGCAAAATGCTTGAAATGGGTACATCCCGGCTCTGAAAAAGAGCAACTGGTATGGCTTAGAATTGAATTGGATTTAATTAGGTCTATGAACCTGGATCCCCCAACTTTGTTCTATGTTAAAATGTCTCAGGTGTGTGCGCCTGAGAAATGTCCCATAGTAGCTACTTCATTAAAGGTATATGCACAATTATGTTCCTTTTTGCGATATACCCCTCAGTTAGACTTGACCCAGCCCATCTGGAATTCCCTATCTTTCATCATTAACAAGAAGCAGATTCCCGTAAATGGTTGTCCCAACTGGGGATGGAAAAGTATTCTCCTTTGTGGATGAGGAGGGGTAATGGTTGTCAATAGGAGATATTATTCAGAAATTTAATATCCCAGCTGTCTCACATTTTAAAATCATGCAGTTAAGGCATTTACTTACAATAGTCCTTGGCAATACCCCTCCTCACCAGACAGTTACGGCCCTGATACCTGGAGTCTCTTCGTTACTTGGATCTTCGGGTGCCATATCTAAACTATATCAGGTGTTGTTTCACAAAAGATATGGGGACTCCTTAGGACCCACGAGGTTTTGGAACTCCATTCTTCCTCAGTATCATCCTGATTGGCAAACCCTATGGAGATCTTGTCACAAGTATGTTTCTCAAGACAGGTTGCGTCTCATGCAATATCACATTTTACATAATATGTATTATACTCTGGTTAAGTTAAAGAAATGGGGTCTCTTGGACTCCAACTTATGTGTTAAGTGTTCTCGGGAGGAGGGAACACTTCTTCACTTATTTTGGTCTTGCCCCAAAATTCCTTTCCTTTTCTATGGGACTCCATCAAGGCTTCCCTGGATCCTTTACTGGGTCTACAGGAGTATTTCATGCCTGATATTTGCCTCATAGGGGACTTGTCTTCTATTAGAGTTAAAGTCAGAAGGTTTCATATTTCTATGATAGCCTTATCTGTCAAGAAGTTTATTCTATGTCACTGGAAAGACAAGTCCACCCCGACTCTTCAGGAATGGGTGAACGAAATCCTTGCCAATCTACGTACAGAAAAATCAATTGCCAGCCTCCACAACAGATTGGCAGTTTATACACAAACATGGGATCCCCTTCATTCTCTAATTCTAGTTGCTCAGACTTAGTTACGTTTTAAGACAAATTGCCTTGTAGGTTTCTGTGTAATGATTTTATACTTATGGGACATATGGATTTGTTACTGCTGTATGGGGAGGGAGGGTCTGGTCGGGCAGTTTTATTTTAATAAGTTGCTGTAC
The DNA here is from genome assembly GCA_016271365.2 of Neoceratodus forsteri. Taxonomy (NCBI): domain Eukaryota; kingdom Metazoa; phylum Chordata; order Ceratodontiformes; family Ceratodontidae; genus Neoceratodus; species Neoceratodus forsteri. The sequence continues at coordinate 34,359,752 of CM028129.1, forward strand.
TCTTGTTTCATTCTCATGGTAACTGCCTTTTATTGTGGAAAATGTACCAATAAAGTTTGAATTACAAAAAAAAATTCTCTGTCAATTTGCCTTGGAGAGTGGCCCTGCTGAATTAGGGAATTCCGACGTGTGGAGACCTGTCTGTCTCTTATTCTGTCATCAGAGCAGATTCGAAGGTATCTAATCACTTGACTGTAGATTACAGATTTTTTTGTATGATTTGGGTGGAAGCTAGAAGTATGCAGGTAGCAGTGTCTGTCAGTGGGTTTTCTGTAAAAAGTAGTTTGCATATGTCCATTTTTATGTTGGCTTGTGCTTGTGCACCAGCCAACATATTGCAGAAGTAGCAGATTTGGAGGTGCAGTCACTGTGGGAGAATGCAGGGCATGCATCAGTAGGTGCGTTCCTCATTCCCCAACAAGCCAACATGCAGGCACTGACACCAGCAACACATAAACTGGCCACCACATCTAACAAAAGTGCCACTGAAATGAGAGGCAAGCTCATCATGCAGCGGCACAAAAACACACCTCCTGACATGCCTTTACTGGTGAAACATTCCAATAAACATGGCGGCAGTGACTGCCGCTGCCTACCACAATGCCAACTTTAGGGGTGCCCAGTCCCCCTGTCGGCATGATCTAACCCAGTTCATGTGCCGATGGGGGAGCTCACTATCCATCGGCATAATGCCCCCCATTTATTGTGTGCCGAAGGGAGTGCCCAATCCCCCTCAGCTCTTGCCCCCCCACTCAGTATGTGCCAATGGGGTGCCCAATCCCCATCAGGTACAGCCCCCCAAAACACTCAGGTGGCACACTGGGAGCCCACCCCAGCATGCTGAATGTCCCTGTGAAAAAAACAAAAAAACTTCCTGCAATGTTTTTCTTTGTTTTGAAGCTGTAAAACAGAAAACGGTCCCTCGTAGAGTCCAGTGATCCCTCCCCCAACCCGCACCCACCCTCTGTGCCCCTGCCTCCCTACTACCTCCCACCCAATTCTTACCTATGGAGTATGACATGATGATCTTCGGTGAACCAGGAACATGTCTGCACTCTTCAAAGCCGACTGCAAACTGAAGAAATGCTGGTAAGCTGTATAATGACATAAATAGTTTTTTTTTCAACTTTGGTGCAAGTCTCAAGCATTTTTGGGACTTTTGGCCACCAAATTTTTAACATGGAGTTATTGGAACCTCTTCTCATGAATTCATTGTCATGGCCTTATTCGGTCCCGAAAGGTGATTTCGAGCTCACTGCACAGAATCACCTTTTGGGACTGAGTAATGAAATGATAATGCCACTGTTCATAAGGAGGGTTCTCAAAAAGCCTATGCTGAAAATTTGTTGGAAAAAATCCAAAAAATGATTGTTTTACGAGTGTGCGTTGCGCAGTTTCCACGCACGCTCGTAACTTCATGAATTTGTAATATTTTCACTCCAGATTTTCAACATTGCCATTTTTATGCACCTCCTTATGAACAGTACAGCTGTCATTTTACATATCCTGGCCAAAATGCATTTTTGCACTTCCGGCACAGAATAGTGCGGGCTGGTTGCTGTGGGAAATCAGCTTTAGGGACATATTAAGAAAATGACAGTGACACTGATCATGAGCAGAGGTCCTAAAATGCCTATGTTGAAAATTTGGTGATGAAAGTCCATAAAATAACTGTGTTACAAGCGTGCATTGCGCAGTTTCCATGCACCGCTGTAACTTTGCAAATCTGCAATATTTTCATTCCAGAATTTCAACACTGCCATTTTTTCACACCTCCTCATGAACAGTACAGCTGTCATGTTTCACATCCTGCCAGAAATGAGTTTTCACACCTGTGGTGCACAATGACATGGTCACTGTGGGAAATCAACTTTTGGGACAGATTAACCAAATCCCAGTGCCACTGTTCATGAGGGGTGGTCCCAAAATGTCTATGTTGAAAATGTGGTTAAAAAAATATCAAAAATAATTGGGTTACAGATGTGCTTTGTGCAATTTCTATGCATGCTCATGACTTCAGTTTTTCATATTTTTACTCCAGATTTTCAAGGTTGCCATTTTTTTACACCTCCTCATGAACAATACAGTTGTCATTTTTCACATCCTGCCCAAAATATATTTTCATACCTGTGGCACCAAATGACGCAGTCGCTGTGCAAAATCACCTTTTGGCTAACAAACTGATAGTGCCACTCTTCATGAGGTGGGGTCACAAAAAGCCCATTTTGAAAATTTAAAGTGAAAATGCCAACAAATGCCTACGGTGTTAGGGTTTCCACCTGTAACACCCCACTCTGTAGAGACTGACAAACATCAGGGGTGTGACTTGGGGTCATCGGCTGTAATGCTCATGCCATTCCACCCCCACCCTGCAGCCAGTGACAGGCATCGAGGTGTGCCTTGGAGTGTTCAGCTCCAAAGTTCTCCTCATTCTCCTCTACTGCATCCATCTCAGTGTATTTTCTTATGGAATGGGGTAAGTATAAGGCCCAAAGACCCCAAAGCACACCACAACACTTGTCAGTGTCTAGGGGGTAGGGTGAGGTGAAATGGCATGAGCGTTATAGCTGATGACCCAAAGGCACACCCCAATGCCTTTCAGTCTCTGCAGGGTGAGGGTGAGGGTTGGCATCAGTTCAATACTTCACTGCCATTCCTATTATGCAACTCTAACTCCTGCACTACCAATGCCAATGCCAGCGAGACAACATTTGGCATTGACAAATGCTTGTTAGTGATACTGACTGTGGTGTTAAGAAAATGTATGCTGGTGGTGGAGTATTCAATAGTGAGATGTATGGAATGATGAAAGTTGTTAAAATCATGATGGAAATTTTTGAGAGAGTCCTCACCTTCTGTCCTAATCAGGAATAAGTCCTCAATATATCGGAGGTAGACAGATGGTTTATAAGGGTGGTGTTTAAAAAAATCCTCCTCTAAGCAGGCCATGAAAAGAATGGCATATTGTGGTGCCATTTTAGTGTCCGTGGCTGTCCCTGTGATCTGTAAAAACTGCTTGCCATTAAAGGTGAAGTGTGTCAAAATGAATTTTATTAGGCTGCTGATGGTGGTTTCTGGAATGTCTCCTGTGAATGTATTTTCCTTTAAAAATGTCTGACATGCTGCTTTGCCATCTTCATGTGGGATATAAGTGTACAGGGCAGTGGCATCCATTGTGGTTAGGATAGTGTTTGGTGGCAGTTATCCAAAGTGTTTCAGTTGCCAGAGGAAATTGGTAGTGTCCTGAATAAAACTGCAACTAGCTCTTACTAGTGGTTTTAAAATGGATTCAATGAGCCCTGAAATGTTTTCAATGAGTGTGCCAATGCCAGAGATGATGGGTCATCCTGGATTCCATGGTTTGTGTATCCTGGGTAGCATATAGAATATCCCTGGAGTAGGTTTGTTTGGAATTAGTATTTTTAACTGTTCTTGGATGTTGTTTGGTAGAGACATGATTTGTTTAAGTTCTTCTGTATATTGTATAGTAGGGTCTTCAGTGAGTTCTCTCTAGTAAGCTGTATCTGACAGCTGTCTGTGTGCCTCTTTAATGTAATCTTCTGTGTTCATCACAACCACAGCTCCACCATTGTTAGCTTGTTTTATTACAGTGTTATGGTTGTTATTCAGAGTTTGTATTGCCCTCTTTTTTAGTGGTGTAATACTGTATAACAGAATATATTCATGTCCCCTAATATTAGCATGTTGAGTCACATAAACTTATTTGAGCTCGCTATTGCTTGCGGTTTACAATGTGTGCTAAAATTAAAAGAAGTGGTAGATTAAGATGCCCAGCATTTAGTCAGTAAGTTGTACTTGCTGGTAGCACTTCTGTAAATCACTGGCAATTACATTAATCAATCTGCTGTCATGACTACTGTGATCGACTAGAACAGTAATCGGCTGGTGTCAGCGCTGTCAATTACAGCAATCAGTCGGCTGTCATGACTACAGTATAGTACTGCCCTACCTTAATCAAGCAGATTTTGCCTTTGTAGTTCCACTCTGCAGTTCAGACAGCGCATTCTTACAGCTTACAGCATGCTGACATAATGTCAATTCTTCAGTGGATTAATTCAAATAAAGCTGCAAAATGAGAATATCCTGTAGATGTAGGGAATGCCTCGAACAAGCCGCTTACGTGGTCTGGATTAGACTGTGATACTGCACATAGCATCGTTGCCGAACTAAAAGCATGTAATCCACCTCCACAAAAAAACGCTGTCCACCTACCTACACCACTTATTCAGGTGAAGTCAGATTTGAAATTGGTAGATATGCAAGCGAGAATGGTGTAATGTCTGTTGTGCGTTACTGTTCGGCGAAGTATCACAACACCATAAATTAATCTACTATGCGCAATTTTAAAACTGACTATAGGAAACGATTACTGCAGACCCAAAATACAAGTACTCTCCCACCTTCTCTGTCAACAAAACCTAGGGGCAGGCCAACTGTGTTAATACAGGATGTGGAGGAGAAATTAAAAAGTATTATTAGAAGCCTGAGGGCTGAGGGGTGCAGTAATCAACGCACGGATGGTGCATGCCTTAGTAATTGGCAAGTAAAATCAAACTGTCCCCAGATACTAACAGAGAATGGTGGTGGTGTATGCATAACCACAAAATGGACTTGGGGATTTCTTAACCGTATGGGGTTTAGCAAAAGTAAGGGCACCAAGGCTGCTCGTAAAACCCCACTGGACTTTGTTAAACTGAAACAAGGTTTCCTTGCTAGAATTGCCAGGGCAGCAGCACAGGAACTGATACCTCCCGAGTTGGTTGTAAATTTAGATGACACTGGGGTCAATCTTGTCCCAGTATCACAATGGACAATGGCAGAGACTGGGTCACGACAAGTGGCTTTAACAGGTCTCAGTGATAAACAGCAAGTGTCGGTTGTCCTCCCATGCACCCTTTCAGGAGATCTGCTACCACTTCAAGTCATTTACTGCAGAAAAAGTCCTGCTTGCCACCCAGTTTATAAATTCCCCAAGAACTGGTCTATCACCCACTCACCAAACCACTGGGCAAATGAGATAACACCAATAGGGTACATAGAGTCAGTACTCGCCCCCCATCTGGATAAAACAAAGCTGTCTCTTGGGCTGCCATGGGAGCAAAAGGATCTTCTAATTATTATTATTTTTTTTTTTTATTTAGTTGTTTAACCAGGAGTAGCACACTAAGCTGAAAGCTTTTTTACTGGCGTGACCTGGGAGCACAGGGAAGTTAAGTGATTTGCTCAGGGCCACACAGTATGCAAGTGGAAGCTGTGGGACTCAAACCCAGGTTTCCAGGTCTGCTGGATGTCACCAGATTTGCAGCTCAGAGCCTTAAACCACAGCGCTATACTTTTACTATGCTATATGCCTCCATCTGCAGTTACATGTTTCAAGTCATCCACACATCACTTCAACATTTTATTTGGTCATTTTATAGGGTTTGAATTTACCTCCCACTGTTATTTTGCTTATACTACCACCTTTCCCAGAGGAGCACATGGAAACGAGCCATGGCTCAGTGTGCCTCTCTCAGCCATCCATTTTCAAATTAAAAAAATGAATAAAAATGAAACCTTATCTGCATATTGAAACCTTGTGACCTCCATCATAGTATCATAGTAATGTGTCAGCAGAAAAGGATCATCCTAGTCCATCTAGTCTGCCCATTTCACACCCGACCCTACTTGTCTCCACTTCCCAGGGACATTTTCCTCTGCCTCTGTCAGTGGAGATCTCGAGAAATGTGGCCCAATGGGAAAACCCAGAAGTGCATTATCCCACTTCCAAAATAGACTTGAAAGATTAAAACTCAAAACATCACAAAACGTTCAGCAGAGATGACAAGACACCATGTAATACAGTAGTTCCCAACAATTTATGATGACTTGCTAACAGAAATATAAATGCTTCTTGGGTAATATAGTTTAATTATGTAGATTGCATTTATAAGCTATTGCCTTGCACACCCCCAAGTTACATATTAATGCAGTCGGAGAACACTTTAAAGCTTTTTTGTACAGTCAAAAATCTATTTACTACGATATTCATTAGCTAGTCTATAATTTATGCTGAGATATAAAATGGCTGCCTTCCACAATGACAGTTATCAGCCTCTATCGGTTTCCTTGAGCAATGCTCCATGGTGAGTCTATTGCTGATCTGGGGCCAGGGCTATGCTAAGAATACCGGTGATCAAACGTGAACCAGTAACACACTTTCCACCCTGTACAGCAGATATAATATTCCAGGTCCATGCTGTCGTGAATCAGCACTCTGGTAAAATAAAAATCTGAGGGGGTATCTGGTTTCAAACCCAGATCTTCCGGTTTGTTGTCCTGTGCCCTAACCTCTATGCTACATGGGCTGCTGCTTTGCTTGACTGTGGGGACATGTCTTAGGTGTTCCTCCAGTGTAAGGTGAGGTGAGACTAGTCTTCTAAAGGAGGCCCCAACCTGTTCCAAGGGAAGCCAGCCAAGCCACTTTTAACTCTTGGCACTTCATTTCGATCCTACCCTCAAGCTTTTTCCCCTCCACCCCTCACCCCTGCTTTTCTGCTCATGCATCTTCAAGTTCTTCCCCTGCTACTTCTCACTTTCCCTCTTCCACCCTCCACCCAATTCTCTTATCTCATGCCACCTCTTTTGCAACTTCCTCCCCTCCTTCTCCCTAGGTTTCTCTCTCTTACCTCTCTCCCACCCATATTACCCTCTCTCTTGGGTTTTCCACAAGGCCTGCTAGGCTGCCACCTCCCCCAACTAAACACCACCTCTTCTCCTTATTCTATTAATTTGTCTTCCTCTCTCACTTCACCAGCACTCCCCCTTCTCTCTTCACTCACACCATTCCCCTCCTTCCACCTCCCCATCCTCTCATTTCTCTATCCCCATTATCTCCTCTGCAACTCCGCTCCTTCCCTCTCCACCTCCTGTGCAACTCATCTCCTTCTCCCTCTTCTTTCTCCCATCCCCCACCTTAAACCCCATCACTTTCTCTCCTAGATTTTGACAAGGCCTCCCAGGCTGCCTTCTCTTCTAGCCCACTCTGCTGTTATATTGAGCAACATTCAGCGCTATTTTGATTGCTTTTGATGTAATTTTTTTTTAGGTATAGTCTTAACATCTGCTATTTACTTATCTATTGTTTACCCTGTTTTGTTTTTGTACTACTGATGTGGAACCTTTGTAAATGAGTTGTAGTGTCCAAAGGTGTTGTAATCCAAGACAATAAATAAAATAAATAAATAAAAAGCCTCATAATGTACTGCACCAAAGAGCTTAAAGCAACAGTGCATTATTATGGTAAAATTTATCTATAAAACTTATTCCATCTTCCCTCACACTTTTTCTCTTCTTGAAAGATCCCCTTGTTTATGTATGTTGAGTCTGCTGTAACATGTGTTTTATGATTTGAGATAAATAAAAGGAAAAAATAAATAAATAAAAAAGTCCCTTTCAAATCAGCAGTAATATGAAACTGGGCAAAACATCTGACCCTACCTTTTTTCATTACAAAAGATGCAGGCACCTTCCGGTTTCACTAAGTGGTCGAATGTTCTAGTTTCACTAAAAGGTATTTTATGAATGCTTTACTTTAGTTTTTTTTTTTTAAAGAAAAAAAAATGGCCACTACATTTGTCTTATGTATACCACTGAAAACCAGGTAAGGGTTAAGATCAAGAAAATAAAACCTTATGGTGCACAGCATCAGAGATACCTAGAAAAGTAGATTTAATTTGTATGCAAATTTGTATGCAATTTTTTTTTAAACTGTAGTTGAAACCAACTTTTAAAAAAAAAAAAACATGTTTCATTGCACTACTGCTTTAAAGAGCAGGTGTTTACTTCTAGTTAGCATGAAAGTCCACTCTGCACTCAGACACGGAACAGCAAACTCTGATACAGGTATCAAAGATTTGTTTACGGCACACACCACGGGAACAGTAATTCGACAACTGGAAGAGGCAGGGTTAAAGCACTGCTTTACAGACTAGTATGCTGGCCTAATCTCCACACAGATTTGTGAAGGAGCAGAAAATGTATGAGTTGATCTGAAGATGTCAGTCATCAAAGAGAAACATGCATGCTGGCTGGAGTCTAGTTTTAAGAAACTGAAAGAGAAAAGAGATGATTGTATCCATGGATTTGTAGAATCGGGTATTAAAGAATTGCATGAAAAAAGCCTGGATGGACCAATCGGTGAGTGCTGTCATCCTTTCGATTCCATCCTATGCTGTTAGTTCATTGTAACATTTCAGTGGAGAATGTTTACTGTTTTCTAAATATGTTTTCCCTCATCAGGTTTTTCAGATACTGGTAACTTGTCAGCAGCTCAACTGAAGAATTAAGATCGCATGAAGTCTACTGTATGGCTTACTGTGGTGTCTTTGCACAACTGAGAATTGTTATGAGTTTGCTGTGCATTTTGCGTTTCATTTATTTTATTTTATGAGTTTGCTGTTAATTGATTAAATAAAGGTGATATGTGTACAGCTTTAGGGTATTTCTTGTATTGTTGGGACTTTAGAACACCGCATCATGGAGGTCTGTATTTATTCAGAAATATTCGCTATCCCTAGATACAGATACATAGACAGTGTCAGCAGATAAGGGCCTATGGCCCACCCAGTCTGCCCATTTGAGCTTGTAAGTTCAGTTTATGTTTTCCTAGCAGTCTGTTGCCCCTTACCCCTGACCTCCAGAATTCCTTTATGTCTATCCCATGCATTCTTAAATCCCATGATTGTTTCAGCCCCCACCACTTCCTCTGGCAGGGTGTTCCACTTGTCCACCACCCGTTCTGTGAAGAAATTCTTCCTCATGTTTCCTCTGAATCGTCCTCCATCCAACTTCATCCCATGCCCTCTAGTCCTGGAACATCTTTTTCACTTAAAAATTGTGTATTTCTGCACCCTGTTCCTCCCTGTGAGATACTTGAATGTCTCTATCATATCCCCTCTCTCCCTCCTCTCCTCCAGGGAGTACATGTTCAGTTCCTTCAACCTGTCTTCATAGGACTTTTGATGCAATCCATGCACCATCTTTGTTGCCCTCCTCTGAACCTTCTCTACCCTGTCTATGTCCTAACGTAGGTATGGTCTCCAGAACAGTACACTGTACTCCAGGTGGGGCCTCACTAGTGTCTTGTATTATGACCTCCCTTTTCCTGCTGGTGATGCCCCTGCCTATACATCCCAGCATCCTATTTGTTTAACCTGCTGCCTTGTCACACTGTTTCCCTACCTTGAGGTCATCAGAGATGATAACCCCAAGATCCCTTTCCTGCTTGGTGCATGCTATATCCTCACCCCCAAACTGATATATTGTGCCAGGGTTTTTGTGCCCCATATGCATTATCTTGCACTTCTTTGCATTGAATTTCAACTGCCAAACCCTGACCATTCTACAAGTTTCTGCAGGTTGCTTCTCATTCTGTCTACACCCTCTGGTGTGTCTACTCTGTTACAGAGCTTTGTGTCATCAGCGAACAGTGAAATTCTGCCTTCTAGGTCCTGCGCAATGTCACTGATGAAGATGTTGAATAGAAACGGTCCCAGCACTGATCCCTGTGGTACCCCACTGGTCACTCTTCCCTCTGTGAAGTGACAGCCATTTACCACCACCCTCTGTGTCCTGCCACCCAGCCAGTTACCTACCCATCACACTACTGTCCTGCCCACACCCATATTCCCCAGTTTGTGTAATAGTCTTCTATGTGGCACAGTGTCAAAGGCCTTGCTGAAGTCTGGATAGGCCATGTCCACTGCCCTCCCCTGATCCACCTCCCTAGTCACCCAGTCAAAAAATTCAATGAGGTTGGTCTGACATGACCTCCCCCTGCTGAAACCATGCTGCCTTGGGTCCTGTAGTCCATTGACAACCAGATGTTCCACAATCTCTCCTTCAGTAGTGCTTCCATGATCTTCCCACTACGAGGTGAGGCTGACTGGTCTGTAGTTCCCTGCTTCCTCTTTGTTCCCACTTTTGTATAGGGACTACATCTGCTGTCCTCCAGTCTTTGGGTACCTCCCTGTTTCCAGTGATCGGCTAAACAGGATAGACAGAGGTTCAGCCACCACCTCTCTTAGTTCTTTAAGTACCCTGGAATTTTTCCCATCTGGCCTCATTGCTTTATCAACTTTTATTACTTCCAGTTCCTTTAGGACCCTTTCTCGTGTAAAGGGACTTGTGTCCATTTCTGCACAATTCTCACCCTTGTACTCCCTTCAGACCCATTACCTCCTCTTCCTCAGTAAAGATTGAGCAGAAATACCTGTTCAGTATGTCAGCTTTACTGTTGTCATCCTCCATCATTTACCTCCCCTTCAGTATCACTATCCCTCCCTTTGTCTTTCGTTTTTCACTTATGTACCTGTAAAAGGTTTTGTCCCCTCTACCCACTGATTTTGCAATGTGTTCTGTCTGAGCTTTGGCTTCCCTTACTGAACTCCCTGCCTCCCTTTGCTTCTCCTAGTACTTCTCCCTATCCCCTTCTGCCTGTGTCTTTTTGTATTGCCTGAATGCAATCTTTTTGGCTTTCACTTTCTTTGCTACCTCTTTGGAAAACCATAATGATCTCCTCTTCTTTTTCCTCTTGCTAACATGCTTAATGCATAATTCTGTTGTTCTTGTAATCCCCATTTTAAATACTGCCCACTGTTCCTCAACCCCTGATTCCTGTCCCACTTCCCTTAATGCCTCTTTCAAGTATCTCCCCATTTTCCCAAAGTCTGCCCCCTAAAATCCAGGATGTGTTTTTTGTGTGGTTTGGTTCTGCTCTTTCTGTGATTTCAAACCACAATGACTGGTGGTCACTGTTACCCAGGTGCTCCCCCACTGCTACCCCCATCACACTGTCCCTGTTTGTGAGCACAAGATCCACTATTGCCTTCTGCCGAGTTGGTTCCATGACCAGTTGCTTGAGGAAGGCACTCTGAAGGGAATCCAGGATAAATCTGCTCCTAGTTGATGCTGCTGCTGGGATGCTTCAGTCCACGTCTGGAATATTGAAGTCTCCAACCAGTACTACCTCACCCTTGTCTGCCATCCTTTGGATGGCTATCATCAGATCCTTATCTGTTTCTTCCTCCTGGGCTGGTGGTCTATAGACCACACCTGTGTGGATGACTGTCCCCATTTTCCTTTCCAGCTTAACCCACAGTATCTCTCTCCCATTTTGTTTCTCCTGGATCTCTGTGGCCCTTATGTCATTTTTCACATACAGTGCCATTCCTCCTCCCTTCCTGCCTGCTCTGTCTCTTCTGAATATGTTATAGCCAGGTATGGCCATCTCCCAGTCGTGGTTATCATTACACCAGGTTTCAGTGATGGCCACAATGTCCAGGTCTGACTGCACCCTGACAGTTTCCAGATCTTCCATCTTGTTGCTAAGGCTCCTGGCATTTGCACACATGGCTTTCCATGATTTGACCTCCCTAGACTGTGTTGCTGTTCTACTCCAGTCCCTTCCTTTGTTGTCCTTTATCCCTGGTTCTCCTTGCTGTCTGCCCTTCTGCTGAATTTTGCCCCTTTTCTGCCTATCCACCTCTTGGGCACTAATCTCCATCTTTTGCACACTGCTTTGCAGAGATAGCCACTCCTCTGGTTCACTGGTTCCACTGCTTTAAACACTGCCACGTGCTTTTTTATAAAATGCTAAAATAGCGAATAGAAAATGATAGCGAATATTTCCTGGTATACAGTATTGTACAGGAGTTTCTGCTGTTTGCTAAGGATTTGGGAGTATATTCTTCCATAGAAGCAGTTGATGTAGGCATCCAACTGGGGGATGTGTCCACTCCGAGGGGTCCAGTCTGATGTTTTCTTTGTGCTGTCAGAGTGTTGTTCGAGTGTATTTTTTATCGAAGAGATATTCTTTTAGATGAAACCTAAAAAATTCTTCTATCTCCCCACAGAATCTAATGTTATTAAATTCCTGTGTGGGGCAGAAAGTTTAGCCCCTGGATAATACAGATGTTTCAGCGTGTGTGAGTTCTTTAGTTGATAACATGATTCCCGGTGGTTGTTACAGTGTATTATCTTGTACAACCAGTGTTTGTGCTGTGGTTTACTTCCCCGAATGAGTCAAGGTGTTATTGTGGCTGCTGTCTTGTAGTTCTCTGAGTTTTCTCCTCTTCTATGATAGGGCTGCTTGGAGAGCTTTTTAACTCACAAACAGATCACTCTCTCTTGGATTTATCTGTCTTGATACTAAGAGGCAACTTCAGAAACACACAGGACACAAGGACATGGAAATTGAAATATATTAAACAATTTAAATCTAACATTTCAGGACTGAATCAGGACATTGGTTTCATGACACACTATGGTAAATTGTAATTCTATTGTGAACTAAATCATGTCATTATTTATCACACTTTGGTTCTGTATTTCTCTTATTATTAGTATGTTTTCTGAGTTCTGCCTAATATGCTATTTTTACCTGTACCTTACATCCTCCCTGCCTCTCTTACTAACTCTTTAGCTCAGTCCTACCAAATCCCTATTGTTTTCACACCTCTATTTTTACTACCACACACTCTGTTTATCTAGGCCTTTGTTCTTTTGTTTCTCCTAATTTCTTGACTTACTTGCATCTGTTAGGCATATCCTCTCTATTCTACCCTTACATCCAGCCTCTGATCTCAGATCCTATATGTGTGCCTTTGTCTTCCCTTTAGCTTCCTTTCATCTCCTACTGACCTGTTCCTACTTAGCCCCCTCCCCATTTCTTCTCATTTTTTACTTTGCACCTTAGACTTTCATCTCTGTTCCCTTTTATCACCTTCCTACTTTACTTCCTGATTTTTAATTGCTCCACAATGGATATAAATACTGCTTATGTTGCTCAGTTTTGCTATTCACCCGAAGAAGGGAACTGTGAGGCCCCAAAAGCTTGTGTATAATTCCATCTTTGTACAAGATGCTTGTTAGTCCCATAAAAGATATCAAACCTTCCATCATCTCCAATTTTCCAATGACCAATATGGCTGGAATCTCTTTTTACAAAATAATGCTATTCTTCAGGAAACAATTATTATTTTTTTAACTGAAAAATCTGTGCATTGTGCTACAGCGCATCTGTGAAAAATCAGAAACTCTTTCCCACAGGCATTCTGTAGAATTACCAGAGTCTCTGATTGGCTGCTGTGTGTTGAACTGGGATGGCGAATTGGGCTTGCTCTCTGATTGTCTAAATAGACACACAACAGCCAATCAGAATGTAAAATCAATGTCCCATTATTATTCTTAGCTAATCAAAAGGTAGAGCAACTGTCTCATTATTCAGTCTGTCTGGTTATTCCATAATAACTGAACAGTGACTCTACATTTTGATTGGCCAACAAGGATCTTTTTTTGAACACCACTGAGTAATTGTAGCTCTTGCACTGCCATGTGAGCTACACTGTTCTTCTCAGAATCTGGAGATCCTCTTGCCACTGGCTGACATAAAGCTGCTCTACTCCTTGCAGTTTTCAAGCTAAGCAGCCAAAGCTCACTCCATAGAGTCAATGTTGGTGAAAATTATCATACCCACAGAACAATCTCTTGGACCAGTGTACTTATCCGATGAGGTAACTCCCCAGCCAGCAGAACAATGATGGCCTAACCATTTGCCAGCCTTGCACTGGCAATGTGGCCCTTCCTCTGATGGGGATCTGTCTGCCACCCCCATTATTGGGGATCCATGGGGAAGATGTAGGTTAATGGTATGTCTATGGGAAGCTAGGTGATGTAGCTGGGAGTGAAGGTCATTCCTGAAGGGGGTATGCGTGGCTATTGCAGAAGGAAAATAGACCAAAATAATATAAATAAAATTGTGGTGTTGGTATAGCCCACCTACTCCAAACAATTGCACTTTTCCATCTGGTGACAAGATAACAGACGTACTACTGCCAGAGACTGTAACCTTCCTCACACTGGGCAGTAGCACTGGCCTTAGTGCTGCTACTTCTGCTAATACCTGGTTTAGTAGCTGGTGGTGGAGGGCGGCATCAAACAGTGCCTGAAGGTGGCTAGGCAATCATCCACATCCATGATGCAGAGGTTAGTGGAGGTGTGGTTGTCTCTGGCACTGGCAGCTGGTGTTGTGTTGTTTATTCAAAACAGACTGGGGGGGCTTGCCTTTAAGAGTTGGGCTATATCTTTGATGTCCCCTTGGGGCAAGAACATCAAAGTCCTCAAAGGGAGGAACACTGGGAGAGCTGTGTGCTTCTTGTTTGCTCAATGTGCTTTAATCTATAGATATACTAACTGAGTGACTGGGACTGCCTGGGAATGCTGCTGCTTCTTGCAGTGGGTGTTTACCCAGTTGCCATCTGGAGACTAAAGAACCAATGTTTCTTTGTAATCTCACATGCTCAGTCCAAGTTCTTTTCACATACGTAGTCCCAGCCCCACCAGAATGGCCCCGAGTCCCTGTTCAAAGTCCCTCTCCATAATCACTGCTTACAGAACTGGTCCATGGTTGAACTGGCATGGTGGATCCTTTCCCTGCACCTTTTCTTCCTATGCATTTCATTCTCCCCCAGTATGTTTCTTCATTGTTTCTACACCACAGAACAGCAGACACCTACACACATGCCTGCCATGTTACCCACTAACACAAACTGCTTCTCACCCTCACTGAGATACCTAGAGGTAACACTGATGGACCTGCAGTTACCCAGTAACTCCAATATCCACTCTGTAAGACACGTGCTTAGGACTCTGTTTAGCAAAGTCACAGTGTCCTTTCTTAAAGACCTGTACTTGGGGCCATCTCTCAGGTCAGCCACACTGTCCTTTCTGCATGGCATACAGTATACTTGCACCCAGCTCAGGTCATTCCCAGTGTACTTTCGGTAAGACTTGTTTATTGGTCACTGTTTAAGTTAGTCCCAGTATCCTTTGTATAACTGGGGCCTGCTTAGGTAAGTCACTGTGTCCTTTCTATAAATGGGGCCCTGCTTAGGTCAGTTTCTGTGTCGTTTCTGTAACTTGGGTCCTACTTAGGTCAGTCACTGTGTCCTTTCTGTAATTTGGGTGCTACTTACTGTAGGTCAGTCGCTGTGTCCTTTTTGTAAGTGGTGCCCTACCTAGGGTCAATCTAATTGTCCTTTCTGTAATTAGGGCCTTGTTTAGGTGAGCCATAGTGTCCATTCTGTAACTAGGGCCCTGCTAACTTCAGTCCCAGTATGCATTTCTGTACGGCCTGTACTTGGAGCCCTGTTTAGATCACTGCCTGTGTCTTCCTTGTTATCGGGGCCCTCCTTAGGTGAGTGCTAGTGTCATTTCGTAAGTGGGGAATTGTTCAGCTCAGTCCCAGTTTATTTTCTATAAGACCTGTGCTTGGGGGCCTGCTCAGGTAATTTCTAGTTGCAGACGCTCACAGTCTATCCAATGATGTGTGCAAAAGAAACCTTGTGACAATGACCAAGCAATAATGTGGATAGCATTTCAGACATCCGTCAATAGCTCTGACATAATTGTTAGAAATATGTCAATAACAGATCAACAAAGTCATCCAGAAAACAAATTCATTCATTCATTCATGTTATTGTTTACACTGGAAAAGCATGTTTGAGCAAAATTTCACTTTTTCAAGAGTGATCAGCATTTGCAGATTACAGTACATATATATATATATATATCTTTCATTTCATTTTCTTTACATTATTATTTTTATTTCATATCTTAACAAAAAAAAACACACACATAAAATTATCCCCATATGTCAAGCCATAGACAAATCTGGTAATCACTTTAGAAAAATCTAGTTTCATAAACACTTCTTCAGTCACATACTGTTCTACATTTTAAGTAATGCACATTAAGGCAGAAAATGTCAGCTGTCTCCTTATAGACTTCTCCAACACTTGTATTCACAAAGTCTTATTGAAAGCAACATACAAACAAATCTTCCTATGTAGGAAACATACATGCTATTTCTGTGCAATATTATGACTTTTTTCTGTCAAGCCCAAATATCACATCAAGCTGCTGTATATGATAGGTTACTGGGTTATAGCTAAACATTTATCACTCACTGGTCACGCTGGTTATTTTTCATGTCTTTATTGAGAGCTAATTATGTTGAAATAATCAATGCAAATAGATTTTTGTATATGAACAAATCTCTCTTTTCCGAAATTACACACGGCTGGTCTTCATGATGGTTCCACTGGGAAGGCAGAGTGCACATAATGTATTGCCCTGAGTCCAGACTTCCCTTTATATTTTATGGCACAGAAGCCTGAAAACAACACTCAGGAGAGTTGGTTTGAACTGAATGAAACTGGCTTGAGTTAAAGTGAACTCATGCCCTGAGGCTATATATCCCATAATGGGTCCTAAAATGGGATGGTTTTACAGAGAGGAAGATTACACATCCTTCTGCAAGTAATATATGTATTTATCTGAAGAAATGGAGTGGGAAAGGGAGGGAGGAAATAACACTAGTGCTCAGGAGCAAAAAAACAAGGCAATGCTCTTTGCTGGAAGCCAAAAGAGGAGGTATACCACTCCCTTCTCCGTTTTTTGCAACTCTCACTTTGCATTAAGCAGGTGCCCTCGTTCTGGTACCTAGGGATTATAATTGACGAGTCCCTCTCCTTTAATGAACATATACAAAATATTACCACTGCTGCCAATAGGAAGTTAGGGGCTCTATATAGGCTTTGGTTCTGCCTCACACCTGAAGCTAGGGTCCAGGCAGTAAGAGGGACAGTTCTACCCATCCCGGATAGAGGTGGGAGAAGTGGCCGAAATTTGCTCCTCGGAATCCGCAAAGCGCTCCGCAACATGAAGTGGAGTACTTCGTGACATAGTGGGAAACTCAAAGTCCATTGAAACCAATGACTTTGCATTATTCCTCCTTCCCCAAACCACTTCTCCACCAATTTTAAGGTGAAGTACATTGAAAACAAGGTACTTCACATCACTTCACCTTGTTATTGAGCTCCAAGGTAAATTTGCAGTGCTTCATGGGATTGCAGGTCACATGGGCTCTAGATTGTTCTGCACAACCTCAGTTTTGTGTAGTGTGTGTGTGTAGTGGAAGATGGAGACAGTTTCCTCTCAGAGCTCTGCGACTTAAATCCTCTAAAAGCTGTTAAAAAAGCCTTTTTGAACCATTTTGTTTGCTCAAAATTTACTGCATCGATTGTAGGAAACCTTTCTGTGCTTATATCATCGAGTATTCATCGTTTGTGTGTGGATTTTGAATGTTAATTTAGAACAGTCAGTCTGTGTACTGTGAAGTGTGCTTTGGGGAGGGGTGTATCTGTGGTGTAGGTAGATTAACTGGGAGAAAAAGGCAGTCTTTCTGTTTTGGTTATTTTTCTTGTATAACTGTGTTAATGTACACACAGTAATACTTTCAGTAATTCTTGAATTTTTTTTGCTGATTGTAGTGGTGCAGCAGTGTATAATTTCAGTTACTTTAAAACATTTATTTATATTGCTAAAGGTTTTCAATTTGCTACACAATACTTGTAGAGTGTGTGCAATGCACACCATTAAATCAGACAACTTTTATTGTGCCAGAGTAATTGCACCAGTGTGAACCTGCTATCCACTGCACCTGCATGATTTTTTTATACTGCTTTGTGGTATCTTTACTGGTAATGTACTGTTACTGCTATGCACTACCACCCCCCCCCCAATCGGCAAAAGATATTCTTTTCCAGATTTGAATTTGTGACTTGTGAGCACTGGTTAGGTGTTGTTGTGCCTTTGCATCTGACTCTGCATATCTTGAGTGTGCAGCACAATCTGAATCTGTCTATGCATTTGAGGTACACCATTAATTCTGGGAGACGTTGCATTTTTTGTTACCCTCTCATTTCACTTTGCCAGGACTGGGGAAATTTCTGGACACAAGACAGTAGCATTTTGGGGATGCAAAATAATTCTGGTGACTGTGTGTGACCACTACGTGCATGGCTAAGTGTGCCATTAATCCTGGGAGACTTCTCATTTCTTGTTTCACTCTTATTTCACTTCATCATCACTGGGGAATTCTCTGGACACAAGACAGTATCATTTTGGGGATGCAAATTAATTCTGGTGACTCTGTGTGGCCACTGCTCACATGATGGAGTGCACCATTATATTCGATTCTATGTTTCTATATGGTCAAATGTATGGCAGCTCAGATTCAATGCAAAGAAGTGCAAGGTAACGCACATGAGAAATAAAAACCCAGGGGAAGAGTACACAGTGGGGGGTGAGATACTGACAACAGTAAAAATGGAGAGAGACCTGGGGGTAATTATATCAGATGACCTAAAGGTGGGCAAGCAATGTGAGGAGGCAGTAAGGAAGACTGGGGGGATACTGGGATGCATAGGAAGAGGCATCAATAGTAGAAAACAGGAAGTTGTTATCCCTCTGTACAGACAGTTGGTGATACCCCATCGGGAGTACTGTGTGTAGTTCTGGAGAACCCATCTCCGCAAAGACATAGACAGAGTGGAGGCTGTCCAGAGGAAGGCAACCAAAATGGTGCAGGTCTGCACCCAAAGACATATGAAGAAAGACTAAAGGAGCTTAATATGTATACCCTTGAGGAAAGAAGGGAGAGAGGGAACATGGTAGAAACTTTCAAGTACCTCAAGGAATCAACAAAGTCCAAGAGGGTAGCATCTTTCAGAAAAAGAGATGTGCAAGTACAAGGGGCACAATTTGAAGATAGAGGGAGGACAGCTCAGAGGTAATGTGAGGAAGTATTTTTTTCACAGAGAGGGTTGTGGATGCATGGAATAGCCTCCCTGAGGAAGTCGTGGAGTCAAGAACAGTGGGGGATTTCAAGAATACATGGGACAGACATAAGGCAGTCCTAGTGGGGGTAGGAGGAAGTAAGCTGTTGTTTAACTAGGATCTGCAGCTTATCTGTTAGGTAGGAAAATGGACAGACTAGGTGGGCCAAGCGGTCCTTATCTGCCATCAAATTCTATGTTTCTATTTTTCATTAATTCTAGGAGACTTTGCATTTCTTGTTACTCTCTCATTTCATTTCTTAAGCACTGGAGAATTTTCTGGACACAAGACAGTAGCATTTTGGGATGCAAATTAAATCTGGTGACTGTGTGTGACCATTGTGCACATGACTGGGTGTGCCATTAATTCTGGGAGACTGCATTTCTTGTTACACTCTCATTTCACTTCGTCAGCACTGGGGAATTTTCTGGTCATAAGACAGTAGCATTTTGGGTAAGCACATTAATTCTGGTGTCTGTGTGTGATGTGAACGCATCCACTGCATGCAGGACTGAGTGTGCCATTCATTTGGGGAGACTTTGTATTTCTTGTTGTGCTCTCATTTTGCTTTGTCAGCACTGGGGAGTTTTCTGGACACAAGACAGTAGCATTTTGGGGATGCATATTAATTCTGGTGGCTGTGTGTGTGTGGGGGCACTGGGGGGCTGCCAATATTGTTGCCACTCTGCCTTACTTCACATTAGGGTGGAATGACAATGCAAAGCAATAATTACAAGGTGAAGTGAGTTTTTCCTATTGGCCACTCCACGTAGCAGAGTCAGAACGCAAAGTGGCCACTTCGCGTTCACTTCGCCAGCAGAATTCAGTTTCACTGCATCTCTAATTCTGGACTGTGGTAATGTGGTATATGGTGCAGCCACTGAAACCAGCCTGCACAGGGTCCATACTACTCTCAACAAAGCATGCCGCTTTGTTTTAGGTGCAGATAGCCTTACACACACATGCAGCCTTTGTATTGGGACACAATGGCTTCTTCTCATGGATTGAAACAAGCTCCACTCCTGCCTTCTAGGGAAGAAGGCCCTTCTAGGTCTTACACCCCCCCCTTCCTACAAGCTTTATTCCATCTGGTCCCAGCTGAGCACTCCACGAGAAGTGTTACAAGACAAATCTTAGCAGTACCTTTCAGAAGAACTGCATTGGGGAGGTGAGCCTTTGCAGTAAGAGCCCCCACCTGGCTAAATGAGCTCCCCAGGCAAAAACTAATCTTACTTGCCTTGGCCAGTTCAAATCTGAAATTCAGAAGTCCATCTCCCCTTCAGTACAATGTTGCTGTAAAGAACACCCCAGCCATTTCTATACCTCCCAGTGCCCACTGACACAATATGGCTTGGCTGTGGTGACCTGGGGCTCCCAAGAATATCCTGCTAATCCCCACCGACCCACCCCTTGGTCCCCCCATTCCCCCCACCACCTCACCCACTTAGCCCTCCTGACCCTCCATACTCCTACCTCCACAACCGCTTAGCCCCCCCTGACCCTAAAGCTATCACCCACCTTTGTACTCTCCCCCTAACCTGTGTAGCCTGTAGTCCATTCTCCCTTAATGGCTGTATTTTTCAGTGATCAATTTAATTGTTCCCTCTGGGAACCTATCTAAGCTCTATAGCTGCATTCTGGGAATTCTCATACTTTGTAAATAGTTGGAATCTGCACTTTATTTATCTAATCTGTTATGGGACTGTTTTTCTCTGTATTATATAATTAAGTGCTTTTGTAATGTAGTCTGTCTCTCCCCATCCTTAAATTTGCAATGCTGTTTAGGCCTTTTTAATGATGTGTAACTGACAATGCCTTCTAGCCGCTTTGGTTTTTCTCCACTGTAAATGTACTCGGTGTTCCCCCACCCTCTGTTTGACGAGGATCCTTTGCAAATTAGCTTTTAGCTCAAAGGTTGTAATTCTGATTTTGCAGTAAATAAATAAATAAAAAATTCATACTAATGTGAATTGACCTACATACAGTTACTCGTGAATTTCACTACATTAGGGTGTTATAAAACTGTTACCCTCATGAGGGCGCATTTATTAAGCAGGACATCATATCCTACTTGCATCACATGGTTTTATTTTTAAATTAAAATGTCTTTGTCTTATTTCATTGGAAATCTATTTAAAAGGTAGTTGCTGAATTTTTGAAAATGTTTAAAAACTGGAAGACCTGTGGGCTTGCAATTAATTGCAGGTTGTATGGTAAAAATGATTGCAGCCTTAAAAGTTCATTTGCAGTGGTCATATGGTTAAAAGTGGTTTGTCCTTTTCCAGCATTTCTAATGTTTAATCTGAAGTATTCTCAAATTGGAGTAGGTCCCAAAGTGGTAGCGTGGGGAAGAAATTGGCTGGACAACAGGATATAGAGGTTAATAGTAAACTGAGTTCATGCTGAAGAAAGCGGGGTTATTAGTGAGGTACCAGTCCTCTTTAATGTTTTTATAAGTGACATTGCAGAGGGACTGGAAGGAAAAGTATGTCTCTTTGCAGACGACGCAAAGATCTGCAACAGGGTTGATACAGAAGGTGGGGTGGAAAGGGTGCAAAGGGACTTGGCAAGGTTAGAGGAATGGTCAAATGTATGGCAGCTTAGATTCAGTTCAAAGAAGTGCAAGGTAATGCACCTGGGAAACAGAAACCCCAAGGAAGAGTACACAATTGGAGTTGAGATACTAACAACAACAACAATGGAAAGGGACCTGTGGGTAGTCATATCAGATGACCTAAAGGTGGGCAAGCAATGTGAGAGGGCAGCAAGGAGGGCTGGGGGGATACTAGGATGCATAGGGAGAGGCATCACCAGTAGAAAACAGGAAGTTGTTATCCCTCTGTACAGACAGTTGGTGAGACCCTATCGGGAGTACTGCGTGCAGTTCTGGAGACCTCATCTCCAAATGAACATAGACAGAATGGAGGCTGTCCAGAGGAGGGCAACTAAAATGGTGCAGGTCTGCACCAGAAGATATACAAAGAGAGATTAAAGGAGCTTAATATGCATACCCTGGGGGGGGGGGCATGATAGAAACTTTCAAGTACATTAAGGGAATCAACAGATTCCAAGAAAGTAGCATCTTTCAGAAAAAGAGATGTGCAAGAACAAGGGAGCACAATTTGAAGATAGAGGAGGGATGGCTCAGAGGTAATGTGAGGAAGTATTTTTTTCATGGAGAGGGTTGTGGATACATGGAACAGCCTTCCTGAGGAGGTAGTGGATTGAAAAACAGTGGGGGAATTCAAGAATGCAGGGAACAGACATAAGGTAATTCTAGTAGGGGGTAGGAGGAAATATGCTGTTGGTTATCTAAGATCTGCAGCTTATCCATTAGGTACTGTAGGGAAATGGGCAGACTAGGTGAGCCAAGCAGTCCTTATCTGCCATCAAATTCTATGTTTCTGTGTTTCTATGTTTCATAATACAGATTTTGGTGTCATGTGCAAAAAGGCATACCTTCCATTCCAGTTCTACAATGTCACTTATTAAGACATTGAAAATGACTGGTCCAGTACTGAGTCCTGCAGCACCCTTCTGGTCACTATTCTTTCATTAGAATGAGTGTCATTAACTACCACCCTGTCTCTTATCCATTAACCAGTTCCTTACTCATTTCAAAACTTTGGATTCCACTCCTAGGTTGCAGAATGTCTTAATCAGTCTCCTGTGCGGCATAGTGTCAAAGGCCTTACTAATGTCTAGATAGGCCATGGCCACTTCTTTCCCATGATCTATTTCCTGGTCAACCAGTCAAATGAACCTATCAGATCTGTCTGGCATGACCCCCACCACATGAATGCATGCTGCCTTTGATCTTGTAGCCAGTTTGATTCAAGATTCTCTACCAACCTTTCCTCAAATAAGATTGCCATTAATTTCCCCGCCACTGATGTGAGACCAACTGGTCTATAGTTGCTACCCTCCTCCCTGCTGCTGCTCTTCTGGAGATGGACCACATCTGCTCTCCTCTAGTCCTCCAGAACCATGCCTGTTTCCAGTAAGCTGCGAAATAAGACAATCAGTGGGGCAGCTAGAACCTCTCTAATGGGTGTATAATGTCTGGTCCAATAGCCTGGTCCACTTTCAGAGCTGCATGGCCCTTCAGAACTCTTTCCTCTGAAAATGGATTTGTGTCCACCGGCTCCTCTTTGTTTCTGCTGTTCCTCCTGTGTGTCTGTCCTACTCCCTGAAAAAAAGCTGAACAGGTACATAGGTTTAAGAAAAGAGGTTAGTAATTACAGCATCATCAATTCAATTAATATGGTGAGTAGTATGCCAAGGGAAAGTACTCTCATACCAGTAGACAACGTTAAGAATGATACTGTGTCTTGTTCCTTTGTCACAACATATTCTGGTCGAGCAGTGGCAGTGAAGAATATTGTGCATTATAATAGAGGTATTTTGAAACTTGAGCCTAGATTGGTATAAATATTGAAGAATGGACCTTCAATAGTATTTAAAAGAGCAAAACTATTGGGGATCTAGTACCTCCTAGTGTTGTGCCAAAGATAAAAAAAGATATGTTCAGAAAAATCCTCCCCCCCACTTGACACCATTAAATGTGGTAGGTGCATGCATTGTACTTATATAAGGCTGTGTAAAGAATTTCAGCATCCAGGAACACATGCCACATATACTATTAATCAATTGATTTCATGTAGCACACAGGGAGGTGTATATTTGTTGATGTGTAGCTGTGGACACTGTTACGTGGGTTGTGTGACCAGTTAATTTAAAGTTCACATTGGAGAACATATAAAAGCAATACAATGAAATGACAACTTGTATGAAATTGTAAAACATGTACAGAAATTTCTTACACAAACACATGATATAGAATTTGTTGGCATGGAACAAGTAAAAGTAGGTGCACATGGAGGGGATATAAAGAAAATGACAGACAAATGGGAGAGCTATGGGATATACATTCATGGTGCAAGAAATGACAGGGGATTAATTGAAAATAAATATTTGGCTGCATTCCTGAAAAAATTATAAAACTAATTGCATTAAATAAAACTATATTTGATTGTAATATTTATTTCTATAATGTTTGTTTTATTTTAGTCTTTGGTAACCGGGTAAGGCCCACTAGGCACAAGTGCCTGTTTTCAGGGGTGACCTGGGAGCACTGGGCAGTTAAGTGACTTGCTCAGAGTCACACAGTATGCAAGTGGAGGTTGTGGGAATCAAGCTCAGGTCAGGTCTGCTGGATGTATCAAACTGGTTCACAACTCATTCCTCTACCCTCTAGGCTATACTGCCAGCCCCTGTTCTGATGTATTTATATATACAAATGAAAAGGGAACAAATTAAAACATCGATTTTTGTATGGTTCCCAGTAAATTAGGAAATTAATGGATTAATACAAAGTTTTAATTGCATTATATATTGACTTAGTGCAATAACAGGCTCTGCAATGATTTTAATAGGCTTTCATGTGCAAATGTAATTGCCATGGTAAATGGGTTTCTTCCTTTAAAACACAGTCGTGTATATAAATTAATGTTGTGTTGAAATGGGCTTTTGGTGCACGCTCACATGCCCTTTATACAGGGAGAACTAAGGGTTTTACATGGAGGCCTAGATATTCAGAGTAGTTGCGCCAGCACAACTACAGACTTGCATTGTAGACCCATATTCAACCATCACGGCTGCATAGAGCAAGTCCCATTGCGCCATGGCACAAAAGCGATGTATGCAGCACAAATGCAATGGGGCGTAACTATGAATATGCAGCCAAATAGCATATTCAACCCAAAACTATGGCACAAATCATGAGCAAATCACAGGATGTGCCAATCAGACTTGAGCCTATAAAAACAGGCTCACACACACACACACAGCCGATACGCAACCTGAAGAAAACCTAGTAGCATGGATGCAAGTCCATTCCTGATAGAGCAGGTCATGAAGGGTGTGAGGAGGAGGGAGGAACAGCAGTGTGGCTGACAAAGGGCCCATCTGCGGTATGCCCAACACAGACGGTACCATGCCCGCCTCACCTTCGAGGACTATACTGATGTGGAGATTGTGGGCCAATACCACCTGAACAGGACAATTCTGAGACAGCTCTGTGAGCTGTGCAGTGATGAGTTGCAGGCACCCACCGGACGGAGTCATGCCATGTCTGTGGAGACCAAGGTGACAGCAGTGGTGTGCCTGCTTGCCACGGGCACCTTCCAGAGACCAGCAAGTGTTACCACAGGGATCACCCAGTTGGCCACATCTTGCCTCCTCGCACAGGTCTTCAACGCTCTGCTGTAACATGCTTCAGAGTTCATACGATTCCCAAGCACACAGGTAGAGCATACAGCAAACATGCAAGACTTCCACAGGGTGGCATGCATGCCAGGCATGATAGGGGCCATAGACTGCACCCACGTGGCAATACACACACCACCTGGCCCAGAGGGTATGGTATACATCAACAGGAAGGGGTATCCTTCCATCAACTGCCAGGTAGTGTACAATGTCATGGGGAGCATAATCAATGTCTGCACTACACAACCCAGGAGTGCACATGACACCTACATCTGGCACAGTTCCATCTTGTGCCAAAGATTTGATGTGGGGATATCCCCACTGCGCACCTGTTGGGTATGCAAGGCATGGGGATGGATGTGGGTGCAGCAATGCTGGGGGATGAAGGTGACAAAACCGGGGAGGGAGGGCAGGAGGCAGAGGGCAGCAGGAGTGAGGGGGGAGTACAAGCACAGCACAGCGATAACCATATCTTCTTTCCACACAGGGGACAATGTATCCCTACTCAGGCCCTGGCTGCTCACCCCCTACCATCAACCGTCCACATCCACGGAGGAGAGATACAACGAGGCACACACTGCCACACGCAGTGTCATCAAGCGTGTCTTTGGCATGCTCAAGATGTGGTCCTGTTGCCTTGACAGATTAGGTGGTGCCCTACAGTACAGCCCATCAAAAGTCTATGGCCTATTCCTGGCCTGCTGCATGCTGCACAACATGACCATTGACTGTGGGATAGCTGTCCAGGTGGATGAGGACAACAGCAGTGGGAAGATGGGGACGATGGCCCAGAAGGGGGTGTGCAGCCACCCATGGGGGGGCAGGACCCCAGGCAGGCAGAGGAGGCCAGGAGGCACAGGGCCATCATCTCACAGGAGCATTATGGAAATTGCAGGTTAGTGTAATGACATGCATTCAGGGCCTGCATGGACCACCACCCCACCCACAAGGCTGGACAGGAACACAGGGAGGCATGCAGTGACACAGGCACACACAGAATGCATGATGGATGCAGAGCCATGCAGAC
Source organism: Neoceratodus forsteri (assembly GCA_016271365.2). Classification (NCBI taxonomy): domain Eukaryota; kingdom Metazoa; phylum Chordata; order Ceratodontiformes; family Ceratodontidae; genus Neoceratodus; species Neoceratodus forsteri. The sequence goes on from CM028129.1 coordinate 34,385,787, forward strand.
AGTCACAGCACAGGTATGGGCAACTCACATATGGGCTGTGGGAAATGGCATGGATCAGTTGCATGACACTGGTGCAAAGGCACAGCTGGGGTGGATCTGCACTTATCACACCCATGCCACAAGGTCCAGCATCCCAGAAAGCACACACAGAGGGCATGCACCACATGCACAGGGCAACACCACACCTGTGTGCACTAGACAGCAGCAGTGGACAGCAGGACAGGGCAGCACACCCAGCAGGCATACCGCATGGTGCCAAGGCCACCACGGCCACATGGGCAGCCACAACCAGGCTGTTCAGCACCCACAGGCTGTGCAACAGCCACCGGGGGAGAGTCCAACACACTTGCAAGGGTGGAGGCCTGAGAATGCGATTGGGTCCTCTCTGGTGTGTAGAGCAGGCCAAACATGTTTTTGCCAGGGGTGTCAGGGATTGACATGTTACAGCCCAACATCAGCTGTGCAAGGGTCACCAGACACCAGGACCATGAAGTGGAAGTAGCACTATGGGGAGTCCTATGCCCACGGCCACGCCCAGTGGATGCCAGCAATGCAAACCCAGCTGCAATGGTACCAGTCATGTGGTCCAGTGATGCAGTCGTAGCCTCCCGCAGGTGGCAGATCTCATTAATGAGCTGTGCATGACCACTGTCCTGCCATTCTGCAAGCTGCTGCACCATAGCCTGCAGTGCACGAATCTCCATACTGAGCATTGCCTGGTTGTCCACGGATGCCAGCAGCAACCAAGTGTGCTCAGCCAGTCTGTTGGCATCCAGCAGATCCTGGGGAGGATGCAAGCCTGCTAGGGGTGCCACAGTTTGCTGGTCAATGCCCATCTCTGGTGGACGTTGCACAGGGTACCACACAGGGGGTAGTGTGTCTACAGGTGCACCAGCAGTGGACCCTGTGGTGTGCTGCCTGGTGGTCCCTGCATCCTGCTGCCACCATCCCACTGTCAGCTGGTCTGTGGCCAGTGTGTCTATGAATGCAACAGCACCCCCACCTTCACCAATCACAGCGGTGGCACCACACACAACTGTGTTGGCAGGGACAGGGAGCAGTCTCGCAGCTGCCGGTGCAACACTGGACTCCAACCATACCTGCGACTCTCCCTGGACACTGTCAGGCACCACATGACTGGTGCTGTCCAAGATAAGCATCATCGGAGTTGGACGCACCTCTCAGCTGTGTGCCTGTGCACAGTGCCGGCAGGCTGTCACACATCAGCAGTTGGGACAGTGCATCATCTGACTCCAGCCCCAGGACATCCAGCAGTCCCATGCTGTCACAGTGTGGGAAATCCCTTTGCTGGATGCTCATGGATGTTGATGGCTCTTCCACCTCCGGTCCCATACTGGCATCCTTCTCCTCCACAGGTTCCTCTCCATGGAGCCGTGACAGTGCTTGAAACAGAAACACAGGGTCAGCATATGTGTAGCACCTATGTAGGCAGGTCCTGCACTCAGGGGTGCATGCTACCAGGGCCCTCATCTACCAGAGCACCATGCCAAGATGCACACCTCACCAGCACAGGCCACACGGCATGGTGGCAGGACCACCTGCATGTGACTGCCGTGATCCCACCCCATGCATGATGTGTTGACTCATCGTGCTGTGAGGGGCTGCCACCCATCTGGAAACCACCACCAGGAATGCCCTCTATGGTGGCACGGGTGATGGTAGCTGCCACCAGCTCCACAGTTGCTGTCAGTGCCATAGTGGTGGGTGGTGCATCGCCTGTCCTTGTGTGGGACACCCTGATGGCTGCCACCTTCTCCTTTATATAGCATTTGTTGGTTCCCACCTTTTTTTGGCACTCCTGGGCACTCCTCTGGTGCCTACCATGGGCATTTACGTACGTGGCCACTGCCTCCCACTAGGCTGGCCTGTCCTGTGTCGTGCCCATGGCACCACTCAGCAGGGCCTCCCTATTGAGGTAGGCCTCAAACAGGTCCTGCTGCTCCTCCTTTGTAAAATTGGGTCTGCACTTCTGTGCAGGTCCACTCTCCTCTTCTCGCTCAGCCTCAGACGTTATACTACCTGTGGACAGTAACAGATTGGAATGTCAGTGGCAGCATGGCAGAGAAGGTTGCTCCATTACGCTATAGGCATGAGCCTCTCACCGCCAGCGTTACGTCCCCCTTAACTATCTGGCTGTAATACCTGTCTGTGGCCTGTGCTCCAGCATGGCGCTTTTCAAGCGCAACACATGGCAATGAGCTTGTGTGCAATGGTAAAGAGCTGCGAATGAGCACTGTTGCACCACACATAGCCTAATGAGGTGATTTGCATATGACTACTGAATATTGCGATTATGCACTGTGCTCAATCAGGATGTGCTGGAGCAATCATGTGGCGCAAGTCCAGTGCGTGCGCAGTGTGCAGAGTTGCAGTGTGCATGTGTGCAACTGTGTGTTTTGACCTATCATACAGCCATACGCATTGCGTAACATGCCCACATTGCACATGCCGTGCTGCTCACCTATTGCTCAACTGCACACATCACGATGCAGTAGGCCATTGTGCAGCTGCACAGGATGTGCTATGCTACATGCAGCACAGGTCAGGATCCTGCATGCCACTGTGAAGGATCACGCCTTGTGCCATGAGGGTTATGGCAATGACTCTGTTCACCCTCCAGGGCATGTCACTGTGCACATGCATGGTTTTGCGCATTACTCCTCCACAGTGCACACCAATTGTGCATCCACATGCTGTGTGGTCCCGTACAGTGGTATGCTATTGCACAATGTCCATTGGCTGCACCACTTGCCTACAGTGTAGGTCATTGCTTGTCCAACGGTAGCGTAGAACTGCAGCCATGCCAGGCAATAATGCAGCACATCGGGCAGTCAGTTGGAGTGAAATAGAAATGTGCAACCTAGTTGCATTGGTGGAGCCATATGTGCCCCAGCTGTTTGGGCAAGTGCCTTAGCAACAGCCCAGGAACCATGTGTGGGACCAAGTGGCCACGGCCATGGAACACCACACTGGGGTGCAGCGTACAGCTGAACAATGCAGGCACCACTATAGTGACCTCAGATGGTGGGATCCTAAATGGTTGCATTGGCTCCCGGCTCGTGTGCAATGTGGTGCTGTGCCACAGCCAGGTTAGTATCCCCATTCATCATGCATGCCCATGGTGTTCCTGTTCTGGGCATCAGGATGCACAGCATGTGCTACTGCCGGTGGGAGGGCATAATCCTGGCAGTCGCTGCATGTCCTGCATGTGTGGCATGCACAATGCTGTTGTGCGTGTCACAGTCGTGCATGCACCAGGACCACAGAGCAGGTGGTGTCCTGCGCTGCACCATGCCAGCTGTGTGCCGGGCAGGGGGTTCTGTGTGTGACTGTCTTCTCATGTCTACCTTCCTCTCATCCATCCATAGGGCCAGAGGACTGCAAGTGGACCAGGGCAGCCACGGCAGGCAGGCATGATGATGCGACGGCTGCTGGGGCTGCCTGATGGTGATGGCCAGGTAGGCAAGTTCACACTTATGTACTGTGCATGTGTGGGTCACTGTAGGACACAGGGTTTCGGACATGGCTGCCACAGCCATGTGTGGGCATTGCCTGGGTGGGCACAGGGATCAGTGAACATGCCGGTGTTGCACTGCGTGTGCATGTACCATGCTCTTATCCAGTGTGCTGCTTGGGTCAGGGTTGTGCATGCAGCCTCCACTGTGTATGCAGCCACAGGTGCCTGTGGTCTGCATCGTGTGCCTTGCATGTGCACTGCTATGTCCACTGCAGGGCCCTTTGTGCCTGTCCACACTGCTGTGGTGTGCTGTATGGCTTGCTGGTGTGGCCCTCTGTGCACGGGACCTTTGGGGTCTGTCGAATGGTGTGTGCCTCTGCTGTGCAGTGCATTCTGAGGGTGGAATGGGGCTCATTCTGGCATGTCGCTTATTGCCTGCTCTGTCCCTTCTCCTAGATTGGGCACATGTGATGCCACAAAGGAGGACAGGCCAGATGGTATGGGCCTTATACACCATACTGTGACAGCTCAGGAGGATGACAGCAGGATGGGGAGCCACCTTCGAGTGACAGTGGCTATGCAGAGGGTCATCCGGTAGCTGGAGACCACGATGCATGGCAGCAGTTCCTGAATGTCCATTTGGGTGCAGTCCCTGTCTGCCCTGTCCTTCCCTGTTGCCCTTTCCATCCCCCACTTCCCATTGTACAGCCCCTGGACCCTAACCCCCACCTCATGTGTCCCCTCCCCATTCCCGTGTTCTTCTTTGTATACAGGTGCCCTATTGGCCCTCATTTCTGTTTGTTTATTAAACAATTTCTATGCTACTTCCTCTGTGTCTCTTTTTCCTTAGCAGGTGGTGTGTGGAGGCATGCTGCAGGTGTCTGTTGTGCTGCGCATGGGCTTGTGCCTGGTATCCCGCTGCCATCCCCATGGGGTGCTGCGCATGTATGTCCCTGTCCTGTGTGTGTGTCCCCATGTGGTGGGTCCCACAGTGGCCTGTGCCTGCCCCTGCACCTTGTGCCCTTGTCTGCCTGCACTGCCCTTCTGTCCACCTGTCATGATGCACGACACCAGTGTGACCCACGGTGCTGTGCCCTTACCCACTCTGGGTGGTGGGCTGTGTGGACCTGGGTGACCTGTGTCTCCCTTACCCCTGGCCCATGGTTCTCTGTGTTTCTGTGTTGTCCTGGCACCACGGCCATGGCCCCCTGCAGCATGGCCTGTTGGGTGTGTCTTGTGTGCTCTGCCGTTGGCATGCTGGTGGGGCCAGCGTGTTGCCCTGGTGCTCGTGCCATGATTGGCAACCCAGGGTCCTGTTCCTGCCATCTCCTGGTGCCCTTTGGTGTCTCTGGGACTGTGTGCCCCTCTTATCTGTGGTTGGCTGTGCTGGTGGGGTACTGTGCCCCTGTGCATCTCTGCCTGTGTGTCCCTGTTGCCTGTTGCCCTTGCTCAGCTAGCTGGGTTGTGTGTGTTGGTCTGCTCCAGTGCATTCATGGTTGTGCCAGAGCATCTGTGGTTGCACTATAGCTCATCCTTGCTACATTCAGCCTGCCTTGCGACACCGCATGTCAGTGGCGCATCTTCTGAATATGGCTTCCTTTTCCACATGGCACATCTGAATTGCACTGTGCCAGGCTTGCACTCACCATTGGTGCAGGTCTGAATAGCTAGGCCTGGATGTCAAATAGTAGGGTTATAAATCAAACAGTTAATCCCTGTGGTATCAGTCTATCCGCACACTTTGAAAAGGATGGTAATTCACCACAGGATTCATTTTCCCTGCCTTTTTTTATTTTATCTTTTTTAGCAGTTCTGCTCACTAACTCCATATATTATGGACACTTTAAACTTATGACCTGTTTCCAGGTGCAATAATGTCTTAGGCAAACAGTCAGAAAAAAAATGTACAACTATACCAGTTTGGCCATTCTTCATGAGTCCTTTGAATCTGTGTTGCTTCATGGCTCAGTTGCCTAATCCATGCATGCTTACATTTCAGAGCACATTTGACCCATCATCAGAGCTGATTCCAGGGTTTGCACTATTATTTAAATAGTTTCATAGTATGTTCAGTTTAGACTGTTTATGGAAAGTACAAATTTACTTTAAGGAAGCATATTGAGCCATGCATTAGCATCTAAATGAGGGTAAAAAAGTTTAAAAATAAAAACTGAACATTGGAACTGGAACATAGGAGGAACTGTTAAGAAAGTTAAAGTTGTCAGTTGCCAAGGTAACAGGAGATGCACAAAAAAAGGCGATGCATCCTAATACGAATCAGCTCTGATAACAGGAAAAATGTGCTCCGAAACATAAGCACGCACAACATGGACGCCAGTGGCCTGTTTGAATGGAAGAAGCAACTATGCAACATGAAATTGAGCAGCATGAAATTAACCTTTGGCTATAGGCTCTTTGTGGAATTCTAAGTACCGGGTATGCTTATAGCTTGTGCATGGGTAAAAGGTTGCAGAATGAAAGTAAAGATATGCTGATGTCCACGGAGGATAAACGCGGAGAGGAGGTTCTATTCCTGATCAGCTGTGGCTTCCCACTGTTAAAATGGATTAGGCAATTGAGCCGTGAAGCAACACAGATTCAAGGGACACATGAAGAATGGCCAAACTGGTATAGTTGTACTGCATTTTCTGACTGCTTGCCTAAGACATTATTGCACCTGGAAACAGGACATAAGTTTAAAGTGTCCATAATTTATGGTGTTTGTCAGCAGAACTGCTAAAAAATAAGTAAAATAAAAAAGGCAAGAGTAAATGAATCCAGTGGTGAATTACCATCCTTTTCAAGGTGTGCAGATAGACTGATTCCATGGGGATTAACTGTTTGACATAAATTAATGTGCCTGATTAACCAATCGATTTGTTTCTTAGGAACAGCAATTTCATGGCAACAAGTTGGCTGACAAGTAGTGTGATCTTTTATTATAAACACTTGTTTTTAATTATACTAGAATGGAATTAATAATCTTATATAAATTAAGAAGAGGGCATTGTTAATTCACTCTGATGAAGCTTGAAATGTCTCTGGGCGAAAAATAAGTTTTGTGGTGTGAACATGTTTGTGGATGGTATTTTTTACTCTGGTAGGTAATAAGATGTTATCCATTTTTTTACATTAATAAAATAATTTGTGTGTAAATCCATTTGAGGACTGTTTTCTGTATGTAGGTGCTTTTTTCATGGTCTCTACTTTCAGTATTTTTTACTTAGCACCACCACCTTGTCCTGGTGCTGATCTAATCGATACAGCACAGATTTCCCATGATAAAGGGAGTAAAAGATATACAGCCTTTATTTTATGTCTTATATGGGCATTAATTAAATACCAAGACAGGTCCCATTTACCAGCTTTTGCAAAGTTTAAATTCTTTTGAAACTTATTCAGTTGTCAGTAGTCCCCCCTCTTATCATTTGTCGAAATTGTAAAGAGACATGTTGTGCCCAAAACAAAAGTAATCTAAACTGTAGGTGAACATTCAATCAAAATGTCACCAGAAACAAGTGGAGAGGGTCTGAGTTCAATCCCAGATACGGCTACGAGTATAGTGAATACGGTTTTCAAAGAGGAAGAGGAGACAACAATCAGACACAGGCAGAGAAAGACAGCATTCCAGGAACCTCAGATTTTTCAGCAATGCAGAGGAAGAGGACGGGGGGGTGGCAAGGAAAAAGCAAAAGAAGAGGTCAGTATTAAATGAATATTTCTAACTACAGACTTACATCTATAGAGAAGAATGTCCTAAGCAAATGATCGTCCTTTGTGCCATCTGTAGATATTTACTTCTTTGAGCTACTGTAGATTTACATACATTTGCTAGGAAACTAAAGTTTAAATGTACATACTCAGATGCTGCTGTTATTCCCACAGATGACACTGAATCTATCGTATCTAGAGTGTTGAGACCTCATCCTGAATACTGTCCAAACTATAACCAAATTGTGCCCTTGTTTATAAAAAAATGTGAATTAGATTTGGAGGTCTGAAAAATGAGTTTTGTCCATCCTCAATTTACTCCAATTGTAGCTTACAGGAAAAACAGCTTTAAAGAATTTGACAAATAATCCTGAAATAGTTATAAAATCCGAAGATAAAGGTCGTGCAACAATAGTATTGAACCGGTTGGACTACACCGAGGAAATAAATAGACAAATATCAAACTTGGATTTTTATGAGAAACTGACCTACAAAAAAACTTATGAATACAAGGATGAAATTGACGCATTGCTGAATATTAGGTTTATTAGAGGGTACCTGACTGATAGAGACCTCGCAGTGGCTCATCCCATTGTACCTATAATTTATATTTTACCCAAGCTACAGAAACATGTCAAAAAGCCCTAGAAGGCCCATTATATCAGGCAATGGATGCTTAACTGAACCTTTATCTATGTTTCTAGACAGTTTTTTACAGCCTATAGTAAAATCATTAAGGTCTTTCACCCGCGATTCAATGGAAGTTATTAATATAGTAGAAAATTTAGATTCTGTAGATGGTTGTTTTTTTTCAACCCTTGACATTGACTCCTTTATATACAGTAATTCCACATGAAGGATGTCTGCTTGCATTAGAATATTATCTAGAATAACATGACGAGGAATCCTGGGTGTACATGCCTGCATGGTATTTATTAGATATGGCTAGAATGGTTCCTAATAAAATATGTTCTTGTTTGAGAAAAACTATTATAGACAAGTTTGTGGCATGACTATGGGGGTGACAATGGCCCTCAGTTATGCCAATTTGTTTGTAGGACACTGGGAGAGCACTGTTCTTTATAGTGCCGACACAAATCCATACTTTGATTGTCTGGTTTGTGGTGGCACTATATAGACAATGTGCTCATCATCTGGAAGGGTAAGGTTCAGCAGTTTCACAAGTTTATAACTTGGTTGGAAAGTACAAGTGGATGTCCCATGTTTAAATATGCCATACATCCTAATGAAATTACCTTTTTGGATTTATTCATTTAAAGAAATGAGTCCGGTGATGTTTCTACAATCTTATATCAGAAGGAAACAGACAGAAACAATCTACTATGGTTTACTAGTTGCCATCCCTCACATGTCACTTATAATGTCCCAAAAGGACAATTGATTAGAGCACTGAGAAGTTGCACCAAGCAGGAGTTTCAAAAGAAAAAAAACTAAACAGGTACATAGGTTTAAGGAAAGAGGTTGTTTATTGTTTATTGTTTATTGGAATATCTAGGATTACAATACCTTTGAGCCAAGGCTCTTTTGCAAAGGTTCCACATCAAATTTTGAAAGGAATACAAACAGAACAGGCTGTGGCAATACAATACATGGGCAGTCAAGAGAAAAAAAAACAAAAACAAAATCAATACATTTACGGGGTAGAAAGGGCACAGGTAAGCAGGATGAGGTAGATTGAGAGCCACTGGGGGCAGCGAGAAGAGGTAGCAAGGGCAAGAGATAACTGGGACATATTGAGGGGAAAACACTTGAAAAATAGTGGAGCAGCCAAAAAGGCATTATCGGGTTATAAGCTAAAGCCAGGAGGGAGACGAGGAAAGGAGGTAGGGGACAGGTGTAATGGAGTGGGGAGAAAAGTGCAAGAGCAGATTAGTAGTGACAGTCACAGGAGCTGGAGTCAGAGAGGTGGAGGCGAAGGTTGGTTTTGAACTGGCCTAGCCTTTGCAGTGAGGTGATGCCTTTCTTGAGTGCATTAAACCAGGAGGGAGTGCGGTGCGAGAACGACCTCTGTCCCTGTGAGGTGTGGTGCCATGGTACGTGCAGAATTTGGTTAACTGAATCCCTGGTGTGGCGGGGGCAGTGTGTAGTGCAGAGAAGAGCTTGGACTCCTGGGGGTGCAAGGCCTAACGTGATCTTCTTAGCCATTAGGCAGGTGTGGAACTTGAAACGGCTAGATAATTGGAGCCACCCCATTTGGGCATAGAGAGTACACATGTGCATGAGATGGTGGGATCCAGTAGTGAGGTGGCAGGCTTTGTTAAGGGCCTTAGGACTGTGTCAGTGGCAGAGCCATAGACAACCAGCCCATAGTCAATTATGGAGATCACAGAACTCTGAACGGCTAGCCTTAAGGCATCTGAGGTGAGGCACTGCCTGTGCCTGTAGAGAAGGCCAATGCATTTGTTAACAGTTTTGGCAACAGTGTCAGTGTGAATGCCATAGGTTAGGTGGCTGTCAAAAGTGATGCCAAGATATTTAAAGGATTGGTCTTGGTCTAGGACTTCACCATGGCAGTTTGCAATTGAGATGGGTTGAGACCTATGCTTGTTATGGGAGCCACAGAAGAGCATCACCTTAGATTTCTTGTAGTTGAGCACCAGCTTATGCCTGCTGAACCATTTTTCAATGGTGGTGAAACCCAATTGGAGCTTTTCTTGGAGTAGTTGGGGGTCATTGTGAGAGGCGTGAATGACTGCATCATCTGCGTATAGCAGGATTTGTTCTGGACAGGATTGTGGGAGGTTGTTCAAAAAAGGCAGAAAAGGAGTGGTCCGAGAATGGATCCCTGTGGAACTCCTGAGCAGACTGGTCTAACATCAGAGAAGGTGTGGGTGATTTTCACCCATTGTGAGTGGTTTTCCAGGTAGCTGTTAAACCAGGATGTAGCATCAGGGGAGATCCCAGCATTCTGGAGCTCAGTGAGGAGTAGTTTGTGATGGACGGTGTCAAAAGCCTTAGATAGGTCAATGAAGACTGAGCCAGTTAGTTGTCTATTGTCGAGAGAGTAGTGGATTGCTCCTGTGAAATCTAGGAGGGCTGAGGTAGTGCTGTGGCCTTTTTGGAAGCGGTGTTGCTGCTTGGAAAGAATGTCGTGCTTTGCCAGATATTCTGTCAATCGGTCAGAGACTATTTTCTCAATGGCCTTGAGGGGGGAGTATGGATATAGGCCTATAGTTCCCGGGGTTTGACTTGTCACCACTTTTGTGGATGGGTGTTACAGTGGCAGATTTCCATTTATCGGGGAACTGTCCGAGGGTGAGGGAGAGGTTGAAAATATGCGTAATCTGAGGTAGTACTTCTTCTAGCGTGAGAGACAGAAGCTTAAGGTCAAGAGTGTTCCCACTGGTTCTAGATCCAGAGATTGCTTTGCAGATATACAGTGGCGTGAAAAAGTATTTGCCCCCTTTCTGATTTTCTCTATTATTGCATACTTGTCACACTGGATGTTTTCAGGTCTTTAGACAAAATATAATATTAGATAAAGGGAACCTGAGTAAACAAATAACACTTTTTCCTTTTTACTTATTTTATTTATTTAATGAAAAAAGTTAACCAACACCAACTGGCACTGTGTGAAAAAGGAATTGCCCCCTAGTTAAATCAACCCAATTAAAGGGATAATTAGAGTCAGCTGATTGAACACAGCCAGGCTTGATTACAGCCAGCCCTGCTCAATATAAACCTCACTTATTTTGACCCTTACCATCAGTGTCACGTTGCCAGCACAAAGATTCAACAAACACATTATGCCATGATCAAAGGAAGTTCCTGAAAAGATCAAAATACAATTTGTTGCCCCCTATCAGTCTGGAAAGGGTTACAAAGCTATTTCTAAGGCTCTGGGACTCCATCGAACCACAGTGAGAGCCATAATCTCCAAATGGAGAACACTTGGAACAGTAGTGAATCTTCCCAGGAGTGGGGCGGCCTGCCAAAATTACTCCAAGGGCGCAGCGTAAAATCATCCAAGAAGTCTCAAAGGATCCTAAAATAACATCCAAAGAACTGCAGGCTTCTCTTGCCTCAGCTAAGGTCAGTGTTCATGGCTCCACAATCAGAAAGAGACTGGGCAAAAATGGGCTTCATGTGAGAGTAGCAAGGCGGAAACCACTGCTAACCAAGAAGAACATAAATGCTCGTCTCTCATTTGCCAAGAAGCACCTGGATGATCCACAAGCCTTTTGGGAAAATGTTCTATGGACAGATGAGTTCAAAGTGGAACTTTTTGGATGACATGGATCCCATAATGTCTCGCGTAAAGCAAACACAGCATTCCACAGTAAGAACACCATACCAACAGTCAAACATGGTGGTGGTAGTGTGATGGTGTGGGATGCTTTGCTGCTAAGGACCTGGATGACTTGCCATAATTAAAGGAACCATGAATTCTGCTCTGTACCAGAAAATTCTTAAGGTGAATGTCCAGTCATCCTTCCGTCAGCTGAAGCTGAAGCGTAGTTGGGTCATGCAGCAAGACAATGATCCAAAACACAAAAGCAAGTCCACATCAGAATGGCTAAAAAGAAGTAAAATTAAAGTTTTGGAGTGGCCTAGTCAAAGTCCAGACTTAAACCCAATAGAGATGCTGTGGCAGGACCTGAAATGAGCAGTTCATGCTCGAAAACCTACCAAATATTACTGAATTAAAGCAGTTCTGCGAGGAAGAGTGGTTAAAATTCCTCCACAGCGATGTGAAAGACTGATATTGAATTATAGGAAGTGTTTGGTTGCAGTCATTGCAGCTAAATGTGGCGTAACCAGTTATTAAGTGTAAGGGGGGCAATTACTTTTTCACACAGTGCCAGTTGGTGTTGGTTAACTTTTTTTCATTAAATAAGTGAAATTAAAAAATAAAACAAGTGTTATTTGTTCACTCAGGTTCCCTTTATCTAATATTACATTTTCTCTAAATACCTGAAAACATCCAGTATGACAAATATGCAATAACAGAGAAAATCAGGAAGGGGGCAAATACTTTTTCACGCCACTGTATTTGTGCACTACATGCATCCTGACTACTTTGAAATAGAATGGCGGTCGAGTTGTGGGGGGTCGGGTTTGTGAGAGTGGGTGCAGCAGAGGAGTCGGTGTTAAAGAAGTCATGTGGGAGCACGCTACTGAGGTCTGAGAAGGTTTTGTTAAATGTATTTGCTATGGTGGCTGGGTCCAGAGTTATAGTTCCATCCAGTTCCAGCACAGTGGGCAATGTTTTTGGTGATTTCCCCGTGATTTCTTTTAGATTATCCCAGAAGGACTTCCCTTTACCCCCAGGTATTCTTAAGCGTTTCTTTGTAGTAGCTGCTTTTCTTTAGTCAAATTGCTTTAGTGCAGTCATTTCTTGTGCGTTTGTAGTTCTGTATGTCTAGCTGCCTACCTGTGTCTCGAGCATGAGCCCAGAGGTGGTCCCTAGATTTCGTCATTCCTAGGAGCTCCCCTGAGAGCCAGGGGTTGCAAGGCCCTTTGATTTTCCTCTTTTTAAATGGGGCATAGGAGTCATAGGCAGCGTTGAAAGTGTCAATAAAGAATTTGAGCACAGAGTTGACATCCGTTTCAAGGAAGATAGGAGACCAGTCTTGTAGTCTGAGGTGGTATTTGAGGTGCTTAAGTTTGCCATGTGGGAGGGTTCTGCTTGTAATTAGTTTGGGCAGTGAGATGTTGTATTTATTAGACCATTCACAGGTGACTGGAGAGTCGTCACTTAGCGATTCGGGATGGACAGCGATGTGGGAAATGCGGGATAGAAACATAGAAACATAGACTTTGACGGCAGATAAGGACCACTAGGCCCATCTAGTCTGCCCAATTCCCTACCTACAGGATAGGCCGCAGATCCTATTTAGCCAACAGCCTATATCTTCCTGCCCCCCACAAGAATTGCCTTATGTCTGTCCCATGCATTCTTGAATTCTCCCACAGTTTTAGACTCCACAAATTCCTCAGGAAGGCTGTTCCATGCATCCACTACCCTCTCTGTGAAATAATACTTCTCACATTGCCCTGATCCGCCCTCCTTCTATCTTTAAATTGTGCCCCTTGTTCTTGCAAGTCTCATTTTCTGAAAGATGCTACCCTCTTTGACTTTGTTGATTCCTTGAGGTACTTGAAAGTTTCAATCATGTCCACCCTCTCCTTCTTTCCTCAAGGGTATACATATTAAGCTCCTTTAGTCTCTCCTCATACGGCTTCTCTTGCAGACCCTGCACCATTTTAGTTGCCCCTCTGGACTGCCTCTATCCTGTCTATGTCCTTGCGGAGATGGGGTCTCCAGAACTGGACACAGTATTCCAGATGGGGTCTCACCAACTGTCTGTACAGAGGGATAACAACTTCCTGTTTTCTGCTGCTGATGCCTCTCCCTATACATCCCAGTATATCCCGGCCCTCCTACTGCCTTCTCACATTGCTTGCTAAACTTAAGGTCATCTGATATGATTACCCCAGGTCCCTTTCCTGTTTTGTTGTTGTTACTACCTCCCCACCCATTGTGTATTCTTTCCTGGGTTCTTGTTTCCCAGGTGCATTATTTGCACTTTTTGCATTGAATCCTAGCTGCCATACGTCTGACCATTCCTCCAACCTTGCCAAGTCCTTTTCATCCTTTCCACGCCTCCTTGTGTATCAACCCCGTTGCAGATCTTTGTGTCATCTGCAAAAGGCATACTTTCCTTCCAGTCCCTCTGCAATGCCACTGATGAAGACATTAAAGGACTGGACCCAATACTGAACCCTAGGTACCCACTAGTAACTGCCTTTCTTCAGAGTGGACTCCATTTACAATTACCTTCTGTGTCCTGTTGTCCAGCCAATGTTTTACAGGCTACCACCCTGGGACCCACTCCCAGGCTGGTTAATTTGACTAATAATCTTTTGTGTGGGACTGTGTCAAATGCCTTGCTAAAGTCTAGGTAGGCCATGTCCACAGCCCCTCCTGGTCTACTATTTGGTCACCCAGTCAAAGAAATCTATTAGTTCGTCTGACATGACCTTCCCGCTGTGAACCCATGCTGCCTTGGATCCTGTGCTCCACTGACCTCTAGGTACTCAACTATTCTTTCCTTCATAAGTGACTCCATCACTTTCCCTACCACAGAGGTCAGACTGACAGGTCTGTAGTTTCCTGCCTCTGTCTTGGTCCCACTTTCGTGAGAGGAATCACATCCGCCTTCCTCCAGTCCTCGGGTACCACACCATCCTCCCATGATTTATTAAAAGGGTAGCCAGTGGTTTCACTAGTTCCTTCCTTAATTCTTTTAGAATTCTGGGGTGAATTCCATCAGGACCCATTGCTTTGTCCACCTTCAGTTTTAGGAGTTCTTGCAGAACCCTTTCTTCTGTGAAAGGACTGGGATCGACCCCCTATCAAAGTGCTTCTGTTAATTGGATTAGGCACTTCCCCTCCTCTTTTGTGAATACTGAGCAGAAATATTCATTCAGTATTCCTGCTTTTTCACTGTCCCCCTCTGCCCACCCACCGTTTATGCTATTCAGCCTCACTATCCCTCCCTTTGTCTTTCTACACTTGCTGATGTACCTATAAAAGGTTTTATCCCCCTTCTTAACTGAGTTCGCTATCTTTTCTTCAGTTTGGGCCTTTGCTATTCTGACTTCCCTCCCTGCTTCTTTCTGCCTTAACTGGTACAGCTCTCTGTCCTGCTCCTTCTGTGTTTCCTTATACTTCTGGAATGCTATCTTTTCTTCCTGACTTTCACAGCCACTCTCTTGAGAACCATAGTGGCTTTTTCTTTCGTTTTGATTTGTTTATTTGCTTCACACAAAGGCTTGTTGCCTCTGTGATGGCAGTTTGATAATTCCCCATTGTTGCTCCACACCTCCTTCTAGCCTGTTTGCTAGTGCTTTTCTGAGGCACTCTTCCATCTTGCCAAAGTCATCCTCCTAAAGTCCAGTACCTCTACTTTTGTATGGCTTGACTCTGTAGCTGAGTTTAACGTGAACCACACTGTTTGATGGTCACTTGTCCCCAGATGCAACCCACTTCTAGATCTGAGATCCTCTCCTGCCCCCGGCTGAGAGCAATGAGGTCTAAGATTGCCCTCACGAGTGGGTTATGAAACTAGCTGTCTAATGCCTGCCACCTGTAGGGCATCAAGAATGGCCCTGCTCTTGGATGTTGCTGCAGCAAATGTGCTCCAGTTAACATCTGGCATATTCAGGTCTCCATCAACAGTATCTCCCTTTCTCTGCCATTCTAAGAATGCCTTCCATCATATCCTTGTCCATTCCTTCCCCTGACATGGGGGTCTGTACACAACCCTGTGCAGATTGTGGTGCCTTTCCAGTCTCAAGGTGACCCACAGTGCCTCCTCTCCTCCCTGTTTACTCTTTTGTTCAGTTGCTTTTATCCCTTCCTTCACATAGAGAGCTACTCCTCCCCCTCTTCTCCCCTGCCTGTCTCTCCTGTAGGTTATGTACCCTGGTATGTTAACATCCCAGTCATGGTTCTCTGTGTACCATGTTTCTGTGACTGCTATGATATCCAGTCATCCCTCTTCCATTAAGGCCACCAGCTCAGGGAGCTTGTTGCCCAGACTACGGGCATTGGTACTCATTACCCTCCATTTCCTGATGGCCTTACCCCTTTTGCCCCATCCCTGTCCTTCTTGCCTTTGTCACTTTCTCCATTTACCCCTGCCCTTCTCCCTATCGACACCTCCATGTTGGTGTTTGCCACACTTACTACCGTGATTGTTTGGGGGAGCTAGGATTTTCCTGCTCCTTTCCAGTGCCTCCCCCCTTGGCTAGTTTAAAAGCTTGCCAATGAAGCATTTAAACCTATCACCTAAGATCCTGGTTCCCCTCCCAGACAGATGCAGCCCATCATGCCAGTATAGGCTTGCATCACTCCAGGTGGACCCCCAGTCCCCAATGAAGCCAAATCCCTGAGCTCCACACCAGTTTTTCAACCACTGATTGAATCCCATGGTACAGAACACCCTAGCCTCTCCTATGCCATAGATGGGTAGCACCTCCGAGAAGGTGACTGTGCGTGCTACTTGACTAAGGCCCCTCCCCAATTCCACAAACTCTTCCTGCACTTCTCTAATCCCTTTCTTAGCTAGATCATTTGTCCCTAAGTGGACAATGACATCCAGCTCCCTCCCCTGTGCGGCTGCTCTGGCAATCCTGAGGATTCGCTCCCTGTCCCTCCAAGCCATGGTGCCAGGCAGGCACCTTACCTCCTTCTCCCCTTCCTTGCCCAGTTCTACCTTCCTAACAATGGAGTCCCCCACCAGGAGTTGTTTCCTTCCCCTGCAGGGTCCCCTGCCACCCTCCTGTGGGTCTCCTTTGTGGAGGTTCCCAGCATCCTCCTTGGTCTCCACTGTGGGTGCCTCCATAGAGGAATCACACTTTGCCAGAATGGCATAGGAATTGTGGAGAGGTACAACTGGAGGGATGTGCCTCTGTTCCACCACCCTCACCCTCCCTGAGCCCACTGTGGTCCAACCGCTCCTCTTTCTTGGCAACCTCTGAGGCAACGGCAGTGGCCCTGGTGGTCCCTGGATGGAAGAGGAGGTCCCACAAATCCTGGCCAACTCAGCCTGAGATGAGCAACCTCTTCCCTCAGCCCAGAGAGGTGCCTGCAGATGGGACAACACCGCATCCTCCAGAACATCTCCAGGAAGACTGCTGCTCCACAGCCACTGCACTGCACCACTCCAATCATGTCTTATTTCTGGCCCCTTAACTGTTTGCAATATTACTCTTTCCTCTGTTTTTTCTCTCTCCTTACTTTCTGCCTGTTGCCTTTAAGCTCCTGATTGTCCTGTTCTGAGACAAGAATATCCTATATTTCTCAGTAGACCGCTTACTTGTTCAGAGGCAGACCTCCAGCAGCTAGAGGGGGCCGGAGAGCTACTCTTGCCCTTCTAGGATGGTTAGTCCTTGGTGGTTCTGTGATCACTCACTTCCTTCCCCTAAACAGGAAGTTCCTGTTGTCAGTCAAATCCTGTGCCTATAAAAATAAAACTAGCTTTGGGTGGAGGAGAGGGAAGGAGGGCAATATAGTCCCAGTAGAGAAGTTCAGTCACACAGCAGTCCTTTCTCCTGGAGTCTTCTGCCAAGCTATTAGCAGAATCTTTCTAAGGCAGTCTTTAAATGTAGCTTCCTTCTAGCTAAGCCACTCCCCCTACTTACCAGATCTTTCTACAAGTAATTTAAACCTCACAACAGTTAAGTCCTTTCAGTCACCTGAGATTTACACCTAGATGACTTTTCAGTTACCCATTCAGTTCAGTTAACCCAAACACACACTTTTTTTTTGTTTTGTTTTGTATGTTAGTTTTTTTTTACCCTAAATTAAGGGTCTAAATACAAAAGTTCTTCTACTTTAGTCCCAGCAGAGAAGTTCAGTCACACAGCAGTCCTTTCTCCTGGAGTCTTCTCCATGGATGGGTAGTTTGTCAGGATCCAGTCCAGGAGGGAGCTGGTGCCAGCCTTATAGTCTTGCCTAGTGGGTGTGGCAACTAGCTGGGTGAGGTCCCAAGCCAATTTAAGTTAAAATCACCCATTTGGATAGTCTCGGAGCCTGTGGGTTGAGAGCAGACGAAGTCCAAGACATAGTTTAGAGCTTTGCTTTGTTCCTTTGGTGGGATGTAGACAGCAGCAATGGTCAGCACCTTGTTGTGGGCCCCGAGAAGAATTATAACAGGTAAAATCTGGGCAGTCGAGTCCGATGCGGTGGTCTGTACAGGATGCCCAAGGAGGGCATCTTTGAGGTAGATAACACAGCCACCACCTCTTAGAGGTCCTGTCTAGTCTGAAGACATTATATCCTGGAAGAGCAATTTCACTGTCTGGTATTTTAGGAGTGAGCCAGGTTTCAACAACTACAAAGACATCAGAATTTTGTAGGTGGGTAAATGAAAGCAGGACATCTAGTTTCAGTAGGAGGCTACAGATGTTGAGAGCTGCAAAGGTGACAGCCCAAGAGCAGCACTGCCTGTGCCCATTGTCTGATCTGGTGGGGTGAGGGTTTGGGTAGATATTGCCCTATAGTAGTAGCAGGAGGAGCAGGAGTTTCAAGGAGCTCCAGCTTAGGTTATTGAGGGCGATTTTCTTCGTCTGCCTCTTATAGATACGAAAGTTCTGTAATCAATCACTCTCGTTAGGAGAGCCAATGTGAGCCAGAGGCAAGAGGTGGAAGAGACATGCGTAAATCACCTTGCCATGGTACTATGGGTGGTACCAACTAGCCCCAGTGGAGGGACAATAATGATGGTAGAAACCCGAGTTGATGGTTCCCGAGTGTTTGTAGCTGTGATCCAGTTTGTAGCTCTGAGGAAGTTTGGGGAAGCAGGCTACAGGCAGGTTAGACAGTGGGGTCAAGGAAGTGAGGAGAAATAGAAGAGGAGCAGAGCAGAGGGGGCCATTTGTGAGTGGGGAAGGGAGGGGGCAGGGAGAAAGAGGTGGATTAGGGGAGGGAGGAAGAGGGCAGGATCAGTCAGGCAACAGGTTGATAGGTGCGAGGGGGTGAGCAGAGAGATAGCGGCTAAGTACTGAGAATGGGTTACAGAAAGATGCAATGACTGGGAGGCTGCTGTAGGTTGGCAAGAGGTGGGCAGGGGAACAAGTGTAGCGAGGGGACAGATAGTACTTCTAGGCAGGAGGTGGGTTGCTGAGGAGCACGGACAGCCAGTGGGATAGGGGGTAGCCAAGAGGGAAGGGGCAAGGAGTGTATTTACAGGAGGTCTGGGAGGGGGAGGAGGGGGTGGGACAAAATCAGAGCAGCTTTCTAAGTAGTCACTAAAAGGAAAAATACAAAAATCCCTAGCGTCTATCTATCTTGTGGCAAAAAAGGCCATAACAGTCCATAGAAAGCAATGGGAAAGGGTGCTCCAATCAGCGGCAGCCTATGGAGGAAGCGGACCAATGAGGACGTAGCTACTTATAGGCCACACCAATCAGAGGCCTTCCATTCCAGATGGCTCCAGGAAATCTTCAGCTGTTAGTACCTGAGCTGGTGATCCAGAGGATAGTTCCAGGAGGGCAGTCGGAAGAAGGCGCTGGTGTCGGTGGTGGCAGTGGCTGTGGCCATGGAGAAATAGCCACTCGGCTTGTGGAGGGGAGGAAAGAAACAGGAGATTAATAAGGAGGCTGAGAAAGCAACGGCGGGTGGCTGGCGGCAGTCTTCGGGGGGCAGGAAAACAAAGGTAGGAGATTATAGGCAGGCAGGGTGGTAACTGAGACAGGAAAAGACAAAGGGCAGTGGGTGGAGGTGTGAAAGAGTAGAGGTGCCAGTCGCAGGGAAAGGGGAGATGGGAGAAGGAGAGAGACAAAGAGGAGGCAAAGAATAGTGAGAAAGGGCGGTGGTGGCGGGGGGACTAGTGTAGCTGGCTAGAGAGGGAAGCAAGTGGAGAGTGGAAATGACTATGCTAGAAGGGCAAGAGAAAACAGGAGGCAAAAAGATAGTGGGGAGATGAAGAGCTGAGGGCAACAGAAAAAAAGATCAAGAGATAGAAGCAGATGCTTATAGCAGGTTTTAGTAATTCCAGCATTATCAATGCACTTAATATGGTGAGTAGTATGCCAAGGTAAAGTACTATCATACTAATAGACAAAACTAAGAATGATACTGTGTCTTGTCTCTTTATTATGACATAGTCTGTTTGAGCAGAGGCGGTGAAGAATATTGTGCGTAAGAATGAGGATATTTTGAAACTTGAGCCTAGATTGGTAGAACTAGTGAAGAATGGACCTTCAGTAGTATTTAAAAGAGAAAAAAAAATACTCGGCATCAAGTATCCCCTAGTGCTGTGCCAAAGATAAGAAAAGTTATGTTCAGAACAGTCCCCCTCCCCATTGGCACCTTTAAATTTGGTAGGTGTATGTATAGTACTTATTTAAAACTGTGCAAAGAATGTCAGCATCAAGTAACACACACCACACATGGTATCAATCGATTTCATGCAGCACACAGGGAGTTGTATATTTATTGCTTAGTTGCTGTTGACACTATTACGTGGGCCATACAACCAGACAATTAAGTTCACATTGAAGAACAAATAAGAGCAATACAATGAAATGACAACTCATATTGGCAGAAGACACCAGGAGAAATAACTGCTGTGTGACTGAACTTCTCTGCTGGGACTAAAGTAGAAGAACTTTTGTATTTGACCTTTAATTTAGGGTAAAAAAACTAACATACAAAAAAAAAGTGTGTGTTTGGGTTAACTGAACTGAATGGGTGTCTGAAGAGTTATCTAGGTGTAAATCTCAGGTGTGAGGTTTAAATTACTTGTAGAAAGATCTGGTAAGTAGGGGGAGTGGCTTAGCTAGAAGGAAGCTACATTTAAAGACTGCCTTAGAAAGTTTCTGCTAATAGCTTGGCAGAAGACACCAGGAGAAAGGACTGCTGTGTGACTGAAATTCTCTACTGGGACTATATTGCCCTCCTTTCCTCCCCTCCACCCCCCACCCAAAGCTAGTTTTATTTTATAGGCACAGAATTTGACTGACAACAGGAACTTCCTGCCCCTAAACAGGAAGTGAGTGATCACAGAACCACCAAGGACCCACCATCCTAGAAGGGCAAGAGTAGCTCTCTGGCCCCCTCTAGCTGCTGGAGGTCTGCCTCTGAGCAAGTAAGTGGTCTACTGCGAAATATAGGATATTCTTGTCTCAGAACAGGACAATCAGGAGCTTAAAGGGCACACAGGCAGAAAGTAAGGAGAGAGAGAAAAAACAGAGGAAAGAGTAAGGATTGCAAACAGTTAAGGGGTCAGAAATAAGACATGATTGGAGTGGTGCAGTGCAGTGGCTGTGGAGCAGCAGTCTTCCGGGAGATGTTCTGGAGGATGCGGTGTTGTCCCATCTGCAAGCACCTCTCTGGGCTGAGGGAGGAGGTTGCTCATCTCCAGGCTGAGTTGGCCAGGATTTGTGGGACCTCCTCTTCTATCCAGTGACCACCAGTGCCACTGCCGTTGCCTCAGAGGTTGCCAAGAAAGAGGAGCGGTTGGACCACAGTGGGCTCAGGGAGGGTGAGGGTGGTGGAACAGAGGCGCATCCCTCCCATTGTACCTCTCACAATTCCTATGCCATTCTGGCAAGTGTGGTTCCTCTATGGGAGGCACCCACAGTGGAGACCAAGGAGGATGCTGGGAACCTCCACAAAGGAGACCCACAGGAGGGTGGCAGGGGACCCTGCAGGGGAAGGAAACAACTCCTGGTGGGGGACTCCATTGTTAGGAAGGTAGAACTGGGGGAGGAAGGGGAGAGGGAGGTAAGGTGTCTGCCTGGCACCATGGATTGCAGGGACAGGAAGTGAATCCTCAGGATTGCCGGAGCAGCTGCACAGTCAAGAAGCATGCACGGTAACCTTCTTGGAGGTGCTACCCATCTATGGCATAGGAGAGGCTAGGGTGTTCTGCACCATGGGATTCAATCAGTGGTTGAAAAACTGGTGTGGAGCTCAGGGATTTGGCTTCATTGGGGACTGGGGGTCCACCTGGAGTGATGCAAGCCTATACTGGCATGATGGGCAGCATCTGTCCGGGAAGGGAACCAGGATCCTAGGTGATAGGTTTAAATGCTTCATTGGCAAGCTTTTAAACTAGTCAAGGGGGGAGGCACTGGAAAGGAGAAGGAAAATCCTAGCCCACCCAAAATAATCACAGTAGTAAGTGTGGAAAACACCAACATAGAGGTGTCGATAGGGAGAAGGGCAGGGGTAAATGGAGAAAGTGACAAAGGCAAGAAGGACAGGGATGGGGCATAAGGGAGTAAGGCCATCAGGAAATGTAGGGTAATGAGTACCAATGCCCGTAGTCTGGGCAACAAGCTCCCTGAGCTGATGGCCTTAATGGAAGAGGGATGCCTGGATATCATAGCAGTCACAGAAACATGGTACACAGAGAACCATGACTGGGATGTTAACATACCAGGGTACATAACCTACAGGAGAGACAGGCAGGGAGAAGAGGGGAGGAGTAGCTCTCATGTAAAGGAAGGGATAAAGCAGCTGAACAAAAGAGTAAACAGGGAGGAGAGGAGGCACTGTGGGTCACCTTGGAGACTGGAAAGGCCCACAATCCTCACAGGGTTGTGTACAGACCCCCATGTCAGGGGGAAGGAATGGACAAGGATATGATAGAAGGCATTCTTAGAATGGCAGAGAAAGGGGAAATACTGTTGATGGGAGACCTGAATATGCCAGATGTTAACTGGAGCACATTTGCTGCAGCCACATCCAAGAGCAGGGCCATTCTTGATGCCCTACAGGTGGCAGGCATTAGACAACTAGTTTCGGAACCCACTCGTGAGGGAGCAATCTTATACCTCTTACTCTCAAACGGGAGCAAAGAGAGGATCTCAGATCTAGAAGTGGGTTGCCATCTGGGGACAAGTGACCATCTAACAGTGTGGTTCACGTTAAACTCAGCTACAAAGTCAAGCCATACAAAAGTGAGGGTACTGGACTTTAGGAGGGCTGACTTTGGCAAGATGGGAGAGTGCCTCAGAAAAGCACTAGCAAACAGGCTAGAAGGAGGTGTGGAGCAACAATGGGGAATTATCAAAACTGCCATCACAGAGGCAACAAGCCTTTGTGTGAAGCAAATGAACAAATCAAAATGAAAGAAAAAGCCACTATGGTTCTCAAAAGAGGTGGCTGTGAAAGTCAGGAAGAAAAGATAGCATTCCGGAAGTATAAGGAAACACAGAAGGAGCAGGACAGAGGCTGTACCAGTTAAGGCAGAAGGAAGCAGGGAGGAAGTCAGAATAGCAAAGGCCCAAACTGAGGAAAGATAGCCAACTCAGTTAAGAAGGGGATAAAACCTTTTATAGGTACATCAGCAGCGTAGAAAGACAAAGGGAGGATAGTGAGGCTGAATAGAATGAACAGTGGGTGGGCAGAGGGGACAGTGAAAAGCAGGAATACTGAACGAATATTTCTGCTCAGTATTCACAAAAGAGGAAGGGAAATTGCCTAATCCAATTAACAGAAGCACTCTTGATAGGGGGGTTGATCCCAGTCCTTTCATAGAAGAAAGGGTTCTGCAAGAACTCCTAAAACTGAAGGTGGACAAAGCAATGGGTCCTGATGGAATTGACCCCAGAATTCTAAAAGAATTAAGGGAGGAACTAGTGAAACAACTGGCTACTCTTTTTAATAAATCATGGGAGGATGGTGTGGTTCCCAAGGACTGGAGGAAGGCGGATGTGATTCCCCTTCACAAAAGTGGGTCTAAGACAGAGGCAGGAAACTACAGACCTGTCAGTCTGACCTCTGTGGTAGGGAAAGTGATGGAGTCACTTCTGAATGAAAGAATAGTCGAGTACCTAGAGGCCAGTGGAGCACAGGACCCAAGGCAGCATGGGTTCACAGCAGGAAGGTCATGTCAGATGAATCTAATAGATTTCTTTGACTGGGTAACCAAAGTAGTAGACCAGGGAGGGGCTGTGGACATGGCCTACCTAGACTTTAGCAAGGCATTTGACACAGTCCACACAAAAGATTAATAGTCAAATTAACCAGCCTGGGAGTGGGACCCAGGGTGGTAGCCTGGATAAAACATTGGCTGGACAACAGGACACAGAAGGTAATTGTAAATGGGTCCATTCTGAAGAAAGGGGGGTTACTAGTGGAGTACCGCAGGGTTCAGTATTGGGTCCAGTCCTTTTTAATGTCTTCATCAGTGACATTGCAGAGGGACTGGAAGGAAAAGTATGCCTTTTTGCAGATGACACAAAACTCAGCAACAGGGTTGATACACAAGGAGGCATGGAAAGGATGAAAAGGGACTTGGCAAGGTTGGAGGAATGGTCAGAAGTATGGCAGCTAGGATTCATTGCAAAGAAGTGCAAAATAATGCACCTGGGAAACAAGAACCCAGGGGAAGAATACACAGTGGGTGGGGAGGTAGTAATAACAACAAAAAAGGAAAGGGACCTGGGGGTAATCATATCAGATGACCTTAAGGTTAGCAAGCAATGTGAGAAGGCAGTAGGGAGGGCTCGGGGTATACTGGGATGTATAGGGAGAGGCATCAGCAGCAGAAAACAGGAAGTTGTTATCCCTCTGTACAGACAGTTGGTGAAACCCCATCTGGAGTACTGTGTTCAGTTCTGGAGACCCCATCTCCACAAGGACATAGACAGGATAGAGGCAGTCCAGAGGAGGGCAACTAAAATGGTGCAGGGTCTTCAAGAGAAGCCGTATAAGGATAGACTAAAGGAGCTTAATATGTATACCCTTGAGGAAAGAAGGGAGAGGTGGGACATGATAGAAACTTTTAAGTACCTCAGTGGAATCAACAAAGTCCAAGAGGGTAGCATTTTTCAGAAAAAGAGACTTGCAAGAACAAGGGGACACAATTTAAAGATAGAAGGAGGGCGGTTCAGGGGCAATGTGTGGAAGTATTATTTCACAGAGAGGGTAGTGGATGCATGGAATAGCCTTCCTGAGGAGGTTGTGGGGTCTAAAACTGTGGGAGAATTCAAGAATGCATGGGACAGACATAAGGCAATTCTTGTGGGGGGTAGGAAGAAATAGGCTGTTGGTTAACTAGGATCTGCGGCCTATCCTGTAGGTAGGGAAATGGGCAGACTAGATGGGCCTAGCGGTCCTTATCTGCCATCAAAGTCTATGTTTCTATGTTTCTATATGCCATTGTAAAACTTATACAGAAATTTCCTACACAAACACATAATCTAGAATTTGTGAGCTCTGAACAAGTAATACCAGGTGCACATGGAGGAGATACAGAGAAAATTATAGGCAAATGGGAGAACTACTGGATATACATTCTTGGGGCAAGATGTGACAGGAGTAATTGAAAAGACGTAGTTGGCTGCATTCCTGAAGAAATTATAAAACCAACTGCATTAAATGAAACTATATTTGATTGCAGTATTTATTTCTATAACTCTCTGATGTATTTATATATACAAATGAAAAGGGACTAAATGAAAACATTGATTTTGTATGGATCCTAGTAAATTAGGAAATTAATGGATTAATACAAAGTTTTAATGGCATTATATATTGGCTTAGTGCAACAGCAGGCTCTGCAATGCCTTTTATAAGCTTTCACGTGCAAATGTAATTGCCATGATAAATGGGTTTCTTCCTTTAAAACACAGTCTTGTATACAAATTAATCTGCCTGATTAGCCAATCAATTTGTTTCTTAGAAAAAGCCATTTAATGGCACAAGTTAGTTCACAAATACTGTGATCTTTTATTATAAACACTTGTTTTTAATGATACTAAAATGGAATTAATGATCTTATATAAATTAAGAAGAGGGCATTATTAATTCACTCTGATGAAGCTTGGAATGTCTCCAGGTGAAATGTATGTTTTGTGGTGTGCACATGTCTCTGGCCAACGTTTTTTCCACTCCTAGGTAATGGGACGTTAACCATCTGTTTTTTACATTAAAAACAGAGTAATTTGTATATAAATCCATTTGAAGACTTTTTTCTGTGGTGGGTGCTTTTTTTCATGTTCTCTGCTTCCTGAAATGTGAAGACTAAGTAGAAGTACCTATTCATGATGTCTGCTTTTTTTTGGTCATCTTTTGCAGATTCCCCCCACCCACCACCCTCCTTATCCTCACCATTCTTCCCATTGCCTTCCTCTTCTCACTTATGTACCTGAAGAAAGACTTATCCCCTTCAGCTACTCCTTCGGCTATCTTATTCTCTGTCTATGCCTTTGCTCCCCTCACTGCCTTTCTTTCTTCCCTCTGTTTTTCTTGGCATAAATTACTATCTTCCTCCCTCTGCATTTTGTTATACCTCCTGAATGCCACTCTTTTTTTCCTTCAACACTTTTTTCACTTTTCTATAGAGCCATACGGGTCCCTTTTTTCTTCTACTTTTACTCAGTTCCATAAAGAGCTCTCCCCAGGAAATCTCATACCTAAAATTAGATTCCTACGTTACTTCATTTTAAAATTGACTATTTTGTAACCCTGATTTCACTACCTGTTCAAAACAGTCTGTTTCAGTGAAAAGCTGATGATGATGTCATCTCAGGGCTTCACAGACTATTATTTAAGAGCATGTGCAATAGTTTTCTAAAGTAAAACAGGCAGCACCATTCAGAAAACATTACTATAAAAACTATAGGTATATATATTTCACGTTTTGTAACAAAGTTGACAAAACTGTATTTTATAATGACTTTTGTGGTCCATTTCTCAAAGTATGATGGATGCTGAGTCAGCATGCCTTCAGGCTGCTGAAGCCATTTGGAGTACTATTTTACTGTGTCTGTTATGAAGTTGTATTGCTACTAATATAGTAATGTTGGTAACTTTACTGCTGTTTGTCAGTGTCTGCTTTACAATATGTTGTAATAGGGGCCTTATATGTGTTAATTCCTACTAGGGGTGGAAGTGTTGGCTATGGTAAAATTATCATAATAATTTAGGGTAGCACATAGATGAGCCTGAATATAGGTCAAAACAGCCTGAGAGGGAGAACACATTGTGCTGGCTAAATTAGAAACTCCTAGTAAGTTTTCAAAAGAGCATTACCTCTCCCACCCTCATTGACAAGGAGATGAGATTATTGTTTTAAAGTGCCATTCTTAGAAATTGGCTCACTTGAATGATAGGTGTGAATGATCTCAGCCTTTCACCATATCAGAAACTTAGTGTGGAAACCTCACAACACTGTGCTATGATCCAGCATCCAGCAACCCTGGAAAAAGGACCACAACAAATAGGCACCCAAACAAAATATTGTCAGCTTTGTTACATGGCCTGAAATGCATATTGTTTTTAAAGCAATGTTTACTGACTGGTACTGCCTGTTTTATTTGTGTAAACCATTGTACATGATTTTTACAAATTTGGAGTAACAGGTCCTAAAAGCTTGCTGACAGGGAATACTAGACTGCAGGGCCCTGAGATGACATCAGCAGCAGCTCTTCACTGAAACTGGCTTTTTTGAACAGCTAGTGAAATTAGTGTTACAAAATAGCTCATACCTTTCAAATGAAGCAATGTAGAAATCTAGTTTTTAGTATGAGATTTACTGGGGGTATGCTCATTCTAATTCTGCAATGTATCACTTTTGACCAGATGGTGTCCGTTGCTCTTTAAAACAGCAGTTGGTTGCTTTTATTATGCTGTCTCATATTTTTCCCCACTATGCCTCTATCCCCCAATCCCCCATGAGGCATTTTCTAAAACAGTCTCCCATTTCTTTAAAATCCACCCTCCTAAAATCCCTAACCCTCGTCCTCTTGTGGTATGCCTCCGTTCCCATCATAATGTTAAACCACATTGCACAGAGATCACTGATACACGGGGGACTGCGTACTGTGACATCTTCAATGCCATCCCTGTTTGTAAGCACCAGATCCAGCACTGCCCTGTCCCTAGTATTGCTGTCAGTCTATGTTCATTTAGAACTGTTACTAGGGAAGTCTTCTCAAGCACCTGGACTAGCCAGGCTGGAACATACAAAGGAGAAACTAGCCAGAATGGACATGGGTACCAGTAGGCCAGGCCAAAGCATTCTAGGCAAAGTCAGCTAAAACAGGACCTTGAAAACTAACAAGGCATATGCCCTCTCAGTTTCTTTTCTTTTTTTAAGTAAAAAAAAAAACACAGATATATTACAGACTCACATAGAAGTCACCTTAGTATATTTGCATTTTCACACATATAATTTTTCACACACCTAACACATTGGCCTCATGCATGTATTTTTTCTTCACACAGCTAACACTTCTATCTCACACATATTTAGCATTCTGCATAATAGTATTATGGAAATCACCAGCTACCACAACAATACTTGTCCTACTAGGTGACATTTGGAAATAACCATGCTTTAATGCTACCATTTACTAGAAATTATGAGATCATTTCCTGGCATAGCCACTAGTTGTAAATTCCATTATCCTCCTTCTCTTGGCAATGTCAGTCTGATCACCACCCTGAGACACATTATAAATATTTTTGTCCTTTTGCAAACTGGAGGATACTCCAGGGAAAGCTCTTAGAACATGACTGCCATGTGAGTTAGTCTTACCGGGCCTCTGCTGGATATTGCTGCTAGGTCCCAGATGGGATAAGAAATAAAATCAGCTATTAGCTTTTAGCATTCGACAGTTTTACATACAAAACTTTTGATAACCAGGTCAATAGGCCAATTTAGGTTATACTTTTGGAGGAATGTTTTGCTTTATGTCATATGTATTTAGGCTCAGATAGAACATATATCTTGATCATAGAAATATTAGGTTACAATGTGAGGGATGAGGTGGTTGAGCATGTTCATGTATTGTGACCTCTCATACACTTTTATTAGCACCTTAACATGTAAGTCTGTGACAGCTGGGAACACAAAATGATTATTTTTTCTTATTGCTACATAAATAATAATTTGTTTAATGTAATTTTGTGAATCTTGTCTATGAGAATTGAATATGCGTTTCATTTAGTTACCTATTAACAGAATAAACAAACACCAATTAAACCATGCCAGAACTCGTTAGAGTTGGACTTTGAAAATATAAACATGGATCGCTCATGTTTGTCATATGAACCCTGGCTTGGGCATCAGTTCTGGTACTAAGCCTGGTTCTGGTTTTGGTTCTGAGTCTGGTGCCAGTGACAGAACACTCAGAGTTAGCATACTGGAGAATAAGTTTGCAGGGAAATCAGTATATGCGATCTGTAATTGGATGCTAGGAAAGAAGCAATATCAAAATAGTTTAGTTTTTATGCATCTCTCCAAACAACACACATTCAAGCAAGCTACATTCCCAAGAGAATGCGAAAGATTTTCATACCTATGATGAATTGGCCTGTGAATGGGGCTTGAGAATTTGTGTATGGTTTGTAGAGATACACAAAAAACAACTGTGTGTAGCTCTCAGTCTAATTAGGGAAAAAAATAAAAGGCCTGTTTTAGGCATCATTTTACATGGTAAAGCATTGTTGGCCTGACTGTTATCAATCATACCTTGCATTAGGTACCCAGCGTTAGACCACAGTCCTGGAAATGGGACAGCATAAATAAAGTGTGCAGCTCCCCCCATATGTTGCTCCATATTTACAGCTCTTGGGTGGCATTCACATACAAGGGCCACTCTTAGCCACCACCACGGACCTACTAGCATAGACATGTGGAGGCCAACAGTTCACAGCTGGGCTGAACTCTGGAATTTTCAACCAGAAGGCCTATTCATGAGATTATGGGACATGGCAGTCTGGCTAGGACTGCCATATCCATGATTCAAAGCAATACACTTTAAAAAAAATTTAAAAGGAGTCGACTTTCCTTCTATCCTATTTCAGATAGTTACAGACCACTGTAGTACCCACAACTGCCTTTGATTGCTGTGCTGGACCAAAGAAGAGGCCCATGGAGTTTTTACATCAGGGCTGTCCCCCACCGTTATACCATCCCAGTGCCCCAAACCAGGATTAGAGACTAATTTAAACAGACTATGTGCATCTTTCCTGTATAAATCCTAGTAACAGTAATTCAGAATCTGTGACAAGTATCGTAGTGTGACTAGTGCACTATCTGATCTCCACAATACTGGAAGGCTCAGGTACTTTTGTCAGAATGTATCTGACCTTTGTAGCCTTCATAATTGATTCTGAGAGTGTTCTGCCAACTCTATGGCCCCGATTCTAGAAAGGTTATGCCTGGCGTAACAGCACTTGCACCAAGTAGAATGGTGCAAGTAACAACTTAAGGCAGCAGTTGTGACTTGTGCTATTCTTCAAAGTGGCCTGTGACATGTCACAGAGCACTTGCGCCAAACTGCTGTTACACCAGGAGTTGTGTCATAAATCCCCTGTGAAATGGTGCAGTGACAGTGACAGCAGTTGCGCCCCATTCCAGAAGGGCAACAACAAAGTCCCCAATGTCGGGATTCTACAAGAACCCCCGGAGGAGAACTGGCAACATAAGTTACATCTGCATTTAGCTGGTGTAACTTACATCCATCCTCCTAGGGTCCTGTAGAACCCAGTCCATGTGCCCCTCCATGCCCAGACCACCCCTGTTGCTGTCCCACTGGCATCACAGCACAATCCCACCTGAGCCCTGTACTGTACTTGCCCCCCCATACAGTAATGGCTCCGCAGGGCTGCCCACACCAACTGCCCCCTCATGCTTATGTTACATGCCCTACAGTGCTGCCCACATCCCCAGTTCCCCTGAAATCCCCATTGTAGAACACCCCGCAGAGCAGTGCTGTCATTCCCCCAACCGTGCCCTGACCCCAGAGTTGCTGGCCACAAATGCAGCAAATAATCTGACTAGCCCTGGTAGTCCAGTGGCCCACCCTCCCCACCCAACTATGCCAGCCACTCAGCACCACCACCCATCCTGAGCTGGCAACTGGCACAGCCCACCTCTCACCTCTATGGCCAGCTGCTGACTGAGTGCTGTAGGAGCGCTTCTGTAAAGACGAGCTCAGAAATTAAATGTGACAGAAATATAAACTGATTAGTTAATTTCTTATGTTAGTAAAACTATTTTCTGTTCTTCATATTCTCACCAGAGTGCTTCTGCCTGTCATATTAACAAAAATGGAAAAACACTGGTAATTCTACATCACCAGCAGGCAATGCTTCTGCACAGGATGACAAATCTCAGAGAATGTCTGAGGTGGAGAGACACACACACACACACACACACACTGAAAATGGGTGCAGAACTGACCTAGTTGGACACACATAGGTTTTAAGCTGATTAGAGCAATTGAACACAAACTTGTTACAGAATTTAAAATGTTTGGTGGGTTTGAAACTAGCCTAATCAGAGAGTCTCAGCCTTAGGCTATAAATTCAGAGGTTTAATTACAACACTCACTTTTTGCCTTCAGGAACATTTGTGGTAAGAATAGAGCCTACATTCCAGCTAGCTTTGTGTGGGAGGTAAGAGATAGTTAGGTATTTAGTTCTGTCTGAGCTTAGCTGGGAGGCAAGCTACTGTCTTAGGGAAGATTTGACTGTAGTGTTTTCCTTTCTGACATCTGTTGTTCAAGACCATTTATTTGCTTGTCCTGAAAATGTGTATTTTCTCTTTTGTATTGTATATATCCTGGTATTGTAAAACTTGAGTTCTGCAGAAAATAATCTACTATTATACAATCAGTGACTGTGTGCTTATTTGGAAAGGAAACTGCATTATCTTCACTGGCAAAAAGAGAACTCTGTATGGCATTTGTCAGTCAAAGAGTACCCTACCAGATCTGAACTGTGTTTACCTCCCAGTCCTGTACAGGGAATAACTAATATCCTGGGGAACCAGGTAGTAGCAGCAAGAAAGAAGAAGATGCAGACACCTCTCTGAAGGCTGTTACAGTCCGGAAGGGAAGGTTCATCACACAAGGTAAGTCAGTTTTGTTACCACATGGAATTAGATTTACTTTTTAACAAACCATTTTAAGGTGTTTTGTGTTGCTATGGTGGGGCTTGCATTGCAAACACAACCTGCCTAATCAAACTGATAAAGTCCTGGTAGACAATGGAATCAGCATTCTCAGTGTGTAGTGAGATATTGGGTGGGCACTGGTTTCCATGGTGGCTACCAGTTTGGAGGTGATGTGCCGCTGACCATGTATAATCCAGCAAGGGTGTGCCCACAAAACAGGTATCCCTTGCATCCGTAAACATCTCTTGGTGGGTGGGAAGAAAAAGCAAGAAAGAGCCACTTCCTGGAAAGAAGGATGATGGCTGTCCTTCCCCAAGTATTGAAATTGCACCCATCACTCCAGATCCTTCTACAGCCACCACAAAATGCATAACACAGTAAACATAGAAATATAGAATTTGATGGAAGATAAGGACCGCTTGGCCCATCCAGTCTGCCCATTTCCCTACCTGATGGATAAGCTGCAGATCCTAGTTAACCAGCAGCCTACTTCTTCCTACCCCCAACCCCTAGAATTGCCTTATGACTGTCCCATGTATGCTTGAATTCCACCACTGTTTTTGACTCCACAACCTCCTCTGGAAGGCTGTTCCATACATCCACAACCCTCTCTGTGAAAAAATACTTCCTTAAATTACATCTGAGCCGCCCCCTTCTATCTTCAAATTGTGCCCCCTTGTTCTTGCACACCCCTTGTTCAGTAACATACTGTAGTAAAGTATTATAAAATGTATTAAGGAGGCAGTATAGCATAGTGGTTAAAGTACTGAGATGCTAACCTGGATACCTGGGTTTGAATCCAATCAGACCCCACTTACAGTATTATACTGAGTGACCCTGAACAAGTCACTTAACTTTGTTGTGCTCTATGTCTCACCCAGAAACAAGCTCTGGCTTAGTGTGCCTTTCTTAGTTAAACAATTTCCCCAAAAATGGATGAGACTGTGGTCCAGCCTTGTCTATTCCTCCTGGTGTATGGCAGGGCTATGGATGTAAAAATGCACAAGAGAGTGTGGGTTGTGCTCTATTATATGGCAGCAATCTGCTGTAAGCCAATCAAAACAGAGGAAAATAATCATTTAATACCCCACAAAATATTTCAACCATTTCACTAGTCAATTATCCTCAGTTTAGAAATGCTCACAAAGGTTTATCCAGATTTATGAGATGCCTACAATAGTTTATCCACATTTCAGACACTCTAACAAAAGTTTATCCACATTTTAAAGAGCACCTGACACCACTTCTGCACATTGCAGAATTAGAATAAGCATACCCCCAGTAAAGCTCATACCAAAAACAGATTTCTGCATTGCTTCATTTTAAACATATGAACTATTTTGTAACCCTGATTTCACTACCTGTTCAAAAAAAACTATGTTAGT
Source organism: Neoceratodus forsteri (assembly GCA_016271365.2). Classification (NCBI taxonomy): domain Eukaryota; kingdom Metazoa; phylum Chordata; order Ceratodontiformes; family Ceratodontidae; genus Neoceratodus; species Neoceratodus forsteri. Next base: position 34,418,756 of record CM028129.1, read on the forward strand.
GAAGAGCCGCTGCTGATGTCATCTCAGGAACTCACAGTGTAGTACTCCCTGTCAGCAAGCTTGTAGGACATGTGTCTCCAAAGTTCTGATGAGCAGGTGCGACGGTTTTTACAAGTGAAACAGGCAGCAACATTTAATAAACATTGCTTGAAACATTATGCGTGTTTCAGGTTTTGTAACAAAGCTGACCATTATTTCGGGGGTGCCTTTTTGTTGAGATTCTTTTTTTCCAGGGTTGCTGGATTCTGGGTCATAGCACATTGTTGTGAGGTTCACAGACTGAATAAGTTTCTGATGTGATAAAAGGCTGAGATCATTCACACCTATCATTCAATTGAGGTGATTTCTAAGGATGGTACTTTAAAACAATTATTCCATCTCCTTGTCAATGGGGGTAGGAGAGATAATGCTGTTTTGAAACCTTACTAAGAGTTTCTGATTTAGGCAGCTCCATGTTTTCTCCCTCTCAGGCTGTTCTGACCTACATTCAGGCTCATTTACGTTCTACTCTAAAATGATAATTTTACCAGAGCTAACATTTCCACCCCTAGTAGGAATTAACACATATAATGTTCCTATTAAAACTTATTGTAAAGTAGACACTGACAAGCAGCAGTGAAGTTACCAACATTACAATACTTGTAGCAATACAACTTCCCAACAGGCAGAGTAAAGTAGCACTCCAAATGGCATCAGCAACTTGGAGACATGCTGATGCAGCATCCAGCAACCCTGGAGCCACTGAATGTAGGTCAAAAACAGCTTGCCAGAGAAAACACATTGGGCTGGCTAAATTAGAAACTCTTAATAAGGTTTAAATTCAGCATTGCCTCTCCCATCCCATTGACAAGGAGCTGGAATAATTGCTTTAAAGTGCCATTCTTAGAAATTGCTTCAATTGAATGATAGGTGTGAATGATCTCAGCCTTTCACCACATCAGAACCTTATTCAGTCTGCAAACCTCATAACAGTGTGCTATGACCCAGAATCCAGAAAATCTGGATAAAAAGATCCATAACAAAAAGGCACCCCACAAAAAACTGTCAGCTTTGTTACAAAACCCAAAACACAGATAGGGCAGGATTCACAAAGAAAGCCAAAAATCTCACAGCTGTGGGAAAAAGGTTTGTAGCACTGCAGAAATGCAGTTGCATGATATTCTTAAAGAAAATTTGAGCAGGTGCGGAATTCCTTAAAAATCCCAGCAGTTGTGGAAATTCAGCAGCTGCTGAAATTGTGCAAGTGCCAAAAATCTGCAATTGTAGATCTGCAGTTATGGAAATGGCTTAGAAGACACAAAAACAGTGAACCAAATTAGCTGGAGCCACAGACTTTAACAGTCTTGCCATAGATGTAGCTGTAAGTACCCAAAGAGAGACCAGCAACCAGCCCCTCAACTGGGAAAATTGCAGCACCACTGCAATACCATGCACCACAGTGGCTGTCTATCACTGCTGGTTGTGTCTCTCCCTGGAGTGTTTCTGTTGTCTGCAGGTATACCACTCACTGCAGGCTGTTCAGTCTCTACTGCATGAGGGGATTCTTCATGGGCTGCACTGGGTCTTCTTGTTGTTTGCTGCCATTCAATGGCAATGTTTTTTTTTAGTTTTTGTTGACCGGGTAAGTGCACTAGACAAATCCTGCCTATTTTCAGGCATGACCCAGGGGGAGAAAGGATACAGATGAATGCCAACTGACCTTGAACTAGATTAAACTATGTGCTAATGTTGATGTAACTTCAGCCACTGATATACCCAATGGGATTCTATTACCTGTTTCTGACCTCCAATTTAACTGTATTTCAATTGTTGGAGTACTATTGCAGTTTGCTGAAGGAGTGTTATGCCTCACTCCAATGTGTGTAACATTTTTTTCGAAAGTGCGGAAAAAACCTGGCTGAGAATAGCCTTTGAGGGGCTGTGCCATACTTAACAATTACCTATATTTTCTCAGGAACATCCACAGCTGCACTTTTTCCCACAGTCTGTAGTATACTTTTTCCACAGCTTTGGAGGTTTTTGTGAATAGCACTGAGAGCAATGTCCCCTTTTTTTTCATAGCTATGGAAGTTTGGGGGACTTAGGGAAGGTTTTGCACCTTCAGAAAGTTTTGTGAATCCTACCCATAGTTTTTAATGCAATGTTTATCAAATGGTCCAGCCTGTTTTACTTGTGAAAACCATTGCACATGATATTTACAGCTTTGGAGAAACATGTCATATAAGCTTGCTGACAGGGAATACTAGACTGTGAGTTCCTGAGATGACATCAGCAACAACATAAAACTGCATTAAAGGTATGCAGATGCAACTGTGAAAACCATGCTGGAGATGTACTTGATAGCATTCAGTTCCCCAGTGGACTGCAGTTGGACCAGAAGTGACATAGTGGGGGAATATATGGTCATTCTGAAGCGCATGTAGGTCCATACAGATAAGTGCAAAGCACTGTGACTCCATTTGTTCTGTCGTATATATGAGTGTGTGCGTGTGTTTTGTTTCTCCATAGTTTAAAAAAATGGTAGAACTGACACTCTGCTTCACTGATATACACATGCCCAAATTCACCCGAAATCCTGAGTGCTGCCCTATCATCCTCCCCTCTCTGTATCTAACCACTGGTGTCTTACCTCAACAGGAAAGAAGCTCAGGTGACCGAGGATGCTGCATTTTCTTCTAGTTTGGAGGTACTAAATGGAGGATGGGGGAGCGGAGCCACTATCATGGGACATTGATCGAGGAAGCCACTGGTCTCAGTGTTTCTGCAGCCCAACAGCTGTATAAATAAAAAATCCTTGGGGAAAAAACAGAAATATTACATAGGAGCATCCCAGCTCAGAGTGCTTTAAAAAAGAAACTTGAGAGGTGGGCAGGGCAAAATTGGGTCCTCTAATTAAAACATAGTGGTCCAGATTCCAGGACGGACATCGCAACTCATGGGCATATGCAAGTTGCGACATGCACTGCTACAATGGGGACCATGTGCCCTATTCCAAGACAGGCAAGGTCCCTGGCACTTGTACTCTTCAACTTGCAGCAGCTGCAGGGTTGCACCACAGGAATGGTGCAATGGACCTGGGTGCTGCAAGCCACCGACCGGGAAGAACTGCCCTGTACCCCCCAGCCATTAAAAACAGCCTGGCCCTTGTGGGCCATGGGGAGGATTAGCAGTGTAGCAGAGGTGCTAGGGTGGCACCAGACAAACCCAATCTGGGTGCCGGCAGGTGGCACCCTGGTAATGGGGGGCTTTCCAGTGTTGGGAGATCCATGGGTCACAGCTGTGTGTGTGTGTGTGTGTGTGTGTGTGTTGTGGCACTGCAGGGGGACAACTGCCATTTTGCCAGGACAGAAGCCCCTTAGACCAGCTAACAGCTAGTCTAACCCCGCAGAGCCACAGTAGCTCTTGTAATTGTGTAACTGGGTTACAGCAGCCACTGCAGTTGCTGCCTTAAAGGGACACTGTCAACCTGTTCTTCACCATGTTATTTTTAGTTGAAACCACACATTTTATGATTGCTTACCCTCTCTAAAATGTATTAATGTTGCTGTTTGTTTTGTCTGTAGCTTTGCTTAGTAGAACTGAAATGCATGGCAATGTATATTTATTAACAACCTTGTTTTTGTTTACAATCATGGTTCTGTTCTTACTGCATATGTCCTGAGCATTAGAAACACACACAGACAGTTCAGTAATTCATAAAACAGTAGCTTCCTAATCCCCCAATTCATCATGAGGAGCTAGACTGTTTTGTGGGTGTTCCCAAGTCCAGAAAAGATGCATCTGGAGTTGATCAAGGAATGTAAACAAGCCTGTTTTGGTGTGATAACACCAGTATGTTGGGCAATCTGCTTTTTACTTTTTTTAAAGAAAATAAGAGTCAGAATCAAACTACCAGCTACATCAATACTCTTTACAGAATTTTGGCAATCACAAAATATGGTTTTTAAACTAGGGACACTTTGGGAGTTGACAGTGTCCCTTTAGCCACCCCCTTTGACCTTGCCGTAAGGGTTGCAGCAAGTGGATGTCACCTTGGGTGCAGTGGCACAGGATGCCTCCTGGAATCCTGACCAGCATAACGCATGATGCAAGGCGTGACATGTGCCATTGGCTTTGGTGCAAGTTGCCTTGCAACATGCATAAATGTCTTGGAATCGGGCCCAGTGTTTCTGAAGATTGAGCGTTATGCAGAAAAAAAATATGCTTGTTCTTCCCCTTGTGCCAGTGCAACAAGGCATTTTGCATCTAGCTGCATCTTGAAACACTACACATCAGAGCAGTCCTTGGCTTTTTTCTTTTACTTTACTGTCCAGGCTTGCCTTTTCTCCATCCACCTCAAGGTTATTTTTAATGCATGCCTACACTTCAATTTTTCCAGGATTCATTGTTAAACTTCTTTATACATCTATCAAGCTACAGAAACAGTTGAGCAGCACACTCAATGGATGCCTTGTGATACTGGTTTTGTGCCCCCCATGTTTCATACCTCTGAGAAAAAATAGAACCAGCATTTTCTCTTGACTGAGTCTCTCTCCATTCTGCTCCTGAGAGGTAAGGAGTGAAAAGAAGCACTGCTATAGAGACGGGAGAGAGGTACAGTAGGACTTAAAAGAATTAAACACATGTCATACTGTTGACTCACAAGGAATCATGAGAATCATTCTCATAGCACAGTACTTTAAACTGGAGCCACAATTTCAAAAGTTGAACTTCAAGCATATTGAGATGAAAATGTGCAAAACATACAAACCTTAATAACATTGCACCTCCATTTGAAAACCAGACATCGCAATGACCCACACATTACAATAAAATACTAATCCTGTCAGATTTGTCACTGACTGCTAGGTTATGGACCTTGTTTGAAACAAATTGGGGTTCCCTCCACTTTTTCACTTCCGGTCTGGACATCAAAGGATGGCGCCATGCATTTCTTAAGGCTGCTTCATTTTGAAAACTTAAAAAAAAAATCAAAATCGATAACTTACAAGCCAAAATGGCTTACTACATTGGAAATTGAGCTAGTTATGACTGTTTACATATCTTAGCTACACCAAACACAGTATTCAGTTCACTAACTCTTTAAATCTGACAACATTCAAGAATTAATTTGTGCAGCAGTCTGACAACTTCACACATCCATATTACAACCTTTTTTTATTTAAATCAAAAAATTCATTAAGAAATTGAGATATTTCTTAAATGTCTCTTTTATACAATTTGTAATGTTTGTTTTATGGTATTTACTTGTAAATACTGTAAGTATCAAATTCTGACCTGTGTTGCCCTTGAAAGTGAGCACTTAATACTCAAGGATACTCCTGGAAATAAGTCAACCAAATGATTAGTAATAGATACAAAAACAAAAAAAAAAACACTATGAGTTCCATGGCTGCTGAAAACTCCTTAACTGTGGACTGTTCTTATAACTGTGTCTCATGTGACACTAATTGACCAAACAAAATGGCAGATATCAAGAGTCCATTTTATAACCCCAATTTGAGTCTGGACACAATACACAGCTTATCAGCCAGAATTCTATCCCTACTGATGGTGTGCAACTTTCAGTAATAAAGGAGCGTGAGGCCAGTGATAGGGGGTGCAAACAGAAACTTTTATAGGAAACTGTAAATACTACTTATTGTTGTCATTTGTCCTACATATCCTAAATGTTCTTTTTCTATTATGTAAAAACACCTAAACTACTGTATATTATAAACTTGAATTTCAATCAAACACCTATCTTTGTCTCTGTCTTTGTTTTTCTTCATTGGAAACTGCAGACTGTTTGAGCTCTGGGCATGAGTTTTAAATTAGCAATTTAGTTTTATGTAAAATATTTTATTGGACTAGGTTCCACAGAGGGTGGCTTTTGTCCTTGGTCTATGTAACCAGAATTCAATTCTAGCTTATACTGAGCTAAACATCCTTGCTCAGAATTATAGTCAAGGACATCTTGATTATCTGTGCAGGCAACATAACTTATGTTCCTCCTAATATTATTAACTGTGAATCGCAAAACAATTTCAAGACTATGACTTTTCAAGTCACAATACAGCAAAACCTAAGAATATTTTTCTTTCATAGACCGGTACATGACACCTATAGTTTTACAAGTTCAGTTTTTATACTGTACATACCTTATGAATCACCTCTACACTATTCACAAGAATGAAGTTGTCTCCCCCAACCCCCTGGACTGAGATTGGACTCCCCCAATACTTCATCTTGTGACCTGTCCTGTCCTTGGTTTTTCAAAATGACCATCACTCTGCATGAGTCTTCTGGTACACGCATACTTTAGGTATGCAGATGAAGCAATCATGTCCTCATCACACCCAGCAGTCTCCCGAACCCTTTGTCTCCCTGCAAAAGGACTTTAATGAAGTCCAATACTGGATCTGAATAAACTTAAACTAACTGCAAAGATCAGACCCACACACACACACACACAACAACAACACTGTGGCAATTCTCTTTGCCACTAAGTACTGTATAGTGAGGGAATGTATTGGTTTAATTTGGTACTTTTCCTAAAACTGTATACCAAAGCACTTTACAATCCCAGAATATGGAAGAGTTGGTAATATCATTGCAGCACATAAAGATAGGTTGTGGGAAGGTTAGATTTAGAGAAAGAGAGAAATGTAAACACTTGGAGGTTACATGGCTTATTCAGTATCTCACAGAAAAAAAGTGGCAGCTAACTTGAGAATGCAAACCTGGGTCTTTAGGCGTCCCTTCGATCTGACCCCATAGCTATACTGTCAACATATAGACTCTCACCACTCTCTGCTAGGGTTGTGCATCAAATCTGAACTAGCCATTGAATACCTCAAATAGTGGGCATATTAGATGACTACCCAAGTACGCAGATATTGGGGTGTATTCTTGGTATTCAATGGTCCTGTATTTGATGAGACTTTGAGATCTTATGAGATCTACTCAGACAGTTCCAGGGCTACAAATATAGCTTTTCAGAGCTTTGCCATGTAATCTTTCCAGTGCACAGAGACACTTGATCTGAGAGAAAGCTGTTTCTCTCTGTAAAAGGGCTGTGAATGGTTTTCTGAAGCATATTTAGGGGAAAAAATAGTCTTTATTTTTTTCACTGTTCTGTTTTGGTTTTCAGTGGAGAGACTGTGGTGCTCCACTTGACTAACTGAGTGCTAAAAGTATTTTTTTATAACATAACAAATCATGTTGTAATCTTCATTCTTCAAGCTAGGGTGGGGGTTCTGTCTAAAGTTGCAGGCAAGGCTACATCTTTCTTGCTGGTTGACTGAGAAAGGGCTTGTTCCTGTGACTCCTTACAATAGTTCTTAATATTGCTGAGAAAAAAATACATACATATATATATATATATATATATATATATATATATACACACACACACACATTTCATTTTGCAGTAAATAATATACTACTGTATCTGTGTGAAAGGGAAGGGAAAGCAGAAAGTTGTGTTTGCTCAGCTTACTGTGCTGTGTTCAGAAGGTGGCTGCTGCCAGTTTGCAAGGGATTTATTTATTATTATTTCCTTTCTGTAGTTTAAGTATTTAAATTGTTATTTAAATTTTTTTTTTTCTCCAGCAACTGCGGTCTTTTTCCGGTAGTACACTTAGGCATATCCTGCCTGCCTGCCACCACTGTCAGAAGCAAATGGAGAGGAGCACGGCATTCTTTGCTTTGCATTGTGGGTTTGGGCTTATGCTTTTTCCTTTACCTGTAGTCAGCTGAGCTGTTATTTCCTAAAACACATACATAAAAAATACTTTGTGTCCTTTTGTCTTGCCACAGACCTTGTGCTGTAGGGTAGGCAGGGGCCAGGGCGGCACCCTTGCAGTCCAGTATTAGCTGTCTGAGTGTCTGACTGTTGTAAAAACAGCAAAAAGTTGCAGATAACAATCTAATATAAATTATTGAAGTCTTTTAGTCTCCATTTGTCACAGACATTATCTGTGCCCTAGGGTAGTCTGGGGCAATGGGGTAACCTTGCTGCCAGGGCCCAGTATTAGCTTTCTGACTGTTAACCAAACACTTGAAAACAACAATCTAAAATAAATTGTAGAAGTCTTTTTGTCTCTCAATGCCTCAGATGTTAATTGTACGGTAGGGTAGGTAGGGGCCTGGGGGACACCCTTGAGATCCTACGAACATACGAACATATGAAATTTGCTAGCAGATAAAGGCCTAGAGGTCTAGCAAGTCTGCTCGAATGTGCAGCTAGCACCCCTTATTCTGCAGCTGCCCCTCCCTTCCACCCTTCCCCTTCATTAACCCTCCCTCTTGTCCTGTCCCATCCTCGTTTGAAGCAGTCCACTGTTCTACTGCATACCACTTCAGCAGGTAACACATTCCACCCAGCCACCACCCTCTCTGTAAAAAAGTGTCTCCTCATCTCCCTCCTGAACCTTCCTCGCTCCAGTCTCATATCATGGCCCCTGGTGGTCCTCCCCTCCCTTACTTTGAACAGCCCCTCTCTACTTGTCTTGTTTATTCCTTTCATGTATTTAAAGGTTTCAATCATGTCACCCCTATCTCTCCTCTCCTCCAGTGAGTACATTTCAACTCCTTCAACCTCCTCTCGTATGATAAGTCCCCCAGCCCTTGATCATCTTTGTGCTCTGCTTCACACCCTCCAGTAACTTAATGTCCCTCTTCAGATACGGACGCCAGTACTGCACGCAGTACTCCAGGTGTGGTCTAACTAATGACCTATACAGTGGCAGAATCACCTCCTCCCTCCTTGAGGATATACCCCTTGCAATACAACCCAGCATTTTGTTGGCCTTTGCAGCTGCCTTCCTACATTGTGCCGAGTTGTTTATTGACCCTGTGATGAGCACACCCAGATCCTTCTCCTCCTCTGTCTGGGCTAGCTGCACTCCCCCTAGCTGGTAACTCCTCCTTGGGTTCTTCATCCCAAAATGCAGCACCTTGCACTTTTTGGCATTAAAGTCCAGTTGCCAGGTGTCTGACCAGGTTTCAAGCTTTGCCAGATCATCCTGCAACCCCTGCCATCCCCCTAGGTCATCCACCACCGCGCCTACCTTGGTATCATCAGCAAACAGACTGATCTTGCTCTTGATGTCCCATGATATGTCTGCAATGAATATCCCAAACAACACTGGTCCCAACACTGAGCCCTGTGGAACACCGCTCATCACTGCACTTGGGTGTGAGAGCTCCCCACCCACCACCACCTTCTGTTGCCTTCCCTGCAACCAGTTTCCTACCCATCTCACCAGCTTTGCACCTGCCCCTGTGCCTACTAACTTCCTTCCCAGCCTTCCATGTGGCACTGAGTCGAATGCCTTACTGAAGTCCAGATACAGGACATCCACTTCATGGCCCCCTGTCCAGTTGCCTAGTTACCCAGTCACAGAACTCAACCAGGTTGGTTTGGCAGGATCTGTCACATATGAAGCCATGCTGTCTGCTGTCCTGTAGTCCTTTGGCCTCTAGGAGGGCCACCAGCCTCTCCTTCAGGATAGTCTCCATTAGCTTACCCACGATGGATGTGAGGCTCACTGGTCTGTAGTTTCCTGGTTCATCCTTGGAGCCACTCTTGTGGAGGGGCACCACATGAGCCATCCTCCAGTCCTGAGATACACACCCCGAATGTAGTGAGGCATTAAATAGGTCTGCCAAAGGTCCTGCAAGGACCTCTGCCAGCTCCTTCAGATCCTGTATTAGCTTTCTGTTGTTACAACAGTCAAAAAGTTACAAACTACAGTACTAAAAAAAAGCTGAATCCTTCTTGTCTCCAGAGTTCAGATGATATAGAAATTGTCTGAGCCATCAATTACATTTGCTGACTGCCACTGTTGAATAAGCAAAAGACAAGACAATAATTCTTTGTGTTTCCGATTCCTGGAAAATAAACTTTTTTATTTTGCATACACGATTGCATTAGAAAAGGTAATTATAGCATCAGAAAAATAATATTTGAAAACATTATTCCACTTTTGTGGCAGTTTATCTGATGAGAAAAATTGTCACACAAGCAGTAAGGTAAAGTACAGTCAAAAACCATCAGTGGACCAGCCCCTCCAAAACTGATTCAGATAGAGGTCAACATTCAACATATATTTGCTGTCCTTTTATCCTTTTGACTCCGACCAGACTAGCTGCTACTTCAACCAGTGCTATCACTGCTAGCACCACTGCCGCCACCACCACTGTTCCAGTACAAGTCTCAGTCTCTGTAGTGACAGATGTTGTTGCCACATTGGCTGCCACCATCACCATCACCATCACCTCCAATGCTGCTGCCAGTGCCACCATCCGCACTACCTCTGATACTGCCAATAGCTTCATCACAATCACCACCACTACTTGGAGGGGTGGTGGGCGAGGCCCATCTGGACTTCAGAAAAGCCTTCAACACCATCTCTCAAAGGAGGAAAGGAGGGAGAGGGGGGGACATGATATAAATGTTCTAGTACTTCAGTGGAATCAACAAAGTCCAAGAGGGTAGCATCTTTTAGAAAAAGAGACATGCAAAAACAAGGGACACAATTTAAAGATAAGGGGGGGTGCAGTTCAGGGGTAATGTGAGGAAGTATTTTTTCACAGAGAGAGTAGTGGATGCATGAAACAGCCTTCCTGAGGAGGTTGTGGGGTCTAAAACTGTGGGACAATTCAAGAATACATGGGACAGACATAAGGCAATTCTTGTGGGGAGTAGGAAGAAACAGGCTGTTGGTTAACTAGGATCTGTGGCTCATCCTGTAGGTAGGGAAATGGGCAGACTAGGTGGGCCAAGTGGTCCTTATCTGCTGTCAAAGTCTATCTTTCTATGTTTCTATGAGACTGGTAAGCAAGTTTGGCAGCTTTAGGGGTAGGGACCAAACTATCAAACTGGGTGGAGAACTGGCTGGTAGATAGAACTCAGAGAGTAGTGGCTAAAGAGGTGCACTCCAGGGAAGGGGATGAAGAATGGGATTCCTTAAGGGTCTCTGTTGCGTCCCATACTGTTTAAAGAGCTGGTGACACATTCAGGAGAACTTTAACAAAACATAATATTTAGGCACTGTCCAGCTTTTGTTTTTTGAAACTCAAATAGCTTTATTTATTTTCCAGACACCGGTCACAAGGTGGTCAATTAAAACATACATACAATACTATACACTACAAACCATAACCAGTAAAGAAAGGACAAAACGTTATTAAAAATCCACCAACCCCACTCACAACCACCACCCCCCCCATGGTATCAGCATACTACTCTAAAGGAGGTGTGCAAACACAGGAGATATATCCAAAGCTATATAGTGTAGAGTGTTTGTAATCTGCTCCATAGCTTATCAAATTTTGGGAGATGGTTGTGTACACTAGCAATGATTTTCTCTGTCGTTAAATTAGAGAGAGGCTCTTGCAACCACTCCATGTAAGTGATGACATCAGTATCCAGCCAGTGACGAAGCACTAGATTCTTTACTGACATTCCTGTCAAAGCCAGATGAAATGTATGCTCTTTAACAGGTATTTGGGAATAGTCCCTAATTAAACAAGCTTCAGGCACTTTGTGGTCAGTTACCCCTTATAAGGGGTCTGCCCTTTGCTTAATAAGAGACCAAAGCAGGGCTACTTTGGGGCATTCCCAAAAGATGTGATATAGGGAGCCCTCAGCTTGCAAGCAGCACCGGCAGCTCAAAGAAGGGGTTTTGCCCATTTTGGCCAACTGAACTGGGGTAAAGCACATGTTGTTAATAATTTGAAATTGCATAAGTCTCAGTATGTCTTGAGATATGAATTTGTAATTGTCTCCCCGTATTTTTTCCCAGTTGAATGCCCGATGGGAAAATTGAGCATTCCAGTAAGCCGAGGAATCATCAAGTTGGGGGAAGGTCCCTTTGAAGAGACTAGTGTATATTTTGGAGACTGCATGTGAGGCAGCCGCTAATGCACAGAGTGGTTGCAGGAACCTACCCCGTCTTCTACGTCCTGTACTACCTGGGAGTTTACCAGCATACACCTAAGCTGGTATACTTTAAAGCCCAACTGGGCTCCCAACCGGTACTGTTTGATCATTTCCCCTGAAGGTCAGTACAGTCCATTATGTAACATATCGCACACTGAAGCCCCAGCCACCTTCGGAAGCCAGTTTACCAGAATAGGTCTGCCTCCAATCTTGAAATTAGGATTACCTGCAAAGGGTTAGTTAGGATATTGACTGTGTTTATAGGCAAGAATGCACATAGTTGGGATTGAACTCTAACTGAGATCCCCACTGGGGAATTGCACAAGTCCTCTGGGAGTGACTTAAAGGTGACATGCAGCAGAGCCTTGGGGACAAACCATGGCCAGCCATTAGGTCCTTCTCAATGGTAAGCCACAAAGGCTTATATTGATTTATATCCCCAGTACTCTCCTCCAAAAGCTATTTCAAATATTTCCCAGAATGACTTGCCCAATAATATAATCCGAAGTGGGGGAGCCACAAGCCTCCCTTTTTCTTGGGAGTGGCCAGTTTAGAACAGGCGCGGTGGACCAGTTTATCTACCCAGATAAAACTGGAAATAAGGGAATGTAGTTTGGTAAACCAGACCTGAGGAATCCATAGGTTCAGCATGTTGAGGGGGTAGAAGAGGTGTGGCAAAATATTAATTCTGGCCAGGCTAATCCTGCCCCAGAGTGACATCGATACCACTTTCCACCTGGCTAAATACTGCTGTTTCACCTGATGAAGCACTTCCAAAATAAATTTCATTAAAGAATTTGCATCTCGTGTCAAATAGACACCCAAATATTTTAATTTTTTGGATTACCATTTTAACCATAAGTCTACAATATCCTATTTATGAGTCATAAAGTTAAGGGGAAAGACTGTTGTTTTCTTCAGGTTTAATTTATAATTTGAGAAATGGCCAAACTCTGCGATCAGGTCCAGAGCAACTCTAATAGAAGCCCAAGGATTAGAAAGGAGGAGAAGTAGGTTGTCTGCATATGCTGACAATTTGAGCTCTTGGGTCCCTACTGTCACTCCCTGTATCCTTGGGTTCATCTTGAGTTGCACCAGCAGAGGTTCTAGATACAGGATAAATAGCATGGGAGACAAGGGGCATCCTTGCCTTGTGCCGGAAGATAGAGGAAAGGTTGAGGAGAAGATCCTGTTACAGTATATCCAGGCACTAGGTGTGGTATACAGTGCTCTGACCCACTGCACAAATTAGGGAGGAACCCAAATCTGGACAGTGTATGAAATAAAAAATGCCAGTCCACTCTGTCAAATGCTCTCTCTGTATCTAGGTACACCAAAACCACTGGGTGTGGAGTGTCCCCGTCTGCAGAGAAGATATGAGCTAGTTTCTGCAGATGGTCCACAGATGATCTACCAGCCATAGATCCCACCTGTTTCATGCTAATTAGTGAAGAAATAACCTGATTTTACTGCTATATGTTTGCCCAATATTTTAATGTCGTAATTTAGGAGTGATATTGGCCTGTAATTAGAAACTTGTCCGGGGTCCCTACCCTCCTTATGGAGGACAATAATTAAGACCTCAGACAGGCCATGGTCTTGTCCCTCTGTGGCTAAAATGCAATTCTCCTCTTTTCTACCGAGCAAGTCACTATACTTGACACATATCTTGATGAGCTCCTGGCGGGCTACGTCGGTGGAGGAAGGTGAGATGTTTTTTTCCAATTCCCTTATTTTATCTAGTAGCTTAGTAGCCTGTTTTTCCCCTGTACGTTTCTTTGTGGAGGTGATCTGAATGAGTTCCCCCCTTAGAAAACATTTTAAAGGCCAGCCCGGTGGCACTGAGGGTTGAGGCTCTGGACACCACACCTCGCACTGTGCCGGTGACTCGGGTTCAGGAACGAGCCCAGGTCATATGGGGTCAGCAGGGGAGGGAGGTGATTGAGCATCTGAAGGACTGCTCTCTCTTCCAGGGGAGGGTTGGGGATAATGCTCACTCAAGGTGCAACCCCAGGTGGCGACTTGGGGTAGCCAACTGTAGCAGTATGGCGTATATGCCTGGGGGTGGAGCTGCAGCAGCATGTTTCCATGACAGCTGGGCTCCATAGGGGACTCAAAATAGTAAACCCCCCCTCCCACCAATAGGTGATGGTGCCTCCCACCTATGGCCCACACTCCCATTGTAGGGCTCAGTTCTCCGCTGTGCTCACCATCCCCCGACCCGAAGCTCAAACCTATAAGAAAGAGTGCCCAGGGCAGGGGTGGCCCTTCCACAGAGGGATCAGACCTGGGTGATGTGCCGGGCCATGGGAGGAGTGAAGTCAGGCCATGAAGGGAGGTAGATACCATGGCCTGGGAGGACGCCGGAAAGAGTTCGGTGGGGCTCAGGACAGCCAAAAATACAATTAAAAAAAAAAGGAAACATTTTAAAGCTCCCCACTCCATATCTACATGTCTGGTGGTATCCTTATTGACCTTGATGTATTGTTCCATACATTGATTGAGCTTATCAATAACTAATTTATCCTTTAACAAGCAATTTATTAATTTCCAGATGGTTTTCTTATGATGATTGGGGGATAGCAAGAAAGTACATTTCACCAGTGACTGGTCCGAGATCACCTCTGGACAGATCTGACAACCCATCATCCCTACCAAGAGCTGCTTGCTAATTAAAAGGTAATCAATGCGGGAAGAAGTCCAATGTACTGGAGATAGGAAGGTGTACTCCCTCAGATCAGGGTGTAACACCCTCCAGTGGTCCCATAGCAATAGTCTATCTATCTATTAGGTCCCTAATGGCCCTTTGTACAGGAGATAAACCCATTCGCATGTTCCCAGTCCTGTCAACATCCAGCAAGAATAGCAAATTCCAACCCCCCCCCCATCAAGATTGGGGTGGAGAGGAAGGGCACTAGAATAATAATCAGGTCCATAAAGAAAGAAGGCGTGTCCACATTGGGACCATATATGGAGCCCAGAACTATATCTAACTTTTCCAGGGTTCCTATCACAAAGATATATCTTCCTAGTGGGTCCCTAATACATTTAGCACACTTGAACAAGAGGGACTTAGCAATCAGAATAGCTACCCCCTCCCCCTTGCTCTGTGTATTACTGCCTGCTGCATAAACCTGGCCTATATTGAGCCTCCTAAATAAGGTTACTTTAGAGTCTGGCAGGTGTGTCTCATGCAAGAAGGAGATTTGACTTTTAACCTGCTGTAGATGTTTGAGTATTTTGTATCTTCTTATTTTTATCATGAGCACCTTTGATGTTCCACGAAAGCACGTTAAGAAAATTAACCATCTGGTTTGGTAGCCTCTAAGGTTAGCAAAAATAACATTCTAAGCAGAAAATACACATACCTTACTGATACCATGTACCCACCCCCTCCACTAACTCCATCCCAACAAACAACAACAAGATAAAAAAAAATGTGTAGGGATTGAGCATGATAATATCAAACCCCCCAACCCCATGACAAAAACAGTCCACCTTCCCCACCCATTAACCAAGAAAAAGCGTAAAATCAACCAGCCACACAAACTCATCCCCTCCCTCCAAATCATATTCTCTATGGCCCATGATTTCCTGCCACCTCACTTTCCTCCATTGGCTCCATCTATCTCCCTTAAATGGAGCGAGACAAAAGAAAAATAGGGGAAGCCCTCCCCATGCAGCAAGCCAAAATTGAAACAACCCCTCTATGATACCCCCTCGGTTAACCCTCCAGCAGAACATTCTCCTCTTCCATGTCCAGGCAGTTAGCGATGCTAACAGGTCCTGCAAAGAGCCAGAAAGAAACAGGGCCTACAGTCTTGAAAAAAGAACACTATCCAAGTCCAAATGTGGAACCAGCCCCGTAAAGAAAAAAACAAACCAAAAAAAAACAGCATTGGTAGTCTCCCCCCCCCCCCGTCACATCTAGCACTGGAGTTAAAGAACTGATGATAACTAGCTACTGTCCTGAACTGCTACTGCATCCGAGTTGGCCCAAGGCAGAGAGTTAGCCCCTCGGTAGTCAATGCAGGTGAACTACTCCCCCCCCCGGCAGGGAGTCCATGATATCCACAACCCCTAATCTGGGTCATTTCAATCTTTGGCGTATTCTTGAAACTGTTTACCAACGGGTGTAAAATTCTCTGCAGATGGACTGCACAAACATGCGCACTATTGGGAAGGCGGGGGGGGCAGTGTCGCAGGAGCATTACACAGAAACCAATGAACTGGAGACCAGAAAAAGAGAAAGGAGGGGACAAGGACCATAGCACAGTTCAAAAAACTGGATGAAGTACCAAGTTTTAGTAGAAGTTCTGATCTGGATAGGCAAGAAGCCAGCACTGTTGATTATGGAACTGTTCATCTGTTGGTGAATAGGTCAGGAAGCAATTTTTTCAGCACTTCTCCTGCCACTT
This sequence comes from Neoceratodus forsteri, assembly GCA_016271365.2. Taxonomy (NCBI): domain Eukaryota; kingdom Metazoa; phylum Chordata; order Ceratodontiformes; family Ceratodontidae; genus Neoceratodus; species Neoceratodus forsteri. The sequence goes on from CM028129.1 coordinate 34,435,103, forward strand.
CCACGTACTCAAAACTCTGCCAAGAGCCAGCTACTAAGACCTGTAGCTTGGCTGGATATAGCATCTGAAAATGGATTTCAGCGGCTATCAACCTTTTAACAATCAGATGAAAAGCTCCCTGCTTCAGACGTACTGAACTAGGCAGGTCTTGAGAAATGCGGAGTTTAGTGTCTCCCCATTTCACTTCCTCAATATCCCACATCTTAGTGAGGAAAAACTGCTTCTCCTGGTAATTTAGGAATCAAAAGATAAACGGTCAATGGCTCAAACCTGGGATTGGGAGAAGCCTCAATGCACAATGAGCTCGCTCAATAGTATAGGAGGCCCCTTACTGAGATGGGCCTTCCAGCTTCTGCAGCAATTGTTGTGTAAAAAAGACTGGGTCAGAACCTTCCTACTTCTCAGGTAAGCCAAAAATCAGCACATTATTGCACCTTGAGCTTCCTTCTAAATCTTCCAATTTCTGCTCCAGCTTGCTCATCTTTTTGTGGATTGCAGTTAAGTTGGGGTCCAAATGGTCATCTTTCTTCTCTAAGGAGAAAATGTGTTCTTCCATGTCTCCAGTCCTCTTGGCCAGCTCCTACAAATTCCCAGCCATAGTTTTCACATCTGCAGACAGAGATCTGAGGTCTTCCCGGAATGGCTGCAATTTCTGGAGAAAATGCTTTAAGGTCAGTGGAGTTTGTTCTGGAACCCCTGAACTCCCACGCCCACTGGAGGAGGCCTGGGCCTTTAACCGTTTGCTAGATTTCTCTGGCATGGGAGGAGGCATATGTTTAGGAAGGGCACTCCTCATTCCAGACTCCATGACAGCTCTCCCCGATGCCAGGACTGAAAGAGCAGAGGTTCCCCTACAATAGCTACTTTTGGTGGGTACACCCAATTAGGAAAAGCTGTTATTTAGAGCAAAATTGAGAGAGTCTCAATGGAGCTACTCAATGGTGGTACCAGCCAGACAGCTGCATCATGTGACTCTCCACTGTCCAGCTTTTATTTCGCATTAGTTCCGTATTCCTCCTTCCCATTATTTAGAGTGTGGTCATTTGCATGAAAACAGACTCTTTGTTCCTGAAGAGTTCTTCCATTCTTGCTGCGTCCTCCCTACCTGAAGTCACAGAGTGTTACTTGTGGCCTTACAGTTACTTCCATGGCAACAGACTGTGTTGTCACAACAGAGGATTATGACCTGAAGTAGAGAGTAAGCTATGGAGGCAGATGAACTCAAAATGTACTCTAAGGAACAACGATGATATATTCATACACTTTTCTTTAGTAATAAATTATAGGGAAGGGAAATATATAAAACATAAATGGAATGCAACCAGAATTGTACCTAATTATTATGTTGTTTTAAAGTTTTCTTTGATGCATGAGGAGCTCTTTAACATACACATTGGGGAGATTTCAGACAGCCTGCATTGGAAGGTGTGTATTTGCAGATGATACAAAGATCTGTAACAGGGTGGACACACCAGAAGGGGTGGAAAGAATGAGGGGAGATCTGTTCAGGCTGGAGAAGTGGTCAGGGAAGTGGCAAATGCACTTTAATGCAAAAAAATGTAAAATTATGTAAATAGGGTGAAAGAACCCAAGGGCAAAATATTGGCTGGGAGGGGAGGAACTTGAGGCAACAGAACAGGAAAGGGACCTGTGGATCATCATTTTGGATAGCCTGAAGGTTGGAAACCAATGCAACAAGGTGGCAGGGAGGGCAAACAGAATGTTGCCATGCATAGGGAGGGGCATTACAAGCAGGAGGAAGGAGGAGATCATGCCACTATACAACACTATGGTCAGACCACATCTGGAATACGGGCTTCAGTTCTGGAGGCCACACTTACGGGGTGACAAAGACAGGATGGAAAGGTTCCAGAAAAGGGCAACCAGATTGGTTCAGTGACTACACAGGTGGTCATATGAGGACTTTCTGGAGAAACTTAACTTATACACACTGGAGACAAGGTGGGAGAGGGGGATATGGTAGAAACCTTTAAATATCTGAAGGGAATAAACTAGGTGAGAGAAGGAAGCATATTCAAGACGAGTGAACACAAATCAACTAGGGGATATACATTCAAGTTGAGTGGACAGATTTAGAGGAAATGTGAGGGGACATTTCTTCACTGAGAGAGTGGAGGGTTCTTGGAATAGGCTGCCAGAATTGGTGGTGGGGGTAGATTCAGTGAGCAAATTCAATAGGGCATGGGACAACTACAGTACATGGAGATAAACAAAAGAATCAATGGCATGGCATAAACGGAGTAAGAAAGTGGGTAATGGGCAGACTGGATGGGCCAAGGGATCTGTTTCTGCCAGAAAATTTATATGTTTCTATGCTACTACTGCTACTGATTCCATTACCACGACTACCACCAGTAACATCATGACCACAGTCCATGATAGAAGTATTCAGCCAAGGTGGTAAAACCCAAACAGTTCTTCTGAGCATAATGAGGACAGTGAGACAATGTCTTCTGGGTCAGAATATAGTAGTAGTATGCAGGGGTGCATGAAAGTTGCCTTTTCCACCTCAGTGGAACTTTTGCAAAATTGGGCAACTTTCACAGAAGTTTCCAAGTTTCCCCCTGTGGCGGATTGGAAAACTTCCAAAGTTTGGGGGGGGGGTGAAATTTCACCCTGTTCTTCCCCACCTGACTTGCCCCCCACCATGGTTAGCAGTCCCCCACCCAATCACCAACCCCATATCATTTGCAGCCCCAACCTGATTTCTGAACATTCACAGAAGTGAAAGTCACATATTTGCTAAAATTCTACCTGTGGAATATTTTTTTCGCACACCCGTAGTAGTATGTCTTTATTGATCAACAATTTTTGTCATTACAATGTTAAATTACAAATAAATATCCAGTCAATTTAAGAAAAGTTAAGAAATATCATCCCTCCATCTTTAGCATTTCCATCTCAATTTCTCATATCACCTAAAGTTAATAGTAAATTTTTAACAGTTTCTGTCTTGAATAAATAATAATATCAATATATCCACATTTATATAACTGTCCTAACAAATAACATACAAAGAAACAATGCCCTGTCTTTTATACATCCATCCTTTACAATGTGCAGCTTTTTACAATCAACTATGCTCAAAAATGCAACCACTGATTCCAATATTGCTTCTGAATTAGAACACAATAAATATGTTGCACTATCACAAGGTGCTTTGTTTAAAGGAGCCAATATAGTGCTGGTCTGGTAGCGCTGAGGGTTAAGGCGCTGGAAACCGCACCTCACGCCACGCTGGCAACCCAAGTTCGAATGTGAACCTGGGCCACCAGGGGTTGGCAGGGGAGCGATAGGATCAAGCATCTGGAGGACTGGTCTCCTATCCTAGGGAGGGATCCAGGGAACCACCGCTCTGTAGAAGCCCCTGGTGATGACCGGAGGCACTGCTAGAGGGATGGTTGCTAAAAAGGTGGGGGCAGAGTGTGACAGATGTTGGCACATTTTTCCCAGACATCATTTCATGCCCGCACTCCGCAAGGGGGCAAAAAAACAGGTGGAAAATGGTGGAGCGACACCCCTGGCTCCCGAGATGATCCTGCCACAGAGCGCGTGAGTGATAATGGCCGGCTTTTTGGGAGTGCCAGACCAGGCCCGGGGGAGTGTGGGTGCTGGCAGCTGGAGATTGTGAAGATATGCTCCACTGGTGAGGAGGTCAAAAATAGAAATATGATTAAAAAAAAAGAAGCCAATATATCCCCTAGGATTTTATTTCTAAATTTATTATATAAGGGACAGGTAATGAACAAATAGACTAAGTTGACTTCTCCCTTTTTAGGGCTGTGGTCGGAGCCTACAGCTGTTTTGCGAGTGCTCTGTAGCTCTAAAAATGGCCGATCATGGAACCTTATGTTGCACTTTTGGAAGTATCCTTCTGAAAGCCCAAAGAAGGTTAAACCCCTCCACCATGATCAGCCACTGCAGAATAACAGCCATACTATTTTGGCTGTTACTTCCGCATTTCGGTGCATGAACTGCGCATACACGCACTCGTACACATGCGTAGTTCTGTGGGTGCTGCCATGTTGTGAATAGCAAAATGCCATTCACCATAAAGATGTTTCCAACATTGTCTACCAGCTAAGTAGCATTCTGTGCCCCCTTACCAACTCAACTGACACACTGGGAGCCCACCCTAGTGTGCACAAAGAGTTTTCTGTGCCCCTTCCCAAGTCATGCAACACACTGGGAGCCCACACCAGTGTGTCCAAAGATGTTCCCGACATCAAGATACCCAGTCCCCATGTTGGCATCCTGTATGATCCCCCATTCATGTGGCACACTGGGAGCCCACCCCAGTGTGCCAAAATGCTTGTTTTCTTTTTTTCTTTGTAAAATAGAAAATAGTCACTGTCCCTTGTCATCACGTTTTTTTCCCCCTGCAAAACAGAAAATGGTCCCTCATCATTGCAGCAGTCCTCCTCCCCCCTCCCCACCTTCCCACTGAACACACACCTTCCCACACCCCCTACCTCATACTTACCTCAGGAGGTCAGTGTTGTCATCTTATTTGGACCGGGACACATCTGCACTCCTCAAATCCCAACTGCAAACTGAAGAATCAAAGGTAAGCATGCTATACTGACATTCAATGGGGTTTTCAACTTATGCTGATATCTCAGCCATTTTTTAGAATTTTTGCCCCAAATTCTCAGCATGGGGTTTTTGGGACCCCAGCTCATGAAAACTGTCACGGTCCTTTTGTTACTTGGTCCAGGAAGGTGATTTTATGGTCGCTGCACAGAATCACCTTTTAGGACTGAATCATGAAATGACAGTGCCACTGTTCATGAGGTCAGGTCCCAAAAAGCTCATGTTGCAAATTTGGTTAAAAAATTCAAAAAAATGATTGCGTTATGAGTGTGCATTGTGCAGTTTTTACACACACTCCTAACGTCACCTATTATTAATATTTTCACTCCACATTTTTCATATTGCCATGTTTGCACACCACCTTCAAAAGAGAACAGCTGTCATTTTCCAAAACCTGCCCAAAACGTGTTTTCACATCTGTGGTGCAGAATAGCAATTTGCTCTGTGAAATTACCTTTCGAGACAAGTGAACAAAATGCCACTGGCACTGTCCATGAGGAGGGGTCCAAAAAAGGCCATGTTGAAAATTTGGTACAACACCACCAAAAAATGGTCAAGTTACACCAGGATGTTGTAAATTTTTAAATATAACTATTGTACTCAATTATGTTTCCAGTGTTTTATTGTATTCATTTTTTTCCGGCCTCGCACTCTGTCCTTCATGTGTTTCTGCCTTAAGCACTGATTTATAAAACTGTTCTTACATATTGGATCTCTGCACATTTGCCATACTGTAACCTCTGTTGAACTGTCATTGCTTTGGTTTTTTGTATCTCAGTAGTTGCCTACTGTAGTGTTCCTTTTATTTATGTTCCTGCCCGGGTCGTCCCTGAAAAAGGGACTGTAATTGTTTCAATGGACTTACCTGGTTACCAAAATTCAAATAAATAAATAAATTTCTATGCACAGGTGTAACTTTAGTCACTTGGTAGCTTTTCACAGCCCTATCAGCTCTGGCTAGAACTTGTTACATTTAGTCTCTACTAATCTTTTTATTGTGGAACAAATAGGTCAGCCTATAACTTTCATGGTATTCGAACCTAAACTTGCTCAACAATTCCTGCAATGAGGGTTGTCATTCAGATTCAAATAATTTCAAATTCAAAATAAGTTTTGCTAAGTGAAAACCATTTACTTATCTTTAATTGAGAAGAGAGCTCTAGATCCCTTTGTCTAAACTAATAGATCTCAATCAATCTTTTATTATAACAGAGATTTTATAAGGATGCTTATAAAAAAATCTCTGCGAGGCAATGAAACAAACGATAGGGTTTCACAATATTTTCAATCATCAATATACTTGAAAAATATATTTTATCTTGTTGGTATCCAATAGCTTCTTCAGTACACACATGTGGTAGCCAGTTTTCTTCCATTGTGTACTGTATGCCTTGAGCCAATACAGCACTAATCTCTCCCGAATGAGACATTCTAAGGATAATTGTCTTTACTGACCTGTTTCTACTCTAACTAGAGTGGAAGGTGCTCCTTGGGGCAAATCCAATAATTTCTTAAAATCGTTATTTTATTTAATACTGTTTCTATTGTAGGTTTAGATCCCAGGTTCCAAATTTCAGCGCCATATAGAATTTGGCTTCTTATTTTTGCATTTAATATTCTTAGGGATCCTTTTAGTGAATTTCCACCATATTTATATGCAAATTTAATAACTGCAGGAAGTTGTTTTTCATTTTTGATTCCAATCATTTAGAGGTTTGCCCCAAGTTAAGTTGTTACAATGCTAAGGTAATAAAATCGTTTTACAATTTCTAACTCAGTTTCATCAATTATAATCTTAACATTTTCCTTTTTGTTGTTATCACATATCATTGCTTTGGTTTTATTATGATTTATTTTAAGGTTTACTTTATCACACTCTTGAGAGAAGTTTTTGTAGATAATCTTTTTATTGTCATTTACATTTTTACAAACACAACATTACAGTATATTCAGAAATAGGCAGGAGTAAGTAAGTGGAGCTACTACAAACCATGCTCTACAACTGAATGGCTACATTTTGTACATACCAGTTTATAGAGAACTTGCTTGGAAAATGGGGGGGGCAGAATAAATAAAGACGCTTACCTGCATCAGTGTATGACCAGCAATCTGGTACTTTCAGCTACGCAAAATCTCAGAAGCTCAGTTAAAATAAATAGAGAAGTTCCTGCCTACAAAAGAAGGAGATAAAGAACCACAAAGAACCTTGAAAGCATACAACAAACTATATACAATGGCAAAGAGTGACCATTGATGCAACTTATGTAATTACTAGGGTACCAAAGCATCCATGACTATTTGCTATGGAGGGCTGGGAGACCTTGTTCCTGTAGGTACCCTATACCGGCTCTGGGGTGGACATAGAGCATAAATGGCTGCCAACAATCATAGAATTTAGATGAAATAGTATTAGTCCTGTTGGTTCATCTGTCCATATCAGTGGTTGTGGCCATACTCTTTAAAATTTCCCTAATACAGTACTAGGGAAATATTGACTTCTCCAGGTGCTTAAAAGGAGCTGTTTTACTTGCATACCTAAAATAGCCAGCCATTGATGCTCTGGGAGAATAAGGTGTGTAGGGGCATCCTGTATGCCTAGTATTAGTAACGTAACAGAGTTTGGGATTATTTTGTGTTAGATCTTTGTGCCTACGTCACAAACTTGTACCCACATTGGCTGAAGCATGGGACAGGTCCATAGAGTGTGGTGTAAGTCCCCTGTGTCTGTATAGCATCTCCTGCATTCATCAGATTTTAGCACTTTGGCAGCACATAGGGATGTGAGGGTTCTATAAAAATAATGAAGTAGTTTGTTGTTATATTAATCAGCTTTAAACATAGGTGTAAGTGTTGTGAGCTGATTTCCAGCATTGGGCCCATTGGTGATATGTAATTGTGATGTTCATTGTTCTCTCTCATTTAGCCTTAGACTCAGAGGATTGACTGGGTTGTTTTCTCAGAGAGCTGAGTAAATCCTACTGGCCTGTTCCTTTGATTGCTTCAGCCATGTAATAAGGAGATGGTACATGTGTTGCATTCCTAGAGTTACGAAAAGTATGAACTGTGCTTCTAAGCTGGAGGTATCTCCAGAAATCAACAGTTGTTAGTCCCCACATCTCCCACAGATTTTGAAAGGTAGAAATGCCAGCTCACCTAAGGTCTAAGATGTCTTTTACAAAATGTATTCCACTAGCTGCCCATTTCTTCCACATAAGTGGCTTATGATCAACCAAGATACTAGGATTTGACCATAAGGGGGTGAGTGAGGCTGGGGTTGGATTTGTGCCTATCTTGCTGTGCAGTTAAGACCAATAACAGATGGCAGGGCCTATGATCAGGTGGGATCTGTCTGTGGCACTGGTTAAGGAGTAGAGTATGGATGAAAGGACAATGGTCCCACTCTGTGCAGGTTCCATGTGGACCCATTGAGGGGATTGTTCAGTGTGTTTTCTGAACCAGTGCAGTGTTTGTCCTGCATGAAAGGCTAAAGTATAACCCTCAACCTATTGGAGACCCCAACCTCCATCCTTCCAATGGCCCTTAATTTGGTCTGGCTATATCTAGGTTTGTTATCTTTCCAAAGGAAAGCTCCAATACTCTTATTGATCTTGTGGAACCATGTCTTGGGTATCTCAAGGGGCGGGGGGAGTAGGTAGAACATTTTGGGAGCTGTCTCCATCTTAATGGCAGATCTTTTCCTGGATGTAGAAAGTCAAAGGGTTTTCCATCGGTCAAATTAATTCCTAACAGTGGACAGTAGGGGCATTATGCTTGTTTCCCATATTTTGGAGATGTTTAGGACTATCTTTATTCCTAGGTAGGTTATTCCTGTTGGAGCCTATGTCAAGCCATGAGTTTGTGCCATGAGCATGTGACAGTGGTGGTTCAAGAGGAGGACCTCTGTTTTTGTCTGGTTTACTTTCAGACCCAAACAAGTTGTGAATTGTCATAGCAAAGGGTAGTAGATGGGGCAATGAGTTGGCTATATTAGTTAAGGGGATTAACAGGTCATCTGCATACATCAGGGTTGAGTACTGTTGTTTTCCAAGTGTGATACCCTGAATGTCCTCATGTTGTCTAATAGCTACCGCTAATGACTCTATCGTCAGGACAAAAAGTAAAGGGGGAAGAGGACACCCCTGCCTGGTTCCTCTCTGTAGTGGAAAGGGGGAAGAGAGGAGAAAGTTTGTGAGTACTCAGGCAGTGGGGGGAAGAATATATGGAATACACCCAGGATTTAAAGCGGTCTCTGATTCCTATATAATGCAGTACTAAGTATAGGTAGTCTCATTCCACTGAATTGAAGGTCTTCTCAAAACTGATGGCCATGGCAGGTGAAGGGGTTGGAAGTGATTGAGCCATGTGAGTAAGACTGATCAGATGGACAGATGTGATCTGAACTGTATCTTCCCTGGATAAATCCAACTTGAGAGAGGTGAATTAATCCTGGGAGAATGGGGTTAAGCCACATGGCTAGAGCGTTGGCATAATTTTTAGTGTCAGTGTTAACCAGGGAGATGGGCCAATAGTTGCCTGCTATTGTGGGGTCCTTTCCTTTTTTGGGAAGAACCATGATCACCGCTTCACATAGAATAGGTGGGAGGGTCCCTATGCTATCTGTTTCTGAGTATACCTTGCAAAGTATTGGGGATACTATTGGTTTTAATGGTTGTAGAAATTCCACTGGAAATCTGTCTCTTCCAGGGGATTTGTCTTTCTTTAACGATAGGAGGGCTTTCTTAATCTCTTATGTAGTTAGTGGGGTATCTACCATTTCAATCTGTTGTGGGGAATGATTAGATAGTGGAAGGGAGTCTAAGAATTGTTGAATTCCCTCTGGGGTTTGAGCATGGGCAGTAGTGTATAAATTGGCATAATAGGATTTCATAATGACATTGATTATTTTGGATTTATTCTGAAGTTTTCCCTTTGCATCCCTAAGGCTGGTGATGTACCTGTCTGCTTGCTGTTTTTTTAAGTTGGTATGCTAAAAACTTGTTTCCCCTTGTCTCCCTTTTCCCAGTATTTATGTTGGAGTCTAAGGATTGCAATCTCAGCCCTTCAAGATTGAAGATTGTTAATCTCCAGCCTGAGTCCTAGGACTTTTCTAAATATAGGAGAGGGTGGACTGGGGTTGTGTTGGGATTTGAATAGGATATCTGCAGTGCTTAATTGTGCTTCCAGTTCTATAAGCCAATTCTGTCTCCATTTCCTTCTGTGGACCACATATCCAATGATCTTCCCCCTCATGGCAGCTTTAAAAGCTTCCCTCGTGTTGCCTGCTGAAGTGTCCTGAATGGGGTCATCCTCAAAAACATTTTCTGCTTGTTTCCTTGCTCATGGTATGAACTCAGGGTCCTGAAGCAGAAGGGAGTCTAGTCTCCAGGAGGGAAAACTGGGGGCAGATCAGATGTATCTGGATGGGCATGATCAGATATGACTAGGTAGGCAACTAAAATTCCGCAGGCGGAATTTCAGCAAAAGTGCAAATTTCGCTTCGGCAAAAGTTCAGAAATCATTTTCGGAACTTTTGTGGAAATTCCACATTAAAACTGCAAAATAATTATACAAACTGCTGGTTAATTTATTAAACTGCTGAAAAGAAATCTGCAGAAAGGATCACCGCAAGTGGTCAGTTCTGAGGCTTTTTTTAACCACAGTTTAATTCACTAATCTACCCCCCACTGATCAGGGGTCCCAGTAAATACCTCCAATCCCTACCTTGGACCCTCCAGGTTTCTAGTGGCCCCCCAACCACTGATCATGGACCCCCAAAATATTTTATTTCCCTGATATCTAGCGGACCCATTTCCCTATCCTGGATTTGTTAATCCACAAAGAAACAGCCAGCAGTCCACCAACTCATCCCCCTCTATTCCCAGTATTCTGTGGTGTCTAGTGGACCTCACCATCGCCAATCCCTTATATAAAAAAAAATAATCCCAATTCCCTGGTGTCTAGTGGACCCCCCAACCCCCAGCCTGACAATTCATTTAGTACCACCCCGCTCTCCCCTACCCTGACCTTAGTGGGCCACCAGCGCAGCCCTTCCCTCTCCTCCACTACTGGTGGTCCACTGAATTTTCAGTGAATGATCGAATGGTTATACAAGAAGGTGCTCATTCACTGACAGTTCATTAAAATGTGGATAGAATGATTCTGCAGTTTTATATGCATTTTTCCACAGTTCACCAAAAGAGTCTGTGGAGCTTGGTGAAAATCCACAGAAAACCCCAGTTCCACAATTTCCGTGAAATTTCTCAAATTTCGTGGAAGTTCCATGAAAGCGGAATTCACAACTTTCACCCACCCCTAAATATGACCAAGGGTAGAATAGATTTGTGCATGGTGGCTTAGGTTAGAGATGGGGACATTAGCCATATATCAATTCAACTCTGGGACTTTTGAATGTCAGAGTAGAATGTAAAGTCCTGCTCCCTGGGGTGGAACAATCTCCATAAGTCCATGAGTCCTAGGTCTTCCATCATTTTTTTGTAGTGCAAGGGCCCCTTTATATACTCTCTTCCTGTACAACTTCTACCTATCAAGGGGAAAAGGGTGAGGTTAAAATCTCCTCCTTTCTTGAGAGCAGTGTTTGCTGTACAGAGGGATTGTATTTTATTGGCTAAATTATGAAAGAATGTAGGGTTGTCTTCATTTGGGGCATAGAGGTTAACTAGGAGCCGAGGACCAGTGGGGTGGACATTTGTGCAATGATCCTTCTACCTGTCAGATCTGAAACTTGTTGCACAATGGCTCATGTAAGGTGCCTATGGAGGAGAATAGCTACTCCCCTTCTACAGGTAGGGGCACTGGAATAGATCTCCTGCCCAACCCAATCTCATACAAAGTATTTATGGTCAACACTGATCAGTTAGTTTCTTGCAGAAAAGCAACCTGAGTCCTTTACCTGTTTAGGTGATTCAGCACTTTCTTCCTTTTGATGGGTGTGTTAAACCCCTTGACATTGCAGGAGTGGCAGCTGATTTCACCCATGATCAATTATGAAATGTGAGGTGTACCAGAATATATTAGTTTGTTCACCTAAGGTAAAAGAAAACAGGGTACCTACTGTATGTGTACACTGGGGACCATTTCTTATGAAAGTACAAATGATAGATAAGATGCCATGCCAGAAACAGAACACTTTCTCATTTGTTCTTGGGATCACTGTGCACCCTTTGCCAATACCTATCACCATGCATACAAGTAACAGCAAAACATACAGTTCAAAAAATAAACTATTTATAAGTTGCAACACATTATGGTAACAATATAGGACAAACCCAAGGTTAGGAACCAGTGGCCATGGGTCACCCAAGGTTGCTGTCAGTAATCTGGAGTACATGGCTTGTACAGATAAGTCCAGAATGTCTGACTGGACTGCTGTATGAGTAAAGGCTGGTGTACCTGGGGTATTACTTGGTTGGCTCCTGTCCTAGTGCCCTGTATACCCCAGGGGTAGAAAGGTAGGGGAGTGTACAGGTGTTGAAACAGATGGTGGGGTCTGTAGTTTGTCATTAGGACTTAGAGATCTGTGGCTGCAGCAAGGTATCACATGGTCATAATATGCATGGGATATGACAGCTCTTTTGTGCCTTAGGTGGTAGGAAAACCGTGATATGCCAGCTACATAGTTTAGGAAGTGGGATGGATGTGCATGTTACTGAGGGACTCCTGTTCCCCTCTCTTAGGTTGGCTGCTGCATAAACTCGGGTAGGGCCTGCCAAATTTTAAAGGGGTGTCTCTATTATGCAGAGGCTTGTCTGTATCCTAGTAGGAATCAGGTGTTGGTCCCTGATCGTGATTGCTCAAATCCAGCTCCTCTGAGTGCAGATCAGTCAGACATAAGTATGCACCCAAGATGCAGCAAGCTGCGCAGAGGATAATAACTACTGGTATTAGTAGATGGGGGACTTAGTCAGAACCTCGGATAGGCGGGTGGTCGGCCTCCACTGACTAATCCAGTGATCGGTTGAAAAAACACAGTATATGCACATATGTCAAAAAGCCCTATCATGTGAGATTAGCATATTTATGTTCTCTTCAAATGCTCCTGTAGGCTGTATGGAAAGTGTAGGGTGTAGAGAGGGGAATCTGCAGAGGACATCAGGCACAATCCAAGTTTGTTAGATGAAGCTGTCTTGCTCAGACATAGTGTAGGGGGACTGTGTGAATTGAGAGACACAGGTATGATCAGTCAAAGAAAGTGTCTCTTTTAATTGAATGATTCATGTTACTTTGCATTTTCACTGAGGAGAGTGGAACTGGAGGTAAGTGACAGCCTGGGATTACCCAGTGTTAGTCAGCTTCACGAAGGAGGGGAGTCAAACCTACACACTGACTCCTCTTGTAGGTAACTTTGCAGGGTCTGGAGACTTGAAGCAAGTGAGACAGGTTTAATGATCCCCCACCCAGTGACTCCACCTCCACACCCCTATACTTCACAGAATACAAGCAAACAACACTTACCTGTACTCAGGTCAGCTCAGTTCCTTGGTGTCAGCCATGGGACCTGTTATCTGGCTGCTGGCTGTAGGTGTCACAGTGGCCATCATTGGAAGGCTAGCCACATAAGAAACTGTTGGTGGAGTTGTGTTGATGGACACAGCACACTGCTTGACTGCTGCTGCCCACAATTGTGGAGATGTCACAGGTCTGAACTGTCTTGGGTCATTTACCTCTGGTTGATATGTGTCCTCAGTAGATGGCCATGGTGGGGAGGATGGGCGGAGAGGTGCATATTTATTTTGTGAGATATATGGACTCAGGTTGGTGTCTCCCCCATTCTCCACCTTTTCCCAACTGTGGTTTCATGATGACTCCTTTTGCATAGAGTCATTTTTCCTCAGGTGTGCACCCTGTTGTTGCTGCTTTCTGGTGTGTGCAGGACGTGCCCATGTTCCTTGTTCATCCTGACAGCCGGTATGTCTATATCCCTTGGTTCCTTGTTGATTCCCTTAACAGTGTCCATATTCTCTAAGGAGCTCTTTTGTGAAGCAGGATGAAAGGACCTCAATTCCTGGGGCCACCTTTTATACAAAAAGTCTATTAGTGCATCTGGGCTTGTGAAGAACAGCGGTGCCCCGTTATGGAATATACGCATGGAGGCTGGGTAGCGTAATGAAAATTGAATCCTGAGGTGGTATAAGAGCCTGTGGGCCTGAGTATATTCCTTCCTCCTCTTTGATAAATCTTCTAAAAAGTCCTGAAAAATGTATATCCTGCTCCCCTGCAAGACTAACTGAGTTTTCATGCCTTTGCCAATATATATTTGTTGGTATTATAGTTAAGAAATCTTGCCAGAATTGGCAGTTGTCTCTCTCCTGGCTTTAGAGGTGCTATGAGGATGTGATGGGCCCTTTCTATGATAAATTTAAGGTCTTTATCTGCATGAAGTAGTTGGGGGAGCAATTGTTGAAGAAAGCCTGTTGTATTCTTTTGTTCACAGGAAGCTGAGGAAGCACATATTATTGCACCTGCTAGGATTCTCTAGGTCATGTACTTCAGATTGTAAAAATCTAATAGTGTGGCCTTGTTTCCTGAGTTCTGCTGTCAGATCATCAATTGCAGCATTGCGGGAGGTGGCCTTCCTCTTGACTTAGAAGATTCTTGTACCCAGTTGGTGTATGGCCAGTGTGGTATTATTGGAAGCAAGGGTCATTTCAACCATTTGCTGCATCATGGAGTGGAACATTGCATTGATCCCCACCACGTCTAGAGAGTTCCCTGGCACCATCTCCATGATGCTCCATAGCACCTTGGCAATTGTAATCAATGCTGTAAAGGAACCAGTAAGTTATCCAAATAAATAGTGACATCCCTTTATTGACCAGGTTGTACACTGTCAGCCCCTGTGTTCTAGCCATGCTAACTCTGTCCAAATATAGTGATGAAGTAGGACAACAGCTCTAGTCTCACAGGGAAAAGGATTAGGCAGCCATCTTGTTTACTGCTAAGCCATGTCCCCCTTGAGAGAATTTTTGTGAAATTCTTTTGATTCCTAGCAAACTTGTATATAATAAAACTATATTGTCCATAAAGGCTAAATAAGGGCAATATCTGGTTCCAATATGAGGCATATGAAACTCTGAATCATATAGTTTTATTAAAACAAGACATAAATAAATTAAATAAAGTAGGGTATAGAACACATCTCTGTTTGACCCCAACATTAGCAGGGAATGTCTCACTTTTATCCCTTCCAGTGTTGTATCTGACTTGTGTCCTGTTATTATTGTACAGGGTCTTTATAATATTAATCAAAGCCTTTCCATTTCCTGTTTAACATTATCCATAATATCCTACTGTTCACACTATCAAATGCTGCTTTCAGGTTGGCAAAAATACAATAGAATGTTTGCCTTTTTAGCACTAAATATTTATGTATCAGGTGAGTTAATGTAAAAAAAACTGATCTATCATAGAATGTTTAGGCATGAAGCCAGCTTGGGCTTAGTCTATAATTCAATTGTCTTGTGTCAACGTGAGCAGTCTGTTTCTAGTGATTCTGGTAAAACTTTTCTGAGTCTTATCGACTAATCTTATTGGTCTGTAGCATGAGGGGTCCACTTTATTCCCCTTATTAAAAATGGGAACTGTAATAATTTTGGTCCAAGTTTTTGGTACTAGTACAGATTCTGAAATGATCCTGAAGATTTTATATAAACTTGGGATCCAGATGTCTAATAAGTTTAAAATGACATGTGTAGGCATCCCATTGGGGCCAGTGACTTTGTGTCTTGAAAAGGATTGTATTGCTTCATAAATTCCATATATGGAAAATTCCCTACTTAAGGGGTCCATTCAGAGTTCTTTATTAATGTACTCTTCCCCTTCTGCAGAAGAATCATAAAACAAATTTTATAATAGTCCACCCATCTCCTAGATTCAATATAAGCATAAAGGCCTTCAGAGTATTCTCCAGTGCCCTTAGCTACAATTCACCAAAATTTCCTGGTATCCCATTCCCAAATAGTTCTCTCAAATTCTCTTCATATTGCTCTTCTATATTTTTCTCTATTATTTTTAATAAGTCAATTGTAATCTTTCCTTAAATTATTAAGTTATTTTTTTCATTCTCTCTACTTGGGACTTTTCTCACTAATCTTTTTATTGAGTTCTTTCTTGAGTATTTTGAGTTCTTTGTTATACCAAGGAGCATCCTTTCTCCTGTATATTTCTGTATCTTTGGAGACTATTTGTGCGATTTAGGAGATTAGAGTTTCAAAAGCTACAATGCATATTTAATACCCATCCATTTCATCAAGGGTTGTAAGGTTTTCTATTATCCCTCTATTGTCTAGTTTTTTTCTTAAAATTCTTACTCTCAGTTAAGTCCTTCTCAATAAATTGCTTTCATCTTCATACATACATTCAGATCTCTTTATATATTTGATACATTCAGCATCAACTAATTTATCTTCAAATCCTGATATTTTCTATGATACCAAGTTAAAATCCTCGTCCATAGATTCAGTTGTAGTTATTACTTTCCCACTACTAATTGACTTCCTCATAGCATTCTTGAATGGGAGTCAATCCTCCGCTATATTTTCCAGAACTAAGTATCTTTTTGATTTTTGTACCATACATCTCCAAGAATGTGAGTTTAGCAGGATGTTTGGGGAAGGTGTATCTTTACTATCACTATAAATGCAAATACCCAAATAATCTAATTCATGTACCTTGGCTATTAATGGCTCATATATTTCATAACTGTTCACCCATATGGTGATTTGTCAGTTTGATTCCCATCTTACTGCCTTCTTCATTGATGGTGCCAGATGTGACAGTTTCAATATACTCTGCAGGATTTTACCTACTCTTGTTTTTATGTTTCTTGTGTTCTCATTCTTTAACTGTTTTAGATGAAAAATTGACAGAGGTTAAGGATTTCTGTTTCTTTTCTCCTTTTTGCTTGACTCATAGAATTCCAGAAATAAATCTATCATAGTAATTATTTTGTCCATTTCTATACCTAAGTGTCTCATTCTGGCCTTTTTAGTCCAAATTGTTTTTAAAATGAAATATTGATTTGATAGCAAATGCAGTAGTTTGGAGTCGGGTATGGGCCTAACCACACTTAGGTAGTCTTCCAATCCTTTATTATCCTCTGGGTCACAATATGCTCCTACCCCATGACATTTAAAAAGGCTTGATGATGTGGTCTATGACATATCATCTGAGAACAATTACCTAAGTGAATGAATGTGAAGATATTTATTTTATTTATTTATTGAAGATTCGGATGTACCTTTGAGTCAAGGACTCATTTACAAAGGTTCCACATCACAGGTATTACATACAAGGAGAGAGGGTTACATAGCAGTACAGTAGTACATAGTCAGGTATTACACAGGCAGTAGTTACAGAAGCCTTTATGGGGCTCTCAGAGGATACATAGGTCAGGCTTAGGCAGACAGGCAATAAGGCATAGTAGTGCAGGGCAACAGGCAACAAAAAAGGTGGTATAACAGAGCAGAGCTCAGCAAGAGGGTACTGCAACAAGGTAGGGTTACACAGAGGAGGAGCTGACCATAGCCTGGGTCTGCTGTTGGATGAGGTATTAGTCAAGGACAGTCACAAGGGTTTGAGGCCTGCAGGTGGATCTAAGAGTGGATTTGAAGGATCCTAGTCTGATTTCATTTGCAATTGGTGGGGGCAAACTATTCATCCAAGATGGAGCTCTGCAGCTGAAGGACCTCTGGTATAGGGAGGTACTGCAGTGGGGGACAGACAGTAGATGTTTTCCATAGCTCCTAGTGTGCTTTAGCGGTTGGACCGGCCTTATTAGTGGAGCAAGGCCAGAGGGGCAGGGTCCAAGGGCAAATTTATTTGCTAAGAGGCAAGTGTGGAACTTGAGCCTATTGTCTAGGTTATGCCAGTTGGTTGCATTGTATAGTGTACATGTATGGGTTAGCTGGTCACAGCCTAGGGTGAGCCGGCAGACTTTATTTAGGGAGACACATATTCTGTTAAGTGTCGAGGAGTTAGCCGCCCCATGGATGTCTAGGCCATAGTCAATTAGTGAGAGGACTGAGGAGGAGACAGCTAGCCTTAGGGCATTAGGGGTGAGGCAGTGCTTGAGGCGATACAGGAGCCCTAGCTGTACATTGAGGGAGGTCAAGAGGAGGTGGATATGCTGTTGGAATGTGAGTGCAGTGTCAAGTGTTAGGCCTAGATATTTGAAAGTGTCTACCTGGGCAAGGGTGGTTTGATTGGCAGTCCAAAGGTGAGGGAAAGTGCCCTTTTTGAGTTAGATGGATGGGAGAAGTACATAACCTTAGTCTTGGAATAGTTCAGGACAAGGCGGTGGGATGCAAACCATAGCTCTGCGGTGCTGAAGGAGGACTGGAGGGATAGGTGGAGCTTCAGCGGGTCAGTGTTGGATGTGTAGAGGATGGCATCATCAGCATATAGAAGAAGATTCACGGGGCAGGTCTTTGGGAGGGAATTTAGAAAGAGGCTGAAGAGTAGAGGACCCAGGACGGATCCTTGCGGGACACCCGAGAGGACAGGTAGGACACTGGAGACAGTGTCACCAATCCTTACCTGCTGAGAGCGGTTAGACAGGTAGTCAGAGAACCATCCCAGGGCGTCCAGGGAGAAACCCGTGCTAGCCAGAGTGGACAACAGGAGTGGATGACTGACATGTCGAATGCCTTGGTAAGATCTATGAAGACAGCCCCTGCGATATGCCCTCTATCTAGTGCCGAGTGGAGGTAAGAGGTGAGTTCCAGAAGGGCAGTGGTGGTGCTGTGGCCCTTCCAGAAACCATGTTGTTGCGGGATAAGCAGGTTGTATTTGTCTAGGTGGGCCATTAGTTGGTCAGAGACTATCCTCTCAAGGGCCTTGGATAGGGGAAGGAGAATGGAAATGGGTCGGTAGTTGTTTGTAAGGGCATGGTCACCACTTTTGAAGATGGGTGTGATATGGGCAGATTTCCAGCTGGAGGGGAATTTCCCTTGGCATAAGGAGCTATTTAAAATATGGGTGAGGGGGTCAAGCACTTCGGTGAGTGAGAGTCGAAGCAATTTCAGGTCTAGGGTGTCACTGCTATATCTGGAGTGACTTAGAGCCCGCCTGAGGTAGGGCTCTGGTCCCTGGGGGAGATGACACACAGGTGAAAGGGTGGTGTAGATGGGTGGAGGGGGTGCCAGTGGTAGGGTCAAAGAAGTTAGGTGGGAGAACCCGGCTAAGATTGGAGAAGACATCGTTAAAGGCATTGGCCGTGCGAGCTGGGTCTGAGGTAAGGCACCCATCAACCCTGAGCTGGCTGGGGGCAGAGTTGGTAGCTTTGCCATGCAGGTCATTGATGTTGTTCCAGAACTTTCATCCTGAGCCCCAGGAGTTGGTGAGTGAGTTCTGATAGTGCTCCGCTTTTGCTCTGCATAGGGCCCACGTACATTTGTTCCTAGCTTCTCTATACTTGTGCCTGTCAGCTGGCCGGTCAGTCTCATTGGAGAGGTGCCATAGGGAGTCTCTATTATGCATGAGATCTAGGAGGTGGTCATTGACCCATGGTACTGGGTTACCTTTTGCCACTCTTTTGGTGATAGGGGCGACTTTGTCACAGGTGTTGTTAAAGGCACGGATGAAGTGACTTAGGGCTAGGCCTGTGTCCAAGGTGTTCATGACAATGGACCAGTCCATCGACCTAAGATAAGTCTTTAGTTTGGCAAGTATTCCTGGGACAAGTTTGCTCTGGTAGAGAAGTCTTGGGGGGGTTTCGGGGTTTTTCCCGACCAATGGCAGAGAACCGGGGAGTGGTCACTAATGGCATCAGGGAGTACAGTAGTACTGAGGATTTTCTTGGGGCGATTGGTGAACACTAGGTCCAGTAGAGAGGAGGACCCAGTGTGCAGGTTTAGTCTAGTAGGGGATGCGACGAGCTGGGTAAGGTCCTGGGCAGTAGTGGCGTCTATGAGAGGTGCGGAAGCTTTCTCTATCCAATTGATGTTAAAATCGCCTAATACTATTTTCTCGGCTAGAGGTGAGAGAGTAGCCAGGTAGGATAGAACAGAGTGGAAAGCACGCATCTGGTCCCTGGGGGGGATATAGACTGGGGTGATGAGGAGTGAGGGGGGGGATTTTGATGTGCCTAGAGTGACTTTTACCGTGATAGTTTGAGGTCCGGGATGGAGTTCAGGGGTGGCAAGTAAATGGCCATGGAGGGCCTCTATAGTGCATACAGCACAGCCTCCACCTCATTTACCTTGCCGATCCACCCAGAAGAGGTTGTACCCTGGGAGGTTTATGTATGAGTCGGGGGTCAGGGGGGAGAGCCAGGTTTCTGTGAGGGCAATAATGTCCATTTGGTGTAGGTAGACCCAACCCTGGAAGGCGTCCCATTTTTTTAGAAGGCTGCAGACGTTAAGGGCAATAATGCATAGTCCTGAGGAGGGGCAGGGCCAGGGTTAGGGTGAACATTACCAGATGTGAGCAGGAGGAGGAGCAGGAATATCCTGCGAATGGGGTGCCATTTGCATGCCTTGCGTTGCCACGAGCTGCCACCCGAGGGCCCTGTAGGTGTGGGGAGTGAGGGGATGGGGAGGTTGGAGAGGAAGGGTGAGGCCAGTAAGAATGTGCAAGGCAAGTGGTCTGAGAATAGGAGTTGGAGACATGAGGAGGGCTTAAGTGTTGATCTGGGAAGAGACTCACACGCAGTCTCCCATGGGAAGGGTAGAAGAGGTGTGGGGCCTTGCAGTGTGGAGAGTACTGGTGCCTGGCAAGGTATCTGGAGGTAGATCAGAAGAAGAGTTAGTAAGGTATGCATTGCAAGATTCATTGTTTTAAGAAGCCTGCTGAAAGTAGCAGTGAGTCAGCTTATGTCCCTAGTGGAGGAACAGTATAAGCTGCTAATGAGGAAATGGGCTGATTGGTTGCTGAGCCCTTATAAAAGGGAGTGCTCACCAAGGGTGGTGGCGGGGGTGGTGGGGAGCCAACGCTTGTGTCGGTGGGGCCTCACAAGCTCTCCTGAGTCCCGCGTGTGGTGTGCTATGTCAGCGTACCTTGGCAAAAGTAGTCAGCGATGGGGGTGGGGGAAGGCAAGTCCAGGGCCCTCACGACCTCCAGCGTGGTTCGTCTCGTCGGAGCCGGAGTCCAGACCTGAGGAGAGAGGGAGAGGTACACCAGTTTAAGTACTTGTGGGGTGTTGGGGGCGGGGGTACTGCGAGCGTGTGGCGTTTTACGGGAAAAGTAAAAAATAACAATCCTTGAGGCACAAAACGAGTACAGCAGAGCTCCGAAGGGGGAAATAGAGCCTTTAAATAAAACCACAATACTTTTAGACTAATAAACGAGTACAGCAGAGCTCCGAAGGGGGAAATAGAGCCTTTAAATAAAACCACAATACTATATTGAAACTGAGTCCTCATCTTAACCCTCAAGGAAGCACTCAGCTCAAAAGTGATAAAAAAAAAATCAGCTTCTGAAGGCAGGCACAAAACATCTGTCATTCTTCCTGCTCATCCTTTATGTCAATCTCCTGCAAAATAAATAAATAAATAAATAACTAGATAGATAGATGGACAAATAAATACATAAAGAAACAAATAAACTAAGCAGTCTATCCTAACTTTTGCTTGTTCTAGTGGTTCTAATACTGCATCTTGTTGTCAGGTGGATCACAGAAAGGTTGGTGGATGCATGGAGCAGCTTCCCAGTGGAGGCGGTGCAGGAAAATATGGTATGGGAATTCAAAAACTCATGGGACAAGCATGGGGAACCATAGCATTAGGAAAAAAGGGTAAAGCTGGATATCAAGTATGGACTGTGATTGTTGCAGTGGATAGGGAACATGGGCAGGCTGGGTGGGCCAAGAGGTCCTTTTCTGCCGTTAGATTCTATATTTATATGATTCAGTCAACAGTCTTCTACACCACTCCAAACTGAATCTGGTAGTCATGAATGCAAGCAGCATACAAGAGAGTTGAGATCAGGCACAAGTTCAATTTCCAGTAATATCTGAATATATTTTACTGAGCAAGAGAATGATAAAAGGAGAACTGTGTGTTCACACTGTGGGCAGAGTCCCAGCCATGGTAAAAATGTTGATAAACTGAGAAAATGTCTTTGTAAATGCCTTCTGAAAAAGCATCCTGAGGTGGCTAATTTGGATAGCCTCTGCTGGTACTGTCTCTTCATGTCACTGCATACTGTATTTCAAAAAAGCAAAACCAGATTCGGATTCTGCTGATGGTGCTGGTAGCAGAGTCAGTCAGCAAGTGACCAAACACTAGCAAAATCTTCTTTCCAGTCCTTGCTCAAGTACTCTGACAGGCACAACACTAGGCACCTGACAAACCAGTTCAGATCATAAGAGAGCAAATTTTGAGTTTGTGGTGTCCCCCCCCACCACACACACACACAGCCAAAATCACTTGCATATGTCCACTCTGGAGTCAGTACCAGCAGCAAGGCTATGCCATATCAAAAGCCTACTCTCGGGGCACTAGGCAGGGGTGTCCTCTCTCCCCGCTACTATTCAACATATACCTAGAGCCCTTGTTTAGGGATGGCGGGTAATGTTAATATACGGAATTCAGGTGGGAGGAGTTAGGTACATTCTCGTTTATGGATGATATCTTATTATATTTAGAGAGCCCAAGTACCTCAATTCCTGCTGTCCTAGAAGAAATTGAGGAGTACTCTAAAGTATCCTATTATAAACTTAACCGAGAGAAAACGATGGTGATTCCCCTGAATCACAGAGTCAATAAAGCGGAATTAGCCCCCCTAGGCCTTACCTGGGAAATGAAGTCCATAGTTTAGTTAGGAATCAAGATCTTTAGGGATTCCAGAACTATATTGAGAAACAATATAGATAATCTCATTAAAACAATAACCAAGGACCTTGAGAGGTGGCGGTTACTTCCTATATCATTATGGGGTAGACTAAGTATAATTAAAATGAATCTATTGCCTAGGATATTATATCCCTTAGGAATGTAAAGTATGGTTCTATAGGTTGCGAGGTATGCTAAGCTCCTTTTTTGTGGAACAAAAAGAATGTCTGCAGGTCTTATTTCAAATTGACAGCACCCAAATTGAGGGGGGGCCTTGCAGCCCCCTCTTTCTTTTTATACTATATTGCACAACATTTGGGTAAGCTGTTCTACTGGCAGAAAGAGGTAGATCATACAGCATACTCTCCTTTCTGGTTACCCATCGAAAAACACCTGGCATTCCGTGAGAAATGCTCCCTGCGTGCCCTGCTATATGTCACTCCATCCCATATCCCCAAGTCTCTCAGAAATAATCCTATGGGTTGGTCGATGAAAGCCTCTCATCAGGCCCAAATATACCTCACAGTCAAGTGGTGTCAGTCTTCTGACCAACCAATTGTCGATAACCCACATTTCAAAATTGGCGGTGTACCAATACCCCGTGCTTTTTGGCCCTGGTTGAGTCAATGTAAAGCCTCAGAGATGTGGAGGGATGGAAAAGTGATTTCCCTGGCTCAATTACATGACTCTGCTAGTGCTGTAAGTAATGAATCTTTTAAACACCTCCAAGTCAGCAAGGCCCTAACCTCGTTTTCCCAGCTCTCCCCATTAATAGATATAGGGGAAAGGGATCCTATTGTACTCCTGCAGGTTGCTTCCCAACCGCATAAAATGTAATTTATATAAAATTCTTCAGGATTGGGACCATAGATTACCCTCGGGAATTTGCCTTTATTGGGTAAGGGAATTAGGTCTCCCTGAAGATGTTAACGTGTGGAGGAAACTTTGGATATCAATGTATAAATTTATTAAACAAGATAGACTCAGATTAGTCCATTACAATATTATGCATAATATGTATTTGACACCATCTAAGCTCTTTAAATATGGATCCTTGCACACATCAACATGCAACAGGTGTAAGGAGGACACTGGGTCACTTTATCATATGTTATGGCTGTGCCCACATATAAAGACATTTTGGCAATCTATTAACAATTCTTTGGACCCTATCCTTGGCTTGAGGGATTTATTTACGCTCGAAGTTTGTCTTATAAATTATTTCCCAATTGATACTCCAAAAAGTAGGAAAGTGCACATGACTCTTGTCACAGCAACTGCTAAGTTAACAATAATGAGGCACTGGACGGATGAAAAGCCACCTACAATCTTGGAATGGTTTCGTGAGTGTGTCTTGGCATTACAATTGGAAAGACATATTGCACTTGTACGAAACAGAGGCAAAACTTTTACTTCATCATGGGGAAGCTTAGAGGCCATCCTGACGATATGGAAATCCTAATGAAAATGGGACTTCAGTATATCTGTAACTCAAATGGTAGTAACGGTGTTTAGTCTGGGGGGTGGGGTAGTGGAAGATGTTTTTTTTCTTTTTTCTCTTTCTTCTGTGTTAAAAGTCTGCACCTGATGTTCTCAGTTGTACAAGATTGCTTGATATTGTTTACTTGGTGCTGAAATGTTAATAAAGCCTTTAAATTAAAAAAAAGCCCACTCTCACGATAAAGGAAGCATTTCAGGTCTGCACAAAGTTCTTGCCAACTCACCCCACAAGTGTTCCGATCACGCAGCTCATAGGTGGGATGATTGCAATGGATTTGTAACCTTATTCTCTTGCTGAAGACACTGGATTCCATAGACTACTACATTTTCCAACCTCAATACCACATGCCAATGCAAACTACTTTTTTCTTGTACAGTCGTGAAAAATTTCTATGAGGCATGTCACAGTCAAATGAAGTTGCTAAATCAGGCTGTGGGCAGGGTTTTCTATTGTGCATCTAATGTATGGATGAGTACAAACTTACTACATGCATATCTCTCACTCAAAGCACACTAGTGTTCACCTACACCAGTTGTACATGCTGGCATAACTGCTGTTGACTCCTCCTCCTCCTCTGGCCTTGGGTGTAGGAATACCCAATCACGCTGGATATCTACTTGTCTTAGTGTTGCAGTCCTTCCAAGTGAACATGCTGGTGTTAACAGTCTTACATCTTTGCAATAAATGCTTGACACCTCAATTAGGACAACAGGTTTGCTCTGTAGGTTCTTTATTATAGATAATGGGAAGGACATGGTAAAAACAGTTCATGATGGCCACTTCCAGGGGAACCATTACTTTGATCATACACTGAACCTTGTGATCACTGGTGCTCTCCAGAGCAGTGTGGATGCTTCTTAGATTGCGGATACTTCAGAAGACATCTGTAGCCATTTCCATTGTTCTGCTAAGGCAAACAGAGAGCTGCAAATTGTACAGGACCAGCTTGGTTTATCAAACCATCAGCTAATCCAAGATGTCAGTACACGATGGAACAGTACATTTTATATGTTGCAGCACTTTCTGAAACAAAAGCATGATCTACATGAGATATCAACTGAGCAGGCTACACCAGGATTGGAGAATGATTAAGGTAATGGTCCAAATTCTGTCTCCCTTTGAAAAATGCATCTGTGACTTAAAATCAAATACAGCTTCACTGAGTCACGTCATTCCAGCTGTCCATTTCCTCATGTCAACAATGGAGAGTTTCCAGGAGTGTAGCACTATGGACTTCTTTCCAGAACCTAACAAACAACTAATTGAACAGCTAACTAGGGATTTAAAATCATAGTTTTCATATATGACAATACTAGCCAAGGGCTCACAACAATGTTAGACCCAAGATTCAAACGTAAGGCACTGTGTCTGTCCATGCAGAGTCACAGAGTGAGTGAGTACCAGCAGTAACTGTGTAGTGAACTTGAGGGAGTCTTGAGAAGATGAACCAGTTCTGATCAGAGGATGATGCGGAGGGGGGCAGACAGTTCTGAAACAACTGGAGTGAGTGGTACTGGCAATCAAAGTGACAGTGGCATGCATGGTGGCATGCCACTGACAATGAAGTTGCCTGCTGATGCAAGAAGACACACTGAGTCAGCAACACAGGCCCAAGACACTGTGCCACCGGTTACAAAGGCACATCATTATGACTGGTCACTGTTCGCGAATTCTCTGCTGAACAAGCAGCAGTAGAGGACATGTTTTGTTGCAACATTCTGCTAAGCAGATTCTCATTAATTATTTGGATGAGCAAGCTGTGGACTTTAATGTTGACTCTCTTGCGTACTGGAACACCAAAAAGCAATCATCTCCTGCTTTGTCAAAGATAGCACGTAAACATCTTGAGCCCCCCCACCTCCCACCAACAAGCCTACCCTCAGAGCACCTTTTCAGCACTGCAGGAGATGTTTTTCAGCTACACTGTTCCTGTCTGCTGCCTGGACATGTGCAGCAGCTTCTTGTTATTTCGCTTGATATGCATCTGTGCAATTATTTTAAGCTAATATGGTATACTAGTCAGACTGACAATGTGTTACCACTGTCTGCCAGCTTTGAATACTGATTGACCACTATACTTGCTGATCTCTGCTGTTGATTTTACTGACAGTGATTCTGAATAACAATATCAAATGTGGTGGCCCTTGTCACTTTGAGCTTTGACTTATGTCTTTATGACCACTGCTGCTGATAAATGACAGTGATTTTGGAAAACTACTAAACATCTTTTTTTTTTTTGCAGTGTGACTTCTCCCATCCTGTTATAGCCAGGCACTGGGTTACAGAATGTACTTCTTATTATGCTGTTAACTTCCAGGCCAGACAGCGATCAAAATAAAAGTATGAAAAAGTCAAAATCAAACAAAGTATGAAAGTCTGAATATCTGCTACATTGTACAACTTAGTTTTGTTTTCATGTGTCAAAAACTAGCATAATTTTTCATTTTTAATTCCCTCCTCTGCATCCTGTACAACTATTTGCTTCAGTGATTCCCTCGTGGTCTCCAAAACAAATGTTGTCTTCATTTTTTTCAGTACACCTCTCAGGCAGAACAGAACATGTAAAGAAAACGTCTGATCTTTTTTTTTTTTTTATTCTTTGTTAACTGGGTAAGACCCACTGGGCACAAGTGCCTGTTTTCAGGGGTGACCTGGGAGCTTTAGGCTGGTTAAGAGACTTGCTCAGAGTCACACAGTATGCAAGTGGAGGTTGACAGAACCAGACCCAGGTCTGTTGAATCAAGCTCATTCGCTGCTCGTTGGACTAACATCTAGGCTATGCTGCCTGTCAATCTGTTAAAGGATAATACAGGTTACCTTTGTGCACTCTCCTGTTGGTACATATGCCCCTGATTAGAATCTCTGTATAATATATTTTTTATTACTGTATTTTTGCCATTTTGTCATTAAACCATACATTTAAAAAAGTGCTCTAAAACTTACATTTAGCAAGGCTGCTGGCAGCCATCTGGTGGGAGCCAGTTGCTTCCACACCTGGGATATGCTGATGTGCCCCTGCTAATCAGCACATGGGCCAGAGGGGGAATATTAGCATATCCCAGGTGAGGGAGTGAGTGGCTCCCATGAGATGACTGCTGGTGGGAGGCAGCCTAGCTAAATGGAAGTTTTTCAGTGTTTCTTTTTAAGTTGAAGTTTTAATACCAAAATGCAGTTAGAAAAAATGTTTTACATAGGAATGCTAATTGCAGGCATAAAAATGCACAGACAGGAAAGCACACAAAGTAACTGGTGTTTTTCTTTACACTTTGCTTATGCTGTTTGACTCTGCATCAGTATCGTGTGTTTTCACAACCTGTTTTCATTCAAACTACATTTATGATGTCTGACTCTGCCTCAGTGTAGTGTTTTTCACAACCTAGTATTACCCTGTACCCATGCTGATCAGAAGTAAGGATTAAGCCACTCGAAAGGATGGGTCTACGGTGGAATTAATCCATGGTTGGGGGGGTTGTGGGTCCAACCAACCAACCATGAATTAATTCCACTGTAGACCCATTCTTTCAAGTGGCTTAAAGAGCTAGTGTACTGCCTGGAAACTGCCTGCAATTAATTGTAACTTTTGGATGTAGTCAGCTATCATTTCTTATATCTCAAGTATTTTTTCTTTTCTGTTTGCTAATTAGAAGATTTTCCATCTGGCAGTACTGTGGTGATATGTGGAGTAGCACTCTGTCTGGAGGGGAAAAAAAGTCAGTTCTCTTCCTCTCACTACATCGACACTGAGACCACACTGACTATGACATCACTAGTAACCAATGAGAACCATTTCTTCCTGCCAGGTTTCACTTTCACATGAGGCAGCAGTGACTGTCTCTGGCTGGTTACTAATGATGTCACTATTTCCTGCATTTTGATTGGTAGATTGTGAGAGTCACTACTCAGACTGCAAGGAATGTGGTGTCTCAAGGTGTTTGGTCTCATTTGTGACGATGTAGTGGGAGGAACAGAACTGACTTTTTTTTTCCTCCAGACAGAGTGTTACTCCACACATCACCCCAGTACTGCCAGGTGGAAAATCTTCTAATTAACAAACAGAAAAGAAAAAATACTTGAGATATAAGAAATGATAGCTGACTACATCCAAAAGTTACAATTAATTGCAGGCAGTTTCCAGGCAGTACGCTAGCTCTTTAAGCCACTTGAAAGAATGGGTCTACAGTGGAATTAATTCATGGTTGGTTGGTTGGACCCACTCAGCCTTCAGACTAGTATTGTTAGTCTGTTTCTTTGATTTCTTTTTGTTTCTCTCAATTTATTTTTCTTTTCACCCATTGAAGTATCCTTTCTCTTTGATTTTGCTTCGTTTATCTCAGTGTCTGTTACTTTTGCTTTTGGTTATAGAAGCTGCATGCTCATCTTTACCACTGTGTATTCACCAACACAAGGCTAGGCCAGATAATGTTATTCAGTCATCCACAATGCATTGCTCCCACAGTTGTTTAGAAAGCAGTAGATCAGAAGGGATAGTAACAGTATGTAAATGATCACTTCTAAATAAATATTGTTGCAGCATAATTAACAGTATATGTGGAGTTCAAATGTACAATCTTTAGTAGCTCATGAACTTCTGTCGTAGTTACAACATAGAACAATCTTGAAAATGTCAAAACCCCTGTGCCAGGAAAAATCTTAGCAAATACAAGCTGGAACAACTACAAACTATTTACATATTGCTTTCACTTGTGTACTGCTTCTTGCCTGTAGTGGATTGCCAAGGTATTATATCACAAACCATGATCTACTATGGTATTAGAGCATGGTTTCTACTGTACCGCATGGTGTGTTTGCACCTATCTGAGTGCTTCATTTTGTTTTTCTTTTTTATGCCATGTTACAAAATGTATTATTTGTCTATGCTGGGGTATTTTTTTCACGTCTGCATCATTTTTATGTTTGCTTTGCACATGTGCAAGAAACATTATGTGACAGCTTAGGAGAGAAGCGGGGTATGGGAGGTGCGGCACTGAGGCAGCTGATGCCCCCACTGCATTCTGAGGCATGGCCATGTTTCCCCAATGTGGTGGCATGATGCTGCTGACACTAGTTCAGCAAGCGTGCCACCAAGTTGAAATGAATTAGCCGCTGAAATGAGGGAGCAACATATCATTGCAGGGTGTGCCTTGCCTGGTGTAACATTTCAACAAACATGGCAGATGGCGGTTCACAGTCCCTAGAAAACCAACTTTGGAGGTGCCCAATCCCCCTATCAGCATATGTGCCCCCTTTATTACTGTGGTCTGCTGAGGGGGTGCCCAATCCCCCTCGGCATCACGCCCCCAAACACAGACATGCTTGCCAACAGGGTGCCCAATACCCCTGTCAGCATGTTAACCCCCTCATTTTCCTGGCGCTGCCCCACCCAATTGTTTGCCACACTGGAAGCCCACCTCAGTGTGGCTAATATGACCCCCCCAAACAAATGTGTCACACTGGGAGCCCACCCCAATGTGGTCAAAACCTGTAAAAAAATGGAAAACGGTCCACGGTGAATTTTTAAATTTTTTTTTACCTGAAACAAAGGAAATGGTCCCTCGCTGTCGTGTCCCCTCTCCCAGCTTGCACCCACCCTCTGCACACCCTGCATCCCCACAACCCCCCTAGCTTCATACTTTCCTCCGGAGCCCAGAGTGACGATCTTCGGTGGACCGGGAACACGTCTGCACTCTTCAAAGCCAACCACAGAAATGCCGGTAAGCTGTATAATCACATAAATGTGTTTTTTCAACTTAGGTAAACATTGCAGCCATTTTTGAGACTTTTTGCTTGAAATATTCAATGTGGAGTTCTTGGGATCCCACCTTACGAATTCAGTCACTATCATTTCGTTATTTAGTCTCAAAAGGTGCGTGGAATCACCTTTTGGGACTGATTAACAAAATGACAGTGTCAGTGTTAATGAGGTGGGCTCCCAAAAAGCCTATGTTGCAAATTTGGTGGAAAAATTCCAAAAATGACTGTGTTACAACCGTGCATTGCATAGTTTCCACTCACGCTCATAACATCGCAAATTTGTAATATTTTCACTCCAGATTTTCAACATTGGCATTTTTTGACACCTCCTTATGAACAGTATAGCTGTCATTTTTCACATCCTGGCTGAAATGTGTTTTTGCACTTCCGGCGCACAATACCACGGTCACTGTGGGAAATCACTGTTCTGGACACATTAAAAAAATCACAGTGATTTTGTTCATGAGCAGAGGTCCTAAAATGCCTATGTTGAAAATTTGGTGACAAAAGTCCATAAAATGACTGTGCTATGAGCATGCATTGCACAGTTTCCATGCACCCTCGTAACTCCGCAAATTTGTAATATTTTCACTCCAGATTTTCAACATTGGCATTTTATCACACCTCCTTTTGAGCAGTACAGCTGTCATTTTTCACATCCTGGCCAAAATGTGTGTTTGCACATCTGGTGCACAAGGGTGCAGTCACTGTTAGAAATCAATGTTCGGGACAGATTACGAAAATCATAGTGTTCATGTGCAGAGGTCACAGAATGCCTATGTTAAAAATTTGGTGAGAACATTTCACAAAATGACTGTATTACAAGTGTGCATTGTGCAGTTTCCACGCACACTCGTAACTCCAATAATTTTTAATATTTTTACTCCAGATTGCCAGTGTTGCTATTTTATTCACGCCTCCTTATGAACACTACAGCTGTCATTTTTCACATCCTGCCCGAAATGTGGTTTCGCACATGTGGCGTACAATGGCACAGTTGCTGTGGGAAATCAGCATTTGGGGCAGATTAACAAAATCAAAGTGACACTGCTCATGAGTGGAGGTCCCAAAATGCCTGTGTTAAAAATTTGCTGAGAACATTTCCCAAAATGACTGTATTATGAGACTTTTTAATATTTTCACTTCAGATTTTCAACATTGGCATTTTTTCACACCTCCTTATGAACAGCTATAGCTGTCATTTTTAACACCCTGCCCAAACTGTGTTTTTACACATCTGGCGCAGAATGGCTTGGTCACTGTAGAAAATCAACATTCGAGACAGATTGACAAAATCGCAGTGCCACTGTTCAGGAGCAGATGTACCAAATACTTTCGTGAGGTGGGGGTCACAAAAAGGACATGTTGAAAAGCTGTAGTGAAAATACCAACAAATGCCCAGGGTGTTATGGTTTCTAACCATAACATCCCACCCTGTACAGACTGACAGGTGTCAGGGGTGTGTCTTTGGATTGTTGGCTGTAATGCTCATGCTATTACACCCCCATCCTGCAGCCAGTTACAGGCATCGAAGTGTGCCTTGGACTCTTCGGCCCTAGAGTTCACCCCATTCTCCTATACTGCACCCATTTCAGCATATGTCCTTATGGAATGGGGTGATTGTAAATCAGAACAGCCCAATGCACACCTCAACACTTGTCGTTGTCTGCAGAATAGGGTGAGGTGAAATGGAGTGATCGTTATGTGCGACGACCTAAAGGCATGCCCCAGTGCCTGTCCATCTCTGCAGGGTAGAGGTGGGGTTCGCGTTAAGTTCAATACTTCACTGTCATTCCAATTCTGCATCTGTCTAACTCCTACATTTCCAATGCTTATACCAGCAAGCAAACATCTGGCATTGACAAATGCTTGTTAATAAATGTGCTACATTATGGTCTAATACCATTATAGCTGAATACCTGAATATAACCGAATACCCTTGTATTTGTCAAATATTCGATGAATACACAATTCATGTATTTGTGCACTGCTACTCTTTACCTCCCCCTCCCCTAACCAAACTCACTACCCAGGATAGATCCTGCATAACCAAAGTTTCAAGGTTCTTTCAAGGCTCTTAATTTCAAAGATTTGCATAAAATCAAGTGATTATTAGAAACATAGACAATGATGGCAGAAAAAGACCAGAGGTCCACCCAGTCTGCCCAAGTTCCCTATAATCCCTGGAACCTATTGTTCCTCCAGGGTACTAACCCTCCATGTCCTCTCTCTGTTCTCCTCCTTGCATAATTATTGCATAATTTCACATTAAAATAATTGAATCATTTCAAATAACTGGCATCTGGCTTGACATTTCTCTAGATTGCGCTCACCAGATTGTCACCCTGTGTGCTAAACTCCACCCCTGACACAGTTCCCTGTACTTATACTGGGTATAGAATGGGAGAAGGCTACCACAGCCCATTATACCATTCCCCACATCATAATTATTTTTTCCTCTGATGTTTTGCATTTTTTCATTCTCGCGTATGCTTTCTTTTTATTTGCTATCATCTTGAGCACACTATTTGTACACCATCCTGGCCTTTTTCCCCTCTTGGTATACATTTTTTTATTGGGGATGTAACTATCTTACACCTGCCTCAATTTTGTCTTTAGTATGACCCACTTCTCACTGACAGTCTTCACTACGAATTCTTCTTCCCAATTCCATTTGCTCAGTTTCTGTTTTATTTTTGTAAAATCTTCTTTTACTATGCTTGAACCTTTTATATGTAACAGATGCTTTTTGACCACAAATTCGATAATATTGTGGTCACTTACTTAATGTTTCCCTTATTTTAATTTTATTAACCATTTCCTCCCTATTTGTTATAAGGTCCAAAATATTTCCTCCTCTTGCGGCTTTATAGAGTAGTTGAGATAGACTGATAATTTGTAACATTTCCACAAAGTGATGCATATTAGTAGTTTGTGTCATCTGGGTTGTTCATTTAATTTCTGAGTAATTAAAGTCTTCTCTTACAATTATATCCTCTTTTTCCTGCCATATGTTCAATTTTATTTTCAGTATTCTTATCTAAACCTCTATTTTTGTTTGGTGCCCTGTAATAAACTCCCAAATATAATTTGTTATCATTTGTTCCTTTTATTGTTAGCCATAGAGATTCTGTTATGGATTCCTCTAAATCCCTGTATACCATGCACTCCAGTGTGTTTCTTATAGAAACTGCTACTCCACCTCCCTTTTTAAGTGACCTATTTTTTGAATGAATGGCTTCTGTCAACTACTTAATTGGGAATAAATTGCCTGCAAACTGCAGGGAATAATCTCGATGGGCCCTTGGCCTACTTTTGTCCTATTAAACCTAAGTAAACCTAAATAATAATTTATAGCCATCAATCTCTTTATTCCAATCCAGTTTTTCTTCCCACCAAGTCTCTGATATCATACAAGTATCCACCCTTTCTTTTAATAGTAAAACCTCAAGTTCTGATTTCTTGTGAATATTTAAACTTCTTACATTTAATGACCATATTTTTATTTCTGCTGTTTTTTTTTCTCGTAGTTATATTATTATCCATGATGTTACTTATTGCGTTCCTCATACTTATTTCTACCGGATGTTCCCCTCTCCCCCTGTTTCTTAGTTTAAAGGAATGTCCACGTATCTCTTCAGTGCTAGACCCAATTTTCTGCTGCATTTCTTGCTAAGATGTATACCATCATGACAGAAGTATGACTGATCATTTACAAAATCTTCCCAGTATTTAATACAGCCAACTCCTTCCTGTAAAGTCCATTTTCTTAACCAGTTATTTATGTCCTTGATTTTCCCCATATTCAAGTCATTTTCTCTTGGAACTGGTAATATTTCAGAAAAGTACATCCCACAGTTGAGTTTTGTATCCTCTTTCAAAATATTTTCATATTCTTTCTTTATATCTGCAAAACCTTGCCCTCTGATGCTATTAATCCACAAGAGAACACTTATCATGGCATTGCCATCCCTTTTCTTCTCTATATTTTGTAACATTCTCTGCACATCCATAATCTTTGGCCCTGAAAATAGCTAGTTGTTACATCTTCCTTATTTATTTATTTATTTATTTATTTATTTTATTTATTTAGACAGCAGT
The DNA here is from genome assembly GCA_016271365.2 of Neoceratodus forsteri. Lineage (NCBI taxonomy): Eukaryota > Metazoa > Chordata > Ceratodontiformes > Ceratodontidae > Neoceratodus > Neoceratodus forsteri. The sequence goes on from CM028129.1 coordinate 34,468,859, forward strand.
TTGGAAAACCTTTGAGCCATAGGTTCATTTACAAAGGTACCTTGTCACATTTCCCCTGCATGTGTACCTATCGGTGTAGTTTGCAATTGAATCTCCTAAAATATATATATTTTTTTGTTTGCACTATTTGTTCAGATATTTCCATCTTGGCTGTTTTACAATAAACCCTTGTGTTATCCTTCATGGTGATGGCTAGTTCATCACCCATCTCTTCTGGACTTCTTAACTGTACCTGCTCATTTTCCATGTTTGCATTAATACTCATCACACCTGTGGACCCCCCTTTCTGATGACTGCATCCTTCTATCTGGAGTCTGTCCTCCTTCCTTATATAGTCCTCCACTGCACTATTGTCTCCTACCTCTATAATTGTTTTTTCACTGGTTTCATCCAGCAGAATTAGTGGTTCAAAACTATTATACAATTCTGCACTAAATCCAATCGCCCGTCTTCTAACTTTCCTAATTTGTCTGTTTTCTGTTGTCCATTCTCCTCCATTGTCAGGATCTCTACATCTCTTTTTCTGTTGTTCTTTCCTTGTTTCTGCCTACTAGCTGTAGTCAGAGAACTACCCTCAGTTTGTTGCAGCAATAAATGCTGCTGCATTGTAACCAACTGCATTTCTACTTCCACCAATTTTTGCTTAAGTTGTTTTATTAAACTACATTCCCCACATGTAAATACCAGGGCTTCATTTGCCACATTGGTGCTTATTTTGGTGCATAGGATACACCTTATGCCCAATTGTCCACCTTCCAGGTGAACTATATTAGTGTCCAGGTTTATTGCTCTTCACTGTACAAACTTTGTAAACAGTGTTTCAATGTTACTTACGCATCGGCTATTACTACTGATCTTTCTTGGGCCTTGTCCCTTCCTCCTCTTCTGACACTTCAGACACGTGCCGGCCTTGCTACATGTGTGTCTTAGCACATCTTGCGTACACCTCTGCATAGGGCCAAGTTTTATGTGAGTGAGACCTGGAAGTGCTATGGGTCACGTGATGCTCTCTCCCAACCTTGCAGCATGCTGCGGTGCTCCAATTACTGTTAAAACACAGTGTACACTCAGTACCCCTTCATCTAGTGCAGTCAGAGCTGCTAAAATAAGTTACTCTTGCTATTAGCTACTGGAAGCATTTTCTGTAACTCAGACACACAGACAGGCAATCAAGAAGTCCCTGGTGAGCTCTCAGACTACAGCTCCCAGGCTCCTTCCTGTCTCTACCCCCAAAAGGTATTTGCGCAAGTATCTATAATCAGCTGCAAGACATCTATTTGCTTCCTGTCCAAACTGTCTCACCCCAGCGAGGGGTCCCATAGCATAGGCACAAGATATTGCTGTACTGCAGCAAAGCTCATTTCCCCCTTCCTGCCAGATGTAAAATAATTACTAACATGGTTATGCCAGTTCTAAACTATGATGATATGGAAACATATAAGTTGATGGCAGAAAAAGATCGTCCATCTAGTTTGCCCATGGTACCCTGTCCTGTGCCCCCAGGCTTAGTGTCTATACTGGATATTGGTCAGCGGAACTTGCCCCCATATTCCCTGCCCTGATGTTGCCCTCCTGGGTGACTATAGAGCCCTTAACTCTGTTCCAGCTGAGACTGAAGCCATTAATGATCTCAGAAGCCCCCACCGCAGCTGGCAGGCTGTTCCACACATGAACCACTGTAGCTCTGTAAACTACAAACTCAGTGACTTGGTAGAGCAGAAATACAGTGAAGCCTGCCAGGATGAAATGCAGTGTCACAGGTTTACTCCATCTTCGGCAGTAATAACAAAGAAAACAAACTGTTTCTTCTAAAAAGTAAAAAAGTATTTACAACAGGCCTGAGCTATTATTCATCTTGTCCCAATCCAGTACCTCTTGCCACTGCTCTTACCGTTCACTCATTGTTTTATCCCAATCACCCTTTTCGGGTTTCTGTCCTGCACACCACACTCAATGTACCAACCAGCACTCTGTTACAAACTGCATCCTTGCCTCATTCTCCTGGATGCTTGAAGCTTGCATCACCCGGCAAAGCTCATCCTTGCAGAGAAGGCCACAGCCAGACACAATAACACATAAGGTTAAACTGCACTCTGGAGAAATAACAATGATCTCTGTAGTGGGCTATGACATATCCCTTATTTACATATATACAGTATATATACCTATATATAGGTATATATATAGACATAGACATAGACATAGACATAGAATTTGATGGCAGATAAGGACCGCTTGGCCCACCTAGTCTGCTCATTTTCCCAAAACTTTGGCATTTCTGCCCAAAACTTGCCAGGCGATGGCGTTCGGGGGCAAGTTCGCCCAAGTCCCATTGGTTAAGATATTAGATGAGCTGCATCACATCCAAAATGGATGGGTCATCTGGGGAGACCTGGCAGAGTCCCTCTTATGGTCTGGAGAGGGTAGCGGCAGCTTATCCTCAGAGGAGGAGTAGTAGTAGGAAAAGTCCCCTGCATCATCGTCTGAGGACAAATGCAGATGACCTTTGGATGAAGGTGTGGACAACGGGTGTCGACCATGGGTACTAGGGACCCCAGGTCATCACCTGATGATGGGCGATCTGGTGTCGAAGGTGGTCTCAGGGATCTCTGGGGCAAGGACTCCCTGGGTGGAGCTGGAGGCGGGAGACTTTTAGGGCTAGGGGACTGCTCTCTTGGTCTAGGCAGCAAATCCCCTTTTATGGTATTCTACCATCAAGTAAACAAAGCTTCTACATCCACCAATGGGATGACAGGCTGTGTTGGCGGTGGGGTAGAGACATTCGGGGCCCCTGGCGGCGGCCCTTACGGTGAGTCCGGTGTGATCGTCTGGTCTGCCGGCTCTTTGCTATCAGACGTTGGGACCGGTGGCACTGTTCCTCCTGGGGTTGTATCCCCCAGGGGTTGGACATCTGGCTCCTCAGGAGGAGGCAGGGATGAAGGGTTTCAACCTCGTTCTCGAGGCCCAGGCATCTGGTCCTCAGGCATGACCTACAGTCTGGTCCTTTGGAGCAGATGGCCACTTAGAAGGGGGTGTCTGGTCCTGTTCTGAGACTGACTCAGAAGGCCTCGAGGTCTGGGGTCCTTCTGATGTGGTCAACACCCTGTCACGAGGTGGTGGGTGCTTCTAATGGCACTCTGATTCCTGGTGTTTGCTGGTGTTGCCCAACCCATTCGACCTGTCGGATGATGCCGAGGCCTTACGGGCAGTAGACTCTGAATTGCCACCCAAAGAAGATGTCTGTCTGTCTGACTTAGACCCTAGCGACTACTTGTGGTGCCTTAAAGCCAGGGATACAGGGGCGGACGAACGCCCATGCCCAGAAGACTTCCTGTCATGCATCTGGGAAGAGATGAGAGTCTTCTTCACTGCAACCTTGTCAAAAGTCAGTGGGCCAGAGGGAGCAGATTCTGACCTCCTGCCAGAGGCAAAGAACATGGAGGTCTTGTGGGGGGACCTGGGGTGGGATTCTGACCATGCTCGATCCTTGTCCCTATGATGGTGCTTCCCGCCCGATTTCTGCTCTCTGGGGGAGGAATCCCTGGCTGAGGAAAGAAGAACTGTGTCCCAAATGGGTCCTCTGCATTGCGGCCACTTGCTGTTCCAGGAGGTATGCTTTTAATGTCTTGAGGCGGCAGATTCTAGTCTTCTTATTAAACTTCTGGCAATGCAGTCAGTTGTCTGGCTTGTGGCCTGGGTGTAGGCAGATAAGGCAAGCCGAATGGCAGTTTCTAGCCAGAATCTGCTTGTTGAACACGCACTTAAGACTTCCATGGATGAAGAAGACATGCACAAAATGAGAAAATGGCGAGGAGAAAAAATGCTAATAAACGATACTACGCGAAGAGCATGAAAATGGCAGTCGACTGCGAGAGAGGTGTCTGTAGAGCAGATACTAGCAGGTCGACAACAGGAAAAGAACTGACGTGGTGCTGGGGGACCGCCCCCTTTATACCATGCGGGACATCGGAGTGGGGTCAATGTCAGGGGGCAGTCCCCTGCCTTGGACTGCTAGCTAGTGCTATGTGGAATGTGGAATTACACTGGTGGAATTAGCGTAGGATGGCTATTCCGCTGACTGAATTTCTTCCAGAATTTCATTGGTTCTTCAGCGGAATTCCACCTACTATGATCTGTGGGAAAAAATTATTCCGCAACAATTTCCGCGGAAAATGTTGAGATCCGAGGAATAATATTCCACGGACAGCATTATTTACCCATTGAAAATCATTCTGCAACCATTTTTACTGTGGAATTTCAGCATTCCGTTTGTAGTGAAATTTGGTGGAATTTTGGCAGAATTTTGAAAATTCCACAGAATTTAGTTCCGCCAGAATTTGAAAATTCCGCACAGCACTACTGCTAGCTAGAAATGTTTCTGTGGGTCCTAGTGCCTGGTGGCATAGTCCTAATGGTTATCTGCTGCAAGAGCTCCCTCTCAAAGTAAGATCTCCCCTGCCTCCTCTCCTCCAAGGTATGCATATTGAGGTCTCCCAGTATCTCCTCATATGACTTTTGGTGCAGGCCCTGCACCATCTTAGTTGCCCTTCTTTGAACTGCCTCCACCCTGCTGTCTATGTCTTATGGAGCTGCGGCCTCCAGAACGGGACACAATATTCCCAATGACGCCTCACTAGTGATATGTAGAGTGGCATCACCACCTCCTTCCTTCTGCTAGTGAAGCCTTTCCATATACACCCCAACATCCCACTGGCTCTCCCCACAGCCTTGGCACATTGTTTGGCCACCTTTAGGTCATCAGATATAATTACTCCCAAATCCCTTTCCTTTTTAGTGACCATCAGTTTCTCTCACCTCCCCCAAACATGTAATTTTTCCCTGGGTTCTTGCACCCCAAATGCATGATTTTGCACTTTTCTGCATTGAATCTCAGCTGCCACACTCTGAACCATTCCTACAGTTTATCTATGTCCTCCCTTATGTTTGCCACCCCTTCTGGAGTGTCCACCGTGTTGCAGATATATATATATTTATGCAACAGGTGTGGACCCAAAATCCATTGCATAAATCATTATATTTTAGCTACTGTGTAAGTAAATATTGCTTATGTACACAGTAGCTACATCAGCAGGGTTTATGTACATAGTAGCTGTGTCACTGCCCTCCACCCACCTGCTAGTGTAACTTTACCATTTCTCATTTCTCAGTGCCACATACAGACTCCCTCCCTATGCTGTAACATCATGTAGCACAACACTTTAATTCAAACCCAAACACACTGTCATGTTCTGAAGTAAGACGTTTAGGATACTTCCCATTTTTACGTTCACTTGCGCGCATGCGCAAGGAACGTTTTGGGAGAGTAACACACTTTGGAGGTGTGCCTCTCCCTTGCAATCCACTGCTCAGTTGAGCAGGCATGGCAGTCCTGCACCAATGGGTGAGGGAGCAGTGTATGACAGCGGTGGACTTCGCTTCAAAGAAAACCACCGCTGTCATACAGAGCGTCACGCTGCCCCAGCGTCAAGGCACCCCCACAGCTTTGGTGCCACACTGGGAGCCCACCCAGCGTGGCAAACATCCCATTGTTTGGCCGACAGGTGCCCAATCCTCCTGGCCCTTGCCCCCAGCCATCTTTCTGCCACACTGGGAGCCCACCCAGCATGGCAAACGCCCAGCGCTTAGTAGCCGACGGGGCGCCTAATCCCCTGTCGGCTCCACAGTCCCCCAGCCATCTTCTCTGCCACACTGGGAGCCCACCCTAGTGTGGCAAATGTCCCGCATCATCAATTGTAAAAACCCTGTAAATTAAAAACTGTCCCATGCAGTCTCCCGCCCCCTCCCACAACCCGCACCCACCCACTGCGCACCCTGCCTACCCACACCACCTCACCCCATACTTACCTCCGAGCTCGGCGCGACGATCTTCGATGGACCAGGAACACGTCTGCACTCTTCAAAGCCGACCACGAACTGAGGAAATGCCAATAGCTGTATAATGGGCTAGATGGGGGGGGTTTCAACTTTATTGCATATCTCAGGCATTTTTTGGGATTTTTGCACCAAATTTTCAACATGGGGTTTTTGGGACCCCTTCTCATGAATGATGTCACTGTCATGGTGTTATTCGGGCCCGAAGGGTGATTCCGCAGTCAGTGCGCAGTCATTGCATGAAATCACCCTTCAGGGCCAAATAATGCCATGACAGTGACATCATTCATGAGAAGGGGTCCCAAAAACCCCATGTTGAAAATTTGGTGCAAAAATTCAAAAATTACTGTTTTATGAGTGTGCATTGCGCAGTTCCTACGCAGGCTTGTAAGTTCGTGAATTTTCAACATTTTCACTCCAGATTTTCAACATTGCCATTTTACCACACCTCCTTATGAGCAGTACAGCTGTCATTTTTCACATCCTGCCCAAAACGTGTTTCCACCCATGTAGCGCACAATGGCACAGTCAGTGTGTGAAATCAATGTATGGGATGCATTAAGAAAATCACAGTGACATTGTTCATTAGCAGAGGTCTTAAAATGGCTATGTTGAAAATTTGGTGAAAAAATTCCTAAAAATGACTGTTTTACGAGTGTTCATTGCACTGCTCCTATGCACGCTCGTTAATTTGCAAATGTTCAATATTTTCACTCCACATTTTCAACATTGCCATTTTACCACACCTTCTTATGAGCAGTGCAGCTGTCATTTTTCACATCGTGCCCAAAACGTGTTTCCGCCCATGAAGTGCACAATGGCACAGTCGGTGTGCGAACTCAGTATATGGGACACATTAAGAAAATCACAGTGTCACTGTTCATGAGCAGAGACCTTAAAATGGCTATGTTGAAAATTTGGTGAAAAAATTCCTACAAATAACTGTTTTACGAGCGTGCATTGTGCAGTTCCTACGCACGCTCGTAAGTTTGCGAATTTCCAATATTTTACTCAGATTTTCAACATTGCCATTTTACTACACCTCCTTATGAGCAGTACAGCTGTCATTTTTCACATCCTGCCCAAAATGTGTTTCTGCCCATGTAGTGCACAGTGCGAGTCGGTGTGCAAAATCAATGTATGGGACACAGTAAGAAAATCACAGTGACACTGTTCATTAGCAGAGGTTTTAAATGGCAATGTTGAAAATTTGGTGAAAATTCCTAAAAATGACTGTTTCTGAGCATCGTTGCACAGTGCCGAACCTGCGGCTGTGGGTTTACTGATTTTCCAGTTATTTCCCTCAGATTTTCAACATTGCCATTTTACCACACCTCCTCATGAGCAGTATAGCTGTCATGTTTCACATCCTGCCCAAAACATGTTTCCGCCCATGTAGCGCACAATGGTGCAGTCGGTGTGTGAAATCAATGTATGGGACATATCAAGAAAATCACAGTGACACTGTTCATGAGCAGAGGTCTTAAAATGGCTGTGTTGAAAATTTGGTGACAAAATTACTAAAAATGACTGTTTTACGAGTGTTCATTGCGCAGTTCCTATGCACGCTCGTAAGTTTGCGAGTTTTCAATATTTTCACTACAGATTTTCAACACTGCCATTTTACCACACCTCCTTATGAGCAGTGCAGCTGTCATTTTTCACATCTTGCCCAAAACGTGTTTCCACCTGGGCGTAGTACAATGGCACCATTCTCGCCAAAGTAACTCAGTGTATGGGACACATTAAGAAAATCACAGTGTCACTGTTCATGAGCAGAGGTCTTAAAATGGCTATGTTGAAAATTTGGTGAACAAATTCCTAAAAATAACTGTTTTACGAGCGTGCATTGTGCAGTTCCTATGCACGCTCGTAAGTTTGCGAATTTTCAATATTTTCACTCCAGATTTTCAACATTGCCATTTTACCACACCTCCTTATGAGCAGTACAGCTGTCATTTTTCACATCCTGTCCAAAACATGTTTCCGACCATGTAGTGCACAATGGCGCAGTCGGTGTGCAAAATCAATGTATGGGACACAGTAAGACAATCACAGTGACACTGTTCATTAGCAGAGGTTTTAAAATGCCAATGTTGAAAATTTGATGAAAAAATTCCTAACAATGACTGTTTTACGAGCGTGAGTTGCACAGCTCCCACGCACACTCGTAGGTTTGCGAATTTTCAATATTTCCACTCCAGATTTTCAACGTTGCCATTTTACCACACTTCCTTATGAGCAGTACAGCTGTCATTTTTCACATCCTGCCCAAAACATGTTTCTGCCTATGTAGCGCGCAATGGGGGTAACAAAAAGGTCATGCTGAAAATTTATTGTGCAAATACCAGCAATCGCACAGGGCATTAGGGTAAAGCACCATACATGCCAAACACCACTGCAAATACCTGCAAGCAAACGTTCGGCATTGACAAATGCTTGTTAAATCTGCTCCGGTCCGGCACAGCTGCATGCCTGCACTCTGACTCACATTCTCTCACAATGTTCACTACTAAAAACAATAAATGCTGCTGTGCCATTCCTCATCTTCGACTATCCTGCACTAAGCAACTGCATGCCACTGAAACTGCTACTACAGGAAAAAAAAACAGGCTCAAAATGTCTTTACCTTAAAGAGCTGCTGACACCTTCAGGAGAACTTTGACAAAACATAATATTTAGAAACAGTTCAGCTTGTATTCCACATTAGTTCTGTATTCTTCCTCCCTATTATTTATTACTGTTGTATATTGCATGAAACTAGGATTTTTGCTCGTGAAGAGTTGATCTATTCCTGTTGCTTTCTCCCTACCCGAGGTCATAATGCACTGCTTGTGACATCACAGTTACTCCCATGGCAACATATTTTGATGTCACAACACAGGATTATGACTTGAAGTAGGGAGTAAGCTAAAGAAGCAGATGAATGCTAAGGTATAAAGATCATGGGCCTGATTCTCAAAGGGGGCTGTATTCGATGCAAGCTGCGGCAAACAGCAGCTTGTGCCAAAGCCCCATACACGAGAGACCCTGCACCTGATTCAGGTACAGGAGGGGTCCCAGTGCCTATGTCCCCACACTTGCAGCAACCCCTCCCATGAGGCAAACACATGGCACACAGAAGGATTTGCCGTAAGCCCCTTTGCAGCAATGGTAGGCTGTTCCCCCGCCCCAATCCACATTGTGCCCCATAATGAATATACTTAAAAATCCCTCCCCTGATCCCGGATGTGCCCCACAATCTCAATATATATCTGACTCCCCCTACCCAGATCCTCCCTGTGCCCCACAATGGTAATAAATATCAAACTCCCCCACCCATATCCCTATTGTGCTGCACAAGTATGATTTGATAACCAAATCCTCGATGTCCCTGTCAGTATGGCACATAATTGAGACCCTCACATTGGTGGTCTAGTGCCCCCCACCCCAGTAGGTAGTGTTCCCCCATCCCTTGACAGAGCCAGTGACCGGAACAGCCGTGCTCACACCTCTGCTGCCGATCCCAGACTGAACAGTCACTGAGCGGCGGACTGTACAGGGTACACCTCATTGAAAATCAATGAATGTGTGCACATTAAAGTACATGCTTATTGACAGTTCAGTCAGGGATCAGCCACAGAAGTGTGAGGAGGGCTGTGCTGGTCCCTGGCTCTGTCTGGGGATGGGTGGGCCACTATATACTGGGGTGGGGGCCACTTGACCACCAATATGAGGGGCTCTGTTATTCGCCATACTGATGGGGACATCAAGGATATGGGCGGGGGGATTCTTCTATACAACTTATAACTGTGCAGTACAGCAGAGATCTGGGTGGGGGGAATCTTATATATGTTAACACTGTGAGGCACAGTGGGGATCGGAGGAGTCTTCTATATACATTGTAATTGTGGGCAGAATTGGGATCTGGGTGGGGGGATTCATATATAGATACAATTGTGAGGCACGTTCGGGGATTGAGGGGATTCTAATATGTATCCACTTGTGGAGCACATCAGTGATTGGGGAGGGGGGTCCGGTGGTACTTTTGCGACCAGCAACCCTCCTAGGTAAGATGTTTCTAAGTCCCCTTAGACCAGCCCTGGCTGGTCTAAGGGAACTTTTAATTTCTCCCACCAGGAAATATCTGTGAATTGCAAGTATGGGGCTGTGGCAGCTTGCGTCTGCTGCGTGGCCCCTAGCGCCATATAGCAGACCATTTCTAGGCGCAGGGATGGTGCAAGCCCTATTTAGGGCAGGCAGCCTGCATTAGATGCAGGCTGCTTCTGAGAATTGCTCCTGGCATATCTTTTGGTGCAAGGGGCACCTTGCGCCATTCTTTCTGGTGCAAGCCCCCTGCGCCATGCTGGAGACTTAGAGGATTGGGCCTCATGTATTCAAGCAAATGTCCTAAGTAATAAATAATGGCGAATATATATATATATATATATATATATATATATATATGGAATGCAAGCTGAATTGTACCTAAATATAATGTTTTACAAAGTTTTCTTTGAGGCATCAGCAGCTCTTTAAACACACATACCCACTTACAAACTGTCAGCTGCCAGCCTGTCAGCACACTAACTCGCAACCTGCAAATCCTTGGCCACCAACTTCAGCAGCAGAAAAAAAGCACTGTGCTGCTTTTTATCACACAAAATCAAGATCACTTGATCTGCTGGTTTTACTATCCAAGCACGTGAGTGCTTTCATTCACTAGAGGGCGGCCAGCCGTGGAGGAGGGAGGGTTGTGCCGGTCACATTCTCATAAGGAGATATGGGTGCTTGGGGGGAGGAGTGTGGGAGTATGATGCTGCCAGGGTACGGGGGTAGGAATGGAGTATTATAACCACTATGGTCATCTTACAAGATGGCAGCCAGCCGTGGAGGCAAGAGAGTTGTGCCAGTCACCCATCAGGGGTTTTATTTCCTTACGGTGATGAGTATAAGAAATTGTGGGTGCTGGGGGGCAGGAGGGTAGGGGAACAAGAAGAATCAGCATTTATATAGTGCTTTTCATACACAGTATCCCAAAGTGCTTTACAAGCAATGCTAGACTGGTAGTGAAGTGACTGAATGTGTGGTGACAGCCATATCGCACATCATCACCCACACACAGCCTGTATAATTGCATGAACCAGTTTATGCGAAGGGGAATGTTGGCCAGGACACCAGAAATGCTCCCTGCTCTCTATGAAGAGTACCCTGGGTTCTTTTACTTCCTGCCTGGACACCCACCAGGATGGGCAGAAGGGACCTCGGTTTAACGTCTCATCCGAAGGACAGCACACCCAGCAGTACAGCACCCCCCAATACTGCACTCAGATGCCAGCGATTTTTAGGTGCAAGTCCATCCCGGTGTGGGACGAGAACCCACAACCTTCTGGTCCAGAGGCGGATGTGTTACCAACTGAGCCAAGCTGACACCCTAGGGATACAAAGGATACACGATTTTACTTTTCTTTGAGCTGGGGAGAAGGGTTGGGGGGCAGGTTTTTTGTTTGTTTTTTACTACCAAGAAATGTACACTGTATTTATTAGAAAAGCACCTCTATTGGCCATGCTACAAAACTGGACCAATAGAATTCCTGCAGGTTACCATAAAATTATCTATTATATGCCTTATTTTAGTGTGCGCCTTCTTGGTGCACAGTACTGTATAGCTCCATAAGATTAAGTTATCTGTCAATGTCAGTGAAATATGGTAAGATTTTACATCGGGTAGCAATCAGCAACCAGCAGGGGAGGAAAGGAATTTGGTACTACTGCTCTGGATAAGTGTAGGGTGAATGGCAGGCACAATTACTGCGAAGGTTCGGAGCTGGATTTCCAAACTTTCACAGAAGTGAAAGTCTGACTTTCATGGAAATTCTGCCAGCAAATTTTTTTTGCACACCTCTAATCCTGCCAGCAATGCAACCAACCAGCCTGCCAGACATCCTGCCAGAAGTCACAGTACCAGTTATCCTGTCAGCCACCCCAGCAGCCAGCCCACCACCAGCCGGCAAGACAGACCTCAACCTGAGCCTCCTGCCAGTCAGCAAGCCCATCAAGGCAGCAATACCATAAGTCTAGCAAAGGTCAAGCTTGTCTGCTGCGATGGTAAATTTCTTTCATTGTTTTTCACAGTGATGATCCTCACTGTTGGTGGTAATTCTGTCATTGCACAGGACAGCCTCCACCTTGCTGTCAAGACATTCAAATACGTTTCTTTTTTTCCTTTTGTCTCCTTCTCGCTTCAGACAGCACACCAGATGCCACAGACTAAAGATGTGTCTTCTTTCACCACCACTTTATTTGGCACCGTTGTGCCAGTACATGGCATGGCAGGATATACCATGGTCATGTGATGTGTTTTGACCAGTGAGGTTACAGGATTTTCATATCCCATCATATAATGTTATCTCTCTCCTTTCTCAGGTAAACAGTGACACAGTGGCTATGCCAAGTCAGGCTAAATAGTGTCTTCTTTTTCCTTACAGGTGATAGGGGTATAGAATGAGCTTAATGGACAATTGATCTACCGTGCGGCCACAACAGTGACAATGTCAGGCTAAATTATTTTTTTTCTTCACAGATGGCATGCACTTGGAGTTGACAACATATATACTGTTAATGTAGTTAGTCACTCACAGTGTCCACATTAATACAGTGTTCATAATTTTTCTTTGTCTTCACAGATCACCCCCTCCTACTGTGCTATTTTTTTTTCACCCAGGAAGCAAGACTTCTCCTCCTTTACCTTCTGTGTCTGGGGAACCTCCATTCCATTCCATTGCAAGGACAGGCTATTACCAATGTCATACAGACATACATAGCTTCCAGCAGATTAGGCCTAACAGTCTAGCTTGTCTGCCTGACACAGCTCACTGTTAGTGCACAGTAGCTGCTCTACCTCCCCATTATTTTCCCCCCTTCCCTCCTCCCCACCCTGTACACCGCAAGTGTTCCCTATACCCCACCCCTACTTTGCCCCTGTGCCTGTCCCAACCCCTCTTGAAGCATCCCACAGTCCCCATTTTTACCAAATCATCTGGCAGTGCATTCCGGGGCACCATCACACTCTCTGAAATAATGACCCTTGCCTTCCCTCTGTACTGCCCCCTGCTAACTTTAGACTATGGCCTCTTATAGCACCCCCCTCAATTTGAGCAGATCTTCCTTCTTCCCTCTGTTACATAGAAACATCGAAGTTGATGGCAGATAAGGACCGCAAGGCCCATCCAGTCTGCCCATTTCTTTTTCAACTTTATGAATGTGCCATCGGCCTTTGCTCTGTCAATGGATTATCTATTCATACTCATCTGTATTACTCCCTTATGCCTATCCCATGCCTGTTTGAAGCCCTGCACTGTATTCCAATTTAAAACTTTTCCTGAGGCAGGCTGTTCCATTCATCCACCACCCTTTCTGTGAAAAAGAACTTCCTCACATTACCTCTTAATTGGTCTCCCTCTAATTTCATGCAGTGTTCTCTTGTCCTGCTATTTTTATGTTGCTTGCACGCATGTGCAAGAAACATAGTGCCATCATCCGAGTTTTTGGAGGTGTATCAGCCCGTCTTCCAATGCAGTCAGTGTGTTTGCAGGTGCGGCCCCAGTTCCCCAAAGAGTGCTGCAGCTGTCTATGACAGCTCCAAAATGCAGTGGCATACAGTTGAAAGGGAGAGCTCCGCTACAGTGAGCAGAGCTCCCCCCACGCACACATGTGCAAGCACATGTGCGTGCTGATCACGCTCCCCACGCACACACACTGTATGGCGGCCAGGGGTGCCCAATCCCCACGTCGGCTCAAAAGGCTGCCCCCCAAAGCTTTCCCGCGTGCCACGCTGGGAGCCCACCCCAGCGTGGCAAATCTTGTTTTGGCCAACAGGTGCCCAACTCGCGCGGCTCCACGCCCCAAAACAGCTTTTCCTGCTGCCATGCTGGGAGCCCACCCCAGCGTGCAAACGCCCCGTCGTGCTTCTTAAAAAACAAAACCTGTGAATAAAAAAGGTCCTCGTAGTCTCCCTGCCCCCTCCCACAACCCGCACTCCACCCACTGCGCACCTGCCTCCCCACACCCCTCACCCGATACTTACCTCCAGAGCTCAGCGCGACGATCATCGGTGGACCGGGAACACGTCTGCACTCTTCAAAGCCGACCAGGAACTGAGGACATGCCGGTAAGCTGTATAATGGGATAGATAGGTTTTTTCAACTTTGTTGCATATCTCAGGCATTTTTGGGAATTGTGGCCCCAAATTTTCAACATGGGGTTTTTGGGACCCCTCCTCATGAATTCTTGCACTGTCATGGCGTCAATCGGGCCCGAAGGGTGATTTCACGGTCACTGCGCGAAATCACCTTTCAGGACTGATTAATGAAATGACACTGCCAGTGTTCATAAGGTGGGCTCTCAAAAAGCCTATGTTGAAAATTTGGTGAAAACATTCATAAAAATTACTGTTTTATGAGCGTGCGTTGCGCAGTTCCTACGCACGCTTGTAAGTTCGAGAATTTTCAATATTTTCACTCCAGATTTTCAACATTGACATTTTACCACACCTCCTTATGAGCAGTACAGCTGTCATTTTTCACATCCTGCCCAAAACGTGTTTCCACCCATGTAGCGCACAATGGCACAGTCGGTGTGTGAACTCAATGTATGGGACACATTAAGAAAATCACAGTGACACTGTTCATTAGCAGAGGTCTTAAAATGGCTATGTTGAAAATTTGGTGAAAAAATTCCTAAAAATGACTGTTTTACGAGCGTGCGTTGTGCAGTTCCTACGCATGCTAGTAAATTCGCGAATTTTCAATATTTGCACTCCAATGACTTCCAAATACCTAAACAGCACATAGAAGCAAGCAATATTTGGCATTGACAAATGCTTGTTCTTATATTGAAACATGTTAGACTCTTTCACCTTGTTAATGCCCTTAAGGTGTTTGAATGTTTCAATCATATCACCTCTCTCCCTCCTTTGCCTTAGGGTATACATATTGAGCTCCGTTAATCTGTCCTCATATGTTTTCTGATGCAGTACTTGCACCATTTTGGTTGCCCTTCTCTGGACTGCCTCAATGTGGTTAATGTCCTTGTGAAGGTGTGGCCTCTAGTACTGCACACAGTACTCCAGATGGGGCCTAACCAGTGTCTTGTAAAGAGGGATTATTACTTTCCTCTTACGACTTGTGATACCCTACTAATACACCCCAACATCCCCCTAGCCTTACCTACTGCTTTAGTGGTCTGCTTGGATGATTTCAGATCATCTGTGATAATGATGTCCAAGTCTCTTTCTTCCCTTGTGACTGCCAGCAACTCTCCTCTCAGCCCATAGGTGGCTTCAGGGTTTCTCTTCTCTATGTGCATGATCTTGTACTTCTTTGCATTAAACCCCAGTTGCCACTTTTCTGACCATTTTGCCAGTTTATCCAAATCTCTTCTCATTCTGCCGACCCCATCTGGATCATCTACTCTGTTGCAGATCTTGGAGTCATCTGCAAACAGATAAACCTTACACTCCAGTCCATCTGCAATGTCACTGATGAAGATATTGAAGAGGACTGGCCCAAGGACTGATCCCTGAGGTACCCCACTTGTGACTTGCATCTCTTCTGACTGTATAACATTTACCACCACTCTGTTTTCTGCCCATCAGCCAGTTTGCCAGCCAGTTGACCAACTTCTGACCCACCCCGAGCCTACCCTGCTTATTAAACAATCTTCTTTGTGGAACAGTATCAAAGGCTTTGCTGAAGGTTGGTGACATCAACTGCTCCCCTTTGGTCCACCACTCTGGTTACCCAGTCAAAGAACTCTATGAGATTAGTTTGACAGGACCTTCCTGTTATAAACCCATGCTGTCTTGGATCCTGTGCTCCTATGGATTCCAGGTGTTGCACCATCCTTTCCTTAAGGAGTGCCTCCATAATCTTGCCCACTACTGAGGTAAGACTGACTGGTCTGTAATTCCCTGCTGCCACTCTTGTGGAGCAGGATCACATGAGCCCTTCTCCAGTCTTCTGGGACCTCTCCTGTGCTCAGAGACTCACTAAACAGTTCTGATAATGGCTCTGCTAGTTCCACCCTTAGCTCCTTTAGTAACCTAGGATGTATGCCATCAGGTCCCATTGCCTTGTCCACACTGAGCTTATTGAGCTCTTGTAGGACCCTTTCTTTTGTGAAGGGACTAGTGTACACCTGCCTCCCACCTGTGTCCATGGTGCTGAGTTGTGGGCCCTGACCTACCTTCTCTTCAGTAAATACTGAGCAGAAGTATCTATTTAGGATAGAGGCTTTTTCACAGTCCTCCTCCTCCTCCTCAGATGCCCCCTTACCCCTTTTGATCTTAGCAATACCCCCTCTGGACTTTCTCCATTCACTAATGTATCTATAGAAAGCCTTGTCACCTTCTTTTACTATTTGTGCTAGTGTTTCCTCGGTTTGGGTCTTTGCCCGCCTTACTGCCTTCCCTGCTTCCCTTAGGGAAGTTTGGTATGCCTCCCTATCTTCATCCCACTGTGTTCCCTTATATTTCCTGAAGGCCAGACTTTTGGCTCTGGCCTTTTCTGCTACTGTTTTTGAGAACCAAAGTGGTTTCCTTCTTTTGCACTTCCTTTTCTCTCTCTAACACAATGGGATGTTGCTTCAAGTATTGTATCCTTAATGCTTGCCCACTTTGCCTGTACCCCTGACCTGTATTTCTTTTTACCAGGGCTAGCTTAACTCTGTTGGCCATCTTATCAAAGTCAGCTCCTCTGAGTCCCATATTTTTGCCTTAGAATGGGATGATTTACTTCTAGTGGCCAAATTGAACCATTCCATGTGATGGCCACTGGCCCCCAGGTGACCTTCTACCTAGAGATCTGTGATCCTTTCCCTGTTAGTCAGGTATTTGAAGGTCTCTGTCATATCCCCAATATCCAGTTTGTCCTCCAGAGAGTACATGTTCAGCTCTCTAAATCTATCCTCATATGACAACCTTTCCAGATCACTAATCATCCTCGTCTCTCTTCTCTGGACTTTTTCCAGCAGTGTGGTGTCCTTTTTCAGGCAGGGGTGCCAGAACTGCCCACAGTACACCAGATGCAGCCTCACCAGTGAGGTGTACAGCGGAAGTATAACCTCCCTTCTCCTGAATGATACCCCTCGGCAATAAACTCAAGCATTTTGTTTTCCTTAGCCGCTGCTCTCCAGCACTGCTCTGAGTGGTTCCCTTCAGCATCAGTCATCACCTGTAGATTCTTTGCCATCATTACAACAGTCAGCGGCACCCCCGAAAGTGGTAGCTATACCTAGGGTTCCTAACACCTATGTGCAGAATGCTACATTTGTGTGTGTTAAACAAATAACTGCCACGTGTGGGCCCAACTTTCCAGCCTCTCCAGGTCATCCTGTAATGCCCTCTTTCCCACCTCGCTATCTACCACTGCCCCCAAATTTAGTATCACCAGCGAATAAACTCATTTTTAGAGCTTTCAGTGTTGCTGGCCCCGTTCTGTGGAATTCTCTTTCTCCATCAGTAAGTGAGGTCACTTCAGCTAAGGCATTCAAAGCCTGCCTCAAGACCTTTTTATTCGACCAGGCATTCCCAGAAACTGTCTTTTGGGTGCTGCTTTTTAGACATTCTGAAAGAATTGCCCCTTCAGGAATCTGCTGCTAAGTCAGTCCTCCCATTTTGGGCAGTCTGCTTTTTAATATGTTTAACTGATATGTTTTGTATTTTAATTATTGAGTTTTAACTGCTTTTCAATGTATATTGATTGTACGGTGCCCAGAGCTTCAGAGATTGGGTGTCTGAAAAATAAAATGTGCCTTGCCTTACCATTTTACTACCAATCTCCTCCCCGATGTTTGCAAAGAACACTTTAAAAAGGATAGGGTCTAAAACTGAACCCTGTGGGACCCTGCTGATGACCACTCTGGGTGTTGAGACTTTGCCCCCTACCACCACCTTCTGCTATCTATTCCTAAGCCAATTTGCTACCCAACCCAACAACTTATCTCCCAACCCCAGTTCCCTCAATTTCAAAGTTAGCCTTCCATGTGGGACCGAATCAAAAGCCTGGCTGAAGTCCAGGTATGGGACATCAACCGGCTTATCTCCATCTAGTGACTGTGTCACCCAGTCGAAAAATTTGGCCAGGTTTGTTTGACATGATTTTCCAGGACAAACCCATGTTGGTTTTCACCCTGGAAACCATTTATCTCCAGGAACTCCACCATCCATTCTTTCAAGATGGCCTCTAACATTTCCCTACCATAGATGTCAGGATGACCAGCCTGTAGTTCCACGGATAGAAACATAGAAATTGGATGTGGCCTGGCTGGCAATCATGGCAGAGGTCTAATTGGGGAGCTCTGTGTGGATCCACAACAAACTTCAAATTTCCTGCCTTAAACCTGTTGCCAGCATAATTATTTTTCTACCCAGCACTCAGCTATAGAAACATAGAAACATAGATTTTGATGGCAGATTAAGGGCCACTTGGCCCACCCAGTTTGCCCATTTCCCTACCTATTGGATAAGCTGCAGATTCTAGTTAACCAACAACCTACTTCCTGCAACCCCCCACTATAATTGCCTTATGTCTGTCCAATGCATGTTTGAATTCGCCCACTGTTTTAGACCCCACAACCTCTCCAGGAAGGCGGTTCCACGCGTCCACCACTCTCTCCGTGAAAAAGAATTTCCTCACATTACCCCTGAGCTGTCCTCCCTCTAACTTTAAATCGTGCCCCTTTGTTCTTACACATCTCTTTTTCTGAAAGATGCCACCCTCCTGGACTTTGTTGATTCCCTTGAGGTACTTAAAAGTTTCTATCATGTCCCTCCCATCCCTCCTTTCATCAAGGGTATATATATTAAGCTCTCGGAGTCTCTCTTCATATGGTTTCTGATGTAGACCCTGGAACCATTTTAGTTGCCTTCCTCTGGACTGCTACCATCCTGTCTATGTCCTTGCATAGATGAGGTCTCCAAAACTGCATGCAGTACTCCAGATGGGGTCTCACCAACTGTCTGTACAGAGGGATAACCACTTCCTTTTTCTACTTGTGATGCCCCTCCCTATGCATCCCAATATCCCCCTGGCTCTCCTTACTGACTTCTCACATTGCTTACCCACCTTTAGGTCATCTGATATGACTACACCTAGATCCCTTTCCATTATTGTTGTTGTTAGAACCTCCCCTGCTATTATGTACTCTTCTCCTGGATTTTTATTTCCCAGGTGCATTACTTTGCACTTCTTTGCATTGATTCTAAGTTGCCATATGTCTGACCATTCCTCCAACCTTGCCAAGTCCCTTCTCATCCTTTCTACCCCCCCTTGTGTATCAACTCTGTTGCAGATCTTTGTGTCATCTGCAAAGAGGCATACCTTTCCTTCCAGACCCTCTGCAATGTCACCTATAAAGATGTTAAAGAGGACCGGGCCCAGTACTGAGCACTGAGGTACTCCACTAGTAACCCCCCCTTTCTTCAGAATGTGTTCCATTCACTATTACCTTCTGTGTCCTGTTGTGCAGCCAGTTTGCTACCCAGGCTACCACCCTGGGACCCACTCCAGGTTGGCTAACTTGATTATTAATCTTTTGTGTGGGACTGTGTCAAATGCCTTGCTAAAGTCTAGGTAGGCCATATCCACTGCCCCTCCCTGGTCTATTACTTTGGTCACCCAGTCAAAGAAATCGATTAGATTCGTCTGACATGACCTTCCTGCTGTGAATCCATGCTGCTTTGGATCCTGTGCCCCGCTGGTCTCTAGGTACTGAACAATTCTTTCTTTCAGAAGTGATTCCATCATTTTCCCCACCACTGAGGTCAAACTTACAGGTCTGTAGTTTCCTGCTTCTGTCTTGATCCCCTCTGAGCCAGGGACTTCAAATATGGCTAATGCCAGCTCCAATTACTTGACATTAGAGCATCTAATAAAGGCCTTCAAATGTGATCTAGGCACAAAAATGTAAGCTGGATTTGATAATCTTACCGCCCAGCTACAGCACCTCCAGCAGACCATGAATTCCGTGTCTGAAATGGTAGATGCCCGCGAGGAAAGACTTACTGAAGTAGAGGCCTGTGTCAGTGCCCAGGAGGACTGCTCTACTGCTACGTCAGCTGATTTGAGAAGGGCCTTGAAGGAAATTGGGGACTTAAGAGAGTTAATTGATTATCATGAGAACTGGGAGCGAAGAAATAATGTCAGTATTATTGGGCTCCATGAGGGTCCGGAAGGAAAGGACTGTATGACTTATATCCAAAACTGGCAAAGGCAGACATTGTCCTTAGCCCAGGACTGCAGCCTTGAAGTACAAAAGAGCTCATCGCTCACCTGGCATCAAACCCTAACCCAACCAGAGACTCTGACATTTATTAGTTAAATTCCTTTGCTACCAGGACTGCCAGTGAGTCCTAGATGCTGCCTGTAAAGCAGGTCCAATTATGATCAATAAGAACTGGGTCAGCATTTTTCCTGACTACTCAAGGGCTCTCCAGATCAGGCATCAGGCATTCAGTGAGGTCAAAAAGAAGCTCCATAACTTAAACTGCCCATTCTCACTGGTCTACCCTGCTCGGCTGGTGGTGCGGCCCCCGGGCAGACAACAAAGAGCCTTCAAAGACCCGAGAGCGGCGACTGAATTTCTTAGTGCATGGGGAGCAAACAGAAGCCCAGACAGAATCGGCGAGGATGCTGAAGATAATTGCTGAGGCAACCATTTTAATGGAGTTAAGCTAAGTAACTTAATAATATGTTTAGTTAGATGTACTCATGGAAGGGGGAGACTCTTTGGAGTGCAGATGCTTCTCGATCCACAACACCAGGTGGTGGCATATCATGGCGGACTGAGAGCTCTGCTGACTCTCCTCGTCTCCCACCCTGGGGATCTCAGGATGAGCTGGTTGTCTGTCAATTGATGGAAATTGGGCTAAAGATCTCCTTATTTTGGCCTATTTGTTGGGATACATGATTTATAAATATTCAGACTATGCAAGCTTGCTGTATCTATCCAATGGGGGGGGGGAGAGTTCCTACTACAAGATTCTGACCTTTATACCTTGTCTATACCTTGTGTGGGTCCTTTTGACTTGGTGTGGGTGACAACAAACTTTGTATGCTATAATAGAGTACTGCTAGTTACTTGTTGATTTATTTCCAAGTTGGTTTCTGGGGAAGGGGTTGGGGGTTCGGGGGGCAGCCTCTCGAGGCTGGACATTGCCTTTCCTGTGGACCTAGGAGAGTGAGACTCCCTGTTTATGATGTGTAGGGAAGAGCAATTAAGACAAGTCTGTGAACGCATGGAATAGGGGAATCAGGTGCTCTCGCCATTCACGGTGGAGCAGTAACCATGATCTCCCCAGTGGGGGTCTCTATTATCCCGCTACGGGTAAGAGGAGGGATTACCTCCTTACAAATTTTAGTTTCTATCACCAGGTTCTGGGCTTGGGGGGGGAGCCCGTCTGGCTCATCCACCCTCCCTCCCCGGGGATTTCGAACTGCAAGGCAGGAACTAAATACATATCTGTATTAGTTTATTTCGACTATAGTGGATCCCCAGCCCAATCCATGAGGAGAAGTGGGATGAGTGGCAAATGGTTTTGCTTAGGGGTTATTATTGGGGTCCTCTCTCTGCACACATTTCTTTTTAGGTAGGAGGGAGAGGACGGGGGATGTTGTGTTGCTGTTAACGGGGGGGAGTGTTATGTTGGAGTTAGTGAGGGGAACAGAAGTTAAAAGTTACTAGTTCATTTGTGGGGGGGGGAAGGTTTTGGGGTTTTCTGGTTGAAAATGTTAAAAAGGTTTGGACACCATGGGCAAGTTAAAGGCTTTATGATTAGAAAGGTTTCTTATATTTTCAGGATGGTCTATAAGATTATCTTTTTTCAATGTAGAGGATAGCTAACCTCAAATGTGTAACATGGAATGTTAATGGGCTGCGCACAGTTGTGAAGAGATAGTGGGTTTGGACCCAACTTAAAGGAATGAAAACAGACATAGCCCTTTTGCAAGAAATTCATAGCACTGCAGAAGAGACCTTGTCTTCTACCCAGTCGTGGGGTGGGTCATTTCTGGCAGTCCCCTTCACATCGAAGGCAAGGGGAGTAGCTGTTTGGATTCACCTGGCTTACCTCACAGGGTTATCTCCAAATGGGTTGATACTCAGGGAAGGTTTGTAATTGTGGAAGCTGAGGTTGGCGGGAAGGGACCTAACCCTGCTTTCGGTATATGGCCCGAACTATGATTCCCTGGACTTTTTTACACACCTACAAGTTACTTGGCACATTGTCAGGAGAATTTGCTAATCGGGGGAGATTTCAATATCTGTCTTGACCCTATGCTGGATCACTCTAAGAAGAGGGTTGGCCCTCTGCCACGGGGGAGGGTCTCGGGTCTGTGGGGGCTGGTTGAGGAAAGAGCTCTGGTCGAGGCCTGGAGACATTGCCATCCGGGCAAGAAGGTGTATTCCTTCTTTTCTCATGCTCACCAGGTTTATTCCAGGCTCAATTACATGTTTCTCTCCCCCTTTTTAGTAGGGGAGGACTTCAAGGCCTCTTATGGCCCAATGATTATATCCGACCATACCCCCTTGGAGGTGGATCTGCCCCTGGGATTCCCTATTTTGGCTCCCTCTCAGTGGAGGTTGGACCCGGTCCTGCTATTGGACTCTGATTACATCGACTTTATAAATAATAGGATTAGAGATTTTGTCTCTAACAGTTATAACAAAGGTTGTAGAGGTGGTAAGGGACCTGGTTGTAGAGGATCCCCTGACTGGGAGCGACCACAATACTGTCTGGTTTAAAATAAGCATGGGGGAGGGGGGGTGAGATCTAGGACACTGGCAGTGGACTTCAGGGGGGCAGACTTTGTGGGCATGGGAAATATTCTCAGGGATCACTTGAAGGGGATTACATCAATGACAAGTGTGGAAAGGAGATGGGAGGTCATAAAACAGGGACTTCATGAGGCAGTCAGGATCTGTGCTAAGTTGAAACGTAAGGGAGCAAGGTCACATAAACCATACTGGTGGTCCAGTGAGGTACAGGTAGCGGTCAGAGAAAAGAAGGCGGCCTACAAAACATATAAAACAACAAGAGGGGATAGGGATAAGGAAATGTACCATCTTGCATATAGAAAAGTCACCTGGATGGTGAGGGGAGCAAAGTCCAGTAAAGAGGAGCGGCTGGCACAGGGGATACATGGAGGGGAAAAGGGGTTCTTCTGGTACATTGGGGAGCGGAGAAAAACTAAGGGCCATCTCAGCAGATTGAGATCAGAAGGAGGGTGGGTGGAAGAGGCGAGGGACCAGGCAGAGGTATTTAATGAGTACTTTTCCTCTGTGTTCACTAGGGAGGAGGATGGGATATCTACAAAGCAAGACACGAGGGGGATAGAAGTGGCAGAGAGTGGGAACAGGGGAGCAACAGAAATGGAGTAAGAGGGAGGGAGAGATACCCCAGGGGTGTCACATCTGGATAAGGATAAAAAGGCCAGTAAGGTGGAGGGGACAGACGATGCTATCTCCACCAAAAGGCTGTGGTTAGCCCTCAAGGCCCTAAAGAAAGACAAATCTCCTGGGCCGGATGACATTCATCCGAGAGTACTATGGGAATTGGCGGACATACTGGCTGCACCCCTGGCGGAGCTCTTCAACAGGTCACTTGAGACAGGGAGGGTACCTAGGGATTGGCGAGAGGCACATGTGGTGCCAATCCATAAAGGGGGGTCGAGGGAAGTACCAGGTAACTATAGACCCATCAGTTTGACCTCGTGGTGGGAAAAATTAATGGAGAATACTAAAGGAATGATTGGGGATGTACTTGGAGGAGGTGGGAGGTCTGGATAGTTGGCAACATGGGTTTGTGCCAAGTAGATCATGTCAAACCAATCTTGTGGAGTTCTACAAATGGGTAACATCAGAACTGGACAGGGGAAAGCCTGTGGATGTATTATTCTTGGACTTCAGTAAGGCGTTTGACTCTGTCCCCCACAATGGTCTGGTGGAGAAACTGATGGGGTTAGGAGTAGGCCGTTTGATGGTCAGATGGATTGAAAACTGGCTAGCAGGATGCACCCAGAGAGTAGTGGTCTGTGGGGAGCTCTCGAACCCTAGAGAGGTTGGTAGTGGGGTACCGCAGGGCTCGGTCCTGGGTCCGATCCTGTTTAATGCATATATATCGGACATCAGGGAGGGTATAGGGTGTGAAATGAGTCTCTTCGATGATGACTCCAAGATGGGAGCAGTAGTTGAGGGACAAGCGGGGAGGTTGGCCCTGCAGGGGGACCTGGACACCCTGGAAAGCTGGGCTCACACATGGAAATTAGATTTCAATATCACCAAGTGCAAGGTGTTACATCTTGGGCGGGGAAACCCTAAACACATGTACACCCTGGGAAGGGAGGCACTGGAGACCTCAATAGGGTGAAAAAGACCTAGGGGTCATGGTGGATGCATGTATGAATAACTCTGAGCAGTACAGGAGAGCAGCTAGCAAGGCAAACAGGATGTTGGAATGCATCGTAAGGGGGATCACCTCTAGGAGCAAGGAAGTGATTCTGCCGCTGTACAATGGACTGGGTAGACCACACCTTGAGTACTGTGTACAGTACTGGAGACCACACTTGAAGAGGGACATACAGCTCCTGGAGACGGTACAGAGGAGGGCAACTAAGATGATACGAGGGTTAGGGGATTTGACGTATGAGGACAGACTTGAGGAGCTTTGCCTGTTTTCATTGGAGGAGAGGAGAGACAGGGGGGACATGATTGAGGTCTTCAAGTACTTCAAGGGAATAAATAGGGTAAATATGGAGGGATCTTAGACTAAAGCAGGAGGTATCACCAGTGGGCATGGTTTGAAGTTGGAAGGTGGAAGGGTGAGGGAAAGAGGAGGAGGTTTTTCACTGAGAGGGTGGTTGACCCTTGGAATGCACTGCCTGGTGAGCTGGTTCAGAGATCCACAGTGGAGGGCTTCAAGAGAGGGTGAGACAGACACAGAAAGTGGATGTATCAGATGATGGCCTGTCCCAGGGGGGTGGGGATGGATGATAGGGGTTTCTGGAACACAAGGGGGGGGAGGGCCTCGGCACCCAACTAGGGATCTGAGGTTCGAGCAGACTCGATAAACTGTAAGGCCTAATCTGCTGGCAAATAGTATGATAGTATGTTAGTATATCAGGTTTGTTTGGGATACCCATAAGACTTCTATAAAAAAGGTAAAACTATCTCATTCTCAGCAGTTAAGAAAAAAGAGGGAAAATAAGGTAGAAGCTGATTTGGAGTCCAAAATTCTCAACTTGGAAAGACAATATGGAAAACCCTTCCCCCTCTCACATTAAAGAATTAAAATCAATGAAGGGCCGTCTCAGCCAATCCTCTATTAGGAGGATAGAAAGGGACCTACTGGTCACCAAGTCATATTCTTACTTCGAAGGTAATTCAGCTGGTAAGTGGTTGGCCAACTTAGTAAAGAAAAAGAGGGCGGAGTGTACTGTATTGAAAATGGGCAGGGGGAGCGGTTCAGTCACTTATGACCTAGCCAAAATAAATATGGTCTACAGGGACTACTACACTGCCTTGTACACTTCCCAGGTACCGGTGGGTTCAGCTCCTTCTACTTTTCTTGCGGAGGAACTGATACTCCCAAGTCTGAGTGAATCTCAATGCCTATCCTTGGGTTACCCTATCTTAACCGAGGAGATAAAAAAAAAAGTGAACAAGCACATGAAGAGGGGAAGGGCTCCAGGTCCTGATGGCCTCCCTGCTGACTTTTATAGGGTCACTTGGGATTCATTGGGGGTCCTGTTGGGGGAGATGGTGAGGACGGTACTGGGGGAGGGTGTCCTTCCCGACTCACACTATTTGGCCATGATTATAGTCCTGTCTAAACCGGGGAAGGACCCAGAACAATGTGGATCGTACAGACCGATCTTTTTCATCAACTCTGATTATAAAATTATTGCCAGAGTCTTGGCAGTTAGGTTGGACCCTATGCTCCCTGAATTAATTCATAGGGACCAGGGTGGCATAGTGAAGGGATGCCAAGCCAAACACAATCTAAGGTGAGCAATGAATATTATCCATAGTTGGTCTGATGAGAGAGGCAAACAGAGGGGCCTGTTAGCCCCTGACACTGAAAAGGCATTTGACCGGGTGGAGTGGTCATTTATATTTGTGGTCCTGGAGAAATTTGCTTTGGGGAAGATATTTTTGGGATGGCTGAGATCACTCTACCACTCACCATGAGCTCAGATTCTCACTAGCAATACTTTATCCACTCCATTTTCCCTCCAACAGGGCACCAGGCAGGGTTGCCCAATTTCTCCACTTTTATATGTTTTGTGTAGTGAGGCCTTGGCAGCCACCATATGGGCCAATCCTAAAATAAAAGATTTTAATTTGGGTGAGAAGGACCAGGTCATGTCACTCTTTGCTGATGATGTAATTTTCTTTTTGGATAACCCAGGGGAGGCCCTACCTGAGTTGAGTGCAATTTTTTACCTCTACGGGCCTCTATCGGGTCACAAAATAAACTGGAGTAAAAGTGAGTGGCTCCTACTAGAAAGGGTTAAGTTACCAATCAACATAGCTGGGGTGGAGATTCCTCCCTCTGACCAGGTCAAATATCTGGGGATTATCTTACCGAGCAGATTATTGAAAGTGATTAATTAAATTATTCCCCCCTGTGCATAAACTTAAACAGCATTGTTTCAGGTGGAGGGCCCTTCCCCTGTCTTTAATAGGTAGAGTGAACATAATTAAGATGTCTGTCCTACCCAAGGTGCTTTTCTTGTTCCAAACAGTCCCTATTTCCCTGCCCCAAAAATATGTTAAATCTATTGAGGGGGTGATTACTCAGCTGTTGTGGCAGGGGAAGAGACCACATATACGTAAACAAGCCCTACGGCGAAGGCCTTCAGAGGGGGGGCTTGGGTATGCCACACATACAATATTACCTGGCTGTCCAACTGGCTCATGTCCAGGACATGTTGAGGTAGGATTCCTTTGGTCGACCCCAATGGCCTGAGTTGGAGTTGGGTGGTTCACTTCTCTTTACCACTCTATCTTGGTGAACTCATCCAATGTGGACAGGGGCCCAAGGGTATCAAACCCATGCACTAAGAACACTCTTAAGGTGTGGAAAAGTGCACATAAAATTTTAGGGGAGCAGAGTTATTTGGCCCCAGATATGACCCTTGAGGTTCTGGGGGAGGAAAGCAGGATGACGCCACAAGCCATCAGGGATCATTTGCATGTGTGGTCTAGGATGGGTCTCTTCAGACTTGATCAAGTTTGAAATGGGGGCAGGTGATTCCTTTTTTTGTACTGAAAAGAAAAGAAGATCTGAGTTCCTCTCACTTCTTTATCTTTATGTGGCTCAGGAACAGGCTGAAGAGGCTGTTGGGAGAAAGTGGAAATGAGGTAGGATTGCATTACTCCCCACTTGAAGAGCTTTTTCGAACATTTTCCAATATTGGGGCCTTCAAACCTTTGCGAAGGTGCTATAGATTATCAATAGGAACCCTAGCTAGCCCACTTGAGGAAATTAAAAATAAGTGGGATACAGACCTCTAGCCTGAAGGCATGACTGGGGGTGACTGGGCCCTAATTCAAAAAGATTTGCTTCATTGTTCTGTTAACAATAAGCTGAGGGGTATACAATATAATGTATTGATGAGAGCCTACTGTATCCCAGAAAGGGCGCATAGAATTGATTCTGATGCTTCTCAATACTGCACAAAATGCCAGGTCCAGGTGTGAACATTTTTCCACCAGGTGTGGAAGTGCCCTAGGATTCAACCCTTCTGGAGGAGCATTGTTGAGATCCTTTCCAGGGCCCACCATATAAATTTGAAAATGGACCCACTGGAGATTCTCCTGGGGCTCTTCAGCTTTGGAGGTCGATCCAGACAAGATGGGCATAGGTTCAAAAGACTGGGCTTCATGGTGGGCCTGAGGGAGGTGGCTATCCATTGCATGCACCCCCACCCTCCTACAGCTGCTTCCTGGCTTGAAGCACAGTTTAGAGTTATGAAATTTGAATGTACTCAGTACCTAGTGAGGGGACAAATGCACAAATATGAAGAAGTCTGGCTACCACTAGAAAAGGCTCTAGAAGAAGATTGGTTCCCTGTGTTTTAAACTCCTGATGGGGATCTGGAGCCACATATTCTCACTGGTGGAAAGCTATTGGGGGGCGGGAGTGAAGCTTTTCCTGGGAAGTTTGAAGGTTAAGGGCTGTTTTGTCTGTGGTCTCTTCACAGTCATGCAGTCACCCATATTGATGATTTTTGCCCAGACATGCATTCTTTTTATCTACAGTTTAATGGTAGAACTTTTTAAACTACCTTGATTTATTATGTCCCTGTGATTACACAGATCCTGCCATATATAATGTCTACCTGATAAACTTGTCTTTGTGTGTCCGATCTGTTAAATAAAGTTTACAAAAAAAAATAAACATAGAAACATAGAATTTGACAGCAGATAAGGACTACTTGGCCCACCTAGTCTGCCCATTTCCCTACCTAATGGAGAAGCTGCAGATCCTAGTTAACCAATGGCCTACTTCCTCCTACCCCCCACTAGAATGGCCTTATGTCTGTCCCATGCAT
This sequence comes from Neoceratodus forsteri, assembly GCA_016271365.2. Taxonomy (NCBI): domain Eukaryota; kingdom Metazoa; phylum Chordata; order Ceratodontiformes; family Ceratodontidae; genus Neoceratodus; species Neoceratodus forsteri. The sequence continues at coordinate 34,497,343 of CM028129.1, forward strand.
TCTTGAATTCCCCCATTGTTTAATTCCACTACCTCCTCAGGAAGGCTGCTCCATGTATCCACAACCCTCTCCATGAAAAAATACTTCCTCACATTACCTCTGAGCCATCCCCCCTCTATCTTCAAATTGTGGCCCCTTGTTCTTGCACATCTCTTTTTCTGAAAGATGCTTCCCTATTAGACTCTCTTGATTCCCTTGATGTACCTGAACATTTCTATCATATCCCCCGTCTCCCTCCTCTCCTTGACGGTATACATATTAAGCTCCTTTAATCTCTCTTTGCATGTCTTCTGGTGCAGACCCTGCTCCATTTTAGTTGCCCTCCTCTGGACAGCTGTCCATCCTGTCTATATCCTTGCGGATATGGAGTCTCATGTCAAACAAACTTGGTCATCCTGAGGTCCACTCTTGTGGAGGGGCACAACAAGCGCCAACTTCAAGTCTAGAGGATCCCATCCTGATTGGAAGGAAAAATTGAATAGTTTCATCCTTGGAGTTGCCAGGACATCTGCCAGTTCATTCAGAACCCTCGGGTGGATGCCATCTGGCCCTGGAGCTTTATCTATCCTCAAGGACTTGAGATCCTCCATACCTGGATCTCCCCATCTGTGAGAGCCCACCATGACCCCTTTCATGCTCCCTCCCTGAGGCAATGGCCCATCCCTTTCCCTAGTGAAGACTGAGCTGAAATAATCATTTAACACTTCAGCCTGCTCCATCCTCCCATCCATCCCCCTTCCTTAACCTTCTCATCTTCCCCTCACCCTTCCTCTGCTCCCTACCATAACTAAAGAATTCCTTCTCCCCTTCCCTGATCCCTCTTGCTAATCTAAGCTGTTTTTCCACCTTGGCCTTTCTAACCTTTCTGCTAACCTCCCTGGAAATCCTATGATACTCCTCAAACTCTGCCTCATTACAGGAACATTTGTACCTTCTAAATGCCAACCTCTTTTTCCTCACTTCCTCCTGTACTTCCCTTGTCCACAAGTAAGGTTTCCTGGCACTGGCCATCTTGTTTTGTGACCTAGCATAGGTTTTCGTGGCCTCCAGGATGCCTCGCTTCAGGATTTCCCACTGCCACTCCGTGTCCATCACGGTCCTGATTTTACTACTGTTTCCTGCATATGTCTGCCATCTTCCTGAAGTTTGCCCTTCTGAAGTCCACTACCATGGTCTTCATTTGGTTCCTATCTTTCCCCAAGTTCAAGGTAAAACACACCATGGAATGGTCACTACCAGCCAATGGGGCTTCCACCGCCAGATCTCCGACCTGCTCCCCATCCGCTAGGACCAGGTCCAGAATGTTTCCCTCCCTAGATGGTTCTTCATCCAGTTGTGTCAGGAACTCATCCTGGAGTGCACTGAGTACACTTTGCTCCTTTGCTGATGAAGACACCATGGAACTCCAGTCCATCCCTGGCATGTTACGGTAGGTTTCCTTTTAAAAATGTATTTTCTCTTTAAATTTTTGTTAATTTTGTTTTCCTTTCACAAGCACACTGCAACCCAGTGTGGAGCATACTACAGTCTAAATAATTTATATTTTGTTTTCACATCAGGTCTGTGATACATTCTGCTATCAAGATGAATTTCTCATACTTCTAAAGCAAGCAAACCATTGCCATCTTGTAATTTCTACCAGCTCATTGATGTGGTCAACATTGCCAACAAATGCTTGGACCTTGTCCTTCAGTGTTTATATGGTGTACAGTTGACATTTTTTTTCCAATTGTTTAACCAGGAGTGGCACACTAAGCTGAAAGCTTGTTTACAGGTGCGACCTGGAAGCACAGGGAAGTTAAGTGACTTGCTTAGGGTCATACAGTATGCAAGTGGGGCTGTGGGATTCAAACCCAGTTCTCCAGATTTGCAGCTCAGAACTTTAAACCCCTGCACTATACTGCCTTCCTATCTCATGTCCTTTGTATCAAGCAAAACAGTCCTCCAACTGATGCTGCAGCCTCATTGTGCTGTTTGCAGTTGTTACACATTGGGAAAATACCTGAAACACCACAAAATGAGAAGACAACAGTTACATAGTGACATACAACTACTGATAAGATTACAGAGAAAAGAAATAAAAAAAATAAAAATAAAACAAATACTTACCTACCCATGTTATGAAACAGGTTGAAATATGTTGGCATGACTCATGCAGCAACAAGATTCAGTCACCCTAGTGATAAATACCTGCAAAGAGAGAGAAACAGTGATAAAAGATGTTTAGAAATATAGCGGTTGTCAATACCCTCCCACCCCCACAACTCAAAAAAAGAAAAAAATACCTACCTTTGCTGGTATGCCATTACAAAACAAAGAAATACTTGACTTCAGGATCATTGTCCAGATCCAGTTGTTATACAGTACATTCACAAACTACAACAGCAGCAGCGGCATAACTCTGGGAGCATTTCTCATTTCTGGACATCCTGAGAATTTTCCAAGCCAAGAGAATTCACTTTCATTTTCCAGGCACTTTCTGCATTTCCTGCATCTTCTTTTTTTTTAAATATATATTTCATTGCATGTAATGATTACAAGTTATCTTGTAGTACAGTTAAAAGCTGGCATGGTACAGCAAATAAATGACATGAACCATTCACTTAAAAAGTAAAAAGAAAATATCCTTAAATTGGTTACTTACTCAGATGTTATATATAACCCAGTATTGAGATATTAACATAGAAACATAGAAGTTGATAGAAACATAGAAACATAGAATTTGACGGCAGATAAGGACCGCTTGACCCACCCAGTCTGCCCATTTCCCCTACTTAATGGATAAGCTGCAGATCCTAGTTAACCAGCAGCCTACTTATTCCAACCCCCACCCCCTAGAATTGCCTTATGACTGTCCCATGCGTGCTTGAATTCCACCGCTGTTTTTGACTCCACAACCTCCTCCGGAAGGCCGTTCCATGCATCCACAACCCTCTCTGTGAAAAATACTTCCTTAAATTACCTCTGAGCCACCCCCCATCTTCAAATTGTGCCCCTTGTTCTTGCACACCTCTTTTTGAAAGATGCTACCCTCTTGACTTTGTTGATTCCCTTGAGGTACTTGAAAGTTTCTGTCATGTCCCCCTCCTCCTTTCCTCGAGGCTATACATATTAAGCTCCTTAAGTATCTCTTCATATGTCTTCCGGTGCAGACCCTGCACCATTTTAGTGCCCATCTCTGGATAGCTTCCATCCTGTCTATGTCTTTAGGAGATTGGGTCTCCAGAACTGCACGCAGTACTCCAGATGGGGTCTCACCAGCTGTCTGTACAGAGGGATAATAACTTCCTGTTTTCTACTGCTGATGCCTCTCCCTATGCATCCCAGTATCCCCCCAGCCCTCCTTGCTGCCCTCTCACATTGCTTGCCCACCTTTAGGTCATCTGATATGACTACCCCCAGATCCCTTTACATTTTTGTTGTTGTTAGTATCTCACCCCCCATTGTGTACTCTTCCCCTTGGTATTTGTTTCCCAGGTGCATTACCTTGCACTTCTTAGCTTTGAATCTAAGCTGCCATACATTTGACCATTCCTCTAACCTTGCCAAGTCCCTTCTCATCCTTTCCACCCCACCTTGTGCATCATCTCTGTTGCAGATCTTTGTGTCATCTGCAAAGAGACATTATTTTCCTTCCAGTCCCTCTGCAATGTCACTTATAAAGACATTGAAGAGGACCGGTCCTAATACTGAACCCTGTGGTACCCCACTAGTAACCCCCCTTTCTTCATTGTGGACTCCATTTACTATTACTCTCTGTGTCCTATTCTCCAGCCAATTCTTTACCCAAGCTGTCATCTTGGGACCCACTCCCAGGCTGGCTAACTTGTATATTAATCTTTTGTGTGGGACTGTGTCAAATGCCTTGCTAAAGTCTAGGTAGGCCATGTCCACAGCCCCTCCCTGATCTACTACTTTGGTCACCCAGTCAAAGAAATATATCAGATTCGTCTGGCATGAACTTCCTGCTGTAAATCCATGCTGCCTTGGGTCCTGTGCCCCTCTGGCCTCTAGATACTCGACAATTCTTTCCTTCAGAAGTGATTCCATCATTTTCTCTATCACTGAGGTTAAACTAACAGGTCTGTAGTTTCCTGCTTCTGCCTTGCTCCCACTTTTGTGAAGGGGAATCACATCTGCCCTCCTCCAGTCCCCGGGACCACCCCATCCTCCTATGATTTGTTAAAGAGGGTAGTCAGTGGTGTCACTAGTTCTACCCTTAGTTCTTTTAGAATTCTGGGATGAATCGCGTCAGGCCCCATTGCTTTGTTCACTTTTATTTTTAAGAGTTCTTTCAGAACCCTTTCTTCTGTAAATGGGCTGGTATCAACTTCTGTATCCAGAGTGTTTCTACTGTTTGTTTTAGGTACCTCCCCCTCTTCATTTGTAAATACTGAGCAAAAATATTTGTTTAGTATCTCTGCTTTTCACAGTCACCCTCTGCCCACCCTCCCTCCCCTTTATTAAGCCTCACTATCCCTCCCTTGGTCTTCCTTTGCTCCTGATGTACCTATAAAGGTTTTATCCCCTTCTTAACTGAGTTGGCTATCTTTTCCTCAGTTTGGGCCTTTACTGTTCTGACTGCCTTCCCAGCTTCCTTTTGCTTTAACTGATACAGTTCTCTGTCCTGCTCCTTCTGTGATTCCTTGTACTTCCTGAATGCTTTTTTTTTCTCTTGAACCTTCACTGCCACTTCCTTTGAGAACCACAGTGGTTTCTTACATCTTTTTGTTTTGTTTATTTGCTTCACACAAAGGCTTGTTACCTCTGTGATGGCAGTTTTTATTATTCCCCATTGTTCTTCCACTACTCCTTCCTGCCCATTTGCTAGTGCATTCCTTAGGCACTCACCATTTTGGCAAAGTCAGCCCTCCTAAAGTCCAGTACTTTTGCCTTTGTATGGCTTGACTGTATTGCTGTGTTTATTGTGAACCATGCTGTTTGATGGTCGCTAGTTCCCAGATGGCTACCCACTTCTACTGATGGCAGATAAGGACTGACAGGCCCATCCAGTCTGCCCGTTTTCCTTACCTGCAATGGCTGCTGGTGCCGATAGTTTGCCACCTGCTTAAGCCATTTCTTCCTATCTCTATGGACCCCTTATTCCTGTCTCATGCATGTTTGAATCCTGCCACCATGGTTGCTCCCACCACCCCCTGGGGTAGGCTTTTCCATGCATCCACCACCCTCTCAGTGAGAAAGAACTTTATCCCATTTCCCCTTTATGTGGCTTCCATCTAATCTCATGCCATTACTCCTTGTTCTAATACTCCTTTTATACTGGAATATGTTTTCCCTTCCACCTTGTTTATGCCCTTAAGGTATTTGAATGTTTCAGTCATGTCCCTGCATTCCCACCTCTGTTCCAGTGTGTACATGCTGAGGTCTCTTAACCTATCCTTGTATATATTATGCTGTAGTTCCTGCACCATCTTAGTCACACTTCTTTGCACTGTCTTCATCCTATTTATATCCTTTCGAAGGTGCAGCCTCCAGAACTGCATGCAGTACTCTAGATGAGGCCTCCCAAATGTGTTATACAGTGGAACCATTAACTCTTTTCTGACTCATGATACCCCTTCCTATACAACCCATCACCCCACTGGCCTTCCCCACCACCTTTGTTGCCTGCTTTGGGGCCTTCAGGTCATCAGTGATGATGACCCCCAGATCTCTTTCCTCCTTGGTGACTGACAGCTGCTCTCCCTCTATCCTGTAGCTCTCTCCTAGATTTCTTCTCCCCACATGTGTGATCTTACATTTTTTTGCATTAACTTTCAGTTGCCACACTTCAGGCCATCTTTCCAACCTCTCCAGATCTCTTCTCATCTTTTCCACTCCTTGTGGTGTATCAACCCTGTTGCAGATTTTGGTGTCATCTGCTAACAGGCAAACCTTCTCCTCCAGTCCTTCTGCAATGTCGCTGATGAAGTCTTTGAAGAAGACTGGTCCCAAAACTGAACCCTGGAGCATGGGTGTAGGCAGGCATACTCCAAGCATTCCACGGTGTGCAATTTTATTTAAGGGGGTTAGCAAATAGGCTCTGAACTGCTTCCTTTTTCCATGTAAACTAGCAAAGAAAATACTGAACCTTTCTGTAATGTTATTCATCGGAGTCAAAACTAGAAGAACTAGTCACTAATACTCTCTTTGCATCCCAAGGACAATACAACTTTACAGGCTCTGGGCTGTTATGTGGGTGTTGTAGGGAACAATGCATGGCATTTGTGCATGGCAACAACCATTGTCATGAGATACAAAAGTTATGTTTATTGTGTCAAATGAGGCAACAAACATGGTCCTGGTGTACATTTGTGTATTGTCTAATTACATCTGACGGGGGGGGGGTAGCTCACTATAACAAAGGGGGGGGTGTAGCAGTGAGTCCACTTGGTGTGCAGATTTGAAATCCCTAGCTACACCCCTGCCCTGGGGTACTCTGCTTGTCACCTCCATTTCCTCTGACTGTGTTCCATTTTCTGCTTCCTGTCCCTCAGCCAGTAACTCACCCAGTTCACCACCTTGTGGCCCAACCCTGGACTACCCAGCTTATTTACCAACCTTCTATGGGGAACGGTATCGAAGGCTTTACTGAAATCTAGTTATACGACATCCATCGACCCAGCTTGTTCCACTACCTTTGTCACCCAGAACTCAATTAGATTCAACTAACTGGACCTTCCTGCTGTGAATTCATGTTGCCTCGGATCTTGTGCTCCTATAGATTCCAGATGTTCTACAATTCGTTCCTGAAGGAGTGTCTCCATGATCTTACCCACCACTGATGTGAGACTTACAAGCCTGTAGTTTCCAGCCTCCTATTGGTGCCGCTTTTGTGAAGAGGGACTATATTTGCTCTTTTCCAGTCCTTGGGGACTATGCCAGTATTTTGGGACTCAATGAACAGGACTACCAGTGGGGCTGCCAGCTCCATTTTTTGTTCTTTCAGCATCCTGGGATGTATGCCATCTGGAGCTACGGCTTTATTGACTTTGAGCTTCATGAGCTCTTTTAGTACCCTCTCCTCTGTAAAAGAACAGGTGTGACACCCCCATGCCTATTGTGTTTAAACGTGGTCCCTTCCCCTCCCCTTCCACTGTAAAATATTTGTTTAAAACTGACACATTGTCTTGATCTCCCTCTACGGTGTCTCCCTTATCGTCCCTGAGTTTAGTGATGCCCTCCTATCTCTTCTTCCCTTACTAATGTACCTGTAGAATGTCTCATCCCCTTTCCTAACTGACTGAGCTAACCTTTCTTCAGTTTGCACTTTCATGCTTCTTACAGCTCTCCCTGCCTCTCTTAGATAATTCTGGTACTCCTCCTTTTCTTCCTTCATTTGTGTCTCCTGATATTTTCAAAAAGCCACCCTTTTGGCTCTTACCATTTTTGCTACAGCCCTGGAGAACCAAAGTGGCTTCCACCTTCTCTTCCCTTTATTTCTCACCTTGACACATTGTTCAGTGACCTCAATAATGGCCTCCTTAATATGCACCCATTGTTCCTCAACTCCCCCCTCCTATCTTTTTCTGTTTCATGGTTTCTCTGACATTTTCTCCCATCTTACAAAAGTTGGTCCTTCTGAAATCCAAGATCTTTGCCTCTGTATGGGTTGTCTGCCTCCCTGTGTTGAGTTTGAACTGTAACATGAGGTGGTCGCTGGACCCCAGGTGACCTCCCCTTGGAGATCTGCTATTCTGTTCCCATTGATTAGGACCAGATCCAGGATTGCCCTTTGTCTGGTGGGCTCCCTCACCAATAGTCTGAGGCCCATCCCCTGTAGTGAGTCCACAACATCCTGGGTTCTTGCCAAGGCCTCTGCACCAGTCCACATCAGGCATGTTAAAATCTCCCATCAGCAGAACTTCTCCCGTTACCATCATATTATGTATGCTACCTAGCAGTATTTTGTCCCCATCTTCCCCCTGACCTGGGGGGTCTGTAGACTACCCCCGCCCCAGTTGCTATTCCATGTCCTGTCTTGATGGTGACCCATAAATCCTCTACCTCCTGCTCCTGTTTGACTTTTATTGTGGTTGATTTCATATTTTCTTGGCTACTCCTCCCCCTTTCCTGCCTAGTCTGTCCCTTCTGAACAAAGCATAACCTTGTATATTTATCTCTCAGCTGTGATTACTGGTGAACCACATCTTGGTTATGGCCACTATGTCCAGATCCTCCTCTGTCATTACTGCCACTAGGTCTGGGACCTTGTTAACCAGACTGTGGGCATTGGTGTACATGATTTTCCATGTGCTACTTGGTCCCTCCTTTTTGTGTGTTTGTCCTGTAGCCCATTTCTATCAGTTTTGGTGGCATCTACGTTTTGTTTATTTATTTATTTAGTTAGTTATGTATTCTCTTATTACAATACCTTTCAGCACAGAACAGCTCATTTACAAAGGTTCCACATGATTAAGGGAGGGTTTACACAAAGACAAGGGGGAAAAAACAGATTATTTACAATGTACATTAATAAGTCATTAATACAGAGCTGTTTGTAGTCAGAGTGGAGGGAGGCAGACGAGTAGTTAAGGAGAGGGGGAAAGGTGTTGCCAGGTGGCATTGCCATGTGTGAAGTGAGGTTAAGTGGAAATAAAAGGGGGGTGGGAGGGAAAGGAGAGAGGGAGTACAGGGTGGAAGGGAATGGTAGGATGGAGGTAATGGAGGCAGGGCGAGGGTGGGGAGAAGACAGTGGGGCAGGGGGAAGTCAACCAACGCAGGTTAAGTGGTGGCAAAGGGGAGAGCATGCTATAAGGAAGAGGAGGTGCTGGCAGGGTAAAGGGGGTGAGGAAAAGAGGCAGCCAGAGGCCTTGTCATCAAACCAGTAATACTATGGGTACATAGTAAGCAGGTAGTATGATTATATGGGGCAATCACAAGTGTTTTCATTCATAATGTACTGGTGAAGGAGACGTTTGAACTTAGTAGGATGAGGTGTATCAGTAAGATCACAGCCCAGACAATTCAGGCAAATTGGGGCTCTGTAGAGGAAGGATCATTGACACTGGGTGGTTCTGAACCTTGGTATGTGTAAGAGGTCTGAGTGAGAGGTCCAAGTATGGTGAGATTTTAGGGATCTGGGTAGAAGACTGGAGATGCCAGTTGTCAGGGTTCCTTGTAGCACCTTTTTTGCGAGTATGCATGAATGGTACTTGATTCTACCTTGTAGATTGAGCAGCCAACCTGTTTGCACATAGAGATCACAAGAGTGGGTGCAGGGCTCAACATTAGTGAGTAGTCTACAGGCTTTGTTCAGTGTTGTGTTTAGCCTTTTGAGAGATGTGACGGAGGCAGCGCCGTAAATAACCAAACCATAATGGATAATGGATAGGACCGAGCTATTGATAGCAAGTTTAAGTGCTTCAGGGGTCAGACTTCTTCAACGCCTAAATAACAGACCTAATTTTGCATTCGCTATTTTGGCAATGATCTCAATATGTGGTACATAACAGAGGTGATTGTCCAAGGTAACACCAAGGTGTTTGAACTGTAGAACTTGTTCAAGAGGGAGTTTCTGCTCCTATAGTGTCCCTCCCTCTCCTTTCTGTGTGTTTTTTTTTTCTGCTGCCCCTTTCCATTAGCTTTAATGGTATCCATGTTTTGACTTTCTGCTCCAATTGTGTCCCTTGGTGTACCGACCATAGAGTGACACTGCCACAGTGAAGAGCATCACAGTGACAGAATTCACCTGTAAGCATTGGGTCAGTGTGATGGTCCCCAGTGACACCAGCAGTGCATCTCCTGGTGTTTCACCCCCTCCATGAGACAACTCTGACTCTGAGTTGTATATTTAGAGACCGGGGGTGTGGGGCAGAGCCCCTCCACTTGTGGGGTTCATGGGGCACAGCCCCCAAAGAAAACATACCCACATCCCCGACAGTACAATGCTGACACTCGGCATTGTGTCTATCGCTGTCGGGGATGTCGGCAAAGTAGGTGTCGTCAGGCGACAGTAGAACTGTGTCCTTTTCCAGTATCTTGGGGCTATCAACAACATTGATATGTTACTGTCTACAATAGTATACTCCATGGTACTGTTATCCATCCAACATAGAGGTGTCGATAGGGAGAAGGGCAGGGGTAAATGGAGAAAGTGACAAAGGCAAGAAGGACAGGGATGGGGCAAAAAGGAGTAAGGCCATCAGGAAATGGAGGGTAATGAGTACCAATGCCCATAGTCTGGGCAACAAGCTCCCTGAGCTGGTGGCCTTGATGGAAGAGGATGCCTGGATATCCTAGTATTACAGAAACATGGTACACAGAGAACCATGACTGGGATGTTAACATACCAGGGTACATAACCTACAGGAGAGACAGGCAGGGGAGAAGAGGAGGAGGTAGCTCTCTATGTAAAGGAAGGGATAAAAGCAACTGAACAAAAGAGTAAACAGGGAGGAGAGGAGGCACTGTGGGTCACCTTGGAGACTGGAAATGGCACCACAATCCGCACAGGGGTTGTGTACAGACCCCCATGTCAGGGGGAAGGAATGGACAAGTATATGATAGAAGGCATTCTTAGAATGGCAGAGAAAGGGGAGATACTGTTGATGGGAGATCTGAATATGCCAGATGTTAACTAGAACACATTTGCTGTAGCCACATCCAAGAGCAGGGCCATTCTTGATGTCCTCCAGGTGGCAGGCCTCAGACAGCTAGTTTTGGAATCCACTAGTGAGGGAGCAATCTTAGATCTCGTACTCTCAAACGGGGGCAGTGAGAGGATCTCAGATATAGAAGTGGGTTGCCATCTGGGAACAAGTGACCATCAAACAGTGTGGTTCACATTAAACTCAGCTACAGAGTCAAGCCATACAAAAGTGAGGGTACTGGACTTCAGGAGGGCTGACTTTTGGCAAGATGGAGAGTGCCTCAGAAAAGCACTAGTAAACAGGCTAGAAGGAGGTGTGGAGCAACAATGGGAATCATCAAAACTGCCATCACAGAGGCAACAAGCCTTTGTGTGAAGCAAATAAACAAATCAAAATGAAAGAAAAAGCCACTATGGTTCTCAAAAGAGGTGGCTGTGAAAGTCAGGAAGAAAAAGATAGCATTCCGGAAGCATAAGGAAACACAGAAGGAGTAGGAAAGAAAGCTGCACCTGTTAAGGCAGAAGGAAGCAGGGAGGGAAGTCAGAATAGCAAAGACCCAAACTGAGGAAAGGATAGCAACTTCGCTAAGAAGGGGGATAAAACCTTTTATAGGTACATCAGCGAGCGTAGAAAGTCAAAGGGAGGGACAGTGAGGCTGAATAGAATGAACGGTGGGTGGGCAGAGGAGGACAGCGAAAAAGCAGGGATACTGAATGAATATTTCTGCTTAGTATTCACAAAAGAGGAGGGGGAAGTGCCTAATCCAATTAACAGAAGCACTCTTGATAGGGGGGTCGATCCCAGTCCTTTCACAGAAGAAAGGGTTCTGCAAGAACTCCTAAAACTGAAGGTGGACAAAGCAATGGGGCCTGATGGAATTCACCCCAGAATTCTAAAAAGAATTAAAGGAGGAACTAGTGAAACCACTGGCTACTCTTTTTAATAAATCATGGGAGGATGGTGTGGTACCGAGGACTGGAAGAAGTTGGATGATTCCCTTCACAAAAGTGGGACCAAGACAGAGGCAGGAAACTACAGACCTGTCAGTCTGACCTCTGTGGTAGGGAAAGTGATGGAGTCACTTGAAGGAAAGAATAGTTGAGTACTTAGAGGCCAGTGGGGCACAGGACCCAAGGCAGCATGGGTTCACAGTGGAAGGTCATGTCAGACTAATCTAATAGATTTCTTTGACTGGGTGACCAAAGTAGTAGACCAGGGAGGTGCTGTGACATGGCCTACCTGACTTTTAGCAAGGCATTTGACACAGTCCCACACAAAAGATTAGTAGTCAAATTAACCAGCCTGGGAGTGGGTCCTAGGGTGGTAGCCTGGGTAAAACATTGGCTGGACAACAGGACACAGAAGGTAATTGTAAATGGAGTCCACTCTGAAGAAAGAGGGGTTACTAGTGGGGTACCGTAAGGTTCAGTACTGGGTCCAGTCCTTTTTAATGTCTTCATAAGTGACATTGCAGAGGGACTGGAAGGAAAAGTATGCCTCTTTGCAGATGACACAAAGATCTGCAACAGGGTTGATACACAAGGTGGTGTGGAAAGGATGAGAAGGGACTTGGCAAGGTTGGAGGAATGGTCAGAAGTATGGCAGCTAGGATTCAATGCAAAGAAGTGCAAAATAATGCACTGGGAAACTAGAACCCAGGGGAAAAATACACAATTAGGGGGGAGGTAGTAACAACAACAAAAAAGGAAAGGGACCTGGGGATAATCATATCAGATGACCTTAAGGTTAGTAAGCAATGTGAGAAGGCAGTAGGGAGGGCTGGGGGGTATACTGGGATGTATAGGGAGAGGCATCAGCAGCAGAAAACAGGAAGTTGTTATCCCTCTGTACAGACAGTTGGTGAGACCCCATCTGGAGTACTGTGTCCAGTTCTGGAGACCCCATCTCTGCAAGGACATAGACAGGATAGAGGCAGTCCAGAGGAGGGCAACTAAAATGGTGCAGGGTCTGCAAGAGAAGCCGTATGAGGAGAGACTAAAGGATCTTAATATGTATACCCTTCAGGAAAGAAGGGAGAGGGGGGACATGATAGAAACTTTTAAGTACCTCAGTGGAACCAACAAAGTCCAAGAGGGTAGCATCTTTCAGAAAAAGAGACGTGCAAGAACAAGGGGACACAATTTAAAGATAGAGGAGGGGCGGTTCAGGGGCAATGTGAGGAAGTATTATTTCACAGAGGGTAGTGGATACATGGAACAGCCTTCTGAGGAGGTTGTGGTCTAAAACTGTGGGAGAATTCAAGAACGCATGGGACAGACATAAGGCAATTCTTGTGGGGGGTAGGGAAGAAATAGGCTGTTGGTTAACTAGGATCTGCGGCCTATACTGTAGGTAGGGAAATGGGCAGACTAGATGGGCCAAGCGGTCCTTATCTGCCATCAAAGTCTATGTTTCTATGTTTCTGTCTATACTAGTGGTTCTTAACTGTAGTAATTATGTTCTCTGTACATTTTTTTATGCTAGTTGTAATGTCTGTGTGACGTAATTGTGTTGTATTATGACATGTTCCTGTTACTATAGTAGTTGGTCTTGTTATTGCAACTGGCATACCTGTATGGTTTCCTGTGTCAACTATTGCACTGTCAGTGTACTGCACTTACCGGGTTGCCACTGAAAAAGGGACAGTCTTGTCTCAGTGGGCCTACCCAGTTACCAAAATTCAATAAATAAATAGACATTAATGGGAAGAAGTGCTGGTCAAATAATGAAAAAAGGAAACACTAGGCCCATTCCACTTTAGGTAATATGTGTTCTTTATTAGTATATTTCCAATATTTAAGAATGAATCATTTAGTAGCCATCAATGATGCTTAGACTATCATTAGTTCATTTTTTGAGAATGGTCTTTTATCATAATGTTCCAATAAAATGGCTTCATGTGTTTCTTTGGAAAAAGAAATCCATACTCTTCTTTAGCTAGGAACATACAAAAACACCAACAGATATAGGCCTCAAAGTCTATCACGTCTGCTTGATTGTGCAGATCACAGTTCAGACAACTGCTGCTGCCCCCCTTCCCCTTCTGTCGACAAAGTTTCCCCAAGCTGAGTTCACCACTCTGGTGAACTCCCCCCATGACTTATACCTTTCTATTGACCCTACCCCATTTTTAAACTCCCCACTGAATCCACAGAGATCAGCCCTTCAGACAGCGCATTCCATGCCACCACCTCCCTTTCCATGAACTAATGCTTCCTCATCTCCCTACTGAACCTACCCCCTCCAGCTTCAGACTATGTCCTCCCATGATCGTCTCACTTTTTAATCGAAATATACCCTCAGTACCAACTTTGCTTAGGCACTTCAAGTACTTAAAGGATTCAGTCTTATCACCCCTGTCCCTTCCAAACTCCAGGAGTACATGTTGAGCTCCCTCAGTCTATCCCCATAGGATTTCTCCCCCATTCCCCGGTCATCTTGGTTGCTGTCCTCTGGACCCCCTCCAAAAGCTTGATGTCCTTCTTTAATTATGAGCACCAGAATTGCACACAGTACTCCAAGTGAGGCCTCACAAATGACCTGTAGAGCGGCAAAATGACTTCCTCCCACCTAGAGGGGATCCCCCTAGCAATGCACCTCAACATTCTTTTGGCCTTTGACAATGCTTTTCTACACTTTAATGAGTGATTCATATTCCATGTGATGACCACTACCGGATCATTTTCCTCCACCGAGATAGATAACTGGTCTCAACCCAAATGGTAATTGCACTCTGGGTTTCTAGCTCCACAGTGCATGACTTTGCACTTCCTAGCATTGAAACCCAGCTGCCAAGTGTATGACCAGTGCTCAAGTCTTTCCAGATCCTCCTGGAGTACCCGTCTCTCTTTCACACTGTCCACCACCCCACCTGTCTTGGTATTGTCGAGGAACAGGCTCACCTTGCTCTTAACCCCTTCGACTATGTCAACTATGAAGACGTTATATAGCACTGGCCCCAGAACCTAGCCCTGTGGGGCCCCACTGATTACTGCTCTGGGTGTTGAGAGTTCCCTCCACACCACCCTTAACTGTCTGTTTCTCAGCCAGTTCTCTATCCATCTGACCATCTTTTACCCTGCCGCCATGTTCCTCAGTTTACTAATCTCCCATGTGGCACCGAGTCAAAGGAATTGCTGAAGTTCAGACACAGGACATCAACTGCCAAATTGCCATCCAGTGCCTTAGTCACCCAGTCAAAAAATTCAACCAGGTTTGTTTGACAGGACCTCCTTGGGAAGAACCCATGCTGCCAGTCATCCTGAAGGCCATTTTCTTTCAGGAAGGCCATCATCCTCTCCTTTAAGATAGTCTCCAGTAGTTTCACCACTATAGATGTGAGGCTGACCAGCCTGTAATTGCCCGGCTCATCCCTGGGTCTGCTCTTACGGACGGGCACCAGATGTGCATCCTCCAGTCTAGAGGCACACATCCTGTCTTCAGGGAGGTATTGAACAAGTCCATCAGAGGTGCTCCCAGGACCTCTTCCAGTTCTTTCAGGACTCTTGAATGTAATCCGTTCAGCCCTGGCACCTTGTCTATCTGCAAGGACTTAAGGCCTTCCAGCACTCTCTTCACAGGATCTCACCATCCATTATCCCCTCCCACCACCACTGCCTACTTGGTCATTCCGCTGTGGGATGGGTCCATCCCATTCCCTGGTTAATACTGAACAGAAGTACTCATTTAGTACCTCTGCCTGCTGAGACTCCTTCTCTGCCCACCCTCCATCTTTCCTAATCCTAGTGAACTGTTCCCTACAACTCCTCCACTCCCTGACTTACTTAAAGAATTCCTTTTCACCATCTCTCCACCAACTAGGTTTTCTTGACCTTGCCTTCTTACTACTAGTCTTCATGCAGGAGTTTGTGGCCTCTACCTGGCCCAACTTCAAGATAGCCCATTTTCGCTGGTATCCATGTCTGGGCTGATGGTGGCTACATGCCACCCAAAGTGTGGCTGCCATCTTACCAAAATCCACACTTTTGAAATTCACTGCCTGGTTTTGGTAAGTGTCCCCTCCTTTCCCAAATCAAGGGAGAATCACACTGTATGATGGTCAGCATCTCCGCCCACCAGACCTGTACAACACAGCCGCTCCAAATCATATGGTTAGAACCCACATTTTGTTCATTACAGTGCCAGCATGAGCGATCAGTTTTCATCCTAGCTCTGAAGAGCCTATAAGGTGTAAATGTGCTCTGTTTATAATCTTATATTGAATAATTTTATCCCTTGAGGTCTTGTAGTGGTTAACTGAGGCAAACATTTCCATCCAACGTCTTTCCGGTAGTATGGTGTTAAGATCATTGTTCCATTTTTATGTTTGCTTGCACGCATGCACAAGAAACATCTTGGGACAATAGGTCTTGCTGGAGGTGTGTGCCTGCCCTTGCCAATGCAGTTCTCAGTCTGCAGGGAGTGCCCGGTATGCACCAGTGGAGCTGAAAGCTGTATATGACAGCAGATTCAGAGCACTGGTCTTGACTTGAATGAAAAGGTCCGCTGCAATCAATGGTGGAAATGTGTCTGCAGTTTACCTACATGATGTGCTATGTTTTCCTTTTCTCAGAATCTCCCGCTGCGACACCGACACCCAACAGAGGACGCACCATTCGGTCTGTGGCTGTGCCATGGTTATCTGCGGCCAAGGGAGAAGACAGTGTGAGATAAACAGATATCCTTTTCCCCCCATTCACACATGTCACTTCCAGTTCTGCGGTCACCGACATCGGGACATCACTGTGCTGTGCTGTTGTTGTAGTTTAATGATTATATTATATTTTGCACATTACAATGGATGCTTCTTTACTGGTTCCTGACATTTGGCTTTCCTTATAGTTTCTAGCAATGCCATACAAGGCAAAATCCCCTATTCCTTAACAGTAATTAAGAAGAAATAAGCATTTGCAAATGGTTCAAGTATTTTCCAATAAATCATTTAGGTTGTGGTTCTCTTCATAGCTGGGCACTGAAAATAGTAGAGGGTTCTTACTATACCGAAGTTTTACCAACCTTTTACAAATTAACAGAAACCTATCGCTATGAGCATGCAACTTGAGCACCATTAAGGGTCAGATATTACAGCTTTACAGATCCCACGAGACTGGCAAGGGACAATTTGGAGTGTGCTGTACTTCAAAAAAACTAAAAAAAAAAAAGTTGCACATAATTTAATTTTGTTGGTTAATAGCTTTGTACCACTTCTTGGTGTGTAGGTAGGTCCAAGACATGATAACTATGATGACAGACCGATTTTTTTTTGTTACTGAATTTCGAGAATGTCTATATTGTATGCAACACTGAATGATTTACATTTCATATTGAAATATGAACTGACGTAAAAAATGTGAAACAGCACCACTGGTAAAATGAAGTAGATAAGCTTTGTATACTTCAAGATAAGTTTGGCAAAAGAATTCTTGACAAATTGCATACAAAAATAGTACAATAAAATTGTCGCAATATAAACATCATTGCATGATTGTTAACCGTTGTATGGCTCTGTTAATAAAGACTGACAAACACTTAGGGTTCATCAATTTCAAGATCACTGATAGACCATAAACAGTGCAACAGACAAGAAAACACTGTTTACCAGAAAACCTTACATGTCTGACCACCTTATGGGTTGCTACACAGGATGGGAACCACTGAAATGGTGGTGTTCTAAAACAGGAAATGCTACAACCTGCGTACACTCCACTCTTACTAAATGTACTGTATGTAGGCAGTGTGCGCTGGTTAGAGCACATGGCTGGAAACCAGACCAAGGTTCAAATCCCATCATAATCACTATTTCATTGTGTGACCCTGAGCAAATATGTTAGACTCTCCGTTCCCAGTCCAGCAGCATGGGTACAAAAACAGAACCTCACTGAAAAGGAGCTATTGCATCTCAGCTGTGTTATCCATGGCAAATTAATTGTGACAGAAGAAAAACTGTTCTTAGGTGAGCCTTTATATTGGGTATTGGATATCTCCCTCCATTACTGTAAATCGCTGTGATAACTACAAAGGCACGCATTAAATATACTGGCTGGATATTTAAAAGGGTTGCACATGGCGCAACAGTGTTGCACCATGCGCAACCCACTGATGCACCCTGGCGTGATATTCAAACAGAGATTGTGCCTGGCACAAATCCTGATGCACCGGAGTGCATCAGTAATGTACGCGGCACAGGTGGGGGGTGGTGCCCATGCATACTCCGCACATCCCTATATTCAGCCAAGGATGTGCTGAGTCCATGCGTGCGCAACCCCTACTTGCACTGCACACAGGTGAGCCGGAAAAAAGGAACAACAGCTGGCCACCCACAGGTGAGCTGCCATACTGCAGGGTACAACACGGCAGCTGCCATCTGTGGGTGGCCACCCGAGCTCCAGCTGCACCTCCGTGGCGGCACCCCCCATGCCCTATCGCGGCATCTGTGTAAATAAATAATGTCCTATATCCCTGGTGGTCCAGTGGACTGCTCACAGCCAATCACGGGCATTTGTATTAAAAAATAAGTCCAATATCCCTGGTGGTCCAGCAGTACCCCCCACCCGCCCACTGAGCCCCACTGCCCTTCCCCGGTCCAGTGGTTGGCGGCAGCACCCACCACCTGCTGCCCGCCACCTGACACGTAGGTAGGGCTGTACACCCATTGGTCCTGGCGTGAGCCAATGGGAGTGCAGCCCGTGCCCCACTACACAGTCAGATATGTGAATTCACATCTGGAATGTAGTAAACCATGAGCTACACCCATTGGCTCCACCTGTGAACCTACCCATCACTATGGTTCGATCAACGAGGCTGCAGGGAGGCGAGTGGTGGGTGCTGCCACCACGCCACTGACTGGGGGAGGCGGTGGGGCTCCAGTGGGTGGGTGGGAGGGCACGCTGGACCACCATGAATATTGGACTTTATTTTTTTAATACAAATGCCTGCGATCTGGCTGTGAGCAGTCCGCTGGACCACCAGGGAAATAGGATGTGAATATTTGTATACTTAAGCCCACGATCGGGCTGACAGTAGTCCACTGGACCCCCAGGGATATAGGATGTGCTTTATTATATACTTAAGCCCGTGATCAGGCATGTAGCGGTCCACTGGACCACCAGGGATATGGGACATTATTTAAATCTACATATGCCCGCGATCAGGCAGAGAGGCGCATTGCCGCTCTGTGCGGAAGTCGGTCCCGATGGCTGCTGCCTGGCAGGATGCCAGGCGCAAGTCACCAGAGATCAATGCACCTGCATGCAAATGGGCCATAATGACATGCAAATGGCCCCATTTGTGCCTTGCATACATTATGGCCCCATTTGCATGTGCACTTTTGAATATCGCGGTTGTTGCACATAGCGCAGGGGAACTTGCGCTAGCGCATCCCCCTGTTCCACTCTGGCCACTTGCGCTGGCACAGTGCCACTGTGCCATGTGCACTGCGGGTGGACAGGGTGTGATATTCAATGATGCTGTGCCATGGCGCAGCTCCATTGAATATCGCCCAGTCAATGCCCCTGCGCAGCCAAGTTGTGCTGCGCCCAAGCTTGCGCCAGAGCCTGGCACAGCCTGAATATCCAGGTCAAGGGATATATGAGGTGCTCTAACAAAATAGTGTATGCATTTAATTCACTGTGACATACAGTGTAAACTTTTGCTTAGTTTGGTACACGCAAAGGGCAAGAAGGCCACAAGGCTTCCTTGTCTTCTGCTTAAAATAATATGATTCCTGAAACTTTTTTAGCTTTAGCCCAGGTATGCACATTTTTGAGAATGATAATCCAAAGCAAGATTTCTCAGAATGTTATATGCCTAAGGAGTTTTTTGACAACTTAATCTCCTAAAAGGGAAATGTCCGCAATCACGTTCCAGTAGATGATTGTTAATGCTTTAAAGGTTTTGCCCACGATTCTTGTCTTGACCCAGATAAAGCAAATGCAGTGTCCTAGAATTTTTCCCCTTGGGTTATAGGATAGAAGACAATATTAAGTCATGGTATCTGTCAAATAATTAAGACTAAATTTACATAGGATGTGGTAGCTAACAGCATTTCATACTTCAAGTTGCTGGCTATACCTTTGTCTATAGATAAACAAAAATCAGTTGAAGTGCAGAATGTCTGTTTGTCAGTGTCCATACTTCAGTCTGTCCTGTGATGTCTCAATACCATAGTTTGCTCCTCAGCTTCCAACCTGTTCTCGAGTGTGTCGCAAGTCTTATGCTAGCAAAGATAACCAAATCTACAGAACATCTAACTGTAGCCTCCACCACAGAAAAATGTAATTTGCATATTTTTTTTAACTTGATTAATATTCATTAAATATTTGTGGATGCAAACCACTGTCCTGATGTATTTCTGTGCAGCTCTTCATTCACATAATCAAGGCCCTGTTTTTAATAAGCAACACTAACTGGGTCATAAATGTGCAGTGGCCAAATGACATGTATTATTGTACAGACGTATACAGGGTAAACTTCCAAAAGCAAACGGTAGTAAATCCAAAATTTCTAAGATGTGTTACATCCAAACATAACCCTTATTAAGCCAACTGGCATTACATGTAGCCCCAATGGAAAGGCTAAACTACTTGTGGGAAAACACTTAAAAGTCCTCCACTTCTTCCACCTAGACATGCGGAACAATACCACAGAAAAGAAGATCAGCAAACTGGATACTATGGATGGCTTACTGCCAATTGATCCAAAAGGTTTATTGTCTGATCTTTGACTAGGACCAGAAATAATATATATATCTATCTATATATATATATATATATCTACAGTATAATTTGTATATATAATATTTTTATGTAAATATGTGTGCTCCTCCTTCCCTAGTTGTTTTCTTTTCTTTCTTTTCTATTTTTTTTTTTTTTGCTTATAATTGAGGCTAAAATTTAAATCTTTGGTTGTCAACACAACCCACACCACTATTGTCTTGAACTGGCCCACATTACAAGGGCCTGTCTATCTTTTTACTCATCGGAAGCCCATACCTTTTATGGAACTGTATTATCCCCCTTCCCATTCTACACTAAGACTGTAACGCAATAATTAAATTCAAGTTATATATGGCGCACAGTGAACAGAAATGTCTTTCCAGAGTGTTGCAAGTCTGTACATTTTGATGTTTCCTGTGTTCCTACACCTTGACGGACAGGGTCTAGTTAGGGTTATCAAAGTGTTAAGAGGCATCCACACTAGAGCTGTTTCCCAAAATGTGGGGCGTGATTGTTGTATTCGCTTGGAGGTGGGAGAAGCTGCCATCCTTTACCCATGGTAACATACAGTCTTTCTGCTCTGAACTTTCCAGTTTCACTGCAGTAAGTACAAAATCATTGGGTGCCCCCCAGAGGGCTTGGGGTCTCTCTGGAGGTAGAGGGAAAGTGCAGATGTCTGGCAGTGCTCACCCCAGGACCATCCCCATAGAAAAGTGTTTAATTTTTCATCTTTCTATCTGACACGAGAGTCGATGAAGAGAGGAAAATCAAATACCCATATTATCATCTATAGCCACACCCCATCCCACCACATGAAAGCCACAGAGCCTTTCCATATACATGCATGAAAGCAATCTTGTCTTTGACATTTACTCAACAACTTGAAATTGTGTTCCACTTCTAAGGTATCCTTGTATCTTATACGCACACACACACACACACACGCACGCACACTTGTTTAAGTGTCCCGATGATGACAACACTATGGATTTTAGTATATGCTAGTTATCTGGCTATTAACAGTTTTTATAGCTTTACTAATTTCCATTAAGTCCAAAGCTTGGCAAAAAATGGATGGATTCCCCAGGAAGACCAGAATAGCTTAAGAAAAAATAGGACCTGTAACCCTAATTAGTGGTGTTTGATTTACATTGCATGCTCGAGACGCTTTCCAGCTAAAACTGTGTAAGTGTATTATGTTCACAAAACAAAAAAAAAACTTTCATTTAGATATTTACTTCAAGTGTAAAAAATGGCCAAGTTTTGTCCTGACTGATCACCCACAGGATTCGTTTTTAGCTTGTTTGTTTGTTTGTAGTCTAATGATGTTAGATAAAATAATGTTAATAGGCAAATAGCTACAGTGAGTAATTCAGTCATAATAAAGAAGATTGGAAACAGCACAATGTATTGACTTACTGCGTGTGAGCGAAATGAAGTCTGCACTTCACCCGGATACAAGATTAATTTTTGAATAGTTATTGGATGTTATTTATTCACCCACCAAAACAGTATCATGATTCTTTAGCAAGCTGTTTGCTTGTGCCCCCTCCCCCCACCACCATGTATCATCTGTAATGAGGTTAAACTTTGAACTAAGTAGAACAAGGCTTGTAAACAGAGAGGAATGGGACAGGAGTGAAACTCTATCCGTTGCCTTCCTTTAAATAGAAATCACATTTTAACCTGCATGTTTTGAGTACACAAAAAAAAAAGCTCCCTCGACTTTGTGGAAGGGCTAATCTTTAGGTTTCTGATTTTTTTAAGTTGAGACAGTCAAGAAGGAATGACGTTCTCTCTCTCTCGTTCATTAGTAGATGCATATGGTACTCTTCTTTGTCTACTGCTATAACCTTTTCTTGATGGAGTGGGTCAATTTTCTAAATGTTGTTCCTCTGTTTTCCATCAAGACCCATTTCAGATAAACAGGGACAAAACAGACAAAATGAAGTAGCTCATGCCTTTGCTGTTTATGACGTAGGTAACTGCATTTTCAATATAACTTTTCTAGCAGAGTTTAATCAAAATTCATGTGCCAAGATTTGTATTTCTGTCATGGTTAGCAGACCCTTACTACATCAGGCAGATTCCTTGGGTTAGGTGAGGTGGGCACTGCTGGTTCCCCCAACGAAGCTGGCTTTTTTTTTTGTTGCATTTATGATGAAAGTAGTCAAATGTGATGACGATGTCCCTCTCGTTCCCCATATTTGCAGGTCATTTCCTTGTCTGTGTCATTCCATTTTTCTTGCTCTATCCTTCTCTCAGACTGTCGGGACCGGTTAGCAGGCACCAAGTGCGGTGAGCTGAAAAGTGGCCTCCTGGAAAAGGAGCAGCTCCAGCAACAACTCTGCCCCTCCTGCCCCACCTGAGCCCTCGGCAACAGGCAGCCCTGATCCGAGGAGGGTGGGGGAGAGGGCTCCTTGAAACTACAAGTAAGGAACGAGAGCGAGAATCAACAGAGTAACATGACAGCTCCCACAACACCTAATGGGCTCCACCGATCTGCTGTACTATTGCAATTTTGGACAAAGTTTCCCACTGCAGATTTGATCTGGATTTTTCCTTTGGTATGCTTCTAGACTGATCTTGCTGCCCACAAATTAACATTTGCATTTTTGTGAACAATTACAATAAATAAATAATTCCTCTCCTTGTTGCCAATTTTTGCATTTAAAGTCAAATACCAGTTCTAGTTCATAACCTTGCTCCATTCTAAAATCCCAAATAGCATCAGTCAATAAAACTGCATATTTGAAGTGTTTTTTAACTACCAGTCCCTGCCTGCGTAAACCGGTGTTCCACATAGCACCACATAATAAACCACTCTGCTGATTCTTTACTTTGTAAATGGCTTTCAGACAGGAAGATATGCCAGAGTACTGCATGCTGCATTCAGAAACAAGCTACCTAGCTAGTTAACTAACTAACTGGGGGTAGTGGCTTTAGTTTGAGCAGAGCAGCAGTGCAGGGAAGGATTCAAGTCTTCAGCCAACCTGTACAGTGTCTGCTGCTACAGCCTTGAAGTGGGACTGAAAAAAAAAACAGTTAGTGCGCCTGTACAGGTCAGAGCAAATTGCCGTCAATGAGTGATTCGAGCTGTCAGAACTGGGCAGTGTGCAACGTATATGTTGCCAGCAAGATAGAGCCGGAGGGCAAAAGCAGCTCTTCAGTGTCAGGGAGACTGAGGAGGCAATCAACAGGAATGGTGCTGCCAATAACTGAGCTGACTGCAACTCCCTGGCACCCCTTTCTCTGCAACTGTCGCCAGTTCTAGACTCGTTCTACCTGTTACAGATAAAGCAGGGAATGACTTGCGAAACTTTGAAAGAAAGTTCCTAACTCACAGAGTTTCAAGAGCTGTAGTGGGGGGTATGCAGTTATATTTTGCATAGTATGTGCATATTCAATGTGTGCATGTCCTACGTATGATTTTGTTTACAAAACTGCTACATGTGTTATAAGAGTACCTTTTACAGGAGGTCTGAGACACTGCACATTTATTCTAATATAAGGAAATATTTTTCATAGCATCATAGACAAGTGTCGGCAGAAAAGGACATCCCTGGCCCATCGAGTCTGCCTATTTTTAAATATATATATATATATATATATATATTTGTAATATATATATATATTTTTAAATATATAATTCTTAGGTCAGGAATAAAAATGGCTTTGTGTATTAATGTGTAGTTGCGGAACATGTTAGCAAACAGGAGTTGCCATCTTTTGCTAAAAGAGATTTCCATTGACATGTTTTTCTTACCACACTTTTCAGTTATCTATTCCCATGACACAAACTAATCTGTATCTAAATTACATCAGGCAATCACCCCATGTCCTTTGAAAGGCAAGGATGTATTATGAAAAAAGTTCCACAGAACATCTGAAACTCACACTTGTTTTATAGGGCAGATGCAACATGAAATCAGCATGCTACTTAAAAGGATTGTAATGTAAAATTTGAAGGGTTACCCTTTATACAAGATGTTATGTTGGTATGGAAATGATCTGAGTGAGAAGAATGTCATTCAGCAATTTATTTTTTGCTAGTTGCCGAAGGACCTGTGAAATGTTAAGCAGGAAAATATTATATACCAGCGTTGTTTTGTATGATTGTTCAATGTGTATTCTTATGTTACTGACAACCTGGTAATAGGGCATCGGGTCCTAAGCCTTTTATCCATTTAAAAAATAAAGATATTTACTACCACTACTACGTGTTCATACTATCATCCTTAAAATGGGACTTATGCCACTGTTGAAGGTGTAATAAATGAAAATACATATGCAAGTCAAGAACCTAGTCCAGTGAAAAACACTGACAGGAGGATTATGTAGGGAAGTTATTGGCTATCAATCATTGCAATATAATAATTATGATATATATATGATATATATTTTTAATTATAATACAGTCAATACCTCTAAAATAAACACAACAGCATAACGTTTTATAGACCACTACACATTGACAGTAAATATGAAAATTAATGTATCTCAAGAAAGTGAACATGACAGCATGTAAGAATCAAAGTTCTACAACTGACAATTTTTAACTGTAGAAGGCAAGTACTGAATAATACAAACATAGAAGTTGATGGCACATAACGACCGCAAGGCCCATCCAGTCTGCCCATTTTTTTCTACCTTATGAATGTGCCATATGCCTTTACTCTGTCAATGGCCTATCTATTCATATTCATCTGTATTTCTCCCTTATGCCTATCCCATGCCCATTTGAAGTCCTGCACTGTTCATATCCACAGCTTCCTGTGGTAGGCTGTTCCATGCATCCACCATCCTTTCTGCAAAAAAGAACTTCCTCGCATTACCCCATAATTGGCCTCCCTCTAATCTCATGCTGTGTCCTCTTGTCTTGCAATTTTCTTATATTGAAACATGTTAGACCCTTTCACCCTGTTAATTCCCTTAAGGTGTTTGAATGTTTCAATCATATCACCTCTCTCCCTCCTTTGCTCTAGGGTATACATATAATGTGGTTTGTTCCCCCCATATTAGTAGGGGAAGTAAATATTATGGACAAATAAAGCATATGCTAAATGGAATGATTGCTTTCACACAGAGCACCACATGATAAACTGAAATTAGAAAAAAAATATTTCATTTTATCGCGAACATTTTTCATTTTTAGTTTACTAACCTATTGGAGACGTTGCCGTTTCTAATTTTAAAATTAACCTTCAGCTTATCTACAAGGTGCAAGCATAAATATATCCACCAATTAAGGCATCTTGTAAAATATTTTAGACTGTAGCCCATCTCCTATTTTTATCTTTGCAAATTTTTTTTTTCCAGGCATGTTTATTTTGCTGCATATGTTGTAAGAGTGTAGAGCTGGCAAAACATTTTTGTCTCTTACATGCTGTGCATTATAAATGTGCCCTACTTTCAGAATACATGCTGTATTTAGAGAACAAATGCTTCACATAATTTGAATACATTTTCCTTTTCCTATAGATGAAAATACTTTACCTATAGAGTAAATGTAAAATTACTTTTCTCCAATTAGAAACTATCACAGATGCTGAGGAGGTACATACCATTTAATGTTTTTTTTTCAGTCAATTTACCAGCATATAATATTTCAAGTGCCAGGTAAGGGCTTGATCACAACTGGATGACTATTATGTATAGTTCCAAGGGGCAGTACCCAAGGCTGGAAAGGATTTTAAAACATTAATACTCAAAATCAGAAAGTGCTATTTCTTTTGGAATGTTGTACCCTGTTGTAGTAACAAAGGTTTACAGTGTGATTGTACTTTTCACTCCATTAAAATAAACGGCACATCGCACAAAGTACAACTGAGCTACATCATGGATGTCAGAATTTATTGAGATTCTCTCTGTTATAGCTTTTCCTGTAGGTGACAGATAATCCCATTAGATATTTTTTTTTTAAAACACACTGCCTCCTGAAAGAACACTGGAGCAAAAAGTAGTACACCCTATACCCCCTTCCAATAACAATATTTGTAGAATTTAGCTTAATCAGTATTCATTTGGTAATTACTGGCACAGTATCAGAGTCACTGCCAAGATGTCAGAACACATTGTAATGAGAATGACACAATGTAACCTAATTGGTCCCTGGAATAGCGGAGCGAGATAGAGAGCACCCACAGGTATTCCAGGGGCATGGCTTAAGTTCCCATTTAGGTCACATTATTGCTTTCTCATTTCAGTGGTAATTTAAATTCACTATTTGGATGGCGACTTACTAGGAACAGGAATGAGCTGTTACATACTAACATACTAAAATACCAGCAGAATAGGCCTAATGGTCTTTCATGTCTGCTCGTTTGGTCAGCCCCCACCCTGGGTGCTGACCTTGCTGTCTCCCTCTCCTTCTCTGGCTTCTCCCTTCCCAGTTCCGGATATTCTTGCTGCATTGGATTTTGCTTCCAGAACCCTTCCCCTGTACCTGTCCCAACCCCTCTTGAACCCCTCCACTGTCTCTGCCTCCACCAGCCCCCCTAGGCAGTGCATTCCATGCTCTATCCCCTCTCAGTGAAATACTGCTCCTCCTTTCTCCCCTGAATCTCCCCTCCAGCTTCCACCCATGCCCTCAGTGGCCCTTCCTCCTTCCTTGAAGCACCCTGACTTTTCCTCCCTATTTACCCTCTTCATGTACCTGAAGACCTCTATCATGTTCCCCGGTCCTTCTCTCTTCCAATGTGTACATATTTGCTCTTGAGCCCTCCTCATAGGTCATGTCCCCAAGCCCCAAATCATTTTGGTTGCCCCTCCTCTGGACCCTCTCCAGGAGGTTAATGTCCCTCTTTAAGTGTGGCCTCCAAAACTGCGCAGTACTCAAGTGCGGCCTCACCAAGCAGTTATACAGAGGAGTATCACTTCCCTCCTTCTGGAGGTGATCCCCCTAGCGATGCATCCCAGCATCCTGTTGGCCTTGGCTGCTGCCCTCCTACAAGTCTCAGAGTTGTTCATCTTGACATCCACCACCACCCCCAGGTCCCTCTCAGCCATCGAGACTTATAGCATTTCCCCCCCAGTGTACACTTGGCCTGGGTTTCTGGCCCCCAGGTGGGTACATTGCATTTCCCTGCATTGAACCTCAGCTTCCACTTTCTAGACCATCTTTCCAGAGCCTCCAGGTCCCCCTGTAGAGCCACCCTCCCCTCCTCCCCATCCACCACCTCCCCCAGTTTCAGTCATCTGCAAAGAGACTCATCTCACTCCTGATTCCTGTCCTTATGTCGAATCGTGGGTGTTGAACAGGCGGGGCCCAAGGACTGATCCCTGTGGGACCCCACTAATGACCTCCTTGGGAGTGAGACTATCCCACCAACTACGACCCTCTGGGTCCGGTCCTGGAGCCAATTGCCTATCCATCTGATCATCTGGTTCCCCACCCCATTTCTCCCAGCTTATCCAACAGGCCCACGTGAGGAACAGAGTCAAATGCCTTGCTGAAGTCTAGAAAGGGACATCCACTGGTCTACCAGGTCCAAGGCACTTATCACCCAGTCATAGAACTCCACCAGGTTTGTCTGACACGATTTCCCGGGATGAATCCATGCTGTCTATCGTCCAGGCACCCTGACTTATCCAGGTCCCCCCTAGCCTCTCCTTGACAATGCCCTCCATCACCTTGCCCACCACCGATGTCAGGCTGACAGGCCTGTAGTTCCCTGCCACCTCTCTTGATCCCCCCTTGTGGATAGGCACTATATGTGCCACCTTCCAGTCTTGGGGCACCCACTCTGTCCTCAGAGAGATGGTTAAAAGCTATGCCAGGGGTTTCGCCAGGACATCTGAAAGTTCCTTCAGCACTCTGGGATGTAATTTATCCGGCCCCGGTGCTTTCTCCGTCTTAAGGGAGCTGAGGGCTTCCCTCACTCTCTCTGCTGTGATTTCCACTTCTGGTACCTCTTCTCCCTGCTTAGCCCTCCCTCCACCTGTCAGTGATGCCTCCCCCTCTCCCCAGACCTGCCGATCGGTAAGGGTCCCCCCCTCCTCAGTATCTCTGTCTCCTCCCATGTGTGATGCAGTACCCCCATTTACCTGGTGAAAACTCAGGGTGAAGTACTCATTAGTACCTCAGCCTGCTCCCCAGGTCTTGTGCCCATCTCTCCCTGATTTAATCTTGCTAATCTGCCCTTCACCCTTCGTCTTTCCCCAATGTATCTAAAGAACCCTTTTCCCTCTCCTAATTTCCCTGGCCAGGTTCTGCTCCTTCCTTGCCTTAGCCACCCTCACCACTCTAGTGGCCCTTCTAGCCATCAGCTCATACTCCCCTCGATCCCTTTCCTCCTTGAGCACTTGAATTGCTATGAGGCTGCTTTCTTTCCCCACCACCTCCTGGACCTCCCTGGTCCACCAACAGGGTTTTGGGCCCTACTGCATTTTCGTCTTACTCTTGCACAGGTGCTGGTAGCATCCTGCACCCTCTCTGATGATTTCCTACTATCCCAGCATTCATGTCTGGCCCAATCCCATCAAGTGTCGCCTTAATGGCTTCCCATTCATAAAATCTGCCCCCTGAAGTCGGTTACTTCCGTCTTTGTGCAGCCTTCTCCCTCCTAGGTCCAGGCAGAACCAGACCGTGGCACGATCACTCCCTGACAATGGGTCCCTTACCTCCAGGCCCCCAATCTGGTCACTGTCTGCCAGAACCACATCCAGTACCCGTGCCTCCCTGGTCAGTTCCCTCACCTGCTGAGTTAGGAACGCGTCTTGAAAGACATCCAACAACCTCTGTTCCCTGGTCACAGAGGATGTCATATCTCCCAGTCTGTTCCTGGCATGTTTAAGTCCCCAACACCACCACTGTTCCTCTTCCCAGTCTGCAGTGTCTCCTAACATCTGCCACCAGACTGTCCTCCAGCTCCTCCGCCAGGGCAGGGGTCTATACACCACCCTATTTTACTCTCTTGCCCCCTTGTTATCAAGGTGACCAATTGCCTCCATGGTTCCCTCCACCTCCTCTACTCCCCTATGCCAATGCAGTTTTTGACTATCATTGCTACCCTTCCTCCCTTCCCTCCCCGTCCTTCCTGAACATAGTGTAACCCTCCAGGTTCAGGTCCCAGTCATGTCTTGCAGTGGCCCAAGTCTCAGTGTGACCTGCTACATCCACTGCTCCCTCAGTCAGCATCGCCTGGAGCTCTGGCATTTTATTGCCCAAGCTCCTGGCATTTAGCAGGACTACCTTCCACCCTTTCCCTATGGTTCCATTTCCCCTGCTCGTGTTCCCATGGGGATTCTGTTTTCCCCTGGTCTGCACTTTGCCAGTTGACCTTCTCCTGCAATCCTCCTGGTCCCCAGGGGGGTGGAGACAGAGTCCATCCTTTATCGGCACCCCCTTGACAGCCTTTCTCCTATCCTACCCCCCTTCACAAGTTTAAACCCCACTTTTCACCAATGAACCCCTCTATTTTCAACTTAAGGATTCACCTCCCCTCCAAATTGAGATGTAGTCTATCTCAGCATACAGCCCTTATCCTCCCAGGTTTCCCCAATCCCCATCAACCCATACCCTCTGGCCTCACACCACTCCCTGAGCCACTAGTTTATCTCCCTAATTTTCCTTTGTGTTTCCCCACTAGCCCTTGGCACTGGCAGGATTTGTGAGAAGAAACTGTGCATCCTATGTCATGGGTCCAGACTCCCTGAATCTTGCCTGTAACGCTAGCTCACTATTTCCCTCAATGTCATTTGTACCCAGGTGGACCAGTATGTCTGGGGAACCCCCACAATCCTTTGCCAGCTGATATACCTTATGCTTAGCCCTGTGCACTGTTAGTCCAGGGAAGCATCTTGTTCTAACTGGCCAGGCTTCTCCCTCCCTATCCCATTTGATACCCCTGTTCAAAACTAACTGTTTCTTATACTACTATTGTGTAACTGTCCACTGTCATTAGCTGTTATTTCCATTCATTGTTTTTTCTTCCCCATAATTGCATGGGGCATGCTTTAAAAAAAAAATTGTTATGGAGCATTAATAATTTTGATGGCTCAGAACACAACATCAAGCGATCACCCCATTATCTTCATGCAGTAGCACAAAATATGAATGCTGAAGCAAGTGGAATGACATTTAACCAATTCCCTTCTTTTGACTTTTAAGTGCCTCTGATTTGGTAGGTAGTATTCTTTTACCATGCAGTTTGTTGAAGTGATACATACCGGATAAATGGGAAGATTACCATATTAACCTTTACTGGAATAAAAGTCACCTCTGACAATGGCCAGCTGAATGAGCAGGGTCACAGTTTTCAGAAACTCTTGACAGTTAAACAGCTTATCAAAAAGTAATTGAACAGTTTTGAATACCGGAAACTTTTTTTCCCACATTTAGACCAAAATATAGTATCTGTGTTAGATTATATTTGACTCGTTTATTTTATTTATGTATTTATTTAGTTTTTGTTGACTAGGAAAAGAGGGCTATGCACTCCTGCTTATTTTCAGGTGTGTGTGTGTGTGTATGTGTGTGATGGGGGTGGGAGGCACAGATGGAAACCAACTGAAACTTGAGGGTGTGGGGGGCACAGATGGAAACCAACTGAAACGGAGACACATTTTAGCTGTTGGTTGTTTTTTTAGCACACAGGGAAAATTCCTAAACTCTTTTCCGAGAAGTGCCATGAAATCCTTAAAGTCTGCCTAAGCAATCACTTAAACAGGCAGCGGGGACCTCAGTTTAAGGTCTCATCCCAAAGACGCACTTGGGCCTCAGTGGCGAGTGGGATTGGTATTGTTGGGGATGAGACATTAAGTCTTGGTCCAGTATCCCTTTTTTGGTGGTTGGTCAGGTAGGCATTAAAGATACTATGGCACTTCTCCAAAAAAGGTGTTCTGGTAAATCCCCCTTCAGGAAGCTGAAAATAGGCAGGTGTGCAGCCCTCCTTTCCCTTTCAACAAAAGCTTAAATATATAGATAGAGGTCTGTCACAAAAGGCTAGTTAGATGGGGCGAATACAGATAAAAGATGAAACTGAATAGTGCACCTAATGAAACAGCCAAGAAGATTTGGGATTTGTTAAATTACAAATGCAGTAATACCTGCCTAACTGAGACTTCTCAGCATCTAATTATCAAAATAATATATGCCACATAGTACACAACATAGGTGGCCAAGTTCTCATTTGTTTTTTATTATTATTTGATCGTGGACAACAGGTTGAATTAATTGATCCGATTAGAAATATTCCATAGGAAATAGTAATACAAGAATCAAAGGTTGACTCATCAGGGAAAGATACTGTATGTATCACTGGGAAGATGCTGGTATATTTTTTGAATGGAGGGTTCCCTTATTGATGAATGTTTTTAATAACTTAACAAATGGGAAGTTTATACTTGGCTAAAGGAAACTGAATATGGTCATTCCAGTTCTCAATGATCCTACTACGGGTAGACCAGTTAGTTTATCTTATAGTATTTCAGAAATATTGACAAACCATTAGGGCAGACTTAATGGGACTTCTGTGTCCTTCTGTTGTCAAATCCTATTTTTCTATTTTACAAAACAAAATGATACAGTGGCTAAACAATAATCTAATCAACACATTTCAAGCAGAATTTCAGAAAGCTCATTTGAGGGTCGATGACTGCTTGACACTTTCTTGATTAACTTATAAGCTAAATTGAGCAACAGCAACTATGTATGGCCATTATAGACTTAAAATTTGCTTTTGATACAATATCTGAGAAACTCTATTAACTTTAATGATGGTAATGGGCACACATAGTGAACTGCTGACAGTGCTAATGATACATGAAAATACAATGTCAGCTGTTAGATGCCCAGCAAATACATGGATGATTATTATATGGCTTTAATTTAATTTAGTTTACCAATGAAAGTCCACTTGAATACAAAGAACCCCTTTTCAGGGACCACCTGCACTTCAGTAAGAGGCACATATCAAATACTGTATATACATAAATGTTAAAAAAGTACACAAACTACACAAGCATAACATGGGGTAAAGCAAGGATGCATTTTGGCACCTCATTATTCTATATATGTATACACATTAATAATATTGTTGTCCAGTGTCAATGATTATTTATTTTCTCTTCATCAACTCTCTGCTTAAATGTCCAGTAATGGCATTTGCAGATGATTTGCTGATTTCATAATTAGTGGCAAAGATTTTCAAAGTGCCATTAATAAGTCTGCATTCTTATGCAATCAATAGAAGTTAACTATACATGTGACTAGACAAATGTAAAGGTAGCTGCCTTCAGCTGTAAAAAACAATAATAAAATGGTCCTTGAATAATAACAAGTGGAAATTGTTCATAAATATGTGTATCTACGGGTGAAATGTTCAGCAAACATTAGTGGACTAAACATATTCAGTATGTCAATACCAAGGCTGACTTGGTATCCATCAATTTAACTCTAAAATCAGAAGAAACTCTTTAACCTCTGTGATAACAGTTTTGAAGGCAAAAATAAATGTCAAAGCTTGTTACTGGTGTGAGAATGGGGCTATGATGCCAGCAATGAACAGGGTAAAAAAGTCAATATACTCTGCAGATTGATATTAGGGTTAGGCCCTATTGTACTAGATGCATTACTTATTAACTCTTAGAGTGTTAAATAAATGGTCAATAGTGTAGTTTATGCAAGATGGCAGGATGCCAAAAAATATATTTGATATAAAAAAGTGCAATATTGAGAGAATAATATGGCATACATGTCTTAAACATACTATTGATAACGTTGTTTTGCCTTCTTTATAGAATGATCCCTTTCCCTCTGTATATTTAAAAGGAAAATATAATTTCTAATAGAATGTTGGATATGGCAAAGCAATTGGACAGGAGCACAGTAAGAAAAAGATGTATAGTACATGGCTAGCAAAAATGAAAACAATACATATCTTGGACTATTAACTTCCCACCTAATAACATATCCAACTTACTCAAAACTCATAACAAAATGCAGGTAACTAACCTTTCAAAGAAACATGCTTAATGCAAGATTTAATAAGTAGTAGAAGCAAAAAAAATGTATTGTTCAACCATAACTAATAAATATGTTCTAGTCATAACAATCCAGTTACTTAAATACAAACATCAAACAGACAAAACCACGTGAGTTAAACTACAAATCTACTTTGACTTTACAAGTGCCAGTTGGACCTCACAGTCACAGACAAGTCAAACATGATTTTCAGCATGAGGGTTGCAGCCCTATGCAGGGTATCATAAATACATTTACAAGCAGCATTTCTAGCATGTAAAATTTTAAGAAACACTGCTAAGGTTATATGCATTTGATTCATAAAATGCATGGAAGGATGCAGTGTTACTCCATTAGGAAGTGCCTTCATCGGACATTTAAGAATATTGCTGGCTGGGAGGTTGGGCCCTTCCATGAGTAATTATCTTCAAGGGATAATCTCTATACAACAAGAAGGCTAGTTTAATCAAACATGGGGATATCACTGGGCTCCTTTCAAGTAAAGTTGACCCTTATTTTCTATTTTTTTAATTAATGCAATATAAAAACTTACAGTAGCATTTGCACCCTTTACTGAGGAAAAGTACTGCAAAACAAATAAATATCTACAACGCTGGTTCGACAAAAAGTTTGTCGACTGGCATTACAGTGACAGCTTTACGTTCAACACAAATTGTGGTTGGCTTAAAGCCATCAGGTAAACTGTTTGTTTTTGAGTTGGAGATGATTCAGGGAGGGGATGTAAGACCTGGGAAAGCAGTGCCATGGTCCTACCAGTACATTACAGTGGCAACATCAAAATGCTGCTGTAATGTACTTCGCTTTCAAAATGTCACTGTTCAATCAGCATGCCAATAAATAATATATCGTGAAGGTTACTGGCATAAATTTTTAGATTGTACCCTATATATTGTCTATGGAGTGAGGGAATTATGTCAGGCCATTCAGGCCACTGATGGATTAATTGTCTCTGTGGTTAGGTGTTTGTGGAGCTCTGCTGGGACAACATAATAGCTGCCCTACATCCTAGACTAATTTCCTCAAATCAGAGCTTTAGAGGGCATAACTCAGCTACTCAAGGAGCACTTTCCAAACAATGATCACATTTACATCACTGTCAGCACCTGATCTCATTCAGTGAGGGATTCTTGTCAGGCCATTTGGCCCACTGCTGGATTAATTAATTGTCTGTGAGTTCTGGTGTTTGAGGGACTTTGTTGGGCCAACATAATAGCTGCCCTGCATCCTGGACTGATTTACTCCAAATGGGAGCTTTTCAGCTGTAGTAGGCATTCTCAGCTACAGAAGGAACAACTTTCAGTCCTACCTCCCTAGTAGCCTCTCCACTCTGCAGCCCTCCACACTAAGGACTGAGTGCAAAGGACAGGGAAGGAGTCTGCCAGGGAGTCAGCCAGCAGAGACAGCTAGAAGCCAGGAACTCTGAAAGTAACAATACTGGTAAATATATACATACACTTACATACATATATATATATATATATATAAAGATAAGTACCTTAATGACTGTTACGCACATGCATTGTGCAGTTCCCATGCACACTCATAACTTCAAGAATGTTTAATACTTTCACTCCAGATTTTCAACATTGTCATTTTTCCACACCACCTTATGAACGGTAGAGCTGTCATTTTTCACATCCTGCCAAACATGTTTTTTTGCACATGTGGCACACAATGGGGTAGTGAATATGTGAAGTCTACATTTGGGACAGATTAAGAAAATCAGAGTGACACTATTCATAAGGAGAGGTCCCAAAAAGCCCATGTTCCAAATTTGGTTAACAAATTCAAAAAAATGACTGTGTTACCAGCATGCGCTGCGTAGCTTTTATGTACGCTCTTAACTTTGCCAATTTTTTATACTTTTACTCCAGATTTTCAACACTGTAATTTTTGCACAACACCTTATGAACAGTACAGTTCTTATTTTTGACATCCAGCCTCAAACTTTTTTTCAAAAATGTGGCACACAATGGGCACAGTCGCTGTGCGAAAACAAAGTTCAGGACAAATGAATAAAATCACAGTGCCAGTGTTCATGAGCGGAGATCCCAAAATGCCTATGCTAAAAATCTGGTATAATAAAATCCCCACAATAATTGCATTACAGGTGTACATTGCACAGTTTCTGCACACGCTCGTGACTTCACAAATTTAATTTATATTTTCACTCCAGATTTTCAACATTACCATTTTTTTACACCTCCTCATGAACAGTACAATTGTCATTTTTCACATCCTGCTCTGAATGTGTTTTCGCATCTGTGGCACCAAATAGCACTGTCATTCTGCAAAATCACCTTTCAGCTAACAAACTGATAGTGTCACTGTTCATGCGGTGTGGTGACAAAAATCCCACGTTGAAAACTTGGACTGAAAATACCAAGAAATGCCCAGGACATTAGGGTTTCCAACCATAACACCATACCTCATAAGGACTGATAGGCATCAGGGGTGTGACCTGGGATCGTAGACAGTAATGTTCATGCCATTCCATCCCCACCTATGCCCTGCAGCCAGTGACAGGCATCAAGGTGTGCCTTGGACTCTTCAGCTCCAACGTTCACCCCATTCTGCTATGCTACACTGATTTCAGAATATTTCCTTATGGAATGGAGTGAGTGTAAAGCCCGAACATCCCAAGGCACAACTCAACACTTGTCGGTGTCTGCAGGGTAGGGTGAGGTGAAATGCATGAGCGTTATAGGCGACAACCCAAAGGCACACTCCAATGCCTGTCCATCTCTGCAAGGTGGGGGTGGGGCTGGCGTCACTTCAATACTTCACTGCCATTCCTATTCTGCATCTGGCTAATTCCTGCACTTCCAATGCTAATGCCAGCAAGCAAACATTTTACTACTATGGTGATCTCTCTTTCTTCTCTCTCTCTCTGTCTCTCACACACACACACACACACACACACACACACACACCATCATCTTGCAAGGGGGCTGAGAGAGAGAATCAGAAAACAGTTCAATGCATTCCTTTCTGAATGGGCTTGAAGTTTGCAATAGAGATTATCTTAGTGTTCCCTTCCCTATTAGGTCAGTGATGCACACGTAACAAATGAATAGCAGTTAGGGATCTCACAGTTTATGATAGCAATTTTTTTCCCTATGTGTTTTGTTACAATGACATGACAGACGGCTGCAGATAACAGCTTTGTTACATCACAGTTAACTGACTCAATTACAGTAAATGACCAGACTACCATAGGAGTCTAGCTATTCCACTACTTGCAAACTTCTATGCTCTGTGCTGCTCATTAGGGTACATGCTAAATATGACCTAGAACCAAACTGGATTTCATCTGATAAATAGATAGACTTGGTATTTAACAACTAGGGCCCTGACATTTATTAAGTTTATATTTGGGGAAATCGTTTAACCAGAAAAGGCACACCAAACCAAAACTTGTTTCCAGATGCAACCTGACAGCACAAAGAAGTTAAGTGACTTGTTCTGGGTCACACAGTATGCAAGAAGGAGCTAATGGGATTCAAACCAACATCTCCAGGTTTGCAGCTCACTGCCCTTAACCACTATGCTATAATGCCTCCTATTTCATTTGGACCTTCAAAGTGACCATTGTGGGAACAGTGCAAGCAACCCATATTAGACATGCTTTATATTCTTTAATTTCCTTTCTACTACCATGCCATGGTGTTCTATTTTTAATAGACAAAAAGAAGACAAGACTTGAAAACAGCAATGATGTCATTTTTTCCATTACTCTAAAACGCAGTAGGATACCTGCAGTTTACCAGTGGCAGAAGCAGTCCGTTAGCTTTAGCAGCTCTTTGTATGTTCATGCATGCACACATTGTGTAGTCACAATAATGAGGCTGAGAAACATATAAACCATAATATAGTCTGATACAATGATGCGTTGCTAATTGTCTTACTTACCTCTACTGTCACTATGTCCTGTGCAAAGACATGTCTGTCCTACTAATGCTGCACCCCTCCACATTGTCCTTGTATGCCTCCTTCAATACATTGTTAAATACATATAAAATACATTAATCAAAACCATTACAGTACATGGCAGTACTTCTGTGATTGTCATGTCTTCCTGACTTACTAATACTATTCATGTTTTGCACTAGGATAAGACAGAGAGACCCCCTGCTGTTTCAAATGTAGACCTCGAGAGATCCATCAGGAGATAGAAACACTGTAGCCATAGACTGCCTGCCTGATAGCATGTCATAAAATGTACAAAGTATCACTTTCTGCTGCTTTTCAGTGCTACAAAGTGCTCTACAGTAATAACAAGTCTACAGATAAGACACATCCATCTTTCGGATGAGACGTTAAACCGAGGTCCCATCTGCCTGGATTGGTGGTAGTTCAGGTGGATGTTAAAGATCTCATGGCACTTATCGAAAAGAGTAGGGGAATTTCCCCGGTGTCCTGGCCAAATTTCCCTCATTCACTAAAAAAATACCACCAACAGCTTAATCTGGTTCAAGGTCAGCTGGCATTCATCTGTATCCCCCTCCCCCGGGTCGTGCCTGAAAATAGGCAGGATTTGTCTAGTGCACTTACCCGGTCAACAAAAGCTAAATAAATAAATAAAAGTGTAGCACTGGTCTCAAACCATAGTTACAAACTTAGACGTCCAGAAAGAGAAAATGAAATCTGCTGCCCTAAATCACAGGGCTGCTCAACCCAAAAAAAGAGCTTCAACTTCAGTGCTCTTAATAAATAAATACTACTGCCTGCTGTGTCATTGGTGAGCAAATTCACGGGTGGTCAAATGATCGGGGAAAAACCCAAAAAAAAAACTTTCCATAGCACTTTAAATAATGCGAAAAAAATTTATTTTCCACAACTTAACTACAAATTGCAATTCAGTGCTTACACTAATTCAATGTAATACAAAAGTACAGTCTCCTACCAGCACATATACCCTGCCTGAGTCAGAACTTACAAACTTCTAACCGCACTACTAGCTAAAGCTTCCACTACGGCTTCCTGAGGGGGTGTGATTCCATATCCTCTTCATTCTTCAATATTCAAAGTGCATGTGCAACATAATTAGAAAATCCTAAAATTTAACAACTACCTTAATCACTTAAATGCAACTAAATTTATCAACAAAGTGGCCATTAAAGTTTGTGTTCCATTTCTATGTTAAACATTTCTATTGAAAATAATTTGAAACATTGCTCAAAGTTCTAAAAGAATAGACTGTTCACATTAAATGAATTCTCAGCATATGCAATTCAAGAACCTGTGTCCTGCTGTATGTATCATTGTTATACACTTTAGGTTCACAATGTGTATATAAAAATATATATGTGTAACAAGATGTCCCATTCAATATAGCCTCTTACAGACATGCAGTACCATGCCATATCAATCAATTTAAATAAGCAGCTATGTTAATTCTATTGTTCCTAATTCTAAAACAAATACTGAACTCCAAATTCACAGTATCATAGTATAACTGCCACTCAATTCAATTTAATTTACTAATGTTCACCACCGAATGGACTCGCCCATAACAAAGTCAGACTGCACTCATTATTGATGCTATTTACTCACTAAAATGAGTCACATGCAAATCTTATCAAATTCATTTGCAGCCCATAATTAAGGCTTCAAATTCATATTTATTAATCTTGACAGAAAAAGGAAAAAACTCAGAACAAGGGCAGTCAGAAGTAATACATGATGAAAATAAAGCGAATTGATCCAATGTTCAGTATTTGTTGCACTTTAAATGTTATGCTTCAGTTCTACATTAAATTGTATGTGACTGATTGAAAAGAAAAAACAAAAATGCTTTTCCCTCAATTGTTTAAGCAGAAGAGACACACTAAGCTGAAACTTGTTTACAGGTGTGACCTGGGAGCACAGGGAAGTTAAGTGACTTGCTCAGGGTCACACAGTATGCAAGTGGGGCTGTGGGATTCAAAGCCAGGTCTCCAGATTTGCAGCTCAGAGCCTTAAACCACTGTGCTATACTGCCTCCAATGTAAACTATTTATTTGTTTATTTAGCAATTTAGTTAATTGTCCAGCAATTTTAGCATAATCGAACACTATGCCTTGATTAGTAACAAAGCCACACTACACCCTAGCAACTTTGTGCTTTTTTTTTTGGTTTTGGTTTTTTGAAATTACTATTTTTCCTCCTTCCTGCCTGCCATTCCCGACCCTTCAGGAGCCTCAGGGTAGACATCCCTCTGCCTTCCATCCCGTCCGTATGACCTCACCAGGACCCCATAGAGCTTCGGTTTACCCCCCGAGTGGGGATGCGGCAAAGCCCCCTTACCCCAACAATCAGATTTTGTCGGTCCGGGGGCCATCAGGCAGGCAGAGGCACATCGATTGCATGTCTCTGGAGGCTCCATCTTACCGGTGATGGCAGGCATTTTTCCAGTTTTCTCCCACCCCCTACAGCGTAGGACTCCCTGATGTCAAGGTGCAGAGCACCGACGTCACGCTGAATGTCGGCAGCCCTTCCCCTTAACATTGCGGGCTTGCAGTACTCCGAGCCACCCCTCGGAGTCAGACAAGTGTTCGGGCTTAGCCTTGACCCTCCCAGAGTAGTTGAACTGTCGTGGGATGCTCAAGCCTTACTCCCCGGCCTGCCCACTGTAGCGACTCAGTCCGCCTCTGAACTCGCCGGCATGGAGCGAGGTGTGGCGTCCAGTGCCTCAACCCTCAGCACCACCGGGTCGGCGCAACTTTGTGCTCTGATGACAGATTAATAAATATAAATTTGAAGCCTTAATTATGGGCTGAACATGAATTGGATAACATTTGCTTGTGATTCATTTTTGTGAGTAAATACTGTCAATAATGAGTGCAGTCTGACTGTGTCATGGGCGAGCCCATTCACTGATACACATTAGTAAATTGAATTGAGTGGCATGTATACTACTATACTCTGAACATGGAGTTTAGTATTGTTTTTAGAATTAGAAACAATAGAATTAACATAGCTGCTTATTTAAATAAATTGATATGGCATGGTACTGCATTTTTTCTAAGAGTGCTATATTAAATGGGATGTCTTCTAACAGATATATATTTTATATATACATTGTGAACCTAAAGTGTGTAACAATGTAACCATACATATAGCTGAGCATAGATTCTTGAACTACATATGCGGTGAATACATTTAACGTAAACAGTCTATTCTTTTAGAACTTGGAGAAATGTTTAACTTAATTTACAATATAAATGTTTAACATGGTCTTACCAAGTAAATACCATCAATAGTGTGTGCAGTCTGACTCTGTTATTCACACTTCACATGCAGGTATTGGAGGGAAAGGGTTAACAGCTGATCTCTTACTATACCTGCACACTAAAGCAGATTTAGATAGGCCAGGTGAGCTGTTTCTGCTGACACATTCATATGTTTGCATGTTCACCATATACTGCAATAAATATTCCTATATGGTATAACTACATTCTTAACTTCACTATCTTTATCATACCACTGCATTCTTATGCTTTCTATTGCAAGCCCTGCTCTGAAAAACATTCCCTTCCCCCCCCATAAGTACCCTTCCCATCCTCCCCCCTCAGTTGTTACCATCTCCCCTCACCTATTAACCCCCAAAACTGTCTGCCATGACTGTTACAGCCTATGACACAAAGCCCGCCCCCAACACCTCTCACTCTCTGCAAGGTGGGGGTAGCAATTGACATTACTACAATATCTCACTGCCATTCCTATTATGCATCTGTCACTCCTGCACTACCACTGCCAATAGCAGCAAGCAAACATTTGGGATTGACAAATGCTTGTTCTACTAGTTTTTTTGTAGGGGTTATTGGATTTTTGATTACATTTTTGAAGTGCCATGCAAAAAAAAAAAAAAGAAATATTTGCTTTACTTTTCCTAGTAAATCCTATTCTATAAGTTTTCATGCAGGGGCCCTTTCACATTTTCTGAAATCTTTATAAAATTGGTAAGGCCTACTATGCAAAAAAGACTGTTTTCAGGGGCAACCCAGGAGCACTGGGGAGATGAAATGAATTGTTCATAGTCACATGGTATGCAAGTGGAGGCTGGGTGACTCAAACCCAGGACTGTCAGTTGGATGTACCAAGCTCATTCACAGCTCATTACTTTAACCTCTGTGCTATAATGCCAGTCTCAAAAAGGCACACTAAGCCAAAGTATGTTTCCAGATGTGATCTGGGAGCACAAGAAAGTTAAGTGACTTGATCAGGAGCAACAAGTATGAAAGTGGGGGCTGATGGGATTCAGACCCAAGTCTCCAGGTTTGCAGTTCAGATTTAACCACTGTGCTACACTTCCTCCTAATATGTTCAGAAGTTGCCTATATCGATAATGCTTTGTATCAGTTAACCAAAATGTGTTTTCAAATTGGTCCAAGATAGAATCTTCCCAATATCTGTAATGTCTGTCCATCTGTATATCCCCTTGTGGATCCAGATGGAGAAATGTATTGTTCTTCCATCTACACTGACATTGTTTTTTTTCCAGATTAGATTAGAATGAAATATGTTTGTATCCCATTTAACTTTACTATGGCAGTATTTAAT
The DNA here is from genome assembly GCA_016271365.2 of Neoceratodus forsteri. Taxonomy (NCBI): domain Eukaryota; kingdom Metazoa; phylum Chordata; order Ceratodontiformes; family Ceratodontidae; genus Neoceratodus; species Neoceratodus forsteri. Next base: position 34,539,177 of record CM028129.1, read on the forward strand.
AATTTTATTATGGTTGGAAATAATAAATGTTATACATTGACAAACATGAGTCAAGTTGAACCATATATTTTGTAAGGTGCAATTTGAGTTTATACCTAGTTTTATCAAACTGTTCTCTTCTACATTAAGATTGAACTTTTCATTATATCCCAGTCTACTGCTATTTTAATTATATATATTTGCTCAACATTTTTAAGGTCTGGACAAGTGAGACCACCATCTTCTTCAGGCACGTAAAATTTCTCCCAAGAAGTCTTCTGTTATTCCAGATATATTTCTTGAGAAGTTGATTGAATTTTTATGCCACTCAATGGGAATAGGTATTAGTATAGCTTGTAATGGATAGTAAATTGTTGGTATAGCTAACATCTTGATAATTTGTGTTTTACTCCACAGTGATAAAGGAATCCTATTCCACCTTAGTAGATTAGTTTTCATGCTGTCCAACAGAGGAGCCAGATTGTATTTAAATAATTGATAATTTCAGTTGGTGAGCTTACTACCTAAATAATTAATATATATTTTTATTTATAAATGCTTTGCAGTTTTTGAGGAAATGTGCTTGTATATTAAATTTGAGTATTTCAGATTTGTTTTCATTCATCCTGTAACCTTCTCGTCTGGAGAATTGTGGAATTACCACTTTAAGCTCCATAATGATTTCCTGAGGTGTGCTAAGCAGTAGAATAATATCGTCAGCAAACTCACTTAGCTTAAGTTCTGTATTGTCACCACAATTCCTTTAATTTCTTTTTTGATCCAGTTTCCTGTAAAAAGGCCTCTATTGCCAACACAAATAGAGTTGGGGACAAGAGACAACCTTGTCTAACCCGACGAGAGATTTTAAACTCTTGTGACAGACGATTATTCATTTTTATTGATGAAGTTGGAGAATGATATGAAGCATTTATTAAATCTATGAATGAGTCTGGAAAACCCCACTGCTGAAGAGCATGATAAAGGAACTGTATCTCAAGCATATCATATGCCTTGCTTGCATCCAGAGAGATGCTTCTGTTTAAACTGTATTAAGATATTCTATGATGAATTGTAATATGTATATGCCTGAATGTATTGGTCTGCCTATATGAAACCCCCATCATCAAGGTGACTCATATCAGGCAGGATTTGAAGTATTCGATTATTAATAATTTTTGACAGAATTTTATAATAATTATTTAACATACATATGGGTCTGTAATTTTCTACTCTCTGGTGATCTTTATTGAGCTTAAGTATTAAAGAAATAAAGGCAGTTCTAAAGGATGCTGGTGATTTTTCTTTTGTGTTTGTTTTGTTTTTGTTTTGCTGTATGGAGATATGTGGTTTTTGCAGATTCATTGACAGGTCATGGTAATTTACTCAGTCCTGCTGGGGTGTACAGAAGGGTAGGGGGGCTGTTCTGGTCACTGGCGGGGGTGACGGGATGGGAAGAAAGGTGTTTTGGACCCCTCCAGGGTCAACAACACTGTTCCCCCATCCCCCTCTTCAAAACACCAGAGCAGCCACCTCCCCTTCTGTACACCCCAGCAGGGCTGAAAAAATTACTATGACTGGTTGATGAATGAGTGCGTGCTTGTACAATGACATGCTCATTCATTGAGCTGAGTTGGTGGGCTGCCAGCCATGGATGTGAGTGGAGGGATATGCCGGTGGTCCGCTCTGGTCATGGTTGAGGGGGAGCAGGGTGGGGGGGTAATACATTACAGGGTGAGGGGTGGGTGGCCACTAGACCCGAGGGAAAAGAATACATTTTTTAATGGCTCCAACTCAGGTTTAGGAGGGAGCAGGATAGAGGTACTACAGTACTACCTGACTGGGTGGAAGGGGTGGGGGTCCACTAGACACCAGGGAAAGGAATATATTTTTTAAACAGATCTGACTCAGGGTTAGGGGGTGTGAGGTGGTGTACTACCTGTCAGGGTGGTGGTGTGGGGGGCCACTAGGCACCAGGGAAAAGAATATATTTTGTTACTGGATCCAACTCGTGGTTGGGAAGAGTGGCATTGGGGAGTACTACCTGACATAGTGGGGGGCCACTATAAAACAGGGATAGATCAAGGGTGGTGTGGGGTGGGGGATTCTCTATTTCTGACCTCTACTTGCTTTGCAGTTTTTAAGTGCAATTTGCACTTAAAACCCCCCAATGCAAGGCGAAGTCACAAATGGTGAATTACGGGTTATTTGGAAAAATTACATGAAGTGCTACGTGGGGTGAAATTGCCGACTTCACTGCAAATTTCACCCATGCAGTAAAACTTCACTGCATCTCTAATCCTGAGAATCATCCAATCCAAGAATTCACTTTCATTTTCTGACAGTAATGTGCATCTTCTTGACAGTTGCTGTGGAGACACACACACAGCACAGCAGCAGCACCAGCTAGCAGAAGAGCAGCATATACGATTTCTGGGAGCAAATCTGATTTTGGAGTCATGCTAATTTTTCCAGCCATGACAATTTACTTTTATTTTCTGGGCAGTAAACTGCATCTTGACAGTTGCAGTGGAGACTTGCACAGCATATCAGTGCCGGTTAGCAGCAGCAGCTACATATATAAAGTGGGAGAGCAATAACATCCTATGTAATGTTGTCATAAGAAAAATTTTGCAGCAGCAATATATTTAGCAGCCTGACCTGCTTATTCTGTCACTTGCAGTTCCAAATATTGGAATACAGAATTCATGTACATTGTGCTTTCAAAAAATTGTGGGAAAAGAGAAGATGGAAGGTTTGATACCTTTTATTGGATCAACAAGTGTCTTGTACAAAGATTGAATTATACACAAGCTTTCAGGGCCACACAGGTCCTTTCATCAGGTGAATAGCAAAACTGAGTAACATAAGCAGTATTTATATCCACTGTGGAGCAATTAAAAATCAGGAAGTGAAGTAGGAAGGTGATAAAGGGGACTAGAGATGAATCTCTAAGATGCAAAATAAAAACATGAGAAGAAATGGGGAGGGGGCTAAGTAGGAATAGATCAGTAGGAGATGAAAGAAGCTAAAGGGAAGACAAAAGCACACAGATAGGATCTGAGATCAGAGGCTGGCTTTGGGAGAAGATAATTTATGTGGATCAAGATTAATGCACAACTAGTACAACATGTGTTAGACTGTACCTTCATCTTTGCACAGTGAGCAGATAATGTTAAAGTGCCCTACAACATGTCAACAGTGCTTTTGATTTCATCCTGGAATTCAGACAAAAGTGAGTGTTCACTAAGGCCAGAGTAATTTCTGACTGATGTTGCATTTAGAGGGATGCTTCAGCTCCCTGCTTGATGTCTGTAGACTGCCAGACTAGGATCCCTTTCCTTGATATTTGTGGGATCAGGAACTTCTTAGTTGTCAGTTCATTACTTTTTTCTTCATTTCTGTATAGTAATTTATTTGTTGTGGACAATAAAATGTTGTCAAACAGGCAGAGCAAAAGCCTTAAAAATGCAGCATCCACAAAGCTTCATGAAGTATGAATGTCCTGAAACTTGCAAATAAAAACTTCACACCCTCTCTGCTTGTATGTTTTTCCAGGGCATATCTGAAAATAAAATGTACTCAATCTTTTTTGAGAAACAGTAATGAATGAATGACTACATACATACATACATCCAGTACACACATACTATACATGCATACAGTACATATATGAATAAAACAAGTTTCATGAATAATGGAAAGGATTTCCAAAGCCCTCACTCAAGATTTCAATGCATCCTCACAACTTGAACTTTAAAGTTAGACCACCTAAAATGCGATCTAGCTTTCAGGCACACATACTGCAAATTGTTCCGAAAATGATGCATAAATGAAATAAATGATGCATACAGTAAAAAAATATTCATGCATGGTTTTGCTTTTTTTTTTTTGCCCCAAAGTGAGTAAACTGTTGCAAATGTATTGAAATGTTCACAAATAGCATCTACACAAGTTCATGCATTTTGCATGATGCAGTCTGTGTCTGACAATAGGAACTGAGTCTGCATAATGCCATGGGAAAATTCTGTACTAACTCTCTACTTTGGCACAGATGCTAGGCATACTTGAAACCTGTCCACTACTTGACTGAGCTTCCATTGTTGTTACATTTCAAATCTAGGGTAAAGCATAGTTGTGGGAGTTTTGCTGCAGTCATGCCTTGATACTCTATATTTACAAGCATGTGGCTAAGAATTGTAATTGTACATGGTAAATGGAGTCCACTCTGAAGAAAGAGGGGTTACTAGTGGGGTACTGCAGGGTTCAGTATTGGGTCCAGTCCTTTTTAATGTCTTTATCAGTGACATTGCAGAGCGACTGGAAGGAAAAGTATGCCTTTTTGCAGATGACACAAAGATCTGCAACAGGGTTGATACACAAGGAGGGGTGGAAAGGATGAGAAGGGACTTGGCAAGGTTGGAGGAATGGTCAGAAGTATGGCAGCTAGATTCAATGCAAAGAAGTGCAAATAATGCACCTGGAAACAAGAACCCAGGGAAGAATACACAATGGGGAGGTAGTAACAACAACAAAAGGAAAGGGACCTGGGGGTAATCATATCAGATGACATAAAGGTTAGCAAGCAATGTGAGAAGGCAGTAGGAGAGGAGGGCTGGGGTATACTGGGATGCATAGGAGAGGCATCAGCAGCAAAAACAGGAAGTTGTTATCCTCTGTACAGACAGTTGGTGAGACCCCATCTGGAGTACTGCATCCAGTTCTGGAGACCCCATCTCTGCAAGGACATAGACAAGATAGAGGCAGTCCAGAGGAGGGCAACTAAAATGGTGCAGGGTCTGCAAGAGAAGCTGTATGAGGAGAGACTAAAGGAGCTTAATATGTATACCCTTGAGGAAAGAAGGGAGAGGCGGGACATGATAGAAACTTTTAAGTACCTCAGTGGAATCAACAAAGTCCAAGAGTGTAGCATCTTTCAGAAAAAGACGATGCAAGAACAAGGGGACACAATTTAAAGATAGAGAAGGGTTCAGGGGCAATGTAGAGTATTATTTCACAGAGAGGGTAGTGGATGCATGGAACAGCCTTCCTGAGGAGGTTGTGGGGTCTAAAACTGTGGGAGAATTCAAGAATGCATGGGACAGACATAAGGCAATTCTTGTGGGGGGTAGGAAGAAATAGGCTGTTGGTTAACTAGGATCTGCGGCCTATCCTGTAGGTAGGGAAATGGGCAGACTAGATGGGCCAAGCGGTCCTTATCTGCCGTCAAAGTCTATGTTTCTATGTAAGAAAGCATTCTGATTATGAAGCATATTTTCCAGGTGTTACCTGGAAGGCAGTGTGCATAGAGATTCAGGGATAAATTACTGACAAGAAATATTTCACAAGCAAGAAAAGCAAATCACGTAAGGTACGTAATAGTGATAATGCAGAAAAATAAATCAAATGTTATCACTTCAAAAGGAACACAGCTTGTTACAGTACATCGCAGGGTTGTGGTTTCTCAGGTGAGAGTAGACTAATAGGGGAGGCAGGGGCCTGCTGCTGAGAAAAGTAGATGTTGGCATGGGTGAAGGCAGCTGTTAGTGGTGAAGTGCAGACAAAAACAGGGCTAAACCAAGCCACTGTCAGACAGAAAGTTGTGACTAAACAGAAAGCTGGTGCAGTGGGACCAGAGGTAGAGATACAGAGAGAGCAAGAGATAGAGTGAGAAAAAGAGCGAGAGGAAGAGATGGAGAGTGACTGAATGGGGAAGAGAGAGGGATGGGTGGTCACTGCGGGAAACAAGCAAGAGTGTTGTAGATAAGGGTGGGGGTAATGAATAAAGGTGGGGAGCTGAGGGTTGCTTACAGCAGCAATGCATCTGAGAATACAGCCCACACTCTTTGTGGCCACAGGAAGAAAAATGTTAAGGCCTCTTGACAAATATGCAAAAATGACACTCTTGGATATATTTCTTGACATTTAGGGAGCTGTCCTTTATATTGCCACCCCTAATAAGCAGATGCACTAGACTTTTGTAAATGGTGAAAACAGCTGCTATTATTGGAAGAACAGTGATTTTTACCATTCTGAATAAAGATTAAAACTATTTGATGTATATAGAAAAATCAAGAATGATATGTTTGCATATTTTGTTTAATTCAATTTGATTTCCTGTATAAACTAACCTCAACATTTAGGAATGGTATTCCCTACGGGTAGAAATTAACATTTCTCAACACTAACCATAAACTGTTGGGTGATTCAGTAAGAACAGCTATGTAAAATGTTCTGTGAGGCAGGTGGACCTTTGACTCTTGTAGTTAATAAATACAATGTAATTTAGAATATAGTACTGGCATGACTCCCCCACACACACACACTCATATGGGAGTGGACTGTTTCAGAAGTTCCAATAATTTTCACCCTGGAATTCAAATTTGGTTTTCGATGTGGATGAAGAACATTACCCCATAATTCCAAAGCCTGCTTTCCTTCCTATCTCACCGAATACTTACCCTTTATATGTAATGGTTAAGCCCCGATGTTCACAGTGACACCCACTGATGGGGTGAAGTTGTAGTACTGCTGGGAGATTTCACACATCAGTGCTTAGTCAATGACAACAGATGACTGCAGCAGTGTAACAGTACAAGGATTCACCTTATCTACCACATAACCTACAGTACTGCTTTTCTGGAAAAATGACACAAAAAAAATGACATTAATATATTGCACATAGAGGGTGGGTGGAAGAGGCAAGGGACCAGGCAGAGGTATTTATCGAGTACTTTGCCTCTGTGTTCACTAGGGAGGGGGATGGGATATCTACAAAGCAAGGCACAAAGGGGATAGAAGTGGCAGGGAGTGGGATCAGGGGAGCAACAGAAATGGAGCAAGAGGGAGGGAAAGGTACCCCGGGGTGTCACATCTCAATAAGGATAAAAAGATCAGCAAGGTGGGCGGCGGATGATGCTATCTCCGCCAAAGGGTGTGGTTAGCCTCAAGGCCTAAAGAAGACAAATCTCCTGGGCCGGATGGCATTCATCCGAGAGTACTATGGGAATTGGTGGACATACTGGCTGCACCCCTGGCAGAGCTTTTCAGCAGGTCACTTGAGACAGGGAGAGTACCTAGGGATTGGCGAGAGGCACATGTAGTACCAATCCATAAAGGGGGTCGAGGGAAGTACCATGGAACTATAGACCCATCAGTTTGACCTCGGTGGTGGGAATATTAATGGAGAGTATACTAAAGGAATGATTGGGGGTGTACTTGGAGGAGGTGGGAGGTCTGGATAGTCGGCAACATGGGTTTGTGCCAGGTAGATCATGTCAAACCAACCTTGTGGAGTTCTATGAATGGGTAACATCAGAACTGGACAGGGGTAATCCTGTGGATGTATTATTCTTGCACTTCAGCAAGGCATTTGACTCTGTCCCCCACAATGGTCTGGTGGAGAAACTGATGGGGTTAGGAGTAGGCCCTTTGATGGTCAGATGGATTGAAAACTGGCTAGCTGGAAGCACTCAGAGAGTAGTGGTCTGTGGGGAGCTCTCGAACCCTAGAGAGGTTGGTAGTGGGGTACCACAGGGCTCTGTCCTGGGTCTGATCCTGTTTAATGCATACATATCGGACATCAGGGAAGATATAGGGTGTGAAATGAGTCTCTTCGCGGATGACTCCAAGATGGGAGCAGTAGTTGAGGGAGAAGAGGGGAGGTTGGCCCTGCAAGGGGACCTGGACACCCTGGAAAGCTGGGCTCACACATGGAAATTAAATTTCAATATCACCAAGTGCAAGGTGTTGCATCTTGGTCGGGGAAACCCTAAACACAGGTACAGCCTGGGAGGGGAGGCGCTGGAGGCCTCAATAGGGAAAAGACCTAGGGGTCATGGTGGATACATGTGAATAACTCTGAGCAGTGCAGGAGGCAGCTAGCAAGGCAAACAGGATGTTGGGATGCATCGTAAGGGGATCACCTCTAGGAGCAAGGAAGTGATTCTGCCGCTGTACAATGGACTGGTTAGACCACACCTTGAGTACTGTGTACAGTACTGGACACCACACCTTGAAGAGGACCTACAGCTCCTGGAGGCGTACAGAGGAGGGCAACAAAGATGATACGAGGGCTAGGGATTTGACTTATGAGGACAGACTTGAGGAGCTCTGCCTGTTTTCATTGGAGGAGAGAAGAGACAGGGGGACATGATTGAGGTCTTCAAGTACCTCAAGGGAATAAATAGAGGTAAACATGGAGGATCTTTAGACTAAAGCAGGAGGTATCACCAGAGGGCATGGTTTGAAGTTGGAAGGTGGAAGGTGAGGGGAAAAGAGGAGGAGGTTTTCACTGAGAGGGTGGTGGACCCTTGGAATGCACTACCTGGTGAGCTGGTTCGAGATCACAGTGGAGGCTTCAGGAGAGGTGGGACAGACACAGAAAGTGGATGTATCAGATGATGGCCTGTCCGGGGGTGGGGATGGATGATAGGGGTTTCTGGAGCACAAGGGGTTGGGAGGGTCTCGGCACCCAACTAAGGATCTAGGTTCGAGCAGACTCGATAGACCGTAAGGCCTAATCTGCTGGCAAATAGTATGCTAGTATGTAATAAAACAGCACATGATCTGAAATTGAAGAAAAAATGCTTTCAGTAAGATTTTATGGATGCTCTTAAATTATAATGCATTGGAGCAACAGGGAGCTTTACATTCAGTCTCTTGCTGGGCATCTTCTGGTGGCATAACCACCAGCCACACCTCATGTAATCAACCTAGCTCTTCTTAATAGGTGTGTGAAGTGGTTTGGGTGAGCTGGGTATTGCTTCTCCTAATCAGGTGGGTTAGATTTTGGCCACAGCCAGTTCAAACTGTTTCAGGCATGTCCTCAGAAAACCTTGATATATTTTGTAAAAATACCACATGGGAGCTGGAGGCATGGGGAACAGGTACTGGGCAGAGCACTCACCAAGAGCAGTGTGTGTATACTAATATACTGTGTGGTATGGTAGAGTGTTTGGTTGGCAGGCTGGGCATCTGAGAAGCAGCAGGCAGAGGGAGCAAAAAAGTAACTGCATCATGTCATGTGATCCCTGGAAGATCAAGCCAATCATCTGACTTAAGTCACTTGGCCTGAAAGATCAGGGGAAAGAGAATGATGGTGAGACTGGGAGGAGACAGAATGTGTCACTCACTTCAGTCAGAGATAGAATGTGAAAAGGTCTAGCAGCCCTAAAAAACATATAAGACCCTGGGGTTGGATGGTATGCTTCTGAGGATGCTTAACAAATTGGTATAGGAACTAGGTGAACTCCTGGTAGGACTATTTAATAGCTCAGTTCAGAGATGGTAGTCCCAAATAACTACAGGGTGAAGTGGTTTACCACTCCACGGGGGGGGCAACAGGTAACTACAGACTGTCAGTCTTACCTCTGTTTTGGGTAACTTAATTGAGACAGTAGTGAAAAAGGACCCAGTGGACTACCTGGAGAGAATTGGACTCAAGGATAATAAACAGCATGGGTTCTTGGCAGGGAGGTCTTGTCAGACCAACCTGATAGTTTTACTTGACTGGGTAATCAGGGTAGCGGTTAAGGGTCATGCTGTGGATTTAAGCTACTTTGATTTCAGCAAGGCTTTCAACTTGGTGCCTCAGAGAAGGTTGCTGAAGAAGCTAGATCACTTGAGTACTGCAAAGAACACAGTGGATGGTAATTTGGTTGGAAGGGAGGAAGCAGAGTTATGGTAAATGGAATCAAGTACGATGAGAAGCAGGTCACAGGTGGGGTGCTACAGGGATCAGTCATGATTTCACAGTCCTTTCAATATGTTCATCAGTGACACAGAAAAAGGAATTCAGGGCAACCGTGTCTCTTTAGAAATGACATTATGCTCTGTGGTAGGGTAGAGTGTGAGGATGGGATTAGGGAGATGTAGAAATACCAACAAAGGCTAAAAAGGTGGTCCAAGATTTGACATCTGAAATTTAGTGCCAAAAAGTGTAAGGTGATGCAGATCAGGAGAAGGATCTGGGGGTGCTCATTACAGGATTGATGAGCAACTCAGCACAATGTAGGAAGGCAGCTGCAAAGGCCAACAAAATGCTGGGTTGCATTGCAAGAGGTATATCCTCGAGGAGGGAGGAGGTGATTCTGCCACTGTATAGGTCATTAGTTAGACTGCACCTGGAGTACTGCATGCAGTACTGGCGCTTGTACCTGAAGAGGGACATTAAGTTACTGGAGGGGGTGTAGTGCAGAGCAACAAATATGATCAAGAGGCTGGGGGACTCATCATACGAGAGGAGGCTGATGGAGTTGAACATGTACTTGCTGGTGGAGAGGTGGGACATAGGGGACATAATTGAAACCTTTAAGTACATGAAAGGAATAAACAGGACAGATATAGAGGGGCTGTTCAAAGTAAGGGATGGGAGGGACACCAGGGGCCATGTTATGAGACTGGAGGGAGGAAGGTTCAGGAGGGAGATGAGGAGACACTTTTTTACAGAGAGGGTGGTAGTTGGGCAGAATGAGTTACCTGCAGAAGTGGTATACAGTAGAACAGTGGACTGCTTCAAAAGGGGATGGGAGAGGACAAGGGGGATGGTCAATGGAGGGGAAGTGTGGAGGGGAAGGGCAGCTGCAGAATAAGAAGTGCAAGCTGCACATTCGAGCAGATTTGATAGACCTCTAGGCCTTTATCTGCTGCCAAATTTCGGATGGTCATATGTTCATAAGAAGCCTAGGACAGAATTTTGGATGAGAGGGGTTAAGTTTAGCATTACTTTTGGGGAAAGAGACCTAGGTGTCATCATAAATGACTCACTTAAACAATTTAATGTTTGTAGCAAGGCCTACAGTAAGGGAAACAGGATGCTGGGGTGCATTGGGAGGGATATCAACAGCAGAAGAAAGGAGGTATTCCAACCTCGGTACAACTGCACCAGTCATGTGGTGCTGGAGTCAACGTACTACCCCTGATTGAGTCTTGGTTGCTTCTTTATTTTATTTTTGATCTGTTTTTTTGTTTTATTTTATACTCGCTTTAAATTCTCTACTGGGGTTTGCAGTATTGAAAGGGGCACTAGCTCATTCCTGCTGGACTGTATGCTTGGGTTTCCCACTCATTCTGTAGGGCTTACGTGCCTGTTGTTACATACTGTATCCTGTATAGTGTTGAAATTCTCACTTTAAGTTCTCCTACCTCAAGGATTTGATATTGCTGAATTGCAGCATTTTCCATGACACTTATGTAATGTGCTGCAGGCAGATATATGCTCCCCATGTACCTGGTTGGGGGCCGAGTCCTTTGTGAGGGCCAAAGCTTTGTCTCAGCACCTGCCTCCAGCTAATCATGCCTCCCCCCCTCTGAGCTTCAATTACCTCTAGCCCACCCCTCTATGTGACTGCTTAACCGCTCCATTTTTACTCCCCATCTCCCAGTCCCAGAAGCCCTGTTTCAGTGCTCAGTCACCAGCAAAGGGGTCAGGAGCATAGATAAGGACCCTGAAATACTCCCCCAACCCCAGCCTGCTCTCCATAGACACTGGCCTAAAGCTATCATGTTCAGAGCCTCCCTACTTGCTTCCTTCAGTGTGTGGCACCGTGATTTATGTGGCACCGCTTCCCTTTTGCCACCTACGCTCCCCAAACAGCCCCCCACACTACAGTGGTGTTAGATACACCCCTCTCTCCTTTCTCACTCCTCCCTTCTTTTTCCCAATTCTTTTTCTGTCTCCCTATTCTCTTCCCCTCTCCCTAACCACCCCGCTGCCCTACCTCCCTCCATCTTCAACCTGTTGAACCCCATCTCCCTCCTACGATTCGCACCCTGTAACATGTTTTACCAATAATAGCACTTCATATATTCCTCGTTTCACTCTATGTGGCCTAATTTGTGTTTGCACTTTGACAGTAGACCTGCTCTCATTTAAAGGTCTGGCTACTTAAATTACTCTCTTCTTCAAGCTGTACAAGCTTGCTTGATGATCTTACTAGCTTACCTGATTGTTTAAGTCTAATCCTTTCCTGATACCTTTAACTGTTTATATAATTACCTTGCTGTTCTCTTACTTGTCATGATGTGGAGCCTCTGTAAATGAGTCTGTGACTCAAGGTTTTAATCCAAGATTGTAATAAATAAAAAATAAATAAAAATAAGATTTAACTTTTGAGGAGTCAGGTGGAAACAGTCAGCCCTGTTCCACACCAGTGCATTTCCTGCCCATGGTGTCGCCCTTCCTCCTCTATAAACAAACTCACTTGTTGAATCCTTTTCCTTTACACACAGCAGAATAAACACCACCTTGTGGCCTATCTTATCCCCGCCACAATAAGTGTATCACTGACCCCTCCCTCCTGGCATATCCTCTGGTTACTAGCTTACACATTGCAATTTCAGGCTTTGACCAACTGCCATCTTTTGCCTCTTCTGTTATTTCATGGGTAAGTCTGCCTGCCCTCCCCGGGCCTCATTTCTAGACTGTGATTGGACCATTTTTGGATTTAGCACTTTTTCCCATTAGTGGGAGTGCTTACGGCTTTTGCCATGATTGGTGGAAATTCTGCTGCCTTAAGTCTGGGGAATATGTGGGCACTAATGCCAGCTCTTAGGACTGGGGTTTGCTCTAGGGGGACTGGTGAGGGGGATAATTTTGCCTGTCCCCCCCCCACCACTTATTAAATACACCATCTTTCTGCCCCTCTACAGACCTCACGCCCACTAGCCTTCTGCTGCCAATAAGATCCTAATCTGCATTCTCAATAACTCCTCCCAGACTCGGGGCATACTGGCCAAACCTGCCTCGAAGAATGTTTCTCCTATATCTCATTGCAGGTCTCCTCTTCATTAATTTAACTGACATATCCCATGGACTCCCCCAAGTCTCTTTTCCAGCAACACCCAGTGGTATTCTCAGACAGTATAAATCCCTTCCTCAAACTAGAAAAGAATCTCTCTTTCAATGGCACACACTCGCTCTGGCTGCTATACAACCCCAAGACCTAGTTTACAAATTGGGTTCCCACTGATGCCCTCCCACTCATGTTGGTTTTTATTAAATCCATTATGCTTGCCTTTTTCCACCCTCTGTCTTGCTACATGGACCCTGCATCTGAACTGCAAAACTGTAGGTGTTCCAGGGTAAACTACAGCCCTTTCACCTGCTTCTACTTGCCATAAAAAAAACTGATTTTGCTGCTTCTCATCTGTGCTGGCAACGTAGAGTTAAATCCTGGACCCCCTTCCCTTCCCCTTTCTCAATTAAATGGGCTATCCTTGCATATAAACACCTGCAGCCTCCTAAAAAAGCTGGACTCCATCAAAACCTGGTCGTCCCACTGTACTCCTGACATTCTCGTTATTACTGAAACTTGGCTAAGACCAAATACACTAGACTTTGAGGTCAGCATTCCTACATACAACCTGTTTAGGGCAGATAGGTTGACTGGGGGGGAGTAGTCATCTACATCTGCGATAACTTCATTGCTATTATTGTTGGCTCTACCTCATCCCGTAAAGAGTTCAAGTGCCTCACTATAAAAGTACAACTCTCTCAATACAGCTCCCTTTGCATCATCAGGAGCTATAGACCCCTTCAGCCAGTCTCTCACTGTTCAAGTACCTAAGTGATATATTAGGAGCCACACAGTCTGAAGTATCCATCCTTGGTGACTTCAATCTGGACTGACTATCTCCAGCCTCCAGACCACTGAAAGAACTTTGCAATGCACACGGACTCACTCAAATTATAAATGAAGCCACCCGACCTAACAACAAGAATCCTGAGCATAGTACCCTCCTCTACCTAATTCTAGTAAGCCAGCCACACCTCTTCTCCCATTCAGAAGTACTTTTCAATGACCTCAGTGATCATTGTGCCATTGCTTGCGTAAGATCTGCTCACATCCCAGCCTCCTCTTCCTCAAAGTACTTATTCAAGAGATGTAAATGGAACTTTAGCCCAAACGCATTTCTCCATGACCTACAGTATGCAAACTGGCAGAAGTTTTACCTTGCACCAACTGTGAATGAGGCATATGAGGCCTTCCAAGATATACTTTTGGTGACCCTTGATCTCCATGCCCCTGTTGTCAAAAGTACAACCAAAAGAAAATCATGCCCATGGTTCACAGAAAACCTAAAAGTGGCTTTATGACACAGGGATGCTCTTTGGAAAAGAGCTAGAAAGTCAGAGTTAGCCAAAGATTGTTCTGCCTTTTGAACCACAGGAAATAATTGCACAAAAATAACTAGAGCTGCTAAATCTAGCTATTTCTGCTCTGAACTTAACACATCCATCAACTCCGTCAGTAGGTTCTGGAAAATCCTAAGGGAGGTCAAAGGCCATAGAAATTCTGGCACGTTTCCCTCTAAAATCACAAATAGTGGCATTCATACCACTGATAAGAAAGGGATCCTTGATCTCCTCAACCATTTTGCCATGGCAGGGATGGCTTTTGATACCTCTCCGGAAAATGCCATTAGATCGCCACTATGTAGCCAGATACCTGAATGCCTGCATCCAGACCCTCCTGCTTCACTTCCTTCCTTCTCCTTCTCCTTCTCCTCCTCACCGATTTCCGTCAAACAAGTTGAGGATCTTCTCCTCCAGCTTGATACAAAAAAAAGTGCGGGGCAGATCTGATTGAGCCATTTTACCTAAAATTGGTCTACTTCATACTGGCCCCTCCCATTACTCACTTCTTCAATCGTTCCCTCAACCAAGGTATCCTCCCCAAAATGTGGAAGACAGCTCATGTTATCCCCCTATTTAAATCAGGCGACACCTGTGACTTAAATAATTACCATCCTAACCCCTTGCTCCTGACCTTGTCCATGTTACTGGAGAAGGTAGTCAATGAACAACTTAGACTATATCTCGAAAGCTTCAACTTGCTAAACCCAATTTAATCTGGTTTCTGTCCCATACACAGTAACATAGCTGCACTTGCCAAGGTTATAAATAATTGGCAGATCGCTATTGATAACAAACGTTATCTGAGCCTTGTTTTTGGACCTTAGCAAGGCCTTTGACACGGTGGATCATGACCTTCCTTTGGTGTTCCTAAAGAAGACAGGAGTGGACAGCCTGGCATTATTATGGTTCGCAAATTATTTCACTTGCAGAGAGCAACAAGTCAAGGCAGAAGGTGATTTATCACCCAAAACACTACTCCTAAGAGGTGTCCCTCAAGGATCCATACTTGGTCCTCTGCTCTTTGCTATCTGCATCAACTAAATAGACACTGGCTTAAAGTTAACTAATATCCACCGCTTCGCTGATAGCACAGTGCTCTACATTGACAAACCAACACTGGAGTCAGCCTGCGAGGACCTCCAAAGTGAATTTGCCATCCTTCAAAAAAACCTGCTTGACCTGAAACTTCTACTAAATGCAAAAAAAAAAACCAAAGCCATACTCTTCCCTCCCCTCATCTCCCAGCTCAAAACAATCCTTCTGGCATGGTTCTCCACATAAGCACTCTCCTGGGTAAAACCTTGGAGTTTGTGGAGAAATTTAAATACTTGGGGGTCTGGATGGACTCCAGTTTGTCTTTCCTAGTTCACATGGAGGAGCTAGCTAAGAAACTAAGACAAAGACTAGGTATTTTTTCCAAATCAAACACTCACTTACTCATGAGTCTAGAAAACTTCTAGTTCAAGCTACCTTTATGCTGCTCTTAGACTATGTGGATTTTTTGTATAGCCATAGCACTACCACAACTCTCTCTAAGCTTGACACCCTCTACCACAGAGCCTCAGGTTTATCTTGGATGCTCCTTACACTACACATCACTGCATCCTTTACTCCTCCTTAGGTTGGAGCTCCCTTAGCGTCAGGAGGGAGAAAAATGCTGTACTCTGGACGTACAATGCCATCACTCAGAAGCTTCCCCAGAATCTGTCAAGTTGTCTGCCTATCTGTCCCCCCAGAGCCTATCCCTTCAGAAGTCATACCTTCATTTCCCTCGCTATTCCCAAAGTTAGAACGCACTTCGGTAGAGCCTCTATAAGCCATGCCCTTCCTATGCTCTGGAACAAGATACAGAAATCCCTTAGGCTAACTACCCCTATAACGTTCTCACTCTTCAAGACTAACTTCATGAGGACCTTCGAGGTCTGCCATTGTTTCAAATGAGGAACCTACAACTAAGGCCTGCAATTGCCTTACATATGGGACTAAAACCCTAATTTTTTTGCCTGAAGCAACTGTTATTCTGCTTCTCCTCCTACAGTCTGTTCTTCATATGCTATTACTTCCTATCCCACTCTACTTTTGCTGCCCCCACCCTCCTGCCTCTCCTCCTCTCAATTCTCCCCCTTCCTCTACCCCATCTCCCAATATGTATTTACCTCCAACCTTATTCCACCTAAGTCAGCCCCGCCCCGTCACCCCCCCTTCTGTTGTCCAATATGACTGGATTCCGAGCTTCTCAAATATAACTGGGTTAGGTTGTTAACCTTAACCCTCTTTACTCAACTCTATCTCCAGTCTCATACTACATTGCACCCATAAAGGTTACTGTCTCGCAAAATTTTTCTCACTGTTGACTCCCAATGATGCTTGCTGTATTTACCATATCCTTCTGCCCTGTATGCATCTACACATGAAATTAAGTGATCTTTATTGTATATGTGAGGTATATTTGCCTCTTGCTATGCTTCTTTGTATATAGTTTGTTGCTTACTATTCACCTGCTTATACCTATTCTGTTTCTTTTGCCTTGCATATGTATAATAATGATTATTATGCTGTCACTGTAAATGTTATTACATGTTGTAATTTTTTTTTCTTCCTTTTTACTGGCAAATGTATTGCCCCAGGTCCACCTTGCAAATGAGCTTGACTCAATGGTGTTCCGTCTGGCAAAATAAAGATATTGATTGATTGATTAATTGATTGATTGATTGATTGAAGAGTCCTGCTACACAGCCCCTACCTGATCTCCTCTGTGTGTCCTGCCCTGCAACCCCACAATGCCTCTTCCAGTGCAATTTAACATAATGCCCCTATTTGCCATACTGCTCATGGGACTGCTTCTGGGCATGGATTAGCCATAGACCAGGAAGATTAGGTTAGATGCCCCCAACACAACAAAGATCAGTGGGCACACATCCCTCAGAAGTCCCTTCACTTTTACCCTAGGCCTTCACTCTGAAGAGAGCTCCCTCTGTGATTGGCTGCAAAACACCATATGAGGGAATTGTGGGCCTAACAAGCTTCCTAGGAAGCCTGGAACAGCTCTCCCTGCACAGGGAATGCATAGTACTAGGTGATGTAAACCTTAACTGGCTAAGCCCTAAGCAGCCAGAGTACAGACACCCCCTTAAGCAGCATAATCTCATGCAAATCATAACCACTCCCATGAGAAATAACAAATCACAAAACCTCTCCCTATTGGACTGGATAATAACAAATCGGGAGGGTTGGATCCTCCAAGCAGGTACTGTACACTATCAGATGCTATTAGTGATCATGCCCCAACCTACATCATTTGGTCATCCAAATTTAAGAACCCACAACCGAGATATCTGACTTTTAGAGATTTTGCCCACTATGATACTGCCTGCCTGCTCAGTGTTGTTAAGTCTGTAAATTGGAAAGCTCTCTACTCTCTTCCTGACATCACATCAGTGGTAGGATACCTCACCGATGTCCTTGTGTGCATATAGGACAGGCACTTTACCATAACAACATGCCATGTGAGAGGTGGACGCACCCGCTGGGTCACAAAAGACATCCTCTCCTGAATGAAAAACAGGGACACCTTATGGGCCGCCCACAAAACATCCCACTCCCCCGCCACATGGAATGAGTACAGGAGGTTGAGAACTAAATATAAGCAGCAAATTAATACTTATAAGGCGAGCTACCATGAGACGCTACAACCTGAAAACCTTGGAAACCTTCCTCCTTTTTTGGCCAAGTTTAAGCTCCATGATGGCACCTAAATCTCCACTGCTGTACCTTGCATCTCAAAACTACAACAGGTCTCCTCACTGACCCTATTGAAATTGCAGATGCCCTAAACAACAAATTTACAGATGTCAGGGCCCACATTGACAAACTCCCATCTAACACTGTCCGACAATTTTACCCTGACAGACCCACACATTAGTCTCTCCAACTCCTCCTTTTCATTTCAAGGTCATCTCCTATAAAGATACTCTCAAGTTGCTGAGCAACATACCAAACCAAGGTAACCTGGGTAGTGATGTACTTTGCCCCCGCTTCTTGAAACTTATTTCACCCTATACTGCCAAATCTCTGACCACAGTCTTTGATCTCACTCTAACCACCTCATCGGTGCCCACCATGAGGAAAATGGTTAGGGCAGTACCCATTTTTTAAACTGCTGATCCCCAATCACTGGATAACTGCAGATCCATCTGTGCCCACTCCAGCATGGCTTTAGAAAACACCACAGCACTACATCTGCCCTGGCCCATTTCACAGACCATGTCATCAAAAACACGGATGCAGGGAATCTCACAGGTGCTGTCTTCATTGACCTGACCAAGGCTGTTGACCTGGTTGATCACAACTTGCTCAATGACGGGTTGGTTGGCCTTGGTTGTTTGATGGAGACAGCAACCTGGTTCCCAGAATTGCCTCCCGGATTGATACTAGACAGTCACCATCAATGGTGCCGCCTCTGTAGCAAAGGCCATGACCACTGGAGTACCCCAAGACTCTATCCTGGGCCCACTCCTATTCTCTTTGTTTATAAACCCCCCTACCTGATGAAAGCCTCACATGCAAGACCATCCTATATGCTGATGACTTGGTGTTATTCATCAGTGCCAGTTCACTGGCAAACCTCTCTTCCCTGTTAACTCAGAACTATCAAGCAGCACACAACTGGTTCCTGGACAATAGACTACAGGTAAATGCTAGCAAAACTAAGACCATGATCCTGGGGTCTAAACCAAAGATTTCTAGCCTAGCATGCACTTCATTACCCCTGATTGTCCTAGCTCTACATGGCTCCCCAACTGAGAATGTGACTAGTTTCAAATACCTGGGTGTCACCCTTGACCCCTCCTTACCTTACTCTAGACACATTACAGGGTTTTAAATAGTTGATTAGCAGTTTTTTTCTTGGGACAATACTAACTGTACAGAAAGCATTTATATAGGTTTTCTGAAAGTGTTATGTTTGTTAAACACAGTGAGGCAAGTGCTATGCATTTTCACAATGTTTTAGAACTTTTATGAGCAAAACGCTAATCAATTTTTAGAGTTAAATAAAACCCTGCATTAACACCACCATACAATGAATGAACCAGAAATTGGCAATGGCTTACCACCTTCAACAGTATCTGACCCCAGTGGCTAGACTTGCCATAGCCCACGGCAGTGCTAGTGTCAGTGGCTCAGCAGGTAGCACACTTGCCTCTGAGGACAGGAGATCAGAGGCTGTGGGTTCTGTCCCCACACCAGGCACTTGGGTTAATATCCCAAATACTGACACTGCAGTGCAGCATGAGGGGGGTGCTGCACTCCTGAGGTTCTGTCTTTCAGATGAGATGTTAAACCGAGGTCCCATCTGCCTGTTCAGGTGGATGTTAAAGATCCCATGGCACTTCTGAAAAAGAGTATGGGAATTTTATTGAAAAAAAGAAAACATTACATCACAGTATTTCACTTATACTGGAGTTAGAAATACATAAATGAAAATAGAATTAAGTAAATACAGTACATCATGGAAACAAAAATAAATTAATTGTATAATAATAAGGGGATCCCCAAAAAACAACTCTATTTTCTCAAGCATACTTAAACACACAATCATTAAATTACTCTTCAAAGAAACATTTTAAAATTTCTCCATAGATGAGAGACTCTATCTGGTGAAAATGTCTGTATATCCTTTTCTTTTACACTTATCATTTCAGCTTCTATCTGCATAATTAATACATTATTTAAGACTTGTTGCTGTTGTCTTACATACTGACAATGAGATTGCCATAGAAAGTATTGAATTACAGCAATAAGACATTTAAGGTGCTCTTGTGAAAGGATCTCAAATACCTGAACAGTCTCTTAATATTAAGGTGGTATAAGTAATTCTTGAGAAAAAGGGCTTCTTCCACTTGGTAGCAAGCTCTGCCCATACTTGCCTACTTGAGGGACAATCAAAATAAAAATGAGAAATGCTTTCTTCTATATTAACACATGTTTATCTGGGGCAATATTTCTGCTATTGGTTTATGTTTAAGATTGCCTCTTACTCCCAACTTCCCCTTAGAACATAACCAAACAATATCTCAAATGTTAGTAGGAATTGTGGAGTCAGTAAGTTTATTTATTGCCCAGTTCATTTTGGCTGGGGTACATTCTGAGAAAATTAGAGTAATTTGCTACACTCCATACACTACATGAGAATAAAAACTCTTCCTATGTAGAACCACCAGGATCTGTTTCTCTATTTTCCATTGTTATAATTTTTATGTAGATTGTGCGCATGTGCAAGAAACATATTGCAGCAGGTTTTCAGAAGCAGGTTGTGGAGGTGCAACACTGTTGTGGCCAATGCTCCCACAGCCTTTAAAGGTTTGGCCGGCTTTCTCCAATGCTGTGGCACACTACTACTGACACTAGTTCAGCCAACATGCCACAACCTTGAAAAGTTTCAGCCGCTGCAATCAGGGGCCACCTCGTCATTGCAGTATCAGCCATTTGCTGCAATGAGGGAATGACCCGGTATTGCTGGGTGGAGCGTTTCCAAGTGCAATATTATTTGTGAACATGGTGGTGGCTTGCCGCTGTGTTCACAAACAATATTAAGTAACCCCCAGTGCTGAGGGGATGCCCAATCCCCCTCAGCAGCATGCAGCACCCCACAACAGGTTTTGTTTGCCGCCAGGGGCCCCAATACCTATCAACTTCAGTTGCCCTGCCGCTGATGTTGCCGAGGGAAGCCCTCCCGTCTGCATTATGTCCCCCAGTTTCATGTGCCAATGGGAAGCTCTCTCCCCATCAGCATAATGTCCCCCCACAAACATCCAGAACATTTGTGCCGACGGGGTGCCCAATCCCCGTTGGCATGATGTGGCCCCCTCCCTTTTGTTGTGTGCAGACAGGGGTGCCCAATCCCCCATCAGCTACAGCTGCCCCCCCAAGAATGAGTCCATTGGCATTCTGGGAGCCTACCCCAGTTTGCCATATGACCCTGAAAACAAAAAACTGTCTCGCAATGTTTGGTTTTTTTTTGATCTGTGAAAAAAGGAAACGGTCCCTTGGAGGACTCCCTGCCCCCCTTCCACAACCCGGGCCCACCGACTGTGCACCCTGCCTCCCCATAACCCCATCAGCCCATACTTACCTTCGGAGTCCAGTGCGACGATCTTCATTAGACCAGGAACACGTCTGCACTCTTCAAAGCCGACCGCGAACTGAGGAAATGCCGCTAAGCTGTATAATGGAATAAATAGGGTTTTTTCAACTTTGATGCATATCTCAGTCATTTTTTGGAATTGTGGCACCAAATTTAATTCTGGCACTTTTATGGCGTTAATTGGCCCTGAAAGGTGATTTTTTGGTCACTGCACGGAATCACCTTTCGGGGCCGATTATCAAAATGACAGTGCCAGTGCCAGTGTTCATGGTGGGCTCTCAAAAAGCCTATGTTGCAAATTTGGTGGAAACGTCCAAAAACATTACTGTTTCTGGCGTACATTGTGCAGTTGCCATGCACGCTAGTAACTTTGCGAATTTGCAATATTTTCATGCCAGATTTTCAACATTGGCATTTTTTCACACCTCTTTGTGAACAGTATAGCTGTCATTGTTCACACCCTTGCCAAAATGTGTTTTCACACTTCCAGTGCAGAATAGCGCGGTCGCTGTGGAAATCAGTGTTCAGGACAGATTAAGAACATGACAGTGACTCTGTTCATAAGCAAAGGCCCTAAAATGCCTATGTTGAAAATTTGGTGATGATTGCCCGTCAAATGACTGTGATACAAGTGTGCGTTGCGCACTTTCCATGCACCCTTGTAACTTCGCAGATTTGTAATATTGTCATGCCAGATTTTCAACAGTGGTATTTTTTCACACCTCCTTATGAGCAGTACAGCTGTCATTTTTCACATCCTGACCAAAATGTGTTTTCGCCCTTCTGGCGCAGAATAACGCGGTCGCTTTGGGAAATCAGTGTTCGGAACAGATTAAGAAAATGACAGTGGCACTGTTCATGAGCAGAGGTCCTAAAATCCCTATGTTGAAAATCTGGTGATGAAACTCCATAATATGATTGTGTTACAATCATGCATTGAGCTGTTTCTGCGCACACTTGTAACTTCGCAAATCTGTAATATTTTCACGCTACATTTTCAACACTGGCATTTTTTCACACCTCCTTATGAACAGTACAGCTGTCATTTTTCACATCCTGGCTAAAATATGTTTTTGCACTCTTGCCAGAGAATAGCACTTTCACTGTGGGAAATCAGTGTTTGGGACAGATTAAGATCGAGCGAGTGAGAGGGGGGAGTGACCGAGCTCAACTGAGCTCTGTCGGGACTGCTGCAGATTTCTTTGTGAGCAGAAAAAGGCCCCAATGCAAGAGCCCTGAACAGAAGCGCAGTCTGCAGCACTAGGAGAAACAGAACGAGAGAGCGAGTGAGGGAGGAGGAGTAAGCAACTCACCAGAGCACTGTCAGGACTGCTTCAGATTTCTTTGTGGGCAGAAAAAGGCGTCAATGCAGGCAGGGGCACAGTACAAAAGGCCAGCCTGCAGCTTTGGGAGAAACAGTATGGGCGAGTAAGACATGGGGACTGAGTGAGCTCAATGGAGCTCTATCAGGATTGCTGCGGATTTCTTTGTGGGCAGAAAAAGGCCCCAATACAAGAGCCCAGAACAAAAGAGCAGTCTGCAGCACTGGGAGAAACATAACGAGAGAGCGAGTGAGGGAGGAGTGAGCAGCTCACCAAAGCGCTGTCAGGACTGCTGCAGATTTCTTTGTGGGCAGAAAAAGGAGTCAATGCAGGCAGGGGCCCAGTACAAAAGGCCAGCCTGCAACGTTGGGTGAAATAGTACGAGCGAGTGAGACATGGGGACTGAGTGAGCTCAACAGAGCTCTATCAGGACTGCTGTGGATTTCTTTGTCAGTAGAAAAAGGTGCCAATGCAAGCAGGAGCCTGGTACAAAAGGGCAGCCTGCAGCGCCAGGACAAACAGAATGAGCGTGTGAGAGAGGGAGACTGAGCGACCTCAATGGAGCTCTGTCAGGACAGCTGCGGATTTCTTTGTGGGTAGACAAAGGTGCCAATGCAGCCAGGAGCCCCGTACAAAAGTGCAGCCTGCAGCGCCAAGAGAAACAGAACGAGTGAGTGACACAGCAGGAGTGAGTGAGTTGAATGGACCTCTATCATGACTGCTATGAATTTCTCTGTGGGCAGAAAAAGGTGGCAATGCAGGCAGGAGCACAGTACAAAAGGCCAGCCTGCAGCACTGGCAGAAAAGGAATGAGCAAGTGAGAGAGGGGGAGTGAGCAAGCTCAACAGTGCTGTGTCGGGACTGCTGCAGATTTCCTTTGTGGCCAGAAAAAGCCACCAACACAGGCAGAAGTCCAGTACAAAAGGGCAGCCTGCAGTGGTGGGAGACACAGAATGAGAGAGTGAGGGAGTGGGAGTGAGTGAGATCAATGGAGCTCTGTTGGGACTGCTGCGGATTTGTTTGTGGGCAGAAAAAGGCAGCAATGCATGCAGGGGCCCAGTACAAAAGGGCAGCCTGCAGCGGTGACAGAAACAGAATGAGTGAGGGAGTGAACAAGCTCAGTGGAGCTCTGTCAGGACTGCTGCAGATTTCTTTGTGGGCAGAAAAAGGCACCAGCAGAGGCAGGAGCCCAGTGCAAAGGGGCAGCCTGCAGCGCCAGTAGAAACAGAATGAGCGAGTGAGATGGGGGAGTGAGCGACCTCAATGGAGCTCTGTCGGGACAGCTGCGGATTTCTTTGAGGGCAGAAAAAGGTGACAACACAGGCAGGGCCCAGTACAAAGGGCAGCCTGCACCGCTGGGAGAAACACAACGAGCGAGTGAGAGAGGGGGAGTGAGAGAGCTCAACGGAGCTCTCATCGTGACTGCTGCAGATTTCTTTGTTGGCAGAAAAGGCAGCAACGCAGGCAGGAGCCCAGTACCAAAGGCCAGCCTGCAGTGCTGGCAGAAACGGAATGAGTGAGTGAGAAAGGGGGAGTGAGCCACCTCAATGGAGCTCTGTTGGGACAGCTGCAGATTTCTTAGTGGGCAGAAAAAGGTGCCAACACAGGCAGGAGCCCAGTACAAAAGAGCAGCCTGCAGCACCGGGAGAAACAGACTGAGTGAGTGACAGAGTGGCAGTGAGCAAGCTCAACGGACCAACGCAATCAACATTCATCATTGACTAATGCTTGTTTTGTAGCAGGGACAGCATACGTTGGAACTGCCAATTGTGATAGTAGTTTAGGAGGGGTTTAGGAGGTGCACTAACCCATTTCATGAAGTACTTTTGTAAAGCATACTGTATCCATAACTACCATGTTGAATTACTTGCCTCCCAGGCACATTTGAAAGTACTAAATAAAAAAACAGAATGAAAAAAACCCACGGGGTTTATCATATTGAGCCACCTTTATTTTGTGGGAGGTAAGTAACATCTCTCTTTACTGGTTTGAGCCTACTGCCCCAAAACACCTGGAAAAAGACACTGAAAAGTCTTGTCTCCAGATGCACTGGGGGGGATAGATATAACGAACATATAAAAAAATAGGAATGATTAATTTTTTTATGATTTGAACACTTTTTTTTCCCCAAACTTCCATGTTTTCCGAAGACTAACCTTATTTTCTCCTATGTCTAACTGTTTTTCGCAGTTATAGGAGGCCATGTCTCCTGGGCCTACCCATATGCCTAAGATTGTTTGAGTGGAGGTGGAAACAGCAATACCACTGATCTCTGTACTCACTGGGGTCAACTCATTCAGAGCTATAATAAAGCTTTTTTCTTTATTCAATTTAGCACCAGAGAAACCTGCACAAGAGCCAAAGGTGCTGATAGCTTTTTCTACCAAACTAATATTTTGGAGTAGAAGGATGACATCATCTGCATATGCTGTGACTTTCTGGGGTGAGAGACTCATGAGGGGCTAGTCCGATAATTTGGTTATCCCACTTAATCTGTCATATGACCGGATCTAAAATAAAAGTATAAAGTAAGGGACTCAAAGGGCATCCCTGTCTTACTCCATTTAGGAGTGAGACATCATCTCCAAATAAACCATTAACTGCTGGTACAGTATAATACTAGCATTAACATATAGGCTTGGATATTCAAAGGGATTGCACCTGGTGCAACAGAGTTGCACTGGTACAATCCAACATTGTGCCCCGGCAGGATATTGAAAGGGCTGCCCGGCACAGGGCAAATCCCAATGCGCCAGGGCACAATGTAATGGTATGCGGCGCAGATGCAGGGGACATGCCAATGCATATGTGGCACAACCCAATATTCAGCCCGGGATGTGTGGAACATATGGTGGTGTAGCCCTGCAGTGCGCTGCATAGGAGGGCTCAAAGTTGAGCCACAGAAGAGTGGGAACAAGTCCCAGCCACCCACAGGTAGGCTGCTGTCTTGCAGGATACAACACAGCAGCCACAAGCAGCCACCCACCCACCCAGAACATTGTCAACAAGCACACATATACCCCCTGGCCGTCTAGTGGTACCCCCTTCCTCCTGTGTCCCCGATCACCCATAATTGACAGTATGCAACTCCCTGGTAGTCTAGTGGCACCCCCTCCTCCTTCCCATTGCTGCAATTGCAGGTTAATACAATAGGAAATCCCTGGTAGTCCAGTGGTACCCCCCCGCTGAGCCCCGATTGTGGTACAGCGCCGTATGTATGTTCCATGGTAATCTAGTGGTCCCACCGCTCCCTGCCCATTGCAGGGCATACTTTACTGTACTAGACAATCCCAAATATGTGACTGACTTCATTCACATATTTGGAACCATCTAGTACAGTATGCCTTGCAAGCCCACACTGTGGACCAATGGGCTTACAACCCATACTGTACCTGTCTTTTGGCAGGCAGCAGGGCGGTATGCGGGTGGGTTGTGGCTGCCCGCCAATGACAGGAGGGAGCGGGTGGGCAACGGGCTCTCTGTGGGTGGGAGGGATGGGGTGCCACTGGATCACCAGGGAATTACTCGGTGGAGTTTTACAGCGATCGGAGCACCAGGCGGGGGTGGGGACCACTAGACTACCAGGGAACATACATACAGTGCTGTACCATGATCAAGGCTAGGGGCATGGAGGTACCACTGGACTACCAGGGATTTCCTACAGTATTAAATGGCAGTGCTGACAGCAGGAGGAGGGGGGACCACTAGACCACCAGGGATGTCTTGTTCATCATTTACCGTGTGATCGCGGCTACGAGGCAGAGGATGCCCAGGGATCACCATAGCACATGTCATTGCTGGGCAGGGTGCAAGGTGCAAGTCGCTGGGCTGCCCTTCACAAGGCATGCAAATGTGGCCATAATGACATGCAAATAGCCCCATTTGCACCTTGCATTTATAATGGCTTCATTTGCATGCCTCCTGCTGAATATCACGAGTGATGTGCCTAGCACAATTACACATGCACTGGCGCATCTCCGTACTCCCTATCTGTTTCTTGTGCTGGAGCAGTTCAACTGCACCATGAGCAGTGTGTGCCCGACCTTGCCATATTCAACGGTGCTGCGCCATGGTGCATCACCATTGAATATCGCCTGGTTCTGGCTCTGGCTCAGCCCAGTTGTGCTGCATCCAGGCTTGCACCACTGCCAGGCGCAGTCTGAATATCTGGGCCATAGTTTCTTTATCCAGCCCACAAAGGTTTTTGGAATACCATGTCTACATTATAGTAAATAAAAAATGGTGTTCTACTCGATCAAATGCTTTAGATTGATCTAAAGTAACTATATAGCAGGTAAAGTTTTGGGATTTACTGGCTTCCAAGAGCTCTCTTAATATAAAAAGGTTGTGCTGGATTTTTCTATCAGGAATTGCACATGTCTGAGCTGCATCAATTAAAAAACTAGAGATTTTTATTTGTCTGCGATTCAAAATGTTTGCCAAAATCTTATAATCACTATTAAGAATGCTAATTGGCCTCCAATTGGTTAATTTCTTCTTGCCCCCTTTTTTAAAAATATAATATGTTATAGCAGTACTGAAATCCCTATAGCTTAAATCTGATTGCGGCATAAAATTAAAAATGTTTGATAGCATAGGGCTCTGAAAGGATTCGTATTTTTTGTAAAAATCACTAGAAAGACCATCTATACCGAGTAAAGTGCCTGTTTTTAACTTTTTTTACTTACATCACCTACTTCTTCAGAGGTAATTGGTTGTACCAGAATGGTTCCAGCAGTGTGTTCTAAGTAGGGTATTGGTGCAGTTAAGAAATCCTTCAAACTATCGTTTTGGGGGGGGGGGTTGAAAATATTTCTCTAAGGTTTTGCTGCACTACAGAAAGCATTCATAGATTACTGTCTACAAGTATATTCTCTGGCGTAAATAAGCCTTCCGTGATAGTTTTATCCAGTCTTTGTTTACAAGCTTTGTTTGGATCAGATGCTGGTTGTTTATGTGTTCCAAATCTCATTTCCCTATCCAATGACTTTGCTCTATCATATTGATAAATTTTCATTTGCTTTTTTATTTCCAGAATTTGAGCTTTCTATTTCATATGATCTTTAGGGGGAAGTGACATAAGTCTAAATAACTGGTTTCTGTAATCTAAATACCTAATATATTTTGAATTTACAATATTTTTCCCATATGAGATAAATAGCATTTTTAGATCCTTTTTTGTGTCAATCCACCAGTCCGAATAAATTATCATAAAGGCATAAAGTATAGTTCCTGGTACCAGAAAATACTTCCAGCTGTCTCTGACATTCTATTATTTCAAGTAAGGATGCATTCAGCCACCATCTATGAATGTGGGAGTATATTTTGGGGTTGCTGCAGCTAAACTTAAGGGCCCAGATATTCAAACTGTGCCAGGCTGTGGTGCAAGCTTGGGCGCAGTGCAACTTGGCTGCGTGGGGTGTGGACTGGGCGATATTCAACGGAGCTGCGCCATGGCTCAGCAGCTTTGAATATCACACCCTGGCCACCCCCAGTGTGCATGGCACAGTGACACTGCGCCAGCGGAAGTGGCCAGAGTGGAGCATGGGGATGCGTTAGTGCAAGTTCCATTGCGCCATGCACAGCAACTGCGATATTCAAAACTTAACATGCAATGGGGCCATAATGTATGCAAGATGCGCATGGGGCCATTTGCATGTCATTGTGGCCCCATTTGCATGCAGGTGCGCCGATCCCTGATGACTTGCACCTGGCGCCCTGCCAGGCAGCAGCCATCAGGGACCGACGCCCCCTGCAGCCCGATCGTGGGCATCTGTATAAAAGAAAGATAAATGTTTCCTGTATCTCTGGTGGTCCAGTAGACCACTATCTGCCCGATCGCGGGCATCTGAATAAACGAAAGATAAATATTTCCTATATTCCTGGTGGTCCAGTGGACCGCTTTCTGCCCGATCGCGGGCATCTGCATAAAAGAAAGATAAATATTTCCTATATCCCTGGTGGTCCAGTGGACTGCTATCTGCCCGATCACGGGCATCTGTATAAAAGAAAGATAAATATTTCCTATATCCCTGGTGGTCCAGTGGACCGCTATCTGCCCAATCGCTGGCATTTGTAGAAACAAAATAATTCCAATATCCCTGGTGGTCACCCACCCACCCACTCACTGAGCACCACCTACTCCCCCTGGTCAGCCGGCGGCACCCACCGCCTGCCACCCGCTGCCTGCCAACTGACACCTCGGTGGGGCTGCGCCCATTGGTTCTGGCGTGAGCCAAAGGGCATGCAGCCCTACCCCATTCAGATATGTGAATGAATCATTCACATATCTGGAATGTATAATACCGTAAAGACTGCACACTCATTGGCTCACGCCAGAACCAATGGGCGGCAGTCCTACCGAGGTGTTAGTCGGCGGGCAGCGGGGTGGCAGGCAGGTGGGGTGCTGCCGGCTGACTGGGGGGGGAGCGGGGCCGTGGGGCTCAGTGGGTAGGTGGGGGGGGTACCACTAGACCACCAGGGATATTGGAATTATTTTGTTTCTACAAATGCCGGTGATCGGGTAGATAGCAGTCCACTGGACCACCAGGGATATAGGAAATATTTATCTTTCCTTTATACAGATGCCCGCGATTGGGCAGATAGCGGTCCACTGGACCACCAGGGATATAGGAAATATTTATCTTTCTTTTATACAGATGCCCGCGATGCAGATAGTGGTCCACTGGACCACCAGGGATATAGGAAATATTTATCTTTCTTTTATACAGATGCCCGCGATCGGGCAGATAGCGGTCCACTGGACCACCAGGCATATAGGAAATATTTATCTTTCTTTTATACAGATGCCCACGATCGGGCAGAAAGCAGTCCACTGGACCACCAGGGATATAGGAAATATTTATCTTCCGTTTATTCAGATGCCCGCGATCGGGCAGATAGTGGTGTACTGGACCACCAGAGATATAGGAAATATTTATCTTTCTTTTATACAGATGTCTGTGATCGGGCAGATAGCGGTCCACTGGATCACCAGGGATGTTAGAATTCGTGTTTTGTTTACAAATGCCAGCGATCGGGCATGGGGGGGCGCTGCCAGGTGTAGCCGGAACTCGGGTGACCAACCACAGGTGGCAGCTGCCATGTTGCACCCTGCAATGCGGCAGCTCACCTGTGGGTGGCCATCAGTTTTTCCTTTTTTTTGGTGTAACTTTGTGCTGGCGCAGGTAGGGGTTGCGCATGCATGGCTCTGCACACCCAGGCTGAATATATGGTTGCAGAGTATGCGCACGCGCCCCTACTCTGTGCCTGCATACATTACTGATGTGCTCTGGCGCATCCGGATTTGTGCCATGCACTTTTCCTTTTTGAATATCGGCGCAAGATTAGTTAGTACATGGCGCAACACTGTTGCGCCATGTGCAACCCTTTTGAAAATCCGGGCCTGGGTGCCTAAGAGTATGTAAAGATCAGAAAATTCTCTAGGTCTAATTTCCATTTTATAAGGTTTTATATATTTGGACACTAAGATAAAATCAATATGAGTAGCATACATGTGTCTAAAGTGAGTTGCTCCCAAATCCTTTCTCAAAGTTCTGTATGAATCTGATAACTCTGTCTCTGAAATAATTTGTTTTAAGGCATGTGAGTCACAATAGACCTTTTTTAATAACTCCCCTGAATATTTTACATCTAGGCTATAATTAAAGTCCTCTCCCCAGATAATATGCTTCTGTGTAAACAGATAGGGCTTTACCTCTTCAAAAAGTTCAGTTCTGGCTGATTTAGTCTGGGGGTGAAGAGATTAATGAGATGAAAAGCAACTTCTCCATATGAGCAATCTAAGGCCAAAGCCCTCCCTGAACGTATATCAATAATTCTTGATACTCGGAAATGAGTGCTTTTAAATAAAATTCCTATACCGTCAGCAGTATCTGAACCAAATATCCAAAAGGAGGGACCCCTTGTCCAACTACTTGTAACCGGATTTATTTCAAAAATGGATGGCAACCTAGTTTCCTAGAGAAAAATGATTTCTGCTGAGATTTGTCCTAAAAAGGCTAAGACCAATAATTGCTTTCTGCAGTGCTTCAAACTACATATATTAAGTGAAGCAATAGGTATGGAGGCCATGTGCTTTGGGAAAATGTTTGATTGTTATCCCTCCTCATCTAGGGCCCTTCATCATGACTGGCTTTAGTTTTCCTTTTTTTTTCCTTTTTTTCCTTTTTTCTCCTTAGCAAGTTCCATGATCCTACTTTCTTCTTCTTCTTCAGTTATTATATCATATCTGTGAGAGGTATTGGACTCTGGCTCAGATTCTCCTGTATACATTTGTAATGGGGAAAAGGGGTTTTCCATTCTCGGGGGGGTATGCTTTTTTGCTGAAGCCCTTATAAATCTTTTCCCCGGTTTTACAATTTCAAAGGGAGGAGGCATGCTTGTGCTTGATGTTCCTTCCCTAGAGGTTCAGGGTATTTCTCTTTGTGCTAAGATATCATGAGGCTGTACCTCTGTTTCATTCCTAATCAGGGGTTCATTTGCTTTTAGAATTTCAGCTGCTGCCTCACCAGAAGTACCTTCTTGGGTTGTATCATTCTGTGGCTTATCTCCACCTGTAGTTTCAGGTGAGGGATTTCTTCTTTTCTCCTGGGCCCTATCTACCAGGTCGTCTTGGTCCCACTCCTCAGTTCTGTTTCTTTTTGCCCTGGGATACTGATGAAAAGCATGACCTTTTTGTCATTACAAAGATTACACTGAAAAATGTTTTCACATAGGTCAGAAGAATGGCCATACCCCCCACACAAGGAACATTTAAGTAAATCCCAAGCAGTGCTCAAGTGGGTCTTAGCTCCACCTTTGTATGTAGCAGGCTCTGGGTTGCCCTCCATAGAAACAAACCCCCCTGTCCTCACCTAAAAGGAAACTATTGGGAAGGTGAATGATTTCTTAGTTTAATTGAAACAGTTTTATTTTAAATCTCCACCCTCCTGTCCAGATTCCCTCAGTATCAATAATCACCTCTGGAGGTCCCAAAATATCACAATGTTTCTGAAACCAGTGGTGTATGTCACTAACATTTACACCTTCATTTCAAAATGTAATAGGAATGTACCTAATCTGAGGTTTAGTAAGAGGGATGGCATAGAAAGTAGTCCAAAGGGGAGTTTGTTTAAGATTATTATATTTTTCCCAAAATCTCTCAAGGCTTATGTTAGATTTAAAACTAACATCAATGGTATCTTCCCCTGATATATGTATTAATGCATATATCTCTGCTGGCACAAACTTCATATATTCCTTCAGCAATTTTTTTGCAACATAATATCTATCAGGATGCTCAGGTACCCCATATCGTAGTCTGACAGCATTTCTCCTAGGGGCCTGTTCAAGCTTGATTTTAAATAATTCTGACATGGGAATTCTTTTGGGCAATTCTTTTTTATCATCTTGCGAGTTAGACTGCTCAAACCCTGTTTCAAGCACTGCAACATTCATAACATTTTGTTTCCCATCCTCCTCCACCTTGATGGGCCTGGTGCTGTAATGGCCTGGGCTTCGACATTTACAGTCTGCACAGTATCTATAATGGGATCCCAATTAACAGAAGAAAGTTTTCCTGAGCTCAGGGTTTGTGCTGCAGCATTTTTGTTCACTGATGCAGGCTTGAAGTGAATATTGTCACCCCAGTCAGGGTTGGGGACCCATTTACCCAGTGTGTCCCTTTTCCACCCAGATGAACTAAGAGCTCCTTCAGCCAACCAATCATTTTGAAAAAAATCTGTAGTGTCCTGTTTGAGCCCAAACTGCTTCTGAACCTGTTGTGAGGCTGAAATGTCTCTGTTATGTTCCACTAAAGTCTACATCAAGTACAAGTGTACATCAAGTTGCTACATTCTCAGTATATATTGACATCAGTACATATCAGGCTACATGGTCTTAATTCCTTGAGGTTCCTCAACTAGAGTTTTTTGTTTGACACTAATATTATCAATTTATATTTAAATTATCATTTATATAGTCCTGAGGTTTTTGAAATTTCTTGGGCCTTTTATCTAGCTTCAGAATACAGCTGGGTGACATGTCCAGCTAGGTTTTACACATCACACAGTGCGCACTGATGTTTTTAAGACAACTTTACTGGTAAATTCTTGTCTATAATGCTAACATTGAAATTTCATGAGCCCTATAACAATCTTAGTTTGTCTTTAATCTGGGTGGGGGTTGCCTTTCAGTAATCACATCCTTATACTAACTGTGACACTCATAGCTTGATTTAGGAGTTGTCTGCTTCAGCAGTGTTATCTTATGTCAATTAAATTTATATGCAGTAGGATTCTTTGTATGTGTGTTCCACCAAGCACATCTGAACCCAAGGTTCTTTCTGGCTGAAGGCAGTATTGTACTGTTAAACTTCTCTGACATCATCTTCTGTTTTTTTTTAAATGAGTATTTTAAACCAATGGGATTTTTTTTCTGTTTTTCTCTGCATTATCTAGCTGTTATAAGTATTGTATTTTCTAAACAACTGCCATGAGCTTCTGAAGAAGGACTGGTTGGTCCGAAAGCTAGAGCACTTTGTTCTTGTTGTTACATCTATGTTGGTCCATTAAAAGGTATCAAATCATTTGCTTCTGGATCTATTCTTGCAAGGACCAATACGGCAACTACTAAATCTAGATTTCATTATGGTATTGTGAAACATGTTTAGTAGAAGCATGCTTTGTAACAAGGTTTTAACATGCAACTTCGTTTCCACCCACCAAAAACCAAGATCAGTTTGCAAACACGCTAAGGACATCTTAGCTTTAAACAAATCCCGGACATTATCACAGAAAAGGGGTAAGTCCAATAAAGTTTTATTTAATTTTCAATAACCCCTACCAATAGGAACAAGTTCCTCCAGACCAATACCAACAGAGACAATAGCATGATTAGTAGTTTCTAAAGGTAGATGTTGTGCAGTATGGATTTTAATAAATTTTGGCAAAAATACAAAATCAATGTGGGTGGAGACACCGCCTTTATAAAAGCTGTGCACTCCAGTGGGGTGAAGAGTGCGATATGCATGTAAAAGGCCTGCATTCTGGACAATGGATTTAAGGCAGTTGGTGTCACAAAATTCCTTCTGAGTCTTTGCTCCCCTATATTGAGTTTCCAAAACAGTTAAAATCCCCAACTCAGATTCAAGTTAGTCAACTGACTGGGGTCCAAATGCCGACCCTCATTAATAAAAGAAGACAGTTTCGCCAATTGATTTCTAAGGGTAGTCTAATGGAAAGACTAGGTGGGCCAAGCATTTCTTATCTGCCATCAAATTCTATGTTTCTATGTTAGATAATGTGCTTTGTCATAAACAAATAAGGTTGCACAGCAGTAAAAAGCATAACCATATCTTTTTTTTTTTTAGGTGCATACACCACTATCAGCCTCCAATATGCATTGTCAAAGGATACATCCAACAGCAGGACCCTACCAGGAAAAATATCCAGGACTCTAGTAACACAAAACCTGTCTCCACAAAACAAAATTCCAACCCCATCACAGACGTCAGTACCATAGGAGAAATAGGAAGGGCCCCGGCACCACAATCTGCATGCTGCTGTAATGAGGGAGGAGGTATTTAGTCTGGTGTCTTGTAGGCAAATTACATCAAAACCCAAATCATAAAGGGTGGAAAAGGAAAGAAGTCTTATTTTAGTGTTTTCATACTGTTAACATTCACAGTGGCAATACACAAGGAGGAAGAAGACAGAAAAAAGAGGAAAAGGAAAAATCAGGAACAATCAAGTAACCTTACCCCGTCTGAAACTTTTATGAGTGGATTTGCCTCAAGTAACTATCCGTTCAGGAGGTATGGGAAAGGGAGTATGTTCTCCTTCAGAGTCAGAAGAGAGAATCTGCTGGGAGGAGACAGTGGAAGATGATTCAGAATCATCCCCAAAATCAGATTCAGACAATACGTTAGAAAGGGGATCAAACTTATTCTGAGTGGAAAGGCAGGTGGGAGAAGTAGCAGATTTAGACATTTTTGACCTGGGCCTGTTCTGTTTCAGGGTTCTTTTACAAGTAGTCACTACAGGAACAGACTGGATGGGCCTTGCGGTCCTTATCTGCTGTTAACTTCTATGTTTCTATGTAGGAGCCGGGGATGAGGCATCAACACAACTGGGTCTGCAGAGGTGAGCGAAGGCTCAGACAGAGGTAAGGAAGAAACTGGGGAGGGAACAGGGTCAGGCACCAAAAGGTCTGGGGTAGGCAGAACCAGAGCAATAGCAGATTACTCAGGGGCAACAGGTAGGGGGTCATAGTGAGGAGGAGAGTCTATCCCCTCAGAAGAACCCAGGGGTTGAGGTGGCAAAGAGACTTGCACAGTAGCAGGAGGAGGAGGAGGAGGTTGCTGAACCTTGTGAGATGCCATGATCTTTTTCTATTCATCAATGATAATGGAATCATTACAGGTCTGTTCAGTCCTATTATGGGACGCCCAAGGACAGGACTGATAGGTATGCCCCCCTTCCTCACACAAATTGCACATCATATGATTCTGACAAGAAGAACTAGAGTGTCCAAACTCCAAACACAAATTACAATGGAGTCTATCACAGGTGGAACTGAGATGAAGGGAAGAGCCACATTTGAAACATGTCTTAGGTTGGCCAGGATAAAAACAGTGACCCCTATCTCTTCCTAAAAAGAAACTACTAGGAAGATGTTGGGGACCAGTATTGCTGGATCTAAGCTTAACTTTATACTTACACCCCCCAGTCCAAATATGCTCTGCATCCATAATGGGTTGTTGGGGGACCCAAAAGGTCACAACGCTGACCCAACCAATGAGAAATATCATGCACAACAACACTTTCATTTCTAAAAAGAACAGTAACAAACTTAAAGGCAGGCTTAGTGAGCAGAATCACCCGAAAAGGTAACCATAAAGCAGAATGTTTCAGCTTTTCATATTCAGACCAAAATCTATCTAACCCTTGAAGAGTTTTAAAGCTCACATCATACAAGATATCACCAGACATGTGAACCAAGGCATACAATCCATTAGAAAAAAAAAACAAAGATTCCTTAAGCAATTTTCTACCCAC
This sequence comes from Neoceratodus forsteri, assembly GCA_016271365.2. Lineage (NCBI taxonomy): Eukaryota > Metazoa > Chordata > Ceratodontiformes > Ceratodontidae > Neoceratodus > Neoceratodus forsteri. The sequence goes on from CM028129.1 coordinate 34,574,817, forward strand.
ATACAGTCAGTCCGGTGGAATGTCCAGGCCCCCTAAATATTGTAAATGCACAGCATTACGACGCTGTGCAGGAAGGGGTTTTTGTGCAAAATGGTCCTGTTTCCTAAAAGAAGCCCAGGTATTCTTAGCAATGTTAGCTGCTGACACTTTAGGGACAGGCAAGTCAGTGTCCTTGCAGTCCCCTCAGGAAGTAGGCCTCCTACTCAGACCCTCATCCCCAGAGTCAGTCAAAGACTCAATGATAGGCTTTGACAGTAATGCTGGAGAGGGTTTGGGATGCTGAACATCATCCGCATTTAGGTCCAGGTCAGAATCCATGAAAAGGGAGCAGGAAGAGAAACAGGCTGTTGAGGAACCAAACCCTGCTGGTGTTGTGCTTCCCTTTCAGGAGAGCCAGGTATGGGCCTATGGGAAGGATCAGGAAGCTACTTCCCATGCAGTGATTTCATCCAACCAGCCTGCACTAAAGAAAGCTCAAGCGTCTTTGGTAATTTCAGGAAGGGGGGGGACCGACACAGGCTGAGAAGCCACCCTCCCATGCTGTAAGCCCAACACAGTCCCCGCATTAGGAGCAGCAGCAGCAGTATCAGGAAGAGTACTCATGGGCAGGAAATCTGTATCCAAAGGAGCGGCAGGGTTAAGGGCAGAAACAGCACAACCATCCCAAGAAACAGCACATGAAAATGAGACAGACTATGGAGGAACTCCAGCCGGATGACACTCCACATCAACAGTAGCAGTGTCAGATCTCCCAGGGAGCATAGCAAAAGATGCAGGTATAGCAGGAGAACAGTCTGGTGGAGAACTCGGCAAACAGGGCTGTAGCATTTCACTCAAGTTCTCAGTTTGTAACAAGGAAAGAACATACCGTGGATTATCCTTGCAAACTGTACGCAACCACACTTCTTCCAAAGTTGTAGCAGACTGTAGAAATGTAGTGTCCTCAGCAGATGCATCTATTTGAGACACAGACATGTCAGGAAGTTTTTCACTCTCCACAGTGTCAAGACCAGGAATTTCAATCTCCATAGCTGGACCAGCAGGGAGGGATATCAGCTCACCTGCCAGTACACCAGAAGACTGACTTCCATCCGAGACAGAGGCCATGGGTACAGCAGCTCCCCCTACCGAGAGTGGGGGAATTTTCACAGTGCCCTGGCCAAATTTCCCCATTCACAAAAATACCACCAACAGCTTAATCTGGTTCAAGGTCAGCTGGCATTCATCTGTATCCCCCTTCCCTGGATAATACCTGAAAATAGGCAGAATTTGTCTAGTGCACTTACCCAGTCAACAATAACTAAAATAAAAAAAATAATAAAAAACTCCTCCCTCTCCTAGACTACTGTGACCCTATATATACTTATACCTCTTCCAAACTACTCACTCTGCTTACCACCACCTACAACATCTGCAGATTTGCACTGTAACAGTACTTGCACGTGTACCTTATATCTTACCCATCCTACAGTATGTACTTGAAACTGAAATTACTTGAAAGTGCTTATATGTGTGCCACCTGTATGACCTAGTCGTACCTGACAATGGTCCATTTGATCAATGTACCTATCCAGTAAGCAAATAAATAAATAGATCACTTGTGAGGCCCCACCTGGAGTACTGTGTTTAGTTCTGGAGTTCTCAACTGTGAAAACATAAGGACAGGCTGGAAACGATAAACATATGCAGACCAAAATGATTTAGGGCCAGCAGGGGAGATCTTATGAAGATCGGTTTAGGGCACTGAGCATGTACTCACTGGGGCCCGGACTAGAGAGGGATGGTATGACAGAGACCATTAAGTTCCTGAAATGAATGAACAAGGATAACTGCGTGGAACTATTCAGAAGGCAATGGGGATCAAGAACACAGGGACATGTGTGGAAACTGGCTGGGGAGGAGGTTCAGGAGGAACGAGAGGAAGTTTTAATTTACAGAGAGGGTGGTTGAGCTGTGGAACAGTCAACCAGCTGATGTGGTGGGCACCAAAATGATTAATGGTTTCAAGCATGGCTTGGACAGAGTGATGGACTTAGTAGTTACTCAGTGTTGTAGCAGTTAAATAGTTGGCATGGGGCTGAATAGTGTGGGCCAAAACCCTGTATAGACAAAAGGTCTCAGGGTATGATAGAATAGTTGCTTATCATAACAGTAGATCTTTGAGAATCTCTTCCATTGATTCACAGCATGGAACTGTACGCCATCATCAACAGGACCGCCCAGAAATTTTTGCTGGCTGGGTCCCCATGTTGATGTCCGTCAATGTCGCCTATGTAACTTGAGCATCACCAGCATGCCTCAGTTCTCCACCAGACACAAGCTCAGAGGATCATCAGACCAGCAGGGACCAAAGCAATCAGGACCAACCCAGGTGCACAGGAGAGGATATGGAAACCTCGATAAGAATACTACTTTTAGGTATAGGAGAACCAGCATATGAAAGCAGGCAGGATGATCACCTGTCACTCAAAAAAGGGGGAGGGGGGAGGGAGAGCTGTGGCTCAATGGAGATTATCTTGAAGAAAATATAGGTCAAATATGGCTAACACTGACTAACCTAACCACATCCTATGAATCCTACAGTATGAAGCTACTATTAGGGTAACTATTCTACCTTTCTCAAGGTTATTTTCCTCCACTGAGTCACATCATGGAACTCTACCCAAGCAGTTACAAAGAATTGCGGGAGGAAGGCAGGACCTAGGGGACCCTGAATAAGGAGGCCTTGCAGGGCAGTAAGGCTAAAGCTGGCGCATCTGTGAGAGATGATGTTCAGTCTGTGTTGTTTAGTAAATGTGCAGACAGTGCTTTAAGTGGCAGCAGCACATATGTCAGCAGTGGAGTCCCTGTGGAAATCTACCACTGAAGTAGCCACCTCATGACTGGAGTGAGCATGGACATGACCATAAAGCCGCTTACCGTGCTTCTGTAACAAAAGAAAATACAGTAAGCCAACCTTTGAAAAGTTCCTGCTTCAAAGGAGAGAGACCACCAATCGGGGGTCAAAAGCTACAAATAGCTGAGATGATTTTCTACAATCCTTAGTATTAGTATGATCTGACTACCAATGCAGTGTCCTGTGGATTTCTAACATATGCAGGTAACATTCGCCACTAACCTTGGGAGTTGACAGATAATCATGAAGGTCAGTAGTCTGAGTTAGTGTGCTCTTAGATATGACCGTCAGTTGAAAACAAGGATTAGTAAGAATAATAAATATATCCTTGCGAAAAATAAGAAATGGAGGATCATTCAATCAATCAATTTTTATTTATTTACTGGAAAGGTATGTGAGCAGAAATGACCATTTTCACAAACGTCCAATGTAAAGAATAAGAACATAAAATGATAACTGAGAACAAAATAAAACAAAGCTAAACTAGTACAGCATGTACAGTAGTAGCGCCAAATTTGTCAAGCAATTTTGTGAGAGTCCCTATTTATCCTTCACAAAATTTAGGGGAAAATAATTCTCTAAAATTATTTTTGTTATACCTACAGAGAGAGGCCAGTTCCTATTACAGTACTTAATGCCATCTGGTAGATTTTCAATTACACTATCAGATGAAACAACCCTCTCTGCATAGCAGTGAACACACTAACAAGCAAAACAAAATTCCTAACTAAAGGTTTCACAATTCTCAATAGGGATTTTTAAAAATCCTTAAAAATCCTTTGACTAATTCAGTGCTACTACTGTAGATAAAAACATAAAGACAGTGATATATAAAAACAAGCATTTGTCAATGCCGAATGTTTGCTTGCTGGCATTGGCAGTGGTAATGTAGAAGTTACAGAGCTGCATAATAGGAATGGCAGTGAAGTACTGAACTGAAGCCAACCCCACCACCACCCTGCAGAGAGTGACAGGCATTGGGTGTGCATTTGGGTCATCAGAGCATAATGACTCGCCATTTCACCACACCCACCCTGCAGACACTGACAAGTGTCAGGTGTCTCTTGGGGTGATTGCCTGCGCGCACCCCATTTCATTAGGAAATGCGATGAGATGGGTGCGATATAGGAGAATGGGGTGAACTTTGGGGCTGAAGAGTCCAAGGCATACCTCGATACTCTCACTGGCTGCAGGGTGTGGAATGGTATGAGCATTACAGGCAAGAATCCCAAGTCACACCCTGATACCTGTCATTCTCTACAGGGTTTGGCGTTATGGTTGAAACCCTAATACCTCAGGCATTCGTTGGTATTTTCACTCCAAATTTTCAGCATGTTTTTTTTTGTGACCCCACCTCATGAACAGGGGGAATATCAGTTTGTTAGCCGGAAGCTGCTTATGCACAGCGAGTACGGCATTTAGCACCACAGGTGCAAAAACATTCCGAACAGGATGTAAAAAATGACAGCTGTACTGTTCATGGGGAGGTGTAAAAAATGGCAATGTTGCAAATCTGCAGTACAAATATTTAAAAAAATGGTGAAGTCATGAGCGTGACATAGAAACTGCAACGACACCCGTAATATAATTAGGTTGGGGATATTTACAGCAGATTGTCAACTCCAGGCATTTTGGTGCCTCCGATCATGAACAGTGTCACTGTGATTTTCTTTATCTGTGTCAACAATGATTCCCCACAGCCGACCATGTGATCTCAGCGCCGAGTGTGAAAACACACTTCAGCCATGTTGTGAAAACGGACAGCTGTACTGTTCATAAGGAAGTGCAAAAATGCCACTGGTGAAAATCTGGACTGAAAATATTACAAAGCCATGAACTTACGAGGTGGAAACTGCGCATTGCTCACTGCACACGGTCATTTTATGGACTTTTGTCACCAAATTTTCAACATAGCCATTTTAAGACCTCTGCTCATGAACAGTGTAACTGTGATTTTCTTAATCTGTCCTAAACATTGCTTTTCAGACACCAACAGCACCATTGTGCGCTACATGTGCGAAAACACATTTTGGGCGATATATGAAAATGGCAGCTGTACTGTTCATAAGGAAGTGTAATAAAATGGCAATGTTGAAAATCTGGAGTGAAAATATTAAATTTGCAAACTTACGAGCATGCATAGAACTGCAGTAGCGTACGCTCGTAAAACAGTCATTTTAGGAATTTTTCACCAAATTTCAACATAGCTATTTTAAGACCTCTGCTCATGAACAGTGTCACTGTGATTTTTCTTAATGTGTCCCATACATTGATTTTGCACATACTGCGCCATTGTGCACTACATGGGTGGGAACACATTTTGGCAAGATGTGAAAATGACAGCTATACTGCTCATAAGGAGGTGTGGTAAAATGAAAATGTTGAAAATCTGGAGTGAAAATATTGAAAATTCGGTGAACTTACGAAAGTGTGCGAATCAGTCAATGCACCGTGAAACAGTCATTTTTAGAATTTTTTCACTGAATTTTCAACATAGCCATTTTAAGACCTTTGTTCATGAACAGTGTCACTGTGACTTTCTTAATTTGTCCCAGACATTGATTTCAAGACAATCGACTGTGCCATTGTGCGCTACATGGGTGGAAACACATTTTGGGTGAGATGTGAAAATGACAGCTATACTACTCATAAGAAGGTGTGTAAAATTGCAATGTTGGAAATCTGGGTGAAAATATTGAAAATTCGTGAACTTACGAGCGCAGTATAGAGCTGTGCAACGACGCTCAGAAACAGTCATTTTTAGGAATTTTTCACCAAATTTTCAACATAGCCATTTAATACCTGAGCTCATGAACAGTGTCACTGTGATTTTCTTAATTTGTCCCTACATTGATCTCAAGACACCGATCATACGCCATTGTGTGCTCATGGGCAGAAACACGTTTTGGGTGACATGTGAAAATGACAGCTGTACTGCTCATAAGAAGGTGTGATAAAATGTCAATGTTGGAAATCTGGAGGAAAATATTGAAAATTGCGACCTTAATGAAGTGTGTAAAGGAGAACCGCGCAATGCACCTCGTGAAAACAGTCATTTTAGGAATTTTTCACCAAATTTTCAACATAGCCATTTTAAGACCTCTGCTCATGAACAGTTTCACTGTGATTTTCTTAATTGTCCTGTACATTGATTTCGACAACGACCATGCGCCATTCTGCGCTACATGGGTGAAACACATGTTGGGTGAGATGTGAAAATGACAGCTGTACTACTCATAAGAAGGTGTGGTAAAATGGCAATGTTGAAAATCTGGAGTGAAAATATTGAAATTTCGCGAACTTACGAGCTCATGAGGAACTGCGCAACGACCTCAAAACAGTCATTTTTGGAATTTTGCACCAAATTTTCAACATGGTATTTTTGGGACCTCTTCTCATGAATGATTTCACTGTCATGGTGGTATTCAGGCCCGAAGGGTGATTTTGCAGTCACTGCACAGTCACTGCGAAATCACCCTTCGGCATGAATACCGCCATGACAGTGACATATTATGAGAAGGTCCCAAAACCCATGTTGAAAATTTGGTGCAAAATTCCCAAAATGCCCGAGATATCAATGAAAGTTGAAACCCCCTATGTAACTCCATTATACAGCTTACCGGCATTTCCTCAGTTCGCGGTCAGCTTTGAAGAGTGCAGGACGTGTTCCGGTCCACCAAGATCGCCGCTACCGGAGTCCGCAGGCATGGGGTGGGGGGTGCGGGAGGCTGGTGCGCAGTGGTGGGTGCGGGTTGTGGGAGGGCGTTGGGGAGACGCCACAAGGACAGTTTTTATTTTACAGGTCTTAAAAATAAAAAGACGTTAGGGATGCTTGCCACGCTGGGGTGGGCTCCCAGCGCAGGCACAAAGACTGTGGGTTGCTCAGCCGATGGGGATTGGGCACTCCATCGGCAAAATAAAAACAAAACGCCAAGATGGTTTGCCACGCTGGGTGGGCTCCAGCGTGGCACAAGGACTTGGGGCGCTCAGCCGACGGGATTGGGCACCCTGTCGGCTATTCAGTATGGGGCACGACGCCTGTTCAGGCGTGGAGCTGCACGTGAGCAGCCGATGTCTTATCGGTGCTCACTCTGCCGTAGCTCCCTTTCAATGGGGAGCAGTTACTGCATTTTGGAGCGTGCCAGCAGACAGCTCCAAAATGCATTGGCTTACAGGGCCACGCCCGCAGTCCAGTGCCTGAATTGGAGGAGGAGGTGACACACCTCCGAAATCTCCGTTCATGGCACTATGTTTCTTGCACATGCATGCAAGCAAACATAAACAGGCAGCATGAAAGAGTACAAAAGACCAGGGTGGCAAAGTGAGATAAGTGCAAATAAACTGCAACAACTAGGGTAGCAGTGAAAAAGGGTGAGAGAGGTGAAATGGTAGAAAAGGGGGAACCCGGGTGTATGGATTGTAGAGAGCAGCACAAAAAATAAGGGTGTTGGTATAAGAACACACAGGGAGGAAAAATAAGTGCAGGAATTGGGAGTAGTACATTAGGCCATAGCTGGCAGCAATCCAGTCGTCTTAAGTGGATGTAGGTGTCAGACTGGGTTCAAAGTCAGGTCTGAGAAGGGCATTTGCATGAGGAAGAACTAAGGAGGTGGGCCTTGAGGGTGGAGTTGAAGGAGTGGATGGTATTACAGGCTTGAATTTTGGGGGGTAATCTGTTTTACAACTTTGTCCCCGGATAATAGATTGAGTTCTTAGCCAGTTTAGTTTGGAAAAATGAGGTGTTGAAGACCATGGTGGTGGATCCAAGGGTCAACCATTCAGGTGCTGTGAGCTGGAAGAGGGCATTAACGCTGGGTGGCATTTGCTTGAGGTAGATTTTTTGAAGAAAGGAGAGCATTTTACAATAAAATCTTTCTTCAAGAAAGAGCCAGCAGAAGGACACATACAGGGTGCAGTGGTGGGTTTTCCAGGGAAGACCGGTGATGAAGCATGCAATACTGTTGTATGTAACTCTTAGTGTGGAGTAGAGGAGGGAGGATGTTGGAGGAGAGAATACTAGGGAATCATAGTCAATGAGTGGAAAGAGTAGAGAGGTAGCCAGGCGCAGTCTGGAGGCAGGAAGAAGGAACTTTCAGATCCTGTAGAGGAGTCCAAGTCTGGTACGAACCTTCTTAATGAGGTTGTTTACATGTATATTAAAGTAGTGGTGGGGGTCAAGGTGGAACCCTAGGTATTTGAATTCGATCACCTGTTCAATGGGAATACCTGAGTTTTAGATAAGTGTCAAGCTGGTGACAGGGGCTTTATGAGGTCTGGAGAAGACCATGGATTTGGTCTTTTTGGAGTTAAGAACCATGCCATACCCAGAGAACTATGAGTGTAGCTTGCTGAAGTTGGATTGAAGATTGTGGAGCATGGCAGCCGGGTTTTTGTGACTGCAGAAGAGGGCTGCATTGTCAGAGTATAAGACTAGTTGAGTGGATTGGCATATAGAGGGGAGGTTATTAATAAAAAGAAAGAAAAGAAGGGGGCCTAGGATCGAGCCCTGGGGGAACCTATATATATATCTATATATATATAGATATATATATATATATATATATCTATATATATATAGATATATATATATATTTATTTTATTTTTGTCTTGGTAACTGGGTAAGGCCCACTAGGCATGACTGCCATTTTTCAGGGGTGACCTGTGAGCACTGGGAGGTTAAGTGACATGCTCAGAGTCACACAGCATGCAAGTGGAGGTTATGAGAATCAAACCTAGGTCTGGTCTGCTGGATGTACCAAACTCGTTCACAGCTCGTTACTCTAAGCTATAGGCAGAGGAGAGGTGACCATCAATGGAGGTTTGGTGGGATCTCCTTGAAAGGTAGCTATTGACCTAACTGATAACATTATCAGAGAGATGCAGACCTTGAAGGGTGTCGAGGAGTAGGGCGAGTTCCACAAGTTTGAAAGCCTTGGTCAGGCCAAAAAAAACAGATACAGTGTAATGACCTTTGTCATTAACCTTAAGGATGTCATTAGTGAACCTGACCAGGGCTGTTTCAGTGCTGTGACCAGATCTAAAGCCATGTTGGGTGCTGGAAAGTAGGTTGTATGAACCAAGAGAGGCAGTGAGTTGGGAGTGCACTACCTTCTCAATAAGTTTTGATAGGGGGGCTAGGAGGGAAATAGGGTGATAGTTTCCAGCATCATTTCTGGACCCAGACTTAAATAGAGGTTTAATGGTGGTGGTTTTCCAGGTGATAGGGAAGGAGCCCAAGCAGATGGAGCAGTTGATTAGATTGGTAAGGGGGACTGCTAAGGAACCAATGGAGAGTCTCAGGATATTGAAGTCAATCCCGTCAGCCCCTTTGCTGGGATTTGGGTTATTCCTCTGGATAAGCATTAGAGTTTCTGAAGGCTTAAGGGCCTTGAAGTAGAAATGGGGGTGGGGGAATCTGATAAGTTGGGGCAGGGACGGGGGTCGTGGAGGAGGAGGGCGAGGGGGATGGAGGTTTGTATTTGTCTAGGTCTCCGAAATAAGAGTTAAAAATGTTCACTGCATTGGTTGGGTTGTTGATGTTACTCCCCCCATGGTACAGGGTAATGGGATCTGAATTTTTGGTTTTGCCCGGAAACGAGTATGGGGTACCCCAGAACAGACGAGGGTTCAAGGCTTCCCCGAGTTGTTTGTTCTGTAGGTATTCAATTTTAGCCTTCCTAAGAGCGGATTTGCACTTCTTGTGTAGAGACCTGTAGAGGGAGAGCTGGGCTGGGTCTTTGTGATTTAAATACAGGGCCCAAGCTTTGTCTCTGATTCTTATCATCTTTAAGATGTCGGGGGTAACCCATTCATTGATTTTACCCCTTGTTCTTATTTTTTTGAGAGGGGAATGTTTATCACAGATGCTGACAAAGATGTTATAGAATTTCTGAAGGGTAGATTCGCAGTCACCAGGCCCTTCCGTGAAGGACCTGTCCATGACACTTAGATCCCAGGTTATTAGATCAATGTTCCATTTGGACAGTTTCTTAGTGAAGATAAAAGTGGGAGGGTGTTTGGGTAGGTGAGCAGACCACAGACAATAGGTTGTGCAATGATCACTGATAGAGTCAGGTAAGACACCGGAGTCGGTGATCTGGGAGGGATGTGAGGTAATGATCCAATCGATAAGAGACTGGGTGCCAGTTTTATAATTAAATCTTGTGAGAGAGGCAATGAGCTGGTGTGACCCTAGATTAGCGATGCAAGATTTGACGGAGTCAGAGTGCCTGGTGACCCAGTTGTTCCTGCCACCAGAGCCTGCGACTTAGATATACATCTAGCAGACATCACAGCCTCTACAAACAGTGTCTTCTAAGAGAGAAGCACAGCTCATAAGTAGCATCAGGCTCAAAGGGAGGTGCAGTAAGGGTCTCTCTGACCAAATTAAAATCCCACACGAGAACCAGATCATGGACCAGAGCATGATGAAAAATAGACAATTCTGGCAGATAATGACCATTCAGTCTGGGGGTGTAGAAGTTGAATACATTTGAGGAACCTGCAGTAAACCTCAAGCTGGGACACAGTCTAGTCATTTGTAAGGGCATGAAAAGCTGACACCATGGCTAAATGGACATTGACTGAGAAATACCTTAGCCCCAAGTCTGTAAGGGACAAGAGTTAAGCCAGCATGTGACTGACTGAACACATACTGTAAAGTTGTCTGGGTCAAGGGCAGTAGACCAAACTGTAAAACATTTCCATTTTTGTGAGTGGGTGTACAACACAAATGGCTTCCAGGCTGCCAGTAGAACAGCTGCAACCACCAGGGAAACCCTGAAGTGGGAACATTCTACATCCTCAAGCAGGCAGGTAGGTAGATAGACAGATGAACAGGTAGATAGATAGACAGCTAGACAGACAGACTGATAATTTTATTTCTAAAGCACCCATTTCCAGAGACTCTGGGCACTAAACAATATAAGACCATATATATTAATAAAATAGTGAGCAAAAGGACTAACGTCTATATAGCTCTGTACTTACCTATGAGACCTACCTATGAGACCTATATTTAAAATTGTACACAAATATGCATATAAAAAAATACAACTGGGAGCATACAGTTGTATTTCTATCCCATAATACCAAATAATAATTGTAAAACATAATCAATAAAATGCATGCTGGAACAAATGTGTTTTAAGGCTCATTTTTAAGGCTTCCACTGAGAAAGCCTCCTTTAAATAACCAGGCAGGGAGTTCCACAGGGTAGGCACAGCCACCGAGAATGCTCTGTCCCCAGAATGCCGCAACCTAACCCTAGGAACTCCCAGGAGGCCTCCCCAGCAGAACAGAGTGCCCTGCCCAGGCCGGATGGTAGGGGACAAGATCTTTCAGGTAGACAGGACCCCTTTCATGCAGGGTCTTATAGATCAACAGCCCTATCTTGAAGACAACCCTCCACCGGGCCAGCAGCCCGTGCAGTCTGCAGAGGACCGGGGTGATATGCTCACACCTTTTCACCCCATCAGTAATTTTGCCACAGCATTCTGTACCAGCTGCAGCCTGTGGAGGTTGCTTCCAGATAACCCCAGGTACAGGGTATTATAGTAGTCCAACCTGGAAGTGACGAAAGCATGCACCAGCATGGTCAGGTCCTCAGGCAGGATCAGGACTCGAATTCGGGTGATAATCCTGAGATGATAAAACCCACTTCTAACCATGGCCAATACCTGAGCATCAAGTGTCAGGCCATTGTCCGGGATCACGCTCAAGTTCTTCACCTGTCTAGAGGGGGCTAGGGGCACACCCCCTCCACCCCGATGACTTGATCCACAACCAGTACCTCAGTCTTGTCTGGGTTAAGCTTAAGCCAGTTGTGAGTCATCCATGACTGGCTTTCCTCGAGGCAGCTGTTAAATACGGAGACCAACACCTGGGTATTGGGTGCACAAGACAAGTACAGCTGGGTGTGATCTGCATAACAATGAAAACCCAGCCCGTACTGCCTGATAATGTCCCCCAATGGCAGCATGTACACCGTGGACAATAAGGGTGACAAGACCAAACCCTTCATAACTCCACAGCTCAGAGGCTTCAGGTTAGATGAGACTATTCCCATTTTCACCCATTTCACTCTGTAAGGTATGACCAGAACCAGTTGATGATGTCACCGGACAGGCCACTCCAGAACTGCAGGCAGTCAAGTAGTATTTCATTTTCCATGGTGTCAAACGCTGCAGAGAGATCCAGGAGGACCAAGATGATATGGTCTCTCCTGTCCCTTGCCATCAGGAGATCAGTTAACACCCTCAACAGGACAGTCTCTATACTATACCCCACACAGAACCCAGACTAGAAAGGCTCATAGGTGGAGGAAGTGGTGAGATGTCTCTCAAGCTGCATGGCCACCACCTTTTCTATAACCTTCCCTAAAAATGTGAGGATCAAGATCGGTCTGTAGTTGTTGAGACAGTAGGGTCCAAAGAAGGCTTTTTCAAAAAGGGTCTAACCAATGCCTCTTTCAGGGCCAATGGGAAGATCACACCCCTCAATGAACTCCAGATGACTTCAGCAACCACAGGTCCAATCAGGTTCAAATGCCCAACCAAAAGGTGGGTTGCACCTGGTTCCAGATCACACTGTGCAGGCCACAGCTTTAAGATTATCTCCACCACTTCCCCAACCCCAACCAGCTCATACTCATCCAAGACAGGAGGAGTGTTCCAGCACGACTCAGGCTGGATCCTGCATCCCTTTCAAAGGATGCTCAAAGAGACTTCAGCCCTGTCAGAGGACACCTTGTCAGCGAAAGGCAGAGCCAGTTCCTTGAACCTAGTGCTAGAACCTGCCCCTCAGCACATAGACAGACTGGACGTACAAGCCCGTCTACTGTGTGGAAGAGCTAAGCTGGTCTGTTTCTCACCACAGCAATATCCCTGGACAGAAATTCTGTCTTCTTTTGGGAAATTGCCCCCCAATAGTCAGCATAATATGACTTCAGAGCCAGTTTGTCCTCCACCAAGTCAGATCTCCTCCAGTGCCTCTCTAGCCTCTGCCCCCTAATCTTTAAACCTCGGAGATCCTCATCATACCAAGGAGGTCTCTGATGAGTAGACAGGGGCCAGACATGAAAGAGTGCAATTGTGTCAAAGGCTACACCAACAGTCCCATTATAGGTCATCACTGCATCCTCTGACCCAATCACACAAGCAGCCCCAACACCCGATAGATTCAGCAACACCAACAAGTTCACTGAGGAAACTCCTCTTAATGGCCAGTACCGGCCACCCAAGTGTGTTGCTGTTGCTACTTTTTGTGTCAGTCCCAGGGCCTCCATGCTCCCAAGGAGATTGTTTCCAAATTTCAAGAGCCTGCCATCGACCCAAGCATTGAAGTCCCCCAGAATCAGCCACCTGGGGACTCCAACACCAGGTCAGTGATGAGCTCCTCAACCTCCCACAGAAAGTCCCCATCTATTCCTGGAGGATGATAAAGCAGGAGGACCCTGAAGCTGGCATCAACAGCACCTTGGATGATCACACATTCAAAGGACCATGTAGGACCTACAGTTAACACTGTGAGGTTCAGGCTAGCTTTAAAACAAATGGCCACCCCCCCACCCCTGCGATCCTTCCTCGGGTTGTGTATCACAGAGTACCCGGTCAGCACTGCTGCCTTCAGAATGGGAGCAGCATTTTCATCCAGCCAGGTCTCCGTGATACAAGCCAAGTCGACCAAGGATATCAAGTTCACCATTATGGAAGCCTTGTTACTCATCGACCTGTTAGTGCACAACACAACCTGAGTAGGATGAGGTGGGGCAACCGGATCAGCAATCTGCCCACACTCTAAGGTGAAGCCCTTGGGTATGGGAACTAAGCATGGCAACCCCTACTCGACTTCCCATTTTGCCCCAGGGCATCTCCTTGGCCTCACCACCTAAATCCCTGACACGCCAGCAGCCACTTGAGGGTGACTTCCCCAGGCCACCCCGTGAGCTATCCCCAAGACCCTACATCTTTGATATGCCTCCACTGGCAATGCTGAAAGCTCAAAGGGGAGGAGGTCCCATAGGTCACCAACCGAGTAGCTGCGTCTTATGGGCCCTTGTTCCAAGCACATTTCTTTAATAAAAAACCCACTCCAGTAAAACCCAAACCTCAGATACCCCACAACCACCCAAAACACCACAAATTATCCAACAAATTGAAATACAAAACCCTCAAACACCCACCCACAACACAATCTCAATTTCACAACTGAACACCTTTCACACAAACATACACACCCCCAAACACAAAACACACAAATAAATGATTATAAATTAAGTCCTCAAAAAGTCCTCAAACAGGGACAAAGTTTAACAAAGTGACGTTCTTGGCTTGCTCAGTCCAAGTCCCAGATATATGAAGAACTCATCAATGGCAATCCATATTCAAACCAAAAGTCAATAACTTGTCCAAAAATGTAACTCAAACAAATACTAGGGAACTCTCCCCTCAGCTGCCCGGATAGCTTGGATACTAAGAGGCCCTCATGCTCCTAGCCCTCACTATTCTCTTTACTTTAAAACTGCAACATAGCCACTTCATCACTTTAAAGAGGGCTCTCCCCAGAATCATCCACACATGTACTGGATCTTCTGTTTCCTGTGTCCCTGTCCTTCCAAGTAATTTCACAAGAGCTTTACGAGAACGAAAATATAAAATAACTCTGAATATATATCGAAATATATTGAAATGCTCAAACGCTTGAAAACTAAAAAATGTTGCTCCCAGCTCTTCATGACCAGACCAGCGAGGTCGCCGTGTTAGGGAATTCACTCCCCATATCAAAACCTTCAAGTACCTCACAGGTGCTGAGATCAAAGATTTAGATGCATTAGAGCACCCGTCTGCTGCTACGCAAGTCCTGCTCATGGAGGTCTCAAGACAGGAGGCTCCAAGGCCAGTTTCTAGAACAGAGGGAGTCACATTTGTCTGTGCCAGTATGGGGCCACCAGAATCAGGGTGGCTGATAAGCGCTCAACTTGACCTGAACCCTCTGTATTAAAACATAGAATCTGATGGCAGATAAGGACTGCTTGGCCCACCTAGTCAGCCCATTTTCCCTACCTACTAAACACTGCAGACCCTACTTGTTCTGTGTCTTAGCCAGTGCCCTTTTCCTTAACACTAAGGTTCCCTTATACTTATCCCATGCATTCTTGAATCCCGTTACTGTTTTTTCCCCCACCACCTTATTGGGAGGCTGTTCCAGGCATCCACCACTTTTTCTGTGAAGAAGTACATCCTCACATCTCCCCTGAGTCTACCCCCTCCAGCTTCATAGCATGTGCAAGTGCAAGTGCAAGATAATGCATATGAGGCACAAAAACCCCAGCACAATATATCAGTTGGGGGTGATGATATAACATGCATGAAGCAGGAAAGGGATCTTGGGGTTATCATCTCTGATGACCTCAAGGTAGGGAAACAATGTGACAAGGCAGCAGGTAAAGCAAATTGGATGCTGGGATGCATAGGCAGGGGCATCACCAGCAGGAAAAGGAAGGTAAAAATGTTTCCCTCTTGAGGTTTACTTATGCTCGAGTGTGAGGTATTTGAAAGTCACTATCATATCCCTCCTCTCCCTCCTTTTCCCCAGGGTATACATACTGAAGGCCTTTACTCTCTCTTCATAGGGTTTTAATGTAGACTCTGCACCATTTTAATTGCCCTTCTCTGGATCGCCTCTACTCTGTCTCTGTCCTTCTGGAGATGTGGTCTCCAGAACTGAAAACATTACTTTAGGTGAGGTCTCACCAGTGATCTATACAGCTGTAACACCATTTCTCTCTTTCTGCTAGCGATACCTCTCCCTGTACACCCTAGCATCCTACTAGTTCTCCCCACTGCTTTGTCACACTGTCTGGCCACCTTTAGGTCATCAGACATGATTATCCCCAGTCTTTTTCCTGTTTGGTGGTCATTAATGCCACACCCACCATTTTGTACTCCACTCCTGAATTTCTGTGCCCCAATTGCCTTGATTTTGCACTTCTTCATATTGAAACTTAGCAACCACACCCATGACCACTCCTCTAGCTTCCTTAGATCTCTAATAATTTTTCTATCCCCCATGGAGTGTCTACCCTATTGCAGATTCTAGTGTCATCAGTACAAAGGCAAACCTTCCCTTCTACCCCCTCTGTAATGTTGCTAATAAAGACTTTAAAGAGGATTAATCCTAGTACTGATCCTAGTAGCACCCCACTGGAAAAGTTGTACGAAACTGGAAAATTTTGCCTAGCAAAATGTTTTGCATAATTTTCACGTTACACTAATTTTTTGTTTTGGTGAAACGTCATTTTGCCTAGAATGGCAATTTCGTGTAATGCGAAATGTCACTATATTTCACCAATTTAGCCTGCAGATTTGCAATGCATTGTGGGTAAATAGCTGAAATGTCATGTGCAGGCTATTTCCTGCACAGTATATTGTCTGTTGAGTCAGGGAGCAGTTCAAGGTGGTACATCACAGCCAATAAACCCTTCAAAAATCTCTTTGTTAATTTGGAGAACTAATTGCTCCCAAAATCTAAATTTTGTTCGTAGTGCTGCTAGTGAACATTTTTTTTTGTTTTGGTGTCTTTGGATAATATTTAGTTAAACTTAAGTAGTTTTCAGTTTTTTCTGTGTCTGTGTCTGAGAGGGAATTGAGTGGAGGAGGGTTGACCATGTGTGTGTGTGTGTGTGTGTGTGTGTGTGTGTGTGAGAACACAGCGCAGGCTAGTTCCTAATATTTGACAGATTTCTCACAAGTAGTGAGTGAGTTTCTGTAATTTCTTTTAAATCTTAATATTTTTTGTTGGTGTACTACTTATTTGTTATATTTTTCTTACATATTGACCCTTTTTTGGGTAACTTTATCTGAACAGTTACTCATTCTGAATACTTCTGTTCCTGTTTCCCTTTCTTTGATCACTTTTCTGCTTTATGTTTGTATTGGAAGTATTCATGGAGATTGAACACTTGTCTATATCTAGGTACACTGCTTTGTTGAATTGCTCACAGAAATTGATAGTGTGACCCAGCCTCTGCATGGCTGCGTTCCTGTTTTCTGTTTAATTTGCTGCCATATTATCCCTTTCCTCCCTGTTACACCACTGGTGTTTGCTAACTGACCCATACTATATACAAAACTACATCGTTTTCAAGAGAGTGGTGGTCCCTGCAAGATTGTTGGAGGTGACTTTGTTGGTTCACTTCAAATCTTGCTGTCCCTTCCATCTGATATATCTATAAGACAAAATTGTATTTAGTAAGTACTAACACATTGCAGTACTTGCCTTCTCGAGACACTACTTATCTGGACCATAGATCGTATTGTAACTGTGAGGTGTTCTGTGTGGTTGGTTGCCATAAAAATCAAAGTTAGAAGTGGATTCAAGTCTGTGACATATTTTTTCACTGCCAAGTCTGTAGCTAGCATGCTTGTTGGGAATGATACTGGGAATAAGGGAGATACACCAGTGGAGGCACAGAGGTCCAGGAAGAGGTGGAAAAGTTGTCAGTGTGACTGTTGTTCCTGCTGAAGGAGGAGCTGATGGTGGTGAGAGTGATAATGTCCAGCTTCAGTCTGTTTCTTCTTGAGAGGGAGACAAGAAAAGTCAGCCCCCCCCCCACAGTGAGGAGATGTCAGAGAAGGGAAAAGTTTATCTGGAAGTAGACAGAGATAGGGAGGAGGAGGAGGAAGAGAATATAATATGTTTCAGTACAGATGATGATGAAGCATTGGATCCCTGTGGGAGCAAGAAGTGAAAAAGCTGAAAAGTGATGATGTAGCCCATTTAGATGCAAAGCCCGAGGGTGCAGAAAACAGCAGATTTCAGTCCTGGTGGTGGATGTGAACCATCTAACAGCATGACTGGCACCAGATTTCTGTCTCAATTTACCATAACATTTTTTGGGAAACAGTTCTGGACTTCTTGGGCATGTTAGACAGTGGCAGCACCAAGATTAGCCCCAAAAACTATTTTAAACGGTGAAGAAATCAGGACATTTTGGTCCTGGTGGTAGATGTGAACCATCTAACAGCATGACTGGCACCAGATTTTTGTTGCAATTTACTGTAACATTTTTTAAGAAACATTTCTGGACTTCTAGGGCCTGTTTGCCAATGGTATCGACAAGAAGAGCCTGAATTCCTTGGTAAACAGTGGACCAAACAGCACGTTTTGGCCTGGGTGGGTGGCGAGCATCAATTAACAGCATGACAGACCTGATTTCTGTCTCCATTTAATATAACATTTTTTGGGAAACCTTTCTGGAATTCTGAAGCATGTTGGCAATGGCAGCACCAGATGTGTTACATCATCAGAGTGTTTTACACAACAATAAGCGATGCAACATCACATAGCATTTTGAAACAATTTTTATGTTTGCTTGCATGCATGTGCGAGAAACATAGTGCCACCATACAAGAATTCATAGGTGTGCCTCCCTACTTCTAATGCCCTGCTGCCTTTTGCAGGCATGGCCCCACCGCGCCAATGGATGTAATAGCTGTCTATGACAGCGTTTGCAAATGCAGCGGAGTACAGTTGAAACAACAAGCCACAGCATGTAGGCAATTTGCATACTGCCACCGTTGGCAGTATGCAAAGTGCCTCCACGCCGGGCACTGTAGTGCAAGAGCTGTCATAGACAGCCTCCCCCAACAAGTAGCACGCTGAGCCCACCCCAGCATGCTCACGCTCCTCCCCCCACACACACAGTATGGCCAATGGGGGTTCCCAATCCCCCGTCGGCTCCAGAGCCCCCTAAATAGCCTTCCAGGTGCCATGCTGGGAGCCCACCACAGCATGGCACACGTCCGTCTGCTGCCTTCCCCCCCAAACACACTTCCAGGTGCCATGCTGGGAGCCCACCCCAGTGTGGCAAAGCTCTCTATGGCTGATGGGGGTACCCAGTCCCCTGCTGGCTCCACTGCCCCCCAAAAAATTTGCAGTTGCCACACTGTGAGCCCACCCCAGTGTGGCAAACGTCATGCGTCATCTTCCTAAAAGAAAGAAACACCTACAAAGAAAGAATGGTCCATTGCTGACTGTCTAGACCCTCACCTACACCCATCCTCTGTGCATCCTTCCTCCCCACACACCCCACCTCCCACCTCACCCCATATTTACCTCCGGAGTCCAGAGCGATGATCTTCGGTGGACCAGGAACACGTCTGCACTCTTCAAAGCCGACTGCAAACTGAGGAAATGCTGGTAAGCTGTATAATGGAATAAATAGGGTTTTTTCAACTTTGATGCATATCTCAGGCATTTTTTTGAATTTTTTACCCAAATTTTCAACATGGGTTTTTTTGGGACCCCACCTCATGAATGCTGTCACTGTCATTTTGTTATGCCGTCCTGAAAAGTGATTTTGCAGTCACTGCATGAAACCACCTTTCAGGACCACTGTATGAAATGACAGTGTCACAGTTCATGAGGTAGGCCCCCAAAAACCCCTATGTTGAAAATTTGGGGAAAAAATTCCCAAAAATGACTGTTTTAAGAGCGTGCGTTGTGCAGTTCCTACGCACTCTCATAAGTTCACAAAATTTTAATATTTGCACTCCAGATTTTCTATATTGCCATTTTACCACACCACCTTATGAACAGTACAGCTGTCATTTTTCACATCTCACCCAAAATGTGTTTCCGCACATGTAGCGCACAATGGTGCAGTCGGTGTGCAAAATCAATGTTTGGAACAGATTAAGAAAATAACAGTGACACTGTTCATGAGCAGAGGTCTTAAAATGGCTATGTTGAAAATTTGGCAAAAAATTCCCAAAAATGACTTACGAGCGTGCATTGCGCAGTTCCAACGTACGCTCATAAGTTTGAGAATTTTTAGTATTTGCACTCCAAATTTTCAACATTTCCATTTTACCAAACCTCCTTATGAGCAATGTAGCTGTCATTTTTCACATCTCCCCCAAAATGTGTTTCCAAGCATGTAGCGCACAATGGCGCAGTTGGTGTGCGAAATCAATGTTTGGGACAAATTAAGAAAATCACAGTGAAACTTTTCATGAGCAGAGGTCTTAAAATGGCTATGTTGAAAATTTGGTGACAAAAGTCCATAAAATTACTATGTTACAGGTGAGCATTGCACTGTTTCCACGCACCCTCGTAAGTTCATGAATTTGTAATATTTTCAGTCCAGATTTTCACCACTGGCAATTTTCCACACTTCCTTATGAAGAGTACAGCTGTAATTTTTCACAACATGGCCGAAATGTGTTTTCACACTTTCTGTGCAGAAATGCATGGCCGCTGTGGAAAATCACTGTTCGGGACAGATTAAGAAAATCACAGTGACACTGTTCATGAGCGGAGGTCCCAATATGCGTGTGTTGACAATCTGCTGTAAAAAATCCCCAAACTAATTACATTAAGGGTGTGTGTTGTGCAGTTTCTACGCACGCTCATGACTTCACCAGTTTTTTCACCATTTTCACTGCAGATTTCAACATTGCCATTTTTTACACCTCCCGATGAACAGTACAGCTGTCATTTTTCACATCCTGTTAGAAATGTGTTTTTGCACCTGTGGTTCCAAATGCCGTAGTCACTGTGCAAAATCAGCTTTAGGCTAACAAACTGATATTGCCACTGTTCATAAGGTGGAGGTGTCACAAAAAACCCATGTTGAAAATTTGGAGTGAAAATACCAATGAACGCCTGAGGCGTAGGGTTTCTGACCATAACGCCCACCCTGTAGAGACTGACAGGCATCAGGAGTGTGACTTGGGATTGTCGCCTGTACTGCTCATACCATTCCACCCCCACCCACACTCTGCAGCTAGTGAGAGGCATCAAGGTATGTCTTGGACTCTTCAGTCCCAAAGTTCACCCTATTCTCCTATACTGCACTCATCTCACCATGATGGAAAGGGGTGAGCATAAGGGCCAAACACCCAAGGCACACCGTGACACTTGATGTCTGCAGGATAGGGTGTGGTGAAATGGCATGGCCCTTATGCCTGACGACCCAAAGGCACACCCCAACAATGTCAATGCCAATGTCAGCAAGCAAACATTCGGCATTGACAAATGCTTGTTTTAATAGGCACAATACTTGACATTTGTGGATTCGAGGAGGAAACTTGCTAAAGAGCAGGTGACGCCTCCTACATAACTTTCACAAAACATAACATTGACCAACAAATCAGTTGCATTCCCCATCTCTGGAATTTGCAAAGGAAAGGCCAGCACCTGTCGAAGGTTATCGGCCATCAGGGCCCTGTGCTGAAGTCTGTATTTTTAATTCAATACCTGCATTGTGGTCGCTTCAACTCAAAGTAAAGTACTCACCACAGCACATATCCATAAAATGCTGTTTCTTTATTCCAGTGTGGCAAGTAAACAAAGTAAAAAATGCTCCAATATAACCAAGATAAAAATGCCAGTTCCCTCAAGGCACCATGCTTCATGATACATCAAAGGTTATGTCACACCTGATGTGTTTTACACATGCATGCTTTCTCATACACAAAGCAGACATGTGAAAAATACATGTGTCAGGTGTGAGATAACTGGTAACATATAAGGAATGATGGTGCCTTAGGGGAGCAATTATTTTTATCTTAGTTATATGGAAGCACTTTTTACATTGTTTACTTGCCACACTCGAGACTCGAATAAAGAACGAGCACTTTATGGATGTGCTGTGGTGAGTACTTCTAACTTTGAGTTGAAGCAACTCACAAGAGATATTTAAATTAAAAAAAATACACACTCTGTGCACAAGGCCCAGATGTCTGACAGCCTTTGGCAGGAGATGGCCTTTCATTTGCAAACTCCATATATATGGAATACAACTGCATTACACATCATTATGTTCTTAAAAGTAATCTTGTAGGTGTAACCTGCTCTAAGAAGTAACACACACCACTGTTGAGAGGTCTAAACCTCACTTTCAGATTCTTGATGATATTGGGAATGCAAGTAATCACAGACACGTTGCATTAGAGTAATAAACAAGTTTATTAATACAAAGGGATAAATCACAGTTGCCCTAAGCGGTTCTTACCAATACGAACTGGGAGCCAGTGCTAAGTGTTCCCTACACCTTGAAGTTTCTCTGTTGTCTCTTGGGGGCTCTCAGGTCTCCGAGGTGTAAAGCTTGTGCATTACATTATATACCTATGATAATTACTATGGTTACCAAAAGATAGAAACATTTCTAGTTACAGAGATGAGCCCTATTGGCTAAATTAGAGGTGGTTCCATGGTCCAAGATAACATTATACAATTCTGTAAAGTCTTCAGTTTGAGAACAAAACAGTTCTTATACAGTGTCTTACATAACTCAGTGTAGTGGTACAAATCACCAAAAGATGGCAATGTCGTCTTACATATTATAATTACTTCAAGGATACAGGTGTCTTGACATCTAACAAGTAAGAAATACACAGAAAATACATGGCAGCATATATATGTATTAGCAAGCAAAGTGTATTACAACAATATGCATTCATATCCTGACATCTACTCTTATACGGTAGATGCCCTTAGCCCTAAATATTAGTATAACCTATACCTAAGTGTTAGCTGTCTATGGTGTACCTCTGAGGGTACCAATTAGGGTTCAGGGACCTTGTGTAACATTCCCCCCCTTGTTGCCTCCAAGGGCAGCACAGGCAGATGTCTAGGAAAAGGACAGGAGCAGTAGTCGTTTACAATTCCGATGCGCGAGCCTTGTAGAGGAACTCGAGCTCCTCACAGTGTTGACGTAGTGTGTGCCATAGGCAGCAAAGCATAATAATCAAAATGAAAATTAAAAATGCATGTATAATAACAAAACCTTTAAAAGTAATCTCCAACCAGGTGTTAGTTAATGCGTCATTCATATCTCCATCATTAATCAAGGCAAGAACAGCTTCATTGGCTTTGGTCATATTATTGCTGATGTGGATGAGGTGTGTGTCTTTCCTGTCTAAAAGTGATTTCAGTGTAAGTGTGAGTGGGTCTATGCCTATATTAAAGTATGGCAAGTATTCTGACAGTGTGAGCAGATAATCTGGGTTACCATCAATAATGTCTGCATCAAGAAGGGGGATGGGGGTTATAACAGTATTTCCAATAACAGTCTTCTGGTGGGGGACAAAACAGCAATTTGGGTAATCAATAGCACATGTAACAAAACCATATGTGTAGGTTTTATAGTTTGTAACTACACAATACTCGCCATCGGAATTATACTGTGAGCGCACAGTAGGCAGTCTCCACTTTTGCAACTGGACAGGGCAGGTGTAGGTCATCTTCAAAATCCGTGTTGACAGGCAATGAACCTCCTCATGATAGGATTGGTAGAGCTTATCTGGAGCCAAAGTTGAGTCGAAAGAGTTGGTGCCATTCACAGTGATGTCATCATCCATTGTGAAAGTCCAATCAATGCTGTCTGGAGAGTAGCCACAAACAGGCTGTATAACATCAAACACATCACTTCGGCACAAGTAAATATATTGCTTTTTCGCACAGCAGTCCATGTGCGAAGCCACCCAGGCATCCAGGAAGGAATGGTAGACCAGTAGAGGTGGTAGATCCATGCGTTCTCTCTAGATGTCTTCATCCAAATGCCCAATGGAATGAAATGGTGCAAGCTTGTCAAACAAAGCTGTAGTGGGATCAAAGCATGGTAAGGAGACAGTGAAAGAAACAAACATGGTATCTGTTACGGAACATTTCTTAGCAGTAAAACAAGGACCAGTATTAGGGTGTCTGGTCACAAACCCCAAATTCCTTGCTGTGGAGAGAGGAATAGTCAAAGTCTGTTGCATACACATAGAAACACAGCTAGTGGTTTTACACCTTGCACAATACCATTTGGAAATGCGTCTATCATGTATAATGTCAGGGATTCTTCCAGATTCTAGATCTCTGAAGAGGTTATTGATGGTAGTGATAATGTAAGGGCCATAAGCAGAGCAGATTATCTCTCTAGCAATGTATTGTTTATCTGCTTCCTTATTGTTCTGTTGTATAAGTGTGTTGATCTTATCTTTAGAATCAGTGACTGCCATAGCAATGTTGTGCATGTTGTATACAGTGTATCTTTCTTCCTGACTAAGACCATCCACACCATGCAATAATGGAGGTAAAATGTTATTGACCAAGCCAGTGGAGAACTTGGCAGAATGACTTTTGATAGCAGCAATGTCTGCTTTATTCCAGATAGACAAAGCCATACCAAAAAGACCTGTGACAGTACCTGTGGCACCTGTAACATCAGAACTGTCAACTTCACGTTTGTTATGTTTATGATTTAGATTATCAGGAGAGGGTTTCCTCCTGAAGTTGCCTCTGTGTTCAGTAGAATGGACCCCAGTGATAGGGTCTTGCGTACAAATCTGAAATGCAGCTAAACTATCAAGCAATAATGTACTATAAAATGCTGATGTATTAGTATTGTGACACATACCAAACTCTTTCATATTCCAGTAAGTAAGATTAAACAAAACAGGTATATGCATAAACTGTAAGTTATTAATCAAAGAGCCTGGGAGGGCAGTGGCTGTGAGACCACTAAGGGGACCAGGGGTATGCTTTGGACATTCCAAAAGTTGCTTGTCAGTGGGTGGTAACACAGAGAGGTACATGGCTGCAGAAGCCATGTGGTGTATAGCACAAAATCTCTGAGCAGAATCTTTGGACAAAGAATTACAGTAAGAAGGATCTATTAAGGCAGTTATGTTGTACAAACCAGAATGTCTTAATGCAGTTTGTAACAAGGACAGTGAACCATTTGGGGATAATTTAGAATTGGGCCAACCCTGGAAAGTTCCTTTGGAAAGTTTGGCCACAGGGAGAATTTGTCCTTGTGATGTGGTTTGCCACTCAATTTGAAGGGTAGATTTGTCAGGAGCAACAACCGAGGCAGTGAGGTAAGCATCGGAACCTTCCTGGACAGTGATCATACTATCTGGTATACTGATGGATACTCCCTCTGGAGGAGGTGCTGGAGGATCGAGGTGTCGTAGGAGGTCCGGTACCATGCTTTGGATGCAGGGGATAACTCCTGAGAGGAGGACATAATGGAACAAGATAGCCATCTTGCCAGTGTATCTGAAAAGGAAGATAAAAGATTAGTATGTTAGTACAATTCCGACCTATAGGGTGAGGAAAAGTAATTTAAGCTCCTTTATACAGCTTCAGCTGGTTTGCATGTAACCATTTGTCAGTCAGCTTGTTGTTGTGGAGGAGTCTAACTTGATAGACTGCCGGACTGAGCTTGTTGACAATAGGATATGGGTCTTCCCACTTGTTGGAGAAGGAGTGGGTGGGATGTGCAAATCGAAGTACCGTTACCTGATCTCCAACTTGCCAATCCACTTCTTGTGCTTGTTTGTCAAACTGTATTTTGGATTGTTGCTGGGCCTTGCCCATGCAGTTGGCGGCATACAAGTGTGTGTATGAGGTCTTTTCTGAGTTTTTCCACATACTGGTCCACAGACACACGGTCTTCAGTGGGGGTATGCAGGTCAAACAACAGGTGTTCGGGTAATCTCATCTGTCTACCAGTCATCACCTCAAAGGGTGTGAGCTGGGTGGTGGCTGAGGGTGTGCCCCTGATTGTCATAATGAGTAAAGGCAATAGGGAATCCCAGGTTTTGGGATTGTCCTCAATGAATTTGGAAAGCATTTGCTTAATCCGTCTGTTGGCTATTCCTACTTGACCTGAGGACTGAGGGTGGTAAGGTATGTGGAACTTCTGCCAAACTCCAAGGAGTTCAAGGGATTCCTTCATCAACTCACCTGTAAAACTGGTTCCTTTGTCAGAATCTACCTTAAGAGGTAGATCCCACCTGGAGAAAATCTGTTCCACCAAGATTTTGGCAGCAGTCTTCGCTGTACATGTCTTAGTGGGGAAAGTTTCTACCCACTTAGAGAAGTGATCAGTTACCACAAGAGCATACTTATTATTTCTGCTGGTGTTGGTCAGAGGGCCAATGAAATCAATTTGAATGGCATGCCAAGGGCCAAAATG
This sequence comes from Neoceratodus forsteri, assembly GCA_016271365.2. Taxonomy (NCBI): domain Eukaryota; kingdom Metazoa; phylum Chordata; order Ceratodontiformes; family Ceratodontidae; genus Neoceratodus; species Neoceratodus forsteri. The sequence goes on from CM028129.1 coordinate 34,600,689, forward strand.
TCTTTGTGGTAAAAGTTTGGTATTTCGTTTGGTTGGGATGAGATTGTTTTGTGCACAAACGAGACAGTTGTCTATGTATTAACATCTTTGGTGATACCAGGGCCCCAGGCAGTGGTCTTGAGTCATTGGAGGGTATTTTCTGCTACCTGGTGTCCACCAGTAGGAGTGTCATGCACTTGGTGCAAGAATTCAGATCTTAGGTGTCTAGGGACTACCCACAACTTGGTGGTAGAGTCATCTGGTTGGAACCAGATGAGCTTGTCGTCTGGTGACAAGCGCAACTTAACTTCATTCCTCCGATAGGGGTTATGTGTAGGAAGTTTTGCTTCAGTACCTTTGTCAAGGAACCTGAACACCTCTTTGAGTTCAGTGTCAAGCTGTTGGGCTGCAGAGAGGTCCAAGGGGGGAAAAGGTTCAGATTTCTTCTTACGTGCTGCAATGTGTACAGCTGCATTAGCCTCTGGATGGTCCATCATCCAGACATTGCCCCCTTGGGCCCCTTACTTAGCAAGGGCATCTGCTGTGTCATTGAAGGCATGATAGGGGCCATGTAGAGAGTGGGCTTTAACCTTGTGTACATAGAGTTTGTGTGCAAATTTATGTGCCAGTGAATGTATGTATATTACCAATTCCTTGTACTTCACTGGATTGCCATCAGAAGAGAGGAAGGAGTTCTTCTCCCAGAAGGGAAGAAATGTTGTAAGGGAACAACAAACCCAGTTAGAGTCTGTAAAGATGATGGTATCCTCGGTTCCATGTTGGATGAACTCGAGGGCACAGGCCACTGCTGCCACCTCGGCATACTGTGATGAAGCTACACTACAGCGCTTAGATATCTTGACAGTGTTCCCATAAGGGTAGATCACCAAAATGCCCATCCCTGCAATTTGTTCTCCCTGATAGTCAGATGCTGAACCATCAGTAAAGATACGGCACAAAGAGGCACTCTTGAGTATTTGTGGTGTGGCAGGGAGGAAAGGATCTAGATCAGGAAGATCAGGTGACTATAGTGTACAGTCATGGGGTTCTCCCTGGAAAATGAGGCCATGAGCTAACATAGATGGAACATTACTCAGTTGTACCTGTATATCTCTGTCCTGGAGAAGAACTGACCAGTGCATCAGTCTGGTGTTAGACACTGAACGATCCTTCACTCTGTCTGAGAGCAGGAAGGTGGTTGGTGTATGGTTAGTGTTAATAATCAGTGGCGAGTACCCAATGATATACAGGAAGTGCTTGACAGCCCAGTAGGTGGCCAGAAGGTTCCTTTCACAAAGGCTGTACTTCTGTTCCACTGGGGTCAAGAGCTGTGAGGCATATGCAATGGGTTTCAAGGTGCCATGCACCTTCTGGGCCAGCACTGCTGACATAGCAATGTCAGAGGTGGCACACTCCAGATGGAATGGTAGTGCTGGATTGGGGTTCACCAGTGCTGGGGTGGAGGCCAAGGCCTGCTTCAGTGATGTCACAGCCTGGGTGTGAATAGGGCCTCAAGTCCACGGTACATCCTTTTTGAGTAATTCATATAGAGGAGCAGCTTTCTGAGCAAAATCACAAATGAAATCTCTTGAATAGTTTATCATACCTAGAAACCTTCTCGGAGTTGCTACACTGGTAGGTAATGGCAAGTCTTGCAATCCCTGTACCTTCTTCCAGGTAGGGCTTTGACCTTGGTCAGTTATTTTTAGACCCAGAAAGAGTACTTCTTTCTGACACAACTGTGCTTTTGCTGGGTTACATTTCAAGCCTGCTTTCGGAATGAGAGTCAATAGTTCATCCAAGAGATCCAAATGTTGTTCCTGCATGGCTGTGGCCAGCAACAGGTCGTCCACATATTGTAAGAGACATTGGGGGGTAGAGAAACTCTCAAGGGCATCCATCATGTGGAGATGGAAGAGGGATGGACTGTTATGGAATCCTTGTGGCAAGCAAGTCCACGTGTACTGTCTTCCTTCAAAGGTGAAGGCAAACTTATATTGACTCTTAAGAGCCAATGGCAATGACCAAAAACCATTGGAAATGTCCAGGGCATTGAACCATTTCAAGTCAAGGGTCAGAAGTTGTAGCACATCTGGTGCTGATGCCACAGTTGGGGAACAACTGGGGGTGACCTGATTCAGTTTCCTGTAGTCAATAGTAAGTCTCCAGGCTCCTGTGGGTTTCTTCATGGGCTATACTGGGGAGTTGGCAGTGGAAACACAAGTTCTGATTACTCCTTGCTTGAGGAGTGATTTGATGGTTTCTCTAAGGGAAGGCAAGGCCTCAGTTGGGAAAGGATATTGCCTTTGCCTCTCATGTGCTGGGCCTGACACTTCAATGACAGTGTGAATTCTACCACAGTCATGCTTGTTAACTGCAAATGCTTCCAAATGTCATTGCAGAATAGGTAGGAGTTTTGGGAAAAGTTCATGATTCTTGAACAAATCTATGATGTCATACTCTTTGTCATTGGCAGATATCGTTGCCACAACATGTGAATCAGGAATCAAAATGGTATGATATTGACCCTGAATCTGTATCAGTAGCATATTAGCTAGGTCCACCACACAGCCATGTGGCGCAAGGAAGTCGATCCCTATAATACTAGGATGATCATGCAGTACCATTAGTTGGAAAATGTGTGAAGCCTTTAAATGGCCTAGCTCTACCGGTAAAGGTAGAGAATGGTATGCAGGTAGCCTAGTATCGTCGACTCCTGACATTTGGTCTTCCATCCGGTGGACCAAGAGGATGTGTCTGGGTGTTCATCATGAAGCACAGATACAGCTGCACCTGTATCTAGTAAAACTACTAGTAGGTGGCCCCTGACCTCGGCCTCAGTGCAGGGCCTTCCATTTGTATCCAAGACTAGCTTATTTACAATACGAACTGGGGCCTGTAATTGTCAATCCGTACTGCCGGAAGCATGCAGAGGTTGGGCCTGGCTCATGTGAATCACTTCACCATGCTGTACTGATGCTATATAGGGAGGAGCTTCTGGGTTCAGACCTGCGTGGGCCTGAGGGCCTGTACTTTCGGTGTCCCCATGGTCAGTTGAGGCCTGGGTTGCCAGTTGTACAGCCGCAAGGGCCTGTGTGGGAACAGCATCTGCCACAAAGCGCACTTGTCCCAGGAGCTCTCAAAATTTCCGATTCTCTTCGGCTATCTCCCTATATGAGGGACCCATTCTCTGTTGTGGTTTACCTCTACCCTTATGCTTCCTGTTCTTATGCCAATTCCGGTTCCCACCCCATTGCTGTTGTTAATGCGGTTGTTGTTGATGGGCCTGTTGGGGGTGTTGATTATCAGCTGGAGGGGCAGGTTGATGTTGGGCCTGTTGGCGTTGGGCCTGCCCTTCCACTGTGTAGTGTGTCGTGGCCTCTGAGATGGGTTCCACGGCAGCTACCTTTTTGGAACTGGAGCCCAGATCATGGATATACAGTTGATACACTCTCTTGGTTTTCCAAAGAATATCGGCAAACCTATTCATATTTGGGTAAGTGGTTGGCTCTATCTTTTCTCTTACTGCTGGAATCATGTTCCTAAGGAACAGGGTCTTATATTCAATAAGATCTACATCTGCAGCTTCTTGTGCGAGGTGCTTTCCTGCTCGGTAGGCCATCCAGAGTCTCTGGTGGTAAGTCGCTGGACTTTCTTTTGCATTCTGCTTCACAGGTTATGCAAGCATCACTCCTACTACACCCGGGCTATGAGCAGAAATGAGCTCAGCTGCAACCTCGTCAAAGGTAGCATTCCCATACTGGTGAACAGCTTCAGGGAGTTTGGCCCATAAACCAGGATCGGTGGTCTGGCATAGTATCTGGACCTGATATTCTGCAGCGAGGCTAAGCATCTCACATTTAGAATGTACCTTTTCCAGGTGTCAGTTGAGGTTGTCAGATGAATTCATTCGACCAATGCTGTCAGCAATCTGCTGAACAGAGTAGGGCATTTGTAGGGAATTAGCGGGTCAATCAGGCAAAGGTAGATTGTCTCAAGCACCATCCAAGGCTGCATGAGCTGCAGCTTCAGCTGCAGTGCAGACAGTACCTTCATGAGTGCCAGCCTCTTGGAAAAGCTGCCTAATCTGGGTTTTAATAGCCCTTTTACTCCTCTCAGGAAGAGGAATATTGCCTATCGCAGTTTCAATCATGGTTTCTATCTCTTGCCTGTCTTCCACATTAATAACGGCTACCCGGAGGTGCCATCAGGACCAGACTTGGCCCTGCTCCCCCTCATCATGGGGGCCGCCATGTTGGCATTTCCCATGATGAGTGTCATGACGTCGCTGACATGCGACATGGGGAGTTGGGGGCAGGGAATCGCCATGCTGTGGATGGCTGGTGTGGAGTCTGGGCCACAGTAAGGGCATGACTGGGTGTTGTATTGTGAAATGTCATCATCAGATAACTCCCCTTCTGATGACGAATGAAAGGCAGGGGCTATGCCTCCCATTGCCTTAACATGTCCAGCCAGAACCTCTTGCTGATGGCGCAGTGTTGCCATCTTATTTCTACATTCATCGTGATTCACACTTGCAACATCCATATCAACCTGATCTTGCTTTTGCTTTTTCAAAACTCTGTATGCAGCGCTCAAGTCGCGATTGTCCCTGTAAGCTACTTCTAAGTCATTACGTACCTGGTTAATCTCATCCTGCAGCTCACCCATTTCATCACTCAACTGAGCATTCACAGCACTCAGCAAATCATTCATTTGCACAGCCTGACTCTTATCCTGTCTCAAACTTTTGCACTCCTAGTTCAACATACATATTTCCTGTTCACCAGCCTGGGCTGAATGATGCACTAGTGAATCCTTTTCATTCTGCAGAGTTTGGAGTTCAGACTCCAAGTTCTGCTGCAGTCTAATACATTCTGTTTCCTGCAAACCCATCTGTTGCTTGAGAGATAAAATCTGCAGATCAAGGGTTCGAAACCTCACTTCGGAGGCTTCCAAAGCAGCGTAGATAGCCATGACCATCAACCCTTTAGCATGACGCTTATTGGTTGATTGTCTCATCTCTGCATACTGGGTTGAAATCCCCAGTATAGGGTTGTCAGATTGACTTGAGTCCCGCACAAAGTCAGCCCATCCTCCATGGGAGGCAAGGAAGTTTGAGACATCGAGTCTCAGTTCTGTGCAGATATCTGATACTGTGGCCATCGTGTGGGAAGGAACAAAAATTCAAACTGTGGAAAAAGACAGCGTGCTGTGTATCGATCCACAGCACGAGTACTTTAAACACAGTCGGGCTACTGTATAAGTTGCAGGCTTGCAATTCAAAGCTGCTATGGAGTGGGTGGTTTTAAAAACGGGAGAGGTGATACGAGAATGTACACCTACTGTCCCCGTGGGAAAGGGAAAAAGTTTAAGCAACAAGTGAGAACTTACAAACACCAAATATCGCCTGCACACGGTCACCAATTTGTTGAGAGGTCTAAACCTCACTTTCAGATTCTTGACGATATTGGAAATGCAAGTAATCACAGACACGTTGCATTAGAGTAATAAACAAATTTATTACTACCAAGGGATAAATCACAGTTGCCCTAAGCAGTTCTTACCAATACGAACCGGGAGCCAGTGCTAAGCATTCCCTACACCTTCAGGTTTCTCTGTTGTCTCTTGGGGTCTCTCGGGTCTCCAAGGTGTAAAGCTTGTGCATTACACTATATACCTATGATAATTACTATGGTTACCAAAAGATAGAAGCATTTCTAGTTACAGAGATGAGCCCTAATGGCTAAATTAGAGGTGGCTCCACAATCCAAGATAACATTATAAAATTCTGTAAAGTCTTCAGTTTGAGAACAAAAGAGTTCTTATACAGATTCTTACATAACTCAGTGTAGTGGTACAAATCACCAAAAGATGGCAATGCCATCTTACATATTATAATTACTTCAAGGACACAGGTGTCTTGACATCTAACAAGTAAGAAATACACAGAAAATACACGGCCGCATATATATGTATTAGCAAGCAAAGTGTATTACAACAATATGCATTCATATCCTGACATCTACTCTTATACGGTAGATGCCCTTAGCCCTAAATATTAGTATAACCTATACCTAAGTGTTAGCTGTCTATGGTGTACCTCTGAGGGTACCAATTAGGGTGCAGGGACCTCGTGTAATGCCACAAATAATACAAGAATAAGGTGTTTATTAGGGATGGGATACATGGACACTGTACAGAATAAGCATAACAAATGACTGGCAGCATCAAGAGGACAAGGGCAATACAACAATGAGCGGGCAGAAGTAAAAAGAGATTAAATTATATTGGAAGCATAAGAGAGTAACAAACACAACAACAATGGTCAAACAAATTATTTTGCATACAAAATAAAGAAACAAGAGGACTTAAGGATGTGGATTATTTAGTTGTTTAACCAGGAGTAGCACACTAAGTTGATAACTTTTTTAATGGAGCGATCTGGGAGCACAGGGAAGTTAAGTGACTTGCTCAGGGTCACACAGTATGCAAGTGGAAGCTGTGGGATTCAAACCCAGGTCTGGTCTGCTGGATGTGACCTGATTTGCAGCTCAGAGCCTTAAACCACTGCACTATACTGCGGACAGAACAGATTTTTTTGTTGTTTTTATTTTTTTTTTAAGGGGGAGCATACAAACAACAGAATAGAGGATAGAACATGAAAACAAAAAAGACTAATTTGTTCTACCACATTAATTGCCAGTGGGGCCGCCACTCAGTTCAGACAGGATGCCCATAATTTTGTCGACATCACACTGGAGTTTAGCAAGCTCCCCCCAGGTATCACTAAATTCCTGTCTGAACTCATTTAACACCTGTTGAAGATGGTGGACTTCTGACAGGACAGCTGATAAGTCAGTAAGTGTCACTGGCACTGCTGGTGGGGTGGGGTCTGCCTGTGCTGCTGTTGCTACTGCTTCTGGCTCTGGACAGTGGGGGCCCTGGAGGGATTTCACTGGCACTGCTGGTGGGGCGGGGAGCTGTCTGTGGTGCTGCTGCTGGCTCTGGACAGGGGAGGCCTTGGTGGGGTATTGATGCTATTGCAGACTGCTGCTGTTGTCTGGTCTGGCAAGGAGCTTAACAGGTCCAGCCACACCTCCCTCCGGCTCACCCCCTTCAGTGCTCACACCTGCACTGCTCCCCACAGCTGCAGTTGATGCTGTCACCACCTCCTGCAGTTTGAGGTCCCATTGAAGTGGGTGGTGGTGCACCATATGGCTACCCTGGCGGGCTGACCCGAAGTGGGAACCACATATCTGCAGCACACTTCCTGCCCACATAGATTGCAGGTGACCACTGGGTCACCTGCCAAACTTGCATGAAAAAATTCCCAGACAGGAGAACTTTAGGGATTATGGGGCTGTGAGAAGGGGCAGTAGATGATGCCCCAGGCACTGACTCCTCCTGTTGCTTGGGAGAGGGCACAGTCTCCTGCTGCTCAGGTGGAGAAACAGTATCCTGGTGCTGGGGAGGGGGCACTGTCGCCTGCTGCTGCTGTGGCGGAGGGACCACGGTCACCTCCTACTGCTGGGGAAGTCGTACAGTTGTTTGCTCCCGGGTGCTGATACTGGGGCCAAAAGCTTCCTGCTGCTGTGGCATTTCATTTTTAATGGTCCTCTGAAATGTGCATACAGGTGCCCCACTGCCTCTTCCCTTCTCGATTATGCTCACCAACACCACCAATTCAGAGAGAGATGGGGGGATAGATGGGGGAGGGATCACACACACACACACACACACACACACACACACACACACACACACACACACACACACACCACAGGTACTAAAATATAAAATAGGTCAAACAAGAAAAAGTTAGAAAAGAATAGCACAAATTAAGTAGTTTATGTATAAACGTGCACTCTGCAGGCACAGGAAGTATAGCTGCTGCCTGCTTCCTTGAGATATGTAGCACAGGAAATGAACCACTCACTTCTTGCCTGTTTAGACTCAACCATGAGACCACCAGCAGAGAGAAATGCCAAATTTCTCCTCATTTTGCCTAATAGATGTGCAAGGCAAAATTGGGCATCAAAATTTCACTGAAAGACGATAATTAAGCAAAATGTTTCATTGGTCAAAATTGGCAATTTCGGCATTAATTTCACCGGTGAAATAATATTTTACTGTATCTCTACCTACTGGTCACACTCCATTCCTCAGAGTGAATTCCATTTACCACAACCCTCTGTCTCCTCTCCCCTAACCAATTGCTTGCCCAGTTTACCACCTTTGGACTTACTCCCAGGCTGCCCCCTTGTTTACAGTGTTTATGAGTCTCCTATGTGGAACGGTGTTGAAGGCCTTACTGAAATCTAGGTAGGCCACATCCACTGCTCGAACCTGATCTAACTCACTGGTCACCCAGTTAAAGAAATCTGACAGATTAGTTTGAGATGACCCTCCCCACCCCAGTCCCAGTGAATCAATAGTGCCTTGGATCTTGTAGACCACTAAATTCAAGATATTCCACAGTCCTTCCTTTCGGTAGTGATCCCATTAATTTCCCCACCACCAAAGTCAGGCTGACTGGCCTGTAATTAGCAACATCCCCCCCCCACTACCACTTTTTTGAAGTTGGACTACATCTCCCTTCCTCTGGTCATCCAGAACTACTCTGTCTCCAGTGAGTGGTTGAAGAGGGCTGTCAGAGGTGCAACCATCACCTCTCTGAGCTCTCTCAATATCCTTGGATGTACGCCTTATAACCCCATTGCCTTGTCCACTTTTAGATTTGCAAGTTCCTTTAGGACTCTCCTCTCTAAATGGACTAGTGTCCACCTTTCTTTCGATGCTCCCGGCACTTATCTGTGGTCCCTCACCTTCCCCTTCCTCTGTGAACACTGAACAAATATATTTATTCAGGATGTCCACTTTTTCCGTTCCACCTCCACACACTCCCCCCTTTCCCTCCTAAGCATTACTATCCCTCCCCTGGTCTCTTTTTGCTTACATACCTGAAAAATGTCTTGTCCCCTTTCTTCACTGCCAGAGCTCTTTTCTTGCACTCATAATTGCTTTTCCTGACTCCCTTTGTTTTTCCTGCTGTTCCTCCCTATCCTCCTCCATCTGTTTCTCCTTATACCTCCTGAATGCTAACCTTTTTTCCCTTACCTTTCCAGTGTAACACAAGGTCCCTGCACCCTAACTGGTACCCCCAGAGGTACGCTGCAGACAGCTAGCATTTAGGTATATGTTATACTAACATATAGGGCTAAAGGCATCTACCGTACAAGAGAAGATGTCAGGATATGTATGCACATTATTGCTATACACGTCATATTCCAATATACACATGTATTTCTTGCTTACAAGAATGTTTGGACACTTGTGTCCTTATAATAATTATGATATATAAGTTGGCATTGCCATCTTCTGATGATTTTTATTACTACACAGCAATGTATAGTACAAATTGTACCTCTGTTTCTACAAAGTGATGACTATAACAAAATGGTATAATGTTATCTTGGACTGAGGAGCCACCTCTAATTTAGCCAATAGGGCTCATCTCTGTAACTAAAAATGTTTCTATCTTACAGTAACCATGGTAATTATCTTAGGTATATAATGTAAGACATTATGTCTTCTACCTCGGAGACCCCAGAAGACACGGAGATTGCTCTAGGTATAGGGAACGCTTAGCATTGGCTCCCAGTTCCTACTGGTTAGAACTGCTTAGGGCAACTGTAATTTTCCTTTTATAGTAATAAGCAAGTTTATTACTCTTATGTAACATGTCTGTGATTCCTTGCATGCCCATTATTGCCAAGAACCTGAGAATGAGGCTTAGACCTCCTGACAATTGGTGACCGCGTACAGGCAATATTTGGAGTTTGCAAAGTTTCACTTGTTGCTACAACTTTTCCCTTCCCAAACGGGACTGTAGGTGTGCATTCCTGCACCACCTCTCCCATTTTTCACCCACTTTGTAATCACTTGCAAAGTCTGGCTGCTTATTGGGTGTGGTCGATGCCAACTCACCTCACTCCAAGGCAGTTTTGAATTGTAAGCTTACAAGTGCACAGTAGCCCGACTGTGAACTAGTGCACCTGTTGTGGATTGATACACAGTTTGATGTTTCATTACCTCCCACATAATGGCCGCCATATCAAATATCTGCACAGATCTGAGACTTAATGTCTCAAACTTCCTTGCCTTCCATGGAGAATGGGTTGACTTCGCATGGGATTCAAGTCAATCCAAAAAACCCTGTACTAGGGATTTCAACTCAGTACACAGAGATGAGACAAACAGCCAGAAAGTGAGAAGCTAAAGGGCTGTTGGTCGTGGCTCTCTATGCTGCTTTGGAAGCCTCTGAAGTGAGGTTTCAATCTCTTGAACTGCAAATTTCATCTCTTAAGCAAGAGATTGGATTGCAGGAAAATGAATGTGTCAGACGTGAGCAGGATTTGGAGTCTGAGCTCCAAACTCTGCTGAATGAAAAGGATTCCATTTTGCACCATTCTGCTCAGGCAGGCAAGCAGGAACTTTGTATGTTGAAGCAGGATTGTGAAAGTTTTGAGACAGAATAAGGGGCAGGCTTTGCAAATGAATGACTTGTTAAGTAGAACAACTGATTAGATGTGTGAGAAGTTGGGAGAGTTACAGGATGAGAAGATCCAGGTATGTAATGACTTAGGAGTAGCTACTAGAGACAATCGCGAAATGAGCACCATGTATACAGTGTTGCAGAAGCAGATGCGGGATGATGTGGACCAGATGGTTGCAAAAGTGAGTCATGAAGAATGTGAATCTAAAATGGTGAAATTGCGCCATCAGAAAGAGGTGCTGGCTGGTCATGTCAAGGCAAAGGGAGGCATAGCTCCTGCCTTGTCAACATCATCAGAAAAGGAGGAGGGGTCAGATGACAACACCTCCCAGTACATTGCCCAGTCACACCTCTACTATGGCCCAGACACCCCTCCCTACCATTCCCAACATGGCGGACCCCTGTCACATGACACCACGTCCCGACATCAGCGACCGCATTATGCACATCATGGGCAACAACAACATGGTGACTGCCATGATAGGTGGGGAGCAGACCTAGGTCTAGTCCCAACGGTACCACCAATAGCCATTATTAATGTGGAAGACAGGCAGGAGATAGAGAAAATGATTGAAAGTGCCTTACGCACCATACCCATCTGTGAGAAAAACAAACGGGTTCTCAAGACCCAGATTAGGTAGCTTCTATATGAGGCTGGTACACAGGCGGGCATGGTTAAATCTGTGGCTGAAGCCACAGCTCAGGCAGCCCTGGAGGGCACCCGAGGTAATCTACCTCTGCTTGATCTTCCGAATAATCCCCTATAAATGGCTCACTCTGTTCAGCAAATAGCTGACAGTATTGGTCAGATGAGCCCCATTTGCCACTTGGAACTCCACTTAAAAAATCTTAGAATGGGAGTAGTGTACAGGCCACTATCTCAGATGGAGGAGTTAGACCAGGAACTAGTGAGACAGATGAGGAGGACCTGTGAGAAGGGTAGCCTGGTGATTGTGGGGGACTTCAACATACCAGGAGTGGACTGGAGTACTCCAACAACCAGGAACAGAAGGGAGCAGGTACTGCTGGATGCCTTCCAGGACAGCTTCCTGCTGCAAATGGTCAGTGAACCAACCAGGTTAGGGAATACCCTTGACCTTGTGCTGGCAAATGGGGACTTTGTGAGAGAACTTACAGTGGAGGAACCGCTGTCAGGGAGTGACCACCACTCAGTATGGCTCACATTGAATATGGGCAAGGAAGGAGTGGAATCTGGCACAAGAGTGCTGAACTTCAGGAGAGCCGACTTTGGGAGGATGGGGGAAGTGGTAAAAGTGTACCTGGCCAGAATTCAATCTAATATGGACAGTAACCAGACGTGGGAGCTCATAAAGCTGGGGATAGTGGAGGCATGAAAAAAAGTGCAGTTTCACAGAAAATGGACATTGTTGTTATTCCTTATGCTGCCACTCCCGATGTGTCAGAGATATAGAAATGTTCTCTATTACAGAGTAAAAGGTATGGTGGAGCTTCAAATATGTAATTCTGTAGACAGTCTTTCTTGATTCCAAATTCCTTTTTATTTTAATTATGGCAAGCCTCAATGTTTCACCAAGTGTCTTGGCTTTATCAAGAGATGCCCTTTCAGATAAATACATGTACATCTGCAATACATTTCGTGATTGTCTCTAGTAGCTACTCCTAAGTCATTACATACGTGGATCTTCTCATCCTGTAACTCTCCCAACTTCTCACACATCTAATCAGTTGTTCTACTTAACAAGTCATTCATTTGCAAAGCCTGCCCCTTATTCTGTCTCAAAACTTTCACAATCCTGCTTCAACAGAATTATTTGTATTATTTGTATTTATCTGAAAGGGCATCTCTTGATAGTGGAGGCAGCCAAAACCTGCTGTAAGGCCCAGAACAAGAAGGCTAGGCTAAGAACTCGAACTGGTTGAGCAAGGAGGTCATGGAAAAGGTAAGAAGGAAAAGAGCTGTCTTTAGGAAGTACAAGAAAACAGGGAAGGGGAGGACAGGGAGGAGTACTTGACAGAATCGAAGAAGGTGACAAGGGCAGTAAGGGGAGCCAAAGCATCTACAGAACTCAGGCTGGCACAAGGCATTAAGAAGGGGGAGAAGGAATTCTTTAAGTACATCAGGGAGAAAAGGAGCTGTAAGGACCACATAGTAAGGATTAGGAAGGAGGGGGTTGGGTGGAAGCAGGGTGCGATAAGGCAGAAGCACTAAATGAATACTTCTGCTCAGTATTTACTAAAGAGAAGAGGGGGGGTGACACCCAAGGGGGTAGAAATGGCAGAAACAGAGGGGAAGGGGTGACAGATGGGGAACTCATGGAGCGCAGAGTTCGGGAGAGTTTGAAGGCACTGAGGGTGGACAAGGTGCCAGGCCCAGATGGCATCCACCCCAGGGTACTGAATGAGCTGGCAGAGGTCCTTGCAGGACCTTTGGCAGACCTATTTAATGCCTCACTACATTCGGGGTGTGTACCTCAGGACTGGAGGATGACTCATGTGGTGCCCCTCCACAAAAGTTGCCCGAAGGATGAACCAGGAAACTACAGACCAGTGAGGCTCACATCCATCATGGGTAAGCTAATGGAGACTATCCTGAAGGAGAGGCTGGTGGCCCTCCTAGAGGTCAAAGGACTACAGGACAGCAGACAGCATGGCTTCATCCATGGCAGATCCTGCCAAACCAACCTGGTGGAGTTCTATGACTGGGTAACTAGGCAACTGGACAGGGGCCAGACAGTGGATGTCCTGTATCTGGACTTCAGTAAGGCATTTGACTTGGTGCCTCATGGAAGGCTGGGAAGTAAGTTAGTAGGCACAGGGGCAGGTGCAAAGCTTGTGAGATGGGTAGGAAACTGGCTTCAGGGAAGGCAACAGAGGGTGGTGGTGGGTGGGGAGCTCTCACACCCAAGGGTAGTGATGAGCGGTGTTCCACAGGGCTCAGTGTTGGGACCAGTGTTGTTTGGAATATTCATTGCAGACATATCATGGGACATCAAGAGCAAGATCAGTCTGTTTGCTGATGATACCAAGGTAGGGGTGGTGGTGGATGACCTAGGGGGATGGCAGGGGTTGCAGGATGATCTGGCAAAGCTTGAAACCTGGTCAGACACCTGGCAACTGGGGTTTAATGCCAAAAAGTGCAAGGTGCTGCATTTTGGGATGAAGAATCCAAGGAGGAGTTACCAACTTGGGGGAGTGTGCAGCTAGCCCAGACAGAGGAGAAGAAGGATCTGGGTGAGTTCATTACAAGGTCAATGAACAATTCAGCACAATGTAGGAAGGCAGCTGCAAAGGCCAACAAAATGCTGGGTTGTATTGCAAGCGGTATATCCATGAGGAGGGAAGGGGTGATTCTGGCACTGTATAGGTCATTAGTTAGACCACACCTGGAGTACTGCGTGCAGTACTGGCACCCGTATCTGAAGAGGGACATTAAGTTACTGGAGGGGGTGCAGCGCAGGGTGACAAAGATGATCAAGGGGCTGGGGGACTTATATGAGAGGAGGCTGAGGGAGTTGAACATGTACTCACTGGAGGACAGGAGGGCCGGGGACATGATTGAAACCTTTAAGTAGATGAAAGGAATAAACAAGGCAGGTACAGAGGGGCTGTTCAAAGTAACGGAGGGGAGGAATATCAGGGGCCATGATATGAGACTGGAGGGAGGAAGGTTCATGAGGGAGATGAGGAGACACTTTTTTACAGAGAGGGTGGTGGCTGGGTGGAATGTGTTACCTGCAGAAGTGGTATCCAGTGGAACAGTTGACTGCTTCAAAAGGGGATAGGACAGGACAAGGGAGAGGGTTAATAAAGGGGAAGGGTGGAAGGGAGGGGCAGCTGCAGAATAAGGGGTGCTAGCTGCACATTCAAGCAGACTTGATAGACCTCTAGGCCTTTATCTGCTGGCAAATTTCATATGTTCGTATGTTGGAAAAGGTGCATGCTAAATGTGAAATGCTTAGTCTCACTGCAGACTACCAGGTCCAGATCCTGTGCAAGACCATTGATTCTGGCCTGAGGGCGAAACTCCCTGATGTCGTCCACCAGGACTGCCAAGCCACCTTGGATGAAGTAGCATCTGAACTCATCACTGCACACAAACCAGGTGTGGTGGGAGTGATGCTTGCATACCCTGTCAAACAGAAAGTGAAAGAAAGTCCAGTGATTTTGCACCAGAGACTCTGGATGGCCTACCAAGCAGTGAAGCACCTTGCAGGAGAAGCCACAGATGTGGACCTCATTGAGAATAAGACCTTGTTCCTTAGGAACATGATCCCTTCAGTAAAAGAAAAGATAGAGCCAACCACCTATTCCAACTCAGAGAGATCTGCTGATATTCTCCAGAAAACAGAGTTTATCAACTCTACATTTGTGATTCAGGCTCCAGTTCCAAGAAAGTAACTGCCGTGGAAGCCATTCTGGAGGCCCCGACACACTACACAGCGAAGAGGCAGGCCTGAGAGAAACAGCCCCTCCCCACAGAAAACCAACATCCCCAGCAGGCCCAACAACAACAACAACAACAATAATCTTGGGGTGGGAAGTGGAACTACCACAAAAATAAGAAACACCATTAGAACAATAAGGGTAAACAACAGAGACCAAGCCCTTCATATAGCCAATGAGAGTCAGAGTCTCAGAGACCTCCTTGGGAAAGAGCTCTCTGTAGCAGATGCTGTTCCAGTATGGGCCCTTGCTGCAATACAGCCAGGAGAGCAGGCCTTTATAGACCGAGGGGACAAAGGAAGTTCAGGCTCTCAGGCCCTTACAGGCCTAAACCCAGAAGTGGCTCCCTATATAGCATCAGCACAGCATGGTGAGATGGTTCACATGAATCCGGCCCAGACTCTCTTTCAAGAGCTTCCCCATGTGTCCACTGGTACAGACTGACAATTACAAGCCCCAGTCCACATTGTAAATAAGCTGGTCTTGGATACAAACGGAAGGCCTTGCACTGAGGCCGAGGTCTGGGGCCGCCTACTGACAGTACTACTGGATACTGTGTCTGTATTACAGGATGACAACCCAGACACATCACCTTGATCTACTGGATGGAGGACCAACATGTCTGGGGTAGACAGAACTAGGTTACCTGCATGCTGCTCTCTGCCACTACCTGTGACACTGGGACACCTGAAGGCACATCACACCTTTCAGCTAATGGTACTGCATGATCACCCTAGTATAATCGGAATCGACTTTTTGGCGCCACATGGCTGTGTGGTAGACCTAGCCAACATGCTACTGATACAAATTCAGGGACAATATCACACCATCATGATCCTTGACTCACATGTGGTTGCAATAATCTCTGCAAACAAGAAAGAGTATGACGTCATAGATTTGTTTAAGAACAATGAGCTTTTCCCAAAGCTCCTCCCCATTTTTCAAAGACATCCGGAGGCATTTGCCACTAACAAGCATGATTGTGGCAGGATGCACACTGCCATTGAAGGGACAAGCCCAGCACATGAGAGGCAACAGCAATACCCCTTTCCACCTGAGGTCTTGCCTTATCTTAGGGAAACAATTAAATCACTCCTCAAGCAAGGTGTAATCAGGACATGTGTTTCCACTGCAAACTCCCCAGTGTGGCCTGTGAAAAACCCACAGGTGCTTGAAGACTTACTATTGACTACAGGAGACTAAACCAGGTCACCTCCAGTTGTGCTCCAACTGTGGCACCAGACGTGCTACGACTACTGACCCCTGACCAACAATGGTGTAGTGCCCTGGACATCTCCAATGGTTTCTGGTCAATGCCATTGACTCCTAAAAGTCAATATAAGTTCGCCTTCACCTTTGAGGGCAAGCAGTACACATGGACCTGCTTACCACAGGGGTTCCACAACAGCCCCTCCCTGTTCCATTTACACATGATGGATGCCCCTGAGAGTTTCTCTACACCCCAGTGTCTCTTATAATATGTGAATGACCTGTTGTTGGCCACAACAACACAGGAACATCTGGATCTCTTAGATGAACTACCGACCCTCATCCAGAGGGCCGGCCTCAAGTGTTAACCAGCAAAAGCACAACTATGTCAGAAAGAGGTACTCTTTCTGTGCCTGAGGATAACATACCAAGGCTGAAGCCCTACCTGGAAGAAGATACAAGGATTGCAAGATTTGTCACTACCCACCAGCGTGGCCACCCTTAGAAGGTTTCTAGGTCTGGTGAATTATTCTAGAGATTTTATTTGTGATTTTGCTCAGTAGGCTGCCAATCTGTGTGAATCACTAAAAAAGGATGCCCCCTGTATTTGGGGCCCCATTCACACCCAAGCTGTGACATCACTGAAACAGACCCTGGCCTCAGCTCCAGCTTTGGTTAACCCCGATCCAGCTTTGCCATTCCATCTGGAATCCACCAGTTCTGACATTGCTATGTCTGCAGTGCTGGCTCAGAAGGTCTATGGCACCCTGAGACCCACTGCATATGCAACACAGCTCTTTACCCAAGTAGAACAGAAATACAGCCTTTTTGAAAGGAACCTTCTGGCCACCTACTGGGCTGTTAAGCACTTTCTGTATATCATTGGGTACTCCCCTCTGGTCATTAATACAAACCACACCCCAGCAACCTTTTTGTTGTCAGATAGAGTAAAGGATGGGTCAGTCTCTAATGCCAGACTGACACACGGGTCCCTCCTTCTCCAGGACAGAAACATTAAGGTCCACCCAACCAAAATGCCATCCATGCTGGCACATGGTCTCCTTTTCCAAGGAGAACCCCATGACAGTACACTGCAGCCACCTGATCTACCAGATCCAGGTCCTTTCCTTCCTGCTACACCACAACTATTTAACAGCACCTCACTGTGTCATGTCTTCACAGATAGATCAGTTTCCTATTATCAGGGAGAACAGATAGCAGGAATGGGCATATTAGTAATTTACCCTTTTGGTAATACTGTTAAGATTTCATCATCATCATCTTCATCAAATCTTTATTTATTCAGGTGAACATCATTGAGCAAGGCTCATTTACAAGATGGACCTGATAAGGTCAAGGTTCAATAGTTGATACACAGCAGATACATCATACACTTGTATAAGACAGTTATACATACAGGGCAAAATAACGTTTATAAACACAGTGATGTACAGTAAATTCACATGATAAAAAACGGTTATAGGAAAGTTAAGCTAATATTTACAGTATGTACAGTATATACATATCTCAGTGGGGGTGCATGGCAGACACTCAACATAGTGTAATACTAGGATGGTGAAGGTATTACTGGGTGCCATAAGATAGGGTTTCTGTCTGGAAGGAATATGCCATATATGGTGTGGAAGGGACATTTGTGAGATGACAATGCTAGCTCTAGTGGTAGCAATTGCATTTCTCTTTAAAGAAGACTGTACAATGCTGTTTAAAGGATGCAAATGGAATGATATTGGACAGTTTTAGGGATTTTTGTAGGGTGTTCCATGCCATAGCTAGAGAATAGCTGATTGCTGCCCTCCCTAGCATGGTGTTGAATTTGGGCAATTTGAGCAGGATGATGTTGTTGCTTCTTAGGGCATAGGAGCTAGGACAGGTCTGGGTGAAGCAGTCCAGGATATAGTTTGGAAGTTTTTTTGACAACGCTCTATAACCCGGCAGTCGCAAGGGCTCAGCCAGTAGCCCTCCCCCAACAAAGGACACCTCTCCTCCTCGTGGACTCATTTGGGACTCGTTCGGCCAGTGGACCTGGCGGTCGCGAGGGCTCAGCCAGTAGCCCTCCCCCAACAAAGGACACCTCTCCTCCTCGTGGACTCGTTTGGGACTCGTTCGGCCAGTGGATCCGGCGGTTGCGAGGCTCAGCCAGTAGCCCTCCCCAACAAAGGACACCTCTCCTCTTGATGGACTCGTTTGGGACTCATTCGGCCAGTGGACCCGGCGGTCGCGAGGGCTCAGCCAGTAGCCCTCCCCCAACAAAGGACACCTCTCCTCCTCGTGGACTCGTTTGGGACTCGTTCGGCCAGTGGACCCGGTGGTCACGAGGGCTCAGCCAGTAGCCCTCCCCCAACAAAGGACACCTCTCCTCCTCGTGGATTCGTTTGGGACTCGTTCAGCCAGGTAATCCCCTGCACTAGCAGCTGAGCCAAGGTCTTCTTGGTGCCTAATTTGAATCTGCTGGAGCCTCCCCCGATGGCGCAAGAGCTGGAAGGACCGTAGATGGGAACTCTAGGCTGGTGCCCCCACATGCTGTGCTCTGTTAGCCTTGTTTGCTCATAACTCATTTAATTTCACCTAAACGGAATGCAATTTAGGAGCATCTTAACTTTTTAACGTGTCTTTGCTATTTGCTGCGCTCCGTTAGCCTTGTTTTGTTTGCCAATAATTCATTAATTCCACCTAAACGGAAAGCAATCTGAGAGCTTTTAACTTGTTAGCCTTGTTTTGTTTGATAACAATTGAGTAATTCCACCTTAATGCAATTTGTGAGCATATTAACTTGGCATTTTATTGTGGACCAATAACGGAATGCTAGGTTGCCCTCCAGTGGTGCGAAATCTGTACAAAATGTTTAGCACTGCTAGCGGAGGTCTAATTACTGTGCACAAGTAATCTGCACCGCAACAGATATTTCGGCTAAATCAGTCTCCGGCTGCCATCTTCTGACTAGCTGAAGCGTCCCTCCCCCCTTCCCTGATTCGTACCCTGCTCTGCATCCCACCCTTCCTCTTACCTTAATTTAAACCTGTGCTCTTTTTCTCCTCAGTGGACCCGGCGGTTGCGAGGGCTCAGCCAGTAGCCCTCCCCCAAAAAGGACACCTCTCCTCCTCGTGGACTCATTTGGGACTCGTTCGGCCAGGTAATCCCCTGCACTAGCAGCTGAGCTGAGGTCTTCTTGGTGCCTAATTTGAATCTGCTGGAGCCTCCCCCAATGGCGCAAGAGCTCTAGCCCCACCGAACGCTACGCGGCTCCCCACTCCCCACCACCACCCTTGGTCGGCTGTCTGTTTTATAGGCTGTAGGAGCCACTGGTGCTGAAAATAACCTATCAGCCCTTTACCATCTGCAGGTTATTTTCTCTCACCACTAGTGGCTGCTCTATCTAGCCTAGCTCATTTCTCCCATTTGTAACCCACCTACTTACATAGCTGAGCCGCTTATAATCCACCCCCTCGATTCACCTACCTCCTTGTGCCACGCACCTGAAAGGTTGGCACCCATAGAGAGCGGCTGACCTCTCCATAATTAGGGGAAAAAAAAAAAAAAACATAGACAAAACCCCAAATTCCTCTCCATAATTGGACAATAACCCCATAGACAAAACCTCAAATTCCCCAGCCTGAAAACGGCTAACCCCTTCCTCCAAGATTGGGCAAACCCCCAATCACTAGCCAGTCTCTCTGTCATTTTCTCCCTCTATCCTGTCCCACTGCGCTCTCTTCCTCAGCCCTTCATATCTTTCCTCTGTGCTCACTGGACCCTCCTGGGGACATGGCCTCTCCACCCTGCCCCCTTCCCTCCCCTCTCAATGCCTCCCCCTGGCTCTCCTCAAAAGGGCTCAAAATTGCTCACCTGAACGTGCGTAGCCTCCTACGCAACCTAACTGAGCTCGCTGTGTGGGTTGCCCACTACAAGCCTGACATCCTGGGACTCTCTGAGACCTGGCTTAAGCCCCACATACCCGATGCCCAGTGCACCTCCCCGGCTACAGCTTCATCAGGCAAGACAGACCTGGCATGAAGAGAGGGCGGGTGATCTTTATTACACAGGCACCTTAACTGTCCCCCATTGACCACTCATCTTCCATCCCTCCTGCATGTGAGTTTCTGCATGCTCTCCTCCTGCTGGGTCACACAAAGAAAATTCACCTAGTGTGCACCTACATTCCTCCCAAGGATGGTCTGACTGGTCTCTCCTCCCTGCTTGGCTGCATCGGCCCTACAGTGGGTCCCAATGAAACCCTTCTAATAGGTGACTTCAACTTGAACTGGTTGGGCACCAACCACCACTTGTACGAGCCTCTGCTCTCGGGGCTTGCATTCACCCAAGTTATAACTAAACTGACCAGGCTCGCTGAGCGGGGGAACTCATGATCCCTTATTGACTGGATTCTATCCAACCGGCCTGCCAATATCATGTCCTCTGGCACCCTCCTGGATGCCATCTCTGACCACACCCCAACCTACTGTGTCTGGGGCATCTCTCATCCAAAAGTCTCTAGCAAATTGATTGAACTGAGAGACTACTCCAAATTTAATACCCATGACTTCCTGTCCGACCTCCATGCTATTGACTGGACAGGGGTCACTACACTGTGACCCTCAGGGCCTTGGATCTATTCCTCGCAAGCTTATCCCCTTCAGAACAAACATGCCCCATCACTAGGAGAAGGGTTCGGGGCACCGTCACCAAATGGCTAAATGGGGCCTATTCTCCTATTGAAGGCCAGGACAAGTGTTGGGTGACCTACAAGGCCTCCCAAAATAATCACGATCTGATGATATACAGGCACCCAGAAACTCCTGCAAAAGAGCCATCCGCTTGCAAAAAGCGAGTTCTGTAAAGCAGCTTTACTCTCCTCCAGCAGCAACCAGAGGAGTTTCTGGCAAAACATTAAAAACACTATTGGGGGGTCTGCTAAGGCACAGGTCTCTGACCTGCTAGTCGGTGGAGTCAGCTGCAATAACCCGCACACCATTGCAAACACCTTCAACTCCCTGTTTTCTGAACTGCCCCCCTTCTCTCCCCAGCCCCCTCCCGTCTACCCCCTTGGTGCCCCCCCTTCCGGTCTCCTCCCTCGGCCCCTCTTCCAACTGAGACATGTTTCTCCAAAGGAGACCCAGATGCTTCTCTTGGGCCTCTCCCCTCACACTGGCGCGAGGCACGACTGCCTCAAACCAAAACTACTCAGACTGGGGGCCCACCTCCTTGCCAGGCCCGTCTCGCACTTATTTAATACCTCCATTCACACGGGGATCATTCCTGACCTGTGGAAAGTGGCCAAGGTTGTTCCTGTCTTCAAACAAGGAAACCCCAAAGATCCTGGCAACTACCGTCCCATTGCCATTCTGTCCACCACAAGTAAACTCCTCGAGAAAGCCATTGCCTCCCAGCTCTCCCAATACATCCAGGACTATAACATCCTCTCTCTCCTGCCCAGCACGGCTACAGGAAAGGGCATAGCACATCCACCACCCTCGCTGTAGTTACTTCTCTGATCAGGGCAAGTGCTGACCAAGGCAGCCTCACTGGAGCCATTTTTGTGGACCTCTCAAAAGCATTTGACAGGGTTGATCACACACTCCTTGGCTCCAAACTCCTATCCCTTGGGTTCTCCCCCTCCACCCATGCCTGGTTCCTAAACTATCTCTCCAACCATCAGCAATTCACCTACTTCAATCAGACATCCTCCAACCTCGCACCCATCCACTGTGGGGTCCCTCAAGGATCCATCCTCAGTCCAACCCTATTCTCGCTATTTATCAACGACCTTCCTTCCGTCACTGCCCATGGCCACACCACCTTGTATGCCGATGATCTCGTCCTCCTGGCCAGCTCCCGGGACATCTCCATAATAAACTCACATCTTAACTATGACTTTGAATGCATCCAAACTTGGCTGGGTGACCACAGGCTCACCCTCAATCTCAACAAAACTAAATCCATGCTGTTCAGGTCCCTCAGCAAAATAAAATCCTGCCCTGCCCCCCTGCTGATCCATGGGGTCGACGGCTCGCCCCTTGAGATGGTAACCTCTGCTAAGTACCTGGGAGTCACCTTAGATCCTCAGTTGGACCTCACCTCTCACATTCGCAATGTTTGCAAGGCCACTAATTGCAAGCTTGGCTTAGCCTACTGCGCTAACTGCCTTACCCCTGCCGCCCGCTTGGCCCTAGCTAGGGGGGTCCTCCTTCCATCACTCTGTTACAGACTAGTAACTTTTGCACCTGTTCCCAAATCCAGCCTCACAAAATGGGACATGGCCTACAACAATGTCTGCTGCTTCGCGCTTTCCGCCCCTTCCCTCACTCATCGTTGTGACCTATACAGCCGCCTGGAGTGGCTTCCCCCTGAGAAGCATCGCTCCTTCGTTCTAGGTAATTTCATTGACAACATCATCCGTTCTAGCACCCCCCCAGCTCTGGCCCTTCCCCTTAAACCTGGCGTCACACCCTACCACCTGCGATCTACATCAACTCAGGAACACCTGGTTCCTAGAACACGCACCCTTGCAGGGAACCGAGCCTTCCACACCTATGCCCCAAAACTCTGGAACTCACTACCCGAGCTTACTTAGTCCTCCTCCCACCCAAGCTTCAAAGCCTTCCTCTGGAACTTCCTGAAACCTCCCTCCCCCTGCTCCTGCTCAACGTAGACCTACTCCCCTGCCCCTCGCTAACCTGACTGGAAGGTGTGGGCCTCAGCGTGACTTACACTACTCCTTCTGAATCTGGCCATGATTCCTGGACTTACCACTTGCCCAGGGCACGCCCCCGGTGCACCACCGAGATTTATCTTGTCTGTCTCATCCTACTCTAAATGCACTATGCCAACCTTGTTCTTGAGTCAGCCTTGAACTGCCTGTTAATTTAGTTATGTTTCTTGTCTCCTCAATTGTATATGTATGAATTCTGTGCCAACTTTGCCCTAGAGCTAGCCCTGTAACTGCCTGTGTATTTCTATATGAATTCTGTGCCAACTTTGCCCTAGAGCTAGCCCTGTAACGGCCTGTGTATTTCTTATACACTCTTCTCTGTTCCCCAACTGCTCAATGTATCCCTGCCTTGCTTTAGAGCCAGCACTGAATTGCCTGTTCTCTTTCTCTGTATTCTTTATGCTCCCTCTGTTGTTTATGTACGAAGTATTTACTTGTAACTACCTTCCTATGTATTTCTAATGCTTCCTCAATTGTTGCTGTATGAAGTTTTATCTGTAACTCTCCCGGGTCGCACCTGAAAAAAGGCACATGGCTGTCTAGTGTGCCTACCTGGTTAACAAAAGCAAATAAATAAATAAATAAATAAATCCATAGTGCTGCATTTCTGTTCCTTCTGAGGTGAAGGGAAACCCACCCAACTGCAGCATAAAGAGAGCAATGATGAGTATTAGATGGCAGATCTGTAATGAACCTTATTGCTCTATGATTTAAGGTATTCAACTTGTGATGGTAGGAGATGGGGCAGTGACTATAAAGGAAGTCTGCATAGTCAACAACTGATAGAAAAATGGCCTGGACTAACCTCATCTTTGAGTCTCTGTTTAGGAATGGTTTTAATCTATAGAGAAGGCCTAGCCTTTGGCAAAGCTTTTTTAACAGTTCTTCTAAATGCTGAGTGAAGTCAAGTCTGTTGTCAATCCACATACCTAGGTATTTCTAAACATTGAAGTGTGGCATCATCACAGAATGTGGAAAAGGCAGTGGTGGCTTGTGCCCTTGAGTTCATCCAGCATGGAACTGAGTATACCATAATTTTTATAGTCTCTAACTGGGTTTGTTGTTCCCATACAGAATTTCTTCCTTTCTGGCAGAGGAACTTCTTTATCTCTTCTGATGGCATGCCGGTGAAACACAAGAAACTGGTAATATACATTCATTCACTGGAACAGAAGTTTGCACACAAACTCTATGTACACACAGTTAAGGCCCACTCCATACATGACCCCTATCATGCCTTCAATGACACTGCTGACACCCTTGCAAAGGAAGGGGCCTGAGGGGGAGACATCTGGATGATGGACCATCCAGAGGCCAAAGGGGCCATCCACATTGCAACAGTTTGGAAGAAACCTTCATCCTATTCCTCCTGGACCTGTCAGAAGCCCAACATGCTGACTCTGAACTCAAAGATGTGTTTAGATTCCTAGACAAAGGTACTGAGAAGAATCTACCTACCCATAACCCCTGCCAAAAGCATGAAGGTAAGTTACACCTGTCCCCAGATGACAAGCTCATCTGGTATCAACCAGATTACACCTCCAACAAATTGTGGGTGGTCCCTCATCATCTCAGGTCCAAATTCCTGCACCAAGTGCATGATACCCCCACTGGTGGACACCAGGGAGTAGAAAACACACTCCAGAGACTCAAGACCACAGCCTGGTGGCCTAGTGTCACCAAGGATGTCAAACAGTACATAAACAATTGCCTTGTCTGTGCTCAAAACAACCCCATCCCTACCAAATGTAATGCCAAGCTACTACCACAAAGGCATTCTGGCCCTTGGCATGCCATGCAGATCGATTTTATTGGTCCCCTGATCAATACCAGTAGAAACAACAAATACACCCTTGTGGCAACTGATCTTTTCTCTAAGTGGGTTGAAGCTTTTCCCACTAAGACATGCACTGCTAAAACCACGGCCAAAATCCTGGTGGAACAGATTTTGTCCAGGTGGGGCCTACCTCTCAAGGTACACTCTGACAAAGGAACCAGTTTTACAGGTGAGTTGATGAAAGAAGCCCTTGAACTCCTCGGAGTTCATCAGAAGTTCCACATACCATACCACCTACAATCATCAGGTTAAGTAGAGAGGGCCAACAAATGGATTAAGCAAATGCTTTCCAAATTCATTGAGGACAATCCCAAGGACTGGAATTCCCTACTGCCGTTACTCCTTATGGCAATTAGGGGTAAGCTCTCAGCCACTACCCAGTTAACACCCTTTGAGGTGATGACTGGTAGGAACATGAGATTACCTGATCACCTGTTGTTTGACCTGCACACCCCCATTGCAGACCGTATCTCAGTGGACCAATATGTGGAAAAACTCAGACAAGACTTCATACACACTCATTTGTATGCTGCTAACTGCATGGGCAAGGCCCAGCCATAGTCCAAAATCCAGTTTGACAAACATGCACAAGAAGTCGATTGGCAAGTTGGGGATCAGGTAATGGTTCTCAGATTTGCACATTCAACACACTCCTTCTCCAATAAGTGGAAAGGCTCCTATCCCATTGTCAACAAGCTCAGTCCACCAGTCTATCAAGTTAGACTCATGCAAAACAACAAATTGACTGACAAATGGTTACATGCAAACCGGTTGAAACTGTATAAAGGAGTATAATTACTTTTCCTCACCACTTTGGGTGGAATAGTACTAATTTGCTAATGTTTAATTTTCCTTTTCAGATACACTGACAAGATGGCTGTCTTATTCCATTTTCTCATCATCTCAGGAATTATCCCCTGCATCCAAGGCATGGTAAAGCACCTCCTTACTCACCATGATTCACCTGCAACTACCCCAGAGGGAGTCTCCATTAATATTCCCAACAGTTTGATTATTGTACAGGAAGATTCAGATGCCTACCTCACTGCCTCAGTTGTTGCTCCTGATAAATCTACCCTACAAATTGAGTGGCAAACCAAGTCTTAAGGACAAATACTCCCCATGGCCAAACTCTCCAAGGGAACTTTCCAATGATGGCCCAACACAAAATTATCCCCAAATGGTTCTTTGTCCTTCCTCCAAACCTCTCTTAGACATTTTGGTTTATACAATACCACTGCCTTACTTGACCCGTCATATTGTGATTCATTGTCTAAAGATTCTGCCAGGAAATTTTGTGATGTACACAACATGGCCTCAGCTGCCATATATTTATCTGTGTTACCCCCTACTGAGAAACAGCTTTTGGAATGTCCAAAACAAACCCCTGGTCCTCATAGTGGTCTCACAGCCACTGCATTACCTGGCTCATTTATTAACAACTTACCATACCTGCATATACCAGTTTTGTTTAACTTGACTTACTGACATATAAAAGAATTTGGTATGTGTCATACTACTAATACATCATTGTTTTATAGTACTTTGTTACTTGATAGCTTAGCAGCTTTTCAGATTCGTAGCCAAGACCCTATTGTTGGGGTACACACCACTGAGCTTAGAGGCAATTTTAGGAGAAAACCTAAATCAGATGATCAAAGTCATAAAATAAATACCCGTGACACATCTTATGTCACTGGTGCCACAGGCACTGTTACTGGTGTTTTTGGTACTGCAGTGTCTATCTGGAATAAAGCAGACATTGCTACTATCAAAGCACATTCACAAACATTTCAAACTGGTATGGTTAATGATATCATACCCCCATTATTGCATGGTGTGAATGGCCTTAGTCAGGAAAAGAGATACACTGTACGCAATATGCATGACATTGCTAAGGCATTTACTGATTCTGAAGACAAGATTAACTCCCTTATTGCACAAAACAATAAAGAAGCAGATAAGCAATACATTGCTCTTTAAATCTTATGTTCTGCATATGACTCCGATATTATCACTACCATCAACAATATCTTCCGTGATCTAGAATCCAGAAGAATTCCTGATATCATACATGACCTTAAGGGCATTAACAAGGTGAAAGAGTCTAACATGTTTAAATATAAGAAAAATAGCTGGACAAGAGGACACAGCATGAGATTAGAGGGAGGCCGATTAAGGGGGAATGTGAGGAAATTCTTTTTCACAGAAATGGTGGTGGATGCATGGAATGGCCTACCTCAGGAAGTGGTGGCTATGAATACAGTGCAGGGCTTCAAACAGGCATGGGATAGGCATAAGGGAGTAATACAAATGACTACGAATAGATAGGCCACTGACAGAGCAAAGGCCGATGGCACATTTATAAGGTAGAAAAAGAAATGAGCAGACTGGATGGGCCTTGCGGTCCTTATCTGCCATCAACTTCTATGTTTCTATGTTTCTACTATCAAAAGTAAAATCACAGTTGCCCTAAGCAGTTCTTACCAATAGGGACTGGGAGCCAACGCTAAGCAATCCCTATACCTCAAGGAATTTTCGTGTCTCCTGGGGTCTCCGAGGTAGAAGACGTAATGTCTTACATTATATACCTAAGATAATTACCATGGTTACTGTAAGATAGAAACATTTCTAGTTACAAAGCTGAGCCCTATTGGCTAAATTAGAGGTGGCTCCTAAGTCCAAGATAACATTGTACAATTGTGTTATAGTCATCACTTTGTAGAAACAAAGAGGTACAGTTTGTACATAGCCAAGTAGTTTTATTTATCTAGTTGTTTTTTAACCAGGTATAGCACACTAAACTGAAAGCTTTTTTACAGGAGCGACCTGGGAGCACAAGTGGCTTGCTCAGGGTCACTCAGTATGCACGTGGAAGCTGTGGGATTCAAACCCAGGTCTGGGCTGCTGGATCTAGGATAGCCCTGTCTCTTGTGGGTTGCTGTACCAGTTATTTGAGGCCCTCCCCCTGCATGGAATCCACTATGTGTCTAGTTCCGGCAGATGTTCCTGCTGGTGCTGACCAATCTGTATCCGGCATGTTGAAGTCTCCCATTATCAGAACCTCCCCTTTAGCTGTCATGTTTTGTATATCTTCTAACAGTAATTTGTCTATGTCCTCCCCCTGGTCTGGGGGCCTGTAGATAACTCCAGTTCTTATGGCTGTCCCATTTCCTGTTTCCAGGGTGACCCACAGTTCTTCTGGCTCCTTATGTGTATTCTGAATTTCTGTAGCTTTGATATTTTCATTGACATACAGTGCCACTCCTCCCCCCCCCCCTTTTTGCACCTCGGTCTCTTCTGAACAATACATAGCCAGGTACTGAAGTCTCCCAAGTGTGGTTACTGGTAAAACACATCTCATTAATTGCTACTATGTCCAGTTTAGCATCTGACATTATTGCCTGCAGGTCTGGGATCTTATTTCCCAGGCTGTGAGCATTTGTGTACATGATTTTCCATTGGCCAGATTTTGGTGTGTTAGTTGTTGGGTGAGATTTGGCATTACCCCTGTGCATCGTATGGGGAGACAAACCTTTTTTCTTACCCGGTGATGCAGATGAACTGCAAACATGCTGAATCACTGTTTGACCACTAGCTGAGGGGAGAGGGGTGTTCTTCCCATTCGACTTATGGGGTGCTGCACCCCTCTCCCCATTTGCTAGTTTAAATATTCTGCAAAGACGTCAAACTTCTGCCCCAATGCACTGACTCCAAAGGGTCCTGAAGGAACTGGAAGTAATAAGAGTTGATAAAGCAATGGGGCCAGATGGGGTGCACCCCAGGGTCCTTAAGGAACTAAGAGAGGTGGTGGCTGAACCTCTGGCTATCCTGTTTAGCCAATCACTGGAAACAGCGGAGGAACCCAAAGACTGGAGGACAGCAGATGTAGTCCCTTTATACAAAAGTGGGAACAAAGAGGAAGCAGGGAACTACAGACCAGTCAGCCTCACCTCAGTAGTGGGGAAGATCATGGCAGCACTACTGAAGGAGAGATTGGTGGAATATCTGGTTGTCAATGGACTACAGGACCAAAGGCAGCATGGTTTCACCAGGGGGAGGTCATGTCAGACCAACCTCATTGAATTTTTGACTGGGTGACTAGGAGGTGGATCAGGGAGGGCAGTGGACATGGCCTATCTGGACTTCAGCAAGGCCTTTGACACTGTGCCACATAGAAGACTATTACACAAACTGGGGAATATGGGTGTGGGCAGGACAGTAGTGTGGTGGGTAGGTAACTGGCTGGGTGGCAGGACACAGAGGATGGTGGTAAATGGCTGTCACTCCACAGAGGGAAGAGTGACCCGTGGGGTACAACAGGGATCAGTGCTGGGACAGGTCCTATTCAACATCTTCATCAGTGACATGGCGCAGGACCTAGAAGGCAGAATTTCACTGTTCGCTGATGACACAAAGCTCTGTAACAGAGTAGACACACCAGAGGGTGTAGACAGAATGAGAAGCAACCTGCAGAAACTTGAAGAATGGTCAGGGGTTTGGCAGTTGAAATTCAATGCAAAGAAGTGCAAGATAATGCATATGGGGCACAAAACCCTGGCACAATATATCAGTTGGGGGGTGAGGATATAGCATGCACCAAGCAGGAAAGGGATCTTGGGGTTATCATCTCTGATGACCTCAAGGTAGGGAAACAGTGTGACAAGGCAGCAGGTAAAGCAAATAGGATGCTGGGATGTATAGGCAGGGGCATTACCAGCAGCAAAAGGGAGGTCATAATTTCGATATACAAGACACTAGTGAGGCCCCACCTGGAGTACAGTGTACAGTTCTGGAGACCATACCTATGTAAGGACATAGACAGGGTAGAGAAGGTTCAGAGGACGGCAACAAAGATGGTGCATGGTTTGCATCACAAGTCCTATGAAGACAGGTTGAAGGAACTGAACATTACTCCCTGGAGGAGAGGAGGGAGAGAAGGGATATGATAGAGACATACAAGTATCTTACAGGGAGAAACAGGGTGCAGGAAAACACTATTTTTAAGCGAAAAAGATGTTCCAGGACTAGAGGGCATGGGATGAAGTTGGAGGGAGAACGATTCAGAGGAAACATGAGAAAGAATTTCTTCACAGAATGGGTGATGGACAAGTGGAACACCCTGCCAGAGGAAGTGGTGGGGGCTGAAACAATCACAGGATTTAAGAATGCATGGGATAGACATAAAGGATTTCTGGAGGTCAGGGGTAAGGTGCAACAGACTTCTAGGAAAACAAACTGAACTTACAAGCTCAAATGGGCAGACTGGGTGGGCCATAGGCCCTTATCTGCTGACACTGTCTATGTATCTATGTATCTATGTATCCTTAGTCAAATGCAGTCAATCAAATTTAAAGAACTTTTGCTCCCAGAACTGTTGCCAGTTCCCTACAAATCTGTGTCCTTTTTCCTGGCACCAGCCTTTGAGCCACATGTTTAGCTCCCCTATCTCCTCTTCTCTGACCTTCCGTCCATCTGCTCCCCTCTCCCAGACTGGCAGGATCTCAGAGAAGGAGATGCCGGACAAAATAGATGATAGTTTGTCACCCAGCCTGGTCAGGTGTTCCTTGGTCTCCATAACTGACCGGCTGGTGAGATCATCAGTCCCAATGTGTACTAGGACATCAATGTTTTCTCCTGCTTTGTGAACAATTTTAGCAATGCAGTCAGTGTCTCTCCATGCTGATGTACCTGGGAGACATCTGACCATTACCCCTGGCTGGAGATGGGTATCAACTCCCCGAATCATGGAGTCTCCTATGATCAGAAGTTTTTTGGATTTCCTTTTTGCTTTTTTTGTTTTGGTTCCTGATTTGGGTGAGTTTTGTTGTGCTAGCTCCTGTGCTGCAGTGTCCTGCTCTTCAGTGTCTTCTGCCTCTTTGTTTGATTTCAGAGATAGAGGCAGATACCTGTTTGTAGTGTTTATATGGTTTTTGGAGGTATTATGTTGGAGAGCAGAGAGTGATGGGGCACCCGATTTGCCCCTCCTAACCACCTGCCAACCTCCTGGACCAACTACCCTCTGCTGGTCGAGGTTTTCTTCTTTGGATGCTGGGGAAATGGTGGGTGGTTCTTATAATGTATTTCCTCTTGAATATGAAATTTGAGGTGTGCAATCTCTGCCCATGCTGCCCGGAGCTGAGCCCTAAGATCTTCAAAGGCCCAGCATGTAGGACAGTGTCTTAAATCCTGTAAGACTGTCCTTCTGAAAATTGTTCCACAGTACCTGCAGTTAATGATATCCATTCCAGATAAGTTGTTGGGGTTTATAACCTAGTCAGAGTAATTAGAAGGGAAAAAAAAAGAAAAAAAATATGTAAGCAATGGTTTGATTGTGTTTTGTTTAACTTGTTATAACAAGTTAAATTACTAGTGCCCCTGTAAATGAGCTCACCTTGTGGAGGCCCCACTGATCCACTCCTTCCTGCTGTGCCACAGGAAATGTCACAACTGTGGTACCCTATAAAAGGAGTGTAGTGTGGGGTTGTTGGGCCCTTCCTCTGCTGAAAAAGAAGAACCACGGACGAAAGAACAAAGAGGTAAGAGCAGAAACAATCAGTCAACAACAAATGCAGTAACCCTGAAAGCTTATCCTAATGTTAGATACAACTGTAAAACCTGTAAAGCACCATCTGTAATAATTTCAGACAAGATATACCCTGTAAGAAACACTTTGCTACAGAGAAAAATAAAGCAGTAACAGAAGATATACCTTACAAAAGACAATTTGAATCAGAAGATTACAGCAGTAATCTGTTAGCACACACCTGTAGGCACACCTTGTAATAATGCAGAAGAAGGTATACCAGCAACAACAATTTGAATCAGAGAAAAATAAAGCAATGAAATGTTAGCAACAAACAATAGCAATCCCTGTAAGTCAAAAGTAAAAACACCACACAGTAAATCTGCTTAGCCAAAATAAGTCTTAATCTTTTTCCCATGCAGCGTGTCTGTGATTCCTTGCATGCCCTTTATTGCCAAGAACCTGAGAGTGAGACTTAGACCTCCTGACACCAGCCCCCTCTTTTGAGAACCATTGTGGTCTCTTTTTTCACGTATTTGTTTTACTTGCCTAATGCCAGGGTTTGCTGCCTTCACTATCCCCTCATTTAGTTTCACCAACTGTTCCTCCACTCCACCCAAGTCCCCCCGGCCAGGGCATCACTGAGGCATTCCCCCAATTTTTTTAAACTGGCAATCCTAAAGTCCAGGACCATCGTCTTTGTCAATCAATCAATCAATCAAAATCTTTATTTAATCAGGCGAACATCATTGAGCGTAGCTCATTTACAAGATGGACCTGAGTGGTCAAGAAGTGCAAGTATTATTACATAGACAAGAATAACATAAACAGTAGTACAATGACATAAAGTGATAATATATAACAATTTACATATATACAAGGCACATTAAAACCATTTAACCTGTAAGAAAAGGAGGCAATGGGTATAGCAGGCATAATATATAAATTATAGGTCCTAGTTGAGCTTATGAGAGTATATCAGGTGACTGGAAAAAGAAGTAGAACTAGCATAGTGGAACACGGAAAAGGGGGTGGGTAGGTAGGGTCGTATTAGGCCCTTGTGAAAGCAATTGCAGAGTTCTGGGAATAGGGTGGAGAATAATCTTTGAAGGATGTTAAAGGTAAGAGGCTATTTAGCTTCATGGTTTTGGAGTGAGTTCCATGCAACTGCTAGTGAGTAGCTGATAGCGGCCCTCCCAAACCGGGTGCAGGCATTGGGGACCTTTAGAATGATAAGTTTGCTGAACCTTAAGTTGTATGGCCTAGAAGTAATTTGGGTAAAACAGTCTGTGATATAGGTGGGTAGTTTGCCTGATAAAGCTTTGAATATCCAGATTGCAACATTCCTATTTCTTCTGTGTTGTAATGATGTCCAGTTAACTGCCTTATAAAGAGAGCAGTGATGGGTGCTGGAGGGAAGATCAGTAATACATCTGATGGACCTGTGATATAGGGTGTCCAGCTTATTTAAGAGGGGGAGTGAACAATGGCCATAGAGAAAGTCAGCATAGTCAATGAGGGATAGGAATGATGCCTGGATTAATCTTTTTTTGGAGTCTCTGTTGAGGTAGTGCTTTATTCTAAAAAATAGACCAAGCCTTTGTCTCAGTTTTTTGAATAGCTCTTCAATATGGACAGAATAGTCAAGCTTGTTATCAATCCAGACTCCAAGGTATTTGAAGTTATCAACAAATTCCAGCTTCTCCAAGTAAGGTGGATAGTTGTAGGTGGTGGGTGATGGGGTAGTGGCAGAGCAACTTTGTGGCAAAAGAACATAGCTTTGTTTTTTGGCATTTAAAGAAGTTTTTATCCAGTAGATTGTGTTGCAGGATGGAGAATTCAGATTGTAACAGTTCACAGGCTTTAGGTAATGAAGGATTGCTGACAATAATACAGTATCATCAGCAAACAGATGAATGTTGGATTGAGAGAGGTTGGCATCAATATTATTAATATAAATGGCAAAGAGGATGGGGCCAAGAATAGAGCCTTGCGGTACACCTCTTAGCAGTGGTTTTAAGGTGGATATGTAATTTCCATTTTTTACCAGTTGTGACCTATCTGATAGGTAGCACTTGAACCAGTTGAGTGAGGGAGAATCCAGCCCTAGTGAGCCAAGGGAGGTGATAAATGATTCATGATCCACTGTGTCAAATGCTTTACTCAAATCCAGGAACACAGCACAGGTACTGTTCTTCTTATCCATGGCAATCTGCCAATCATTGGTTACTTTGGCTAGGGCCGAAATGGTGCTATGCCTTGATCTAAATCCTGATTGTGCTGAATTTAGGAGGTTATTGTTGTCCAGGTAGTCCCTTAATTGTGAGTTTACTAACTTTTCGAGCATCTTGGATAGTACTGATAGGATGGAAATGGGCCTGTAATTATTGAGGTCCATGGGATCACCAGATTTAAGTAATGGAACTACTTGAGCTGTTTTACAAGTGGAGGGAATGGATCCAGTGGTGAGGGAAAGATTGAAGAGATGAGTGAGGGGGGCAGATAAGACGTGTGATGCAATTTTAAGGAAGTAGGGATCCAGGGAGTCTGTACCTGCACTCTTAGAAATATCTAAATTAGAGAGGAGATCTTCCACTTCTTTCAAGGATATTGGGTTGAAGGAAAAAGTTGATGTAGCCTTTTGTCC
Source organism: Neoceratodus forsteri (assembly GCA_016271365.2). Classification (NCBI taxonomy): domain Eukaryota; kingdom Metazoa; phylum Chordata; order Ceratodontiformes; family Ceratodontidae; genus Neoceratodus; species Neoceratodus forsteri. The sequence continues at coordinate 34,634,597 of CM028129.1, forward strand.
CACAGTGGATTGAAGGTTCAAGGAAGATCTCAGGAGATTTGCAGGTGATGAGTCAAATGCTAGGCCAGCTGTGGTGAAGTGGTCATTGAAGGTATTTAGGATTTCTTGTTTGCCCGTAATTTCTGTATCATTTAGTAGAAGTTTGAAGGTTAAGGCAGGAGTAGAGTTTTGGCCCAGAATTCCTTTTATAGTTCCCCAGAGTCTGGTTGGGTTATTATAGGAGGCATCCAGTTCAGCTCTATAATGGGTAGCTTTGGCAGTTCTTATTTGTTTTGTACATGAATTTCTTGCTTTTCTGAAATTTAGCCAGTCTCTGGTATCCTTTGTTTTTCTTGCCTTTTTCCACAGTTTGTCTCTGGTTAGCAAGGCTGCTTTAAGATCAGTGGTGAACCAAGGGCAGGATCTTGCTTTAGTTCTGATACTGGTGATTGGTGCATGAATATTGAGAGCATTAGTGATAATGTGTGTCTCAAAGCTGCCACAGAGCTTATATTGAACCACACTGTAGGGTGATCTCTGGTCAAAAGAGAATAGCACCTTTCATGACCAGGAATCAATCCAGGGCTGTGGCTTTGAGAGCACTGAATCCTAACCACTAGACAACCTGGGATCCCTATGAGAAGGATGCATGAAAGGGAAGGGGGGAAAAGTGTAAATGAGTCTCCCTATCTAGGAGAGTGACAATGTGTCTTACCAGAAAACTCCAGGGCCTGGAGAGAGTGAGAAGAAACATTGCAGTTTTGTGTTTTATGAGAATCAAAAAGGTCTATGTCTGGGAAGCCCCATTTCATGAAGAGGTCATCCACAACCTGGGGACTAATGACCTGGCTAGAGACATGGCTGGGGTAGTGCAGGGGGAGTTTAGGGGGCTGGGGAGGGTTCTTTGACAGGTGCAGTGAAGCCCAATAGGATGAAGCACAGTGTCACAGTTTCCTGCATGACATAAGGACTTACGTAACTCCCATTGAAATTTCACTGTTTCCTGCAGTAACTCTGCTGTAGAAGGCTTTGAACGGGGTTTCATCCAGGTGAGCGTAAGGTGCTGGCTGTCTACAACAGGGAACAGGAGAGGGAACTCTACATGAGGAACTTCAACTCATGGCTGAAGGAATAGTGCAGAGAGGAAGAGTTCGGCTACACTGGGGTCTGGAGACCCATAGGGGATGGGATACTGGGGTGATGGCCTGCATCCATCAAGGAGGGGAACTGCTGTCCTCAGTGGATGGTTAAAATGTTACTTTGATGAGCACTTAAGCTAGCCAAGGGGGAGTGGCAGAAGGAATCGGGAGGCAGAAACTGCCCCATAACAGGCTGAAGTAGAGAGTAAGGAGAACCCAAGAGGAGAGGAATTCCACCAGGGTGTAAATTAGGGTTCAGTTTGGTAAAGATAAAGGGGAAAAGAAATGGCAGCATTAAAAAAGAGAGGGGGAAAGGAAGGAAGGCAGAAAGGAAAAAAGGGAAGCAACAAGCAGAGTGGTAATGAAATCTGGAAGTCCATGAGTGCGAATGCTTGAAGTCTAGGTAATTTGTTTATTTTTTGAAAAGTTTCACCAGCAAAGGCACACTGAACAAGTTGCTCATCTCCTGGTGTGTCCTGTGGGAAGGGGGAATCAAACATGGGGGTGGTTGTGTAATCCACCTGTGGGAATTCCTCCAAGGACATGCCCTCCCCCCCACCAGCTGGAGGCTGGTGCCCAAGTGCTCTGTTCAGCATTACACCAGCCACCTCCAGCGCCCCCTGGTCATCACTTCCATCTGCATTCCCCCTAGAGGTCAGAGCCTGCTTTCCAATCTCTGTGGACTACCCCCAGTCTGAACAAATAGTCCTCAGGGACTTCAGCATTAACTGGCTCTCCCACACAGCCTCTCCTTATAAGGACTCCATAGCAGCACTCAACCTCACCCAACTCATTACTCACCCCATCCGGGTTAATACCACCATGTGTACCTTCACCCTGCTAGATCTTATCCTATCGAACCACCCACATAAGATTACAGATACCACTGTGCTCCCAAATGCCCTCAGTGACCACTCCACTGTCATATACATGTGGTCATGTAAGCCCCTGAAACCAGCCCCAAAGACCATCTTCTGATGCCTGCTAAAACCCTGCAAGCTGGGCTCACTAAAGGATCTCCTTGCTCACTGGAATTGGTCCCCAGTAAACCACACTCGAGAAATTGATACTGTCGTTCATTACTTTGTCTGCTCCTTTAATGATGCCTGTGATATCTTCGCCCCCTTACTAAACATGTTGTCAAAGGCTCTGACTCACCCTGGATCAGACAGGCCCTACTTTATCAGCTATGGATCAGAGACAACCTCTGGAAAAAAGCCCTTGATTCTGGAATGCCTGCTGACAGGCAATGCTGCTGTGCAGCTCGTAACAGATGCACATGGGTGATACCAAAAGCTAAAGCCGACTATTTCTAGGCCTCCCTTACCACTACCTGGGACACCGACAAAGAATTCTGGGACAATATGAGAATAATCACTGATAAATCCACCCCCCCACCCAACTCAACATCAATGGTACCATTACCAACAACTATAAACTAGTCTGACTCTTTCAACTCCTCCTCCTTCTCAGATCTTAGCCCGATACTTCCTCCTAGCTTCCTTGACCCCATTGCCCCATCCCTGCCCCCATTTCACCCACACCCTCCTTTTCATTTCAGATCACTCATTCCCTTTGAAGCCAGGCCATATCTCCTCAAAGCCCTAAGTGACTCCTGTCGCAGTAATAACACCCTTGACCTCAAACTCCTATGCCTAGTACTGGATGCGGTCCTCGCCACTTTCACCTCCCTACTTAACCACTCTCTCTGCCTTGGTAAATTCCTCTTATTCTGGAAAACTGCCATCATTACCCCCATCCACAAAAGTGGTGATCGCCTCTCCTCTAATAACTATTGCCCCATGTCTATCCTCTCACCCTTCTCGAAGGCCCTTGAAAGAATTGTGCCGTACCGACTTACTGTCTACATTGCCAAATATGACCTCTTAGCCAAAGAGCAGCATGGCTTCTGATGGGAACATGGTATCTCCACTGCCATCCTGGAATTCTCCAGCTTTATCCGTGACACACTGGATAAGGGGATGCTGGTGGGCTCTGACTTCCTAGACTTATCAAAAGCTTCTGACACTGTCAGCCACACCCTCCTGCTTACTGTCCTATTCCACCATGGCCTCTCCCAGGAAGTCTTGGTCAGGTTCTCTGACTACCTATCTAACTGCTCTCAACGGGTCAAAATAAGTGGTATTCTTTCGAACCCCCTCCCTGTCCTCTCTGGTGTTCCCCAGGATTCCATCTTGGGGCCACTCCTGTTTAGTCTATACCTCAATACCCTTCCTAAGGCCTGCCCTATGAAAATCCTCCTTTATGCCAATGATGTGGTAATTTACACCTCACATAATGACCCCTCCTCTGTTCAACTGTCCGTACAGACCTTCTTTACAAAGGTGGAGTCCTGGATCATCAATCACAAACTAGTGCTAAATCACAGAAAGATCAACATCATGCTCTTTACCCATCACCAAAGCAAGCACAAAGGAACTACTTTCTAAATCCACACCAACTCTCACCACCCTCTTGAGCAAGTGACTACCTCTGAATATCTCAGAATCACCCTTGATACCGCACTCACCTTTCATGACCATATACACCTCCTCTGCACAGCAGTCAGCTTGATAATTGGAATGCTTTACCAGCACAAGTAGTGCCTACCCCAGAAGCCCTCCACCTTGCCATCTCATCCTCTGTCCTTTCCCTTGTGGATTATGGGATTCTGGTCTATGGAGCTGCAGACAGCATCGACCTCCAGAGAGTCAAAGTGACCCTAAATAAGGTCCACCAGCTAGCCACAGGTAACCCCAAACTCACACACACCTGCACACTCTGCAATCTAGCCTACTGATTTAACTTCAAAGATTGGTTAAGGTACCAGACCTGTCTCTTTGCCAAAAAGATAGCCAATGGCCTTGCTCCTCCAACATCATCCATCATCCAACCTGGGCCCATCACTGTTGCCACCCACAGCTCCTCCAAACCTAACCTGATAGTCCAATGCCTCAGGACTGCCCTAGGCCAGCGTTCTTTCTCATTTAGAGCCCCCACCTGGTTCAGCTCCCTTCCCCACTCTATCACCCTCGAACCCAATACTGGACACTTCAAGTCCTTCCTCCATGCCCATCTGTTTGCCTCCCACACCTGTAACTGTCACAGCACTGGTTAACCCTACCCCTAGCCCCTAACAAAGGACATCTGTCCTGCCTAACATTTTATTTTGTTTGGTTTTGACCATCTTGCCTCCAAGTGGTTCATGCCTCTTTTTCCAGCCTCTGTTAATGATTTATTGTGTTCTTTCTGTGATTGTATTTTGTATAAATAATGTACTGTATAAGTAATCTGCATATGTAATGTTTATTCATTAATCTACTTGTTTGTGTTGTATTTGTATTCACCTGGACGTGGAGCCTTTGTAAAGGAACCTCTGATTCAAAGGATTGTAATTCTGATATTTTTCAATAAATAAATAAATATATATATATATTACATTATACAAGCAGGATTGCAACAATTAAGATACATTACAACTACTGTATTACAAGGCAATCAGCTAATACACGGTATACTATAAGCAGAGCAGAAAGCATACAAGTGCTTCAAATAATTAAAGTACACATGGGCCCAGATATTCAAACTGCGCCATTTTGTGGCTCAAGCCCCTGAGCGGCTCAAATTAGTTGTGCAGGGGTGTGGCCAGGGCGATATTCAACAGAGTTGCGCTATGGCGCAACTTCTTTGAATATCGCCCCCTGGCCACGCCCACTGTGCATGGCGCAGTGGAATTGCACCAGCGCAAGTGGTCAGAGTGGAGCATTGAGATGCGGTGGCGCAAGTTCCATTGCACCACGCACAGCACCTGCGATATTCGAAGGGTGACATGCAAATGGGACCATAATTTATGCAATGTGCAGGGGGGGCATTTGCATCTAATTACAGCCCCATTTGCATGCCATTAGCATGCAGGTGTGCTGATCTCTGACGACTTGCACCTGGTGCCCTGCCAGGCAGCAGCCTTCAGGGACTGACGCCCCCTGCAGCTCGATTGCGGGAATAATAGTAAACTCCCCCCATTAGCCTGATTGTGGGCATAATAGTAGTCTCCCCCCATTAGCCCGATCACGGGCATAATAGTAGTCTCTCCCCCATTAACCTGATCGCAGGCATAACTGATACTGTCCTCCCCGAGTAGCCCGATCGCGGGCATCAGACCTTCCCCAAAGTCCAATATCCTGGTGGTCCAGTGGACGCGAGAAGCCGATCACCGGTGGCATCCACACACCCACGTTGGAAATCCCTGGTGAGCTAGTATTTCACCCACCCACCCACAGAGTCCCACCACCTGCTCCCCGTCGGCGGCGGTGGCAGCACCTGCCTGCCGCCCACCACCCACCGACTGACTGTCGGTGAGCTGCCCGATCAGTTGCAGCATAAGCCAATGGGTGTGTATCTCGATACTAAGTCAGTCCAGATATGTGAATGAATGACTTCATTCACATATGGACCGACTTGTATAGTACTGACCACACCCATTGGCTCATGCTCTGAACCAATGGGTGTGCAGTCCTACTTGCTGTCAGTTGGTGGGTGGCAGGTGGGTGGGTGCTGCCGCCCACCGGCTGACGGGGAGCGGAGGGTGGGGCCTCTGGTCGGGTGGGTGGGTAAAGCCACTAGATCATCAGGGATTTCCGACGTGGAGGGGGTGGATCCCACCTAATGATCGGGCTTCTCGGGTTCCACTGGACCATCAGGATATTGGACTTGGGGTTCTGCTGCCCGCATCAGGCTACTCGGGGGACAATTTCAGTTATGCCCGTGATCAGGCTACTCAGGGAGGAGACAGTTTCAGTTATGCCCACTATTGGGTTAATGGGGAAGACTAATATTATGCCCGCAATCAGGCTAATGGGGAGACTACTATTATGCCGTGATCAGGCTAATGGGGAGACTACTATTATGCCTGCGATCAGGCTAATGGGGGTTACACTTCAGCCCATGATTGGGGCATGGGGAGGCACCGCCAGGTGCATGAGGAAAAGTCCAGGGCCACCCACAGGTGGCAGTTGCTGTGTTGCACCCTGCAATGCAGCAGCTCACCTGTGGGTGGCCCTCTCCTTTTTTTTTTTTCAGCGTAGCTTATTTTTGCAGGCAGGTAGGGTTGCTCCTGCATAACTCTGCACAGCCTGGGCTGAATATCGGCTGTGCAGTTTATGCAGCATGGCACGCCCACCCGTGCCTGCACACATTACCGATGCGCCCGGTGCATCGGGATTTGCAGGTGCACTTTTCCCTTTAAATATTGCACCGGGTGCATCAGTGGGTTGTGCATGGTGCAACACTGTTGCGCCATGCGCAATCCTTTTGAATATCTGGGCCATGGTATTTATAGGAAATGGGAAGTGCAAAGAACATGTAGATACACACAATCACTTCTGAGCATTTAGTGCAAGATAAGAGCAGAAGGGATTTGCAGAGACATAGAATAGTGAGAAAAACGGTGAAGGAGTGAGAGTGCTTAAGAGCAGGTGCAATTGATTGAGTAGAAGTCATGAGGGGATGTTGAGATGGAGGAAGGGGAGGAGAAGTGTCTTATCTGATGTGGTAGTGCATTCCACAGTTTAGGGAAATGATGCGAAAAATTTGACTGTCCTATTGCAGTAGAATGATGGGGGACTGCCAGCGTGTGGGCATCATGGGATCTGAGAGAGTGAAAGGAGGAAGGGGTGGTGATAGAGAAGGAGAGGTAGGATGGTAAGAATCCAAGCCAGTATTTAGAAATACATTTAGCACAATGGGAGAGACAATGATTTTCAAGTGAAGGAAATGCAAGCGAGTGGTAGAGTTCACAGTGATGAGTAAGTGAGGGGGAGTCAAGAGGTAAATGACAGAAGGAGTTGAAAAGGTACTCCAATCTGGCTAGAGAAGTATTGGGAGTGGCACTGTAGGTTATATAGCAGTATTCAAATATAGGGAGTATCATTTTCTGGACAAATCCCTGCTTAGCTGATAGTGATAAACAGTTGCAGTTCCTGTATAGAGTACTGATCTTGGGGTGCAGTTTTTCAAGATGACGTCCACATGGCCAGAAAAGTTGAGGTGTTGGTCAAGCCAGACCACAAAATATTTAAAGGAGGAAGTGTTCTCCAGTGTAGTCCCATCAACAGTGTGGAAGGAGGGCATGGAGGGGAGCCTAAAGAGTCTCTGCCTAGTGCCGAAGGTCAAAGAGACAGTCTTCTTGGCATTCAAAAAGAGCTGATGAGAGCAAAGCCATTATTGAATCTTGTCAAAGTCAACCTGTAATTTGGTTTTTACATCAGAGGGGGAACGGACAGAAGTATACAGGACAGTGTCAACCACATACATGTAGAGGGAGGAGGATGTGTAAACTGAAGGAAAAGGTGGAGAATAACAATGGTCCAAGTACAGAGCCTTGAGCAACACCAGTGTTTATAGGGAAAGGAGGGGATTTGGAGTCAGCCATTCTGACAGACTGAGTTGTTTGTTTTTTCAGTTCAAAGTGTATTACAGGTTTTAACCATACAAAGAACAGATCCACACAGAGTAAAACAGTACACTGGCCAATCTAGGCATAATGCAATGGCTCTGTCCCTCTCCTCCCCCCCCCTGCTCCCTTCTCTCCCAGTTTACCCCATCCCCCCAGCACAGTCCAGTAAAGCTTAAACATCCTGAATGGAATAAAGGCATCAAGGCATATCACTTATAAGGAATACAAAGTATGTAAGGGGTCCCATATTCTTTGGTAACTTTGCAACCTGTTGTTAAGGCTTGCTATTGCCTTTTCAGTTCTCAAGTTAGCCAACAACTCGTTAAGCCACTGAGTACAAGAGATATTTTCACTGTCTTTCCAATGCTTCAATACCAATTTTTTAATGGACATAGAAACCAGAGCAACATGATATTTGTTATTAAGTACAGAAATTTGTAAATAGTCACCAAGTAAACAGATTTCTGCTGTTAATAGCTCAGACAGCCCTAGAAGAGGGTCTGTCTTACTTTGGATGCATGTCCACAAAGGAGCCACTTTAGGACAGGACCATAAAATGCGAAGTAGGGTGCCTTCTCCCTGGTGACAAATGAAACAGAGGGCAGAGGACCTTAAACCCAATTTGGCTAATTTCTGGGGGGAATAATACAGATTAAGCAAAATATGGAATTGCATGAGACGTAATCTTTCCTGCATCACAAATCGGTGACAATTACACCAAAGGGAGGCCCAATCAATTTTTAAATCAGGAAAGAGAGATGCCCAATATGCTGTGGGGCAAAAACAGTCCTGGAAAAGACAATCATATATGCCTTTGAAAAATTTACCAAATGGCCGGTATCCAATTGAAAACAGAAATTGGCTGGTTGAGCGGGGTCAGTTCACAGCACTCTAATAAGGAGATGTCTCAGTTGAAAAACTTTAAAGGAATACTGTAATGGAATTTTACATTTGGTTATAATTTCTGCAGCTAGGAGCCAAGAGCCATCTTCTTTCAGAAAGCCGGAAAGCTGACCATCCCCCAGATGAGGTAACCATCTAGATGTTAGAATCTGGTTGTCAATTTTGAAGGACAGGTTACCCCGAATAGAATGAGACAGATCTCTGTTGTGCTTGTATCTCAGAAAGGCACATAGTTGGGAGTGAACCCTTATAGATACAGCTACAGGAGTGGATTTAAGAATTGCAGGCAAAGAATGTATCTTTGTATATAAAAGTGCTGATGGTGCTAGTTGACAGGATCGAACTAGGGCTAATTCGATTTTAAGCCAAAGTGGGAAATGTGAGGAGTGATCTAGTGATAACCATCTGAGATACTTGGTGGCATGGCTAGACCAATAATAAAGACCAAGGTGTGGGAGACATAAGCCTCCTTTAAGCTTTGGGGCAACCAACTTGTGATATGCTATTCTAGGCTGTTTTTTTAATCAGATGAATTTGGTGAGAAGCCCATGCACTTTTTTAAGCCAAGAACCTGGCAGCCAGATATTCAGTAAATTAAGAGGATAGAACAACCGTGGAAAAATATTCATTTTGATTAAATTAATTCTCCCCCATAGTGAGATTGGAATGGTCGACCATCGGTCTAAGTCATGACTGATAGTTTGTACCAGAGAATCTAGGTTCCATTTGATTCCAAGGGTGGAGTTTCTAGTGAGTTCAATGCCCAGGTATCTAAGAGAGTCCTGTACCAGAAAACGACTATAGATTAAATAGTCCTTTTAAATACTTTGTGATTAAGGGGAAAGACAACTGATTTATTAACATTCAACTTGTAATTTGAAAATCGGCTGTATTCTGCAATAATATTTAACATAGATGGAATAGATGTATCTGGATGAGACAACTGGAAGAGATCATCCGCACAAGTGGAGACCTTAACCTTTTGAGCTTGAATGGTGATTTCTTGGACCACCTGGCATGCCACTAATCACTGAATGAGGGGCTCCAGGTAAATATTAAAGAACAAAGGAGATGGGGGCATCCTTGTCTAGTACCAGATTGTAATGAAAATGGTTCTGAGATTTCTCCATTTTCTGAAACTCTAGCAGTCAGGGATTGGTATAGGGCTTTTATCCATTTCAGAAATTGGGGGGGGGGATCAAGGACCTTGAGAGTCTGAAAAAGGAAATTCCAATTGACTCAGTCGAAGGCCTTCTCAGCACCTAGAGAGACCAGGGAGGCTGGAAAGGAGGCATCTCTGGATGCTGAGAAGACGTGCAACAATGTTCGGAGATGATCTACAGAAGATCTCCCTTTCATGAACCCCACTTGTTCCGGGCCTATAAGGTCAGGGAGTACCAAACTAAGATGATCTGCGAGTAATTTAGTCAAAATTTTAATATCCTGATTAAGGAGAGAAATAGGGTGATAATTCTTCATCAGATGCGGACTTCTGTCCACTTTGGGCAGAAGAACTATTAGGGCTTCGAATAATGTTAGGTCAATTTGTGCTCCTGATAAAATATACTGATTTAATGGTAGGAGAAAAGGGATAATTTGGTCTTTAAATTTTTTCTAATTATTGGATGAAAGTCCATCCAGCCCTGGAGTTTTGTCTGTGGGAAGACTTTGTATGACATTGGTCAGTTCCAAAGCTGATATGGGAGCAATTAGGACATGTTTATGAGCTTCAGAAAGGGATGGTAAATGGGAGGCCTTTAAGAAATTAATCAGAGCCAGGTTTGATGGTGGATCTGGCATAGGCCCATACAGCTCTTTGTAATGGTGAATTCTGCTACAATTTCAATTGGTGACGTTTTCAAGGTTCCATTGCTCTGAGAGTGAATGGGGGGGATGAATCAAGAAGATTCTTGTTGTTTTATTCTGAGGGCTAATAATCTGCCTGCTTTCTCTTCCTGGTCTGTGTATGAGGCTTTAATTCGGAGGGATGCAAGTTCGGCCTTTTCTCTCAACAGGTTGAGATAAGAGTCCTTTAATTTGATTACATCCTGCCTAAGATTGTCAGGGGAATGAGGGGCCAATCTCGCTTCTATAGACTGGATTTGGGAAAGAAAAAGTAGTAACTGTTGTTCGTGTTTTTTTTTTTTCTTTGATGCCAGACCTATCAATATTCCTCTGAGGTATGCCTTAAAAGCACACCGTTCTATGTCAGGTTTGGTGGTGGAATTGCTATCAGCTGCAAAAAATTGGTTAATATGATCAGAAATATGTTGGATTGCACCTGGGACCTTCAGCAGCTGATTGTTTATCTTTCAGCATGCTCCTTTTTTGGGAAGAGATGCAAGAGAAAGATGACACATTACTAAGGAATGGTCAGAGGGAGGGCCAGCTTGAATTGAGGAGGCCAGAACTCCGAGAAGAAGTGACTGGGACAGCAGTATATAATAAATATGGGAAGAAGACCCCTGGACTGGGGAAGTAAATGTTTACCCCCTGTCCTTGGGATTCAAAATTCACCAGGCATCACACAAGCCAAGTTGGTCCACTAGGTCGCGAAGTGCCCTTTGAGCAGGGGGAGAGTCCTTTCCAAAAGGAGCCAGATTGATCCATTACTGGGTCAAAAACTAAGTTTAAGTCTCCCCCCAGGATTATCGGGATTGAAAGAAAGGGCATGAGGGTGTTGATGAGCTGCATGAAAAATCCGGAAGTATTCACATTAGGCCCATATATGCTACCGAGAAGGATTTCAGTGGTGTGTAAAGTACCATGAACCACGATGAACCTGCCCTGGGAGTCTCTGATAATTTGTGAGGAGATAAATGGGGTATTTCTATTAATTAGGATCATGACCCTGCAGCTATGTGTAGTGCCTTCAGCCGAAAACACCTGCCCCACTTGTTGTCTTCTCATTCACAGTTCTTCAGGATCCAATAAATGTGATTCCTGTAGAAAAATTATTTGTGATTTTAGAACATCCAAATGTTTTAAAACTTTGTATTGTTTTAGTTTGCTTCTAACCCCTTTTACATTCCATGAGGACAATATAACCAAAAAGCAATCAGTAAAATGGCATGAGTACAAAGCCCTGATGCCTTGTTAAACTTGAAGACTGTGCTATCTCCCGTCCCTCTTCTCCTCCCTCGTCCCCAATCCCTTCCCCTTGTATCCAACAACAATCTTACAAAAATCCCATTGCAGAAAGCTAACCCAACCCACCCCTCCCCTTACTGTTACAAATATCGTTCTGCAGAACCCCATACTACTGCCCCTCCCTCCAACCACCCTTAAATAATTCCTATGAATTATATCTTATTAGTAGAACATTAAAGGTGAACATTTTTACTCTGAATCATAACACAAATTGTGTGATCTGGATCATTAACCACTATTATGTTGTGAATAAACCTAAAATATTAGGTAAAATCGACTTAAACTGTGCCACTTTACCCAACAAACTTTGAAAACAGAAGACCCTCCCCAAAAAACGTGGCTGGGGTAAGTGTACAAGCTCCAGCTAGTAAGAACATAGAGGCTGTCTCATTTGTATCTAAATAATAAGAGTCGTCATGGAGGCACCATGAACTGAACCTTAGTGGTGTCCACAGTCCCAGAAAAAAGAAAATGTAATAAACATTTGCCCTACTATTATAGTTATGGACCAAAACAGAGAAACTGAGGCACGGAAATAAGTTTAAACTTTCTGCTAAAAGTAGATTGCCACTCTGAAATATAGGTTTTTAGGACTAGAGAGCATGTGAAAATACTCCCTCAAGTGGGCAAATGGTAAAATATGATGCTTCTGTCAGGGAAACCTGGGCAAAGTTCTTGTATTCAAATAAAAGCCAAACATATATCAATCTGGTAGTTGTAACTTTCCAGGGTAAAAGTGGGGGTGAGGTAGAGTCACCCTGAAGTGGAATTGCCAACCCCAAAACAAATTAGGCAGTCCATAAGGGCATCAGTGAAACATCGCTACTTTAAGCAACGTCCACAGTCCTGGAGACCAGCTTTGTCTGACCCTCATTCAAGAAAATCAGCCTTTGTGTATCTGAAAATCCTTCTTCTCAGTCACTAGGTATGAAATCAGACAGGCTCAGGTGCCATGGAAAAGATCAGGCAGGGTGATCTTAAGACCATCTTGGGCAGATTCTGGGTCTTCATAGGTCTGGCAGTTGCCAGCAATGAGTACCAGAAGCTTCACTGGATAGAGCATTTTAAACTTCACCCCAGCAGTGATTAGTTTAGTGACCAGAGGATGAAAAGTCATTCTATGCTGTCTGATTGTGACTGGTAAATCTTGGGCCACATGGATTCTGTTGCCCTCCCACTGTACTTCTTGAATTTCTCTCACTTTGGCGAGGAAGTGCTAGTGTTCTAGGTAGTTGAGAAAGCAGAATATGAGAGGTCATGGTGCAGGTTGGAGCACCCTGTGTGCTCTTTCAATTACATATTTAGGACCAAAAGGGGAAGGCCCTGCTATTTTTTAATAAGCTTCTGCATGAATAGTATGGTGTCTTGGCCCTATTCTGCTTCTGGAACCCCAATAATAACCACATTATTCCTGCGGCTAGGACCCTCCAAGTCCTCTACCTTTAGATCCATTTTAGTAAGCCTCTGTCTAACTGCTGCCAGATCTGGGTCAACCTTTTCAGCCCATCTCTCCAGATAAATCATACGGGCTTCACTATCAGATGTTCAAGTTGCAATATCTTCCAGTGCTTGCGAGAGGGATTTTATTTCTGTGGCCATCCCTTGGCGTTCTTCCAGAAAGGCCGGAATTCGGCCAGGAATCCAGAGAGTGTAAGTGGCTCTTGATCTGTCTTTTGGTGGGTCCAGAGGAGAGCTCACACTAACAGCCCGTGGTTTCTTGGGGGCCTTCTCCGGTGTTACTGGGGGAGTGTGTCTCGGTAGCGGTTTCCGCATTTCGACCTCCATCACCAAGTAGAGCTCCATAGGTGATGCTCATTCCATTGCCAGATCCTCCTCTCAGTTTTTAAAGGTTTTTTAACCCTCAGGAAGTGGAAAAGATAGATTTAGAGGAGCAGGTGGTTGGAGAGGTTGAATGGAGCTGCATTCAGGCGTGCTGCATCACATGATCTCCTCCTGACAGACTGAGTTCTACCAACCAGGTAGGCTCTGAACCAGCTTGTGGCCGATTCAGATAGGCCAGCTGCAGAGAGATTGTCTAGGAGAAGGGAGCGGGAGACAGTGTCGAAAGTCTTGGCAAGGTCGATGATGACGGAAGAGGTAATTAGACCACTATCCATCCCAGATAGGATGGAGTCAGTGAACCTAAGTAAGGACGTTGTGGTGGCATGAAACTACCTGAAGCCAAATTGGAAGGGAGTGAAAAAGTCAGAATCAGAAAGATAGGAGGAGAGTTGAGAGAGAATCATGTGCTCCTGCAGTTTAGTGAGAGTAGAAAGAAGAGAAATAGGATGATATTTCCCCGATGAGGAGGTGTCACCACCCTTAGGTAGTGGCAGGACAATAACATGCTTCCAAGCTGATGGAATTGAGGTAGTAGAGAAAGAGAGATTTAGGACAGCAGCCATTGGTGATGAGATTGCAGGGGTGGATGGTATAGAAGCTTAGGATCAAGTCCATCAGGTGAAGTGCCTTTGGAGGGGTTTAGGGCAAGGAGAGCATTCATAGTGTTAGCAGGAGAAACATCAGAGAAGGAGAAGGAATGCAGTAAAGTGGGTGGACCTAAGTCTGAAGTAGAGGGCGGAGAGAGAGAAGAGTTGGAGGAGGAGAGTGAAGATAGAAGGACAGAGTTGCAAGACGTGAAGTAGGAATTAAATACAGAGGCTATGGCAGGGGCGTGTCAGATATTAAAGAGTTGTTTGCTTTGAGTAAAAAGGTAGGCGGTTTCGAGGGAGGGGATAATAGAGCTTAGACTACTTTCCAAAACTTGGAAGGGTTGTTTATGTTGGTTTGGAACATAGATTGAAAGTATTTAGCCTTTGATAATCTGATGGCCTTGGTGCAAGTGTTGCAAATAGTACAGTATATTTGGAAGTCATGTTGCTATTTAGAGATTTTATGGGCTTTCCAGGCCTTGTTGAGAGCACATTGACAGGCTATCAATTCAAGGGTGACCCAAGGGAGATGGTTTCCATGAATTCTGGATCATTTAACCGGGGCATGTAGGTTCCAGGTGGAGAGGAATTAGTCTTTAAAAAAGGCAAGAGCTTTGTCCACTGAATTAGCTGAATAGATGGGAGATCAGTTGGTTTGGATTAGATCAAGGAGGAGGGGGAAAGGTTAAGTGATTTGAAATATTGAGTTAACAGTATTCTATACAGAGCCTTGGGTTTATGAATTTTGTGTACCATAAAGATCATATGATGATCACTTAAAGAATCCAGTAGAATTCCAGATTTGATGACCCTATGTTGACAGGAGGTGAGGGCCCAGTCTAACAGTGTGTAGTTTTGAGATTTATTGTTTAGCAAAGTTGGCTACTGGATTAATTGGACTAGGTTTACAGAATCTATATCATTTTGTATTTTAGCCAGGGAGGTAGACAAGCAGTTTAGGTTGAAATCCCCCATTATAAACAGTTCACCTGAAGAGGTGAGTGAAGTGATGGAGGTTAAGAGATCAGTGGTTACAGAGGAGTGAATACCCGTGCAGCAGTAGATTCTAGCCACAAAGATAGAGATGGAGAATGGTATGGATAGTCTTACAATGAGTATTTCATAGGCTGATGGGAGGGATGCTGATAGGGTAGTTGTGTGTTGGAGTGCAGAAGAGATATGCATTACCACACCTCCATCCCTTCTTGCCCTGTCTTGGCATGATAAGGTATAGCCAGGGATTGAGATGGAGTTGTCAGGAATTTTGGAATTTAGCCATGACTCTGTAAGAATAAGTATGTCCAGAGTAAGTGATACTGTGAGTGATAGTAGTAGATCGAGTGTTGGTAGGAGGCTTCTTATGTTTAGGAGGAGCATTTTATTGCTGTTTGAGAGTACAGGCCAGGGTCTGGAGGAGGGACCAGGGTTTGGATTGATCTCACTGGCTTCAAGAAGTAATACAGTTACGGTGATGTAGTGGACCTTAAAGCATTTGTACCATGGTTGGGATGCAATTGGGTGTGAGGTACATGAAGGAGAAAGAGGAATGGATTGTAAAGTATTTAGTATTCTTAGCATGGCTCAAGAACTGGGTACTGAAAGGAGGTTCACACTTGGTAAAATTGTACATCGTGACCATGTTTGTAGGTATGGAGTGGGGGCTACTGTGTATGCGAACATTGGCATCTGAACCGTTGGGGTACTGTAAGCTGGGATAATGGTGTGAGGTAGTAGGTGTATGGAAAGTGGGGGGTAAAGGAAAGGGAGGTTTACAAGAAGTAAGCAAAGTAGGATTAATGACATAGTTGAAAAGAGAGACTGAACACAGAATATTCTTTAAAAGTGAGAAAGGAGCCAAAATTAGAAAATGCAGGGGTTTAAGCGATATTGATGCTTTTTAAGTGAATAAGCAGCAATGACACCTAGTGGATGAGAAATATAGGTTGCAAATGGAAAACTCCACACTTTACTAAAATTAGATGGGGAGGACCTGCCACATCATGTGACCACCTAAAGGTATAACAGTCATAGTCCAGATAGGGAGGGTGGGAGGTGGATGGGAAGCAGGCGTGAAGCACTGGTGGGACTTAACTGGGAGGGCTTGCTGGCATGCTGCGGCTTCAGAAGTGAGCCATGTCTGGGAGCAGTCTGCCCATTCAGGGAGTGGAGCCTAGAGGGAAGAGGGAAGGGAGAGAGAGATTAGTTATACTAAGGCCAAATTCGGGGGAAGGTTACAGAACAAAGAGAGATGAGGAGGAGGAGGAGTTCAGACAGAGAAGAAGGAGACGGTTGCTGTATAAATGGGGTCTCCAGACAGATGAATAAGCAAGGGGAAAGCACAGAGACAAAGAAAACAGGGTTTCCAGGTGGGTTTTGCAAGCCCAGATAGACAGAAGCAGGGAGAGAAAGTTGGAGCTGTAGCAGTAACAGCTGACAGGGGATAAGGAAAGTTTGAAATATAAAGGTGGTTCGATTTAAAATAGCGGACAAGCTCAGTCTAGCTCAGATAGCATTGCATTTGCATCAGTTTAGCTCAGATAACATTGCATTTACACCAGTTCTCAGAGAGGCTAAATTGTTACAATAACATTTAGTACAACTTGTAGCTAGCTTAAACAGTCGTTAGAAATCTAAGCTTTAGAATCAGCCTGCTATACGCTGGAAGCTGAAGGAAAATGCTGAAGTAAGCATAGAAGGTCGCCAGTTCAGCTAGGAATTTCAGTTGCTGGACCAATGCTGAGCAAGGAGAGGAATGGTGCCAGAATTCAAAAACAAAACTGGCTACACAGTGGTGGCTGCACCTTATCAACTGGGCAGGCTTGTTGACTTGCTGCTGCTTCAGGAGTGAGCCATGGCTGGAAGCAGTGTACCTGTTCAGGGTGATGAAACTTATCAACTGGGTGGGCTTGCTGGCTTGCTGTGACTTCAGGAGTGAGCCGAGTATGGGAGCAGTGTGCCCATTCAGATCGAGGAGCCTTATCAACTGGGTGGGCTTGATGGTTTTCTGCAGCTTCAGCAGTGAGATGCAGCTAGGACCAGTGTGCCCATTCAGGGCAAGAAGCCTAGAGGGAAGAGGACAGGGAAAGAGATTGGTTTTACTGTGGCCAAATCGGGGGGAAGGTTACAGACCTAGAGGCCATCGTGACTGAGGCCGACCTGGGTATTGTGGTCATTATTGAGTCATAGTGCACTGAAAACCATAACTGGGAGATAGCTATATGGGGCTATTCTCTGTTCAGAAAGGACCAAGTGGAAAGGAAAGGAGGTAGTGTGGTACTTTCTGTGAGGGAAAGAATAAAAGCCATAAAGATACAGGGAATAATGGGGGAGTCAGAGATACTGTGGGTCTCTCCCTGGAGATGAGTAATGAAGACACTATTTGCACTGGAGTGATCTACAAATCTCCAGCACAGGGGGAGGAATTAGATCAGGTACTGGTGGAAGCCATTATCAAAATGGTAGAAAAGGGGGAGGTGCTGCTGGTGGGGGCCTTCAACCTGCCACATGTGGATTGTAGCATCCCAACAGCGGCTTCATCTATATGTAGTGACACCCTGGACTCTCTGCAGGGGGCATTCCTCAGGCAACTAGTCAGTGAACCCACTTGTGATGGGGCAATACTTGACCTGGTACTCACTAACATTGACAGTGTTGCACATGCCAAGATGAAAGGCCATTTGAGGATCAGTGATCACCGAATGGTTTAATATAAGGGTGGCTGTGCAATCAAACCACACAAGGGTGAGTGAGGGCCCTGAACTTCAGGAGGGCAGATTTTAAAAAGATGGGTAAATGCCTCAGCGATGACCTAGCAGGGGTGGGTGACCTGCTTGGGGTGGAGGAACAGTGGGTGAAGATAAAAGGGAGCATAGCATCATAGAATTAGAAATCTGATGGCATAAAAAGGACCCCAATGGCCCATCATGTCTGCCTTTCCCCCCACTCATTTCCTTTTCCACAGGCCCGCCCCTTCCCCCACTTCCCAAGCCCATATGTCTGTCTCATGCCCTCTTGAATCCCTCAACCATTTCATCCCGCACCACCTCCTCTGGTGGTTTGTTCCAGGCCTCCATCACCCCCTCCATGAAGAATCACCCCCTCACATTGCCTCTATATCTTGATCCCTCCAATCTTAGGCTGTGCCCTGTAGTTTTAACCCTCTCCTTCCTTCCTTCTAAATAAGCTCCCCTCCTTTACGTTATTGGATCCCTTCACATACTTAAAAGTTTCAATCGTGTCTCCCCTCTTCCTTTTAGTCTCCAATGTGTAAATTCCAGTTCTCTACTCCTCTGCTCTTATGGCTTACCTTGCATTCTGTGAACTTTCTTGGTTCACCTTTTCTGAACCCACTCTATCCCATCTATGTCCTTGCATAGGTGCAGTCTCCAAAACTGGACCCTATACTCCAGGTGTGGCCTCACCATGACTTTGTAAAGAGGCATCAGTATCTCTCTCCTCCTGCTAGTAATGCCCCTCCCAATGCATGCCAACATTCCATTTCCCTTCCCCACCACTTTGGTGAATTGGCTTCTTACCTTAAAGTTGCTTGATATTATAATCCCTGGACCCTTTCCTGCTCTGTTTTTTTAATTTCCTACCCCCTAGAGTGTAAGCTGCTTGTGGGTTTTTCAGCCTGAAGTGCATCACAGCAAACTTTTTGGCATTCAATTTCAGTTGCCAAGTTTCCAGCCACCCCTCCAGAATCTTCAGGTCCTGCCTCGTGGCCTCCACCCCGGGGTGTCCACCCTATTACAGATTTTTTTATCTTCTGCAATTTGGCACACTCTTACCTCTAATCTGCCTGCTGTATCACTGATGTACTGATATAAAAATAGAGGGGTCCCAGTACTTACCTCTGGGGCACCACACTCATCACCCCCCTCACCCTGGAGTGCACCCCATTTACCACCACTTTCTGGCTTCTACCCGCCAACCATTTTTTCCACCACCTAGCTATTTTCCATCACACCACTAAACTTTCTGGGTTAGTTACTAGCCTTCTGTCAGGGATGGTGTAAAAGGCCTTACTGAAGTCCAGATAGGCTATGTCCACCATCCCACCCTGGTCAATCACCTGTGTCACCCAACTGAAGAACTCTAACAGGTTCATCTGGCATGACCTCCCATTAGTGAAATCATGCTGCCTATCATCCTTTAGGCCAGTATACACCAGATAGTCCATCACCCTTTCCTGGTACTGTCAAACGGGTAAGGAGAGAGGATCTCAGATTTAAAAGTGGGTAGCCATCTGGGAACAAGTGACCACCAAACAGCATGGTTCACAATAAACAGATTAAATCTGGATCCAGCACAGCCAACCTCAAAAGAAAAAGATAACAAAACTCATCAGGGAGAGGCCCATACAAATTCAATGCCAATCATACTCAGAAAACTAAATTGGTACTGAGGTCCCACTCACCAAAAGACTAATTTCATTAAACTTGTTTTTATTATCAAGATACAATCTCAGAAGCAAATGTTTAGGAAATAATCCTTCATCAGTGTTCAGACTGCATCTACATCCATAATAATATCAAAATATAATACTATATTGTCATAATTTCAATTTCAAAAATTAAGGGGGAGGGGGAATTCAGAGCAGTTGAATGCTCACCTATATGCATATTATTGGTATAAACCATTAAATAGCCACAGCTTCTTATTTTATATTATCTATAGAAAAAGAAAATATATGTTATTTTTAGTGTTCTATATGAACTGATTATACACTTGCCATCATAAATTAATATTTAAATAGCAATAATGTACAGATGAGTTTCACCTTCTACGTATATTTCTCCTTCTAATAAATTCGTCCCACCACATATTAATCAGATCCTCCATTTTCCTATAAATACAATTTGATTTGTATCAATCAAATATTATTACTATTACTCGATTAGTTTTTATTTGATTAACCAATTCTAGATGTTTAACAATGTTTACAGTTAGTAAATTTGTCAGAAAATAAAGAACAACCATATGTTATATCACTTTACTACAATGTTATACCTTATTTTAATCATTTTTAAAAATTTCACAAGGTTAGAATTAAGTGCGAGTGGGCACACAGCGCCACGATAATCTTGTGATGTTTATGGACCATTTTGAGCCCTGTCCTTATCTTTAAATCATGTTGCAAGCATCTCTGGCTACCGCTGCATCGTAAAAATACATTTGTAAAGCCTTCCTTATTCTGTTTAAGTAAAAGTCCAGCACTAGTGAACACACAACATGACAAACATCTCGCATAATCTACAGGTTAATTTGCATCCCATCCTCATTTCTAAATCCTATTACAAACATGTCTAACCCTTATAAACCATCTAGTTAATTTATACACCATTCAGAAGTTAGCAACAAATCCTCCATTAAACTTGCTTCCAGATTATGGGGGGTAATATGTGATAGCTATTTTTTAAAAATTGTAAATATCATTTTACTTTACCTCAGAATTGTCTTTGCCTTGAAATTATGTTTTGTTGCACTTCTTATGATCCACTGACCTAGCAACAAAAACTTTGAGTCAAAAACCTTTCATCAAATGAATATGCCATCTGCTCTAAATCAAATGAAATGTGTACTCACTTAATAGATGTGGCCAGTGGTGAGACCTCCTGCTCTCTCTGTATATGGAGATGTGTCACCCAATATGTTGTGAGTTTATATACCTGGAGTAAAGGAATCAGGCGCAGGACCATGACGAATTACCGCGAGTGCCTCGCGATATCTGCCACCTCTCCCCGCCTGACCCGCCATGCAGAAAATAAGAAAAGCTTTCCACATAGGTGGCACCTTGCCAAAGCATAGGTGTCCAAACTTCAGTAAACTTCTAAGTTAAAGTATAATAAATCTTATAAAAAGGAACCAATTGTAGGTTGCATGACTTGAAATACATTCAGATTTAGAAAAAATATTCTTACTTTTAATATTTATGTGCTTTGTTTCTTTCATAATAAAGGTGAAGAAAACAACTTATTAAAGTGATATACCTACATATCTCAATTTAACCCATTTTTATATACTGCATAATGAAAAATATATTGAATATTTAAAATATCATATCTACATCCAGTATTAGATACAGAGACCATAGTAGTTCACTAATCAAACTATTAATCCAGTTATGTGTTTTGTTTCTTTCATAATACAGGTACACAAAACGACTTATTAAAGTGATATATCTGCATATGTCATTTTAACCCACTTTCATATTCTGCACAATGAAAAATATATTGAATATTTAAAATATTATATCTATATCCAGTATTAGATACAGAGACCATAGTAGTTCACTAATCAAACTATTAATCCAAAAAATTACTCAAGATAGTTTATAATAATGGTTGCCAATCTATGCTTTCACTTAATCCAAATCTAGAATTTGTTGCTTCAAATCTATCAATATAACATGCTTCCCTAGTCAAAATTTTAGTCCTGAAATCACCTCCTCGAGTTTCTTGTTTTGACTTTTTCTATGCCAAAAAAACATAATTGGGGTAACTGGTGGCCAAATTCCATAAAGCGTCTAGCAACAGGTGACGTTATATCCTGCCTTTTAATGTCAGATTTATGTTCACTAATACGAGTTTTTAACATCCTTTTTGTTTTACCTATATTGACTTTGTCACATGGGCATTTCAATAGATAAATGACACCTGTAGTAGAACAATTAATAAATTTATTAATGGGAATTTCTTCATCTTTAGCAGTATTACATATTTTCTTGATCCTATAAGTGTTATTACAGTTTATACAGTGACCACAAGAAAAATTTCCCTTTATTTAATTTAAATTTAAAAAATGTCGTGCTCCAGTTTCTGGGATTTTATGCTCTGTCTTCAATAATCTATTTCTCAATGTTTTATTTCTTTTTGCAATCACTAGAGGGGGGATTTCAAAGATTTTATGTGTTACTGGAGTAGCCTGTAACACCTGCCAATGTTTGGTGACAATATTTTTAATTTTGAAAACTATTTCATTATGTTTTATAGAAAATACTATTCTATCTTCCTTGAAATCAGATTGTCTATCCCGTGTATATAACAGACTTTCTCTCTCTCCCTCTCCTAGTTGCTTTCTCTACCGCTAAGTCTAATGTACTTTGTCTATACCCTCTCAATTTGAATCTTTGAATCATGTCTCTTTGTGTTTTTTTTTAAATCCTAATAGATCTGTGCAGTTTTGTTTTGCCCTTAAAATTTGTCCATATGGAATTGACTCAGTTAGTTTCTTTGGATGGAAACTGTGTGCATGTAAAATTGCATTTTTGTCAGTTTCTTTGTGAAAAAGTTTTACTGCTAACTTATTTCTATCTTTGTAAATACTGAAATCCAAATAAGAAATCTCAAAATAACTATAATTCATTACAAAAATAAGATGATCCGTACAATTATTTAAATAACTGTTAAATTGATCCAATTCTGCCTCAGTTCCATTCCAAATAGTAATAATATCAATAAAGCGTTTCCATAAAACCAATTTATATTTAAATACATTTCTTTCATTAAAGACATATTCTTTTTCAAAATAATTCATATAAATATTTACATATGATGGTGCCATGCTAGATCCCATTGCTGTCCCTTTTATTTGTAAGTAATACTTTTTCTCAAATCTAAAATAATTCTGTGTCAAGACGATTTCTGCCCACTTAACTAATAGATTGTTCGATGGTTTTATTTCTATCCGTTCATCATCCAAAAACATCTGCAATACCCTACATCCTTGTCTATGAGGTATAGATGTATACAAATCTTTTAAATCCCATGTAACTAATATACAATTCTCAATATCTATATTCTTCTCTAAATTTTCCAATTGTACAATGGTATCTGTTGAATCTCTTATGTAAGATGGTGTTTTTTCCACTAAAGGGCGAATATGATGGTCTATGTAAATTGATAAAGGTTCTAAAATTGAATTAATGCCTGACACTATTGGACATCCAGGTGATGTTCTTAAATTTTTGTGAATTTTTGGTAGAATATAAAACAATGGAATGCTAGGTGTATCTCTATATAAAAATGTTTTCTCCCATTCCGTGATTTCTTCTTTTTCAAAAGCTAAGGTGATGGCTGTTTTAATTAAATCTTTAATTTGATTCATGGGATCTTTATCCAAAATTAAATAATGTTCTTGATTTTGTAATAGATCTAAACATGTTTGACGATATTGATCATAATCCATCACAACTATTGAACCCCCTTTATCTGCATTTTTTATAATAATTTGAGAATCATTTTCTAAATTCCTTAATGTTGCAAACTCCAGTGCTGTTAGATTATATTTTTTCCTTCTGTCCATATTCTTATTAATCCATAAAGCTTCTTCTACATCTTTATTAACTAATGAAATATATGTTTCAACCATATGTGGTGTAACAGGTGGAATAAATTTCGATTGTAAATGTAATTTTTGGCTCAGTACAATCTTTTTTCTTTTGATACCGGATCAATAGCTCTCTCTGGTTGTGTCCCAAAGAAATATTTCAGTTTTAATTTTCTATAAAATCTATTAAGATCTAATTTTAATTTGAAACTATCAATCTCATTATATGGACAAAATGAGAGGCCTTTACTTAGAACTTGTTCTTCAGTTGGATTTAAAGCCCTTTTTGAAATATTATATACTATTTGGTTTTCATTTGAGCTGATCATGTAATTCTGGTCTCTATTTGATCTCTCTTTTCTTTTCTTTTTTCTATTGTGCAGATATATCTTCCTGTGTCTATGTCTATGGTTCTAGAGGTGTCTGGAAGCACAGTATCGTCTTTGGAAATTTGTACTTTCCCTTCTTTCGTATATTGATATCCCCTCTTGCTTCTTTGTCTGTATTGTCTTCTGCCCCGGTACCCCCACGTCCTGGAAAATGTGCTCCTCTACCCCATTCTCGATGCCCTACAGGTGGCATGCCTCAGACAGCTAGTTTTGGAACCCACTCATGAGGAACCAATCTTAGGCCTCATACTCTCAAATGGGGACGGTGAGAGGATCTCAGATCTAGAAATGGGTAGCCATCTGGGAACAAGTGACCACCAAATAGTGTGGTTCACAATAAACAGAGCCATAGCGTCAAGCCATACAAAAGCAAAGGTATTGGACTTTAGGAGGGCTGACTTTGGCAAAATGAAGAGTGCCTCAGAAAAGCACTAGCAAAGAGGCAAGAAGGAGAAGTGGAGGAACAATGGGGAAAAATCAAAACTGCCATCACAGAGGCAACAAGCTTTTGTGTGAAGCAAATAAACAAAACAAAATGAAGGAAAAAACAACTGTGGTTCTCAAAAGAGGTGGTGGGGAAGGTTAGGAAGAAAAAGATAGCAAATAGAAGAAAACACAGAAGGAACAGAACAGAGAACTATACCAGTTAAAGCAGCAGGAAGTAGAAAAGACAGTCAGAATAGCAAAGGCCTAAACTGAGGAAAAGATAGCCAGCTCCATAAAAAGGGGATACAACCTTTTATAGGTATTTTGGTGAGCAAAGAAAGACCTATCCCTCTGATAGTGAGGCTTAATAAAGACGAGGGGAGTGGGCAGAGAGCAACAGTGAAAAAGCAGGGATACTGAACGAATACTTCTGCTCAGTACTCACAAAGGAAGAGGAGGGGGAAGTACCTAAACCAACCAATAGAAGCACTCTGGATAGGGGGTGAATACTAGTCCATTCACAGAAGAAAGGGTCCAGAAAGAACTACTAAAACTAAAGGGGGACAAAGCAATAGGGCCTGACGGGATACACCACAGAATTCTACAAGAACTAAGGGGAGAAATAGTGACACCACTGACTACCCAATTTAACCAATCATGGGAGGATGGTGTGGTACCTAAACTGGAGGAGGGCAGATGTTATTCCCCTTCACAGATGTGGGAGCAAGGCAGAGGCAGGAAACTACAGACCTGTTAGTTTGACTTCAGTGGTAGGGAAAATGATGGAATCACTTCTGAAAGAAAGAACTGTTGAGTATCTAGAGGCCAGTGGGGCACAGAACCCAAGGCAGCATGGATTCACAGTGGGAAGGTCATATCAGTCAAGTATAATAGATTTCTTCAACTGGGTGACCAAAGTAGTAGACCAGGGAGGGGCTATGGATGTGGCCTACCTAGACTTTAGAAAGGCATTTGACACAGTCCCTTAAAAAAGGTTAACAAACTAGTTAGTCATCCTGGGAGTGGGTCCCAAGGTGGTAGCCTGGGTAAAAAATTGGATGTACAACAGGAAGCAGAGGGTAATAGTAAATGGAGTCCACTCCAAAGAAAAATGGTTACTAGTGGGGTATCACGGGGTTCAGTACTGGGACTGATCCTCCTTAATGCCTTTATAGGTGACATTGCAGAGGGACTGGAAGGAAAAGTATGCTTCTTTGCAGATGACACAAAGATCTGCAAAAATGTTGATACACAAGAAGGGGTGGAAAGGATGAGAAGGGACTTGGCAAGGTTGGAGGAATGGTCAAAATAATGGAAGCTTACATTCAATGCAAAGAAGTGCAAGGTAATGCACCTGGGAAACAAAAACCCAGAGGGAGAGTACACAATGGGGGGAGGTACTAACAACAACAAGTTCTAGCCAGAGCCAATATGGCTGTGAAGAGCTACCAAATGACCAAAGTCATTTTCTTGTTGGTGCCATATAGTGCTATTTTAGTCACAATTATCACAGTGCTCCCAGATCGAAATATCCATTTTCCTGTAACAAGCCCTCATTCTTCCTGTATTTTCCCTGTAGAGGCAGCATCAAATCCCTATATAAATCTCTATAGATTTTTCCATAAGCCACTAGTTCCTTATTTGTGACTTTGCTGTTTACTTAAATGTAATATGTTGGCAGCCTTTTATCAGGAAAAGGACTCTGATTTGCTGTTAGGTATTAAAATTATATGTTAAACTGACAGTGAAATCTCAGGTGAATGATCTGGCAGTCACTGAATTGCTGTTCCTAAGTACCAGTGATGTCACAGTCAGTGAGGTCACAATGCTGGTGATGTAGAAGGGGTAGTATAGCTAGCTATGTCAGCTGCCACAGAATACTGCTCCACACATCACACATATTAACATCAGGTAAACAATCTTCTGATTAAACAAAGGGAAAAGATAAAGTATCTCATATATAAAAGGTAATGGTTGACTGCTTTTAAAATCTAATATTAGTTTTAGGCAGTACACAAGCTCTTTAACCCATATGCCTACTGTGGGGATAGAACCTACAGCCTTCTGATTTTCCAGTCTCAGAGGCCAGTGTGCAAGTTATTTTTTAGCATCTTTCATTTGTTAGGTTTTATACAAATTCTCTCAGACTTTTTTTCTGACCACCTGATGAAATCTTGGATGAGTTACATAAATGTTATTATTTTCTTCAAGGCCCTGACCCTGCAACTAAATACACACTCAGTACATCATATTATAAAATGAGAAAAAAACAGTCTTGTTTCCACTTCTTGCTTCCAATTTGTCCTGTGGAAAGGAATGTTGGCTAATAAACTGCAATTCCACTATCTGTAATCTGACACTGACTCTAACTTTCATTTTCACAAAAACCTAGAGGAAATGAGTTATCACCTGGCTGCTGAAAGAAATAGAACAAGTCTGTTAGATTGAGCAGGATAAATGATAGAAACAGCAGTTTAAAAAAGGTTTTCTGTTAATATCCTGAGAAGTTCTGAGGTACAATACAGTAGCATCCCCCTCCCCCCTCAGATGCCTTTAACATAGAGCAACAAATAGCAAAAATCAGAAGGGGGGTGAACTACTTTGCAGCTGTGGAGGAATGCACACAAATGTCTAAAAAAGGAAGTTCTAGGAAAAGCTGTTTTTAGAGCTACAGATGACAGAAGGGCTGTAGGCTCTGCCCACAGCCCTAAAAAATGGTAAAGGACCTGTGAGTAGTTACATCAGATGACCTAAAGGTAGGCAAGTAATGTGAGATTGCAATAAGGAGGGCTGGGGGATACTGGGATGCATAACAAGAGGCAACACCAGTAGAAAACAAAAAGTTGTTATCCCTCTGTATGGACAGCTGGTGAGACCTCATCTGGAATTCTGCATGCAGTTCTGGAGATCCCATCTCCACAAGGACATAGACAGGATGGAGGTAGTCCAGAGGAGGGAAACTAAAATAGTGCAGGGTCTGAGCCAGGACCCACACAAAGAAGACTAAAGGAGCTTAAAATGTATATCCATGAGGAAAGCAGGAAGAGGGGGTCATTATAGAAACTTTCAAGTATCTCAAGGGAATCAACAAAGTCCAAGAGAGTAACGTCTTTTAGAAAAAGAGATGTGCAAGAGCAAGGGGGCACAATTTGAAGATAGAGGGGGGACAGCTCAGGGGCAACATGAGGAAGTGTTTTTTCACAGAGAGGGTGGTGGACAAATGGAACAGCCTTCCTGAGGACTGGAGGATGTGGGGTCAAAAACAGTAGGGGGAATTCTAGAATGCATGGGGCAGAGATAAGGCAATTCTAGAGGGGCATAGATGGAAGTAGGCTATTGGTTAACTAGGATCTGCAGCTTATTCAATAGGTAGGAAATGGGCTGACTGGGTGGTCCAAGTGGTCCTTATCTGCTGTCAAAGTCTATGTTTCCTTTATTAGTGCCTCCATCACCTTCCCCACCACTGAGGTGAGGCTGACCGGGCAATAGTTCTCTGTCACCTCCTTACTGCCCCCCTTGTGCATTGGCACCTCATCTGCCCTTCTCCAGTCCTTCAGCACCCTCTCTGTATCCAGTGACAAGTTAAATGGTCTTGTCAATGGGACAGCCAGCTCTTCCCTCAGTTCCTGCAGTACCCTCAGGTGCAAGCTGTTCAGTCCTATTGCCTCGTCCAACATAACCTGCCTAGTTCCACCATATCCCTGTCTGTGCTGAACAGGCTAGATCCACCATTTTTTCTTCTCTATCCCTTCCCCTCAGCTTGGATCCCCTACCCCCGTCATCGATGAAGACTGAGTAGAAGTAGCTATTCAGCACCTCTGCTTTCTCAAAGTCCCCCTTCAGCTGTATTCCTACCCCCTCCTCTCAACGGTACTATCCCCTGCCTTGCCTTCTTTTTTTTCCCCAACATACCTATAAAGATTTATCTCTCCTTTTGGCCTGTGCTCTCCTCAGTGTCAGCTTTAGTCCTCCTTATCTTCTGCCCTGCAGTCCTCTGCTTCTCCCCTATAAGCCTCCCGGTCCTCCTTCCTTTGTGTCATCTTATATTTTCTGAATGCCCTCTTCCTTTCCCTGACAGCCCCTGCCACCTCCCTTGTAAACCAGAGTGGTATCTGCCTTTTTTTGTTCTTCTTCACCTTCTTACTGCAAATTTTCAGTGGCTTTCAGTACCCCGCCTTTGATACTTTCCCATAACTCCTCCACATCCCCTGTATTCACCTTTCCTGATATTTCTTCCCTAAATATCCTTCTCATTCTGTTAAAGTCCAGCCTTCTTAAGTCCATAACACTCCTGCTGGTCCAGTTTGACTCCCCTTCTTGTCCTTACTCTGAACTTTACAGTCCTGTGATCACTTGTACCTAGTCCATCACCTACCACCACCTCTTCCATACTTTCGCCAGTTGTGAAGACCACGTCCAGCAGGTTATCTCCCCAAGTGGGCTCCCTAACCAGCTGTTGTATGAATACACCCTGTATTGCATCTAGGATCCCCCTGCTCCTAGCTGATACTGCAGCCAGGATATCCCAGTTCACATCCAGGAGGTTTAGGTCTCCCACTAGCAGAAACTCCTCCTTGAAAGTCATCTGTGTAACTGCCTGGGTCAGTTGTTGATGCCCTTTCCCCTACATTGGAGGTCTGTATACCACCCCCAGCCTCAATAATTCTACTGTCTGTTTATCCAGTGTGACCCACAGGAGCTCTGTCTCCCTTCCTCCTCTTGCCCTAATGTCTTTGATGTGTAATGTGACCCCCTCCCTTCTTTCCTGTCCTGTCCCACCTAAACAGTCTGTAGCCTGGAATAACTGTCTCTCAGGTACGATGCTCTGTCCACCAGGTCTCACTTACTGCTACCATATCCAAACCCTCATCCTTAATGATGGCATCCAAGTCCACCATTTTGTTCCCGAAACTCCTGGCGTTAGCTGATAATCCCTTCTACCATGTACCTCCCCAGCACTGCCCTCCCCTTTCTACCATCCCTTGTTCATTTCCCCAGCATTCTGTCTCCTTCCTGGTGGGAAGGCTGGTAGCCTCCCATCTCTCCTGCCTCCTTGAGTGAAGTTTCTTTAAACCACCCCCCCGAATTCACTTTAAATTATACATTTTTTTGATAAACTCCCCTAACTTTCTCTTTAATACTGCTGAGCCCTCCTTGTTCAGGTGCAGTCTGTCTGGGGCAAATAGACTTTTATCCTCCCATATTGATCTCCAGACCCACACTAACCCAAACCCGATCTGCTTGTACCAACCTGCCAGCCACTGATTGAACTCCTTAATCCTCTGCTTCTTTGATATGCTTGCTCTTGGCATGGGCAGTACCTCTGAGAAAACAATGGAATGGAACCCTGTACTACTACACAACCCAGCAAGCTCCCTGAATCTTTCTTGCACCTCCATTAGACTATGCCCTTGGTGCCCAAGTGGATCACCAAGTGTGGCCTCCCATCTTGCCGTTTGCCCCTTGAGGGTATATCGTTCCTTACCTCTAGCACCATCATTCCTGGCATGCACTCTACCCAAATTGTACTCCTCCAGTCTTCCTCACCCCCATCTGATTCACTTTATTACTGAGTCTCCTATGAGCAAGACCCCGCTAGTCCTTTTCTTCTGCTTATACTTTTGTTTTTCTAGCTTACTGGCATCCCATTTACTTCCCTGTTCTCATTTTCCCCCTTGTCCATCTCCTTCTTCTGAGTTCTACTCTCCCCCTAGACTACATCCGCCTTTTCCCCACTTCTGGTGTCACCACCAGTCCCACTCACCCTTGCCTCCAGTTTCGCAAGCATTGTCCCCTCCCTTTGCATTTGTCCTAGCTCATTACTGTCCGATTCCCTCTATGAATGCGCACCCTCCTCCTTTCTCCCTCTGTTGATCCTCTCCCATCCTGAACTTACTGTAGTCTCTTCTGAGGGGGTCTGTGTCCCTTAAGAGCATTTTCACCCCCACCCCTTGCCCCGTTTGGCTACTTCCCTCTAGGTTCCCTCCCAAAGGTGCATGCCAGAACATTCTTTTACCTTAACCCCGCCTCCATCTGCTAAGGCCTCCTTGTCACCGTTCTGCTTTCTCTCATCCTCTTCATGCATCCCCAGGGGTGTAAATCTGTTTTCCTGCTCTCTACCTTTGTTTTGCAGCCTATTGTCTGATGCGTGCCCTTCTATTTTCTGCCTTTTCCCTCTCTGTGCTTGCTTTGATCTTTTGATCCTACCACCTGCCACTCCCCCGACTCCTTTCGTCTTCTTCTATACTTGTTCCTAAGTCTTCTGCATCCCCCCTTATATTCTTCCTTTCTCCTCTTGCCCAGCTGGTGCATCCTTTGGACCTCCTTCAGTCCTCTCCCCTTTTTCTCTCATCTTTTACTACACTTGTTCCTAACACCCCTGAATCCTCCCCATGTTCTCACTTCCTTCCCTCACCCGACTGGTGCCCCCTTTGAACCTCCTCCAATCCTCTCCCCTTCCCTTCTCCCTCAATCTGCTTAGTGCCCACTTCAATCACCCCACTTCCTCCCTTAGCTCAGTAAGCTGTCTACCCACCATGCAGCCCCCCCAGCCTCTATGCTATATCCAACACCATGGCCGTCCCACACCCATTGCACCCTACCACCCTCCCCAAGTTGCCCCGTCTCTTAGTTGTCCAGAGACCATACTCAAGACCAGCATGAACCCTTTTTAGGCTACCCCTAGCAGTTTGTCCCTATGAGTAGCTTTGCCCCTTTGAGTGGTTTGCCCTTAATCACACTTTTATACTGCTATATACATATACTTTATTCTACCTGAATTGCTATTGCTTGTCCCACTAAAAGCAGTTTGTCCCTATAAGCAGTTTTTGTCCCTATGTGCAGTTTTCCCTTTCATTTCTATCCCACTTCATCTTTTGCTTGCCCTCTTTCAAACCTCTTAGTATCACTTTATTTCCTTATAAGCTTTCTTATTCATTACTTCCATTTACTCTCATATACAACAGTCAAACTTTTCATTTGCTTGCACTTCTCCTTCCCTTGCCTGTAAATAGTTTGTCCTGTCCAAAGCAGTCCAAGCAGTTCTCCTTTAAGATATTGTTGCCCTGTGCTCCACCCCCTCTTCTGAGCTACCCAATACCCTGTGTTCTTAGGGCATTGAAGAACCAGCAGAGTGGAGAGGTGGGTGGGTGAAATTTATTTCCTGTGCTGTAGAGCGAACCAGGTGTCTGCTTTTTAAAGGTTTATTTGTTGAAATGCGCTAGCTAGCTTATTTGACTAAAAACAAAACAAGTGCTCTCTTTTCAAGGATGTTTTCCTAGGCAAGGGGTGCAACCTGAGGAGACCCGAAACAAAGGGATAGTAAGTGAAGTACATTTGTAGGTGGCCTGCCTGCCAATGGTGAACTATAGTGGTTAGAAAAAGGGTATGTGAAGGAGAAGAGAAGAGAGACTGCTGCAGCAGACCTTAGGGGAAAAAAAGGGTCTCTCTCAGGATGCAAGGCACACTGTGACATACTCCTCCCCACCTAAGAGGAAACCAGGCACTCCAGTCCCAACTTATACACAGTTTTGGTTTCATTATTTACCATTACAGAAACACCGCACATTCAGGCATAGCGTTATCAGATCTCTTACTAAATGGAGAGATGGGAGCTTTAGCCTGCCTTCTCTCAAAGCTCCACCTCGGGGTCCCTAAACAAAAACAAAACAAATTACAATAACAGGCTAAGAGGCTCTCCTCTTAACCATTCTCAACTCATTACCCCAAGGACTGATAGTGCCTGTATATCTGGATCTTCCCCAAAATGAGACATAAAATTCACATTTTTGGTTCCTGGTCTATGTCTAATAGTAAACCTGTAAGGCTGTAAAGCCAGGTACCACCGCATTATGCTCGAATTCCTGCCTTTCATTACCTGTAGCCTACACAGAGGCTTGTGATATGTGGTCCACTCAAATCCCCAAAAATAACATTTTAATGCCTCAATAGCCCATTTCACTGTGAGGCACTCTTTTTCAATAGTTGAATACCTTGTCTCCCTCTCATGTAGCTTGCAACTTTTGAAATGATGGGGTATTTTTCCCCTTCAAACATTTGGGATAAAACTGCTCCAATATCTGTGTCAGAGGCATCGGTGTACACTATGAAAGGCAAGGTAAAATCTGGGCTCCTCAGTACCAGTGAGGAACACAAGCTTGTTTTATAGCTCAGAACACCTTCTCACATTTTGCAGTCTACTTAATCTTGGTCAGGTTATTCTTTTTAGTAAGGTCTGTCAGGGGTGTGGCTAATGTAGCGAAATTGGGCACAAATCTCAAGTAGTATCTGGCTGGCCCAAGAAAGGATGCAACATGTTTCTTTTGTGGTGGGTCATGGCCTGTTAGCCACTGCATCTACCTTTCCAATATGTGGTCTAATCTGGCCGTTACCAATCAGAAATCCCAATTATTTAGTTTCTTGCATT
Source organism: Neoceratodus forsteri (assembly GCA_016271365.2). Classification (NCBI taxonomy): domain Eukaryota; kingdom Metazoa; phylum Chordata; order Ceratodontiformes; family Ceratodontidae; genus Neoceratodus; species Neoceratodus forsteri. Next base: position 34,667,224 of record CM028129.1, read on the forward strand.
GCAATGGAACATTTTGCTGAGTTAATGGTCAGGCCTGCTTTTGTAATGGCCTGTAATACAGCAGTGAGATGTGTGTGTTTCTTCTAGTTGGGACTAATGACCACTATGTCATCTAGATAAGCAGCGCAATATGCCATGTGATGTTTCAGGGTATTGTCCATAAAACACTGAAAGGTGGCATGGGCCCCATGTAAGCCAAAAGGCATTGTAACAAACTGGAAAAGTCTTGCTGGGGTACTAAATGCTGTTTTATCCATAGAAGACCTATCTAAAGGGATCTGCCAGTACCCCTTCATGAGATCTAGATGGTTATGTACCTGGCATTTCCAAGTCTGTCGACTGTATTGTCTATCTGTAGCATTGGATAGCTGTCAAACTTGGAGATGGCATTCAAGCAATGGAAGTCAACGCAGAGTCTTATGCCCCTTTCTTCTTCTCTACCACCACTATTGGAAATGCCCATTCACTGTTAGAAGGTTCTATAACACCAAACTGATGTATTTTCCTGACCTCTTTCACCACCTCCCCTCGTACCTTCTCTGGTAACCTGAAGGGCTTTTGCCTAATGGGGTTGCTTTGTGTGACCTGTATGTGGTGGTCTATTCTACTAACTTTATCCGAGATACTGGTGAATGTGTGCTGGAAGCCTAACAGGCTGTCTAACTCTTGCCTTTGCTGGTACTCTAGAGCAGGGTTGATTTTTAAATCATTCAGCTCCCCCCAATTTTCCAGCCTTTGATTGGTGACCTCCAATTCACTTTCACCCTGGTCTGGGTACACATATAACAGAGGACTTGCATGCCATTTTTTCTTTTTTTTTTTTTTTAGGAGATTGGCATGATAAACCCCCCACTTCCGCTTCTGCCATTTATCAGGTAACTCAATTTCATAGTTTACAGGGCCTGTTTGCTTATTGATGGTGTAGGGACCCTGCCATTTCATCACCAGTTCATTCTCTGAAGATAGCAACAGCAACATCACTTCTTCTCCTGTTTGAGAAACCTTATTACCCACCCTCTGGTCATAGTGGGCTTTTTGTACCACTTGTTAGTCACCGTTGAGTTGGTGTGCTACCTTATTGTACCTCATCAACCACTGTCAGAGTTGCGTCATGTAGTCTATGGTACTACCTGATCCTGTGCCTCTCTCTTCCTCCCAATGTTCCTTGATTACATCTAAGGGATCTCGGGGATTCCTCCCATACAGAAGTTCAATGGGAGTGAATCCTGTAGAGGCTTGTGGTACCTCCCAATATGCAAACACTACAAATGGCAAATAGATGTCCCATGTCTTTCCCTCCTCCTGCACAAGCTTACAGGACATGTTTTTCATGGTCTTATTAAATCTTTTGACTAGACCATTGGTTTGTGGATGGTAGGGTGATATGTGTATGGCCTCTATCCCTAGTGACAGGTACAGCTTTTTCAAAAGCTTTGAGCAGAAATTGCTTCCCTGATCTGTCAAAACTTCTCTTGGGATTCCTACTATGCTAAACAGTTTGGTCAGCTCATCAGCTATCTTCTCAGCTGTGATGGTTCTAATGGGTATAGCCTCCAGAGATTTTGTGGAGTAGTCACAAATGACAAGCACAAACCTATTACCCTTTGAGCTTTTCTGCAGGGGCCCCACAATATCCATTGTGATTCTGTCAAAAGGGGTAGTGATTTAGAGGAGGGGTTGTAAGGGTACCTTCTTTTTTGTTATGGTTGCCACCTTCTTTCACTACTTGCAACTGCGGCAGTATTCTGCCACCTGATCATGGATATCTACCCAGTAAAACTGATGGAGGAGTCTGCTCAGGGTGCGATCTCTACCTAGGTGCTCAGCTAAGGGAATGTCATGGGCCAGGTGCAATAACTGGACCCTATACTTACTAGGAACTAATAGTTGTTCTGCTAACTCCCCAGTAACAGAATTTGTACATTTCCTGTATAGTAAGCCTCCTCTCAAAACACATTTTGGCCCTTTCTGAACATCTTGGTCCATCAACTGAAAGAAAGATTTTTAAGATAACGTCATACATTTGGTCAAGAGCAAAGTCATTGTTGTTAACCGTCTTCAACATTTTATCATGAGTCCATACACTTTTGGGCCCATTGGACTCATTCTTTTGACCCTTTTTGGTTTTCTGGGTTTTCCACGGGGACTTAAAAACATTGTCCTCAAAAGGGAACAGCTGTGTTAAGTGCCTTTCCTGTTTAACCTGTGCTCGGGTGGTGACTGCACTTAGACTGTTAGTATTAGTCACAAATGTCTCGAATTCAGGGTGTTCATGTCCAATGACAAGTGGGATAGGCAGTTGAGGGACAAGAACATCATTTATCTGGTGCACAGTTTCTTCTACCTGTAAGTCTATCTTGGTGAGAGGGTAAAATTGGGTGTCCCCATGAATACACATGACATTAGTCTTTGGGCCCTTAGTATTAACCCTTCACCAAATCAGCCCTCACCAGAGTTTGTCTGCTCTCTGAATCTATCAGGCCAGTCACTTCATGATCTCATATCTTCACAGGGATAACATACTACCCCCAGTTGGCCAAGGTGAACTAGCCATGTTCAGTTCATTTTTGGGGGGCAGAACCTTGTTATATGCCCCTTTCCTTAACACTCCCTGCAGATGATATCGGGGTTGTAAGGCCTACCTGATATGAAAGTCTTATTTCCCGCTATAGCCTGAGAAGTAAAAAAAGTGATTCTTACCGTGGGTGGGGTAGCACCGGTCCCAGAATGTCCCTTCTATCTAATGGGTCTGGCTGCAAGGTAGTCCTCAGCGAAGGTTATAGCTTTTTCTGCTGTCTCTGGGTGGTGCTCCCTGACCCACACCTGGACATCCTGTGGCAACACTTGTACAAATTTCTGCATGATGACAGTCTTCAACATCTGTTCTTTGGTTTTAAGTTTGGGTTGAAATCACTTGTAACATAACTCTTTGAGATGCACAAAAACTTCTCATGGAGCATCAGTGGCATGGAATTTAAAAGTTCTGAACCTCTGCCGGCTCATCTCCGGGCTGATGTCATGCCTGCACATGATCTCCTGCTGACTGACCATATGGCAATAGGTGAGCTGGACTTTCCCAGTTAGATAGGGTGCTAACCTGATTACCCACTGCTCTCTAGACCAATTGCAAGCTCTTGCCACCCTCTCAAAAGTCATTACGTAGGCTTCAGTGTCATCTGACTTGCCCAACTTAGTGAATTTTATGTCTTTTGGGGAGTCTGTTGGTGAGGAGTTATGGGTTGCACTCATGGCCTGGATAGCCCGAATTGTGACAGACCACCTCCGCTCACTCATCTGGCAATCCCTGTCTTTTTACTTGTCCACAGCTCACTGTTTCACAGAAAGCCATCTTAGTAAATCTTGTAAGCCCTCAGGAGGGTCTTTCTCTGGAGGTTCCTCAGGGTCAGTCTCTGTGCCTTCCTCCTTCAGTTCCCCCTTTGTCTTGGGAATCTACCTCCTCATATCCTCTATGCCGGTCAGTGGTGTTTCTCCAAACATTTCCACCATGGCTCTAGTTAGGACACCACTAGGCTTCACCTGGTGTGCTGATACTGGCTACATACAATGTCCACCTGGGCATCAGTCGATAACCTTGCTGAAGCACCATGGTCTCGAGTACGAACATACGAACATACGAAATTTGCCAGCAGATAAAGGCCTAGAGGTCTATCAAGTCTGCTTGAATGTGCAGCTAGCACCCCTTATTCTGCAGCTGCCCCTCCCTTCCACCCTTCCCCTTCATTAACCCTTCCCCTTGTCCTGTCCCATCCTCGTTTGAAGCAGTCCACTGTTCTACTGCATACCACTTCTGCAGGTAACGCAGAATACTCCATTCTATCCCGCTCTGACACCAATTGTGAGATTGGTGGGAATAGATGGACACTCAGAAGTCAGGTTTGGCAAATCAAAATAAATATTTATTTACATACAGCAAAATAAGTGGACTGGATACAACAAAATAAAGGAAAACAAAACTAACTAAGCAAAATCACAGTTAACTTCACTGTTTGCTAATAATTTAAGCTCTAGAAAATGGCTCAAGTCACTTAGACTGGGCAACAATCCCACCTGGACTTGACTGACAGTAGTTGCAGACCTTATTACCGGGGTCAGCACAGTACTGATTCCCCATGCAAATCTGATGTGTGCTTTAGGTTGGACTCCTTTTATTACCAGAGTCAACCATGTGACCACATCAGTCTCCACCCACTTACAGAAATACAGCTTATTTCTTTTAAAGAACCTTATTATTTATATCCAAATGCTACAAATAAAAGAGAACTCGGATATCTTTTTACTGGGTGGTAGTGTTCCTAATAAAATTTTCTCCAAACAAATAAGGTTGTAGGTTTCAGGTGCAGGCTCCTCCCACAGAGCTATCCAGTGTATAAAAGGTGGAAAGATAGGGCCAGCTGGTGCTTTGTAGGACACTGGAAGACTCTTGGGCAGGACTCTACAAACAGAAATCTCAAGGTAAGCCGCATGTAACTTTCTACAGTTTCATTTCACCCTTTTAGTATGTGAACAATGGGTTATAGTACCTCTACTGTTTACTTTTATTCAGTGAAGGCCTTCTAGGCCAAGGCATGATGCATTTTCTGTCATCCCTTCATTTATTTTCCCTTTTTATGTAGATTGTGTGCATGTGCAAGAAACATATTGCTGCAGCTTGCTGCAGAAGCTGGTTGTGGAGGCGCAGCACTGTTGTGGCCAATGCCCCCACAGCCTTTGGAGGCTAGGCCTGCCTTTCCCAATGGGGTGGCTCGCTGCTGCTGACACTAATTCAGCCAGCATGCCACAACCTTGTAAGGTTTCAGCCGCTGCAATCAAGGGCCACCTCGTCATTGCAGAGTAAGTCATTCTGCTGCAATGAGGGAGTGACCCGTCATTGCTGGGTGGAACCTTGCTACTGTGATATTGTTTGTGAACATGGCTGTGGCTTACCACTGTGTTCACAAACAATATTAATGAGCCCCCAGTGCCAAGGTCGTTACCCAATCCCCTCAACTGCATGTGCCCCCCCATAACAGTGGTAGTTTGCCGACGGGGCCTCCAATCTCAATCAGCTTCAGTCCCCTGCGCGTGTTCAGGTTGCTGATGGGCCATCGGCATAATCTCCCCCCTCCCAGTTTAATTTGCCAATGGGGAAGCCCACTCCCTGTCAGCATCATGTCCCCCTCACAGCGAAACATAGTGTGCGCCAGTAGAGGGTGCCCAGTCCCTTGGCTATTGTGCCCCCTGTATATGCTGATGGGGTGCCCAATCCCCATCAGCCACAGTCACCCCACACACACAACAGTAGGTTGGCATGCTGGGAGCCCACCCCAGCATGCCAAGTGTCCATAAATGTCCCTGTTAAAAAAAAAAAAATCCTGCGATGTTTTTTGGTTTTAGCTGTAAAGCAAAAAACGGTCCCTCGTCGACTCCGGAGGCCCCTCCCCAACACGCACCCACCATCTGTGCACCCCACCTCCCCACACCCTTCCTCACCCCATACTTACCTCCAGAGCCCAGCGCGACGATCTTTGGTGAACCAGGAACAGGTCTGCACTCTTCAAAGCCAACCACAAACTGAGGAAATGCCGGTAAGCTCTATAATGGCATAAATAGTTTTTTTTTTCAACTTTAGTGCATGTCTCAGGCATTTTTTGGAATTTTGGCACCAAATTTTCAACATGGGGTTTTTTGGGACCCCTACTCATGAATTCAGCCACTGTCATGGCATTATTTGGCCCCAAAAGGTGATTTTGTGGTTACTGCGTGGAATCACCTTTCAGGACTGATTAATAAAACAAGAGTTCCAGTGTTCACAAGGTGGGCTCTCAAAATGTCTATGTTGCAAATTTGGTGGTAACAATCCATGAAATGACTGTTTTATGAGCTTGCATTGCGCAGTTGCTATGCACGCTCATAACTTCACAAATTTGCAATATTTTCACTCCAGATTTTCAACACTGTCATTTTTCCATACCTCCTTATGAACAGTGTACAGTAGCTGTCATTTTCCACATCCTAGCCGAAATGTGTTTTCGCACTTCCGGCACAGAATAGAGCGGTCACTGTAGGAAATCAGTGTTTGGGACATATTACAAAAATCACAGTGACACTGTTCATTAGCAGAGGTCCTAAAATGCCTATGTTGAAAATTTGGTGACGAAAGTCCATAAAATGATTGTGTTATGAGCGTGCGTTGTGCAGTTTTCATGCATGCTCGTAACTTCACCAATTTGCAATGTTTTCCCTCCAGATTTTCAACATTGCCATCTTTCTGGCCCTCTGTATGAACAGTACAGCTGTTATTTTTCACATCCTGGCCAAAATGTGTTTTCGCAGTTCTGGTGCAGAATAGCACGGTCGCTGTGGGAAATCAGTGTTTAGGACACACTAAGAAAATCACAGTGACACTGTTCATGAGTAGAGGTCCTAAAATGCCTCTGTTGAAAATTTTGTGATGAAAGTCCATAAAATGAGTGTGTTACAAGCGTACATTGCGCAGGTTCCATGCATGCTTGTAACTTCGCAACTTTGCAATATTTTCACTCCAGATTTTCAACATTGCCGTTCTTCCACAGCTCCTTATGAACAGTGCAGCTGTCATTTTTCACATCCTGGCTGAAACGTGTTTTTGCACTTCCTGCTCAGAATAGCGTAGGTATTGTGGGAAATCAGTGTTTGGGATGCATTACGAAAATCACAGTGAACTGTTCAGAAGCAGAGGTCCTAAAATGCTTATGTTGAAAAATTTTGTGATGAAACTCCATAAAATGACTGTGTTATGAGTGTGTGTTGTGCAGTTTCCACGCACACTTGTAACTTAGTAATATTTTCATGCCAGATTTTCAACACTGGCATTTTTTCACACCTCCTTATGAACAGTACAGCTGTCATTTTTCATATCCTGGCTGAAATGTGTTTTTGTGTTCCCAGTGCAGAATACTGTAGTCACTTTCAGAAATCAGTGTTTGTGACAGATTAGGACTGAGTGAGTGAGAGAGGGGGAGTGACCAAGCTCAAGTGAGCTCTGTCGGGACTGCTGCAGATTCCTTTGTAGGCAGAAAAAGGCACCAATGCAGGCAGGAGCCCAGTACAGAAGGGCAGCCTGCAGCGCCAGGAGAAACAGAATGAGCGGGTGAGGGAGGGGAAGTGACTCAGCTCAACGGAACTCTGTTGGGACTGTTGTGGATTTCTTTATGGGCAGAAAAAGCCAGCAATGCAGGCAGGGGCCCAGTACAGAAGGGCAGCCTGCAGCGTCAGGAGAAACAGAATGAGCGAGTGAGAGAGGGGGAGTGAGCAAGCTCAATGGAGCTCTAGCGTGACTGCTGTAGATTTCTTTGTGGGCAGAAAAAGGCAACAATGCAGGCAGGAGCCCAGTACAAAAGGGCAGCCTACAGCGCTGGAAGAAACAGAACGAGCGAGTGAGAGAGGGGGAAAGAGCAAGCTCAACGGAGCTCTGTCAGGACTGCTGCAGATTTCTTTGTGGGCAGAAAAAGGTGCCAACAGAGGCAGGAGCCCAGTACAAAAGGGCAGCCTGCAGCACCAGGAGAAACAGAATGAGCGAGTGAGAGAGGGGGAGTGAGTGACCTCAATGGAGCAAAGCAATCAACATTCGGCATTGACAAATGCTTGTTCATTCTGGTATACAAAAAATACATAAATAACCACAAAGGGGAAAGTTTTGTCTTTATACAGAGTGGTACAGCAGTGGACACCTTTTGGTTTTTTTCAGTGTCTGCCTGAAATGTGAGTCCGTGGTCAAATTGTTCTCTCAGTTGCATTTTAACTTGGTTTCTTTTCTTTACAATAAATACTAGGTCAGTGAGAAACCAACAAATAGGAGCACAGTCTTTTCTAATCAGAACATACATGTTTCTTTCAAAGGTCCTAACTCACTATGAAGGGTGAAAATACTATTTTTATACATTTCTCCCTTCACCCCTTATTAGCACCTTATAGGAAGCATAGCTTTAAATTAAGGTATGACTTTCCCAAGCACAAATATAACAGCACTTCAAGGCTAAAAACAAAACAAGGTGCTCCCTTTTTCATGATGCTTTCCTGGGCGGGGGAGGGGGGCAATCCTGAGGTGACCTGAAACAAAGGGATTGTAAGGCAAATACATTTGCAGGTGGCCTGCCTGCAAATGGTATACTATAGTGGTTAGAAAAAGAGTATGCAAAAGAGAAGAGACACTGCTGCAGCAGACTTTAGGGAAGAAACAAGGATCTCTCAGGATGCAAGGCACACTGTGACAACCACAGAGAATGGCAAGTTGATGGTGATCTGGGAAGAGAGGGAGTGGATGACAATGGTGAAAACATCTTCAATGCACCTTGTTTCATTACTTTTATTTTTAAATATAGTTCTAAGTCTTTCTATAATGTCTCCTGGTGGCCTGGTTAAAGCCCTGTCAAATGCTGTAAGTTCTGATGTTGTTAGCAAGGTCTAAGCAGTGAATGCACACAGAGTGGTTATTGTTATTATAGATCCTCATGTTACCATAGTGACCATATCAGAACAATGCTTCCTTCTCTTTCATTAGTGGCATAAAAACTTCTAAAATAACAAACCAAGAAGTAGCAGTATTAGAGATAGCTGGCGAGTTTGACTGCATTCTTCAGCAGCAGTGTCTGATGAGTGGTTGATGGCAGTAGAACGAATTGAGGCATGCTGGGGATGCCAGTGTTATATGGGCAACAATTAGATAAGTCAATGTGGGTGGCCCTAGCCAGCAAAAATATCTGGGTGGCTTTGATGCTGATGGCTTACAGTTATATGATGTGGCTCAATGGAGGGAAATATCTTTGAAAAAATTAGGGTGTTGGGCAGACTGGATGGACCAATGATCTTTTTCTGCTTTCATTGTCTTTGTTTCTAGGAGAACTTACTGGTCTGTGGTTTGAATTGCCCATTCTGTATACAGCAGTGTAAACCAACCATTTAGTGCCACTGTCTGTGCTTTAGCCATTAGTTTGCTTGGCCTGCTGCCTGTAAAAGGAAGTGGGGGTTGGGGGATGAAAAGTCATCAGAGAAGTGCTAGTAGCACACCTTAGGGTTAGGAGACACTAGCTAATGTTGTGTGGTGGCACACCCAGCATGCATAAGTATGCTTGGTACCCTGGCATGCTGGTGTCTCATTGGAGGGACATGGACAACTAGAAAATGGCCTAGATGCTTGCAACAAAGGACTCTGGTATACACAGGCCTCATACCATCACTGCATCACCACCGGATGAACAACCACATCCAGAGGTGTATCCTCCCCTAATGTGACCCCACCTGGGTGGACACCAGGGCTCCATGGAGAATGGGTGATGGCTAGTGGTGTGCCAGGACATCATATGTGCCTTGAACGTTCCTGAGGGAGCCAAGTGCCAGAGAAAAGAAGGGTGCAAAAATGGTAGCTTTAAAAAAATAATTTTCTTTATGAGGCAATTGCAAGAAGCTCATATAAAAATCTGTTTTAAAAGGACTAGTTAGGAGGGGAACCTTATAGATAATCTTTTTTTTTCATTCCACATAGATGGAGACATGGGACATAAAATAATAGCATAAAGTTCTTTTAAGGGCAGCAACTCTTGGAGGAAGAAATGAAGCATTAAATCAGCCTTCACAGTGTAGATCCGCTATGTGACATTGCTCTCTGTATTTTTCATACCACCTGTTTCTACTGTGTATTATGCTTTGTCCTACATGACCCAGGTCGACCAAGCTGAACCAGAAAACTGACCCCTACACCCCTAGTTCTTAACAACTTGAGCACAAGGCTGTTTTGGCATCATTTTTTATATCATTTAAGTTTATTATCTTAATTTCAAGACATTTAAATTTGCACAGTACAGAATCATATGTGTTCAGTATTGAACAGCACAATATTTACTACATACCTTTTGTAGTAACACACAATGATAATCCCAGCTGCAGACATATCCATACAGCTCCATCATTTTTTAGTATATAATGAGTAGTACCCTGTTTGATTCTTTTCAGCATATTATCATCCTGCTGCATAATATATAATATCCGTGCTTGCCATTTTTACCTGAACTTTTCTAACTTGCTATTAAAGCAAGCAGTGATTCTTTTCATTTTATATATTTCCATTACAATTGCTTACCATTCCAGCTGTGTGGATGCTTGTAACTGTTTCCATCTTCTTGTTGCAGCTGTTGTGGCATCATTTTAATTGTGGAAGCAATATTTCCCAGGTTTCCCATCTCTCAACAAAAGGAATGCTGTACCCGCTGAGGTGGAGTAATTTATTTTATTGTCTTGACTTCTTCAATGAGGAAGTTTATTTCCACAGGGAAACTGATAAAGTGGTTTCTTTTTTTAGCCACCACCATGCAAAACATAAATTCTAACTGCTGTGTGCTTTTTCTTTTCCTTTTTTGCACAAACAGTAAATCATTATAACATTCTTTAGCACGTTGCTGAAGGGCTTTCTCCCAGATGATTAAGCCACTAGATACATTCAGTATGCATACAGTACATTGCTGCTGATAGTTTTTAGCAAAATGCAGCAAGTAGATAGTTTTTATTACACAGTTATATGAAACAGAAGACCTTTTTTTATTCTTTTGGTAACCAGGCAAAACCCACTAAGCACAAGCGTCTGTTTGCAAGGGCGACCCAGGTTAAATGACTTTCTCAGTCACACAGTATACAAGTGGAGGTTGTGACACTCAAACCAAGGTCTGCTGGATGTACCTAGTAAATTCATAGCTCCTTGCTCTAATCTCTAGGCTATATTAACTTGCATTACATTCATACTGGATATTTATACTGGGTATAGAGCGAAAGAAGGCATCTAGTGCCCATACTATCGCTCCCCACATTAGTGGGTCCATCGTGTCCCATTATCAGTTAACCAGTCATCAATTTTTATTTTAAAGTCATCTATATTTCTGATATCCACAACATCCAATGGAAGCATATTCCACAATCTTCTTGTGCTATTCACAAAGGAATAATGTTCACTATTCAATCTTGCCTCTGACCATTTGATTTGCTTCTTGTGACCTCTTCTCACTCAACACAATATTCATGACAAAGACAGTAGAGCAGTGTTTCAGTTTTTATTTTGTATTTGTTTTTTTCTGCATTCTTCCTCTTATCCAACCCCCCTAACACAAGACAACCCTCTTCCTCCCTGTTTCAGTGGGTACCACCCTTCTGCACTATACTAGGACCCCCCATACTAATCCCCCATATCAGACCCCCTCAGGGCAGTGGTATCCTGATGAGGATAGGAATGTGCAGTGGGCTAGCCCTCTACAAAACATAAAAAAGTATTTGTCAGTGCTGATTGTTTGTTTGCATGCTCTTGTACTGGGTCCTGCTTATATACAGTTTTACTGTACATTTACCCAAGTTAGGTCAGATTAGATGCAACATGCCATTTGCAATGGAGGGTCCTGAATTTACAGTTTTATACTGCATTTACCAAGGATAGGAGAGGTGAGATGCAATACCTTGTTTTTAGTATAGGCCTGCTTTTATAACATATTTTTTTAGGACAAATTATCTTAGATGCAAATGCTATCATGTTTTTGGTGAGATCCTGATTTTTACAATTTTTACACTCTGTTTACCAAGGACAGCATAGCCAAGAAACAATATTTAGTTTTTGATGGGGTCCTGATTTCTATACGGTATTTACCCAGGACAGCCCAGCTCTAAGGCAAATTACATTTGCAGTGTGGTCCAGCTTTTACAATGTATTTTTCCCAGGATGTAGAAGCATAGCTGTACAGTTCGGGGGCGGGGGTGCTCTGCTATACTGGGCTCCTGCTTTCACACATTTTTACTACTATTTACCCAGGATACACCACATGAGATGCAATATCTCATTTTCAGTGGTGTCCTGCTTTTATACAGTTTTTTATTGCATTTAGCCAGGATAGGCCAGTTAAGAGAGAGGTGTTTTCACAGAGAAACCATCCCCCTTCCCCTCCCATCACCTGCCCCTTATCCAGACAAGGTCAGCTTTCACTGAATCTCTCCTGCTTGAAACAGTGCTGTAATAATGTGCAAATGCTGCTCAGTTTGTTTGACTCTCTGTGCACCAGTTTATCTGATGATCTCCGGTATTTTTTGAAACCTGACAAGGTCATCTCAGACTGATTTACTTCTGCCTGTCATATTCAGCTGAATATGCCTGTTCCTCGGTATGACAAATTTTTTTGATTCTCTTATTTGTTATGGTTATCTGATTGTTGTAGTTATGATGTGGAACTTTCTGCTCAAAGGTATTACTATCCAAGAATCAAATAAATAAATATTGTGAAAACATGTTTCAAAGGGGATTTGAAAAATGACACCTGTCACATTCATCTGGGGTAATAACAAAAATGTGAGGTGCACATTTCAGGCCCAAATCTGCAAACATTGGCAAGTTACGAAAACACGCAGAAAAAAAACATATGTTCCCTCATAACATTGTTGTTTTTTGACATTTTGACCCCAAATGTTCAGCACAGTCTTTTTATGATCCTACCAGGTGGAATTTTTTAAATCTTGTTTAAAAGGGGACTTTGTGGAGCAAATGCAAAAATATGGTTCAGAGAAGATTTGAAAAATGCAACTTGTTATGTTCATGAGGTGGGGTATCAAGAAGGCTATATTTAGTATCGGGGGCCAAAATCTGCACACATTGCAATGTTATGAATAAACATTTCAAAAAAATATTTCTTCAAGCTTCATTTTTTTATGAAATTTTGTCCTGAAATTTTCAACATTGTCCTTTTATGACACCTCCTTCAGAACCTGCAGGTGCCATTTATGAAATACTGTCGGAAACATGATTCCATGCAACAAGTACAAAAGCACATTTTGGCCAGGATTGGGAAAATGGTGTTCACCTGTGCTGCAGTGACAAACATGTTGCTGACACTGATTACGCTGCAGGCACCATGCCGCCTAGCATGACAGCACTAGGCATTTCATCTCCTGGGAGCTACAGAGTCAAAAGCGCCCTCCCGGGAAACAGTCAGCACACCCCAAAACTAAATATAACCTCCTCCAGGGTGGGCATACCCCACAAGGGGAAGAAATTGTGTGGGCGCAAAGGGCAACATGACTGAGGGGTGATCTAAAACCAAGATCACCCTTGGCACTGTTTCCCTTGTTGCAGTGCCCTAATTGTGGTGCTGAATACCAGTCGCCACCTTGGCAGGACGTGAAAAATGACACATCACATTAATAAGGTAGTGTGAAAAAAATGAGTGTTAAAAATTTGGGGTCAAAATATTGAAAATTAACAGAGTTATGAGCAAACATTGAAAATTTCAAAATACCGTCATAACATTGCTGTTTTTTAATATATTGACTCCAAATTTTCAACATAGTCTTCTTATGATGCCACCTCATGAACCCAGGAGGTGAACATTTTCAAGTCCCAACTGAAAGGTGATTTCTCAGTGCAACTGCAAAATCATCTGTCTGAACAGATTTTGAAGCATTTAATCTACATTGTTCATGATGTGGGGTCTGAAGAAAGCTATGTTGAAAATTTTGGGGAAAAATATTAAACATTGACCAAGTTATAAGTACAAGTTCAAAAAGTATTGAAATAAATTGATCCATGCTTACCTGATTTCTTTAGTTCCCAGTCCAGTGTTGAAGAACAAAGAAGTGTCTGGGGCAGGGAGGATTGTGGTGTTGGACCCCAAGTAAGGGGTAGGAGGGTGTGGGGTGGTGGGTGCTGAATGGGGGGGGTAGGGTGAGATGGAAGGTAATGGCAGCAGGGGATGGCAGCAGCAACAGACATAGATAGATTGTATTAATTTCTACAGAGTATAAAGAAAATACACTGAGGGGTGTTTTTCTTTATTTCACTGGGGAATGGGCACCCCGCAATTGGGTTCATATTTATGAGGCATGGGATATGACGAGGAGGTGGGAGGGATACTCAACAGAGGGCAGGACCTTTTTAAAAGGGGCACGGGGATGGGAAGCAAATGAAGAATTGGTAGGGATACTTGGCAACAGGTGGGATCGTTTTGTGGGAAGCCCTGGGGAGCTGGGAGGAATATCTGGCAGAGGGTGGGTTTCTTTTTGTAAAAGAACCAGGGACAGTGTGTGATTGGGAGGGGGTGGGATCTTTGCAAGCAGGCAGGTTTACTTTTGTATAGGAACCAAGGTTGGGATCAAATCAGAAGTGGGCAGGATCTTTGCCAGCAGTTGGGTTTGTTTGTTTTTTGAAGTGAGGACTACTCTAGACACTTTGGAGTAAGCAGCATGATGGAGCCAATTGCTACCGGGTGGAGGTAAGGGACAAGATACAGGGTGATCATGATGCCTGTCAACAGCTTGCTGGGCATTGTTATGCAGATCAAAGCAAAGAGCTGCCCTGCGATACAGGCAATTCTTTGAATTCCTTGATGTTTCCACCAATCGGGCAGAAATGAGTGTCATGATCAGCCTGGCCGATGATCGGCCTGACACTGTCGAGCTCACCGCAAACTGCCCTGCATCACACTGACCGTGACATACCTCTCAAATCCACTATTATAGCAATTCACTTTGCACACATACAAGCATACATAAACAGCTATGTGCACTCACTCTGTGTGTGGAACTTCTTGTTCCTAGCCCTATAGTGGCACTGGCCCCATTGAAGATCATTTACTTTTCTCCTTCCTGGTGTTCCTGGTCGAGGAGGGGGAACAGTGTTGTTTTGCACTGCAATTGGGTATCCTGTAGTGACTGTTACCATTGAAAAGCAAAAACCTGTGCTGGCCTGATGGCGTGAGGGTTGAGGCATCAGCCTTACCTTGCACCACGCTGGTGATCCGTGTTCAGAAGCAGACTCAGGTTACCGGGGGTCGGCTGGGGAGGAGAGGACTGAGCATTTGGTAGACTGCTCTCGTCTCCTGGGTTGGTGGGTTTGTGCACCCCACAGCACTAGCAGCTCCCAGTGGAGACTGGGAGCATTGCAGCTGGTGAGGGTATGCTAAGTGGGGTATGGAGGGGTTGGCGGATATCCTGCAGGAGGATGTGGGAGTGCGCCCATCTCATGCTAGATGTCATTGCATGTCTGTGCCCCCCCGGGACCATAAACAAGTAAAACAGAGCTGGCACCCAGGAAGGTGAATTCAGGTCCTGCGGTCGGCACCCATGCTCAATGCCAGATCTGCCCCAGATGGCTTCCAGATCTCCTCCTCACTTTAACCACCCACTAGATTGCAGACAGAGCATTGGTAGGAGTTGGTGGTCCCACCTCGAGGGCTTCAGAGCCATGGGATTGGTAGGTCTGAAACATGAAGCAGGGGCATATCCCAGGATGGAGGATCAGTCTGGAAGGGGATCTCAGGCAGAGCGGGAGATGGCCGGCCCCCGTATCCATGTTGGAGAGGGTCCTAAGAGGCCAGTGAGAACAGGATAAATAAAATTAAAAAAAAAGCAAAAACAATTTGCTGCTGGCCTCCTGAGCACACCTTGCACATTAGGATCTCAGTTTTTCTCCTGAACCTCTGTTCATGCATGCACAGCAGAACTAGTAAGGAGTGCTTCAGCATTTGCATACATCCAAGGGGCATGGGAGACATTCTTCAGTTTCGGAGGTACTTGGGGATGCTGTCTGAGGTAGCTTAGTGTGACCCAGCTCATGGTGGAGCCAGAGCTTGTACTATAAGAATGATGAGGTGTTCAGTTTTTTTTTTTAAAAGGATTGTGTTTGGGGGGCAGTTAAAGTGGATGATGGTGCTGAGTGGAGCAGACGGGCAGTGATCTGGTGACCACACCACCACTACCACAACTATGACCACCAACACTATTAAATAAAAAGAGAGAAAGAGACAGATAGCAAGAGATAGAGAGGGAGAAAGAGAGACAGAAGGGGAGACAGAGACAGATACAGAGAGACGGAACATAAGTGGTTTATCACAAACAGTATCAGCCCCCCCAAAAAAAAACAAGAGAAAAAGAGAGAGAAGGAGAACGTGAAAGACATTTACAGTACAGCTTGGAGAGAACAGACATTGGCACAGACACTCCTTTTGGTATAAGCCTTCAGACACCCCATCCCTTACATAAAGAGAGAGAGAGAGATGGATCAAGAACACACACACACACACACACACACACACACACAGTGTTAGGTAAGATTACTTTTCTATTACTTTTGGAAACTTGTTCCATAAAGCTCTGTGCAGTCACTAGTAAGGATGGAAAAGTACTAGAAAAGGTGATACACCTTACCGTTACAATTACTTATGTCTTTTTATACAAAATAAATATGTAACTGTAACTGATTACATTTATTTGAAAGTAACTAGTAACTAAACTATTACTTTCAAAAAATGTAATCTGTTATTATTTATTATTTTTGTATTGTTTTTGTATAAAAAGAAATATGTAACTATAATTGTAAGGTGTATTAGTTTTTCTAGTACTTCTCCATCCTTGCAAGTGACTGCACAGAGCTACCTGGAACAAGTTTCCAAATGTAATAGAAAGTAATAGAAAAAGTAACTTACCCAACACTGCACACACACACACACACACACACACACACACACACACACACACTGTGAAGCACACATTAAGCATGAGGCTTAATGTTAAGCTGCCACCCCTTTAAGAACATTTAGAACTTGCAAGTAACAATTTGTTGCACTGCCTGGAAGTGCCATGTATGCCTGTCAGTCAGAGTATTTGTTGGTCTGGGGCTTGTCCTCATGAAGAGAACATCTGCAGTACAGCAAATAAACCTGCCTTATTCTTTATTTCATGCGTCCGACTAGTTATTCGCATGGTCCAGATGGGGTCCTCACCAACAGCACCAGCAGCAACTGAAGGGTCTGGCAGATGACAGAAAAGATAAGGGGTCTTTTAGTGGTGGACCATACAAAAAAATGCCACACATTGTGGAGAATACGGCCCTTCTTCTGTCCAGAACCCCATCTCGTGTTGCCTGCATCGCTGGGTACCCCAAAGTCACCACCCCAGTATGCCTGAATTGTTTGAATGCTACTTTAAATACAGCCCTGGCTGCTAGAGGAAAAAATGAACTGTCTCCCATCCTCTACAACAACCTGCAGCCCACCTACTGTAATAGGACTGTTAAGAGCAGCACTGTTTACCATTGCTAGCCAGCTGAATATCAAACTAGTCAAAGTTTATGCCAAACAGAGCTGCGAACTGTAACACCCAAAAAAAAACCTTGTGGCAGGTTCAATGCCTAACTCCTGCCAGCTCCACTACAGCAGCTTTGGAAGTAATCGCTGCACCAGAATGGACTACTCAACACCTAAATAAAAGAGAGCACAAGGACAAAAAAAAAAACAACCTGTACCAAGCGAGTCCTTCTGTCTGGGCCTCCTGCAACAGCTCCACTGCTGCCTAACAGAGCCCCCACAGCTACATAGCAAATAAAATAAATCAAGCCTGCACTGTAGCACTCCTCTCACCATGAACTGTCCTTGCTTGAGCCAAATTTATCTTGGCTCCACAATTCAAGTTGCTTCCCCTCAGCCGCAATAGAAAACAAAACCAGAGCTCTGCTCCCCTCACAGGCACAGACCACAGCTCCTGCAGCTCCCCAAAAAGCTGCCGCCCGATCACACCTCTCAGCTACAGCTCACCTGACCTGTCTGCTCGACACTTGACCCCCCTGCCTCATGGCTCCATGCCCCTCTCTTCTATTCTAGCTCCCGACAGCAAATCCCAGGGCACACAAATGACAGAATCGAAGTGCTCCTGCCCCCGACTCACAAGAGTACAAACAAACAGCAGGGAGCCTCCGGTCCTCCTGAACATCCAGTCCTGCAAACCGTAGCCTCTGCTCAGTGCTCCCCGGCTCTGGTCCTTCAGCATCACCACAGCAACAAGCCTCCTGACCTGTCCTCATGACGGTGGCTTCCACCTAATACACTTAATACGTGCGCTCTCTTCGACTGGTCCTGCTTCCTGCAATTCCCCACAAACGGACACAGAAATAGCCAGACAAGCAAGGAAACTCGGACTGCCGCTCTATCTGCACTGCCCACCTGCTCTGCAGCACCTCATGAATCGCGGCTTCCCTTTCTTTTCTGCGGCCGCACGGAGCCTCCGCTTCTCCCAATCCCCTGCAACTGCAGAACAAACCTATAACCCACACTGCTGGGCACATAATCAAATTGGAGGCCAAAGGCAAGAGACAGCCTGGGAGATAATAAAAAATAAATATAAAGCAATAATCAACACTGGGACAACAAAACAGAGACTTCAGCAGGGGCAATCTAACTACAAGACAGCTCTGAGAGACCAACAAAGGCAGAGAGAAAAAAAAAAGGCAGGGCACAGTAATAAACGAATCCTGGGGCAGAAACTAACAAATAAAGCAGAGGACAGCCTGGGGACAACAGAAAAATAAATAAAAAGCACCAAAATAAATGAAACCAGCAGTCAAATACAGAAATTCCTCCAGCAAGTTTCCACTCACCAATAACACGAAAAGCCTGCCATTTTTCTGTGCCAGGGTTGGGGAAGAAGCTCAACAGGGCAGCAATCACCATTTTACATATTGCAGAGCAGCCAGGCAGCCTTGTGGCAAGAATCCTCCATCTTGAACACATCACAACAACAGGACAGGAAGTGACCCTTAACCCCCTGCTGGCAGCCATCTTGCTACAGTCAGGCAGTCAAACCCACAGGAACTGCATGTCACAGTTTGGTGACCATCTTGGGAAGGTCCCAAATTGACCTCACTCTATTGAAAACAATGTGATTCCTTTTGAAATGAATGGACACTGCAACAAAAAGCTGATTTTTGCAACAAAACCTTTATTTAAATAACAAACAACACAGAATTGAGTGAAAAGTTGTTTATTAAGACGTCATTGATGAACTTTGCTACAAAAATTTGTACTTTTGTCTACAAAAATAATTTTTGCTTGGCACTTCATCTACGACTCGATGTCCTGTCTCCTGCATGACACCAACTGCTTCCCACCTGTATGACCTTCGCTCAGTGAAACGAAGCTCATCTCCAACCACAGTGTCTGACGACGACACAGATATGGGCGCTGGAGAATCCAGAGTATTACCTTCACCCACCTCTAGGGCATGGTGCTACAAAATCAAAACAATCTGCCATGACATTCACTCTTCTATTTCGGCTCAAGGAGCACCAGCTATGCAAGTATTCAAGATGACCTGGCCTACATTAAAGCCATTTCACTACAGTCCACGGTCCATACCAGCCTATAATCAGTACCCTTCTCAGCCTTGCCTCACGAAGATGCTGTCGACTGGCTGGAACAATTACATAGATACATAGATACATAGACAGTGTCGGCAGATAAGGGCCTATGGCCCACCCAGTCTGCCCATTTGAGCTTGTAAGTTCAGTTTGTTTTCCTAGAAGTCTGTTGCCCCTTACCCCTGACCTCTAGAATTCCTTTATGTCTATCCCATGCATTCTTAAATCCCGTGATTGTTTCAGCCCCACTACTTCCTCTGGCAGGGTGTTCCCTTGTCCACCACCGTTCTGTGAAGAAATTCTTTCTCATGTTTCCTCTGAATCGTCCTCCTCCAACTTCATCCATGCCCTCTAGTCCTGGAACATCTTTTTCACTTAAAATAGTGTTTTCCTGCACCCTGTTCATCCCTGTAAGATACTTGTATGTCTCTATCATATCCCCTCTCTCCCTCCTATCCTCCAGGGAGTACATGTTCAGTTCCTTCAACCTGTCTTCATAGGACTTGTGATGCAATCCATGCACCATCTTTGTTGTCCTCCTCTGAACCTTCTCTACCCTGTCTATGTCCTTACGTAGGTATGGTCTCCAGAACTGTACACTGTACTCCAAGTGGGGACTCACTAGTGTCTTGTATAGCGGAATTATGACCTCCCTTTTCCTGCTGGTGATACCCCTGCCTATACATCCCAGCATTCTATTTGCTTTACCTGCTGCCTTGTCACACTGTTTCCCTACCTTGAGGTCATCAGGAGCAACCCCAAGATCCCTTTCCTGCTTGGTGCATGCTATATCCTCACCCCCAACTGATATATTGTGCCAGGGTTTTATCCTTTAATGCATTATCTTGCACTTCTTTGCATTGAATTTCAACTGCAAACCCTGACCATTCTTCAAGTTTCTGCAGGTAGCTTCTCATTCTGTCTACACCCTCTGGTGTGTCTACTCTGTTACAGAGCTTTGTGTCATCAGCGAACAGTGAAATTCTGCCTTCTAGATCCTGCGTAATGTCACTGATGAAGATGTTGAATAGGACCGGTCCCAACACTGATCCCTGTGGTACCCCACTGGTCACTCTTCCCTCTGTGGGTGACAGCCATTTACCACCACTCTCTGTGTCTGCCACCCAGCCAGTTACCTACCCACCACCACTGTCCTGCCACACCCATATTCCCCAGTTTGTGTAATAGTCTTCTATGTGGCACAGTGTCAAAGGCCTTGCTGAAGTCCAGATAGGCCATGTCCACTGCCCTCCCTGATCCACTCCTAGTCACCCAGTCAAAAAATTCAATGAGGTTGGTCTGACGGCCTCCCCTGGGTGAAACCATGCTGCCTTGGGTCCTGTAGTCCATTGATAACCAGATGTTCCACCAATCTCTCCTTCAGTAGTGCTTCCATGATCTTCCCCACTACCGAGGTGAGGCTGACTGGTCTGTAGTTCCCTGCTTCCTCTTTGTCCCACTTTTGTATAAGGGGACTACATCTGCTATCCTCCAGTCTTTGGGTACCTCCCCTGTTTCCAGTGATCGGCTAAACAGGATAGCCAGAGGTTCAGCCACCACCTCTCTTAGTTCTTTAAGGACCCAGGGTGCACCCTGTCTGGCCCCATTGCTTTATCAACTCTTATTACTTCCAGTTCCTTCAGGACCCTTTCTCGTGTAAAGGGACTTGTGTCCATTCTGCACCATTCTCACCCTTGTACTCCCTTCAGACCCATTACCCTCCTCCTCCTCAGTAAGACTGAGCGAAATACCTGTTCAATATGTCAGCTTTACTGTTGTCATCCTCCATCATGGCTCCCATCCTCCCCTTCAGTCTCACTATCCCTCCCTTTGTCTTTCTTTTTTTCGTATGTACCTGTAAAAGGTTTTGTCCCCTCTACCCACTGATTTTGCAATGTGTTCTTCTGTCTGAGCTTTGGCTTCCCTTACTGACCTCCCTGCCTCCCTTTGCTTCTCCTGGTACTTCTCCCTATCCCCTTCTGCCTGTATGTTTTTGTATTGCCTGAATGCAATCTTTTTGGCTTTACTTTCTTTGCTACCTCTTTGGAAAACCATAATGGTCTCCTCTTCCTTTGCCTCTTGCTAACCTGCTTAATGCATAATTCTGTTGTTCTTGTAATCCCATTTTAAATACTGCCCTGTTCCTCAACCCTGATTCCTGTCCCATTCCCTAACACCTCTTTCAAGTATCTCCCATTTCCCAAAGTCTGCCCCCTAAAATCCAGGATCGTGTTTTTGTGTGGTTTGGTTCTGCTCTTTCTGTGATTTCAAACCACAATGACTGAGTGGTCACTGTTTCCCAGATGCTCCCCACTGTTACCCCCATCACACTGTCCCTGTTTGTGAGCACAAGGTCCAGTATTGCCTTCTGCCGAGTTGGTTCCATGACCAGTTGCTTGAGAGGCACCCTGAAGGAGTCAGGATAAATCTGCTCCTAGTTGATGCTGCTGGATGCTCCAGTCCACATTTGGAATATTGAAGTCTCCAACCAGTACTACCTCACCCTTGTCTGCCATCCTTTGGATAGCTAGCATCAACTCCTATCTGTTTCTTCCTCCTGGGCTGGTGGTCTATAGACCACATCTATCTGGATAGCTGTCCCCATTTTCCTTTCCAAGCTAACCCACAGTATCTCTCCCCATTTTGTTCCTCCTGGATCTCTGTAGCCCTTATGTCATTTTTCACATAGAGTGCCACTCCTCCTCCTCCCTTCCTGCCTGCTCTGTCTCTTCTGAATATGTTGTAGCCAGGTATGGCCATCTCCCAGTCATGGTTATCATTACACCAGGTTTCAGTGATGGCCACAATGTCCAGGTCTGACTGTACCATGACAGCCTCCAAATCTTCCATCTTGTTGCTGAGGCTCCTGGCATTTGCACACATGACCTTCCATGATTTGACCTCCCTAGACTGCTTCACTGTTCTACTCCAGCCCCTTCCTTGGTTGTCATTTATCCCTGGTTCTCCTTGCTGTCTGCCCTTCTGCTGAATTTTGCCCCTTTTCTGCTTATCCACCTCTTGGGCACTAATCTCCATCTTTTGCACACTGCTTTGCAGAGATAGCCACTCCTCTGGCTCACTGGTTGCACTGCTAGCTGTGGGGGGTGAGCAAGTAGGTACCCTCCTTGCTGGCCTGCCACCCTCCTTTGCTAGTTTAAATGCTTGTCAATGTAGCATTTAAACTTATCATTGAGTGCATGGATTCCCCTCCAGGATGGATGC
The DNA here is from genome assembly GCA_016271365.2 of Neoceratodus forsteri. NCBI lineage: Eukaryota > Metazoa > Chordata > Ceratodontiformes > Ceratodontidae > Neoceratodus > Neoceratodus forsteri. The sequence goes on from CM028129.1 coordinate 34,689,629, forward strand.
AGGCCGTCAGGCTTGAACAAACCTCCATCCTCCAGGTGGGTCCCCAGTCACCAATGAATCCAAACCATTCCTCACAGCACCAGTTCTTCAACCATGAGTTAAAGTTCCTGGTACATGCACTCCTATGCTCTCCCTTGCCTCTCACAGGTAGTACTTCTGAGAAAGTGACAGAAGTAGCTACTTGCTTGAGACCCCTCCCCAGATTCCTAAACTCTTCCTGAACTTCCTTTGGCTCCCCATTTGCCAGGTCATTAGTACCTAGGTGGATAATGACATCCAGCTCACCCTCCTGTCTTGCCTTCCCAGTGATCCCCAGGATCTTCCTTCCATCCCTCCATGCTGTGGCACCTGGTAGGCACCTCACCTCCTTGTCCTCCCCCTCCTGTGTTCCTAGTTGGATCTCTCTTATGTGGAGTCCCCACCAGGATTCCTTCCTCCTCCTCTGGGGTCCACTGCTTTCCCTTGAGGTCACCTCCTTGGCTAACCTCCAATTCTTTCCTTCACTTCTCTGGGTACCTCTATTTGGTTGTCCTCATTTTCCAGTGTGGCATATGAGTTCTTGAGTGGAATAGGATCTGGGATGTGCCTCTGCCTGACTACTCTAACCCTCCCTGAGCCCACTGTCATCCAAGTGCTCCTCGTTCTCGGCATCCTTTGAGGCAGTTGCATTGGACTGAGTGGTCCCTGGATAGGGGTGATGGTACTCCTGGCCCAGTTTACTTCCTCTCTGAGTCTGGCTACCTCATCCCACAGTCCAGAGAGATGCATGCAGATAAGGCAGCACCTCAGTGTCCAGAAGGTCTGTCTGAATATGGCTGCCCCACATCCACTGCATTGCACCACTCCCCACATTATACTGCAATTCCACTATTTGCTGCTGCTGGAAGCTCTCTAGTTCCTTTTATTAATTTACTGTATTAAAATCATGCCACTGATCCTCAGATAATTTTTTTTAAAGAAAAAAACCAATAAATAAATAAATGAGTCAAAACGCAATGTGTGCTGAGGGTGGGCTTCTTCCCCTTATGCCCTCCTACTTCACACCCCTTACTATACCCTGTGTTTAGCTCCTGTCAATCAGATTTAACAGGGCATATAATTAAGAGTTGGGGGAAGGGGAGGGAGGGGCGAAAATTTGCAGCAATTAAAGACAGCACAGAATTACACCACCACTATGTTTTAAATTTTCAACAGCCAAAAACAATTATAAGTAAAGACAACAAAGAAAGTATAGTGTCACTAAAAGCCCACAATCTAAGTTTAAAAGGAAAATAGCAATTACCAGTTACTCTAAAGCACTGAATTGAATATGTTTCCTTCCTTCCCCTTCTGGCTTCTTCTGGATTCCAAGCCTGGATTTCCTTGCATGGTTGGACTGATCCTGTGCATATTTCCAATGCCTTGCGCTTGCTTCTGAGAGGGACTGCCATTTCCTGGTTTAACGCACTTCCAGACCAAGTCACAGGAGACACTGCCACACTGTATTCCACCTTCAAAATCCATTTTCTCCAAGCATATCCACCCTGGTTATTGGAGCAACAGCTGTGGAAGCGCACCATGCAACCCTCGGAATCTCTTGAAGCCTTCATTGTGGACATTGAGACTAGATGCAAACACTTACAGAAAGCTAGGAAAGAACAAATTACCACCTTTGTCAGAGGACTGCTTCCTCAACTCCATCTTTATGTAATCCAACAGAAATCAGCAACCTGGATGGACACAATCCAAGCGGCATGACTTGCACAGCAATCCATAGCAATGTCCCAGGCTACCAGTTTACCAGCACCTCAGTCGTCGCAGTTAGCCACACTCACAACGTGTCCAGCAGCAGCAATCAGTGATAGACACACTCACTACAAGTATCAATATTCTGCACAGCAGCTCAGCTGCTTCTTTTACTACCTTTCTCAATGTCCTTCGCCCAGTTCAACAGTGACCTCATCCACCTCCTCCTTCACGAGAACCAGTGATCTGCCAGTGGTGTGGATTCAGGGGGCATATTGCCGCTGTCTGCCAAAAGCTAAAGTACATCAGAAATCAAGAGAACCACAGGCACCCACCGCTGCACAATCAGCATGATAACTGCAACTACTCCCCGCACCAGGGGAACACAGCAACTTACCACCCCTCTGACTCTCACAATTCAAACAAAATGCTTCCTCCAACTGCGAACTCTGGCACACTCTCACTTCCAGGAGCAAAGATACCTGTCATCCGATCACCTCGCCTAGCAAATTATGTACCTGTAACCATCAGAGATTGGTCTACGCACACCTTGGTTGACACTGGAGCAGAAATATCAGTTATCAACAGCAGTATTCTCAACAACCAAACTGTTCATCACATACCTAATGTCTCTTCAGCTGACATAAAGTACATTATCACAGCCAGTACAGCTACAGTACCTATCACAGGCATGGTCCATCTCAAGCTCCACTTTGGCTCACAGCAAGCTACTGTCAAGTTTTATATAGTGCCTGATCTTCAACCTGCAATAATTCTAGGCCTGGACTTTTTCAAAGCTCACAAAGCCATCCTAGACTTTGCCTCAAGCAAACTGTCGCTAGATCTTCGGAGGCAACTTGTATCTATAGACTCAGCCACTGTGCCTCCTCAGTCAGAAATGGTTTTGATTGCCAAGATTCTAGGTGAACCACTTCCACAAGGTGTTGTTGGCATCATCACAGGATCCTCCGAGCTGCATTCATCTGGTCTCCTTCCCGGGAAATACCTTATCAGCAGTGCATGATGGCGCAGTCTTCCAAAAATGCTGCAGCTTCACAGATGAGCCAGTGGTCATTTCAAAGGGTGCCAACATTGGAAAGTTCGTCTGCTTGTCTTCAGGGGATAAGCTTCATCTCATGCAAGAACCTCAGCCTGGTTCCACCAACTCTACACCTGTCAATACTATCACAACCACTCCAACTTCAACAGAGTTACCTCTCAGTCAGCTACTCTCCTCTTCCAAACTTCCAGCATCTCCAACAGAAAGGCAACAACTTTTGAAATTCCTGTCTTTGTTAGTTCAGATAACAAGCTCGGATGCTGTGATATCCTGCAACACACCATCGGAGTACAGCCCAACCAGAAACCAATCCATCAGCGAGCCTACAAAGTGGGACATAAACAGAAACAAGTCCTCAAGGACATAGTCCTGTGGGGGTGTGGTTTGGCCACCAACAAGATGGCAGCGTAATCTCTTGAGCTTGCTCTAGGTTTGGCGAATTTGATGCTCCAGCGTCGAGACTCACGGGTCGGTCAGCTCTACAATTGTTGTTTCTGATGCGGTAACCATCTCTTACCTACAGGCACTCGGTAGAAAACATGTAGATGCAGTTGCTTCGTGTCAAGATTGTGCGCTGATCCTGAGTGGTGAAACGAGCATTAGGCTGTGCAGGCCCCACCAATACTGCATGTAGCAATAACTAGTGGCCCGAATGGGTAAACAGAATCAGCAATCCTTGCCCCCACATCAGTTATTTGGAGCTGGCAGGAACCTGCCTAACTTTGCCAGCTTATCCAACTTTCACATGGCTTCTCCAGGCAATAACACTCAGCCAGACCTCTTGTCTCCACCACCTATGAAGGAGCTCTCAGTAAACAAGTCACTACAGTATATTACTTGGATGTTGGAGACTGTGCTGAACAAAGTTGAAGATATTACAGTTACTCTTTCAGGCACAGTGGTTGAGGTTCGCAACCTACAAGATCAAATTAATGTTTCTGAACAACGCTTAGAGGAATATGAACAGCAGCAATCGAAACTACTACTCTGGCTGCAAGCACAGGAGGAAAAGTCAGCGGTGCTGTGGGAAAGACTAGAAGACCAGGAAAACAGAGCTAGGCACAATAACTTGCACATTATTGGCTTGCCAGAGGGGGTTGAGGGTCAGAATATGGAAAGATTTCTAAATGATTCTCTGCAAGTAATGTTGGGGGAGATGTGGAGGGGGCAAATGGATGTGGAGAGAGCGCATACGATAACAACCAGGAGGGACAGGAATCCTTCTTAGCCCAGGCCTATCATCGCCTACTTTCGTTGGTGTACTACCAAGAAAAAATACTAAGAGCTGCACAGGACATAGGGGAAATATGATGGTAGGAGACCCCGGTCTCATTCTACAGGGACTTTGCCAATGAGACAGCCAATAAGAGAAGGGCCTTCACCCCACTTAAGAAATTCTTGTACAACTTCAACTTTAACTTTACATTCAAAGGGCTCACTAAATTTACTCATGGCAAAGGATGGGAGGGAATTGCTAGCTGAACATCTGATGGCTGTGGAGAAACAGGTAGCAAAATTTTGGCCTGATCTACCTCTCCCTACTATATATCCCAGGAGGCTCTGTGATCCCAACATGCCGAAAGGGAACCTTGAGGGCAGGAGCAGACAGTTGGAGTGCAGCATTGCATAAGGATGTCCGGCACCCCAAAATGTTCCCCCTGTAACCAAGGGCCCTCCTGACTGCCTTAGGCTGAGATCTGGTATAGCTCCACCCTCCCAAGCCAAAGATAATCCATCTCTGCCTCCACGGGCCATGTCGCCTTATATCAGACAGCGTCAGAGAGCTAGAAGTGAGAACCGTCTGCCTCAGGATGCATCCATGATAGCCCCTCCAGTAAAAATGTCTAGGGAAGACAGAACGTCTCCTCCTCCTCCTAGTGCTCATTCTGTAGGTGTGGAGTCTCTGGAAATGGACACTTGCACAGGCTTTGACTGTTCTGACATCTCAGAGGACTCGCTAGTTGAAACAGTGGACAATTTGATGCCAGTTAGGCCTGAGCTGATCTCATATGCTGCTGAGGTGACCAGGGATACTGTCAAGGTTGGGTCTGCTCCTGTTTTGAGAGCAGATCATGTGAAAAATGTTCCTGGCTGAATCTATACTACGTATTGGTTTAAGTTATGGTGGCTGGTTACTATAATTTAGCTATTTGGTGGGCTTAGGTAGTCTTTTTCTTGTGCCTATACCCAGGAAAGTAACTGGGTGGCAGTTTTCTAAAGTCTCTGTTACCCTAATCAAGGTAGCATAAGCAGCCATGTCCACATTCCAGCATATAAATATATATATATTTTTTTTTGATGGTGCTGGTTAGACCTTCACTAGCAGTTTTATAAAAGTGAGTGTACAGGGGGGCAGTATGTGGTAGCTTCTGTATTCCGGGGTATAAATGCTGGGTTGGTTTTGGGACCTCTATATTGTAGGCAAGGCAATTGCCTTCACTTTTCCTTTCCTTTCCCTGAGCCCCTACCTCTTACTCCTGGGGTTCCCTCTCAGGGTCCCCCTCCCCCTTCCCTGCCCTGCACCCTTCCTTCCCCATGGGTCGGATGCCCGACCTCAAGTATGCTACAGCCTCAGAGGACTTGAATCCACGTGGTTCCAATCCCTCCTAAACATCAGGATCTGAGAGTTTGTGAAGCCGAGGCTAAAGCTTTAGGCTAGCCTCTTTCACTGGTAGCCTTGATCCAATAGCACTGCTGTGCAAGGTTACACTACTATTGGGTAGATTTAGTTAGCAGAGTGGTTTTATAGTTAACTGTGATTTATTTCCACCTCTGCTTCTTAAGTGTTATTGTATACACTGTTTGTACTTGGTCATAATCTCTGTTGTATGTTTGTTCCACTGCAGCTTCTCCAGTGAGACGTGTATCTCCCTCTGTCTCCTGAGTTTCTTCTCCTTCTCATCTGGCAGTCAAGGCTAACGCAGGGACTCTTGGGTCAGTTTGGGTGGTGAGTTATATCCAAGGTGCAAACTTTGAAATTTCAGAAAGTACACCCCTTCTGTTATTAGAATGTCCTCAGACCCCACTATAGCTTCGATCAATCACACTAATTCCCCAACCATGGTGGTATCTTGGAATGTTAATTGGTTGAATCATCCCATTAAATGAACCAAGGTGCTCCAGCACCTCCGGTTGTTGCACACAGATATTGCCCTGCTCCAAGAAATCCATCTCTTAAACAAGCTGGTTCCATGGTTAAAGAAGTCTTGGGTGGGTACTGTCTGTGCCAGCTCAGCTACCTCCAAGACTAGAGGGGTAGCCATCCTTATCCGGCGTGCGTCGAGCTGGATGGTGGAGGAATCCAAACACTATCCACAAGGCATATGGGTCATTGCCAAACTATCCTCCCCTGGGGAGAAATTTATTATTTGCAACCTGTTTGCCCCTAACACTGATCACACAGAATTTTTTCCCTCAGTTAGTCAGGCTATCTCATTGGTATCCGGGGCTGATGGCGCCCTTCCTCTAATAGTGGGTGGAGACTACAATATGGTACTTGATGTGTTTCTGGACAAGTCGAGGCCCACCCCTCAGGCTAAGTCTAAGGCCAGTTTGGTTCTTCATGAATTACAAGAGGAATGGGGTTTAATAGACCTCTGGCATAGAGACAATCCCTTCAGACGGGACTATACCTTTTATTCTTAGGTACATTCCACATATAGTCAGATAGACCTTTTTCTGGCCAACTCAGCAGCTACCCAAAATGTCCTTAAAACCGATCATGGCCCAGTAATTACGTCTTATACAGTAGGGGGTCAGTCCAAAAAAGTCACTCGGTGGCGATGTAATCCTGTGTTATTAAAGGACCCGGAGTTTCTCAAAACAATTTCCCAAACTACCAAGGAGTACTTCACCATCAATGCAAATTGCGGGGTCAGTGCTGGCACGGTCTGGGAAGTGTTTAAAGCAGTCCTCAGAGGCTGCATAATTGCCTTCTCGGCCACTAAAAATAAAATGCGCAAAGCTAAGTTAACTGAATGGCAAGCAGAGCTGGAAGGCCTAGAGTCCCATTTTAAACCTTCTCATGTCTTGCAGAGGTACAATTCCCTTATTCGACGTATTGTGGGTCTTAAGTACCAAATTAATGTCATGCTTAATCAAAATTCCAAGTGGATTTTACTGCGATCAAAACATGCATACTGGGATGGGGGTGAAAAAGTGTGGCAGACTGCTGGCATTTCATCTTCAGAAACAACAGGCTGCCACGTGTATCCATGCTCTCCACAACACAGCCAGCAAGACTGTACATACCCCTCAAGACATTAACGACACCATGAAGGCGTATTACCAGTTATTATATAAGTCACAGTCTAATCTCTCCTCGACATCCATTGAACAGGAGTTGGATAAATTTTGCCAACAATTTGAAGTACTGGGTCTTACCCCGACACAGGTATCTACACTAGATGCCCCCCTAGAGCCAACCGAGATACAACAAGCTTTGTTTCAAATGGCCAAAGGAAAGGCCCCCGGACCGGATGGCATGACGGTTGAGCTATATCAAGCAGTGGCACAGGATATATCTTAACCATTTCTTCTAGCTCTTCAGAAGGCACATTTAAAAGGTATATTCCCCCCATCTATGATAGAGGCCCTCGTTACGCTTTTACCGAAAAAGTTTAATGACCCTCTAGATTGTGCAAATTTCCCGCCGATATTGTTACTTTCGGTAGATACAAAGATCTTGGCCAAGATCCTAGCCACCAGGATGCTTGAGGTGCTCCCGACCATCATCCACCCTGCCCAGGTTAGGTTCATGAAGGGCAAATCGAGGTCAGACAATATAAGGCTTCTCCTTAATTTAAAATTAATAGCTTCCTGTTCTCGGGTCCCAATAGCCGCATTGACAATAGATTTTACTAAAGCCTTTGACTCCGTAGAGTGGCAATACTTGTATCAAATATTAAAAAGATATGGCTTTGGTCCGGTGTTTTGCCAGTGGGTGTCAACACTCTATGGATCTCCAATGGCTAGGATTTTGACCAACACGACCATCTCTAGGCCTTTTCCACTACATGGGGGTAACAGGCAGGGATGCCCCCATCCCCTCTTCTTTTTTTGGTAGCATTAGACCCCCTCATTCAGTTGTTTATCACGTTGAAAGAAATCACGGGTATTGAGGTAGCGTGGGAATCTTACTTGGTAGAGGCGTGTGCCGGCGATTTGTTGCTAACCTTGTCTCATCCAGAGCAGGCAATACAGCATATCCTGCCCTTATTACAGACATTTTCAACACTATCAGGACTCTGTGTAAATAAGAGGAAAACACTCCTGGCCCCACTAAATTCAGTATGCACTAAAAACTGCTTACAGGGAACTGAGCTTCTCTGGGCAATCAAAGGCTTTTCATATCTTGGCATAACCATCCCTTTCAAATGGTCTGACCTAGAGCTAGCCAATGTCTCGCTGCTTTTGTCCCAAATGTCTGCAGAAATAGAGAGATGGAAAAGGCTTCAGTTATCACTACCTGGTAAGATAGCAACGGTCCATCTGCTTTTATTGCCATGATTCATGTACATTTTTAAGAATCTCCCAATACATCTGTCGCCTAAACTCTTTGCTTCAGTTGAAGCTCAGTATGGGAAATCCCCTAGATGGAATAAGAGCAAATTGAGAGCACATTGGTCCAAAGGGGGGCTGGGCTCTCCCTGGTTCCAAGGGTATCACTTGGCTTGTACCGCTGCTATGGCTACTAAGTGGTTTGTCCCCAGTCCAATACCTCTCCTACTTTGGGTCCAACTAGAATCTGACCTAGTGGCTGATACAAACTTGCATTTGCTATTACACCCTCAGAGTTGGAACCTGCTTACATTTCCTGGAACCGGCTTACATTTCCTCCCTTAATAGCAGAAACCAAACAGGCGTGGCATTCGCTTATGACACTAGCCCACACACTCCGGGATGCCCAAGCACCTCCATGGCTCTATACTCCTTTATGGCATAATCAGGCCCTGGCAATTGGCAAAACTCCCATACACTGGCCCATGTGGGAATCCCAAGGCATCCGACACATACAGGATCTTTGCATTCCTGGCTCATCTGTATTGATGTCATTTGAACAAGTCCAGCATAAATTTAACCTTCCGAGAAATGACCTTTGGAAATTTCTCCAAATATGGAGTGCTATATTAGCCAATAAGGCTCATATGCGTGCAGATTCCAAATGGAACTGACTAACTCATAGGCACAAGTCCCCTGCATCTGGAGGGCTCATTTGTAGATTTTATAAGACATGGCAAGATGCCCAGGCAGATCCCTCAGATGCTTGCCAGCTAAAATGGATGGCTATAATGAATACTCATATAGCCGAGGATTCCTGGAAGTGTTACATCTGAGAGTGTCACCATTCCTATATGGACACCAAGAGTCGGTTGTTGCAGATGAAGATTTTGCTGCTTTGATATCGGACACCTGCATCCTTATATTCCCATGGCCTTATAAAAAATTCTGACTGCTGGCGATGCCAAAAGGCAGGGGTGCGTTTACTAAATATTTTATGGACATGCCCGCTGCTTTTACAATTCTGGGCATTTATAACTCAGGACTGCTCTATAGTGCTGGGCCTCCGGGTTAACCTCTCTTATCCCAAACTCCTTTTGGGTGATAGCACCTCCCTGGATATTTTAACTCGACTCCAGAAACAGTGGGTTGTACTGTCACTCATGGAGGATAAATGACTTATACTTCTGTGCTGGTGCAAAGTTACTCCTCCGACTCGCACACAATGGCATGAGGCACTGGCTAGATTAGCCACACTAGAACACCTCTCCTGCACTCACCTAGGTCGTATGGACCACTATACTGCCAGATGGGAAGCCTATCTTCAATCTTCTCTCTGTAAAACTTCAAACTTGGGTGATAACTCTCCCTTTTGAATATGTGATATTTTATTACATTGCACTATTAGTCTGATTTCTATTTGTCTTTAACATTTAAATATAGTGGAACGTTATCCTAGTATATTCGGTAGCCACTTTGGATTAAGCTGTACTTTAGGATAATCTATATGTGAATACCTTGTAGCTGGGTTTTGGCAAAAACTTTTTCATATTTGCATGGCAATGTAATAGCTGTTGGCTGAACATAGCTGCATATGGAATATGTTACTTACTTATGGCCATGTTTGTATGTGACATTATAACTGTGTGTGGATTAGAATAAAAAATAAAAATTATTCTAAGATAAAAAAAGGACATAGTCCTGTCCCTAGTGGACTATGGCTTGCCCATCTATGCTGCAGCTGATAACACCGCCTTCTCTAAAATCCAGCTCTCCATCAATAAGGCCTGTAATCTCCTGACCAGAGCCTCCAGCTGTATCCACACCTGCCTGCTCTATTCCTCCACCAACCTGCTCAACTTTGAGGAATGTCTGCAGTATCAGACCTGCCTTCTTGCTAAGAAATCCCTGCTCGGACTCTCCCCCCCCAGGAGTCTCTGCCTCCCTACCACGGTCATCCTCATCCGCTTCCACCCATAACTCTGTTAAAGCCACCTTCAAAGTGTCCAGACCCAAAACCTCCCTCGCCCTGAGTTCCTTCTTTTATCGAGCCCCCACCTGGTTCAACTCCCTTCCTACCTGCATCACCAACACTGCCAAACTTGGTTCCTTCAAAACTGCTCTCCGGAACCATCTCTTTAATGTCCACTGCTGTAGGTGCAACTAACCCTGCCCCCCACCCCATATTTCTGCAGGACCTTTCCCTGCCTGGCCCTCCTAATCTCGACAAGGTCCCCTGACTGCTGATCCATCTTTCCCCCTAACCCTTTTTACCTACCTCCTTAGGTTTATACAAGGATGTTTTCCACTGCAACTCCAGAGAAATTGTACATCTTTAATTGTAAATGTGTATTTTATACCAACATGTAACTAAGTGTATTCTGTGTTCAATGTCTGCACCTGTAATGTTGTCCAATGTTGTATCTGCACAATGTTCTATTGTCTTGCCCTCCCTGTGATGAGGTGCCTTTGTAAATGAGTCCCTGACTCAAAGGTTGTAAATCTGACTTGTTCAAATAAATAAAAAAATAAATAATCAAAGGCATGCTTGACCAAGACATAGTCGAAGAATCTACAAGCCCCTGGGGTGCACCCTGCTTGCTGGTGGTAAAAAAGGACAAAGGGTATTGTTTTGTGGTAGACTACAGAAAACTCAATGCCTACACGGTGCAGGATGCTCATCCCTTGCCTACAACTGAAGAGGCTTTAGAGAGTCTTGGTGCTGCCAGTCCTACTTACTTCACCACTCTAGACCTTCAGAGTGGGTTCTACCAAGTTTCAATTGATCCAGCTTCTCATCCATACACAGCATGGCACTGCCACTTGGGACTTTTCCAGTTCAAATGTCTGCCTATGGGTCTTCAGAACAGTCCAGCCACATTTCAATGTGTTATGGAAGCCATACTATGTGGGTTGTCTTGGAAATCTTGCCTAGTCTACCTAGATGTGATTGTCTTCAGCAGAACTTTGCCAGAGCACTTCCAACATCTCCAAGAAGTGTTTGAATGTCTCAGACAAGCCAATCTCAAGCTTCGCCCAGAAAAGTGTTGTTTTGCGCAGCATCAAATTCATTACCTGGGACATGTGGTCAGTTCTCAAGGCATCTCTCCAGAACCAGACAAGCTCTCAGCAGTCAAAGACTATCCAGAGCTTAACAATCTCAAAGACCTTCAAGCTTTCCTGGGCTTGTTTGGCTACTAGCGAAGGTTCATTTGCAACTATGCCAAGATTGCAGCTCCACTGTATGCCCTCACCAAAAAGGGATGTGACTATAATTGGACTTCTGAATGTAAAGAGGCCTTTGACACCTTAAAACAAAAACTAATCTCTTCACCAGTATTGGCCTACCCAAGGTTTGACCAACCATTCAATCTCTACTCAGATGCTAGTTCCTTTGCAGTGGGCACTGTGCTCTGTCAAATTCAAGATGGAACAGAATGAGTTGTTGTTATCCCTCTGTACAGACAGTTGGTGAGACCCCATCTGGAGTAGTGTGTACAGTTCTGGAGACTCCATCTCCTCAAAGACATAGACAGAATGGAGGCTGTCCAGAGGAGGGCAACCAAAATGGTGCAGGGTCTGCACCAGAAGACATACAAAGAAAGACTAAAGGAGCTTAATATGTATACCCTTGAGGAAAGAAGGGAGAGAGGGGACATGATAGAAACTTTCAAGTACCTCAAGGGAATCAACAAAATCCAAGAGGGTAGCAGCTTTCAGAAAAAGAGATGTGCAAAAACAAGGGGGCACAATTTAAAGATAGAGGGGATGGCTCAGAGGTAATGTGAGGAAGTATTTTTTCACAGAGAGGGTTGTGGATGCATGGAACAGCCTCCCTGAGGAGGTCATAGAGTCAAGAACAGTGGGGGAATTCAAGAATGAATGGGACAGACAAAAGGCAGTCCTAGTGGGGGGTAGGAGGAAGTAAGCTGTTGGTTAACTAGAATCTGCAGCTTATCTGTTAGGTAGGAAAATGGGCAGACTAGGTGGGCCAAGCAGTCCTTATCTGCCATCAAATTCTATGTTTCTATGTTTCTATGAGTTGCCTCCTATGCTGGGTGCTCACTTTCCTCAGCTGAGCAGAACTATGGCATCACAGAGAAAGAATGTCTAGCTTTGGTATTTGCCATGACAACATTCGACTGCTGCCTTCGCAACTCCTCCTTTAAAGTTATCGATGAACACTCTGCCCTCCGATGGTTATTTGAAATGAAGGAGCCAGTAGGCAGATTTTCCCGATGGATCGCCATGCTGCAATCCTACAACTTTGAAATTCAATACAGACCAGGTTTGGTTCACTCAAATGCTGATGGTGTAAGCCGGAGACAATATCCCTCTGCATCCTCCTCAACAGATGAAGAATCCTGCTTACAAGCTCTTCCCTTCCATGCCATGGATGTGCTTCCTGTGGACACTCCTACAGCACCTCAGGTTGCTTTGCTGCTCCCTACTGCTTCTACAGAGAGACACACAACTCCTCAGTTACTGCAAGCAGCTGAAGAGCTTCTCATCTCCTCTACATCTGATTTATCCCTGGCGACTGTTAAAATGCAACAAATAACTGACACTCAATTTACAGACATAATCTCCTACTTAGAGTCTGGAACCTTACCACAACAAAAGAAACATCGACAAGATGTACTTTCCTTTGCTCCGCAGTACTTCCTCAATGACGGTGTGCTCTTTCACATTTGGACCAAGGAAGGCAAGGATCATCACATGGATAGAACTCATGTACAGCGAGTTGTGCCAGCCTCTCTCATCCCTGAAGTTCTTCTCTCCACTCATGCTTCTCCACTTTCAGAAGGTCATATGGGAATACACAGAACTCTGGAAAAGACAAGGCTTCACTTCTTCTGGCCACACATGAACAGGGACATTGTCCAGTTCGTAAAATCCTGCCAGCCCTGCTCCCAAAGAAAGCCTCCTGCCAAACCAACAAAGGCACACATCATCCCAATGCCTGTAGCCACTGAACTATTCCAGAGAGTCAGCACTGACATTCTTGGGCCCTTACCAACATGCTTTGACTCTGGCAACAAATACATCCCCGTCTTTGTGGACTACCTGACAAAGTATTTGGAACTCATTCCCCTAAGAGACATTAAAGCTGCCACTGTGGCAAGTGCCTTTCTCACTACAGTCATTTATCATCATCGTACCTACATTCAGATAGAGGCACTAACTACCTGCCCACCATTGTTCGAGAAACTTGCAAACTTCTCGACATAAAAAAGACACATACCACAAGTTACCATCCATAATGTAATGGACAGAGTGAAAGAATGATGTCTACCATTCTTGGCACACTCTCCAAGTATCTAGATGAGACTCATGACACCTGGGACCGTTTTGTTCCCTTTGTGCAGTTTGCATACAATACCAGCCCTTGTGTCAACAGGACAGAATACACTCTCTTCTTAGTCCATGGACGTCACCCAAGAACTCCACTGGACAGGGATCTCTCACTGCTAGAGGTGCCTAAGTCAGCTTCTTCTTTCATTATCCCTCTTCTGGAACAGCTGGAACTTGCCCAATGAGTTGCAATTACCACGTTGGGCCAGAGAAAATCGGTAATGAAAAAAATGTCTGCAGCCAAGGCACATGAGCCTTCATTCTCTGTTGGGGATATTGTTTATTTGTACAGACCTGTTCTTGTTCCGTGCACCACCAAGAAACTGCTTTGCCCCTGGACTAGTCCCTTCTACATCATAGAAAAGCTTTCTCCGGTCCATGTTCGTCTGCGACGCAAGTCAGATGGCAAGCTGGTACACAACAAAGTCCAAATAAACTGACTAAAGCATGGGTACCTGAATAACAACCTTCCAGATGACCCCAGTTCTCCCAGAAATTAAGCTGCCCTTGAGCCTGCCATCCTCTCTGAAGCTGAGATCCCTCCGGACAACTTGCATCTAGTTCCTACAGCTCTTCCCACTCCTGACACTCTCCAGATGGATTGCATTGTACCAGATGATTTGCCTGGGACTTCCTCTTCTTCTCAACCTTCTTCTTCTCAGGACTCTCTTCTACACACCACAGTGTACCAGATCGAGAAGATCTTAAGGAAGAAGTTTGTCAATGGATCCTGGACTTACAGAGTAAAGTGGTGTGGATTCGATAGTGGGCAGAACTCCTGGGTCGCTTTTAATGACCTGACCCCCTCCTGTCAGGAACTAGTGTAATCCATGCATGTCTCCATTCCCACTGACTGGAAAAGTCAATGGAGGTCTTGAACTTTTGTTACCGGACTCAGTGTGTTTTGGGACTGAATTTTCTTTCTCTGGTGATAGTCTCTGTGTTTAATTATTTTGCAGTAAATGTTCTTGTACCTATCTTATGCAACTGTTTCTATGGTTCTATTTACCTGCATTAAAGCTTTTTCACTTTAGGAATGTTTCTTTACATAGACAGTCCATGTGTTTGTTATGCAACTGTTATTAATGTGTGAGCCTGCATTCTGGATATCCTCCTGCTGCTACCCTTCCCTCTCTTCCCTTTTTCTTCCCCCACACCTTAGTGCTTGTGGCATGACCAAGTCTCAAGTACTATTGTGCTCCCCCCCCCGGTGCTACTCTGACTGGTCCCCAGTGTAGTCCAGGTTCTTTCCTCCCCCCCCCCACAGTGGAGTACTGTTCTGTTTTGTGAAATCTAATGCCTTGTAATGCATGAAAAAATGTTTTGCCTTTAAAAACTTACTTAAAAATATTTCTTAGAAATGTATAGATTTATTGCTTGTTCGAGTGGTGCTCACATTCACTGTTCCAGTGGTGATGTGAAGCACACATTAAGCATGGGGCTTAATGTTAAGCTGCCGCCCCTTTAAGAGCACTTAGAACTTGCATGTAACAATTTGTTGCACTGCCTGGCAGTGTCATGTATGCCTGTCAGTCAGAGTATTTGTCAGTCTAGAGCTTGTTCTCATGAAGAAAACATCTGCAGTACAGCAAATAAACCTGCCTTATTCTTTATTTTATGCGTCCGACTAGTTATTTGCACAGTCCATATGGGGTCCTCACGAACAGCACCAGCAGCAACCGAAGGGTCTGGCAGACAACAGAGAAGGTAAGGGGTCTTTTAGTGGTGGACCGAGTTCAGAAGCAGACTCGGGTCACTGGGTGTCAGCTGGGGAGGAGAGGACCGAGCATTTGGTAGACTGCTCTCGTCTCCTGGGTTAGTGGGTTTGTGCACCACACAGCACTAGCAACTCCCAGTGGAGACTGGGAGCAATGCAGCTGGTGAGGGCATGCTAAGGGGTTATGGAGGTGTTGGCAGACATCCTGCAGGAGGATGTGGGAGTGCGCCCATCTTGTGCCGGATGTCATTGCATGTCCGTGCCCCCGGGATCATAAACAAGTAAAATAGAGCTGGCACCCAGGAAGGTGAAGGCAGGTCCTGTGGTTGGTCCCCATGCTCAATGCCAGATCTGCCCCAGATGGCTTCCAGATCTCCTCCTCCTCACTTCAACCACCCATTAGATTGTACACAGAGCATTGGTAGGAGTTGGTGGTCCCACCTCAGGGGCTTCAGAGCCATGGGATTGGTAGTTCTGAAACATGAAGCAGGGGCATATCCCAGGATGGAGGCTCAGTCTGGAAGGGGATCTCCAGGCAGAGCGGGAGTTGGCCGGTTCCCGTATCCATGTTGGAGAGGGTCCTAAGGGGCCAGTGAGAGGAGGATAAAGAAAGTTAAGAAAAAAAAAAGCAAAAACAATTTGCTGCTGGTCTCCTGAGCACACCTTGCACATTAGGATCTCAGTTTTTCTCCTGAACCTCTGTTCATGCATGCACGGCAGAACTAGTAAGGAGTGCTTCAGCATTTGCATGTCCCCAAGGGGCCTGGGAGACATTCTTCAGTTTCGGAGGTACTTGGGGATGCTGTCTGAGGTAGTTTAGTGTGACCCAGCTCATGGTGGAGCCACAGCTTGTACTATAAGAATGATGAGGTGTTCAGTTTTTTTAAAAGGATTGTGTTTGGGGGGCAGTTAAAGTGGATGATGGTGCTGAGTGGAGCAGACGGGCAGTGATCCGGTGACCACACCACCACTACTGCCACTACGACCACCAACACTAAGAAATAAAAAGAGAGAAAGAGGCAGATAGCAAGAGAGGGAGACAGAGAGAGAGAGAGAGAGAGAGGAGACAGAGATAGATGCAGAGAGAGAGAACATAAGTGGTTGATCACAAACAGAACCAGTCCCCCCCCCCCCCCCAAAAAAAAAAACAAGAGAAAAAGAGAAAGAAGGAGAAAGTGAAAAACATTTTCAGTACAGCTTGGAGAGAACAGACATTGGCACACACACTCCTTTTGTTATAAGCCTTCAGACACCCCATCCCTTACATAAAGAGAGAGAGAGAGAGAGAGATGAATCAAAAGACACACACACACACACACACACACACACACACACACACAGTGTTAGGTAAGTTACTCTTTCTATTACTTTTGGAAACGTGTTCCAGAAAGCTCTGTGCAGTCACTAGTAAGGATGGAGAAGTACTAGAAAAGGTAATACACCTTACCGTTACAATTACTTATGTCTTTTTATACAAAGAAATACATAACTGTAACTGATTACATTTATTTGAAAGTAACTAGTAACTAAACTATTACTTTCAAAAATGTAATCTGTTATTATTATTATTATTTTGTATTGTTTTTAATATAAAAAGAAGCTAACTATAATTGTAGGTGTATTGCTTTTCTAGTACTCTCCATCCTTGCTAGTGACTGCACAGAGCTACCTGGAACAAGTTTCCAAATGTAATAGAAAGTAATAGAAAAAGTAACTTACCCAACACTGCACACACACACACACACACACACACACACACACTCTCTCTCTCTCTCTCTCTCTCTCATATAGAGACTGGCAGTGGTAACTGGCCACTAAAGGAAAGAACCCAGCAGATGTATACCTGCACCTACCTGCTGGTGGCAATATTGAACTGAACAAAACACTGATATAGATCCTGAATGTCTGATGACAGGAGCAGCTGAGCTGAGAGGGACAGTTAATTAGATGAATGCCAGTAAAGTTGAGTAAATGTAAAGTAAATCTTTATTTATATAGTGTCTTTCCAGAACCAAGGCGTTTCACAGTTAAAATACAACATACAAATATAAAATTTACACTAAACGATAAATACATCAATAAATTAATATTTGTCCGGCTAGGCTAAATTAAAAGGATAGCATTCAGCTCAGTTTTAAATCCTTCAATGATCAGGCATTCTCTTAGCCAATGAGGTAGAGAATTCCAACGGGTAGGGGCCGCAAAAGAAAAAGCACGGACACCAGATGTTTTTAAACAAACCCTGGTAATCTCTAGCAATCCCTCATCAGCAGATCGGAGAGGATGGAGGAAGCAGTAGGGAGTCATGAGATCTTGCAGGTGGCTGGGTCCCTGTTTGTGTAGGGCTTTAAAGGTTAGCAAGCCAACCTTAAAGGTGATCCACCACTGAACAGGCAGCCAGTGCAGTCCACACAGCACAGGTGTAATATGACTGGCTCTAGATGTACCAGTCAAAAGCCTGGCCACAGCGTTCTTCACTAGCTGCAAGTGGTGGATATCAGCCCCAGGAAGCCTTAGGTAGAGGGCATTGCAGTAGTCAAGGTGGGTGGTGATGAAGGCGCAGACCAATGTTGGCAGATCATCCGGAGGAACCAGGTGTTTCACCCAGCGGATATTCCTCAAATGGTAGAATGAAGATTTTACAATGGCCGACACCTGAGATTTCAGGGTCTAGCCATCATCAAAAATAGCACCCAGGTTATGCGCCCAGTCTGAGGTAGTGAGCTGAATGCCATCAAGCCATAAACCTGATGCCTGTCCATCTCCCAAACCCACCCCTGGACAACCCAGGTCCACTACCATCACTTCGGTCTTGTCCGGATTCAGTTTCAGCCAGCTAGTGCTTATCCAGTCCTTGATCTGAGTGAGACAGTTGTTTAGCACAGAGTCTACATCAACCTGCCCAGGTAAAAAGGTCATGTACAGTTAAGTATCATCTGCATAGCAGTGGAAACTCAAACCATATTGCCTGATGATATCTCATAATGGCAGCATATACACTACAACAACATAGGTGCCAATATGGAGCCCTGCAGCACCCTGCAGGACATGGGAAGGACATCGGAAGAATAAATTCCAGTGACCACCCTCTGAGACCTGTCCACAAGGAAGGACTGAAACCATTTGAGGACTGTACCAAACAGCCCACTAAGAAGCCACAAGCACTCCAAAAGCACACTATGGTCCACAGTGTAAAACGCTGTAGAGATCAAGAAGAACCAAGATGAGTTTTTTTCATCCTCCTGATGAGGTACATGTAGTGTGAAACTAGTCGAGCTTTGGAGCCTGTACTGCATGGGTGGCCTTGCAACTGTTTGCCTTAATAAACTCTTCACGTAGACCTGCGGTGCTGTTGTTTCTGTATTTTTGGATATTAGACTACTACTTGGCACGTGCGTGTGGAGCTGAGGTTTTCCCCTCTCATAATCTACTCCCTCTCCCAGGATATACTCAATGGGTCTGGTGGGCCGCACTTCCACATCATCAAGGCCCAGTTTAATCTGAAATATAATGGCTACAACATCGCCCCTAAGATCCAACCTAGGATGGTTAACCACAGAGAACCCTGACGGAACAGCAGAGGCCAATACAAGGCCTGCATTTTCATCCAGCCAGGTGTCGGTGATGCATGCCAGATCTGCTGTTCTAAAAGATCAGCTATATTAGCTGTCTTGTTCTTCATAGACCTGGCATTACATAACACCACCCGAGTAGGAAGGGTTGTCGAGGAAGACCTCAGCTCCTGCCCACTTACTCTGGAGCCTTTGGGTATGGGAACAAGACAGGAGATACCTTTTTCCTGGCTTCATTTTGCTCCAGGGCATCTCCTGATCCCCACTACCTCCATCTGCCAACCCCTTTCTCTTCCCCCACCAGGCCCAGTTCTCCCCCTCCAGGTCTCACCCTGGGCCTTTGATATTCTTCTCCAATAATTTGTCTCACCATCATCTCTTCAGACCAGAATTCTTGCAGTAACAGCACGCTACATTTTATTCCCTTACCCAATGATAGCCACCTCCACAGCCATCATGGGTACCATACTGTAGCAGGCAGGAGTGCTGATTCAAAAACCAGGGAAGGGAACCCCCAACGCTCACCCCAGAAGGCAGCCACCACTTGGCCAATATGGCAGCCATGGCCCTTGGCCTGAGGTCAACTCACCAGTAGACCTCCTGAGAAAACCTAGGGCCACCAGCAACAAACTGTCTGCTCTCCAGCAGACCTGAAACCGGCAACCCCGTCTGCAGACCCAGCACTCAGCGGCCACCACCAGGACAGGTCAGAGTAGACCCCCTCTCCCGATATCCTACCTGCCTCCAGAAAGTTCACTGGTCCTAAAGATGCCTCAGGAACTCCCAGGAAGCACAATAGTCCACCACTGAAGAAAACACGGATGATGTTCTGGTTAAAATCCAGCTACCAGAGAAGGACATGGAGCTGGGTACGACTGAGGCATCGTGAAGATACACGAGTACTGGCAGGCCTCTAAGCACCCCATTACAAATTCTTTCTTTTTGTAAAACCTATTTGCTGGCAGACAAAGTTAAAAACATAAACTTTGTAGATTACATTACAATATGCAGTACAGGAGCAGGAATAAAGGAGGGCAACAGCACCATAATGATTATGAGCAAAACATACAAAATTAGGAACTATCCCAGATCACTGTGTAGAAAGCATAAAGATCATACAACTTTACTTTATAAGTCCAGCACCACTTCTTCCAGTGCCCTCTCTAGTGGGCCCCTCATGGACTCATAAGTTTGTGTTCTATTTATCACTTTATATTGAGTTCTTTTGATTCTCATAATCTCAAGTAAGGCGTTGCACCAGCATACCATAGCCAGTGGATTGTCCACAGGCAAGGACTGTGCTAGAGTCCGCTTTCCAGTAGCCAGACCCAAAAATCAGAGAGGGTGTCAATAACACTGGTTATATGGCCCCCTGGGGCCATTCCCCGTAGCATTTGTTCTACTGTTCTTTCTTCCCAATTTATGCTATTGATAGACTAGGTGAAAGAAGGTCCCTTCTTCAACCACATATTTTGGACATGTGCTAGGTTTGGCTGGATCAATTTTGTGAGCTAGGACTACAGCAAGGTACTAACATACTAGCATACTAAAATGCCAGCAGAATAGGCCTAATGGTCTTTCTTGTCTGCTCGTTTGGTCAGCTCCCACCCTGGGAGCTAACCTTGCTGCTCCCTTCGTCCACTCTGGCTTCTGCCTTCCCAGTCCCAGATATTCCCACTGCACAGGACTTTGCATTCAGAACCCTTCCCCTGTACCTGTCCCACCCCCTCTTGAACCCCTCCACCGTCTCTGCCTCCACCAGCCCCCTGGGCAGCGCATTCCATGCTCCACCACCCTCTCAGTGAAGTAACACCTCCTCCTTTCTCTCCTGAATCCCTCCTGTCCAGCTTCCACCCATTCCTTCTAGTTGTCCCCCCTCCTTCCTTCGGAGCACCTTGACTGCTTCTCCCCTATTTAACCCCTTCATGTACTCGAAGACCTCTATCATGTCCCCTCCGCTCCCTTCTCTCTTCCAATGTGTACATATTTAGCTCTTTGACCTCTCCCCATAGGTCCTGTCCCCCACGCTCCAGATCATTTTGGTTGCCCTCCTCTGGACCCTCTCCAGGAGTTCAATGTCCCTCTTTAAGTGTGGCCTCCAAAACTGCATGCAGTACTCGAGGTGCGGCCTCACCAAGCAGTTATACAGGGGGAGTATCACTTCCCTCCTTCTGGAAGTGATCCCCCTAGCGATGCATCCCAGCATCCTGTTGGCCTTGGCCACTGCCCTCCTACAAGTCTCAGAGTTGTTCATCTTGACATCCACCACCACCCTCTGGTCCTCAGCCAATAGGACTTGTAGCATCCCAGGGTGTACTCTTGGCCCGAGTTCTGGCTCCCAGATGCAGTACCTGTATTTCCCTGCATTAAACCTCAGCTTCCACTTTCTAGACCACCTTTCCAGAGCCTCCAGGTCCCCCTGTAGGGTCACCCTCCCCTCCTCCCCATCCACCACCGACCCCAGTTTTGAGTCATCCACAAAGAGACTCATCTCACTCCTGATACCCTTCCTTATGTCAGAGACATAGGCATTGAACAGGAGGGGCCCAAAGACTGATCCCTGAGGGACTCCTCTAATGACCCTCCTTGGGAATGAGACTATCCTGCCAACCATGACCCTCTGGGTCCGGTCCTGGAGCCAATTGCCTATCCATCTGATCATCTGGTTCCCCACCCCCATTTCTTCCAGCTTATTCAACAGGCCCCCATGAAGAACACAGTCAAACGCCTTGCTGAAGTCAAGATAGAGGACGTCCATCGGTCTACGCAGATCCAAGGCTCTCGTCACCCAGTCATAGAACTCCTCAAGGTTTGACTGACATGATTTCAGGATGAATCCATGCCTCCATCATCCAGGCACCCCTAATTTTCCAGGTCCCCCCTAGCCTCTCCTTGACAATGCCCTCCATCAACTTGCCCACCATCGATGTCAGGCTGACTGGCCTGTAGTTCCCTGCCACCTCCCTTGATCCGCCCTTGTGGATAGGCACTATATGCGCCACCTTCCAGTCCTGGGGCACCCAACTTGTTCTCAGAGAGATGCTGAAAAGCTCTGCCAGGGGTTTCGCTAGGACATCCGCCAGTTCCTTCAGCACTCTGGGATGTAATTTATCTGGCCCCGGTGCTTTCTCCATCTTAAGGGACCTCAGGCTTCAGTCACTGTCTCTGCCATGATTTCCACCTCTGCTACCTCATTGCCTTGCCTTGCCTTCCTCCTCCTGCCAGTGATGGCCCATCCTCTTCCCCGACCCGATGATCGGCAAGGGTCCCCCCCCCTCAGTTTCACCATCTCCTCCCATGTATGATGCAGCCCCCCCATTTTCCTTGGTGAATACTGAGGCAAAGTACTCATTTAGTAGCTCAGCCTGCTCCCCCAGATCTCGTGCCCATCACTCCCCTGTTTTAATCCTTCTAATCTGCCCCTTCGCCCTTCATTTTTCCCCAATGTATCTAAAGAACCCCTTATTCCCTCTCCTAATTTCCCTGGCCAGGTTCTGCTCCTTCCTTGCCTTAGCCGCCATCACCACCCTAGTGGCCCTTCTGGCCATCAGCTAGTACTCCCCTCTATCCCTTTCACTCCTTGAGCACTTGAAATGTCTATAAGCCACCTTCTTTCCCTTCACCACCTCCTGAACCTCCCTAGTCCACCAGCAGGGTTTACAGGCCCTACCACATTTTCGTCTTACTCTTGCACAGGTGCTGGTAGCATCCTGCACCCCCCTCCTGATGATTTCTCACCTACTGTCAATGTCCATGTCTGGCCCAATCCCATCCAAATGCTTCTTAAGGATCGTTCCCATTTCCTTGATATCCGCCCCCCTGAAGTTGGTTACCTTCGACTTTGTGCAGCCTTCTACCCCTCCTAGGTCCAGGCAGAACCAGACAGTGGCATGGTCACTCCCTGCCAACGGGTCCCTTACCTCCAGGCCCCCAGTCTTGTCACTGTCTGCCAGGACCACATCCAGTATCTGCGCCTTCCTGGTTGGTTCCCCCACCTGCTGAGTTAGGAACACATCCTGAAAGACATCCAACAACCTCTGTTCCCTGGCCACCGAGGATGTCATAGTCTCCCAGTCTGTTCCTGCCATGTTTAAGTCCCCCAACACCACCACCCTTCCCCTGCCCAATTTGCAATGTCTCCCAACATCTGCCACCAGACTCTCCTCCAGCTCCTCCGTCAGAGCAGGGGGTCTATACACCACTCCCATTTTTACTCTTTTGCCCCCATTTGTTATCAAGGTGACCCAAATTGCCTCTACAGTTCCCTCTGCCTCCTCCACTCCTCCTATGCCAATGCAGATTTTGACTATTATTGCTACCCTTCCTCCCCTTCCCTCCCCCCTGTCCTTCCTGAACATGGTGTAACCCTCCAGGTTCAGGTCCCAGTCATGCTCTGCGGTGGCCCAGGTCTCAGTGACTGCTGCCCCATCCACCTCTCTCTCAGTTAGCATTACCTAGAGCTCAGGCATTTTATTGCCCAAGCTCCAGGCATTTAGCAGGACTACCTTCCACCCTTTCCGTATACTTCCATTTCCCCTGCTTGCATTCCCATGGGGATTCCATCTTCCCCCGGTCAGCACCTTACCAGTTGGCCTTTTCCCGCATTCCTCCAGCTCCCCAGAGGGGTGGAGACCAAGTCCCTCCTTTATAGGATCCCCCTCGACAGCCTTCTCTCCCATCCCTCCCTCTTCATAAGTTTAAACCCCACCTTTCACCAACGAACCCCTCTATTTTCAACTTAAAGATTTCCCTCCCCTCCAAATTGAGATGGAGCCTATCTCTAGCATATAGCCCCTTATCCTCCCAGGTCTTCCCCCAATTCCCCATCAACCCATACCCTCTGGCCCCACACCACTCCCTGAGCCACTGGTTTATCTCCATAATCTTCCTCTTGTGTTCCCCACTAGCCCTTGGCACTGGCAGGATTTCTGAGATGGAAATCTCACATCCTATGTCATGACAGACCCTGGCAAGCTCCCTGAGCCTTGCCTGGATCTCTAGCTCACTATTACCCTCAATGTCATCGGTACCCAGGTGGACCAGTATATCCGGGGAACCTCCACAACCCTTTGCCAGTTGATATACCTCATGCTTGGCCCTGTGCACCATTGTTAGTCCACGGAAGCATTTTGTTCTAACCGGGCAGGCTTCCTCCCTTCTATCCCATTTGATAACCATGATCATGGAATCAGCAAACAGGATCACTCTTCCTCCATTTCCCCCCTTCCATGTCCACCCCCCCAAGCTGGCTCCTTGCTCCTCCCCTATCTGGGTGCCCCTGACACCCCCCTCCTTAGTTACCCTGGCCACCCCTCCCTCTGATCTTATGCCTCCTCCTCCCGAGTATCCTTTTGTACCCCGCTATCCCCCCGTCGCTGCTCCTGACTGGTCCTTCCCCCCATCTGCTAAACTTGCCTGGCTCGTCCTCCCTTCCTTCCCATCTCCATTCAGCCCCTCCTTGCCTGTCATGCTCCCCTGGCATAAACCCTCAGCTGCCTTTACTGTATCCTCCTTGTACTTCTGGTCCTTCTCCTTGCCCTTTCCTCCCAACTGGTTCTTCTCCTTGCACTTTCCTTTCTCTACTACCCCCTCCTCCTCCTGCTCTGATCCACCGCTCCCCCATTTTCCCACGTTCCAAGTTCCCCCTTGTTCTTCCTGCTATCCAGCCCCTGCCTCCTGCCCTCCACTCCCTTTCCATCTCCAACCGCCCCTGTTATGGCTACATCACCTCCCTCATCCTCAAGCAGAAGAAGAGAATTGAAGCGGTTACTGAGATTAAGGTCTGATCCACCTCCCCTCCTTGCTTCTTTTTGTCCTGCCCCAGCCATCTGCCTACTTCGCTGAGAATGTCCTCTCTTTAGCCCCCCTCTGTGAGGATCCCCAGATACCTGTCTGCTTCCTTGGTAGTGTCCTCCTTTTGTGCCCCCCTCTGTCAGGGTCACTATGTGACCCCAGAGTACTCTCCTGCACTCCTTTGCCTATGCCCCCACCCCTAGTGCTTGGCGCAACCCCGTGGAAGAGCCCCTGCCCTATTCCCCAACCATACCTCCCCCCTCCCTCCAGCTGTATCCTAATCTCCTCAACCACCTCCCTAAGCTGTGCCAGCTGGTGGCACACTGAGCAACCACCAAACTTCCAAGCCCAGTCCAGTATCATGGTCGCCCCATACCCTGTGCATCCCACCACCCTCCCAAAGATGCTGGCCCTAATGACGTGTGGTCCCATCCCCCTCCAAGTCGGTTTCCTTCGGTGAACTACCAGGTTCCCCACTAGTCCAAGATACACCCCTACCCACTAATCAGGTCACCCACTAATCCTAGATACAGTCCCACAGTAAACAGTTACCCCCGTTACTAGGTGCAGTACTACACAGTAAACTTATAGGAGACATGTACAACTCCCTAAGCTCCTCTCTCTCTCAGCCCTTAAACCCAGACCCAGTGGATAGAACTACATGAGCTGCACCTGAAGCCTTTTCCTCTAATTGCAGGGCAGGTGTTCCCCTATAAATCAGCCTAGCTCTGGGGAGGGATGGGTGGGGAGGGTGGGACTAGGGCCACACCCGATTCTCACGAGTGTATCAGCCCCGTGACTGCCCCTCACTGCACCTTCAAGCACTACCAGCTAAGAAAATCTTTCAAGTCTACTTCCTCATAGCATCCAGCTAGAATCTTCTTTCCCCATTCACCTCTAACTGAAGATTGACTGAGCTGAGAGTCCCACCTTACTTTCAAACAGCACTAATCCCCTGTAATATGATGCCTGCACTTACAGACCAGACAGCAGCTTTTAAACACGCACATGCACACACACCAAATAGTCTGCTAGAAACAAACAGAAAACCAGCTAAGTAAATCTTTCAAGTCCACTTACTCTCACAGCCTCCTGCTTTTAAACACCCACAAACACCAAATTGTCTGCTGGAAACACACAGAAAACCAACTAAACCAAATCTTTCAAGTCTACTTACAGCATCCAGCTAGAAGCTTCTTTCCCCATTCACCTCTAACTGAAGACTGAATGAGTTGAGAGTCCCACCTTACTTTCAAACAGCACTAATCCCCTGTAATATGATGCCTGCACTTACAGTCCAGACAGCAGCTTTTAAACACACACACACACACACACAACAAATAGTCTGATAGAAACAAACAGAAAACCAGCAAAGAAATCTTTCAAGTCCACTTACTCTCACAGCCTCCTGCTTTTAAACACCCACAAACACCAATCTGTCTGCTGGAAACACACAGAAAACCAGCTAAGACAAATCTTTCAAGTCTACTTCCTCACGGCACCCAGTTAGAAGCTTCTTTCCCCATTCACTGTAACTGAAGGTACACTCTCTATGGGAAGTTCAATTGTGCTTGACATCATTTGTTGCTGGCAGAGCACTTATAAGTACTACTGGTTGATTCATCCCAATCTGACTGGAGCCAGTTTACCTTTCCCGTGTCATTTCGCAATTTTTCCTTGAGGGTTTTGAGGCAGTCTTCCTCATTCCCTACCAGGAGGGCATAGAAATGTTAGATGGGATGTATTGTTGAGAGTAGGCAGTTGACCATCTCTTCCACTGGTGACGACTGTGGGGGTTGTGTCAGTGACACCAGAAGCTGTTGGATTTTATGTCTCATCTGGAGGTAGGCAAAGAAATCCCCAGGTTTCAATTTGTATGTGTGTGCTAGAGTCGTAAAGGTGTGAAACTCTGGATAGCCCCAATTTAGTTGAGATTCCCAGCACCATCTTGTTTGTTTTGAGGATTCCAGACACTCCCACATTCCCTTTTTGATTCAGTTTCGGGGAATAAAACTTTTATGTGTTCTACTGGCTTGCATACAGTGAGCCAAGCTCAGGCTGTTGCCCTCATAAAAGGGTTAGGATCTTCTTAATCAGGTTTCCTCAATGATGAGGTCAGGAGCTCTGACAAGAAGGGCCCCCCGGCGGATCTTCTTCCACTGTTACCCATGCAGGGGCTTCAGCACTGTCAGACTGGATTCTTTTAAGAAGGCTAGCTGTGCAGCTAGGTAACAGGAAATAAGTTTGGTAGCCCTAGCCAACCCCCCCCTTCCTTGCTACTAGGTCATTGCAGAACTTTTTGTTTAACCCAGTTAACCTTGACTCTCTTACTGTGCTACAGAAAGGAGGTAAGGCACCAAGGGATGGAGGCAACAAGTTATTTGGGGAGATTGACTGGGAGTACCTTGAACATATATGGGAACTGTGGTAACAGGCATATTTTTACAGTTTTTCCCTTTCCCATAACTGTCATGGGCAAGGATGTCCACACCTTCAGCTGGCCCGGGAGTCCTGAGGGTTGAGGCGCTGGATGCCATGCCTCGCACCACGCTAGAGATCCGGGTTCAGGAATGAGCTTGGGTTGCCAGGGGTCAGCCGGGGAGGAGAGGATTGAGCGTCTGATGACAGCTCTCCTCTCCTGGGGGTAGAGTGGGTTGTACATCCCCAGCACTAGTGATGCCTAGTGGAGAATGGGTGTACTTAAGTCTGAGACCACATCAAGATGAGGTGAGGTGTCAGCGTACATCCTGCAAATGGGAGAGGGAGCACACCCATCTCATGCTAGATGTCACTGCATGTCCGTGCCTCCGAGAGGGGGGAGTTATATGCACAAACAAGGAAAAACCTTGCACCGCTGAGTAGATGATGGCACCTGGAATCCAGGCCCACTGCCGGATCCCACCCACCTGGTCTCCTGATTCTCTCTCTCTCTCTCTGTTCCTTGCCTTAGCTACAGCCAACTTGTCTTCTAGGAGTACCAAGAAGGAGTGGTGGCCCCACCTTGGGGGGTATAAGTCAAGGAGTTCTCACTGTCAGGTAGGTGAGAGGGTCAGAATACTGTGGGGGAGACTCGGGAAGGGGGGGTCACAGGAGGGCAGGAATAAGCCAGGATGCCTGAGGGAGTCTTGGTGGAGCAGCAACTGGAGGGAAAAATAAGTTAAAAAAAAAAAAGCATTTCTACACCTCACAGCCCTGCTTCATTTGGCAGAGTTTTGGATTATAATTTAATTTCTAACTGGAGGAAATTGTTCTTGGGAGGTGGACAGACAGATATTTATAGGAGTGGGCTGTTGTCAGGCTAGCCACCCCTACTTGAAGTGTGTGTGCTATTCCACCTAGCTGGAGCCATTTATGTTTTGACCAGTTCATTTTATGCCCTGAAAGTGAGCTTCATGTTTTGAAGATTTCTAGAAGTGCTGGGGCTGCTGCTTTGGGGTTCAGATGGACAATGCCAGATATCATCCACAAAGAGTTATATCTCATGGTGTTCCTCCTTAAATTGGAGTCCCACTATGGCTGGGTGCTGCCCAATTGCCACCAGCAGGGGATCAATGGTTAGGACATACAGTAGTGTGAATAAGGGGCACCCCTGATGGGTTCCTGCAGTGAGACTGAAGGGCCTGTGACGGGGCTTTAAAAGAGCACCAGTGCCTCTGAGCTTTGTATAGTGCTGGAACCTCTAATTTGATGCAGAGCTCCAGTCCATATTTCTCCAGGGGGGGAAACATGAACAGCCACTCAACCCAGTTGAAGGCCTTTTCAGCATCCAGGGCTAGAAGACCAGATTGAGTGACCCTCTCCTTTACCTAGTGCTACATCATGTTCAAGGAAAGAATGATGTTATTCCTTGCATTTCTCCCTTTCACAAAGCCCCCCTGATCATCATGAATCAACTGGGGGAGGAACCCTCCAGCCATCCAGCTAGGAGTTTTGCTACAATCTTTTAGTTGACATTCAGTAAGGATACTGGGCCATAGGAGCTTCACTGGGTAGGTTCCTTCCTGGGTTTGCATTGTACAGTGATGGTGACTAGATACTGTGACAGTTGGAGGATGTCTTTGTCTAGAGCCTCCAGCACCATTGCCTCCATTGGTTCCTGCAAGATTTCCCAGAAATGCTTGTAAAATTCAGCCCCTGCACTGGTGAGTCTCAGGAGAGAGGTCCCTTTGTTAGGGTCAGTAGTGCTGGGGGTAGTTTCAGTGGTGTAGAGAGCTGCAAAGTATTGTTTGAAAGCCTTCCGTATGTCCCCTTGATTGGTAGTAAAGGAGCCCTGGTTGAGGTTATCCAGGTGATGGCCCCATCTGCCTTCTTTTTTTTCAGCTGCTGAGACAGCCACTTCCCTTCCTTGTGCCCTTCAAAGTATGCAGTGGCTTGACATAGGAGTAGGTTTCTCTCAATTTTAGCAGTGTCCATGGGGTTTAGCCTGCCCTTTGCCAGTCTCGGCTCAAGCAGCATCTTTGAGGGGGCTGTTTGCATGTGATCTCTTTCTAGAAGGTTGATCTTTTCTAGAATGTCTTCCTCTTTTCCTGCTTCCTCCCTATTTTTATGCGAGGCATAAGACATGGACACCTTTCTCATGAAGGCTTTTTTTGCTTCCTACCTTACTGTGTCAGAGGTGTCGTCCCTCCAGTTGTGTAACAGAAAGTCTGCAATTGTCTCAGCCAGTTTTCTGGAAGACAGGATCCATGAGAAGCCTTGGGTCAAGTCTCCACCACCTAGCGGGGTGGTGAACAGTCACCCTGAGTTAGTGTGAGTACTAGTGGGGCATGATCCAAGCGGAGGATGGATCCGTACCAAGCCTGGGTCACCTGGGATAGCAGGATGGCCAAGACAAAAAAACATGTCCAGACATGTGTAAACATCATGGACATGTGAATAGGAGAATTGGAGAATTCTCTCACTTCAGGATGAAGAAAATGCCAAACCTCATACATCGCTCGTTCTGAGGCCATTTGGCATAGAACAATAGTCCCCTTAGGCAGGGTATGGGATGGGGAAGGATCCTCTTAATATTAGGAGAGGAAGCAAATTCTGTAACAATGACTGAAAGTCTATGGAAGGATTCTGGACTTTTAAAAATGTGACCCATAAAGTGATGCCACTGTGTGTCTCTCCCCTCCCCCCGACCTTAACCACTTATATCAAATACCTTCCCTGGGGATCATCAGATCATTAAGTTATCTTGGTCTGGATCCCTGGACCAAACCAGACTGCCATCCCCCTTGTTTTGGTGGTGAAACAGGCCACTCACAGCTGGCCTCCCCATGACTTTCCAAGTTTCTCAACCTCAGGAGGTATCATGCATGCTTCCTTTTTATGCATTAGTAGTGTGTTTCCCTTCTGCTTTTTAATTTGAAAATTTGCATTTGATAACAGTCTTTTATCACTTACTTTCCAACTTAGAAAGTTTAACTCTGTCCCTGTTTAATTAGCTAGTGTAACGATGCCAAACATCTGCTGGTACATGACACCTTCCACCCCCTGCATGAAATACTGGCTGTCTTGATTTTGCCTAATGTCTAGAACAGTCAATTCAGACTCTGTAAAGTTCCTTAACAAGAGTTCAACCCCCACTTGCTGCCTGAGACACAGACGTAGTTGTACAGTACAGGTAAAGTACCACCCCCCATCTTCCTTTGCGAGCAACTGACTCCAGCCTCAGTTCATTGGAAGAGTTGTTTCCCTATATTACCCAACTGGGCAGCATGCTCAAACCCAGAGCAAAATCAACCAGCTCAGTTCCCATATGCACCCCCCTCTCCATCCTGGAACCCCTTGGAGTTCACAATTCTTTTCATGGAAAGAGCTGGGTGCAGTTCTATCTCCATTCATAAGGAAAAACACAATATAAAGCAAAGCAAAAAAGCTAGCACCTGTCATGGAGTTAGCACAATTGAAGTTTATTTAATCAGAACGTGCATAAGTGTTGTTAGTGCAGATACACTCACTTTACAGAAGTAGCAGCACTAGGGGGAAACTGTTAACATGCAAAGGGCCTGGCCAGTTTCGCTCAAGACTTCTTCCAATGAAATCTGTATGTTGCTACCAACCACCCTTAAATAATAAGTCCCTTAAAGTGGTATTACAGTGAAGAAAGGCAAATATAGAACTAACAACACACAGGAAATTTAAACATTGTAAGCAACCCTTAAGCTGATTGTTGGATCAAATTTGATAAACTGCAGTTCATAGCAGTACATTTTTAATTACGAGTCTTGTAAACACATGGATGAGAATAAAGCTGCAATCCAACTGGAGCTGTCTCCTGTTACAAAGGGCATCTTAAAAATAAAAGAGAGGATATAAACTAATATATAATACAAATAGATACAGGATCAAATATCTCAGAACATGTTAATGTTGAGGGAGAAAAGAGATGTATTCTTTTTTTCTATGCTGTTTTCCACTCCTTCCAGATGGTCCCACTCTGCCCTAGCCACCCCAAGCTAGCACCTTGACATCCACCTGGACTTACCTGCCAGCTGGTACCCGCAGGGCTTCCCCATCCCCCAACAGGGGTGACAGAGTGACAGGATTCCCAATCCTCATCGGGAACTGAATTTATTATTCCTGGCTGGTGAAGTCAGCTAGTTGGATGTGAGGAATGTGGGTGTCAAAGTGCCATCCTGCCAGTGGTAGGAGTTTTTCCTTGTTTTTACCCACCGAGTAGCATGCTGTGCAATGACACCATGATATGTGCCATGCACTACTGCATGCCTCATGTCCATGCCTGTTCTGCCCCTATTGCCTTCTAGGCAGGCCCAGCTGTCTTTCGCCTAGCTGCCACTAGGAGCCTGGCAAATCCCAGACTCTGCAAAAATTCCCACCAGGGAAGGAGAGCAGTCCTCTGGATGCTTGATCCGCTTCCCCCTGGCCAGCCTTCTGAGACCTCGAGCTTGCTTCTGAACTTGAGTTGCCGGCATTGTGAGTGGTAGCACTACTGCTGGGCTGACAGGTTGGACCACGAGGTGTAATCTAGCCTCGAATTAATCCATGTGGCTGCAAAGCACCAAGCTGCACAATCCACATACCCCACTCCTTAGTGTGAGCACTTCTAAGCCCCCTCCTCTTTTTCCCAGTTTTACTTTTTCAGTGGCACCAAATATAAACTGATGAACTTCTGTGTCCTGCTGTGAGTGTACATGGGCAGAAAGGGCATTATTCCAGTCTTTTTCGGTTATTACCCTAAGATGCTCACCAAATCTAGTTTTAAAGGCTAACACAACAGGAGCCCAGAGCAGCAAGCATCTGAACAACAAACACAAAACATAAAAGAAGTAAATGTGATCAACCTATCCTCTCAAAATCTGAGCAATATCGAAGTGAAACTTCTAGTACAGGGCTGTCTTTTGTCCCAACACAAGAAATAAGACCAGTGGACTTGTATAGGTTTACATGAGCACTTGACCATAAATCTTGTTTTCATAAAATTGAAATGGAGGGTCTAAATGATATTTCAACAGCTGATGTCATATGTAATGAAGCATCACCACTGTACATGGAAGCAGAAACGGTTGGTATGGATGGGATTGTTTCTATGATACCATCACAAAATGACAGTGAGATACATATGTTAAATCAACACCATGTAACTGGTAATTTTGAAGATTTCCATCCACGATCCACATTCTGTTGACCATACAACCAGTCTGTCTCTGTGTCTGAGTGGAAGTGTGAGGACGACCACCAAAGAATTTTGAACAATCAGAGGCCAGCTATTTATTGTGAACATCAAAAAAGTGGAAAGTGAAGCTCTAAAAAGTTTGAAGAATAACCTTACTCTCACAATACAACCTGCCAACATTGCAGAGTCAGTAGTGGTCATGCACAGTTGTGTACTTAAAGGAGGTTCGGTGGCAGCTGTGGAATAACTTGTTCTACCAGAGACTAAGTACAGGTCCCACTATGTTGTATGAAAGGGGCATTGACAATTTTCTTTCAGAATCAGCAGAGAAGTGTGTTATCTCAGGCCAAGTAAATAAGTACCTCACTGTAGACCATCCTATAAGTGCTATCCTCCACCTTCTTCCCAAGGTGCATAAATGTTTGCAACCCCCCCCCCCCCAGATGTCCCATACTGGCAGGTACTGGGTTTCTTACTGAGCTCCTTTCAAAAATAGTGAATGGTCACATTAAATAAATTGTCCATACCCTAACCTCTTACATACAGGATACTGGCCAGTTTCTGAACATACTGGGGGATATGTAAATAGACTTGAAGTGAGGGCTTGTGTCCCTTGATGTAGAATCATTACACATCAATATTCCTCATGATGAGAGGATTGGATGACCGCATCCTTGGTTAGACACTGAAACCAACTTTGGATCAGATTTCAAATACTTCTTCATTGATTGTGCTCATTATTTCCTTACTTGTAACAGCTTTATTTTTTCAGGACAAACACTGACTATAGATTAAAGGTATAGTGATGTGTGCATCATTTACACCATAGTACGTTAACTTTTATTTGGGAAAGTGGGAAATAGAAACATTCTATTACAGCCAGATCAATCCTTTTTACCATAAGACTGACCTATGGAGAAGGTACATAGACAATATACTTTTCCACAGCCGACCTCCCGATGAACAAGGAGGTCGTGAGGGCTTGGAATCAGCCTCCCCACACCCAGCACCTCAAAAATTGACCAACCGACCCCCCGACGAACAAGGAGGTCATGAGGGCTTGGAATCAGCCCTCCCCTACAGCCAGCACTGAAAAATTGACCAGGTACAGCATCTCCTTTGCAAAGGGTTCACCCTGCTCGCTGGATGGCGACCCGTGCTGCGCAGCTCCTATGGAGGATTTTCAAAATGTCCTACTTGGCGCCTTTCCTCTTAAACAATTAACTGTAGGTGTACAAGTGGAGTTAGTTTTTTTATTCAGCTTTTTGTCACTGTAAGCCTCAGTTTGTGCAACTTCCAGCATGTTACCTTAATTAAGGCTACAGAATCCAACCTGTATAGAAGTGAATGCAGCTTAGGTTACTTTAATTAATGTTAGACTGCTTCTAATGGTATTCCTGACTACAGTTTTAAAAAAATAAAAATTAATAATTGCTTAAAGAACCCAGCTTGTTTAGTTTTGGTGCATGTTAAAAGTGCTTATAATACAGTGGGATCCAGGAGGTTCAGTTTACTTTTACTGGCTGCAAACATCTTAATTAGGCTGCTAAAACCCTGCTGAAATCCCAATATAGACCAGCCCCCCTGCATCTTTCCCCCTCCCCTTACCTACATAATCAGTCTCTCTTGCTCTCCTTCTTCCACAGCCGACCCCCCGACGAACAAGGAGGTCCTGAGGGCTTGGAATCAACCCTCCCCCACAGCCAGCACCAAAAAATTGACCAGGTACAGCATCTCCTTTTCAAAGGGTTCGCCCTGCTCGCCGGATCGTGACCCGTGCTGCGCAACTCCTACGGAGGACTGCCCCCACCAAACGCTGCGCATTCAGCTCCCTACTGCCCCCACCACCACCCTCCCGGTCTGCTTTTACTTATATAGGCAAGTAAGCACTCACGTGGGGCAAAATAAACCTATCAACCCACTTCTCCATCTGCAGCTTATACAAACTCCCCACTAGTGGCCACTCTTCTCATTCACAAATACCTAACCATCTCTACAGTAATTATGCTACCACTTCTCTGGCTAACTATCCTCATAGCCTCTATGATCCCCCATATATGGCTCTACCCCCCCCCAAGGATCTAACACTAAACAACAGCAACTCTGCTGGCCAACATATAATTACATGGTATGGTCCCATTTTGCTAACCCCCAAACCCACCGACTCCTTGCTACGTCATCACACATGCTCATACTCCCTACAAGCGCTTATTTTCAACCACCACACATGCAATACTCATTGTACAGCTACTTTAATACCCTACAGACCACAACCCCCTATTCATTCTTTTGCCACTCTACTGGGTACCCAACCCCTTGTCTTCATGATAACCCACCTCCTACACACACACTCCTTGTACCTATCACACACACAATAATAGACCTATTAATTACCAAACTAAGTGTGCCACATCAAAACAGCGCAGGATAGTGCTCCTACTACATGCTCTCCTCCTCCTGCTGCTATCTGGCAATATACACCTCAACCCTGGACCAACCCATCCTACTGGCTCCACTAATGGCAAACAAGAAGGTCTCCTACTAGCTATTCTCAACATCTGCAGCCTCACCAAGAAATTCACCCCCTACAGGGCTGAATTGCCCAGCACTCACCCGATGTCTTAGCTCTATCAGAGACATGGCTCCCGGATAGAATACCCAATGGTTCTATCACCCTTAATGACTACACCCTCTACAGAGCCGACAGGATTAGCAAGCGGGGAGGCGGCTGTGCCATCTACATCAGATCCTCCTTTCGCTCACTGGAGGTCCAGACACCTCCAGCATTGCATGGAGCCCAGATCCTAACTGTCAAGCTCAGCCTGGGCAACCCAGGTGAAACCCTTTACATAATGGCAGTCTATATTCCCCCTAGACATCAAAAGCTTGCTTTTTATTCCGTGCTGGACAGTATCTCCCACCTCCCACCTAGGAGTGAAGTCATTTTACTGGGTGACTTTGATGTCAACTGGCTGTCAGCTGCCTCATCCCACAGCAAGGACTCCACCTTAGCCTGTGACCTCAGCCAGGTTGTTCACTCCCCGACCAGACTGGACCACAGAACAGGATCTTCAACCCTCATCGACCTTATCTTCACCAACAAGCCTAAGAACATCTCCCAAGTCAATGTCCTCCCGGACTGGATCAGTGACCATTCCCCTGTGACCTGCCTATGGTCCACAAAACTCGCCCCTTCCACCCCCAACATCACTCTGCATAGACACCTCAAAAAAGGAACACTAACACAGTTTAAGTCTTACCTGGCCTCCTGCGATTGGTCCCTTATACACACCACACAATCGGTGGACGCTGCACTTACCTACTTTATAGCCACGTTCAATAGGGCCTGCGATATCTTCGCACCCTTATCCAAGCAAATATTTAAGGTAAGAAACCTCCCTTGGATCTCCCAAGTGCTACTCGATCAAATGCATCTGAGGGATAATCTATGGCACAAGGCCCTTGACTTACAGCTCCCTCAGGATTGGCAATGATGCAGGGAGGCCCGTAACAAATGCACATGGGCAACCAAACAAGCCCTCACCTCATCTTGGGGCTCTGGAAAAAGATTCTGGAGCAATATAAAGGATCTCTGTGGGAAAACTGTCTCCACTACCCCTGCTCAACTTACAGTAAACGGAGCTATCACTTACGATCCCTTTGCTATCATGGATACCCTCAACTCCTCCTTCTCTGACCTCTCACATATTCTTCCACCGGACCCCTTAGACCCTACCACCCTCCCCCCTTAAGTCACCTCAGCCCCCTTCTGCCATGCCCCCTTTAGGCTAAAAGCCATCTCTTGTAACAAGGTAAAACAATATCTCACCAAAGCACTGCTGAACTCTCGGTACAGTAGTAATTCCCTGGACCTTAAACTCATTCGACTTTAGCTGGAAGTGACACTACCTCATCTCACAAAAATCCTCAACCTGTCCTTATGCCTTAGCCAATTCCCCTCAACTTGGAAGAGAGCATTAGTCACTCCCATCCTGAAGAGTGGCGATCACTCAGCTGCAAGCAATTATAGGCCGATAGCAATCCTGCTACCCCTCTCTAAGACCCTTGAAAAAATAGTCTCGGACCAACTAACTGACTACCTATCCAAATTCAACCTGCTCTGTCATGAACAACATGGATTCCAGAGGGGCCACAGCACCTCTACAGCCCTCATTGAGCTCACTTCCGTCATCCATGAGGCTTTAGAGCATGTCTCTGTGGCTGGGGCTATCTACATTAATTTGACCAAAGCATTCGATACCATCAGTCATGAGCTCCTACTCCTCACCTTTCCATCCCTTAACTTTGCTCCAGAGGTCACCATCTGGTTCAAAGATTACCTCTCCAATCGGGCACAACAAGTCAAAATAAATACCTCTATCTCTTCAAGCAAACAGGTTTGTACAAGTGTCCTGCAGGGATCTATACTCAGCCCCTTACTCTTTACCCTCTTCCTCAATTCCCTCCCTAAATCCTGCAGTGGGCATATGTTGCAATATGCCGATAATGCGGTAGTCTTTTGGAATCACCCGCATCCTGACTCCCTCCAATCAGCACTTCAGAGCCACTTTAGGGAGATAGAAAACTAGCTCACAGAGCACTGTCTTATTATCAACTACAAGAAAACAAAGACCATGCTCCTTGCCCACCGCCAAAGCCCCCATTGCCATGTGCCACTAGTTGTTAAAAACACCCATGGCTCCACTCTAGAACAAGTCCCCTGTTTCAAATATCTTGGAATCACCCTGGATACCTCCCTCTCCTACCACACTCACATGCAACAGGTCTCCTCCTTTGTTAACACCAGGTTAGGGATCCTTTACAAACATAAGCACTGCCTACCCCCCCAGGCTATGCATCTGGCTGTGTCCTCCTCTATACTACCCTTGCTGGATTATGGAATCATCATATATGGCTCTGCAGACCAAACTGCCCTATGCAGCATCAACCTTGTCCTTAACAA
Organism: Neoceratodus forsteri; assembly: GCA_016271365.2. Lineage (NCBI taxonomy): Eukaryota > Metazoa > Chordata > Ceratodontiformes > Ceratodontidae > Neoceratodus > Neoceratodus forsteri. The sequence goes on from CM028129.1 coordinate 34,726,937, forward strand.
AGCCTGCAGACTAGCCTCGGGCAGTGACAGGTTAACACACACATGTGAGCTCTATAAACGCACTGGCTGGAAAAATGTCCAAGGCAGACTTAAGTACTTTACCTGCCTCCTCGCCAAACAGGTACAACTTAAACAAGCCCCCATTGCCCTCCACCCACTTATCTGCACAGCCCCCACAGACGGACCCAAAGGCACACAGCTAACACTACCGTTCTAGTTTCCCACTGTAGAAACCTGCTTAGACAAAGATCCTTCTGATATCAGGCCCCCCACTGGCTGAACAGTCTTCTGTCCACCTTCTCCTCGACCCACAGTCTCACCCTCTTTAAATCTAGTCTCAAAACCCTGCTCCTTGACTCAGTTACCTGTGACTGTAATTAGGCCCTCTCTCTTACTATTTCCATCTCCATCCCCACTCCCTCCCTGTACATTGTCCTATAGCAAATGGTTAGGCAACTAAAGACCCCCCTCTCCCATGTCCCCTTTGCCTGCTTTCTATGTCTCGGGGTCCCTAATGATCCTATGATACTGTACCCTGTCATAGCCATGGTGCAGGCCTGCTGAAGTATTTTCTTTTTATAAGCTGAATACTAACCTACTCTGACCTTGTATTAGCGCATTCAAATTGTACAGTTGTAACTCCTGGTTATGTAGTTTTCGTGTATGTTCTCTGTATATTTTACTTTCCTTGATGTAGAGTCTTTGCAAATGAGTCTATGACTCAAAGGTTTGTAATTCCAATTCTACTCAATTAACAATAAACTTTTGTTTTGGAAGGGTGACAGAGAAGAGCAAGATGCTTTTGTTTCATGTTTGCAGAATAGCAATGTGCATCTGCATTTCAGGCAGACATTAGGAGCATTAGCTTCTTGGACATTAAGATCATTAAGCAGCATGATAGTACACTAGGATGCTGACCTATTTTGGAAAGAAATGGATAGAAACACTTTGCTTACTTTGCTCCATTCCTCTAGCTGCCACCCTAGACATACAGTGGAAAATATTCTGAAAAATCTCAGTTCTTACAAGTACGTTGTAACAGTAGTAGTATTGAGGATTTTGAAATAAGGAGTACAAAACTAGAATAGTTGTTTGTGTCGAGGGGCTATAATCAAGCGATTGTTGCCAGAGCTAAGGTTGCTGCCCAACAAAGGGAGAGGGAAGACTTTCTTTGGACAAGGGAAAGGTTGAACTTTGGAGATCAACCTAATCATGTTTGCTTGTCGTATGCACAAGAAACATTATGCGGCAGCTTAGGAGAGAAGCGGGTTGTGGAGGTATGGCAGTGTGGCAGCCAATGCCAGCACTGCATTTGTAGGCATGGCGGAGTGCACCCAATGCAGGCCCAGTGTCCTGATGACACTGGTTCTGCAGAAGTGCCACCAACTTGAAACAATTTGGCTGCTGCAATGAGGAGCCACCTTGTCATTGCAGCATCAGCAATTCCGTTGCAATCAGGTGGTGACCCGTCATTGCAGGATGCTACCTTGCCTGGTGTAACATTTTTGTGAACATGGCAGCAGCTATGCTGCAGCCTCACAGTCCCATGTAAGCTGACAGGGGTGCCCAATCTCCCCTGTTGGTATGCCAATGACCTAATTCATTTGCCGATGGGGTAGCCCACTCCTCATCAACATAATGTCCCCCACATTTGTTGTGTGCCGAGGGGGTGCCTAACCCCCCTCTGCATCACCCCCCCAAAACAGTCTTTATTTCCTGATGGGGGGCCCAGTCCCTGTCAGCTTAAGTCCCCCCCTTCCCCAAAACACAGGTGGCACACTCACCCCAGTGTACACAAATGAAGCCTGAAAAACAAAACCTTCCCAAGACGTCCTTTTTATTATTTTTCTCCCTGAAATAAAGAAAATGGTCACTCGCGGTCTTTCGTGCCCCCTTCCACAACCGTGCCCACCTCTACTTTCTACCTCCCCACCCCCACCCATACTTACTTCTGGAGCCTGGTGCAACGATCTTCAGTGGACCGGGAACACGTCCGCACTCTTCAAAGCTGACCGCGAACTGAAGAAAAGCCAGTAAGATGTATAAAGGCATAAACTGTGTTTTTTAGCTTAAATGGATATCGGCCATTTTTTGGACTTTTACCACCAAATTTTCAACATGTGGTTATTGGGACCCCTTCTCATGAATACATTCACTGTCATGGTGTTATTCGGACCTGAAAGGTGATTTCACAGTCACTGCATGGAATCATCTTTCAGGACTGAGTAATGAAATGACAGTGCCACTGTTCATGAGGTGGGCTCTCAAAAAGCCTATGTTGCAATTTTGGTGAAAAAAAAAATCCAAACAATGACTGTTTTATGAGCGTACATTGCACAGTTTCCATGCTCCCTTGCGAATTTGTAATATTTTCACTCTAGATTTTGAACATTGGCATTTTTTTACACCTCCTTATGGACAGTACAGCTGTCATTTTTCACATCCTGACTGAAATGTGTTTTCGCACTTCCGGCACGCAATAGCGCAGTGGCTGTGGGAAGTCAGTGTTTAGGACAGATTAAGAAAATCACAGTGACACCGTTCATGTGTAAAGGTGCTAAAATGCCTATGTTGAAAATTTAGTGACAAAAGTCCATGAAATGACTGTGCTATGAGTGTACGTTGCGCAGTTTCCATGCACCCTCATAATTTTGTGCATTTGTAATATTTTCACTCCAGATTTTCAACATTGGCATTTTTTCACATATCCTTATGAACAATACAGCTGTCATTTTTCATATCCTGCCCAAAATATGCATTTACACATGTGGCGAAGAATAGCACGATCACTGTGGGAAATTAATGTTCAGGACAGACTAAGAAAATCGTAGTGACAGTGTTCATGAGCAGAGGTCACAAAATGCCTATGTTGAAAATCTGGTGAAATAATTCCACTAAATGACTGTTACGCACATGCACTGTGCAGTTTCCACGTACGCTTGGATGTTCGAGCATTTTTAATATTTTCACTACAGATTTTCAACATCTCTTCACACCTACCTATAAGTGGCACAGCTGTCATTCTTCACATCCTGCCCGATCTGTGTTTTCTTACATCTGGCGCAGAATGGTACGGTCGCTGTAGGAACTCAAAGTTCAGGACACATTAACAAAATCACAGTGCCACTGTTCATGAGAAGAGGTTCCAAATGCTTTCATGAGGTGTGGGTCACAAAAAGGCCATGTTGAAAATATGCATTGCAAATACTGTACCAACAAACGCCCGGGGCATTAGGGTTTCTAACCCTAATGCCCCACCCTGTACAGACTGACAGGCATCAGGGGTGTGCCTTTGGATTGCAGACTGTAATGCTCATGCCATTCCACCCCCACCCCCAGCCCCCACCCTGAGGCCAGTGACAGGCATCGAGGTGTGCCTTGGACTCTTTGGCCCCAGAGTTCACCCCATTCTCCTCTACTGCACCCATTTCAGTGTATGTCCTTCTGGAATGGGGTGACTTTAAAGCTGAACACCCAAAGGCACACCTCAACACTTGTGAGTGTCTGCAGGATAGGGTGAGGTGAAATGGCATGAACATTATGGGTGACGACCCAAACTCATACCCCAATGCCTGTCCCTCTCTCCAGGGTGGAGGTGGGGTTGGTGTGAAATTCAATACTTCACCGCCATTCCTATTCTGCATCTGTCTAACCCCTGCATTCCCAGTGCCAATACCAGCAAGCCAACATTTGGCACTGACAAATGCTTGTTTCAACTTTGTAACTACATATTGTAGACAGGGTGCCAGAATCAGGGATATAACCCAGCAAAATTGGTCCATTTTATGATATGATCCTTATATAATTACACTGTTGAGAATCCCATATTTATTTACAAAAGGGGTATCAACCTGGGGGATAGTCTTATTCTCAGTCTCCAACCAGCTATCATGGCAAGACCCCAACTTTGGCTTCCAAGTTTGTCCACTAGAAGTTATCATTGCGGTCATTGCAAATTCTGTCAATGCATTCAGAGAATGTGCAGTTTCACAACTGTAAATAGTAACAAAAAAAATGTAAATGCAGTGTTTTGTTAGCTGTGATACTGTCAATGTGGTATAACTGGGTATTTGAAGCTGTGGGACACTGTGCATTGGCAAGATGTCAAACTCCTTTACATCTATAATTGGTGAGCATCTTAGGGCGATAACCAAAAGGGACTGGAATGATGCCCTTTCTGCTCATGTATGCTCACAGCAGGGTACATAAGCTCATCAGTTTAAACTAGGTGCCGATAAAAGAGTAAAACTGAGAAAATGAGGAGGGGGCTTGAAAGTGCTCACACTATGGAGAGCGGTATGTGGATTGTGCACCCTTGTACCCACCTGGGCTAAATAAGAGGAAATAACACACCCCTTTTCTCCATCAGCATTAGCATGTTCTGAGATACAGTATATGATCCTATATCTGATGTTGTTGTATGATATTAATTTGTTTCTTCTATTTTATTTTCAAGATGCTCTTTGTAACAGGAGGCAACGCCAGTTGAATTGCAGCTTTATTTTCATTCATGTGTTTTCAAAACTAGTAAATGAAAATGTAATGATATAAATTGCAATTTATCACATTTGATTCAACAATTAGCACAAGGGGAGCTTACAATTTTTAAATTTTATGTGTGGTGTTATTTCAATATTTGTACTTCTTCACTGTAATAGCAGTTTAAAGGACTCCCTGGTTAGTAGAAACATACGGGTCTCCTTATTAGAAGCTGTGAGCAAAGTTGGTTGGTCTGTTTGTGTGATGGTGGTTTCCTCTTATTGGGCCCTATGCACGAAAGTGCGTAAACTAAGCAGGAAACAAATGTAGTGCATGCACAAGCTGCACATAGCTTACAGCAGCTATGCGGCATTCACTAACGACAGTACGTGCAGTGGGCGTGAGAAGTGGACATGTAGTGATCCATGCAGGCAGAGCGGGTGGGTCTGCAATACATGGGAATGCTCATTGACCCCACCATATATGGCGAGGGAACACCCCCCGAGCTGATGCATGGTTGTGAATGCCGCATAGAGTACACAGTAGTATGCAATGGTGGAACAAGTGATAGGAGCAGAGGATGTGGAGGAGGGTAATGGAGGAGGTTGTAGTGCTGTCTGCGGATGTGGACGTGGCCAAGCACGGGGTGGGGCATGGTCCCATACCACCAACTTCAGCAGAGCCAAATTGCCACCTTGGTAACCGACATAGGCGAGAATTACTATTTTTTATTTATTTATTTCATAGTTTGGAAATAACCTTTGAGCACAAGGCTCTTTTTTAAAGGTTCCACATCAAGATCAGGAAACAAGATTAATACAGCAGGTAAAAAGCAGTGACTAAGGTTCTCAAAAACATAGTAATATGTACATTAGGGACAACACAAAAATGCAGCTTCAGTTATGATATACAATTCAGGTGCAGGAGGAAATTCTGTTACATTTGAATCAGAGAATGGTTGAGGTCTATAGCCAGCTGTATGGTGCAAAGGCTCTGACAACACCAGCAGAGGTCAAGTCCAGGCTATGGCTGGACATACAGGCTGCTGTAAATGCTGCCGGGCCTGAGGTATGGACCCCGGCTTTGATCAAGCATAAATGGCAGGACGTGAAGGAGACACTGAAGTGGTGGCAGGGAATGTAGCGGCACAAGGGATGGGTCACCATGAACAGATAGCCAGCTGGCCCCTTGCATCACCTCGTCATGGAGATGCTGACAGAAGTCACTGTCCACGGCGAGGTAGAAGGAGAGGACCCAATGGCAGGTAATGCCACCATGCATGCATGTGGCTGTGACATCCCAGCAAAACCACTGCCTCAGTAACCCTCTTACAATGCACCCACAGGTGGCACACATCCTGTCTGAAGTGGCCCAGTGGCCACCAGGGAACACCCTCTCACATCACTGACAGTAGCTGCATCAGTGACTGGACACCCATCAGTGGAGCCAGATGGTACATATGTACACCCCGGGGGGGTTCTGTGGTGTGCAATGTACGTGTGACAGCCTAACATGCCCTTTGTTCCCCACCAGGTGTGTAGCCAGAGACAGAGTCCCTAGTGGAGATGGCCAGTGAGGAGGACAGCACACTCATCCCATGGGAAGAGGACACTGGGACCGGCAGTGACACAGCTGTGGGGATGGACATGCAGCACACATGGGGTGGTACAAGTGGAATGACATGCCATACCCAGGCCCCATCCACTGCCCCTGCCACACACATGGGTGGTGTTGGCCCCCTTGGCACATGCCACCTAAATGCATCAGCGCCGACACACACAGACAGTGGGGAAGAGGGTTCCTCGGACTGCACCTGTACACACCGCTGGGCAGCATGAGTGTGCATATACATGGAGGATCAGTACCACCAACTCCAGCAGCTGGAGCATGACTGACTTGATGCACAGTGCAGAAACACTGCCACAGTGGAAGCCCAGACAGCGGTGAACTGCAGCATGCACATAGCCCTCCAGAGGTGTGCGGTGGCACTGGAGGGCATTCAGGATCTGATGTGGAACCTACCTAGCAGGCAAAGAGGGACAACATGCGCACCAGGAGGCCACTGACATTGCCATGTAGTGTTCATCACCACCCCCGAACCCACTCTGAGGCCGGGGGGGGGAAGGCAACACCCTGCGGCTGATGGTGGATGATACGCCATACCTTGCCACCATTGTGGGGTCTCAGGCACCAGTTCCACATACAGTACCAGTGGACAGTGGCGGCGGAGCACCACCAGTACATGCCTTGCGACAGGAGTGTGCAGATGGTGTCCGCAGTGAGGACACTGGCACTGACGGTGCCAGTGTCAGATGACATGGCTGGACAGGACTGCGCATGCAACCATCTGCATACAGACCCAGCAGCCAAACCTCCACATGACTAATGGGACATATGGAGACTAAAGGGGCAGGGTAGCACCACAACACCTTGTGTTGATGCACGGGACAGGTGATGTTGTACCCTACACATGACACACAAATGGGAGAGGCAAGCATACAACACTGTATGTATAGCCATGCACAAGCACTACTGTGTGCCTCACAGTCATGTCTCCTCCACACACGCACACCTACCCACCCACCCAACCACTACATGGTGCACTCAGGTTTGCTGTCATCATTGTGCATTACCAGGCCACAGCCTCTTTCACATGTTACCCCTGTACGCTGCAACAGGGCCACTGTGCCATGCACCCTGCTGCAGGTCCTCCTGGCACTGTGGCCTGCCAGAGCACATTGCCATGGCCATTGCAATACTCACCGGCCACATGCAAAGTGTGATGTCAGCACCTGAACATGCCCTTCATGAGCACCTGGTGGGCCACATGCCCACCCGCAGTTCCTTGGACCCAGACAGGTGCTACCTCATCATCCCCATTGCCCTGTGGGGCATCAGGAGCACTGTCTGGCACTGGCACGTTCACATGCTTTGAGATGTTGTGCAGCATGACACACACCATGAACACCTTGCATGCCTTTGATGGACTTATCATGAAGTTGTGGCCGGTATGGTCCAAGCATCTGAAATGCATTTTCAGCCATCCCATGGTTCTCCCAATGATGGCCCATATCCATCTCTGTGATGAGTTTTATGTATCCTCAGCAGGGGTAACAGGGGCATGGAACGGTGTCATCAGATTAGTCTGCAGGAGATATCCGCTGTCACCTGCAGGTGTGGGGATCAAAGTGTCAGTGGCTGAGTGAAGGTGGTATGAGATAATATGTACCCAAGCAACTCACCAAGCAGCCACCCATCAAGCCATCCAGCATGTAGTAATGCACCTATACCAGAGCATCAAGGATGTATGAGTCATGTGTTGAGCCTGGATACTTGGCGCACATGTCCACTATAATGCCATTGGCATCACATACCACCTGGCAGTTTTGCTGTGGTATTCCTTTCGGTTTCTGTAGGCCTCTTCATTATCTTCAGGTATGATGACGGCATTGTGTGTTCCATTAATGGCACCACATACATTAGGCATGCCATGCATTGTGTAGAATGCATCTTTTGTGGCCTGTAACTCCTCCGGTGTGGATGGGAAGGTGATGTGCTCACCCATCTGTCACCTGTGCCAGAACCCTGGACATGGAGGACTGGCACACACCAACCGTATCACCCGTAACATGCTGGAATGAACCTGTGGCATAGTAGCCAAGGGTGCACATCATCTTTGTTTCCACCGTCATGGCATATGACCGCCTTGTCCATCGTTCCACTGCTCCATGGATACTGTCACACAGCCTGGCGATAGTGTCCCATGGTAGGCAGAATTGCTCAATGCAATGCATGTCCCACAATGCAGAGGCATCTATGCATGTGTGGAACACACATGGTCGTGGTCCATGTTGTTTTTGCCAGTCAGCAAGCTCTGCGATTAGGGGGACGTGCAATAGCATGCATTGACACATCTCGATACAGTATTCGAGCTTCCAGTGCAGCAGTGCACCTGTGTCACTGGACCCCTATGTACTGCCACCCTGCCACAGGTATGCCTTTAGGAGGGTGGGACCATGTGGTGGTGTGACACTCCCTGACATGCAACATCGACTTGTGCATTCTATTGCAGAGGATGCAGTTGACATCATGGTGGTGAGATTAGTGGAGCACAGGGCCATGTTCCCATTGCATTTCTTTAAGGACTCTGAGCATGACTTGATGGATGGGAGCAGCTACGGCCACCTGTGGCCATCAGGACATTCGATAGGGTAGGTATGCTGTGCAGTGTCTGCCATTCTGCAGGACAGGGGGGGTCTGCATGTTGTGCACTGCATGTAACTGGCTAATGTGTACCTCTCCACTCCACAGGACCAGAGTAGTATTCCAGCTTGGATACAGCTTACCCTACAGGTCCAGGCAGATAGGGCACAGGTTATCATTCAACCCAGACCAGCACAGCGCCAGAGGTTCCTGGAGTGACTTCCACAGTACCTGTTTCTGAAGGGGGCTGTGGGAGACATATACTATGAAGATGATGACTACAGGGCCTGGGACATCTATGTCTCCTCACCGTTGAGTAGACCTGCACTTGCCCTGTGTGTTGTCTGCTGTTCATGTGGATGTTGCTGGACTGATGAGTCTACTTTTCTGATTCAGCATTACCAAGGTCCAGTGAAGAGGATCATGCTCCTCTGTGACAGGAGGAGGACTCAGGGGACTGCAGCAGAGGAGGAGGAGGGGGAGGATGACCAGCAGAAGATTGGCCAGTTGACTCCAACTAGGCCCTGGCTGAGGGGGAAACAGCCACAGGAATCTGGATTGTATTGCAATGGAAGTGGACCACATCATGACCGGTCATGGATGTGTGGAGGCCGTGGCCATGGACATTGGGGGACATTAGGGTGTTCCCTGTTTTGATGTGGTTGGACTGTGTGCAGTCCTGGTGGACTGGAGAGGCCTGAAGGGCTGTGTTGCTGGAGGTGCTGGTGGCCTTCCGTGATGTTGGCAGGTGTGCTGGTGGGGGGTCAGGGGGTGGACAGGTATACTTGATGGGTGTATTGGCGGGTAGGATGATTTCCTTGTACTGTATTGTGCATCTGCATACTGCATTGAACTTGGCTCTTTGACAAACTCTGTATGTTCACTGTCTCCGGGGTGTGGGGGCTGCATGTCGTGCTGTTAGGTGATGGCTGGCCTGTTGGGGGGTGCCCTTGGGCATGTTCCAGAATGCTACCATGCACTGGATGGTGTCACAACAGTGCAGGCCTGCGGCACTGGTGATGCACCATCTGCACATTGCAATGGTGTGACGTGCAGGTGGCCCTCGCCATCGATTTTGCTGTTGGTCTGTGTGGCTGCTCCGTGGCATGTGTGGGTGCCAGGTATACCCACAGTGCAGCTTGGCTGTGCAGCTGCATTGTCATAAAGCCACATGCACCCTCAGATGTGGCATGTCAGCGTGCCACCAGTACATGTGTGCAGACACATCCGTGCCTGGGTGGCTGCATGACACCGCCCATCTGCATGTGCTGCCATCCACTGGGTGCTACGTGCCCCACTATGCCACCTTCTTCTTGGTGTATCGTATGCGATGCCACTTGTGCGGTGTTCAATCATAAGTGTCATCATGCATACATATAGCATATGCATACACACATGGATGCACTGCCACACCCCCACGTACCAGAGCTGTGGAGTGTTGTCGTACCTTTATGCACTCATGCTACATGCGCAGTGCGCGTCCTTCATGCATGCCACTTTTTGGCAGCGTGTGTGTCAGAGCGACATAGCACATGCACGCCGATGTTATACATATATACACACAGCGCATATCTTTCATGCATAGGGCACATTGTTGCTACTGCCAAAACGTGACTTCAACTGCAGTTGTGATAACTCCATGGCTGGTGCTGTTTTTTTTGCTTTGCTCTGGGATTCTTTAGTCAAGCACCAGTCACATTGTGGAGTGCCCCCATTTGCTCCAGCTAAAACATTACAAAAGCAGAAGTTGTAACACATCCTAAGACTAGTTTTCATATTTGTGGTTTCAACAGCTCAAGTTGAGGGTACCCCCAATATTTTGTTCCTTAATGGGTGTGTGGAAATGACCCAGTTGAGTCACAAGGTTTGAGTTTCACCAGCTGCCTGAAAGGTATTCTGGTTTTAAAGCTGTTCTCAGAAATATGTAATCCATCAACTGACCTGCTGAGTACTCTTCTCAACTCATGTCTGTTAGATATACTGTATCTAGTACATAGCACAAGGGGAGGGAAGCATCAACATAATATCAGTGCTCACACTCTGGGAGTGTATAAGACTATAGCACAGGTTTCAGCAAAGCTGAGGTGGGGGGCACTCTAGTAATGAAGCAATAAATCATTCTTCGTAGAAGCAAAAATTACTTTCAATAAAATCCTTCATTTAATTCAAATACACCAAACTACAAAACGTGAAAAGTGTAACACAGCACCTTATGGAAAGTCAGCAAGTACACCAGTGTGCATAGGGATTTCTGTGTTCACCAATTCAGCTACATCGACTAACTAGCCTGGAGGAAGAGTTGCTCCAAACTGTGAACCTGTTTTTGGTAAAAGCTCAAAAGAGGCTAAATTAGCTTACACTATCTCGACAGTATTTTTTCAAAACAGAGCAAAAGCATCTGTTGCACTCCCAAAACAAATTGCCAGTGACTTCCTAGTTCCTGGTAGCACATGCTTATGTTTCGAATGCTTAGTTCATCATCAGAGCATCTCTGATGATGAACTAAGCATTCAAAACATAAGCGGTTGCTATCAAGATCTAGAAAGTCAGTTCATGTCTATAAGGTATACTCTATCTATTAGCAGAAAAGAAGTCAAGTTCCATGTGTAGTGATAAAGGCGAAATGGGGGGGAACCTCAGACAAATCTGGTAGTTATGAACTGTGCAGTTGTTCTCTGTCTAGTGGTGAAGGAATGGTGCAGGGACAGGGCCTCTTTCCTGCCACAGCAGCTTACCCCCACTGCCTGATGCCATGCAGTATACCTGTTCCTGATCTCCTATCCCAGCAACCACTCTCTCTTAAATCTTAGTTATCTCATGCTACATTCAGTTTAATCAAAATTAGTATGCTTAATCAGGATCTTTTTGTTTCTCTTGTGATGGGTCAGTATATGTAGAGCAAAGGCCTTAGTCCCAACGTGTTTCACCTCTTCTTCCTTCCCACATTAGTACTTACATTTTGTAGTTAATCCATTTATGGACCAGTGATCAAGTAGAGGGCCCCATGCATCATGGTCCTGACCTGCCTTCTGTTGCCACTTCTGCTGCATCAAGGTATGCTTCTGCCTGAGCTGGGTTAATGCAAACCTTTGCTGGTTTCTCAGCCTCCTAATGAGGAAATGAGATTCATGGGACATCAGTATCTAAATGCAGTGGCCACAAGGGAAACCCAGTGATCACTGTGGAGATTCTGTAGTGCGTTGTGGTCATAGGTTTCTTAGGATGGAATTAGGGGCCAGAGCCTACTAACAGATTTTGCCTTTTGGGAGACGCAGTCCTGAAGGCATCTGGTGTCCATTGTGCACTGGTCCACAGGTGCCCAGCTTCAGCAGCACCCATAGTTTCCAGTTTTAGCAGCTCCAGAAGTTCCACAAGTGTTCAGTGTCCACAGCTCCAGAGGTATCCAGTTTTAGCAGCTCCTGTAGTGTCCAGCTTCAGCAGCTCCAGAAGTGCCACACGTGTTCAGTGTCTGCAGTGCCAGAGGTGTCCAACTTCAGAAGTTCCAAAGGTGTCTAGCTTTAGCAGCTCCCTTAGTATCCAGATTTAGCAGCTCCAGAAGTTCCACAAGAGTTCAGTGCCCATAGCTCCAGAGGTGTCCAGTTTCAGCAGCTCCTGTAGTGTCCAGCTTTATCAGCTACAGAAGTGCCCTAAGTGTTCAGTGTCTGCAGCTCCACAGGTATCTGGCTTCAGCAGCTCCAGAGGTGACCATCTTCAGAAGCTCCCACAGTATCCAGTTTCAGCAGCTCCTGTAGTGTCCAGCTTCAGCAGCTCCAGAAGTGCCACAAGTGTTCAGTGTCTGCAGTGCCAGAGGAGTCTACCTTCAGCAACTCCAGAAGTGTCTAGCTTTGGCAGTCCCTTTAGTGTCCAGCTTCAGCAGCTCCAATGGCACTCAGCTTCAGTAACTCCAGAATTTCAGCTCGCATCCAGCTTCATCATTTCTTCAGGTGTTTAGATTTAACAACACTACAGGTGTCCAGCTCCCCAGCAGGTCAGTGGTGTGCCCAGTGACTCCATTCCAGAGGTACTATACCAGCATCATGGGCTATATTTATAACATGGGGTTGACAAACACAGGTACCTGATTGGTACAGAACCATCACATGACCATTGATTAATCCAGCATATACGCACAGCAAATAATGAGGCGTCCCTCCTAAGAGATCATTCAGTGGTCCCGCTCTCATTGTTGTGCTGGAAATTCACTGTGACAGGCAGTAGTTTCACTCACTTCTATGTTTGCTAACCCCATGTTATAATTTATCAGTAGCAATCACTGCACTGTCCTCTCTGTCTGTATTCCCTTTCGGTGCTTTCATTGAAGGGAGTTCTCTTCTGTGACTGTGTCTCCTCCTTGTGCCACATTGGTTTCCACAGAGAGAGAGCGAGAGAGAGAGAGAGAGAGAGAGGGAGAGCAGCAGGCTGTGAGCAGCTGGTTGCCATGCAGGCAGAGTTTCTGCTGTGTTTTGTCCCCTGCAGTGTTGCCCACCTCCACTCTTTCAGTAGTGCAGCTCATCGCCGTATGGTCAGAACACCTGTTTTGTCCCATACCCTGCAGTATTGCCCTCCCTCCCATGAGAGAAACAGCCCTGTATCTCTCCCCGCCCACCTGCCCCACGGACCTCCCAGAACTGAACACACAGTCGGGACTAAGCAGTGGAGTGCCAGGCACCAGGACAAGTGCAAGAGACACAGCAGTACCAGGTAATTGGTGCAATCTTCTCTGTCTGTCATTCACTCTGTCTCCAGTGTCCACAGCAAGTACCCTCCACTCCCACACCCACCCAGTACACAGCCTGCAGTTCCAGAGTCCCTGAACCTGTGTCCCCTGGAGCCATTTCAGTGCCTGATTGCAGCAATTATGGCACACAGAACAAGGGCAAGGGTCAGAAGCCTGCATTCTCGGCACAGTGATATCTTCTCTCCAGTCCAGCAATCCTACAATGTGTGACAGCAAGCATCCCAGACTCCCATCTCCCTACTATCAGCACTGCAACATCTCTGCACCTGAACCACTATCCCCAAGTGCCAAAGTCAGTTGTGACTGCGTCACAAGTTTCTGCCTCACACGCAAATGTGCTCCAGTTACAGAGAGAGCGAGTGAGATCAAGAGGCAGATATAGAATCACAGATGAGTGAGATGGACCGAATAGCAAAAGATTGGTAACTGTGTCAGCGGCTACCCATGCTACCTTTCAATTCAGCAGTGCTCCAATGTTCTTTCTTGCAGCAGTTGCAGGCGAGGGACACAGACATGTCCAGCAACAGGCCCTGTCATTCTGAATGTGTTTCACAGTCCACATGGGGTACCGGAGAGAAAGACAGACACAGAGTGACACAGTGAGAGATACAGTGAGAGTTTTGAAACGTGCTACACTGTTCTCTGTTTGTGCCTGTCTGTATAGGTAGCAATCACTCAGGACAGGTTGTGGTTATGCAGCATTTTGGGAGGACAGTGTTGCGAGGTGAGGGGAGCTTAGAGACAGAGAACACTGTTGCAGGTTGCTGTGTTGCAGTTCCCTTTTGTGCATGTGTTTGTGTGTGTGTGTGTGTGTGTGTGTGTGGGGGGGGATAATGCACATTAATAGGCACACTAACAGAGCACAGTATGCATGAGAAATGTCACAGAGCATGTCAGCACTGTGTCTGTGACATTTCTATGTGCATAAAAGTAATGAAATGAGCAGTCTTTGTTAGGGACTATTTTGCAAGTTGGCAGGATACAGTACCTTTTTTGGTCTTTAAAATAGGTGAAAATCAAGTTATTATGGGTTTTCTCATGTTTTGGGCATACCCCATGTGGTAAGCGCAATAAGCCACTCCAGGATGTGCAGTTATTGGGGATTAATCAACACCCCAGGAGCTGTGAGGACACTGCCTTTGGCCTTGTGCCTCACAACACACCAGGGTGTTGATTAATCCCCAGCAACCGCACACCCTGTTACTGGTTATTGCTTACATAGTAAGCTAACAAATAATCCAGCTTCCTTTCCCTCAAATAATATCTCCATCTCTCTCTCTCTCTCTCTCTCCTCTTTTGAGCATTGTCCTTGGGCTGATTTGTGATACAAAAGCTCTCAGGTACAGAGTGAAAGGACTACTACAATTAATCTTCTACCAGTTGTCCTTAATTAACTAATACACTTTAGTGTATAATCGCCCATCGCTTAAAATATTAGAGTTCAAATTCTCTTACACATTACACGGATTCATTTATTTATGGTTGCTAAGCTATGAGCAATATTACATAAAATTACAAGATTTAACTTGTTTTAGCATTTGTAAAATATTCCCTTAGAATTACCTTTGTGTCCCCATCCCTAAATAAATATCTACAGTTATTTATTGCATTCTGGGTGTTAACCTCATTTTGTGTCCTGTTTCCCAGTGTGGGCGATGGCTTGGCCACTACAATACTACAATAAGAGTAATAGTGTTTTGCTCTCCTGTGATAGCACTGCATCCCTTTAGGTTACAACCCCATTGTAGAATCATAGTGCTTGACCACATTTGGCAGTTCCAAGATGTACCACAGCACTTGACTGTTCCCACCACTCCCACTCTCCCAGATGCCCACTGGACTAAGGGGGTGGAGGTAGGTGAGGAAGGGGGAGGGGGAAGGGTAGCCAAGACAGTCACAAGGTGGTTATCCAAGCCCACAAAACAATGACAACAATTTGCTTTGCACCCTATAGAATAATCAACTATCTGACTCAGACAGTCTGGGGGGTTCTGAGACCCAGTCAGGATGGCTTGGTAGTATGACTTGCTGGCAACCAGGGGTGACAACACAAGGAAGATGGCAAGAAGTATTTTTAGTCATATGGGACTCTATGGTTAGAGGATCAAGAGGGTGGTGTGGGGGGGGGGTAATGGGTGGTCAAATGCCTTCCTGGTACATCAGCCATTTAGGTATGGATGGTATAAGATTGGGAGGATGTAGAGAAATGCATGGGGAGCTGGGGTACTGGTACATCTGGGTACCAACGATCTGGTGAACCAGCCTATCAAAATGGTGAAATGCAACTTCTGAAGGATGGGAGAGAGAGTGAGGGTGCAGTCAGCTTTCCTGCCCTTTTCTGAGGTCCTGTGTGGGGTAGGGAGCATAGAATGAGAAAGAGATAGTGTTAGAAATAGGTGTATGTGAGTTAAAAATAGCGATTCCTGAATACCACATACAGAATGAGGAAGGAGAAGATTGAGGAGTTGAACAGGTCATTGAAGGGATAATGTCAGAAGCAGGGGTTTGCAAGTTAAAAATAGCATTTCCTGAATACCACAAATAATACACTGTTCGTTATCAGGATCTGAATAGCGAATAGTGGCACTGTTCAACCCCAGCCTATTCGGGAAATACTGTTAAAAAATAAAGAAAAATAAACAGCCCTCCCACCCTCCTCTCCGACCAAATTCTTAAAAATGCTAGTCTCCCCCATCCACTACTCTCTTTGTAACCCAATCCCACCACCCCCAGCACCCACAATTTGATTTTTAAGTAGGAAAAACTCCCACGATGGGTGACCAAGACAACTCTCCCCCTTACATGGTGGGCTGCCATCTAAGCACTTGTTTACTCGTAAAGAAATGAATCCCCTCTTCCCTGGATGGCCACATGCACCAAACCCCCTCATCACCCCTACACACAGTTAGTGCTATACATCTTACTCAAGAAGGCAAATGGTACAAACCTGCTCTCCCCCACAGCTGGCCTCCTGCTACAGAATGAAATCATTCTCGTGTTTCCTCGCTCTGAGTCTGTATAGTGAAATGATCAACTGATCATTTCACTATACAGAGCAAGCAAGCAGAGGAGTACTTTAATTCTGTTGCAGGTGGTCAGTCGTGGAGGAGAGCTGGTCTGTGTTGGTTGCATTCTTGATTAAGATGCATGGCAAGAGTTGGGTGCTGGTGGGGAGGGTGGTCAAACAGTGCTGCCAGTCAGGGAAGAGGGAGGTAGTTAGATTATCTTGTAAGTCTTAATAAGTGTGACTGTCCCCTTTAATCTCTTGTCCTGGTCCTGACTCCCCACACCCCACCACCAGTATGCTGTACTCCCCTCCCTACTGCTACTTCTGCCCCCTCCTTCCTTGAACTTCTCCCCTTCCCCCTCTGCCCTCTGCCCTTCGTCCCTAGACCCTTCCTCACTATCTTTTGTATTTAGCTCTTTCATTCCTATTATGCTTTATCTTTCCCATCATCACCTTTTTGTTTCACAGATTTTCTCTTAATCTTACCCTTCATCACTTCTCCCTGAGCCTCCCATTTCTTCTTTCCCCACATATGTATCCCTCATTTTACCTCCCCTCCACATTAACTTTGTTTTTTTTTCCTCTTTTAGATATTTCCTGAAGAAGTCCCAAGGTTGAAACGTAGATTTTTAACTCTGTTTTCTAATTTCAGCGTGCATTTAATATAACCATTTTGTTCTGATCTTTTATATTAACTGTTAGCTTGACAAAGTCTGATTTTGGACTGCGTTTCTTATTTGGCACTGATGTACTCTGATATGGCGATTTATTTATGTTAAACTGTTGCTCACAGGACACCGTTGTAACATATCTTCCACCTTGATTTCACCATGTTAATTTATTTCCTTGATTTCTTCACTCTGTCCTATGTATACTGAGTTTTATTGTTTCTTTCTTTCTCTATTGTTTTTACATTGTTTACATCACTTGACACATAACCTTTGTTAAAGAACCTGTGGGTCAAAGGTAATTGTAATCCTACTTATGAAATAAATAAAATAAATAAATCATTAAGGGTTTAGATGATGGCCAGACGTGGAGGTGGGCAGGTTGTGCCAGTCACTCATGAAGGGAGTTTTTTCTATTTAAAATATTAGTAAGATGCATGGTGAGAATTGGGTACTGGGGGGATAGGATTGGTTCCTCCTAGCACAGAGTGGGGGGGACAGAGGGGCTTTATTTAAAGATTTAGGCTAGATCGAGAGTAGGGGATGGTTTTGTTTTCTTTTTTTTAATTACATCCCCAAAATCCAAATATCAATACTCCCATATTTGGGGCACAAATAGAATATTTGGCTTGAATATTCAGGTTAAGATATTTGCAGACCCTTCATCTGACGTAGGGGTACCATTATATAGGGTTCTGGGGGTACATAACATTGTTTAGCCCCGCAGGTAGGTAGCTCTCTTTTCTTTTTCTTTTTTAAACTGATACTGAGCATTGCCATAGCAACGCATGGCGTGGTTTGATATAGCTATTGAACACTTGGCTGTAGCGAGTGGAGTCAATGCAGAGTGGAGGTGATGTGAGCAGAGGCCAGTGGCATCTGACAGCGTCAGATGGGGAACAGGGGTACAGGGGTCGGGAAATTAGCAACTGTCTCTGGTCAGTGTATTTATTGCATAATAACTATATATACCTAAGCAAAGCCCTGTCAAACTCTCGCTATAGTAGTGATGGCTTGGACCTCAAGCTCATCCAGCTCACTTTGGATGAGACCCTGCCCTACCTCACCAAAATACTAAACTTGTCCTTATGCCTCAGCCAATTCCCCACCATTTGGAAAAGAGCAGGAATAACTCCCATCTTGAAAAGTGGTGACCCCACCTCCACCACCAACTATAGGCCTATATCCATCCCCGCCCCCCAAAGGCCCTTGAAAAAATAGTGGCTGACCAGCTCACAGATTACCGGTCCAAATACAATCTGCTCTGTCACAAACAACACTGGTTCTGGAGGGGTCACAGCACCTCCACTGCCATTGTCAAATTTACCTCTTATATTCATGAGGCCCTGGATCAAGGCTCAGTAGTGGGAGCTATCTATATCGACTTGACCAAAGCTTTTGATACAGTCAGTCACGAGCTTCTTCTCCACACCCGACCATCTCTGAGTATCTCCTCAGAGGTAACCTTCTGGCTCAAGGATTATCTCTCTCACATTACCCAACAAGTAAAAATTAATGGAACCTTATCCTCCAGTGATCCAGCCCGAACAGGGGTCCCTCAAGGGTCCATCTTAGGCCAATTGCTTTTCACCCTTTTTCTGAACTCTCTCGCCCAATCCTGTAGTGGGAAGCTATTACTCTATGCCGATGATGCTGTAGTCTATTGGAAACATCACCATCTCTATACAGTACAATGTGAACTGCAGGGTTTCTTTGGGGAGCTCGAAACCTGGTTCTCTGAACACCGCCTAATACTTAACTATAAGAAGACTAAAGCCATGATCTTCACCCACCACCAAAACCCACTCTGTAACGCACTGCTAATCATCATAAACTCCCATGGCATTCTGCTGGAGCAGGTCTACAGCTTCAAATACCTGGGAGTCATGTTGGACACCTCACTTATCTATCACGCCCACATTAAACAAGTATCCTCTTCTGTCAATGCCAGGTTGGGGATCCTATACAGACATGGGCACTGCATTCCCCCACAGGCAATGCTGCTTGCAGTGTCCTCTTCAATCCTACCTTTGGTGGACTATGGCATAGTAATTTATGGGTCCGCTGACCATACAACCCTGCGCAGCATCAACCTCACCCTCAATAAAGCCTACCATCTTTTCTCAAACTCTAACAGGCAAACCCATACTTGTGAGCTTTACAAACTTACTGGCTGGCTAAACATCCAAGATAGGGTGAAGTATCAGACCTGCCTTCTAGCTAAAAAAATACTACACAAACAAGTTGCAATAGGCCTCCACCCTCTTATTCAAACAGCTTCACTCAGGAGGGCCCCAAGGCACTCTGCAAACACCTCCCTACTAGTTCCCCACTGTAGAACCTCCCTTGGGCAACTGTCATTTCGTTATCAAGCCCCCCTGTGGCTAAACAACCTACCATCCACAATCTCCCTTACAACTAGTTTGGGTCAATTTAAATCTGGTCTTAAGTCCCTCCTCAGCTCCACAACCTGTGATTGTATATAACTTTCTAGATGGTTTCCAGTCCTACATTAATGGGGATCCCCGGCTTAGGGATTTTTGTTCTCCCATTTTCCCAAGTTTAGGATCCTTAAGTCTCACTGTAACTTATTCTTGACTCTGGGCCTACTTTATAAGACCCTCTGAATCTGATGTTCTGTCAGATGCACATAATTGTTTGACCCGGGACCTTTTTAAGATCCCTGCTGACGTAACCCAACATTGTACTCTGTGCCAAATGTTTAAGCTATGTTATCAAATGTTTAAGTTTCAGTACTGTGCCTAATGTTTAAGTTATGTACTGTGCAAAAGGTTTAAGTTTTGAACCAATTGTTGAAGTTTGTGTAGATTTTCTTGTTGACGTGGAGCCTTTGCAAAAGAGTCAAAGACTCAAAGGATTGTAATTCCAATTTCTTTCAAAAAATAAGTAAATAAATAAGATGTGCTAACCATATGTCCATAAGTTAGTGTGGTGCTCACAATTAAATTCAAGTTTGGCTACACACTAAACGTTAATTCTCCTAGCTCATATAAACACATTTGAATGTTATATGAGGCCCTGACTTAGTAATAGGGCACAGGTATAAGGTGTATTTGTGACTATTGTCTAAAACAATTAATGGAGACATAGAATACAGCCTGTGGAATTGTATACTTTAACGTATGTCAGATTGTGCAAATCTATAAAGTTTTTTAGGCTTCAACAAGCAGTGACGTATCTTTTTGTTTGCAGAGAGGAATCTCTGGGACCCTAATGAACATCACTCCTTGTTGCTAAAGTATTTACACCTAGCAAACAGTTAGACTATAATATTAACTCCAGAGAACAGGTCGAACCTACACAGATTGTGCATGAAACTTTAGACTATAGATGTTGTACTTGTACTGAGGAGAGGAAGCAAGGGGTTACTTATATAACGAACTTTAAAGTTAGGTAAATTCTGATTCAAACTGTAAGTATTAAACACAAAAGAGTTCACACTAGAAATTAATATTGTAGTGAAGACAATTACATAACATGGAAAATATAATTACAATTAAAGATGGGACAATTGGAATTAATTGTGTATCATGCTGCATGTATAGCATGGAGTCCTCAGTGTTTTTATCTGAGCAATACATATGCAAAAAATGCAGGGATAATGCAGAATTGACAGCGATGGTGAATGAGTTTGATAAAACACTAAGTGAGCTAGAAAAAAGCCAGAAAGATATGTCACAAAGATTCCAAGAGCAAAATGTAGGTGATGATAACTGTAGGCTTAAGTTCTTGAACCTATACTTACACGAGTATAGGTTATTAAGGGGTGATCTTATACATATCTACAATGCATTACAGAATAGTGATACGCTAGATGTTATATGCCTAGAAAAACAAGTTTGTGAAAATAATACCAGATTACACAAAGATTAAATTAGATGCCCCGTTAACAAAACACAACGAAGACTGAGGTTTTTTACACAGAGGGCACAACCAATATGGAATTTGTTACCAAAATATGTTGTTAATAGTGATACTGTGCAGAGTTTTAAAATCTTATTGGATGACCATTTGAAGGAAACAAAATATAAATGCCATAATTAATTTGGTGGTGAGTTCACTATGGGCTTTGGCCTCATGAACTTGTAAGATAACTATGAAACTATGAAACATCTGGGAGCGGAGGCTCTTTAAGGGCGAAGACCATCACTTAAAAGGAGAGAGGGAACCAGTGTACTGGGGTAGATGTTTGGTGTCTACATTGGGGGACAGTTAAACTGACACAGGACGGGAGCTAAGACTGAGTGAACCACTGAGGAAGGAGAGGAAGATGGAAACCTAGCTAGTGCTCCCCTAAAAATGGGAGCTAGGAACACTGAAGAGGGATGATGGAAGGCAGAAGTTCATGATAGACTAAGAAATGTGGTCAGGGAGGTTGGAAGGGATCCATAAACTGGTAAAAAGTAGAAAAACAGGAAATTAAGGAGATTTAGAGATAATGAAGGGGGAGGATCGACAAAAGATGGGTGGGGTCTGGGTGCAAGATGGAAGGTAGTCTGCCTTAATGCCAACAGCCTAGGAAATAAAATTAGTTAGCTCCAGGCAATGGTGGAAAATGTGGGGTAGGACCTTGTAAACATTAAGGAAACTTGGGACACTGGGAATAATGTCTGAGACCTGGCAGTCCCAGCTTACACCATGTATAGGCAAGATGGGAGAAAGGCAAAGGGGGAGGGGTAGCACTCTATGTCAGGGAAGGCATTAAAGTGGTAGAGGGTGGATCCATCAGGGGAGGGAATAGGGTAAAATAATTGCGGTGGGTTCAGTGCATAATGGCGTTATACAAGAAACTGTGCATGGGTTTAGTCTATAGGCCATGAGGATAGGGAGATGAGGGTGATAGGGAACAAGCAGTTGGAATACAGTAGGGGGCCTCAAACAGGGAGGTAGTGAAAGTAGGAGATCTTAATCAGCCAGATACTGATTGGCACATTCCAACAGCTAGCAGTACCAGTACCAGAAATCAGACCCTGCTAAATACATTGCAACAGGTTAGGGAACCCACAAGACAGGCTGCCATTCTCGATATTGTGCTCACAAACTTGGAAATTGTAGGTGGAAGGAGGAGGGAGGAACCTCTAGGGTCCAGTGAACAATTACCATATGGTTCAGACTGGCCCTAGGCAACAGTATAGCCTCATTAAAGGCTGAAATCCTAGATATTAGGAGAACAGAGTTTAACCCGATGAGGGACTAGTCTGGGGTAGGGTGGCAGGGGTGGACATAATCAGGGGAGTGGAGTAAAGCTGGGGAGAAATTAAAGTGGCCATTCATGAGGCAACAAAGTCATGCATGAGAACAATCTCCAAGAGAAATAAGTTCAGTACTTGAATCTGGTTCTCTAAGGAGATCAGAGAGGCTGTGAGGACCAAGGGGCCTTCATCAGATACAAGGAGAATTAGGGGCATGTAAAATGGAGTTAGTTCCAGCTGAAATCAGCGGAGGCCAAGATAGCAGTCGGGGATGCAAAAGCAAACACAGATCTGTGCACTGAAGATTAAGAGTTTGGAAAACATGTTTTTTTCAGGCATATCAGGGACAAAAAGACAGGAGAAGGAACTGTTATGTTGAAAGAGGGGGCAGGGTCATAGAGGAGGACATGCAGAAAGCAGCTGCTCTCAATGACTACTTCTGCTCAGGTTTCACAGTGGAGGATAGGGTTTTTTTCTGCAAAGCAGCACAAAGACTACTCATATCGGGATTCCAGAAATGACACAGAGGATGTTTACAAGTGAAAGGGTCAGAAAAGGACTGCCAGCCCTGAAGTAAATAAGGCCAAATGAACGGATGGAATGCATCCTAGAGTGCTCAGGGATCTGGCATTGAAATTTGCTGAACCCTTGGCAGGGCTGCTCAATATTTCAATTCAGTCAGGGGTGGCCCTAAAAGACTAGAGGGTAGCAGATGTAGTTCCATTCCATGGGTGGGGACAAGGAAGGAGAAACTTGGTAACTGCCAGACTATAAGTCTTATCTCTGGTGTGGGAAAACTGATGGAGACACTAGTCAGAGTAGCTATTGGACAACCTGGAAAGTAATGGGTTCCAGGATAGTAAACAGCATGGGTTTGTGGTAGGGAAGTCTTGTCAGACCAACCTGATGGTATTCTTTGACTGGGTAACTAGGGCAGTAGATATGAAACAAGCAGTAGATTTACTCTACTTTGATTTCAGCAAGGCATTTGACTAGGTGCCACACCGAAGGTTGCTGAAGTAGACAGAGAATCTCGGTGTGGCAAAAGACAGTTTCTGCAGATGGGAAAGTAGTTGATAAGGAAAGAGACACCAGAGGTTAATAAGCCAAAAAACTCAGTACGCAAGCACTGAGGCAAGGGTTACCCCTAAGGGCATTGGTCTGGAAGTCAAGTTTCAAATAAATACAAAATCACACATACCCCCATAATGCAAAGCATCATGGGCTGTACATGCAATTCACCACAGAATATTATGCTGGTTCAGCTTTAAGCAGAAACCCACAAAGATGATGCAGCACCATTTATTTCTGCTTAAAGTTGAACCAGTGTAATATTCTGTGGTGATTTGTATATACAGCCCATGATGCTTTGCATTATGGGGGTATGTGTGATTTTGTATCACAAGAGGGTAATGCTAAATGGAGTCAAATCAACAGAGAGAGAGGTTACAAATGGGCGCCACAGGGTCCTGGGTTCAGTCATATTCAATACGTTCATCAGTGAGATAGGAGGAATTCAGTGCAAGATGTGTCTCTTCCCAGATGACATCAAGCTCTGTGGCAGGGTGTACAGTGACCGGGGGTAAGGGAGTAGCAGAGGGACTTGCAAAGCTTGTAATGGCAGTCCACAGTTTGGCAGTTGACGTTCAACACTAAAAAAGGGAAGATGATAGACACTGAGAACAGGAACCCCATGACAGGATATTGGATGGGAGGAATTTAGTTGGCCACTACTACTGAGCAAAGGGCCCTAGGAATCATCATATGTGACTCCTTTAATTAGTGGCTAACAATCTAGCCACAGTAACAAGTCCTACAGCAAGGCAGTCATGATGTTGGAGTGCATTCATAGGGGATTTGATAGGAGAAAGATTGTATTACTACGTAGAAACATAGAATTTGGTGGCAGAAAAGGAAAGTTAGGCCCATCCAGTTTGCCCCGATGTCCCCTGCCAAATCTGTCTCCACAGACCATAACTTTTCATCAGCAACCCTCCCTCCTCTATCACTGTTTTGTAATACACCCCTATGTCTATCCACGCATTCTTGATGCCCCTCATTATTTTTGTCTGCACCACTTCTTCTGGCAGTCTGTTGCAGGTGTCTACCACCCTTTCAGTGAAGAAATATTCCATCACATCTCTCAAAAGCTCCCCCCACCTCTCAAAGCTTCATCACAAGCCCCCTGATCCTGGTGTTCCTTATCTTTTCAAAAAAACTTATCTCCTGCACCCTGTTCACTCATGAGTTACTTGTAGGTTTCTATCATTTCACATATCCATCTTACCTCTTCCATGAAGCACATGTAGGGATCCCACAGTATCTCCCCATAGAGCTTCTCATGCAATTCCAGCACCATTTTAGTTGCCCTCCTTTGGAGTGCTTCCACCCTGTCTTTGTTCTTTCTCAAATGTAGCCTCCAAAACTTGACACGGTACTCAAAGTGGGGTCTCACCAGTGAGCAAGGCAGTGGCAACACCTCCTCCTGCTGGATATACCCCCCCATCCCCCCATGCACCCCCAGCATCCCACTAGCCTTACCCACTGCTTTGTTACACTGCCCTGCCACCTTGAGGTCATCAGATATGATAACCCAAGGTCCCTTCCCAGTTTAGTGACTATCAGTACCCTCCATCCTATATTCAGCACCTGAGTTCCTATGCCCTAGGTAAATGATCTAGTGTTTTGTTTTGGCACTGAACAGTAACTGCCATGCTTTAGACCACTCCTTGAGTTTTCCCATGTCACTGCTCATTCTCTCCACCCCCTCCTGAGTGTTCACCCTATTGCAGATTTTGATATCATCAGCAAAAATTTAAACCTTCCATTCCAGTCACTTATGAAGTCATTTAAGAGGACTGCTCCCTGTACTGAGACCTGTGGTACCCCTCTAGTCACTCCTCCATCATTTTAGTGAGTGTTGTTTACCACCACCTTCTGTCTCCTATCTGTTAACTAATTTCTAACCTATTTCTCCACTTTGGATCCCATACCCAGACTGCATAGTTTCTTTATCAGCCCCCTGAGTGGCACAGTGTTGATGGCCTTGCTGAAGTCCAGCTAGACCACATCTACTGCCTTCCCCAGACCTGTTTGCTTGGTTTCCTAATCAATGAAATCCATCAGATTCATTTGGCATCACCTCTACTGGTAAATCCATGCTGCCTATGGTCTTTCAGCCCATTGGATTGAAGACATTCAACCTGTCTTTCCTTTAGCAGGGTCTCCATTAGTTTCCCCACCACTGATGTAAGACTGACTGGCCAATAGCTTCTAGTCTCCTCCCTGCTGGCGCTGTTATGTAGCAGGACCACATCAGCTCTTCTTCAGTCCTCTGAAACCATACAGTACCTGTTTTCAGTGAGCTGTTGAACAAGGCTCTCAGTGAGGCAGTCACCCCCTCACTGAATTCCATTAGAACCCTCAGATGTATCCTGCCCAGTCATAAAGTTTTGTCCACCTTCAGAGATGCAAGTCCCTTCCAGACTCTTGCTTCTGAAAATGGACTTGTGTTCACCCCCCACCCCATTCCTGCTACTCCCTGGTGGCCCATCCCTCTTCTCTTCAGTGTGAAGGACTGAGCAGAAGTACCTGTTCAGGGTGTCTGCCTCTTTTGTTCCACTTCAGTGTAGTCTTCCCCTTCTAATCCCCACAATCCCTCCCATAACCTTCCTTCTCCTCACTTATATAACTGAAGGACATCCTATCCCCCTTAGTGACCCCTTGGTGATTCTTTCCTTTGTCTGCACCTTTGTTGCCCTCACTGCCTTGCCTGCTTCCATCTCATATACTAGGTTTACCTCCCTGTTCTCCTCCCTCTGTGAGTCCTTATACACTTTCTGAATGCCACCTTTTTTCTTTCACCACCTTCATCACTGCATTAGAGAACCATAGCAGTCAATTTTTCTTCTGCTTTTACATCTTTTCTTCATGTAGAGATTACTTGCTTAAGTTATACTTTTTGTGCCCACTGTGCTTGTACCCCTCCTTGGCAATCCCTCCATTCAAGACAGTTTGTGAGACAGTCTCCCATTTCTTTAAAATCCACCCTCCTAAATTTAAGAACATTCATCCCTCAGTGGTTAGCCTCTGTTCATAGAAACATATAAGTTGATGGCAGATAAGGACCGTGTGGCCCACCCAGTCTGCCCATTTTTCTACTTATTTTAAACCACAGATCCTAGTTGATCTGTAGCTCACTTTTTTCCCTGTCTCTAGAGTACCCTTATGTCTATCCCATGCATTCTTGAATTCCCTAACTGTTTTTGCCTCCACCACCTCCTTTGGGAGGCCATTCAAGCATCCAAGCAGAGGTTAGCTTCTGTTCCTGTCTTAATGTTAAACCACACTGTATGTTGATCATTGATACCCTGATGGCTTTCCACTGTGACTTCTGCAATGCTGTCTGTTTGTAAACACCAGGTCTAGCACTGCACCATCCCTAGTAGATTCTTTGACCAGCTGCCTGAAAAACATCCCTTGTAGGGAGTCAAGGATAGCCCTACTTCTTGTAGAAGCAACAGCTGGAAGGCTCCACTCCACTTTCGGCAGACTGAAGTCACCAACTAGAAGCACCTCCCTCTTACTCTTCACTCTGATGATGGCTTTCCCAAGTATCGTATCCAACACTTCTCCCTGTGCTGGAGACCTGTACAATACCCCAGTGTGGACAATGGCCCCAGAACCTGTCATCAGGGTGAGCCACAGCACCTCAAACCCTTCCTTTGTCCCCTGGTGCCCCTGCACCTCCATGGCATTGATTCCCTCTCTCACATATGAAATAACCTTTCCTCCCTGCACTGTCTCTCCTGAATATAAAGCAGCCTGGTATGGTCATGTTCCAGTCATGATGACCAGTGTAATACGGCTCCATAACTGCCACTAAATCAAGGTCAGCTTCCGCCATGATTTGTTTCAGGTATGGAATTTTGTTTCAAAAACTCCTTGCATTGGCACATATGACTCTTCACACCTTCCTTCCCCCATTTGTTGCCCTGTTTTTCCATACCATACCTGACTGGAGTTTTCTCTGAATCTTCCCCCGACTTTCTTCCAACCTTTTTAATTTCCTCATTCCTTGTCACCTTCAGTCCTCTACCATACCTTGCCTGAGTTTTACTCCATTTTTCTTCTGTCTTGTCCTCATCCCTACCTTTCTGCACTGCTGCCCTACTGGAGTTTTCTCGACCAGGCACTCCCTCCCTCCTTGCTGCTGCACCATCTGAGAGGGCAAGGTTTGACTCCATTTATTTTACTGCCCCCTCCGACTAGTTTAAATGCTCATCCAAGTAGCATTTCAATTAAACCTCCCACCAAGCAACCTGGTCCCCTTCCTGGAAGGATTCATGTCATCTCCCTTATAGAGGCCCATATTTTCCTTGGCTGGCCCCAGTCCCCGATGTAGCTGAAGCCTTCTTCCATGCACCATGACTTCAACCAGTCATTAAATGCACTGGCACCGAGTATCCTTGCATCTCCCTAGCTGTACACAGGTAAAACCTCAGAAAAAGCCACTGTATGTTCTACCTGTTTCAGGTCCCTGCCAAACTTCTTGAAGTTACACTTCAGTACCTCTACCTTGCCTCTTGCCAAGTCATTTGTCCTCAGGTGGTCAGTGATGGCTAGCTCCCTCCCATCTCCTGCTGCCCTAGTGAGCCTCTTATATTATTTCCATACTCCTATGCCAATGCACCAGGGAGGCACTTCACCTACTTCTCCCTTCCCTTCCCCAAATCCCAAGTATATCCCCCTAACAATAGAGTCACCAGTCAGCAGCTGATTCCTACTTGGCTGGGAGCCTCTTCCTCTCTCCTTGGTGTCTCAATCTCTGAGGAGACCCACTTTCTCCCTTACCACTGCAATGTGTGCCCCTTCTCAGCTGCCCAGTCCTGCCAGTACAGCAAAGGATTAGTGCAGTGGTATAAGCTGAGGAGCAGGAACCCATCAAGGTCCATACATTCTGCCTCTGCCTTGCATCTTCTGGGATAGCAGCATCCGACATCAGATTGCCCCTAGGGGAATCAAATGAACCTCTCTACCCTTATCAGTTTGGACTGGAGTCCAGCAACCTCTTCCCGCAACCCAGAGAGATGAGTGCAAGTAGAGTAGCACCTCAGTATACAGAAGGTATCCTGCAAGACTGCTACCCCACATCCATTGCACTGCACCACTCTTATGGTCTTTCTTTCCTTTGCTTAGTGTCTATTCAAACTTCTGTATACTGTTCCACCTCCTTCTGGTAGCCTGTGAGAAGGGTGACCACTATTGAGCACTTACAAAAAGGACAACTCAATAGCGGCACCTATTCTCAGGGCTAGTGGACGGGGGGTGAATGTGCATATAGCGACATCCTGTTGCTATATGTATATGCATGCACAGTGGGGGAGTGAGCACACTGTACAATGGGTGGAAGGGGAGGGAGGGTTTGTGAGGTGTAACACTACGGTGGGTTACCGAGCTGGCCATGTGGCATGGTGGGTTTGTGGCAGGCTATGGTTGGAAGTGTGCCGGGTTAGGTGCTGGGCATGTCAGGATTTTTGCACCAGTCTGAGACATTTAATTTTTTTCCTTTTCACCCTCCCAACATGCACCCCCCTGGAGTTGAGAATCTTTAGTAGGGGGTGCACCCTCTGCATAAACAAAAAAAAAATCAAGTTCCTGGTGCCCTTTTGCCACGTGCCAGGATTGGCCCAGATTATCTGAAAGAGCTCCTGGTCCTCCATTGCCCCCGGGTGATCACTTCGCTCAGCCAAGAAGGGGTTGCTAGAGATTCTGAGGGTGTGTTTGAAATCTTCTGGGGCTAAAACATTTATGTATGCTGCCTCTACCCTCTGGAATTTTCTACCCCATTGGCTACATGAGCACATGACTGTGGAAGGTTTTAAACAAGCACTGAAAACCTAGCTATGAAGCCAAGCCTATGGTATTTAATTGATAATAGTTTTTATGATTATATTATGTTGTTTACATGTTCTGTTGATTTTGCTGTTGTGAAATTTTGTGATTTTAACCTGCTAGGTGCCTTGGTTTCTGAAAGGCACCATACAAAATAAGTTTATTATTATTATTATTACATCCACGAAAAGGATTTTCAATGACGTACATTCGCCCTAATGGCGATCGCCTTTCCGCGATTGCCATTATCACATAGACCCCCTCCTTCCTACTCCCGTTTTACTCTTAACCACTCCATTTTGCTTCCCTGAAACTAATTTGTTATTCTACCCCTCTACTGATCACTGGTAAGGCCACACCTGGAGTATTGTGCTCAGCTCTGGAGCCTGGCTATCTCCTCTCCTTTGTACCTTAAAGTGTTTTTCTAGGCTTCATTTTGTGGTGTAACACTCACTGTGTTTAAAAGTTTAGGTCTGTGAAAGTATTTTTCCAGCATTTTTTAAAATTGTTGTGGCAGACTGCACATAGTGGGATGGGATTGTATTTTGACCCCGACCAGGTAGGCAGCTGATCCCTTCCACTTATCTATTATTCCATGCTGCTCCACACTCAGGTGCATAATGACATGTGCCTTGGAATGATGCAGGGGTGCAACCAATTAAAGTCAATGGGGCTTGGAATTAATTACAATTTTATGCATAATGATGGACACTCTGTGGGTAATCAAGATCACTGCTCAACTAGCAAGGACCTTGTTAGTCAAGCAGTGGCATTGCTTAATCTCACAGAGCCATCATTATGCACAATAATAATAATAATAATCTTCTTTATTTTTATGGCACCTTTCAAGAACCAAGGCGCCTACCAAATATAAAACAGCATATCAAATAATCCAAACATTAAAACAGATAATAACAGTTAAAAACAATCAGTCACCAAACACCCGGTGCCACAGGTACTATATGTCTTTAATGCCTGCTTAAATCCCTTCATGGTCATGCACTCCCATAACCGACAGGGTAGAGAATTCCAAAGGGTTGGAGCCACATGCATAAATGCATGGGCCCAAGGAGATTTCAAACACACCCTAGGAATCTCTGGCAACCCCTTGTCAGCTGAGTGGAGCGATTGCTCAGGGTGGTAAGGAATCAGGAGCTCTTTCAGGTAGTCCAGGCCTAGTCTGTGTAGGACTTTGAAAGTCAGTAAACTGACTTTCAAGGTGATCTGCCACTGTACTGGCAGTCAGTGCAGTGCGCGCAGCACCAGCGAAATATGACAGGACCAGGAAGTCCCCATAAAGAGCTGGGCCACAGCATTCTGCACTAGCTGCAGGTGGCAGATTTCCACTCCAGGAAGCCCTAGGTAAAGGGAGTTGCAATAGTCCAAGCAAGAGATCACAAAAGCGTAGACCAATGTAGGAAGATCACCAGATAGAATAAGGTGCTTAATCCTGGAGATATTCCTCAGAAGGGGAAGCAGGTTATTGGAGGAACACCTAAAAGTACAGATAGAAAAAAGTTATCTCCAGGATAGCACCCCTAATAAAAATGAATATAAAATAGCAAGTAGAGAAATAATACAAACTCTGGTGAATACAAGGACAAAACGATAAAGGATATAGGAGAGATATGCATAAATGAGGCTGAATTAGAACAAGATATGGGTATATTACTTATAAATGCCAAAAGTTTAAAGGTTAAAATGGAGGAGTTACAAGTAGTACTAAAAGAAGAAAATATAGCATTTTGTGGCATAACTGAAACATGGGGAACGGAAAATGATTAGAATATGGATGTAGCTGACTATAATAGGTTTTACGAAAATAGAGGAGAATGTAAGGGTTGTAGAATTGCCATTTATAAAAAAGAGGAACTTAAAGCTTATGTGATCTCTACTGATAATGATAATCAAAATGAATGTATCTGGGTTGAAGTTATGTGTAGAAACAATAACTTGACTGTAGGACTGGTATACCATCCACCAAATTTGACACAAGAAATAATATAGATTTTAAAGAAGCCTTGAAGACCCACCTTTTTAGCATAGCTTTTAATGATTTATAATAGTTTTAAATTTTGTCTATTTATTGTTTTATGATATTGTGCAGGCGCTTTGGATTTCAGAAAAGCGCCTTTTTTATAAATAAAAGTTGATTGATTTAGTAGAACAATTAGAACTACAAGATATTATAGGAGATTACATTCTAATGGGTGATTTTAATTTGTCGCATATAGATTGGAAAACCTTGAAAAGCAACATTTCCTTAGAAAATACATTTATAGAGCTATTTATTCAGTTGAACCTGGAACAATTGGTTCACTTTGCTACAAAAGGAGAAAACACATTGGACCTTAGTTTAACCAACTGCCAGGAGAAGTTCCATAAAATAAAGTCATTACCTCCTCTTGGAGGCTCTGATTATAAGATGGTATCAGTTAAATATAAAAACAAATACTGGAGAATAAAAGGAAATGCACTAGTAAAGGACTTCCATCAGGCCAATTGCCAGAAAATGCTTCATGATCTTAAAACATGGAACTGGAAAAAAGAACTTGCAGATACAGATCTGGAGCAGACATAGGCATAAAATCAAAAACCAGTTACTATGGTGTATAGATCAATATGTTCCTAAAAGGCAAAAGTATAATAAAAACAAAAAGATTCCTCCTTGGTGGAACAATGAACTACACAAATTGATAAACAAAAAGAAAAAGCTGTTTCAGAAATATTAAAAAAAAAACTCAAGCCTCAATGGGAAAATTAAGTATGTGTAATAAAAATATCAAGAAAATGATCAAAAGGGCAAAAAAAAAAAATCTAGAGCTAAAATGAGTTAATAAATTAAAAAATAATAAATTATTTTATAATTACATAGGTACTCTCAAAGGTCAACAACAGACCATTGGACCCCTAAAGATAGAAAAGGGTATAATTACCAAAGAAGAAGATTTGGCTGAAACACTAAATAATTATTTTATTAGTGTTTTTGAACCTAAAGTGAACCCTATAGACCCAATATAACCAATCCCTAGGTGTCAAAGAAAATTGATTGAATCTGAAGTTAAAAACATTATTAATTCACTTAAGGTAAATAGCTCACCAGGACCTGTTGGTATAACTCCCAAATTACTACAAGAACTATCTGTTGAGGTTAGTAGACCACTAACAATGCTTTATAATAAATCAATTCAAGAAGGAAAAACCATTAAAGATTGGCGTATGGCAACTGTAACTGCATTACATAAGGGAGGGAAAAAAGATGAACCAAAAAATTATAGACCTATATGTTTGACTTCTGTTGTGGGTAAAATTATGGAAAGACTTTTACAAAAACTGATAGATGAACACATACATACATTAGGTTTAATAGACTGTACTCAACATGGTTTTATCTCTGGAAAGATCATGCCAAACAAACCATTTATACTTTTTGGAATCAATAAGTCCGGCCCTGGATAAAGGTATATCTAGCGATGTAATATATCTTGATTTCACAAAGGCTTTCGACAAGGTAGCACATGCTATATTGATCCAAGAACTTCAGAGGATAGATCTCCAATGAAATATCATAAGCTGGATAAATTCATGATTAAACAATAGACAACAACAAGTAGCAATCAGAGGTATCTGTTCAAATTTAGGAGGTGTGACTACTGTGTACCCCAGAGTTCTGTTTTTGGTCCTACCCATTTTAATATATTAGTAGCTACAATGCCAGTCTCAGATAAGGCATGGTTAGCAAAATATGCTGATGATTGTAAAATTGGGGGGGGGGGTTAATAACCACAGAAAATGATAACAAAAATATCCAAACCCATTTGGATGACCTCATGGCATGGGGCAATAAAAAGCAGATGCTTTTTAATTCACAGAAATGCAGTCATGCATTTTGGGAAAAAATTCTTATTTTCAATATACATTAGGAAATTCCATTCTACAAACAATAAGTGAAGAAAAAGATCTAGGTACAATTATCTCTAATGATCTTAAGTTTGAAACAAATACCATTAATAAAGTTAAAACATGCAATTGTATCATTGGATCAATATTAACAAATATGTATAGCAGAGATAGAAACGTAGAAACATAGAATTTGATGGCAGATAAGGACCGCTTGGCCCACCCAGTCTGCCCATTTCCCTACCTAATGGATAAGCTGCAGATCCTAGTTAACCAGCAGCCTACTTCTTCCTACTCCCACCCCCTAGAAATGCCTTATGACTGTCCCATGCATGCTTGAATTCCACCACTGATTTGGACTCACAAACCTCCTCCGGAAGGCCGTTCCATGCATCCACAACCCTCTCTGTGAAAAAATACTTCCTTAAATTACCTCTGAGCTGCCCCCCATCTTCAAATTGTGCCCCCTTGTTCTTGCACACCTCTTTTTTTGAAAGATGCTACCCTCTAGGACTTTGTTGATTCCCTTGAGGTACTTGAACATTTCTATCATGTCCCCCCTCTCCCTCCTATCCTCGAGGCTATACATATTAAGCTCCTTTCATTTCCACCACTGATTTTGACTCCACAACCTCCTCCGGAAGGCTGTTCCATGCATCCATAACCCTCTCTGTGAAAAAATACTTCCTTAAATTACCTCTGAGCCATCCCCCCTCTATCTTCAAATTGTGCCCCCTTGTTCTTGCACACCTCTTTTTTTGAAAGATGCTACCCTTTTGGACTTTGTTGATTCCCTTGAGGTACTTGAACATTTCTATCATGTCCCCCCTCTTCCTCCTTTCCTCGAGGCTATACATATTAAGCTCCTTTAGGTCTCTTCATATGTCTTCCGGTGCAGACCCTGCACCATTTTAGTTGCCCTTCTCTGGACAGCTTCCATCCTGTCTATGTCTTTGCGGAGATTGGGTCTCCAGAACTGCACACAGTACTCCAGATGGGGTCTCACCAGCTGTCTGTACAGAGGGATAATAACTTCCTGTTTTCTACTGGTGATGCCTCTCCCTATGCATCCCAGTATCCCCCCCAGTCCTCCATGCTGCCCTCTCACATTGCTTGCCCACCTTTAGGTCATCTGATATAAGTCATGAGTATAGCCAACTCAGTTAAGAAGGGGGATAAAACCTTTTATAGGTACATCAGCGAGCATAGAAAGACAAAGGGAGGGATAGTGAGGCTGAATAGAATGAACAGTGGGTGGGCAGAGGGGGACAGTGAAAAAGCAGGAATACTGAACAAATATTTCTGCTCAGTATTCACAAAAGAGGAGGGGGAAGTGCCTAATCCAATTAACAGAAGCACTCTTGATAAGGGGGTCGATCCCAGTCCTTTCACAGAAGAAAGGGTTCTGCAAGAACTCCTAAAACTGAAGGAGGACAAAGCAATGGGTCCTGATGGAATTCACCCCAGAATTCTAAAAGAATTAAAGGAGGAACTAGTGAAACCACTGGCTATCTTTTTAATAAATCATGGGAGGATGGTGTGGTACCCGAGGACTGGAGGAAGGCGGATGTGATTCCCCTTCACAAAAGTGGGTCCAAGACAGAGGCAGGAAACTACAGACCTGTCAGTCTGACCTCTGTGGTAGGGAAAGTGATGGAGTCACTTCTGAAGGAAAGAATAGTCGAGTACCTAGAGGTCAGTGGAGCACAGGACCCAAGGCAGCATGGGTTCACAATGAGAAGGTCATGTCAGACGAATCTAATAGATTTCTTTGACTGGGTGACCAAAGTAGTAGACCAGGGAGGGGCTGTGGACATGGCCTACCTAGACTTTAGCAAGGCATTTGACACAGTCCCACACAAAAGATTAATAGTCAAATTAACCAGCCTGGGAGTGGGTCCCAGGGTGGTAGCCTAGGTAAAACATTGGCTGCACAACAGGACACAGAAGGTAATTGTAAATGGAGTCCATTCTGAAGAAGGGGTTACTAGTGGGTTACACTGGAGTTCAGTATTGGGTTCAGTCCTTTTTAATGTCTTCATCAGTGACATTGCAGTGGGACTAGAAGGAAAAGTATGCCTTTTTGCAGATGACACAAAAATCTGCAACAGGGTTGATGCACGAGGTGTGGAAAGGATGAAAAGGGACTTGGCAAGGTTGGAGGAATGGTCAGAAGTATGGCAGCTAGGATTCAATGCAAAGAAGTGAAAAATAATGCACCTGGGAAACAAGAACCCAAGGGAAGAATACACAGTGGGTGGGAGGTAGTAACAACAACAAAAAAGGAAAGGGACCTGGGGGTAATCATATCAGATGACCTTGGGTTAGCAAGCAATGTGAGAAGGCAGTAGGGAGGGCTGGGGGTATACTGGGATGTATAGGGAGAGTCATCAGCAGCAGAAAACAGGAAGTTGTTATCCCTCTGTAGAGACAGTTGGTGAGACCCCATCTGGAGTACTGTGTCCAGTTCTGGAGACCCCATCTCCAAGGACATAGACAGGATAGAGGCAGTCAGAGGAGGCAACTAAAATTGTGCAGGGTCTGCAAGAGAAGCCGTATGAGGAGAGACTAAAGGAGCTTAATATGTATACCCTTGAGGAAAGAAGGAGAGGTGGGACATGATAGAAACTTTTAAGTACCTCAGTGGAATCAACAAAGTCCAAGAGGTAGCATCTTTCAGAAAAAGAGACTTGCAAGAACAAGGGGACACAATTTAAAGATAGAAGGAGAGCGGTTCAGGGGCAATGTGAGGAAGTATTATTTCACAGAGGGTAGTGGATGCATGGAACAGCCTTCCTGAGGAGGTTGTGGGGTCTAAAACTGTGGGAGAATTCAAGAATGCATGGGACAGACATAAGGCAATTCTTGTGGGGGGTAGGAAGAAATAGGCTGTTGGTTAACTAGGATCTGTGGCCTATCCTGTAGGTAGGGAAATGGGCAGACTAGATGGGCCTAGCAGTCCTTATCTGCTGTCAAAGTCTATGTTTCTATGTTTCTGATATGACTACCCCCAGGTCCCTTTCCATTTTTGTTGTTGTTAGTATCTCACCCCCCATTGTGTACTCTTCCCCTGGGTTTTTGTTTCCCAAGTGCATTACCTTGCACTTCTTAGCATTGAATCTAAGCTGCCATACATTTGACCATTCCTCTAACCTTGCCAAGTCCCTTCTCATCCTTTCCACCCCACCCTGTGCATCAACTCTGTTGCAGATCTTTGTGTCATCTGCAAAGAGACATACTTTTCCTTCAGTCCTTCTGCAATGTAAACATAAAGACATTGAAGAGGACTGGTCCTAATACTGAACCCTGCAGTACCCCACTAGTAACTCTCCTTTCTTCTGAGTGGACTCCATTTACTATTACTCTCTGTGTCCTATTCTTCAGCCAATTCTTTACCCAGGCTGATATCAGTAAATTTTGTTACCATTATTCACTAGCCTTGTTAGGCCACACCTGGAGTATGCATCACAGTTAAACAAACCTCAGACCTGTCGAAGCAATAAACTTATAGAAAGAGTGCAGCATAACTATGCTAAAGAGATAAAGAAAAAATCTGAGTACAGTTAAAGACTCAAGGATCTAAATCTGTACTCGTCAAAATACAGACAACTCCAGGGAGACCTATGCCTTCCATATAGAGCTTCAAGAGATAATTATCTTGCATTGACAATTGGATGACCCTTTTACAATGGGAAAATAAGTACAAGAAATAACGGATGCAAGATTTTAGGTGATAATATTAGAACCACAAAACAAAGTTATTTCTTTACACAAAGAATTGTAAGTTCATGGAATAGTATACCATCCTATGTAGTTTCAAGTCCAGATTTTGATGCATCTAAGACAGTTTTAGATTTACATATGGCAGAAGGAAAATATGAATATTACTCTTAAGATGAGTAGTGAGCTCTTACAAGGGCATTTAGTCAATTGAGCATGTAAATAATCTATGAACCTATGGTAAAAAGAGGACTTGATGACAGCTGACACCTACAAATGCAGGGTCAGCCCTTCATCAAAGATTCCCCCTAGGTCTCGCACCTGTTCAGAGGTCAGGAGTGGTAAACTCCCAGGAAAAAGCCTGGGGGATGAACCCCCTGACCCCCTATCCAGCGTCCCAGGTCCACAATCAGCACCTCAGTCTTTTCCAAGTTCAACTTCAACCAGCTCAAATCCATCCAGTCCTGGATTTCTGCTAGGCAGTTGTTAAAGCCTGAGGGAGCTCCATCCTGGTCAAGTGCAAAACAAAGGTAGAGCTGGGTATCATCGGCATAACAATGAAACCTCAGCTCATACCTTCTTACAATGTCTCCAAGGGTCAGCATGTATGCTACAAACAATGTGGGTGACAATACTGAACCCTGAGGAACTCCACTTGACAAAGAAACTGGGTTTGAAGAATAAACTCCAGACACCACTGAGTTCTTTCGTTGAGAAAAGATGTAAACCACCTGAGGACTGTACCCGACAGTCCGCAGATGAACCTCAGGTGATCATGTTAGACCCCATGGTCCACAGTGTCAGATGCTAAAGAGAGATCTAGAAGAACCAAGATGGAATGGTTTTTCTGATCTCTAGCCATCAGGAAATCACTGAGCACCTAAACTAGTGCTGCCTCATTTCTATGCCTCTTTCAAAAACTGGATTGGAGAGGTTCATAGATGTCATGGTTGGTCAAATGGTTCTCCAGCTGTGCTGCCACTACTTTCTCAATCACCTTCCCTTAAAACATAAAACAATAATTAATTCCAAACTCTATTTACTTTAATGGGATCCATCCCTGCACTATTCCTAGGCACACAGTATTACTTGCCTGAGTCTGGGGCAGTGCACAAAAATAGAGAAGTGAAAGACATCGACTGGCTACCTGGTTATGGCCAAAATACAATCACTTCCTACCTTGTACAGACTGTCAGAACAATTTAAAAAAATGCTGTGAAAAGACTTTCACAAACTTAAGCTTCCAAACACAGTAAGGTTTTGGTAAATCTTGCAAAATCCCTTTAACTGAAGAGTCTGATGAAAGCATAAACTAAGAGTATTTGCAATACCATGTTTTTCACATAGGATGTTTCTAAAGTTAGATAAAATGAAACTGTCTAGTTAGTTATTTTTTATTGAATTATTTGTAATACAACATGTAAGAAACTAAAGTATTTTACATGTTTTTTATTTAGCCCAATTTTGAGGAAAGATAAGGTACACGTTCAGTGCAGTCTGACAACCCCAACTCTATGGACAAGCAATGGAGCCCACTAAAGTAAAAACTGTGCCAAAACCTGGAACATTTATTAGTGGGAACTGGAGATGCTGAAAGATTTGTTACCATTTATTGGACCAATAAATGTCTTGTACTAAGCTGGAATTCTGCACAAGCTTTTGGGGCCTCGCATGTCCTTTTTTCAGGTTAGTCAGAATTGCAAATTACAGCAGCAAATATGACATAGCCAGTTGAAGGTACCAGCCCAATGTCCTGTTTTTTCCTGGAGCTCTAGGGTATTTAATTTATACAGTACCTCTGCCTGGCTTTGCTAGTGTGCAGTTGTGAATCTCGTGCAGGTTGTAGTTCCTACTAGGAAGTGTCTAGTTTTGGTTGATGCTGGCATGGTGGCCACACACAGGAAAGAACTGCGATCATTGTGCGACAGCCCTACCATTCTCAAAGCAACAACACAGTGAACAGAAAGACATATAGTATGTGGAATAAATAGCTCAAGAGGCTTTTCTAGTAGGAACTAGAATCTGCACAAGCAAAACCCTCTTTCACTGTGCATTTTCTAGTGTTGTGACTGGACAAGCACCTCAAAGGAAAAAGGTGGAGAGCTGGCAGAATTGTGAAGGAGATTGAGTATTCTGAAGCTGTGATAGGTAGAGAAGGGGCAATCCTGAAAAGCCTTCTTACAGCTCTGACTGACTGCAAGATGTCTGCATGCCTTTGGCAAGTGAACATAATGAAAGCAGAGATAGCAGTGTAAGAAATGAAAGATATTGAGAAAATAAAACAAAATTAGCACTTATGAGCAATGTTATCACTACCCCATAGAAACTGCCAGAAATTATTGGTGAAACTGAGTTTCCCCAAAGAAGCTCAGACAGCTTCAGATAGGATTGACATCAGATGCAACTGACAGCATCATGCTGCATCTGAAAATCATGCTGTAGAAACATACACAAAACACAATACAGAGGTGAAAAATGGTGACACATTAAGGTATACAATAATCTTTATTGAACAGAATAAAGAACTGCATGATGGCATAAGAGCATCTACATGCTATATTTGTATTTATTTATTTTACCAGGAAGAGGCTTAATTGAGCAATGCTTATTTGCACAGAAGTCCTGGTTAAGACAGCAGACAAAATAAGTTCAAAGGAACACTTAATAAGTTCATACTAAGGATGTAGAGAAGCAAGTTAGGCATTGGCCAATGAGTGCTTCATTCTTTTTTTTATCAGTAACATTTTACTGAAGATTTTCAAATGTAATTACAACAACAAATAATAATATTAGCATTGCTTATAGAGTTATGTCATAACATATAAACATAACAACAATGAACAGACCTATCTATGTAAAATAAAAAAAAAATGTTAATGCAAGTTTAAACAACTAATTATGACTCTTTACTAGAGCTGTGTGGAATGAATTTAGTAGAATTTGTGCAAAATATTTTCTGCAGAATTTTGCCAACTTTTAAATTTCAGTTATTTTGGCCTAGTTTTTAAAGTACATATCCACATGATACCACATTTGACAGGTATACAGGTGGAGATTCAGGACATAAATGTGCCAAATCCCAGCATCCCAGATTCAAAGGAAGCTGAGTTATGTGTGGCCAAAGTTTTAAACAAAATTTAATTTTCTGTTTTTTTTTTTAATCTAATTTTGAAATGTGTTGTCCAGACTTCTTCTCAATTCAGGATTTATAGAAACATGCAACTTGGTTAAGTGGTAAATCTCATTTTATAAAGGGAGCTGTGCTATAGGTAGTCAAACTTTCTGCAAATGTTTGCATTTTAGTTTAGTAATAATTTTGAAAGCATTCATCAAAATGTCCTAAAGCTTTGTGGGTATATGGACTATGACTAAATTTATATACTGTACGTACTACCCAGTTTCAGATTTCTAGCTCCACAGGTGCCTCTGTTATATGTAGATAAATATGTTCATGAAGTTTCCTACCAAAAATAACATGACAGATTTTGAGCATCTGTCTTTTTTGAGATGCCTCATAATACCATGCCTCATAATACCATGATATTTAGTACACCATTGGAACTCCTATCATCAAATTATCATACCATATTTCACACTTCCAGATCAATTGAAGGCTGAATTTTGGTTACATTAACACAGTTACAAAATTCTATCAATTTCCTCAAATTTTTAAATTTCAATTATTTTGGCCCATGTTTCAAGGTACTTATCAAAATGATACCATATTTAGCAGGTACACAGTACAAAAGACTTTCATAGGTGTACCAAATTTCTGAGTCTGGGATTGAAAGGGTGTGAGTCGTGGGTGGCCAAGCATTTTATTGAAATTTTATTTTCAATTATTTTCATCTAATTTAAAAACAATTAGCCAAATGTCTCCACAGTGTCAGGACTTAGAGGAACATGCAGTATAGGTATGCGTGCCAAGTTTTAAGTATCAATCTTTAAAGGGAGCTCTGGTATAGGTAGACAAACATTTTGCCAACATTTCAATTTTTTGTTATTTTAGTATAATTTGAAAAGCATTCACTGAAATGTTATACAATTTTGCAGGTATAAGGGCTATTGCTAAATTTATAAATGTATATAGTATCTGATTTCTAGTTCCAAAGGTACCTGAATTACATACAGATAACATTTTTTATGAAATTTAGCACAAAAAATGAAATGACACACTTCAGGCACCTATAATTTTCAGATGTGCCCAAATGTCAAGGCATTTGGTATACCGTTAGAGCTCATATATATTTTTTTTTAATTTTAGCTTTTGTTGACTGGGTAAGTGCACTAGACAAATCCTGCCTATTTTCAGGCACGACCTGGGGGAGGGGGATACAGATGAATGCCAACTGACCTTGAACCAGATTAAGCTGTTGGTGGTATTTTTAGTGAATGAGGGAAATTTGGCCAGGACACCGGGGAAATTCCCCTACTCTTTTCGATAAGTGCCATGGGATCTTTAACATCCACCTGAACTACCACCAATCCAGGCAGATGGGACCTCGGTTTAACGTCTCATCTGAAAGACGGCACCTCAGAAGTGCAGCACCCCTCTCATGCTGCATTTCAGTGTCAGTACTGGGATATTAACCCAAGTGCCAGATGTGGGAACTGAACCCACAGCCCTCTGATCTCCCGGCCTCAGAGGCGAGTGTGCTACCTACTGAGCCACTGACACTGGACACTATCAATAAGTAATCATGTCTGTCAAATTTCAGATCTTTAGCTTAATGGCAGCTGAGTTATGACCAGATTAATACATTTCAAAAAGTCCATGAAATTCTTTCAGCATTCCATGACATTTCACAAAATCCCATCACAATTCTACAAATTAGGAAGTTTCTCATTCTGCACAGCTCTACTATCTAGCTACTTTACATACATTACAACTAAGCAAAAGGAAATACAGTGTGGTTGGAAACAACATGGTGAAACCCATGAATGTCAAAGCCATGCGTGGAGAATACAGCTAGAGAAGAAAAGTAATGTACAGGAAAGTTACAGAATTTCACTGGAGTAGTGGTCCATGGCTGCACGGTGTTGTAATAGTAAATCACACTTAAAGAACAATTCTCTGCAGTATTCTCCATGCACCGTTTTGACTTGCACAGTTTTTACCACACTGTATTTCCTTTTGCCAAGTTTCCATGGAACCCTTTTAACATATATCTTATAGATACTTTCCATTTGTTAATTAAACACATTTTATTTTCCACATTTTAGATCTGAAAAAAGGTAAGAATAGGAAGAAAAAGAAATGAACAGCAAGAAGAACAAACTCTAGAAAATAACCAGTACAGTTGCAAAATGATGGTATGGTGATCAGTGAGAAATGTGTAAACTAGCAATTTTTGCACTAACCACTGAGCCACCTACCTGCACTTTCTAACTGTTGTGATACCAAAATAAATACACATATATGCATAAATATTCCATTATAACACAGCTGTGCACTGTCTCCACACATTTTTACAGATTAAAAAAAGACATTGAGGGAACATTTTCTTTTTTTCATGCAGACTGAGCTGTCACCGACCACATACATGCTCAATAGCAGCTCAGTTGGTGGCCAGCCTTGGTAGAGAGAGGAGGGCTGTGCTGGTCAGTGGCTCAGTTTCCTAATGGGAGGGAGCAGGATGGTGAGTCACTACCTGCCAGGGTGAGGGGGCACATCCACTAGGCCACCAGTCAAAGGATTACATTACCTGTATAGGGGATCAGGGATGAGTGGTTATATTGGATATCATGGAATATTTGTTATATGTCTCAGGAGGATGATCGGGCAGGGGGAGGGACCACTGGACCACCAGGGGTATATTTCTTACCTCTGAATGGAATAGCCATCCGTGGTGGGGAAGGACCACTAGACAACTAGTGAGCACTGTGTTAGGGGACAGGGGTACTGCACTCCCTCAACCAACTACTAGAGGTATATGGGAGTAAGTCAGGTATTCAATTGGCGGTATGTACACCATGCAAGGGGACCATGCAAACTGGCTTTGTGAGATGCACATACTTTGAATAATTCAAGTCCCTGCCCCTTGATTTACCATGTGCCTCCCCCATGTTTCACCGGGGCACAAACCAAGTTTGCCATGCTAACCGGGATTTTCAATATTACACTTTCATTCAAAGCCCAGTTCGCACAGGCAAACTCAGGTTTGTGCCCAGAAAAAGTTTTGAATATCGGGCCCTAGAAGTTTTAATATGGGTGTGAACATTTACTGAATACCACTGCTGAAAAATAGTCCTTTTAAACAAAAGAATTAAGAAACAATTTACAGTACATCTGCCCCCATCCATCCTCATGCTTGCCTCCCAGATCTTTTCAGGGGTTGAAATTAAGTTTTTCAGTCTCTAGCCAGCATGGCTAGTGACTGGGAGAATCTGCTGGTCCCACAGACTTTTCCACTGGCACCAATGGAGTACTTTTTGAAATGCTGCCTTCACTAATTCAAGCCAGCATGGCTAGTTAAAGGAAAATGTTACTAGCTCCATGCAAAAGTCTACCAGCACTTGGCTTGACGGCTGGCACCAATTTTTTAAACCTGGTTTTTGTCATCTATCAAACTTAGGTGAATCCCTTGTAGTCAATCAGATTTCTTATTTATAGGGAACTGTGAGGCCAAAATGCTGCCTTACTAAGCATGTGAAACAGAAAGGCACTTTGAATATGCTAATTAGTGACAAAAAGCACTTGGAACATGCAAATGAGTGCAGTAGGACACTCCAGTCATGCAAATGAGGTTCTGGCTCAATGTTTACCATGTGAGGTTCTGTCAGAAACCCTGCTGTCAAAATAGAAATTGCTTCAGCTGCATAATTTATCAAGATGTCAAAACTGCTAAAAAAGATAAACTAAAGCTTTTTTAAAAATGGTCACATTTATCTCCTTCTGTTCCTCAACATAATGATACTGGGAAGTGTCAGAGAGTCAGTCCTCAAGAACAATGCCACTTAGCATTGCAGAAAGTGGCCTCAGTCTTTATCTATGGTGCCAGTGCCATTATTTATTTATTTAATTTCAGTAACTGGGTGGGCCCACTAAGACAGAGACACTTTTTTTCAGAGGTGACCCAGAAATAATTACAGATAACATATTAAGTGAACATCACAAAACACTTTTAGGCACTTCCCAGCAATGGCAGAAGGAAATTTGACGCAGAAAATAAAATCCAGGTTAAAAGTGCATAAGAGCAGAGGGAAATTCTGAAGAATATATGTAACCTAGTGCTTTCTGTTAGCATTTTCAGTATTTAAGAAGCCTCCTATTATCACTATAATGCCTCTGATATGTTGCAGGTTAGTTTACCAGGATGACCTCTTCCAAATGGTTGAAGGCACTTGTCTGTGCCTCCTACCTCAACAGACCTAGGATATGCAGCAATCCCTAACAATGCACCCTGATATGACTTAGTGTTTGCATATTCACACACTGCATACAGTCTCCAGGATTAGACCCTGTTTTAGTGATCTGAAATATTGACCAGGACACAGGAATCTACTTAGTGCAGACTTTTAACTTCCACCTGGAGGACTAGCAGAGTTAGAAGCCCCTTCTCCCCTTCAGATTTTCAGTACTGTAATGTTAAATAGAGACATATTTACTCTCCATGAT
The DNA here is from genome assembly GCA_016271365.2 of Neoceratodus forsteri. Taxonomy (NCBI): domain Eukaryota; kingdom Metazoa; phylum Chordata; order Ceratodontiformes; family Ceratodontidae; genus Neoceratodus; species Neoceratodus forsteri. Next base: position 34,771,377 of record CM028129.1, read on the forward strand.
TTGAATATGAGCCCAATGTTCCCAGTGTGCAGGAATTACTTTGTGACACTGATGCAACAGTTACCAAGAAGTCGTTTTCACCAACAAGAAAGAGTCACAGTACTGACAGTTCTATGTAAAGTATTACCAATAAGAGAAGAAACTTCTGGTAGGGGACAGCACAACAGTAGCAAGGTGCAAAATGAAAACAAGGAAACTACAATCTGTAAGCGGATGCTTCCCATTGTTAAAAGAAAATAGGAAGAGAGGATTTTAGAGGAGCTTACACAGCTAGAGGTGGACAAAGCAATGGGTCCAGATGGCACACCCCAGGATACAAAAGTAACTGAGGATGACGCTAGCAGCACCACTGGCAGTCATTTTCAGTAAGTCCCTAAACACTGTGGTGGTCATGGAGGACTGGAGAAGGGCACATGTAGTGCATCTTCACAAGAATGGCAGCAAAGGAGAGGTAGGAAACTACAGGCCAGTTAGCCTCACATCAGTAGCGGGTAAGATCATGGAGGCATTCCTTTAAGGAACAGATTATGGAACACCTGGAATCCACAGGAATGCAGGATCCAAGGCAGCAAGGATTCACAGCAGGAATGTCCTTTCAAAGTAATCTGATAGATTTCTTTGACTGGGTGACAAAGGTGGTTGACCAAGGGGGTGCAGTAGATGTCACATACCTGGATTTCAGCAAAGCCTTTGGCACCATTCAACATAGAAGGCTGGTTAACAAGCTGGGCAGTCTGGGTGTGGGCAAAAAAGGTAGTAAACTGGGTTGGTAACTGGTTAAGGGTCAGAAAGCAGAGGGTGGTGGTTAATGGAACCCAGTCAGAAGAAATGGGGGTCACCAGTGGGGTATCTCAAGGATTGGTTCTGGGGCCTGTCCTCTTCAGTGTCTTCATCAGCAACATTGCAGATGGGCTGGAGGGGAGGATTTGCCTGTTTGCAGATGACACCAAGATCTACAATAGAATAGATACTCCAGATGGAGTGGAACAGATGAGAAAACACCTAGAAAGGTTGGAGAGATGATCTGAAGTGTGGAAACTGCAATTTAATGCAAATAACTGTAAAATCATGCACATGATGAGTAGGGACCCTGGGGATAGCTACAGATTTGGGGAGGGGGAGTTGCTTACAGTCATGAGGAAAGAAAGAGATTTGGGGGTCATTATCACAGATGGACATGAAAGCCACCAAGAAGACCGCAAAGGTGGTAGGGAAGGCCAGTGGCATGTTGGGGTTGTATTGGAAGGGGTATCACAAGCTGTAGGAGGGAGATAATGATTCCACTATACAAAACTCTGCTGAGGCCTTATCTGGAGTACCACATGCAGTTCTGGAGGCCACATATATGAAAAGACATTGACAGGATTGAGATATTGCAAAGGAGGGCAACTAAGATGATGCATATGAGGAACAGTTAAAGGACCTCAATATGTATACATTGGAGCAGAGGAGAAAGTGGGGGGATATGGTTGAAACATTTTCAAATATCTCTAGAGCATGAATAAAGTAAAAGTGGAAAACATATTCCAGTATAAAAACAATACTAGAAGAAGAGGACATGACATGAGATTGGAGGGAAGCTGCATAAGTGGAAATGTGAGAAAGTTCTTTTTCATGGAGAGGGTGGTGAATGCATGGAATAACCTGTCCCAGGAGATAGTGGGGGCACAGATGGTGGCGGGATTCAAACATGCATGGGACAGTAGTAGGGAAACCATAGTGACAGGAAGGAAAAGCTAAGGCCAATGGCCAAGTAGAGTCAACGGACGCTGATACAGGCAAAGAAAACAAGCAGACTGGATGGGCCTGGCGGTCCTTATCTGCCATAAACTTCTATGTTTCTATGTTAAAATAATGTCAATTTCATTACAAAAACTAAACAACCTGTTTTTGTACAGATTTATTTTCAAGAAAATTATTATAATTTACAATAATAACAAAGGGCTGGTATATTGAGACTTTACATAGTTTCACTAACTTTCAGTGAATGAAAATTTTTGCTGTTGGCACCATGCAATACATAAGATCATAGATCAGTTATCTCTGGATGCATGCATTATTTTCTGAGTAGTAACTAATAGATGAAATGTTGCTTTGCTATTTTTAGAGAGAGCTGGCAACACAGAGGCCTATCACACCCCCTAAATCACCAGTCCACTATCTGCACGTCAATCACCTCTCTGGTACAGGCTGGGGAGAATGTGCTGGGGGTTGAGGAGCACTGCAGCACCACAAAGGCCATGGCTGGATGCTGGGCAGAGGAGAGAGGTGCTGTCTGCAAAACCTGTGCTGGCCACCTGGCTGTTGGATCATACTGACCACCCTGTATTGCTGCTGCTTCTGTGGCCAGTATTGGGGAGACTCTGGAGTCTCTCACACTATCACTGATTGTGAGTCTGTAATATGCGTCAATAAAGTGAGCTTCTCACTGCTGTATAGATTCTTTTTTAGCCCATGGGCAGCTGGTGATGATTTGATGCCAACGTTTCTTAGCCCAGGGATAGCTGGTGGTGATTTGATGTTGGAGTTTCTTCCTGCTTATTTCACTTATGTTTTAATAGGTAATAAACAGTATTACAGAAAGCAGGGTGTGGAGTTTGTGGTCAGAGTAAAAAGGGAAACCATCATGTATTATAATAGCAATTTTAAGGATATATAAAGTGAAAATGTTAAAAACAAATTACAGTAAATACTGATCATAGGTTACATTAAACCAGAGCCGTCATGGCTACAGCTGAGGTCACAGCAGAACACAGCACTGTCTGCCATGTCCAAGATGGTCAATGGAGTTCTCTGTGCATGCATGAGTCGTCGTGCTTTCAAACCGGGATCCAGTGGCCAGATTGGACATGGCAGACTGTGCCTTGTCTCCCCAGTAGACAAAATAGTGCAGTGGATGCATAGTGATTGCCACTCATTCCACTTTTAAAAAGTCTGTTCATTATCTGGTAAGTTCCCTTGTCTCTATCGAGATCGCAACACCTCTGCAGGGTTCCACCCACTGCAGCTGTAAAAAGCAGAAAAAGGGGAGAATAAAGAAGAGCATTAAAACATTTCTAGTTCTTTTTACAGCATTGTAGAATGACACTTTGTCTCCTGAGTGTAGTGCAACATCTCAAAAGAATTGGATTATAAGAATAACTCATACAAAGATAGACAGTTAATACTAAGGGGCTCACTTCCAACCTATTCCAAAGGAAAGTTATAAGGAACTATGTATTGGTGAAACCAGATGTGAATGAATAATAAATAATTTTCCATTTTAATAAGAAGCTGTCACCCCATCCAACAATATAGTGAGCTAGTCTTTCCATTCTAATAATTGCAAAATAACTGGTTTTCCATTTGGTGATAGTAGAGGATCTATTCTCAATACACATTTTTATAATTGCATTCTTAACTGAAGCACGTATTAGAGTAATAGTACACCTTTTTTTAAACTAGCTTTTTTTATCAAAATGTCCTATTATGCAAATTTCCAGATTTGGATTTCCATTTAGCATGGTATTTTACTGATTAGACAACTTATATTCTCCCATAGTGCTTGAATGTGCTTGCAATCCCAAGACATGTGTACTAGGTTGCCATTATTCGCCAGACATTTATTGTAGTTATACACAGCCATGAGGCCCCTTTTCTGGAGTTGTGATGGTATGTAATAAAGACTGTGAAGAGATTTACACTGAATTGATTTCATGTTTACTGTGTTAAATGTTTAAATTGAATGTATCCAACGTTTGTTCTATTTCCACTCTTTTATGTCTTTGTTTACTTTCAGTGACCAACATCCCAGGTTCTCCGAAGCGTATTCTTTTAATCTATCAGATATTTTTGGTTTTAATTTTATGCAGACTAGGAAGTTTTTTTTGTATTTTCATTTAACCCAGTGGACAGTAAATTAGTATTAAAATGTTCACCTTTTTATTTTGGAGCTGGTCATACAAGCATGAATCAGATGTTAGTATTTCCACATCTTGTACACGTTAAGTAAATGGCTCAAGGTTCTTGCTTTATGATACATCTTTTAAACATACTAGTCATTTTCTCTTCCAGTTCATCTTATTAAAGACTGTCCATTTTGAGTAAAATGTGGCTTTCTTCAAAAAGTTTGGAATTTTGACTTTTTCAGATTCATCTTAAGTAGGTTAGACCATTGAGAAATCAAATGTGTTGAGTCAGTCATAACTTTATTTTTAATGGACTTTAGGGATTTAGCAAACAACAAAGATCACAGTGATGAGTCCTGGGTAGGATGAAACACGTGCCTGTGTCTTCTGTTTGCACCCTTTGCAGGTTGTATGAGAGGCCCTTTGGCATAATGCATTCCTGCTTAAAGCTGAACCAGCCTAAAATGTCATGGTGGTTTGCATATACATCCCATGATGCTTTGCATTATGGTGGTATGTGTGATTTTGTATTTCATTGAAACTTGGCTTTATGGCCAATGCCCTTTGGGATAACCCTTGCCTCAGTGCTTTTGCACTGAGTTTCTTTGTCTTTTATCTTGTTTTTAGTGGGATCACAATGACCCAAACCCATACGACTAACATAGGGTCTGGTTCATTTCCCCGGGGCATCCTACAGATGAGGCACACTGATGAGTCCTGGGTAGGATGAAACACATGTCTGTGTCTTCTGTTTGAACTCTTGGCAGTTTGTGTGAGAGGCCCTTTGGCATCATGCACTTCTGCTTAAAGCTGAACCAGACTAAAATTTCATGGTGATTGTTGTACTGTTCACCTCTTGCTCCTGTAATCCATGTGTACAGTTTATTGTGAAGCTTCTGATATGTCTACATCTTGTTTTTGCACTGCTGGTACCTCCTTCCTGATTGTGTACTGTTTGCATTATACTTCCTGATATTGTACTGTTTTCTGTGCTCCTGTAACCTCCCAGGTCATGCCTCAAAATAGGCATCTTCAAGGCTAGCATGCCTTCCCAGTAAACAAAAATGAAATAAATAACTAAAATAAATATACATCTCATGATGCTTTGCATTATAGGGGTATGTGTGATTTTTGTATTTCTTTGAAACTTGGCTTTATGGCCAATGCCCTTTGGGGTAACCCTTACCTCAGTGCGTTTGCAATGAGGTCTTTGTAAAGATCTAGATTCTATACCCTGCACTTTTGCCACTTTAATCTCCATCTCCAGCCACTCAGGATTACCTTGCCTAGCTTCATTGGCATAAAACCATTTGAAAAACTGGCAAGTGCTACATGACAAATAGTAACAATAGCGATCAGGGGCTGTCAATCTTTCATTTTCTTTAGATCTGAATTTGCTTTAGGCAGTTATTCTCATTTTGTTCACCCAAATAAAACTAAAAATGCTACTCTGAATACTCATAAACTATTTTTTACTTGTACAGCATGTTAACATCATAAACTGGTACACGGCCTTCAGGAGAACATTAATTTATTTTCTGTTTGACCCCATAAACCTAAAGGAAGGTTATTACATTTGATTTGGTTATCTTGCAGTTTAGTTTTAAGATTATTAAGTTTTCTACTTAATTACATTTGATTTGGTTATCTTGCAGTTTAATTTTAAGATTATTAAGTTTTCTACTTATAGTTTTGATTATTGTTTTAAACACTTTAATTTCCAGGTACTCCATACTTTTCTTCCCCCAAGCTATACTTTCTTCTATAATGTCACAATTTATACATCTGGGGCTAGATTCGCAAAACTTTGCCCCCTCACAAACCCAGTTTGAGCCTTTGTAAACTGGGTTTGCCCCAATGTGATATTCACAAAAGCACAGTTTGCACCTGCAAACTTGGTTTGTGATGGGGCAAAGGTTTGAGGGGTGCGTAATGCAAATAAAGGGGAGGAGGCCAGCATATGGGCACAGCCACATTCACAAAGCATTTTCTTCATGCAAGGGCCTTTTGTGGGGTTCCTTTGCATGGAGAAAATACTGTAGAGGAAAACCTCCTCTTAACTATGAGGAACCCTATTGATTGTCAGAGTTTTTTCTTTTTAATTGAAATATTTGGTAACCGGAAAAGGCACATTGAGCCAAGGACTGATTCCAAGTGTGACCTGGGGGGAGGGGGAAGAGGATTACAAAACACAAACAAGTTACAACAAGCTACAATACAGCATGGTTTTGTAAACAGCAGGAAGAAAATCAGTAACAGAGCAAAAACTTAAAACTCATGGTAAGGATATGTTTCAAAGATGTAGGTTCTCAGGTTAACCAGTGAAGCTGTATGACGTTGAGAGGGGGGAAGTGATATCGGCGATTTGATAGATTGGAGCTTGTTGGAAAGATAGGATTTAAATAATTGAATGGTGATGGGGCTGAGCCCCACTTCCTCAGGTTTAAGTAGGAGGTGGGGGTGGGAAACAGAGTTGAAGGTCTGAGCCTAGTCGACAAACACTGCGGCAGTTAGGAGGCCTTGGTCAGAGGCCATGAGTATGTGATTTGTGACTCACAGGATAGAGGAAATAGTAGAATGCTGTTTTCTGAAGCATGATTGATGGGGAGAGAAGAGATGGATAGTTAGTAGTGAGGTAATCTGACAGTCTTGAGTGGGCCAGGGATTCCTGAAGCTTGGCTAGGGTTGTGAGGAGAGGGATAGGCCTGTAATTACCTAGCATGGAGGGGTTGTCACCTTTGTGGAGAGGGATAATGCAGGCCATTTTGGTACCCAGTTAGATCAGCACCTGAATAGTGTCACTCTACAGTGCACTAGTTCGTGTAGTCCTAACATGGACAGCAAGAGGGGATATACAGTGCTTTCAGTAAGCACTCCCCTGGTCGCTGTCCATGGTGCTGGAAAAGCACAAGGGCACTAGAATCCAGAAGGCTGGCCAAGCTACTCTGGTGGTGTAGATGGCTGGTGCATAGAACAGCAGCAGTAGAGACCATGGTTCTAATCCTGGTATCCTTCCATTTTGACAGTATAGGTACTTGTCTTTTTTATGTGGGGCCATGGAAACAGTATTTCATGGCCCCATGAATTTTAACTTTCTCTGGGATCCGCGCACCCTTGGAGTGAGAATTCTATAGTAGAGGGGTGCAGGACGGGGTCAAAATGTTGCATGGCAGAATGCCGTGCGACTAAATCGCGTTGCGTTATTTCCAGATTTCTTTTGTTCTGTGGGGGTCTCTGGCCCCCAAACCCCCTGTTATGGGGGCTGCGCCTGAACCCCCCCACTTAGGATTCTAACTCTGGGGGGACCAACACGGAGAACACACCGGTCTGGGGTTCACACATAATGCTGTACGCTATTAAGCGTACAATATTATGACCTGGTGGGGGGGGTGTGGGGGGTGAAGCCACCCACAAAAACAAAATTGGTACTATTTTTACAGCACTCTGCTTGACCAAGCTTTTGTGACTGGTGCTATTCTGATGCAGTGCTGGCTAATTTCCAGACCTGAGAGACCTAACCTGTGGAGAAAGAGAGATTAAGGATGTGTGTGAGGGGTTTGGAAATACTGTAGCAGGAGCTGAGATCTGAAGGATCTTGGGGTGGATCCCATCTGGGCTAGATTTGGCAGTGTTCAAAGAGTGGAGGGCTTGGAGGACTTCTTGTTTGGAGATGGAGGGAATCGGAAGTTGTTGCAGTGGGGTGGTGATGGAGAAAGAAGGAGGGGGATCCAGGTAGTACAGCACGGGAAGTGACAAATTTGTTGAGTGTGTCTGCCATGTGGATAGGGACTGAAACAGGGTGGTCATTATTCAGGAAGGCAGGGGCACTGGGCTGGGCTAGTAGATCGAACAATGAGTGCACAACTTTCCAGAATTTGGAGGGCTGAGTGTGAAAGAGTTGTGACCTGAAGTAATCTGCTTTGGCTTGCCTGATTGCATTGGTGCAAGCATTTTGGAGGGTATTATAGGTTTACCTGTTTTGAGAGGTTGGGTGGGATTCGAAGACAGACCAGGCTTTATTCCTGGCTTTGCATTTGGCTAGGATGGGAGCAGAGATCCATTAGTGATGGCACTACTTGACCCTGGATTTTTTCAGAGGAGCATGGAAGTCCCAGATTTTAGTGAACATGTGCAGGAAACTGGAGAGGGCATTGTCAACATTTGGGGCTGCATACACCTGTTGCCAATCAGCATGGCTAAGGCTGGAAAAAAGAGTTTCAGTGTCTAGGACATTTAGTGGGTGAGTGTTTAGGTACTTGGGGGCAGATTTGGGCATGTGAGTTTTCCTGATGCAATATGTAATGCAATGATCACTCAGTACATTACCTAGAGTGTCAGAAGAGATTACTTTGTGTGGGTGGGAAGTGAGAATCCAGTCAATCAGAGAATGGTTTTGGGAATGAGGATTGTAGAGAGTGGGTTCATTTAGCAGCTGGGTAAGACTGAGGGACAGCTACTGTCTTAGATTTAGTAGTTTCACTGTATTTTAAATTGTTTGTAATAATGTTATATTTTATATTTGGTCTATTTTGTTATTCTTTTTGGTTTTTGTTCTGTGAGGAGCCCAGAGCCCCTGGGAATGGGTGCCATACAAATAAAGTTGCCTTGCCTTGCCTTCTTGAGGTAGTACATTGCAGCCCCCCCATCCCACTACACCATATCCCTGATAGTCCAGTGGTCCCCAATGTCCAGTTGCCCTCCTGATGTGAATAAAATCATTGCCTGGTAGTTTAGTGGTCCTTCCCCCTTCCCCATTCCCCAGTCACCATTCTGATAGTAAAATCAATTCTCCCCTGATAGCCTAGGGGTCCCTCCCCACTCCCCATTCTCTGATCACCATCCCGATATTATCAAACATTATTCCTTGATAGTCTAGTGATCCCTCCAATGTCCCTGATCGCTGTACTGAGTATGAGAAAACAGTCCCTCTCTGGTAGTCCAGTGGTACCTACCCCCACCCGAACACCCACTAAATTAATAAATCTCATTGTTATCCAATGTACCTCCCCCCACCTTGCTCCCCTGGAATAAAACTAAAGTGTCCCATGTCCCTGGTGGTCTAGTGGACCCCTACCCTCCCATCCTTGTAGACAGTGACCTACCTTGGTGTCAACCAATAAGCAAATAGTTTATACTGTACTCGGTCATTCACAGTTCAGTCAGTGACTGGCCATGATAGTGGGAGAAGGGCTGTGCCAGTTGCCAGCTAGGTTTCAGAATGCTGGGGGAGTGGAATAGTAAGTCACTGTCTGCAAGAGTGGGAGGGTAATGGGTCCACTAGACCACCAGGGACATGGGACACTTTAGTTTGATTCCAAGACAGCAAGCTGGGGGGCGTACACTGGACACCAATAAGACAGGTGGATAATAAAAATAAATACAGAGATTAGACATAATGTAGTAGCATTACATGGTACACAGTGCAAAAATGTACAGTAGCATAGCGGAGAAGTGTAGGGGCATAAGAAGATCTTAATTTAGCCAGAGTTACAAACATCAGTACAATGCTTATCAAGAGCAGACTCACACAAGGAAACAATGTTTTTGCTTTATTGTTTAAAACAAACTCGTTGGTGTGATTAAACTGAGGGAACTGCTGGGTTGATTGTTTGCTGTGGGGATTTGTGTGTGGGAAAGGGAGGAGGGAGGATGCCACTAGAGAATGGGTGAGGGAGGAACTTAGTAGAAGTGAGCAGGTGCCTTTAACCATGTGCTACAAACTAGCCAATTGGACAGTTGTAGTTTTTTTTTTATTTATTAGGGCATAATCTAGTAGTTTGCCCTGCAGACCACCAGCTGCAAACAAGTGGAGCAGAGTGGAGGTTTAGTTCTAAAGTGATTTTCCACAGTCTGCTTTTGGGGAGTTATTTTGCTGAGATACTTCAGGAAGTGTTTGTGTTTGGTAACAGATTCCAGGTAACTTTAGTGTTTGTAACAGGCTTATGTAGCTGAGTTTATATAGCTGTGTGCTGTTTCTGATTACCTTTAGTTCTAAAGTGATTTTCCACAGTCTGCTTTTGGGGAGTTATTTTGCTGAGACACTTCAGGAAGTGTTTGTGTTTGGTAACAGATTCCAGGTAACTTTAGTGTTTTATAAGAGGCTTATGTAACTGAGTTTATATAGTGGTGTGCTGTTGCTAGTACCTTTAGTTCTAAAGTGATTTTCCACAGTCTGCTTTTCAGGAGTTCTTTTGCTGAGACACTTTAAGAAGCGTTTGTGTTTGGTAACACATTCCAGGTAACTTCTGTGTTTTGTAACAGGTTTTATGTAATTCTTCTATAGTTTACAGAAGAACATTTTTTTTTACCTGATTGTTTTTATAGACATAGAGTACCAAAGGAACAACTCCACCACCCACCCCCATTCCCCAACCACCCCCAAGCAGTCTAACTTTACAGTGGTAGGAAAAGACATGCCTATTTAAAGTCACAGGAACAGTTAGGCAGCACAGCACATGCAATAGCCTAGTTGGTATGTAGGCAGAAGTACAAAGGGTGCAGCTAGCAACTAGGTCCATAAGGACACATACAAGAGGAGAAGAGAGAAGCTTTAAGTCACTACAGAAGAAGAATGACGAGGAGAGAGGGAGAAGGAAAAAATGGGTTAGCACGCAGAACAGGGAAGAGGGTTAGGAGATAACAGATATCAATTAGGAGACATAAGCAGGCAGAAGAGTGAGGAGGGCAACAGTTATGATGGGAGTGGTGCGGTGCAGTGGTTGTGGAGCAACAGACTTCAGGGAGACATTCTGGAGGCTGTGATGCTGCCCTATCTGCAGGCACCTCTTTGGGCTGACGGAGGAGGTTGCTTGTCTCCACACAGAGTTGGCCAGGTTATAGGCAGCATCCACCCCCACCTAGAGATCACCAGGTCCACAACATGAACCTCATAGGATGCCCAGAAAGAAGTGTGACTGGACCACAGTGGGCTCAGGGAGGGTGAGGGGGAAGAGTCAGAAGCACATTCCCCAACTGGTCCAGCTGAATAACTCCTATACTGTTTTGAAAGAACAGGAATGCCCCACTCAGGCACCTGCAGCTGGGACCTGGGAGGATGGTTAGGACCTCCAAGCTGGAGCTCCAGGGAAGGGGGACAGGGGACCATGGAGGAGGGGGAAGCTTCTCCTAGTGGGAGACTCTATTGTCTGGGATGTGTAGTTAGGGACACCTAGCAGGGGGGAGAAGGAGGTCAAGTGCATCCCAGGAAGCACTGCATGGAGGAATGGGAAACAAATCCATAGGACTGCTAGGGTGATAGCCAGGAGGGAGGACCTGGATGTCATTGTCCACCTGGAGACCAATAACCTGGTGGGGAGAAGTGTGGAGTTAGACAGAATCCAGGAGAGTTTCAGGAAGCTGGGGGGGGGGACCTGAAACAGGAAACACGTTCCATCTCATTCTCAGAGGTGCTACCTGTCCAAGGCACAGAGGAGGATAGGGCACTCCACATCCAAGCCTTCAACACCTGGTTGAAGGATGGATTTGGCTTCATATGGACTTGGGCCCCACCTGGGCAGATGTGAGCTTATATCAGGAGGATGGCCTGCATCTGTCCAGGAAGGGATCTCACTCCTTGGTAAGAAGTTGGAATGCTTCAGCAGTGGGCATTTAAATTGGCCAAGGGGGAAGAGTCAGGAGGGACAGGTAACTTAGGATCACTTCCCCATGGTAGCGTGCAAAGACACAAGTTGACAACAAGAACAACTGAAGCAAGCAGGGAGGAGCAGGCAGGTGAAATGTATAAAAGGGGGGATAGAGGGGGGGCAGGAGCACATGAACAAGAAAACCGGAGTGGGGGAAATAGGCACAGGAGAGAGAACAAGAGCAGAGGGAGGGCAGGGTATAAAACATGAAAGGTCATGCTCACAAATGCCCGCAGTCTGGGAAATAAAGTTCCAGACCTGGAAGCTTTGATGTTGGATGCAGATCTTGACATAGCAGCAATAACATAGACATGGTACAGCGCTAATCACAGCTGGGCTGTCAATGTACCAGGCTATACACTGTAAAGAAGGCACAGGGAAGGTAAAAATGTAGAGGGAAGTAGCCCTGTACATCAGAGAAGGCATAAAGGCTACAGAAGTACAGGGAAGACAAGGGGAGGCTGAGACAATGTGGGTCACTCTTGAAACAGGGAATGGCACAGCAATACTTACTGGGGTGATATACAGACCTCCAGCAGAGAAGGAGGTAGTGGACAGGGTAGTAAGGGAGGAAATTGATAACATGGCAGCTAATGGTGAAAACCTGCTAATGGAGGATTTCAAAATGTCAGATGTAGATTGGACCACCCAGGCAGCTGCTTCAGCCAGAAGCACAGCCATCCTGGAATCCCTGCAGGGGGTTGGACTGAGACAGCTGGTGCATGTGCCAACCAAAGGCAAATCTGTTCTGAACCTGATATGGACAAATGGAAACAGTTGAAGGAGTCCAGGTGGCAGGGCAGCTGGGATTCAATGACCACCACATAGCATGGTTTGGCATTGAGACAAGGACTCAGTTGAGCCACTCAAGGGCAAAAGTATTAGATTTCAGGAGGGCAGATTTCAGTGAAATGGGTAGATGTTTAATCGCAGCACTGGAGAAGGGAGAGGTAATGGAGGGAGTGGAAGAACAGTGGGGAAAACTAAAAGGAGCCATAGTGGAGGTAACTAATCAATGCTTTTGGATAGTGGTCAAAGGGAAAAGAAGAAGGAAACCACTATGGTTCTCTAAAGAGGGAGTAAATAAAGTAAGGGCTAAAAGAGCAAGTTTCAGGAAGTATAAGGGAACCCAAAGGGAGGAGGACAGGGAGGTGTACATTAAATGTCTAAGGGAAGTAGAGAAGGCTGTTAGGAGAGCCAAGGCACAGATAGAGGAGGGTTTAGCACGGACTGTTAAAAAAGGAGACAAGACATTCTATAGGTACGTCAGTGATAGAAGAAACACTAGGGGGATTGTGAGGCTCAAAGGGGAGAAAGGAGAGTGTAAAGAGGGGGATCTAGACAATGCACAAATACTGAACAAATACTTCTGTTCAGTATTAGCTAAGGAGGGACAGGATCAAGGACTACAGTTGGGGAGAAGAGGCAATTGGGCAGAGAGAAGTGGACACCAGTCCATTAACAGTGGAGAAAGTTCTGGAGGAACTCACAAAGCTGAAGGTGGATAAAGCCATGGGGCCAGACCACATACACCTAAGGATATTAAGGTAGCTGAGAAGAGAACTAGCAGCACCTCTGGCTGCCCTGTTCTCAGAGTCACTCAACACAGGAGTGGTTCCAGAGGACTAGAGGATGGTCCATGTAGTCTCACTACACAAAAGTGGCAGTAGGGAGGAAGTGGAGAACTACAGGCCAGTCAGCCTCACCTCAGTGGTGGGGAAGATCATGGAGACACTGCTGAAACAAAGGATAGTGGGACACCTGGAATCCAGTGGCGCACAGCATCAGAAACAACATGGATTCACAGCAGAAAGGTCTTGTCAAACAAATCTGTTAGATTTCTTTGATTGAGTGACTAGGGAAGTGAATCAGAGAGGGATGGTAGACATCACCTATCTAGATTTCAGCAAAACCTTTGATACTGTGCCACACAGAAGGCTGGTTAACAAGATGAATAGTCTGGGTATGGGGCATAAGGTGATACATTGGGTTAGAAACTGGCTGATGGACAGAAGACAGAGGATGGTGGTAAATGGGATCCAATCTAGGGAGAGAGAGGTGACCAGTGGACTACTACAGGGATAACTACTGGAATAAGTCCTGTTCAATGTCTTCATTAGTGACATTGCAGAGAGGCTGAAATGAAAGGTCTGCCTGTTTGCAGATGGCACCAAGATCTAAAACAGAGTAGACACTTCAGTAGTGGTACAGAAAAGAGGTACCTGGAAAAGCTTGAAAGATGGTCAGAGGTGTGACAACTGAGGTTCAATTCAAAAAAGTGCAAGTTAATGCACCTGGGTAGGGAGAACTCTGGGGAGAGCTACAGAATGGGGGGAGGTGCTGACTGTCACCAAAGAGAAAAGGGACCTGAGGTTATCATATCTGATGACCTTAAGGTATCAAAGCAGTGTGCCAAGGCTACAGGGAGGGCCAGTGGCATGATGAGGTGCATAGGCAGAGGCATTACTAGCAGGAGACAGGAGGTGTTGATGCCATTATATAAAACACTGGTAAGGTCTCACCTGAAGTACTCTGTGCAGTACTGGAGACCACACGTGAGCAAGGACATAGACAGGGTGGAGGCTATCCAGAGAAGGGCGACAAAGATGGTGAAAGGCTTGCATCACAAAACATATGAGGATATGATGTAGAGTGCACTCAGTCAAGAAAGAAACATTTATGCTTTATCGTTTAAAACAAACTCATAGAAACATAGAATCTGTTGGCTGAAAAGGACCACCAACTCATGGGTGTGATTAAGCTGAGGGAAATGCTGGGTTGATTGTTTGCTATGGGGATTTGTGTGTGAGAAAGGGAGGATGGAGGAAGCCACTAAAGGGCAGGTGGGGAAGGGATTCAGTAGAGCAGATGCCATTAACCATGAGCTACATGCCAGACAATAGGATGTTTGGGCCCCATATAAAAAGGGTGGTGTTGGGATGATGGAAAGGGTGCAGAGGAGAACCACCAAAAGGATCAAAGGGACAGAAGGACTAAGCTATGAGCAGAGACTGCAGTATCTGGGGTTGTACTCATTGGAGTATCGTAGAATGAGAGGAGATATGTGTTTGATTTACAGACCACTAACCGATATCAAATTGTGGGATCTCTTAGGCCTAGTAAAAAGGGACCAACCATGTAATACTAGAGCCCATTGTCACCAATTAATAAAAGATAGATATAGTACAAATAAAAGGAAATATTGGTTAAACAATAGGGTAGCAGAAATTTGGAATGTGCTGCCTTGTGAGGTTGTGGAGAGTAAAACAATGTTGGGATTTAAAACAAATTTAGATAAATTTCCTTTAAGTAAAAATATTAATGGGTATACATAAATTATGATTTGGTGAGCTCATGGACTAATGTCTTTAATGCTCTGTATTATCTATGTAATCTATATAAAAATCCCAGAAGGCCAAGTGACCCCTCACATGAGTGCCACGAAGCAGGAATGTGGTGCCAACTAAGTGAAGTCTGGGGGTGACAGTATGGTATCTGCAGGGAGGATTGCAGACCACCAGCCATGCTGCTCAGTTAAGGGAAGGGAAGGTAAGATGGGAACATGGAGTAACAGACTGGAGTACTAAGGGGTTGCAGATAGTCCATATCCAGTGTCAGCTTATAAGTGAATTATTAAGCAGGAAACTCTGAGATAATGAATTTAGTTCCTATTTAGTGTCAGCTAACACAGTAAAGATGGGGTTGCAGCTATACAGCCATACCCATTTAGGTTTTAGCTGAGGGGTAGCAGCTAGTCCCTATCTGAGGTCATCCTATAGTAAGTAAGTGGACAAGGAACTCAAGGGAAATGCAATTAGTTCCCATCTAGGGTCAGCTAATAGTGAAAACAAGGGGTTGCAGCTTTAGAGCCATCTCCACCTAGATTTAGCCTAGGGAGTTTCTATCTTGTGTTATCAGTCAGGGGAAGGCAAAGGGCTGCAGCTTTATGCCATCTCTATCTTGGTTCAGTTACAGGGTTCAACTAAATGTTTTTTTAGTGGGCCATACCAAATCTATATATAGGGTACAGCTATATAATGTATAGGGGCTTTATAGGTACCCTGTAAAGAGAGGTTGAAACAATTAGAATGTGGATTATAATATGGAGAGGATGCTTGCCAGGAGGGCAGGATGAGACAGGTTAAGCAGTGTGCCACGTTGGTGTGGGGCAACATTTTTATTGAGTACTCTCTGCAAGGTAGGGAGATGTTCTGGACTGCAGAAGGCTAGGTCAGCTGAAGGCAGAATTGTGGAGTTCAAGTGGGACATTGGAGCATTGGTGGAAGGGGTATCCTTGATGGGTGAGGGGGTAGTGGGGATATTCACAAGGAATGTAGACAAGTGGGGAGAGAGTGGTGGTGGAGCCCAGATTGGGAGCTGGGGCAGGCATGGGGGAATGAAAGAGGAATTAAGGCAAGTTCCTTGGGTCCCTCTCCCTCAGCAGGAGAGGAGGCCAAGGGACGAGTTGTGAATGTTAGTAAGAGGAATGGAGAGGGCAAGAAGGGAGGGTGGTCAGTGGGAGCATCCCCAGAAGCGCTGGTATGGAGTAGAATCCTCCCTCTGATGGGGTGTGAAAGGAAATTCTGGGGAATTGAAGGTAGTGTACAGTAAGTGGAGGAATACATGTGGTAGTGAGTAATATCACAGAGGGGAAGGGAGGGAAAGGAGGAAGGTGGAGGCAGTGGAATTGGTGGCAGGCATGGAAGGAGTGGGAGCAGAGAGAGAAATGGGTAAGGGGAAGTCAGGTAGGAGGGTGGGGTGGTTCAGGCTGCAGGGGGTGTACAGGAGGTCAGGATGGGGATCTAGCAGGAGGGAGGAAGTGGTCAGGGGAATCTCAAGATAGACATTAAAGGAGGGGGGACAGGTGAGGCAGGAATACTGGGTTAACGTGGGGGAGAGAACCAAGGCAGCAGATAAAGAGGGGAAAGTAATTATCATGGGAGACTCTTTAGTAAAGGGAGTGAAATGCTGAGACATGTGGGTTAAGGCAAATAGTAGGAAGGTGTGATGTATGCCATAGATGAAAGCAGGGGGGGTGGGCCCATGGATAGCTGAGAACACAGGAAAGGAGGTGGGACCCTCACATCATCATTCATCTGAGAATGAACGACTTGGCTGCATGTGAGGTAGGTGTGGTTCTGGAGAGGTTCAGGGAGGTCTGAAAGTTCTGCAGCTGGATTGGGAGGTCAGTAGCCTTCTTGGAAGTGCTACTGGTACTGAGGGCTAGCACTGCAAGAAAGAAAAGCATCTATGAATTTAATGTCTGACTCAGGGAGTTGGGTTACAGGCTCATTGGAAACCAGGGAAGTAACTGGGAGTACAAGGCCGTTTCTGCTGTGGATAGGCTACATCTCAGTAAAGTGGGCACTAGGGTGCTGAAAAACAGATTTGAGAAAAGTATGGGTAAGGATTTGAATTGAAACTGATGGGGGGGCAGCAGGGGTCACAATACCATTAGTCACTAGGTGGAGGAGGCTGGATGGCTTCCCCTCAATAAGGGCAGAAGGAAGAGGGTTCAGATGAAAGGCAGTGGGATGGGGGTAGGTGGGTGGGACTGGGAGCAGGGGGGGTGCAGGCAGACCAGGGGAGTGGGGACTCAAGTCATGGTGGAGCGTACTGTAGTGTCTCTGAATGCAAGGATTCTGGGAAACAAAATGACTGTGTTGCGATCACTGATGGCTGAGGGTGAAATGGACATGGTCACCATCACAGAGACATGGGTCATGAAAAATCATGTCTGAGCCTCTCTCTCCTTTGAAATAAACTATGTATGATGGAAAGGGGTGGGAAGAGGAGGAGGTGTGGCCCTGTACATCAGAGAAGGGATAACCTGTACTAGGGAGGAAAAGGCTGATGGATGGACAGAAGTGTTGTGGGTATAGGTACAATCCACAGAAGGCTGAACATTTAGGATGGGAGTGCTGTACAGGCCACCAAACCAGGATGAGGAATTAGACAAGGAACTGAGGTCAGAAACTGTGGAGATGACCGGGCGAGGGGGGGTTAGTGATTATGGGAAATTTCATTCTGACAGGGGTATATTGGAAGATCCTGTCTACCACCTGTACCAGGAATCAGGAACTGATAGATGCATTCCAGAGTGGGTTCCTGACACAGTGTGTCCTAGAGCCCACCAAAGAGAGACCATACTGTACCTGTTCCTAATGGTGTGCATGTCCAAGAGGTAAAAGTGGAGGCACCGCTTTCAGTAAGCGACCACCACACTGTGTGGTTCCATCTTGTCATAGGCAGGGAGAAGATTATAACAAAAACAAGGACTCTAGAGTTCAGGAGGGCAGATTGCAGTAAGATCAGAGATATTCTGGGAGGCACCTTTCTGGGATCATGAAGGAGATAGAAGTGGACAGGAAATGGGTCATAATCAAGGAAGGGCTGTTGTCAGCCACTAGCATGTAGGCCAAACTCAATTCTCTGGCCAAAAAGCCCAGTTGGTATGATAGGGTTGTAGTCCAGGTGGTAAAAGGTAAGAAGTCAGCCTTCAGGATCTATAAGCACACCCAGAATGATGAGGACAAAGAGGAGGCCTGTACCAAGGCAAGGGAGTCAGGCTGAGCAGTCCGATTGGCCAAGGCCAAGAAAGAGCTACAGCTGGCAGAGGGGGTGAAAACTGGAGGGCTTTCTTCCAGTATATAATGGAGAAGAGGGATATGAAGGATGGGATAGTTAGTGCAGTTATCTAGGTGTTAGATTCAGGTGGCTGAAGGGGATTGTTATCTCTACAATTTAACTAAGTGTAGAAAGATCTGTTAAGTAGGGGGAGTGGCTTAGCTAGAAGGAAGCCAGGTTAAAGCCAGATTTAAACACTTCCCTAGATAGCTTCTGCCAGAGAACTGGCAGAGAACACCAGGATGAAGGAACTGCTGTTGTGACTGGACTTCTCTACTGGGAATATATTGCCCTCCTTCCCTCTCCTCCACCCAAATCCAGTTCTACTTTTATAGGCACAGGATTTGACTGACTACAGGAACTTCCTGTTTGGGAACAGGAAGTGAGTAATCACAGAGCCACCAAAGACTCACCATCCTAGAAGGACAAGAGTGGCTCTCCATCCCCCCCAGCTGCTGGAGGTCTGCCTCTGAACAAGCAAGGAGACAAGTGAGAAATATAAGATCTTCTTGTCTCAGAATAGGAAGATCAGGAGCATAAAGACCATAGAGGCAGTAAGTAGGGAGAAAAAAAAAATAAACAGAGTAATAAGTAAGTATTCCAAACAACTGAGATGGGGCCAGAAATAAGACATGATGGGAGTGGTGCAGTGCAGTGGCTGTGGAGCAGCAGTCTTCCGGGAGACATTCAGGAGGATGCGGTGTTGTCCCATCTGCAGTCATCTCTCTGGGCTGATGGAGGAGGTTGCTCATCTCCAGGCTGAGTTGGCCAGGATTTGTGGGACCTCCTCTCCCATCCAGGTACCACCAGGGCCACTGCCGTTGCCTCAGAGGTTGCCAAGAAAGAGGAGTGGTTGGACCACAGTGGGCTCAGAGAGGATGAGGTTGGTGGAACAGAGATGCATCCCTCCAGTTGTACCTCTCCACAATTCATATGCCATTCTGGCAAAGTGTGGCTTCTCTATGGAGGCATCCACAGTGGAGACCAAGGAGGATGCTGGGAACCTCCACAAAGAAGACCCACAGGAGGGTAGCATGGGACCCCAGAGGGGAAGGAAACAACTCCTAGTGGGGGACTCCATTGTTAGGAAGGTAGAACTGAGGGAGGAAGGGGAGAGGGAGGTAAGGTGCCTGCCTGATGCCATGGCTTGGAGGGACAGGGAGCGAATCCTCAGGATCACCGAAGCAGCTGCACAGGGGAGGGAGCTGGATGTCATTGTTCACCTAGGGACCAATGACCTGGCTAAGAAAGGGATCAGAGCAGTGCAGAAAGAGTTTGTGGAGTTGGGGAGGGGTCTTAGACAAGTAGCACGCACGGTAACCTTCTCGGAGGTGCTGCCTATCTATGGCATAAGTGAGACTAGGGTGCTCCACACCATGGAATTCAATCAGTGGCTGAAAAACTGGTGCTGAGCTCAGGGATTCAGCTTCATTGAGGACTGGGGGTCTACCTGGAGTGATGCAGGTCTATACTGGAGTGATGGTCTGCATCTGTCCAGGAGGGGAACCAGGATCTGCGGTGATAGGTTTAAATGCTTCATTGGCAAACATTTAAACTAGCCAAGGGGAGAGGCACTGGAAAGGAGCATGGAAATCCTAGTCCCTCCCCCCCAAAAAAAATCAGGGAGGTAAGTGAGGTAAACACCAAGATAGAGATGTCGATAGGGAGAAGGGCAGGGGTAAATGAAGAAAGTGACAAAGGCAATAAGTACCGGGATGGGGTAAAAGGGGTAAGGCCATCAGGAAATGGAGGGTAATGAGTACCAATGCCCATAGTCTGGGCAAAAAATTCCCTGAACTGGTGGCCTTGATGGAAGAGGGATGCCTGGATATTGTAGCAGTCACAGAAACATGGTACACAGAGAACCATGACTGGGATGTTAACATACCAGGGTACATAACCTACAGGAGAGACAGGGAGGGGAGAAGAGGGGGAGGAGTAGCTGTTTATGTAAGGGAAGGGACAGAAGCAACTGAACTAAAGAGTAAACAGGGAGGAGAGGAGGCACTGTGGGTCACCTTACAGATTGGAAATGGCACCACAATGTGCACAGGAGTTGTATACAGACCCCCATGTCAGGGGGAGGGAATGGACAAGGATATGATAGAAGGCATTCCTAGGATGGCAGAGAAAGGGGAGATACTGTTGATGGGAGACCTGAATATGCCAGATGTTAACTGGAGCAATTTGTTGCAGCCACATCCAAGAGCAGGGCCATTCTTGATGCCCTACAGGTGGCATGCCTCAGACAGCCAGTTTTGTAACCCACTCATGAGGAAGCAATCTTAGACCTCATACTCTCAAATAGGGACAGTGAGAGGATCTCTGATCTAGAAGTGGGTAGTCATCTGGGAACAAGTGACCACCAAATAGTGTGTTTCACGATAAACTCAGCTACAGAGTCAAGCCATAGAAAAATGAAGGTACTGGACTTCAGGAGGGCTGACTTTGGCAAGATGGGAGAGTCCCTTAGAAAATCACTAGCAATCAGGCTAGAAGGAAGGGTAGAGCAACAATGGGGAAACATCAAAACTGCCATCACAGAGGCAATGAGCCTTTGTGTGAAGCAAATAAACAAATCAAAATGAAAGAAAAGGCCACTATAGTTCTCAAAAGAGTTGGCGGGGAAGGTAAGGGAGAAAAATATAGCATTCAGAAAGTTCAAGAAAACACAGAAGGAGCAGGACAGAGAACTGTGCCAGTTAAGGCAGAAGGAAGTAGGGAGGGAAGTCAGAATAGCAAAGGCCCAAACTGAAGAAAAGGTAGCCAACTCAGTTAAGAAGGGGGGTAAAACCTTTTATAAGTACATCAGGGAGCGTAGGAAAGACAAAGGGAGAAATAGTGAGGCAGAATAGAATGGATGGTGGGTGGGCAGAGAGGGACAGTGTAAAAGCAGGGATACTGAATGAATATTTCTTCTCAGTATTCACAAAAGAGGAGGAGGCAGAAGTGCCTAATCCAATTAACAGAAGCAGTCTGGATGGGGGGGGGGGTTGATCCCAGTCCTTTCACCAAAGAAAGATCTCTGAAAGAACTCATAAAACTGAAGGTGGACAAAGCAATGGGGCCTGATGGAATTCACCCCTGAATTCTAAAAGAAGTGAGGGGAGAACTAGTGAAACCACTGACTACCCTTTTTAACAAATCATGGGAGGGTGGTGTGGTACCTGAGGACTGGAGGAAGGCGGATGTGATTCCATTCACAAAAGTGGGACCAAGACAGAGGCAGAAAACTACAGACCTGTCAGTTTGACCTCTTGGTAGGAAAGGATGAATCACTTGAAGGAAAGAATTGTTGAGTACCTAGAGGCCAGTGGGGCACAAGACCCAAGGCAGCATTGATTCACAGCAGGAAGGTCATGTTAGACAAATCTAATTGATTTCTTTGACTGGGTGATCAAAGTAGTAGACCAGGGAGGTGACTGTGGACATGGCCTACCTAGACTTTAGCAAGGCATTTGACACAGTCCCACACAAAAGATCAATAGTCAAATTAACCAGCCTGGGAGTGGGTCCCAGGGTGGTAGCCTGGGTAAAACATTGGCTGGACAACAGGACACAGAAGGTAATTGTAAATGGAGTCTACTCCGAAGAAAGATGGGTTACTAGTGGGGTACTGCAGAGTTCAGTACTGGGTCCAGTCCTTTTTAATGTCTTTAGAAGAGACATTGTAGAGGGACTGGAAGGAAACTTATGCCTCTTTGCAGATGACACAAAAATCTGCAAGATGGTTGATACACAAGGAGGCATGGAAAAGATGAGAATTGACTTGGCAAGGTTGGAGGAATAGTCAGATGTATGGCAGCTTGGATTCAATGCAAAGAAGTGCAAAATAATGCACCTGGGAAACAAAAACCCAGGGGGAGATTACACAATGGGGGAGGGAGATAGTAACAACAACAAAAATGGAAAGGGACCTGGGGGTAATCATATCAAATGACCTTAAGGTTAGCAAGCATTGTAAGAAGGCACTGGCACTGTGACTGGGGGAATACTGGAATGTATAGGGACAGGCATCACCAGCAGAAAACAGGAAGTTGTTATCCCTCTGAACAGACAGTTGGTGAGACCTGATCTGGAGTATTGCATCCAGTTCTGGAGAACCCATCTCTGCAAGGACATAGACAGGATAGAGGCAGCCCAGAGGAGGGCAACCAAAGCGGTGCAGGGTCTGCAAGAGAAGCCACACAAGGAAAGACTAAAGGAGCTTACTATGTAAACCCTTGAGGAAAAGAGGGAGAGGGGGGACATGATAGAAACTATTAAGTATCTCAGTGGAATCAACAAAGTCCAACAGCATAGCATCTTTCAGAAAAAAAGATGAGCAAGAAGAAAGGGACACAATTTGAAGATGGGGGGACGGTTCAGGGGCATTATGAGGAACTATTTTTTGCAAGAGAGGGTGGTGTATGAATGGAACAGCCTTTCTGAGGAGGTTGTGGGGTCTAAAACTGTGGGAGAATTCAAGAATGCATGGGACAGACATAAGGCAATTTTTGTAGGGGGTAGGAAGAAATAGGCTATTAGCTAACTAGGATCTTCAGCTTATCCTGTAGGTAGGGAAATAGGCAGACTAGGTGGGCCAAGCTGTCCTTATCTGCCATCAAAGTCTATGTTTCTATGTCAGGTTGAGAAGTGAGAATGGAAAGAAGTGAAGAGAAAGTAGAATTGCTTTACAAGTAGTCCTGTTCAGTCATCACTAAGAAGCAAGATGATTCAGTACCTCCTGGGGGGGCAACTGGTTGGGTGGGTGCACAGATGGGGAAACTGAAGTTGACAGGGTGAGTAAATTCTTAAAGGCTTTGAAGGTAGACAGATCCTTGGGACTATACAGCGTACATCTGAAGATGTCGAGGGTTTTGGCAGATGTCTTGGTGGGTCCCCTGGTGGACCTGTTTAACACCTCGCTGGAGGCAGGGAAAGTACCCCTTGTCTGGAGGACAGCACATGGCACTTGTAATACCACAACACAAAAGAGGACTGCTGGACTACCCTGGTAACTACCAGTCAGCCAGTCTGCACTCGATAGTGGGGGAACTCTAGGAAATCATACTTAAAGAAAGACTGGTAAGCATGTGTCTGTGTCAGTGCACTCATGGCAGAATAACCTGATTGAATTCTTTGTCTAGGTAACCACGACAGTGGACAGGAGCCAAGTGGTTGATATCCTGTATCTGGATTTCAGTAAGGCCTTTAACTCTGTTTCCCACAGGAGATTAAACAAGAAACTGGAGGATATGGGGAGGGTAGGAGGTAAACTGGTTGTGTGGGTTAGAATCTGGCTGCAGGATAGAAGTCAGGGGGTGTCGGTTGATGGAGAATTCTCATACGCTAGGCCAGTCACTAGTGGGGTCCCACAGGGCTCGATGCTCAGTCCAATGTTGTTTATCATCTTCATCAATGACACTGCAGACAGAATAAAAGATAAAATATGCCTGTTTTCAGGTGACACAAAACTCTGTGGTAGAATAGATAGAGAAGAGGGGAGACAGGACCTCAGGGAAGATCTGGCTAAGTCTGAGAAATGGTCAAGTATTTAGCAACTGGGATTCCATGCCAAAAAGTGTAAGGATATGCACTTGGGGGTGAGGAATCTGGAGACTAAATACTGACTGGGTGTTGTCTCGGTTATCAGATCAGAGGAGGATAAGGACTTGGGAGTGATCATCATGAGTGACCTGAAGCACTTGGCACACTGCAAGAAAGCAGCAGCCAAAGTGAATCAGATGCTGGGCTGCATAGCTAGGAATTTAACCAGCAAGAAAGTGGAGGTCATTCTGCCACTGTACAGATCCTTAGTTTGACTACATCTGGAGTACAGTGTGCAGTACTGATGCCCTTACATAAAGAATGACATCAACCTTCTGGAAACGGTTCAGAAGAAACGCAACCAAAATGATCCTGGGACAGCAAGGCAGAACATATGAGGAGAGACTGAGAGATCTCAACATGTACTCCTTGGAGGATAGAAGACAGAGGGGATACATGATTGAAACCTTCAAGTACATTAAAGGTTTCAACAGATTGAGCCCTGAGGGTCTCTTCAACCTTAGTGGGAATAGGACCACTAGGGGGCACTGCCTCATGCTGGTGGGGGGGAAGAATCAGGAGGGAAATGAGGAGGCTTTTTTTCACCAAGAGGGTGGTAGACTAAAGTGAAAGACTAAAGGAGCTTAGTGGAATGAGTTGCTGGGGGAAGTAGTCTCCCTGAAGACAGTGGACAGCTTCAATTGAAGTTGGGACAGAGTAAAGGAAAAGGTTGCATGTAGGAGAGGGTGTGGGGGAAGGAGGACATCAGCTGGTAGGGAGGAGTAGATAATGGGTAGGGGTGCAGGTCTCTCAGTAGACACTGATGGATCTGCAAACTCAAACAGGCATGACAGACCACAAGGCTTTTTTTGTGCTGTCTCATTCATATGTTTGTATGTATCAAGGAGTGATTTGAATGCATTAGGATTTACCAGAGACCCCATCTTAAGGATGGTTACAATTTGTTCTACAAAGTGGTGCTACAGCAGCTGGGTGCAGTTTTGCCAAATTGTGTGAGATACCTGGGAATTTCAAGAGGAATGGTATTATTTCTAGTCAAGGCATAGGGACTGGTATTTCTGTGGAAGAGTGCAGTGATGCAGGCAGGCAGGACATTTTGTAGAACTGTACAAGTCCATATATAAAGATTTTATAGCCACCTTGTTGTCAGTGAGAGCTAGCCAACTGCAGTAAACAGAGAACAGTGGTGGGTTCTTGGGGCTAGGTTGGTTATAAATCTCGGAGTGCTGTGTAATACAGCACATCCAATTTGACAAAGGTTATGAAAGGACAATGTCTGTAAATCAGGTCAGCATAGTCTGTGACAGACAGGAACATGACCAGAACCATTCTTTTCCTTGTGTTAGCATTGGGACAGCTTTTGTTTCTGTAATAAGAATGCAGTCTGGGGCAGTTTCTTACACAGAGTTTCAATGTAAGTGGTGAAAGACAGTTTGCTATCTAGTGATAAATCCAAGTACTTATAACTGTCTACCAGCCCCACACAGTCCCCTAAAAATGTGCAAATAGGGAAAGGGACAGTGCAAGGAGGGAGAAAAGAAATAGGAATCCATTTGTTGAGAAAAGCATTACCTTAGTTTTAGTGGTACTAAGCAGCAATTTAGAATGGACAAGGTTGAGCTGCAATCTATTAAATGTGGCTTGGAGATCAAATGTTTCCACGTCAGAGGTGGGTCTTGAGATTTACAGAGCAGTATCGTCAGCATAATAATGCAGATTGGTTTCACCAATATTTGAACCCAGATCATTTATATAAATCATAAAAAGGAGAGGAGCCATAACAAACCCTTGCTGGACTCCCTTTCCTGGGAGAGCACATGAAGAGGAGAGGCCTTCAAGTTTAACCTGTCGTTGTCATCCAGATAAATAGTTGGAGAACCAAGGCAAGGATGATGAGCTTACCACTACATTATGAAGCTTCTACAGGAGAATTCTGGGGTCAACAGTATCAAAAGCTGGTTGAGGAAGATATTACCCATGAGGATTTTGAGGTCAAGGGCATTGAACCAATCATTGGTAACCTTAGACAGGATGGATGTGCTGCTTTGCTTGGGTCAAAATCAAGACTGCAGTGGTATAATGATATTTGTATGCTCAAAATAGTCAGTTGCATATTTACCAGTTTCTCAAGCATTTTTATTAAAATGGGAAGGGTAACGATGGGTCTATAATTGTTAAGGTTATTGTTAAGGTTATTGGTATCATCTGATTTAAATAGGAGGATAATGTGCACAATTTTCCATAATATAGGACAGTCATTTTGTGATAGAGAGATATTAAATAGATGAGGTACCGGGTTATGATGAAAGGACATCCCAATTTAAGGATAAGTGAGTCAAAATTATCAGCACCATCATTTTGTTATTTTGACGTCCAGACCAAAGAGGAGCTGTTCAACCTGACTGCAGGAAATTTGTTAAAATTGAAAGGAGGAGGATTTGTCAGTGTCAGTGGCTCAGTAGGTAGCACACTTGCCTCTGAGGCCAGGAGATCAGAGGGCTGTGGTTTCAGGTCCCACATCTGGCACTTGTGTTAATATCCCAGTACTGACACTGTAGTGCGGCATGAGAGGGGTGCTGTACTTCTGAGGTGCTGTCTTTCGGATGAGACGTTAAACCAAGGTCCCATCTGCCTGGATTGGTGGTAGTTCAGGTGGGTGTTAAAGATCCCATGGCACTTATTGAAAAGAGTAGAGGAAGGTTTTTATTTATAAGCTGAAGAATAAATCAGAAAAACAGTAATACAGTTCATGGAAAATAAGAAAAAAAACATAAAGAGAATATAAGCAAGACTCAGTTCTCTTACAGCAGAATGAGTCAACCTATTTTGTCTTTCAAAAAAGGAACCTCTTTCCTCCTCATAAGCCAGACAGTTTTGGACAAACATTTGCATTCAGAATCACATTGTAACAACAAATCACGTTCAATATGTTGAAGAACTTAAAGTGGTGAGTGGTATAACTGTCGTATAGTAAGGTGACATCTGACTTGCCATAAATGAAACTTGAACACAGATAATAGCAGTTGTACTACACCTGCATCCAACAAAGTAGAATGTAACAAAAAACCTCCCACAAATTCCAGATATGTAACAGCACGCCAGAAAGGCTGGTTCCAACAGGCAGAAAGGATCATCAAGAAGTCTTGCACAAAGGGGCAGGAAACAAAAAAATGGGACATTGTTTCCTCCTGATTAATGCAAGTATCCCTCGGACAAGTACGTTCAGTAACCACTTTATGCTTTAAAGTCCCCCTAACACTGAGTCGCCCATGACAACTAAGCCATAAAACATCCCATAATCTAGGTAGAATCTGTTTTTCTGCCAAACTTTTAAGGAGGTTATCAACATGACCATCCGGTACATCCTTAAAAACCGGGACTATGGAATGTGCTTCACATTGTAGGACATCATAAATATATTTGTGCGATTTGCAATACACATGGGCCGGAAGTAACTTCCATCTATTAAGTTTTGATATCACAGGTCTGACATAAATCGGATAACTAGAAGTGTGTACATTTTTCTGGCTCAAACCTGGCCACTCTGAGGACAATCTAGGTAACCAATCATACGCATAAATCACCCATAACACAGAGTGTGGACGACTAAGGTCTAGAAAATTCCAATGAAAAAAAATACTACAGTAAAAAGTAATCGGATGCACACAATTCAAACCACCCTGTGCAATAGGAAGATACAACGCATCTCTTTTAATGGGATTTAGGCGACTCCCCTAAATAATTTGAAAAAAAAGACCAAATAAAGTGGCTTCGAAACCAGAAGGAATGGGGTATACCGCACTAGGGTATAAAAATTGAGGGAGAAGTAAAGATTTAGTAATGATAACCTTTTTCTGTTTAGTTTGTTGCCACGACTTCCATAATCTAATTCTGGATTGAACTGCCTCAATTTTAACTGACCAGTTAAGTAATGCATTATCACCTTTACCAAAGTCAATACCTAAAATTCGGACCAGGCCCAGTATAACAGGAACACCTTGCAACTCCTTAACCTCAGGAATGGCAGTATGCAGAGGATAAAAAAACCTCTTAGATTTATTAAGCGAAGAAACTGCAACATTTGAAAAATTAGAAAAATGACGTAACACCTTATCTCCAGAGGTCAAATCAGCAACAACGACACAGACATCATCTGCATAAGCCGTAATTTTGGCCTCTAGGGTACTATGAGGGGAAGCAATACCAAGAATCCACACATTTTGGGCAATTGCACGTAAAAGCGGATCCAGACTAAAAACATAAAGCAATGGACTCATGGGGCAGCCTTGTCTCACCCCTCGACGAATAGGGATATAAGAACCCAAATAACCATTTACCAAGGGCATAGCATAAGCATGATAATAAAGCAAATCAGTCCAGGTTATAAAGTGGTCAGGAACTCCATAGATTCGTAAAACCTGAAACAAATAACTATGCGGGACCTGATCAAAGGCCCTTTGTTGATCCATGGACAGAAGAAAACCCTTTATAACATCAACTTTACCAAGCTCTATTAGTTCTCGAAACAAAAGGAGATTATTATAGATAGATCTGCCTGGTACTGAACAGGATTGGTGTAGGGAAATCAAGTGTGGAGTTATGGACAACAATTTGGTATTCAATATTTGCATTAAAATTTTAAAATCCGTATTAAGGAGACTTAAAGGCCTCCAATTGGAAAGTAAAGTTCTATAACCTTTCTTATATAACAAAATCTGAATTGAAGTACAAAAATGAAAATCGAGAGTGTGATGTTGCAAAACCCAATTAAACACTACTGTGAGGACATCACAAATCAGAGGACCACAGGTTTTATAAAATTCTGCAGGCAAGCCATCAATACCAGGCACCGTGTTATTCTTTAAACAGGAAATTTCCTTTTTAACCTCATCAACACTAATCAGAGCAACTAAAGCCTGTAATAGTATATCAGAACAAGGGGCAATATGGAGAGAGGAAAGGAATTGTTCTACACCAGTGCTATCCACTGGAGATGCAGCATATAAGTCTGACAAATGTGAGGAGACTGCTCGCAAGATATCCTGAAATGCAGTGTAACTATTACCAGCAGTATCCACAAGTTCAGTCAGAAGGCGATCCGCAGAACGCCTATGACTAAAATCCAAAACATCCCCCAAAGCAGATTTATTAGCAGAACAAACCTTATGTTTGTGTAATAGGGAAGTAGCTCTAGTACACTGTAGTGCAGCCTTTTCTTTTTTTACATTCTCTACCTGTGCAGTCAAAGAGAAGCCTGGTGAGTGTATAGCTGAATACAAAGTTTCAGACTGCATACGTAAAAACAAATATCTCTTATATTTAGTAACTGCAGCATATTTAGACGTCCTCCTAGCCAAAGTAGAGATTTCAGATTTAGTGAGTAGCCACCAATCTAACAAATCTTCAGAAAGTCCATATAGTGACATACGAGCTTTCAACAAATCATGAACTTGGGCCAAAAACCTGTCATCAAGCAGCAGTAAAGAATTCAGTTTCCAATATCCCTATCCCAGTTTAGCATGAGGGCCTACACCTAACATGGCAGTTACCACATTATGGTCTGAAATCTCCACTGGAATGATCTGAGCTTTAGTCACCCTTAAAGCTGCAGAGACAAAAATAAAATCAATCCTAGTGGACAAGAAGCCCTTTAAAAAGTATGTCCACCAGTAGGATGACAAACCGTATAAACATCCTGTAAATGACCCTGGTCAATAATGTGATTGAGACAATGTGTATCACAGAAATCCTTATCAGTTCGAGCCTCCGATCTGATTTATGCACTACATAATTAAAGTCACCACCCCATATGAGAAAGCGTGATGTGAACAAAAAAGGCTGCACCTCACGAAAAAGATCCACTCAACCTTTTTTCGTAACTGGTGCATAAATCACAATTAATCTCCAAGTGTAATGTAAATAAGTAAAATCCAGTATTAAGGCCCGTCCCATAAGCAGTTCAACCAACTTGGTAACATGAAATCCATCACCCCTAAACAACACCCCAACACCACTACATGTGTCTAATCCCAAAGAAAAAAAAGAAGGACCCCATTGCCAAAGCCGTTTGGCCATATTAACCAAAGAAAGGGTATTGAGACGGGTAACCTGAATAAGGCAAATATCACACACCAAATCACTCAAAAGTTGAAAGCAATCAGGCGCCTATGAGCATTTTTCACACTGTTTACATTGAGGGTGGCTACAGTGAGATGAAATGCCGTGGCCATGAAAGAGAATCAGATAAAGGGTTGAAATAAAAATAAGTCAACATCAAGTAACCCTTCCCTTTCTAGTACTTCTCCGGGGTCTCACCCTTGACTGCGAGGGTCGAGTATCCATAGGCAACTCCTTTGATTTATCATTCTCAGAATCAGAGGATACCATAGGCTGTGAGGAGGTGTCAGAAACAGCTTCCATGTCGGAAGACTGAGTGTGATGGGACAGGACCTCAAATTTATTACTTAAGGGAACAGAGCCAACAGAAGAAGACCCTTTAGCCAATTTGGCCCTACCTGTAGTCTGTTTTTAGGTCCGTTTCTTTGCCTGAACACTAGGCTCAGGTGGGGGCATAATAATATTATCCAGAGGATTGTCAGGGACAGGCACAGGTTCAGCAGGAACCGGAGAAACAATAGAAAGATGGGGGGGCCGTAGAGGAAGGGTTCTGTACAACTGGTCATGAAACTTTCTGTAAAGGAGGCTCAGAGGAAGGTTCAGATATTGAAACCACTGACTGGAGAGCAGGCACCGCAATATCAGGGCATAAAGGGAGACAAGTGACTGCCATAACATGTGAAGAAAGGGATTGTGCCATAGCAATATCCTTTTTCTGGGCATTAAGAAGGATCACATCCTGATCCAGGCTATCTTCCCTGTTATGGGAAGCCCAAGGAAAGGATCTAAAACCATGACCTAGGTCTTCACACAGGTTACACTTTAGTTCACAAGTACAATCTGCACTAGAATGGCCAAAAGATAAACAAAGGAAACATCGTAGTCTATCACTGGCAGCACTGAGATGGGAAGGGGGGGGCCACATTTAAAACAGGTACGAGGCTGCTCCACATAGAAGCAATGCCCCTTTTCCCTACCTAAAAACAAACTATTAGGCAAGCGTATGGGACCCACATTCATATTTCTAAGTCTCACCCTATAACGCCAACCAACAGTCCACAAGGGTTCAGAGTCAAATATAGGCTGTGGCAACCCCAAGACATCACAGCGTTTAGCTAACCAATGAATAATATCACTAGCTGCTACATTCTCATTTCTAAACAAAATGGTGAAATTTTTAATAGAAGGTCTAGTAAGTGGGGTAGCCACAACTCAGTGTATTTAAGAGAGTATCATACTTTGTCCAGAATCGATCTAATCCCCTAGGCTTTGAAAACTAATGTCATATAAGGAAGAACCTGGTACATGAATCAACACAAATATTTTGTTTGTAAAAAAACCCAAAGATCCTTTCAAAAGTGACTTTCCCACATAGAGACGGTCTGGAGCTACATCAAGACCCCCAATATACTGAAGGCAGACCGCATTCCATCGATGAAGGGGGGGGGAGTTCCTAAATGTATCCCTTCTATGAAATTATTCCCAAGTAGATTTAGCTTTGTCCCCAGGGTCAGGAAAAGGGCCTGGAGGAGGGTGAGGGAGCGGGACATCCATGTCCATTCTGTCACCCCACCCTGGTCCCCTAGAGCTAAGGCTTTTATCACCCAAAGAGGAGGGAGGTAAAGAAGGAACTTTAGCCAGCAGAGTAGTATCCAATGCAGGATGCTGAACATCCTCAGCACACAAATCCAAATCCGGGGTACCAGGCAAAGGTGGAGGCATATCTATCAAGGGGACTGTTGCCCTCCACAACAAGGTATTGGGCTATGGACAGGGTCAGGTATCCAATGCCCTGAAATGCCTGGTTTCCAACCCGCACTTTGCAGGGAGGCCTCCAAAGAGACAGGTAGTTGGCTAGAACAAGGCAACAGAGCAGGGGGAAGGAAAACAAGCAAGATAATCTGCGCATTAGGTGAAACACCCAGTCTAGGATGCATAGTACTCACAAGTTTATCAGGCAAAGTCACCGCCGAGTTCGAAGGTGGAGAAGACACTGCTCAATTTGCAGGAACCAAAAACTGCAACTGATCATGGTGCAACACTGGTAAGACCGGTGCAACAGAAGATTGTTGCTGACTCTGCACCTCCAAGGAGCCCAAAGGTAGCGCATCTGTAATGAAAGCAGAAAGAGCCTCCACATCCCCAAGTTCTGGAGACAGAGTCCATGTCCCAGGAGAGGGTGACTAAAGAGAGCTAACAGCATCAACAACAGCGAGCACCTGGTCCCGATGTGCAGCAAGGAGGGACTTCAACCAAAGTTCATCCACAGGCAAAAAATCTGATGATGCAGAGGCAGACTGAGCAGGTAAAGATTCATCTGCTACAGCAAGATCCACAAGCATATCAACAAAATGGTCAGACATCCTTAGTACTTCAGGCTCCAAGGCTGGACCTGCAGGAGCGAAGCTCTGCTCTCCTGTAGGTATACCAGCAGAATGACTGGGTCCCACGAACGAATCCAGGGTCCAACAGCACCCCCACAAAGAGTAGGGGAATTTCCCCAGTGTCCCGGCCAAATTTCCCTCATTCACTAAAAATACCACCAACAGCTTAATCTGGTTCAAGGTCAGTTGGCATTCATCTGTATCCCCATCCCCCGGGTCGTGCCTGAAAATAGGCAGGATTTGTCTAGTGCACTTACCCGGTCAACAAAAAGTAAATACAAATAAATAAATATATTGGCCAGGAGCTTTGGTAGTCCCAAACTAGGGAAAGGATAAGATGTAGCAGGGCCCTCATCAAAAGTCAGTCCTGCTGAAGCAAAATGTCTGTTTAGTTTCTTTAAGATAGTTAGCCTCTTGTGAATCAGCTTGTCATCCACCATGATTGGTTTAATCAAAGAGTATGCAGTAACTCCTTCTTTCTGTGATTTTACCACTTTACAGAACTCGGCAGCATCTGTTTTGTTTTCCTCCATGAGGGGCAGATAATCATTAGCTTGAGTATTTCTAATACGTTTGGTGCGGAAATTTAGTTTTTGTCTGAACATAGCCCAAACTACAGCCACTTTTGCTCATCTGGGTAAAGCACAATATAAATTCCTATCACATAATGCTTCCTTCAGTTCCCTATTGAACCATGGACAGATTACTTTTTTAACCCTGTGCTTGATCAATGGAACATGTTTATTTATAACTCCTATGAGCAAGTTATTGAAGAATTGGAATTTTTGATCAAAGGTGGTCACCTGTTCTTTCAATCTAAACCTTAACTGGAAAATATTATAGTCTGTATAAAAAGGTATACAATATCTCAGAACTTAATTTTTTCCTTTAGAGTTATATCATATGCTATGTTGAAGTTTATTGTCAAAATCCATATGTCAGAACTGATACTGTAATAGCCATGTTTGTTTTTATTAATAGTAGCAGTAGTCTTTATTTGTGGTGCCCTTCCCTGGAGGCTCATGGCGCCATTAAAATAGCATAGGGCAAAATA
Organism: Neoceratodus forsteri; assembly: GCA_016271365.2. Lineage (NCBI taxonomy): Eukaryota > Metazoa > Chordata > Ceratodontiformes > Ceratodontidae > Neoceratodus > Neoceratodus forsteri. The sequence continues at coordinate 34,804,639 of CM028129.1, forward strand.
ACTACACTCAACACATACAACTCCATAACACTCTAAAAAACATATTAACAAATAAACAAGCTAGTCAATTGGTAGATATTAATAAAAGGAGGATCAAAATATTACAAATTTACCCAAAATGCCTGCTGTAATAAATAAGTTTTCAAGCCACTTTTAAAGGCCTCCACCAAGGGGACCCCTAAAAGCTCCAGCGAGGGAGTTCCAGAGACCCAGGCCTGTGACCTCATATGCCCAGCCCCCTGATGTCTTCAACCTTGCCTTCAGAAACACCAGGAGGCCCTCCTTGGTGAAGTGGAGTGGGCTAGTAGTTATATAAGGATGCAGGAGCTCAGAGAGGTAGCTGGGGCCCAGTCCATGTAGGGCCTTATAAGTTAGAAGTCCCAATTTAAAAGAGATATGCCATTTACTGTAACTGGCAGCCAGTTACACAGCACTGGGGAAATATGGCACAATCTTGGAAGGCCAGTTAGTAACTGAGCTGCTGCATTCTGCAGCAACTGCAGATGTTGTAGTGTGCTTTCACTGACCCCAAGGTGATCAGCATTGCAGTAATCAAGCCTGGAGTTCACAAATGCATGAACCAGTGTGACAAAGTTTCCAGGAGGGATAAGGGACTTAATCTGGCTGACATTCCACTGAAGTAAAAAGCCATTCCAGATAAATGCTGACACTTGAGCCTCCATTATTAGCCCCCTTGCCTAGAGTGACTCCCAGATGTTTCATCTTGGTGGTGGCTACAAGCCCAAGACCTAGCTGAAGTCCAATCTCCCTCCTCCCTCTTGGCAGATGACATCCCCCCCCCCCCACAGTCTGGCTTAATCACTAGGACTTCTGTTTTCTGTGGGTTAATCCTCAACCAGTTTGACCCCCACCGGAGGTTTGCACTGGTTAAATTGCATGCCCCTGTTAAAGGAAGAAAGACTGCATTATTATAGGTCCAGCTATTGAAAGCGGCCTTGCAATAGTGTGCACGTTCATGCAGTAGGTTTATGCGCATCACATCTTGCTGCTAAGCGGAGCCTCACGATGTTGTGCATGGTCGTGCAGCCATTCGGTATGAGCATTTCAGCAACAGCAGGCAGGGGCCAGAGTGACCTCAGCGAAACCCTGAAATCCACAGATATCTCACAGTGTCCATGCCAGAACCTGGTCCAACCCTGCCACACATTGAGGGGACCTATCCAGCGCTCAGGAACCAAGTACAACTGCAGGTTAGTTACAAGATTTTAACAGTCACATACCAGGGCCACCATTACTTAGCACAAAACTGTGGGAATGCTGGCAATAAGCAGACAGGCAACAGTCAGCTAGAGAAGCTAGACATCATTCGGGGCCATATCAATTTGCACCCCAGTTTCCCCAGTTAGTAAGCGCAACAGAAGAATGACAACAATAGCCTTGATATTTACACATTTTTGCCTACTGTAAAATGAAGTCACTTCTTGAACAGCTCCAGGAGAAGGCATTGAAGCTCTTCCATTGCTTGGTTGTTGGAGTCAAAAGAGTGCCATTTTTCCTGCACCCTGACTTGCAGCTGAGCGGGGTAAAGCATTTGAAAACATATCCCAGCAGGGATCAGGAGGGTCACCATTGAGTGAAAAGATCCCCTTTTCAGCCTAACAGATGCTGGCAGATCCTTTGAAATACAGATTTTATGGCCCTCCCACATCACTGCTTGGATATCCCATAATTTAGTTAAAACATGCTGCTTGTCCAAGAAGTTTAAGAGTTTTAGTATGAACAGTCTAGGATGTGAGCCTAGCGCTGGTTTGGGCCATAGCACTCGACGGGCTTGTTCAACAATATATGAGGGCCCATTTGGAGAGGACCCTGCTACTATCTCCAATTTCTGGCTAAACTTGATAGGTGTAGAGCCCTCCTCTTCCTCCAGGAGCCCCAGCACCACTAAATTGTTCCAGTGGCTGCGACCCTCGAGATCATCCAACTTCAATTCCGTCTTATGCTGCTGCCGCTTCAATGAAATAATTTCAGGGTCGACAGCAGTTTTTCATTTTTCTAGCGAGATGGTGCGCCCTTCTGTGTCCCTCATCTGGCAAAAGACATCCCCCAGGTCTTTTTTAATAGACGAAATCTCTGAGGTGAGAAATGTTAAGGCTTCTTGTAGTGGTTTCGTTTCAGCCAGGAAGTGTTCCTCCATGAGCGGTGTAGCAGTAGCTTTGCTGGTGGCTGCTGAGGCAGGCTTGGCAGTCTGTTGCCTGGGTTTCTTTGCAGCCTTTTCTGGGGAAAGGGGTGGTGTGTGGTGTGGAAGCTCCGACTTCATAGTGACATCCATAGCAAGGAAATAAGCTGAGTGCTAGCTCTCCTAATGCTGCTAAGGCTCCTATGTGTTCTTTCACCAGTTTAGAGGTAACAAAAGCTGGTTAAGTGGTTTTAATTAAACAATTTGTAGAGTGTGAGAGCGGGAGAAAACAAGCAAGCTGCTTACTCTAGCCCGACAACACGTGACCTTAAAGTGCACCTTTTAAGCAAGAGTAAGCATATGTGACACCATCCTCCTGATAATGCAGGTTGTGGAAAACCAGTAGAGGTTCTCCTGAGTTGCAGGGGCAGCTGATGTAGTTTTGCTCGATTTGTACAATTTGCCTATAATATATTTATTTGGCACAGTACTCTGAAGTGCCTGTGTTTGCTTTTGCATACTTCGCCTGAGGTTACTGGTGGCACACGGAGCGAATGGAGACAAAATTGCTTTTTAGGACTTGATAAGGTATAGAATACCCAGCCTTTTATGTCATCCAATTTCTTTATCATGCTGCAAGCATTTATAGTCATAAACTTTAGACCCTTTAAGTTTGAAAATTCTGTGGGGGTCGAGGTGGGGATGGGGGGGGATAAGGTAAGGCTAGGAGAGGAATGACCTCCACATTGCCAGAGCAAAATAACAGGATAAGTATTATCTGCCTATTAATGTAAAGTTTGCTATGGAACTTTTATTTTTTTATAATACCTCAATTTGTATTTATGGTAGGCAGTGGTACAGAGAGTTCTATAGTGTGCTTTCTGTAGGCGAGGGGCAATTGCAGGGAAAGAGCTCTAAAAAAGAAGGGATTGGCAGAGGTTAAGTGCAAAGATGACAGAGAGGTATTTAGGTTCCAAAGCGAAGGGAGGAACCATTACGAGAGTCAGTCAAGTGATTAAAGGAGGGAAGTTGTGTATAATGCTATAATGTTGAATGCTACACAAGTAGCTGAGGAGAACCAGTAGCCCTAAAGACCACATCCTAGTCAGGTAGTACTCAGAACACAGAGAAAAGGGAGCATCTAATGATTATAATGTAGGACCACCCTGGAGGCATGAGTATGATGCATATGGGTAGGTCTAGTAATAATAGTGTCACACTGGGAATATAGTACAACAGAACGTAACCAGCACAGTAATAATTACCTTAAGCTCAAGGGCCACCCAGACAGGGGGCATCTTAAATAAGAATCTATGCTACCATTTCAGATACAGAGGCCACCCAGGTAGGGTGCAACTTTGGATGCAGTATTAGCAGTATGTTACAATTGCTACGGCTACCCAGTTAGGGAGTTCCTACAAATGCAGTACTAGATTATGTAACTAAAGATGAGAGTTACCCAGATAATGGCAGGGGACACATTTCTTTAGGTAGCCTAAGTTGCAGACACAATTCCTGCTTTTTTTGTACAATAGGTTAACTGCAACTAAATTAAACACTGCTTGCTGTAAGCAAGGCTGCAGACACACTATCTATCAATATAGCATAGGTCAACAGGTACTAACATGGACAAAGCTACCTAGCAATAGGCAAAGTTGCAGACAAACTTTCTGCTAACTAGCTAGAGACATTTCATACCTACAGATGTGGCCTTGGAGTCACAGCAGTGGCAACAAGTCAAGTATAGATAGTAGAACAGGGAGAGTTCAGCAGTACGTGCATGGTCTGATGACACACTAGTTGTGTAGCATGGCTGACCAATAGATGACTCAGAGTTGATACCCACAGTATGACACCCTTTGCTTTCCAGCCCTTAATGCTACAGCCTGTAGTGCCAAGGCTCAGTTGAAGTACAGTCGGATAAGAAGGAAGACACTCTGCCTATTGCCAATAAAGCTATGTCCTGACTGGTTGAGGCTGCAGGAGGTGGTGTGGCTTCAGTCTTTGGCTCTCCAATGAGAAGACAAGATCCCTGCAGCCCTTGTGGAGCAGGCATTGTTGGGGAGAAGGGAGTAATCACTGAAAAAATAACACCCACCCTAACAACTTCTTCTGGTCCTGGCCCAGGTTTTCATGGCATGGATCAGCTGGAAAGCTCTGCTATAAGTTTATATTTCAGCAGGCCTTTTGAGTCCAGCCTTTGCTGAAAATTCTACTGGCTGCAGGAGAGGGCACAGCTTCAGTCTCTGGCTCACCAATGAGAATTCATGGTCCTTCGAGTCCCGGTGAATTGGCAATCATTGGAGGGAGGAAGTGTTCATGGAAAAAGGAATACCCATCCTCACAACCCCTTCTAGTCCCAGAACTGGTTCCCATGGAATGGATCAGCTGGAGAGCTCCATTTTAAGTTTACATTGCAGTGGACTTTTTGACTCTGCCCATTGCCAAAAATGTAACCTATTGATTGGACAAGGCAACAGGAGCAAGTATGGCTTTGGTTCATTGGTATGATATCAGTTCAGTGGGGGGGGGGTCCCATTATATACGCGTCGCCTATTGGCGAAATTCAAATTTCTTATCACCCATATGATTATCTAGCTCATATTTAAATTGTGCCAAATTATTGCTGGCAACAACTTTGGTAGGTAAGGAGTTCCATATTGGAGGTAATCTTTGTGTAAAAAATCTGTTTCTCTTAGTGGTGTTTATTATAGTTTTAAACTTTAAATTATGTGATCTTGTATTATAACCTATAGTGTTTTTTGGGACAAAAGGCCTCACATAATACTTGATCCTTAATTGTTCTGTATGCTAGACACAAATCTCCCCTAAATGCCCTGTATTGAACAGAAAATAAACCCAGTGATCTCAATCTAGAACTGTAATCTAAATCAGTTAAGCCTTTTATCTTTTTAGTCAGTTGCCTTTGTACCTTCTCCAAGGATACTATACCTCCCATAGATATTGGAGTACAAAAAGGGGCACAATAGTCAATTTGTGACCTCACTAAAATAGTATATAGTGAAATCAATACTTCGGCTTCTCTACTCTTAATATGTCTAAAAATACAAGACAGTGTACCATGGTATTTTTTTATAATATTATTGTTGTGTGAAATGAACGTTACATTGTGTGTAATGGTAATACCCAAGTCCTTTTCAGATGTGATAGATCGTATGTTACAATTATTGATTTTATAACTTGCTAATTAATTGGTTTTTCCTAAGTGCATAACTTTGCTCTTGGCAGGGTTAAAGGTCATTTTATTTTTAACAGACCACTTAACTAAATTTTCAAGGTTAGTTTATAAAGAGCAGACTGCATTAAAATTATTAACAATACTGCCAAGTTTGCTATCATCTGCATATTTTTGAATCCATACATCATTTGTAGTTTGCATGCTAGCTATTAGTAAGTTAAACAACAAGGTGCCTAACACAGATCCCTGGGGGACACCACTGCTTACATCACCCCATTTAGTCAGTCTCTGGCATCCAATTAAAAGGCAAGGGCTTGATTTTTAAAGATCCCTAAGAGCAATGAAAGTTGCATCACTCCAGAGCTGCAGCAAAGTCCAGCTGCACCTGGGACCCTGTCCCGATTTTAGAAAAATCAGGGTCTCTGCGACAAGCTCCCTGGGTTTGCCACAAGCTGACAACTGTGCCAAACAGTTGGAGCAGCTCCAGGAATTTCAGCAGGGATCTGCCTCCCACCCAATGCAACACTAGAGGGGCTGGGATGGGACAGTGTGGTGGTGATGGTGCTGAACAGAAGGGGGCCAGGGGCAGAAGGAGCATGGGAGGTGGCATAGGGAGAGTCAGAGAGACAGCTGGGCATTAAAGGAAGTGCTGTGGCATCTGGTGGGGTGCATTTGCTTTTGTATGTAGTTTTGTACTGTCTATCAATTTCTATGAGATTACTGCAAAGTACTGTACCTGGATTATACTGTATGGAGGGGGTTCAAGAGACAGAACATGACATGGCACCAGGTGAGCACAGCCTTGACAGCTACACTTTATGTCCCTGAGCCCCTCCCATACAGTATAATTCATAGGCACAGTACAGTACATAGCAGTACTCTAATAGGTATTGATACTGTAGATAGTACGAAAATACTTACAAAAGCAAACACAACCCACCTGGTGCAACAGCACTCACATTACTGCCCAGCTGTCTCCCCGACTCTCTCTGCCACCTCCCATGCCCCTTCTATTTATTTATTTATTGAAAAGTTTCACCAGGAAAGCACACTGAACAATATAAAATTGCTCATCTCATGCAGTGTCCTGGAGTAAGGGGAAATAGGAGTACGTAGTTTTACACAAAAACAGCATTAATGAAATACATGAGACATTGGTGATATGCTCCACCTGCCTCAGTAAAATACCACAACATATAGTACAGACAGGTAATGCTTATTGTAAAATAAAATGAGTACATGGAGTATAAATTGAGTTTAACCATTGAGAGGCCTCACATGGAGGAAATTCCAGGAAGCACTTATCTAGAAATGGTACGAATACTGTCCACAACTTATATGTTTATGTACATAAGTGCACTTAGCTTATATGCTTAATATACAGAAAGGCAACTGCAGTAGACTAGCTTGGGGCAATGTTTTGTTAAGAGCTAAATGCTAAAATGTTGCTAGCAGAGGAGAGTATGTGGGGGGCTAGGAGCAGTTGCAGGCAGGCTAGAGGAAATTATTAAGGGAGGTCGAGATAGACCAAGGGGAGGAGGAGGAGTGCCTGATCTGATATGGCAGAGAGTTCCATAATTTCAAAAATCTATGGGAAAAGGCAGATTGACCTATAGAAGTGGAATGGTGTAGGATAGTCAAGGTGTGTGAGTCACTAGATCGGAGAGAAAGGGGTGCTTGAGGGCATGGGGCCATAGTAGCAGATAGGTATGGGGGTACAGAAGCAAACCAGAATTTCAAAGTGAATTTTGTACAGTGAGCTAGATGCCTGTTAGTGAGAGAGGGCAACCCAAGTGATCGAGGGAGGGAGCAGTGGTGAGTTAGTGGAGGGACGTCAAGGGTAAAGAGACAGAAGGAATTAAAGAGGATGTCCAATCTGGTAAGAGAAGATGGTGGTGCAGCACTATAAACTATGTCACAGTAGTCAAAGATAGGTAGAATCATTTTCTGGACTATTTATTTATTATTTATTTGGATTTTGTTAACCAGGTAAGCCCTCTGAGACCAAAGATCCCTTTTTCATGACGACCCGGGGTTGAGTACACCAACCACTTTACATTAGGTACAGTAGGCAGCTTCAAAATACATATACAGTTTGTACAGGAGGCTTGGTAACAGTAAGACAGAGACAGAGAGCTCATGCCTTGCCGGTAGGGGTAGGCAGCTTCAGTTTCTGTACAGGGTGCCTAATTTGAGGAGCATTTTTTTCAGAATAGAGTCTATGTGTCCTGAAAAGTTGAGGTGCTGGTCAAGCCAGACCCCTAGATACTTAAAATAGGAAGTGTCCTTTAGAGTATCAACATCTAGGGTGTGGAAAGAGAGCAATGTAGGTAATTCCTACAGAATCTCTGCCTAGTGCCAAAGGTCATGGAGACTGTTTTCTTAGCATTTAAGAAAAGCTAATGGGAGATTAGCCATCATTGAACTTTCTCAAAGTCCAGCTGAAGTTTGGAAGCAACATCAGAGGGAGAGGTGCCAGACAAGAAAAGGATTGTATCATCAGTGTACATATGAACAGAGGAAGAGGTACTAACTGGCAGCCCAGTGTCATATCCCATCCCACTGGCAAGTGCCACATAGACCACCTCCTGGCTGGCCTAAGTAGTGCTCCTTGCTAAATCCATGGCAGGGCTTGCAAAATCACAAAAAAGGGGATGTTGCAGTCCAGCCATGGTGCAAGTCCCCTTGTGATCTGGTGCGCCATATTGTTTGGCGCAACGTTAGCACAAGGGGGCTTTAGCGCAGCTGAGACAAGATTTGATGCAGGCTGCATTTGAAAATTGCGATTGCTGTAAGTTGTAACGCAAGCCACCCCTTGCATCAAACATTTTTGAGACAAGTCCCTAGTGCCAGTCTAACCCCTTTGAAAATTGGGCCCAAGGTCTCTAGTGCTCTGGTGGAATGGCGATTGTTGGGGGAGGGAGTGTTCATGGAAGAAAGAACACCTACCCTCACAACCCCTTCTTATCCTGGTGCTGGTTCTTGTGGTGTGGATCAGCTGGAGAGCTCCATTGTAAGTTTCAATTTTGGAAGGCTTTTTGATTCCACTCATTGCTGAAAATGGCACCTCCACATTGGTTAAGGCTACAGTAGAGGGTCTGGCTTTAGTTTCTGCTCCCCAATAAGAAAGCAAAGTCAAGGGAGCCCTGATGGAGTGGCAATCATTGGTGGGGAGGGAGTGTTCATGGAAGAAAGAATACATATCTTCATGACCCCTTCTAGTCCCAGAGCTGGTTCACGTGGTGTGAATGATTTGTAGAGCTCCACTGTAAATTTAAATTTTGGTAAGCTTTTTGACTCTGCCCATTGCTGCAAATGCTGCCTTTTGATTGGTCTAGGCTGGGGGTAGCTTCAGTCTCTGCCTTCATGATGAGAAGATAAGGTCCATGCAGCCCAAGCAGAGTGGCAATCATTGATGGGAGGGGTTGTTCACAGAAAGAAGAACACCCACCCTCATGACCACTTCTGGTACTAGCGCCGGTTCTTATGGTGTGATATGAGGAGATTATGTAGAAATGTGGCTATTAGGAGTGACTGAGTAACAAACAGTATTTCCCAAATATCACGAATAATGTACTATTCATTATTGGGATAAAAATAATGAATAGTGGCACTATTCATCCTTTTTCCCATTCAGGAAATACTTTTTGTAAAAAAAAAATAAAATAACCAACAGCCCCCAGCCTCATCCAAGCCCAATCCTTTAAAATACAACCTCTCACCACTCTCTGCTACAATCCCAGTCCCACTCTCCTTTCCCCCTCACACTGACAATTTCATGTTTCCCCAAAAATAGCTCCCATGATGGGCGACCGGCACAACCTGCCCACCTCCTCAGTCAGCTACTGTCTTTAACATTATTCAATTATCAAAACATTTGCTTCTACACCCCCACACTGGCAGTGCCCAACTCCAAACGTCCTCCCCTGCAGCACTCAGTTTTTCTTTCAAAAGAGAAGATCCCCAGTGAGTGACAATGAAGGCAACAATACAATCCGTTCTCCTCCTTGGCCTGCCTCCTTCTAATGAATGAAAGTGGTTTCATGCTTGCTCACATAGTAAAACAGCTGATCATGTGTTCAGTTGTGTTACTATGAGACTAAGAGTGGAAGCACTTTCATTCAATAGAAGGTGGACAGTCATCGAGGAGGGCAGCTTATGTTGGCTGCCATTATTGTTGCTCACTGGGGACCTTCTCATTTAAAAGAAAAACTGGGTGCTGGGAGAGGAGGGTTGGAGCTGGGTGCTGCCAGGGTGGGGGGGAACACTGTTTTGATTATTGAAAAGTGTTAAAGACTGCTGCTGGCCATGGAGGTGGGCAGGTTGTGCAGGTCGCCCATCATGGGAGGGATTTTTTTGAGAGGAAACATGAAATTGTGAGTGCTGAGGAAATTAGTATTGTAGCAGAGGTTGGGGGCAGGGGCTATATTTTAAAAGATTGTTCTGGGGAGAAGAGTGGGGCTGTTTCTTTTTCCTCACAGGTAGATAAATAATGAATGCAAATACCAGAATATTTGAGGCCACAAATATGAATATTTGACTAAATAATCTGCATTTAATTTTTAAATATCTTTAGGAAGTTTAATCTGTACCGCAGGATGTCGAACACCAACCTTCAAATAAGTGATTCTATTCTTTACCCAATAGGGAAGAAAAAAAAAACATACTGCATTCAAAAAGATTCAAGCTAGAATCCTGGGAAAGGAGCATAAGCCCATTTCTGTAAAATATGTGGCAATCTAGTGTACAGTATGTGAGCTTTTCCTTGCTTATTTAATTGAATTTTGGTAACCGGGTAAGCCCACTGAGACAAAATGTCCCTTTTACAGGGGCAACCCTGGGGAGGGTAAAAAGGGGAGGTACAAAGATACAATGAATAATAGCATTAGGTAAGTGTGTGAAGACACTTTTTCAATGATACGTAGTACACAGTGCAGAAACAAAGGACATGTACATTATTTATGCAAGGTGCACATGGGTCCATTTGCATGTCATTATGGCCCCATTTGCATGCAGGTGTGCTGATACCCGACGACTTGCGCCTGGCGCCCTTCACATATCTGGAATGTGTAGTCGGTTTGAGCTGCACTCATTGGCTCACACTGTGAACTGGTCGGGCGCAGCCCTAACAGCCAGTCGGTGGGCGGCGGGGTGGCAGGCGGGTGGGTGCTGCCTCCAGCTGACTGGGGAGGCGGGATGGTGGGGCTCAGTGGGTGGGTGGGGGGTACCACTAGACCACCAGGGATATTTGACGGGGTCTCCTTCACAATGGATGCCCGCGATCAGGCAGACAGCAGGATCTTGGGGGGGGTGTCTCTTCTTACAACAGAAGCCCATGATTGGGCAGAGTGCAGTCCACTGGACCACCAGGGATATAGGACAGGGGGTTTTCCTTATTATAACAGATGCCCACAATCGGGCAGAAATTGGTCCACTGGACCACCAGGGATATAGGACTTTTTTTATTTTATGAATGCCCGTGATCGGGCATGGGGGGATCACCGCCAGGTGCAGCCGGAACTCAGGTGGCCACTCACAGGTGGCAGCTGCCATGTTGCGCCCTGCAATGCGGCAGCTCACCCTGTGGGTGGCCATCAGTTATTCCTTTTTTTTGGCTTAACTTTCTGCTGGTGCAAGTAGGGGTTGCACATGCATGGCTCTGCACATTGCGGGCTGAATATCGGGCTGTGCAGGTTATGCATGGGAACACCCCCCACCTGTGCCTGCATACATTACTGATGCGCTCCGGCACATCGGGATTTGTGTGGTGCACTTTTCCCTTTTGAATATTGCACCAGGGAGCATCAGTGGGTTGTGCATGGCGCAACACTGTTGCGCCATGCGCAACCCTTTTGAATATCTGGGCCAGTATCTTTATTCATGATTAGGCTACTGGCAGTTCAGTTATATTGGTGCAGAAGTGACAGAGCTTCCTCATCTGCAGAGATTCCCGTACATTAAAGATTTCCATAAGTAGAACAAACGTCACAAGAAATGTTACTAATAGGAACTATGAATTGCACAAGCAGAATCCACCTCCACCATGTATTTTTTGGTGTTGTGATTGGACAAGCACTTCAAAGCAAAAAGGTATAGAGTTGGTGTAGAAAGGCAGAGAGTGGATGGAATTGGGAAGGAGACTGGGTATTTTGAAGGTGTGATAGGTGAAAGTGGCAATTGCCCAAAAGTTCTATCATAGCTCAGACTGATCGCAATATGTTTGTATGCTTTTGGCAAGCAAACATAATACTTTTCATCAATATCGCCAGGGTCGTGAGGGGCTGCAATGCTCAAAAGAATCCTCACTGAGTGTCTCCCACAATGAAGGGATGCCTGCCCTGGTGCCCCCACAGTGGGGATTAAACTAAGAGGAATCAGCCAGTCGGGCTAATCTACAGGCAGAGCCTTAGCCCAAAACAGCCAATCAGTTAAACGGCATCAAAATACGAATCCAGCTTCTGTTCCTGAGAGCATAGTCCTAGTACTTACTCCATGGACTGCTTTTTGCCCACATCAATGGGGTTGTGACAGGCTGCAACACTCAAAAGATCCCTGTCCCACACCACCAGACCACCTCCTGCAATGGACGATCACCTACTCTGCTGCCTCCACTATCGGGACTAAAGACAGAGGAATCAATCGGGCAGATGTAGAGGTGGAGGCCCAATACATTTACTCTTATCCCAGTCTACCAGTCCTCTGCACTGCAGTCCTCCATATTGCAAAGGGCATCTACTATGAGCATCATCCATTGTGATGGTTGTCGGCTGGACATGCTGCCCTTTTCAGGTGTGGGACTCCTCTCAACAAGCTGCCTTTGATCTCTGGTATTGTATGTGCTTTATTTGTCCCCTCACTTGTCAGCCACACTGCATTTCCATAAAGCACTGTTTTTACTTATATCTGCTGCATTCTGCAAACTCCCTATCTGGGTAGCCTGCATATCCTGTTATTGTACCTGTGTGCTCAGATACACCTATCAGCTTGGTTATTTACTCCTTTTCTGGTGGCCTCAAAGTTTTATTTTAACCTGCACTGCAAATGTTACAGTGTCTGTAAGGGCTGCTTACCTCTTACTCTAAGTGCCCCCAATTTGTCTTGTAATCTCAAGACTATTTGTATAAAATGGTGAGGGATTGACCCCTTTTATTACTGTTTTGACTTCTTGGCCTAGTCCCAGTTCTAGTAGATTTGATACCACTAATCCTCACACCCCTGGCCAATCATGGGCATGCCATCAGTGATATTGCATTCTGCCTTTCCAGTGCCCTACCATTTACATGGCTATGTTGCAACCTTATTGGCTTACTTAAGGGCAAACGTACCTACAGTACCTCATGGGGCTGTTCTTGAGGATTATGCTTATCCTTCTCTCCCCCTTACAGCTCCTAGGCAGGACCCCCGCCCTTTTGCTGGGCCCCTTGCAACTCCTCTCCTACTTTCTGGAGATATAGAATTGAACCCAGGGCCTCATCTTTCATTTCTTATCACTCCACCCCCCTCTGAGTGGGCTGTAAGGGTACCATAATTGCCCACCTTAACATGCATAGCCTCCTGGCTAACAAGCTTGGCCTTGATACTTGGATGATCACATAGTCCCCCAATATCCTGGGAGTGTCAGAAACATGACTCAAATCAAACCTTCCTTACTCCACCTGCTCCACCCCAACTGCAACATTATCTGATTCGATAAGCCCCTCCCCAATGGGGTGGAGGGCTTCTCCTGTACAATAAAGATCACTTAAGTGTCTCACCCCACCCTTCACCCATGTCGGAATTTTCTTGTAAGATACTGCACTGTACCTTCTCTTAGGGATGGCCAAAAACCTTCACCTCATCTGCATTTACAACCTTCTCTAAATAGTAGCTCTGAGCTGTCTGCCTCCTCCACAATCATCTCCCCCAAAGTTAAACAAAATGAGATGATTGCTATGGATGACTTCAATTTGGAATGAATGGATTACCAAAACAAGTCATAAGATACCCTTACAAATAAGCTTGATCTTACTCAGCTCATCTTGGACCCAATCAGTCTCTCACACAATGGTGGGAGGCACACACTCCTGGATTGGATGCCCTCTAACAAACCTGACCAAATTCAGTCATTAAGGGTGCCATCTTAACATTTCCACCATTCCAGCTGCACTTGCCCCAGCACCCAGCACTTACTTTCAGTCTTTGTACGCCTAGCATATTCCCTCAACAAGGCCCCCTGGCTGCACTGTCACCCGCCCTCACCCACCTCCCTCATGTATCTCCACTTCTGCCCCACCCCAACCACCTCTCATACTCCCCTACCCCTGCACCTCCTTCCCCTTGATCTCCTCTACCTCACTTTCCACCCCCACCCACCCACCCTTCCCTTGTCTTGCCCATAGCTCAAGTCTTTGTACTGGTTATTACATGTCTGTAAGTCAAGAATATATGTTTGTAACTGAAAATTATGACTATTGCACACACTGATGTGGAACCTTTGTAAAAGAGAGCCTCAGCTCAAAGGTATTGTAATCCTAGATTGAAATAAATTAAATAAATAAAAAAAATAAATAAATACCAGAATCCTTGAGTGACTATTCTCCCGTCTATTGCATTTATTTTATTATTTATTTAGTTTTTGTTGACCGGGTAAGTGCACTAGAAAAATCTTGCCTATTTTCATGCAAGACCCGGGGGAAGGGGATACAGATGAATGCCAACTGATCTTGAACCAGATTAAGCTGTTGGTGGTATTTTTAATGAATGAGGGAAATTTGGCCAGGACACCGGGGAAATTCCACTACTGCATTGCTGGCAGTAGGGGCACTTGCTGCTGAGAGTCGGTTCACTTGTGGATCAGTCTCAGAGGAGGAAGGTCGTCATGAAACACGGAGAGCAGTCGAGCTCTACTGGCATAATGGTTGGATCTACAGCGTGACCTGTACACCAGGTTATAGAGGATACTTTGGAGGATGGAGATATTTTTGTTTCCACGGAGGATTTATCTGTAGTTTTGGCTACTACTGGAACCCTTTCTACATTGGGTGTCACAGAGAAAAGACAAGAGCAGCTTGCAAGACAGCTATCTGAGTTAGTTCGGGAACATGAGCGAGTAAAGCATCAGTTGAGTGCTTACACTAGTAAGGAGCTACCTGTGGTTCCGTCTCCTCGAAGTGTCAGTAGCCTTCACAGTAAGTTGGAGTCTTTGGTTCCATCTGGGGAGTTTTTGAGTGATGTTACCTTTGAGGCACAGTCTGTGCAATCCCCTGACATCGCTTGTTTGACTGGCAGCAATGAATCGGGAAAAGATTCAGTGCCGAGAGCCTGTAACTGGAATTCCATTGCCTGAGGTTACTCCCAACGTATCTCCGGTTGCTACGGAGACCATGGGAGTCCCGGATGTGTCTACATCAGAGCGCGGAGGCTCCGTTTGCACCGACAAGGTGCATACTTTGTCTAAAGAAGATGGATTTGTTTTTCGAGCCTCTAACTGAGTTGCCTCTGCAGAGTTACAGTAAACAGAGGCAAGCTGCATTTTTCAAACGGAGTCACACAATCAGACTGGAGTGTCAGAGTTTTCCTTTTTAAAAAGGACTCTGCCCCATGGTGAAAAGGTGGGAGAGGAAGGGAAAGAGAAAAGGGTGGCTGTGATTTCTGCCAAACGGAACTTGGGGGTGATAGCTGGGGTACAAACTGTCTCGGTACCCATGGGTGACACCTCTGCTTCTACAGCTTCTAGGGTTGTGCCCCCTATACAGCCATTAACTGCTGATACCTGGACTCCTCAGCAAGCTTTAAGTGCTGCAGGTTGGACTTTAAACGATGGCTCATGGTGACCTACGCCAGATTGGGACCCCAAACTGAATTTCTCACAAAACGAACCTACATGGCAGCCAAGGTTGCCTGATTTACCTGTGACCCCTGATAAGCCTGTGGTGGAACAAGGGGGAAATGAGCCTTCTCATGGGGCTGTACAAGTCACACCTTCTGATATTTTGATTGACTTAAGACCTGAGACACATGTTCAGCCTATACAGAGTAATTCAGAATCTGAGAAGCCATTAATGTCTGAATTCTTTTCTAAAATTAAGAAAGAAGCAGCACCACGTAGAAATGCAGTAAGGCTGAGGTATAAGGGAGGTTTAGAGGTCAGGCCTGATAGGCACTATGTTGGGAAATGTTTATTAAAAGAATCCCTACATTTTTCTCCCTGGGAGGTGTTCGCCTTTATAAATATCTCCGGTGAGGATAATTTTGATGTGAGCTTTCGCTCAGCTTATGCCCTAGATTTATTCTGGGAACGGTATAACCAAGTAAAATTTTCTCCTCTATGGACCCCCTTTTTGGTAATTCCTTTAACAAAACCATTAATTACGTTTGTTACTATAATGTTCAGGAATGAGGGAGTACATGTAGATGATATCTTGTATTGGATGTCTCAAAAATGTGAGGTTTTGAGTTCTCCGGAAGCTATATTAGATGCTGAACAGTTTTGGACTGGGGGATGGTGGTTTAAGGTTAAGCTCAGAAAGACTGATAATGGGATCGATCATATTCCAAATTCCTTTTTGTTGGGACGAGATAGGGGAGTTTGTTTTTATGCTGGGCAGCCTAGGGCCTGCTATAAATGCGGTTCCCGGATGCATTTATCTAGTTCATGCGACAAACCTCGTTGCAATAACTGTGGGGAAACTGGACACATTGCCTTTCAATGTATGAATCTCACAAGATGTGATCTTTGTGAGGACACAGGCCATGTTTTTTTGGAATGTGAGTGGGCTGCTAAGAATAAAGCTTCTACTAGCAGCCCTGATCTTTTAATTCAAAAAGCCCAAGATTTGGCCATAGGTGTTGTTCCAGCAAGCCCGGTTCCCAGTGGTGGAGTAGATATCCCTTCTTCACATCCCTTGCTGGAGAAACCTGAGGTTCAGTCTCCTGAAGTTCCTGTAGATAATTTTCCCACTCTCTCTCCTGTTTGTTATGCTAAACAAAAAGAGGGTTTTCCTCAGGAGTCTGTTACTTCCTTCTTACCTCAGGTGAGAAGGTCCTCCAGGAATCTTAAACCACCTCTAGTGCCCCCTCCTTCAGTAGAAATGGAAACCAGTAATCCTTTTGAGGTTTTATCTACCCAATGGGGTGATTCAGTTATGGATTGTCAGGAACCAGACTCTCAACCAGTACAGGATAGCCCCCCCCCCGTATGGTTCAGGAGGGATATAAAAGTAAAAAGGAAAAGAGACGGAAAAAAGATGGTTAATCTCTTACATTCTAACTGGCTAGTTTTAAATTGGGTTCAGTGAACATTCATAGTTTATTGAACTGTAAAAGAAGGCAGGTTATTTACGATTATGTTCATAGCAATTTTTTGGATATCTGTCTGTTACAAGAAATGTGGATGTATTCTTTAGACCAGGCCAGGATTTTTCAAAGAGAATGATGCTGGGGTCCTTCATATTGGTCCTTCGGACAACAATCAGCCGATGGTTTAGGGTTTCTTTTCAATTCTTATGAATTTTCCTTGATAAAATTAATGGATCTCATTCCGGGGTAGCTAATGATACTAGATGGGGTCTGGAGGTCCATGAGTGTAGATTTATTAATGTATACTGTTCACAGTTGAAAGCAGAACGGGTGGCGCTGTTTCAGATGATAAAACCCTTTTTAGTTACCTCCTTTGAAATTTTCCTTTGTGGTGATTTCAATTATGAGCTTAAAATAGGGGGGGAGAACTCAAGGGATACCGGAAAAAAGATTTATTGTGATTCTCACGCATTAGGTACTTTAATAAAATCATCTGGGTTGGTTCTTGGTAGTAGCCATCAGCCAGGGGGGGGGCAACATTTTCTTATAAGAAAAATGCATATACATCCACTATAGATTACATTTTTTTTGTCAGATAATCTTCTTTTTCATTTTTATACAATTCCAGTTTCCTTTTCAGATCATTTATTACTTCAGTGTAATTTCTCCCCTTACTCCTTCCCTATGTGGCAGAAAACCCGGTGGAAACTTAGTGCTCCTTTATTAAAGACCCCTGGTGTACTCCCTACTGTTGTTACATTACTTAGGGCATGACTTTCAGTTTCCTTTTTATATGAGGATTTGGGGCAAAGGTGGGGTGACACTAAAGACGATATATGTAAGTTACTTAAAAACCAAGGGAGGGCCAAGGAAAACTTTAAATTTCTCCACTATTTAAAACTCAGGCAGCAGCTGTATTATTTAATTTCCATGGCAAATACCTCAAAATTTGATTATTCTGCTCAAATTCAAACTTTAAAGCAGCAATTACAAGAGGTACAATATAATAGAGCTAAAACATCACAAGTACTTCTTCAATTCGAATAAAAAAACAGCCCCATGGTGATCCGTATGAAGCCTTTAAGAAATTTAAAAATAACACCACTTTAGTAGTACTGATAAATCAGGAGGGACAATTAGTGGAGGATTCTAAAGGTTTACAGACGATTATCAAGACTTTTTTACTCTCTCATACACCTGCAGTGCCCCCTAGTGTTGAGGATATGAGGCAATTTTTGCATACAATAAAACTTCCGGATTCTCATTTTGATAAATCTTTGTTAACTAGTCTGATTACGAGGTCGGAAATTGTGGAAGCAATTAAATCTCAAAAATCTGGTACTTCACCTGGGCAGGATGGATTAACTTCCGAATTGTATAAAGCATTACCATTTGAATTTTCCAAATGTTTAGAATTGGTTTTTAATTGTTTCTTATCCGCTGTGGCTTTTCCAGTTTGGTTCTCCGAGGGGTTATTGATTTTTCTTTATAAAATCAGGAAATAAAGCACTTATTGAAAATTGGAGACCTATTACAATTTTGAATACAGATTATAAACTTTTTACAGGGATTCTGAATAACAGGCTTAAACAATATGCAGCAACAGTGCTCTCACCTTCTCAATACTGTGGGCTTCCGGGAAGGAAAATTCAACATGCGCATATGATTCTACGAGATTTAATTGAGTATGCTTGTCTGAAAAATCAACCAGGCTGCATTGTCTCAGTGGACCAAAGAAAGGCTTTCGATAGAGTTTATCACCCATTTTTGTTTATGATGTTAAAACCTGACATAGTCATAAATTGGATAAAATTACTTTATGATGGGGCTGTTATTTATGCAATTGTGCAGAGAGTCATTGGGGAGGGGGTCCATGTGCCCACAGGGGTACGTCAAGGGTGTCCCTTAAGCCCTTTATTGTATTCTTTTATTATAGACACTTCGATCCAATCAGTTTCACAAAAACCAAAATGGAATGGGGTGTTGGGACTTCCCTTGTTGGAAGACCTTCACATACAGGCTTATGCTGATGATCTTTGTGTGTTTTTTTCTAATTATGAGCAAGTGACGGTATTTTTGGAGTATATGAGTTATTATTCAAGGGTGTCTAATTCTAAAATTCAAAAAAAGAAAAGTCAGGGCCTGTTTATTGGGGTTGGAGGTACATCAGAAATTATCATTAAGGAACTCCGAATTTCATCTGATCCTATTAAAATCTTAGGATTGGTATATGGGCCTCAGAATTTGCCTGAGTTGAACTGGGACAATGCATTGGCCTCTATAAAGGGCAAAATTAATATGTAGAAACATTGGAAACTATCAAAATCAAAAAGGGTGCAGATAATAAAAAAATGTGTTATCCCCAGTTTATTGTATACTGCAATGGTATTTCCATTACCCATACGGTTGGAAACATGAATTTATAGTTTATTCCTTCAAATGTTATGGGGTAATAGGCTCAACCCTATTAAGAGGTAATATACATACCTAGAAAAAAACAAAGGGAGCCTAGGGATGGTGGATCCGGTTATTTTTTTAATACATTATTTTTATCACAAAATATTCGCATAGGATTATCACCAACCATGGCTATATATGGGTTATTAACAAAGCAGGTTTTGGTTCACTATTATTTGGCTTGGCAGGTTACACCGCCTAAACCCCTCCAGAAATTATTTTTACCACATTATTTTCTACCGGTTGCAAAAAAACTTTTCAAATGGGGTTTATCTGCTCAAATGGTGAGGAATAGTACGGGTCCACAATTATATAAAATAGTGATGTCCCTATTATATCAAACTGAACCAGCCTTTAAAAACTGTCCCTCGATTTGTATAGGGAGGGTACTTCAGAGATTGAATAATCTCAGATTACCTGAATATATGTGGGAATTTGTTTGTCTTTCAGTTTACGGTAGGATTGGAGTTAGGGGTAATGCAAAGCATAAAGCGATAAATGAAATATTTTGCCCAGACCTTGAGTGCATAACTCAGGAGGAAACGATGGAACATTTTTTATTTTCTTACACATATGCTAGTTCTCTTTGGAAATTCTTGGCCTTAAAATGGAATATGACATGGTTATTACATCTGGATTATGACTACTAGTTTTGGGTAGTTATCCTCGGTTAGGGGGGAAGTATAATTTAGAGACCTTGCAAATTTTTTGTTGCTGTTTAGCTTATTATCTATGGCAGGCTAGATGCCAGTGGGTACTATATCAAAAACTGATGTCTTATGATACCGTGGGATTGTTAGTTCACGGGGCAATGGAAAGGATTAACCTTAAGGATTTGGAATTGGCTACTGCTAGGAAGGTGATTAATTGGTGGAAGGGATTTACAAGGTTTATTAAATATAAATAGGACAATCTACCTAATTTTATTACATTTGGGTAAGAAAGGATTAATCCTTAGGCATTTGTAGTCCCTTAGGTTCTATAATGTTTTATTATGCCTATGACATTTTTTCTTTCTTCCCTCTAGTTAGATGTTCAGTAAAAAAAAAAAAAAATGGGGGATTGTGATGACTTATATTACGTATTTTGTTTAGGTTGTATGATTTTTGTGTGCCCTTTGTGTGACTTAACACCTTCTATTCCTCTTAGGATTTTATTTTTCTCTATGTTTTATTTATCGGCTTGTGTGATGTAACACAGTGTATGATTATTTGTTGTTGATGTTATTATAATAAAAAATATTCCCCTACTCTTTTCGATAAGTGCCATGGGATCTTTAACATCCACCTGAACTACCACCAATCCAGGCAGATGGGACCTCGGTTTAATGTCTCATCTGAAAGACGGCACCTCAGAAGTGCAGCACCACTCTCATGCTGCACTACAGTGTCAGTACTGGGATATTAATCCAAGTGCCAGATGTGGGAACTGAACCCACAACCCTCTGATATCCGGGCCTCAGAGATGAGTGTGCTACCTACTGAGCCACTGACACTGAAATGTTTGAAATGTTAGAGCTCTCAAAGCCTCTACAAGAATCCTCACCCTATGAATCACTCTTTCCTTGACCCTCCTTCCCTCCCTTCTCCATGTACTGTCCCTCATTGACTGGGACACAATCATCTATTCCTTTGAGGTCAGCTCTGGCCTCAGTCACTTCCATTCCCTGCTGACACAAGTCCAGGATTAAACTGGACCCTTACTAAGAAAAAGGGTTTAAAGGATCCCCACCAGATAGCTGCACAGAGACCTCCTTGCCTTGTTCAAGTCCAGGGACAAATGCTAGCATAATTACAAGGCCACAGCCAACCCTGCTGACTGGATTGCCTGTAGACATTCATGCAGCCTGTGTAAAAGGGCCTCTCACCATGCCAAAAGCCTTGTCTGCCAGAAGCAGTTAATGGCAACCTCTGGGAACCCCAGAAGTTTCTGAGGGCTTATTAAAAGCCTATTAGGGTGCACATCCAAGAGAACAACCAATGACTTGTTAATTAATGGGGTCCAGTACAATAACCCCAAACCATTGCCATTGGCTTCAGTACTCAATATGTAGATCTTCTGTCCGCTATGGCTGACAACCAGTCCTGGCCTGTTTCACCCATAGCTCCCCATATTCCATCCTGTCAGGTAAAACTCATGTCCCATGGGAAGTCCTGGAACTCTTAAGGAACCTACCCACTAGTGGCAGCATGGGACCTGACAGGATACTAGCCAAGCATTTGCACCTTGGACCTCTGATCCTAGCTAAACCATCGTGCATATCGCTAGCTTGTTACTCTCCTCTGGCATTGTCCTTGATGCCTTGAAAACTGCCAAAATTATGCCAGTTCTAAAAAAAGGGGGACTCCAAGTTTTTGGAAAACTGCCGATCAATTGCATTGCTTCCTATCCTTAGCAAAATGCTAGAAAGAGTTACTGCCTCCCAGCTGACCAAATTTCTCCAGTCTCACAACCTTCTCTTGTCAAACCAGCATGGGTTTAGGAAGGGACACAGAACCACTATGGCCCTGACACATCTAACTAATTACATTAAAAGTGCCATAGATACCAGTTCCCTCACTGGAGCCATTTTTATTGAACTCTCTAATGCTTTTGATGCTGTTGATCATATGCTGCTTCACTCCAAATTACTTATCTTGGGCCTTTAGCTCAATGCAGCCTCTTGGTTTGGGAGCTATCTCCCTGGGAGACAGCAATTTATCCAGTTCAACAATGTAAACTCATCCCTGGCCACGGTAAATTTAGGTGTGCCTTAGGGGTACATACCTGGTCCCCTGCTGTTCTCAGTTTTTGTAAATTGTTTTCTCTGTTCCAACTTGTTGCTCCTTGATCATGTCTGCAGATGATATTGTTCTGTACGATAGACATTTACTTGTCTCATTAACCATACCAGGTAAAGAAAAACATAAAACAAAAAAAATGTATCATTGATGTCAATGTGCAAAAGGTTATATTTGTACTGTACAAAGAAAAGCTATTACTAATCTGATTAAAAGAAGGAAATAAAGGATTTAGTAGGGCTGTGAGGAACTTTTTAAAATTAAGTTTAGCTTATTATTCAAAAAAAGACAGACAAAATCTGAAACACAACAACATATATGACATACAGAAAGACCCACCCCACCACCCAACCCAAGAAAGTGGAATGGACCAGTAGCGGAAACCAGTAAGTATACAGAGAGTCTCGTATACAACACAGAGGGGGTTCACAGCTCCAACAGATTGATATGATGAAAAATAATTCCAAAGTGAAGTAAGATAGATATCCTGTGCCCAAACAGGTGCAGCTCCTTAACAGGTTTAAACTGTGTAAAGGGTGTGCAGTGTGCTCCATTTCCTAGTGTATGATTTGAGCCTTTGTGGACACTCACTATCATCTATTCTAAGCAAAGATTAAACAACAGTTCCTGTAGCTACTCTTGATATGAAATGGGTTCCTGGTCTAACCAATGCTGAAGAACAACATGTTCCACTAACAAAGATATCATGGAAATATTATATTTCCTGTCTATCATAGCTATCCCTCCATAATCCCAACAATACAAATTTCTGGGGTGAAAGCATTGTCTAAGCCTCATTTACCATATGTATTTAACTACCGCACACTCCCCAAATATATGGAGCAGGATACCTTTCACCTACCACACCTACTACATGAAGATGAGGATAATCTGTCCAATTTGACAAATTTTTTTGGGTGTAAAACCGAGATTATTCAGTATTTGGAACTGTACGAGACATACTTTATCGCTGGCAATGTAAGTATACAGGTCACCCCATTATTTGCTACAATTAAAATGATGGTCAGGGAAGACCCTGTTCCAATAATAACAGTCCCCAGTAACATTGGGGTATGTGTCCTCATCAGTGATCTGTACAAGGGCAGTATAACCTACTCTCTCAATTATCTCACTGCATGCGCCTGAGAAGCCATCTCCATGGCTGACTGCAGGAACTCATTTTGGTTTATATCTCAGGGCACCAGCAAAACTAGGCTGAAAGTATGTGCTTAAGTGGAATTAAATTAAAGATGTACTTATTATCTAAATGATAAGTCCTTATAATATCTTGATATGATTTAATGTTCCCGTCATGAAGCAGCCAGTACACCCCGTCAATCTCAAGCTGGTGTAGCCATTCTCTTTTAAGGACTCTACCCCCCACTTTTATATTGGGATTACTGAAAATTGGCTGGGAAATCTCTAGTATATTTATATTTCATCAGCAGCAGTTGCCTGAACTATGAGCTGCACTTTCGAGTAGACGCGATAGACCTTGAGGCCTAAATCTACTGGCATTGTCGTATGTTCGTATGTTCATATCAACCTGCCTAATTGTACATGAACTTAATGGAAGATGCCTATCACAGAGTCTTGTAGGTCCTTAGGCAGAGCCTTAGGTGAAAGAAAAGGCATAGTGTAGGGGAAGAAACCAATCTGTTCTTTTTCAATTTCAAGCCAAATAGGGGGATACTGAGAATCTGCATCCCCCACGTCCTGTGTTGGCCACCTAAAATATTTACTAGTGTGGCTGGCTAAATAATAAATGGTAAAATGTGGGAGCCAAAGACCACCCAGTACCCTAGAAATTGTCAGTTTGTTATATGCTTATCTGGGTTGTTTGCTCAACCAAATAAAATAAGAAACTACCATGTGTATTTTCTTAAACCATGATACGGGGAGGAAAACATTGATCATGTTAAGGTGGTAAAACAACCAGGGAAGGATATTTTATATATTATATCAATCAGCAGTACACCTTTGAGCTAAAAACTCATTTACAAAGGTTCCTCATCAAGAAAAATGGTTCTTAAATACAGTAGCATCAAAGCTCAGATACACAGATACACAGAAATGTGATGGCAGAGAAAGGCCCCATGGCCCATCTAGTCTGCCCAACACCCTACCTCCCCCCTTCTGTTATGCTTCCACCCTCTTTTCCCAACCCCTTAAATCTATCCCAAGCCCTCTTGAACCCCTCCACCATCTCAGCTGCCACTACCTCCTCCGACAGCTTGTTCCAGGCATCCACCGCCCTCTCTGTGAAAAACTGCCCCCTGACATTACCTCTTGTATTGCCCACCTTCCAGTTTGAGGCTATGTCCCCTCGTGTTCGCTCCCTTCTTCATTTTGAACAAGCTATCACTCTCCACCTTATTTATTGCTTTCAGATACTTAAAGGTCTCAATCATGTTCCCCCCCAGTCTCCAGAGGGTACAAATTCAGCCCTCTCAGTCTTCTCTCATAGGGTACATTCTGCATCCCTCATACCATTTTGGTTGCCCTTCTCTGTACCCTTTCCATCAACTCAACTTCTCTTTGTAGGTGAGGCCTCCAGAACTGCACCCCATACTCCAGATGCGGCCTGACCATGGTTCTGTATAGCGACATTAGCACCTCCCTCTTCCTGCTATTGAAACCCCTCGCAATGCAGGCCAACATTCCAATTGCCTTTCCCACCACCCTGCTACACTGGCTGCCCACCTTGAGGTCACATGATACCATAATCCCCAGGTCCCTTTCCGTTTCCTTCTCCTTAATCACCGCCCCCAAGGGAGTAAGTTTCCCTCCTATTCCTCCTGCCCAGGTGCATCAGCGAGCACTTTTGTGCGTTAAACTTCAATTTCCAAGTGTCAGAACACCTTTCCAGCCTCTCTAGGTCCCACCTCATGGCGGTAGCAGGTAGTGTACATTCAGCAGCTCCACAGGAGCCTAGTCATGGAGAGTTACATCACCTTATTCTTATAGAATATTCATTTTAATAATATCTATCCTGCCCCATAACTTAAGTGGGAGAGACTTACATCTACCTAAGTCCTGTTTAATAGTGACCACTAGGTCATCAAGAATGTTTTTTTTTTTTTAAGTTGTGCTAGACTCTTTATTAACACAATACCTAAGCACTAAAATTGTGTTGGGGCCCATGTTAGTCCCATAGCGAGAATATCTGCTTTAAAAACACCTGTGTTTAGGGGCATAACAATGGTCTTATCTATGTTAAGCTTATATTTAGATAATTGGCCACATTCCTGAATAGTGGCTAAGGCAGCCGGTATAGAACCTTTGTGGTGAGAGACATGTAAAAGTACGTCATCCGCACAAGCGGACAGCTGTAACTACCTTGTGCCAATAGGGACTCCCATAAGAAGGGGATTGCCTTCAACCTTTGTAATAAGGGTTCCAAACATAAATTAAATAATAAGGGGAGAGAGAACATCCTTGTCTGGCAGCAGAAAAGAAGAAGAATGATGGGGAAAAAACTCTGTTACAATAAATTCTAGCACTGGGACAGGAATACAGAAGTTGCTGGGGGGAAGCTCATTGTCTCTAATGTAGAAAAGAAAAAGACCCAATTAACCCTTTCAAAGGCTTTTTCCATAACCAGAGAGACCAGGGCCACAGGGACCCTGGAATCTCTGGATGTGGAAAATATATTGGCCAGCTAGAACAAGTGGTCAACAGAAGATCTTGTTGGCATAAAATCAACTTGCTCTTTACATATTAAACTTGCCGATACCTTATCAATTCATGTAGCCAAAATTTTGGCCAGTATCTTAATATCATAATTCATTAATGAATTTGGACGATAGTTAGTAACTTTGTCATGGGGTTTTCCTGGTTTTAGCAACAATATAATCATGTCTTCTAGAAATGTATTGTCCGTGAACCCATGAGTGTAAACATCAACAAAAAACCTATACAACCTATACAATAAAGGAGCTAAATTACTCACAATCATTTTATAAAAATTAGCTGTAAGCCCATGGGGCCCTGGAGCCTTGTCAAGAGGTAAGGCCAAATCGCTTACAAAATTTCCTGCTGCGATAATGGCATCACCAGTTCTGCTTGTTGTTTGGAGAGCCAAGCCAGCCATATAATCCTGCATCTCACTGACAGATGATGGATTAGGAATAGGCCCATAGACTGACCTATAAAATGTCTTTAATTTCTTTATGATATCCCTAGGAGAAGTTTTAAAAGAGTTGTTTGCATCTGACCTAATGGAGGGGATGATACGGGAAGCCTCTTGATTTGTAAGGTGCAGAGCTATAAGACGTCTGGCCTTCTCACCTTGGTCTATATAGGTAGAGTGTGTCTTAAAGATGGAATATTCGGCTTTCTCCTGCAACGGTTCCATGTATCTGTTCCTAAGAGAAGTTAATTCAGTTCTCAGCTCTTCCGAGGAATGTGAAGTTAGCTGATATTCTATCTACCTGATTCTACTCAAAAGATCAGAGGCTGCCTCCTCCCTTTGATTTTTCCTTTTGGACGCTAAACAAATAACTTTGCCCCTTATAAAACATTTAAAGGCAGACCATTATTTGTCCCCCTTCTCAGTAGAGCTTGTGTTATATAAGGTAAAAACCCAAATGTGTTCTTTAAGTCTCTTTACTATGTATTCATCCTTTTGCAACTGATTTTTAAGTTTCCATATCGTTCCTTTATCTGTATTACTGCAGAACCATGTTACTTCCATACTAATGAATGGTCCAAAAGGACTCTAGGAGCAATACCATATGTTTGAAGTCCATGCCAAGCTCCCTGGCTCATCAAAATATAATCAATTCTAGAGAAAGATCCATGGGCCACTGAGTAACATTTATATTCTTTGGCTGAAGGGTGTAAAAGTCATCAAGGATCACATAAGCCCAAGGAATCAACCATGTCTTGTAATGCATGATGCCCTGATGATAACCCAATATTTGTCTTCCCTGTCCTGTCTAGGTTTTGGGTAAAATAAATATTCCAGTCTCCCCCATCATAACAGGGAGCAACAGGAAGGGGGCTAAAATGGTCTCTAATTTAGTAAATAATGAGGGTGTCTCTTCATTGGGCCCATAAACACTGCCCAACACCAGCTCCATGTGATCTACCTGTCCCCTTACAAAAATATATCTGCCTCCAGGTCCTCAAGACTCTGGGTGAATTTGAAGTTCATATTTTTGTGAAACAGAATGGCCACCCCTTTTTTACGAGTACTATCACCAGAAGAAAACACTTGATTAATATTTTCCTGGCAAAAAAGGATGCCATCAGATGATAACAGATGGGTTTCCTGTAAAAAGATAATATTAAACTTTTGATGACTTAGATGCTTAATAATCTAGTATCTTTTCACTTTGGAGCTAGCACCTTTTACATTCCATGAAGCTTACATTGCGTAATTGCTCATGTTAAATCGCTAAGATCATCCAACCAGAGTGTACAGCAACCAATTTTATTTCCACACTTCTCTGTCCCTGCCCCCACCCCAAAAAGATGCCACAGTCATCCAACAAAACTAACACACGCACTCAACCTAATCTGTGGAATAAACCAGTATGTTCTCCCCCTCCCACAAGCAAGAACTAAATCCCCAGCAAACTCCCAGTCCTGGATCCCATACCACCAGCACTCCTATATCAATGATGATCCCCAACATGGTCAAGCCCACCCCCTCCAGCCACCCTAAACAAAAGCTGTAACCCTACCAACAAACCAGGCTAGGGGAAAACAGAAACAACTGTGGCTGCCCATTCACCCACCTGGTCGTCAACCTGCTGCTACTGCTAATATTCCTAAAAGAGGTGGGAAGAGAGATATCTTGACTGTAAGGTCAAGTTCCAAGTCCTGTCACTAATGGGGGCTTACTCACTGGCAAAAACAAGGGATCTAAGGCAATTCCTCTCTGATGCCACACAACAAGGAAAATTCTGTGCATGCCATATGTAAGGAATAAGACATGATGAGGTGTGTTTTATGGTCGGATAAGAACAAGCCCCAGGTGTATTATGAGGCATGAGGCACTTGCGCAGAGTGCCTTTAGCACCTGAGAAGTGCTCTTATCAAGCCATAAACCACACCTCGGAGTGTTTTATTCCATTTATAAAATGGTTTCCCCCAAAGTGAAAATTAAAGATTAAGAAAAAAATGTTGGAAAGGGGGAAAACAGGTTTTTACAGTTAAAACAGAAAAAATAGTTCCCCTATTTCGAGAGTGTAAAATGCATTCTGCTTTGTCAACAGTAGAGGTCACCCCTGCCTAGCTGAGCTGGACAACACTCCTGCCCACCCCCCCAACAAAGATGCACACGTGCCTGACAACCCCCCCAACAAAGGCATACAGTGTCTGTTACTCACAGAGTTCAACGTTACTTTGAAACAGCCGCAGATTCATGTTCCGAGCAATTTCACAGGTAGTGAGCATGTCTTTGTTAAGCCACAGTACTGCACAGTGTTTTTCTTTTCAACACATCTTTTAAACAGAAGACACTGAGGAGGAGAAGGAGTTGCAGTGTGTCTCACCAAGTCATTTCATGTTCAGTGAGGGGCAGCATGGGGGGGGGATAGAAATGGATCGGGGAACAGAGATTAGTTGCAGGGTGAGAGTGCTGATTAACACCACGGGTAACGCAGAAAAGCTGCAGGAGCGAACATGCTCCCCCACACAAACAAACGCACACTGTCTCTTATTCATTCGCCTTATATTGAAAGAGTCAGTTTAACACTCATTGCAGTTTCATAGGGAGCAAGCGTCCCATTGTTAAGCCACAGTACAGTATATTTTTCCCTCTCTTTTCAGCACGTCTTTCAAATCGAAAATGCATCCTGGCAGTATGTGCCATCACTCCGTTTCATTGTGGTCACCTTACCTTATCAAAACAGTACAGGTCAATGGTATATTTTGAATGTTTTCCCTCTAAATGACTTTTCAGCACTTAATGCTGTGTGTGTGTGGTTTGGGGGATGGGGTGGTACTGTTCTGCAACTCCGCCATTGAGTTTTCAGATCTGCTTTTAAAATGTGGACATTGGCACACTGATGCAGTGATTTCTGCTGTACAGCACCCTAACTTGCTGAAGAGGTGCTGGTTGGCACAATATGCCCTGATAAGGACACGGCCAGTGGTACCTCTCAGACAATCAGGAAGCAGAAAACTCGAGACCCATTTTATAAAAAAGGTAACCCTGCATGAAACATGATAATCATGGATTGGCCCCAATCCCTGATTGTAGTGCTCATTGTAATTAATATCAGGACAAATGTGGGAAGTGGTTGCCAAGTCCATCTTGGTTTGAAAAAAATAGAAAAGAGGATTAGTGAGCAGTGTCATATTAACTTGACTGACTGGAATCATGCATGGGAGAATTACCATATCAGGTGGTGCAAATGAAGTAAACAAATAGAGAAAGCAGCTACCAGTCAGCAGGTAATAACTCAGAGACCTATGACCCCCCCAAGGAGAAAGATCTTAAACTGCTATATTAGCAACCAGTATTGTCCCCCCTCCTCATGCCTAGTGTGCCGGAGCCAAATAACAAAGTGACAGTGGCTTTGCACAACTTGTGTAATTTATATTATTTCTCCCAGTATAGTTACCTTGTATATTACATACCTCCACTATATATTGTTTTCTCTCTTCTCAGAATGTACTGAATGTATTGCTATGTATATGAATGTAATGCTAAATGACTGTTGGTATTCCTGTTCATTCCTACCCCTAACCCCTATCAGTTTCTCCTCTTAGCTACCTCTTTGTATAGGTCACACTATAATGTCCTCTTCCTCTCTGTAAATAACTTGTACAATCCTCACCCATGTGTACTGCTTGTAACTTGCTGTTATTTGCTACACCTTCTTTGCTCTGTACCATTGCCATATGTTTTATTGACCTGTATGTATTATTTTCTGTATCTTGCTGACATGGAGCCTTTGTAAACGAGTCCCTGACCCAAAGGGTTGTAGTTCCAATATCTTAAATAAATAAATAAATAAAATTAAAAGGGTTAGCAAAGCGCATCCCAGTCTACACCTCAATGGCATTCAGATGACTATAAGGGGGCTACAGACCGAGTTGATTTTTCTGCAATAATAAGAGCAGAGAGATCTATATTTAACCACATCTCAGCTGCCCAGACAGGTATCCCACAGTAAGTCAGGCACCAGCAAAATGCCCACAATCAATAAGCAGATCCCGCTAGCAGTTAATAGAGATGTGCAAAACTAGCAAATTTTGTTACGCAAACTATTTCGTAAAATTCACCCATTTCGTGAATTTTTTTGCGGAAGCAAAATTTCTCCTGCAGAAGGTGATATTTCACCTGTAGAATGTAAAATTACTCCTGAGGAAGGTGAAATTTAGCATTTTGCAGGTGAAATTCTGCATTTTGCACCTGGTGAAATATTTCACGTAATGGGCGAATTTCGCAAAATATTTCGGACAGTGAAATTGCCGATTTTGCGCTAATTTTGCTGGCAAAATATAATTTCACAACATCTCTAGCAGTCAAACCCATGTCATCAAATACAGTTTGATGGTAAAAAAGGAGAAAATAAATCACTGACCTCATTAGTGTTTGGGGCACTAGTTTAAAAAAATCCAACAATGCCCTGTAATTAGGGTGCCAAATCAAACACTAAGATCTGGCCACATAGCCTTTATGAAACATAGAAACATAGAATTTGACAGCAGATAAGGACCGCTTGGCCCACCTAGTCTGCCCATTTCCCTACCTAATGGATAAGCTGCAGATTCTAGTTAATCAACAGCTTACTTTCTCCTACCCACCACAAGAATTGCCTTATGTCTGTCCCATGCATTCTTGAATTCCCCCACTGTTTTTGACTCTCTGACCTCCTCAGGAAGGCTGTTCCATGCATCTACAACCCTCTCTGTGAAGAAATCCTTCCACACATTACCTCTGAGCTGTCCCCCCTCTATCTTCAAATTGTGCCCCTTTGTTCTTGCACATCTCTTTTTTTTTGAAAGATGCTACCCTCTTGGACTTGGTTAATTCCCTTGAGGTATTTGAAAGTTTCTGTCATGTCCCCCTCTCCCTCCTTTCCTCGAGGCTATACATCTTAAGCTCCTTTAGTCTTTCTTCATATGTCTTCTGGTGCAGACCCTGCACCATTTGGGTTGCCCTCCTCTGGACAGCCTCCACCCTGTCTATGTCTTTGTGGAGATAGGGTCTCCAGAACTGTACACAGTACTCCAGATGTGGTCTTACCAATTGTCTGTACAGAGGGCCAACAACTTCTAGTTTTCTACTGGTGATGCCTCTCCCAATGCATCCCAGTATTCCCCAGCCCTCCTTACTGCCTTTTCACATTGCTGGCCCACCTTTAGGTCATCTGATATGACTACCCCCAGGTCCCTTTCCATTTTTGTTGTTATCAGTATCTCACCCATCATTGTGTACTCTTGCCCTGGGTTTTTGTTTCCCAGATGCATTACTTTGCACTTCTTTGTGTTGAATCTAAGCTGCCATACATTTGACCATTCCTCCAACCTTGCCAAGTCATTTTTCATCCTTTCCACTCCACCTTGCGTATCAACCCTGTTGCAGATCTTTGTGTCATCTGCAAAGAGACATACCTTCCCCTCCAGTCCCTCCACAAAGTCACTTATAAAGACATTAAAAAGGACCATCCCCAGTACTGAACCCTGCATTACCCCACTAGTAACCCTCCTTTCTTCACTGTGGACTTCATTTACTATAACCCCCTGTGTCCTGTTGTCCAGCCAGTGTTTTACCCAGGCTACCACCCTGGGACCCACTCCCAGGCTGGCTAATTTATTAATCTTTTGTGCTGGACTGTATCAAATGCCTTGCTAAAGTCTAGGTAGGCCATGTCCACACTCCCTGGTCTACTACTTTGGTCACCCAGTCAATGAAATCAATTAGATTTGTTTGACATGACCTTCCTGCTGTGAATCCATGCTGCCTTGGGTCCTGTACCCCACTGGTCTCTAGGTACGCAACAATTCTTTCCTTCAAAAGTGATTCCATCATTTTCCCTACCACTGAGGTCAAACTGACAGGTCTGTAGTTTCCTGCCTCTGTCTTGCTCCCACTTTTGTGAAGCGGAATCACATCCGCTCTTCTCCAGTCCTCAGGTACCACACCATCCTCCCATGATTTATTAAAAAGGGTAGTCAGTGGTGTTACTAGTTCTTCCCTTAGTTATTTTAGAATTATGGGGTGAATCCCATCAGGCCCCATTGCTTTATCCACCTTCAGTTTTAAGAGTTCTTTCAGAACCATTTCTTCTGTGAAAGGACTAATATCAACCCCCCTATCCAGAGTGCTTCTATTGACTGGATTAGGTCTCGCCCCCCTGCTTTTCCATTGTGAATACTGAGCAGAAATATTCATTCAGTATCCCTGCTTTTTCACTGTCGCTGTCTGCCCAACCACCTTTCTCTTTATTCAGCCTCAGTATCCCTGCCTTCATCTTTCTTTGCTCCCTAATGTACCTATAAAAGGTTTTATACCCCTTCTTAAATGAGTTGGCTATCTTTTCCTCAGTTTGGACCTTTGCTATTCTGACTGCCTTCCCTGCTTCCTTCTGCTTTAACTGGTACAATTCTCTGTCCTGTTCCTTTGTGATTCCTTGTACTTCCTGAATGCTATCTTTTTCTCCCTTACCTTCCCTGCCACTTCTTTTGAGCACCATAATGTTTTTTTCTTTTGTTTTGATTTGTTTATTTGCTTCACACAAAGGCTTATTGCCTCTGTAATGGCAGTTTTGATGTTTCTTCATTGTTGCTTCACCCCACCTTCTTGCCTGTTTGCTAGTGCTTTTCTGAGACACGCTCTCATTTTGACAAAATCAGCCCTCCTGAAGTCCAGTACTTTCACCTTTGTGTAGCTTGACTCTACAGCTAAGTTTATCGTGAACCACACTGTTTGGTGGTCTCTTGTTCCCAGATGGCTACCCATTTCAAGATCAGAGATCCTCTCTCCATCACCATTTGAGATTACCAGGTCTAAGATTGCTCCCTCCTGAGTGGGTTCCAAAACTAGCTGTCTGAGGCATGACCCCTGTAGGGCATCGAGAATGGCCCTGCTCTTGGATATGGCTGCAGCAAAGGTGCTCCAGTTAACATCTGGCATATTCAGGTCCCCCATCAGCAATATCTCACCTTTCTCTGCAATCCCAAGGATGCCTTCTATCATTTCCATGTCCATTTCCTCCCCCTGAGATGAGGGTCTGTATACAACCCCTGTGCAGATTGTGGAGCCATTTCCAGTCTCTAGGGTGACCTACAGTGCCTCCTCTCCTTCCTGTTTACCCTTTAGTTCTGTTGCTTTGATCCCTTCCCTTACATAGAGAGCTATTCCTCTTCCTCCTCCTCTTCTTCCCTCCCTGTCCCTCCTGTAGATTGTGTACCGTGGTATGTTGACATCCCAGTCATGGTTCTCTGTGTACCATGTTTCTGTGACTGCCACGACATCCAGGCATCACTCTTCCAGCAAGGCCACCATTTCAGGGAGCTTTTTACCTAGACTACAGGCATTGGTACTCATTACCCTCCATTTTTTTCTGGCTTTATTTCTTTTTGCCCCATCCCTGTCCTTATTGCCTTTGTCTTTTTCTCCATTTACCCCTGCCCTTATCCCTATCGACTGTTCTATCTTGGTGTTTACCTCACTAACTACCCTGATTTTTTGGGGGGGACTAGGATTTCCTTTCTCCTTTTCAGTGCCTCCCTCCTTGACTAGTTTAAATGCTTGCCATTGAAGCATTTAAACCTATTCCCTAGAATCCTGGTTCCCCTCCAGGATAGATGCAGACCATTGTGCCTGTATAGGCCTGCATCCCTCCAGGTGGAGGCCCTTTCCCCAATGAAGCCAATTCCCTGAGCTCTGCACCAGTTTTTCAACCAGTCTTTGAATCCCATGGAGCGGAGAACCCTAGCCTCATCCATGCCATAGACAGGTAGCACTTCTGAGAAAGTTACAGTGTGTGCTACTTGTCTAAGGCCCCTCCCCAACTCCACAAACTCTTGTTGCACTGCTCTGATCCCATTCTCAGCCAGGTCATTCATCCCTAGGTGGATAATGACATCCAGCTCACTCCTCCTTGCAGCTGCTCCCACGATCCTGATGATTTGTTTCCTGTCCCTCCAAGCCATGGCACAGGACAGGCATCTTACCTCCCTTTCCCTTCCCTCCCCCAGTTCTACCCTGCTAACAATTGAGTCCTCCACCAGGAGTTGTTTCCTTCCCCTGTGGGGTCCTGGGCCACCCTCCTGTGAGTCTCCATTGTGGAGGTTCCCATCATCTTCCTTGGTCTCCACTGCAGGTGCCTCCACAGAGGAACCATGCTCCGCCAGAGTGGCAAATGAATTGTGGAGAGGCACAGCTGGATGGATGCACCTTTGTTCCACCACCCTCACCCTCCCTGAGCCCACCGTGGTCCAACCACTCCTCTTTCTTGGCAACCTCTGAGGTAGTGGCGGTGGCCTTCGTGGGGGACCAGGTTTCCTGAATCATTGCCAGGTCAGCATGGAGATGAGCAACCTCCTCCCTCGGACCCCTCAAACACTAAGATCTGGCCACATAGCCTTTATTCATGCATCTTAACCATAAAAATTGTATTCTAACTAGAGACGAACAAGCAGTGACTGAGACCCAACATTTCAACATCCCAACACTAATATAATGAAACAATCAATTCAGGGTCAGCAATGTAAATTGAAATAGATCCAAAACCTTCAGTAGGTCTTTTTTGAAGAAGTCCGGGAACAAGGTAAAGAGTTCCATTTTGACTTGATTGAAGGTGCCAAAAGTTTTGGTGTTCACATTGTACTAGATATGTAGCCTGGCAGGATATAATAGGCAGAATTTGATATGTACAGCTACTAAATTTATAGATGAGAGGGTGAAACACTGCCCATCTTTCCTGAACAGCTAGGGGAAGACCTTGAAAGATTATAATTCGGTGTCCCTTCCAAGTAACTTCTTGCAGGTCATGGAGTTTTCTTTGTAAATGCTGCTTGACCAAGAAGTTCAAAGTTTTAAATATCAAGGGTGAGGCTTCCCTCTATTGGGTGGCATGGGTTGGAGTTCCCTCTGGGCCTTTTCAATCACATAAATTGAGCCATTTGAGGAAGGCCCAACCAGCTTCTCGCAAAGTTTCTGGAGAAACAAAATCACATTTTGCCCCTCAGATCTTTCAGGGAGGCCAGTAGTAATAATAAGGTTATTTCTCTAGTTGCATCCCTCCAAATCTTCAAGTTGAGTCTTTAGTTTGCTGACCTTCTGATGGAGTGAAACAATCTCAGGGTCAATCCTGTGTTTCTACTCTGCAACAGAGCTGACTCTGACTTTAACATCGCCAAAGCGCTGGGTGAGCTCTTCAGTAGCCAGCCAGATAGCCTTAATATCAGTTGAGAGGGAAAGGATGGTGTCCTTTAGTGGGGCTAACTCCTGAAGAAAGTGCTTCACTGTGACAGCATCTGAGAGGGATGCAGACCACATAGCAGCAAGGATATCTGTCTTAGAGCATTTGGGCCATTTTTCCTTCTGTGGCGTAGGTAGTGGGGTGTGAAGCACTGGGGCCCATTCCATATTTGGACTACATTTGTCCAAAACAAAAACTCATCTCTGGGTTAAATGTTATGTAAGCAGCTGTTTAAATTCACCAGGTAGCAGCCATAACAAGTTTCACACGGTAAAATCTTTTAGCGGTGCAAGGCTTGGAGCAGGAGTAAAGTGACCGCACTAACTGTGAAGCATCACGTGACTCCAAAATGTGGACTTGAACTGTGAGAGATGTTGAAATTCCAATTAAATGGAATTCCATGGAATCCCATCACTATTGGAATTCTGACTTTCTGCAAGCGGAATGTATTTCGCAAATTAATAATCTGCAGTTTACATGAACTCTGGATTATTTTTCTGCACTTTGTGGAAAATAATTCCATGGTTTACACAGAAATGCTTTGAAATTCCATAAAACCTTTCAGAAGCAGAATTGCCATTCCACACCAGATCAGATAGCAGAATTCCGGCACAGGGTCATGTCCTGTAAAACAAAAACAGTTCAGCAATAGATGCAGCAGGCAACACGGCATGCTCTGGCATGCGGTCAGGTAAAACACAGATCTACACAAACAGCACGCACCTTTCTCTTCAATGGGCTGACTTGTTTTTTATGGGGTCTTCGCCCACTGCCTACCCCACCCCGGAACTTATATAACAAACTCTGAGGGGGGGTGGACTTAGGGTATTGGGAGAACATCGAAGGGGGGAACTTTGTTTAAAAAAAAAAAAATGAACCGCAAAAGAAACACGGGGAGCCCTGAGGGGAATCGAACCATTGTCCCAGGTCTCCTGATTCTGCTGTATGCTGGTGTCAGAGCCATGCCACCATGGAAGGGGCCTGACCAGGCACCCAGCACATGGCAACTTGATCCCTACACAGTTACAGCATACAGCAGCAGAGTTAGCAGTAATTCCCTACCACTGTTAGACCCCTGTTACTGTAATCACAAGTGTACTTTACAGAGCACGGTTAATGCCGAGCTCTATTTCATGTGCGGTATTGAACCTGGTACCCAGAATTCCTCATTCTGCACAGCTCTTGTGTTCAGCATTTTTCAGGGACCTTCGGGGCTCAGTGGGCCTACCCGGTCACCAAATTTTAAATAAATAAATAAAATAAATTGTTGCATTACATACTTAACAGTTGCAGTGTTGTCTCTTCGAGTAAATCCACTTTTTTTATTATCCATTAAATAGTCCCCAACATCACAACTTTGCTAAAGCATCATTGCTTTAAACTAAGTTCAGCTTATATTAAATTGACTTTCTCTATTTAGCTTTCTCTTTTTATTAATAAGTGTGGGCTTCATATATAAATGTTTTTTGACCCAACATGCCACAATATGTGGTGCATGGAACCAGGGTATGTACATTCTAGAAGTCCCATGGATACCCATGGATGCATGAACAGATACACGTATGCCTGTTCACCAACAACCATGATAGATCCCATTTGTTGGAATAGAGGCTTGGCATCTACAGGCCCCCTGATACACCTATATACCAAGCTCGTTATAGAGCATACCTCTCAACTACTATAAATTTCGCATAGCACTAGAATTTTCACACTCAAATTTACCCTGGTTCCACATAGGTTTATTGATGTTTTTAATAATGTCAGAGCTACTTCTGGACACACAAACCACGGAATCATTGAACTAAGTTGATAGAAACATTCATTATCACTAACTATATGGGAATCACTATTTGTAGACATAATGTATTATTGTTTAGAATTAAAATAAGAAAGTGCTGCACATTCTGGCAATTTGCTATGATTTTTGAAGGCCAGAGCTACAATTTTTAATGCTGAGAGGTTGAGAGGTACAGGATGTGATAGAGTGCAACAACTATGCCAGAGCAAAGCAGCTGTACAGTAAATATTACTTAACCACTGGTATAGTCTCTTCTGGGGCTTGTTTAGACAAGTTGCTGCAAGCAATCTTCAGTCCTCCTCCTGGTCATGGAGTGCAGCATGCCCCCTGTGCAGAGGTTATTACTAAACTTTTATCCAAACCTGCTGACATGGCAGTCCGGGCCACAGACTGCTGTATCCCATTATCCTTTGCTCCCACAGATCATGGGATCTACTATGAACCTGTACTGGGCTTCCTAGAAGCCTTGTGTTCCCACTGACTTTGATCCCTGGTTTCCCCCCTTCCCCCACATTGATATGTGCTTGAGAGGAGGTATTGCTGGGAGTAATGAATGCCTGTTCTATGTGTCCCACTGGGGCTGGCTCTGCTGCATGCTGCAGCATGGCTCAGTATTTGCCTTTGCTCTCATGTGCTACCATAAGCACATTAGCATCAATTAAGTAATTAGTCAATTACTCCAGTCAATCAATCTGTTTTTTATTTCTATAGAGCCTTATGCTGTAAACATATTTAAAGACCTTCTTTGAGGACATATGATGGAGGTGGGATGGAGTGACGTTCTACAGTTGAGTAGCAGCCACAGCATAGACTCTATCCCCAGAAGTTTTGAAGCATGCTCAAGGAACTTCAGAAAGGTTCCCCCCAGTGAAGCAGAGGAGCAATCTGGATTTCATGGTTGCAGGAGTGATTTTTATGTAGCCAGTAGAGATGGATGGGCTAAATTCACCACCCGTGAAGTGGAACGCGAGAAAGTGAATTGCTGAGTGCTCGCAAGAACCGCAGCGGAGTACTTCACATTATTAATGAGTAACGCCGTTCATTGAAAACAATGACTTCACATTACTACACCTTCCCAAACCACTACTCCACTAATTCTTAAGGTGAAGTGCATTGAAAACAATGTACTTCGCCTTACTTCGCCTTGTTTTTAAGCTCCAAAGGTGAATATTGCAGTGATTCGTGGGATTTCAGGTCACATGAGCTCTAAATTGTTCTGCACAGCCTCAGTTTGGGGTAGTGTGTGTAGGAAGCTGTAGGAGACAATCTGCTCTGAGAGCTCTTTGTGATTCAAACCTTCTAAAAGCTGTTAAAAAAGCCTTTTTGAGTCATTTTTTTTGCTGAAACTTCAGTTCATCGATTATAGGAAACCCTCCTGTGCTCATATCATCGAGCGTTTACTGTTTGTGTGTGTATTTTGAATGTTAATGTACAACATTCAGTCTGTATACTTAGAGACAGTGGAAGTATGCTTGGGAGAGGGGTGTATCTGTGGTGTAGGTAGATTAACTTGGAGAAAAAGGCAGTGCTTTCTGTTTTGGTGATATTTCTTGTATAACAGTGTTAATGTACACACAGTAATATTTTCAATAATTCTTGCCATTTTTTTGCTGATTGTTGTGGTGCAGCAGTGCATAATTTTAGTTTGTTTAAAATATGTGGTTATATTACTGAAGTTTTCAATTTGCTATGCATTACTTAGTGAGTGTGTGAGTAAGTGTGTGACGCGTGTCATCAAATCAGACACCTTTTTTTGTGCCACATAATTTCAGCAATATGAACCTGCTATCCACTGCAGCTGTATAATTTTTTGTGCTTCTTTGTGGTATCTTTACTGGTACTCGTACTAGTGACTGTTACTGCAGCAGTGCATTACAATGCCCCCACGGCCCACCCCAACCAGCAAAGATATTCTTTTCAGATTTGAATTTCTGATGGTGAGCACTGGTTAGGTGTTGTGCCTTTGCATCTGCATCTCTTCAGTGTGCAGCACAATCTTAATCTGTCTGTATGTTTGCATCTCTTTAGGGCCCAATCTCCATCTCTAACTTAAGTCACAGTTGTTCTTTGGCTTCCCTTTAGAGTACTGGACAGGTGTGGTGCATAATTCAGCAGGAACATTGTACTCATTAATATGCATTTTTAAGTCAGGACCATCATCAGGAGTCACTCGTGATACAAATCCAGTTCTTCATCATCACAGTCACAAATGCAGTCACAAATTACGATTTACGATCACGTCGCGAATCACAACAGTAATTTTTTATACTAGTTACTTGGATGTATTGTAAGCCTGTTTTGTAGTATCTCTCCTTGCTTCACCACCCCACCATTGTACTCATTAATGAGTGTTTTTAAGTCAGGGAGTTTGTGCCACACCTCATCGGGGCCGGGAAGTACAGCCATAGGCATTTGCGTTTTTTATCATCACGGTCACAAATGCAGTCACAAATCACGATTTACAATTACGTCACGAATCACAACATTAATATTTTTGCAAGTTACTTGGATGTTGTAAGCATGTTTTGTAGTATCTCTCCAGGCTTCACCACCCCACCATTGTACTCATCAATAAGTGTTTTTAAGTCAGGGAGTTGGACAGTGTCTGCAGTACATGCACAGACTGGAAAGAAAACTGCACCCATGCAGTTTAGCACAGTATACTTCCACTACTCAGAATACATATGGAAGACAACAAAAAAAGGGCATAATTACATACAAGGTCGGGGATGGTGGATGAATACATTTTATAACACAGCAAGGAAGGTGTGGGGGGGGCACATGGTGTGAGGAAAAACAAAATAATGTGGGATCCCATGGTAATCCAGCAGCAGTTCCAGCATGGACATAATTTGCAACTGATGTTCTCTATGTAAGAAAAATAAAATTTACAGAAAGAACAAATAAGTAAAAAAGACTACAGACAGAAAAGACAAAAAAATGTAGCTTTTAAAAAAGCTGTTGGGTCTAAATCAAAATTTAAATCTCCTCCTCGTTCTGATCTCCAAGTATCAGTAGTCACAAAACACACTCATCTCTTTCCATCTGCACAGGAGAAAGTAATAGTGTCTGCTTGTATGATTCACTTTCTTCCTGCCTAGCTAAGGAGCATGTGACTTACAGTACTGTAAGTCATGTGATGTGTGGGGGGGCTGCCAAATCTGAAACACCAAGTGGATCACTTAGAATCATAATGAGGAATGTGAAGTCCATTAAAAACAATGACTTCACCTTACTTCGCATTGCCATTCCGACTTAACGTGAAGTGGTAATGACTAGGCAGAGTGAGCACTTTGCATTGCCCACTCCGCGTAGCGGAGTGGCAAGAAGTGCCCACTTCACGTTCACTTCGCTGGCGGAATTTAAATTCTCTGCATCTCTAGTAGCCATTACCCAAACTGTGCAGGTCCTTGAAAACCAACAATCAAATCTTAAAAGTGGTGCACCATCTAAGCAGAAGCCACTGAAGATCACTCAGTAGAGGTATGATATGATTAAAAGTGCTTGTACTGGATATCAGTCCCACCACTGCATTTTGCAATAGCTGAAGACTGTACTCTAAGCCTCCCAAATGTCCCAGATATACTGTTGAGCATTTTGGTAGTGAAGGTGGGATGTCACGAAGGCATGCACCTTAGCCACCCTATTGAAGACAGCGCTTCAGTTTGTGATGTTTCCTAGATGAAAAAAAATAACAATGAAGGACTGGTGCCACGTAACATGTAGTAAAGACCTATGGGTCTTCACCTAAAAACAGGATTACTGTTCCCTAAATTGTATCTGCTCTGGCTGCTTGACTACACCTGATATTATAATCCTGTGTTTGTAACATCATCATTTCCACAGCAACAGACTATGATGTCACAAAGGATTATGATGTCATGTCATGACATAGACAAGCAGCCAGAGCTGAAATCCAGAAGACAACAGTCGTATTTTCATTTTAAAGGGAAACAGTCGGCACCATGGGCCCCAGACTCAAGTGTGTGGCTGGTCCCAATGTGCACTTTGTCCACAAAAACATTTTGGATTAATTACTGTTTATGAAAGGCTTAGCCTGTGGTTCAATGGGCTGAAGCAACCAGCCATGCCCTCTGCCTGACCTATTAAAACTCCATCCTTTCTGCTTCACTCAGAAGCATTTTTTCCTTGCCTCACCATCCTCCCCTCCTCCTCCTCTAGCAGATCATCTGTCTCCTCGGGAGCTCCTTCCTAAGGTACCTTTAGTCTAAGGGAATCCTTCCCATGGCATCTCTAGGGATGGAAACCCTTCTCCAGGGTTCCTTGCCTTTGGCATCCCTACAGGATGGCATTCCCCAAGGAATGAGAGGTGAATGGCCACAAAAGATTATTCAACAAGTTGCACAAGGACAGCATTACACCAAATTACGTAAGCACATTGAAATTACAGTATAGTCGATTGTATCAGACTAATTTTGCTTAGTTCTAGGCTGACATCTTCTGTTATTACAAACACTAGAATCTCCTGCATCTGACATCAGAGCAGCAGGCTGCAGTGAGAGATCCAATAGGCTGCAGTGCATGTTAAAGTTTATATAAGCTCTGATCTTTTACTTGCTGGTCTGTCTGTCCTCTCTGGGATAAGTACAGTCACAGAGGACTGTACTTAGCCCTGAAGAAAAACAGACCCAGAAAACATCTGTTAAGAGATTATAAAATCTTTAACATGCACTACAGGCTATTGAATCTCCCACTGCTGCCTGCTGCTCTTATGTCACCTACAGGGAATTCTGTAGTAACAGATGATATCAGCCTAGAACTAAGCAAAATTATTTGGATACAATCTATTATACTACAGAAAATGGTAAGTAAACCAAAATGTTTTTGAACACAAAGTGCACATCGGGACCAGCTATACATTTGAATATGGGTCCATTTGTGCTGACTGTTCCCCTTTAATTCTCATGGGTATAAAGAAAAGATGGACTCTAAATGCCAACAATTCATGGCATACATTATGAGTCGAAATACTGCAACGTTTTTTGTCTCCAGCGAAGTTACAAACTTTGCTTAGGAAATTACATCACAAAGTTCTCACTTCATGCCACCACTTTGCAATGAGTTTTTCTAGCAAAGTGGTATTTTTTTCAGGTGAAATCAGGTAAAGTCTGTGAAGTGCAACTTCACTGGAGAATTTAGGTCCATTTGTATAGAAAAAGGGCCACTTCACCTTGCAAAATCTTCACAAAGTCAGCACTTTGAATTTTGCCAATGTCACAAATTAATCCACAAAGTCTGTTTTGGCCACTACACAAATCTCTACATTATACACCAAACTCTGTCTAATAATTATGTTTTTTTCAGTGTTTCCTATGGTGTCACATATCTATTTAAATTAACAGCCTTATCAAGCAACACGTTATTCTGGCAGCACAGAGAATTGTGTTGTCACATGGAATACTGTGTGCAGTTTTGGAGACCCCATCTAGGCAAGGACATAGACAGGATGGAAGCAGTCCAGAGGAGGGCAACTAAAATGGTGCAGGGTCTGCAGCAGAAACCATATGAAGAGAGACTGAGAGAGCTTAATATGTATACCCTTGATGAAAGGAGGGACAGGGAGGACATGATAGAAACTTTCAAGTACCTCAAGGGAATCAACAAAGTCCAGGAGGGTAGCATCTTTCAGAAAAAGAGATGTGTAAGAACAAGGGGGATCAATTTAAAGATAGAGGGGGGATGGCTCAGGGGTAAAGTGAGGACATTTTTTTTCACAGAGAGAGTGGTGGATGCATGAAACCACCTTCCTAGGGAGGTTGTTAGGTCTAAAACAGTGGGGGAATTCAAACATGCATGGGACAGACATAAGGCAATTGTAGTGGGGGGGGTTGCAGGAAGTAGGCTGTTGTTTAACTAGAATCTGCAGCTTATCCAATAGGAAGGGAGATGGGCAGACTGGGTGGGCCAAGTGGTCCTTATTTACTGTCAAAGTCTATGTAAATAAGCAGCAAGACCAGATGAAGCCTGAAACAATGATTTTGTATTCCTACATTCATGTTAAGTGCATACAACTGGGAAACAGAACATGCATGAAATACAGTGCCAGCTAAAATTTGCAATACTATGATTCTTTTTTCGTAGCTTCCCTTAATATGTCAAGGCTCTTTTATGTTACTAAGGTGGGAGTCCTAAACATTCTTCACAACATTCAAGGTTTGCATGCTGTGAACTGTAGTGTTTTCTCATTACTGTGTGAACATTAAACATTTTTATTTTTTTACAATATTTGATCAAGAAAGACACATTAACTGAAGCTTACGTCCAGAAGCATCCTGTGAGCACAGGGAAGTTAAATGACTTGTTCATGGTCACACAGTATGGTAGAAGACTTGGTTTGCTGGCCAAGGCACCTAGCTTCACCTGAGCTCTTTCCTTCTAAGACTGCTTGAAAGGCAGAGTAGAGAAACTTACCAGAGCAAGGGAGAAGGATTAAGACTTAGTTTGGCTAAGCAGATTTACTGTGTGGTGGTGTTTTTATTTTTTACTCACAGGGATTGCTACTGTTTGTTGCTAACATTTCGTTGCTTTATTTTTTCTCTGATTCAAATTGTTGTTGCTGGTATACCTTCTTCTGCATTATTACAAGGTGTGCCTACAGGTGTGTGCTAACAGATTACTGCTGTAATCTTCTGATTCAAATTGTCTTTTTCAAGGTATATCTTCTGTTACTGCTTTATTTTTTCTGGAGCAAAGTGTTTCTTACAGGGTATATCTTCTCTGAAATTATTACAGGTGGCGCTTACAGGTTTTACAGTTTTATCTAACATTAGGATAAGCTTTCAGGGTTACTGCATTTGTTGTTGACTGATTGTTTCTGCTCTTACCTCCTTGTTCTTTCGTCTGTGGTTCTTCTTTTAGGCAGGGAAGGGCCAGCCACCCACCCCATCCTCAACCACCCCACGCTACACTCCTTTTATAGGGTACCACAGTTGTGACATTTCCTGTGGCAGAGCAGGAAGGGGCGGATCAGTGGGGCCTCCACAAGGTGATCTCATTTACAGGGGCACTAGTAATTTAACTGGTTATAACAAGTTGAACAAAGCACAATTAAACCATTACTTGCATTTTTTTTCCTTCTAATTACTCTGACTAGGTTACAAACCCAGCAACTTATTTGGAATGGATTTCATTAACTGCAGGTACTGTGGAACAATTTTAAGAAGGACAGTCTTACAGGATTTAGGACACTGTCCTACATGCTGGGCCTTTGGAGATCTTAGGGCTCAGCTCCGGCAGCATGGGCAGAGATTGCACTCAAATTTCATATTGAAGAGGAAATACATTATAAGAACCACCCGCATTTCCCAGCATCCAACAGAAAAACCTCGACCGCAGAGGGTAGTT
This sequence comes from Neoceratodus forsteri, assembly GCA_016271365.2. Lineage (NCBI taxonomy): Eukaryota > Metazoa > Chordata > Ceratodontiformes > Ceratodontidae > Neoceratodus > Neoceratodus forsteri. The sequence goes on from CM028129.1 coordinate 34,849,046, forward strand.
GGTCCAGGAGGTTGGCAGGTGGTTAGGAGGAGCAAATCAGGTGCCCCATCACTCTCTGCTCTCCAACACATTGCCTCCAAAAACCATATAAACACTACAAACAGGTATCTGCCTCTATCTCTGAAATCAAATAAAGAGGCAGAAGACACTGCAGAGCAGGACACTGCGGCACAGGAGCTAGCACAACAAAACTCACCCAAATCAGGAACCAAAACTAAACAAGCACAAAGGAAATCCAAAAACTTGATCATAGGAGACTCCATGATTCGAGGAGTTGATACCCATCTCCAGCAGGGGTGATGGTCAGATGTCTCCCAGGTACATCAGCATGGAGAGACACTGACCGCATTGCTAAAATTGTTCACAAAGCAGGAGAAAACATTGATGTCCTAGTACACATAGGGACTATGATCTCGCCAGCCGGTCAGTTGTGGAGACCAAGGAACACCTGACTAGGCTGGGTGACAAACTATCATCTATTTCGTTTGGCATCACCTTCTCTGAGATCCTGCCAGTCTGGGAGAGGGAGCAGATGGACAGAAGGTCAGAGAAGGGAGATAGGGGAGCTAAACACGTGGCTCAAGGACTGGTGCCAGGAAAAGGACACAGATTTGTAGGGAACTGGCAACAGTTCTGGGAGCGAAAGTTCTTTAAATTTGATGGACTGCATCTGACTAAAGAGGAGTCAGTGCATTGGGGCAGAAGTTTGACATCTTTGCAGAATATTTAAACTAGCAATGGGAGAGGGTGCAGCACCCCATACGTCAAATGGGAAGAACACCCCCTCAGCTAGTGGTCAAACAGGAATTCAGCGTGTTTGCCGCTCATTTGCATCACCAGGTAAGAAAAAGGTTTGTCTCCCACACGATGCACAGGGTAATGCCAAACTCGCCCAACAACAACACACCAAAATCTGGCCAATGGAAAATCATGTACATAATGCTCACAGCCTGGGAAATAAGATCCCAGACCTGCAGGCAAAATGTCAGAGGCTAAACTGGACATAGTAGCAATTAGTGAGACGTGGTTTACCAGTAACCACACTTGGGAGACTTCAGTACCTGGCTATGTATTGTTCAGAAGAGACCGAGGTGCAAAAGGGGGAGGAGGGCCCTGTATGTTAATGAAAATATCAAAGCTACAGAAATTCAGAATACACATAAGGAGCCAGAAGAACTGTGGGTCACCCTGGAAACAGGAAATGGGACAGCCATAAGAACTGGGGTTGTCTACAGGCCCCAGACCAGAGGGAGGACATAGACACATTACTGTTAGAAGATATACAAAACATGACAGCTAAAGGGAGGTTCTGATAATGGGAGACTTCAACATGCCAGATACAGACTGGTCAATACCAGCAGGAACATCTGCCAGAACTAGACTCATAGTGGATTCCCTGCAGGGGGAGGGCCTCAAACAACTGGTACAGCAACCCACAAGAGACAGGGCTATCCTAGATCTAGTACTGACTAACAAAGAAGGGATCACAGATCTCCAGGTAGAAGGTCACCTGGGGGCCAGTGACCATCACATGGTATGGTTCAATTTGGCTACTACATCTAAATCATCCCATTCCAAGGCAAAAATATGGGACTTCAGAGGAGCTGACTTTGATAAAATGGCCAACAGAGTTAAGCTAGCCCTGGCAAAAAGAAACACAGGTGAGGGGGTACAGGCAAAGTGGGCAAGCATTAAGGATGCAATACTTGAAGCAACATCCCATTGTGTTAGACAGAAAAGGAAGTGCAAAAGAAGAAGGAAACCACTTTGGTTCTCAAATACAGTAGCAGAAAAGGTCAGAGCCAAAAGGCTGGCCTTCAGGAAATATAAGGGAACACAGCGGGATGAAGACAGGGAGGCATACCAAACTGCCCTAAGGGAAGGAGGAAGGCAGTAAGGCAGGCAAAGTCCCAAACTGAGAAAACACTAGCACGAACAGTAAAAGAAGGTGACAAGACTTTCTATAGATACATTAGTGAAAGGAGAAAGTCCAGAGGGTGTGCTAAGCTTAATGGAGAAAAGGGAGCATGTGAGGAGGAGGACCCTGTAAAGGCATCTATCCTAAATAGATACTTTTGCTCAGTATTTACTGAAAGAAGGTAGGGCAGGGCCCACAGCTCAGCATCATGGACACAGGGGAGGAGGTGAGCACTACTCCTTCACAAAGAAAGGGTCCTACAAGAGCTTGCTAAGCTCAGGTGGATAAGGCAATGGGACCTGATGGCATACATCCCAGGGTACTTAAGGAGCTAAAGGAGGAATTAGCAGAGCCATTAGCAGAATTGTTTAGTGAGTCTCTGAGCACAGGAGGTCCCAGAAGACTGGAGAAGGTCTCATGTGATCCCGCTCACAAGAGTGGTAGCAGGGAGGAGGCGGGGAACTACAGACCGGGTCAGTCTTACCTCAGTAGTGGACAAGATTATGGAGGCACTCTCAAGGAAAGGATAGTGCAACACCTGGAATCCATAGGGCACAGGATCCAAGACAGCATGGGTTTACAAAGAAGGTCCTGTCAAACTAATCTCATAGATTTCTTTGACTGGGTAACCAGAGTGGTGGACTAGGGGAGCAGTTGTTGTCGCCTACCTTGACTTCAGCAAGCTTTTGACACTGTTCCACATAGAAGATTGATAAATAAGCTGGGTAGGCTCGGGTGGGTCAAGTTGGTCAACTGGTGGCAAACTGGTTGACTGGCAGAAAACAGAGAGTGGTGGTAAATGGTATACAGTCAGAAGAGATGCAAGTCACAAGTAGAGGTACCTCAGGGTTCAGTCCTGGGGCCAGTCCTCTTCAACATCTTCATTAGTGACCTTGCAGATGGACTAGAGGGTAAGGCTTGTCTGTTTGCAGATGACACCAAGATCTGCAACAGAGTAGATGAGCCAGATGGGGTGGGCAGAATGAGAAGAGATCTGGATAAACTAGCAGAATGGTCTGAAGAGTGGCAACTGGGATTTAATGCAAAGAAGTGCAAAATCATGCACATAGGGAAGAGAAACCTAAGCCACTTATAGGCTGGGAGGAGTTGCTAGCAGTCACAAAGGAAGAAAGAGACTTGGGCATCATCATCACTGATGACCTAAAATCATCCAAGCAGACCTCTAAAGCAGTAGGTAAGGCTAGGGGTGTTAGGGTGTATTAGCAGGGTATCACAAGTCGTAAGAGGAGGTAATAATCCTCTGTACAAGACATTGGTTAGGCCTCATCTGGAGTACTGCGGCAGTATTGGAGGCCACACCTTCACAAGGACATTAACCAAATTGAGGCAGTCCAGAGAAGGGCAACCAAAATGGTGCAGGGACTGCATCAGAAGACATATGAGGACAGATTAACGGAGCTCAATATGTATACCCTTGAGCAAAGGAGGGAGAAAGGTGATATGATCGAGGCATTCAAACACCTTAAGGGCATAAACAAGGTGAAAGAGTCTAGCATGTTTAAATATAACAAAAACAGCAGGACAAGAGGACACAGCATGAGATTAGAGGGAGGCCGATTAAGGGGGAATGTGAGGAAATTCTTTTTCACAGAAAGGGTGGTGGATGCATGGAATGGCTTACCACAAGAAGTGGTGGCTATGAATACAGTGCAGGGCTTCAAACAGGCATGGGATAGGCATAAGGGAGCAATACAAATGACTATGAATAGATAGGTCACTGACAGAGCAAAGGCCGATGGCACATTTATAAGGTAGAAAAAGAAATGGGCAGACTGGATGGGCCTTGCAGTCCTTATCTGCCATCAACTTCTATGTTCTATGTTTCTATGTAAGTGGTGGCTGTGGGATTCAAACCCAGTTCTCCAGGGTTGCAGGTCAGTGCTCCTAAACACTGTGCTGCACTGCCATTCAAAATTTCTGACAACTGAGTTTCAGAGAGTTGACATTTTTGAGTCGTTGTTAGATTTTCAAAAGACAGCAATTTCCGATGACTACTAGATGGCTTCCAAAGAATTTTTTTAACCATTCCTTATAACAATGGACTATATAGATGTAATTCTACCTATCTAACTCAGAAAAAGGGTTTCAACCCTTTGATTTAAACTAATTTTGTTTCTGGCATTTCCTAAGATTTTAAAACATTACATAAAAATTGACTTAAAACCTGTTTCACCCCAACAGCCCTTGGATGTAAGACAAAAATCATGGCCTGTGGTATTTTTTTTACTGTGGTTCATTCTCACTGTGCCTTATTAAAAGGTTTTAAACTATTTTTTTAAAGCTGATGTAGAAATGACTAAAGCTATTACTACAGCACAGGCTGGTGTTGAATGGGTAATCCAAAATGGTCTCCAATTTCATTATATTTTATGTTTTTTAAGCTTGGAGGCATTTGTAAAATTACTATTAATGGTTTTACTCAACCTTGATGTGAGTGTAAAATTAATACTCTGTGAGAGACATCTTGGGAGCATAGTGAAGTTAAGTGACTTGTTCATGGTCACACAGTATGCAAGTTGTGGCTGTGGGATTCAAACCCAGTTCTTCAGGGTTGTATTTTGGTGTTCTTAAGCACTGTGCTGTGCTGTACTGCCTCTCATAATTTCTGGCAACTGACTTTCAGAGAGCTGCCATTTTTAGAGCCTTTGTTAGATTTTCAAAAGACAGCAATTTCCTCTGACTACTAGATGGCTTCCATAGTATGTTTTTAACCATTCCTTATAACAATGGACTATGTAATTCTACCCATCTAATTCAGAATCAGCTCTCACCCTTTGATTTAAACTAATTTTTTTCTGTCATTTCATAAGATTTTAAAACATTACATACAAACTGACATAAACAAAACCTGTTTCACTCCAACAGCCCTTGGATGTAAGACAAAAATCTTTGCCTGTGGTATTGTTTTACTGTGAGTAATTCTCTCTGTGCCTTATTTAAAGGTATTAAACTAGTTTTTTTAAGATGCATGTGGAAGTGACCAAATCTATTACTAGAGCACAGGCCGGCATTGAATGGGTAATCTAAAATGGTTTCTGATTTCATTATATTTTATGTTTTTTAAGCTTGGAGGCATTTGTAAAATTACTCATCAAGGGTTTTTCTCAACCTTGATGTGTGAGTAAAATTAATACTCTGTGAGGGGGCCAACGTGATGTCCAGCGGGCAGAAGAAATACCACTTGTCATAAACTAACAGGGGGATTGGAGTCTGCTGCTTTCTGCAAAAGCCCAGAGGAGAGACTGGCCACCATCATATAACCTCTGTGTGACCCTTAACCAGGAACAAAGAATCAATTCCAACATGCCTGAAAGATGCACACAAACAGAAAAAGGTTTGGAACAAAAGACTGAGCTGGAACACAACTTATATTAATGCACAAACTTATGCTCAAAATAGGAAACACATCTTTATTTAGATTTTGTAATCCTTGCTGTGCAGAGGACTGATGTATCTCTATGTTCCAATCCTGTTGGCAGTCCAAGGGTTCAAGTTTTCACTACACCTTGGACAGAATGTATGTTTAATTTGGACACATTTGTCTGTGTTATTGTTGGTTTTCTAACTGGAACATATTTTGCAGACTTGAGGAAACCCACATCAGTAACAAGGTAATTATAATACATGGCACTGTAGTATTGGGTTGAAAGAGTCCAATCTCCTTTTCGGGTTGCCTGTGTGGACAGTACCCTGATAGTATGTGATTCTTTCTGGTGGGTATTTCAGGCATTTCAAGACAGGGCAGGGATTCAGGTAATTTGGCTGGTGCCAGTAACACAGGTGGCACAGTATGTGGTGCAGATATCCACGGAAGTTGTGGCACTGGCTTCTGCAGTGACACAACTAGCAGCCATCTCCATGGGAAGGAAGCTGAGGGGTTGTGAGGACCCATGTCATACTGTGGTAATCAAACACATGAGTCAGGGGTGGCAGGGGAAGCCGGACAAGGTCCCTGATTGCCATCAACCAGTGTCAGCTACCTTATTTAGGGAAATGGTGGGAAGCCTCAGGCCTATATAGACAGCCCACTATGAGACAGGGCTGTTAGGGGGCTTTCCAGCTTATGCCTTCTAGGGCTTTCAGAGTGAACCAGGTAGTGATTCATGACAACAGAGCTTTGGGGGAAGAGGTGGAGCAAGCAGGAGACATCAAGGTATTGGACAATGAGCTGTCAGTCTGTTTTGAACAGTCCAAAACTGATCAAGTCAGTATGGGTACAGTGGTATGAATCAACTGAGCAGGCTGTGGGGTGCTGTGACCGGTACATGGTGTAAGGGAATTTATGAAGCTGAGGCCTAACATTGTGTCCCCATTTCTGATGCATGGGGATGGTTTTCCTGTGACCAGATTTCAGGTCATGTTGCTGATGATAAAGGCGATTGCCATTGGAGGGAGGGATCCAGAGGCATATAGCACCCATATCTTTTCAAATTGGGTCTGCATCAAAGATCACAGCAGCAGGGTACTGGGGATCAGACATACAATAAATCATCAGGTGATGCTCTAATATGTATAAGGCCTATGAGAAAACACTGGAGACAAGGTAATACCATCTCTTTTCCTCCAAATGTGCCTGACAGACCAGCCAACCCAGAAGGCAGTGTGGATCTGCAGCCATGTATTCATCTTTTGGGCGGAGCAAAGGGCATCTCTGTGCCCAAGAGGGAGACAGCAGGGTCTGCAACTTTTAGAGGTGAAGGCCTACTGCATGGTTTTCAGAGAATGAGGTGGCCTCAGTTACTACCAATCATACTGCAGCTGAGACACTGGGAGCCGGTGCCTGATATTTTGATTATTCATCTGGTGGGAAATGATATAGACGGCAAGCCATAGAAGGAGCTGTTCTTTGAAATGATGGCAGAAAAAGGCAGGATAGAGAAAATCTGGCTTGGATTTATTTTTCATAACTAGAGGCTAAGAGGGTGTAGAGATTAGCAGAGATGGAGGAGACAGTAGAAGAAGCCTACAAGAGGCTGAATCAGAGGATAGATTCCTTTATGAAAGAAGGGAGAATGGGGCACTGCAAAATATTCAGACATACCAAAAGCCTGCCCAAGATTTTCTAAGGGGGACAGGTTACTTCTGTCAGACACGAGGTTAGATTTGTTCAACTTGGTTCTTAGGGAGGTGGTCGAAGAAGCATTTGCCCAGACCTAATCGTGGAAACCTGCCATCCTGTGTGTTGGCTGGTGACCTAGGCTAGTGGCATGGGGAAACTTGGAAGGGAGGAAAGGGACACCAGAGAGAGGGAAAACAGGGACGGGGGAAGGAGTAGTACCCAGAGTCTGTGAGAGCCATGAGAAAGTAAAGGAATGGGTGAGTGGCCCAGGAGACATATCGCCTCATATGAGGAAAAACTGAAAAAACTGTCTTACATGTCTTTTGGTTCCGTAACTGAAGATGCCCTTTTGGATCCACATCTACTCCTGCACTTTGCCAGCACCCCATTTTCACCTCCCCTGCTGGCCCATGACAAATGCCACCTGGCTGCACCATCTCTATTCTTGCCCGCCTTCCACCTCTCCTCTCTCTGTTCCCCCCCACCTGTCTCCCCTTTTCTCCCATCCACTTAGTCTCCCTGATTTCACCCTCTTCCTTTCCCTTCCCCTACCCAAAGTTTCACCTTATTGTTCTTTTTTCCTCTACAAGACTATGTGTTTTTTTTATGTTATAAACTGTTATGTTTGCTTATGTTTGTCTCAATTGTACCAATGATGTGGAACCTTTGTAAAAAGAGCCTCAGCTCAAAGGTATTTGTAATCCTAGAACAAATAAAATAAAATAAAAATAAAGAAATAAAAACTCAATATGTATACCCAGGATAAAAGCTGGAGAGGGGGGATTTGATAAGGACATTCAAGTACCTCAAGAGGATAAAAAAAGTTCAGGAGGGCAGCATCTTTCAAAGAAAGAGATGTGCAAGAATAAGGGATCACAATATGAGGCTAGAGGGAAGAGTCAGGGGCAATGTCAGGAAGGGCTTTTTCACAGAAAGGGTGGTGGACATTTGGCACAGCCTTCCTGTGGAGGTCATAAGGGCTAAAACAATAGGTGAATTCAGCAATGCATGGGACAGACAGAAAGCAACCCTTGTGGTAGGAAAGAGAAGATAAACTCCAGATCAGTTATGATCTGAAGTTGAGGTAGGTAGGCAGGGAAATGGGCAGACAGTCCTTATCTGCCATCAATTTTTATATTTTGATGACTTACTTTACATCAGCGACCCACGGACATGCTCTGGTGTACACTGATACATAGCCCAAGAAGGCAGGTGGATGGTCAAAGGTGAAACAAAAAGGAAACATTGTTTAACCAGGAGTAGCACACTAAGCCAAAGCATGTTTCCAGATGTGACCTGGGAGCACAAGGAAGTTAAGTGAGTTGTTCAGGATCATGCAGTATGCACCTAGGCAGCTGTAGGATTCAAACCCAGGTTTCTATATCTGCTGCTCAGAGCCTTAACCCACTGTGCTATACTGCCTCCTTAAAGGTAAGGCTCTCTCCATGTTACAAATAGTCTGTATGATTAAAAATGGTTTAATGTGAATATTACACATTAGTTAGAAATTGGGTGTGTTTGATAAAATTGATTAATTTATCCAAATGTATGATGCATGATGTGATACAGATGTAAAGAAGAAGCATGTGAGCATGTGTCATAAAATGAGTTTCTGTGTAACAAAAATACAGTGATCGACAAACCCATTAAAGTGTCACTGGTAATAAATAGGGGAGGCACGGGGGGAAGGAAAGGTATACAGATGGGGGAGCTGTAAGGGAAAAAATGTTGATACTTTATGGTACAAAAATTGAATCTGTAAATGAGTATTGATATCTTGGAGTGATTCTTGATAGTACCTTGTTTTATCTTCCATATAAACACTCTATAAACAAATTCTGGTCAGAGCCAATATGGCTGTGGAGAGCTTTTAGGAGTTGCAAGAGGGGTGAAAAGAATATGCAGTGCTTTTGCTGCACCAAAGTCAGCCGTAAGTAATACTGCAGCAATTACAGTACTGCTCATGTGTGATACTCGCACACATGAAGTTTACCCCATAGTCAGCCCTGCACAACATGGCGATGCTGACATAACTCTGCATGCACAATAGTCATGCATGGGCAGTTTAGTCAATGTCACCATGTTGCACACGGTGGTCATCAGTACTGCAGTTGCAGAACAGAAAGGTAGTGCACCTGGAAGTGGGGATGTTTATGCGGCCTGTGGAGAGAAAGGGCTGCATAAGCAGAATCACTGGAAACTGTCGGAGCACTGTGGCAGCACATCAGACAGTGGTCCAGTTATGTGCTTCCACAGTGCTGTTATACAAATGTGATGATGGCATAACATCCGTGGAACCTGACCCATGCAGCTGTACAAATCAGACTCGGGAGGAGTCTATTAACAAACTAGAGATCTGGTCGGGGACTTGCTCGTCATTACAGTCACTTTCTCATTCTTTTCGAAGCAGTAATTTCTGGCAAATGTGCCTTAACCATATTGATCTCAGTGCTGGTAGACTAATTCTGGTTTTCCCCTGACTGTATTAGGTGGGGGTAGTAGCATTCTTGAAGTGGTAGCTGCTGGTGGTGGCATGCTCTGGAAAAACGTGGTCCCCATGCTCGTTTGCACATTTTAGAAATGATGCCTCTTCTTGTTTTTGCTGTAAAGAAACTGACCCCTTTAACACAAAACAAGGAGTCAGTTATGGCCTCCACGCCCTTCCCCCCCTTTTTGCTTCAAGTGAGGAACGTCATTATCGGTTTGCATCAGATTTACAGTGGCAGCCATAGATGCAAAATATTGTTAAACAGTAATCAACCTTATGTAAAAGCTCTTTTTTGGGGGGAATGTGTGCTTTCTAAACATTGTGAGTACCACTCCACCCATGTGTACTCTGCCCCTTGATTTCTTTACCTCAAGTGCATTATTTTACATTTTTGTGTTCAGGACAAAAATTTCTTTCAAATGAGGGTAGTCAGTAATCTAAATTCTTTATAGTTTTTTGTGTTTCGTTGTGCATGTGCAACAAACTTCTTGTGGAAGAACGACATTTCAGAGTGTGTCAGAGATGAGTCCAATGCACAGCAATCTACAGTGGCCTTGTCCCTGGTAGACCATTGAATAAGCATCCAGACTGTGACACTAGTCACAGTTTCACATCTGCAATCCATTCTCTAGTTGAAAGAAATAAAGTCCTAGAATGAGAGAGCCTCATTCCTTTCATTCATGTCCGTACTAATCTTATTACTTGTCTCCCCACCCATACTGAAGATGTCCAGGTACACAGTCATACACTGCACACCCCGGTAGCCTGTGACATGGGTTCCTGAATCAGGGAACCATCCAAAATGGCGACGCGATGTGGGCAAAAGCCCAAAAGATGAGGGGGGCAGGGAGGGTGACCGGATGTAGTGGAGTGGGCGACCCTAGTGACAGGATGTCGCTGTATGTACACACACACACACACGAGGGGGGCAATCACAGCCTGGAAGGGGGTGGAGGGGATGTGGGTGGTGGCTGCAGTTGGCTGCCGAGCTGTGCAGTGGCATTGGGGTTGGCCTCCACTTGTGGTGAGTGGGGTTCGGGTTGGGGCTGGGTCCGGGCTCTACATCGTTTTGTTGTGCCTGGCCCCAAGGCTTATATTTTTTGCTTTTGCCGACATACACCCCGGGTTGAGAATCACTTAAGTAGGGGTGCAGGGGACAAAGTCCCCATGTGTGGGGTGTGTGGTGGGGCAAATCCATTGAGTCTCCGGCTCCGTTCCTCCATGCGCTGAGGTTGTCAGGGTGGTGAAATTGTTTTCGCCACCCTGACTTTGCCATCATGTGGGTCACCATTCAGCACTAGCCATTATCACATAGAACCCTGCATCCCCCACTCTCTGTGCCATAAGCAGTAAACAGGCCTAGCAGTAAAGAACAAATAAACATTATTTATCCTTCCCCAGACAGGCATCCACATTGAACTTGTTTGTGTCTCTGTGTGAATGACAGTGCATGTTCTTGTCCGTGAGCTCTTCTCTCTCCAATGCTTTATGTGTGCCACAATGCCCAGCCTGGGCATTGCTCGCTCTCTTTTTTTTTAATTTATTATGCTTTTTGGCCCCCAATCCGCTGGGCCCCCGGTAACTTAGCCCAGTCATGAACCTTGGCTTTCACCTCCATATTGAGTCGAAACCCTCTGATACCCCCTGGCTTGCCCCCAGGGTGGGGTTTGTGGCACTGACTCCCCAATGGTGCTGGAATGATGTGATTAGGGTTGGAGGGCCAGCCTGGAGGCTAATCAAAGCTGAGGCGGGCTTCATGAAGGGTGGCTGGAAGGCTGAAAAATGTTGTCGACTTTTTCTTGGAGGCAGAGACATGCAATGATGTCTGGCATCTGCTCTGTCCCCTGAAGTTCTCAGACACTGGTCACTTGTGGTACCCCCAGCCTCTGCCAGGGGTCTGTTGAGCACCATATGTTCTCCCCACCCTCCCCCCAGAGAAGGAGAGCAGTCCTGGGGATGCTCCATCCTTCTCCTCCTTGCTGGCCCTCCAATGACTCAGGTCCATTCCCAAACCCGAGTTACCGGCTTCACAAGTGGAAATCCAACTGCTGTGCCAATGGTCCAGCTGGACATTGCTCTCTGTGATGGTACCCACTGACTGGCCCCATGGATCTCCTAGTGTCCATGTTTCCTCAGTGTGCCCCCCACACAGCCGCACAATACAAGGTGCAAGAGCACTGAGAAGTAAGGCAGCATTGTCTGCAGAGCTGTAACTTAACTCTGGATGGTGGTGAGAGGGAAACACAGGCTGCAGGGACAGATACCAAGAAGAAAAGGTAGCAGCACCCCTCCTCAAAAGAGCACAGGATCCAAAGAGGTGGTGAGTAGCACTAGTGTCAGGGACAGAGTGGAGAAAGGTCCCCCAAAAAGTGACATCAACATGCTGAGATGTGGTGAGTAAGCGGAATGATAGTGATTGCTAGGTGACAGGCTGTCACTATTGCAACACCTCCTTGGCAGTGTGAAATTGGGGCAGTGCAATGTGATGACCATAACCACAATGACTGGTGGCTCCCAGACCCGCACCTGAACAAACATTCATTTAAATGGGTGGCCTATCCTCTTGCAGTGTCTACTCCCTCCCCCCACCCTGAGAGAGACACAGCAACAGCGAGAGCCACTTCAATTGTGGCATATATGTGCAGGTCCAATCTGTTCCAGTTAGAGACAGTGTCACCCCCACCCCCAAACAAAGAAGTGGAGTACAGTGGGTGCCCGAGCTCTGTTGCCATCCATTTTATTTCTGCTCGCTCTTCTGGCACCTTGCTGTTGGTCTGACTCTCTGTTTGTCTTTCTGAAGTTCAGTGGAAACAGACAACACATACAGAGAGGCAGAGAAAGTGGCAGCAAAAGTGCCATGACCAGGACGGAGAGCAGTGATGCAGAGTTTTCTTTTCACCATGAGGAAGCAAACATTAGAGAGAGAGAGAAGGCGACAGCGTGACAGACCAGAAGAGACACAGTGTAAAACAAACGTGTTGCATCTATTCCATCACTGTACAAAAGGAGCACCGAGACAGAGCCAGAGACAAATATGTGGGTCACATATCTGCCCCTTCACATTGACTAGTACAGTGTAAGGTGGGCACTGAATAGGTACCACTGAGTAGTTGCTGCCCCCCAACACCTTCAGCTCACATCAGGACATATGGAACAATCTGCAGTAGCCACAGACTGATGTAGGTTACTCATCTTCCCGTCCACACCCATCCCACTCGACACAGGTTGGCACAGTGACAAAGTGATCTCCAGGTGGGCAGCCCAAGGTAAATAGTGGACTGTGGCCTGGCAGAAATTGATGATTGGTTCTCCCTCCACAACCGTCCCACCGCTGCACATTGGCTGCCTGAGCCAGAGACAGAAATGTGAGTTGCAGATTTGCCACACTACACCTGTTTCTATTTAGCTTGGTGGGCACCAGGTGAGTGGAAATGGGGTTGCAGTCCAGATCCATTGGGTGGCTAGAGGTTACTGGCACCCAACACATCTTTCCACATTTCTGCACATGTGAAGCATTTTCTCCTTCTATTCCATCTCCTGCATGTTAGGAGCACTCTGCAGGAGCCAATGACAGATGTGGTTCACACATCTCTCCATCTTCACCCATCTGAGTTCCATGAAAGCTGGCACTGGCATTATGTGGGCTCCAGGCAGGTGGCTCTGGGAGAATGATGCCCCATCCCACCTCCACACAAGGGTAGCATCCTGCAGCAGCCAGGAATAGAGATGCAAGTTGCACATCTACCCCTTCTTACCCGTTCCTGCTCCACCAGAGTGAGCATGAAGGCTGGAGTAGGATTTTGGGTGAGTGGCACTTCCTCACCCTATGCCACACCTCTACACTTGCAGAACACTCTGCTTCAGCCAGAGTCTCTCCCACCTAATGTGCTCTGCCCATGGAAAGCTCTCTGAGGTACTGAGATATAGGTGGATTAATACTCTGACTCAGTTCATGCTGTGCTGAGCTGAACACTATCACGCTGTGGAGGAGCGAATGAAGTAGGCTCCCTTTCAAAGCAAAATGTCTACTTTAAAAAGGTATGCCACTTATGTCATGAACGAGAGCTAACCAGTCTATCTTGTGCAAAGGCACTGCTGCCTCCCCAGTTAAGATGTTCTCTGGTTCTCTTTAGGAGGAAAGTTGAAGGTGGTGGCTGGACAAGGGAAGCCAAGGAACCCTTTGGGAAGGTTCAAGCCTTTACCAGATGGTGGAAAAATTTCGGCCGAGAATAAGCTCTACAGACCTACTGACTTACACTAAAGGAACTAAAGCTGTAACTGCTGGAGATTGTAGAACATTTCCAAAAACTACTGACTTAAATTCTGGAATTTGTGGAAAAAGTATTAGTCGCTGCCCCAGATATTTCTAGCAGGGCAGCTACATGTATTAACATTCACATTTGAGCCAGTTTGTTTGTCTTGTGCGGAGTTTGTTTACTGTTCTATTTGGCAAAAGTTTATGATTTAAACTTTATTTCATTTGTTTTACTCACTCTTAACTGTTTTATCCTATTTTATTTTCTGTTATTTTGTTACTTTTTGAGCTTTAATAGCTCTAACAGTATACCAAAATGTTTTTTAATTAATAACTGACAAAACATCACTGGTTCATTGTACTTGTTATCAGACCAGAACAGTGATACAAAGAATAGCTATTACCCATATAAATTAATTAGATGCTCTTTGCTGGTTTAAATAACTTAGTAGAAGGCTAGTGAGGCAGTAAGGCAGTTATTGAAGTGACTAAGTGGCCAGATAACACCTAACCACCTATAACCACTCATTAGAAAATTAGCCAGGTGATCTCCTGTCTTTTAGCTGAACAACTAAATAGCTAAATGGCTAATTAGCCAAATAGCTTAATGGCTAAGTGTTTAATTGATTAAGCGGCCAAAAGATTAAATGAAGTTTATAGTAATTAACGAGTCCCTGACTACTACCAATCGGCTAATCAGTTTAGACCAACTGCCAGTGTATTTACAGTACTGAGCATGCATGGTGTTGTTTAGAACAAGAGCATGGTAGCAACAGTAATTTAGCCATATACTTTTTGGGCTACTACACCTTATACGATAGCCTTGGAATTATCTTCTGATTTTAAGGTTATTTACCCTTCTCACCTAAATTAACAAAACTGCAAGATAACACTTTTCTGCTTCTAAGCTGATACCAACTACGACATGCAAGTGACTGTTAGGTACCTGTCCATTGTTTTGAAGAATTACGGCTTTACATGCTGTAACTTCGTTTGGTAAGTTACCTATAATTTGGTCCTCATTTGCTGTACTCAGGGCCCCATAACATTTAAATCTACCAAGCTGCTTGTCACTGTTACATAAGTAAGCTTATTTAGATTTTTTTTCATGAAATAAGGAGAACTGTTAGTGTCCTGTAACTAGATATTGAGCTGCATCTGCTTAGTCATTAACACGTTTAGAAATTTGGGGAGTGTTTTTAGTAGTTTTAAGGCTTGTAAGATTTAGACTGAATCATATTATATTTGTATTTCAGTGAAGACCAATCCTGCTTTTGCTTTTAAAAGGCTTGCATTTTTGCACTTTGGAGTTCATAGTTGTGGAACAAGCAAGCCATTGGTTCTTTATGAACATTTTAACAACTGGGTTGGAGAAGACTTGCATCTGGGTGCGAGAGATCCGGACTGATTCAAAGCTTTTAAAAAGAAACTTGCTAAGATTGAAGCAATTGCACAATTTGTAAAAGGGAGTTAATGTTGGTACTCTCAACCTTGATTTTTACCAGTGCTATAAAGAAACCCAGGATTTTGCTAGCCTATATACATTTAAACACCAATTTTGGATTTTGAACATGTGGGCAGACTTTTAGTTTAATCTGATTATTTACAGAAGCAGGCAGAATATTGGATGGTGTTGTTGTAGTTAAAACTCCAGTTCTTATCAAGACTAGAGACTCCTTTCTACATACACTGTTATATTTGGGTCTTTTGTGTAAAATTTGGAGTTTATTTTTGTTCTTCTGATTAGTGATAAAAATGGTTGTTACAAGAAAACAAACGAGACAGAACAGTGAGAAAACTCTCCTGCAAAATTATAATCCCACTGCAAATATTCCAGTCAAAGAAGGAAAAAAGAATCCTGGAACTACTTAGACTAAGATTACTGATCTTTTTCCCTTAGGGACTACTAAACAAACAGGATAGGACATCTACCCCTAAAGTAAGGATGGGTACCTCTCAGTCCCTCTCTGCAGTGTCAATAGATGGTGATAATTGTGAGAGGGATGTAGGCCTGGAGAATAGTATGAAGGGACAGACTGGTATTGACCTAAATGTATCCAATAACCTGATTATGTCAAATACTTACAATGATTTATCTTCGGTCTATGGTACAAATGATAGCCTAGAAGTTATTTCTAGGGAGAATAGTTATCTAGACCTCCCAATAGATTTTACACAAAAAGAGTCATCTAGATCCTCACTAAAATCCTCTAGTGAGGAAGAGATTGATCATTGTAATGCTAATGATCATGATTATGATGCTATTCCAGGCAATGATTGGCAATTAATTAGTTCACAGTTACAATATATGATTGATGGGCTGAGAAAACTTGAAGTGGATATGAACTTACAGGACTAGGGGAAATTTCACCCGGGGCCTCCTGTGGATTATATCCCATGTAGCCTTAGTAATGATTTGATTCTCTCCTTTAAAAAATAGTATACAGCAAATCTCTTATTAATGGAACAGATGCTTGTACTTAAGATGAATTAGAAATGGCAAGACAGGATATTGCTGTAAATGGTGCTAGATTAGATGATGCATTAAGAAAATTGGATGTGATTAACCCTCCTAAACAGTCAGATTCAGGGATTTGGGTTGAGGATGAGTTGGAGCCTGGATTGGGTGCTGAAACTGAGTTGGGTCTGAGGAACGGGAGGCCTGCCTTTAGTTCTCTAATTATACCAGATACACCACTCCCCAATATAAAAAGGAAAACAAAGAAAAATAAAAAAGGAATAAAAAGGAAAGTAAGAACAGTGACAGTGAACCTATTTCTCCCTTGGATGAGAATTTAGGTGAGACAAATTATGTTTCTATAGGGGTAACCTATCTTAAAAATGTCCCTGTTACAGTTAAGAAAGTAGTTGGTGATGGTGATGGAATTTGTATCCCTAAAATGCATTGCATAATGGATACACCTGGGACCTTTTCGACTATTGAGTGCAATAGAATTGATTTGGAAAATCATCTGGCCATCTTAGAAAATGAAATTAAGTTGTTACAAAATGATCTTAAAATACCCTCTGTGGAACAATGCCAGGACAAATGTCAGGATAAATTACATACTCCAGAGAAAAGAAAAGAAAAAAATACTACCCCAGTAGTCCAGATGCCAACTCACTATGAGGAAATTAACAATTTGGATTGGCATTTTAATGGTACCTTACCATTTTTAGGAATAACAGCAATACATATCTGGCCCTCAATATGTGGGGAGAGCCTTATAACATTTATAATTAATCCCTTATAACATTTATAATTAATCTGCTAGAGAAATAGTTGGACCTTGATATGCTGAAGGCTGACATTCTTGAGGTAAGAAATGTCTTGGATTGTCGAATAAATTCTAGAGAAATTTATTTTGCATCACCAAGAGTAGCAAATGATATATGGTACAATGAAGAGAGAATTGAGAAGAAGGTTTTTTTTTTGTTGCTTATCCAAACAGGCAGTTTTTCATACAGGATGCAATATGAAAAATAGAGGAGAAGGAACCAGTGATGCTTAGCCTTTTCGGTATGGAACAGAAACATACAGAGAGTAAAAGAAAATGACTGGGTTCCTTATGCAACCTGTTTAGTACCTTTTTGAAACATTAAATTAGGTAGCTGGGGTATCAAAAAGGTTATAAGAAAAGTTGATTCATCCCAGATAGATATCCTTGTCTGGGACAAGGAGATTGCTAGTTCCCTAATAGAGAAAAGCCCAAAATTAGATGTTTTGGACCTGTACCTGTGCAAATCTCAGGAGATTTTTGGGGAACTATATCCTAATGATGTGACTAACTGTCTGGGTCAATATCTATATATGGATGAATCTCAGAATGTTTCTAAAGACCGTTTAGATAAAGGTTTAGATTGACTTGATGAATACCCTAAGAAAGGGCCACTGATGCTTTTACCTAATTTTAGTGATCTAGAGACAACCAGTACCAGTTCTCCAATTTTTGATGTAGGATGAGTAGACCATCCTGGAAATCATAATTGTAATTCTTCTCCCCTAGGTGAACAGAAGTCCCCCAATATTAGTTTCCTATCTTGGAATGTTGCGGGCTTAGAACATAAACTGGTAGACAAGGATTGGGTTAATTTACTTAGATATTCTGACATTGTTTGCCTGCAAGAGACCTGGCACGTGGAAGGGAATTTTTCTTTATTGAATGGATATGAAAATGATCATGTTCCATTTGAGAAATTCTGGATCTTTGGAAGAAATGCCGGGGATCTAATTACATGTATCAGAATTGAAGTTTTTCATCTTATAAAATTATTAACATAATTAGATAGACATATTATTTACCTGCAACTGAGTAATGATATCCAGAAAATATTTCTATTAAATATTATCATTCCACCTCAGTCATCAAAATTCTGTTTACCAGATGTCTGGGACAGGTTAACGGCTCTTCTTCATGAGTGCAGGACAGGTTCACCTGATTTTGAGATCTTGATATTGGGAGATTTAAACTCAAAAATCCCAGGTTTTGATGGATACTGTGATAATTCTTTATTTCTGACTGATGATTCTTTAGTGCTTAGTAATAATAGACAGACACAAGATATGGTAAAAATAATTATGGAAAGAAACTAATTAAGCTGCTGGAGGAATTTGATATGTATCCATTAAATGACAGACTTGGGGAGATGAAGTTGGTAATTTTACCTATATAAATAGGACAAGTAAATCTGTCCTGGATTTAGCCATTTGGTCTGGACACAGCTATCTTTGGGACTCCTTACAGATATTGCTTAGATGAGAAAGAGATCATTTTCCTGTTCGATTAGTAGGACTAACCAAATATAGCAGTGATTTTCCTCTTCAGCCACTGGTTCAGTTAGAAAGCATTCAAAATGAAGAGTGTTATGGACGGTTAATTTAGAATTAGTAATACAAAATATAATACATCAGCACTTGTATTACCTGGTTAGTAAGGTAAACCAATACTCAGCTAGGTCACTTTGGGAGCAATTAGTCTCTTTCTTTACAGACCTTTGCAGTCACTTATATGAACAAAGACAAACAAAGGTAAATAAATGAAGTAAGGATGCAGGCTGGTTTGACAAAGAATGCAGAGACTTTTAAAAATACCTTCAGGCAAGATTGAGAGTAATTGAAAAATCGAATGATAAAGTTCTAATTAAGGAACTAAATCAAGAATGAAAGAGTAATAAACTATTTTTAACATACAAAAAAAAGCACAATATTATAAATTTCAATGGGAGAAAATGCTGGTTGTCTTATATAACCAAGACCTAAAAATGTTTTGGACTTATGTAAGTGAAGGAACAAATGCCTATAAATCTGCCCCAGATATGTGCATATCAGAAAATAAATGGATTGACTATTTTGCACAAACATTTTTTGATGAACAGATGTATGACAACTATGTCTCTGGTGAGTTAAATCAAAATAATATTCTAATCACTAAACAAGAGGTTTATCTAGCAATAAAATCCTTAAAATCAAACAAAGCTCCCGGGCTACATAGAATACTAGCCAAAATTTACCAAGTTAATACTCTAGGATGGTGTGAGCTGTTGGTTAAAACCTATATTACACGTATACAAGAACAATATTTTCCGGATACATGGAGGGGGTGTTTAGTTATACCGATCCACAAAAAAGGGAAAAAAGATTACCCAAGAATGGATAGGCCAATCAGCCTCCTTGATGTTAATTTGAACATTTTTTCCAAAATCATTTTGGATAGATTAAAACTTCAAATAGAATCATTAGGAGGATTAATAGAAGTACAAGCGAGCTTCAGAGGTAATTATTCTACTGTTGATAATTGCTTTGGTTTTTTGCACATTATTGAAAAATATGTAATGATAAGAAAACAATAGTTGTACTGAGCGTTTATAGATTTTTCATCCTCTTTCAATACCATAATAAGAGAAACTTTATGGCAACTGATGAGAGGGAAAGGGATTGATTCGGACATGATTGATATCATTGCTAATGTATATAGGGATAATTGGGCTATGATTAGGCTAGCTACAAAAGGAGAAGTTTAAAATGTTTTTTTCTACAAACAAAGGAGTACGTCATGGGTGTGTCTTGGCTCCTACATTGTTTGCATTATACATTGATGGGCTACTAAGGAAATTAACTTATTTGGTCTCTGATGCACCAAAAATAGGATCAGAAATCTGCTCAACTCTAGCTTTTGCAGATGCCATTGTTTTGATTTTCGTATCGAAATCAGGCTTAAAAAAACAATTTAATTTATTATACAAAGACGCTATGAAAGTCCTAGGTTTAAAGATTAATACACAGAAGTCTCAAATAATGGTTGTGGGCCAGAGAAAATCAAATAGTCAGTGGCTTATGGGTAATAAGAAACTCCAAAATACAGATATATATACTTACCTGGGTTTGACTTTTGCTTCTAACCTAACATGGAAAGCTCATTTTGATAACATCTCAATCTGGATTGCCAAAACAACTTATGGGTTGAATAAATTTAATTGTATGTATGGGAGAAATTCCTTTAGACCACTTCTAACAGTTATCAGAAGTAAGTTATTCCCCAGATTTTGTATAGAGCAGAAATATGTGATAATGGAAATTATAGGAGCATATTAGTCCCAATACATAAAGTCCTAAGAATTTCTATGGGGTTAGCAACCTCTTGCCCATTAGCTTATGCAAGAAGTGAGCTGGGCTTAGAAAATATTGAAGCCCTGGTGGACATAAAGAAAATCAACTATTGGATAAAACTTACTAGAATGTCTAATGCTAGGCTACCTAGGCTATACAGTCTGGAAAAAAATAAAACAGCACAAAAATGACATACAGTAAATGTCACTAGCTAGTATGATAAGTTATTAGGTCTATTAACAAAGTATGATCTTTCTATATTAAAAATATTGGGACACAAATATTAGTATAAGTTGGAAATATACTAAGTATGTTAAGAAAAAGATATTGAACATCTGGAGTAAAAATGATTTCGAAGATATAAAATGCTCAACATGCACCCCTTGGTTCATTCTTCTTCGAGGAGGGTATGGATTTAAATATTATCTGGATTTCTTAACTGACCCTGTAATATGGAAATCTTATATTAATATAAATTTGAGTGCTTCACAAATATTGTGAATGAGGCTAGATATAAACATCTACCGGCTATTGCACAACAATGTTTCTGCCTGCAGGGGCAGAGGGAAGATTTATTCCATGTGATCTGGGAATGTGACTGGTATCATAAACTGAGAATGCTTTGGCTTGGTCCTATATTTAAGGGATGGGAAACAATGGATAAGAAATATTTGACTGTTGTTCTATTGAACTCTGAAGACGATTATATTATTATACGGCTGGCTAAATATTTTCATCAGATTAGCCTAATTAAGAAATATAAAATGAAAGGAATCGAGTGCACTTAAATGCAATGAGTGAAATTAATTATTATTGTATTCCCCAGATTGATTCTTGCACTACGTATTTATCAACTGTTTTTAACTGATTTTATTTATTATTGGATTTTGTCTACATTGTCTACGAAATTGTGTATGACTTAATAGTCCAACAATAAACTACTACTACTACTGAGATATAAAAATATGGATGTTGTATCCCCCTCAACAACTGTTCCCACTCTGCTGGGTGGGTGGGGAAGGTAAGATACACTGGGTGCTCCTGAGTGACTGGTGCCCCCTTTTTCACCCCCACCTATCTACCCAATACTTTACAGCAGCCAGAAAAGAGATGTGGATTGCACATCTGTCCCATCATAAACTGTGCCCATTCCAAAATGTTTCACACACAGGCTAGAGTGGGATCTATGATGGTGGCCATTAAGTGACTGTTCTCACTCCTCCATCCCACCTCCACACATGGGAAGCACTCCTTACCCTCCATTACACATTTGCACATAGCAAGCACTCCTCCCCTTCCATGCCTCCTTTATATATGGGGGAGCAATTCTCCATCTCCAGCCTACTTCTACATGGTGGACATAGAAACAAAGAAACATAGACTTTGATGGCAGATAAAGGACTACTTGGCCCACCCACTCTGCCCATTTCCCTACCTATTGAATAAGCTGCAGATTCTAGTTAACCAACAGCTTACTTCCTCCCCCCCATAATTGCTTTATGTCTGTACCATGCAAGTTTGAATTCACCCACTGTTTTAGACCCCACAACCTCTGTAGGAAGGTGGTTCCATGCGTCCACCACTCTGTCCTTGAAAAAAAAGGTCCCTCACATTGCCCCGGAGCCGTCCCCCCTCTATCTTTAAATTGTGTCCCCCTTTTTCTTGCACATCTCTTTTTCTGAAAGATGCTACCCTCCTGGACTTTGTTGATTCCCCCCTGAGGTACTTGAACGTTTCTATCATGTCTCCTGACCCTCCTTTCATCAAGGGTATACATATTAAGCTCTCTCAGTCTTTCTTCATATGGTTTCTGATGCAGACCCTGCACCATTTTAGTTGCCCTCTTCTGGACTGCCTCCATCCTGTCTATGTCCTTGCAGAGATGGGGTCTCCAAAACTGCACACAGTACTCCAGATGGGGTCTCACCAACTGTCTGTACAGAGAGATAACCACTTCCCTTTTTCTACTTATGATGCCTCTCACTATAGAAACATAGAAACATAGAATTTGATGGCAGATAAGGACCACTTGGCCCACCTATTCTACCCATACCATACATAATGCATACGCAGCAGATCCTAGTTAACCAACAGCCTACTTCCTCCTGCCCCCCACTAGAATTACCTTATGTCTGTCCCATGCATTCTTGAATTACTCCACTGATTTTGAGTCCACTACCTCCTCAGGAAGGCTGTTCCACATGTACACAACCCTCTCTGTGAAAAAATACTTCCTCACATTACCTTTGAGGCATCCCCCCATCTTCAAATTGTGCCCCCTTGTTCTTGCACATCTCTTTTTCTGAAAGATGCTACCCTTTTGGACTCCGTTGATTCCCTTGATGTACTTGAACATTTCTATCATGTCCCCCATCTCTGTCCTCTCCTCAAGTGTATACATATTAAGCTTCTTTAATCTCTCTTCATATGTCTTCTGTTGCAGACCCTGCACCATTTTGGTTCCCCTTCTCTGGACATCCTCCATCCTGTCTACGTCCTTGCGGAGATGGGGTCTCCAGAACTGGATGCAGAACTCCAGATGGGGTATCACCAACTGTCTGTACAAAGGGATAACAACTCCCTGCTTTCTACTGGTGATGCCTCTCTCTATGCATCTCAGTATCCCACCAGCTCTTCTTACTGACTTCTCACATTGCTTGCCCACCTTAAGGTCATCTGATATGACTACCCCCAGGTCCCTTTCCATTTCTGTAGTTGTTATTATCTCACCCTGCACTGTGTACTCTTCCCCTGGATTTTTGTTTCCCAGATGCATTACTTTGCACTTCTTTGCATTGAATCTAAGCTGCCATATATTTGACCATTCCTCCAACCTTGCCAAGTCCCTCTGCATCCTCTCCACCCCACCTTCTGTATCAACCCTGTTGCAGATCTTTGTGTCATCTGCAAAGAGACATACTTTTCCTTCCAGTCCCTCTGCGATGTCACTTATAAAGACATTAAAGAGGACCGGTCCCAGTACTGAACCCTGTGGTACCCCACTAGTAACCCCCCCTTTCTTCAGAGTAAACTCTTTTTACTATTACCCTCTGTATCCTGTTGTCCAGCCAATTATCAACCCAGGCTACCTTATTGGGACCCACTCCAAGGCAGGCTAACTTGTATATTAATCTTTTGTGTGGCACTGTGTCAAATGCCTTGCTAAAGTCTAGGTAGGCCATGTCCACTGCCCCTCCCTGGTCTACCACATTGGTCGCCCATTCAAAGAAATCTATTAGATTCGTCTGACATGACCTTACCTCTGTGAATCCATGCTGCCTTGGGTCCTGTACCCCACTGGCCTCTAGGAACTCAACAATTCTTTCCTTTAGAAGTGATTCCATCATTTTCCCCACCACTGAGGTCAAACTAACAGGTCTGTAGTTTCCTGCCTCTGTCTTGCTCCCACTTTTGTGAAGAGGAATCACATCTGCCCTCATCCATTCCTCCAGTACTACACCATCCTCCCATGATTTATTTAAAAGGGAGGTCATTGGTGTCACTAATTCTACCCTTAGTTCTTGTAGAATTCTTGGGTGAATCCTGTCAGGCCCCATTGCTTTGTCCACCTTCAGTTTTAAGAGTTCTTTCAGGACCCTTTCTTATGTGAATGGACTGGTATTGACCTCCCTATCCAGAGTGCTTCTATTCTTTAATTTAGGTAACTCCCCCTCCTCTTCTTTTGTGAATACTGAGCAGAAGTATTTATTCAGCTTCCCTGCGTTTTCACTGTCATCCTCTGCCCTTCCTCCCTTCCCTTTAGTAAGCCTCACTACCCCTTCCTTCATCTTTCTTCACTCCCTAATGAACCTATATAATGTGTTATCCCCCTTCTTAACTGAGTTGGCTATCTTTTCCTCAGTTTGGGCTTTTGCTATTCTGACTGCCTTCCCCATTTCCTTCTGCTTTAACTGGTACAGTTCTCTGTTCTGCTCGTGTGTTTCCTTATACTTCCTGATGCTACCATTTTCTCCTTAACCTTCCCCACCACCTCTTTTGAGAACCATAGTGTTTTTTTTTCATTCATTTTGCTTTGTTGATTTGCTTCACACAAAGGCTTGTTGCCTCTGTGATGGCTGTTTTGATTTTGCCTGATTGTTCCTCCACCCCTCCTTCTTGCCAGTTTGCTGGCACTTTTCTGAAGCACTCTCCCATTTTCCCAAAGTCAGCCCTCCAAAGGTCCTAAAGTCCAACACTCTTGCTTTCGGATGGCTCGACTCTATGGCTGTGCTTATTGTGAACCACACTTTTGTGATCACTTGTTCCAAGATGGCTACCCACTTCTAGATCTGAGATCCTTTCTCCATCCCCATTTGACAGTACCAGGTCTAAGATTGCTCCCTCTCTAGTGGGTTTCACCACTAGCTGTTTATGCATCCTAGTATCCCCCAGCTCTCCTTGCTGACCTATTACAATGCTTGCCCACCTTTAGGTTATCTGATATGACTACCCCAGGTCCCTTTCCATTATTGTTGTTGTTCACACCTCCCCTGCCATTGTGTGTTGTTCTCCTAGGTTTTGTTTCCCAGGTGCATCACTTTGCACTTCTTTGCATTGAATCTAAGTTGCCAAACATCTGTCCATTCCTCCAACTTTGCCAAATCCCTTCTTATCCTTTCAACACCCCCGTGTATCAACTCTGTTAAAGATATTTGTGTAGTCTGCAAAGAGGCATACCTTTCCTTTCAGACCCTCTGCAATGTCACCTATAAAGGCATTAAAGAGGATTGGACCCAGTACTGAACCCTGAGGTACTCCACTAGTAACCTCCCTTTCTTCAGAGTGAGTTCTATTCACTATTACCTTCTGTGTCCTGTTGTGCAGCCAGTTTGCTACCCTGGCTACCACCTTGGGACACACTCCCAGGCTGGTTAACTTGATTATTAATCTTTTGTGCATGACTGTGTCAAATGCCTTGCTAAAGTCTAGGTAGGCCGTATTCACAGCCCCTACCTGGTCTATTACTTTGGTCACCCAGTCAAAGAAATCGATTAGATTCATCTGACATGACCTTCCTGCTGTGAATGCATGCTGCCTTGTGTCCTGTGCCCTGCTGGCCTCTAGGTACCCAACAATTCTTTCCTTCAGAAGTGATTCCATCATTTTCCCTACAACTGAGGTCAAACTAATAGGTCTGTAGTTTCCTGCTTCTGCCTTGCTCCCACTTTTATGAAGGGGAATCACATATGCCCTCCTCCAGTCCTCAGGTACCACCCCATCCTCCCATGATTTGTTAAATAGGGTGGTCAGTGGTGTCACTAGGTTCCCCCTTAGTTCTTTTAGGATTCTGGGGTGAATCTCATCAGGTCCCATTGCTTTGTCCACCTTGAGTTTTAGGAGTTCTTTCTGGACTCTTTCTTCTGTAAATGGACTGGAGTCAGCCCCCTACCCAGAGTGCTTCTATTGTTTGGTTTAGGTAACTGCTCTTCTTCTTCTTTTGTGAATACTGAGCAGAAGTATTCATTCAGTATCTCTGTCTTTTCACTGTCTTCCTCTGCCCACCTTCCCTCTCCTTTATTAATCTTCACTATCCCTCCCTTAACCCACAGAAGGGTGGCATGAGACCCCACAGGGGAAGGAAACAACTCCTGGTGGGGACTCAATCATTAGGGGGTAGAAATGGGAGGAAGGGAGAGGAGGCAGCCTCCCAGTACCACGGCTTGGAGGGACAGAAGCGAACTCAGGATCATGGGAGCAGCTGCACAAGGGAGGGAGCAGGATGTTATTGTCCACCTAGGTACAAATGACCTGGCTAGGAATGGGATCAGAGCAGTGCAAGAGGAGTTTATAGAGTTGGGGAGGGGTCTTAGACAAGTAGTGCATACAGTAACCTTCTCAGAGGTGCTGCCTGTCTATTGCAAGGGCGATACTAGGGCACTCCTCATTAGGGAATTCAATGAATGGTTGAAAAACTGGTGTGGAGCTCAGGGTTTTGGCTTCATTGGGGACTGGGGAGCCACCTGGAGGGATGCAGACCTATACTGGCCTGATGGTCTGCATCTGTACAGGGGGGGAACCAGGATCCTAGGTGAGAGGTTTAAATGCTTCATTGGCAAGCATTTAAACTAGCCAAAGGGGGAGGCACTGAAAAGGAGCCAGGAAATCCCTGCCCCCCCCCACAAACAACAGTAATTAGTGAGGTAAACACCAAGGTAGAGAAGTCATTAGGGAGCAGGCCAGAAGTAAATGTAAAAAAAGACAAAGGCAGTAAGGACAGGAATGGGGCTAAAAGGGGTAAGGCCATCAAAAAGTGGAGGGTGATGAGTACCAATGCCCATAGTCTGTGTAACAAGCTCCCTGAACTAGTGGCCTTGATGGAAGAGGGTTGCCTGGATATTGTGGCAGTCACAGAAAGATGGTACACAGAGAACCATGACTGGGATGTCAACATACCAGAATACATAATCTACAGGAGGGACAGGGAGGGTAAAAGAGGAGGAAGAGTAGCTCTTTATGTAAAGGAAGGGATAAAAGCAACAGAACTAAAGAGTAAACAGGGAGCAGATGACACACTCTGGGTCACCCTGGAGACAGGAAATGGCACTGCAATCCACATGGGGGGTTGTATATTGACCCCCATCTCGGGGGGGATGGACAAGGAAATGATAGAAGGCTTCCTTATAATGGCATAAAAATGGGAGATATTGTTGATTGGGGACCTGAATATGCCAGATGTTAACTGGAGCACCTTTGCTGCAGGCACATCCAAGAGCAGGGTCATTCTTGATGCCCTACAGGGGGCATGCCTCAGACAGCTAGTACTGGAACCCACTTGGGAGGGGAGCAATCTTAGACCTGGTACTCTCAAATGGGGACGGAGAAAGAATCTCAGATTTAGAAGTGGGTAGCCATCTAGGAACAAGCGACCACCAAACAGTGTGGTTCATGATAAGCACAGCCATACAATCAAGCCATACAAAAGCAAGAGTATTGAACTTTTGGAGGGCTGACTTTAGGAAAATGAAAGAGTGCCTCAGAAAAGCACTAGCAAACAGGCAAGAAGGAGGGGTGGAGGAACAATGGAGAGTGATCAAAGCAGCCATCACAGAGGCAACAACCCTTTGTGTAAAGCAAATCAACAAAACACAATGAAGGAAAAAAAAATGCTATGGTTCTCAAAAGAGGTGACAGGGAAGGTTAAGGAGTAAAGGATATCATTCGGGAAATATAAGGAAACACAGGAGAAGGACAGAGAACTTTATCAGTTAAAGCAGAAAGAGGCTGGGAAGGCAGTCAGAATAGCAAAGGCCCAAACCAAGGAAAGGATAGCCAACTCTGTTAAGAAGGGGGATAAGTCCTTTTATAGATACATTAGGGAGTGAAGAAAGACCAAAGGAGGGATACTGAGGCTTAATAAAGGGGGAGGGAACCTGGGTAGAGGGTGACAATGAAAAAGCAGGGATACTGAATGAATATTTCTGCTCAGTATTCACAAAAGAAGAGGAGGGGAAGGTACCTAAACCAAACAAGAGAAACACTCTGAAGACGAGGGTCGATACCAGTCCATTTACAGAAGAAAGGGTTCTGAAAGAACTAATAAAATTGAAGGTGGACAAAGCAATGGGGCCTGATGGGATTCACCCAAGAGAAGGGTTGAACTAATGACACCACTAACTACTCTCTTTAACAAATCATGGGAGGATGGGGTGGTACCCGAGGACTGGAGGAGGGCAGATGTGATTCCTCTTCACAAAAGTGGGAGCAGGACAGAGGCAGGAAACCACAGACCAGTTTGTTTGACCTCAGTGGTAGGTAAAATGATGGAATCACTTCTGAAGGAAAGAATTGTTGAGTACCTAGAGGCCAGTGGGGCACAGGACCCAAGGCAGCATGGATTCACAGTGGAAGGTCATGTCAGATGAATCTAATAGATTTCTTTGACTGGGTGACCAAAGTAGTAGACCAGGAGGGCTGTGGACATGGCTTACCTAGATTTTGCAAGGCATTTGATACAGTCCCACACAAAAGATTAATACACAAGTTAGCCAGCCTTGGAGTGGGTCCCAAGGTGGTAGCCTGGATAAAAAATTGGCTAGACAACAGGACACAAAGGGTAGTAGTAAATGGAGTCCACAGTGAAGAAAGGAGGGTTACTA
This sequence comes from Neoceratodus forsteri, assembly GCA_016271365.2. Taxonomy (NCBI): domain Eukaryota; kingdom Metazoa; phylum Chordata; order Ceratodontiformes; family Ceratodontidae; genus Neoceratodus; species Neoceratodus forsteri. The sequence continues at coordinate 34,877,490 of CM028129.1, forward strand.
GCGGGGTACTGCAGGGTTCAGTACTGGAACCGGTCATTTTTAATGTCTTTATAAGTGACATTGCAGAGGAACTGGAAGGAAAAGTATGTCTCTTTGCAGATGACACAAAGATCTGCAACAGGGTTGATACACCAGATGGAGTGGAAAGGATGAGAAGGGACTTGGCAAGGTTGGAGGAATGGGCAAATGTATGGCAGCTCAGATTCAATGCAAAGAAGTGCTAGGTAATGCACCTGGGAAACAAAAACCCAGGGCAAGAGTATACAATGGGGGGTGAGATACTGACAACAGTAAAACTGGAAAGGGACCTGGGGGTAATTATATCAGATGACCTAAAGGTGGGATAAGCAATGTGAGAAGGCAGTAAGGAAGGCTGGGGGATATTGGGATGCATAGGGAGGCATCAATAGTAGGAAACAGGAAGTTGTTATCCTCTGTACAGACAGTTGGTGAGACCCCATCTGGAGTACTGTGTGCAGTTCTGGAGACCCCATCTCCGCAAAGACATAGACAGGGTGGAGGCTGTCCAGAGGAGGGCAACAAAATGGTGCAGGGTCTGCACCAGAAGACATATGAAGAAAGACTAAAGGAGCTTAAGATATATAGCCTCAAGGAAAGGGGGGGGACATGATAGAAACTTTCAAATACCTCAAGGGAATCAACAAAGTCCAAGAGGGTAGCATCTTTCAGAAAAAGAGATGTGCAAGAACAAGGGGCACAATTTGAAGATAGAGGGGATGTCTCAGAGGTAATGTGAGGAGTATTTTTCACAGAGAGGGTTGTGGATGCATGGAACAGCCTTCCTGAGGAGGTCGTAGAGTCAAGAACAGTGGGGAGTTCAAGAATGCATGGGACAGACATAAGGCATTTCTAGTGGAGTGTAGGAGGAGGTAAGCTGTTGGTTAACTAGGATCTGCAGCTTATCTGTTAGGTAGGAAAATGGGCAGACTAGGTGGGCCAAGAGGTCCTTATCTGCCATCAAATTCTATGTTTCTATGTTTCTATGTAACCTTTCTATGCTCCCTAATGTACCTATGAAAAGTTTTATCCTCCTTCTTAACTGAGTTGTTGGCTAACTTTTCCTCAGTTTGGGTCTTTGCTATTCTGACTGCCTTCCCCACTTCTTTCTGCTTTAACTGATACAGTTCCCTGTCATGCTTTTTCAATGATTCCTTTTACTTTTTGAATGCTGCCTTTTTCTCCCTAACTCTCCTTGCCATCTCTTTTGAGAATCATAGTGTTTTTTTTTTACTCTGCTTTGTTTTCTTTATTTGTTTCACACAAAGGCTTGTTGCCTTCACGATGGCAGTTTTGATTTTTCTCCATTGTTCTTCAACCTCTCCTTTCTGGCCATTTGCTAGTGCATTCCTTAGGTATTCACCCATTTTGCCAAAGTCTGCCCTTCTAAAGTCCAATATCCTTGTTTTTGGAAGGCTTGTTTCCATGGTTGTGCTTAGTGTGAATCACATTGTGCAGTGGTCGCTTGTTCCCAGATGGCTACTCACTTAAATCTGTGATCCTCTCCATTTGAGAGTACCATGTCTAATAATCGCAGTGTCAGTGGCTCAGTAGGTAGCACACTCACCTCTGAGGCCAGGAGATCAGAGGGCTGTGGGTTCAGTTCCCACATCTGGCACTTGGGTTAATATCCAAGTACTGACACTGTAGTGCAGCATGAGAGGGGTGCTGCACTTCTGAGGTGCCATCTTTCGGATGAGACGTAAAACCGAGGTCCCATCTGCCTGGACTGGTGGTAGTTCAGGTGCATGTTAAAGATCCCATGGCACTTATCGAAAAAGAGTAGGGGAAAGTTTTATTGAAACAAGAAATCATACAACAACAACCAAAGCATAAGTACAAGACTCGTATGAGTTCAAGAAAAGTAAACTGAAAGCATAAAAGATATGTAACCTAAAAAATAGTCCATCAAGTCACTGCGGAATCCGAGTCTGTTATCCAAGGAAGAGCCTTCCAAAGGGCTAGTAGCGTCGTCTCTGAAAATAAGGTACTTTCGTATTCATAAATGGTCTTCAAGTCTTTCACAATTTTCTTTTCGAGTTCCAAGTAAGAGCAGTCTTTTTGCTGTAAAGTGAACAAACACCGTGCCATCCAAATATTCCATTTAATCACAACAAAAAACAAGATTTAAAGTATCCATATTCCAAAAAGACCACTGAGGGGAAAAAACTCCATATATAACATTCTGGTAAGAAACTGTCTGAAACAAAGGAGCAGCCCATGTCTGTGCCAAAAAAACCCACCAATTCTGAATAAAAGAACACTCAAAAAATAAATGTGATATAGTTTCCAATTCAGTAATACACAATAGTCTAGAACATAATCGGTCTTGAGACTGCTTGTGTTTATGATTTGCTTTGACATTTATCTTTTCATGACAAGACAGCCAATGAAAATCCCACATATGGGCAGGCACTCTGTTACATCGTAACAAAAACAAGAGAGAAGAGAGATGTTGGTTTGGGCATTTTTCAAAAGGTGACTGCATGGCACAAACAGAAGAAAGAAGATTGTTATATAAGACTTTATGTGAATTAGTTAATATCATCTGGGTCAATATTTTCCATTGTTTCAAATGTAAAAACATATGTTTAACGTACATTGGTATACCCACAGTTTGTCGCAGTACATTTAAAGAATTACATTCCCACTGGTGAAACCAAACCCTGCAGGAATCATAAAACCATGATTCCCACCCTCTCTGAGTATTAATCAGTAGAGGCCGTAAGTTTGCAGTGAAAAAATACATGAAAAAAAAAAGGATTAATCATATGAACACCACCCTCCGGTATAGGTAAATAGTAACATTCCACTTTACGGATTAGCCTGCTCTCCATAAAGCCTGAAAAACAGGCTAAAACTGCAGGTTTCAATTGTTTTGGGATTGGGAATACATAACTCAATAAAGAAACATCGGTATCAGATAAGTTTTAATCAAAAACATGTTTCTTCTTCCCAATCTGCCCCTTATTCCAAGAGGCAACCTTAAGCTTACCTTGTTGCAATTTAGCATTCCAATTAAAAAAATCTGACTCCCTAGTCCCAAAATAAACCCCTAAAATACGAATAGGACCCTCAACTAGTCGCAATGGGCCAATATGCTCCAAGGGGGCTATCGTAGATCCTAACCGTATACCCAAACTTTTACTGAAATTTAAACATGCTCCAGTAAAACTTCCAAAAGTGGAACATTCCTGGAGGGAAATAATCACTGAAGCTTCGTCAGCTACAATGAAACAAACATCGTCTGCATATGTGATTGCCTTATAAGGCGAGAGCAGAGCAGAACTAGAGATGGCATGAATCTGAGGGTGAACATTCAGTTGACGAAGCAAAACATCTAAAAAAATGACATATAATAAAGGGCTCAAAGGACAACCTTGTCGGACCCCCTCTCTTAACGGGGATCATTGGGCCTACCCAACCATTCACAACAGGCACGACAGTAGCCGTTCTGTAAAAAGCATGAATCCATCAAATCATTACTTCCGGAACATGCATGAAGTGAAGTATATTCCATAAAAAGTCATGGTTAACCGAATCAAATGCCGCCTTTTGATCTACTGAGACAATAAGTCCAGAAACCGAGTCCGCATAACCATGGGAAAACAATTCTCAAAGGAGAATCAGGTGGTCAGAAATTCTCCTATTAGGTACGGAACAGGACTGAGCAGGATGCAAAACCACTTCCGCAATCCCCAGTAAATGCTTCGCAATGATTTTCATTAATAACTTAAAGTCAGTATTTAACATACATAGAGGGCGCCAATTCTCTAGAGAGTGAACATCTCCTTTCTGCTTGTAGATATAAATCAAGGTGCCCTTCGTGAAATCCAATGGAATAAACTCATAGTTGAGCAGGGAATTAAACACAGAGGTTAGTTCAGGGACCAAGTGATCGCCCAGCACCTTATATAAGGCAGCAGGGAGGCCGTCTGGACCAGGGGTCCTCTGTAAGGGCAACAAAGAAATAGCCGACTTCAGTTCCAACTCAGTTATAGGTATACATGCTGTGTCCACACTCAGCTGTGAAGAGGTTGGAATATCAAGATCTCCATACAAAGTTGCTGGATCACCTGGTACGGCAGGGAGAGGAGAAAATAAAACAGTCATGTAATCAGTCACAATTTGACAGATGTCGGATTGAGAAGTACATAAAGTACCAGCAGTTTAGCAAGGCACAACATAGATTTTGGGGCAATTTGTCTGGAATTAGACTCAAAAGGGCAAACAACGTCCCGTGTTCCTGCCATGTTAAATTTGTGTTGATGATACAATTGTTGTGATTGTCTAGATTGGAAATTCAACATATCACTCTGTATTAGTTGTATTTGTTGAGAAAGATCTTGTCCCGTCATGTATTCTATTGTTAACAAGGACTGAAAATGCACTCTTTTTTGCAAATATTCCAGATATTCCCTCCTACATTTCTGACGACTGTAATTTTTCAAGAAAATTACCAAATCATGTTTTGTATCAGTCCACCACTCAATAGGGTTTTCATAACATAAAAAAAACTGATTTACGAGCTTGAATAAAGGATAGGAGAGACTGTAGAAACATCGGGACTTGCAACAGAGATGTGTTAAATTTCCACAGTCCTAGTCCTTTACGGAAAGGGGCATCAGGGCCAATACCAACAGAAAGCAATTTATGATCAGAAAAGGCCACAGCTTGTACAATAGCAGAATTAATCAACAACATGCGAGATAAAAAAACAAAATCAATTCGGGTTGCCAGTTTACCTTTTTGGAATGTAGGAGTGTGTTGTTTCGTAAAAGAATAATAGGCATCAGTTAAACGTGCAGTGCGAACCAGTTTCCCTAGTACATGCGAGTCACAGAATAGTTTCTTTGTGATAGCAAAAGAACTCTTATCATGAAGGCTTAAGCCACAATTAAAATCGCCGGAGAATAGAACTTGAAAGGAGGTATGCAGGTAAGGACGAAGTAACGAAAATAAAGCTATACGTGCTGTCTTAGTTTGGGGAGCGTAGATGTTTATCACCCGATCAGGGCAAAGCCCTATTAAAAAATCTAAAACAAGCACTCTACCAGGGGCTGCATCAAACAGTTTTAGCAAACGGAACTCTGGGATATTAATCAATATACCTAGGCCCGAACAGGAGTCCTGACCTATAGACCAAAACGAAGGACCTAATAGCCAGTCCTGTTTTGCTTGTCGGATCTCTTGTGTGGTGTGAAGTCTTGCATCCTGCAACAAAAAGAGCCCTAATGGTAAGAGCCGCAAAAAGGAAAACACCAATCTCCGTTTTGCTGTATGCTTCATACTATTCACATTAATAGTATGGCAAACAAAGTGCGACATAGTACAAAAAACAAGGCAGAGAACACATTATGATTTCTTTTTCCCAACCACCTTTTTTCCCTTAAGCCTCACTTTAGCCTTCCGCTTCTGTGAAAGACCAGTACCCAGTTGAAATTCAGAATCAGTAGTGCCATCAGGAAGGGAAGACACAATGGAGGAAGAGTCAGACTCGCCTCCAGCATCATCATAGATGGGTTGGAGCAACTCAAAGGCATTAGACAGGACTATAGGTGGGGGTTGCAGGGCTGTTGGAGGAAACGGTGAAGTCCGAGGACTATTCCTCAATGACCTGCGGTGCACGATGCTGGTGGGTTCTCGGGGAGGTGGCATAGTACTTGGACCTGGAACTGGGTCCGGGACAAGCTCATTAGACTGGACAGGTTCAAGTGTGGGGGGGTCATCACCAAAGGGGATTCAGCACAAGTGACCACCGGCACAGAGTCCTGGAGTACAACAGGCACAGGGACTTGCAGTAAAGGCTGCGCAACTGCAGAAGGTGGTGCAGTTATGGTGGTGCGAATACGAGCCTTCTGTGCCTGTGTAACAACAAATCATTGATCAACGCCACCATCATGAGTAGCCTGATTATAAGCAGCCCACTGACAATTCTGAAACATGTGGCCCATCTCGTCACAAAGATTGCATTTACACTCATTCAAGCAGTGGACCCCTACATGACCCATTTCTCCGCAGTTATTGCACTTCATTTTGTCACATACACTACTAAGATGTGAGGGGTCACCACACCGGTAGCAAGCCTTAGGCTGACCTGGGTAAAACAGGACCCCCCTGTCACGACCAATAAAAAAAGAATTAGGTAAGTGCACAGGACCAGAATCATTTGAGTGTAACATAACTTTAAACTTCCAACCCCAGTCCAGATATTTTCTGTGTCCAAGATTGCTTCTGGCTGTCCCTGAACATTACAACGCTGTTTCAGCCAATAAACAACATCAGTCACTTCAGCACCTTCATTCCGAAACAGAATGGTGATAGTCTTGAAAGCAGGTTTAGAAAGGGGTACAGCCTGAAATGGGGTCCATAGTGCAGTGTTTCACAAAGCATGGTACTTAGACCAAAAGCGCTCCAACCCACGTGACGTTTGAAAACTAACATCAAATGTAGATTCACCTGAAATATGAATTAAGGCATATATCTCATGAGAAAAAAATGTTAATGAATCCTTCAAGAGTGTCCGTGCTACATACACATGGTCCGGAGGCTCAGGCAACCCTCCCTTATAAGCCAATCGAACAGCATTATGCCATTTAGTAGCCAGAATCGGGAACTTAAATAAAGAAGAAAAGGAACGAGAAGGCTCCACCTGTTTAGAGGGTGGCTGAATTAATGCCGAAGTTTTGGTTGCCACGGGTTTGTCATTAGAAGAAGCCTGAAGAGGAGAACTTCCCAAATGTTCCAAAACAGGGTTCTGGGTTAGTTCTAATTCCATAGGTAGACATAAGGGGTCAGAAGAGCCCACAGATGTTTTCAGTGTATGCTGCAACTCTGGAAAGTCCTCGGGGCCGGGGGACCGTATAGGAGATGGACCCGAGACCCACGTTCCTGCCAAAGGTTCTTGCACCCATCCAGCACCTCGCAATGCCATGTCTACTGACCAGGTAGGCGCAGCTAGGGGATCCACAGCCTGGGTTGCTAACATCGAGGGAGGCAGTATTACAGTAGGTGAAGCAGAATCAGCAGTCAGAGCAGAGGTGGTACTCACCGTGGTCAGTTGAGAAGCAGGCAGTGTAATAGAGGCTGTAGATACGCTTGGAAGCACTGAACATGCTAGCACAGCAGTCGCTTGAAAGGTCGTAGTTGACAGCCCCTCAGAGCCATCAGTTTCAGTGGGGAAAACATCCCCAGCCAATCTAGCAGTCCGGATCCGTTGCAACTTCTGATGTAGTTTCATTTTTGTGATCGCGAAACGGCATTCTGCCGTTGCTAAACATACTTGAATTTCCTTCTCCACCAGACAGGTAATATTAGAGTCTGAGGAGGAGAACTCCCCCTTTGAAACAGCATAAGACGTGGGAGAATCCATATCGGCTTGACATAGCAGAGATTGTAGAGTGGTAGCCTGTACTTCAGCGTCATTTCCTCCAACAGAAACAGAAACTTGCATTGCATCAGTGCGTGTCGTCATGGTCTCCACACAGTCAGAGACAGGAGTTGAGAACAGTCCTCCTGTCTCCATAGCTCTCTCCACAGCAGACAAAGGTGCATCCGCCATCTTGGACGGAGGTTCCCCCCACTGTAGAGTAGGGGAATTTCCCCGGTGTCCTGGCCAAATTTCCCTCATTCACTAGAAATACCAACAACAGCTTAATCTAGTTCAATAGTCATTTGGCATTCATCTATATCCCCCTCCCCTGGGTCGTGCCTGAAATTAGGCAGGATTTGTCTAGTGCACTTACCCAATCAACAAAAAAGAAATAAATAAAATAAATATTGCTCCTTCCTGAGTGGGTTCCAACACTAGCTGTCTTATGTAATCATATCTGGTCTCAATCCTCGTTGAATGCAACATTGTACATATTGTAAATTCTAATGTAAAGAAAATTGCTTTATTTTTAATTTATATTATGTGTCCTTACTTTTTGTATCTCACACCATGTATTTATCAGTGCTTGTACATGGGACCTTCTTGCAAATGAACTTGCTATGGATTTTATCCCTTCACAATAAACTTGAACTTGAACATGGAAAGCACTCTTCCCTACATTCCTTCTCCACACATAAGTATGTCAGAGTTGGAACACCCTTTTTTTTTCTTTTTTATTAGTTTTTATTTAGACACCACAAGGCACTTACATTATCTTCCCCTCTGATATAGAAATCTACTGCAGAAGTACTTCTTGCCGTCTTTCTTTATTTTCACTTTTCTACCGTAATGGGGTGGCCTCCCATTATGATATCTTTTCTAACTATGCCGCTTTACTTTCCTTGCCTTTGTGGTGTAGTTTTTCCAAAGGAATTTATTTTCTTCCCGGGGCATTCAGAACACGCTGAAATTGATAGCTCGAATAGAGGTGAGAGACCCTGTGTGTTAAAATAAAAGAAATATGGCAAAACTCCCTGGAAATCTACTAGATGGGGCCAAGTACATAAGTAAATTAGAGTTTTAATGCTGATGATAGGTGCAGGGACACCTGTACAAACATGTGGTCAGAAGTCGTAAGAAGGATTAGACATGCTTAGCCTAGACAAGTGCTTCTAAATTGAATAAAAGGCATGTCAGCTTTCCAGTAGCCATAACAATGTGGGGTCTCGGAATTCAGAGATACAGTTTGAGTGTGTTCTTTAGGAAGGGTATTTTTTTTTATCATTTGTTGAGCTGGACTAAATAAAGGAACAAAGGCTGGTACTGTATATATTAGACTGTCTCCGACCCGGTTTTGTTTTCATGCTAAAAAGCGGTCCCTTGACGTGGGAAATAAAATGTAAATGAAGGCAAGTTAACTTTTGTGCTAAATTTCCCAGTCGAAAGGTATAAAAGAAAAAGTTTACAGAGTAAATGAAACAAAAGGGCTCTGTTATGAGTACGACGTTGGGCTAGACCACAATAATCATCTTATAGCCCATGATATGTAGAACGCCTGGATGAACATTATAGCTACAGAAAAGAATAGTTTTAAGAACCTTATAGCGAAATATACATAAACAAGCAATTAGTTAAACAGTACTACTGTGTTGTAAATGAGGTATATATAAATGAAAAGTCTTGTTTATTTGAGCAAGTAAAGTTCGAAACACTTTGTTTCGTACCAAACGAAATACATTCTTACCCTACCCAGGTCGGTTTCATCAGTAACAGCACTGCACTTCTAGGATCCAGCGGCTCTCAAATGCAACCTCTTTATACTGATTTGTGGTTTGAGGCCAGTCCCTTATGGGAGGAGCTAAAACCTGTTCCAATTAATTAAACCTTTTCTTGTTCTTTTTGTGTATATATAGGAATGATTTAGCCACACTCTGAAGTGCATTTTTTTTACAATAAGTGTTGGTCAAGCAGATCCCCCTACACTGTGTATTAGGGTAGATATTTGAAGTATTAGAATAGGGAGTGGATTAGCTGACCTATGATGTAAGAATTTTCTACCTATATAAGGTGGATGTTTTCTGATCTAACTTAGTCTTTGGAGCACAGAGGATAGTAGACGTGCTGAAGGCAAGTGCTTCTACTCTGTGGCAGTACTTTAAAGTACTGAAGTGTCTCAGGTTAAGAAAAGCCATTAGTGCTTAATTTATTTAACCTTTATTTTGGTTTACAAGTCATATATTTTGAATTTTTATTACAATAAATTTCACACACTCTGTGTGTTCTTCAAAAAACTGGTGTCATTAACTTATTACTTCCCACGCACGCTCACAAGGTATCATTGCTCCACCTGCATCCCACCTCCATACATTGTGAGCACTCATCCCCTGACCCCTCCAGTGCTTCTTCCACTACATTTCACCTCCCCCACATGGAGAGTGCATCTCCCACTGCATCCCACCCCCTGTGGAAGCTGGAGGGGGGAAGATTCAGGGGAGAAAGGAGGAGGTGCTACTTCACTGAGAGGGTGGTGGAGCCATGGAATTCGCTGCCTAGGGGGCTGGTGGAGGCAGAGACAGTGGAGGGGTTCAAGAGGGGGTGGGACAGGTACAGGGGAAGGGTTCTGGAAGCAAAATCCAATGCAGCAAGAATATCCGGAACTGGGAAGGGAGAAGCCAGAGAAGGCGAGGGGGGCAGCAAGATCAGCACCCAGGGTGAGGGCTGAACAAACGAGCAGACACGAAAGACCGTTAGGCCTATTCTGCTGGCATTTTAGTATGTTAGTACATAGGGAGCACTCTTCCACCTCCATTCAACCTCCACACATGGGGGGCTTTCCTCCCACTTCATATCAGTTCTGTTCATGAGGACCACTCCACCCCTTTATCCCACTGCCCCTACATGGGAAGCATTGTTCCCCATCTATCCCACTCCTACACATGGGGACACCTCCACACATTTGCATCACTCTTCCTCCACCACAATCTCAGCTCTGTATATACATAGATACATACATAGATACATAGACAGTGTTGGCAGATAAGGGCCTATGGCCCACCCAGTCTGCCCATTTGAACTTGTAAGTTCAGTTTGTTTTCCTAGAAGTCTGTTGTACCTTACCCCTGACCTCCAGAATTCTTTTATGTCTATCCCATGCATTCTTAAATCCTGTGATTGTTTCAGCCCCCACCACTTTCCTCTGGCATAGACAGTACACCTTACCCCATTCCACCTTTGCACATGGGAGGATTCTGCAACAGCCAGAGACAAAGATGTCAGTCAGGCATCTGCCTTTCCACACCTATTCCCACTCCACATGATAAGCTACAAGTTGGGCAGAACATGAGTGGGGTTGAGATGTAATGAGTGGGTTGCCCTGAGCGATAGTGCCAATACCCCTCACCACTTCTCTGAATGAGAGGAGTCCCCTTCCGCAAATCAATCTTTATTCTTTTCTCCACTCACCACCTTTCTGCTGATTATCCTCCTGTTTGCTTGCCTTACCAGTTGCTCCCCTCCCAAGACAGGACTATAGGCCATTAGGCCAGAGCAGATTTTCCTTGACCTCTCCTGTCTTCTCTTCAGACCACACCACCAGTCCAGCCAGCGTCCAGCACAGTCAAGAAGACACGACACGCGTTACTCACAGCTTGGCACTGAATGGGTCAGTTCTTTCTCTAGTAGACCATACTTCAAGTTCTCCCACAGTTCAATTGAAGCTAGAGAAGAGCAGCATACAGCCCCACTCTATCACCATGACAGTCAACAGGACATCACAGCTTGCTTGGTGCTGTACAGATGATATAGCACAGCAGCACACTTACTAGTCGGTCTCACCAGGCTTTCCCTGCTCTCTCTGTTGAGGATGTCTCCAACTACCCTGGCCATCAATGGTCCCATGCATGCACATTGTATTGCAGCTAACTCCAACCACTATTGAGACTGCTGAGGCAATGAGTTTTTTAGCAGCTGAGCCTGATACAACCTGAAAATAAAATACAGGAATTTGAAATTTTCAGAGGTAATTTCATATGGGGGGCTTGAACAACCAGGACACCCTTCTACCTATGCCAATGCAATCCACAACAGTTCAGACACATGCAATGCCTACACTTAAAGGCAGTCCTCCTAGTCCAGACAGCCCCCCGGCACACAAATGAACACCAACCACAACACCTTCCACTTCCTCTGCAAGCAGCAGGGATCCCTCACTCTCAAATGGTCAATCCTGTACAAGCAGCAGAGTTGGGGTCCGGGGCTCCAGTCGGACCTGCTGCTGTAATGGAGCTTGAGCCTGCTTGAATACAAAAGGACAGCTAAACTGAGTCCCCTTAATCCCTACAGATGGAGGGTTGCTGCACAGATGATTGTTACAGCCATTCAGGTACCACTGGGGATTTAAAACATGAGCTGGACTATGGCAGACAACCTGCCATCCACCTCCTCCTCATCCTACACTGACTGTGTGCAACACTTGCCCAGCTCCTCCTCTGCTATCATTGCCCACCAACAGTCAGTAGTGTTGGTGTGTGGCTGCCATTGGAGTGGTCAGTGAGTTCATTGACTTGTTACTAGCCCCCACAACCAATACTCTTTTTTTGACTGCCTTCTGTGTCTGGTTGCATTTGCCTGTTTTCAAACACCCAATAAACTTTTATTTCTAGTGTCTGCTTAGATACAGAATATTAAATATATCAAAATAAAATATAATTGCTTTGAAGAAGATAAAATCCTTTATTGTGGCTCGCCTTCAATGCATGGTTGGAGAACACTAAAATCTCATCTTGATTGTTTTACTTCCTTATTGCTAGTTTGTATTTTCAGGTTAAATGAAATATAATTGCTTTTTTTAGAAGATAGGAGCTTTTATTATGTTTTTCTGGGGCGTTTGATCCATGCACACTGAAGCGTTGAAGCAGTGAGATCACCACGATTTTGGCAGCCTTGCACCATTCCTCTGATCCTAAAAATATGTATTACAATGGTTGTATAATTGTAGGTCCATATTCAAATGGCTTTAATTCATCACTTATTTTCTTTATTTATTGTGATCTCAGATTATCACCTTTGAGAACAAACTCATTACATAGTTCCATGTCAGAATTATATTAACAGTGATTAAAAAATGACATTTAGGTAAACAGTAGAACCGTAAGTGCAGGCTAATAACAAATAGGAGTCTAAGTATAAATCTAAATATAAACAAGTAGACAAAGACAGTGGACTAACTCAACAGGCTATTATAAGCACAAAGAGTATCTGAGAGGGTTAAGGCAGTTTATGGGAGAGAGGACAACTCAGACTGGGGTGCCTGAAAGGCAGAGGGAGGTACTGCAGCAGACTGTGTTGTCAGGATGGAGGGCATTGTACAGGGATTATAACAGCCCAGGGTACCCACCCCAACTCAAGAAGTAGAGAAACATCAGCCCAAGAGGGTCTTGTCGAAGCTTTTTGGGGGGGTTGGGCTGAAGGCAGATGGAGAGGATTGTAAGAGAAAACAGGGGATTTGATGGAGGAAGGATTAAGACACAGGATGGGAGAGAAACAACAAGTGCAGGATACTAGGGGCCATGTGGTCACAAGGGAGTGCTGCCTAAACACAAGGTAAAACAGCAATTGAGGGGCTAAGGGAAGCAGTCACAGATGACATTAGCATTGAGATGTTTTCAGAGCTCACGTTTGAAGGGGCCAAATGCTATTATAGAGGAGATAGCAGGAGGAAGATTATTAATCCATTTGGGAGCACAGTGGGCAACAGCTCTTTGGCCAAGGGAGGTGCAACACCTAAGAATTTTAAAAACCATGCTATCTGAGCTTCTGGTGCAATGGCTGTATTCATAAGGAGTAAGGAGCTTCTGGACACCCTTTGACATATAGCTCAGACACATTTTCTTGGCTAGGAGGCACATTTGGAACCAGAGCTTACCTTTGAATTGGAGCCAGTTAGCCTGATCATATAGGTCACAAGTATGTGTCAGCCATGCACAGTCGGTTAAGAGCAGACAGGCTTTATTTAGAGTGGCTTTTATACAGTGGAGGTCTGTGTCCATAGCTGAGCTGTAGACTACTATGCCGTAGTCAACAAGAGAGACCACTGTACTCTAGATAGCAAGTTTTAGGGCCTCTGGAGTAAGACTTTGCTTATGTCTATGAAGCAAACCAATATGGATGTTCACAGCCTTTGCAACATTTTCAATGTGGTAGGCATATGACATAGTGCTGTCTAATATGACCCCCCAAATATCTGAAATACTGGACAAGTTCCAATGTAGTTCCAGACTCATTTGTTATATTGAGTGGGTGTGAACAATGTCTATTCTGGGGACTGGAAAACAGCAAGGTCTTGATTTTCTTATAGTTCATAAGAAGTTTTTGTTCTCTGAACCATCTTTCAACTGTAACAAAGCTGTCTTGGAGCTTGCATTCCAAGGTAAAGGGATCAGGGGTCACTTGTATAAAGGACTGCATCATCTGCATAGAGCAGAATCGGACAGCTACTGATGAGTGGGAGCCTGTATTGAAATAAACTGAATATAATAGGTCCCAGAATGGAGCCCTGGGGCACACTGGAGTGAACAGGTCTACTGTCAGATAAGACATTATCAATCCTAAGTTGTTGAGAGTGATTCATGAGGTAGCTCTTATAATTACACACTAAGAAGAATGGTCTTAATGAGTTCATTTAAGGTTTCATAATTTGACCTTTTGCAATTTTAATGACCTCCCAATCCTGGAGTCTTCAATTTATTTGTTTTATCTAAACATTTCTTTGCTCAGGTCATCAATAGTCCAATAAGATTCAGAATAAAATTACTTTAGAACAAAAACTGTAAAAACTTTGGGTCTGATTTTGCGCAAATATTAACTTCTTTACAAGTTGAAAAAGCATAGGAGATTAGTTGTACATACTTTTGTATTTCTCTGTACTTTTACTTCAGAAATTTGTAAAACAAATATGAAAAAATAACTCTCAACAGTCCAATAAGATTTAGAATAAAATAACGTTTGAACAAAACTGCATAAACTTTGGGTTTGATTTTGTGCAAATATTAACTCCTCTCTGAGTTGAAAATGCATAGGAGATTAGTTGTATATACTCTTCTATTTTCCACAATTTTACTTTGGAAATTTGTAAAAAAATATAAAAAAAAAAAAAATAACACTTGACCATTTGCCCAGGTCTTGACCTCCCATAAAGGGAATGGCTTAAAACATATTTAGGAGTTATTCAAGAGTTATCCACAGTCATGATTTAGTAAACTATACATTTAATGTGTTTTAAAAATAGAAGTTGTCAAAGAGGATATAATAAATGAAAAAATCAGTGTTGCAGCATAGATGCCTAAAAGTTTTACAGACAGCCATTGTTGTTTCTTCTCTGCCTTCCTTCTTCCTCCTATCTGGTAAGTGTCAGCTTCACAGGTAGATCTCATAGGATATTGCTGGCTAATACTTACTAAAATTAATTTTCTGCTTTTGTTCTGAAATGATTTAACATGATCCCATCCTGAAAATATCTAATGTGACCCCCAATAAGCAGATCGTTTTGTTTCAAGCTGGTAAGTACTAAAGAATTACACTGAAGTACTAGTTAGTCATGATGATCTACTGTTAAATTAGGCATGACAAGATGGTCTAGTCTCATTGCACTTAAAGTGGTGCAGTGCTTTAGAGAAACTAGGCTGTTATAAATTCAATAGGAGTTATGGCAAACAAATGTAAACATCTCTAAAAGTATACAAATTATGCATAACACTTCAGCATGAAAGTTTTTCAGGAGAAAACAACTTTTCAAATGAGCTTTTTCATTAAGCTGCACTAATTATATTTTTTTAACTATGGCCATCTGATTACCTGAATTTTCATTTTTCTTCACAATTTTCACCTTTTGGATGGCTATATTTAAAAAAATCTAATGAATTCAGATTAGTGACTACCCTCATTTGAAAGGTCATATTGTCCTGAATAACTTTCATCTCGGTTGTATGTTGGTAACTTGCATACTTTCTGAGATCTTTACATTTGTTTGGCATGACTCCTACTGCGTTCACTCAGAAAGAGAAAAAAAATGAGGTTGTTTGGAAGACCATATTTTACAAACTATAAAGAATTCAGATTAGTGACTACCCTCATAGGAAAGGTCTTTTAACCCTGAACAACTTTCATGCTGGCTGTTTTTGTGCACCTTGAACAGTTTTAATGAAATTTCTATTTGTTTGGAAAGTGTGCATATTTTGCTCTCAGAGAAAAGCAGCTTTGAGTTCTCTGTCCATCATTCTAAACAGAAAAAAGGGAGTATTTTTTAACTGCAAAAGGGATTTGCAGTGTTATGGAAGGATACACTGAAAACTATTTAAAAAATGTGTCCTAAACGGAGAACCGCTGTCCCATATGCTCAGAGATTTGTCACCTCAGGGCTCAGCTGCAGGAGGCATTGGGTGAGATCAGTATCCTGCAACACCACCTACAGGGAAACATTTCTTTTAGGAATGCACCTCCACATCACCAACACCAAACCAGCACACCTCTCCCCCAGAGAACGATCAGGCCTGGGGGATGGCAACTGGTTGCAGGAAAAGGAAGCAGCGCTTGGGCTACTCTTCCAAACCAACAAAGCATTCTAAACACAGCAAACAGGTACACACTTCTTGTGTCCACACCGTCCATAATGACAAAGAATGTCTTGGGCCAAAGGAATGCCAAATGTAACAGGATAGCAAAACAACATCATAAACAAAACCTCGGCAGGAAAAAATTCATAATCATAGGGGACCCCATAATTCGCAGTGTGGACCCCCTCCTGAGAAAAAAGAAATGTGCAGATGTGCAAGTCAGATGCCTCCCAGGAGCATCCACTTGGAGGGACATTGGCTGAATAGTCAACATAGTTAAAAAGAAAGAAGAGGGCTCAAACATCCTCGTTCACCTAGGGACCAATGACCTTTGTTAGCCGGTAGGTCAAGGAGGTTAAGGAGCACATTGCACAGCTCGGTGAGAAATTGGTTTCATTTTTGTCCAGCATTGCATTCTCTGAAATTCTGCCTGTTTGCGAAAAGGGGAAGAACAGGCAGAAAATCAGAGAGGAAGAGAAAAGTGAGCTCAATGCATGACTCAAGGACTGGTGCCACACAGGCGCACCACTTCATCAGAAACTGGGGCAACTTCTGAGAAAGGGAATTCTTCAAATTCGACACCCTCCACCTGACTAAAGATGGAGTCAGAGCACTGTGCCAGAAATTTGATGTCCACACAGGACATTTAAACCAGCAGGAGGGGAAATGACAGTAGTGCTAGGAGAAGCACACATAGAGTCTGATGTCTCTCCTCCCCGCCAGCTAGCACCAAATCTACACACTCCAGGATAACAAAAGCAGATAGCCGGGAAGATAAAACCCTTTTCAACTCTGGCATTGACCATCACAATGGAAAGGGAGGAACCATAATCAGGGAAAACTACAAAGGGATGAACAATAAGATCAAGGGAGGCATAACAAACAAAGTGACACAGGAAGAGTGGTCAGCACTATGCCTCAATGCATGCAGTCTGGCTAACAAGGTGACTGACCTCACTGCCACAATAGCTGAGGCAGGACTAGACTGGGTGGCCATGACCAAAACATGGTTCACAAATAATCGTGGTTGGGAGGTGACTACTTGTTTAAGAGAGATAGGACTGGGAAAAGTGGAGGGAGAGTAGCTATTTATGTTATGGATACCATCAATGCTACAGAAATGCAGCAGGCACTAGGGGAAACAGAGGATCTATGGATCACAATAGGGGCCAGAAGCCAGAAACCCAGTCGGGTAGGAATAATTTACAGACCCCCCAATCAGGAGGAAGTCAGAGATAAGGAAATTCTGGAAACCATCCTCCAGATGTCGGGCAAAGGGGGCATGGTGGTGGTGGGGGATTTCAATCTACCAGACATAGATTGGAATACCCACACAGTGGCATCACAGACAAGCAGGAAATTCCTAGTCACACTACAGGAAGCAGGTATAAGTCAACTAGTGACATCACCCACAAGAGGTAAAGCAGTTCTAAATCTGATATTCACAAATAACAATAGGGTTATGGGTGTCGAAGTAGGGAACCAACTGGGCAACAGTGATCACAACACAGTATGGTTCAAGGTAAAAAGGACTGTAGACTCCACACACTCCAAACTGAAGGTTCTTGACTTCAAGAGGGCAGACTTCACAAACATGAAGGCCTGCCTGAGAGACAAGCTTAGTAACTCAACAGAAGGAAGCATTGAGGAATATTGGACAAGGTTGAAGGATACAATAACCATGGTCACATAACAGTGTGCCCATAAGGTTAGTAAGAACAAAAGTAGGAAAAACCCACTATGGTTTTCCAAGGAAGTGGCAACCATGGTGCGAGAAAAGTGCATAGCCTTCAGAAAGTACAAGGAGTCAGGAAATGAGGCGGACAAAACAGAATATAAACAGAAACTAAAAGAGACAGGGAAAGTGATAAGAAATGCAAAGGTTCAAACAGAGGTTAGGATAGCTCAGGAAGTAAAAAAGGGTAATAAATTCTTCTACAGGTACATACATAAAAAAGGAAGACCAAAGGGGGCATTGTTAGAATCACAAAAAAAGGACAGACAAACCACTGAGCAAGACATGGAGGGCAATTAAAATGGTGCAGGGTCTGCACTGGAAGACATATGAAGAGCGACTAAAGGAGCTTAATATATATAGCCTCGAGGAAAGGAGGGAGAGGGGGGGACATGATAGAAACTTTCAAGTACCTCAAGGGAATCAACAAAGTCCAAAAAGGTAGCATCTTTCAAAAAAAGAGGTATGCAAGAACAAGGGGCACAATTTGAAGATGGGGGTGCAGCTCAGAGGTAATGTAAGGAAGGATTTTTCAAGAGGAGTTTGTGGAGTCCAAAACAGTGGTTTAATTCAAGCATGCATGGGACAGTCATAAGGCAATTCTAGGGGGTTGGGGTAGAAAGAAGTAGGCTGCTGGTTAACTAGGATCTGCAGCTTATCCATTAGGTAGGGAAATGGGCAGACTGGGTGGGCCAAGCGGTCCTTATCTGCCATCAAATTCTATGTTTCTATGTTATGTTTCTATGGAGAAGGCAAAAGCACTCAGTGAGTACCTAAGTCTTCACACAGGAAGCAAACAGTAATGGACCAACAATAGGCATAAAGAAATGTCCTTCTGAAGGAATAGACATGGGTCCCTTCACAGAGGAAAGGGTCCTGGAGGAAATAGACAAGTTTTTTTTTTTCGAACTCTATTCCCCCCAACCTTATGCCCCACCGAACTCTCTCCATCGACTTACCAGTCCACTGACTCTACCTCCCTGCGTGACTTGACTCGTCTCCACTCCCCAGCACCAGACATCCCCTGGGTCTACCCTCTGGGGAAGGGATGCCCCCACCCAGGGTGCTCTTTCTCATAGCATTGAGCACCGGGCCGAGGAGCGGAAGAGAGGATAGAGCCGCATCTCACTTCTGGGAGTGTGGTCCTTGGGTGGGAGGTGCCTTCACCTATTGGAAGGATGAGGGGAGGGGAGGGTATTTTAAGTAGGTAGTCCCTCTGTGGAGCCCGTCTGTCAAGGCAACATACTGCCATGGCTCAAACCCCAGGCATACACCATGACGCTACTTTGGGCTACCTCCAGCCACCACCAGAGGTCGCGCTTTGAGCAGCCGCAACCCCATCCCTCTCCAGGAAGACAGAACAGTCCTCTGGATACTCAATCTCTTCCCTCCCCTGCTGCTCTTGGTGCTCCGGGCCTGTTCCTGAACTCGGGTCACCTGCATGGCGCAAGGTGTGGCATCCAGCGCCTCAACCCTCAGCGCCACCGGGCCAGCATAGACAAGTTAAAGGTAGATGCAGCTATGGGGCCAGATGGGATACACCCAAGAATACTAAAAGAACTAGGGAGGAAAGTGGCAGCCCCCTTAGCAGTGCTCTTCAATAAATCATTAAGGAATGAGGAGGTGCCAGAAGATTGGAAGAGTGCAACAGCAGTACCACTGCACAAGAGTGGAAGCAAGGAACAGCCAGATAACTACCGTCTGGTTAGTGTAACATCAGTCATGGGAAAACTGATGGAGTCCCTGCTGAGGAAAGAATCATAGCTTTTTTGGAGCAAAGTGGTCAACTCAACAAAGGTCAACATGGTTTCATGGCAGGGTGGTCCTGCCAGACAACCTGGTTGATTTTTTCAATTGGGCCACCAAATCAGTGAATCAGGGTGGGGCAGTGGATGTTGTTTACCTGGACTTTAGCAAAGCTTTTGACTCTGTTCTGCACAGGAGACTAGTGAAAAAACTGGAGAACATGTGAATTGGGCCTGAAGTAACAAACTGGGTCAGAAACTGGTTACATGGGAGAACTCAGAGAGTATTAGTAAATGGCACTCAGGCTGTGGAAAGAGGGTGACTAGCGGGGTCCCAGAGGGCTCGTTTCTGGGGCCAGTCCTGTTTAACATATTCATCAGTGACATTTCAGATTAACTGGAGGGAAAGGTTTGCCTGGTTGTAAATGACACCAAATTAGCAACACAGAAGACACAACAGAGGGACAGCAAAGCATGGAAACTGATCTCCGAAAACTGGAGGAGTGGTCCAAGACCTGGCAATTGAAATTCAATGCCAAAAAATGCAAGGACATGCACCTGGGAAAGCATAACCCAGGGAAACTGTACTCAATGGGAAGGGAGCAGCTGGTGGCTACCAGTGGGTGCGAGACCTAGGGGTGATCATATCAGATGATCTCACAGTCAGTAGACAATGTGAAAAGGCAGCACTAAAGATTAGCAGTATCCTGGGATGCAAAGGGAAGGGCATTATCAGCAGAAGGCATGAAGTAATCATGCTCCTGTATTGGTCCCTGGTCAGGCCTTACCTGTAGTAATATGTCCAATTCTGGAGGCCACACCTCAGGAAAAACATAGATAGGCTGGAGATGGTACAAAGAAGAGCAACAAAGATGGTGCAGGGCTTGCATCAGAAAACGTACGAGGCAAGACTGGATGACCTCAAAATATACTCCCTAGAACAATGAAGGAATCATGGGGACATGACAGAAACATTCAAATACCTTAAAGCCAACAACAGGGTGCACGTGCAGAACACCTTTCAGGTAAAGGACTATAGCAGGACTAGAGGGCACAACCTTTGACTTAAGGGAGGAAAGTTCAGAAGCAATACAAGGAAATTATTCTTCACAGAGTGCATTCGGGAACCATGAAATAGAGTACCGGGGGGTGGGAGTCAAGACAGTGGGGGAATTCAAGTGACATGGGACAGACGCTGTGGGATACACAAGCAGGCAGCTATGTATGGTGGTAGGAAGCCAAGGGCAGACTTCATGGATCTCACGGTCCCCATCTGTCAGCAACTTCTCTATTTCTATGTTTCATGGAAAACCCTTTTCAAGCTAAAGTGATATGGCTGTAGGCTCCACCCACAGCCAAAAAAAGGGGAGTACATGTAGGGGTGCATTACAAAGAATTAACTGTTTGCACTATAAGGTTAGGAAAATATTGTCACCAAAGTTAAACTCCCAGTCCTTGAGGTATGGAAGCATAGTTTATAGGAATGCTGATAAAACTACCCTTCAAAATCTAAATGTGCTTTATAACATATTGACCAGTTTATTTTTCTCATGTGTCCTTTTTAAGATGATAGTAAACAATTTTTTTACACCTTTTCATGTCCTCCTTCTGCCCTTTTAATGTACAGTATATCCAATTATTCTGATATGTTTTTGGCCTTTTTTGTTGAATTAATAATCTAATTTTGTTGCCTTTGTAACTGTCCTTACTCCCTCTTTCCTTAGTGGTTGCCGATCTCTCTTTTCATACTGCCAGAACATTCTATGACATCAATAACACCATTCCAGGTAATTCAGGTTCCACATCAAGATAGCAACTCTCAAACGTCGAGAAGTAGAAATGCTATGAAATCACAGCGTGTGCCATATTGGTGAACTTTTCCCCACACCCTCCTTTAACAGACATCCCAGTACAATGTATTTAAAGTTAAAGTGGGACACTGTAGAAGTAAGAAGAGAGAAGCTGTGGTTAGCCTTACTTTTTAAGGCAAACAAATCACTGCTGACATCCTTAGTAGTATTTGATTATTCATCCCCGTACTTCTTCAGTGAGGGAAGTTCATTATCAAAGACAGAAAGTCCCGAAGGTCAACAACAAACAACTGTTTTATGTCTCTTCTGGTTAAAACAGCCCAAAGCTGAAACAAACCTGTTCCTTCAACCAATTAGTTAAACTCATTAAAGCAATTTCAAGAAGCACTGAAATAAGGACTTGTCACTGTATTTCTGTTTGAAGTAGGAATATTGTAATTTATTATTGATGTGTTTTAATCTTGCTGTGCCTCTGTGTGTTGTTAATCTTCACTAACAGGCCAACATTAAAAATAAGACAATTATAGCTCTAATGGTCAAATCATATAGAAAAATAAAGATTTTACCTGCCTACCATATAAGAAAGTTGGAAGACAAAAATAAAATGTTCTTAATGACCAGGATTTTAAAACAAGTCAATTATGTAGAGTATGGAAGCTGTGTTACTAGTGACACTGATTATGTTGGTTCATATTTCACCAATATAAAGGAAAATTGAAAAACATAATATATTTAAAAATAACTGGCCTGAGATGCCCTTTGTTTCTGGTGTTTCATCTTACCTCTGGATCCAATGGAAAACATGCACATCATTACCAAATCTGTAGTAGTAGTAGTTTATTCATTAAGTGTCCAATTCCAGGGGCTCTTGAGCGCTGCACATTATAAAACATAAAATTCAAACAGTCAGTGAATACATATAACTTAAAAATGTGCAGATCAGTAAGCAAGCAGGTAACCTAAATCAGCAGGGTTAATTACAGTCAAAAGCTTGCCTAAAAAGATAGGTCTTTAGGCACAACTGAAGGCCCTCCACCAAGTAAGACCTTCCTCAGAGATCTGAGGATAGAGTTCCATAAGGCCGGACCAGCCACCAGTATGTTGCAATGTACCTCTGTTTGAAGATCATCTATTTCACTATTGATGTGCTTCTTCTGTACTATAGATGTGTCCCCTGCTGGTATGCCCCACGTACAGTGACACCAACACAGTGAATTACAACCCTGTCAGCAAAATCAACACTTTGCCGACAGGTTGCTGTGCCCGTGACAAGGGCACAATGTCTCCCAGTCCTGCACCCCTGCCCTGAATCAACTCCAACTGGAGTTGATAATCCTAAAGATGGGGGGGGGCAGAGCCCCCTGCATGGGGGGTTTGGGGGTGAAGCCCCCGATTAAAAAAAAAATGGTCCGGGAGACACACAGGAATCATGTTAACCGCAACTTTCAGTTGACATGATTCCTGTTGGTGAGATGCCAGTTGACAAATGGATTGTCGAACCGGCATCATTGCGCCGTCACCTGCCATGTTAGTACCCTTTTCAGAGACTCGCTGTACATATTTCTTCATAACAGAAGTGGAATCACAGGGAAACACATAATATGGTATGTAAATGTGAGGAGAAACAAGGAAGACATTGTAACCACCCCAGTGTTTAGGGTTTACCAGTCAATGGCTGTCAGGGCAGCTATATTGAATATGAATGGAACTGATTGTCAGGCAGTAATAAGACAATACAGTGATGTGATATCATTGCATTAACTGGAAACACTGAAGTTAACAGCATTTGACATCTACAATACTGTATGATTAAAAGTAAACCATCTGAAAGGAGCAGTATTTGTTAATCACCGAGTATTTTTTTGTTTGTTTTTAAGCTATGATGGTATTCTGGTGAAAACATCAATGCACCACTTTTTTTTTATTTTGTTTCATTCCTGAATGAAGATATGTGATTTTGAAGTTTTTAAAAGATCCTGCCTCCGTCCCATCCCCCCCAAAAAACAATTTAATATATTTGTGCCATTTTGTGCTGTTTACCATCATTTTTATTTCACATAAAACCGTTTAGGCAGGACCTATTTTCAGAAACATGTGGTAACACCATCCTAATAAATCTACAGTATAAATATAGTATCTATACTCATCAGGCAACCTCAGTGGGAGAGGTTTCTAAAAGTTTTGAGTTGAGGCCATCTTTAATGACATAAGTCATTAATTACAAAATTAGCTATGCACATTGATTTAGACATATCTCAGAACATTAAAAATACACTGAGAATAATCAAAGGATTTCAGAAATACATGTTTGCTGAAATCTTTCTCATATATCGGCCACGTGGATATGGGAGTGAATTCATGCAGGTACTAGAGAATTTTATGGCCGGCTTGTTGGTGAAGTCAGCAAGACTTCTTGCTCTGGCTGACTTCAGTGCTTAAGTTGAGGGTGAAACCTCTCTGTTTGGAATGTAGTTCTTCCTAATGATGATGTCACTTTGCTTAGTAAGGCAGTTGCCTCCAGTATTCATCAGCATGGCCATGCCTTGGACCTGGTTTTCTCATTGGATCTTGGCATTCAAAATGTCAAGGTTAATATGGTCATTTGGTCAGATCACCACACCATACAGTTTCTTTGCGGGGCTCCCCATTTTACTGCTCCTGTGGAGATGGTCAGCTTATGCCATTTTCATAGTTTGGAGCCTCAGAGCATCTTGGCGGCACTGAACATCTCGAGCATGGAAATGGCTTGTGTGATATGAGCTGAAGGGGCCATGGAGGGCTAAAGTGCAGCTCTTATGGCAGTATTTGACTCCCTAGCACCTCTCCATGTCTGTCCCTTGATTTCTCCATGTAGGTCACCTTGGTCTATGAAGGGTGAAGACAAATAATAAATAATAATAATAATTTTATTTATATAGCACCTTTCAACATATCAAGGTGCTGAACAATTTGACAGTTCAAACAACAACATACACAAACATATACATAAAATCGGCATACCACAAGATAAATATATAATAATAAAAACCAAAGCATTAATAAATAACTAATTATCTAAAAAGCCATGCTCCATAAGTAGGTTTTCAGCTCTTTTTAAAGAGTTCCACGGAGATGCACGTAGCCGATATGGTAGAGAGTTCCAAAGAGTGGGTGCAGCATATGAAAATGCTCTGTTGCCAGAAGATTTCAAACTCACTCTTGGGATCTCTAACAACCCCATGTCGGCCGAGCAGATGATGATCGGTCAGGCAGTAAGGCACTAGGAGGTCTTTCAGATAGGCTGGACCCTGGTCGTGAAGGGCTTTGAAAGTCAGCAAAATGACTTTAAAGGTGCTCCGCCACTGCACAGGCAGCCAGTGCAGTTCGCGCAGCACGGGAGTGATGTGACAGAAACGACTTGTCCCAGTCAGAACCCGGGCTGCAGCGTTCTGCACCAGCTGTAGGCAACGGATTTCAACCCCAAAAAGCCCAAAGTACAGGGCGTTGCAATAGTCTAAGCGTGAAGATACAAAAGCATGAACCAAAGTAGGCAGGGAGTCAGACGGAACAAGATGCTTCACCCTGGCAATGTTCCTGAGATGATAAAAGGAAGTCTTGACAACAGCTGACACCTGACACAAAGGGCAGAGTTTGGAGTGTAGATGGTGATGGTCCAAGTTGGAGGAGGATAAATTGGTGCTGCACACTCACTACAATGAGAATCAGTGGGTAATCACCCTGAAAAAGTCAGTGTTCCTGTCATGGGTGATTGCTGCCAGAAGGAATCAACCTGCTCAGCTTTTCAGTACTGCAGGTAGATTATTAAATCCAGTCTGTCTTCAGTCCTGTGTTGACTTTTCAACAGATGAATATGATAAGTTTAAATGACTCTTTCAGGACAAGATATCCTCTCTTCCCACCCGGATATCCTCTAGCGGCCCCTTATGGGCTGGTGGTGTACAGTCTTTGATGAATAGTGACAGTCCATCAATGTGGACAGATTTCAAGCCAATGTTAGTGGATGATGTCCTCCAGGTAAGTTCTGGTCTGCACCCAACCTACTGTTTATTGGACCCTGGGCTCGCCCAGTTTCTTTTAGACTGCTGGGGTAAGCTCAGTCTGATTTTTGTGGAAAATGTTTGGTGTTCATTTGTGAAACAGATTTTCCCTCTGCCTTGAAATGGGCATTGGTGAGGCCCCTCCTTAAGAAACCATCTTGACCTTGGTGATCTTTTGAACTACTGGCCCATCTTGAACCTTCCCTTTATAGAGAAACTTGACTGAGAAGGCAGTTGTAGTGCAGCTGTAACAACAACTGGAGAAATATGACATCTATTAACCATTCCAGTCCATTTCAGGCTTCATCATAGTACTGAAACTGCATTGGTCAATGAGAACCATGATCTCTTCTTGGGAAAGGATATTAGGCATTGCTCCATCCTTGTCCTGCTTGAACTGTCTTCAGCTTTTGATACAGTGGATCATGGAGTGCTGTTGACCTATCTGAGGCATTATGTTGGGCTCACAGGTATGGTGTTGTGATGGTTTGAGTCCTACCTATCTGGCAGGGTGCAGCATGTTGCACTGAGTTGTCCAACCTGAGTGATACTGCACTCTGCTGTGGTGTGCCTCAGGTGTCAATTTTAGCTCTCATATTGTTCACCATGTACATGCTGCCATTGGGGGAGATCATTATATGCCATGACTTGGGTTTCATTGCTATGCTGATGATACACAATTATATGAGTCTTGGGTGCCTGATGATGATATTGCTGTCATGGAACTGATGAAGTGCCTTAGGAAAATCCAGGACTGGATGGTGGACAGTTGGCTCAGACTGAATCCACTGAAGGTGAAGGTGTTACTAACAGAGCCAGATCAGTCTGGTTCAGCAATGATAAAATGGTGGCACCACCCTTCCCTCTTTGTATTGCATAATGCTGAGATCCTCAGATAGAGTGAGGAATTTTGGGGTCATTGTGGATGCTAAGTTGACTTTAGAATATTGGGTGTCAGCTGTTGTCTGCAATGGATTTTACCATCTCTGGAACACCTCCCAGATCAAACACTTTCTGGAATTGACGGATCTGGCAACTCTGGTGAATGCACTGCTAAAACCTAGTCTGGATTAGTGAAATGCTATATACTTTGAGTTATCCACAAGGTTGCGGGTTTGCTTGCAGCTGGTCCAGAATACAGCAACCTGGCTGATTGCTGGGACTTCCCAGATTGAGCAAATAATGCCAGTTCTCCACATTCTACTCTGGTTGTTGGTGCAGTGGCACATCAACTTCAAGGTGTGCTTGTTAACCTACAAGGCTGTGCACGGTCTGGGTCAGGGCTATCTCAAAGACCTCCTGACACCTTACGTTCTGGTCATCCCCTCTGGTTAGTGGATGTGAATCTCTTGCTAATTTTCAGATTCCATTTGTAGTCTTAGTGCTGTAGTGCTGTTCTACCCCATGACTTTTTCGAAAACAGGGCCTACTCCCCAAATACCTCAGCCCCTCAGTCTAACCATCCCCTCTTCTACTTCAGGAAGGTAAGGCTGAATGAAGCTCGCTGCTATATTACTGCAGCTATCTCTAAATCTAGATCTAGTAGTGACACCCTGGACTTAAGCTTCTGTTGCTCACCCTCGATGAGGTAATTCATCCATTAACAAAAATCCTAAACCTCTCTATCAGCTGTGTAAAATTCCTGGACCTATGGAAAACAGCCACCGTGACACCCGTCCATAAAAGTGGGGACAAGACGATTCACTCAAATTATTGCCCTATCTCCATACTGCCCCCACTCTCAAAGGCACTTGAGCGCATCGTGGCTGATCAACTTACCGACCACTTGGATAAATACAATATACCTTGTCCACAACAACACGGCTTCCAGAAAGGTCACAGCACCACCACAGCCCTTCTTGAGTTCACTGGAGCTTTGCACAAATTCCTTGACAACGGCCTTCTGACAGGGGCCGTTTTCTTCGACCTCTCCAAGACCTTCGATACAGTACACCATGGACTACTAATACACCAACTACTGAATGCCAGGCTATCACCTGACTCTTCTCTCTGGTTTAAAAGCTACTTAGAAAACCGGTCACAGAGAGTAAAAATTGCGGACGCTCTTTCTAACACCCTGCCTGTTCACTCGGGTGTCCCACAGGGATCCATACTGGGACCCCTCCTTTTTAGCCTTTTCTTAAACTCCCTCCCTTACCACTGCTCTGAGCAGATCATACTACATGCTGATGATGCTGTTGTATTCTCCACCCACAAAGACCCTGCAACTCTTCAACACAACCTTCAACTTGGTTTCAGTTCTGTAGAGACATGGTTTTTAATCATAAATTGGTCCTCAATGACAAGAAAACCAAATCTATGCTCTTCTGCAGCTCTCATAACCCACACAAGCTACACCACTTGGCTATCTCCACCACCCAGGGGAACACTCTAGATCAGGTGGTGTCCTTCAAATACTTAAGGATACAGCTTGACCCTAATCTCTCCTATGGACTTCATGTAGATAATGTAGCTAGAGCTGCTAATACATGGCTTGGTCTCCTCTACAAACACAGACCACACCTCATGCCAGAAGCTTTGAAGGTTGCAGTCCTGAGCTCTGTGATCTCTGTAATAGACTATGGTCTCATCATTTATGGCTTGGCCACAACCACAACCCTTAGATGCCTCTCAACTGCCTTAAATAAAGCATGTCAGCTCATCACTGGTGCTCACCGTCTCACCCACACATGTGACCTGTACACTCAGACCGGCTGGCTCCAACTATCAAACCGCATAAAGTTTCTCACCTGCTCCATGGTCAAAAAAATCTGCCTTGGCCTTGCACCTTCTGGGGTCTCAACTTTGTTACAACACCGAATTAACAAATGGTGCCTTAGGAGATCCACGCTACAGCTACTGAAAGTCCCCCACTGTCACACTTCACAGGGACAACGCTCTTTTGCTTATCAAGCACCACTGTGGTTCAATGGCCTCAGCCCAACCATCTCCTCTGCCCCAACTATTGGTATGTTTCAAACTAGGCTCCAGGACTATATCACTACCAGCAGCTCCTTTGACTGCCCAACTTAACCTTGTTTCTCCACTTCCCTTTCTGCTCTAGTTGTACCCCCCTCCCTCCTCACTTGGATTCTACCCTCACATCTTGGTATACCCAATGCTGCACTTTTTACCCTCTCGCCACCCTTCCAACATTTCTTCTCCCCCCCAACCTCTTCCCTCTCCCTATGACTCTGGCACTTCTTATCTGTTGTCTATTTTCTCTGACAAATGCCACTGGCTGCCTTGTTAGAATGCTACCCTTGAACTGTATTAATCTGTACTCTGTTTGCAATGTCCACATTGTTGTAATGCCTGTCTTGATGTACCCCATAATTTGTATTTCTCTGACATGGAACCTTTGTAAAAGAGCCATGGCTCAAAGGTATTTGTAATCCTAGACTTGATAAATAAATAAAAAAGTCTTTGGATGATAAGGTGTTTGCCATGGTCACATTGATCTTACGAACATACGAACATACGAAATTTGCCAGCAGATAAAGGCCTAGAGGTCTATCAAGTCTGCTCGAATGTGCAGCTAGCACCCCTTATTCTGCAGCTGCCCCTTCCTTCCATCCTTCCCCTTCATTAACCCTCCCCCTTGTCCTGTCCCATCCTCGTTTGAAGCAGCCCACTGTTCTACTGCATACCACTTCTGCAGGTAGCGCATTCCACCCAGCCACCACCCTCTCTGTAAAAAAGTGTCTCCTCATCTCCCTCCTGAACCTTCCTCGCTCCAGTCTCATATCATGGCCCCTGGTGGCCCTCCCCTCCCTTACTTTGAACAGCCCCTCTGTACCCGTCTTGTTTATTCCTTTCATGTATTTAAAGGTTTCAATCATGTCCCTGTCTCTCCTCTCCTCCAGTGAGTACATGTTCAACTCCTTCAACCTCCTCTCATATGATAAGTCCCCAGACCCTTGATCATCTTTGTCGCCTCGCTTCTGCACTCCTCCAGTAACTTAATGTCCCTTTTCAGATACTGACGCCAGAACTGCACGCAGTACTCCAGGTGTGGTCTAACTAATGACCCATACAGTGGCAGAATCACCTCCTCCTCCTTGAGGATATACCCCTTGCAATACAACCCAGCATTTTGTTGGCCTTTGCAACTGCCTTCCTACACTGTGCCGAGTTGTTCATTGACCCTGTGATGAGCACACCCAGATCCTTCTCCTCCTCTGTCTGGGCTAGCTGCACTCCCCTAGCTGGTAAGTCCTCCTTGGTTCTTCATCCCAAAATGCATCACCTTGCACTTTTGGCATTAAAGCCCAGTTGCCAGGTGTCTGACCAGGTTTCAAGCTTTGCCAGATCATCCTGCAACCCTGCCATCCCCCTAGGTCATCCACCACCGCCAACCTTGGTATCATCAGCAAACAGACTGATCTTGCTCTTGATGTCCCATGATATGTCTGCAATGAATATCCCAAACAACACTGGTCCCAACACCGACCTGTGGGACACCACTCGTCACTGCCCTTGGGTGTGAGGAGCTCCCACCCACCACCACCCTCTGTTGCCTTCCTGCAGCCAGTTTCCTACCCATCTCACCAGCATTGCACCTGCCCTGTGCCTACTAACTTCCTTCCCAGCCTTCCATGTGGCACTGAGTCAGATGCCTTACTGAAGTCCAGATACAGGACATCCACTGCATGTCCCCGTCCAGTTGCCTAGTTACCCAGTCATAGAACCCGACCAGGTTGGTTTGGCAGGATCGGCCACGTGTGAAGCCATGCTGTCTGCTGTCCTGTAGTCCTTTGGCCTCTAAGAGGGCCACCAGCCTCTCCTTCAGGATAGTCTCCATTAGCTTACCCACGATGGATGTGAGGCTCACTGGTCTGTAGTTTCCCGGTTCATCCTTGGGGCCACTCTTGTGGAGGGGCACCACATGAGCCATCCTCCAGTCCTGAGGTACACACCCCGAATGTAGTGAGGCATTAAATAGGTCTGCCAAAGGTCCTGCAAGGACCTCTGCCAGCTCCTTCAGTACCCTGGGGTGGATGCCATCTGGGCCTGGTGCCTTGTCCACCTCAGTGCCTTCAAACCCTCTCGAACTCTGTCCTCCATGATTTCCCATCTGTCACCACTTCCCCCTGCGTCTGCCATTTCACCCATCTTGGGTGTCACCCCCTCTTCTCTTTAGTAAATACTGAGCAGAAGTACTCATTTAGTGCTTCCTCTATCATACCCTGCTTCCACCCAACCCCCTCCTTCCTAATCCTTACTATGTGGTCCTTACAGCTCCTTTTCTCCCTGATGTACTTAAAGAAGTCCTCTCCCCTTCTTAATGCCTTGTGCCAGCCTGAGTTCAGTAGATGCTTTGGCTCCCTTACTGTCCTTGTCACCTCCTTCGATTCTGTCAAGTACTCTCTCTGTCCTCCCCATCCCTGTTTTCTTGTATTTCCTAAAGGCAGCTCTTTTCTTCCTTACCTTTTCCATGACCTCCTTGCTCAACCAGCTCGGTTTCTTAGCTCTAGCCTTCTTGCTCTGGGCTTTGCAGCAGGTTTTGGTTGCCTCCACTATCCCCAACTTTATGAGCTCCCATCTCTGGTTAGTATCCATACTAGATTGAATTCTGGCCAGGTACCCTTTACCACTTCCCCATCCTCCCAAAGTCAGCCCTCCTGAAGTCCAGCACTCTTGTGCCAGATTCCACTCCTTCCTTGCCCATATCCAATGTGAGCCATACTGAGTGGTGGTCACTCTGACAGCGTTCCTCCACTGTAAGTTCTCTCACAAAGTCCCCATTTGCCAGCACAAGGTCAAGGGTATTCCTAACCTGGTTGGTTCACTGACCATTGCAGCAGGAAGCTGTCCTGGAAGGCATCCAGCAGTACCTGCTCCTTCTGTTCCTGGTTGTTGGGGTGCTCCAGTCCACTTCTGGCATGTTGAAGTCCCCACAATCACCACATACCCTTCTCGCAGGTCCTCCTGATCTGTCCCGCTAGTTCCCTGTCTAACTCCTCCATCTGAGATGGTGGCCTGTACACCACTCCCATTCTAAGACTCCTATTCTTGGAATCCTGGATTTGCACCCAAAGTGACTCTGTACTGCCCTCCTCCCCTTCCTCCCTTACCCACTTGTGGAACAGCCTGCCCTGGGAAGTGAGAGATTCACCATCCCTGTCCATCTTCAAATCACATTTGAAGACTCATCTATTTTTGCTGAGCTTTGGCTATTGTTCTACAGTATAAATTATGTGATTATTGTTTTTGTTGTTATTTTATGAGTGTTTTTTATTGGATTAATTTGTTTTATTGTTATGCACCAAGGCACCCAGGAATTGGAACCACATAAATAAAATTGCCTTGCCTTGACTTGTCATGAACATTTTTGAAAACTAACAAATAGTGCTGCTTTAAACAAATATTCTGGAAATGTGTAAAACAGCAGACCACAACCTCACTTTAATGACCTCCAAGGGTAACTCTTGCATCTATGCTTTTGAAACGAAGTTCTTTTATATTAAATTGTTTTCCTATTTTGGGCTCTCCACAATAACTCAAATATTTGACATCATGCAGCCAGTCATTTCTCCTTCTGTGCTCAGGCTACAGACATGGCACACTAATGAGACATAACAAGGACAAAACACATGTCTGTGGCCTGCTGTTTGCAGCCTTTGCAGATTGTTAGGAAGGCCTTGTAGCCATATACAGTCCCGATTAGAGATGTTACAAAGGTATAGTTCATTGGCAAAGTTTAGGTGAAGTGTACCACTTTGTAAAGTATTTTTCAAAATGAGCACTTCGCACATCACAGAAAATTCACATTCCACTGAAATTATTTTGATGGAAAAGTTATTCCATAGAAAAATATTCAGCGGAATGTGAACTTGTCCACATAAAGTGCAACTTCACAAAACAAATAAATTTCACGAACTGGAGAAAACTTCATAAATTTTCCATGATGCAAAGTTTCTACATTTCACACCTCTCTAGTTCAGATTAAAGCTGAACCAATCTAAATTCCTTCCTGGTGATTGGTGTACTAACCATGATATGGTACTTTGCATTAAGGAGGTAGGTGTTATTTCTTTGAAATCTGAATTTATTGCCCTTCAGGGTAACTTATGTTTCGGTTCTGATGTTAATATGGCTATCCAGTCCAGTCCAGGGGTCCAGTTGACTTTGATTTCTGTGATTTGTCATGTTTTGATATGCTGCACTACTGCTTCTCCTAACCAGGAACTCCCTGTAAAGGAACACTGCACAATGGAGTTTTTTTTCTGGAAAAATAAATAAATACAGTACAATGTAATACGATATGATAGGATATGATACAATACAATATGTTACGATAGGATAAGATACAACACAAATACAAATTTTCCCAAACAGGCGAACATAACTCTGACTTATGAAACAGAGAAAAGAATATTAAAATATGTTATTAAGTAAAGCACAAGATGCCACATACTGTAATGATAGAAACCATGAAACATCTGTTTGTGAAAACAGACACAGAAGCAAATGGTTTGATACCTTTCATTGGATCAACATAGATATTACAAAAAGAACAAAGTGCCTAAGCTTTCGGACCTACCAAGTCCTTCTTTGGAAGCTTCTGAAGAAGGACTTGGTTGGTCTGAAAGCTTAGGCACTTTGTTATTTTTGTAACATCTATGTTGGTCCAATAAAAGGTATCAAACCATTTGCTTCTGGATCTGTTCTTACAAGGACAAATACGGCAACTGAACTAAATCATTTTGTGAAAAGTAACATGAGATCTTTAGCTTCCACTTGGACTGCAACCACAGATGAGCAAAACAGGCCATGGCATAACATCTCATTTAAAGAAAGCTACTTCCAGCAACACAGCACCATTCTAGTATTACACTGAGGTGCTTGGTCTCAGCAAATAATATTTAAGGAATATGACAGAGTAGAATGGATATTATGCTAAGAGAAAAACCACAAGGGAGTATGCTTTCATATACTGTAGCATAATACCTAAACTCTGGATCATCTTATTCCCCTTATAACAGTTTGTAATGATCAATACATCAGTGTGTTTTGATGCCAACTTCAGTCAGTTCATGGGGTTTGTATATTGGTGCAGTTGCCATATCAGTTCCACCCTATTGTGATAATGGCACCATCTTGCTTGCTCTTTCCTGCTTCCTTTTCATGCTGATATTTTTCAAGTCAGTGAAGGATAAGGCTTGAGCTTCACTCTTGGGGTTTATGGATTATCACGCACCTCGGGTGTGTGATATTACTCATAACCCACACCTGTGTGGGCATTATTCTCTATATATCTACCTTCTTTATACTGGCCACCACTAATCCCCTTGAGAAGTCAGCTTGTTCCCTTGAGCAGATGTAATCAGGTGTTAATCATTGATTACAATTGTGTGTTTGCAGAGCTTGAACAAAGAAGTTCCCTCTCCCAGTTCTCTCCCCCTTCATCTCTGTTACAGTAGTCAGTAAAAGTCAATAGGCGCTAACCCTACATTAGAGATATGTGAAATTCTGAAATTTTGTTATGCAAAATATTTCACAAAATTTGTGCATTTCTCAAAATATTTTGAGGGTGCAAAGTGCACCCCTCCGAGTGGGAGAAATGTTGCTGTTTTGGGTGAAATTGCACATTTTCCATGGCAAAATTTTGCAACCAGTTAAAAATTTCACACAATGGCAGAATTTCACGAAATGTTTTGCTCATCAAAATTGCTGATTTCATGGCAATTTCACTGGCAAAATGTAATTTTTCAGCATCTCTTCCCTACATGCTTTTTTTACATTGTTAGCAGAAAGAAGCATTGGAGCATGTCAATTATGGTCAGACAGCAGGTAAGCCAAAAGCTGAAAATTCTCATCTGTTTGCTACCTGTATTTTTGTCCACTGTTTTTGGGTATCAGGTTTGTTGGTTGGGTGGGGATTAAAGCTGTGGGAAATTTAGGATGAAAATAAGCTAGTGAGTGGGCAGCTGATTAAAAAAAAAAAGATTAGACTACCAGTAAATTGAAAGCTGAAGATTCTCATCCCTTTGCTATTCTGATCTCAGTATCCTCCATTGTCACAGACACTGATACTATTCTATTTCTTGTTTTAGAACACTAACTACTACTCTACCTGATACTAAGAATGGGCTTGGAGACAGGAGACAGAAACTATGTGTGAATGAAAAGAGAGAGAGAGAGAGAGAGAGAGAGGGAGGGGGAGAGAAACCCAGAACTTTTCCCAACTTGCTTTTCTTTTTTGAACCAATGCAAATACAAAACACAGACTGGGAGCAAAGGCAGAAACTGCATGCTAGTGAGTACTTCACCCCATCAAATAAAATAAATACTGTAAATGCTGATAGGACATTTACATACAAACTGTATTAAAAAGCAGCTGATGCCTTTGGAAAAAACTTGGAAAACACAATATTTAGACACAATTTCTCCTCTCTGTTATTAATTACTGAAGAAATCCTCTCAAAAACAAGACCTTTATCCGTTAGAGTTCAACTGCTTCTACAGCTTATTCCAGATGTGAAATCAAAATACCGTGTTGTGACATCATAGTCTGTTGCCAAGGGAACAACTGTGATGTCACAATCAGAGTAATATGATATCAGTTTGGGAAGAAGCAATAGAAGTTGATGAACCCCCAAGGAGCAACTATCTTGTTTTAATGTATATGATCTCAGTAATAAATAATGGGCATAAGAAATACAGAGCTAATGAGAAATATAAGCTGCATTCTGTCCATATATTATGTTTTTCACAGTTCTTCCTGAGGCATCGGTGGCTTTTTAAGAGTATTATACAGAGTGCTGTGGGTTGCTGTTTGCAGTCTGGAAGCGGGAGGAAAACACTGTACTGCTGAGTACTTTAAAGCACAGCATGACCATGACTTGATCTCTTTTTTCATAATCCAAAGACACTCACTATACGGGACATTTTGCTGAAAGGTAAACATGTCCAGTATAAGTGTCATATACTGTATTTGTTAACTAGACATTGAAAACCCCACTGCACAATTCTGAATATGTGCCACATGTATTTGTTTTCCTCCCAGAGTATCAATGCAGAGTTTAACAAACTCTTGCAAGAGCCAATATGACTGCAAAATAATGATATTGTGGGGGGGGGGGTGAGAAATGTATAAACTAGCAATTTTTGCACTAACCACTGAGCCACCTAACTGCACTTTCTAATTGTTGTGATACACACACACGGACTAATAATATACACATATAAACATGGGCCCAGATATTCAAATTGTACCACAAAATAACGCAATAGCAGGAGCAGGCGCAAGTCCACTGCACCCATGCACAACCACGGCTATTCAAACACTGCGCAGGTCAAGATGTGCCTATGGCACATGACTGAATATCGTGCCAACTGCACCATAGCGCAACCAGGGATGTGCAGTGGCACAGGTCAGATGTGCAATAGCACAACCAGGGATGCCCAGTGGAGCAGGGCAGCAGCGCAACAGCACAACCAGGGATGTGCAGGGACAGGATGCAGGGAATGGGCAGAGGAGCACACAGCAGAACAGACATTGCCACCCACACCTCATGCACTGCACAACTGGGGGAGAGCTGGAAGAACCACTGGCCCAGGGACACCAGCAACAAACTCACTGCCGGGGCATGGTGCCCTAGCACACCCCCTTGCAAGCTGTGACCGTCACACATGGATGCCCAGCCACCCTGTGCCACACCATCCCACCAATGCAGAGCACACCCTGTACCATGATCCCCATACACCCTGCCCAGGAGTAGCGCCTAACAGTGCAAGACACCCCATGCATGCCACCACCCTCACTGTGACAATGCAACCCTATGAACCACAGAACCATGCAAGGCAGCCCTACCACGAGCACCCTTCAGTGGGAAGCAGCAGACAGTGATGCAACGACTGCATATACAGTGCCAGCATGCATGTCCCCCCCAGGTACAGCTGTGACACCGACCATGCGTCGGCACACGAGGTACTCCACATGTGACAGGGCATGCCCTGGAACCCACCACCAGTGGTACAGCACCCTGCACACCCTCCCAAGGGCACACCCTGTCCCAGTACTGGCCACAACAGCCAGCGCAGACACCCACAGTGGTGCATGGAAGCATGCACCACACAGGATGCAACACAGTGCACAGACAAAGAACCACCCATACCCAAGGGCACACCAACACAGGGACACAGTAGCAGGTCAACCAAGCCCCCGGCATGTGGCCATGGCAGCTGTATACACATGGCCAGAACCCCTCCATGGCACAGGTGTGCCAGCAACCCTGTGCAGGCACCACGATGCTGTACGCCACCAGCATGCGGCTGGAGCACAAGTGACAGACAGTGGAGCACATCCCCTGCAACAGACACAAGTAACAGCATTGAGGTGAGACAACAACAGCCGAGGCAACAGTGCCACCCGAGGCAGACGTGCACCACACCAGTGACAGGAGGCAACCCAGAATCATGCTGGGTACAGTGGCTGTCCAGCATGGGCAGCCACCACTGACATGCCAGTGGACTGTGCAGGTCACAGACATGCAAGGGTGGCAGCTGCACAGGCCATGGACGGTCTGACAGGTGTGCCATGGACACAGTGCATGCACCATGTACCACTGCACACAGTCATCCAGTGCACAGGGAACAACACACAAACCACAGACAGTGACTGAGAGCTATGCCCACACCAAAGTCACCTCCCCTACGGACACACACACACACCCATGATAGCAGCACCCCTGATGCCATGCACACCACTGCAGCTGAGCACCATTAGCCTGCTGCAAATCAGAGACCACCATAGTAGGCATAACTAAACAAATGTATTGGAACAGTATAAACAAAACTATTTACAGATATTTACAATACAAAAGGGGTGAGGTCCACAAACTGGGTAGGGGTGGGTAAGGGGCAGGGGTGAACATATGGGAGAGGGAAGGAGGGGTGTGAGGGTGGGTCCAGGGGGGGTAGGTGCAATACAGGGGTGCATGCTATTCAGCAGGAGCCCCACTCCCCACTCCAATGGCGCATCCTGCCATGTCTCCTTCAGACTCCCAGCTGCTCCAGCATCTGGAGAATTTCTGAGGAGGCCCTGGCCACCTGCAGCAGCTCCTGCAGCACCCTCTCAATTCTCATCATCCGCCGTCTACCTAGGATAAAGGAGCAGAGCCAATAGGCGTGAATGCACAGTCCCCTACAGCCCACCCATTGTACATGGCATACAGCCATGGAACACATCCTGTGATGGTGTGCAACCACCCACAGTCATCGTGTCCACAAGACCTGCCCACCCAGTTGCACACAGCCATGCAGACTGCTGCACACACCCACCACCCAAGTCCTGCACAGCACCACCGTGGCTGTACAGTGACATGGCTATGCGGTGCGAAGGCAGTGGCACAGCCATGTACCTGGTGCACGCATGGACCACCAGTGATGCACACCCAGACATGCAATGCCACTGGACAGTGCTGACTGTACCATGTGGTGTGCACGGCAGTGGTGTCAATGGATGGTGGCCATGCCCCGCCTCCTGCCCTGCTACACAGCATGCACAGAAAATCCTGGATGGAAGGCACTCACCATCATTGGGCTGGTCCTGGCGCTGATCCACTATGGGACCTCCGGCATGAAGACGTAGCTCCCCTCCCTTCAGCTCACATCTCTGCCTGTCCTCCCTTGCCTGGTGACACTCTTCAGGGCCTAGGGTGCAAATATGGAGAGACGAACATCAGTACAATCCAGTGGCAAAGACCCCCCAGCCCCTGGTGTGTGCGATCCCACACAGCCAAACCATTCAGCCCCTGACCCCTATACCACCACCACCACCCCCACCACCACTGTCCACACTGGATGGACCACCCTCCCTGTATGGTGGACGCATGCCCACCGCGATACCGTACAGACGTTACCAGTGTATGGATGGGGCACCTACTTGGCCGTGGATCAGCGCCTCTCCAGCCGCATGCCCGCAGGCGGGCAAACCTGTCCAGGTCCCTCCGTTGGAGGTCCCCATACCGGTGTCAACACTGCTCTGAAGTCCTCTGCATCCCTGTGGCCTCCTCCAGTGCCACCACCACCTCCTCCCACATGGCACTCCTGGCCCTGTCCAGGGGTGCCTCACCAAACAGAGCACCAGCATGGGGCTCCACCAGTGCAACCAAATTGGCCAGTTCTATCTGGCTCCATATTGCTGCTCTTCTACATGCCTTCTTTGGTTCATCTCTGATTCAAAATGGCGCTCCCTAGCGCATGTCCACCATGTGTAGATGCTGCACAGTACTGTGCTGCCATTCCCCATCATGCTGTCACCGAACAACATGATAGGGGTGCAGCCATGCAGACGCATGGCACCTAGGGGGCAAAGGTCGGGCACAGGGTCAAGGGTCTCTCGTGCACGGACCGCCACAGCATGATTGGTACTCTCTGTGTGTAGTGCAGTAGGGTGCCTCTGTGGGACTACCTGTAGTGGCCTACTGTGCTGTGGCACCACGGTGCCTATGGCACCCCAGGGCAAGGATGCCATACATATGAACAGCACACTAGTGCCACTGGCACAGTGGTGCATGTGCCCTGCACTGCCTCCCGTGCTCAGCACATAAGCAACGTGGCTGGCGTTGGCGTCAGCACCCCAGGCATGCGCGGTGCAGTGCCTACTGTGCACGTCACAGAGCTGCGCCCCTGTCTGAGCATGTTCAACACAATTGCGTAAGGTGCAACAGCGTGATATTCAGCTGGCATATGCAAATCAGCTCATCAGCAATTCCATGGCTCAGCTACTGCATTAGCATCCACTTAAAATTGAGCCTCATCTCATTTGCATGTGTTGCGCTATATAAATGCGAAATGGGGCTGCAGAGGCCATAGTCTGGTATTGCAGTCTATTGTGGTGGGTTGCATGCTGTTTGCCAGTGTGGACTGTGGTGTGTGGGAGATGCATGGGACTGCACAGTGAAAGGTAACACCTGTCATTCCCACAGGGTCTACAATGACCGAATGTGAGAAGAGGTGGAACAGGAATGTTGGAGGAAGAGGAGGCCCAACTTCACAAGGGCAGAAACAGACGCCCTGTTCGAGGCATACCTTGACAGGGAACCACTGCTCAGTGGGGAACACCACAGGCCTATGCTGTGACAAGGGGTGAGGTTGCACATGCTGTGAGCCAGCAAGGCAGCCACCAGCGGTCCATGAAGGAATTTAAGAAGAAGGTTGGAACAGACAGGAGGAGGAGGATTAAAGACAAGGTGGCTGCCATCAGGGCTGCACATGCTGCAACCAGTGGTGGGCAGCCAGATGTGCCTCGCCTGACTCCACAGGAGGAGCGGATGGCCAGCAGCATGCGGTGATGTGCCATTGAGGGCATTCCACGTGGTGGCTTCCAGACGGGTGGCTGCCCGTCACTACATGGTAGGTCCTGTGCTGTCACTGTGTGAGTGGTGGGGAGTGCCACAGGGTAGGGCAGTGACATTAACGCTACTGTGTTCCCTTGCAGCTCCTGATCATCTACATGGATCAGTGGTGGTGGGTGTGTCCACTGTGGGCAAGGCCCTGGACACGGAGGAGCTCCCATCCACCTTCAGAGGTGTCTGTGGCTCAGTACCACCGCATACCTGCCTGTCTGTTTGGACTGAAGATGGTGGTGATGGTGCAGACGAGGCCCTGCCTGTGTCCCAGCGTGATAGCGGCCATGGAATCTAACATGCTGGGACATGGACTGGTGCCGGATCAGGCACCAATGATGATGATGGATCATACATCCCAGATAGTGATACATGTGGGATGCAGGATGGTCCCACAGCAGGGAACGGCATGGGCATAGCCATGGGTGGTGCCACCGTGGAGGCCTGCATGACATCACAGTCCCATCCCATGCCTGTATGCCCCAGTTGGGCAGCACTGGTGTGCGTCCAGGCCAGTGGGGCTGCTGTGGGGACGATGTGTCGGCACTGGTGAGCCCTTGCGATCGGTGGCTGGAGGGGTAGTGCCAGCAGTTGGATGATGGAGACGGGGGGACAGTGTTGGGGGGTGGCGTCAGTGCACCACCTGTGGACATGCCCAGGCATGGCCCTGGTGTGCAGCGCCCAACCTCAAGTGGTGCTGCCCAGCACGGCTGCAAACACCATGAGGGACAGCATGCCAATCGGGCGGATGACCTCTTAAATGAGCACACCCGCATACTTCATGATTCAGTGGATCAGCAGTTGCGACTTGTGACAGCGGTGGATGCACTCAGTGTGGTCCTGCCCCAGGCAGAGGAGCGGCGCAGCAGGGACACCGGTCTGCTTCTGGCAGGGATGGACTGGCTAAGGGAGGATGTGACCGCCGCCATTGACAGGCAGATACAGGCATTCACAGCTGTCATGGCCACAATGGGCACACAGTTATTTGCCCATGCACCGCAGACACCGCGCAGTGCCATGTCCACCCCCCCATTCTCGGTGTCGTGTGACACCTCCCATGTCAACACCGGGTTCGGCTGTGGGAAGCTGAGCATCGCCTGGTGCAGGCATGTTCGGTGAGCTGCAGACTCCTGCGCCAACATGGTCACGTTCCCGCAGTGTCACCGCTGGGGGTACATCTGTGCCACCCCATGAGGCCAATGGTCAGCCTGGCACAGCTGGCAGGTCTTGGCGGGGTACCGCCCATGCATCTGTGCCTCGTGACTGACCTGTCTCCCACCATGGCCACTGTCTGCTGCTGCCCTGTGTGCAGTGTGTTGTGCACCGTGAGACGCACGGGTGGGGTACCCTGCCCTGCACACATACAGTCCATGTGCACACACTCCCGGCTGCTGGACACTGTGGTATGTGCATGATGATGCCTGCGTTGCGCTGTCCGCCAGTGTGCAATGGTGCCCAGCATCTGACACACACACAGTGATGGCCACTGGGCATTGCTGTGTGTGGGACTGTGTGTGGCTAGGTGTTGCAGTCGTAGTCAGCGTGCCTTCTACCCTTGTGCATGTCTTGTGGTGTGGATGTTGGGGGTGTGTGTGTGTGTGTGTGTGTGTGTGTGTGTGTGCACGCGTGTGTGCATGTGTCGTGTTTGGCCATGCCCATCCCTGACGGCGAGTGCGGATCCATGCTCAGTCCCATTCACTTGCCAACATCCACCCCTGGTGTTCATCCATCTATGTGTGTGGGTTGTGCCCTTGTCAGTGGTGGTTGCACATGGCCCTGTGACCTACCTGTGTTGGCCAAAATGCTCCTCCGTGATGGTGTCCCGGTGCAGCTGTGCCATCCTGAACATGTGGGGGTCCCTTCACCCAGGGGGTGACTGCTCATCACCGTCTGGACTGGAGTCCTCATCATCCCTATCACTGTCCCCCTCTTCAACCTCTACAGCTATCCCATAGTCATTGGCCATGTTGTGCAGGATACAATAGGCCAGGAATAGCCCACAGGCCTTTGAGGGGCTGTATTGTAGGGCACCGCCAGACATGTCCAGGCACCAGAACCATGACTTCAGCATCCCAAACACATGCTCGATGATGTTACATGTGGTGGCGTGTGCCTCATTGAATCATTGCTGCGATGGGGTGGTGGGGCGCCGGTATGGTGTGAGCAGCCAGGGACGGAGTGGGTATCCACTGTCACCTGTGTATGGAGGGTGTACATTAGTATGGTGGTCTGCATCGCTCTGCCATGGGTCATCAAGGCCGGTACCCATTGCACCTCTGACTATGCCTCCCCCCCCATGGCTGCCCATGTCATCCTGCGTGTTGTGCATACTCACACACTAGGTGGCCAGTGGGGATATCCCCACTCTCGAACCTGTGGCACAGTGCTGACTGGTGCCAGATGAAGGCGTCATGTGTTCCCCCAGGGTGTGTGGCACAGACATTGGTTATGCACCCCTGGCATCGCATGCCACCTGGCAGTTGATACTGGAGCATCCCTTGCGGTTGTGGTGGGCAATGCCTTCTGGGCCAGGTGGTGTACGGATGGCCACATGGGTGCAGTCAATGGCCCCGAGCATGCCAGGCATACATACTACCCTGTGGAACTGTTGTATGTGTGCTGTGCACTCTGCCTGTGTGCTGGGGAAATAGATGTACTTCACAGCATGTAGCAGCAGTGCGCTGAGGAATTGTGTGAGTAGGCGTGACGTGGCTGACTGGGTTATGCCTGTCATGTCTCCTGTTCATCTTTGGAAGGTCCCATGGTGAGCAGGCACATGACAGCTGTCACCTTGTTCTCTACTGACAGAGCATGGCTCCGTCGTGTGGGTGCCTGCATCTCATCACTGCACAGCTCACAGAGCCGCCTCAGGATTGCCCAGTTCAGGTAGTGCCGGCCCACGATCTCTGTATCACTGTACTGCTTGAAGATGATGTGGGCTTGGTACTGCCTGTTGGGGGCATACCGCTGATGGGCCCTTCCATGGCCACGCCCCCCTGCTGCCTGCCTTCTCACACCCCTCATTACTGCCTCCATCTGTACGGTGGCACTGGCCATGTCTTTGGCTGTTGTTCACCCCCCTGGCAGATGTTGTCCCAGTCCCCCCGCTGTCCTCTATGCTGGTCCTCCTGCACCGGGTACACCTCCAGCCTTCTGCTGTCCTGCCTCCTGCCTCCTGCCTCCTGTCACTACCCTGCCCACTCTGTAGCATTGCCCTGTTGTCCCTGCCCTATTTGTCTGGCTCCCCAGACGTGTCCTGTGTGGTACAAGTGTGCCCTGTCCTGTCCCACCACTGTCCCTCTCTCTGTTGCTCTCCCTGGTTTGGCTGCCAGCTCACCCCCACTGCAGGCCTTCCTGTAGAGTTCTTGCACCTCTCTCTTGCTCCTTTTTATTTTGGCTCACTTCTGTTATAGCGCAACTTCTGCTACCTTCCCTATAGCACATGGCGCATGTCGTTAAATATCACACTGCACCATTTATTCATGGTTCCTCCCCCTCCGGTTGTGCATGCATTCATTACCATTGCGCTCTTGTGCATTGCAATTTGGGCTGCGCAGCTGCCTCCTGCTGAATATCGCTGAATGGCGCATTTTCAGACTTGCGCTGGCGCATCTCTGTTGCACATGGCGCAACCCTTTTGAATATCTGGGCCATACAGTATATATTCCAGTATAGCATAGCAGTGCACCATCTACGCACACAGAGCATTGTCACCACACACTAACACACATACACTGCCATATGTGGCATTTATTTTCCTTTGCATCTTACTCTAACATTTACTGTATTTATGATTAGCACATTGTTTTGCACTAACTCATTGTACTAATTTATGGCATGACTGGGTAGCTAAGGTAAAGGACCAGGAAGGTGCAATGGATGTGGCTTATCAGGACATTATTGGGGACATTTCAGAGGGACTGGAGGGGAAGGTATGCCCCTTCACAGATAATACAAGGGTATACAATAGGGTGGACATGCCAGGGGGGGTTGAAAGAATAAGGGAAGACCTTAAAAAAATGGAGAAATGGTCTGAAAAATTGCATCCAGGATTCAGTACAAAGAAGTTCATGATTAGTGCATGTTTGATAATAAAATAAGTTTTGTGTAGACTGTGTTTTGATAGTAATATGAAAGAAATACATAGACACATTGAAACATAGACAATGGTAGCAGAAAAAGACCAGAGGTCATTCCAGTCTGCCCAAGTTATCTATAATCAATGGAAACTACTGTTCCTCCAGGGTACTAACCCTCCCCGTTGTCTCTCTAGCACCTCCTTTGTCCTGTCGCCCCTGGTAATTTCTATTCCCTTCATTATGTCCCAGCCCTGCTTGAATTCATTGACTGTTGTTGCACCCACCACTTCCACCGACAGACTGTTTCAAGGTTCCACCACCCTTTCCATAAAGTACTACTTCCTTACATCTCTCCTGAACCTACCTCCTGTTAATGTCCATTCATGTCCATGTGACCATGAATTGGTATTCAGGCTAAATAGTTCTGTGCAATTCATTTTGTTAATTCCCTTAAGGAACTGGAAGATCTCTATCATAGCTGCCCTCTCTCTTCTGGTCTCCAGTGAATACATATTTAGTGCCTTGGGGCACTCCTCATAGGATCTGTCCTGCTAGCCCAGAATCAGTTTTGTTACTCTGCACTGTACTGTCTCCAACCTATTTTTATTCTTTCTGAGTTGAAGACTCCA
This sequence comes from Neoceratodus forsteri, assembly GCA_016271365.2. Classification (NCBI taxonomy): domain Eukaryota; kingdom Metazoa; phylum Chordata; order Ceratodontiformes; family Ceratodontidae; genus Neoceratodus; species Neoceratodus forsteri. Next base: position 34,921,882 of record CM028129.1, read on the forward strand.
GAACTGGGCACAGTACTCTAGGTGAGGCTTCACCAGATATCTGTAATAATATTAATAATAATAATATTTTTATGTTGATTGCGTGCAGTGCAGGAAACATATTGGGACAGCTTGCCAAGAAGCAGGCTGTGGAGGTGGGGCACTGTTGTGGCCAATGCCCCCACAGCCTGCAAAGGCTTGTCCCGCTTCCCCCAATGCCATTGCAAGCTGCTGGTGACAACAGTTTGGAATGTTGGCACCAAGTTCTGAGAATTTCACCACTACAATCAGGGGCCGACTCGTCATTGCAGCGTCAGCCATCTGCTGCAATGAGGGAGCAACCTGTCATTGCAGGGCGGGATGTAAAACCCCTGATATTGTTTGTGAACATGGCAGAGACTTGCCACCGTGTTCACAAACAATATAACCCCACGTGTTTACTTGGTGACAGGGCCCCTAATCCCATTGGCTTTGGTGGCCCGTGTTTCTGGTAACCTGTGAGGGCCTCCCCATCGACATTCTGTACCCCCACTTTTGTTTCTGCCGACGGGGTGCCCAGTCCCAATCGGCATAATGATACCCCCCCATGTTTGCCGACGGGAGTGCCCAATCCCCTGTCAGCTACTGCTGGCCCCCCAAACAAAAGCCTCTGCTGGCATGCTGGGATCCCACCCCAGCATGCCAGATGCCTCTTTGAAGAAAAAATGGTCCTGTGGCATCTTTTGTTTTTTGGTTTTTCCTGAAAAAAGGAAACTGTCCCTCGGCGCTTGCCCTGCCCCTCACCCACAACCCGCACCCACCCACTGCGTACCCTGCCTCACCACACCTCCCCTCACCCCATACTTACCTCCAGAGCTTGGTGCGACAATCTTCGGTGGACCGGGAACACATCTGCACTCTTCAAAGCCGACTGTGAACTGAGGAAATGCCGGTAAGCTGTATAATGGTATAAATAGGGTTTTTTCAACTTTAGTGCATATCTCGGGCATTTTTGGGAATTTTTTCACCAAATTTTCAACATGGGGTTTTTGGGCCCCTTCCTCATGAATGCTTGAACTGTCATGGTGTTAATCGGCCCCAAAAGGTGATTTTGCGGTCACTGCATGGAAACACCTTTGGGGGCCAATTAACAAGATGACAGTGCCAGTGTTCACGAGGTGGGCTCTCAAAAAGCCTATGTTGCAAATTTGGTGGAAAAGTCCAAAATGACTGTTATAATGAAGGCGTGCGCTAGGCAGTTGCTACGCACACTCGTAACTTTGTGAATTTGGAATATTTTCATGCCAGATTTTCAACATTGGCATTTTGTCACACCTCCTTGTGAACAGTACAGTTGTCACTGTTCACATCCTGGTGGAAATGTGTTTTTGCACTTCCGGCACAGAATAGCGCAGTCGTTGTGGGAAATCAGTGTTTGGGACAGATTAAGAAAATGACAGTGACACTGTTCAAGAGTAGAGGTCCTGAAATGGTTATGTTGAAAATTTGGTAATGATACTCCATAAAAGACTGTGTTACGAGTGTGCATTGTGCAGTTTGCATGCACACTTGTAATTTCGTGAATTTATAATATTTTCACTCCAGATTTCCAACATTGCCATTTTCCCACACCTACTTATGAACAGTATAGCTGTCATTTTCCCCATCCTGGCTAAAATGTGTTTTCGCACTTCAGGCACAGAATAGAGCAGTCGCTGTGGGAAATCATTGTCCGGGACAGATTAAGAAAATGACACTGATACTGTTCATGAGCAGAGGTCCTAAAATGCCTATGTTCAAATTTTGGTGATGATAGCCCATCGAATGACTGTGTTACAAGTGTGCGTTGCACACTTTCCACGCACCCTTGTAACTTCGCAGATTTGTAATATTGTCACGCCAGATTTTCACCAGTGGAATTTTTTCACACCTCCTTATGAGCAGTACAGCTGTCATTTTTCACATCCTGACTGAAATGTGTTGTCACAGTCCCAGCGCACAATAACGTGGTCGCTGTGGGAAATCACTGTTCACGACAGATTAAGAAAATGACATTGGCACTGTTCATGAGCAGAGGTCCTAAAATGCCTATGTTGAAAATTTGGTGACAAAACTCCATAACATTACTGTGTTACAAGTGTGCATTGAACTGTTTCCACACACCCTTGTAATTTCGCAATTTTGTAATATTTTCACACCACATGTTCAACAGTGGCATTTTTCCACACCTCCTTATAAACAGTACAGCTGCCACTTTTCACATCCTGGCTAAAATATGTTTTTGCACTCCTGTCGCAGAATAGCATGGTTGCTGTGGGAAATCACTGATTGGGACACATTAAGATCAAACGAGTGAGAGGGGGGAGTGACTGAGCTCAACTGAGCTCTGCCGGGACTGCTGCGGATTTGTTTGTGGGCAGAGAAAGGGCCCAGTGCAAGATCCCAGTACAAAAGGCCAGCCTGCAGCACTGGTAAAAACAGAACGAGAGAGTGACGGAGGGGGAGTCAGCGAACTCACCGGAGCACTGTCAGAACTGCTGCGGATTTCTTTGTGGGCAGAAAAAGGCAGCAATGCAGGCAGGGGTCCAGTACAAAAGGCCAGCCTGCAGCGGTGGGAGAAACAGTATGAGCAAGTGAGACAGGGGAACAGAGTGAGCTCAATGGAGCTCTATCAGGACTGCTGCGGATTTCTTTGTGGGCAGAAAAAGGTGCCAATGCAGGCTGAAGTCCCGTACAAAAGGGCCGCTTGCAGCGCCAGGACAAACAGAATGAGCATGTGACAGAGGGAGACTGAGCAACCTCAACAGACCTCTGTCAGGACAGCTGCAGATTTGTTTGTGTACAGACAAAGGTGCCAACGCAGCCAGGAGCCCCGTACACAAGTGCAGCCTGCAGCACCAAGAGAAACAGAATGAGTGAGTGACAGAGCGGTATTGAGCGAGCTCAATGGAGCTCTATTGTGACAGCTGCAGATTTCTTTGTGGGCAGAAAATGCAGCAATGCAGGCAGGAGGCCAGTACAACAGGCCAGCTTGCAGGGCAGACCGAAAAGGAATGAGTGAGCGAGAGAGCTCAATGGAGCTGTGTCGGGACTGCAACAGATTTCTTTCTGGCCAGAATAAGCCGTCAATGCAGGCAGGAGCCCAGTATAAAAGGGCAGCCTGCAGCAGCAGGAGACACAGACTGAGCGAGTGAGGGAGGGGGAGTGAGTGAGTGAGCTCAATGGAACTCTGTTGGGACTGCTGCAGGTTTATTTGTGGGCAGAAAAAGGCAGCAATGCACGCAGGGGCCCAGTACAAAAGGGCAGCCTGCAGTGGTGGGGAAACCAGAATGAGCAAGTGAGAGAGGGGGACTGAGTGAGCTCAGTGGAGCTCTACTGTAACTGTGGCAAATTTCTCTGTGGGCAGAAGAAGGCAGCAACATAGGCATGAGCCCAATAGAAAAGGGCAGCCTTCAGATCCAGCAAAAACTGACTGAGCGAGTGACAGAAGGGGAGTGAGCGAGCTCAACGGAGCTTTGTCAGGACTTCTGCAGATTTCTTTGTGGGCAGAAAAAGGAGCCAACAGAGCCAGGAGCCAAGTACAAAGAGGGCAGCCTGCAGTGCCATGTGAAACAGAATGGGTGAGTGACATGGGGAGTGAGTGACCTCAACGGAGCTCTGTCGGGACAGCTGTAGATTTCTTTGTGGGCAGAAAAAGGTGAAAACGGAGGCAGGAGCCCAGTACAAAAGGGCAGCCTGCCGCACTGGGAGAAACACACCAGCGAAAGTGAGAGAGGGGAGGCGTGAGCTCAGTGGAGCTCTATTGTGATTGCTGTGGATTTTTTGTTGGCAGAAAAGGCGCAACGCAGGCAGGAGCGCAGTACAAAGGCCAGCCTGCAGCGCCGGCAGAAACAGAATGACTGAGTGAGAGAGGGGGAGTCAGCAGGCTCAACAGACCTGTGTTGGGACTGCTGCAGATTTCTTTGAGGGCCAAAAAAGCCACCAACAGAGGCAGAAACTCAGTACAAAAGGGCATCCTGCAGCGCCAGGAGAAACAGAATGAGCGAGTGAGAGAGGGGGGAGTGAGCCACCTCAACGGAGCTCTGTCGGGACAGCTGCAGATTTCTTAGTGGCCAGAACAAGGTGCCAACGCAGGCGGGAGCCCAGTACAAAAGAGCAGCCTGCAGCACCGGGAGAAACAGACTGAGCAAGTTACACAGGGGCAGTGATCGAGCTCAACAGACCAACGCAATCAACATTCGGCATTGACCAATGCTTGTTTTTTTAAAGCGCCTTTCAAAAATCAAGACACAAAACAAATTAAAACAATTTAAAACCAATGCTGCAATCACAATAATAAATATACTATACAGTTAAAATCTGTAGAAGGGAAGTATTACCTCTTTTCTTCTGCTATCAGTACCCCTCCCACTACATCCCAGCATCCTGTTAGCCTTTCCATGGGCCTTGTTGCACTGACTCAATTGCTTAAGTGAGTTGTTAATGATAACTCCCAGATCCTGTTCCTCAGTTGTAGTGCTAAGTCTCTCTCCTTCCATCCAGTACTCTGTCTTAGGGTTCTTTTTCCCTAGGTGCAATACCTTGCACATTCTAGCATTAAATTTTTACTGCCAGACCTTTGACCTCCCCTCTAGCTTTTGTAGGTCTCTCTGCATTTCCCTTATTCCCTGGTCGCTATCCACCCTCCCACATAGTTTGGTGTCATCTGCTAAGAGACAGCCTGCCCTGGATTCCTTCTCCAATGTCACTAATGAACATGTTGAAGAGGACTGGACCCAAGACCGATTCCTGTGGAACCCCAGTCATAACCTCCCTCTCCACTGATTTAACCTCATTGACCACCACCCTCTGCTGCCTCCCCTCCAGCCAGTTACCAACCCCATTTGCTATGGGTTTAGCTGCACCTACTGTAGGTCTTCCATCTTCTTGAGCAAACACATTCTATGACCCCCGAAGATGTAGCTGGTTGTTAGATTCTGATTCATAGAAACATAGAAACATAGACTTTGACAGCAGATAATGATCGCTTGGCCCACCTAGTCTGCCCATTTCCCTACTACTGGATAAGCTGCAGATCCTAGTTAACCAACAGCCTATTTCTTCCTACCCCCCACAAGAACAGCCTTTTGTCTGTCCCATGCATTCTTGAATTCTCCCACAGTTTTATACCCCACAACCTTCTCAGGAAGGTGATTCCATGTGTCCACCACCCCCTGTGTGAAAAAATACTTCCTCAAATTGCCCCTGAGCTGCCCCCCCCCCATCTTCAAATTGTGTCCCCTCGTTCTTGCACATCTCTTTTTCTGAATGATGCTACCCTCTTGGACTTTGCTGATTCCACTGAGGTACTTAAATGTTTCAGTCATGTCCCCCCTCTCCCTCATTTCCTCAAGTGTATACATATTAAGCTCCTTTAGTCTCTCCTCATATGGCTTCTCTTGCAGACCCTGCACCATTGTAGTTGCCCTCCTCTGGACTGCCTCCATTCTGTCTATGGCCTTGCAGAGATGGGTTCTCCAGAACTGGATGCAGTACTCCAGCTGGGGTCTCACCAACTGTCTGCACAGAGGGATAACAACTTCTCGTTTTTTACTGGTGATGCCTCTCCCTACACATTCCAGTATCCTCCAGCCCTCCCTACTACCTTGTCACATTGCTTGCTAACCTTAAGGTCATCTGATATGATTACCCCCAGAGTCCTTTCAGTTTTTGTTGTTGTTACTACCTCCCCTCATTGTGCACTTTTCCCCAGGGTTTTTGTTTCCCAGGTGCATTATTTTGTACTTCTTTGCATTGAATCCAAGCTGCCATCTTCTGACCATTCCGCCAGTCTTGCCAAGTCCCTTCTCATCATATGATGCCAAAGGGTTGACAGTGTCCCTATAAGGGAATGGGTAGGTCAAGGCTTTGGAGTCTGTCAGCGTTTCAGGAGAGCAGGTTCCTTTTTTTCTTTCTAAAAGTGGAAAACAGAATGCCCACCATACTGGTGTTCCACACAAAAATGCATCTGTTTAAATTCTTTTATCAACATCCGCTGTACCTTTCCTGGAGTTGGGAACACCCTCAGACATTCTAGCCATTCATGATACAGTGGGAGGATATGAGATTATTGCATCATGAGTGGCTACTCTGGGGGATGGGGGGTGTTCATAATGTTCAGGAAGTATACCAAACAGATGATCAAGGCTTTTAAACAAAACAGTGCTGGGTATTATTCCACCAGCATCATGCATTTCAGTTCTACTAAGGAAGGAAGCAAATAAAGCAACAAGCAGCACAAATGAATTTTAGAGAAGGTAAACAATCGTAAAATGCAGGCTTTCAGCAAAAAATAATATGATCCAAAAGAGTTGACAGTGTCCCTATAAGGGAACTTGTAGGTCAGAGTTTTGGAGTCTGTCAAAGTTCCAAGAGAGCAGGTTAATTTAAATAAGATGAGGCTTACATATTTAAGTCTGTTCCACAAAATTAGACATATTTGGTCATTATATTATTGGCAGTGATAAGTTGAACAATGAATGTATTACCTTAGTTAATACATATGGTCCAACAAACTCTTCACATGAAACATTTACAGAGATTTATAAAAAATGTATAACATTCTGGAGAGCACAATACTTTTTTCAAGTAATACTAACAGCACACTAGACCCAGATAAGAAATTACAAAATTTAGTGGATAAAGATGAATTAGTAGACATTTGGAGAGTTTTAAATCCTAACAATAAAGAAATAATATTTTGGTGCATATGCCAAAAGTCTGACTCTAGACTAGATCAGATATAGCTTACTAAAGTGATGGTTAGTAGAGAGAGGCTTCTTCAGAAATAAAAGAACACGTGACTTCAGACCATTCTCCTGTAATAGTCTCATTTACAGAGAATAATTACCCAGGTAGGACTCCTACTGTAAGCGTAAGCTAAACAACGTCTTAACTGAAGATGAGATAATTTCTAAAATTAAACAAAATAAGAGAATTTTTTCAACTAAACAAACCATCTGACACCTTGTGGACCAACAACTGTGATTACTCAAAATGTTGACATAGGGGATTCTTAATTAGTACTTCATCAGCAATGAAGAAGGAAAAGAAAATGAAAACAGAAGATCATCTAAGCAAAATTAAAGAAGTAGAGGGTACACTCATGGAGGACTCCTCTCAAGATCACTGGACTGTATGTTCACAACTTAAAACAGAATACTGTGAATTGATCAGGGATAAGAAAGAGTCTTCAATAAGGAAATCTAAACTGAACTATATTTGTTTTTGGTCCTAAAGCGTCACAATTCTTAGCAATAAGACTGAAACAAAACAGCAATGCCACTGAAATATGTAGTGTCAGAGACATACAAAGCAACCTTCTAGTAGCAGGACATAAAAGGATTAATGCTGAATTCACTACATTTTACAAATTATACAATATTCAAGGAGAGAAGTCTCATAAAACTTTAGTAAATGTCTGTCAGTGTATTGATCTCCCCAAGATTCCATTACAATTAAAACTATTACTAGAAAAGGATATAGAGATGAAAGAAAGTGCATCAGCATTACAGAAACTTAAAACAAATAAAGTGTATGGTCCTGATGTGTGCTCTGCCAGCTTTTATGTTAAACTCATTAAAGTATTCTTCCCTATTTTGACAAGTGTCTGCAAGGAGGCTTTAGCTGTAGGAATTTTATCAGGAACTATGACACAAGGGCTTATTTATTTGTTTATTCATTTATTTATGTTTTGTTGACCTGGAAAGGAGGACTAGACAATTCTGCCTATTTTCAGCCTCATCCCGGGGAAGGGGATACAGATGGATGCCAATTGACATTGAACCAGATTAAGCTGTTAGTGGTATTTTAAGTGAATGGGGGAAATTTTCCAGGAGACATGGGAAATTCCCCTACTTTCAAGTAGGGGGACTCTGTGGCCATCCACTCTGATGGCCACTCTTATCAAACTGTGGGAGGAGATGGACATGCTTGTGACTGGGGAGCGGATCTCCTCCCCTACCTGTACAATTTAAGAGACCAACGATGTTTCAGACCTAAAACCGAGTGAGAATTTGTCTTCAGACACAAATATGGATATTTCTGGTAAATCAGACTGTGCTGTATCAGGAGCATTATCTAAGTACCCACAGTACTGTAAGCTTCTGGAGGAAGAAAGGAAAATAGAGTTGCAGCAAATGATGTTAAAGAAGAAAGTGTCAAGAGTGCACTCTTTGACTCTTTCTACCAAAATTGACAATCCTCTGATAATGCACTCACCTTCTGAGGCTCAGCTGGGACTGACAAATGCTGACATGTCAGCATCAAAGGAAAGGCCCGCTGTCAGCCTGCCACAGAACAAAACTCCAGACACTGCCCCTTCTTCCACAAAGATGCCATCCTTACCAGGCTCCACTGTAGATTCCTCTGCTGAAGATGACGAAAGATTGGGGGTTTTGTCGGGAATAGCAAATACAGGCAGCATTTAACTTGGCCTAAGACAAGCTCCCAGCCCTTCTGCCACATCCAGATGGATGGTAGAATTGGCCTGCAGGCTGCCAGCTGGGAGAAAACACCTAACAATATGGGATGGGTTTTTGGGACCCTCCCCAATCAGAATGCCTTCCACAGCCGATCCTGCATTGCAAGGTAACATTACTAACAAAAATGTGACTGTAACTGTTGGTAATAATGATAGTGTGTCTCAAATATCTGAAGAGGAACAGAATTCTCTTCTGCTTTTGATAACTGCTCTTGAAATGACCTAATATCCAGCCATTGATCTTTTCAATTCCACTGGTGAGCAGCTAACAAATGAAAGGCTGGCTTCACTACAACCTGCAGATAGTACCTCAATTGCACCTTTGAACATTATAAATAGAACGAACCTTAGACCATATGTGTCCTTATTTCATTTACCAGTCGCACCAGCCAAAAGGCACAATGCAGTTCTACTCCTCTAGAAAGGTGGCCTAGACATTCCACCAGACCCAAGTGTGTGTGGGAAAACCCTACTTAAATAATCATTACATTTCTTTGCCACTGAAAGTTATGCACTCATTCTTGTGTCCAGGGAGCGCATGTTTGATATTAGTTTCAAAACTGCTGGAGGACTGGAATGCTTTTGGAACCATTACAATGGCTTGCAACATACCCATCTATGGTCCCCATTTGTGGCAATCCCTCTCACAAAGCCTGCTATAAAAACTATTACAGTGCTATTTCATATTGAAGTGGTCAGTGTAACAGATTTAACATACTGACTCAAACAAAAATGCACTGTCCTGGATGGCCAGGAATCCATTTTTGATAATGAATGCTTCGGGACTGGTAGCTGGAGAATCAAGGTTATTAATTAATTTATTTTTATTTAAACATTTGGCAACCAGGAAAGGCACACTGAGCAGAGGCTCGATTCCAGTTGTGACCCAGGGAGGTTATGCTTTGCTTTACTGACACTGGACTTCAACATCTGCCGAGCTGTTTTTTTCTGGAGAGGGAGAAGGGAGTATTATTTTATGCAGGCCAACCTAAGGCCTGCTACACGTATGGGTCAAAAGGCCACATTAGCTGTATCTGTGACAATGTTAGGTGTAATTTATGTAATGAAATAGGGCATACAAGTGGGCATTGTCTGCATGAATGTCTAGGTAATTTATGGGAGGAAAATTGTCATTCTTATCAGAGCTATCCGTGGGCTGCCCACAATAAAGAGGCACACACTGACAGTGAGGAGCAACACCTCTTTATTGCAACTGCTCAGAGATGACAGACTGCTGTTACCTTAGCCCCCAGGGTTCCTCTCCCACCTCCTGTGGCCACGCCAGCCCCTTCCCACCCTGCCAGGTCACCTCTATCCTCATCGCTGTCCCCCCCAGAGAAAACTACCTCTGTGACTACCTTTAGAGAATCATATGAGCTTCTTCCTATCCCTTCTGCCTCTACAGACCCAGTTTACATGCCCCCCCATGATGGACAGAAGAAAAGACATGACAACCAGACGGAAACAAAACTGGGCCACACCTACTCCCAGAGTAGCAACAAAAACAGACATGCCTCTTATCAATAGGTACCAATGTCTGCCTGAAGGTTCTGAGGAATCAGACACAGAATCTGATACTTCTTCTATCAGATGCTTCTTGTGTGATCCAGCATCAGAGATGGTGGGGGACACCCCTACCACTCACCCTGTATCAAAGGATACATTGAAACATAAACGAAAGGTTTAATTCAAAACTAAAATGGGGAAAAGAAATCTAGAAAGAAAAAATCATGATTTTTTAGTAAAAAAAAACTACTCTTACTTTTCTCTCCTATGACCTTTTCACTTACAATAAGATTTTCCAATGTGAATTGTATAAAAAGTCACAGAAAGCAAACTGCTGTATTTTCATCCTTGCTGTCGAACACAGTAGGCATTTACTTTATACAGGACACCAGGTTGCACACTATCTCAGAATTATATGCTGCTGCTGCATCCTGGTGTGCAGGGCCTGCTTATTGGTCTTTAGGCCCTGACAAATGCTCAGGGGTAGGTATCTTGATTCACTCTGTGGATATACGTATCATAAAATTGATTGATCTGATATCCAGTAGAGTCCTATTTCTGGATTATCGGTTCTCAAAATTCTCTAATTAGATTAATCAATGTTTATGCAATGCAGACAAAAACAGAACTGGTTAATCTTTTTAAAGCTATGCAACTGTAGGCTCAATAGTGGGCATAAGCCACCAGACCCTGCCAAAGTGTATAAAAAATATCCACCTTAAACCTTAATCCCAGATGCCATAAAGGTATATTAAAAGAACTAATCATTAAAACATTGTTTTTTAAGTCTTTAACAAAGCAGACCTGCAAATTCTTAACACGGGTATAGGGACCTACCAGCACCCACAAATTATGAACATTTTACCTTGAATCAAAACACTTTAAGCAAAAGAGGTGGCAGTGAAAGCCAGGAAGAAAAAGATAGCATTCCAGAAGTATAAGGAAACACAGAAGGAGCAGGACAGAGAGCTGTACCAGTTAAGGCAGAAGGAAGCAGGGAGGGAAGTCAGAATAGCAAAGGCCCAAACTGAGGAAAAGATAGCCAACTCAGTTAAGAAGGGGGATAAAACCTTTTATAGGTACATCAGCAGGAGTAGAAAGACAAAGGGAGGGATAGTGAGGCTGAATAGAATGAACTGTGGGTGCGCAGAGGGGGACAGTGAAAAAGCAGGGATACTGAATGAATATTTCTGCTCAGTATTCACAAAAGAGGAGAGGGAAGTGCCTAATCCAATTAACAGAAGCACTCTTGATAGGGGGGTCGATCCCAGTCCTTTCACAGAAGAAAGGGTTCTGCAAGAACTCATAAAACTGAAGGTGGACAAAGCAATGGGTCCTGATGGAGTTCACCCCAGAATTCTAAAAGAATTAAGGGAGGAACTAGTGAAACCACTGGCTACTCTTTTTAATAAATCATGGAAGGATGGTGTGGTACCCGAGGACTGGAGGAAGGCGAATGTGATTTCCCTTCACAAAAGTGGGACCAAGACAGAGGCAGGAAACTATAGACCTGTCAGTCTGATCTCTGAGGTAGGGAAAGTGATGGAGTCACTTCTGAAGGAAAGAATAGTTGAGTACCTAGAGGCCAGTGGAGCACAGGACCCAAGGCAGCATGGGTTCACAGCGGGAAGGTCATGTCAGACGAATCTAATAGATTTCTTTGACTGGGTGACCAAAGTAGTAGACCAGGGAGGGGCTGTGGACATGGCTTACCTAGACTTTAGCAAGGCATTTGTCACAGTCCCACAATAGATTAATAGTCAAATTAACCAGCCTGGGAGTGGGTCCCAGGGAGGTAGCCTGGTAAAACATTGGCTGCACAACAGGACACAGAAGGTAATTGTAAATGGAGTCAACTCTGAAGAAAGAGGGGTTACTAGTGGGGTACTGTAGGTTCAGATTGGGTCCAGTCCTTTTAATGTCTTCATCAGTGACATTGCAGAGGGACTGGAAGGAAAGATGCCTTTTTGCAGATGACACAAATATCTGCAACAGGATTGATACACAAGGAGGCGTGGAAAGGATGAAAAGGGACTTGGCAAGGTTGGAGGAATGGTCAGAAGTATGGCAGCTAGGATTCAATGCAAAGAAGTGCAAGATAATGCACCCCGGAAACAAGAACCCAGGGGAAGAATACACAATGGGTGGGGAGGTAGTAACAACAACTAAAAAGGAAAGGGACCTTGGGGTAATCATATCAGATGACCTTAAGGTTAGCAAGCAATATGAGAAGGCAGTAGGGAGGGCTGGTGGTATACTGGGATGTATAGGGAGAGGCATCAGCAGCAGAAAACAGGAAGTTGTTATCCCTCTGTGCAGATAGTTGGTGAGACCCCATCTGGAGAACTGTGTTCAGTTCTGGAGACCCCATCTCCGCAAGGACATAGACAGGATAGAGGTAGTCTAGAGGAGGGCAACTAAAACGGTGCAGGGTCTGCAAGAGGAGCCATACAAAGAGAGACTAAGGGATCTCAGTATGTATACCCTCAAGGAGAGGGGGGGGCATGATAGAAACATTTAAGTACCTCAAGGAAATCAATAAAGTCCAAGAGGGTAGCATCTTTCTGAAAAAGAGATGTGAAAGAACAAGGGGGCACAATCTAAAGATGGGGGGATGGCTCAGGGGTAATGTAAGGAAGTATTTTTTCATGGAGAGGGTAGTTAATGCATGGCATGGCCTTCCTAAAGAGGTTGTGGGGCCAAAACATAGTGTGGAAATTCTAGAATGCATGGGACAGACATAAAGCAATTCTTGCCAGTGGCAGGAGGAAGTAGGCTGTTGGTTAACTAGGATCTGCAGCTTATTAAGTAGGTAGGGAAATGGGCAGACTAGGTGGTCCAAACAGTCCTTATCTGCCATCAAAGTCTATGTTTCTATTGTGAAAACTGTTAGGTTACTAGATGCTTTTCTGTCTGCCACAGGACATTCTACCCCCACTTTCCATAAGGGTAGATTGGGCCCTAGGACTGATTTTTTTTTTTCATATCTAAAAATATCCCTATCAGCAAGATTCATACAGTGCCAGTGGAGTATTCAGATCATTAACTGTTGGAACTTTATATCGGATGCCCCAAATCCAATCACCTTGGACTATGGAAATTTAACTCTTCATTGCTCCAAAATCCCCCATTTTCTAAAACATTTCCTACTTTATACAAGCCAGAAAATCTGTATTTTTTCTTCATGAAAATCCCATTCAATAGTGGGAAGATCCTAAGAGAGAATTAATTAAGCAACAGCGAGACAGGGTGTGTGTTATTGTGTAATAATGTCACTCTTGGGGTGGGTTGAAGCATGAGGAGAAGCTGAGTGCTTCCACCACCCCAGGAGTGACATTGTTATACAATTACACACACCCTGGAATGCCCCATTGCTATGATGCAATGCTCATTTGTTAATAAATGAAGAAAAAAGAAAAAAATAATCATGTTTCAATCATTTTATTCTTGATTTTTGTGTGTGGAAGTATACACAAGCTGGTGCTGCTGCCACAGTGATGTTGCTGAGCCTCTGAAGCTTTTTCTTCTTTTCCTTTGTTTGCTGTGTCATCTGTCTCCCCACGCCCTTCCTGGACATTTTCTTCCAAGAACTAAGTCTGTTTCTTTTTGTGACAGACAAGATGTTCAGCAACTGTACAGTCTGAGTACAAAGTGTACACGTGTTGACACGATCAAGGCGCTGACCGGGAGAAGGGATAGCTATTTTATTCTAACAGTGCTGACTTTATTTTTACTTTGAATGTTATTTTTGTTAAGTTCAAAATGATGTTCAGCAAACGGGCAGTCGAGCGTGAGTGTCCCCAGAAGGAAGTGTAGTGTGTGACAGATGGAGTCGTACACAACGACAGTTACAGGTACAGATCGATGTTTTAGGAAGCTGCAGGCAGTGTTGTTATGGGGAGAACTTACTGTTGTCACAAGGTTGCCGTTATAAAAGTAATATGGCATTGGGGGGATTTTAGTGTGATCTGCTATGAGAATAGGGGGAGGTGGCAGATGCACAGGTGAGCCGTGTTGACTTTGGGATAGTCCAGCAGGGAGGGATATTCTGTACTGTTCTGTGGTCATCTTTGTGCCTGTCCTAGATACAGTGATGTTATTGTGTAATAACATCACTTTCTCAATGGATCAGCAGCCAATCAGGTTCTTAGATTTTTTTCTTGCCATTGTATAATTATACTTTTTAAAAAGTTGGGTAAACAAAGCAGGGATATTATATACCTCCAGTACCTACATAATAGATAACACCTACAGAAATTACTTTCCCTGTCAAGAGTCCTCTCAAGACTATACTCCACAGATTCAGAAAAGAAAACAGGAAATAGTTAATTTTCAACTGCAAAAAGCTGAACACCTGAAACAGCAACAACAGTTTAATACACAAGGGTCACTTAGAACTGTGTGCTCCTTTGAATCTTGCTACCGCCGCTCCCAACAAAAACAGATTACTTGCCTCCTAGAGTGGCTCAGAAAATGTCCGTCATTCTGACCCTGATAAAATAAAACAGCTCATTACTTCATGTGCATTGGATTCTTTTTCAGACAGTAGAGTTAATTCTACAAGCATACACATTTTTTACAGGATGTTGTGATTCACCCTTGCCCTCCTGAGCTGATACAACTTCTGGTACACGATATTAAGGCTGCTGAAATACAAACTGTTTTGAGAACTTTACCAAATGGAGAAACTCCCTGGAAGGATGGGTTAACTAGTGACATTTATAAATGTTATTGGGCCTGAGATCTTGGAGGAACTAGCCCAGGTTTTCACTCATGTTCTTGCCAAAGCCTCCCCCCCTTAATAAGACTGAATGTTTCCTTATTTACGTATTTAAAATGGGAGATATATATGAATACTCCCAAACTGGAGGCCCATAAGTTTCCTAAACACTGATTTTAAAATCTGAGCTAAAATACTTACAGCACGATTGACTCAGGTGGCAGCGCATCTTATCTCACCTGTACAGGCACGCTCCATTCCAGGCAGCTCGATTTTAGATCATCTGATTCTCCTTCAAGAATTGGTAGATAGGGGAACTTCAAACAGACTCCCAGGCTTTATATTTTCTCTTGATCAAAGGAAAGCCTTTGATTCTGTTAATCACTTACATTTATGGTCTGCATTGAAGTGTTATGGTATACCCAAAACATTTATTTCCTGGATGCAATACTTATACAGGACTGCTACAGTCTCCTCTTTAATCAAAGGTACTTGTGGACCTTTGATCCCTATTAAAAGAGGGATGTGACAAGGTTGTCCCTTAAGTTCCCTCCTTTACGTATTCTATATAGATCGTTTGTTAAGAGTCTCAAACTCCTCCACATTATTAAACCCCTGAAAGATCCTGATGGTGCTGTATCACGTAAATGTTTTGCTTACACATATGACTGATGTCTTTTAATACATGATGCTATTTCAGCTGAAAGTGCCATTAAAATTTGTTTACAGTATGGCTCAGCCACTGGGGCCTCTCTAAATTTAGATAAATGTGTAGGATTAAAATTATGGCTAGGCAGCTCCTCTACAGCCTATAGCTGGCATTACTGTCACAACAGGCCCTATCACAATTTTTGGTTTATAATTTGATAGCAGTCCCTTAGATCTCATGAATTGGGAACCTAAAATTGAATAGAATAAAACTATTGTTGCTAATTGGAATAAATGGAGGCTTGGGAAAAAATAATTTTTTTTCTGATAAAAACTCTTAATTCCTCTGTTTCAGTTTCTAAACCATGTTTTTCCCCTACCTAAACAACTGGATAAATCCTTACTTAGTTTTTTTTAAGCAGTCTGGGTAGCAGACTAAAAACTTTAAAAAGGAGAATCATCTATCTACCTATAAAACAAGGTAGCTTGAGTATGGTGAACCCAGTGGTAATTTATTTTCTTACATTCCTCTATTCCAACATTAAGCCTATATTAATTAATACAGATAAAGCCTGGAGTTCCTTTTGTTATGTAAATATTGTGAAATGGTTCCAGACTTGGGTACTTTAAAATACATTAGACCTCCTGGTGCCACTCCACCATATCTCAGAGAAATTTCTGTTAGACTCAAGACATGGAAGATTCATGGTGAACAACTTATATCTCTACATAGGAAACATCTGTACTCTCGGATCATACATACTTATTTTACAGAACCAGTAACCTTCTCTTTATGTACAGTTCCTTCCCAGCCTTCCATATTAGCCTTAATAAAGGAATCCAGAATTCCTGTTAAAATGTGGAATTTACACTGGCTAAGCTGCCATGAAAAAGTCAATGTAAAAAGTAACCACATGCACAGACAATTATTGAACAGATACTGCAACAGAGAGGAATGTATCCCACAAATTGAATCAATAGACCATCTTTTCTTTTCATGTTCATATATTTCAACATTTTGGAATCTTCTTTCCTATTAGCAGTCTTAGCCTCAGTTTTCAGCAGTTACTTATGAAGTTGTGATGTACGTCCACTATGGTTCATCTTGTAAAAAATGGGACAGTAGTATTCTTAATATTGTGTTTATAGTTATAAAACAGTGTATTTGGAATAACAGATCCTTTTTTCTTTCCAACAAAAAGATACACCTATTACTATGCTAGTTAAACAAATTGTGGATGAATTAAAATCCATTTATTTTCAGGAAACTAAACATTCTCCACCATTGATAACTGCTCAAAGGAGAAATATACCTTGGGTGACTAATACTGATGCAGCTGTTACCTGCATTTAAATTGTATTACTTTATATGAACACAAGTTTATATATCAGTTAGATGATGTTCATTGTTTGTTTTCTTAATTTTTTTCAATTTCCTGTTTGTTATTATGTGACTGTATTATTTGTACTATGTTTCTGTTTGATTTTCTTCTTAATAAACTCCCCATCTCTTTTCAGGAAGTGTCATGGGATCTTTAACACCCACCTGAACTAGCACCAGAACAGGTAGATGGGACCTCAGTTTAACGTCTCATCTGAAAGTCTGGTGATGGCCACTGTAGAAGAAGAGGAAATACACATCTTTTGATAGGCAGGATCCCTGGGATCTGGCGACCATCGACCAGGCTGGTCCTTAATCCACCCTGCAGCTTTCAGAGCAGCAGCTGGTGTCCAATTTGTATCATATAATTGATCCAGAGGTAAGGAATCCAAAGGAAAAGACTTTTCTACAATATTGCTCTAGTCTTTCTCCTTCGCTTGATCTTGAAATGAAAAGGTGTCTTTGGAGATGGCACCTGTCTGTTTCAATAGCCTGGGTCCATCCACAGCCCAGCGGTTAATTCCTAGCTGAGACTTCCCGGCTTTGTTGGAATGAACTTCGTGTGTGTCAGAAATGACTGCAGGCGACTGTAGGCACACGGTATCTATACCGTTTTCACTGCCAGCCGCACAAGAAGCTTCCATGCATAGGGCAGCCATGGCTGGAGGGTCAGTTTTAGAGGAAACCTCCATAGCAATTTCCTGGGACTGAACATGCTGTGCACCACCTGTAGATGCCAAGGGAGAGCCTGCTTGCAAAGCGAGTAGTTCCATATCAATGTTGCATTCAAGCAGCCGTGTTTGTGCAGTAAGAGAGTGACATACTTAAGTGCTTTGTCTCCCTGAATAGCTCAGGAATCTTCTAGTGGGGTAGCAAAAATCAGGTAATCCAGCAGTAGGCAGAGCAGAAACATTAGAAGAAAGGTCAAAATCCATAGCATCATTGTCAGTATCCAGTAAGTTCACCACAACCAGTACAAGATCTACTGCCTCTTGAGTAGAAAGGACAGTAGCAGAGGCCTGAGCTCCTGTCCTTGAGACATCCTTCACCTCCGCCTGTCCCGGAGAAGTGGCCATCTGGGATCAATGGCCAGAAAGTCCCCAAGAGGACAGTAGGGGAACTTCCCTGGTGTCCTGGCCAAATTTCTCCCATTCACTAAAAATATGACCAACAGCTTAATCTGCTGCAATTTCAGTTGCTTACCATCTGTAACCCCCTTTCCCCCAGTTTCCCCTGAAAAAGGGATTTCTAGGCCAGGTGGGCTTACTGGGTCAACAAAATTCAATAAATAAATAAAATAAATAAATAAATAGGGAGCGCACCCCTCATTTGTCATTCCTCTGTCCAGGCTGTGTATTCCTGTATATAAAACATGTGAAAATGAACAAATAAATGTTTTTCTTTTGTTGTTACCTGAATTCTTGCTATTATGGGGAGATTCCTACTATATGACTGAAAGCCCTGGAAGTGACTGCTTTTGTAAAAATCAGGAGAGATGAGGTAACAGCAAGTGGGAGGAGCTATGCTCCAAATGAGGTAGAAACCCCCTAATTAAGGTTCAGATGGTCTAAAACTGATATTTTAGGATATATTCACAGAAGAAATATAACATAAATACTTGTTTTTCCTGTTGTACAAGAGTGATCCAAGACAGCTTTAGATAGGACCACATAAAGGTATATTTTATGTTAAGTGGGAGATTCCCCTGATTGTGATGTCACCCTAAGGATTGCTATAAAACCTGCCACCAGAGGACTAAGAAGTGTGTGTGGATCAGTATCTTCTGACCACTGAGGGAGAAGGAGCTAGTGTGAGAGCTTACACACTATTGTTGGGAATTAAGTACTGGATATTGAATATACAGAAGAAAGACAGGAGTCTCAAGAAGAAGTATCTCCTGATGTACTGAAATGGTGTGATGGACTAACACCCACAATTTTCTTTCTGTAAATATATATATTTTTTTGTTTTGTTTTTGCAAAGCTTTTGCAAATAAATAGATAAACACATTTATTGTGTTTTTTTATGTACTTTAAATATTACTGTCAGGTGTCTGTCATTTATCCGACACCTTCTACACTCATCACCACCACTTGTGAAGGACCATGAGACTCTTGGGTCCCATACCATGTGGTTCCCTGTTGGTCAAACTGCAGGGGGAGTGACAGATGGGACTGCGGGTCCTTGGGGTCAGGCCAACAGTGAGGAGTAAGATGGTAATGTGGGGCAAACAGCTCTACGGCAAAAACAAAGTGGGAAAGACCCAAATGAATGTAAAAATTTCAGACCAATCTCCCTGATCAAAACAGATGCAAAAAGACTTGTCAAGATTCTCATAGATATATTAGAAAAGGTTATTGCACATGTAACTGAAAACAGACAAGCAGGTTTTATAAAGAATAGACCAGCAGTAGACAATACCAGGAAACTTCAATACTAAGCTAAAGTCTGATTTTCTGTCTAAAACTCACACACAAAAAGAGCTGTACTTACTTACTGCCTAACAGTTATGACCTTCCTGTTTAGTGTATCAGGAGTTGGGACTCTGTTTGATTACACTCCTTTCTGAATTTCTGTGGTTGGGCCAGTCTTTAGGCGTCAAGGAATACCCAATTCTGTTGTCCTGCTATTTTGGTCCTCCCACTGGTTAAAAATAATAATAAATAATAAACTTTATTTATAATGCACCTTTCAAAGTCAAGGCACAGTACACAGTTAAAATAATTTCACAATAAAACATCCTAATAAAATAACCAAAACAAGTTCTGTCAATCCACATCGGCACCATCTCCATATGCCTTATTCCATAGAAGGTTCAGATGTTCCATTGTCTGTGGCCCAGTACTTAATATCTATCCCTTCTTCCATCCCCTGCCAAGGATATGCTCTCCATGGGCTCCCTGCCCATAGGCATGGGAAACCCAGGCACCGGGTGGTCAGCGCTGCCTCTAGCGCCACCTGAGAACCTAAGCTCGGACTCCCCATTGGCAAAGCATGGCATTAGCAGCCATCATATTGGAATGTGAGCACTCTTCGGAGTTGGCTTCTGATTGGTTCCTGCAGTCTGCTTCTGTTTCCATTCTAAACCAAGCATAAATCTAATTTCCATGCCAAAATTTGGCAAAAAAGAGCTGTAATTACTTTTCTCCTTGACTGTTAAGACCCTTATCCTTCTGTTTAGAGCATTACATTTAGTTATGCTGTGTGATTACACTATTTTTGAAATTCTGTGCTTGTGTCAGCTCCCTACACGAGTGGCCGATCACTTCTACCTACTGAAGTGATTGATTAGTGCGATAAGGAGCCAGAAGTTCTTTCAGATAGACTGGGCCCAGATTGTGTAGAGCTTTGAAAGTCAGCAATCCAACTTTAAAGGTGATCCGCCACCGAATTGACAGCCAGTGCAGTTTGTGCAACACTGGAGTAATGTGGTCTTTGACCATATACTGTGGCTTCACATATTTAAGGTCTTGGAAAAGTATGAATTCCCAGGTATTTACATTAAATGGGTAATACTGTTATATACTAATCCAACAGCTGCAATAATTACTAATGTTGTAATTTCAGACATCTTCCCATTAAAAAGGGTGGGTGGTACCAGGCAAGGCTGCCCTTTGTCACCAATGTTACTTAATTTATCCCTAGATCCTTTAGTTTGGAGGCTAACTGCTGAACAAGAGGTTAAATGTATGAAAATGTAATGCCAAGGAACATCTTCTATCATTTTACGTGGATGACTGTTTAACTACATTAACAAACCCTAAAACATCTATTACATGGATCTTATGGGTAATTATAGAATTATTTTCATTTTAGGTTATAGATTAAAGAAAAATCTTTCTTTTTGTGATTTAACGAGAACTCTATAATAAAAGACATCATAGAACTTGGAATCACTTGCGAGAAAGAAAGTATAAATTACTTAGGCATAAATATTTTTAAAGTTAATTCCTAAAACAAGTAACAAAAACCTGAATTTAGTGAAAAATAACATTGTGGAGTATCTTATTAGGCGGAATTATTTACCTTTGTATATCTGGGGAGACTTGAAGCCGTTAAAATGAATACAGTATATCCCACACCAATATCATTATATCTACACATGCTTTTACCATGCAGATTACCTAAACATGGTTTATGGGCATTCAAAGTTTGATTTCTAAATTCATATAGTCTAACAAAAGATGCAGAATGCCTTACAGTAAACTGACTAGAGGCAGAGAAAATGAGTGTTTAAAATCCTTGACCTATATTGTTATCTTTTGTCTTCTAGAGTCTCTCTGGTTGCTAAATGGATTGATTCTAAAATGGGTAAACCAAACGGTCCAGAATGGTTAGACTTGGAGATAGAATTGTAAATGTCTTCAGTTTGACCATAAGTGCCTTAAAGTTTTTGCAAAGCCATTAAAACCTTGAAGAATAAGATAATGACACATAACATATATATCATCATTTGGTGGGCTAAATTAATTGATCTTAATTTAGATAAATCCAGGCTGCAACCCATGTTTGTTAATCCAAAAATCAGTCAAAACAGAGAGGTGTTTGATAAAATAGACTGGACTAGTAATGGGTAACAGAAACAAAACATAGTGCACAAAACAATTACTGTAGTTTGAATGATTTATTAATACTGTAACAGACAGAAGAATACAAAATACAGATCTCAGTTTCTTTATTGCACTCATGGATAGCTTTATGAAACATCTTCATAATGAGATACTGTACAACTACTTAAATATAATGATAATACAAGAACATTTTTGGTATGCTTACAGCTAAATTCTAGAATATGCTAGCCAGCCCAGTGGCGCAGAGGGCTGGGGCACTGGACGCTTTACCTCATGCCATGCCAGTGACATGGGTTTGGGTACAGACTTGAGTCATCTGGTAGCTGGCATGGGGGAGGGCAGGAGCAGGATTGCACAGCCAGAAGGCAGCTCTCCTCTCCCAGGGTGGTTGCCACACACCCCCGTAGTCTCGCTGCAACCGGGTGGAGGTCCGGTGGTCAGCATAGGTGGAGGAGGTGACACATTGTAGGAAGGCACCCTGAGACTTGGCATGTGCATGCATCCAAACACACACTCATGGCTGGGGTTTGTGGATGGGTTATGGGGAGAAAAACCGGGAAAAAAATGCAAAAATATATTTGGAAAAAAATTATAGAGTATCTAATTTTTATAACCTATTGCTAGATGTCACACAAGGTTCAGACAAAGAAACTATTAGATTGTGGTCACAAATACTGGATCAGAATTTAGATAAGTGGAATTGGGTGATTTATGGCACATTCAACTAAAGCATTTAATACAGTTAACAGGAAGATGGATCCAATCAAATTACTTTATAATCTGTTTTACACTCCACTGCATTTACACAAGATGGGACTGAGAGCCACTTCAAATTGCAACAAATGTGGGGCAGTCAGTTGTGATTCAACAGATAAGTTTTGGTCTTGCAAAAACAAACATTCTTTGAGAACCAACACCAAGGACTTCTTGGGTGACATTCTTTTCTTAGAAGAGAATTTAAATCTAGGAACATGTCTTATTGGTCATTTTGATGATAAGAAATCTGGAATAAAGAACAAAATCATACTATATTTCTAATAGCAGCTTCAATGAAAAATACCATCTTAAAAAGTTGGACAGAAGAAAAATCTATTATGGCAGAATGGGAAAGGGAATGTCCAGATATTCAAAAATCTGAGAGACTAGCTCACCTGATGGTAGGTCAGAAAGGCAGTTTTGTAGCAAAAGGGAACACCATATACATTCTACTTTCTTCTCCATGGGTATAGCAATTGCTGTATGAAGAAACTTTGCATTTTGAAAATTACTATGTAACTACCATATTTAGTTGACAGGATACATTCTTCTCAAATTTCTGTGATTTATACATTTAAGAAATAGATTATTAAGAAATGTAAATATGGCTATAGAAAGTCTTTTCTCTAGTTAGAGTTATTTCTTCTTTTTAGTTTTCTGTTTAGCTATTCACTACTTATTCCTGTGCAAAGCTCTGTCTCCTTTCTGGAATAGAAGGGGGAAATTATTAATAAGCAGTAAAAGTGATTCTCTAGCTTCATAAGGAAGTTAAATGTTATTTATTTGTTTATTTAATAGAAACTTATAGTTACTGGTGCATAGTCTTGTTACTGTTTGTCTGTATGGTTTTATTACCAATCTATCCTACCCAAGGTTTACCTTTTAGAAATGTAATTTTGTCAGTAATGATATCCTACCTTTGGTTTATGTTTTAGAAATGTCATGTTAGTAGTACTTCCACTCTAATGAGTCCAGCATGTTCGTGTCCTACCGAGTGAGTGAAATAGTGAAGCAGTGGAACAGGTGAATGGCATTTTAGGCATTAGCAGGCATCAGCAGAAGGAAGTGGGGAAGCCGGGGATTCTGCCAATCAACTAGGGCAAGGCACCTGTTCACTGCTGTGTAACAGTCACAGCTGGGAATGGTGGAAGGTCAAAGGTAGACCAAAACAGGGAATAAGTGTAACACAAATCTACGGTAGGAGAATAAATAGATTTAAACAAGGAACAGGGGGAACACAAATAGAAACAAAAAAAGTGGGAAACTAGAAACACTGTACTGGGGTAAGGGTATAAAAGTATTTCCAGGAAACACTGGAAAATAAAAGTTCAGAATGCTGGGAGTGGTGCAGTGCAGTGGCTATAGGGTGCCAGTTTTCAGAGAGATCTTCTGGAGACCGTGGTGCTTCCCATCTGCACACACACCTCTGAGTTGAGGGAGGAGGTTGCTTGACTCCAGGCTGACTTGGCTAGGACTTGCTCAGAGGCCACCAAATCCACCACTGTTACCTGAGATAATGCCAGGGAGGAGGAATAGCTAGACTATGGTAGCTGATACCACTACATATTTTCTAAGCCACACTGGCAGGGTTGGACTGCCAGGAGGAGGCACTCATGGTAGTGACCAGGGAGGATGTGGGGCCCTCCATAGTGAAGACTTCAGTGTGGGTGGCAGAGGGCCCCAGAGGAGGAGAAAGCAACTTCTGGTGGGGGATACAATTATGAAAGGAATAGATTTGGAACAGGAAAAGGGGGAAGAGGCAGGTTAGGTGATTGCCTCGAGTCATGGTTCAGAGGGATAGGATTGCTAGAGCACAGGATGAGAGGGAGAGCTGGATGTCATTGTCCACCTGGAGACTAATGATCTGGCTAGGGATGGGGCTGGGATAGTGCAAGGGGAATACTGGGAGCTGAGGAGGGGTCTTAGGCTAGTAGCTCAGACAGTGGCTGTCGTTGAGGTGCGGCCTGTCTATGACAGGAGAACGGAGCAGGCTGTCTGCACCAGGAGCTTCAACTCATGGGGCTGAGGAATGGTGAAGAAAGGAAGGGTCCAGCTGCATTGGGGAATAGGAACCTACTTGGGAGGATAAGGGCTTATGCAAGACTGATAGAGTGCTTTCATCGAGGAGGGAACCACAGTCTTAAGTGAAAAACACCAACGACGGAACCGCTCAGCAAAACAGTGGGTGCTCAGTCCAAAAAAACAAATGAATCCAGTAACAGCAGGGGAAGAGACACTAGTGTAAAAAATTAGTCAGCACAAGCAAAGTTGCTTAAAGCAAGGAGCCCATGGCTAATATACCCTGACATTTCAGATCTTATTTGTGACCCTTCGTCACTGACAAAGGGTCATATGAATAAGTAGACATATGAAAATGACAGAAACAGGCCTCATGGTCTGTTGAGTCTGCTCGAGTGTGCAGCAAGCACCTTATAATGCTGCTGCTCCTCCCTCCCTTCCCCCATCCTATTACCCCTTACCCTTACCTTTACCTTATCCAAATACCTCTTGAAGCTGTCTACCATCTTGCAGGCCACGCCTCACCCAACAAGGAGTTCCACTTGTCCACCACTCTTTCTGTGAAAAAAATGTCTCCTCATCTCCCTCCTAAATCTACCCCCCTCTAATCTCAGTTGGTGTCCTCTCATGTCCCTCCCCTGTCTCCTCTGGAAAATCCTCTCTGTATTAGTCCTGTTTATTCCCTTCAGGTACTTAAAGGTCTCAATCATAGCACCCCATCCCTCCTCTCTTCCAGAGAGTACATATTTAAGTCTCCCAGACTTTCCTCATATGGCTTGCCCTCCAACCCCTGGTCATCTTTGTAGCTCTATGTGAGTAAGACCAGAAGCGCTGGGATATAGTAACCATGGGCTCCATTCTTTAAGGAACTTTGCTTGAGCTGACTCATTTTTTTACACCAGTGTCTCTTCTCTTGCTGTTACTGGATTCACAGTCTTAAGTGGATAGTTTAAAGGGTGCTTTGATGAACAGTTAAGCTAGCTGAGTGGGGCAGTAGAAGGAATCAGTGAAGCAGAAACACCCACAGGCTGAAGTAGAGAGTAAGGAGAATCCAATGGGTGAAGAATCCCCAGGGTGCAAGCTAATAAAGGAAGCAGGCTGGTATAGATAAAAGCTGAAGGGAATGGGAGCATTAAAAAGAGATGTGGGAAGGAGGGAGTGCAGCAAGGAACAGAAGGTCGCAAAAAGCATAGTGGAAACCAAATCAGGATGGCCACTTGTGTGAATGCTAGGAGGCCAACCTGGATATTGCATCCTTTACCAAGTCATTGTGCACTGAAATCCATGACTGGGACATGGCCATACTAGGCTATACTCTGTTCAGGAAGGACTGGTTGGGAAGGAAAGGAGGGGATGTGGTACTTTATGTGAGGGAAAGGATAAAAGTGACAGAGATACAAGTGGAAGCAGAGTTACTGTGGGTCACCCTGAAGAAAGGGAATGGAGCCACTACTCATACAGGAGTAATCTACAGACATCAAGCACGAAGGGGAAAATTAGATAAGGTGCTGGAGAAAGGGAGTTGTGCTGCTGGTGGGGGACTTCAACCTGCCACATGTAGATTTGAGCCTTCCAGCAGCAGCTTCAGCTAGAAACAGAGACATCCTGGACTCTCAGCAGTGGGCAGTCCTCAGGCAACTAATCAGTGAACCTACTAAAGATGGGGCAATACTTGAGCATTACTCACTAACAGCGACAGTGTTGCAGATGTCAAGGTGGGTAAATGCCTCAGAGATACCCTGGTGGGGGAATGACCTGGGTGGGCTGGAGGAAGAGTGGGCAAAGATAAAAGGGAGCATATTAAAGGCAAAGCACCTCTATGTCAAACAAGTGAACAAAAGAAAGAGGAAATAGAGACTGCTATGGTTTTCGAATGAGGTAGTTGAAAAGGCAAAGGTTAAAAATGTAGCATTCCAAAGGTATAAGGAGACAGACAGGGAGAAGGATAGGGAGGTGTACCAGGTGAAACTGAGGGAAGCAGGGAAATCAGTAAGGAGTGCAAAGGTGCAAACTGAAGAGAGAATAGCGCAGGAAATAATGGAAGGGGACAAGACATTTCTTAGGTGTGTAAGAAAAAAGAGGAAGGCCGGGGTGGGATTCTGAGGTTAAAAAGGAAAGGGAGGTCCTGTGCAGAGGGGATACAGAGAAGACAAACATCCTGAACAAATACGTTTGTCCCATGTTCACAGAAATAGGAGAAGGGGAGAGGGCACAAAAAGTAACAAAGGTTTTGGTGGACGGGAGGGATGTGGACACTGATCCTTTTTTGGAGGTGAGACTCCTAAAGGGACTCACTAATCTGAAGGTGCTGAAGGTGGACAAAGCCATGGGGCCAGATGGGGTGCATCTAAGGATACTGAGGGAGCTCAGGAAACTACTGGCTGCGCCGCTGACAGTTCTATTTAGCAGCTCATTGAAAACATTAGTGGTTCTGGTTTACTGGAGAAGGGAAGATGTAGTCCCACTACATAAAAGTAGTAGAAGTGAGGAGGCTGACAATTATAGGTCAGTCAGCCTGACATCAGTGGTTGGAAAGTAAATGGAATCACTGCTG
This sequence comes from Neoceratodus forsteri, assembly GCA_016271365.2. Classification (NCBI taxonomy): domain Eukaryota; kingdom Metazoa; phylum Chordata; order Ceratodontiformes; family Ceratodontidae; genus Neoceratodus; species Neoceratodus forsteri. The sequence continues at coordinate 34,948,516 of CM028129.1, forward strand.
AAGAATAGTATTGTGGAACATTTTGAATCCAGTGGATTATGAGACCTGATGCAGCATGGTTTCACAGGTTGTCAAATGAATCTGTAAGATTTCTTTGACTGGGTGAGAAGTGATTTAGATCATGGTGGAGAGATAGATATAGTATACCTAGATTTCAGTAAGGCTTTTAACTCTGTTCCACCTAGAAGACTAGTAAGCAAGCTAAGTAGCTTCGGCATGGGTCCAAACATGACAAATTGGATAAGAAATTTGTTAGTGGATAGGTGACAGAGGGTGGTGGAAAAGAGAATTCACTCCAAGTAAGGGAAACTGACCAGTAGGGTGCCTCAGGCATCAGTGCTGGGACTGGTCCTCTTTAATGCCTTCATAAGTGACACTGCAGAAGAGCTGAAAGGCTGGGTCTACCTCTTTGCAGATGTCACCAAAATCTCCAATAAGGTGGACCCACTAGGGAGGTGGAATTGGGTATACAAGGAGGGGTATCATCAGCAGAAAGAGGGAGGTGATGTTGCCTCCATATAGATCACTGGAAAGACCCCACCTAGAGTTCTGTATCCAGTTCTGGACACCACCTCTCCAGAAGGACATAGACAGTGTGGAGTGACTCCAGAGGAGGGCAATTAAAATAGTGCAGGTTCTGCATCAAAACCCTACTAGGAGAGACTAGATGACCTCAATATGTACAGTACACCCTGGAACAGAAGAGGGAGAGGGGGGATATAATTGAGATCTATAAATACCTTATGGGGTAAATAAGGTACAGGAGAGAATTTATCAGAAGAAAAGGAGCTCAAGAACAAGTGGGCATGCTATGAAGCTGGAGGACGGTAGATTCAGGAGTGATGTGAGGAACAGCTTAATCTGGTTCATGGTCAGTTGGCATTCATCTGTATCCCCCTCCCCCAGGTCATGCCTGAAAATAGGCAGGATTTGTCTAGTGCACTTACCCGGTCAACAAAAACTAAATAAATAAATAAAAAGTACTTCTTCACAGAAAGAGTGGTGGATTCCTGGAACAGCTTTCCAGTGGAGGTGGTGTGGGTGAAAACAGTGATGGGTTCAAGACTGCATGGGATGAGCACAAGGGAGTCATAGTGGAAAGGAAGGGGTGAGGGAGCAAGAGCTAAGATAAGGCAACAGTCTGCAGTAATAGTGTGGGAGGGGGGGAATGGGCAGACTGGATGGGCCAAGCAGTCTTTAACTGCTGCCAAATTCTGTTTCCTATGATTTTATCTTTGGATTTACTTGCAGTTCCCCCATGAAGAAGTCAAAGTGCAGGTGGAAAAATGTTGCGGTTGTGTTAAAAATAGAGAAGATTTATACATAATCCAGTGTTTTGGACTATTTTGGTTCTGAGCACTCCTCCATTTTATTGTATCTCAAAGCTATGTGTGGGCCAGCTCCACACTAGAAACTCTTTACAGATGTGATTATGTGCTGGGAACTGTGCTTTTGAAGTGTTGTTGGCAAAGTGGTGTAGGGTTCAGTGCTGCTTGTTTACTTTGGGAGATTGTGGGATTCATCCCTGCTCCAAGGATTACTTTGAACCATATGTACTTTCTTTCTTCTGCAAAGCTTTGTCTCCTGGTTGCCAGTGCAGGTGGGCTGTCACCTCTGTCCCCTCCTGGTCCCCCCCTCCCAGGGCTCATCAAGCCTGAAGCCCCCTAAGGATTGCTCCCCATGGTAGGGCCAGGAAGTGGAGGACTGTGTTCCCCCCACCCAGTAACTCACATCCAGAGTTGGGTCTTGGTCCAAGTGGTGGCATGAGACAGAGACAGGCAGGCAGGACTTCATGGAGCGTGAACTTGACCATTTTCCATTTTCTCCCCTTAGATCACCTGCCCTCGAGGCCCATACATATGTGCATGTGAAGGTGCACATATGCTATGGAACTGTGGCCCCCCTTTAATGCTGCCCGAGCACCACTGCACCCCCCTAGACCTCCAACTGGTGGCAGCCAATGGCCGCTCCATCATGCCTCCACACCCCAGGAGAGGAGAGCTGTCTGACGAAGTCTCAATTCTCTCCCTGTCTGACCCCTGGCAACCTGAGCTTGTTCCCTAACTTGGGTCACTGGCATAGTAGGAGATAAGGTGCACAGCACCTCAGCCTGCTACACCACTGGGTTGTATACCTATTTTTACTTTCTGGCAGGAAGATACACCCATTGCTCCCCACACTGTGATTGACTGTGCTGTGGATGACAAGTTGTTGATCACCGTATCAAACAAGTTGCACTCCACTACAACATCTCCATGGCCTTGTTAGTGTATCATATGTATTTCTGTCTTATATTATAGCTGCTGTAATATTTGCAACCCACCAAATCACAAGAAAATGTTAGGGTTTAAATAATGCATTTTTCTGAATGAAATGTACATACATTAGAACCATGTGATGTCACATACATCAGTCAGGGACTATATGACCAAGTGGATGCTTGTTAATGTCCTGTACCATGAAAGCCCCCCCCCCCATAGTGATAGCAATATCTTTGACTTAACTGTAGCAAACACACATAAAAGGCTAAAGTAACTGTGCAAAGTTTTGCAAAGACTGTTTTCATGTAAGTCCAGTCCCTAGATGGACATTTCTGAAATTGTGTTTTGGGACTATTGGACACTATGTCTTATTGCTTACCAAGTGTCAAGTATTGATAACGTCTATGAGTCTTGCCAGTTGGAAGTTGATGCCAATTAAACTTGCTATTTTACATCTGACTGATCTCTTGCTGAATCTTTTCAAACTTTTGGGAAAGCTGAGTGAGAGATGTGAGCCAAAAGCAGAATGAAAACACAATACTAAGGACAGATGATGATGAAAAAGAATTTGCATTTATGTAGTACTTCTGATATACATTGTATATCAAAGGAATTTAAAAGCAATGAGAAACTGACTAAATGTGTAGTGGCAGCCATTTCCCACATCAATATCCACACCCAACCTTGAACAATTGCATGAACCGATTTGGTGGGTTGGGGACTGTTGGCCAGCGAATCCCCTCCTCTTGTGAAAAGTGCCTTTGGTTCTTTTGCTTCCATGTGGACACCCACCAGGACTGTACCAGAGATGGGTAGAAGGAACCTCAGTTTAATGTCTTATCTGAAGGATGGCTCACCCTGACAGTAAAGCATGCCTCTTGTACTGCACTGGGGTGCTAGCATTTATGATATGAGCCCAATCCCAGAGTGAAACAAGAAACCATAGCTTTCTGGCCCAGAAGTGGAGATGCTACCAACTGAGCCACACCTGACATCTAGATGGTACAGTAAGTGACAATCCCAACCAGGCTACTTACTCTTACAGAAATATAGGTGTGCTGTGTACATGCAGAATGCATGCTACATGCTTAATTGTACAATGTTTGCATGCAGTTCACAGACACAAAGTGATCCTAAGTGAAACAGGTCTAAAAAGTAAATCAGGTTCGCATGCAGCAAGCTTGACGTGTGTGCAGCAGGCAAGCTGGTGTGAACATCTTCTAAAAATTACATCAGGTTCACGTGTTGCACGCTTGACATGAGTGCAGCATGTGAACGTTCCATGTGGGTGCAGATGGACACATCAGCCAAAATTGAAGTTTCAACAAAAATAGTCTACTTTAATTTTACAGAACAAAAATTAAGTGGACTGGTTTCGTCAAAATAATAAAAATAAATAACAACTTAAACAAGGCTTAACTTCAGCACAAAAATAATTTCCAGAAGAAGAAAACAAAAATCTTCCTTATGACCAGCAAGCATTACTCCCACTGAATGTTGTCCCTTCAACACTCCAACCGAATCTGACTAGGTTTGAGAACATACATATATAGCCTGTCAGAGCTTAGGATTGGCTCAAATTTCCTGTCATTCAAGCTTTGTTTTAAATAAATATTTTAACTTTTTTAAATGAATTTACATTGTTATAACAATGAGATATTACAATCATTTCATTCATAATACGCATATTAAAAAGTCAAAAACATTTAATCCTTTTATTTTAGGAAATAGGCTTGGGAGGTATTCTGTTTGTCCCTCCTTCAGTTAGGCTCCATATAAATATAGTGAAAGAGAGGCCGGCCAGCTCTTAGAGCATCCAGCTGAAGTGGTGACATAACAGAATCCCCTGCAGCCCTTATATTGTAAGCTTGTTTGTCTGCTTTTTGAGAACCAAAGGATTTCCTCTAAATGTTTCTTGTTAAATTACCTCAAAACAACTACCTAAAAATATAACCAGTCTAGTATTTGCTTATTCGACTGGCAAGACGGCTTATTCTTTGTTTACTGCAATCTTTGTTGTGAGCTCTTATTTGGCTAAATCAAGCCGGCGGTTTGCAAACCGCTGCGATTGTGCACACAATCATGAAGCTGACACAGCCGCACAATCGCAAATGAGCGTACAGAACTAAATTTCCACCACAGCAAAAAAACTTGTATGCCAAAGGGGTTTTTGGTAATTAACTCATAACTCTGAATATCAGCAAGTCTTATACGAGTACTCGCTTTGCAGGCATATCTCTTCCTTTTGCGTTTAGCGTGAACAGCACTTACCAGCTGACTGAAAAATACGAACAGCTTGCCTGTATTCATTTCCACTGCACTAAGGGAAAAGCAGCTTAGGTAGCTAATTTAATGTTACCTACAATACCTATTTTGAAACCCTGAAAATATACAGACAATTATCTGTCTGTCTGTACCAACACTGCAAGAAGTTCTATTTTTAAACAAAGGGTTGTTAAAGGGGTATTGGTTTGAAAATGTAAAAAAATCAGATTACCATTTATTTTCCATTTTCAACACAGCATTGCCACAAACCCTTTTCTCATTACCTGAGATGGATCATATACTTTTATTAAGCATCCTATATATCCTGTAAGCACAATGTATTTCAATGCCAACATAATATTTTATTTTATCAAGCCTCTGCGGGGGGGGGGAGAAGACTAACAGGACAGACTGACACAAAATGCAGCACATGGGTGGCCAATCCATGTAGGACATACATTTAACATGGAAAAAGACATACATTTAGGATGGACACAACAAGGTAACCCCTCTTTGGCAGACCTACAAGACCTAGGGAGGGAATTCTCCCACACAGCAGTTAAGCTGGTGTGATCATCCTTTAAACATTACATCAGGTTCACATGATGCACGCTTGCCATGTGTGCAGCAGCTAAACTGGTACAAATCTCATCTAAAAAAACCCAGCAGTTTCAATTTCTTAAACTACTGTTAGAAATTAGAATCATTAAAATACATTTTTATTTGAATTCCCATAAAAATTAGGTAAACTCATTAATTCTGATCCTTTTGCAAGTTGTTTAATGGCTTTTGATTTTTGTCATTAAATCACCATTAATTTGTAAAGTATTGTTTGCTTACTGCATTAAATGCTTAGGATATAGCCAGTCAACATCCCCCTTTCCAGAGGTGTGAAGAGGGGCTTCTGTGTTGTCAAGCCAATCCTTTTTGTTTTGGACCATGCACATCCCTTATGTATATTTAGTGCTACAAATGTGTGTCTCCGTGACTGTTTCATCTCACTTACTTTCCCTTTCTCATTCTGTATTGAACACTATGGCCATGCTCAGCACTCTCTGTGCTAAGTAGGGTCTTGGAAGCATGCACCATACCTAACATTTTGTCACTGAAATGAGGGACATGGACACTAACCCATATGATGATCAGGACATATCATGAAACATGGAGATACAATACCTCAGAACACAGTGGAAACCATTGCATTAGCACCTAAGAATGAATTTCTACCATTAAGCAGGGGCACTATTTACATAGGGCAGAGGGGAGCAGTTGCCCCCCATATTTGTGCCTAGGTTGTTCATATGGTGTGGCAATAATGGCTTGTTGCCCCCCCCCATATTTATGCCTAGGTTGTTCTTATGGTGTGGCAATAATGGTTTTAAATTTGGATTTAATCTTTTACACAATAAGTGCCCACCCGGCCTGTGTGTGCTCACGCTGCAGGTACTGTCCAGACTCAACTGTGTCTGTATTGTGCTGTCCACTCTCTCCACCTATTAGTGGCAGTACAGTCACATGTGATGTGGATGAGCCTCAGCCAAGAAAGAGTGCATGAGTTTTACAAGTACGACACTGTCTTTCCTGACACAGAGTAGACAGACTGCACACTACAGCTTGGAGGAGTCAGTGAGCACTGAGCTCTCAATTGTTGTTGTTAATAGAACAGTGGCCTTCATTATTCTCCAACTCACCATCATTACATATAAAATAGTAATAAAAAATAACTCCATTCATTTCAAGGGGGTATGCTCCAGCACTCTGACCCATTGACATCATCGACTCCTGCCTCTGGCTCCCTAGTACTCAAGTAAGAGACATTTTACCTATATCTATACTTGTAGCAGCATGGCCATACCCACTACAGAGTGTGTGTGCATGGGGGGACTGGCCATGTGGGTGTGTGTGCCAGAGTTATTGCTACTTTTGTGTTTGCACCTTAAAGTCTGTTTGCATGAAAGCACTCAAAACTATGGAGAGAAAATAGTAGGAGTACATGCCAGACTGAAGTAATTAAGTAATTTTGTGGATAAGTTTGTGTATTGGGATGGGAAAAAACTCATGTGTTTCCACTGGTATGTGTGCTACAGTTCAACTGTGAAACTGAGATAAGGGAGCTAAGAAAAGCATAACAGTGGCTACAAGTATGTCGCATGTGTCCAGATGTACTCAGATACAGTATGTATTGAAGTAAAAGCAAGCCATATGTGTGCAGACAGTTTGGCTTTGTGGTTAAAGGCATGGATCTGAAAGCTTGGAGACATAAAGATCTGGGTTTGAATCTCATCAATCCCAACTTGTGCATGGTGTGATCCTAAACAAGTCATTTAACTTTTATGTGTGCAGTTATCAATGACCACTTGCTTTTTGCACACATGCCACATGCATGCATTTTTTCCCAATGTAACATAAAAATCATGGTTTCCACACTTGCTTGCTGCACGCATGCCATATGCATGCAAACGGTTCCAATTTAACATTTAAATTATACTTTCAGCATGAATATGACTTGGGTAGTTTTATGTGTGCAGCACGAAAACGTTTCATATGATTATTTCTGTAACAGTAAGGACAAGTGTGGTCTATTTAAGGGTGCAGAAGCCTACTTAAAGCTGTCTTATACCCTTTAGTTTTACAATTCTTATCTTTTGCAGGGTTTGTCTATGAATCCTTAGAATGACAGTGTTACTCTCTTTCCCATCTCTGACCCACTCACCAGCTTGTTCATAGCATAACACATTGATCAAAAGGAACGAGTATGAGCACTGTAGCCTCCTCTGAGACTGGTGCCAGATCCATCCGAGGAAACAGATGCATGGGGAGCTCTTTAATAATGTGTGTTACACAATAACTATGTGTGTTATTACCACTGCCAGGATCATTCCTACAGTTGTAAGAGTGGTCTCACATGCATTCTTAGGGTATGAGAACCATTAGGCAATGATGAGCGGTAGCATGGCTGCTTCTTGAGTGTAAATACAGTTAGTCAAATACTGCACAGTGAAAGGCATGAAAAATGTCTCAGCAAGGGAAAGATTACAGCATGTATTTGGGGTGTAGTAAGTGTGTGGTGTTAACTGGGCATGGAAGACAATTTGCCTTGGTTTGGGTGTTTGTTAGATTTTCAGTGTTTATATTTAGTAAGGTGGGTTTGAGGGCAAAGCCTCCCCAAAATGGGGTACAGGGATGAAGCCTCCATCAGGAAAATTATTGAAGAAAGATTTAAGGTCTCCTCTTTTATTGCAGTTGAGTTTCAGGCCGAAGAGTCTAAGCTGCTGAAAGTGTGCTGGTTTAGCATGCTCATGGCGTATCTTAAAGGTTAGGGTGACAGGCTGTGAATGCTGTACATCCAGCTGATCCGGGTTCAGTTAACATTCAGTCATTTTTGTTTTGCTTTTTTTTTTTGTTGGCTGTCATGCGCCCATCTCCACCTCCACCCATGTTTGTCCCCCCTGAAGTTGCAATACTAAATGTGGCCCATCCTGGCTTCTACTACCTCCTCCTCCTTGAGTTCTGTCCCTCGTGGAGTTTGTTTCATTTATCTGCCCATCCACCCAAATTCACCTCCCCAGTTGAGCCCCATGTGGAGTTGTGCTATTGAATTTGCCCACCCCCTGACTTTCTTCCCCTGAGTTGCCTCCCTCCAAGGTTCCTTTAAGAAGTTTAGGCAGTCCCCTGAATTTTCATTATGTTGTGGGTGTGCCTAATGTACCACAATTTGTTTTTTGATGGTTTTCTTTTTGGGTGCATTTTAGGAGCGCTGTGTTTTGTGCGCTGAGTTTACTGCGATGTTTTGTACTCTACCTCACTGTTTTTTTTTCTGCTGGTTTGTTATGGAATCATTATGAGCAGGTTTTTTTTTTGTTGCAAAAAACGATTTTATCGGTCACAATACAACATGAATATTACACATGTAACTGCTAAAATTCATATAGCCATGTGAGATCTGGTCAATACAAAACAATATTAATGACATTAAAATTTGTCCTGCCCAGATGTTTTTTTATTACAAAAATATCTAATCCCCATATTCTAAACAAGTATCTGTACAAAGATTTCAATAACTTATTATAACATTAGAACACTGCATAAATTACTTACATCCATCTTCTAAGAGTTTTTAACTTATTGAGCATCCATCCTTCTGGATCTTTATTGTATGACTTCCAGAATACATCAACATTCTTAAAGAAGTTTGCATTATATAGGAAGCTCAAAAATAACTGTTTCCACTCAAATTCTGGGAAAGATAGACCATCAATTTGATCTTTCCAGTATTTTACGATTGGTCCTGTCCACCATATTAGCTTTTACAATAGTCCAGTCTTTCTGTTCCATTGATTTTTTAATCTTTCTAATACTTAAAGGTAGGGTTCTGCCAATGGGAAAAATCCATTTTTTTTAATATGCTAAAAGATTTTGACCACCAATTTTCACATAATGGACACTCCCAGCATAAATGATAAATATCAATTTTTGGATACCCACAATGCCAGCAACTTGAGTCTGGTTTTATATTCATTTTATATTATTTGTAGGGTGAAAAATATGCTCTTTTGTAAATCTAAATTGATATGCTCTTGCCTCTTGAGAACTTGTAGTCCTGAATAGAGTTACATGACAGTAGCCACTGCTGGCTTGTAAGAAGAAAACATTAACTTAATGCTCCCATTTTTAATGATATCCTTGCAAAATATTTTTCCACATAAGTATGTATTTGTCCAATGATCCATGCAAAAATCTTTTTTGTTTTGTTATTCAAGATGGCCTATAACTGCTTCTCTAACCTTTTGCTGTTTGATGCTCCTTCTCAGTGTTAGTATTTTCTATACAGGCTGCATAGCTGATTGTAATAAAAGTATTGATAATTATTTAACTCATATGCATCTCTATATTTTTCCCAACTCATAACTTTCCCATTCTCCAACAAATCTTGCCATATTTTTATCACTCTACTAATCCAGGATATTTTTAATGAAACAGACTCCCATTTATTTTAAAATTGGGGTTGTTCCATTACAGTATCATTTGCCAGAGATGCATTTTTAATTTAATTAGTGTCCTTTATATTTTTTTATTATAGTACTGTACTTACATTCTTAATTATTGCATTAGTTAGATTATTGCATTTATTTTGTAATAACTTGACATTTTTAATATCAATTTTTTTCTCTTTTCTGCTTCATTTAGAATTATATTTTCAACTTCCATGTTAATTTTGTCTGAGTCAGAATAGGCTCAAGATATCCACATCTTAAGGATGTGTGTAAAATAGTATGATTCTATGTCTGGGCACATCATGCCTCCTTGGTCTTTTGTCAGGCAGAGTTTACACCAAAAAATCCTGAGTTATTTGTAGTTCCATATCAACTTTATTATGAACTGGAAAAAAAAAATAAGGAAGCTGATTGGTCGAGAGGTATTTGAAGCTGTGATGATATCGAGCTACATCATCACGGCTTCAAAAATCCTCCGGTGATCAGCCTCTTCACAACAAATATAGCTGCATGAAATTATGCTTGCCAGCATCAACTCCTCAGTCACTGCCACTTGTACTTTCAAAAGCACCATGCCAACACCCTGGCAACAGCATGTGAGTGGCAGCAATGGACAAGTAAATGTTTTTCTCTAAAAGAAAAAAGACAAACTAGACAACCTCTCATTCTTATCATGGCGGCTGTAACTGCAAACCCTTCCCCAACAAAAAGAAAGCCACGTGCTGACCACATAGAAAAAACTGGCATTCTTGTCCCACACATCGGTAACTGTTCTAATGGTACCCTAAGAGTAACGGTCCCAAACAAATCACACCAAAACTCTTCTTTTTTCTCACACATTTAAACAATAAGCCGTACCGAATGGCTTCTTCACTAAACGAGCCTGGCGGTGCACACATCATTGGCTCCCCAACTTCTCTCTCAGCTTACCAATCCTCAGTATCCAATTCAACATACTTTCTCCTGGAACAAAAATAATAAAACTTAAAAATAAACCACAGTGTACAATATAAAAAAAGAAGAAAAACAAACCCAGAATGTGAAGGAGTGGGTCACCCAGTCACAAGATCTCCACTTCCTCTATCACAGCCAACAACAGTGCCACCTGCTGCCCAGAGCCTTCCGGGAATTATTTTATTTAAAGGTATTCCTCCAACACCCCCAACACACATTTTAAAAATGTTTTAAAATGTTTCTTTTTTTTCACTTTAAAAAATGTTTAAACCAGTTCATAATAGCAATAATGCACTCCAGGGTGTGGTATATCATGGGATATCATCACTTCTTGGGTTGTTAGATGCACTCAGCCTGTGGCCTCATGCCCAACCACTCAAGGCATGATGATATCCCATGATATACCACACCCTGTCATGCTTTATTGCTTAATTATAAGGGCATTAGACTTCTTAAACCAGTTTGAAGGGAAGCTGTAATAACAGTTTGAAGCACATATGATAAGTAAGGAATTGCCAACATTTTGACAATCTGTATCTTTCCCCACAAATACTTTGGGATTTTACTCCAACCTAAAAGTCTATGTTTTAATGTTGTTAACACAGTCTGATGTTTTGGAGTGTGTAGTTGTGGCTCACATCTTACTCAGTAATTTAAATGTGACTCACGACCCTGAAAAGGTTGCACACCTCTGGTTTAGAGTATAGAATCCTTCTAGATTGTTAGTTATTATGATGCCTTACTCAACTAAATAAACTAAATTGGGGGTTACAGGTAGAGTCACACCATGGGGGCAGATGATAAGGAGGGCAACCAGCACCCCCCTCGAATCCAAAGCACCAAGTTAGGGGAGTGGGTAGGGAAGCTAGTACAAGGTAAGGAAAACAGGAGTTTGGAGAGCCATGTGTACCGATGCCAGGAGTCTAGGAAACAAGATTCAAGACTTGGTAGTGCTCATGGCTAAGGGTAACCTTGATATAGTGGGAATTACTGAGATTTGGTGTCACAAGGGGCAGGATTGGGACATGATAATACCAGGGTATACATTGTTTAGAAGGGACAGGGAGGACAGGGGAGGTGGGGGTGGCACTTTATGTGAGGGAGAGGATCAGGGCTCTGGAACTGCAGGGTAGCTCAGGGAGGAGGAAGGTTTATGGGTTTTGCTGACCACGGGAAAGGGAGATGTGGTATACACTGGAGTAATATACAGGCCACCAGTGCAGCAGATAATAGTAGATAAACAGATGACAGAAGAGATTCTGAGGATGACAAATAGGGGTGAGGTGCTGCTGATGGGGGACCGTAACCTGCCAGACATGGAATGGGGCACCCTGTCAACCTCATCCACCAGGAGAATGGCAATTGTTAACTCTCTACAAGCAGCCCTACTTAAACAGCTGGTTGGGGAACCAACCAGAATTAGTTCTGATAAATGGCGATAGGGTAGGGGAGATATCGATGGGGGAGAACCTTGGTATGAGTGACCACACTACCATTCGGTTTATAGTACATGCATCGGCTGATGTTCACCAGACTAAGGTGAAGGTACTGGATATCAGGTGAGCAGATTTTAAGAGAATGAGGGACTATGTTTATCAAGCATTAGAAGGAGTGGGGAGCTCAAGGGGTGGAGGACATGTGGGATAAGATAAAGGGGCCATTGTGGGGGCCATAGACCTTTGCATAAGGAGACTGAGTAAGAACAGAAGGAAAAGAAAGTCCCTGTAGTTTAGCTAGGAGGTGGCAGAGAGAGTCCAGGCAAAGAGGTTAGCATTCAGAAGGTTTAAAACAATGCAAAGGGAAGAGGACTGGGCAAAGTACCAGGCAAGACAAAAGGAGGTGAGCCTGGAGGTAAGATGGACAAAGGCTAGAATGGGAGACAGCATTGCCAATGCAGTCAAAAATGGGGACAGAACCTTTTTCAGGTATATAGGCGAGCAGAGGAAAACAGTCCTTGAGATACACAGACTGAAGAAAAATAGTGGAGAGCTGGTGGTAGGAGACCAGGAGAAAGTGGAATTGCTGAACAGCTATTTCTGCTCAGTGTTCACAAAGGAGAATGAGTAGGAGGGTAGTAGCACAAGGGTAAAAGAGGAGGAACAGGAGATTGACAGAGTGGACATGAATCCCTTCCAGGTAGAGGAGATCCTGAGAGAGATGAAGAGATTGAAGGTGGATAAGGCGATGGGGCCAAATGGGGTACATCCCAAGCTGTTGAGGGAGTTGAGGGGTGTGCTGGCAGCTCCTTTGATTGCCCTCTTCAACAGGCCCTTAGGATCAGGGGTGGTCCCCGGTGACTGGAAATGGGCAGATGTGGTAACCCTTCACAAGGGGGGGGGAGCGGTGAGCAATTACAGACCAGTGAGCATGACATCTGTGGTTGACAAGCTCATGGAAAAACTGCTAAAAAAACTGAATCACCAACTACCTGGAAGCAAACGGCCTGCTGGACCAATGCCAGCACGGGTTCCCCAGAGGGTAGATCCTGTCAAATGAACTTGATAGAGTTCTTTGACTGGGTCACCAAGGTGTTGGATTGGGGGGGGGTGTCAGTGGACATTGTATATTTTGATTTCAGGAAGGCGTTCGACTGTGTGCCACTCAGGAGGCTACTGCATAAATTGGGATGTCTGGTGCTGTGGCGGGCAGTAGTACGGTGGGTGCAGAACTGGCAGGGGGATAGAAGCCAGAGGGTGGTAATACAGGGGGTACCCTCAGGGGAAGGAAGGGTCATCAGTGGGGTTCCCCAAGGGTCAGTGTTGGGCCCGCTACTATTCAATATAGTTATAGGGGACATAGCAAAGGGCCTTGAAGGAAGGGTGTGTCTATTTGTGGATGACACAAAGGTCTGTAAGAGAGTAGACACACCGGAGGGGGTTGAGAGTATGCATTGGGATTTGAGGAAACTAGGGGAATGGTCCAGAAATTGACAACTGTCTTTCAATACATCGAAGTGCAAGATCGTGCACCTAGGAAGGAAAAATCAGAGAGCAGTGTATTGCATGGGAGGGTAACCAATAAAGGTAACTGAACAGGAGAGAGACCTTGGCATCAACATTATACGGGACCTGAAGGTAGCAAAACATTGTGAGAAGGCAGTGACAAGAGCCAGCAGGATGCTGAGTTGCATCAGGAGGGGGATTACTAGTAGGAGGGAGGGAGGTCATAATATCCTTGAACACCCATCTGGTTATGCCACATCTGGAGTATGGGGTCCAGTTCTGGAGTGTGTACCTCAAGAAGGACATGATGAAGGTTGAGCGTGTCCAGATGAGGGTGACAAAGATGGTTAAGGGAATCAGTCACTCAACATACAAGGTGAGACTGAGGATCCTCAGCATGTACTCCATGGAACAAAGGAAAGGGGGGGGGTATGATTAAGACATTCAAATACTTAAAGGGTATTAACAAAGTGGCAGCAGGGAGCATATTCCAACTAAAGGGGCAATCAAAGACAAGGGGCCATGATTTGCAAACTGTAGGGGGGAAGTTCAGAGGAAACATTAGAAAACCCTTTTTCACAGAAATGGTGGTAGATAAATGGAATAGGCTTCAGAAAGAGGTGGTCAGAAAGAAGATGGTGGGTGGGTTCAAGGGGGTGTGGAACAGGCACTGGGGTCTGTTGGCAAGGGAGGTGTTGCAGTTAAGTCCTAGCAGTGATCTAGGCAACCTAGGCAGACTGGGTGGGCCTGGCGATCCTTTTCTGCCGTCATATTTCTATGTTTCTATGTAAATATATCATGCCTTCTTCTTGGAGGGAGGCATTAAAATCTTTTTAATACTATCAATCTGGTTACAGTTAAAGGTGATTGTTTCTGATTTAGTTTCATTGATTTTGTAACCTGCTACTTTTGTGAATCTGTTAATAATTATTTTTAATTATTTTAAACTTTTCTCAGAGTCATGTACTGACAATAACAAATTATCCGCATATGCCTAAATTTTTGTTTCAGATGTGCCTATTTTAACTCCTTCATCCTTAATATTATGTCTAATTTTGCATAACAAAGGTTCTAAACTTAGCACACATAGGCTGTGGATAAAAGATATCCTCACCTTATGCCTCACTGTACTGCTGTTTTCCTATTTTTTTGTGAATATTCTATAATGAATTGAATCCTATGTAAATCTGAATAAATAGATCTTTGTGGAATAAATCCTGATTAATCATTATGAATAATGTTGTCCAAATATGAGAGAATTATATTATTTAGGATTTGAGTATTTATTTTATAAACCACATTCATTGTGGCCATTGGTCTACATTTCTCAGCCTGACTCAGATCGTTTCCTTCTTTTTTGAAAGTAATGAAATATATGCCAATTGAAATAATTCTGGTAATTAATTGGATTTTTGAATTTGAGAAAAAAAGCATTTCTTTTTTTCAAATGTTCTATTTACCTACTAGTCATGCAGCCTTCCCCTTATCCAGCTCCTCTTCCCCCAGCCAAGTCACTCTCTGTTCCTGGGACTTACCTTACCAACATTTGCAGTGCCCCACAGTTTACTCCCTGTGGCAGAGCTCCCCAGTTCCCCCAAGCCTGGGAGAAGTTTAGCTTGGTTCTAGGGTGGGAAGCCCAATGACAGGGTGAACTACGACAGGAGGAACATAAAGTGCCGACAGTGGACTTGTCGGTCGAGGGTAGCCTCAAAGAATATCTGACTGGTTTGAGGGAGGAGAAGGGAGAGAATTGGTGAGAGAAAACACATAGAGCATGGCAGGCACTGAAAGCTGAAAAGAAGGGGGAAGATAAGGATGGGCAGGGGATGGAAACCTGGGACGGGACAAATAAAGGGGGATATGGATGGCTGCCGGGAATGACGCTGGGTGGCCACGTCTCACAGGCCCTCAATGGAGAAGATGGCCACTGGGCTGGGCGTGCTGTCAGCTGCTTCTGTTCTTGCAGCCTAGTGTTTTGTACTTCCTATCTGCTGCTTCATTGCATTGCTTCGGTTTTGTAGTTTTGATGTCGTTTTGATGTCCCCAACTCTACAGATTTTGTTTTATTAGTTTATCTCGTTTGTTTGACCTGGGCCCTTTGGCTTGTCCTGGACTCCGAGTCAGCGTCGGAGCAAGTGTGGTGGTAGAGTGTGCCAGATCTGCGAGTGACACTGGGAGGATTTCACTGTCCATCTCGTAGTGTGTACTGGGACGGTCATTTCTCAGCCCGTTTCTGCCTGTACATTCAGCTTGTCAGGCCAGCTGCTGCTCTGCTTCTGCGAGCTCTGAGGGACAATTTGACCTTTGGGTGCTGCTTTTGGACTTATACCCTTGGGGAGTTGTATTTTAAGGGTACAGATATCGTGGTGAAGGGGACCTGGATCAAACCAGTAAAGACCCTGAATTTTGGCCGTGGTTTATCTTTGGACTGTTGGCAGCTTGCTCAAGGTTTCCAGGAGTAGTTTACAGTATATAATTGGACAAACTTCAGATTTGGAGAAGGGAGCTGGTTTCCTGAGCCTGCTGGTGGACTGACAGCAGTGTGTGGCCAAGCAGGGGTCCCAATCTTACTTTGTTGGGTAGCCGATAATGTGATTGGTGTATCCCTAGGAAGTCTCCATTGGGCCTTCTAATTAGTGGGCCTGGCTGGGATCCGCAGCATCAGTCATAGGCTTGCAGTCTGGTCCCTTATTGGATTTATTAGGGCCACTCCGGCTTCAGAGTAACATCTCCTGAACTGGATTTCTCGATCTTTTTCCCTTTAAAGATACGATCAGACTTTTCTTATTTTTCAAGTTTAAATTTTGTTTAGAAGGCAGGGAGAGTGCCCTCTTATTCCTTAGTCTTGGAACTGTGAGAGGGAACCGAGGCTGAAAAGGGTTCGGTCATCTTTAGCAAAGTCCCTGGTAGTGAGAGTACTTTGGGAACTGAGAGGGAGCTGAGTTTTAAGCGCTTTATCTCCAGGAAGTGAGAGCCCCTTGGGGAATCTGTTGGCTTCCTCCAATGGTGGGATAGCCATTGGGGGTTGAGCAACCTGGACCTCTCTTTGTTACTGAACTCTCATGGACTTTAGTTTTTCAGTTATTATTTGAAGGTGTTCATTGTTATATGCATCCCCTGACTGTCTTGGGCTTGCTGGCTGGGACTGAATGATTATGTTAGTCTGTACTTTTTGGTTTTCCCTAATTGTGAGCTGAGGGAGTTGTATGTGTTAATTTAGCTTTAGTTTGCTTAATTTCTTTTGTTTTTATTTTATTTAATGATTATAATGTAGTGAACTGTTTTGTTTTCTGTGGAGTGGTGTAACTTTACTGTGATTATTAAAATGTGTTGGAGGCCTGCCCCCATGGTTGTGTGCTACTCATCCTCCACCCTTCATGCCCTCCGCCCCTTTACCTCCCCTTCATTGCAGTTTGATATCTACCAGTGCTGTAGAGCATTGGTTATTGTTTGTCGGGGAGAAGGGAAGTTGGGGGGGTGCGAACAGCAGAAGGTGAGTCACCGTATTGGGGTTGTGAGATCCAGGAGATGCCCTGGGGTGAAATGGAACCCAGAGTGTGGTTCTCCATGTCTGGTTTCCATACCCAAGGGCACCATGAATTTTGGTGGGCAGGTGCCCCGGTCAGCCATGAAAGTCCATCCAACTCATACTGTTTTATGTTATGTCATATCCGTTAAAAACAAAACTACAATTATTGCAGATTTTGTTGGTTCAGTGGACCTGGCATGCATTACCAAGACCTGGCTGGATGAAAACTCTGGCCCCATATTGAAGGCTGTAACTCCGGCTGGGTACACGGTTATTCACCACCTGAGACTGGATTGCGGGAGGGGGTTACGGTCTGTTTCAAGACCAAACTGGACCTCACGGGTGTGCCAGTTGAGCAGTTGGTAGCAGGTGTCGGTTGTAGGATTGCCCTCATCTACCATCCACCCGGAGATGAGAAGCGGTTCCTTCAGGAAGTGGCAGAATTCGTGATCGACATGGCATTTGAGTCATCCAGGCTGATGGTCCTGGGTGACTTAAACTCCTGGGTCGATGACGAACTCTCGTAATTTGGTCAGCACTTCTTCCAGTTAATGTCATCTCTAGGCCTCACACAGATTGCTTCCGCTGCTACCCATAAACATGGTCATTCTTTTGACTTGATTTTCCACCTGGGGGTTGAAGCCTCGGAATTGGGGGTGGAACCAGTCAGATGGTCCAACCACTACACCATGCATTTCAGGTTTTGTGCCCCCCTTCATAGGCCTGCCACTGTGGAGATGATCAGGTACCACCCTTTACAAGATGTAAGCTCTGAAGGCCTGGCGGCAGTGCTTGATCTATCAGTTCTTCCATTGGCAACCAGTGACCCAGAAGCCCTAGTTGAGGCCTATAATTAGACCGTAACTGTGGCTCTGGATGCCATTGCTCCTGTCCATGTTCGTCATCTCTCCCTTTGCCATCGGTCCACTTGGTTTGATGGATCTTTGAAGGAGATGTGCCACCTAGGTTGAAGGTTAGAGCGTTGCTGGTAGAAATCTGCCCTTGATGCTGATCACTTTAGATTGATGGACCATTATCAAGCCTATCAATCTGCAATCACCCGTAAGAAGACAGAGTTCCTGTTCAGGAGATTGAGGCCACCTGGAACTGACCAGCTCAGCTCTTTTGAACCATGGACAGACTGTGCAACCCCACCTGTCTACAGGTTCAAAGAACATTTTCGCAAGTTGAGTGCGTGGAGCTTGCTCGGTTCTTTGCGGCTAAGGTGGCCGACATCAGGGCGGAACTCCTACCGGCACACTCTGGCTTTGCTCTAGACTGGCATTTGGACACTGTGCCTCAGTTTTCCTGGAGTACCTTCAGCCATCTGGAGCTTGGGGACATCATGAGGATTGTCCAGGGTATGCACCCTATGTGCTGTAGTTTGACTCTGGGTCCAGCTACCCTGATCTTGGGTTGTAGCGACATTCTTGGCCTGATCCTAGCACAGATAGTCTGGTGCTCCCTGGAAACAGGTGAGTTTCCCAGCTCCCTGAAGGAGGCAGTTGTGACACCCCGTCCTGAAGAAAGCTTCCTTGGACCCAGACTGCCATGCGAACTACAGACCAATCTCAAACCTCTCCTTTATGGTGAAGTTCATTGAGAAAGTAATTGCCATACAACTGAAGGACCATCTGGCCATCCATGATGTCTACAAGCCTCTCCAGTGCGGTTTTCAAAAGAGGCATAGTACTGAGACAGCATTGGTTTGGGTGCTCAATGATCTCCTGATGACTAGAGATTGGAAGAGTCATTCCATCTTGGTTCTTTTGGACCTCTCTTCAGCATTTGACACTGTGGACCATGGGGTCCTGCTCTATCATTTGAGGTTCATCTGTGGCCTGTCAGGTACGGTTCTCAGGTGGTTTTTATCCTTCCTCACCGGAAGAACTCAAAGGGTGGTGTCGGGGATTTATTCCTTTGACCCAATCCCTTTGTTATGTGGGGTTCCTCAGGGATTGGTGTTGTCCCTCACGTTGTTTGCAGTGTTCATGCTACCCCTCGGAGACATTGTAAGAAGATATGGGCTGAGGTTTCATTGTTATGCTGATGATACCCAGCTCTACCTTTCTTTTGTGCCTGACCAGAATAGAGCTCTCTCAGTATTTAATAACTGCTTTACAGAGATCCAGGAGTGGATGGATTCAAGCTGGCTGAAGTTGAACTCGGTAAAGACTAAGGTGTTGATGATGGATCCGGGTTGCCAGATAGGGGGGCTGGGGGTTGGGTTACCATAGGGACTTTTTCTTGGGGGTCTCTCACTCCCGACCTCTAAACGGTTGCAAAACCTGGGGGTAGTTTTTGATGAGGGCTTGACATTGCGTTCACAGGTGTCGGCCATTGTCATATCCTCTTTTTATCACCTGAGGAATATCTCCAGAGTTAAGCAACTAGTTCCGTCTGGTGACCTTCCTATGCTGGTCCATGCCTTTGTGTCCTCTTGCCTGGACTATTGCAATGTTCTTTACCTAGGGCTCCCGAGGGTAGCTATTCACCAACTGCAACTGGTGCAGAATGCAGCAGCCCAGTTATTGACGGGAACCTCTCAGTCCTGTCATATTTTGCTGGTGCTGCGCGAATTACTCTGGCTGTCAGTCCAGTGGTGAATCACCTTCAAAGACAGACTTCTGACTTATAAAGCCCTACACAGACTGGGCCCAGGCTACCTGAAAGAGCTCCTGGTCCCTTACTGCTCTGGGCGATCTCTCCGCTCAACTGACGAAGGGTTGATAGAGATCCCAAGGATTTGTTTAAAATCTTCTGGGACCCGTGCATTTATGCACATGGCCCCTACCCTTTGGAATTCTCTACCCCGTCAGATACGTGAGTGCTCGACCGTGGAGGGATTTAAACAGGTGCTCAAAACTATTTTATGGAATTGTGCTTTTGGGGACTAGTTTAAATACTTCTTATTGCTTATAAATTTTTATTTTATTTATAATAACTGGGTTAGGCTTTTTCCCATAGGGA
The DNA here is from genome assembly GCA_016271365.2 of Neoceratodus forsteri. Classification (NCBI taxonomy): domain Eukaryota; kingdom Metazoa; phylum Chordata; order Ceratodontiformes; family Ceratodontidae; genus Neoceratodus; species Neoceratodus forsteri. The sequence continues at coordinate 34,968,431 of CM028129.1, forward strand.
AACCTTGGCGTAATTTGCCATTATAAAGGAGCATTTATAACGGCAAACACGTGCATGGTTTCCCACGCTATGTGCATGCCCAACCTACAGCTCTTCCAGGTTTTCACCGCTCGCCACCAGATTTCTTCATCAGTTGAAACCACACCGCCACCACTATCTCTAGGCGGTAAGTAACTATTTAAAAAAAAAAACTTCATAACAAAAATCACACCATAAAGGAGACAACAAAACAAGAAAAAGTAAACTGCTGCTAAGCGACCTACGACTCAGCTAAACATCATCCAGACCGCAGCCACACCAGACCATTTATTTTATATAATTGGCTGTGGCGAAAAAGCCTAACCCAGCAATTATATAAAATAAAACATGGGGTGGTGTGTGTAAACTCAAATTTTACACACACCCTCTGGGTCGGATGCCTGGATAAACCCCTCTTATATGCCATCCAACCCCTCAGGTGTGTGTAAAATCTCATTGGCTCAGGTGATCAAAAATGGACCAAATGGGTAGAAACATAGAAACATAGACTTTGACGGCAGATAAGGACCACTTGGCCCACCTAGTCTGCCCATTTCTCTACCTACTGGATAAGCTGCAGATCCTAGTTAACCAACAGCCTATTTCTTCCTACCCTCCACAAGAATTGCCTTATGTCTGTCCCATGCATTCTTGAATTCTCACACAGTTTTAGACCCCACAACCTCCACAGGAAGGTGATTCCATGTGTCTACCACTCTCTCTGTGAAAAAATACTTCCTCTCATTGCCCCTGCGCCATACCCCCTCTATCTTCAAATTGTGTCCCCTTGTTCTTGCACATCTCTTTTTCTGAAAGATGCTACCCTCTTGGACTTTGTTGATTCCACTGAGGTACTTAAATGTTTCAATCATGTCCTCCCTCTCCCTCCTTTCTTCAAGGGTGTACATATTAAGCTCCTTTAGTCTCTTCTCATATGGTTCTCTTGCAGACCCTGCACCATTTTAGTTGCCCTCCACTGGACTGCATCCATCCTGTCTATGTCCTTGCGGAGATGGGGTTTCCAGAACTGGATGCATGTACTCCAGATGGAGTATCACCAACTGTCTGTATAGATGTCTTACTAAAGACTAAGTAGGCCATGTCCACAGCCCCTCCCTGGTGTACTACTTTGGTCACCCAGTCAAAGAAATTGATTAGATTCATCTTACATGACCTTCCCACTGTGAATCCATGCTGCCTTGGGTTCTGTGCCCCACTGGCCTCTAGGTAGTCAACAATTCTTTCTTTCACAAGTGATTCCATCATTTTCCCTACCACTGAGGTCAAACTGACAGGTCCATAGTTTCCTGCCTCTGTCTTCGTCCCACTTTTGTGAAGGGGAATCACATCTGCTCTCTTCCAGTCCTCAGGTACCACACCATCCTCCCATGATTTGTTAAAAATGGTAGTCAGTGGTGTCACTAGTTCTCCCATTAGTTCTTTTACAATTCTTGGGTGAATCCCATCAGTGCCCATTGCTTTTTTCAACTTCAGTTTTAGGAGTTCTTTCAGAACACTTTCTTCTGTGAAAGGACTGGGATCGACCCTCCTATCCAGAGTGCTTCTGTTAATTGGATTAGGTACCTCCCCTTCCTCATCTTTTGTGAATACTGAGCAGAAGTATTCATTCAGTATCCCTGCTTTTTCAATGTCCCTCTCTGCCCACCCACCGACTGTTCTATTTAGCATCACTATTCCTCCCTTTGTCTTTCTATGCTCCCTAATGTACCTATAAAAGGTTTTATCCCCCTTCTTAACTGAGTTGACTATATTTTCCTCTTTTTGGTCCTTTGGTATTCTGACTGCCTTCCCTGCTTCCTTCTGCCTTAACTGGTACAGTTCTCCATTCTGCTTCTTCTGTTTCCTTATACTTCCTAAATGCTATCTTTTCCCCCTAACCTTCCCAGCCACCTCTTTTGAGAACCATAGTGGCCTTTTCTTTCATTTTGATTTATTTGCTTTACACAAAGGCTTGTTGCCTCTGTGATGGCAGTTTTGATGTTTCCCCATTGTTGCTCCACCCCTCCTTCTTGCCTGTTTGCTAGTGCTTTTCTAAGGCACTCTCCCATGTTGACAAAGTCAGCCCTCCTGAAGTCCAGTACCCTCACTTTTGTATAGCTTAACTCTGCAGCTGAGTTTATCATGAACCACACTGTTTGGTGGTCATTTGTTCCCAGATGGCTACCCACTTCTAGATCTGAGATCCTCTCACTGTCCCCATTTGAGAGTAGAGGTCTAAGATTGCTCCCTCCCGAGTGGGTTCCAACACTAGCTGTCTGAGGCATGCTCACTGTAGGGCATTAAGAATGGCCCTACTCTTGGATGTGGCTGCAGCAAAGGTGCTCCAGTTAACATCTGGGTAAAGGGGTGAAGGTAGCTTTGGGACAGGAAGGAGAGCAAGGTAGGGGGATTGTGGGCACCATAAGGGAGTTATATAGCAGTGAGGCCATGTGGGGCAGAAGGTTCTTCCTGCATGGGTATGGAGATCTGGCCATCACCCCCCAGGTCATGGCAGTACTAAAAAAGGGCATAGCTTTCATAGGCAAGGACCCAAGGATGTTCGCATCCCACTCTTTTAGGATCGGGGCTGCATCGGAGGTGGCCCAATGAGGGGAATCACAAGCTGCCGTGCAACAAATAGGAAGGTGGAAGTCTCAGGCATATAAGAGATACATTAGAATATGAGAATCTAACTATCTTGTTTTTGCTTACAGGAAATAGACGGTGCAGGGTGGTGTGGATTGTTGGACATTCTTTTATTCACTGGGCAGAACTGTGGGCAAGGAGGACAAGGAGCCGTTCCCAATTGGGATGGTATGTGGGCAGAACGCTGATAAAGTGGTATGGAAAAAGGAGACTGCAATGGAGGCAATTACTACCACTGGACATGGAACACAGCAGAACCTGTCCCACACCAGACTTAATTATTATACATGCAAGGGGTAATGATTTGGGAAAAACACCATGAATGGTTTTGGTATGGGTCATCCTGAGGGACTTGATGACCATAAGGGGAATGTGGCAACAGGTTCAGCTGAGCTGGTCAGAGATCATCCCCAGGAGGAATTGGAGGCAAGTGAAGAACTCACTTGCCATTGAGGAGGCATGAAAGAGGGTAAACAGGAAGGTGGCAGCCTGGATTAGAGACCAAGGGAGGCTATACATCAGGCATAGTCTGATCAAATATGATATTCAGGGTATGTATAGGACAGACAGGGTACATATGTCTGATGTTGGAAATACAGTACTCAATAGGGTCATTCGCATGGCGATTGAGGCCTGGTGGGGGCTTGGGGGGTTCTTTACCTAGATTTTAACTGGGGAAGCCCTAACGGCTGCCTGGGGTCAGCCCAAGGGCTAATGGGAAAAAAGGGGGGCCCATCCAGAATAAGGTGTAGCTGGGCAGGAGAGGGCTTCGCATGGGGCAGTCACCCCTGGGGGAGCAGGGCTGGGGAGCAGGTGGGACACCTGAACCCAGACAGAAGATTCCAGAGATAAGTCACCGGGTCATTACACCTGGGCCAATGAAAGATACAGCTGTAAAATAACATGGTGTAAATAAAGGGGGCTACCCCAAGGATGGTGGTGGAAAGATAAAATGTACAGAATCTGTGGTGATGGTTTTGAGAATGTATAATGTAAAGGACATATATTTATGAAATGTAAAATGAGATGTGAGATGATGCAAATCTACCCAATAAAGAAGCCAGTGGTGAAGCAACAGAAAAGTGGTGTGTGTGTGAGATAATTTCAGGGGGTCCATAGGGACAAAGGGGTTGCCCTATTTCAAGGGCAGCCTAGGTTGTCACTAGCCTTCTGGAATCAGCAGGGCTGAGTTCAGAGATAGGTTGGGAAAGTCTAGGGGGAGGAGAGGGACTAGGATGGGACGGGATGATAGTAACCAGGAGGGGGGGACCTAGGAGGAGGATGATGAGGTCACAGGGAGGAGTGAGGTCACAAAAGGGGAAGCGCTAAGGGGATGAGGCAGCAGAAGGGCCATTGGATGGTATTCAGACAGGGGAGGAGTCTGGTGGGGTTAGATAAGGTGCTGCAGAGAGAGGGCTATCCCTCTTTTTCTGCAGCAGCTTCTTCAGGAAAGCCTACCCACCTACCCAGAGGCCCAGGAACATAACAAGTGAAGGGGATATGGGTATTTTGCATAAAACAAAAAGGGATTGCCGAGTGAGGGCAACATGGAGGGTGCTGCAAGAAAAGGGATTGCTGGATGAGAGCAACAGAATGCGAAGTGAAAAGATTGGGACCCAACTGAATGGGCCAGTCAGGGCTGATAGGGGGGAAAAAAGAAAGGGGAGACCAGCTGGAATAAGGTGTGGCTGTGCTGGGGAGGGCTCCCCATGGGGCAGTCACCCGAGGGGGTAGTCACTCAAGGGGGGCAGGGTTGGGGAGCAGGTGGGACACCTGAACCCAGACAGAAGACACCAGAAATGAGGCACCGGGGTCATTACACCCAGGCAAATGAAACATATAGCCATAAAATAACAGTGTATGAACAAAGGAGGGCTACCCCAAGGATGATGGTGGTGGAAAGATAAAATGTACAGAATCTGTGGTGATGGTTTTGAGAATGCGTAATGTCAAGGACATATATTTATGAAATGTAAAATGACGTGAGATTATGCAGATCTACCCAATTAAGAAGCTAGTGGTGAACCAATGGAAAATGGTGTGTGTGAGAGATGATTTCAGGGGGTCCATGGGGACAACTCCTCATTCTCCCCACCCATTTCTGCCCCGGTTAGTGCCAAAAACAGAAAGTCAGGTATCCCTCTGTAATGCTTAGGAGCAGCCACATAAACACATACTAGTCTCTCTGTTCCCTCTAAATAAACACATTTCTAAAGTTATTATGATGATGATTATTATTATTATTATGTTCAGGAATCTTAATTACTGTCCTCTCTATTAAATCTAGTATCTCTGCTTAAATATCTACATATCTGAGCACAGTCCCAATCCCTCTTTTTCATACTTTGGTCTGAGTTACTGAAATGCAAACAAAAAATAGAAGAAAAGAGAAAAAAAAAACAGAAATAAAACAAAATATTATTTATTTATTTTTTTTAAAGTTTCACCAGGAAGGGCAAACTGAACAACAAGTTGCTTGTCTCACGGTGTATCCTGGGAGAAGGGGTGGTAGGAGAGATACATTACAAAATACAATGGAGACCATCTTACAGTAGTGATGACCTGAAAGTACAAACAAGAGAGAAAACCACACAATTAAGGACATTAAGGAAAGCAATTTGTAGGAACATATATTATCTATGCACAACACAACGGTCTTGACCTACTTGGCAGGATTATATGCAGTTCCAAAAATACAATTCACGGAAGTCTTGATATAACATCACTTTTAAGTGCAATAATAGAAGTCTTGTTACATAATTTTTAGGTGCAATAATAGGAAACAAGTAACAACAGAGGGGTTTGCACAGATAAAGAATAGGAACTAGGAGATCTAAAGGCGTTAGGCACAGGAGCAATTAACAGAGAGGTAGTTATGAAGTGTTGCAGTTAAAAAAAGAAGGAGAGACCAAGTGGCGTATCTGTTGAGGGAGCAAGTTCCATAGTTTTGGGAAGTGGAATAAAAAGGCAGACTGGCCTATAGTGGCGGAGTGTCATGGGACTGACAGTGTTCTGCAGTCCTGATATCTGAGGTGGATGGGGGAGACCTAAGAAGGGTATAATGTTTGTTGGGAGTGAGTCAAATTGTTTATCATCAGAACCATCAGTCTATACTGTCAAAATGTAGAGAATAAATTTGATAATCGGATTTTGAGGTCTTGAGTTGCTTCAGAAACATTGTAATAGAATAGGTTCTGATTATTTAACAGGACCATACTCTTTGCTGGATAGATAATAAATGCTTTAATCCCCTCTTTCCACAGAGTGTGTAGTACAGGAGCATACTGCTTCCTAGGGGCCCAAAGGTCTTAATCTTGTTTCATATATATATATATATCTATTTTATATATATATATATATATATATATATATATATATATACACACATGTATGTGTGTGTGTTGTATATATATATATATATATATATGTACAGTATATATATATATATATATATCTTTATGTCTATAGGACCAGATATTCAAAAGGGTTGAGCATAGGCGCAACAGTGTTGCACCATCGCGCCAACCCACTGATGTGCCTCGGTGCGATATTCAAAGGGAAAAAGTGTGCGCCACAAATCCCGATGCACCAGAGCGCATCAGTAATGTATGCAGGTGCAGGTAGGGGGGCCGTGCCCATGCATACCCTGCACAGCCCGATATTCAGCCCAGGATGTGCAGAGCCATGCATGCGCAACCCCTACCTGCGCCAGCACAAAGTTGATCCAAAAAAAAAAGGAACAACGGATGGCCACCCACAGGTGAGCTGCCGCATTGCAGGGTGCAACACGGCAGCTGCCACCTGTGGTGGCCACTAACTCGGCTGCACCTGATGGCACCCCCCCATGCCCAATCGCAGGCATTTGTAAAATAAAAGAACCCCTATATCCCTGATGGTCCAGTGGACCGCTGTCTGCCTGCTCGTGGGCATTTGTAATACAAATGAAGAATTCTGTCCAATATCCCTGGTGGTCCAGTGGCCCACTGTCTGCCTGATCGTGGGCATTTGTAATGAAAACAAATAAATATGTCCAATATCCCCGGTGGTCTAGCAGTAACCCCCTCCCCACCGCCCACTGGGCCCTGCCCCACTTCCCCGGTCAGCTGGTGGCGGCGGCACCCACCGCCTGCCGCCCCACCACCCACCGACCTGACACTGCTCGGATGGGGTTGTATGCCCATTGGTCCAGGCAGCGTGGGCCAATGGGCATCAACTCTACCATACTACACATTCCAGATATGTGAATGGATCATTCTCATATCTGGAATGTGGTATGGTATGGGCTGCACGCCATTGGCTCACGCTTGAACCAGTGGTGTACAGCCTGATTGACAGTGTCAGTAGGCGGTCTTGGGGTGGCAGGTGGGTGGGGTGCTGCCGCCCACCAGCTGACCGGGGGAGGGAGCAGGGCGGTGGGGCTTAGTGGGTGGGGGGGTACCGCTAGACCACCAGGGATATTGGACATATTTATTTGTTTTTATTACAAATGTCCGTGATCAGGCAGACAATGGTCCACTGGACCACCAGGGATATTGGACATATTTATTTGTTTTTATTACAAATGCCCGTGATCGGGCAGACAGCGGTCCACTGGACCACCAGGGATATTGATGATTCTTATTTATGTACTTAGCCCACGATCGGGCGGGCAGGTCTACTGGACCACCAGGGATGATAGGGATTTTATATATTTACTTAGCCCGCGATCGGGCGGGCAGGTCCACTGGACCACCAGGGATTTATGATTTTCCTTTTTTTTACTGCAGCCCGTGATTGGGCTGTGAAGCACATTGCTGGCTGCAGGGTGCATCGGTCCCCGACGGCTGCTGCCTGGCAGGGCGCCAGGCGCAAGTCATCGGGGATCGGCGCACCTGCATGCAAATGGGGCCATAATGACATGCAAATGGCCCCATTTGTGCCTTGCATACATTATGGCCCCATTTGCATGCCAAGTTTTGAATATCGCGGTTGCTGTGCATAGCGCAATAGAACTTGCGCTAGCGCATCCCTTTGCTCCACTCTGGCCACTTGTGCTGGTGCAGTGCCACTGCGCCATGCACAGTGTGGGTGGCCAGGGTGCGATATTCAATGATGCTGTGCCATGGCGCAGTGCCGTTGAATATCACCCAGTCCACACCCCTGCGCAGCCAAGTTGCACTGCGCCCAAGCTTGCGCCACAGCCTGGTGCAGTTTGAATATCTGGGCCATAGTGTTTATCTTTACATTTAAAGTTCCTGAATTTGTCATAAGCCTGCATTACTTTAGCTTTTCCTTCTGAAGTGAGCAGTTTTACAATTGTTAGACGTGTGGTACCTGCATTGTCCTCCTTGTTATACTGACCTAAGCAATGGGCACAGTCAATTATAGGTAAATCTTAGTCTGTGTCTAAAAAGTGCTACAAACATCTCATTCAGTATGTTATTTACATTTAGAGTTCTTAGGTAGCAGCCCATATATTCTGATGTTTTTCCTTTGCAATCTGTTTTCTTGATCTTCTAATTTGGTTTTGAAAAACTCTTGTTCCTTTCTGAAGAGTTGTTAATTCTTGTGTCATGGGGTCTACTATACCTTCCAGGTGGGATTGTCTTTGTTCAAGCTCATTTAGCCTCTTAATTTCATATTCAAGTTTCTCATCAATACTGGTTATTGTTGTTTTTATATCATTGATGCTTTCTGGTAATCAATGAAGCATTTGTATATTCTCTTGTAAATATTTATATTGCTAATCAGTTGCAATGCCCGTTTTGGTGGTTGTTCATTTGATTGCTTTCTCTAGCTGCTGCCAGCTCTGGTTCACTTCCTTGTCAGTAATATGCTCTCAGAGACTATAAGGGGTCTGTGATGTTTTCTATTAACTTCTACCATGGCAGTCTGTTTCTGGTCTGATGTTTTTTTATATTTGACTTTGTACTCTCAGTTTCATTTAAATTTGTGTTAAGCATTTTAGGTATATGGGTGTCCTTATCTTGACATGCTGTTGCTCTTTGTCTTTTTTGACTTTTTATTTTATTTTTTCCTCTCAACTTCTGCTTGTGATTTTGGTCACATTTTGACTCCTTAAGGACTGCAGCAATTATTTACATGCAATTGCATTTGTTTTTACTGTTCCGTAATAGCTACTTTCTCACTTTTGGAGGATATAGTATTTTTTGAGGGTAGTGTTATTTACTTCTTCATTTGCATGAGATTTTATATCTGAAATCTCAAACAATTTAGACAGTCTCTTATTCTGTTGACAGACTGTAACATTTTGAGCACTTTGATTGCTATGAGATCTTGTTTTAGCTTAATCTCCAAAGTCAGCTTGTTCCTGCATGAGCCATAGAAATTACCAATGATGTAAGTATTAGACCACTCTTGCATTTTCCTAATATGCTGTACAGTATATATGAGGACTGCATCTGGAAGTGCCCTCCCTGAAGCCTGTAATCCACCACCAGGACACCCCCAACCCCCGAGGAGACGCTGGTCGTGAGGGCTGAATCTGGACTTGCCCTCCCTGTTTGACTTTCCCTACCGCCAGGATACCCCCACCCCCCGAGGAGCCATCGGTCGCAAGGTAAACCTCTGCCTGAAAAGAATACAAAATTAAAAAAGAAAGATAACACGAATCGCGACACAGTCAGTGAGCCAGCCTACCTGTTGGATACTCTGCTCGGCTCGGCTCTGCCGTTTGAAATGCGGTTTTGGCGCCTTTTTCGCTAGGCTCTGTTTCTGCTTGTTTAAGCAGTCGGTGCTTGCTCTGGAGAAATCCCGATGTAATTAGTACCCTGTATGCATTAATTAGTACCCTGTATGCATTTATTTTTGGGACTGGATTAATTTGTTTGAGGATGTTCTTATTCTACAGTGCTTTGCTTGCTAATGTTCACAGTTTTGTCTGGTAGTTTCAATTGCTGCTTATGTATACTGTGTTGTCTCTGCCTGTAATTTTGCCAGCCCGCTCCATCTCTCTCCTCCATTGAAACCTCTGTATTTTTGTTCATTTTTAAATCTATTCACCCACTGCATCATTAGCCCTGCCACGCGCTCTTTCCAACAAATCCCCCGCCTGCACTGCCGCCCCCAATTGGTACTCCCCTGCCTGCCTATTTAACCTTTGCCTCTTTCTCCTACAGATCATCCCCCTCCCCGAGGATGGGGTACAAAGGGCTGCATCTGGAAGTGCCCTCCCTGAAGCCTGTAATCCACCACCAGGACACCCCACCCCCGAGGACGCTGGTCGCGAGGGCTGAATCTGGACTTGCCCTCCCTGTTTGACTTTCCCTACCACCAGGATACCCCCACCCCCCGAGGAGCCGTCAGTCGCAAGGTAAACCTCTGCCTGAAAAGAATACAAAATTAAAACAGAAAGATTACATGAATCGCGACACAGTCAGTGAGCCAGCCTACCTGTTGGATACTCTGCTCGGCTCGGCTCTGCCGTTTGAAATGCGGTTTTGGCGCCTTTTTCGCTAGGCTCCGTTTCTGCTTGTTTAAGCAGTCGGTGCTTGCTCTGGAGAAACCCCGCCGAATGCTATGCGTTCAGCTCCCCCGCCCCCACCACCACCCTTGCTTGGCTCTCCCTTATATAGGGTATATTTTCCTGGTCACATGAGGCTCAAAAACCAATCAGCCTACTTTCCCATTTGCTGGTTATATCGTTTCAGCACTAGAGGGAGCCTGCCCTCATTTCTTGCTCTTTACTGGGAAATGTCTCACTCAAGCATGGTCTTTACTATGCTGGCCCTCCTCCTGCTACAGCACCCTACGCTCTCTCTCTGCCCATCTATACACCCCATCAACCTGCCCCCAACCAAAGCACACTGCCCCCACTCTGAACTCCAGGCTCCCCTATCAGACTACCCACCTATCCCTCAACCCATTCCCTGAATCCCTCCCGTACCCTGGATTACCACGCCACCCCCACCCCACCAACCACCATTGTACTACTTACAGTATTGTGTTTCCATTCACAAGTGGACACTCTCCTCGCTACGCCCTCAGTTGTTCTCTCCCTTCCTATCCCTGCTCCTCCCTGGTGGGGTCCCGTCGGCCACATTTGCACCCCTCCGCCAGCTACAAACCCCACGCAAGGTGCCTAATTCTCCTGCTGCTCCTGCTCTCCGGCAATGTGAACCCAAACCCCGGGCCTGTCATCCCTGCCACGCCTCCTCTGCCCACTGATGGCAAAGGCTTTTGGATCGCCTTTATTAACATATGCAGTCTCCCTAAGAAAACTGCAGCCCTCCAATGTTGGGTCACCCAACACTCCCCAGATATTCTCATGCTTGCCGAAACCTGGCTCTCCTCCCTCACGCCTGACTCTGCCATCTCCCTTCCTGGTTTTACCATTTTCAGGGCCGATAGGATGGGCCGGCATGGAGGGGGGTGTGCTATCTACTTGCGCAACTCAATCCTCGGGCTTTCCCTCCCCACCCCCGAGCTTAACCATGGGGCGCAAGCCATTACCTTAAAAATCACCCCCCACCCTGGACGCGGTCCACTCTATCTAACTGCAGCTTATCTACCCCCGGGGACTAACAAAGACTCTGCAGCCTCCTCTCTCCTTGACTACCTGGCTACCTTACCCCCGAAAGCTGAATAGTTAATTATGGGTGACTTAAATTCAAATTGGCTCAGCCCCTCAGCAGATAATCTGAAGAATGAGCTTGCAGCCCTTGACCTGTCCCAACTGGTCACTCAGTCCACTAGACTTAACAAAGTAACAGGAACTAGCTCCCTCCTGGACGTCATCCTCTCTAACCGACCTCATAAAGTTGTCTCCGTTGATGTCCTTGAGGACTCACTCAGTGACCACTCCCCAGTCATCTGCTTCTGGTCCTCCCCCACCCTCAGCCCTGGTTACAGCAGGACCCCTCGCTGCCGGTTTCTCCCCGGAGGTCTCGCCAACCTCAAACGTCACCTCACCCAAATCGACTGGTCCCCATTGGCCAGTGCTCCTGACGTTAATTTTGCCCTTACCTACCTCTCCACGGCCTTCAACCACACCTGTGATCTGTATGCACCCCTCAACACTCGTAGGATAAAAAAACGGACTGCTGCATGGATCACTCCTGCGCTGATCCAACAACTAAAAAAGAGAGATAACCTCTGGCACTTAGCTAATGACTCCGGCAGGGTTGCTGACAGGCAAGCCTACAGGGCAGCCCGCAATCAATGCTCCTGGACAATCAAGCAGGCTAAAGCCAAATTCTACCAGGCTACGTTGACATCCACCTGGGGCTCGTCCAGAGCTTTCTGGGACAACATTAAAGATTTAAATGGTAAGACCCGCTCCCCCCCTCCATCCCAGATTGTCATAAATGGGACTGTCTCGACTGACCCCACCTGTATTGCTAACTGCCTTAATAAAACTTTCACTGACTTAAGAGCCGTCCTCCCTGCCCATTTTTCTGACCCGGTTGCCAAACCCTCCCATGCTCCCATTCCCAGGCCGCAATTCCACTTCCGAATGATCTCACCCCACGATGCCAAACCTTTCTTAATAAAGGCCCTTGCCTCTCAGAACCCTACCAATGACCCTCTTGACTCCAGGATACTTTGCCTCGTGCTGGATGTCATGCTCACCCCGCTGACGCTTATCATTAACAAATCCCTATGCCTCGGCCAATTCCCTAAGGCCTGGAAGCATGCAGAAGTAACCCCCATCCATAAGTCGGGGGACCGCACTCTGCCTAATAACTACAGGCCCATCTCCATCCTTCCCCCCCTATCCAAAGCCTTAGAAAAAATAGTAAACACTCAGCTCTCGGAATATCTTACTAACTACAACCTCCTTTGTCTGGAGCAACGTGGGTTTCGCCCTGGCCTTAGCACATCCACTGCCCTTCTGGAATTCTCCCACCACATTCACTCAGCACTAGACAAAGGTCATCTTGCAGGGGTGGTCTTTATAGACCTGTCCAAGGCCTTCGACACGGTGTGCCACCCCCTGCTACTAAAATCCCTCAGTACACTAGGTCTCGTAGCCGGCCCCCTGAAGTGGTTCGCAAGCTACCTACACAACAGGTCCCAAAGAGTCAAACTAAATGGGACCCTCTCCTCCTACCTTCCAGTATACTCGGGTGTCCCCCAAGGCTCCATCCTTGGCCCGACCCTTTTCAGCCTATTCCTGAACACCCTCCCCAGCTCCTGTTCCAGTAAAATATTACTCTATGCTGATGACGCTGTTATCCTTGCATCACACCCTGACCCACTCCACTCCAAAGCATGCTGCAAAGCCTTCCTCCAAACCGAAAAGTGGTTCAATAATCACCGCCTAGTCCTGAACCTAAAGAAAACTAAGTCCATGCTATTTTCTCATCGGCAAAACAATGCCAGAGACTTCCCTCAGATCACCACCAGCACGCCCCTCCCTCTGGAGCAGGTTACATCCTATAGTACCTGGGCATCACCTTTGACTCCGGCCTTACTTTCCACGCCCACCTTAAAGCTCTGTCATCTGCAATGAACTCCAGGATCGGTCTTCTCTACCGCCACAAAGACTGTCTCCCTGAACCCGCCTTAAAACTAGCCATCACCTCATTGGTATTATCGCTGGCCGACTACGGTCTCCCTGTCTGCGCTGCTGCTGATGCCTCTGCCTTATCCAAAGTCCAGACCTCTATCAATAAAGCATGTAGGCTCCTTACCAGTGCCCACAGCAGAACCCACACCTGTTTGCTATACTCCTCCACAAAAATACTCACTCTTGAGGAAAGACTGATTTATCAAACCTGCCTACTGGCCAAAAAATCCTTGTCAGGTCTCTGCCCTCCTGGGGTCTCTGGACCTTTGCAGCGGGCTGCTAGGTCCCGGCCAACCAGGTACGCCACCGCAGCCACCTTCAACGTTCCCAGAGCGAGGACCTCTTGCTACCAAAGATCTTTCCATCACCAAGCCCCATCCTGGTTTAACTCCCTTCCTGAAACTATCTCCAAGATCCCTGGTATTGGCCGCTTCAAAATTGCCCTTCGCCAGCATATTATTGGCAGCTGATGTTGTAAATGCTTGTAGCTGCCCCACGCTGGTCCCTACTGCCTCTATGCCGGTCCCTACTAACCTTTTTCAAGCCCCTCGCCCACCGGTCTTATATATCTACATATTAGCTTGGACATGCTCAATTATGAATAATGTATCTATTATTGTTTTACCAATGTTAGTACCTATTAACTTGTGACTTGCTGTCAAATTGAGTCTCTTGTTGTTCTTACCAATGTTAGTACCTTCCACAAGTTTAATCCAGCACAGCCTCGCTGTCTGCTCTCTCCAAGTGTATATTTTTTATGTATCTAACCTGTTTCGTCATTTCCCTGTCCTAACCTCACACTTTTGTTGTCCCCCCCCTTTTTTGACGAGGTACCTTTGTAAACGAGTCTTTGACTCAAAGGTTGTAAATCTGATCTCTACAATAAATAAATAAATAAATAAATAATGTGTGCATTTATACTGCAGTCTTTTAGTTTTTCTGTTTGTTTCCCCTGCTACAAAATGAAATTCAATAGTGCAAGATATGGAGTTATTTTAAAGTTGATGCTGTAATGGGAAAGGGACATCTAAATGTTTTAGGGGTGAAATTTCACCTGGTTCTGCCCACCTGACCAGTTAATAACTCCCCCTTTTAGTGGTCCCTCTACCCACCCGATAACCCTCTACAGTGGTTATGGTTCTCCCCAATCACCTGCCCGCCAGCTGTGTATTAAAAAAAGAAACCCTGGTTGCTAGTGGTCCCTTCCCCACACCTGATCACCCACATGCCAGATGTGAACTTAAAATAAAATTGTGGCTAGCAGTCCTTTCCCCCACCCGATCTCCCACCCCATCCATCAGTAGTAGCCACACTAGTCATCTCATCATGAGACCCCCACCCAATCCCTGTCCTCATTCCTCCATATAATAAAACATTGGTTGTTTACAGAACCCTTCTCCATGCCTCCTTCCATAACCCTGATCCCCAGTATGTTTTATTTTCCTGACGGAAGCGAAAGTCAGACTTTTGCTTAAATTCCACCTGTGGAAGGTTTTTTTTGCACACCTCTAGAGTTAATCCCCATGGCCTATCGGCAAAAATTTAGAGGGTTAAGAAAGGCACCAGGGGATAGATATGCTGATGTGTGTGTGCAGCTAAGTAATTTATTCGAACACTAGGTGGAGGATAGAAAAGCTTGCTCTGTAGCGGAAAGAAAAGGTTTACAGTATTTCTTCTGGAACAGTCTCTAAAAATTGTACTTGAGAAGCTGAGAATAAATGAGTTTGCCCATTAAGGGGCAGACCAAGTTGTCCTGGTGAACCCCTTCCTTTGTGGCAGAGATGGTTTTGCTCAAAGGGAGGAGGTGGGGGAAGGAGGAGTCATAGGACAAGGGACAGGGCAGCTAGGAAAGGATGGAGCCAAAAGAATGGGAGCAGGATAGAGATAGGTGGTAAAGGAAGTAGGAGGGACAGAAATTACAGGGTATAAAAGGGTCAGCACAAAGGGATGCAGCCTCTTTTGTTGACATTTTTGTTGGTTTTAAATCAATAGAATTACAGCACATCAGATTGACTCTTTTTGGTTTTGGGATCTGGTTTGATGTTTTTTTTTGAGGCGCCAGCCTGGTTAAGGTTTGTGCACCTGAAGTTATTGCAGAAGGTAAGCAAAAAAAAGTAGAGGAGAGCTGTATATCAGAGCTGTAGGGACAAGGGCAATTTACTAGGGTGGAATGAGCACAGCAGAAGCACGGTTTAAGAGATGGGGTTTGGGGGAGTTTTTCCTAGCAGAGCAGGGGAGGAGAGTTGCTGCTAGGGTGAAAAAAAAGGTTTAATGCAAGACACGCAGAAGTTGTCAAGAGCTGCGGCTGTAGGGAGTGATGGAATGGCCTAGAAAGAGAGGCTGGGAGCAGCAAGATGCAGGAACAGAATGGAGCTAGCTGGGGATTTTTGTGCTTTGTTGAGGCATTGTATCTTGCTGTTAACCGGAATCGAGAGAGGAGCTCCGTGGGGGGGTCACACACGCAGTTTATGGTGGCCAAGGTTTGGGGAAATGAGAGAGCATGACACAGGAATGGGCAATTCCATGAGGTGAATTGGTGCATTGCTAGTTTGGGTGCAAGGGGGGGTACCCGAGGTCCTGCTCGGGAGGTGAATGCACGTGGCTGAAAACGGGAGGACAGATATGGAGGGAGTCCCAAACAGGGGAACAATGCACTGAAAGTTGCCATAAATTCTACACCAGGCTGTTTTAAATGAGAAGAAAAACCAGCCTGCAAGGGGAGCCTAGCAAGGGAGGCTAGGCAGTTCGGGAACGGTGTCTGCCGTCACACCGTGTGGCCACACAGAAGGAAGGCTATAAGGCTTTGGGGACAATAGCAGGAAAGCAGTGTGGGGCAGCAGCTTTGGAGTTTTTCCTCACAGTGATGGGCGAGCTTACCAGTGGCAGTGTTTACTTAATTTTGAGCTGTTTCAGGTTTTTGCTAAAAGGGAAAAAAAGAAAAATTGCTGCACGTTGTGATGTGGGCCTACTGGGCAATGGCTGTAGTGAGGGAAGTCCAGCTTAATGTCACTCAGGCTATTGGTGTTTTTATGCTGGCTGGTTTCCAGTCTAAAAGGCAATATTTAGCAATGTCTCAATAACTGGAACTCGGAGGGGGGGTGAGTGGAAGCCACATGGCCAGGCCCTGCCGTGTGACGTCAATGCATGTGGGTAAGTTAACACAGGAGACGGGGTGTGGGAGATAGGGATTTTCCATGGGGTGGGTGGTCCAAGCTATGGAAAGGAGCATTTGGGCAAGGGACAAATGTTTTGTATAAATGATGGGTGCATGTGGGTGGGAGCAGGGGTGGTTTTTTCCTTGACATGGGGGGATCTGGGGGGCTGCAATAAGGTGGAACATACAAAAGTGGGAAAGTGTATCATAATTTGTAGGGCATGGCTGTCATGGTGTGGTATGATGTTCTGAGTGGCACTAACAGAGGTACTTTGTCAGTTTTATTCACAGTTTTGTGCAGGTATTTGCGAGAAGGATGGCACTGAAGAAGAATAGGCCTTCAAAAGAGGAGACCTATAAGACGATCATAGAGATGGCAGAAAAGGCCAACATGATGTGGCAGCTGGTGGAGGGGGAGGAACCGGAGAGGTCAGGGGCAAAGAGGAAAGCAGAGAAAGGAAAAGGGTGCGATGGAAAATGACCAATGGGGAGGCCACACAGCCCCAAAAGGCTGCAGCCTTCACCGGTGGTCCCTTCTCGGGTGGTCAGTCTAGTACCATCGCAACCCTGTGTATCAGAGCTGTTAGTACCTCCCCCCAGAGCCAGTTGGGGTTCAGACTCCAGAAACCAGGCTGGAGTCTCCGGGCTGTAGTGGTCCCACTGTCCCTGATGCCTCAGCCAGTTATCCCACCACAGGAACCTGGATGAGCTCATCCCAGTGACATCAGGCCACAAGGAGTGGACAGGCCTGCAGGTAGTGTATCAGGTTCCATGGGTGATAGTATCAAGGAATACACTGGGCAAATTATAGCGGCTCTTTTCTTCCTGGTGTGCTGGAGTCTGAAATTGTGCCTGGGCCTCCGTCGGACCATGCTGTAGTAGTGGGGTCAATCTCCTTTTCCGCTCTGCCTAAGAGGGGCAGTAGGTGGAAGATTAATAATCAAATGCTGTGTAGCCCCAAAGTAGTAGAGGTTATCTCCATACATATAAAAGAATTTATAGCAAATAATTTAGGAGATAACATCAGCCCCGACAATGTTTGGGGTGCTTTTAATGCCTTTATAAGAGGAATATTAATAGGTTTGGCATCCAAAAGGAAGAAGGAGAGAGTACAAATTCTATCCGAGTTGCTGAAACGAATAAGAGGCAGAGAAGTTACCTTGACCCCGCAGTCTTCGGAAGAGGAAAAGCTGGAGCTGGTCAGGTTGCGGAATCTCTATTTAAAGATACTTGGGGAACAGGCAGAATTGGCATTAATTAAGACTAAGGCCAGTTATATGGATCAGGGTGAAAAGGCGGGGTAAGCTTCTTGCCAGGAGACTCAAGCAACTGGAATCATCCTGGGTAATCCCAGGGATTCAGTCTAAGGCAGATGGTCAAATTAAAACAGCTCCTGGAGAGATAGCGCAGGAATTCAGATACTACTTTGAATCTCTGTATAGCAGGATGGCTGAGTCCCCTACTGAGAAGGATATTCTCGCTTTTTTAGAAGGGCTGGATATCCCTGTATTGTCTGAATTGCAACGGGTGCAATTAGTGACTGATATTACACAAGGAGAAATTGAATCGGTTATTCAGACCCTCCCATTGGATAAAACGCCAGGGCCGGATGGGCTTTCGGCTAATTTTTACAAAAAATTTTCTAAATTATTGTCCACTTTGCTTCTAGGCCTGTTTAAACACATTCTATGTCATCAGGCACAGGATCAGTCCCTATTTGAAGCGCTTATTGTGCTGATCCCCAAACAGGATAAGCCTCCGGAACAGCCATCCAGTTACAGACCCATATCCCTGCTTAATTATGATATTAAGATTTTGGCCAAATTGTTAGCTGATCGTATGAAGGTCGGTGCTACCCGGCTTATTGGATCGGAGCAAGTTGGTTTTATGAGAGATAGGTCCTCGGCTGATCATCTGAGAACCTTGGCTCATGCCTTCTAGGTTGTCTGAAGATAGTAGTACCGCTATGGCCCTGTTGTCTTTAGGCGCTTGAAAAGGCTTTTGATAGGGTCCACTGGGGCTTTCTTCTAACCACAATGGGAAATTTGGGTTTCCTGATCTTTTCTAAAATGGATAGGTTCTCTTTATTTGAACCCTACAGCGAGGGTTAGTTGTAATGGTGCTACATCGGACCCCTTTAAGCTATCGTTGGTACCAGACAAGGATGTCCTCTGTCCCTCTCCTTTTAACCTATACTTAGAGCCCCTTATTAGGACAATTGTACGTAAGCAGGAAATTGCCGGTATCAAAATTCTGGACTACACCGTGAAAATAACGGCATATGCAGATGATCTTTTGATTTATGTTTCTAACTCGAGGGTGTCCATCCCCGCCCTGCTGGATGTTATTTGGATATTTGGTAGCTTGGCCAATTACAGGTTAAATCTAGATAAATCAGTTGTATTTCCCCTTAACAAAAATGTTCTTAAGCAGGATATCTTAGAGCTGGGTTTGTCCTGGAAGTCAGATTATATAAAATATCTTGGCTTGTGTTTATCAAGGAGCAGGACTAAAATATTTCAAGTAAACTTAGAGTCTTTGAAACATACCATTGAGTTAGATTTAGAAAGATGGGCGAGGCTACCACTTTCTTTATGGGGGAGGGTTAATTTAGTTAAAATGAACGTCTTCCCAAGATTGTTTTACCCTATTAGCATGTTGAATGTTTGGATACCACTTACTTGGTTTGGGAAACTACATAACATGATTGCTAATTTCGTCTGGGGTTATAAGAAGTCCCGTATGGCCTATCAAAAGTTAGCAGCTCCCAAAGTGCTGGGAGGGTTAAAGCTACTGCACTTTGCCCTGTATTTTTGGGCAGCTCACGCCAGTAAGTATCTGAGGTGGTTGAAAGGCGAGAAGAGTTCGACGAACCACTTTTATATATCTTTGGTTGCAGATTGAACTGGCCTGATCCGAAATACGATTTGAGACCTGAGGCCCTCCTTCATATTACCCCAAAATGTTACCCCAAGTTGCGTGGTTCTCCAGTTGGGATCTCTGTGAGGGCCCATGCCCAACTCTGTTGCTTTCTGAAGTATGATCGCCTGAGTGATTGGGTCCAACCAATCTGGGGTAATCCACTTTTTGTAATAGGTAGCAAAGTCCTTAGCCCAGCTTGGCTATCTCTACCAGGTGCATGTTGTCTGAAAGACTTTTACTCAACTGACGGGGAGTTACTCACCTCTGGTGAGATTTTGAATAAGTTCGAGATGCCCGTTACGGCTATCTTTAAGGTATATCAGATTAGGCATCTCATAGTTGCAAAGTTAGGCAACGGGGTAATTGGGAGCCCTAGATTGAGTTTCTATGACAGGTTAGGCCTGGTGATGGGCGTGCCCCATGCAGTCTCTAAAATATATGCCGTGTTATTTGAATGGGCGTATTCCTTAAATCCGGTTCAAAACTCATATTGGTCCTCAGTTTTTCATGATTCTGCGCTCAACTGGAAAGTGTTATGGGCAAACTGTCATAAGTTTCTTTTGCAGGACCGTTTAAGGTTGATGCAGTTCAAAATTCTTCACAATATTTACTATTCTCCACAAAAGCTGGCCAGGCTGAGAAATTGCTCATAACTCTGAATGTTACAGGTGCCAAGCCGGGGTTGGGGATTTAATGCATATTTTCTGGAGTTGTCCTAAAGTAACACCGTTGTGGGCAGAAATTAAAAAAAGATTGAACCCATTACTGGGACTAGGAGACCTCTTTACTCCTGAAATATGTTTGCTGGGTGATGTCTCTCATATTCCTATCAAAAATAGGATGTATCACATAGTCTTAATTGCTGCTACGCTTAAGAAAATTGTCCTTAGACACTGGAAGGATTCTGTCGTGCTCAGCTATACTGAATGGTTGGAAGAACTATTAGCCAGTTTGAGGGTTGAGAGAATGATAGCTATCCTTCAGAATAAGCTGCCTGAGTATGAGAGGATCTGGGGCCCCTTTCAGGCTATTTATTCCTCATAATAAGGTATAAAATGGCTACTGCAAGATGGCATGTTATGTGAATGGACTTGTTCTGGGAGGGTTAGGGGGATGGTAGGGGATGGGGATGGGGGAAAGGGTTATGGGGGTTTTGCTGCAGATCTTATCTTATTTTATGTACAAATATGTGTGTGTATCTACCATTGTTTGTTAGTATTCGAAGTTATTGGTGTATGCCTCTGTAACGGAAAATCTAATAAAATTTAATGGCAAAAAAAAAAAATTTATAGCGGCTCTTGGGACAGGTGGTTTAGGGCAGATGGAAATCACTGGGGGGGTGGAAAAGGTGGCAGAAGGGATAGGAAAAGGAACGAGGAAAATAGGAGCCACGGGTATGAGAATAGGGGAGCACGTGCCACTGACCACGAAGGAAAAAATATGGAAGGGATAACATGTGGACAAAATTTGCCTTAGTGAGTAGGGAGGTAGCAGCCAAATATGAGGAGACAGAGAGAACAGGAAAGAGTGAGATGGCTGTGGCTGTGGTTTTATTAGGTAAGAAGGAGGAGGATAAATTCACAAAAGGAAAGATGTGGGATTGGTGATTCATTGGGTTTGCCACATATTCAGTCATAGTTATGGAAAAGAAGCCAGAGTTGGGCATCCCACTCATCACGTACTCCCTGATCATATGGAGTGCAGAGGCAAAAGGGGGGGTGGGGTGAATATATTATGACGAGTTCTTCCGCCAAAGGATGGCAACATATGGAGATGTGAGATGGGACACAAAACAGCTGGACTTGTGGATGGATTATGTTACTAATCAATCCACTCTGGAGGGGGAAATAGGAAGAAGGGGGGCTACCCCAGAAGTGTTACTGGGGATATAACATGGCATTTTGTTCATGGCCTCAATGTCGATTCCGACACTCATGCTCATGATGTGGGGGTTCCCACCTGGCATCCAGATGCAGGAGCACATGGACCCAAGGGGCCCAGGTGGGGGGAGCACAGGGTACAGGCCAACATCCCTTTCAGGTAGGGCCAGGTTACTGGGGACAGCCATGGAACAGAGGGAAGAAAGGCAGGGGTTATGGGGCTAGAGGGGCCCAGTCCTACTGAGGAGAGGAGGACAAGAAAAACAGACCGGGGGGTTAGGGTTTTTTTTTTAGATGGGGGGGTACAAGGGGAAGGGAACAATTTAAGGCTGCAAAAACTCCCATCAAGATAGAGGTCTAGGAACAGTGGCTCAAATGGTATCCAGATAGTAAGACGGCAGAAGCTATTAAACAGGGCTTTAGAACAGGTTTTCCCCTACAGTGCAAAAGCACAAGATAGGCGAGAGAGGCTAACAGCTTGGGGTCAGTCAGGGGAAAAGAAGACATTTTGAGAAGGAAAATAGAGAAGAAAAAAGCCACTGGGAGGGTGGAAGGGCCGTACCCGGTCCCTCCTTTGGACAACCTGAGAATTTCCCCTTTGGGATTGGTCCCCAAAAAATAGAAAGGGGTGTCCAGAGTGATTCACCATCTGTCATTCTCCAAGGGAGACTCAGTAAAAGACTTTATTGGGGAAGAACACAGCAGCGTGACCTATGCCATGTTGGAAGAGGCAGTGCAGATTATTTGGGCGACCCCAGGTGCACGGCTGACCAAGACAGATATAGAATCGGTTTTCTGATTGCTCCCAGTAAGATGGGAGGACTGGGACTTTTTGGGGTTTAAAGTGGAGAACCAGTATTACTTTGACAAGGCCATGCCTATGGCTTGTTCCATAGCCTGTGCTACATTTAAAAAAATTTAGCACTTGCCTGCAGTGGATCTTCCAGCAAAAAACAGGTTACAGGGCAGTCATACACTATTTGGATGACTTCTTGCTAGTAGGAGACAGAAAAGATGCTAGCTAGCTTTCAAGAACTGTGTGAGGAACTCAGAGTGCCACTGGCGCCAGACAAAACAGAAGGACCCAGTAAGGTTATGAGTTTCTAGGGACTGAGATGGACGTGCTGGATGAAGTATTTTGGTTACCAGACAGTAAAGTTCAGAAGCTAAGGGGCCTGATTCAGGTGCGTACTCTCAGGAGGAGGGTGCAGTTAAGGCAGATGCAACAAGTATTGGGGCATTTGAATTTTGCTTGCAGGGCAATTGAGCCGGGAAGGGCATATACAACGCAGCTAGCACGGGCCATGGCAGGGGTAGTAAGACCACATCATTGGGTGAATATAACAATATGGGTGAAGGAGAATTTGAAGATGTGGGAGGAATTTCTAAACAGTTACAATTGCTGTTCTTTTTGGCAGCAAGAGTGGGTTTTTAACATGGACTTAGAATTGTATACGGATGCAGTAGGGGTGCTAGCAATGGGGGGTATTTGAGAGGAAAATGGTTTGCAGAACCATGGCCAGCAGACTGGGTAAGAGATAGAAGGATGAAAGACATCACATTGTTGGAAATCATGCCAATTTGGGCCTGCACCCTGGTATGGGGGGAAAAAATTGCAGAATCAGCAGGTTACATTTTGGTGTGACAATAAGGCAGTGGTGGGTGTTCTGAACAACAGGGGGGCGAGATCTAAAACAGTCATGTGGGTGCTGAGACAAATAGCACTAAGAGGCTTGCAACTGAATATGTCATTCAGGGCCAGGCACATAGATGGGGTGAGAAATATCCTAGCTGACAGCCTTTCCTGTCTGCAGCTTGATCGTTTCTGGATGCTAGCACCAACAGCAGAGGAGCAGAAAATGCCCATTCCAACAAACATCTGGGACATTGGCAAGAGGGAGCCGAAATGCTGTTTCGCAACTCATGGTCATTACAGACCTTGAGGGCCTATGAAGGGGCATTGCAACTTTCAGGGAAGTACACCATATGGAGGTAAGTGGGCCAGTTATGGAGGAACAGTTAGGAAAATTCACACTGGAGCAGTGGCCAAAAGGGATGGCTCACACCACAATGGGTGCATACCTAGCAGGGATCAGCTTAGTTTGCAGTGTGAAAAAATGGAAGGACCCCACAAAGTCAATGCTGATAAGGAGGATGATGCAAGGTTGGAGTAGGTTAAAACAGGGGACCAATGATGGTCAGCATCCAATTACAGACCATTTGTTGGACAATTTGGGGGGGGTATTGTCTGCAATGTGTAAATCCAAGGATGAGGCACAGCTGTTCCATACGATTTACCTTGTGATGTTTGCAGGGGCCTTGAGAGTGAGCGAAGCAGTGGGACACGGCAGGAATGGAGAGGAGGGAGGATTGGAATGGGGAGACATAATCTGGGGGACAAGGGTGATACAACTCATGATTAGGAGGTCCAAGATGGACCAAGAAGGTAAGGGGTGTGCAGTAACCATCAAGGCGCACCTTGAGGGGCACCTGTGCCCAGTAAAGGCATTGTGGGCTTACGTCACAGAGTGTTATAATAAGGAAGGAAGGCAATTTGTACATGGAGACGGGAAGAAGGTGATGATTTACCAGTTGACAGCCATACTTAAAAAAGGCATGGAGTTCAGGGGGGTGGACCCAGAGAGGTATTCCTCCCATTTAGGAGCAGCATCAAAATGGGCGGCTGAAGGAGAGTCAGTAACCAGAATGTTGAAAATGGGGCGCTGGCAGTTGGTCAGTTACAAGAGGTACATTCGGGCTATAAAAGTTTGATATTAACTTGTCGTCTTTTTTTTTTTGCAGGAACAGAATCAGGAGTGGAGGGGGTGATAAGGGGACTGTGGGAAAACGAAACAGTAATAATGAGCTTGAATAAGATGGTTCCCGAGAATAAGATATATTTTGCTTGATTCAATAGGTGGAGGGAGGATCACAGAAGTATGTATCTGTGGGCACTCCTACATTAACTGGATGTAAAGGAGAGTGGAAAAGAAGGCCAGGGGAAAGCAGCTCTACTAAGATGTCAGGCAACGTCGGCTGGTATGGTGTGGCATTTGAGGGATGAAATGGGCTGAGTTACTCCCGACCCTGATAGAGATGAGAGAGAGGTGACCCACCCCAGAACTAATTATTATACATCTTGGGGGAAATGATATTGGGGGGAAGCCATGGGTTGACACATATTTACAGGTCAAGCTGGATCTGGGGAAGATAAAGCATTGGTAGCCGGGGGGGGTGAGCATGGCATGGTCAGACATGATACCAAGGAGTGTGTGGAGACATGAACACAGCCATGTGGCAGTTGATAGGGCCAGAAGGAAGATGAATAGGAGGGTGGGGATGTTGGTAAAGATCATGGGAGGACATGTAATATTGAGGGGGAGGCTGGAAGAGTTGGTAGGGGATTTTTCAGATCAGATGGGGTGCATTTGTCAGACCTAGCTATAGACATGTTCAATAATGAGATGGGTTTTATCGAGGCCTGGAGGAGACAAACAGCAAGATAGGGGGGGAGAGTGCAAGAAAGGGGGAAGGTCAGTCATCCAATGCAAGCTGGAGACAGGCTAAGGGGAAAAAAGGGGAGGAAGGAGGGAGGGGGAATGATAAATCAATATGAGGAGAAGAAGAAGAAGCAACAGAAGGAGAGAAAAGCGGTCTCAGTTTTCACTGTTACCTACAAGAGAGAAAGAGAAGAAGAAGTCACCCATGTTTTCACCTGGGGAGGTGAGAAGAAGAGAAAGAAAAAGGATGGGTGAACTGATATTGATATGTATTGCAATATAACCAAGGAGTTTTTGTAAAGACAATAATGATGAATGGTGATGGAATTTGTAAATACATGTGAAGTAGAATAAATTGATTGCCAATCTGAGCACAACACACAAGTTGTCTTTCCTGTTTGTGGGGGGGTAGGGGAATCCAGGACCATGGAGTTTGCCCTTTAAGGGGCAGACCAAGTTGTCCTGGTGAACCCCTCCCCTTGTCTCAGATGGTTTTGCTCAGAGAGGAGGAGGTGAGGGGGAGGGGGAGTCATAGGACAAGGGACAGGGCAGCTAAGAAAAGGTGGAGCCAAAAGAATGGGAGCAGGGCTGATCAGTTCATAGCCAGCTGATCATCCTCTCATTGCAAAGGTAATGGGAGGCATCAGGTGGTTTCAGGTTAACACTAAGGGGCAACCTAAAGGAAACCAGCTTGTGCCTGAAGCTAAAGGGAAGCAACCTGGTTTCTAAAGCATGGAGGCAGCCAAACACAGGTACAATATCTGCCAGAAACTGTAGCATTTGTCTCATGATTATCTGAAAAATATGAAAAATGGGTTCTTGGAGCAGGCGTGGGTATCTCATGTTGCTCACAGCAGATAGCAGCCTGTATATAGAGTGCAGTGTCCTCTAACTCCACTGCACATATGAATCCTGTCATGGTGAATGGATTGGTAACATAGATATTAAGGGACTCTGGGGCCTCCATTTCTAATGTGAAGCAGGAGTTGATTCAGGAGAAATAGATCCTGACAGGCCAGTTTTCTAGGATTAGATAAGTTACAGGTCCTGCGGCGTTAATGCTAATGGCTGAATTGTTCTAAGCTGGGAAGGTGTCCAGGGTATGCAGGAGGTGGGTGTTGTACTAGACCTTCCCAAGGATGTAATCATGGACAATGACTTCACTAGTAGAGCCACTGCTGTGTGTGTCACTACCCAGAGCAAGTGGAGCAGTGCAGGAGAAAGCAATCCATACCTCAGTAGCAGAAGAAGCTGTAGCTGAAGAAAAAGCTGGGAGCAAAAGTTTTAATCCACAGATAAAGACAAAGGAGATCCCAGCCATGGGCTGTTCACTGACAGTAGAGTATTTTTTTGGGAAAGGTTCGGTGTGCAGAGCTAGGAAGAGCTCAGCAAGTTGATTCGTCCCTGCAAAAATGAAGAGAGTTAGCCACCAGTGTAGAAACATAGACTTTGACAGCAGATAAGGACTGCTTGGCCCACCCAGTCTGCGCACTTTCCTACATATTAGATAAGTTACAGATCCTAGTTAACCAACAGCCTTTTTCCTGCTACCCCACCACTAGAATTGCCTTATGTCTGTCCCATGCATTCTTGAATTCCCCCACTGTTTTTGACCCCATGACCTTATCAGGAAGGCTGGCCTATGCATCCATCACCCTCTCCATGAAAAAATTCTTCCTCACGTTGCCCCTGAGGCATCCCCCCTCTATATTTTAATTTTGCCCCCTTGTTCTTTGCTCATCTCTTTTATTGAAAGATGCTACCCTCTTGGACTTTGTTGATTCCCTTGAGGTACTTGAAAGTTTATATCATGTCCCCCCTCCCTCCTTTCCTCAAGGGTATACATATCAAAATCCTTTAGTCATTCTTTGTATGGCTTCTGGTGCAGACCTTGCACTATTTTAGTTTCCCTCCTTTGGACTGCCTCCATCCTGTCTATGTCCTTGCGGAGATGGGGTCTCCAGAACTGCATGCAGTACTCTAGATGGGGACTCACAAATTGTCTGTACAGAGGGATAACAACTTTCTGTTTTCTACTGCTGATGCCTCTCCCTATGCATTCCACTACTCCTCCAGCCCTCCTTACTGCCTTCTCACATTGCTTGCCTACCTTAAGGTCATCTGTTATGACTTCCCCCAGGTCCCTTTCCATTTTTGTTATGATTAGTACCCCCCCGTACTCTTTCCCTGGGTTTTTGTTTCCCAGGTACATCACATTGCACTTCTTTGTATTGAATCTAAGCTGCCATACATTTGGCCATTCCTCCAACCTTGCCAAGTCTCTTCTCATCCTTTCCACCCCATTGTGCATCAACCCTGTTACAGATCTTTGTGTCATCTGCAAAGAGGCATACTTTTCCTTCCAGTCCATCAGCAATGTGGAAGATAACTCTCATCGTTTTGGGAAAAGGGAGCTGTACTAAGAGAATGGGCTCCTTTATCATGAGTGGGTTCCTAAGGGAGGACTAGAGGAAGGGGTATTCTGGAAGATAGTGGTTGCTAGGGAGTATGGGAAGCAGCTTTTGACTTTAGACCACAATATACCCTTTTCTGGGCTCCTATGGATCAGCCATACAAAAAGGCAGCTGACTAAAATGGCCTTGTGTTTTTAAAGTCATGGCAAACTACTGCTGCACATGCCTGCAGTGCCAGAGGGTGGAAAAGATTGGGGACAAGGCTGAGATGGCTTTGATTCCCTTACCTGTTATTGAAAAGTTGCTGTGGACATTGTGAGGCCACTTATCACCCCAAGTTGCACCAGTAAGTAGTACATTTTAGTAGTCATATATTAAGGTACCAAGAGGCAGTGCCCTCAATGATATAAAGAGAGCAACAGACCGCCAGTGAGTCATGTGAGGACTGTGCTGGTGATGATGGATCAGGAGGAATAATTGATATAGAGCATATTCTGCAAGTCAGGAGGTAAGAAAGCTTTCTGGTGTGCTCTTTGTGGATTGGGAGGAGGGAAGGAGGGAGGCAGAGAGAGAGAAAGAGAGTGGCTGTTTGAACTGTTTATGTTTGAACTGTTTGTGGAAGTGGATGGCTTCAACATGATGTGTCAGGAGGATGAATAAGGTCTTGGCAGGGGTGGCACAAGGATATCCTGACTTAGTGGGTCAAGGCACTAGGTCAAGATGTCAAATTCAATTACAGCACAGTCAAGAACAATGCAGGAAATGTGGCATCAACAAAAATAGCACCCATGGAAAATGCCACCTACAATAATAGCGCCAATGGTAACAGTCCAAAACCACAGGGAGGACCGCTACCATGGCAAAAGAACAAACTGAAACTTGTGTTTATGTGGAAGGTTCTGCCCCCCCCGACAAACCCCCAATATTTATATAATCAGCTCCACAGAAGGGTGGAACTCAGGTATGGGGAGAACTTTGGGGGGGGGGCTCAGACAACACAACAGCCGGGGATGAAAAATAAAACTTGGGGGCGCAGGACTGAAAACATAGTAAGTGTAAAAATCAGGGGGGACAGAAAAATGAAGTCAATATAACAATTGGGAGACCGGGAACAGAACTCCGGTCTCCTCTGCTCTAGGTGCCAGTGCCTTAGCCTCTCCACAATGGGAGCGGCTCGACCAAATGCCTCGCTTTTAGTTCCTTGAAACCTTCCTCCCATCTGCCTTAATAGTTTCAGGGATTGAAGGAACTGACTTGTACTATCCTACCCATGTCTCTGTCAGGGCAGACATGATTTTTGAAGTGCTGTTTAAACAGCGCTATTATTGAAATGGCATTTTCACCCAGTATGGTGGGTCAACGGTGGTGGCACTTGTTATTTTGATTTGTATAACCAAATCAAAGGCACAGCTGGTGAGGGCTATCAGCTAATCTGACTGAAGAATGGACTCTACCCATTTCATAAAGTCATCTTAAACTCCTTAGATGCTTCTTAAATGTGTGGTGTACATTCATCTTAAATCCCTTAAATTGATGGTATACACTCACCAATCCCTTTAAATTTATGGTATACACTTATTTTACAATGCTTTAGTGTATAGCATAAATGCATCATAAACCACTTGGGCTGACAGTATAGCCTAGAGGCTAGAGTAATGAGTTGTAAATGAGCTTGATACATCCAGGAGACCAGACCAGGGTTTGATTCTCACCACCTCCACTTGCATACTGTGTGACTCTCAGCAACTCACTTAACTGCCCAGTGCTCCCAGGTCACCCCTGAAAACAGGCAATTGTGCCTAGTGGGCCTTGTCACAAACCCACTCAGCAGGTCAGGCCCTCTACTCCCAAAGTGCCAACCTCTGAGCACAGTTTAACAGAACAAGGTAACCCTCTTGTCTGTTTTGTGAGTTCGGATCGACCTTTGGTCTCAAGTCTGGGAGGAATTCAAACTGTGAACCTCTTGCTAGCATACCCAATGCACAGGCTCAGATATTTCTGTCTTTGGGGGGCCAGATATCTTTGCCTACGGGCACCTAACCAGGTATACAGAGATGAACCCTTAAAAACTTTAATAAAGACCTCAGATTTAGAACGCTTCTCTTTCCAGTTTGGTACCACCATTCAAGCTTATGTTTAGTATCTGCAGTAACCATATACTTTTCTTACAACTAAAAAAGAAGTCAAAGACAGACCAAGTAAGTTCTAAAAAGAATTTTACTAAAATAGTTAAAAATATGTAAAACACAAAATACAGAACTCTTATATCACAAGACATACAAATCTTTTAAAAGAACAAGATTTAAACAGTGCAAATTCCTACTTACAGTACTTAGATTTGACTCTCTTTCTAAATACTTATTTAAAAGTGCTCCAAAGATCTTTCCTGGTCAGAGGCTAGGTCAAAAGTGGTGTAAGTAAGACAGAGTATTCCTTAAACAACTGTATTGGCCAACCCCTTTTTGTGTGAGGTCAGCTAGCTCCTCCTCTGTCAGATTATATATAAAAAATATATATCTTATACAAAAAAACAGGATGTCTTTTCAAAGTATTAATTTTGCAATCCTCAGCATGACTCATGTTTCAAATGACATCTCTTTGATCCATGCTGCATTGTCCATCACACAGGCTTCACAGGAGCATTTACAACCTTGCACCTCTGTGTAAGAACCTAGGTTCCTCTCCAACATCATAAAATGGATATGGTATAGCAACTATGGCTGTAATAAACTCAGACAAACAGGATCCTTGATTAAGGCCTTACATGTAAAACATTGTCTCTAAAACCTGAGTGTGGGTGATACACATGCTGTTTTCAGCATTTTCTCATGGCTTTCATCTTTCAGCTGAAACCTGGGGGGGTGAGCTCACTCCTAGAGCATCAGATTTTCAGCAGAGACAGTCAGTAATACATTTTATATAAAAAAAAAATGATACAGCACTCAGAACTGGCTGACTACATCACAGGCCTTAGCCGGTTACCAAAGACTAAAATAAATGAATGGTGTACATTATTTTTCAGCATCATTACCTCACTGACTATAACATCATGGCTGACCAAGAAGAGCAAGTCGTCTTCTACCATATTGATTACTACTGATTAGAGATGTGCGAAGTTAGCAAACACCACTTATTTTTGTAAAGTTTGCCAAACTGGCAAAGTGCAAAGTGATGACTTTGCAAGGTTTTCTTCAGGTGAAATGGCACTTTTTCAAGTGATGTCCTGCAAATTTGCTGTCAAAGTTGCAATTTTGCCAGAGCTTGCCTGACTTTGACTAAAAATGTACCACTTCCCCAGGATACCATCGCGAGGTGGCGAAGTGGCCGACTCGCAAAGTTTTTCGCCTGGCAAAGTAAAACTTCAGGACATTTCTACTACTGATGTCACCATGCACGCAGTCATAGTTCTGATGAAGTATTAAGAGAAATAGCACTAGATATACTGTACCAGCTGCAGAACACTCTAGGTAGGTTGCTAAAGTTAAACATTGGTGACCAATGCAGAAAAAGCAGTCAAGTACTCACAAAAACCATTGGCTCTTGAATCAGGAAGAATGCTCATACTTCAGTTTTGTTGCTGGATAAAATGAAATTTATTCCAAGCTGTAGAGACAAACTATTAGCCCTCCACCTGGACACAATCATTATGTTGCCATAAAATTTGTTTTATCCTGCAACGCAACTGAAGTCTGAACATTCTTCCTGATACTGTATCAGCTGCCAGGTGAAGCCCTGCTCTGTACATCACACATGTATTCTCCAATATACAATCTGCTATTTAGTATAACGGGAAAAAAAGAAAAATAATTCAAAAATAGAAAGATACAACAAGCTACTTTTGAATATCAATAACATTTTCTATCTGCTTTTTGTAGTGCTACTATTGTAGCTTTTTACTTTTTTATGCAACATCCTGCTGTCAAACCTTAGTGCTACTGTACTGAGCTTTTAGAATATATGTTTTTCTTCATATTATTTTTAGTAAAAACATTCTTGTCAGACCTCGGTGAACTGTGGAAATCATCACTGAAACAGAGTGCAGACATATTTATTATAAATCTGATCAAAATGCAAACTGATGCTACAGCAAAAAGCTAAATAAAAATAAAAAATGAAAGTTGTTATTGCAATTAGACTTATAATTGCAGTAACAACCTTGAAGCCAGTCATTTTCTTTGCTTAATGACTAGCTGGAGGGAGGTGGACTGAGGCACAGTCTTGGGCCATCATCCCCCCAACTGGTCATTAATCCCTCGGAAATGACAGGCTTTTTGGTTGTTATTACTTAAATATTAGTCTGTGGCATTCTAGCAGAATCTCAATCATCCTTCCAAAAAACTTGTTGGAATTTTATGGTGAAGTCTGTGGAATTCCATCAAGTGAACTGTGATACTGTAAATTGGGGGGGGTAATGTGAACTGTGTTTTTGTTTGTTCTTTGAAACATATTCTGCAAACAAACTGGAAACTATATGAGCATGCTGTTTTTGTAGAATGTCACATCAGTTGATGAAATTCTGCATTTTCCATCATTTGTAATAGTAGAAAAGGCTTGTTTCACCTCATAATTGAACAAAAATACAGCAGAAGTGGAATTTCACAATTCTGTATACCACTGTTCTATTATCTGCCTTTGTTGATGATGTCCGGGGCACAACAAAGGATTCAACTGTCAAGGGACCTCACTGGGTTATGATTAACATGCCTGCAAGCTATGTATTTCTCAGTCAAGGTACCCACAGTGTCTGTACAACTTTTGATTTCACATGAGTAGCCAACATATTTCAATGCCATTCATATGGTATTATTATTGTTGTTTTCTTTGCTTAAAGTAGCAGTACAACAAAAACTGCTTTTCCAAAAAAAGCTAGCTTCATCTACAGTTACGAAAAATATTAGCACACCTGTAAATGTACATGGCTAGGTACTTCCTATGCTGTGAACAATTAGTCTTTTTTTTCTTTGGATCCTAACCACTGGCAGGTCTACAATGCTATTTTTATGCAAAATGTAGCAGACATCTTGTTATCATGAGAAAAAAAAAATTAAATCATTTATAAAAAACTTACATTTTGGTAGAATTAGAAAATTATGGCACCAAATAAAAAACTGGAAGGAGTCCGAAATCTGCTATAGTGAAAAAATGTTGGGCCAAATGTTTTGACCAATTTTGTTGCACTGCTGCTTTAATTTAAAGGGGCACTGTCAACCCCTTTAGGTTTCAAAGTATCTAGTTTAAAAAAACACATCATATTCTGTACAGATTACTGATGCAGCTGGTAGTTTGATTCTGATTCCATTTAAAAATTAAAAACAGACTTCCCACCATACTGCTGTTACCACAGAAAAATACTGTTGTTTACATTCCTTGATCAACTGCTACTGCATCTTTCCTGGGCTTGGGAACACCCCAATGCAGTATAGCCACTCATGATGCAGACAGAGGAGCGGTGACTATTACAGCATAAGTGGCTGCCTTGTTTGGTGATCTTCCTAATGTTCAGGAAGTATGCAGTAAAAGTAGATTAAGGATTTGAAACAAAAAAGGCTGGGTATAATTATGCAAATAATATGCATTTCAGTTCTATTAAGAAAGGAAGAAGATAAAACAGTCAGTGACATCAATGAATTTTAACGAAGGTAATCAGTTATAAAATATGGGTTTTCAAATAGAAATCAGGACCCAGACATTGCTTTACTTGCTGTCATGTTCTGATGTATCTATATTACTTGTTGTACTCTCCCAGGTCATTCCTGAAAATAGGCATATAACTTGTCTAGTGTACCTACCCAGTTAACAAAAACTAAATAAATAAATTAAAGGTTAGCATGGCACTAACCATATTAGTGTCATGCTAACTGAGAATAGAGTAAACCAATGGCCCCTGGTGTGTCATGCTGACCCAACAATATAATTGTGTAGAATATAGTGCTGTGCCCATGGAAATGAGGGATCCCCCATGCATACAGGACACAGCTGAACAGCAGTATATTCAGAGGATTTAGCAGTGTTAAATCGCCCCTGTCACAGCCCTGTTGAATGCTGCCCAAACCTTAGCATTACCAAAGCACATAGTGGCACGATGCCCCTCCCAAGCTGGCCAAGCACCAGACAGTGGACTGACAGCAGTCTCAGATGACATCACCCCTATCACCTGATTGCTAACTTAGGTAGGCTGAAGTAATATAAACCCAACCGGCGGCAAGTGAAATCTCCCACCATTGAATCACTGCTCCAGGTGGTACACCTAAGCTCCAAGTGGTGCATAGTGTAATCCTGTCACCCCATCCCCCAATCTCCACTCCCTCTGACACTGCTACAGACCACTCTCTTGTTCAACCTGCTCATGACCCTCCTCCTGACCCCCCCCCGCCCAAACATACTGGAGATATGCCAGAGTATGGCTTCAGGATAGCAGTTGGCACAGCTGCTCTGCTCACTACCTCAGCTTACCACCATCTGAATGACAGGGGGCATGTGTGCAACTACTGTGTAGTAGTTGTGTGCATAGGAGGAGCTGTGGAGTTTAAGACCTCAATGTCATAATGCGATGTGGCTCTGGTGAGTGTGAGTGTTGGGCACAATGGTCATGGATGGGGGGGATAATACTTCACCACGAGGACACGAGCGGACCGCTTGCAATATGAATAGGGAAATAGGGGAGATTCCACTTGACACCGCTGCAGATTTTTTTTTCCGCATGTTCTTTTTGTGCCTCCTTCCTTCCAATCCACCCACTCCTTTGGGTGGCCTAAACCTCACCCTCCACTGCTCCCCCATTCTGCTGTCTGTCTACCCCACCACCCGACTTTCCCAAAGTATCACTTTATCATGGGGAACCCCTACCCATGGGGAGGCATCCAGGAGGGGAGATCAAGGTACCCTTTGGCACTCCCTCACATCTTGATCAGTCAGCGTGGGTCGACTCGGGGGCTTCCTGACTTTGTGGCAATACAGGATCATAACGTCGCAAGACATTGTGCCATATGCATATATCGCACTGCCAATACAGTGCGATATATTGCATGCAGAATAACACCTGTTTTATATTGGGGGCTCTGCACCCCACACCCTCGCCCCCTCAACTAAAATATCTAACTCCTGGGGGAGGGTCAGTCAATATCACACAAATTGCAAAAAAATAAATGTTCATGGGTCTGTGACTCGAACCCAGTCCCAAATGCTCTGCCTGCTTTCTTTCCTGCCAGTGGCTCATCCCTTTAAGCCACAGCAGCTGCTCAGTGAAAGCCTGTCCCAACAGAGATAGTGTCCTCTGCCTACAACAGTGAGAGAGTGCAGTACCATGCACAGAACCATTCGAGGTATTGCACCCTCTCGCTGTCCTATACTGCACTGTTGCAGTTTTGAGGTTTATTGACCCGGTAGGCTTTGTGGTCAGGGGAGGTGGGACACCATCATCCAGTCAGTATGGTTGGTCATTTCCCTTGTTCTGTTTCCCCTGCCCCATTAGGAGGCATGCCGTGGCATCCTCATTTCTTGTGCATGTGACGTGTGGTCACCCATGCTGCAAAGCGCAAGGCTGAATCCAGCCACGAGGAGCCACTGAAGGGCGATTCCTCCATGACCCTCTCCCCCTGGGAGGAGAGAGTCCAAGGGATGATCTTGAGACCTTTCTGCTGGACTCCACTCCTGACACTCTGACCACTGCAGTTTTTATTACTACTGCCACCTGGATAGAGATCGGGCAGAGTGGAGGAGCAACCCGATCTTCACAATGCCACCATACTGCCTGTGTGACATCATTATGTGGCATGCCATGGGGCTCATAATGGGCATACAGATGACCAGCCATAATGCCTTGCATACCCAATTGACTCATTAACATTGTTAGGGATGAATATGGCTCAAAGAAGCCCTGGTGCTATCCGATTGGGGCTGCTCTACCTCCACTGGGCTCTTGTGTGGCCATTTCTAGTCCAGCTCTGTGTCAACATGGCCCTTAGTCACTATGCACTGCACTGGCACAACCCTATATTAAGACTATTAGCATGCTCCATTCACGGATTCAAGATGAATCTAATTGATTTCTTTGACGTGGTGACCAAAGTAGTAGACCGGGGAGGGGCTGTGGACATGGCCTTCCTAGACTTTAACAAGGCATTTGGCACAGTCCCACACAAAAGATTAATAGTTAAATTAACCAGCCTGGGAATGGGTCCCAGGATGGTAGCCTGGGTAAAATATTAGCTGAACAACAGGACACAAAAGGTAATTGTAAATGGAGTCCACTCTGAAGAAAGAGGGGTTACTAGTGCGGTACCACAGGGTTCAGTACTGGGTCAGGTCCTTTTTAATGTCTTTATAAGTGACCTTTCAGAGGGACTGGAAGGAAAAGTATGCCTCTTTGCAGATGACGCAAAGGTCTGCAACCGGGTTGATACACAAGGAGGCATGGAAAGGATGAGAAGGACTTGGCAATGTTGGAGGAATGGTCGGAAGTATCGCAGCTAGGATTCAATGCAAAGAAGTGCAAAATAATGCACCTGGGGAACAAAAACACAGGGGAAGATTACACAATGGAGGGGGAGGTAGTAACAACAACAAAAAAGGAAAGGGACCTGGGGGTAATCATATCAGATGACCTTAAAGTTAGCAAGCAATGTGAGAAGGTAGTAGGGAGGGCTGGGGGTATACTGGGATGCATAGGGAGAGGCATCACCAGCAGAAAACAGGAAGTTGTTATCCCTCTGTACAGACAGTTGGTGAGACCTCATCTGGAGTACTGCATCCAGTTCTGGAGACCCCAGCCCGCAAGGACATAGACAGGATAGAGGCAGTCCAGAGGAGGGCAACTAAAATGGTGCAGGGTCTGCAAGAGAAGCCATACTAGGAGAGACTAAAAAACCTAATATGTATACCCTTGAGGAAAGGAGGGAGAGGGGGGACATGATAGAAACTTATAAGTACCTCAGTGGAATCAACAAAGTCCAAGAGAGTAGCATCTTTCAGAAAAAAAGACGTGCAA
This sequence comes from Neoceratodus forsteri, assembly GCA_016271365.2. Taxonomy (NCBI): domain Eukaryota; kingdom Metazoa; phylum Chordata; order Ceratodontiformes; family Ceratodontidae; genus Neoceratodus; species Neoceratodus forsteri. Next base: position 35,004,461 of record CM028129.1, read on the forward strand.
GAACAAGGCGACACAATTTAAAGATATTTAAACTAGCAAATGGGGAGAGGGGTGCAGCACCCCATACGTCGAATGGGAAGAACACCCCTCCCCCCTCAGCTAGTGGTCAAACAGGAATTCAGCGTGTTTGCCGTTCATTTGCATCACCAGGTAAGAAAAAGGTTTGTCTCCCCATGCGATGCACAGGGGTAATGCCAAACTTCACCCAACAACTAACACACCAAAATCTGGCCAATGGAAAATCATGTACACAAATGCTCACACCCTGGGAAATAAGATCCCAGACCTGCAGGCAATAATGTCAGAGGCTAAACTGGACATAGTAGCAATTAGTGAGACGTGGTTTACCAGTAACCACACTTGGGAGACTTCAGTACCTGGCTATGTATTGTTCAGAAGAGACCGAGGTGCAAAAGGGGGAGGAGGGCCTCTGTATGTTAATGAAAATATCAAAGCTACAGAAATTCAGAATACATAAGGAGCCAGAAGAACTGTGGGTCACCCTGGAAACAGGAAATGGGACAGCCATAAGAACTGGGGTTGTCTACAGGCCCCAGACCAGAGGGAGGACATAGACGATTACTGTTAGAAGATATACAAAACATGACAGCTAAAGGGAGGTTCTGATAATGGGAGACTTCAACATGCCAGATACTGATTGGTCAATACCAGCAGGAACATCTGCCAGAACTAGACTCATAGTGGATTCCCTGCAGGGGAGGGCCTCAAACAACTGGTACAGCAACCCACAAGAGACAGGGCTATCCTAGATCTAGTACTGACTAATAAAGAAGGGATCACAGATCTCCAGGTAGAAGGTCACCTGGGGCCAGTGACCATCACATGGTATGGTTCAATTTGGCTACTACATCTAAATCATCCCATTCAAGGCAAAAATATGGGACTTCAGAGGAGCTGACTTTGATAAGATGGCCAACAGAGTTAAGCTAGCCCTGGCAAAAAGAAACACAGGTGAGGAGGTACAGGCAAAGTGGGCAAGCATTAAGGATACAATACTTGAAGCAACATCCCATTGTGTTAGACAGAAAAGGAAGTGCAAAAGAAGAAGGAAACCACTTTGGTTCTCAATACAGTAGCAGAAAAGGTCAGAGCCAAAAGGCTGGCCTTCAGGAAATATAAAGGGAACACAGCGGATGAAGATAGGAGGCATACCAAACTGCCCTAAGGGAAGCAGGTAAGGCAGTAAGGCAGGCAAAGTCCCAAACTGAGGAAACACTAGCACCTAACAGTAAAGAAGGTGACAAGACTTTCTATAGATACATTAGTGAAAGGAGAAAGTCCAGAGGAGTATTGCTAAGCTTAATGGAGAAAAGGGAGCATGTGAGGAGGAGGACCCTGTAAAGGCATCTATCCTAAATAGATACTTTTGCTCAGTATTTACTGAAGAGAAGGTAGGGCAGGGCCCACAGCTCAGCATCATGGACACAGGGGAGGAGGTGAGCACTACTCCTCTCACAAAAGAAAGGGTCCTACAAGAGCTTGCTAAGCTCAGGGTGGATAAGGCAATGGGACCTGATGACATACATCCCAGGGTACTTAAGGAGCTAAAGGAGGAACTAGCAGAGCCATTAGCAGAATTGTTTAGTGAGTCCCTGAGCACAGAGAGGTCCCAGAAGACTGGAGAAGGGCTCATGTGATCCCGGCCCACAAGAGTGGTAGCAGGGAGGAGGCGGAGAACTACAGACCAGTCAGTCTTACCTCAGTAGTGGGCAAGATTATGGAGGCACTCCTTAAGGAAAGGATAGTGCAACACCTGGAATCCATAGGGGCACAGGATCCAAGACAGCATGGGTTTACAAAGGAAGGTCCTGTCAAACTAATCTCATAGATTTCTTTGACTGGGTAACCAGAGTGGTGGACCAAGGGGAGCAGTTGATGTCGCCACCTTGACTTCAGCAAAGCTTTTGACACTGTTCCACATAGAAGATTGATAAATAAGCTAGGTAGGCTCGGGTGGGTCGAAGTTGGTCAACTGGGTGGCAAACTGGTTGACTGGCAGAAAACAGAGAGTGGTGGTAAATGGTATACAGTCAGAAGAGATGCAAGTCACAAGTGGGGTACCTCAGGATCAGTCCTGGGGCCAGTCCTATTCAACATCTTCATTAGTGACCTCGCAGATGGACTAGAGGGTAAGCTTGTCTGTTTGCAGATGACACCAAGATCTGCAACAGAGTAGATGATCCAGATGGGGTGGGCAGAATGAGAAGAGATCTGGATAAACTAACAAAATGGTCAGAAGAGTGGCAACTGGGATTTAATGCAAAGAAGTGCAAAATCATGCACATAGGGAAGAGAAACCCTGAAGCCACTTATAGGCTGGGAGGAGTTGCTAGCAGTCACAAAGGAAGAAAGAGACTTGGGCATCATCATCACTGATGACCTAAAATCATCCAAGCAGACCTCTAAAGCAGTAGGTACGGCTAGGGGGGTGTTAGGGTGTATTAGTAGGGGTTTCACAAGTCGTAAGAGGGAGGTAATAATCCCTCTGTACAAGACATTGGTTAGGCCCCATCTGGAGTACTGTGTGCAGTATTGGAGGCCACACCTTCACAAGGACATTAATCAAATTGAGGCAGTCCAGAGAAGGGCAACCAAAATGGTGCAGGGACTGCATCAGAAGACATATGAGGACAGATTAACGGAGCTCAATATGTATACCCTTGAGCAAAGGAGGGAGAGAGGTGATATGATCGAGACATTTAAACACCTTAAGGGCATAAACAAGGTGAAAGAGTCTAACATGTTTAAATATAAGAAAAATAGCAGGACAAGAGGACACAGCATGAGATTAGAGGGAGGCCGATTAAGGGGGAATGTGAGGAAATAATTTTTTACAGAAAGGGTGGTAGATGCATGGAATGGCTTACCACAAGAAGTGGTGGCTATGAATACAGTGCAGGGCTTCAAACAGGCATGGGATAGGCATAAGGGAGCAATACAAATGACTATGAATAGATAGGTCACTGACAGAGCAAAATATGGCACATTTGTAAGGTAGAAAAGAAATGGGCAGACTGGATGGCCTTTATGTCCTTATCTGCCGGCCAACTTCTATGTTTCTATGTTTCTAGAGGGGGGCAGTTCAGGGGCAATGTGAGGAAGTTTTTTTTCACAGAGAGGGTAGTGAATGCATGGAACAGCCTTCCTGAGGAGGTTGTGGGGTCTAAAACTGTAGGAGAATTCAAGAATGCATGGGACAGACATAAGGCAATTCTTGTGGTGGGGGTAGGAAGACATAGGCTGTTGGTTAGCTAGGATCTGCAGCTTATCCTGTAAGTAGGGAAATGGGCAGACTAGGTGGGCCAAGCGGTCCTTATCTGCCGTCAAAGTCTATGTTTCTATGTAAGGTGTGCTGTCTAAATATATCCATTATGCTGGCCATGTTTTATTTTCCATACAGCACTCCTGTCTGCTTGGTGCTCACAGGTGGCTTTAAATATGTGGACCAATATGATGCAGAAAGAATTGACGGTGTCTCTCTTAAGTGTATTGATTTTGCTTGACTTTTACAAGAGACACTTGCCAGCAAAGTGATTTCAGCCAGAATCCATTGCACCTGGTTTTCGCATTTCTATGGCTACTACCTAGACTAAAGGTGGGTTCCCCATGTTTAAATTATTATGGTTAGGGTGGCCTACTGTGGGGAGGCATTGCTTCACCTTATCTGCAGTGAGTCTCTGCCAGCATTAGTTACCAGCGAGTAGAAATTCATTTCATTTTCATTTGATTTCATTAAGGATAACACAACTGAGCTAAGACTTGTTTCCACTTGTGATCTTTAACAAGCTCCAGAGATGCTGCATTTAAAATACAGACATATAATCACGGTAGTGCAGCAGTATAAAAAGATAATTATAAGTAATATCTAATTTGAGCTTTTCCAGATTTTTAATAGACGAGTTTTGATAAGCCCTTATATGAGTAATCAGTTCTGTTCTGAACATACCTCAGTTTGTTCAGAGTCACTTTGCATGCTGTACAGAAGGGGGCATCCTTGTGCTTTTCTGTAATGCAGTAATGCCATAGGATTGTTACAGATTATTGTGGTTTCATCTTTACGAAATTTCTCAGGTGTATAAGGGAGGTCTTTAATGTTGCAGCCAAATTCCTTGCCTCACGCTGAGAATTTGGAGTTTGGAAATATAAACATCAGTTCTGAGATATATTATGCCTTTTGCTGTATAAACTGTGGACACTCAAAATACTTTTCTTCATTCTTTATTCATACTGTCTCTTTTTGACATGGTGTTCCTGCAATATTTATGCAATGTGTTTACTCTGATGTGTCTGGCACTGCATCGTGAGCTATGTTTTGCAATCAGTGTACAATACCATCATTTGAATTCTGATTTGTACCCAAAATAATCTGCAGTTTCTTCATTTATTTATTTACAAAGTTCTTGTTTTAAAGAAAGGTTCCAAAGGACCTAACAGGCTGTTTTGAAAGATGAAGCAGAGTTGCGTGTAAGTGTTAACAGTAGTGATTTGCAGATAACTCTGCTTTTTTAAAACAGTGGTTCAAGTGCCTGTACTAACAGAGTATTGGCACTAGGTTTGTACATCCCTGTAGTGGCTTGTTGACATGCCATAGTGCAATGCCCATCACAGGAGGGTGCAACTGATGACATGCCATTGTTCCTTTGCTCCCTATACTGTATGTTGAAAAGGGAGGAATGGTAATCTTGCTCTGATTTTGTAAGTGATTGAATTTTCTAACTCTAAAAGACTTGTCCATACTCAAAACGCTCCTTCGCCTATAGGGCTCCTCTATGGTTGAATGGTCTCAGCCACTCCATCTCCTCTGCCTCAACACTAGGTCTGTTCAAAACCAGCTCCGGGCCCGTCTCGTTGTCTCTAGCTCCTGTGACTGCCTCTCCTAGATGATGACCTACACAGCTGAAATCCTAACTTATATACTGCTTAACCCCAGGCCCCCCAGTCCCCCTCCCCCCAGCTCCTGAGGCACCACTTCAAATCTCAGGTCTTCATACCACCTCATTAGTCTCCCTGCCCTATTACAACACTTATGCCCCCCCACCCTGCCCCTTTTCTTCTATCACTCCTTCCCATTTATTTTTCGACAAATGCCTCCGCTGCATCTTCATCCTCCTCTCTCCTCTCATCCCTGTTTCTCTGCTACCCCTGGGTGGGCACCTGACCCTACCCATTCCTTGTGGGCACATGCGTCCTAGCTGTGTTCACCATCTTACCATAGCTGCCTCTGTTAACTACCTACACTTCTCCTCCTCCTCTACACCTTACTCTTCCTATAATTGACCCCTTTCAATCGCACTGTTGTACATGAATTGTTTACTGCTATTTCACTGTTGCTTCCTTGTAGTTTGTTATTTCTGACATGGAACCTTTGTTAAAAAGCCTTGGCTCAAAGGTACTTGTAATCCTAGAATAAATAAATAAAAATTAAAAAGTAAGAAAATTAGCTTATTTACTAAACTGGAGAAAGTTTATCATTTGTCCCTGTTCAACATGTAGTATTGGGAGAAAGGGATGACGGTGAATCATCAGTTGTGTCCTCCTGCAATAGACATTGCACTATGGCATGACAACAAGCCACTAGGGGTTTTAAAATTGGAGTGGCTGTACTCTACTAGCACAGGTACTTGAACCACTGTTTTGAAAAAGCAGAGTTACAGCATCTGCAGATCGCTACTACTAGCAACTGTACGTAACTCTAGTTCTTTCTGTTTTTTTGTATACTCTGTTTCTCCTCTTGGCATGGTCATCTCTGGAGGGATCCCCAAAGCCCTGTCTCCTGGCATCTACCAGCTGGCACTGACCCTCACCCCCAGGGCTTACCCCCACTGGTGGGGCCGACAGGGTCCCCAGCCTCCCACCGGGAACCAGATCCAATGAAGCCAGCACTGTGGCTAGCCAGAGGCGGGGCCTGCAAAGCACCCTCCATCCTCCTCTGTGGCAACGCTCCTTTGTTTCTCCTCTGTTTTTTTCCCCCAGGACCGTGAAGTGTGCAATGACGTCTGATAGAGGATGCACGCACACATGTCCGCACGTGCTCCTCCAGATGTTCTGCCCCACCTACACCCATATTTTCTTCAGCATCAGTGCACTGCCCCCCCAGCCTTTGCTAGGGACCAGTAAAGTGCCAAACACTGGTGACCACTCTCCCCGGAGAAGGAGATCAGTCCTACAGATGCTCAGTCCTTCTCCTCCCCTGCTGATCCCTGGTGGCCCATGCTCATTCCCAAATCTGGGTCACTGGTGTGGTGCGAGGTATGGCGTCCAGTGCCCCAGACCTCAGTGCCACTGGGCCGGCCACGTAACTCTACTTCTTGATTCAAAACAGGCAGACAGTTTGGTCCTTCTGAGCTTTTCTTTAAGGATGCTAAAATGTCCACTGAAACCACAGTAGCATTTTTTGTTCATAACCAAAGATTTGTGGACTCATAAACCAGATGTATTTAAAGCAGCCGTATTTGTTAGCAGCAAAACATTTACTCATGCAATATACCCCCGTAGTGTTTTAGCAATGATGTATTTCAGGCAGAAATATCAATATATCAATTTTTTTTTCATCATATTTCACTCCTGAACTGAGATATGGGGTTCTGAAGATCTTAAAAGTAATTGTACTTTGGTCATGTCCGCTGTGAATAAATTACATATTTTGCTGGGTCTGGTGCTGTTTACTATTGGAAATGTATGCTACAGTAGAACCCTCCTAATACTGTACATCCACAGTAATGATTCAGTTATGTAAAGTCAAAAAGAAACTTCCGTGGACTCTTTTTCAAATTGCTGGTGGTGGCCATTTTAAGTGACTTAAGTCATTAATTACAAAATTAGCAATGAAAGCTGTGTTAAAAACATCTCAGATAAACTGATGTTGGGCCGCATTTTCAAGATGTGGCGAGGGGCTTGTTTCAAGCCCTGTGCCACGGCACTTTGGTTTTGGCAGTGCGCCAAACCCCTTCACTGCAACTGCGCCTGATTTTACCATCTCAGGCGCAGTTGCGACAGTTTCTAGCATTTACGGCAGCTTGCACCAAACATTGGGTGCAAGCTCCATGATGAAGGTCCCCAAAATTGCCAGAAGCAAGACCGCAAAATGTTGGTCTAGCTTGTGGCAACTGCAGCATGGGATAGAAAATCTTGATTGCTGGCATGGTGTAAGCTGCAAGCTCCATGTGCCATATATATGGTGCACGGGGGGCTTGCAGCATTCCCAACATTTGGAAAATCCTTCCCATATACTATTAATTAATCTAATTATGCCAAAAATACATGAATGCTAAGAACCAGACTTGACTTGAGTGTGCAGTGATGTGGGTGAGTCAAACTGATTGACTCAATTTGACCGCCCGTATAAGTAGCAAGTGTGAAGATGTAGCGAGGATTAGTAAATAGTGAGTGTAGCAGTGAGCTACGTTAGCTGTAATAGAATATGGTGCTATGTCCATTCAAGCACTGCTCTGTTGGCTGTTAGATGTGGTGGCTTCAGTCATCTTCACTGAAGCTAACGGACCTGGGTTTGGGTCTGACTGTGGTGGATATATTTATTTATTTTGTCTTTCCCTTGTGTCTCCCCCCCCCACCAGAGTTTCTTATATTAAAATTGGTGGGGTGCAGGGGGCTTGTAAATATTATTGCTACCATTTAGAAAGTAAGTGACCATTGCTGTTTGCGGCGGTCGCTGTAATTCTGGTAGCCCTTTTGACGGTGGGCGATTTTTGGTTCACTCTTTTTAGTGGTTGCTGTTATTCAGTCACCCTTGTCACATAAAACTGATGACTAGAGATGGGTGAAGTTTGTAAAATTTGCTCCATGAATTAATCCTCAAACTTAGCACAATGCGAAGAGCGCATATTGATCCACAAAATGTGAAGTTTTCCCCACAAAGTGTGGAATTCCATACTTCATAGGTGAAATTCCACCATTAGCTGGCAAAAAGTTTGTGATTTGGGCATAGTTGAAGTTGCAGAGTGTAGGGAGAATTTCATGAAACTCTGCAAATGCAAATTTTGACCACTTCAGGGGAACTTTGCTGGCAAAGTAAAACTTTGCTACATCTCTAATGATGAACTTTTTTTTGCTAACAAATTCAGCTGCTTTAAAATCTTTTATGTTTTACCTAGAGTTCTGGTATCCTACTGGTCACTGACATGTTACACATCCATTTCTAATATCATTGAAATGTTGAGTCCTTTGCACAATTGCTGGCAGTGAAGGTGCAAATGTGGGTTGCAAAGATGCACCCTACTGTGCCACGACTGAAAACTGCCCTATTTAAAGCTTTGACATTGCTCAATAAGTTGCAGTGCAAAGTTGGATGTCAGATATTAGTGGAACTAAAGAGGGGATTCAAACATTAACATGCTGCTCTGTGTGTGTGTGTGTGTGTATGTGTGTGCCCGCCCCCATGGAGGTTCAGACACAACTTAACCCCAGTTGCATGTCATTACGACATGCCCCATGTCCACGGTGTGAGGTGCTAATGTCTTCCTCATATCTCCATCAACAAAACTAATACCTTTTGGCCCACTTGTGGGACACTGTTTTTATCCTGTCATGCAGAATTGTTATTGTTGATTGATTTGAAAATCAGTAACTAGGGAATGTGCATTGAGCTGAAGCTCATTTCTAGTGTGACCTGGGGGAGGGGAAACAGGCGAGCAAACAGTTCAGTCAGTTGACTCTACTAAACAATGTAGCAATGTACTATCACAATGTGAAATCAAAAGATCTTCCAAATGACAACAGTGGTGGGGCAACAGCTCATATAAAGTAAGATTGCAATGTAATTGCTAGGGGATAGGCAACAACTCATATAGACAGTATTTCATGTCCAACAAAAACTGTGTCAATGCACCAGTTAGGGTTAAATTTATTGCCACAAAAATAGGGAAATGTGGCATTAGGATTTCCAACTCTAACTCCCCACTACCCCAGCCTCGTGCATCAAAAGGATAAGACCACCCAAGCAACTACAGTAGAGACAGCGATGATCAGGTAAGACAAATGATATACAACTGTTTCCAGATGGCACAAATGCAGTACCATTGATGTGCTACCTGTGTGGATGTTAAGAATTCATGTGGCTGTCTAGTGGGCTGCAGAAGAGATGTGGCATCTGGGTCCTGTGCCTCCATGTGACCACATATATAGATACACAGGGCAAGGAGTCCATCTGTCAGTTGAAGTACAGTGCCCTCTGGCATCCACAGGTGCAGAAGTGTAGGGATCTGTGCCTAGAGAAGATTTCTCTTCACTGTATACTACTTGTGCATCTGCAGGCAACACTGCACCATCTCTTCCCAGGTTGTGGGTGGTGCCACATGACAGTGTCATCCCCCCAGCCTCAGCCCATCATGCTGGTTCAGTAAGCGTGCCCCCAAATGCAGTCTTTATCCTGCACTACCCACTGGGGTAAAGGCTGGCACTACACACAATGTTTCTTAATAATGTTTTTTTTTTTTAATTTTCAAACCAAATATAGAAACAGAGACACTTAGAATTTGAAGGCAGATAAGGACCACTTGGCCCACCTCATCTGCCCATTTCCCTACCTGCCACATATACCCCAGACTCTAACTGATCTGTGGCTTACCCTCTCTTTCCTATCACTAAGATAGCCTTCTGTCAATCCGATGCAAATTTTCAAGGTTGTTATTTTATGACTCCCTTATAGAAACATGACATGTGGCATTTATAGAACAGCAGCTGAAATGTTTCACACCACAAGTGCAAAAAAACATTTTTTCCAGGATTCGGAAAATGATACCAGTCATATTTATGAGGCAGTAAGAAAAAAAAAACACATGCCAAATTTGGGGCAATTTCATCAAACACTGCCAAATTTAACGTGCAAAAGTTGAGGTTTACCATAAAACAGCATTATGAACCTTAACTATATTGGTGCTACAGTGTCAATATAATATTAACTAGATAATTGAACTCCCTATCTAGTTAGCTGCTACATAGCTGCATAGTAACTATGGTTTTATATGCAATTTTAACAGATTTATGCTCCCTTTCGAGGTAGCCCTGTTTATCTGCCTTATAACATTTTTGTGCTAATGATCAGTGTATGCTTCCTTTCTGGTAGCCCCTAATTATTTGGTGCTAACATCTAGTCTGTGTGTTGCAATCCTACTTGGCTACCAAGCTTTTTCTTCAGTTTCCTTTTTGCTTCTTTGTGGTTTGTCACTTTTTTTCCTACTAATATGCTCCATTCTCCTGCCTGCCATGGACCTGACACTATGCTTTCTCATCCTCCTTATTCCCTTTCTCTGCACTGAGTGAGCATGGAAAATTGGCAATGCGCAATGCACATTTCAAATTTGGCCTTTTTATGACCCTGTGTCAGGAACCCAATATGTAAAAATGTTCAAATCTTGCCTGAAACATGATTTTGCAAAGCAACTGAACAATCAATCTTTTGCCTGGATTTTTTAAAATGTCACCTTTGTTGTTCATGAGAAGGGGTCCCAAAAATGCCATGTGGAAAATTTGGTGGAAAAGTATTGAGAATTAGAGAAGTTATGAGTGAATCATGAAATATTCCAGCATTCACTCCTAACTTGGCCATTTTAAAATATTTTTACATCAAATTTTCCACATTGCCTTCTTGGGACGCCACCTAATGAACAAAATAGGCAACAATTTTCAAATCACACAAAAACATTGATTTTGCAGAGCAACTGCTCTGCTGGGAGGGGGTAGGGTAATGTTAGAAAAAAACAGCATGGTTGGTAAGGATGAGGGAGGCGTGGCTGAGAGGGACGGGACCATGTGAGTTACAATGGTTTGGGGTATCAGCTGGAAAATTCCTTTGTTACCCCACTTTGTGTGCAACAGGAGAATTATCTAATCACAACGCAACAAATGGCTGCACTCACTAAGCTGCACACCCAGGATTTTGGGAATGCCCAGAAATATATTTCTAGGCATAACTGTAAAAACAAACAGCAGTATATAGCTAAACAAAAATTCTGACTTCTGTTTCTTTAAAGTGTCATTTTTAGGTATATTCTATGTTATATAGTTTAAAAAACCAAAACAAGATGATGGTAGTCACAACCTGAAAAAACAGTTTTTTCTTGACATGAGAACTTAGGTGGTATGAAATCAAAATGCTCTTGTGACATGAACATTTTCGTGTCATATTTGAGGTTTATCCAAAAACCCAACTGAGCATGATGAGAAAAAATGTGTAATCCTTGTAACTCTGGAAGCAATTAGTATTTTTCACATAAACTTTAAAATGAACTTGCGTGGCACAGGCCACTTTGGCATCCTGTCACTAGGACACCACAAAGAGGGCTCCATAATGTGGGTGCTGGCCATGGGGCATATGGAATTGCAGCACACAGGTGTTTTCTTTTTTTAATTCAATATACTTTATGAAATTTCATGCAGCATTAAAATAGACTAGAATACACTTGGGTTAATTAGATGCTGCAATATAACATACAAGAACAAGGAAAGAAATATACAAAAGATAACAGACGAACAGTAGCACATGGGTGTTTTTGTTGTGGTGAAGTGGGTGCATGGTGCTGAGGTCACCTTCTGTCTTCCTCCCACTCTTGTTGTCTCCCTCAACATTACCCTTCTCCTCACCCATACGGGGCATGAGGAGGTGATGATATATATTTGAAGGGTGTGAGGGTACAGCCCCCCGGTGAGTGTGGATGCGAGGGGCAGAGACCCTCCCCACACACATTATGGCAGCATGGGTGATACACATGTGGTACTATTGACAGGTGCTGTTTTCCTGCTGCCACTTGTCTTGATCCTATTGCTGGTGCTCTGTTTGTTTTCACCCTAAAGTGGGTGAACTGGCCACTTCTACCCTAAAAAGATTTGAAAAAAAATATGTACCACCTAAGCTTTAGGGTAGAACAAATAAAGTGTAATAGGTTTAGGAAGAAAGTTAGATTTAATCTTAAAACTGGCATTCTGTATCTCAAGAACCACACAATCAACCCTTGCAGTACTTCCCACATCTTCAGAAGTTGCATATGAGAAAACACATGCCAAATTTGGGGCAATTTCATCAAACACTGCCAAATTTAACGTGCAAAAGTTGAGGTTTACCATAAAACAGCATTCTGAACCTTAACTATATTGGCGTTACAGTGTCAATATAATATTAACTAGATATTTGAACTCCCTATCTAGTTAGCTGCTACATAGTTGCATAGTAACTATGGTTTTGTATGCAATTTTAATAGATTTATGCTCCCTTTCAAAGTAGCCCTGTTAATCTGCCTTATAATATTTTTGTGCTAATGATCAGTGTATGCTTCATTTCTGGTAGCCCCTAATTATTTGGTGCTAACATCTAGTCTGTGTGTTGCAATCCTACTTGGCTACCAAGCTTTCTTCAGTTTGCTTTTTGCTTCTTTGTGGTTTGTCACTTTTTTTTCCTACTAATGTGCTCCATTCTCCTGCCTGCCATGGACCTGACACTATGCTTCCTCGTCCTTATTCCCTTTCTCTGCACCCCCCATCCCCTACATTCCCCTCCACAAACTCATCTCTTACCCTTCCATACACCCTGGGCTGCACTCCTCTCCTTGCTTTGACTATGAATTCCTCTACAGGGCCCCCCCACTCTATCTTCCCTCCAACTCTGTCTCTCTGGTTCACTGAAGATGTAACACAGAACCACCAGAACCACCAAGGACCCACCATCCTAGAAGGGCAAGAGTAGCTCTCCGGCCCCCTCTAGCTGCTGGAGGTCTGCCTCTGAACAAGTAAGTGGTCTACTGAGAAATATAGGATATTCTTGTCTCAGAACAGGACAATCAGGAGCTTAAAGGGCACACAGGCAGAAAGTAAGGAGAAAGAGAAAAAAACAGATGAAAGAGTAAGGATTGCAAACAGTTAAGGGCCAGAAATAAGACATGATTGGAGTGGTAGCAGTGCAGTGGCTGTGGAGCAGCAGTCTTCTGGGAGATGTTCTGGAGGATGCGGTGTTGTCCCATCTGCAGGCACCTCTCTGGGCTGAGGGAGGTTGCTCATCTCCAGGCTGAGTTGGCCAGGATTTGTGGGACCTCCTCTTCCATCCAGGGACCACCAGTGCCACTGCCATTGCCTCAGAGGTTGCCAAAGAAAGAGGAGTGGTTGGACCACAGTTGGCTCAGGAGGGTGAGGGTGGTGGAACAGAGGCGCATCCCTCCAGTTGTACCTCTCCACAATTCCTATGCCATTCTGGCAAAGTGTGGTTCCTCTATGGAGGCACCTACAGTGGAGACCAAGGAGGATGCTGGGAACCTCCACAAAGGAGACCCACAGGAGGGTGGCAGGGGACCCCTGCAGAAGCAACTCCTGAGTGGAGGACTCCATTGTTAGGAAGGTAGAACTGAGCAGGAAGGGAGGGGAGGTAAGGTGCCTGACTGGCACCATGGCTTGGAGGGACAGGGAGCAAATCCTCAGGATTGCGGAGCAGCTGCACAGGGAGGGCTGGATGTCATTGTCCACCTAGGGACAAATGACCTGGCTAAGAAAGGGATTAGAGAAGTGCAGGGAAGAGTTTGTGGAATTGGGAGGGGCCTTGAGTCAAGTAGCACGTGACGGTAACCTTCTCGGGAGGTGCTACCCATCTATGGCATAGGAGAGGCTAGGGTGTTCTGTACCATGGGATTCAATCAGTGGTAGAAAAACTGGTGGAGCTCAGGGATTTGGCTTCATTGGGGACTGGGGGTCCACCTGAGTGATGCAAGCCTATACTGGCTTGATGGGCTGCATCTGTCCGGGAGGGAACCAGGATCCTAGGGTGATAGGTTTACATGCTTCATTGGCAAGCTTTTAAACTAGCCAAGGGGGGAGGCACTGGAAAGGAGCAGGAAAATCCTAGCCCCCAAACAATCATGGTAGTAAGTGTGGCAAACACCAACATGGAGGTGTCGATAGGGAGAAGGGCAGGGGTAAATGGAGAAAGTGACAAAGGCAAGAAGGACAGGGATGGGGCAAAAGGGGGTAAGGCTATCAGGAAATGGAGGGTAATGAGTACCAATGCCCGTAGTCTGGGCAACAAGCTCCCTGAGCTGGTGGCCTTAATGGAAGAGGGATGCCTGGATATCATAGCAGTCACAGAAACATGGTACACAGAGAACCATGACTGGGATGTTAACATACCAGGGTACATAACCTACAGGAGAGAGAGACAGGAGAGAAGAGGGGGAGGAGTAGCTCTCTATGTAAAGGAAGGGATAAAAGCAACTGAACAAAAGAGTAAACAGGGAGGAGAGGAGGCACTGTGGGCCACCTTGGAGACTGGAAAGGGCACCACAATCCACACAGGGGTTGTGTACAGACCCCCATGTCAGGGGGAAGGAATGGACAAGGATATGATGGAAGGCATTCTTAGAATGGCAGAGAAAGGAGAATACTGTTGATGGGAGACCTGAATATGCCAGATGTTAACTGGAGCACATTGCTGCAGCCACATCCAAGAGCAGGGCCATTCTTGATGCCCTACAGGTGGCAGGCATTGAGACAGCTAGTTTCAGAACCCACTCGTGAGGGAGCAATCTTAGACCTCGTACTCTCAAACGGGGGCAGTGAGAGGATCTCAGATCTAGAAGTGGGTTGCCATCTGGGGACAAGTGACCATCAAACAGTGTGGTTCACGTTAAACTCAGCTACAGAGTCAAGCCATACAAAAGTGAGGGTACTGGACTTCAGGAGGTCTGACTTTGGCAAGATGGGAGAGTGCCTCAGAAAAGCACTAGCAAACAGGCTAGAAGGAGGTGTGGAATTATCAAAACTGCCATCACAGAGGCAACAAGCCTTTGTGTGAAGCAAATAAACAAATCAAAACGAAAGAAAAAGCCACTATGGTTCTCAAGAGAGGTGGCTGTGAAAGTCAGGAAGAAAAAGATAGCATTCCGGAAGTATAAGGAAACACAGAAGGAGCAGGACAGAGACTGTACCAGTTAAGGCAGAAAGAAGCAGGGAGGAAGTCAGAATAGCAAAGGCCCAAACTGAGAAAAGATAGCCAACTCAGTTAAGAAGGGGATAAAACCTTTTATAGGTACATCAGCGGCGTAGAAAGACAAAGGGAGGGATAGTGAGGCTGAATAGAATGAGCGGTGGGTGGGCAGAGAGGAACAGTGAAAAGCAGGAATACTGAACGAATATTTCTGCTCAGTATTCACAAAAGAGGAGAGAGTGCCTAATCCAATTAACAGAAGCACTTTTGATAGGGGTCGATCCCAGTCCCTTCACAGAAGAAAGGGTTCTGCAAGAACTCCTAAAACTGGAAGGTGGACAAAGCAATGGGTCCTGATGGAATTCACCCAGAATTCTAAAAGAATTAAGGAAGGAATTAGTGAAACCACTGGCTATTCTTTTTAATAAATCATGGGAGGATGGTGTGGTACCCGAGGACTGGAGGAAGGCGGATGTGATTCCCCTTCACAAAAGTGGGACCAAGACAGAGGCAGGAAATTATAGACCTGTCAGTCTGACCTCTGTGGTAGGGAAAGTGATGGAGTCACTTCTGAAGGAAAGAATAGTTGAGTACCTAGAGGTCAGTGGAGCACAGGATCCAAGGCAGCATGGGTTCACAGTGGGAAGGTCATGTCAGATGAATCTAATAGATTTCTTTGACTGGGTGACCAAAGTAGTAGACCGGGAGGGGCTGTGGACATGGCCTACCTAGACTTTAGCAAGGCATTTGACACAGTCCCACACAAAAGATTATTAGTCAAATTAACCAGCCTGGGAGTGGGTCCCAGGGTGGTAGCCTGGGTAAAACATTGGCTGGACAACAGGACACAGAAGATAATTGTAAATGGAGTCCATTCTGAAGAAAGGGTGGTTACTAGTGGGGTGCCGCAGGGTTCAGTATTGGGTCCAGTCCTTTTTAATGTCTTCATCAGTGACATTGCAGAGGGACTGGAAGGAAAAGTATGCCTTTTTGCAGATGACACAAAGATCTGCAACAGGGTTGATAAACAAGGAGGCGTGGAAAGGATGAAAAGGGACTTGGCAAGGTTGGAGGAATGGTCAGATGTATGGCAGCTAGGATTTAATGCAAAAAAGTGCAAAATAATGCACCTGGGAAACAAGAACCCAGGGGAAGAATACACAATAGGTGGGGAGGTAGTAACAACAACAAAACAGGAAAGGGACCTGGGGTAATCATATCAGATGACCTTAAGGTTAGCAAGCAATGTGAGAAGGCAGTAGGGAGGGCTGGGAATACTGGGATGTATAGGAGAGGCATCAGCAGCAGAAAACAGGAAGTTGTTATCCTCTGTACAGACAGTTGGTGAGACCCCATCTGGAATACTGTGTCCAGTTCTGGAGACCTCATCTCCGCAAGGACATAGACAGGATAGAGGCAGTCCAGAGGAGGCAACTAAAATGGCAGGGTCTGCAAGAGAAGCCGTATGAGGAGAGACTAAAGGAGCTTAATATGTATACCCTAGAGGAAAGAAGGGGGCATGATAGAAACTTTCAAGTACCTCAAGGAATCAACAAAGTCCAAGAGGGTAGCATCTTTCAGAAAAAGAGACTTGCAAGAACAAGGGACACAATTTAAAGATAGAAGGAGGGCAGTTCAGGGCAATGTGAGGAAGTATTATTTCACAGAGAGGGTAGTGGATGCATGGAACAGCCTTCCTGAGGAAGTTGTGGGGTCTAAAACTGTGGGAGAATTCAAGAATGCATGGGACAGACATAAGGCATTTCTTGTGGGGGGCAGAAAGATACAGGCTGTTGGTTAACTAGGATCTGCGGCCTATCCTGTAGGTAGGAAAATGGGCAGACTAGATGGGCCTAGCGGTCCTTATCTGCCGTCAAAGTCTATGTTTCTATGTAAATCCCACTGTACCCTCCTGCTCCATATCCTACTTCTTCTGTTGACTGGGGATACTGAGCCGAACCCTATCAATGCCTACCCATCTCCTCCTCTCCCTCTCCCCCAAAGGCCTAAGTTTCTTCCACCTTAATGCTCGCAGTTTATCAAAAATTTACTGCCTGAAATTATGGATTGACCAGCACTCACCTGACACTCTTTGCTTACCTAAGTCTTGTCTCTCATCCGTAATTCAAGATTCTAACCTAAATATCTACAACTATAACTTCTTCTGTCAAGACCACATAACATTTTTAATTAACTATTTTTACATTTTTTTGCCAGGAAAGGAACACTAAGCCAAGGCGTGTTTCCAGGTGCATCCTGGGAGCATGTTGAAGTTAAAGGACTTGTCTGTGGTCACACAGTATGCAAGTGGTGGCTGTGGGATTCAGTCCGAGTTCTCCAGGTCTGTAGCTTGATGCTTGTAACCACTACACTATACTGCCTCCCAATATGGGTGTGGTGGTGCCCTGTATGTCTGTCACAGTCTCACTTGCTCTGTCTCTCTCTGCAGCTCTGTTCCCTCCCGCCATGAACTCTGTCTGGTAAAGCTCACATTTCCCTCCTATCTACCCCTATTTATTGGGACTGTCTATTCCTCCCCAAGGTTCCTCCCTCTGTACTGATTGACAATATTTACTCTTTGCCATCCCATTCCTCTTTATGCAAACTTGTTCTTTTAGAGGACTAATACTAATTTGCTTTCTTCAACCATCAGGCTTACTACTGAAAAGACTGAGTCTCACAACCTGTTGCAGATTATTAGTATGCCCACTCAACTCAGGGGGCTAATCTAAGGGAGGAGGGAAAAGAGTTCCAGATCGAAGGCAGCAGGGAAGAAAAATAGGGCCAACCAGGCAATGTAGAGCAATGGGGAGTAATGAAAGAGCGAGAGTTAGAAGACCAAAGGAAAACATAGAACGAACCATGGAGAGAGCAAGTCAGAAAGGTAGGAGGGCAAGGAAGGGGAAGGGACATAAACCAGAATTTGGAGAGAAAAATAGCACAATGTGACAGGCACCTAGAAGATAAGCAGGGGAGAGAGAGAGAGAGGAGTTGGTACAGGGAGCAGTGAAGAATAAGGGGGAATTAGTAACAAATTCTGGTGGTCCAGTGGCCATCCCACATGCTCAACAGAGTCAAAACCATACCTTACATCCAGTGCAACCCCCCCTTCAGCCTTATTCCCTGCTGCTGACTCTCCAAGTTATGTGTCCCATAATGATCTTGTTCCCTTGCCAGCAATTTTGCAACACCCCTACTGACGGTCTCTAGATCTACAGGCAGAGGATATCGCACAGATGTGAGTCCACCTCTATAAGTATGTTGCAGGTAGGTGGGTATAAAGATAACACTGGTCACAGAAACAGGGCACAACACACCCACAGTGTGTTTTATTTTAAACAAAAATTGAAAAAAAATAAATATAAATAAAATAGTTTGAAAAGAACAAGAAAATAAGCAATAGTGCAATGCTATTTCATCTTATTTCAGGTATCTCCAAAACAATTAATCTGTTTTCCTACTGTTGGAGATAAATTCCTGTTCAGGCAAAGGTCCTTCTGCTTACCTTCCTTCCTTCAGGTAAGTGTGACTGGCTTTGCTGCTAATCTGACTCTTGGTGTTTGAGGAGTGCTTATATAGCCCTCCCACATATGGGAAAGTCCCTCCCATAACATACAATTAGTTCTAGAATGGTCCCTAAATAGGGAAACTCCTCCTGTTTTACATAATGAGGTTTTAGCTCACAGAGTATAAATACAGCCCTCTAGGGGCAGCTGTCCCTCTATAGGAAATCCACTTCCTGAGGTCTTGCTAACAGGTCAGCACTTTATTTTCTATATATGCAAACAATGCAAACATTCATTGTATTTATACATATGCTGTATTTTTATAGTATACTGTATGGATACTAACCCTTTATTTTATATCTCAGGGCTCTATACATAATGGGACTCCCTTAGAGACCTGCAGTGTCTCTTTATTCTTTAATTTATTTAATGTCTTTATTGTGTTTAGTTTATTTTTCCACCCTCTCCTTATATTGAGGGCTACTTCAACTGTATAGCATTTCCACATACATAGAGGCATTCCTGTCTCTTTAAATCGTTTATTTTCTATGTTGTAGTGCAGTGGCAGATTGCTAGACAATCATTACCTCACCACTCTGCTTTGGGGCTCTGCATACATTTGGTAAGCCCCTTTTTGTTTATTTTCATACTGGGCTGTAGCTTTTAAGTCTAGGAACAGCATAATCCATTTTATTTTCCAAGCGCTCACTTTTCAGAGCACGCTGCATACTCGGGGAAGCGGGGAGGCTGAAAGGGAAAGTAAATGTTTGCTACTCAGTCTTAACAGTTCTTGCTTTGATGCAGGATTTCTTTAGCAGCTATTTAACAACGGAGCGGCAGCAAAATATTACAAACAATAGAGGCATAATGCTGCTCCATAACACTCATATTCCACCTGTTCATGTGGATTCTTTCTAACTGGCATTTCAAACAGTTCTTCATGTATTTCTCTGGCACCTTAAATTCAGTGCTCCTTCACTATGTGTGTGTGTGTGTATATATATATATATATCTATATATATATATATATATATATATATATATATATATATATAGTTATGCAGTAGGGGTGGAGATAAGCAAGCAATAATATCGACAGAGTGGGTGGTATTGGGCAGTACTGGACCACCCAGGGCGTAATGAGGCCCAACGCCACAGGCGGAGGGCCTTATAGCCCCTTGAAGGTCCGGTATTGCCCATACCGCCCACCCTGGAGGGTGTTATTGCAGTTAGAAAATGGGCACTGTATTTTATAATGTGTGAAATGAACAAGTTTGAATGGTAAAACTTTTAATATTTTTAGTATTTTATTTGTATTGTTAAAAAAAACAGTTCCTCCGCCTGCTTTCTTTTAACATTTTTGAAGTAAGGAATTGTCATGGCTACCTCCCGACACAGAAAAAAACAACTTTTTTCTCCGATTTTATATTTACTTTTACAGCCTGCTTTTTTATTTGTTATTGTTTAGCAAAGTGGTTGACTTGGGGAGATGAGCAGTAACCTCCGGTGTTCATTTGCTGCCCCCCCCCCCCACACACAGGGCTTGTGTTTGAAAGTATTTTTTTTGTTTGGTCTGTTTATTTATTTTTTAATGTTTGCAGCCTGTTTGTTTCCATTTTTTCTCTTGTGCAGTGTAGCGGTGGAGCCATTACGTCGGGGAGATCAGCCGTTACCTCTGGTAATAGCTTGAAGCAAGGGCACGAGAAATGGCTGAGAATATGGATTGGGCAGAAGGATGGAGGTGAAAGTGTACAGAGATGATCGGTAAGCTTTTTTTTTTTCAGTACGCCCTACCTCATATTAGTCTGTCCCCGGCTTTGTTTTGTTTCTGCTCCCCATTGTTCCAGTTTCTTTTTTTATTGTCCTACCAGTGGAACAAGAGGGGAATGCAGAAGTAAGGAAAGAAGGAAAGAAGTTGCTGCAGAGAAAGGTGAAATCGTATTGCCGCTATTGCTCGAGTGCCCGATCCCCGACTGAGATAAGCTGTCCACCGCGTTAATGTTTGGCTCTATTGAAAGGTTTTTGGGATGTATAAGTCAGGCACAGCAAGGCATTTGCATAGGCTATGTTGCTCATTTTATTTTTTTTGAGGGAGGTACAGTAGGCACTATATGTGAAGCAGCTCAGGCAAGCAGCACTACAGACTTTAGCTGCTGTGAAGAGTCACGAGCTGCACTTTGAAATCCACGTGAGAACAGATGGCTCTGTGAAGCTGATCTACCAGACTCCCTCAACAAACAGTGAATAGGCTAGAGAAAATGTCTATTTGCTTTTTTGGGAGGTGACACAGTATGTTTTCAGTCCTTGACATCGCTGATGGGACAGTTGGAAGTGAGAGGTATGTGTGTGTACGGAGCTGGTTTTCTTTTTAAACCACTCTCGTCTCGGGGGGGGGTAGGTATCACAGTAAATGCAGAAAACTGAATTCATGTCTGGGATATTTGTGGTTGGTGTGCAAATCAGTCTGTTTTTTGGGGGTACACTGAATTTAGTGTGGAGGACGTTGCATTTTCTTTAGACTACATTTGACTACTTCTTACTTTGTGACGGGTTGGCCACTCAGTTTGCAGACCACTAAGCGGCAGAAACAAATGGCGGACATTTGGAATGCAATTGAGGGGTTTTATCCAATTGGAGAGCAGTCTGGGCACCAACATCCTGATGATGGGGCAGGCTTGGCTGGCTCTTTTAATAGGTGGGCATCTATTATCTGATAGACACCCAGCTAGAGAGGTGTCTGAGCCTATCAGATGCCTCAAATACACTTGCACATTTTCTAAACAGAGTGTGATAAATCCATTTATCTAAGTAACTGTGTGATAAATTTCATTTATCACACAGTGCTTAATTCATCAGCCATTTATCCATACAATGCTTATGTCATCAGCCATTTATCTGTACAGTGCTTACTATAAGTCATTTAGAATGTTCGGCCTCAGTACAAATATTAACCATATTCAAATGTGAATAACTTTAAAACAAAAAATGATGGCATGGTACTGTGACCATGAAAATTGTTCAGCACAGAAATATCTACAAAATGATTGGTGTTTCATTTATTGATACCTTTTAGATTTTTTGATAATTAGCAAAAAAAGCAGCAGAACATAATTTTTTGTTTTCACTTCATCAGCAAACAAATGTAAATAACTTTAAAATGAAAAATGATAGCATGGTACTGTGAGCACAAAGTTTATTCAGCACAGAAATATCTACAAAGTGAGTGTGTTTCATTTATAGATACATAGAAACATAGCAGTTGATGGCAGATAAGGACCGCAATGCTAATGGCTACTTTGTCCAGTTTAGCCTCTGTGATTATTGCTTGCAGGTCTGGGATCTTGTTCCCCAGACTGCGAGCATTTGTGTACATTTTATTTTATTTATTTTTTTAATTATTTATTCTAGGATTACAAGTACCTTTGAGCCAAGGCTCTTTTACAAAGGTTCCATGTCAGAAATAACAAACAACAAGGAAGCAACAGTGAAATAACAGTAAACAATTCATGTACAACAGTGCGATTGAAAGGGGTCAATTATAGGAAGAGTAAGGTGTAGAGGAGGAGGAGAAGTGTAGGTAGTTAACAGAGGCAGCTATGGTAAGATGGTGAACACAGCAAGGATGCATATGCCCACAAGGAATTGGTGGGTCAGGTGCCCGGGGGGGGCAGAAAAACAGGGATGAGAGGAGAGGGGGAGGATGAAGATGCAGCCGGAGGCATTTGTCGAAAAATAAATGGGAAGGAGTGATAGAAGAGAAAAGGGGCAGGGTGGGGGGGATAAGTGCTGTAATGGGGCAAGGAGAAACTAATGAGGTGGTATGAAGACCTGAGATTTGAAGTGGCGCCTCAGGAGCTGGGGGAGGGGACTGGGGCCTGGGGTTATGCAGTATATAAGTTAGGATTAAAGCTGTGTAGATGATCATCTAGGAGAGGCAGTCACAGGAGCCAGAGGCAGTGAGATGGGCCCAGAGCCTGGTTTTGAACAGACCTAGTGTTGAGGCAGAAGCGATGGTGTGGCTGAGACCATTCATCCATAGTGGAGCCTTATAGGTGAAGGAACATTGGCCCTGCGTAGTTCGACAGCGAGGAACTTGTAGAATCTGGGTTGTCGAGCTCCTGGTGTTCTGTCGGTTGGTGTTTTGATGTAACAAGGCAGTAACACCAGGGGGTGTGAGGCCAAGGTTGATTTTTCCTGCCATAGCACATGTGAGTTACTTTATGCAGTTGAACAGTTGGAGCCATCCAGATTGTTCATAAAGGGCACAGGTGTGAGTGAGGCGGTGGGCACCAGTTGGGAGTCAGCATGCTTTGCTAAGAGCAGTTATTATATGTCGGAGAGTGGACATCGTGGCGGAGTCATAGATAATGAGGCCATAATCCATAAGTGACACCACAGAGCTCTGGACGGCAGTCTTCAGGGCCTCTGGGGTGAGGTGCTGCCTGTACTTGTAGAGTAATCCAAGGCATGTGCTGTCAGCTTTAGCCATGCTGTCAATGTGAGCCATATAGGAGAGATTGAGGTCAAGCAGAATCCCTAGGTATTTGAAAGAGTAAACTTGTTCGAGGACAGTCCCCTGCTTGGTGGAGGTGGCAAGGGGGTGTTGCTTGTAATGGTTATGTGGACTGCAAAATAGCAATGACTTGGTTTTCTTGTGATTGAGGACTAGTTTATGATTGGATAACCATGTTTCAATGGCACTGAATCTGAGTTGGAGGCTGTGTTGTAGTGGTGAAAGGTCCTTGTGCGTAGAAAAGACAACAGCATCATCCACATACAGGATGATTTGTTCTTAGC
Source organism: Neoceratodus forsteri (assembly GCA_016271365.2). Taxonomy (NCBI): domain Eukaryota; kingdom Metazoa; phylum Chordata; order Ceratodontiformes; family Ceratodontidae; genus Neoceratodus; species Neoceratodus forsteri. The sequence goes on from CM028129.1 coordinate 35,027,702, forward strand.
AGGATTGTGGTAGGGAGTTTGAAAAGTGGCTGAAAAGGAGGGGTCCCAGTATGGACCCCTGAGGTACTCCGGAGCGGACAGGCAAGGTGTCTGAGATAGCATTGGCAATTTTTACTCTTTGAGAGCAGTTGTCAAGGTAGCTGCTGAACCAGTGGGCTGAGTCCAGTGCGAGGCCAGCAAGGAGTAATTGGTCATACAGCATCCAATGATGGACCATGTCAAATGCCTTCAAGAGGTCGATAAAGACAGCCCCTGTAAGAAGTCCTTTATCAAGGGAACTATGCACTGCACCAATAAATTCAAGCAGGGCAGTGGTGGTACTATGCCCTTTTCTAAAACCGTGCTGTTGTGTGCACATAATATTATATTTGTCCAAATAATCAGTGAGCTGGTCCACAACAATACAGCTCTAGGGCCTTGGATAGTGGTGGCAACATGGAGATCGGGTGGTAGTTAGATTGGCGGGTCTTATCCCAAGTTTTGTGGACCGGGGTCACAGTGGCAGTTTTCCATATTTCAGGGAATATACTGGTGTGGAGAGAGAGGTTAAGAATTTTAGTTAGGGGACTGAGGACCTAGTCAAGTGTAAGTGATAGCAGATTAAGGTCCAGGGTGTCACTACTGATTCTGGAAGTGGAGATGGCTGAGATGATGTGGCGGCGAGCTTCATTCATCTTAATCTCCCTGAAGTAGAAATAAGGGTGGTTTGACAGAGTGCAGGGTGTGTTAGAGGGGGTGTGACTGACTGTGAAGAAATCAAGTGGTAGAAAAGTACATGATTTTCCTTTGGCCAGATTTCGGTGTGTTAGTTGTTGGGTGAGGTCTGGCATTTCCCCTGTGCATCGTATGGGGAGCCAGACCTTTTTCTTTACCTGGTGATGCAAATGAACTACAAACATGCTGAACTCCTGTTTGACCACTAGCTGAGGGGGGAAGGATGTTCTTCCCATTCGACATATAGGGTGCTGCACCCCTCTCCCTGTTTGCTAGTTTAAATATTCTGCAAAGACATCAAATTTCTGCTCCAATGCACTGACTCCCTCCTTAGTCAGATGCAGTCCATCAAATTTAAAGAACTTTCACTTCCAAAACTGTTGCCAGTTCCCTACAAATTTGGTCCTTTTCTTGGCACCAGCCCTTGAGCCATACGTTTGGCTCCTATCCCCTTCTCTGACCTTCCGTCCATCTGTCCCCCTCTTGCAGACTGGCAGAATCTCAGAGAAGGAGATGCCGGACAAAATGGATGATACATTGTCACCCAGCCTGGTCAGGTGTTCCTTGGTCTCCACAACTGACCAGCTGGCGAGATCATTAATCCCTATGTGTACCATGACATCAATGTTTTCTCCTGCTTCCTTAACAATTTTAGCAATGTGGTCAGTGTCTTTCCATGCTGATGTACCTGGGAACATCTGACCATTACCCCTGGCTGGAGATAGGTATCAACTGCCTGAGTCATGGAGTCTCCCATGATCAGAAGTTTTTTGGATTTCCTTTTTGCTTTTTTTGTTTTGATTCCTGTTTTGGGTGAGTTTTGTTGTGCTAGATCCTGTGCTACAGTGTCCTGTTCTGCAGTGTCCTCTGCTGCTTTGTTTGATTTCAGAGACAGAGGCAGATACCTGTTTGCAGTTTTTATTTGGTTTATGGAGGTGATATGTTTGAGAGCACCAAGTGATGGGCCACCCGATTTGCCCCTCCTAACCACCTGCCTACCTCCTGGACCAACTACCCTCTGCCGTCAAGGTGCTTCTGTTGGATGTTGGGGAAATGTTGGGCAGTTCTTATAATATATTTCCTCTTGACTATGCAATACTTTTTAGTTTTTTCATAATTAGCGAAAAACAGCAGAAAATTCAATTTTTGTGCACTTTTTCATTAAACAAATATAAATAACTTAAAAAGAAAAAAATGATAGTACGGTACTTTGAGCACAAAAGTTGTTCAGCATGAAAATATCTACAAAATGCTAGGTGTTTCATTTCTAGATCCTTTTAGATTTTCTATAATCAGCATAAAATGGCAGAAAATTCAAGTTTTATTCACTTTTTTGGCTAACAAATGGCCCCTCCAAAAGCAAAAACAAAAGAATTGCATAAATGGAATATACAATGGAAAACTCACATAATAAATGATCTATCTGCACTTGAGCAGTTTGACCTCAGACACCTCACTCGTTGTTTATGGCACTCATGCGGTTACCTGAGGTGAAACTGCTCTTGTGCAGATAAATCATTAATACACTTACTTCCATTGCATGTCATATATATATATATATATATATATATATATATATATATATATATATATATATATCTGTGTGTGTGTGTGTGTGTATATATATATATATATATTAGAGGCAAAAATCTCCATTTAATGCATCAGTTAGGGTTGTTCCACACCGACAAAAGTGAGGAAATTAGCTGTTAGAGTTGAAACCACCCTTGGACCCCTCAGCCACCCACACCCAGCATCAGGGTGCACATTAGGAGTCGTCGGCCTAACTCTCACCCCATCAGATGTCTAAAGAAGCTGAGAAATGGGGCAGTAGGGTGGGAGTTGGACCAGCTGATGCCAGATGAGGGTGGACTGGAAGGGATCAAAGGATCAAACAACTGCGACAGTCACTGACAGTGGTAGAACAACTAACTGACTACATTAATAAAGTTTTATCGAATTCACTCCTTTTTAGAATGATGATAAAATAGTGAAGTAATGCAGCAGCAGGAGTGCAGGGCCCTTAGGGACCCATGCTCCCACCACGTGATGTCTTGTGACATAGTAAGAGGAACAGCAATGCGAACAGAAGCACCAACAGTGGGGCACATGGTAACAGAAATGTAAATGGTAAAGGAAACGTTAATAGAAACGCAAGCACAAAGTGACACCAAAGTGAACAGTGATGCAAACGGACATTGAAGCATGTACAAAAATGCAACTGGTAACATGAACAGTGATTGCAACGGTATTTTAAATGGAAATGTTAAGTGTCACAGGAAAAAGAACACAAAAGGGAACAGAAACGGAAACACGAGTGCAAGCGGACACATAAAAGCAAACCATGACACGCACAGGCACAGTACTGCAATTGTAAATGCAAATGGTAAAGGTAACATGAAGAATAACGCCAAAGGAAACAGAAAAGGAAACGGAAGCAGAAGCGCATAAGGAAACGCAAACCAAAATGAGCACGGGCACAGTACTGCAATTGTAAACGCAAATGGTAACGGTAAGAGCAAGAATAACAGCAAAGGAAACAGAAACACAAAAGGAAACGCAAGTGGATATGGAAATGGAAACCATAATGCGCACGGGCATAGTAACGCAATTGCAAATGCAAATGGTAACAGTAACAGCAAGGAAGATGCAAAACGAAGGAGAAACGGAAACGCAAATGAAAGGGTTGTTGGAAATGCAAATAGCAATGCGCATGGTGGCATAAACAGAAACAGTAGTGGAAACGCAAATGGTAGCAGTAACTAAAATGCAAGCGCAAATGAGAACACAAAGGGGAACACACACGGTGGCCTACATGGTAATGGTAAAGCAAACAGGGAAATAAACGCAAGTGGAAACAGTAACTGTAACAGTAATGGAAGCACATACCCTGTTTTTGCAGAACAGGTGCATAGAGAAACACAAAGAATGTATGCATTGTAATGGGCATCGAAGCTTAAAACGAACATTGGAAATACTTAATTGCTAATATCTCAGCAACCGGATGATGTAGAAAAAAAATTCTGATTTTCCTGGCTACGTTTTTGCTATTACATAGCTCTACGCAACAAAAAATCCATATCTCACATTGTTTTCGAGATACGAGCCCCAAAAGGCGCGGCGTACGCCACCATGTTAGTGTATGGGAACAAATGCCAAATTTGGAGTACTGTAACTTGGCAACTGTGCAATATTTTTTCACCAAACCATGAAAAGGCACCTCTGTGAGATGTTGGCTGCCTCTCCTCCTAATTTTAGCTCAAAAGACCAAACCGTTCTTTCGCAGCAGGGTGGCAAAGAATTGCTGTCATTTTGGCCAAGTCTGAAAAAGTAGTGTTTCAATTTGCAGCAATTTTTGCAAACTTTTGCGAAAGTGTCGTGTTTGTGACACTACTTTGTGACTCTATTAGTTCCAGAAATTTGAAAAACATATTTCTGGGGTGTTTTACTCCAAAATAAAGACATGGCTTGCATCCTCAGGGTCCGACTAGGTGAACACAAAAAGAATTGTGTCCCTAGAGGGTCCCAAATTTAAATGCCAAGCATTTTTATGATCACCAACTGAAAACAAAATGGCAGATTTGTGACACTACTAAGGCCATTTGCAACACTAAAACATGCATTTACGAAAGTGTTGAACTTTTTAACTTTTCCCATTGACTTATAATAGAAACTTGTTTTTTGAATAACTTTTGAACTGTTCAATAATTTTTCACGAAATCTTCAAAAGGAACATCGGGAACCTCAGCCGCACGTTCCCTGAAATTTTCAGACCAGTCATGCAAACCGTGCGACCTGTAGGTGAGAGCAAAGTATTTGCAAAAAAGCGTAATTACTCACTTTGTTGTCGCTTAATAACTCCGCAGCCGTATACCTGACCAGTACAAAGCTTGGCAGATCCCAAGATCTACCATGCCCCATCATGCCTTCCAAATATCAGGCAAATCTAGTTGAATGGTGGCAAAGTTATTAAGGTGCAAAATGTTACTGCTAACCTTAAAGTGCTACTCAATCCTAACTATGGTACTTTTACGTGCCTACATATATATATATATATTCTATGCAAAACTTTGTTAATGCATCATTTAGGGTTAAAACACAAAATGTCAGGAAATGAGACCTTTAGGGTTGCCTGTCCACCCATGGACCCGCCCATCATCCCAAGATTGACAGCTGATGGGGTGTGTCATTGGGTTGTGAGCATAAATGTCACCCATTCCATGTGCAATCATGATTGACAAGCCACAGGAAGGAGAATGGGGTGACGTTAAATCACAACCCCAATTACTCATCATGTCAATCGAGATGATAAATCAAATGAGCAACCTTAAGGTCTCATTCCTGACTCTTTTGTTTAACCTAAATATGCATTAATAACTTTAGACACACTTACTTTTTTTGAGAAAAATAAAAAAGTACAAAGTTGCAGAAGTTGGTGGAAGTGCAGGCCCTTCAGGCCCCATGCTCCCACCAACTTGTAAATGTCTGCATAAGATAAGAGTACAAGTACTGAATATCATATGTATTGCTGGGAGCACATATGGGTCAGAGTGTGGGGCCCCAAAGCTCCCACCATGTTGAAAGAAAACAAAGTGTCAGTCATCAGAGTGGCATAATTCAACACCTGTTTACATGTCAGATACATAACCACTGAAAAGTACCTCCATGGCAGTAACACTAGGCGGCACCCTGTAAATGTGAAGCCAGTACCACAATGCAAAATGCCATATGCAAAACATAAAGTGTGTCACACAATATGTCCACAGCAAATTAATTTTCCAACACCTAAACACCATAATTCAGATGTACAGGACATCTCCTGAAGATCCTCCAAATTTCAATGTTAAAGACAAAACTGTTTCCGAGATATAACATGTGAAAATTTGAGATTTTGGCAGAGTTCCACAGCTGTTAAGATTTTAGACACCTTACGACTCAAAAGTACATCCATGGCAGGAAGGCTAGCTACCCTACAAATTTCAAGCCACTACCACAATGGAAAACACTGTTCGCAAAATGTAAACTGAGCCACGCAATATCTCTGCAAAAAATGTATTGTCTGACACATAAACACATAATTCCCATGTACTGCACATCCCGTGAACACCCTCCAAATTTCAAGAAAAAAGACCAAACCGTTTCTGAGATATTTAATGTTAAAGATTGTTAAAATTGGCCTATCTATTGCATTAAAATCTGGCCATCTAGTCCCACCCTTGTGATTGAAGATCTTGATCAAATACTCTCATGATCAAAGAATTTGCAGGCTCGCGATCAAAGAATAAAAAATTTTTAAATTCAAATTTTACACATATATACATGAAGCCACTGGCATGATTTGATAAAACGAAGCCCCCTAAGCATAATCCATCCTAGTTTGTGTTTCTAGGTCACCTCTGGGCTGAGAAATGTAATTTTTTAATCAGGCCATCTGGTCGTCAGCTCGCGATCAAAGATCACGGTCAAAGAATCTCGTGATCAAAGAATTTGCAGGCTCACGATCAAAGATTGTTAACGAGCCACGATCAAAGAATAAAAAAGTGTAAAACTCTATTTTTTGACCATTTTGAAGAAAACCACAGGCAAAGCTCGATAGAGGGAAGACACCTGAGTAAAACCCAGCATAGTTTTACTTCAGAAGTCCCCCCTAAGCCGAGAAATTTGAATTTTTCCAGCCAGAAAGTGAAAACAAGATGGCGGCTATTGTGATCAAAGAATTTCTTGGGGTCAAAGATTCTTTGATCGTGAGCCTGCAAATTCTTTTATCATGAGGATGGACCAGATGGCCAAAACCCCATTCTTCGTTCACAAAATAACCATATAAATTTTCCCATTGACTTATAATGGGAACTTAAAAGTTTAATAACTTTTGAATGGATTAATATTTTTTCACCAAATGAAAAGCGACATATTCCTTGATCCAAGCTCTTTCAGATGAGTCAAGTCACAGAGCAGCACGGCACACAATGGCTGTGCAGCACCACAGACAAAATAAAAAAACTGCCCACATAACTGTCGAAAAGTGCATATTCACCATTTTTGTGTGCAAAAACCATAAGTCCAACTGAAATGAAATTTGGTGGATCAAGAGACCTACCATGCCCCACTATGTACACCAAATTTCATGCAAATCTGTTGAACAGGTCCAAAGTTATTACCATGCAAAATTTCGAGTTTAACATAGAAGTGCCTTCATAACCCTAAATATAGGGGCGCAACCGTGCCCCATAATATATTTTTATATATATATATATATATTGTCATGGCAAAAAATGAGTTTAATGCATCAGTTAGGGTTAAGGCAACAAAAGTGAGGAAATGAGATGTTAAGGTTGAGCCCCTAACCCCCAAAACACCCCACCCCCCCATCCTTCACAGACTGACAGATGCCAGGGTGTGCCATGGGATCATGTGTAACTCTCACCCCATTCCATGTGTAAGCAGCTTGACATGCTACAGTAAAGGAGAATGGGGTGAGAGTTAAACCTCACAATCCAAAGCACACCCGGCATCTATTGATCTGTGGAGGAGATAAGTGAGGATTAGAAACTCAACTTATCTTCCTCCCCTTTATTTGCTAACAACGATAGTCGCTTCTGATTTAGCCATGATTCCTACTTTTTAAAAAGTGTAATGTAAGTAGTAAATAACATGTGTTGGTGGGAGGCCCCATGGCCACCAAGCTGCCCATTTTGCATAACCATATGCATCTGTGGAAGCACAAGCCCTCTGGGCCCTGCGCTCCCACTTACACATAGCCACGGAGCCATACAGCAGCCCTATAGGGCAAGGAATTCTTGTAACACTAATTTGCCAATATCTTGGGAACCATAGCAGTTAGAAAAAAATGTAAGTGTCATTGTAATCATGACAGTGAGCACTGCATGCAACATAAAGAGACTGAATCTGTATCTCCCATTATTTATGAGATATGTCTATATCTCTCATCGTTTATGAGATATGTCCACCAAAAAGCACTGGAACTGCACCCTTGGAACCATTGTGACACTGATTTGCCAATATCTCATGAACCATACAAGCAATGGGAAAAATTCCACTGCAGGTGTAGTCTATGGTCTCCAATCTTGTACCAGCAGGTTAGATTACCTAAAGGTGATCTAAGCTGCCAGTAGACAAAAGTCTGTATCTCGCTTCATTTTGAGATATGGGCACCGAAAAGCACAATGGGCGCTACAATGTTATCCTATGGGGAAAATCTCAACTTTGTGTTGGCACCCAGCTTAACTACAAAACAGGGAGCAGCTCTGTCATAGATGGGCTCCTGACCACTGACCATGAGCGTATATCTGATGTTACTGTCCTGCCTGACAGCCTCAGTGACCACTCCCCCGTGAAGTGTAACTGGTCTAACAATTTCCCCAAGAGTTCATCCAAGGTGTGCAAAAACTGTTGTCTGAGGCCTGGACTACTTGAACATTTCAAGCTGTACATGACACAACTGGATTGGTCCCTGCTGGATGCGGATATAGATAGTAATGAGGCACTTAACTACTTTATAATGGTTTTCAACCATGCTTGTGATATTTTTGCACCATACAAAATTAAAACAATTAAGGGAACCTCCAATCCCTGGCTCTCCAACTCCCTTATTGGACTTATGAAGAACAGAGATGATCTCTGGCATATAGCAAAAGCAGTTGGTACACCTGCTGAATTTAATACCTACAAGGCAGCTAGAAATGTCTGCACCAGACTCATCCAACAGGCTTAAGCCTCCTACTATAAGGATCTAGTAACCAAAACCTGGGATTCTGGAAGATACTTTTGGTACTTTCTTAAATCCTTAATGGGCAAAGCCCCCAAGACCCCCTCAGATCTACTGTTGAATGTGAAGGGGCCCCTACTGGAACCCATAGAAATTGCCAATGAGCTCAACAACGCATTCAATGACCTTTCAAGTGTACTCCCTGGTGACTACTTCAAAGATATGCATTTTCAGCAATGCCCAACTGTCCCTCTATATCCCCAAAGGAAAGATATACCACCCTTTTACTTTAGACATGTTACCAAAGCCGAAACCATCAAGCATATTAAAAGGGTGCTTGGCAAGACCAGGATGGGAGTGGATCTGCTTGACATGAAGCTGGTAGGCCTACTCCTTCATGAACTTGCTGGTCCTCTTACCATGGTGTTTAATGCCTCTCTAAAATCAGGAGTATTTACAAACACATGGAAGTCAGATAACATAATGCCTGTCTTTAAAACAGGGGATAAAACCCAAACATCCAACTACAGACCTATATCCATCCTTCCTCCCCCTTCAAACGTACTCAAAAGAATGGTCTCGGAGCAGCTTACTGAATACCTTGATGACCATACCCTATTCTGCCTGCAACAGCACAGCTTCTGTAAAAAGCACTCCACACTCACTGCTCTAGTTGATTATTCATCCCAACTATATAACGGCTTGGATAGTGGTCAGGCAGTTGGATCAGTCTTCATCGACCTCACAAAGGCTTTTGACTCTGTTAATCACAACCTCCTCCTAAGTTGCCTTCTGTCTGCAGGTCTATCCCCAGATATGGTACTATGATTTGGCAGCTACCTCTCTAACAGATCATGAGTCAAAATTGGTGATACCCTATCCACTACTAAGGAGGTGAACCTCGGGGTTATGCAGGGGTCAATCCTTGGTCCTCTACTCTTTAGCCTCTTCATCAACTCTACCTCAATGGCTTGCTCAGCAAGCACAGTTCTCTATGCTGATGATGCAGTAATCTCAGTCATTGGCAAAGACCAACAATCCATCACAACTGAACTCCAAACAGCAGCCATAAACTTGAATCTTGGTTTACGGAAAACAAACTACTACTAAACATCAAAAAAACAAAGAGTATGCTCTTCACCACTTCCCAAAGCAAAAAGAAATACCTGCCCCTGCATATTCATAATCAAAAGGGTGAAATCCTAGACCAAGTATCTAACTTCAAATATCTTGGCATTACCTTTGATGACATGCTCACCTTTTCAAACCACATTGACTCTGTTATCAAGACTGCAAATATAAAACTTGGTGTACTTTATCATCACAGATATTCAGTGACACCGGATTCCCTCAAACTAGTCACCAGTAGCGCAATACTGTCTAGCATTGACTATGGGGTGCCTATATATGGGGCCGGCACAAAAACTGCTCTTAGCAGGATCAACACACTCCTCAGTAAGGCCTATCATCTTACTTTGGGGGCTACTCTTGATACCCACACCTGCTCGCTGTACACAGAAACTAGGTGGCTCCCACTCCATCTTAGAGGGCAATACCAAACCTGCCTACTTCTAAAAAAGGTACTACTTGGACTGACATCCCCCACACTGGGCAGACACTTTAAGCTGGGCATCCCAACAAAATCTACCCACGGTGCAGTTGCTGATAAGATGGTGATTCCCTTCAAAAGGATAAAATTTGCCCAGAAATCCATCCTGTATCAAGGTCCAAAATGGTACAATGAATTACCTGCTGTCCTCACTGATACTATCAAGATTAGTACCTTCAAAGCTGGGCTCAAATCTCTCCTTGGCTCTAAAATGAATTGTACCTGCCTGCGCTAATGTGATAGTACCTCACCCCCAGTTTTCCATTTACCTACCCCCCTCTACATCTTTCAGCTATATACCACCTTTTTCTTAACCCACTCCCCTACCCCAATTTATTTATTTTATTTGAATATTCAGAAAGACCTTTGAATCAGAGACTCATTTACAAAGGTTCTACGTCATACTAACAGTACATTACATAGTGACATGAGATAAAAAACAGGTTACATAGTTGTTTCAAAATGGGCTAACAGAGAAATTTAGCAAATTTAGCACAGCCATGAGGGGAAATAAAAAACAACAATGGTAATGTCAGAGATATTCAGTAGGGGTCTGTTTGTTATTTACCTGATGATGGTCTCACTTGGTTGAAAGCTCCACCTCTCTCCCGCTTCAGACGATGCCACCTTCGGCTGATCCCCCCAACCCTCTCTTATCTAATCAGTCTAACTGTTAATATTTACTAATTTGATGTGTATAAGTTCAAATTTTACTATTACTGCCTGGGTGGGATATTCAGACTGTGCCAGGCAGAGGCGCAAGCCTGGGCACAGTGCAACTGGACTGCACCAGGGCAGCGACCAGGCAATATTCAACGGTGCTGAGCCATGGCTTAGCACCATTGAATATGATACTGAGTGTGCACGCACAGCACATTGCACGGTGGCACAGCACCAGTGCAAGTGGCAGCAGGGGAGCAGGGAGATGTGCCAGTGCAAGTGCGGTTGCGCTCGGTGCATCAACTGTGATATTCAGCACTGGGCATGCAAATGAGGTCATTGTGCATGCAAAATGCAAATGGGGGCCATTTATGTGATGCGCCCGATCGATGGCTGCTTACCCTGCCAGGCTACTGTTGAGGACGGCCTCTGCCCCACCGGAGGCTTAGCTCCCGTTCACCTGATCATGGGCATTTGTAAATATAAGCCCTGATGGTCCAGTGGACAGATCCACTTCACCCGATTGTGGGCATTTGTAAATATAAGCCCTGATGGTCCAGTGGACAGATCCCCTTCACCCGATTGTGGGCATTTGTAAATATAAGCCCTGGTGGTCCAGTGGACTGATCCTCAGCGCTGATCGTGGGCATAGGTTACACATCCCTGGTGGTCCAGTGGAAACCCACCGGCACCTGATCGCTGGTGGAATGAGTTATGAACACCCTGGTGGTCAGTGGTACCCTCCCCACCACCACTGTCTTCCCCCACTGCCATGTAACCCCAGTCAGTGGCGGGTGGCAGCACCCTGCCTGCAAGCTGCCCAGCCACCCCTGACTGACAGCATACAGTAGGGCTATACACCTATTAGTCCATTGCATGGGCCAATGGGCATGCAAACCATACTGTACTACAGAGTCCCAAATTGTGAATGAGCATTCATTTACATTCTGAACCTGTAGTACACTATGGTCTATTATACGATGGCCCCGTAGTAGACGATAGTCATACAGCTCTACTATGCACTGTCAGTCAGCGGGCAGCCGGGCAGCTTGAAGGTGGGGTGCTGCCACCCGCCACTGACTGGGTGGGTGCAGGGTGGTGGGGTCACAGTGGGCAGGTGGGGAGGGGGTACCACTGGACCACCAGTGTGTCCATAGCTCATTCCACCCACAACTGGGTGAAGGGGATCGGCCCACTGGACCACCAGGGCTTATATTTACAACTACTCATGATCGGGCAAAGGGAATCGGTCCACTGGACTACCAGGGCTTTATTCATCTTATGCCCTGTGCAGGGAGCTTATGGACTGTGTCCTGGGTGTTGGGTGGCCACCCACAGCAGGCAGTTGCCGTGTTGTGCCTTGCAATATGGCAGCTCACCTGTGGGTGGCCAGGACTTGCTCCTGGTTTTGCCACGCTCAACATTGCACCCTCCTGGGCAGTGCAAGGTGGGTATGTGCCAGCATATGCACCACACATCCTGGGCTGAATATCTGGAGGTGCCGCATATGCATGGGCACGCCCCCTCCACTTGCGCCGCATACATTACTGGTGCACCCCGGTGCATCGGAGGTTGCACAGTGCAACCTGTCCCTTCGAATATCGTGCCAGGGAGCATTAGTGGGTTGCGCATAGCACAACCCTGTTGCGTCATGCACAACTTCTTTGAATATCCCACCCCCTGTGTATATGCTTCAATTTTTGTTTCTCTGTAAACCTTGTATTTTTGTAATGTTTGTTCAACACTGATGTGGAACCTTTGAAACTGAGTCCTTCACTCAAAGGTATTAATCCCAAACTGAAATAAATAAATAAACAAACAAATATATAAATACATAAATAAGTAAATGAAGTATCTATGGAACCACTTAATTCCCCAACACCTAAACAGCATAATTCACACCTGTAGGGCATGCCTTCAGTACCCTGAAAATTGCAAGTAAAAAGACCAAACCATTGATTAGCAATGCAGTGGTAAACTTTTTACATCTTTAAAAATTCCTAGTCTGCAAGGTAGCAAAATCCTTAGCTGTCAGATCAATCCCCGTCCGCGAGGTAGCAAAATCACAGTTTGCAAGAAATCCTCGACCATCAGATTTTGTCCACCTGGTCCCTAAGTGATGGTCAAGGATTTTGTTACCTCATGAAAGAGGATTGGCTGGCAAACTAGGATTCTGAAAGCTTGCATACTGTAATTTGGGCAACTGACAAAAGAGGATTTAAAAAAACAATCCTGGTCCATGAGCTGACAAAATCATAGACCGACAGTCAATCCTCTTTCATGAGGTAGCAAAATCCTAGTCCGTCAGCTTAATCCTGGTCTGTGAGAAGAGCCATCTTGTCACTAAGTAACAGACAAGGATTTTGCAGCCTCATGAAATAGGATTGGCTGGTGGACTAGGATTTTGACAGCCTGCGGACCACAATTTTGTCACCTCACGAAACATTATTCTCCTTTGCACAAATTAAACAAGCTTCGTCTACAAAGCCACAGCATACCAATGAAACTTATGCAGTTGCATGCAATGCATAGAACTTAACACAAAAATGGCACCATGCTGACGCATGACCACAGTGCAAGAAGCCTTCACCTGTGCACCATAACAACAAAAAGATAGACACAGTTGTGTTACTCACAGAAGGGCAAAGTTTGCGCTAATAACAACAGGGTGGCACCCTGGCACCACAGAAACAGAAACAACATAAAACACCATGGTTCATGCAAAACCTCTTTCTACCAAATGATAAATGGCTCAAACTGAAAATAAAATGTAAGAAAGTGTGCTTTCTATAAATAAGTAAAATTGAAAGGCAAAACTAAATCCATAAATAAAAAAAAATGATAAAAACCATCAGAAGAAAGGCATGAACATATCTTTTGAAATTCAGCCTGACACCACACCCATCATACAAAGTCAGGCAGAATAATCTACTTTAAACAACAAGGACACCAGGACAATGCAGGCAGAAACTTCAGACCTTGAAAATTAACTGTCAACCTCTTCTTTACCCACAACAGATAAGTCAAATGATTGCCTATCCATAAATGACTCTGTTTTTTATTTTATTAAAGGTCAAAAAAATAAAAATACCACTAGAAAGATAAATTATGACATATTAACTATACAGATTTTTTTCTGAAACTTGCTCTGACAGCAGAAACCTAGAAAGCATAGAACCAGCAACATTAAAACACTACTTATCAAATTTTTGTATTAATGCCAAAAAAAAATGGAGAACCTTATGAACCAATAAGCCTCCAAGCAATGTACCAAAGCATCGAAAGGTATCTTAAAAATAAAAGTTACAGCCACTCAATAAGAAAATACAAGGGATTTGATTTATCCAGACAAGCACTGGCAGCAAAACAAAAAAGACTAGTAGATTTGCTGGCAAATGCACCTTGCTTCACCTGAACTCTTTTCTTCTAGGTTTGCTTGTAAGGACAGAGCAAGGAACAACATTATCAGAGCAAGGAAAAAGATGAAGGCTTCTTTTGGTTAGGCAGATTTACTGTGTGAAATTATTTTCTTTTTTGCTCACATGTTTTGTTATTGTTTTTGATTACATTTTACTGCTTTATTGTTCTCTGATTCAAATTGCTGTTGCAGGGTATACTTTCTGCTGCATTAATACAAGGTGTGCCTACAGGTTTGTTACTATTTTGTGCTTAAAGCTTACTGCTATAATCTCCTCTGATTCAAATTGTTTTTTGCAAGGTATATCTTCTGTTAAAGTGGTCTGCAGGCTGTGCTTAAAAGTTTTGTTACTTTTTTATTGCTTTATTTTTCTGTGTAGCAAAGTGTTTTTTCCAGGGTATATCTTCTGTGAAATTATTACAGGCGCTGCTTACAGGTTTTACAGTTCTAGCTATCATTAAGCTAAGCTTTATGGGCTAATTACAGGAGTACATATGAGATACAGACTGAGGGATAGCAACTGCATTTGTTGTTCATTGATAGTTTCTCCTCTTACTTCCTTGTTTCTTTCATCCATTGTCCTTCTTTTTCGGCAGGGGAAGGGCCCAACCACCCAACCAAACCAATCCCCAACCACCCCATGCTACACTCCGTTTATAGAGTAGTACAGTCGTGACATTTCCTGTAGCAAAGCAGGAAGAGGAGGATCAGAGGGTATCCACACAGTGACCTCACGTACAGGGGCACAATTAGTTTAACCTGTTATAAAAAGTTATACAAAAACAAACAAACAAAACAAGCAAGCAAAAAAAATAATAAAAAAAAAGAAAATCAAATTTATGCTTTCATTTTCCTTCTAATTACTCAGACATGGTTATAAACTTGGCAACTCAACTGGAATGAATATTATTAACTGCAGGTACTGCGGGACACTTTTCAAAAGGGCAGTTATAAAGGATTTAGGATGCTGTCCTACATGCTGGACCATCAGAAAGCTAAGGGCTGAGCTCCAGACAGCATGAGCAGAAATTGTACAACTGAAACCACATATTCAGGAGGAAATATATTACAAGAACCACCCACCATTTCCCCAACATCCAATTGAAGCACCTCAACCGCAAGGGGTAGTTGGGCTGGGAGGATGGCAGGTGGTTAGGAGGGGCAAATTGGGTGCCCCATCACTCAGTACCCCATCACTCAGTACTCACCAATGTATCATCTCACAAACTATATAAAAACTACAAACTGGTATCTGCCTCTATCTCCAAAATCAAACAAAGGGGCAGAGAACACTGCAGGGCAGGACACTGCAGCACAGCAGCTAGTGCTACAAAACTCTCTCAAAACAGGGACCAAAACAAAACAAAACAAAAGCAAATAGGAAATCCATAACACTTCTGATAATAAGAGATTCCATGATTCTAGGAGTTGATACCTACCTCCGGCTGGGGGTAATGGTGAGATGTCTCCCAGGTACATCAGCATGGAGAGACACTGACCACACTGCTAAAATCAGGCAGGAAGCAGGAGAAAACATTGACATCCTGGTACACTTTGGGACTAACGATCTCGCCAGCCAGTCAGTTGTGGAGGAAAAGGAACACCTGACCAGGCTGGAAAACAAACTGTCGTCCATTTCATCTGGCATCTCCTTCTCTGAGATCCTGCCAGTCTGGGAGAGGGGAGCAGATGGATGGAAGGTCAGAGAAGAGGAGACAGGGGAGCTAAACATGTGGCTCAAGGGCTGGTGCCAGGAAAAAGGATACAAATTTGTAGGTAACTGGCAAAAGTTTTGGGAGCGAAAGTTCTTTAAATTTGATGGACTGCATCTGACTAAGGAGGGAGTCAGTGCATTGGGGCAGATGGTTGATGTATTTGCAGAATATTTAAACTAGCAAATGGGGAGAGGGGTGCAGCACCAGATACATTGAATGGAAAGATCACCCCTCCTCCTCAGCTAGTGATCAAACAGGAGTTCAGCCTGTTTGTAGTTCATTTGCATCACCAGGTAAGGAAAAAGATCTGGCTTCCCATACGACGTGCAGGGGAAAAGCCAGACCTCGCCCCACAACTAATGCCCCAAAATCTGGCCAATGGAAAATCATGTACACAAATGCCCACAGTCTGGGAAACAAGATCCCAGATGTGGAGGCAACAATGACAGAGGCTAAAGTGGACATAGTAGCCATTAACGAGACATGGTTCACCAGTAACCACCCTTGGGAGACTTCAGTATCTGGCTATGTACTGTTCAGAAGAGTCTGAGGTGCATAAAAAGGGGCAGGGTGGCCTTTTATGTCAAAGAAAATATCAAAGCTACAGAAATGCAGAATACACATAAGGAGCCAGAAGAACTGTGGGTCACCCTGGAAACAGGAAATGGGACAGCCATATGAACTGGGATTGTTTTTTTCCCCAATTGTTTAACCAGGTGAGACACACTAAGCTGAAAACTTGTCTACTGGTGCAGCCTGGGAGCACAGGAAAGTTAAGTGACTTGCTCAGGGTCACACAGTATGCAAGTGGGGGCTGTGGGATTCAAACCCAAGTCTCCAGATTTGCAGTTCAGAGCCATAAACCACTGTGCTATACTGCCTCGGTGAAATTGTCTGTAGGACTCCAGACCAGGGGGAGGATACAGACACATTACTGTTAGAAGATATACAAAACATGACAGCTAAACCAGAGGATCTGATAATGGAAGACTTCAACATACAACATACAGATTGATCAATGCCAGCAGGAACATCCACCAACAATAGACACACAGACCCAGATATTCAGAAGGGTTACGCATGGCACAACACTGTTGCACCATGCCCAACCCACTGATGAGCCCCGGCACGATATTCAAACGGGGATTGAGCCTGACACAAATCCCGATGCACCGGAGTGCATCAGTAATGTATGTGGCACAGGTGGGGGGGGCGTGCCCATGCATACTCTGCACATCCAGATATCCAGCCCGGGATGTGCTGAGCCCATGCATGCACAACCCTTACCTGTGCTGCACACAGGTGAGACAAAAAGGAACAACAGTTGTCCACCCACAGGTGAGCTGCACGCGTGCGGGGCACAACAAGGCAGCTGCCACCGTGGGTAACCACTGAGCTCGGCTGCACCTTGTGATGGTGGCACTTACCATGCCCAACCGTGGGCATATGTAGAAGATGAAAATAAATGTCCAATATCCCTGGTGGTCCAGTAGACCGCTCGCAGCCCGATCATGGGCTTAAGTATAAACATTAATTGTTCAATATCCCTGGTGGTCCAGTGGACCACTTCATGCCCGATCACAGGCTTAAGTATTAAAATATACCATCCAATATCCCTGGTGGTCCAGTGGACTGCTTCACGCCAGATCATGGGCTTAAGTATAAAAATTAATCATCCAATATCCCTGGTTGCCCAGTGGCCCGCTCACAGCCCGATCATGGGCCTCAGTAGAAAATAATGCCACCCCAAAACAACCCTGGTGGACTAGCGGTACCTCTCTCCCCACTCACCCACTGAGCCCCACCACCAGCTCCCCAGTCAGTGGCAGGCAGCAGCTCCCCCACCTGCCGCCCTGCCTGCCTGCTGACTGACACCCATTATGGTAGGGCTTACGCTCATTGGTCCACAGTGTGAGCCAATGGGCATGCAGCCCATACCGTACTACACAGTCCAGATATGTGAATGGATCCATTCCATATCTGGACTGTCATAATCTGATATAGGCTACACGCCCATTGGCTCATGCTGTGGACTAATGGGCATACAATCCTTCTGTATAATTGTCAGTCGGTGAAGCTTGACAGGCTGACAAGCGAGATGAGAGTGCCACCGCCGCTGACGGGAGAGTGAGGAGGTGGGGCTCAGTGGCAGGTGAAGGAGGTACAGCTAGTCCCCTGAAGGTATTTTGAGCATGCGTCTTCTGCAATTGAGCTACAAGTGGTCACTGGACAACCAGGATGATAATGATATACAATGCAAGCTCACAATCAGGCTGCAAGGGTCCACTGGACCACAAATAATGGATGTTTAATGTATCTATATGCCTGCGATCGGGCAGTGGGGAACACTTTCCACGATGTGCGGGTCACTAGGTGCAAGTCGCCGGGATCGGCGCACCTGCATGCAAATGGGGCCATAATGACATGCAAATGGCCCCAGTTGCACCTTGCATGCATTATGGCCCATTTGCATGTGCACTTTTGAATATCATGGTTGTTGCGCCTAGTGCAACAGAACTTGCGCTAGTGCATCCCCCTGCTCCACTCTGGCCACTTACGCTGGTGCAGTGTCACTGTGCCATGCACACTGTGGGTGGCTAGGGTTCAATATTCAGTGATGCTGTGCCATGGTGCAGCTCCATTGAATATCACCCTGTCAACGCCCCTGTGCAGCCAAGTTGTGCTGCACCCAGACTTGTGCCACAGCCTATCGCAGTCTGAATATCCGGACCACAGTGGATTCCCTGCAGGGGGAGGGCCTCAAACAATTGGTACAACAACCCACAAGAGACAGAGCTATCCTGGATCTTGTACTGACTAATGGGGAAAGGACCACAGATCTCCAAGTCAAAGGTCACCTGGGGGCCAGTGAACATCATATGGTATGGTTCAATTTGACCACCAGAACTAAACCATCCCATTCTAATGCAAAAATATGGGACTTCAGAAAAGCTGACTTTGATAAGATGGCCAACAGAGTTAAGCTAGCCCTGTCAAGAAGAAATACAGGTGAGAGGGTACAGGCAAAGTAGGAAAGCATTAAGGATGCAATACTTGAAGCAACATCCCATTGTGTTAGGGAGAAAGACAAGAGCAAAAGAAGGAGTAAACTGCTTTGGCTCTCACAAGAGTAGCGTAAAAGATCAGAGCCATTAATGAAAGAAGAAATTCCAGAGGGGGTATTGGTAAGATAAAAGGAGATAAGGGGAAGTGTGTGGAGGAGGACCAAGTAAAAGCATCTATCCTTAATAGATACTTCTGCTCAGTATTTACTGAGGAGAAGGTAGGGCAGGGCCCACAGCTCAGCACCAAGGGTACGGGGGGAGGGAAGTGTGCACAGGTCCCTTCATAAAAGAAAGGGTCCTACAAGAGCTCGCTAAGCTCAGGGTGGACAAGGAAATAGGACCTGATGGCTTACATCCCAGGGTACTAAAGGTGCTAAGGGTGAAACTAACAGAGACAATACCAGAACTGTTTAGTGAGTCTCTGAGGACAAGAGAGGTCCCAGAAGACTGGAGAAGGGATCATGTGATCCCACTCCAGAACAGGGGCAGCAGGAAGGAGGCAGGGAACTACAGACCAGTCAGTCTTACCTCAGTAGTGGGCAAGATTATGGAGGCATTCCTTAAGGAAAGGATAGTGCAGCACCTGGAATCCATAGGAGCACAGGATCCATGACAGCATGGGTTTGCAACAGAAAGGTCCTGTCAAACTACTGTCATAGATTTCTTTGACTGGGTAACCAGAATGGTAGACCAGGGGGTACAGTTGATGTCACCTACCTTGACTTCAACAAAGCTTGTGATACTGCTCCACACAGAAGATTGTTTAATAAGCTGGGTAGGCTCGGAGTGGGTCAGAGGCTTGTCAGCAGGGTGGCAAATTGGTTGGCAGGCAGAAAACAGAGAGTAGTAGTAAATTGGTATACAGTCAGAAGAGATGCAAGTCAAAAGTGGGGTACCTCAGGAATCAGTCATGGGGCCAGTCCTCTTCAATATTTTCATCAGTGACATTGCAGATGCACTGGAGGGTAAGGTTTGCCTGTTTGCAGATGACACCAAGATCTGCAACAGAGTAGATAATCCAGATGGGTTGGGCAGAATTAAAAGTGATCTTGAACAACTGGCAAAATAGTCAGAAGAGTGGCAACTGGGGTTTAACACAAAGAAGTGCAAGATCATGCACATAGGGAAGAGAAACCCTGAAGCTATCTATAGGTTGGGAGGGGAGTCACTGTCAATCACAAGAGAAGAAAGAGACTTGGGTATCATCATCACAGATGACCAGAAATTAACCAAGCAGACCACTGAAGCATAAGGTAAGGCTAGAGGGATGTTGGGGTATATTAGTAGGGGCATCACAAGTCATAAGAGGGAGGTAATAATTCCTCTTTATGAGACACTGGTTAGGCCCCATCTGGAGTATAGCGTGCAGTACTGGAGGCCGCACTGCACAAGGGCATTAACAAAATGGAGGCAGTCCAGAGAAAGGCAACCTAAAGGGTGCAGGGACTGCATCAGAAAACATATGAGGACAGATTAATTGAGCTCAAAATGTATACTCTAGAGCAAGAGAGAGAGAGAGAGAGAGAGAGAGGTGATATGATCAAAGTATTCAAACATCTTAAGGGCATTAACAAGGTGAAAGAGTCTAACATCTTTCAATATAAGAAAAAGAGCAGGACAAGAGGACCCAGCATGTGATTAGAGTGAGGCCAATTAAGGGGTAATGTGAGGAAGTTCTTTTTCAAATAAAGCATTATGGATGCATGGAATAGCCTACCTGAGGAAGTGGTGGATGTGAATACAGTGCAGGGCTTCAAACAGGCATGGGATAAGCATAAGGGAGCAATGCAGATGAGTATGAATAGACAGGCCAATGACAGAGTAAAGGTCTATGGCACATTCATAAGGTAGAAAAATGGGCAGACTGGATGGGCCTTGTGGTCCTTATCTGCTATCAACTTCTATGTTTCCATGGTTCTATGTTCCTACATCTATAATCTCTCAGTAAGGGATGTAAAACAAATGCATACGATGAGTTATTGGATGCCATGATTGACAAACTGTATACCCAGAAACAACTAGATCTTCATTCTGCAACATCCCTAATTAACACCCTATGGTTCATCTGGACATACTTTGGCATTAGAGGTTCCACAGAAATAAGACAGATGAAATGGGGAAATGTAACAAAAATTGTAGATGAAAATGGCACACAGTATCTCCAATATTCCACTGAATGCCAACCAAAAACTCACTCAGGACTCAACATAAGAGACACAAGAAAAATAAAACCTAGAGCATATGAAAACAAGGAAAATGCCACAAAAAGCCCTGTAAAAACACACACCGCATATGCCAGCCAATGTCCTGACTCCTGCCTGAACCATGACGCCCCTTTCTTCTTGGCAATAAACAACAACACCGAAGTCTACACTGGACTAAGAGCAATGAAGTAGTTCAAAAATCAACCTATAGGAATAAATAAAATAAGCACTATATTAAAAACAATGATAGCAAATGCCAACATAACAGACCAGAAAATAAGCAACCATAGCTCACAGAAGCATGTCATGCAAAAGCTGAATGACAGCGGAATACAGGCCACCAAAATAATGCAAATTACTGGACTCAAATGTGTTCACAGCATTAATGACTACTCCCATATTAATGAAAACCAATAAAAATATATTTTGGACCAACTAAGTGGAGCTAATTCAGAGACTCCCCAAAATGAAGACTGGCACAAACATCTACAAATGATGCAGCAGTCATCCAAATTCCAAAATGCATGGGACGGATATTTCTTTTAGCCAACTTTCCATGCAAAAAATATCAACTTCCAGTTCTATAATGGTAAAAAATAATTTTTGTATTCTACGCTAACTAATACAGACACACTCAGCAACAACCACAAAACAAGCAACACACACACCACATCCTCAAACACATACCAACAACACAAACAACAACACAACACAACACACCAATTACACACCCACAACCACACACCTCACAACAATAGCACATAAAAACAATATCCACAAATGACAACACACTAGTTTTTCCTACTCCACCAACAAAGACAATCAACAAACACAAAAGACGCCTACAAGTGATATCAAGTGACTCTGACTCAGATTAGTAGGTCTGTATACAACTATCATAAGCAATATTCAAAACAGATTATATAATATATATCTCATATAACAGCATTTAAGAAAGGCAATACAAAAAAAGTGTTAACTTATACTCAGCAGCAATGTACTTTATATTAAACACATATATTTCTACAAACCGCTAAAGGAAACAAAAATAGCTGCAATGCAACAAAAAAGAACAGCATACTTTCACAACTGTAAAGTATAATACAATGCGTAAAACAGCTTGTGCAAATTAAAGCATCAGATAAAGTACAATGTTGTTGAAAATACAAACATAGAAACATAGAATTTGATGGCAGATAAGGACCACTTGGCCCACCCAGTCTGCCCATTTCCCTACCTACTGGATAAGCTGCAGATCCTAGTTAACCAGCAGCCTACTTCTTCTTACCCCCAACCCCCAGAATTGCCTTATGACTGTCCCATGCATGCTTGAATTCCACCACTGATTTTGACTCCACAACCTCCTCCAGAAGGCCGTTCCATGCATCCACAACCATCTCTGTGAAAAAATACTTCCTTAAATTACCTCTGAGCTGCCCCCCCATCTTCAAAGCATAACACATAATATGAGCAGTATGCAACAACTAGCAATCACTGTTTCCTCCTTAGCAATCAGCAGCCACAGTCCAGAAGATGCAAACAACCGGAAGAACCTAAGAACCACACTGAAACTCCACTCAAGAAAAAAGAAAAACACCATTCAAGACACAAATGAACTTTTGGGACAACCCACAAAAAAAAAACAAAAAAAAAAACCTCCATCTACCTGTTTTACATAAAGTAAACAGATGTAAATGATTTTTGGATTATCAACTGGATCTTACATTGATTATCAAAAACTTGCAAAAGAATCAGTACTACTATTAATATCTACTTCACATTTTACAGGCCTTAAAAATGAGGACTACTGCAATATTCATGTACTTAAAAAGTTTTACTGTTTATCAGCTTCCTGTTTTGTGAGCTTAAAACAGAAAAAATAATGTCATGTTCTCTAACATTTCTGCACTTAATATTGTCTTCACTTAAAAAAAAACGAACTACTCTAATGCTTGTTAGCCAATTAATTTATATACAGTACCTAAAGGAGTAAAAATACAGTGGTCTTCTATTGCAGTCATACACTTCATATTTGCTTGCCTTAAACCAGTTTAAAAACTGCAATGTTTTTCAAGTCCTTATTCTGTAGGCCTAAAGCACCTACAATATAATTATTTTGACAAATGCAATATATTATAAGCATCAAAAAATTCAAAGACTGCAATTTTGAAAAGTTTATACTTTGTCTATTTTCTGGGCCTAAATCACTAACACTACTAGATTTATAAACATAATATATCCTAGGTCTAAGAAACTTAGAAAAATGTACTACATTTGAACTTCAAACCTGCTAAGTCATGAAAGAGTTAAAACACTGCAGTCTTTATCAACTTGTTATTTTCTGTGTTGCTTTTTTCCATAATATTTTTATTGAGTTTTCAGTTCATACAAATAATATATCGTACAGTATGATTAAATCATGTAAAGAACACAGATCAAACAATAAAGAACAACAATTCATACATCAACAGCACTTTTTTCATTAAAATAGATTCAGAAAAACATGTCATTGCTTACAGTTTTCTTAATAAATGTGTCTATGGCCTGTAGGGCTACTCTTATCCCTAAAAGTCTATTTACTGAATAAAATACTAAATGAAGTAACATTGGTTATTACACAAATCAACATTACCATTTGACATATATTTCTTAATTCATGTCCCAAAAAGGTGACCAAATTCTGTGTAGAATATCTAGCTTATCAGTAGTGAATAGTCTGCTCTTTCATTATTATATAAAAAGACCATCTGGGAGTACCATTCAGTACCAGAAGGTGTTAAAGTGCTTTTCCAATTTTGCAGAATGAGTCATTTAATACTAAGTGATTCATGCGAAATCCATATCTCTTGGTAATTTTCCAATTTTAGTGATTCTGGAATAATTCCAAGAATAAAAATCAATGCAGATGGTAGAATGCTATGCCCTGTGACTTTACCACAAATGGCTAAGATTTCTTTCCAATTTTTTTTAATCTTAGGACAGTCCCATAGCATGTGAGCTAGATCTGCTCTGGGGTTGTTACACCTCCAACAGTTGGCATTATTTAAATATCCCATTGCATTCAGTTTTTCTGGACTGTAATAGTACCCGTGCAGGATATTAAATTAAATTAACCTACCTTGCAACTCTTTGCAGTTTTTGCTGGTTAACTTCCAAGCCATGTCCCATTCCTCCATGCGTTATGCAAAAATTCAGCTCTTCTTCCCATTTCCTTTTGGCCTTGATTGTCATACAGGTAGATGTTAGGTTACTAGTCAGAATTCTATACATAATCCCTGCTCCTTTCTTATGTAAGTAGAGTTATACTTATTAATTGTTCCCATACTTCACAAGCCGGTAAAGTAAGATCATTATTTAAAATGTTGAATTTTCTAAGAGTTTCCCCTCAGTTGTAAATAGTAGTGGAACTGATATCCATGAATTCCATATCTTTCCCTAAGATTCTGGAAGGGGAGCAATATTCTGCTTTTCATGTCTACTAAGTGAACCAGCCTATTAATACCTGACTTTGACCATTCTACATTTGAATATCCCTCCCCCCCACATTAATCGTGGATTACCCCAGATTGGCATTAGGTCCAAAGGTATCTGATTAGGGTTAATAATGCCATTAGCTTTTTTCAGTGTTAAGACAGAACCCTGTATACATAGATTGTCTATCAACTTTGTATGTTGTGGAATGTATAGGTGATCAAAAAGAGAATTAGGTGCAAAAATGTCTCTCTTCATAGTTAGCCATAAGGTTCGAGACCCCCCCCATTTAGATTTATAAGTGGGTATTCTAAATGCTTCAAAGCATGCTTAAGTATAAAGGCCAACTGATATCGCTCCCACCAGGGCAGAGCAAAACCTCCTGAAATGCATGGTGCCCTAAGTTTGGAAATCTCAAATCTGGGCAGCTTCTCTTGCCAGAGAAAATTCCTTAATATCCTGTCAAGCCATTTAAGTATTTTCTTCCCCACTAAAATGAGCAGATTTTGAAATAAGTAAAAAAGTCTTGGCACAACATTCATTTTAATTGTACTTACTTTCCCCCATAAGGATAAATTAAGTTTCCCCAATCTAGACAGATCTAATTCATTGTTTCTTATTAGCAGTTCATAATTAAGGGCTACAATTTCCTTCAAGTTGGTGGTGATCTCTAAAACCAAGTATGTAATGTTAGATTTAAACCATTTGTAGTCAAGAATGCCTTCCAAGTGTTTCATAATTGGAGGTGAGATACCCTTATGCAACAACTGAATTTTATCCCAATTTATTTTAAACCCAATATTTCTTCAAAGGCTTTTAGTATTGCTTTCATACTCTGACATGAATGGACTGGGTTATTAAGTGCCAATAATAAATCATCCACGAAGGCAAAGATCTTATGTTCTTTTTTCCCAAACCTTATGCCCTTGACTCATGGATGATTATTAATTGTTTGCATAAGTGGTTCAAAGGCCACAATAAAAAGATATGGGGTATGTAAAGATATGTAAAGTGGGCAGCCCTGCCTCATGCCACATGCGAACTCTATTTGAGGTGACAACATCCCATTGGTTAAAACTTGAGTCTCTGGCTTATCATACATCATTGCTACCCATTTAGAGAATTCCTTCCCTCATCCAAACTCACTCAGTGTCCTTGACATAAAGATCCAATTTACCGAGTCAAATGCTTTAAACATGTCAACTGACATCACTAAACAGGGTTCTTTCCCTTTATTAGGTTGCCAGATCAGATTAAGAAGCCTACGAATGATGTCCACTCCTGATCTATTCCTGATGAACTCCACCTGTTCTTGTCCCACCAACCTAGCAATAACAACATGTACTCTTCTGGCCAAGACCATCGCAAGTATTTTATAGTCTGTATTCATTAATGAAATTGGTCTGTAGCCAGAACAGTCCAAGTCATTTTTGTCCTTTATAGGGATCAGGGTGAGGTATTGCTGTTTCATGGTTGGTGGAAGTGACTTGTTGTCCCAGGCTTCCATCAATGCTCTGTGCAATTGTGGTAGTATTGAGAGGCCAATTCATTTGTAATATTCCCCTAGAAACCCATCGGGACCCAGTGTTTTAACTGAAGGCAAGTTTTGTGTGATTAGTTTTATTTCCTCAAGAGAGATACTCTTACCCAGAGCTTCCCTATCCTTCTGTTGTAGAGAAGGTAATTTAATCTTTGAGAAAAAGTTATCTAGTTTGTCAGTCAATAAGGTACCTTTCTTTGATTACAAAGTTTGAAAAAACTTATAAAATTCTTTCTTTATTTCCTTTTCTTTGTGAGCACAATTACTGAGTTATTCTGAATGCCAGTTATTATATTTTGCTGTAGAGCTTTCTTTAATCTCAGGGCTAACAGCCTGCCTGCCTTATCCATCACTTCCCAATACCTTTGCCTTGTCCTGAAAAGAGTGTATTCCGCTTTCTGTGCATGTATGTTATTAATCTCCCCTTTAAGTACTGATACTTTGTGTAACACTAACTGGTCTGGCATCATAGATTTTTCAGACAAGTTGGTTAAATGTAAAAGTTATTTTTCCTTTTCTTCAAGAGCTTTGTTCCTGCTCTTTTTTCTATTTGCTGAATAACTTATTATTTTCACCCTAACAAATGCTTTGTATGCTTCCCAGATAGTGACATGAGATGTCTCCCCATTTTTGTTGATTTCAAAGTATTCATTTGTGTGTTCTGAAACCCATGACACAAATTATTTTTCTTGTTAAAGACGTCTTGTAAAAGACTTGTGTTAAACCTCAACTTGTGTGGTTTCTCCCTCGTATCACCTAACACTATATCCAACCTTAACAAGGCTTGGTCAAAAATTATAATATTATCTATTTTGCCATCTAAAATATTTGTCATTAGAGAATTTGGCATCAAAATATAGTCTATTCTGCTGTACACTAAATGCCTGTTTGAAAAGAATGAATAGTCTCTCCCAGTTGGATGAACTATCCACTACAGGTCCACTAAGCCTATATCACTTAACAACTTTTTGAGAGATTCTGTCAACCTTGTGACCAATTGCACTTTTTTTGCAGAAGAGCTGTCTAAAATGGGGTCCATTAATTCATTAAAATCCCCTTCAATAATAATTTCATAATCTGTAAAAGTACTAAGGGCAACCATTAGTAAGCTAAAGAACTCACTACATCCATTGTTAGGGTCATACATATTATACAATACTACTTTTTGCCCATCCAATAGACCAGTTAATATCTGATACTGCCCTTCCGGATCAAAGAAATGGATTTGTTTATTAAAATGTATTCATTTGCTGATTAATATGGCTATACAATGCTTTTTTGAGGAGAAGCGTTCACTTTCATCTTGACCCACCCAGGCTCTCTGCAATTTGAGTTCTTCTTCTTATGTCAAATGCATCTCCTGAATGAAAGCGATATCATCCCTTTCTTTATTCAAATAATATAGAACCTTTTTCCTTTATATTGGGGACTTTAAGCCATTAACATTCCAAGATACAATCCTATAATGCGACATCCTAGCAGCACCCTAGTCCTTAATATTATTTCTAAGCTACTATCAAATATGTTTTTTATTTATTAATAATAGCAAAAAACAAAGAAACAGAAAAGTCACCTTTTAACACTAACTATGTGCTGTAAGACAGATCCAATACTATGTAATGACACAAACACAATCAATAGATTTAAATCTTTAAAGATTTTGAATCCTAATGACCAAAAAAAGTGAATAATCAATAGTAAAGCAAGAATCACCAGTATCAAAATACTCAGAAAAAACAAGTAGGTTATGTTTCTACTTTCTCTGCCCAACTCGTACTGGACCCTAAGTCCAAGGCACCGGATGTATGGGGTTATGTCTGTGATTTAGTAATGGCTACCCCTCAGCTTTGGCATTTGTAAGCATGTTGTCACTTCTGTAGTGCATTGCTGATAGGCCAGATCACTATTGTTTCTAATTTACTGATGCGATACTTAGTAGTAGTATAGGATATACAATGGCATAGTAGCACAGATTACATTGCCTAATAACCAACTTCTTAACAGTGAAAGAATTAGGTCAGACAGAGTAAGGGAAAGCATTGTGCTGCTGTTATGCATCCCAAAGTATTTCTCTCAGTTACTTTTTTATTTCTCCTTACGTTCAACAAAGCACCTTCATGACAATAAGCTTATGTTAGTTTTCCCCTTATCTGTTTTTAAAGATCCATTTGTAACAACTACTAAGCATCTATCTGAGACGAAATTGAAATTCAGTCTCCCCCCTCACCAGGTTCAATAACCTCTCCTTACTTGCTTTTCCATTACTAACAAACCAATTAAATGTGTTTCAAATATTTAGCATACATGGGTAGCAGCAGTATTCGAACCCTTGACTTGTGCAGTTTTTCTAAGTCAAAATTAAAACAAGAAAAACACAACTTTAGACTCTTTTATCACAGCTAACTATAATAGCTTTGTTATGTATATTAAATATGCAATAATATGTCATTTTATTGAGGCATGCCCAATATTTTCTTTGCATTTGCTAGGTATTTTTTGTAAAAACAAATTAATATGCCTAGAACCAACAATTAGAGTCATTGCATTTTGATAATTAGTGTTCTTCTTGGCATTAAGCTTCTCTGATCTTGTTCTAACAGGCTAGTTTATTGCTTGAAATTTACCGACCCAGAAACCAGTACAATTCTGCACATCAATAAGCTTCTTACCTCCTGTAAAAAGAAGGGAAAAAAGAACAGAGCTCCAATGCACCATTGTAACTGTTGAGGTACAGTGTTGAAGGAACCAGAAGTAAGGTGAGAGGAGGAGCCGCCTCCACAGCCAATTAAAAACTGCATTTAGGAAGAGGTCAAATGTCAGGCTGGATCTCTTCCTATGTGAAAGTCATAGGTGAATAAGCCCAAAGATTTACTTGTAAATCCAGTTCTTCTGTAGGAGGTGTTACAGGGATGGGCCATTCGATCTTGTACTGTACCTACTTCATGATCTGCTTCTTACTCATTGTGATTTGGAGCATAGCACTGGAAGATGGCTCTGTTTGCTTAATGCCCTCGCTTTTCTAGAGATGGATGAGGTATGTTTTGAGGCAGATATTGTGTTCTGTTGTGCTATTAAGGAGTAAAGGTATGGAGTTGAAGCTTCTGGACTGACCTCCATTGATCTGTAATCCTTATTTTGAAGCTGTTTTTTACCTTTGTTATTGACAGAAGAGGTTTTAGTGTTTACCGCAATGCTCTGCTGTGTTGTGGGTTGATTGTCCCGTGAAGTGGAGTGTTCAGTAGCAGATTGCGAGGTGATGTCCACTCGCTGTTTGTTTTAAAAAATGGAGATCATTGCGCCTGTTTCTTTGAATGCCTCTGATAGCCTGTTCACAACTAATAACATAGGATGCAGCCTCTCTGGCATTAGTAAAAATTAGAACATTTCCATTTGGTTCCACAATGTTTAATATAGCCGGATATTTAAAGTACTGTAATACAGAAGACCTAACTGCACCAATTTTTGTTTTACCTCAATAAAGTTTTTCATCTGCTCCATTATCATTGCTGAAAAATCTTGAAAAATTAAAATCTTATTGCCTTTCTATGTCAGCTGTTTCTTTTTCCTGGATAACCTCAACGCCTGTTCTTTTATGGAAAAACATAGAACATAAGCCAAAATGGGTCTAGGTCCTTGCCCTACTTGTTGACGAGGTCCCAGAGTACGATGTGCCCTCTCAATCTCCAAAGCCCAGGGCCATTTATATTCGGGTAATGAGGGTAAAATTTGTTCAAGGAACTCAATTATATTACCACCTTCCATTCCCTCTGGGACCCCTATAATCCTCAAATTGTTTCTCCTGCCCTGATTCTCAAGATCATCAATTTTTTCAATCAGATAGTGAATTTGTTTACCTTGAGATTGAACTTAGTCCTCCAAGCCTACAATTGTGTCTTTAAAACTGTCAATTTGATTTTCCAAATAGTCCAGTCATTGTGAAATTGTGACTGGGTCTTGTTTAAGCTCTGATACTGACTGCTTAACTGACAGTTTCAAGTTTAATATTCTTAAGCATTTCCTTCAGAGATTGAATGTCTGTTTTATCTGCTGCAGTGGACTTCTCACCCGTTAGATCAGCCCCGCTGGCATCACAAATTTCCACACAGATGCATTTTTTAATCACAGAAATGAGTCTAACCCACCAATTCAGCAGAAACTTTCTGGATGTACTGCCTGGAAGTTCCACTAGAATCTTTACCCCAAATTATCCTGATTTGACTAAATTTAAAACAGTAAATTAATAATTTAATTCACAAAGCTGAGGAGCGATCTGTCTAAGCTGCTACCATTCTCTGCACCGGCTCACACTCCCTGTGTTGTTAAACAGTTACTACACTTCAATTAATTTCATATTTATCAAGTTACTACAAAAAAACCTTTTAAAAGCAAAAACTATGCTGTTGTACTTGTACCTATGTTACACTTATTGAATATTGTTATTAAAAGTCTTAACCTATTAAACTAAGAAAATCCAAAAACATACATTGTATAAACATAACATGACATGGCCTAACTGAAGATATCATATTTATCTTCACTTGAGTCCGGTGACATTAAGATATCTTACTCGTGGCTTTGCCACTTGTGCAGTATCATGATATCACTGGCATCTCGGGAAGATAAATATGATATCTTCAGTCAAGCAACGTCATATCCCCTGTATATACCATGGGGGTTGGAGCTTTCTCAGTAGAATATATAGTGTTATTTACACTGGAGTGGGATAAATCCTGATGAATTCAGCAGAGTGAGGATAAATGACATACAGTATATGCAACAGGGGTGAAGATAAACAGAATGAAATAAATCCATTTATATGAGCTACTGTGTGATAAATTTCATTTATAAGATGGGGCAGAGTAATCCTATAACCTTATTGGTCAAAGGCTGGCAGAGCAGTGGGGTTAATGATCATTAACTGCATTGCACTGTCCAGCATCCTGAAAGTGCAGGTACTTGATTTCCAGTCTGACCCCAGTGCACCAGAATATCACTATGCTGTTTTGGAACCCTGAGGCATTGTGGCAGTTTGAACCAGCAGCGCAAACAGTGTAATTAATATTTAAAAACAGAAATCTTACAATGTATGACCTACCTGCCAGTTAGTTTGACCTGTTAAATGGTGTCCATTCACAAGATTGGTGGAAGTCTCGATTCAGCCAGAT
The DNA here is from genome assembly GCA_016271365.2 of Neoceratodus forsteri. Taxonomy (NCBI): domain Eukaryota; kingdom Metazoa; phylum Chordata; order Ceratodontiformes; family Ceratodontidae; genus Neoceratodus; species Neoceratodus forsteri. Next base: position 35,058,989 of record CM028129.1, read on the forward strand.
AGATGATGGTGCTGTCCCTAAAAAAGCAGAGAAAAACAAAATTAAACAGACATGCCTCAGTAAGTGCAACAAAACTTGATGTTATAGAGGCTAACAAGAATGAGAGGAACACCATGAAAGTAACTACCTTGGGTGTTACCATCTTCAGTAGTTAGGTTGTAGAGAAAAACCTGAACATAGACTTAAAAACTATACCAATAGAGGATTTGAATAAACTTTTAAGAGAATTCTACGCTATAGTAAGAAATAGTGAGGGTGAAAGGTACAGCATATCAAGCTTTATTGGAATACAAGCAGCCTTAAATAGGTAGCTCTGGAAGCTGTCCAGAGGAGGGCAACTAAAATGGTGCAGGGTCTGCACCTGAAGACATATGAAGAGAGACTTAAGGCACTTAATAGGTATAGCCTCGAGGAAAGGAGGGAGAGGGGGGACATGATAGAAACTTTTTAAGTACCTTAAGGGAATCAACAAAGTCCAAGAGGGTAGCATCTTTCAAAAAAAGAGGTGTGCAAGAACAAGGGGGCACAATTTGAAGATAGGAGGGGGCAGCTCAGAGGTAATTTAAGGAAGTATTTTTTCACAGAGAGGGTTGTGGATGCATGAAATGGCCTTCCGGAGGAGGTTGTGGAGTCAAAAAGAGTGGTGGAATTCAAGCATGCATGGGACAGTCATAAGGCAATTCTAGGGGGGTGGGGGTAGGAAGAAGTAGGCTCCTGGTTAACTAGGATCTGCAGCTTATCCATTAGGTAGGGAAATGGGCAGACTGGGTGGGCCAAGCGGTCCTTATCTGCTGTCAAATTCTATGTTTCTATGGTTTCTAAACAGCAAAGACATTGGGAGACAAGTAAACATAATGGCAGATAAAGATTTTTCCTCAGTGAACAATGTGTTTGTCTCAATGGTGAAAGACAACAGACTGCAGGGTAGAGATGTGCAAGGCCACCACCCACACATGACTGATGCAGATCTGGACAAGCTTAAATCATCAAAAAGTGCTGTCCCCAAATACTCCAGCTGGACTAGTGAGAAAGGTGTGGCTGAACATTCAGCTGTATCTGGCTAGGCGAGGACGTGAAGGTGTTTGTGCACTGAAACCAGATTCCCTTGTCATTAAGTGTGATGAGAACAACATTGAGTACGTCTCATTAAGTTTCAATGAAGAGACAAAAAACCATAAGAACCCCAATTAGATGAATAAATAAAGACTGAGAGGATTCATTTCTGCTTGCCCTGGTGATCCATTATGTCGAGTACAGTTTTAAAAAATATATTACAAAGCTGCCTCAAAATCCACCGGGTTTCTCCTGCCACCCAAGGTGGCTGAAAGAAGATCAGTTTCAAATAGAGGAAGTGTGGTACACCAATGAGCCTATGGGCATCAACTGCCTCTCATAAATGATGCCACCGCTACCCACGGAAGCTGGACTTACTCATAGGTAAGACAATAATTCAAATAACATAAATTGATATTTTTTTTGTTTTTGTTGTTTTTCTGAATGGAAGTTGAAATGTGATAATGCACTTAATGATGATTTTTTTTTATTTCTTCTAGGTACACAAATCACAGTATCAAAAGCACTGTGTTACACCTACTGGCCGAAGGAGGTCTATCATCGAGGGAAATAATGTCTGTGACTGGTCACCGATGTGAAGGCAGTTTAAAAAGCTATTGGACAGCATCTCTCACAGACAGGAAAAGCTAGAGTAATATCCTTGCCAGAACAACAACAGAAACAGGAATAACCAATCAACAGATAACTGAGGATCACTCTGTAAATGAGCATATACAGGAGTCTAAATTTTGTGGCCACCCTGCAACAAACCCACCTGGGCCATCACCACAGAACGCAATCATGACTGAGGTAATGTTGCCAGCTGAGACTGAAATAGATGACATGGAAATTGTACTGGATTTGTACCCAGTAGAAGAAAATGCCCCACCGACCACCTGTACCATTATTCAAATCAACTGTCAGCAGTACCCCATATCTCTGAGAGTGACCAGTAGGGATGAACAAACTCTATGCCAGTTTCTGTAGCAACTGTCAGCAATGTAAATATGTGTAAAATTCAAAATGCCATGCCTGGAATACCTTTTGCACACCCTTATGATGTCCAACATTTTCAAAACTTGCCGGTACAGAGTAGCAGCTCAACGCTACAGCACAAGTACTGCTACTGGGAAATAGCTCCATTTGTGTCCGGTAACAGCAGCCACCACAGTGGCTCCTTTCCTCAATCAAGCAGCTCAGTGGGAGAAAAAATGTCAGCAGTGAACGAAATGGCACAATCACAGAGCACACCAGCTCATCGTTGTCCACCAGAACTGACCAAGAAGTCATTGGAAGCACAACCAAGGGATCACATGAATAATTCATGTCCCCAATTTACATGTGATGTCTTTATAGAAAATGAGCCCCAACCACCTCGGGGAACTCTCTATCAACCATTGTGAAGGGCTGGAAGATGTAATGTGGCAGTGTAACTCCGCAGCACGTCCTGCAAGTGCTGCAAATAACCATGGTGGCTTGCCAGTGAATTGGCATAATTTCACAATAAATGGCAATTTTCAAATACATAATTACTACAGATAGTGCTTAAAAGCCACATTTGAAAACCACAGTTGAAATCTAGGATAAATATGCACTGTAATATAATTTTGAATAATTACTATTCAATGGGATAATTTTTTCCTCCCATGGTATATGTGCTAAAGTGGCATTTTTATCACTTATTTAGTTTGTTTGTTTAAATAGCAATTAAATAGTTCAATAGTAGTATATTAATATATTTATAGTGCCATTTTAAAAGATTAATAGAACGCTTTCTTAAATATTACATGTTGTTAAATTTTTAACTGATAAATAAAATGTTTTATTTTGCTAAACCAGTTGTGATTTGTTTTTCCCCCTCTTATAAGCGCAATAATGCACTTCTGGGTGTGCATTTATTGGATGCTTTACTCACACCCCACCAGAGTTGAAGAGCACTCAACTGGCACCGCATGCCTCCACCCAGAGTGGGGTGTGTAGTAATTCACCGATAACCGCACACCCACTTGTGTATTATTGTTTACTTATCCACACAGTGCTTATGTCATCATCTGTTTATCCACACAGTGCTTATGGCATCAGCCATTTATCTATACAGTGCTTATGTCATTTAGAATGTTTGGCCTCAGTAGCGGTATTAACCATATTCAAATGTGAATAACTTTAAATCTAAAAATAATTAGCATGATACTGTAAGAATGAAAGTTGTTCAGCACAAAAATATCTACAAAATGAGTGGTGTTTCATTTATTGATACCTTTTGAATTTTTTTATAATTAGTAAAAAACAGCAGAAAATTTGATTTTTTTTTCTTACTTTTTTGACAAACAAATGTGAATAACTTTAAAATGAAAAATGATAGCATGGTAGAGTGAACATGAAAAAATGTTCAGCACAAAAATATCTACAAAACGAGTGATGTTTCATTTATAGATAACTTTTAGTTTTTTATAATTAGCAAAAAACAGCATACAATTCAGTTTTCTTTTCACTTTTTTGACAAATGTGAATAACTTTAAAAGGAAAAAGGCAGCATGGTACTATGAGCATGACATTTGTACAGCAAGAAGTTTTCTACAAAATTAATGGTGTTTTATTTAAAAGCAACCACTAGGCTAGGTGGACATACACTAGGAAAGTTAACTGAAAGTCCCAGAAATTATCATTTTAAAAAAAAGATAAACAATCAAAAGCAAATGTTCCTGCACTGACAGATAGCATCCCTATTGCATAAATGAAATATAAAATGGTGAGTTGTCAGATTAATGATTTATCTACCCTTGTGCTGTTTGACCTCAGACACCTCACTCATGGCTTACACCACTCATGAGGTTACCCGAGGTCAAACAGCACTTGTGTAGATAAATCATTTACCTGACAGGTCACCATTCTGTATCCCTTATTTATCCACATTGTGCCAATGTCACCAGAGTGAGTATATCTTCACTGCAGCCTGCATTCTAAATGAAACTGCTTCTGAAAGCAGTTTCTCTTTCTCACTGAAGCCTGCAACTCACTCAATTAGCATTGCAACAGACACTCACCTGTGTCCCACTGTGTTTCTCAGACTCCCAGTCAATTCAGAAAAACTCACACACACTCACACCACACACAGAAAGGGCAGAAAACACACAGAAACAGAAACAGAATAAGAACACAGGAAAAAATGTTTCTAAAGTTCCTACCCCCATGGTATAAACTGCACACATGGGCCCCAATTCTAGAAAAGTTATGCCTGGCATAACAGCACTTGCGTGAAGTAGAATGGTGCAAGTAGCAACTTACACCAGCAGTTGTGACATGCATGATTCTACAAAGAGGCTTGCGACATGTCGCAGGCCACTTGCGCTGAAGAGCTGTTACACCGGCAGTTGCACCATAAACCCCCTGTGACATGGTGCTAGAGGGTTTATGGCAGCAATTGTGCCCCATTCCAGAAGGGCAGCAACAAAGTCCCCAATGTCAGGATTCTACAAGAACCCTTGGAGGAGAACCGGCATTTAGCTGGTGTAACTTACATACATCCTCTGAGGGTCCTCTGGAACCCGGTCCATGTGTCCTTTCCCACATGCCCAGACCACCGCTGTTGGTGCCCCAGTGGGCATCTCACACCACCACCCCCATCCCCGTACTGTACATGCCCCCCGTACTCCCACACAGTAACAGCCCTACAGGGCTACCCACAACCCCTGCCCCAGAAGCCTCCAGTAAGAGCCCCACAGGGCTGGCCACACCAACTTTCCCCCTAATCCACCATAGATTTGCCCCCCAGGGTGGCACAGTCAGCCCCTCCACCTGAGCCCCATCCCCGAGTTGCCCACCACAAATGTGGCATACACCCACACAAGCCCCGGTAGTCTAGTGGCCTCCCACCCCACCACCCAGCCATGCTAGTCCACCCAGAACCAACTGCCTGTCCCCAGCCAGTGACTGGCACAGCCCACCTCTCATCTCCATGGCCAGCTGCTGACTGAGTACTGTAGGAGTGCTAATGTGCCAGTCGCCAGCTGGGGATGGATGGGGGGTGCTGGATGGACTGGCATGGCTGGGTGGGGAAGTGGCAGGTGACTCAGGATTGGGGCATGGGTGGGGGGTTGACTGCCTGACCCAGTGGAAAGTCTGTGGTGGATTCAGGGGTAGTTCAGGTGTGGCCAGCGCTGCGGGGCACTTACTGGAGGCTTCAGGGGCTGGGGGTGTGAGCAGCTCTGCAGGGCTCAAATTGTACACTTTGGGGCCATGGGGTGGGAGAAGCCCTGTTGGGCTCTATTTGTACACTTCGGGAGGGCCAGGAGGGGGTGTGGGCAGCCCTGCGGGGCACCTGGTGGCTTGCTGGGCATGGGGGGCACTTGCAACCTGAGGTTGCGGCTTGCGACATGCTTTCCAGGTATGACCTCGGTTCAGCATACCTGGCTGCATGTCACAAGTCATAGGACTTAGCTGTGGAGACCCTGCCCCTTCTAGAATAGGGCACAGGGTCAATGTCGCAGTTGCAGTTAAGCAGAAGTCGCGTTTGCCTGCGACTTTCACCAACCTTGTAGAATCGGGCCCATGATGTGCAGATGCGTGGGATATGGAAAATATTCTCAGTCCTGCAGAGTGAGCTGTGCATTCTAACTCAAGCCTTCTGCACTCATGAGAATCCACAGCTCATTCTCTGGAGGAGTGAGAATATTTTCCATATCCCACTCCATATACAGTATATATATATATATATATATATTCATTCTATGCAACAACTTTATTAATGCATCAGTTAGGGTTCTTCTACAGTGAAAAGTGAGGAAATTCAATTTAGGGTTCCCACCCCTTACCCCACCCCAACCCCCCTAACCAATAGGCATCGGGGTGTGCGTTGGGGTAGTCGGCTACTCTCACCCATCCCATGTGTAAACAAGCTGAGGTGGTGCAGTGTAGGAGAATGGAGTGAGAGTTAGGGCCAACAACCCCAACGCACACCCCGATGCCTGTTGGTGGGGGTGGGGTGGGGTGCAATGGGTGGGAACCCTAAAATCGAATTTCCTCACTTTTTCACTGTAGAAGAACCCTAACTGATGCATTAACAATGTTTTTTCATAGAATTTCCTTACTTTTTAAGAAAGAATAGAAAAGTAGAAAGTTGCTCAAGTTGGTGGGAGCGCGTGGCCTGCTCCCACCAACTTGTAAGTGTCGGGCCACATTACACACCTAATGACTAAAAAGTACATTGACAGCAGTAAAGGCAGCCACCAAACAAATATCAATCTAGTAGAACAATAGAAAACACTGTCCACAAATAATATCTCGAAAAAAATATTGTCCGACCCATGAACACTGCTATTAACATCTATAGGACATGCAGTCAACACCCTCCAAATTTCATGTAAAAAGACCAAACCATGTCCAAGATATAACATGTCAAAATATGACATTTTAATTCATCAGAGTGGCACAGTTCCACACCTGTTGACATTTAACACACACAATGACTGAAAACTACATCCATGACACTAAGGCTAGGCACCCTATCAATTTCAAGCCACCAGCACAATCCAAAACACTGTCTGCAATACATAAAGTGCATCATGCAATATTTCCACAAAAATTTTTTTTCCCTGACACATATATACCAGAATTCACATCTACAGGGCATACCGTAAACACCCTCCAAATTTCAAGTAAAAAGACCAAACCGTTTCCGAGATATTCAATGTTAAAGATTGGAAAAATTTCCCTATCTATTCCATTATAAAAAATCTGGCCATCTTGTCCCCACCTTGTGATCAAAGATGGTGATCAAAGAATATCATGATCAAAGAATTTGCAAGCTCATGATCAAAGAATTTGCAGGCTCACGAACAAAGAATAAAAAATGCTATAAAAACAATTGAAGTAATTGTGGTAAACCACCACCATGGTTCTACAGAACGGAGCCCCCTGAGCAAAACTCACCCTCATTTGACTTCCTAGGACACCCCTGGGCTGAGAAAATTGATTTTTTAATCTGGCTATCTCATCCCTCACTTGCGATCCACGATCATGATCAAAGAATCTCGTAATCAAAGAATTTGCAGGCCCACGATCAAAGAAATTGCACATTGGTGAACAAAGAGCAAGGGGTGAGATGGCCAGATTAAAAAAACAATTTTCTCAGCCCAGGGGTGCCCTAGGAAGTCAAATGAGGGTGGGTTTTGCTCAGGGGCTTCATTCTGCCCGATCTGAATAAAATCAATAATGTTTTCAATATCCCTGATAGTCTAGCAGCCTCCCCATGTGCATAAAAAAATTATGTTCTGCATATCCCTGGTCTAGCACCCCCCATCTGTATGAAATTGATTGTGTTCTGTATATCCCTGGCAGTCTTGTGGCCCCCCCAATGTGCATTAAATTAATAATGGTCTTCGTATCCCTGGTAGTCTAGCAGCCCCCCGATCTGTTTAAAATTAATATTGTTGCCCATATCCCTGGTAATACATTACGATCTCCAATTCCTGGTAGTCTAGTGGCCCCCCACCCCCATTCCTAGCCATACCAGCCCACCCAGCACCAAGTCCACCCTTCCTCAGTGGTGACTGGCACAGCCCACCTCTCACCTCCACAGCCAGCCACCGACTGTGTGTATTAGCAATGCTAATACAAAGAGGCACTCAGAAATTATTTATGAGCACCTCTTGCATTAGCTCTGCTAATACGCATAGTTGACAGCTGGCTGTGGAGGTGGAGTTGGGCTGTGCCAGTCACCGGCTGGGGAAGGGTGGGGGTGCTGGGTGGGCTTACACGGCTGGGATGGGGGTGGGGGCCACTAGACTACCTGGAATTGGAGATCATAATGTATTTTATAATGATCTGGGGGCCCACTAGACTACCAGGGATATGGGCAACAATATTAATTTTATACAGATCAGGGGGGCAGCTAGACTACCAGGGATACAAAGTCCATTATTAACTTAAGGCACATTGAGGGGGCTGCTAGACTGCCAGGGATATACAGAACACTATCAATTTTATACAGATGGGGGAGCCACTAGACTACCACAGATAAGGAGAACATTATTTTTTTTGTACTGATCGGGGGACTGCTAGACTGCCAGGGCTATACAAAACATTATTTATTGGACACACATTGGGTGGGGGACGTTAGACTACCAGGGGTATGGACAACATTATTTGTTGGATGCACATTGGGGAGGCCTCTAGACTACCAGGGATATGCAGAACATTACTTTTTTATGCACATGGGGGGCCGCTAGACTGCCAGGGATATTGAAAACTTAATTGATTTTATTCAGATTGGGCAGAACGAAGACCCCTGAGCAAAACCCATCCTCATTTAACTTCCTAGGGCACCCCTGGGCTGAGAAAATTGATTTTCAAATCTGGCCATCTCGTCCCTCGCTCACGATGCACGATCGCGATCAAAGAACCTCGTGATCAAAGAATTTGCAGGCTGACAATCAAAGATCTTTAGCGAGCTGTGAATTAAGATTTTCAAAGCTCATTACTATTTTTTGACCAAGTTGCATGAAACCAAAGGCATGGCTGGATAGATCAGAGTCCCCTGAGTAAAACCCATCCAAGTTTTACTTCAGAAGTGACCCGCGGAGCTGAGATATTTGTGTTTTTCTGATAGGAAATTTAAAAACAAGATGGTGGACCTCATGATTGGGGATGTGCGAAAATTAATTTCTGCAAGCGGAATTTTGGCGAAAGTGCGAATTTCACTTCCGCCAAAGTCCAGAAATCATTTTCGGAACTTTCATGGAAATTCTGCCTTAAAACTCTGGAAAAAATATAAGAAACTGCGGGATAATTTATTAAACTGCTGAAAAGAAATCTGCAGAAAGGATCACTGCCAGTGGTCATTTCTTAGGCTTTTTTTTAAACTGCAGTTTAACTCATCAATCCACCCCCCACTGATCAGAGGTCCCAGTAAAGACCTCCAATCCCTTCCTTGGACCCTCATGGTTTCTAGTGCCCCCCCACCCTCCGATCATGGCTCCCAAAACATTTTATTTCCCTGATGTCTAGAAGACCCCCTCCTTATCCTGGATTCCTTAGTCCACAAATAAACAGCCAGCAGTTCACCAACTCATCCCCCACTAGTCCCAGAATTCCCTGGTGTCTAGTGGACCTCCCCATCCCAGATCCCTTATGAAAAAAATAATCTAAATTCCCTGGTGTCTATTAGACTCCCACAAACACCACCCTGACAGTTCATCTGCCACCACCCAACTCCCCCCCACCCTGCCCCTGAGAAGGCCACCAGCACAGCACTCCTCTCTCCTCCACTACCAGTGGCCTACTAAATTGTCAGTGAATAACCTCGTGGTTGTACAAGCAGGCACTCATTCACTGACAGTGCATTAAAGCAGCAGTACTACAAAGAAAAATGTGCTTTTTTGACAGTTTATTCCTTGTGCCCTGCTAATCATATACCTGGTACTCTTTCTCGCCGGCATTGTACTGTTGCTGAGTAATTTGCTCAGTTATTCTCTGCTTTTGCTTACATTTCTGCCACTAAGCATGTTGCACTGGAATCCTCTGCTGCCAACTGCACATGTGTATGACTTGCAGGGACATCGGGAATGGTCAGCAGAGGGTCTCTCTGCTGTTGTCAAAAGACGTGATGTAACCTGTAGAAAAAGCACAGCTGAAAATTAGTCAGCCGCCATATTTGCTGTAGCACTACAACAATTTAAATAAATTGCAAATATCTAAAAAACTAAAGATGACTGAAAAAAACATTTACAGGTATGGAAACTGGAACTTTGGCAGCATGCTTACAGCCAAAAAACGGAATTTTGATAGCTCACTTCCTGATTTCATAGTACTGCTGCTTTAAACTGTGGACAGAATAAATTCTGCAGTTTATATGCATTTTTCAGCAGTTCACAAAAAAAGGAATGCAGAACTCGGTGAAAATCCATGGAAAATCCTACTTTCGCCAATGGCGAAAGTTCTGCAATTTCAGTGAAATTTTGGAAATTTTGCGGAAGTTCCGCGAAAACGGAATTCACAACTTTCTCCCACCTCTGCTCGCGATCAAAGAATTTTTAAAATTCTTGGGGGCAAAGATTCTGGACCCACAAGCCTGCAAACTGTTTGATCGCCAGGCAGACCAGATGGCCAGAACCCCATTCTTTGTTCGCAAAACATACATAGAAATTTTCCCATTGACTTATAATGGGAACTTAAAAGTGGCATAACTTTTGAATGCCTTAATATTTTTCACCAAATGAAAAGCGGCATGTTCAGCCACCAAAAATCTTTCAGACGAGCCATCTCACAAAGTGGCACGCCACACAACGGCCGTGCAGGCCCATGTCCAAAATACCAAAAGCTGCCTCCAAAAAATGGATAATTTTGCATTTTTCAGCATTTTCATATGTAAAGACCATAAGTTTGACCAAAACGCAATTTGGCAAATCAAGAGATCTACTATGCTCCAACTTGCATACCAAATTTCAGGTAAATCCGTTTAACGGGTCTAAAGTTATTAACATGCAAAATTTTGAGTTCAACATAGAAGTGACAAACTGAACCCTAACTATAGTGGCGCCACTGTGCCACTATAATATATGTATATATCTATATATATATATATATATATATATATATATATATATATTAGAGGCAAAAACTCCGTTTAATGCATTAGTTAAGGTTGTTTTCACAGCGACAAAGTAGAAATTCGCTGTTAGGGTTGAAAACCCCTTTGAGACCCCGACCCCTCCCAACTGGCATTGGGGTGCGCATTAGGATCGTCAGCCTAACTCTCACCCATGACATGTGTAAAGCAGCAGAAGTATAGGAGAATGGGGTGAGAGTTAGGACCCACAATCCCAATCGCACCCCAATGCGGTTGGGGGTCAAGGGGTTTTCAACCTAACAGTGAATTCTCACTTTTGTCGCTGTGGAACAACCCTAACTAATGCATTAAACTGAGTTTTTGCCTCTAATTCCCTTCTTTTGAGAATGATAACAGAAATAGTGAATGTAATGCAGCGGCGGGCCTTAGTCCAAAGGCATACTAACAGGGACAGCAACGCAAACAGAAATGCTAACAGTGGCGCACATGGTAACGCAAGCACGAATGAGAACAGAAAGGGTAACGCACATGGTGGCGTAAACGGGAATGGTCTGCCACGTGATGTGTTGTCACATAGTGACATGATGCCTGCAAACAGAAATGTCAATGGGCATGGTGATGTAAAGTGAAACAGTAAGATAAACAGTACTGTAGACAGAAATGGCAAAAAATAACAGAAACGCAAGCGCAAGTGAAAACTCAAAGGATAACGCACATGGTGGCGCAGACGTCAATGGTAAGTGAAATGGGTATGGATCCGCAAGCAGAAAGGGTAACAGTAACAGTAATGTAAGCGCACAGGCTGGTTTTCCCCAAAACCTGCATTGAGAAAGACAGTGAGTACAAATAATGTATGCAAAATAATGAGTATCGGCGCAGAAAATTAGATCTTGGAATACTAAATACATTATATCTCAGGAACCGTACGACGTAGAAAAAAAATTTAAAAGTCATATTATTTACAACTGTCCTGGCTAATTTAAATCTTAGGCCCATTAAGGGGCTAAGAAGTTTTCCGACCAAAAGTCTGTATCTCGCACCGTTTCCGAGATACGGGCCCTGAAAGGCATGGCAAACGCCGTAATGTTATCCTATGGAAAAAAAAGGAAAGTTTGGAGCACCATAACTTTGCCTCCCTGTAATGTTTTTTCACCAAACGACTGAAAGACATATCTGTGCTCTGTTGGCTGTCTTCCCTCCAAATTTCAGGAAAAAAGACCAAACCGTTATTTTGCAGCAGGGCTCCAAATGATTTCTGTTAAGTGTCAGGCGCCGTAATGTTATCCTATGGGAAAAACCGTCAGTTTTGGAGAGCCATAAGTTTTCCGCCATGTGATATTTTTTCACCAAACTACTGAAAGGCACATCTGTGTACTATTGGCTGTCTTCCCTCCAAATTTCAGGAAAAAAGACCAAACCATTATTTTGCAGCAGGGTGCCCAAGGATTCCTATAATGCTACGGGCACCGTAATGTTATCCTATGGGAAAAACTGTCAACTTTGGAGTGCCATAACTTTGCCGCCATGTAATATTTTTTCAATACAACACTACAAGGCACATCTGTGAGATGTCAGCTGCGTTCCCTCCAAATTTCATCCCAAAACTCCTAACGGTTATTTTGCAGTGCACTGCCAAAGAATTGCTGTCATTTTCCCACAGACTAGAAAATTACTGTCGCAATTTGCGAAAGCTTTCATAAAAAAGTTCGACACTATCGTGAGCATGAAAGTAATTTGCGAAAGTACTTTTTCCAGAAATTTGAAAAACATATTTTTGGGGTGTTTTACCCCAAAATAAAGACATGGCTAGCATCCTCAGGGCCCGACTAGGTGAATACAAAAAGAATTACGTTGCTAGAGGGTCTCAAATTTAAATGCCAACCATTTTCTGATCACCAACTGAAAACAAAATGGCGGATTCGAAAGTAACAGGCCCATTCTTGAGTAAAGTGCATTTGCGACACTGTCGAACTTTTTGTTAACTTTCCCATTGACTTATAATGAAACTGTTTTTGAATAACTTTTGAACCGTTTAATATTTTTCACGAATCTTCAAAAGGCACATCGGGCACCCCAGCTGCACGTTCCACAGAATTCCGGGCTGATCCGCCAAACCGTCTGACCTGTAGGTGCGACCATAAATTCAGAAAAGGTGAACGCCATGACAGATCACATTTAATAACTCGCAGCCGTATATCTGACCAGTACAAAACTTGGCAGATCCCAAGGCCTATGGTTCTTGATCATAAATTCCAAATTTCAGGCAAATCCATCAAACAGTTGCAAAGTTATCAAGGTGCAAAGTTTCGGGGTTTAACATAGAAATGGCTCCTCTACCATAATATATATATATATATATATATATATGTATATAAAATTGCATAGGCACCTTAGCTTATGAACTGAATTAAGCACTGCAGCACTTTCAACTCATTATGTGCGCACAATGCACTTGATTTCAAAACAAATGCACTTTATTCAACCAGCTGCTTTCACACTTAAAGGCGCTTTATATCTCTTGGCATTAAATGCCATAAATGCACCATATTTCATTCCTGTCAGCTGACCTTAGCCTTGTGCATTATTTTGAGACATTCTTAGTGAGGGATGGAAATGTGGAATTTAGAAATAAAAGTAGTAGGAAAAAAGATTTAGTGAGAAAATAGACAAGACTGATGCAGGTGGCCAGCCCATGCCAGTGGCAGAAAAAGGTAAAGTATAGCATAGGGAGATCCTATTGTACAACAGATTTCAGTAGAAAAAAGGAGAAGATAGGGAAGGCATCCCTCCACTGGGGCAATTGGACTGGCAGAAAGAGTGTCACCTTGCTTTGAACATCTCCCTGCTTTCCATTTGCATGGTGACCCATAGAAACATAGAATTTGATGGCAGATAAGGACTGCCTGGCCTACCCAGTCTGCTCATTTTTTTCTGCCTATATTGTCACCATGGACTCTACTTGAGCTGTGCCCCTTCCCTTTATTTTATTTACACTAAGAAATGCATATATATTATCCATGCAGTCTTGAATGCCACCACTGTTTGCACCCCCACCATCTCTGCTGGATGACTGTTCCAGGCTTCTACCACTCTTTCGGTGAAGGAATACTTCCTCACATCTCTGTTGAATTTATTCTCCTGTTCTAGTGCCTCTTTTTCTTTGAAAATTACTCCCCTTCTGCACCCTATTTATCTCCTTTAGGTATTTAATGGTCTCTATCATATCTCTTCTCCCTCCTCTATTCCAGGGTATACATACTGATGTCATTCAGTCTCTCCTTGTAGGGCTTCTGACACAGACCCTGCACCATTATAGTTGCCCTCTTCTGGAGAGCCTCCACCCTATCTTCTTCCTGAGATGTGGTTTTCAGAACTGGACACAGTACTCCAGTTGGGGTCACACCAGTGATCTATGCAGTGGCAACACCATCTCCCTCCATCTTTTGGTGATATCCCTCCCTATGCATCCCAGCATCACACTGGCCCTACCAACTGCCTTGTCACCCTGTTTAACCAACTTGAGATCATCAGATATGATTACCCCAGGTTTCTTTCCTGTGTGGTGACCTTCGGTACCTCTTTTTGTTCTCGGCACAGGGATCCGGTTTCCTGTACTGCTTACCACTCCCCCCATCTCCAGGCTTCTCCTCCCGGATGGGGCTACCAGGCAGGTGACCCTTCCATGGAAACTCATGTCACAAAGCCCTGGCTTGCCCCCCAGGATGGTGTCATGGGAGCAGGACCCCCCCCCTCAGTAGACTTTGGTCTGTGAGGGGAGTGGCAACGGAGACAGGGCCATCATTAGTGTCTGGAGACATTTTCTGAAAGTTTTTTCCCCCCCTGGTGGCAGAGACATGCAATGATACCAGTGTTCACCCTGCCTCTGTTGCATGTGGTGCCAGCTGCATGGGACCCCTAGCCTGTTCCAGGGGTCCTCATTGCACTGGATGCTCTTTCCCCATCCCCCTGGAGAAGCAGAGCAGTCCATAGGATGTTCAATCCTTCTCCCCCTGGCTGGCCCTCCAGCTCCTAATTCCATCCCCAAACCTGGGATGTCAGGGCCACAGATGGATGCCTTGCCACTGTGCCAGCAGGCCAACCTGACCATCAGTACCTCTTTTACCATTTTGTACTCTGCTTCTTGGTTTCCGTGCCCTAAGTGTATGATTTTGCCATTTTGTGCATTGAAACATAGCTGCCATGCCCTCTACCACTTCTCAAGTTTTCTCTGGTCTCTTCACATTCTTTTCAACCCCTCTGGAGTGTCCACCCTATTGCAGATTTTGGTGACATCCACAAAAGAGGCAGACCTTCCCTTCCAGCTCATCTGCAATGCCACTTATAAAGACATTAAAGGGGACTGATCCCAGTGCAGTGCCCTGAGGTATCCTACTGGTCATTCCCCCTTCTCTGGAATGAACCCTGTTTAAAACAACCCTGTGTCACCTATCCCTTAGCCAACTTCTTTCAGAGGTTACCGCCTTAGGATCCACCCTGAAGCTGCCCAGATTCCTTATGAGTCTCCTATGTGGAAAAGTGTTGAAAGCTTTATTAAAATATAATTATGTCACATCCACTGCCCCACCCTGATCTAATTCCCTGTTCAACCAGCCAAAGAATTCTATCAGGTTTGTCTGAAAAGACCTACTTACTGTGAATATATGCTTCCTCTGGTCTTGTAACCTCCTGGGTTCAAGATACTGCACAATCCTTCCTTTAGCAGTGACTCCATTAACTTCCCAACCACTAATGTCAGGCTGACAGGCCTCTGCTTCCCAGCCTCCTCCTTGCTAAAACGTTTATGAAACAGGACTACATCTGTCCTCCCCCAAGTCCTCTGGAACCTCTGCTGTTTCCAGTGAGTTGTTGTGACCCCACCCCATCCCCTGCAAGTGTACAATGTCAATAATAAGTATCTCATCGACACTGTAGAAGACAGCATTGTATCTATATCCTGCTTTATCTCTGTATATAACGTTCATTGACACTGTAGATGACTGCATTGTATTTATGTCCAGCTGTGTGTGTATAATGTTTCAGTGCTTATCGATGTATCATACTCTGTGTTGTCTCTCTTAACCCCTCACCGCAGGATGCTTCTGGAATTGAGCAGTAGCCTACTCAGCATGCCTTCCTGGCAAATCTTTTAAATAAATTAATAACAGTACAGGGAAAAGCTTGTGATCCTATTGTGCATTATGCAAGTTAGGGTTTGGCCCTACGTGATCACTGAGACACCCTTAGCAGCATCGCCTTGCAACTGTTTATGGGGCCACATGCAGCATGTCTAGTACAGGGTGTGGTGGATCAATTTCCTTTAAGGACAGTTTGGATATTATAAACTATCTTTGTACCCAAAACATAGACTGATGTATCTGTATCCTGGAGCCAGGCTATGTTAACTGGATAGATTTGGATCCTGCACTGTCAAAGTCATGGCATTCTGACAGACTGGATAAGATTTACCACACAACCATCATTTACAGTCCAGGGGCAGCAAACTCCAAATCTTGGAGAGGCTTTGAGGGCATGCAGCCCACAAACATTATAGACTATTTGGGCTTTAATGTGATAAGAAACTTAAAATGATTTATTCAGTGGCCACGTACAGTAAACTGTGATGTTTTGGTGTTGGCCTGCCACAGAACCTTTACCTTCCTTGTAGACTGCCTTACCCATATGGTTCTTCTGCAATAATCACCTTCTGGTACTGAATGAACGGAGTTGGACCCATAAAATAATAAACAAATTTAGTTTATTCAAACACATAAGTAGGAGCATCTGTTCAGCATGAGGTACAATGCAGAACTGACTGTGGAACAGAAAATAGGGGTTTCCAGTCCCCTGCAAGAAATAATTAGCATAACAATCCCATACCATATGCTCAAGTTACACATTATGTTCCAGTTAAAGGGTCGGCAACTATTCTTCAGCCCCATGCTTAACTTGTACTCCACATCACCCCAGGACAGAAAATGTGAGTACCACTCAAACAAAAGCAAGAGCATGGCATTTAGACAAGAATAAGAATTTGCAACTTTTTAAACATTAAAATAAATATTGACCAGCATCTTTGAGCATTTTTGAGGAACCTTTGATTGTTTGACTGCTCGTTTGTTGATTGTGCTGCTGCTTTTTTTATTTTTCTTTTGTCTCCCAGATGTGCTGTGTGTTATTTTGTTTAAGATGTTCTTGATTTGTATATGTACTGTGCCCTGCTTGAGCATCTGTGGCTCCAGTTTTATTTTATTTTTTCATTTGATCCCTTATCTGTATATTGTATTGCCCTGTTTATTGTGCTTCATTTTTGTTTTATTCTCTCTTTGTAGTTGCCCCGATTCCTTATGCCTCCCGGCTGTGCTCATTTTATTTTATTTACTTTGTGTTGAGTGGGCTGCAGTCCAATGCAGCTGTTTGAGAGGGCAGATGATCACTCCATACGGCTGCAGGAGTGAGAGTGAAGCTGCCATTGTGAGGGCTTGTGGAGCAGCGCTGTAGTGTGTCCCCACCTGAGGGGAATTGCAGGAGGCAGGGCCAATTGGGAGCAGATCTCTTCATGATGCTACTGGTGCAAGAAGGAATTGCAGTGGTACAGGAAGAGCTCAGATGAGAGGGAAGGCAGAGTAGCACCATAAATGTCATTGGGAGCAGTGTGAGCTGCAAGGTAGGAGGCAGAAGGGCCAAGGCATCTGAGTTGTGCCACTGATTTAGGCACGAGTTACAGCTGTTATATTGGGGAGGCTTCTGTGCTGTAGGTTGGAGCTGGAGGGCTCTAGCACTCCATTCGGGGGGGGGGCATAGAAAGAGGTAGCCATTACAGAGGTTGGCTGGAAAAATATTTGTTCCCATTTTGTTTTAGCTGCGATCCCCCATGGTGTAGGCACTGTGGCTGCAGTTGTGAAGGAGATTGGTTGGCAAATGGAGGAATTCTGAAGGAAGCCTTGCCATGAGGTATGAGCTGGGGGGGTACAGTAGCAGCTCCCTGAGGTGCAGTTCACAGAATTTGGCACAGGGCTACAGGTTGCTGTATAAGCAAGAGACATTTCCTTTATTGTTTTTTCCTTTTGTAGCCAAGGCTGTGGTGCAAATAACATTAAAGCAACAGTGTCCTACATTTAGTTTATATATATATATATATATATATATATAATCTTGAGGTGGATTGCAAGAGGATATATTGAGCTAGATGCAGTTCAGTTTTACTTTTACAGTTCAGTGTTACTTTTCCTCTCTGCTGCCAGGATTGTATGATACTCAGCATGCAAACAGTGCAGGCACACTTGGGAGATGACTCTGGGGTACCCAGTGATGCAGACAAGCGAGATGGCGGTCTGAGCAGAAGAAGGGCTGCATTCTCCACCATGTGTGTTGTTTTGGTGTTGGTCTGCCATGGGACCCTTACCTTCCTTGTAGATTGCCTTTCCCATCTGGTTCTTCTGCAATAATCTCCTTCTGGTACCAAATGAATGGAGTCAGATGCACGAAATAATAAACAAATTTAGTTTATTCAAGCACATACACAGGAGCGTCTGTTCAGCACGAGGTACAACTCAGAACTGACTGAGGAACAGGAAATAGAGATTTCCAAGCCCCTGCAGGAAACAATTAGTATAACAACCTCATACCATAGGCTCAAGTTGCACATTATGTTCCAGTTAAAGGGGCGGCAGCTATTCTTGAGGGGATCCCTACATTTGCCTGACTCTTAAAAGCTTGACAATCATTTGCTGTCTCCAGAATCTGGACTCAGTTAAAATCCTGCTGCTCTATTGACCAAATGCAGAAATCCAGACATCAGTTTTCCTGCTGTATATTTAGAGTCGGGCAAACGTGCACACCATGCACTCAAACAAATTACCGTATAGCCTTTTTCTCTGACTTTAGTCGTACCCAGTTTCCCAATCCCATTTAAAATACCTGTCCATCTGGCCGCTGATTTCTCTGACTTTCTCCAACTTTAGTCAGAACAGTTTAGAACAGTAAATGGTTTAAAGACTTACAGTTTACCTGTCCGTCGGGCCTCTGATTTCACTAGGGCTAATAAGTTTTCTCCGAGTTTAGTCATGCTGCATAAGTAGGCTTTAAAGATTTAAAGTTTCTCCACCTGCTGTCTCGCTGGAGAGTCAGCCTGAAACCATGCAGTTATGTGTCTCCAGTGAGTCAAACTCTCTTTTTAAACACTGCCTGCATCAAGAGTGAGAATTACCGTATAGCCGTTTTCTCCGACTTTAGTCGTATACAGTTTCCCAATCCCATTTAAAATACCTGTCCGTCTGGTCTCTGATTTCTCCAGCTTTCTCCGACATTAGTCAGAACAGTTTTGAACAGCAAATTGTTTAAAGGTATATAGTTTACCTGTCCATCTGGCCTCTGATTTCACTAGGGCTGCTACGATTTCTTTGAGTTTAGTCATACTGCATACAGTGAATAGGCTTTAAAGATTTAATGTTTCACCTCCTTCTGTCTTGCTAGGGAGTCAGCCTAAATCCACAAAGTTAGTTGTCTCTGGTGAGTCAAACTCTCTTTTTAAACATTGCCTGTGTAAAGAATGAGAATTCCCTGGAAATGTTTAATGATTACACAGTCAAAGTGGTTCAGTCTTCCATTAAAGATTTAAAGTTTGACATCCTGCTCTCTCGCTGGTGGATGTTGTGGTTAGTTGGAGGACTCAATTCACAGTCGAGCAGCAGGCATGGTAGATGACACACAAAGCAGTACACTGAATTTAAGTACCATTTTCCTGTACCCACGAGTCGGTCTTTTTTAATTCGGGATTACAAGTCAGTAATGTAAGCATTGGTACTTTGACTCAGTCGGGAAATCGGAGTCAGGATGTTGAGCATCAGTGTTTTAAGAGTTGGACAAACATACCCATTCTTCAGCCCCATGCTTAACTTGTACTCCACAAAACCATGCTTGTTGCATAAGAAAGTAATGTTGCATGACAGAGTATGCATTTGTGCTCCAATCCCTTACAGAAATACGTGTGTGCTGTGTACATGCAGAATGCATGCCACATGCTTAGTTGTGCAATGTCTGCATGCAGTTCGCATACACAAAATGATCCTAAGTGAACCAGGTCTAAAAAGCAAATCAGGTTCACATGCTGCAAGCTTGACATGTGTGCAGCAGGTAAGCTTGTGTGAACACTTTCTAAAAATTACATCAGGCTCGCATGCTGAATGCTTGACATGAGTGCAGCAGTTAAGCTGGTGTGAACATCATTTAAGCATCACATCTGGTTCACATGCTGCATGCTTGCCACATGTTCAGCAGCTAAGCTGGTGGAATTCTCATCTAAAAAAACACATCAGTTTTTATTTCTTATACTACTGCTAACAATTAGAGTCATTAAAATATATTTTTATTTGAATTCCCATGAAAATCAAGTAAACTCATTAATTCTAATCCTTTTGCAAATTATTTAATGGCTTTTGATTTTTGTCGAAAAATCACCTTTAATTTGTATTGGTTGCTTACTACATTAAATGCCTGGGATATAGCCAGTGAACATCCCCCATTCTAGATGTATGAAAAGGGGCCTCTGTGTTTTGAAGCCTATAATTTTTGCTTTGGGCCATGCAAATCCCTTATGCATATTTAATGCTACAAATGTGTTTCTCTGTGACTGTTTCATTTCACTTACTTTCCCGTTGTCATTCTGTATTGAGCATATACTGTATGCTGTGGCCATGCTCAGCACTCTTTGTGCTGAGTAGGGTCTTGGAAACATGCACCATACCTCACATTTTGTCACTGCAATGAGGGACATAGACACTCAAAATGAGGAACAATGAGGGAAACATCATGAAATATGAAGATACAGTACCTCAAAACACAATGGAAACCATTGCATTAGCACCTGAGAATGAATTTCTACCATTAGACAGGGGTGCCATTTAGGTAGGCAGTCCCCCCATATTTGTGCATAGGTTATTCTTATGGTGTGGCAATACTGGCATTAAATTTGGATTTAATCTGTTGCACAAAAGTACCCACTTGGCCTGTGTGTAGTCACACTACAGGTACTGTCCAGACTCAATTGTGTCTGTATTGTGTTGTCCACTCTTTCCACCTATTAGTGGTGGCACAATCACATGTGATGTGGAGGAGCTCCAGAAAAGAAAGAGCGCATGAGTCTTACAAGTGTGACACTGTTTTTCCCACCACAGAGAAGACAGACTGCACAATACAGCTTGGAAGAGTCAGTGAGCACTGAACTCTCAATAGCAGTGTTGTGGCAGCATATTTTTGTTGGTCTACTCTTAGTGAGACTCTGTCTTCTTTGGTGGCTGAAGGGGCAGAGTGTAAGCTTGAAACTAACTCTAGACTAGGCTACCTACTTACTCTACTAGGCTTGCCTTGCAAAAAAAACAGCACAGACCCCACAGCAGCAAGCTAGGCCAGCTGCAGTGGTGACAGCAGTGTAGGTGGCCTTCATAGGCCTTGATCAGTGCAGTGCAGCAGCAGCCACAGCAGTAACCAAGCAAGAATCAAGAAGCAAGCAACCCAGGTTGCGTGGATTCGGTTGGTGAGGTGACTTGGTTGTGGACCATGTTGGGGACCTGTGATGGTCAGTTCTAGCATCCAGCTTCTGGTGGGAGGACAGCAGGAAGCAGACTGAAAACTAGGCTGGTGGCACACTGCACCAGGCTGCAGGTTCTGGCCAGGTAAGTAAAAATTTAATAATGTTTTTCACAGGGGTATTGGGAAAGGAGGAAGGACTAAAATATTGATGTGTTTTTCATGTTTCTTTACCTTTGGGTTGCTTTATGACCCATAGGGGATGGGTATTGAATGGAATGGAGTCGGGGACAAAAATCGGGACAACGTTATTTTGGGGGGGGCATAATTTCAGCCAGGAAAAAACTGGTTAGTAACTCAGTGGATTTAAGCCCAAATCTGAAGCAATGCTCCTGAGTATAGTCAGATGAATCTTATACATTTTAATTTTTCCTGATTTGCATGTCACTTTTCAGTCAAAACAAATCTTGCATTCATGGACAGTTGAGCAGTATGGTATGCACAGACTGTTGGAGCCCCACTATAGTCAGACTTATGCGCCCCCCCAAGTGAAGCTGCCATCCACATCCCTACGTTCAGGCACATTGTGACAAAATGCAAAGGAGACTGCAGGGTTGTACACCATTGAAATGAATTGGGGTATTTTGTATTATTATTTTATACATTGTTGATGAAGAGTTGGAGATAAATGAAGGCCACCACTTGACTAACAAGGGCCTTGTTAGTAGAACAGTGGCCTTCATTATTCTCCAACTCACCATCATAACATATAAAACTGTAATAAAAAATAACTCCATTCATTTCAAGGGGGTACGCCCCAGCGCTCTGACTCATAGACATCATCCCTTAAAGACTCCTGCCTCTGGCTTCCTAGTACTCAAGTAAGAGACCTTTTACTTATATCTATTCTTGGTGGGTTGCCTCTAGCAGTAAGGCTGTACCTCCTACAGTGTGTGTGCATGTATGGGGGGACTAGCCATGTTAGTGTGTGTCAAGTTATTGCTACCTTTGTGTTTGCATCTTAAAGTCTGTTTGTGAGGAAGCATTCAAAACTATGGAGAGAAAATAGTAGGAGTACAGGCCAGACAGAAGTAATTAAGTGGTTTTGTGTGTAAGTTTGTGTATTGGGAGTTGGAAAAACCACATGTTTCCATTAGTATGTGTGCTTCAGTTCAACTGTGATACTGAGATGAGGGAGAGAAGAAAAGTGAAAAGCATAATAGTGGCTACAAGCATGCCGCATGCATGCAGATGTATTCAGATACAGTATGTATTGAAGTATAAGCAAGCCATATGTGTGCAGACGGTATGGCTTAGTGGTTAAAGGCACTAAACTGCAAGTCATGAGACTTGGAGGCATGGAGACCTGAGTTGGAATTTCATCAACCGCCAGTTGTATATGGTGTGATCCTGAGCAAGTTACCTAACTTTTATGTGTGCAGTTATCTGTGACCACTTGCTTTTTGCACGCATGCCACAAGCATGCAGTCTTTACCAATTTAATATAAAAATCATGGTTTCTACACTTGCTTGCTGCATGGATGCCATATGCATGCAGTCAGTTCCAATTTAATATTTAAATCATACTTACAGCATGCATATCACTTCAGTAGTTTCATGTGTGCAGCATGAAAACATTTTTTTAATTATTTCTGTAAGGGATTTCATATTATTATTTCTGTAAAGGATATATGCCTGCCTTGGGTGTGTCATGAGGCACAAGGTGAAGCCGAGTGCCTTCAGCCACCTGAAAAGTGTCTATAGTGGACTTAATAATGAGTGGAAAGTAATATATATGGGAAAAAAACATAAGAAAAAGCTGTAGGTGTATGGTTCCTGGGAAGTAATAGAAACAAGAACTGCTTAGCCTGCCTAGTCTGCTCAAGTTTTACCTGCCTGTTCTACATCTGTAGACCTTATCTGATATCCAGTGACCCTTCTGCCTCCCTCCCTGCCTCTGCTGTAATACACCCCTATGTTTATCCCACTCATACCTTTAGCCCCCCACCCCAAGTTTTAGCTCCACCACTTTGACTAGTAGTCTCTCCCAAGTGTCTACCACACTTTCCATGAAGAAATGCACAGTCATTTGAGGAGTTTGAACCAATGGTAGTATAGGATATTTCTAACCTATCTTATAAGTACAGTTATAGCACTTTTGGGCTTATAATGCATGTTGTAAGTGCAATAACACATACCAAGGGCTTGATATCAAAATATGGGCAAAACTGGAGTGAAAATGTTTGCACTACAATTGCGTTTGCGCCTGATCCAGAGGCTGCTATATTCAGTTGGGTAGCACACCACCACCACTATCTGACTAAATATGTTGGCACAGTGGTAAGGCAAGCAGCACTGCCCTATCATGGATCTGGGCTGTATGCAGACCACAGGGATTTGTGACTCCTGACTGGATAGTGCCAGGAACTGAGGCACAATATTCAGCTTCAGAATGCAAATAAGCCCACTGGGCATGCAAGGTGCTAAAGGGCAATATGCATGCCGAATATGGGCTCATTTGCATGGGAAACAGTTACAAGTTTGTGCCCATTCCATGGACGCCTGCCATATTGGGTATGGTGTTGACCACCACCCCACACCCCACATTTCCAGCCCTACTATGCTAATCTCCTCCCTGGAGTGTAATGGCACGTCCTGCCCTCTGATCACCCTCCACAGTATGTAACATGTCCTCCCTGGTGGCTAGTGGCACCCCTCAACCTCCAGTCACCTACCCAAGTAGGTAATGGTATCATGTCATAAGAGCAACCCAAAATGAGTGACTAGAAATATGGTGACTCATTTTGGGTGCTTTTATTGTGGGTTACCCTGAAGAATAGCAAGGGTATGGGATAGCAACCAGAGGGAAGGATGAACAGAAGGGAATAATAGCGAGGGGAAGGGGAGGGACTTGGAAGGTGTCTTCAAGCACTGGTGTACCTGCTGCTGCTGAGCTAGCTATGTGGCATGGTGGTGGTGTGGGAGGCTAGCTCTGGCAGAGCAGCTACTAGGTTTGAGACTGGGAATGGGTTACGTTTTGCTGCAGCTGTGAGCTGCGGCACTTAATTTTTTTTGTAAGATCTGTATTTTGCCCCCTCCCCAACATACACCCCCCCTGGAGTTCAGAATCCTAATTCAGGGGGATGTGGTGGGCAAAGCCCCTCATGGTGGAGAGGGAGAGGAAGAGGGACAGGGAATGGGGGGTGCAGTTCCCCCGCAAAAACACTTTTTTTTACATCCGAAAGTTGGGTCGCCTTAAGTGTACTTCGCCGATTTGCTTTTCTGTAATATACACTGGCCATAATAGTAACCGCTGTTTTGTGATTGCTATTATGACATGGAACCATAGGTAACACATCCACCCTGGTTGCTAGTGGCACCATCCACATTCTGATCACCCACCCTGGTAGGTAACATATCCTCCTTGGTGACAGGTGGGAACCCCCTCCCTCTGATCACCCACCCTGGTAGGTAACACATCCTCCCTGGTGGCAGGTGGGAGCCCCCACCCTCTGAAGACCTGCTTTGTTTTGTTTTCACAGTGCCCTGGTGTCTACAGGCCTTCCCCACCTCCTCATACTCCAGCTCTGTAATGCATACGTAATCCCTGGTGTCAATTGGTACCCTTGAGTACCTGTCTCCAAAATGTCAAGGTAGACCTTGGCATCCAGTAGACCCCTGCAACTGCCAGTTTCCAACCAGTCTGGTAAGCAATGGTGGATCAGCAACCTCCCTCACACTGCCTGCACTCAGCATATCACCCAGAAAACCCTTCCTGGACCTGTGAAGGTTCTACCATGTGGGGAACCTGATACAATGACCTCCGCAGCCCTCCACTCACCTCCTCAGCCAGCCATTGCATAGTATGACAGGGAGTGCTTGAATAGTCAGTAAAAGAAAGCCAGCATTCCATGCATCAGTTTGAAAATTATTTTACTGTGCAAAATTTGTATTAAGTTTCAATACCAGTACCTCAGTTAGAGATCCAACATTAAATACGGGTTCCAAGCCACAAACATACAGCAGCCCAGATCTTCAAAGGCAATACCTCTTCATCAGGGTCGTGAACAGTATACTTTATACACTCCGCACATAGCACATCACACTGCCAACCCCCATACCTGTGAAGGCATGCATGCACGTAGCCTGGGATATAATGACCAGCACAGGCTTCATATTTCTGGCTGGCAGCTGACAGATCATAGGGAGCACATGTAAAGTATACTGTCTATGCACTCGTCATCCCTGTGGCAGCTGGCTGAGGAGGGAGAGGAGGGCTGTGCCAGTCATTAGATTGTGCTCCCTGCATGGCACTGTCTTCACAGACATAGAAGGGTTGACTGGGTGGTGTGCTGGGTGCAAGCAATTTTGGAAGGGGGGCTGTTGACCCACAATCAGTCACTGATCTGGTTGGTGATCAGCAGTTGAGGGTATGACTGGATGCCAGGGACTACCTAATTTTGGATATGGGCATTCAGGAGGTGGGGGTAACACAAGATGCTAGGGACTAGATGTGCATTATGGTGACAGAGGATCAGAGGGTTGGGAAGGCCCCAAGACACCAGGGCTTCTGGACACTGGAACAGGGCAGGTGATTGGAGGTTTAGAGGTACACTAGCCGTCAGGGAGGATGTGCTACTTACCAGTGGGGCAGGTGATCAGAGGCTGGGTTATGGCACTAGACACCAGAGAGGATGTGCTACCTACCAGGGTGCATGATCGGAAAGTGGGTGGTGCCACTGGATGCCAGGGAGGAATAGTTAACTACCAGGATGGGTGATCGGAGGATGACACTAGACACAAGGGTGTTCATTGTTTCACCAGACAGGATTCGGAGGTGAGGGGGCTGGAGGCTGCAGTATCACCATCCCACTACCAGGGAATTGCACCCTGTTAAGACTAGCTTTATAGGGCTAAGCCACGCCTTCAACATGCCCCTGCTTGTAAAATACTATCTCCTTACTTCTCCATTAGCAGGTTATACTGCTCTACAAGTAGAGGGCGTATTAAATAGTCAGCATCATAAACTGCTTTAAATAAATAAAATAAGTCAGCATATTTAAATTGAGTCAAACAAATAAATAAAGCTTCTGACCTCTTTAACACCTTTTCTTCCTAGACTTAGCTCTCTCTGACAATCAAATCTTTCCTAAAATCATATAATCAACATGGCTATTAAGGAGTTTGTAACTCTTTTATTTCTTACAATACTTTCTAACCCTTTTGGTCCAAGTCCCTTCAGACCTAAAATAACTTCACTGGGCTGGACTCTAACTATCAATCCTAGGCCCCCTCTGTCTAGAAAGTTATTTTTTAACCCCTTTGACACCTTCTCTCTTATTATTCCCCACAAACTCACCTACCACTTAGCCTACTCTCTTTATATACCTACAGTCTGCAAAATTCCTCTCCTAACTCTTTCTACCCATCGTAAGCTGTGGCACTTCCTCTGCCTAGCTTTATTTTTATCTGGGGACATTGAGCAGAATCCTGGACCTTTGGCAACTAACCAGTCACCAAGTAATGCATTTTGGCTGGACTCTAAGGGACTACGGATTGCGCACATGAACATTAGGAGTCTCCTTCGCAATCTATCAGAACTTGAGGCTTGGGTTGCACAGAACCTCCCTGACATTCTATGCCTGTCAGAAACTTGGTTAAAGCCTTCTATTGCCAACCATCTGTGTGCTTTACCCAATTACAATCTTATTAGGCAAGATAGGGCTGCCTCAAGCGTGGTGGTGGAGTTGCTATCTATTTCAAACAACACCTGCTACTAACCCAAAATGTTTTCCTGTCCCATCTCCGGGTGAAGCACTTCATGCTACACTCCTACTAGGCTCAAAAGTTGCATCTAATCTGTGCCTATAACCCTCCTGTCGGAGGATAAAAGGCCTAGAAGAACTTCTTCGGTTAATAGACAGCACCATTGGTCACAACGAAGTCTTACTATTGGGTGACCTTAACCTAAATTGGGTTAGTAAAGCGTCTCAAGCCCTTCATACCTTAGTGCAAGGCCACAATTTTCATCAGTTGATCTCTGACCCTACCAGGGTCAGGGCTCCCTCTCAGTCTAGCACGCTTATTGATTGGATCCTTACAAACCGCCCTGATAGCATCAGCTGCGCAGGTACCTTACCAGATGTAATCAGTGATCACTCCCCAATATACTGTACATGGAGCTCAAATAAAAAACTATCTCCGCCCCCAAGGTTTGTAACGTTTCACAACCTTGCCAATTTTAATCCTACTCACTTTACCAATGACCTTGCCATGATTGACTGGTCCCCCACTCACAAAGCATCAGATGTACAGTCCGCTCTTGATAGCTTCCTTACAAAATTTAGTCAGCTCCAAGACGCCCATGCTCCGTGGATCACTAGGCGCTTTCGAGGCACTCGTCTGAGTGGCTAACAAAGATCTGCTAACCCAGATTAGGGCCAGAGACAAAGCCTGGAGTCTTTTAAATCTACAAGGTTGGAATCTGATTACTGTCAATACCGACTACTAAGAATGCCTGCAAAGAAAAATCCGTCTCTCCAAAAGTACTTTCTGCAGGAACCTACTAATAATAAACTTGGTGACCCTAAGAAATTCTGGACTACCATTAAAACTCTCCTATAGCTCTAATCAAAATCCCATACAACACAATGTTACTTAACGGATACATTGCAACAAACCGTTAACCTTAGCCAATACCTTCAATCACTATTTCTCAGATTTATCAAGCTATCTGTCCTCTTTCCAAAATGATAGTGCTACTATACCCCCCAACACCAAACCACCACCCCTGAACCCCCTCTTTAGGTTCCGGATTATTCGAAAAAAAGAAGTTGAAAAACTACTTCTCTCCATCCAGGAAAACACTAGCACTGGATCTGATGGTCTTGAACCTAGGCTCTTGAAAGCAGCGGCCCCCTTTATAGCCTCTCCACTAACTAAAATCTTTAATATGTCCCTATGCCGTGGTATAGTCCCAACTATATGGAAGACTGCTAAAATCACTCCTATTCCAAAAAAAGGAGATCAAAAGGAGATCAATAACTATCGTCCCATCGCTATACTCTCTGTCTTATGCAAGATCCTAGAAAAACTTGTTGCTATGCAAACTATTAAATACCTCCAAAAATATAAACTCCTTTCTAACTCCCAACATGGTTTCCATAAAGGTCACAGTACCACCTCTGCCCTGCTAAAGCTGACCAATGACATCTACTCTTCCATGGACTTAGGCCTCCTGACTGGAGTAATTTTTATCCACCTAACCAAGGCTTTTGATCTGGTGAACCACTCACTCCTTCTTTCAAAACTTCAGTCTTTTGGTTTCTCCCCAGATACCATAGCCTGGTTTGAAAGCTACCTGACTGACAGGCAACAGGCTGTGGTCTTTAACTCACCAACCTCGGATCTAGCACCGATCCATGTGGGAGTTCCCCAGGGGTCTATTCTTGGTCCTCTACTTTTTACAATCTTCATTGACGACATCCCCTCAATTGCACTGAATTGCTCATCTCTGCTCTATGCGGATGATCTGGTTATTTACCACAGTGCAAAAACTTCAACCTCCCTTCACCATCCCCTCGCTTCGGATTTTGCGAGTATCCAGACCTGGCTCACTGCTAATAAACTCGCTCCTCAACTCTAGCAAATCCTACTCAATGTTGTTTGGCTCTCAGTCCAGACTGAAAGCAAATCTGAATCCACTTATCATCTTCTGCGGATAGCTCTCCTCTACCCTCCACCAAATCCTTCAAATACCTTAGTGTCACCTTGGATGAATCTCTTGACCTTGACCTTCATATCTCCACTATTTGTAAGTTGGTAAATGCTAAATTGGGAAGTGCCTATCGCACCAGCTATGCCATTACTTACAAGCCAGACTAGCGTGGCTCAAGGTTTCCTACTACCAGCCCTAGCATATGGCTCGTCAATCTTCCTATCTGCATCCAAATCTTCACTTCATAAATGGGACACCACGATAATAGCATTTGTGTCGCTATACGCTTCCTCTCCACGTTTCAAGCACCACTGCCACCTCTATAGGGACCTAATTGGCTTAGCCCTCTGCATATCGTCTTCAGACCTTTGGATCACTAATTGACTCTGCCACCAGAACAGGTCTCCCATATCCCTTCTTCTATCTGGAACTACAACCTTCTACACATGTATTACGATCAAATGATAAAGCCCATTTACGAATCCCAAGGTGTAGAACTAATATGAGCACTCGTGCATTTGCCTATACTGCTCCTAAATACTAGAACTCTATTCCCTCTCTATCAGTCAAACAAACACCCATGCGGTCTTTTAAGAAACTACATGGAACACCTTCACCTTGTCCCTGCACTTGTTTAACCACCTTGAATCCTCACTCATTCTTATCCTCTCCCATCTCCTTCCTGTCCTCCCTCTCTACCTTCCCTCCCTTAAGACCTTGTCTGCTTGGCTCTTTCTTCATTTCTTTCTCCTCTCTCTCCCTCTCTACTTTTATGGCACTTACTGTCCTGAAGCTTATTATCCTCCATGTTGAATTTTTGCTACCAATCATGCTTTTTCCCTGTAGTTATTGTATCTTAAATTTCAGTTTTTATTATGTCACTGTACTTCTTACACACTGTTTTCATGTGAATTTGTACTGCAGTCATGTGCTGCGTCACATGTTTATTGTTTGTCTGTAAACCGTTCTCTTCCGGGTCGTGCCTGAAAATAGGCATTGTTTGCCTAGTGCACTTACCCGGTCACCAAAAGCAAAATAAATAAATAAATAAATTTGCATGGGTGGAGTGGAATGTTAGTGCTTGGACACAAAAGGGTTTTGCACATACTGTGAGAGTCTCTGAATACAGACTCCACGCATGAATCAGGCACCACCTAGGTTAGCATGGGCAACCACCCCTTAGCACACACACTCATTTTTGAATATCTGGCAGCACGTGTATGATGTCGCTATAATAATGCACTTCCCTGGCAGTTAAAAGCACATAATGTGGTTAGTTTATTTATTTATTGATTTACAATTTATTATAAAATAAAGAGAAAAAATGCTGAAAGCTGATAGGTGGAGAGCTAGTATCACCAGTGATGTTCTCGCATCACAGCACCACAGGAAAAACTAGTACCAACAAAACAGCCTACCTACAGAGAATCCTGGATGGGCAGCCATGCATAAGCAGCCTGCACTGCCACATAAGGGTTCCGATTAAAATCAGACCTTGACAGTGAAGCTCAAGTGGTAGCACTGTCTCACTGGGCATGATGTTGTCCATTATTTTATAGAGTGTATAGATTGGTACAGTTGAGTCTATTGAGAAAAAAAGTTGTTTCCTTTTGTGATGTTTGTGTCTTTATACCCCCCCGCCCCCCTGATGCTGCCCATCCTCCCTCATTCCAATTTGTGTTTTATTGTTCTGCTCTTTACTAGCTTTGCAGAGTGTTTTTTTTTGTTTCGGGGGGGGGGTGAGGACTTTCTCATTTCAAAAAGAAAATATGGCTTTTTTGTCCGTGGCACTGCTTCTACTTTTTGGACAATGGACGCTGCTATTTTAGCAATTCACTTTTACTTTTAACTGTTTGTTGTATGTAGAATCCTAGAAACATAGAATTTGACAGCAGATAAGGACCACTTGGCCTCTCCAGTCTGCCTATTTCTCCCTACCTACACTATTACATCACACTGTGCATGATCTACGGCCCTTCTCCATCCCCCCTTCCTTTCTGCTATAATTCCTTTGTGCTTCTCCCATGCATTCTTACAGTAAATGGAGTCCACAGTGAAGAAAGGAGGGTTACTAGTGGGGTACCACAGGGTTCAGTACTGGGGCCGGTCCTTTTTAATGTCTTTATAAGTGGCATTGCAGAGGGACTGGAAGGGAAAGTATGTCTCTTTGCAGATGACACAAAGATCTGCAACAGGGTCGATATGAAAGATGGGGTGGAAAGGATGAGAAGGGACTTGGCAAGGTTGGAGGAATAGTCAAATCTATGGCAGCTTAGATTCAATGCAAAGAAGTGCAAAGTAACGCACCTGGGAAACACAAACCCAGGGGAAGAGTACACAATGGGGGGTGAGATACTGACAACAACAAAAATGGAAAGGGACCTGGGGGTAGTCATATCAGATGACCTAAAGGTGGGCCAGCAATGTGAGAAGGCAGTAAGGAGGGCTGGGGGGATACTGGGATGAATAGGGAGAGGCATCACCAGTAGAAAACAGGAAGTTATTGGCCCTCTGTACAGACAGTTGGTAAGACCACATCTGGAGTACTGTGTACAGTTCTGGAGACCCCATCTCCGCAAAGACATAGACAGGGTGGAGGCTGTCCAGAGGAGGGCAACCAAAATGATGCTGGGTCTGCATCAGAAGACATATGAAAAAAGACTAAAGGAACTAAAGATGTATAGCCTCGAGGAAAGGAGGGAGAGGGGGGACATGATAGAAACTTTCAAATACCTCAAGGGAATCAACAAAGTCCGAGAGGGTAGCATCTTTCAGAAAAAGAGATGTGTAAAAACAAGGGTGCATAATTTGAAGATAGAGGGGGGACAGCTCAGAGGTAATGTGAGGAAGTATTTCTTCTCAGAGAGAGTTGTGGATACATGGAACAGCCTTCCTGAGGAGGTCGTAGAGTCAAAAACAGTGGGGGAATTCAAGAATGCATGGGACAGACATAAGGCAATTCTAGTGGGGGGTAGGAGGAAGTTGGCTGTTGGTTAACTAGGATCTGCAGCTTATCTGTTAGGTAAGGAAATGGGCAGACTAGGTGGGCCAAGCGGTCCTTATCTGCCATTCAAATTCTATGTTTCTTAAACCTCACCCATGTTTTTGCCCATACAACCTCCGTTGGAAAGCTGTCCCAGGAATCCGCCACTCTTTCTGAGAAGACATACTTCCTTGCATCTCTTCTGAATCTACACCCCTCCAGTTTCATAGCAGGCCCCCTTGTTCCTAAGCACCTTTTCTTCTGAGAAATACTCCCCTTCCTGTACCTTATTTACCCCTGAGAGGTTTTTAGAGGTCTCTATCATGTCTTCCCTCTCCCTTCCCCTCCCCTGTTCCAGGGTATAAATATTGATGTTCTTTAGTCTCTCTTTATAGGGCTTTTGATGCATACCCTGCATCATTTTAATTGCCCTCCTGTGGACTGCTTCCATTCTGTCTATGTCCTTCTGGAGATGTGGTCTCCATAACTGGACATAATATCTAGGTGGGATCTTACCAGTGATCTATACAGAGGCAACACCACCTTCCCCTTTCTGCTGGTGATACCCCTCCATATGCACCCCAGCATCACACTTGCCCTCCCTATTGCCTTGTCAAACTGCCTGACCAAAATGATTACCACCAGGTATCTTTCCTGCTTTTTGGTCATCAGTACCACGCCACCCATTTTGTACTCCACCCCTCAGTTTCTGGGCCCTAAGTGCATTATTCTGCACTTTTTCACATTAAAACCCATCTGTCATACCATTGACCACTCCTTTAGTTTTATAAGGTTTCTGCTCATCCTTCCCCCCATGGAGTGTCCACCCTATTGAAGAGTTTAGTGTCATTCACAAAGAGGCTGATCTTCCCTTCCAGCTCCTCTGCAATGTCACTTATAAAGACGTTAAAGAGAACCGGTCACAGCACTGATCTTTGAGGTACTCCACTTGTCACCCTCCCTTCCTTGGAGTGAACCCTGTTTGCCACAATATCCAGTGAATACAGCATCCACAATTGAATGCCTACAAAAACAGCGACTCAGTTATGGCACCTGTATTCAGGGCTACCTGGCAGGGTAGCACCCGGATACCGGGGTGGGTGAGGTAGGGCGAGAGGGAGCTATGCACACACATGCACGGGAGGGAGGATGAGGAAGGAAATGTATGTGGGATGGGGTGTGGTGGGCAGCTACCGAGCTGGTCCACTAGCTTGGTGGGGAGGGTGGTCGGTTGGGAGGTGCATGGTGCAGGGTTTGGTCCGGCATGGCGTGTTTTTTTTTGCAGGTTGCTGGCTTTTTCTTTTTTCATGTGTTTCAACCCCTCCCTCCCAACAGGCATCCCCCTGGAGTTGAGAATCCTTTAGTATGGGGGTGCAGGGGAGGAACCCCCATGGGGGTGAGTGAGGGGGGCACAGCCACCCGCATTAAAAAATGCACCCATGGGTCTCAGGCACCCTGTCCCCAGTCGCCACGAGAGTGTATAGATGAAATTCATTTTTAGCAATGTACACTAGCCGTAAAGGTGATTACTATTCCGTGATCGCCATAATCACATAGTTCACTTTACTACTGCCGTCTGCTGCGTATCACCTAACAAATTTCTTATGCAGTTTACCACCTTTGGACCCACTCCTAACCTAATAGTCTTCAGGTGAAGCTACCTCTGGCTGGAAGCTGCAACACTGGACTTAAGATTTGCAAGAAAGCAAGTTGTGCTCACAACAGAGGGAGGTGAACCTTACAATTTACAGTTGTCTTTGGTTTGAAGCAGATTCCTTAGGAAAGTTAATATTCTTCAGGTGGAGGATACTTCTAACTGAAGGGTGAAACAAGGAACTTAGAATTTTTAGAAAAGGCAGTCTTTCAATCAACAGAGGGAGGTGGACCTTGGTTTACTTATTTATTTATTTATTTAAACATCAGTTTAATAACCTTTGAGCCAGAGGCTCATTTACAAAGGTACCTCTTCACATAGAGGACAACAGACAGTAGCACAAGAAACAACAGTTAATACAGATTCAAGACAGTTACAATTCAGGGTTACAGTAGACATATGATTGTAAAAAGTTAAGAGTTAGGGTGGGGGTGAGAGTAGGAGGGAGGTAAGAGGGAGAAGGGATGGGGAGGAGAAAGGAGAGGGAAGGCCAGGGAAGGAGGGTGTTAAAGGGAGGAGGAAAGTGGGGGGGGGAGTGCTGCTCAGTGAGCATTGTCAGAACATTTTTTTTTTTTTTGTTATCGGCAGCAACACCTGTGTGAGATGAACAGGTGGTTTCTGAGGCTGAGTTTAAAGCTTGCTAATGTGGGAGAGTCAGAGATACTGGTAGGGAGTGAGTTATACCAGGTAGGTGCTCTGTAGGGGAATGCCCTTTGGCCTTGTGAAGTCCTAGCCCTTGGTATGAACAGAGTTGTTTTGGATGAGCTGTGGGTATTCACAGCCGGTGCAGTACGGCAAATAGAGCCAGCTAGGCCAGTGGGAGATAGGCCATGCAGGGCTTTAAAGGTGAGCTGGCAGGTTTGATACATGAGCCGCTCATCCAGGTTGAGTAGGGTAGCCAAGGCATACAGCTGACATGTGTACGTATGTCTAGGTGCACTGGTGATAAGTCTGCAGGCTTTGTTAAGTGTAAGGCGGACCTTGCTGAGGGCTGTCTGATCAGTTGACCCATAGACCGGGAGGCCATAGTCGATGAGAGATATGACAGAAGAGGTGACAGCAAGGCGAAGGGCATCCACAGGGAGACATTTTTTGTGCCGGTAGAGAATGCCCAGCCGCAAGTTGGCGGCAGAGTTCAAGGAGGAGATATGGTCATGGAAGGAGAGGGCAGGGTCAAAGACAATTCCCAGGTATTTATAGGATTGCACAGGTTCGATGGGGATTTTAAGGGTGGAGTGAATAGTGAGGGGAAATTTGCTGAACTTGTTTTGGGGTGGGAGAAGAGCATTGTTTTGTTTTCTTTAGGTTGAGTATGAGTCGATGCTCAGAGAACCAGGTTTCAGCGGAATCAAAGCAGTTGGAGAGAACACTGAAGCAGCGGGCGTATTATCAGAGGCAAAGAGTACAGCATCGTCAGCATATAGCAGGATCTTACCCGAGCATGTACTGGTAACGAGTTGAGGAAAAGGGAGAAGAGTAGAGGTCCAAGAATAGAGCCCTGAGGGACTCTAGAGCGAATAGGGCAGGTGCTGGAGAGATTTCCACTAACTTTCACACATTGGGAGCGGGCTGAGAGATAGCTGGCGCACCAGGAGACTGGTCCAGTGGCAAAGCCTTTGTGGTCCAGGGTAGTTAACAGGAGTGGATGCGATACGGTATCAAAAGCTTTAGACAGGTCAATGAATACCACGCCAACCGGGGCACCAGTGTCCAAGGAGGTGTGGAGGAAGTTGGCAAACTCCAGGAGAGCCGTATTGGTACTATGACCAGCTCTGAACCCATGTTGCTCAGGGCAAAGAACATTGTACTTTGAGAGGTAGTTAGAGACTTGAGTGGCAACAATTTTCTCCAGGGCTTTAGAGAGGGGGGGAGGATTGAGATGGGTTGGTAATTACCTGGCAGAGTCCTGTCGCCACCTTGTGGACAGGAGTAACTCAGAAACCTCCAGACAGCAGGAAATTGTCTGAGGCAAGGGATTTGTTAAAGATGCATGTGATAGGGCGAGGACCTAATCCAGGACCTGACTTAGGAGGCAGGGATCAAGGGAATCGTTACCTATGGCATTACCTTTTAAGGCTTTAAGGAGATATGGCCTAGTTTCTTGTTAGATGACACAACGCAGGTGGAACAAGGGGCGTGTGATGGGAGGGGCGGAACTAGGGGGTGGAGGACTGAAGAAGTTACCAGGGAGTACTGAGCTAAGGTCGGTAAAGGAGTTATTGAGGTGAGTGGCAATGAGGTAGGATCAGTGGAGACAGTACCATTGATGTTAAGAAGTGTGGGAGAGGGGACGGGAGTGACCATTCAGCTGTGTGCGTTGTCCCAGAAAGACCTAGGGTTCCCCAAGAGAAGGTAAGGGAGGCTTGATAGTAGTCCGCCTTGCTTTACGGATAGCCCAGGTGCACTGGTTTTGAGCTGCAGCATAGGTCTGCCTGTCAGATGGTCGGCCAGAGCAACAGCAAGGTGACACAGATTATCCGCTGCTTAAAAAGCCACCTCAGTGCAGGGGTGAGCCAAGGAGCATATCTTACTTTGGACCTATGGGCAGTTATAGGAGCGAAGATGTCACAGGCAAAGTTGAAAGTGTTGATAAAGAAGGACAGAGCCATGTCAATGTTGAGTTGCATTTATCAGTGGGGACCGAGTCTGTGTGAGCAAGGTAATGCTTTAGGTCTTTCAATCCCTGGGTCTAAGCCACCTTCGAGAGGTGGTTTGACTGAGGGTGTGGGCTGAGAGGTTACCCAGCTGAAGAGAACAGGGGAGTGGTCACTAAGACAGTCAGGAGGATTTGGATATTGTGGGCCGGCATGCCTGTTAGTAAGGACCACATCCAGGAGGTGCTAGTGCCCCATCTGGGGTTGATTCTAGTGGGCTGGGGAGACTAGTTGGGTTATATCAATTGCAGCAAGGCCTTGCGGGCGGAAGAGGCTGAGGGCAAAGCCAATTAATGTTCAAGTCACCCACCAGAATTTGGTCAGAGGGGTTGGGTAGGGAGGTAATGTAGTCAATTAGTGGGCCCAGTGCCTGAGATTGGTTTTGGGAGGTATGTAGGCCATAGTCAGGAAGATAGGACCTCTAGAAGGGTCAGGTGATAGTTTGATTGTTAGGGCCTGGGCATGATGGTCAAGGTCTGGGGAGGGAGGGCTAGTCAGCGCGGGTCCTTTAAGTAGATGGCACAACCCCACCTCTCCTACTGCCCGGTCAGCAGTGGGGGAGTGTGAGCCAGGAGAGAGACCAGGAGTTAGGGTGGAGTCAGACAGCCAGGTTTCAACCAAAGCAACCACATCTGGTTTATGAACCAACATCCAGCAGTGTAGTGAGTCCAGTTTTTCAGGAGGCCACAGATGTTCATAGATCGTCTGAAGTCCAGTGGATTTAGGAGGCTAGTGTTGCCAGGCCCAGGATTACTGGATGGATGTTGCCAGACAGAAGTAGGAGGAGGGCTGCTCTTGGGAGTAAGCGGCAGCATGAGAGTTTCCTGACGACTGAGGTAGGGGGATGAGGGTGTATGAGGTGCAAGGGATAGGGCGTGGTACAGACAGGACAAGCAAGCATGATGAGATGCAGAAGAGGGCAGGGGTGAGCGAGGGTGCCACCACGATCGGTGGTGAGTAGAGGGCATGCAGGGTGAGTGAAAGCAGCAGGAGGGGTGGGGCAGGGTGGGATATGGGGTGGGTTGCAGGCAGATCTCTGGGGGCACAGGAACCGCTCAACAGTGGGGATATAGTACCCCTAGGGAGGTGACTAAAATTAGAATTAGGGGAAGGAGAGGGAGGGGAGCGAGACGTAGGGTGATAGACATGCATGGCGGTGGTAGTGCCATTGTTTTTTTTTTGTTTTTTTTTGTAGAAAAAACCAACAGGGGCTGGGATGGTAGCTGGAGGGGGGAAGAGGAGGGATAGAGCCTATATGGGACCGGGGAGGTGGTGGCACAGCAGTAGGATTGCTAGGGAGGAAATAGTGCCCACTGGTGGCCAGCAGGTATAACCTGCTAAAGGGAAAGAGGGGACTTAGGTTCAAGTGCACACAGGAAGTGATGTCACAGGAAGTGACTGGCACAACCCCGAGCCAATAAAGCTACGGCCACCCCTGGGTGGGTGGGTGGTTGGGGTGGGCTAGCACCCCACAGCAGATGCCCGGCGGAACAATCAGTGGACTGTGGGCAAGAGTCCTTTGGTTGTACAGCTGAAAACGCCCCACGGTCGACTAGGGCAGGAGTAGATTGCAGTGCAGCCATTTACCTGGAATGTTCAGCCGGCGTATCAGTGAGGGCTCCAGGTGGGAGCAACTTTCCTCCATCCCTGCCGCGGTCAGCAGCGTTCAGTGCGTGGGGGGGTTTCATCTGAAAAAGGTAGCAAGCAGGGAGAAAATTAGTATGCGGCTGGAGGATTACAACAGCTGATCTTTGGCTTCACACTGCGCATGCGCAGATACGGTGCTACGCCAGTTACACTACACAATGGGCACCACTTAATTATGTCTGCCTGAAATTGATCTGCACAGCATTCCAGCAAGCCTCTTCCTTAGCTTTAATCTACACAGTTTTTACTGACTTCCTTCAGTTTTAGACTTAATCTACACATGAATATGGATAGTGCTACAAGGAGAGCCTAGTTTGTTCAACAAACATATCGTTACTAGATCAGGCACCTTCCTAAATACATTCACAGGTCACAGGACCCTACAGCCAGCTCTAACAGGCAATTCACTAACATCCCAAACCTATCTTTCCAGCGTACTAGTTGAGCAGCTTTATATCGTTTGTGCACCCCAGAACACTACAAGCACTAACAGTGTTAACTAGTACAGCTAAAAGAGCAGTCAGCTTGCACATATGTACACATTTAATTCCATGCTAGCTTGTCCATCAAGACGACCAACCCGAGTCCCCGACCACCCTCTCAGGTAGCACCCCACAGCAGATGCCCGCCGGAACAATCAGTGGACCATGGGCAAGAGTCCTTTGGTTGTTACAATTGTTAAGATTTTCAGTGCAGGAAGAGTTTAAACCCACAGGAACTGAATGCTGTTTTCTGTGTCTGTCCTTCTGCACAGCTGACTTGATTGGAGTTAGTGATTGACTATTTGCATTGCAATATTTGTAATACTGTGAGTTATTCAGTGGGCTAAGAATTTGTCATAAGTCCTGAATTGAGAGCAGGTTACAGACTGTGTATTGGACCCAGACAGTGCCTAGGGGGTGGAAAATGGATTTTCTTTTGTTTATCTCTGTGTGCTTTAAAAGGCCAGGCCAGGCTGTGTCAGGAAGTGCTTATATCATAGCTACTTATCAGCCAATAGCTCTGGAAGAATCTTACAGACTTTGATAACAGTACTAATTTTAGCAGGCTCATCAGACAACCTAATAGTCTTCAGGTGAAGCTACCTCTGGCTAGAAGCTGCAACACTGGACTTAAGATTTGCAAGAAAGCAAGTTGTGCTCACAACAGAGGGAGGTGAACCTTACAATTTACAATTGTCTTTAGTTTGAAGCAGATTCCTTAGCAAAGCTAATATTCTTCAGGTGGAGGATACTTCTAACTGAAGGGTGAAATAAGGAACTTAGAATTATCAGAAAAGTCAGTCTTTCAATCAACAGAGGTAGGTGGACCTTGGTTTACTTTTGGTTTACTTTTGTTACAATTGTTAAGATTTTCAGTGCAGGAAGAGTTTAAACCCACAGGAACTGAATACTGTTTTCTGTGTCTGTCCTTCTGCACAGCTGACGTGTTTTGGGCCGACTGCTTTCAGAGCACAAGTCACCAGGCTGTTTTGGGGCTGGGGAGGTTTACCTGTGTCTGACTTGGATGTTTGGATTTTTCTCTGTTTGATTAGCAGGGTATTTTCTCTGTCAGATTGTCATGTAGGGCATCTTGCTGACAGGAAGGCACTCATCGCAGTGGTAGGTCAGAGCTTTTAGCTGATTGTTTCATGAGGGCATAGTTTATGACTTGGCTCATCATGAGATTAGAGCAGTGCAGAAGGACTTTGTAGAGTTGGGGAGGGGCCTAAGACAAGTAGCACACAGAGTATCCTTCTCAGAGGTGCTGCCTGTCAGTGGCATGGGTGAGGCGAGGGTACTTTGCACCATGCAGTTTAACGAATGGTTGAAAAAATGGTATGGAGCACAGGGGTTTGGCTTCACTGGGGACTGGGGTTCCACCTGGAGGGACCCCAGCCTATGCTGGCAGGATGGTCTGCATCTGTCCAGGAAGGGAAAAAGTCTTTTGGGCAACTGGTTTAAATGCTTCATTGGCAAGCTTTTAAACTAGTCAAGGGGGGAGGCACTGATAAACAGCAGGAAAACCCAGCCTCCCTCTACAAAACAGGGTACTAAATTAGAAAAAGACCAAGGTACAAAGGTCAGTGGGGGATGCTGCTACAGAAGGTAAAGCCATCAAAAAATGGAGAGCAATGAGTACCAATGCCCGTAGTCTGGGTAACAAACTTCCTGAATTAGTGGCCTTGATGGAGGAGGAACATCTGGATATTGTGGCAGTCACAGAAACATGGTACACACAAAACCATGACTGGGATGTAAACATACCAAGATACACTATCTACAGGAGGGACAGGGAGGGTAAAGAGGAGGAGGAGTAGCTCTCTACATAAGGGAAGGAATCAAAACAACAGAACAAAAGGGTAAACAGGGAGGAGAAGAAGCACTGTGGGTCAATTTGGAGGCAGGCAATGGCACCACAATCTGCACAGGGGTTTTATACAGACCCCTCTCAGGGAGGAAATGACAAGGAAATGATAGAAAGTATACTTAGAATGGCAGATAAAGGGAGATATTGCTGAGGGGGTGACCTGAATATGGCAGATGTTAACTGGAGTGCAGTTGCAGCAGCCACTTTGAAGAGTGGGGTTATTCTAGATGCCCTACAGGGGGCATGCCTTAGACAACTAGTATTGGAACCTACTCGAGAGGGAGCAATCTTAGACCTGGTTCTCTCAAATGGAGATGGAGAGAGGATCACAGATGTAGAAGTGGGTAGCCATCTGGGAACTAGCGACCATCGAACAATATGTTTGACAATAAACACAGCAATAGAGTCAAGCCATACAAAGGCAAAAGTACTGGACTTCAGGAGGGCTGACTTTGCCAACATGGGTGAGTGCCTAAGGAATGCACTAGCAAATGGGCAGGAAGGAGGGTGGAATAACAATGGGAATAATAAAACTGCCATCACAGAGTAACAAGCCTTTGTGTGAGTAAATAAACAAAACAAAACGATGTAAGAAACCACTATGGTTCTCAAAGGAGGTGGCAGTGAAGGTTCAAGAGAAAATGAAAGCATTCAGAAAGTACAAGGAATCACAGAAAGAGCAGGACAGAGAATTGTATCAGTTAAAGCAAAAGGAAGCTGGGAAGGCAGTCAGAACAGCAAAGGCCCGAACCCAGGAAAAGATAGCCAACTCAGTTAAGAAGGGGATAAAACCTTTTTTAGGTACATCAGGGAGTGAGGAAGACTAAGGGAGGGATAGTGAGGCTTAATAAAGGGGAGGGGTGGGCAGAGGGTGACGGTGAAAAGGCAGAGATATTAAACAAATATTTTTGCTCAGTATTTACAAATGAAGAGGGGGAGGTACCTAAAACAAACAATAGAAACACTCTGGATACAGAAGTTGATACCAGCCCATTAACAGAAGAAAGGGTTCTGAAAGAACTCTTAAAACTGAAGGTGGACAAAGCAATGGGGCCTGATGGGATTCATCCCAGAATTCTAAAAGAACTAAGGGTAGAACTAGTGACACCACTGACTACACTCTTTAACAAATCATGGGAGGATGGGGTGGTACCTGAGGTCTAGAGGAGGGCAGATGTGATTCCCCTTCACAAAAGTGGGAGCAGGGCAGAAGCAGGAAACCAAAGACCTGTTAGTTTAACCTCAGTGATAGGGAAAATGATGGAATCACTTCTGAAGGAAAGAATTGTCAAGTACTTAGAGGCCAGAGGGGCACAGTACCCAAGGCAGCATGGATTCACATCGGGAAGGTCATGCCAGACGAATCTAATAGATTTCTTTGACTGGGTGACCAAAGTAGATCAGGGAGGGGCTGTGGACATGGTCTACCTAGAATTTAGCAAGGCATTTGACTCAGTCCCACACAAAAGATTAATATACAAGTTAGCCAGCCTGGAAGTGGGTCCCAAGATGATAGCCTAGGTAAAGAGTTGGCTGGAGAATAGGACACAGAGGGTAACAGTAAATGGAGTCCACTCTGAAGAAAGGGGGGTTACTAGTGGGGTACCACAGGGTTCAGTATTAGGACCGGTTCTCTTCAATGTCTTTATAAGTGACATTGCAGAGGGACTGGAAGGAAAAGTATGTCTCTTTGCAGATGACACGAAGATCTGCAACAGAGTTGATGCACAAGGTGGGGTGGAAAGGATGAGAAGGGACTTGGCAAGGTTAGAGGAATGGTCAAATGTATGGCAGCTTAAATTCAGTGCTAAGAAGTGCAAGGTAATGCACCTGGGAAACAAAAACCCAGGGGAAGAGTACACAATGGGGGGTGAGATACTAGCAACAACAAAAATGGAAAGGGACCTGGGGGTAGTCATATCAGATGACTTAAAGGTGAGCAAGCAATGTGAGAGGGCAGTAAGAAGGGCTGGGGTGATACTGGGATGCATAGGGAGAGGCATCACCAGTAGAAAACAGGAAGTTGTTATCCCTCTTTACAGACAGCTGGTGAGACCTCATCTGGAGTACTGTGCAGTTCTGGAGACCCAATCTCCGCAAGGACATAGACAAGATGGAAGCTGTCCAGAGGAGGGCAACTAAAATGGTGCAGGGTCTGCACCCAGAAGACATATGAAGAGAGACTAAAGGAGCTTAATATGTATAGCCTCGAGGAAAGAAGGGGGAGGGGGCACATGATAGAAACGTTCAAGTACCTCAAGGGAATCAACCAAGTCCAAGAGTGTAGCATCTTTCAAAATAAGAGGTGTGCAAGAACAAGGGGGCACAATTTGAAGATGGGGGCAGCTCAGAGGTAATGTAAGGAAGTATTTTTTTCACAGATAGGGTTGTGGATGCATGGAATGGACTTCTGGAGGAGGTTGTAGAGTCAAAAACAGTGGTTGAATTCAAGCATGCATGGGACAGTCATAAGGCAATTCTAGGGGGGTGGGGGTAGAAAGAAGTAGGTTGCTGGTTAACTAGGATCTGCAACTTATCCATTAGGTAGGGAAATGGGCAGACTGGGTGGGCCAAGCGGTCCTTATCTGCCGTCAGATTCTATGTTTCTATGTTTCTATGTTTACCCAGCTTGCTTACTAGTCTCCTATATGGAATGATGTTAAACACCTCACTGAAATCTAGTTTGGCCACATCCACCACTCCACCCTGATCTAGCTCCTTGATCACCCAGTCAAAGAAATCTATCAGAAACGTTCGACATGACTTTCCCCTAGTAAAGCCATGCTGCCATGGGCTTTGATATCCACTGGATTCAAGATATTCCACAATCTTTCCTTCAGCAGTGATTCCATTACCTTCCCCTCCACCAATGTCAGGCTGACTGGCCTATAATTACCAACCTCCTCCCTGCTACCACTTTTGTGTAGTAAGACTACATCTGCCCTCCTCCAATCCTCCAGAACCACTCCTGTTTCCAGTGTGCTGATAAATAGAACTGTCAGTGATACAGCCAGTATTTCCCTGAGCTCCCTCCCCAATACACCACCGTTTCCTTCTCCCTCTGAGTCTCCTTATAGCTCCTGAATGCTACTCTTTTAGCTTTTACCTTTTCAGCCACCTTTTTTGAGAACCATAGTTGCCTTTTTTTCCCTCTTAATAACTCCTTACCGGAGTTCTTAAGGAGGGCCCCCTTGGCAGAACCATTTAAAAAAAGACTGAAAAGACACCTGTTCCAACAGGCATTTTTAGAATTTTGAGATTTTGATTATGGAATGATAATTAATGAGTTTATATTAGAAGCATTGTATGAATATACGCTTACTGGTATGGTTTTATTATTGATATGTGGATTTTGATCTGTACAGCACTCAGAGTCTTTGAAATTGGGTGCTTTATAAATAAAATTATCTATCTATCTCTTATTTTTCTCACTTGTTTGACACGGAGGTTTGTTGCCTTTATTATGTTCCCTTTTATTTTTGCCCAGTGTTCTCCACCCACCCATGTCACCCACCAATGCTAGGTCATACCTGATGCATTTACCCAAATCTGTCCTCCTGAAGTCCAGGGCCCTCATCCTTGTGTGGTTCCATTCTACAGCCATCCTTGTATTGAACATGCTGTACAGTGATCACTGCTCCACAGGTGACCTCCCACCTTGACATCTGCAACATTGTCCCTGTTAGTGAATACCAAGTCCAGTATTGCCCCATCAAGATTGGGTTCACTAACTAGTTGTCTGAGGAATGCCCCTGCAGAGAATCCAGGATGGCCATGCTTCTAGCTGAAGCCACTGCTCAGAGGTTGCAATCTACATCTGGCAGGTTGAAGTCCCCAATCAACACCTCCCCCTTTTCTGCCATCTTGCCAGTAGCTTCCACCAATACATAGTCTAATTCCTCCCTCTGTGCTGGAGGTCTGTAGTTCACTCCAGTGTGAAAAGTGGCACCATTCCCCATCTCCAGGGAGACCCACAGTACCTCTACCTCCCCCTGTAGTCCCTGAGTCTGTGTGGCTTTTATGCTTTCCCTCACATAAAGCACCACACCTCCTCCTTTGCTTTCCACCTGG
Source organism: Neoceratodus forsteri (assembly GCA_016271365.2). Classification (NCBI taxonomy): domain Eukaryota; kingdom Metazoa; phylum Chordata; order Ceratodontiformes; family Ceratodontidae; genus Neoceratodus; species Neoceratodus forsteri. The sequence continues at coordinate 35,103,206 of CM028129.1, forward strand.
TCCTTCCTGAACACAGTATGGCCCAGTATGGTCATGTCTGAATCATGGTTTTCAGTTCACCAAGACTCAGTAATGGCCAAAATATCTAGGTCGGCCTCTGTCATGATGGCCTCTAGGCCAGGAATTTTATTTCCTAGACTTCTAGCTTTGGCACACATAACCTTCTACTGTAGATTTTGATTCTACTCTGGTTCCCCCAATTTTTCTGTTCTGCACTCGCTCCTTCCCAGCTGTCTTTTTAATGCTCCTGTTCATTTCTCTCTTTACTTCTACCACCCTGCTCCCTTTATTAATTTTCACCCTGGGAATTCCTCTCCCCTCGTGTTTTCCTTACTCTCTTCTTCAGCCTGTTTGGAGAAGAAGTTTCAGACTCCACAATTCCTTCTGCAACCTCCCCAGGCTAGTTTAAATGTTTCTCAGTGTAACATTTAAACCATCTACTGAGGACTGTTGTACCCCTCCCAGGATGATGCAGACCATTAGCACTGTATAGGCCGTTATCCTACCAGGTGGGTGCCCAGTTCCCCATATAGCCAAACCCTTTCTCTGCACCATTCCTTCAGCCATCAGCTGAACCTTCAGGTGGGAGTTCCCTCTCCTGCCCCCTGTTGTAGACAGGAAGAACCTTAGCAAAAGCCACTGAGTGAGCTACCTGTCTGAGACCCCCCCCTAGCTTCCTAAACTTCCCCTGCACTATCCCAGCTCTGTCCCAAGACAGGTCATTAGTCCCTAAGCAGACAATGACATCCACCTCCCCTCCCTTCCTGCTGCCCTAGTAATTCACAGGATTTGCTTCACTTTCCTCCAGGCCATGGGACCATGTATGCACCTAACCTGCCTCTTTCCCCCTTTCTTGTTCGCAAATCTATCCCCCTCACAGTTGAGACTCCTACAAGAAGTTGCTTCCTCCTTCCCTGGGGTCCTCTGATCCTTGAAAAAGCACCTAAATATGTGGGAAATGGTTGTCAGTGAGTTATCTGCCTTTCTGCACTTTGGGGGGAAAGTGTGCTTTTCTTTCAAGAACATGTTGGGGGAGAATCCTAGCCAGCTTAGCTTGGAATCTAGAGACCTCCTCCCTCAACCCAGAGTGGTGTGTGCAGATGGGGCAGCAGGGCAGTCTCCAGAAGGTCTCTCTAAAAACAGCCACCCCACTGCACTGCACTGCACCACTTTCAGTATTCTGTCTATGTTCTCCCTGAGGTACCTGCAGATACATTTGTGTCCTTAGCCCTGATAGGGTTCTTCTAGGTTCTCCTAGTTTCCCCTTTTTTGTTTATTTCTATTTGTGCTCCCTGGTGCTTTGTTTAAATTTCTATATATAACTACCCTAGATAGCGTGTTGCTCCTATTCCTAGTTTTTTGCCTATCTTTGACCTTCCACCTTTCCCAGCAGTGTGTATTACACAGAAGTGAACATGCACCTTGCCCTAGTTGATGGGTACTGTCCCCACTTCTCTGCTTCCTTCTGCTGAAGCCTGCTGACACCTGTGGTGCCAGTCTCTTGTTCAATTCCTTCGCTGTTCCACTCACTTGCTAGGACACGAATGTGGCTGCTTTTATGCAAAACTTGTTCCCTTCCTGGTGGCATGCTATTGGCTGTGGGAGGTCAATTATCAAGTAGCTGAGGGGCATTTTTTTCCAAGATGGCTGCCACTTGCACTGGCTGTTGAGGAGCAACAGCAGTAGCAGGATTTGAGAAAGGCATTATTTATATTTTCAACAGGTAACCCACCATTGTCAATACCTTTTCTCAAATCTTTCCAACCCAGCTTGTGTGACTTTCTTGGTGCTGGTTCTGTCTGGTGTTCTCTGTCGCCCCACAGGAGGAAGGCTTAAAAGAGGTGGTGGTGCCAGAGCTGTGGAGCTCGGACACAGTGGCCATTTAGGTGGGCTGCATGCTTCAAGTGCAGTCAGCAGTTAACTGCAGCAAAGGGTGAGAGTTCGAAGCACGGCAGAACAGGAGAAGTGGATCCTGCAATAAAGGAAGAAGTGAGTGGAGCAGAGCAGAGCAGAAAAATTCCTATCACTGTTCCAAATGCTCTCACAAAAAGAATTAATAGAAGTTGCTTCCTAAAAGAGAAACAGAAATGTATCTGAAGGTATTTAATAGGGAAAGGAAACTGAGCCAAACAAAGTGAACCAAAATAAGCCTACCTCGCACAATCTGAGTTGAGCCTCTGAATTATAATTGGGGATCACACTGTGGATTTTTTAGACTTTTTGACTTTTTATGTTCTTTCTGTCAATGAAATAACCTTTGAAAACTAACTCCTGTGTCCAGGGGTGCCCACAGAAATTTCTGGGCCCAGGACACACCTTCAGGACAGCCCAACCCTTCCCCACTTAGTTCCCAGCCCCGGCCTCTTAAGACATGATATATTTTGTTGTAGTTTATAATTTTCCATCAAGAGACAGGATTTGAAATAAATTTCTCAAGGGTTGGGATATTCAAAGGGGTTGCACATGGCGTAACAGTGTTGTGCCATGCTCAACCCACTGAAGCACCTCGGCACGATATTCAAAAGGGGATGTTGCACTGTGCAAATCCCGATCGCCAGGCGCACCAGTAATGTATCGGCACAGTGCAGGGGCGTGCCCATGCAATCGGCAAACCCGATATTCAGCCCGGATGTCTGCGCATATGCAGGCACACACCGCCTTGCGCATACAGGGGGGCACAAAAATGTGCCTGAAAAAAAGGAACAAGTCAGGGGGACACCCTCAGGCCGGCCACTGTATTGCTGGGCGCAACACGGCAGCCACCTGCAGTGGGTGGCCACCCTACCCCCCGAGCCACAGGCTAAGCATCGGGCCCCCCCATGCCTAATCACGAGCTGAAATAGAATATATCCTCCCTGGTGGTCCAGTGGACCTGCTACCAGCCCGATCGCTGGTGTAGTAATTGTACAAGACTCCCTGGTGGTCTAATGGACCGAAACCCTGCCCTATCATGCGCTTAGTACTTTTAAAGGACTCCCTGATGGTATAATGGGCCGAAACCCTACCCGATCATGGACTTAGTAATTTTAAAAGACTCCCTGAGGGTCTAGTGGACCGTATTCCAGCCCTATCGTGGGCTCAGTAAATTAGAATACATCCCAGGTGGTCCATCAGTAGCCCCCTCCCCACACGCCCACTCAGACCTGCCACCCTGCTCCACCCCAGTCAGCGGCGGGTGGCAGCTCCCCACCCACAAGCCGCCCGGCCGGCCACTGACTGACAGCGCACAGTACGGCTGTACGCCCATTGGTCCATGGCATGAGCCAACCGGCATGTAGACCGTGCTGTACTACATAGTCCGATATGCGAGATGAGTCCATTCATATGTCGGGACTCTGCCTCAATGCAATCGAGTCTGCATGCCATTAACCACGCTGTGAACTAATGGGCGTACAGTCGCACTGTACACTGTCAGTCAGCGGCAGCAGGCAGCTTGCTGTGGGAGCTGCCGCCTGCTGGTGACTGGGTGGGGAGTGGCCAGGGTTTGACTGGCAGGGAGGGAGGTACCGCTGGACCACCAGGATATATTCTTATTTACTGAGCCCATGATAGCTGGGATACGGTCCACTAAACCACCAGGGAGTCTTTTACACTTACTAAGCCCATGATCAGGCAGGATTACATAGAAACATAGAATCTGATAGCAGATAAGGACCGCGTGGCCAACCCAGTCTACCCATTTCCCTACCTAATGGATAAGCAGCAGATCCTAGTTAAGCAGCAGCCTACTTCTTCCTACCCCCACCCCCTAGAATTTCCTTATGACTGTCCCATGCATGCTTGAATTCCACCACTGTTTTTGACTCCACAACCTCCTCTGGAAGGCCGTTCCATTCATTCACAACCCTCTCAGTGAAAAAATACTTCCTTAAATTACCTCTGAGCTGCCCCCCCATCTTCAAATTGTGCCCTTGTTCTTTTGCACCTCTTTTTTGAAAGATGCTACCCTCTTGGACTTTGATGATTCCCTTGAGGTGCTTGAAAGTTTCTATCATGTCCCCCTCTCCCTCCTTTCCTCAAGGCTATACATATTAAGCTCCTTAAGTCTCTCTTTATATGTCTTCGGTACAGATCCTGCACCATTTAGTTGCCCTCCTCTGGACAGCTTCCATCCTGTCTCGTCTTTCGAGATTGGGTCTCCAGAACTGCGCAGTACTCAGATGGGGTCTCACCAGCTGTCTGTACAGAGGGATAATAACTTCCTGTTTTCTACTGGTGATGCCTCTCCTATGCATCCCAGTATCCCCCAACCCTCCTTACTGCCTTGTCACATTGCTGGCCCACCTTCAGGTCATCTGATATGACTACCTCCAGGTCCCTTTCCATTTTGTTGTTGTTAGTATCTCACCCCCATTGTGTACTCTTCCCTGGGTTTTGTTTCCCAGGTGCATTACCTGCACTTCTTAGCATTGAATCTAAGCTGCCATACATTTGACCATTCCTCTAAATTGCCAAGTCCTTCTCATCCTTTCCACCCCACCTTGTGCATCAACTCTGTTGCAGATCTTTGTGTCATCTGCAAAGAGACATACTTTCCTTCCAGTCCCTCTGCAATGTAAGCTTATAAAGACATTGAAGAGGACCGATCTAATACTGAACCTCCGCGGTACCCCACTAGTTACACCCCTTTCTTCAGAGTGGACTCCATTTACTATTACTCTTTGTGTCCTATTCTCCAGCCAATTCTTTACCCAGGCTGTCATCTTGGGACCCACTCCCAGGCTGGCTAACTTGTATATTAATCTTTTGTGTGGGACTATGTCAAATGCCTTGCTAAAGTCTAGGTAGGCCATGTCCACAGCCCCTCCCTGATCAACTACTTTGGTCACCCAGTCAAAGAAATCTATCAGATTTGTCTGGCATGACCTTCCTGCTGTGAATCCATGCTGCCTTGGCTACTGTGCCCCTCTGGCCTCTAGATACTCGACAATTCTTTCCTTCAGAAGTGATTCTATCATTTTAACTATCACTGAGGTTAAACTAACAGGTCTGTAGTTTCCTGCTTCTGCCTTGCTCCCACTTTTGTGAAGGGGAATCACATCTGCCCTCCTCCAGTCCTCGGGTACCACCCCATCCTCCCATGATTTGTTAAAGAGGGTAGTCAGTGGTGTCACTAGTTCTACCCTTAGTTCTTTTAGAATTCTGGGATGAATCCCATCAGGCCCCATTGCTTTGTCCACCTTCAGTTTTAAGAGTTCTTTCAGAACCCTTTCTTCTGTAAATGGGCTGGTATCAACTTCTGTATCCAGAGTGTTTCTACTGTTTGTTTTAGGTACCACCCCTCTTCATTTGTAAATACTGAGCAAAAATATTTGTTTAGTATCTCTGCCTTTTCACAGTCACCCTCTGCCCACCCTCCTCCCCTTTATTAAGCCTCACTATCCCTCCCTTAGCCTTCCTTCGCTCCCTGATGTACCTATAAAAGGTTTTATCCCCCTTCTTAATTGAGTTGGCTATCTTTTCCTCGGTTTGGGCCTTTGCTGTTCTGACTGCCTTCCCAGCTTCCTTTTGCTTTAACTGATACAGTTCTCTGTCCTACTCCTTCTGTGATTCCTTGTACTTCCTGAATGCTTTCATTTTCTCTTGAACCTTCACTGCCACTTCCTTTGAGAACCATAGTGGTTTCTTACATCGTTTCATTTTGTTTATTTGCTTCTCACAAAGGCTTGTTACCTCTGTGATGGCAGTTTTTATTATTCCCCATTGTTCTTCCACCCCTCCTTCCTGCCCATTTGCTAGTGCATTCCTTAGGCACTCACCCATTTTGGCAAAGTCAGCCCTCCTAAAGTCCAGTGCTTTTGCCTTTGTATGACTTGACTCTATTGCTGTGTTTATTGTGAACCATACTGTTCAATGGTCGCTAGTTCCCAGATGGCTACCCACTTCTACATCTGTGATCCTCTCTTCATCTCCATTTGAGAGAACCAGGTCTAAGATTGCTCCCTCTCGAGTGGGTTCCAATACTAGTTGTCTAAGGCATGCCCCCTGTAGGGCATCTAGAATAACCCCACTCTTCGAAGTGGCTGCTGCAACTGCACTCCAGTTAACATCTGGCATATTCAGATCACCCATCAGCAATATCTCCCCTTTTTCTGCCATTCTAAGTATACTTTCTATCATTTCCTTGTCCATTTCCTCCCCCTGAGAAGGGAGTCTGTATACAACCCCTGTGCGGATTGTGGTGCCATTGCCAGTCTCCAAATTGACCCACAGTGCTTCTTCTCCTCCCTGTTTACCCTTTTGTTCTGTTGCTTTGATTCCTTCTCTTATGTAAAGAGCTACTCCTCCTCCTCCTCTTTTACCCTCCCTGTCCCTCCAGTAGATAGTGTATCCTGGTATGTTTACGTCCCAGTCATGGTTTTGTGTGTACCATGTTTCTGTGACTGCCACGATATCCAGATGTTCCTCCTCCATCAAGGCCACTAATTCAGGAAGCTTGTTACTCAGACTACAGGCATTGGTACTCATTGCTCTCCATTTTTTGATGGCTTTACCTTCTGTTGCAGCATCCCCCACTGACCTTTCTGCCTCAGTCTTTTTCTCATTTAGTACCCTGTTTTGTAGGGAAAGGCTGGGATTTTCCTGCTGCTTATAAGTGCCTCCCCCCTTGACTAGTTTAAAAGCTTGCCAATGAAACATTTAAACTGATTGCTCAAAAGACTTATTCCCTTCCTGGACAGATGCAGACCATCCTGTCAGTATAGGCTGGTGTCCCTCCAGGTGGAACCCCAGTCCCCAATGAAACCAAACCCCTGCGCTCCACACCATTTTTTCAACCATTCATTAAACTGCATGGTGCAAAGTACCCTCGCCTCACTCATGCCATTGACAGGCAGCACCTCTGAGAAGGATACTGTGTGTATCCTGGTGCAGAACTTACTAAGCCCGCAATCGGGCAGGGTTTCGGTCCACTAGACCACCAGGGAGTCCTTTAAAAGTACTAAGCCCATGATCAGGCAGGGTTTCAGTCCATTAAACCACCAGGGAGTCTTTTAAAATTACTAAGCCCGCAATTGGACAGGGTTTCGGTCCACTAGACCACCAGGGAGTCCTTTAAAAGTACTAAGCCCATGATCAGGCAGGGTTTCAGTCCATTAAACCACCAGGGAGTCTTTTAAAATTACTATGCCCGCAATCGGACAGGGTTTCGGTCCACTAGACAACCAGGGAGTCCTTTAAAAGTACTAAGCCCACAATCAGGCAGGGTTTTTGTCCATTAGACCACCAGGGAGTCTTTTAAAATTACTAAGCCCGCGATCGGGCTGGGGAGCAGGTCCACTGGACCACCAGGGATTCTTTTACAATTATTAAGCCCACAATAGGTCATTGGGGTGTGTTGCCGCTGAGTGGCAGGGGGCATCGGTCCCCGACGGGTGCAGCCTGGTATGGTGCCAGACTCAAGTCACCGGGGATCAGTGCACCCGCATGCAAATGGGGCCATAATGACATGTGTAACCCCCCCTGCAAATGGAGGTTCCCAAAAGTCTCCTAGGAGCTTGCCTAAACACTCCCAGCCTGGATGGTGTTCAGCATTTAAACCGTTTATTTGTGAGTGCTTTTAGAGCTTCTGGTACTGTCTTTTTAAGAGCTGTCTGTTTGCAGGCAGGATTAGTACATGGGGGGGCTGTGTGGTTCCCTGCTCGAGTCCCTCTCGAGCTGCTGACAAATCGCTCCATTTCTGCCGTCGCTGGGTGGGCAGAGTGAGCACTTTTCAAAGGTGTAACTGTTTGCTAGAGAGTAGTTAGAGTGTTAGTGGAAATGTATTTTGTCTAACCTGCCTTTCTTGCAGCTGGGACTTTGTGTGCTTTGCCCCTCCATTTTGGATCTGAACTGCAGAATAGATCCAATCAGGTAGAAGGGGCACCTAAATTGGAGTTTAAGCCTACCAACCAGGATCAGGACTCTCTCGGGAGCCGGCTGGCCATAAGGGATATAGCCAGTAATTCTGGGAAGTGAAGTTCTGGACTGTGGCGCCTTTTCGCACCAATAGGGGGAGTGTTGAGTGATTGGCAACTAGGCCCACCAGTTGGACCAGGTGGTGCCCAATGGTAATTCCCTGCCTGGTGTCTGGGAAGGCAGATTCCTTGTGACCATGACTGAGGAAGGAGCTCCGGGCTCCTGCGCTGCAGTTTTCACGCAGGAAGCACATGTGGAGGATGAAAGTCTGGCGGCGTGTTTGCCGTGGCGATTTGGACTGAATCTGTTGTTACTGAGGAAAGGAGAGGCTGAATAGTCAAGAACCAGGCTCACCCTGTAGAGGACTGGAGAAACTGCTACATCACGCGTGATCTGTCAGGAAAGTGAAGCTGCATTGAGAACTCCCGGGTTGGTAGTAAGTGCGATCGGGACCTGAGAGCAGCTGCCTGGTATAGTAACTTCTTTTACATATAAATGTGTGAGGTGTGTCCTGCCTCCAGAACCTTGTTACCCTGCTCTGCGAAGGGTGTCCAGAAATCCATGACGCTCTCGGGGACAGCGCCCAGCTTTAAGTTAGTGAGTGCAAATCAGGGTAGCTCCCTGCCATCTGTACCTTTAATTGCAAGTGTTTCATCTGATTTTCTCTCTTTCTTGCTACATGAACTGAGCCAACTGGCTCTGGATTACAACTGGGTATTGTGCAAGTATTTTTTTCCATCACAGGGCCCCAACCAGCTGCACTGATCCTGGCTAGCCCCCCCACCATCCTGGGTACCCAGTAAAGTGACATTTAGGGACTGTGATTATTAATGTGTCCAATCTAATTAACCTGATTTCCCCCTGTCCTTGTTACAGCCCCTTGAATAAATCAGATCTGTTTGTTTCTGCAAAGTTACACTGACTGAGGCATTCATTTATGTTAGAGTATTGCACTGTGGTTTTTGCACTGTATCATCTTGTTTTACAGGGGGTCCCCAAAGTTCAGTCAACAGAGCCAGTCCTGGGGGTAAGTGTACATTGTGAAGGTGTTCCTGATGCACTGTGTGGGCCACTAGTGGGAAGAAAGGGGGGGGTTACAGTGTTCCAGAGGGCTGTGACCGAGTTAGTTTGACTACTGCAAACCCTGACCTCTGGGTGGAGGCACCCGCCATTGGACCTAGGCCTCTCAACCTGTTAGTAGTTAAGCAGGCAGGGGTAGTAGCCCTTGGGATAGCGCCACCTGGGGGTTACACATATAAATGGCCCCATTTGTGCCTTGCATGCATAATGGCCCCATTTGCATACCCACCACTGAATATCACGGTTCCTGTGCCTGGCGCAACCTCACTTGCACTGGTGCATCCACCAGCTCCTCTCTTGCCACTTGCACTGGTGCAGTGCCACTACGCCATGCACAATGTGGGCAGCCAAGGTGCCATATTCAACGGTGCTGATCCATGGTACAGCACTGTTTAATATCGCCCAAACCATGCCCTGGCCCATCTCAGTTGCGCTGCGCCCCTGCCTGGCGCAGTCTGAATATCCGGCCCCGTGTGTGTAACTTCAGGTGTCAGCTCAGTTTGATTTATTTACTCTGTGTAGCCATTGACGTTGAACATTGAACTGTCAGTCATCAGATTCTCAGGGGTAATTACTGGACGGTTACCGCGCTAGTAAGGAGAACAGACTGATTGACTGATAGCTGAAAAAAATGATTGAAAACAGTAAGAGAAGAAGTGAGAGAAATAGAAACTGAGCTGAGCCTCATCAGCAATACACGTTAATTGTCCCATCACTGCCACCATCAGTCCTGTCTTTTGCCCCTGACTGATGACCACCACATCAAACACTGACCGCTGCTGCACCATTGCCATCATTACTAGCAAAAGAGCTTAAATAAATTGATTAATAACCAGTCCCCACAGACAAAGTCCAACCAGACCTGCTGTTTGTTGGCTGGCTGGGCTCAGGGGGCTGTGTTTGTTGTTTTGCCGCCTGCACTAGTCCACGTGCATGCCACACCGAAAGTCTACCTCCAGCTCGCCTATTACATGACAGCCCTGGGGCCACCAGGCAGCAGCAAAAAAATGAACGAGGCACACTCCGAGTCTGCATTGTCCGCAACGCAAGTCTGCAGTGCAGGGGCACCCAGAGACCTCTCTGTCTCCTAGTCCTCTCTCTGTCTCCTGGGCTGGCCATCAAAGAATCAATCTTCAGTCACCATGGGGGGAGCATTGGTGCCTGTGATAACCCACAGCACTGACACAAGATGGAATCACCTCATGTCAGGACAGGAGGGGATCGAGTCTTGTCGATGATTGGATTCCTTGTGCTGCTGCATGCCACAGCATCATCCCATTCCTACATTCTGCCTCCTCCCTTAACAGTGACTGACAGACTGCCTGAAGGAAGGCTGAAATTAAATCAGGTGAGCAAATTTAATCGGTGGGGGGACAAAGACAGAGTTACCTCCCATGACATACCAAGCATGGGGGGGTGCTGGCTGGGTTGGGCAGGCACAGATAGTATCACAGATGAGGAAACTAACTAAAAACAATGACAGTCATTGGCACGGCAGGATGGGATGGCTGGGCCCCCCTGAGACACCGGGCCCTGAACAGTTACCCCAGCCATCCCCTCATGTCAGCACCCCTGCCTGTGTCTTAGAACAACCAACCTTTTCATTTGCATTTCAATTTCATTTACTGTTTAATGAGAAGTTGTTAAACACAGTGTCTTGCTTGCTCATTGTCTGGTCGAAACCACTGAGAATTATTGGTTGACTTGTGATCACTGAGTGTTGCTCCTATAAAATCACACTATTTATTGCCTGGCATCTCCTGAACTGACCTTTTTTACTTTTGATTAGGAGACCCCTGCAACCCTCACCATAAATGCTGCATGTATTGCTTTGTTTTTATGTTAGGGTTAGGGTCTAATTTCTTCCATGCATGTTCCTTTATTTATCTAACGTCAGCAGCCAGCCTCGTTACATTGATTTCCTTTCTTTAAGTCAATTGTTTTTAGTTAGCTGTGTTCACTGGGTTTGTTTTGCATTACGATGGGTCTCCAACTACTTCAACAGCTGCACTAACCCAACTCCTGACTATGCATTTCAATCAATCAATCAATCAAATCTTTATTTATTCAGGCAAACATCATTTGCAATTGGGGAACTCAGCAATAGTTTTTAACTCTTTGCTTTCAATGTTACTTTTGTAATCATTCTTTTACGAGCATTGTTATTTTACAAACTGCAATTTTAAGAATTAAAAAAAAATCCACCTTATTGGTGATGTGTCAGGCAATAGATATACAGGGCTCGCATCAGTATTTTTAACCTATACTTTGTTAAAAGCAGTCAGCTTTCCAACAGCTGCAGTTATCTGTATCAGAACTGTCAAATTTACTCAGCTAAGAGTAAGTATGTTTTTTTCTCATGTTATTGAGCTAAGGGTGACTGCAGTTTGAATTATGTCTTTTTAAACTCTGTAGTGGTACTGTTGTAACTCCCCTGTTACCCGGGGTTACTGGAATCCGAGTAAGACCTAGTGGTAGGCAGGGAAGGCAGCCTGTGAAACTCCAGTTAAATGGATTTCACACTGTCTCACTCTGTTTTCAGTCTCAGCTGAGACTGAGGGATGACATCACCATAGAACTCTCGCAGCTGCATGAGCCACACTGGATTTTGCAGTTGGTAGTTAGGATAGAATGTTGGGGATTTTCAAGCAGAGTTAGTGTGCAGACTTGAGGAGAGGAGCAGCACAGCAGTCTGTGGGTAGGCTCTCAGAGCCTTAAGCTCTGTTTTAGAGCTACTGTAAAGGAGGTGTGTGTTTCCACCGAAAGAGGAACACAGTAAGCTGTTAATGGTCCATGTGCCCCATCTCTGAGGGGATGGGGTGGAAAGGTTTGCCTGTCTTCCAGGGGCAACCCTCATGGCTCTGGCTAAGGAAGAAGCTGCCTTATTTCAAGGAGTGCTGCCACTGTCATTACAGGGTGGGCTAGTAATGTAAACACAGCAGTAGAGGAGCCATTTTGAAAGTGAAAGAAAGTGTTCAGTGAGCGTTTGTTTTTCTCTGCAGTCATGGCCTCAGGACCAGCCCGCTACCCAGATGATGCCCTAGCTGTGGTAGCAGCAGAAGTAAACAAGTTAAGGGACATTGAGAGGTGTTACTATGGAGGACAACTGCTTCCTCATGTGGCGATTCCTGGATACCCAGTGCAAGTGTGCTTAATATGCTTAAATGCTGAAAGGGACGTCTTCATGGTACCTCACTATTCAGGGTACTTAGAGAAATACGGCTTGTTTAAAGTGCTCAAGATTCATTTGGCTTCCACATGGACAAAAGTTCAAGAATCTGCAGTTGGCAGCACACAGCACCAGGTGGAGCCTGTTGGAGAAGGCCCCTCGGGGGAGTGTGGCACAAAGCTAGAGGGTACAGATTTATAGACAGAACAATGTGCTGATGTTTTGGATGCTGGATTACAGAGGGACAATTCAGGCAAAGCATCAGTAGACCCTTGGAGAGGGGGGCCTAGCCCAAGTCTCATAGGAGAAGATGAGATGAGGGAGGCCTTTGAATGGGAGGTATCGACCTCCGCGCCTAGCGAAGAATGGATAGTTTCAGGAGTGAGGATGACTGCTCACTCCTGGGCACAGATTCTCAGTGAGGAAGAATAAGAGGAGGAACCTATGTGGCTTTGTGAAAAAGGAACGGGTACACAGCCTCAAGCTCTTGCCTCAGAGAAATGCATGGAAGAGAGTGGTGATGCCACTGCCCTGGCTGTGCAAGAAGAAGAAGTCAGGGATCCATTCTTTGTCTCTTTGATAATGCGTAGCTGGCAGAACCAGGACTGGCTGCCCCCAAGCCAGGCCAGTGGTCTCAGGTTGACCAAAGCTAGTAAAGAGGAGAGACTGGTTCATAGGAAGGTGAATGAAATCTACGAGATGTCCTTTTCTACCTTTCCTTGGAGAGTCTGGGAGGAGATAGAGAACAACATGAAATCCTGGATTTGGGCCAAAGCAATGAAATGTGTGCATCCTGGTGCAAACAAGCATGTCAGGAACAGAATGTTTCATGAAAAATACAGCCAGTGGAAAAAAGGCAGGACACTGTTAATGGACACTGTTCGAATAGTGGATGGAGAGGGATGTGAAACCTTTCATAGTGTGAATTATGTGCACCCAGACGGGGTAATAATTCAAACTCCTGACCCGTTGTGCCATTGGCCACAATGCAAAGACCTCCATGCAAATGTGCCCATGCCTACCAACTGGAAAGCAGAGCAGTGGTAGTCAGTGCTGCCACTCCAGCCATTGTAGTGCCTTTGTTGTTCCACCAGTATGAATGTCCAGGACTCAGGTGCCCCACATTCATCAGTTCTATAGTGTACTGACTTTCCAGAATCCATCGACTGACCCACCAGATGACTTCAGATCCAGAGAGGATGCCAGCTCAGCTGCATCCTGATTCATCGTCTGGTAATTAGATGACACCAGACCAGCTGTTTTCCTTTTTGTTCCTGTTCCAAGGTTCCATCTCCAGAGATGACATCACCCCAGCAGTTTCCAGATGTGCCCTCCTGTCGTTCCCGGAAGATGTCTGCCCAGATGTATTGGAAGAGTGCTGCCAGGGAGAGTCTTTGGCTGAGGAGCGGGTTGGTGTTTTATTCATTCTACAAGGGACTGGTAAGTCCAAACATTTCTATTCTTATGACATTGCAGTACACACCCTACACTAGCAGACTCCAGATGTGTGAACTGTCCTCAAAGACTCTCCCCTTCGGGACTTTGGCCTGCTAGAACTGTGATTCACCAGGCTCCGGCCCAGGAGAGACTCTTTAATGGACTAGCCTTCGGGCACTGTGGTCACTAGATGAGACTTTTAGGGCACTCCATCCCCAAATGTATATTGTAAATAATGTCATTGTTTTTCCACTGTTTTCTAATGTTTATACTGTTTTTCTACCTTTTCTAAAAAAAAAATCTTTTTGGGATTCTCCAGTGTTTTGATGGTAGGGGTTTAGATAGACCGTGTATGCAGATTAGAGTGTGTGTGTTGTCTTTCTTTTTCTTGCAGGTGTTCCTAGAAGAAGAAGAGAAGACAAGAAGAGGAGGAGGGACTCATCGAGTTCCTCACTAGTACTTAGTGTGTAGTATTTAAAGTACTGTTGTTGTTGTTGTTACTGTGTAGTAACCTTGCTTCCACAAGTATGGTTGTGGGAGTGAGGAGTAATGTAATGGTTGGTATTAGCTCTTGGTGTGTGGTTGCATGGTACCCAAGGTCGGGGAAGTCCCCTGTTTGTTTTGTTTTGGGATTTGAGTTAGAGGCAGACAGATTTTCCCTAGAGGGCTGGAGGGATAGACAGGCTGTGGTCCTGAATGGCTATAGGGACTGCAGTGCTAATCTATTAGGGCTATGCTCTGTACAGTTCTACCACAGCCACTAGGTACCCATAGTTAGCGGGTAGAGTAGAGGCTGATATGTCAGCCAAAGGCCTCTAGGCCCTTAGTGTTGCCTGCCTGTGCTAGCACATGGTAGGAAGGGGCCTGATCACCCTCCTCTGCAGGTAGCACATTGGGTGAGATGGCCTAAGCCGGGTAAATAATGACTGCGGACAGTCATTTTCCTGGCCCCGGGTGAGTGTAACCCCCTGTTACCCGGGGTTACTAGAATCCCAGTAAGACCTAGTGGTAGGCAGGGAAGGCAGCTTGAGAAACTCCAGTTAAATGATTTCACAGAAAGAGGAACACACTAAGCTGATTGTGAAGTGGTGGAGACCGCTGTTACTGGTCCCTGAGGGGATGGGGTGGAAAGGTTTGCCTGTCTTCCAGGGGCAACCCTCGTGGTTCCGGCTAAGAAAGAAGCTGCCTTATTTTAAGTTGTGCTGCGGCACCAGAAGCTGTGGGAAAGAAATTCCTGTGAGGAATCACCTGTGTGGCACTTACAACCAAAGGGTGAGTTCGCTCTGACAGAGGGCCTATGTTTTCACCTGAACTGTTGGAACATGGGGATTGGACTACTTAATTTGTAGGAGGTCTAGTGTAATAGACATTGCCAGTTAATTCAAGTAGGTTCAAGTCCAGCACAAAGTGAAGTAAAGTGGGATTGGACTGCTTAATCAGTGGGAGGCCTAGAGGAATGGGCTAAGCCAAGTAAAAGTATGTTCAAGTCCAGCACAATGGGAAAGCAAGACAAGTAGAGGAAATGTGACATACATTTAGCCTTAATCTACATTGCCAATCTTTATAGAATGAGATGTTTAATGTCCAGAGAAATGGCCGGGTATGAATTGTGGAAGTGAGAGGTTGGAGACCCCCCATCAGTAGTAACCAAATTCACCTCTACGGATTTGCTCTGTGACACTTTTACTTTCTCTCAGGTACTTGGCCAGTGCCTGAGAGAAGTACCCAGACGTGGGATTAAAAGAAAGTTTCCCTGATAGAGTTGAGGTGCTCTTAGGTGGTTTAGGGAGCCACCAGAAAAGGTTTCCATGACATATGGAAGGTGTCTGAGTGGCCGGCAAGGGAGCTGAGCCTGGAATCCTGTTAGTGTGACTGAGTTCGGGCTGTGTACCCAAAGGAAGCAGTATGCCAAGTCCGGACTGTGTGCCCCGGAGTGGGTTCCAGAGCCTGAGGGCTGGAGTGTTGAAGAAGTGTTTCTGATTCTTTTTAATTTGCATTACCAGAAGTGTAGCCCTAGAAGGGGTTTCGTCTATGCTTTGTTTGTTCTGCTTGGATGTGAATAAAAGCCACACTTTGAATCCCATTCCCGGTATTGGACATTACAGTTATTGCTTCCTGTGTTCAGAATTACTTGGGTGCCCCTGTGCGCAGTAGCAAAACCTAGTCTTTGTGCCGAGTAACCTATTCCTGCCTGAGCCCAGTCCCCACCTGGTACTGCTGTCAGATTTAAACAGCATACCACCTGTCGTTTGAAAAATGATGGGGGTGGGGGTTACACTGTGGTTCAGGGAACTTAACTTCATAGTGAGATAGTATGATTGTATATCCTGTCAAGTTCTAAAAAGCCTACATTCTTCTATGGTTTGTGTACCTGATATATAAACTTATAAGAATTGTCTAGAGAGTATTAGTCCACCAGTACAATCACTGGTCCTCCACCTTTTATATTGTATCACTTTAACAGCTGGCATAAAATAACCTCTTCCCTTTCACTCCCAGAGTAGCCTAGTATCCTGACATCTTACTCCTCTTGTTTTAACATTGGGGGTCTCAGGAGCCAAACTGAATGAACAAATGAGTAAGAAAGAGGCCATAGAAATTAGTACTGAGAATGAAAAAAATAAAGCAAAAAAACACCAAAAAAGATAATCACATATAACCTAAAAACACCACCAAGCTATCGAATAAACTTACTAAGGCCACTCATATACTGTAGTTAACCTATCACAACCAAAAATTACTAAGCACCTTAGAAATAAGAACAAGAACAATTCCACGGGGAACCTGCAAGAAATCTCCAAAAATTTAACGTCCACATCATGAGCGGACATTTTAGGACATAACTCATCTCACAAAAATGAGAAATTGAAGCAGCTGTCTGATTCTTTAATCAAGTCACCCATCTTAGAGTTTAGGTTCGCAGACTCACTTTGTAATAAAAGCTAACTTGAGCTGTTTAAAATTCAGACACTCGTTTTTTACAACTTCCTTGCTCACCACACTTATAGGAAGAAGAACATGACAGCACAGACAAATCACCATGATCTGCATAGGAGGAGGTCATCTTAGACCTTCAAAATACTATCAATGGGTTGATGAACCTGGGCAAAATGAGGTCTATACAAAGGGTGATGGAAAACATTGCTTGTGAGCAAATAGAATCCAATACCAGTAATAAATCAGGAATAGACTCTTCTGAAGATCTTATTTTTTTATTTTATTTAGTTTTTGTTGACCGGGTAGGTGCACTAAACAAATTCTTCCTATTTTCAGGCACGACCCGGGGGAGGGGGATACAGATGAATGCCAACTGACCTTGAACCAGATTAAGCTGTTGGTGGTATTTTTAGTGAATGAGGGAAATTTGGCCAGGACACCGGGGAAATTCCCTACTCTTTCAATAAGTGCCATGGGATCTTTAACATCCACCTGAACTACCACCAATCCAGGCAGATGGGACCTCGGTTTAACGTCTCATCTAAAAGATGGCACCTCAGAAGTGCAGCACCCCTCTCATGCTGCACTACAGTGTCAGTACTGGGATATTAACCAAGTGCCAGATGTGGGAACTGAACCCTCAGCCCTCTGATCTCCCAGCCTCAGAGGCGAGTGTGCTACCTACTGAGCCACTGACACTAAGATACAATTCTGGCTCACCTTTCTGAGGAGAAAGTTAATCCCCTCCCTTATTTCCTATCATATCTCAGCAAAGTCATAATAAACGTAATGAGCAATCCATATGCAGCAAACCCAATGTTGATAAAACAAATAGTTATCATCAGAAATGAGTAAAACACAATAAGGGAGGACCTAGCAATAAATGGAGCTAGAATGGACTCTCTTTAAAGAGATCTACAAAGGCTCCAACCCACAAATGAGTCTTCCTTGATTCCTGTCTCAGATAGTTCAGGGCATAGATTAAAAGGGAGAGTAAGACCTGATTTCAGCTCTATTAAATTTCCTGACGTGACTATTAGAAAGGGACACGAGGGGAAAAAATAAAAAAAATAGGAAATGTATTGAAAAACACCATCTGTCAGAGAAGAATGCTTACTCTGACAATATATCAGGTTGTAAATTTATAAATACAATAGCAAGAGTAGCTGAAACTAACTTCAATGAAAATGGCCTTCATAAATTAAACCCTGGCACTACAGCTTCTAAACCAGACAGTGGCATACCACTGGGGAAAAAAGTCCCAGCACAGACATCAGAGCTTTTGTCATTATAAAGTCCCTCCGCTCTGGAAATCATAAGCCACCCTAGCCAAAAATTCCAGGTTAGGACATCTCTCCACAAGGGTGATACTGTTTTGATCTCAGAAGACAATACCTCTTTTCAGGACGCAGGTATCCTTAGATTATGTGGAGTTGACAGAAAGAGCTTGAAAAGGAGGAGAATTTGACAGGATACGTCACCCTCCTCTGTAAACCTAAGAGGCAAATTCAGATTGAGAATGAGGATGTAGTACAAACCTTGTGGTCGAAAGACGATTTGGGTCTAGGTTGTATCCAAGTGTATTATATGAATCACAGAACAGCCTCCTACTATATTTGGAATAATGCTTACCTCATAGAAAAATATAATATCGTTATCACTTATGCTAACAGAAAGGAAGCTAATCATGATTGCTCTGCACGGTATAGTAATAAAGTCACTGAGGCCCCAGGTCGGACAGTAGCACCCCTCCTCCAAACTACAGGGTAGACACAGGTCTTATAATATGTCTCCTAAATATGGGTACTCTGGTTGCTCCCAAAGTTACCCTCTACTCAGTCAAAAATACTCTAGTTCAACCAAGTTTCACTACAACTTACCCCACCTACGATGTCTTCAAAAAAAGTGGGGTGGCTCTAAGAAAGGAAAACTGGAGGAACACAGGGGATCAAAGATTTCTGAATCAACTGGAAAGTTGTTGTACCACAGAAGGGTACAACATCATTCTATGACCTTTGAACTGTAGTACAACAATGTTTCAGCATGCATAGAAATCTATGCAGAATAAGCATTATGTAAACACATAAATGTATCTAGTTTACGGACACAGCAAGGCACACCATAGCTTGTCTTGCTGAGATAACATCACTTCTCAAGTGGTTCAATACACTAGTTCTGTGGCCTTTTGATGCACAATGCACCTGATGAGAGATGCTCTCTCAGCACAGCACACATCCTGGTGTGCATTATTGTTTGATTTATTGAGGACTGCCAGACTCAGATAAAACCAATCACCTTCAGTTGGATCCTGTTTTTGTATCAAGTTTTACATCTGGGATGCCTGAGACACGGGGAGATAAAGTGACTTACTCAGGGTTACGCAGTTAATAAATGGCTTTAGTGGGATTTGATTACCAATGCCTTCTGGTTTCCATGTCAGTGCTTTAATCAGTTCAGCACATTGGTCCAGATTCATGAACATTGTCTCCAACAGTAACATCACTTTGTTTAGCCCTTAATGGCCTGATTCAGCAACCTTTCATGTTGTTCAAGGGCACTTTGCTTAACGTGATTAAAAAATGCAAAGTAACCTGTTCTTACTGCTAGAGGTAAGGGTTATGAATATAACCTACTACTACCGCAGTTATTATCTGAGATCATACTGGGCTGGTACTATTGCCTGGAGGTTAGAGTAATGGGCTGTGAATGAGGTTTGGTAGTTGTACAAAAGTTGATCAGTGCTAAGGTATACCTGGGTATACTAAGGCAGAATCACATTACAGTCAATGCAAATTGTATCTTGAGTGCTTCAGTGGTACCTCGAGGCACCTTGAGGTAGTCAACTTTTAGATACCAGTAACTACCACTGCACATCCAGCAGAGCTGGGTTTGATTCCCACACCTTCTACTTGCATACTGTATGACTCTGAGCAAGTCACTTTACCTCCCCAGTGCTCTGAGGTTGCCCATGAAAACAGGCACTTGTGTCTAGTGAGCTTTATGTGGTTACCAAAGAATATAAAAAAAAACACATGAATATTCTGCAGTTATTTCTTCAATAATAGCACAGTGGTCAGGGTTTACAAGGTAATAACTGGACCAGGGAGTAATATACACTGAGGCTGAAGGCTGAGGTGTTTATTAACCCCCTGGTCCAGTTAATACTGAGCCCTCCCCCAAGCACTATATCTGTGATTGTTATTATACAGAAACTTTTTTATTGTAAAAATGAATAAAATCACTCTCCCTATGGCCAGTACAGTGGTGCAGAGGGATGTGTCACTTGCATATCACCTACTGCAAAATCAGCGACCAAGGTTAGGGGACAGAAATGGATCGTTGGGAGTCAGCTGTGGGTTAGAGGATCAAGCATCCCACGGAGGGGAGGTAAACTGTCTCGACCTTTGACTGCCATCAGTTGGAGGCTTGGTGGTAGTGTAGGTTATGAGTGACTCAGTGGGAGAGACCCTGATTCAATTGAGTGTGTGAGCCACCATGACCAGGGGATTGGGGAAAAAATGGAAGAGGGTCTGGGGAAGGCTTAATGAAGCCAAGCCATCTCTTCTCTGGCCTGCATCACGACCCGACCACCTGCTATCTGGCTATGCATACCACATAGGGGATGGCCCTCCCAATCCTGACTTCACCACTGAGGGCAATCCATCTGGGACTTTCTAGTGGTTGAGGGAGGCAAGTAAACCTCGGAGGAAGTGGGGACATATTTGATAGATGTCCACCTGCAGACCATGGGGAAAAAATTATGGAAAAAAATCACTCTTTCTACATGGCATCTGTGAGAAAGCAAAACTGTTCTGTAGTTTCTCACACACTGTATATCCTATAGTACTAGTCATAGCCAATTGGAACACAGAGTCCTATTACTGAGTCCACTTTCCAGTTATTGCAGAATAACAGGACAGTTGCTCAGCTCAGAGACCTGTAGGAGGGCAGCGGCAAGGGCAAATAGGATGCTGGAATGCAGTGCCATGGGTATTACCTCCAGAATTGCGGAAGTGACACCTCAAGTATTGTGTGCAGTTTTGAAGACCACATTTAAAGAGGGACATTACACTCCTAGAGAGTTCCAAAGGAGGGCAACCAAAATGATCTGGGGCCTGGGGAAGAAGACATATGAGGTGAGGCTCAAAGAGTTCAACATGTACAACCCTGGAGGAGAGGAGGGACGGGGGGACATGATAGAGGTCTTTAAGTACATGAAAGGGATCAATAAGGGAGGCCCAGGCAGGGTGCTCCAAAGGAAGGAGGGTGGGGCAATGAGAGGTCACGGGTGTAAGCTGAAAGGGGGCAGGCTCAGAGGGGAGAGGAGGAGATGTTAGTTCACTGAAAGGGTGGTGGAGCCATGGAATGCATTGCCCAGGGAGCTGGTAGAGGTGGAGACTGTGGACGGGTTTAAAAGGGGATGGGACAGGTACAGGGGGAAGGTAAATCTGACCAGGCCCAATACAGGTGGAACATCTGGGACTGGGAACAGTATAACCCAAGGGGGGGGGGAGACACCAAAATCAGCCCGCAGTGTGGGTGCTGAAAATCGAGCAGACTTGAAAGACCATTAGGCCTATTCTGCTGGCATTTTAGTATGTTAGTATGTTAGCTCAGTGTTCTGACTGGGTTAGACTTCAATATTTTCAGTATAATATAAAATTGCTGCCTACCCTTTGGTGTGTTATTATCCACATGTCATACACTGGACTTGTGTGTGGACACTTCAATAGCTGTCATAAACTACAGTAGAATGCCTTTGTGTAAGATTTCTTATTAGCATGCATTTTCTGGCTGCTGTAATGTAAGAGTTTCCAGACACAGAAGTGCAGCTATGGGAATCTCAACCTTCTGCTTCAGAATTGATTAGTAACAACAGGTTTTATCACAGCTTTACAGCAAACAGGAAAATCCTCAGTCCGCCATGAAAACACAATTAAAAATGTCAACTTTCAGAACATCCAGTATGTATCAAGGGAACTGTGTTCCATTTGTTAGGTTTGCAACCATGCTGCTTGGAAAAAACACATGTATATACAGATTTTAACAATGTAAGATATACTGTATTGTGTTGGTCATATTCTTGGTTAATTACAAGACTCCTCCCCCATCCCCCAAAAAATGTAGTCAACTTTATATGCAAATGCAATTGCTATAATTTGTTTCCCTCAGCTGCATACTTCTCTTCTAGTTTTACATGTTTTAAATTTGGCATTGCTGAGCTCAGCACACCTATACATTTCCAGCACATACATTAATCATAGTGGCCTAGTCAGTAATATAGGCTTTATCTCACATCTGGCAAGCAGCTGCTTTTAGATTCGAGACTTCATGATCTTCAGATAGATGTTTGCAGAGGTTCTTTTCTCCCAGTAGATAATTAACACTGAATCACTGTAGAGAACAGTCCTCTGTGTTATCAAGCTGTGTTTCAGTCTTTGTATTCAATGAATTTATTAGCTGGGGATAGTGGAGGCAACCAAAACTTGCTGCAAGACCCAGAGCAAGAAGGCTAGGGCTAGGAAACCGAGCTGGTTGAGCAAGGAGGTCATGGAAAAGGTAAGGAGGAAAAGAGCTGCCTTTAGGAGGTACAAGAAAATAAGGAGGGGTGAGGACAGGGAGGAGTACTTGATGGAATCTAAGGAGGTGACAAGGGCAGTAAGGGGAGCCAAGGCATCTATGGAATTCAGGCTGGCACAAGGCATTAAGTAGGGGGAGAAGGACTTCTTTAGGTACATCAGAGAGAAAAGAAGCTGTAAGGACCACATAGTAAGGATTAGGAAGGAGGGTGGGTGGCAGCAGGGTGCGATAAGGCAGAAGCACTAAATGATTACTTCTGCTTAGTATTTACTAAGGAGAAGGGGGGGGTGACACCCAAGGGGGAAGAATGGCAGAAACAGGGGGTAAGGGGGTGACAGATGGGGAAATCATGGAGGGCAGAGTTCGGGAGGGTTTGAAGGCACTGAGGGTGGACAAGGCACCAGGCCCAGATGGCATTCACCCCAGGGTACTGAAGAAACTGGCACAGGTCCTTGCGGGACCTTTGATAGACCTATTTAATGCCTCACTACATTTGGGGTGTGTACCTCAGGACTGGAGGATGGCTCATGTGGTGCCCCTCCACAAGAGTGGCCCCAAGGATGAACCGGGAAACTACAGACCAGTGAGCCTGACATCCATCGTGGGTAAGCTAATGGAGACTATCCTGAAGGAGAGGCTGGTGGCCCTCCTAGAGGCCAAAGGACTACAGGACAGCAGACAACATGGCTTCATGCATGGCAGATCCTGCCAAACCAACCTGGTGGATTTCTATGACTGCGTAACTAGGCAAATGGATAGGGCCATGCAGTGGATGTCCTGTATCTGGACTTCAGTAAGGCATTCGACTCGGTGCTGCATGGAAGGCTTGGAAGTAAGTTATCAGGCACGAGGCGGGTGCAAAGCTGGTGAGATGGGTAGGGAACTGGCTGCAGGGAAGGCAACTGAGGGTGGTGGTGGGTGGGGAGCTCTCACACCCAAGGGTAGTGACGAGTGGTGTTCCACAGGGCTTGGAGTTGGGACCAGTTTTGTTTGGGATATTCATTGCAGACATATCATTGGACATCAAGAGCAAGATCAGTCTGTTTGCTGATGATACCAAGGTAGGAGCAGTGGTGGATGACCTAGGGGGATGGCAGGGGTTGCAGATGATCTGGCAAAGCTTGAAACCTGGTCAGACACCTGGCAACTGGGGTTTAATGCCAAAAGGTGCAAGGTGCTGCATTTTCGGATGAAGAACCCAAGGAGGAGTTACCAGCTTGGGGGAGTGCAGCTAGCCCAGACAGAGGAGAAGGATCTGGGGTTGCTCATTACAGGGTCAATGAACAACTCAGCACAATGTAGGAAGGCAGCTGCAAAGGCCAACAAAATGCTGGGTTGTATTGCAAGGGGTATATCCTCGAAGAGGGAGGAGGTGATTCTGCCACTGTATAGGTCATTAGACTGCATCTGGAGTACTGCATCCAGTACTGGTGCCCGTATCTGAAGAGGGACATTAAGTTACTGGAGGGGTACAGCGCAGGACGGCAAAGATGATCAAGGGGCTGGGGGACTTATCATACGAGAGGAGGCTGATGGAGTTGAACATGTACTCACTGGAGGAGAGGAGGGACGGGGGGACATGATTGAAACCTTTAAGTACATGAAAGGAATAAACAAGACAGGTACAGAGGGGCTGTTCAAAGTAAGGGAGGGGAGGGACACCAGGGGCCATGATATGAGAGTGGAGGAAGGAAGGTTCAGGAGGGAGATGAGGGGGCAGTTTTTTACAGAGAGGGTGGTGGCTGGGTGGAATGCGTTACCTGCAGAAGTGGTATGCAGTAGAACAGTGTACTGCTTCAAAAAGGGATGGAACAGGACAAGGGGGAAGGTCAATGAAGATTAAGGGTGGAAGGTAGGGGCAGCTGCAGAATAAGGGGTGCTAGCTGCACATTTGAGCAGACTTGATAGACCTCTAGGCCTTTATCTGGTGGCAAATTTCATATGTTCATATGAATTTGAATCCATAAGGGTCCAGATAATCCTTTGGAACACTGTATACTTATCTTGTGCATTCTTCTTACCCTCCCTGTTTAAAACAGCTATCGCTTTACTAGATAAGCCACTTTGCTATTAAACAAAATAAAAGGATCAAGAAAATAATTTAAAAGCTGTGACATGTAAATGGACCGTACCATCATTTTTCAAAATCATTTAGTATCAGCTCGTGCGTAAATATGGTCCATTGACTTTCCTTGCCAGTGTCTACCATTTTGCAGTTTGTATCACCATGCTGTGTTCTAAGTAGCATTCTGATGCAAAATAAATTACTAAGTATCACAAAATAGATTAGAAAACACTGGATGATGTAACAAATGAAAGGAAACCACTCTGACTCTTAGAAGAGGAATGTAACTGTTAAACTCAAATAGTAACTCACAGAGGAATTCAACTGTTAAACTCCAGTACTCACTCACAAAAGGAATGTACCTGATGTACTCCCGTACTCACTCACAGAGGAAGGCAAATGTTAAACTCCCATATTCACTAATAGAGTTGTGAAACTGTTAAATTTCAGCATTCAGTAACAGAGTTATTTAACTGTTAAACTCCAGCAGTGACCCACACAGGAATGCAACTGTTAAACTCCAGTACTCTCTTACAGAGGAATGTAACTGTTAACTCCTTTATAAAATGGTGCCTGGTCAATGCTGACTCCTCATTGGTCATGGCCCCATCACATGGTATTGCATTAACCTAACACATACTCCTGCTCAGAAGACACAATTGGGGTGCATTAACTGAGAGCACAACCACTCGGTTGAAAAAGATCAATATGCTAATCAAATAACTTGAGGGTCCAAAAGAGGGATAGCTAGATTGAAAGATAAATAGGCAAATAGATGGATAGATAGATAGATAGATAGATAGAGATAGATAGATAGATAGGTAGTTTACGTATGTGTAAATGTCTTTCTGAAACCAAGGGTCTTCATATAGGCATAGCAATGAATCAAATATGAAAATTAATAAATAAACTGATAATATCACAAAATTACAATGTAGCTCAATAATAAAAATAACCATTTCGGTCCTCAACAAAGCTTGATTGGTAGTCAAGTTTAAAGTTTACTCTTAAAAATGGTAACAGAGGGGGCAATATGTATGTCCACTGGTAAACCATTCCATAGCAAAGAAGCCACTGCAGAAAACACTCTGGGTGGGATATTCAGAAGGTTTGCACATGGCGTTACACAGTTGTGCCATGTGCAACCCACTGATGTGCCCCAGTGCAATATTCAAAAGGGGAAAGTGTGTGGCACAAATCCCAATGCACCGGGGTGCAACAGTAACATATGCAGAGCAAGAGGGGGGGCGTGCCCATGCATACCCCCGCACATCCTGATATTCAGCCCGGGATGTGCAGAGCCCATGCTGGCACAATCCCTACATACGCCGCATACAGTTGTTCCAAAAAATAAAGGAGCAACAGCCGGCCACCCACAGGTGAGCTGCTGTATTACAGGGCGCAACAGGGCAGCTACCAGCTATGGGTGGCCACCCGAGCTCCGGTAGCACACTCAGTCGGGTAGTGCCCCCCCATTCTCGATCATGGGCATATGTATAATAATAAAATGTCCATATTCCTGGTGGTCCAGTGGACTGCTCACAGCCCGATCGTGGGCAGAAGTCTAAAGAAAGAATAAATCCCATACCTGGTGGTCCAGCGTTACCATTCTCCCTAACCTCCCACTGAGCCCCGCCACCCCGCTCCCCCCTGGTCAGCAGCGGGCAGCATCTCCACACCCACAAGCCGCCCGGCCGACCGCCAACTGACTGCCACAATACAGCTACACCCCATTGGTCCACAGCATGGGCCAATGGGCATCTGTTTCGTACGTACTACACAGGTCAGATATGAATGAATCCATTTACATATCTGGACTAATAATCCCAATGCATGCCCGTGCACGCTGTGGACCAATAGTGCTGCTGTGCGCGGTGCAGTCGACATGGCCGGCTTACAGGTGGGGAGCTGCTACCACTGCTGACCGGGAAGAGGAGCGGTGGCAGGGCTCAGTGGAGGGTGGGAGGGGTACCGCTGGACCACCAGGGATGGGATTTAATCTTTCTTTAGACTTCTGCCTGTGATCGGGCTGTGAATGGTCCACTGGATCACCAGGGATATAGGATGTTTTATTTTCACACATATGCCCGCGATTGGGCTGCCAGTGGTCCACTGGACCACCAGGGATTTAGGATGCTTTATTTTCATACATATGCCCGTGATCGGGCTGCCAGCAGTCCACTGGACCACCAGGGATATGGGATGTTTTATTGTTATACATTTGCCCGCAATCAGGCAGTGGGGCACTTTGCCGCTTGTGCAGGGGGCAGCCGGTCTAACAGCTGCAGCCTGGTAGGGTACCAGGCACAAGTCGCTGGGGATGGGCGCACCTACATGCAAATGGGGCAATAATGACATGCAAATGGCCCCATTTGTGCCTTGCATGCATTATGGCCCCATTTGCATGTGCACCTTTGAATATCATGGTTGATGTACCTAGCACAATGGCACTTGTGCTAGCGCATCCCCCTGCCCCTCTCTGGCCACTTGCACTGGTGCAGTGCCACTGCACTATGCACAATGCGGGTGGCCACAGTGTGATATTCAATGGTGCTGAGCCATGGCACAGCACCGTTGAATATCACCCTGTCAGCGCCCTGGCACATCCCAGTTGCGCTGCTCCCAGACTCGCGCCACAGCCTGTGCAGTCTGAATATCCTACCCTCTATCTCCAGGTGATTTTAACCTCGATTTTAGAATAGCCAATAAACTAGTGCTAGTGCAATGTAACCCATGGACATCAGGGTGGATTTCATGAGGCTCACTAAGGTACTGGGGTCCTAATCCATTCAGGGCTTTAAATGTGAGCAAAATAATCTTGAACTCAATCCACCATCTTGCAGGAAGTCAGTGCAGAGAGTGCAGTGCTGAAGTGATAAGTTCACTTCTCTTTATCAAGTCTGACTGTAGCTTCTACACCAACTAAAGACAGCAGATCTGACCTGCCAGAAGATCCCAGCAAGAGTGCATTACAGTAGTCATGGCACATGATGATGAAAGCATGCACTAGCGTTAGCAGATCATCCTGGCAAGGTAGAGTTGCAATCCTGCTATAATCTTCAAGTGATGAAAGACATTACCGACCACAGCTGACACCTGAGGCACAAGAGTCAGCTTTTGAGAAATAGTGACCCCTAGGCTGTGCACAGCCTGCCTAGCCTGTAATGTATTGCCCCTAAAACTAGAAAGATCCAGGCGCTCCAAAATTGAAGACCTGAGACAATCTGATCCCACCGGCAGCAACTTGGTCTTTCCAGGATTTAGCTTTAGCCTACTATGTTCCATCCATCCATCCACTGATTTCCAATAGAGCATTCTCAAGCACAATCACCAAGATATCGTCTCTGGGTTTAAACAAAAAAATATAGCTGGGAATCATCAGCATAACAAAAAAAAGCTATACTTATGGATCACATCTCCTAGCAGAAGCATGAACACTGCGAATGAACACTGTGAATAAAAGAGGAGACAAGATGGAACCCTGAGGACAGAGGAACACGACTGACATTTCCCATCAGGATATAGCCCTTCTTGGGTGATACAAGATGGTCTTGGAATAGATGTGTCAGTTGTAGCTTGGCAGCACCTCTGCATTCAAAAATCTGAAATGCCAAGTTAAAGCATTTAGCTATTTAAATTTTATGTCAAGTTTGCTTATGTTGCAATAGTGGTCACTTTAGAATATGAGCAGAGTGAATGTTCTGTGGAGAAATCAACCACGAGTCAGTCCATGCTAGCTAACAAGGCAACATCGTCATTTTAAACAGAACCAAGGCATTTAATTTGATGTTATCTGGGCTGTTTGGAAGTGACTGTCGTGAAAAATAACATAAAAGGAAAAAGTTATAATTACCCTGTTTGTATTTTTTGTATTTTCCTTTCAGTTTGGTAAAGCTCTCGTGTACTTAAACAAAATACACTGCTATATTTAGAGTGAAGCGACCCCGAGTCCCCCCTACCATTTCTCCCACTTTCATGAACAAGCTTCTGAATGGACAAAGTATGGGTTAACTTTTGCAGTTTGAATCTGTTGGTTTCTTCTACTGTGGTTGTTTTCAGATAAAATAATTAAATAATACTGTCTCTTACTAAAAAAGAGGCAAAATGCTGACAGGATTTAATGAGTGCTGCCTGAGATCATGTGTGTAGGCATATAGAGTTGCTTGTCTCTGTATTTTGGCAAAATAGGTATACACCCCCGACAGCGACATTTCGACCATGGGGTTCCCTACAGTGACTACAGTGCCACATCGCTTTAAGGAACCCTCTGGAACCTGGCACTGTCTGTTGGGGGTCCTGCACCCCCCCTTGAATCAGCTTCCACTCAGAGTTGAGAATCCTAAGTAGGGGGATGTGGAGGGGCACAGCCCCCTGCATGGCAGCTTCAGGGGTGAAGCCACCCCTAAGAAAACACTTGTTGTTCTCTGAAACCGGCAGCCGACTGCAAAATGCGGTAGACCTGCCGGTTTCGCTGTCGGGTCATTCGACAAAAATTTTGTCTACAACCTGTCTTAGATCGGGCAAAATATATTATTGGATTTATTGTTTGTTATTTCTAAAGTTATTAATAGCCACTTTTCTGGAGAAGTTTTTTTTCCCCCCTTTTCCCACCTCCATATTACTGATGCCTCCATGGTGGCTTTAATATTTTCTGGACAGTAATCAATTTTACACTCTAACATAAAAATGGAGCACCGTATCAGTTGTCAGTTTTTCCCTGAAATATACCCCGGTTCTAAAAGTGAATTAAAATAACATCCTGTAACCTGTTTTTTTTTTTCATTGGCCACATATGAGACTGAATGTAAAAGATAAGGAATGACATAGGGCTACTGAATTTAAGGAACCTCATTTGGTATCTTGCTCTCTCTTACATCCAAATATAAATCAAGGAACAAGTTATAAAGCAGACGGTCTGAAGGCTAGTAGAGGGAAATAAAGACTTGGGTTTTTCAATGCTGGAAAAAAGAGGTACTGAATCTCTAACTGGCAGAGACACTCAGTTGGATTCCAAAATATCAAGAGCTTGTTGGTGACTCTCTCTTATCTCTCAGAGAGCACTTCAAATCTAGATACTGTTGGGGTATCTGCTGAAATTATACCAGACAGCCCAGAAACAGATGAAGGAGCTACTAAAAGTAAAGGAATCATGACTGGGGGGCTAAACAAAAATAAATCAGAGCAGGAAACTGATAAAAAGAGCAGAAAACAAATCAGAAACACAGGAAACACCTACAGAATGTGACTTCAGAGAAAGATGTTAGCCTGCAGGGAAAGGATATAAATCCAATAGATAAAACCATTCAGAATGGATGCCAGGCTGATCCACAGTCTCTGCTGCCTAAGAAAGAATCTAGCTGTACTCAAATACTTCTAGAGATGAGAACAAGCTTTTTAAAGGTATTGGCATGCTCTCAGATTCTATGACATCTGCTATGGGCAAAATTGAATCATTGTCCCAGCAAATTGGTGAAGCAGAAGAGAGGCTTAGCACTCAAAAAGATCAAATAAACCCCCTTGATATCTACCACAGAAATACATTCTGAAGAATTAGCTGATCGTAGAGCAAAGTTGGAAAATTGGAAGTCCAGAATAGAAGAAATAAAAAAATTATTGGTATACCAGAAGGAATAGAAGAATCACATCTGCTTCAGTTTTTTCAGGATCCGATCTGCCAAATAATCAGCAGTGACAAATCAATAAAACTGGATAAAGCACACAGAACTCTGCAAAGTCCCCTATAAAGACATTGAATAAAACAGGACCTAGCCCTGAACCCTGCGGTACCCCACTAGTCACTGGTCTTGTCTTGGTTGTCTCCCCCCTTACCACTACCCTTGGCTGTCAGCTCCTAATCCACCCCACCCCACTAGTTTCACCCTGCTCCCGGGTCCCTTTGCTTGACCAATAACCTACCGTGTGGCACCGAGTCGAAAGCTTTGCTAAAGTCTAGATACAAGACATCCACATCATGGCCCTCGTCAATCATTCTTGTGACCCAGTCAAAGAAGTCGATTATTCTAGTCTGGCATGACCTTACTGAGACAAACCCATGCTGTCTCTCATCCTGGAGTCCATTACTATCCAGAAAGGTTGTCAACCTCTCCTTCAGAATGGTCTCTATCACCTTCCCCACTGTAGAAGTCAAGCTGACCAGTCTGTAATTGCTCTGATTGTCCTTGGTCCCACTCTTGTGGAAGTGCACCAAACGAGCCATCCTACAGTCTCTGGGCACACTCCCTGTTTCCAAGCAGGTTTTAAACAGGTCTGCTAGCAGGCCTGACAAAACCTTTGCCAGTTCCTTCAGGACTCTAGGATGTACACCGTCTAGTCCCGGTGCCTTGTCCTCTCTCAGGGCTTTAAAGCCTTTTAGTACCCTATCCTCCTGGATGTCCCCGTCCATTACCTCTGCCCTCTCTGCCCCTCCCTCCTTTCCCTTGTGGTATTGGGCCATCCTTTTCTTTTGTGAACACCTAGCTGAAGTACTTATTGAGTGCCTCCACCTGGTCTTCCCCTTTTTCTGCCCATTGCCCCTCCCTCTTGAGTCTGATAATCTTGTCCCTACAACTCCTCTTCTCCCTCATGTACTTAAGGAACACCTTATCTCTCTCTCTGATCCCTGTCACTGATCCACTGAGCCAATTTCAGATTCCTTGCTGCCTTGGCTGCCCTGACCACCCTACTCACTTCCATAGCTATGTTTGAGTACACATCCTTGTCTATCACTCACCCAGCTCTCTTGTACCTGTTGAAGGCCACCCTCTTTTCCCTCACTTTTCCCACCACTTCCCTGCTGAGACAGCTAGGTCCTTTTGACCTGGACTGCTTACTCTGAGACTTGTGTTTTTTATTTATTGATTTATTGATTGATTGATATATCTGTCTATCTATCTATCTATCTATCTATCTATCTATCTATCTATCTATTTATATTTTATTTTTAGTCCTTGGTAACCAGGTAAGGCCCACTAGGCACAAGTGCCTGTTTTCAGGGACAACCTGGGAGCACTGGGGAGGTTAAGTCACACAGTATGCAAGTGGAGGTTGTGGGACTCAAACCCAGGTCTGCTGGATGTACCAAGCTCATTCACAGCTTGTTATTCTAACCTCTAGGCTATACTGCCAGCTCAAAGAGACTTGGCACACGTGTTTGTGGCCTCTGTCAGACCCTTCATTATGGCAGACCATTTCTGTTCAGCATCCATCCCTGTGTTAATTCCATCAAAATGCCCCCTGAGGATGCTGCCCATCCTGGCAAAATCTGCTTTCCTGAAGTCCACCACTCTCATCCTGGTCTTAGCCAACTCCCTCCCTGGGTTGAGGAAGAACCACATGGTGCATTGGTCTCTTCCTGCTAATGGGTCCTGCACTACCTCATGCTGGACTTGATCCCCATTTGCTAACACAATATCCAGTATATTCCCCTTCCTGGTGGGCTCAGACACTCACTGTTCTAGGTAGCTGTGCTGGATAGTCTCAAGGAATACTTGCTCCCTGGCATTTGTGGTAGTCATGGTCCACCAGTTAATCCCAGGTAGGTTGAAGTCACCCACTATGACCATACTCCCTCTGCTGCTGACCTTCCTGATTTATTTTAGTTTTTGTTGAAAATTTGCTCCCCTGTCATTCTATAGAAACATAGAAACATAGAAGTTGACGGCAGATAAGGACCGCAAGGCCCATCCAGTCTGCCCATTTCTTTTTCTACCTTATAAATGTGCCATCGGCCTTTGCTCTGTCAGTGGCCTATCTATTCAAACTCATTTGTATTGCTCCCTTATGCCTATCCAATGACTGTTGTGAAGCCCTGCACTGTATTCATAGCCACCACTTCTTGAGGTAGGCCATTCCATGCATCCACCACCCTTTCTGTGAAAAAGAATTTCCTCACATTCCCCCTTAATCAGCCCCCAATCTCATGCTGTGTCCTCTTGTCCTGCTATTTTTCTTATATTTAAACATGTTAGACTCTTTCACCTTGTTAATGCCCTTAAGGTGTTTGAATGCCTCGATCATATCACCTCTCTCCCTCCTTTGCTCAAGGGTATACTGTTGAGCTCTGTTAATCTGTCCTCATATGTCTTCTGATGCAGTCCCTGCACCATTTTGGTTGCCCTTCTCTGGACTGCCTCAATTTGGTTAATGTCCTTGTGAAGGTGTGGCCTCCAATACTGCACGCAGTACTCCAGATGGGGCCTAACCAGTGTCTTGTAAAGAGGGATTATTACCTCCCTCTTATGACTTGTGATACCCCTACTAATACACCCTAACACCCCACTAGCCTTACGTACTGCTTTAGAGGTCTGCTTGGGTGATTTCAGGTCATCAGTGATGATGATGCCCAAGTCTCTTTCTTCCTTTGTGACTGCTAGCAACTCCCCTCCCAGCCTATAGGTGGCTTCAGGGTTTCTCTTCCCTTTGTGCATGATCTTGCACTTCTTTGCATTAAATCCAAGTTGCCACTCTTCTGACCATTTTGCTAGTTTATCCAGATGTCTTCTCCTTCTGCTCACCCCATCTGGATCATCTACTCTGTTGCAGATCTTGGTGTCATCTGCAAACAGACAAGCCTTACCCTCTAGTCCATCTGCAAGGTAACTAATGAAGATGTTGAAGAGGACTGGCCCCAGGACTGATCCCTGAGGTACCCCACTTGTGACTTGCATCTCTTCTGACTGTATACCATTTACCACCACTCTCTGTTTTCCACCCGTCAACCAGTTTGCCACCCAGTTGGCCAACTTCTGACCCATTCCGAGCCTACCCAGCTTATTTATCAATCTTCTATGTGGAACAGTGTCAAAAGCTTTGCTGAAGTCAAGGTAGGCGACATCAACTGCTCCCCCTTGGTCCACCACTCTGGTTACCCAATCAAAGAAATCTATGAGATTAGTTTGACAGGACCTTCCTTTTGTAAACCCATGCTGTCTTGGATCCTGTGCCCCTATGGATTCCAGGTGTTGCACTATCCTTTCCTTAAGGAGTGCCTCCATAATCTTGCCCACTACTGAGGTAAGACTGACTGGTCTGTAGTTCCCTGCTTCCTCCCTGCTACCACTCTTGTGGAGCGGGATCACATGAGCCCTTCTCCAGTCTTCTGGGATGTCTCCTCATTTTGTGAGGGTGGCCTGTACACCACTCCATCCTAATCTTCTTACCTTTGGAGTTTTGAAGCAGTGCCCATATGGCTTCCAGCTTCCCCTCTTTCCCCTCCTCCCTTGTATATAGTATCCCATCAGTCCCATAAATAGCTACCCCTCCTCTTCTTCCCCTCTCCCTGTCTTTGTGGTACACCTTCTAACCAGGGATCATGAGATCCCAGTCATGGTACTGGATGTCCCAGGTTTCCGTGATGGCGGCAATATCAACCTACCCTACCCTACCACAGTAATTGCCGGGAATTTTGCTACTTTGTTTGACAAATTCCTTGCATTCAAGGATACTACAGTCTACCTTGTGCCTTGTCCCATCTTTCCTCATCCTCACCCCTACCTTTGTTCCTTGACAGACCCTCCCTCCCCTCCTACCTGTCAGGGGGGGCTTCTGGTTTCCACTGCTTGGTGACACCACTTTGCAGTCCCCCTCTGACCCACCTTCCTTAGTTTAAAGTTATTTTAGTTTTAATGTAATTCTCCAGCCCCATTTCAATGTACTTGTACCCTCATTGCTGAAATGCAGCCTATCCTGTGCATAGAGTCCCTTCTTGTTCCATATCTCACCCCACCTCCCTACTACCCCATACTCCATTGTTGTGCACCATCATCCCAAACCACCTGTTGAATTATTCCATTCTTTGCTTCCTAGTGGTGCTTGCCCTAGGTACTGGGAGTGCCTTTGAGAATACCAACGATCTGCCCACCTGAATGCAGATTCTTCCTACATCCTTGAACCTTTTCTGCACTTCCTCCACCCTACTCCCCTCCAGGTCATTTGTACCTAGCTGTACCACAATATGTGGTTTATCCTCTCCTCTCTCCACTCACTTCTGAATGAACTGTCCTCACCGCCCTGCTGTCATATCTGGCATACACTCCACCCAGGCCCAGCTTCTCCTCACTCACTTACCTCTCCATCTCACCCCCTTGAGAATCAAATCCACCAGTATGACTACTCTTTCTCCTATCACCTGTCCTGCCCCCATGTTTTCTCCTACCTTGGATCCCTTTCCTTTAGTGTCTCCTCTCCCAATTCCCAAATACAATTTGCCGTTAAGCCCCAGTAAAGTTACAAGATCATTTTCAAGGATCTACATATTTTTTTCCTCTTGCTTTGAGAAGTGAAAACCACCACGAGGAGGCTATTAGCCCAAAAGAAGGACAGTAATCCAAAATCAAAAAGGTGCGATGCATGCAGTTCATCTGTAGACCAGGAGAAAAGGACACAGCCTAAGCTATCATCTTCAACTCTCATGGGTCAGAATTCTCAGGGTGCCCTGTGATCAAATATATATCAGGAAACTGTGGTGCCATAGGAACAAAGAAAGCCTCATAAATGAACTAATGAAGACGCTGTTGTGTAAAAAATATAGCAACAAAGTGAGGAAAAAGGAAAATATTTTTTTTTCATTTTGTGTGAGGGGGAATTGGGACTTTATTTCATATTGGGAGGAATACAACTTAAACACATGTGACAATTAATAGCAGAAGTGGAATGGTCAGAGTAGAATGCTGCTGAAGCTCAGGGATATCATCAGGCATGCCTAGAAGCACTAGTGCTTGGCCATCTTTGCAAGCTTTTGTTAGAAGAATGGGATTCAAGATATTATTTTTGAATATCAAATCCTAAGAGAGAATGCTCATTCACAGGAGAGGGGTGAGATAAGTTTCTATACCAGTTGGAGTTGAGGAAAGGGGAAGGTTTAGTTAGTGGGGGGTTAGGAGGCTTTTGCAATAATGGGTTAGATGACACTAATGCAAATACTGTAATTATGCCCAAAATACACTGTTTGGGGAAAGTAAATGCTCAGACTAGAATTTAACTTTAAGAACAAAAACTAAGAAAGACAATACACAAAGATTTACTGATGGCCTGGGGCAAGAGCACCAAGACATACTTCCTTTCATTTTTTTCTGTTCTATCTCTGCATTACTTTGTTTTGATTTGATGTTCATATAGTTAAGAAAAGGTTAATAAAACAATTAAAATGTATTTATTAAATTGTATGAGCTGGAATGTTAAGGAGACGTGAGACAGAGGCAAACTGAAAAAAATAATTAAGGTCACAAGGGAAATTACATAAATTGTCCACTATTACAATAAACACATTTTATAGAGGTGGAGTTTAAGTATTTCATGAATCTATTTCAGGGAACAGGGGTATGTGCCTCACATTCCAGCATAGTATGAGGGGTAGCCATTATATTTAGAAAATCTATGCATATCGAAATTATAGATTATCTAAATGATCCAGAATGAAGGTTTATCATATTCAGACTTAAATAATTGAATATGTTTTTTTTTCCATTAATTAATACCTATGCTCTAAATAAAGAAAGCCATGACTTCTTCATGGATCTTTTTTGAAAAATAGTACAGGGCCCTGAACCATGTATAATTGCTGGAGATTTTAATGTTACTTTACTATTTTAGTTAGGAATGGAAAGCTAAAACTGTGAGCATAATTACAAAATTCATGGAGGACCAAGCCCTGATAGACCTGTCCAAGCCAAATTCCAAAACCTCAAAAAATATTCATACTATTCCTAAGTACATAATACTTATTGAAGAGCTGGCTTTGCACAAATTAGTGAAAATCTTCTTATAACATTAAGAGGATAGAATATGACTATTAAAATGTTGGATTATGCCCCATTTTATTTGTATGTAGAATTACAGCAGATTAAAAGGGATTTCATTTGGAAAATTAATTCATATTTACATAGAGACACATTATTCATACAGAACATTAATAAATTCAGTTGTTTGGGGAACAAAATGTAAACTCTGATGTGCCAATCAATGTGGTTTGAGATACACTGAAAGCATATATTAGAGTATGCTTTATCTCTCAGGCCTCTTTTAAAAAGAAACAAAAACTAAAGAAACCATATGATCTAAAGAAAAATTACTAAAAGAAGCTAAGAGAAAACTCATAAACTCAGGAACGTAAGATCACATAAATGAAATGTTATACATAACGGAACAGTACAATAAAGAGGCAGATGAGGAGGTTGAGAAGGCGGTAATCAATGTTAGAGCCAAACAATATTTCTTCAGCCACAAACCTGCTAAATTTTTTGCTTACCAAGTTAGTTGTGAACAAACTGCTACTAGAATTTTAAAAATTAATGATTACTATGGACAGATACAATATTACCCAGAGCAATTGAATTAGACATTTGCACATTTTTATAGAGGCGTATATACTGCACAACAGACATAAATACTGAAGGAAATGACTACAGTGAGTCTTCAAAAAACATAATCTTCCACAGATAACAGAAGAGGATCAGAATTTGCTGAACCAGGAAATTTCCAAAGTGAAGGTACATAGAAAAGGTAATAGGGGACCTATGTAAAGACAAATCTCCCAGGCCTAATGGGTTTATTGCTGAATTTTAAAAAACAGTCTTAAATAAGATAGTCCCACACCTCATCTTTAATCAGTTCCTTAAGCAAAAATGTTTGTCCCCTTCCTTTAATGAAGCTTTCATTATGCTCATATTGAAAAAAAGGAAAAATATGTCTCTCTATGTGGCTTTTACCATCCTATGTCACTGTTAAACATTGACTGTAAAATATTTACAAAAAACTTAGCAAAATGGCTCAGTAAAATTTTTCAAAAGATTATTCAGTCCAATCAAACAGTGTTTATATCAGGGAGTAGGTTGACTCACAATATCAAAAGAACCTTAAATATTATTCAACAAGCATCTCCTAAAGAAACTATTTTTCTGGCATTAGATGCCAAAAGGTGTTTGGTAGAGTGAGTTGAGGATTCATGAAAGCTTCATTAAGACAGTTTTGTTTGTCTTGTCATATTACATAATGGATGGACTTAATCTATAAAATTCCAGAAGCAAGAATCGAGAAAAATGGTAAACTTTCATGCCGAATACAGTTATCAAGAGGGGCAAGAAAGGGGTGTCCCCTAGCACCTCTGCTACAATATTTGCTATCTACATAGAACCCTGAACAATACTAATCCAGGTAGCATGTGATATAACTACAGCACCAAACCTATAATTTCTGTATATGCAAATGACATCATATTCTATTTCAAACTCTCTACCTAACCTTCTCAAATTTATAAATAACTTCAGTAAAATTTCAGGGTGAGAAATTAACTGCCCGAAGTGTGAAGCACTATCCTTTGATGCTGGTCAAGGCTTAATGAATTAGTCCATGATTCAACTGGAAAACCAAAATGTAATATGTGGTATTTAGGGGTCACATTAAATTGGGATATAGGAGCATTTTTCTAACTGAATACAGCACCAGTAATGAATAAAATCTACATGGACTCAAATAAATGGCCATCACTCCAACTTGGAGAAGATGAGGGAAAAGAGGAATGTATTTTGAACCTACAAGAGATCCAACAGGGCAGAAGACAGAGAAGAATATGTGAAGAAATCCAGAGAAGTAAGCAGAGTGGTAAGGGCAGCAAAGGTGGCTGGGGAACGGAGGTTAGTGAAGGGGATCAAAGAAGGAGAAAACGATTTCTTCAGATATATATAAGAGATAAGAGGAAGAGCAAGGATCAAATTGTTAGGATCAGGAGGGGAAGTGGGTGGGTAGAAAAGGTGGCTGAGCAGGCAGAAGTACTTAATGAATTCTTCTGTTCAATGTTCACTAAGGAGAGGGATAGGCCTGTACCTGAGAGGAAGGGAGAGGTGGGAGAGGGTGGGGGAGAAGCAACCACTGATGCGTGAGGGCCTTAGGTCCATGAAGGTGGACTAGGCACCTGGCCCAGATGGAATCCACCCCAGGATGCTGAAAGAGTTGGCAAAGGTCCTGGCAGGGCCATTGGTGGACCTGTTCAATATCTCTTTGAACTCAGGGTGCATGCTCAGGGACTGGATGGAAGCACATGTGGTACCTCTCCATAAGAGTGGGACCAAGGATGAACCAGGAAACTACAGACCAGTGAGCCTTACTGCAATTGTGGGAAAACTGATGGAGACAATCTTCAAGGAAAGACTGGTGCAATTTGTTGAGGATAGCAATCTCCAAGAGAGCAGACAGCAAGGGGTTTATCTCGAGCAGATCCTGCCAGACAAACTTGGTTGATTACGACTAGGTTACAAGGGCACTGGACAGGGGACATGTGGTGAATGTCTTCTACCTGGATTTCAGCAAGGCCTTTGAATTGGTGCCACACAGTAGGCTGATCTGCATGTTGAAGAGTCTGGGAGTGTGGAGGAAACTGGTCAGATGGGTTGAGAACTGGCTGCAGGGTAGACAGCAGAAGGTAGTAGTGGGGGGGGGCATCTGAACCCAGGACAGTAACAAGTGGTGTACCACAGGGCTTGGTGCTGGGACCAGTTCTGTTTGACATTTTCATAGCTGACATTACAGTAGGGATTAAGAGCAAGATCAGTCTCTTCACAAGTGACACAAAGATTTGTGCCGAGGTAGATGGGAGGAGGGGGTAAAAGTACTTCAAGGGGATTTGGAAAAACTGGAGGAATGGTCTTACACTTAGCAGCTTGGTTTCAATGCCAAGAAGTGCAAAGTGATGCATTTAGGTGGCAAGAACCCAGGACACACTTACTGGCTGGAGGGTATCCCATTAACAAAATCCAAGGAGGAGAAGAATCTGGGAGTGCTGGTAACTGGGGAGATGAACCACTCTGCTCAGTGCATGGAGGCTGCAGTGAAAGCAAACAGGCTGCTGGGTGCATAGCAAGGGGGATTACATCTAGGAGTGAGGAGGTCATCTTGCCTGTAGAGGTCCCTGGGGAGACTGTGCCTACAGTACTGCATGCAAATCTGGCACCCTTACTTGAGAAGGGACATCAAACTACAGTACTGGATGGGGTACAGTGCAGGGCAATAAAAATGATCCTCGACAAAGGTCTTTAGGTTGAAATGTTACAGGTGTTTTTCTAACTGTCTGTTCCTCCTGGTGTGGGCCTGTGTGGGCCACAGTATGCACTTTCTGGTAAAATAAATTATTTTTATATGGTTAAGCCACTTGTGTTAAGGCTTTCATTTCAGTGTGCATGAGTGAGGTGTGCTGTGACTGTTTCTTCTAGATTTGCTGCAGTAGTCACTGAGCAACCTCTAGTCCCTGTGCGGCTCTTTTTGTCTCAAAAATGATCCTGGGTTTGGAAGACAGACCATATGAGGAGAGACTGAGAGAGCTCAATATGTATATCCTGGAAGAAAGAAGGGAGAGAGGGGATATGATTGAGACCTTCAAGTACCTGAAGGGTTTGAACAGAGTAGACACCAGGTGTATATTCAATCTGAAGGGTGGAAGGGAAACCAGGGAACACTCTATGAAGTTGGAAGGGGGCAGGTTCAAGAGAGAACTGAGGAGGTGCTATTTCACAGAAAGGGTGGTGGCAGGGTGGAATGCTCTGCCAGAGGAAGTCGAATTATTGCAGAGTGTTGGGGCTTCAAGACAAGGTGGGACAGATTCAGGGGGAGGGTACAAACTGGGAGGGGGCAGGAGATGGGGTAAGGCATGGGGGGGGGCAGTTGCAGTCTAATGGACTGAAGTGCTGCACACTCAAGCAGATTAGATAGATCAAATGGCCTGTACCTGCTGGCAATTTCGTATGTTTGTATATTTCAAGGAGAGAGCTCTGTAGGCAAAGAGGAAAGTGTTTTGGCATCTTTGAGCAGCTAAAGACAGCCAGCCTAGTTGTGCATGGAGCATACAAAGATGTGTATTAGATGCAGCATTAGTGACACACCGTATTGCCCTGTGGTAAAGTATATTAAGTTTTGCAAGGGCAGTTTTAGAGCCATGGTGGTATATGATGTCAGCATAGTCAAGAAGGGGCAAAAAAGTTGACATGACAAGCCTTAGTTTGGCTTCAAAAGTTAGCCAATGCTGGATACTGTAGAACAGTCCAAGCCTTTGCTTAAGTTTTTAGTGAGTTCCTCGATATGAGTAGAAAAGGAAAGTTTATGATCCAGCAAGAAGCCAAGATATTTCAATTTATCAACGGCCTCAATAGTTTTACCCAGGATGGTCATGATCAGGAGAGTAGAAAGGAGGGAATTTAGATTGCCCAAATTGTCTTGTGGTGAGAAAAGCATCATTTTAGTCTTTATGGCATTGAGTAATCATTTTAAGTGTAGTAGATTATGTTGTAACAGGAAAATTCATTTTGGAGTTGGAGACAAGCAGCTTCTAAGAAGGGTTTGCAACACAGATGACCATGTCATCAGTAAATAAATGAATGCTTGCATTCATAACTTATTGGCCAAGAATATTAATGTATATGACAAAAAGCAGAATTGACCCTCGCGGGATGCCTCTTTGAAGAATTTTAAGTGGGGATAGGTCGCCTTGAGCTATAACGTGCTGCTGCCTTCCGGTAACGTAACAGGAGAAGCAAAAGCACCCCATGATCCACTGTGTCAAATGCTGAAGATAAGTCCAAGAGCACAGTACTCACTACAAGCCCATTGGTTGAAAGGGTCCCCCAATGGGCTGTCAGTGGTATATTAGCTGTCAGTCCCAGACAGCTCAATCGGTGGGCAGTCATGATGGAATGAGGGTGGGTTGTGCTGCCCACCGACCATAGTGACCTGCAGGGAAGGGGGAGCGGGGTGGAGTGAGTGTGACTGAGTGGGCAGGGGTGGGGGAAGTCTGCTGACCTACAGTGGTGTCATCTGGAGTACCATTGGTGGTGCATGTGGGTGGAGGTGAGGGGTTCTGTGTATTACTATCTAGCGCCACAGTGTGCAGCACAGACTCAGGGTTGCGGGCAGGGTGGGGGGTTTCTTTGTGAATAGTGCTACCACCGCAGAGTACAGAATTGTTATGAGTACTCAGGCAGGGAGAGAAGTTTCATTGGACACCATGATACTGCTGCAGTGTGCGCCATTTCTTCAGGGATACAGGTGGAGGGGGGCAATACCCTGACAGAGGAGCTGGGTTTAGTGGCTGTCCAGCCGAACTTGCAGGGAACTCGGTGCAGTCCGCCAGGTGCATCCCTTCATGGCAGATGCAAATGGGGCCATAATAACATGCAAATGGACCAATTTTGCCTTGCATGCCTAATGGCCCCATTTGCATGTCTGTGGCAGGGTATAGCATATTTTGTTGCAGCACATTGGGAGATGCGCTTCCCCATTGGATTCCCAGCCCACCATGGGGTTGTGCCAGTGCATTCCTGGGCCAGGCCCAACTGTGTATTCACAGAGGGGATGCACCTGGAGCATTCCCTGGGTCATCTTCTGTGAATACCACAGCTGGTGCTCAGCACATCTCATTTGTGCCGGGGCATCTGAAATGCGCCAAGCGCAAGTCTTTTGAGAATCCTGCCTTTTATGTACATTAATATGCTGCCAGTCTGTGATTTTAATTAGTGTCTGCACTGGACAGAGGAGTTGCAGAATTTGCTACAGTGTGTTACACACTGAATCAAGCATATTGAGGGATTTCCCTGTCTGAAGCCTGCAGGCCAGCTTGTTTTAATTACAGTAGGGCTTCCCTCAGGTTTTCTTAGAAGGAGCTTAGAAAGTGCATTGTTTCCTAGAGTTGCGACTGAGCTGGTGCCTCCCTTCAGGCATACACCAGCTCATGTTACTGAGACAACCAACAGAGTTCATTATCATTTCTCTCTCTTTTTCTCCCCAGCTCTCTCCCCTGCTCCAGCCACTAAACAGCACTTCCAGACTGTGACATTTTGGTCACTGAGGACAGCAGCACCCGGAGCACTCCCTCCCCAGTTCTCCATCTTCTGAACCCTCTGCTTACCTCTCCTCCATTACCAGGTACAAAACTTCGTGGGGCAGACTGTAGACTTTAGCACATGGTGCCATCTTGACCAGCAGCTTTAAGGCTAGTGCAGTGCCATGTGTACAGCACTACTATATTGTGCCTACCCTCCCACCCCATCCACGTTACCACCCAGGGGTGGTGCTCCCTTTATTTAGTAGCTACTTTTGCTAGAACGTGTTAGTCCATTTCCATCCCCCAACACATGAACTTGGGCAGGCCCAGCCCTGCACACACACACAAACACACACACACACAGGACCCTCAAAATTAGCTGTGGTACATCCCTACTGTGAGATCTGTGTACTGGCTAATAGTCTGCTCCCTTGCCTACTCTACCTGATCAATACTTGATACTTGTAGCTTATCGCAGGAACCCACAGTCTTTACCTCCTGGACACATGGTGCTAAATCACTGGATACCAGCACTCAGGTGCTTACTCCTATAACCCTGTGTCTTGCTCTCACGCTGGGATACACTACACCAAATTTTACAGTCCTGGCACAGGCATAGTACTTGCTCTCCCTCTTCTGTAACTCCACCAAAAGCTAACCACTCCTGGACCCCAAAATGCTACATGTACCCATTTGCTTGCTTGCATTTTTCCAGGAGACATTCTGGAACCTGCGTTGCTGCCCTATTTGCAGGAAACTGTCAGCTCTGAGGGAGGAGGTTGCCCACCTCCAGGCTGAACTGGCAAGGACTAAGTAGGCCTCCACCACCCAAAGAGCACCGGTTCCACAACCACTGCCTCAGAGGTTGCCATGCATGAAGAGCAGATGGACCACAGTAGGTTCTGGGAGGGTGAGGGTGGTGAAACAGAGGCGTAGCCCCCAAGTTGTACCTCTACTCAAATCATATGTCAGTCTGGCAAATCAAGGTTCCTCTATGATGACACCCTCATTGGAGATCATGAAGAATGCTGGGGACATCCACAAGGGAGACCCACAAAAGTGTGGCAAGGGACACCACCGGGGAAAGAAACAGCTTCTGATAGGGGACTCAGTTATTAGGGGTGTAGAACTGGGGAAGGGAGAGGAGAAGGAAGTAAGGTGCCTGCCTGGTGCCATGGCTTGGAAGGACAGGAAGCAAATCCTCAGGATTGCAGAAGCAGCATCACAGGAGAGGAAACTAGATATCATTGTCCACCTCGGGACAAATGACCTAGCTAGGCATGAGATCAATGCAGTGCAGGATGAATTTGTGGAGTTGGGGAGGGGCCTCAGACAGGTAGCAAGCACGGTAACCTTCTCAGAGGTGCTGCCATCCTATGGCAGGGGTAAGGCTAGGGTACTGCACACCATGCAGTTTAATGAATGGTTGCAAAACTGGTGCAGAGCACAGGGCTTTGGCTTCATTGGGTACTGGGGGTCCACTTGGAGAGATGAAGGTCTATACTGGCATGATGGTCTGAATCTGTCCAGGAAGGGAAACATGCTCCTAGGTGACAGGTTTAAAGGCTTCCTTGGCAAGCTTTTAAACTTGCCAAGGGGGGAGGTGCTGATAGGAAACAGGAAAGTTCAAGCCTCCCCCCACAAAACATGGCAGGTAGTAGGGTAAACACTGAGGTACAGAGCTTGACAGAGGGCAGGACAGGGGTAAATGGAAAAATGGACAAGGGCAATAAGAGCAGGGATAGGGAAAAAAGGATAAAGCCAACATTAAATGGAAGGCAATGAGTACCAATGCCCGTAGTCTGTGAAACAAGCTTCCACAGCTAGTAGCCCTGATGGAAGAGGAACACTTGGATATTGTGGCAGTCACAGAAACATGGTACATGGAGAACCATGACTGGGATGTCAACATACTGGGGTACACAATCTACAGAAGGGACAGGGAGGGGAGAAGAGGAGGTGGAGTAGCTCTCTACATAAGGGAAGGGATCAAAGCTACAGAACTAAAAAGTAAATGGGGAGGACAAGAGGAACTCTGGGTCACCTTGGAGACAGGGAATGGCATCACAATCCGAACAGGGGTTGTATACAGACCCCCCGTCTCAAGAGGAGGAAATGGACAAGAAAATGATAGAGGGCATTCTCAAAATGGCTGAAAAAGGGGAGATACTGTTGATGGGGGACCTGAATATGCCAGATATTAATTGGGCTACATGGACTGCAGCCACATTCAAAAGCAGGGTCATTCTCGATGCCCTACAGGGGGGCATGCCTTAGACAGCTAGTGGTGGAACCCACTCAGGAGGGAGCAATATTAGACCTGGTACTCTCAAATGGAGAGAGGATCACAAATTTAGAAGTCAGTAGACATCTGGGAACAAGAGACCACTGCACAGTGTGCTTCACAATAAACACAACCATGGCAACAATCCATACAAAGACTAGGACACTAGACTTTAGAAAGG
Source organism: Neoceratodus forsteri (assembly GCA_016271365.2). NCBI lineage: Eukaryota > Metazoa > Chordata > Ceratodontiformes > Ceratodontidae > Neoceratodus > Neoceratodus forsteri. Next base: position 35,147,635 of record CM028129.1, read on the forward strand.
CTGACTTTGGCATATGGGTGAATACCTGAGGAATGCATTAGCAAATGGCCAGAAAGGAGGGGTGGAAGAACAATGGAGAAAAATCAAAACTGCCATCATGGAGGCAACAAGCCTTTGAGTAAAACAAATAAAGAAAACAAAGCGGAATAAAAAAACACTATGGTTCTCAAAAGAGGTGTCAGGGAAGGTTAAGGAGGAAAAGGCTGCATTCAAAAAGTATAAAGAATCACAGACGGAGCATGACAGGGAACTGTATCAATTAAAGCAGAAAGAAGTGGGGAAGGCAGCCAGAAAACAAAGGCTCAAACTGAGGAAAAGATAGCCAACTCAGTAAAGAAGGGGGATAAAAACCTTTTATATGTACACTAGGGAGCATAGAAAGGTTAAGGGAAGGATAGTGAAGATTAATAAAGGAGAGGGGAGGTGGGCAGAGGGAGACAGTGAAAAGGCAGAGATACTGAATGAATACTTTTGTTCAGTATTCACAAAAGAAGAAGAGGAGGAGTTACCTAAACCAAACAGTAGAAGCACTCTGGGTAGAGGGGTTGACGGCAGTCCATTTACAAAAGAAATAGTCCTGAAAGAACTCCTAAAACTCAAGGTGGACAAAGCAATGGGGACTGATGGGATTCACCCTAGAATCCTAAAAGAGCTAAGGGAGGACCTAGTGACACCACTAACCACACTTTTTAACAAATCATGGGAAGAGGTGGTACCTGAGGACTGGAGGAGGGCAGATGTGATTCCCCTTCGCAAAAGTAGGAGCAAGGCAGAAGCAGAAAACTACAGACCTGTTAGTTTGACCTCAGTGGTGGGGAAAATTATGGAATCACTTCTGAAAGAAAGAATTGTTGAGTACCTAGAGGCCAGCGGAGCACAGGACCCAAAGCAGCATGGATTCACAGCAGGAAGGTCATGTCAGACGGATCTAATCGATTTCTTTGAGTGGGTGACCAAAGAAATAGACCAGGGAGGGGCTGTGGATATGACCTACCTAGACTTTAGCAAGGCATTTGACACAGTCCCCCACAAAAGATTAATAATTAAGTTAGCCAGCCAGGGAGTGGGTCCCAGGGTGGTCGCTGCTGCACAACAGGACACAGAAGGTAAGAGTGAATGGAACACATTCTGAAGAAAGGGGGGTTACTAGTGGAGTACCTCAGGGCTCAGTACTGGGTCCAGTCCTCTTTAACGTCTTTATAGGGGACATTGCAGAGGGTCTGCAAGGAAAGGTATGCCTCTTTGCAGATGACACAAAGATCTGTAACAGAGTTGATACACAAGGGGTAGAAAGGATGAGAAGGGACTTGGCAAGGTTGGAGGAATGGTCAGACATATGGCAACTTAGATTCAATGCAAAGAAGTGCAAAGTAATGCACCTGGGAAATAAAAATTCAGGAGAAGAGTACACAATCGCAGGGGAGGTACTAACGACAACAGTAATGGAAAGGGATCTGGGTGTAGTCATATCAGATGACCTAAAGGTGGGTAAGCAATGTGAGAAGTCAGTAAGGAGAGGCAGGGGGATACTGGGATGCATAGGGAGGGGCATCACAAGTAGAAAAAGAGAAGTGGTTATCCCTCTGTACAGACAGTTGGTGAGACCCCATCTGGAGTACTGCATGCAGTTTTGGAGACCTCATCTACGCAAGGACATAGACAGGATGGAAGCAGTACCGAGGAGGGCAACTAAAATGGTGCAGGGTCTACATCAGAAACCATATGAAGAGAGACTGAGAGAGCTTAATATGTATACCCTTGATGAAAGGAGGGACAGGGGGACATGATAGAAACTTTTAAGTACCTCAAGGGAATCAACAAAGTCCAGGAGGGTAGCATCTTTCAGAAAAAGAGATGTGTAAGAACAAAGGGACACAATTTAAAGTTAGAGGGGATGGCTCAGGGTAATGTAAGAAATTCTTTTTCATGGAAGAGTGGTGGATGCATGGAACCACCTTCCTGGAGAGGTTGTGGGGGCTAAAATAGTGGGGGAATTCAAACATGCATGGGACAGACATAAGGCAATTATAGTGGGGGGTTGCAGGAAGTAGGCTGTTGGTTAACTAGAATCTGAAGCTTATCCAATAGGTAGGGAAATGAGCAGACTGGGTGGGCCAAGTGGTCCTTTCCTGCCATCAAACTCTATGTTTCTATGTTTCACTAGCCCTCTGCAACTCTCTTCTCTCTCTCCCCCCCTTACACCTACCACTCCACCCCTCATTCCACATCTCCAACCTCAACACATCCAACACCACTCACACTGCTACCTCCCCCCTTGCTATAAACAAGTATCTAAGACCCCCACACACAACCAGCTCCCAACTACACCCACCTCCCACTCATTATTCTCCCAATTCCTCCTCCCAGGATCCTACTGATCCCCTCTCTCAACTTGGAACTCATCCACAGGCTCCAGTTCTCCTTCACTTCTGTGCACAAATGCATTCATTATAGTCAGTTAAAACTACACTAATCTTGTAACAAACTTCTTCCTTTATGTACTCCTCTTACTAACTGGGGACATCCAACTAAACTGTGGCCCTACCTCACAACCCTCCCCTCTTCCAAAAGGCCTTGCCATGTACCACCTAAATGCTAGAAGCCTACTCCTTAAGATTGTTCTCCCCAGAGTTTGGGTATCACAACACTCCCTTGACATTCTCTGCATCACTGAATCATGGCTCTCCCTTACAGTCAGCACTCCCTACTCTCTTTACCCGGTGATCATCTCCTCAGAAAAAACTACTCCAAGCACTGTGTGGAGTAGCCATCTACTACTGTCAAAACCTACCGATCTCTCTCATCGTAAGTGATGCAGTTCCAAAGGTTCATAAACTCCTCCTCATTAAATTGTTACCCCCTTCCTCTCTTCCTATCTTCATTGGTGTCATATATTCTTCCTCAAAACATCCCCCTCCTCTTTGCTTAATACCGTCTCCTCCCTAGCATCCACTGCTAGCTCCAGCAAATTCATCCTACTCAGCGATTTCAACTTGAAAAGGGCCTCCTGCGCTTTAAAGCCTACCACACAACAATCAGAGTCATTAAACCTCCATCAGTTCATAAATGATCACACCAGACCAAACCCACACTCCCAAAACCACACCCTCCTGGATTGGATCCTGGCCTCACACTTGCATTGGATCTCTTCTGCAATTACACTCCTTGACATTTTCAGTGACAAGTTAATGAATTACTGCATTCACAAATTACAGCTGCCACGCTTCCCCCAACCTACTGCTGTATTATTTCCTTACGTTCCCGTAACATCACAAATCTCCTGCATGATCTTGCTTCCTCCAATTGGTCCCTTTTCTATTCCTCCAATTATATCAATGCTGCAATCTCCCTTTTCTTCCACATATTAAAGAAAGACTGGAACACCCTTGCCCCCTTATGTTGCTGCAGGATGAGACACTTCCACCACTCTTGGATATCAGCAAATACCATCAAGCTCTGTTACTCTCATGACTAAGCTTGGGCACACTACAAAGTGTCCCTGTCCTTAAATGGCATCACTGCTGACTAAACCCTGAAAAATGCATGTACAAAAGCTATCAGGACACCTAAATCTCATTATTTCAAGAATATCTTACAGGACAACCTTAACTCCTCTCATAAATTTTGGCAAACACTCTCTTCCCTTCTTAACCCTGTATCTAATTCTTCCTTCCCTCCTCATTCACAACAAACTAGTCTTGGACCCCCTTACCATTGCCTCTACACTAAACAAATTCTTTACAACCTGTGCCCAACCATCACCGCTGCTAAACCCCCTACCTCACTGCATACTTCTCCAAACACAAACACATTTCATCTCCCCCTATCACTGCCCAAGAGGTGCTTCGTGTCCTTCTTTCACTGAAGCCTTGCAAAATCAGCCCTGATGGCCTCGACCCTCTCATTCTTCATATCTCAGCACCAACCATTGCCCATCCCCTGTCCCATCTGTGTAACATCTCTTTCACCCTTGGCACAGTACCCCAGATCTTGAAATCTGCAAATGTGATCCCACTTTAGAAAGGTGGTGATCACTCCACACCAGGAAATGACCACCCCATCTCCCTCCTCTCTGTCCTAGCTAAGCTCCAAGAGGCCCTTGTCCTAACTAGACTCACCCACTTCCTCACTTCCTCAAATTTACTTTCTCCCTACAAGTCCAGCTTTTAGAAAAATCACTCAACTGTCTCTTCTCTTCTCCAGGTCACTGATGTCATTTTTACAGGCGTGTACCAAGGCCACCTTACATAAGCTGTATTCATAGACCTTGCCAAGGCCTTTGATTCTGTCTCCCACCCCCTCCTACTCACTAAACTAGAACTTGCTGGCCTGTCCCCTCTCTCAGTCAAATGGTTTAGATCCATCCTCTTTGGTTCCACCCAGTGTGTTCAGGCAGGTGATATCCTTCCCCTTCCCTCCCTGTGCTAGCAGGCGTACCACAAGGATTTATTCTATGTCCCATTCTCTTCTACATTTTTTGTAATGATCTCCCTCTCATATGCTGTTCCTCCCAAATATACATTTATGCTGACGACACTATTCACTAGACTTCTGGCACCTCTGCCCGTGAGGTGACCACACAACTGCAATCTGACTTCACTCGCATCCTGAAATGGTTCCAAGCCAGCCAACTAAAAGTAAACACTACAAAAACTGTCTCCATGAATTTTGGCACACCTCCAAAAAAAAACTAGCCAAACCCACTACACCCCCTCTTTTACTACACTTGACGGCACTACACTGGATACAGTCCTGGTCTACAAGTATGTAGGTGTCTGTTTAGACAGCCATCTTGACTTCAGGTATTTTGGCAGACTATTCGCAAGAGGAAAAGGAAAAGGAGACCATTATGGTTTTCCAAAGAGGTAGCAAAGAAAGTGAAAGCCAAAAAGATTGCATTCAGGCAATACAAAAAGACACAGGCAGAAGGGGATAGGGAGAAGTACCAGGAGAAGCAAAGGGAGGCAGGGAGGTCAGTAAGGAAGCCAAAGCTCAGACAGAAGAACACATTGCAAAATCAGTGGGTAGAGGGACAAAACCTTTACAGGTACATAAGTGAAAAAGAAAGACAAAGGGAGGGATAGTGAGACTGAAGGGGAGGAGATGGGGGCTGCGTGGAGGATGACAACAGTAAAGCTGACATATTGAACAGGTATTTCTGCTCAGTCTTTACTGAAGAGGAGGAGGGTAATGGGTCTGAAGGGAGTACAAGGGGTGAGAATGGTGCAGAAATGGACACAAGTCCCTTTACACGAGAAAGGGTCCTGAAGGAACTGGAAGTAATAAGAGTTGATAAAACAATGGGGCCAGATGGGGTGCACCCCAGGGTCCTTAAAGAACTAAGGGAGGTGGTGGCTGAACCTCTGGCTATCCTGTTTAGCCGATCACTGGGAACAGGGGAGGTACCCAAAGACTGGAGGACAGCAGATGTAGTCCCCTTGTACAAAAGTGGGAACAAAGAGGAAGCAGGGAACTACAGACCAGTCAGCCTCACCTCGGTAGTGGGGAAGATCATGGAAGCACTACTGAAGGAGAGGTTGGTGGAACATCTGGTTGTCAATGGGCTACAGGACCCAAGGCAGCATGGTTTCACCAGGGGGAGGTCATGTCAGACCAACCTCGTTGAATTTTTTGACTGGGTGACTAGGGAGGTGGATCAGGAGGGCAGTGGACATGGCCTATCTGGACTCAGCAAGGCCTTTGACACTGTGCCACATAGAAGACTATTACACAAACTGGGGAATATGGGTGTGGGCAGGCGGTAGTGTGGTGGGTAGGTAACTGGCTGGGTGACAGGACACAGAGGGTGGTGGTAAATGGCTGTCACTCCACAGAGGGAAGAGTGACCAGTGGGGTACCACAGGGATCAGTGCTGGAACCGGTCCTATTCAACATCTTCATCAGTGACATTGAACAGGACCTAGAAGGCAGAATTTCACTGTTCGCTGATGACACAAAGCTCTGTAACAGAGTAGACAAACCAGAGGGTGTAGACAGAATGAGAAGCGACCTGCAGAAACTTGAAGAATGGTCAGGGGTTTGGCAGTTGAAATTCAATGCAAAGAAGTGCAAGATAATGCATATGGGCATAAAACCCTGGCACAATATATCAGTTGGGGGTGAGGATATAGCATGCACCAAGCAGGAAAGGGATCTTGGGGTTGTCATCTCTGATGACCTCAAGGTAGGGAAACAGTGTGACAAGGCAGCAGGTAAAGCAAATAGGATGCTGGGATGTATAGCAGGGCATCACCAGCAGGAAAGAGGTCATAATTCCGCTATACAAGACACTAGTGAGGCCCCACCTGGAGTACAGTGTACAGTTCTGGAGACCATACCTCGTGAGGACATAGACAGGGTAGACCAGGTTCAGAGGAGGGCAACAAAGATGGTGCATGGATTGCATCACAAGTCTTATGAAGACAGGTTGAAGGAACTGAACATGTACTCCCTGGAGGACAGGAGGGAGAGAGGGGATATGATAGAGACATACAAGTATCTTACAGGGAGGAACAGGGTGCAGGAAAACACTATTTTTAAGCGAAAAAGATGTTCCAGGACTAGAGGGCATGGGATGAAGTTGGAGGGAGGGCGATTCAGAGGAAACATGAGAAAGAATTTCTTCACAGAACAGGTGGTGGACAAGTGGAACGCCCTGCCAGAGGAAGTGGTGGGGGCTGAAACAATCACGGGATTTAAGAATGCATGGGATAGACATAAAGGAATTCTGGAGGTCGGGGTAAGGGGCAACAGACTTCTAGGAAAACAAACTGAACTTACAAGCTCAAATGGGCAGACTGGGTGGGCCATAGGCCCTTATCTGCCGACACTGTCTATGTATCTATGTATCTATGTATCTATGTATCTATGTATTCCAAATCTGGGGTCCTTTGTAGTAGAAAGAGAAGAGACCTGTTTTGGCTTTTAATGTGGGTTTCTCAAGTTTTAGGGAAGAGGCTGATCTTAGGCCATTGTTTGGTTACTTCACTTTGATGTTCTCTCATATATAGTTTCTTCTTATACATTCCAGAAGCCTACCCATGAGGCACTTTGATATTAGGCTTGAGGTGTGGAGTTGTTGCCTGCGATCTAGTGGAAGCCATTTTATGTTTTGGTATAGGGTACAGTGATGGGAGCATCTCAGCACATCTAGGATGAACCTTACCAGCCTGTTGTAGTGCATATCCAATCTGGCAATGTCTGTGCCAGAGGCTCTGCTGTATAACCCAACCACGCAGTCTATGATAGGGATTATCATTGTGTTAACTACTTGGAGTCTTGATCCTTAGGTAAATTCCCTTCTGATTCTGTGCAGCATACCCATCTTTTGGCCTAGCATTTTTACCAGGTTGTTTATTTGGGTGTTCCAGCTACAGTAGTCATCAAGCCAGACTCTCAGTGTCCCAGGTACTTATAAGCTTCCACCTGTTGTAGGGGCATGCCATTTTCTGAGGTGATTGTTAGACAGTGGCCATCCTTGTAGTTTTTACTGTTCTGTTGGAACAGTGTGATTTTTGACCTGCTGGTGTAGTAGCATTTGTGTTGTTTTCCCATAGTCTGTTTCCAATGGAATCACATTTCAGCCATTCGTGTATCAATTCTGGAGGTAAACCATGAAATATTGAAATAGTTGTACCCATCAACTGGATTATTATTTTTATTATAAACTGCTGCCATAAGAGAGTCTTTGTCCCCTGACCAGATACATTTTAAAATCACTAGTCTAGGTGGAGCAATGCCCCCTGGTTTGTTCCTGAGGCCCCTATGAATTCAGTCAATCTCAAAATTTATATTGGTAGGGTTTGATTCTACGCAGACTGCTACTATTTGCTTGAAGATCTCCTGTAAACCCCTGCTATTATCCCAAATTTTGGGCACACAAATATTCTAATGTTTTTTCTTCTTGCTCATGTCTCAAAATCCAGTAATTACATTTTGCGTTCTGTGTTTGTTGTTTCTATTGATTTAGGCTATCTTTGGATTGGAATGTTTTCCTCCATGAGTGTATTCACATTTTGTTGCAATTGTAATGTTTTATTTTTCATTTCTGTATTTTATTACATTCTGTGTCAAGGTATGATAAGCTTAAAATTCCTCTTGTAACACAATTAACTGTTCCATTTTAATTGAAATTTTACTAATTTGTTGATGAATGTTTTCTGCTCAGGCAGGGGCTTCTTCTGTATTTTCATTTTCTATATTGTATGAATGTTTGTTGGTTACACAGTTCAAAGAGGTTAAGTTCATTGATTACAACTCTGATGATTTACAGCAATTTATATCTTCCATAACTGGCTCTCAACTTGATTGAGGTTCACGTGTTACAATTACTGTAGTTTTATTGCAGTTCATTAGAACTCCCAGTGTTTGAGCTTTGCGATTTAAATCAACTGGTTGCCAGTTGCTCATGTCTTTAAACAGTCCCCTTTCCAGGAGTTTTCCTCTTTCCCTTTATTGATATTCATCACTTTTTTTTTATCAAAACAGAAGATATAGGACTTCCGGTTCTGCCCCCACGCACGATGGCAGCCTAGTCGCGAGCTCTACACTAACTCCCGATCAAAAATCCTCCATTAAATGCATTTTGTGATCCCAAAATTAAGAATCAGCAACTTAGAAAGGTAACGGAGGGTTTACAGTATCTGAACTGGTGTTTTGTATGAAAGGTGAGCAGAAATAGAAAGTGATGCAGAGAGATCGGAATCAGAGGCCTCTGGCTTGGAATACGTGCAAGAAGCTAAAGTTAGGGGCCAGGGCAGAATCCTAGAGAAAGGCCTACGCTCAGCAGCAAAACCTAAACCAGAGAAAGTGAAGCTTGATCTTATTTATCAAGAACTTCTCTCATTTAGGGCTGAAGTTAAACAGCTTTATGGGGAGCTCAGAAAGGATGTGATGTTACTGGAGCAGCGGGCTGATGATACGGAGAGGCAATTAACAGCCACTGAAAACAGGGTGGATGACCTGGAACGTCAGTATCAGCAATTACAACAGCAGCATGAAGCTTTGGAGGCTAGACAAGAGGATGTTGAAAACAGGGCTAGAAGGGAAAACATTCATATCTATTATATACCAGAAAATGCAGAGGGCCCAAACATTAAGGACTTTGTGGACAATCTATTATGCACTAACCTGGAATTGCCAGAAGGGTTTCAGCTTCAACTCAAGAGAGTACACCGAGCCCTAGCCCAAAGCCCTCAGGCCCTGCGACCCCTCCCAGGTCTATTATAGCTCACTTTAATAGCTTTTCCATGAAAGAGCAGATCCTGCTGATGGCATGGCGAAAACAGAAGATTTATTTCAGACAGAAGCATTTTTATATAGACCATGATTATGCTCCTAAAACCATGAGACAACACAGGGCCTACCTTCCACTGTTACCGATAATCAAAGCAGCAGGCCATAAGTTTTTAAGTCCTTACCCAGCACATCTAATTGTTCACTTTCCAAATGACAAAAAAGAATATTTCTCAGCCCAGGAAGCTAAATAAGATCTCACCAAGATGGGCCTTCATTTTCCTGAACGCTCAGGTGGAGTAGCGGAGTCCACGGCCAGACTGCCATGATGGCAAATGGTTCAGACAACTACGAAGGCAGGGAAGAAGAATAATAACACCCAAGATGCAAAGACCACTCTGGCCACATTTTGTCACTCAGAAACCATTACCAGGACTGATCAGACCTGAGAGAGATTCCAAGGAGAGACGCATATAATAATAGGTTAGTGGGCGGGTGGGGTGAGGGTAATTTCCTGGGCCCTTCTTCCTCTAACTACCCTGACTGTAGGCCAAAACTACTACCATCATATATTTTTATGCACTGTTATAGATGCATGGGCCATTTGCCAAGGTAGTGTTGGGAGTAGGTGCCATCTCCCCCAATAGCTTACCGATAAATGGATATTGCATGAAAATAATGCTGCATTTCGTTTATTTATGTTCCTAACAACTTTATTTAAACTAATTTTAACTCTTATGCTGGACTGCATAGCACAAACTTTTAGAGGTACTATTACACCAGTTTTAATTTAAAGTCTCTTATAATGGGAGTGGAGACTCACACTAGGCCGCTGACATGAGCGGTTATATGAGATCTGAGATGCTTAAATCCCTACCTTTCCAAATTTATTGTTTTTTCCTAATTCGACGTTATGCTGGATCTGGCATTTGCTGCCAGGAGGCCCCAGGCTTTCATGATCTTGGTCAATCCTCCTTTCCCATGGGTTCCGGTTTTGTACCGATTGTTCACATAGGAGATATAGGGAGGAAAAGAATATCCTCCCCCACGTTGGAAGTACTAGTTAGTGCTATAATTTTGTGTTTAATAAGCCCCACTAGTAGACAGTTACAATATGTTTATGAAGTTTTACTGAAGAGAAGGTAGGGCAGGGCCCACAGCTCAGCGTCATGGACACAGGGGGGAGGGAGGTGAGCACTACTCCCTTCACAAAAGAAAGGGTCCTACAAGAGCTTGCTAAGCTCAGGGTGGATAAGGCAATGGGACCTGATGGCATACATCCCAGGGTACTTAAGGAGCTTAAGGAGCTAAAGGTGAAACTAGCAGAGCCATTAGCAGAACTGTTTAGTGAGTCTCTGAGCACAGGAGAGGTCCCAGAAGACTGGAGAAGGGCTCATGTGATCCCGCTCCACAAGAGTGGTAGCAGGGAGGAGGCAGGGAACTACAGACCAGTCAGTCTTACCTCACTAGTGGGCAAGATTATGGAGGCACTCCTTAAAGAAAGGATAGTGCAACACCTGGAATCCATAGGGGCACCAGATCCAAGACAGCATGGGTTTACAAAAGGAAGGTCCTGTCAAACTGATCTCATAGATTTCTTTGACTGGGTAACCAGAGTGGTGGACCAAGTGGTAGCAGTTGATGTTGCCTACCTTGACTTCAGCAAAGCTTTTGACACTGTTCCACATAGAAGATTGATAAATAAGCTGGGTAGGCTCGGGGTTGGTCAGAAGTTGGTCAACTGGGTGTAAAACTGGTTGATGGGCAGAAAACAGAGAGTGGTGGTAAATGGTATACAGTCAGAAGAGATGCAAGTCACAAGTGGGGTACCTTAGGATCAGTTCTGGGGCCAGTCCTCTTCAACATCTTCATTAGTGACCTTGCAGATGGACTGAGAGTAAGGCTTGTCTGTTTGCAGATGACACCAAGATCTGCAACAGAGTAGATGATCCAGATGGGGTGGGCAGAATGAGAAGAGATCTGATAAAGTAGCAAAATGGTCAGAAGAGTGGCAACTGGGATTTAATGCAAAGAAGTGCAAAATCATGCACATAGGGAAGAGAAACCCTGAAGCCACCTATAGGCTGGGAGGGGAGTTGCTAGCAGTCACAAAGGAAGAAAGAGACTTGGGCATCATCATCACTGATGACCTGAAATCATCCAAGCAGACCTCTAAAGCAGTGGGTAAGGCTAGGGGGGTGTTATGGAGTATTAGTAGGGGTATCACAAGTCGTAAAATGGAGGTAATAATCCCTCTTTACAAGACACTGGTTAGGCCCCATCTGGAGTACTGCATGCAGTATTGGAGGCCACACCTTCACAAGGACATTAACCAAATTGAGGCAGTCCAGAGAAGGGCAACCAAAATGGTGCAGGGACTGCATCAGAAGACCTATGAAGACAGATTAACAGCGCTCAATAGTATACCCTTGAGCAAAGGAGGGAGAGAGGTGATATGATCGAGGTATTCAAACACCTTAAGGGCATTAACAAGGTGAAAGAGTCTAACATGTTTAAATATAAGAAAAATAGCAGGACAAGAGGACACAGCATGAGATTAGAGGGGCTGATTAAGGGGAATGTGAGGAAATTCTTTTTTACAGAAAGGGTGGTGGATGCTTGGAATTGCTTACCACAAGAAGTGGTGGCTATGAATACAGTGCAGGGCTTCAAACAGGCATGGGATAGGCATAAGGGAGCAATTCAAATGAGTATGAATAGATAGGCCACTGACAGAGCAAAGGCCAATGGCACATTTATAAGGTAGAAAAAGAAATGGGTAGACTTGATGGGCCTTGCGGTCCTTATCTGCTGTCAACTTCTATGTTCTATGTAAGTTATGACTAGTCAGGCAACTGGTTATCTATGTAACTGTATACTTGATTATTGGTTTAAAAGAGGTACACTGCTCAGACAAAGAGTTCCCTTGTGGAACACAAAATCAAATCTCACCCTTGCCCTTCTATCCCTGTTAATAACTCAGACCTGTTGGAAACATTACTGTGGGGGAAGGATGGGGAAATGGCTTTTGAGTAAGCATATGGATATGCAGCTGCGGGGAAAGGATGGTGTTTTCAGCAGAAACATGGGATTTTTTGATATTCCTATTAAGGATGGATAGTTCACCTTGTAAAGTGCTTTCGATCAACATTAATGGAATTATCAACCCAGTTAAGCACTCTAGGTTGCTTCAATATATTAAGAGACAGGCTCCAGATATTATATATATTCAGGAAACTCATCTAACCCAGTCGGAACACATGTAGTTGGGGGCCGGGGGAAGGTTTAAGATTGATTCAGCCTCCAGTAAAACTGGCCGTAGAAGGGGTGTACCTATATTAATCCCTGCTACGTTACCATTAGAGGTGGGAGTCGAATATGCTGATCCAGCTGGTTGCTATATCATAGTCCAGGGAAAACTATTTGGTCAAGATATAACCCTTGCTAATGTTTATCTCCCACCTGCATCTCCCCAGCTGAGCATTAGTCAACTTTTAAATAAAGTTACTGAGCTACAAAAGGCAATACTGCTTATGAGAGGAGATTTCAATATCACATTAAATCCCAAAGTAGATACTTCTAATCCCCTTTCTCATAGAAGATTTCCAGCTCAGAGGTCATTGTCCTCATAAATTAAGGCCTTGGGATTTCTGGATGTTTGAAGGCACTTTTACTCTAGAACAGGAGGATTTACATATGACTCGCCACGTTTTAAAACCTCATCTAGAATAGATTATTTTTTCATTTCTGTGGAGTATATGGATGTGTTAAGGGATCTCTCGCTGAATGCTAGGTTTTTGTCAGACCGTACCCCATTACTGCTTAAAATAGATTTAGGGAGCCCGTGTCAACAGATGCTTTGGAGACTTAATTTATCTTTGCTTAAAGATCAGGAATTTAAAGATTTTTTGCAAACTAGGATCCCACAGACTATTCTCGAAAACACCTCACCTGACACTCCGGCAATCCTGATATGGGACACATTAAAAGTGGTAATTCGGAGAGAATTGATTGCTTATAGTGCACGAAAGCAAACACAGAGAGAACATAGATACAAGCAGCTCCAAGCACGCTTGACATTTCTTCAACAGGGCCAAGACAGAGTGAGTCCACTAGGGAGCAGGAAATTAGGCAGTTTAAAGGGGACCTTCAAACTATAATTGATTACCAAGTGCAAGCTAAACTACAACAATTAAAGAGATATTATTATGAAGGTGGACCTAGAGGGGCACGTAACTTGGCCAGGAGACTCAGAAGTGCTAGGCAGGAGACCAGAATAACAAAATTAAAAGACCCGGTATCTAGGATACAGAAGGGCACTACTCGGGAAATTCTTTCTATATTTCAGAATTATTATGGGGAGCTATACTACAACAAAACTGCGTCCCCAGAATATAAGATACAACAGTACCTCTCCCCTTTGCATTTTCCTAAGTTAACCTCCTTGCAGCAGGATATAATTAGGGCCCCAGTATCAGAGATGGAAATCAAACAGGCAATTAGATGGGCTAAGACCCTCAAGTCTCCGGGTCCTGATGGTTTTCCTCAAGAATTGTATAAAGCCTTCCTCCTCCCCTTACTTCTCGATTTGATGAGACAGACATTTAATGAAGTGCAGCTGGGAAATTCCCTTCCAGTCTCATGGGAGTTTGCGGTGATCTCAACAATCTCTAAACCCGGTAGAGACCCCAGTCACCCAGAATCATATACACCTATTACTATTTTAAATTGTGATTATAAAATATACATGTCAGTATGGGCCCGAAGACTTGAAGATATGCTTTCTGATTCAATCTTTCAGGACCAAATTGGCTTCTTAAAGAATAGACAAACTTCAGATAATAATCTTAGAATCATACACCTTTTATCCTATGTCTCTAGATCCTCACTTCCCTGTGGTAGTTGCTAGTCTAGACGCCTATAAGGCATTTGATAGGGTGCTTTGGAACTATCTTTGGCAAGTGTTGGGAGCATTTGTATTTCCAGAGAAATTTGTGAAATGACTTAGTAATCTTTATGCTAACCCCAGGACCTACATCAGGGTTAGTGGCACTCTGTCCTCACCAATAGAGCCGAAACAAGGAACTAGTCAGGGTTGTCCCTTATCCCCACTGTTATTCGCTCTTTATATAGAGCCTTTAGCTATGGCAATAAGATCCTTCAGCGAAGTACATGGGGTTGTAGTGGAAGGAGACTCCAACTGCATTTCACTTTATCCTGTTAGTAGTATAAGTTCTATACTACTCCTGTTGATGTGTTGTTGACCATGACAGATCCTGAGGTATCATTACAAGGAACTTGGCAGACCTTGAAAGGATTTGCCTCAGTATCTGGCTATGTTATTAATTCTTTGAAGACAGTGGTTCTGGCTTTGAATTTCACCCTCTCCCCCCAACTTAAACAATGCCTGCCCCTTAAATGACGAACCAAGAAATTAAAATATCTGGGTATTCATCTTCCATTACATATTTCTAATGTTACCTTAGTAAACTATGAACCCATGACATAGGTTCTAGAGGCAGATATACATAAATGGTCTCTGATGACGCTCCCCTTTTATTTAAGGATTGCTACTATACAATCTAATGTTCTACCTTGATTATTGTATTTATTTCAAACAATTCCCTTTCTTCCCACTAAAATATATTTTGATGCCTTGAATAAGCTCTTATCTAGATTTGTGTGGGATGGGCATAGGCCACGGGTTTGCTGGTCCTTGCTACAACTGCCGAAAGACAGAGGAGGCCTAAATGTCCCAGATTTAAATAATTATGCAATGTAAGTTTGAATAACCCGAATTCTCACTTGACTGAACCCCAATCTCCAACCTCCTTGGAAGAAAATAGAATATTTTCTTAATGATATGCATGATCCACAAAATGTCATTTTTGCTCCTCTTTCTGACTTACCGGCAATGGTAGATTTTGATATAGTGGCCAAATAGACCTTGCAAAGCTGGTATAAAATTAGATCTGTGCCCGCCATGGAACCTGTGTTTTATTTTCTGTGATTACTTTTTGCTGAAACAGATTTCCTACCTACACAATTTGACCTAACATTTCGCACTTATCATAGGAAGGGTCTCACATTTATTTTTCAATTTTTGGATCCAAATGGAGTGGCTCCCTTTGCTCAGCTCCAAATGGAATATAACTTATCAAATTTGGACCACTATAGGTACCTACAGGTACGTGATTTTCTTTTACATAAGGGCCCCTCGAGGAATCACCTCCCTACTCCAATGCCCCTATTTCTCCAACTGGTTATTAATGTAATCTGTGGATCTATCCAGTTACATCTGATTGGATTGTTGTATAGGGGAATCAGGGAAATTATCTCTGATTCATCTGAGACAGTGGTGGAGGCATGGAACAGGGAACTTCCTTCCCAAGTGACTTACGACCTCTGGGTTAAATATATCTGCCCCTCATTAGGGATCTCTTTGGCACCTTAGTGGAGAGAATTTGCATGGAAATCAAGAATCATATATTTTAATACTCCAGCTAAACTGGTTACGTTTTTTCCTGCACTAGGGGTGGACTGTTGGAGACAAAGTGGGGAATGGAAGCCAGATCAGGCACATATTTTTTGGGGTTGTAGTAAACTACAAATGTTTTGGCAGCAAGTTGAGCAAATTTTTACCAATGATTTATATGCCAGACTTAGTAATAAGTCCACAATTTGCTCTCCTGTCAATCCCTCCAGAAGGGCTCAAAATGTAAAAAAGGTCACTTGTATTTACTTTCCTCCTATTAGCAAGGAAGACTATTACTAAGTTATGGAGACAGGTTACATCCCCTGTGGTGGATACCCAGCATGATTTGATAGCTGAACATTATTTTTTAGAACAAATGATAGCAGGAGCTATGGGGCACGGAGACCAATTCGAATTAAAGTGGAGGACTTGGGTCCTTTTCTATTCAACAAGAGATCCTGCATTTGTTCCATGATGAAGTTCATATGTTTGGATGTTAGAAGATGGAAAAGGTACCATAGGAGAGGACTCTTGTCCACAGATAGAGGGGAGATAGGCAGATACAGAAGGAAGAGGCAGTCAAAGGCATTTACTGGGATTAAGCTTATGAAATACTGTGAACTTCATTAATTGAGATGAAAACACCACTAATTCTGCTATTGTATTACTGCTCATGGAATGATTTGCTGCTGTGGATTTTTATAAATTTCATCTATAATGTATCTGCAGTGAACTGTACCTCATATGAAAATAAAAGAAAAATAAAGTATAAAAAAAAAAACAATATATAGTTTCACTGCTTACCCCCATCAAGTTTGGCATGTACTCTACCGGATTAATGGTAATGTCACTGGGCATCTGTGCTGAGTCTCCAGTCCCATCTTCTTGTGTATCTGGGGATGGTTGATCAGATGAACCAGTGTTGTTCTCTTTTGATTTAAACATAGCTTCAGCAGTCTGTTGACCATCAGCAGACGAAGTAGGTTTTTGGTGAATGTACTTTCAGGCTGCATTGGGGAAAGGAGGTCTCTGGATGGACCTGGATTGGGTGCGAGCACTTCTTTGCTGCCTGCTGCCATTCTTTCATGCAGTTTAAAAACTGGAAACAGGCAGTTCGCAGCACCGGCATTTGTGGTCGGACCATCAGATGTAATTGTTGTAGCCTTTTGTTTAGTAATTAAAGGGTTGGTTTTCCTTGTTGACATTGTCACTGTTTTATAAGGTTTTACCTTTGATGCTGCCACAGCATTTTTAAGATCTTTTTTAGGGTTCATGATGCTAAATGATAATAGTGTTTTAGCGTTCTTCTCTACTAGTTCCTCTTCGGTTGTTGTAGATTTAATGCCAAAATTCATTTCATGTCAGCTCAGCGTGGTGCAGTGATAGTAAACCTCATACTGGGAGGGCGTTCAGAGCAACTGCCAGCACACACAGCTGACTGTTACACCTGCCATGTTTCTCCTCCACTGTAGTATTCACTCATGGAGCTGTTAAACTCCAATAGTCAGTCATAGTTTGGATTATTAAATTCTTCTTTCTTAATTTACTCGCCCACTTCCCATCTCTGTTTTTATTATTATTGTTACTCACATGGATGCGCACATGGTATTTACTGAATGTTTTAATGGTATAATACTGAGAGAGTTACTGTGCCCCCTCTTGCTTCTCTCTCCCGACACAACATGTACTTCCTTTAATTGTGGAACCACCTTAAACATGTTACTACTTAAGTTGGACAGCTGTGGGCTGACTCTGCCCTCCGAAGAAAAATCTGCATTGATATGAAGCACTGGGGAGCGCTATGCTTACGCCTAATATTTATGCACTAATTAATCTGCTTTTTTTGCACATTGTTGTGCTTCTGTTGAGTTAACATGGTATTCTTTGACATATTGGTAGTATGGTTATGTTTTTCTGACCACTTTCGAGCTAGTCCAACTTTTAGGTGCAGGAACAGAAACACAGCACAAATATGCCCAATGCCCCCATGGGCTTTGAAAATCCAGCCCCAAGCTCTACCCAGCTGGAACTACCCATCACTTCAACCTAGCTATGCTTTGCAGTCTCAGTCTGGCTATGTCTTCATTTATTCTGTCACCTTCACAATCATGCCTGTATATTAGTTTTGTATATGATTCAATTTAAATTTAGTTTCTTTCTTTTTAGTACCAACCTAAATAATTCCTCCTAGCCTTTCTCAATAATGTCCCTGAGGTAAATACCTGTGGTAGGCAGCCATATTGTTTTGTCTCCCCTAAATAGCTCATTAAATTGTCATACAAATTAAACAAAACCGACATAAACCAGAACAACAAAACAGTGAGTTGATGTACACATGTATTTGCTGAGAATTCCTCAAATTACATACATTCCACAGGTAATATAAATCAAATAGATCAAGGTCTATGTCCATAATTCCATATTATGCAGTGTTACTACTACTCCCCCACCTGCTGCTCTGGGGCTACCAGTATAGATGCCTGTTATTTATCAAGTTCTTGTCTGACCATCTCACACCTCCTATTTGGCATCTGGTTCAATATGTATTTTCTTTCCAGTACTGCATATTCCACCAGAATATTAAGACATCAGTTTGAAAATAGTGAATTTGCATTTCTCAAGATGTGTAAATTCCTAATTCGGCCCCAAAGCACAATAAGGTAACACTTCAACTAATGTGGGTCCTTGAGGATACTGTTGTAAGGGTGAAGGGCTGTCATGCAGTACTGTTGTGAGATACACTGTTCTGTGGAAACATGGAAGATTATAAAGGCTCCAATAGTCTTAACATATGTTGTACTTACTACATAAAAACAAAACATGGAAATTCAGCTTTCAAAACATTGTTATTTAAATAGAGACAAACAATAGTGCCTATGCACAAAGGCGCAGGAATTATGCATGAAATTGATGTAGTGGCATCATGCAGCTATTTGCTACGAATGACATCCACTGTACGCGGCATGCACCACCGACCATGCATGCTGCACTGACCAAGGGGCATGTTACTTAGCACACATAGTGCACCACACAGCACACAGAGGCATGCCAAATGTACACAGACATGCCCCTTGACCATGGAGCAGAAGTGAATGCCAAACAGTGGACGGAGGTGGATGGAATGGCAGACACAGAGGGAAGTGTGCATGGTGATATGCAGGGCATGGACCGAGGCAAAGCAGAGGAGAGTGCTGCCAGCCGAGGCTAGGGACATGGGAGGCAGCAAGCCATGGGCAGGGCACAAGCACTCAACTTCACAGGGGGCAGGTAGCATCCATTGTTGTGGACATCCATACCCACTGCTGCCATCTGTATGGGTCCCTGTCAACACCCACCACAGTCAAGGCCAGGCTGTGGCTCAAGATCCAGAGTGGGGTGAATGCTGCAGGGCCAGAGGCATAAATACTTGAGGCCATCAAACACAAGTGGTGTGGCCTGCATGCCACCTTGAAGTGCAAGGTCATAACCACTGCATGGGCATGGCAGGGCACCGGTGGTGGCTCCCCACATGATGACACCCAGCTCAGCCCCCTGGAGCAGATGGTAACAGACACACAGATTGGCATGGGAATCCACAGTGAGGTGGAAGGTGTGGACACCCTTGACGGTAAGGTGGAGTTGGCGTAACCATTGGACGTAGGTGCAGTGGCCCTGGCCAATGTACTAACACATATCCCCTTCCCACCCACAACAGACACTCCAGTGCAGGTCACAGCACCTGCTGTGATGGAACAGCATGACAGGGACAACACAGCTGCACCAGTGAATGAGGAGGAGCAAAGGCACGTAGGCTCCTGCACCATTTAATATTACTGAGACATGCACCCCTGGTGTACAGGAAATAGCCAACTGTGCATGCCACACTAACTGTACCCTGTTCCCTGTTCCCCACAGCTACCGAGCAGGACACAGAGGCTCCCGCAGACACAGACAGTAATGTGAACAGTGGCCATGAGGCCACTAAATGCAGTACCCAGGACACAACAGACACCCTGGATGGACAGTCCAGAGACACACAGCGGTGCCCAGCCATAGCAGGGCCATGCATGGAGTGCACCACTGGGAGAGCACAGCTGGGACAGGGGCACAATGTGTAGCTATGTCAGATGCAGATGCTGCCCCAGATTATGCCACAGGGGATGTGGATGACAGCCCAGATGAGGGGCCGTCGTGGCATGCACCCGGCCACGCACGAACACACCGGATGCAGATGACGCTGGCAGACAGGTATTGTGACCAGCGCAAACTGGAGGCTGACCACCTAGCCGGGCAGTGCTGCAACACTGAGGCATTGTGTGTCCTCACAAGAGAGGTGCGTGCCATGCAGCAGAGCATGAACTACACTGTGACACCCATGTCAGACTGGCTAACAACAGAACGGGCTTGACTGAACACCACCCAGGCCAGGACAGGATGCAGCACCATGCTGATGCACACAGTGCAGGTGGCCCCTGACCACCATTAACCAATGGTACAGCCACACCCATGATGACTGCCACACACGACACAGTGCCTGTCGCGCTGTGAGACGGGGAGGCCAGTATTGACATGTGGATGATATGGCCATGCAGGGTATGTATGTCAAAGAAAGCTTCCCAGTGGAGGATGCTGCACCCATCAGCAATGTGGACAGACTGCCACAACCCATGGAACACACAGAGGATACATGTGCTGGTCGCGGAGGTGGCAGAACACGAGCAGGCACATGGCGGCTGGGTTCATGTGCCTCGGCTAAACTGTCAGCACAGACACAGGAGCCGCAGTAGCAGTGACAGTCCCCCACCGCAACAATGCACAGTATGGAAGCACACCACAGCACATGTGACACACTGCACACCTCCAGTACACAATGAGGCCCCCACCCCACAGTGCAGCACACACCAAGTACCACCATGGTATGCCACAGCATGCCATGACCTGCCCCCCCTACACCACACACAAGGCAGACACACATCCAGCCCTGTGGGCAGCCTTGTCCCCATGCTGCATGGAATGGACAATGACTGGCATGCCATGTGCAGTGCCGGTGGTGGCAATGTGTAGGTCATGGCACCTGATGAGTGCACTCAGCAGTGTGGTCATCACCGTATACCAGGTGTCCCACACTGGGTGTGGTCACACAGGGACCTGACCTTTGCAGGCCATGCTGGCACCCACCACTGATGCACACCCTTTGTGGCCCGGCACAAACACACATACCTGTATGGTGGCACACCATGCATAGTGCTGGCATATGCAGCAGACCAGGCTAGCACCAGAAGGAACCCTGGACCAGCATCACCCGCACCTCATGGCGGATGGAGTTCTCCTGTCCATGGACAGTGACTGTGTCATCCTCCTCCAGTTTTGCATCATGCTGTAGTACTCCAGGGATGGGCACGTCATGGCGCAGCACGATATTATGAAACATGGCACAAATGGTGAACACCCAGCACGCCTTCCCAGGTGCAAGCATCATCATACCCCCGGTGTGGTCCAGGCACTGAAATCACATTTTCAGGAGTCTGATGGTCTTCTTGATGATGTTCTGTGTCCTTCTGGGGCTTGGTTGTAGGCCTCCTCTGCAGCATTGGCTGGTGCGTGGATGGGTGTCATCAAGTTTGGGTGCAGACATATTCACTGTCACCTGGAGGTGGCAAGAGAGAAGACATTTATCAGTAGCATGCATCTGGCATACCAGCATTATGCTACACAGAGGAGGGGATGTCATACTCACACAACAGTTATCTGTCGATTGCCCCATCTTGTAGCATGGCGCCTATTCAGGATCCGTCCAAACTGTATGCATCATGGCATGACCCCTGTTACCTTGCACATACATTTATGAACATTCCATGGTGATCACATATTATCTGGATGTTCACGCTGTCACACCCACTACATTTGGCACCCCAGGCATCTCATAAAAGCCCTGCTTGGTGCTATGGATATCTACTGGTGCTGTGGGGAGTGATATGTATGTCTGCATATGCTCCAGCATGGCATCCATGACTGCCACCATGGCACTGGATACGGAAGACTGGCATACGCCAACTGTGTCACTGGTGACCTTCTGGAAGGAATCAGTAGCATAACAGGCAAGTGCTGAGAGGGTCTTGGTCTCCATGCACATGGCCCTGGACCCCCGTGTTCACGGAGCTATCCTGTCATGGACCAGGTCACATATGTTTTCAATGGTATTCCACAGTAGCCTGAAATGCTCCATGCAGTGGATTTCACAGAGCATTGAGGGGTCGAGACGTGGTGAAATATCCTGGCACATGGCCCTCAGCGTCTTCCCTGGGACACATCCTGCCACAGAGAGTGTTTAACACTGCACTGTTTGTCCTGCAGGTGCGCCAGCCTTATACCTCCACACACACATATGAGCACCTTTTAGGGGGTGTGACGGCAAGCCATTGCATGTTGGCCCAGCATGGGCGGTGGGCACGTACACCTGCATGTGCCCCCTGCATGTCGCAGCCTGGGTGGGGCAGATGGTGTACAGTGCAGCATGGCATCCGATGGTGCAACAGGGCTTGAGCGATACCCCTTGCACCTGTTCAGCATCACTGAGGCTAACATGTGAGACACTGGTGGACATGGCACCCTGTGGGTCACCACAGGGCATGAATGGGTGAGCACCATTGCATCACAGTGTGACAGGTCTATGGCCATGTGTTCTGACCAATGTCCTGTGTACTGACCCTGTGCCTTTGTGCCTCTCTCTCTTTCTCTCTCCACAACCTGTCCCCCCACACAGGAGCTGGAAGGCATGCTCAGGAGGTTGGAGTTGTGCAGCGTGGAGCAGCCTGACAGAGCACCGGTAATGGTGCTTGGACCCACAAGGCGATGGGTGCGGTGGCGGCTGCCATTCCCCTGCTACATGATCCATTTGGTTATGGAAGGAGGAGCAGGATATGAGGCCATGCACAGGGGCATAGGCCCTAGGACACTGTGGAGGGTCACGGTGCCGTCCCAGGTAGGTATCTGGCATGTCCTGTCCCAAGAGTGTGTGTGTGTGTGTGTGTGTTCATAGGCCTGTTCAGATCATGGGTCTCACATCAGGGCACACATTTGGGACTTGTGAAGGCCCGCTCAGCCTGCTTTTCATACACAGGGGCATGGCATAGCATGCTGACTGTGCAGCAGACCAGGTCGGTTTGTGTGTGGTATGCCCGTTGTTCAGGCATACATTCCCCACTGTACAGTGACAGTCACAGCCATGCATGGTGGGACAGTATGAGGGGTCAGGAGTTTGTACATGGAGCTCCTGTTGGTCAGGTAATGTTGGTGGGTATGTCAGTGCAGGCAGAGCCTGCTGGCCATCACACAGCACACATTCATGATATGCATGTGTGCCACAAGTGCAGCACACTGGGCGACAGTGACACACTACTGCATGAGCAGGTGTGCATGAGGGGTTTGCAGCTCCTAGCCACCCATTCATGGGATGTACATCCTGCACTGTGCACTGTGGCCCTGTCACATCATCACTACACTGGGTCATGTGCATCACAGGCCATCAGTATGGTGCTCGTGGGCACAGGAACAGTGTGCAGCTGCCACAGGCACCTGGGGGGGCAATCTATGGTCTGTGTGGTTGACCACTGTGGCATGTCCCATGACATCTGAAAATATCTCCTCTCTCAACATGCTACCGTGGGCCTATCAGGTGAATGTTGATGGAGCGGGTGCAGAGGAGACCACAGCCTGACCTGGAGGAGGTGTTGAGCAGCGAGGAGGAGGAGGAGGAGGTGTGGCCATGCCAGGTCAAGCAAAGGACAAGCCAGGGGAAGAGGATGGTGTCCGGGGTGGCAGTGGCATCCCGGGCACTGCATGATGCCAGCATCTGCATCAGCGTCTGCCATGGTGCATGGACCCCTAGCAAATGGTGGGCTTGTAGCACAACCTGCATGGGTGTCTGTGGGAGTGGCAGGATTGTTCTTGCATCATTTGTTCTGTTGTTGCCTCATGGGCTGTTCCCAATAAATCATTCCAGTGGCATCCATGTGTGTGATTCCTGACTCCTGGGTGTGTGGGGGTCGGGAGACAAGGGTGTGCCGTCATGGGGGGCAGACATGCATGTACCATCATGAGGGAGAAGGCACGTGTGTGCCATCATGGGGTGCAGGCATGGGTGTGCCATTATGAGGGGTAGGCACAGGTGTGCCATCATGGGGGGGAGGCATGAGTGTGCCATCATGGGGGGGGTGCAGCTGGGCCTCTATGCATCTGTCCATGCCCACACACAGCACAATGGTGGGGACCTTTGCAGCCCATACAGCAGTCCCTGCCAGCTGGTTTGGGGGTGGTCTCCGGGGTGACTGCATGGTGGCCTGCATGCAGTGGTGCATCCACAGCATGTTGCATGTGGCCAGGGCTGACATCCTGTGTTGCAGTCCACCATGATGGTTCTCCGTGGTCCAGGCAGTCCTGTTATCACCGCCTGTGCTGTGGTCACGTGCAACTGTGGTGGACACCAGTGCAGCATTGCGTGGCCCATTTGTTCATGATGGTGAGCAGCTGCTGCCTTTGCTGCATGCTCTGCATTGCCCGTGGCTGTGCTGTGGTGTGCCCACAGGCATGTGGCAGTCACTCTATGGCCACATGCATGCGCTCGCTGTGCCTTGTTGCCTGTGGGTTGGTACGACAGCCCTTTGACTCATGTACATGGATGTGCCTTGTGCACTGTGCATTGCCACCATACATGGCTTCATACATGCATGCTGTAGTGGTTTACACATGCCACTATGTGGCATGCCCCTCGTACTTGGTGTGTGGTGGGTCTATGTGGCTGTTTGTTGTTGCCCTATGCGGTGTCCTGCATGCACATCATGCATGTCGCAAAGGGGTGTCTGGCGCACAACTGGCACATTCCCATCCATGTTCTGTCCCTGCGCAGCCTCTGCATGGCACACACTTGTCATGCATAGGCCCCAATAAGCTCATCTTTATACAAGTTTTAAAAAGCTATCCACTTACCATAAAATATGAAATGACAGCTCCACACAATATGAGGTACCTTACTAAAATGTTGCTGTCCTGTAAGCCATGTGTGAGTTTGTACTATTCTGCGTCTATGACAAGTACTTTTCAACACTCCATGCAGCATTTTAATGTGTTAAAAGGTTTTAACAATTCAAGTTACTGAACAAATAAATGATTTACAGTAATAAATCTCTTTCACACTTCTAGAAGAGGCATTGAGAAAAACTTTCCTGAACTCTCCTCAAAGTTCTTCAGTGAAAATGTCAGCTTGCCTCTGAAATGGTAGACTGCCTCTGAGACTCCCTTGCATGTGTGCACACACACACACACACACACACACACACACACACACACACACACACAACTTGAAAAACAGTTTAGCTTACATACATTGTCCTCCAGATACCGAGATAGGCAATTCTCTCATCAATTATCTCATTTTATTGTTCTGGACACCACCATTAGGAGATTTACTCCTGTATTGCTGGGCATTTTGTTTACATCCATAACAAAATTGTCTATGACTACATAAAAGTACTATATAAGACTACACAATAAATGTTCTGTATACTTAAAACACAATTCTAGTTCTAATGAGACAGGGAATTCAGAGGGAGGAAGACAGGGGAGGAATACCTTGTAAATTAGAGGGAAGCAGGAAAGGCAGTGAAGGGAGCAAAGGTGCTGACAGAAGAAAGGACAGCTACAGGGTAAACAAGCATTTGTCGATGCTGAATGTTGTCTTGCTGGCATTTGGCACTGGTAATGCAGGAGTTAGAGAAATGCATAATAGGAATGGCAGTGAAGTATTGAACTGATGCAAACCCCACTCCCTCCCTGCAGAGACTGACAGGCATTGTGGTGTGCCTTTGGGACATCAGACATGATGCTCACTCCATTTGACCTCACCCTACCCTGCAGACACCGGCAAGTGTTGTGGTGTGCCTTGAGGTCTTCTGGCGTTACGCTCACCCCATTCCATAAGGAAACACACTGAGATGGGTGCAGTATAGGAGAATGGGGTGAACTTTTGGGCTGAAGAGTCCAAGACATGCTTCGATGCCTGTCACTGGCAGCAGGGTGGGGGTGGGGTGGAATGGCGTGATCATTAAAGCTGACAATCCCAAGTCATACCCCTGACACCTGTCAGTCTCTAAAGGGTGGGGTGTTAGGGTTGAAAACCCTAACACCCTGGGTGTTTGTTGGTATTTTCATTCCAAATTTTCAACATGGGCTTTTGGTAACCCCACCTCATGAACAATGGCACTAGCAGTTTGTTAGCTGAAATGTGATTTTGCACAGTGACTGCTCCATTTGGTGCCACAGGTGTAAAAAGACATTTCAGGCAGGATGTGAAAAATGACAGCTGTACTGTTCATGAGAAAGTGTAAAAAATGGCAATGTTGAAAATGTGAAGTGACAATATGAAAAATTGGTGAAGTCATGAGCGTGCATAGAAACTGCGCAATGAACACCCGTAGCACAATTATTTGGGGGATATTTTTAACCAAATTTTCCACACAGGCATTTTGGGACATCTGCTCATGAACAGTGGCAATGTGATTTTGTTAATCTGTCTCAAAAGTTGATTTCCCAGAGCAACTGCGCCATTGTGCACCAGATGTGTGAAAACAAATTTTGAGCAGGATGTGAAAAATGAGAGCTGTACTGTTCATAAGGAGGTGTAAAAAATGGCAATGTTGAAAATCTGGCGTGAAAATATAAAAAATTATACGCTGTTAGGCGTGTGTACAAACTACACAATGCACGCTTATACTTATGATCATTTAAATTTATTTATTTGCAACTTAGCTTTTGGGACCCCATCTCATGAACAGTGGCACTGTCATTTCATTACTCGATCCTGAAAGGTGATTCCATGCAGTAACCGGAAAAATCACCTTTCGGGACTGAATAATGAGATGACAGTACATGTGTTCATGAGATGGGATCCCAAGAACCCCATGTTGAAAATTCGGAGCCAAAATTCAAAAAAAAATATGAGGTAGCCACCCAAGTTGACCACCCCCCCCCCCATTGATGCCATTATACAGTTTACCGGCATTTCTTCATTTTGCACTTTGGCTTTGAAGAGTCCATGCGTGTCCCCGCTCCACTGAAGATTGCAGCGCCAGACCTCTGGAGGTAAGTGTGGGGTGCGGGGGCATGTGTGGGGAGGTGGGGTGCACAGATGGTGGGTGCAGGTTGGGGGAGGGGGAGCCATGGACAATGGACCATTTTCTTTTTTCAGGTAAAAAAAAAATAAAAAAAAAAGACACTATGCCATGGGACGTTTTTTTTTACAGATGAAATAAAACAAATGTTGGGCACACTGGGGTGGGCTCCCAGTGTGCCCATGACTTTCGGGGGTGATGTTGGCCACACTGGGGTGGACTCCCAGTGTGCCACACAATGTGGGGGGGCTTACGGACATGCTGACACAGGGATTGCACCCCTGATGTTGGCCTTGTTTGGAGATTGTGCCACTGCCATGTTTATTGAAATGTTTTGCCAGGAAAGGCACGTACGGGAGGCATGTTATCTGTGGCGCTGCATGATGAGCTTGTCTCTGATTGCAGCTGCACATTTCTTGCAAGTTTCATTAGTCAAGTCAAGCTTCGGGACTTTCGTCCATAATGCTCACCATTTGGTGTTTTTAAAATGTAGTAGTCTTACCATATAGATGTTTGTCAAGTCTAGACTTGAACATGTCCATGCTAGAACTCCCCACTACATTTATCGGCAAGTAATTCCATGCAGATACCACCCTTGCAGTGAACCAGTGCTTCCTTAGGTTAGCATTCCATTTAGGCAATTCTAATTGCATGCAATGCTTATGAGCGCTAGACCAGCCTATTCTATATGACATTTTTAGATATTCTCTTAATGTAGCATCTTGTGATATCCTAAACATCATACATAGGTCTCCTCTTAATCTTCTATAAAATAAGGACTATAAATTAAGTTTAGTTAGTCTCTCCTCGTAAGACAGATTTTTTTGTTGTGTCCACTTTACATAATTCTTGTGTCAGAGCTAGCATGCTGGCTAATTGGGGAATGAGGGACACAGCTAATAAAGTGTGCCCTGCATTCACCAACACTGACACACCTCTGCATTTCTCCTACTACATCAAGATGTTACTTGCACAAGCGCAAGACAACATAATAAAGGGGATAAAACTTTCTTTAGGTATATTAGTGAAAACAAGAAAGCAAGGAGAGGAATAGTGAGGATAAGGATGGTGGCAGAGGTAGATTGCACAGAGGATGATCAAATAAAAAGTTATCTTATGGAACATGTACTTCTGCTCAGTCTTCACAGTGGAACAAGGGTGGAGGGGCCAACAAGAAGCAGGAGGAACAAAGAAGGGGAGGTGGACAACTCCATTTTCAGAGAAAAGTGTCCAGAAGAGAATTTCAGCTCTAAAAGTAGGCAAGGCTATGGGACCAGACAAGATACACCCAATAGTACTAAAGGGACTCTGGAAGGTGCTAGCTGCCCCACTGATGGCCTTATTTAACAGTTCACTGGAATCAGTCATGGTTTCAGAGGACTGGAGGAGAGCAAACATGGTCCCTTTCCATAAAAGCAGCAGCAAAGTGGAGGCTAGCAATTATAGGCTGATCAGTCTCACATCAGTGGAGGGTAAATTAATGGAAAGTCTGTTAAAAGAAAGGTTGGTAGAGTATATTGAATCTAGTGGGCTGCAATACCAAAGACAGCATGGATTCACAGTGGGGGTGAGGTCATGCCAGATGAATGTGACTGACCTCTTTGACTGGGTGATCAGTGACATAGATCAGGGAAGGGCAAGGGATGCAACCTCTCTTGACTTTAGCAAGGCCTTTGACACTATGCTGCACAGGAGACTGATCAGAAATTGAGTAGCCTAAGGCTGGGACCCAAAGTAATACATTTGGTCAGGAACTGGTTAATGCCTAAGCTACAAAGGGTGGTGGCTAATGACATTCAATCTAATGAGGGGAGAGTGAACAGTGGGGTGACATAGTGCTCAGCCCTGGGACTGGCCCTCCTAAATGTCTTCATAAAGGGCACTGCAGAAAAAAACAGGAAGAAGAGGTATGTTTTTTTGCAGGTGACTGCAAAAATATGTAATAGGTCAAACACACAGTAGGGATAAGAAGAATGAGTAGGGAGCTTGGGAAATCTGAAGAGTGGTCTAGAGCAGCAGAGTTGGGGTTCCATGCCAAAAAGTGTAAAATCATGCACCTTGGCCATAGCACTCAGGAGCTGAGTATAGGATGGGTGGTACTGACAGTCACAGAGCAGGTAAGAGACCTTGGGATTATCATATCCAATTACCTCAAAGTTGTAGGAAAGTGTGACAAAGCAGTGGGTTGGTCCTAAGGGATGCTGGGATGCACAGGGAGAGGTATCTCTGACAGGAGAAGGGAGATGTTGTTTCCACTGTATCGCTCACTTGTGAGACCCCTAACTAAAGTATTGTGTCCAGTTCCGAAGGCTGCATCTCCAAAAGGACATGTGCAGGGTGGAGGCAGTCAAGGGGATGGCAATTAAAATTGTGCAGGAGTTGTATCAAAAGCCCTACAAAGAGAGATTGAGGAATCTCAACATGTACACTCTGGAATAGAGAAGAATGAGAGGGGCCAGGATAGAGACCTAGAAGTATCTCACAGGGATAAACAAGGTGTAGCTGTGGAGTCTAGTTCAAATGAGAAAGAGCTCTGGGACCAGCAGGCATACTGTACAATCAAGCTGGAGGGGTGAGTTTAAGATGGATATGAAGAAGTACTACTTCATTAAAAGAGTGGTGGACACACGGGACAGACTGCCAGTGAATATTGTAGAGGCACAAATAGCAGCAGGCTAAAAGCATGCATGAGATAGTCATAAGGGAATATTAGTAAATAGGCAGCATGCAGGGAGTTTCGCCAGAGATCAGTTAAGGTCTGCGGAAACAGACTAAGCAGGAACTATCTGCGCAGACTGGGTGGGCCAAGCAGTCCTTTTCTACCATTAAATTCTATGTTTATATGTTTCTCTCACGCTCATATTATCTCATTAGACTACATCAACAGAAACAAAGAAGGAAAGAAAGAAAGAAAGAAAGAAAGAAAGAAAGAAAGAAAGAAAGAAAGAAAGAAAGAAAGAAAGAAAGAAAGAAAGAAAGAAAATTAAACAAGTGTGAAAATAGATATGCAAAGATAAACATAATTTTGGCAACATGAGCAAAATGAATGAAGGTGGTTACTGAGCATATTCAGAAATCAATTTCACTCATTCTGGCCACACAGAGCATGCTCAAATATTTATTCTGACATGTGTGATGCCATTTATTTTCTGACTTTACTACCGGACCATTGGTTGGACCACAGTTTACATTCTGTAATTGTGTTCTTTTTGTAACTTGTTACCATTTCTCTCACCAAACCACCTAAGCACTTTTTGTATAAACGGAATATGACATGTCCTGGCTTAAGATGTCATTCTTATTGTCATTTGAGGGTGTTGGTCTATTGCTATCTCTTCCGTGGCTTTGCCACTAATGAGATATCAACAGACAATTACCCACTTATGAAGATAAAAACTATATATGTTCATTTGGTGTCATTTTTATTTTAAAAAAAAAAAGAAAACCTGGATAGCTGATGAGCAGGAATCAGCCTGTTTTCATGGATGGCCAGTTGGAAAAAAAAAAGAATTGTGTACATAAAAATGTACAAATATAGCATGACATTAATCCTAAAATTGTTAACAATCATTAGCCATATCAAAAATGTCATTCAATTTTAAAATGAATTAAATGTTAAACAATTAATAATCTCAGAAGATAAAGACTGGAAAAATAGATACTGCTTAGTACAGGAGGACAGCGTCTTTCAGAAACAAAGGTGTACAAGAACGGGGGGGGGGGGTGGGGGGTGTGGCCTGGCTTCCAACAATGGAGGACACGAACTAGCTGGGCTCCCACTGACATCTGATAAATGGTGAAAAATTAATATTTCCTGAACCTTTTTTTGTGGCACAACGGATTGGGACTGCAAACGATAACTATGGCTACCACAAAATCAACACAAAAGCAGTCTACATTATCTTTTGAACCCCAGGAATGATCGGGGACCAGTGAGCCGGAGGGCCGCACAAGATCACAGGCAGCACTGTCAGAACAAAACTTGATCAAGGACACTTTAGAAATCCCGCTTACAGCTTTAGCCAGTATGACAATCAATCTCCAAAATGAAGTAAAAGCAGGTTTTACAAACATCACATCCCAGATCACACACCTGGAGTCCATGGTGACATCTCTTGCTGAAACCTCCACTGAACTGGTACCCATCTCGACGACCAGGAAAAGCTGATCAGTGAACTTGGGGATTTGGTCACAGATCTGGCAAAGGATAAAAAAATCCTACCAAGAGAAAGTTGATATCCTGTTGTACAGAGCTGAGGATCAGGAAAATGGAGCCTAATGATCTAATATAAGAATTGTGAGCCTGCTGGAAGGTTTGGAGGGGAAGGAAGGGGTCATGCAGTGCAAAAACGGCTAGTGAAAAAACGTGGCACCAATGCTGATGTGATCGACTATGAAATCCAATGTGCCCATTGCACTGGACCCACCCCAAAACAGGGGGAGTGACCCAGGCACTATTTAATAAAGTATCTTTGGTTCCCAGAAAAAGTATAAATGCTTAAGGCAGCGAGAACTCAGGGACCGATAACTACGGAGGGTGGCAGGGTCTCTGTGTTCTGGGATTTCTCCCAGGATGTCCAGCAAAAAAACCCAGAAATGTGCTGGGGTGAAGGCCACCTTTCTTCTCCATGGGTGGGAATTCACATTGCTTTTTCCAGTGAAACTGGAAATTATCAAACCAGGGTACCCTCCTAGATTTTTTTGACACGCCGCAAGATGCAGAGAAATATGTGAATCCAGCAAACAATGCGGCAGAAGGGAGAACAAGAGCAAGAGATTGTATGGGAACTGCCACCTAAATAACCTGCCTGACAAAAGACTTAAGCTGCTGTATGTTCAAGATGTCCCTGGTGTCCCCAGAGTGGAAGGGTGCAGATCAATAGTCTTGGGGGATTCAGACTGCAGCCAGCGCCTCACGATGTAATTAAATTCATTCTCCTCCTCCCTCTATGTAATGCTCCATCCTGTGGAACAGTACATTTTCAGTATTTATTCATGGGACAACTGTCTCCTTTATTAAATATGTTGCACCGCTAACTCTTCAAAATACTTGTCAGCAAAATGGATGCGAGGGTTAATGATATTGATTGTGTGGTGCCCTCATGGCAGAGACGCTTCGTGGGCATATCCTAGTATGTTTTCCTGCTGGCAAGATATGGCTCTGATTGTCAGCTTGAGAAGATGACAGAAAGCTGTTTGTCCAACACGCAAAGGGTATATGAAGCATTCCCCCTGTTAAGCTGTCAACTGCTGTCAATTTCAGCTTCTTGATTTCAGTGGCCGTGGTAACTAGGATCGTACTCAGGGAGACTGATGTGTTAAGAGACCCCCCACGGATAACCCCGTGCTATCTGCTGAATATCATGCTAAGCCTTGTTTAAAAAATAAGTGGCTCTTCTACCTGAAGTTATAAAATAAATGTTGGATCATTTCCATGTGGAGAGACAAAAAAGGAATGTGACTACACATTGCTCCGACAACTGAGACCGCATGGCAGAATGTGTCTTGGGCAGCTAAAAAGGAGAACTGGTGCCATGGCTCCCCTTCTGTAAGTGACAACAGATTGACTTAAACAGAGGGATATTCATCCAATTATTAGGGGGAGTACAACCCGTGCCTGTCAGTGATGTTTGTGAATCATGATCATCTGCCTGTCATTCAGAAGCACAGTCACACAGCTGCTGGCCAGAGACTTTGATAAAACAAAACCCAAGCTTTCTTCAATACAGGCCAGTGACAGTGCTCCACTCAGTAGATGGGTCATGGACAGCTCATTTTACTCTGACCCATATGAACTCAATGTCCTTACCCCAGCGCTCCTCAACTAAAGCGATAGGGAGAGTCCTCGCATAGTCAAAGATGTCTGCTTGTACTGAGGGTCTTTTTAATCATCTCTTCAACCATGACATGGGTTAGGGTAGTGGTGGGGATACCGAATGTGAGCAATCAGGACATCTGGCCTAGTGCATCTGATTTGGCTCCTGACATCTGGGAGAAGTACAATGGAACTTATCCCACGCACAGACTAGGGTGTGCTGCTCGACTCCCACCACTGCGTAATGTAATAGTAAAGCAACATATGAAAATCCCCTCAATGTATAATAGTTTAAGCCCAGATTTAACTGTTTGTATAGTTAGTCAGGTACCTGGGGAGGGGGGGTAGGCTGCCCAAGACAATATGGGGAAGGCGAAAAGGGACTGCATCTCCCTGGGCAAAATGTACAGACCCCAATGTTGTGGGTTCACATATACATATGAGTTCAGATGTGGAGCGGATGGAGGAATGTAGGAATGTAGAAATGGAGTGAGGAGGAATGTTATGAGGGAAAACGAGGTAACACAATAGGGCAAAATGGGGAAAGATAAGATAGAGGAGCAGAACACAGGGAGAATGAAAAAAAGGAGGTGCTGGCAGGATTTGGGCTCTGAAGGGGGGGCAAAGGAAAGTTTTGGGGATGACTCATACTGCAGTTGTCTCCCCTGAGGATTGGTGGAACACCAAGGGAGAAGCTCTACAAGCTTGAACAACAGCTCCTAAGATCCATTTTGGGGACTATAAGACACTCACAGGTTCTCTGGTTACTTAAACCATATTGGTTAAATCCTTAAATAAAACTTAATCTGCTGCGGGCTGCACCAGGGCCTAGGCTCGGGTCAGATGCATTCTCTGTAGCAGTATTATTAAAGGTTCATCCTCCTCCTCCTCTCTAAGGCCACCAGAGGGAGAGAGAGATGATTAGACAATAGAGTTAGTTTCATATGAACAAACAAATTTGCCAGCAGAAATAGGTCACCTGATCTATCAAGTCTGCTCGAGTGTGCGGCTAGCATCCTCACCTTGCAACTGCCCTGCCCTCCTCCCCTTCCCAATTACCCCCCTTCCTCACCTTGTCCCATTCCCCTTTGAAACTATCCACTGTGTTACAGGCTACCACCTCCTCTGGCAGAGCATTCCATTCTGCCACAACCCTCTCCATGAAAAAGTGTCTCCTCATTTCCATCCTAAATCTCCCCCTCGGTTCTGTCCTGCACCTCACTTCATTTGTTCCAGTCCAATCTACTCACCTTTCTTACCACCTCGGCAAAATGCACTTACTTCCTTTGATGACTGATCACCCATAAGTTGCAGGTTGAACACCTCTTGGTGGCTTGAATAGCCATTTACCCCATTTTTCCTTTTTTGATCCCCTGGTCCCTCTCATCTCCCTCTCTCTCTCTCTGCCTAAGCTTATATACAGTACCTGATATCTGACTCTCCCCCACCTATATGCCTGTTAGCATTTAGTGTTTGCTGATAGTGTCATCACTTGTACATAGTTATGTATTGTATATATACGAATGTGTAAAGAATTATTTTTCTTTTTTGCCTAATGTTATGTGTCATAGCATATTTCTCTTTATGTCCTTAGATCTGTTATTTGAGATATGTCGTCATGTTGCTTATATCTCTTCCTGAATTGCTGTAATTACTTTCTATTTTGTTTTGTTGTCTTTTCCAGGTCAACCCTGAAAAAGGGAATGTAATTGTCTCAGTGGTCTTACCCAGTTACTAAAATTCAAATAAATAAATAAAGCCCCCCCTCCAATCTAAGGCCATGCCCTCTCATGCCCCCCCCACAGCCTGAATATCCCTTCAGTGCCTGCCTTGTTTATCCCCTTTACATACTTAAAGGTCTCAATCGTATCCCACATGTCACTTCTCTCCTTTAGGGAGTACATGTTCAACTCTCTCAGTCTGTCATTGTAGGGTCTGTCCTCCAATTCCTGGATCATCCTTGTTGCCCTGTGTTGTACCCCTTCCAATAATTTCACATCTTTCTTCAGATATGGGCACCAGAATTGCACACAGTACTCCAGGTGCGGCCTGACCAGTGCCCGGTAGAGAGGCAGGATCACCTCCCTGCTCCTGGAGGAGATCCCTCTTGCGATACCACCCAGCATCCCATTGGCTTTCGCTGCAGCCCTACTACACTGCTCTGTATTGTCCTTCTTCCCCGTACAACCACCACTAGATCCTTCTCCTCCTCGGTGGAACCTAGCTGCACCTCTCCTAGCTGGTAACCCCTCCCTGGGTTCTTTGCTCCAAAGTGCAGGAATTTGCACTTTTTCACATTGAGCCCCGATTGCCACACTTCCAAACACTCCACCAGTTTGGTCAGGTTGTCCTCCAGCCCCTGTCAACCTGCTATATCAACCACTACCACCCTCAGTTTTAAATCATCAGTGAATAGACTGATCTTATTCTTGATGCCATATGAAATGTCCGCTATGAATATTCCAAACAGCACTGGACCCAGTACCGATCCCTGTGGCACCCAACTCCTCACAACCCTTGGAGATGAGAGCCCCCCCACCACTACCCTCTGCTGTCTTCCCTGCAGTCAATTCTCAATCCTCAGTCCATTTAACCATCTTAGTCCCCATCCCCACATATCTCAACTTCCCTCCCAAACTCCCATGCAGCACTGAATCGAAGGACTTACTGAAGTCCAAGTATATGACATCCACTGCATGACCCTTGTCTAATTCCCTCATGACCCAGTCATAATACTCAATGTGGTTCATCTGGTAGGATTTTCTGGAGACAAACCCATGCTGGTGACTGTCCTGGAGCCCATTGTCTTCTATAAAGGTCACCATCCTTTCCTTAAGTATTGTCTCCATCAGCTTCCCCATGATGGAAGTTAAGCTTACCAGCCTGTAATTACCCGGCTCATCCTTTGTCCACTTTTATGGAAAGGTACCTCGTGGGCCATCCTCCAGTTATGTGGTATATACCCTGTGTCCAGGGAGGTATTGAATAGTTCTGCCAGCAGTCCAGTCAGGATCTCAGCCATTTCCTTCAACACCCTAAGGTGTATGCCATCCAGTCCTGGTGCCTTATCTACCCTCAGAGCCCCTTAACCCCTCCAATACCCTACTGTCAGTGATCACCCTGTCCATTACACCTTCTCCCCGCCCACCCCTGTGGTAGCTGACCTCCAGCTTAATGGCTATGTCACTCCTTGGCTTTCTGGTGCCCTCTCTGGTGCCTTCTCACCCTTTTCCCTGTGGGTCCCTTACTGCAGGGTATTATGGGGGGCCATCATATTTGTTTATGCCCCGCTGCCTGGCAACACAGCCCATAACATTTAATAAAAGGCCTTTTTGGGACTAACAGTTATTTGTCCTGGCTCCTCTTGCCCTGAGGAGCCAGGACACATTTGAATTATTTTACTCAAAATGAAACTGAAGGACATTGTGTACATTGAGCTGTATCATATATAACCTGCAGGAACTGTTGCATGTGACCTACAGGCACTCGTTCCTCTTTCTGAGGAAACTTAGCCAGAATTGCAGTAAATCAACATCCAAGGCGAAGTTATGTGCAAAGTGCCAGCAATGTTTTTCAAAACTGGCACTAAATGGCCAACTTCATGAAGTGCTTCACAAAGTTAGAGTTGGTGACTTACTGGAACTTTACAACTAAAGTAAAACTTTGCTGCATCTCTGACCAAAACTAGGTATGGTATTTTGTCCAAATTCTGTTCCATCAACATCATCATACTTTATTTTTAAAGTGCAATTCCACTAAGACAAGTGTTGAACGTACTAAAACCATAAAACAAATAAACAAATAAAAACAATTGTTTAAACATAATCCAGCTAGCATAATAACAGCAAACTAGTATGCATCAGATGATAAATTTCCACACAACTCAAATGCTCTACTGTCCCATCTCATACGACTACAATATCACCTATACACCTTTTCCACAGTTTTATAGATGACACAATTCTGTTTTTGTCTTCTGGAAAGACAAATGTTTCCCCAAAATCTACCATGCCGATATTTGCATATGTGGAAGCCATACTGCCCCCACTGCTTTCCTTGTTTCTATAAATAGTTTTTATCCTCAAATTTAAAGTAATTGTTATATACTGTAACACCACTTTAGATAAACTGAGGATAAACTCTTCCAGTGGTTTCATTTTAATCATATTACTAAGGGACTACCAAGTGCCTGTAGGCCTCCTTCAAGGGACATTGATGTGTAGATATTATTTGGGTCAGTGGTCACCAAGGTAGAATTTGTTAGGGCATAGTATCTCTCATTAAATTCTTGTAAGATTTAAATCAGGTGTCTTGAATATTTTAAGGAGTCTGATGGCTCTGTGCATAGTGTGCAGTAAAAAACAACAAAGACGGATAAAGGCTGTCTAGCAGAGTCCTGGGGGTTAAACTGGATTGTTATGAATTTTAAGTAACACATAAAATAGGCATGTTTTTAGAAGACTTGATTTGAGAGCTTGTCCTACCTGGGGTTCAATCTACTTATAGCCTTCAACTTCATCCACCAACATGTCTATTTGTTCTTTTAATGAGAAGTATGGAAGAGCATTTAGTTTTTCATAGTTTGTGCTATTATTGAGAATAACTCTCCTCCTGATTATCCTTTCTGTTCAGTATTATGATTCCCCCACTGCTGTTAGCTCATTTGATAATTATAGATCATCATTTTGTAAAGATTTTTGAGCATCATATTCCTGTTTTGTTAGGACTATACAATCGTTGTTGATTTTTAGTCTAATAAGATTGTCAATAGTCTGCAGAAAGTATTTGGGGCTGCACCTGGAAAGCCACAGTGCCATGCTAAGTTACAATAGTAACACTTTAGTATGAGGTAGCTGACACTTACGAAACTGAAACAGCAGTACAACAGTATTCAAGTAAGAGCTGCTTTTACTTTCAATAAAATATGGAGCAAGCATACCTTATGGGGTCACCTAAAGTGCTTTCTTTACTAAACTCTGTGCTTATAAACATACATTTATACAGAGCCAAAAACAACAGACAAGGATGTAACTCACTGAGCAAAGTGCTCACTTCTCTTCCAGTTTCCCCCTCCACTACAAACACGTCATGACATCACCTGACATATTTGACAAAGTGCGATTAGTGTGAAACATGTCAGTTGATGTGGTGACATGTTTGGAGTGGAGGGGGACACAGGAGGAGAAACAAGCACTTTGCTCAGTACTGTAAGTTACATCTTTGTCTGCTGTTTTGGTTCTTCATGAACATATGTTTGTAAGAATGGAGTTTAATAAAGAAAGCATTCTGGTTGATCACATATGGTATGCTCGCTCAATATTTTATTGCAAGTTGAAGCAACTCTTACTTGAATACTGTTGTACAGCTCTTTCAGTTACATAGCTGCCAGCTACCTCCTATGGAAGTGTTAACATTGTCAATATTATTCCTCACCATCAGACTGTGCATGTCTATATTGGCACTTGGTGTTGGTCCTGGTAATAAGAAGGTGGATTTTATTTTTGAGGATTCCCTCAAAATTCTGTTTTCCTCTTTCTCATTGACAGTAATGGAATCTTCCACTAGTTCTAATGAATTAAAATACTATCTAATTCTAAGTTTGCAGCAGAGCCTTTTCAAATCCAAATTCAGTTCAAAACCATCATGTCTTTTATTCAAGCAAAATTTAAGACCTCTGTTCAAAACATCTGTCTCCACAGATGTTAACTCTCTGTTGGATAAATTTAAAACTGAAGATTCTATTTCAGTTGTTGTCTTGTTGCATGTATTTTCACTTCTGTATCATTGTGGTCACCACTTGCTTCTCCATGACCTAAGCTCGAGGCTATCTCTTCTTCGCTACCCACTGAAGAGTACCTCCCCATTTCTGTTCTGTCTCTCAAAAGATCCTGATAGAAATCCCTCCCACAAGGATTGTAATAGGGTCTAGGTCTCATATGTCTATGTTCAAAGCTACTATCTGAGTCATTGTATAAAGTGTTGCTTTCAGAATCATATATACTGTATATATATATATATATATATATATATATATATATATTTATTTCTTCTGCATGTGAACTTTCCCCTCCTTATGATTGGTAGCATCTCATTAAACTTTTTTTAGCTTAATTTGTCTCAGGTTTTCAACACATTTTATAATGTATAATCCATTTTCAATCCTAGCAATCAAAACTTTTAGTTCATTATGGCTGTGGGCAGAGCCAACAACCATATTGCTTTAGCTTGAAAAAAGGGGTTTCTGCAGAACACATTTTTCAGTAGTTTTCAGTGTATCTTTCAATAACACTGCAAATCCCTATGGCAATTAAAAAAATACTCTCTTCTTATTTTTCTTTTATGTGATTTTTTTATCATTGTTTACTTAATAGTGTACAATGCTGGAATCCTGAGTATTTTATGTCTTGTTTTCTTTATTGTAATTTTTCTTTTGTTGTTGTTCTTATTGTGTTGGTATATGATGAAAAACAATAAAGTATATTGAATTAAAAAAAATAATAAAAATACTCCCTTCTTTCTTTTTAGAATGATGAACACAGAACTCCAAGCTGCTTTTCTCTGACAGCAAATGCACACACCTTCCAAACATATCTAAATATCTTTAAACCTATTCAAGAAGCACAAAAACAACCAGTAGGAAAGTTGTTCAGGACAAAAAGACTTTAGATATGATGGTAGTCACTAATTTGAATTCTTTACATTTTGTACAATATGGTCTTCCAAACAACTTCATTTTTTTCTCTCTGAGTGAACACAGTAGGATTCATGCTAAACAAATGTAAATATATCAGAAAGTATACAAGTTACCAATATACAACCAACATGAAAGTTGTTCAGGACAAAATGACCTTTCAAATGAGGGTAGTCACT
The DNA here is from genome assembly GCA_016271365.2 of Neoceratodus forsteri. NCBI lineage: Eukaryota > Metazoa > Chordata > Ceratodontiformes > Ceratodontidae > Neoceratodus > Neoceratodus forsteri. Next base: position 35,187,173 of record CM028129.1, read on the forward strand.
AATCTGAATGTATTATATTTTTTATAAATATAGCCATCAGAAAGGTGAAAATTGTGAAGAAAAATGAAAATTCAGGTAATCAGATGGCCATAGTTTAAAAAATATAATTAGTGTAGCTTAATGAATATGCTCATTTGAAAGGTCTTTTTGTCCTAAACAACTTTCATGTTGTTGTTGTATCTGTAACGTGTATACATTTAGAGAATGTTACATTTGTTTGGTATAACTCCTATTGCACTTCTAAACAACCTCAGTTTTGCAAATTACTACATCACTTAAGTAAAATTCTAAACAAGACCACCTTCTTCATCTCTTGTCATGCCTAATTTAAAGTGAACAGGAATTGATGACCTATGTGCAGCCATTTGAATGTCTCTATGTTCATAAATTATATTTATACGTCTAAAGGATCCCTATTTAACTGTGCCTGAATAATAGCTGAAGCTTTCAGTTGTGTTTTGTATTGTTTTTTTTTGTATGGACAACATTTTGTGCAGTTCCTTTCATGGAACCAATAATTCGGAGTTTTGACTATGTCACTTCATGGTTTCAGAACCATGGGCACTGTACTAAGTTCATGCTAACATTTCTGATACCGTGAAGCCAAAAAAAACTTGTTGCTGTATTGGTCCTTGTAACAGAAGATCCTCAGAAACAGATGATCTGATACCTTTTATTGGACCAACAGAGTTGTTACAAAAGAACACAGGTGCTTTTAGCTTTTGGATTACACAGAATCCTTCATCATAAAACACTGGCAGTTGTTTTAGAAGAACATACTTTCTCAAAACCCAGATCATACAAAAAAAAAGAGATGAAAAGTTAACAATAACTCCATTGGTTAAAACTGCATTAAAAAAAAACAACATACCCATATAAAAACAGAAAAAAACTACATAAAAAGAAAGCTATCCCAAGGTCAAATGTTGCTGACTTGAAAGTTCACTCCATGAGAAAAACTATACATCCTCTGAAGTTACATTTTAAAACCGTCTGTGTGTGTCTGTGCTAGCATTAGTAAATGACAATGATTAAAATCCACAAGGAAAAATCATCTTAAAGAGCAGCTAACACCTTCAGCAGAACTTTAACAAAACATAATATTTAGATAAAGCTCAGCTTGCATTTCACATTAGTTCTTTATTCCTCCTTCCCATTATTTATGTCTGAGATCATTTGCATGGAAGCAGGATTTTGCTCCTGAACAGTTCATCTATTTCTGTTGCTGTCTTCCTACCTGGGTTCATAATGCATTAGTTGTGACATCACAGTTACTCTTGTGGCAACAGATTGTGATGTCACAATAGAGCATTATGACTTGAAGTAGGGAGTAAGATATATAGAGAGATTAACTTTAAATTAACTGTAAGGGATACAAATTATGTATTCATGCATATTTCCTCAGTAATAAATAACAGAGAGGAGAAATCTAGACTATATATGGAATACAAGCAGAATTTTACCTAATTATTCTGTTTTTCAAAGTTTTCTTTGAGGCATCAGTAGCTCTTGCAATACATAGTAAATAATGCTGAAAGTCTTATAAATATGAAAATATCTATGTGTTAAGTAAAACATAGGTTCAAAGACAACCTGCCCTAGTGTAAATTAAGCATTCATCTGCTGTTTCACACAGTGGTGTCAATCAGATTTTACACAGTGCACTGTTAGGATACATTTTTCTTAAACTCTGTGTACAATAGGTCCATATTACTCATGATTAGTCAAACTTATACAATCTTAAACATTATATATCTGCAGTTCTGTAACAAGTGACTAGTGTATGTGTACATTCAAAACCCAAACCTAACACAGACCCCCTTGTAATTGAGCTACTGTTATCCTAATGTGTCCATGTAGCAACATGGGTCCATATGTACCTAATCTGCTGTTCTATTAAATAACAGTTCTATAAATCTAGAACCAAACCAAAACACAACTGACAGCATCAGCTTTTATTCAGGCAGTTAAATATGGATCCTTTAGAGGTATGAATATAATTTATGAAAATAGAGACATTTCAAATAGCTGCACATAAGTAATCAATTTCTGTCCCCTTTAACTCATTCAGACCCACTGTGTGTTTAGAACATTGGAGACAGAACTCCAATCTGCTTTTCTTTGAGAATCTTCCTAAGGCACTGTGGAGAATTCTTAACAAATGTGCATGCATTACAAACAAATCGAAATATCTTTAAAACTATTCCAGGTGCACAAAAACAACCAATATGAAAGTTGTTCAGGACAAAAAGACCTTTCAAATGAGTGTAGTCACTAATCTGAATTACTTATATGTTGTAAAATATGGTTGTCCTATTACATGTATTTCCATTTTTTTTTGCAAAATTCACATTTCTGATGGCTGTTTAAAAAAAACTATAAAGAATTTAGATCAGTGACTAACCTCATTTGAAAGGCATTTTTGTCCTGAACACAAAAATGTAAAACAATGCATTTGGGGCATAGAAATCCAGGGGCAGAGTACAAAATGGGTGGAGTGGTATTGACAAAATTAAGAAAGCACACATTCAAAAAAAAAAACTTTTACATACAGTTGGTTACTGTTTAACAATAGTATGCATATATGGCTGCCACTGTATATCTGATGCATACCCATGATCACATTCCTCACTTGAAGTGAAAAGGGAGGGGAGGGGTGCAGACCATAACTGACTCCTTGTTTTTTGTTAAAGGGGTATTTTTTTACAGCAAAAACATTTCTAAAATGTGCACACAAGCATGGGGACCACTTTTTTTCAGAGCATGTCACCACTGGCAGCTACCACTTCAAGACTGCTACTACCTCCACCTAATACAATCAGGGGAAAACCAGACATAGTCTACCAGCACTGAGATCAATATGGTTAAGGCACATTTACCAGAACTTACTGCTTAGAAAAGAATGAGAAAGTGACTGTGATGATGTGCAAATCCCAGACCAGATCTCTAGCTTGCTAATAGTCTCCTCCTGAGTCTGATTTTTACAGCTGTGTGGGCCAAGCTCCACAGATGTTAAGCCATCATCAGATTTATAAAAGAGCACTGTGGAAGCATGTAACTGGACTGCTGTCTGATGTTCTGCCACAGTGCTCCTGCATCATTTCTAGTGTTTCTGTTTATGCAGCCCTTCCCTTCTGTGGGCTGCATAAATATACTCACTTCCTGGTGCAATACTTTTCCTATCCTCAGCTGAGCAAGTGATGGCCCCCTTATGCAGCACATGATAGCACTGACTTAAACTGTGCATGCATGAGCATCGTGCATACGCATGTAACCCCCATGCCACCTTTGGCTAGCTGGCACTCCCCTTAAAATAACTACTGCCAACTATATGGCATACAATTTTCTTTTGGCAGAACTACAATCATGATAACACCCCTAGTGTTGGAGTGTATATCAGGCTTATTATCTAGAGGATGGGGGTGTGAGGGTACATACTAAAATGAACATTTTTATTTACAACAAGGTCCAGGAAAGAGGATGCTTGCCATATGCTAGACCTAACTGTTCAGGGGCCCCAATAGCATTCACACTAGAAGCAATAAGTGGAATGACCAAAGCAGTAACTGGGATTTTGCAGTATGGCATTATTTACAGATGTTACTTAAAGCAAGGGTGGTCCCCCAAAGGTTTGTCATTGCAATACAGGCACACTCTCTTTTGCAGGACACTTTGCTAGGCAGTACTGTTTTCCACAAAAACATCTCTATCTCTCTTCCAAACTGTATATCTGTGGGATGTGCCACACACTTTAAACATTTTACACAACTTTCCATTTCCAAAGTGTACAGTTTATCTGTGGGATGTGCCACACACTTTAAAATCCTCCTGGTACATGGTGTTTGTCCAGGGAACAGTGGTGCCCATCCATGAACCACTTAGTCCTTTCTAAAACTCCAGATGCCATTCCTCCCACCCTTTGCCCAAAACAGCCTCTGCCATTTCTTCAAAGTTACACCAAATGAGTCTCTAATCCCCAATGAATTGCTAAAGACTCCCAATTTTAACTTTAAATTCAGCAAAGTTGTGGTGAAAGGCTTCTTGACCAGTGTGATCTAGCCTTATCTAGGGCACACACACCTCAGACAACTCCCTCAGAGAACAGTCTCAAATTCTGTACTCACAAATTAGTTGTTCCTTTCTCCCGGTCATGAAAAGAACAAAAGGCACCTTTCTTTCTCTGGTAGCTGTCAGATTCTACTAATTGTTCTTCCTTAAGCAGCTGTGAACTTCAGGAACTTCAGGGACTTGCCCATTGGAACCACAAGAATTGCATTTCTCTCACACCCCCCTGGACTGAAACTAAAGAATCCTGCAGGTAAACTGAAGATTTTGCCAGACTAGGGTGAGAAATAACAGGGCTCCTTTTGACAGAGCCCCAATGGCAGACCTCCTGCCACTCTGACTGCCACTCTTGAACTTACTGATGAACAACATTCTAAGCTCCCTGAGAGCAGCTGACTCTAAAATGGTTATGCTGCTGTGAGAGTTCTAAATGACATAATCATCCTTCTCTCAGGCTAACTGAGTAAACAATGATGTAATAATGTAGAAAGTCCCTAATGATTTCCCCTCCAGATGCTTTTTCCTACCTGCCTAAGACTAGTACTACTGGGATTCTAGTAAACCAAGGGGACCAGTTTGTTAAACGTAGTTAGGTCAGCACCAAGGTGAGCAAGGCTGACTCTGTGGCAAACTGCACATGTGCGAGTATCATGCAAACGCAGTACTGTAATCACTGCAGTATTATGGCTGACTATGGTGCAGCAAGAGCACTGCATATTATTTTCACCCCTCTTGCCACTCCTAAAAGCTTTCCACAGCCATATTGGCTCTGACCAGAGTTTTTTTAAATCTACATTGTGTTTTTTAAGTGTTTTCTGTCTCCTCAGTTTCCTTTTGTACTTGTTACTGTTCTTTTACCAAGGCCTCAGATAATGGCAACATAAAGCCAAATGAACATTTTAAAGAGGTGCCTTCCCATCTATCCTGGAAACTATCCAGTTGGGGTCTATGTGATAACGGCGGATGCCTAAAGGCGATCACCGTTATCGCTCAGTCAGAGTGCCAAACACATTTTCGGCACTATGACAACCCTGGCGCACCAGCACAATGGTGCCAGGACATATTTTTACTACTTTCTGTGGGGGGGCTGCATCCCCCACCCACCCTTGTGGGGCGCTTCACCCCACATACCCCCCTACTTAAGGATTCTCAACTCTGGGGGGTGCATGTCAAGGGGGGGATGAAAGTAGTAAAATTAAAAAGGTTAAGGCTGGCCACAATAAAAATCACACCAGTGCCAGGACCCAAACCCAGTACCTCAGCCGCCCCAGCCATTAACCAATCCCCAACACCATGACGCAGCTTGACCAGCAACTGCAGCGCCACTCCCTTCAGTCTCTACACCCTCTCCCAGCCCACGCTCACCGTGCTTGGTCCCTCCCCCCATGTGTGTACATATAACGATATCCTGTCACCTAGTAAGCCCACCCCCTCATCCGGTCACCCTACCTGTCAGTCGCTGTGAGTGGATTACACAGGGAAGGTGTCGCCGTAACAGACGGTGCCCTTCCTCATGCGCCCACTTCACAGGTTACAATCCAGTTGAACCCTAAATAAGGTTATATTTATTTATTGAAATGTTTCACCAGAAAATATTAAATCAAAACTAGTAGCCCAGCTGTTATTCTCCTCTGTCTCGTATACTCATTTAAACTAACAGCATGCAGTCAAGTCTAATGTTTTGTTTTAGAAATTCCAAATTTTCTGACTTCTGTTCTGGCTGCTGTAGGATTACAGATGTTCTGTTTGCTTTTAACTATGCCTGTTTTACTGGCCTCATCATTATAATTAAATTGACTTAATGTGGACCTTGCATCAGTAATTTTGTCCAATTCTACAAAGCTAGAAACATAGAAACATAGAATTTGATGGCAGATAAGGACTACTTGGCCCACCCAGTCTGCCCATTTCCCTACCTAATGGATAAGCTGCAGATCCTAGTTAACCAGCAGCCTACTTTTTCCTACCCTCACCCCCTAGAATTGCCTTATGACTGTCCCATGCATGACTGAATTTCACCACTGTTTTTGACTCCACAACCTCCTCTGGAAGGCTGTTCCATGCATCCATAACCCTCTCTGTGAAAAAATACTTCCTTACATTACCTCTGAGCCACCCCCTCTCTATCTTCAAATTGTGCCCCCTTGTTCTTGTACACCTCTTTTTCTGAAAGATGCTACCCTCTTGGACTTTGTTGATTCCCTTGAGGTATTTGAAAGTTTCTACCATGCCCCCCCTCATCCTCCTTTCCTCGAGGCTATACATATTAAGCTCCTTAAGTGTCTCTTCATATGTCTTCCGGTGCAGACCCTGCACCATTTTAGTTGCCCTCCTCTGGACAGCTTCCATCTTGTCTATGTCTTTGCGGAGACTGGGTCTCCAGAACTGCACACAGTACTCTAGATGGGGTCTCACCAGCTGTCTGTACAGAGGGATAACAACTTCCTGTTTTCTACTGGTGATGCCTCTCCCTATGCATCCCAGTATCCCCCCAGCCCTCGATACTGCCCTCTCACATTGCTTGCCCACCTTTAGGTCATTTGATATGACTACCCCCAGGTCCCTTTCCATTTTTGTTGTTGTTAGTATCTCACCCCCCACCACTAGCCATTATGAAATGTTTTTATCTCTTTTGTAGATTAGTCTTTAATAAATGTGATGGCCCCAATCTTAGCAATTAATGAATCATCAGCTCCAATGCAATATTTAGGAAAACAATATCCAAAACAAAAGTACAGTGATGGTAGGGTGTCTAAACTCCTTCAGAATGGTTCTAATACTCTTGAATCTCCAAACAAGAAGAGCTCAAGGCAATGAAACTCTAGTGAGAATCACCACAATATTATACACATGATATTCCTGGTTTACTTTCTATTCTTTCCCAACTCCCCAGTGAGGATCTAGTGCTCCTGATATAATAAATTAGGAAATCACTAAAACTGGACCATTATGATATGCATGTGATGTCATGATGCCAGTGATGTCATAAACACTGCAAATGTGTGCTGCCTGGAAAATACCAAAACAATTCCCATGAAGGGACAGGAAGTGAAGGCATTCAGCCTTGTGAGTCATAGTGATAGGACTGTGTATGAGACATCAAAATAGACCATTCTTGTTCTGGGTTGAGTGTACTGTGTCTGCTGAATGAATAAATAAATATAGTGACACATTTTAATTTATGTAAGAAGCTGTTAATTGAAAAACATTGCTTAAACCCTGTCAGAGAATAATGAAACTCAATTTACTTACTGACAGCAGTCCAGTGTGGAGTATTAACTCCTCTAAAAAAATAGGAATTGAGTTCACATGTTTATTTAATAGAGGGTTTACAATAATCATACATTAAAAATGTTTTTGAGAAATTTATTTTATTTGTTTAACAGCCAGTGAAGGGTGTTTTTGGAAGCCTTATATCAATAAAAGTAATGAAAACAACTTGAAATAAGAGAGAGAACTGATTTAGATGTACATATATACATATATATATATATATATATATATATATATATATATATATATATAAATGAACCGGACTTCAGTAGTAACATCAGCAGTGATTAACAGTTAAAATAGATGAAGGGATGTGTTAAACAGAAAGATTTATGTTATTTTTATTTAGCAGAATACAATCAATAGTGGTAACTGAGTGAGAGGTTAAAATGATAGCAGCAACCGTTTGACTGAGTGACTGTAATATGAGTATAATGAAATAAAATAGTTGGAAGGGCTTATTTGAAAATTATTGTTTAATTTGCGATTCTTAGACCATATGAAAATAAGTGCTGAAGCTATTACATGAATTCATTCATATTAGTGCAATTATGTATTAAATGGAAAAAACACCCACTCCTTCTGTTGCAATATATTAATAATATTATTTAATGATTGGTGGTATGTTAGACTTTAGTGATACTGATTATTGTTCATTTTGTATCTAATATTTATAGCCACATTCAGTATCTTGAGGAAAAGAGCAGTCTTTTGGTCTCAAAATGTTAGTTTGAACATATTACAGTAAGTGGTACATGAGAAAATAAAAAAAAAACTTAGAAAGAGACTTGAAGTGGTCCATTTTTTTGACTTTCTGATTTATTATATCTTGAAACAGGATCCTGAACTTGAAAAGGTTTCAGGAAAGGATAGGAAAAAAAAACAGGGATTTTATTTCTCTGAGAATTTTGTTCCAAAACGTTCAGGAGCCAAGGGGATTGGCCTATAGGAGTGCCTTTACTAAATTTTGTGAGAAAAATATTAATCATTTCCTGAGTTATACGGTTTTGAAATTTAGCTTCTGACCATGCTCCCTAGGGTATTTGAAATACAACTCTCATACAAAAGAAGAATTGTACTTTCACGACACATTATACTTTAATGAAAAAATGTCTTGTACTTTCACATGAAACAAATTTAGTGTTGTGAGCACCATCTTGTTTCTTTGTTTGGGTGAAAAAAAATGTAGAAACACATAAAATGATGCATTTTCAAAAAACAAACAGATGAATCTAGGTTAAAGGGACCCATTTAGCTTGATTCTGGGGTTTGTTTGACAATTTGGCTTCTGAATATGTTCATTCTGGTTTTTGAAATAAACCTCTGATATCAAAGAAGAATGTTGTTTTTACAAGCCATTCACTATTGCAAGAACTTGAGTTTTACTTTTGAGAGAAAAGATTTTACTGTTGCAAGTGCTGACATCTTGTTAGGGCTGCAGTGGACAAAGCCCTGCAGATCTATTGCTATAGAAAAGCACTCCTGCATTCCTTGCAAACCAACAACATGATGAAGTGACAAAAGTCACCTCTGTGGCTGCACCTCTGGAACACTCTGCACTCACTCACACTACTTTTGGTTAATTACTTTCCGTGGTCTGTGACCGCTGAAATAAATAATCCCCCAACCGACCCTCAGCAACCCCACCAGAAATATAATAGTGACACTGGGGGTGCCCAATCCCCCAGTGTCTTGACTCAAGTGCAAATCCTCAATGCCCATCTCCCCTCATCCACTACTTCACAGGCCATTTGGGAGTCTTTTATTTTTATTTTTATATATTTATAGTCCCCCCAAAATGTAAGTTACCCTTGTTCCACCACCTCACCTGGATTCGCACAGGCAGCTGTTGAAAATGACAATGTATCTACCAAGACCATGGCTTCCTTTGCCCCAAAAGAGTCAAAAGGTGTCTGCTGGCCAGTGATATGTGAGTGAAACTGCTCCTCTCCCTGCTCTTCCATACCAACACCTTCTCCACTGAAGCTGCTCAGCACGAATCATTCTTTTGGGAAGCCTGCCTCTCCACCATCCTCCTCTTCCTCTGCAATTTTATTTCAGATGTGTTCTCTCCTCATCACATCGCTGTCCCGGATTAGGTGGAGTCTGATCACTTGTCTCTCTCTCTCCTTCTGCAACAAGATATGTTCTCTTATTCGCTGCAGTAGCTGTTAGTTAACTGGATATCATTTTTAATTAATATCAGAGATTCCTTTGCTTATTAAACTTTAAAACAAGCACACACAGGCACACTCAGCCTGACAAAAATATAGCAAACACAAGCAGCTACAGTGAATAAAATCCTGTTTATTCTGTAAGTGTAGCAATGGAACCTCAATGCTTCAACTGTGACAGCAGTACACGTCAGACCTAATGAGCCGGGGTTCCAGTACTATATTTATGGAATAAACAAGAGTTTTGTCACTGGAACTACTTGTGCTTGGCTGTCATATTTTTGTCAAGCAGAGTACCTCTCTATGTGCTTATTCTCACTGTGCTGTTTGCAGAGTACACTGAAGACTTTGTGTGCTGGTATTCACTCATTTATATTCTTGGTAAACAAGAGTGCATGGCTGTCCTGTTCATGTTAAACTTCTTGTCACTTGGTGAGAAAATTCTGACTTCTTTTAATTTTTTTTACATTTTGTTGTTTAACACTTGTCTTATTTCTACAAAAAAAATCCATGTTTTTTTTTTTGGGCATTTTGCAATTTATCATTTTAAAGCTGCACCACTCTGATACAAATTCAACATTCAGGGAACATTCAGGAAAATGTCAAAATCCCACAGGGATACAGTTGTCTTGGTATGAAAAGTCACACAGCAGTTTAAACAATAAACTGTGTGAAGCAGCTCTAACACTGTGGTTTCTAGGAGCAGAACATAATAAAAAATGATCGTTTGTATCCAGTGCTGCCCAGAAGTAGGGTGGGAATAGTCACTGTTGAGTACTTCAACTTTACAATTGTAAAGCCGCATTTAAAGCTATGGTTTGAAAGGGTATATGATCAGTTGTTGCTATATTTCTTTATATTTTTTTTTAAAGACAAGATTTTGTAAATGCTTCTCTTGTTCAACTGTAAAATGATTGTTTCACAGTATTACAAAATACTCTCGCTGATTTTATTCTGACAATTATGATAGTTAAGAAAAAAAGATAACATTCAACTAAGTACCCACATTAACAAATCAGCCTCAGGAATGGATAATGAAGACCAGAAAGACAATGCGAATCAGAGTTAATGAAAAAAATATTTGAGAGTGATGGTACTTGCTTCAAACACGTCTGAACAGCTCTTAAAAGAGTGTCATTGTTGTAGGAAAAGTTGTTTGGGTTTCTGAATGTCAGCTTTGAAGTGTCATGATAGACAGGCTTTAGGTGCTTGCCATTTCTTTAGAAAACGGTGAGATTATGCCACACCACAAAAATGCATTCCAAGTGTTAACACAACTGAAAAAGTGCTTGAATACAAACTGTCACTAGCATACTTAATAGTCACAATAATGAATTTTGAAATAATTGTATTCTTACGTTCCCAAGTATTGTTAGCTCAGCAATGTACTCTTTTTTTTTTTTTTTTTTTAAGAGTATCTTTATTGTATTTTGCAAAAACATACAAACACACATACATACCAACCCGGAAACCCGGGTGCCCACCCCTATAACTGAGTAGGCGAACTATGTACAACAACAAAAAAAAAACAAAAAAAAAAACAATATACAATCACAGCTGCAGAGAACCGACCGCCCCTATCCAGACATGAAAAATCAGGACTCCACTCCTCACATTGAGGGAAAAAGAACAAAAAGGTAGTAAATTGGGATTGGATATTAATGACAAATGAGAACCCCAAAGTGTAAAGACTAGGATTAGTCCACCAATCCTATAATTCCCAAAACCCTCTAGTCCAGTGGAGGATGTTCCGCAGCTGTGTCCCGGAAAGAGAGAGCCCCAAAAATAAAAATCAAAATCCCTTGCTTGGCAGTCCAGGTCCTATCTTATTAATGTACAATGTTACAGGAAAATGAAAAAAGGGAGAAGAAAAATTAGTTCTAGAACCTACAGATCTCTAGATCTAGAGATAGAGAAAACTAGAGTATTCCCAATATAAACAACCAGTCATAAAAAAAATATAAAAACCCACCGCTTCAAAAAGCTACACTTAGACAGACAGACCGATGGCAAGGAGGCTAGAGCTGGGTCGAGTAGATAACCTCTAAAATTCGCCACCTCTTATCGTAAATTCCTTTTTTCCCATTCCGAGACAAGTGGCGCTTAATCCTCCCTAGTACCCTCATAAGATCCGCTAGCCAGTGGTCATATGAATAAATGCATTCACTTTTCCAGTGCCTCAACACATAAGCTTTAACCAGGGCGGACATCAGGGCAATATGATACTTAATCTGCGAACCCGGGTTTGAGTCAAATCCCCTAAAATACAGACCTCCGGTGAAATGTAGTCTACATAATTTAGAAGGGGGTCCATATTCTGCTTAATTAAAACCCAAATTGGGTATATCCTAGGGCAGTCCCAAAATATATGTAATGTATCCCCAGAATTCAAACCACACCTGAAACATGGATCTGTCTGTCCAAGCTTCCTAACAGAAAGTTTGGCTGGGGTGAAATACAAATTAGAAAAAATGAAAAATTGCATAGTTCTGAATTTGGGTATAGATATGTAGGCCACACTTTTCCATATTGTCTCCCAGTCCATTCCGTGGGTATCCTTCTTCTCCCAGTAGGCCACATTCGCCGAGACTTCCTTGCTGAGGAAATTGAGAAGCACCTATACATTATTGACAGAGGCTTTCGAGCAATTAATTCCCTTAAGATTATCCCAGGTAAATGGAGTCCCTTCTTGACAAATATTATCCCTTTGCATTCTCTGTAACATTTTGGTAATCTGTAACTTCTTGAAGAAATTAATACCACTACATTGAGGCGGAAACATGACTTTATACGTCTAAATCAAGTCTGACCAAACACAATTAGCTAACTGTAGGACCCCAGGAGACCCTAATAAGTCGACCACCAATAGCCATGTTAGGATTACCTAAAATAGGTTGACCTCTACAGCTCTTCTGAAGCTTCTTCGAAGTGGGGACAAAGAGCCCACCAAGCCATGACTGTCTTAACTATTGGGAATCCTTACCCACATCAGGGAAGATCCCGGATTAGTAAGAGCAAAGACTCGGAGAAATACCCTTATCTCTTAAAATTTGCTGTTCAATATGTAGCCAAGTTGGCGTATAGCCCTCTCCTCCTGAGTGCTATTCCATCGTGTCATTATCGATAATTGCCCAGCAACATAGTATAGAGATATCTGGAATTCCAAGCCCCCCTGAAGTAGAGGGTAATCGCAAAACCACATGTTTCCTCCTCGGAGGCTTGGAATTCCATAAAAAGTTGGAGAAAAGTTTCTGTATTCTAATAAACCAGGACTTGGAAATATTATAGGGGGACAAATATATAGGATATAAAAATCTAGGTAATAGATTCATTTTAATTAATCCTATTCTAGCTGTCGAATTTAAGGGAAGTTTGTTCCACCTATCCAAGTCAGCCCTAGCTGCTGCGAATATTTTGTCCAGGTTTGCTTCAGCACCTTGCTGGAAATTAGGAGTAACCCGAATCCCCAAATAGTCAATACCATCTGGAGCCCATCTTAGGTGAAGATGGTCAAAATCTGCCTTAAATACATGTGTGGTAAGGGGGAGAACCTGGGTCTTGGTTAAATTTAACTTATAGTTTGAAACTACCGAAAATCTCTTTATAATCTCCAGAACCCTATCAAAACTCTTCACTGGGTCACAAAGATGCAGAAGAATATCGTCTGCAAAAACCGAAAACTTCAGTTCCCTACCCTTAACCTCAATCCCCCGTATTTCAGGGTCTGATTGAATCGCCCTCAAAAGAGGCTCCAGATAAATATTAAATAAAATTGGGGAGAGGGGGCAACCCTGCCTGGTCCCGTTATCCAGATGGAATTCCTTTGACAAAAAACCATTACAAAGGACCCTGGCCGTAGGTATAGCATATAGATTCCTAATACCCCTGAGAAGGCCCTCCGGGAAGCCCATCCTCTCCATGGTGGCAAATAGAAAGGGATGGAGACCGGTCAAAAGGCCTTCTCGGCATCAAGGAGAAAAGGGCCATATCCAGACAAGAGGTAGAGCCTCCACAAGGATATGGTGAAGTTTACTTAAAGCATCATTGAGCCCCCTGCCCGGCATAAAACCAACCTGGTCTTGGCTAATAATCCGAGGAGCTATCTTTAAAATTCTATTAGCCAATATTTTAGCTAACAATTTGATGTCCTGGTTCAAGAGGGCAATAGGTCTATAACTCCTGGTGATTCTCGGGCTTATCTGGTTTAGGAATAAGTGTAATATAAGCCTGATATAACGGCAAATGGGGGATTCCCTCAGACAAAATACCAGAGAAAAGTTCACGGAGTAAAGGTATAAGACTCTTCAGATGGTCTTTGTAAAACCCAGCTGAAAGACCATCTGGACCTGGAGTCTTGCTCCCAGGCATAGTGTTAATTGCATTACATATTTCAGCCTCCATTATAGGTATTACCAGGGCCTGGGCCTGTTTTTGGTCCAGTCTAGGTAAGGCAATACTCTCCAGAAATTCCCACGCATTTTCCTCAGTGCTGTCTGATGCCCCCTGATATAAATCTGTGAAATATTCAGCAAAAGCATCTGCCATATCCTGAGGTCTGTGATCAGGTCCCCGGTATTCCAGGTATGGTATCGTACGAGCGGCCTCCCACTCTCTAACCAGGCTTGCAAGAAGCCTACTGGGCAGGTCCCCTTGCAAAAGGTATTCAGCTTGAAGCCTTTCGGTCCAAGCCTCCAATTTGACATACATAATATCCGTCAGCTCATCCCTCAGTTCACGAAGTTCCCTATCCACCTCCTCACCAGATCCCTCAAGGGGGGTGAGTGAGTTAATAGCACCCTCAATGAATTCCTCCCTTGCTTTCCTCAACTTATTCCTCCTAATGGAAAGGGTCTGGGCTATACTGGAATATAGGACTTTGCAAGTAGGCCATGCTAAGTTCTTATTGTCCAGGGTAGGGATCTGGGTCGCAATAATATCCTTAAGAGTTTCCTCCAAACGAGATAACATGTTGTCTTCTAAAAAAAGGGATTCATCCAATCTCCACCTGAACGGTTTTGTCGGAACAGACTCCAATATCCAACACATCTGTAATGGAGAATGGTCAGACAAAATTCTACTGTGAGTAAACAGCTTCTTGACCCCTCGTAAGGCCTCCTGATTAACCAAGAAAAAATCGATCGTGTTTGAGTTTTATGCACCCTGAATAAAGGGTCATAATACCATTTCCTTGTTTAAACTTCAAAAGGGGTCTGTCAGTGCTGCCACCTCCAGAAATCTGGCCAAGGATACCTGCGCTCTCGAAGGCGGTTTTTTAGAGGGGGGGTTCCTATTCACCAAGTTACTAAAGCAAAGATTCCAGTCCCCTGCCATAATTAGGGGGTGAGCTGAGAAGTTGATGATGTCTAATTCCAGGGAGGTAAAAATTCAGGGTTAGGGGGAGTTGGCCCGTATACAGAAGCTATTGTTATTAGCCTCCCCATAATGGTACCCATGACAAAAACTCCCCGCGCATCCTCCCGGGTTTTATATTGCACAGGAGTAAACGGACAGCTCTTTGCAATCAAGATAGCAACGCCCCCTGAGGCTTTGGCATGCCCCTCTCCAAAAACTTGACCTACCCAAAGCCTTCTCAAAAGCAGTAACTCTTCCTTTGATAGATGTGTCTCCTGCAGCAAAGCTATATGAGCCCCTATCTGTGAAATAATTTTCAGAATCAATAGTCTCTTTTTCCTCCCTCTAAGGCCTTTGACATTCCAGGATAAAATGTTAACCGTAAACATATTCATGTATTACACCCCATACCTCCCAGCCCGGCTGCCCGCTAAGGAAAAAAAGAAAAAACATTCAAAATCTGCAATTTGGACTCTCTCTCCCCTCCCCAAACCCCACCCCTTTTATCACTACCCCGATCCACTGATCGTCCTCCTAACCATTTCGAAGCGAGATGAGCCAGCCACTGGCGCACTCCTAGACCCTCCAACCTCAAAATAACCCAAAAACAAGTATCTATTCCCTTTACCCAGCAAATCAAAGTTTTTTTGTAAGCTCCTTCCTCCCCTCTCATACTTCTTCTGAGGTCCCAACTTATAACTCCACCTTCATTAAGGCTTTAAATCAATAGTCACAGTCACCACAAACCTCAGGTAAAATTGTGTTGTATCATTAGTAGGAAGCCTTATTCCAAAGTAACATAACTAGGGAAAACAGAGTTCAGCCACATCCACAGACTTGTCCCGAGACGTAGATTCAGGTTGCTGCCCTGAACAGATCTGGAAGTTCAGCTTTCAGCCCCTCTGCAGCATCCCTCACTGTCAAAAACCTCCGGTCCCCTGCTTGCAACTTGACCACCAGAGTAGCAGGTTGTTGCATCTGAAACTTCACACCTGCTAAATAGAGCTTCTTTTTAATGTCAATATATTCTTTCTGTTTTTCACGTATGGCAGGTGTCTGGTCCTGAAAAAGCCAAATTGCAGCTCCATTCCTGTGCAAGTTTTAAGTGCTCTCGCTCTCATTAAGAGCGTGGGTCTTCTCCCTAAAATTCCAGAAAGCGCATTATGATAACCTGGGTGAGGAGCCCTGAAGTGGTCTCTCTTAGAGACGATGTGCCCTCTCAATATTATATGCCTCCATAAGGAGTAGGGCCCAGGATCTTTAACAGCAGTCCCTGAATAAAAGTGATACAGTCCGCACCCTCGGAGGCGCTCTGGCAGACCAGCCAGAATTAAATTATTCCTTCTGCTGCGCGATTCTTGATCATCTACTCTCTGCTCCAATTTTTTTACTTGTCTCCTTAGGGCCACCAACTCCTGCTCATGTGCAGACGTTTTTCTGTAAGAGGCAGCTCTAGCTTCCAGATCCCCTACTCTCTGTGCCAAAACATTGAGAGTAGGCTTAATAGTAGCAAAATCAGCTACCAGCCCTCGTAGGAGTGATTTGATTTCTTCTAAGTCATCCTGAGGGTTCTGGCCTTTCTCCTCCGCACCCATGCATGCCTCCTGGTCTTCTGGCATTGGTGAGAGGGGTTTCGAGCATTTGGAGGGCGGTGCTCATGCGTCAGCGAGTTCGGGGCTTCCTGGATCCATCCTTGGTACTGCAGCACAGGAGGGTACACTCGCGCAGCCAAAACGGAATAACGAACCGAGCGGTTTCTCAGTAAGTCCAAAGCAAACAGCTGCCGGTTCTAATACAATTTATCAGCCCGTTAGCGATAGTCGGGGATTTTAAACTGATCTAGAGGTTGTGTCGGCTCGGGAGTAGCGCTCTGCACGTCTTTTCGGCACTAGCACATCACGTCAGCTCAGCAATGTACTCTATGAGGCTACTAGGTCAGTTTCAATGTCTGACTCTGAGCCCTTTTCCAAAACTGCCCTAGCTAGGCTGGCTGTCTCATGGCCAATGCTCCATGCTGTACAACTGAAGAGAGTTAGTCAGATCGATATGGACCCTGTGAGCAGCAGCAGGCAGCTAGCAAAAGTCAGTCATCAGTGACTGCACTTTCAGTTGCACAGAGTGACCAGATAGGAAAAGTCTGTCATCAGTGGCTGCACCTTCAGTTGCACAGAGCGATCAGGATGGAAGCTGTTGAATTTGGTACCATCCAGACAGTTTCAAAACAGAGGAAGTTTCTCATCATCCTTAAGTCAAGGAGTTGTGATGGCCAGCCTAGAGTATAGGCATGGAGCTGGATGCATCACTACCAGATGGAGGGAGGCAGTATGGCACAGTGGGTTAAGGCTCTGAGCTGCAAATCAGGAGACCTGGTTTGAATCCCACAGCCCCCTAGGTGCATACTGTGTGACCCTGAGCAAGTCACTTAACTTCCTTGTTCTCCCAGGTTGCACCTGCAAACAAACTTTCAGCTTAGTGTGTCTCACCTGGTAAAATAATTGGTAAAAAAAAAAAAAAAAGAAGGGGTAGGAAGAATTCACACTGGATGGTGAGGGCTGGCCTCAGAGTTCTTAGAATACAATTTTAGTAGAACACTGTCAGTCTGGGATAGCTGCTGCTAAGATTGCATATGCTTTGCATGTCTGGTCAGTGGAGCCTGATGGCATGTGGAATTGGTGGTGGCAGGTGGCATGAGCCTGGCAGTGTGGTGTCAGGGTGGACTGGGTAAGGATACCATGCAAATACTCTTGGTAATAACAAAAAGAATCAAATGTCTTGTTGTTCATGTTTTTAGGGCTGCAATCCGAGCCCTGAAGACCTCTTGCTATGAGAAAAGGACTCATTGCATTCCTTGTGAACAAACAACACGTTGGAGTTGTGCCATAGTCACCTCCACGTCCGTGAAACCCTCTGCTCATGTTGTCTGTATTGAAGTAGCACTGCACTATTTTCACAGTGCTGGTAGTCACAGTGGAACACAGCACACTCCGTTGTGTCCAATATGGCCACTGCACTTTATGGCACACATGCTAGTAGTTGCACATGCACAGTAGCATGAGCTGCACATCTTGGTCATGTCGGAGTGTGCAGTGCACCGCCGTGACCATCTATTTTAATTTTTTTATTTATTTTTTAATTATTAAAATTCCCCCCCACAACCAGCTCTCCCTCTCAGCATCCACCACCCCACACCCCACCAGAAACATAAAACTGACAGTGAGGGCGCCCAATCCCGTAGTGTCGAGTTCGGGTATCCATGGTCCTGTTTTTGTTTTTTTTTTAGCCTGTAAAAGCAAACCATCCATTGATGTCTTTTGCGCCATTTGTGACCCTTCCATCTGACCCTGCCAATCAGCACCCACCACCCCATACCCCCACCAAGCCCTGACTTACCCCTCGGGGGTCCAATGCCGTAATCCTTTCTGGACCACAGACATGTCTTCACTCTTCAATGCCAGATTGCGAACTGAAAAAACAGGAATGCTGTTCAATGTATTTCAATGAGGTTTTGAAATTAGAGGCATAAGTTGGCAAGTTTTATATATTTTGGGCTCAGATTTTCTACATGTCTTCTTTGGCATCCCACCTCATGAACAGTGGCACTGCTGTTAGGCAAATCTGTCCCAATAGATGATTTTTTTTGTCCCTGTGTGAAATCATCTTTTGGGCAGGTGTTAACAGTTTTCTCTGCCCTTGTTCATGAGGTGGGATCATTAGAAGGCTATGTTGAAAATCTGGTGTAAAAATATTAAAAACCAGAAAAGTTAGAAGCCTACATTGAATTTTGTGAACGCAGCCTCATATCTTTGGTAATTCTTAATATTCTTACCTCAAATTTACAACATAGCCATATCTTTCCAGCACCTCATGAATGTGACAGCTGTCAATTTTCAAATCCTGGCCAAAATGTTATTTTTTTTACATCCCAAGAGGTGATTTCATGGTCCATCCACGAAATCAGCTTTTGGGCAGGAGTTGGAAAATTTTCTCTGCCTCTGTTCATGAGGTGGGGTCATAAGAAGGCTATGTTGGAAATTTGGTGTAAAAATATTAAAAAACAACAAATGTATGAGCCTACATTGAATTTTGCGAATGCAGGCTCATAAGTTTGGTAATATACAATATTTTTACCCGATGTTTTCAACATATCCATTTCTTTACAGCACCTTATGAATGTGACAGCTGTCATTTTTCAACTCCTGCCCAAAATGTGCTTTTGTATCCTGAAAGTTGATTTCACAGTCCCTGTGCAAAATTACCTTTACACAAGGAGTTGAAAATTTTCTCTGCCCATCTTCATGAGGCAGGGTCATAACACAGTTATGTTGAAAATTTGGTGTAAAAATTTTGCAAAACAACATGTTTATGAGCCTATGGTACATTTTACAAATGCAGCCTTGTAACATTGATAATTTACAATATTTTTACCCCAAATTCCTCAGAGGCAGCCCTATCGGCTCTGGCCTGGCTTGTATTTTGTTCTGGTGAAAAAAAAAGTAAACACATAAAATGATGCATTTTTGGAAAACAAACACCTAAACCTACATAAATGGGACCCATTCAGCTTGATTCTATGATTTGCTTGACCCTGAAATATGTTTTCGGACCTCTCTGAAATTCTCAGGTCACCAGCTTAGCAAGGGGTCAGATTTTATTGTTGTGAGCTGACAATTCTTTGTTTGCACATAAGGTTTAAGCAAAGAATTGTATGTCTGCACATCAAGGGCCCAATATTTAGAATTACCCCAGGCAATGGCGCTAGTGGTGGCGCAGCACAACTGAGTTGCACTGGAGCAACTATGGGATATATTCAAAAGAGATGTGCCATGGTGCATCTCTTCTGAATATAGCAAATAATGCACACAGTGTGAATATAATGCGCTGGCGCATCCCCCAGACAAGTCTGAATATCAGAAATGGGAATGATCCAGTGCAACAAAACCTGCGCCGTGTGCAATTTCCAGATATTCAGACCTGGATATGCAAATGGAGCCATTATGCATGTAAGGCACAAATGGGGCCATTTGTATATAATTGTGGCCCCATTTGCATGTGTTGTGCAGGGCTGGCCAGCAAAATGCATCTGGCACCCTGCACAGCATGTGGTTCCTGTACCAGAGACCACAGTAGTACCCCCTTCCCATCCCATACCACTGATTGTAGAATCAATACATTCTTAATTTCTCGGGGGGTCCAGTGGTACCCCCTCTCCCCTATCATACCTCCAATCACCGTAGAAATAATTCTGCAATATCCCTGGTGGTTCAGTGGTACCCGCTCCCCTCCTGTACTTCCAATCACCATAGAAATAATTCTGCAATATCCCTGGTGGTCCAGTGGTTCCCCCCTCCCCATCATGTAACCTTGAGCACCCAAAATTAATGCCTGTCAAGTTTCTGGTAGTCTAGTGGTACCCTCCTCCCTGCCTGTAACCCCGATCACCCAAAATAACATATTTGTTACCTCCCTGGTAGTCTAGTGGTACCCCCTTCCCTGCCCATAACCCCGATCACCCACAATAACAGTTCTGTAACCTCACTGGTAGTCTACTGGAACCCCCCCACCCATAACCCCAATTACTGAGAGAGTGTCCAGATCAATCCCTGGTAGTTTAGTGGTCTCCCCACCCACACAGGACCCCCAGCCCACCCAGCTCCCCTCCCCTTGGTCTTCAGTGGGCAGCAATCCCACCACTTACCTCTGTGGCCACCTGCCGAATGACAGCTTACTGTATCGGCTGAAAGCTCATTGGTCCACACTGTGGACCAATGGGCTTGCAGTGCCTACTGTAATAGTCAATCACAACTTTGTGAACAAAGTCATTCATCCACAAAATCAAGAACAATGTCAATACAACTGGGTGATAGCTAAACCTGCATTGGTCTCAATTACATATCTATGTCTGTATACACATTGAGATATATATTGCCATAATGATGCATGCTACTGGATGCAACTATCTGTAACAGTTTTTTAGGATGAAGAATTTAAATTCTTAACCCTATAAATCCTTACAGATATTTGGAATTTGCTTTTGTTGGCAAGGTATTTAATCAAAAAAGCCCAAATGAGGAGCAACATTTCATGCTATTGGGGTCCTGCTTATATCCATGTTTACAGCTAAGATCACTGAAACAGGGAAGTTGGTGTCTTGCTCAGGGTCATACACTTAGCCCATGGCTATGGTGGGAGTCCACCCTGAACCTCTTGGTTCATAGTTCAGTATTCTAACCTACAGACAAAACTGCCCTCCCTAAACAGTCACCAACCATGACATACTCACAGACCCATGCCTACAAATAAATCTACAAGTGCTGTGGCATCTAACAAGGAAAGGAATGGAATCTGGTATTATCAACACACCCATCATACAGACTGCAATGCAAAACACGTAAGCAATAGTACCCAACAGGGTGGGTGTTATTAGGCAATACTGGACCTCCAAGGGCATAATGAGGCCTGATAGTTCAGGCAGAGGGTCTTATAGTCCCTGGAAGGTCTGGTATTGCCCATACTGCCCACCCTGGAGAGCAGTGTCAGTGGCTCAGCAGGTAGCACACTCACCTCTGAGGCTGGGAGATCAGTAGGTTGTGGGTTCTATCCTCACACCAGGCACATGGGTTAATATCCCAATACTGACACTGTTGTGCAGCATGAGGGGGTGCTGCTTTCCTGAGGCGCTGTCTTTTGGATGAAACGTTAAAGTGAGGTCCTAGCTGCCTGCACTGGTGGTAGTTCAGGTGGATGTTTAAGATCCCATGGCACTTCTCGAAAAGAGCAGGGGAATCTCCCTGGTGCAATGGCCAAATTTCCTCCATTCACGAAAAATACAACCAACAGCTTAATCTGGTTCAAGGTCAGTTGGCATTCATCTGTATTCCCCTCCCCTGGGTCGTGCCTGAAAATAGGCAGGATTTGTCTAGTGCACTTACCCGGTCAATAAAAACTAAATAATAAATATTATTGCTCTTAGAAAATGGGCTAAAAGTGTCATTTTTTATAGGAATCCAAAAAATAACTAAAATACTAAAGTAATGCTATAAAAAATTACTAAAATTCAATTATTAGTCCTTTTTGGTTAAGTAGTCCCTCTTCTACTGGCATTTGTAGTAGAGGGCACTGCTATTGCTTCTGTGCTGTTTCAGCCCCCACCCGTCACCCCTAGTCTTGTTCCCTTTGTTATTCCTCCTTTTCATGGTACCGGTTCCTTCTTATCGTAACACTTTTAGGAGGAATGCAAGGGAGTGGCTCCATGACTGAAAGAGATTGGGAGCAGGACTGTGACTCACTGAATGCGGTAACTTGCACAGCACTCAACTCCAGCAGTGTTTAATTATGGTCCCGAGTCACTTCTATTTGCTTCTCTGTGGACTCCCACAGTAAGCAACTATGCGTGGGTAAGCTTTTAAATGGATGTGTTTTTACAAGACATTTGATCAGTTCAGAAAACTGAATAAGAGAGCAGGCCAGCCACACGTTGAGAAGGTGACACAAGAGCAGGGTCGGGAAAATGCCACTGTTTGAAATGAGCGCGGTTGGGAGAAACACTCATTTGTGTTTCTCCCAGACCACACATTACAACCTGGAGTGTGTTTTCTTCTTGCTTTCTTTTAAATTAAATATACCCCTATCCATGTGTTCTGGATTGGGGTGGACAAAAAAGTGTATGCTGCAGAGGATCTGTAGTTCAGAGCGAAGCGGCATCTGAAGTAGCGCCAGTGATCAGTGTGGTGCAGTGTAAGGTATGCATCATAACTGAAAATACAAACTTGGACTCTGTCTTTATTTTTTTGTTTAGTAAGTTAAAAGTGACCATTGAGATGTAGACAAGCTTCCAGCTTGATGGCAGGCAGCTGGAGTAAGGGGGTGCGAGACCGCGGTCGGGAGAGTGATGTTGTTGCCTTTCAGCATAGTTACGGGGAGATGATCAGTTGATTGCTGTCTCTGTCTTCCTTCTTAAGACTGCACAGAAATGTGTGATTGTTTCTTTTTTTTTTTGTCATTAACATTACTCTGCTTTTCAGAGAGAAAGGGCCAAACAGGCAGCTGCCACTGAACTAAGGACTGTTTGGGGGGGGGGGGTCCCGTAGTTCTTGCTAAGCAAGAGAAAAAAATAGTGGGGCTATGAAATTCAATCAGATGCTTTCAGCCACTGAGGAAGCAGGCTGGGCACAACCATATGTGAGTGGGTGAAATGGCTGGCACTTGTTATCTACTGGGCTCTACTGTCTGATAGATCAGAGCTCTGAGTATGGAACTGGCCAATCAGAAGTGAGGATTTTACATGCCCATTTTCTAAATCTGTATGAGTGATGACTGAGATTCAAACTTAGGTCTCACAGCGCCATCCTCTAATTGCTATGCAAAGCTCATAAATTGTTATTGTACTCTTCAGCATATTATCCAAGTGATCCACTTGTTCATCTACTATTCTAAATGGCATTGTCATCATGGTGTCTGTGTACCAGTGACACTATTAAACTATTTTTTTAATCTTAATATAAGCATAACAGCACGTGATGAAGGCAAATGCAGTATGCATTCAAAACTCAATCATCCCAGGGAGTTATTTGGGATTGATATATCATGCAGTAATTTCCTCTTGCACATGGGGGCAGCAATATTGTAACCAAGAGCAGTGTCTCCACAACCCACCGAAGAAAATACAACATGCACCCCCTCAAGGGCTACTCCCCCTTCCATACCAGGCAAAAAAAGGATGCCATCAAAGTTGGGTCCTGGCAACCTACATGTGCCAACACTCAAAGTCAGAAGACTCATAAATCTCACCCAAACCACACCCTAGCTGTTACTCCTCCACTTAATCTGTTGCCTCATACTAGCTGGTGATGTGGAGTCCAATCCATGACCCCTGTGAACAATACATCCCACCTCTGTCACCTCAACCTCAAATTGGTTTAACATAAAGGGCCTAAAAATAGCACACTGGATTTGTCAAAGGCTACATCCAAAAATTGCAGAACTCGAGGCATGGGTCATCACCCTCAATCCAGCAGAGCTCGGAGTCTTCAAAATGTGGCTAAAACACTACAACCTTCCATACAAAGTGGCCCTACCTAGGTATACTACCTTCAGGCATGACAGATTGGCAAAAGAGGTGGTGGTGTTCTCCTATATATCAAGTCCATCCTCACAGCTACTGAAATTCCACCACCAGCTTCCTTTACATCTCCTGCTGAATCCATCTTCATCTCCATAACCCTTGGCAACTCCCAAAAACGTATAGTGGGATATGCTTACGTACCCCCCAAGCCTGCCACTGCTGCCCTCCTAGAAGCTATAGCCTCCCTCTTAGACCTTCTCCCACATAAACTAATTATGTGTGGGGACTTCAACATAGACTTTTTAACCAAAAACAAGAACATAGCCCACTCCACCCTGTCTAACGCAAACCTACCACAACATGTCACTGAACCCACCAGAAGGAACAATAGAACGTGAAACCACTCCTTCATTGACTAGATCCTATCTAACTGAGGACACAGAATAATTGCCTAGGGAGTTCTACCCGACAGCATCAGTGATCACTCACCAATTTACTGTATCTAGAGAAAAAATTCCTCAAACTCTCCTCCCAAAATTGTAGAATTTCGTAATTTGTCATCTTTCGACAGTGCATCCTTCCTTAACTCTCTCAATAATGTAAACTGGGACCCCTTACAAACCCTGCCTACTGTTGACCTCACCCTGGAATACCTAATTGACACTGTCACAGTCATCATTAACATCCATGCCCCACTTACCAGACTCAGATCAAAAGGAGCCAAAGTGCCACGGCTGACAATGGAGATAAGAAACCTGATGTCCAAGTGAGATTCCGCCTGGAAGACATACAAACAGTCATGACTCAGCTCAGATTGGCAGTCTTAATGACAGCTCAGAAATACCTGCAAATCTAAAATAACCAACACTAAAAGGACCTATTACTGCTCAATCCAAACAGATAAACTTAGTGACCCCAAAGAATTCTGGGCCCAAATAAACTCCCTCCTCAAAGGCAAAACATCCACCTAAGCTGACCCGCTATTTACCAAGGACTCCATTCTATCCGACCCAGCTTCAGTAGCAGACAGTTTTAACAATTTCTTCATAGACCTCACCAGCTATGTATCCCCTTTCACCACAAGCCAAGGCAATCACCCCATTCAACCACAAATCGCTTTAGGACCACCATCCTGCAATTCCACATCAAATTAGCAACCCGAAAAGAAGTTCTCAGGCTACTTCTAAATCTTAAAGAATGTGGATCACCTGGTCATGACTCACTAGAACCATGGTTTCTAAAATGGGGAGCACCAGCACTTGCCGTTCCAGTCTGAAATCTGATAAACAGATACTTCCTCGAAGGAACCGTACCCTCTAAATGGAAAACGGCACTAGTTATCCCAATGCTGTACATAAAGGGGGGGTAGCCACTCTGTTGAAAACTACAGGCCTATCTCAATCCTCTGCCACCTGGCTAAGGTACAAGAAAGAATAATTTATAACCAGCTTCAAAACTACCTTAATCTGCACCAACTCCTATCACCCTACCTGCACAGCTTCCATAAGAATCATATCACTATCACTGCACTCATTAAATTCACCTCTGACATCCACTATGCCTTCAACTGTGGTCTAGCCACTGGGGCCAGATTCATAGACCTCGCCAAGGATTTCGACCTGTTGAACCATACATTGCTGATAAAAAAAGCTAGAGACCCTGGGGATAGACCAAATATCCACCTCCTGGCTTCATGACTACCTATCCTGCAGCACCCATAGTGTCAAATGGGCTGTCAATCTCCCTTCAGCCAGATTATCCATGACATTCCCCAGGGATCCATCCTGGGCCCCCCACTCTTCTACCTATTCATTAATGAGTTACCAGGCTTCTACGGAGGAGGGTCCATCCACTTTTACATGGATGATGCCATTTTATTGTTACAGTTAAATTGTTTATTGACATTTTCAAATATGATCATCATAAAAGGTAATGAAGGGTGAGGGTTGCTGGTCACATTTACAACCCGACAACGTACAGTATTGCAATATATATAAATCATGCATTTACCAGCCTGAATGTTACTGCTAGACTTTGAGTATCTGGCAAGACAAGACTTCTATGCTCCACTGAGGACTGTTGAGGATCCTTTGTGGATCCAGGTGAAGTCCAGGCATCTGTCACCCTGGGTAAGAGCAAACACAAAGAACCACTATTCTACACAGTAACAGAGTTAGACTATTTACAGTAGGGATTGATTTAAGACATACCTAATATGTATTGATCATCCATTGGGCAGTTCTATACCTGTCAGCATCAGTAAAATTTACCGGGTGATGAGTCCTGCAGTAGTTTGTTCAACCAACCCGTCTTTGAGGTAGCATATCTATGGAAGGGGGTCCAGCACTCATCATAGATTGCCATGGAGTTACTTGCTAAGTGGGTTAGCTGGTCCATGGTGGCTATCTGGACCATAGAAGCCAAGACCCCCTGGGGTCTGGGAGTCTCAGTAGTTCTCCATCTGCAAAGCACAAGGCGCTTGGCCTGCATGGCCCACAGGGCCAACCACCAGTGCTCGAGGTCTCCTAGGTGGGGGGCCTCTGATTTAATTCCCAGGAGTAGCAGGGAACTGGATCTGGGGATTGGTTTGAGTAGTACCTTAGTCCTCACCTTGCAGATATAATCCCAAGTTTGCTGTATTAGGGGGCATGGGATGATACTGTTTTATATCGATCCTCAGTGGACACTCAGTGGCTAAATCAGCACCTGGAATCCGACTTCCACCAATTAGAAGCATGGTTCTTTGACAACAACTTACACCTAAACACCAAAAAAAACAAGACTGTGTTTTTCTAATCCAGCACCTTTAAAACTGCTCTTAATCTTCAGCTTTCTAGCCTCTCCAACAATGGGGAACCCCTTGACTTGGTTGAATCCTTTAAATACCTAGGCATCCTGCCAGACCCAAACTTCACCTTCAAGGCTCATGTCAACAAAACCACCAAAACCATTCACCAAAAGATTGGTATGCTGTGCCGTCTTCTTCCCCTGCTATCTACTGCCTCCTGCCAAAAGATTGCCACAGCCTCACTCCTTCCATTACTTTACTATGGGGCTTCATTATTCTTATCTCTCAAGGCCTTCCTTTTGAACCAATTGAAACAGCTATGTCACAAGATAGGATGCTTTGCCATCAGAACACCACCCCGGCAACACCACTGCACTGTACTCACATCCTTGGGCTTGCTAAAACTTGAACACAAAATCCAGTATGCCTCGTTGTGTCTCACCTATAAGCTCACACATCAGTACACCCCCCCAAGCCCATCTGACATTATTGCAAGAAAGCAATAAAGGCAGTCCCTCTGCTCTACCTCTCTTCCGCTATTAACCGCACCAAAAACATGTCTGACCTCAGGTAGATGATCCTTTGCCTTTGGTGCCCCGTTGGCTTGGAACTCCCTCCCCCCCTTTATCCTCTACTGCACTACCCTCCCTCGGTTCAAACTTGCTCTGCAACCCTACCTATCCCACTCTGAAACTTGTAACTGTCCCAAATGACTTACATGCTCATGCCTGTACCACATTGTACCACAATCCCAATGCTTAATTCTCAGCCATGTCTGTACTGTAATCACTTTAATCTACTGTATTCTGCATCACTGTTTCAGAAAACGAGAATACTGGTACTCATGGAAAACTGTCCTAAAGATTGTACCCCACCTCCCTCCAGTCTAGACAACAATTGCATAGCATAGCCCTTTGGTGTTCTGCTTGTGTAATCACAAATACTGAGGTACCAGTATTCTAGTTTTCTGAAACAGTGATGCAGAATACAGTAGATTAAAGTGATTACAGTACAGACATGGCTGAGAATTAAGCATTGGGATTGTGGTACAATGTGGTACAGGCATGAGCATGTAAGTCATAACTGCTGTGAGGTTTAAATTACTTGTAGAAAGATCTGGTAAGTAGGGGGAGTGGCTTAGCTAGAAGGAAGCTACATTTAAAGACGGCCTTGGAAAGATTCTGCTAATAGCTTGGCAGAAAACACCAGGAGAAAGGACTGCTGTGTGACTGAACTTCTCTGCTGGGACTAAAGTAGAAGAACTTTTGTATTTGGACCTTTAATTTAGGGTAAAAAAACTAACATACAAAACAAAAAAAAAAGTGTGTGTTTGGGTTAACTGAACTGAATGGGTAACTGAAAAGTCATCTAGGTGTAAATCTCAGGTGACTGAAAGGACTTAACTGCTGTGAGGTTTAAATTACTTGTAGAAAGATCTGGTAAGTAGGGGGAGTGGCTTAGCTAGAAGGAAGCTACATTTAAAGACGGCCTTAGAAAGATTCTGCTAATAGCTTGGCAGAAGACACCAGGAGAAAGGACTGCTGTGTGACTGAACTTCTCTACTGGGACTATATTGCCCTCTTCCTCCCTCCCCTCCACCCAAAGCTAGTTCTATTTTTATAGGCACAGGATTTGACTGACAACAGGAACTTCCTGTTTAGGGGCAGGAAGTGAGTGATCACAGAACCACCAAGGACCCACCATCCTAGAAGGGCAAGAGTAGCTCTCCGCCCCTCTAGCTGCTGAGGTCTGCCTCTGAACAAGTAAGTGGTCTACTGAGAAATATAGGATATTCTTGTCTCAGAACAGGACAATCAGGAGCTTAAAGGGAACACAGGCAGAAAGTAAGGAGAGAGAGAAAAAACAGAGGAAAGAGTAAGGATTGCAAACAGTTAAGGGGCCAGAAATAAGACATGATTGGAGCGGTGCAGTGCAGTGGCTGTGGAGCAGCAGTCTTCCGGAGATGTTCTGGAGGATGCGGTGTTGTCCCATCTGCAGGCACCTCTCTGGGCTGAGGGAGGAGGTTGCTCATCTCCAGGCTGAGTTGGCCAGGATTTGTGGGACCTCCTCTTCCATCCAGGGACCACCAGTGCCACTGCCGTTCCTCAGAGGTTGCCAAGAAAGAGGAGCAGTTGGACCACATTGGGCTCAGGGAGGGTGAGGGTGGTGGAACAGAGGCACATCCCTCCAGTTGTACCTCTCCACAATTCCTATGCCATTCTGGCAAAGTGTGGTTCCTCTATGGAGGCACCTACAGTGGAGACCAAGGAGGATGTTGGAACCTCCACAAAGGAGACCCACAGGAGGGTGGCAGGGACCCTGCAGGGAAGGAAACAACTCCTGGTGGGAGACTCCATTGTTAGGGAGGTAGAACTGGGCAAGGAAGGGGAGAGGGAGGTAAGGTGCCTGCCTGGCGCCATGGCTTGGAGGGACAGGGAGCGAATCCTCAGGATTGCCAGAGCAGCTGCACAGGGGAGGGAGCTGGATGTCATTGTCCACCTAGGGACAAATGACCTGGCTAAGAAAGGGATTAGAGAAGTGCAGGAAGAGTTTGTGGAATTGGGGGGGCCTTAGTCAAGTAGCACGCACGGTAACCTTCTCAGAGGTGCTACCCATCTATGGCATAGGAGAGGCTAGGGTGTTCCGTACCATGGGATTCAATCAGTGGTTGAAAAACTGGTGTGGAGCTCAGGGATTTGGCTTCATTGGGGACTGGGGGTCCACCTGGAGTGATGCAAGCCTATACTGGCATGATGGGCTGCATCTGTCCGGGAGGGGAACCAGGATCCTAGGTGATAGGTTTAAATGCTTCATTGGCAAGCTTTTAAACTAGCCAAGGGGGGAGGCACTGGAAAGGAGCAGGAAAATCCTAGCCCCCAAACAATCACGGTAGTAAGTGTGGCAAACACCAACATGGAGGTGTCGATAGGGAGAAGGGCAGTGGTAAATGGAGAAAGTGACAAAGGCAAGAAGGACAGGGATGGGGCAAAGGGGTGGCCATCAGGAAATGGAGGGTAATGAGTACCAATGCCCGTAGTCTGGGCAACAAGCTCCCTGAGCTGGTGGCCTTAATGGAGAGGAATGCCTGGATATCATAGCAGTCACAGAAACATGGTACACAGAGAACCATGACTGGGATGTTAACATACCAGGGTACATAACCTACAGGAGAGACAGGCAGGGGAGAAGAGGGAGGAGTAGCTCTCTTGTAAAGGAAGGGATAAAAGCAACTGAACAAAAGAGTAAACAGGGAGGAGAGGAGGCACTGTGGGTCACCTTGGAGACTGGAAAGGGCACCACAATCCGCACAGGGTTGTGTACAGACCCCATGTCAGGGGAAGGAATGGACAAGGATATGATGGAAGGCATTCTTAGAATGGCAGAGAAAGGGAGATACTGTTGATGGGAGATCTGAATATGCCAGATGTTAACTGGAGCACATTTTCTGCAGCCACATCCAAGAGCAGGGCCATTCTTGATGCCCTACAGGTGGCAGGCATTAGACAGCTAGTTTGAACCCACTCGTGAGGGAGCAATCTTAGACCTCGTACTCTCAAACGGAGGCAGTGAGAGGATCTCAGATCTAGAAGTGGGTTGCCATCTGGGGACAAGTGACCATCAAACAGTGTGGTTCATGTTAAACTCAGCTACAGAGTCAAGCCATACAAAAGTGAGGGTACTGGACTTTAGGAGGGCTGACTTTGGCAAGATGGGAGAGTGCCTTAGAAAAGCACTAGCAAACAGGCTAGAAGGAGGTGTGGAGCAACAATGGGGAATTATCAAAACTGCCATCACAGAGGCAACAAGCCTTTGTGTGAAGCAAATAAACAAATCAAAACGAAAGAAAAAGCCACTATGGTTCTCAAGAGAGGTGGCTGTGAAAGTCCGGAAGAAAAAGATAGCATTCCGGAAGTATAAGGAAACACAGAAGGAGCAGGACAGAGAGCTGTACCAGTTAAGGCAGAAAGAAGCAGGGAGGGAAGTCAGAATAGCAAAGGCCCAAACTGAGGAAAAGATAGCCAACTCAGTTAAGAAGGGGGATAAAACCTTTTATAGGTACATCAGCGAGCGTAGAAAGACAAAGGGAGGGATAGTGAGGCTGAATAGAATGAACAGTGGGTGGGCAGAGGAGGACAGTGAAAAAGCAGGAATACTGAATGAATATTTCTGCTCAGTATTCACAAAAGAGGAGGGGGAAGTGCCTAATCCAATTAACAGAAGCACTCTTGATAGGGGGGTCGATCCCAGTCCTTTCACAGAAGAAAGGGTTCTGCAAGAACTCCTAAAACTGAAGGTGGACAAAGCAATGGGTCCTGATGGAATTCACCCCAGAATTCTAAAAGAATTAAGGAAGGAACTAGTGAAACCACTGGCTACTCTTTTTAATAAATCATGGGAGGATGGTGTGGTACCCGAGGACTGGAGGAAGGCGGATGTGATTCCTCTTCACAAAAGTGGGACCAAGACAGAGGCAGAAAACTACCGACCTGTCATTCTGACCTCTGTGGTAGGGAAAGTGATGGAGTCACTTCTGAAGGAAAGAATAGTTGAGTACCTAGAGGTCAGTGGAGCACAGGATCCAAGGCAGCATGGGTTCACAGTGGGAAGGTCATGTCAGACGAATCTAATAGATTTCTTTGACTGGGTGACCAAAGTAGTAGACCAGGGAGGGGCTGTGGACATGGCCTACCTAGACTTTAGCAAGGCATTTGACACAGTCCCACACAAAAGATTATTAGTCAAATTAACCAGCCTGGGAGTGGGTTCCAGGGTGGTAGCCTGGTAAAACATTGGCTGGACAACAGGACACGGAAGGTAATTGTAAATGGAGTCCACTCTGAAGAAAGGGCGGTTACTAGTGGGTACCGCAGGGTTCAGTATTGGGTCCAGTCCTTTTAATGTCTTCATCAGTGACATTGCAGAGGGACTGGAAGGAAAAGTATGCCTTTTGCAGATGACACAAAGATCTGCAACAGGGTTGATACACAAGGAGGCGGAAAGGATGAAAAGGGACTTGGCAAGGTTGGAGGAATGGTCAGACGTATGGCAGCTAGGATTCAATGCAAAAAAGTGCAAAATAATGCACCTGGGAAACAAGAACCCAGGGGAAGAATACACAGTGGGTGGGGAGGTAGTAACAACAACAAAACAGGAAAGGGACCTGGGGGTAATCATATCAGATGACCTTAAGGTTAGCAAGCAATGTGAGAAGGCAGTGGGGAGGGCCGGGGGTATACTGGGATGTATAGGGAGAGGCATCAGCAGCAGAAAACAGGAAGTTGTTATCCCTCTGTACAGACAGTTGGTGAGACCCCATCTGAATACTGTGTCCAGTTCTGGAGACCCCATCTCCGCAAGGACATAGACAGGATAGAGGCAGTCCAGAGGAGGGCAACTAAAATGGTGCAGGGTCTGCAAGAGAAGCCGTATGAGAAGAGACTAAAGGAGCTTAATATGTATACCCTTGAGGAAAGAAGGGAGAGGGGGGACATGATAGAAACTTTCAAGTACCTCAAGGGAATCAACAAAGTCCAAGAGGGTAGCATCTTTCAGAAAAAGAGACTTGCAAGAACAAGGGGACACAATTTAAAAGATAGAAGGAGGGCGGTTCAGGGCAATGTGAGGAAGTATTATTTCACAGAGAGGGTAGTGGATGCATGGAACAGCCTTCCTGAGGAAGTTGTGGGGTCTAAAACTGTGGGAGAATTCAAGAATGCATGGGACAGACATAAGGCAATTCTTGTGGGGGCAGGAAGATATAGGCTGTTGGGTAACTAGGATCTGCGGCCTATCCTGTAGGTAGGGAAATGGTCAGACTAGATGGGCCTAGTGGTCCTTATCTGCCGTCAAAGTCTATGTTTCTATGTTAGGTTGCCGTCCTGTAGTATGGTCCATATATAATTGTTTTTTTCATTTATTTTTGTTCCTGTCAAAGTATAACCCTGTACTGCATTTTAGCACTGCTGTTGATTGTATACAGAATCGTGACTCTTTCATTGTTTTATAGTCCTATTTTATGTACTACACTGTTACATCATTTCCTACAACTGTGTAAAGCACTGTACCTCCCTGTACTATGTATACTTGCCACTTGTTCACCTCTCACGGGTCATCCCTGTAAAAGGGACTGCATGGTCTCAGCGGGCTTACCCCATTACCAAAATTCAAATAAATAAATAAATAAATGTTTCTGTCTCTCTTCAAGCCACAGGCTTGCCCACACACAGATATATGCAGTATGGCACAATTATCTTTGCTATTGGTGGTGATAAGTGGTTGGTACAACTACCGTACTCAATGCTGCTGATGTGCTTTTGGCTCCATAGACTGAAGAAAGGTCTCAGTTCTGTTCCAAGTAGTCACAAAAGTGACATTCACAAAGGGGTGGCTCCAACTTGCATATCCTTTTCCAGATGTATGGGCCTTCCTTGGGTTTCTACATTGTGAAACCAGGTGGATACAGGGGGTCCAGTGCTGTGACCAGATAATCAGGACAAGACAAAAGCTTTCATCAGTGAAACACCATGGAGGACAAAGTATGGCAGATTAGAAGGGCTAGGGAGGGGCACAGTACAACACTATGGAACATGATGACTCCAAGAGTGGGTTGCTGGAACACCAGAAAGTGCACCAACTGGGTTTTGAAAAAAGGAACCAGTGGCTCACCTGTGCCCTGAATTTGGAGGGGGTGGGGAGGGGCAGACTTCTGGGTAGCCTGCATATAGTTGCAAACTGCTGATCAACTTGTAACATGGCATGGCACCATTATACTGGTGCAGTGCTATGCTGCAATCTGGTTGGTGGCACAATTCAGCATGTTAACTGTTGCCTACTCTGTCTGCACCCTTCCTGTTTGAGCCCTCTAAAATGTGTATCCATTATTTGCATTATATCTCTGTTCTTCCTGCAACAGAAGCACAGCTTTGAGTATGGTTGTAGCAGATGGTAGCACAGTAGGGTCACCAGTTTTCTTCTATTTGCATTGATACCCGCAGAGACTGTGAATGGGGCCCTGACTCCTAGATACAAACACCTCAAATGACATGCATAGCTTGATTACGAAATGCATGGATATGTTTACAGAACAGTAGAAGTCATTGTAAATGGAATATTACATAAATATATAAATGCAATATATTTTATGCTACTGTGGTGCCTTCTACTATCATACAATGGCTTCCTCATTTCTGAACTCCAACCAATTAGAATTGGGGCTAAGGTTTCCTTAGTTAAAAAAAAGGTAAAATAATGTTTAGAACTTGTTCATCTCTCCCACTGTATTTATTTATATTTATATTTGTATTTATTTATTTTTTTATTTATGTATTGATTTATTTCAAGAGTTTCCCCAGGATATACATACTGAGCTGGTAACCGCTCATCTTCAGATGTGTCTTGGGGTAGGGGAAAAGGGAGGACAATGAGGAACATTAAGAATAATGGCACAATAATAGGTGAATGTGCATCATAACTTATAATAGTGCAAAGAGAAGCACTGCAAGAAGTAAAATATATAACAATACAGTAAGAGCTGGAAGACAACCGCATTTGCAAATACAGCACAATACATGCTGGAAGACAAAAACATTTGCAACATGCAGGGGCAGTGCTGAGTTAATGGTTGGGACAAGGTTGCCGAATAGGGATGGTGGAGAAGGGGACTGCACCAGTGTGGGTGCAGGGTGAAGGATGTGCAGAGGTAGGAAGGTGATGGGTAGCAACACAGGGACCAGTATCAGGAATCGGTCAGTAAAGGAAGGTTAAGTCCTGGTGAAGTCACTGGGGAAGTCACTGCAGAAGTGATTAGTGAAGTTATGAATGAAAGGGGTGACTGTGTGTTGGAAAGAGGCAGAGCAGATGGTGAGGGGGAGAGAACACTGTTGTTTGGTGAAATGGAAGGAGAAGGTAGCTTGACCCACAGTGATTTTTCTTGAGGAGAGTGTGCGAGAGTGATTGTCACAGCTGCGTAGGGGGCAATAAGCGTGTAGGGGGAGAGGAGGTAAGCAGGGTAGGCGGCAAGTGAGCCAAAACAGTATTTAGAGGGGAAGAAAGCTCAATGGGTGAGGTTTCTGGCTTCCATGGAGGAGAAGGTGAAGGAAGAGTACTAGGAACTGTGATGGGTGTGGTGGTGGGGGACAGGGGTACAGTCCAGAGCAAAGTGTCAAAAGGAGTGCAAGAGGGGATCCAGTCTGGCCAGGGTGGACATGGAGGTACTATATCAAAATAGTGTACTCCCAAAGTCATCTAACCTTACTGGGACTGTAGAACAAAGAACCATTAACTATTTACAAAAATCATGGAAATCAAATCACAGCTGAATTAGGGGTGCCAGTGTACAAACATAAGTCTTTTTACACTGGGCAACCATCAAATATAAAAAACTGCTCGGCCAGGGTACCAGGATGGAACATAAAAAGGCCATCACTTCAGTACTAATGATAAGAAACATTAATCATATGTCATTTGATATTGCTAATTAAATCACAAACATTCCAGAGACCATATTACTAACTCATCAAGAATGCTTTATTAACTAATTATAATGATAAAGCATGTATTTCAAATGAGAAAAAGATACGGTAGAAAGAGAATGTTTTTAATTTATTTTAAATATTGCCAGGCTTTGTAGTCAAGCATTTTCATCATTAAATACATATTTGTGTTAGAAACAAACATGACATTTCATGAACGCAAACTGACAAACATTTGTATAACTTATCCCTTTGCATTTATTTAGCTCATAAAGCTTTAACAGAGAACTATAATTTAAAACGGCAGGAATCAACAGCAGAAATCTGCAACAGTCCTGAAAGTGGCTCGCACAGATCCATTCTTATCAATGCTGAAAATAGAAAGGTGATAATTATGCAAAGGTGATAACTACACAATAATCTTGTTAAATGCAGGTATTTCCATGGAGATATTGACACTTGGGGGGGGTAAAGGCCTGATATGAAGTTGTAGACCTCCTCTGTATCAGACTTTAAGCTACCTAGCTATACCCACAGCCACACCATAACACACATTAGCCACTACCCCTCCCAAACAAATATTATCTGAAGAATTAATGTGGCTTTTTTCAAGCAGAATTAATACATTATGCAGCTTTGCTGACTCTACTTTTGTAATAAGTGCTTATTAACATAGGCAATGCTATCAGAGCCTTCCTGTCCAATATTCAACCTGGATTGCAACATAAGTTGGTTAATGTGTAAGTGCAGCATTAGCAATAATTTTAAAGATTTTATACAAATGTATACGCATATATATAGAGAGAGACTGGGGAATAGATAGATAGACAGACAGACAGACAGATAGCTAGACAGCAAGCAGCTTTCTGAATGCACTCCAACAATATTTCTTGTGTTGCCATTAGAGTTCAGTAATATAAATCTAATCCATGTCTTATGCATTTACTGAGTATATTTTTGCTCTACTGACATAATATCCTTTTATTAAATACTGGCAGAAACATATTATATTTAAAGACATATTTTGTTTGATTATCACTTTATAACATGTGTATTTACTGATCACATGAATCCAGTGATTACAGTCCTGGTGATATTTAGAGTACGGCCAGAGCTGTAATATGGTATGAACAACAGAACTAGTTGGGTAGCAGACGGCAGAGTAATACACAGCTAATGGAAAATCTAGTGCATGAAATTCTCTAACCATCTCATGGAAATGGCAAACAGAGCTGTACTTTACTTAGCTATACTAAGGTGTTGTTCAAATATGCTGACATGAGCCAAAGAGGAAAGGGTCATAGGGGGTTTCATTTCA
Source organism: Neoceratodus forsteri (assembly GCA_016271365.2). Taxonomy (NCBI): domain Eukaryota; kingdom Metazoa; phylum Chordata; order Ceratodontiformes; family Ceratodontidae; genus Neoceratodus; species Neoceratodus forsteri. Next base: position 35,223,675 of record CM028129.1, read on the forward strand.
CATGACCTAAAGGTGTCTAAGCAGAGCACAAAGGCTGTAGGGAGAGCCAGTGGCATGCTGGGGTGCATAGGCAGAGGCATCACTTGCAAAAGGTGGGTGGTGGTGATGCTATTGTATAAAACACTGGTAAGGCCTCACCCACAGTACTGCATGCAGTTCTGGAGACCACACCTGCACAAGGACATTGACAGAGTGGAGGTGGTCCAGAGAAGAGCAACCAAGATGGTAACTGGCTTACACCACAAAACATATGAGGAGAGACTGAGGGATCTCAATATGTACTCACTAGAGGAAAGGAGGGAGCGGGGAGACATGAGAGAGACTTTCAAGTGGCTCAAGGGCATGAACAAGGTACAGGGAGGAGACCTCTTCCAATGTAGAAGGAGTTCCAGAATGAAGGGGCATGATATGAAATTGGAGGGGGGGGGTCAATTAAGAGGAAATGTGAGAAAGTGTTTCTTCACAGAAAGAGTGGTGGACCCATGGAATGGTCTGCCACAGGAGGTGGTGGGAGCAAGCACAGTGGGGGGTTTTAAGCATTACTGGGACAGGCACAAGGGAACCTTGAGGAGGGAGAGAGGGAGGGAGGGAGTGATGAAAGACCACTGACAAGATAAGGCCAGAGGCTGCATACAAGTGTAGGGCTTACAGGCAGACTGGATGGGCCTGGTGGTCCTTATCTGCCAACACTTTCTATGTTTCTATGCATGTGTCTCACTATATTGAGCTCTGTGCTTACAATGTACTGTATTTCTCAGTTTTTTTGTTAAGTGCATTATGTAAACAGATCAGATGATAGCCCTGCTCAACAACTCACTGGAAACAGGAGTTATTCCAGAGGACTTGTGGACGGTAGATGTCGTCACACTTCACAAAAGTGGCAGCAGGGAAGAGGAGGGCAAGTATAGGCTGGTCAGTCTAACATCAGTGGTAGGGACGTTAATGGAGACACTAATAAGAAGAAAGGCTTGTGACTATTAAAAGAAAGGCCAGTAAACTATTTTGAATCCAGTGGGTTACAAGATCCAAGGCAATATGTAGTCATGAAGGGGATGCCATGTCAGATGAACCTGACCTATTTCTTTAATTTGGTGACCAGTGAAATAGATCAAGGTGAGGTGGTGGATGTGGCCTATTTAGATTTCAGCAAGGCCTTCAACACTATACCAGATAGAAGGATTATAAGGAAATTAAGCAGCTGGGGGTTGGACCCAAGGTGGTAAACTGGGTATGGAACTGGTTGATGGAAAGGTGACAGAGGGTGGTGGTAAACAACACTCATTCTAATTTATTTATTTAAACTTTGCTAATTTGGAAAGGCACACTGAGCCAGAGCTTTTTAGGTGCAACCTGGGGAAGCAGGGAGAAAACAATACAGACAGAGGGAGCAGCACAGTACAACCATAAAGGCAGGACAAACAAAAAGGCAATAATCAATGACAATAATGTGAGTCCGAAACAGCAGAACAATACATGCCACACGGTACTGGGATGGCGTCAAAGCCATAATGCTAGTGCTACTACTAGAGTTAAAGTACAGAGGTGCCCTGCAAGTACAGCGAGGCAAGTTGATAATGGGGAGGGAGGGAAGAGGGGAGTTATCCAAGAGGTTATGGGAAAATGGGTTTATGTGGCTAGGGGGAGGCAGAGCATGAGCAGAGGGGAGAGAAGAAATACAGAGCAGCTGCTTTAGGGCTGAGAGTGAAGGGAATTGATAAATGGCAGGAGGGAACTGGTTCCAGAGGCAGGGGACGCGGTAGGAAAATGCTTCCAGACTGGAGGAGGAGCAAGGAGGAGGCAAAGAGAAAAAGCGGGAATAACTGAAGTGAAAAGGGTAGGAGGATGGGGTGCAAGGGGAGAGGAGGGAGGAGAGGTAGGTGAGGAGGGACCCCACTGAGGGACCTCACCAAATATTTGATGATACAGACCAGGCAGTGAGTCAGTCAACAATGGGGTAATGGCGTGATGGTGAGGGATGAGCAAAGGGAGCAGTGACGAGTACGGAGAGGGGAGTTGGAGGTAAAATGACAGAAGGAATTGTGTCAGGCTTGGAAAGGGATGTGGCAGGGGCAGTGCCATAGATTACATCTGCGCAGTTGAAGGCTGGTATAATAATTTTTTTAACTATGTGTTGCTCCTGGCGGATATAGAAGAAGGAGGCAATCTTTATTCCTATAGAGAATGCCTAGCTTGGGACAGAGTTTAGAAATAATCACAGCTATATGTGAGGAGAAATCAAGATAGGGGACATTGCCAGACCCCCAAGTATTTCAAAGTGGAGACTGCATGTAGTGTGGGACCACACGGAGTGGAGAAAATGAGGAGTGACTGTAGCTTGTCCAGTTTTTGTCTCATGTCAGATGTCATGGAAATAGTTTTTGTTTTGTATTAACTCGAAAGTGATTTGCATGAAATAAGTCTAGGGCTTTTTTGAAGTAATTTTGAAAGTGGGTTTGGACATCAGCTATGGTGGAACCAGAAATATAGAGGACAGTGTCGTTGGCTTACATGTGTATTTGGGACTTAGTGCAAACAGAAGGGAGGTCATCTATAAAGAGAGAAAAGAGAATGGGCCCATGGATGGAACCTTGAGGGGTGCCAGCAAGGATGAGGAGAGGGGGTGGCAGAATGGAGCACACCTTTACAGATGTTTATCTACCTGTGAGGTAAGAGCCAAACTAGTTAACTGGGGGGGTGCATAGACCAGTGGAGAGGAGCTTGTTCAGGAGCAGGGAGTGGGAGACAAAGTCAAGTGCTTTTGCTAGATTTATGAAGATGACCACAGTAATGTACCCTGTGACCATTTTAGATAAGATGGTACTGGTCACCAGCAGGAGGGAGGAGACAGTGGAGTGATGTTTACAAAATCCAGATTGGTAAGGAGAGAGAAAATGGGAGTATGATAGAAAATGACTTAGGTTAAAAATAAAGACTCTTGCAGTTTTGCAAGGGAGGGGAGGAGTGAAATGGGTTGATTGTGGTGGCAGAGTTGTGTAACAGCCTAGGGTGAAGGCCATCTGGGCTACATTTGGAGTGGTTTAGAGACAACAGGGTGTGGAGTACTTCACATGGAGAGACTGGTGGGAAATTGAAGCCACTAGAGGAGGGTGGCATTGGAGGGTCTTTCGGTGGAGGGGGAGGTAGGGTCTGGAAGTGCCCATGTGATGAAGAATTTATTGAAGATGTTGGCAGATGTAGAGGTGTCAGAGACATGAGTACCATCTATGGTGAGAGTTGGGGGGGGTGGCAGATTGGGAGGGAGGGTCTAGAGGGAAGTGGATAACATGTCAGAAAAGAGAGAGGGAGTTTTGTTTAGACCAGAGATGGGATTTAACATAGCCTTGGCTAAACATATTGACTTTGTGCAGGCATTTCTGAGAGCTCTGTAGGAGTGCATATCAGAGAGGGAGAGGGTGGATTTGTATTGGGCCTAGGCCCTGACCCTGGACTTACACAAAAATAAGAGGCTTGCCAAGATTCAGGGGTGGTACTGACATATGACCCTGTGTTTTCTCAAGGGGGCTTGCCTGTTCCAAACACTGATGAGGATAGAAGTGAAGGAGCAGATGGCAGAGTCAGCATCTGAAACTGAGTAGATTGAAGACCCATCAGCCAAGGTGAGCTCAAGTTAAAAGGGTGTAGGAATCAATGGAATTCACTCTTCGGAACTGCAGAAAAAATTAGGAGCTGAGTGTGGTAGATGCACCTTCCTGATGCAGTATGTGATGCAGTGGTCACTGACTGAGTCAGGAAGGACAGCAGCCAAAGAAATCTGGTGGGAAAGGGAGGAGATCACCCAGTAGAGTAAAGAATGGTTGGAGGAGTAAGGTTTATAGTGGGTAGGTTCTGAAATCAGTTGGGTAAGGTTTAGGGACTCAATCTGGAGAAGATTCTCCTTATGGGAGGAGGATAATCAGTCCAGGCTGAAGTCACCTGTGAGAATGAGTTCACCTACAGAGGAGTGTGTAGCGATAGATGAGATGCAAGAGGAGAGAGAGAAGGATGGAATTGTGGGGGAGGCATGAATCACACCAATGAAGATTAGGAGGGAGGAGGGAAGGGATAGGTTAACAATGAGGAGCTCATTAAAAGAGGGGATATATTCACATAGCAAAATGGAGCAAAAGAGAGACTGGCATGCATAAAGTGCTAAGCTGCCCTGACTTCCGCAATCTTGGCAATAGAGGTGGAAGCCAGGAAGGGTAATGAAAGAGTCAGGGATTCTGCAAGACAACCAGGACTCTGTGATACATAATGAGGGGACAGTGATCAGTGAGGTACCTCAGGGCTCAGTACTGGGACCAGCCCTCTTCAAAGTCTTAATAAGTGATAGTGCAGAAATGCTGTGAGGTAAGGTATGCCTCTTTGCAAATGACACCAAAAGCTGCAATAGGGTAGATACTCCAGAGGGGATGGAGGGAATAAGTAGAGACCTGAGAAAGCTCAAGGAGTGGTTGAGGTTATGGCAAATGGGTTTCAATTCAACAAAGTGCAAAATCATGTGTTAAGGAACAGAAGCCCAGAGGCAGTGTATAAAATGGGGGAAGAGGCACTGACGGTCACTAAACAGGAAAGGACCATGGTGTTATCATATTTAATGACTTCAAAGTCATGGGCAGTGCAACAAGGCAGTAGGAAGAGCCACTGGGATGCTGAGGTGCATAGGGAGGGGAATTACCAGCAGAAGGAGAGAGGTGGTATTACCACTGTATCGACTGTACATAGGTGAGACACCACCTGGATTACTGTGTCCAGTTCTGGAGACACAGATTAGGACATAGAAAAGGTAGAGGGAGTACAGAGGAGGGCATCCAAAATTGTGCAGGGGTTGAATCATAAGCCCTATGAGGAGAGACTGATGGAGCTCAATATGTGCATCCTGGAGGAGATGAGGTAGAGGGAATATGACAGAGATTTAAAAGTTCCTCGTAGGGGTGAATATGTTGCCAGAGGGGAGTGTTTTTCAGAAGAGAAGATGCATGAGAACAAGGTGGCATGCAATGAAACTGGAAGGGGGGCATTTAGGAGGGATGTAAGGAAGTACTTCTTGACTGAAAGAGTGGTGGGAAACTGGAACAGTCTTCCAGTGGAGGTGGTGGATGCAAAAACAACTTCAAGCATGTATGGGATAGGAACAAAGGAATCTTGGTAGGAAAGTGGGGGTGGGGGATTAGCAGGAGATTAGTTAGGGTCTGTATTGACAGTACTAACAGGTAGAAAATGGGCAGACTGAAAGGGTCAAGCACTCCTTATCTGCCAATGAATTCAATTTTTCTATGTTTCTATGTAGAACACTGCACTACATTGGTAAGCCTTTGTTATTCAGGATGCAGTTAGAATTTAACCTCCATTTACCCTATGGTTCATGATGCACTTTTACAGCGTTGCTTCTGATTTGTTTGGCTTTATTTTATTCATCTTGGTTTACTATGCTCCTAAAAAGCAGCACTCAATCTGGTGTGCAGAAAACCACAAGAAGAGTGAAATCCCTCCAACTCTCTTCATGAAAATAATCTTCATGAATATTGAGAGGGGGGTTGGTGCCACCCACATCTGCGGGGATAGGAACAGACAGGAAAAGGTGTTAGGGAGAGGACTGCCACTGAACACCAGAGAATGAGTAGTTTCGTGGCAGGGTGTGAGTGGTGGGTGCCAGTGGATGTGGGTTATACTTTGATTAGGGTGGGGAGTGGGTAATGGGAGGCCCTGATGCTGGTTATAATTGGATTAGGGTAGTGTGTTGGTGGTGGGGGCCACTTGACACTAACCATGGGTACTTGCAGTGGGACAGAATGTGGGAAGTGGATGCAATCAAAATGGATACTTGGACTGCAGTAGAGTTTGGGAGGGTGATGCCAGTCAACACCATGGATTATTGGAATGGGGTAGAGTGTGGAAGGGGTGCCACTCAACCCCATGGATAGTTGGATTGGGATAGAGTGTGGGAGGTTGACATCACTGGAATACAGGGTACTTGAACTGAGGCTAGGCATGGTTAGGGTGTTACTGGATTTAAGAGACACTTGGATTGGGGTAGAGTGTGGGAGGAGGATGGCACTGGATGCCAGGGATACTTGAATTAGGGTAGGGTGTGGAAGGGTGTGCAACTCAACACCATAGATACTTGAATTAGGTTTGAGAGGGCACTGGATGCCAGGAACATTGAACTGAAGCACGAAATAGAAGCTGGGTGCCACTAGATTCCATTGATGCTTGGATAAGGTTGGGGTGAAGTAAGTGGTGTTTCTGGATACCAGGGTACTTAGACTGACACAGTGTGAGAGACAGGTGGCCTTGGATGGTAAAGATACTTTTACCAAAATTATGTGTGGGACATGGGTGCCTCTGGATGTGAGCGATGTTTAGATTGGGAATGAGTTTGGAAGGTGAGTGCCACAAGATGCCAGGGACACTTGTATTTAGGTAAGGTATGTGGGTGCTCCTGTATGCCATGGGCACTGCCATTGTGGTGGGTTTTGGGAGATGGGTGACATTGGATGCCAGAGACTCTTGGATTTTGATATGGTGTGGAACACTGGTGCCATTGGATGCCCGGTGCTTATTTTGGATCAGAGTGGGGGGGGGGTCATTCGATACCAGAGACTTCTAGCATTGTGTCAGGGTGAGGGAGGGGGTGCCACAGGGCACAAAGGTCTGCTTTCATTGTAATTACAAAGCAGTATATGTTTGTTATTGCATATTGTTTTTAAAAAAGTAAAGAAATGCATTATGAAAGTGCATCAGTTAGGGATGAAACACAAAACAGAGGAATTTTTAAAAGTTTGGACACAGATACAAAAGCATGCTGCATCTGTGTCCATTTCTTGTGTCCAGGCAGCTCTGTTTCAATTTTAAGATGTTGCATCTGTTTGTGACAAAATGTCATAATATTCAACAAAATACAAATGCAAGTGTCTCCACATTGGATGCAAAAGTAATTGCATTCATTTTTAAACTCAATAGCATCAATTTTTGGACACAAACGTTGGAGGCTGTTAAGCCATCTAACCTGGTTTAACAAGCCAGGACACATTTCTTCTTTGAAAATAGCAGCAGAATTATCTTGGGTGCGGCAGATGTCTTTGAACCCCTTCTCCCACCCCCAAAGCATCATAAGTAGGCAAAGAACCTCTGTGCGCCTTCTTTGTCTTTTAAATAGTTTTTTATTTTAATGGGTTCACCACAATATATCCAAGGCACACTGCCTTAAGGGTAGCTGGTCCATTCCACTGGGGTGTCAAACAGACGAGGCATACTGATGAGTCCTGGTAGGATGAAACACGTGTCTATGTCTTCTGTTAGCACCCTTTGCAAACTGTGTGAGAGGCCTTTCGGCACCATGCAATTCTGCTTAAAGTTGGACCAGCATAACATTCTGTGGTGATTTGCATATGCAGCCCATGATGCTTTGCATTGTGGGGGCATGTGTGATTTTGTATTTTCTATAAGTAGGCAAGTTCAACATAGCATATAAAACCAATCACCTGACCCTTGGTGACTCTCTGGGGTGGTGTTCCTCGAGGTTTCAATGATCAGGTGATATAGCATTGGCATTCCTCTAATGTCAGCACCACTGAAATTAGAGGGGTGTGAGTCAAATTCTATGCATTGAAAGACTGAAGTGAAGTTAGGGCTTGCCAGTGCAGCATTCAGTGATCTGTGGAACTCCCCTAACATGCCAACATGTAGTTTTTTTTTTTTTTTTTTTGGCACTGATACAACTGCAGTGAGAATACATGAAATGCCACTGTAAACCTGTCAGGAAACATGCTGTCATTCTCAGGGCTTGGAGTTTTCATCTATGTCCAGCATTATTAAGTATAGAATAATGAATGTACAGGTGTGTATTACGAGTTTTTCTACACACCCAAGGTGTGCGATACCAATCCAATGAGCAAAGCTCAAGGGGTTTATCTAAACATCACACACCAAGAGTGTGTGAAACATAAGAGTAGTAATACAACTTCACATATCTGACTTTTTATAATTACTGCTATTTCTGACGTATAGTGCGTTTTCCTACCATACACTAAACTACACTAAGGAAGAGGCGGTGTTACCGACAAATGTAAATTTATATATTAAACACAACCTCAGAAAGGAGACTTCAAAAAGTAGGGAGCTGTCTTGTGAGGGGTGCTGAATAAAAAGAGAGAGAGAGAATGACATGATCGATTGCTGTGCTAGTTTACCACAGAGATTCTTACTGTTCACTGCTGCAGGCTTGAGCTATTTTGAGTGGGGGTTGCCCACGAGGGGTAAGTTACAGCAGTCAGAAATAATTTTACAGGCACCTTCTGTGATGTGTTTTGACTGTATTTGAGGTATGGATGATTTCAGTGTGGTTTAATCACTGCAGAGACAGAAGAAAGAGAAGTCAAAACAGAACATTGAAGATTTATGTTTAGTGATATGTCATTACAGAGCTCCGTAATAGCTGAGTAACCAGTTGTTATAAGACTAAGCGACTAAGCAGGTTATTGTAGTGACTGAGACACACAGAGACTGGATTGATAAACATGATAGCCAGAAATTATATCCCAATTAATTTATGTCCAAGAATCAGTCTCCTGCAGTGTACACTTAAAACGAGGAATGAAAATCTGGAGACCCTGAGAGCCTTGTGATTGAATGATGTACTATAAAGATGCATTTTTTGCAGGTAATTCTGTGAGATTTTATTAAGATTAGGCACTCAATACGGAGGTCAGAAATGTCATTAAATAAAATCATATAACTAAGATCCATTCTGAAGTCTAAGGACATTTGATACTTACTACCTGAGGAATTTGTGAGATAAGTTACAGTAGCTTGCTATAGATTGACAGTGGCAGAGTAAGCAGTATGGTATAGAGGTCTGAGCACAGAAATATGGACCTGAAAAATTCCAATTTTAATCCCACCATCACTATCTCATGATATGATTCAGAGTGAGTCACTTGACCTGCTTATCCATCCATTCTTTCTGCAGTATATGCTGTGTAGAAGCAGGCTCCCACTGTGAATGAGATGCATCATTTAAGAAGGGCAATAGTGAGGAAAAAATGTGTAATCCAAACAAATTACTTGCTGATATAGGATAGAATACGCAGCAGCTGGATAATTAAGAAGAGCGTAATTCTGGCCTAGTATCTGGTACACTCAGATGTGCATTATTCATCACTAACAAAGCCTGTTGTACTGTAGCTGGATATGCAAAATCATTTGTTTTCATTACCCTTCTTGACAAGTAAAAATTCATGTGTTATAAAATCACACACCTGAGACATTGGGGTCTTTTCAGGTTCAATTAGCTTTGCGTAACATTACATTTTATGAGAATTTAAAAACAAAATCCAGGGATTTTTACCAGAGATCAAACTGGACATGTTGTTATCTGCACCCATGTATTGCTTGTGGTAGTTTCTATTTGAAGTGTTAATGGGTACAGTGAGATGGGATTACCACCAGTGCAACTAGCAACATAACCTTCGATAACTTTGCTAACCACAAATGGCTTGTAATGGTACCCACAGAGGATATGACAGGAAGGCTTGCAGTATTTCCTGTCATCATCCAAATTAAGCCCAATGATGCAAAAAAAACTTCTGAAAGAACTGGATAAGAAATGGCTTCCAGTGGCTTTTAGAATCATATATAAAAGCTTTTCCCATGAAACTCAAAGAGAAGAGTATTTGGAGAAACGATGTGATACTCTGTACACCACTCTCCCAAATGGCTGGCCGTATAGCCTAGAGGTTAAAGGAACGAGGTGTGAACAAGCTTGATACATCCAGCAGACGAAACGTGGGATTGATTCTCACAGCCTCCACTTGCATACTGTGTGACTCTGAGCAAGTCACTTAACTGCACAGTGCTCTCAGGTCACCCCTGAAAACAGGCACTTGTGCCTAGTGGGCCTTACCCAGTTACAAAAGACTAAAAAAAAAAATGTTAGACCACTTATTACACTGGCTCTATTGTGTTTTATTTGGGTGATTCTTTTCCTAATGATCAGCCCCATCTGGTAACCTCCCATCAGCACCATCACCCACCATGTCCAGGTAGTTACCCCATCCCCCATTCCCACTTGCCCCATGGTGGGGGCCTTATAGGCTCAGAAACCCTCAGGTGGTCCCCCTTATTTGATGGATCAAGATCCAGTGGCGGTGGGTGTTGTGATCGGTCATGTAAAGCCTGTGTAGGGCAGGCCTTCATCCAGCATCAGTTGGTGTTTCCTGCTATTTGTTTGCCCATCTCCTAAGGCCGCATCCATAGTGCATGTGGGAGAGTGCCTCAGTCACACACAGCATGCTCCTGCTGGGAAAGCATTCTAGTATGACCCACCAGCAGTAACTGTTGTAGCGTTGGAGATGCAGCCTTACTTCCTCTGGCCAGGGAACACTACCATTGCAGCAGGCTTCCTCTCACCTGGCCAATCAAGTACCAGCTAAGAAGTTCACTCTTGTACCTGGGTCACTGATGTGGAAACATGACCTACTTCCATTTGGCCTTTGAACTGCTCTTTGTTAGATTGTTCAGTGGGGCTTCAAACTTACAAGATAATTCAACCATGTACAATTAGTCACCTACTGTCCTCTAAAAGCCTAAAATGATGTCAGCAGAATTAAAAAGAAGGAACATACAGGTAATACAAGTAGGCTGTTCCATTGTGGCAGAGCAGCAGCATATCATGCTGTTATCTGGGCTACAGGATTATGGTTTCCAGTTCCAGAATCCCACACTGAAGCTTACTTGGAGATGGACCCATTCCCTATGACCCACTCAGCTCATAGGGAAAGAGCATATTGTCTCTCTGGCATTTACCAACTCCCTGTAACCCAGCCAGTCCACAGCATTGATGAGAGCTTGGAATGCTGCCGTTTGCCAGCCCTCAGAGCTAGAGGAAGGGTGAAGCTATGGATACCTAGATTGTTGCAGTGCAGAGTGGGGAATGGGACAAATAGGGAGAAATAATGGAAAAAGGAAGAAACTGAAGATGACTAAGTAACCATGTTACTACTATGGCACTTTGTGTGTTCCTCAACCGTAGGTAGCTTGCATAAACTTGCTGTGGTGACAATATTGGGGTTCTTCAGCTCAATGGCTTGATGCCCAAATGTGGTGTGGAACCAGCCACTGGCAGAAGTGAAAAAGTGCCTTAATAAGACAGCGGGACTTTTACCTAGAAATGGTAATACTGTCACCACCTAAAAAAACAGACCAAAACCGGGCAACACAATCTCCTAACATCCTAGGGCTGGACGGTCCACGAGGCGCTAAGAGGTAATTTCAGCAGCCCCCTAAGCAGCTTGTTTTGGTGGGGGTGTTACATGTACTGTGCCTGCATTTTGTGCCATCTGATGCAGACTGATAGGTTCTGGCAGGCTTGGGCCATGGCTGCTCAGCCAGGGATCTCAGCAGAGTTCAGCGGGTGCTTTCAGGGACCTTTATCTGCTCGTACAACAGTCTGTGATTCTATACTGTGTTGTTTCTCGGAGTATCGCTCTGTACTGCTACCATCATTTCTCCACTGCCTTTTACAGTCATTTAGCTGTAGTGTTACTTACGCTTAGCTGTGCCTACTGTGTGCAGTTGTTACAGTGGTTGGAGTGCCTACCTGACTCAGAAGTTCTGCACGAGGCCCTCGTCACTGTCGTGGCATCTGAGAACAGACTCCTAGGGCTCCATCTTGGCATAGTCCACGTAGGCGCAGTAGTAACACAGGTGTCCTGACATTAGATCCCAACAGCTTGCGCATGTGCAGTAGAGCCGAGCTATCTGATACAGGTCTTTCCGTTGCATATTGAGTAACCTTCCTTTGTTCTTGATCCCCTTATAGGCCTCAGGGGACCCCACTCCCCAGCACTCTTACACAGCCAGGAAGCAGCTTACATCCTGGGGCTGGATGGACCATGAAGCACTAAGAGGTCATTTCAGCAGCCTCCTACCCAGCTTGTTTCAGTTGGTGTGTTTGCCCATTGACACTTCACGTCTACTGCCTAGCCTGCCCCAGCCGCACTCCCACCCAGAGCAGGCCCTCAATCTTAAGGACCTCCCAAGTCACATGACTTCCTGCTCAGCTTTTTACTAAGCCCCTAGTTTCCCCTTAGCAGGATACACTGACTCTCCACTAGAGGGCTATTGACATTCTCCCACTTTGAACCTCCTTGCCTCTCTGTTGCCTCTCTCACCTCCTCTCTACTGCCTGACTCTCTAGTATACCTTTCTCCTCTTCACCTCCCAAAACTCAGCTTATAATACATTGTCTCTCCCCTCTTTTCCATTACCTGCCCACCTCCTTACTACCTTGGCCTGATCCCCTCACACCATCTCCACCCCCACACTACCCTTCCTCTGGTGGCCACTAGGAGTCACACCATTCCCCACTTTTTCAGCCTGCCACCCACCTCTTTATGGGACACCTTCACTGCCCCGCTAGGTTCCCCAAGCATTTCAAGGAGTCCCCTCCCAGGTTTCAAACCCAGTACCTCCTGCACCATAGCCCATCACCCTGCTACTGCTCCACAGTGACTCCCTCATTCCAGGGTGTCAGTATGTTCCCCTTATACTTAATCACTGGTGGATCTGAACTCAGTACAATGGGTGCTCCTGCCCACTTCTGCAGCCTGGTCCCCTTCTGCTACTGATGCTATCCGTTCCAATACTGTGCTCACCACCCCCCCAAAGTCCCACCTCCCTGCAGTGCCCCCTGGCCCTCACTCCAGTAGCTCCCATACCTTGGCCACACCTATTTGCCCCCCTCACCCACCAGCACATCTAAACCTGCCTCTGTCCTACCCAAGCTTCCCATCGCCCCCCCCTTCCTCGCTATTCCTACCCTACGCTCCCTTCCAATACCATGCTCCGGCTCAATGAACAACACCTGTACTTGCCCCCCAGAGTGATATAGACAATGCCTGACGCTGCTTAGAATTATCTTCATTCTTCTCATGCTATCTGGTAACATCCACTCCAACCCAGGCCCTGGCAATTTTAGCCTACCATGCCCCCCCCCCCCATCTCTGGACTTTGCATCTCATCTATGAATATATGCAGCATACTAAAGAAATCTGCTGCCCTACAGTGCTGGATCATGCAGCAGCAACCAGACATCCTTGCACTGGTTGAGATCTGGCTCTCCAAGTCCACCCCTGACTCTTTCATTTCCATGCCCGGGTACCATCTTTTCAAGGAGGACAGAATGGGCAAGCAAGGTGCTGGCTGCACAATGTATCTGTGCAATACTTTACTAGTCCAAGCCGTACCCCCACCAAAACTGGATCACGGCGCCCAAGCTAAGTCTCTAAAAGTCACCCCTGATCCTATGAAAGGTCCCCTTATCATCACGATGGCCTACATCCCACCACAGAAACAAACCCCTGCACTCCACTCCCTCATGGAATACATTGCCAGCCTTCCCCACAAGGCTGAGCACATCCTACTGGGTAACTTCAACATAAACTGGCTTGCCAGCCCTGCTGCTTCAGCCAAAGACACATCTGCAGCCCTAGACCTCTCTCAAGTGGTAACTCAGCCAACTAGATGCAACCCCTCTACTGGCATGCATATCCTGCTGGACATCATACTCTCCAACCGGCCTCATAAAATTATGGATATCTCGGTCCTACCAAACTCCTTCAGGTACCACTCCCCAGTAATCTTCTTGTGATCTGGTAGGCTACCTAAACAAATACCAAAAGTCACTGTCTGATGATGCCCCTGCCCAGGTAACATCTCAAATTTAAGCAACATTTTGCCCTCTGGGACTGGTCCCCAGTATACCATGCCACCAGCATTGATGATGTGCTTGACTACTTCTCCAACTCCTTCATCCTGGTCTGTGACACATTTGCCCCCCTCAAAAAGACCCACACGAAACAACACAACATGCCCTGGATTACTCCATCCCTCCTCCTACAACTCAGAAATGGACATAACCTATTGCACAGAGCCACTGATTCAGGTAAACCAGCTGATATGCAAGCAAACCGAGCCGAACGTAACAAGTGCACCTGGGCCATTCACAAGGCAAAAAGCTGCCAGCGGGGCACAGGACCCAAAGCAGCATGGATGCACAGCAGGAAGGTCATGTCAGATGAATCTAATCGATTTCTTTGACTGGGTGACCAAAGTAATAGACCAGGGAGGGGCTGTGGAAATGGCCTACCTAGACTTTAGCAAGGCATTTGACACAGTCCCCCACAAAAGATTACTAATCAAGTTAGCCAGCCTGGGAGTGGGTCCCAGGGTGGTAGCCTGGGTAGAAAACTGGCTGCACAACAGGACACAGAAGGTAATAGTGAATGGAACACATTGTGAAGAAAGTGGGGTTACTAGTCGAGTACCTCAGGGCTCAGTACTGGGTCCAGTCTTCTTTAATGTCTTTATAGGTGACATTGCAGAGGGTCTGGAAGGAAAGGTATGCCACTTTGAAGATGACACAAAGATCTGTAACAGAGTTAATACACAAGGGGGGGTAGAAAGGATGAGTAGGGACTTGGCAAGGTTGGAGGAATGGTCAGACATATGGCGACTTAGATTCAATGCAAAGAAGTGCAAAGTAATTCACCAGGGAAATAAAAATTCAGGAGAAGAGTACACAATAGCAGAGGAGGTACTAACGACAACAATAATGGAAAGGGATCTGGGTGTAGTCATATCAGATGACCTAAAGGTGGGTAAGCAATGTGAGAAGTCAGTAAGGAGAGCCAGGGGAATACTGGGATGCATAGGGAGGGGCATCACAAGTAGAAAAAGGGAAGTGGTTATCCCTCTGTACAGACAGTTGGTGAGACCCCAACTGGAGTACTGCATGCAGTTTTGGAGACCTAATCTACACAAGGACATAGGCAGGATGGAGGCAGTCCAGATGAGGGCAACTAAAATAGTGCAGGGTCTACATCAGAAACCATATGAAGAGAGAGAGACTGAGAGAACTTAATATGTATACCCTTGATGAAAGGAGGGACAGGGGGGACATGATAGAAACTTTTAAGTACCTCAAGGGAATCAGCAAAGTCCAGGAGGGTAGCATCTTTCAGAAAAAGAGATATGTAAGAACAAGGGGACACAATTTAAAGTTAGAGGGGGGACGGCTCAGAGGTAATGTAAGGAAATTCTTTTTCACGGAGAGAGTGGTAGACGCATGGAACCGCCTTCCTGGAGAGGTTGTGGGGTCTAAAACAGTGAGGGAATTCAAACATGCATGGGACAGACATAAGGCAATTATAGTGGGGGGTTGCAGGAAGTAGGCAGTTGGTTAACTAGAATCTGCAGCATATCCAATAGGTAGGGAAATGGGCAGGCTGGGTGGGCCAAGTGGTCCTTATCTGCCGTCAAACTCTGTGTTTCTATGTTTGAATACTACAGATCTACCCTAACAGCCTCCTAGGGGTCATCCCATAAATTTTGGGATGATATAAAAATACTTAATGGCAAATCCCAGACCCCCCCCCCAGCTCACTATAAATGGCACCATCACCCCTGACCCAAAGAGCATAGCAGATAGTCTCAACACTACCTTTACCAATCTAAGCTCAGTGCTCCACAGCAACTTCTTTGACCCAATAACCATCTCTAAGCCACCCACTCCCTCTTACCCCTATTTCTACCTTCGGACAATCACTCCCCAAGAAGCCAAACCATATCTTGCCAAAGCCCTCAATGGGTCCAGTCCCCTAAATGATCCCTTGGATATAAGGCTCTTCCGCCTGGTCCTGGATGTGCTGTTCCTCCCTCTTACTGGCCTACTAAACCACTCCCTCTGCCTCAGGTAGTTCCTCAGTGCCTGGAAGACCACAGTAATAACACCCATTCACAAAGGAGGGGACAATTTATCCCCTTGAAACTAATGGCCAATTTCCATTCCCCTCCTCCCCAAAGCCCTGGAAAAGGTAGTGGCAGACCAACTGGCCAAGTACCTCAAAACCCATGACCGGCTCTGCAAGGAGCAGCATGGTTTCTGCTCAGGCCACAGCACCACCACAGCTCTCCTTGAATTTTTCAATTTCCTCCACACTGCACTCGACAAGGGTCATCTGGGCAGGAGCAGTGTTCATCGTCCTCTTGAAGGCCTTTGGTATAGTCAGTCACTCCCTCCTGCTTGACTCCCTCCTGCAAGTGGGTATCTCCAAAGGCCCTCTGGCCTGGTTCACGAGCTACCTATCCTCAAGGACACAATGTGTGAAGATCAACATGGCAGTCTCCAGTACCTACCACATCCACTCAGGAGCCCCCCAGGGTTCCATCCTGGGACTGCTACTTTTCAGTCTGTTCCTCAATGCACTACCAAACTTATGTGCAGGCAAGGTTCTATTCTATGCAGACAACAACGTCCTCTGTGCCTCCCACGCCAGCCCCACCATTCTGCAGGCCTCACTCCAGCACTCTTTCAATCAGATCGAATGCTGGTTCATGGATGACAGACTGATCATGAACCTAAAAAATACCAAGACCATGATATTTGCCCACCACCAAAGTAAATTTAAAAACACCCCCTGCAGATCCTCTCAAGCTCCTTCCATCCCCTTGAACAGATCACCTCTTATAAATACCTGGGCATAACCTTTGACCCAACTCTCACCTTCCACGTTCACATAAATGCACTCACATCCGTGACTAACCCACGTATCAGCCTCCTCTACAACCACAAAGACTGCTTGCCACTTGAAGCTCTACGGCTAGCCATAATCTCATCTGTCCTGTCCCTAATTGATTATGGCCTGCTGATCAATGCAGCTGCGGAAACCACTGCCCTCAGCAAGATAAAAGTGTCCATCAGTAAAGCATGCAGGCTCCTGTCAGGTGCTGACTGGCTAACACACAACTGCACCCTCTACTCCCTCACGTAAATACTCAACTTCAAGGAAAGGATTCAATATCAGTCCTGTCTCATGGCCAAAGAGACCTTTCTCAGACTAACACTGCCTGGAGTTGTGTCTTCCCTCCACCACTCAACCCCCACTACCTCCATTCACAACGCTGATAAATCCTCTCTAGCGGTCCCAAGGGTGAGGACCTCCCTAGCCCAGAGGACCTTCTCCTACAGAGCCCCATCCTGGTTCAACTCCCTCCCTGTGACTGTCACCAATCTACCTAAAATTGGTGCATTCAAAGTCACCCTCAGGAACCACTTACTCACAACCCGCTCCTGTAGGTGCCCCCGGCAATGAGCCGGCAGTCACTTGGCCACCATCCAGCCCAAAATCTGTGTATGAACAGGTTAAATCCAGTGACAAACTCTTACTACTAGGCTGCCTCTGAAATTGTTTTTGCAGTAATATGTCTGCTGCAATGTAAATAACTGTTTAGCTAATCCTTGTATAGGCTAACACACAGGCTCACCGTCTCCTCTGTACTTATTGTTTTCCACTCTTATCAGTTGTAGTGTGATTGTAATAACTCATGAAATATGTTGCATCATCCATGCCTCCCTTTCCAAGCTAATTCTTTTGTATCTAGATGTATGTATTTCTACATGTATGTCTTATTATGTATTATGATGTGGAGCCTTTCGAAATGAGTCCATGACTCAAAGCATTGTAATTCCTATATCTACAAATAAATAAATAAATAATCACCAATACAGAGAATTCAATAGAATAAGTAAAACTTAGGTTACCAGCAATAAATGGGAGTCAATAAGCTGAAAAACACATTTAGCACCATTGGCAATTAAAACATGAAAGTGAGATTGGCAGTTAAACCAGGCAATGCGAATTCTAATATCAGGCTTATTTCTCTAAATACTTATTACTGTACTCTAAAACTTGCAAAGACTTATCACTCTGTCATTTACGATACTCAAAGATTGATGGATATTTACCACCCTAGCATGTATGATAATCACTTGTTATTCTAAAGTTGGCTAGTACTTATCATTCTTAACATTTACGTTAATTACTTGTTACTCAAAGATTGGCAAATATTTATCACTGATTTTTAGGACACCTCCCCAAAGCCCACAGAAAAATAGAAAAAGGGCTAACACTTACTGTTACTGGCCCGGTTAACAAAAGGCTACGTCTAGTGGCTACAGGTAGTTACTAGTCCTGAGAAGGGGTTTTGTGAGGAATCAGACCCTTTCTGGGATCCTGGACCAATGGGCAACTGGCAAGGTATGGGGTAATTTTGTTAGCCCACCTGTGCACTAGAATTATGGCACCTTAGTTACTGGTACCCCATACACTGTACTGCCTCCCAGTGACTCCCTTTACATTTGCTATGGCTCTTCCTCCAGGGACCGATTGTCCTAGTTTTGTAAAAGCATACAAGCATTTGTAGATGTGGTTTGCCACTTAGCTGACCTGCTAACCAACTCTGCCCTGCTCCTCCGCTAGTGGATCTGTTAACTGAGTGCCCTTGGCTACTCACCACTAGCTGACCTGCTAGCCAAGTGTCCTTGGCTCCTCATCTCTAGCTGATCTGCTTGCTGAGTGTCCTTGCCTCCTCACTGCTAGTGTATCTGTTAGCCAAGTCTAACTTCTCCAAGGGTTCTGGTGACAGGCCTCCTTTCACTGCTGTTCAACCTATCAACTAGCCTTGTCTGGGGCCCACCTCTGCTAGGCTAGTACCTCCACCACTGACTGACCTTTCAGCCTAGTCCACTGTGCTGAAACAGGGGTGGGGGGTGTCTAATGGCAGGTCACACCCCCTTGCTGCTGGTTGACTTACTGAATCACAAATGTTGAGCACACACCACCTCTAATGTATAACAGAAGACATCTTGCTCCAGGGTATATTTAAAACAATTATCCTTTTTAAAAGGCCTCTGAACAGGATCCAAAATGCATCAGCCAGGTGTTATGGACAGTTGTCCTAACTGTCTAAAATAGAGATATTTTTAAACTTATCCTGGAGCGAGACATCTTCTGTTATACATCAGAGGTGGTGAGTGCTCAACATTTGTGATTTGAAAGTGATTTCTTCCTGTTGATGCACCCCCAGCCCTGTGCAAAGCTGTTTACCCCAGGGTACTGCTGGTTGACTCACCAACTGAATCTCCAAATGTACGTGGGTACCCAGCAGGAGGTTGCACACCCTTCTGCCACTAGTCTACCTGCTATGTGAGTTCATCTGAAGGCCCCTGGTGACAGGCCATGCTCCTTCTAGCAATAGATTACTTACTAGTCAATCCCAGGGACAATCAACTACACAGGTTTGGAGAAAACTACCTGACAGCACCATCCCCCTTGGGCTGCTGATCTAATCAACTGTCTTGCCAAGCTATATAGATCTTGAGGCCTTTAAAGGGCTGCCAGGCAGGCAGGGCTCTCCCATGGGAGGATTCTCCTGGCTGCTTCTGCAAGTCCCTCGAATGGCTTCTCCCTGGGGTATCTTTTTAAGGTGCTACTTGTCTGCAGCTCTTCTGCCTCTCTTGGGAACTCATCCTCAAACTCAGCTTTTGGGCCACACGACCCTCCACCGGCATAGCAGTGGCTTGGGACTCCAGCTGCCCAGCCGTATACCTCCTGGCCACTCCTGGGATCCAGAAAGCCAGATTTTACCCTTGATTTGGGCCACATGACCCTCCACCTGCACGGCCGCGGCTCGGGACTCCAGCCGCCCAGCCGTACACCTCCTGGCCACTGCCGGGATCCAGAAAGCCAGGTAAGATTGCCAGACTAGTTGGGGTAGCGGAATGCTGTCTCCATTGGCCCATCACTCACTGTACTGCACCCTGATTGGATGCTTTCTTTCCTCCTACTTTGTGATTGGCTCACTGTGCCTGCTGAAACTTTTCTTATCTCGGGGCTATTGAGCCAATTGATTTCAAGTAGAAGCAGCCAAAATGTTGGCCCGCTCTGATTCTGGGACTGTTTTTTTTTTTTAGCTATTGCCCGCCTTAAGCTAATAGTAATATCTCTACACTCTTGTATCAGTCATTTCTGAGAAAATTGTTTAAAGTTAAGAAAAAAAAAAGTAGTTTTCTGCTCTCCTGTGCCTTCTGTGCCCTGACTTTTTTCCTCTGGGCTTGAACCGCCCCTCTCCCTCTCCCTCTCACGTTACCTCCCTCTCTGCTAACTTTCTGCCCTTTCTCCTGTTCTCACCTTCCCCCTGTGGTGCCAAGGCTAGTCTTTTGTTTCCTGAACAACTTGCCTCTGGCCGTCACCCCTCCCCCAACCCTGCTCTAACTCTGTCTGCCATCTCCGGCATTTCAGCTCCCCACCCCTGATTAAGTTCCCATGTCACCTCTTGTTGCTTGAGCTCCCCTTCCACAGCTAACCCATTTATCTTCTCCCCTTTTCCAGAGTTTGCCCTTGATTCGGGCCACAATACCCTCCACCAGCACGGCCACGGCTTGGGACTCCAGCCACCCAGCCATACACCTCCTGGCTGCTCCCGGGATCCAGAAAGCCAGGTAAGATTGCCAGACTAGCCGGGATAGCTGAGAGCTGAAATTTTATTCCCGCCCCCTTCCCTACCTCGCACCTTAATTAAACCTTATCCACACCCCCTTTGAGGCCCATCCTTTTTGCTTTTACGCTATTGGATACCTCTCTTGGTCTTCCTCTCTATTCTTCCTAACTAGCCCTCTCTCAGGTTTAACCCTTGTCACATTGTGACACTGTGCTGCCTGGCCTTTACCCTTGCAGTGACTCTGCCTCTCATTATTCCACTTACTCCTCCTGCTCACCATCCTTAATTTTCTAGCTTTGCCTGCCTGTCTATACGCCCGCTTTTCTCTTACCGCCTTGCTATTATCTCACCATGTGCTCTTTCTGCTTTCTTCTTGCCTTTTTCTTCCTTGTTTGTCTCCTTCCCCTACTCCACTCCCCCAGAGCCTGTTTTCCCTCTCCCCTCTGCTGTTACCAATTTGAAACAACATTTCAACACCTAGGTACTCTGCACCTTGGGCCCAGCCCACTGCCCAGGGTCCACCCTACCTCTAGGGAACTGTATTTTCCTACTGTTGGACTATGTGTACCCCCATCATTTCTTTCTACTTTAACCCTGACCCTTTGCTTTCACTCCATGGCACGTTCTTGCACGTCAAGCAAATGAAAGCGCTCCCTCAGGGAATTATGTTTGAGCACCCTGAGGCTTGAGCTCCTACTCCTACTGTTGTCAGGAAATGTGCATCCAAACCCTGGCCCAATCTTCACTAAGGCCTCCAACCAGAACAAACCCTCAGGTGCCTCAAAATCATATTAATTAACATCTGCAGCCTCCTTCCCAAAATTGATGCCCTGCAGGTCTTTACCAGCCAACATTGCCTGGACATCCTGGCAGTTGTCAAAACCTGGCTTACACCATCGGTACCTGACCAGGCAATCAGCCTTCCTGGCTACAATGTCTTTAGGCTTGATTGTATGTCTAAAAGAGGCGGTGGTTGCGCTGTATACCTAAAAGATGCAATCTTGAGGCACCCCATCAATACTTCTCTCCAGCCTACTACTGCTCAGAATCTTCCCATCAGAATCCTCCTAGGTGCCCAAAACAAAGCCCTCACAGTTGCTACTATCTACATTCCTCCTAAAGAACAAGGAAATGGGCTAACTGCAGTACTGGACTTCATCAGGTAGCTTCCACTGGATACTGAATCTATTCTCCTAGGAGACTTCAATGTAAACTGGCCCACAGCACAAGCAGGGGCACATAGGGACTCCGTTGCTGTGGCCAACCTCACCCAGATGGTTGACTCACCAACCAGAAAAAAATTACAAGACCGGCACCAGCACCCTCCTGGACTGGCTCCTTGCCAGTCACCCCTCACGGATCTCAAACACTTCCATCCTTTCTGACTCTCTCAGCAAGCACTCCCCTGTCAGCTGTATTTGGTCAAATAAATTCACTAAACCACCCCTAAAAACCATCACCAGCAGAGTTCTACCTCGTGGTCATTTACCGTGTCTCAAATCCCACCTCCTTCTTCAAGACTGGTCCCCAATCTTAAAAGTGACTAATGTGAATACTGCCCTGGACCACTTCATAAAAATCTTCACTCAGGCCTGTGACATGCCGCTGTAATAAAGTGAAAAGTTAAAGCACTCTGTAACCCTTGGCTCACAGGAGACCTCTTTAAGCAACTAAAAACAATGGACTACCTCTGGGAGCTGGCCAAAAGCTCTAGTAGACAAAATGACATCTTAAACTACAAACGTGCCCGGAATGACTGCACCAAATCTATCCCGCAAATGAAATCAGCGTATTTTAAGAATGCCCTTGTGAACTCCTGGGGTATTGGAAGAGACTTCTGGAAAAACATAAAAGAAGTCACTGGGACACAGTCCAAATCTCCCCCATCCATGCTCAACATAAATGGAGTTACTACACTTGACCCTAAAATCATTGCGAACATTTTCAATATAGCTTTCACCCTCCTCAGCTCTGTTCTACCCCCTGATTTCTTTAATAAAGATGATGTTCCTATTTCCCCAACAACCACTACCTCAAATAATCGACCGCATTTCTAATTTAAAGCAGTCAAGACTTACCAGGTCCACAAGTATATTATCAAAGCCATTAGTAAGTCCAGATCCAGCAATGACTCCCTCGACCTCAAACTCCTATTCCTCACCCTAGAAGAGGTACTCGGACCTTTGACCAGGATTTTTAACCTCTCTCTCAGCCTTAGCCAGTTCCCAGACAAGTGGAAATCTGCCGCTGTCACCCCATCCACAAAAGTGGTGACAAAACTGCCCATGAGAATTTCAGACCAATCTCCATCCTGCCGCCCATCTCCAAGGTGCTGGAATGAATTATCTCTGACCAACTTACAGACTTTCTGGATAAGCACAACATCCTGTGCAAGTAACAACACAGGTTCAGAAAAGGACCCAGCACCTCCTCGGCACTACTCAAATTCACCGGCACCATCCATAACTCACTGGACAATGGTCAACAAACTGGCTCCATTTTCACCGATTTAACAAAAGCCTTTGACACCATTAACCATTGCCTCTTGCTGATCCAACTCCAAAATACTGGGCTCTTACTTGACTCCATTAGCTGGTTCAAAAGCTACCTAGACAATCAGATCCAAAGAGTAAGAATTGCTGATACTCTTTTCGATGCCAGACCTGTCTGCTCGGGTGTCCCCCAGGGTTCTATCCTGGGACCCATCCTCTTTAGCATGTTCCTAAACTCACTACCGTATTCCTGCACTGAACAAATCATACTCTACACTGATGATGCAGTAATCCTAGCCTCACACAATGACCCTATTGCAAGAAAAACTCCAACAAGGTTTCTCATCAGTTGAGACCTGGTTCCTAAATCATAAACTGATCCTCAAACAGAAAAAAGCCAAGTCCATGATTTTTAGCAGCCCCCACAACAAAAACAAGCAGTACCACTTTTCCATCAAAACCAAGCAAGGAGTCACTCTCGAACAAAAACAATCCTTCAAGTACCTTGGTATCACCCTTGACTCCCATCTCTCCTATGCTGCCCTCATTAATAACGTTGTGAAGGCTGCTAATACCTGGTTGGGCCTACTGTTCCAGCACAGGAAACACCTAACCTCTGAAGCATTGTTAGTCACCGTCCAAAGCTCTATCGTAAGCATTATTGATAATGGACTTATCATTTATGGCTCTGCCACTGTCACTTCTCTCAAACAAGTAACTATCTCCCTAAATAAAGCTTGTCGACTCATCACAGTATCCCACCGTCTTACTCACACATGTGACCTCTACTCTCAAACTGGGTGACTGCAACTCGACAGTCGAATAAAATACCAAACCTGCATCACAGCCAAGAAAATAATGATGGGTCTTGCTCCTCCTGGAGTCTGTGCTCTCCTTACACCCAGATACAGCAGTGTCAATACAAGAAGGTCCAAACCTCACTTTCTGCAAATCCCCCGGTGTCGCACAACCCAAGAACAAAGTTTATTTGCCTACAGGGCACCCAATTGGCTAAATTCCCTTTGTAGCGACATCACCACTGCACCCACACTTGGTGTCTTCAAGTCTAGGCTTCACCTCACCCTGCTTGCGTCCAGCTCCTGTGACTGCTTGTCCAAGTAGTACCCACATCCTGCTGCCCTTGCCTCCGCAGCAGCACTTTCTACCAACACTGCCCCATTTTTTTGGCACTTACACCTGTCTGTCCATATCAAGGCCCCCAGGCTGCCCTGCCTTCCATCCCCTGCTTCACCCTCCCTTCTTCTTTCTTCTTGGCCCCTCCTTTCCCCCGCCTCCCCCTCTTACTCCCCCACTCTTCCAGCTCCTCCTACCGCCTCTTTTCCTCTGCCACCACCTTACACTCTACAATCTTCTCTTCCCCCTCACCCAAACCCCAGTCCTACCTCTGTCCCTATTCCCCACTCTCCTTTGTGCCATGACATTGCACATCTTGTTAGTCAAATGTTAATGCTCGTTAGCTGTTTACACATACTGTATGCTGAACTCACTGATGTGGAACCTTTGTAAAAGAGCCTCAGCTCAAAGGTATTGTTGTAATCCTAGACTGAATTAAATAAACCCTCCTAGCAGCCTTCTTTTATGCTACTGGGAGGGCACATGTGGTTGCCTTGGGTGGCTCCCATACCGACTGGGGAAGGAACAAATTGCTCAACGAATGATTCCTGTTGAAGCTAGATAATAACTATCTTGCTAGGATTGCTTGTAATGTAGCAGGTGCAGACATGAATGATGGAAGTGTAACTGTCCTGCTGATTCTAATTCGAGTAGATAATCCACAATCTTCCCAGCTCTATTGATTGGTTCCAAGGTTCATAGCTGAGTACAAGTTCAGTAGGCCAAAACATTTTAATGAACTCACCACCTTTTGCTCCTAAATGAGGTAGGCCTGTTTTATATCTCCCATATAGTTATCTAGTCAATTTGTGAAAGTTGACATATTGTTACTCTCAACTAGGTGATGTGGCAAGGTATTCCAAATACTAATTATTCTCTGAGTGTCTAATTTGCTTCTTTAATTTGTTACATTTATATCTCCCATTAGTTTGTGTTCATGAGACCTAGTTTCTTTATTAGCTTTCTGCTCCACTAGTCCTATTATTGCATTACAGATTTATCCTGGATGGCTTTGTATGTTAAACAATGATCACCTCTGATTCGTCTATATTTAATGGAGTATAATCCTAGATTATATATATTTAGCACCTATAATAGACTAGAAACTAATTCAGGTGTTTGCAGAATATGAAAAATATATAACTCGTAAATGGAAGAACAAAATAAATTACTTGCTGTTTTCCCCTTAGAATTATCTGGTCTACCTATTGGGATTGTTTTCATAGCACAGTGGAGCCTCTTGTACAGAATATACAGTACTTTAATTTACACACCATGCCATTTTTTCTCTCAGTATGTATAATGAGCATGTGCTGTACTGAGCAGTTTACAGACCACTGGTGTCTGGAATGCAGATTTTATATTTACTAGGGAAAAAAATAACTCATTACTGTTTTAAAACACAAATACGTTTCAGTCTTGACAAGGGATGTGTCAGTATACTGTACATTTTAGGCAGTTTTTCCTTTATGCTAGCCCTTCCTCCTTTCTCCCACTATTCTGATTCTGTTTTGTTAGTCATTGGCCTTAGTTCTTACTAAAAATAATTTTTAATAGTTTAACTTTAAATATATATTGAAGGACTCATTTTCTGCACTTGAAGTGGTTATTTTTTTTTAAACACAGGAAATCTGTCTTTTGAAAAATTAAAATCATTAAATACCCTCCAGCGCCCCTCCAGTTCCCCGAACCTTGACCACTGGGAACATGTCCCATGCCCACCTAATTCTACTTGCCCTCCGGGCCACTATTCCCCTTTGCTACACCCCTGGAGCTTGCTACTGCTTCCATCATCTTAGTCTCAAATTCGACTTTGTCCACTTCCACAGATGTATGCTGCACTCTCTGGCATACCTCCCCACCTCCCACGATACTCGATTTGCTAATTACTAACACACACGAGTGAAGGCCACAATCCATGTCACCCACCACCCCTCTCGTGCTTCTTACTGCACCCCACAGGGACCAGAACCATCTGCTGTCCCTGCCCACAAGTACGAAACGCTCCTGTAAGCTCACCATCAGATACCTGCAACTGTGTACCCTGAAACTACTGCTCCTCCTACTGCTCTTCTCTGGCAACATCCACCCAAACCCTGGCCCCATAGCCCAAGGATCGAATAATCATATTAATCACACTGGAACACTTCCATAGCCTCTCAATATCTGCAGCCTTCTCCAAAGCTCGATGCCCTGAAAATCTTCTTGTGCCAGTACAAGCCAGACATCATTGCTATAGTTGAAAGTCAGCTATCACCAAAGTCTCTGACTCTGCAATCACATTAGAAGGCTACAATGTTTTTCGACTAAATCGAAAACAAAAAGAGGAGGGGGATGCGCCATCTACCTTCGAGAGACGCTCACGGGTTATACTCTAAACACCCCTCAAACATACACATCTGCTCATATCCTCCCCATTCGCAGCATCTTAGAAGCGCATGGAAAAGCCATCACTGTTGCTGCAGTATACATCCCACCAAAACTACACTTAAAAGGCCGCAATGCCACCCTGGTCTTTGCACGTACACAACCCTTGGGCTCTGAGCTAATCTTACTTGGTGACTTCAACATTAACTGGCTCACCCCTGATGCGGGGAACTATAAGGATGCCCTTGACTTTGTCAATCTCATGCAACTGGTCACCACCCCAACCCTCCACAACTACAAAACAGGCATCGCCTCTCTCCTGAACTGGGTCCTAACCAGCCACCCCACCTGGATCTCCAATATCTCTGTTCTCCCTGATTCTCTTAGTGACCACTCCCCTGTAATCTGTGAATGGTCCAAACAAATTCTACAAATCACCACTATCCATCACCACCAGCAGAACCATTCCCAGAGGAAAACCGAAACTACTAAAATCTCTCCTTAAGCAACAAGACTGGTCTCCCATTTACAATACAACCGATGTGAACTCAGCCCTCCATTTCTTTATCTACACCTTCAACACAGCCTGTGACTCGTACGCCCCCTTAAAAAAGCACAAAGTTAAAAACCTCTCCAATCATTGGCTAACCGCCTATCTAATCACACAACTAAAAGCAAGGGACCGCCTCTGGCTCCTGGCTCGAGAGTCTGGCACGCAGACCAACATTCAAAACTACATGCATGTACCCGATCAGTCCAGCTTCACAAAAGCACCTACTACAAAGAAGCACTCACCAACACATGAGGAAATGGGAAAGCATTCTGGACAAATATTAAAGAAATCTCTGGAAAACAGCCAAAAACCACCCCTACTATGCTACTCACGGATGGGTCTATTACCCTCAATCCTGCCACCATTTCCAGTACCTTCAACCCGGCCTTCACAGACCTCAGTAATGTTCTCCCCCTGACTTCTTCAATAATGACTGCTCCCCCTCTCAGCCTACCACCACTACCACACCTCACCCCTGCCTGCCCCCTTCTACTTTAAAGCAATCAAATTGCACAAAGCTCGGAAATACGTCACAAATGCTATCACTAAAACAAGACACAGTGGGGATATTCTTGACCTAAAGCTGCTGTACCTCACCCTTGATGAAGTGGTTAGTCCTCTTACCAAGATCTTCAATCTCTCCCTCAGCCTCAGCTAGTTCCCAGACAAATGGAAATCTGCCACCATTACTCCAGTACATAAATCAGGTGACCTGACCAATCCTGGTAACTACCAACCAATCTCCATTCTGACGCCGCTATCCAAGGCCATCGAGTGCATAGCTACTGACTAGCTCACTGATTACCTGGATAAACACAATATCCTTTGCTCACAACAACATGGCTTCAGAAAAGGACACTGCACCACAACAGCACTCCTGGAATTCACTGGAGCCATCCACAGTGCACTGGATAATGGACATCTAACTGGGTCAGTCTTTATAGACCTAACCAAGGCCTTTGGTACCGTTCACCACCACCTACTCCGTGAACAACTCACAAATGCAGGGCTCTCCCCAACTCCTCTGCCTGGTTCAAAAGTTACCTGGAGAACAGATCGCAAAGAGTGAAAATTGCAGGTGTCCTCTCTGAAACATGACCTGTCCACTCTGGAGTCCCCAGGGTTCCATTCTGGGGCCCTTCTATTTAGTCTGTTTTAAATAACCTCCCCAATCATGCCCGGAACATCTCATTCTCTATGCTGATGATGCCGTTATCCTTGCCACCCACAAGGACCCACTACCCCTACAGAGCAAACTCTAACTTGGCTTCACCTCCGTGGAGCACTGGTTCAGCAAACAAAAAACTCATCATTAACTACAAAAAAAAACAAATCCATGCTCTTCTGTAACTCTCACAATAGGAACAGGAAACATCCACTAACCATTGCAAACCACCTTGGAGTAACCATTGAAGAAGTTCACTCCTTTAAATACCTGGGGATCACTCTGGACAAAAACCTGGCCTATGGAGCCCATATTGACTACATAACCAAGGAGGCTAACCTGTGTCTAGGCCTCCTCTACAGATATAGGGCACATCTTACCCCTGAAGCTCTAAGGATCGCTGTCCAAATCTCTGTCGTCTCTATTATTGATTATGACCTTATTATTTATGGCTCTGCCACCTCAACAGCCCTCAGGCGCATCTCAACTGCCCTAAACAAAGCCTGTCATCTTCTAACTGGCGCCCACCGCCTAACCCACACCTGTGACCTCCACACCCAAACTGGTTGGCTACATCTATCAAACCATATAAAATAACAAACCTGCATCATGGCCAAGAAGATAACCTTGGGTCTTGCCCCACTGGGCATCCTAGCCCTCCTCAGTCCATATAGTAACCCCCGCTACACAAGGGGATCTGATTTTCAACTCCTTCTGACCCCATGCTGCAGAATATCTATGGGCCAATGCTCATTTGACTTCAGAGCACTGAACTGGTTAAATAATCTCAACAATGAAATCTCCTCTGTCACCATGCTTGGCACTTTCAAATCCAAGCTCCGCCGCTCTCTCTCTGCATCCAGTACCTGTGACTGCCACACCTAACCAGCAACTCATGCTACTATCTCAATACTGCCTAACCGCCCAACCTAGCACTTTACCTCCCCTGTCCCTGACTTCCTCCTCCACTCATTCCCCCCACCCCTACCTCCCCCCTTACCATACCACCTCTGCTCTTCTCCATGTTTCCTCGACAATGCCTCTGGCAGCTCATATCTCCTGTCCAATCCTTGTCTTGTAATGTTGTAGCATCCCTTTTTTTGCCCTAGACCGATGACTATCCTGTGTCCACCTTCGCTCTACTTGTGTATCTGCTGTTTTACCTTGCATAACCATGTATGATGTAGCAATCCCACCCACTTTTCTCCCTTGAACAATGCATACCAATATTGTTTTCCTCTTCCTCTATACGTTGATGTACCAACATTATCCTGTACATTCTAACTTCAGATTGCTGTATCTCTGTATTATCTTGTACTGCCTCAATTTGTTGTACTGTTTTCAAACTGACGTGGAACCTTTGTAAAAGAGCCTTTGACTCAAAGGTATTTGTAATCCTAGAACAAAATAAATAAATAAATACCTTTGTATGTGACGATTGGAACTGCTTCTGTTGAATGTATTAAGGCTAGAAAAATTTTAAATGATACTGTGACAGTATGCTACTGTGATGCAATATGACTTGCATGGCTATAGATACTCTGATTGTGTTATTGTGTTTCTATATGACTTGCATGGTTATGGATACCTTAATTGTGCATTGTTGTGTACCTACTTGATTTGTATGGCTATTGGAAACTTGACTGTATATTATTGTGTTACTAGAAGCATAGAATTTGTGGGCAGATATGGACCACTTGACCAACCTAGTCTGCCCTTATTTTCCTGCTTATTCTGGCACAACAGATTCTACTTGGTCTCCGCACCCCCACCCCCGATATCAGTTTTCCTTTATAACTATCCCATTCATGTTTGAAGCTCACCACTGTTTTCACCCGCCCCACCCCTGGTGGAAAATTGTTCCAGGCATCCACCACCGTCTCAGTGAAGAAATACATTTTCACATCCCTACTAAATGCCCCCCTTTCAGCTTCATTTCATGAACACTTTTTCCTTTTCAACTTCTTTTATGAAAAGTGTTTCCTTCCTGTACCTTATTCACCCCCATGATGGATTTAAAGATTTCTATCATGCCTCCCTCTCTTCCAGGGTGTACATGTTTTGATCCCTCAGATTCTCTTCATAGGACATTTGGTGCAGCCCCTGCACCATTTTTGATACTGCTCTTTCGATGGCCTCTACCCTGTCAATGTTTTTTCTCAGATGTGGTCTCCAGAACTGGACATAATAGTTCAGCTGTGGTCTCAGCAATGACCAATGCAGTGGCAATTCCAGCTGTCTTTCATCTGCTGGTGATACCCCTCCCTATGCACCCCAGCCATGCACTTGCTTTCCCTACTGCTTTGCTGCATTGCCTTGCCACCTTAAGGTCCTCCGTTAAGATTACCCCAGGAAGTGTTGTGGGAAACTGAGAAATTTCTTTACATGAAATATTTCATGAAATTCAAGCATTTTAAGAAATATTTTTTAAGGTGCAAAATTTCAGCTGAAATGATGACATTTCACCCTAAAATGTTGAACTCTGCTCATGGAATGGCAAAATTGTCTCTCGCGGCAACATTTTACCATTTTCAGGTGAAATTTCAAATTTTGTGGTAGAAATTCTGCAAGTTCACACCCTGCAAAATATTTTGAAGAACATTGGAATTTTGCAAAATATTTTGTGTGGCGAAATTGCCGATTTCACTGCAGTTTCGCTGGCAAAATTTTATTTTGCAACATCTCCACCTCTAGGTTCCTTTCCTGTTTAGTGACCATCAATTCTTACTCTTCTATTCTATACTCTGTCTCTAGATTTCTGCATCCTAGGTGCATGATTTTTCACTTTTCTGCACTGAAAACCAGCTATCATACCCTTGACTATTCGTCAAGCTTTTTCAGGTCTCTATTAATTCTCTCTACCTCCCCCAGAATTTCCACCCTATTGAAGATCTTGGTGTTATCTTCAATGAAGCACATCTTCCATTTCAGTTCTTCTGCAATGTCACCTATAATGAAATTAAAGAGGACTGGACCAAGTACTGAGGCCTGAGGAACCCTGCTGGTCATTTCCTTCCCCAAGTGAGTGCCATTAACCATTACCCTCTTTCACTTAACTGTCTGCCAAATTCATACCCAGTGCACCACCTTGGTTCCCACCCCAAGTTTTCCAGTTGTTTATGCACCTCCTATGTGGCATGATGTCAAAGGCCTTGCTGAAGTCTAAGTAGGCCACATCCACCACTTGTCCCTGACCTATTTCTCTGGTCATCCAGTCAAAGAAATCTTTCAGGTTTGTCTGACATGATCTTCCCATGAATCAGTGCTTTCCTGTGTCCTGTAATCCACCAGTTGCAAGGTAATCTACCAGTCTTCCATTTAGAAGTGACTCAGTTTGTTTCCTCCACATATGTCAGACTGAATGGCCTGTAGTTACCAGCCTCTTCTCTGATGCCACTTTTATGGAGCGAATTACATCTGCCCTTATAGGACTGTTAGAGGTGCAACCAGTACCTCTCTGAGCTCCTTCAATACCCTTGGATGTACCACATCCAGCCCCATAACCCTTGTCTCAAATTCATGAGTTACTTCAAAACTCTTTCCTCTTTGAATGGACTTCTGTCTACTTTCCCATCCCTGATCCAGTGGTTCTGTACTCTTATATGTGGCCCATCCCTTCCTCTTCCACAGTGAGGACAGAATTTGTTCAAGATATCTGCTTTTCCTCATCATCCTTTGCACAGTCTCCCTCTGTACACTGCAGCCACATAATTCCTTCTCTTTTCTTTTCTTTTTCACTTTGAGTATACCTAAAAAGACTTTGTCCCCCTTTGTTATCCCCGGCTATTCTTTTCTCAGATTGTGTATTAGCGTGACTCACTGCCTCCCCTGCTTCCCTCTGTTTTTGCTGATACACCTCTCTATCCTTTTCCCTCTGTGTCTCATTGCATCCTGAATGCTGCCCTTTTTGCCCTTATTCCTGCCACCATCTCCTTTGAGAACCATATTGGTCTCTTTTTCTTCCTACTTTTCACCATCTATTTTGCACTGACATTTGTTGCCTTTACTATTCCATCCCTTAATCTGCCCCACGTACCCTCTACCCCATCAGGTAATCTCAACCTGTCAGGTCATTTTTGAGTCATTCACCCATTTTTATAAAATCTGCCATCCTGAAACCCAGGACCCTCTTCTTTGTGTGATTTGCCCTGACTGCCAACCTAATGTTAAACCACAACTGAATCCAAGTATTCCGTCACACAGTGGGAACCAGCATAAGACTTCTACAGGACAAAATGCAGGATTCAAAGCAAATGCTCATTTATTGTGAATCCAGATGGCATTACAACCTGTCTTGTGCCACCTAAGCCTAAGCAAATGTTAAACATAACTGTCTGGTGATCACTGGTTCATTGGTGACATCCCACTCTGACTTCTGCTACACTGTCCCTGTTCATAAGCACCAGATCCAATATTGCCCCATCACAAGTGTGTTCCTTGACTAGCTGCCACAGAAACGCCCACTCAGGGAGTCTAAGATGACCCTGCTTCTAGCCATGGCAACAGCTGGAAGAGTCCAATCAATATATGGTAAATTACAGCCTATCAGCAGTACTGCCCCTTATCTGCCATCTTGCTATTGGCGTCCCTCATTTCCTTATGTAGATCCTCCACCTGTGTTGGAGGTCTATAAATCACCCTAGTGGGAATGGGGACTCCAACTGCTATCTCCAAGGTGACCCACAGTACTTCCAGATACTCCTTACCCACTTGCATTTCTGTTGTCTTGATATCTTCTCTGCTTTCCTCCTCTCTCTATCCTTCCTTAACTATGTGCATCCTGGTATAGCCATGTCCCAGTCCTGGTTTCGTGTGCACCATGATTCAGTGGTGGCCACTATGTCCAGGTCTGCCTACACCATAATAGTTTCAAGACCTGGAATTTTATTTCCAAGACTTCTTGCATTTGTACATGTGGCTTTGCACATTTTTGTCCCATGCTGCTTGCACCCCCCTCCTTCCTTTAGTCCTGCTTTGTTTTCCCTTCTCACATTAATATGTTTGTTCCTTGACCCTTTGTCTCCAGTTCCTTCTCTTGCCTTGAAACTGTTTCCTTGGGGTTTTCCTCCTCACAGGTTTTCTTTCCTTGTGGTTCATTTGGGAGAGGGCAGTATATGTCTCTCTCTGTCCTTCTGCCACCCCCAGCTAGTTAAAATGTTTATCAAAGTAATATTTAAATCATCCACTGAGGACTGCAGTTCCTCTCCTAGATGGATGCAGGCTAACACCTTTGTACAAGCCCACATCTTCCCAGGTTACTCCACAGTCCTGAATATAGCCAGACCCCTCCTCTCTGCAGCATTGATTTAATCACAAGTTGAAGCCCCTGATGCAAAGTTCCCTGTCCTCCCCTCAGCTATATATACAGGTAGCACCTTGGAGAAGGCCATAAGTGTGTACAACTGATTATAGACCTCTTCACAGAGCTTTGAACTCCCCCTGAACAATCTCAGCTGCATCACTTCCTAGGTCATCAGTCCTCTTGGTAAAAATGATATTCAGCCCCCACACTGCCCTTCTACGCTAGTGATCCTTAGGTTCAGCTGACCATCCCTCTGAGCAGTGACACCAAATAAGTTCCTTGCCTCTCTCTTAATCCCCTCTCTGTTCCCACATATATCCCCCTAGCGATCTATTCCCCCACCAGAAGCTGCTTCTTCAGCTGGGGTCCTCTGCCACCCACCTTGTGTGTACTCTTGCCCTCCCAACATCCTTCCTGCTACTTCCACAAGTGCAACCTCCTGGCAGTCCCATCCTGACAGATTGGCAAATGAGATCTGTAGCTGCACTGCAGAACGAATGTGACAGTGTCCTCTCACCTCCACCCTCCTGGAGCCCACAACTGTCCAGCTGGTTCTCCTTCCCCTATGCATCCTCTGGGGCAGCAGCAGTGGACATGGTGGCCCCTGGCTCAGCCTGGAGTCTAATGATCTCCTCCCTTAACTCAGAGAGATGTGTAGCACCTCAGTCTCCAGAATGTATCCCTGAAGACTGCTATACACCCACTGCACTGCACCACTCCCATCCCTAGCTACATGGTCTTACTCCTGCTCCTTACTGCACCCTGTCCTTCTGTTTGGTTCTACCTCCTTGAACCTCCTAGCAGTCTTTCCAATGTCACCCTATCCCAGACAGGGTGCTCCCTGACTTTCCCTGTTATCCTTTTTTCCTTTTAACTACTTTCTTTAAATTCCTCTCTTCTCCCCTCTGCCTCTTTACTATATTTAGATTTGTCCCCTTAGTTCTCCACTAGAAACTTTATTTCATTTTACCATAGATAGGGTGTCCCTCCTCTTCCCACTAGTGGCCTGATTTCTAACTTTTACCCTTTTCTTGCAGTGAGTAACAAGAGTGACCAGATACCTTACTTCAGCTGACTGACAGAGCCCTGTGCTTCTCTGTGGCCTCCTGTGTTCACCTGCTGATGCCTAAGATGCCAATACCTGTTTCACTTCATTGCTGTTCCATTCACTAACTGAGATATACGTGCGCTGGGACATGCTGGACAAGGGAGTCTTTTATAGAGGACTTGTTAGAAGGCACTAAGCCCTATCAGAAGAACTTTTCCACACTATGTTTCTGTCTTCACTCAGTTGATTCAGTTTTCGTTCTGATGTTTGGATTTAAATTAACTTCTGTTGGAAGCTATTTTCTGAAGTTGGGAGGCAGAGAGGTCCTCTTCCTTTTGGAGCTAGCAGTACTTAACCTGTGTTGTGGATATGACTGTGAGAAGGTTATATGGTCCCTTCTAGGTCCTGCTGCCAGTTTTCTTGTCTCTGGCCTCTGTCTGTGACCTTGGCCACTGTCTAACTACCACACACTGGACTGCACTGTTTGCACCTGCCTGTTGTAAATACTCATCTATAACAACCACTGTATTGTGTGTCACCTCTGTTACTATTGTACATTGTTATGCTTCCTGCACCACTGTTCTGCATTGCATCTGACTGTTGTAAATATCTTGAACCTCATTGCCTGTATGTACTATACTCTGTATCAATTGTATGGTGTGATATTTTCTCGCCCTTTGTTTGTATATACTATAATGTCTGACACTGTATTTTATTGTATTGTACTCTATGACGTGGAGTTTTGTAAAGGAGTCTTTGACTCAAAGGCAATAATTTCAATATGTTCAATAAATAAATATCCTTTAGACTGATTTTAATGAATAAGGTGGTGAGAGACCTCTTTTTCAATCTCAGTTTGAGAGGGTGTTAGTGAGAGCTCACTCTCTAATACTTTAACATTCTAATATTTCAATTTTCTTTAATATTTTCTCAATATTTCTTTGAGAGTAAAAATTGGCTTTTCATCATCTGGAAGACAACATTTTTCTGGACTATATATGATACAGGACTGTGCTGTTAAAACTTTTTAAGTTGAGTTGGATGATTGGTGAGTGTTTGGAGGGTATATGTGTGTAGGAGAAGTGTAAGTGCGTGGTGGTGGGTGGGTGGTTGAAAAGTTGCAGTTGTGAAGGTTTAGTTAAATTTTGGGGGTTATACCTGCGGTGGGTTGATATTTTTATATTAGAAATGTGTTTGGGACAGAAACCCTAAGGCACAGCTACTCAGGGGGCTTCCTCCATGACCCACTGACACTTTGAACTTCTAGTGCTCCCAGTTGAGGCCTATAGGAGGTGTAGAGCTTTGGGATAACTAGGAGAGATAGGGTCAGAGGGGGCTGCACTCTGGTGGCTGCCGGAGTGTCAGAGGTTTGGGTGGTAAGGGCAAGGATATGCCCTGGGGTGAAATGGGAACTTGAAAGAGGGTTGCTATGTTTAGTTCCCCTACTCAAGGGCTCTACATGTGTGGGTTGGCAGATGACAAGCCTAGCTACCTCACCTCATCCTACTTAGGTTGTGTTATGCAATGCCATGTCGATAAGGAACAAGACTGCCATTATGGTGGACTTGATATCCTTGGTCAACCTGGCATGAATCACAGTAACATGACTGGATCAAAATGCTGTTCCCATTTTATAGGCGGCAGTTCCAGTGGGGTATTCTGTGATACACACCCCAAGAGAGGATCACTGGGGCAGGGAGGTGGCCATTTATTTTAAGGCTAGCCTGAACCTCACAGTGCTAAATGTAGGTCTTATGCATTCTTTTGAATGTGTGGCTGCCAAGGGAGGTGTGAATGTGGGTTTCAGGGTTCTCCTGCTCTACTGTCCTCCGGAGTGGGTGGGGACTTTTTGAAGGAGGTCGAGGAGCTTGTTGCCAGCCTGGTGCTGGAGTCCCCCAGAAGGTTGATCCTGGGGGACTTCAATGCGTGGGATGATGACGGGCTCTCAAAGTTTGGAAGTGACCTCCTGAAGAACATGGAGGCCCTGGGCTTGACACAACATGTAACATCGGTAACACACTCGGGTGGCCACACATTGGATGTAGTTTTTTCAATGGGTCTTAATATTATTGACCTTCAGGTTTATCCAGTGGTTTGGTCAGATCAAAGCATCATGGGGTTCATGTTTAGAGGCCCCCAACCAATGGTCCTGCCCCTGTGGAGATGGTCCGGTACTGTCCATTAAGAGGAGTTTCCTATATGGGACTATTGGCAGTGCTGGACCTATTGAGAGTGGGGGCAACTTGTGTGATGGAGATGGAGGAAGCAGTGACAGCCTACAATAGGGCAGTGACAACAGCTTTCGACTCCATCACACCCTTTCATGTCTGCTCCTTGCCTATTTGCTGGAGATCCCCTTGGTATGATGAGGAACTCTGGAGTTTAAAGACTAAGAGATGGAGGTTAGAGTGATGCTGGAGGAGATCTGGCTGGATGGAGGACAAATTGATCCTAAGGTCACATTATGTTGACTATCAGGGGGCAATCTCCTGAAAGAATGCAGAGTTTTTGTCTAGGGAGATTGCTACAGTGGGAAACAGACTAGCTCAGCTCTTCCGAAGAGTAGACAAACTTTTACATCCTGCCTGTCTCCGTACAAGAAGAGCAATTTCTAGCACTAAGTGTGAGGAGTTGACTCTGTTCTTCACCGACAAGGTGTCCTTTATCTGGAATGAGGTCTCCTCGAGTATCTCTCAAAAGGGATGCAGTGTCTGGCTTGAGTTGTGCCAAAACACTCCTCTTGTCTGGGAGGAGTTTGAGCTAGTTGGGGTGGAAAAGATGATGGGGATAATCTCAAAGCTACGACCTACACAGTGTGATCTGGACCCAGGTCCAACCCACCTTGTGGTTGGATGTTTGGACCAGATAGGACCTGTGGTTGCTGAGATTGTCTGGAGTTCATTGAGGGTGGGATCTTTCTGGTGTCTTTGAAAGAGGTTCTGGTTAGACCCCTTTTAAAGAAGCCCTCTTTGGACCCAGACTGCCTCAGCTACTACAGGCTGGTCTCAAATCTCCCATTTTTAAGGAAGGTTATAGAGAAAGTGGTGGGTGCTCAGCTTGAGAGGCACCTTGCATCTTCATCTACCTATGAGTCTTTCTAGTCTGGGTTCTGGTGGGCATAGTATGGACACCACCCTGGTAAGGGTGCTTAATGATCTCCTGATGGCAAGGGACAGGAGAGCTCATACCATCTTGGTTCTCCTGGACCCCTCGGCGGGGTTTGACACTATGGACCATGAGGTGCTGCTTGACTGCTTGCAGTTCTGGTGTGGCCTGTCTGGCAATGTCATCTGCTGGTTCAGGTCATACCTGATGGACAGAGTGCAGTGTGTAAAATTGGGACGTGTCTCATCTAGCCCAAAGCCTCTGAGCTGTGGCGTGCCACAGGGGTTGGTGTTGTCACCCTTATTATTCATAGTGTACTTGCTGCCACTGGGGGACATTATCAGGTGGCACGGGTTGGGGTTTCACTGCTATGCAGATGATACCAACTGTACCTGTCCTGTATGTCATGTCCGAGGTGTCAGATTCCATATTTAACAACTACCTCGAGGAAATTCAGGTGTGGATGACTCAAAACCTGGGATGACAGTAAACCTGGGCAGGCAGTGTAACCAGAGGTTAGAGGAACAAGGTGTGAAACTAGTCGGTACATCCAGCAGACCAGATCTGAGTTTGATTCCTCACAACCTCCACTTGCATACTGTGTGACTCTGAGCAAGTCACTTAACTGCCCAGTGCTCCCAGCTTTCCCCTGAAAACAGGCACTTGTGCCTAGTGGGCCTTACCCGGTTACCAAAGACTAAAATAAAATAAAAAATAAATAAAACTGGCTTAGACTGTACTTACAGCACAGGATACCAACTATGTCCTGTTTGACTTGTATGGCTATAAATACTCTGTGTTATTATGTTTCTATATCACTTGTTTGACTATTGATACCCTGACTGCACGTTACTGTTTCTGTATATGACTTGTAAGTCTATTGAAACCCTGGCTGTAGGACATTGTGTTTCTGACTCCAATGGATATTGATGCAATGACTGTATGTTTCTGTGTTTGTAAATCACTTCAACAGCTATTGATATCCTGACTATATGTTACTGTGTGTCTATACTCTGTTTTGAATTTATAGACCTCTTCACATTGTTTTCATAGCACAGTGGAGCCTCTTGTACAGAATATACAGTACTTTAATTTACACACCATGCCATTTTTTCTCTCAGTATGTATAATGAGCATGTGCTGTACTGAGCAGTTTACAGACCACTGGTGTCTGGAATGCAGATTTTATATTTACTAGGGAAAAAAATAACTCATTACTGTTTTAAACACAAATACGTTTCAGTCTTGACAAGGGATGTGTCAGTATACTGTACATTTTAGGCAGTTTTTCCTTTATGCTAGCCCTTCCTCCTTTCTCCCACTATTCTGATTCTGTTTTGTTAGTCATTGGCCTTAGTTCTTACTAAAATAATTTTAATAGTTTAACTTTAAATATATATTGAAGGACTCATTTTCTGCACTTGAAGTGGTTATTTTTTTTTAAACACAGGAAATCTGTCTTTTGAAAAATTAAAATCATTAAATACCCTCCAGCGCCCCTCCAGTTCCCCGAACCTTGACCACTGGGAACATGTCCCATGCCCACCTAATTCTACTTGCCCTCCGGGCCACTATTCCCCTTTGCTACACCCCTGGAGCTTGCTACTGCTTCCATCATCTTAGTCTCAAATTCGACTTTGTCCACTTCCACAGATGTATGCTGCACTCTCTGGCATACCTCCCCACCTCCCACGATACTCGATTTGCTAATTACTAACACACACGAGTGAAGGCCACAATCCATGTCACCCACCACCCCTCTCGTGCTTCTTACTGCACCCCACAGGGACCAGAACCATCTGCTGTCCCTGCCCACAAGTACGAAACGCTCCTGTAAGCTCACCATCAGATACCTGCAACTGTGTACCCTGAAACTACTGCTCCTCCTACTGCTCTTCTCTGGCAACATCCACCCAAACCCTGGCCCCATAGCCCAAGGATCGAATAATCATATTAATCACACTGGAACACTCTCCATAGCCTCTCTCAATATCTGCAGCCTTCTCCCAAAGCTCGATGCCCTGAAAATCTTCTTGTGCCAGTACAAGCCAGACATCATTGCTATAGTTGAAAGTCAGCTATCACCAAAAGTCTCTGACTCTGCAATCACATTAGAAGGCTACAATGTTTTTCGACTAAATCGAAAAACAAAAAGAGGAGGGGGATGCGCCATCTACCTTCGAGAGACGCTCACGGGTTATACTCTAAACACCCCTCAAACATACACATCTGCTCATATCCTCCCCATTCGCAGCATCTTAGAAGCGCATGGAAAAGCCATCACTGTTGCTGCAGTATACATCCCACCAAAACTACACTTAAAAGGCCGCAATGCCACCCTGGTCTTGCACGCACACAACCCTTGGGCTCTGAGCTAATCTTACTTGGTGACTTCAACATTAACTGGCTCACCCTGATGCGGGAACTATAAGGATGCCCTTGACTTTGTCAATCTCATGCAACTGGTCACCACCCCAACCCTCCACAACTACAAAACAGGCATCGCCTCTCTCCTGAACTGGGTCCTAACCAGCCACCCCACCTGGATCTCCAATATCTCTGTTCTCCCTGATTCTCTTAGTGACCACTCCCCTGTAATCTGTGAATGGTCCAAACAAA
Organism: Neoceratodus forsteri; assembly: GCA_016271365.2. Classification (NCBI taxonomy): domain Eukaryota; kingdom Metazoa; phylum Chordata; order Ceratodontiformes; family Ceratodontidae; genus Neoceratodus; species Neoceratodus forsteri. The sequence continues at coordinate 35,263,800 of CM028129.1, forward strand.
TTCTACAAATCACCACTATCCATCACCACCAGCAGAACCATTCCCAGAGGAAAACCGAAACTACTAAAATCTCTCCTTAAGCAACAAGACTGGTCTCCCATTTACAATACAACCGATGTGAACTCAGCCTCCATCTTTATCTACACCTTCAACACAGCCTGTGACTCTATGCCCCTTAAAAAGCACAAAGTTAAAACCTCTCCAATCATTGGCTAACTCCCTATCTAATCACACAACTAAAAGCAAGGGACCGCCTGGCTCCTGGCTCGAGAGTCTGGCACGCAGACCAACATTCAAAACTACATGCATGTACCCGATCAGTCCAGCTTCACAAAAAAGCACCTACTACAAAGAAGCACTCACCAACACATGAGGAAATGGGAAAGCATTCTGGACAAATATTAAAGAAATCTCTGGAAAACAGCCAAAAACCACCCCTACTATGCTACTCACGGATGGGTCTATTACCCTCAATCCTGCCACCATTTCCAGTACCTTCAACCCGGCCTTCACAGACCTCAGTAATGTTCTCCCCCTGACTTCTTCAATAATGACTGCTCCCCCTCTCAGCCTACCACCACTACCACACTCACCCCTGTCCGCCCGCCCTTCTACTTTAAAGCAATCAAATTGCACAAAGCTCGGAAATACGTCACAAATGCTATCACTAAAACAAGACACAGTGGGGATATTCTTGACCTAAAGCTGCTGTACCTCACCCTTGATGAAGTGGTTAGTCCTCTTACCAAGATCTTCAATCTCTCCCTCAGCCTCAGCTAGTTCCCAGACAAATGGAAATCTGCCACCATTACTCCAGTACATAAATCAGGTGACCTGACCAATCCTGGTAACTACCAACCAATCTCCATTCTGACGCCGCTATCCAAGGCCATCGAGTGCATAGCTACTGACTAGCTCACTGATTACCTGGATAAACACAATATCCTTTGCTCACAACAACATGGCTTCAGAAAAGGACACTGCACCACAACAGCACTCCTGGAATTCACTGGAGCCATCCACAGTGCACTGGATAATGGACATCTAACTGGGTCAGTCTTTATAGACCTAACCAAGGCCTTTGGTACCGTTCACCACCACCTACTCCGTGAACAACTCACAAATGCAGGGCTCTCCCCAACTCCTCTGCCTGGTTCAAAAGTTACCTGGAGAACAGATCGCAAAGAGTGAAAATTGCAGGTGTCCTCTCTGAAACATGACCTGTCCACTCTGGAGTCCCCCAGGGTTCCATTCTGGGGCCCCTTCTATTTAGTCTGTTTTTAAATAACCTCCCCCAATCATGCCCGGAACATCTCATTCTCTATGCTGATGATGCCGTTATCCTTGCCACCCACAAGGACCCACTACCCCTACAGAGCAAACTCTAACTTGGCTTCACCTCCGTGGAGCACTGGTTCAGCAAACAAAAAACTCATCATTAACTACAAAAAAAAACAAATCCATGCTCTTCTGTAACTCTCACAATAGGAACAGGAAACATCCACTAACCATTGCAAACCACCTTGGAGTAACCATTGAAGAAGTTCACCCTTTAAATACCTGGGATCACTTGGACAAAAACCTGGCCTATGGAGCCCATATTGACTACATAACCAAGGAGGCTAACCTGTGTCTAGGCCTCCTCTACAGATATAGGGCACATCTTACCCTGAAGCTCTAAGGATCGCTGTCCAAATCTCTGTCGTCTCTATTATTGATTATGACCTTATTATTTATGGCTCTGCCACCTCAACAGCCCTCAGGCGCATCTCAACTGCCCTAAACAAAGCCTGTCATCTTCTAACTGGCGCCCACCGCCTAACCCACACCTGTGACCTCCACACCCAAACTGGTTGGCTACATCTATCAAACCATATAAAATAACAAACCTGCATCATGGCCAAGAAGATAACCTTGGGTCTTGCCCCACTGGGCATCCTAGCCCTCCTCAGTCCATATAGTAACCCCCGCTACACAAGGGGATCTGATTTTCAACTCCTTCTGACCCCATGCTGCAGAATATCTATGGGCCAATGCTCATTTGACTTCAGAGCACTGAACTGGTTAAATAATCTCAACAATGAAATCTCCTCTGTCACCATGCTTGGCACTTTCAAATCCAAGCTCCGCCGCTCTCTCTCTGCATCCAGTACCTGTGACTGCCACACCTAACCAGCAACTCATGCTACTATCTCAATACTGCCTAACCGCCCAACCTAGCACTTACCTCCCCTGTCCCTGACTTCCTCCTCCACTCATTCCCCCACCCCTACCTCCCCCTTACCATACCACCTCTGCTTTCTCCATGTTTCTCACAATGCCTCTGGCAGCTCATATTCTCCTGTCCAATCCTTGTCTTGTAATGTTGTAGCATCCCCCCCTTTTTTTTTTGCCCTAGACCGATGACTATCCTGTGTCCACCTCGCTCTACTTGTGTATCTGCTGTTTTACCTTGCATAACCATGTATGATGTAGCAATCCCACCCACTTTTCTCCCTTGAACAATGCATACCAATATTGTTTTCCTCTTCCTCTATACGTTGATGTACCAACATTATCCTGTACATTCTAACTTCAGATTGCTGTATCTCTGTATTATCTTGTACTGCCTCAATTTGTTGTACTGTTTTCAAACTGACGTGGAACCTTTGTAAAAGAGCCTTTGACTCAAAGGTATTTGTAATCCTAGAACAAAATAAATAAATAAATACCTTTGTATGTGACGATTGGAACTGCTTCTGTTGAATGTATTAAGGCTAGAAAAATTTTAAATGATACTGTGACAGTATGCTACTGTGATGCAATATGACTTGCATGGCTATAGATACTCTGATTGTGTTATTGTGTTTCTATATGACTTGCATGGTTATGGATACCTTAATTGTGCATTGTTGTGTACCTACTTGATTTGTATGGCTATTGGAAACTTGACTGTATATTATTGTGTTACTAGAAGCATAGAATTTGTGGGCAGATATGGACCACTTGACCAACCTAGTCTGCCCCTATTTTCCCTGCTTATTCTGGCACAACAGATTCTACTTGGTCTCCGCACCCCCACCCCCGATATCAGTTTTCCTTTATAACTATCCCATTCATGTTTGAAGCTCACCACTGTTTTCACCCGCCCCACCCCTGGTGGAAAATTGTTCCAGGCATCCACCACCGTCTCAGTGAAGAAATACATTTTCACATCCCTACTAAATGCCCCCCTTTCAGCTTCATTTCATGAACACTTTTTCCTTTTCAACTTCTTTATGAAAAGTGTTTCCTTCCTGTACCTTATTCACCCCCATGATGGATTTAAAGATTTCTATCATGCCTCCCTCTCTTCCAGGGTGTACATGTTTTGATCCCTCAGATTCTCTTCATAGAGACATTTGGTGCAGCCCTGCACCATTTTTTGATACTGCTCTTCGATGGCCTCACCCTGTCAATGTTTTTCTCAGATGTGGTCTCCAGAACTGGACATAATAGTTCAGCTGTGGTCTCAGCAATGACCAATGCAGTGGCAATTCCAGCTGTCTTTCATCTGCTGGTGATACCCTCCTATGCACCCCAGCCATGCACTTGCTTTCCCTACTGCTTTGCTGCATTGCCTTGCCACCTTAAGGTCCTCCGTTAAGATTACCCCAGGAAGTGTTGTGGGAAACTGAGAAATTTCTTTACATGAAATATTTCATGAAATTCAAGCATTTTAAGAAATATTTTTTAGGGTGCAAAATTTCAGCTGAAATGATGACATTTCACCCTAAAATGTTGAACTCTTGCCTGCGGAATGGCAAAAATTGTCTCTCGTGGCAACATTTTACCATTTTCAGGTGAAATTTCAAATTTTGTGGTGAAATTCTGCAAGTTCACACCCTGCAAAATATTTTGAAGAACATTGGAATTTTGCAAAATATTTTGTGTGGCGAAATTGCCGATTTCACTGCAGTTTCGCTGGCAAAATTTTATTTTGCAACATCTCCACCTCTAGGTTCCTTTCCTGTTTAGTGACCATCAATTCTTACTCTTCTATTCTATACTCTGTCTCTAGATTTCTGCATCCTAGGTGCATGATTTTTCACTTTTCTGCACTGAAAACCAGCTATCATACCCTTGACTATTCGTCAAGCTTTTTCAGGTCTCTATTAATTCTCTCTACCTCCCCCAGAATTTCCACCCTATTGAAGATCTTGGTGTTATCTTCAATGAAGCACATCTTCCATTTCAGTTCTTCTGCAATGTCACCTATAATGAAATTAAAGAGGACTGGACCAAGTACTGAGGCCTGAGGAACCCTGCTGGTCATTTCTTCCCAAGGAGTGCCATTAACCATTACCCTCTTTTCACTTAACTGTCTGCCAAATTCATACCCAGTGCACCACCTTGGTTCCCACCCCAAGTTTTCCAGTTGTTTATGCACCTCCTATGTGGCATGATGTCAAAGGCCTTGCTGAAGTCTAAGTAGGCCACATCCACCACTTGTCCCTGACCTATTTCTCTGGTCATCCAGTCAAAGAAATCTTTCAGGTTTGTCTGACATGATCTTCCCATGAATCAGTGCTTTCCTGTGTCCTGTAATCCACCAGTGCAAGGTAATCTACCAGTCTTCCATTTAGAAGTGACTCAGTTTGTTTCCCCTCCACATATGTCAGACTGAATGGCCTGTAGTTACCAGCCTCTTCTCTGATGCCACTTTTATGGAGCGGAATTACATCTGCCCTTATAGGACTGTTAGAGGTGCAACCAGTACCTCTCTGAGCTCCTTCAATACCCTTGGATGTACCACATCCAGCCCCATAGCCTTGTCTCAAATTCACAAGTTACTTCAAAACTCTTTCCTCTTTGAATGGACTTCTGTCTACTTTCCCATCCCGATCCAGTGGTTCTGTACTCTTATATGTGGCCCATCCCCTTCCTCTTCCACAGTGAGGACAGAATTTGTTCAAGATATCTGCTTTTTCCTCATCATCCTTTGCACAGTCTCCCTCTGTACACTGCAGCCACATAATTCCTTCTCTTTTCTTTCTTTTTTCACTTTGAGTATATACCTAAAAAGACTTTGTCCCCCTTTGTTATCCCCGGCTATTCTTTTCTCAGATTGTGTATTAGCGTGACTCACTGCCTCCCCTGCTTCCCTCTGTTTTTGCTGATACACCTCTCTATCCTTTTCCCTCTGTGTCTCATTGCATCCTGAATGCTGCCCTTTTTGCCCTTATTCCTGCCACCATCTCCTTTGAGAACCATATTGGTCTCTTTTTCTTCCTACTTTTCACCATCTATTTTGCACTGACATTTGTTGCCTTTACTATTCCATCCCTTAATCTGCCCCACGTACCCTCTACCCCATCAGGTAATCTCAACCTGTCAGGTCATTTTTGAGTCATTCACCCATTTTTATAAAATCTGCCATCCTGAAACCCAGGACCCTCTTCTTTGTGTGATTTGCCCTGACTGCCAACCTAATGTTAAACCACAACTGAATCCAAGTATTCCGTCACACAGTGGGAACCAGCATAAGACTTCTACAGGACAAAATGCAGGATTCAAAGCAAATGCTCATTTATTGTGAATCCAGATGGCAATTACAACCTGTCTTGTGCCACCTAAGCCTAAGCAAATGTTAAACATAACTGTCTGGTGATCACTGGTTCATTGGTGACATCCCACTCTGACTTCTGCTACACTGTCCCTGTTCATAAGCACCAGATCCAATATTGCCCCATCACAAGTGTGTTCCTTGACTAGCTGCCACAGAAACGCCCACTGCAGGGAGTCTAAGATGACCCTGCTTCTAGCCATGGCAACAGCTGGAAGAGTCCAATCAATATATGGTAAATTACAGCCCCCTATCAGCAGTACTGCCCCCTTATCTGCCATCTTGCTATTGGCGTCCCTCATTTCCTTATGTAGATCCTCCACCTGTGTTGGAGGTCTATAAATCACCCTAGTGGGAATGGGGACTCCAACTGCTATCTCCAAGGTGACCCACAGTACTTCCAGATACTCCTTACCCACTTGCATTTCTGTTGTCTTGATATCTTCTCTGCTTTCCTCCTCTCTCTATCCTTCCTTAACTATGTGCATCCTGGTATAGCCATGTCCCAGTCCTGGTTTCGTGTGCACCATGATTCAGTGGTGGCCACTATGTCCAGGTCTGCCTACACCATAATAGTTTCAAGACCTGGAATTTTATTTCCAAGACTTCTTGCATTTGTACATGTGGCTTTGCACATTTTTGTCCCATGCTGCTTGCACCCCCCTCCTTCCTTTAGTCCTGCTTTGTTTTCCCTTCTCACATTAATATGTTTGTTCCTTGACCCTTTGTCTCCAGTTCCTTCTCTTGCCTTGAAACTGTTTCCTTGGGGGTTTTCCTCCTCACAGGTTTTCTTTCCCTTGTGGTTCATTTGGGAGAGGGGCAGTATATGTCTCTCTCTGTCCTTCTGCCACCCCCAGCTAGTTAAAATGTTTATCAAAGTAATATTTAAATCATCCACTGAGGACTGCAGTTCCTCTCCTAGATGGATGCAGGCTAACACCTTTGTACAAGCCCACATCTTCCCAGGTTACTCCACAGTCCTGAATATAGCCAGACCCCTCCTCTCTGCAGCATTGATTTAATCACAAGTTGAAGCCCCTGATGCAAAGTTCCCTGTCCTCCCCTCAGCTATATATACAGGTAGCACCTTGGAGAAGGCCATAAGTGTGTACAACTGATTATAGACCTCTTCACAGAGCTTTGAACTCCCCTGAACAATCTCAGCTGCATCACTTCCTAGGTCATCAGTCCTCTTGGTAAAAATGATATTCAGCCCCCACACTGCCCTTCTACGCTAGTGATCCTTAGGTTCAGCTGACCATCCCTCTGAGCAGTGACACCAAATAAGTTCCTTGCCTCTCTCTTAATCCCCTCTCTGTTCCCACATATATCCCCCTAGCGATCTATTCCCCCACCAGAAGCTGCTTCTTCTTCAGCTGGGGTCCTCTGCCACCCACCTTGTGTGTACTCTTTTGCCCTCCCAACATCCTTCCCTGCTACTTCCACAAGTGCAACCTCCTGGCAGTCCCATCCTGACAGATTGGCAAATGAGATCTGTAGCTGCACTGCAGAACGAATGTGACAGTGTCCTCTCACCTCCACCCTCCTGGAGCCCACAACTGTCCAGCTGGTTCTCCTTCCCCTATGCATCCTCTGGGGCAGCAGCAGTGGACATGGTGGCCCCTGGCTCAGCCTGGAGTCTAATGATCTCCTCCCTTAACTCAGAGAGATGTAGCACCTCAGTCTCCAGAATGTATCCCTGAAGACTGCTATACACCCACTGCACTGCACCACTCCCATCCCTAGCTACATGGTCTTACTCCTGCTCCTTACTGCACCCTGTCCTTCTGTTTGGTTCTACCTCCTTGAACCTCCTAGCAGTTTCTTCCAATGTCACCCTATCCCAGACAGGGTGCTCCTGACTTTCCCTGTTATCCTTTTTCCTTTTAACTACTTTCTTTAAATTCCTCTCTCTCCCCTCTGCCTCTTTACTATATTTAGATTTGTCCCCTTAGTTCTCCACTAGAAACTTTATTTCATTTTACCATAGATAGGGTGTCCTCCTCTTCCACTAGTGGCCTGATTTCTAACTTTTACCCTTTTCTTGCAGTGAGTAACAAGAGTGACCAGATACCTTACTTCAGCTGACTGACAGAGCCCTGTGCTTCTCTGTGGCCTCCTGTGTTCACCTGCTGATGCCTAAGATGCCAATACCTGTTTCACTTCATTGCTGTTCCATTCACTAACTGAGATATACGTGCGCTGGGACATGCTGGACAAGGGAGTCTTTTATAGAGGACTTGTTAGAAGGCACTAAGCCCCTATCAGAAGAACTTTTCCACACTATGTTTCTGTCTTCACTCAGTTGATTCAGTTTTCGTTCTGATGTTTGGATTTAAATTAACTTCTGTTGGAAGCTATTTTCTGAAGTTGGGAGGCAGTGAGAGGTCCTCTTCCTTTTTGGAGCTACAGTACTTAACCTGTGTTGTGGATATGACTGTGAGAAGGTTATATGGTCCCTTCTAGGTCCTGCTGCCAGTTTTCTTGTCTCTGGCCTCTGTCTGTGACCTTGGCCACTGTCTAACTACCACACACTGGACTGCACTGTTTGCACCTGCCTGTTGTAAATACTCATCTATAACAACCACTGTATTGTGTGTCACCTCTGTTACTATTGTACATTGTTATGCTTCCTGCACCACTGTTCTGCATTGCATCTGACTGTTGTAAATATCTTGAACCTCATTGCCTGTATGTACTATACTCTGTATCAATTGTATGGTGTGATATTTTCTCGCCCCTTTGTTTGTATACTATAATGTCTGACACTGTATTTTATTGTATTGTACTCTATGACGTGGAGTTTTTGTAAAGGAGTCTTTGACTCAAAGGCAATAATTTCAATATGTTCAATAAATAAATATCCTTTAGACTGATTTTAATGAATAAGGTGGTGAGAGACCTCTTTTTCAATCTCAGTTTGAGAGGGTGTTAGTGAGAGCTCACTCTCTAATACTTTAACATTCTAATATTTCAATTTTCTTTAATATTTTCTCAATATTTCTTTGAGAGTAAAATTGGCTTTTCATCATCTGAAGACAACATTTTCTGGACTATATATGATACAGGACTGTGCTGTTAAACTTTTAAGTTGAGTTGGATGATTGGTGAGTGTTTGGAGGGTATATGTGTGTAGGAGAAGTGTAAGTGCGTGGTGGGTGGGTGGGTGGTTGAAAAGTTGCAGTTGTGAAGGTTTAGTTAAATTTTGGGGGTTATACCTGCGGTGGGTTGATATTTTTTATATTAGAAATGTGTTTGGGACAGAAACCCCTAAGGCACAGCTACTCAGGGGGGGGGCTTCCTCCATGACCTACGACACTTTGAACTTCTAGTGCTCCCAGTTGAGGCCTATAGGAGGTGTAGAGCTTTGGGATAACTAGGAGAGATAGGGTCAGAGGGGGCTGCACTCTGGTGGCTGCCGGAGTGTCAGAGGTTTGGGTGGTAAGGGCAAGGATATGCCCTGGGGTGAAATGGGAACTTGAAAGAGGGTTGCTATGTTTAGTTCCCCCCACTGAGGGTCTACATATGTGGGTTGGCAGATGATAAGCCTAGCTACTCACCTCATCCTACTTTAGGTTGTGTTATGCAATGCCATGTCGATAAGGAACAAGACTGCCATTATGGTGGACTTGATATCCTTGGTCAACCTGGCATGAATCACAGTAACATGACTGGATCAAAATGCTGTTCCCATTTTATAGGCGGCAGTTCCAGTGGGGTATTCTGTGATACACACCCCAAGAGAGGATCACTGGGGCAGGGAGGTGGCCATTTATTTTAAGGCTAGCCTGAACCTCACAGTGCTAAATGTAGGTCTTATGCATTCTTTTGAATGTGTGGCTGCCAAGGGAGGTGTGAATGTGGGTTTCAGGGTTCTCCTGCTCTATCGTCCTCCGGGAGTGGGTGGGGACTTTTTGAAGGAGGTCGAGGAGCTTGTTGCCAGCCTGGTGCTGGAGTCCCCCAGAAGGTTGATCCTGGGGGACTTCAATGCGTGGGTTGATGACGGGCTCTCAAAGTTTGGAAGTGACCTCCTGAAGAACATGGAGGCCCTGGGCTTGACACAACATGTAACATCGGTAACACACTGGTGGCACACATTGGATGTAGTTTTTCAATGGGTCTTTTATTATTGACCTTCAGGTTTATCCAGTGGTTTGGTCAGATCAAAGCATCATGGGGTTCATGTTTAGAGGCCCCAACCAATGGTCCTGCCCTGTGGAGATGGTCCGGTACTGTCCATTAAGAGGAGTTTCCTATATGGGACTATTGGCAGTGCTGGACCCTATTGAGAGTGGGGGCAACTTGTGTGATGGAGATGGAGGAAGCAGTGACAGCCTACAATAGGGCAGTGACAACAGCTTTCGACTCCATCACACCCTTTCATGTCTGCTCCTTGCCTATTTGCTGGAGATCCCCTTGGTATGATGAGGAACTCTGGAGTTTAAAGACTAAGAGATGGAGGTTAGAGTGATGCTGGAGGAGATCTGGCTGGATGGAGGACAAATTGATCCTAAGGTCACATTATGTTGACTATCAGGGGGCAATCTCCTGAAAGAATGCAGAGTTTTTGTCTAGGGAGATTGCTACAGTGGGAAACAGACTAGCTCAGCTCTTCCGAAGAGTAGACAAACTTTTACATCCTGCCTGTCTCCGTACAAGAAGAGCAATTTCTAGCACTAAGTGTGAGGAGTTGACTCTGTTCTTCACCGACAAGGTGTCCTTTATCTGGAATGAGGTCTCCTCGAGTATCTCTCAAAGGGATGCAGTGTCTGGCTTGAGTTGTGAACAAAACACCTCTTGTCTGGGAGGAGTTTGAGCTAGTTGGGGTGGAAAAGATGATGGGGATAATCTCAAAGCTACGACCTACACAGTGTGATCTGACCCAGGTCCAACCCACCTTGTGGTTGGATGTTTGGACCAGATAGGACCTGTGGTTGCTGAGATTGTCTGGAGTTCATTGAGGGTGGGATCTTTCTGGTGTCTTTGAAAGAGGTTCTGGTTAGACCCCTTTTAAAGAAGCCCTCTTTGGACCCAGACTGCCTCAGCTACTACAGGCTGGTCTCAAATCTCCCATTTTTAAGGAAGGTTATAGAGAAAGTGGTGGGTGCTCAGCTTGAGAGGCACCTTGCATCTTCATCTACCTATGAGTCTTTCTAGTCTGGGTTCTGGGTGGGGCATAGTATGGACACCACCCTGGTAAGGGTGCTTAATGATCTCCTGATGGCAAGGGACAGGAGAGCTCATACCATCTTGGTTCTCCTGGACCCCTCTGCGGGGTTTGACACTATGGACCATGAGGTGCTGCTTGACTGCTTGCAGTTCTGGTGTGGCCTGTCTGGCAATGTCATCTGCTGGTTCAGGTCATACCTGATGGACAGAGTGCAGTGTGTAAAATTGGGACGTGTCTCATCTAGCCCAAAGCCTCTGAGCTGTGGCGTGCCACAGGGGTTGGTGTTGTCACCCTTATTATTCATAGTGTACTTGCTGCCACTGGGGGACATTATCAGGTGGCACGGGTTGGGGTTTCACTGCTATGCAGATGATACCAACTGTACCTGTCCTGTGTATGTCATGTCCGGGTGTCAGATTCCATATTTAACAACTACCTCGAGGAAATTCAGGTGTGGATGACTCAAAACCTGGGATGACAGTAAAACCTGGGCAGGCAGTGTAACCTAGAGGTTAGAGGAACAAGGTGTGAACTAGCTTGGTACATCCAGCAGACCAGATCTGAGTTTGATTCTCACAACCTCCACTTGCATACTGTGTGACTCTGAGCAAGTCACTTAACTGCCCAGTGCTCCCAGCTTTCCCCTGAAAACAGGCACTTGTGCCTAGTGGGCCTTACCCGGTTACCAAAGACTAAAATAAAATAAAAAATAAATAAAACTGGCTTAGACTGTACTTACAGCACAGGATACCAACTATGTCCTGTTTGACTTGTATGGCTATAAATACTCTGTGTTATTATGTTTCTATATCACTTGTTTGACTATTGATACCCTGACTGCACGTTACTGTTTCTGTATATGACTTGTAAGTCTATTGAAACCCTGGCTGTAGGACATTGTGTTTCTGACTCCAATGGATATTGATGCAATGACTGTATGTTTCTGTGTTTGTAAATCACTTCAACAGCTATTGATATCCTGACTATATGTTACTGTGTGTCTATACTCTGTTTTGAATTTATTTTAGTCTTTGGTAACCGGATAAGGTCCACTAGGCACAAGTGCCTGTTTTCAGGGGAAACCTGGGAGCACTGGGTGGTTAAGTGACTTGCTCAGAGTCACACAGTATGCAAGTGGAGGTTGTGAGAATCAAACTCAGGTCTGGCCTGCTGGATGTATCATGCTTGTTCACACCTCATTCCTCTAACCTCTAGGTTATACTGCCAGCCCCATCATATATGACTCATATGACATGTATAATTAATGATGCTGTGTCTGTACTGTATTTAATTGTTTCTATGCATCATGTATGACTATTAGTACTCTGTTATTGGGTTTTATATGACTTGCATGGCTTGTGATGCTCTGATTGTGCAGTATGTTATTGTATTTCAATATGCCATGAACAGTATGCCTAGTGAAACCCTGTATACTATTGTGTTTTTACATATCTTGTATGTCCCATATGTCACTGTGTTTCTATGTGTCTTGTGTGGCTAGTGATGCTCTGACTGTATCATATTATGTTACTGTATCACTTACATAGAAACATACAAAATGAAGGCAGAAGGTTGGCTGAGGTCCATTGAGTCTGCCCCAAATGGTTCCCCAGTACCTACTGTTGTACCGGGGACCTGTTCCTCTAGATATGCATCCTAGCCATCTCTATTGCTGTTTGATTGTGCCCAAGCCTTGTACAACCTGCACTTAAAACAAGACACTGACCTTGCAGCCACAACTTCAGGTGGCAGTCTATTCCACAGCTCCACCACCCTCTCTGAGAAGTAATACTCTCTGATGTCCCTCCTGAAATGCCTGCCTTTTAATTTCCACTCATGCCTCCGTGTTATAGAACTGGTGTTCCTGATGAAAAGCTCAGTGTGTGGCACTTTATTTACACTTCTAAGGCAAGGCAAGGCAATTTTTATTTAAAAAGATGCCCATCCCGGAGGCTCTGGGTGCCGAACATATTAGAATTACGTGAAAACACAATCAATAAATTATCTATACAAAATAACATTATAATATACAAAATAAATGATCGGCCTTATAACTCAATATTATAAAATTAATAGATACTATGATCAGCACTAACTACTAAGTTACAGACAGGGGCCAGATTAGACAGAGTCCAGGGAATAGAAAGAACTAAAACGCAAAGTACAGGAAGGCCTGATTAAACAAGAAGGCCTTGAGATGGGCTTTGAACACCTCAACAGAAGGGACCTCCCTTACAGCTAGAGATAGCAAATTCCACAGGATGAGGTCAGTGACACTAAATGCTCTGTCACCTGTTGATTTTAGCCTCATTCTGGGAATCACAAGGAAACACCTAGAGAAGGAGGAGTGGAGGGAGCAGACCGAGACAGCAGGTGTAAGAAGGTCCTTCAGGTCCCTCTCAGAAGCACAGCGGCTTCTCTTGTGTGCTCCTACAGTATATCACAAGCTGAGATTTTCAGAGTAATAAAAGAACTACCCACAGAGAAGATGCCGGGGCCTGATGGCTTCTGTCCTAATTTTTATAAGGCTTTTGCAGAACAACTGGTCCCCTTCCATCAACCCCTTTATTAGCTAATTCTCTCAGGCTCCGCAACAGATAAATCACTCTTTGAAGCCCTGATTGTTCTCTTATCCAAACCCAGTAAGCCCCATAACTTGTAACTTGTTACAGACCAATCTCTCTCCTCAATCAAGACATCAAAATCCTGACTAAACTACTGGCAGACCATATAAATACAGTTCTCCCTGACTTTATAGGACTGGAGCAAGTTGGCTTCATGAAGGCCAGGTCCTCAGTCGACCACCTTCGTACCTTGGCCCATGTCTTCTCAGTGTCCAGGGACACGGAATATCCTGCTGCTCTCATTACCCTGGATGCTGAGAAGGCATCTGATAGGGTTAACTGGAATTTCTTATTCTGTACTTTACATGCATTTGGCTTTCCCTTAGATTTTCAAAATTGGATTTGGGCACTTTATCAAGATCCGTCAGCCCGGGTGTTGAGTAATGGAGTTATTTCTGATCTATTTCCCCTAAAATCTGGAACTAGACAAGGCTGTCCCCTGTCCCCTCTTCTTTTTAACCTGTACCTTGAACCTCTCATATGCTGGTTTGTTAACTGTCCCAGAATTCAAGGTATTACTATACAAAACTCCATAATTAAGGTGTCAGCCTATGCAGATGATCTTTTACTTCAACTATCTCATCCAACTTTATCCATCCCTCCTATACTGGAAATTATCTCAGAATATAGTGCCCTTCCAATTATAAGCTGAATATTGAAAAAAACAGCTGTATTTCCTCTCAAACAGGAAGTCATGGCCTTGGGATTGTCATGGGTAACAGATTCTCTGTGATATCTGGGAACAGCTTTTTAGAAGCACAACTCTTTTACAAAGGAAAAACCTGGACTCCCTACTGCTCACTCTTAATCAAAATTTAAAATGATGGTCCCTTCTCCCACTATCTTTATGGGGTAAAATTAATCTGATAAAGATGAATGTTTTTCCTTGTCTTCTCTATCCCATCAACCTCTTAAACTTATGGCTCCCTCTTTCGTGGTTCAAGAAAGTGGATAGCCTTATTATCAACTTTATTTGGGCTGGTTAAAAAACATGCCTGACCTTTTATAAATTAGCAGCCCTTAAAGTTAGAGGAGGCCTCCACCTCCCACATATCGATCTTTATTGTTGGGCAAGCCATGCCAGTAAATATCTTAGATTTCTTGTTCCAGAGGACCCTCAAAATCCATCTCCATGCACACCTCCCTGGCTTAAGATAGAACTGGCCCAGATTGTAAGTCACTGCCTCTTTCCATCTGCACTTTTATATACCAAGTTTAAAGGTCTCCATGTACAACTCCGTACTATTTTGATCGCCACTTCTATCAGGGTGCATTCCCAACTTTGTGCTTTCTTGTAATATACTCACTTTCAAGATTTAACACAACCATTAATAGGTAACCCTAATTTTAAGATTGCCGGCAAAGTTCTTTCTCCCCTCTGGCTCCCATGGCTAAAAGACTGTTCACTCTTCTATTTTATAAATGACACAGAAGGGTCCTGGTTATCTTCACCTGAGATCATTACCAAATTAGGCATCCCAACCTCCAATGTTTTTAAAATTTTCCAATTCCATCACCTTTTGGTTAAAACCTTGGGGGAAGTACCACCAAAGGTTAAAGGACCTGCATTGCAAGCTGAGATGGTTCCTTTGGCTGTTCTCCTGCATTCTGTATCTAAGTTGTTTAGTGCCTTGTATGATTGGCTTATCCAGAACATTTTGGTCCATCTCTTTATTGGTCCTCACTGTTCCCAGAGACAAATATTAACTGGCCCATCCTGTGGCAAGGTTGTCATAAGTTTATTACTCAGGATAGACTTTGTCTCATGCAGTTTCATGTCTTACATAGCTTATATAATACACCACAAAAGTTGGCCCAATGCGGTATTGCCCCCTCCTCCACTTGTGCAAGATGTACACAGGATGTAGGCAATTTGTTGCATATTTTCTGTACCTGCCCCAAGAAAGCCCCTTTATGGGAGCTTATTAAACACAGAGTTGACCCCCTCCTTGGCCTTAAAGATTTGTTCACAGCAAAAATATGCCTATTGGGGGACTTCTCTGAGATTCTAGTTCTCACCTGTCGTTTCCATTAGAGATGCAGCGAATTTAAATTCCGCCAGCGAAGTGAATGCGAAGTGGCCACTTCACATTGGCACTTCGCTATGCAGAGTGGCCCATAGGGAAGGTTCACTTCGGCTTGTTATTATTACTTCACTTTGTCATTTCACCTTACATGCGAGGTAAGGCAGAGTGACAACAATATTGGCAGCATCCCACCCACACAGTCACCAGAATTAATGTGCATCCCCAAAGTGCTACTGTCTTGTGTCTAGAAAACTCCTCAATGCTGATGAAGTGAAATGAGAGTGTAACAAGAAATGCAAAGTCTCCCAGAATTAATGGTGCACTCAGTCATGCGTGCAGTGGTCAGGTCACACTCACACACAGAATCACCAAAATTAATGTGCATCCCCAAAATGCTACTGTCTTGTGTCCAGAAAATTCCCCAGTGCCGACAAAGTGAAATGAGAGTGTAACAAGAAATGCAGCCTCCCAGAATTAATGGTGCCATGCAAATGCACAAACAGATTAAGATTGTGCTGCACACTCAAGGGATGCATACGAAAAGGCACAACAACACCTAACCAGTGCTCACAAGTCACAAATCCAAATCTGGAAGGAATACATTTTGCCAGTTGTGGGATTAGTGCACGGCAGTAACAATCCACTACCAGTAAAGATACCACAAAGCAGTATAAAAAATTCATGCAGGTGCAATGGATAGCAGGTTCACACTAGAGATGCAGCAAATTTAAATTCCACAGGCTAAGTGTCTGTGAAGTGGGCACTTCCCATTGCCACTCCAATGCAAAGTGCTCACTCCACCTTGTCATTACCACTTCATGTTATGGCAGAATGACTACGCGAAGTGAGGTGAAGTTGTTGTTTTCAATAGACTTTGCCCTGCTCTTTAGCCATAGCCTGGCAGGAAAAGGAAGGAAGGAAGGAAGTGAGTCATACTAGCAGACACTTTCACTTTCTCCGGTGCAGATGGAGACAGAGAGTGGATAGTGTTGTTTTGTCACTGCTGAGGAGACTTGGAGATCAGAGCGAGGAGGAGATTTAAGCTTAGATTTATAGACCCAACAACTTTTTTATAACTAAGCTACTTTTTTTGTCTTTTCTGTACTCTTTTTTTACTTAATGTGTTCTTTCTGTAAATTTATTTTTCTTACCTTTATAAGTAGTTAGTTGTTTGTCTGTGACTGTGTGTGTGTTGTGTGACAGTGTGGGTAGTCATTGCTCAGACTGAGGGAGCAAAGTAGGAGAGATGGACCAGGGTGAGGGTCTGAGGGAATGTCTGGGGTAGGGGCAGCTCTGGGAGAGCGTGGTGAGCATGGCCACCAGTTCCTGTTGGACTGATCAAAAATTCTGAGTGTCCCCCCCAGAAGCAGGACCAGCATTGCCTCCTGACTCTGAGGCAGTTGAACCACCACCACCACATCCAGTACCAGCTCCAGCACCAGGTCCTCTGGAGCAGGATGTGTACGTGCCCCTGGGCCCAGGTATGGATCCCAACCCTGCTGAGCACCATGACCAGCCAGCTGCCAGTTCACCTGGCCCTCCCATGCCAGTGCCCCTGGGCCCAGGTATGGATCCCAACCCTGCTGAGCACCATGACCAGCCACCTGCCCGTTCACCTGGCCCTCCCCTGCCTGTGCCCCTGGGCCCAGGTATGGATCCCAACCCTGCTGAGCACCATGACCAGCCAGCTGCCAGTTCATCTGGCCCTCCCCTGCCTGTGCCCCTGGGCCCAGCTATGGATCCCAACCCTGTTGAGCACCATGACCAGCCACCTGCCAGTTCATCTGGCCATCCCTTGCATCTGCCTGGTCCTCCCCGCATCTCCATTGTTTGGCAGTTTTTTGACTGTGTCGGGGAAGACAGCAGTGTGGTTAGGTGCTACCTATGTGAGGTGGAGGTGCACTGTGACCCCCAGGGGACTCACCTGGAGACTAGGGGCCAGTGCACCCTGACCCATATGCTCAATCACCACCAGTTGGAGTGGCAGGCTGCCACAGAAATGGGCCATACCTGCACCTGCTGACCCTTCTGTGGCAGAGGGTGCAGCTGTGCATGGCAGCGGCCCTAAGAAGAGGAGGGAAAGAGCAGCACCTGCTGCTCAACCAGCATCCAAACCACCACCGCCACCACCAGCAGGTCAGCCTGTAGAATGTGTGGACCCCAGAGAACTGCGTGTAACACAGGCTGACTTGGCAGTTCTCTGGAGTGCCATTCAGGAGAACAATGAGAGGGTGAGGGCTGTTGAGCAGCAGTTGGATCACATAGAGGAACATCAGTTGCAAATTATGTCCATGCTGGAACTGCTGCTGGAACACCATGGGATCCCATATTAGTTTTTTTTTTCCTCACACCTTGATGTGCCCCCCCACACCTCCCTTGCTGTGATATAAAATGCATTCCTCCACCATTCCCGACCCTTGTATGTAATAATGCCCTTTCTTTGTTGTCTTCCATAAGCATGACACTTTGTATTCTGAACAGTGCAAGTATACTGTGTGCTAAACTGCATGTGTGCAGTCAGTCTTCTTTCCAGTCCGTGTATGTACTGCAGACACTGTCCAACTCCCTGAATTAAAAGCACTTATTAATGAGTACAATGGTGGGATGGTGAAGCTTGGAGAGATACTACAAACCAGGCTTACAAAAGTTACAATACATCCAAGTAACCAGTAAAAAAAAATAATGTTGTGTTTCGTGACGTGATCGTGAATCGTGATTTGTGACTGCTGCACTTGTAACCGTGATGATGAAGAAATGCGAATGCCTATGGCTGTACTTCCCCGGGCCCCGATGAGGTGTGGCGCAAAACTCCCCAACCTAAAAACACGTATCAATGAGTACAATGGTGGAGTTGTAAAACCTGGGGAGATACTACAAAACAAGCTTACAATACATCCAAGTAACTAGAAAAAATGAATGTTGTGATTCGTGAAGTGATTGTGAATCGTGATTTGTGACTGCATTTGTGACCGTGATGATAATGAATGCGATTTGTATCATTCATGAGTGACTCATGAATGTGATGATTGTCCTGACTTAAAACTGCATATTAATGAGTGCCATGCTTATGCAGAATTATGCACGACACCAGTCCAGTACTCTGAAGGGAAGCCAAAGAAACAACTCTGTGACTTAAGTTACAGATGGAGATAGGACCCTAAAGAGATGCAAATGCACAGACAGATTAAGATTGCACTGTGCACTGAAGAGATGCAGTAGCAAGGGAACAACACCTAACCAGTGCTCACCATCAGAAATTCAAATCTGGAAAAGAATACCTTTGCCAGTTGGGGCGAGCCTCGGCCGGGGGAGGGGCAGCGTACTGCACTGCTGCAGTAACGGTCACTAGTACTAGTACCAATACCAGTAAAGATACCACAAAGAAGTACAAAAATCACACAGCTGCAGTGGATAGCAGGTTCACATTGCTGAAATTACTATATGGCACAATAAAATGTGTCTGGTTTGATGACACGCATCACACTCCTACTCACAAACACACTAAGTAATGCGTAGCAAATTGAAAACTTCAGTAATATAACCAAGTATTTTAAACAAACTAAAATTATGCATTACAGCTGCACAACAATCAGCAAAAAATAGCAAGAATTATTGAAAATATTACTGTGTGTACATTAACACAGTTATACAAGAAAAATATCACCAAAAATGAAAGAACTGTCTTTCTCTCCAAGTTAATCTACCTACACCACAGTCAGATACACCCCTCCCCCAAAGCACACTTTCACTGTCTCCTACACTACACTACACAGTACAGACCCAATGTTGTACATTAACATTCAAAATCCACACACAAAAAATAACGCTCGATGAGGAATCCACTCATTAAAGGTATACAAGTAGGGGAGTCCAGCTATATATGCTCAGCTTATGCTGATGATGTTTTATTACATATTGAGAATCCAGGGACTTCCATACCACCCATCCTGGAGGAAATAAATAATTTTTCCAGACTATCCTTTTATAAATTGAATTGTTCTAAAACAAAAATCTTCCCTTTAAACCATTATGTTAGAAAAGCAGACTTACAGGATTTGGACCTGGGTTGGGAAACCAAATCCTTAACATATTTGGGCATTGCCATTAGTACTAGACTCTCCTCTATGATTAAAGATAACTTAGGTACTTTAGTCCATAATATCTCAGAAGATTTAAATAAATGGTGCTTAATCCCCCAGTCTTTGTGGGGTAGGTTGAACCTTTTAAAAATGAACATTCTTCCTAGGATATTATATCCTTTGGGAATGCTTGGGACCTACCTCGCAAAGAAATGGTTTACAAATCTACAGAGGATATTTAATTCCTTTTATGACAAGGGAAGTAACTCTCACGATCCTACTTCAATTTAACAGCCCTAAATCCAAGGGTGGCCTAGCTGCCCTCTTACTGTTCTTATATTATCTGGTCCAACATGTCTGCAAACTGAGCTTGTGGAATAATGAGCATAGGCATCTGGCTTATTTACCTTTATGGCTCGATATAGAGCATGATCTGTGAAGAAGGTGAAAAGCTCCTTATATGCTCTGTTATTTGTCCCATTGACTGTCGCTCCCAAACCCTTAAAAATAATCCTATGGGTGGTCCCTTAAAGCTACCACCAACTGCAACGTTATTTAGTGTTAGTGGTGGCTCTCGGATATCCAACCTATTTTTGAAAACCTACAAATCAAAGTAGGCGGCATTCCGATACCGCAGCTTTCTGGCTGCAGATAAGTCATCTTTCTGTAGCCGATTTTTGGGAACAGAACAGCCCAGTCTCATTTGATTCTCCTAAAAGACTTCATGGATTCGCAGATCTTACTTTTTTAAGTGGTTACAGCTTAGTAAAGCCTTAGCCCAGGTATTCTTCGTTTCTTTACCTAGTCATGAGTCGAAAAATATTGACTCCTTTGACGTGCTGCACAATCACATGCAGTTTCCAAAGTTTACAAGCTCCTCCAAGAATGGGACCATAGACTTCCCTCAGGTATTTGTTATTACTGGGTAAGAGAACTGAATCTACGGGACTCCCCGGAAGTTTGGAAAACACTCTGGATGACTATGTATAGGTACATCAAACAAGATAGGCTAAGAATGGTTCACTTCAATATCAAGCATCACCTCTACTTGACTCCTACTCATCTATTCAGACGGGGAGCACTCAGCTCACCTCTTTGTTGGAATTTCAAGAAGGAAGAAGGTACTTTGTATCACTTGTTATGGTCGTGCCCAGTGATTCGGACTCTTTGGAGTGCCATTAGCAGACTCTTAGACCCTATCCTTGGCTCAACTAATATGGATACTACCGAGATTTGTGTGTTATATGTTTTCCCAATGGCCACCTCCAGGGCTTGGAGAGCACGTGCCTCTCTTGTTTCAGCAGTTATGAAGTTGCTAATCTTAAGACACTGGTCGTCTGACAACTCTCCAACCCTATTAGAGTGGCATAGGGAATGTACCCTAGCGCTGCAGCTGGAGAAACATATTGCTTATATGCGGGGTAAACATGAATATTCTATATCTCTCTGGGGTCCTTTAGATTCCTTTTTGATGACTTGGAAGCTGAGAACCTAAGTAGCCTTTGAATCGGATTGATCAATTCTTTAATTTCTTTTTTTTATTACTCGTAACCTTTGGGGTTGGGGGATGGGGGGGTGGTAGCCTGTTTTGTGTTTTTTCTCTCTTAATACTTCATCAGAAAGTGCGGTGAATGTAATATTGGATCTAAGGGTCTTGGCCCTGCTCTTTCAGTGCAACACTTCATCATTTGTTCATTAGATGTTGTTGTTGGTTAAAACTAATAAAATTTTAATTACAAAAAAAAAAATAACGCTCGATGATATGAGCACAGGAGGGTTTCCTACAATCGATGAACTAAGTTTGAGCAAAAAAAATTACTCAGAAAATCTTTTTCAACAACTTTTAGAAGGTTTGAATCACAGAGATTTCTCAGCACACTGTCTGCTACAGCTTCCTACACACACACTACCCTGAACTGAGGCTGTGCAGAACAATCCAGAGCCCATGTGACCTGAAATCCCATGAATCACCGCAAAATTCGCCTTTGGAGCTTAAAAACAAGGCGAAGTGTGGTGAAGTACATTGTATTCAATGTACTTCGCCTTAAGAATTTGTGGAGTAGTGGTTTGGGAAGGCGGAGTAACGCTAAGTCATTGTTTTCAATGGACTTTGCATTACCCATTATAATGCAAAGTACTTCGCTTCGCATTTCGGAGCACTCTGCAAATCTGGCTTTCACTCTCAGCATTCCACTTCGAGGAGCGAATTGGGGCCACTTCGCCCATCTCTAGTTTCCATATGGCCTTAATTTCCATGTCGGTCAAGAAGTTAATACTGAGACATTGAAAGGATGCAAAGATATTTCCTATACTGAATGGCTAACGGAACTATTAACCAACCTCAGAACCGAAAGAGCAATTGCCAACCACTGTAATAACACTGCAAGATTCACTAGAATCTGGGGCCCCATACAAGCTCTGCACCTCCTTACAACCTGCCTAATATCAAGGTTTTATGTGAAACGCCTGTTGCTATTTATGTACCTATACCGTGCACACTGGGGTAGGGAGGGAGGGTGAGAGGGGAGAGGATGGATCTCAGATTCTGTCATGTACTACTTTTGTATTGTATATCTTACCAATTTGTCCTCTATATGAAAAACGTTAATAAACTTTGAATAGAAAAAAAAAAAAGAAGGTCCTTCAGGTAACCAGGGCCCAGACCATGTAGGGCCTTAAAGGTGAGCAAGCCCATCTTGAAGAGGACCCTCCACCTGACCGGCAGCCAGTGTAGTTCACGCAGCACCGGGGTAATGTGACAGTACCGAGACTGTCCTGTCAACAACCTGGCCACTGCATTCTGCACCAGCTGCAGCTGGCACAGGGTACCTCAAGAGATCCTGAGATAGAGCGCATTATAGTAGTCGAGCCTGGATGTCACGAAGATGCGGACCAAGGTGGGGAGGTCTAGAGGTGGATTTAGGGGCTTTATCCTGGTGATATTCCTCAGATGATAGAAACTGGTACAGACAACGGATGACACCTGAAGCTCAAGCATCAGTCCGCTGTTGAAAATAACACCCAGATCATGCACCCTAGAAGAAGCCTTCAATGGTACAGACCCAAGAAAGAGCCCTTTTTCTGCACCAAAGACCAACCTATCATGCCTTCTGTTTGACTCCACTACCAGTAGCTCCATCTTATTGGGGTTCAGTTGCAGCCAGCTGGAGGCCATCCAGTCATTGATCTCTGCAAGGCAGCTGTTAAGCACTTCCACTGCACTGGATGTTCCAAAGGCAAAGGAAAGATACAGCTGAGTATCATCAGCATAGCAATGAAAACCCAAGCTGTACTTCCTAATGAGCTTCCCCCAAGGGCAGCATGTACACCGTGAACAACATCGGCGACAAGAATGAACCCTGGGGCACTCCACATGACTGGAGGCTAGGGGAGGAGGAGAAATTCCCCATCACTACCCTTTGCCTCCTGTTAACAAGAAAAGACTCAAACCAGCAGATAACAGTGCTGGCAGGTCCGCAGAATTCCCTGAAGTGGTCAAGTAACACACGATGGTCCCCTGTGTCAAATGCTGAAGAGAGATCAAGGAGAACGAGAACTGTCCCCTCCCATCGATCTCTTGCCCTAAGGAGGTAATTATGCACCTGAACTAACACAGTTTCTGTGTTATGCCTCACATGAAACCCAGAATGGAGCAGCTGGTGTAGATCATGGTCCACGATCCATCGCCACCACCTTCTTCACAATGTTACACAAGAATAAAACTTTAATAACATAATAATACAACTTTATTTATTAAGCGACTTACAAGCACCAAGATGCTGTACAAATGCATAATAAAAAAATCAGAAAATACACATATAAAATCAGTAATCTCAACAACCTCAAGACATAAAAGCCTGGCTCCACAAATGGGTCTTGAGTTCCCGCTTAAAAGACTCCATGGTCGTGCATTCCAGAAGCCGTCGAGGCCGAGAATTCCAGAGGGTTGGGGCTATAAACACAAAAGCCAGAGCCCCAGAACATTTTAACGTAACCCTCAGAACCTCCAGCAACCCCTTGTCAGCTGAATGGAACTGTTGTACAGGGCTGTAAGGAATCAGAAGCTCTTTCAAGTAGTCGGGGCCAAGTCCGTGCAGGGCTTTGAAGGTCAAAAGACCTACTTTAAAGGTGATCCACCACTGCATAGGCAGCCAGTGCAGATCACGCAGTACAGAGGTGATGTGTGTCCTTCTGGATGCCCCTGTCAACAACCTCGCAGCAGCGTTCTGCACTATCTGCAAGCAGCGGATATCAATCCCAGGAAGCCCCAGGTACAGGGAGTTGCAGTAGTCAAGGCGTGAGGTCACAAAGGCGTGGACCAACACAGGTAAATCACTGGACGGAAAAAGGTGCTTCACCCTGGCAATGTTCGTAAGATGGTAAAATGCAGACTTAATGACTGCTGACACCTGATGACGAAGGGTCAGCCCGTCGTCAAGTACCACTCCCAGGTTACGCACCCATTCAGAGGTAAGGATCTGATCCCACCCAGAAATAAACCAGAGGGTTGGTCAGACCCCTAACCCTCTATCCCATGACCCGGGTCCACAACCATAACCTCGGTCTTGCTGACGTTCAACTTTAACCAGCTCAAATTAGTCCAGTCATGGATTTCAGTGAGGCAGCTATTAAATACAGAGAAAGCACTAACCTGGTCGGAGGCAAAAGACAGGTAGAGCTGGGTATCATCAGCATAACAGTGAAACCTCAGCCATACCATCTTACAATGTCTCCGAGGGGCAGCATGTACACTGCAAACAACATGGGGGAAAGCACCGAGCCCTGGGGAACACCACACTGCAGAGGGAAAGGGTCAGAGGAAAAAATCCCTGACACAACTCTCTGTGTTCTCCCAGACAGAAAAGATGAAAACCATCTGAGCACTGTACTAGACAGTCCACAGATGGACCTCAGGTGCTCGAGCAAAACCCCATGGTCTATAGTGTCAAAAGCTGAAGAGAGATCAAGGAGAACCAAGATAGAGCGGGTTCTCCAATCTCTTGCCATCAAGAGATCATTGAGCACCCAAACCAGAGCAGTCTTGGTACTATGCCTCTTACAAAAACCAGACTGGAGAGGTTTGTAGATACTATGGATGGTCAAATGGTCCTCCAACTGTTTTGCCACTACTTTCTCAATAACCTTCCCAATAAAGGGAAGGTTAGAAATAGGTCTGTAGTGGGCAAAAATATCTGGGTTCAGAGAAGACTTCTTCAAAAGGGGAGTCACCACAGCTTCCTTTAGGGAGCTAGGAAAGTCACCCAGTTCTAAGGAGCACCAGATTATTTGAGCCAGAAATTGGACCACGATCTCAACACAACCCAAAATCAGGGAGGTTGGATCCGGATCTAAACTACAGCACATAGGGCGCATCCACTGGATGATCCGCATAATATCCTCGAACATCGGCAGTTCAAAGGAACTCCAAGAGGCCGGGGGTACCATGGCCAGACACCGACCAACAGCTTCCTCCTTACAGTGTGTCAGGCGGATATCTGATCTGATGTCGGCAACCTGATTCACAAAGAATTGAGCGGTCTCATCACACTCCTTTTGTGAAAAAGCTCGACGGAGCTGGAGACAGGCTGGGTTGCACAGCCTGTCCACAGTTCTGAAGAGCTGAGCCGGTCGATTCTGAGCAACAGCGATCTCCCTGGACATGAATTCTGCCTTCTTACGGGTGATCTCTGATTGATAGAGCCGATAATGCTCCTCCAAACTAAGGTGGTCGACTTCTAGAGCAGATTTCCACCAACTACACTCTAACCATCGTCCCACACATCGCAACTCCCTCAAGGACCCATCAAACCATGGGGCCCGAGGGCTGAGAAAGAGGGGACAAACACAGACAGGAGCAATTGAGTCAAGGGCCAAGGAAATGGCCTGATTATAAGACAAAACCATGGACTCCGGACCCAAGCTGGCAACAGGAAACTCTAAGAGGTTCAGTACCTCCATCAGGTCTTCAGGGCACACATCCTGTAAAGGGCAGTATCGAACCATCTCCACAGGGGCAGACCTATGAAGGGGAGCACAAAAATTGAAGCCCACAGTGTAGTGATCAGATCAACTGACAGGTTCCACCACCAAATCAGAGGCCTCAATCCCCAGAAGAAAAACTAAATCCAAAGAGTGACTGTGATTATGAGTAGCTGAAGAAACAATCTATGTAAGGCCCAGTGATGTCATCAACTGGAGGAAGTGTTGACCAAAAGCTGAGAGCTCGTCATTGACCCAGGCATTGAAGTTACCCAGAACCATCAATCTGGGTGACTCCAATGCCATATCGGTGAAGAAGTCTGCCACTTCCTGCAGGAATTGCTTCTCGTCTCCTGGTGGACGGTAGATGAGAGCTATCCTGCAACCCACACCAGCTACTATGCTACACTCAAAGGATTCAGCTTCCTCAACTGGTACACCCGTGAGCTCCAACCTGGTCTTAAAACAGACCGCTACTCCCCCCCCTCCACGATCCAATCTCGGGCGGTGAATCACCGAGTACCTGGCTGGAATGGACACCTCCAAAATGGGGCCAGCATTTCCATCCAGCCAGGTCTCGGTGATGCAAGCCAGATCTGCTGTCCCAACAAAGTCAGAAATAACAGCAGACTTGTTTTTAATAGATCTGGCATTGCACAACACCGCCCGAGTTGGACAAGGCTTTGAAGCCGTCCCGATTACTTGCCCATCCAAACAGGTGGTGCTCTTGGGTATAGGGACTAGATATGAATCTCCACGTTCCAGGCTCCATTTCACCCCAGGGTATCTTCTGGACCTGACCAGCCCTATATGAAAGGTCGGTTCATTCGCCCTACCATGTCCATGTCCCCCGCCACATCCACCCCAAACCCTCCTATAAACAATACCAAGCACCCAACAGCACTGGTAGATGGAAAATGGGAGGGGAGGGGGCCAAAAGGGTGAAGGGCATGGAGATCGGAGGACATATAATGCATGACCAGGGTGACTAAACAACACATACCACAAGCGAGAAACAAACTCATTGCTGGACAGCTAAATAAAAATCCTAATTACCTCATAAATAAGTTACCCACAATTACAATTAAACTAAAACCCACCCAATAACATAATTCAAAAAACAAATAAACAAAAACAAATCTAATAAAACTTCCCCACCCAACGAACCCTCTCACGGCTCTGGGAAGGGAAGAAGAACAAAATTAAAAACAAAAATAACACAATTCAAAACAAATTTTCATCCCAAAGGTCCTCTCACTACCAAAAGGACAAAACATTCAAAAAACTCAGATATAGATGGTCCATATACAGTTTTTAGGCACTATCACTGCCAATGATAGTTAATATTACAGAATCCAGATATATAAGGATAGTGAGGCCCTCTCACTACACACACTGTCCTTCATATGATGAAAACAGGATCCAGTGAAAAGTCCGATGGCATTACGATGACCCAAATCAAAATCCAGACTATTGCAAGAGTACGTTCGAAGAATAACAACATACAATCTCAGTGCGAGTCCATAAGTGGAGATGAAATATCTCATATGAAGTAGAGGATATCCACAGACTAAGCTGCAAGGAACAGGAAGTTCCCCCCCCCACACACACACCCAAACTGTCTAATCTGGCTCTATTACACTACCAGGACCCATGGCTTCAGATATCCCAAGCCCAGACTAATAAGGCCAACCCTGGAGTAGCTTAGAAGCCCCCCTAATAACCCCCAACTCTTTAGGGGAAACTAGAGCAGCTCCTGCTTGGTCCCAAGCAGCACAACCCAAGGCACTCAGGCAAAAAAGGGGGAGGGGGTTAAAACCTCCCAGAACCAAAACCATTAATATGGCACTACTTCCCCAAGGAATATTAAACACAGCTTAGAATAAAATTTTAAATCCCAGGGAAATAAAGGACATCGATCAATGAATCGGTTCCCATTACTCACGATACATTTAAAACACCGGTAACTGCCCTTTCCAGCACGAGTTCATGTAGAAATCACACCAGCTAGTCCAATTCTTCCTCGATAGATCACTGCAAGAAACCTTCACAGTACATCCAGCTGTAAGGGCCAAACATCAAATAGCAGCCAACAAATCCCTGGGACCAAGGCCAGCGAATATCCAAATAAGCCGAAAACTCCCCCATATTAAAAGATACGCCTGGGGTGCAACAGCAAAAAACGATAGGCAATGATAGGATCCCGCTCCCAGCAAAAATCGCTCGCTTCCCCCACAAAAGGGCATCAGGCGTCAGGTAGAACTACTGTAGGCTGCAAGACTTACTTTCCCACACTTAGGGAAACGCCGTGACAGCAATCGGCAGCAGGCAATGAACAGCCAAAAAAGACGAATGTGACTCCCAGCAAAAAACTCCCTTCGACCGCGAACACCAGGACAGGCAAAGCATTGGAGCAACTACTGAGCATCAAAACAAACTACCAGAAGCAGCAAAAAGACCGCAAAACCAAGCAGCACAAAACTAAAACTCGTAAACAAACAGGTAAATAAACTAAATAAAACGATTTAAACTCACAGTCAAATAAATCAAATAAATAAAACGGTTAAAACAGAACGCGAGGTATAGAGGCTAGTCCAGCACGACCAAAGATGAGATGGTAATTTGCCTTGACGTCAGGGTCCAAAGATGGTTTCTTCACAAGACATCAGGGAAAAAAATCTCTGACAAGGAACACCGGATATTCAAGGCAAACACCGGGCCAATGGAGTCAATACATCCCATTAAGAAATGAGTTAGCGGCATCTGGGTGGGGCGTCACAAGGTCAAAATCACTGCATATGCAGATGATCTCCTTGTGTACTTATCCCATCTGGTATCTTCTGTTCCGGTTTTGCTGGGTGAAATTACTAATTTAGCGCCCTATCTAACTATAAGCTTAAAGCTAATAAATCGTCCTTTTTCCCTTTAAACCATAAGATTTTTAAGACTTATATTGCCCCCTTTGGTCTATGTTGGTCCCCATGGTCACTGAAATACTTGGGCATTAAACTGACTCGTAATCCTTCAGTATGGTTCAGGGAAAATCTGGAGCCCCTTTCCCAGCTTATAATTCAAGATCTCGACAGATGGTCTAAACTCCCTATCTCGCTTTGGAGCCGGATCAACATAATCAAGATGAATATCGTCCCACGAATTTTCTATCCTTTATCTCTTCTCAATTCTTTCATCCCATTATTCTGGTTTAAGAAACTGCTTGGTATTTTTACCAAGTTTATCTGGTCTGACAAATACCGCCGATTGGCTTACTACAAGTTGGCTGCTCCAAAATCTGAGGGGGGGCCTGTGGATTCCCCATTTGGCTTTATACTATTGGGCTAGCCATCTGATGAAATGTCTGAAATGGGTAAATCAGGGTCCTGAAAGGATGCAGCCGACTTGGCTTAGAATAGAGTTGGACTCAATCCGGTCCATAAACTTGGATCCCTTAACTCTGTTCTATGTAAAAATCTCTCAGGTGCATGTTGCCGAGAAATGTCCTATAGTTACCACTTCTTTAAGGATATACACACAACTCTGCTTTTTCTTGCGTTATATTCCTCAGCTAGATCCAGCTCAATCTATTTGGAACTTCCCATCTTTCACTATGAATAAGCAGCAGATTCCTCGCACTTGGTTGCCCCAACTGGGGGATGGGATAGTACTTTCCTGTGTGGATGAGGAGGGGCAATCGCCATCCATATGTGATCTTATACAGAAATTCAGTATCCCAGCATTCTCACACTTTAAAGCGGTACAGATAAGACATCTACTCACAATAGTGATCAGTAATAACTCTCCTAATTAGATGGTTGGGGCCCTGATACCTGAAACTTTATCTCTACTTGGGTCTTCAGGCAGTGAATCCAAAGTATATTAAGTGCTGTTTCACAAAAGGTATGGGGACTCTTTTGGACTGACGAGGTTCTGGAGCTCCCTACTTCCTCAATACTCACTTAATTGGCAAGCTTTGTAGAGGTCCTGTCATAAATTTGTCTCCCAAGACAGATTGCACCTTATGCAATATCATATTTTACATAATATGTATTATACTCCGGTTAAGTTAACAAACTGGGGTCTGCTGGACTCAAATATATGTGTTAAATGTTCACAGCAGGAGGGGACACTCCTTCACATATTTTGGTCCTGTTCCCAAATCTCCCAGTTGTGGGATTCTATCAAAGTTTCCCTAGATCCTATACTGGGTTTACAGGAACATTTCATGCCTGATATCTGTCTCCTCAGGGACATGTCTTCTATTAGAGTCAAAGTGGGAAGATTTCATATTTCAATGATAGCTTTATCAGTCAAGAAGCTTATTTTACGTTATTGGAAAGACAAGTTTACTCCGACATTACAGGAATGTGTGAACGAAATCCTTGATAACCTTTGAATGGAAAAGGCGATTGCCAGCCTTCGCAACAGATTATCTGTTTATACTCAAATATGGGATCCCCTTCACTCTCTAATTTTAGCTGCTCAGAAATAGTAATGTTTTAGTATAATTGCTCTGTATGCTCCTGTACAATGGTTTTATACTTAAGTGGTACATTGATATGCAACAGCTGTAGGGGGAAGGGGAAGGAGGGGCAGTTTTAATGTAATAAGTGCTGTATTCTTGTCTTCTTTCATGTTACTGCCTCTGAAAGTGTAAAAGTTTGCTAATAAAATTTGAATTATAACAAAAAAAAAAAAAAAGAAATGAGTTGGCACTGGGTCCAGTTCACAAAAGGTGTACTGCAGCATGGAAGCAACCTCAATGACTTCAGCCACCTCCACCAGTCTAAACTCACCCCAACCAGGTGGAGTGCTCTCTGGATGTCCATGGCATTCACTGTCGGCCAAAGTATGGCTCACTGGTGAAATCCCCTGCCTAATGGCAGACACCCTCTCTGACAAGAACTGTGCAAAATCTTCGCATAATGTATTCGAAAAAGCTCCCTTCAGCAGTAGACAGGAGGGATGAAGAAGTCTGTTGACAGTTTGAAAGAGCACAGTTGGTCAGTTCTTCCTGGTGGCAATCTCTCTGGACAGGAATTCTGCCTTCTTACGGTTAATTGCTTCCTGGTACACAACATAGTAAGCATGCAGGGCCAGTTTTTCCACCTCCAGACCAGATGTCCTGCCAGCAGCGCTCTAATCTCTGACCCACAATCTTCATCACCTTGAGCGTCCCATCATACCAAGGGGACCTCAAGTGAAAGGATTTGGGTCATAAGCGAACCGGTGTGAGGGAACTTGAAGGTTTTGATCATATCTCCTCTGTCCCTCCTAGTTTCTAACGAGTACATATTCAATGTCGTCAGCCTTTCCTCATAGGTGACCCTGCTAAGGCCATGAATCATCCTTGTTGCCCTTCTCTGGACCACCTCCAATCTATTAATATCCTTTCTAAGCTTAGGCCTCCAGAACTGGACACAGTATTCCAGGTGAGGTCTCACCAAGGACTGGTAAAGGGGCAGTATCACCTCCCTGTCCCTTCAATCTATTCCTCTTCCAGTACATTCCAGTACCCTGATAGCTTTACTGAAAGCCTTGTTTCACTGGCTTTCCTGCTTGAGGTGATCCCTTATGATGACCCCCAGGTCTTGTTCCTCAGCTGAGGAGCTGAGTTTGACTCCGTTTAGCCAGTATTCAGTCTTGGGGTTAGCTCTACCCAGGTGCATCACCTTGCACATCTTAGCATTGAATTGCAACTGCCATATGTGCGTCCACGTCTCTAATTATTTAAGACCCCCATGAAGTTCTCTGACACCCTCCATACTGTCAACTCTACCACTGTGTTTTGTGTTGTTAGCAAACATGGTGACATTACCCTTAATACTCTCACGGATGTCACTGATAAAAATGTTGAAAAGGATCGGCCCTTGGACTGACTGCTGAGGCACCTCACTAGCGACATGTTTTTCAGTAGATCCCACCCCATTTACTACCACCTTCCATTTCCTGCCTTCCAGCCAGTGTTGCACCCACTTGACTATCTGCTCTGCAACACCCAGGTCCACCAATTTCTTTAAGAGGCATCTGTGTGGGACTGTGTCCAATGCCTTACTAAAGTCAAAGTAAAGCCCCTATCTAGCTCCCTGGACACCTAGGGCCAGATATTCAGAAATGCACCAAAGGCCGGTGCAAGTCTGGGGCAGTGTAAATCAGATGCGCCATGGTGCAATGAGTGTGATATTCAAAGATTGCGCATGGCAAAATGTGCCAGCGTAACACAGCTGAATATCACAGGAATACGCCATGGCACAACCAGACTTGCACCAAGGTGCAACCAGACCTGTGCCATAGTGCAACCAGAGATGCGCCATGGTGCAACCAGACATGTGCCATGGCACACATAGACTAGCCCCAGGCAGTGGTGGGAGAACAGCAGAAGTATAAAGGCATGGGGCACAGCAAAGGAAGACACCCAGGGACAATGCCAGGGATGCAGAGTGGCAGGCCAGAGGTGGCCACCACTAGCAGGGCACACACAGGCACCCAGACACTCCCACCTCAATACACAACCATGACATAGAATGCAGGCAACAGGTGGCACCAATGGCCAACGGAGGGCCACCAGTGGAGTTCCCCCCCCCACCGCATGCTGTGCCCTCACTAAGACCCCAGCAAGCCACACCCAGGACCATGTTGCCAAGCACACACATGCAACACATCCCGGACAGCAGCCCAATGGCCACCCCAAGGCACAGCCACCAACCACGGGGGAGGACACCATGATGCACAACCTGCACACCAACACAGGCACACCACACAGACACACACCATGCCACTGCAGCATGGCTCCTCAAGCCAGCTGCAAAGCAGAGACTGACACAGGCAGGTACGAAAAATAACTGTATTGAATGAACTATATACAAGTAGAAGGTGTCGGTAAGGGTAGAAAAGTGGAGGAAGAAGACAGGGAACAGGGACTATACAGTGGGAAAGGGGACAGATGGGGGAAGGGACGGTAGGGGTATAAGGGAGTTGCTGGGGTCAATCTACAGGCAGCCATGGCCCGCCACTGCCTGACACCTCCTCCTCCACCAGTCTGTCAGCAGGATCCTGCACACCTGCTGGGCCACCTCCAGGGTCGTCGAGGATATCAGTATAATCTGCCTCAGCAGCCTACAATACAGGAGCATCCCTGAACCCCTCTGGATGCCTATGACAAAGGGTAGGACAGGTGATCAGTGCAAGGTCCCGTGGCACCATGCCCACCCACTGTGCACAATGGGCAGTGGGAACACACACCCCTCGAGTGGCGCCCCCAGCCACCCACAGGGGGTGGGCAAATGCCTACCAGTAACCCAGCCCACCATGACAGTGCAAAGCAGTAGATAATGCTGCCCAATGGCCACTCAACTGTGCAGCGACAGTCAGAAGGCACAGGGTACCTGTAGCACCACAGAAACACCAGTGGTAGCTGGGCGCACACCCACCTCACCAACAGCTGGTACATGTGTGCGGTGGTCGCCCCACAGTGCATGCACCACACACAGTGTGCAACACACAGCTGCCCTGGCACATGGTACAGGTGGCCATAGCTGCACCCACTCCCTCACCGAACAACCAGTAATGTGCAGAGGAATGCAACAGTGCCTACCTGCCCACTGTTGCACTGCAGGCACCGGTCCCACTGCTGCTCCTCCACTGCCGCTGCTGGGACCCACTGTGGCCTGCTGTGCCCAACCTAGTGCTCCTGCCACATGTGCCCGGCATTGATCTTCAGGCCCTGGGAATGGAACAAAGACAGGTACACATCAGAGAACACCCACAATAGGTGCCCACCACCCCACCCCTGTGCACAGCATGTGCCCCTTCCCGACAAGGACCACAAGGCTGTAGTGCAGTGCAACCTATGGCCAGCAATGCCACGCAGCAATGCACATGCTGACAGTGTACCCCTCTGCAGGGCATGCCTGGCAACCAGACCAGCACCACAGTACAGCACTAGGGCACACATGCAGCATGGGATGACTTACTTGGCCATGGCATTCTCCCCCTGAGGACTCATGCCTACAGCTACCTCAAGCACTCTGGGTCTCACCTCAACAGGTTCCCATACCGGTGGCAACATTTTTCCACTGTCCTGGCCACCCTGGTGTCACGCACCAACCTGGCAGAGATGGCCTGCCAGACCTCTGTCCTGGGCTGGTGCAGGGGCACCTTCCCAAAGAGACCTGGTGAATGTGGCTGCACACAGGCTATGAGATTGATCAATTCTAGGTTGGACCAATTACGGGCCTGACAAACTTCCTGCTGCACCATCATGACCGCTGCACTAAGTGGAGACAAAATGGTGGCCAACGTGCGCTGGATGCGCACCTCATGGAAGAATGCCCTGTGTCTGCCAATCGTGCATTGGCAGAGATGTGCGAAATGGGTGTGGTTTGACAGACACATGGGGATGTAGTCCCAAGGGGTCACTGGGTCATGGTAGGAGTCAGGGTTTGCCTAGCGCTCTGTGTGCCAGTGTGCAATAGAGGCCATGGCGCACAGTGCGCCATGGCCCCTATTGCACGCTGGTGCACAGTGCGTCATAGGCGGTAGCACACCACCTGATGCATGCACACTGCAGTCCTGTGCACCGTGCAAGCATGTACATTGCACCATGACTTGCTCCAGAGCAATTCCGTTGCATACGGCGCAAGTATGTGATATTCAGCCACCACATGCAAATCAGCTCATCAGCCAATGTGTGGTGCAATGGTGAAATTAGCATGTCATTACCATTGCGCCAATGCTCATTTGCATGCATTGCTGTATAAAGGTGCCTCAGAACACACAGGCCATGGACCGGTATTGCAACCATCTGAGGTAAGTTGCGCTTGCTGCTGAGCACAGCCAGCACAGCAGGGTGGATGGGGTAGGCTGCAGCTGACAGTGACACACATGTCTATGTCCACAGGTAGCACAATGTCAGAGCATGATGGGAGTGAAGAGCATGGGCCTGCTCGAAAGCGCAGGCCCAACTTTACCAAGGCAGAGGCAGATGCGCTGTTCTGGCTGGTAACAGAAGATATATAGCAATGGCAATTACATTGTAATTATGTTAGATTACATTTCAATGTAATTACCAGCCATTTTCATTTGCAAGCGTTGTTTTATAGGAAAGTGCATGGCTGTGTGTGTTAGTAAGCTGTATTGTTCAGTAAGACTAGTGCTATTCTGTACATGGCAATTACTGCTGCTCTCTAATGTGCTTGCGATATTAAGTACATGCTATATGCGCATGTGCTATTGCCGACGAGCGATTTTAATATTAAACCTTCAAGACCTACTTCGATAGAGAGCCACTGCTGAGAGGTGCCACAGGCTGTGGCCTGTGAGGAGGTGGCAGCGAGTTTGACCCAGCAGGGCAGCCAATAGCGGTCAGTGCAGGAGTGGCTGAAGAAGGTGTGCATTGATAAACACTGCATCAAGGAGAAGGTGGCAGCCATTCGTACAGCCCTGACAGCCACTGGAGGGGAGCCTGCTGCTGTGCCACAGCTCACAGTGCAGGAGGAGCTGGTGGGGGCCACCATGCACCACAGCACTGTTGAGGGTGCACCAGGTGGAGGGTTCCAGACAAGTGGAAACCCATCACTGCATGGTACTTATGATGGGCACACACAGCAAGCAATGGGTGGATGGAAGATGGGGGGTTGGGCCGGGGGACATGCATCACTGACACATCTGTTTTCTCTTTCAGCACCAAGATGCCTGCATGCAGTGGAAGGGACACCATCAGCAGCCATGGAGGTGGGCCCAGCCCAGGAGGATCAGCCATCCACCTCCATGGGCATCGAGGGTCTGATTGGCTGCAGCACACCACTGCTGTCCAGCCGGATGTCCTGGGCATGGGGTTGGATGATGCCCTGGTTGTGTTTCAACAGGATGCCAGCCATGGTGTCCTCTGCATGGAGACACAGATCAGGGCAGGGTCCGACACCGATGATGGCATGACCATGATCCTGGACAGCATGGGAGGTATAGTGAGGGAGACGCCCATACCAAGTACCACCTTGGACAGCGTGCCCAGTGGCCTGCCAGCAGTGGGACAGCTGCCCGCCAACACTACAGGTACAGCCGTGTGAACTGCCATGGCAGTGCCATGTGGTGGTGGTGCAGCTGCACAGCTGCTGGGCAGTGTACTGGGGCCAGAGGGGCAGCAGCAGCAGGCAGCAGGGGGACAGAGGGCAGATGGACATGGTGTCCACCACTGGGGCACCTGATAGGGACCAATCCCATGGGGACCCCACTGTGCAGTGTCCACTAGAGTGGGAGGCTGTGCACCACTGGTGGGTCGGCACCCCACCCAGATTCCCCTGGGTGCCGACCCATTGTCAGAGTACACCCGATTGCTGTGGGCCTCCATAGAGCAACAGGTGCTGCTGGGAGCTGGGGTGCATGCACTGCTCATGAAGGTGCACTAGGCAGCTGAGCAGTGCGAGAGAGGCACTGCACAGCTCCTGGAGCTATTCAGTGCTTGTGGGAGGACACGACTGCATCCCATGAAGCTACACCCTCCCTGTTGATGCCAGGCTCTACTGTTGGCATCCCAGGCATGCCTGGGGTGGACCTGTTTGGGTGCCTACACACCCCTGCATGGATCCGGCTGCAGTCCTGCAGTTCAACTCCTGAGGGGCTGTTTCAGACATCCCCTGTGGTTGATGTGCAGTCTGTGGCTGCCAAATGATCCCTGCATGGTTGCCCCCATGGCCATGGTGGCCGTGGTTCCATGTGGAAGACCTGAGGTGCATGCCACCCTGGCTGCAGTCTGCTCCCGCTGCCCTGTGCATACATGGGCAGAGTGTGTGTATGTGCATACCACAGGTGTGGCACCTGTGTGTCATGCCACACATTGCTTGTGTCCATGCCTGCCTGGCCGCTAGTCCATGTGGTGTGGGCATGATGACAGCTGATCTGCACCAGTTGCGCCTATGCACCGGTGCATTGCATCTGATCCCCGCCACATGCCAGTGCCTGGGCATGTGCATGTGTGTGTGTGTGTGTGTGTGTGTGTGTGATGCTGTTCCCTACTGTTTGCTGCTGTGGGTGGCTTTGTGGCACTGTCACCCGCACCCTTGCTCCATGCCACTGTGTGTGCATGCCTATCATCATGCACGCCCCTGCCTGTGTGCTGTATCTGTGTGTGTGGACAGTGTGTGGATGTGGCGCAACCTACCTGCCTGCACCATAATGCTCCCGTGCGATGGTGTCCCTGTGCTGGCGTGCCATGTGCTGAAGCTGGAGGTCTTGCCACCCAGGGGGGCTGTCCATCACCCTCTGGCCCATTGCCCTCGTCATCCCCACTACTGTCCGCCTCCTCGGTCTCAACAGCTATCCCATGGTCAATGGCCATGTTGTGAAGTATGCAACAGGCCAGGAATAGGCTAAAGACTTTTGAGGGGCTATACTGTAGAGCACCGACAGATCTGTCTAGGCAAAAGAAACGTGCCTTCAGCATCCCAAATACATGCTCAATGATGTTTCACATGCTGGTGTGTGCCTCATTGTGCCATTCTTCTGCTGGGGATGATGGACACTGGTAGGGGGTGAGTAGCCATGGCCTGAGTGTATATCCACTGTCACCTGTGTGGAGAATGACATGGTTAGCCTTGGGTCCTCTGTTGCTGTGTCCCTTACCCAACCCTGGCTTCCTTGCCAGAGCACCCAATCTGCCTTCCCCCTTCCCGTGCTCTGCCTGGCCCCCTTGCCCATCCTATACTCACCCACTAGGTGGCCCGCGGGTATTTCCCCAAGCTCAAACCTGTGACACAGCGCAGTGCTGTGGCAGATGAATGCATCATAAGCACTCCCAGGGTGCGTGGCACAGACATTGATGATGCACCCCTTAGCATCGCACAACACCTGGCAGTTGACACTGGGGAACCCCTTCCTGTTTATGTGCACCACAGCCTCAGGTACAGGTGGCATGTGGATGCCCACACAGGTGCAGTCAATGGCCCCAATCATGCCAGGCATGCGTGCTGCCCTATGGAAGTTCTGCATGGTTGATGTATGCTCTGCCTGTGTGCTGGGGAAATGTATCTAATCTGAAGCATGTGGCAGCAGGATGTTGAGAAATTGTGTGAGGAGGAAAGGATGTGGCCGACTGAGTTATGTCTGTTGTATCCCCTGTTGGTCTCTGGAAGGTGCCCGTGGTGAGCAGGCACATGACAGCTGTTACTTTCATCTCCTCTGACATAGTGTGGCTCCATCTAGTGGGTGCCGGCATCTCCTCACTGCACAGCTCACAGAGCTGCCTCAGAATAGCCTGGTTCAAGTTATACGGGCCCACCATTTCCGTATCGGTGTAGTTCTGGAAGGTGGTGTGGGTATGGTACCACCTGTTCTGGGAGTACCGCTGATGGGCCCTTCCACGGCCATGCTGCTGTTCCTCCTGCCTCCTCACACCTCTCATTACGGCCTCCACTAGAAAGGGTGCACAGGCCATGGCCCCTGTTGTCCTGTCTCCCCCTTGGTAGTCAACTGCTGTGGGCTGTATGCCACCCTGGTGCGGTACATGGCACCTTGACTGCCTCTCCCTCTCACTCCCTCTGCCCCTGGCTCACTCTCCACTGCCACCTCTGTCCCACGCCCCTGAGGCTGCCTGTGCAGGTCGCCCTGTCCCTCTCAGGCTCTATCTCCCTTGCTCTTATAGGTTTTGTCCCTCCTCCATCCTGTTCCTCTCTTTCTCTCTCTCTCTCTCTGTCTCTCTCTCCCCCTTGACCCTGGCGCAAGTGTTGTCTGTGTGCTTGCTCCCTGTATTTATAGGCTTAAGTCTGCTCGGTGCATCTGGGACTTGCTCCGCACTTGCGCCATGGTTCGGCGGTTGAATATCGCACTGCGCCGCATATTCATGGGCATGCCCCCTGCTCTTGCACATGCATTAATTAGGGTTGGGCATTGGCACAATGGGACTTGCGCTGTGCATTGGCTCCTGCTGAATATCACTCCTTGGCACATTTCCATACTTGCGCCAGTGCAACTCAGTTGCACCATGCGCAGCTGCTTTGAATATCCCACCCTTGGTTGAAAAAAGTAATAGTTTGTCTGACATGACCTTCCCGCTATGAACCTGTTTGTTATTCTGCAGGTGATTATCCTCAAGGTATTCTACCAGATCTTGTTTAATGTAGTGTCTCCATCAGTTTGCCTGCTAGTGATGTGAGGCTGACTGGCCCATAATTACCAGTTTTCTCTCTACCATGTCATCCACTCTGCAGTCCTTTGATACAATCCCGGACATAAGTGACCTATTGAATAGGTGCATGAGAGGGGTTGCTAGCTCCTCTGGCAGCTCCCTTAGTACCCTGGGATGCAAACTGACCAGGCTTGTGCCTTTTCAGGTCTGATGTCTGAAGGGGCCTTGCTGATCTTCTCAGTAGTGAACTCTTGTATGCACATCCTGTTGATTCCTCTGGTTGAGGCCCTGATGCCACTGTCTGGCAGCGGGCCCTGTTTCTCACTAGTGAATACTGAGCAAAAGTATTCATTGAGGACCTCAGCTTTTTGCCTGTTGACCTCAAGTACCTCATCTTTTACTTTTAACCTTTCAGTTCACTCCCGTTCTTCCTTTTCTCACCGATACAGTGGGAAAAAATGATTTTCCCGTTTTGGTCCCGAATGCAATCTGCTTCTCCTTTGCTGCCTTGGCATCCTTCACTATTCTCTTGGCCTTCTTGCTTTTCTAGATGTAATCCTCCCATTCTCTGATCCCATTTTGCTGCCTAAACAATTTAAATGCCTTCCTCTTGGCACTGATTGCCTCCCTTACTGATTATGGGAGAACCACATGGGTCTTTTATACCTGTTTTCTTTGTTACTGTCTGAATGCAGAGCCAAGATGTGTCCAGTACCGCTTCCCTGATGCCTTCCCCTATTTCTTCCACCTCTGACTTGTCCCTGATGTTCATTAACCTTTTCTTCACTAAATGCCTTAATCGGTACTCAGTTAGAATAATGCTGCACGAATAGCGTCAGTCTACAGAGCACCAGTTCGTGTAACACTAGCACAGACAGTGAGAGGATATACAGCGCTTTCAGTAAGCGCTCCCCTGGCCACTGTCCATGGTGCTTATGGGACACAAGGGCAACAGGATCCAGGAGTCCGGCCAAGCT
Organism: Neoceratodus forsteri; assembly: GCA_016271365.2. Taxonomy (NCBI): domain Eukaryota; kingdom Metazoa; phylum Chordata; order Ceratodontiformes; family Ceratodontidae; genus Neoceratodus; species Neoceratodus forsteri. The sequence goes on from CM028129.1 coordinate 35,303,354, forward strand.
ACTCTGTGGTGTGGAGGGCCGGAGTATCAAGCAGCATGCCCAGTGGCATTGGAGACCAGGGTTCTAATCCTGGTCTCCAACTTTTTAGTACACTCGGGACTTCGTATTTTTTACATGGGCCCATGGAAACAGTATTTCACAGCCCCACAAATTTTAACTTTCCCCATGATTTGCTCCCCCTAGAGTGAGAATCTTTCAGTCCAGGGAGTGCAGGGGACAGAGCCCCTGCATTAGTTCCACCCCTCCCTGCAAAATCAAAATTGCCACTATTATTGCCCTGCAGTTCTTAACCATGCTATTATTGTTGGTGCTGTTCTGACCCAGTGCCGCCTTAATCTTCCAAAATCTACCTTTCGAAAGTATAGCACCTCTGTGGTTTTCGTATCCCCTGTGGATATGTCAGATCAGACAGAATTGTGGTCTCTATTTGCCAAGGGTTCTCCTACCTTAACTGATCCAATTATTTTTGAATTTGTGAGGATCACATCCAGGATGGCGTCTTCCCTGACTGGATCCTTCACTAGTTGGAACAGTAGATATTCCTGTGTTGCATCCAGTAGAACCTGACTCCTTGAGCTCTTTGCTGTCATCCCTGCCTTTCCTGTCATCTTTTGCATCTACTCTACTAATTGCCCAACCTTTTCATCTTCCTGACCCAGAGATTTGTATACTACCCCCATACGCAGTTTCCTTCCATCTGAAGTAGTTAGGTGAACCCAAAGTGATTATATGCCCCCCTTGCCACACCTGGGGCTTAAATCCTCAGCAGCTTTGATACCCTCCTTCACATAGAGTGCAACTCCCCTCCCCTCCCCTCCTGTATGTCCTTCCTGAACAGCATGTAGCCTGGCATTGTGAGGTCCCAGTTGTCTGTGGCTCACGTTTCAGTTATGGCCACCAGATCAACCTTTGTGTCAGCCACTAGAGCCTGCAGGTCATTGATCTTGTTTCATTGGCTCTTAGCATTGAGACAGACTCCCCTCCATACACGTGTTGTGTGTTTTGTGCTGCCTGATTGGGGTTCCTGCTTTCTCACAGTTATTCCTTCTCATTGTGTTGCAGATGTCTACTCTTCTTTGAGCCCCTTCTTTATCTTTATGTGATTGGATGAATTTTGTCTACTCCTGGATTTCCTTATGGGGGTGGAGTTGGCTATGCATGATACCTGTTTCCATGCCAGACCACCCCCCTTGTGATTAGTTTTAATGGTCGAAATAAACTTTCAACTTCTGAGCCAGCATTCTTGTATCTTCTGCTGTGAGATGAAGTCTGTCCCGCCCGAAGAGTGATCTATCTCAGAAGATTCCCCAGGATCGGACAAAATAAAATCCTTTTGATCAACACCAGTCTATTAACCAGCTGTTAAATTCCTCTATTTCTGTTGGTCTAATTTTTTCCAAGCTGCCATCCTTACCCCACACAAGCAGTACTTCCAAGAAGGCCATGGAAGCTGCTGTTGCTGAAAGCCTTTCTCCTAGCATCTAAATGCTTCATTTTGCATTCTCAACCTTCTGGTCAGCCAGATCCTTTGTTCCTATGTGTGCCAGTACTGCAAGGTTCCCCATCTCTCTGTCTCCAATTCTTCCAATGTGCTCGCAGTCTCTTTTCACTGAGGTATCCGGTACATGATACTCTGACTGTATCATATTATATTTCTGCACCACTTGTATGGCTAATACTATCGAGCCATGATTCAGTGTAAGGTTATTAATACTGTGACAGTTCTGTATGTCACTGTGTTTTTGTATCACTTGTATAGTTAGTGATACTCTGACTGTATTATATTATATTTATGCTTAACTGCATGTTATTGTGTTTCTATATGACTTTTAGAGCTGGGATACTCTAGCTGCACAGCTATGCTGTTCTGTTTCTATGTGACTTGTATGGTTATGAATACTGTAACTGTTTCGTATGTCACTGTGTTATGGCTCATGTGGCTAGTGATTACCCAACTGTATCATTTTATGTTTCTGTGTCATTTGCATGACTAGTGATACTCTGACTGTACTGTGTTTTTGTATTACTTGTATGCATATTGATACTCTGACTGTATCCTATTAGGTTTCTATATCACATGTGTGGATAGCTTGGCAGAAGACTCCAGGAGAAAGGACTGCTGTGTGACTGAACTTCTCTGCTGGGACTAAAGTAGAAGAACTTTTGTATTTAGACCTTTAATTTAGGGTTAAAAAACTAACATACAAAACAAAACAAAAAAAGTGTGTGTTTGGGTTAACTGAACTGAATGGGTAACTGAAAAGTCATCTGGGTGTAAATCTCAGGTGACTGAAAGGACTTAACTGTTGTGAGGTTTAAATTACTTGTAGAAAGATCTGGTAAGTAGGGGAGTGGCTTAGCTAGAAGGAAGCTACATTTAAAGATTGCCTTAGAAAGATTCTGCTAATAGCTTGGCAGAAGACTCCAGGAGAAAGGACTGCTGTGTGACTGAACTTCTCTACTGGGACTATATTGCCCTCCTCCCTCCTCCACCCCCACCCAAAGCTAGTTCTATTTTTATAGGCACAGGATTTGACTGACAACAGGAACTTCCTGTTTAGGGGCAGGAAGTGAGTGATCACAGAACCACCAAGGACCCACCATCCTAGAAGGGCAAGAGTAGCTCTCCAGCCCCCTCTAGCTGCTGGAGGTCTGCCTCTGAACAAGTAAGCGGTCTACTGAGAAATATAGGATATTCTTGTCTCAGAACAGGACAATCAGGAGCTTAAAGGGCAAACAGGCAGAAAGTAAGGACAGAGAGAAAAAAACAGAGGAAAGAGTAAGGATTGCAAACAGTTAAGGGGCCAGAAATAAGACGTGATTGGAGTGGTGCAGTGCAGTGGCTGTGGAGCAGCAGTCTTCCGGAGATGTTCTGGAGGATTCGGTGTTGTCCCATCTGCAGGCACCTCTCTGGGCTGAGGGAGGAGGTTGCTCATCTCCAGGCTGAGTTGGCCAGGATTTGTGGGACCTCCTCTTCCATCCAGGGACCACCAGTGCCACTGCCATTGCCTCAGAGGTTGCCAAGAAAGAGGAGCAGTTGGACCACAGTGGGCTCAGGGAGGGTGAGGGTGGTGGAACAGAGGCACATCCCTCACAGTTGTACCTCTCCACAATTCCTATGCCATTCTGGCAAAGTGTGGTTCCCCTATGGAGACACCCACAGTGGAGACCAAGGAGGATGCTGGGAACCTCCACAAAGGAGACCCACAGGAGGGTGGCAGGGGACCCTGCAGGGGAAGGAAACAACTCCTGGTGAGGGACTCCATTGTTAGGAAGGTAGAACTGGGCAAGGAAGGGGAGAGGGAGGTAAGGTGCCTGCCTGGTGCCATGGCTTGGAAGGACAGGGAGTGAATCCTCAGGATTGCCAGAGCAGCTGCACAGGGGAGGGAGCTGGATGTCATTGTCCACTTAGGGACAAATGACCTGGCTAAGAAAGGGATTAGAGAAGTGCAGGAAGAGTTTGTGGAATTGGGGAGGGGCCTTAGTCAAGGTACCATCGGTAACCTTCTCGGAGGTGCTACCCATCTATGGCATAGGAGAGGCTAGGGTGTTCCGTACCATGGGATTCAATCAGTGGTTGAAAAACTGGTGTGGAGCTCAGGGATTTGGCTTCATTGGGGACTGGGGGTCCACCTGGAGTGATGCAAGCCTATACTGGCATGATGGGCTGCATCTGTCCGGGAGGGGAACCAGGATCCTAGGTGATAGGTTTAAATGCTTCATTGGCAAGCTTTTAAACTAGCCAAGGGGGGAGGCACTGGAAAGGAGCAGGAAAATCCTAGCCCCCACCAAACAATCATGGTAGTAAGTGTGGCAAACACCAACATGGAGGTGTCGATAGGGAGAAGGGCAGGGGTAAATGGAGAAAGTGACAAAGGCAAGAAGGACAGGGATGGGGCAAAGGGGTAAGGCCATCAGGAAATGGAGGGTAATGAGTACCAATGCTCTGTAGTCTGGGCAACAAGCTCCTGAGCTGGTGGCCTTAATGGAAGAGGATGCCTGGATATCGTAGCAGTCACAGAAACATGGTACACAGAGAACCATGACTGGGATGTTAACATACCAGGGTACATAACCTACAGGAGAGACAGGCAGGGGAGAAGAGGGGGAGGAGTAGCTCTCTATGTAAAGGAAGGGATAAAAGCAACTTAACAAAAGAGTAAACAGGGAGGAGAGGAGGCACTGTGGGTCACCTTGGAGACTGGAAAGGGCACCACAATCCGCACAGGGGTTGTGTACAGACCCCCATGTCAGGGGGAAGAAATGGACAAGGATATGATGGAAGGCATTCTTAGAATGTCAGAGAAAGGGAGATACTGTTGATGGGAGACCTGAATATGCCAGATGTTAACTGAGCACATTTGCTGCAGCCACATCCAAGAGCAGGGCCATTCTTGATGCCCTACAGGTGGCAGGCATTAGACAGCTAGTTTCGAACCCACTGTGAGGGAGCAATCTTAGATCTCGATCTCAAATGGGGGCAGTGAGAGGATCTCAGATCTAGAAGTGGTTGCCATCTTGGGACAAGTGACCATCAAACAGTGTGGTTCACGTAAACTCAGCTACAGAGTCAAGCCATACAAAGTGAGGGTACTGGACTTAGGAGGCTGACTTTGGCAAGATGGGAGAGTGCCTCAGAAAAGCACTAGCAAACAGGCTAGAAGGAGGTGTGGAGCAACAATGGGGAATTATCAAAATTGCCATCACAGAGGCAACAAGCCTTTGTGTGAAGCAAATAAACAAATCAAAATGAAAGAAAAAGCCACTATGGTTCTCAAGAGAGGTGGCTGTGAAAGTCAGGAAGAAAAAGATAGCATTCCAGAAGTATAAGGAAACACAGAAGGAGCAGGACAGAGAGCTGTACCAGTTAAGGCAGAAAGAAGCAGGGAGGGAAGTCAGAATAGCAAAGGCCCAAACTGAGGAAAAAATAGCCAACCTCAGTTAAGAAGGGGGATAAAACCTTTATAGGTACATCAGCGAGCGTAGAAAGACAAAGGGAGGGATAGTGAGGCTGAATAGAATAAGCGTTGGGTGGGCAGAGGGGACAGTGAAAAAGCAGGAATACTGAATGAATATTTCTGCTCAGTATTCACTAAAGAGGAGGGAAGTACCTAATCCAATTAACAGAAGCACTCTTGATAGAGTCGATCCTCTTGATGGGGGTCCTTTCACAGAAGAAAGGGTTCTGCAAGAACTCCTAAAACTGAAGGTGGACAAAGCAATGGGTCCTGATGGAATTCACCAGAATTCTAAAGAATTAAGGAAGGAACTAGTGAAACCACTGGCTACTCTTTTTAATAAATCATGGGAGGATGGTGTGGTACCCGAGGACTGGAGGAAGGCGGATGTGATTCCCCTTCACAAAAGTGGGACCAAGACAGAGGCAGGAAACTACAGACCTGTCAGTCTGACCTCTGTGGTAGGGAAAGTGATGGAGTCACTTCTGAAGGAAAGAATAGTTGAGTACCTAGAGGTCAGTGGAGCACAGGATCCAAGGCAGCATGGGTTCACAGCGGGAAGGTCATGTCAGATGAATCTAATAGATTTCTTTGACTGGGTGACCAAAGTAGTAGACCAGGAGGGCTGTGACATGGCCTGCCTAGACTTTAGCAAGGCATTTGACACAGTCCCACACAAAGATTATTAGTCAAATTAACCAGCCTGGGAGTGGGTCCCAGGTGGTAGCCTTGGTAAAACACTGGCTGGACAACAGGACACAGAAGGTAATTGTAAATGGAGTCCACTCTGAAGAAAGGGCGGTTACTAGTAGGGTACCGCAGGGTTCAGTATTGGGTCCAGTCCTTTTTAATGTCTTCATCAGTGGCATTGCAGAGGGACTGGAAGGAAAAGTATGCCTTTTTGCAGATGACACAAAGATCTGCAACAGGGTTGATACACAAGGAGGCGTGGAAAGGATGAAAAGGGACTTGGCAAGGTTGGAGGAATGGTCTGACGTATGGCAGCTAGGATTCAATGCAAAAAAGTGCAAAATAATGCACCTGGGAAACAAGAACCCAGGGGAAGAATACACAATGGGTGGGGAGGTAGTAACAATAACAAATCAGGAAAGGGACCTGGGGTAATCATATCAGATGACCTTAAGGTTAGCAAGCAATGTGAGAAGGCAGTAGGGAGGGCCGGGGGTATACTGGGATGTATAGGGAGAGGCATCAGCAGCAGAAAACAGGAAATTGTTATCCCTCTGTACAGACAGTTGGTGAGACCCCATCTGGAATACTGTGTCCAGTTCTGGAGACCCCATCTCCGCAAGGACATAGACAGGATAGAGGCAGTCCAGAGGAGGGCAACTAAAATGGTGCAGGGTCTGCAAGAGAAGCCGTATGAGGAGAGACTAAAGGAGCTTAATATGTATACCCTTGAGGAAAGAAGGGAGAGGGGGGACATGATAGAAACTTTCAAGTACCTCAGTGGAATCAACAAAGTCCAAGAGAGTAGCATCTTTCAGAAAAGAGACTTGCAAGAACAAGGGACACAATTTAAAGATAGAAGGAGGCGTGTTCAGGGGCAATGTGAGGAAGTATTATTTCACAGAGAGGGTAGTGGATGCATGGAACAGCCTTCCTGAGGAAGTTGTGGAGTCTAAAACTGTGGAGAATTCAAGAATGCATGGGACAGACATAAGGCAATTCTTGGGGGGGGCAGGAAGATATAGGCTGTTGGTTAAATAGGATCTGCGGCCTATCCTGTAGGTAGGGAAATGGGCAGACTAGATGGGTCTAGCGGTCCTTATCTGCCGTCAAAGTCTATGTTTCTAGTGACAACTCTGACTGCATCCGATTAGGTTTCTATATCGCACGTGTGGATAGTGATAACTCTGACTGCATCCTATTCGGTTTCTGTATCACATGTAAGGATAATGATACTCTGTATCATATTTGGTTTATATTTCACTTGTATTGCTAATGATACTCTAACTCTATCATGTTACATGTGGGCATTTTTTTGGACAGTATGGCTTTTGATACCCAGATTGTATGTTAAATAATTTCTATGACTTGTAGAGCTGGTGATCCTATAACTGTTCACATATACTGCTGTGTTTCTATATCACTTGCATTGTAATGTATGGTAGAATGTTGTTATAGGTAGAAATCTATCTTTTTATAACAATGTTTTACCATCAATGTGACATCACAATGTTGTTAACCCATTGATGGTACGTCACATCGATGGGTTAACAATGAGGAACAGTCTGGGCATGTGCACAACGTGATTGGACGGCTTTGAAACGGCTGCGACAGTGAGACCAGATCAGCGGTGACATTAAAAAAACTGCAGTAAGGAACTGCTTTCTTTTTTAAAAAACATAAATGGTACCATACACTATAAAATATAATGTATGGTACGTCGATGGTTCACCAGTTTTTTAACCCATCTCGAGGTTGCCATGGTGATGTAAACCTCTCGGGCTTCGCTGTCTAGGTTTACATGATCACCCTGGCAACCTCTCGATGGTTAACAAACCGGTTAACCATTGATGACCATACATTAGCCTCTATGTTATTGATTCTCAAACTGTATGTTACTGTGTTAATACAGTATATAATTTGTATGGCTAATACTCTGTATCATATTATGATTCAATATGACTTGTACTGTATGTCTATTAATACTTTTAATGTACCTTTGTCAATGTGTTATTTTATGATTTGTAAAGCTATTGATTTGTTAACTCTATGTTCTTGTATCTCAATATCACTTTTATGGTTATTTATACTCTGACTACATGCTATTGGTTTTCTACATGGCTTATATCGTTAGTACTGTTCAAGACTTGCTGAGCATGTATTTGTTTCTCACTTCCCTCTGTTTGTACTCTATATAAGTGCAGAAAAGGAATATCGCTCTGGGCATTGATCCCCATCTGCAGCACAATACTGACTTTTGGGCAAAGCTTTTAGCCCCCATTTTTACTACGATAAATGGTACCCTAATTCTACCTAAGGACTGAAAATGTGGTGTTACTGTGCTTCTATTCAGGAACAGCAATATAACAATCCCAGTAGTTACAGGCCTATCACTTGTTTATCTATTGTCCAGCAAGTGTACACTAGGTTAATATTAGATAGGCTAACATAATAGATAGTAGAACATTTATTAATATCTAAGTTCCAATGCAGTTTTAGAAAGTTTCACAATACATTAGATGTGGTATTTACCTTAAATAACCTTGTGGAATCATAAGCTTTTGAAAAAGGGGCAAGTTGTGTTGTATGCCTGTTTTGTGGATATAAAATCAGCCTTTGATTCTGTTAGTCATGAAATTCTATGGAATATGTTATCAGAGATGAATACCGTAAAAAGATTACTTTTGGTATTAAAAATGTTATATACCAATTCAACAGTTTGTGTCAGGTATGCAGCTGATGGCACATTAACTGATGTGTTTGAGATAATGTATGGTATAATGGAAGGATGTTTGCTTGCCCCTCAACTTATTAAATTCTACATTGACTCACTAATGTTTAAGTGAAGTAAACGCATTTACTCAAACTATAAATAATGAAGATAAAACAATGTTATATGCAGATCATGCTATTATATCTCTGACACCTTTTGTGTTGAAATGAGGGATAAGCACAATTATGGCCAAATTGAAGAAGCTCCAACTTGAACTTAATGTTGATAAAACAAAAATGATGACTTTTGGTTGCAGAAAGATAAATAAATGGGTTATTGATGGGTTTGAATTTGAAGAGTTTGAATCTAAGTACCTTGGTGTAGTATTTGATAGACATCTTTAATGGAAGCAACATATTCAGGAAGTGAAAGAAAATGCATACAAGACCTCTATAGCAATACATTCATTTGGTTATAAATTTGCAAATGACTCTTAAAACATTAAAGTTAGCATATGAAACTAAAACCATTAGTGAAAGCTTTTATGGAAGTGAAATCTGGGGCATCAATTCCAAAACAATGAAGTCTACTAATCTGGAAGCCATACAAAACGTTTTCTTTAACTATATTGTAAACTTGCATAAATATTGTTCATCTGCTTTTCTAAGATTGGAATGAGACATGATGGCCCCCATATTAATAGCAGATGCATGGCACAAATGGCTGATGCATAGCACATCTATGAAAATGCACGACAGAGCGATATTCAGCAGACCAGAGTGCGCCACGCAGAATGGCATGGGATCTATGACAGCAGCACACCAATAAAAAGAGCAAAGTCCTCTACAGCAACACCTGCACCATACAAAGCACCATAACACTGCTCTGCAAACCCCGACAGTGACAGTCACAATGGTGAATGGGTGCCAGCCCCAGGGGAGGAGGACCGCTCATCCACCAGTAGCACAGACAACAATGCCCCCTAGTCCAGCACTGCAGGAACACGCTGCCCCCAGGAGCACGGGTGCAATTCCCCACAGCACCATGGCACACACCCATTCCCCCAAGCAACGTTGCAAACCACCCACATGGAGTCACCCCTTCCCCGAGGACCACTGCAACAACCCCGTGCGGGTATGGCAATCAACACCTCCCGCAGGACTGGTGCATGGCCCCAACACACAGCAGTGGCCCAATACCCCCGGCAGAACTGGTGCAAGCCCCCACCACCCCCAGGGATACAAGGCTGTGCCCTCACATATGCATCTGTGGCATTGCATCCCCCCAGCCACCAGCTGGGAACCACAGAAGGACAGCACACAGGCACCCTGGACACAAGGAGATATAGTTGCCTGGGCAAAGTTTATTCAGGCAGTACAGGTCACTATGATGCCCACCACCTTGCCCATGACCCACACCACCACCGACACCACAAAACTGCACACTTTAGGAAAAGTCCATATTCGCAACAGCACTTCTACACAGGTCATCAGACTTGCAGATGGATATTGAGGGTGATGCCCAGTAGTTAGTTCCTGAGCAGCCTCATCTTGTACTGCTTAATGATTTGCTGCAGTCTGTCACTGGTGTCCCTGGTCTTTCTGTGGGATGTGCCCATGTCTGTGTCATGCAACATCTATTACATCTTCCGGTCCATCAGGTGCTGTTGCCCCAGAAGCACCTCTATAAAGCACCATATCATTGGGTGGGTGGCCGGCATGAGAGAATTAAAGCCCCTGTGCCACCCTTCCTGAGCATTGGTGATCTTGGGCAACCTCTCGTGGATGGAGACATAGATGTTCCAGAAGTTCACAGGGTATGTTGGCTGGTGCCATAGCCCACTACAGACCAGCTGCCCCAGTCAGGTGTCCTCAGAGTAGTCAAGGTATGGCACCAGGGTGTCTTCATAGGGTTCAAAGATGGGCCATGACCTTAGGTCCTCATAGGTGCTGGTGATGTCTGTCGGTGGCATGAGTGCATGCATGACAAGCATTTCTATGTGCAGAGTGAACTTGTCATTGGTGACATACAGCTGTGCCAGGTCACTGTGCTGTTTTGGCTTCCTTCTCAGGCACTGTGTGAAGTGGAAGTAGCAGCCACATTGCTGTGCCTTAGGGAAGATGATGTGTATAGTCTTGAATGCCACAGGTTCATAGTCAACCATCACTGACATGGGGCATAGGTCTGGGCACAGCTCCCTGAGCTTTTGAAGCATAGTCGTGAAACAGCTTATGGTCCTGCTACCCATCAGAGCATAGATGGCTAGCAGCACCGTATCCATCTCTAATCCATGGACACTGTAGAGCTGCTGGAAGAGGCATAGGTTGCTCCAAAAGATGCCATTGGCATACCATGTGCCACATCAGGTGAGGTACTCAAGATTTCTCTGGGTGTTGAATAGCAGGAATCTGCCCATACTGCAGCCAGAATCATGCTGAATATTACTTGCATCAGTGGTGGTGTATTCCAGAGGGATTGTCAGTCTGGACAGTGATGTTGGCTCCACCAGCAACCTGTGCACGCTCCTCTGGGCCCTCTGAATTGTCCGCTTTTCTGTGTCCACTGGGGGCAGCTGTTCACCCACCACATTGATCAACCCCCTGCAGCATGCCGCAACCACTGCCTAGCTGCTTTTGGTGGTTTATGCAGCCCGGCACTTTGCCTCCTCATGCACCTGAAACACCACAACCTCTGCACCATAGGGCACATGGTTGTGCTAGCCCCTCAATGACATGTAATCCACACTATTGACTGTATGTGCCTACCCACAGCACTGTCCAGAATGGTACTCAATGCATTTCCAGTATGTTGCCAATCTGCACGTCCATTCACACTGATACAGGAAACCTCAAAATGACAGGAGGCTGTTTCTGCAGGCACTCTTCACAAATTGTAAGGGCATCTCTCTGCCACTCTCCTGTTCACAGGTTAGTGGATGGCCTCCATCCCCATCCACATTTTATGATCTGGCATTGTGTGCTCCTACCCCCCCCATAAACAGTTGGCCGTAGCTCTGTTGCACCTGTCGGCCTCACTGCTTTCGACCAAGTGCACCTGTCCACCCATACGCCTATGCATCTCTGTGCTGTCATGCACTGTAGTGATGCTCTGCCTTATTGCCTCAAGCACCCTTCTTGACCAGTGTTACAGAGATGCATAATACTGGGTGGCATAGCTGTTGGCACTGTGGCCATTATCACTCTCCAGGACCTCATACTGGCCGCCCTGTCAGTGTTCCCAACTTGTCACTCTGCAGGAATTCACTATTGTGCTGTCAATCTGTGGGGTAGACTGTTGGGTCAGCATGCCAATGGCATGCACCATAGTGCACCAAGATGAGATACAACATAGGTACTGGGGGCATGTCCATGAATATACCATGCAACCCCATATTGAGCTAGCCACCCAGTGTCAGGCTCTTTTACTGCACTGGGAAAAGAGGAGACAGTGTGTGGGATACAGAGAGGGAGAGGCTCCTCTACAGCCCAGATCATATCAAAAACATGTAGGAGCACTGGCAGCCCTGGTAGTTAAGTGGTACCCCCAGACCTGATCCCAGATATATGAGAGGATAACTAACCCTCGCTCCCTTAGCTGCTCCATTGTGTAGTTCTCTCCCTCCCAGCCCCAATCGACAAAATCACAAATATTAACAACCTGTTCCCCTGCCCTTCCACAGCCAGTAGTGGCCCTCCACCCTGTCCAGCTCAGCATGAAAGTAGACTCATCCCCCACAATCTCTGGTAGTCTAGCACCCCTCCCCCAGCCCCGATCATACACATGCCATATGTCAGAAGCACCTCTGTATCCTGAGTAGTATAGTGGCCCCCCACCCTGTCAGGATGGGACACCTACCCCACTCCCCCCAATCCAACCAGAGCTGGCAAATGGCTCAACCCTTCTCACCCCACAACAGCCAGTCACCAACTAAACTGACGATGGCTGTGTACAGTACATAGTACATGCTCCTTGACTGACCCAATGAATGTGGACTATGGACTGTGCTTGCTGATTCTGGTTGGAGGGAGCAGAGTGGGGACCTCCATCCTGATGGGGTGGGGGGGTCACTAGACTATTATGGGGTGTGGGGGTCACTAGACTACCAGGAATATGGGGGTGCTTTGGATTTATGGCATGAGAATGATGGGGCTAGGGGAAGGGACGCTGGTCTACCAGGGATTACAGGGGATGGATCTGATTTCATGTTGAGTGGAAAGGGGTTGAGGCCACTACAGTATGGAAAGACCAGGGAACAGGGTTATTTATTATTAGCCATTTTGTGGATCGGGGCTGGGAGGAGGGACCCTGCACAACTAGAATGCTGGTGACTGGGGTTAGTTATCATTTCATATATAGGGGATCAGGGCTTTGAGGGGGGGTACCACTAAACTACCAGAGCTGGCAGGGCTTCTATATGTTTGCAATACAGTTGGGGCTGGGAGGGGGATACCACTAGACTACCAGGGCTGGCAGGGCTTCTATCTGTTTTTGCTACAATCTGGGCTTGGAGGTGGCTGGACCGGTGCATTCCACCGGGCACAGTCATGCTAATGAGCTCATAATGAGCATGCATGGGCCCCAGTTGCACCATGCATGCCCAATGAGCTCATTATCATTTGTTGGCTGACTATTGCCCACGGGTGATATGGCACATCCAGGTATGCACCATACATACCCCCATTGGCAGTCTTCAGCCCCGAACCCTGGATGCGCTGCCCAACCAGGGTGGCTGACAGCTTTGTGCTGTGCATCTGATGTCCCATAGTCACACGGATTGTGCATTCTCTTTGTATATGGCAACAGAGCAGGCTGGCACATCCATTTTGTGTGATGCACTGTTTTACATGCACATCTGGCCAGCTCTGAATATGTCCCCTGATATCCAAAGAAGCCAAAATTATGATTCGTAGGATCAAATGATGGTGAAGAATCAAACAAATGGATGATGATAGAGTATATAAAAATTTCTGGACAGAGACAATAAATAATGTGGGAAAAAAAAAGAAATATAAAAAATTGGTTTGGCGTGTTGAATAATATGGTGAAAAAGGTAGATGTGCTTCATTTATGGTAGGTTAAAGCCAGTGTAAAAACATCTAAGTATTGTATAGAACGAGTACGGAGAATATCTGAATATTTTCGTACAGCAAGATATAGAAATGGTATGGAATATTAATAGTGAGGGATTTTACTTGCAAATTAAGACAACCTCCAGGTTAGAAAAATATTTATTATTTTGTGAAAAAAGAAAACACAGAAATGGTGTATGGAGAGTCAGATTAAGGCCCTTGGGACAATAGAGTAAATATAACTGATGAAAGTCAGATAAACCAGTGTACTGTACATATGGTATAGGTGGTAGCTTTCCCATTTTCCATTTGTTGCTGGACTATCCCAGATTTGTGAAAGAAAGGTCAAAATGGATAACACCACTGTTATAGTCTAAATGGTTTCAGACAAAGAAAGATGCCCATACTTAATGTCCTCAAATGAGAACAAAGCAATATATGGTATGGCACAATGTTTTAATGTTGTTAGGATTAATGCATGAATTTTAAGTTTTATGATGTGATGACTTCCAAGTAATTGTTTATTGTACTACGTTGTATAATGAATGTTCATTTTTAATGTGAAAATTCTATTGAATTGTATACGTTTTAATAAATAAACTGATCTGAACTTAACTGAGCTCCAGGTTGTGCGTTTGATAAAGAATTAGTGTCTCTGAGACTCCCATATTTATTTATTTAGTTTTTAGGGCTGCAGTGGGTGTAGCCCTGCAGACCTCTTACTATGAGTAAAGGACTCAGCACATTCCTTCCGACCGAAGAACATGTTGGAGTTTCACCACAGTTTCCTCCGTATCCATAAAGCACTCCACTCGTTGTCACCATTGGAAGTAGCACTGCATTATTTTTACTGTGTTAACAGTCATGGTGGAACATTGCACACTCTGTTGCTTGCAAGTTGGCCGACAAACTGTATTGCACATTCATGACTACAAGTGCATGTGCAGTAGCGTTCATTAGCCATCTTGGACATGGCAGAGTGTGCTGTGTTCTGTTTGTGACCACTGAAGAAATAGTTTTAAATTAAAGTTATCCCCACACCACCCTTCCCTCTCAGTGCCCACCACCCCAACCTCTCCCAGAAACATAAGCGTGACAATGGTGGTGCCCAATACCCCAGTGTCAAAAGCTGGACTCCTCGTTGTTGATTTTTTTTTATTAAACCTGCAAAAAGAAAACCATCCATAGATGTCTTTTGTGCCATTAATGTCCCCCCACACAACCCTCCAACTCAGCACCCACAACCCCGCTAACTCCCCCAAGTCTTTACTTACCCATCAGAAGACCAATGCCATAATCCTCTCTGGACCACAGACACATCTTTACTCTTCAAAGCTGGATGGCAAACTGAAGAAACAGGTATGCGGTTCAATGTATTTCAATAGTGTTTTGAACTTAGTTGTTTAACACTGGGGGTGCCTAATCCTCTAGTGTCAGGATAAGGAATCCTTATTTTTTTTTTCCATTACAGATATTATCCACCATACAACCCTCCGTCTCAGCAATAGAGAAATGTGAAGTCCAGAAAATCTGCTTCGCATACTAATCCCTGAATTTCATGCACTTTGTGGAGTACTACTTGTGGAATTCATGGACCATGAATTCTGCAAAATTTGCTGTGGAGCGCAAAATTTTGCCTGCAAATTTCATGCGTCGCACCAGATTTTGCATTCCATGGCAAAATTTCCAGCATAATTCATGCAATCCACGTGAAGCCAAACTTTGCCATGCTGGGGCAGACTTTGCAAAATTCTGTGATATGAACCTTTTTGATGATTCGCGCAGACTTCGCCCACAAATTTTAAATTTGCTGCATCTGTACTCTGCACCCTTCCCCCAGAAAGATAAGATTGACACTGGGGGTGCCCAATCCCCCAGTGTCACAATCTGGAATCTTTGGTGTTTCGCTCTCACCTGACCATCCCTCTCCGCAGCCCCCAAAACAAAAGATTGACACTGGTGCTGCTCAATTCCTCAGTGCCATAAGCTGGACTCCTTATTGTTGTTTTCCCCCTTTTTAATCCTCCAAAAAGAAATCCATCCAGGAATGTCTTTTGTGCTGTTACTGTCCCACCACCCAACCTTCTCACTCAGCACCCATTCCCCCATCCCCCCAAGCCTTTACTTACCTATCAGGGGTCCAACACTGTAATCCTATCTGTATCACAGACATGTCTTCGATCTTCAAAGCTGGACCATGAACTGAAGAAACAGATATGCGGGTCAATGTATTTCAATGATGTTTGGAACTTACTGGCATAACTTGCCCATTTTTGCATATTTTTGGCCCAAATTTTCTGCTTGCCATTTTTGGAACCCTACCTCATGGATAATCACACTGACATTAGGCAAATCTGTCCCAAAAGGTGATTTTACAGTCCCTACACAAAATCACCTTTTGGACAGGAGTTGAACATGTTCTTTGCCATTGCTCATGAGGAGGGGTCATAAGAAGGCTATGTTAAAAATTTGGTGTAAAAATATTAAAAAACAACACAGTTATGAGCCTACATTGAATTTTGTGAACACAGGTTCATAACTTTGATAATGTTCAATATTTTTACCACACATTTACAACATAGCTACAGGTATATATTTACAGCCCCTTACGAATGTGACAGCTGTCATTTTTCAAATTCTGCACAACATTTTTTTTTACATCCCAAAAGGTGATTTTGCATTCCTTGTACAAAATCACGTTTCAGACAGGAGTTGAACATTTTCTGTCCCATTGCTGATGAGGTAGGATCATAAGAAGACTAGGTTGAAAATTTGTGTCAAAATATTAAACAACAACAATGTTTTGAACCTACATTGAATTTTGCAAATGCAAGCTCGTAATTTTGGTAATATTCAATATTTTTACTCCAAATTTTCAACATAGCCATTTTTTACAGCACCTCATGAATGTGACAGCTGTCATTTTTTTGACTGCTGCCCAAAGTGTGTTTTGCTTCCCAAAAGTTGATTTCATGGTACCTACATGAAATCACCTTTAAGCCACGACTTAAACATTTTCTCTGTCCTTCCTCATGGCAAGGTAATAACAAGGCTATGTTGAAATTTGATGTAAAATATTACAAAACAACAAATTTATGATCCTGCATTACATTTTGCAAATGCTGGCTTGTAACCTTAATAATTTTCAATATTTTGACCTCAAATCCCCCTGCTGCAGCCCAATTGGCTCTGGCCAGAATTTGTTTGTTGAGCAGATAGGGGGCAAAAAATCACTTCCTGTGCTCTGCTTTTTCCCACAGGAAACATAGAATTTGTCAATAGAAGAGGGCCACTAGGCCCATCCAGTCTTCCCTTTTTCTCCCCTACTTGTTCTTACATTTTGGACCCTATTTGGTCAATGGTGTCCCTTCTGTTTCCATGTTCTCTATGTATTATTCCTATGTGCCTATCCCATGTATACTTGAGGCTCTCTGCTGTTTTCACTTCCTCTACTCTTCCTGCAGATCATTCCAGCCATCTTTCTGTGAAGAACTATTTCCTCACATCCTTGATCAAAAAATCTAAAGTGATTTATAGGCACCTTTGATCTAAGTTGGGGGATGGAGTACACTGGACTATGTTTGTTAAATGTGCTGTATAGAAAATATTAAATATGTTGTATACAAAATGTTCAACTACCAGCTATTACAGCAATGTGTTTATAAATATTTTAAAGAGGACCAGACACATTTTCGTGTACATATGTGCACATGTCAAGTTCAACCCAGTTTTATAATAAAAACCATTATCACAAATATGCAACAGTTTTTGCGGTGTTCCATTTCAAGCAAAATTGATGCTTGTGTATGATGTTTATATGTGTTTTTAACATGAAAACTCAAATTTGGATTTAAAATGGAATCTCTGAAAATTGTGAATTTTCACATGATTCGCTTTGCAAGCATGGCAATTTTCATGACACACTGGCATTTCATGAAAAACACTTTAAAAGAAATGTATGTTAAGTTGGGCTAGTCATACTGTTTACTGTTTTCCAAGTGTACAGGGTTCAATATCCCCACCAATAAGTTGTAAGTATATATGTGTGTGTGTGTGTGTGTGTGTGTGTGTGTGTATTTGTGTAGTTAGTTTGGTATTCTGATTCAAGAAAAACTCATACAATAGGCACCACAGCCAAATATTGCACACTAACAGATGCTGCCAACCTCTGAAAAATACTTACTTCTGTTGAAATCTCCACTGGCAATATATATAAGAACTAGTCTGTGTCTGATAACATGCTTGTTAATGTAACTCTGGTGCAAGGATGGGGCTTTGCAGCCATTGCAGTAGGTACCTTGGATATGGTACGATGAAAGGGCTGATAAGCATCAATGGCAGGCAACATTCCAACAGATATGCTAGGGAGTTAGACTAAGAAAGATTTTTACTATGGTTGATGTATAGGTTCAGATTGACCTTGCAAAGGAATGATCACTGCTAGTGCTTTATCCTTCTTGAAAATCTACATATTGCACTCCTCTTCATGGGGAGTTGGCTCTCACATCCCTGTGAAAGGCATCATACAGTCATGTGTCACATTTGCAACATTATTCTAAACTACAACTCAGTGGATATTGCACCAGCCTGCATTTCAATTCGAACTACGATGCAGTTAAAGAGAAAGAATCCTGAAGTGCACGTACTGATTTACTGAAGCACTTTTGAGAACAAACATGCTCAAAACATAAATAATTAAAATGCTTTAATAGGCACTTTGTTTCCTAATAGTGGGGCTTTTTTTCTGAAATTGTGATTCGGTTGCTTAATATCATTGACAGAAGATCTGCTTCCATCTGTAAACTCTGTTTTTGCTTCACAACTAAATTGTGGGCTAATTCATTACACATTCTAGACAGAATACATCCATAATACTGTGGAATATACAGTACTGTGTAATAATGATTTTAAATGTATTATAATAGTATAATCAGGGATTAAAATCCATCAGGGACCGTGGACCCCAAAACAGCATCTGCACTAATGAAATGTTAATAGAGGTTTCTGCATTGTTTTTCCTTTTGATATATTGGTTAAATTCATTTTAATTGGAACAACCCCACTATCTGCAGATTAACTGTGGAAATCTTTGGAAGCAGCAATGTGTTGATGCTTGACATGTCAACTAAGTATAATAAATCCTTTCAGATAGCCAACACTCAGTGTGCATTATGAAGTTTCATAATCCAGTTGGGCTACCAGATGTTGTCATTGCCTAAAACTGTACAGTCACCCTGATGATTACCCAGATGTTGTCATTGCCTAATATTGTAGTCCAGCTGTGAACCAGAGAAAAATTAACCTGTTCTATACATACGAACTCACACACACACACACACACACACACACACACATACACAAACAAATATACCAACACTGATGCACACAATCATGAATGCACGAGTATTATTTATCCAGGATAGTTCAACTGAAATGTAGCTTATGCATATTTAAACCCCAAACCCTGTGCTCCAGTCTACCCAGTAGTAAGTGTACGTAGAAGCAGTATCACATTATATTGTTCATCAGTTGGTTTTCCTTCTACTCATTGTTAGATCTGGGAGGACTAAAGGACAGGGGAAAAAAATAAATCACTTTCTTTGGCTGAACATGGGGCCAGATTTTAAAATGGTGCAGATGTAAATGCAAAAGCCGGCTGCAACTTTATCTAAATATGCCCAGTTGGATCCAAGCAGCCATGATGTTATTTTCAGTTAAAAACAAGGGACTCAGAAATACTGCAATCTCATTGGCTGTTTGCAGTCTGGGGCCCTTACATTTATCTCAGTTATACTGTCATGTACACCATTATCAACCATGGCATATGGATTCTTTATGGAAAATAGCAGCATTCCATCCACTGGCACTGCTGAATGGCTGTAAAGATGAAGTTTGAGATTCTAAATCTATAATATGGAGTAGTTAATGGATGGACTACTTTATTAAGAATTTGCCTCTTAATGAGGAAAACATTCAAAAGACAAACTATTTTTTCATATATTTGAATTTTAATGACTAGGTAGGCCCACTGAGACAGAACTGTCTATTTCTAAGGGGTGACCCAGAATTAGTTACATACATTTTTAGTGAGAAAAAATATACAGCCTTTCATAGTAGAAAAATAAATATAAGATCAGTCAACATACAGTACATACACGGTACAGCCGATTATTTACAAAAAGAAACATCTAGAAATTTACAATCAGAAACAAGTTAATATTTAAAGCTATTACAAAAAAAAAAAACATTGTGCCGTCTGCCTTATTATACCCTTAGAAGATAAATAATTCACTGCTAATAAAACCCCTGGTCATGCCTTACTGCTTAAAAGATGAAATCACTCCCAGCCCACCAGTGCGGCTATAGCACTATTGCTTGTGGTGCCATTGATCCCATTTGAGAACAATCCTGGATCTTTTAGGGTTGGCTGGGGGGAGGATGACTGAGTGTCCAGTGGACAGCTCTCCTCATCTGAGGAAGGAGGGTATTGGCATTCAGCAACAGCCCAACCGCCAACATTGGCTGGGGGTTGATAATCCTGACAACACTAAGCTTGGGGATTGATGGAGCAGTGGACTTTTGCACGCCAGGCACAGGAGAATGTCTGCTTATTCTCTTCTGAAGAAGGCATCAGTGGTGGAAGCAAACATCAATGGCATGGCTAAGGGTAATGGGCGGTTGGTTGGCAAGGTGGGTACGCTATCAAAGTTGTGTTTTTGCAGTTGGAGTTATGTACAGTAGCAAAATGGATTTTATAAAGACGACTTTCCTTTCTGGGTGAGAAGAATGTGAAACCTGTTCAATACCTGCCTTTACAAATGAAAGCCTTCTGTGGACCTGCTTCATCGGTCACAGAAATTTGAAGTTGGGTGCAGTACACCTTTTAAATATCTTTTGGATGAAAACAAAGCTATGTAAGTTATTTAAAAGGCCAGTGGTGAAATTGTTATAACAGTGCTGACCTATTTTTTTGCCACCATACAATACTTTGGCTTCTGAATGTGTTTATCCCCTGGATGCTGTGCACTTTATGTTTGATTGCTAAGCCCTCATTTTGTGTGTTACTAACTCATGTCTGTTTTTTGCCAGGACATCATTGTATGGCTGCTCCATTAGAGGGAAACTGCAAAGGCAAAAATGCTGCAGACTGAGTAGGTGACACTGTTACTTACAGCCATGTCCACCACTGGATCCTGCCCAGTGGGTCATCTATTGACCCCCCCATCTTAACCTCCACCTTCTGGGACACCAGGGACAAAATTTTCAAAGCCCCCAATTGCCACAAGCACCAGGTACACTGAAAATATGGTACATGGGGCTTGTGGCAATCACCTGCTGGCAATTTATAGAAACCTGGCTGTCAGCCAAGATCCCAGACTCATTTGTCTCTATTCCTGGCTACTGTCTCATTAGGCTTGATCATAATGGCAAGAGAGGCAGTAGCTGTGCCTTCTATGTAAATGACTCACTGCATTACCAAGCCCTGCCTGCACCCTCCCTAGACCATGGTGCCCAAGCCCTTTCAATAAAACTCTCCCCTGACTCAAACTGTGCTCCTCTTACTCTCACCGTCGCTGACATGTCACCCCACAGCCAATCCCCTGCATGTAAAGTGCTCTCTGACTATCTAGCCAGCCGGCCCCACAAAATGGAACAAATCCTAGTTGGGGATCTCAACATGAACTGGCTGGTGGGCTTATCAACATACACCAAAGATACTTTTGCTGCAATAGATATGACTCAACTGGTATCCCAGCCTACCAGTGCCAACTCCACTAATGGAACCCACACCCTACTAGATATACTAATCTTCCCCACCATATAACTGTCCTGGGTGTCCTACCCAACTCCTTAAGTGACCACTCCCTGATCATCCTCAGCTGGTCCTGTCAGCTACCTAAACCACCACCAAAAATCACCTTTCATCATCAACTACACCCAGGTGGCATAGCCAAACTCAAATAATATCTAATTAACTGGGACTGGTCCCCTATTTCCCAAGCCCAGCACATAGATGATGCACTGCACTACTTCACCACCACCTTTAATACCACCTGTGATGCTTTTGCACCGACCATCAAAGTGATCATTAAGAAACGCAGTGCCCCCTGAATCACCCCAGAGCTCTATAACAGTTCAAAATGCATGACAACCTCTGGCATCATGCCACTGCCTCCAGTTTGCTAAGTGATAGGCAGGCCTATAATGCTGCCCACAATAAGTGTACCTGGGCAATCCGAAAGACCACCAAAGAGCACTACAGAACCACCCTAGCTACCTCCTGGGGTAGCACAAGAAAGTTCTGGGATAACATCAAGGAGCTTAATGGTAAATCCCACCCCCCCACAACTTAGTGTTAATGGTACTTCCACCACAAACACATTTCACATAGCTAACTGCCTCAACTCTAACTTCTCAGACCTCAGCTCAGTCCTCCCTAGAAACTTTTAGGATCCAATTCAGCCTACTTCAAACCCAGAGTCATTACCCCTACAGAAGACAAAGCCTACCTTTCCAAAGCCTTCCAGAGCTCCAATTACTGCAAAGACACCTTCAATATGCGTATCCTATACTTTGTGCTAGACTCAGTTATCTCCCCAGTCACGGACCTTCTAAATCTGTCCCTGCTCCTGGGCCAATTCCCAACCTCATGGAAAATGGCAGTGATAAAACCAATATTGAAATGTGATGACAGCTCCCTCCCAAACAAATGCTGGCCCATCTTGATTCTCCTCCCACCTCTCTAAAGCCCTTGAAAAGATCATGGCTAATCAGCTCATTGACTACCTCCTCACACACAACCTCTTATGTAGGAAGGAGCAGCATGGTGTCAGTGCTGGTCATAGCACTACGACTGCCCTCACAGAATTTGCTAACTCCCAGCACTCCGTGCTTAACAAGGAGCACCTCGCAGGGACCATGTCTATAGACCTCTCAAAGGCCTTCAACATGGTTTCTCATCCCCTCCTTCTTAACACATTACAACAAATTGGGGTCTCTTATTATCCACTCTCATGGTTCTCCAACTATCTTTCATCTAGAACCCAATGAGTTAAAATTAATAATACCATATCTAGTATGCTGCCTGTGCACTCAGGAGTTCTCCAGGGATCTATCCTGGGTCCCCTGCTATTCAGCATCTACCTCAACGCCCTGCCTAAATCCTGCCCCAGCAACCTTCTCCTCTATGCGGATGATGCTATTCTTTATGCCGCACTCTCTTTCTCTCTCCAGTGTACCTTACAAAACTCCTTCTCTCAGATTGAACACTGGTTTGCTGAACACAGATTAGTGGTCAACAAAAAAACTAAGATGATGCTGTATGCCCACCGCCAAAACAGATCAAAGGATTTCCCCCTGGAAATACTCTCCGCCTCTCTCATCTCACTGGTACAGGTCCAAAAGTATAAGTATCTAGGTATTACATTTGACTCTTCTCTCTCATTCCACAAACATATAAAAATCCTCACCTCCACCACCAACACCCACATTGGTCTCCTTTACAGATATAAAGACTACCTACCACCTGAAGCACTTCACCTAGCCATTACCTCCTCAGTCTTATCACTGGTGGACTATGGCCTCACAATCAATGCTGCCGCCGATCCTACGGCACTTCATCAAATAAAAGTAGTCATCAATAAAGCCTGCTAGCTCCTCTCTGGTGCCGACAGAAATACACATACCTGCACCCTATATGAGCTCACCAATATCCTCTCCTTTGAGGAAAGACTATTATACCAGACCTGTCTCTTCACCAAAAAAATCCACCTGTGTTTAACCCCAATAGGCATCATGGCTTCTCTTCAGGCAGCTACCATCTCAGCATCCACACGGGCAGCCCAAAAACTACCTGGAAGGTGCCTAGTGTCAGGACCACCCTGGCCCAGTGACCTTCCCCTTAGAGCTCCATCCTGGTACAATGCCCTCCCACTTGCTGTCACATCAATCACCAATCTAAGTCCTTTTAAAGCTGCCTTAAGGGCCCATATCCTCTCCTCACGTCAGTGCCAGTGTAACCAGTAACCTGGGGATCCCGCACCTTGCTGCTAGGCCATGCACCTGTCCTTGACCAGGCAGTGGAGAGCCTTCACTATTTCTAGCTTACAGGCTACTCAGTTATGAACCTGTGTTCACAAAATTCCCTCGGTTACCATATAGTTGCACTGGACTATGAATGCATTGTATTATGTATAAGACAAGGCCTCCCTGAGGTGGCTTACTACCAACTCATATCATGCATTGCTTTAGCTACCAATTTTATAGGTCTTAACCGCTCATTAGGTAAATATGTTGATAGCTCTGCCTGTTTTAGCTACTAAATGTATAGGCATTAACCAGTGCTCATTGTATTTATACTCTGTATAATTGCCACCCACATTTATTCTATGTATGTATGTACTGTATCAATGTCTATGTTTTATTCAGAAATGGAGCCTTTGGAAATGAGTCTATGACTCAAAGAGTTGTAATTCTGGTTTCCTAAATAAATAATTAAATAAATCGGGAATAGCTTCCCATGCGCCAGGTGCCACAAGTTAGATCAACTTTTTCTGTTCTAGCTTGCAGCATTCCTGGGGACTGTTATTACGGAGCTTGCACCAGATATTTTGTACAAACTGCTGTAAAACATGGAACCTGTCAAAAATGAACCCAGCATTCAAGAATCTGGTGCAGTTGTGGCAAAGGAGTTCATCACACTGCCAGAATCTAAGTGTCACGGTGCAGGGCTTGGCACAAGCCCAATGCTATGCTTTGAAAATTGAGCCCCAGGCCTTGTATAAGGGAGTCACCATGGCACTGAAGGCATCCCCATCCTGAGGGGCAAATTAGGGGGGCACACCTGGGAGGTGAGTCATGGGTGGGCTGGGGTCAAGAAACAATGTCAGAAGGATCTCAGCTGGACAGAATATGGGAAGGAAGATGGCAGAAGGAGACTTCAGCTGCTGGGAGTCAGGAAGGATAAAGAAAACTGAAACAAAGATGCAGCTATTGCAGCATAAAGGCATAGTTTCAGTAAGCATAATTTGTTTTGCTGCAATTGCATCTTCTTCAGATGCAGCGACACCATCTCATTGATGATCTAGCATCTCATTGATGGACTAGCATCTCATTGATAATCTTACATCTCACTGATGGTCTAGCTAATCTTTGATGGACTAGCATCTCATTAATGATCTTATATCTCACTGATGGTCTAGCATCTCCCTGATGGTCTAGCATCTCATTGATGGTCTAGTATCTCACTGATGGACTAGCATCTCATTGATAGTCTAGCATCTCACTGATGATCTAGCATCTTAATGATGATCTTGTATCTAAATGATGATCTTGCTTCTCATTGATGGTCTAGCATCTTATTGATGGTCTAGCATCTCATTGATGGACTAGCATCTCATTGATGGTCTAGCATATCACTGATGATCTAGCATCTCAATGATGATCTCGCATCTAAAGGATGATCTTGCATCTCACTGATGGTCTAGCATCTGACTGATGGTTTAGCATCTAATTGATGGTCTAGCTTCTCATTATGGTCTAGCATCTTA
Source organism: Neoceratodus forsteri (assembly GCA_016271365.2). Taxonomy (NCBI): domain Eukaryota; kingdom Metazoa; phylum Chordata; order Ceratodontiformes; family Ceratodontidae; genus Neoceratodus; species Neoceratodus forsteri. The sequence continues at coordinate 35,328,333 of CM028129.1, forward strand.
TTGATGGTCTAGAAGTTTGAATGGATGTTCCTTCCATAACTAGCAGTGGGAAGATCTCCATCAGCACTAGCTGAAAATCCACCCAATTATCTTATGTTTCTTAGCTTATAGCTCTTACCATTAAATCTTTTAGACTTCATACACATACTTATATATATATCCACAAATCATGTATTTATTTATTTGAAAATTATTGTCATGATATGGCCTGTGTCATACAAAAGTGTCCTGCTCTCCCAGGATGGCAATGGTGGAAGTACATGGAATGTAATTTATAATAACCAAAAGAGTTAAGGCAAATCATCAATCAAAATAAAAAGGAGCAAATACATGGGGCCTGATTCTCAAATGCTGGCATAAGCTGCACCAACATCAGCTTGTGCTGATTGCTGGTGCATCCAATTCTCTAGCAGGTAGTGTCCCAGAGCCTAAGTCCCACAGCTTGCAGCAAATGTGTCTGTGTGGCAAATGGATGGCACACCTGAGTGGTTTGCCACAAGCTGCTGGGTGGTTGGGTGGCAGACTTGAAAGGGTAGACATACTTGACAGATTAATGCACATAAGCCCGACACCTATGTGAGTATATATATATATATATATATATATATATATATATATATATTTATATATATATGATGTACCCAACAGCACAAAATCCCTACTTTTCATGACGACAAACTGACAGCATGTACAGATCCAGTATCGTCCCTGAGCTCATTCCCTCTTTCCTGCTTTATTACCTTATACCACCCCCTCTGATCTGTCTTTCCCCCCTAGTCCATCCCTCCCCACTCCCACCCCATTAAACTATTCCTCCCTACTGTAACCTTGTCTAAAGCCACTTCTGGCTACAGATATCTCTACTTTCTGCACCTTGGTACCTCCTTCCCCCACTACTCCATCCCTCCTACTCCCACCCCTCAAACTTATTCCTCTTTCCTGTTCCCTTGACAGAACCACCTCTGGCTGCTTATATTCCATCTCCATGTACCCAGATTGCCAAGGAATTTCCTCTGATCTTAAATTGTAAACTGAATCTGCCAAAACTATGTACCGCACTGGTACGAGTGCTGTTGTGTTTTTTCTTTTAGAGCACTTCTGTAACTCAAACTGTGTAACCTTTATCTAATTACTGTCTTGTCTGCCTGTTATTACTTGTACCATTGTATCTTCCAGCATGTTTTGACTTGGAAACTTTGCAAATGAGCACCATAGCTCAAAAGTATTAATCCATAAATGAAACAAAAAAATAAAAAAAATAAACAGATCATTCGATCATTGCATATGTGGAATGCACTATTATACCACCATAGGTTAGGTAATGTGGAAAATAATTACATATATTATTTGGATGCTGTATGTTGTTCCAGGAACCCTACTGATGACTCATACAGTGTAGTCCTTCTAATATGGTTGTTCTATATATTGTATACCCCTTTCATCAGGAGCACCACACTATGCCAAGGGTGTTGTGGGGGGGCGTGGGTGATTGCTGGTATGTGGTGGCACATGTAACCTCCCACCCAAGCAAGGCTCTGCATGTGGTGCACAGAGGTGTTAGTTTTCATCAGAACTGTACACTTTAGAGAAGAAATAAATGGGATGTAGGAGCAGTACCACAGTACAAGGCTCCTTGCGCCATGCTGCATACCATTTTGTGCCACAAGACCATTGCAAGGCCTCTTTGACACATGCAGCCTGAGTTTGATGCAAGCTGCTTTTGAGAATTTCTTAAGGCACACATTTTGTTGCAAGCAACAACTTGCATCATTCCTTGTGACACAAGACCCTTGCATCTTTCGGGAAGCTTTGAGAATTGAGCCATGGTGTACATACATCATGACATCTGTAGATTAACACATAAAATACATCAGTGCTAGCTGGCCCTGTGATGCAGAAGGCTGAGGTGCTAGACGCCTTACCCTGCACCATGCCGGCTACCTGGGTCTGGGAATGGACATAGGTTGCTTAGGGGTCAGCCTGATCAAGGAAGGTTTGAGTGTCTGCAAACAGTTCTCCTTCCTAGGGGGTGTGGGGATTCAGCATTGTGCTGTAGACTGACACCCAGCAGAGACTGGGGGTCAGCACAGACATGATGCTAGAAAGCAGTGGACCCACGCACAGAGAGTAGGATTGCCTCCACGGAGGTGGAGACAGTCACCCCACCCATTACACATGCATGGGTCCAGGGAGAAAACAGAAAAAGAATCAGAGCTGGCAGGATCCATGATGGCAAGCTGTGCCCGTGCTTCTCCTTGGCAATCTAGATGTTGGCTACTAGGGGTGGGGGGAATCCAGTGCCCCTTGCCATTGGCCCTTTCACGCAGTGGGTAACCTGTGAGGGATAGCCAGTTTGGATGGGTGTGGAGAAAGCCTCGCCGGAAAGACAAGTCCCCTGCCAGAGCCACCTGCCAGCTCCGCTGGAGGAGTAAACTACATATGGAAAAAAAAAATTTAAAATACAGTACATCAATGCTTGCACACTGAGAAAAACATTGCACTTAAATGCGCACCTAGGCAGAGACATGTACTGTATTTTTCATTTACTGTGTTAGGTGATTTGGTACATATTCTTTCTTTTATAGCTACAGAGTTAAAGCCATTTGACTGAATTACTTACTGTATAGTAATAATAACTTTATCTGAACTTAGCTTTTATGAATGTGATATTTACTAGTGTGGACTTTGAAGTTTCAGATGTGGGTTCTCTTTAAAAAATGGTCAGAGGAAACTTTTCATACATTACCACAAACCGCAGAAGAGTTCTCAGAGCAGCTAAACGTGCTTTGGTGACAGGCGTTAGCTCACTGACCTCCAGACTAAGCACTTAGTCTTGCTCCTTGGCCAGTGGCCCATCGTTACTGTTTCCTCATGCAGCTGCCAAGTCTCATGTTAATGGCCCAGTTTGGAAAGACAGTTTTGCAAAGAGAATGAAAACTGGTATGAAGGGTCAAATTCTTGGAGAAAACTGCCAATGACTGAGCTGTGTCTTCCCAAGCAGCCTGAAGCTGGTGCCAGGAACATAAAAGATGTTATCGGGCAGATGGAGAAAAGAAAATGCAGATTCTCACAAAAAGTGATGGAAGTAAAAGCATAGCCAAGAACAGAGAGAAATAATGATCGGTACAAGGACAGCTTGGGGAAGTATTTGTAAACTCTGCAAACAAAAAACAATAAACGAAAGAGCAGAACATTCATTTTCAACTGTGTGAAATTAATTTGTTGCCAAGTGGATAGTGGCACCAGCAAATAGTGGAGTTTTGAACTACATACTCACTTCTTACTGTTAACATTTAGGAGCAGTGTGTGTTTTGCCCATTACCCTGTGACTGAATGGTTTACACCAGGAGACAGTACTGAATAGGGTTAAAATACTGTAGCTCCCCACGTAAGCTGAAAAATGTTAATTCTCTGAGTTTTGCAAAACTGATCAAAACTGGCTGACACATTTTCTTACAGTATATTCACAGGAATCTCTTGATTAGAGACATTGCAAAGTTGTACTTTAAGTTCTGGCAAAGTGCCAAAATTCACCCTTCTCAAATTGGCATCACCAGCATCAAATGTCACCATTTCTTGGAAGTTTCCCCCATGAAGAGGCATGTTTTCTGAGAAGTCTTCACAACTATTTGTCAATTCATTCAGAAAAATGGCCACTTTGCCTGACAAAAACTTTGCAAAATAGCCTGCTGGTTAACTAGGATCTGTAACTTATCCAATGGGTAGGGAAATGGACAGACTGGGTGGGCCAAGTGCCCCTTATCTGACATCAAAGTCTAACATAGAAATATAGAAACATAGACTTTGACGGCAGATAAGGACACCTTGGCCCACCTAGTCTGCCCATTTACCTACCTATTGGATAAGCTGCAGATCTTAGTTGACCAACAGCCTACTTCTTCTTAACCCCCACCAGAACTGCCTCATACTGTCCCATGCATTCTTGCATTCCCCCATTGTTTTTGACTCCACAATCACCTCAGGAAGGCCGTTCCATGTGTCAACCACCCTCTCTGTGAAAAAATACTTCCTCTTGTTGCCCTTGAGCCATCCCCTCTCTGTCTTCAAATTGTTCCCCCTTATTCATGCACATCTCTTTTTCTGAAAGATGCTACCCTCTTGGACTTTGTTGATTCTCTTGAGGTACTTGAAAGTTTCTATCATGCCCCCCCACTCCCTCCTTTCCTCTAGGGTATGCATATTAAGCTCCTTTAGTCTCTCTTTGTATGGCTTTTGGTGAAGACCCTGCATCATTTTAGTTGCTCTCCTCTGGACTGCCTCCATCCTGTCTATGTCCATGTGGAGCTGGGGTCTCCAGAACTGCATGCAGTACTCCAGATGTGGTCTCACCAACTGTCTGTACAGAGGGATAACAACTTCTTCTTCTTTTCTACTGGTGATGCCTCTCCCTGTACACCCCAGTATCCCCCCAGCCCTCCTTACTGTCTTCTCACATTGTTTGCATACATTTTGGTCATCTGATATGATTACCCCCAGGTCCCTTTCCATTTTTGTTTTTGTTAGTACCCCCCCCCCCATTGTGTACTCTTCCCCTGGGTTTTTGTTTCCCAGATGCATTACTTTGCACTTCTTTGTATTGAATTTAAGCGCCAAACTTTTGACCATTCCTTCAACCTTGCCAAGTCCCTTCTCATCCTTTCCACCCCCCCCATGTATCAACCCTGTTGCAGATCTTTGTGTCGTCTGCAAAGAGGCATACTTTTCCTTCCAGTCCTTCTGCAATGTCACTTATAGAGACATTAAAAAGGACCGACGGTCTCAGTACCAAACACTGCAGTACCCTGCTAGTAACCTCACTTTCTTCAGAGTGGACTTTGTTTACTATTACCTTCTGTGTCCTGTTGTCCAGCCAATCTTTTTACCCAGGCTACCACCATGAGACCCACTCCCAGACTGGTTAACTTGTTTATTAATCTTTTGTGTGGGACTGTGTCAAATGCCTTGCTAAAGCCTAGGTAGACCATGTCCACAGCCTCTTCCTGGTCTACTACTTTGGGCATCCAGTCAAAGAAATCTATTAGATTCAACTGACTTGACCTTCCCACTGTGAATCCATGCTGCCTTGGGTCTTGGGCACTGCTGTCCTCTAGATACTCAACAATTATTTCTTTCAGAAGTGATTACATAATTTTCCATACCACTGAGGTCAAACTAACAGGTTGGTAGTTTCCTGCCTCTGCTTTGCTCCCACTTTTGTGAAGGAGAATTACATTCACCCTCCTCCTGCCCTCAGGTACCACACCATCCTCCCATGATTTGTTAAAAAGGTAACCAGCGGTGCCACTAGTTCTCCCCTTAGTTCTTTTCGAATTCTTGGGTAAATCCTGTCAGGTCCCATTGCTTTGTCCACCTTCAGTTTCAGGAGTTCTTTCAGAACCCTTTCTTCTGTGAATGGACTGGTCTTGCCCCCTCCCCATCCAGAGTGCTTCTATTGATTGATTAGGTACATCTCCCTCCTTTTTTTTATGAACACTGAGCAGAATTATTCATTCAGACTCCCTGCATTTTCACTGTCACCCAACCAACTTCCCCTTTATTAAGCCACACTGTCCCTTTCTTGGTCTTCCTTCACTCCCTAACGTACCTATAAAAGGTTTTATTCCCCTTCTTAACTGAGTTGGCTGTCCTTTCCTTGGTTTGGACCTTTGCTATTCTGATTGCCTTGCCCACTTCCTTCTGCTTTAACTGATACAGTTCTCTGTCCTGCTTCTTCTGTGTTTCCTTATATCTGTACTTCCTGAATGCTATCTTTTGCTCCCTAACTTTCCCCTCCACCTCTTTTGAGAACCATAGTGTTTTTTCCTTCGTTTATGTCGTCTATGTTTCTATGTTTCATGAATTTTGCCAACTTTGCAAATTAATCGAATTTTACCAATTTCACAAATTAATTTGCAAAGCAAATTTCAGCCACTCCACCCATGTCTTCTCTTCACAGCAGGATTTAGCTCCATCTAATGGGCCTTGATAGCCATTATGATTCCTCCTCTTCTGCTGGTGTCATACAGTTCCTGTCCCCATCCATCATCCCACCCTCGTTGACTCAATTGTGTTGTTTCTCAGTGGTGAGAGGGGACAAAACCTTTTACAGGTTCATACTGTAAGTAAAAAAAAAGGGGACAAAGGCGGGATAGTGAGACTGAATGGGGGATGGGGCAGCATGGAGGATGACAACAGTAAAGCTGACATACTGAACATATATTTCTCCTCAGTTTTTACAGAGGAAGGGGAGGATAACAGGCCTGAAGACAGTACAAGTGGTGTGAAGGGCATGGAAGTGGACACAAGTTTCTTTACACAGGAAAGGGTCATAAAGGAAGTGGAAGGAATAAGAGTCAATAAAGCAATGGGGCAAGATGGGGTGCACCCCAGGTCCTAAAGGAACTAAGAGAGGTGGTGGCTGAACCTCTAGCAATCCTATTTAGCCAATCACTAGAAACAGAGGAGGTATCCAAAGACTGGAGGACAGCAGATGTAGTCCCCTTACACAAAACTGGGAACAAAGAGGAGGCAGGGAACTACAGACCAGTCAGCCTGACCTCAGTAGTGGGGAAGATCATGGCAGCACTACTGAAGGAGAGACTGGTGGGACATCTGGTTGCCAATGGACTACAGGACCCAAGGCAGCATGGATTTACTGGGAGGAACTCATGCCAGACCAAACTCACTGAACTTTTCGACTGGATGACTAGGGAGGTGGATCAGGGGAGTGCAGTGGATGTGGCCTATCTGGACTTCAGCAAGGTCTTTGACTCTGTGCTGAATAAAAGACAGTTACGCAAATTGGGGAATATCAGAGTGGGCAGGACAGTAGTGTGGTGGGTGAGTAATTGAATGGGTGGCAGGACACAGATGGTGGTGGTAAATGGCTGTCGCTCCACAGAGGGAATAGTGACCAGTTGGGTACTGCAAGAATCAGTGTTAGGACCAGTCCTATTCAACATTTTCATCGGTGACATTTAGAGATGCAGTGGATTTAACATTTTCTGGCAATATTGCAGCAAAGTGGCCAATTTTGCCATGTGGAGTAATCCCAGAAATTTCTCCCGTTTTCACCAAGGCAAAATTTTGCCTTGGAAGGTGAAATTTCGCCTGTGAAAAGCGAAGCGAAATTTCACCTCTAAAAGCTGAATTTCACCTTGTAAAGTGAAATTTCACCTTCCAAGGTGAAATTTCACCTTTCCGGAGGCAAAATTTTGCATTTCAGCATGCAAACGTTTGCCTTTCTACAGGTGAAATTTTGCATTTTGCCATGCAAAATGGGCAAAAATTTGCAGATTACTCCATGTAGCAAATTTTTTTCACTTTGCCCACCTCTAGTGACATTGCAGCAGGACCTAGAAGGCAGAATTTCCCCTATTCACTGATGTCATGAAGCTCTCTAACAGAGTGGACACACCAGAGGATGTAGACAGAATGAGAAGGAACCTGCAGAAGCTTGAAGAATGGTCAAGGGTTTGGCAGTTGAAATTTAACGCAAAGAGCAAAGAAATGCATATGGGCCACAAAAACCCTGGAACAACATATCAGTTGGGGGTTGAGGATATAGCATGCACCAAGCAGGAAAGTGACTTTGGGGTTATCATCTCTGATGACCTCAATGTAGTGAAACAGTGTGACAAGGTGGCAGGTAAAGCTTATACTGTAGGATACTGGGATGCATAGGCAGGGACATCACCAGTAGGAAAAGGGAGGTCATAATTCCACTATACAAGACATTAGTAAGGCCCCACTTGGAGTACAGTGTCCAGTCCTGGAGACCTTACCTACGTTAGGACATAGACAGGATAGAGAAGATTCAGAGGAGGGCAACAAAGATGTTAGAGGGCTTGCATCACAAGTCCTTTGATGACAGGCTGAAGGACTTGAATATGTACTCCCTGGAGGAGAGGAAGGAGAGACGGGCTATGATAGAGACATACAAGTACCTTACAGAGAGGAACAGGGTGCAGGAAAACACTATTTTCCAGTGACAATGATATTCCAGGACTAAAGGGCATGGGATGAAGTTGGAGGGAGGGTGATTCAGAGGAAATGTGAGGAAGAATTTCTTCAGAGAAAGGGTATTGTACAAGTGGAACACCCTGCCTGAGGAAGTGGTGGTGGCTGAAACAATCACAGGATATAAGAATGCATCGGATAGACATATGGCAATCCTGGAGGTCAGGAGTAAGGGGCAACAGACTTCTAGAAAAATGTAAAGGAACTTACAAGTTCAAATGGGCAGACTGGGTGGGCCATAGGCCCTTATCTGCCAACAGTATCTATGTATCCCATGGAATGTGCCCACTGCAGTCCCAGCTCTTGCTTAAATCTACAATGTGCAGCTCTGTAGTCTCAGCTTAGCATCCATCTTTGGGTCGTTTAATAGAATCAGCCCTTCTCCTTTGATGGTGGTTATTACTTTAATGCTATTCACAACTAATCTTGGGGTTTCAAGCCATGAGAATTACAGACCCAATGGGACTGGAATCTGAAAGTCATGTTCATCATTCAGCATGGCACCTGATAAAGGATCTGTGTGGATACAAAAGGTTCTGTACGATCATATATATGTTAAACATCTATGAAGAAGAAGAATCAGCATTTATATAGCGCTTTTCATACACAGTATCCCAAAGCACTTTACAAGCAATGCTAGACTGGTAGTGAAGTGACTGAATGTGTGGTGGCAGCCATATCGCACATCATCACCCACACACAGCCTGGATAATTGCATGAACCGTTTTTTTATGGGAAAGGGAATGTTGGCCAGGACACTGGGAATGTTTCCTGCTCTTTGCGAAAAGTGCCCTGGGTTGTTTTACTTCCACCTGGACAACACCCACCAGGGCAACACCAGGATGGGCAGGAGAGCCCTCGGTTTAACATCTCATCTGAAGGACAGCACACCCCAGCAGTATAGCATCCCCAATACTGCACTCGGATGCCAGCAATTTTTAGGTGCAAGTCAAATCCCGGTGTGGGATGAGAACCCACAACCTTCTGGTCCAGAGGCAGATGTGCTACCAACTGAGCCACGCTGATGCCATGCTTGTCAAATAAAATAGTATCAAACTATTCAGTTAATCACATTTTATTAAAAGAAAGCAGCATTTTACTATTTTACCAGCTCCACTCAAATCAGTAACTTAGTCAAGCAATGTTTTCTGATGTTAAAAATATAAACTCTAGGGAGCGTGGCTAGCTCTGCAACATGGTAGATGCAGTCTAGCTGAGCTCCACATGTCACATCATTAGAAAATGTTCCTGAGGTACCCTAAGACTAAGTTGAAGGGCAGAATTAAGTTAAATAGTAATGAGGGGTAAATGGCCTCAGGCAGCCAAAAGAACAAACAGTCTAAACTGCACTTTGAACTAGCAGATCCACCCAAACAATCACACCGAGGACAGGAGGCTCGTTCTAGAAACCATGCCCAGGTAGCCGAATTTGAAGCTCACAGCATGGCAGACCTGTAATGCTCATTTGCTACGGTTCCAGCCACATTAGCACAAATGCAGCAGGAAATGAAAGCTGGTTTTACTAACATTACAGCTCAAATCACCGACCTTCAAGCATGGTCACTGGACTTTCAGAAACTACTGCTACACATTCAATGCAGATTTCCAAACTGGAGCATCGGGTGAGCAGTTTGGAGGAATTCCTGTCTGCAGTCATCAGTGAGAGGAACGGCTTGCAGAAGGTGATGGAGCAGTTAGAAAAATGGGTAGACGACCAAGAAAACAGCTCCCGATGCTCCAACCTCCACATAGTGGGCCTACCAGAGGGTGTTGAGGGGAAGAACCCTGAAAAAGGCATATACAAATGGCTGGTTAAGCAACTTGACCTACCTCAGAAAATGCTGTAGTTTGAAGTGGAGTGGGCGCATAGGTGGGCCCAGCCCCCAAATCGGGGGAAAGACCTCACCATTGCCTCATTAAATACTTCAGATTTGTGGACAAAGAAGCCATTCTCAGAAGTGCCAGATCCAAGGGCCCCATCAGTCTTAAAAACTCCAAAGTTCACATATTTCTGGATTACAACAGAAATTTACAGATCAGAAGACAACAATTCAATTTGGTAAAATCGAAATTCTTCTCGATGGGTTGGAAGTTCCCATTCATGTACCCGGCAAAACTGTGAATAGACAGGCTCTGAAATGCACCTAAATTTTTTACCTTTCCAAAAGCAGGGGGAGATGGGTTGAGGAAAAATCCAGGCGCAGACCCGAACAATCCCTTGTCAATCCTAATGATGCTAACAGATAAGTCTATCCTTCTCTGCACTAACTACTCTCACCTGTAAAATGGGGATTATTTAGAGTGCAGAGTGAATACAGCTAGCTGTGAGTAGGCTTATCACAGGCTCACAGTGAGCCCACCACCTTGAGTGTTTGTCCACCTCCATCTAGGGTGATAAGTAAAGCTCGAGAGCTGTGACCCCCCAATCACATCAAGTTGCAGAATAACACAGTCTGTGAGATAGCATAAAGAACATGGTTAGCAAAATCCTTGGTTCTCTGTCTCATCTAGTTGAATCTGTTATGATTAAGACTGTGTTGGGGTTTGATGTCATATCCCCCCCCCGCACCATGTCTGGGGACATGGGTACCGACGGGGCAGGGGCTTTGTACGCCTGATTCTCTTCTGTTGTACTGATTTCCTAAAGAATCAAGCTTGAGTCACTGAATGTCAGGGAATAACTTATTTTACACTCTTTTTTTTGGAACCCCAGCTTCATAGTGACACTATATAATGTAGGAGTTGAAAAGTTTAGACCTAGTTTAGCCACTCTGGCTGTCTGCCTCGAATTTCTTCAGGCCCTGGAAAAGACTGAGTTGCTCTTGAGTTCAAATGCCAGATTATTGCATTTTAGAACAACGACTGAGCCATGGTGCTCATGCTATATTGATTTATTGAATGCTGGGTTGAATGTGTAACCACAGCTCATGTTTAAGTTAATCAAGTTTCCCTCATGATTTGTTTATTATACAATTTGATATATGTGGGGGCTTCATTACATGAGAATAGTTCATTAAGTGCCAAACATTAGATAGGATACGTTAAAAGTTATAAAAGTATTCTTATTGTTCACCAGCTGTTTCCAGGATAGGTCTTCAGGCACTATTAGGCCTGAAGGAGGAGGGGAGGACATGGGACAAGATTAACAATGCGGTGGGGGAACAGTAGAGGTACTCTTACCCGGGTTGTATATGTATAATAGGGTGGGAAATGAAGGATATATGGGGGGATGTTGGGGGAACCTGGAGATTCATCTTTCAACAAATGCCATTAATGCTGTACAAATTTGTTGGCTGGTGGGCGCTCTGGGACCCTACATCACAGTTAACCAGTGAGGGGGGGATGAAGATGTGGACAGGGTTACAAGGAGATAAAACTTGGATGTTGCAAAGTGGAATTACAGTATATAAATGCTTGGTTGTCTTGTGAAATCAGAGCACGTTACTAGAGGGGAAACTGGAGGATGACCTGACGGTCTTACCTACTTTAACTTTGAAAACTTATCAATGCATACCTCTGTGTATTGACTATGGCTAAGCCATTCAAAGTAGCACCTGGAATATTAATGGATTAAAGTCAGTGGTTAAGAGGAACGCTTCCAAGCAGAGGTTAGAAGGTCCAAATGGCAGGTGGTGCTCCTCCAGGAAATGCACATGTCAGGGGGGAGAAGCTGCTAAAGCTGGTACATCACTGGGAGGAACATAGACCTCTTCCACTTTTTCATCTAAAGCCAGAGAAGCTGCCATATGGTTTCCACAGGGAACCCAGGCTAATATTTTAGGTCAGATCATAGACCCGGCCAGGAGATATGCTTTGGTTAGGGCGGAGGTAGCGGGGATGGGTACCTTCTTGTTGGGATCAATTTATGCACCCAATGTGGAGGATCCTAGCTTTTTCAGAAGTTGGCCTTGGATATGGTAGGGTGGCCTGTTCCATGGATTCTTGGGGGAGACTTTAACTGCATCAGAGACACTACATTAGATCATTCCAACCAAGCCCCCACTCCCCTTTCAAGAAACGCCCAGACCCTTGGGGAACTAGAATTAGAATATGGACTGGTGGATATTTGGAGGCACCTAAACCCAACAAGTAGGTACTATATTTTTTATTCCCATGCCCATCAATCATATGCCTTCCTGGACAGAATGTTACTAAGCCCATCACTCCTGTCAGGGGTTACGTCTGCTCAGTATTCCCCTATATCATTGTCTGATCATGCCTCCCTGTTGATTGATTCATCTCCCTCTGACTCACCACCTGTGGTTAGACAATGGAGATTGGACCCTCTACTACTAAAAGATCAGAGGTATAGAGGAGCAATGGCTAGTAGCATACAATAATTTGTAATCTTCAGTAAGAGGGGGATACATCACACCATACCAGAGGGGAAGTCCTTAAGGCCTTTATTAGGGGGCAATCCATAGCGTTTTCAGCCTACACAAAAAAGGTTAACAATCAAGAGATAAAACTCCTTCACATCAAAACAGGCATGTGAAGATGCCCACAAGTTAAAACCCTCTATTCCCCTTTATATGGTGATCCAAAAGTTAAAATGGTGTTTTAATATCCTGAGCAGTGCAAGGGTGGAGCAGGCCATCTTGTTGGCTCAGGCCGGAGCTTATTTTGATGGGGACAGGGGTGCAAACACCTAGCTTGGCAACTCCATCATAAGGAGGGGGAAAGAATGATTAGCCCGATACATGATGCATCCATGCAAATGGCGTAGTACCCAACAGCATTTGGTAAGGCATTTGGGGACTTTTATGGTGCTCTATACACCTCAGAGGTGGCTCTCACCAGATCGGAGATGGACCAATTCTTTGCAAAGGTTGCTCTACCGATACTGAGTGAAGAAGCAGCAGAAACGCTTGATACACCTATTTCTAAGGCTGAAGTGAGTGCTGTTATTAAGACTCTAAAAGATGGTAAGGCTCCTGGCCCTGATGGCCCGCCCTTAGATTTCTTTAAAACTTTCCACGATTTATTGTTAGACTCTTTGTGTGAAATGATAAAGGAGAGTCTTGCTAAGGAAGAGCTACCTCCCTCCATGCAGTCTGCCACCATCATAGTGCTGCCTAAGCAGGGCAAAGATCCCACTTGGTGTACGTCATATAGACCAATTTCTCTGCTTATGGCTGATTGTAAGATTTTAGCTAAGACCTTGGCCTCCCAACTAGAGCAGGTATTGCCCGATATTGTACACCCAGACCAATCTGGCTTTGTAAAGGGATGCCAGGGTAAGCACAACATCAGCAGAACTCGAAATGTGATCCATCGCTGGGGGGGGAGTGCAAATTTGCACGGGGCTGCAATTCTGACCATAGATGCAGAAAAAACATTGGAGTGGGGGTACATTTTTGAAACCCTGGGGAGAGTGGGCCTGGGCCCATCATTTCTGCCATGGGTGAAAACACTATATACAAACCCACAGGCACAGATAGCAGTGAGTGGTCTGATTACCCCGTTGTTTGGCCTAGGCAGGGGTACTAGACAAGGATGTCCTCTATCCCTTGTTTTATATGTGATCTCACTTGAACCCCTGGCCTCTGCTGTCAGGGCACATAGGGAATTAGAGGGCTGGTGGTGGGGAATAGTGAGCACAAGATAGCGTTATACACTGACGATTTACTACTATACTTGCAGCAACCCACAAAGGACCTACCAGCAGTTCATCAGCTGATGAAAGAGTATGGGGGATTATCAGGGCACAAAGTGAATTGGATTAATAGTGAGCTTTTACCCATAGGGAAATTGGAGAGATTGACCCTAATAATCAATTAAGGGGCCTCCAGCTAGTCACAAAAATAACATATTTGGGTATCTCAATATTAGCTCTTTATACACCCTGAATTATAAGCCTCTGCTAATAAAAATCTCTGAAGACTGTGACAGATGGCAAAGCCCTCCTATCTCATTGCTAGGGAGAATAGTAGTTGACAAAATGGCAAAACTCCCAAAATGTCTGTACCTGTATCAGTCTCTCCCCATAAAGATCCCAAAGGCACATTTTAAATGTTTGAATGCAATCCTACATAAGTTCATCTGGCGAGGTAAGGCAGCTAGAATTGGAAGAGCAATATTGCAGATGCCGCAAAAGCTGGGTGGGGCAGGGCTACCATATTTTTAGTGGTTCTACTGGGCAGCTCAACTTGACTACTGACAACTGGATCTGGGGAATGGGCTGGTGGAAATTGGAGGAAAATACCTTGAGTGGAACTATCAGAGGAGAAATATTAGCAGTAGCCCTGTGGCCTAGTAAGACCCCAGAGGTGATTAACCCCTTTACTGCTGTCATGTTGAAGGCATAGGTGGATGCCCACACCCATATCAAACACTCCCACAACCCTCCCCCTATACTGACCTATCTACTGCCATACAATTTAGGGGAGCCTGCTCGGTAGCACTGATATAGAGGCTTTTCTACTGTTTGTAAGTTTTGCTTACCTCTGCACAAAGTGGGACTCACCAAAGGGGGAATTTTTTTGTATATTTCATGCTTAAAAATTGACTTGGTGATACCCTTGATCCAGCTAGTGGCTGGGCCTCCGCTTCCCCTTCACCCCTTGAGGAGGAACTTTATAGACCCCAACCATGCAAGAAAGCACTAACAGCATATTATCAAATAATACAGGGAGCAGAACGCTGTCCAATTACCAAGCGTGTGCCACCAGTGAATGCCTGTAACACTGGTTGCTTTTGTAATCTAAGCGTCATGTACTGTACTGTTTGTTTGCTGTGATGTAATGATCTCTTGACCAGGTGCCTTTGTAAATGAGTCTATGACTCAAAGGTCTGTAAACCGATGATCTAATAAATAAATAAATAAATAAACAATGAGGAAAATACAGGAGGCCTGGAGCACTGATCTTTGTGTATCATTTGACGCCAATACTTGGGAAGCGAGGAAGCCTGCACTTGCAGCACTACTCCAGAAGTAACAAACTTAGGCAAGTTCAATTTAACTTTATGTATAGAGCATACATTACCCCCATAAAGCTTCACCAAATTGACCCACAAAAAACCAACTCATTTCCTAAGTGTATTAGTGGAGTGGGAGACTTCTTCCATATGGCCCTGACTTGCCTTAGGGTGACTCCATTCTGGTATGGTGTACATCAATTAATGAGTGGTGTATTGGGGGTATCAGCCATCCAGTTCCCCATTGGAGTTAATGCTGGGTGCAGACCCTCACCATGTGGGGAGAAGGTCATCTGATCCCTTGTGGTCTGTAGCTATGGTGAATGCCCGGAAAACTGTGGCTCAAATGTGGATGCCCCCACCCCACTATCTAACAATGGGTTGGTAACCTTAAACAATGTATGGCACTGGAGAGGGCACAATTCACAGCACTCGGAAAGAGACAGGACTTCCTTTACTCCTGGAAACCCTTCCTGGAGGCCATAGAGGGTGGTCAGTTCCCCACTTAGTACACATTCTTGTCTGGGGAAGTTAATAATTTTATTTTTTTATTTATTTATTGAAATGTTTCACCAGGAAAGGCACACTGAGCAACAAGTTGCTCATCTCCCGGTGTGTTCTGGGGGAAGGGGTAGAGGGAGAATACATCAACAAAGTATACAGTACAAGTCACATTAAACTGTTCCTCCAATGAGTTGTTTTAGCAATTTTGACTGAGTTGCATAAGTGTTGCTGGATCCAGCACAAAACACTGCACAAACTGTTTCTTAAGAGTTAAAACTCAGTTTTGCATTGCATTGTGACTGGACTGCAGATGCAGTACAACTAAGTTGCAAAAACATTTTACAAACATTGCTCTTAAGCTGGTTAAGCATTGAAAAACAACGCAATATGAGTTGCCAGTGCATTGCCAACTGTAAAAAACAATGCTAAACCAACTCATTGGTGGAACAGTTTAATGTGAGTTGTACTGTAGAACATGCGAAATAGCCTAGTTACAATCACCAAAGTAGACAAGGTATACTATTTACAAGGAATAATACATTTAAGGTAAAAGTACATACAAAATAAACCAGTTAAATCGCCAGAGTAGACAAGGTAGGCTACATATAATGTGTAACACATTCAAGGTAAAGTACTTAAACTAGGTTCACCAGTGTAGACAAGGTAGACAAGGGACTAATACTGTGCAAAACTAGGCAGAGAATGATAGGACTAGGTTGTAAATACAAACAATGGAACAGAGGGTGAAAAGCCGACAAAAATAAAAGACACGGACTACAATAAAATCGAATTCATAGTGCAAACCAAAGGTGACATCTTGGTAGTAACCACATGCTGCAGAACATATACACTGATCCAGCTATGACAAGTCAGCACGAAAGAGTTCAGTGCTCGAGGAGTTAGGTGCAGGAGCAGTTAACGGAGAGGAAATTGTGGAGTGCTACAGTTAATGAGGCTGACGAGGATGAGAGGCAAATCTGTTGAGGAAGCAAATTCCACAATTTTGGGAAGCAGTATGAGAAGGCTGCCTGGCCTATAGAGGTGAAACGTAGACGGATTAAGCGTGTTCTGCTGTCATGAGATCCGAGGGAGCGGGCAGGAGGAGAGAGAATGGATAGAGAGGAAGTAAGATAGGGTGGAGGTGAGCCAAGCCAGAATTTTGAGATGAATTTAGCACAGTTGTGTAAGCACCTGTTAGCAAGAGAGGGAAATGCCAGTGAGTGATAGAGGTGACAGTGATGGGTGAGAGAAGAGGAGTCAAGAGCAAAGTGACAGAAGGAGTTGAAGAGGGTGTCCATTCTGGCTAAGGAAGTTGTGGGACCAGCACTATAAACTACATCACAGAAGTCAAAGATGGGAAGGACCATTTTCTGGACCAGTTCACGTCTAACCGGGAGAGGGAGGCAGGTCTGGTTCCTGTATAATGCACCAAGCTTGGGGTGCAGCTTTTTCACTATAGCATCAACGTGGTCAGAGAAGGTGAGATGTCAGTCAAGCCAAACACCCAGATATCTGAACGAGGAGGTGTCCTCAATAGCTGTCCCATCAAGGGTATGGAAGGAGGGCAAGGAAGAGAGCCTTGACAGTCTCTGCCTTGTACCAAAGGCCATGGAGACCGTCTTCTTGGCACTGAGGAAAAGTTGATGAGTGTAAAACCAGTCTTGGACATTATTAAAGTCCTGCTGCAGTCTGGCTGCAATATCAGTGGGGGACTGGCCAGAGGTGAAAAGGACTGTATCATCTGCATACATATCTATTGAAGATGAGTTGGAGACAGATTAGAGGTCGTTAAGGACAATGGAGAACAGGATAGGACCCAACACAGATGCCTGAGGGACACCAGTGTTGATGGGGAGGGGAATGGAATCAGCTATTCTGACTGATTGTGTCCGGCCTGTTAAGTAAGCACTAAACCAGTTTCTGGCAGAGTCAGCAAGGCCGACTGAGGAGAGGGAGTTAGATACATAGATACATACTGTAGATACATAGACAGTGTCGGCAGATAAGGGCCTATGGCCCACCCAGTCGGCCTATTTGAGCTTGTAAGTTCAGTTTATGTTTTCCTAGAAGTCTGTTGGTCCTTACCCCTGACCTCCAGAATTCCTTTATGTCTATCCCATGCATTCTTAAATACCGTGATTGTTTCAGGCCCCACCACTTCCTCTGGCAGGGTGTTCCACTTGTCCACCACCTGTTCTGTGAAGAAATTCTTCCTCACGTTTCCTCTGAATCGTCCTCCCTCCAACTTCATCCCATGCCCTCTAGTCCTGGAACATCTTTTTTGCTTAAAAGTAGTGTACTCCTGCACCCTGTTCCTCCCTGTAAGATACTTGGATGTCTCTATCATGTCCCCTCTTTCCCTCCTCTCCTCCAGGGAGTACATATTCAATTCCTTCAACCTGTCTTCATAGGACTTGTGATGCAATCCATGTACCATCTTTTTTGGCCTCCTCTGAACCTTCTCTACCCTGTCTATGTCCTCACGTAGGTAAGGTCTCCAGAACTGACACTGTACTCCAGGTGGGGCCTCACTAGTGTCTTGTATAGTGGAATTATGACCTCCCTTTTCCTGCTGGTGATGCCCCTGCCTATGCATCCCAGCATCCTATTTGCTTTTCCTGCTGCCTTGTCACACTGTTTCCCTACCTTGAGGTCATCAGAGATGATAACCCCAAGATCCCTTTCCTGCTTGGTTCATGCCATATCCTCACGCCCTCCCAACTGATATATTGTGCCAGTTGAGAAGCAGCGAGTGGGAAACTGTGTCAAACACCTTGGCAAGATCAACAAAAATGGCAGATGTAATTTGGCCACTGTCCATCCCTGATAGGATCAAGTCAGGAAGCCGAATCAGTGAGGTAGTGGTAGAGTAGTGTTTCCAAAAGTCAGCTTGGTGGAGGGTGAAGAAGTTAGAGTCAGAGAGATAAGAAGAGAGCTGAGTTAGAACCAGCTGTTCTTGCAGCTTAGCTAGGGTAGGAAGAAGGGAAATGGGTCAATAGCTCCCAGGTGAGGAGGCATCTCCACTCTTCGGTAATGGTAGAATGACTGCATGCTTCCAACAGGTGGGGATATTGGCCTATTCAAAAGAGAGGTTGAAAATAACAGACGGGGGGCTGCAATGGCTGGGGCAGAAAGGTATAATAGCTTTGGATCAAGGTCATCAGGCGAATGACCTTTATTAGGTTTGAGGGCATGCAAGGCCTCCATCATTTCAGCTGGAGTGATAGTGGAGAAGGAGAAGTGTTTTTTGTGTGAGGGGGAGAGCAAGTGGAGTTGGGAGGTGCAAGCTGACTCGATGCTGGTAAGGTGTCTAGCAGAGCAGAGGCACAGGAGGTGAATTACTTGTTGAATGCAGCAGCCACACTAGGGTGGTCAGAAATGAGGGAGTTATTTATATTGAGTAGGAGAGAGGGAGGGGTAGCCAGGGGGAAAGAAGAGAAAGTGAATCACTTTTCAGAACTTGGAAGGATTATTAAGGTTGGAGTGGAAGGTGGAATTGAAGTACTCAGCCTTGGCCAAGTGAGTGGCTTTTGTACACTTATTTCTCAGGGAGCGGTAAGCCACATAGCCTGTGAGGAGCTTTGAGCCTTTGTAAATCACCCATGCTTGGTCACATGCTTTTTCACATGCTATTAGTTCTAGTGAGATCCATGGAAGGTGACTCCCTTGAACCCTGACTTGTCAAAAAGGGGCATTTTTTTTTTACCAGGTGAGACACACTAAGCGGAAAGCTTATATGCAGGTGCAACCTGGGAGCACAAGGAAGTTAAGTGATTTGCTCAGGGTCACACAGTATGCAAGTGGGGGCTGTGGGATTCAAACCCAGGTCTCCAGATTTGCAGCTCAGAGCCTTAAACCACTGCACCATACTGCCTCCTGTTAGTTTCAGACTTCAAGGAAGTTATCTCTGAAGTAATCAGTTGCTGTATTAAGTGAGTTAGCAGATGCAAGGGGGGCCCAGTTAGCATAGGCCAGATCACGTAAGAGGGGGGCAATGTTCAGAGATTTGTATGAGCAGATTTGCAAGATTTTATGTAGTGCTTTAATTTCATGCACTTTACGTATCATGGAGGACATGCAGTGGTCACTGAAGGCATCTGCTAGGGTTCCAGATTTGATGACCCTATGAGGGTGCGAGGTGAGGGCCCAGTCTATTAAAGAGTGATTTCCCATCTTGTGGTTTAGCCCAGTTGAGGATGAGCTGGGTTAAGTTGAGGGCATGTATAGCATTCTGCACTTTGTTTAGGGGTAGTATACCCTAAACAAAGCATGGACATGCCATCCATTACTTTGAATTAACCCCTGGTATGTTTTTCTGCGATTGTGGAAATGTGAGCTCTCTCTTATTCTGGACAGTTTGTGGCTGTCATGGTTCCTTATGATGATTATTAACATGTATTAGATGTTTATTAACATGTATTAACTTGGGACTGGTTAACAGTCATACGGAGCTGCTGCAGAATCATTGCAACAGTGATTTTGTGCCTGTCCTCTGTCTGCAATCCTCTGAGCTATGCTCACAGAGGATTACAGACCTCTTCTATCTGATCACATAAACATTTGGGACTTTTGTACAAAAGAGAACTGGAGTCAATATAAGTAAGTCACATACAGATAAGCCCCCCCAGGATGAAGCGCAGCACTGCAGAATTCTGCAGTAGAGTTACTGCAGTAAACAATGCAGTTTCAGTGGGAGTTAATCCATTTTGTCATGCAGTAAACCTGTGACACAGTGCTTCATCCTGGCAGGCTTATCTGTACATTAGTGATCCATGCATTCGGAGTCACTCATTTTTTAACATATTTGATTGTGATACTACTACAGGTCGGCAATAGGGTTTTCACTAATTAGCAACCCAGAATGTACATGGCAGCTGGTAACATAAATTCAATGGAAGGAAGTCATCAGATGGCCTAAGATTGAACTGGGGCTGGGGAGGAGGACTCCACCAAATGCCAGGAAGTTATTATGGCGTGTGGTTGGGGATGGAGCCACTGAACTGCCAGCAGGGCCCAAAATGATGATGAGTAACTTCAGCCAAGAAATTGGCCATTTAGGTAGCCTGTAAGAGTGGAACGACTATGTTAGTGATAGCACTGTTGCCTATGACATCTGTGCATATCATAGAGCCATGCTACTGGCATAACCCTGGACAGCAGTTGTGATCCTGCTACCAGGAGACCGTTCTTGCCCCCCGCATAGAGTTTCAACCACACCAGTGGTTCGATTCCCGACTCGCAGCCAGGTACAGACTCGTTAGCACAGGGAGCCTACTAATCCCAGGGACAAAGAACTTTTTGAAATCTTGGCTCCTTTTAGTGAGCCTCCTATTCGCTATCACCTGATGAGCCGCTTTTTCAATTGACTGCCAGCTGCCCATTGCTTTAATCCTTCTGTGATCCTAATATTCAATTTGAATTACCTGCTGCTCTTTGTCACTCAATTTAAAAGAAAAAAATATACATTTTTACCTTTCTAAAAGGTGCATGGAAAGCGGGTATAATTGTCTTTGCTGTAAGTTAAAGTGCTTGAAAAGCGGTCACTTCCAGCCTGTCTATAAGTTGCAGCACTAGAATGATTTTCCCCACTGACGTTCTGCGTTGGCTCCCAACCGTACCCCGACCACACCCACCTTTGTCCAGCCTCTCTGTTATAGATGATGTTGGCTCATGTGTTTAAGTCCTTAGTTTCCCATTTGCTGCTTATATGACAGCTCCACTAGAGGGCACATAGTTGAAGTGGGAATCCTCATTAGCCTTTACGCTCTGTTTCTGTCATATTGATTTTCCTACACGGCTCAGTGTCTCCACACTGGCTGCTGTAGATTGAAGAAGTATACTCATCTTACACTGGCTAAAGTGTCCATAGTCTGTCTCTATAACTGTCCAGTTTATGGCTCAAGTACCTTTATACATCAATACAAGGCTTTTTTAGTCTGATTCCAGTCCTAGAGTCTAATATACACCCTTGCTTAACCATTGCATTTATTACTCACACCCACCTACACAAGTGCAATTTAGCCAGCCTGGTGGCGCTGAGGGTTGAGGCACTTGACACCACACCTCGCACCACACTGGCAACCTGGGTTCTGGAACGAGCCCGGGTTGCTGGGGGTCGGCAGGGGAGGGAGAGGATTGAGCATCCAGAGGACAGCTCTCCTCTCCCAGGAGGGACAGGGGTCCCTGTTCAGTGCTCGGCTGACCTCTGGCAGAAGCCAGAGATACAGCAAGTGCCAGATAAGTGTAGCGAAGGGGCGGGGAGTGGCAGATGTCAGTGAGGCCTTGACGTCGGGGCACTTGCCACTCCCAGGAAAAAAAAAAGGGGAAAAAAACCTTCAGCACTGGCGGAGATGGAGAACCGGAGCTTGCCCATGGTTTACTGCCGCCATCCTGGCATCCTCCCGACCGACGCCACCAGAGAATTCCGGGGTGTTGGAGCCCACCCCATCCCCACCTGGGGGGCAAACCGAGGCTACATGGGTGATGGAGGACTGACCAGGTAGGTGTGAACCATAGTGGGATGACTCCTAGGTACTCTCGAGGAGACTGGAGCTGAGGGGAGAGAGGAGGAGAAAAAAAAGTACAAAAGAAAAAAAAAGTGCAATTTAAATTCCTTAGCTACTTAAACTCTACATAAGTACTACTCCTCTCCCAACCTGCTTAAGTTTTAATCTACACTGTTTTTATGTAGTTTCCTATACCCTTGGGTTCCACCATGGCTAAGCAAGGTTTCACTCTCGTTCTCATAATTATTTTAGCTTGTTCTTACCTAGACAATCTTCTGGTGAACAGTCAAATCTTCCAAGCCACCAAACCCACCATCCTCCTTTTTAATGCCCCCCCCGACTCGGCTCCACCCACCCCATCTAATTCTCTTTATGAGTAAAAAGAATGCCTTCTACTAGGGCATTGTTCAAGGTCCTCTCTGCTCTCTCTCTCTACTAGGGATCGGCCTTCTATCTCATGACTTACATTTACAGTTGTCTACCTTGGTTTCTCACCTGGTCCTTCTCCTTCTTCAAGCAGGCGATATAGAACTAAACCCTGGCCCTCTTGCTCCCAATGTCATCCCTGCCTCATCACCCCTGTCTGCTATACCTCATTCTAAGGGCACCAAAATCGCACACCTAAATGTACAAAGCCTAAGGCCTAAAATGGGTGAAGTCCTGATCTGGTCTGTTAAACATGACCCAGATGTTTTTGGAGTCACCGAAACCTGGTTAAAGCCCAATATACAACAACATGAAGTAGATATCAAAGGTTATTCCTGTTTCTGGAAAGATTGTGCAGGACAAAAAGGTGGAGGTGTTTTATTTTATGATAACTCCAATCTCCATGCTGCAATAACCCCCTCTCCACCTGACAATCTACCCTCAGTCAAATCCTTATTTATTACCCTAACACTTGGTAATGCAAAGAAACTCCTAATAGGCTGTACTTATCTCCCTTCAAAGGGTGCCACCCATGAGCTTCCTTCCCTCATTTCATCCCTGACAAACCTTCCTCCATACGATATGGTGATGTCTGGGGATTTTAATAATGACTGTTTATCACAACTCAAAAACAAGACACATTTCTAAGTCTCCGACATCAACTTCACTCAACATATCAATGAGCCTACTCAATACCATGCTAAGTCAGGAACCTCAACACTATTAGATTGTATTGTATCTAACTGCCTTAATAGGATCAAGTCTGCCACTGTACTACCGGACTGTGTCAGTGACCACTCTCCTGTCTGCTGTGTCTGGTGAAACAATTTCAAAGCTCCTCCCCCCATGATCCATGAATCCAGAAATATGACACAGTTTAATTTATAAGAGTTCCAAATGTCAATTAAGAATACTGATTGGAGTCCAATCATAACATTCCCTACCATAGACCTTGCCCTTGACTATTTCGTTACAAATGTTAAGGCCATTGTTAATAGACACGCACCATTAACCAAGCGCAGATCCAAGGGAATCAAAGCTCTGTGGCTTTCCAGTGAAATCAGGTCACTTATGAAGAAGCGTGATGTTGCCTGGAAAGTTTATAAACACACTCATCTGCACTTGGACTGGCTAGCCTATCATCAACTAAGAAATCAATGCAAAAGCAGGACTCAGAGTGCTAAATGGGCCTACTATCATACCCTCCAAACAGATAATCTAAGTAACCCCAAGGTTTTTTGGAAGCAGATTAATTCTTTAATCAAAGGCAAATCAACCCAATGTCCCAGTTCCATACTGTCTGGGGATGAGCTGTTACAGGATTCACCATCCATTGCAGAAGGAATAAACCAATTTTTCACTGACCTCGATAGATACACTGCCCACCTAAAGCCTACCTCCGAGTTTTCCAACAATAACCAGCCCTCTGCCGACCTTGGTTCCCGCCCAGCCTTTCACTTAAAACTCACCACACAAAGTGAAGTTCAGAAGTTACTACTAAAACTTAAGGAAGAGAGCTTTCCTGGATATGACACTATTGAACCCAGGTTCCTTAAGCTAGGGTATGGTGCCCTTGCAGCTCCTGTTTGTAATCTATTGAATAGGTCCTTCCTCTCTGGTTCTGTGCCTAGTTATTGGAAAGTTGCTGTTGTTGTCCCCCTCCACAAGGGTGGTTCACCCGCCATTGAAAATGCTAGACCAATTTCAATCTTATCTCCCTTGGCAAAGATCCAGGAGAGGATTTTGTACAATCAACTGCACTCTTATCTTGACACTCATCACCTTCTCATGGACTGCCAACATGGCTTTAGAAAAGGCCACAGCACCTCCACTGCCCTGGTCAAGATCTCGGCCAACATCCTAAAAGATAGTGATGCAGGGCTTGTTACGGGTGCATTATTCATAGAGCTAACAAAGGCCTTCAGTCTTGTCAACCATAACCTTCTGCTCAGTAAATTGTACTATACAGGCCTTGACTGCCTTGCACTGTTATGATTTCAAAACTATCTCATGGGGAGATCACAAAGGGTAAAATGGTTTGGATCGCTCTCCTCCCTCAGGCCTATTTTAAACAGCGTACAACAAGGTTTAAAACTTGGCCCATTGCTGTTCTTGCTCTTAATTAGTGAGCTCCCAAACTTCTGTGGGGGTGCGTCAGTGCAACTCTACGCAGATGATGCTATCGTATACCATTCGTCAGGAAACTTGGTCTGGCTTAACCAAGCTCTTAATTCCGACTTCAACATGCTCTAAAACTGGTTCTCAGCTAACCACCTAATTCTAAACACAAAAAAACTAAAGCTATGATATTTCACAATCTCTCACCTAAACTATCTTACTCTGCCTCTCAACATTCTCTTCAAATCTGCATGCAGTCAGATGACACCATTGAGGTAGTTAATACTTTTAAATATCTGAGAATGCATCTTGACACCGTCTTTTCATTAGAATATCATGTTAAGCTAATTAAAACCCTAAATCAGAAGTTAGGTCTCCTGTACAGACTACATCCACATCTATCTTTCTCTGCTTGCTAAAGAATTGCTTCCACATCCCTCCTCCCCATAATGTTCTATGGTGCACCTTTCTTACTATCTGCTAAACCCTCTTCTCTGGCCCGATTGTGACAAATGTATTTTAGGATTGGGCCTTTTGCATTAGGGGATGACCGTAGAAGGCACCATTGTGACATCCTGGCTTCTCTAAACTGGCCAGACTATGACTCCAGGTTACAGTACCTCACACAATGCTTTGTTTTTAAACTAGTGAATCTATATAATCCCCCCTGCCTAAGGGGTATAGCACACCGAAAAATCACTGCTTGTCCACTTAAATCTACTTCTCTTCCTTATTAGTAACTCTGAAACCATGCCCTCTCATGGGTAGGCGTTCATTTGCCTACTCTGCCATGACAGCTTGGAATGCCCTCCCATCTGCCGTGCTCTTCTGTTCTACCCTGTCACTTTTCAAACAAGAACTGTCAACTCTCCTCCTTAAACCCCCTCATTGCTCATGCTTTCACTAATCCTTGTTCACTTTGCTATCTGCTAACATTATATTATTTTCTGTATCTATCTCTGATTTTTTTTTATGCCTGCAAATATGTCTTACTGTATGTCCAGACCTGTAAAGGTGTCCTTCCAGGTTTTATTTCTTATATTTTGCTACATTTATGTTATCCTCTAAGGCACTTACTAGGGTTGTTGTCTATTTCAATAAGCTGAATTATGTCTATGTACTGCAATGTCACTCCTGTTTTAATCTTTGGACTTAGTTATACCCGATGTTTTTATCTATTGTATTTTGTTGTATGTGTCCCTCTAGTCATTACTGAAAAAGGGACTGCACAGTCTCAGTGAGCCTACCCAGTCACCAATCTTCAAATAAATAAATAATGCCATGCACAGATGTTCATGGATGTTTCAACTCAGGTGTTAGATGGTAATAAGCACCAAGTAACATCTAATTACCTTAATTTGCATCCTGGCTTTGTTCAGGGGTGGGGGTGGGGTGTCTCCTCTCCACACTGTCTAAGTCTTCCCTTTGTGGATAGCAAATAAAAGTGTGGTCCCAATGGTGTTCTTGTTCACACCCCATGCAGCAACTCCACACCTAAAGATTGAGCATCTGGACACAGGGAAGAATTGGTGTCGTAGGTAAATGGGCGAAAGGATAACACAAGACACAGTCATTAAGTTATATCTCAGTGTGTTTTATTTTATAAGACTGTATAAAAATAATAAATAGAAATAATACAGTTCACAGAATGAAAAATAAACAATAGCTATAGGCTATATCTAAGAACTGGATTCACCTTCCCTCAGGTATCCCAATACAATCTGTTAGCTTTCCTGCTGTATTGAGACCAATGCCTGTTCAGACACAAGTCCTTTCGCTTACCTTACTTCAGTCAAGTGAGACTGGCTTTAGAAATAATCTGACTGTAGGTGTATGGGGAGGGTTTATACAGCCTTCCCACTTATGGGTAGTCCTGCCCAGAAAATACAATTATGTCTGAAACAAGTCCTAAAGGCTCATAAACCAACCTATACAAAAAAAGGATGGTTATTTCTAAGCCTTTTTGATTAAGCTACGTTCATAATGATCTAACATTTCAAAACATGGCTTTGACTAAGATTTATTCTGGGACAAAACCTTAAATGTCCCTGTTAAAGAAACTCTTCCTCTTTTTCCAGGATATGTCCTCAAACATTTTTGTATAACTACAGTCCTCTGCAGATCACGTGATGCCTCAGACTAGCTAGCAGCAAGTCCTCTCATCTTCTGCTCATACCTGCCTAATACTGCAATTTCTACCACCTACAACTTTTAATTTTAGCCTAAACATCATCTAAGGGGTGCTGCATCAATGGGAATCAACATAATAACCCTGCAATATTCGTCTCTTCGATCTATATGGAAGAAGAAATGAAGCAGGCCTTACCTCAGCATATTCCTCCGGTGACCCCAGAAAAAAGTTCTAAGCATCCCAAAAGCCACAGCTCACAGGCGGGATGCCCTGGCACTCCAACCCCAGCAGCCATACCCTTAATGGAGGATCGGTTCCTCCAAGAGTTTCAGCCCTTCAGAGAATCCCTGATGGAAAGTCCCTCCATGGTGATCTAGGGGACCTGGGAAGGCGGATGACCGACTCAGAAGCTCGTACCTACTCCCCTCGATCAATGGTGGGACAAATCCTACTCAGAGGTGACCAAGCTAAAGCAACAAGTGGCCTGACTGCAGAAGAAGACCAAAGATTTAGAGGGAAGGAGCCGTCATAACAATTTGGTTCTTTTCGGGCTCCCCGAATCCTCCGAGGGCTCCTCACCGATCACTTTTACACAAAAATTCCTCCAGAAAGTAGCTGGTCCCTCACCCTGCAATCTGACCTATCTGATTTGAACAGGCACATAGGTCCCTCTGACCGCGGCCGGCTGAAAGTGCTCCTTCACGTCCTTTCATCTTTAAATTCTTAAGTTATGTGGAGAAGCAGCATGTGCTTCAAAAGCTTCAGGACCTCCGTTCCATCCTCTGGGAAGGCTCTACATTAAGGCTCGCACAGGATCTCCCATTTGAGACCCACAAGAAGAGAGCCAACTTTCACCCCGTGGTCTTGAAAATCATAGCCGCCAGCATTCGCTTCAAGATGAGTTACCCCGCTCACCTCAAGCTCCTGATAAAAGATAAGTGGCACTCCTTTGATTTAGCTGACATCGCTTTGAGAGATCTCCCCGACCTACTGCCAGAACTTTTTAAAACCCCACGTAAGCAATAACTTTACCTGAAGATGCTACTTAAGTTAGGGTCTCTTACCTAACTGGCTCTGGTTGTTTACCGTGCGAGCACTACTCTGCACAATTGTGCAAACTCTCATGCTGTGCTACATAGTTTTGTTGGCTTAAGTCCTGGACAATAAGATCATCCTAGAATTATATATGCTGGCATACTGAGGTAATCCTCAGGAATCATTTCGGGACTTATGACCTAGATTAGTATTATCACTCCAAATGTCTCTGTATCACCATTTGGATTCTACTGAGGGGTTTCAACCAATGCTTCTAACAGCTATATGCTTTATCATTGTACATAACTATATTCTAGCCGGCATTGTAGTGTTGGGGGAGGGAATGCTGGGGTGCCTTTTTGGGCAGTGATTCTGCTGCCTAGTTTATTCCTGTTGTGAGCCATGGGCAATCTTTTGTGTTTAATGTGCTTCCTTGAACTGTTCCTGTTTGATATTGTATTTTGGGTTGCAGGTTAAATAAGGGATGTTATGGGCAGGGGGGTGTGAGCTGGGTGGGGGCTGAGCTGCAGCATGGACGATGGGGACCATCACGCACTGTATTGAAGGGATTAGAGTCAGGATCATCACTGCAGCTTCCCGTTGGTTAAGAATTAGGTATACCCAAATGCTTACCATATAAGTTAAGTCCCTTCCTGATGTTGGTCACCTGATTCCCTATATTGCTATTTAGGAAAGGGCAACCTCACAGATGCACAGTGACCCTATTCTAGGGTTTTTGGGGATTAGCGTATATGGGACTGGATACTATCAGTTTCTCACAGTGTACCTACTATTGCCTTATGCATTAAGTGGGGATCCGGGTTCTGGGGGTATTTTGTCCTTATTTACCTTAAGTCTTTGGGGATCTAGTACCCCTGTGGGAGTTATGGGGTGGGTGGATGGGTTAAGCAAAGGGTTTTCTTCGGCATTTGATAGTTGGGGAATTTATTGTAAATAGCTATGAAGAGGGGCTAGGATGGAGGGAGGGAGGGTATTTCTTACATGAAAAGCTATTCTGATTTTGGGGCACAGGGGAGGCCATTTCTGCTCTGTTAGATGTTTATTGCTTGGTAACTAATAGTCTCCCTGAGCAATTTTATTGCTTGAAGGGGTTACAGGCTTAAGCTCTGGTTAGACTGGGGACTGGAAGGGGGGGCTTCATGGGCTTTGTTAACTCTTTTTTCTTTATGGCACGTACTTATATGCTACTGAAACTCAATGGGATTGGCCTTCCAACTGTCTGGTTTTCAGGTGTGGGGTGGGGGCAGAGTGTGCCTGGTGGTTGACAGTAGTATGGATGATACTTTGGTGGCTAGACAATGGCTAGTAACTTAGCTAATTTCCTTACATGGAACATAAGAGGTGCTAGGGAAAAGGCTAAAAGATATCATATTCTTAAACATGTCTCTATTCTTCATGCTCATATTACATTTATACAAGAAACACACTTACTAACCCATGGAGCCCAGCTTTACCATAGACAGGAGATTGGTTAGGTCTATGCTTCAGGTGTCTCAACATCTAGTAGAGGTGTAGCCATTCTTATAAACTGTAAGATCCCCTGGCAAACAGATCAGATTATTTCAGACCCTAAGGGAAGATTCATCATTGTGAAAGGTGTGTTAGAGTGAAAAGAGATGGTTCTTGGCAGTATTTATGGCCCAGTGGGAGGAGATCCGATCTTCCTTATGGAACTGAAGGATAAGCTGACCCCTTTTCTCCCCTACCCACTTGTCTTGGGGGGGTTTTGGAACCTACCCCCCCACCCAAGACCTAGACCGGTCGAATCAATCACTCAAACCCCTGTCAGCTGCCCAAAGGACACTGCATGAGTTTATTGAAACACTGGGGATCTGTGATCCATGGGACACTCTTAATCCATTGTCTCATACCTTCTCCTTCTTCTCCACTGATGTGATTCCCCTTCACAAAACTGGGAGCAAGACAGAGGCAGGAAACTACAGACCTGTCAGTTTGACCTCAGTGGTAGGGAAAATGATAGAATCACTTCTGAAGGAAAGAATTGTTGAGTACCTAGAGGCCAGTGGGGCACAGGACCCAAAGCAGCATGGATTCACAGTGGGAAGGTGATGTCAGACAAATCTAATTGATTTCTTTGACTGGGTGACCAAAGCAGTAGACAAGGGAGGGGCTGTGGACATAGCCTACCTAGACTTTAGCAAGGCATTTGTCACAGTACCACACAAAAGATTAATAAACAAGTTTGCCAGCCTGGGAGTGGGTCCCAGGGTGGTAGCCTGGGTAAAACACTGGTTGGACAACAGGACACAGCGGGTAATAGTAAATGGAGTCCACAGTGAAGAAAGGAGGGTTACTAGTGGGGTACTGCAAGGTTCAGTACTGGGGCCAGTCCTTTTTAATGTCTTTAAAAGTGACATTGCAGAGGGACTGGAAGGGAAAGTATGTCTCTTTGCAGATGACACAATGATCTGCAACAGGGTTGATACACAAGGTGGGGTGAAAAGGATGAAAAGGGACTTGGCAAGGTTGGAGGAATGGTCAAATGTATGGTAGCTTAGATTCAATGCATATAAATGCAAAGTAATGCACCTGGGAAACAAAAATCCAGGGGAGGAGTACACAATGGGGGGTGAGATACTGACAACAACAAAAATGGAAAGGGACCTGGAGATATGACCTAAAGGTGGACCAGCAATGTGAGAAGGCAGTAAGGATGGGGGATACTGGGATGCACAGGGAGAGGCATCACCAGTAGAAAACAAGAAGTTGTTGGCCCTCTGTACAGTCAGTTGGTAAGACCACATCTGGAGTACTGTGTACAGTTCTGGAGACCCCATCTCTGCAAAGACATAGACAGGGTGGAGACTGTCCAGAGGAGGGCAACCAAAATGATGCAGGGTCTGCATCAGAAGACATATGAAGAAAGACTAAAGGAACTAAAGATGTATAGCCTCGAGGAAAGGAGGAGAGGGGACATGATAGAAACTTTCAAATACCTCAAGGAATCAACAAAGTCCAAGAGGTAGTATCTTTCAGAAAAGAGATGCACAAAAAGGGATACAATTTGAAGATAGAGGGGACAGCTCAGAGGTAATGTGAGGAAGTATTTCTTCACAGAGAGGGTTGTGGATACATGGAAGAGCCTTCCTGAGGAGGTCGTAGAGTCAAAAACAGTGGGGGAATTCAAGAATGCATGGGACAGACATAAGGCAATTCTAGTGGGGGGTAGGAGGAAGTAGGCTGTTGGTTAACTAGGATCTGCAGCTTATCCATTAGGTAGGGAAATGGGCAGACTAGGTGGGCCAAGCGGTCCTTATCTGCCATCAAATTCTATGTTTCTATGCTTCTGTGTTTCCACGGTCCATCAGACCTCTTCTAGACTTGACTATGTCCTCATAAGTCGCTCCCTTCTCCCCAGCCTTAGTAACACCAGTATGGAACCTATAATTATCTCTGATCATGCAGCCATTTGGGCTGCATTAGTCCCTGACTCTACCGAACAGTGAGACACGACATGGAAGCTAAATACTTAGCTCCTCAAAGACTCTCATGTTCAATCTAGAATCTCTTCTCTCATTCAAACTTTAATTCACTCTAATCAAAATTCGGTCTCTAGGGTAGACTATGAATGGTGTGCCCTAAAATGCTTCCTCCAAGGGGAGTTTATTCAGATGGTCTCTACTCACAAACGCCATAGAGAATCAGAAGCCCTCTCGCTACTTGCACAAATCCACACCTTGGAACAATCTCTCTCTCCCACCTCTCCTCCAGATCTCTTGCAATCCCTGATGTCCCTCAGAGACAAATACTCCATCTTACTACAAGAAAAGGCAGAATATGCTATTCTTAAAACTCAGACCAAGTATCTTGAACAAGGAGAGAAAGCAGGGCAAGTACACACTCTCTGGTTGAAAAAAATTGAGGCATCATGAATTATCCCCTCCATTCTAGCATCAGACGGCTGTATTAAAATCCTCCCTAGGGATATATCATTAGTTTTCCAACAATTCTATTCTGTAATATACAGCAAACGCTTATCTGCACCAGACACATCTGAGACCCTCACATACTTAAACTCTATTCCCCTGCCCAGTCTTACTGAGCAACATCAAAACTATCTTTCAGCTCCAATTTCAGTTACAGAAATAGAGGTCACCATAAACAATCTAGCTGCAGATAAGTTTCCTGTCCCTGATGGTCTCCCCTCTAATTTTTACAAGAGCTTTCAAGCAGATCTAGCTCCCTTTTTGCTCTGTCTTTACAACTTCACATTCTCCTCGGACTCACTGGATTCTTTACTGTTGGAGGCCACTATAATTCTCCTTCTCAAATCAGACAAACCATCTAACCACCCAGCAAGCTATCGACCCATTTTCCTAATAATGAATTGCGACATCAAAATACTTGTCAAAATACTAGCTAAATGTGTTGAGGATGTATGGCTTGTCCTTCTCAGTCCAGAAGAGGTAGGATTCATCTCTGGGAGATCCTGTGAGGGAATTTTTATATATCCTAAAGCTATATTTGCTATTAAATGCCTTGAAGCTATGCTTGCTTTGAAAGCCATGCTGTAACAAAGTCATAATGAATGTAGTAGAAATTTCGGAGTTCATGTTTTCTTTTTTTAAGGGTTATAGAATTTGTACTAAGGTTACTTGAAGTACATTTGTAAAAACAGAAAAATAGATAAAACTGAGCAGAACTGGTTGTACCAGCCTAAATAATGGGCTTGGGCAAAATATAAAAATAACAACACGTAGTAGCATTGAAGGCAAGCTGTGCGTTGCTATGGTGTGTAGTAAAACTCATTGTCTCTCTCAGGTCAGCTTGACCCAGGCATATGTATCAAGCAGTGTTGGGAAAGAAATGGAATAAGTAGTGGAAAAGTACCTCATACATAAACTTGTTTTTCTTTTTCGTTACATTGCTGAAAACTTGTTATGCTGTCTTATGATTGGCTTATACTGAAATGTTGGTATTTTCAAGATAAGAAGTGCAAAATCTAGCTTATAAAAGCTGCTGTAAATTGTAATCGGAGAACTTCTCTGTTGTAGAAGTCCCACAGCATGTGTGTTTGATCAAATAAGCTGACGTTAAGACATAACCCAGTGGTGTGGTTTTTTGCCCGTGATCACGGGAGTGGTTGCTCAGGTAATACTTAGAGGTGAGAGAATTTGCGATCACAGTTTTGGTGTAGTCAGCAGGATGAGTTCTTCGTCCGTGTCACCCCATGATCGGGTTGTTTCCTTGGACAAAAGAAGGACATTTTTGTGAACCCATCAGGATGTGACGCTAGGGGCTGGCGACACTCATCATCACTGTAAGTACAAGAATACCTTGGAGCGAGTGTGCACTATAAAGGACAGGCCTAGATAATATGTGATATCTGGACCGGCAAAATGTATGTTTGACAAGTTTGACCAAACAAATTACAAGGGCAACTGCACTGCCCTTTGTACTTGTAATTTGTGCTTGCTGCAAGTATATACTGTTAGAGCCAATGATGGCTTTCACAGTTCAGGCTGCTTTTAAGAGAAAAACAACAGCTGATTAAGTAAAGTTAGATAAGCAACATCTAGAGAAAGAAAAATAAACTACTGTGGATGTACGCACAGTAGGTGACTACAGACGGGATGATTTGAAAATCCTCCCCCCATGTTGCCTATCTGTGTAGTTTCAAGTTTTTCTGTATCAATTTCAAGTTCCCTTGCCTCCTATAGAGGCTAAAACATTTGATCCCAAACCCAAGTACTGGGGACCTCTACCAGATGGATCTCAACCTAGTACTGTTAGAGATTTTTTTGTTTTGTTTTTAAACTGCAAACCAGAGCTCTGGAAAAGACTTGGTTTGGCAGGTTACTAAAATGGCCAAAAGAAAACCTTTGAAAGGGTTAATAGCTGCAGTGTTTGGAAATTATCATGAAGGTCCTGCAGTCAGTTTTCTTACTCAGACTAGTGTATCGGAAAAGAAGAATTAAAAAAATACCTTGGCACCGGGTAAGTCTGAATTTTTTTTATTCAAAGTTGTTTTATGTCTGTCTGTTTTATTTCTGTAATACATATACTAAACAAGGTAATGCTCCGTCTTTCTCGTGCATATTTTCTAGCTTATATCTGTGTTCTGTAATTATGTTCTGTTGTCAAGGTTGCAAGATAGGACTGACTGTTTTCAGTGCACAACATGTTACAGTAAAAAAAAGAAAGAAGCTTTTGCCTCATAGCTGACTGTTTTAATTGGCTTTATTTTAATGGAACATTTGTGCTGCCTAGATAGGGTCAGTGAAGAACTTTTGTTTGTAGTTGTTGGATTGGAGCAGGTAGTGTTGATGGTGAAGAGTTATGACGTCATATAGATTGCAATGTGCAGAAAGATTTGTAGTTTGCAAGCAATGTGCCAAGCCACTGCTAGGTGAAAATGTAATGTGTTAACAGCTATAAATGGCTTTATCATACTTAGTTATAACCAAAAATTTTTGCAAAATGGCAGGGTGCCATATTTTGGCTATGTGCCAAAGGTGTAACCATGTTATACAAGATGTGTTTACTTACAGATGATATGTTGTGCTGCGTTTTAAAGGAGTTAAAATGTGTTTAAAAAGTGTTTTGTTCTGGAAAGATTTGGCATGGCGATATGTATAAATGTGTTGATTTAAAATTGTCAGTGTTACAAGACAGGGAGGCAGCACATATATCTAAAACACGACAGTTTTCTAATGAAACTATGGGCATTACCTCAGCAAATTGGGTGTGAAACAATGTCAGTCTTATTTTGTGTTAAGTATTTCTTTTTGTGTATGTGTATGTGTGTGTACTGTCTTGGCCAGCAGTTTTATTCTATGCTTTAAAGATATTAATATCAGTAGTGTTCAAGGACACTAAAAAAAAATAAATAATTGGGTTTGAACGACCCTTGCATGCACACTGTGACCTTTGCACGTTATTTGACCTTCTTGTGTTTCAACATTTTATGTTACTACCAGTTCAAACTTGATGTGTATTCCATACCTAAGCACAACTTTTCACACAAAATGTATGTTTTCATGAAAGCACACCAAGAGTGAACCATGTAATTTGACTTTTTATTGCAAAACTAGTATTCTAAGTGAAGAGGAACAAACTTTTCTTCTCGTCTCACTGCTTCTGACTTGCAGCCAACACAGGCAATACTCCAGCTGGAAGGGGAGAATTATTCATCATCTCCCCATATTTTTATTATATATATATATATATATATATATATATATATATAGTACACTTTTGAAAAAAGGACTATCACAGCTGTTTTTGAGAGTTTACCATCTACAGTTAAAAACAATGGCTTTTGTTTTTATGTGTGACCATGGTGTAATCATTTTTTGTCTTTTGAAATGCATTCTAAGAGATACGATGACGGTATTACAATCAATCTGGATTTTTATAAACTCAGCTGACATTTTGTCATGCTTAGGATAAGGAACCAGGACGCTTGGCTTCTTTTATCCTATGGAAATAATCTTGTTTTATTTTTAAACTGGTGTGTGTTTGTCTGTGTTTCTTCTCTTTCTTCTAGAGAAAAAGAAGTTCCCCATCTTTATAGTAAGGTATGAAACTTACTAAACTAATTGTAATATTATCTTGTTATAATTTAAAGTGTAGTAGGTGGGGATCATGTCACCATCCACAGCTAACCTTTTTATTGCTACAGTATTCGAGCTGTCTCTTTCACTTGAGCTGTCTCTTCCACCAGTAGGAGCTTGAGGGAGGGTAAGCTACCCTTCCTCTATCCTTCCAGTGTAGTACCCACAAAGGTTGCAAGGTACATCACTGTTCCCCAAAGGGTAAATAAAGAAAATGTATATTTGCCAATAATTGTTTCTTATTTACAGGTTTTAAAAAAGACCAAGGTATTTTAACAGCATAACCCAGCTCAAGCCCTTCTGTTTTTTTTCTAGTGCAAACAGTTAAATCTCACCTATTATTGGTACAAGTGTTTCTGCCCTCAGCAAGTAATCAGTTACGCTGGAGGGTGAAGTTGTGTATGTATGTCCACACATATTCATTCTTTTGATTGTCTTTTCAGCTTTCTTATCCTGTTAAAACAAATGCAAACAACTTTTGTCATTGCCTTACAGCAATTAATGAATGCATTTTTCAACCAGTAAATTCACAGTACTCTAACATTTCTGGACTCTAAGCTAAGTTTACAGTCTATATGTGTTGTTTAAAATGTATTTTATGCATTATGCATTATGCTCAATACTGAAATTGTTCTATTACAAACATGCTTATGTTTCATGTTTATGTTACAAATGTTTTGATATACATCTTGCTACACTGTATCATGTGTATTCAGAAAAGTGCTCCACATGTATAACGTTTTTAATGCTCATAACCAAACCTAAATACTGGGACTAGCATTGCTGACCCACCCTACAATATGTTCCAAAGCAAAACCAAAAGTAAAATTAATGCTCTGTTTGTCTTATTACTCACAGGTACCCCAAAAGAATGAGTGTACTCTATGCAGGTTTTGTCATTTTAAATTTTAGCAATTATAATATGCAGAATTTAGATTGTACTCCAAACCTATGCTTCAAGCCTTACCCCACTCAGTACTTTGGAGTATTTCACTATACAGGGTAAAGAAGGTAGATCTTTTCACTTGTCACAGGTGCAATAGGCAATGTTATTAAATTGGCATAGGCCAACAACATATGTATTTGTCCCACTAATTGCATTGTGTAAAAGGCATATTGTTATGAACAATATGTTTAAAGCGTGTAACTGCATTAAGCAGGTTAGCAAGAGGTAGCAAAGAAAGTGAAAGCCAAAAAGATAGCATTCAGGCAATACAAAAAGACACAGGCAGAAGGGGATAGGGAGAAGTACCAGGAGAAGCAAAGGGAGGCAGGGAGGTCAGTAAGGGAAGCCAAAGCTCAGACAGAAGAACACATTGCAAAATCAGTGGTTAAAGGGGACAAAACCTTTTACAGGTACATAGTGAAAAAAGAAAGACAAAGGGAGGGATAGTGAGACTGAAAGGGAGGATGGGAGTCGTAGGAGGATGACAACAGTAAAGCTGACATATTGAACAGGTATTTCTGCTCAGTCTTTACTGAGGAAGAGGGGGTAATGGGTCTGAAGGGAGTACAAGGGGTGAGAATGGTGCAGAAATGGATTGCATCACAAGTCCTATGAAGACAAGTTGAAGGAACTGAACATGTACTCCCTGGAGGAGAGGAGGGAGAGAGGGGATATGATAAGAGACATACAAGTATCTTACAGGGAGAAACAGAGTGCAGAAAAACACTATTTTTTAGCGAAAAAGATGTTCCAGGACTAGAGGGCAAGGGATGAGGTTGGAAGGAGGACGATTCAGAGGAAACATGAGAGGGAATTTCTTCGTGGAACGGGTGATGGACGGGTGGAGCACCCTGCCGGAGGAAGTGGTGGGGGCTGAAACAATCACGGGATTTAGGAATGCATGGGATAGACATAAAGGAATTCTAGAAGTCAGGGGTAAGGGGAAACAGACTTCTAGGAAAACAAACTGAACTTACAAGCTCAAATGGGCAGACTGGGTGGGCCATAGGCCCTTATCTGCCGACACTGTCTATGTATCTATGTATTGTAACATTACAAGATTTTATAACTCAGGTCTCAGTCAGGCCTGCTTGCAACAGACAGGGAAATAATGTTCATCACTGTCATAACTGTTTCTGTGATTTAAAAGCAGGAGGTAACCATAACATTGTCATGATTTACAGATGGTCAAATGGTATAATTGAACCTCGGCCTGCACCCCCAGGTGTGCGGTTCATGTCCCATTTTATTTTTATTTTCTAATTGCCAGAATTTAGGCTCTGTCACACCACTTTACAAAACAAGAAGTAAATGGTTTAAAAGATTGTTGTTTATGTGTTTTAACTCAGTGTCTAACACACTTTGCAAGTTTGCAGGTTTCCGCGGTGGCACACATAAGATCTCCACGTTCAACAGCAGTAACCTCTGCAAGTGTAATGTTTTCAGTGAAATTACACCTATTTGTAGAACTTTAAATCAACTGAAGAAGGTCCAGTCAGTTCAGTCTCTGCAATCAAGCTTATTGTTTCTGCTTACTATGAAGTTAAGTCTGGGGAAGGGGCACTCCCCTAACTCCAGCGAAAAGATTCTGCTTCAATTGACCTTCAAGCAATACATCCATTTTCTTCACTGCCGCTTGTTCCAAACATGGCTGGTACTTTCTACAACCCTATTGCTCTGTTATGGACTGTGTTCTTAATGGTTTATTTTCAATTGTTACCTTTTTATGGACTGTTAATCTTTATGCTGGGGTGTAATCAACTACGACAAAACAAA
The DNA here is from genome assembly GCA_016271365.2 of Neoceratodus forsteri. NCBI lineage: Eukaryota > Metazoa > Chordata > Ceratodontiformes > Ceratodontidae > Neoceratodus > Neoceratodus forsteri. The sequence continues at coordinate 35,366,310 of CM028129.1, forward strand.
TGCCATGCCAGTGTGTGTGTGTGACTACTCCATTAAAAGGACTCAATTCATCCCTGGCCAGTGTGTCTACTAATCAGCCAGCCAGCAAAATGAACACTGACTTTTCTACTATGCTGGTATTTTGTTTTTAAATTACTGTCTGCATTGCCTCATATGCCTTGTGGGGTTACCACCATTCTGCAAATGACATTTCATCTGTACTGTAACTACATCAACCTGTGGATACTTATATGAACTTATGAACTGTTCATTTCATGGACTGTTATGTTTTATAAGGACTTATCTGTCAAGAGACATTATCAACAGATTCTTCAATCAAGCTCCCAGGGTGTGCCACACCTCAACACAAGGTAGCATCTACCTTATTCATTCTCAAAGTGAATTCCATGAACTCTTTTTCATCAACAAAATTGTTATGTTATATTGTGTTATATGTGGTGTCACATGTTAGCATTTTTTCACATATTTCAATTGTGGTGTTGACATCCCTCAATTCTGTATTATGTTTTACAAACTCACGATTTGTGTTCCGTCTGTAACCACCCCTGTACCAACTCCAGAACAGGATGCTTTTTATAAATGCCTTGACTATCTGTATGCTGGCAACCAGTTTTAAATCATATACCTATTCACCTAGTCTAACAGTCTAAAAGTAGAAATGTTTAGTTTTGTTTTTTAACCTTCAGTTATTAACTAATATCTTTACATTTATGTTCAATTTTTGTGAATGTTCGAGTCCTCAGGGGCTTCCCTATCTTCAGGGTGGAAATTATTAACAGTGGTCAGTGGCCAAGGTTTTAGTAATCAGTGACCAAACTTTTATCAACAATGTGTAGTTGGCTAACCATAAAACTGAGGAAATAAAAAGGTGTAAAATGGCTAGTGTAAATTGCTAAAGGGCTAGTAAGAGGTAAAAATGGTTAGTAAATGACTAAATGATGCCAACATGTAAATTAGTATATCTAGTAGAAAAAGGCTGCAAGTGGAAAATACCACTATGTCACTTAATATGTGTGCATGTAAGACTTTAAATGGGTTAATTGTAAAATTCCATACAATGAAAAAAAAAAAATAGCTGAAAGCATAAAATGAGGCCATGGCCGAGATATGCACAAATTCCAGCCTTGCATTTTTTTCTAAGCTTGCTACACATAAATATGGGACCCATGGTCATGGCTTACAAGAGTAGTTGGTGACTGGGGTGCTACTCTTCTCCATTGGGTGACAGTACTTGTAAGTGGTCATATTGGCACTCTGGCTACTGACTGTCCTAATCAAACTTCTCCTACAATGCCTGTGCAACACAATGGTGTCTACGGGATGCCACCCACCTGCCCCTTGCTACAACCCGAATAAAAGGACCCCATTAAACTGGAGGTGTTTCCATTACAAAACGAGACAAATTGTGGCCAAAATATAAAGTGAGAAAAGTAAAAGGAATCGGTTAGTTGATACATAGTATCAAAAGGGGAGAGTGTGAGGAATTTTATATATCCTAAAGCTATATTTCTATTAAATGCCTTGAAGCTATGCTTGCTTTGAAAGCCATGCTGTAACAAAGTCATAATGAATGTAGTAGAAATTTCGGAGTTCATGTTTTCTTTTTTGAAGGGTTATAGAATTTGTACTAAGGTTACTTGAGGTACATTTGTAAAAACAGAAAAATAGATAAAACTGAGCAGAACTGGTTGTACCAGCCTAAATAATGGGCTTGGGCAAAATATAAAAATAACAGCACGTAGTGGCATTGAAGGCAAGCTGTACGTTGCTATGGTGTGAGTAAAACTCATTGTCTCTCTCAGGTCAGCTTGACCCAGGCATATGTATCAAGCAGTGTTGGGAAAGAAATGGAATAAGTAGTGGAAAAGTACCTCATACATAAACTTGTTTTTCTTTTTTTTTACATTGCTGAAAACTTGTTATGCTGTCTTATGATTGGCTTATACTGAAATGTTGGTATTTTTCAAGATAAGAAGTGCAAAATCTAGCTTATAAAAAGCTGCTGTAAATTGTAATCGGAGAACTTCTCTGTTGTAGAAGTCCCACATGCATGTGTGTTTGATCAAATAAAGCGACGTTAAGACAAAACCCAGTGGTGTGGTTTTTGCCCCGTGACGACGGGAGTGGTTGCTCAGGTAATACTTACAGTGAGAGAATTTGCGATCACAATCCTCAGCTGACCACATTCGGAAGATAGATCACCTTTTTCAGATGGCTAACTCCTTCCTTATTCCTATGGCTCTGGTGTCCCTTGACACAGACAAGGCCTTTAATAGGGTTAAGTGGTCTTTTCTCTGGTTAACCTTGCAGAAAATGGGTTTCCTTCTGACTTCATACAATGCATTCAGGTTCTCTATTCTTCCCCCAGTGCCAACATTTACTGTAATGGGACCCTACGCTCCTCCTTTTCCTTATATACTGGAACCCATCAGGGCTGCCCTCTTTCTCCTTTTCTTTTTAATCTTTATCTGGAACCGCTTATTAGAAGCCTTAAAGCTCATTCCAATATACATGGTATTCAGGTCAGTAACCTCACTCTGTCTCTTTCTGTTTATGCAGATGATATCTTACTCCATCTTTCAGATCCTATACACTCTCTTACTGCGGCCTTACAAGTCATTGAGGAATTTGGCAATTACTCCAATTATAAATTGAATCTCAATAAAACTAAAATATTCCCTCTTAATAACCTAGTTTATAGTCAAGACTTTTCCCTCTTTGGCATGAAGTGGTCCCCCTGACATATTAAATATCTGGGTATCTACTTAATGAATGACCTGTCTTTGACTAAGAAGCTGAACCTGGAAGACTTGCTAATTACCATACATCAGGACTTGACATGCTGGAGAGGCCTCCCAATTTCCTTATGGGGCAGGAAAAACATTATTAAGATGAATATACTGCCCAGGCTCTTCTATCCTTTGAATATGCTCCACATCTGGCTTCCCCTATCCTTTTTTAGGCGTGTCCATTCTTACCCCTAAAGATCAAGAGGCTGGTTTCAAACCAGCACTTGATTATTTATCTAGTAATCACCATCAATCTGAAATCATAATGTTAGGGGACTTTAATATAAACTGGTTATCCCCAGATGCTGTACCTTACCAGGATGCAGTAGCGGCCATAGACATGGTCCAACTCATTCAATCCCCACTCGTGTAAACTATCGCACCACTCAAGTACTCTCTTAGACTGAGTACTATCCAACTGGCCACAAAGAATAACTAGAACCACTGTGCTAGCCGACTCTATAAGTGACCACTTGCCAGTATTATGCTCCTGGACAAACAAGACCCTGAACCCCCTCCACAAAAACAATAACCTCCAGAATTATAAAAGCTGGACATCTTGCCTCACTAATATCCTACCTCCGCCAGCTAGACTAGGAGGAGGTCTACGCTGCCACTGATGTGAATACTGCTCTTGAGTGCTTTATTAACAAGTTTAACTCTGCCTGCAACATCTTTTCCCCTCTAAAAACAAGGAAAATCAAAGGAACCAGCAAATCATGGATCATACCACAGCTCCTTGAGCTCATGGGAGTCAGGCATGACCTGTGGCATACAGCTAAGAGCACTGGGTCCTCCTCTGACATACAGAAATACAAAGCAGTATGTAACAAGTGCACTGAAGCCATCCACCTTGCAAAAAGATCTCACTTTAAAAGTGAACTGGACAACTCTTGGCGTGACAGCCGCAGAATCTGGAACAATATAAAAGCCCTAACAGGCAGAGCAAATAAATCACCACCATCGCAAATAAACTTTGAGGGTGCGATTACCCAGGATCCCAAAACTATCGCTGATGACTTCAACAAGGCCTTCACAGACTTTAGTGGGGTCCTTCCTCCAGACTTTCTCCGACCTGTGCCGACATCCCTCTAACACACACAGCACCTCCCATCTACCTAAAGGTAATCTCTACAACTGAGGCAAAAAAAATACTTGGAAAAGTTTCTCGGGAACACTAGATCCAGCGGGGACTCGCTTGACCTAAAGATTGTGGCTTTCACCCTGGATGTGTTACTCACCCCTCTAACCTGGATCCTAAATATCTCACTAACTACTGGTATTTTCCCTCAATTCTGGAAAGCTGTGATGGTCACCCTGGTTTTTAAAAGTGGGGAAAGAACCAGTCTGGCCAACTACAGGCCAGTCTCAATTCTGCCTCCCCCCTCTCCAAGACACTAGAGAAGATAGTATATGATCAGTTAGGTACATACCTTGATAAGACAACCTTCAATGCCAGGAACAGCATGGCTTTCAGAAGGTACATAGTACTTCAATGGCATTGGTTGAGTTTACTGGTCATATCCATGAAACACTTGACTGAGGGCTCTTGGTGGAGGCCACTTTCATCGACCTCACCAAGGCCTTCGACACGGTCAACCACAACTTGCTTCTCACACAACTCTCTAGCATTGGTATAACTTCTGTCTTTCTAGGCTGGTTCCAGAGTTACCTTTTCTAACAGGACCCAGCAGGTCAAGATTATTGATGTTCTATCTGACTATCAGCATGTCAACACAGGGGTGCCCCAAGGTTCCATTTTGGGCCCCCTGCTGCTCAGCCTGTTTCTAAATGAACTCCATAAAATCTGCCAGAATAAAATCCTTCTATATGCAGATGATGCTGTTCTCTACACGTGTCACTCTACTCTGGAAGAGCTGGAAAAAGGCATGCAAGATGACTTTACTGTTGTGGAAAAGTGGTTCCTTCAGTCTAAGCTCTTGCTCAACTACACTAAGAATAAAACAATGTTGTTTGCCTCCCATCAAAACCATCATAAGTCCCATCACCTCAATATCTACAATAACAAGTTTGATACACTCGAAATGGTCACCACCTTTAAGTACCTTGGTGTCTACCTTGACAGTTCTCTCTCCTACAGCCAGCACATAGACCGTGTTGCCAAGGCAGCTAGTGGCAGACTAGGTCAGCTCTACTGGCACAGGCAGTGCCTCACCGAAAGTGCCATCAAGCTTGCAGTTAACAGCTCCATGTTCTCTATCATAGATTATGGACTGGTAGTCTACAGAGCCGGTACCGATACAGCGCTTAGGTGAATCAAGATTGTCTTAAACAAAGCCTGCAGACTAGTCCTTGGTGTGGACTGTTTAACTCACACTTGTGAACTATACTCAAGCACTGGCTGGTTAAACTTGAATAGCAGAATTCAGTACCAAGTCTGTCTATTAGCGAAAAAATCCACCCTCGGTCTTGCTCCTCCTGGAGTGAGGCAACTGCTAAGAAACTCCACTTCCTCCAGACTAACAAGGGGGTCGAGTAAAGCTACCTTCATAATCCCATTCTGCTGGACCTCACTAGGGCAACGGTCCTTCAAATACAGGGCCCCCTGCTTGCTAAATTCCCTTAACTCTGAGCTGATTGAGGAAATGAAACTGCACCCATTTAAGGCCAAGCTGCTGCAGTGCCTGGCCACTCTTAGTAACTGCAACTACATCACCTATGCATAATCTTACTGTTATTGATAGCTTATTTATCCTGCATCGCACCCATTCCCCCCAATTCCTTCCCTGCCTGGTGTGACCCCACTGAATTCTTACCCTCACGTCCCCTCTTTATCCCCCCACCTTCCTGCTTTCTCTTCACAAATATTAATCCCCAATTTTCACCCTCCCCCAGTTTCCCTCTCACCTCACCCCCACTTGAAAACCCTTTCCCTTATCCCTCTCTCCCACCACATCACTCAGCCCTGCCTTATCACCCACTTATATAACCCTGGGTAGATTCCTATCCAATCCCACCCCCTTTGTCTCTGTCCTGACCCTCCCCCTGCTCTCATCTATTCTGTCCTCCCCCTCCTTTGGTCATCACCACTTCTGACCCTCCATAACTCTACCTGCATGCTCTAAAGCTCAGCTACCACTGTGAATTGCTTGTCCACCTTAGGTATGCTCTTAGTACTGTTGCAATTAAGTTGACCTCTCCTACCTGATGTATTTTAACTGTACTTGCTTGAATCTGTATTTGTACATACCATAATGTACTTGCCTGCTATATATACCCCTATCTGTTTTGTAATGTCTACGTGCCTTGTCTATTGCCTTACGACATGGAAGCTTTGTAAATGAGCTTTTAGCTCAAAGGTGTTATCTGAGATTCCAATAAATAAATAAATAAATACATTGCTTCATTCATCTAGTCAGACAAGTCTCCCAGACAATCCTACTCCAAACTTAGGTTACCCAAGGATTCCGGTAGCTTACATCTTCCTGATTTTCTATTGTACTATTGGGCTAGCCACCTTCAAAAATGTGGCAAATGGCTCTCGGCTCCCCACAACCTCATTGACAGTGTATACACCCCAATTTGGTTACAAATTGAATCCCAGTTAATTTCTGACTACAAGCTGTCTGCCACTTCCGTACATTTCTCCCCCTGGAACTCTTTGTCAGAGCCATTACAGTCATCTCCGATTGGAGTCTCCATCAAGGTTTTTTTGCAGCTATGCTCTTGCCTTCACATTCCTCAATGTAAAGACTTCTCTCAACCTGTTTTCTACAACTCTAATATCACGATCATGGGGAATTCTTCACTATCTCCTACCTGGCTCCCTATTGCATCTGACCTAAAGATCTCTGACTTTTACAATTCAACCTCCATTCTAACCTCTTCAGAGATACTAGACAAGTTTAATTTAAGTCCCAACCACACTTTTAAGGTTTACCAGCTAAGACACCTGTTAACATGACAATTTGGGCTTGCTCCACAAACCTCAATTCTGGGGGATCGCCTTCAACATATTCAAAATATAGCACTCAAACCTCATGGGGTCTCAGCTCCTTACTGGTGTTTACTAACTTCACCTCACCCACCTAACTCGAGTGGATCCAAAGTTTGGGAGTCTCTTTTACCAGAGTACACCTTTAACTGCCCTAAACTATGGAATAACCTCTACACATATCTGACAAGACCAACTGTGACTCACTCAATATCATATTCTTAATAATATGTATTATACCCCTATTGAATTAGCTAGAATGGGTTGCCTTCCCTACCCCTGCTGTACCAGATGTGGTAAAGCAGGTGGTACCTCACTGCATGTCTTTTGGTTATGCAAGAAAGTCTCTCCCCTATGGGCGAGCATAGAGGATAGTATAGACCCTCTCTTGGGGCTATGTGGTCTCTTCTCTCCTGAAGTCTGCATTATTGGAGATTTTTTGCAGATTCAGGTTAAAGAAAGATGCTACCATATGGCTCTTGTCTTGTCAGCAGTTAAAAAATTAGTCCTGAGGCATTGGCTTGACCAGTCACCCATTACCTATATTGAATGGCTGAATGAGCTTTCTTTCTCCTTAAGAATGGAACACCTAATTGTGGCCATGTGTAACTGCCTGCCCCTATTCAATAAGAAGTGGGGCAAATTATTTGCTTTATATTTGAAGTAGCTGGCATCTTAACCCTGGCACCTCGCTAGTTCTCCCATTGATTGTTGCTATTCTCCTTAATAAACCAACTCCCTGCCTCTGCCCCAACAGCTAAGACAATTGCACCTAATGTCAACCCATACTGATTAGACCCTGCTCCCCCACAAGGGTAACGACTAATGTTTACTTGAGCTGATTTCACTACCCCGTATGGAACCTCCGGTAGATACTAAACCCACTTGTCACCTCACTCCACCTGTCACTGCTGTATTCTATACTATAATTGTGACTGCTGCCCACTTCTACAGAAACTGTATGGTGTATTCATAACCCAGTATTATTTGTACTACTCTGAATGCATCAGTGGACCTTACATGTACTGATCTGTATTGCTGTATCTTGTATCCTACACATTGCACTGTACTATGATTGTTAACAACTAATACCATGCATCTCCTGCCCTCTTGCACAAAAATTGGAATATTGTATACTGTCTTAGTAACCCTGTATGATCTGTATGACACTGTGATACCTGTCTGTATGTTCAAACCTTATGTAACAATCCCTGGGTCGCCCCTGAAAAAGGGACCTTTGGGGCCCAGCGGGCCTACCCGGTTAACAAAATTTAATAAATAAAAATAAATAAATATTCTTACAGCTACATCCTGAGTACATCATCCTCTACTGTGTTATGTTATGAGGGGATTGATGCACTCCACTGGGGTGGGGGAGTAGGGGATGAGGGGGGATGGTGGAGGGTGGTGGGTTGTGTTTTATTTTCTTTATCCCAACAGTTTTCCTTGTTGTACTACACTGGTTGTTCTATGTGGTTTTATTAAAACAATAAAGCTTTTTTCAATTTAAAAAAAAATACAGCCCTCACGATCAAGGATTTTGCTACCTCATGAAAGGGGATTGGCTTGAGAACAGGGATTTTGTCACCTCACAAACAAGGATCGGAAGCGAGTTGTGAACGAAGAATTTTAAAATTTAAAATGGCCATTTTTGTCCAAAAGGAAGGAAACCAAAGGCATGGGTTTGTAAAGGTGTCACCCTGAACAAAACAAATCCCTTATTTGGGCAACAAGTCAACCGTGGGACAAGATATGACATTTTGTTTGGGGGAAAAAATGAAAAAAAAAATGGTGGCTTGTGAATAAAGAGTTTTTTCTCACAAATGGGGATTTTATAAATCCCTGTTTGTGAGCTGACAAAATACTTGCTCATGAGCCCAATCTCCTTTCACAAAACATACATATAAATCTTGGCGTGAACTGAGCATGCTCAGAACCCAAAACATCAAAATGAAATAACTTTGGAACAGATTAATATTCTTTCACCAAAACAATGCTCAATTATTCTTTGACCAAACCTCTTTCTACCCTGAAAAGTTTAGACCAAAATACCCAATGGTGTGGATGAGACACAATGGGCAAAAATCAACAAAAAAGTGCCAAAAAAAGTGAAAAACACATTTTACAGTGCTTTGCTGCATGTAAACTGAAAGTCCAACTGAAATGCAACTTGGCACATCAAGAGATCTATCATGTGACACAGTGCATTCCAAATTTCATGCAAATCTGTTGAATGGTTGCAAAGTTATTAAGGTACAAAATGTGGGGTTTCACATTAAACTGTTTACTCAACCCTAACTATACTGGCGCCAGTATAATATATATATATGTTTTGCAAAAAATGTCATTAATGCACTAGTTGGGGTCAAAGTGACAAAAAATTGTGTTGTTAGCTTTACAACCCTAACACCTAACCATCCCTCCCCCCCCCAGGCAGCACGGGTGTGGTGTGTGCTTTGGGTTTCTTAAGCCTAATGCTCACCCCATTCCATCTGTAAATATGGTGAGATGTGTACACTGTATTAAAATAGGGTGAGTGTAAAGAGTGTTAAGGGTGAGAACCCCAAGGCACGCCCCACACCTGCTGTGCTGCTGGAGGGGGGTAATTGTTAGGGTTGTAACCCTAACACCACATTTCCCAGATTTTGCACTTTGATCCTAAGTAGTACATAAATTAAGGCTTTTTTTGCAATTTATTTCCTTATTTTTTGAGATAGTATGATTGCATCCTTATTTTTCTGTGGGAGCCCATGCATACATAATTTTGTTTCAGATTTTATTTTTAAAACTTAAATTTCCCTTTTTTTCTGGTATCCAGTTGACCCCCCTGCAGTTTTGAACTGGTCCATATTAATGTGTAGTTAATAGTCCTGGTGTCTAGTGACACCCCCACCCTCTGATTTTCATATATTTTTTATCTTTTCATTGGTGTCCAGAGGTACCCCCTTCCACCCTCCAACTATGGCCCTGTTTCCATTAAGTTTCAGTTAATATCCCTGGTGCATAGTGGCACCCCCACCCTTCTATTTTCATATTTGTTTTATATTTTTATCGGTGTCCAGTTGTACCCCCCATTCTCCAATTGTGCCCTGGTCCTTATTATTTTTAACTTTACTGCTCTGGTGTCTAGTGGCTGCCCCACCATCTGATTTGCATATATATTTTGTTTTATATCTTCATTGGTGTCCAGTGGACCCTCCTCACTCTCCCATGTCCCTCGTATTCTTTAAATTACTTTCAACTTTATAGGACTGGTGTCTAGTGGCACCCCTCATCCTTCAACTTCATTGGTGTCCAGTGGAACTCCCCCTTCCATGTTCCACATATTCTGTAAATAATAAAATGGAGCCTCTGCGTTTTAATTTTTTTTAACCTGTAAAAAAATAAATGTCCAGCAATGATTGCATCAGCACCCCCACTTGACCTCCCACTGTGCACTCACCACCCTGCACCCCCTTGACACTCCCACATACCCTCACTCACCTGAATTGGCCCTGCAGTGAAGATCCACTATCTGATCGAAGATGTGTTTTGCTGCTGGAACCAGTGACTGCTGTCTGTGACATAAAGTAACTGTGGTCAGAAATCCCATTGAACTACACTGAACTGTAGTTACCTCATTTCTCATACAGTAGCCACTGGTTCCAGCAGCAACATGTATCTTTGATCATAGAGTGAATCTTCACTGTTGGACCAGTTATGGTAAGTGAGGGTGTGTGGGGGTGTCTGGGGGTGAGGAGTTGTGGGTGCACAGTGGGAGGTCGGGTGGGGGTGAGGGTGCAATCACCGGTGGACTTTTTTTTTACAGGTTAAAAAATGGAACACATCAAGTGACTATTTTCTTATTTAGAGGCTAGGATGGACATGGGAGGGTGGGTACCACTGGACACCAATGAAGATGGAAAAAAAATATATAGAAATCAGAGGGTGGGGGGCGCACTAGACACCAGGGCTATAAATGTAACACTAATGGGGACCAGAGCACAACTGGCTGGGGGGATACCAATGAACATCAATGTAACTTAAAGAAATACGCTAGGAAAGGGATAAAAAAATCCCTTTACATGGCAGTAAATCCTTTTTCCACTCTCTTTTTTTTAGTTCTCTTAAAAAATGATTTATTGCCATACAAAAGGGTTTTGGACTTGGTTCTTTATTTATCATTTTCACTTGAAAGGATATTTTATTGTGAATCCTATCTCATTCTCATGAAAAGGATCTTATTTCATGAAAAAGAATTTTGGACTTAGTTTAGCATTTCATGACATGGGATCCTTTTTCGTGAGAACAAAAAAATGATTCACGATGAAGGATGTTAGCGAGTCATGAAAAAGGATTTAAATAATGCAAAAGCAATATCCTGGGGACATTTTTGGAATAAAGAACTAAAGAATCCAGCTCATGAAGTCACAATGAGCAAGATACATGTTTTGATGTCTCTGCTAGACATCATTTTGGAGAGTTATGACATTTTTTCATTTGAAAAAAACGTAAAACACAATGGCGACTCATGAAAAAGGATTGGCACTTCATGAAAAACAATCCTTTTTTGTGAGTCCAAATTCCTTTTTCATTCCAGGAGGCTACCCTGGAGAGTGAAATCTCCCCTGGAAGTAATGGGAATGTTAAAATTGAATAACTTTGGAATGAAGTAATATTTTTTTTAACAAACCAGTGAAAGGCACTTCTGTTACCCAAGATTTCTATCCTAAAGGTTTCAGACCAAATTCCAAACCAACTGGGCCCAAGGTGATGACAAAAAACAGCAAAAAGCAAATGTTAAGGCTTTTGTACTATCTGAATCTCGGAATCCACACATCTGACTGGAATGAAACTTGTCACTTAAAGAGATGTACCACACTAGTCTGTGCATTCAAAATATTCTACAAATCTGTTGAATGGTTGCAAAGTTATTAAAGTGCAACATTTGAAGTTTGACATAGAAACAACAGCTCAACTCTAACTATAGGGGTGCTACTGTGCCCCTATAATACACTGTATACAAATATATTAATAGCTTCACCCCCATTCAAAGGAATTGCACTATATTTTGCATGCACAGTCTGGGGGCGGTAAAGGTGTCTTGATTTGATAAGTTTCATTCCAGTCAGCTGAGAGGATTCCAAGATCTGGATAGTGCATTTTTAGGAAATATTGGGTGTTTTTTTTTTTTGCTTTTTTTGGTCATCTCATACTGTCCAAGTGGTTCAGAATTTTGGTCTGAAATTTTCAGGGTAGAAATGGTATCTTGCAGAATGGTACCTTTCATTAGTTTGGTGAAAACATATTAATCCATTCCCAAGTTATTAGCATTTGAAGTTTTGGTTCTGAGCATGCTCATTACAGTATCAAATGCCTATCCAAAAGACCCTATTTAGCATGCTCAGAAACAAAATTTCAAATCCTTATAACTTGGCAATAAAGTAATATTTCTTCACCAAACCAATGAAAGGTACATCTGTGGGCCAAACCCTTTCTACCCTGAAATTTTCAGACCAAATTGCAAACTGTCTGGATGCTAGATGAAGACAAAAAAACAGCAAGGAACTGATATTTTTTTAATCTTTTTTAGTGATCCAGATCTCAGAATTCACACATGCTGCCAGACGGAAACTTGTCAAGTCAAGAGATCTTCCCTCCAAGACCATGCATGCAGAATGCCATGCAAATCCACTGAATGGTTACAAAGATATTAATGTGCAAAGATGGCATCTCACAAAAAAGGATATTTTTCTAACAAAAAAGGATTGGCCCCTCACAACAAAGAATCCTTTTTTGTGAGACCAAATTATTTTGCCATTCCAGGAAGTTATTCAAATGACTGAAATGAGTATGCTCAAGACTCAAAACTTTAAAATCAAATATCTTTAGAGCATATTAATATTTTCTCATCAAACTAGCGAAAGGCACTTCAGTGAGGCAAGCCCTTTCTACCCTGAAAATGTCAGACCAAAATTCCAAACTGCCTAGGTGCAGTAAGATTGCAAAAAAACTGCAAACAACTGAGATTTTTAATAATCAGTGTTTGTTTTGTTATGCTCTTCCTCTTAATCTTGGGACCTAATGGTTCCACTGGTGCTATTTTGTACAGATACAATAACCATGGAAGGTGTGTTTAAATTAAGTAAAACACATTTGCAGTTGCACATAGTGTAAGCTCATAGGAAGAAAAACTTAAACTGCACTCGTGATGCTAACTTTTTTATTCTTTTAAAATAGGAGAATCACCACAAATCACACTCAGTTCTTTCATATTATGGCCTTGTTTCATCTTTGTTTCATGATGAGTTCTAAGGAAGGGGAACATTCCTGATATAAGAAACTAGCACAGTACATTTATTATCTGCTCCAGGACAACCCTCAATCACAGGAGTGACTAGCAATTGAATCAGCAGAGGAACACAGAAAAAAAGGCAACACAGTACTTTTTGATATATGGATTAGGCAAGATAAAATGGAGGGAGTTGAAGCAAGCTGAACCTGCATGCAACTATGATATTGATAAAAAACTTTAAAAGACAAAAACCAGTAGACTGAATGAATGAAACAAAGATGAAATAAGGCCATAATATGAATGTGAATACGTGTTTTACTTAGTGTAAACACACCTTCCATAGTGATTTTCAATGTTTTAGCATTATGCATCTCTCTTATGCATGATTCAGAATAAACAAATCCAGCCAAAACAAAACTTGGCATGTGAAGAGATCTACTACATAAGACTCCACATGCAAAAGTTTGTGAAAATGTGTTGAATGGCCGCAAAGTTGTTAAAATGCAAAAACTGAGGTTTGACACAGAGACCCATGCTCAACCCTAACTATAGTGGTGCTACTGTGCCACTTTAATCAACATATGATAGATAGATAGATAGATAGATAGATAGATAGATAGATAGATAGATAGATAGATAGATAGACAGATAGACAGACAGACAGACAGACAGACCGATAGGTATAGCTAGAGAAAACTAGCTGTTTCTATATTGATAACATAACTACTACTGTTACATGAATATCTTATAGTAACAATACTTTTCTGAATAGCTGGACTCCAAGCTTTTATTTAAAAAAAAATACATTTCTACCCCAAACAGTTCCAAAGTTAGACCTTTCAAAATAGAATTTCTTTTAAATGTGATAAAAAGGAGTGTGCAAATACCTTAATATGAATATTCAGCTGAATATTCTAATCAGGACCTCTAAATATTCTGTATTTGGTATTCATATTTATGTTTTGTTTAAAGGAAAGAAAAAAGGCTCCCCACCATCCCGCAGGGGTCGAGTGATATATGGCATATGAACAGTGAAGGCATGTGGGTGAAAGAAAAAGGACAATGCCAATTTGTGTGAGTGTGACATTATAGCACCATGTCAGATGAGTACTGTTGCCTTCCTGATGCCATTCATGTGGTGGTGGCTGCTGCCCCAAGGATGTGTATATACAGTTAGGGGGTGTGGCATATAGTACTGCTCTTGCTTTGTCTATTACTGGCTGCTTCTCTGTGTCCCATGTGCTGCTTTATTTTCTACTATGTGTCATGGTTTTGACTTGTCATCGTAGTGCCGTGTCCCCCAAATAGTGCATGTTATTTTGCTGTAGCCCTTTTCCCTGACACGGTTTTCTATTCACTCTTATCTCATGCTGCCCCCTCCTCCCTAGCCCTGATCCTTTAAACTATCCCAGCCCCCTGTCCCCCCAGCCTCAGGTTGAACGCCCATCCACCCTCTCTCCCCCCCAACACCCACCTTTTGATATGGTTAATTTTTATTTTGCAAAAAACAAACTCTGATCAGTGACTGGCATGACACTTCCACCCACATGGCCAGCCAAGACTTTCAGTGCATTACTTATTTATGATTTTGAAAACCTGGTAGGTGCACTGGTCCAAGGTACCATTTACAGGCATAACCAGGGCCAGAAAGCCATGTGAGACATGATACAGAGTAATGGTAAAAACAGAAATTGGCATTGGTAAAAACATCAATGGTCAAAACAGTGGTAGGACATGACAATGAGTAATAGCTGTTACAGAAACGTAAGAAATGTTACAAGGACGCAAGTAAGGTAATTGGTAGTCAGTGTGCAAATACAGAGTAAGGGTACAAACAGATAGATAGTATTGCTAAAAAACATCAATAGTCAAACAGTGTAAGGACATACACTATAAATACTAGTTAATTACAAAAAAGCAAGCAAGTAAAAATAATTATTTGTTGGTGTGCAATTTCAAAAACAAGCAGGCAGGAGTAACACAACCCCAGGAACTAGGAACCCACTAACCCCTCCCTCAACACAGTACTAATCCCAACCAGTCCGAGTGACCCATCAGAAACAGAAGGAGGAGAATGAGATTCAGACAGAGCTGAGTGGGAAAGGAACATAGCAAGGGGAGAGGAGCTACCTGGGCAAGCAGTTGCAAGTATCTCTGACAAGGAGCCAGGATTAAGGGTTTTGCTTAAAGGTGTGATGTGTATTAGATGATCTGAGGGTAGCAGGAAGTGTATTCCAAAGTGAAGGGGCAGCAACTGATAGGGTGTTGCCACCCATTCTGGTAGAGGTTCTCAGAATCACCAGGGGAGGGACAGCAGAGAATCAGAGAATCTTCAGGTTGGTGCAGTGCTTGCAAAGAGAAAAAGAGGGGAAGCAAGGCCTCTACAAATTATAGCATCTGTGAGGCATCCAAGGGTATAATCAAACCAGCCTTGCAATGAAAGCCATCTGAGAGAGCTATATAGGTTGCAGTGATGTGAGGAATAGGGGGCAGACAGGGCAAAGCAGCAGATGCTGTTGTAAACAGACAAGAGTCTGGCCCAAAGCATAGTAGAGACGTGAGTGTAGATTGGGGAGCAGTAGTTAAGGATAGGTATTAGGTTGTCAATAGCTAAGGCCGGACATGCCTCAGCAGTCAAGTAGGGATTGACATGGTAGGCAGCACAGAGTTTCTGATTTATCCTGCAGACTATGAGATTAATATGGTCCATGAAGGAGAGGATGGGATCAAGTGCAACCCCCAAGTATTTGAAGAATGGGACAACTTCAAGGGCAGGGACATCGGGAGGGAGGATATGGCGAGTGGAGTTGGCTTTAAGGGTTTTGGCTAGGTAAGGTTTAGACCCAAACAGCATAGCTTTGTTTTTTCCTTTTGGCATTAATCAGCATTGGATTGGAGGAGAACCAGTTTTGGGCAGAATAATAATTTTGGGTGAGGAAGGAGAAAATGAGTGGGAGGGATTTGTCACTGTGGAGGATGACATGGTCATCAGCATAAAGGAGGGATTTGCAAGAAAGGCTGTCAGAGGAGAGGGTATTAACAAATATTGTAAAGAGCAGGAGCCCAAGATGGAGCCTTTGGGTACCCCGGAGGAGACTGCCAGGGCAGAAAATATGACATAGCCAATGCACACAGATTAGGAGTGATCAGACAGGTAACTCTGGAACCAGTTAGTTAGCCAATAGCATGTAGCTTGGAGAGGAAGAGTGGATGGTTTACAAGATAGAAAGCTTTAGATAGGTCCACAAAAACCACACCAGTAACATGCCCTTGGTCCATGTTCATGAGGATGTGGTCTGTAAATAAAGCCAGAGCAGTAGTGGTGCTATGGAGCCCACAGAAGCCATGCTGTTGGTTGAATAAGATATTGTAGTTATTAAGGTACTCAGATAGCTGCTGGTGAATGACCCATTCAAGGAGCTTACTAAGGTGAGAGAGGATGGATATAGGGCAATAGTTATCGGATGAGAGGGGGGTCACCAGATTTGAAAATAGGAGCCACCTTGGCTGACTTCCAGGGGAGAGGCATGCAGGAGGTAGTCAGGGCAAGGTTAAAGATAAAGGAGAGAGGTATGGCTATCACTGAGGAAACAAGTTTGAGAAAAACAGGGAAGAGGTCATCAGAGCCCAGACTACTCTGATTGGGTAGGCCCCTTAGGAGTTTAAAGGTATCCTTGGGGGAGATGGCCTTGAAGTAGAAAGGAGGGTGAGGAGGGGTAGCAGACTGGGGGGAGGTGGAGGTCAGGGGTTGGGGCAAGAACTATGGTCGGGGACTAACTAGGTGGAGGGTGGGCAGAGCAAGGGTAAGGAGACGGGAGGTAGGAGGAAGCACATGACAACTGGCTAGGGGGACTGCTAGAGAGGAGTTTGCTGAGGAAAGCCAACAGGTCAGAGGATTTGTGATTAAGTGCCGTAGGTACCTCAGCTGGGTCAGTCAAAAGGCCTGAAGGGGAAGTAAGTTGAATATTGCTGCTGCCAGAGCGAGGAGTAAGAAGTGAGTTAATGGAGGCCCAGGATTTGCTGGGTTTCCAAAACTCTCTGCAGGTTGGAGTAAAAATTCAGTTTCAGGATTCTGGTTATGATCTTGCATCAGTTGCTTAGGTGCTGATATTCATTCCACAGGGTGGTGGAAGGGGTCAGTTTATGGGCAGACCATTTCTGGTCCCTCTCTTTTATGAGGTTGATGAGTTCTTTGGTGATCCAATGGGTGCACCTGCCTATAACTCTCCCAGTGTTTATAGGGAAATGGTGGTCCTGGATGTTCAAGAGAGCATCCATGAAGTGAGTGACAGCAAGAGATGCATCTGTAAAAGCACATAGTCCCTGTCAGTTTATAGCCCTTAGATCATCAATTAGTTGGAAGTGTCAGGGTGGTTAAAGTTGCAGAAGGTTAGATATTTGGGAGGGGGGCAGGAGGACTTTGAGGATCAAATGGCAAAGGTAAGGGAGTGGTTACTCAGTGACTCAGGTAGTATGCCAGCTTGCATAACACAGTCACCACAGTTGATACTCACCCAGTCAATTAGGGAGTGAGTAGAGGTATGAGGGTTAAGTCGAGTAGGGGAGAATGATGAATTGTGACAGGTTATGCTGTTTAAGCATATTAGCATAGTTGGTTTCTTGGGAGTCCATCCAGTTGAGGTCAAAATCGCCAAGGAGGATAGCTTCCCTGGCAGGGGAGAGAGACATAAAACCAGTGACTGCAGGGAAGCAAAGAGCAAGGAGAAGCAGAATTCTTTGGCCATGTATGAACTCAACTGTTGCAGCACCCACAGCTATAGAAAATGGCAAGTGTTAAGGACAAACTGATTAAACATGTGCTGAAGAATGAAAAGCCAGCCTCTAACAACAAGGTCACTATTGTAGGAGATGGTGCTGTCGGTATGGCATGTGCTATCAGTGTCCTGATGAAGGTTGTGGCTGATGAGCTGGCACTGGTTGATGTGAATGAGGACAAACTCCAAGGAGAGATGATGAACTTGCAGCATGGCAGTCTCTTTCTCTGCACATCGAAAATAGCCTCTGTCAAAGACTACAGCGTGACTGCTAATTCTAGGCTTGTTGTGGTAAATGCTGGTGCCCGCCAGCAAGAGGGTGAGAGATGCCTGAACCTGGTGCAGCATAATGTCAACATCTTTAAATTCATCATTTCCAGTGTTGTCAAGTACAGTCCGAACTGCATCCTGTTGGTTGTCACCAACCCAGTGGAGATTTGGACATATGTGGCCTGGAAGCTGAGTGGATTCCCCAAGAATCGTGTCATTGGTAGTGGCTGCAAATTGGATTCTGCCCGTTTCTGGTAAGTGATGTGACAGAAACTGGGAATTAATGCAGCTAGCTGCCATGGCTGGGTGATAGGAGAGCATGGAGACTCCAGTGTGGCTGCATGGAGTGGTTTGAATGTTGCTGGTGTATCCCTGCAGACAATGCTTCTTAACAGAGTCTCCTGCAACCCACACCCTACCACCAGTTCAGCAGCACCCAATTTCATATGGGGGAAAGAAGGAAGGTGACCAATACTGCCCACCCTCCTTCATGGCTTGCTGCCTTCTTCTAAATGAAAATAGGTGTGCGTGTGCTTGCACAGAAAAATCCGCTGCTCAAAATATGGGTGGTGGATGGTGGAAGGGTGTTCCAACGGAGGGTGGGAGAACAGGCGGCTGCAGCAACTTGAAGGATATCGCGTTGTTTTGTTGCCTTTTTTTTTTATCAAGTATTTCCCAAACAGGAAGTGAATAGTGCCACTGTTCTTTATACAGATCTGAATAATGGATAGTTCATTATTTGTGGCATTCAGAAAATAACAATCATTACTCACACACGCTTAACGATAACTTGGAAATCATTAGTGCTAGTGAATTTAGTTTTTTCCTTTTTAAGTGAAAGCTTGTAGACAGCTAAGTAGACATATCAATCAGATAGTACTACAGTGACCATATAATAACATAGAAATGCAGAAAGTATTGACCATGACCTCTGAGCTTTCAGGGTTATCACTGTTTAACCCAATGGGGTGACTTTGATAGGTTGTTTCACTGAAAAAAAATGTTTTGTTTTAAATCTGACATGAAAATTAGATTCTTGGGGCTAGATTAACAAAAAAAATCACAAAGCACTGTGCAAAATGTTGTGTCACGCTTTGTGTTTGCCCAAGTGTTCAAAATTGCTATTCACAGTTGGAATTGGCATTTGTGTGGAGCTTAGCTCACCCCCAGCCCATGTCCGGTATGCAGCCATAGTCCCTGCTGCTAGTGGTCCCTCCAATCACATGCCGATAGTAAATTTGGTAGTTTCCCTGGTGCTAGTGATCCCCCACCCAATGATCACCATCCTGAGTAAAATAAACATTCTCCCTGGTGCCAGTGGTAACTCCCTCCATGACTGCTGATCATTTGCTTGAGAAAAATAAATATTCCCCCTGATGCTAGTGGTAACCCCCCACCAATGATCACTGGCCCAAGTAAAAGAAACATTCTCCCAGGTACTAGCGCCCCCCCCCCCCCGTGATCACACATCCCTGACCATGACTGAAAGAAACATTCTGCCTGGTGCTAGTTTTATTTTTTATTTAAATATTTGTTGACCAGGATAGGCACACTGAGCTGAAGCTTGTTTCCAGGTGTGACCCGGGGTAGGGGGTGAGTAGGAGAAACATACAAAAAAAGATTACAAAAAATAGAAAATTGGCAGCAGTAGTGGTACAAGAACACAATTAGATTCTGTAGCAATAAAGATGTTTTCAGGTTTTAGTGACATAAAGACATCAGTTACAATAATAATTCAAAATGCTAACATAAAGACTTCAGTTACAAAATGATTCTGTGTTAACATAACATGGTAAACATGAAATATTTCCTGGACA
The DNA here is from genome assembly GCA_016271365.2 of Neoceratodus forsteri. Classification (NCBI taxonomy): domain Eukaryota; kingdom Metazoa; phylum Chordata; order Ceratodontiformes; family Ceratodontidae; genus Neoceratodus; species Neoceratodus forsteri. Next base: position 35,386,190 of record CM028129.1, read on the forward strand.
TGAGATAGCTTGGATAAGCCCATTCGCTAAAAAGTAAGTGCACACAGTGAGGACTAGGGCATTTTAAGTGCGAAGGTGTGGAGATAGATCACCTGAGACAGTGGCAGGGGGTAGAAGGCAGGAGGCGTAGTTGCGTCTGGCCAGCGTGGTGAGAGAAGGAGTTTCTGATGGAGGGGCAAGATTGTTCCACAAGCTTGGGAGCTGGTAGGAGAAAGCAGCTTTGCCAGATGATGAGGATGGGTGAGGTAAATGGAAAGATCTTTCATTTCTGTGTCTTAGTACGTAAGGGGTGACTGTGGCCAGGTAGAGACTGTTGACCATGTAGGAAGCTAACATATGAAACCAGTATTCCATCTGGGGATGGAAATCTCTGATGTGGAGGTGGAGCCTATCGGATGGTCTGACCATCATGCTCTGAGGTTCAGTTTCGCAGTACCCCGAAACAGGCCTGCCCCTAAGGAGATAGTACAGTTCCGTCCTTTGGGAGGAGTTACCTTGGAGGGCCTAATGATGGAACAGGACTTCTCGAGATTGCCAATGGATAGCATTGACCCAGGGCCCCTGGTGCTGGCCTATATTAGGGCAGTTGTGGGGGCTCTGGATGTCATTTCTCCAACTCGTGTTCGCCCCGTACTCTTTGCCCGGGGGATCCATGGTTTACCGGGGAGATCCATGGGTTGAAGAGACAGGGTCGAAGATTGGAGAGGTGCTGGCAGAAAACTTGCCTGGAGGTGGACAAGCCTAGATTGTTGGATCATTATAAGATCCACTAATCAGCAATTTCCCATAAGAAGGCAGAGTTCCTGTCCAGGGAAATTGCTACAGCGAGGAATAGACCAGCCCAGCTCTTCCAGACTGTGGACAGACTGTACAATTCAGCCTGTCTTCATGCCGGTCGAGCATTGTCACATTTACAGTGTGAGGAGTTTGCACTGTTCTTCACTGATAAGGTGTCCACCATCAGGGATGAGATCAGCCAGTGCCTTCCCATTGGGTCTTGCATGGATCAGCTGAGTGGTACTAATGCTCAGTTGACTTGGTTCACCTTTAGCTGACCAGCAGTCATAGATATAGTGAGGATTGTCCAAGCTTTGCAAGCTACCTACTGTAGTCTGGATCCGGGCCCTACTCACCTACTAGTATGGTGTGTAGAGGTCATTGGCCCGATTCTGACTGGGATAGTGGTGGCTTCATTGGAGAGAGGGATCTTTCCAGATCCCTTAAAGGATGCAGTAGTTCTCCCCTTCTGAAAAAAAGTCCCTTGACCCCGACTCCCCAGCAAACTACAGATCTGTCTTAAACCTTCCCTTTTTAAGGAAAGTTATAGAGAAGGTGGTTGCTTTGCTACTGGAGGATCATTTAACCAGCCACAGTATCTATGACCCTCTCCAGTCTGGCTTCAGGAAATGGCATAGCGCTGAGACAGCTGTGGTATGGGTACTAAATGATCTCCTGATGGAGAGATCGGAGTGCTCGGTCCATCTTGGTTCTCCTTGATCTCTCAGCAGCATTTGACACCATAGATCACAGAGTGTTGCTCGAGAGCCTGTGGTTCTTCTGTGGAGTAAGAGGGGTGGTCCACAGTTGGATTCGATCTTTCCTTGAGGGCAGGACTCAGAGAGTGGTGTCAAGGATTTATGCCTTGGCCCCTCATTGCCTGCCTTGTGGGGTGCCAAAGGGGTTCGGTGTTGTCCCCCATGTTATTTGCGGTGTATATGGTTCCATTGGGGGACATTATAAGAAGATATGGGCTGAGTTGTCATTGCTATTCTGATGATTCTCAGCTCTACATGTCTTTTGTGCCCTGGCAAGAGTCTGATTCAATAACAGTGTTTAATAACTGCCTGCTGGATATACAGAACTGGATGAGTACCAGTTGGCCTAGGCTGAACCCAAGCAAAACAGAGGTATTGGTGGTGGACCTAGGGGTGAGGATGTTAGGTTCATGGGTGAGGAAACCCTCAGGTTTATTTCTGGGGGGACCCTGCCTATGGCCTCTGGCCAGGTGCATAACCTTGGTGTTATGTTTGAAGAGGGCCTGACCCTGAGGGCACAGGTGTCGGCTGTAGTCAAATATTCCTTTTTCCATTTAAGGAATATAGCACAGGTGAAACACCTGGTCCTATTTGAAGATCTACCTACCCTGGTCCATGCCTTAGTTACCAGTTGTCTTGATTACTGCAATGCCCTTTATCTAGGGCTACTGGGTGTGCATATCCGCCGCTTGCAGCTAGTGCAGAACGCGGCGGCCAGGTTGTTGACTGGAAGCCCTAGATCCAGTCATATAACACCTGTGGTGTATGAACTGCACTGGCTGCCTGTACAGTGGCGGATCACCTTAAAGGTCACATTGCTGACCTGTAAGGCCCTACATGGATTGAGACCCCACTACCTGAAAGAGCTCCTGTTTTCTTACTGTCCCTCTCAATCCCTCTGATCCTCTGATCCTCTGATGAGGGGTTACTAGAGATTCCCAGGGTAACCCTGAAAACATCTGGAGGAAGATCTTTTGCCTTTATGGCACCTACCCTGTGGAATTCTCTACCTCGTCAGATACGAGATAGTCTGACTGTAGAATGATTTAAAAAAGCTATGAAAACCTTTCTATTTAAGCAAGCATTCCTGGAAACGCAATTTCTGTGATGTTTAAATGTGTTTTAATTATTATGGATTTTAAATTTATTGTTATGTTGAACATTTTTGTAAAGGCGCACTATAGCATCTGTGGGACAGTGGGGTTATGCCTAGGAGAGAGTAGTTTGTAGTGATGTGTTCTAAGGGGTGAATTGGTGGCAACAAGAGTTTAGGAGGGTGTCAAGCTTAGAAAGGGTGGTTTCTGGGGCAGTGCTGTAGACCACATCTGCATAACCAAAAATGGGGAGGATAATTTTAGTTAAAAGCTACCATCTGGCAGGAAGTGTGAGGGAGTCATGGTGCTGGTAGAGCATACCAAGTTTGGGGCATAGTTTAGAGATGGTTGCCTCAATATGAGACGAATATGATAAGTGAGGGTCAAGCCACACACCCTGGTACTTGTATTTATTGACATGGTCTAGTGAGTTACCATCTAGGGAAACAATGGTGGAAAGTGGGGGAGGATCTGTTAATCTTCTGCACTGTACCAAATAACACCAATAATGTCTTGGCAGTGTTTAATTTCAATTGATTTTGTCTGAACCAGTGTTGGATATTTATGAAGTCACATTGGAGGGTAGATTGAACTTCACAAATTGATGGGCCTGAGATAAAGAGGATAGTAGATAGATAGATAGATAGATAGATAGATAGATAGATAGATAGATAGATAGATAGATAGATAGATAGTTTCTTTATAAAGCACCCATTTCCAAAGACTCTGGGCACTATACAATATAAAACCATAGCATTTAAAATCATGCGCAAATATAGATATAAAAAGAATATAACTAAAAACACAGTTATCTATCTATCCCATATAAAACAAGTAATAATTTCAAAACATTAATTAATAAAGCATCTGCTTAGACAAATATGTCATAGACTCTTTTTAAAGGCTTCCACTGAGGGATCCTCCTTTAAATAACCAGGCAAGGTGTTTCACAGGTTAGGTGCAGTGACCAAGAATGCCCTGTCCCCACAATGCCATAACCTAGCATTGGGAAATCCCAGGAGGCTTCCCCCAGCAGAACAGAGTGCCAGGGCCAGACTGTAGTGGACAATGAGATCTTGTAGATAGACAGGACCCCCTTCATGCAGGGTCTTATAGGTCAGCAACCCTATCTTGAAGACAACCCTCCACCAGACCTGCAGCCAGTGCAGTCCACAGAGGACAGGCAGATTCTCTGAGCAGCCGGATGAGTTGGGAGCCGGGGACCACTGGCATAGAATGCCCTATCAAAGGCAGGGTGGATACTGGAAGAGGGAAGAGAGGGAGAGGGTTAGATATGTAGGCCACAAAGACATGGCTCAGGGAGAAAATGGGAGTGGGTCTGAAGTTAACAAAAGACTGTGGGAGTGAGTGAGAGAAAGAGGAGTGGAAGAGTTAGGCATAGGAAGGATTAGAGGGGGAGTGAGAGAGTGCTGATGTAGTGGTGTCAGGTCTCCAAATGAGACAATAGGAGCAGAAAAAGGATTTTGGCAAGTTATGGGGGAAGTGAGGACAGCTGAAGAGACTGAGAAGGTGGGAGGCATTCAGGAAATTCGGCAAACACAATACAAAGGGCTATAACAGGTTAGCACAGTTTAACACAGCAATTGCAGTCCAGTAAAGAAGAAATTAATAGTGCAGGCAGAAAATAGCAATGTCCCAACCTGAAAACCATTAATTAACAATCAAACTACCCCTTAGAACTAGCTCCACAGTAAAATAGCAGCTGCAGTTTTAAAAATAAGCACCTAGCCAGGGCAACATCGACAGCCAATCCGGAGACAGCTTTGGTCTAGCCAGCCAGTCGGCTATTGGGCTTGAGAGCCAGTCTTCCAAATTACTGAGTGCAGGCATACCTTGGAGTAGCGAGTGGAGAGGTAGGTTCTCTGATTGGCCAGCTGAGTAGGGAACCAGGGACCGCTGGTGTGGAACACCCGATCAAGGGCAGGGTGGATCTTTAGAGTAGCAAGCGGGCAGACAGGTTCTCCGAGCAGCCAGCTCAGTTGGTAGCCATGGAACACCCAATCAAGGGAAGGGTTGATCCTTAGAGTAGCTAGTGGATAGGTGGGTTCTCTGAGTGACTGGCTGAGTTGGGAGCAGGGGACCAAGGGTAGGGTGGATCCTTAGAGTAGCGAGTGAGCAGGTAGGTTCTCTGAGTGGCCGGCTGACTTGGGAGCCAGGGACCGCTGGCGTGGAGCACCCGATCAAGGGCATGGTGGATCCTTAGAGTAGTGAGCATGCAGGTGGGTTCTCTGAGCAGATGGCTGAGTAGGGAGCCAGTGACCATTGGTGTGGAGTGCCCCATCAAGGGCAGGGTGTATCCTGGAAGAGGACCCCCCCCTGTGATCACCTATCCCTGACTACTACAAAATGAAAATATCTCCCTTTTGCTAGCTGTAACACTCCCCCACAATCATCAATCACTGGCTTGTCTGTGACACAGACATTTCCCTGGTGTCCATTTTCCCTCCCCCGCTTGCACCCATGCCCAATGTAGAAATGCTATTCCCTGGTGTCCAGTTGTCCTACCACCCCCCCATCCGCTCCCCAATCCCATGTAAAATAAATGAAACCCATTCCCTGGCACTTAGCATACCCTCTCCCTATCCCTGATCCCCTATAACATAAACAAATGTCCCTTCCCTGGTGTCATGTGGACCCCCACTCCCCCACCCCAGCAGGTAGGGTCCCACCTTCCCACTGCACCCCATCCTAAGCCCAAGCTGGTGACAAGCACAGCCCTCCTCTCTCTACCACAGCCAGCTGCTGACTGAGCTGCCAATGAGCATGTACTGTATACAGTATGCATTCATTGACAGACAGCTCAGTCTGAGCTGTCAATCAATAAATATGTACCATATACATTATGTGCTTATTCACAGCTCAGTCGCTGGCTGGCCATGATTGAGAGAGGAGGGCTGTTCCGGTCACTGGCTTGGGTTAGGGATGCAAACAGACACCTATGCCAAGGCAAGAGTTCTCTTCACTATATGATTACTTCCTGTTAACATACTTATATTGATGTGCACAATTTATTTTGATTACTCTCCTTGTTTCCCATAGTCATAGGACTTATACTGTGCTAAAAACATACTTTAATTATGATCCTTGTCTGTTTAGTAAATGCTTTGTTATAACTCAAGGCATTTAAATTATGTTTTTATGCATGTTTATATTTTACAAATTGCAACAAAAAAATGGCTAGCACATGATCAAAAATAGAAAGTCACATTGGTTTTGTCTATGGTTTCTGAACTCCTTGTAGAACTGTAATAACTGTTGAAAACAAACGTACTAAATCCTACCTGAACAAAATGCTTAAAGCAGCAAAACATAAAAAAGTCTAAAATGAAGAAAAAAAAACCTGCATTTTTGTACTACAATTAAAGGCATACACAAAGACAAGACATTAATAAAGCCAAAGAAATTTACAGCTCATCTGCTTTGCAGAGGGGCATCAGGGAATTAGGCAAAGAAGTTAAACTGATCGTCTCCTTGTTGCGGGGTCCTGCATGAAAAAAGTTATGGTACACGTTTGGCACTATACTTCTTCAAAAAGTAAGGAAACTGAGTGCAAAATAACTGTGTTGATGGATATGTTACATTTACAAAGTCCCAAAAGGATGTGAATGTGGTATTAGGGTTTTTAACCCAAACACTCCTCCCCATTCTCTACCCTTATGACCAATGGCAAAGCTACAGGTCATGGGCCCTGCCCTACAGGTCTGTTCCTTCATTCTATAGATCTGTGGCAATAAGTAGAGAAGGTTTTGACTGATCTTGTGTTTCATGCAGGGCCCTGTGTGAAGAAACCTAAGACTGTTCTGGGGCTCTTTGTGAAGCAGCAAACTTTTAGTCCATGGTTATGAACGTGTTGCGTTAAGCAGAAGACCCATGGATATGGCCCTGTTGTGAAGCAGTAAACTTTTAGCACATGGTTATGAACGTGTTGCGTGAAGCAGAAGACCCACGGATATGGCCCTGGACCTGTAGCTTGGCCTTGGGTGAAGGGATGGGGATGGTGTTAAGGCTGAAACCCCTAGCACTACATATACCTCCTCATGTGGCTCTCTGACTCTAATGTACATAGCACAGTGTGTGTTGTTTTTCACAATTAAGATATATTACATACATAGATACAGTGTATCTTCCTCAATGAGATCCTCATCCATAAAGTCACATCATGGAACTGTAAACTGTCAGTTTCAGGACCACCCAGGGGCGTAATAAGGCCCAATATTGCAGATGGAGGGTTTTATAGCCCCTGGAAAGGTGGGTATAGCCCAATACCACCTACCCTGGAAGGGTTTTTCTGCACTTTGGGTGACTGATCACATTTTTTAATTCAAATATTTGAAAGATGACAAAAATAAATAAATAGAATTTTGTATAAAAATGTGTTTACTGCAAAGTAGTCCCTTAGTTTGCAAAATTGCCAGTACAGGGTCCAGATGTTGGATCAGATCACTTGTCTCTCTGTTACTGCTGTGATCATCATGTCCTCTCATCATCTTAACAATTCAGCTAGTGTTTCATCTGGTCAACTCTTCCCCTACATCCACATCCTGGTTACACTGTTTGAAGTTACAAACCAGATGGGCTGGTGCCATAGAAATTTGAAATTCCCACCCACATTACATTTTCCCACAGTGGCATTATAGTACAGTGGCAGTGGGAAGCAGCATACAGATTGCATTCGAGCACAGCAGACAGAGTGCAGTTGGCAACCACTGAATGATTGCACTCTGAAATCAGGGTGCGTAATCTTTCTTTTACTTTCTTCTTTACCAGCTTCCAAACTCTGTGTGGGAGTGTAGAATGAGCAGGAGATTACAAGCAGCACCGGTGATCAGCTGGCAGACTTGACACTACTACGGCTGTAGTTACCTGCTATCCAGGTACAACCACTGATTCATCTTGTACATTTAAATAAAAAAGTCAGGATTGTTGTTTTTTGTTTCTTTAAATGGCACAGACTAGGTAGCTTGCTGAGTGTCGTGAGGGGCATCTGCCAGTTGAGTAGCTCCATCTCTAAGCAAGAAAAAACAATGCTGATTTTGCATTTTTAATTTAGAAAGTGGCACAGTGATTTCTGTGGGTAATGGGGCACCTGCCATAGAGATTTGTTTTAGGTAGGCAGTTTTGTCTCATAAATGCCCACCTAAACATGTTTCTGAGCCAATTAAAATTCTTAGTCTGTTTTACACATTTTCTAAGCCTATATAATGTGAGAATTCCCGGCATGCCCCTGTCTCCTGCTGTCAACCATTCATCGATCCACCATTGCTGAAGAATGCCATCAAACTTTTGCAAGTATTCACTTATGCTGCTACTTCTCTAACTTTGTTATTTTAAAACTTTCTTCTGTGCCATCTAAAAACAAGAAACTGCGGTTCCATTATTGCTGTTTTGGCAAAAGTTAAGATTTATAAAGACAACCACTCCATTTATATTTGTTCTCTTTGTACAAACCAAAACATTAAAGCCTGCTCAGTTTGCCAGATCTTTAACCAGGCAAAAAGGAAACATCACAAGAAGGCACTGGAAGTTTATATATAGCTTCAAGAAATGGAGAAAGAGGTTACTGCAAAGATGGCTTTACCACCGTCAACTGTTTCTGTTCCTGGTTCACTGTCAATCGATCCCTGCAGTTGACAATGTCTCCTACTGACTCATCAAAGAAAATGTATAAGTCCTCTAAGTCAGCAGAAAAATACCACCACTCTGAGGAGAAGAAGAAACAGTGCAAGGACAAGGCCACTTCTCCAGACCTTTCTTATTCACCTTTAAGAAGAGGTCCTGCTGCCCTGTCTCACCATCTCTCAAACATCAAGATAGGTGTCTGGTGCTAGCTTGACTCCCCCCCCAGGGGATTCACAACCAACACCACAGCTGGGCACAGTCCCTCAATGGTTCAGCCATCGTAGACACCTTCAGGGTTTTTTGATGCACAACTCTAGTTCCAAACATATCTGAGCTATCTTTTTTTATTTATTTTATTTTTTTTTATTTAGTTGTTTAACCAGGTATAGCACACTAAGCTGAAAGCTTTTTTACAGGAGCGACCTGGAAGCACAAGGAGGTTAAGTGACTTGCTCAGGGTCACACAGTATGCAAGTGGAAGCTGTGGGATTCAAACCCAGGTCTGGTCTGCTGGATGTCACCAAATTTGCAGCTCAGAGCCTTAGACCACTGCGCTATACTGCCTCCTATCTCAGTGTCTGTTGCTGCTTCCTCCATCAACACCAGCTCCATTGACACTCATGGCTGGACCACTGTCCACTTTATCATAAATGTTCCAGTTCTTGGTCCCTGCTATACTACAGGGCCCAGAACAACCTCCATTGATGGAACCCTTATCAACTGCTCTTCCTCATTTGTCTCCTTATCCCATTGGCCCTCAACCAATGACGATCATCAAAATCAATGACAAACTGAAGAATAATCCAGGGCATATAGAACAAGAGGAGGAGTCCATAGATGATGAAGAAGAGGCAATAGATGTTGTGGGATTGAGCTCTACTTTGTCCTCTTGCTCAGAGGTGAGTGTGAAAAATACTCATAGGTCTCCACCTGAGGATGTCTTATTTCAAGCCTTCTGGAAACAAATACAGGCCAAAATGGGGGTTCAAGCAGAGTAGGAGGAGGAGGAGGATTTCTGCAAGAAATATATCTGTGAGTTCTTGGAGGTTTCTGCATTCTCTACAGTCATTATTCCTCATGTGCAATCTGTGCTTGAGGATGCTACTTTGGCTGCTTGGCATAGGTCAGTTCAATTGCCAGTAGTTCCAAATAAGGGTGATAATGTCCAGCCCCCACTGCTAAGCCCTATTACTGATCACAGCCTGAAACAGACTTACTGGTGATTATAGCTGCTCATGACAGATCAAAGGCTTCCAAACACATGTGCTCTAGTCCTCCTGATAAGAAATCAAGGATGCTGGATGGGTAAGAGAACTTTTGCTTTTGCTTTCCTGAACCTAAGGATTGCCAGCTATCAGGCATACTGGATAAAACATCAACATATCAAAATTGCCTATGGAAACTATGACCACTGCAGCAAGAACTTGGACACTCACCACCACACATACTGCATATGTTGACACTGTTTAGAAAGAAATCAAAAGTTTTATTTACATAATAGCAGTAAAAGAGCACCCACCTGATGTGTTTCAGGTCCCTCCTTGACCCTTTCTCAAAGCCTAAGACTTATAAAATACTTGCGTAATTAATAGTCCCATCACTTAAGAGTCACTGTGACATCATAGATTCATTAGCCAATCAAAGCTGGTTAATTATAAATCACACCCACACAGAACTATGCAGAAACAATACAAAAATTGTAGTTGTGACAAGCTGGCCTATGGTAGATGGAGAGGCAACACGCTGGGTTTAAAGTTCACAGAAAAAATTTACTTTTATTGCTCCAAATGTAAGTTATTGCTCCAGAAAAGCATAATCAGACAGTTCAGCTTCTCCAGCCTGGTCAGGTAACATAAGGGTTAACACAAAACAGTTCTTTCAGGTTGACTTGACAAAAGGAATCTTTGAACCACCTATGTGGGCCAGCAGTTTGTTCAATATACAGTCTCAAACAAAACAAACGGTTTGTGGGCCAGCAGTTTTGAATGCACAGTCTCAAATAAAACACAAACAGTTTTCCCTTTTTGCCTTATCTGTAGGCTGTTATCAGCAGTACATTCCACTCACTGTTTTTGGCCCAGCTGGCTAGGTAGATCTTTTACCTCAGGACTCTTTGTTCTAGAAATGGTCTTTTTCTCAGCAGCAGGTTTCAACTTCTCCCCAAAGGCTCTTTCCAACAATTAACCATTCCTCTTGGCTTTCTGCTCTGGTTCCTGTTTTACATTCCACCCTCCATCTTGCAGGGTTCTCTGCCTAGGAGTATGTCCTCCCTGCAGCCATTTCCAGCTTCTAACTGACTCCTTGCTGGATTCTTTCTGCCTTTTAGCAATCCCTCTAATTAGCAACACCTGGGGAGGCCCTCCCCCCTTGCCTGTTCTTGTTGCATTCCCTCAGCCTCAAACAAGATGTTAACCTCTTGTTTTCCAGTATAGTGTTTACACTGTCACATACCTCCCCCTTTGTGTGAAGGAATAGTTGGTTGGCCCCTGACCATTTCTCTCCTGGGACAGGAAGTCTGCATTTCCATTCTGGGTCCTGGCCCAGTGGTGCACCATAAAGGAAAATGGCTGGAGGGCCAAGTACCACCTGGTGATGCAGGGGTTGTCATCCTTCAGCACCTGTAGCCACCTCAGAGGGGCATGATCTGTAATCAGGATAAACTGCCAGTCATGCAGGTAGTATTGGAGGGTGTCCACAGCCCACTTGACTGCGAGACACCATTTCTCTATCACCGCATAGTTTTTCTCCCATGGAAAGAGTTTCCAACTGAGGTAGAGGACAGGATGTTCCTCCCCCTCAAACTCCTGGGAGAACACGGCTGCTAGTCCAATTTCAGAGGCGTCCATCTGCAGGATAAAGGTCCTGTTGAAGTCAGGACCGCGTAACACTGGATCTCTGCACAGTGTTGCTTTGAGTTGTGTGAAGGCCTGGTCACCCTCTCTGACCATTGGACCTTACTGGGGGCTGATTTCTGGGTGAAGCCTGTAAGGGGGCTGGTAAGGGTGGAGAGGTGTGGTATGAACCAGCGGTAATACCCTGCCAATCCTAAGAAGACCCTCACCTGGGTTTTTTGTGGTGGCTACTGGGCAGTCAGCGATGGCTTGGACCTTATTGACCAAGGGTCTCACCTGTCCATTGCCTATACTGTACTCTAAGTACTTCATTTCAGCTTTGGCCAAAGTGCACGTCTTTGGATTGGCCATCAGCCCTGCTTCTCATAAGGACTGTAGTATGGTTATCACCTTGGATACATGGGACTCCCAATCAGTGCTGTGGATCACCACGTCATCTAGGTAAGCAGCTGCATAGTTGGCATGGGGTCGCAGCAAGCAATTCATGAGCCTTTGAAAGGTTGCAGGTGTCCCAAGTAAGCTGAAAAGCATAGTACGGAACTGCTAAAGCCCAAAAGGGGTAGCAAATGCTGTCTTTTCCCGAGACTCTGGAGTCAAAGAGATTTGCCAGTACCCTTTCGTTAGGTCCAAAGTTGTGATGTACTTGGCTTCCCCTAGTCTATCCAACAGTTCGCCTACCCGGGGCATGGGGTAGGCATTGAACTTTGAGATGGCATTGACCCTGAGAAAATCAATGCAGAAGCAGGTAGCCCCACCTTCTTTTGGTACTAACACTATGGGGCTACACCAGTCACTGCTGGATTCCTCAATCACCCCAATCTCTAGCATGTCCCTTAACTCCTTCTTAACAGTGTCTCATATGGCTTCTGGCAAGTGATACGGTCACTGCCACACCTTCTCCCCTGGCTCTGTTTATATATGATGAGCTATCATGTGGGTTGTCCCCGGGAAGAAGGAGAAAACATCCAAAAACTGGTTTACCAACTCTCCTAGTTGCTGTTTCTGTTTGTGAGACAGCTGTTCTCCCATTGGGACTTGTATCCCCAGATTCTTATCCAGCACTTGGGGTCCCATATCCAATATGTCTGGTTCAGGGGAAATCATTAGGTTATCCCTCTGGTTCCAGAATTTCAGCAAATTGACATGGTAGATCTGGGTCTCTTTTCACTTTCTGGCTGGCAAACTTCATAGTCAACTGGGCCCACCCTCCGGGTAACTCCGTAAGGCCCCATCCATTTGGCTAGAAACTTATTCTGGCTGCTCGGCAACAAAAGTAGTACCTGATCCCCTGGTTTATATTCTCTCAACCGGGCTCCCTAATTATAGTAGTACTCTTGTCTTTGTTGAGCCTTCACCAGGTTTTCTTGGGCAAATTTCCCCACCTGATCTAATCTTTCCTTCAATTGCAGGACATATTGCACCACATTTTCAGGTTTGGTGTCAGATTTCTCCCACATCTCCTTTACTACATCAAGAACACCTCTTGGGTGGCGCCTATAGAGGAGTTCAAAAGGATCAAGCCCTGTAGAAGCTTGAGGGACCTCCCGCATTGCGAACATCAGTAAGGGAAGTAACTTGTTCCAGTCCCTGACCTCAGTGGTTATGAACATTCAAAGCATCGTTTTAAGGGTTTTGTTGAATCACTCCACGAGGCCATCCATCTGGGGATGGTAGATTGAGGTCCTTATGGAGCTGATTTCCAATAAAGTACAAACCTCCTGAGTCAGGCGGGACATCAAGTTAGTTCCCTGGCCAGTCAACATTTCCTTCGGTATTCCCATATGACTAAAGACCTTTGATAGTTCCCCGGCTACAATTTTGGCCAAAATTCTTCATAATGGGATGGCCTTGGGGTACCGGGTAGCATAGTCTACAATCACCAGAGTGTATTGGTACCCCCCCTGCACTCTTTTCAAGGGGTCCCACTATATCAACCCCAATCCGGTCAAAAGGTGCCTCCACAACAGGTAAGGGTACTAAAGGGGCCCTTGGATTGTTATTTGGAGCTACTAACTGGCACTCAGGACAAGATGCACAATAATCTTTAACCTGTTGACAGATGCCCGGCTAAAAGAATTGGGGCAACAGTTGGGCAACAGTTGGGCTAATGCATTCTCTGTCCCACAGTGCCCTGCCACAGGAATAGAGTGAGTGAGGCATAGTAATTTCCCCTGAAAGACTCAAGGGATTAGCAACTGATGCCGGGTATCCCCCGTCTGGGCCTCCTTACTAACTTGATACAGGATACCCCCTTGTAACTCAAAATGAGGATAGCGTGCTGCTCGATTCTCATCTACCACTTCCCATTCTCTGACAGCCAACTGGGTGTATACCTGACTGAGTATACCATCAGCCCATTGTTCTTTGGCAATGTCCAGGCAGTGGTTTAACACATCTTCCTCTGATAGGGATGGCCCACTGGGACTTTAGTTAGGTGGGTCAGCATTAGGGTCGGGCTGTAGGACTGGACCCACTTTTGCCTTTGCTTCAATTCCCTCTTGTGCACCTGCCCCTTTGGGACCCCTTTCCTTTGCTGCCCTATGTTCTCACTTAGATTTGTGGGTTCTTGTTTGGGCATTAAAAATTCCTGGGTCTGGGAAAGAAAAAACTTCCCCCAGCTGTAGGTGGCTGGACCCCCTCCCTTCACGACCCTGAGACCGGGTAATTACCAAAGATAAGTCTGCTTTCCATAAGTCATCCAACCATTCCAATCTCTCCCAGTAACACTGGATAGGGTAACTCTGGGGCAACCCCCACCTTTATAGTCTCTGTTTGGCCCCCCAGAGTAAGTGTAATCATAGCACCAGAGTACGCCTTTACATCCACATGCATACATCAGATAGGGACAGGGTTCTGGTCCTGCCAGTTCACAAGAGCCACCCTGACTAGGGTCTGGTGGCTTCCTGAGTTCACCAGAGCCTCTGTCTCTATCCCTTCTACCTTGACATGGATCACAAAATCTCAGGATTCAGAGCTCCCACCCCCACTGTACAGTGAATACACATCTGTAAATGTGCAGTCTCTGAAGGTACAGTCCATGTGGGGGCAGTTCCTCATAAAGTGACCCATCTGTCTATATGAGAAACATGCCCCTGTGTCACGGCTATGGGGTGATCCTCCGGGTTTAGGCAGTGGGCCCTCAGAAAATGTCTCCCTGGGCTGCTGGGTTGTCGTCTTTCCCAGATTCTGACCCTTATTTTACCCATAACTCACCTCCCTACATGCCCAAGGTCCCTTCACAGTTCCAACCAATATTCCTTCAGTCTGGATCCTGGGATGATTCTCCATCTTCCCAGGTGGCATTGTAAGCTGGGTCATGGGGTGGGAGGAGAGTTCAGCATCCAGCACTTGTTCTGAGATCTGCATGGCCTCTGCTAGTGTGGTGATCTTCCATTTGTGGACCCAGTTCTCAATTCCTTGGGAAAGGATGTTCAGAAATTGTTCCAAGACACTGGCCCAGTGGCATAGAGGGTTGAGGTGCTGGTGCCTTACCTCGACTCACACTGGTGACCCATGTTCAGGAATGGACTCAGGTTATCGGGAGTCAGCAGGGGCAAGATAGGATTGAGCATCTGAGGGATTGCTCTCGTATCCTGGGGTGGGTTAGGGACTGGCCTCACTCACGTAACGGCTCCCAGTGGAGACTGGAGGTACTACAAGAAGCGACATGCAAGGGGAACAAGAAAACTGGAAAAACCTCTCTGGAAGTCTAGCCGGATGACAGCTGCTGGCCCCAGGCACCTCTGAAGACTTCCCTGGAGAGCCACAGAATGCCTCAGCAGCTCCTGGGACTGAGAGAATAGTGCGCTGGTTCCTCCCCTGGTGCCTTCCCCCTCAGAGGAGAGGGGACCCACCCGTTGAAGGGTTACATTGGGCTACCCCATGGACAGCTGCAGATGTGAGGTAGGTGGTCAAAGGGGGAGATAGTAGGGGGAATGCTTGTGGACCATGGTGGCTCAATGGAGAGGCAGCTCTGGAGCATGTAGGGGGTATAAATAGATAATGCAAAAAAAAAAGAAATTGTTCCAAGATGATTAACTCAGCCACCCCGGGGCCACTGCATCCTTCAGATTTTAGCCAACGCCAACACAGGTCCCGCAATTGTTGTCCCACTGCTCTAGGTCGTGCACCTACTGCAAATTTGAAGCTCCAGAACCTCCGTCAGTAACGTTCTGCACTGATGCCTAGGCAGTCCAGGATTGCTGCTTTCACCTCTGTGTACTGCCCGGCTGTGGTACTATCCATAGCTCAATAGGCTGCTTGGGCTTCCCCGGTCAGACAGGGGGCAAGGCGGACAGCCCACTGGGGTCTGGGCCATCCAGCAGCTTCTGCCTCTCACTCAAACATTACCAGGAAAGCCTCAGTATCATCCTCAGATGTCATTTTGGTCAGCATGGCATTCATCCTAGGAACCCCTGGCCCCACAATAGCCAGACCAGCCTCACCAGTAGGATCTTTTTGCTGCTGTTGCACCAGGGACTGCAGGAGCTGCTGTTGTTGTTGCTCCAGCTGGATAAGAAACTGCTGTTGTGCCTCTTGTTGTGCTTGTTGGGCCCGTTGTTGCACCTCCTGCTGCTGCTGAGCCAGCTGGGTGAGAACCTGTTGTTGTTGAGCCTCTTGTGTCCATTGTTTCACCTCCTGTTGGGCTTGCTGTGCTTGTTGGGCCCGTTGTTGGGCCTCCTGCTGCTGCTGAGCCCATTGTTGCACCTCCTGCTGCTTCTGAGCCAGCTGCCTGAAAGCCTGTTGTTGTTGTTCAGCGAGGAACTTCAGCACTTTCTCCATATCAATTTTTCCAGAATGTAACTAGTCCTGCTTACTCCAGCAGGGGGTTCGAATCCTACTCTGACACCACGTGTGACAAGCTGGCCTATGGTGGATGGAGAGACAACATGCTGGGTTTAAGGTTTACATAAAAAAATGTACTTTTATTGCTCCAAATGTAAGTTATTGCTCCAGAAAAGCATGACCAGTCAGTTCAACTTCTCCAGCCTGGTCAGGTAACATAAAGGTAAACACAAAACAGTTCTTTCAGGTTGACTTGACAAAAGGAATCTTTGAACCACCTATGTGGGCCAGCAGTTTGTTCAATATACAGTCTCAAACAAAACAAAAGGTTTGTGGGCCAGTAGTTTTGAATGCACAGTCTCAAATAAAACACAAACAGTTTTCCCTTTTTGCGTTATCAGTAGGCTGTTATCAGCAGTACATTCCACTCACTGTTTTTGGCCCAGCTGGCTAGGCAGATCCTTTACCTCATGATTCTCTGCTCTAGAAAAGGTCTGTTTCTCAGCAGCAGGTCTCAACTTCTCCCCAAAGTCTCTCTCCAACAATTAACCATTCCTCTTGACTTTCTGCTCTGGTTCCTGTTTTTCATTCCACCCTCCATCTTGCAGGGTTCTCTGCCTAAAAGTATCTCCTCCTTGCAGCCGTTTCCAGCTTCTAACTGACTTCTTGCTGGATTCTCTCTGCCTTTTAGCAATCCCTCTAATTAACAACACCTGGGTAGGCATCCCCTTTGCCTGTTCATGTTGCATTCCCTGCATCTCCTCAGGCTCAAACAAGATGTTAACCTCTTGTTTCCCAGTGTAGTGTTTACACTGTCACAGTAGTAAAAAATCTTAGTAACAAATGCCAACTTCAGTGATTTTTATACATAACAAGACAAAATCTACAGTTTAAAAATCATTAGATACACACTAGCTAAAAATATAACCAGGAAAGCGGGGGTTGGGGTGACAGCAGATTAAACAGAAGCAGGAAGTAAAGCACTGGAGGAGATAAAGTAAATGCCTTTCTTCCAAGTAAGGTTGTACTTTGATCCCAGTACTGAGTACTGGATAGCATGTGGCTTTTAAATTAATAATCCAAAATGTCTCACATTTCAGCACCAGATTATTATAGTTGCCACATCTTGGGTTAGGACTCACTTGATCTATAGCCATATACAAAAATATATGTTGTTGCCCATCTTTACTGTTCATAACATGCTGAGCTGTGACATAGGTAGCATCATTTGTTTACCTACTCTGACCTTAAAACATCTTGTGGTTTTACCCATGTAAAATGCATTGCAGCTACAGGTGGGCAAATAAATACCCCCACTGGTACTGCAGGTCATTATTTGTCATATTGAAAATTTTTAGGAGGTATTTAAAGAACCAAAAACACTACCTGTTAGCACATGTTTACAGTATGTACAAATGATACATTTGTAACATCCTTTTGGTCTTGTCAACCTTGCATTATTCATATTCTTTTCTCACAAATGGCTATGTGTAAGCATGTCTGTAAGACTCATTGCTGTCCTGTAGGAGAGTCTGGGTTTCTCTGGCAAAGTGTGGTTCCTCTATGGAGGCACCTACAGTGGAGACCCAGGAGGATGCTGGGAACCTCCACAAAGGAGACCCACAGGAGGGTGGCAGGGGACCCTGCAGGGTAAGGAAACAACTCCTGGTGGGGGACTCCATTGTTAGGAAAGTAGAACTGGGCAGGGAAGGGGAGAGGGAGGTAAGGTGCCTGCCTGGAGCCATGGCTTGGAGGGACAGGGAGTGAATCCTCAGGATTGCCAGAGCAGCTGCGCAGGGGAGGGAGCTGGATGTCATTGTCTACTTAGGGACAAATGACCTGGCTAGAAAGGGATTAGAGAGGTGCAGGAAGAGTTTGTGGAATTGGGGGAGGGCCATAGTCAAGGAGCGCATGCAGGCAACCTTCTGGAGGTGCTACCCATCTATGGCATAGGAGAGGCTAGGGTGTTCCGTACCATGGGATTCAATCAGTGGTTGAAAAACTGGTGTGGAGCTCAGGGATTTGGCTTCATTGGGGACTGGGGGTCCACCTGGAGTGATGCAAGCCTATACTGGCATGATGGGTTGCATCTGTCTGGGAGGGGAACCAGGATCCTAGGTGATAGGTTTAAATGCTTCATTGGCACGCTTTTAAACTAGCCAAGGGGGGAGGCACTGGAAAGGAGCAGGAAAATCCTAGCCCCCCCAAACAATCACGGTAGTAAGTGTGGCAAACACCAACATGGAGGTGTAGATAGGGAGAAGGGCGGGGTAAATGGAGAAAGTGACAAAGGCAAGAAGGACAGGGATGGGGCAAAAGGGGGTAAGGCCATCAGGAAATGGAGGGCAATGAGTACCAATGCCCGTAGTCTGGGAAACAAGCTCCCTGAGCTGGTGGCCTTAATGGAAGAGGGATGCCTGGATATCGTAGCAGTCACAGAAACATGGTACACAGAGAACCATGACTGGGATGTTAACATACCAGTGTACATAACCTACAGGAGAGACAGGCAGGGGAGCAGAGGGGGAGGAGTAGCTCTCTATGTAAAGGAAGGGATAAAAGCAACTGAGCAAAAGAGTAAACAGGGAAGTAAGGAGGCACTGTGGGTCACCTTGGAGACTGGAAAGGGCACCACAATCCACACAGGGGTTGTGTACAGACCCCCATGTCAGGGGGAAGGAATGGACAAGGATATGATGAAAGGCATTCTTAGAATGTCATAGAAAGGGGAGATACTGTTGATGGGAGACCTGAATATGCCAGATGTTAACTGGAGCACATTTGCTGCAGCCACATCCAAGAGCAGGGCCATTCTTGATGCCCTACAAGTGGCAGGCATTAGACAGCTAGTTTTGGAACCCACTCGTGAGGGAGAAATCTTAGACCTCATACTCTCCAACAGGGGCAGTGAGAGGATCTCAGATCTAGAAGTGGGTTGCCATCTTGGGACAAGTGACCATCAAACAGTGTGGTTCACGTTAAACTCAGCTACAGAGTCAAGCCACACAAAAGTGAGGGTACTGGACTTTAGGAGGGCTGACTTTGGCAAGATGGGAGAGTGCCTCAGAAAAGCACTAGCAAACAGGCTAGAAGGAGGTGTGGAGCAACAATGGGGAATTATCAAAACTGCCATCACAGAGGCAACAAGCCCTTGTGTGAAGCAAATAAACAAATCAAAACGAAAGAAAAAGCCACTATGGTTCTCAAGAGAGGTGGCTGTGAAAGTCAGGAAGAAAAGATAGCATTCCGGAAGTATAAGGAAACACAGAAGGAGCAGGACAGAGAGCTGTACCAGTTAAGGCAGAAAGAAGCAGGGAGAAAGTCAGAATGCAAAGGCCCAAACTGAGGAAAAGATAGCCAACTCAGTTAAGAAGGGGGATAAAACCTTTTATAGGTACATCAGCGAGCGTAGAAAGACAAAGGGAGGGATAGTGAGGCTGAATAGAATGAACGGTGGGTGGGAAGAGGGGTCAGTGAAAAGCAGGAATACTGAATGAATATTTCTGCTCAGTATTCACAAAAGAGGAAGGGAAGTCCTAATCCAATTAACAGAAGCACTCTTGATAGGGGTCGATCCCAGTCCTTTCACAGAAGAAAGAGTTCTGCAAGAACTCCTAAAACTGAAGGTGGACAAAGCAATGGGTCCTGATGGAATTCACCCCAGAATTCTAAAAGAATTAAGGAAGGAACTAGTGAAACCACTGGCTACTCTTTTAATAAATCATGGGAGGATGGTGTGGTACCCGAGGACTGGAGGGAGGTGGATGTGATTCCCTTCACAAAGTGGGACCAAGACAGAGGCAGGAAACTACAGACCTGTCAGTCTGACCTCTGTGGTAGGAAAGTGATGGAGTCACTTCTGAAGGAAAGAATAGTTGAGTACCTAGAGGTCAGTGGAGCACAGGATCCAAGGCAGCATGGGTTCACAGCGGGAAGGTCATGTCAGGCGAATCTAATAGATTTCTTTGACTGGGTGATCAAAGTAGTAGACCAGGAAGGGGCTGTGGACATGGCCTACCTAGACTTTAGCAAGGCATTTGACACAGTCCACACAAAAGATTATTAGTCAAATTAACCAGCCTGGGAGTGGGTCCAAAGGTGGTAGCCTGGGGTAAACATTGGCTGGACAACGGACACAGAAGGTAATTGTAAATGGAGTCCACTCTGAAGAAAGGGCGCTACCAGCGTACCGTGAGGGTTCATACTGGGTCCAGTCCTTTTAATGTCTTCATCAGTGGCATTGCAGAGGGACTGGAAGGAAAAGTATGCTTTTGCAGATGACACAAAGATCTGCAACAGGGTTGACACAAGGAGGCGTGAAAGGATGAAAAGGACCTGGCAAGGTTGGAGGAATGAAGGACATATGGCAGCTAGGATTCAACGCAAAAGTGCAAATAATGCACCTGGGAAACAAGAACCCAGGGAAGAATACAACAATGGGTGGGAGGTAGTAAACAAAATAAAACAGGAAAGGGACCTGGGGGTAATCATATCAGATGACCTTAAGGTTAGCAAGCAATGTGAGAAGGCAGTAGGGAGGGCCGGGGTACACTGGGATGTATAGGAGAGCATCAGCAGCAGAAAACAGGAAGTTGTTATCCTCTGTACAGACAGTTGGTGAGACCCCATCTGGAATACTGTGTCCAGTTCTGGAGACCCCATCTCCGCAAGGACATAGACAGGATAGAGGCAGTCCAGAGGAGGGCAACTAAAATGGTGCAGGGTCTGCAAGAGAAGCCGGCAGGACTAAAGGAGCTAATATGCATGATTCTTGAGGAAAGAAGGGAGAGGGGGACATGATAGAAACTTTCAAGTAGTTCAAGGAATCAACAAAGTCCAAGAGGGTAGCATCTTTCAGAAAAAGAGACTTGCAAGAACAAGGGACACCATTTAAAGATAGAAGGAGGGCTGTTCGGGGCAATGTGAGGAAGTATTATTTCACAGAAAGGGTAGTGGATGCATGGAACAGCCTTCCTGAGGAAGTGGGTCTAAAACTGTGGGAGAATTCAAGAATGCATGGGACAGACATAAGGCAATTCTTGTGGGGGGCAGGAAGATATAGGCTGTTGGTTATCTAGGATCTGCGGCCTATCCTGTAGGTAGGGAAATGGGCAGACTAGATGGGCCTAGCGGCCCTTATCTGCCATCAAAGTCTATGTTTCTATGTTTCTCTGATATTACTTCTTTAAGGATAGGTTCTGCTGCTAAAATGCCCCAATGCTTGTAAATAATGTGTGCAAAAGATTTCAATTGAGTCAGATAGGTAATTATAACATTAACCCTTGGGCGGCATTTTCAAACAAGATGCACACAACTCATCTCAGATGAGCCAGCCCCAAGTTGAAAAGTGGTATTTTCAGAAGATGGGCTGGAAGATGCGCCAGTCCATCTCTCTCTGAAAATATCACTTTCCCAATTGGGCCCATCTCACTGGGGCTGGCTCATCTGAGATGAGCCAAGCGCAACTGTGAGCACTGAAAATAAAAATGAGGAGCAACCCAGCCAGGAACACAGTAGCAACAGTGAGGTGCTACAGAGGGGAAAATGAAGGCAGTGTAAACCCCAAAACATGGGCTGTGGCCAATCCCAAAGGACTGTACAGTGTATTGTACAGCAGAAACTGTCCGCTTGATGTACAGTTGTATACCAAACCTGTTGTACAGTCTGTGTCAATGTAGCAACTGTATAAATCACTGTAGAACATTAGTTCTCAGACTTTGTCACGGTCAACCTCCCCCTAAGCCATGGAAAAGATCTTGAGCCTCCCCCAGATATTGAAATAACAATGGGCTTCCCCTAGAAAAATAGCATACTTCACACAGTACATCAGGAGTAAAGTAAAACTCCATTGAGTAGCTGGCTCTCATTTTATTCTGCTTATTGTAAACCCCCAGCCCAGCCTACTTGCTCCACTATTTTGACTCTCAAATCCTTGTTACCCTTGTTGCAATACCTTCATGGGTCAGTCTGGAATAACCTTCCTATCCACCTCTTCCTCTCCCTCTTACCCTACTCTTAAGCAACTTCTCAGGGATCCTTTTGCTCCCTCCTAGTCTCGATCCTAGTACCTCTCTGCTTAAGCCTTGTATTTGGGCTGTTCTGCCACCAGTCTAAACTGGCCAGTTGTTACCTCTAATTATTTGTTCACTGTTCCTATTTTCACTATTGTTCATTTTGTATTTCTTGACTGTTTTGCAGTTATCTTAAGAATTGTAGTCGCTCCCTACCCTTCCCCAGGTACACCTGAAATGAGCCTTGACTCAGAGTGCCTTTCCTGGTCACTGATTCATAAATAAACACATAAATTCAGTTATGATTAACCTGTTTCAGTTTGCCTCATCTCTTCACACAGCATATTTATTTTTTTTAATTTTGGTGACCAGGTCAGCCCACTGAGCCCCAGAGGTCCCTTTTTCAGAGGCGACCAGGGATTACATAGCATAAGTGAGTAAACCATATAACACAATCCACACAGTTACAGGTAAAACAAGCATCATACAGTCATAATTGCATTCAGGATTATAATAGTACATATGGAGGAAATAGGGGAATTAAATAATTAAAACTCAAAATTTAAATGCAGTACTTTTTCAGACGTGCTTGAGCCTCCCCTGTAACAGGTTGGGGCCTCCCCAAGGAGGCTAGCCTCACCATTTGAGAAACCCTGCTGTAGAACACCTCATGCCCCCTTCCCAGGTGGCACCCTGAGATGAACGACCTGCTGCTCAGTGTGCTGTCCTGGTGAAACAGGTCAATAAACAAAGAAATAACAATGAAAGAAACCCCAAAGCACCAAGAGTACACAGACAGAGCACCCCAAGACACAGCAAGAGGCAACACAGAAACACCACTGACCCAGGGGGCAAACAGACACAGTGGGCATGACACACAGGGGGCCAGGGTAAAAGGCCCACAGCTCCTGTAGTGCTATGGACAGCAAGGCCTGGCCATGCACTGAATTATAAGTACACAGGCAGGGTGGACATGGTAGCCACACTACAGGCACCGTGGACCACAGGCACAATGGCACAAAGGCTGTGAACACCAGAACAGTGCCAACACTGTTCTGCAGTGCATGACATACCATTGTGGTGCACATGGTGCCCCGCCACCCTGACCCACTCAACAGTCCAGCCCTCCTGCAAGTCCACTGCCCTCACCAGGTTGGCCACCAGGGGCAGTACCAGTGCCAACAGGTAGGCCAACGCAGAGGTGCTCCAGGTAAAGGCCCTGGCCCTGCAGCCTGCACATGCAGAATATGGTACAAAGGACCACCTGGAGGTGATGTGCACAGATGGGGCAATGCAGTGACAGAGGCTGGGATGTGCATGATGTGTGAGAGGTGCACACAGTCTTCTCCACGCATGTCACAGATGCGCTATAGGGATGCGCGATGTAAGGGGCAATGGTGCATCACTGCGCAGTGCTGGGGGATGTGCTGTAAACAGCCTGAACCACCAGACATGCTCCACCGTGCATGTCAAGGTTGGTACGCCCTATCACACATGTGCAGAAATGCACTGTACAGAGATGCGCTGAGTGCATACCACTGCGCATGCATCAAAATGTGCCCTAAGGAGATGAACCAAACTCAGCAGGATGCACCCTGCTGATTGAGATGTGCTGGGCACAAAATTGTTATTTTCAGCCAGAACATGAAAATGAGCTCATTGCCCAATTCAGGCCGAACTCCACTGCTTAGCATCTCATTATAGTTGCTTCAAAGCTCATTTGCATGTGTTGAGCACAACTTGGGCTGTCATGCGCCACCCCACACTACAGGTGAGCAGCAGGTACTGCAGCCCTTGAGGTATGTTTGTTTGTTTACATTCCTCAAGTTACAGCCTGTGTTACACTACATCCAGTGGCACCTGGCCTACATCCAGATATGCTGTTCCTATGACCATGTATGTCATTTTCCCATCCTGCACTACCCCATCCATTCTAGTAGGCCCACCTGCCACTGTTCTGTCCAGCCATGGTTCTCTGTCATGCCCCACCATTTTCTGTGCCTGGGGGTGTGTGTTGCCTGCCTCCCTCCCACCTGAGCATGCTATGCCAAGCACCTGCCCTGCCCAGCCTGTGCTCTGGTGCATCACTGGCACTGTTTGTAGGCCCTAGTCTGGCAGGTCACCTGGGGCCACATTCCCAATGTGTGTTTGTCCCTGCACATTCTCTGTCAATCCCCCCCCCTGGCATTGCCTTCTGCCGTGTGGTGTACCACAGAGTGTGTTGTGTGAGCACGGTATTCTGCACACCCACCCACCCACTGTATGGCCTTTGGGGATGTCCCCACTCTTCTCTCACACCTCATCATCGCCACTTTCAGGGATGGTGCCCCGCCTTATTCCCAGTGCCGCTTTTGTATTCCTCAATGTGATAACACAACCAGAAGTTCAGCCTACCTGTGTAGAATGGTGTTTTTCACCTACATGTCAGACTGTGCTCACAATATGCACTGCAGAATAACACACACTGCTTTGTGTGCTGTCTTTACTGCTAGCAAGTGGATTCAGATACCACACTGGTGCTCACACAGCCTGCTATCCTGGTAGCTGCCTCTTGGAGGATTGAACTTAGGTCTTCTCCTTTTAGTCCTATCTTTTTGGGTGCATCTTGGGAGATGTGCCATGGACGCGAACACATTGTGCTGTGAAAATTCAGCTGAGCCTTGTATGCAAGTACACGCCCCCTTGAGATGGGCCGAATGCCATTATTTCTGACATCAGCTCATCTGGGATGCACTCAGCTCATCTGAGATGGGCCGGCCCATCTCTGCCCTTTGAAAGTAGCAAGTGGCCGCATCTCAGAGATGGACCTGCTCATCTCAGATGACCTGAGCGCATCTCTTTTGAAACTGTTGCCCCTTGTGTTTACCTCCCTTGCCACATCCTTATTTTCTAACAGCATTCTCTTATCCACTGTCTCACATACATCCTGCACTTGTTGTATTTTATGACAACTATAGCCTCTCTCCTGAAATCTATAATGTAATTCATCTGCTGCTTTCTGGTAACCATTGCTTGTACTACAATTTCTTTTCATTCTTAAAAATTCTCATTTGGGAATATTGTCAATTACATGAGCTGGATGACAGCTCGAGGCCAGCACGACTGTATTCCCATCAGCTGCCTTTCTATATGTTTCTGTGTTAATAGTCCCATTGACCCCTCTTTGTATATTAATATTCAAATATGGAACCTGATCATAGCTGCAACTATAAGAAAACCTACAGTTCTCATTGGTCAAATGCAGAAAATTAACAAATTCCTGCAATTCTTGTGAAGTGCCATCCCACACCAGCATGACATCATCAATACAGCGTTTCCACATCACAATTTTTGTGGAAAAGTTTTTTTTTTATGACATTGTAGATATAATCTTTCTCACACCAGCCAATGTATAAATTCATAACAGAGGGGGCGCATGAGGCCCCATCACTATACCCTTGATTTGTCTATAATAGGCATTGTCAAAAATAAAAGTGTCAAATTTAAGAACAAATTCTAAGAGTTTCAATAAAAATTCAACAGGTGATGCTTTATCATTATCACACTTAATGAGATAATAAGCTACTGCATCTTGAGCTCCCTCATGTGACAGATGTGTGTACAGAGCGTCAATATCTAGAGTAGCCAACAGAACATTTTCTTCTAAATTAAGACCATTCATAATGTTCAAAATGCCCTTGGTATCTCTCATATAGGAATCCAAACTTTCCACATGGGGTCGTAAAAACGAGTCTAAATATTGGGACAATGGTTCAGTAAGTGACCCCAGGCTGTTCACTTCAGGGTGACCTGGTGGTTTGTTCAAGGTCTTATGTACATTAGGGAAGATATAGAACGTAGCCATAATCGGGTGAGCAGTGATCAAAAAGTCTTTCGCATTTTTTGTTACCAGTCCCTCCTTAAAAGCTTGATTCAAAGATTCATCAACAACAAATTTAAAATCATGGGTGGGATCTTGTGCTAGTCTGTCATAAAAATTTGAATCTTGCAGCTGTCTTAAAACTTCTGCCACAGAGTCTTGTTTCTTAAGTAAAACTACTGCGCCACCTTTATCTGCTTATCTGATGATCAAATTCTCATTCTGTTGTAATGTGTTCATCTGTTCTTAAATTATTAAAGGTAGGGGCAGGTAAATTATCAAATAAAGTGTCTTAGTCCTGTTCTACGAGTTGCTTGAAAACATTCACTGTGGCACAGGTGGGGGGGCAGAAGGTCGAGTTTGATTTGAAGTTATCTACACGTGTTGTCAAAAGTCTCAGTGTCCCCTTTTCTTTTACTAAAAAATGCAGCTAGATTCAATTTTCTACATAATAAACAAAGATCTGTTGCAGTCTGAACTTAGTTTGAAGGAGTTATGGGGACAAAGTTAAAGCCATTTTTAAGCAGATTTGTTTCAGCTTCATTTAGAACATAATCGGTCAAGTTAATTTTATTTTTTTATTTTATTTTATTAAACTCTAGGAATTACAAATACCTTTGAGCAATTACTGCTTGTTTACAAAGGTTCCACATCAAAGGATGGAAGGGAACATACATACAGAAGTAGATCATGGTTACAGGTATAACACAGAGAAGGCAAGGCTATAAATTTACAGTACATAATGGAGAGACATAGTGAGCCAGTTAATGAAAAAAGATGTTTCATAGCAGACAGTACATTATATAGAACAGATAGTTATTATATGACAGCAGGGTTAAGGAGAGGGTGGGCAGGCTGAGGGGCCATTGTCAGAAGATGATGGGCAGGTAGCTAGAGTGCAGGGTAGGTAGGGGTTGGGGGACCCAAGATCTGTAAGTGCCTATGAGATTGGAGGTAGAGGGTAGGGCAGAGCATTGGTGGGGAAGGGTTAGGGGTGAGAGGAGGAAGCAGATGACAGGGGAGTAAGCTGGGGGGTAAACAGATCACCTTAGACTGAGGGGAGGGAAGAGGCTGCCCCTAGGGGAAGCAGTCATATTGTGTGGTTGATGTTAAGTATAGATGGAGTTGCCTTTTAAAGTGCTGCAGGTGTAAGTACTTCACTGTTAAGAGCATTGTACCACTGAGGTTCTCTGTAGGTGAATGACCTTTGACCCATTGTGGTCCTGCATCTAGGGGCCTGGATGATTTGATGTTGAGCACTACATGTATGCTGGGTACTGTTGCGTGTCGTGAGGAGCCTTTGAACACCAGGCAGCATGAGCCCAAGGAGAACCTTCTTGGAGATCAGGCATGCCTGATATTGAATTCTACTATGAAGTGGAAGCCAACCGGCCTGTGTGTACAGGTCACAGGTGTGAGTTCGGCGGGCAGCACCAGTTAGGAGCCTGCAGGCTTTGTTGAGTGTCACCGATATCCCACGGAGATCAGTAGGAGAAGCAGAGCCATAGATAGCTAGACCATAGTCAATGATGGAGGTAACAGAGCTGTAGATAGCCAGTCTAAGGGCATCCACAGTCATTCAGTGTTTGAGCCTGTGGAGCAGATTGATTTGTATGTTGGTGACCTTTGCTACATTGTCGATGTGCCGTGCATAGGTGAGGGAGCTGTCCAGTGTGATGTCAAGATATTTAAACTCGGGCACATGTTCAAGTGAAGTCCCAGACTGGTTCTTAATGGTGAGGAACTGAGATTTGTACTTGCTCCGTGTGTTGCAAAAGGTCATGATCTTGGTTTTGGTATAATTTAAGATGAGCTTGTGATCTTTGAACCACTCTTCTACATGTCTAAAGTCACACTGCAGCTGACACTCCAAGTGTTTGATGTCATGATGACAAATAAATAGGACTGCATCATCTGTGCAGAGTAGTATTTTCTGGTGGCAAACCCTATGGAGGTTGTTCAGGAAAAGAGAGAAGAGTGTAAGAATGATCTGTAAGAAAAGAGTTGGTAGATCTTATCTCCTCCAACCCTGGTATGGCATCCTGCTGTAAGACTTCTGGCAGTGGTCATAATGTCTGTAATTTAGATTTCCTGTTGTGTCTCCCCCTCTGCATCCTCTTCTTTATGTTGTTCCTTACTGGACATCTTGCCTCTGATAGTTCAGCTGTGGATTCATCCTGGATTGGAAGTACTGTGGTTGTGGGGGTGGAGTTTGTAATTGGGGTGGAGAAGGTGTGCATACCTAAGCTAGCTGTTGTTGCAGCTCACCTCTTTGTTCTAAAAAAGGATCCTGGCCGCTGTCTTCATTTTCTCGATCACTTTGATCAGTACTGAAATCAAATGATACATTATTTTTGTTCTTTAAGATCCCTTTCTGTCTTTTGTCTTTCCGTGAATAAACCCTTCCAGCTTCATAATCTCCTTTGTCCCACAATAATTTAATCTGCTTGGCCTTTTTCAGATCCGCATCAAGCTTTCTAATTGTTTCTTGTAAGTTATTATTCAATCGATCAAATTCATTAACATTTTGTGTACACAACTTCAGTACCTCTTGTTCTTGTATTTTAAAATCCATTAAAATTTTCTTTTCCTTTTCCCCACTAAATTTAATAATAAGTTCTATCAGCTTGAAACTGACCTCTGTTAAGATATGTTGCCATTCCTCCATGAAAGAGGTGTTATTAGTGCCATATGCTGGTTTTAAGTCTATACGCAAACCACAGGGTATACATTTTACGTGGCGGTATGCCTCCATATTTATTTATTTAGGAAATCAGAATTACAACCCTTTGAGTCATAGACTCATTTCCAAATGCTCCATGTCAGAATAAAACACAATACATTCATATAATACATACATAAAATGAAGGTGGGTGAATAATCATACAGAATAAAGGTATAATCAGCCCTAGGTTATTGCCTATACATGAGATATCTAAATCAGGGCAGAGCAATAATCACAATTAATTAATGAATGGTTAAAGACCTATACAATTGATAGCTAAACAATATATATTTTGAGCTAGTAGTTATCCACCTCAGAGAGGCATTGTATAGTGCTTAATACATAATACAGAGCATATATATGATTACCAAGGGAGGTGAGGACCCTGTGAGCTACA
The DNA here is from genome assembly GCA_016271365.2 of Neoceratodus forsteri. NCBI lineage: Eukaryota > Metazoa > Chordata > Ceratodontiformes > Ceratodontidae > Neoceratodus > Neoceratodus forsteri. Next base: position 35,415,088 of record CM028129.1, read on the forward strand.
GTAGTGAGAGCTTTCTAGCATCATGCCAAGGGCAGGTGCGTGACCTAGTGGCATAGTTCAGGATCAATGGGTTAGCGGTTACACTGGTATTGACACGAGGATAGGATATGGGCCATTAAGGCAGCTTTAAAAGGACCTATATTGATGATTGATGTGATGGCAAGTGGGAGGGCATTATACCAGGATGGAGCTCTAAGGGGGAGTGATCTCTGGGCTATGGTGGTCCTGACCCTGGGTACCTTCCAAATAGTTTTTGTGGTGGCCCATGTGAACGCTGAGATGGTAGCTGCCTGAAGCAAAGCCATGACACCTATTGGAGTTAAACCCAGGTGGACTTTTCTAGTGAGGAGACAGTTCTTGGATAATAGTCTTTCCTAAAGGGAGAGGACATTGGTAAGCGCGTATAGGGTGCAGGTATGCATATTTCTGTCAGCACTGGAGAGGAGCCAGCGGGCCTTATTGATGGCTAATTGTATTTGATGAAGAGCAGTAGAGTCAGTGGAAGCATAGATTGTAAGGCTGTAGTCCACCAGTGATAAGACTGAGGAAGAGATGGCCAGGTGAAGTGCTTCAGGTGGCAGACAGTCTTTGTGTCTGTACAAGAGACCTACATGGGTATTGGTGGCAGAGGTTAGAGCTTTGATATGCTTGTGGAATGAGAGGGAAGAGACGAATGTAACACCTAGATACTTATATGTTTGAACCTGCTCCACTGGGAGTAGAGAGGTGGAGAGTATTTCCAAGGGGAAATCCTTTTATCTAGTTTGGCAGTGGGTGTAGAGCATCATCTTAGTTGTTTTAATCTTGACCACCAGTCTGTGTTCAGCAAACCAGTGTTCAATCTGTGAGAAGGAATCTTGCAAGGTGCGCTGGGGAGAAAGAGGATCAGGATGTGTGGCGTGAAGAACAGCATCGTCCGTGTAGATGAGAATGTTACCAGAGCAGGATTTGGGCAGGGCATTGGGATAGATGCTGAATAGTAGGGGACCCAAGATAGATCTCTGGGGAACTCCAGAATGCACAGGCAGCATGGTAGATATAGTATTATTAATTTTGATACATTGGGTTCTAGATGAAAGATAGCTGGGAACCATGAGTGTGGACCTTGTGAGACCCTGATTTGTTGTAATGTGTTAAGAAGGAGGGGATGACAGACTGTGTTAAAGGTCTTGTAGAGGTCTATAAACATGGCCCCTGCAAGATGCCCCTTGTCAAGTGTGGAGTGCAGGAAGTTAGAGGATTCCATAAGGGCAGTCATGGTGCTGTGATCAGCTCTGAACCCATGCTGCTCCCTGCATAAGAGGTTGTGTGAGAGGAGGTAGTCAGTGAGCTGGTTGGCTATGATCTTTTCAAGAGCATTAGAGAGTGGGGGGGGGATTGAGATGGGCCAGTAGTTGTTTGGGGAGGAGCTGTTGCCACATTTTAATATTGGCATCATCACTGCTGTTTTCTATGGGGTCGGGAACTGACCCAGACACAGGGACAGATTTAGCAGGTCAATGAGCGTGGAGATGACAGAGTCTAGCGCAAGATATAGGTTAGGTATATCAAAGGTATCTTTGCAGTAATTGGCACCCTGGAGGGCTTTGGACAGGTAGGCTTTTGCTTCAGCTGGGGTAATAACTTTTAAAGGGGAGCTCAGGAACTTAGACGGTGGGGTGGGCTGAATTGGGTTGAAAAAGTTGCTAGGAAGGACTGAGCTGAGGTCAGAGAATGTGGAGATGAGACAGTTAACTATTCAAAATGGGTCTGTGGTTGTAATTAGTGGTGGGCAAAGTGGCCAAAATGTGCTCCACGAAGTGATTCACTGAGTAATGTGGAATCCACAAAATACTCTGCAACGTGAAGCGAAGTACTTTGCATCATAATGCAAAATAAGTCCACTGAAAACAACGACTTTGCGTTATTCTGCCTTCCCCAAACCACTTCTCCACCAATTTTAAGGCAAAGTACATTGAAATCAAAGTTCTTTGCCTCACTTCACCTTGGTTTTGAGCTCCAAAGGTGAATTTTGCAGTGCTTCATGGGGTTGCAGGTCACATGGGCTCTAGATTGTTCTGCACAGCCTCAGTTCTGTGCAGTGTGTGTGTAGTGGAAGATGGAGAAAGTTTCATTTCAGAGCTCTGCGATTCAAATCTTCTAAAAGCTGTTAAAAAAGCCTTTTTGAGCTATTTTATTTACTCACAATTTAGTACATCGATTGTAGGATACCCTCCCGTGCTCATATCATTGAGTGTTTATTGTTTGTGTGTGGATTTTGAATGTTAATTTAGTACAATCAGTCTGTGTACTGTGAAGTGTGCTTTGGGGTAGGGGCGTATATGTGGTGTAGGTAGATTAACTGAGATAAAAAGGCAGTCTTTCTGTTTTGGTTATTTTTTTTGTATAACTGTGTTAACGTACACACAGTAATATTTTCAGTAATTCTTGCCTTTTTTCTGATTGTTGTGGTGCAGCAGTGTATAATTTGTCTGTTTAAAACATTTGGTTATATTACTAAATGTTTTCAATTTGCTGCGCATTACTTGAAGTGTGTGAGTGTGCAATGCGTGCCATTACTTCAGACACCTTTTATTGTGCCACAGAGTAATTGCAGCAATGTGAACCTGCTATCCACTGAACCTGCATACATTTTTATACTACTTTGTAGTATCTTTACTGGTAGTGGACTGTTACTGCTGTGCATTACCCACCAACCGGCAAAAGGCATTCTTTTCCAGATTTGGATTTGTGACTTGTGAGCACTAGTTAGGTGGTGTTGTGCCTTTGTGTCTGCATCTCTTGAGTGCGCCGCACAATCTTAATCTGTCTGTGCATTTGCAATACACACATTTCACTTCGTCAGCACTGGGGAATTTTCTGGACACAAGACAGTAGCATTTTGGGGATGCACATTAATTCTGGCAACTGTGTGTGACCACTATGCGCATGGTGGACTGCACCATTAATTCTGGGAGACTTTGCATTTCTTGTTATGCTCTGATTTCACTTCGTCAGCACTGGGGAATTTTCTGGACACAAGACAGTAGCATTTTGAGGATGCATATTAATTCCGTTGACTGTGTGAGACTACTGCATGCATGACGTCTGAGTACGCCATTAATTCTGGGACACTTTGCATTTCTTGTGCTTTCATTTCACTTTGCCAGCACTGGGGAGTTTTCTGGGCACAAGACATGAACATTTTGGGGATGCACTTTAATTCTGGTGACTGTGTGTGGGGGGTAGACAATATTGTTTTCACTTCACCTTACTTCACATTAAGGCTGAATGACAATGTGAAATAATTATCACAAGGAGAAGTGAGCCTTTTGCATTGGCCACTTAGCGTATAGAGTGACGACGTGAAGTGCCCACTTCCCGGGCACTTCACAGGTGAAATTTAAATTCGCTGCATTTCTAGTTGTAATACCGTTAACACTAAGCTGTGATGTGGGGAAGCGAGATTTACCATTAAGCTCCTTGATGTTATCCCAAAACTTTCTTGAACTGCCCCAAGAGGTGGCTAGGGCAGTTTGGTAATGCTCCACCTTGGCCTTGTGTATTGCCCAGTTGCACTTATTGCAAGCAGCATTGTAGGCCTGCCTATCGCTTACAAGTTCTGAGGCAGTGGTGCGGTGCCAGAGGTTGTCATGCTTTTTGAACTGTTTCTAGGATGTTGTAGGAGTTCAGGAGTGATTCGGGGGCAGTACGCATCTTAGTGGCCACTTTGATGGTCAGTGCAAACGCGTCACAGGTGGTATTAAAGGTGGTGGTAAAACAGAGCAATGCATCATCTATGTGCTGGCCTGGGTAATAGGGGACCGGTCTCAGTTAATCAGATGTTGCTTGAGTTTGGCTATACATCCTGGGCATAGTTGATGATGATAGGTGACATGTGGTGGTGGTTTTGGTAGCTGACAGGACCAGCTGAAGAAGATTGGGGAGTGCTCACTTAAGGCATTGGGTAGGACTCCCAGGTCTTTAATATGGTGGGGATGATTAGTGAGCAGGATCTCTAATAGGGTTTTGGTTCCATTGGCAGGATTAGCCTTGGTAGGCTGGGACACCAGTTGAGTCATATCTAAAGCAGCAAAGGTATCTTTAGCATGTGTTGATGAGCTCGCCAGCCAAATTATATTGAGATCCCCAACTATGATTTGTTCCATTTTGTGGGCGAGGATGTCTAGGTAGTCTGGGGGTACTTTGCAATCAGGGGATTGGTTACAGGGTGGGATGTAGGCAATGGTGAGCATAAGAGGCGCACAGTTAGGGTCAGGGGAGAGTTTTATTGAGAGGGCTTGGGCACCATGGTCCAGGGAGGATACAAACAGGGCTTGGTAATGCAATTAATTATTTACACAGAAGGCACAGCCACCACCTCTCTTGCCCTTATGATCATGCCTAATGAGAGAGAAACCAGGGATAGAGACAAATGAGTCTGGGGTCTTGGTTGACAGCCAGGTTTCAGTAACAGCCAGAATGTCAGGCTGGTGCTATGCCATCCAGCATTGCAGGGGTGCTGTTTGCAATGTTCCAACATATTCTTCATAGTTGTAATGCTAATTTCTCCAAATTTTTAAAAGCTTCTCTCAGTGACCGTGCTTCTTGCCTGGAACTGGTCTGTCCAGTTTCTTCCATAAAAAAAGGGGTTGCAGTTGCTGCTGCACATAGGAGGTGATCCACCCAGCTAAGTGGCTTATCATGTGCAGATGACAGTGCAGATGGTTGTGCTTGCCTGTTGCTAAAGGTGAGATTCAGTGTTGCTTCCAAAGACATTATGAAATCTTTTTTAAAATGGAGTAATACACTGTATAAAGTCAGTTGTGGTTTTATGTGGTATTATTCCCGCAACCTGTGTGTGGAACATTCATAAAAAATCTTGAAAAACACTTGAGCTTGTGCACAAGGCTGTGGTGCTCACAAGCAATACAAAATACAACTGCAGCAAGAATTTGGGCAGTCACCATCACATATATATGCTGACACCATTTAGAAACATATGCAACATGTTGTTTACATAGTAGCAGTAAAAGAGCATCCACCCGACATGTTTCAGGTCCCTCCTATACCATTTCCCAAAGGCTAAGGCTTATAAAATACTTGTGCAAGTTATACTCCCATCAATTAAGTGTCACTGTGACATTATAGATTCATTAGCCAATCAAAGCTGGTTAATTATAAATCACACCCACACAGAACTATACAGATACAATGCAAGAAATGTAGTAATAACGAATGCCAACTTCAGTGATTTTTATACATAACTACAAAATCTACAGCTTAAAAATTATTACATGTGGATACAAACTAGCAATGTTGGAAGACTATAAGCAGGAAGGGGGGTGACAGCGGATGAAATAGAAGCAGGAAGTAAAGCACTGGAGGAGATGAAGTTAATGGCTTTCTTCCAAGTAAGTTTTTTTTTTTTAACCCAGTATTGAGTCCTGGATAGGAGGTGGCTTTTAAATTAATAATCCAAAATGTCTCATGTTTCAGCACCAGATTTTCATGGTTGTCACCTCTTGGGTTAGGACTCATTCAGTCTATAGCCATGTACAAAAAAATATATGGTTGCCCATCTTTACTATTCATAGCATGCTGGCCTGTGACATAGGTAACATTTCTTTCAATAGCCCTTTGGTGTTCACCCACTTTGACACTAAAACATCTCGTGGTTTTACCCATGTAAAACGCATTGCAGCTATAGGTGGCCAAATAAATAACCCCACTGGTACTGCAGGTCATTATTTGTCATAATGAACATTTTTTTGAGCGATTTACAGAGACAGAAATACTACCTGTTACCACATGTTTACAGTATATACAATTAAACTACGGCCACCCTGACTGAAAAATTACTGGAAGGCCTGGACAAAACATTGGCACAGCAGACTCCAGCTAATTGCTCACTTGCCCCAAGGTCTGGAATTTTCTGGTGAGATGCATTGTCCCTCTCCTGGATTTAGTTCTTTTAGCCCCTTACTGGCCCAGACAAACTTGATTTCCTCTGCTCCAGAAACTGGCAGTGGAACCCTCTGTCCCACTCACCCTGCAAACAGGCCTTCTGACATAGGATCAGTTTGCTCTAGTGCACCCAGATCTACAATCCCTACACCTCCACACATGATTCTTGAAGACATAGAACTATCCCATTTCAGGGACTCCCTAGTGGTTGCTGATGTTCTACTGGCAGCTAGAAAGCCACCTACATGGCACAGATAATCAAAAGAATGGCAAAGTTTTACAGTGTGGTATACTGCCTGCGCCTTGGATCCCTTTATCTGTTCATTTACTCCAGTGCTGGAGTACTGTGCCTCTTGTCCTCTAAGGACTCGGGACTGGGGTATTCCTCTATTAAGATCCAGCTGGCCACTGTGTTGGCTTTTTATGCACTCACAGAAGGCAAGGCAGTGGCCCAGATGGAGGTTTCCTGAGGTAGTCTAGTGTTGCACCACCAGACTGAGATCTAGTTCTGGTGCAGGATATTAATTTGGTCTTAGTGACCCTGCACCTCCTTTCAAGCCTGATGCTACTTGTGAGCTGTTCTTCCTTTCTTGGAAGACAATATTCCTAATGGCTATGAGATCTGCTAGATGCAAATCTGAGTTGCAGGCTCTGGTTGCAGTCCCACCTTTTATCATTTTTCACAAGGATGTGGTTACATTACATACTAATCCTCACTTTCTCATTAAGGATGTGTCTGAGAGAACACAAAATCAGACTACTGACCTTCCTGTTTATTTTTCATCTCCAATAGATTGCAGAGAATGTCATTTGCATACACCGGATGTCTGCAGGATGCTTCTTTGGTAAGTGGACCTTACAAAGGATTGTAGAAAATCCTCACAACCATTTATAGCATTTACCGCCAGAATGGTGGGCTCCCCAATTTCAAAATGGAGCCTGTTGAAAGGGCTGGCCAATTGTATTGTTTTATTACCAAAAGCATTGTAAGCAGCTTCTGGTCCCGTTCATTCTCATTCAACCCATGGTGTGGCTGCCTCAGTGGCTTGTTTCCAAAACATGTTCTTTCTTGCTATTTGTGCTGCTGCCACTTGGAATACTGCTTTTACATTTACTAAACACTACTCCCCAGACATCGTCTCTCGTACATGTGCCAGCTTTGCTCCCATAAGCACATGATGATACTGTAGTTTCTGCCGAGTTCAGTACTCACACTTTATATCCCACCACCCACCCATACCCCTTCCTATAAACACCCACACAAACAGTACAGTGCCACATCTGGAAAGAAGCAACAATTAGTCACAGCCAGTCATGTGAACCTGTCTCAACAGGTGGTTACAAATGATCGGGAAGACAACTCAGAGAGATAAAAAAAATCATGATTGGTAATCAGCTGGGATCTCCATTGTTGGTTTTAAAATGTAATATAAAAAATGAAATTATACTAAGTAGCATGTTGGTAACCAAATGAATAAATTAAAAAAGTAGAAAATCAGTTTAAACTGTAAGGGCCCTATTTTCAGAGGTGGCCAGCTGCTTGTGCAAACAGAGGCACCATGTTAAAATATAAAGCTGACCAGCAGTAAGTATACAACCAGATAATGCAATCCAAACTGACCACACTACCTGTTTGCATATCAGACCCTGGTAGTCTAGTGCACAGCAAGCTGTCGCCATGTTTGGTGCAGAGCTATAAGAGAGTGGGGCTGAAGTCTACCCATAGAGGTTAGCCCCACAGCTCACATGGGTGATATTCAGCCCAAACATGCAAATAAGCCCATTGGGATGCATGGAGCTAAAAGTCCATTTGCATACCCATTATTGGCTCATTTGCATGCTCGGGTGCATCAGGCCAGGTCCCCTCCCTCCAGGCCCCGAACCCTGTCCATGTTGTATAGCAACAAAAGGTATTGATATTTCAGTGGCCCTCCCCTGCTCCAATCCCTGTCCCCATATAGAGAAACAAATATAGTGGTGTTTCAGCATCCTGCCCCAGTCCTGATCCCTGTTCCCATAGATAAAAACATAAACATTGGTGATTGAGCGGTCCCTCCCATGCACCTATCATCATCCATGTATGGAAATATTAAGCCCTAGTAGTGTAGCGGTCCCCCCCATGCTCTGATCCCCATATATCATAAAACAATGTAACAGTCATCCCTGGTAGTCTAGCAGGCCCTCCCCAGCCCAATAGCAGTGTATAAGTAGTCCTGGTGGTCTAGAGGTCCCTCCCCCATCCCCCATTCATCAATTGCCATTCTGAGGTAAACAACAATATCCTGGTAGTCTAGTGGCCCACTCCTGCCCCGGCAGGTAGTGACCCACAACCCCATACCTCCACAACCCGACCCGTACCAGTGACTGGCACAGCCCTCTTCACACTGCCATGGCCAGCCACTGACTAAACCATCACTGAGCATGTACGGTAGACAGTACACACTCATTGGTTGACCAGTCTTTTGCCTTGGAGTCTAAATTTCTGAGACCATGTCAGTTTTTGGTCACCTGTGCTTGTGGCTCTGATTGGAGAAACTGATAGTGATCAGAAGCAACCTAGCCATAGTTGGCATTCTACTTATCAGAAACAGCCATTCCTGTTTGCCGAGTTTGTTTGCTGTGCTTGCTTGCTTCCTGACAGAGCATGCTCCAGGGAAAAGTATAGCAGTCAATGCAGCCCGTGACACAAAACACTAAATGTGGTCTGGAATGTTCACTGAAGATCAGAAGAGAGACAAACTGTTGTGAGAGTAATGTGAGATGTATGACTTCAAAAAAAAAAAACACAGGGCAAAGACAAAAAACAAAACAAAATTTTTCTTACAAAAGCTGAACATTTCTGAATGTGTGCAGTGGCAGTGTTCTGCTCTTTCTCTGTGATGTGACCACAATATAATGGGACAGGATGAGTAAAGGGAAGGGATGAAGTTCTTTCTTGCACTGATTTGTCTAAGATATGTACCTGTTACGGCTACAGCCAATTAGTGTCAAGAGCCACAAGTACCGTCTGCTATAACAATGATTTTAAAAACTGCAAACCTCATCTTACCGCAATTTTTTTTATTTTATTTATTTATTTAGAGATTTGGAAATAATCTTTGAGCATGAGCTCTTTTACTAACGTTCCAAGTCATACAAACATAAAAATACAAGCATGAGTCAGATACAAACAACAGATCGATCACAAAGCAATGCAGGGTGATCTTTAGTATATACAAGAGCACAGTGATAGCCTACTACAAGTGACAAAGGGAGCAGGAGACTGGGGAGGTACTGGTAGACTCCCACCAGACCACTGGGCATGAGCTGGTGTTAGTGGGGGCTAGAGCAGACTAAAATTCAGAAAAAAGGCCCCTCCAGGTGTGGTGGTGTCAGGTTAGGGGAGGGTGAGGAGCAGTCTCGAGCTAAGAGGCCTTGTCTGGCAGCAGCAGGTAAGGAAGGGGGCATGGGGACAGGATGTGCTGAAGAGGCGGCTGGTGAGCCACAATTTTGGGCAGAAAATAATGGAGGGTGAAGGGAGAAGGGGAGAAGGGGGGGCACAGGGATGGGAGACAGGTCAGGGGGGTTATATACACAGCCTTGGTCTTGTAGGGGGGAAGACCTGGAGGGCCATTGTGGTATACTGCTGGGGAGGCAGTGTTAGGCATTCATGAAAGAGTCACAGGCAGAGCTGAAGGCAAGGTAGTGCTTCAGTTTGGATTTGAAGTTAGAGACACAAAGGGAATTGAGGGCAGCTTCAGGAATTTCGTTGAGCCAGAGAGGTGCTATATATGAGAAGGCATATTGTCCAAGTGCAGTTCTCTGAAAAGGAACCAACGTGCCCCCAACTTTCTGCCTCTAGTGCCATACACTGAGCTGGCCCTTGGGAGGATATTGGATATGCAAGGGGGTGCCTTTCCCCGGACAGCCTTTTTGACAAGCAAGCAGGTTTGGAATTTGATTCTGCAACCCAGCGGTAGTCAATTTCTCTCCTCATACAGTGAGCAGGTGTGAATTAGGTGGTCTGTGGAGAGGATGAACCTGCACTCTCTGTTTAGGGCTAATGTCTGCTCATAGAGTGAGCAGGTGTAAGTGAGGTGGTCTGCAGAGAGGATGAGTCTCTGCACCTTATTTAGGGTTATTTGTACCCGCTTTAGAGCTATGGCTTCTCTATAGACTACCAGACAGTAGTCGATGGTTGATAGTATAGAGCTACTGTCGATTCTGCAAGGCAGAGGGCATCAGGCATGAGGTACTTCCTGTGTTTGTAGAGCACTCCCAGCTTGAAGTTGACTGTCTTAACCAACTGATCTATCTGCTGAACAAAGCAGAGAGTTTCATCAAGGGTGCTCTTCAGATACCTGAATGAGTGTATTTGCTCCAGTCGTTTGTGGATAACTTGTTTTTTTTTTTATAATTAAGCAACAGCTTGTGTTCACGGAACCAATCCTCAAGCAGATGGAAGGATGTCTGTAGTTCAGATTGAAGAATCTCAGTTTGCTGGTTGCTGTTGAGGATGACTGCATCAACAGTGCAAAGGATGATTTGGATGTCACAATCCTTCAGAAAAATGTTGAAATGCAAGGGTCCCAGGATTGGCCCTTGGGGGACTCCAGTGTGATGCCTCTGGAACTCGACACTGTTTGACCAACTCTAACCCCCTGGTCCAGCTGTCAGGTAGTCCTGGGACCATTGTACAGCATTGGCAGCCACCCCCAGGTTCCACAGCAGCGCCAGGAGGAGGGGGTGGTTTACAGTGTCGAAGGTTTTTCGTATATCTATAAACACAGACCCAACCAGTTTGCCTTCGTCCATAGCTTTGTATACGTATTCTGTGTAATCCACCAGAACAGTGGTAGTGCTATGGTTCTGCCTGAAATGATGTTAGTTGGGGCACTGCATTTAGTATTTATTGAGGTATTTGGTGAGTTCAGTTTATTGTGTACAATAGCTTCCATTGAGCACGCTCATTCACAAGGAGGTCCCTGACACACAGTACTAAACATCACAGACAATCAGTACAAGGATACATCATAGTAACACAGCAGGTATACCATAGTACACAGAATAGATTGGTTGTAACAAATAAATACAGGCAAAATCATTACATGACACCTGATAAAAATCATCACAGACAATCAATACAAGCAGTACATTATACATGGAGTAGGTTGGTTATAGCAATACATTCACTAAAAATACCGACAGCTTAATCTGATTCAATGTCAGTTGGCATTCATCTGTATCCCCCTTCCCCAGGTCATGCCTGAAAATAGGCAGGATTTGTCTAGTGCACTTACCCGGTCAAAAAAAACTAAATAAATAAATACATAGAGGTAAATTTGGAAGGAAGGAAGGAAGGGAGGGAGGGAGGGAGGAAGGAAGGTGAGTATGTGCCAGTATACACAGTAATCTACAAAGATAATAGGAGAGGGATGGGGAGAAGGTCAACTCATGAGGGAGGCTAAGTGCAGTTGCAGGTCACAGCAGTGATCTCATGCACCTTACCAATGAAAACCCCCAAACTGGGATAAGGGTATGGAGTTTTAGGGTAGCTTGAAGCTTATTCCAAAGGCAGGGAACAGAAAAGCTTATAGATCCTCTACCAAACAGGGTCCAATAATTTGGCACATTCAGAGTAATATATGCACATTTTCTGAGGGTGTAGATGCTAGCTGAGCATGAGAAGAAGGCTTATATATAATGGGGTCACTTACTTAGGAGTGCTTTATATGTCCAGGTACAAATGTGCACCAATCTCCTGGTGAATAAGGAGGTCCACTTCATTGCCTCACCCAAGGTACAATGATGGGTTAATGAGTTCGTCTGCTACAGTATTTTCCAGTGCTTTTGATAGGGGGGGCGAGAATGGAGGTGGGTCTATAATTGACAATGCTGGACTTGTTCCCACTCTTGTGGATGAGGATCACCAGTGCTTATTTCCAGGTTTCAGGGAATTTTGCTACGGTGAGTGATTTGTTGAAAAGCTTGGTTATGGGAAAAATGAGTTCATCTAGTGTGATGGAAACCAGTTTTGTGTCCCCTCCATTCTCCCCATTCTGGATTTTCCAAGAACTTTTTTTTTTACATCCTCCTTTCTGTCATCCTTCTAAAGTAGAAATTTTGGAGGATGAGAGTGGAAGTGTTGGCATGCTGGTGTGCTTCCCTGGGGTGTAGGTAGGTAGGTGGGGGGCAGGACTATGCTGAGGTCAGTGAAGGACTCGGCTTTTAAGTAGAAGGACTCCACTATTAAGAGTGGTCCAATGAGAGTGTCGTTGATGAGGAGCTGTTGGGGGTGTATTTTTCATCTTTCCCAAGTAGGTTTTTGATACTCTCCCAGAGCCTCTTGCTGTCTTCCCAGCTACTGTTCAGCTGGTCCTAGTGAATGCTTGCTTTGGCCTGTCTGCTGAGCATTGTGCATCTGTTTCTGGTGGCCCTGTAGGACTGGTAGTCATGCTTGTTTCCAGAGGACATGGCCTTTGACCAAAGGTTGTCCCTTTCATGCAACAGGGCAAGGAGCTCCCCCATGATCCAGCCATTATTGCTTCCCTGGACTTTCCTCCTTTTTACCAGGGCAAATGTATCACAGATCCTTTTGAACCCATCAAAGAAGAACTTCAGTGTAAGATCCAAGTCTGGCACCGTATCAGTGGGTGATCAGTCAAACAGAGAAAGGCCAGCTTTGAGATATCCTAGCTGACCTTTTCCTAGGACCCTACTTTTGACTGTGATGGGAGGGGATTGTTTTTGAATTTATTGGATCATCTGAAGGTGATAGGGGAGAGATCACTAAGGGAGTCAGGAAGCACAGTGACCTCTGTTATCTGGGAGGGAGAGTTGGAGAGGATCCAGTCGATGAGGGTGTTTTTGCCTGTTCTGTTGTTCCTCCTTGTGGGTTCATTGACTAGCTGTGAAAGATGAGTTGTTCACAGCATCCCTCTGGAGAGTCAATTCTTTGCTGTCCCAATTAATGTTAAAGTCTCAAGTTATGATGAGTTCACAATCCTTGTTTAGAGAGGCTACTGACCCCAGCATCTTTGGAAGGCCATCATGGGCTTTCTTAGGGTGTAGGTAGACTGAAGGGATGATGAGTGTCTTGCCATGCTGCCCAATATGGGCTTTCATTGCTAGGAGTTCATGATCATCAGCCACCTCAGTTATGGGGAGGACAGGAAGGTGGAGAGAGTTCCTGATATAGATTAGGCAGCCACCTCCTTTCTTGCTCCTCCTGTCAAGCCAGAAGACTTGATAGCCCAGAGGAGTTATCGCACTACTTTTTGAAGGATTAAGAGATTCCAGGGCTGAGAAGTCTCAAACTAAATTTTGTAGCCCTAGAGTCTAAGAGAGGTGAAATACAAGAGTCTGACAATTGCCATTTTTAATGACACCACAAATGAACATATGCAGGGAGTTCTGTGCCTCTAGTTTATCTATCTATCTATCTATCTATCTATCTATCTATCTATCTATCTATCTATCTATCTATCTAATCCCATGAATAGGGTGACTCAATTTCAGTGAGTCAATTTGGGTGATGTGAAAATAACAACTGTAAAATGGGCTATGTGCTCTTAATAGCACAGTGTAAGTTCAGTGCTTTTATTTCTGTAGGGAGTAGTTATTTTTAAGAGTATACAGTATAGAAATGTGTTAGTCAGCCAGTTCTGAGCTGGCAATCTGGTGTACTGTTTACAGTCACCACCTCTGTGGCTGGCAGACCCAGGTTTAGGACTGGCTCTGGGGCATACTCTTTTTTGTAGTTATTTTTTTAATTTTGTTTCCCTTGTTGACCTCCCATTCCCCTGCCCTCCAACTTTGTTCCCCCCACCCACAGGTTGCCCCCAATGTTCTCCCTCTGCCAACCTGTGCCCTCTATGGAGTAGCCCTCCTCCTGAGTTTTCTCCTGTCCCTTAGTGCCCTTCCCCATGTGATGGTTTTAATAAAGATGGTGGAGGTGCATTGAAGAATGCCCCCCACAAAGAGGGGGTGCAAGGGGCATAGCCCCCCACAGAAGAAGGAAGTGTAGCAGCTCTGAGTTTAGAGCATGCTGTAGTGCTCTGCACTGTTTTCTTTGCATTGCTTTGTGCTCACTCTTTTTGGTTGGCATCATTTTCTCTGCACCATTATTACATAGAACCTTATCTGTCTGTATGTCTGCCTGCCTATCTATATGTCTGTTAGATATACTGTAGATATATATATAGTAGAGGCATGACCACACCCCTATAGTTAGGGTTGAGTAGTCTATTTAAAGGGACACTGTCAGCCCCCTTGGATTTCAAAGTGACCATAGTTTAAAAAACACATTTTATGATTGCCAACATTCTGTAAAGACTGCTGATGTAGCTGGTAGTTTGATTCTGACTCTTTTTTCTTTAAAAAAGGTAAAAACAGACTGCCAACCATACTTGTGTTATCACAGAAACACAGGTTTGTTTACATTCCTTCATCAACTCCCACTGCATCTTTCCTGAACTTGGGAACACCCACAACACAGTCAAGCCCCTCATGATGCAGTTGGAGTTTAGGAGGCTACTGCCTCATGAGTGACTGCACTGTTTGGGTGTTTTTCTAATGCTCAGAAAGTATGCTGTAAAAAGCAGATACAGGAGTGTAAACATAGTTGTTTATAAATATACATTGCCATAAATTTCAGTTCTACTAAACAAGGACACAGACAAAACAAACAGCAACATCAATTAATTTTAGAGAAGGTAAGCAGTCATAAAATGTAGCTTTTTAACTAGAAAAAATATGATGGAACACAGGTTGACAATGTCCCTTTAATGTTAAACCCCATTTTTTACACCATAATAACTTTTGCGTTCTTTGATGAAATAGTCCAAAATTTGGCATGCACTATCAGTCTGTCAGAATTTCAAGAGGAGAAAAGATTTGTGACAGCATCTTGTATGGTGTTCAAGATACTGAGTGCCAAAAAACAGAAAAAAAAATGTTCTTGAAAGTCAAATCCAATTCATTTAGCAAGTAGTTATCCTGCATTATGTCATAACACAGAAGGTCACCTCTAATTCTATGTGTCTGAAGACATATCAGGTTTAACTTATGGAGTTGATCATCATAGTCTAATCCTTTACAGTTATAAATAATTTTAGTTGTCTGTCTCTGAATTTTTCAATTCTGTCCAAGATTCCTTACTTCGGTCCCCAGATAGGGCTTCCATATTCCAGCAGCGGTCAAACATATGATCTGTACAGTGGCATCACTATCCTTTCACCTCTGCATTTAAAATTTCTTTTAATAGTCCCAAGTACCTTTTTTGCTTCTGCCCCTTGGGAATTACTATGCATATCACATGTGAGTTTGTTACAGTAATTCCCAGATCCTTTTCCTCATATAATTTTCTCAGTGGTTTCCCATTTATTTAATTATTTCCTGCATTATTTTGACTCCCCAAATGCATCACACAGCACTTGTCACTCTTTATAGGTTCATAGATAGAATATGAGTTCAGGAGGCATTAGCCTTTAGATTAACTCACCACCTTATGTTCTTACATGTGGTACATGAATTTGTTTTTAGCCATAAAGCTGTCAAGTCTGTTTTTAAAGTTTGTCAATTTGTCTGAGCTAACAACAGCCTATTGTAAAGTATTCCAAACATTGACCACTCTCTACGTGTAGAAATTGATCCTTTTTTTTAAACACAAACTTCACCTAATAGTTTATGTTCATGTGATCTAGTATTTATGATTTGTTTATCCTTTATTAAACCAATAGTTGCCATGAGTGATCTATCATGAAAGGCTTTAAAGGCCATACATAAATCACCTCTAATCTGCCTGTAAGTCACAGAATACAGACCTAGATATTTTAATCGATTGACATAACTAAGGTGTCTAATCCTCTTAATTTTTTTAGTCATTTTTCTCTAGATACCTTCAATTTATTTTTGGTTTTGAGGGAATAAGGACAACAGAAATGTAGACAATATTCCAAATGTGGTTTAATTAGGCTAGTAAAGAGGGGTAAGAGAATCCTGACTTCCCTACTTTTTATATCATTTAGAACACAGTATAAACTTATGTAACACTTTTCACTGTGTTGTTTAAATGAGCATCAGTGGTGAGTTTATTGATAACTGTCACACCCAGATCCCTCTCTTCTGGCACATTTTGGATAGTAGATCTGCATACTTTATATTGCACCATCACATTTTTATTACCAAGATGCATTATTTTGCATTTCTTCTCATTAAACTTCATCCTATTGTCATTAGCCCAGGTGGAAAGGGTATCAATGTTATTTTGAAAATGTACACCATCTGAATGATTCATGACCAAACTCCCTATTTTGCAGTCATTGGCATATTTAGTGAACCAAACAGATCTTGTTGTATGCATACTAGAAATGAAGATATTAAACAAAGTGAGCCCCAAGACCGATCCCTGGGTCACACCGCTAGTAACAATACCGCAAGAAGAAAGATGACCTTTAATGGGCACTCTTTGTTTACAGTCATCCAAAGAATAATAATGGGATGTAATTTATTTTTTTTATTAACTGTTCAATAAGCATTTTATGGGAAACTATATCAAATGCTTTGCAGTATTCTATAGTAAACTATTAAAACTCATTCCCATAGAATCTTCCCATTTAACCAGACTATCTAAATCTGCCTGTAGTCTTATTGTTTTCCTTATTTTTATGGCTGTGGGTGGAACCTACAGCCATATCACTCTAGCTTGAAAAGGGATTTCCAAGAAACACATTTTTTAGTAGTTTTCAGTGCATCCTTCCATTACACTGCAAATCCCTATGGCAGTTAAAATGTACTCCCTTCTTTCTTTTTTAGAAAGAGGGACACAGAACTCCATGCTGATTTTCTCTGAGAGCAAATGTGCACACCGTTTAGACAAATCTAAATATCTTTCAAACTATGCAAGGTGCACACACTAAAAAAAAAAAAACTGTGTGAAAGTTGTTCAGGGCAAAAATGTTTTTCACATGAGGGTAGTCACTAATCTAAACTCTTTATATTTTGTAAAATATGGTCTTCAAAACAACCTCATTTTTTCTCTCTGAATAAACACAGTAGGAGTATGCCTAACAAATGTAAATATCTCAGAAAGTATACAAGTTACCAATATACAACCAACATGGAAGTTGTTCAAGACAAAATTACCTTTCAATTGAGGGTAGTCACTAATCTGAATTCATTAGAGTTTTTTAAATATAGCCATGCAAAAGGTGAAAATTGTGAAGAAAAATGAAAATTCAGGTAATCAGATGGCTATAGTTTAAACAATATAATTAGTGCAGCTTAATGAATAGGCTAATTGGAAAGGTAGTTGTGTCCTGAACAACTTTCATACTGATGGTTGATGTGTAACACATATACCTTTTGAAGTATTTACATTTTTTTGGCATTACTCCTATGAAAAATGAAAACTGAGGTAATCAAATGGTCATAGTTTAAAAATATATTTAGTGCAGCTTGATGAATAAGCTAATTTGAAGCGTATTTTGTCCTGAACAATTTTCATACTGCTTTTTATTTGTAAATTATAAACTTTCAGAGGTATTTACATTCATTTAGCATAACTCATATTGCACTTCTAAACAACCTCACTTTTCCAAATAACTTCCCCAATCAAGTGAAATTCTAAACCAGACCACCTTGTTCATCTCTTATCATGCTTCATTTAAAGTGGACAGGAATTGATTACTTATGTGCAGCTGTTTGAAATATCTCTATTTTCATAAATTTTCATAAATTATATTTATGCCTCTAAAGGCCCTTATCTGCTGACACCGTCTATGTATCTATGTAACTGTGCCTGAATAAAAACTGAAGCTGTCAGCTGTGTTTTTTATTGTTTTCTTTGTATGGACAACATTCTGTGCAGTTTCTTTCATGGAACCAAGAATTTGGAGTTTTGACTATGTCAGTTCATGGTTTCAGAACCATGGGCACTGTACTAAATTTCTGATAACATTTCTGAAACTGTGAAGCCACAGAAAAACATGTTGCCATATTGGTCCTTGTAACACAAGATCCACAGAAACAGATGATTTGATACCTTTTTATTGGACCAACAGAGTTGTTACAAAAGAAAACAGGTGTTTTTAGCTTTTTGATTACACAAAATCCTTCATCAGAAAACACTGGCAGTTGTTTTAGAAGAACATGCTTTATCAAAAACCAGATCATACAAAAAAAAAAAACAGATGAAAAGTTGTTAAGGACCCTGTTGGTTAAAATTGCATTCAAAAAACAACACACCCATATAAAGACAGCAAAAGCTCTATCAACAGAAAGCTATCCCAGGTCAAATGACACTGACTTAAAAGCTCACTCCATGTGAAAAGGTATAAACCAAATGAAGCTCCATTTTGAAACCCTCTGTGTGTATTTGTGCTAGCATTAGTAAATGACAATGATTAAAAACACTAAGAAAAACAAGCAGAATGTTACATACTTATGTTTTTTAAAGCTTTCTTTCAGGCATCGGTAGCTCTTTCAACAATACATAATAAATCATTTTAAAAGTCTTATACATATAAAAATATCTATGTCTTAAGTAAAATATAGGCTAGAAGACAACCTACCCTAGTGTAAATTGGGCGTTCACCAACTGTTTCACTCAGTGGTGTCAATCAAATTTTACACAGTGTACTGTTCAGATATATTTGTCTTAAATGCTGTGTACAGTAAGTCCATATTACTCATGAATAGTCAAACTTATACTGTCTTAAACATTATATATCTGCAATTCTATAACAAGTGACTAATTCATGTCTATATTCAAAACCCAAACCTATCACAGACCCCCCTGTAATTAAGATACTGCTATCCTAATATGTACATATATCAGCATGTATCCATATGTACCTAATCTACTGTTGTATTAAATAACAGTTCTATAAATCTAAAAGCAAAACAAAACACAACTGACAGCTTCAGCTTTTATTTAGGTGCAGTTAAATATTAATCCTTTAGAGGTACGAATATACTTTATGAAAACAGACATTTCAAACACCTGCACATAATTAATTAATGCCTGTCCCCTTTAACTCATTCAGACCCATTGCATCTTTAGTACATTGGAGACAGAACTCCAAACTTTTTTTCATTGAGAATCTTCCTAAGGCATTGTGCAGAATTATTTTCAAATTGTGCTCACATTCCAAACAAATCTAAATATCTTTAAAACTGTTCTAGGTGAACACAAATAACCAGATTGACCGATTCAAATGAGGATCGTCACTAATCTGAATTTCTTATATTTTGTAAAATATGATCATCTTATTACCTGTATTTCAATTTTGTTTTTTTCAAAATTCACATTTATGATAGCTATTAAAAAAACCTATAACCAAGACCAGCCCCTGCAACATAAACTAGGTGAGAGCAGGTGTAACATACACATCATAGAAAGGAGGAGGGCCAAACAGGCCAGACACACAGCAACACACATGTGAGATAGGATAGAGAGTGTCTGAGGAAGGGAGGCACACAGGGGCAGTGTGGCACAGGGTACAACGGGTGCACAGAGGCCACAGACACAATGCTGGGATGATGGCACCACCAGGCACAATGCCCCTGCCATGGCCACTGAAACATGTAAACAGTGCAACCACAACAGGGGCACAGCACTGGGTGGCATAGACCAGTGGACAGATGGTGGTAAAACACATCAACGTCCATGCCAGTGATGCCACCTGCAGGGAACAATGGCACCTGAGGCAGAAAGGTGCAGCACGGGCACCATGTCACCACACAGCTGGGAGATATAATGTGAGGTGGCAAGGACACCATAGCATTCATGGTGATCCACAGCACACAAAACACCATGCAGATGTGGCCTGGGGACAGTGGCCTGAGCTGTGAGCAGCACAAAAGGCACACCAACCTGATGAACAGGGAGACAGCAGGCGCCAACACCACTGTGCACCCCTGTGCATAGTGACAGACAGACAGACAGACACATACACACACACACAAACACACACACACACACACACACACACACACACACACACAGTCAAGCATACCAGGAACAGACACAGAGACAGTGTGTATGGCAAACGGCTTAATGAACAAAATGAGAACAGGGATACAAGGTAACAAGGGAAGTGGGATGTGGATGAAAAACAGGTAACAGCAACAAACTGTAACAGTACAGTAAACCCAAACCCAAACAGCCACCCACAACAACTCCAAATACCAAACCGCACCCATGTACATCCCAACATAGGCCCAACAACCAAACCACAATCCCACCCACAAAACAAACAGCAAAATGCATACCCGCCCACCCAATGTCCACCCGCAACACCCATATGTACAGGTCCACCAATACCAACCACCCCCCTATACATGCCCACCCACAGGGAAAGCCCCACCCACATCTGGCAGTAGTGGACACATGGCACCTAGGTCCACTGGAGTTCACTGAGGAGGGCGGCCACCGACCCATGGAGGTGTCCAGTGTCTTGCAGGATGGCTGTCACTAGTACTACAAGGCGCTCCCAGTCTGGGCCCCCACCCTGCATGGATTCGGTGGGGGGGTCCCTCAGCTGCTACAAGCAACGCCTCTTCCAGCTGCAACTGCTGCATGACCACTTCCTGCCACGGTCCAGTGTCCCCAGCTGCAGGGAAAGCAGCACATGTTGCAGTTTCTGGTGGTGGGGCATCCTCTTCAGCCCCTGCTGATATGTCCACAACAGCGGACCCTGTCGGTGGTACAGTCATGGCCCCATCCCCTTTGGGTACAACTCTGAACTCCCTGTCCAGGCTGTGCGGCTGTGGTGGTTCTGGCCCCTGTTGCCCATCATCAGTGGGGGTTCCCCTGGTCTGGCTGTTTGTCCATCATGGCTGGGTCCCCTTTGGTTGCCACCAATGTGGAGGAGGTGGAGGAGGAGGAGGAGGAGGAGGAGGATGATGTTGGTAGCAGCACCCTAGCCCTCCACTGCCTGCGCTGGGTGCGCATCTGGTACTCCTCTGCATCTCATGCTTTGATGGCTGCCATAGCCCACAGCAGGGCCTTTTGCTGCTGTGGCAGCCTGCGGTGGACACCTGCAGGGATGTAAAGGATGCGGTCAGTGCCGGGCCCAGACAGGAGGGCATGCACACATAGGCAAGCAATGTGAGGGTGCAGCATGAGCCATATTGTGGCTGCCAGCCATGGCACAAGGGATCCATGGAATGCACTTACCTAATCTCCAGTGAAGCACCTCCTGCTTGAGTCTGGTGAGGTGGCTCTGCTGCACACTGTGGGTTATGCCATTGGAACCTGTGGGGTGAAGGGACAGGTGAGTGTGTTGGAGGCACCACATGCCATGGCCACCTTGCCAGCACTACTGCAACAGATGAACAGTTGTAGGGACACATACCAACACTGGGGTTCTGCTCAGACCTCATGTCAGCATCCCTGTAGTGGGCCATGCTGATTATCTGCTGAAAGATCCCAGCCTCCCTCCACGTCAGGTCCTGCCAGCAGTGGGTTAGCTGGCGGATGCTCTGGCATGTCCCCGTTGCCTCAGCCATGCAGATGTAGATGGCTGTCCATGCCCGCTCATGTTCTGTGGCACTGCTCCTCCAGCCCCTAGGTGGAAGCAGCATCCTACCACACTGCTGCACATAGTTAACCAGCAGCACCGTCTCATATGGTGTAAAATTTGGGGCACACCCGCTTAGACTCAGGGATGACCCAGAGGACAAAATGGCCTGTTGTCTGCATGGCACCTGTAACAGGGGAAGGAATGGCACATGCATCACTACAGAATTCCACCATGGTTGTGCAGACCACCCCCACCCACCATGCGCAACACCGGACACCGGTTGTGGGACATGGGTCATTGCTGGGTCACAGACCTGCAACTGTGGCCCACCACCCCAGGTGGCACCCCCATGCCAATGCAATGAACAACATGAGGTGTGTAAAGGCTGAGCTATGCCATGAAGGGTCCGGGCACACAGTGCTGCACACAGTGACCACAGTGCACCAACACAGCACTCGTCCCCTGCAGAGTGTGAGTGTGGAGTGCCACATGCAGCCCTGCCACACGTCCACACCACCACCCCCATGTGGAGCTGCATGTGGCCACATCCACCAAGTGCACAAGGGGCTGACACAATGCCAACTGTGGGTGCCAGCATGGGGACTAACAGTTACTTATCTGTATTGTGCACCGTGGTGTCTGGAGTGGGTGGCACTGATTGGTCTAAGGCGCACACGGATGGAGAAAGAGAAGGGCAACATAAGCAGCTGTGGCGTGGCAGTGTGTACCTGCCTGGACCTGTGTGGTGGTGCTGAGTCCTACACAGGGAACAGAGAACAGGTACACAGTGCTGTACAGGCATTGGGAATGTGTGCATTGAGCAATGGTATATACTCACCGAAGACTAGTATGTGTCTGCTGTGGAGCTAGGGAGGGAATGGACATGGGTTAGCACACAGCCGTAAGTGCCCCTGTGGCCAGCAGCCTGCGGCTGCTGCAACCCTCCCCACACTGGCACCTTCTCAAAGGCATGTACCCGCACATGGTCCAGGACAGCCCCCCATGACACCCTGCTGTGATCGACCCTGCACAGGGTGGATGTGGTCAGGTGTGTATCTGACACACGTAACATGTAGGGCATAGTACAGGGACAGTGTTACACAGCCAGCTAAGCAGGCAGCTGTGCACCTGTGTGTTCGGCACAGGCAAAGACCTGTGCAGACCCCCCTCACGATGTCTGGTGGCACCCGGCCCGTTCCATGTGGGACAGCTGGGACATGGGCCACCATGTGCCACACACTGGCATGGATGGCTCTACAAGGTTGTACATGGTGGCATGACTGGTGATGGCACACAGGCTGGCATCTGGGCTAGACCACCACTGCATTACACCCCCCACCAAACAGATATGCATCCTTGTCGCAGCAGCACAGTGACAGTGTGACTGGGCCATGGCACCATCTGTGTGGTACGGTACAGGTGCAATGTTGACAATGTTGATACCTGTGATTGGTCCTAGCTGCACTGTGCACTCATGGAGTGCCTGCTGACACACTGTCCTAGCATCTGTGCCTACAACACAGGGCTACTGTACCACACATAACGTACAGTCTGTGACACAACTATGTGACCCTGTAGTACAGCATGCCACTGTGGTGTGGCAGCAATGACCAACAGGGCATATGTGGTTCTGGGTACTGCCTTGCCTCTGGTAGATGTCGCACCCTGCCTGTATCCCATGCCCACACACCAGAGGCATGACGGTACACCTGTATGCTACCTACCATGGTAGTCAATAGTGCAGACTGCTAACACAATACCGCCCTGTGCTAGTACAACCCTCCCTGGGTGCCCACAGTGAGGGGCACACCCATGGTGGACCATCTACCATGCACAGTGGGGTCATGCCACACAGACAGGCCCAAACCCCTCACCCTGCCATAGCACATTCCAGGTCCATAGCGGCCAACACTCGGGACCCAGCTGCCAGACCAGTGTCAACTGTGCCAGGTCCTGCATACACCATGCTACTAGGTGTGCACTGCAGTACCCTGCTTTGGCCTATACATCTTGCCCAATGCTTGCATGGCAGTGTGAGTCCCAACCCCACCCAGCCATGACAGCTGTGAGTACAACATGTGGGCCACGACCGCAACAGGCACAGCTCTGTACTGCTGGGACCGTTAAGGTGTGTGGCCTGGGCCTGTGGCAAGCAGGCATGCTGACCTGTGCCAAGGACAGTAACACCGAGAGGCTCAGAGGATTGGGGACGTAGCACTCAGGCACCCCTCAGCACAGGCGCCTTCCCACCCCATGCCCAGCCCCAGAGCCCTGGTCCACAGCTGCCCCACATAGGCAGTGTCCCACTCATACAGCCACTGTGCAGTGCCTGCATGCCAATAGCGAGGTGTCACATCCACAACACACCCATCACCGCAGTACACGGCGTGCATCTCACCACCATGGGGGCCACGGCGGTCTGACCATGTGCCCCACTGTGTGCAGTGGTGACACCTATCCTGAGGGCACTGTCCCATATAGTTCACAGAAGTGGGAAGGGAGCTGTTGGTGCCATCCGGCCGAGGACACAGCCATAGGATGTCTGCCCCCCACCACAGGTATGGGGGCAGGCCTGCCTAGCCTAACCACATGGATGAGTGATGGACCACACAGGCAACATGTTACCACACACATGTGGCATGTCCAGTACACCACTTGCCACACAGTGGTGTGTAGCCGTACCATGCCCCCCACATCCCTGGGCACCATCCCATAGCACAGCCCCTGGTATGGACCACTGCCATTGCACATGTCGTATTAGGACCCCTGACTATCCACCTTTGGGAGGGTCATGCCTGCACACCTCTTGCCCATACCACCGGATGAGGACTGTTCCTCATTGTACCCCACAGAGGCTCCCTGCGCCACATTGAGGGGACCTGTTCCACATTCATAATCCACATATGTGGGCAACACTCCATTGTACATACTGCATGTCACTATATCGGTCACATTGTGACAGACATTCTGAATGTGAACAGGGGTGTAGCCAGAAGGTTCCATTCTGTGCATGCATTCTCCAACAGTCCCCCTCCATTATTATCTGTACACAACCTCTCCAAGTGGTACCCCCTTCCAAATAAGTCTGACTGTTGCCAGATGATTCCTCTAATCCCTAAAGGTGTTATACATGTATCTGTCTCCTAAACAGAAATGTAGACAGAGACATCCCTCAGTGGCCTACATCAACCCAAATACTATAGATTAGAAAGCAAATGTCAATAGAAATGCATATGATTTATGGCAGGCACTCAAGAGCACTGTACACATATGTGTACAGTGAGTATGCCTGCCTACGCCCTTGAACATGAATGCAACAGTACAACAGTGGTCTGTGCTTTTAGGTCTTGTTTGTTGTAGTGTTCCACATGCAGCCCATGAGTTCCACTGTGTGACAGGCACTGTACAACAGTTGAGGGGCAATAGGCTGAGAGGTATTCATGCCTGTCACTCACGGCAGTGACAGCTGGAGTAGGGGTATGTAAGGGGTTGGGGGCCTGCTGTGGCCAGGTACTTACCAGTCTGCGGATTGTCTGTCCCTGTCTTGGACTGGATGGTACTGTTCTGATCCAGCTCTCTCCTACAGCCAGGTCTGTAGCCCCTATGCTGCTAGGCTGTGCCTGGGCCTCTCGACTCGCAACTGCATTTGTCGCACATACATTTTGTACATGTATTACATGCTGCACATTGCATATGCACATATGCAGCATGCGTGGTGGCAATTGCGTTTTGTGATAGCAATGTGAGGCATGGCATCTGTGATGTAGGGCTGTGGCCAGCCTGATTCATGTATTTGTGTGTGCTCACTGCAGATGCAATGCAGATGCAGGATGGGTGTGGGTGGCCCTGCATATGTAGTACCTTTACCTACAGGGCTGTGTGTGTGTGTGTGTGTGTGTGCATGCGTGCGCCCTGTGGGGGTCAGTGTCAGGCAGATGCCCACCAGTAGTGGCCCACGCAGGGCACTGTTGCAACTGGGGGTTACGCCCTACCCAACATGTTCCCAGTAAGGCTCTACCAATGCATTGATGACAAAAGGACAACACACTAGAGGGTTGAGCTGCAAACAGGTTTATTTACATGATGCTCAATACACACAAGTGTTCAATGCACAGTGCTCCCCAGCTCCACCCATCACACGTGCCCCACACTCACCCATGCACACAGTCATGCACATACACAATCACCCACCCATGTGACCACACGGTGCCCCCCATGGACATGTGCCCCATGCCATGCCATGCATATGGCCACCCCATTGCTGCCCCACCTACCATTTCCTCTACTGCACAGGTTGCTTGGGCATCTCACAGCTGTCTGCCACATGCACACCGTCCTCACATTGACCCCTCCAGTGCCAAGTGCTGAGCTGTGGGGGACCCTGCCGGTCTGGTGGGCTGTGCAGTGCCTTGGTGGACCACCCCTTGAATCGCATCCTGTGGGCCTGTATGTGTCCCCACAGATGGGCCGCTGTGCCTCTGCCCATGCAAGTCTACTTGCCTCTGTACTATATGTGGCAGCGGCCATGCCAGGGCTGCATGGCGTGTTCTCCCATCATGTGCTGAGCTCCTTGGGCCCTGTGAAGCCTGCAGAGCACCCTCCTCAGTGTGCCCACCCCACAGTGCATACCCTGTGCCTGACCCTGTTCTTATGGGACTGTGTGAGGTGCTCAGCCTGGCATGTGCCTGTGTTGCCAGCCTGCCTGTGTGCACCACCGTGGTCTCATCTTGGTGCTGTCCTGTGCCAGGGTTAGTGTGGGGGCTGCCTGGCTGGATGTGCATCCCAACAGCATGACTGGTGGATGTGTAGATACTGACACTTGGGCTAGGGGTGGGGGAAGGGGTTCCACTAGCTCTGGTGGCTGTGTCTGTGTACTGGAATAAGTGGTGGGTGGGGGTGTCATCAGCTGGTCCAGGCCTTGCAGGTGGTGCAGCGGCTGCAGTGCATGCGCTATGGCCTGCATGACTGTGGCCAAGGCTATAGCCTGGTGCTGCTGGTGTGCCAGTATGTTCTCCAGGCCTGTGCTGAGGCAGTCCATGATGACTGTCTGGCATTCAGTACAGTGCTGGATGCCCTGTATGGCATCTCCCAGGTCAGCCATGCAAACCACTGTGTCCCTAGCGAATGTCTGCAGGCTGCTAGCAATGCTGGATAGCTGCAGCTCCATGCAGGTGTGGTGCTCCTGCATGCCCTGCCATATGTTCCCCAGCTTCTGCCTGCAATGCTCCTGGACGGCCAGCACTGGCTGACAGTAGTCCCCAATGTAGGCTGGTGGAGACAGCTGGTCCTGCAGCACCCAGATGGCCTCATCCAACTTGTCCTCCAGTCCATGGGCACTCAGTGGGCTGAGCAACCCTATGGTGGTGTCCTCAGATGCCGGCTGGTCTTAGTGCAATGCCTACCACTTGACCACGGGCATCTACACTGTCTCCACAGATGTGGCGGCACTGCTGGTGGTGTCCTCGGTGGTCCCCTGCTGCTCCTGTGGTTGTCCAGCTGTGTCCTCCTCACTGCTGTCCACCGCCTCCTCTATCATGGGGCTCCCACCATTCCCACTCCCCTTAGACTCTGACATCAGATCCGGTGTTCCTGCCACAGGTGTAGTGGCAGCAGGGCTGCCTCAGAGTCTGATGGCCTGCCACTTTTCTTCCAACATCATGCCGGTGGCCTGGGCCATGCCGGCACCATTCTGGCTCTGCTGCTGCTTCTGCCTTCTGGCTCCACTGGGGCCACCTGCACCAGTTGCCACTGCACCTGTTGGATGGGAAATGTGTTAGTGTGTCCCCGCATCACAGTGTGCCCTCACCTGCCCAATCAGTGTTACCCTCACAGGTCTGCTTCAGCATTGCACTCTGGAATTTCACTCACCACACTTCTGTGCTGTCCCACCTGGTGCATGCCACCACTGTACATGCATCTTGCACCAATAGCATGGACCCCCACCATTGCTGCCCTTGCTGTGCCATCCATCCTGGTATGGCAATGCCAGCTGTCACACGGCCGCACCGTATGGCTCCCCACTGCACAGTGGCACCATGTATGGCCACGACCATGGGGCAACACCACACTGCATCCCTGGGTGACTACGTTGTTCCTGTCTGCCATGCATGAACCCTGTAGCCCTTGCCCGCACTCTGCAGGCACTGGAACAGTGACCCATGCCCCCTCCCTAATGCCCAGTCCATGCCTGTGCACAGCCCTACCAGCACACAGTGCAGGACACAGCACTCCCCAGTGTGGCCAGACCATACATCAGCATGCCCTCCCAACAGTACACAGTGCAGGACACAGCAATACCCAGTGCAGCCCAGGCTATGCCTCTACATGCCCCCCCCAACAGTACACAGTGCAGGACACAGCAACACCCAGTGCCACCCAAACCATTTCTGTGCACAGCCCCCCCTCCAGTTTCTTGTGCCCATGCCAGCCCCTCCACAGTTGGCCATGGGTCATTCCTTTGCACTGCTGCACATGTCAGCAACACACATGCCTGTCCCTGGCCTGCCCCTTGCCATTGTCAGGTTCCCTTGGCTCACCCTGTGGCTGGCTGTAGCCATGTGGCATTCCTGTGGCATGCCTCCCCACCATTACAGCTACCTACACATTTACACCACACCCACCCCATCTTTGCTGTTGGCTTCAATGCTGTTGCCATGTCTGGCCTGTCACATACATTGCTGGTTGTGTGTCCCTACCTGTGGCCGTCCGCTGTCTGAACATGTCCAGCTGTGTTTCACCAGCGATGATCTGCTGGCTGAGATGTGCTGCTATCTTCTTCTCGATGTTGCTGAGTGGCTCCTGCTGGGTGGGTTCACCCCCTGTGCCCTGTGCACTGCGCCTGTTGTGCACCACCTTGTGCTTCACCAGGTGCCTGAGGTCACTCTACTTGTTTTGCACATCTCAGACTATCTTGCACTGAGCAGCGATGGCATTGACTCTGCGTACCACCCTGCCCCATGCCCTCTTGCATTTCTCCCTCCTCGTGGCATCCCCTCCACATCCCATGAGGAGTGCATGGTGGCAGTCGATTTGCTCTACAAGGGTGTTAACCTCCTCATGGCCAAAATTCCTCTTCCTCCTCTGTCTTTTGGCTACAGCTTCTGCCATTGCGGTGACATATCAGCTGGTGTATGTTGGGCTGCAACTGCATGTTGCTCACTTTTATATGGTGTATCTTGTGTGTCGCGACTTATGCAGTTGTGTCTGGGGTCTTTATGTGGGTTCTAGAAAAGCCTGTAACTCACATGTTGCAGTTGCTGTTGCACAAGTTCTGCAACTGCGTTATTTGCACCTGGCATATTTTCCTTTCTAGGATTGGGCCCTGTGTCTTTAATAAAAGATTCCATTATTTTCCCTGGTACCGAAGTCAAACTTATAGGCCTATAGTTTGCGTGATCAGACTTGCTTCCCTTTTTGTGTATTGGTATTACCTGCGCTTCCAACCAATCAGATGGTACTTCGTTATCAGTGATTGATTTAATGTATAGTAATCTAAGTGGGTTAGCTATATGGCACGATAATAATTTTAATATCTTTGATGAGATATTGTCTGGGCCTGCTGAGTGTGCATTTTTAGTCTCTTTATTTTCTCAATGATAAGTTTGGTGCTAATTTTAAATTCTGCATCTTCCCCCAACTTAATGTTTATTTTATTTATTTATTTAAAATTGATGTCCGGGAAAAGCACACTGAGCCGAGGCTCATTTAAAGGTGCGACCCAGGTACAGAGTGTACAGGGAAGAGAAAAAGAGTAGCAAAGGATGAAGAATACGAATATTATTTACAGACAATTTTTCTGAAGAGTACAAAACATTATTAATAATATACAAATAATTAACGTGCAGAATAAAGGAATGGAATGAGGCAAGATTACTGTTGGTGGCTGGGGTAATTAAGTAGGGGTGGTGGGGGGCCTCCGCTGCATGCTGGGTCCATTGGAGCATTTAGGACAGTGAAGGGTGGGTAGGATCCTGAGAAGTTGTGAGAATGTTTCACTTGCATATGCTAATTTTGCACAGAATACAGATCCGAAGTAAGAGTTCAATGTATTTGCTATTTCTTCAGGTGCTACCAGAAGTTTATTATCTGATACAATCAAATGCAATACAGAATTTGAGCTGTGGAGAGAGTTTACATATCCATAAAAAAAAATAAGCTATCTTTACGAACATACGAATCTACAAACATACGAATGTGCCAGCAGAAACAGACTACCTAGGCTATCTAAGTCTGCTCGAGTGTGCAGCTAGTACCCCTAGTTTGCAGCTGCCCCACCCTCTCCCATTTTTCATCCCACTGCCACCCTTCACTTTCTCCACCCTCACTCTCCCCTGTTCCCTGTCCCATGCTCTTTCGAAGCTGTTCACAGATTTACATGATACCACCCATTCTAGTAGGGCATTCCATTTTGCTACCACCATCTCTGTGAAATAGTGTCTCCTCATTTCCTTCCTAAATCTTCCCCCTCTACTCTTAGCCCATGCCCCCTGGTGACCCTCCCCCTCCTTAACTTAGAGACCCGATTTGCCCCATCCTTATTGATTCCCCTCAGATACTTGAATGTCTCTATCATGTCCCCCGGTTCCTTCTGTCCTCCAGGGTGTACATATTCAGGTCTCTCAGCCTGCTGTCACAGTCTTTCACTTCCATTCCACATACTATCTTTGTTGCCCTCCTCTGCACCCCCTCCAGAAACTTGATATCATGCTTTAGGTATGGCCTCCAAAACTGCAAACAATACTCTGTGTGTGGCCTTACCAGAGACCTGTAGAGGGGCAAGATCACCTCTCTTCGCCTGAATGAAAAACCCCTTGCTATGCACCCCAGCATTTTGTTCACTTTTGCAGCCACTCTCTGGCACTGGGCAGTGTTGTCCATGGTCCCTATTATCATTACCCCAGGTCCTTCTCCTCAGTGATCCCCAGCTTAATTCCTCCCAGCCAGTATTCTCTCCTTGGATTCTTCACTCCAAAATGCATAATCTTACACTTCTTTGCATTGAACCGCAGCTGCCACCTCTCTGACCACTCTTCTAGCTTGCTTAGGTCCCCCTGAAGCTGTTTCCATCCCTCCTTTCTATTCACAACTGCTCTGATTGTGGTGTTGTCAGCGAACAGACTTATCTTGCTCACCAACCCATGTGCAATGTCTGAAATGAAAAGAACAAACAATACTGGCCCCAACACAGAGCCCTGTGGCACCCCACTCATCACTGGCCTTGGAGTTGAGATCTCTCCTTTCACCACCACCTGTTGCAGCCTCCCACTCAGCCAACTTGTAACCCAGTTCATCATTTTTGCCCCTACCCCTACACCAGTTAGCTTCCCCTGCAAGCCATCCATGAGGCACAGAAACAAAGGACTTGCTGAAGTCCAAGTAAAGATCATTCACCCCATTACCCTTATTCAGCTCACCTGTCACCCAGTCATAATATTGTATAAGGTTGGTTTGACAAGACTTCCCTGAAACAAACCCATGCTGCCTCACATCCTGGAAGGCATTGTCCTCCAGGTATGACACCAGTCTTTCCTTTAGTATTGTGTCCATGAGTTTACCCACTATGGAGGTGAAACTTACCGGGAGATAATTACCTGGTTCATCCCTTGGTCCACACTTGTGTAATGGTACTACATGTGCCATGCTCCAGTCCAGTGGCACACATCTCGACTGCAGTAAGGTGCTGTACAGATCACCAGTGGCTCCGCCAACACCTCTGCCATCTCCCTCAGCACCTTGGGGTGGATACCATCCAGCCCTGTTGACTTGTCTACCTTCAGTGCCCTCAGTCCCTCTAGGATTCTTCTTGCCTGAATTCTTCCATCTGTTGCCTCCTCTCCCCTGTCCCCAGCCTCCTTTATTTGCTGTGCCGGCTATATTAAGTTCTTTTTTTTGTTTATTTTTGTGAATCATTTGTTTACATCTTCTCTGAATGATTTTGTATTCTAACCATCTATTTTATTTGCACTCATTATATTTTTTCCTTTTCTTCTTTAGTAATTTGTTAAGCCTTTTTTTAACCATTGTGGTTTAATGCCTCTGTTACTGCATTTATTTACTTTTTTGGTGTTTGTGTCACATATCTGTAATATATCCTTTCTTAATTTTACCCACATTTCAGTAGCTTTTTATTCTTGAGTTTTTTTCCCAGTTAATTCTGTTGAGATCTTCATGGATCAGGACCTTGTTTGCTGTATTAAAGTTTTAGATCTCCCTACAATCCTTTGATACTGGGATACACTCATGAAATGAAAAATGAATACTGTTATGGTCACTGTAATCTAGAGGTTCATGGATATTATAACTTGTGACATTTATATCATTTGTACTCAATACTGTGTCTAGTATATTTTGTCCACTGGTCAGCCTTTTAATGTGTTGTTTCAGTCCTAAGTCTCACATTGTTTTTAAGAAAGCTTTACTTAGCTAGCTTGTAGCATCCATTGTGTCCCAGGATATATCCCCAAAGTTCAGATCTCCCAAAAATAATCCTCATACCAACTTGCATGTTTTTTCTATTTTATCATTTATTTGTTCGGATATCTCTTGGTTTGTATTAGGTGGTCATAGAAACATAGAAACAGAACCATAGACTTTAACGGCAGATAAGGACCACTTGGCCCACCCAGTCTGCCTATTTTCCTACCTACTGGATAAGCTGCAGATTCTAGTTAACCAGCAGCCTATTTCCTGCAACCCCCCACTATAATTGCTTTGTGTCTGTCCCATGCATGTTTGAATTCCCCCACTGTTTTAGCCCCAACTACCTCCCCAGGAAGGCAGTTCCACGCATCCACCACTCTCTCTATGAAAATAAATTTCCTCACATTACCCCTGAGCCGTCCCTCCTCTATCTTTAAATTGTGTCCCCTTATTCTTACACATCTCTTTTTTGGAAAGATGCTACCCTCCTGGACTTTGCTGATTCACTTGAGGTACTTGAACATTTATATTACGTCCCCCCGTCTCTCCTTTCATCAAGGGTTTTTGTTTCCCAGGTGCATTACTTTGCACTTCTTTGCATTGAATCTAAGTTGCCATATACATTCTAATTCTGTAGCACAGAACAATTATAATGTTGTTCGCCCTATTAATCTTAATTTTGATAGTGTTTCAGTATTGTTTCCATCTAGTTTTATTTTGTCATTTACATTTGTGGTACTGATTTTGCATGATATGTACACTGCCACCCCTCCTCCCTTTTTATCTTTCCAGTCCTTGTAGTATAAATAGTATCCTTGTATATTTGTACCCCAGACATCATTTTTATTCCACCAGGTCTTCGTTATAAATGCCATATTGATGTTATTTGTTTCCTGTAACACCATTTGTAATTCCTCTTTTTTTTGCTAGAGATTTCTTGCATTTACTGGGTAGCAATTTATATTTAGTATTTCATTGGTCTTTTTATTGTTTCTCCTTTGTTGACATTTACATTTTGCTGTAGCAGATTATACTGACAGGTCTCTCACCCCTTCTGGATCAGTTTCAGCCTTGCAGTGCCACAGACTGATATATAAATCCAGAATTCCTATACATTCTAATTCCGTCAGCTTGCTCCTTTGGTAATATATTATTCGTCATTGTTTCTAGCATTTTGTTCCAGTTCTGCTTAAGTGCAACACATCTTTAGTATATAAATGTTTTTGATTATAAAAGGTATCCCATGTAGCAATAAAGTCTACACTTTGTCTCTTCCATCTGTTCTGAAGTCCTTCATTTATTTGCTGAACAGTGTTATTTTTGCTTTGTGACACTTTAACATTGGTAGCAGGCCCGATATAACTGTTTTTTGATTCTGGCTTATTCTGGTTTTAGTTAAGTCCATTATAGTTTATTTATTTAGATTTTGTTTACTGGGTGGGTGCACTAGCCATGAAGCCATAAAAATGGCTGTTTTCAGGCACAATCCTGGAGTTTACAGGGCAGACACTGCAGGTACAACAAACAGTAGATTACATTGAGATATATAAACAAGGTGCTGTGAAACATTAAACAATAGGCTAAGCAGAAAAGAGAGTACACAGGGTATTTAAAAAAAAACATTTAACAATAAGCTAAGCATTACATGTAGTACACAGGGTGGTCCTGGTAGGATCATAGATGTTTTTACAGTCATAGCATGATGAAAAACATACGGTAGCAAGAGTATTGCAGTGGTAGTCCTGACAATATGATTTAGAAAGTACAACAAAAATCAACAAAAATGTGGTCCAGTACTGACAAGTGTAGGGGGATAATAGGCAGGGTAAGGCAAGATTGTGAACAGTGGGGATAATAGCAGGTCAGGATAAGGAAAGGTAGGGTATAGGATAGGAGTTGGCAAAGAGAGAGAGGGAGGGATATATCCTCCAATATGTCTTTTTTGTGGTCTTTGCCTGCATTATTTATCCCTACATGGACCACAATCTTTTGTTTATTTGGTTGTTTTTCAACAACGTTAGGTAGAATTTGCTTTATAAAATTAATTTTTTGTCCCTGGAAGGCAGTTCACCTCCCTCTTAGCTTTATCTCCCTTGCAAATTACACTATCCATTCTATGGAGTACTGAGTGTCCAATAACAAGTATAGTTTCATGTATAGTTTCCTTGATTTCAGCTAATGGGGTGTATCTATTATACAGTGACAATTCTGGGTTCCCAAATGCTCTTGTCCCTTTCTTTCTGGCCATTTTATCAACAGTTGCCCAATCTGGGTCATCAGTATCTAGAGTACCTGCATTGCTAACACTACCCTGTTTCTACTTCTGCTCACTACATTCAATTTGACATTTTCTTTTTCTTTTGTCTTCAGGCACTATGTCCACAGCTTGTAGTAAACTTCCCCTTGTTTGTTCCTTGAGGGATTTAACCTCAGTTATCAACTGTCTCAATTAAACACGTTTTTAGCACATACAGTTTGCTAAATTCTCATCTGGGATGTTTGTAGAATACATTAGACAACTGTTACAACTTTTTGTAGTACCGTCATTAGACAGTATTGTTAGGAAATTACCTGACAGGTTGTAAGCCTCCGTGTTATTTATCTACCAATGTCACATCTTTATTTCGTTTTATTATCTCACTCCTTGACCTTCTTGCTATTTTATTATTTGAGTATGACTACCTTCTCTAGCTCTTGTAGACCTTGTTCTCTCTTATTAAGATAAATGGTACCTTACTTAGTAGTTGTATAGCTTCCTGCTCTGCCAGCCTGGTCCACGCAGCACATGCAAGACATGCACATAGACACGGTGTCTCTGTATGCATCTCTGTGGACGATGAATACGCATGTGTCTACTCAAGCTCGCTCTGCTTGCTCAGCTAACTCAGTTTAAGGTCCATGACCCAGAAGTTAGGGCTGGGGGTCACAAGACCAATCGCAGATAAACTAATGCAAAAATACAGTGCTAAATGTTTACTTTACACTACATTTTAGTCCCATTCTGTTTACTGCTAGTCTATTGATGAAACTAGCACAAAAAGTCAGGGTTTTATTGCTCCTCTAGTCTTTCAGACTACTAGGTGGACTACAACTCCCACTCCATGTCCTGCTCCTAGACCACCTCGGTACCCCCTCTACAATGCTCACTCACAAACAGAACCCAATACAGTTTAGAGTAACTCTGGTATGTGGCTTTAATGTCCTGTCTCACAGCCGATTGCTGTTCCACAGTATAGTTAGCTCCAGGTTAGCACTCCACTCACTCAGCTACCTCGATTTAAGGTCCATGATCCAGAAGTTAGGCCCATGGGTCACGTAACCAATCCCAGTTATACTAATGCAAATTACAGTGCAAAACATTAAATTTGCACTACGATTTTTTTCATAACATTTTCAGGGTAGAAGGCACCAATGTCAAGGGAGTGCCTTTGGAAGGTTTGGTGAAAAAATATTATACAGTTTTAAAGTTATAATGATTTTTAAGTGAGCGTTCTGGAGCAAATGATAAAAGAAAAAAATGCATTCGAAAGGTAAAAAACAAGTGCAGAAGGTAAAAAATCATATCACGAGTGGTTTACTGTATGATTTTCTTGTGTTAGAAAAAAATAGTCTAGATGGTCACCATTGTTTT
The DNA here is from genome assembly GCA_016271365.2 of Neoceratodus forsteri. Lineage (NCBI taxonomy): Eukaryota > Metazoa > Chordata > Ceratodontiformes > Ceratodontidae > Neoceratodus > Neoceratodus forsteri. Next base: position 35,450,590 of record CM028129.1, read on the forward strand.
TATCATTTTAAACTGATACAGATTTAAAATAGTTACAAAATTATGTCTTAAAAACAATTAACTCCTCATCCTAGCAAAATGAGACCTGTTTAGCAAGATTTTGGAGTTTTTTTTTTTTGAAGTTGGTAGAAATATATTATCTGGGCACCCAAAATCCATCTGTTGATCGGGTAGGGTCAGAGGCCCAAACTAGTGTAGGGCTTACAGGAAGACTGGATGGGCCTAACAGTCCTTATCTGCCCACAATTTCTATGTTTATTTATTTATTTATTTATTTGAGCATCAGTTTACAACCTTTGAGCCAGAGGCTCATTTCCAAAGGTACCTCGTCACATTGAGGACAAATACATTACATTACAGGCTCATTGTTACATCACAGAGTTTCAAGTTGCAACAAAATGACAACCAATTAAATTGACAGCCATATATATTTACAAATATTTGCAGAGCGAAGGAACCATTCTAGTTACAGTGATGCCACTCATGCGAGCATTGTCAGTATGTGGTGGGCTAAGTCACGACTAGTGACAGGTGCAATCACATGCATTAAACAGCTGGTTCCGCAGTGCAGTTTTGAAGGTGGAGATAGTAGTGGTGTTAGAGATGGCTGGTGGGAGCGTGTTAAACCAGGCTGGGGCTATATAACAGAAAGGTCTCTGACCATGGCTTGTCCTTGTTCTAGGGATCAGAAGGGTGATTTTGCAGGAGGTTCGGGTATTAATCAAGGGTTTGGCTTGGCGGATGGAGGCTGTCAGCCCTGTGGGATACCGTGAGAAGGGTTTTTTTCGTAATGAGGCTGGTTTGGTATTGAAGTTATTCATCCAGATTTAGTAGCCTTGCCAAGTCATATAGCTGACATGTGTGAGTGAGCCTGGGGGCACCTGTAATAAGTCTACACGCCTTATTCAGGACAACGCGGATTTTGTTGAGGGCGGTCGAGTCAGTGGCACCGTAAACAGGTAGGCCATAGTCCAGCAGGGACAGTAGTGAGGATGTAACTGCTAGTCAGAGGGCAATGGAGGAGACAGTTTTTATGGCAGTAGAGGATACCTAGCCGCACATTAGTAGCAGAGGCAAGTGCCTCAATATGGGTGTGGAAGGAGAGGGCAGTGTCGAAGCTGATCCCAAGGTACTTGTATGAGCAGACTAGTTCAAGGGGTTGCTAGGAGCTGGGGAGGATGTGCAGTGGGAAGTTACTGGCTTTGTTTTGAGGGTGGGCAAAGAGCATTGATTTGTTTTTTTTGAGACTGATGACAAGTCGGTGCTCTTTGAACCAGGTTTCTGCATCATTGAAGGCGAGTTGTAGGGAGTCTTGCAGGGCATTGGGTTGAGGTGAGTGGCAAAGAGGATGGCATCGTCTGCATGTAACAGAATTCTACCAGTACAAGCACTGGGTAGGGTGTTTAGGTAGATTGAGAAGAGTAGCGGTCCCAGGATGGAGCCCTGGGGGACACCTGAGTGGATGGGACAGGTTGTAGAAAGTGTCCCATTGATTTTGACACGTTGGAGGTGGTCAGATAGGTAGCTTGTGCACCAAGAGATTGGTCCAGTAGATAGGCCAGTATGGGAGAGGGCTTCCAGCAGGAGGGGGTGAGAGACAGTGTCGAAAGCCTTTGAGAGATCTACAAACACTGCACCAGCTAGGGCGCCAGCATCCAAGGAGGAGTGTATCAAATTTGAAAACTCAATTAGAGAAATTCTGGTACTGTGCCCTGCCCAGAAGTCATGCTGTTCTGAACAGAGGATGTTGTACTTGGTTAGGTACTCAGTGATTTGAGAGGCCACCAGCTTTTCAAGGGCTTTGGAGAGGGGTGGGGGGATGGAAATAGATCTGTAGTTCCCTGCATTGGACCTGTTACCACTTTTGTGGATGGGCGTAACTATGGCCATTTTTCTATGCAGTTGGGTATTGTCCCAGGCAGAGGAATTTGTTGAGTAGGGTGGTAAGCGGAGCAAGTACATGGTCCAGCACCTGACGGAGAATGCTGGGGTCCAGGGAGTCACTGCCGGGGCTGTAGCTCTTTAAAGCTTTGCACAGGTGTGGTCTGGCTTCCTGGTCGGATACCCTGCATAGATGGAAACAAGGGTGTTGGATGACAGGGGCTTTCCAGGAGGAGAGAGGGTCAAAGAAATTACTGGGGAGGACCGAGCTAAGGTCCATTAAGGTAGTGTTTAGGAATTTGGCTATGCAGGCTGGATCAGTCAAGGTAGTCCCATCCATGGTAATCTGGGCTGGGATAGGTGTGGGCACTCCCATTCAATTGTTTAACATTGTCCCAGAAGGTTTGCGCACACCCTGAGGAGGAGGTGAGTGTGACCTGGTAATGGTCAGCCTTTGCTTCATGGATAGCCCAGGTGCACTTGCTCCATGCTGCATTATAAGCCTGTCTGTCAGCTACCCAGCCTGTTTCAGTGGCAAGGTGCCATAGGTTATCACTGTGCTTGAGCAGTTGATGTAGGGCAGGGGTAACCCAGGGCGCACTGAGCTTTTTGGTACGTGTTCTGGTAAGGGGTGCGTAGAGGTCACAGGCTTTGTTAAAAGTCTGGGAAAAGAAGGTGAAAGCTGTGTCTATGTCAGGAGCATGCTGTATGGGTGACCAGTTAATCTGGGCAAGAAGTTGTTTGAGACTTTTTAGTCCACCAGGTCTGAGGCACTGGCGGAGTGTGGGTTGGGCTTTAAGTGGGGGAGGTGGGGGTTGACCAGCAGAATAGGATCAGGAAGTGATCACTGAGTGAGTCTGGGAGGACCTGGATATCTTGGATTTTTTGGGGGTGGTTTGTGATGAAGAAGGTCTAGAAGGGTACTGGTACCTCTCTTGGAGTTTACTCTTGTGGGTTGGGAAATGAGTTGCGTCAGATCCATAGCCATGAAGGTATCTCAGGTGGGGGAAGAGGAGGCACTGAGCCAGTTCATGTTTAGGTCCCCCGCAAGGATGTGATCAACCTTGTGTTGGCGGGTAGTGAGATAATCAGTTAAGGACAACATCACTAGAGTTTGGTGTTTTGGTGGAATGTATGCTGTAGTGAGATATAGGGGGGCCCCTGTGGGGTCAGGCGTAAGTTTAAGGGTGAGGGCCTGAACTCCGTTTACAAGAACCAGGGCAGATAGTGCTAGCCCAGTAAGTGAGTCCCTGGTAAAGATAGCACAGCCTCCCCCACATTTGCCAACATGATCCTCTCAGTATAGGGTGTATCCAGGTAGTAAGACAAAGTGGGCGGGAGTGGATTTTGACAGTCAAGTTTCTACCAGTGCTGTGACATATGGTTTATGCAGCATGACCCAGCATTGGAGGGAATCAAATTTTTTGAGTATGCTGTATATATTCGTGAAGGCTATACAGAGACCGGTGGTCCCAGTTGTGTTTCTATGTTTCTGTCACCTTTCTGGTGACATTTAAAATTTTCTCCACCTTTGTTCATGAGGCAGGGTCATAAGGAGGCTATATTGAAAATCTGGGGTCAAAATACAGTGGCACGGATATTCAGACTGCGCTAGACTGTGGCGCAAGCCTGGGCGCAGTGCAATTTGGCAGCACAGGGGTGTTGACAGGGTTATATTCAATGGAGCTGCACCATGGCACAGCAGTGTTGAATATCACACCCTGGCCACTCGCAGTGCACATGGCGCAATGGCACTGCACCAGAGCAAGTGGTCAGAGTGGAGCGGGGGAATGCGCTAGCATAAGTTCCATTGCGCTAGGCGTAACAATTGCGATATTCAAAAGTGCACATACAAATGGTGCCATAATGCATGCAAGGTGCAAATGGGGCCATTGGCATGTCATTATAGCCCCATTTGTATGCATGTGTGCCAATCCCTGGCCACTTGTGCCTGGCGCCTTACCAGTATGCAGTCCTCAGGGACCGACGCCTCCTGCACATCGTGACAATGTGCCCCACTGCCCGATCACAGGCATATGTAGAATAAAATAATCGTCCTATATCCCTGGTGGTCCAGTGGACCGCTTGCAGCCCGATCGCGGGCATATGTAGAATGTAAAAACATTCTATATTCCTGGTGGTCCAGTGGACTGCTTGCAGCCTGATCATGGGCATAAGCTGAATATTAAAATGTCTTATATCCCTGGTGATCGATGGACCACTTGCAGCCGATTGCAGGCGTCGGTATAAGTAGTGCCACACCACACCAACACTGGTGGTTTAGTGGTATCCCCTCCCCACCCACCCACTGAGCGGCACCACCCCACTCCCCGGTCAGTGGTGGTGTGACTCTCCAACCATTGCCGCCCTGCCACCGCCAGAGCTGACACCGTGCGGTGGGACTGAATGCCCTCTGGTCCACAGCATGAGCCAATGGGCGTGCAGCCTGTATCGTACTACACAGTCCAGATAAGTCACATATCTGGACTTTGTAGTACGTTACGGGCTGCATGCCCATTGGCTCACACTGTGAACCAATGGGCGTACAGCCCTACTGTACGGTGTCAGTCAGTGGGCGGTGTAGCAGCAAGTGGGTGGGGAGCTACTGCCTGCCTCTGACTGGGGGGAGCTGGTGGTGGGGCTCAGTGGGCAGGTGGGGGGAACCACTAGACCACCAGGGTTGGTTTGGCATGGTGTGGCATTACTTTGTACTGATGTCCACTATCGAGCTGCAAGCGGTCCACTGGACCACCAGGGATATTGGACATTTTTACATTCTACTTATACCCACAACCAGGCTGCAAGCGGTCCACTGGATCTTCAGGGATATAGGACACTTTAACATTCAGCTTATGCCCGCAATTGGGCTGCAAGCAATCCACTGGACCACCAGGGAAATAGGATGTTTTAATATTCAAAGTATTCCCGTGACTGGGCATGGGGGGGTGCCATCAGAAGGTGCAGCCAGAACTTGGGTAGCCACACACAGGTGACAGCTGCCGTGTTACACCCTGCAATATGGCAGCTCACCTGTGGGTGGGCAGCTGTTGCTCCTTTTTTTTTTGGCTCACCTGTGTGCAACGAAAGTAGGGATTGCATATGTATGGGCTCAGCACATCCCGGGATGAATATCGGGATGAGCAGAGTATGCATGAGCACACACCCCCTACCTGCGCTGCATACATTACTGATGCACTCTGGCACATCGGGATTTGTGCCAGGCTCAATCCTCATTTGAATATCATGCCAGGGCACATCAGTGGGTTCTGCATGGTGCAACTGTGTTGTGCCATGCGCAACCCTTCTGAATATCCGGGCCAGTATGTAAAAATGGCAAAATTACGCACTTACATTGAAATTTTACTACTATTAGCCAAGGGGGGAGGAAATGAAAAGGAGAAGGGAAATCCTAGCCCCCCCCCCAAAAAAATGAGGGTAGTTAGTGAGGTAAACATCAAGATAGAGCAGTCAATAGGAAAAAAGAGCAGGGGTAAATGGAGAAAAAGACAAAGGTAGTAAGGACAGGGAGGGGGCCAAAAGGTATAAAGCCATCAAAAAATGGAAGGTAATGAGTGCCAATGCCCATAGTTGAGATAACAAGCTCCCTGGACTAGTGGCCTTGATTGAAGAGGAATGTCTGGATATCTTGGCAGTCACAGAAACATGATACACAGAGAACCATGACTGGGATGTCAACATACCAGGGTACGTAATCTACAGGAGGGACAGGAAGGGTAAAAGAGGAGGAGGAGTAGCTACCTATGTAAGGGATGGGATCAAAGCAATGGGACTAAAGAGTAAACAGGGAGGAGAGGAGGCACTATGGGTCACCCTGGAGATTGGAAATGGCACCATAATCTGTACTGGGTTGTATATAGACCCCTGTCTCAGGGGGATGAAATGGACAAGGAAGTGATAGAAGACATCCTTAGGATGGCAGAGAAAGGGGAGATATTCCTGATGGGGGACCTGAATGTGTCAGATGTTAACTTGAGCACCTTTGCTGCAGCCACATCCAAAAGCAGGGCCATTCTTGATGCCCTACAGGGGGCATGCTTCAGACAGCTAGTGTTAGAACTCACTCAAGATGGAGCAGTCTTAGATCTGGTGCTCTCAAATGGGGACGGAGAAAGGATCTCAGTTCTAGAAGTGGGTAGCCATCTGGGAAACTTAGCTGTAGAGTCAAGCCATACAAAAGTGAAGGTATTGGACTTCAGCATGGCTGATTTTCTCAAAATGGGACAGTGCCCCAGAAAAGTACTAGCAAACAGGCAAGAAGGTGGGGTGGAGCAACAATTAGGAAACATCAAAGCTGCCAGCACAGAGGCAACAAGCCTTTGTGTGCAGAAAATAAATCAAAATGAAAGAAAAAAAAAACACTATGGTTCTCAAAAGAAGTGGCGAGGATGGTTAGGGAGAAAAAAATACATTCAGAAAGTGTAAGGAAATGTAGAAAGAGCAGGACAGAGAACTGTACCAGTTAAAGCAGAAGGAAGAGGGGAAGGCAGTCAGAATAGCAAAGGTCCAAACCAAGGAAAAGATAGCTAACTCAGTTAAGAAGGGGATAAAACCTTTTATAGGTACATTAACAAGAGAAGAATGACTAAGGCAGGGATACTGTGACTGAATAAAGAGAAGGGTGGTTGGGCAGAGAAGGACAGTGAAAAAACAGGGATACTGAACAAATACTTCTGCTCAGTACTAAAAAAGGAAAAGGAGGGGAAGGTACATTAGCCAGTCAATAGAAGCACTGTGGATAGTGGGGTTGAGATTAGTCCTTTCCGGGAAATAGGGTTCTGAATGAATTCCTAAAACTGAAGGTGGATGAAGCAATGGGGCCTGATGGGATCACCCCTGAATTGTAAAAGAACTAAGGGGAGAACTAGTAACACCACTGACTATCCTTTTTAACAAATCATGGGAGGATGGTGTGGTACCTGAGGATTGGAGGAGGGCAGATGTGATTCCCCTTCACAAAAGTGGGAGCAAGACAGAGGCCGGAAACTACAGATCTGTCAGTTCAACCTCCATGGTAGGGAAAATGATGAAGTCACTTCTGAAGGAAAGAATTGTTGAGTACCTAGAGGCCAGTAGGGCACAGGACCCAAGGCAGCATGGATTCACAAAAGGAAGGTCATGTCAGATGACTCTAATAGATTTCTTTGACTAGGTAACCAAAGTAGTAGACCAGGGAAGGGCTGTGGACATGGCCTACTTAGACTTTAGCAAGGCATATGACACAGTTCTGCACATAAGATTAATATACAAATTAGCCAGCTTAGGAATGGGTCCTAGGGTGGTAGCCTGGGTAAAACACTGGCTGGACAAAAGGACACAGAGGGTAATAGTAAACAGAGTCCACAGTGAAGAATAAGGGGTTACTGGTGGGGGACTCACAGGGTTCAGTACTGGGTCCAGTCCTTTTTAATGTTGTTATAAGTGACATTACAGAGTGACTGGAAGGAAGAGTATATTTCTTTGCAGATGACACAAAGATCTGCAGCAGGGTTGATACACAAGGCAGGGTGGAAAGGATTAGAAGGGACTTGGCAAGGCTGGGGGAATGGTCAAATGTATGACAGCTTAGATTCAATGCAAAGAAATGAAAAGTAATTCACCCAGGAAACAAAAACCCAGGGGAAGAGTACACAATGGGGGTTGAGATACTGACAACAACAAAAACGGAAAGGGACCTGGGGGTAGTTATATCAGCTGACTTAAAGATGGGCAAGCAATGTGAGAAGGAAGTAAAGAGGGCTGGGGGTCACTGGGATACATAGGGAGAGGCATCACCAGTAGAAAACAGGAACTTGTTATCCCTCTGTACATACAGTTGATGAGACCAGATCTGGAGTACTGCATGCAGTTCTGGAGATTCCATCTCTGCTAAGACATAGATAGCGTGGAGGCTGTCCAAAGGAGGGCAACCAAGATGGTGCAGGGATAGTGCACCAGAAGACATATGAAGAAAGGCTAAAGGAGCTTAATATGTATAGCCTTAAGAAAAGGATGGAGAAGGAGGATATGATAGAAACTTTCAGGGACCTCAAGGGAATCAACAAAGTCCAAGAGGGCAGCATCTTTCAGAAAAAGAGATGTGCAAGAACAAGGGGGCACAATTTGGAGATAGAGGTGGGAAAGTTCAGAGGTAATGTGAGGAAGTATTTTTTATGGAGAGGGATGTAGATGCATGGAACAGCCTTCCTGTTGAGGTTGTGGAGTCAAAAACAGTGGGGAATTTCAAGAATGCATGGGACAGACATAAGGTAATTCTAGTGGGAGGTAGGAGGAAGTAAGCTGTTGGTTAACTAGGATCTGCAACGTATCCATTAGGTAGGGAAATGAGTAGACTAGGTGCGCCAAGTGGTCCTTATCTGCCATCAAATTTTATGTTTCTATGTTACTATGTTTACTTGGTTTAGTAGGTTTAGTATGGAAAAAGAGGAGGCCAAAGCCCATCAATATTTTTCCTCCATACAATGTGGGCTAATAAGAATAAGTGTGAGTCATATTAAGCCAACTATCAAGGTAATTCTTGAAGGTGTCGAAGTTTCTAATATCAGCTTATTCTTGTGGCAATAAGTTCCAGAGTCTTGCTGCAAGCATTGTCATATAGTTATTTCTTTTATTTGTGTTTGCCTTTTTATGTATAATCTGCTTGTTATGTTACCTAAAATTTCTATTTTTGTTAGTGATGGAGAGACCACACTGTGTTAGCAACTCTGGTGATTGTAGGACTTTATAGAGGAACAAGATGTCCACCCTGTATCTTCTAGTTTGGAGAGTTTGGAGGCCGGTTGCCTGTAATCTCTCAGGGTATGTTTTGTTGATCAGACCAGAAACCATCTTTGTAGCCCTTCTCTGGACTCGCTCCAATTTAGCAATGTCACCGGCTAGGTAGGTGTTCCAGAATGTGGACCCGTAATCCAGGTGGGGTCTTATGTAAGATCTGTATAAAGGGATGAGGCACTGTTTGGTTCTGGTAACAAAGGAGTGTTTAATTTGGATCAGAAGGGAGTGTGCTACTCTAGTAACTTTCAAACAATGATTGTGTGATGAGAGTTTATTATTAATGAGTATTCCCTTATCTTGTTCTGTATATCAATGATTTTAATGGAATATTGTTGATTTTGTATTTATTTTTTTGATTTTTCATACCAAAATGGAGGACAATGCATTTGTCGATATTGAATTCCATGTGATTTGTCAATGCCCACCTTTCAATAACACCTAAGTCAGAAATTAAGCTTTTTAGGTTAACAGCTGAATCTATGTGGCCACCAAGTTTTGAGCCATCAGCAAATTTGGATAACCAGTTTTGCAATGAGATTTTCATATCACAAAAGTATAGATTAAATAATACAAGTCCAGGGATGGAGCTCTGGGGCACTCCGCTGCTCAGTAAACATTGATTTGACAGGGAGTTACTAATGTTCACCCTCTGCGTTCTGTTGGACAACCAATTTTTTTTACCCAGTTTGTAAGACAGAATGAAAAACCAAAGGACTCCAGTTTAGAGACCATTTTTTTATGCAGTACTTTGTCAAATGCTTTACTGAAGTCCAAAAGAATAACATCAGATGTAGTAATGTTATTTAAGTCCAAGTGTATGTTATTGTAGAAGGTCTCTAGATTAGTAGTACATGCATGCCCTGTTTTGAAACCATGCTGTGATTTGTCAACCAGATTAAGCTTTTCCCTTTCAATGAATACATTGATAATCTTCTCCATATTTTTACTGACAATGTTCACTAGTAACTTTAGCAATTTTAAATATTTTGACTCAAATTTCAACATGTACATTTTTTTACACCACCTCATGAATGTGATAACTGCTATTTTAAAACTCCTTGCCAAAATGTGTTTCTGCACCTGTGGCATGGAATGACATTGTGGTGGAGCAGAATGACATTTCAGTAGGGAATTGAAAATTCTCAGCATGGCATTCATCAGGTAGGGTAATAACAAGACTGTGCTGACAGTTTGGTTGCTGTTTTGGCTGAAATGCAGGCACAGGGCCCTCTAGGTCTTGTGCTCCCACAGGCAAATGAGGATTAGATTATACTATCTGAAGAAGTAAGGAAATCTTTTGCAAAAAAACTGCATTGATGCACCAGTTAGGGTAACTTAATGCCACAAAGGAAGGGAAATGTGGTGTGTGGTGTTAGGGTTTCCCACCCTAATGACCTCCAACCCCCCCAAGCAGCAAAAGGAAAAAAACAATAGAGTTTTGAGTCTCAAGAGTCTTAGTGAATCAGTGGTGGGGTCTTCCTTGGGGTTGTCACCCATAATGCTAACCCCTCAGGCCCTGTGTGAAGAAATGAGATCATGTGCGATGATGTTTGCTCATGGAATGGGGTAGGCATTAGGGTTGATAACCCTGCAAGAGACTCCACCACTGATTTGCCAAGAGTCCGGAGACCCAAAACTCTATTTTTTTCCTTTTTCTGCTTGGGAGAGTGGGGGGAGCATTAAGGTGTGAAACCCTTATGCCACATTTCCCTACTTTTGTACCATTAAGTTACCCTAACTAGTGCATTAATGCAGTTTTTTTGCACAGAAAAAAAAAAAATATATATATATAGCTAGCGACACGGTAGTCAAGGCAAGGCAAGGCACATTTTATTTAAGAGATGCCCATCCTGGATGCTCTGGGCACCGAACATTTAAAAGATAAATACCTTACAGTATAAAACAAAATACATAACAGTATCTCAAACACAACATCAACAAAAATAAAGTTTATATAAACACTAACCTAAGCAGGAACAGCAAGTACCTAAAGAATCAGGGCTAACCTAGACATAGGTTCTAAAAAGCAAGGACTCTAAAGCACAGTCTGGGAAGGCTTGATTGTACAAGAAGGCCTTGAGGCAGGCTTTAAATGCCTCCACAGAAGGGGCCTCCCTAACTGCTGGAGCAAGCGAATTCCACAGGGTGGGAGCGATGACACTAAATACTCTGTTGTCTGCTGTTTTTAATCTCATCCTGGAAACCACAAGAAGACCCCTAAAGGAGGAGTGGAGGGGTCGGGCCGAAACAACAGGAATGAGAAGGTCCTTCAGGTAACCAGGGCCCAGTCCATGTAGGTCCTTAAAGGTGAGTAAACCCACTTTAAAGAGGACCCTCCACCTAACTGGTAGTCAGAGCAGTTGATGCAGCACCGGAGTGCAATGACAGTACTTAGACTGTCCTGTCAACAACCTCGCAGTGGCATTCTGCACCAGCTGCAGTCAGCGCAGGGTACCCCCAGAGACCTGACATAGAGTGCATCACAGTAGTCCAGCCTGGATGTCACAAAGGCATGTACCAAGGTGGGGAGGTCCTGTGGTGGAACTAGGGGCTTTATCCTGGCAATGTTCCACAGATGATAAAAACTAGTATGGACAGTGGAAGACACTTGGAATTCAAGTGTCAATCTACTGTCCAGAATAATGCCCAGATCCCACACTCAAGAGGAGGCCTTCAATGGTACAGAGCCAAGAAAAAGCCCTGTCTCTGCACCAGAGGCCAACCTATTACACCCTCTGTTCAACTCCACCACTAGTACCTCTGTCTTATCGAGGTTCAGCCGCAACCTGCTGGAGGTCATCCAGTCACTGATTTCAATGAGGCAGCTATTAAGAACTTCCACTGCACAAGATGATCTGGGGCAAAGGAAAAATACAGCTAGATATCATCGGCAAGGTTTTACCATGCTGCAGTGACAGCGGCTATGGAGACGTCCCCGACAGTGACAGCTGCATTGCCGAGTGTCGGCAATGCAGTGTTGGGGATGCCTTCATGTTTTCATTGGGGGACTGCACCCCATAAAAGCCCCCATGTGGGGGCTCCACCCCCCACACCCACTGGTCTCTAGGATTCTAACTCCAAGTCAGATTTGGACCGGGGGTTGGGAACACCCAGCAAGGCTGTCCTGATTACTACATGGACCACCACAGCGACGGGAAGATGTTGCCCGATTTCTGGTGCTGTGGTGGTCTATGTGGTTGGGGATTTGCTGTGGTGACGATATATGCATCTGCATAACAATGAAAATCCAGACTATACTTCCTAATGAGCTCTCCCAGGAACAACATATACACATCAAACAGCATTGGTGACAAGACTGAACCCTGGGGAACCCTGCATAACAGGTGGCCTGGAGAAGAAGAGAAATTCCCCATCACTACCCTCTGCCTCCTGTTAAATAGAAAAGACTCAAATCAGCAGATGACAGTGCTGACAAGTCTGCAGAATTCCCTTAGATGGTCAACTAACACTCGATGGTCCACCATGTCAAACGCTGAAGAGAGATCAAGGAGAACAAGAATTGTCCCTTCCCCTTGATCTCTAGCCCTAAGGAGGTCATTATGCACCCAAACCAGTGCAGTTTCTGTGCTATGCCTTGCACAAAACCCAGACTGGAGCAGCTTGTATAGATCATAGGCCACAAGATGCTCCTCAAGCTGAAGTGCCACCCTTTTCTTCACAATCTTACCCAAGAATGGAAGATTTGAGATAGGACAGTAATTTGCCTTGATCTCAGGGTCCAACAATGTTTTTTCAAAAGGGGTCTCACCAATGCCTCCTTCAAGACATCAAGAAAGACCCTCTCTGACAAGGAACACTGAATAATCAAGGCAAACACTGGGCCAACGGAGTCAACACATCTCATTAAGAAACAAGTTGGCACCGGGTCCAATTCGCAAAAGGTGTGCCGAAGCTTGGTAACAATCTCAATGACCTCTGCCACCTCCACCGGTCTAATCTCACCCCGACCAGGTGAAGAGCTCTCTGGGCACCCATGGTGACCACTGTTGGCCAAACTCTGACCCACTGGTGGAACCCCCTGCCTGATGGCAGACACCCTGTCCAAGAAGAACAGAGCAAATTCTTCACACAATGCATTAGTAAAGGCTACCTTTGGATGTAGATAGAAAGGATGGAGAAACCTGTCCACAGTCCAAAAGAGCATAGTTGGTTAGTTCCTCCCAGTAGCAATCTCCCCTGGACAGGAATTCTGCCTTCTTATGGTTGATTGCTCCCTGGTATGCACCGTCATGCACACGCAGGGCCAGTTTATCCACCTCCAGGCCGGACTTCTGCCAGCAACGCTCTAATCTCTGACCCAAGGTCTTCATCCCCTTGAGCTCACGATCATACCAAGGGGACCTCAAGTGAAAGGATCTGGGTCATACATGGACTGGTGCGAAAGAGTCAAGCGCACCAGTAAGCACCTTGTTATAGGCATCCACTGCCATGCACACAACCCCAATGCATGCACTATCCACACTAGATAGGTCAGCCACTGCCAGAAAACCCTCAAGGGTCAAACCCCTCAAAGGGCGATAGGTGACCATCTCTGCAGGGGGAGGGCTACAGGAGTGGCCCCAAAAACAAGAACTTCACTGTTTAATGATCGGACCAAATGACCCTATCAGTCCTGAGACTATTAATCCCAATTCCCAGTGAGAACACCAGATCCAACATGTGGCCACCCAGATGAGTTACGGAGAAAACACCCTGCACAAAGCCCAAGGAAGACATTGTCTGGAGGAAGTTGGAACCAAGCCAAGAGGATTAATCATTGGCCCAGACGTTGAAGTACCCCAGCACTAAACATCTGGGGGCCTCCAATGTCTCCCCGACCACGAAATCGGCCACCTCCTGCAGAAAGTCCCCCACAGCCCCAGAGAGGCAATAAATCGAAAGAATCAGTTAACCTGAGCCTGGACTCCCATGAATGGCCACACATTCAATTGAATGTGGTGCTCTGACTGGGTGCATGGCGAAGCCTAGTACGGATCTAAAACAGATAGTTACCCCCCCACCCCTGTATTCCACTCTGGGGCAGTGCACCATGGTATATCTGGTAGTGCCACTATAGTTAGGGTTGAGTGGCCACTTCAATGTATAACTTCACATTTTGCACCATAAAAACTTTGCCACCATACAATGGATTTGCCTGAAATTTTGCCTGTATGGTGTGATACCATGGATCTCTGTATCTAGCAAGTTTTGTTATGGTCAGATGTACAGTTGCAGAGCTACAGAATGCCAAAAAATACAAAAAAATGACTTTTTGCACATTTCTTTGCTCATACCCAGAGCCCATATGTTTTGTCCATTAGGTCAAAGAATTTCTGGGAATTTGCAGCCTTGATCACCGATGTATCTTTAGAAGATTTGGTGAACAAATATTAAAGCATTCAAAAGTTATTCAAAAAAACAAATTCACCATTATAGTCAATGGTAAAAGTTAGCAAAACTCACAAAACATTCATGAGAAGCAGTTTTTACTGTCACAAATGGCCCTTTTACTTTCATGTGTTGGCCATCTTGTTCACAGTTAGTGACACAAAAAAATGCCTGACATTTAAAATTGGGACCCTGTAGGTAAACACTGATTGTTGTGTTTACCTAGTCAAGTCCTGAGGATGCTAGCCAAATCTTTTTGGGTGGTTAACCCCCCCCCCCCAGAAATACATTTTAAAGTTTTTTGGAAAATATTTTACAAAATACTTTCACAAATGCAAAGTTTAGTGATTTTATTTGCAAAACTTTCGTGATTTGCGAAAGTATTTTGCAAAAGTATGTCAAAATAACTACATTTTTGCCAGCCTCCTACAACCAAACAGTTGGGTCTTTTGGCCTGAAATTTGCAGGGTTGCACTCCCTGGTCCCACAAAAGTGCCTTTTGTGGTTTAGTGCCAAAACATTCAAGGGGCCCAAAGTTACAGTGTTTTGAAGTTGAGCAATTTCCCATAGGATAACATTGCGGCACTCATCATGCCTTTCATAGCCTGCATCTCGAAAACAAAGCGAGATACAGAGTTTCCGCTACTGGCAGTGTATCTTCTATGGTTACAGAGAGTTCGGCAAAAAACATGTTCCAAGGGTTCAAAGGGTGACTTTCCAGTGCTTTCTGGTGCCCGTAACTCATAAATAATGTAAGATACGAGTTCAGTCATTTATTGTCATGAGAAGTGCTGGTTGTCATGAACTCAGGGACATTTGAATTTTTTTGGTAGCTCCTATGGTTCTTGAGATATCAGCAAGTTTGTGTCACAAGGGTTCCTTGCCCCATATTACTGTTGTAATGCTCTGTTGTGAAGTGTGAGTCAGAACACAGGGCCCAGAGTGCCCACAATCAAACATATGTATCTCATTTTGCAAAAAATGGACAATGTGAAGGGAGTGCAGGGCGCAGAGGGCCCGCACTCCCACTATCACATACCATTTAACACTTACATCAAACTTTCTCAAAAAGAAGGGACATTCATTGAAATAAAGTCTGTTAGTGTATCAATTAGGGTTGCTTCCACAGCGGCAAAAGTGTGGAAATTTGGCGTTAGGGTTACCACCCCTCCACTCCACCACCACCAGACACCACTAGGCATTGGGGTGTGCATTGGAGTAATCATGCCTAACTCTCACCCCGTTCTCCTGAACTGCACCACCACAGATTCTTTACACATGGAATGGGGTGAGAGGCATGACCACTCCAATGCACACCCCAATGGTGGTGGTGTCTGGAGGGTGGGGTGGTGGGGTGGAGGGGTGGTAACCCTAATATCAAATGTTCACACTTTTGTCACTGTGGAAGCAACCCTAACTGATGCATTAACAGAGTTTTTTACAATGAACAAATATATATATATATATATATATATATATATATATATATATATATCGAGAGAGAGATGTTTTCACTGCAAAAAGCAACATTAGTATGGCCTACAGGGATGAAGAATACAAAGTACACAAAGTAGGAAAATGAAGAAAACATTAGGGTTTTGAGTCTCCAGAATCTTGGGGAATCAGTTGTGGGGTGTTCTTTGGTTGTCAACCCTAATGCCCCCCCCCTCTCCCAGCCCATAGGCTCCTGTCTGAAGTACAAGGTGCAGTTCCAACACACTCTTTGGAGGTAGAGAAGTATTGCTCACCACACGTTGCTAACAAAAATAAGTCATAGCTTTCAAGAAACACAACAGGCAGTGGCTCTAAAATGTCTCTTATTTCAATCACAAGCTTTTTCAAAGGTGCATCTAGCAAGGTAATATTAGCAGAAACCCAGAACACAACTGCCATAGTGGAAATGCTCAGCACTCCTTCAAGAACTGCTCACCACATTTTTTAAATCCACCAGTGCTTTGGTATACCAAATTTTTACTCCCTGTTTTCACCTGCAGATGGTTGCATTTCTGAGCATTACAGCTTGACTCATGTGACTATTGACATTTCAACATCGCAACAATATCTTTCTCAGAGTATGGGGTTAAGAACACATAAGTTAAAGAGATAGTGCCCAAAAATTACAATAGTGCTTTACAGTATCAGTGAAAAAAAGAATTACATGCAATAATATCAATGTGCTTGAAGTGTAGAAAGTTCTCAGTCAAACATGCTAAAGTGCAATAGTGCCACCTATAAACAGGAATGTGAATAAAAAAAATACTTAATAAAATAAATATCCATTCTGTAAATATTTGTACAAATAAATGTACAGATAATCAGAATAAATGCATAGGTACAGTATATTGTCATTTAGTCCAAAAGGTGTCATAGATTCCAATGTTGTAATCCAGAAAGCCAGAAAGCAGTATGCCGTAACTGTTTCCTTGTAGACTCTTATGTTTCACCCTTAAAATTGTAAAAAACACTGAGGGGTATCTAACTTCTTTAAAATTCTTAGGAACATGCCATGCAGTGGATGAAAGCAGTTAGTGTAAACATTTGATATACAGTACCACAATGTGGACCATGTTAGTAAGTGCCATTTGCCTGGGTTTCCTGAGCAAGCAATTTGGATTATGCTGCTGTCTGTTGGCACAGAACAAAAAAACATGGTGGATTTCAAAAATGTGGTAAGCTGTTCTATAGTGGCTGTGATTTTAAGCCATAACTTTCTTCACATGGGGCTCACAGGTGGAAGGAAACCAATCGTGTCTGACCTGGCTCGCTCAGAGTAGGGGATGGGCATTAGGGTTGACAACCCCAAATAACACCCCACCACAGATTCACCAAGACCCTGGAGACCCCAAATCGTAATGTTTCTTCATTCCCCTACTTTGTCTTCTTGAATCCTAATGTCTGTATTATGTCGTTTTTTTCAATGAATTTCCCTTCATTTTGTGATAGTGAAATTGTAGCCTCATTCAAGCAGATCTCTTATAGAGATCTACATGAAATGGAACATACAGAATAGTGGAGCAATTTATAGCCCTGCTTCAACAACCAACTGACAAAATAGAACAAACATAAAATAAATCATTCAATAGAAACACAGGAACATTGCACAAATGATGGCGGAGGGAGACCAAGGGTCCATCTAGTCTGCCTATGAGCTACTGAGATCTACCAGATCCCAGGATCTTGTCCCACTTCTACATTATGCCCCCTACTGCTCCGATGGCTTTTATTCTCATGTTAGCTCTATCCCACCCCAGCCTGAATCATGTCATGGTCTTTAATTCCACCACCTCAGCTGGCAACCTATTCCATGGTTCCAAGATCTTTCTGTAAAATAGTGCTTCCTAATCTCCCTCCAGAACCCCCCCAACTTTAAATCGTGACCTCCAGTGTTGGCATCAGTAACTCTGTTGAATAGATCAGAGGAGGGAACCTTATTCATACCTCTCAGGACTTTATATTTTAAATTATATCCCCTCTCTCCCTTCTAGTTTCCAGAGAGAACATATTCAACGCTTTTAGACGCCCCTCACACAAGAGCACCTGGATCATCTTGGTTGCCCTTCTCTGGTGGCCCCCTCCAGCCTGTTTTTATCCTTCTCAGGATGTGGCTTCATAAATTGGACACAGTACTCCAGATGGGGCCTTACCAAGGATCTGAATAGTGGAAGTATCACCTCCCTGCTCCTGCTGTCAAATCCTCTCACTATGCACACTATCATTCTGTTAGCCTTGCTGTACTAGGTGTTGCATTATCTGCCTTCCTTCCCCATATTCTCACTACCCTCCTTACCGCCCATTAATATTTATAGTGTTGCAGCTTATTACAGTGTCACAAATCTGATTGCTCTACCTTTTTGATGTTTTTTGTAACCCTGTTGTAAAAATGTTTAAAATGTTGTATAACTTTGTGGAACCTTTGTAACTAAGTGTGTAGCTCAACGGTGTTAATCCAAGATGCAAATAAATAAATACAAACGTTCCCCTCCAATCCAACAGTGATGTCACTGATAAATATGTTGAAGAGGACTGGATCTAGCACTGACCCTTGAAGAAAGCCACTGGTCACTTTCCCTCCCTTGATAGTGACTCATTGACCAAAACTCTTTGAGTACCATTCTGAAGCCACTTTTCAGTTCAGCCGATCACTTTTTCATTGATGCCTGTGTGTTTCAGTTTATTAGCTAGTCTTCTGTGGGGAATGGTGTCAAAGGCTTTGCTGAAGTCCAGGCATAATACATCCACCACCCCACCCTGATCTACTGTTCTGGTATCCCAATCAAAGAACTCAGTCATATTGGTTTGGCATGCACACCTTGCTGTAAAGCCATACTGCCTGGGGTTGAGTTTTCAACTGTTAAGGTAATCTGCTATTCTTTCCTTTAGCAATGACTCCATAATTCCCCCCACTACAGAGGTCAGGTTGACTGGGCATTATTTTCCTGCCTCTTCCTTGCTTCCACTTTTGTGCAAGGGTACTACTATTGTCCTTTTCCAGTCTTGTGGTACTTTGCAGCTATCCAGTGAATTATTGAATAGCTCAGCTAGAGGTGCAGTAGTTTCTTCCCTAAGCTCTTTTAGTACTATAGGGTGGATGCCATCTGGACCCATGGCTTTATCCACCCTAAGTTCACCTAGCTCTTCTAGGACCCTCTCCCTTGTGGATGGGCTTGAGTCTTCCCCTCTACAAATTTGTATAGTGTTGAATTGTAGTTTTGTTTATATAGATTGATATAGGTTGTGATTTGGGTTTTAAGTATTTGTTAGTTGTTGTATTATAGTATTTAGTTTAAATTTATTATGGCTGGTGTAACTAGTCTAAGTGCTGTAGTATTGTGTTAGTGGAGTTCAATATTAGTATGTTGTGTGGTATGTAGTGATGTAGTTTCATTATGTAATTGTGAAGTTACTTGTGAAAGGGGTAGTCTTAATGACTTTACAATGTCTAATCTGTTGCTTGAGCAGACTCAAGAGTTGAGCATGGCTAGTTTGCTAACTAATGAGAAAAGGTCACTATGTTGATAGGCCGCTCTTTAAATATTATGGTGCCTTTCTCAGTAAAGAGGATATTTTTTAGTTTACATACATAGAGGTTCACGGCAGATATCGGCCACAAGGCCCATCCAGTCTGCCCAATTCTTTTTTCTACCTTATAAATGTGCCATTGGCCTTTGCTCTGTCAGTGGCCTATCTATTCATACTCATCTGTATTGCTCCCTTAGGCCTATCCCATACCTGTTTGAAGCCCTGCACTGTACTCATAGCCACTACTTCCTGAGGTAGATCATTCCATGCATCTGCCACTCTTTCTGTGAAAAAGAATTTCCTCACATGCCCCCTTAATCGGCCTCCTTCTAATCTCATGCTGTGTCCTCTTGTCCTGCAATTTTTCTTATATTTAAACATGTTAGACTCTTTCACCTTGTTAATGCCTTTAAGGTGTTTGAATGTTTAGATCATATCACCTCTCTCCCTCCTTTGCTCAAGGGTATACATATTGAGCTCCGTTACTCTGTCCTCATATGTCTTATGATGCAGTTCCTGCACCATTTTGGTCACCCTTCTCTGGACTGCCTCAATTTGGTTAATTTTCTTGTGGAGGTGTGGCCTCCAGTACTGCACACAGTACTCCAGATGGGACCTAACCAGTGTCTTGTAAATAGGGATTATCACCTCCTTCTTATGACTTGTGATATCCCTACTAATACACCCTAACATCCCCCTAGCCTTACCTACTGCTTTAGAGGTCTACTTGGATGATTTCAGGTCATCTGTGATGATGATCCCCAAGCTTCTTTCTTCCTTTGTGACTGCCAACAACTCCCCTCCCAGCCTATAGGTGGCTTCAGGGTTTCTCTTCCCTATGTGCATGATCTTGCACTTCTTTGCATTAAATCCCAGTTGCCACACTTCTGGCTATTTTGCTAGTTTATCCAGATCTCTTCTCATTCTGCCCACCCCATCTGGATCATCTACTCTTTTGCAGATCTTGGTGACATCTGCTAACAGACAAGCCTTACCCTCTAGTCCATCTGCAATGTCACTAATGAAGATATTGAAGAGGACTGGCCCCAGAACTGATCCCTGAGGTACTCCACTTGTGATTTGCATCTCTTCTGACTGTATACCATTTACCACCACTCTCAGTTTTCTGCCCGTCAACCAGTTTGCCACCCTGTTGACCATCTTCTGACCCATCCTGAGCCTATCCTGCTTATTTATCAATCTTCTATGTGGAACAGTGTCGAAAGCTTTGCTGAAGTCAAGGTGGGCGACATCAACTGCTCCCCCTTGGTCCACCACTCTGGTTACCCAGTCAAAGAAATCTATGAAATTAGTTTGACAGGACCTTCCTTTTGTAAACCCATGTTGTCTTTGATCTTGTGCCATTATGGATTCCAGGTATTGCACTATTCTTTCCTTAAGGAGTGCCTCCATAATCTAGCCCACTACTGAGGTAAGACTGACTGATCTATAGTTCCCTGCCTCCTCCCTGCTACCACTCTTGTGGAGCGGGATCACATGAGCCCTTCTCCAGTCTCCTGGGACCTCTCCTGTGCTCAGAGACTCACTAAACAGTTCTGTTAATGGCTCTGCTAGTTCCACCCTTAGCTCCTTAAGTACCCTGGGATGTATGCCATCAGGTCCCATTGCCTTGTCCACCCTGAGCTTAGTGAGATCTTGTAGGACCCTTTCTTTTGTGAAGGGAGTAGTGCTCACCTCCATCCCTCCCTCCCTCTGTCCCGTGTCCATGGTGCTGAGCTGTGGGCCTTGCCCTACCTTCTCTTCAGTAAATACTGAGCAAAAGTATCTATTTAGGATAGATGCTTTTACAGGGTCCTCCTCCTCACATGTCCCCTTTTCTCCTTTGAGCTTAGCAATACCCCCTCTGGACTTTCTCCTTTCGCTAATGTATGTATAGAAAGTCTTGTCACCTTCTTTTACTGTTCGTGCTAGTGTTTCCTCAATTTTGGACTTTTCATGCAAAATTTGCCTATTTGAGTGTTTATTAGTACTGCTATCTGGGGATATAGGATGTAACCCTGAATCTCAGGGAGGTTTGCCTGACTTACCTGGGTTGCTTAGGCTGGATTGGTTTCAACTGCATGGACTCAAAATACTAAATATTAATACCAGGAGTTCATTGACTAAATTACCTAATGTGGAACTTCTTATGGCACATATCAACCTGACCTGGAAGTGGTTACAGAATCCTGGTTGAAACCCACTATACCAGATGGTTCATGTTTGTTGCCTGGTTACAGGCGGTTAAAAACTGATCGTAATGGTAGCAAATTGGGGGGGTGGAGGGTGGTGGTGTATTATCTTGATCATTTAGAGGTGTCTATTCATTTGTCTAGTGCAACTCTGGATGTTACCAGTGATTGGTTACTATCGGATGTACTGCTGGGTGGGATTAAACATGTATTAGTGGGTGTTTTATATGATCCACCCAAAGTTGGTTTGCTAGGGTTGCAAGAATTTTTGGATAGGGCCTCTCCATTTTTTGGCAAGTCTGATTTCATTATGATGGGTGATATCAACTTGAATTGGTTAAAGGTTGATAGGGCTATGGAATGTTTACTGGGATCTTAAAGTTTGTCACAATGTTTGGTCGATCCAACTAGGTTGAAGACTGATTCCTTGAACCACACTCTTTTAGATTGGGCTGTTACAAATAATCATAGGTATCATAGGTAGTTACTGAGCAGAGAAGACTTTCGTCCATTGCACTCGCTGAGGCCCTAGTTATGGTAACTCCCAATTTTGTTTGTAACACAGTATTTATCCAGTTCCCTCATAAACTCGAGCATGTTCTTACTTACAACCACCTCTTCAGGCAAGTTGTTCCAGACTGGAATTACCCTAACACTAAACCAATGTCTTCTTTTTATTGTCTTAAAATGTTGCCCCTTCAACTGTAATGTGTACGTCCTAGTGTTATAATGTTGATACCTAAGTGTAAGTCCCAGTTTCCCCATTAAGTTGGTGTCTTTAAGCAATCTATACACCATACACAGGTCTCCTCTCCGTCGCCAATACTCCAGTGTGTACATCCCCAGATCCTCCAGTCTGTCTTCATAATCTCTGTCCCTAACATCTGCCACCAACCTTGTTGCCCTTCTCTGAACCCTCTCCAATCTCTTGTCATCTGTCCTATACCCTGGTGATCAAAACTGGGCACAATACTCCAATTGCGGTCTCACCAGCGAACCGTAAAGAGGCACAATCAGCTCCCTCTTCCTACTCTTCATATGTTTCTTGATATTATTAAGTATACCACTAGCAGTCCTTATCATTTGGCTATAGTGTTGATGGAACTTGAGATCATTAGTCACTTTAATGCCCAGATCTCTTTCTTCAGTGACCTTTCCCAACTTATGTCCAGTTAGAACATAATCTGTTTTGTTGTTATTTTTCCCAAAGTGCATAACCACACATTTATTAGTGTTAAAGGATAACTTATAATCCCTCACCCAACTTTCCATCTTAGATAAAGCATCCTGGTGAAACTGAATTTTGTTTCCTGTGCTGGAGTATTAGGGGATTCTGTGAGTGACCATCAGGTCACTTTCAGTGTCCTAAATTTCAGATGTTGAAGGATTCCTTCTAGGATATGTAATGTTTGTAATTTTAAAACATGAGTTTCCTTAATGAGTTAATGAGTTTGGATTGGTCTCATGTAGATGTTATACCTGACCCCGATTGTGCTCTTGATTGTTTTGCCAGCAACATTTAGCAGTTCAAAATAAAGTATTTCCATTACGGGTAATGTGCATGAGGGGGGTATTGTATCATTGGTTTTCCAATGATTTAAAACAGTGTATCAAACAAAAGAAAGATGCTTGGCTTACTTATAAAAAAATTTCTTACACGGATAATTTATTGGCTTATAGGGCAGCTAGGAATTTATTGTGTTGAAAGGTAAGACAGGCAAAGGTTGACTTTTTTAAGTCTAAATTGGAGGATGCATCACAGGACTCCAAGAAATTTGGGGTTACTGTGAACCATTTACTTTATTTCTAAATCAAAATCATCCTTTTCCTGTCTTCAATATTCTCAACACACATTAACAGATCGTTTGAGATGACAAATGTTTTGAATCAGTGTTTCTCTGATGTTTTGGGATTAATATCTGTTTTTTCTGTTTTGATGCAATATATAGTTCAGGCTGAGTGTTCTTCTGATGGTTTTATTGGACAGATGAGTAATAGCTGTACATCAGAGGTTTTATTTTGATGGGTAACTTCTTTTGAAGGGTTAAAACTGTTGAAGTCTCTACCTGATATCTTTGGATATTGTGAATTGGGGCTTGATGCTAGATTTATTACGCTTGTTTCTCCCTATATTGTGGAACCTCTTTGTAAAGTATTTAATTTGTGTATCTCCACTAATGGGTTTCCTTCTACTTGGATGCTGGCCTATGTTGTGCCCATCCCAAAAAAGGCTAATGCTGTTGGCCCTGATGATTACCATCCTAGTTCAATATTGAATCATTTGAGCAACATTTTTGAAAAGCTGTTGGTTAATCAGTTTAATGATTTTTTGGAATGTGGCAGTGTCCTCTGCGCCGAGCAGCATGGGTTTTGTCATGGCCGTAGTACTGGCACAGCCCTGGTCAGGTTCACGGACATTGTAGTAGGGGCCTATTAACAGGAGTGGTGTACGTGAACCTGTCTAGGGCATTTGATTCAACTGACCTTTTTTTACTTTATGAGAAGCTATCTGCTTTGATTTAGCCAGTTCTGCAGTTGCTTTGATTGGGGATTTTTTGCTTGATTGTTCAGAATATGTCTCAGTTTGGGCTGTTTCCTCTTATATACGATGCTACTGTGTGTGGAGTTCCACAGGGGTCCATTTTGGACCCCATATTATTTTCATTCTTTATTAATCAGGTTACATTAATATTCCAGGGGTGTAAATGCTTGTTGTATGCTGATTATCTGATTCTGTATTGTTAGAATCAGTCTGTTGAACTTATAAAGTTAACCCTGGATGCTGACTTTTTGAGGTTATATCAGTGGATGTTTTCTAATAAGATGGTCTTGAAATCACATAAGACCAAAGTAATATTATTTGGTGATTCTGTTCATTTGAGCGTTAACCCAAGTTTATATATACATGATAATCAAGGCATTTTGACTGATCAGGTGTTTGAATTTAAATACCTAGGTGTATTATTGGATCCTTCTTTAATCAGTTAAGAAAAAAGTCCACTTTAAGTTAGGTTTGCTTTACATGTTCAAAATGAATTTGTCTATGGAATCTCAGAAGAAACTTGCTTTGGATTTACTTATGCCTCACTTGGATTATGTCTCTTCCTTGAATGTGAATCTAGGTGCTAGGGAGAGGCAAATTTTAGGTATTGTTTATAATAACATATGCTGTTTTGTATTGGATGTACCAATTTTTATGCACCACTGTTTGTTGTAATCCTCTTTGAATTGGCTATCCCCTAAGTTAAGTTTTATGTATGCTTTAGGTAATTTGGTTCACCAGGTTGTTTATTCTGATGGGTTTCTTCCTCTTTCTGATTTGGTTTGGAAATGGGAAATGAGACCCTTATTAAGGTCAGCTGAGGGCATTATGCTTGAGGGTTATTCTGTGAAGAATAATTATGGCTTTTGCTCTTTTTCTTGATAATCCCGTAAAATTTTAAATAAGCTACCCATATTGTTACATATATTGAAATCCCATTCTACTTTTAAAATTAGATTTAAAAAGTATTTGTTGTCTTTGATGAATTGTACTTGTTCATGAACTGTATTTGTTCATTTATTTTGTTAAGTTGTGTTGTATGTTATTTGTTTTTATGTATGTGTTGTATTGTAATTTTGTTATTTGTCCGGGTTGGACCGGAAAAAGGGCTTTGACCTAGTTACCCTAACCTGGTTAACAAATAAAATGAAATGAATGAAATGAAATGAAATATGCTCTGTTTCACATAGTGGATGTCCTTTATTACAGTCTTCAATTGTGAAGATTGAGCAGACGAATTTGTTTAGCAGTTCTGCTTTGTCTTCGTCTTTCTCTAATCTCTCCTTCTGTAACTGAATTCTGACATAGCTACTGTCAGACCACATCCTGTATTACTATAGAGCACTATATAATAGTAATACTGGACATATGTGGGGCAGATGATGGTCATACGGCCAGGGAGATGAGCATGGTCGGGGGGCAAGGGGCTACCTTTGCTGTGGCAGGAGTGTCAGACACTGTTGAAAATAGCTGTGGATTGGGTGAGTCAGGGAGGAGGACCAACAGATTCCAAAGAAACAATTTAGCTTAGCAGTAGCAGACTGAGTAAGGGAAGGGGAACCACTCAATGAAAGAGAGACTTTAATTAGCTCAGCAGTTAGGTACTGCTTGACTTGGGGGAACCTATGCTGTCCTAGCCAATGGCTTTGACAGTACCCCAGCCAACCACAGGCTGCAGTATGGCAGTAAAAGAAATAATTAAAATGCATTTTAAAAGGATTTATTCAGACCCAGAATGGTGGGTTTCTGGCAAATACAGTGACATGTCAGTCCAGGTGCTAGTTTTCTGGCCTCTGGATCAGCATGCTGCTGTAGGTGATGGTGAGTAACGGTGCTGGATTTTGCTCTGAACCCTTTTTCACTCCACAGGACACTTTTATTTTTAATTTTTTTTAATATTTTAGAATTGTTATTCTTAGAGGTAGCCCTAGAAATTCAGTCCATATCCACTACTGCCCTGACACCTCTCCACCTGAGGCAAGGACTCTGCAAATATTCCTGAAGCTTCACCTCCAAAGTGAGTATAACTTCCCAGAATCCAATGTGGTGCTGGTGATGTTGGGGTGGTGGGGGGGCAGCAGGGTGACCGGAGTTGGGACAGCACAACTGGGGAGCATGGATGCCATCCACCCCAGCCATCGCCATTATAATCTCTACTTTGTTAATCCCTTCCTTCATTAATGGGCTAAACCATGAAAGGATGAAGGACTGAGGTCACGTCACCTCCTATAATGTTGGATGTCTTCTTGACACCTGTCCATGAGGCACTGTTAAAGCTGGGAAGGCAAGGTCCTCCCACATAATCTGAGGGTGCTACCTTCACCATGCCCTGAGACTCCTCTGGCCCATGGCTAAAAGTTGGGATTATGTTTATAATCCAGGTCTCAAGATTCACTCCACCTAGCCCATCCTCTGGACACTCTCTTAAAAGACATTAAGTGATCCCCATCGAGTAAGTCAGGTGTGACAATTTCTAGTCACACAATGCTAAATATGGGTATGGTGAAATCCAACCTGCCAGACTCTGGAACAAAATGGTAAACCCCAAACTGGCCAGTGTGACTGAAACACCAGGATGGGGTGCAACTTGCACTGTCAGGCTGGTCTGGATTTTGCCTAGGGGTTAATGGAGGGTGATAGACCTTTCAAAGTCTTTTAAAGGAGCTTGACCCTGAATCAGCCCCATCCCTTTTAACCATCAACCCTGTACCATCTACACCCTTCTAGCACACAGATTACTCTTCGACTCACAACAGACAGCCTCCAGGTACCTGGACCACCATTCCAGCCACTGGGTCAGCCTATAATTCCCAGCCAACCACTCTCCCATCAGCTGGGACAAACTTTCAGCCATCGGACCAACCTGCAGTCAACTACCCTTTCAACTCCCTGACCAGCCTCCCACCCTAGCTGTCCTTCCTCCCAGCAATTGGACCACTATTACTGCCCCAGACCAGCTCCTGCTGCTCAGCCAACCAGCCTCCCTGCCTTTGGACCTCCTTTCCAGGCCCTGGATCAGCATTTCCTCCTCCACCTGAACAGCCTTATAGCAGTAGGATCACCCTGCCAGCAACAGGACCAGCATCCCATCTTAGTAAATCTGCCTTCAATCATTTGGAGCACTCTTCTGGGCCCTGGACCACCCTGCAACCCCTAGCAGACCACCTTTCCAGCACCTAGGCCATCATTCCAGCCCCTGGTCCAGTCTACGATTTCCAGTCACCACCTCCAAGCAGCTGGATCCCCCTTTCATAGAAACATAGAATTTGACAGCAGATAAGGACCGCTTGGCTCTCCCAGTCTGCCCATTTCCCTATCTAATGGATAAGCTGCAGATCCTAGTTAACCAGCATCCTACGTCTTCCTGCCCCCACCCACTAGAATTGCCTTATGACTGTCCAATGCATGCTTGAATTCCACCACTGTTTTTGACTCCACAACCTCCTCTGGAAGGCTGTTCCATGCATCCAACCCTCTGTGAAAAATACTTCCTTAAATTACCTCTGAGCTGCCCCCATCTTCAAATTGTGCCCTTGTTCTTGCACATCTCTTTTTGAAAGATGCTACCCTCTTGGACTTTGTTGATTCCCTTTAGGTACTTGAAAGTTTCTATCATGGCCCCCTCTCCCTCCTTTCCTCAAGGCTATACATTTTAAGCTCCTTAAGTCTCTCTTCATATGTCTTCTGGTGCAGACCCTGCACCATTTTAGTTGCCCTCCTCTGGGCAGCTTCCATCCTGTCTATGTCTTTGTGGAGACTGAGTCTCTAGAACTGCATGCAGTACTCCAGATGGGGTCTGACCAGCTGTCTGTACAGAGGGATAATAACTTCCTGTTTTCTACTGGTGATGCCTCTCCCTATGCATCCCAGTATCCCCCAGCCCTCCTTGCTGCCCTTTCACATTGCTTGCCCACCTTTAGGTCATCTGATATGACTACCCCTAGGTCCCTTTCCATTATTGTTGTTGTTAGTATCTCACCCCCCCCATTGTGTAATCTTCTCCTAGGTTTTATTTCCCATGTACATTACCTTGCACTTCTTAGCATTGAATCTAAGCTGCCATACATTTGACCATTCCTCTAACCTTGCCAAGTCCCTTCTCATCCTATCCATCCCACCTTGTGCATCAACTCTGTTGCAGATCTTTGTGTCGTCTGCAAAGAAACATACTTTTCCTTCCAGTCTCTCTGCAATGTCACTTATAAAGACATTGACTGGTCCTAATACTGAACCCTGAGGTACCCCACTAGTAACCCCCCTTTCTTCTGAGTGGACTCCATTTACTTTTACTCTCTGTGTCCTATTCTCCAGCTAATTCTTTACCCAGTGTGTCATCCTGGGACCCACTCCCAGGCTGGCTAAATTGTATATTAATCTTTTATGTGGGACTGTGTCAAATGCCTTGCTAAAGTCTAGGTAGGCCATGTCCACAGTCCCTCCCTGATCTTCTACTTTGGTCACCCAGTCAAAGAAATCTGTCAGATTCGTCTGGCATGACCTTCCTGCTGTGAATCCATGCTGCCTTGGGTCCTGTGCCCCTCTGGCCTCTAGATACTAGACAATTATTTCCTTCAGAAGTGATTCCATCATTTTCCCTACCACTGAGGTTAAACTAACAGGTCTGTAGTTTCCTGCTTCTGCCTTGCTCCAACGTTTGTGAAGGGGAATCACATCTGTATTCTTCCAGTCCTCGGGTACCACCCCATCCTCCCATGATTTGTTAAAGAAGGTAGTCAGTGGTGTCACTAGTTCTACCCTTGGTTCTTTTAGAATTCTGGGATGAATCCCACCAGGCCCCATTGCTTTGTCCACCTTCAGTTTTAAGAGTTCTTTCAGAACCCTTTCTTTTGTAAATGGGCTGGTATCAACTTCTGTATCCAGAGTGTTTCTACTGTTTGTTTTAGGTACCTCCCCCTCTTCTTTTGTAAATACTGAGCAAAATTATTTGTTTAGTATCTCTGCCTTTTCACAGTCACCCTCTACCCACCCTCTCTCCCCTTTATTAAGCCTCACTATCCCTCTCTTGGTCTTCCTTCACTCCCTGATGTACCTACAAAAGGTTTTATCCCCCTTCTTAACCAAGTTGGCTATCTTTTCCTCGGTTTGGGCCTTTGTTGTTCTGACTGCCTACCCAGCTTCCTTTTGCTTTAACTGATACAGTTCTCTGTCCTGCTCCTTATGTGATTCCTTGTACTTCCTGAATGCTTTCTTTTTCTCTTGAACCTTCACTGTCACTTCCTTTGAGATATATAGTGGTTTCGTTTTGTTTATTTACTTCACACAAAGGCTTGTTACCTCTGTGATGGCATTTTTTATTATTCCCCATTGTTCTTCCACCCCTTCTTCCTGCCCATTTGCTAGTGCATTCCTTAGGCACTCACCCATTTTGGCAAAGTCAGCCCTCCTAAAGTCCAATACGTTTGCCTTTGTATGACTTGACTCTATTACTGTGTTTATTGTGAACCATACTGTTTGATGGTCGCTAGTTCCCCGATGGCTACCCACTTCTACATCTGTGATCCTCTCTTCATCTCCATTTGAGAGAACCAGGTCTAAGATTGCTCTCTCTCTCGAGTGGGCTCCAATACTAGTTGTCTAAGGCATGCCCCCTGTAGGGCATCTAGAATAACTCCACTCTTCGAAGTGGCTGCTGCAACTGCACTCCAGTTAACATCTGGCATATTTAGATCACCCGTCAGCAATATGTCCCCTTTTTCTACCATTCTAAGTATACTTTCTATCATTTCCTTGTCCATTTCCTTCCCCTGAGAAAGGGGGTCTGTATACAACCCCTGTGCGGATTGTGGTTCCATTGCCGGTCTCAAAATTTACCCACAGTGCTTCTTCTCCTCCCGGTTTTCCTTTTTGTTCTGTTGTTTTGATTCCTTCACTTATGTAAACAGCTACTCCTCCTCCTCTTTTACCCTCCCTGTCCCTCCTGTAGACAGTGTATCCTGGTATGTTTACATCCCAGTCATGGTTTTGTGTGTACCATGTTTCTGTGACTGCCATGATATCCAGATGTTCCTCCTCCATCAAGACCACTAATTCAGGAAGCTTGTTACTTAGACTATGGGCATTGGTACTCATTGCTTTCCATTTTTTGATGGCTTTACCTTCTGTTGCAGCATCCCCACTGACCATTCTACCTTGGTCTTTTTCTCATTTAGTACCCTATTTTGTAGGGAGAGGCTGGGATTTTCCTGCTGCTTATTAGTGCCTCCCCCTTGACTAGTTTAAAAGCTTGCCAATGAAGCATTTAAATTGATTGCTCAAAAGACTTGTTCCCTTCCTGGACAGATGCAGACCATCCTGCCAGTATAGGCTGGTGTCCCTCCAGGTGGAACCCCAGTCTTTAATGAAGCCAACCCCCTGTTCTCCACACCATTTTTTCAACCATTCATTAAACTGCATGGTGCAAAGTACCCTCGCCTCACTCATGCTATTGACAGGCAGCACCTCTGAGAAGAATACAGTGTGTGCTACTTGTCTTAGGCCCTTCACCAATTCTACAAAGTCCTTCTGCACTGCTCTAATCTCATGTTGAGCCAAGTCATAAACTGTGCCCTCACAAAACAATCAGCTAAGAGCTCTGACCCACCACTGCGATGAGTGCCTTCCTGTCAGCAAGATACCCTTCACGACAATTTGACAGAGAAAATACCCAGTTAATCAAACAGAAAAAAATCCTGGACTAGCCTCTGACCCCAGCTGATCATTCTTCCAACCACTAGACCAACCTCTCCTCCCCAGGTGACCAGATTCATCCTCCTACCCCTAGTTGATCTTACACTCAGCAGCTTTCTCACCCAACCCTGGACCAGCCTCTCATCTGAGCAGCCTTCCTACACCTGAACCATTCTTGCAGGCCCCAATCCAGCCTCCTCTTCCCAGATAGCCAGCTTTCCATCAGCAGAAATGACCTATCAGCATCTGGTCCAGCCTTACATCTTTAGCTGACCTTCCTCCCAGCAATTGAACCATTCTTCCAGATCCCAGACCAGACTTTCCTCTCCATCTGACCAAAGGCATACATTTGTTTTGGAAACTTGATTAGCAGTATTTGCTAATCAAAACATAGAAACATAGAAACATAGAAGCATAGAATTTGATGGCAGATAAGGACTGCTTGGTCCACCCAGTCTGCCCATTTCCCTACCTGATGGATAAGCTGCAGATTCTAGTTAATCAACAGCTTACTTCCTCCTGACCCCCACTAGAATTGCCGTATCCCTGTCTCATGCATTCTTGAATTCGTCCACTGTTCCTGACTCCACAATCTCCTCAGGAAGGCTGTTCCATGCATCCACAACTCTGTCTGTGAAAAAATACTTTCTAACATTACCTCTGAGCCGTCCCCCCTCTATCTTCAAATTGTGCCCCCTTGTTCATGCACATCTCTTCTTCTGAAAGATACTACCTTCTTGTACCTTGTTAATTCCCTTGAGATACTTTAAAGTTTCTATCATGTCCGCCTTCTCCCTCCTTTCCTCAAGGGTATACATATTAAGCTGTTTTAGTCTCTCTTCGTATGTCTTCTGGTGCAGACCTTGCACCATTTTGGTTGTCCTCCTCTGAATAGCCTCCACTCTGTCTATGTCTTTGCGGAGATGGGGTCTCCAGAATTGTACTCAGTACTCCAGATGGGGTCTCACTAACTGTCTGTAGAGAGGGATAACAACTTCCTGTTTTTTACTGTTGATGTCTCTCCCTATGCATCCCAGTATCCCGCCAGCCCTCCTTACTGCCTTCTCATATTGCTTGCTCACCTTTAGGTCATCTGATATAATTACTCCTAGGCCTCTTTTGATTTTTGTTGTTGTTATTAACTCACCCCCCATTGTATACTCTTCCCCTGGGTTTTTGTTTCCCAGATGCATTACCTTGCACTTCTTTGTATTGAATCTGAGCTGCCACATATTTGACCATTCCTCCAACCTTGCCAAGTCCCTTTTCATTCTTTTCACCCCACCTTGGGTATCAACCCTGTTGCAGACCTTTGTGTCATCTGCAAAGAGGCATCCCTTTCCTTCCAGGTGTGCAACAATGTTAATTAGCAACCAGCCTGGTTTGAGGAGCAGTTTACTCAATGGCTATTTTTATTTATAGGATACAGTTCAGCAGAGTGCGGTTTTGGGAAAAAGAGCCAAATTGTGAGATAAATTGCATCAGTTCTGTACTTTTTACCACAACTGCAGGAAAACAAATACTGCAATTTGGAAATTATTACAGTGTGGTGAATCAGTTCATTAGCAATTTCTGCTAATCAAGGCTGCACTTGATTAGCAAATCACGTTTTTGGGATAGCAAATTGCCATGCAAATCCATTTATTTTATGCCTTATGTCTTGTGACAAGCCTTATTTCACTTGGAACACCCCAGAGCCCCAAACCAGCCACCCTCCCAACCAGCTCATTCACTGGGGCTGCCCTTCTAAGTCCCAGAGAAGGTTGTCCTCCCCCGTCCACCTCAATGCCAATCCTAGAATAAAAATGCCCACATTCTTTACTTCAGTGCCAACACTAGGGTCAAACTGCCTACCTTAGGGCTAGAATGACAACCTCAGGGCAGAAATGCCATCTCTTTAAGTCTGAATGACATCTTTGAGGTTAGAAAATCCTTCCTGGTGCTGGAATGCCTGCTATTTGTGCCTCAGTGCATTCTCTGGGGATGCAATACCCACCATGGGGCTGGCATGCTCTCCCGATGTGCCTCTGTGTTCTCACTTGGGCAAGTATACCTGCCCCAGGACCATAATGCCCACTTTCTGTTCTTCAGTGTATACCTTAAGGCTGGAATTCCCATCTTCTGTGCCCCAATGACCACCCTAGGGCCAGAATTCACACCACTGTGCCAGAATATTCACTGTTTGTGCCCATCCTAGAGTGAGAATGACCACTGTGAGGGACAGAATGTCTACCATGAGATCTGAGGTGACTACTCATTGTCTGGAGTGCCCAACCTGCTGCCAGATTGACTCTCCCCAGAAGGCCCCCTGCCACCAGAATGACCTTCTGCAATGGGTAGAGTAGCACAGGGTCTAATCATTGTTCCTACTTTCCAGCAGAAAGCATTAGGCTAACCATCCTGCCAGGTAGCAAACTATCATGCCTGCCAGAAATGATGTCAATGCCAGAAACCAGTGAGCTAATCATCTTCACCTGCAAACGTACCAGCATGCCAGTCTCAGGTAACTCAGACTAACAGTTACCAAGGGACGGGAAGAGTGAGAGAGTCAGAGTACTGAGATTGTTACTGGTAGCTGGGTAGCTTTAATTTGAGACACAGTTCGGGCCGACTAGGTATTGAGTAAAATGTCACCTGAAGATGAGTTTAAATATCAGGCTCACCAAACCAAATATCTTACCTTTTATAAACCCTTTATTTGACTCCAGGGTTATACTTTTACAATAAGGTCATACGTTAAAACTGAGGTACAATTTTGCCACAGTTTTGGTCTGCAGCAAAATTCTCATTTTCACCCAAAAGGAAATTATTATTTTATTTTTGTTTTTATATTATTAATGCCATTTTTACAAGGACATGGTCAAAATGTTGCATGGCCTGCTCAGAAGCCCTACAGGGAAAGACTCAGAATTAAATATGTAAGCACTGAAGGAAAGGAGAGAAAGGGGAGACATGATAGAAACATTCAAATACCTCAAGGGTATCAATAAGGTACAGAAGGGTAGCTTTTTGCACAAAAAGAGATGCTCAAGGACAGGGGGCATGAAATGAAGCTGGAATAGGGAAATTTTGAGGGGATGTGAGGAAATATTTCTTCACAGAAAAGATGGTAGATGCCTGGAACAGACTCCCAGGAGAGGTGGTGGGTACTGACATGGTAACAGGTTTCAAACATGCATTGGATAGATACAAGAGGACCTTAGTATAAAGACCTGGGGGGGGGAGAGGCTGAGATCAATTAGAGTCTATAGTGGCACTGTAGGCAGGGATCTTAGGGCAGACTAGGTGGGGCCAGGATGTACTTTTCTGCCAACATTTTCTATGTTTATAATATTCACTACAAAAATACACCTTTTTCAGCAATTTTAATTAATTTGAAGTTTTGGGAACCCACAGCACTCAAACCCATGCAGATCCAGAATTATTTCAGTGAATCCATATATAGAGCATGCTGTGGAGAAAGTTGTGTCAACCAGCTCCCAAGATCAGTTATAAGAATAGGAGCTCACTGGTTCCATGTTATAACAGCGATCGCGGAAAGGTGATTGCCATTATGGTGAGTGTACATCACCAAAAAGCAATTTCAGCAATGTACACTTGCAATGCAGACAACAACAGTGCCCGAGACCTATAGGTCTAATTGTAAATGTGGGGACTGTGCTGCCTGCACCCCTCTACTTAAGGATTCATAACTCCAGAGGGTGAAAAACATAAAAAAAATACAAGTCGCATACCAGCAAAAAAAAAAAAAACACCGTGACAGACCCAAACCCTGTACCGAGCACCTCCTAGCCAACTGGCCTCCCTACCATGCTAGCAGACCAACTCGGCAGCTGCCCATCACACCCCTTCCCACATACCATCCCTCCCCTGCTTCTTCCCCACCCATGCATGTGCACACACATGCATATACCTGCTACTTCCTGTTACGGTATTTGCCCACCCCAGTATCCGGTCGTCCTCCCTGCTTGGTAGCAATGAACACAGGTGCCATAATTGAGTCACCATTTTTTTCGGCGCACAATTTCAGTCACCTTGTTCACTGAATACCAGGCTGGCGCTATTGCAATTGAGCGCAGAACTGGTAGAGAGTGGGTAGCACAGTTCTGTGTCATTTTGATGCAGAATACATTTTGGGAAATGGTGAGGAATTAGTTATTCTCAACTAACAGCAATTCATTTTATCTATTTATTTATTGAAAATCAGAATTATAAACCTTTAAGTCATAGACTCTTTTGAAAAAACTCCACATCAGTACAAAAGCACAAACATTACATTTTAAACACATTATACATAGGTCACAGTACAGTGTATTTACATTGGTTGGTTATCATCTCTAGGATCATAGAGGACCCTGGGTCATTGTAGTGAGACAAGTGAGGTTCCAGATTTGGAGAGTAATTTACAGAGTCCTGAGTTGAGGTTTATATACAGCTAGGTTGTAGCATGCATTGTACATGTGGAATAGGTGTAATTGTCAACTAATAAGTATGCATTGTACGTGTGGAATAGGATCAACTAATAACTATGTATTGTACATGTGGAATAGGTGTAATTATCAACTAATGCTAAACAAGTTGAGTGTTAATTGAAAATAACAACCGTTACATAATCTCAACTAATAATAAATACATGGCAAACCAATACTCAATTAATACGGATAAGTTAATTCTTAAGGAGGGGACAGATTAATAAATGGCTGACTGTCAAAAGGATTAAGAATTAATAAAATTTGGTTGTTCTACATAGGGTTAGCAACTAACTCATTTGCATGTAAAAATTTCAACCAAAGCAAAATGAATGAATAATTGAACATTTACTATTTATTAGTGATTTAAGTCAGTTGAGCGTTAGGCCTATTTTTTGTATGGGTTAGTCTGCTTAAGGGTATCACAAATGATGACTCCTAGGTCTCTCTCTTCCTGTGAGGCACTGAGCTGGACCCCATTGAGCCAGTATACTGTCCTCGGGTTCCCTTTACAAGAATGCATCATTTTGCTTTTTTTTTTGCATTAAACCTCAGCTACCAGACATTAGACCATCTTTGCAGCATCTGCAGGTCCATTTGAAGGTCCATAACTGCCTCCTTGCAGTCCACCCGTCCTCCTAGCTTTGTATCATCCATGAATAGGTCAATTTTGCCTTGAATACCTACAGTCTGCCAATATCACTGATACTACAAATGCATTAAACAGGACTGGCTCTAGCACTGTGTCCTGGAGTACACCACTAGTGACCTCGCCTTCATCTGACCTCTCCCCATTGACTACCACTCTCTGTTTTCTGTCCCTGCACCAATTTCCTACTTACCTGACTATGCTCTTGGCTGCACCCAGGTCCTCCAACATTTTCAGCAGGCAGTTGTGCTGTACCAAGTCAAAGGCCTTACTGAAGCTGAAGTAGATGAGATCCACTGGGTGGCCGCTGTCTAATTCCCTAGTCACTCAGTCAACTCCATCCCCCATTCTGCAACCCCCCCACCCACATTACAGCTATAGCCCCTCCCAATGCACAAAAACAGATGCACTGAACCTCCCAGTCTACACACCCCCACTGCTTACATGTCCATTCACTGTTCCTGTGATGGGGGTAGGGATGCAATGGAATTCTTGGCCCTTCCCTCTCAACCCATCACCCCACCCCTCACATCACCTTAGTGGTTGTCTGTCTATTCACTGTTGCTGCAATGGGGGGGCTGGTGGAGAAGAGTGGCACGAATGGGATGGACTTAGGCTGCACATTGGCCAATCCCTCTCCAACTCCCACCCCACCCCTCACATCACCTAAGTGGTTGTCTGTATATCAACTGTTGTTGCAGTGGGGGAAGAGATGTGAGAATCGGATGGGCCAACACACCTCATCTGTCAACCCTCCAATGCAGCATGTCTTTTCAGTGGTCATCTGTTCATACACTAGGATGTCATACTAGGAAAATTAGATGTACAGAAGGCTGACAGTCCATTTTTATACATCTTCTATGGACGTAGGCATAAGTCCCCTTGACCCAAGTTCAGTAGGAAGCTATCAAGTTTAGTCTTAAAGCAGTCAAAAGAATCAACTTCTACAACATCCCTTGGAAGAGTATTCCACATAGGAATAATACGCTGGGTAAAAATGTTTCTTCTTAACTGACCTTTTGGGTTAGTAAGCCTTAGTTGATATTTGTGGCTTCTTAAGAGAAAGTCCCTTTGGATCTGGACCAAACCTAGTTCTAAAAGTAAGGTTGGGTCCCTTATAATTTTAAACATTAGTAAAAGGTCACCTTTATATCGTTTCATCTCAAGTGGATAAAGATTTAATGAACTTAGTCTAGAGCCATAATCAATCCCATGAAATCCATGAACCATTTTTATAATTCTCCTCTGGACCCCTTCCACTTTTTTAACATTTTTACGCAAAAAAGGGCTCCACAAAGGAGAGCAATAATCCAGAATAGGTCGTACATAGGCCTTTTATAAAGGTATTAAGCAAGCCCTGTTCCTAGAAGTTACAGATCTTCTAATACTGCCAATAAGTCTGTTAGCCTTTTTAGTTAGTTCTGTACACTGAGAACTAAATTTAAAGTCACTTGAGACTGGTACACCCAAGTACCTTTCATTATCCACGGACTGTAACTGCTTCCCAGCTAGAGTATAGTTATAACATGGGTTATTGTTTCCCAAATGTATAAGTGCACTTTTGTATAGATTATACACCATACCATTACTGTCTTCCCAATTCTCCATTTTTCAAGAGATCATTAAAAAGATTGTAATAGCCATCTTCTGTGCTTACATCTGTAGCAACTTTTTGTGTCATCAGCAAATTTGACTGTATGTCCATGTAAGTCTCTATCTATATCAGAGACAAAGATAGAGAACAATAAGGGGCCCAAGACAGACCCCTGGGGCACCCCACTAGTTACCTTACCCATACTGGAGATAAAACCTTTAATTTTAACAACTTGTTCTCTATTCATCAACCGTGCATTTACCCATTTGATAATAAAGCTGTTTATCTCAAGGTTTACCATTTTGTCTACAAGAGTTACATGAGGGACGTCATCAAATGCTTTACAGAGGTTGAAGAACATAATATCAACTGTTTTTTTGTCCTCTAATAATTTACTAACAGTTTCATAGAAACAGCGATTTGCAGTAAGATATGATCTTTGAGACTTAAAGCCATGCTGTTAGTTGTCAACAAAGCATCTTGATTCAAGATCAGAGGAGAGTTCATCTTTGATAATGGATTCCATCACTTTTCCCAAAATGCAAGTTAAGCTAATCGGTCTATAGTTAGCTGTACAACTATGGTCCCCCTTTTTATATATATAGAAACAACTACTGCTTGTCTCCAATCATCTGGCAGTTCACCAGTAGTCAAAGATTTATTATAGAGAAAATGTAGGGGCTCGACTAACATTAATTCAATAGCTCTTAAAACCCATGGATGTAGTTGGACCAGGGGAGTTATTTATTTTGATATAATTTAGCGTATGGAATAATTTTCCTTAGTTATATTTAGGACCTCAGAGGTACTACTTCCAAAATTGAGTGAACTGTTATTTTTGTGTACAAACACAGAGCAAAAGTAATCATTAAATTAATTAACCATATCGGATGGTTCTTTGATGATGGTGTTAGAAAGTTTAATAGGTCCAATTGTGTTGGAAGTTGATTTTTTGTTATTTATGTAGGAGTAGAAGGATTCCCCCCATCTTTCATATGTGTCAGTCTAAATTCTATCTTCCATTTTTCATTTTTAATGTTAGATTTACAGACTCTTAAAGCCTCCTTGTATTTATTTTTATTATAGTCACTATTGTCCCTTTTAACAGCCTTATAAGCTCTTTTTTTAACTGAGATTGATTTGCAAACTTTATTTGTATACTGCATTGGAAGTTTTCCTTTCTTGTTATACAATGTGCAGTTTGGAACATATTTACCACACAACTCAAGGATTTTATTCTTTACGTTATTCCATAAACTATTAACAGATTCACCTATATAATTCCAAGTCCAGTCATAAAAATCTCTATTAATAGTTCCCAAGTCTGTCTTTCTAAAGTCCTTGACGATAGTGATACCAACTTGTTTAATTAATTTGTTATTGATGAAAAAGTAATAATGTTATGTTCACTGTTAAACAAGGGATCAGAGATTTTCAGGTCTATTATTTTTTCTGGGGTATTAGTCAAAACAAGATCCAATATATTTTTGCCTCTTGTTGGTGTATCCACTACTTGTTGTAATCCATTATTAACACAAAGATCCAGTAAAGCTTGTTCCTAGATGGTAGAGGCAGAATAATTATTCCAATTTATACCAGGAGAATTAAAGTCTCCTAGTAGCAAAATGTCATTGTACTTAATTTTACTTGATGATCAGACAGTTTAATGTCAGGAGGCCTATAACATATACCCACCAATAGATTTTTATTATTTTTGGTATCCAATTCAACCCCTAAAGTTTCATAGGAGTCATTAAAAGTATTATCTAATTGTCTGAAGGTAATATTTTTATTTAGATAAAGTGCCACCCCACCACCCCTTCTATTATCTCTATCCATGTGAACAAGGTTGTATCCAGGGATTGATTTATTCCAGATAGAGGACTCTTCCCACTAAGTTTCTGAGATAACTGCAATGTCAATGTTTTTATTTAATAACAAGATCTCAAGTTTGTCTTTTTTTTATATAATGGAGACTTCTTGCATTGGTGAGTCACACATTTAATTTAGGTTTAATAAAACTAGTGGTCTTGACACCAGATTTCTCAGAGGAAGCAATACCAATCCCTTTTTGCCCCTTATCTATCAGTATTTTGATAGTTCATTTTGTGCAACTGATAGCTTCATGGAAAATATTACCCAAAAGTTTAGCACCAAATTTATTCAGGTAGAGACCATCTGGGCAGTAAAAATGACTATTAGAAAAGAAGGTTTCCCAAGTCATTAAACATTTTATCTTATTTTCCAAACACCGCCTATGAAGCCAGTTGTTAAAGACTTTGATTTTTTTTTTGTGTGTTTTGCTTTTAGATGCTCTAGGTACTGGTAGGCTCTCAGAGATAAAAAAAAAATCTGCATCTAGGCTCTTTAGAGCAACTACTGCTTCAATCATCTCATTAATAACCTCCTCTGTTTTGGAGTTATTTATATTATTTGTGCCAGCATGTGAGATCACAGTTTTGTGTTCTTTAACTTTACTCAGGATACCTGGCAACATGTCAGACATGTCTTTAATTTTTGCAGCCCTATAATTACAGCTGGTCACATTCAGCTTATTACCTCTTGTTGAAAAATGATCTGTGTACCTAATGATTGAATCCCCCAGAATGTAATGTTTTTTATTCATGACATTCTGAAAGTTGTTCAAGTCTTCAATCAACATAAGTGGGATAATATCCTGAGCAAAACTAGGGTTTGAGGGATTTAGTTGTTTGTTAATTGACTTATCTACATTAATTAATTGGTTGTCAAGAGGACAAGGAGTGATTTCAGCTGTGTTGCCTAATTTAGAGCAATTTCCCTCAGGAGTTGCTGTTGGGTAAGGACCAGTAATCAGTATTGGTGGGTATGATATAGCAGTATTACTCTGCATATCTGCGTCATGTAGACTAAGTGGATCAAAACTATTTAGAAGTGGTAAAACAAAATGTTCTGCTTTACGTCTTTTTTTGTCAGTCTTTTACTCTGGATTTCTTACCATCCCTCATCATTAGAATGTCAGACATCATAATCCTTAGCTCTTTTTCTCTTACTGCCTTCACCTGCTTGTATATTGGACTTACAGGGTTTGGGGGAATCAGCATTACAAGGGCATGCTTCAAGTATATTATCTGTAATTTGGCAAGATAATAAGGAAGAAACAGTACAATTTTGATCTGGAAGTGAAACATTTGTATCAGCAGTTTTATTTATTTGTCCTTTAAGCATAGGAGAACAGTTATTTGCTAATTTAAAAGCCATTGTTTGCTGTTTAAGTTCAAGGCACTTGAGCCTTCTGTGAAAGTTTGCTAGTTCATTCAGTGTAATCTCGTGTTCAGAGCACTTTGCACACTTGTCAGGCAACTGGGGTAGTGGCACCATCATTAAGTTGCACATCTGACAGCTAGAGCATTTAAGCCCTGCATCCCCTCCCACAGTGGTAATAATATCTGCCATTGTTATGTTGCTTGCACGCATGTGCAAGAAACATAGTGCCATCATCGGAGATTTCGGAGGTGTGTCACCTCCTCCTCCAATTCAGTCAGTGAGCTGGCAGGCACGGCCCCTGTAAGCCAATGCATTTTGGAGCTGTCTATGACATGCTCCAAAATGCAGTGGCATACAGTTGAAAGGGGGAGCTATGCTTCAGTGAGCAGTGATAAGAAGCGTAGCTCCCCCCCACATGCAGGCATGCATGCCCCTGCATGTACTGTGTAGCTGATGGGGTATCCAATCCCCATAGGCTGAGCTGCGTCTCCCCTCCCAGTAGTAGGTGCCACGCTGGGAGCCCACCCCAGCATGGCAATCAGTCCTTTGGCAGATGGGGGTGCCCAATCCCCCATCAGCTGAACGCCCTCCATCCTTGTGCCATGCTGGGAGCCCACCCCAGCATGGCAAATGTCCCACAATGTCTTTTTTTTTGTGTTTTAAAACCTGTAAAACAAAAATGGTCCCGCAGCGCATCTCCCAACCCTCCCCACAACCCGCACTCCACCCACTGCGCACTCCAGCCTCCCCACACCCCTCACCCCATACTTACCTCCGGACTCTGGCATGACGATCTTCGTGGACTGGGAACACGCCTGCACTCTTCAAAGCCGACTCCAACTGAGGAAATGCCGGTAAGCTGTACTATGGACTAGATAGAGGGGTTTCAACTTTGTTGCATATCTCAGGCATTTTTGGGAATTTTTGCACCAATTTTTCAACATGGGGTTTTTAAGACCCCTTCTCATGAATGATGTCACTGTCATGGTGTTATTCGGGCCCGAAGGGTGATTTCACGCAGTGACTGTGCAGTGACTGTTGAATCACCCTTCGGGCCCGAATACCACCATGACAGTGACATCATTCATGAGAAGGGGTCCCAAAAACCCCATGTGGAAAATTTGGTGCCAAAATTCCAAAAAATGACTGTTTTACGAATGTGCTTTGCGCAGTCCCTACGCAGGCTCGTAAGTTCGCGAAATTTCAATATTTTCACTCCAGATTTTCAACATTGCCATTTTACCACACCTTCTTATGAGCAGTACAGCTGTCATTTTTCACATCTCACCCAAAATGTGTTTCCGACCATGTAGCGCAGAATGGCACATTCAGTGTGCAAAATCAATGTACAGGACAAATTAAGAAAATCATAGTGACACAGTTCATGAGCAGACATCTTAAAATGGCTATGTTGAAAATTTGGTGAAAAAATTCCTAAAAATGACTGTTTTACCAGCGTGCATTGTGCAGTTCCTACGCACGCTCGTAAGTTCGCGAATTTTCAATATTTTCAAGCCAGATTTCCAACATTGCCATTTTATCACACCTTCTTATCAGTAGTACAGCTGCCATTTTTCACATCTCACCCAAAACGTGTTTCTGCCCATGTAGCACACAATAGCGCAGTCGGTGTGCGAAATCAATGTAGGGGATAAATTAAGAAAATCACAGTCACAGTGTTCATGAACAAAGGTCTTAAAATTACTATGTTGAAAATTTGGTGAAAAAGTTCAAAAAAATGACTGTTTTACGAGCGTGTGTTGTACAGTTCCTATGCATGCTCGTAAGTTTGCAAATTTTCACTATTTTCATTCCAGATTTTCAACATTGCCATTTTACCACACCTTCTTATGAGTAGTACAGCTGTCATTTTTCACATCTCACCCAAAACGTGTTTCCGCCCATGTAATGTACAATGGCGCAGTCGGTTGCGAAATCAATGTACGGGACACATTAAGAAAATCACAGTGACACTGTTCATGAGCAGAGGTCTTAAAATGGCTATGTTGAAAATCTGGTGAAAAAATTCCCTTCAGATGTATAGCAATATTACTAATGAAGACATTGACCGATCCCTGCAGCACCCCACTGGTCGCCCCCTCTCCCTAGACTGCATACCATTTACCACCACTCTCTGCCTCCTGTCTGTTAGCCATTTTCTAACCCAGTTTACCACCCTTTCCCCCATGTCCAGCCTACCCAGCTAGTTTATCAGCCTCCTATATGGGATGGTGTCAAAGGCTTTGTTGAAATCAAGGTAAGCGTTGTCCGCTGCCCCACCCTGATTCACTTTTTGTCACCCAGTCAAATAAATCAACCAGATTTATCTGACATGATGTCCCCACTGTGAATCCATGTTGTCTATGGTCCTGGGTTCCGATGGCATCTAGATGCCCCACTATCCTTTCTTTAAGCAATGTCTCCATGGTCTTCCCCACTACTGAGGTGAGGCTGAATGGCCTATTGTTCCCTGCCTCCTCCCTGCTGCCGGACTTGTGTAGAGGGACCACATGTGCCCTCCTCCAATTCACTCATGTTGAATGACTCAGTGAACATGGCTGCCAGAGGTACTGCTATCTCCCTTCGCAGTTCTGTTAATATTCTTGGGCATATGCCATCTGGTTCCATCGCTTTGTCTACCTTCAATTTAGTGAGCTCCTACAGGACTCTTTTGTCCACCTCCTCACCCCCTTGGAAACTGCTGTACTGCTGTGGCCCTTGCCCCTCCCACTCGTCTGTGAGTACTGAGCGGAAAGACACAGTGGATGTCTTGGGAGGAAGGCATGACACTGTCACTTCCAAATACCTAAACAGCACATACAAGCAAGCAACATTCAGCATTGACAAATGCTTGTTTAGTATGCAATGCTGAATTAAACATAGTCAACAATACAGAATTCCCCTGTATCTTAAATAATATGAATGTGTGAGGGATATAAACAATACCTTAAGAATGACAGCTTCTGATAATGTAATCCTGCTTATCACAGCTTAACATGCATAATTATCGCTTGCCTGCACGGTGCTCACTTAAATCCACATGGACCCGGAAGTAAGAAACAGGTCACAAGACCATCACCAGGACTACTAGCTTGCCCCAATTAAAACATACCACCACCAAAAAATAAGCTGCAAAATAGCTCAGTACCTCGATGAACAAATCAGCTATTTTACCAGCACTGTCTCTACCAGTACAGCAAATCAGAGCTCCTTGGCTCTCAGCAATAATCCAATGATGGAAACACACAGACGTTTATCTTTTAAAACACAGAAAGAAATCCCAGTGTCTTATTTAGTAATGAAAGTGTAGTTTCACTTAGTGATTGTGCAGGTTCACCTCTGCCACGTCTGTCTCACACCGAGGTGTCTCACAGCAGGTGGTCCAAAGGAGTAAGACCAGCACACTAAACAGAGCTCACTTAAATACCTAGGGACCCGGAAGTAAGAATCAGGTCACAAGACCTTCACCAGGACTATTAGCTTGCCCCAATTAAAACACACCACCACTAAAAAATAAACTGCAAAATAGCTCAGTGCTTCACTGAACAAGTCAGCTATTTTACCAGCACTGTGTCTACTAGTACAGCGAATCAATGCTCCACGGCTCTTGACAATAAGTCAATGAAGGAGACACACAGACATTTATCTTTTAAAACACAGAAAGAAGCCCCAGTTTCTAATTTAGTAATGAAAGTGTAGTTTTGTTTAGCGATTGTGCAGGTTCATCTCTGCCAAGTCTGTCTCACACCAAGGTGTCTCACAGCAGGTGGTCAGAGGGACTAAAACCAACACACTAAATGGAGCTCACTTAAATACCCAGGGACCTGGAAGTAAGAATCAGGTCACAAGACCTTCACCAGGACTACTAGTTTGCCCCAATTAAAACACACCACCACTAAAAGATAAGCTGCAAAAT
Source organism: Neoceratodus forsteri (assembly GCA_016271365.2). Taxonomy (NCBI): domain Eukaryota; kingdom Metazoa; phylum Chordata; order Ceratodontiformes; family Ceratodontidae; genus Neoceratodus; species Neoceratodus forsteri. The sequence continues at coordinate 35,494,965 of CM028129.1, forward strand.
AGCTCAGTGCCTCGCTGAACAAATCAGCTATTTTACTAGCATTGTGTCTAGCAGTACAGCAAATTAACGCTCCGCAGCTCTCAGCAATGAGCCAATGATGGATACACACAGAAGTTTATCTTTTAAAACAAAGAAAGACACCCCAGTTTCTTATTTAGTAATGAAAGTGTAGTTTCGTTTAACGATTGTGCAGATTCACCTCTGCCAAGTCTGTCTCACTCCAAGGTGTCTCACAGTAGGTGGTCAGTGAGAGTACTGTTGCTGTAATGTGTGTGTGTGTGTGTGTGTGTGTGGAGGAATGTTCACAACAGTGGTAGTCTGTAGACTGACTTTTGTTACAGTGGGGGGAAGAGATGCAAGAATGGCCCTTGGCAGATCCCATCCCCCCACACATACACATCACAGCTTCTCAGTGGACATTGGTTCAGTCACTGTTGCTGTAATGTAGGTGGGGAGGGTCAAAGAAGGGGGGATGGGGCCGAACCCCCACCATATCCCTCACATTCACTAAGTGGTCATCATTTCATTATCCATTGTTAAAATTGTGGGTGGATCAGCTTCAGGAATGCACCACAGTCGTCCATTCTCCACCTCCCCTGGCCTATGGCTAGAGTATGTATATGAAGAGTAAAAATAATGATTTCAAAAAACAGGTATCAACCGCCTAAAAATATTTTTCTGTGTTTTTATGACTTAATAAGCACATAAAAAATATCATATGAAAAGATTTTCTAAATAAGAACACATGGCTTTAACTGTAGATAGACTGTGCAACCCAGCCGGTCTGCAAGTTCGAAAAGCCTTTTCGCAAATTGAGTGCGATGAGCTCGCTTGATACTTTGCAACTAAGGTGGCTGATATTAGGGCGGACTTGTGTCCAACAACCTCTAAGGGTGACATGGTGGGAGTGTGCGAGAGCACAGGACCTCACTTCTCTTGGAGTTCCTTTTGTCGACCTGAGTTCATGGATATTATGAGGATCATCCACAGTGTGCACCCTACAAGCTGCACCTTGGATCCTGGACCGACTACCCTAATTTTGGGTTGTGTAGACATCATTGGTCCAGTTCTGGTGCAAATTGTCTGGTGCTCCTTGGAGTCAGGTGAGTTTCCTAGCTCCCTGAAAGAGGCGGTGGTGACACCTCTCTTGAAGAAAACTTCCTTGGACCCAGGCTGTTTTTCTAGCTACAGACCCATCTCTAACCTCCCCTTTATTGGGAAGGTTATTGAAAAGGTCATAGCTGCTCAATTGGATGACCATTTAACCATCCATAGTATCTATGAATCCTTCCAGTCTGGTTTCTGTAAAAGACACAGTACTGAGACTGCGCTGGTTCAGGTGCTAAATTATCTTCTGAGGGCGAGAGATCAAAGGAGATGTTCTATCTTGGTTCTCCTTGATCTCTCTTCAGCTTTTGACACTGTGGATCACATGGTGTTGCTAGCACACCTGAGGCAAATTTGTGGAATGTCTGGAACCATTTTTAAATGGTTCAATTCATTCCTCACTGGGAGATCATAAAGAGTTGTGTTGGGGATTTTTTCCTCTTTCCCAGTCTCTTTGTTGTGTGGAGTGCCTCAGGGTTCTGTGCTGTCGCCCATGTTATTTGCAGTGTATATGCTGCCCTTCGGAAACATTATAAGATGGTATCGGCTGAGGTTTCACTGCTATGCATATGATACCCAGCTATACCTGTCTTTTGCACCCGACCAGGATGGAGCTCTCTCGGTACTTAATAACTGTCTGGGGGAAATCCAAGACTGGATGGATTCTAGTTGGGTAAAGTTGAACTCTGAGAAAACTGAGGTTTTGGTTGTGGACCCAGGTGGTCAGATTGAAGGTCGTGTGCTGGCGTGCAGTCTGGAATTTTTGTGGCGGTGTGTCTCACCGACCTCTGAAACCATGCGTAACCTGGGTGATTCTTGATGATAGGCTGACTTTTCAATCCCAAGTGTCAGCCATCGTCAAGACTTCCTTTTACCATCTTAGGAATATTGCCCGGGTTAAGCACCATGTTCCGTTTGACTCTCTGCCAACATTGATCCACGCTTTTGTGTTCTTGCACCTTGACTACTGCAACGCCCTTTACTTTGGGCTTTCTGCGGTTGAAATCCGCTGCCTACAGCTTGTGCAGAATACGGTAGCCCGGGTTTTGACTGGGACAAGCGGGTCCTGTCACATTACCCCGGTGCTGCGCCAGCTGCACTGGCTTCCAATACGGTGTCGGATCACCTTTAAAGTCATTTTATTGACTTTTAAAGCCCTTCGTGACCAGGGTCCATCCTATCTGAAAGACCTGCTGGTTCCTTACTGCTCCGGCCGATCACTCCGCTCGGCCAACATGGGGTTGTTAGAGATTTCAAGAGTGAGTTTGAAATCCTCTGGCAGCAGAGCATTTTCTCATGCTGCACCCACTCTTTGGAATTCTCTACCATGCCGGTTACGGGAATGCTCCTCTGTGGAGATTTTCAAGAAGAAATTGAAAACACACCTATGGAGAATGGTCTTCTTTTAAGGTTAAATGTATTGTAAAATGTGTGAATTTTAATTGTAATTTATTATGTTTTTATGATATATTTTTAATGTTCATGGTTTCTGATGTTTTGTATTGTATGTTGAAGCTTTTATCAACTTGTTCAGCACCTTGATACAGTGAAAGGCGCTATATAAATAAAATTATTATTATTATAATAGTTACTCATTTGTATTATTTGAATTTCAACAATTCCTGATTTTTCTAAATACTTTAAAACTAACAAATGTGAAAGAGGGATTCAAAAGCAAACTACTTAAAATGTTTAAAGACAATCACACGCTATCAGGGACAACAATTGTACATATTTAGTACTTTTCAAGGACCAATTGTTTGATCATTTTTCCTGCATTCACATCACTAAATCAAATGAACACATAACACAATTTTTATGATACAAATACATTGTTTCAGCACACAAACACGTGGCCTTAACAGTTATGCTTTCGTGTTACTTGTATTTTAACAATTTAACATTTCTTTAAATACAATTATCAAATCTGTGAAAAGGATTCAAGAACACATTACTTGATGTCTTCTGGGGAGGTCACCGGATCAATGGCAGCTTAGCTTGTTTGCTCCAACCCAGCATTTTTAATATCCACTGCCATCCAGCCAATATTCAGGCCATCCTGTCATCAAAACAGAAAATAGCAAAATATCTTATGGCTTACAGACAGTGGTCCAAAGAAAGCTGCTGGGACCATCATGGAAATAAGGAAAAAAACAAATAGGAGTCTGTCCCTCCATCTGCTGCCTGCTCTCGGCTGTCCCATCCTGCTCATGCTCCTGTACCAGATAACACTGAAGAGGCCAACAGCACCATTCCTTCCAAACAACTTTGTACTGCCTTACAACAAATTCACTCAACTTTACAGAGACTGGAAGACAAGGTGCTAGAGGATCGGAAAGAAATCAAAGCGCTCTCTAAACAAACTGGTGCCATTGAGCAGTCTCAGGGATTATACCACTACCACTGATGTTCACAATTGAGCCCTACTAGAATTACACTACAGGGAACAAATACTGTAACAATGGCTCAAAGACCTTGAAAACAGAAATCAAGGGAATAACATCCACATGCAGCTGTTCCTGAAGGCACTGAATCGGGGAACATAATTAACTTAATGGATTCTTTTCAACGTAAGCTTTTAAACTTTCCAGCTGATAAAGACTTCAACAAAATACAAGCTCACTGCTCACTTTTACCCCATATAAAAGAGCCCAAAGCATGCCAGTGGACTATTGTGCTTGCCTTCCCGGATTTAAGAACAAAAGAGGAGATCTTGCTCACCGCATGGGTGAAAAACGAAATCCACTTTGGGGATGTTCAAATTTTTGGAGAGCATGACTATACACTACAACTGTTAGCTCATCAACAACCAAACCTCTTGGTGGTAAGAATGCTTCAACAACAGGGACACAAAACCTTCATATAATACCCAGTTAGACTAAAAGTTCTCATCAACAAGGGTCCACAGAGGTTTTAGGACCATACTGAAGCTGAATTCTTTCTTTGCTTTTTGGGTATTCATCCTACTCAAGATTCTTCTTCTCTGCATATTTCCAGGCTTAGTAATAGATCCTGGCAGGCAGTGGGAATGAACCTGAATGAGAAAGGTGCTCACCCAGCCACATCCATGTTGTGGGACTTAGTGCACATCAAACACCACCCTGCAGTTACAGAGAATGGAGCAGTGGCTTCTCCTATCTCAGTTAGTGAAGAGGCTCTCTAGGATGTGAGGGGGCCCAGCCCACAGCTCCTCCTTGACCATAGGAACTGATATGAACATTTCCATGGCTAAGATAGTATCAGAGGCTGTGCAGGTCTTGTACTGCAGTAATAGACTCTGGTGTTGTTTCTGGTTCCCCAATGGGGAACTATTACACTATTCCTGTTTTGTTGTAACTGTTTTAGATTTTCTACACTACAGTGGATGCTGACATGAGGGAGTGCTGGGCGAGGGGAGTTTTGTCTGCACCTCTGGGTTGAGGATAGGTCAGGAAGAAGGATTCCCTGTCTACCTCTCAGACATGGGTGGGTGCTGCACTGGGTAGTGGGATGGAGATGGTGCTCCTGACAGATTCCAAGGCCCTGAATGAGTCCCCAAAGATTGATGGTCAGTGCAGATAGACATGCTGTTTTGGCAGGGGTCAAGAAGATAATCTGTATTTTTTTCTCCTATAGCTGCTCACCCTCATCATCAAAGATGTCACCCTGTTCAATTAAATAAGCCTAAGTGGCTGGCTTGGGGGACTTAGAGAGGTCCTCCACTGGCTGATGGCTTGCTTTATTTCTGGGCCCTATGTTTACACACAGTGGGAACCAATGTGGCAAGCTTGGGGAGTCTGAAGAGGCCCCCACCGGTGGATGGTTTATCACTATAGGGCCCTATCTCACTAAGTTAGAGGAGGACTTGTTTCATCTCTCTTTCTCTATCGAGCCTTTGTGCTGCCTCTATGCCATACACTATTGCTAGTAATTCTGCCTCAGAGAACTGAAATGTTCCAGGCAAACCAACCTATCCTGGGTAAAGGGACACTGTTCCAGTGATTGTAACAGAATGGACTATGGGTACGTCCAGTTCTGTCCAGCTCGGGGTGCGGGCACAATGGCGAATGGGATGGGGGCCCCTTTCAGCCTCCCCAGTTCTGGGTGGCTGTTCTTCCCCAGGTCTGGCACTCCAAGTTAGCTTCTTGCTGAAAATGTTGTGCACTTTGACACATTACACTATGTTGGGTTATGCACAGAGTAGAGACAGTCTTATTTGTGGTTACTGTCTGTATTATTTGGTGTTCTTAATTCATCCTACTCCTCTAGTGTTCTGCCTCCATGAGGGTGTCTCCTCTCTCTACCAGGAAAGAGGGAAGACAGAGGGGGGCAGCACTAGAGTAAGGAGTCAGTTTTATTAGCCTCTCTTCACATCCTAGGGGCTACCCTTTACAAGGGTTTGGGTTGGAATTCGTACACCTTGAAGCTCAGTTTATAATGCTATACTTACAGGTTGAACATTTTTATAGTTGTAAATTTTCTGTGTAAGAGATGTTTACCATTTATTCTTGTTGCTGTTGGTGCACTTCTCGCTCCCCCTGGTGAAATTTAAGTTTACATATTTGCTTGTTTAATCATGGCTGACCTAATTATCACTTCATACAATGTTAGGAGCATCAACAGTCCGGTTAAGCAGGCAAGGATCCTGCAAGATTTACATCACAAAAAATAACAGTGGCTTTCTTACAGGAAACCCACGTGACAGAAGCAGAACACCTCAAACTGTTGACATCCTAGGTGGGGGAAGTGTAAGCCTCTCATTGTGAGGCCCAACCACATTGTAGAGGGGTGGCCTTATTGGTATGGTGTAACACACCATTGCAGGTATCCTAAATATGGATGGATCAGAAGGGTAGTTTTGTTTGCATTCTGAGGACATACTGTGGGAAAGCTTGTGTGTTGGTTAATGTGCATGCCCCTAATGAGGATGCGGCTTGCCTTATGTTCATATCCAAAGTCATAAAGGACAGTGTGTCAGACCCCCACAGCTTCATAATTGTAAGTGGGGATTTCATCAATGTGCTTCACCAAACAAGGGACCACATGGAGGGGGGGCAAAGACTTCTCTAGAATGGGGAAACTGCTAACATGACTATCCACTGAACTGGGCTTGCTGGAAGGGTGGCGGTCTCTTCACCCATGAGCTAAAGACTATATGTACTTTCTCCCCACTTTAAGATCTATTTTTTTCTGGTTTCAGCCAGTTGGGCTTCTAGGCTAACCCACAGTGATATTTGATCCATTACTGCATCAGACCACGTTTCTGTTTCTTCGCATGTGGCCACCTCTACCCTGTCCACCAAGTCCTTGTGGCAAATGAATGTTAGTCTCCTTATGAAGGAGGAATTTAAAGATGTGGTTGTTAAGGCAACTAAGAGCTTCCTTCAAACTCCACAGGACACCAGTGCAGGTATTAGATGGGATGCTTTTAAAAGCTATTTCCATGGGGAGATCATAAAATACTCAGCTCAGGTGAAAAGGGTGCATGTGAAAACTCAGCCAATCAATCAATCAATTTTCAATCAATTTTATTTATATACTGGAAAGTATGTGAACAAAAATGCCCATTTTCTCAAATGTCCAGTGTGGGATACAGCGTATGGGTAGTATAAATGATTGAAGTAACAGTAGAATAAAAAAAGATCAACATATTACAGCATAAAGGCAAAATAAACATAACAAGTAGAAGTAAAACATATCAACATAATACAAAGGATTACAAAATCTTATGATGTGAAGGCTGAGCAAAAACACTCAGGGTTCCAGAATAACTAAATAAGGTAAAAGTGCTAGACTAAAGGGATTGGTATGACTGGAGGACATAAGGGTGGTTATGGTGAGAGGAGGGGGGTAGGTTGGGGAAGTGAAGTGAGTTAGGACGGTGATGTGGAAAAGGGAGGAGGGGCAATGATTGTGCAGGTTTAACAAGGAGACTGCTCTGGGCAACTAAAGGTGGACGAATTCAGGAGGTGGGCCTTGAGGGAGGAGATGAAGTTGTCCATTGACTTGCAGGCCTGGATTTTGGGAGGGGGGAGTTTATTGTACAGCTTTGTGCCAGAAAAGAAGATGGAGCTTTGAGCCTGCTTGGTCTGAAAAAATGGGGTGGCAAAAACCATGGTGCCAGCACCTCTAGTCAACTGCCTAGGTGTTGAGTGCGAGAAGAGGGAGTTGATGCTGGGTGGCAGAAGATTGCAGTGGATTTTATGAAGAAAGGAGAGCATTTTAAGTTGGAACCTCCCATCCAGGGAGGGCTGGCTGAGGGAGGAGTAGAGGGTGCAGTGTTGGGTTTTCCAGGGGAGGCTGAAGACGAAGTGAGCTTTACTGTTGTAGGTGACTCTGAGTATGGAATAGAGTAGTGAAGATGAAGATGGAGAATAGATGATGGAGCTGTAGTCAATCGGGGTAGGAGTAGGGAAGTAGCCAGGCATAGCCTGGAGGGTGGAAGCAGGAACTTTCTGATCCTGTACAGAAGACCAAGCCTGACATAAATCTTCTTAATGAGGTTATTAATATGAAGGCTGTAGGACAGGTGTGGTTCCAGGTAAAGACCAAGGTATTTAAATTCAGCCACTTGTTCAATAAGGTTTGCAGAGTTGTTGAGCAGGGCCAGTCTTGAAGAAGGGTCTCTCCTTGGTCCGGAGAAGACCATAAATTTTGTTGTCTTGGAATTAAGGACCATGTCGTTCCTGGAGAACCAGGAAGTGAAATTTGAAGTATAAACTCAACTTACACTTAAATCACAGATAACCCACTTAGAATCACAACACTGAGCCACTCTGGATGCTGCTATTTTGCTAGAGTTACAACAAATACAGAAATCTCTCAGTCAGCTACTAGACACTCAAATAGAAGTACAGCTTAGATATGCTCGGCAAAAATGTTTCAAACACAGCAATAGGCCAGCAAACCCCTTGTGTTGCAGCATCACAAGAAAGCAGCCAATAGAGCAATGCCTCATCTGTGGGATTCAGCTAATAATTCTTCCACCACTTGCCTGATCAAAAATTGCCAGTATACTGCCACTACAGCAACAGTGGCACACTGAAACCCCCACAGCAAAACCACCACCGTGCCTATATTGGCAGTGACGGTGGTTTCACTTTGATTGACTGTTTGGTGATGGGGGGGCAAATATCTAATTCCACTGTTCGACATGGAGTTAGATATCTATAGTGGGGGGGGCTGTGGGGGAGTGCAGCCCTCCTGCATTGAGTGTCGCTTTGATGCCAGTTGTTTCGGGGATGCATTGGGGTCAGCGGTGTTGATGGGTTCCCAGAGTGGTTTAGTATGTTGGCAAATTTGTTGTGCCAGCATTATGGATCCAAAATTGTGTTACTTTTTGCCCAATATTATTCAGATTTATATAATTCCAGTTAGTGGGATGAGCACCCCAGACAAGGTGCAGAATTACTTGCAGAGCCTCCTAGTACCCTCTTTAAATTCTACAACCCAAGAAGCCCTCAATGCCCTGATCTCTCTGGTGTAAGTCCTCCCTAAAATCAAGCAATTAAAAAATGGAAAGTCACCCGGCACAGATGGATTCTCATTCAAATTTTAGAAAAAGTCCATCCACAAGTACTGGAGATGCTGGTAGCCACCTTTAATGAAATCCAAGAGGGCTCATGTGGAGTTCCCTCATCTTGGAATCAAGCATAAATTTTGGTAATTCTAAAGCTGGACAAAGATTCAGATCTCTGTAGTTCATATCACCCCATATCCATGTTACCAGTAGATTTCAAGATTTTCACAGGCATCCTCACAGATTGCCTTCAAACCCACATCTCCATGCTTGTACACTCAGACCAAACAGGCTTTACCTCTTGTAGGTTCCTTCAAGACAACATTAGGAGATTTCTTGATATCATCTCTGCCAGTGTAGGTCCAGTTTGTTTCAGTTAGGGATCAGTATGGATGCTGAGGAGGCATTTGATAGGGTGAATTGGACCTTTATGGCCTCCACCCTAGAGAGGTTTGGATTGGGCACCAAATTCATATCTGCAGTCAGCTCATTATACTCCCAACCACAGGTGAGGGTCCGAGTCAATGGTCATCTGTCCATGCTGTTCCCACTAGGATGTGGCACAAGACAGGGTTGCCCCCATCCCCCCTGCTTTCTGCCCTCTCATTGGAACTATTGGCAGTTTCAAGTTTGTAATAATTTACTCATCAAAGGGATTATGGCAGGTGGGGTCAAGCAAAAATTGGCTTTGTACATGGATGATTCCCTATTTTTGTTCTAGGAGCCCCCCAGTCATCCTTTCTGCATCTTATTCATGACCTGAAAGAATATGGCAACCTAACCAGTTACAAAATAAACTTAAACAAATTAGAATCCACGATTCTCAGTGGATCTCCACCTCAAGATTTTCTCCGTACCTTCCCCTTTTCTTGGGCAAAAAAGAATACATTCCGATATTTCGAGATTTAGGTCTCAGCTGATATTTCTTATTTATTTACTATCAACTACTGTATCTTAAAATGAACAATGCCCTATTGGCAGATTTTGCCTGCTAGAGCCACTTGCCCCTTACCCTTTATGGTCTTGTTCAAGTCATTAAGATGAATGTCCTACCACGGTTACTTTTTTTAAATTCCTGACATTCCCGATATTCTTTCCTATCCAATTTTGTAATAAGTTACACAATGAGGTTCAGTGGTTCATCTGGGAAGACAGGAGGCCATGTCTTTCCATCAAGACACAGTATTACGCACGTCCCCAGATAAAGATGGTTTTGGGCCCCCACACTTTCACCACTATTACCTGGTGGCACAAGGGGCACAACTTTGTTCCTGGGCCAAGCAGTGTCTTGATTCATGGTGGTATCCAATAGAGGAGGCCTCCCTGCCAGGAGGAGCATTATGGACATTACTGATTAATGGTATCTCTTCATGGATTTGGTCAAAAACCAATAATCCCTGGATCAAACATTCATTAAGCATCCCTTTACATCTTCTCAAAACCACAGACAGTCCTAATCTGGTTGGCCCTCTTTTGATCATCCACAATGAGGAGTCCTTTCTTCCCACTAAATTAGACCCAGGTTATACTGATTGGGAATGGCAGAGACTTAAAACTTTCTTTCAATGTACTGACCATGCAGGGTGCCTTCCCTTTCATAGATTGCAGGACACTTTTTCCCTATGACATGAGGACCATTTTAGGTATTTACAGGTCAGAAACTTTATTCAACCCTTTGCAACCTCCAGATCTATAGAGACTATACTCAACTGGAATCCTTTTATTATACAGCGGTACAGCTTAGAGACAAATTTAGGTATGTACAGTATCACTTTTTTATATTACTTTGGCCTCCATGCAGACCTCCCCTTTAGAGGACATCTGAAGTAAATCGGAGTCTGAGAGTGAAATTTCCATCCAACCTGACCTTTGGTCCCAACACCTCAAAATGGGTTGGAAAGTAACTTCCTACCCAATGTGGAGAGAACTCAATTGGAGAATTGTTATTTGCTTCTTCTGAACTCCTACAATTGCTAAATATTTCCATACAAGCCACTCAGATAAATGTTGGAAGAAATATGGGGATGCCAATGGTACCCACTACCATATATTTTGGGGCTGCCCAAGGATGTGACCCCTTTGGCAGGCTATACAATCTGAAATTCAGACATTGACAGAAACTCGGTTCCCCTGCACCTTTACGAACCTTGTTGTTAGTTTCCCTGAATCATTATCCCATAAAAGCATGGTCATATAACTGGGTCACATACTTAGAGTGGTGGCCTTTAGGTGTATCATGTCCCAGTCGCTCTTTTCCACTCCCCCCACTATTGAGCAATGGGTCCTGCAGTTGAGGAAGGTGGAGAGGATGGGGAAGATCACACATATCCTCCATTTGACAATGGACAAATTCCTTGCAGTTGGGTGCCCTGGCATTTGCACACACTGGGAAATCCTTATGGGGTTCTAGCAATCGTATTGCCTTGAGGGGAATTTGGACAGTGTGAAATAGCTGGCTGTTGAGACCTCACTTTGGTTACATCAGGGCAGATCTCATAGAAGGCCTGGCTATGATATCTAGTTTGTGGGAGGGAGGTTGGGCACAACAACTTCAGTTGTTGAAATGTTCTTTTCATTTTCCTTTTTAGGCTTCCACTCTTTTCTTTTTTTTTCTTTTTGCCTTTGTAACAAGATAGGTAAAATGGTGGCATGGCTACCTAGATTTGAGGCTCACCTGGCATATGATATGACTTCTTTATATTTTTGTCCATTGGAAATTTATTTTTGTAATCTTATTAAAGGTGTGCTTTGTGAATATCAATATTTTATCTATGCCTCCATTACTTCTAGCCAATGTAAGAGGCCCAATTGGGCATGCTTTATGCTTGACAGCTGTGTCAGCTGGCTATTTCTTCTGTTCTTCTAATAGCTGATTTGTGCATTGCACCAATAAAAGCTCTTATGGATAAAAAAAGCACACTACTTAACTTTTAAAGGCTATCAGGGACAACAATTATATTTAGTATATTTTCAAGGAGCAATGGTTTGACCATTATTCCAGCGTTCTCATCACTAAGTCATATGAAAGCATAACCTCCCACACAGCAACAGTGTTTATAGATGTGAACAAACAATGGTCATGGTTATGTGTTCATATCTTGCAATATTCAACAAAGCAAAAAGAATGTGCAGTTACTAAACAGACAGAGTTGCACAAAACAATACAGCACTTGTGGTAACGTTCCAATGAAAAAAGCACCCCATGGCAAGCACAGTTTGTCTTATTTTTGCTTTTATAGAAGAAATATGTTGAATTTTGTTGACCCGGTAAGCCCACTGGGCCTAGAAGTCCTTTTTTCAGGAGTGACCGGGGGGAGGGATAGAGATGCTAAGCAACTGAAACTGAACCAGATTTAGCTGTTGGTGGTATTTTTAGTGAACGTGGGAAATTTGGCCAGGACACCAGGGAGATTCCCCTACTTTATATTTGCCATTTCTGTTTTCATATCACTAACTTACTAGCTATGCGTGGAATGTAGAATTCCGCTAGTAGAATTAGCGAGGAATGCCAGTTCTGCCACAAGAATTTCTGCTTGCATTTTGTTGGTTCTTCAGTAGAATTCTACCTACTGTGATCCACAGAATAATATTCTGTGGAAAAAACAATTTTTCCACAGAAAATTATTCCACAACAATTTCTGCAGAAAATGTTGAGATCCGAGGAATAGTATTCTGCGGAAGAGCATTTTTTCAGTGGAAAATCATTCTGCAACTATTTTCTACCATTGAATTACACCATTTCATTTATGGTGAAATTTGGCTGAATTTTAGCAGAATTTTTATAATTCTACAGAATTGTGTTCTCCCAGAATTTGAAAATTCAGCACAGCACTAAAACTTATACAACATTCACATTAAATGATATGAACACATGTTGATATACAAACATAGCAAAAGATGTTTTTGCAAAAGTTCAGTTATCCATAGAATGTAAGTTTTTACACAGCACATGCTCAAAAACAGAATTTTTTTTTAAATATTTTAAAAATTAATAAAGTATGTGAGATAAAAAAATGCAAACATGCACACCTTGGGCAAAATTCTATCACACCTGCAAGTTTCAGGTTTCAAATACTCCTAGTTTTTTAGTTATCGGTGAATGAAAAAAAGTCTTAAGTTTAGTGATTTTAGGGGTGTTTGCCCCTCTGTGACACTGCCCAGTTAATCAGTTGTCATGAAATGTACATCATCCAGAGATGCTTGCACCATATACGTGCATTCCAAATTTCAAATAAATTGGTTGAGCAGAGGCAAAGTTATTAAGTTGCAAAAGGTGGGGTTTAACATTAAAGTGCTTACTCAAGCCTAATATACATGCACTGCTATGCCTGTATCACACATCTTCTTTGCAAAACAACAATGTTAATGCAGACAATAGGGTTAAGAAACACAAAGCAGAGAAAGTAAGGAAATGAAAAACATTTGGGTTTGGATTCTTGTAGGTCTTTGTGAATCGGTGGTGTGATGTTCCTTGGAATTGTTCACCCCGGAACTAGGTCAAATTACTGGCAACAAAACAGCACTGTCAAGAAGTGCACTGTGCAGACACAGACAAATGGGTGCAGTGAAAAACCTTGTTAATACATATAAACTAACTCTGAAACCATGCACACTGTAATACCTGCTCAGTTTTTGACTGCACCATGTTCTCCACTAATTTGAGCAGATACCATCCATCCTATTGCACACTCCCAGCCTGTAGCCTCCTGCCTGAAGCACAAGGCACAGCTCAAGCCACTGCATCACAGGAATGTGTTCTCTGGAGGTAGAGAAGTGTATCCTTCAAAAATGTGGAAACTGAATCAGTCATTGCTTTCTTGTTTGTTGTTGTGGGGAGGAGGTAGGCATTAGGGTTGATAACCCCAAGGAACACCATACCACCAATTTGTCAAGATGCAAGAGACACCAAATCCTAATGTTTTTTCAGTTCCTTACTTTGTTGCTTTGTGTTCTTCAACCTTAATGTCTGTATTAATCTATTTTTTTACACTGAATTTCCTTTCATTTTGTAATAGTGGAGTCATGTTCTCATTATTACCTCAGAAGTTTCTGCAAACTCATGCATGATGATGCACTAGTCTTGCTGTCTGCTGTTTCTTGCTTGTTCATTACCTTTTCCTGAATCCACTCACTTAACTCAGGTCCACTCATGATGTGGTTATTTTTTGCCCAATACCAGTCTATGGTTATCTGTTTTATGTTCTGTAGTAATCATTTGTACTATTACTACTGTTTTATTTCTTTTGCAAGTGTTTTTGGAAACTCTTTGTATACAGTATACATTCTGTTTTTTTTTTGCCTATCTCATTTTGTGTATTGTTACCCTGCTATTGTAGTCTCCTGAGTTGTGCCTGACAATAGGCATTATTCATCTAGTGCACATACTAGCTCAACAAACACTAAAATAAAGTAAAATGTATGCAAATCCCAACAGATGAAAAAACGCAGGACCCTCCATGCCCTGCAACAAAGAAGGAATCTTTCTGGCTGTGCAAGTGCAAGACCCTGAACTTCCTTGTAGCTAAAGATGAAAAAATCCATGGGGCTGTCTGTTGAGCTGCAGAAGACTAGAGCCTTCTGGGCCCTGCATTTTAAAGTGGCCACATATGCAAACATGCATGGCCAAGAATCCATCTGGCTATGGAAGCACAGGGCACTCTGGGCCCTCTGATTCTGTGCAGTTATACATGCAGAGAGGCAAGGCCCTCTGGACCCTATGCCAATAGAAGAGTGCTTTTCACTATATGACTCCTTGCTCTCATGTGCAGCCAACACTTCAATTGAGGATGGGACAGGACAAGGGGGAGGGTTAATGAAGGGGAAGGGTGGAAGGGAGGGTCAGCTGAAGAATAAGAGATGCTAGCTGCACATTCGAGCAGACTTGATAGACCTCTAGGCCATTATCTGTAAGGCAAATTTCGTATGTTCATATGTAACACTGCACCATCCCTTCCCAGGCTAGCAGTGGTGTCACTTGTCAGTGCCATCTTCACAGCCTTGGCCCATCCTGCCAGCTCACTGAGCTTGCACCTGAAGTCAGCTAACCAGCATGGGATTGCAATGTACTACCCACTGGGTCAATGGCCAGCCCTGAATACATTTTTTATAAGGTTTTTTTTTTGTTTTGCTTTGTTGTATTTTGACCCCAAACTTTCAACATAGTATTTTTATGACCTCCCCTTCTGACCATGATAGGTGACATTTATAGAATATTGACCAAAATGTCATTGCAAACCACAAGTGAGAAAACACTTTCTGAACAGGATCTTAAAAATGATAGTTGTCACTTTCATGAGGTGGTGTGAATAAATAGCTATGTTTGAAAATTTACGGTATATTAAACATTATGAAGATTATGGGTGAACACTGAAAAATGTCAATGTACCATCATAATTTTGTTGTTTTTAAAGACTTTTTAACCCAAAAGTTTAAACATTTTTTATGACACAACCTCATAAGCTTGGTTGGTGAGATTATTAAAACTGTGCACAAAAGTTTATTTTGTAAAGCGACTTCAAAATCGCCTTTCAGGACAGATTTGAAAAATTGCACCTCCCTTGCTCAAGAGATGGGTCAAAAGAAGAGCATGTTGAAAATGTGGGTCAAAATATTGAAAAATAGCAAAGTTATGAGTGAATGTTGAAACATCTCAACACTCTCTCATAAGTTGGCCATTTGTTTGCTAGTTTTCACCAACATTTCAACACACAGTGATGCCAGCCAGGACACAGTGCGGTGATGCGATAGTATATCACAAAATGCTTCTGTATACTGTAGAGAACAGTTGTCACACAGTATTTTGTGACATGTCACATAGCGAGTTTTTGCATTTCTTCATCGCTGGTTCCACTGTAGTCTTTTTACACCCCTCCTCATGAATCTGGTAGGTGACATTTTTCACATTCCTCCTAAAAGGTGATTTCAGAGTGACTGAAATCACATTTTATATAAACCACACCTGTGAGGCTATAAAACAGTAAATCTAATATGTTACTATGGGACAAGAGTGAGAATATTAGTGATATTCTCATTTTTGGCCCATTTACTCCATAGTGACGATGGAGATGCGGAGTGCCAGTGTGCTCTCTTCATTCAGTGATGCTATGATGCAATATCTTCACTGTTGAAGGTGGCCCCTGAACTATTAGGATGCAGGACTTTTTTCTTGCCATTGTATAATAAAAATTATAAAAAGCATGGCATTAATCAAATATGTATACAGTTCACTGTATCTAGTCTAGTTAAGTTTTCTTTACATTCCTGTGTTAATCATTGCTGTTACAGTAAACTCTGTACTTATTATTACTTGACCCTTCATCCTCTTTACACCTGCCCACTTCCTTTTGCTCATACTCCCAGATCACAAAAGAAAATGTTCTTGATTTTTAAAGCCCCTTTGGAGTGACAAAAGGTGACCAAACACCCGCGTGCAGCTACCTTGAGTGCACCAGGGACCCAGCACTGGATTTTTCTATTAACACAAGTCCACAAGTTGCCACAAGTGGTCGCTTGCATCAAATAGATGGCGCACAGGAGGGGATTGACAGAGGTGTCTGTCAGTCCCTGGTGTGATATGCTCCAGCCCAAACACCCAGAATAATCTTGCAAGCAAGAAAGCCAGTAGGTCATGAACCATGATGATGTGTCAATGCAAATTATTCTTGAAGGGGACCTCTAGTAAAAATGTGGGGACCGACTCAGGTGCCACTGTCATCAGGCAGTTACAATAATCATGGTGTGTTATGTGCAGTCCATGTGCTAATATGGCACTCTAACTGTGTTCCTACAGCCAGATGTATACAACACTCACAACCGGACTGCATCCAGATCCATACATCACTGATAATCCTACAGTAATGTCTAGATACACATAACACCCAGACCTGGACAGCATAAGAACTATATGGAATGCAGTGGCTAGAATCAGACAGTATCCAGACCCAGATGCCATCCTGCAGGGAACAGCACCCAGATATATACAAAAATAACTGGAATGTACTGTATTTCTCATTCATGACCATCAGATATGTTGGGGAGGGCACACCTCGTTACAAGTTATCTCCTGGAGTTTGGGGTATGGGGCACCAGGTGGACACTGAACTAAGCTGATATCAAAATGCATCATACCCCGTAGATGCACATGCAACCATACATCTGGTCCTCCACTGCAGCACACCCATGCATACACTGTTGAAGTGCAGAAGCGATACCATGATGCCAACAGTGTGACTCTGGTAGCTCTGACAGATACTATCATACATTCCTCCCTGTGTGTGTTTCATCAAAGTGTAGTTCCTGGGGATTTATGCACCACATACAATGCTCACCTCCAGGTCCTTACTAGACTCTCTGTCCATCTAGCAACTCAGGATGGTGGTGGCATGTGGGGCTGTTAGACCAGCACTGGCTGGTCTAAACCTTAGCAGGCTTGTGGATTTTGGGTGGCTTTCAGAATCCTAATTTAGTAGATGCTGCAGCACCAATGTGACACAAAGCACCTGTCCACCATGGCACAGCTGTGTGCCTGTGCAAGCACGGCACCAGCCCAACTAGCATAGCCAGCCCCCTTTATGGCACAGGCTGCACTGGGAAACTGGGAATGACACAGGGAGCCCAGTGTACCATGTCTGTTTTATCCAAGCACAATGCGTCATTCCTAGCCCTTCGAAAATCAAGCTCCATGAGTTCATTTAATTTTTGTATGCTTACCTGGAAAAAAATGAAATAAACAATTGTTAATGAAATTCTTGTATGTGCTTAATGGGGTTTAATCATCCCATTTTATGGTCAGCCATCACAGAGTTTTAAACCAGAGGACACAGGTAAAAATAAGCTCTCCATTTGCAGCTGCTGCCACCAGTTTGCATCTGACCTGCTTCACTGCAGTTTTCGAAGGATAAATCCCTTGGAACAGGAAGTTGTGATCTGCTATGACTTGTGTCAAAAAAACATGCAAATTCAATCTGCATCATTTTTTTTTATGCAAATGCAGCATTTTGTGGCAAATGCATTTGAAATTTGAACAGAGTTCAACTATTTAATAGACGTCCTAACAGTTCCGACAGATGTCCAGTTTTGGAAATTCAGATGGGCAAGTCATAGATGGGGTCTTTGTAAATCCATAATTGTCTGTTTTGGCCCTAGTTTTAGGTTATTCACTATGATGTTTAAATATTTCTTTAATGAGAAAGGTACAATACTGTATATGTACAGTAGGTAGACAAAGTCTGGCAGGCCGTATGCCTCAGCTCCTGGATGAATAACACATTTGCAAAGATCATGCCCTTATGAAGCATACTGTAGGAAGCTCAGAAGCATGCCTAATAAAAGCTGGATACTGCCTATTCTAATGTCTGTGTTCAATGTCAGGCTGTCTCCATCTACAATAAACCCCACTGGGATGCATTCACCAGTAAATTCATTCTTATGGTTTCATTTTGGTAGTCATCATAGCAATGACGTTCTTCTCTGACCTCTCGTTCAAACAGCAATAAAAACAAAACCTGGAAGCTTAGCAAGAAACACGTATTAATGGAAACAGTAGAGTGTGTGAACTATCTCACTGCTTAACAGGCCATTTCTAAAAGGAAGAAAAGTAGTTTTCCTCTTTGATACCAATTACTGGACTACAGTGTATGTTGCACAAATATAATACAGTACACAAGCATTCGGGGTGACACCTTCATCAAGGGTTATAGCTTACTGGTCTAATAAAAGGTATCAATTTGCAACAACTCTGGCTTTTCAAGGACTAACAGGGCTACCACCTGTTTTATTTCCTATGGAAAAAAAGGAAAACACATACTTCAGCATTAAGAATCCTTCCTTACTAAACATCTATTTTGAAAAAAATGTCTTTCATTACTGTAGTTGCCTCTGTCAAATCTTACTTTTCTGAAGTATGCTCCTTTTAAGCAATTTTACAGGGTCTGTATTTAACATTATATCTGTTTTGCATACATTAGCATATATTAATGTGTAGGATATGCCATGCATTTTAATTATTGATTGTTTTTTCATAAAACTCATTAAGATTTTTTTTGCAAAGCAGAAGGGCTTTTGCTTCATTTTAATATATAGCTATCATTATGTTCTTATTCAATACCTATAAGACAATTTGTTTTAGAGGGTGATTATTCATAGGGCTGACTTATACTGAACCAATAAACCCTTAATAGTAATAAAAAGAAAAAAAAGACATGCACTAAGTTGTAAAAAATAAGTTGAAAAAAGAATTCATTAGGCAGTATAGCATAGTGGTTTAAGGCTTCGAGCTGCAAATCTGCAGATCTGGGTTTGAATCCCACAGCCCCCATTCACATACTGTGTGACACTGAGCAAGTCACTTAACTTCCTTATGCTCCCAGGTCACATTTGTAAACAAGCATTCAGCTTAGTGAGTCTCTCCTGGTTAAAAAAGAAATAATAATAGTATGCTTTCCAAATACCTACAGTAGTTTAATGCAAAGGGATACAACTATTAGTCGTAGCAGCAGTAGGAGGAGAAGTAATGACAGTAGCAGGAGTCATAAGATTTTTTATTTGTAAAAGAAAAAAAAAATATGTATTTTTATAAAATAAAAATGGCACATGTACCTGGTAATTTCCAACCACAACATTATCAGGGTATCACCACTGTGCAACTGTTTGAACAGACTGATCAAAACAGTGTTATTTACTATTATAAAAGACAGTCACTTATTCTATGATTTAACAGAGGTTAACTTCTTACAGTAAGTGTACAAAATACATAATGGCCTCTACCTCAATGAAGTAAAAATGCCAATTGATGAAACTGGGATTATGGAAAAGAAGATAAGTTTTGCACATTTTATTCTAATCATTTTTAAGTTTTGCACATTTTGCTATTAGAAAAGCTGAGCTCAGTCATACTAAGGTGGATTCAAGATCGAGAAGGCCTATACGAAGCCAAAGAAAAATAGGACAGATTGTAACCAACGCTTTTTAGGTATTCTGGACTTTATACCAGCTGCTGTAACTGTGTATTTCTGTGAGAAAGGGGCTTGATGAGAGTCAGCTGTTCCTAATTTGCACTTCAGGAGGGGACGGGGATCTTTAAATTTCTTCGCTGCTCGCAAGCGGCTCTGCTGAGTGACATACTTTTAAACTGACAGCCTGTGACATCGAGAGTATTACCCTGCAGATACAGGGCAGGATTCACAAAGAAAGCCAAAAATCCCACAGCTGTGGTGAAAAGGCCTGCAGCACTGTGGAAATGCAGTTGCGTGATATTCTGAAAGAAATTTTGTGCAGATGCAGAATTCCATAAAATCCCCACAGCTGCAGAAATACAGCAGCTGCAGAAATTGAGCAAGTGCTTAAAATCCACAACTGTGGATCCACAGATGGCTTAGGAGGCACAGCAACAGTGAACCTAATTAGATGGAGCAGCAGTCATTAACATTACTGCTATAGAATGATGTTAAAAAGGACCCACAAAGAGACCAGCAACTAATCCCTCAGCTGGGACTATTGCAGCATGACAGGTACCAGCAATACCATGGCACCACAGTGGCTGACTGTCACTGCTGGTCCTCCCTCCCCATGGTGTTCCTGTTACAGGTAGGGGTAGCACTCACTGCAGGTTGGCCAGGCTCTAATGCCTGTCGGAGTTTGTCGTGGGCTGTACTGGGTCTGGTGGTTGTTGCCTGTTGCCATACTGTATCATGGCAATGTGTGCTTTGGGTTACTGTAACATCAGCCACTGCTATACTATCTGGGATGCTATTACAGTACCTGTGCCTCACCTGCACCTTAATTGATTCCAATTGTTGGGGCACTACTGCAGTTTGCCAAGTCCTTTGATAAAGCCTTGTGGCAAAACCAGGTCAGATCGCACCAGCCAGAATAACCACGTAAATGTTTACTTAATTTTGCACACAAATCTGCAGACTCAGCAAGGTATTTATTTATATCTGAAATAAATACTTTTAAATGCTGAAATCTGGTGTCATGCATTTTGCTACACAGTTTGCTGAGGGAGAGTTACACCTCATTACACTGTGTGTAACATTTTTTTCACAGCTGCAGAAAAAAAATGGTTATAAATAGCCCTTCAGGGGATGTGCCTTACTTATCTCATACCTTTTTATGTGGATTGCACGCATGCGAAAGAAATATGTTGCATCAGCTTTCTTCAAAAGCAGGTTGTGGAGGAGTGGCACTGTTGTGCCCAGTGCCCCCACAGCCTGCAAAGGTGTGTCCCCGTACCCCAGTGCCATGGCACACTGCTGCTGACACTAGTTCAGCCAGCATGACACAAACTTCTAAAAAATCAGCCGCTGCAATTAGGGGCTGCCTCGTCATTGCAGTGTCAGCCATCTGCTACAATGAGGGAGTGATCCATCATTGCAGGGCTGGATATGAAACCCCTGATATTGTTTGTGAACATGGTGGCGGCTCACCGCCATGTTCACAAACAATATAAACACTTCCCCCACACGTGTTTACTTGCCAACGGGGGGACCTAATCTCCATCAGCTGTGGTGCCCACCATGTTTCTGTTGTTGCTGACAGGGGAGCCCACTCTCCATTCTAATTCTGTGACTCCCCCCAGTTTTGTTCCTGCTGACAGGTGCCCAATCCCTGTCAGCATAATGACCCCCCCGTTTTCTTCCTGCTGACGGGGTTCCCAACCCCATCGGCATAATGAAACCCTCCCCCCCCATTTTGTTCCTGCCAATGGGGGTGCAAAATCCCCCATCGACTACTGCTGGCCCCAAAGTAAAGCCTCTGTTGGCATGCTGGGAGACCACCCCAGTGTGCCAGATACCTCTGTGAAGGAAAAAATGGTCCTGCAATGTCGTTTTGTTTTTTTTTAACCTGTAAAAAAGGAAACTGTCCCTCGGCGCTCTCCCTGCCCCCACCCACAACTCACACCCACCCACTGAGCACCATACCTTCCCACACACACCCTCACCGCATACTTACCTCCAGAGCTCGGCGCGACAATCTTCGGTGGACCAGAAACACGTCTGCACTCTTCAAAGCTGACCGCATACTGAGGAAAAGCCAGTAAGCTGTAAAATGTAATAAATAGGGTTTTTTCAACTTTAGTGCATGTTTCAGGCATTTTGGGGAATTTTTTCACCAAATTTTCAACATGGGGTTTTTGGGACCCCTCCTCATGAATTCTATCACTGTCATGGTATTAATCAGCCCCAAAAGGTGGTTTTATGGTCATTGTGTGGAATCACCCTACGGGGCCGATTAACAAAGCTACAGTGCCAGTGTTCATGAGGTGGGCTCTCAAAAAGCCTATGTTGCAAATTTAGTGGGAAAAATCCCAAAAATTACTGTTTTACAAGTGTGCGTTGCACAGTTGCTGCGTACGCTCGTAACTTCATGAATTTACTATATTTTCCCGCCAGATTTTCAACATTGACATTTTGTCACACCTCCTTGTTAGTGGTACAGCTGTCATTGTTCACATCCTGGCTGAAATGTGTTTTCACACTTT
Source organism: Neoceratodus forsteri (assembly GCA_016271365.2). Classification (NCBI taxonomy): domain Eukaryota; kingdom Metazoa; phylum Chordata; order Ceratodontiformes; family Ceratodontidae; genus Neoceratodus; species Neoceratodus forsteri. The sequence continues at coordinate 35,517,050 of CM028129.1, forward strand.
CAGTGCAGAATAGCATGGTTGCTGTGTGGGAAATCAGTGTTCAGGACATATTAAGAAAATGACAGTGACACTGTTCATGAGTAGAGGTCCTAAAATGCCTATATTGAAAATTTGTTAACGATACTCCATAAAATGACTGTGTTACAAGCGTGCATTGCACATTTGGCACACATGCTCGTAACTTTGGGAATTTTTAATATTTTTACTCCAGATTTCAGCATTGCCATTTTCCCAGACCTACTTATGAACAGTACAGCTGTCATTTTTCTCATTCTGGTCGAAATGTGTTTTCACACTTCCGGCGCAGAATAGAGCGGTCACTGAGGGGGAAATCACTGTTCGAGACAGATTAAGAAAATGACAATGATACCATTCATGAGTAAGAGGTCCTAAAATGCCTGTGTTGAAAATTTGGTGATGATAGCCCATCAATTGACTGTGTTGCAAGTGTGTGTTGCACACTTTGCATGCACCCTTGTAACTTCGCAGATTTGTAATATTGTCAAACAAGATTTTCAGCAGTGCCATTGTTTAACACCTCCTTATAAGCAGTACAGCTGTCATTTTTCACATCCTGACTGAAATGTGTTTTCACAGTTCTGGTACAGAATAACGTGGTCGCTGTGGGAAATCAGTGTTCGGGACAGATTAAGAAAATGACAGTGGCACTGTTCATGAGCAGACATCCTAAAATGCCTATGTAGAAAATTTGGTGACGAAACTCCATAACATGACTGTGTTACAAGCGTGCATTGAACTGTTTCCACGCAGCCTTGTAACTTTGCAAATTTGTAATACTGTCACGCCACATTTTCAACAGTGGTATTTTTTCACAACTCCTTATGAACACTACAGCTGTCACTTTTCACATCCTGGCTAAAATATATTTTTGCTCTCCTGCCGGACAATAGCATGGTCACTTTGGGAAATCAGTGTTTGGGACAGATAAAGACCAACCGAGTCAGAGAGGTGAATGACTGAACTCAATTGAGTTGGGTCAGGACTGCTGCGGATTTCTTTGTGTTCAGACAAAGGCCCCAACACAAGAGCCCAGTACAAAAGGGCAGCCTGCAGCACTTGGGAGAAACAGAACGAGAGAGCGAGTGAGGGAGGGGGAGTGAGCAAACTCACCAAAGTGCTGTCAGGACTGCTGCAGATTTCTTTGTGGGCAGAAAAAGGGGTCAATACAGGCAGGGGCCCAGTACAAAAGGCCAGCCTGCAGTGGTGGGAGAAACAGTATGAGTGAGTGAGACAAGGGGACTTAGTGAGCTCAACGAAGCTCTATCAGGACTGCTGGGATTTCTTTGTGGGCAGAAAAATGCACCAATGCAAGCAGGAGCCCAATACAAAAGGGCAGCCTGCAGCGCCAGGACAAACAGAATGAGCAATAAGAGAGGGAGACTGGGCAGCCTCAACAGAGCTCTGTCGGGACAGCAGCAGATTTCTTTGTGGACAGACAAAGATGCCAACATAGCCAGGAGTCCCATACAAAAGCGCAGTCTGTGGCGCCAAGAGAAACAGAACGAGCGAGTTACAGAGCGTTGGTGAGTGAGCTCAGCATAGCTCTACTGTGACTGCTGCCAGATTCTTTGTGAGCAGAAAATGTGGCAATGCAGGCAGGAGCCCAGTACAAAAGACCAGCTTGCAGCACCAACAGAAACGGAATGCGAGAGTGACAGAGGGGGAGTGAGCGAGCTCAGTGGAGCTGTGTCGAGACTGCTTCAGATTTCTTTCTGGCCAGAAAAAGCTACCAATGCAGGCAGGAGCGCAGTACAAAAGTGCAGCCTGCAGCACCAGGAGACACAGAATGAACAAGTGAAGGAATGGGAGTCAGTGAGCTCAATGGAGCTCTGTTGGGACTGCTGCAGATTTGTTTGTGGGCAGAAAAAGGCAGCAATGTATGCAGGGGCCCAGTACAAAAGGGCAGCCTACAGTGGCAGGAAAACCAGAATGAGTGAGTGATTGAGCTCAACAGAGCTGTATAGTAACTGCTGCAAATTTCTTTGTGGGCATAAGAAGGCAACAACACAGGCAGAAGCCCAGTAGAAAAGTGCAGCCTGCAGAGCCGGCAGAACAGAATGAGTGAGTGAGAGAAAGAGAGTGAGCAAGCTCAACAGAGCTTTGTCGGGACTGCTGTAGATTTCTTTGTGGGCAGAAAAAGGTGCCAACAGAGGCAGGAGCCTAATACAAAAGGGCAGCCTGCAGTGCCAGGAGAGCCAGAATGAGTGAGTGAGACAGGGGAAGTGAGCAACCTAAATGGAGCTCTGTCAGGACAGCTGTGGATTTCTTTGTGGGTAGAAAAAGCCACCAGCACAGGCAGGAGCTCAGTACAAAAGGGCTGACCTCAGTGCCAGGAGAAACAGAATGAGCGAGTGAGAGAGAAGGAGTGAGCCACCTCAATGGAGCTCTGTCGGGACAGCTGCAGATTTCTTCCACAGCAGAACAAGGTGCCAATGCAGGCAGCAGCCCAGTACAAAAGAGCAGCCTGCAGCACCAGGACAAACAGACTGAGCCAGTGACACAGGGCCACTGAGCGAGCTCAACAGACCAGCGCAATCAACATTCGGCATTGACAAATGCTTATTTTCCTCAGGGACTTCCACAGCTGTACTTTTTTTCCACAATCTGTAATGTTTTTTTCCACTGCTGAGGAGGGTTTTGTGAATTGCACTTAGTGCAAATTCCCCTTTGTTTCCTTAGCTATGGCAGTTTTTGGGGACTTAGGGAAGGTTTTGCACCTTCAGAAAGCTTTGCTAATCCTGCCCATAGTGTCCCTAACTCATCAGGGTGAGAGACTGTATGATTTTTACATGTTCTGGACGTTATATCAGCTGCTGTAACTGTGTATTTCTGTGAGAAGGGGCTTGAGGAGAGTCAGCTGTTCCTAAGTTGCACTACAGGTGGGGACTGGGGCTTTAAATCTTTGTGCGCTTGCAAGCATATAATACATTAGCGTTATGAGTGCACTTTAAGCACCACTGAGTGGGAAAAATTTGCATACGTTTTTGATGAAGTAGTAGTGTTTCATATACAATAGTAAAAATAAGGGGAGGTTAGATGTTAATGTTAAAACACAGACAGCAATATATTACAATTGGGATTTAGGCTACATAATTTACAGTAGTGTGTCAAGGGGAGAGCTGTTTTAAAGGTGTGGGTTTTGTTATTTAACCTGTTTTTTTATTAAGTTTTTAGTATCTAAAGTGCAGGTGTAGTTAAAATTCTGCTTGAATTTTAGTTTTAACAGACTTAATGTGCTTGAATGTATGCAGAAAAAATGATGGGTTTGTTGTTTGTTCAGTGGATCATTTTTGTTTAACTGAGGGTGACTCTAGCAAATTGGGTTATTATTGGCCAACTTATTCAGTAATAGGACTTCAAGGAGGGAGTCATGGCTATTTAAAACTGCATAGGAATGACTTTACAAGAATCTGGACAACATACTGCCTTGCTGGTCAGTTTAAATTTTTAGATGCATATGAAGTTTATAGAAGCATGCACTCTGATAACACCATGTTTACCTTGCTTTTACTGTTTTTTGGAGGGGGCATAGAATTGAACCCAGGGCCTACAGAGAAGCTTAGGACTAATTTAAAAATAATCCATGATAATACAAGGAGTCTAGCCTCAAAAATGGACATGGTGGAAATGTTATTTGATGTTTAAAAGCCTGATACAGTAGGCTTTTCAGAAACCTGGCTCACAAATAAAATAGAAGACAGTGAAATAAGTCTGGCAGGTTATCAATTAGACCATTCAAATAGGATAAATAGAAGGGAAGGGGGGTCATTTTTTAAATAAAAAATACACTGGGACTAGTAAAAACCTTAACAAAAGGTAATACAGGAGATATAGATTAAATAGTACTTTATCTCAAGACTTAAAAAATGCTATAGAGATTGTGTATTCCCCCCAAATGCCAAGGTGATAGATTTGGATTTGACTATTAGTATAATTCAAGACAAAGTGAAAGGCAAATTGTTGATTTTGATGGGAGAGTTAAACTTGGATTTGCATAACCAGAGAGGCAATAGACTAAAAGAAATGTTGACATCCCTTGACTTAATACAACTGATAGATGAACCAACTAGATATACTAATTCAATGGCTAAGGGTACACTATTAGAGTTACTGCTTGTCTCACCTCAGTTAGTTATTTACTTCATTGGACAACCAGTATTGGAGCCCACTTGAGAGGGAGCAATCTTAGACCTGGTTCTCCCAAATGGAGATGGAGAGAGGATCACAGATGAAGAAATGGGTAGCCATCTGGGAACTAGCGACCATCGAACAGTATGGTTCACAATAAACACAGCAATAGAGTCAAGCCATACAAAGGCAAAAGTACTGGACTTTAGGAGGGCTGACTTTGCCAAAATGGGTGAGTGCCTAAGGAATGCACTAGCAAATGGGCAGGAAGGAGGGGTGGAAGAACAATGGGGAATAATAAAAACTGCCATCACAGAGGTAACGAGCCTTTGTGTGAAGCAAATAAACATAGAAACATAGACTTTGATGGCAGATAAGGACCGCTAGGCCCATCTAGTCTGCCCATTTCCCTACCTACAGGATAGGCTGCAGATCCTAGTTAACCAACAGCCTATTTTTTCCTACTCCACACAAGAATTGTGTTATGTCTGTCCCATGCATTCTTGAATTCTCCCACAGTTTTAGACCCCACAACCTCCTCAGGGAGGCTGTTCCATGCATCCACTACCCTCTCTGTGAAATAATACATCCTCACATTGCCCCTGAACTGCCCTCCTTCTATCTTTAAATTGTGTCCCCTTGTTCTTGCAAGTCTTTTTTTCTGAAAGATGCTACCCTCTTGGACTTTGTTGATTCTACTGAGGTACTTAAAAGTTTCTATCATGCCCCCCCTCCTTCTCCTCAAGGGTATACATATTAAGCTCCTTTAGTCTCCCCTCATATGGCTTCTCTTGCAGACCCTGCACCATTTGGTGCCCTCCTCTGGACTGCCTCTATCCTGTCTATGTCCTTCCGGAGATGGGGTCTCAGAACTGGACACAGTACTCCAGATGGGGTCTCACCAACTGTCTGTACAGAGGATAACAACTTCCTGTTTTCTGCTGATGATGCCTCTCCCTATACATCCCAGTATACCCCAGCCCTCCCTACTGCCTTCTCACATTGCTTGCTAACTTTAAGGTCATCTGATATGATTACCCCCAGGTCCCTTTCCTTTTTTGTTGTTGTTACTACCTCCCCACCCATTGTGTATTCTTCCCCTGGGTTCTTGTTTCCCAGGTGCATTATTTTGCACTTCTTTGCATTGAATCCTAGCACCCATACTTCTGACCATTCCTCCAACCTTGCCAAGTCCCTATTCATCCTTTCCATGCCTCCTTGTGTATCAACCCTGTTGCAGATCTTTGTGTCATCTGCAAAAAGGCATACTTTTCCTTCCAGTCCCTCCACAATGTCACTGATGAAGACATTAAAAAGGACTGGACCCAATACTGAACCCTGCGGTACCCCACTAGTAACCCCCTTTTTTCAGAGTGGACTCCATAAACAAAACAAAATGATGTAAGAAACCACTATGGTTCTCAAAGGAAGTGGCAGTGAAGGTTCAAGAGAAAAAGAAAGCATTCAGGAAATACAAGGAAGCAGCATGACAGGGAACTGTATCAGTTAAAGTAAAAGGAGGCTGGGAAGGCAGTCAGAACAGCAAAGGCCCAAACCGAGGAAAAGATAACCAAATCAGTTAAGAAGGGGAATAAAACCTTTTAATGGCACACCAGGGAGTGAAGGAAGACCAAGGGAGGGATAGTGAGGCTTAATAAAGGGGAAGGAGGGTAGGCAGAGGGAGACTGTGAAAAGGTAGAGATTCTAAACAAATATTTTTGCTCAGTATTTACAAATGAAGAGGGGGAGGTACCTAAAGCAAACAGTAGAAACACTCTGGATACAGAAGTTAGTATCAGCCCATTTACAGAAGAAAGGGTTCTGAAAGAACTCTTAAAACTGAAGGTGGACAAAGCAATGGGGCCTGATGGGATTCATCCCACAATTCTAAAAGAACTAAGGGTAGAACTAGTGACACCACTGACTACCGTTTTTAACAAGTCATGGGAGGATGGGGTGGTACCAGAGGACTGGAGGAGGGCAGATGTGATTCCCCTTCACAAAAGTGGGAGAAAGGCAGAAGCAGGAAACTACAGACCTGTTAGTTTAACCTCAGGTATAGGGAAAATGATGGAATCACTTCTGAAGAAAAGAATTGTCGAGTATCTAGAGGCCAGAGGGGCACAGGATCCTTGGCAGCATAGATTCACAGCGGGAAGGTCATGCTAGATGAATCTGATAGATTTCTTTGACTGGGTGACCAAAGTAGTAGACCAGGGAGGGGCTGTGGACATGGTCTACCTAGACTTTAGCAAGGCATTTGACACAGTCCCACACAAAAGATTAATATACAAGTTAGCCAGCCTGGGAGTGGGTCCCAAGATGACAGCCTGGGTAAAGAATTGGCTGGATAATAGGACACAGAGAGTAATAGTAAATGGAGTCCACTCAGAAGAAAGGAGGGTTACTAGTGGGGTACCTCAGGGTTCAGTATTAGGACTGGTCCTCTTCAATGTCTTTATAAGCGACATTGCAGAGGGACTGGAAGGAAAAATATGTCTCTTTGTAGATGACACAAAGATCTGCAACAGAGTTGATGCACAGGGTGGGGTGGAAAGGATGAGAAGGGATTTGACAAGGTTAGAGGAATGGTCAATGTATGGCAGATTAGATTCAATGCTAAGATGTGCAAGGTAATACACTTGAGAAACAAAAACCCAAGGGAAGAGTACACAATAGGGGGTGAGATACTAACAACAACAAAAATGGAAAGAGACCTGGGGGTAGTCATATCAGATGACCTAAAGGTGGGCAAGCAATGTGAGAGGGCAGCAAGCAGGGCTGGGGGGATACTGGGATGCATAGGGAAGGGCATCACCAGTAGAAAACAGGAAGTTATTATCCCTCTGTACAGACAGCTGGTGAGACCCCATCTGAGTACTGTGTGCAGTTCTGGAGACCCCATCTCCACAAAGACATAGACAAGATGGAAGCTGTCCAGAGGAGGGCAACTAAAATGATGCAGGGTTTGCACCGGAAGACATATGAAGAGAGACGAAAGGAGCTTAATATGTATAGCCTCGAGGAAAGGAGGGAGAGGGGGGACATGATAGAAACTTTCAAGTACCTCAAGGGAATCAACAAAGTCCAAGAGGGTAGCATCTTTCAAATAAAAAGGTGTGCAAGAACAAGAGGACACAATTTGAAGATGGGGGGGTGGCTCAGAGGTAATTTAAGGAAGTATTTTTTCACAGAGAGGGTTGTGGATGTATGGAACGGCCCTCCAGAGGAGGTTATGAAGTTAAAATCAGTGGTGGAATTCAAGCATGCACGGGACAGTCATAAGGCCATTCTAGGAGGTGTGGGTAGGAAGAAGAAGGCTGTTGGTTAACTAGGATCTGCAGCTTATCCAGTAGGTAGGGAAATGGGCAGACTGGGTGGACCAAGCGGTCCTTATCTGTTGTCAAATTCTATGTTTCTATGTTACTCAAAGGGTGTTAACCCCCCCCATTGGGAAATCACCACTTAATTTGGGCAATTACAGGTAGTATGGTACTACCACTGACACAACTGGGGGAGGGTGGTTCAGAGATATGAGACATTTCTCAATTGATAGATTTAATTTGGACATGCAATCAGGAAACTAGGAGAGATGTAAGCTAATTCCAGAACTTGATCAAACAATACAGTATTTTGTCACTAGATTTCTAGAGTTACACGACTAGCATGCACCAAAAATAAAAGTATGTAAGAGAAAGGCCGGAGAACCTTGGATAAATGATAATTTACTAAAACATATTAAGATCAAGAATAGACTATGGAAATTGTATAAAAAATTGAAAACAAATAGGGACTGGGGCACCTATAAAAATAAAAGGAATTACTGCAAATCAACAGATAAGGAAAGCAAAATCAAATTATTATAAAACAAAAATAAATAGGAGTAATGACCCAAAAAGATTTTGGCAGGTAGTTAATAGTACTGTTAGTCCGGGCAATAAAAATCAAGTATAAATCAATTGATTCATCAAGGGAAGGTAGTAAAAGAACCAAAAGAAATAGCAAATGTGTTAAATGATGTTTTCGAAAAGCTCCCAGGTTTGGATGTAAGAGTTCCATCAGATAAGACTCAAGAAAAATTCAGGTTCAGTGGGTCATATCCACATCCTTGTTTTAGAATAATTAATATAAAGGAGGTAAAAACATGTTTAAAGCATAAAAATGCATAAATCCCCAGGTATGGATGGGCTGGAAGGAAGGTTTTTGCAAATGGCTGCTGATTATGTAGCACCAACAATAGCATACATGTTTAATTGGAGTTTAAGTTGTTTTTTTTTTCCTGCTACTTGGAAATGAAGTAAAAGTATTCCAATATATAAAGGTGGAGATCAAAGTGACCCAGCTAATTATTGGCCTATAGCCCTGCTTTCAGTACTATCCAAATGCCTAGAGAAATTAATACATACACAATTAATGGACTATTTAGAAACAAAGAATGTCCTTACACTATATTAGGCAGGTTTCAGATGAGGACTTTCCACTAACTCGGCTTTAATTGAATTTAACGATATTGTGGCAACCTCCTTGGATGCAGGAAAGGAGACAGCAGTCTTGTTTGCAGACTTATCCAAGGCCTTCGGCCTGGCGGACCACTCCCTGCTGCTGAGGAAACTCTGGGTTATGCGTATCACTGCAGGGCCATGGGCTTGGATTAAATTATACTTAACAGGAAGATTTCAAAGAGTTTGGGCAGGATTTGCAAAGCTTTCTGAAGGTGCAAAACCTTCCCTAATTCACCTAAACAGCCATAGATATGGAAGCAAAGAGGAATTTTTACTGAGTGCTATTCATAAAAACCTCCACAATTGTGGAGAAAAACACTACAGACTGTGAAAAAAGTGAAGCTGTGGAAGTCCCTGAGGAAAAAAGGTGATGGCACAGCCCCTCAGAGGCTATTCACAGCCAGTTTTTTTCCACAGTTACAGAAAAACTGTTACACACATTGGAGTGAGGTGTAACTCTCCCCTTTAGCAAACTGCAGTAGTGCCCTAACAATTGAAATCAATTATGGTGGAGGTGAGGCACAGGTAATAGCATCCCAGTGGGTACAGCAGTGGCTGATGTTATAGCGACAACAGCACACGTTGCCATGATATGGCAACAGGCAACAACCGCTAGACCCAGTGCAGTCCATGACGGAGCCCCACAGGCAGTACAGCCTGACCAGCCTGCAGCAAATACTACCCCTGTAGGCAACAGGAACACCCCATGGAGGGAGGACCAGCAGTGGCAGCCAGCCACTGTGGTGCCATGGTATTGCTGGTACCTGTGGTGCTGCAGTGGTCCCAGTTGAGGGACTGGTTGCTGGTCTCTTTGTGGGTGCTTTCAGCTTCATGCTATAGCAGCAATGTTAAAGTCTGCTGCTCCAGCTAATTAGGTTCACTGTTGCTGTGCCTCCTAAGCTATTTCTGTAGCTACGGATCCATAGTTGCAGATTTTCAGCACTTGCTCAATTTTTACAGCTGCTGAATTTCTGCAGCTGCAGGGATTTTGTGGAATTCCACACTTGCTCAAAATTTCTTTATGAATATCATGCAACTGCATTTCTGGAGTGCTGCATGCCTTTTTCCCACAGCTGCAGGATTTTTGGCTTTCTTTGTAAATCCTGCCCTATGTGTGTCCCAGGTCCTGTCAACAACTAAACCAGTGGTACGAGGAGTTCCCCAAGGATCTATATTGGGGCCCTTGTTGTTCTCAATTTTCTGCAATGATCTTCCCCAAGCAGCTCCAACATCTTGTATTCAGCTATATGCCAATGATACAGCTCTTGTTGCCACTGGGGTGGACTGTGCAGATCTGAGAGTTAAATTGCAGAGGGACTTCAGCAGCTTGGGGGAGTGGTTCACTGGGTCGAGGTTGGTGATGAATATAAAGAAGACAACATTTCTTTATTTTGGAAATAGAAATAAACCAGCTTTGGGCTTAACATCCCTATCTGACATACCAATAGACCAGGTTACAGAATATCGATGTTTGGGTGTAATATTCAATGCTGAGTTAAATTTTCAAGGACATATTAAGGAATTGTTGAATAAAGTTAGTAAGAAATTAGGAGCACTTAGACGAACATCAAGATGCCTGGATTTAAAGACTAGGAAAACTATAGTGGAACAGATGGTGATGCCAACCATTGACTATGGAAGTGTTATATATATGGTTGCACCTAAGTTGATGTGGGACAAACTGGATAAAATTCAATATAGACTTGCGAGGTTCATACTGGGTTGTCATTATAGAACACATCATTGTACATTATTAATTACTTTGGGATGGACTACTTTAGAACAAGAAAATGGAGAGATATGGTTGAAATTACTGCATTTTTTTACAAAGCAACCTGCTCATTATATATCAGTTAATACACTGACTAATAAGTTTGAGCCTATTCGGACCTTGACCAGATCTGTATATGTTAATAAAATAAAGGAAAATTATAATAAAACAAAATTTGAGGTAACAACTTTAAAACATCAGGCGGTAAAATGATGGAATATACTTCCTTATTCAATGAGGGTGACATCTCCAAATTTATTTAGAACAGGTTTGAAAACAATTTTCAGGTTGTGTGTTACTGTTAAAATGTTGGTCCATTGCTACGTTTAGTAGTTTTTGGATCACTCACCGTAATGTATTCCACTTTAATTTGTGTATTTTCATTGAAATTCATGTAAATCATTGCATCTGGGTCTGTTCGTACATTTCTTTCTTTATTTATTAGATCATCGGTTTACAGACCTTTGAGTCAAAGACTCATTTACAAAGGCACCTTGTGAAGACAACAATGCATCACAGCAAACAAAACAGTACAGTACATCACACTTAGATTAAAAAAGCAACCAGTGTTACAGGAATTCACTGGTGGTACAAGCTTTGTAATAGGTAGTTTTGTGGCAATAGGTAGATTTGTGATTTTTTATTGGTTGTTTATTGTATTGATTGTATGTCATTATGCATTTTGTATAGAGTGATGTGTGTGAATGTGCTTAAATATTTTTGTAAATTTTTTGTATTTGCAAAATTACATGAACTTTTACTCTTGTGGCACCTAACAGGACTTGTCTTGTAAACAGGGACTTATCCCTAATGACAGTTGTTATCCTGTATAAAAATAAAAATTGTACCTACCTACCTACCTATTAATGCATCAAGTCGATATTTAAAAATGTTTTTGGTCTCACTAATGACCACATGAAGTGGAATTTGTTCGAAGGACCAATCACTTTTATAGTATAAAAGTATTTCCTATTGGTGTGATTAAATGATTTCCTTATTAGGTGCAGGGGGTGACCCCTAATCTCTTGGAGATGATTTTTAAATTCCAGACCCAATTCACACATAAGATATGGATCTTGAACAATGTCTTACAGAAGCATGAGGTCACCTCAAAGACGACGGGTTGAAAGGGGCATATGTTTTAGGGAATCAAACCTGTCTCTGTACTGCACCTTTTCAAGACCAGATAGTTTTTTAGTAAATTTCTTTTGAACTCTAACAGGTGACTTTCTGATGTTTTATGAGGGTTCCAAAGCTGAGAAGCATATTCCAGGTGAGGCCTGACATATGCTCTAAACAAAGGTAGCAGCACTTCTTGTTTTCTAGATCTGATGTTACGAAGAATTGACCATTTACCTTATTTGATTTTTTAATGATATCGTGCACATGTCTATTATGCGATAAATCATCAGAAATTGTGATGCCTAGGTCCTTTTTATCCGATGTTTGGACAAGCATGGCACCAGCCAATGAATATTGATAGTGTATATTAGTAGAACCCAGATGCACAACTTTACACTTGGAAATATTACATTTCATGCCCCATTTGTTTACCCATGCAGTGATATGATCTAAATATTTCTGAATGGTTAATGCTTCTGAGACCGATAGACAAGAACCCCCAATTTTAATGTCATCTGCATACTTTGTAGTGATCGATAAGCACTCCTTTGTTAAGTCAGCAATAAATAATTGAAAAAGACAAGACCCCAAAATGGATCCTTGTTGCACACCGCTTGATACTGAACAGTTTTCTGATTTGGAACCATTGATAATAACTTGCTGAGTCCTATTATGTATCCAATTGAATATTCAATTAACAAGAAAATGATTGATATTCAGTTTGCAAAGTTTTTGAGTTAAAGCCCAGTGTGGCATGACATCAAAAACATTGTTAAAGTCTATAAATATGATGTCACAAGGTATTCGCCTATCCAAAAAGAAGCCATAGAAACACATTAGGTTTGTAATACAGCTTCAACCACTTTTGAAGCCATGTTGCTCAGAATTGCATTGATTAAGAGTTGGTGTAATCATATCTTTTATAAGACTCTCAAGAATCTTGCAAAATGAGGATGTCAAACTTATGGGCTGATAATTTTCCCACATGTTTTTTGGAACTTTTTTGTAAATTGGAACGACATTGGCTTCCTTCCAATCTTGTGGAACATAACCTTCAGCAAGAAAGTAATCAAACATTAATTTTAAAGGCTCAACTAGACAATCTGCCAACAAAAATAATAAATGGTCCAGAATATTATCAGCACCAGAGCTATGTTTGCCCTTTCGGGTCAATCATTTTTTATAGATTAGATCCTTAGTCAGACTAATAGATGGGTCAGTACCAGAAATAAGTGGATTTGAAATAAGGTTGTCAACTGATATCTTACTAAAGATTTTACAAAATTATATATTAAACAAATCTGCCATTGTTTTTGAATCATGAATATAGGTATTACCAATTAATAAAGGGCCTACTTGACATTTAAGTTTCTTTAAGGAATTAATGTAAGAAAATAATTATTTGATGGTAGTTTTCGTTATGTTAGTTGCTAAATTATATTCCCACCTAGACTTTGCTTTTTTAATCATACTTTTACATTTTTTTTGAATAGTCTTATATGAATCCCAGTGTGATGGGGATTTATTTTTGAGGAAAATACCATGGGCAGGATTCACAAACCTTTCAGAACCTAAGTCCCACTCTGCAACTCCAGTAGCGGACTGCAATCGCCCACAGCGGTGGTGATTGCGATTCACAGCCGCAGCAGTTGTGGAGGGTGTTACATCTGCTCCCACCTGCCATAGCAACCTTCTGCAGCTGTGGTTTTCTCCCTGGTGACACCACCCGCAAGCTGCCATCAGTCATGGAGCTGGTCATAATCCGACTCCACCTTTGTGAATACCATCTGTTGCGGCACTCCTGTGGATCTGCAAGTGGCCACCCTTTGGCACCTAAGTTTTGCTGCAGCTGGGGGACTTTCACAGGGTTTCTGAATCCTGGCCTACATTTTTGTTGTTCTTTTCTAATTAATCTTTTTAGGGTATGATTCATCCATTTAAGTGCCCTTTTTTGATTTGGGATTTTTTTGTTTAAATGGAATAAATGAATCTCTTAAATAATAAATAATATTCTTAATTGTCTCCCAGCAATGTTGAGGGGAAGAGTGTAATAGTGCTGTCTCCCAGTTAAGATCATCAATGGCCTGCCTTATGCTAGTTAAATTTTCTTTATCATATAAGTATATAACCATTGTATTGGAATTATACACATGGTTTAGTGTAATATTAAAGGTAATAGTGTTATGTTCACAGTTCCCAATGGGGTCACTGATTCTAATGTTGTCAATTATTAGGTCATCGTCAGAAAGAAACAAGATCCAATACACTATCACCTCTAGTAGGCGTAATTATGCTCTGTTTAAGTCCTAACTGGGAACATGTGTTTAAAAGTTTCTTCCCCTTGCTGCTATTTCCTATGTGATTGGACCAATCTTTGCCACTCAAATTGAAATCCCCAGTAATAATAGTATTCCCCAGAGCTTTTGCCTGTTCTATTTCATACAGGATATCTTCTTAAAAGCCCACCGATTAATTTGGTGGACTATAACAAGAACCAATAATAAGAATATTGGATGTAGAAAGGATCAGCTTTACCCAAATGGTTTTGGTTTGTATGTCATGACATTTTATATTTTTTGAAATGCTGATAGAATTCAAATTACTGTTAATGCACAAGGCAACTCCGCCACCTTTCCTATTTTGTCTATTAAGTTTATGTAGAGTGAAACCAGGTTTATTTGTTTCCCATGATGATTTATCATCCCCCCAGATTACCCATATTGAGATGACGTTGATTTTTTGTTGGTGAATTCTACACTTTAATTCATCCATTTTATGGCTCAAACATCTAGCATTACAGCTTAAACAATGTAATTGATGACTTTTGACAATACATTTAGATGCTGGTTTTAGGGATGGTGTAACATCATCCCCCCATTAATTAGTTTGAACGATTATTAATGACAGATAACAATTGTTTCCCCAAAATAACATTACCATGTCTGCTAAGATGCAAACCATCAAAGCTACATAACTCATAACTCATTGTGATTGTCAAACTCTTCCCAATGTGTAATATAAGTAAAGTTGTGGAGCAAACACTATTTTTGAAGCCAATCATTTATGATTTTTATTTTCTTATTAAGAGATGGTGACAAACGAGAAATGGGAAGAATTTCAGACAAACATCTCAACTGAGTTCAAATAACTTATTATTTAAAGCAATGAAATCCCTTTTTATTGTTTGAGTTGGATCACGAAGAACGTTATTTGCTCCTACATGCATCATGATAGTGGGATTAATGCCATAGTCTTTTATAATATTATTTGTCATTCTAGTAAGATCAAATATTTTTGCAGCACTGTAGCTAGAACTAGTCCTATTACCCTTATCAGGGTTACAGACTGCCCAATCTAAATGTTTAGTAATAGAATCACCCAATACGTAAATCTGTCATGTACAGGAAACCAGTGGACTGGGATTACTGAATGGGTCTTGATTTGTTTTATCACTTAGAAGATGTATAAGAGGTGTGTCCCTTGTTACAGAATCAAGAACTGAAGATTACAGAAGTAGAGCCTAAAGTGGTTTGATCATTAGAAACACTGGATTCCCTAACCATATTAACCACATCTATATTACTATCTGCAATATCTGTGGAAAGAGTGACAAGGGGGTCACATCTATTATAAATCTCTGTACTAAGCTGTTGAGTCATTCTACCCTTTTTACTGGCTTTTTTACCTTGGACTGTGTACCAGCAGTCCTCACTATTAAGATCATCCTCAGAGTTGCCATCATCTTCCCTAACTCTTTTTTTAGGTTTGTCTACCAATGTTGGAGAAGCAGTCTGTTGTGATGTAACAGTAATCCCCAACAGGGTGTTATGTAGGTTGTTACAAGGGTTAGTTGTTAAAACATTATTTGTAACCTGAATGTGATTTGAATCTACTGGTGGCACAGGATTAGAAGCATTAAATCATTTATGCATTTTGGATTGACTCAGTTCAAGCATAGGCAAATGAGAACTAAAGCAGTCCAAAGTATATTGTAATTCCTTTATTTCCATACATTTACTATTGGTATTTGAAAACAAATGAAGGGGCATACAGTGCTGCCCTGTAACCCTCGTGATCCTCTGGACACTATAGACATGCGCAGACGCACGTGTCTCAGTGCACGTCTCCACATGCAGAGCCATGTGCTTGTCCTGCTTGTGCTCGCCCCATTTGCAGAGGGGCGAGATATTTGTATCACGTGACCCAGAAGTGTAACACCGGGTCACGATCCCTTAACACAACAAAATTCAATCTCCAAAGGCTGAAAACTGCTCTGTGTTACTTCTAATAATTAAAGACACACAGAATTTTCCTGAAGTGTTTAGCAGTAAAAACTGCTTTGCAAAAGCTATACTGTAGTTCTCCCTTTAACATAGAAACAAAGAAACATAGAAAAATAGAATTTGACGGCAGATAAGGACCGCTTGGCCCACCCAGTCTGCCCATTTCCCTACCTACTGGATAAGCTGAAGATCCTAGTAAACCAGCAGCCTACTTCTTCCTACCCCCAACCCCTAGAATGGCCTTATGACAGTCCCATGCATGCTTGAATTCCACCACTGATTTTGACTCCACAACCTCCTCCGGAAGGCCGTTCCATACATCCACAGCCCTCTCTGTGAAAAAATACTTCCTTAAATTACCTCTGGCACGCCCCCCCTCACCTTCAAATTGTGCCCCCTTGTTCTTGCACACCTCTTTTTTAAGATGCTACCCTCTTGGACTTTGTTGATTCCCTTGAGGTACTTGAACGTTTCTATCATGTCCCCTCTCCTCCTTTCCTCGAGGCTACATTAAGCTCCTTTCATCTCTCTTCATATGTCTTCCAGTGCAGACCCTGCACCATTTTAAGTTCCTCCTCTGGACAGCTTCCATCTTGTCTATGTCTTTAGGAGATTGGGTCTCCAGAACTGCACACAGTACTCCAGATGGGGTCTCACCAAGCAGTCTGTACAGAGGGATAATAACTTCCTGTTTTCTACTGGTGATGTCTCTCCTATGCATCCCAGTATCCCCCCAGTCCTCCTTGCTGCCCTCTCACATTGCTTGCCCACCTTTAGGTCATCTGATATGACTACCCCAGGTCCCTTTCCATTTTTGTTGTTGTTAGTATCTCACCCCCCCTGGGTTTTTGTTTCCCAGGTGCATTACCTTGCACTTTTTAGCATTGAATCTAAGCTGCCATACGTTTGACCAGTCCTCTAACCTTGCCAAGTCCCTTCTCATCCTTTCCACCCCACCCTGTGCATCAACTCTGTTGCAGATCTTTGTGTCATTTGCAAAGAGATATACTTTTCCTTCCAGTCCCTCTGAAATGTCACTTATAAAGACATTGAAGAGGACCGGTCCTAATACTGAACCCTGAGGTACCCCACTAGTAACCCTCCTTTCTTCTGAGTGGACTCCATTTACTATTACTCTCTGTGTCCTATTCTCCAGCCAATTCTTTACCCAGGATGTCATCTTGGGACCCACTCCCAGGCTGGCTAACTTGTATATTAATCTTTTGTGTGGGACTGTGTCAAATGCCTTGCTAAAGTCTAGGTAGGCCATGTCCACAGCCCCTCCCTGATCTACTACTTTGGTCACCCAGTCAAAGAAATCAATCAGATTCATCTAGCATGACCTTCCCACTGTGAATCCATTCTGCCTAGGGTCCTGTGCCTCTCTGGCCTCTAGATACTTAACAATTCTTTCCTTCAGAAATGATTCCATCATTTTCCTATCACTGAGGTTAAACTAACAGGTCTGTAGTTTCCTGCTTCTGCCTTGCTCCCACTTTTGCGAAGGGGAATCACATCTACCCTCCTCCAGTCCTCTGGTACCACCCCATTCTCCCATGATTTGTTAAAAAGGGTAGTCAGTGGTGTCACTAGTTCTACCCTTAGTTCTTTTAGAATTCTGTGATGAATCCCATCAGGCCCCATTGCTTTGTCCACCTTCAGTTTTAAGAGTTCTTTCAGAACCCTTTCTTCTGTAAATGGGCTGGTATCAACTTCTGTATCCAGAGTGTTTCTACTGTTTGTTTTAGGTACCTCCCCCTCTTCATTTGTAAATACTGAGCAAAAATATTTGTTTAGTATCTCTGCCTTTTCACAGTCTCCCTCTGTCCACCCTCTCTCCCTTTATTAAGCTTCACTATCCCTCCTGTGCTTCTTCTTACTCCCTGATGTACCTATAAAAAGTTTTGTCCCCCTTCTTAACTAAGTTGGCTATCTTTTCCTCAGGTTGGGCCTTTGCTGTTCTGACTGCCTTCCCAGCCTCCTTTTGCTTTAACTGATACAGTTCTCTGTCCTGCTCCTTCAGTGATTCCTTGTACTTTCTGAATGCTTTCTTTTTCTCTTGAACCTTCACTGCCACTTCCTTTGAGAACCATAGTGGTTTCTTACATCATTTTATTTTGTGTATTTGCTTCACACAAAGGCTTGTTACCTCTGTGATGGCAGTTTTTATTATTCCCCATTGTTCTTCCACCCCTCCTTCCTGCCCATTTGCTAGTGCATTCCTTAGGCACTCACCCATTTTGGCAAAGTCAGCCCTCCTAAAGTCCAGTACTTTTGTCTTTGTATGGATTGACTCTATTGCTGTGTTTATTGTGAACCATACTGTTCGATGGTCGCTAGTTCCCAGATGGCTACCCACTTCTACATCTGTGATCCTCTCTCCATCTCCATTTGAGAGAACCAGGTCTAAGATTGCTCTCTCTCAAGTGGGCTCCAATGCTAGTTGTCTAAGGCATGCCCCCTGTAGGGCACCTAGAATAACCCCACTCTTCGAAGTGGCTGCTGCAACTGCACTCCAGTTAACATCTGGCATATTCAGATCACCCATCAGCAATATCTCCCCTTTTTCTGCCATTCTAAGTATACTTTCTATCATTTCCTTGTTCATTTCCTCCCTCTGAGAAAGGGGGTATGTATACAACCCCTGTGCGGATTGTGGTGCCATTGCCTTTCTCCAAATTTACCCACAGTGCTTCTTCTCCTCTCTGTTTATTTTGTTCTGTTGCTTTTATTCCTTCCCTTATGTAAAGAGCTACTCCTCCTCCTCCTCCTCTTTTACCATCCCTGTCCCTCCTTTAGATAGTGTATCCTGGTATGTTTATGTCCCAGTCATGGTTTTGTGTGTACCATGTTTCTGTGACTGCCCCGATATCCAGATGTTTCTCCTCCATCAATGCCACTAATTCAGGAAGCTTGTTACCCAGACTACAGACATTGGTACTCATTGCTCTCCATTTTTGGATGGCTTTACCTTCTGTTGCAGCATCCCCACTGACCTTTCTACCTCGGTCTTTTCTCATTTAGTACCCTGTTTTGTAGGGAGAGGCTGGGATTTTCCTGCTGCTTATCAGTGCCTCCCCCTTTGACTAGTTTAAAAGCTTGCCAATGAAGCATTTAAACCGATTGCTCAAAAGACTTAGTCCCTTCCTGGACAGATGCAGACCATCCTGCCAGTATAGGCTGGTGTCCCTCCAGGTGGAACCCCAGTCCCCAATGAAGCCAAACCCCTGTGTTCCACACCATTTTTTAAACCATTCATTAAACTGCATGGTGCTAATTACCCTCGCCATTGACAGGCAGCACCTCTGAGTGTTAAAAACTACTAGCTCTGCAAGTACTTTCTGGTGTTGCTGTTTACATAGGCTTCAACAGACAATAAACAAGTGCTTGAATTTGGCACATACCTCTGACTCCCAGACTGTCTCACACCCTCAGGAAGTGTCTCACAGCTTGGCGGGACAGTATCTTAGTGAAATGCCAGCACAAAATGTTCACACAGGGGCAAGATATTTGTATCACGTGACCCTTAAAACAACAAAATTCACTCCCCAAGGGCTGAAAACTGCTCTGTGTTACTTCTAATATTTAAAGACACACAGAATATCCCCCGAAGTGTTTAGCAGTAAAAACTGCTTTGCAAAAGCTATAGTGTAGTTCTCCCTTCGCAGTGCTAAAAACTAATAGCTCTGCAAGTACTTCCTGGTGATGCTGTTTACATAGGCTTCAACAGACAATAAACGAGCGCTTGAATTTGGCACACACCTCTGACTCCCGGACTGTCTCACACCAACAGGGAGCATCTCACAGCATGGAGGGATAGTATCTTAGTGAAATGCCAGCCTGTCAGTCTGGTTGTTTACCACCTCCCCATGAAGATTGTCCAATATTTCCCTTAAAGGAACTTGACCCCAAATAGAGATGGCCGAAGTGTGCAAAATTCACTTTGCAGAGTAATCCACGAAATAAAAACAACTTTGGAACAACTCATGGAACTAGTGCAGGAGCCATGACAGGAAAATTCCATGAGACCAGCAGAGTCAGGCTGCACAGCTAAAACCACAAAAGACATCACACTAGGTCAAGTTAAAATAAACTTTAATTACAAAGCTCAAAAGTATCAGAACAGCAGTACCCCCTCATGACACGTCGTGACCAATGTTTTCCTTGGCACTCATGCTTTTTCAAGGCATGATCTCTGGGTTACTCTCCCATATTTATTGTGCCACATTTAAAGTGATCATGCACTATATACATACATATTCATACAACAAGGGAAAGGAAAAGGGGAGAGGGGAGCGGAAGGGGAAGGGAAGAGATAAAGGGGAAGGGAAGGTGATGGGAAAGGGAAGGGGAAAAGAAAAACAAGAATATTTAAACATTTGAAACTTTATAGCACTACTAATAAATGTCCACTAAACAACTACAAATTGCATCCAATGAATAAAGGAATACAATCACTAACATCAAAGTATATATATATATATATATATATATATATATATATAGATATCTCATACTGCAGTAATGGGAAAAGTCCAAATAAATTGAGAATTTTAATAAATAATAAGGCAGGAAACAAGAAACAAAAAGCCCCTTATCTAATTTTATCTATTTTTCAAAAAGGGCTTGAAACTAAACATTGCATTCAGTCCTTTAGTACCATGAGCTTTCAATATGTATTGCCACTTGCTTTCACATTTTAATAATTCATTTTCAAAGTTTGCACCTCTGACATTTGGTACAACTTTGTCAAGACCCTGAAATTTAAAACTGTGATTCTGTCCTTTTTGGACCACATGTACTGCCAAGGCATTGGTTTTGTCTTGTTTTTGTATGGCTGTCAAATGGTCATAAATCCTGTTCTTAAAAGGGTGTTTTGTTTTTCCCACATAAAAGCCATTGTATTCAATACATGAAGCTACATACATACATCACTTCAGTTATTGCATATGTAGTAAAGTGATTGTTACATAATCCCTTTTTAAAATTGGATGTGTAAGGATGTTACCCGTCTTTAAATGAATACAATATCCACAATTGTCACACTTAAAAGTTCCACCTGGCAAACAGGGTCTCACATCCATCTCTTTTCTTGTATAATGACTCTTAGCATGCTTGCAAGATTCCTGCCTCTTTTATACACCATTCTGGGAAGATTTTGTACACTGTTTTCCAATTTAGGCTCCAATTTTAAAATGTCCCAGTTTTTATACAAAATCTCCTGCACTTTTTTGCATTGGGGTGGAACTCTGTAATGAAATTCAAAAAATCATTATTATTATTTCTACTCCCTTGTTGAGGCTTTTGCCTCACAAAATCACCCCAGTTCATCTGGCCCACTGTATCAATAGCTTTTTGTACACATTGATTGCTGTACCCTCTCTGGACAAATCTATTAGTTAAATCTTTGGTCTCTTTATCATACAGTACATCAGAACTAATATTTCTTTGTGCTCTCATAAACTGTCCCTTTGGTATATTCAAGACTAAATTCCTTGGGTGATAACTATCAAAAGCTAGCAATACATTACGTGCTGTGGACTTTCTGTACAGCTTAGTTGTAAGGCCTCCTCCACCATCTTTACTAATCAACAAATCCGGAAAAGCAATCTTCTCAAAACAGAAACACATAGTGAATTTCAAATTCTGATTAGTTTCTTCCACATATGTAACACAATCCCCAAGAGCCCCAGGGGGTCCCCTCCATGCCAAAAATATTTCGCCAATGAAGCGTCTATAAAATAACAAATTTTCTTAAATGGATTCCAATCAGAAATAACATGCTCCTTTTCCCAAACACTCAGATATATATTCACATAATTTTGTGAGAAAGAGGCCCCCATGGCTGTCCCATTAGTCTGCAAATAGAAAACAGTTATTGAACATAAAAAGGTTACATGTCAGAACTTTTTCAGCTAGTACCAGCAGGCATTCAATAAAACTATTCTCATACTGTGTATGTTCACATAACATCTGCCTTAGAGATTTCAAACCAGTCACATGGGCTATGTTTGTAAATAAGGAGCTGATGTCAAGAGTGACCTGTACATAATTTTCTCCTACCTCAAAATCTTCTAACGCTTGCAGGACCTGGGTAGTATCCATCAAATTCACAAACTATTCCTGCACCAACAGTTTTATATAATGGTCCACTAGTGCTAAAGGTTCAGTGAGAGAGCCAATACTTACCACTGTAGAGTGAGCAGGTGGATCAATCAAAGTTTAGTGAATTTTAGGCAGCCCATACTGTGCCACCCTCCCTGAGTATGGCACAACCAGGAACTCATGCATTTGTTTTCAAATAATTCCATTCATCCAGGCATTGTACAGATATGTATCAATGTCTAGTTTGAAATCTCCAGTTAAATCTCTAGGTAACAATTTTTAATAATCAGCATCCCCCAATTGTCTAAGCATTTCTTTTTCGTACTTATCTCTACTGAGGATGACGATCACTCCATCCTTGTCTGCAGATTGTTTCTGTTGTCTCTTGTCTCTGGGGTTTCCGTAGTAGTGGTGGAGCCCTTATTTGTTGTTGTTCCTTCAGTAATCTCTCCCCTTGTATGGCCTGTTGATTGGGGGGAGGTGTAGCAATTTCCTCCCCTCTCTACACTAAAAAATGCTGTCTGTTCCCATTTTCAATTTTATCAGCTTTATCAGCTGCCTCAGGCTCTGACTCTGACCCGGACCCACTCATGTAGGTATCCCTGTTCTTTAGTATGGGTCTGGGTAAATGCCTATTAGTCCTGAATGTGTTCTTTTTACTCCAATCAAAAATCCTGCCTTCCAAGTAATCTTTATGATGTCTTTCAAATTTGTACTCCTTAGTCCTTTTAATCCTTTCATAATATTTCTTAATAGTAATGTCCAGCTGGTTTCTATATTTTTGATATTCAAAGTGGCTCTCAAACATTTGAACTTGTATTTCTTTTTCCAGTATTATAGCTTTAACCTCTCTTTCCTCTTCTTCCCCATCTGCTAGTATGATATGAATGAGTCCGGCGCTCAAATCCAAACACTGGTCACATGGTGTCATGTGCGGGTGCTGCCCTGATTCTTTTAAGCTTTGTAATTAAAGTTTATTTTAACTTGACCTAACGTGAGGTTTTATGTGGTTTTAGCTGTGCAGCCCAACTCTGCTAATCCATGAAATGCCACCCATTTTGCAGAGGGAAATGCGTAATTTCGTCTGGCAGAATGGTGAAATTTCACCTGACGGAACAGCAAAACTTCTTATTCCATGGTGAAATTGCAACTTCTGTGGTGAAATTCCACCTTCTGTGGTGAAAATTCTGCCTTTCTTGGTGAAATGTCACCTGCAGAAGGTGAAATCCTGTCTTAGGCAGAAAAATTTTGCGAATTGCTCTGCCAGGTGAATTTGGCCACTTCGCCTGCAGAATTTAAATTCTCTGCATCTCCAACCCCGAATAGGCTCCTTGACATACTGAATATCTTGGGTATGTTGACTACCCACAAGAATGATGAGGATGTAGCCATGGAGGGCTACAACAATACCCTTTTGACCACTGTTGGCACCAGCATGCCTCTGTGTCTTCCTGCCATCTGGCCCCCCCACCACAGCATGCACTGACACAATGATGAGCTGTTTGGATTTAAGACACAAGGTTTGAGACGGAGGCATATCTGGTAGAGATTATTCTCAGTGAAGGACAATCCAACTGTGAAGGCCCATTGTTGGGTGTATCAGAGGTATAATCACCCTGAAGAAAGCAGAATTTCTGTCCACGTTGATTGCAGCAGGGAGGAACAGACCATTACAGTTCTTCCACACTGCAGACCAATTCTACATCCAGCCTGTCTGCAGTATGTAAGAGGAATGTATTTATTATTTATTTGCTTTTGTTTACCAGGTAAGCACACTAGACAAGGAGTGCCTATTTTCAGGTATGACCTGGAAATGACCACAATAATGTGTGAGGAATTTGATTCTTTCTTCCATGGCAGAGTGGCCTCTATTAAAACCAAGATCCCTCAGGCTAGTGTGATACCAAACAGTGGTAGATTTAGAATATGTGTAGACATTCCACTTGCATGCATGTAGTTTCAGCTAGACTCAGATCAGGAGATTTTCTGAGTGTTGATTCAACTGAATCTTACTTATTGTAGCCTGGATCCAGGTCCAACCTGCCTGTTGGTGGACTGTCAGGAGAATCTGTTTCCTTTGGTGGCCAAAACTGTCCAGGACTACTTAGCAGAGGGTTCATTTTCAGCCAGATTGAAACATAGGGTGATTATCCCACTCCCAAGACAACCATCTCTGGACCCAGCAATTGTGTCCAACTACAGACCTGTCACAAACCTTCCATTTGTAGGGAAAGTACTTGAGAAGGTGGTTGTATTTCAGATGGAGGTGCATCTGGTCCCCAATAAAATCTATGAGCTGTTTCTGTCAGGGTTGAAATCTCGACACAGCCCCAAGACAGCACCACTGAATGTGATAAATAATCTCTTTTTAGTTAGAGAAAGAATGGAATACTCTGTGGTCATTTTTCTAAACCACTCATCAGCATATGACACAGTGGACCATGGGGTTTTGATTAATTACCGGAGGACCTATAGAAAACTCTGTGCTACAGTGTTTCAGTAGCTAGAGTCCTTTCTGGCTGGTAGTTAGGAGTGTGTGGCACTTTTGACATTTCTTTTTAAAGGGGTTGACGTTCCCTCAGGTGCTTTGCAAGGTTTTGCTTTTTCACTTATATTGTTTGCAGTGCACATGCTGCCCAGGTAAGAGATTGTGAGTCATTACAATCTGGGTTTCCTGTGCTATACAGATGATACTCAGCTGTACCTTTCAATCTCACCAAACAAGGGCAACCTGGTAGCTGTGTCTGATGCATACCTACTAGAGATAAGTGACTGGGTGACTGCCAGCTGGCTGATCCTTAATCCTAACAAAATAGAATTGCTGCTTAGAGAACCATGGTCACAGAAGATGGCTTTGAAGAGGAATGATATTTATCATGCCCTCCTTGGAAGGTAACATCCTCAGAATTTGTGACTTGGATAAAAATCTGGGGGTCAGAGTTGACGGCAGACCATCATTTGAATTACAGTTGGCAGCTGTTGTCTTCTGTTGGTTTTTCCATCTGAAAAACATTGCCTGACTGAATAAAATAAAAATTGCATTACAACGCAAATGTTTTCACTACCACTGTATAATTTTTGCAAAGTATGTATATATTTTTCCTTACATTGTATCTGTGTAACTATTGTTTTTGTGCCTGCAGCTTCACCTATGTAATCTGTTTATACCGTCAAGTCACTATTTGAATTTTAATTTGCTTCTGTGTCATGCATTAGTTAGTCCCCCCCCACCACCACCATGAAACTGCTTCTCCCAGGTTCCTAGTAAATGACATTATAAAAAGGATCTGAGAAATTGAGCTTTCTGATTGACTGTAAACAGTCTAACAGCCTTACAGTATGTTAATCTTTTATTAACATACATGTAGAGCTTAATCATATGCTGAAGAAGGTTTAACACTACTTAAAAAACATTTTTTTATAATAGCAATAAGGCACTCCCAGGGGTTATGTTAATGGTCAATTAATCACCATCTAGGGGCATGTGGCACTCAGCTACACCTCATGCCACGTTACACCCCTAGAAGGTGATTAAGAGACCATTGACATAACTCCTGGTAATTCCTTATTGCTTAATTATTGTTCCTGTATGTATGCCTGTTTGGTACAACATTTTGTTTTACTACTTTTGCTTCTCCACATGTGTCCCCAGTACCGATGGTATCCCCCCTGCCCCATCACTAATCTGTCTCATTGACTTATGGGTTAACCACCATTTACACAAAGCCATATCAGAAGGTGGCCCAGCCATGTAGTATTATACAGTGCCTGCAGGGGATGTAGAGTGAGCTGAGGCATTTTCCTTCAATTTCTCTCTTGTAACATCTGTGAGCGATACATGAACACATGTACGTATTGATGCAAATACATGCTGTGTCAGTGAGCATCTCCCTCCCCCCACATCTGCTGGTCCCATCAGTGCTGCCTCCCAACCTCCTCTAAGTGGCAGGTAAGCCACAGAACTCAGAGTTCCTCTCCCTGAGAGAGGAGAGATGTCCTGTGATACTCAATATTACCTCAACTGGGCAGTCCCCAATTAACCTTTACCCATTCCCAAACCCAGGTCTCCAGTGTGGCTGGTGGTAAGGTGCAAGCACCTCAACCCTCCACTGGGCCATGGTACAACAATTTTTAATACATAAATACCATTTTATGAGTTTCTTTCAGAGCCCAGCTGGCTACAAACATATTGAGAAATGGTTTAACAACAATACAGTGAATTTGTCTTACAATCATGTTTGCCCCAAACTCAACTGCAAGGTTTTGCAAAATCATTTGTATGGCTAATAGGGATATACAGGCAAAACCTACAGCTTGCAGTCAGATGTAATACCAATGATAATATTGCATTGAAAAGATAGCTCCGCAGGTAGAGCAGATGATTGTAGTGAAAAATGAAAATAATCCTTCAATCAGTGATGCTCTTCTAACTCAAACGTGAATTTTAAAAATTAACACCGATTTGCTTTCTCACGCAACGTGCGCAAGAAGCAATGGGGAAGGAAAGTGACAACGTGGGATCTGATAATATCCAATCAGGTGATTATTAGGGATATTTCAACTAAGGACCCAGTTGGACAGAGTGACCTCAACAGACCTAAAATCAACACTGCACTGAATTCTCAACAATTACAACGAGCACAGATGGTCCTAGGACTAAGAGGCAAGACGTACGAAGAGAGGCTGCAGGACTGTAACATGTACAGCCTTGAAAAAAGTAGGGAAAGGGCAACATGATAATAATAATAATAATAATAACAATCATAATAACTTGATTTTTATGCTGCCTTTCAAAATATCAAGGCACCGAACAAATTTAAAATAACACATCAGATATCCGGAATAATAAAATAGTGCGAAGAACTATACAAGTACCAGCATGGGGTAAATAGGGTGGACGCCAAGGTGTTGGTCTCCTTGCACTCAGATATACTGACAAGGGGAAACTGACTGACACTTGCAGGGAGAAGATCCAAAAGGGACATTTGCAAGCAAGCTTTCACTGAAAGGGTTGTATACAAGTGAAACAAGCTGCAGGAGGAAGTGGTACAAGCTAAATTGATGAGCAGATTTAAACTGGGATGTGACAGACAAATGTGATTAATTAGGAAAGAGGGTGGCAGAAACAAAAGGTGTGAAGGTGGCCCCTAAGGTGGTTGGTGTGAGTAGTTAGGTAGGGTGTGCAAACTGGATGGGCCTGTGGGCCTTTTACTACTGGCCTTGTGTGTGTAGCTATGTAACAGCGGTCCCTGACTTTAGGAGGGCTGACTTTGGCAAAATGATATACATAATGAAGAATCAGCTGAAGGATTTGCACAAAATAGAGAGGTTGAGAATAAGTAGGTAACAAATTGCAGGGACAATAATAGGAGATGCCCTATATTGCTTAAGATATACTAGCAATGCCAAGAAGCAGAAGAAACCACTTTGGACAGAGAGGAAAGTAAGGAGAGGCATTTCAAAACAAAAGGAAAGTTTTGACAGTATACAAAGGGGAACAGAAGGAGGCCAACATGACTGCTGATAAAAGTTATCTTGTGAAATGTAAGGCCATCATAAGGATGGCAAAAGTGAATATAGAACTACTGTGAAGATGCTGAAGAGGTCACAAATAAAGATGTTAAGTATTTTAGGTGCATAAGGGGAAACATCAGACAAAAGAAGAAAGGGATCTGGGGTGATAATTAGCAATATTGAAGTGCAAATGCCTCCTCCACATGCAGTGCAGCAGATGGGAACTCTAAATGGACTCTAGGAAGCCTCAGAGAGGATTTCAAGTGTTGCAGCAAGCAGTTGTGATTGCTGCTTCACAGATCACTGGTTAGACCACACTTGACTGTAGTGACCAATTCTGGAACCTGCAGCTGAAAAAGGACAGGGAGAGGTTGGGAACTATCTACTTGATGGCTAAGGAAAAGATCTGGTTGCAGCAGGTCATATCACACCTATTAAGGGAGATTAGACAGTATCAAAGTGAACTCTCTGGAGGACAGGATGGAAATGGGGTGGGGTATATCTTACAGGCATACAAATACATGCAGCATTATTACAAGGTGGCGCCCACAGACATAAGACAAGGAACAGCGCAACCATCTGGGGGCTTAACCTTAAATTATAGGCCTAATTGAGTATCCATTAATCTAGTAAGGCTCCTGATTGTCTACTGTACAGGTCATTAATACCTTAGAAATGGCTGATCCAACTGCCAACCAATGCTGTACAGTACACACCGATTGCACCACTCTGCTCAAAACCTAAAAGTAAGTAACAAAAGAATTAAACAAAGTTATTGTTATGATAGATTTATAATAACAATAACAACCTTGAAACAGTCATTTCCTTGAATTAATAACCAGCTGAAGGGAAGCGACCCACAGCTGTGCCTCTGGTCACCCATCCCCCCACCAGGAAGTCATTAATCCCTCCAAAATGATCCTGTGTCTCTGTTGCTATTGTGTAATTGAGTAGCGGAGAAACTGAAGGATTTCAGACTGTACATCTTCAAGGAGCAGTGGTAAATAATCAGAACAGTTTATCCAGTGATGTGATCAATGCTGGGGCTATGGGGCTATGGGGATAAACATGATAGTAAACATCTTCAAGGGGGTTATATGGAGCAAAAGGGAGGCATGGTTTGGGTTAGCTGTGTAGTGGCAAAGTAAAGTAAGATAGGTACATTGGGGCAGGCTTGATGGATTCAATCTTTTTCTGTCCTTACCCATCTACGTATTTATATAACATCAAACAAGTAGTAGTGCACAGCAAAGCCTTCCCACTAGAAATCCAGTTCATGTCAGTGAACTTTGAAAAAATGTAGTCTACAAGAAAGGTTAAAGCACAATTGCTGGAACTGCAGTTTATTTTATCAAAGTTCCGTACAGAAAGTGGGTACAGCAGAACCTTGTGCAAACAATGGTAAAACCCCTAGCACCTCGACTCAGATGAGTCTTCAAAGGGGGTGTTATTATTGTGCACTACTACTTGTTTGATGTTCTGATTTTTGGGGTTAGCCGCCCTGTTTCAGTGGTGCTGCATGGCTGTTTTCCATCCGTTTGATTTTCGTGTTTTTTTCTGAACTTGCTATGTATTTACATATCTACAGTGAAGCTTGCCAGGAAAATAGAATACTGCAGAAATCTGCACAGTTATGGCAGGAAAGAGTGCAAATTCAATGATAGTTAATCCCTGTTGTCATGCAGAAGTCTTTTACACTGCATTGCATCCTGTCAGGCTCCACTGCATGTATTCATGCATTAATTGACATGTTTTAAATTGCTATGAAAAAGCAGAGATGATACTTGAGTAAAGATCTATATGTAGTAGAATGGCTGTTTGTTTGTTTTTTAACAAACAATTTTATCCTTTGCTCAAACCCTTACCGGTTTAGCAAAACACAAAAATGGACAAGCATTACTCAAGACAAAAGGTCTGGGGCAGGATTCACAAAGCTTTGAAATTTTCAGAAATCATTTGATCAGATCTTGCCTAGGTTTTGTGCCGAGGTGCGAGTCACAAAAGGAAAATTGCCTGGTAGTGACAACATAATATATGCACGGTGCAAATGGGAGAGAAATGATCATGCATACAGGCACAATGCAAGTCACAAAGCATATCAGTTGGGCAAAGTGCTTTGTCCAGCACTTTGCACCATGAAAATTACCACCTATAAAAAGGTTGTCTTAATCCGGGCAAAACCTGAAGGCCAGAAGGGGAACTATGGCAGGCAGCAGAAAGGCTGACAGCACACCACAGCTGTTGTACATTCTGGGGGAGGACCAGAGGGAAGATCAGGAAGGTGGGTACCCTGGGCCTATCCATCTCCTGTGGAGGTGCCCTGCAGCACAGAGACAGTTCCGGCCAAGAGTTTCCTTTGAGACTCTGACTGATGAACAGCTGGTTGGCTGGAACTGCCTCAGTCAGGCCATGCTCAGGCAGCTGTGTGAACTTCTGAAGGAAGACCTGTGAACCACCACCCATTGCAGCCAAGCCCTGATGGTGAAGGTGAAGGTGACTGCTGCTATGTGCCTCCTGGCAACAAGCACCTTCCAGACCCCCATCAGGGACACCACAGGAGTGTCGCAGGTATCCATCACACGCCTGCTGGTCAAATTCCTTGATGCTCTGCTACCACATTCTGAGGAATTCATATTATTCCCCAGTACTGCAGAGGAGCACACAGCAACAATGTGCCAGTTCTACTAGGTAGTGCAACTGCCAAGTGTACTTAGTGCTATCAATTACACCCATATGGCCATGGGTGCACCACCTGGCCTGGATTCAGACACACAGGAAATGCTTCCACTCCATCAGCTTTCAGGTGGTGTGCAATGCCACTGGCTGCATCACCAGTGTGGTGGCACATAAACCTAGGAATGCCCAAGACACCTTCATCTGCCAGAACTCCATGTTGTGCCGGAGATTTGAGGGAGGCAAAATACCAATGGGTCACCTGGTGAGTGAGTACAACAACTGAGCTGTGACCAGCAAGTCCTGTGGGTCACTCAGGGAAGTGTCACACAAAGGGGGGAAGGGGGTGTGAACCCTAAGAAGACTCCAGAATGTGTGAAGATTGAAATAGCTGGCAAGATAAAAAGGGCAGGAATGTGACATGGCCTGCATAGGGGCCACTGACTAATGTGACAACGCAACACAGCACCAGCTACAAAACCCAGGAAGAGGCCTGTCCATGTGATGTGGGAGGGGGATATGCAGGAGCACACCACATGATTCCAGAGGACTCAGTTATGTATCACAGTTAATGAAATGCATAACCAGGAAGGACACACTGAGCCAAAAACAGCTCATATCTAGATGTGTCCTGGGGAAGAGGGAGTAAGAGATAGCTAACAATAAAAAAGGACAAGGAAAAATACAATAATATAGTACTACAAGTGGAATCATAAGTATTAATAGTAGAACAGTAAAGGAAGGCTTCTAGAAAATAACACACACTCTAATATATACAGAAAGGGAAAATAGCAGACCAGTAAGGACAGGGCAAGAATACAGAATGGAGTCAAAGAGGAAGGGTCACAAGTAGTTGCAAGTAGGATGAGAAAAGTCAGTATCGGCCAGAGTACTGTACCATAGACATGTCCCATCTAACGTGTGCTCTGTCCTTCACAGGTGATAGTGGCTAAACCCTGCGCCCCTGGCTCCTAACCCCCATCTGCCACCCCACAAATGAGGCAGAGGAGAGGTATAATTCAGCACATGCTGCTATGTGTAACATCATTGAGTGGGTCTTTGGCATGCTGAAAATGCACTTTCATTGCCTGGACTGCTCAGGTGGTGCCCTACAGTACACATCTCAGAAGGCTTGTGGCATATTCCTTGCATGTTGTAGTCTACACAACATGGCACATGCTCATGGAATACTGCTGCTGGTCCAAGAGGAACAAGTATCCACAGACTCAGAGCCAGAGGGGCAGGAGGTGGCACACCAGATGCAAGACAGGGATCTGCTTATGGCACAGAGGGCCCAGGAGTACCAGCAGAACATCATACAACAACTGGAAGCCAGCAGAAGGTGAGTAATGAGCAGACAACACATATGGCACAATGAATCAGCCTTGCCTATTGTACACAATGCCCAACATGTACAGACCTACAAAATAGACATGGAAAGTGAAGGACACAGTAAAGCCAGGTACACAAAATAACAGGCAGTTGCAAACAAGACATGATACAGGCTGGAATTAAACAGAAAATGCATATAGCTATGGCAAAACAGAAGGAGCAAATCTGCACATGAATAATGGAATCAAAAAGAAAGGGCCACACAGTGCAAGAATTTGTGCGTGTCAAGTCACAGATGTAATGAGGGACACCTCACCCAGCCATGTTAAGCAGGACACCACATAGTAAGGGGTCAGATGTTGAATTGGGCAATGAATAAGGAATCCCATGCACAGCATCTGACTGAGGAGGGGAAGTGGGAGCCGTGGACATAGCAGGCTACAACCTCCAGCAGCAGCCATGAGTGCGGAAAGTGCATATGGAAAGGGGGGATACTGTTGTGGCCCTGGAGGAGGTTGAGGCTGAGTGGGTGGGCACACAGGCCTGGGATGACACCCAGGATATAGTGCAGCTGTGTGTGGATGTGGATGCATGAAATGACACTCACCGACCAGGGATGCATGGTGGACCAAGGGTTGTGGGGGATGCAGCTGCACTATGGTTCCAGACATATACCTCTGCAGTGTGGACATGCACCACCATCCCTGCCGGGAGACAGGGAACTGCCCATTATCCACAGATGTGCCATGTACTCGGTTTTACATCACCCAAGATTGGACCATGGGGGGTTGCTGTCTGTTTTATGACCGAATTGGGCCTAGCTAGTGTACCAGTCAAGGAGGATGGGTCTTTTGAGTGTACTGTGGTAGCTGGTGTGGGGTGCAGGATAGTTCTCATCTACTGTCCACCAGGTGATGAGAAGCAGTTCCTGCAGGAAGTAGCAGATTTTGCCGCTGACATGGCATTGGAGTCACCCAGACTGATGGTTCTGGGCAACTTCAATGCTTGGGTCGACGACAAATCCTCGCTTTTTGGTCAACACTTCCTCCAGTTGATGACATCTCTAGGCTTCACACAGGTTGTTTCCTCAGCTACTCACAAGGGTGGTCACACTCTTGATTTGGTCTTCCTCCTGTGGATTGAGGCCTCCAACTTGGTGGTGGAACCAGTTGACTGGTCTGACCATTATTCTGTTGGGTTCAATTTTTCGGCCCTCCCTGGGTAGGTCGGCCACTGTGGAGATGGTCAGTTATCACCCTTTGTGGGATGTGGTCCCTGAAGACCTGATAGCAGTAATTGAGCTCTCATTATTGGGCCAGACTAGCACAGATCCTGAGCAGTTAGTCACTGCCTATATTAGGCCATTTCCTCAGCTCTTGATCTGATTGCTCCTGTCCGTGTTTGCCCCCTCCTGCGTCACCCTGGGGCCCCTTGGTTTGGCTGGACTCTAAGGCGGTTGTGGAGACAGGGTTGTAGGTTGGAGCATCATTGACAGAGGACCACCTTAGATGCCGACCACCTTATTTTGTTAGAACGTTATAATTTCTATCAAACAGAAATTTCCTGTCAGAAGGCAGAATTCCTGTCCAGGGAAATAGATGTTGCACGGAACCGACTGGCTCAGCTCTTCAGAACTGTCAGCAGTTCCATCGAGTGTTTTCACAAAATGATTGTGATGAGATAGCTCACTTCTTTGCGAATAAGGTGTCAGACATCAGGCAGAAATGACGCTAATTTCCCTCTATGGGTGATGCGGTTGATTGGTACCTTGTCGCAGAATCCGGAGTTTCCTGGAGTACCTTTGATCTGCTGAAGTTCGTAGATATTATAAGGATTGTCCAGGTGATGCATCCCACCTGCTGTAGTTTAGATCCGGGCCATACTCCCCTGATTTTGGGTTGTAGTGATATCATTGGCCCGGTGTGTAACCTGGGGGTGGTGCTTGATGATAGTCTCACCCTTCATCATCAGGTGTCAGCAGTCATCAAGCTAGCCTTTTACCATCTTAGGAACATTGCTAGGATTAAGCACCTTGTTCCGTCTTGCGACCTTCCTGTTTAGGTCCACACCTTTGTGACATTGTGCCATGATTACTGCAACTCCCTGTACTTAGGGCTTCCTGGGGTTGATAACCACTGCTTGCAGCTAGTGCAGAACGATGCTGCACGTTTGTTGACTGGGGCATCTAGAAGAACTCACATTACCCCTGTGCTGCCAGCCTGCACTTGCTGCCTATTCAGTGGCGGATCACCTTTAAGGCAGGTCTTTTGACTTACAAAGCCCTATATGGACAGGGTCCTGATTACTTGAAAGAGCTCCTGGTTCCTTACACCCCATTGCGACAGCTCCGCTCGGCTGACCAGGGGTTGCTGTAGATTCCGAGGGTAAGCTTAAAGTTATCTGTGTGCATGCTTTTGGTTTTGTGGCACCTACCCTCTGGAATTCTCTGCCATGTCAGCTTCGGGAGTGCAGGACGGTGGGGTGTTTTAAGCAAGCATTTAAGACTTTTTTGTTGGGGGGGAAGCCTACTCTGGATCGCTTTGATTTTATTGTATTTATTGTATCTTGTTTTATCTTGATGTACAGCGCCTTGGTTATATGAAAGGTGCTATAACAAATCAATGTTATTATTGTTATTATTTTTTTTATTATTATTATGCTGCCTTGTGTGCCCTGCCCAGCAGCCAACCACCCTTGTGAGTCCCCCAACCATATGCACCATGGTGCCAATGAGCTGTTTCCCATGCTGCTGGGACCACTGGATTTTCATCCGGTAGTGGTGCTGGCAGAGGTGAACATACTGCCAGATTAGGTCCCATATGTCCTCAAGGACCATCTGGGATGTGGTCTGAATGTCCACGGTAGCACGCATAATGTTGTGTGCATTGTGCTTGGCATGCTGTGCAACAGGGGGCACAGGTACTGGGGTGGTCCTAGATGGCTGCATGGCTGGAGGACATTTGTGCCTGCCTGGGACAGCACCACCAGTTGGTGGCAGCCTAGGTGGAGGTGTTTGCTATCTGCTACCCTGTGTCCCTGGACCAATGTTGTAACTGGGCAGGGTAGGAATTCCAGATTCTGTGTGTTGTGACAGTCCATGGACAGGCACAGCATGGAAAATGGGGGAATGGAAGGAGGATGCAACAGAGATGTAGATGGAGGTATGGGAAAGCTGGTCTGCATCTGGTGCATGGACCTCTGGGGTGTTGCTGGTGGAATGGATGGTTGTAGGGAGGTTTCTGGGTGGCATCTGTGGTGGTGGTGTTCGTGGTGGTAAGGAAGAACACAGTAGCATCCATAGCTGATGACCAGGCCCCTGAGAAGAGTTCCAGACTGGCCAACCATGTGTCCAGGTCACTCTCTACTGATGTGTCAGAGTCAATCTCCACCTGGAGGTCTGGTTGTCTGGGTGGCATTTCCTGGGTACCACGGGATGTACTGAGCCACTCCGCTGCTGGCTTTGGGTGTGCTGTTGCAAGACCTGCAGGGACAGGGCTACATATGAGAGGGACAGCATATGATGCTCTAAAACAACAAGGCTGCCCCAGCCATTAATGTGCATCAGTAACAGGCCCAGGACAGTCTAGAGCCAGTCACAGAGACCAGTACAAGGGTGTGCACTAGCTGTAGCAGGGGTGGCCCATAGACATGTGACATGGAATCACTGTGGTATACCCAGTGAGATGGAGTATGCTACCACGTTGGTGAGGCCAGTGTACAAATTATGTAGCACATTGGATGACATGTCTGTCTCAATGCCCCTGCCAGGCACACAGAGGGCCACCGTGCTGATGGATGGGCAATGACACTGAGGGAGTCCATCCCCCCACAACCTGACATCACCAGGCAGTATATGACAGCTCTGCCATGTGCTACAGCAGAGGTCATACATCCAGTGGCAGAAGGATGGTCCCCAGATCAAGCAGTCTGGGTAAAATGCATGACACAGAACACCTGTACAGGTGCTGGCTCATGTGCCACATACACCAACAGAGATGATGGGACCACAGGTGAATTGTCAGTATGGTCCATGTACCTACAGGGGCATGCTGCCAGAAGGACTGCAGAGTGTGTGCAGGGGAATGCCTGTCTAATGACAAGCAGATGGCACTTCCCAAAAAGAGTAGGAGTATTTCCCTAATGTCCTGGCCAAAGTACACTCATTCAATAAAATACCAATAACAGCTTAATCTGCATGAATGTCAGTTGGCATCCATCTGTATCTTCTTCCCCTGGGACAAGGCTGAAAATAGGCAGAACTGTCTAGTCCTCCCTTCCCAGTCAACAAAACCTAAATGTAGCCCAGGCACTGTATGCCAGTGGGCTACTACCCCTGCCTGTTGATCTTCACAAAGGTTAAGGAGCCCGGGTCCTGGTACAGTGGTGTTCGGGGGTTTTATATCATAGAAGTGAAAAATGTACCCCGGTGCCTCCTCCCAGAGTAAATTGCACTGGGTCAGGTGTATGATTGGTACAACCCCCTGGGATGCTGTACCTACCTACCTCCTCTTCCGAAAACCTCACATACTGGACACCAAACATTTCCCCAATACCATGTACAACATACTAACATACTAACATACTATTTGCCAGCAGATTAGGCCTTATGGTCTATCAAGTCTGCTCGAACCTAGATCCTTAGTTGGGTGCCGAGACCCTCCCATCCCTTGTGCTCCAGAAACCCCTATCATCCATCCCCACCCCCCCGGGACAGGCCATCATCTGATACATCCACTTTCTGTGTCTGTCCCACCCTCTCTTAAAGCTCTCCACTGTGGATCTCTGAACCAGCTCACCAGGCAGAGCATTCCAAGGGTCCACCACCCTCTCAGTGAAAAACCTCCTCCTCTTTTCCCCCCTCACCCTTCCACCTTCCAACTTCAAACCATGCCCTCTGGTGATGCCTCCCTGCTTTAGTCTAAAGATCCTCCATGTTTACCCTATTTATTCCTTGAGGTACTTGAAGACCTCAATCATGTCCCCTGTCTCTCTCCTCCTCCAATGAAAACAGGCAGAGCTCCTCAAGTCTGTCCTCGTAAGTCAAATCCCTAGCCCTCGTATCATCTTTGTTGCCCTCCTCTGTACCCTCTCCAGGAGCTGTATGTCCCTCTTCAAGTGTGGTCTCCAGTACTGTACACAGTACTCAAGGTGTGTCTAACCAGTCCATTGTACAGCGGCAGAATCACTTCCTTGCTCCTAGAGGTGATCCCTTGCGTGCATCTCAACATCCTGTTTGCCTTGCTAGCTGCTCTCCTGCACTGCTCAGTGTTATTCATACATGTATCCACCATGACCCCTAGGTCTTTTTCCCTGTTGAGGCTTCCAGCACCTCCTCCCAGGGTGTACCTGTGTTTAGGTTTCCTGACCAAGATGCAACACCTGCACTTGGTGATATTGAAATTTAATTTCCATGTGTGAGCCCAGCTTCCAGGGTGTCCAGGTCCCTTGCAGGGCCAACCTCCCTCTTCTCCCTCAACTACTGCTCCCATCTTGGAGTCATCCATGAAGAGACTCATTTCACACCCTATACCATCCCTGATGTCTGATATGTATGCATTAAACAGGATTGGACCCAGGACCGAGCCCTGTGGTACCCCACTACCAACCTCTGTAGGGTTCAGAGCTCCCCACAGACCACTGCTCTCTGAGTGCGTCCAGCTATCCAGTTTCAATCCATCTGACCATCAAAGGGCCTACTCCTAACCCCATCAGTTTCTCCACCAGACCATTGTGGGGACAGAGTCAAACATCTGCTGAAGTCCAAGAATAATACATCCACAGGCTTACCTCTGTCCAGTTCTGATGTTACCCATTCATAGAACTCCACAAGGTTGGTTTGACATGATCTACCTGGCACAAACCCATGCTGCGACTATCCAGACCTCCCACCTCCTCCAAGTAAACCCCCAATCGCTTCCTTTAGTATACTCTCCATTAATTTTCCCACCACGAGGTTAAACTGATGGGTCTATAGTTTCCTGGTACTTCCTTGACCCCCCTTATGGATTGGTACCACATGTGCCTCGCCAATCCCTAGGTACCCTCCCTGTCTCAAGTGACCTGTTGAAAAGCTCTGCCAGGGGTGCAGCCAGTATGTCCGCCAATTCCCATAGTACTCTCGGATGAATGCCATCCGCCCAGGAGATTTGTCTTTCTTTAGGCCTTGAGGGCAAACCACACCCTTTTGGTGGCTCCTCCACAATCCCCAACCATTTCATACACCATGAACTTTGCTCTGTGCACTGTCAGCCCAGAGATACTCACTACCTTCACCTGGCTATGGCATCCATCCCCTGTCCCTCCCAATGGATACCCTTAATCATCGAGTCTCCCAGTAACAGAACTTAACACCGCCATCATCCTTATGGTTACCTCCACTATGCCCTCTCAGCCCCTCCCCACTTTATTCATGATCGCAATTTCATGGAGTCTTCCTGCCTTATTTGAGACCCCTTGTCACCCTCCCTTTCTGCCTCCTTGCTATTTTGCCCACTTAACTCAAACCCTCTGAATAGGTGTCCCTTTAACCTCTCTTATCTGAACCATTTATCCTGGCCCTGATGGTTTCCTTCCCCGCACCCTCATCCCCCCTTGTAATAGTACCCTGTCTCCAGAGGCTCTCTGTGGGTCCCCTTTAGCTAGGGCCCCATCCTTGGTACTGACCTTCCTGCTGAAGGGGCTCCTCTCCCACCTCCTTGTCTCCCAGTT
Organism: Neoceratodus forsteri; assembly: GCA_016271365.2. Taxonomy (NCBI): domain Eukaryota; kingdom Metazoa; phylum Chordata; order Ceratodontiformes; family Ceratodontidae; genus Neoceratodus; species Neoceratodus forsteri. The sequence goes on from CM028129.1 coordinate 35,555,209, forward strand.
CCTCTCCAATCATGCTCTCCTCCTCATGTCTGGAATATGTTGCATCTCCCCATTTGCTTAACATATATGTTTCCTTCTCCTCTGGGACTATGTCTATCCTTTCCATAGCTGTTCTGTGATGCCCTATGGGTATCTGACTCCTCCGGCTTCTGTATAAGTTTCTTCATTTCCACCAACCCTCCTCCCCTCTAGGATGCTTAGTATCTCAAATTTATTGTGACACTCTATGTCAGCCTCCATCAAGTAACCCGAGTTTCCCTGACTGCATCTCTAAACTGACCTCTTCTTCCTCTCTTGCACTGTTCACCTTAGAGCTCCCTTCCCACAGTCTGCTGTTTTAGGCTTCCGACAACAGCCCCTCCTGACCTCCCCCTCCAGTCTCCTTGAATTCAGAATTTTCCCCTGTACGCTTTCCCTTAGCATCAACTTCCTATCTAAGGGTCCTCTGTCCCTAATATCCCCCTTCTGCTTGCTGTAGCATAATGTCCTGTAATTTCAGAGCGTTGCCCCAGCCTCCCTCAGCCCCACCCTTCTGCTGCCCATATCCACACCCTTATCCTTGGACACCCCCCAGCTCCCACAGCTTACTCCTTAACCAATATACCTCACTCCTGATACAAGATAGCTGTCTACAGAGGAGCCTCCCTCCTCCAGGCCCAATTTAGAATTGTTCCATCCCACAGCCTGTGCAGCCTACAACCCTTCCAAGATGCCTGCCATGGTGGAATATGGCCACCCTGATTATCCCCCTCTGTTTATAATAGCACACCCCCTTTTCTCAGTCCCTTTCCCCTGGAGTACAGTTTCTCTCTATACTGACTGTAGTTATTTACAAACCCAATTTCAACCCCACCAACAAAGTTCCCAAGTCTCACAAACACATACAGTCCAGTATGTGTTCAGTCCCACTAACAGTGTGTGTAAGCAGACTCCAGGTACCGTATGATGTCACAGGCCCACCAACTCCTGTTGCTTCAAATTTCAGTCCCAAACAGAAATACTCAGCCCTTCAATCCCAACCCCCAGTGGCTTTTCAGTATTTAAGAAAGCCTACAAAACAGGGTGGGTGGGAGGGCTCTTACCAAACAACACATTTAAATTACCTTCTAATTTTCCCTGCCAAACATCTATCCCCAAACCTACAATATCACAGCCCAAGTATCGGTTCAAATTCAAGGTAATAATTTTTAACACATAGAACTAATTTCACTAACAAACTATTCAAATATTTCATACACTTAACAGTTGTTTCCACAAAGCACCCTTCACACAGCAACTGCAATAACAGAACACAGCTTTATTTAGAGAAAGGGCTAGGGAAGGGGTACCAGGAACAGGAATAGCTGTGAGAGGAAGAAAAAAGATTAGAGCAGTTATCAGTAACACAGTCAGTAGTCCAGACAACCCCTTCGGCCACCCACACTGGTACCAGTGAATGTCCCTCTGTCCTAGCTGTGTACCCAGGTGCTCACAGGCCTGCTTGGTGCCATGAGTTGGCCAACATTGGGGCCCTAGAAGTAATGAAGACTGAAACATGAACAAACAAACCTTTACTCCCCTTGATTTCTAGGGCAAGACCTGGGTACTCATGATTCTGAAGAGCTGAGAGATTTGTGGAGCGGAGGGCTTCCCACAGTTCAGTCTCTTCAGATTCAGGTCAGAGAGGGCAGAAACAAAGGGCCAGGAGGGGATGATGCATAGACTTGGACTTGATTTAAGGTCAGGCCCCTTGTCACCTTAATTGGAGGTCTTGCAAACAAGCAAGAACATTTTATTTGTGAAACACTGTTCCACAGAGACCATAGTATTCTACAAAATCCATGAAATCAACATTCAAACAATAAAGATAAAAAAATAAAGCCAAAAAATAAAATTCAGATACCTCAATTTTTAAACAGACAGCAGTCATTTGCATATCAAATGTCAGCAATGCAAAATTAAATAAATAAGATTTTAAGGCAGACTTGAAGATCTCCATGGATGGGAACTCTTATCCGAAGAGGCAGAGAGTTCCACAGGGTTGGGGCTGCAAAAGCAAATGATCTAGCTCCTGACATTGTCAAATGGACCCTGGGAATCTCTAGCAATCCCTCAATGGCAGACTGCAGTGGATGAAGGGGCGGTAGAGACAAAGCAGGTCTTGCAAATAGCAAGGTCCCTGTCTGTGCAGGGCTTTATAGGTCAGTAATCCAACCTTGAATATAATCCTTCACTAAACCAGCAGCCAGTGCAGGCCATGGAGCAGAGGTATGATATGGCAAAATCTAGATAAGTCAGTAAACAACCTGGCAGCCGCATTCTGCACCAGCTGCAGGCAGCAGAGGTCTACCCCCAGGAGTCCTAGGTATAGGGCATTGCAGTAATCAAGGCATGAGGTCACAAAGGTGTGGACCAACATTGGAAGATCATCAGGAAGGACCAGGTGTTTTACCTGGGTGATGTTCCTCAGATGGTAAAATGAGGTCTTGACAGGGCAGATACCTGATATTTCAGTGTCAACTCATCATCAAAGACAACGCCCAGATTCTTCACCCAGTCAGATGTTAGCAGCTGACTACCCCCAACCAAAGCCCAGAGGGTTGCCCAGTTGCCTGACCCTCAGCCTGATGACCTGGGTCCACAACAAGTACCTCAGTCTTATCCAGATTCAACTTAAGATAGTTGACTATAGATAGGGAAAATGATGGAATCACTTCTGCAGGAAAGAATTGTCGAGTATCTAGAGGCCAGAGGGGCACAGGACCCAAGGCAGCATGGATTCACAGCAGGAAGGTCATGCCAGACGAATCTGATAGATTTCTTTGACTGGGTGACCAAAGTAATAGATCAGAGAGGGGCTGTGGACATGGTCTACCTAGACTTTAACAAGGCATTTGACACAATCCCACACAAAAGATTAATATACAAGTTAGCCAGCCTGGGAGTGAGTCCCATGATGACAGCCTAGGTAAAGAATTGGTTGGAAAATAGGACACAGAGAGTAATAGTAAATGGAGTCCACTCTGAAGAAAGGGGAGTTACTAGTGGGGTACTGCAGGGCTCAGTATTAGGACCGATCCTCTTCAATGTCTTTATAAGCAACATCGGAGAGGGACTGGAAGGAAAAGTATGTCTCTTTGCAGATGACACAAAGATCTGCAACAGAGTTGATGCACAAGGTGGGGTGGAAAGGATGAGAAGGGACTTGGCAAGGTTAGAGGAATGGTCAAATGTATGGCAGCTTAGATTCAATTCTAAGAAGTGCAAGGTAATGCACCTGGAAACAAAAACCCAGGGAAGAGTACACAATGGGGTGAGATACTAACAACAAAAAATGGAAAGAGAACTGGGGTAGTCATATCAGATGACCTAAAGGTGGGCAAGCAATGTGAGAGAGCAGCAAGGAGGGCTAGGGGATACTGGGATGCATAGGGAGAGGCATCACCAGTAGAAAACAGGATGTTATTATCCCTCTCCACAGACAGCTGGTGAGACCCCATCTGGAGTACTGCATGCAGTTCTGGAGACCCAATCTCCGCAAAGACAAAGACAGGATGGAAGCTGTCCAGAGGAGGGCAACTAAAATGGTGCAGGGTCTGCACCGGAAGACATATGAAGAGAGACTTAAGGAGCTTAATATGTATAGCCTTGAGGAAAGAAGGGAGAAGGAGACATGATAGAAACTTTCAAGTACCTCAAGGGAATCAACAAAGTCCAAGAGGGTAGCATCTTTCATAAAAGGAGGTGTGCAACAACAAGGGGCACAATTTGAAGATGGGGGGCGGCTCAGAGGTAATTTAAGGAAGTATTTTTTCACAGAGAGGGTTGTGGATGCATGGAACGGCCTTTCGGAGGAGGTTGTGGAGTCAAAAACAGTGGTGGAATTCAAGCATGCATGGGACAGTCATAAGGCAATTCTAGGGGGTGGGGGTAGGGGAACATTGTTTAACCAGGAGTAGCACACTAAGCCAAAACTTGTTTCCAGATGCGACCTGGGAGCACAAGGAAGTTAAGTGACTTGCTCAGGATCACACAGTATGCACCTAGGCAGCTGTGGGATTCAAACCCAGGTCTTCAGATCTGCAGCTCAGAGCCCTAACCCACTGTGCTATACTGCCTGTAGGAAGAAGTAGGCTGCTGGGTAACTAGGATCTGAAGCTTATCCATTAGGTAGGGACATGGGCAGACTGGGTGGGCCAAGCTGTCCTTATCTGCCATCAAATTCTGTGTTTCTGTGTTTCTATGTTTGACACTCATCCAATCCTGAATCTCAGAATGACAGTTGTTAAAAACTGAGACAGCATCACCATGCTTAGGTGCAAAGGACATGTACAACTGAGTATAATCTGCATAGCAGCAAAAACTCAACCCGTACCACCTAATAATTTCTCCCAACAGCAGCATATACACTGCGAACAATATGGGTGAAAACACTGAGCCATGCGGTACCCCGCACGGCAGGGGGTGAGAGGCTGAGGAAAATACCCCCGACTCCACTTTATGTACCCTGTCTGTGAGGAAGGATTGAAATCATCTGAGGACTGTACCAGACAGTCCACAGAAAACTCACTGGCAAGCTAGCAACACCTCATGAGTCACGGTGTCAAATGCTGTAGAGAGATCAAGGAGAACTAAGATGAAGCAACTCCTTCAATCTCTCAATATTATGAGATTATTAAGCACCTGAACCAGCGCTGTCTCAGTACTATGTATTTTCCTGAAACCGTACTCAGGGTGGTAAGCTGCTCCTCGAGCTTCAACGTGAATGCCTTCTCAATAACCTAACCCACAAAAGGCAGGTTAGAGACAGGCCTGTAGTTTGCGAGACAGTCAGGGTGGAAGGAAGTTTTCTTTAGGAGAGGGCAAACCACCTCTTCCTTCAGTGTGTCTGGAAACATGCCAGTCTACAATGAACACCAAACAGTCTTTGCAAGGACCAGTCTGGTTAACCAGCCCAGTGGTGCTGAGGGTTGAGACACTGGATGCCACACCTCGCACCACGCTGGCAGCCTAAGTTCAGGAATGAGCTAGGGCCATCTGGGGTCTGCAGGGGAGGAGAGGATTGAGCATCCAGAGGACAGCTCTCCTCTCCTGGGGATGATGGGTGTATGATTGCCCAGCACTAGCGACACACAGTGGAGGCTGGGACTGCAACAGCCAGGGGATCATGCTGATATTGGGTGGGAGCAATGGTGGATGTCCACGGGAAGGGTTTAGGAGCATGCGCAGCCTGCGCTTACTATCACTGCATGTCCATGCTCCTGGGGGGGGGGACTCATGCTCACTTACACGGAAAGCACCCATTGGCTAGGAGGAAGATGTTGCCTGCCTCCACCTCCAACTCTGGAACCTTCCCATTGGATTCGTCTAAGCCTCCACCTCCGCCAAGGAGTATCAAAAGAGGTAGCGCTGAGGAGCAGAAGGCAGTCTAACTCCGGGGGCGTAGACTGAGGGACTCTCTAGAGGTGTGTCATGGGTGGAGGGGAAAAGAAGAGTACAGCTTGTGATGGTCTCAGAAGGAGGGGAACAGGAAGGACAACTGATGGGGCCCAGTGGTGACAGAAGGGAAAAATAGTTGGTGGGGTGACCAGTCTGATTACCTCTACTCACTCCATCAGGAAGCATGTGTGAGCAGGCTCCAAACTACAATATGTAGGTTGCAGACCCTGGATAATCTTCACAATATCCTCAACTGTCAGTCAGTCAAAGTCAGACCAGACTGACTGGTTGGCTGTAATCTCACACCGATTGCCACTCTGCCATTTCAATGAGCTGCACAGATCTCTGACCTATTGACGATAACCTTATCTGCGAAAAACTGAGCGAACTCCTTACACTTCAACTGTGAAAAAGTTCTCTGGAGACAGGCTAGATTGCATAGTCTGTTCACAGTTTGAAAGGGCTGAGCTGGTTGATTTTGAGCAGCCGCAATCTCCTGGGTAGGAGCTCTGCCTTCTTACGGGAGACCACGGATTGATAGTCCTTATAATGGGACATCAATTTAAGTCTGTCATCAGAAAGGCCAGATTTCCACCAGAATTGCTCCATCCTTCTCCCCACTGTCCTCATCTCCCTCAAGGTCCCATCAGATGATGGGATCACAGGCAAAGAGTGAGGGTGTGAATCTGGACAGGAGCTATAGAATCCAAGGCAGCCACCACTGCCTTATTACAGGGTAGCAGAAGTTCCTCTGGATCCTGTCTAACACTTGAACTCCCTGATAGGTTCAGATAGGAGACAGTATAGCACAGTGGTTTAAGGCTCTGAGCTACAAACCTGGAGACCTGAGTTTGAATCCAACAGCCCCCACTTGCATACTTGACCTTGTGTGGCCTTGAGTAAGCCACTTAACTTCCTTGTGCTCCCAGGTTGCACCTGTAAACAAGCTTTCATCTTAGTGTGTCTCTTCTGGTAAAAAACTAACAAACAACAAAAACACCATAGAACCATCAGGGGTCATGCCCCACAAGGGGCAGCTTGCCTCCTTCAGCCTATTCAGGCCCTTGGCAGAGCTCCCATGCAAGGCCCACAAAACCACAGAGGACCCAGAACTAGGACTGGCTCCATAGCCCAGCTCTTTAACAGATCACAGGTGCCCTAGTCCCCCAGCACATGCTGGTAGCACCCTGTATCAGGCGGACCCCATTCGGAAGGTGTTAGCAAGTTACCCACCTGGCTCTGAGATGCAGCTGGAGAATTCCATTGTTCTGTTTTTCTCTCAAAAAGGAAAACAGCTTCACTGTGCAGCCAGACAGTTGCACAAACCTTTCCACTTTCCAGTGCCATTTGGCAACAGATTCATAATGTGCAGATCAACAGTTCCTTTTCTCAACTGTTTTTTTTTTTTTTTTTAGCAGCAGTAACACGTCCTGAAGCATAGGACACCTGCTCACCTCTTTCCTTTTACAGTCTCTCTGATTCAAAACAGCATCCATTTTTGCTCTGGCTCACACCCAGGCAAATTTTTACCTGTCAGCCTTTGGTACTGCTAAGGTTAACTCCGGTATGTTCTGCATATCATTAAGTCTGTTGGAGGCAATAAACAGTCATCCTCATTTCCCGGGATGGTCTCCTACAAGGACACTACTCTGTCTGATAAATCTGATATTCTACTCTGCTTTAATGAGCACTTCTCTGCCGCAGGTCTCATGTTCTACTCCTCCAAACCTGCCTCTCTTGTCCCCAATGCTCCCACACACTCCCCAATGCCTCCTAGCTCTGTCTTCGCCTTCTCCCCATTCCAGTACAAAGAGGTGGAAGACCTTCTTCTCCACCTAAAGATTAACAATGGTGCTGGGTCAGATGGTTTAGAACCATGCTTCCTGAAACTTGGCTTCAAGTACCTCACGGCCCCCATCTTATACTTATTTAACCTCTCCACTATCTCCAGCACTGTCCCTGGGGCTTGGAAAATAGCTCAGGTACTTCTGCTGTTTAAGTCAGGTGACCCTACTGACCTAAATAACTACCAACCTATTTCCATTCTACCTCTGCTCTCTAAGCTCCTTGAAAAGTTGGTAAATGCTCAAATTAGAAACTACCTCGAGAAAGCAAACCTTACAGACTCAGCCAAATCAGGATTTCATCCCTCCCATAGCACCACTTAAGCTCTAGCCTCAGTTACAAATGACTGGCTCTTTGCAATGGACAGGAAACAAGTCACAGGGCAGTCTTTCTGGACCTCACCAAAACATTCAACACAGTCAGTCATGCTGTACTCCTCGATTCATTGAACTGGCATGGAATCTCTGGCACTGCATTGTCAAGGTTTGACAGTTACTTGTCAGCTAGATCTCAACAGGTGAAGGCTGATGGCTCCCTATCCCTGCTTCTTCTGCTCAGGAGGGGGTATCCCAAGGTTCAAACCTTGGACCACTTCTACAGTGATATACATATCCAGTTCCTCACAGAATTACAGGCAGAATTTGATCTCCTCCAGCACAATCTTGTATGTTCCAAACTGCTGTTAAATGCTAAAAAGGAAAAAGTGATGTTCTTCTATTCCAACCACTTGCTGTCCATTTCAATCTCTCTTGCTTCTTTGCCTCCATCAAGACTCTCCATGGTGATGATCTCAAGTTAATCCACAATTTTAAATACCTAGGCTGTGAACTAGATTGACACCTAACTTTTTCAGCTCACATCAACTCCCTTACAAAGAAATTAAGGCAAAGAATTGGCTTCTTTTTAGGTATAAATCTGTTCGATTCTGACTCCAGACTGTGCCTGATCCAAACAACCTTTATACTACTTATCAATTATGTCGATATTAAATACCTAGGCTGTGAACTAGACTGACACCTAACTTTTTCAGCTCACATCAACTCCCTTGCAAAGAAATTATGTCAAAGAATTGGCTTCTTTTATAGGAATAATTCTGTTTGATTCTGACTCCAGACTGTGCCTGGTCTTTAAAATTTAAGCCTAGGTATTTAAAATTGTGGACTAACTTGAGATCATCGCCATGGAGAGTCTTGATGGGGGCAAGGAAACAAGCAAGATAGAGATGGAGAGCAAGTGGTTAAAATAGAAGAACATCACTTTTGCCTTTTTAGCATTTAACAGCAGTTTGGAACATACGAGATTGTGCTGGAGGAGATCGAATTCTGCCTGTAATTTTGCAAGGGACTGGATATGTATATCATTGTATCATTTGCAAAAAGGTGTAGTTTTGCTTTGCTGATGCAATTTCCAATGAAGTTGGCGTACATCATAAATAGAAGTGGTCCAAGGATCAAACCATGCGATATTTGACAACCATGGAGACAAGCCATACAAAAACTAGCATACTGGACTTTAGAAGGGCTGACTTTGGCAAAATGCGTGAATACCTGAGGAATACACTAACAAATGGCCGAAAAGGAGGGGTGGAAGAACAATGGAGAAAATTCAAAACTGCCGTCATAGAGGCAACAAGCCTTTGTGTGAAACAGATAAAAAAAAACAAAGTGGAGTAAAAAAACACTATGGTTCTCAAAAGAGGTGGCAGGGAAGGTTAAGGAGAAAAAGGCTGCATTCAAAAAGTATAAGGAATCACAGAAGGAGTATGACAGGGAACTGTGTCAATTAAAGCAGAAAGAAGTTGGGAAGGCAGACAGAATAGCAAAAGTCCAAACCAAGGAAAAATGGCCAATTCAGTTAAGAAGGGGATAAACCTTTATAGGTACATTAGGGAGCAGAAAGGTTAAGGAGGAATAGTGAAGATTAATAAGGGAGAGGGAAGGTGGGCAGAGGGAGACAGTGAAATGGCAGAGTTACTGAATAAATACTTTTGGGCAGTATTCACAAAAGAAGATGAGGAGGAGTTGCCTAACCAGACAATAGAAGCACTCTGGGTAGGGGGATTGACACCAGTCCATTCACAGAAGAAAGAACTCCTAAAACTCAAGGTGGACAAAGCAATGGGGCCTGATGGGATTCACCCCAGAATCCTAAAAGAACTAAGGGAGGACCTAGTGACACCCCTGACCACACTTTTTAAAAAAATCATGGGAGGATGGGGTGGTACCTGAGGACTGGAGGAGGGCAGATGTGATTCCCCTTTACAAAAGTGGGAGCAAGGCAGAAGCAGGAAACTACAGACCTGTAAATTTTACCTCAGTGGTAGGGAAAATGATGGAATCATTTCTGAAGGAAAGAAATGTTGAGTACCTAGAGGCCAGAGGGGCACAGGACCCAAAGCAGCATGGATTTGCAGCAGAAAGGTCATGTTAGATGAATCTAATATATTTCTTTGACTGGGTGACCAAAGTAATAGACCAGGGAGGGGCAGTGGCTATGGCCTACCTAGACTATAGCAAGGCATTTGACGCAACCCCGCACAAAAGATTGATAATCAAGTTAGCCAGCCTGGGAGTGGGTCCCAGGGTGGTAGCCTGGGTAGCAAACTGGCTGTACAACAGGACACAGAAGGTAATAGTGAATGGAACACATTCTGAAGAAAGGGGGGTCATTAGTGGAGTACCTCAGGGCTCAGTACTAGGCCCAGTCCTCTTTTACATCTTTATAGGTGACATTGCAGAGGGTCTGGAAAGAAGGTATGCCACTTTACAGATGACACAAAGATCTGTAACAGAGTTGATACATGGGGGGTAGAAAGGATGAGAAGGAACTTGGCAAGGTTGGAGGCATGGTCAGACATATAGCAACTTAGATTCAATGCAAAGAAGTGAAAAGTAATGCACCTGGGAAATAAAAACCCAGGAGAAGAGTACACAATAACAGAGGAGGTACTAACAACAACAAAAATGGAAAGGGACCTGGGGGGTAGTCATATCAGATGATCTAAAGGTGGGTAAGCAATGAGAGAAGTCAGTAAGGAGAGCCAGGGGGATACACGGATACTGGGATGCATAGGAAGGGGCATCACAAGTTAAAAAAGGGAAGTGGTTATCCCTCTGTACAGATAGTTAGTGAGACCCCATCTGGAGTACTGTGTGCAGTTTTGGAGACCTCATCTATGCAAGGACATAGACAGGATGGAAGCGGTCCAGAGGAGGGCAACTAAAATGGTGCAGGGTCTGCATCAGGAACCATATGAAGAAAGACTGAGAGAGCTTAATATGTATACACTTGATGAAAGGAGGGACAGGGGGGACATGATAGAAACATTCAAGTACCTCAAGGGAATCAACAAAGTCCAGGAGAGTAGCATCTTTCAGAAAAAGAGATGTGTAAGAACAAGGGGGCACAATTTAAAGATAGAGGGGAGATGGCTCAGGGGTAATGTGAGGAAATTTTTTTTCACGGAGAGAGTGGTGGATGCATGGAACTGCCTTCCTGAGGAGGTTGTTGGGTCTAAAACAGTGGGGGAATTCAAACATGCATGGGACAGACACGAAGCAATTGTAGTGGGGGTGGCAGTAAGCAGGCTGTTGGTTAACTAAAATCTGCAGCTTATCCAGTAGGTAGGGAAATGGGCTGACTGGGTGGGCCAAGTGGTCCTTATCTGCCATCAAAGTCTATGTTTCTATATTCAATAAGGCAGATGCTCTGATGCCCTGCTACATCAACTTGACACTCTATCACAGAGTGATACGCTTCGTTTCCAACGCTTACCATTGGACTTATCGTTGTGACCTGCATGCTTCCCTCGGGTGGACCTCCATAGCAACCAGTCGTCTCTTCCACTCTGTCACCTGGCTCTACAAAGCCCTGCTGGCAAAACTGCCCCCCTATATTTCCAACTTCTTTCAATGAATTACCTGCCCTTACCCCCTATGCAGTAACTCCTTCATTATGTTAGACATTCCAACCTCCCGGTTCCGGTTTGGAAACATGGCTATAAGCCATGCCCTCCTGGCTGCCTGGAATAAAGCCCAATCCAGGCTCAAACTGCAAAGCCTGATCCCCATGAATAGCTTCAAAAGACTTGTTTATGACAGCCTATGGGACTTCGGTGACTGCAGTTGATAAAGCACCTTCTCCCTGCCTGGTCTATTGCAGTGACCACTCTATCCTCTTTTTCACCCCCCTCCCTCACCCGTAAGTGACTTTCATCATACTCCCATTCCCTCTTCTTCCTCTCCCCCTTCCTCTCTCCATGTTACACTACCATCACCACACGATCCACCCCTAGTCTGTATCCCACACTATCATCACTCTACAGTCCCTGCCCTTATCTACAGCTATCCTTTCTTTACCTTCTATCTCTACCTTCTCTCCCTGCCACCTCCATAGTGCCCTTGCCCCAGCCAACATAGCCACCCTGTTATATTCACTTTTCCCATCCCCTCCATCTTGTTGTCTGCCCCCTCATACCTCCATCCTACCATCCTCTGTCCTCCCTTCCCTCTGACCTTATCCCACTCCTGCCTGTGCCATTATCTTTACTTTCCTTGCTGGCCTTGTAGTTTCTGCTGCCCTCACGAGGTACTATGTTGTTACCCAGAGCTAACCATTTATCTAACTCCTAGCTTTATTGCACCTATGTATACATGATGTAAATATTATAGTCCTATTTTCTTCTCATGCATCATACGTGTGTTTAATGCATATTACTTTGTATATGTTTGTGTCATGTCCCTGTTATTAATTAGGACCTCCTTGTAAATGAGCCTGCTCAATGGAGTGTTTTCTTGCCAGTAAACTTGAACTTGAACTTGAACACCCAGTTTCCAGCAAGTCACTTTCTCAGCTTAAGAGTTTCTCTCAGTCCCTCTGATGCAAGCTCTCAGCAGCAAACGAGTCCCCTCAAAACCATTAATATTCACCAGTTACCTGGCCCGTTCAGCAAAGGTGCACAGTTCCTTCTAACAAAGAGATACTCCACATAAGCTCTGTAAAAGGCCTTAGACTTTTCTATACACAGCAGTGAGCCCTCTTGACTAGATCAAAGCCTAGAACAGACTGACCCAACTGCCTGAAGTCTGTGGGATCTCACTCAAAAAATTCTGCCCTCTGATTGGTCCAATCCTGTCATCAATCACAATCATTAGCCCTTTTGTTATTAATTTGCAAGATCTCTTGGCACCTGAAATTAGCTCATGCTTCCTCCCATGAGCCCTCTCAAACAGTTTTGGGTGCCCATATACCTGATTGGCTGTCCATTAGATGTCAAAGTGTCACAACATGGTTGCATGGTAGCATCTTTCAGAAAAAGAGATGTGCAAGAACAAGGGCACACAATCTGAAGACAGAGGGGGGATGGCTCAGGGGCAATGTAAGGAAGTATTTTTTCACAGAGAGGGTGGTGGGGTCTAAAACTGTGGGATAATTCAAGCATGCATGGGATAGACATAAGGCAATTCTTGTGGGGGGAGTAGGAAAAAATAGGCTGTTGGTTAACTAGGTGTAACCCCGGGGTTACTAGAATCCCAGAAAGACCTAGTGGTAGGCAGGGAAGGCAGCTTGTAAAACTCCAGTTAAATGGATTTTACACTGTCTCACTCTGTTCTCAGTCTCAGCTGAGACTTAGGGATGACATCACCATAGAACTCTCGCAGCTACATGAGCCACACTGGAATGCTGCAATTGGAAGTTAGGATAGAATGTTGGGTAGTTTGAACAGAGTCTGTGTGCAGTCTTGAAGAAAGGAGCAGCACAGCAGTCTGTGGACAGGCTTTTTGAGCATTAAGCTCTGTCATAGAGCTACTGTAGGGGACGTGTGTGTTTCCACCAAAAGAGGAACACAGTAAACTGTTTGTGAAGTGGTGGAGACCGCTGTTACTGGTCCATGTGCCCCATCCCTAAGGGGATGGGGTAGAAAGGTTTGCCTGTCTTCCAGGGGCAACCCTCCTGGTTCTGGCTAAGGAAGAAGCTGCTTTATTTCAAGTTGTGCTGTGGCACCAGAAGCTGTGGGATAGAAATTCCTGTGAGGAATCGCCTGTGGGGCACCTGCAACCAAAGGGTGAGTTCGCTCTGACATAGGGCCTCTGTTTTCACCTGAACTGTTGGAACGTGGGGATTGGACTACTTAATTTGTAGGAGATCTACTGTAATAGACATTGGCAGTTAATTCAAGTATGTTCAAGTCCAGCACAAAGAGTAAAGTAAAGTGGGGATTGGACTTCTTGATCAGTGGGAGGCCTAGAGCAATGGGCTATGCCAAGTAAAAGTATGTTCAAGTCCAGCACAATGGGAAAGCCAAGACATGTAGAGGAAATGTCGCATACATTTAGCCTTAATCTACATTGCCAAGCTTTACAGAATGTGATGTTTAATGTCCAGAGAAATGGCCAGATATGAATTGTGGAAAAGAGAGGTGGGAGAGACCCCCCATCAGTAATAACCAAATTCACCTCTACGGATTTGCTCTGTGGCACCTTTACTTTCTCTTAGGTACTTGGCCAGTGCCTGAGGAAAGTACCCAGATGTGGGATTAAAAGGAAGTTTCCCTGATAGAGCTGAGGTGCTCTTAGGTGGTTTAGGGAGCCACCAGAAAATGTTTGCATGACATATAGAAGGTGTCCGAGTGGCTGGCAAGGAAGCCGACCCGGGGAATCCCCGATAGTGTACAATTTTGGGCTGTGTACCCAAAGCAGCGTGCAAGTCCTGGCTGTGTGCTCAGTGGGTTCAGAAGCCTGAGGGCTGAAGTTTTGAAGAAGTGTATCTGATTCTTTTTAATCTGCATCATCAGAAGTGTAGCCCCATGAGGGTCTGTCTATGCTTTGTTTGTTCTGCTTGGATGTGAATAAAGCCACACTTTAGAATCCCATTCCTGGTATTGGACATTATAGTTATTGCTTCCTGTGTTTGGAATTACTTGGGTGCCCCACTGTGCAGAGTAGCCGACCTATTGCCCAAGTGCCGGTAACCTATTCCTCCCCGAACCCAGTCCCCCACCTGGTACTGCTGTCAGATTCAAACAGCATACCACCTGTCATTTGCAAAAAGACAGGGGGTTGGGGTTACAAAGGATCTGCAGCTTATCCAGTAGGTAGGGAAATGGGCAGACTAGGTGGGCCAACTGGTCCTTATCTGCTATCAAAGTCTATGTTTCTATGCTACTGTTTACAGTCACCTGTAGTTTTATAACAGTCCCACTTTAGAATGTTCATACAGCCAACAGCTCTGTTTGGGCTGAAAACAGCACAGGGGGTCAAGGAAAGCAGGCCGAATAAGGTAAGCCCGCACAGGGGGGTTACATAAATAAGTACATAAATAAATAAGATAAATAAGATACGCAGGGGAGGTGTGTGCAGCATGATGACAAGGGCCAGAAAATGGATGGGGACAAATAAGGTTCACACAGTAGCACAGTTGCAGTTGCTTACCTTGCTGTGTGGCATTCTTCTCCTGGCTCACACCAATCGCAGGCTGAGTGGGCTCCATGACTTGCAATTTCATGGCTGACTGAAGGTGGTGTACAGGTTTCCTTGTTGTAGCACTAGTGGTGGGCGAAGTAGACTCAATCCGCTCCGCGAAGCGTTTCGTGGAGCAAAGGCGGATTCGCAGAGTGCTCCGCAACACGAAGTGGAGTACTTCGCATCATAATGAGGAACGTGAAGTGAATTAGAAAAATTGACTTTGCGTTACTCCGCATCCACTGGTTACTACTCTTTCAATTCATAAGGCGAAGTACACTGGTGGCAGGTCACGTCGCCTTGTTTTTGAGCTCAAAAGGTAGATTTTGCAGTGATTCATGGGAGTTCAGGTCACATAGGCTCTATATTGATCTGCACAGCCTCAGTTTGGGGGAGTGTGATTATGAAGGAGTAGGAGACAGTGTGCTCTGATAGCTGTCTGTAGGAATCTTGTAAAAGCTGTTGAGAAAGCATTTTTGCTTTTTTGGGGGATCAAACTGTAGTTAATTGTAGGAAACCCTACTGTGATCACATCATCGAGCGTTTTTTGTTTGTGTGTAGATTTTGAATGTTAATTTACAACACTGAGTGTGTGGTGAAAGTCAGTGAAAGTGTGCTGTGTGGTGGAGGGGTGTATCTGTGTGTAGGTAGATTTAAGTTGGAGAACTAGTGATTTCTTTGTGATTTGGTTATATTTTTGTTATACAACTGTGTTAATGTACACATAGTACAACTGTCAGTAATAGTAGAAATGTTCTTGATGTTAGTTGTGTGTATGTGGTGCAGCATTTCATAAGGTCAGGTTGTTTAAATTAGAAATGTACATTATGTGACAGTCCCCTGAACTTTTGCATTTGTGTCGCATTCCTCATTGAGCATTGTACACAAACTGTTCTGTATTGTGTGTGCAGTGTTGCGTGCATCAAATATAATACACCTTTTAAAATTTGTGACACAGACTAGTGTAAGTGCAACTAAGCGCAGCAGTGTGAACCTGCTATCCACTTCAGCTGCCTGATTTTGTACTGCGATTGTGCTCTCTGTTAGTTTTTCTGTTTGTATTGTAGTGCCGTAAAAATCAGCACTGTCTGTATTCGGTGCCCCACCCCCATGTTCAAACGTTTTTTTTCACCAGACTGGATTGTTTTTGTGAGTTTGTGATTTGTGACCCCATCAGCATCACTGGTTACTGAAGTTGTTTTAATTCCGTGACAGTGTCACAACACAGTAGTCCCTTATCTGTTGCTGAAGCCACAGTTCTTTATTTTGCTTCACATCCAGCCGGCGTCCCTCCAGTCAGAAAGTGAACGTATCAAAATCTGAATTTGGTAATAATATTTGTGGTTGATCCCCCAAAATGCCTGCAAAGAGACGTGCAAGTAAAGCTGTTTCTGACCATGGCAATGTTGGCAGTAAGAGGGTCTGTGGGCGTGGTAGTAGTACACGGATAGAGTAGTGCATTGCTGATGTGAGAAAAGGTATTTCTCCTGCAGTGTTTTTCATAGCCCAATCAGTAGCTTCACTCATAGTTGGAGGAGATGATCTTTTCCCAGCCAGTGGTGTTTGTGTTACTGTTGTTAGTGGTGGTGGAGGTAGTATTAGCATTGTTGCGTCAAGTTCTAATTCCGACCAGTGTACCATATCCAAACATATTGAGTGTGAAGCAGTGCAAGTGAGTGATGACAGCGTAGCTGATGTCATACTTCCCAGTAACATCCCATTAACTGAACCTGAGAATTCTCATGATCATGTCACGATAACAAATGTGATATTCCGTCCACCATGGCACTTAACGTAATGCATTTTCTAGGCAGTGATTCACAGTGTGGTGAAAGAAATATCAGGTGATGGTGGTGTAGATGCTGATGATGAATGCGATGATGCTGATGATGATGATGATGTTGCTGTTGTTGAAACAAGCACTCCACATGTTAGCATCCAAGCAGAAGATGTGGATGTGTGTGGCAGTGACGTTGATGAATATGATGATGATGATGTAATTGACCCCAGTTGGGAACTGGAGAAAAATAAATTAAAAGTGGCTGTGTCTGAGTCTGTTTGCAGGAATCCCCCCCCCATAAAAACATGTGATATACCAGTTTTAGTTAATGATGATGATGACGACCCAAGTAATCAGTATGTTAGGTAGTCGTGGTGTTCATTTGCAGTCCAGGTGTGCAGTGCCTGAATCATCACGTGCCCCCCCCCCACTTCAGTGCTTAAAATAACAGTTTTAATAAGCCACATCATCATAGCCATGTTAAAAGCAAAGCATCAGACTCCCTTGTTTGGGATTTTTTTGTTCAAGGTGCAAATGTTGATTCAGTTGCAATCTACCAGGTCTGCCATGTGCGTGTGAGTCGAGGTAAAAGGGAACCATCTTGGGACAGGACAGCATACACATCTTAAGAATATGCACTTGGCTCTGTGGACCCAGCACAAACTGGCAGCTAATACCACAGCGGGGCATTCACCTGTGTCACCAGCAATCATCGCCAGCCTGTTATCCCCTTCTATGACTGTTAAGCCCAGTAGGAAATTAAACGTATACAGTGGTGCGGTAATAACAGCAGAGGATTACTACAGGCATGATGAGGTGGAGGGCCATAATGACTTTGAAATGTTGTCCAGTGCTGGTGAGAGTTGCAATTTTTGTGGTGGTGGTGGTGAATGCAGTATGTCTAGTGCAAGTGGTACATCAACCCTGGTTGGCAAATCTGGCAAAATAACATCATTTCTGGGTTTGTCATCATCACCTGTGCAACCGTCTTTATCAAATGTCCACACTTCACCCCCTGCCAATGTCATTCATCACAGAGCACAGCCATTTGTGAGCAACAACACATGCTTGCAAAATGTTTACGTCAGCCCATATTACAGAGTGTTTTTTGCACATAAGCTGAAGTACCCCCCCAGTCGTACAGTGTCACATGAACTTAATGCTGCTGTAGCGGAAATGCTGGCAATTGATCTTTTGCCCTTTCTCCTTTGTGGAGAATGCTGGGTTCCGGCCGTTTGTCGCACGTGCCTGTCTAAAATGGAAAGTCCCATCCAGGACATGCTTTTCTACCCGTGATGTTCCCGAGTTGTTCCGCACTGTCTCCAACTCAGTAAGACATGCCCTTCAACATTCCTCCTCTCCATTCATCCATTTAAGTATGGATATGTGGACAAGTGGCAAAACAGAGGGGGACTTCATATCTGTGTATAACTGCACACTGGGCACAGGTGCCAGGTGTTGTTTGTGATGTTGGTAGTGTAAATAATCAGTGCAGTAAGGTGGATTTTCACTGTAACAATCTTCCGGGAATTCGCCAGCATGCAACAATTGCCATGTGCAGTGTGACCTGTTCACACACTGGTGCGAACATATTGGACATGGTACTGACTGAAATTGACAGATGGCTAAACCTTCTGTCCCTGGCAGCTGGGTTCATAGCAAGTGACAAGCTTAATCTGGTTCAAGGTCAGTTGGCATTCATCTGTATCCCCCTCCCCCGGGTCATGCCTGAAAATAGGCAGGACTTGTCTAGTGCACTTACCCAGTTAACAAAAACTAAATAAATAAATAAAAACAATGGGTCAAATATGGTGAAATGCATCATGAATGGTGTTTTTTTTTTGTGTTCCATGCATGGCCCATGGTTTAAATCTTGTGGTGCAGGAGTTTCTGCAGCACCCTGACATAAAGCAAATGCTGACCATTGCACGACGTATCTGCTCTCACTTTTCAAGATCTGGAAAGGCCCGTGACCAACTGCCGCAGTTGCAGATACAAAACAGTCTGCCTCAGCACCGCTTGAAGCTGGAAGTTGTCACCCACTGGTATACCACGTTACACATGGCAGAGAGGTTGTATGAACAATACAAAGCCATCTCAGAATATCTTGTTATGCACACTAGCCATGACAGTTCCGGGCCTCCATGTCTATGACGACTGAACAGTGGCACCTCATGGACTATGTAATAACAATTTTGTGGCCTTTTGAACATGCCACACAGGCAGTGAATGGTGAGTCTGCCTCCATTAGCCAATCAATTCCACTGCTGCGGGTGCTGAGGCAGACATTGGTGAATGTACAGCATAGCCTTGATGTTGCTGGAGACTGTGGTAGCAGCATGTTGCTGCAACACATGCTGGCAGTATTCAACCAGAATCATCACATTGAGAGCATTCTGCATAGTGACAACTTTGCCATGGCAACAATGCTGGATCCACGATACAAACGTGGAATTGCATCAGTACTGGAGGGAGGGCCTGAACAGGTAAAAGATATCAGTGGTCAACTGGTGAGCTTGGTTCATAGGGCACAGAAGTCATGTGCCAAGGAAAGTAGACTTCAGCCGCATAATCCAGCTGAAGGTGTAGCTGGAGGACCATCAAGCATACCATGCAAGGGTAAGGGGACTGTAGTTCCAGGTGGTCTGTCATCCAAAGTGGGTGGCATCAACCCACTTTGGGAGACTTTGTCTCAAGTGGGTATTCATGAAATAAATTATTCTGGAGAACAGGCTGATGCATCAACAATTGGACTTAGTGCGGTACAGAGAATGGTTGAGTCATATTTGTCTGAAAACAGGCATCTGACAATAAGTGAAGATCCTCTTTTGTACTGGAGTGGAAAGGTCAGTGAATGACCAGAGCTGACTGTAGTGGCACTGAAGTATCTCACATGCCCACCCTCCAGTGTACGTGTTGAGAGGGTATTCAGCTCAGCAGATGCAATAGTCAGGGATTGTCAGACAAACCTGTCTCCTGCAAAAGTTAGTTTGCTAACATTCATTAAAATGAATGAGAGGCACATGCCAGCACAGACTGCAACCTCTGTATTGCACCCCAGATTAGTCATGGTGGTCTTGCTGATGTGGAACTGGAGCATTCTGGGAGCACTGGCAGTGGCTGCCTGAAACGGCACACCACTGACGTAGATGAAGACACAATGGAGAAAGAATTTTCCAGTGGTCAGATTTCAGACATTGATGACTGTGATGGCAGTTTTCTTTATCAGGATGATGGTGAGGTTACTGTTGGCAGGTCTTAAGTGCAGTATTTAAAAGGTGGTGTGCAACCCCCACCCCGGGACCACCACCACCTCCAGGACTGATGTTAGCCACTGCCACCACTGAGCCCAAGTTTGTATGCCCCCGGACCACCACCACCAGGACTGATGTTATCCAAGTCTGCCACCATAAGTCTGTATGCCTCCATGGACCACCATCACTGGGAATGATGTTAGCCACTGCCACCACTGAGTCTGAGTCTGTATGCCCTCTGGACCACCACCACTGGGACTGAAGTTATCCAAGTCTGCCACCACAAGTCTGTATGTCCCCCACAGACCACCACTACCACCACCACCAGAAATGATGTTAGCCACTGCACCACTGAGCTAGATTCTGTATGCCTCAGGACCACCATCACCTCCACCGGGACTGATGTTAGCCACTGCCACCAATGAGCCTGAGTCTGTATGCCCCCCACAGACCACCACCACCGGGACTGATGTTAGCCACTGCCACCACTGAGCATGAGTCTGTATGCCCCCTGGACCACCACCGCTGGGATTGATGTTATCTAAGTCTGCCACCACGAGTCTGTATGACCCCCACGGACCACCACCACCACCACCGGGACTGATGTTATGCAAGTCTGCCACCATGAGTCTGTATGTCCCCCATGGACCACCACTACCACCTCCACTGGGAATGATGTTAGCCACTGCAACCACTGAGCCAGAATCTGTATGCCTCCCAAGAACCACCACCACCACCACCTGGACTGATGTTAGCCACTGCCACTACTGAGCCCAAGTCTGTATGCCCCCAGTACCACCACCACTGGGACTGATGTTATCCAAGTCTGTCACCATGAGTCTGTATGCCCCCCACGGACCACCACCACCACCACCACTGGGACTGATGTTAGCCACTGGCACCACTGAGCCCCAGTCTGTATGCCCCTGGACCATAACCACTGGACTGATGTTATCCAAGTCTGCCACCACAAGTCTGTATGCCCCCCATGGACCACCACCACCACCGGGACTTATCTTAGCCACTGCCACCACTGAGCCTGAGTCTGTATGTCCCCGGACCACCACCACTGGGATTGATGTTATCTAAGTCTGCTACCATGAGTCTGTATGCCCCCCATGAACCACGACCACCATCACCACTGGGACTGATGTTAGCCACTGCCACCACTGAGCCCAAGTCTGTATGCCCCCTGGGCCACCACAACCGGGATTGATGTTATCCAAGTTTGCCACAACGAGTCTGTGTGCCCCCCACGGACCACCACTACCACCACCTCTGGGAATGATGTTAACCACTGCAACCACTGAGCCAGAGTCTGAATGCCCCCCACAGACCACCACCACCACCACCACCGGGACTGATGTTAGCCACTGCCACTACTGAGCCCGAGTCTGTATGCCCTCAAGACCACCACCACTGGGAATGATGTTATCCAAGTCTGCCACCATGAGTCTGTATGCCCCCCATGGACCTCCACTACCACCTCCACTGGGAATGATGTTAGCCACTGCAACCCCTGAGCCAGAGTCTGTATGCCCCCTGGACCACCACCACCACCGGGACTGATGTTAGCCACTGCAACTACTGAGCCCAAGTCTGTATGCCCCCAAGACCACCACCACCGGGACTGATGTTATCCAAGTCTGCCACCACAAGTCTGTATGCCCCCCATGGACTACCACCACCACCACCACTGGGAATGATGTTTGCCACTGCCACCACTGAGCCCGAGTCTGTATGCCCCCTTGACCACCACCACCAGGACTGATGTAAGCCACTGCCACCACTGAACCCAAGTCTGTATGCCCCCTGGACCACCACCACTGGGACTGATGTTATCCAAATTTGCCACCCGAGTCCTTATGTCCCTCACAGACCACCACCACCACCACCGGGAATTATGTTAGCCACTGCCACCACTGAGCCTGAGTCTGTCTGAGCCACCACATCCATCAGCCACAGACACAAAGGTTCTTAATATTTAAACCATAAAGTGAGTATGTGTACTCAGTCATGTTTGTTATGCTGCTTCACTTCCTTCAGTTTTATGTTTTTCTTTCCTGTTGCTTTTCAGAGCCACAATGGTAAAACACATACCGTGCACTTATTTTGTTTCTTTTACAGGGTAACCAAAATTTGGGATGGGAATGGTACTGTAGCTGTACCGTAAAAAGAGAAAGCAATGTAATATCCATATGAAATCCATTCTGGTAAGTATGAACATTTTATTTCATCTGTTTCGTTGTGTTGTGAAGACTGCAGGAAATATTGCACACAGGTTGTGAGAACCAGGAAGGGACACATAACAATGAAATTGTAAGAAGTCATTCATTTATTTTTTTAGGAAACTTCAAGATGCTTTGGTGTTCTGTCAGAGAGGTCTTATCCCAAAAAGTTCTTCAAAATCAGGCACTCCCTTCCCCCGTGCTTGGGCACACATATCAACATGCAGAAGTCATTTCATTACATGACCATGACCATCGTAACAACCGGACTCCAGAAGGATGCTGATGAAATCTGTGAAGAAGTAACAAAATAAGAAACCATTAGATACAAACCTGCAAATATGATTCCACTCCCCAGAAAAAAATACTTACCTTCATGTGCTTGAGAGTTATCCGTTTCCAATTTCAGCGCAAAAAATTCACATTGAGCACTTGAATGTGCACACCAACAGTTTCTGTTTGACTGTGAAGCAGACCAATACCATGAGTACATGTCCATGATTGTCAATCCCCGTCCCCACCTCAAAAATTCACAGCCATATATCTTTATATATATATATATATATATATATATATATATATATATATATATATATATATATATATATATGCTACTATTGGTATACAGCCAAAGGGCACCCTTCAATCCAGTTAAGATGATGACATTGCATTTGCTCGAATCATCTGTCAGAACACATTGGACCAGCAACACAATACTCACAGTCATCATTTTATATTGGTATATGTGTTGAAACACTCCCATTTCACTGTCTAACCACTTGTCAATTTTCTGCAGACAAGCAGGATGCATTTTGGGCCTGCAGTAAAAATCTGGGGACTCTGTGCCACTTCTGTGCGCATGACTGAGTGCGCCATTAATTCTGGGGGACTTTGTATGTGTTGAAACACTCCTATTTCACTGTCTAACCACTTGCCAATTTTCTGCAGACAAGCAGGATGCATTTTGGGCCAGCAGAAAAAATCTGGGCACTCTGTGCCACTTTTGTGTGTTCTGTGATTGTTTCTTTGAGCTCATGATGTCATGCTGACATTTTCACAATTAAAGCAGCAGTGCAAGAATGTCCTCACAGTTCTGAACTGTACTTTTTTATGCTGCTTTACACTGCCACTGCCACCACTAGTTACCTCCGAGCCGTGACTTGAATGACACGCTTCTTTTCACAATTTATGTCTGCTTTCCTTACTTGACGACTTTTTTTCATGTATAAAAAAAAAAGAGGACACCTTTCAGTACTGTTCTCACCAGGTTTGCATTTTTTTGCAGCTGCTTTTCAATAAATATTGTTCCATGCTGTCATAAAACACTGACTGCTGCATAATTCTTAATGTACAACAGAAGTGATATATAACAACTAACTAATGCAATGGAGAAAAGCAGAGGGAAAACAATAACAAACACCTGGTCAGAAGTTGAATAAATTGAAAAGGAATGCTACTTTCATTATTTCACACATGAGAAAAGGCAGTACAGCAGATTCACTCATGTTAGCAAATTCTCGTCCCATTCCAGTACATCAGGGTGTAAGTAGAGGAACTTGTAACATAGCATTAAAAAATATACTGTAGGTCAGAGTTATCAACAGACTGTTGCACTGCTGCTTTACAGAGATTCACCAAGTTACATAGTAATGGATGGTAATGCACATAACCTAATATGTGGGGGCCTTACTTCCACTGGAATATTTCTTGCTCCACAGAGTGCAATATATATCTGAGAAAACCACCCATAATTTCATTACAGTGTATCACATGACGGAGGAATTCCCGTTCAGAAAAGCCGTCCACATTCGGCCCCCTTTCTCAGCAATATTAAGACGTGATGCCAGGGGGAGTGCAGGTGCATGCTGCACTATAGCGAATGTCCGGCAGATATCCAATATTTCGTTATGTTATAAGGTTCACTTTGTGGTGAAATGTGGGAACATTTCCACTACCATGGCTTTTCTTACAGGAAACATGCTTACACATTTCAAAACAAACTGACCATTATAACATAAAGAAAAATTAGGAAAGTTGCAGGACAATCGGACATTCACTGTAATGGAGTATGCACCTGTGCTCTCCCTGGCATCATGTCCTAATATTGCTGAGAAGAGGTGTAGAATGTGGGCGGCTTTTCAGAATGGGAATTCCTCTACCGTGTGACACACTGTAATGAAATTAGGGGCAGTTGTACACTGAACTGTATTGATTATGTGGAGCAAGAAAGATTGCCCTGGAAGGAAAATGTGGATTACTAACAACAAAGAAAAAGCACACAAAAAGAGTACAACACAACAGTGGGATGGGGGGCAGAAAACAATATCTTATTGTGGCTGTGGGATCCCATGGTGGTCCAGCAGCAAGTGCAGCATTGTTATTATTTGCTGCTGCTGTGCTTCGATGGTGCCAACTTGCTGCTGCAAAGCACCCACCCTCACACTGTTCTCCTCCAGGGCTGCCCACACCAAGGTGAGGTCTGACTGTGTTACAGGGACTGTGGCTGAGTCCACTGCAGGAGGAAATCCAAGGAGTGGTGGTTGAGAGGGTGATGCCGGTAGCTGTGGTGGGGGGGGAGGTGGTGCAGCTGCTCCACTGGCCCTCCTCTGACTGCGGCGGCGAGGCACATGTTATTCGCCAGCAGCACCCTCTGCCACTGCCATAGAAGGGCCAGCAGATGGACATCTGACCCCTTCCATGGCAGCCTGCCACTCCACCCTGTGGTGATTCATCATGTGGCTGGGCTGGCCCCTGGTCCCCAAATGTGTCCCCCGGGGCCACAGCACATCGTCACACCCCAGAGGCGGCACACCACCACTGTGCTGTCCCCCCCAACACAGTCAAAATCCCACACTGGGGAGCTGTGGGGGGGACTAGACACATTTCTTGAACCACCTGGATTTTCCAAGTCCACCTCCTATGGCTGAGGAGGTGGAGGGGGTGCTGCTGGAGCACCTATATCTACCAGCGGTGGTGGTGGTGGTAGTGGCACACAAGGTGCATTGACAGCACTCACTGGTGGCACTGGTGCTGCTGCTTCAGCATGGGAGTGAACCCCAAAAGTCGGAAATGGTCCAGCCTGACACAACCACCCTGTGTCGGCACTTCCCTCCTCGGACGATCGCACCCATGGGCCACTGACTCTCCTTCCAAAGGCTCCATCTCAACTCCTCTGAGTCTTGTCAGTCCAACACACACAAACACACACACACACACACACACACACACACAAGTACAAAACAAAACTTCTAAAAAAAAATTCACTAACAAAAAAAAATCACAAGCACAACACTAAAATTAAACAAAGATATAGCTTTTAAAAAAGCTGTTGTGGCTGCAGTATAGAACTAAAGTGTCAGATCGTTCCTTCTCTTGCCACAGAGCTTTCTCACTCTACAAATGCAAAGGAGAAAGTGAAACTGCTTCTCTGACTCACTTCTTATCTGGCTCAACCATGTGACTTACAGTACTATAAGCCATGTGATGTGTGGGGGGCTGCCTATTTACATGGCACGTTGCCTTACTTCGACTTAAGGCATTATGGGTAACACAAAGTGGTAATGATAATGCGAAGTGAGCACTTTGTGTAGGTCACTTAGCATTGTGCTCCGACAACGCGAAGTGGTCACTTCGCATCAACTTCACTGGTGGAATTTAAATTTGCTGCATCTCTATATCAGAGGCAGTATGGCGCAGTGGGTTAAGGCTCTGAGCTGCAAATCTGGAGACCTGGGTTTGAATCTCACAGCCCCCTAGGTGCATACTGTGTGACCCTGAGCAAGTCACTTAACTTCCTTGTGCTCCCAGGCTGCACCCTGCAAACAAGCTTTCAGCTTAGTGTGTCTCACCTGGTAAAATAATTGGTAAAAAAAAAAAATAAAATATAGCATTAGAGCAAAGTAGTAGTAAATGCATGCAGAATATTCCAGAATGAAATGCTAATAGGCCATCTTGCCCACTGACTACTTAAGCAGCTCATTTAAATGTCTGCTTTGTGAATAGCAGTTTTTTGGAATTGTGCAAAACAAGGGTCATTTTCTCGATGGAGGTGTGACGCACTGTTTATGAATAGCACGACAAGGTGTGCACAAGTCGTGGCATTTTCAGAGCCTTCTTAACATGGCAGCCTTATTGCGTCACACCTGCTCATGACACCCACCAATAATGTTGCGTGATCCACCAACATCGCGCATGCGTACAGTGTTGCCACATTTCCTTTCTGGCACAAGCAGGGTTTTGCAACGGCCTTTGGGTGATGTGTTACAGTGATATTTCTATTGTGCTAAATCTGCACTGTGGTATGCACAACCAGTGTGCCTTGGAACTGTGAAGGTAGGCCTCTGGTGAAGATGGCCCCACCAGAAAGAGTCAGGAGCAGGACCATTAAGTGGGCAGTATGCTGGTCAAATGTAGAGTTGGCCAATGTGGTGGACCTGGTGGTCCCCAGGGAGGGCCAGCTGTTTGGCCAGCAGGATCTAGAGGGGCCATGGGTGGATGTCTATGAAGCCATAGGGTGGAACCTGAGCAAGTGCACTGGGGTGGCCTGAATGGGAGAACAGTGCCACCACCGATATGCAGACCTGCGAAAGATGGAGGAGGGACACCTACAGCGCTACAGTGGCATGGTGCAAGATGGCACCATGACATGCTTAGGTGAGTGTAGTTCAGTACCTGGTCATCTGGTGCCTGGCACATAGTGGAGGGATAAGCTTCCATAACCACAGAACAGGTGGCATATGGGCTGTATCACCATCCCAGCCATAATGTGTTGTCCTTGCCCATCTTCGGACAGGGCTGCCTGCTGATCTGTGGTCAGACTGGTGACACGGTGGCAGGCTGGGTTGGCATTTGTTTTTGCTGCACACTCTGGTGGTGGCAAAACCTTACCACAGACATTGGTGTCTGTCATGGTGGGACATGACTCCCAGCCAGGTATGTCTGTGGGATTATGGTCCGACCACGTGTCAGTCCCCAGGCAATATGCACCTGCTATATGGTGCATGTATGCAACCATGGCCAGCATCTCTTCCGAGTGTGCCCATCCTGTGTTCCCTGGCCAACACTGCCTCTGCATGTGTCTGGCACATGCTGCTCATTGTACACATCTATGTACATCTGCTTTTATGGTTCTAATTATTACTATGTATTGATGCTCCTGTATTGCATGATGTACTGTTGGTGTTCCATGACCTTTGTGCAGCTGTTCATTGTATGTTGCAGAGTCAACCCAGCCTGTTTTGAACTAGTTAGGCACCCAGGGCCCAGGGATTGACTGCTACATGATTGACATCCACCTGACCTTACCATACCTGACATCACCACCTGTGTGCATTGCACAGTGTGTGCCTCCCATGCTGCCCAGTCCCCTACCAGTCCAGCTGAGGTGTTACTACATGTGCCACCACAAACACCCTGTGCAGACACATGGCACATGGGGGGGTGTGCACCTCAGCAGCCACAGGGCACAAAGTGTTGGCATCTCACAGTGGGGGCCACTAGGGCCACTAGGTCCATGTCCCCCACATGGTAGCACATGCTACACACCCGTGTTCCAAGGACAACCCCAGAACACGTTGCCTGCACAGTACACAGTATGCCACCAACTGCACAGTCTGCACAGCATGTGCAGTGTCCAACATGCTGCCATGGGATCCTGCAGTATGCAAGGCATGACCAATGGCATGTGGATGGGACAATGTTGTGCACACACAGTATGTTATGGCAACATGCTGCCTGAGACAGGTCGGGCATGGTGGCGTTCACGGTCTGCATGCCCACCACCAGTTGTATGGTGGCATGTACTGACCATGATGGGACAGGACCTCTCCACACAGTTGGGTCCCCACAGCACCTGGGCTCTAGGGCTCCACCAGATAGTAAATGTATTGCCACTTAGCCCAGCATCCTGATGCATGCCCATGGACGTGACAGCTTGCATCACCATGGCCACCACAACTGCCACCAGTTAAGGCAGCATTGCTCCCCAACAGACTGACTCATCCCATGTGCAGCCATCCAGGTGGTCACCAGACACCTTCCAGGCAATTCTGCCTTCCATGGTCAAATGCTATGTATATTACAGAGCCTTGCCATGTTGCCCACCAATGTGCCCAGTGTTCCCCATGCATGCACTCCCACTGGCAGTGTACCACTGCTGCTTCACTGCTGGGCCACTCGATATGTCATCATGTGTACATGGGACAAACCTCCCAGCCAGTCAGATGCCCAGCTCAACATACTGGCCAATGGGTGTCCATCACAACATACAGGACATGTTCTCATGGCCACTGTTCCACAGCTGTGTCACTCTGTACAGCCATGTTGGTGACTTTTTTTATACCACCGGCCTGCTGATAAGCTGGGCACTTACATGTGCAATGTGATGCTACTGGGTAAACAACGTGGCCCCATGTGCCTGATACCACTGATGCCATTCTGCATTCCTGTTGGTGGGGCTGCATGGGATTCCTGGAAGGTGGATCTTAGCATGTACCAGGTTGACATGTTCTCACACACAGTACCCCATCCCAGTGTGTGCCTGTAACTGCCATGCTGTCAGCTGTCACTGTTGTGTACATTTGCATGTACACCCCCCTGCACGTGCCATGCTACACTTGTTCTCCCATGTGTGCCACAGTAGTTGTCTGGTACTTTGTAAGTCTGCACATGGCAGCCTGAGGGTGCCCTGCAGCCTGACATGGGCTGCTCATGGGTTGCAAGAGCTGTCCATGTCCACCAGCCACACCTATCAGGCATACATGACCGACACCTGTCTACCAGGTAGGGCTTGACTTTGCACCCTTGCGGGAGGCACAACACTCACCAGGCATGTTCAGGATGTGTGCTTTGTGGAGAATGTTGGCTGTGGCTACAGGGTGCTGGGGCTGTCCACCAGTGTGTGGGATCTTCATGCAGTGTGGCCATCAGCCAGCAGGGTATTGATACTGCTGCCTGTGTGCATGCCTGGAGTGCTTGTTACGCCAACAGGGTGTCCGCTGCAGCAGAGGTGCCACACCCCTGGCACCAGCAGTGCCCATTGTCCACCATGGCCAGGTGTGGGTGTGTGTGGGCACATGTGTGACTGTGCTGTAGCTCTGCATGGTACAGCCACTTGAGGTTTAAAGGCATCTCTGCCAGTGTCCTTGTCAGCATAGTCCTGGAGAGAAAATATTGGGACCATAGGGACTGATGCAGTCACTAACAGTTTCTGTTTTTTTCTGCTGCAGAGTGAGGGGCCAGAGATCCAGTCCACTAGGGGGCTAGGGCAAGAGAGCAGAGTACCACCAGACAGCAGAAGATGGACCCTGTGTCCCATGCCTGGGGCAGTGGCCAGTCCCTACCACCTATGACTCTCTTGCCATCACCTGCAGTGACCGTGCACTGCATGGTGTTGGCCATGTCCTGCTTGCCTGTGATTATGGGTGTGCA
Organism: Neoceratodus forsteri; assembly: GCA_016271365.2. Classification (NCBI taxonomy): domain Eukaryota; kingdom Metazoa; phylum Chordata; order Ceratodontiformes; family Ceratodontidae; genus Neoceratodus; species Neoceratodus forsteri. Next base: position 35,584,622 of record CM028129.1, read on the forward strand.
TACAGTTCTCATGCTGGTAGATGGTGTCCTCACCCTGGCACCTCATGTCCCTATTTTGGCCCCAAGGGTGTGCCCTGTGGTGACAAGTCCACCCAGCACAGTGCACACTCCAATGTCCAGCACGGGGACATTGACCCTGCCACATGATGGCGCCATAGGACGCACCCATAACATGCCTGGGGCCCCTGTCCATGGTAGTTGTAGCAACTCAGCCCTGTTGTACTGCTCCACGAGTGTGGTGTTCTCACATCATGTGCTCCCATGTCAGGCCCATGTGCCCTTTGATTGCAGCTCTGCCCACAGGGCCCTTGGGTGTTCCTCATTATGTGCTGGCCTGTGGCCCTGTGGATTGGGGTTGGCCATGCATTCCATTCATGCACACATCCTCTAACGTGGTCCTATATTGCAGCACAGTCATAGTGCCACACACTATACCTCGGGCACATGCTTCTTGGTGTGTCCCCAGGCACTTGTCTGTGGCTGTTTGGGCTAGAGCCCATGCGATATTCCCTCTTGCTTAGGCACCTGTCTATCAGGCTGACCACATTCCTTCAATTGGGCCAGGACACCCTTTGTGTGGCACTGACCCCTGCCCTTGCTAGTCCTGGGGTCTTTGGTCATTAAGCAATGGCATCCTTGGTGTTTTGTCCCTTCCCCCATTTTCCCATATCTCCCCACTGGTTGGTGCTTCGTTGCACCCTGGGTGGTTGTCATGCCTGCCTTCTGTAGTGGTCTATGTGGTGACTATGTATTTGTGGTTTGGGTTTTTGCGTTCCTGTTCAGGTGTTATTCGTGGGATTAGGATGGTCCATTGCTGGCCAGTGCCATCATAGTGTTGGTGGCATGCTCAGTGTGGGGCATGCACATATGGCCTGCCGGGTGTGGCATCCCATGGCCTATGCACTGTCACAGTTGCATGTCCACAGGATGTGCCCCCATGCAACTGCCATAGACCACTTTAGACACGTGCCAACATCCCTCCTTCCCCTGCTGACATGTTTGCATGTGATCCCTTTGTCCCTCCACTTGCAGTGGCACCTTTGGTTACAGGCATCAGCAGTAGGGCTCGGGGGTCAGGGGGGGTCAGCAGGCCCTTTATGTTTTTTTGCTGTGGGTCAGACTATGACTCCTGACCCCCCACATTTCAGTCAGTGGGGCAGCATTTACATGGGGCTGGATTTCTCCAGTGACGGAGGGGGTGGTTCCAGTACACTTTTTGGTACTAAGCATACATTGTATAGTCAGGCAACCAGCATTATACTTTTTAGTCTATCTCTCTAGGGTATTTTGTTTCACTATTGCATGGGTTGCACTGCAACTGTGGCATTCTGTTTGGCTTCCTTTCTCCTCCGGATTCCTACATAACCTACAATTCCTGTCCCTGTGCTGTGTTCAGTATCATGTGTGACCCATGCATTTCAGTTACTACCCTATGGATTACTCACTGGACTGTGTGTATTATGCAGGATTGTGGCATGCTAGGTTGGATGCTTAGTGTATATGTAATGTTGTGGTTGTTTACCTAGTGCCCCAGACTCAGATTTTCTCTGCAAGTCTGATCCCCTCCACTGTTTGGTACACTCCTCTGCCACTGGTGGCAAGGCCATGCAATGCATGCTGCCATGTGCTCCCTGTGCCTGCTTACCCTAGGTGCTGCCTGGGGCTATGTTGGTGGACACATGACTGCTATCCAGCTGTGCCACACTCAACAGGTGGCCTTCTGGCCCAGCTTTGGCTTACTTTCCACACCTGTCACCCAGAGTGCCATGTTGCCCCACATTCCACATCCCACATCTCTAGGTAACATTGCTGTTTCCCTACAATGTTACAGGGCCATTGCCCTTTGGGTGGTGGGCCACGGGCAGAGCCTGTAGTGGAACATATCTGTGGGCATTTCACTGTTGGGGTGCTGTGCCCTGTGTGGGCTGTGCCAGACATCCTTCCAGTACTGTGTGTCTGATTTGCCATATACTGTGCCTCTTGGGCCATGCTACACCTGTCAGTCTGGCCCACCAGCCATGGCTGCTGGTGCCAGCCTGGAGGCAACCCTCCATTTTCCCTCACCCTCATGTTGTGGCAGTGTGTTCACACAGCCTTGGGCCCCAGTACCTAGTCTTCCTTGCACACCTTGCAATTGGTCCTTGTCATCCTGTCATGCACTGCATTCCTAGTCATGGGACCTCCACATGCCAGCAAGCAGTGCCACTGCCTCCTTACAGTGCACAATCAGCATCCCAGACACATATCACATGGGTTCTGAGGGAGAAAAATTGCACATCTTGGCACTGTTTCAGCATCTGCTCTGAGGGCATCATTTTCCTCACCCTACGTACACCTCAGCAACCTGCTGCAGACATCATGGACAACAGTGGAGGGCCAGGATGGAGCTAGTGTCCCAACATCAGTCCTGGCTACTGAGGGACATGCTGCAGCAACAGGGGGAGATACTACAGGAGCTGAGGGACATGCTGCAGCAACAGGGGGAGATACTGCAGGAGCTGAGGGACATGCGATGGATCCTTGCATGCGTGGAGTGCCAGACTTATCCACCACTGCCTCCTCCTGCCCCTTAAACATTTCTTTCCCCAACCCCCCTTGCCCCTCACCTATATCAAACTACTACCTCACCTACTTAAATTGTAGTTTCCCCTGTACATATGGTTCCCCTGTACACAGTTATTGCTTTGTTTATTATTACCCCATCTTCCCTACCCTCTTCATCCAATTTTCTCCACCAAACTCTATCCTACATCCTTTCCTGTTTATGGTTGTTAGTTTTTAATTTGGGCTTGTCGTTGTCGTTTGTACTGTTTTCATATTGCTGTTATTTGCTCTTTTTGTTCATACAATTTCTCTTATTAAAGCTGTTTAGTATTTATTATCCTCTGTCATTTATTTGTTCTTTCTTTCAGGGGTGTTTCACATATGGGTGTACACTGTTCCACACTCCACCTGTTCCGGTCCCGGGGGAGGAAACACATGTCGCCATACCACCTCTATCCCTTGCCAAATGGACACCTGTGTGTTGACAGGCATCAGTGGTTAACGCAGACATTTAGAACAGGTGAACTCTATAGTCAGAGGGGCACCAGGGGTATGAAATCCTAACTTCTCTAGAGAGGTACGGGGACATGCCCCCTGTAAAATTTTGAAAAATTGATGCAAAATGGTGCATTTTGGTGGCTTTTAGCAGGTGGTTAAGCAGACTTGTAGCAGACTACTGAAAGGCAGCAGAATGCTGAGGTAAAGTGAATAGTAATGTTTTTTGTAAGATTAATAGTAAAAAAATTCAGTCCCACTCCCTGTCCTGTCAGTTTTCATCTTGTACTGTTCATATATTTTTTAAAAGTACATGTAAAAGTAAGAAGGGTACCAGTCTAGCATGTGATTGATGTCAAATGGTGCACTTTGATGGCTTTTAGCAGGGGCGGTTAAGCAGATTCATACCAGCCTGCTGGTATGATGAATCTGCTTAACCATCTGCTAAAAGCCAACAAAATGCACCACTTTTACATTAGTTAACAAAAAATGTTCAGAGGGGGCAGGCCCCCTTCCTGCAGATGTTAGGATTTTTGTGCTCCCTCAAAACTATCTGGTTGCATCATGACACCCTGTCATGCTGGACTGCTACACAAGATTATTTTTACCTGTAGTAAAAAAAAAATATATGAACAATAGAAGACACAAATTTGCAGCAGAGGGAGTGATGTTTTATGTTGTCTTGCGCATGCACAAGAAACATATTGTGATATCTTGGAACAGCAGGTTTTGGAGGAGAAGTAGTCTTGTGGCCAATGGTGCCACTGCTTTTTCAGGCTGGGCTCTGTGGCACAAATGAATGGCATGCTGTCTATGACAGCAGTGCAAAAGCCTGCCACCAACTTGAAAATATTTCACCGCTGCAATGAGGAGTAACATTTAAAACAACATGGCGGCGGCTGTTGCCGTCCACCTCTCACAGTCCCCATGAAAGCCAATGTCAGGGTTGCCCAATCCCCCTGTCAGCATGCCCCTCCCCAGTTCATTTGCCAATGGGGGAGACCAGTCCCCATTGGCATAATGCCCCCTATTTCATTTGTGTTGCCGTGGGGTGCCCACTCCCCTTGGCATCATACGCCCTCAAATCTAGACACATTTTGTGCGCCCATGGGGCCCAATCCCCTATTGGCTTCAGTCTCCCTAATAAAACTATACAGGTGGCACAAAATACACCTGTAAAAAAAAGTCCTGCAATGTCTTTATGTTTGTTTTTCCCTGTAAAAAGAGAAAAAGATCCCTCGTTGTGTCCGATGACCCCTCCCTCAACCCACGCCCACCCTTCACGTACCCCACATCCCACCACCACCCCTCACCCCATACTTACCTATGGAGCCAGCGCAATGATCTTCGGTGGAGCGGGAACACATCTGCACTCTTTAAAGCCAACCACGAAATGAAGGAAATGCCGGTAAGCTGTATAATGGCATCAATGGGGGGGGGGTTTCAACTTAGGTGGATATCTCAGTCATTTTTGTGACTTCATGCACCAAATGTTCAACACGGGGTCCTTGGGACCCCACTTCATGAATTCAGTCGCTGTCATGTCGTTATTCAGTTCCAAAAGGTGATTTTGCAGTCACTGTGCAGAATCAGCATTCGGGACCAAGTAATGAAATGACAGTGTCACTGTTCATGAGGTAGGCTCCCAAAAAGCCTACGTTGCAAATCTGGTGAAAAAGTTCCCAAAAATGACTGTGTTATGAGCGTGCATTGCGAAGTTCCCATGCACGCTTGTAAGTTTGAAAATGTTTAATATTTTTACTCTAGATTTTCAACATTTCCATTTTGCCACACCTCCTTATAAACAGTACAGTACAGTCATTTTCCACATCTAGCCTGAAATGTGTTTTCACATGTGATGCACAATGGCGTATTCACTGTGTGAAATCAATGTTCGGGACAGATTAAGAAAATCACATTGACAGTGTTCATGAGGAGAGGTCCCAAAAAGCCCATGTTGTTAATCTGGTGAAAAAATTCCCAAAAATGACTGCACTACCAGCATGCATTGTGCAGTTTCTTTGCACACTCGTAACTTTGCCAGTTTTTTATATTTTTATTCTAGATTTTTAACATTGTCATTTTTGCTTACCGCCTGATGAACAGAGTTGCTGTCATTTTTCACATCCTGCCCAAAACATGTTTCCGCACCTGTGGCATACAATGGGCGCAGTCACTGTGTGAAATCAATGTTCGAGACAGATTAAGAAAATCACTGTTCACTGTTCATGAGCGGAGGTCCCAAAATGCCTATATTGGAAATCTGGTGTAAAAAATCCCCAAAATAATTGCATTATGGATGTGCGTTGCGAAGTTTCTACGCATGCTCATGATTTCACAAATTTTGTTATATTTTCACTCCAGATTTTCATCATTACCCTTTTTTTACACCTCCTCATAAACAGTACAGCTGTCATTTTTCACATTCTGTTCTAAATGTGTTTTCACACCTGTGGTGCCACATGGCACAGTAATTGTGCAAAATCAGCTTTCGGCTAACAAACTGATAGTGTCACAAAAGGCCCATGCTGAAAACATGAAGTGAAAATACCATGAAACAACCAGGGCATTAGGGTTTTTGACCATAAGTCTTGAGAGTAACAGACTGTTGATGCCACAGCAACCTGGATTTCATAGGTTACATGGGATGAGAACTGCCTTGGTTGGGTTCACTGACACCATCCTGCATGGGTTTGATAAAGGGTGTGTGACAGGGGCAGTGTTCATGGACCTAACCAAGGCATTTGACTTGATTGATCATAATCTCACTTTTTCAAAGCTGTGTGATCTCGGGTTTTCTGTGGCTGTGACTTCATGGGTTGGCTAATTTTTAAGGAATAGACATCAATATATCCAGGTGGGCCAGGTTGCTTTGAATGTGCTCCCTATTTGTTGTGGGGTACCTCAGGGGTCCATATTGGGCCCACTGTTGTTCTCCATTTTTGTAAACCAATTGCTCCAAGTCTGGAAATTTAGTGATTTATTAATGTATGCGGATGATTTGATAATTTTCGCACAATCTAAGTCTGTGGTTGAAATTTCTTCTATCTTGGCCACTGATTTGGGGGAAGTTTGCTCCTGGTTGACCCTCAATTCAAAGATGTTGAATTCTTCCAAAACTAAAATTACATTATTTTGAATTCCTTCCATGCTTGTTGATAATCTGAAGTTGAATGTCTATGATTCTCAAGGTATCTTGCTTGAACAAATTGCACAATTTAAATATCTTGGAGTAGTTTTGGATCCCTGTTTAACCTATTCCCTTCAGGTTCAGTCAACTGTTAGGAAGATAAATCAAAGATTGGGTTTACTCTATAGATTTAAATCTTATTTTCATTTTGAGACTAGGTCTGCAATTGCTGTTGGATCATTACTTCCACATTTTGATTATGTGTCTTTTATTTACTACAGTATTGGGGTAAAGGAATTGAAAGCTTTAACTGTTGCTTATAATGTTATCTGTTAATTTGCCCTTGGAGACCCTTCTCGAATGCATCACTGCAGTCTCTATTCTTGTCTGTGGTGGTTGTTCCCCAGATGTAGGATACAGTCCTCAGTGGGATGTCTTATATTTAAATGCTTATGTTATACTTCACTTTTTCCCCTTAACAAACTGGTTGTGAGAAGAGAACGTTTGCCTGGATTGCAATCAGCAAATGGCCCACAATATGTAGTCCCACAGTATAGACTAAAGGTTAGTTCTTGAGCATTCTGAGTTGCTGCCCCATGAATTGGAATGCCCTTCCAGTTAATGTTAGACAAGCTACGTCAGTCCCTCAATATAAACTAAGGTCAAAGAATTATTTATTACAAAAATCTTTTTGTAATTGCTGTTCTTCATATGTTTTTGTAATTAATTGGCTATTGCTTGTTGTAATGGTGTAATGTTGTTGTTGTTGTTTTTGTTATTTGTCCGGGTTGGGCCTTAAAAGGGACCACTGGTCCAGCGTCCTTACCCAGTTAACAAAGAATAAAATTAAATAAAATTAAATAAACAACTTATCCTGTAGGGACTGACAGGCGTCAGGAATGTGACTTGTGATTGTTGACAGTAATGCTCATGCCATTCCATCCCCACCCTGCAGCCAGTGACAGTCATCGAGGTGTTCCTTGGACTTTTTGGCCCCAAAGTTCACCCCATTCTCCTATCCTGCACCCATTTCAGCATATTTCCTTATGGAATGGGGTGAGTGTAAAGCCTGAACAACCCAAGGCACACTGTGACACTTGTCGGTGTCTGCAGGATAGGGTGAGGTGAAATGACATGAGCATTATGGCCAATGACCCAAAGGCACACCTCAATGCCTGTCAGTCTCTGCAGGGTGGGGTGGGGTTGATGTTGGTTCCATACTTCAGTGCCATTCTTGTTATGCATCTCTCTAACTCCTGCACTACCAATGTCAAAGCCAGCAAGACAACATTCAGCATTGACAAATGCTTGTTTTTTTTACTATTAGTTATACAAAACACATTGCTGTTTATCTCAGCATTCTGCTGCTTTTCAGTAGCCTCAGCCTACTGAAATGCAGCATGATGCTAAGGTACAGTAAACAGCAACACGTTTTGCTATGATTAATAATAAAAAAAAGCAATTCCCTCTCCTGCAAGTTTTTGTGTTGTATCATTCATATATGTCTTTAAAGTACAGGCAAAAGTAAGAAGGGAAGGGTACCAGTGCAGCATAACAGGGTGAGGGCGTCATGATGCAACTTAAAGTTGTGAGAGGGCATACAATCCTAACATCTGTGTAGGGGCCAGCCCCCCAGAAATGTTTTTGAAAATTAATGTAAAATGGAGCATTGTGGTGGCTTTTAGCAGGCGGTGAAGCAGATTTATACCAGCCTACTGAAAGGCATCAGAATGGATGAATAAAGTAAACAGCAGTGTTTTTTGTATGATGAATGGTACAAAAAAAAACTCCCTCTCCTGCAAGTTTTCATCCTGTAACATCATTCTTTTTTATTTTGAAATGTACACTTCAGAGAAACTGAAACAGTATTCAGCGTCCCGTGATGTGACTTCTAGCTTGAACTAGGCTGGATATGATGGCATCAAATCCGTTCACTGGTGGGTCAATGAGGCTAATAAACATCAAGTTAGACAAATGGTTAACAGTAAGTTTATTACGCATCGGGCTGGCAAAAATGTTCATTGTGCTGAAACCTTGCTCGCAGTCCACTGTGCTCACAGGGATTGTGTTAATTATAGACGCCAACTTGTATAGGTAATGTCCTTACCTGCCACCTTTGAACGATATGAAGTCATCAGAGTCACTCCTTACAGCATTCCATACTGGTAGTTGCTCTAGATGCCAAAATCTTTTAACCAGAGTCTGTAATTCCACTTCTGCACAGGCAACCTCTACATCCTCAGGCCATGAGTCAGGCTGGAGAGTAGCAACACACTTTACTAATACTTCTTCTGATGTCAGTCTTGTTGGCATCACATCTATCATCACTTGGTAGAGATGTTGACGAGAAATGGCATTGCCCCTCCTATCCTCTACCAACAAGACACCATGGAAACTCTTTGCGTTCAACTGAAGCTTTAGCTTCTGTTGTATATGTGCCAGGCCAATCCTTCATCTTGTTGAAAACCTGTATGCAGTGTTTAATGTATCTGTCAGCATCAAATAGTCACACCCTGATTTTGTAGATGTTCTGACAAAAAAACGTAGTTCATCTCGAGCATCCATCATTATGCCCATGTTGAAGATGAAGGTACTGGATGTCATCTTGCTCAGCAGACCACAACAAAGCTGCTTATTGTCAAAGCTTCTCTTAGCATCATCACAAACTGATTTTGAGTGTTTAGATAGTGCAGTGAAGGACATCCATGCAGCATAAATGGCATGGTAGCTACTAGCAACCCACTGGGTTGACAAAACTCTAGTGCAAAGAAAGTGGGGCTGTAAATGGTAAGGAACAAAAAGACCACTAAGCTTGGTCACAGTTAAAAAACAAATTTATTCATAAACATAGCAGCAGCACACCTCACCAGATGCCAAACATTTTCACTTCGCTCTGATGCTTTTTCAGAGCGTGGCAAACACAAGACCTACAAACCCTATTTAAAGCACCACCCTTAAAGTGCCAGTATCCACAATATAATACAAACCTGCAGTATACCTACACATATTACATATTCAGAGTGCAAATACCAAAGCTTTGCCAAAATGCATAGTGATTATTCTCGATCTCATAAAATTAAAATGAAAAAAGCCTTTAAAACAGTACAAATCCGATGTATTGCACAATGAATAGATGCTAAAGTTATATTCTTTAAATTATGTGCAACAAATTTAAGTTAAATGGAGTATTAAATATTCAGTGTATTTGACACAAATATTTCATCAGGTTAATAAAGTACACCAAACATGTCTTGCAGATTATCCGGTACAGTACTGCAGAATTAGGGAATATTACAACAATTTGTTTAGGGATAAGGCTTCAGAATTCAGACTGCAGCACATTCATCACTGCCTTAACAAACAGTCTCTTTTCTTTTCCTATCAGACTCCCAACAGATCTTTCCCAGTCTCCTCACTGCTGCTGGTCAGTCAGAGAGAAAAGCCACCGACCTGGCACCCCCTCAACAATGTGATAGATCTGGATCCCCATCCACATCAGCCCAGGCCCAACTGCCCTTGCCCAGCCCCGCAAACAACAATCCTGGCTGGATGTCTCTCTCTCTCTCTCTCTCTCTTTCAGCCCCACAAAGAACCCTGGGTGTCTCTCTCTCTCTCTCTTTCAGCCCCACAAAGAACCCTGGGTATCTCTCTCTCTCTCTCTCTCTCTCTCTCTCTCTCGCTTGCTCTCCTCCCTCTCTACCTCTCTCATATCAGTCTGTCTCTCTCTCTCTCTCTGAAAGAAGTAGTAAACTTCATTCATGCCTGTGCCCCTGAGAATCAGACTGTGCCAGACTGCACTGTATCATTCACTTGTTTGCCTCCCGCCCCGGCCCTCACTCCAGTGCACACACAAAGGCCTGCCTGACTAAACAAAAAATGCAAAACTTCAGGCCGGAAGTCAGGCAGGTAATCACTTGGGAGGAGATTGTTTTTTGTTTTTTTTTTTTACTTTTTAAAACACTTTAATTAAATGAGGTTCCTCCATGACAGTCCCTCCCTCCACAACACAGTTAGTCACTCAGCCGCCCACCCACCATTACAAACTGACTGCTCACTGCTGCAACAATGATCACAATTGAGGCACGCATCAGTCATGGACAGATCTTGGATTCTGCCAAAGGCACCCAGCAGCTCACCCAGCAGTCCTCCTCTCTCCAACTACTCATCCAATTGCTGGGCAGGGAGTCGGGAGGAGGAGGACCATCATTTTTTTACTAAAACATCAGTTTCCTCCTACCTCCTCACTTGAGGTCTGCTGCGGCAGCCTGCATTGACTGTGTAAAACCTTTTAAAGGGACAGTGCAAATTGCAGGATAACAGCAATTTTGCAAAACAAATGGCGGGGGGGTGCGCATCAATTCCCCTGATTTCCCCCTAATGAGAACCCAGAGGGGGCGCGGTGGGACTAGTCCCCCTGTGTTCCCCCTCACTTTAAACACTGGCAGGCATCCACAAGGACTAGTTGCCATTTCTGCCCATATGCCAGCACTGGGGGCCATTCTCAGGGCTGTCACTGGTATCTTTCTCCTGGACTCTGTACTATGTCATATAAGACACACTGTGCCCCACCCCTTTTGCTCAGTTCTCCTCTGTCACTGGCATACCTCTCAACTGTCCCTGATTTTCAGGGACGTCCCTGATTTTGCCTCAAAATTTTACTCTGTCCCTCTTAAAAATTGTGTTTCCGTGACCAACCAGCGGGGGTTGTAAGCACAAAATAATGTCAAACATTAAAGTTACAGACTTGTTCTTCCTTAGAAAATGCATTTTACACTAAGCCCTATACTCTACCAGATTCCTGAATGGATAACACCAATTTTGAAAATGTGTCCCTGATTTTGGTCCTTTGTCCCTGATGTTTTTAAGCCTTGTCCCTGATTTATGAGGCAGGAGGTTGAGAGGTATGGTCACTGGTTGAGCTGCCACACAATACTGCCCACCTGGCTGTGCTTTGCGGTGCTGTCACCTGTGCTTATGTCTTCATAGGCCTGTCACACATTTCCCAGCTGGCCACATGTCCATGCATGTGATATCTCCCTCTTTACACAAGAGACTCCTGTTGTTTTTTTTTTTTTGTGAACTCCCTCCCTCCCTCCTGGGAAACAAAATCTCCTGCTTAAGAAAAATTCTGTCCAAAATATCCATCTTTTATGGGCAGATAAAGATACATAAAAATTAAATCAGTGATGAGCAATATATCTGATAACTTTAAATAACTAGTTGTTTATTCTTTTTAGTGCTTATTCTTGACAAAATGAAATGCATTACATTTTTGTAATGACTTTTTTCTTATGTTTTTGACACCATTAAAGGACAAACTCATGACGTTACGGCATCTCCCTACTAGCAGGCCAATCTCCCTCCTAATTTGACTCAAATCTCCCTCTTAAGCAAGTTGGACATATCACATGTATGCATGTCTGGTAGCTTGTGGCATGCCCAGCCATGTGTGTCTCGGCCCTTGCTGTGGGCCCATGTTGCCCTGCTGTGCTCTGCAGCCTTGTGGCACTGTCTTGTGCTTGGCCTACTGCCTTCTGCACCTGCACCACTGCACTGTGTTGTGCTATTCTTCAACTTGGGCAAGCTGTTGCATTGTGCTCTGGAGTCCCATTGCAACCCTGGCTTTGCACCCCATTCACTATGCATTCCGCACAGGTGCTGTTGCTTTGAGACTATCACTGCCCTGCCCTGGCACTAAATTGATTTTATTGTGGGGATGTTTTATTGCATATTAGTTATGTTATCATATTTTGTACAGCAGTCTGAGCCCCTGGATAGGGCACTCTCTAATTAAAATTTGCATTGCCTTGTCTTGCCTATTGTGTTCTATCACACAAAGCATTTTTGTGTGGGCACAATTCTTTGTGAATCCTGGCACTGGTTAACAGCTGGCTTGGAAAACACAACATAAACATTTAAATTAATACACATGCAGAGTAATATATGGTAATTACATACTGAGGCCATCCCATCACACATGAATCATTGCTAGTATCATTGTCCCACATGGTGCCAGATAGTCATGACAATACTACAAGTTGTAAGCATCCCATTCATAGGGTAATGATTCTGTTTGCATTAAATTAAAACACAGGTGCTCTACATGAACCTTTTCTAACAAACCACATCTTAGCAATTACTAATTGATTGGGTTAGAAAGTGCTGTACAATGTTAGGAGCACTGCAGGAGTTTATTCCTAGCATGTAGCTATGACTCCTGCCCTGCCTCTCTCTAAAGGGCAGTGTCAACCGCTTAAGCCACAAATGGTTTCAAGACTAAAAACATGTTACTCTTGTTCACCTCCTGTACAATATGTAAATATCATTGGTTGTCTTCCATCTACTTCCTCTTTCCTTGCACAGCTAAAAAAAAACTACCGTTATCATATCAAATGGTTTTGCTTCATTTCATTCTCTGCTGCCTTCTTGAAATTTTGGAATGCCCACCTACAGTACACCCACTGATGGTGCACTAGACTCCTAGAATAACACTGTTAGTGGCAACACTGTATTTTGGTGTTCTGACATTTCAGGAAGGATGGGGCCCCATTTCCAAAAGGATAGTGCTGCCCAAACTGGGTTTGAGCCAAGCTAACCAGGAACAGTGCTGGCTGCTTGGGCGTTCCCCATATTCAAAGGGCATCTATGCATGTCACAACCCCGACAGTGCCGTCAAGCAGAATTATGTGCTGCAAGCAAGCAAATAAGGGTTTCCTCATGCATATGTGGCATAGTACAAAATTCAGAGATTTCTGAAATGCTAAACACCTGTGTGCATGGTGCAGTTTTAATGTTTCTGAAACCCTGCCCTTAACAGTGCCTAGACAGTGTCATTACCACACACACCATCCCCGCACTGTGTGACAGCACCATTGCCTGCTTGATTAGCTGTCCCTCTCTAGTCCCATTCCCCTCATGTAACATATTACATTAATTCCTAGTGGTCTAGTGGTCCCCCCTCCCTAACAACAACCCACCCATATCACTAATATATATGTCCCTGGTGGTCTAATAAACCATTCAGGCTGACAGGTACTGTCCCCCCATTCTGCACCCCTGTCCCAATCCCAAGAGCCGGTAACTGGCACAGCCCTCTGCTGAACACCATGACCAGCTGCAGACTGAGCTCTCAAGCAGTGCATACTGTATAATCAGCTATTACAGTATGCATTCCTTGAGAGCTCAGTCCACAGCCAGCCGTGGTGGTGAGAGGAGGTCTGTGCCAGTTGCCAGCTGTTGGGATTGGGATGGGGTGAGTGGGGTGGTAGAACAGTACTTGCTGGGTGGGGGGTCTACTAGACCACCAGAGACAGATACATTATTGATATAAGCATGTAGTGGTTAGGTTGGGGGGACCACTAGACCACCAGGGATTACTGTAATACATTAGGGAGGGGATCTGGGCTAGGGAGGGACTGCTAGATCACCAGGGATTACTGAAATATATTATAGGAGGAGATCGGGGTTTGGGAGTGGGACCTGGCCCAGCACACTCGACCGATGTGCTGCATGCAGATGAGCCCATAATGGGCATGGAAATGGCCCATTAGTGCCGTGCATGCCCAATGGGCTCATTTGCATGTTTGGGCTGAACATTTCACATAGGGGTCATGGTGATATCCAGCATTTGCCACATTATACCCCTATGGGGGGGTCTTTGGCCCAGCATTCTGGTAGCACAGCACAAAGTATGGTGACTGCTTGCCATGCACCGTTTTACCCTGGCCTGATATTCAGACAGATAGCGTGGTCAGTTTGGATTGCACTGTTTAAATATTGTGCCAGAGCCAGCCAGCCCTATTTTTTTGCATGGCACACTTGTTTGCACACACAGGCAGATGGCTCTGAATATGGGGACCATGAGATTAAGGCAAGGCAAATGTATTTGTTAGGTGCCCATCCAAGGCTTAAGGTGCCATAGAGACAGTAAAATTAAAACAATCTAGCCATACATGAAATGCATAAGCAATGTTTCTGCTTAACAAACGCAACAATACATAATAAAATACTGGTTAAAAACATGTGTTAGGTGGTCTCAGAAGTCTGATTAAAAAGATATGCTTTCAATAAACTCTTAAAACATCCCAAAGAGGGGGCATGTATTCCCCCAACTACTGTTTACTCCACTCATAGCAGTAGGTCCAGGGTTGTAAATAAACAGGTTTGAGTGTGGTGACTCCGATATGGTAGACATGATTTTCACTTTAATTAAGAACTGAGAAGCAGATACTAAATAAAACCCCAGCTACTTCTGCAAATTCTATAGAAAGTAAGCAAATACAAAATGCATTTTTAAATTAGGGAAATTTTGAGACCCAAGAGGGATTCGAAGTTTCCCTTCCAGACAGTATGAGCATATGGTGGTTCTTAATGAGCACCTTCCTCCACAATGTTTAGAATTTTAAAGAGTGCTAACATTTACCGCTGTCTTTTTTTTTCTGTTTTGAGGGATCAGATAAATAAGTAGCGGGTACTGACCTCTGATCTCTGTAATTCTCAGTATGCGTCATCCCTTCTTTTAGGACATCATGCTACTCTGTCCTATTCATCCAGGATAAACTAAGTGTTATTTTATGTAAGTTAATTTAAACATATGGGGCAGGATTCACAAAGAAAATGAGCTCAGTGCATCTTGGCTGCCCCAGCACAGGGGAGATGCACTGAAAGCAAAATGGGCTATTCACAGAGGAGGCGCAGGAAGATGCCCCCAGCGCAACCCCTCTGTGAATAGCACAGGTGTGCCCCAACCAGGATGCGCCGGGGCATCCCAAGCTGTGCCAGGGCATTCCCCCATGTCAGGCTGTGAACCCTTTGGGGCAGGGCATCTCAGGATGCCCTGAACCCAAAAATGTGATTCAAAGCCAGGGGCATGCAAATGAGGCCAGTAGGCATGCATGGTGCAATGGAGCCATTAGCATGCCATTATGGCCCCATTTGCATTGCACCTGTAGGAATGCCCTGGTGGAATGCGCTGAACAGTAGACATCACACAAGCATGCACCCACCCCAAGCACCGGTAAATGGCACACCCGGTGATGGTAAAAATGCGAACCCCAAGCCCCATAGAAGCCGCATCAGCAGCGGTGGTAACTGTAAAGAAACCCTCCCAGCCCCAAGCCTCCATAGAATGCCACTTCCGTGGCGGTAAATGACATGCAGAACCCCTTCCCAAGCCCCTGGTACAGCCGCCTCCGTGGCGGTAAAGAAATGATGTACCCCTCCCAGCCCCAAGCTCCCGTTGAAGCTGCTTTCCATGGTGGCCATCCATTATAGAATGACACCCCAGGCAGCCCCAACCCACCCCTCTCCCCCCCCAGCAGGGTCCCACTCTCTGCAGGCAGCTCAGCCCACCCTCACACGGCCACCTGCCGAAAGAGCTGTCTGACAATGACAGCTACCGTACATCCCAATGCACATCAGGCTTCGGCGTGTACGGTAGCTGTCACTGTCACACAGCTCTGTTGGCGGGCGGCCGTGGTGGTGTGCAGGTGGGCTGAGCTGCCCTCCAACAGTGGGACCCTGCTGGGGTGGGAGGAGAGTGGTGGGTTGTGGTGCCTGGGGGTTGTTCATTCTGTAATGGACGGCTGCCAGGAGAGCTGCTCAATGGGGTTTTAGGGCTTGGAGGGGGTACATCATTTCTACCGCCATGGAGGGCAGCTGTACTGGGGCTTGGGAGGGGTTTCTGCATGTCATTTTCTGCCATTGTGAGTGGTGCATCTATGGAGGTTTGTGGCTGGGAGGGGTTTTTATAGTTACCACTGCCACGGAGGGCAGCTTCAATGGGGCTTGAGGGGTTCTATTTCTTTACTGCCACCAGGTGTGGCATTTACCAGCCTTGGGGGTTCTGCATGACATTTACCACCACCAGGAGTGGCATTCTATGGGGCTTATGGGGGGTCATCAGATGTTCAGGATACCGCCGCAAGGAGGCATGTACCAGGGGCTGGGGGGGACACTAGGCTGCCATGCTGCTGCCTGCAGTATGGCAGCCTGCCTGTGGGTGGCCACCCACTTAAGTCTGGTTTTACTAGGCTTATCTTTCTGTGCACATCCCAGGACTTGCCCCCGGGATGCTCCATAGTATAGGGCTGTGAATGGGGATGCGCCCGGTATGCATGGGCACACCCCCTTCACAGCCCCTCCAGATGCGCCGCATAGCATTACTGGCCATATGTGGCACATCTGTGATGCGCCGGTGCATTAGGGTTGCACCGGCGCATCGGCCCCCTGCCAGAATCACCTTTGGGCTCATGGCAGGGATGCCCCAACGCATGCCTTTTGTGAATCCTGCCCATGCCTTTTACACAAAGATTGTTTAAAATGTAACTGTGTATCATTATTTGAGCCAGTATTCTGATTATTTTATAGGTTCTATATCATGCCTTTTTGAATCTGGTCATGGAATGGTTTCCAAACTTTATCAAAAGTTTTTCCTTTCCCTAACTTCAAATAGTGGCAATACTCCATTTTTATTGAATCCACCATAAAGTTAGCCCATGAAATAAACATAGGCAGGCTCGGGTCTTTCCACTTCATCAGGATACATTTTTTTGCTGTGGTCATTACCATAACCAAAAATATTTTTTGATATTGATCTAAAGATATATTGTTTTCATCTTGGGCTAAGAGGGTAAGTTAGGGGAAAGTCTAACTTGCTTATTTAAAGTTTTATTTATTGTAGACATAATTTTTGACCAGAAGTTGGAAAGGTAAGGGCATTGATGTAACCTTTGCCTTCTAAGATCTTGTCTACAGTGGAGCTGGTGTATGCATGATGTTTGTATTGCTGACTGACTCTGCCCTGCCCTCCAACTTATTCCACTCCCGTCAGAATCTGCAGACTCTGGCTCCTCCAATATTCACATGCAGAGAACCACACTGCTGTTGGAGGTGTTCCAGAGAGTTAGGCTGGACATTGGCAATTGGATGCCTAGACTGATTATTATTTCATGTCAATGCAACAAGGTTTTAATGACGAACGACAAAACAGCGAATACATAAAAGCGACCGCAAATATAGTGCTACCAGAACACAGCGACTCTCAAAAATTGCTACAGTCAGGCTCATACCTGGAGCTGACAATAATATGCAAGACACCTTAGATGCAAAGGAACTCCACTGTTATCCTGACCTCCACCAACACATGTATGCACTGCAACTGTCTACACACCCCTTTGATAGCACTTCCACAGTTGTCTCCTATTACTTCAGGTAGCCAACTCCTGTCTTTATCATGCGGGGGGCTCCACCCCCAGACACATCCTATTGCAAATATTCTAACTGCATGGTGCACATTGATCGTGGGGTATCTTAGCATCACAGTCACCCATATCATCTGTTCACCGTAATGTGCTGATCGCTGTAATTGTCGGTGCTGATATTGAGTCATCCAAATGTAGTTGCTGTTTTATACTCTCTATAATTACCTGATACCATGTGACCAAGTCAGAAATTAAGATGACTTTTATCATAGACTGTTATAGAATTACAGGACTTGTTGTGGTTAGTAAACAATAATAATAATAGACGGAATATATATTTCTTCTTCATCTTCCCCTAACAGCAGACAGAAAAATTACAGTCTAACAAATTAAAAGAGGACCTGCAACTGATTTTGGTGTGTGTGTGTATGTGTGCGCATGTGTGTGTGTGGGTGTGTGTGTGTGTGTGCGTGCACGTATGTATGCATGTGTGTTTCTATGTGTGAAGAGGGTGCATACATTGTCACAATTTAAGTTTGTTCTCTCAGTTTATCTACTGTATCTCCCCATCTTCTTCTTTCTGTCCCTGTTTCACGTTTCACAACTTCCTACCCTTTTCTCTCCTCTCCTTTTCGTTCTCTTTTTTCCTCTCTTTCATGCTCAAACCCTTCCTCTCTGTCACCCTTTCTGTCTACCTCTTGTTCTCTCCTTTTCTCTTGTCCTTTCTCCCTCACTTTCACTGCCTCATCCTCTGTTTTCCTCTGTCTCACTGTGCATCTCCCTCGTTCTTCCTGTAACCCCCTGTGAGAGCTTACTTTATTTGCCCTCTGTCTCTCGCTTGCCTCCTGTTTTCCTCAGAGCCCTTTTCTCACCCTGATGTGCTCATTGCTCCTGGCCCAAGTCCTGATGTGCACCTGGGCTCCCTGTCACTGGGTGTGGGTTTAGGATAACACAGTTTCAGGCAGACCACAAGTCAGGTGCATACAAAATGCTTGGTTGGATTTATCATTTTATTTTCAGCAAGTAAAATATACAGAAAGCAAAATGGTAAGTCAGACAACTGCTTAGTTTTAACAGTTTCTAAGGCTTTTTCTTCAGCCTAACAGTGTGAAAGCACATACTACCAGGAGGTCTTTCACCTTCTGCAGTCAGTATTCAACTAACCTGCCTATTTCTCCTCTCTCAGCACTGAGGTAGGGCTTTTTATGAGCTCACTAAAATCTGGAAAATGTTTCCACTGCCTTTTGATTAATAGCAGACATAACATAAAACTAGTCACTAGGGACCACTGTTGCTCCATAGAGAACAGTTATTTGTCAGCCACCTGGAGCACAGAAGAACTTGTTTACAACATTGGAAAGGTCAGAGCCAAGGTCAGAACATTCTGTACTCTCCTAAACTATCCTGCAGGGTCAAATTACCGCATGCTGTCTGCTATAAAAGATATCTTAGAAGGAGGCTGCTAATATCTAGAAAAAGCAGACACAGACTTTTGTTATTTTTATATTAAAACTACCCTCTTAGTTTTGTAAGTGTACTCTTAGTTTTGTTATAGCCAGCCAAGCAGCATGTTTGACATTATACAAAACACATAAACTGCTTGGGGAATTGGTTTCAATTTATCCCAGAGGTCTCCACTATGACAGCCCTGTCACACTACTGAACAGCCAGTGCATTTGTTTTGCCCTCAGTAGGACTGAAGCAGCATTAGTGAGCCACAACCATTCCTTCCATACAGGACAAGATGAGTGGACAGCTCGCACATCCATGTAAGACTCCCAAATTTTCTACCGCCATAACGATCAAACAGGCCATCTTTTCTTGGTCTCGGTCCTTGGTTGCAGCTGGGTGGGGACCAGACATCTGAACAAGGGCCCAGAGACGCTTCAGTATAACATAAATAAGGAGTGCAAATCATGCTGTACTGTGGCTCATGAATATTAATGAGAACCCCTGAATATTAATGTAGGCCTGTCTAGCACCTGCAGACTTTAATTTTTGGTGCTAGTGACAAGCCAAGAGTTGCAGAAAAATGTTAAATAATGAAAGCACTTGACAGGGCATAGTTTCTGCTTCAGAACAGTGGAGAAATTATTTCAATAAAATGTTTATTCTGGTTGCACCAGACATTCAAAGTTTGGACACTGTTTGAACTGCTTGGGGAGTGTGTTACTAGCAGTCATGTTTGCAGCCTTTGACTTTACTGCAGCCAATCAGAATGCTACAATTTCAGCCAGAGACTGTTAGCACTGTGCCAAGACTTGTTGGGGGGGGCAGGGACAAATGTTGGTACCTAAAGGAGGAACCTATAAGGCATCGAGGGAGTCTGATGAATATTAATTTTTCACATGGACAAGTAAATCAGCCAATCAGGAGCTGCCAAGAGCTCCCAAAAACCCAGGAGACTTTTAGATCTGGAGTCAGTTCAGTGGGAGCCTCTCCATGGGGAAGGGGGGCTCTGGCCCCTTGTGAGAGCAATGTGGCTGTAAGGAATTGTAATGGCTGGCCTGGTGGGTGCCAGATACATGTCCCCCAGGGCTAGCATTTGCCTTCCCACTTTCGATACTATTTTGTCAGAGAATCCTAATTTATCTTCCAGCTGTGAGACAGCTACAAAGGGAATCTGCCTGTAATTGTGAGAGAGCTGCAAGAATGTCCCTACTTCAGCAGTGAGAGTGCTGATGAATCCTGTGACTTCGGTTAATAGATGGTTGAATAAGAAATCTCTTGGATTTTTAATTGGTATTTCATGTGAAATGAGTTGTACAAGTCTTGTTGGAATATAAGTATATTTATTATATGTTTGTAAGGTCTTAGAGATTGAAAGTGATGTTTTCATTGTGTTTGTATTTGAACAATTTTAAAGTCCTATTGTCAGGACCATCTTGAAAAAAGGCTTTGGCCTGAGATGTGAAGAAAGAACTTATTCTGAATAAAAATACATCATTTACTATTACTTACTTTACTAGAAAGCTGCATGCTGATGCTAAGTGAGTGACTCGGAGACCTTCTTCGGGCCAAGAAGCCAAGAGGTGCTCAATGTATGTCTGCATCCTGTGTAAATAAGCATCAAGAAATGAGTGGACATCTATGTAAATGACTGTGGATGGTCTTGTGCCTGAAAACATCTAATGTGATTGCCTAGTGTGCCTACAGGGATGGAAAGGAAGTATCCTGAGGTCAGAGTTTTGGCCAGAAGTCACTTGTGAGGGTCTTGTGATGTTCTAATTGGAGCTGCAAACACCAGCTGGCCAAAACAAACTGTGTTCAGCTTATGAGAAGCTTGTGATTTTGTTGTGAGAAGCTATTGAAAAGTGGAGTTATTGCAATGTAAAGTGTCTAACTTGGTTGGGAGCCCTGCCTTAAGCTCTGTGTCTATTTTGGTTGAGTGCCATGCCTTAAGCTGTATTATTTCTAAGGACTTGTCTACTGTGACGGACTATGCAAAGTGGGGGTCTTCCCAAGCTCAAGAGGATGCACTCACATTTCTGAAATGGTGTCCTGTATTATTAAGGGGCCATGTCTGCTATGCTGGCAGAGTGGTTGAAATGCCTGCAATGAAAGCAACATTTATAATGCCAGATTGTAACAAGAGACTGCATGTTGGATCAGCCTGGGAGTCAGTCTGGTAGTGTGTCAGCCCTAGCACTGCCATATGCATTTCATCCTGAGGGTCATAGCCTAGACGTGGGGGTCTGAGGAGTGCTGGCCCTTGTCCCAGCCTGGTCTGTTTCTAGAATCTTCCAGCATGTGACTTCAAGCCCAAGAAAGGGGCATCTGCAAGAAGTTGAAAAAGTTCCAGCCTGCAAGCTGCAAGAGCCTGTCCGAAAGAGGGGTCAGCACAAGCTCCTGTTTACTACTCAGTTAAAGCTACCTCCATTAATTATGTCTACCTGAGAGAATCCTTCTGCACGTAATATGTCTGACTACAGAACCATGAGTACGCAGACTAGTTCTGTATCAGAAGGAGAATCTAAATATTTTTTTTTCTGCTTGTCAAGTTTCAGTATCTGAAGCTCAGGTTTCCTAAGCATGGCAGTTGCCTTTCTATTACAGAGTTTGATCTAAAGATAATCAAGAGAAGGAAAGTCAATCTGATTTTCTTCAGAGGCCTCATTACCAGCTAACCAGCTGCAGCAATCACAGGACTGCAATGAATGTTTAGCCATTGTACCCAGATAGGCATAGAATTGTGTGGTTCTACTATAGACTGGGTACTGGTATCAGTTTGGGGTAATGCAAAGTTTAAGATATATGCAGCTTGATAAATACAGAGAATAATATCATGAATCCATCAGAAGGTTAATGGGTGACCAGAAATATAAATGTCTGAATTTAAAACGCAAAATGATTATTCTTTATCACAGATTTTCTAATGCCAAGCCTATTGCTGATTTACAAAATGCCAATCAAAAACTGATTTCATCTCTGCTATCAATTATCCATTCCTGACCCTCACCCTTGTAACATACATTTTGGTTAACCATTTTTTATACATTATGTGCGTGAGCATATTACTAGAGTGAGCCTTTAATTCACAAATATGTGTTTGGGGTTTTGCTAACTGTTTGTCCATTTGTGGGGTGACAACATGGTGTTGTGGGTGGGTACAGCATCCAAGGAGTTTTGCAAAATATGTTATTGAGACTTAAAGCACCCAGTCATATCTGAAGAGGTTTGAGATGAGTGTCAAATGTTAAAGAAAGCAATGTAGTGGAGGAGCAAGTCACAGAGAGTCAGAAATGTGAGCTGCAGTCAAACAGTGCTGGCTAAGCATAGGTTTATTTTCAGTGCAGATAAATTTTAAACATCAATAGCATACTGTCAGTTTCAGGAGGTGCAAAATGTCATCAGGTAGACCAAGCCCAAGGCATCAGGAGTCAAACTCATGTGAAAACCTTTTAATCCATCTCACCAGAGCTGATCCCCTTGTATAAAAACTTTCACTTCTCTGGCTGTAAGGAGTGATTACACAAAGAAAAAGTCTGTCAAAGCATTGCACTAGATGTAGCCTTATCTATGTCTCCTCTCCTGTTACTTGGCCTTAGGCTGACAAGTAGGGTTTCACCCACGGGGTGAGGCAGGAACCACTGGGCCACCCACTGCCCAGGGTGAAGGTATCCAGAAGGGGCAGAGAGTGGAGAATTAAAAGGAGCTGGAATGAGCAGGTCCCTGTCACTCTTTTCACCCTCATCAGATTTTCTACCCATCCACTTTCATAAAGGCAGGGTGCTGGACTGGGAAGGCTAGACTAAGAAACCCTTTGCTCCACTGTGGGTGACTGCACAAGGGATTGGGGAGATTTTCTGTTTTTTCTCAGAGGGTTTCCACCCATTTCTTTCATCTCCTCCAAGTGGGTTAAACTGAGAGTAGGATTAACTTTAAAACGGTCAGTCATTGCAAATTGGAAGCGTGGGATTCTCTCAGAGTGATAGTATAAGGGGAAAAGGGGAAGGAGTTGAAATGTTCCAAAGAACTCTTCTTCCCTAGTCAGCATGAGGTGTATGGGGCCACATGACCTGGACCCCATTTGGAGGGGTCATGGTCCAGCCTCATTGGGCTTGCCTGTCTGAGTGGCACTATCAGATTGGGGGAGTATTTGCCACCTGGCCCCATGACTGCCCCACATTCTGGTTGGTTGCTTGCCACTCAGTCACATGACTTCCCCATGCATTGAGGTTAAGTCAATCCAGAGGGATACATCACTCCCTCAGTCCACACAGGGGTAGTGCTCTACACAGTAAGGGGACCAGAGGCTCCAAGATGACTGACAAGATCTCCCAGCTGCATACACCATTCTAGTTTTGTATATCAATTACTTAATAAACATATGGCTGCATCTCTTTTCTCCAAGACCTGTGTTGTGTGAATTATACCAGGGAAAGGGTTATGGGGACTAGAAAGACAACGTAATATGTCTACTGTTGTTTCAGGGTCCAGGAGCTGAATTTACATACTTGCAGATCCAAGTACAACTGTTGACAACCAAATATTTCCACTCTGAAAAGGTATGAACATAGAAACATAGAAACATAGACTTTGACGGCAGATAAGGACCGCTAGGCCTATCTAGTCTGCCCATTTCCCTACCTACAGGATAGGCTGCAGTTCCTAGTTAACCAACAGCCTATATCTTCCTGCCCCCCACAAGAATTGCCTTATGTCTGTCCCATGCATTATTGAATTCTCCCACAGTTTTAGACCCCACAACTTAATCAGGAAGGCTGTTCCATGCATCCACTACCCTCTCTGTGAAATAATACTTCCTCACATTGCCCCTGAACCGCCCTCCTTCTATCTTTAAATTGTGTCCCCTTGTTCTTGCAAGTCTCTTTTTCTGAAAGATGCTACCCTCTTGGACTTTGTTGATTCCCTTGAGGTACTTGAAAGTTTCTATCATGTCCCCCCCTTCTTTCCTCAAGGGTATACATATTAAGCTCCTTTAGTCTCTCCTCACGGCTTCTCTTGCAGACCCTGCACCATTTTAGTTGCCCTCCTCTGGACTGCCTCTATCCTGTCTATGTCCTTGCGGAGATGGGGTCTCCAGAACTGGACACAGTATTCCAGATGGGGTCTCACCAACTGTCTGTACAGAGGGATAACAACTTCCTGTTTTCTGCTGCTGATGCCTCTCCCTATACATCCCAGTATACCCCGGCCCTCCCTACTGCCTTCTCACATTTGCCTAACCTTAAGGTCATCTGATATGATTACCCCAGGTTCCTTTCCTGTTTTTGTTGTTACTACCTCCCCACCCATTGTGTATTCTTCCCTGGGTTCTTGTTTCCCAGGTGCATTATTTTGCACTTTTTGCATTGAATCCTAGCTGCCATACGTCCTGACCATTCCTCCAACCTTGCCAAGTCCCTTTTCATTCTTTCCACGCCTCCTTGTGTATCAACCCTGTTGCAGATCTTTGTGTCATCTGCAAAAGGCATCTTTCCTTCAGTCCCTCTGCAATGTCACTGGTATGAAGACATTAAAAGGACTGGACCCAATACTGAACCCTGCGGTACCCCACTAGTAACCGCCCTTTCTTCAGAGTGGACTCCATTTACAATTACCTTCTGTGTCCTGTTGTCCAGCCAATGTTTTACCCAGGCTACCACCCTGGGACCCACTCTCAGGCTGGTTAATTTGACTACTAATCTTTTGTGTGGGATTGTGTCAAATGCCTTGCTAAAGTCTAGGTAGGCCATGTCCACAGCCCCTCCCTGGTCTACTACTTTGGTCACCCAGTCAAAGAAATCTATTAGATTCATCTGACATGACCTTCCCTCTGTGAACCCATGCTGCCTTGGATCCTGTGCTCCACTGACCTCTAGGTACTCAACTATTCTTTCCTTCAGAAGTGACTCCATCACTTTCCCTACCACAGAGGTCAGACTGACAGGTCTGTAGTTTCCTGCCTCTGTCTTGGTCCCACATTTGTGAAGGGGAATCACATCCGCCTTCCTCCAGTCCTCGGGTACCACACCATCCTCCCATGATTTATTAAAAAGAGTAGCCAGTGGTTTCACTAGTTCCTTCCTTAATTCTTTTAGAATTCTGGGGTGAATTCCATCAGGACCCATTGCTTTGTCCACCTTCAGTTTTAGGAGTTCTTGCAGAACCCTTTCTTCTGTGAAAGGACTGGGATCGACCCCCCTATCAAGAGTGCTTCTGTTAATTGGATTAGGCACTTCCCCCTCCTCTTTTGTGAATACTGAGCAGAAATATTCATTCAGTATTCCTGCTTTTTCACTGTCCCCCTCTGCCCACCCACCGTTCATTCTATTCAGCCTCACTATCCCTCCCTTTGTCTTTCTACGCTCGCTGATGTACCTATAAAAGGTTTTATCCCCCTTCTTAACTGAGTTGGCTATCTTTTCCTCAGTTTGGGCCTTTGCTATTCTGACTTCCCTTCCTGCTTCTTTCTGCCTTAACTGGTACAGCTCTCTGTCCTGCTCCTTCTGTGTTTCCTTATACTTCCGGAATGCTATCTTTTTCTTCCTGACTTTCACAGCCACCTCTCTTGAGAACCATAGTGGCTTTTTCTTTCGTTTTGATTTGTTTACTTGCTTCACACAAAGGCTTGTTGCCTCTGTGATGGCAGTTTTGATAATTCCCCATTGTTGCTCCACACCTCCTTCTAGCCTGTTTGCTAGTGCTTTTCTGAGGCACTCTCCCATCTTGCCAAAGGTAGCCCTGCTAAAGTCCAGTACCCTCACTTTTGTATGGCTTGACTCTGTAGCTGAGTCTAACATGAACCACACTGTTTGATGGTCACTTGTCCCCAGATGGCAACCCACTTCTAGATCTGAGATCCTCTCACTGCCCCTGTTTGAGAGTACGAGGTCTAAGATTGCTCCCTCATGAGTGGGTTCCAAAACTAGCTGTCTAATGCCTGCCACCTGTAGGGCATCAAGAATGGCCCTGCTTTTGGATGTGGCTGCAGCAAATGTGCTCCAGTTAACATCTGGCATATTCAGGTCTCCATCAACAGTATCTCCCTTTCTCTGACATTCTAAGAATGCCTTCCATCATATCCTTGTCCATTCCTTCCCCTGACATGGGTGGTACACAACCCCTGTGCTGATTGTGGTGCCTTTCCAGTCTCCAAGGTACCCACAGTGCCTCCCTCCTCCCTGTTTACTTTTTGTTCAGTTGCTTTTATCCCTTCCTTTACATAGACTACTCCTCCCCTCTTCTCCCCCTGCCTGTCTCTCCTGTAGGTTATGTACCCTGGTATGTTAACATCCCAGTCATGGTTCTCTGTGTACCATGTTTCTGTGACTATACGATATCCAGGCATCCCTCTTCCATTAAGGCCACCAGCTCAGGGAGCTTGTTGCCCAGACTACGGCATTGGTACTCATTACCCTCCATTTCTGATGGCCTTACCCCTTTTGCCCCATCCCTGTCCTTCTTGCCTTTGTCACTTTCTCCATTTACCCTGCCCTTCTCCCTATCGACACCTCCATGTTGGTGTTTGCCACACTTACTACGTGATTGTTTGGGGGCTAGGATTTTCCTGCTCCTTTCCAGTGCCTCCCCTGGTCTAGTTTAAAGCTTGCCAATGAAGCATTTAAACCTATCACCTAGGATCCTGGTTCCCCTCCCGGTCAGATGCAGCCCATCATGCCAGTATAGGCTTGCATCACTCCAGGTGGACCCCCAGTCCCCAATGAAGCCAAATCTCTGAGCTCCACACCAGTTTTTCAACCACTGATTGAATACCATGGTAAGGAACACCCTAGCCTCTCCTATGCCATAGATGGGTAGCACCTCCGAGAAGGTTACCGTGTGTGCTACTTGACTAAGGCCCCTCCCCAATTCAACAAACTCTTCCTGCACTTCTCTAATCCCTTTCTTAGCCAGGTCATTTGTCCCTAGGTGGACAATGACATCCAGCTCCCTCCCCTGTGCAGCTGCTCCGGCAATCCTGAGGATTCGCGCCCTGTCCCTCCAAGCCATGGCGCCAGGCAGGCACCTTACCTCCCTCTCCCCTTCCTTGCCCAGTTCTACCTTCCTAACAATGGAGTCCCCCACCAGGAGTTGTTTCCTTCCCCTGCAGGGTCTCCTGCCACCCTCCTGTGGGTCTCCTTTGTGGAGGTTCCCAGCATCCTCCTTGGTCTCCACTGTAGGTGCCTCCATAGAGGAACCACACTTTGCCAGAATGGCATAGGAATTGTGGAGAGGTACAACTGGAGGGATGTGCCTCTGTTCCACCACCCCCTCCCTGAGCCCACTGTGGTCAAACTGCTCCTCTTTCTTGGCAACCTCTGAGGCAATGGCAGTGGCACTGGTGGTCCCTGGACGGAAGAGGAGGTCCCACAAATCCTGGCCAACTCAGCCTGGAGATGAGCAACCTCCTCCCTCAGCCCAGAGAGGTGCCTGCAGATGGGACAACACCGCATCCTCCAGAACATCTCCCGGAAGACTGCTGCTCCACAGCCACTGCACTGCACCACTCCAATCATGTCTTATTTCTGGCCCCTTAACTGTTCGCAATCCTTACTCTTTCGTCTGTTTTTTTCTCTCTCCTTACTTTCTGCCTGTGTGCCCTTTAAGCTCCTGATTGTCCTGTTCTGAGACAAGAATATCCTATATTTCTCAGTAGACCACTTACTTGTTCAGAGGCAGACCTCCAGCAGCTAGAGGGGGCCAGAGAGCTACTCTTGCCCTTCTAGGATGGTGGGTCCTTGGTGGTTCTGTGATCACTCACTTCCTGCCCCTAAACAGGAAGTTCCTGTTGTCAGTCAAATCCTGTGCCTATAAAAATAGAACTAGCTTTGGGTGGGGGGCAATATAGTCCCAGTAGAGAAGTTCAGTCACACAGCAGTCCTTTCTCCTGGTGTCTTCTGCCAAGCTATAAATGGAAGTGCCATTTGGCATATTGAAAAACATTTGTGTAATAGAGACAATAAGCTAATTATGCAAATGTTTCCTTTCCAGATCAACCTCTAGTCCTGACCCCTAGGTTGGAGCACTATATATATGGGCAGTTTGAGGCTGCATCTGCCCTTTTGAACACAGATATGTATGAGCAGGTTTTATGGCTGTTTATTTTAATTGACCCAGGTTCATTTGTAACAGTAACAATTTTGCTTTTCTCCTTGTTCTTTCGCAAGTTCCTCTGCCATCAAACTGATTAACTGGTAGGACAAAAACCTTGGGCTTGAATCAGGCAAGAGCCATGAGGAACAAAGTTCCTCCTTCTCTTAAAATAAAACAAGTTCTAGTGAAACAGAAACATAGAAACATAGAATTTGATGGCAGATAAGGACCGCTTGGCCCACCTAGTCTGCTCATTTCCCTACCTAATGGATAAGCTGAAGATCCTAGTTAACCAACAGCCTACTTCCTCCTACCCCCCACTAGAATTGCCTTATGTCTGTCCCATGCATTCTTGAATTCCCCTACTGTTTTTGACTCTACGACCTCCTCAGGAAGGCTGTTCCATGTATCCACAACCATCTCTGTGAAGAAATACTTCCTCACATTACCTCTGAGCCATCCCCCCTCTATCTTCAAATTGTGCCCCTTCTTTTGCACATCTCTTTTTCTGAAAGATGCTACCCTCTTGGACTTTGTTGATTGCCTTGAGGTATTTGAAAGTTTCTATCATGTCCCCCCTCTGCCTCTTTTCCTCGAGGCTATACATCTTTAGTTCCTTTAGTCTTTCTTCATATGTCTTTTTATGCAGACCCTGCATCATTTTGGTTGCCCTCTTCTAGACAGCCTCCACCCTGTCTATGTCTTTGCGGAGGTGGGGTCTCCAGAACTGTACACAGTACTCCAGATGTGGTCTTACCAACTGTCTGTACAGGGGGTCAACAAGTTCCTGTTTTCTACTGGTGATGCCTCTCCCTATGCATCCCAGTATCCCCCCAGCCCTCTTTACTGCCTTCTCACATTGCTGGCCCACCTTTAGGTCATCTGATATGACTACCCCAAGGTCCCTTTCCATTTTTGTTGTTGTCAGTATCTCACCCCTCATCGTGTACTCTTTCCCTGGGTTTTTGTTTCCCAGGTGCATTACTTTGCACTTCTTTGCATTGAATCTAAGCTGCCATACATTTGACCATTCCTCCAACCTTGCCAAGTCCCTTTTCATCCTTTCCACCCCACCTTGTGTCTCAACCCTGTAGCAGATCTTTGTGTCATCTGCAGAGAGACACTTTCCCTTCCAGTCCCTCTGCAATGTCATTTATATAGACATTAAAAAGGACCGGCCCCAGTACTGAAACCTGCGGTACCCCACTAGTAACCCTCCTTTCTTCACTGTGGACTCCATTTACTATTACCCGCTGTGTCCTGTTGTCCAACCAGTGTTTTACCCAGGCTACCATCCTAGGACCCACTCCCAGGCTGGCTAATTTGTTTATTAATCTTGTGTGTGGGACTGTGTCAGATGCCTTGCTAAAGTCTAGGTAGGCCATGTCCACAGTCCTTCCCTGGTCTACTGCTTTGGTCACCCAGTCAAAGAAATCAATTAGATTTGTCTGACATGACCTTCCGACTGTGAATCCATGCTGCCTTGGGTCCTGTGCCCCACTGGCGTCTAGGTACTCAACAATTCTTTCCTTCAGACATGATTCCATCATTTTCCCTACCACTGAGGTCAAACTGACAGGTCTGTAGTTTCCTGCCTCTGTCTTGCTCCCACTTTTGTGAAGGGGAATCACATCCGCCCTCCTCCAGTCCTCTGGTGCCACCTCATCCTCCCATGATTTATTAAAAAGGGTAGTCAGTGGTGTTACTAGCTCTTCCCTTAGTTCTTTTAAAATCCCGGGGTGAATCTCATCCGGCCCCATTGCTTTATCCACCTTCAGTTTTAAGAGTTCTTTCAGAACCCTTTCTTCTGTGAAAGGACTAATATCAACCCCCCCATCCAGAGTGCTTCTATTGACCAGATTAGGTATTTACCCCTGCTTTTCCATTATGAATACTGAACAGAAGTATTCATTCAGTATCCCTGCTTTTTCACATCAGTGAGAGTTGATAGGGCTGTGATGAGCAGCCAAGTGAGCAAAGTTACACTTGTGCATATAAATTATTGAACACCTGGGTGTAACTTGGCCATTTCTTGGAGGTGTTGCACCAAATTTTCAACATGGCTTTTTTGGGACCCCTCCTCATGAAGAGTACCAGTATCATTTTATTTACTTGTTCCAAATGGTGAGTTTGCAGAGCAAGCACACCATTCTGTGCCACAGATGCGAAAACATGTTTTGGACAGGTTGTGATAAATGACAGCTGTACTGTTAAAAAGGAGGTGTGCAAAAATGGTAATGTTGAAAATGTGGAGGGAAAATATTAAAAAATGGCAGAGCTAGGAGTGTGCATATTAACTACGCAACGCACACTCGTAATGCAGTCATGTTTTGGAATTTTTTCACCATATTTGCAACATGGGCTTTTTAAGACCCCACCTCATGAACACTGCCACTGTCATTTTGTGAATCAATCCCAAAATGTGATTCCATGCAGCAACCGAAAAATCATCTTTCGGGACCGAGTAACAAAATGACAGTGAAAGTTTTCATGAGGAGGCGTTCCAAGAACCCCATATTGACAATTTGGGGCCAAAATTCCAAAAATGGGCTTATTTATCAGCATAAGCTGAAAACCCCTTTGAATGGCATTATAGCACGCTTACCTTTGATTCTTCAGTTTGCGGTTCAGCTTTGAAGAGTGCAGATGTTTATCGATCCAAAGAAGATCACAGCACCAACCTCCAGAGGTAAGTATGGGGTAAGGGGGTGTGGGGAGGTGGGTGCTCAGTGGGAGGGTGGGGATAAGGGAAGGGGACTGGGGCGATGATGAGGGACTGTTTCCTTTTTTACAGATAAGTAAAACATGTTGGGGGACTGTTTTCTTTATTTACAGGAAAACAAAAAAAGCAGACATTTGGACACACTGGGGTGGGCTCCCAGTGTGCCACATGAGTGGGGGGAGGCTACATAATGCCAACACAGGGATTGGGGACCCTGATGTCTGTAGGGGAAAAAATACATTTGGGCACACTGAAGTGGGCTGCCAGTGTGCCACATGAGTTGGGGGGGCTACATAATGCCAACATGGGGATTAGGGAGCCCAGTGTTGGCACGTTGTCTTTGTTGTCAGTGCTGGTGGTGGCAAGGCAACTGCACATGCACAGCACTCGCGCATGCATAATTGAGGAGAATGGCATTTTGCCATTCACAACATGATGGCACCAGCAGAACTGCACATGCATGTGAGTCACACATGTCCAGTCTATGCCCCGGAATGCAGAAGTAACAGCCAAAATAGTGCAGCTGTTATTCTGTAGCAGCCAATTGTGGCGGAGGGTTTCAAACTCCACTGGACTTTTAGAAGGATACTTCCAAAAGTCCAATGTAAGATTCCATGATCATTCATTTTTAGAGCTACTAGGCAATCCCAAAATGGCTGTAGGCTCTGCCCACAGCCCTAAAAATGTACAACAGTTCCACCACCTCTATCATCTATTTCCATTGACTGCTATGGGAAAGTTCCACAACCCAAAATGACAGTTCCACCACCTGGAAATCTAGATGTCAGAGTTCACCCATCTAAACCTTTCCAATTTAACCTCTTGTTTTATACCAAAGACTATGTTTGTATCTGGTACAAGGGGTGGTTATAGATACTTAGTGCTACATACAACTTACGTACAGACAAAAGTCCATGGCAGTCTGACTGACTTGACACAGAAAAACTATTTTTGTTGGGTAGCTTTTGTGCCTGCATAAGGGTTCAGCCAGCATGTTAAGCCAATGTGTGTGTTAGCAAACAAAATTCTAGGCTCCTCCTGCTCTCATTCTCTCTCTCTCTCTCTTTCTCTCTGTCTTACTACTGGATCCACTGCAGGTGGTGTCAGTGGTCCAGCACAATGGTGAAACCATTTACCTGCTTTATTTTAAGCACTTGCTTTAACAAGTGGCTCACTTTTCAAAATGTCTTCCTTTGTGGAGTTCAGTATGAAATTGTGGTGTGGTCACTTCTGTTTGGGCAACATCCTGGAAGCAGCTGTCTCTCATTCTGCTTAAAATGTACTGAGCAACTCTGGGAAGAAATTTTCTTTTGAACTTAGAGCCACAGTACTACAACAAGCACAGCGCCAGGCAGAAAGTTTTCAAACTACATGCTTGTTTCAGTTAGTTCGAGGAAGGGCCCTTAAAACAAGCAGAAACCAGAAAAGTGAGAAAAGTGCAAGAGAAATACTGAAGTTATAAAATAAGGTAGCTGGTAAGATACAGAGGTTTTTTCTTGTTACAGTGTAAGTGAAAAGGGAGGTTTATGCTATCTTGTCAGTGATCAGTTCACAGATTGGAAAGAACAAAAGAAAGAAATGCTACTGTGCAGCAGGATTATATATTGTAGGGGAGAAAAGATTGGGCTGGATATGTAAGAAAAGACAAGAAAAAAAAAATCAAGCTAAAAAAGGAGCCCTGACCCTGTCATATACAGTGCCTGCTTAATCACAAGGTAATCCGTTGTCTTCCTCTAAATGCAGAACAGGTCACGATACTACATTCTTCTCAAGTCCAAAGTCATTTCTGTGCTAGGAAGAAAGGAGTAATTGAGTCTCCAACCACCCATTACTTAGAGATTGTGTTCCAGTGACCCACATCATAACTACCATTAGCAAGTGTATGATTCTGGACTCATCATCCATTCATTAGTAACTAATCTCCCTGCAGCCCCCTTTCTCTGAACATCTCTTTCTGTCTCAGTCTCTCTTTCTTCTCTGGTCCTAAGTCAGTGCCATATCTTGGCAGACAATCTGCATTGACATGCTCAGAATGTGGTCTAAATACCACTCTAAAACTATAGAGCTGCAGGGATAAATACCAGCATGTAATCTGTGGATTTCCATCCTCCTTCTGCTAAATCCAGTATAATGGAATATGACAGGTGATCAGCACAAACTGGAAATCCAATAAATAAATCCCTCTGGCTTCAATAGACCATTTTACTACCAAACAAACTTTCTGAATTGTGGCACAGCCCTGTTCGTAATTGTGCAATTTACATCTTACTCTATGTACAGCACTTGGTGTTTGCCTCCCTACTCTTTCTAAGAACAGCAACAATACCATTTTTCAATGCATCGCTTTGTATTTCAAATGTTTTCTGGAAATTCATGCTTTTCAGTACCAGTGCCGAGTAGAAAATAGCTTTAATTTCTCCAAAGGTTTTCTCACATGCCTCTTACCATTGCACTTTGTTAGGATTTTTTTTGTCAGTTCCAATAAAGGAGTGGATATCTATGAAAAGTTATGAACTTATCTACTATATTCTCTGAGTAACCCAAGAAATGTCTAGACATGTTTCTTTATAGCTGGTATGAGACAATTAGCAATTGCATCTACTTTTGGAACCACTGGCTTCACCTCACTGTGTCCTAAGATGAATCCAAGATACGTACAGTATGCATTGCTGTAGCACATCTTGGAGGATTGATGGTCATCCCTACCTTTCTGATTGCCTCACGTTTGGGCTGAAGATGATGAAAATGCTGCTCCCATGTAGTACTGAAGATGACCATGCCATCAAGGAATTGCAGTACTGTACTCTTGGGTGGCAGGCATTCAGTCCATAAACATTTGGTTTGTTGCTGGCACTCCATGAAGGCCAAGGGGCATTGTAAAATAGTAGAATCTCAAGGCATGACAAAAGCTATTTTCTCCTTGGATGATTCATCCAAGGGTGTCTGTCGAAAACCCTTTGTTAAGTCTAATGTACTTATATACGAGGCACCTCCAAGTCTGTCAATTAAATCATCCTTTCTAGGCATTAGATAGCAAACATATTCAAAAACCTAATTCAGTTCCCAGAAATTGTGCCAGCCTGATAGTGTAGTAATAATGCTACTGCCACTACAATAGTACCTTAGGTTCGAGAATTTACTCAGGTCACTTAGCAGCCAGTCAGAAGAATGGGGACTGAGTATTCCAAGTAGGTCTGCTCTCAACTGCCATCTGATAGTGAGCAGGTGGTAGCACAATGTAAGCACCTAAATGGGAACAGAGCCAGCAGCCAGATGTCAGATGTCAGATGTACATGCATGTAGCCAAACCCATGTATGGGCATAATATGCCTACTGTCACCCCTGCAGTGTAACCCAGGTGCTTGAGGAAAAAGCCTTGGTCCACTATTTTGTTGGTACCCCCCAACAAGCCCACTCACGACAGACATGGTAGGGCCCCTGCCACTAGCAGGATTCTGTGCAAGTAGTATATAACTTGTATGCCAATGAGAAGGTCAGTGATGAGACTTGAGAAGTGACACTGGGTGATTCAGGTGGAGAGAAATGGCTTGAATAAAAAAAATGCTTTCCAGAAATTGAGACCTCATCATAATCCCCCATCATTGTTATCAACACATTGAAAATTGAAAAGGATTAAGCACTGTCGTTTGGTTCACTGGGCCTCCATCACTTTGGTTAATTCTGATTTCACCTTTGGTGTATGTACTGTATACTGTGCAGAAAAATAACAAAGATGAATACTGGACTGTCAGTTTCATGATGTGAAAAATGGCATCCAGTAGACCAGAAAAACAAGGCATCAAGAGACAAGCATTCAGAAAAATCTTTTAATTCATCTGATCAGAGAAGATCCCCCTTTTGGCCAACTTGATTTCCTCTGTCAATCTGGCTTGCATCACATAGACCTGGCTGGGAGAAGATGTGGGGCCAGTTCTAGATGTGTTGATCCCAGCCAGGTACTCTGTAGTGTACTGCCCAAGTTGGGAATGTGGGGGTGGGGTGTGGCCATCTGTTATAGATCCAGCCTGAACTTCTCCGTGCACCCAGTGGGATCTACTGCATTGTTTGAATGCATGGCAGTGCATGGGGGTCCAGGTCCCGGCTGCAGGATTCTCCTTGTTTACTGGTCTCCTGGGCACAGTTTGGGGGTGGAGTTCCTGCAGGAAGTCATGGACATTATCACTGACAGGGGGGTGTTGGAGTCACCAAGATGTTTGATTCTGGGTGACATCAATGCCTGGGTCAACAACAAACTCTCACATTTTAGTCAAGACTTCCTCCAGCTTATGACATCTCTGAGCCTTGCACAAGCTGTTGCTTCTGTGACTCATCACCGCAACCATGCCTTGGATTTTGTATTCTCACTGAGGCTTGGGGTAACTGACCTCAGGCTTGATCCAGTCAGCTGGTCAGATCACTGCATGGTGACGTTCTCATTTGGGCCCCCCCTCAATAACCATTCCTCTGTTGAGATGGTCCACTACTGCCCATTGAAGAGATTGACCCCAGAGGGACTATTGGCGGTAGTGGACTTTTTTTGGTGTGAGTACTGCATGTGTGCTTGATGTGGGTTCAGTGGTGACAGCCTATAATAGTGCTGTTTCCCAATGCACTTGATGCCATTGCACCAATCTATATATGACCAGGTTTTTCTCGCTTGAAACACCCATGGTTTGATGGAGCTCTCAAGGCATTGAAGACCAAGGGTCAGAAATTGGAGTGTTGCTGGCTGAAGACCTGGTCCAAGGAGGACAGACTGGCACTGAGACTTCAGTATGGTAAATATCAAAGGGCAGTCAACTGTAAGAAGGCGGGGTTCTTGTCCAGGGAGATTTCTGCAGGGAAAACCAGCCTGGCTCTTTATGACTATGGACAGGCTACTTCACCCTGCCTATCTGCAGCTGAATCAAGCATTTTCAATCACTTTGTGTGAGGAATTTGCTCAGATTATCTCTGACAAGGTGTCCTCCATTCAGTTGAAGATTTCCCCAGTGGGACTAAATCAGTCTCGCAGTGGTAGGTCTTGTGCAGGAAGAGGCAGTCCTATTGTCTGGGGGGAATTCCAGCCAGTGGAGGTGGTGGAGGTTGTCAAGGTAACCCTGAAGCTGCAGCCCACCATATCTGAAGTGGACTGGGGCCCGACACGTCTCCTAGTGGGATGTGTCGAGTCTGTGGGACCAGTGTTCACCGAGATTGTCTGGTGCTCATTCTCAGATGGTCCTTCCCTGTTGCCTTGAATAAGGCAGTGGTGAAGCCACTTCTGAAGAAATCATCTCTTGACCCTGAATTCTTGGTGAATTATAGATCAGTCTCCAACCTCCCATTTTTAGGGAAGATTGTTGCGAAAGTGATGGCTCTGCAGATCGAGGCCCATCTTGCAGCCTTTGACATCTATGAGCAATTCCAGTCTGGATTTAGGGCAAGGCATAGCACTGAACTGGCATTGATCAGGGTGCAAAATAGCCTCCTCAGAGCAAGAGATAGAGGAGACTGGTCAATTCTCATTCTATGAGATCTCTCCTCAGCTTTTGACACATTGTGTTTCTCGATCACCTTAGAAAGTACTGTGGCCTCACCGGTACTGTCATCAACTGATTTGAGTCCTTCCTCACAGGTAGGATGCATTGGGAAGTGATGGGGAATTTCTCATCCTGCCCAAAGCCCCTGCCATGTGGAGTTCTTCAAGATTCAACCTTTGGCATCAGTGTTGTTGAGCAGCGTACATGCTGCTCCAGGGTGAGCTCATTAGACATTACAGTCTGGATTTTCACTGCTATGCAGATGATACCCAGCTGTATACTGTATGTCTTTTGCACCCGGAACAAATGGTTGCATGGAAGTACTTAATAGATGCCTGCCTGAGATCAAAGACTGGATGTCCTCTAACTGGATGTGACTGAACCCAGACACGATAGAGTTAGTGGTGGTTGAGCCTGGTCACTGGCATGATGTGGCTGCCATGGGTGTGGGGACATGATTGTTTCTTGTTCCTACTCCATTGGTGGATGCTCCTAGGGTGAGAAATCTGGACGTTGTTCTTGATGATGGTTTGTCACTTGAATATCAACTGTCAGCCATCATCCCGAGTGGTTTCCAACACTTGAGGAACACTGCCTGGATTAAACCCCTAGATCTGTCTGGTGACCTGCCAGCACTGCTGCATGCCTTTGTCACATCAAGGCTGGACTACTGCAATGCTGTTTACTTCAGAGTCAGTGGAGGGAACCTCCATTGGCTGCAGCTGGTGCAGAATGCAGCAGCCAGGTTGCTGATAGTTCTTTTGAGATCAACTCTCAAGACCTTGGTCCTGTGTGATATGCACTGGCTGCCTGTCTGAAGGAGGATTCTCTTCAAGGTTAATCATCATTAGAGTTAATCATTTCTTTTGGGTTTGTACCTATAGATTAGTTATGATTAACAGAGGGATATTGTTGTGTGTAGCCTATACACTTTGTGTTTTGTGTACTGATGGGTTATTTTGTTCTATGTGTGTTAATAATGACTTTAGAACGTATAAAATAATCAGATTCTGGAGTTCCAGACTCAACTGTTTATTCCTAATTATAGTCATTTATTTGGTGTAAAGGTTAAATACATGTGTTATAACTTGGGTTACAGTGTTAGGAAATATAAGACATGGAAATGTGTTCTGCCTGTTTGCATAAGAACCTGGTTACATTGCTTTCTCTTGCTAATTCGATCTGGCAATGTTGAAAGCAACCCTGGTCCTTTAGCAAATGATATGGCAGATAGTGATTTTTTTTTGCAGCATTCATATGGCCTCAAAATTATGCATTTTAATGTATTAAGCTTAACATCTAAATTTCATGAGGTGGAGTCATGGATTAGTTTATACAATCCGGATGTTCTGGCACTGACTGAAACCTGGTTAACCTTACCTGTTCTTGATACTGAACTTTGTATACCTGCTTATAAACTTTTAGAAAGGATCGTGTCACTGGTAGAGGGGTGGGGTTTTGTTTTATGTTAAGGAATATTTAATGGTAAATGAGACCACTATATTTAACAGTAATTTGGAATATTGTGAACATATTACTATTCAGTTATTGTTGGGATTTGTCAAAAATTAACTATTTGTTGTGTATATCTTCCACCTAATGGTAGCAAATCAGGCTTACAAGAACTTGTAAATGCTTTGAATACTGGGGTTTCTACAGAGTTAATACTATCATGGATTTTAATTTAAATTGATGGGTTCAGATATAACAAAGTTAAATACGGTCTTGTCTTAGTCTGGTTTACAACAGATTATTACTTTGCCCACCGACACAATAATAGATCAGAAATCACACATTGCTGGACTGGATATTAACAAATAGACCTATTAATATGATAAATGTGGTTTGACCTCTGATTCGTTAAGTGATCATCATCCAGTCTTCTGTATTTGGAAGCATGGGGACTGAAGAAGTCTAAGCCAATTATAAGGATTTCGAGATCTTTTCTAAATTTGATGTACATTCTTTTGTACAGAGTTGGGTAAAATAGATTGGTCTTTTTATATTCTATCCCTGATGTGGATTCTGCATTGCATTTTTCATTACTGAGTTTACACATGTTTTGGACCAGTTAGCTCCCTTGTTAAAAGAAGGGTCCGAGGAAAACTTATGGGTGGTTAACACCTCCTTTGATTAAACTTATGAGACAACGAGACAAGGCCTGGAAAACGTAAAATGAACCATTCTGCTTTTGGTTATCATCGTATAGGACTTTAAGGAACCAATGTAAGGCTAAGATAAGGAAGGCTAAAACAGACTATATTCGTCATAAACAATGTGAAGGGTTATCTAACGCTACTACTTTTTGGAAAACAATTAATAATTTCATAAGGCCTAATGTTTGTCAACCAGGTTCAATGAGGTTGAATGGTGACTTGTTGTCTTGTCCACTGAAGATAGCTAACGAGTTTAATTTGAAATTTACTGCATTACCTGATTCCTTTAGTGACCAGTCCAAGGTGAACTACTTGGGATTGACTGAAGATTTTACAGTTATTCCTAAACTGTACTTAAGGACTACTACTCAAGGAGGTAGAGAAGTTGTTGCGTTGTATTAAGAGGGACAGCTCAGCTGGTTCTGATGGCTTATGTCCTAGTTTATTGGCGGATGCTGCCTCGGTTATAGCACTTCCAGTTAGTATTATTTTCAACTTGTCTTTGTTACAGGTACTATACCTAATATATGGAAACATACTTGGTCACTCCTATATTTAAATCTGGTTCACAATATGAGTTTTGTAACTACAGACCTATTTCTATCTTGTCTGCTTTAGCTAAAGTTCAGGAAAGAATAGTTTATAATCAGTTGATTGGGTATGTGGATCGCTTTGGATTATTGTCTCAGAACCAACATGGTTTTAGAAAGGAAGGAGTACTGAGACTGCCTTGGTCGAGTTCACGAACACGTACTTAATGGCATGGATAAAGGGTGTCTGACGGGTGCCGCGGTTCGTGGACTCTGACCAAGGCATCACCAGTTGATCACCAATTGTTGATTTCTAGACTTGGTCATTGGGAGTTGGTGAGTCTTTCTTGGACTGGACGAGGATTATTTAACAAATAGGTTTCAAAGGGTTAAATATAGGGTGCTGTATCAGACTCTGTAATGGTTATGTGGGTCCACAAGGTTCTATTTTGGGGCCACTTTTGTTTTCTTTGTTTTTTGATCAACTAGTAAGTGTGATTAATAATGCTTCTCTAACACTTTACGCTGACGATGCAGTAATTTATACACAGGGTTTGTCATTTGGAGATCTAGATGTTTCTTTAACAGAGGAAATGTGCAATTTTCAGTCTTCACTTATGGCCTGTAAATTACTCTTAAACAAATCTAAGACAAAGGTGATGGTTTTTGGTACCCCACCTTGACTGAGATCTGAGGTTGGTACTTTGGAAGTTAAATCTCTTGATGGATTACTGTTTGACTATGTTGATACATTTCAATATCTTGGGGTATTACTAGATTCTCATCTAAGTTATGAATCTCATTTTTGAGGGTTACCTCAAGAATACATTGTAGATTAGGTTCTTTGTACAGAATCCGTTCATTTCTTATTCCTGAGTCTAGGCTGGTTATTTCAAATTGCTGCTTACTTCCTATTGTGAACTATGCAACTATGATTACTGACACTGCTTATGCGACAGTGATTTCAAAGAAATCCACTTTACTTCACTTGATAGCTAAGTTTGCTTTAAATTGTTCTAAGTCATCTCATCATTGTGTGATTTTGAAAGAAATGGGCTGGTTACCGTTTCATTAAATTTCCAATACTGTGGGCAAGTTCATATAAAGTTATGGACTCTGGAATTCCACATAGTATTTCAAGTTTTTGAGACCATATATTGATGGTCATTATTCTAGACATAGGTCAGACAGTAGGTTTCTCGAGATTCCTTTTATGAAATCTAAAAGTGGACAAAGATCCTTTGCTTATATTGCTCCATTCATTTGGAAATGAAATTCTCAAGATATTAGGTGGTTGTGTTCTGTCAAAAGTTTGCCGATGCATTAAGGATGTTTTCGAATCTCAATTAATTGTAACTGTTTTTTATGAATTTTTTTTATGAATTTTATGCGTAACAAAGACATTTTTGTCTGCAATTTGCTGCATTGTATATGTATGTTTGATTATGTATTGTCTGTATGCAATATATGTGGGTCGCACCTGTAAAAGGAACTTGTTTCCAGTGTGCTTACCCGTTAAGCGAATAAACAAACAAGGTGGGCTTGCTCAGCAAAAGGCCCTATACGGATTGGGCCCTGGCTACTTACATGGTCTCCTAAAACCTACTGCCCCAGTGAGCTGACTCCGCTCCTCCATTGAGGGCCTCCTAGTGATTCAGAGGTCCAGGCTGAAAATCTTAGGAGATAGAGCATTTGAGGTGGCCGCTGCAGCCCTCAGGAAGTCACTCCTCAGATTACTGAGGCAGGCCCTTTCAGTGGAAGTTTTTGAAAGGTTCTAAAGATGCACCTTTTTAATCAAGCATTTTGTAGTTAACTTGTTTTATTGATTTTACTGTAATTTATTTATTGGTGGTAACTATTGATATATCGACTCCCCTATTTAACTGTTTGTTGTATTGTTCCTGTATGTCATTGCAATACCTGTAAGGTGCCCAGAACCTCCGGGACGTTATTTGTTTAATTTTTAAACATTTGATAAATGGGAAAAGCACACTGAACCAAGGCTCATTTCCAGGTGTGACCTGGGGGTGAGGGGGAGGGAGTTACCACAGTATACATACATAGAATAGGTACATGAGAATATTACATATAATCACATAATTTTGTACAAAGGAGTCATTTACATTCAGTTGCATATATACAGTTATTTGCAATCAGTTGCATGAATACAGTTATATACAGTACAGATGTTTCAAAGTTTAAACCATGTTCATTTGACTAAAGGCAGACTAGTTTCACAGTTACAGGTGGGGAAGAAGAGTCGACAAAGTTGAGATGTAATGGAGTTGTGAGAGGGTGAGTTTTTGAGCTTCTGGGGAAGATGGTTCCAAAGGTAGGGGTGACAGTAGAAGAAGGCAGATTTGTCAGCTGATAAGGATGGTTTGGGGAGGGAGAAAGAGAAGGAGTCCCTAGATCATAGTGAGTAAGGAGAAAATGCTGCAGGGGTTAGTTTCTCGGCCAGGTGGGGGGACAGTAGGTCGAAACCATAATTTGGAAATAAAAGAGAGGGACTGGCAAAAACGGTGATGGGAGAGGGGTGCTAACCCGAGGGAGGAAAGGAGCATGCAGTTGTGTGTTCTGAAAGAGGAAATTGTTGCAAAATGGCAAAAAGCGTGGAATGGCACGGGTGTGACTAGGGTGCTCCACACCATGGGATTCATTCAGTGGTTGAAAAACTGGTGCAGAGCTCAGGGATTTGGCTTCACTGGAGACTGGGGGTCCACCTGGAGGGATGCAGGCCTATACTAGTGTGATGGTCTGCATCTGTCCAGGAGAGGAACCAGGATCATAGGTGATAGGTTTAAAATGCTTCATTGGCAAGCATTTAAACTAGCCAAGGGGGGAGGCACTGGAGAGGAGCAGGGAAATCCTAGCCCCCCCAAAAAAAATCAGGGTACTAAGTGAGGTAGACACCAACATAGGAATGTCAATAGGGAAAAGTGCAGGGGTAAATGGAGAAAGTGACAAACACAATAAGGACAGAGATGGGGCAAATTGGTAAGGCCATCAAGAAATGGAGGGTAATGAGTACCAACACCCATAGTCTGGACAACAAGATTCCTGAACTGGTGGTCTTGATAGATGAGGGATGCCTGGATATTGTAGCAGTCATAGAAACATGAAACACAGAGAACCATGATTGGGATGTTAACATACCAGGGTACACAACCTACCGGAGAGACAGGAAGGGGAGAAGAGGGGGCGGAGTAGCTCTCTATGTATAGGAAGGGATAAAAGCAACTGAACAAAAGAGTAAACTGGGAGGAGAGGAGGTACTGTGGGTCACCTTAATGACTGGAAATGGCACCACAATCTGCACAGCAGTTGTATACAGACCCCCATGTCAGGGGGAAGGAATGGACAAGGATATGATAGAAGGCATACTTAGGATGGCAGAGAAAGGGGAGATACTGTTGAGGGGGACTTTAATATGCCGGATGTCAACTGGAGCACCTTTGCTGCAGCCACATCCAAAAGTAGGGCCATTCTCAATGCCCTTCAGGTGACATGCCTCAGACAGCTAGTTTTGGAACCTGCTCATGAGGGAGCAATCTTAGACCTTGTACTCTCAAATGGGGACAGTGAGAGGACTTCAGATCTAGAAGTGGGTAGCCACTTGGGAACAAGTGACCACCAACCAGTGTGGTTCATGATAAACTCAGCTACACAGTCAAGCCATACAAAAGTGAGGGTTCTGGACTTCAGGAGGGCTGACTTTGGCAAGATGGGAGAGTGCCTTAGAAAAACACTAGCAAACAGGCTAGAAGGAGGGGTGGAACAATAATGGGGAAATATCAAAACTGCCATCACAGAGGCAACAAGCGTTTGTTTGAAGCAAATAAACAAATCAAAATGAAAGAAAAAGCCACTCTGGTTCTCAAAAGAGGTGGCGGTGAAGGTTAGGGTGAAAAAGATAGCATTTAGGAAGTATAAGGAAACATAGAAGGAGCAGGACAGAGAACTGTACCTGTTAAGGTAGAAGGAAGCAGGGAGGGTAGTCAGAATAGCAAAGGCTCAAACTGAGGAAAAAATAGCCAACTCAGTTAAGAAGGGGGATTAAACCTTTTATAGGTATATCAGGGAGCATAGAAAGACAAAGGGAGGGATAGTGAGGCTGAATAGAATGGACGGTGGGCGGGCAGAGAGAGAGAGAGAGTGAAAAAGCAGGGATACTGAATGAATACTTCTGTTCAGTATTCACAAAAAAGGAGGTGGGGGATGTGCCTAATCCAATTAACAGAAGCACTCTTGATGGGGGGGGTCAATCCCAGTCCCTTCACAGAAGAAAGGGTTCTGAAAGAACTCCTAAAACTGAAGGTGGACAAAGCAATGGGGCCAGATGGAGTTCACCCCAGAATTCTAAAAGAATTAAGCAGAGAACTAGTGACACCACTGACTACCCTTTTTAATAAATCATGGGAGGATGGTGTAGTACCTGAGGACTGGAGGAAGGCAGATGTGATTCCCCTTCATAAAAGTGGGACCAAGACAGATGTAAGAAACTACAGAACTGTCAGTTTGGCCTCTGTGGTAGGGAAAGTGATGGAATCACTTCTGAAGGAAAGAACTGTTGAGCACCTAGAGGCCAGTGGAGCACAGGACCCAAGGAAGGATGGGTTCACAGCAGGAAGGTCATGTCAGAAAAATCTAATTGATTTCTTTGACTGGGTGACCAAAGTAGTAGACCAAGGAG
Source organism: Neoceratodus forsteri (assembly GCA_016271365.2). NCBI lineage: Eukaryota > Metazoa > Chordata > Ceratodontiformes > Ceratodontidae > Neoceratodus > Neoceratodus forsteri. Next base: position 35,628,151 of record CM028129.1, read on the forward strand.
GGGCTATGGACATGGCCTACCTAGACTTTAGCAAGGCATTTGACACAATCCCACACAAAAGATTAGTAGTCAAATTAACCAGCCTGAGAGTGGGTCCCAGGGTGGTAGCCTGGGTAAAACATTGGCTGGACAACAGGACACAGAAAGTAATTGTAAATGGAGTCCACTCTGAAGAAAGAGGGGTTACTAGTGAGGTACCGGAGGGTTCAGTACTGGGTCCAGTCCTTTTTAATGTCTTTAAAAGTGACATTGCAAAGGGACTGGAAGGAAAAATATGCCTCTTTCTAGATGACACAAAGATCTGCAACAGTGTAGATACACAAGGAGGCGTGCAAAAGATGAAAAGGGACTTGGCAAGGTTCGAGGAATGGTCAGAAGTATGGCAGCTTGGATGCAATGTAAAGAAATGCAAAATAATGCACCTGGGAAACAAAACCCTGGGGAAGATTATACAATGGGGGGGGGGAGGTAGTAACTTCAACAAAAATGGAAAGGGACCTGTGGGTAATCATATCAGATGACCTTAAGGTTGGCAAGCAATGTGAGAAGGCAGTAGGGAGGGCTGGGGAGATACTGGGATGTATAGGGAGAGGAATCACCAGCAGAAAACAGGAAGTTGTTATGCTCCTGTACAGACAGCTGGTGAGACCCCATCTGGGGTACTGCGTCCAGTTCTGGAGACCCCATCTCCACAAGGACATAGACAGGATGGAGGCAGTTCAGAAGAGGGCAACTAAAATGGTGCAGGGTCTGCAAGAGAAGCCATATGAGGAGAGACTAAAGGAGCTTAATATGTATACCCTTGAGGAAAGGAGGGAGAGGGGGGACATGACAGAAACATTTAAGTACCTCAGTGGAATCAACAAAGTCCAACAGAGAAGCATCTTTCAGAAAAAGAGATGTACAAGAACAAATGGATACAATTTGAAGATAGAGGCAGGACAGTTCAGGGGCAATGTGAGGAAGAATTTTTTCACAGAGAGGGTGGTGGATGCATGGAACAGCCTTCCTGAGGAGGTTGTGGGGTCTAAAACTGTGGGAGAATTCAAGAATGCATAGGACAGACATAAGGCAATTTTTGTGGGGGGTAAGAAGAAATAGGCTGTTGGTTAAATAGGATCTGCAGCTTATCCTCTAGGTAGGGAAAAGGGCAGACTAGGTGGGCCAAGCAGTCCTTTTCTGCTGTCAAAGTCTATGTTTCTATGTTTCTAATAAGGAGTCTAGCCTGGATAGTGAGGCGGAGGCGGTGGTGTTGTAAACAATGTCTGGGTAATCAAAGATGGGAGTGATCATTTTTGTTAGCAGTGTGCGACCAACAAGTAGTGGAAGGGAGTCACAGTTTCTGTAAAGAATACAAGGCTTCAGGTGGAGCTTCAAAGTAATGACATCTATGTGGGTTGAGTAGTTTAACAGGGGGTCTAGCCATACTCCTAGGTGGTTATAGAGACAGGCGGTGTTTAGTGTGTTTCCATCCAGGGTAGTGATTACAGGGGCTGTTTTTGTTTTGCCAGTGTTTGAGCTGACCCAAAGGTCATGAAAACAGTTCTGGAGGTATTTATTTTGAGACTGTTTGCATGAAAGCAAGATTGCATGTTGTTGTAGTTGTGTTGTAGTAGAGCGTAGTCATCACTTCGAACAGGGCTGGATACGAAAAGTATAGTGTCATCTGCATACATATGTATATGGGACCTTGTGCATACTGCAGGGAGATCACTGGTGAAAAAGGAGAATAAAATTGGGCCTAGTATCAACCATTGGGGAACAGCAGTGAGGATGGCGGGGGGGGGATGTGGAGTTTGAGATCCTGACTGACTGTTGCTTATTTTTGAGTTAGGATTCAAACTGCTGCACTGCTGGGGTGGGGGGTGAGTCCATCTCCCATGAGTTTGTCAAGAAGCAAGGGGTTGGAGACAAAGTCCAAGTCCTTTGCCAAATCAACAAAAATAGCAGCAATTAGTTGGCCTTGGTCAGAGGCAGATTGGATATGTCCAGTGCCTTGGAGGGGGGAAGATATTGTTGAATGGTTCTTCCCGAACCCAGATTGGTATGGAGAGAGGTAATTTGTGGACCTGAAAAAGTCAATTATTCTGGTCTGGACAAGTGACTCTTGCAACTTGGCAAGATAGGGGAGGAGGGAGATGGGATAGTAGTTTCTGGGGTCTGAGGGGTCATCACCCTTGTGGAGAGGGATGACACAGGCTGATTTCCATGCTAGGGGGTACCTTACCAGACTTAAAGGACACATTTAGTAGGTATGTGAGAAAACAGCTATAGCTGGTGCTGAAATGTATAGAAGCTTGGGGTGGATGCTGTCTGGGCTGGATTTGGCGATGTTTAAAGGACACCTAAACAACATGTTGCCAACAAACTATTTACAAATTCAACTTTATAAGAGGCTAAACAAAAGACTGTTGTTTACATTGATGCCAACATTGTATTTGTGTGAGTAACATAAATAGTTTTGTAGCATCTGAAAAAGTAAGCATCAGCCCTCCAATTAAAAAAAAAACTGCTCTGCTTGTTACCTAAAATGGTTGCCAAATGTGTGAAGTGATGACATCATTGGAGCTAGAGGCAGAGAGCTACATGGCTCTCTGTAGTGCTAACTAGTTCTGTTTTCCCTCTTTGTTTAGAATTGTGTCACCAAAACGATCAAAACCATGGCTTAACACGTGGATTACTTTGATCAATACACATTAGGCTGATTTTGTTCATTTTGTTTACTTAAATGTGTCAAAATTGTGTTGTAATCCAACCAACTTTCTCTTTGGCAAACTGCAATACAGCACAACTCTTCAAATACCTGGTGGTCTAATGGTTATGTGATGTCCCGATGGTTGTAGCGAAGTGCTGGTATGGGTCAGTGTCAATAATCCTGCTTTGTTGGTAATCCAAAAATACAGTATGCTTTTTTATAGTTTTCTTTTACTTATGACCCCCCTCCCCAAGGCTAGCCACCAGCAATCAAACAGTCTGTCTTTCACTCTCTGTCTGAAGTACTGCCTGGGCCACATATGAGCTTTGCAGTCCCACAAACAGAATATCACACTTCAGATCATAATCTTGTGCCTCAGATACTAGCGCACATCTATACCAATCTGCTTCATTTACTGGCACTGTTAAGTAATGCCTCCCAAATCACTCTCCGGTCCTCCTTCATCAATGTTTCACTTCTGCTCCCACAATGAACGCTAGATAGATCACCACCCTTTTGCACAATGAAGGCAGTATGTACAGTCCCCCAATTTTTTCTGCCTCATTGACCAACAACTATATCCTCCTGGAGAGCCAAGCAATAAGTACTGGAAGACACCAGATAAAGTGTTGTTCATACCCTCATGAGGGCTGGACTTACTATGGATAACGGCATTATTATGCAGGGGACGTGTACTAATGTTGAACGAATCCTTCTATCCTCCAGCATTGGTCTACCCTCTTACCTGTTATCAGCAGAATCTGGCAGGACAAGCTTCATCTATCCTCTTGCAGTCCTTGTCCATGCCCTCCTCCACAATGCTAATTATCTGGTTCACCATTCTTCTGAATCTCGAATGCGGTATACACAGTCTCCTCAATACTGTCTCAACAAACCTTGACAACCCCCGAGGTTAAACTCCTTATATTGAATCCAGGTACCTATTTAGGTGCCACAGTGCCATTCCAAGTATTTGTCATCACTGCCTGCTCCCATCAATGGTCAGGCAGTGATCATGGTGCTGTTAGCCCCACATCTCAGATCTCCCAGTTATCTGTTCCCGTTCCCCCCACGCTTCCCCCATCCCTGAATATAGCTGTACCCTACATGAATGGCCTCCTCAGTCCCCCTCTGATGTTCATTCTTCACTCCAGCTCCACACATCAAAAACTAGTGAACACACTACCCTTCTACATCATGAATGCAGTTAGTATTTGTTTGTTTTTTGACATATCAGAAATAAACATGTTCTTTCCGGTAAGCTAGGCTGATAGCAGCAGGGCCCAGTGGGAAAAAACGGGCTTTCTTACCCTTATAAGATCTAGGCTACTTTTGATTGGGCAAAATTAAATGACAGGTGCAAGCATCATTATGCACATCATTTAATAGTCCCACATGTTAGGTAGACAAGACCTTATAAGTGTCAGCGTGGCTCAGTTGGTAGCACATCCACCTCTGGACCAGAAGGTTGTGGGTTCTCTTCCCACACCGGGATGGACTTGCACCTAAAAATCGCTGGCATCCGAGTGCAGTATTGGGGGGTGCTGTACTGCTGGGGTGTGCCGTCCTTCGGATGAGACATTAAACCGAGGTCCCTTCTGCCCATCCTGGTGTTGTCCTGGTGGGTGTCCAGGTGGAAGTAAAAGAACCCAGGGTACTCTTTGTAAAGAGCAGGGATTGTTCCCGGTGTCCTGGCCAACATTCCCCTTCCCATAAACCAGTTCATACAATTACCCAGGCTGTGTGTGGGTGATGTTGTGCGATATGGCCACCACCACACATTCAGTCACTTCACTACCAGTCTAGCATTGCTTGTAAAGTGCTTTGGGATACTGTGTATGGAAAGTGCTATATAAATGTTGATTCTTCTTCTTATAAGGGTAGGAAATTCAATGTCTCCCCTTGTGCCCTGCTAATATCTGCCTGATATACTGGAAAGATCATGTTTATTGCTGACATGAGAAAAAACCCGGGACACTGTACTAACTGTATTCATGATGTGGAAGGGTGGTGCACTCCCCAGTTTTCAATGTAAGGAAAAGCAGTAATGAATAATTGCTAGAGAGGTCAGAGGAGACCATTCCTACAAGGAACAGCTATATTCAGTGTCGGGGGAAGACAGGAGGAAGGAAAGTTGAACAGATCATTGTGAAATCTGAGATGTGGGACTGGCAGCACTGTGATCACCACCGAACCATGGATGAGAGCAGGCAGAAATGGCAAATACTTGGAGTGGCAGGGCAGCACCTAAATTCTTACCTGGATTCAGTGTAGGGAGATTACCTTTGAGGAGATTGTCGAGGTTGGTTCTGACAGTATAGAGGATACTGTGTATACAGCATTCAAGATTTGGAAGAGTGGTGAGCCAACCAACTCTCACTGTGAAGAAGGGCACAGAAAGAACTGGAGGAGGAATGCTGAGGACTGTCCTGTGGGGTTCTGCAGATAATGGGTAAGGGAGTAGACTGACACTGGAGGTCGGGTGGATTTACACAAGGCATTAGTATGCCTCTCTTGCCTAATAATGTTCATATCCAGAGCAAGTCCAGCCCTTATGAGGGTATGAAAAGCAGTTTTACCAGTGTGTCCCAGTGCTTCTTTCTTGGTTCCACAGGAAGACATGGTTGTTGGTTAAGGTGGAGGGAAAAATCAAAACAGGGGGACCATACATACTGCCTTCATTGTGCAAAAGGGTGGTGATCTGCCTGATGTTTATTGTGGGAGCAGAAGTGAACCACTGATGAAAGAAGACTGGACAGTGATTTGGAAGGCATCATTTAACAGTGCCAGTCAATGAAGCATATCGGTATAGATGTGCACTACTCTCTGAGGTACAACATTACAATCTGAAGTGTGATAATTCTCTTTGTGTGACTGGAAAGCTCATATGTAACCCCAGGTAAGGCTCAGGGGCAATGTGAGAAAGTATTTTTTCACAGAGATGGTGGTGGACGCATGGAATGGCCTCCCTGAGGAGGTTGTGGAGTCAAGAACAATGAGGGAATTCAAGAATGCATGGGACAGACATAAGGCAATTATTTTATTTATTTACTTATTGAAATGTTTCACCAGGAAGGCACACTGAGTGACAAGCCACTCGTCTCCCAGTGCAACCTGAGGGGGAAATGGTACAATAGGAATGAGACATTAAATATTCAAGTTACAAAATCAACATTAACATACAGTTGTAAGGCAGGTGTTACAAACAGTGTTACAACATTATTACAACAATTATAGTGGGAGGTAGAAGGAAGTAGGCTGTTGGTTAACTATGATCTGCAGCTTATTCAATAGGTAGGGAAACAAGCAGACTGGGTGGGCCAAGCAGTCCTTATCTGCCATCAAAGCCTATGTTTCTATGTGATAAGGACAGAATGTGAGCAGTGAGTTGTTTGATGGCTGGTGGGCTAGCTGTGTGTGTGGGGGGCATAAGGAAAAAGAAGACTACTAAAGAAGCATTCTTTTTTGGATTACCAAGAAAGCATGAACTTTGGCATTGGACCAGACCAGAACTTTGCTACAACCATTAGGACAACACATAATCACTAGACCACTAGATATTTGAATAGGTGTTCCGTACTGCTGTTTGCCAGGGAGAAAGTCAGTTGGATTATAACACAATTTCAGCATGTTAAAGTAAACGAAATGAACAAAATCATAATCTAACGTGTATTGATCAAAACAATGTGCATGTTAAGTCTGGGTTTTGAACATTTGTGTGAAATAATTCTAAACAAAGGGGGAAACAGAGCTAGTTAGCATGACACAGAGCCATGTAGATGTCTGCCTCTAGTTCCAATGATGTCATCATGTCACACTTTTGGCAGCCATCTTAGGGAACAGGCAGAGCAGTTTTTTTGAACTGGAAGACTGAAGCTTACTTTTCAGAGGCTACAAAACAGCATTGATGTTATTCAGATAAATGCAGTGTTAGGATCAATGTAAACAGCAGCCTTTCCTTTACCTCTCTATGAAGCCAGATTTTTAATCTGTTTCTTTTTACAATTAGGTTGTTTAGGTGTCCTTTTAAAGAGTAGAGGGCATTTAGTACTTCTTCAGGCAATGTGGGAGTAAGGAGGAAAGTGTTTTGGGCTGGGTGTTGGGGGAGCGAGCAGTGACCTGGAAGTGGAGGAGAGGACTGGTCAAAAAGGGCACTTGTGGTGAAAAAGTTGCTTAAGGTTCAGCATGGATTTATAGAGGGACCAGGCCCTATCACAGTCTTTGCAGAGGGAAATTAGGGTGCTGGAGATTCATAGGTGGTGGTGCTTTCTGACCCTGGCTTTAACCAGGGCGGCATGGGAGTCCCAGACCTGTTTAAACATCTGCAGAAAACTGGACAGTGCTGAATCAATATCGGATGCAGTGTAGACAGGGCCCCAGTCTGCAAATTGTTGGTCATGAAAGAGGGAGCTGGTGCTCAGTGAGTTTACTGGGTGGGTATTAATATATTTTGGGGCAGATTTCAGGAGCTGAACTTTTCTGGTACAGTGGGTAATGCAATGATTGTTTAGGGCAGCATCCATTACACCAGCGGCGGATATTCTGTGTGGATGGAAGGTGAGGATCCAGTCTATTAGAGAAATAGAAACATAGAATTTGATGGCAGATAAGGACCGCTTGGCCCACCGTCTGCCCATTTCCTTACCTAATGGATAAGTTGCAGATCCTAGTTAACCAACAGCCTACTTCCTCCTACCCCCACCTCCTAGAATTGCCTTATGTCTGTCCCATGCACTCTTGAATTCGCCCATTGTTTTTGACTCCACAACCTCCTCAGGAAGGCTGTTCCATGCATCCACAACCTTCCACGTGAAAAAATACTTCCTCACATTACCTCTGAGCTGTTCTCCTTCTATCTTCAAACTGTGCCCCCTTGTTCTTGCATGCCTCTTTTTCTGAAAGATGCTACCCTCTTGGAATTTGTTGATTCCCCTTGAGGTACTTGAAAGTTTCTATCATGTCCCCCCTCTCCCTCCTTTCCTCGAGGGTATACATATTAAACTCCTTAAGTCTCTCTTTATATGTCCTCTGGTGCTGACCCTGCACCATTTTAGTTGCCTTCCTCTGGACTGCCTCCATCCTGCCTATGTCCTTGCAGAGACTGGGTCTCCAGAACTGCATGCAGTACTCCAGATGGGGTCTCACCAGCTGTCTGTACAGAGGAATAACAACTTCCTGTGTTCTACTGGTGATGCCTTTCTCTATACATCCCAGTATCCCCCCAGCCCTCCTTACTGCCCTCTTACATTGCTTTCCCACCTTTAGGTCATCTGATATGACTACCCCAGGTCCCTTTCCATTTTTGTTGTTGTTACTATCTCACCCCTATTGCGTATTCTTCCTCTGGGTTTTAGTTTCTCAGGTGCGTTACTTTGCACTTCTTAGCAATGAATCTAAGCTGCCATACATTTGACCCTTCTTCCAACTGTGCCAAGTCCCTTCTCATCCTTTCCACCCCACCTTGTGTATCAACCCCGTTGCAGATCTTTGTGTCATCTGCAAAGAGATATACTTTTCCTTCCAGTCCCTCTGTAATGTCACTTATAAAGACATTGAAGAGGACTGGTCCTAGAACTGAACCCTGCGGTACCCCACTAGTAACCCCCTTTCTTCAGAGTGACTCCGTTTATTATTACCCTCTGTGCCCTGTTCTCCAGCCAATTGTTTACCCAGGCTACCATCTTGGGACCCACTCTCAGGCTGGCGAACTTGTATATTAATCTTTTGTGTGGGACTGTGTCAAATACCTTGCTAAAGTCTAGGTAGGCCATGTCCACAGTCCCTCCCTGATCTACTACTTTGGTCACTAAGTCAAAGAAATCTATTAGATTTGTCTGACATGACCTTCCCACCATGAATCCATGCTGCCTTGGGTCCTTTGCCCCTCTGGCCTCTAGGTATTCAATAGTTCTTTCCTTCAGAAGTGATTCCATCATTTTCCCTATCACTGAGGTCAAACTAACTGGTCTTTAGTTTGCTGCCCTGCTCCCACTTCTGTGAAGTGGAATAACATCTGCCCTCCTCTAGTCCTCAGGTACCACCCCGTCCTCCCATGATTTGTTAAAGAGGGTAGTCAGTTGTGTCACTAGTTCTACCCATAGTTCTTTTAAAATTCTGGGATGAATCCCATCAGGCCTCATTGCTTCGTTTACCTTCAGTTTTAAGAGTTCTTTCAGGACTCTTTCTTCTGTGAATGGGCTGGTATCAACCCCCGTAGCCAGAGTGTTTCTGTTGTTTGGTTTAGGTACCTTCCCTTCTTCATTTGTGAATACTGAGCAAAAATATTTGTTTAGTATCTCTGCCTTTTCACAGTCACCCTCTGCCCACCCCCTCCCCTTTATTAAGCCTCACTGTCCCTCCTTGGTTTTCCTTCACTCCCTGATGTACCTATAAAAGTTTTATCCTCCTTCTTAACCGAGTTGGCTATGTTTTCCTTGGTTTGGGCCTTTGCTGTTCTGACTGCCTTCCCTGCTTCCTTCTTCTTTAACTGATACAGTTCTCTGTCATGCTCCTTCTGTGATTCCTTGTACTTCCTGAATGCCATCTTTTTCTCCCTAACCTTCCCTGACACCTCCTTTGAGAACCATAGTGTTTTTTTACATCATTTTGTTTTTGTTTATTTGCTTTACAGAAAGGCTTGTTACCTCTGTGATGGCAGTTTTTATTATTCCCCATTGTTCTTCCACCCCTCCTTCCTGCCCATTTGCTAGTGCATTCCTTAGGCACTCACCCATTTTGGCAAAGTCAGCCCTCCTAAAGTCCAGGACCTTGCCTTTGTATGGCTTGACTCTACTGCTGTGTTTATCGTGAACCACACTGTTCGATGGTTGCTAGTTCCCATATGGCTACCCACTTCTACATCTGTGATCCTCTCTCCATCTCCATTTGAGAGTACCAGATCTATGATTGCCCCCTCCCGAGTGGGTAAGTGAATGATTATAGGGTTACCACCTGTCCCTATTTTCGCAGGACAGTCCTGATTTGGGCAGCTGTGTCCTGCGAAAAAACATGAAAAATACTAAATGTCCTGACATTATAGCAGAAAAACATATTTTCAATACTTTCCTCTAAATGTTGCAGAAACTACTGTACCTTAACTAAAATACCTTAAAATGATAAGAAACATTAAGGAACACCTAAAAAACTGCAACACTTAGTCTTAATTCTAATTATTTAGAGAAAAATATTTTTGTGTTGGTTGAGGTTACATATTGTCCTGCAAAAAATCATGTTTCAGTAGAAATGTCCCACTTTGGGCTTCTTAAAAGGTGGTAACCCTAAATGATTAGATGAGCAGCTGTTGTAGTGAGTGGGCTCTCTAATTAATTGTATAAGGTTGAGAGACTCAGTTTTGGATGTGGCTGCTTTTGCGGATGGGGAAAGCCAATCCAGGTTGTAATCCCCTAGAAGAAGTATTTCACCAGATGCTGTGAGGGGACGAAGGAAGGACATGCAGGAGATAAGGATGCCATATATAAATACATTTTTACTTGCTTACTTTGTACAAGCAACTATCACTTCTCTGGTTGTGAGAAGTGATTTCACAAAAGTTCCAAGGCTAATGTCCTTTCAAATCATAGGAGTCTGACCTTGCATCCTTGCAGGTCAAAACACAATCACAACTTGGACATGGAACAAGTTCCCTCTTTTACAGCCTTCCTATGGTCACATGATCTGTTGGTCACATGGTCAAACCATAACTATCTGCAATATCTTTCTTTTTGCAGGATACAGGGACACAATAATGAGGAACGTAACATTCTGAAAAGGTGGATCTGTGAATTATATGGTGTACTGCAAAACACTTGTTTACTAGAGAAAACAATCTAACTATCAGAATATTTTCTTTCTAGCTTCATCTCTGGACCTCCCTCTTTTGGAGTACTATATATGCAGGCAGTCAGGTGGTAGCTGTCCTTTTGAACACAGTATTTAGCAAGCACATGTGAACAGGTAAGATAATGTTTCTTCAGCAGTTTGCTTCAATTACCAATGTTCTTTTGTCTTAGTATTGCTTTCTTTTGTTTGTTCTTTCACAGGTTCCTTGGCAGTTATGCCCCTTAATTGGTAGGACAAAAACTGTTTCACACCAAACAAGTCATGAGTGTCTGTATGAGGGTGGGTTGGTTGGAGTTACTTATTGCTACATAGAATATAGATACAGGCGATTGTTTTCTTTATTTGGAGCAGTTGCATTAAAACATATGGCTCCTTTTTAAAAAGGTCTCCCTTTGTGGAATACAGGACAAAATAAGAGAGGGGCATCTGCTGTCCTGGCAATATCCTGTATAATATGTGCTGAGCAACTCAGGGAACACCATTTCCTTTTAAAATTAAAGCCTCGGTGCTGTGACAAACATAGCTAAAGGTAGGAGTGTGTAATGCCCCAAATACTGCCCCTCTCCCGTTTGCCCCAGTCACCTGTGTGCCCAAGGCTCCACAAGTAAACTGCAGGTGCAGTTTAAGATTTTTTTTTCTTGCTTTTGCAGCCTGCCCAGCCCTAGCATAAGGGAATTGCATCCTCGTGCTGGGCAGCTGCCTGCCTCCCTGGTCGCTAGGGACTCTGCATCCCGAATGCCAGGGAGGGCTTCTGTGACCAGTAATGTCCGTTTTCAAATAGTCTCTGGGGAGCCAGCAGTCGGTGTAGTTGGGTGAGCTCTACCAGGCACCCCGACTGAAGAAAAGAAGAGTGTGTGGCTCAAAGCAGGGAGAAAGAGGATGCAGGGAGGTAAAAGTAATTGGTAAAAGTACCTGCAGTCCTCCCCTTGTCCCTGCAGCAGCTCCCGAGTTCCGGTGGTTCCTCCTGCAGCAGCAGGTTCCTGGCGGTAGTCGACCGCTTCGCAGGCTAGTCAGCCCAAAGTCAAAATTCAATTTTAAATTAAGTTTATTTGGTCCCACTGTGGCGGCGCCCAAAAGCGGGGCCGCATCCCAGCAGCCGAGAGTCGGACCGAGCAGTAAGGCCCTGAAGCCGTCCCGCGATCGCCTGCCCATTTCCTCCAGTGCCAGCAGCCTCTCCCTCCAGCCTTCTACTCTCCAACAACTTCTCCCCAGGTCAGGGTGGTGAGTTGGAGGCAGCACCAACTGGCAGGTGCTGACCACCAAAACTTTAATTAATTAAATAAAAAGTTATTTGGTGCCATCAGGCGCTTCGAGGGACAGCCTGAGGGGCAGCCTAGAGGGACAGAGCAAGGCCCCATAGAGAAGGGACAGCCTTTGGGTTGGACTGCTTTATTTATTTAAATTAGCTGTAGCATAGAGCATAGGCAGGGCGGAGCTAAGGCGGGGCTAGCCCGTTTGATAGACAGAGGTCCCTGCCAGGCCTCACTGATTTAAAGGGGCAACATCAGGCCAGGCTATTTAAAGGGGAAATGTTGGTTTTCATTGTGTTAGGAAGCTATACAGACCTCAGCAAGTCAAGGTGCCCCACTCGGATTATAGTAAGCCCCAGTGTCTTGGACTAGCTAGTCAAGTGGGCTACCAGAAAGAGCTAGTTAATCCAATTGCTACTGGTTATTTCTATTTAGCACATATAAGGGCCAGTATGGGCAGGGTGAGCCCAGTTACTTCAGTAGCCATAGTAGCCAGGTGGGCTAGTAAGTTAGGGGCCATGTAGCCAATGTATTTTCTTGATGTTATTCACATTCTACACAGTTTCTCTAGTTCTGGGTGGGCCAGTGAGGGGATTCCAGCCTCAGATAAGGTATATTACCCCAAAGTGTGGTTCATCAGCCAGTAGTCAAGTGGTCACCAATAGAGAAGCTATCTAATGCTTAACGAGTGACCTCCTGTGGTTTAGAAAGGCACTCTGTTCTAGTTATAGCCAGTAAGCAGCCGAGGGGAGTGAGTCAGGTAGTTAGCCACAACCCCCGGTTAGTAGCCACATCCATGCCTTAGGGCTATTAACCCCTGTAAATTTCCCGTCAGCCTTAGTCTGGGGAAGGACCGTTAGGGAGGGACTCTTACTACTTGAGCTAATCAGATTACCTTCGCCTTAGGGGAATTTTCCCATTAGATGCTCTTGGAACTTATTATCAGTGGGAAGGGTACAGAAGGTATACCCCAGGGTCCCCACATAGCTAGCCCTTAGCTTTTGGTAGGCTTTTCACCAGTGTATCCCCTTTCTAAAACCCCTGTCTGGATCGCTGCTGAGTAATGCTGGGAGTATATGGAGAAGTAAAGCACTGTAGAAATGCTGAGACTGTGTTTTACAAAGACTGTATCTGAATCCTATATCATAGCCACCATTTCCTGCTTGAACTGTTGTACTGCAAATAACTATTGGATTAACCCTGAGTAAGCTGTGCTTATGTTGAAATGGTATGCTGGTTTTCTTCCCTTGGAGTATGCTTAGAGACTATGGGATCAATCCTACACTAGTGCCTCCACTCAGAAACTGCCTTATCTGCTACCTAACAGTCTGATTGTCCAAGAACTGAACCTTTCAGCCTGATGCTAATCATCTTCACCTGATTCTTATCTTCTGCACATACTGTTGATCACAGTGACCACTCAGAGACTGAAGTTACATTCTCAATGCTACCAGTTGGGGACGGTCATCAGTATAGGTCTAGCGTAGTTAGTCCCCGGCCAACCGCTTCCCGTTCAGAACGTCAAGTCATCCCCCTTCCCAACAGTGTTTATGAAGTGCAGGGAACCACCCTGGTTCACAGATAGGGATCTGTCATAAAAGTAAGGGTGGGGCCTCAGACGCAGGTATCATGGAGTCCAGTTTTGACTCAGTGTCTATATCCTGCTTAGTATCCTGGAGTCCAGTTTCGACCCAGTGTCTGCATCCTACTTGGTATCCTGGAGTCCAGGTTCGGCCCAGTGTCAGCATCCTGTTTGATGTCCTGGAGTCCAGCCTCAGCCCAGCGTTCGCATTCTGTTTGGTTCCCTAGAGTCCAGTTTCGACTCAGTGTCTGCATCCTGAATTTCCCTGAAACCAGTTCCGGTTTAGGAGTTTGTCTACAGCAGTATGTCTTCTCATTTCCTTGGGGTCTTCCACTGATCAGAGGCTCCCACATCTTTCTCGCATCCAGTATCTCAGTTTCTTTACAGCACTATTGCTCTGGAACCCTATCTAGCCAGGAGGCTTGTGCAGCTGGGGTTCTTGCTTGTTCAGTTCTTTCACCCCTTTTGGTCTTACGATTCGACTAAAAGCCGGCGAACAGAACATATTGGTGGCCACCACTCTGGACTTAGGAAAGACTTTATGTTCTGTCGGTTTACTGATCAACAGGTTGTATTTGTTCATTGAAATGCAGTACCAGATTGAGTATAGAACTCGTAATGATAAGTTTACTATAGAGTCTAAGAATTCCCGTAGATTAAAAGCATCCCTTTAGAGTACAAGAACCCGTAGAGTTATAGGATCCTAAGATACAGCATACTCAGTGGTAGTATAGTTATTGGTTGTATACTGCTTGATTCCCCTGGTACCTCCCACTCAGTAAACCTGCTTTTATTCCCGAGTTTGTCTCCTACCTCTCCTTACTTCAAGCACCGCTACACCATCAGTGAGAAAAGACACCTTGTGCTTTACAAGTGTAGCTTGACTCTTTCCTATGGAGGTGGGGATGGATGAATGAATAAACAACAAGCAGAAACAGGAAATGAAAGAAAAGTGAGGGAGAAATACAAAAGTAGATAAGAATTTAACAGGAAAGATGCAGAGTTTTCTTTTATATATTCAGAGAAATGTGAAGGTATGTGTGATCATGGGAGGGATCAGTGCCCAATCTGCGATGAAAGGAAGGCTACTGTGAAGTTTATAGGCAAGAAAGGATAAGATAGGGCAGGTAGGAAATGAACAGGGAGAAAACAGAATACAGACTGGCACAGGGGCCCTAACCCTGTCACAAGGAGAGAAGAGAGACTGTGTCCAGAGTTATAACAACAGTAATGTAGTACATTCAGGCTGGATTGGGCTGCCAACAAAGAAATCCACAGCAGTCACGATACAGCTCCGTTGAGCTCGCTCACTCCCCCTGTCTCACTCGCTCATTGTGTTTCTTCCGGCTCTGCAGGCTGTCCATTTGTACTGGGCTCCTGCCTGCATTGGCACCTTTTTCTGCCCACAAAGAAATCTGCAGCTGTCCCAACAGAGCTCCGTTGAGCTCACTCACTCCCCCTCCCTCACTCACTCATTTTGGTTTTCCCGCCACTGCAGGCTGCCCTTTTGTACTGGGCCCCTGCATGCATTGCTGCCCTTTTCTGCCCACAAAGAAATCTGCAGCAGTCCTGACAGAGGTCCGTTGAGCTCACTCACTCCCCTATCCTCACTCGCTCATTCTGTGTCTCCCGCAGCTGCAGGCTGCCCTTTTATACTGGGCTCCTGCCTGCTTTGGTGGCTTTTTTTGGCTGCAAAGAATCTGAAGCAGTCCCAACAGAGCACCATTGAGCTCGCTCACTGCCCCTCTTTCACTCACTCATTCAGTTTCTGCTGGCACTGCAAGCTGGCCTTTTGTACTGGGCTTCTACCTGCGTTGTTGCCTTTTACTGCCCACAAAGAAATCTGCAGCAGTCACAATAGAACACCATTGAGCTCGCTCACTACTGCTCTGTCACTCATTCATCCTGTTTCTCATGGCGCTGCAGGCTGTGCTTTTGTACGGGGCTCCTGGCTGCGTTGGCACCTTTGTCTGTCCACAAAGAAATCCACAACTGTCCCGACAGAGCTCCATTGAGGTCGCTCAGTCTCCCTCTCTCACGAGCTCATTCTGTTTGTCCTGGCACTGCAAGCTGTCCTTTTGTATGGAGCTGCTGCCTGCAATGGCTCCTTCTTCTGCCCACAAAGAAATCTGCAGCTGTCCTGATAGAGCTCCATTGAGCTCACTCAGTCCCCCTGTCTCACTCGCTCATACTGTTTCTCCCACCACTGCAGGCTGGCCTTTTGTACTGGGCCCCTGCCTGCATTGATGCCTTTTTCTTCCCACAAAGAAATCTGCAGCAGTCCTGACAGCACTTTGGTGAGTTTGCTCACTCCCCCTCCCTCACTTGCTCTTTTGTTATGTTTCTCCCAGTGTTGCAGGCTGCCCTTTTGTACTGGGCTCTTGCATTGGGGCCTTTTTATGACCACAAACAAATCCGCAGCAGTCTCGATAGAGCTCAGTTGAGCTCGGTCACTCCCCCCTCTCAGTCAATCTTAATCTGTCCCAAACACTGATTTCCCACAGCGACCGTGCTATTCTCTGGTAGGAATGCAAAAACATATTTTAGCCAGGACGTGAAAAATGACAGCTGTACTGTTCATAAGGAGGTGTGAAAAAATGCCACTGTTGAAAATGTGGCATGAAAATATTACAAATTTGTGAAGTTACAAGTGTGCATGGAAACCGTTCAATGCACGCTTGTAGCACAGTCATGTTATAGAGTTTCATCACCAAATTTTCAGTATAGGAATTTTAGGACCTCTGCTCATGAACAGTGCCACTGTCATTTTCTTAATCTGTCCCGAACACTGATTTCCCACAGCGACCACGTTATTCTGCGCCGGAAGTGTGAAAACAATTTCAGTCAGGATTTGAAAATGACAGCTGTACTGTTCATAAGTAGGTGTGGGAAAATGCAATATTGAAAATCTGGAGGAAAATATTACAATTAGGAAGTTACGAGCATGCGTAACAACCGCAGAACGCACATTAAAACAGTCATTTTTATTTTTTCCACAAATTTGCAACATAGGCTTTGAGAGCCCACCTTATGAACACTGGCACTGTCATTTTGTTAACTGGCCCCAAAAGGTGATTCCAAGCAGTGACCACGAAATCACCTTTCCGGGCCGATTAACGCCATGATGGTTCCAGAATTCATGAGGAGGGGTCCCAAAAACCTCATGTTGAAAATTTGGTGCCAAAATTCAAAAAAATGACTGAGATATGCATTAAATTTGGAAAAAAAAAACATTTATTCCATTATACAGCTTACCGGCATTTCCTCAGTTAGCAGTCGGCTTTGAAGAGTGCAGACATGTTCCCGGTCCACCGAACATTGTCGCGCGAGCTCTGGAGGTAAGTATGAGATGAGGGGTTGTGGGAGGCAGGGTGCCCAGTGGTGGGCGTGGGTTGTGGGAGGGGCAGGAAACCCCGAGGGACAGTTTCCTTTTACAGGTTAAAAAAGAAAGACATCACAGGACCGTTTTTTATTTTACAGGGGCATGTTGCACGCTGGGGTGGGCTCCCAGCATGCCACCGGAGTCTTTATTTTGGGGGGCAAGCTGTAGATGACGGAGGATTGGGCACCCCCATCGCACACAACAAAAGGGGGGGTAACATTATGCCGACAAGGACTGGCACCCCGTCACCAGACAATATAAGTGGGGGGGATTTACATAATGCTGACGGGGAGTGGGCTGTCCCGTCAGCAACATAAACATTGGGGCACTGAAGCCGATGGGGATTGGGGCACCCATCAGCAAAGAAACCTGGTGGGAGGGTTAATAGTGTTTGTGAACACAGCGGCAAACCACCGCCATGTTCACAAACAATATCAGTGTGTCAAGATCCCGCCCTGCAATGATAAGTCACTCCCTCATTGCAGTGAATGGCTTATGCTGCAATGACGAGGCGGCCCCTGATTGCAGCGGCTAAATTTTTACAAGTTGGTGGCATGCTGGCTGAACTAGTGTCAGCAGCAGCAGCTTGCCATGGCATTGGGGGATGCTGGACATGCTTTTAAAGGCTGTGGGGGCATTGGCCACAACAGTGTTGCGCCTCCACAACCTGCTTGTGGAGAAAGCTGCCGCAATATGTTTCTTGTGCATGCGTGCAATCAGCATAAAAAGAAAATAACATAATGGTTCACCTGCAGTAAGCTGGGGATGTTCATATGAAGAATGACAGGTACAAAAGGAAGATCTTCAAGGAAAAGACTATCTGAGTCTTGTTTGGATAGTAAGACAAGGCAATTAAACTCAACAATTGTGCATTCATCAAGCTGATCAAATCACAGTAAGATGAGAGTCCTGGACTGCAAGAGGGCAGATTTTAAACAAAATGGGAAACTGCCTCAGAGAATGCCTCAAAGTGGGTCAGGCAGAACGGGAGTGGAGGCTCAGTGGAGAAAAGTTAAGGAAGGTATAGCCCAGGCAAAAGCTTGCTTTTTGAAGGAAGTGAGCATGAGAAAGAGGAAGAAGAGGACACTATGGTTCTCTAAGTCAGTGGCAAAGATAGTGAATGAGAAGAAAATAGCATTTAGAAAGTACAGGAAGTCCCAGAAGGAGGAAGATACGGAGGTATATCTGGCAGAACAAAGAGAGGCAGGAAGGAGTGTGAGGACAACTAAATCACTAACAGGAGAGGACAGCTAAGGAGGTCAGAAAAGGGGACAAGATCTTCTTCAGGTATATGAATAGTGACAATCAGGAGGGCAGGGGAGACTGCGCAGAGAAAGATCAAGAGAAAGAAGAAATACTAAATGATTACTTCTGCTCAGTCTTCATGGTAAAGGTTGGGGGCATTGACTAGCAAGCTGCAGTAAGTAACATGGAGAGGGGGACTGGACACAAATCCATTATTGGTGGAGAGGATCCAGAATGGATTGAAGCCTTAAAGGCAAAAATGGCAATTGGGCTGGATGGGATTCATTCAAGAGTCTTAAAGGAATTGAGTATGGTGCTGACTACCCCTCTGGCAGTGGTTTTGAAACATCTCAGTGGAACAAGGTTCTAGAGGACTGGAGAAGGGCTAATGTGGTCCCTCTGCACAAAAGCAGCAGAGAAGAGGATACTAGCAACTATAGGTCAGCCATTTTCACATCATTGGTGGGGAAGTTAATGGAGACACTACTGAAGGAGAGGTTTGTGGATCACCTGGAGGCAAAAGTGCTGTAGTACTATCAGCAGCATGTTTTCTCAGGGGGAGGTCATGTCAAAATAATCTCATAGATTTCTTTGACTGGGTTACCATGAAGATTGATCAAGGGAGTGCACTGGACATGGCCTATCTGGACTTCAATAATGCTTTCGACACTGTGCATCTCAGGATGCTAGTTAAGAAATTAAACTACCTGGGGGTAATGGAGAAAGTGACAAGCTAGCTATCAAACTGGTGAAAGGATAGGAGGTAAAGGGTGGTGGTAAATGGCAGCCACTCAGGTGATAGGAGAGTGACTAGTGAGGTACCACAGAGTTCAGTGCTGGGACAGGTCCTCTTCAATTTCTTCATAAGCAACACTGCAGAGGAGCTTCAGAGTAAGGTGTGTCTCTTTGCAGATGATATAAAAATCTGCAACAGGGTTGACAGTCAGGAAGAGGTCCAGAGAATGTAAAGGAATCTGAGGAAACTAGAGGAATGGTCTAAGGGGTAGCAGTTGGGTTTCAGTGCCAAAAAGTGCAAGGTTATGTAGTTAGGGCTTCAGAACTCAGGAGATGTGTATAAGATGGGGGTAGCTGAGCTTGCAGTCATCAAAACAGAAAAATATCTAGGGGTCATTATATCTGATGATCTCAAGGTAGCTGGGCAGTGTGACAAAGCAGTGGGAAAGGCTAGCAGGATGCTGGGGTGCATTGGGAGAGGGATGTCTAGCTGGAGGATGGAGGTGGTGCTGCCATTATATCACTCACTGGTGAGGCCCCACCTGGAATAGTGTGTCCAGTTCTGGAGGCCACACCTCCACAAGGACATTGAAAGTGTGATGGTGGTATGGAGGAGGGCAACCAAAATTGTGAGTGGGTGCACAAGAAGCCATATGAGGAAAGGCTGTAGGAACACAACATGTACTCTCTGTAAAAGAGAAAAGTGAGAGGGACATGACTGAAACCTATCAGTACATCACAAGAGTGAACACAGTACAAGTGGAGGGTCTATTCCAGAGAAAGGAAGGCGCCAAAACAAGAGGGCATGTAATGAAGCTAAGAGGGAAGAAGTTTAGAATAGATGTCTGGAAATACTTCTTAATGGAAAGGGTGGTGAATGACTGGAACAGCCTCCCAGAGCGGGTAGTGGGGGCAAAGACAATGGTAAGCTTCAAGCATGCAGGGGGTAGGCACAGGGGCATGTAAGGCAGAGGAACGAGGGGAAGGAGTGACATCTGTGACCAACTATAGTCAGTGTTGATAGACTATTCAGGGACAAGGGCAGGTTGGATGGGTCTAAAGGTCATTTTTCTGCTGACAAAATCTATGTTTCTCTTTATTCTATCAAAAGATCAGCATTGGGTACAGAAATACACATTTGGAATTTAATTAGTTAATACCATTTCCAGGAAAACCAGTATCAAAGTGTTTATTAGTTCTGAGACACCAACCTGTCCTGGATGAAACAACAGTATTTAGTAGTCACCATGCAGTTGTTTCAGCAATAGTATTTCTCTGGCAAAAATATCACTATACCATTTTTTAATTTTGATTTCCTTCATTCCCAAACCAAGACATGGGATTCTGGAGGTTTTAAAATGTCCTTTTCCTGTGCCATTCCTGCCATGAACAAAATCTGATCAGAGCCAACATGGCTGTGGAGAGCTTTTGGGATGCTTTTACCCATTATTTCTAATGAATTTGCACAATGCAGATCTGTGAAAAGGCAGTTTCAATGTGGTCTTCCTTTTACACATTTCTACAATGTGTTTTCCTAGAATACGCCTGCTGATTGCTATATATTTAGCCTGGATAGTTCACAGAAGAAATAGCATCTTATTTTCAGTGGGGCTCTACATATACACAATATTATGCTGCATTGTGTAAAATCAGAACACACTAAAAACAATATTTTACATCTGGGGGGGATATATTAAGTGCTGGATTGATGCACAAGCAGAAAGATGCATTGCACAAACAGGGTGCACCAGTCGGCACTGATACAACACTCAAAGAGAATGTGCTACGGATACAGGGTGTGCATACAGTGAAACACACCAGGATGAAGCGCAGCACTGCAGAATTCTGCAGTAAAGTTGCTGCAGCAAACAATGCAGTTTCAATGGGAGTTAATCCCCTTTTGTCATGCAGTAAACCTGTGACACTGCACTTCATCCTGGCGGGCTTCATCGTTCCTGTTTAAAATAGGACCATGAACGGGAGTCACAGTGCAGGTGGCTGTCAAGTCAGGTGCATCCAGGATGACCGCAACTGAATACCTTCCAAGGAAAATGCGTGGCACATACCAGTATGCACTGCAGCCCCATGGGTGATATTCAGCCCAGAAATGCAAATGAACTAATTGAGAATGCAGGGTGCAATGGGGCCTTATGCATGCTCATTACCAGCCCATTTGCATCTTGGCATGGGGATGAACGCACAGCAGCAGCTCTGGCCCCAAGCCCCGACCCCGATTGCTCCCATGTGGGACAGGCCATGAAGGCTGTAGTGGTATAGTGACACACCCCACCCGTTCCAACAGCCCTGATCATACCAGAGTCCAGACTCTATCAGTTCTATATTGTAGGGACCCCAATGCCATCACTAATTGCACCTGAGTGCACCCAGAGTCCATGTCCATAGTGTAGTGGCCCCCGCTCCACCTCAACGGTGCACAGACAGCCCCCTCCCTGCTCCCCCAGCCCATCCCATTGCGACAACTGGCTCTGTAATGGGATCATACCACTCTATCGGCAGGTGGCAGAGCACTCACAGTAGGATGCTAGAATGTGTTATATGTTGGCACGAGCTGTGTGTGGGTGATAACTCAGGCACTCACATGCAGATCCATCAATCTGATGCCATTGCATTGCTCAGTGTGGGTGATGGTTGATGCTGTACCCACTCACACAGGTCCCAAAACAGGCATGTTACAGCTGATCTCCCATTCATTTGTACAGTTGGGGAACTGTGGCTGAACTATCTATAGCCTGAAGCATACACTGCAAATGGCATTACAGGATACCACACTCCATGGCACCCAGGATACTTCAGAAGTCTGGAGGGTGGCATGTTACACAGGGGAACAGGGGAGAGTGTGGACGTGCAGTGGTGTATGACAGCGGGAAGATACAGCATTGACAAGGCATGCACTGGAGGTATGTAAATTCCCTCTTTAGTTTGCCAGGGATGTACACACAGCTGCATACACTGGTGGATTTGCAGCTGGCATGGTGCCCCAATGCACGGTACAGACAGTTGGATCATTCCAGAGTGCAGGTCCCCAGCCCAGGTTCAGAACAGTCAATGGCTGGCCATGGCAGGGTGTAGAGGGCAGTCCAGTCTTTGTAACAGGTTGGGTATGGTGGGAGTGAGGGTGTCTGTGTATAGGGGTGGTGGATGGGAGTCCTCTAGACTAAGGATATGGTCCATGGTTTCCTCTGGTGCAATCGGGTCTGAGGGGAGGCCCTACACTATGGAGCTCTTCAGGGATGGAGTTGGCTAGATTGGGGATGGAAAAGGGGTACCTCTAGTCTACCAGGGCTGCTAGGCTGCTGAGTACCTGGGTGCACATCTGCAGCCTGCCTGTGGGTGACTGGCCTGGTTAGGACAGTTATTCATGGCCTAACTGTGGGCCGTGGTGCTCTGGACTATGAGGGGCACATTCCCACTGAATATGCGGCAGCATGGCATATGCATAGGATTGCCCCCGCGACTTTAATGGCATACCATTTGTGTGTGCCCTGGCCCATTCCCTTGTTGCTGGTGCAACCCGCACATTTGAATATCATGCTGTTGCGCACTGTTGGAGTTGTGTGGCACATCTTGATTTTCCACCAGGATGCGCTGTGTATCTCCTTTGAATATGGGGGCCCTGGACTAGGTAGCCTGAATACATTATAAAACTGGTAAAATCATGACCCCACTGAAAACAAGATAGTGCATCTAATCTGGGACAGCCTGAGTAAATACAGTGCAAAAATGTGTAAATAAACATCCCTGTGACAATGAGATGTAGCATCTCCCCTTCCCTATCCAGTATACAAAATATAGGGTAAGAAATAGTCAGTGCTCCCAGATCCAAATAACCATTATTCTGTAAGAAGCCCTCATTTCCCTGTGTTTCCCCCAAAAGCAAAATCAAATCCCTGTATATATATATATATATATATCCCTGTAAATTTTTCTATACGCCACCGGTTCTTTATTTATGACTTTGTTCTTTATTTATTATATCAGCAGCCTTTTATTAGGAAAAGAGCTCTGATTTCCTGCTCAGTATTAATATTATATGTCATGATGGCCTTGAAATGATTTGGATTTATATGCTATGCATAAGGCATAATGGGGGACTGTATGAAACAACAAATATCAAGCTCATTATTTCATGAACTGTACTCACAATTAGTAATCACAAGTCAGACAATCTTTCAAAAGATACTAGTAATGTCTGTAAACAAATGTATAGCAAATAGAGACATACATATATATATATATATATATACACACACACACACACACACACACACACACACACACATATACATATATTTATAAAATGGGTAGGAAAAGTTATCCCTGCTGGTTGGTTGAAACACATTACATGACCTTGCGTATATCAGTGCTCAACCGTGCACCTGCACTTTTACCCCCCTTCAAAACAATTTTAACATTTTATAAGATAGACAAACCACCCTGAGGTGTGCGATCGAGCTCTGATATATGCACAACTTGGGTGGTTGACGCACAAGGCCACGGGCCGAGTGCATAACAACACACACCAAGCCATGCATATATTAGAGCACAACCGCACACCTCAGAGTCATTTATCTATTACTTAATAGATATACCACTCTGAGGTGTGCGGTCACGCTCTGATACACACATGCCTTGGTGTGCTTTGTATGCACGAGGTCACAGGCCGAAAAGGCCAACCGCCCAAGGTATGATATCAGAGTATGACCACACACCTCAGAGTGGTTTATCTATCTTATAAAATGTCAAAATTGTTTTGGAAGGGGGTAAAAGTGCAGGTGTGCGGTTGCGCTCTGATATACGCACGGTCATGTGATGGTGTTCGTGCACTGTCATTGCAGCAATTGATGGTCTTCATCTTACCCATTTTATAAATAGAGATACAGTATCTATCTAAATATATATATATATATATATACATATATATATATATATATATATATATATATATATATATATATATATATATATATATATAAAATATAAATATACACACACATATACTATTTTGCATCTTATAGTTGTTAGTTTTCAGAAAAATTCTCATGACTTTTTTCTGTCCACCTGATGGAATCTTGATTGAGTTAAGTAAATGTTATTATTTTATCAAGGCCTTGATCCAGCAACTCAGTAAATACACACTCAGTATATCATCATATTATAAAATGACAAAAAAACAGTCTTCTGTTTGCAGTTATTTGATCAGGAATTTTATAAATGGTATAAGTTATTTTTGTCATGTCTATGTTGGTCCAATAAAAGGACTCAGATCATTTGCTTCTGTATCACTCATGGTTTATCAGCAGTTAATTCATTAGATAAGGTCTTTCTTGCCTGGAGTTTAACTGTTTCTCCACCCCTCCCTCAAACACACACACACACACACACACAAACACACACACACACACACACTTGCTATAAGAGATCTCAGTAGCTCTTATCTGTTATGTCTGGGAAGTAGGCCATGGCCCTTTTATGTCAAAAAGAAATGCATGTTTTTAGTCTGGGTAGTTCACTGAAGACCTGGCATTTTATCAGATAGGTCTTGAGAGGTTAGAAACAGTGTAAATCTTTACAGACTTTGCTGGGAAAGGGTAACATTTATAAGGTATGACTCTTTCTTGTAAGATATTCATCCTCAATTGAATTAGTAGCAAAACATGTTTAAATGCAAATCATTTAAATGTGCAAGCTGTTGCATTTTGAAGGGGGTAACCAAATCTCCAGTTTAATAGGCAACCAATATTTAACAAGCTTTTTCAGTTTCCTAATGGCCATTAGATAAGCAGCTTAAAGTTATGTCTTCAACATTCTAAACAGACGGAAGGGATTATTTTCTTTTAGTTGTCATAGTGATTTGTAGATGTGGAAGAATACAGTACATTGAAATGTCCAGAAAATGAGTTCCACGAAATTCCATTTTCAAGCTACAGATAGCAAAATGGAATATCTTGTTACAGTTCTGTGCTGTTTACCATCAGAAATACATGCTAACACCATCCCAATAAACCCAGAGTATGAATGCAACAGGTGCATTCAAGAGGTAGCCTAAACAGAAAAGATTTTAAAAATTGTGAGTGGGAGCCGTATTTAATGATGTGAGTCATTAATTACAAAATAAGCTAAAAAAGATGTTTTAAAAACATCTGCTAAATTTACAAATACACCATGAATGAATCTAAGGATATCAGAAATACATTTTTGCTAAACATTTATATGATGAATTGTTTTGCGAACTAACAAATGCAACTGCTTTAAAATTAAAATGTATGCCCAGTTCAGTGCTGCTGGCAGAGCATGTTGTCTGCCCACCCATGCAGGATACCTGGCTTCATGGTGCATCCAGACTCTTGTCCCACAATGTTGCAGCTTTGGACCCGCTATAGAGGCAGCATATTCAAACTCTAGTTGGGAGGACTGTACAGCATCAGGTAAAATTAGAAAAATGCATTTTGCACACTTTTTGTGAAACTGTGCCAATTTAATGTAATTTCTCAGTTTAGAGCAGTGTGTTTAATGGGCTACGTGGATTAAAATTGTGTTTATTTTTAAAATAAAAAATGTAAACGTACAGTTTGAAAAACATTACACTACTGGCTGAAACTGAGAATTTGAGGAACTCATTTTTAAAAATGTTTAATTTTGCAAAATGATACTATTTCAGTAGAAAAGTGTTAGTAAAATGATACTAGATTTTGGTGCAATTTCATGAAATTGCAAGAATGCTAAATCAGCAATTTCGTACAATTTTGCAAGCATAATAAATTTCACCCAGCACTAGGACTATATTCATGCTCTTTTGTAGCACCTTCATGGAGTAGCAAGGTGGCCATGATGTCATAAGTGACTCAGGAATCACAGCCTCCATGTGGGTGGTCATGTGCTTTTGAAGCACTGGTGATGGGATGGAGAAACAGAGACAAAAACATTCCTAGGCACCCAGTGAGAGCTGGCCACTAATTCTTATGCCGTCACCTTGGAGCTATCTTTACCTCTGCTTGTCTTCTGACAGAAGATAGATGTATACCCAGACCAGCCAGGACTGGCACAGGGGATCATTGCCATATGGTTGGGGTCAGATAGCAAAGATAATGAGGCAGGACCAGTGGTTTTGAGGCCAACAGAGAAGACAGGAGCAATTAGTAGAATGGAGGGAGGAGTCTGTGACTGTAAAGATTAAAGGAGTTGATTAAAATACAAAAACTTTACTTCACATTGCAGTTCTGCTCAGCCCCTTATGGTTGCTAGAACAATGCAATGATGAAGTCTCTATTATGTGCTCTGGAACTGATGTGCATATCCTCTGTATCCCATTTGGTAAGTAGGAAGTGCCTGATGCCAGCTAGTCTTGATCATTTGACAGAAAAGAGATGCCTGACAGCGCAGCAGATACTTCGACACAACTACCTGGGGAGCATTATTTAAATAGGGATGCATTTAATGACAGAAATAAAAAAAAGAACAAAAAAAAACACAAGTTGACTTGAAACTGAACAAGTGGATAGAGTGATGTTGTAAACACCGGACCTCGACAAACAACTAACACACCGAAATCTGGCCAATGGAAAATCATGCACACAAATGCTCGCAGTCTCGGAAACAAGATCCCAGACCTGCAAGCAATAATGATAGAGGCTAAACTGGACATAGTAGCCATTAGTGAGACATGGTTGAGCAGTAACCACACTTGGGAGACTTCAGTACCTATCTATGTGCTGTTCAGAAGAGACCGAGGTGCAAAAAGGGGGGGTGGAATGGCCCTTTATGTCAGTAAAAATATCAAAACTACGGAAATTCAGAATATATATAAGGAGCCAGAAGAACTGTGGGTCACCCTGGAAACAGGAAATGGGACAGCCATATGAACTGGGGTTGTGTACAGGCCTCCAGACCAGGGGGAGGATATAGTCACATTACTGTTAGAAGATATACAAATATGACAGCTAATGTTGAGGTTCTGATAATGGGAGACTTCAACATAACGGATACAGATTGGTCAATACCAGCAGGAACATCTGCCAGAACTAGACATATGGTGGATTCCCTGTAGGGGGAGGGCCTCAAACAACTGGTACAACAACCCGCAAGAGACAGAGCTATCCTAGATCTAGTACTGACTAACAGGGAAATGATCACAGATCTCCAGGTAGAAGGTCACCTGGGGGCCAGTGACCATCACGTGGTGTGGTTCAATTTGGCCACTAGAACAAAATCATCCCATTCCAAGGCACAGATATGGGACTTCAGAGGAGCTGACTTTGATAAGATGGCCAACAGAGTTAAGCTAGCCCTGGCAAAAAGAAATACAGGTGAGGGGGTACAGGCAAAGTGGGCAAGCATTAAAGATGCAATACTTGAAGCAACATCCCATTGTGTTAGTGAGAAAAGGAAGTGCAAAAGAAGAAGGAAACCACTTTGGTTCTCAAACACAGTAACAGAAAAGGTCATAGCCAAAAGGCTGGCCTTCAGGAAATAAAAGGGAACGTAGCAGGATGAAAATAGAGAGGCATGCCAAACTTCCCTAAGGGAAGGAGGGAAGGCAGTAAAGCAGACAAAGGCCCAAACTGAGGAAACACTAGCACGAACAGTAAAAGAAGGTGACAAGACTTTCTATAAATACATTAGTGAAAGGAGAAAGTCCGGGGGGGGGGTATTGCTAAGATCAAAGGGGATAAAAGGGCGTGTGAGGAGAAGGAGAACCATGTAAAAGCATCTATCCTAAATATATACTTCTGCTCAGTATTTACTGAAGAGGTAGGGCAGGGCTCACAGATCAGCACCATGGACACAGGGGGGAGGGAGGTGTGCACTAGTCCCTTCACAAAAGAAAGGGTCCTACAAGAGCTAGATAAGCTCAGGATGGACAAGGCAATGGGACCTGATGGCATACATCCCAGGGTACTAAAGGAGCTAAGGGTGGAACTAGCAGAGCCATTATCAGAACTGTTTAATGAGTCTTTGAGCACAGGAGAGGTCCCAGAAGACTGGAGAAGGGCTCATGTGATCCCGCTGCACAAGAGTGGTAGCAGGGAAGAGGCAGAGAACTACAGACCAGTCAGTCTTACCTCAGTAGTGGGCAAGATTAAGGAGACACTCCTTAAGGAAAAGGATAGTTCAACACCTGGAATCCACAGGAGCACAGGACCCAAGACAGCATGGGTTTACAAAAGGAAGGTCCCATCAAACTAATCTCATATATTTCTTTGACTGAGTAACCAGACTGGTGGACCAAGGGGGAGCAGTTGATGTCGCCTACCTTGACTTCAGCAAAGCTTTCGATACTGTTCCACATAGAAGATTGATTAATGAGCTGGGTAGGCTCAGGGTGGGTCAGATGTTGGTCAACTGGGTGGCAAACTGGTTAACGGACAGAAAACAGAGAGTGGTGGTAAATAGTATACAGTCATAAGAGATGCAAGTCACAAGTGGGGTACCTAAGGGATCAGTTCTGGGGCCAGTCCTCTTCAATATCTTCATCAGTGACATTGCAGATAGACTGGAGGGTAAGGTTTGTCTGTTTGCAGATGACACCAAGATCTGCAACAGAGTAGATGATCCAGATGGGGTTGACAGAATGAGAAGAGATCTGGATAAACTAGCAAAATGGTCAGAAGAGTGGCAAGTGGGGTTTAACACAAAGGAGTGCAAGATCATGCACATAGGGAAGAGAAACCCTGAGCCATCTACAGGCTGGGAGGGGAGTTGCTAGCAGTCACAAGGGAAGAAAGAGACTTGGGCGTCATCATCACCGATGGCCTGAAATCATCCAAGCAGACCACTAAAGCAGTAGGTAGGCTAGAAGGATGTTGGGGTGTATTAGTAGGGTTATCACAAGTCGGAAGAGGGAGGTAATAATCCCTCTTTACAAGACACTAGTTAGGCCCCGTCTGGAGTACTGTGTGCAGTACTGGAGGCCACACCTTCAAAGGACTTTAACCAAATTGAGGCAGTCCGGATAAGGGAAACCAAAATGGTGCAGGAACTGCATCAGAAAACATATGAGGACAGATTAACTGAGCTCAATATGTATACCCTAGAGCAAAGGAGGGAGAGAGGTGATATGATTGAAACATTCAAACACCTTAATGGCATTAAAAAGGTGAAAGAGTCTAAAATGTTTCAATACAAGAATAATAGCAGGACAAGAGGACACAGCATGAGATTAGATGGAGGCCGATTAAGGTGTAATGTGAGGAAGTTCTTTTTCACAGAAAGGGTGGTGGATGCATGGAACGGCCTACCTTAGGAAGTGGTGGATATGAATACAGTGCAGGGCTTCAAACAGGCATGGGATAGGCATAAGGGAGCAATACAGATGAGTATGAATAGGTAGGCCATTGGCAGAGCAAAGGCCAATGGCACATTCATAAGGTAGAAAAAGAAATGGGAAGACTGGATGGGCCTTGCAGTCCTTATCTGCCGTCAACTTCTATGTTTTTATGTATAGGGGAACAAGCAGTCAATATAAAGCAGTACCAGCTAGTGGTTAACACTGTGAATGACAGTCAAAATCTTTGCTGATTAAAGGTCAGAGTGGAGGTCTGCCTAACTGCAGGGGACAGACATCACAAAGGAAGAGCTCTATCTAAAACATAATAATGTGCATGGAAACAAAACTGTAGACATAACATTAACTGCTGCTTTTATATTCCCTACATATTATATTCCTCCTATGTGTTGTGCTGCCCTGTACATCAGAGATGGTATAAAGGCTACAGAAGTTCAGGAAAGACAGGGGGAGGCTGAGGCAATGTGGGTCACCCTGGAGTCAGGGAATGGAACAGCAATATGCACGGGGGCAATCTACAAACCTCTGACACAGAGGGAGAAGGTAGACAGGGAACTAGTGAAGAACATACATGACATGGCAGCTAAAGGTGAAATCCTGCTACTGGGGGATTTCAATATGCCGGACATGGATTGGACTACCCAGGTGGCTGCTTCAGCCAGAAGCACAGCCATCCTAGAATCCCTGCAGGGGTTTGGACTCAGGCAGCTGGTGCATGAGCCAACCAGGGATAAATCAATTCTGGACCTGGTATGGTCTGGTTGGAACAGAGTCAAAGAAATACGGGTGGAAAGGCAGCTGGGGTCCAATGACCACCACATGGTGTGGTTCAGCATGGAGACATGGATTCAGTTAAGCCTTACAAGGGCAAGATTATTAGATTTCAGGAGGACAGATGTCCCTAGAATGGGTAGATGTACAGTATACAAGCAGTCCTGGGGAAGGGAGAGATAATAGACTGGATGGAGGAACAATGGGAGAAACTGAAAGGAGCCATGGTGGAGATAACAAACCAAGTATTTATTTATTTTTATTTATTTCAGATTTGGATTAATACCTCTGAGCCAGGGCTCATTTACAAAAGTTCCAAATCGCAGAGAGACGGTACAATACAATACAATACAATGCAATGCAATGCAGTACAGTACAGTACAGTACAATACAATACAATACAATACATGGGTTACAGATCAAGTAGGAGAAATAATCATCAAATAAGAATATTTGCTGGGATACAGTTGTTGACAAAGGATGATCACATTACATGATTTCAAATGAAAGCAGTTACCAATTGAAGGATGCAGCAATAAACAACACTTGTTCAGTGTGGTACAGACCTTGTGTAAGTGATATGTATTAAGGTAACCAATGCATTCCTTAACCAATGCATTAGGATAGTGGCCAAAGGGAAAAGAAGAAGGAAATCACTATGATTCTCTAAAGAGGTGAGGGACAAAGTCAGGGCTAAAAGGCTGATGATGAGGTCTTAGTGGCCTCGAAGCACTGGGCTGCTTATACTGACATGGTATGTGAATCTTGAACATTAAGTTTTTTGAATTCTGATCACATATTTATATGTATGTATTTATTTAAAGACTGCTTTTTTTATTAAGAATATGCTTTTGTCTTATTTTGAGGCAAATATGAAAAAAAAAAGGTTCTTAAAAGATGTACTACTGCCTGAGTGCTTTTTCTTGTATATAGCACTCTAAAAGGCTGAGCTTCAGGAAATATGAGGGGAGCCAATGGGAGGAGGACAGGGAGGTGTACTTGAATGTCTAAGGGAAGCAGGGAAGGCTATTAGGAGAGCGAAGGCAGAGACAGAGGATGGTTTAGCATGGTCTGTGAACAAAGTGGATAAGGGTCATGGAATGGTATGAGCCTCAAATAGCGTTACTTATGGGGGGGGAATTTAACTTTGTTTTTGATCATGTGGTGGGCAGGACCCCTGTGGAACGAGGCACTCCATCCCATCATAGGGCCAGAGAGGTGTTGCTATGTTTTTGTAGGGAGGTTAAGTAAGTGGATTATTGGAGAGTGTTCAGTCCTCAGGCGACGGATTTTACCTTTCAGTCTCCCAGACCTAAATCTTGTAGCCAACTAGATTATTTTTTGTGTAGTTCCTCTATGATGTTGGATCTCCTTTCGGTTGTCCACAAGCCCATGTTTCTGTCAGATCATGCTCCCATTCTTTTGGTTTGTGAACCTAGGCAGGCCCTCGAGAAAACAATCTGCTGGAGATTTAATCCTGTTATTAACATCGGATCATTTTTGGAAGTGGTTGGCGAGTGAAATTGATTACATTTTTGATACTAACGTCTCCCAGGATTTTGTTGGGGGTATTGGTGGAGGGGGAGTCGGGCTTATTCTGTACTTTCCATCAATTACAGACTGCTTTTAATTTGCCTGTGAGTGATTATTGGCGCTATTTGCTGCTTAGGCATGCTATTGCTAGGAAATTTCTGCATTCTTTTTGTGTTAAGTAAATGGACTTTATGAAGCTTCTCAAGAAGTGGTTTAATCTTCCCAGAGATCACATTAGTAGTATTTATAAAGATTTACAGAAATGCTTCCTGCCAAACTGGGGGTCTCACAGACTTAAATGGGTGTCAGAGTTACAGACAGATATTGATGAGGAGACATGGAACAGCTAATATTTTTCAAGTCAAACTACTTCTGGCTGGGAGCTGCAATACTGAACACAGGATCTGAAAGAAATCGAGTTGTGCTCACAACAGAGGGAGGTGAACCTTACAATTGTCTTTGGTTTGTAGCAGATATTCTGCAGGTGGAGGCTACTTCTAACTGAAAGGTGAAATAAGGAACTTAGAATTATCAGGAAAAGACAGTCTTGTTACAATTCTTAAGATTTTCAGTGCAGGAAGAGTTTAAGCACAGCTGACTTATTTTGGGCTGACTGTTTCAGAGAACAAACCACCAGGCTGTTTTGGGGCTGGGAGGTTTACCTGTGTCTGACTTGGATGTATGGATTTTCTCTGTTTGATTAGCAGGGGATTTCCTCTGTCAAATTGTTGTGTATGGTGTCTTGCTGACAGGAAGGCACTCATACATGAAGGTGAGTCAGAGCTCTTAGCTGATTGTTTTGTGAGGACACAGTTTAGGTAACCCCTTCCCACCCTTCACCCCCCCACCCCTGGAAATAGTTCCTTTATACCTGGGGTTCTGACATCATTTCCTCAAGAGTGCAAGGTGCATATCAATGTCATATCCTCTCTAGCACACAGCACTGAAAATATAAGCATACACATTGTATAATATGTCTATTTCTATATAACAAACCAATCACACACACAAACACACAAAAAAATAAAAAATAAAAAAAATACATAATCATGTGAGGAGTAGTGCAATGTAATGGCTGTGGGGCAGCAGTCTTCCGGGAGTCTTTCTGGAGGCTGAGATGCTGCCCTATTTGCAGACAACTCTCTGCCCTGAGGGAGGAATTTGCCCATCTTCAGGCCACACTGGACAGCAGTAAGGGAACCTTCCCCCAGGCCAGACTGGATGGTAGGAAGGGAACCTCCCCCATCCAGGGAGCACCAGAGCCACCACCAGTACCTCAGAGGTTGCAAAGAAAGCACAGCAGTTGGATCACAGTGGGTTCAGGGAAGGTGAGGATGGTGGAACAGAGGCACAGCCAGTCAGTTGTTCCACTCCACAATCCATACACCATTCTGGGGGAGCACAGCTCCCCTATGGATGCACCCACAGAGGAGATTAAGAAGGCTGAGGACACCTGTCACAAGGGAGGCCCACAGGAAGGAGGCAGAGGACACCACAAGGAAAGTAAGCAGCTCCTGGTGGCGGACTCAATTATTAGGGGGATAGAACTGGGGGGAGCAGGGAAAACTGAAGTAAGGTGCCTACCTGGTGCCATGGCTTGGAGGGACAGGAAGCGCATCCTTAGGATCACGAGAACAGCTGCACGGGAGTCTGAGCTGGACGTCATTGTCCACCTAGGGACAAATTACTTGGCTCAACATGAGATTAGAGCAGTGCAGAAGGACTTTGTAGAACTGGGGAGGGGCCTAAGACAAGTAGCACACACAGTATCCTTCTCAGAGGTGCTGCCTGTCAATGGCATGAGTGAGGCGAGGGTACTTTGCACCCTGCAGTTTAATGAATGGTTGAAAAAATGGTGTGGAGCACAGGGATTTGGCTTCATTGGGGACTGGGGTTCCACCTGGAGGGACACCAGCCTATACTGGCAGGATGGTCTGCATCTGTCCAGAAGGAACAAGTCTTTTGAGCAATCGGTTTACATGCTTCATTGGCAAGCTTTTAAACTAGTCAAGGGGAGGCACTGATAAGCAGCAGGAAAATCCCAGCCTCTCCCTACAAAACAGGGTACTAAATGAGAAAAAGACCGAGGTAGA
This sequence comes from Neoceratodus forsteri, assembly GCA_016271365.2. Taxonomy (NCBI): domain Eukaryota; kingdom Metazoa; phylum Chordata; order Ceratodontiformes; family Ceratodontidae; genus Neoceratodus; species Neoceratodus forsteri. Next base: position 35,661,579 of record CM028129.1, read on the forward strand.
AAGGTCAGTGGGGGATGCTGCAACAGAAAGTAAAGCCATCAAAAAATGGAAAGCAATGAGTACCAATGCCCGTAGTCTGAGTAACAAGCTTCCTGAATTAGTGGCCTTGATGGAGGAGGAACATCTGGATATCGTGGCAGTCACAGAAACATGGTTCACACAAAACCATGACTGCGACGTAAACATACCAGGATACACTATCTACAGGAGGGACAGAGAGGGTAAAAGAGGAGGAGGAATAGCCTTTACATAAGGGAAGGAATCAAAGCAACAGAACAAAAGGGAAAACAGGGGAGAAGAAGCACTGTGGTAAATTTGAGACCGCAATGGCACCACAATCCGCACAGGGGTTGATACAGACCTCCTCTCCAGGGGAGGAAATGGACAAGGAAATGATAGAAAGTATACTTAGAATGGCAGAAAAGGGAGATATTGCTGATGGGTGATCTGAATATGCCAGATGTTAACTGGCGTGCAGTTACAGCAGCCACTGAAGAGTGGGTTATTCTAGATGCCCTACAGGGGGCATGCCTTAGACAACTAGTACTGGAGCCCACTCGAGAGGGAGCAATCTTAGACCTGGTTCTCTCAAATGGAGATGAAGAGAGGATCACAGATGTAGAAGTGGGTAGCCATCTGGGAACTAGCGACCATCGAACAGTATGGCTCACAATAAACACAGCAATAGAGTCAAGCCATACAAAGGCAAAGGTACTAGACTTTAGGAGGGCTGACTTTGCCAAAATGGGTGAGTGCCTAAGGAATGCACTAGCAAATGGGCAGGAAGGAGGGGTGGAAGAACAATGGGGAATAATAAAAACTGCCATCACAGAGGTAACAAAGCATTTGTGTGAAGCAAATAAACAAAACTAAACGATTAATACAGACCCCTTCTCAGGGGAGGAAATGGACAAGGAAATGATAGAAAGTATACTTAGAATGGCAGAAAAGGGAGATATTGCTGATGGGTGATCTGAATATGCCAGATGTTAACTGGAGTGCAGTTGCAGCAGCCACTTCGAAGAGTGGGGTTATTCTAGATGCCCTACAGGGGGCATGCCTTAGACAACTAGTACTGGAGCCCACTCGAGAGGGAGCAATCTTAGACCTGATTCTCTCAAATGGAGATGAAGAGAGGATCACAGATGTAGAAGTGGGTAGCCATCTGGGAACTAGCGACCATCGAACAGTATGGTTCACAATAAACACAGCAATAGAGTCTGCATACAAAGGCAAAGGTACTAGACTTTAGGAGGGCTGGCTTTTGCTAAAATGGGTGAGTGCCTAAGGAATGCACTAGTAAATGGGCAGGAAGGAGGGTGGAAGAACAATGGGGAATAATAAAACTGCCATCACAGAGGTAACAAGGCTTTGTGTGAAGCAAATAAACAAAACTAAACAATGTAAGAAACCACTATGGTTCTCAAAGGAAGTGGCAGTGAAGGTTCAAGAGAAAAGAAAGCCTTCAGGAAGTACAAGGAATCACAGAGGAGCAGGACAGAGAACTGTATCAGTTAAAGCAAAAGGAAGCTGGGAAGGCAGTCAGAACAGCAAAGGCCCAAACCGAGGAAAAGATAGCCAACTCAGTTAGAAGGGGATAAAACCTTTATAGGTACATCAGGGAGTGAAGGAAGACCAAGGGAGGGATAGTGAGGCTTAATAAAGGGGGGCAGAAGGTGACTGTGAAAAGGCAGAGATACTAAACAAATATTTTGCTCAGTATTTACAAAGGAAGAGGGAGGTACCTAAAACAAACAGTAGAAACACTCTGGATACAGAAGTTGATACCAGCCCATTTACAGAAGAAAGGGTTCTGAAAGAACTCTTAAAACTGAAGGTGGACAAAGCAATGGGGCCTGATGGGATTCATCCCAGAATTCTAAAAGAACTAAGGGTAGAATTAGTGACACCACTGACTACCCTGTTTAACAAATCATGGGAGGATGGGTGGTACCTGAGGACTGAGGAGGGCAGATGTGATTCCCTTACAAAAGTGGGAGCAAGGCAGAAGCAGGAAACTACAGACCTGTTAGTTTAACCTCAGTGGTAGGGAAATGATGGAATCACTTGAAGGAAAGAATTGTCAGTATCTAGAGGCCAGAGGGCACAGGACCCAAGGCAGCATGGATTCACAGCAGGAAGGTCATGCCAGACAAATCTGATAGATTTCTTTGACTAGGTGACCAAAGTAGTAGATCGGGAGGGCTGTGGACATGGCCTACCTAGACTTAGCAAGGCATTTGACACAGTCCCACACAAAAGATTAATATACAAGTTAGCCAGCCTGGAGTGGGTCCCAAGATGACAGCCTGGGTAAACAATTGGCTGGAGAATAGGACACAGAGAGTAATAGTAAACGGAGTCCACTCTGAAGAAACGGGGTTACTAGTGGGTACCGCAGGGTTCAGTATTAGATCGAGTCCTCTTCAATGTCTTTATAAATGACATTGCAGAGGGACTGAAGGAAAGTATGTCTCTTTGCAGATGACACAGAGATCTGCAACAGAGTTGATGCACAAGGTGGGATGGAAAGGATGAAAAGGGACTTGGCAAGGTTAGAGGAATGGTCAAATGTATGGCAGCTTAGATTCAATGCTAAGAAGTGCCAGGTAATGCACCTGGGAAACAAAAACCCAGGGGAAGAGTACACAATGGGGGGTGAGATACTAACAACAACAAAAATGGAAAGGGTCCTTGGGGTAGTCATATCAGATGACCTAAAGGTGGGCAAGCAATGTGAGAGGGCAACAAGGAGGGCTGGGGGGATACTGGGATGCATAGGGAGAGGCATCACCAGTAGAAAACAGGAAGTTATTTTCCCTCTGTACAGACAGCTGGTCAGACCCCATCTGAGTACGTGCAGTTCTGGAGACCCTTCGCAAAGACATAGACAGGATGGAAGATGTCCATAGGAGGGCACAAAATGGTGCAGGGTCTGCACCGGAAGACATATGAAGGGAGACTTAAGGAGCTTAATATGTATAGCCTCAAGGAAATGAGGGAGGGGGGACATGATAGAAACTTTCAAGTACCTCAAGGGAATCAACAAAGTCCAAGACGGTAGCATCTTCAAAAAAAGAGGTGTGCAAGAACAAGGAGGCACAATTTGAAGATAGAGGGGGGGCGGCTCAGAGGTAATTTAAAGAAGTATTTTTTCACAGAGAGGGTTGTGGATGCATGGAACGGCCTTCTGGAGGAGGTCGTGGAGTCAAAAACAGTGGTGGAATTCAAGCATGCATGGGACAGTCATAAGGCAATTCTAGGGGGTTGGGGTAGGAAGAAGTAGGCTGCTGGTTAACTAGGATCTGCAGCTTATCCAGTAGGCAGGGAAATGGGCAGACTGGGTGGGTCAAGCGGTTCTTATCTGCCGTCAAATTCTATGTTTCTATGTGCTGGGTGGCCACACATACAGCAGTTTCTGACTTGAGATTGCAGTTAATACAGAATAAGATTTTGGCCAGATGGCATCAGAATTTGGTTCATTTGGTCCAACTAGGCTTATTGGGGTTGGACCTATGTTGGCGGTGTCATACTGCATCTGGTACCTTTTTTCCGTATGCCGTTGGAAGGACAAAACCCCGTCGGTGAAATCCCCCATGGCGACATTTTCGACAAGCATTGAAAATGTCACTGTAGGGAACCTGTGGGTGAAATTTCGCCTTTCGAAAGTTTCATACTCTTCATGTTAACTCCAAGTCAGAGTAAACAATCCATAGAAGGGGTGTGAGGGACACAGCTCCCTGGATGGGGGTTCGGGGGGCACAGCTCTCTGAGAGAAACATGAACCAATGTCTGACATGCAAAATTTCACCTGTCAACATCGGGGATGTCTCTATACTGAACGTCAACAACAATGTTGTTGTGCCAGCATAGGTAAACCTTTTTTTTAATATACTGTGGGAATGTGTTAATTTGGGTTCCTGGTGTAAAGAAATTCACTCCTGTGTGGAAGCAGTATTGATGTTTCTGTTACAGATTCCCCACTTTTCGCGATTTTGTGTGATCCCGGTTTACTGGATCAGCATTCTCGTCTGTACAAGGGTTTTTTGTTTGCTGTGACCTTGGAGGCCAAGAGATTACTGTTGTTGAACTGGAGGATACAAAATGTGCCCTCTACCCATAGTTGGAAACAAACTGTAACTAGAGCGGCTGCTTTTTATCGGGTAATTTTTCAGAAAAGGTCAGCATTAATTTAAGTTTTATAAACTGTGGGGGAATTGGTTAGATTACTGCAGTATCACCCACAGTGATTTACCTGATATTGCTTTCAGTGGTCAGTGGATTTCTTCAGGGTGTTGGAATACCGGTGAGAATTGGGGGTTGGGGGGGTAGGTTGTCCAGAGCCTAGGACCTATTTTTGGGATGAGGGTTAGTTGTGCACAAGGTTTATTGTTAGATCGTGGTGGGGGGTTACATTTGTCTCATTTGTCTGTTCTTTCAATAATATTGTTGTTACCACCTTTTGCTGTTATAATGGTATGTTATGTTTTTTTGGTGCTTTCTGTATAGTTTTCGTCTCCTTGTACCTTTTTGTAAGTACTCTCAATAAAATGTTTATTTACAAAAAAAGCAAAGGGATAAGGCATTTTATAGGTCCATCAGTGAAAGAAGAAAAACTGGGGGTGGGGGGGGATTGTGAGGCTCAAAGGGGAGAAGGGATAGTGTAAGGAGGAGGATCTGGACAAGGCAGAAATACTGAACAAATACTTCTGCTCAGTGTTCACTAAGGAGGGGGAGGGTCAATGACCACAGTTGGATTGCAGAGGCAATGGGGGGTGAGAAGTGGACACCAGTCCATTCACAGTGGAGAGAGTTCTGGAAGAACTCACAAAGCTGAAGGTGGATAAGGCCATGGGGCCAGATGGCATCCACCCAACGATATTAAGGGAGCTGTGAAGGGAACTAGCAGCACCTGTGGTGGCCCTGTTCACACAGTCACTCAACACTGGTGTGGTTCCAGAGGACTGGAGGAGGGCACATGTAGTCCCACTGCACAAAAGCTGCAGTAGGGAGGAGGCAGGGAACTACATGCCAGTCAGCCTCACCTTAGTGGTGAGAAAGATCATGGAGACACTGTTGAAAGAAAGAACAGTGGCATACCTGGAATCCAGGGGTGCTCAGGATCTGAGGCAACAGAGTCACATCAGTAAGGTCATGTCAAACAAATCTGATAGATTTTTTTGATTGGGTGACTTGGGAAGTAAATTAGGGAAAGGTGGTAGACATTGCCTACCTAAATTTCAGCAAAGCCTTCGGCACCATCTCGCATAGAAGGCTGATTAACAAGATGGGTAGTCTGGGCATGGGAGACAAGGTGGTAAACTGGGTTATGAACTGGTTAACAGACAGGAGACAGAGGGTGGTGGTAAATGGGGTACAATCTGGGGAGGAGGAGGACCAGTGGGGTACCACAAGGATCAGTACTAGGACCAGTCCTGTTGTCTTCATTAGTGACATTGCAGAGGGGCTGGAAGGAAAGGCCTGCCTGTTTGCAGATGACACCAAGATCTGCAACAGGATGGATACTCCAGAAGGGGTGCAAAATGCAGAAAATGAAGAGGGACCTGGAGAAGCTTGAAAGATGGTCAGAGATGTGGCAACTGAGGTTCAATGCAAAGAAGTGCAAAATAATGCAGCTGGGTAGAGGGAACCCAGGGGAAAGCTACAGGTTGGGGGAGGAGGAGCTTACTGTCACCAAAGAGGAACGGGACCTAGGGGTTATAATCTCTGATGACCTTAAGTTATCAAAGCATTGTGCAAAGACATCAGGGAGGGCCAGTGACTTGCTGGGGTGCATAGGCAGGGGTATCACTAGCAGGAGGCAGGAGGTAGTGATGCCTTTGTATAAAACATTGGTAAGGCCTCACCTGGAGTACTGCATGCAGTTCTGGAGGCCACACCTCCCCAAGGACATAAATAAGGTGGAGACTATCCAGAGAAGGGTGACAAAGATGGTGCAGGGCTTGCACTACAAAACATATGAGGAGAGAATAAAGGACCTCAATATGTACTCACTGGAGGAGAGGAGAGACTGGGGGGGACATAACTGATACTTTCAAGTACCTCAAGGGCATAAAAAAGGTGCATGTGGGGGGGCCTTTTCCAATGTAGAAAAAGTACTAGAACAAGGGAGCACAATCTGAAATTGGAATGGGGTAGATTAAGAGGTAATGTGAGGAAGTTCTTCTACACAGGAGAGGTAGTCAATGCTTGAAACAGTCTGCCACAGGAGGTAGTTAGGGCAAGCACAGTGGAGGGATTTAAGCATGCCTAGGACAGGCACAAGGGAACCTTGAGAGGGTCAGTGGCAACATACAATGTATAGGACCTATAGGCAGACTGGATGGGCCTAGCGGTCCTTATCTGCCGACAATTTCTATGTTTCTGTATGGGGTTGATTGTAATATAACCACGGGTTGGCATTTTCTAAACACCAAAGAACACTTTTTTAAATATAATTCCTCTGCAAACAAGCACTGAAAGCAATTTACAGATAATCTTCTTCTTGTATGTAATGTTTATGCATCTACAGTCAACTAGCAGGTTGTAGACAGAAATGTTCAGGAAGAATGCTGTTCTAAATGGCATAACAATAATGTTGCTTCCCTTGGAATGTAAGGCTTTGCAGTTTATCAGAAATATGGCAACTTATTTGCTCTAAAATTAGACTGGCAGAGTGGGTGTTACATAAATGTGATGTTAAAATGATTGTGATATCATTATAGTGCTATGTTTTATCTGTAGCTAGACGTTGATCTCCAAACATACATACAATGTATAGAGAATCAACATGTATGCATTGCAGACAAATTTTATCAGGCATGAAATCAAAGGAGCCTACTCAGTAAGTAGTGTACAGCTTAAAATGCATATCTTCAGCTGATATACTAGGCAAAAATCTAGTTTAAAAACAACAGAATCAGTGAATAGCCAGCACAGGTTCTCTGACCAGCTTTTCAGCTAATCTTTAGATTAGCCTTCCAGAGAGGAGGCAGTCCAATAAAACACTGGTGACAGTACCCTGCAGCATTATAGAACTGCTGTGCTCTTAGACACTAATCAAACTCCTTCAGTACTATGAATTCCAGTAATGATGCAATGTCCCTTTTTAAATTAAAAAAAAATGGAAATCAGACAGTCAATGACTACAAAAATGTTATTCAGGGAAGATATTATCTCTTTGGATTACTCTGCCACATATTGTCAAGTGACTTGTCACAAATACAAATTCCACAACTGTTGCAAAGGGTCATCAGAAAAGCAAAACATGCTCAAACATTTGCATTGTGATGTTTCTCTCAGACAAATGTGATGCAGAAGGGTTGTAGACAGAGTATCTAGGGAATTCGTATATGTAGTCAAAAAGCAAATACTAACACCGTGGGCCTGTCAAAAGCAACGATGTAGCATAATTTGCATTTTACATACTGACACTTAAAAACTAAAGAAAATGACTTTGTACAGTATCCCCTGTACTATGTCACCACAGTTTGTCGATTATAAACTTTCTATGAAATTGTTTGGGTGATGTTCAGTTTCAGAACTGGTTTGTCTCTAGCCATCAATTCTTTCAATAACATTTTAATTTTTCAGTTGTAAGCAAACCATTTTGAAGCCAAGCAGTAATTAACAAAGGAGGCATTAAATTCAAGTTTGATTTCATTAAGCTGGCAAAAATCTCAGCAAAATAATTAGAACACACCATTTTGCATCCTTAAGCTATTGTATTAGAATGCTCCAGATCCCACTACAGAAACAGTTTCCAAACAAAACCCTGCATTGATAGAAGTTTGCTACAGGGTATGGATTATGTTGCCTTTTTTTTTTTAAGTTGTTTAACCAGGAGTAGCACACTAAGCTGAAAGCTTTTTTTATAGTAGTGACCTGGGAGCACAGGGAAGTTAAGTGACTTGCTCAGGGTCACGCAGAATGCAAGTGGAAGCTGTGGGATTCAAACCCAGGTCTGGTCTGTTGGATGTCACCAGATTTTCAGTTCAGAGCCTTAAACCACTGCGCTATACTGCCTCACAGCTTCAATAAACATATTGTTCCATTTTATTTTAAATCAGAATTTACCCTTACAGAACTAAACTGGAAAAAAAGACAAGTCTTACTTGTGTATCCCTTTATTTAAACCATCTTAATGAAAGACATAGGACATCATATTGCTCTGTATCTGTTAGGTATGCTACCGATTCCCTCAACATGCTAGTCCATGCTATAATTATTACAAAAAAGCCTTTGCCAATGCTGAATGTTTGTTTGTAGTGTTATAGGGAACATATACAATGTGTAACTTAAATCAACTATTTCTTTTTTTCGTATAGCTGTTTGGTCCCCATCGACTCCTCCCACCCAGCTGGCATGGGGACACATAGGTATTTTACAGGTTTTGTACACTGACCCCCCCCCCAAGACCCTGGCACATGGCTGTGCAAGCATGTGGAGGCATGCTACACACCCTGTGGTGCCAGTTCAGCCTCTTCCACCTCCTGTAACTGTTTGCCAACCTCTCTCAGCCTATATTACCCACCGAGCCTCCACCCAGTGGGAGCAGAACTATGGGGGGGTGCCAACCCACCCTCACCACCATTGGGAGAGGAGAGCTGCCCATTGGCATGTTCGATCCTGCTCCGCCCTCCCCTCTCATGCCAACAGCCCAACGACCCGAGGTCATTCCCGAATCTGGGTCGCTGACATAGTGCGAGGTGTGGCATCCAGTGCCTCAACCCTCAGCGCCACTGGGCCGGCTAAATCAACTAACTATTTCTTGTGTGTTCTTTTCATTATTGATATGCTTTTAATATATTTGATGGTTTTATATTTACATTCTGCATGCAGTGCTTTCATTCCCACTTTGTTTAGTGTTTCAAAGAGACATTCTCCAGACTCCTGTATCTAACAAAGGAAACTTATACTAAAAGTGGGAAAAATGCACACACACAGACACAGGGTGAGATCATGAGGAATGATGTTCATCTTCAAAGCCTGATGATGTTTCTTATTTAGCTAATGAGCAGAAAACCAGTGTGATTGGTGGGGCTGCATCTTTTGAACTACACAAAGTTGATGCCCATCAGCCAGCTCAACATTGTCATCATCAGTCTTCTCAGCATTGGCTCCTGAATCTCTATATCCATTGGCTTATATATCACACACCTCCACAGCCCCCTACACTGACTGAGTACCATTTATATGTTCTCTTTGCGTAAGCACACAAGCAATCATAAACTACAGCTATAAACTATAAAATATACATTAATGTGGATGAGAAAAAGTTACTATAAAGTCAATTCAAGAAACATATTGGTTAGCATAATCAAACTTGAATGTTTGTACCGTATTTGAATCAGTTATGCCATGTGCTGAAAAGTTACTCTGACTGTGGAGGTACTGCATCGATTGTGAGACCATAGATCAAAGAATTTCCCTTTCTGGTACAACCAGATCAAAATCATGCAGTACTTTGGCAGATTAAAAGGGGATACACATTTTAAGTAGTGTTATAGGGGGAATGTTTGAGAACGTTAGTCTGTGCAAAACTGGATTCAGTAGAGATTATGATACTGTTCTGGGGCCAGTATTGAATTGGTTGTTGTTGTTATTATGCACAAGCTTTCAGGGCCACACAGGTCCCTTTGATGTGTGCATTAGCCGGAGGAGTATGATTTTGTATAGTAGTAGCAGATCATTTGGCAAGTTATTTGTCAGAAAATCTTTGGCTCTCTGGGGAGATTCCCATGAGATTCCTGCAGCACAGGCATACTCAGATATTGTTTACTGTAAGTATCTCCAGAGAATCTATGGAGACAACTTGCTGAATTGACTACTAGTACTGTACCTAGTTACTTTGCAGCAATTGTTCATACCATACATAAACACAGAAAATTCAAATTTGATGGCAGATAAGGACTGCTTGGCCCATTAGTCTGCCCATTTCTCCCTACCTAAAATATTACCGCAGACTGTGCCCTTCTATAGCTCTTTTTCCCTCCTCCCTTTCTTTCCACTATGATTCCCATGTGCTTATCTCATGCATTCTTGAACTCCACTATCATTTTCACCTTCACCTCCTCTGCTGGAAGACTGTTCCAGGAATCCAACACTCTTTCTGTGAAGAAGTACTACCTAACATCTCTCCTGAATCTACCCCCCTCCAGCTTCACAGCATGTCCACATGTTCTTGAGCATCTTTTCTTCTGAAAAACACTTCCCTCCAGTATCTTATTTACCACTGTGAGGTTTTAAAGGTCTCTATCATATCCTCCTTCTCCCTCCTCTGTTCCAAGGTGTATGTATTGATGTCCTTTAGTCTCTCCTCATAGGGCATTTGATGCAGACTCTGCACCATTTTAGTTGCCCTATCTGGTCCACCTCCACTTTGTCTATGTCCTTCCAGAGATGTGGTCTCCAGAACTGTACACAGTACTGTAGGTGGAGTCTTAACAGTGACATAAACAGAGGCAACACCACCTCCCTCTTTCTGCTGGTGATACCCCTCCCTATGCACCTCAGAATCTTACTATAGGTCATCCAATACGATTGCCCCTAGGTGTCTTTACTGCTTGGTGGTCATCAATACCATTCCACCCATTTTTTACTTTGACCTTGGATTTCTGTGCCCTAAGTGCATTATTTTGCATTTGTTCATACTAAAACCAATCTGCCATACTCTTGACCACTCTTCTAGTTTTCTCAGGTCTCTACTCATATTTTCCACACACCTCCGGAGTGTCATAAAACTACAGAAACATAGAAACTGTTGGCAGATAATGGCCGCTGGGCCCACCCAGTTTGCCCATTTTCATTGTGATTGCTTTTGCCACAGACCCTTCTTGATCTATAACACTGTCTCTTGCACCCCCTTCCTTTCCCTTATGATTCCCTTGTGTCTATCCCAGACTTTTTGAATCCCATCACTGTTTTCACCCCCACTATCTCCACCAGGAGACTGTTCCAGGCATCCACTACCTATCCTATTTAGAAATATTTCTTCACATCTCTCCTGAACCTAACCCCCCTCCAGCCTTATGTAATGACCCCGTGTTCTAGAGCACTCTTTCTTCTGAAGAAAACCTCTCGCCTGTACCTTATTCACCCCATGAGGTATTTAAAGGTCTCGATCATATCCCCCCTCTCCCTCCTATCATCCAGGATGTATATATTTAGTTCCTTTAGCCTCTCCTCATAGGGCTGATCATGCAGACTCTGTACCATATTGGTGGACCTCTTCTGGATGCCTCTACTCTGTCTTTGTCTTTCTTGAGATGTGGTGTCCAAAACTGGACACAGTACTCCACGTGGGGTCTTAAGGATTACCTATATAAGGGCAACACCACTTCCCTCTTCCTGCTAATAATACTACTACCTATATACTCTAGCACACTACTTGCTCTCCCGATCACTTTGACGTATTGACTGGTCACCTTCAGGCTGTCCAATATGATTACCCCCAGGTCCCTTTCCTGTTTGGTCATTGCAAATATCTCTCCCATCATTTTGGACTTCACCCCTGGGATTCTGTGACCCAAATGCATTAATTTGCACTTTTGTGCATTAAACCTTTGCTGCCAAACTTTTGACCACTCCTTCAGTCATTTTAAATCTCTTTTCATCCCTTGTAACCCCCCCCCCAAGAGTGTCCACTCTGTTGTGGATCTCGTGTCATCCACAATGAGGCACACCTTCCCTTCCAGTTCCTCCACTATGTTGCTAATGAAGGCATTAATGAGAGTACCAGCCCCTGTACTGACCCCTGAGGTACCCCGCTGGTTACTCTCCCCTCCTCAGAGCAACCTCCATTTAGCACCACCCCCTGCCTCCAATTCCGTAAATAGTTTCTTACCCAGGTTACCACCTTATTACCCGCTCCCATGCTATCCAACTTGTTTACCAGTCTTCTGTATGGAATGGTGTCAAAGGTCTTGCTGAAGTCCAAGTAGACCATGTCTACCACCCCCCAACCCAATCCAACACCTTGGTTACCCAGTCAAAAAATATATTGCATTCTCCCTCTTGGGAGTGGGAATATATCTGTTGCACTCTATACTCTGTGATTTCTACAGGCTCCACCAGTCACTCCCCTTGTAGGTGTTTTCATGCTACTGTACTTTCCAGCAGTGGCCTTCTTTTCTCTGCTGTGAATGTAGAAAAATGGTAACTGTTCTGCATATTTGCCTTTGCCCGTCATCTTCTATTTCATTTTATTCTTTTGGTAACTGGGTACACATCTACACATCATTGATCTTTCCTCTGCCTGATAATACTTTTCTTTGATTTCCTTTTACTCATGATATATCTAAAAAAATAGTTTCCTCCTTTTTTGACTTTTTCATAGCTAACAATCTGCCTTAGCTGTCCTGGCTATACCTCTTACATTTTTTTTAATTTCCTTTGATGTTCTTTCCAGTTCTCATCAGTTTGTCCCCATCCCCTTGTAGTTCTCAAATTATGTGTTCTTGGCCCTCCTTGCTTTTCTTACCTTTATGGAGAACCAGAGTTGTTTTCAGTGTTTATATATTCTTTCAACCTCCCTCAACAATTTCCTGTTACCTAGCTAATCCTTTTTTGTTATATTTCTCCAGTTTGCTTCCACTCCTACTGTCTTCTGTACCCTTATCAACCTTTATCAGTGAACCTCTCTTATACTTCTGAAGTCTTCCCTCTAAGATCCAGGATAACAGCTTTCAATTTAGAATGGCTATGTCTCATGTTTGTTTCATACCACCCCAAACTGTTGTCACTAGTCCTTATTGGTTCTCTTACTTCCACTACTCACACCATGCCTGTGTTATAGAGCACCAGATGGAGGGTGGCCCCCTCTTCTGTTGGATCCTTCATACACTGTGCCAGGAAGTAGTCCTGTAGAACATCCAGTAGTGGTGATTGATTTCTCACTCTCCTGGTCAGTGGATCCTCCCAGTCTATATCTGGCATATTAAGGGCACTCATTATCTCTACTCATTCTGTTGCTGTTGTTTTCCTTATTTACTCACTCAAATTGTGATCCATCTCCTCTTTATGGCTGAGTGGCTTATGTAACACCCCTATTTTAAATCTTTTCTCCCTTGCTAATGGGAGCTGTGCCCATTGTGATTCTACCTTGCCATCCCCTTATATTGTCAGTTCTTCTGTGGCTTCAATATCTTATCTTATGTACAAAACTATTCCCTCTTTGCCTTTCCTTCGGTCACCCAATTTAACATTGCTTTTACCTAGGTCTGGGTAAGCAGGTCAGGAGGCAGAGAGGCAGTTCTAGTAGCAACAGTACTATACCACAGTACAATGACAATGTTGACAGCAGGGTAGTTTTGTATTTCAATACAGCACCAATGAAGCAGGCATTCTAATGCTCACATAGGCTCTGTACACATTAGGGCTTCTTAAAATGTTTTAACAGGGTTCAAACATCTTAAGAAATAGAAATACGGCACATGTCCACATCTATCACGGTTTGAAAGCATGTTTAAAAACCATGCTTAAACCCTGTTAGCTACCTAGGCTTAAACACAATTTTAAACACACTTACAAGGCTAAAATGATTTAACTTTTAATGCAGACAGGCGAGTGTTCCATGCTTGGAATCATAGTGCTGGAGAACCATGCCAGCAAGTGAACTGGAAACCGATCAAAAAAAACATGATGCGGATGTAAGGTGACTACATTTTAAACATGCTACCTGGTGATGTGGCCTGAATACCAAAGTGAATCTAAAAATGTTTTCAATAATGGATTTAAACCTGACACTGTAATGTGTACACAACCATAGAGGAGGATGAGGAGAGTTTGTTGGGCACATTCATGGTGGTGTTCTGTGGACTTAGACAATGTCAATGAGGCAGCATTGTAAAAACAAAATCAGGCAACAATAATGTCAGATAGTGCACTGACCACTGACTCACCAAATTCCTAACTGTGTACAAAGGAAACAGTAAAGATATATGGCCCGAGAAAAGCTTGCCTACTGCACTGTAAGGATAAGCCAATACCAACATTGGTATTTGGTCAATGTGCCAAAATTCATCCCTTTACATTTGATTTGTCCACATCAGATCAGTTTGGCCTTCAGACAAATACCATACAATAATTAAAACATATCTCTCTATTCCTTCCCAGGTGGCTAATGCTTGTCATATGTTTCAAACACTGACTGGAGGAATAGGGAAGGGTGGAAGAGGTTGGGAATGACTGGAGTTTCTGAGGTGTGGTGAATGGGTGTCTCTTACCCCCACCATTTTATCCTGATAGACCCCCTACCAAGGATGTGAAGTTTCTTTGGATGAATTGTGAAAGGTGAACCAATGACAGAGGGTGTAAATCCAAGTTGAACCAAAGATGTACTATATGTCATGTTTGCTCACTCTTACCACACAGTGCAAATGTAATAAGATGATGGTGAGCATTTTAGGATTTATTTTTATGGTTGTGGGCAGAGCCTGCAGCCATCTTGCTTTAGCTAGAAAAATGGAATAACATGGAACACATTTTTGGACTTCTCAGTGTATTCTTCCATATGTGCAAATCACTATAACAGTCAAAACAATACTCCCTTCTTTCTGTTTAGAATGCTGGACACAGAACTCCAAGCTGCTTTTCTCTGACAGCAAATGTGCACTCATTCCAAACAAATATAAATATCTTTGAAACTGTTCAAGGTGCACAAAAATAAAAAGTGTGAAAGTTGTTCAGGACAAAATGACCTTTCACAAGAGGATAGTCACTAATCTGAATTCTTTATATTTTGTAAATTATGGTCTCCCAAACAACCTATTTTTTTCTATCTGATGGAACACAGTAGGAGTCATAGAAACATAGACTTTGATGGCAGATAAGGACCGCTAGGCCCACCTAGTCTGCCCATTTCCCTACCTACAGGATAAGTTGCAGATCCTAGTTAACCAATAGCCTATTTCTTCCTACCCCCCACAAAAATTGTCTTAAGTCTGTCCCGTGCATTCTTGAATTCTCTTACAGTTTTAGACCCCACAACCTCCTCAGGAAGGCTGTTCCATATGTCAACCACCCTCTCTGTGAAAAAATACTTCCTCATATTGCCCCTAAACCATCCCCCCATCTTCAAATTGTGTCCCCTTGTTCTTGCACATTTCTTTTTCTGAAAGTTGCTACCCTCTTGGACTTTGTTGAGTCCACTGAGGTACTTAAAAGTTTCTATCATGTCCCCCCTCTCCCTTCCTTCCTCAAGAGTATACATGTTAAGCCCCTTTAGTCTATCCTCGTATGGCTTCTCTTGCAGACCCTGCACCATTTTAGTTGCCCTCCTCTGCACTGCCTCCATCCTGTCTATGTTCTTGCAGAGATGGGGTCTCCAGAACTGGATGCAGTACTCCAGATGGGGTCTCACCAACTGTCTGTACAGAGGGATAACAACTTCTTGTTTTCTGCTGGTGATGCCTCTCCCTATACATCTCAGTATCCCCCCAACCCTCCCTACTGCCTTCTCACATTGCTTGCTAACCTTACGGTCATCTGATATGATTACCTCCAGGTCCTGTTCCATTTTGTTGTTGTTACTCCCCCATTGTGTAATCTTCCCTTGGGTTTTTGTTTCCCAGGTGCATTATTTTGTACTTCTTTGCTTTGAATCCAAGCTGCCATACTTCTGACCATTCCTCCAACCTTGCCAAGTACCTTCTCATCCTTTCCACACCTCCTTGTGTATCAACCCTGTTGCAGATCTTTGTGTCATCTGCATAGAGGCATACTTTTCCTTTCAGTCCCTCTGCAATGTCACTTATAAAGACATTAAAAAGGACTGGACCAAGTACTGAACCCTGCGGT
Source organism: Neoceratodus forsteri (assembly GCA_016271365.2). Taxonomy (NCBI): domain Eukaryota; kingdom Metazoa; phylum Chordata; order Ceratodontiformes; family Ceratodontidae; genus Neoceratodus; species Neoceratodus forsteri. Next base: position 35,677,377 of record CM028129.1, read on the forward strand.
ACCCCACTAGTAACCACACTTTCTTCAGAGTAGACTCCATTTACAATTTCCTTCTGTGTCCTGTTGTCGAGCCAGTATTTTACCCAGGCTACCACCCTGGGACCCACTACCTGGCTGGTTAATTTGATTATTAATCTTTTGTGTGGGACTGTGTCAAATGCCTTGCTAAAGTCTAGGTAGGTCATGTCCACAGCCCCTCCCTGGTCTACTACTTTGGTCACCCAGTCAAAGAAATCAATTGGATTCACCTGACATGACCTTCCCGCTGTGAACCTGTGCTGCCTTGGGTCCTGTGCCTCACTGGCCTCTAGGTACTCAACAATTCTTTCCTTCAGAAGTGATTCCATCACTTTCCCTACCACAGAGGTCAAACTGACAGGTCTGTAGTTTTCTGCCTCTGTCTTGGTCCCACTTTTGTGAAGAGGAATCACATCCGCCTTCCTCCAGTCCTTAGGTACCACACCATCCTCCCACAATTGGTTAAAAAGAGTAGTCAGTGGTTTCACTGTTTCTCCCTTTAATTCTTTTAGAATGCTGGGGTGAATTCCATCAGGCCCCATTGCTTTGTCCACCTTCAGTTTTAGGAGTTCTTTCAGAACCCTTTCTTCTGTGAAAGAACTGGGATTGACCCCTCTATCCAGAGTACTTCTGTTAACTGGATTAGGCACCTCACCCTCCTCCTCTTTTGTGAATACTGAGCAGAAGTATTCATTCAGTATCCCGGCTTTCTCACTATACCTCTCTACCCACATACCATCCATTCTATTCAGCCTCACTATCCCTTCCTTTGTCTTTCTACACTCCCTGATGTACCTATAAAAGGTTTTATCCCGCTTCTTAACTGAGTTGGCTATCTTTTCCTCAGTTTGGGCCTTTGCTATTCTAACTTCTCTCACTGCTTCCTTCTGCCTTAACTGGTACAGGTCTCTGTCCTGCTCCTTCTGTGTTTCCTTATACTTCCTGAATGCTACCGTTTTCTCCCTGACCTTCCCTGCCACCTCTTTTTAAAATCATAGTGGCTTTTTCTTTCATTTTGATTTGTTTATTTGCTTCACACAAAGGTGTGTTGCCTCTGGGATGGCAGTTTTGATGTTTCCCTATTGTTGCTCCACCCCTCCTTCTAGCCTGTTTGCTAGTGCTTTTCTAAGGCACTCTCCCATCTTGACAAAGTCAGCCCAACTTAACCTTGTTTCTCCACTTCCCTTTCTGCTCTAGTTTCCCCCCTTCCCTCCTCACTGGATTCTACCCTCACATCTTGGTATACCCAATGCTGCACTTTTCACCCTCTCCTTACCCTTGCTACATTTCCTTCCCCCCTTCCCTCTTCTCTCTCCCTATGACTCTGGCACTTCTTATCTGTTGTCTATTTTCTCTGACAAATGCCGCTGGCTGCCTTGTTACAATGACACCCTTGAGTTGTATTAATCTGTACTCTGTTTGCAATGTCCACATTGTTGTAATGTCTGTCTTGATGTTCCCCATAATTTGTATTTCTCTGATGTGGAACCGTTGTAAAAGAGCCAAGGCTCAAAGGTATTTGTAATCCTTGACTTGATAAATAAATAAATAAAGCCCTCCTGAAGTCCAGTACCCACACTTTTGTATGGTTTGACTCTGTAGCTGAGTTTATCGTGAACCACACTGTTTGGTGGTCACTTGTTCCCAGATGGCTACCCACTTCTAGATCTGAGATCCTCTCACTGTCCCCATTTGAGAGTACAAGGTCTAAGATTGCTCCCTCATGAGTGGGTTCCAACACTAGCTGTCTGAAGCATGCCCCCTGTAGGGCATCAAGAATGGCCCTACTCTTGCATGTGGCTGCAGCAAAGGTGCTCCAGTTAACATCTGGCATAGTCAGGTCTTCCATCAATAGTATCTCCCCCAAACAAATGTAAATATCTCAGAATGTATACAAGTTACCAATTCACAACCAACAAGAAAGTTGTTCAGGACAAAACAACCTTTCAAATGAGGGTAGTCACTAATCTGAATTCATTAGATTTTTTTTTAATATAGCCATCCGAAACATGAAAATTGTGAAGAAAAATGAAAATTCAGACAATCAGATGGCCATAGTTTAAAAATTGTAATTAAAGCAGCTTAATGAATAGGCTCATTTGCAAGGTTTTTTTGTCCTGAGCAACTTTCATACTGGTTGTTTATGTGTAACATGTATACTTTTAGAGATATTTACATTTATATGGCATAACTCTTATTGTATTTCAAAAAAGCCTCATTTTGCAAATCACTACATCAGTTAAGTGAAATACTAGACCACCTTGTTTATCTCTTGTCATGCCTAATTTAACAGCAGATCATGATGCTTACCAGATGGGGGAAAAACAAGACAGAAGAAAACAGTGCTCACACACAGAAGGAAGACCTGGTGCACAAACAAGGCTGTCTGTGAAATTTTTTGGCATCTATGCTGCAGCACTGATTTTTCTTTTATTATGTCCTCTTTGGCAACTTCTATTATTAAAATGCACTAAATGTATAGTTTACTAAATATTGATCTTGGTATAACTCTTGAATAACTCCCAAATAAGTTTTAAACCATTCCCTTTACAAGACCTGTGCAAAAGGTCAAGTGTTATTTTTTCATATTTGTTTTTTACAAATTTCCAAAGTAAAAATGTGGAGAAATGCAAAAGTATGTACAACTAATCTCCTGTGCATTTTCAGCTAGGAGAGAAGTGAATATTTGCACAAAATCAGACCAAATGTTTATACAGTTTTGTTCTAAAGTTATTTTAGTTTAAATCTTATTGAACTATTGATGAACTGAGCAAAGAAATGTTTAGATAAAACAAATTGATGACTCCAAGATTGGGAGATCATTAAAATTGCAGAAGGGGTCACATGGTGGCAGCCTGAAGATCAGCTGCAAGCTCCCATTGCTGCATCCCTCTCCCTCTAATACCCATTGCTAAACTCTTTAACTGAACTAGAATTCACTTACTAGCCTGAAGAACTTGTGCCCGACAATCTCCCGGTGCCTGCAGACTCCAAAAAATGGAAGTTTATATGCGCAAAGTGCCACTGAGGCACTCTCCTCCTCCAACACCTGAGAAGGACAAAGCTTCTAAGTGGCCTAAGCAACAAGCTACCAAAGTTACAATGGGGCCTACAGCATTATCGGAAGAACATTTCTTAGAAATTATGCGACCAATTCAAGATTCGATTGCTAACATCTCAGACGAGCTACACCATATTAAAACCTCAGTAGACTCTCTAACAATAAGAGTCGAGGACTCTGAAGTCAGACTCATATCCCTGGAAAAGAAACATGATAAAGCAGAACTCGAACATACCAGTGCCATTAGGAGAATTAAAAAACTAGAGGAGAAATTAGAGGACCTGGAGGGGGAGAAGTCGACAAAACAACCTGCTTGTTATTGGGATTCTGGAAAAGGAGGAAGGCAGCTCCCCAATACTTTTCCTTCAAAAATTCTGTGAAAAAATAGTGGGTCCCTGTCGAAATGGAACCACGTACATGATAGAGAGAGCCCATCAGGTGCTTCACCCACCACCACCACCCAGCTCACCGCCCAGACCTCTCATCTTTAAGTTGCTTAACTTTCTAGATAAGCAACACATTCTGGCCCAAGTGAAGACCCTGCAGGAAGTACAGTGGGAAGGCAGAAGAGTTAGAATTACACAGGATTTACCACAATCTATCTGAGTGAAGTGACAGGAATTACACCCACTTGTTTCTAAGTTCATTGCTGCTGGGAAGCCGTTCAGGGTGAAATACCCAGTGGTGCTACAGGTTAAGATTAGAGACCAATGGCTAACTTATGAATTGCAGGAGCAAGCTCTAGTCGAGCTAAAGAAAGTGTTGCCAGACCTATTTAAGTGATCCCATCTGACCGGATTATTGGTGCTACTTACAGACAACAGCAACTGTAAGTTTTCAGTGTTAGTTGTTTCACCGGGACATACATTCTTGATTATGACTGGGAGCTCCATGTCTGAGACTCGGATGGGGACAGAAACTGGTCGGATCCCTGTGGTTTAGTGTAGATTCAGCTTATTCTTACGAGCTGCCTGAGAGTTGAGAAACTGTAAGTGGGGCTCCGTTGATGACCTTATCTTTGACAGAAAGAACTTCACCTTTCTCAGGAGATGTGACCAGTCATTTACTTTTATTTCTGATTTGGGTGAACTTTGCCCACTATTACTGAAGATACTATTTCAATACTGTTCCGGTGAGTTAAACAGGAAGCCTCACTCTGCATGTTTACAGGCTTTATTTTTCTAGTGTTCTTTTTGAATCTCATGGGCTCTGTTTAATTTTAAGAGGACTTTTTGCAAAGCACCTCCTTCTTACTAGTAGGTTGGTATTACAGATCAATATAAGTGCTTCAATATTCCACTGAGAAGGAGGCATGAAGCCAAAGAGTGATTCCATGCTCTGGCTTTGAGCACAAGTTCAACAGGTTACTAACATAGCTAGGTTATGTTATTTGATTATTGTATAACAGGGAGAGGGAGGGGCGGGGAGTGGAGGACCATTTGTGGGCCTACGCTACAACATCACCTGGCAGGATAAGTATGCCAGTATAGTTAGAAGAAATTGGGGTAGTCACTAAGGTACTAGACCACTATACTGTTTTGTTAACTTTGGGGTTTTGGGGGGAGGATCGGGATGGATGGGGAGTTTGTTATATTCTATGTTTGGATTGGGGTGGGTGCTAAGTATCAAGGTTTCCTGTACTTTTGTATTACTTGCTCTCCTTTTGCTATTAGGCTACCACCTTTTTCTTAACAAATGTGTGGCTTGTACACTATTTTGAGTTGGAATGTCAAGGGTGCCCGAGATAAATGTAAAAGGCAAGTCATTTTAAGACACTTATTGCATCTTAAAGCTGGGATTGTTTGCCTGCAGGAAACCCATCTTATGAGAGAGGATACTCCATTATTATGTAAAGGCTGGTTGGACAAGTCTTCGGGGTGGGTGTGTTCACTAATTGGGGGGGAGTTGCTATCTTAATTAATAAGACTGTTCCTTTTAGATTAGAACAAGAGGTATGGGATAATAATGGGCATTATTTGCTATTTCATGGATTCCTAGACTCCCAACAGATTCTGAATGGCTCCATTTAAGCTCCAGATGTGGACTCTCCACAATTCTTTACACATCTTTTAGACTTAGTGGTCTCTAACCCACCCAGAACAACATTCCTGGTTGGAGACTGGAACATTACTCCTCAATTGCAACTGGATAGGTCAGACTCTAGGAGGTCTGGTCTCTTCTCAGCGCAGAGAGCCTTAAAAGACCTTATGTATGGGATGGGGTTAATAACATATGGAGAATTCTGGTTCCCGCTGAAAAGCTGTATACCTTTTTCTCCTTCCCTCACCGTACTTGCTCAAGAATAGACTACTTATTGGTCAGTTCCTATATTTTACCAGGAATTCTGGATGCATGTATTCATGCATGAGTCATATCGGATCACTCCCCTGTTTTCTTTACCTACCTTTTGGGTCCAGGAATCAGGAGGGATTCCCTATGGTGTTTAAATAACCAATTACTCCAAATCCCTAGTACTGAGGCTCATCTCAAAGACTTCATTTCTCATTTTCTGGAGACCAATCTGGGGTCAGTTTCAAGAGTCAATGTGGTTTGGGCAGCTTTGAAATGTGCTTTAAGGGGGGAATGCATCCACCTTGCATCCACTAGAACCAAACAATTCAAGTCCCGAGTTAAGTGTTTACTCAATTCTATTAAATCCCTTGAGCGGGATATCAGTTGTCACTCATTAGAGAGCGACTAGGTTAAATTGCACATTTTGCATGCTCAATCCTCAGACCTTATGTTTCAGAAGGCTGAACTCTCTCTTAAGAAAGACAATCTTAAATATATGGAAACTGCTTGCTGTTCAGATTAAACAGGCAGAAGCTGCACGGTTTATACCTGGTTTATGCTTGACACAAAATAGCCCTATAACCATGGATCCCAGGGAAATAGCTTCTGGGTTCAGACAATATTTTCACACCATTTATACTGTCCCCAGAGAGGAGATCCCAACGGAAGAGGATATTGGGAAATATTTTGAACTGGTGGATCTTCCTTGCCTATCCCCAAATGAGGCCTCCTTACTGGGACCTTGCATTGAGAAATGGGAAGTTGAACATGCAATCAAACAACTCCCTTCAGATAAGTCTCCTGGTCCAGATGGCTTTTCAATTAATCTATATAAATCATGTACCTCAGAATTTTCCTCATTGCTGGCAGTCATCTTTAACTCATATTACGAGAATGGATTCTCTGACTAGTTTCCTAGAGGCTCTTATTACCCTTAACCCCAAACCAGGTCGAGACTCTCAATACCCAGAGAACTACCATCCCATCTCGTTACTTAATGTTGACATCAAAATACTAGCCAAGATACTTGCCAACCGGTTGGGACCTCTGATGGGTAAACTCATTAGTGGTGAACAGGTTGGTTTTATGTCAGGTAGGTCCTTTAGTGACCATATGCTTCAATTATTCTGTCTTCTTTCTCTAATCATGAATTCGGATGTCCCAGCTGCCCTCTTCACATTAAATGCAGAGAAAGCTTTTGACCGAGTTTCTTGGGATTTTCTTTTCATTGCCCTATCATGCTTTGGTCTCCCACATGAGTTTATTAAATGGGTCATGTTATTATACTGTTTTTTTCCCCAACGGCCCATGTCTGGTGCAATGGTATGCTCTCTAACTCATTCCCTTTGTACTGTGGCACCAGGCAAGATTGCCCTCTCTCCCCCCTCCTTTTTAACCTTTATCTGGAACCCCTTATTTGGAGACTAATCTCCTGCCAGAACCTTCATGGAATTACTGTGGGGACGCAACAACACCTTTTATCAGCTTATGCTGATGATTTGCTGCTACATATGGAAGACCCTGTGGCTGGTATACCAGTCTTGTTACAAGAAATTGACTCCTTCTCAAAGGTCTCCTATTATAAACTTAACCTTTCAAAAACTAGTATTTTTCCTTTGAATGGGAGACTGTTACCAACGGACATAGAGGAATATGGTTTAACATGGCAATCGAAGTCCTTGACCTACCTGAGTATTAGGGTGTCAAGGTAGATTTCTACAATGGTAAAAGAGAATTTTTCCAGTTTATTAAACACAATGAAAACAGACCTTGAAAGATAGGGGATATTATCAATTTCTCTATATGGTAGGATCAGCGCTGTCAAAATGAACGTGCTACCCCGAATGCTCTATCCCTTGGGTATGCTGGGTTTATTTTTCCCCAAGTCCTGGTTTCTTAACCTTCAAAAGTTGTTAAATCAATATATCTGGACAGGGAAGGGAGTTAGAAGAGCCTACTCCAAACTCACAGCATTAAAATTACACGGTGGTCTCTCCCTACTGTCCTTTTTCACATATACAGGGCTATCCACATAAGCAAATTGGCACACTGGGTTCGCACACTGGGCTCAGGAGGCTTAGGGTCATACCTCCATCTTTGGTTGGATATTGAGGAGACTTTGGTCCTTCAAGTGTCCTGCACCCTTATAGCTTTGATTTATTCTTTCCCGAGGTCTATTCCCAAAGACTTGCAGAAAATTCCAATAGGGTGGTCCCTAAAAGCTCTACACCAGATACAGCAAAACCTGAATCTTGATTGGCATAAATCTCTGGAACAGCCATTGCTTGGCAATCCCCATTTTCAAATGCAGAATTAGCCCATTTCTTCTACATACTGGGTTCCTCTGGTGGGATGCCGGCTTGGGGATATTGCTCCTTATGGCAGAGTGCTCCCTTATCTCCAATTTCAACAACATTCTCACTGTCCAATCAGAAGCCCCTTTAAATACTGGTAGGTCAAGCATGCTGTGGTTTCTTTTATGAAAAATCTGTCAGGATTTGTCCCTTCTAAAGTTAGCAGGAGTACCATATCTGACAAGATCAGAATAAGAGAGGGTGTCCCTCAGGGATCTATCCTGGGACCACTGCTGTTCTCCCTATTTATTAACAAACTGCCAACCTTCTGCATAGATGCAAAGATCATCCTCTATGCAGAAGATACAGTTATCTACAGGTCAACTGAGGATCCCGATGAACTAAACAGAATGCTATCCAAAGACCTATGGAACCTGGAGGAATGGCTGTCCAGAAAAAACTTTTATTGAATAGCAAAATCCCAAAGGGATGTTGTTCAGGCCTAAAAGCCTTGGACCTTACAGATTGAATACACTAAACCTCTCCCTATTGTCCAGGGAAAGGGTGGAGGTAGTAGATTCACTAACATACCTACAGTAGGTCTCACCATAGACCAAGAATTCACCTTCAAGACCCCTATTGATCAGCTATCTAAAACACTGAACCAAAAGATTGGTCTCCTGTATGGACTCAGTCCCTACCTTACCATGGGGTCACGTGCCAAGATTGCCCTTGGTACTCTGCTACCGAAACTACTCTAGGGCTCCCCTGTGCTCCTCTCTGTTAAAAACACTGAGATGAATAAACTTAGGACCCTGTACAACAGGATTGGCAGATTTGCTCTAGGGGCACCCCAAAGAGAACACCACTGTCATGTCCTGTAAGCCCTAAATTGGCCCACCTTGGAAGGTAGACTACAATATCCATCATTATGCTGAGCCTACAAACTCAGGCTGACTACTGCTCCTCCTAGTCTGACAGAGTTACTACAAACTAAAATGAATAGCAGGACATTAAGGTCCTCAAGCAGACAGCTCCTCATGGTTCCCCAGCCGCAGTCCTCCCAAGGTTCCAGGGCCTTCTTGTCCCTCATTCCTCCCATTTGGAACATGCTTCCATCAAAACTCCAAGAATGTGAATCACTAGGGGGCTTCAAAAAGGGACTAAAAACACAGTTGCTGGAATTAAACCAATGCACTTGTAATCATTGAATTTCAACTATGATCCTTTTGTTTGCACGATTTTAGTATGTGATAGTTGACCTTACCTAATGTTTATAAGAAAACTAACGATAGTCGTTCTGTGTAGTTTGTTCATAAAATGCTCACCGCCTCTCATGAACTGTAAATTACTGTATGTTGATGGATCTAAGGTAAATGTTATATCCTGTTGTAGTATGTGTAATTAATCCCGGGTTGCCCCTGATAAAGAGGCTATTACTGGTCTCAGTGGGCCTACCCGGTTACCAAAATAAAATAAATAAATAAATAACGTTGAATTTTCATCTTTCCTATGGTCAGCTGATCAGCCACATTTGGTTTCCAGGGTTTATAAGGAGTTGCAGTCCCTAGATTATCAACTGCCCTAGGGTATTTGCTATTATTGGGTTCGCAACTAATCCCTTAAGGAAGATGCTGACACTTGGCAGCAAATGGGGAGTAATCTGTACAGGTTCATTAAGCAGGACCGACTTCGTTTAGTGCAGTATAATATTACGCACATCCTATATTTTACCCATGTAAGGCTACATAAGATTGGGAGGCTTCCCTCCTCGCAGTGTCATTGGTGTTTAGGTGCAAATAGGGATCTATACCATATGTTATGGACTTGTCCAAAGGTTTGTGTTTTCTGGCAAGCCATTAAAAATTCACTAGATCCGCTGCTGGGATTGGAACCATTGTTCTTGCCTGAAATCTGCTTGCTTAATTGTTTCCATCCAGGGATAATCAGGATGAGGGAAGCTTACATGGCCTTAAGATCTGCTATGGCAAAATGAACAATCATGAGACATTGGCAAGAAGACTCCTTGCCTTCTGTGTTAGAATGGCACAGAGAAATGCTACTTGCTCTTCAGTTAGAAAAACACATAGCCATGATGAACGATAGGCTGCAGACCTATTTAGATAAGTGGGGTTCTCTTGATGCTTTACTAGTAGCATGGAAGCCTTAGAATTTGTATATAGTCTATCTGAAAGTCATTGCTTTCTTTAGTAAGGACTCCTACACTTGGCCTACTGGGCCATAATGTCATTTGCTTAATAGCGTATGACATTATAGCTAACCCGTAATAGCGCTGTCTAGGACAGCGAATGGAACAAACTGCTGTGGCTCACTGGACAGAGCTACAGCAGCAGGAACCCAGGCACTTTGTCTGGGACTGGGTTTGATTCCCTGTCCCAGAAATGTTATATTTTTTAAGTCTTTGTGCACTCCCCAAGTTGCCCCCCCCTGGAGTAAAGTATTTTTAGTGGGGGGTCCAGGGCATGATCCCCATAGCAGGGGGTGTGGGGTGAAGCACCCCACAGAAAAGAGTTATGCCGCAATGGCATAAATTGCGCTGTATTGGCAGTGCGACGAGCTGCTGCGTATAATGTCTTGAGGGCATTATGACCCTGCCAGCACTTGGTACTGATGGGGGGAGTTGGGTAAGGTTACTGAGGGAGCAGTTTGACATGGGAGGGATGGGTTAGTTTAATGTTTTGTGGTCTCATAGATTTGTGTTGTTCTCTGTTTCTGTAACTAAGACTGCTTTACGAATCTTTCTCTGTATCATAAGGAAAACTTGAATAAAGTGTATTAAATAAAAAAAAATTGCAAAAGGTCAAATTATAAAACCATAAATGAACTCATTAAGACCATTCTTCTGAGGCCTAGATATTCAATGGGGTTGAGCCTGGCAAAACTGAGTTGCACCAGCGCAACCCCAGCAATGTGCCCTGGGGCAATATTCAAAAGGTGGACTTGCGCAGCGCAAGTCCTGATGTGCCAGGGCACAATTACGATGTATGTGGTGCATCTGAAGGGGGCATGCCCATGCATAAGCAGCACATGCCAATATTCAGCCCTGGATGTGCAGTGCATCTGCTGGCACAACCCATAGATGTGCTGCATACCAATGGGCACAGTTGAGCCTGAAGAAAATGGCTCAAATGCAAGCTGCCATACTGCACAGCACAACACAGCAACAGCCAGCCATGGGTGGTCACCCACCCAACCAGAACATCATCCACAAGCACCCATATGTACCCTGGCAGTCTGGTGGCACTCCCTCCCTTCCGTACCTCTGATCACCATGATTGTATTGAATAAAACTTCCCTGGTGGTCCAATGGTACTCCCCTCTCCATCATGACCCTTAGAACACTGAAAGAAACATGTTCGCTATCCCTGGTAGTTTAGTGGAACCCCCCCCTCCTCATCCTGACCCTCTGATCACTGCAATGACTATGTTTACTATTCCTGGTTGTCTAGTGGAACGCCTTCACATGGACTGTGCTCAGGATCATCGGTGAACCATAGTACAAAATAACTCTGGTGGTCCAGTGGCTCTTCCTACCCTCACAGGCCACCTGTTCACCCAGCTCCCCCATCATTGGAGGGCAGCTGCAACCCACCCGTATGCTGCCTGGCCGCCCGCTGTCTGACAATGTACAGTATGTAATGTAAGCCCATTGGTCCACATTGTGGACCAATGGGCTTGCAGTGCATACTGTACATGTCAGCCACAAATATGTGAATGAAGGTGATCCTGGGCATGGGTGGCATGGGGGATACCACTAGACTTCCAGGGATAGTAAACATATATATTGCAGTGATCAGAGAGTCAGGATGGGGAAGGGGGTTTCCAATAAACTACCAGGAATTGGAAACATGCTTCTTTCAGTGATCAGAGGGTCATGATGGAGTGGGGAGTACCACTGGACCACCAGGGGCATTTTATTCAATACAATGACAGTGCTCGGAGGCACAGGAGGGAGGGGCAGCCACTGGATTGCTAGGGAGTGCACTACATATCTATGAGGTGATCATCAGTGGGGAGGGAGACAGTACCGGTAGACCAGCAGGGACTGCACTGTTATGGTCCTGTGCTCACCGATCTGGGGAGCGGGAGTTCCGCATGTCATCCTCTGGGGGCACTGCATGTTGTGCAGGGTGCCAGGTGCATTTTGCTGGCCTGCCCTGCTCAATGCATGCAAATTGGGCCATAATGGCATACAAATGTCCCCATTTGCAACTTGCATACATTATGGCCCCATTTGCATGTCCAGGTCTGAATATCCGCGAATTGTGCCCAGCGCAGCTCCAGTTGCACTGGAGCATTCCCAGTCCTACCTGTCTGGGGGATGTGCCAGTGCATTGTGTAGGTACCCTGCGCATTATGTGCTACATTCAGAAGTGATGCACCATGGCACATCTCCTTTGAATATCTCACTTTCTTGCTACAGAGCATCTCGGTTGTGCTGCGCTGGCACTTGTGCCATTGCCAGGTGCGTTCTGAATACTGGGCCCTGAATGTGTAATTATAATGAATTAAAGACATTTGAAAGGATAGTGATAAAAAGGTACATTTGTTATGAATATAGACCTACAATTATACAACCATTATGATACATATGTTTAGGATCAGAGGAATGGTGCAAGGCTGCCAAAATCGTAGTGATTTCACTGATTCAATGCTTCAGTGTGCATGGATTAAACCAAAAAGAGCCATAATAAAAGCTTCTATCATCTCAAAAAAAATTATATTTTTATTTAATCTGAGAATAAAAAATATCAATAAGGACATAAAACAATCAAGATAAGATTTCAGCGTTCTCCAACCATATATTGAAGTTGAGCCATCATAAAGGCTTCTATCTTCTTCAAAGCAATTATATTTTATTTTGATATATTTAATATTCTGTATCTAAGTAGACAATAGAAAAACAGTTTATTGGGTGTTTGGAAACAGGCAAATGCCACCAGATACAGAAGGAAGTCAAAAGAGAGTATCGGTTGCGGGGGCTATTAACAAGTCAAGGAGCTCGCTTGACAACTCCAGCGGGGGCCACCCACCAACACTACTGATTGTTGGTGGGCACCGGTAGCAGAGGAGGAGCTGGGCAACTGCTGCAAGCAGTCTGTGTAGTAGTAGTAGGAGGAGGAGGCAGATGGCAGACTGCCTGCCATAGTCCAGCTCTTGTTTAAAATCCCCAGCAGTGCCTAACTGGCTGTAGCAATCATCTGTGTAGCAGCCCTCCATCTGTAGGGATTAAAGGTACTCAGTTTAGCTGTTCTTGTTGTATTCAGGCAGGCACAAGCCTTGACACACCTCTGAAATGCTCTGCCACAAGATATTTCTTGTGCACATCCAAGGAAACATAAAAAACTATAAAGAATTTAGATCTGTGACTACCCTCATTTGAAAGGCTGTTTTGTCCTGAACTCAAAAATGTATAATAATGCACTTGGAGCACAGAAATCCAGGGGCAGAGTACAAATGGGTGGAGTGGAATTGGCAACATTAAGAAAGAACACACAAAAAAAACAAGCTTTTACATACAGTCAATTACTGTTTAACAATATTATGCATCTGTGGCTGCCACTGTACATCTGACGCAAACCTACATTATAATCACATTCCTCTCTTGAAGCAAAAAGAGGTGGGGTGGAAGCTATAACTGACTGCTTGTTTTTGTGTGAAAGGGGTTAGTTTTTTTACAGCAAAAACAAGGAAAGGGGTCATTTCTAAAATGTGCAGATGAGCATGAGGACCTCTTTTTTTCAGAGCATGCGGCCACCGGCAGCTGCTACTTCAAGACTACTACTACCCCACCTATTACAATCATTGGAAAACCAGAAGTAGTCTACCAGCACTGAGATCAATATGGTTAAGGCAGGTATCCAGTGTACACGGCAACTGCGATTGAGTGCTTACAAAAAGGGGAACTCAATCACGAAGCCTGTGTTCTGGGCTAACTGGCAGGGTAGCGACCAGATACAGGGGTAGGTGAATACAGTGACAGGATGCCACTATATATATATATGCACATGGGGGGGACCATGCCATGTGATGGGCAGAAGGGGAGGGAGGGTATGTAAGGTGTAGTGCAGTGGTTGGCTACCAACCTGGCCATGTGGCATGGTGGATAGGTGGAAGGCTGGGGTTGTGAAGGTGCCAGGTTTGGTTTTGGGGCACTATCGCTTTTTGTGTTGGGTTGGGTTTTCTTTTTTTTTTTAAGTTTTACACCCCCCCAACATGCACCCCCTGGAGTTGAGAATCCTTAAGTAGGGGGGGTGCAGGGAGTGAAGCCCCACCCAAGAGGGTGTGGATGGTGTACCCCTCCACATAACACAAAAAAATAGTCACCAGTTTCATCTTTGCTGCAAGTGTACATCGCCATAATTCATTTGCGGAGATTTGCACTCTAAACGGCGATCACCCTTCCGTGATCACCTTTTTCGCATAGAACTGTTGAGGCATATTTATCAGAAATTACTGCTTAGAAAAGAATAATAAAATGACTGTGATGACGAGCAAGTCCCAGACCAGATCTCTAGTTTGTTAATAGACTCCTCCTGAGTCTGATTTTTATGGCAGCGTGGGCCAGGTTCCATGGATATTATGCCATCATCAGATTTGAATAAGCGTACTGTGGAAGCACGTAACTGGACTGCTGTCTGACGTGCTGCCACAGTGCTCTGGCATAGTTTCCAGTGTTTCTGGTTATGCAGCTCTTCCTGTCCACGGGCCACATAAACATACCCACTTCTCGGTGCACTGGTTTTAATTTCCGCAACTGCAGAAATGATGGCCACCATGTGCAACATGGGGGCACTGACTTAAACTGTGCCTGCATGACTATCATGCATACGTAGTTATGTCAGCACCATCATGTTGTGCACTGCTGAATCCAGGGCAAACTGCACATGTGTGAGTATCACACATGCGCAGTACTGTAATCGCTACAGTATTACTTATGGCTGACTCTGGTACAGTGAGAGCACCACATATTCTTTTCAATGCTCTTGCCACTCCTGAAAGCTTTCCACAGCCATATCGTCTCTTACCAGACTTGTCTTATTGTTTTATTATTATTACAGAAGTGCCCAAGGTCAGGTTCCCTTATGTCTAGTCAGGTCAGACAGTATTTTGCATGAAAACCCACCCAGAATAGTCACAGCCATTACATTGCACTTGCCTGTCTTCTTGCAACTTTCCAGGTGACCACCAAATCCTGAGGGCACAAGAGCCTGCAAAGCCTCACCCATTGCACTCAATGGTTCCATGCAATGTCACCTACTCATTCTTTAACAGTCCTACAGTTGACAACATATATTTATAGCACTTAAAAACTGTGTCACCAAGTATTATAACTAGTTGCAACACAGGATATTATGACAGTTCTAGTAGGGCATCTTACATAGAAACATGGAAACATAGAAGTTGACAGCAGATGAGGACCACAAGGCCCATCCAGTCTGCCTATTTTTTCTACCTCATGATGAAGCCTGAAGTATGTGATATTTATTATTATTGTTAAATATTATTAGTATTATTTTTATTAATATGATGCTTTATTACTATCACTTTATAATAAATTAGAAGGTGAATAAAAATGCAATAACTGGGTGAGGTCCACTGAAGTAAGTCATTAAATATAACAAAGCATTTTCACTTATCACCCTGTTACACAAGGTCTCTGTACCCTATTTGGTACCCCAAAGGTACACTGCAGACAGCTAGCATTTATGCACGTTATACTAACATATAAGGCTAAGGGTGTATGCCGTATAAGAGTAGATGTCAGGATATGTATGCATATGATTGCTATACACTTTACGTTTTAATATACACATGTATTTCTTGCTTACAAGATGTTAGGACACCTGTGTCCTTGTAGTAATATGATATACGGGTCGGCATTGTCATCTTCTGATGATTTGTATTACTACACGGCTATGTACAATCTATACTTCTTTGTTTCCACAAAATGATGACTATAACAAAATTGTATAATGTTACCTATTGTAGGACTGTGGGGCTACCTCTAATTTAGCTACCTCTAATTTAGCCCATAGGGCTCATCTCTGTAACTAGAAATGTTTCTACCTTACAGTAACCATGGTAGTTGTCTTAGGTACATAATGTAAGACATTACGTCTTCTACCTCAGAGACCCCAAGAGACACGGATGTTCCTCGAGGTATAGGGAATGCTTAGCATTGGCTCCCAGTTCCTAATGATAAGAACTGCTTAGGGCAACTGTGATTTTCCTTTTGGTAGCAATAAATAAGCTTTATTCCTCTTATGCAACGTGTCTGTGATTCCTTGCATTCCCATTATTGCCAAGAACCTGAGAAGTGAGGTTTAGACCTCCTGACAATTGACGACCGAGTGCACGCAATATTTGGAGTTTGCAAGGTTTTTCACTTGTTGCTACAACTATGCCTTCCCAATGGGGACAGTAGGTGTGTATACCCACATCACCTTTCATGTTTTTCACCCACTTTGTAACTACTTGCAAAGTCTGGCTGCTTACTGAGTGTGGTCGATGCCATCTCACCTCACCTCACCCCATGGCAGTTTTGAATTGCAAGCTTACAAGTGCACAGTAGCCCGCCTGTGAACTAGTGTACCTATTTTGGATCAATACACAGCACGGCACCTTTTCACAATTTGATTTTACATTCCTTCCCACACAATGGACACCGTATCAAATATCTGCACAGACTTGAGACTCAATGTCTTGAACTTCCTTGCCATCCATGGAGGATGGGCTGACTTTGCATGGGATGCAAGTCAATCCAAAAACCCCATACTGGGGATTTGAACCCAGTACTCAGAGATGAGACAAACATCCAGAAAGCGAGAAGCTAAAGGGCTGTTGGTCACGGCTCTCTATGCTGCTTTGCAAGCCTCCAAAGCAAGGTTTCAAACCCTTGAACTGCAAGTCTCATCTCTTAAACAGGAGATGGGACTACAGGAAACTGAATGTTTGAGAAGAGAGCAGGATTTGGAGTCTGAGCTCCAAACTCTGTGGAATGAAAAGGATTTGTATGGAAAGCAGGACTGTGAAAGTTTGAGACAGGATAAGGGGCAGGCTTTTCCAAATGAATGACTTATTAAGCAGAAGAAATGATCAGAAGCGTGAGAAGTTGGGAGAGTTACAGGATGAGATAAACCAGGTACGTAATGACTTAGGAGTAAATACTAGGGACAATCATGAATTAAGCACCGTGTATAGAGTGTTACAGGAGCAGTTGAAGGATAATGTGGATCAGAATGTTGCAAAAGTTAGTTATGAGGATTGTGAATGCAAGATGGTGAAACTGCACCATCAGTGAAAGGTGCTGGCTGGTCACGTCAAGGTGATGGGTGGCGTAGCCCCTGTCTTGATGATGTCATCTGAGGAGGAGGAGTCAGATGATGACATTTCTCAGTACAACACCCAGTCACACCCCTACTATGGCCCAATGACCCCACCCCACCATCCACAACATGACACCAAGTCCTCGCGTCATCAACGGCATGATGACCATCATGGGTGACATCAATATGGTGACCCCCAATGATGGGGGGGAGCAGGCCCAGGCCTAGCCCAATGGCACCACCAATTGCCATTATTTCTGTGGATGATAAGGAAGAGATAGAGAAAATGATTGATGCTGCCTAAGGCTATGTGACCCTGCATGACAGAAGCAAAAGAACCCTCCAAATGCAGATTAGACAGATGCTGCAGGAGTCCACTACTCAGGATGGAATGGTCCACAATGTGGTTGAAGATGCATTTCAGGCAGCCCTGCAGGGCACCCAAGAAAATCTAACTCCAAACGATAGTCCCAGTAATCCCCTACAAATGGCCCACTCTGCTCAGCAAACAGCTGACAGTATTGGTCAGATGAGCCTGTCTGACAACCTCGGTTGCCACTTGGAAAAGGTGCATGCTAAATGTGAAATGCTTAGTCTCACTGCAGACTACCAGGTCCAGATCCTACGCCAGACCATCGATACTGATCTATAGGTGAAACTCCCTGATGCTGTCTGACAGGACAGCCACACCACCTTTGATGAGGTAGCATCTGAACTCATCACTGCACACATCCCAGGTGTGGTAGAAGTGATGCTTGCATACCCTGTGAAACAGAATGTGAAGGAAAGTCCAGTGACATTCCACCAGAGGCTCTGGATGGCCTACTGAGCGGGGAAAAACCTTGCAGCGGAAGCCACTGATGCGGACCTTATTGAGTACAAAACCTTGTTCCTCCGGAACATGATCCCTGCAGTGTGAAAGAAGGTAAAGCCAACCACCTATCCCACAACGGAGAGATTTGCCGATATTCTTCGGAAAACAGAGAGAGTTTACCAACTCTACATCCATGATTCAAGCTACAGCTCCAAGAATTAGCTGCCGTGGCAGCCATCCCAGAGGCCACGACACACTACTTGGTGATGGGGCAGGCCCAAGAGAAACAGCCCTTTCCCACAGTTAACCAACACCCTCAGCAGGCCCAACAACAATCCTGGGGTGGGAACTGGAACTACCATGAAAACAAGAAACACCAGAAAAATAATAAGGGTAAACAACAGAGACAAGGCCCTTCACATAGGGAAATAGCAGATTAGAACCAAAGCCTTTGAGACCTCCTCGGGAAAGTGCACTCCGTAGCGGACACTGTTCCGGTATGGGCCCTTGCTACAATACAATCAGGAGAGCAGGCCTCCACAGGCCATGGAGATACTGGAAGTCCAGGCCCTCAGGCTCCTGCAGGCCTGAACCCAGAAGCGGCTTCCTATATAGCATCAATACAGCATGGTGAGATGGTTCACAGGAACCAGGCCCAGACAGTCTCTTTCAAGAACTCCCCCATGCTTCCACTGGTACAGATTGACAATTACAGGCCCCAGTCCATATTGTAAACAAGCTGGTCTTGGATACAAATGTAAGGTCCTGTGCAGAGGCCAAGGTCGGGGGCCACCTACTCACAGTACTGCTGGATACAGATGCGGCTGTGTCTGTATTACAGGATGACAATTAAGACACATCACCTTGGTCTTCCTGATGGAGGACCAATATGTCTGATGTAGATGTAACTAGGCTACCTGCATACTTCTCCCTACCACTACCTGTGACACTGGGACACCTGAAGGTGTATCACACCTTTCAGCTAATGGTACTGCAGGATCACATTAGTATAAATGGAATTGACTTTTTGGCACCGCACGGCTGTGTGGTGGAGTTGGCCAACATGCTTCTGATACATATTCAGGGACAATATCACACCATCATGATCTCTGACTCACATGTGGTTGCGACAATATCCGTAAATGACCAGGAGTATGACATCATAGATTTGTTTAAGAACCACAAGTTTTTCCCAAAGCTCCTTCCCATCCTACAAAGGCATCTGGAGGCATTTGCCACCAGCAAGCATGACTGTGGTAAGATGCACACTGTCATTGAAGTGATAGGCCCAGCGCATGAGAGGCAAAGGCAATATCCCTTCCCACCTGAGGCCTTACTCTCTCATAGAGAAACAATCAAATCACTCCTCAAGCAAGGTGTTATCAGGACATGTGTTTCCACTGCAAATTACCCAATGTGGCCTGTGAAAAAAAAATGTGGGTGCCTGGAGACTTACTATTGACTACAGGAGACTAGACCAGGTCAGCCCCAGTTGTGCCCCAACAGTGGCATCAGCATCAGATGTGCTATGACTACTAACCCCTGACCAACAATGGTTTAGTGCCCTGAACATCTCTAATGGTTTGTGGCCATTGCCATTGGCCCCCAAAAGTCAATATAAGTTTGCCTTCACCTTTGAGGGCAGGCAGTACACGTGGACCTGCTTACCACAGGGGTTCCATTACAGCCCCTTCCTGTTCCATCTACACATGATGGATGCTCTTGAGGGTTTCTCTACACCCCAGTGTCCTTTGCAGTATGTGGATGACCTGTTGTTGGCCACAGCCACACAGGAACAACGTCTGGATCTCTGAGATGGACTATTGACCCTCATTCAGAAAGCAGGCCTCAAATGTAACCCAGTAAAAGCACAACTATGTCAGAAAGAGGTACTCTTTCTGGGCCTGAGGATAACAGACCAAGGCCGAAGCCCAACCTGGAAGAAGATACAGGGATTGCAAGATTTTCCACTACCCACCAGTGTGGCCACCCTTAGAAGGTTTCTAGGTATGGTAAATTATTCCAGAGATTTTATTTGTAATTTTGCTCAGAAGGCCACCCCTCTGTATGAATTACTGAAAAAGGATGTCCCCTGGACTTGGGGCCCCATTCATACCCAAGAAGTGATGTCACTGAAACAGGCTCTGGCCTTAGCCCTAGCTTTGGTAAACCCCAATCCAGCCTTGCCATTCCATCTGGAATGTGCCACCTCTGACATTGCTATGTCTGCAGTGCTGGCCCAGAAGGTCCATGGCACCCTGAGATCCATTGCATATGCATCACAGCTCTTGACCCCTTTGTGAAAGGAACCTTCTGGCCACCTACTGGGCTGTCAAGCACATTCTGTATATCATTGGGTACTCCCCCTGATTATCAATACAAACCATACCCCAGCAACATTTTTGCTGTCAGATACAGTAAAGGATGGGTCAGTCTCTAATACCAGGCTGACACACTGGTCCCTCCTTCTCCAGGAGAGAGACATCAAGGTCCACCCAACCAAAATGCCATCCATGCTGGAGCATGGCCTTCTTTTCCAAGGACAACCCCATGACTGTACACTGTAGCCACCTGATCTACCAGAACCAGGTCCTTTCCTTCCTGCTACACTGCAACTACTTGAGAACACCTCACTGTGTCATGTCCTTACAGATGGATCAGCTTCCTATTATCAGGGAGAACAGAGAGCAGGAATAGGCATATTTGTAGTTTATCCTGTGGTAATACTGATAAGATTTCCAAATGTTGCAGTGTAGCATCATCACAGTACGCGGAGATGGCAGCGGTGGCCTGTGCCCTCAAGTTCATCCAGCATAGAACAGAGGATACCATCATTTTTACAGACTCTAACTGGGTTTGTTGTTCTCTTACAGAAATTCTTCTTTTCTGGCAAAAGAACTCCTTTACCACCTCTGATGACACTCCAGTGAAACACAAGGAATTGGTAATATACATTCATTCACTTGCCCAGAAATTTGCACACAAACTCTAGGTACACATGGTCAAGGCCCACTCCATACATGATCCCTACCATGCCTTCAGTGACACTGCTGACACCCTTGCTAAGGAAAGGGCCCGGGGGGGGGACACTTGGATGATGGACCATCCAGAGGCCAGAGCAGCTATGCACATTGCAGCTGTCAGGAAGAAACATGAACCCTTCTCCACCTTGAATTTGTCAGATGCCCAGCATGCTGACTCTGAACTCAAAGATGTATTTGGATTCCTGGACAAATGCACTGAGAAGAATCTACCTGCCCACAACCCATACTGAAGGCATGAAGGTAAGTTACACCTGTCCCCAGATGACAAGCTCATTTGGTACCAACAAATGACACCCCCACCAAATTGTGGGTGGTCCCTCATCATTTCTGATCTGAATTTCTGCACCAAGTGCATGACATCCCCCCTAGTGGATGCCAGGGAGTAGGGAACACACTCCAGAGGCTTAAGACCACTGATTGGTGGTCTGGTGTCACCAAGGATGTCAAACAGTACATAGATAATTGCCTTGTTTGTGCACAAAACAACCCCATCCCCACCAAACGAAATGCCATGTTACTGCCACAAAGGCATTCTGGCCCTTGGCATGCCCTACAAACTGACTTTATTGGTCCCCTTACCAATACTTGTAAAAACAACAAATACGCCCTTGTGGTTACTGATCTCTTCTCAAAATGGGTTGAGACTTCCCCACCAAGACATTCACTGCAAAAGCCACCTTCAAAATCCTGGTGGAACAGATTTTCTCCAGGTGGGGCCTACCTCTCAAGGTAGACTCTGACAAAGGAACCAGTTTTATAGGTGAGTTAATGAAAGAAGCCCTTGAACTCCTTGGGAGTTCACCAGAAATTCCACATACCATACCACCCAAAATCATCAGGTCAAGTAGATAGGGCCAACAGATGGATTAAGCAAATGCTTTCTAAATTCTTTGAGGACAATCCTAAGGATTGAGATTCCCTACTGCCGTTACTCCTTATGGCAATTAGGGGCACACCCTCAGCCACCACCCAGTTGACACCCTTTGAGGTGATGACTGATAGAAGTATTAGATTACCTGAGCACCTGTTATTTGACCTGCACACCCCCACTGCAGACCGTGTTTCTGTGGATCGATATGTGGAACAGCTGAGAAAAAACCTAATACAAACTCATTTGTATACTGCAAACTGCATGAGCAAGGCCCAGCAACAGTCCAATTCAGTTTTTTAAACACGCACAAGAAGTGGATTGGCAAGTTGGAGATCAGGTAATGGTTCTCAGATTTGCACATCCAACACATTCTTTCTCCAAGTGGGAAGGACCCTATCCAATTGTCAACAAGCTCAGTCCAGCAGTCTATCAAGTTAGACTCATGCAAACAAACAAATTGACTAACAAATGGTTATATGCAAACCAGTTGAAACTGTATAAAGGAATATAATTACTTTCCCCTTACCCCATTGGGTGGAATAGTACTAATTTGCTAATGTTTGATTTTCCTTTTCAGATACACTGACAAGATGACTATCTTGTTCCACTTTCTCCTCATCTCAGGAGTTATCCCCTGCATCCAAGGCACGGTAAAGCACTTCCTTCCTCACCTTGATTTACCTGCAACTACCCTAGAGGGAGTCTCCATCAATATCCCTGACAATCTAATTACCATTCAGGAAGGTTCAGATGCCTACCTCACTGCCTCGGTTGTTGCTCCTGATAAATCTACCCTACAAACTTAGTGGCAGACCAAGTGTCAAGGACAAATACTCCACATAGCCAAACTCTCCAAAAGAACTTTCCATGGATGGCCCAATGCAGAATTATCCCCAAA
Source organism: Neoceratodus forsteri (assembly GCA_016271365.2). Lineage (NCBI taxonomy): Eukaryota > Metazoa > Chordata > Ceratodontiformes > Ceratodontidae > Neoceratodus > Neoceratodus forsteri. The sequence continues at coordinate 35,700,019 of CM028129.1, forward strand.
TGTTACTTTGTCCTTTCACCAGACCTCTCTTAGACATTCTGGTTTATTCAATATCACTGCTTTAATTGACCCCTCATATTGTGATTCACTCTCTAAAGATTCTGCCAGGAAATTTTGTGCTGTACACAACATAGCCTCAGCTGCCATGTATTTATCTGTGTTACCCCCTACTGAGAAACAATTTTTGGAATGCCCAAAACAAACCCCATGTTCTCATAGTGGTCTCACAGCCACTGCTTTACCTGGCTCACTTATTAACAACTTAGAATATATGCATGTACCTGTCTTGTTTAACTTGACTTAATGGAATATGAAAGAATTTGTTATGTATCATACTACTAACACATCATTGTTTTATAGTACTTTGTTACTTGATAGCTTAGCAGATTTTCAGATTTGTAACCAAGACCCTATTGCCGGGGTACACTCCACTGAGCATAGAGGCAATTTTTGGAGAAAACTTGTTTCTCAGAAAGATGACCAAAGTCATAAAAGAAATACACGTGACACATCTGATGTCACTGGTGCCACAGGCACCGTCACTGGTCTCTTTGGTACCACGTCTATCTGAAATAAAGTGGACATTGCTACTATCAAAGCACACTCACAGAAGTTTGAAACTGGTATGATAAATGACATCATACTCCCGTTATTGCATGGTGTGGATGGTCTTAGTCAGGAAGAAAGATACAGTACACTGTATATAATATGCACGATACTGCTAAGACATTTACAGAGTCTAAAGACAAAATTGACACCCTTATTGAACAGAACAATAAGGAAGCAGATAAGCAATATATTGCCCGTGAAATCCTATGCTCTGCTTATGGATCATATATTATCACTACCATCAACAATCCCTTCCATGATCTCGAATCCAGAAGAATTCCTGATATCATTCATGATAGACGTATCTCTAAGTGGTACTGTCCTCAGTGCAAATCCCCTCACTGTGTTGCTATGTGTATCCTACCTTCTCTTACTATTCCTATTGCTACTACTAGGAATTTAGGATTTGTGACCAAGCACCCCAATACTGGTCCTTGCTTTACTTCTAAGAAATGTTCTATTAAGGATACTATGTTTGTGTCTTTTACGGTTTCTTTACCATGTTTTGATCCTACTACAGCTATATTTGATAAACTAGCATCCGTACACTCCATTGGGCACCTTGATGATGACATCTACATAGAATGCCTCAACTTGCCTCCTCTACTGGTCTTCCATCCTCTTCTGGATGCGTGGGTCTCACCGCACATGGACTGCTGTGCAAAGAAAGGGTGTATTTATTTGTGTAGATGTGACATATTTGGTGTTATTAAACCTGTATGTGCATATTCCCCAGACAGTATCGATTGGTCCTTTTCCATGGATGATGACATCACCACCAATGGTACAGAATACCAGGACTCAACATCTGCTCCAGACGATTCTCAATTGTACCAGTCTTACAGGAAGGAAGTTCATTGCCTGTCAACATGGATTTCCAAACAGACTTATACTTGCCAGTACAGCTACAAAAATGGAGACTGCCTACTCTTAAAATGCAATATAATTTGGATGGTGAATTTTGTGTGGTAACTAATTTTAAGCACTTCACATATGAAGATAAGACATGTACTATTAATGATTCTTTAATTTTTGCTTTGTCCCTCATCAAACAACTATTATTGGGCTCACAGTTATTAATCCTGTTCCCCTTGTGTAGCCTGATATTATTGATGGTAACACTGATTATCTGCTTACTCTTTCAGAGTACTTACCTTATTTTAATGTATACATTGAACCCTTGGCTTTAACTTTGAAGTCACTTTTAGACAGTAAAGACACCCATCTCATCCACATCAGCAATAATATATCCAATGCAAAATAAAGCAGTATTTGACCTTATTAATGATGGTGATTTAATAGTGCACTTACTAATACCTGGTTAGAGATTACCTTTAAAGGTTTTGTTATTATACAAGCATTTTTTATCTTTTTCCTTATCATTGTACTTTGCTGCCTCTGGCGCACACTCCACCTACACCACAAGCAGCTGGAGTTCCTTTACAATGCTTGTGCGTCGGGTCTGTAAACAACAACTGCTCTCCTTCCATATCCTTACTTTTGCTTGTGTTGCCCCTTATGAGGCAACAAGGGGAAAATGTTACATGAGGTCCCTGTACCCTAATAGGTACCCCCAGAGGTACACTGCAGACAGCTAGCTTTTATGTACATGTTATACTAACATATAGGGCTAAGGGCATCTACAGTATAAGAGTAGATGTCAGGATATGTATACATATGATTGCTATACACTTTACTTTCTAATATACACATGTATTTCTTGCTTACAAGATGTTAGGACACCTGTATCCTTGTAATAATATGATACATGAGTCGGCATTGCCATCTTCTGATGATCTGTATTACTACACGGCTATGTATAAACTGTACTTCTTTGTTCCCACAAAGTAATGACTATAACAAAATGGTATAATGTTATCTAGGACTGTGGAGCCACCTCTAATTTAGCCAAAAGGGCCCATCTCTGAAACTAGAAATGTTTCTACCTTACAGTAACCATGGTAATTGTCTTAGGTATATAATGAAAGACATTAAGTCTTCTACCTCGGAGACCCCAAGAGACACGGAGATTCCTTGAGGTATAGGGAATGGTTAGCATTGGCTCCCAGTTCCTAATGGTAAGAACTGCTATGGGCAACTGTGATTTTCCTATTGGTAGTAATGAACAAGCTTTATTACTCTTATGCAACATGTCTGTGATTTCTTGCATTCCCATTATTGACAAGAACATAAGAAGTGAGGTTTAGACCTCCTGACAGCCCCATAACTATCTTGTCTGCTATCAACAAGCTTCTAGCGAAAACTGTTGCTTTCCGGGGGTGCATGCATGGACACTGAGCAGTATGGCAGCTTGAAATCTTTGCCCCATCCAGGTCCTATTTATAAACTTATTTTTTGCCCTGTTACTGGATACCCTGAGGACCCGAGACGCCTTTATCGACATCTGGAACTGCAGTCAATACACGGGTGCTTAAATCACTGGCCGTAGGCTGCCAATTACTTAGGATTTTTGGAGTAAAACTAACAGACTATTCTTTAGGACCTGGCACACTATGAGGCATCCCCACACTTGCTTAGCAGCATGGTCAATAAAAAGGTTTTTGGGCTGGACTCAAGCCATGGTGCTTCCATGGCTTACATGACACGTCTACTTGAAACGCTCATGGCCGACATGGCAGATCTCAAAGTAGTGGAACAACAGGCCAGGGACTTTGAAAATGTTCAGCATGAGATTATGCATCAGCTTGATGGGTATGAGTATCGGCTGGGCAGACTATGGGAACTCACAGAGGACCAGGAGAACCGGAGCAGAAGAAATGATATCAGGTTTCTTGGGGTTCCTGAAAAGGATGATGGGATGCACATGGAAAAATGTCTATCAGGGTTTCTGCCCCTGTTCCTCAGACCATGTTGGCAAGAGCCCATTAAAGTAAGAAGGGCTCACCACATGCGTTCACCTGAGACCAATCATTAACAAAAGACTGAAAGTATGGCTGCTCATCCCAGATAGCAGTAAACTCCCAATGCTAGGGAATGTTAAAACATGTTTTATTAACAAATAGTAGCACCCAGCTAAAATGCACAAACAGATCAACGTTTCACGCTACACTAGCACTTTTTCAAGACACCAGCCCCATACTGTGAACAGAATTAATACAAACATGCCATAAATATTCAAATATATTGCTGCTGCTTTAACGAATGGTATATAACAACAGATAAAGTGCATGAAAAAATACATTCACATCAAATATCATATATACTAAATACAGTTCCTCTATATATCATCTAAAATACTGTATATATTACATGTATAGAAAGCTCTCTCATTATGTTTTAATAATTGATTGATTTTTATGATTTCATGCGTAAAATTAGTCATTAGCTCTGTGTATTTATATATTCATTAGCCTACCTTTGCGTTTTAGTGGTTTCCTTTCCTTTTTGGGGGTAAGAGAGGGTCATGTTAACAGACACACTTAATGAGTGAGTTTCTATACATGTAAGATATATTTCTAGATGATATATAGAGGAACTGTATTTAGTATATATGATATTTGATGTGAATGTATTTTTTCATGCACTTTATTCGTGGTTATATATCATCATATATCATAGGAGATGGACAGCTCATACTGCTCTCTGAGCTCCCAGGTTTTTCTTGGTAACAGTTTAAGGGGAGGTGGGAATGGGAGGGGGAGGTCTCACAAAGCACATAGCAATCTGTAGAACCACCTCTGGATGACTTGCACCACTGACCCTACACGATACATATTTGCTGTGCGCCTGCAACATGACTGCCCCCCTTTTAGGATCCCCTCTTATGGCTCCTTGCCAAATAGCCCCCTGCCCCTGAGAGTAACACCCCCCCAAAATAAGCTGGTTCTATATGCACTGTGGGACATCTGGGTGCATGCCCTTCAGGTCTCCTCCCCCCTGTCAAGAGGCCACCCCTATAATAGCATCATGGGGGCCCAACCCCTCCTACTCCACTCTGAGTAATATATGTTCATTATGAGGGAGCCCCTTGTGGTTAAGTTGGGGTGAGGCAGTACGCTTGCCACAGCCTCTTGGGCAGTGATCTGGGATAGCATCTATATACTGGTTTAGCTAATTCTATAAACAGTGCAGCTTCTGAAGAAAGGAAGGGGCAACATTACTGCAATCTGTACAGGGATCTCCGATGATACTCAATGTAGGCATGGCAGTGCAGGCTGAACCAAATCGGAGGTCTGGTTTATTGCCAACCACTAGAGTAGATTCTCACTCCAGACACTTTCCCCCTCCCCCTGTTATGGTTGGCTTCACCCTTGTGCCTCCATAGAAGAGGGTTGGGGACCCAAGGCTAGTGGCTCACAGACACTGTTTCTCCAATAAATGCATGGGCTATGTAATTATACACTGCACAACTCTAACTGGTTATTAATGGTCTGTAGTTGGTTAATTAGATAGAACTTTGAGGTTGAACATATTGTAAACTTCCATTAATCTGAGCCTGTCCACAAACACTTAGGAATGGCCCCCCAGCATGAAATGTGTTGCCCCCTCAGTTTTGTGGCTGGTCCACTAATACCAGCATCAAGCTCAGTGGTGACGTCCTCCTTTTTCAGGTTGGATAAGGGACACACCTAGGTAATCTATGGCTGCACTTTCCAGGTGTTAATAGTGACATTCCCAGGCACAGTTCTCGAAGGTGCCCAATTGGCAACATTATCCTTTTTCTACCAAGGACTAGGACGGGTCTCTCCATTGGACAGACTCAAACCTATCTCCCTGGTAGTCCTGTACAGTGGCAGAGCTGTGTGGCAGAGGTGTCCCCCCCATGTCAGGACAATCCCTTTGATCTATTCCCTTCTTTCCCTTTTTAAGCCTACTGCAATAGCATCTCTAACCCTTTTAAGGTCTCCCTTGACCTATTTCACGTCTACCATTATGAGGGAGTGGCCTCCCCTCATAATCTCTTATATAAATCTTTACCCACTGTTTACATCCTTTTCTGTGCCCTGGACAAAGTATTTTTGTGTTATCATAAACACCTCTGGGAGGGGATTACAAATATAGAACTCTTGTGTATCACTTTATACAGGGACTCCTGTATAGCAAGGTTGTTGTAAAAAATACAATGCTTGTTGCTTTAAAAGAAAAATGTCCTCCCGAAAGCATCCCTCGCTTACAGTAACACCTCACAACTGGGGTAAAGTGCGATTGTGGGTAAGCATGAAGATTTAAGGTCTTCTAAATAAAACAGGCTTTCGCCGTAGTGGTATAAGTTAAAAGGCCATTTGAGCAATTCCTCTCGCTACTGAATGCACCTTGCAGTTGTGTAAAATAATGAGTACACCCAGCGAGTGTGCATATGGAATGAGTGGTAGCGCTGCAAAGAGTGTTTTGGTCCCATTGAATAGAGCAAGGGCAAAGCTCTTATGGGGACAGGAAAGTAGGGTAGAGGAACCAAAATTAGACTCGGTCCTGTATCAGGTTGGAGGGGAAAGACTGCTGTTTTAGGAAGAATTATTTATGTTTGGGAAATTTAAACAAATAAACTGAACTTATTAGTTGGGCCCAACTGATATTTAGAGCCGCTGGTTAATGTAAATACTGGTATTACTTCTTGGAGACTGTGTTTAAAATAAAGAGACATAAAACCCAATTTGGAAGCTTAAGGACTTTTTTAAGATAAAATTAGGTTTATTTTAGTTAAGATATAGCATAATGTCTCTTACCCACAAGACTTCAATATGGGACTGTACCTATGGGAAATCGGGGCCAAACAGAGGCTTATTTCAATACCCTGTAGAAGTCATGGACAGTCCATAATACTGTCCAGTGGGCATAGCCATGACACCCAGAGGACTATTAAGTATTCAGAAGGATAAAAACATAATATCTAGGACTTTCTGAGAGTAATCCTAATGTATTTACATTACATAAAGCATCTGGTATATGTTGGTCTGGCTGATCCACCAGTTCTATGTATTAGAATAGATATATAGTTGTTTTTACGTTTGCTTACGCGCATGTGCAAGGAACGTTTTGGGAGAGTAGCACACTTGGAGGTGTGCCTCTCCCACCCAATGCACTGCTCCCTTGAGCAGGCGTGGTGGTCCTGCACCAATGGGTGCAGGAGCTCAGTATGACAGCGGTGTTCCTCTGCTTCAAAGAAAGCACGCTGCCATACTGAGTGCCGCCTCGCGTCACGCGTGCCACCCCCGCGTATCACGCCACCCCCAAAGCCTTGGTGCCACGCCAGAGCCCACCCCAGCGTGGCAAATGTTGTTTGCCGATGGGGGTGCCCAATCCCAGTCAGCTCCACGGCCCCCCAAGCCATCCTGCTGCCATGCTGGAAGCCCACCACAGCGTGGCAAATGTCCCACCTAGTCTTTTTTTAATTTTTAACCTGTAAAACAAAAACGGTCCTGCGGCGCGTCTCCCAGCCCCCCTTCCACAACCCGCACCCACCCTGCGCACCCAGCCTCCCCACCCCTCACCCCATACTTACCTCCAGACTCCGGTGTGATGATCTTCGGTGGACCGGGAACACGTCTGCACTCTTCAAAGCCGACCGCGAACTGAAGAAATACTGGTAAGCTGTATAATGGGCTACATGGGGGTTCAACTTTATTGCATATCTCAGTTATTTTTTGGAATTTTTGCACCAAATTTTCAACATGGGGTTTTTGGGACCCCTTCTCATGAATGATATCACTGTCATGGCGTTATTCTGGCCTGAAGGGTGATTTCGCAGGCACTGCGCAGTCACTGTGCAAAATCACCCTTCAGCCTCGAATAACACCATGACAGTCACATCATTCACGAGGAAAGTCCCAAAACACCATGTTGAAAATTTGTGCACACCCACGAGCGCAGCGCGCAGTTCCTACACAGGCTCGTAAGTTTGAGAATTTTCAATATTTTCACTCCAGATTTTCAACATTGCCATTTTATCACACCTTCTTATGAGCTGTATAGCTGTCATTTTTCACATCTCACCCAAAACGTGTTTCCCCCCTGTAGCGTACAATGGCGCAGTTGGTGTGTGAAATCAATGTATGGAACACATTAAGAAAATCACAGTGACACTGTTCATGAGCAGAGGTCTTAAAATGGCTATGTTGAAAATTTGGTGAAAAAATTCCAAAAAATGACTGTTTTACGACCGTGCATTGCACAGTTCCTACGCACACTCATACGTTTGCGAATTTTCAATATTTGCACTCCAGATTTTCAACATTACCATTTTACCACACCTCCTTATGAGCAGTACAGCTGTCATTTTTCACATCCTGCCCAAAATGTGTTTCTGCCCATGTAGCGCACAATGGCGCAGTCGGTGTGTGAACTTAATGTATGGGACACATTAAGAAAATCTCAGTGACACTGATCATGAACAGAGGTCTTAAAATGGCTGTGCTGAAAATTTGGTGAAAAAATTCCTAAAAATGACTGTTTTATGACTCTGCGTTGCGCAGTTCCTACACACGCTCGTAAGTTTGCAAATTTTCAATATTTTCACTCCAGATTTTCAACATTGCCATTTTACCACACCTCCTTATGAGCAGTACAGCTGTCATTTTTCACATCCTGCCCAAAACATCTTTCCGCCCATGTAGTGCACAATGGCGCAGTCGGTGTGCGAAATCAATGTATGGGACACAGTAAGAAAATCACAGTGACACTGTTCATTAGCAGAGGTTTTAAAATGGCAATGTTGAAAATTTGGTGAAAAAATCCTACAAATGACTGTTTTACTAGCGTGCGTTTCACAGTTCCCATACACGCTCATAGGTTTGCGAATTTTCAATATTTCCACTCCAGATTTTCTACATTGCCATTTTACCACACCTCCTCATGAGCAGTACAGCTGTCATTTTTCACATCCTGCCCAAAACGTGTTTCCGCCTATGTAGCGCACAATGGGGGTAACAACAAGGTCATGCTGACAATTTATTGTGCAAATACCAGCAATCGCACAGGGCATTAGGGTACAGCACCATACATGCCAAACACCACTGCAAATACCTGCAAGCTAACGTTCGGCATTGACAAATGCTTGTTAGAATAGGGGTGGATCAGCTGACCTTATGACATCACTGCTGAGCAGTATATATTCCCTCTGTGACTGTAGTGAGACAGATGAGTCCTAGGTAGCAGCAGGGAAAGTTCTGCATCCTATTAGCACAGAAGATAGTGGAAACACTTAGGTTTTGAAAGTGTAATCTTCCACTCTGTGACAACACAACTGAGGTCTGGGAGTTGTGTTGAAACTGAATTGCTTAATTTTGAGTTATTAAGTCAATCTATTTTGTTTATCTTGTAATTTCAAGTTTAGTTTGCTTAGATATTGCTATATTCACAAACTTTGAAGTGCCTTCTGCGTAATAAAATACTCACTAACATAGTGTGATCTTAAGCTGAATCATCTTTGTGTCTGAGTTGTTGTTTCTCACCAAACTTCCACAAGCTGGCTTGGTGTTGACCTACTCATCTGCTTTCACTGTTGGAGCTGTAAACAGTTATTCTAGTTTGATGACTCTTCTGATCTGCTTAAATTAGTTACGAATTGCTCATGCACTACTGTTACAGGTGCTATTCTAATTGTACAGGTAGTAAAGCAGGTAAGTGTTATGACACCCCATTACTGTGGATGTTTCCTTCTCACTCTGTCATGACAGGTAAGGCTAGAGGACTACCCATTAATTACCCTTTCCCCCCTCACATAGTCCCTGAACTTCTCATACTACCCTGGTGGTGACCTTGCTTCTCAGTGCTTTAGTTTATTGAAACAAAGGGTACCACAGTCTACCCCCTTCTTATAGCTTCGTAGCCTCCACTACCTCTCTTCATGACTGACCATGATACCTTATACATGGCATACCCCCTTCTCTCAGCATTATACACACCTTTTTTCCTCTCCCCTGCTTTCTAGTTACTAGGTTAGAACCAGAACATCTGGGTGTTCTGCATGAGATTTGTTCATCTTAATCAGCACCTTGCATGGTAAGGAGGTGAGATCTGTCTCCTGGAATGTCAACAGTCTTAGCCACACCATAAAATGAGCAAAGGTCCTCCTACACCTGAAGAGTTAAAGGCTGGTGTTGCACTTTTTCAGGAGACACACCTCCCTGACAAATGCATTTCATGGTTAGAGGAGGCTTAGGTGGGCCACTTAGTGCACAACTCAGCGCAGAACAAAACCAGAGGTGTAGCCATTTAAGTGCATAAATCCCAGCACTGGACAGAGGTATGCACACTCAGGGTAGGTGGATGGTTACCCTCTTCTCCACCCCTGGTGTGAGCTGGTGTTGGGCAACATCTAAGCCCCAATACAGATGATGCAGAATTCTTTCCCAAGGCAGTCAGGCCCTTGAAGATATCACAGAAGGGAAATCTGAGCTTGGTTGATGTTTAGAGGTTGGACAACCCAACTGGAAGTGACTAGTCCTTCTTTTCATCTATCCATGAAACTTACAGCCACATTGACCTCTGGCTGGCCAACAACCTTGTGGCTGGGGCAGTTATGAATATTGCAATTGAGAGTATTATTATCTTTGATCACACCCCAATGAGTATATTGTTTATTGTGCCTGGTGAGCAATGTAAGTCACAGATGGAGGTATAATCCCCTCACTCTCTGAGACCCAGACTTTCAGAGCTAGATCAGGTCAGAATCAGAGCTGTTTTTTAAGAAGAATGTCAAAGGGGAAGTCTCCTCTGGAGCAGTATGGGAGGCATTCAAAGCCTTTGTAAGAGGAAGAATATTTGACTTTACCGCAGCTCGTGAGAAGGAAAGGACCTGAGGACTGGCTTTCCTTCAGTCTGAGCTGAAGAAAAAAGAGGATTAGTTCAAACTTCATCCCACCTCCTCCCATGCTCCCCATACCACCATTGTCAGTCTAAATTATGTGATTAGTACTCTGCTGCAGAGTCAAACCAAATGGCTCCTCCTGAGAGCAAAACAACCTTACTGGGAATCCAGAGAAACAAGAAGAGGAAGACTGAGCATACAGGCTTCAGAAGCAGAAGGTGGAATCCCAGATTCATGCCTTGTGGGGTACCCAAGGGACCATCATCTCCAGCACCAAAGCAATCAATGAGACCATGGCAAAATTCTACATAAAATTGTAACACCTTTGTGGGGCCCTCATTTCCCTGTCCTCACTCTTTATGGGAATTTCTGGTATCAACTGCCTTCCCCTCTCTACCCACAGTGGTGCATGATGAGCTTGACCTCCCCCTTTCAATAAAGGGATTACTCACGGCCTTTAAGTAGCTTGTAAAGGGAAGGCTCCAGGCAAAGTGGGTCTCATGACTGACCTTTACCAGATTATGCCTCATACAGTTACTCCCCACCTGTTGGCAGTGCTTAAAGAGGCCAGGGCAAATACCTTCTTCCCCTACCATGAAGGAGTCCCTCATCACCATCATTCCCAAGAAATCTAATAATCCTCTAGACTGCTCCAATTACTGCCTGATATCCCTCATTACCACTTATACTAAGATTCTGGCTAAGGCAATGGCTAATAGGCTTGAAAAAGTCCTCCCCCTTCTCATCCACTCCTTCCAAGCTGATTTTCACAAAGGTAAGGCAGGCACGGATAATAGTTATACTGTCCTGAACCTTAAATGGCAGGCCTTATGCGCTCACACACCCATGGCTGCAATAGCCATAGATTTTCAAAAGGCCTTTCACTCCATGGAATGGGGTTATCTCCAAGCAGTGCTAGAAGCCTACAGAGTGGGGCCTTATTTCAGAAGCTGGATCACGGCCTTATATAACTCTTCCACAATGGCAATTCTCACAATCAAAACCATCTTCCAGCCATTTGAGCTAAGTAGAGGGACACGCCAAGGGTGTCCTCTTTTGCCTTTCCTATTTCTCCTAGCCTGGACCCCCTCACCAGAAAACTGTTGCCCACAGATATCATCTCAGGGATTGAGGTTAACTCTAGTCCTTACCTGGTCAATGCGTATGCAGATTATCTGCTGCTCACAGTATCTCACCCCTAACAAGCTATACCAGACATAATGAGAATACTCAACTCCTTTGCCCCCTTATCTGGACTAACAGTGAACTGGGGTAAAACCACAGTCTCCACCCTAAATGAGTACTGTAGGCAAGTTGGACTAATGGCACCACTACATGGGCACCAAAAGGGTTCTCATATTTGGAAGTGCAGATTGCCAGCAAATGGATGGATGTAACTGAGGGGAATTACCTCCCAGTATTGATCTCCCTAGAATGTGAGATGATTAGGTGGCTCCAGATGCACCTAACTTTGAAAGGGAAAGAAAAGCAATCAGAATGTGAATGTTTGCCCTCCCAAAAATAGCCTACCTCTTCCAAAATATAACCCTGTGCATCCCAGATAAACTTCTTCTCAAACTCGACCAGAATGTTTCCTCCTTCTTATGGGAGGAGAAGCAACCTAGGGTCAGCAGAGCCAAGTTAAAGGGCCACTGGAAAAGAGGAGGTCTTAGGCTGCCCTGGTTTCAAGGGTATGTATGGGCTTATAGAATGTTTCAAGCCACTAAATGGCTGCTGAAACCCTTAGAAAATTCCCTGCAATGGGTGACATTGGAGCAAAACCTTGCCAAAGTATCCTGGCTTGGAGTGTTCCTGTGTGGAAAAGGGATCACAGGCCTTGAGAGATAACCCAATTATTCAGAAAACCATTTCCACCTGCAGTGCTTAACATCATGCATTGCCCCAAAGATATATGCTGTCCCTCCAGATGCTACTCCAATCTGTGATGCAACCCCTGTATAAGGGCCAGTGGATCCCCTATAGTTTGGAAGGAATGGGAACAAGCAAGGATCCATACAGTGGCTGACATCTTACTCTCAGACTCAGATGTCCTTCTATGCTTCCAGCAGTTGCAGGCCAAATTTGGCATCCTGAGGAAGGACTTCTGGAAGTTTCTCCAAATCCGAGGGGCAATCCCTAAAAAAAGCTTTCAGTGTCAATCACCCCCAAGTGGTCCTGGCTGCAACAGGCTCATAAGTCCAAGGCCTCTAAAGGTGTCAAAGAGAGAGTAGATGTCATCCTCAGGGATGCCCAACCTGACCCACTTCACAAATGCAGGAGTGACTGAAACAGGAACTGCAGCTGTCAGTTGAACAATCAGACTGGGACAACGATATTAGTGAGGCACATTCAGCTTATCTGGATGCTAAAAGTCAGTTAATACATTTAAAATCTTACACTGCTGGGATCACACTCTGAGTACATTATATTGTAGGGAGTCAATGCCTTACTCATATTGCTGAAGATGTGGTGCTGCCCAGGCTAGGCTTCTGCATGTGTTATGGGAATGTCCACCTATCAAGCGGTACTGGGAAGAGATGCTGCAGGAATTCTCCAACATCCTAAACAGTGGCTAAACAGTGTGACAAAGCAGTTGGAAAGGTTAACAGAATACTAGGGTGCATAGGGAGGGGAATAACAAGTAGAAGGAGGGAAGTGGTGGTACCATTGTACAGCTCTCTAGTAAGGCCTCATCTGGAGTACTGTGTTCAGTTCTGGAGGCCCCATCTCCAGAAAGACATAGACAAGATGGAGATGGTACAGAGGAGGGTGAGAAAAATAGTGTTCTGGATACAGCATAAGTCATATGAGGAGAGACTCAAAGCTCTCAATATGTGATCCCTGGAGGAAAGGAGTGGGGGGGCATTATAGAGGAAAAACAATAGTCCTCGCACTGCTCCAAGTAAGGCGGGGTGCAAAACCAAGCCTGCCACACCGTATTGAACAGTTCCAACAGAAACTGCACTCCAAAAAACTCATGCACAAGCAAAATTGCTGCAAAATGTCAATTTAATACCAAAACTGGTGTAACACACAGGAACAAAACGCAACAGCCTGAAGCCCATGGGCTTCAACCATTAGGTCTTCTTCAGGGGTTGGGCTCTGTATGTCACATCATTGTATCATTTAAATACACTTCAGTTATTGATGTCACAAAACATGTAATCAATCACATGAGAAATATATTCATATAAGGCAGATAAAATCTCAATACTTATAATTGTAGAATTAATATAACTGCTAAAAATGATGCAAGGGAAGTGAAAACAACTGTTACTGGTTTCTATCTTATATCTTAAATATAGAGAGGATATATATAGTACCTTAGGTCATAAAGCTATGCCAAACAAGACTACACACTTATTTTACAATTCAAAATGTTGTATAAAAATTAACTTATACATCTTTTAATATATTAAACTATTTGAATCAATATCCCAAGTAATGGTGTAATACCAAATAATTAATATATCACATATATCACCAGAATAAAGAAGTGTGTGTGTGGGGGGGGGAGGGTCCATTGTAAGAGGACGAAAACACAGAGTGACTATAGTGGAAAGGGAGGACATCTAAGACAAAAAATAGTATATATTTTTTAAGATTATATCTTTCAAGAAGTAGAGATTGTAACAATAAAGATTGCAAATAGATGCTATAAATAGAAAGGGGGATGAAAAGAAGAATATCAGGCTACAGACCCAAAAATTTCATACAAAAAAGGTTCACACAAAAAAGGGATGGAGGGAGCAAGTCAGATATGAAATACTGCAGGCAGACAGTCTGCACTCAGCAACACCTAGACATTGTGTGCGCCTAAAAGAAAAAAAAGGAAAAAGGGAGGTAACAATTATAACATGAATTAGTGTCAAATTTTTACAGTTATAACTATAAAATATTCATACAAGGATTTTCAAAGTTAGCTTTTATATTTGTGACAATTAGCGTAAACTAGAAAGAAGAGAAGCTACAGATAAGGTTTAATATCTTTCTCTGAATTCAAGCCTATTGGATGTAGGCTACCAAAGGAAAAAATTCAAAATGTTTCCCTTTGTTGTAATATGTTAACTCTGTCCCTACCATGTCTGCCTACTCTGAGTTGTTCGATACCCATAAATTAGAGGCATTTGTGATTGCCATCATGGTATTGTTTAAAGTGTTCTGCTTCTTGGCTTGAGGGATCCTTATTTTTAATGTCCCTTAGATGTTCCTGAATATGAACTTTCAATTGTCTTGTAGTCATGCCAACATACAATTTCGGGCATGAGCACCACAATAGATAAATCACAAATGAACTGACACAAGATATAAATTGTCTGATTTCAATTTTCTTAAGTAAGCCCATCATAGAAAAAGTTTTACCTTGCTTGCAGTGCTTACACACACTGCAAGTGCCACAATAGTAACACCCATTTGGATTCATGGGAATCCAGCTAAGGCTAGTTTGGGGTGGGGTGGGAGCACCCGTCTGTAAATTTACTTAAACTGGTTTGTCTTTTAAATTTCTACCTTTTTAAAAAGTGATCCTAGGTTTAAGTCCTGTTGATTCAGCAAGTGACTCATCACTCTTCAATATTGTCTAGTGTTTATGTAATATGTTGCCCACTTTGTCTGCAATAGGGGCAAATTATGTCTCAAATGTCACTGTGTTTTTTAGTGTACTGTCTTTCTGTTTGGGTGTTAGCAAGTTCTGCCTATCCACTACCCTGGCTGTGTGTAATTCTTTATCAAATACTTTCTGTGAATACCCCCACTCCAGAAATCTATTTGTGGGGTCCACAGATTGTGAATCAAGATCAGAGTCACATTTACAATTACATCTTAAACGTAGGTATTGTTCATAGGGAGCAAATCTTTTACATTTTTTGGATGCGAGCTGGTAGCATGTAGCAAATTGTTAGTTGATATTGATTTTCTATATCAACAGTTCTCAGACTTTGCCACAGTGAATCTCCACCAAGTCTTGGAAAAGATCTTGAGCCTCCCCCAAATATTGAAATAAATCATGGGCCTCACCATAAAAAATAGCGTACGTTGCACAGCACATCAGGAATAAAGTGAAACTGCTTTGAGTAGCTGGCTCTCATTTTATTCAGCTTGTTGTAACCCCCACTGTAACCCCCCTCCCCAGCCAAGCCTACTTACTCCACTATTTTGTCTCTCGAACCACTGTTACCTCTTGTTGAAATACCTTCATGGATCAGACTGTGTTCTCTGTTTACACTCTATCTGGAATAACCTTCCTACTCATCTCTGCCTCTCCCCTTCTAACACTGCTGTTTAGCAACTTCTAAGAGGTCATTTTACTCCCTCCTGCTCTTGCTTCTAGTACCACTCTACTTAACCCTTGTATTTGAGCTGTTTTTCCACCAGTCTAACTTGTCAATTGCTATCGCTCATTGTTTATTGTTTTCGTTTGCACTATTGTTCATTTTGTATTACTTGACTGCTTTGTAGTTACCCTTTGAATTGTATTTACTCACTAGTCTTAGGTTCACCTGAAATTAGGCTTTGTTTGTTTTATTTGTTTAAATTGGAAAGCCCATACTCTAAAGATCCATTTTCAAGGGCCGAGCAGTATACAAAAAATACACACAATAAAAACAATATCAAAATATAAACATCAGACATATTTCAAAATATTTACATTCACTCTCAGCAATTAAAAACCCATGAAGTTTCATTTTAAAAGTGTGAAGACGAACATCTAAACAATTGAAAATAGTCTGTAAAGAGTTAAAAAAGTAATGGAGGGAGTAAGGTAAAGCTTTCTGGAGCAAAGGAGTTTTCATTCGTGGAATGGTGAAACTAAGCTTGTTAACTGTTGAGTAGAGACTGTAATATTATAGTTTTTAAAGATTGCACTAACAGTAGTTAGTACCAGATTTAAGGTAACCTTTTTAGCTAAAAGTTCCAATTGGAATTTGTATCAATATTCCAATGGCAGCCATCCTCCCTGTTTTAGTAGGGTACAGTGATATGTCCTTGAAGGCAGCTGAGTAGAAAACCTGGCTATCTGATTTAATAGCACTCTAACATTGGATAATAACCCCTCCCCAATTGAAAAAAAGAATAATAAACCATAATCAAATACAGGTAGCAAAAAACTTTGAGCCAACTTCTTCCTGATGGATGGAATTAAAGAGGATTATGTCTATATAACGAGCCTAGTTTTTCATGGACCACTTTAATCATGTTGGTTATATGAGGCTAAATTATTCCCTCATCAGTGATGAGGCCCGGGTATTTAAATTTCCTTGGCTCAGTGTGCCCTTCCTGGTCACCAATTTGTAAATAAATACATACATTCACCTACTATTATCCTCTTTCAGATTGCCTCATTCCATAATGCAAAATATGTAAACCTCAAAATTTAAATACAGTACTTTTTCAAACTTGCTTAAGCCTCCCCAGGAAAAGGATGGGGCCTTCCCATGGAGGCTAGCCTCGCCATTTGAGAATCTATATGAAATGCTTGTTACACTATTTGTATTAACATCAGCTATTGGTGTAACATCCAAGAAATTAATATTAGTACTCTGAATATTGCTAGTGAATCTTAAATTAAGCTGATTGGTGTTAAGCTAATCATAAATTATACAGCTTCAGTGAATGTTCCCTTCCATACACACAAAATATCATCAATATCTTGTTGCCAATTCACTATTTTGTCAAGGTATTTGTTAGCCACAGAATCATAAATACTTTTTTCTTCCCAAAGCCCAAGAAAGACATGGGTGGATGAGACCACCATAGCTTCCACCATTGCCATGCCACACATCTGAATGTAAAATTTGTCATCAAAAGAAAAATAATTGTGTGTTAATACAAACTTCAGGCCGTCAATGATCAATTCTATGGGGATACCTTCTTTTAAGGTATCCTCAGACAGATAATGCCTGGCAGCTTATATCCCATCCTCATGTTGAATGGACATACATAATGCCTCAACATCAATACTTTGCCACAAAAACTCAGGTTCCCAGTACATGGTTTCTATCCTCTGCAGTAGGTGCATGGTGTCCCTAGTGTAGGATTTAAGGGACATCACACTCCACTGCAGAAAAAATCTATAAATGTGCACAGATTACACATAAGTGATCCCACCTCTGACACAATAAGATGTCCCCGGGAATGTTCAGTGTTTTTATTCACCTTGGGTAATAGATAAAACACTGGGGTAATGGGTGATTTTGGTCAGAGGTATTAAAATGTTGTTTCTGTAATGGACCCAGCTCTTTTTGCAATCTCTAACAGTTCAAATAACTCTTGTTTGAACCTAGGAAGTGGATTATAAGGGAGGGGATTATAATAATTATCATCATTAAGTAGTAGCAATGCCTTATTTCTATAAAAAAACTTTTAACATGATGACTATATCACCCCTTTTTCTGACTGCTTGATAATAATATCATTATTGTCCTGCATTTCTTTGTTTGTTGTTCGCTGTTTGAGAGATTGAATGTGACAGCGCAATTCTCATTCATAAGGGCCTCAATTTCCTTCCACACAACTTTTTTGTAACTAACAACACAGAGTTATATGAATTGGAATAAAAGTCAGATTTAGGATGAAAAAGCGACTTACGTTCTTGAAAGAACAAAGATTTTGCTTGTTGGTAAGATACAGTACAATCACCCAAGTCACCTCTTGTTGTTTCATACCAAAATGTTTCTAATGCAGAAAAATTGTCAAAAGCTAAACTTGTCCAGCCTTCTTGTAAAGCATCCATTGTGTCAGATTCAAAATTAAAAGTTTCTAATTCAGTAGTAGAAGAAATGAATCCACTCAAAATGTCACCACCATGTGTAGGTTGCTGCAACGCGATATTGGTCTCGCCATCCATGTCTCTGTTTTTAGTAAAGTAAAATTTATTTTTAAGCGCTTTTCAAAAAACCAAAGCACTGTACAGATAGACAACATTTAAAATAACAAACATTAAAACAATAATAAAATCATTCACCATAAGCTTTTAAAAATAAGAATGTTTTTAACTCTTTTTTTTTATAATTCAAATTTTATTAACAGATTTTCACAATACAGGGGACAGAAAGATACAACATACTCTGCATATATTCAAACTGTTACATGAGCTGTCCCCATCCCCCTTCTCCCCACCCCGTACAGCAGCAGAGTCGATACAGTAATGTAAAAATCAATACAATATAGTGTCATAAATTAAAATTCACTGTTACAGTAACTCATATACCTGATCTGGTCATGATTAGCATGTGAAGGTGATTCCAAGTATTCTTGTACCACTGCAACTTATTGTGGAGGCTTGCTATCACTTTCTCTGTATGAAGGTTAGCAAGGATTTCATTAACCCATTCCTGATATGATGGACTTACCGCGTCCTTCCAATGCCGAAGTATAATTTTTTTAACAGATAATGCAAACATGGAAATATGAAATCTCCTGATTTTAACTTTGATAGAGGATAGATCTCCCAACAAACATATGTCTGGGGAGAAGTAGTCTTGCAAATTCAGAATAGGATCTAGTTTAGTCTGTATAGCCACCCACAAAGACCTTATTTTGGGGCATGACCAAAAGATGTGAAGAAGTGTGCCATCCTCCTGGAATCCTCTGGTACAAGCCCCGGATCTTATAAGGCCCCATTTCCTCAACTTAACAGGGTATAATACATATTGTGCATAATGTGGTATTGCATAAGTCGCAGTCTGTCCTGAGAGACGTATTTATGACTGAACTTCCATAATACTGACCAGTTAGGAGTGTATTGGGGAAAGAAAGAAACCCAGAGCTTAGTGGGGCCTTCAGGTCTCCCAAATTTCCAATAAAATAGAGCTCAGTATGTTTTGGAAATAACATCTGGTGACCCCATCAGGGAGGACAGCTCGGGTACAAATAGGAAGGCAAGTGGGTGAGGAAAGGTATTACTAAATACTGTAGCAAGCAGGTGTTTTAATTGGACCATCTTGAAGTAATGAGCTAGTGGGATGTCAAATTTACGGATTATATTAGAAACTGAGAGCCATTCCCCTTCATCATCCAGAAGAGTAGAGATTATCCCATCCCCAACTTGGGGCAACCATGTGAGAGAAATCATACTTTTACTTATTGTGAAAGATGGGGAGTTCCAGATGGACTGAGACAAGTCCAAATGTGGGGAATACCACAGAAATGAACAAAGCTGCACATGAACTCTTAGGGACATTCGGAGGATGGGACAGCTACAGGTGTATGGAAGAGACACAATTTTAACATAGTCAAGGGGTCAATGTTCTCGGACTGGATAAAGTCTAACTCAATTTTGAGCCAGACCGGTCTTAGGTGTTCCAGACCTGGACTCACCCAGCGCATATATTTTGCAATATGGCTAGCCCAGTAATAAATTGCCAGATGGGGGATCCGTAGTCCTCCATCCATTTTCTGAGCAGCCAGCTTATTGTATGCAAACCTGGATTGCTTATTGGACCAAATGAAGTTGGTGAAAATTCTGTGCATTTTCTGAAACCATGCTAAAGGAATGAAGGAATTAAGAAGCGAGAGGGGATAAAACAAGCGAGGAAAAACATTCATTTTAATTATATTGATGTGACCCCAGAGAGAGACAGGAAGCTTAGACCATCTATTGAGGTTCTGAACTATCACTTGGGAAAGGGGTTCCAAGTTCTCTTTGAACCAGGAAGAGGGGTTACACGTCAAATTGATACCCAGATATCTGAGAACACAAGGAGACCAACCGAGACCAAAAGGGGACACATCGCTTTTGAAAACCTTATGGTTAAGAGGGAAATGGAGGATTTATTGATGTTCAGTTTATAATTTAAGAAAGTACTGAACTTGGCTATGTCTCCTAACATAATGGGGATAGATGTTGTTGGGTGCAAAATATGGAGGAGGAGAAGAAGATCATCAGCATAAGCCGTGATCTTCACCACATTATTCCCTATTGGGTTACCTCGTATCTCCGGATTATTGAGGATATTTCGGATAAGGGGCTCTAAATATAAATTAAATAAAAGAGAGGAGAGGGGACAACCCTGCCTGGTACCGGAAAATAAAAGAAAAGGTTTGGAGAATGCTCCATTGCTGGACACTCTGGCAGAGGGAGTTCGATATAAGGCCCAAATCCAATCTATAAACATGACAAGAAAACCAAATACTTTTAGAACCTGAAACAGGAAATTCCAGTTGACTCGATCAAATGCCTTCTCGGCATCCAGGGAGACCAGTCCCGCAGGAAAGGCGGCATCCCTGGACACCAAGACGACATGTGACAGAGTATGCAAATGGTCAGCTGATGAGCGCCCTTTCATGAATCCCACCTGGGACATACTAATCAGGTCCAGGAGGACCCAAGTTATTCTATCGGCCAGTATCTTCAAGAGAATTTTAACATCTTGATTCAGTAAAGAGATTGGCCTGTAGCTTTGCACTAGCTCTGGGTCTTTATCAGGTTTAGGGAGGAGAACGATCAGGGCTTCAAATGAATGTGTGTCTGCTCTTGTACCAGAAAGAATGTGACAATACAACCAGTGAAGAACCGGTAATAGTTGTGTTGGAAAAGTTTTATAGAATAAAGCGGAAAAAACATCTGGTCCCAGGACCTTGTCTGAGGGCAAAGCCCCGATGACCTCTGATATTTCCTCCAGAGATATTGGGGAAGATAGGAACTTCCTCTGTAGCTCAGATAAAGAGGGTAAAGAAGAATCCTTCAGGTATGCCTTGAGCGCTTCTAAGGAAGGAGGACTATCAATGTCCCTATATAAATGCTCATAGTACGAGGCAAATTCCTGCACAACCTCAGAAGGGGACACCCTCAGGGATCCATCTGCCGGGGCCCTGATAAGAGGTATAAACCTAGCAGATTCCTGCTGTTTCAACCTTAAAGCAAGCAAGCGACCTGCTTTTCCCCCTGATCGGTGTAGCTGTCTTTAGTGCAAATGATAGATAACTCTGCTTTTTCCCTCAGCAAATCTAAATATTTGTCTTTAGCTACCGAGAGCCTCCTCATGTCCTCTTCTGAGGTATTAGAGGATAAGTTGGTTTCCAGAGACCTAATTAAAGATAATGAGGCTAATAAATCAGCCTCTTGAACCCTTTTCCTCTTTGTGGCTAGGCTAATAATAATCCCTCTCATGTAGGCCTTGAAAGCACCCCACAACATATCAGGTGCTATATTCTCTGAGGAGTTGATAGAAAAGAAGAAATCGATCTGCTCTTTTATTAGGTTACAATATTTAATATCTTTCAATAATTGTTCATTTAATTTCCATCATGTTTCTTTTTTGGGGTATGTTAAGGAAAGCCAGGTTACAAGTCACCAGGGAGTGATCTGACACTGGACCTGGCTGAATCGAGGAGGTTAAGACCCCCAGTAAGAGGACCTGAGAGATAAAAAGATAGTCGATGCGAGACTGGGTTCTGTGCACAGGCGAGTTGAAGGTATACTCCCTGTCCTTGGGATGTAATACACGCCACACATCACACAGCCCGCACCGATCCAGAAAATCCTTGAGGGCCCTCTGCCCCGGAGACAAACTCCTCGATCCACTACCAGACCTATCCACTTCAGGACCCAGAACCAGATTAAAGTTTCTGTCCATAATTATACCAATGGGAAGCATGGGGAGGAGTATAAAAATAAGCTTCATAAAGAAGCCTGGGTCGTCTGCATTTGGCCCATATATGCTACTAAGTAAAATTGGCATGGACCAAAGATTCCCCTGGACCAGGACATATCTACCATCTGGGTCCCTGAGAACTTGTTTAGAGATAAAGGGAATACTTCTATTGACCAGAATCATAACCCCACAACTGTTAGTGGACCCCGAGGCAGTAAATACCTGCCCAATCTGCTGCCTCCTAAGTTGCAGAGATTCGCTTTCAAGTAAATGAGATTCTTGCAAGAATGTAATCTGAGAAGACAATAAGCTTAAATGTTTCAACACTTGATATTGTTTAACTCTTTTCCTTATCCCCTTCACATTCCATGTAGCCAGATTTCTACTACTGGCCATCTAAGTAAGAAAGAGTGGGTCTCTTATGTAGCATTCAGAAATTGTAACAATCAGAATTAAGTGTCCAGAGCCCATGTTTCCTGCTGCATCTCCCTCCCAACCCAACAACAACCTCCCTCCCTTCAATCTCCCACAAACCCCCCCAAAATATCCCACTCCCGCCCAGCAAACAAGCAGAATGAAAGACATGAACACAACATCACCCCCCACCCCAGCTGTCACAAGCAACGTTCAGCACAATACCGTTTTTCCTTCTCCTCCTCTAACCTCCCAAACATGTGCCCAAAAACCCTACCCTAATATGCAAACCTTCTTATTAGAACAATAATCTTTGATATCTGTGCATAGATAATAATAGTGTAGATAATAACACACAACCGTTAGATTCCTGAAATCGAGAAAAGAGGAGAGCAAAAACGAGAAAGGGAAGAGAGAGCATCCCCCACTTGAGAGCAATCCAGGGGAACCGAATACCTGAAAGAGAAAACAGAAGTGTAATGCATGACAGCAGAAATCGCTATCGTAGCTACTGCTACCAGCAACAATGGAACCTTTTCCACTGTCCCTTGTTAGCAGTAAAACTAGATGCCCCCAAGTAAAGGATCTCTGCATGTTCCCCAGCTCCCAGTATTAAATTCGATCAGGGAAAGTAGGTCCCCGAAATAAGTAATGAAGTTGATCCACCGAGTAAACTGCAAGAGCACCCTCTAATGGTATAAACTCAGAAACCAAATGAAGTTAATACTAAGAGGTCACTCTCCTGGCTTTTGTCATTAACAGACAGGAACATCAGATCTGAGGGCATTCATTCTAATAATTAAACAATGGGAGATACGTTGGTGCCCCTGCAAAAAATCAGGAAAACATGTTCCAAGTGAAAAAAGGATCTTCCTCCCAGACAAGACTCAACCCCCTTGGAACAAACTCCTGGAATATAGAATTGCCCCATAACATTGAGCACTGAAATGAGAAATAAGAGAAAATAAAATCCCGATGAGAATAGTCCCCTCCGCCGTAGCATTTAGGAACACTCAACATCAGACAGTTATTCTTTCTCTATTTTGGATAGTGTCTCGAGAAAAACTTCTCCCTTCCATTGCTGGATAGGCTGAGACCAAGCAAACAGGTCAGGTGTCCCAAAACAGATCAGGCAAGGCAGCCTTGAGTCCAATAAGAGCAGCTTCAGGATCCTCGTATGTTGACCAGGTACCAGCCACCAATACCTGCAATCTAGCTGGGTAACCCATTTTAAAGTGAAGGCCTGCTGCTATGATCTTTGATACAATAGGGTGAAATGCAATACATTTTGCTCTGAATGACCCCGGTAAATCTTGAGCGACTCTGAGCCTGGCATTTTCCCATTTAACTTCTTGCAGCTCTCTCACTTTTGCCAAAAGGTGTTGTTACTCCAAGTAATTTAGAAAGTGAAATATAATGGTACGTGTCATTGCTCCTGGGGAAGGTTTGGGTCGCAAGGACCTATGCGCTCTTTCTATGGTGTACTTGGCCCCCTAAAGGAGAGGGACCAGCGATCTTTTCCACCAGTTTCTGCACAAATACGACTGTATTCTGGCCTTCCACTCCTTCTGGGAGGCCCAAAATAACTATATTATTCCAACAGCTGTGGCCCTCTAAATCTTCTAGCTTGGCTTCCAAATGAGAAAGCTTCTGCCGCATAGCTATGAGACTGGGGTCAGTTTTTTCTACTTGCTTCTCAAGAGAGGAGATTCGGGCTGCATTATCAGAAGTTTTCATTGAGACCTCTTCAAGCTTTTTGGAGAGGGATTTGATTTCAGCTGAGATTTCTTTACTTCTTCACGGAAGGGTTTAAACTCTTCCAAAAATCTACTCAATGTTAGTGGTTCTTGTTTGGAAATCAAGTTTAAAGGCTCTGGCTTATCCACTGTACTCGAGACGCTTGATTTTTTCGTGGCCTTCTCGGGAGTGACCGGTGGGGTGTGCTTCTGCAGAGCTTTCTTCATATAAACCTCCATAGTCGAAGAAAACAAGCTAGCAGGAGCACAGGGTGCTAAGAAGGTGGCAATAAACAACCTTTCCGGGATTTAGGCAGATATAATAGCCAAAGATAGCAAGATTTTACAGTTAGGAGGCTGGAGCTATGCAGAGGAGCTTCTACCTGGTACCCTGCATCACATGATCCACCCTTTAACTCTGTTTTAAAGCTCTTGACAGTCAGGAAGCCTCATATCCGATGAGGTAGAGAATTCCACAGGGCAGGGGCAGCTTAAGAGAATGCATGTGCCCCAGATGTCTTCAAATGAACCATGGGAATCTCTAGTAATCCCTTAGTGATCCTTAAGATTCAACTTGCAAAAACATTTCCACACATCAATAAAAATGTTAAATTTATTAGGTTTGGATGTTGGGACAAAAGACAGACCATGACTTTATTTGCCACTCAGTGTGCACTTCAAACTTTCTGGTTCGTCAGTTCTTATTTCTTCCACCTCTGTGTCCTCTGTGGTTCCTTTTCTGTTTTTTATTGCATTTTTGCATTTTTCTTTCGCCTTGGTCCCTGGTGCACGTTGAGAAAAAGACACCGTTTTATTTATGGGAGTCTGACCTTCACTATCAGCACTATCACTAGAAATGTTAATTGCCTCCATGTTTGATGTACCTGATGTACTTGGCTCTGTGGTAAGGGTTATGTGTTTATTGGTTTGTTTATTAGAGTCAATTTGTTTCTTAGATGGCTGTTTGGAGAATTTTCATGTTCTCGAGTGTCCACGAGAATCAGATCTCCTTCCTGCAAACCTGCTTCAATTATAAATATGCCCTTCCTTGAAATCAGCTCTATCTCTCTCAATCTTGATCTGCTTGCATGAAATTAATTCAGATTCATGCTTATCCAATTTCACTTTACGCTTTTTATCTAATTTTCCAAATTAAGCGTGTCCGATTAATCTTTTGAAGCTAGTTTTCATCCATTCTATTTGTTGTGTAGTTTGCGCATGCTTTAGCAGTTGCAGGAAGATTTTACTACAAGCTGCTGCAGCCACTTCCCATTCCTTCTTGTGTACCAGATTATCAAGACCACCTGAAGGTAACACTATAATTCTTAGTCCACTTGGGCCAGATTCTCTTCTAATTAATTTTCCAAAATTTGAATGCTGTATGTCAAAATAAGTTCATTAAACAGCAACCTTTCTAGTTTATGAAACAGTGTATATAATTCACCTACCGCTGTTTGTTTTACAGTATGTTCAACACCCAGTTAGGCCTTTAGGTTACATTTACATTGTTGTAGATCTTCTGTGACCATATAACAAACCATAGGAGAATCGCAAGTCACTTGCTCATTTTCACCATTCATTCTGTGAGCTTATGTGTAGTTTTTTCCTCCAGGAAAAAGAGGTAGTGCCTCAGAAAGACAAGCATGATGTTTCACCTATAAGCCACAGCCAGAGTAGTGGCTGCTCAGGTGCACAAGTAAAGGCAATGGTAACTGGAAAAACAACAGTCGTCATGCTGTTCCAAGTAAGGTGGAAGCTGCACCTCAAAATTGCTGCAAATTGTCAATTTAGTATCAAAACTGTTGCAACACATAGGCACAAAACACCTCATCCAATAGCCCCTGCACTTCAACTGTTAGGTTTTCCTCATGGGGCAGGCTCTGTACATCACATCATTGTATCATTTAAAAATATTTAAATTAGTGATGTCACAAAATGCTATCATGTTACCAATTGTAAACGTCACTCTGATTTCGATTCACAATCTGTGCACCTTACAAATAGATTTCTGGAGCAGTGGTATTCACAGTAGGTACTTGATAAAGCACTACAAAGAGCCAGGGTAGTGGACAGGCAGAACTTGCTAATACCCAAACAGAAAAACGGTACACCAAAATACACAGTGACATTTGTGACATAATTTTCCCCTGTTGCAGACAAAATGGGCAACATATTACATAAACACAGGACAATATTGAAGAGTGAATAGTCAGTTGCTGAAACAATAGGACTTTAACCTAGGATCACTTTAAAAAAAGGTAGGAATCTGAAAGGCAAACTAATTTCAAATGAATTTACAGACAGGTGCTCTCTCTCTCCCCCCCCCCCACCTAGCCTTCTCTGGCTTCCCGTGAAACCGAATGGATGTTACTACTGCAGCAGTTGCAGTGTGTGTAAGCACTGCAAGCAAGGTAAAACTTTTAATTATGGGCTTACTTAAGGAAATTGAAATCAGACAATTTATATCTTGTGTTAGTTCATTTGTAGTTTATCTATTGTGGTGCTCATGGCCGAAATTGTATGTTGGCATGACTACAAGACAATTGAAAGTTCGGATTCAGGAACATCTAAGGGACATTAAAAATAAGGATCCCTCAAGCCCAGTAGCAGAACACTTTAAACAATACCATGATGGCAATCACAAATGCCTTCAATTTATGGGTATCAAACAAGTCAGAGTAGGCAGACGTGGTGGGGACAAAGTTAACAAACTACAACAAAGAGAAACATTTTGTTTTTTTCCACTTAGCATCCTACATCCAATAGGCTTGATTTCAGAGATAGATTTTAAACTCTATCTGTAGCTGCCCTTCTTTCTAGTTTATGCTAATTGTCACAAATATAAAAACTAACTTTGAAAGTCCTTTTATGACTATTTTATAGTTATAACTATAACTATTTGACACTGATTCAGGTTTTAATTGTTACCTCATTTTTTTCCTTTTAGGCGCACACAATGTCTAGGTGTTGGTGAGTGCAGGCTGCCTGCCTGCAGTATTTCATATTTGACTTGCTCCCTCTACCCCCTTTATGTGTGCAGCTTTTTGGTCTGTAGCATGATATTCTTGTATTCACCCCCCTTTCTATTTAAAACACCTATTTGTGATTGTTATTGTTACAATCTCTACTTCTTGAAAGATCTAATCTTAAATAATGTATACTATTTTTGTCTTAAATGTCCTCCCTTTCCACTGCTGTCACTCTGTGTTTTGGTCCCCTTAAAATGGAACCCCCCCACTCCCACCCACCTCTTTACTCTGGTGATATATGTGATATATGAAGTATTTGGTATTACACCACTACTTGGCATATTGATTCAGATAGTTAAATACTGTATATTACAAGATGTATAAATTAATTGTTACACAATTTTTGAATTGTAAAATAAGTGTGTATTCTTGTTTGTCATCGCTTTATGACCTAAGGTACTAGATGTATCTTCTCTGTATTTGAGATAAAAGATAGAAACTGGACATTTTCTTTTTAATGTGACCAGTGACAGTTTTTGTCACTTCCCTTGTATAATTTTTTGCATTTATAGGCAGCTGCATTAATTCTTCAGTTATACATATTGCAATTTTAATCCACCTTATATAAACATATTTCTCATGTGATTGGTAACATGTTTTGTGACATCACTAACTGAAGTGTATTTAAATGATACAATGATGTGATATGCATAGCCTGCCCCCTGAGGAAGACCTAACAGTTGAAGTGCAGGGGTTTCAGGATGAGGTGCCTTTATGTTACACCAGTTTTGGTATTAGAGTGACATTTTGCAGCTATTTTGCTTGTGCGTGAGTTTTTTAGAGTGCTGCTTCTGTTGGAATGGGTCATGATAGAGACCTACAAGTATCTGAATGGGATCAATAGGGTACCAGAGGGGATCAAGGGGGAAAACTTGTGGGAACTTAGTGATAACTTGAGGAAGTTCTACTTCACTGAAAGGGTGATGGAGAGATGGAACAGTCTTGCCCAGGAAGTATTAGGGGTGGCCATGGCTCAGGATTCAAGAATGAGTGGTATAGGCACATGGGAATTATCAAGCTAGGGAGAGAGGGGTGGAACTTGTCGTTCCATCTAGGGTACCTTAAGCATTAGAAAGAGGGAGAGAGCAGACTGGATGGACCACACGGCCCTTATCTGCTGACAACATCTATGCATCTATGTATCCTGCAAAGAACAATTCCTCCTCACCCATCCTTAATGTTCTTCAGGGAGACCTCCCATATTCAGGCTACAACCCCTAAATCAAAATATTGACTCCTGCACACCATTATGGAGGCCAAGAGAGCCAAACTCATGAAATGAAGGCACCAACCCCAGCCTCTATTCTTTTCTGGCACATTACGCTAGCCAGAGTGGCCACATTTGAGAGGCTCTCATACAATGCCCAGGGAAAATCTCACATTTTCTGGATAAAATTGGCTCCTTTTTTCCAGTCTCACCAACGTTCCATACCCAGGCCACCCCCAGCTAATCCACTTCCTGTATGAGGCCCCACTTAGCAGCCCTATGAATTGGGTCAGTGGATGCATCCCTCATTTCTGCTTATTGCTCAACAGGTCTCCCCTCCTCATAGCTTAATCCCCACCATCTGCTGATCTTTATCTTGATGGTGTTACCCTCAGACAAGACAAATTGATCCCCCTGCCTTACTTAGTCCACCCACACTGCTCACTAGTGATGTTTGGATAGTGACTTTGTGGATCCAATTGTGATCCTTCGGATAGTAGTAGTATCCGACCTGGAATCTGACCAAGTCGGAAGTCGTATCCCAGGTCAGATCCTGTACTATCCAACGTCAGATCCAAAGATCCAAAGTCATATCCAGGAATCAGTGGTAGGATCCAGTGATCTGACCATGGATCCAGGGAATCTGACCTGGATCTGGGATGGTTGGATCCATGGTCGGATAGTGATAGAATCTGACCAGATCCACTATCCAGCAAAATGACTGGTATCCTGCAGTATCCTAATTGATAGGGTACTATCTGAGCAAGATTACTGCTCAGTTATTTGATTTGGGGTACCAAGTATGTCTTTACCCTTTTGATTTCAGTTCTTTCCTCATTGTGAATATTAGGTGCTTGTGATGTTCACACTAATAATACTCCTCCTAGTTTTATGCTTATGGGAGCTTTTTCACACTGGTACATTCAATATGTACAAACTATGTACCATGGCAATTGCCTTAACTGTAAGTTTCAATTCCCATTTGTTTTTGCAAATGTTGATATGGAGTGTACCTTGATTCTACCTGCAATGGTTTTACTTGGTGTTTGTAAAAAAATAAAACATCAATAAAATCTTTCATGATAAAAAAAGAACATTTTTGCTTCACTACTAATGAAATACCTTTATAAACATGACCTGCTGTCCCCAGTGCAACATGTTTTTTGGAGGGGCATAGCAACTCTAGTGCCCTTGTTAAGGTCACCACAGAGATTAAAGGATGCAATATAGTGCAGTGGTTTAAGGCTCTGATCTGCAAACCTGGAGACCTGGATTTGAATCCCACAGCCTTCCACTTGCATACTGTGTGACCCTGAGCAAGTCACTTAACTTATTTGTGCTGCAAGGTCACACCTGTAAACAAGCTTTCAGCTTAGTGTGTCTCTCTTGGTTAAAAAAAAGAAAGATAAAGGTGTTAGGGATCAGAGTAAATTACCTGGAGCAAACTTTGTAAATCTCTCCAAAGCTTTTGATTTCATGAACCAAAAGCTTCTGTGTACTAAACTGCACCCCTTTGGATTGTCTTATCACACTTTGGCTTGGTTTACCAACTACAGGATCTATGGGGTAGATAGCAAATGGTCAAGTACATTCGGAGGTTCTCAAAGCCGACTCCTGTTAAAGTTGCTGTCCCTCAGGGTTCCATTCTGGGTCCCATCTTATTTTCTTTGTTTATAAATGATCTCCCATGGGTGCCTTTTTACTGCAGCTGCACCCTTTATGTAGATTACTTGGAGCTTTCAGCCAGCTCCCAGGATATCTTGGTCATTAACCCATACCATACTGGTGATTTCCACCAAATTCAGTACTGGTTATGTATGAATAGGTTTGCTATTAACCTAAAGGAAATGGTAATTATGACCTTCAGCTCCCTGCCAAAAATAAGGTCCTGTGTCCTGAACCCATGGTTGTGACTAGTGTGGCTGGTTCTTCCCTTACTACTGCCTACTCCTTTATGTATCTTGGAGTTACCCTTGACTCCCAGTTGGATTTCTCTCTGCATCTCCCTGCACATTTCCAGTCTGTGCAGGGCAAGTAACAGTGTGCTTGTCATGGCTTCCAGAGCTAAACACTTCCTCACACCTGCAGCACACCTAATCCTTTCTAAGGGAGTGCTCTTACTTCCCCTAAAATATGGGCTTCTTACTTTCACCCATGTTATTAAATCCTTCTTGTCTAAGAAGGATGTAGTTTGTAATAACATCTGTTGTTTTGCTCTCTCAGTAGCCAGCCTTATGCACCACTGTGTTCTTTATAACCTTGGTTGTCTTTCCCCTGCAAATAGTTAAGTATTTGTCCTGGTCATTTTGTTGACAACGTGCTTAGAGATGCTACCCCACCTACCCTGGCTGAGCTACTATGGATTACCCCCCCCCCCAGATCTAAGGGCATGTCCCTGCATGCTCTACCAAAACTGGTACAACTATGGGAGACTAGACCAATGCTGCTTGTTTGCCAAGGCTTTGGAACTCCTTCCCACAATCTTTTCATAGTGCCTTCCTTCAATACCTCTTGAGAAGGTTTATTGTGAAATTACCTATGAGAAAACTCAGGCTGCAGTTGTGTTTTTTTCCCTCTTTTATTTATTGTTGGTGGTGCATAGTATTTCCCTGGCCTGCATTATGTGCTTCAGCCATGCTCATTGTGCTATATGCATCTACTTAAGGAGGTGCTGACACCACAAAGAAAAGTTTGAAAAACACTGTAATTAAGCACAGTTCCGCTTTGATTCCATATACATTCTATAGATTTCTCCTCCCTATTATTTATTACTGAGGAAATCTACATGAATACATGATCTTTACCCTTAGAGTTCATCTGCTTCTACAGTTCACTCCGTACTTCAAGTTATAATTCTCTGTTGTTACATCACAATCTGTTGCCATGGTAGTAACTGTTACATCACAAGCAGTGCATTATGACCTCAGGTAGGGAGAAAGAAACAGGAATGGATGAACTCTTCAGGAGCAAAGATCTTGCTTTCATGCAAATTACCTCAGTAATAAATATATATATTTTTATTTATTTTTTCATATTTTTTTTTTAACAAGGAGATGACTGGGCACAACCCTTTTTTCAGTCATGCCTGATGATAAAACAGGTCACAACACTGAAACATGTACTGAACACTCAGCAGTCTTAAAAAAAATTAAACATGAACATTCTAACAATCATTACAATTACATAAATTATAAGTAAGATAGTGAACATTCAGGAAATGTTTAAAATGTTTTACATTATTTGCAGTTTTAGGTAATGCTGACAAACTGTTTAACAGTGTAGGAGCAAACCAGGTAAAGGAACGATGGCTTGAAATCAGTCTGGTAAAGTTGGATAAAAAGGAGAATCCCTTTTTCAGACTTGTTGAAAATGGACCTATGTATTTCATAAGCTGCTTTGAAAGACATTGGGGTAAGGAGTTTTGATATATAGTGAAAGCAAAAGTAGCTACAATTTGTTCTATTGCTGGATGTGGTGGCAGAAGGTTCATCTTCTCATTCAACAAACAATGATGGGTCCTTATCGGCACGCTCAGACCAAATCAGTCAGAAAATGCAGTTGAAAATTAGTTGGTACTTTTTGATAAATGAGTTTCCATAACTGATAAACAAGACTGCTCCGTAGTCCAAAATTGGTAGTTTTACTTGTTTAGCTATAACCATACGGGCCTCATCAGTTAAAGCTTTAATATTCCTATAAAGGAAACCCAACTTCTGATGAATTTTATTTCCTATTATATCCAAATGGTTTATTAAACTTAATGTAGGGTCCAAATGGACACCTAAATATTTAAATAACAGCACCCTTGTAATTTCCTCTCTGTTACTGCCCTGGATAGATAGGTCTTCCTCAGCCTGGGACAACCTCTGCGATGTCCCAAACAGCATCACATTACTTTTCTTCTTGTTCAATTCCAATTTATTCTGAATCAACCACTTTGCCAATTTGTTGTAGTCTTCCTGCAATACTCTCTGTATGTTTTTGATTGATTGGCCTGAGCTGAAGAAGACTGTATCATCAGCATATAAAATTCATTCTGTCTGCGTGAGTTCCCCAGGAAAGTCATTCACAAAGACAGAAAATAGTAAGGATCCCAGGACTGATCCCTGGAGAACACCTGGCCTTGTTTGCAGTGGTTTGGCTAAGAAACACCCAGTCCTTACCTTCTGTACTCTTGCATTTAGATAACACTTAAGCCAGTTTAAATTAGTCCCTGTAATTCCATAAAGGTAAAGTTTCTGTATAAGTATTTCACGATTAACTAGATTGAAGGCCCTGGCCAGGTCAACAAACACCACACCTGTCATCAAACCCCTATCACAAGCATCATGAATGGTGCTCATTAACCCAACCAGAGCCATCGCTGTACTACAACCCCATCTGAATCCATGCTGTTGCTCAGCCAATAACCTTTTACAGTATATCAAAGTAGGACACTAACTGCTTAAAAACACAGCTTTCCAAATATTGGCAGCAGTGAAATCGACCTATAATTTGTGACATTTGTCCTGTCCCCCAATTTAAAAAATGGAACAACTATAGATTCTTTCCAAATGGAGGGCACAATTCCCATTGTAATAGAAAAATTAAGCAAAAATGTCAAAGGGCCTGAAATTTCTACTGCTGCCAGTTTCAATATGTTAGGAAACAACAAATTTGGACCACTACCATTTCTTACATCAGGTGTCTATAGCAGAGTTAACATGTCTTCCTCAAGAATGGGGGCAAAATGCAAACCATACCATGCAAATCCTTAACGCTAGATTTATTTACATTATTGTATTTTGTGTTTGCATCTCTCTGTTTGATTTACTAGAAGCATAGAAACATAGAAGTTGACAGCAGAAGGAGACCACTAGGTCCATCTAGTCTGCTCATTTGTTTTAGACCTATTTCGAGAATTAATTTACATAATTTACTATTTCTTTCTCTCCTGTCATTATTAACTCCCCATTTGCCAAACTGCTTATCCTGGATCTCTCCCTTGGACTACAGATATTCTTAAATGAGGACCAAAATAACTGAAGATTTTTCAAATTTCTAATCTGTTGATGCTGGTAATACTTTGACTTGGTCTGTTTTAACTCTTTCTTAATTAAATTTTGCTTTTGTTTATACTCGATTAAATGTTTAGAATCCCTAGTTTTTATATATATCTTCCTCACCCTGTCTCTCAGTTTTATCAATTGCCGCAGATCCTTCTTAGGCCAAGGCAAGTAAGTCCCCTTAACTCTCTGTTTTATCATTGGGGTATTTGCTTCAGTAAGTGTAAGTAGCATTCTTGCTAACCATACAGCTGCTTTATCTGGATGGTCAGATTGTTCTATTTGTTTCATATCAATTTTGCCAAGTCTTGTTTAAACTATCTACTGCCAGCTTTCCTAGGCTTTTTCTCTCAATTAGTTTTGGGGGACTTTTATCTTTTTTTAAATTGTCTTAAACAAAATAAAGAGCAATGGTTTGATATTGAATCAGACAGTATTTCCCATTGCAATATGTTTTCAGATCTATTTGTAACCAGCCTATCTAATGTAGTATGGTTCCCTGTCTTATAGTTGAAATGTGTAGGGCCAGTCACTAACTCTTACAATCCATAAGAAGCCAGTCTTTCCTCATATTTCAACATTACCATATATGTGGAGAAATACAGAACTAATGTGAAATATAAACCAGACTGTGTCTAAATATTATGATTTGTTAAAGTTCTCCTGAAGGTGTCAGCTGGTCTCTAATGCACTGTACTATTTAAAATATTGTTATTGTATCTAAACTAATTTGGTTTTAATTTTTCTATGCTTATGGGTTATTTTTATTTTGCATTATACTTTGTCTTACTTCTTTAATTTGTACATGTGTTGTTTCTGGTTGTCTTATGTCTCCATCTTATGTATTTATTTGTTTGCATTGTTTTCATTGTTATTCTCCTGGATCATACAAGAAAGCAGGCATTTATTTGTCTAGTGTGCTTTTCTGGTCAATAAAATGTAAATAAATTATTTAATATGTGCATTTGTGAAATGGCATTCTACAATGTACACCAGGTAGCAACCTTAACAATATATATTTTAAAACACATATTGAAGGAAAAATGGTGAGAATCAACCAAGAACGCCTTGTCAGCAACTGGCAAATAAGCGAGTGGGAAGTTAAGTTGGGAGCGGGGAGTGTGTAGAAAACAGTGCAAGAAAGAGAGGGATAGGGAGAGGGAATGAAGGGAATAAGAGTGGATTGGAGTGGGGTTACAGAAAGGTGAGATCAAGCGAGAGGGAGGTGA
Organism: Neoceratodus forsteri; assembly: GCA_016271365.2. NCBI lineage: Eukaryota > Metazoa > Chordata > Ceratodontiformes > Ceratodontidae > Neoceratodus > Neoceratodus forsteri. The sequence continues at coordinate 35,734,648 of CM028129.1, forward strand.
GGTCAGGGTTCCCAGAGTAGGGCAGCTTTATAAGTGCATGATGAAGACAGCAGAGAGGTAGCTTGGATGACTTGGGGGAAGCAGTCACAGCTGTTGTTTGCCTTGAAATGTTGTCAGAGCTTAGATCTGAATGGGCCCAGTTTGACTTCAGAAAGGACATCTCTGTGTAGTGAGTTAAGCCAAAGTGTGGTTCTATAGGCACACAATCTTTGTTCTTGAGTTGAGCGGCAACAAGGGACCAGGAAGAGCTAGATTTCAGAGCCTCTTGTATGGTGATGGTTACAGAAGGTGCTTAGAAACTTCTGAACCCCTGAGGGCATGAGTCCAAATCTTGTTATTTTAGCTAGCAGGCAAGTTTGGTACTTGATCGTACCTTTTAACTGTAGCCAACCTGTCAAAGCATAAAGGGCACATGTGTGCACGAGACATGCTGCCCCAGTGAAGAGTCTACAGGCTTTGTTAAGTGCCATGGAGATACTTTGGAGGGACGTATCAGTGACTGAGACATAAATAATCAGCCCATAATCTATACTGGAGATGATAGAGCTGTGTATTGCTAACCTTGGCACTTCATTAGTCAAGCTGCACTTGTGTCTGTGCAGCAGTCCGATACATATGTTAACTGCTTTAGCAACATTTTCAGTGTTGTGAACATAGGATAAAATGCTATCAATGGTGACCCCAAGGTATTTGAAACATTGAATCTGCTCAACGGGGGTGCCAACACTATTTCTAATTATCATTGAGTGGGATTTATTCTTGTTATGGGTGTTATTAAATATCATAACTTTGTTCTATTTGTAATTTAATAGAAGGTTATGTCAACTAAACTAATCCTCCATGCTCACAAAGCTGAGCTGTAGGTCATTCTCGAGGGGCTTGGGATCAGTGTCACATGTGAAGATTACAGCATTGTCCATATAAAGTAGGATTTGATCATGGCAGAGGCTAGGGAGACTGTTCAGGAAGTGGTTAAACAGGATGGAACACAATATGGACCCTTGGAGAACACCCGAATGGACTGGTTGTCTATCAGAAAGGACGTTCAAGATCTTCACCTGTTGTGTATGGTTTAGTAGATAGCTTTTGAACCAATCAGTGGTTTCTTTTGAGAGCCCTGTTTTGGAAAGTTGCTCAATTAGTAGGGTGTGATTTACCATGTCAAAGGCTTTGGTAAGATCTTTAAAGGCTACTCCTACTAACCAGTCTTGATCAAGAGAGTTGTGGATGAAGCCTGTAAATTCAATTAGTGCTGAGGTGGTGCTGTGCCCTTTTCTAAACCCATGTAGTTGGAGTTGGGGGAACTGGATCTGGTATTTTTCCAAATACTCAACCAACTGGTCAGCCACTATGTACTCAAGAGCTCTGGAAAGTGGGAGGTGAATGAAATTGGTCTATAGTTCACATGTTGAGCTCTATCACTGCTTTTATGAACCAGGGTTATGAAGAAGGATTTCCACTTTTGGGGGAATTGAGCTAACCTTAACAATACATTTATTATCTTTTTTAGGGGTGATAGTATTTCTTCCAAGGTGAGAGCAACTAATTTAAGATCTAGTGTATCCCCACTAAATCTGGATTTTCCAAGTACCCTGTGTATGTAGATCTGGCCTCCCATTTAGTAACTGCTTTGAAATAGAATGAGGGGTGTGCCTGAAGCCAGTCATCATTCCCTACATTTTTAGTATTGGTTGTAGCCTTAAAGAAATTAGAGGGGAGGACACTATTGAGGTCCATAAAAGCATCATTAAATGTGTTAGCAATGATCTTTGGATCAAGTGTTGGGGAGCCATCAATATCAAGCATGATAGGGGCCAATTTAGGGTCTTTCCCTGTGACATCCTTAAGGTTGCTCCAAAACATTTGCCATCACTCCAAGAGTTAGTGAGCACTTTCCTGTAGTACCATTTTTTTTAAGGTGGATGGCCCAGGTACATTTGTTCCTTGCTTTTTTATAGCCTTTAATATCTGCTTGCCTGCCCATGGCTCGCGCCACCTGCCATAGGTGATCTCTAGATTTCATGAGATCAATGAGACCTGGTGTGATCCAAGGATTACAGGTGCCCTTGCCTTTCTGTTTTTTTTTTATGGGGGCATAGATGTCACAGGGAGCAATGAAGCAATTAATGAAATACTCATTTGCAGTGTTGACATCATCAGCAGAGTCAATTGCTGAACAATCTTGTTTTCTTAGGTGTGATTTCAGCAGTTCTAGGTACCCACAGGTTCGAAACTCTACTTATAATTGTTTTCAGTGGTGTTTTTACAAATTTATTCAACCAGTTACATATGATAGGAGAATGATCATTAACAGTGTCAGGGAGGAACGTTGTACTTGAGATGTGCGCCAGGTGGTTGGAGAGTATCCAATCCAGTAGAGTACTTGTCCCCATCCTATAGTTCCTTCTGGTTGGGGAGTCAACTAATAAAGTGGACAGCGGAGATAGCATCCTTGTAGGAGCTCGCTTTGGGAGAGAGCCAGTTAATATTGAAATCTCTCATCATTATTTCAGAGTTACAATGTATGCTGCAAATGCAGTCTATGACGGTATTTAAGCTCAAAATATGCTCTTTAGGTGGAATATACACTGATGCCACAGTGAGGGCTTTGTTGTCTGCTCTAAGCAGCACTTTGATGGCAAGTGCGTGTATAGAGTTCCCTGTGTTGGGCATAGGCAGGGCATATCCCATGAGTGTATCCTTTAGCTATAAGGCACAGCCTTCTCCTCTTTTGGTTAGCCTGTCCTGCCTAAACACAGTGTAGCCTGGCAGTGTGATTGTGGTATCCAATACTTTGGGTGATAGCTAAGTCTCCATCACAGAGAGAACATTTGGGTTGTTCTGGATAACCAAGATTTGGAGGTCATTAAATTTTGAAAGAAGGCTAGAGATGTTGATGGATGCCAACGTTAGCATACCTTGCTTCTTGACCCCACTGAGTGTTTGTTTTAGGGGGTCTGGGTTATTTTGTATATTGCCAGATAGTAGTAGTAACATCAGTATGAGACTCCACAAATGAACCTTTAGCAGCTTGTATCTACTGTAGCTGTGTACATTTATCTTTGTATATATCTCAGGTTGAGTTTTTGTTGTGTGACATTGAGGCCAGATAGGAGCGACAAGGGAGATGCAATGCTATAATACTTGGGGGTGACCACCCCCGGGTAGGTGCTGGCAGTTTCCCTTGAGTTGTTAAATCATGTGATGCAATCCCACCTAATGAGTCCTTCTGGTATGTCTGTGCTCCCTGATTTCTGAGAAAAAATAAAATTGTCCACCATTACAGCTGGTATAATCAAACTGGTTTTCATGCAATGCAGTGTACTGAATCATGGTTGCCTTCATTATGTCAGTACCACCTATTACAAGCTTTATTTTGTTCAACAGTTAAATAATCAGGCAACATAATCCCTGTCAACTGCCACAAGCAATCATCCACATAAAGAAACCAGCACATAAAAACAGGTGTTCACAATCAAAACAGCGCTCTCAGAAGTGCAAGCATGTCTGTCTCCACCACAACCACTGCTGTGCTTATATTACTCCCATGATGGAGATGCATGCTCTTTACACCCTGAAGCCATCATCTACAGTACTTATTTGTACTACTTTTGTGATATGTTGATGCTCAACTTGCTCTAGTTTTCCTAGCACTAAGATATGAAAATTAATGCAGTGTGAAAAAAAAAGTATTTGCCTCTGTGTCAGTGTCAGGTATTTGGGGACAAGTTACTAGAAGAGAGGTTAATTCTGCAGTGAAACAGGCAGCAGACTATACATAACTATAGCAGCAGTGTGAAAAGAAAAAAAGTTCATCTCTGTATCCAAAACTAGATTTGCAATGGATCATGATGGCAGAGTACACAGCCATACTGTGTCTGCTTCCTGCTGTATTGCCTGTGCCTGGATGGCCTCAAACCTGTAACCATGGGAACAGGAATTGGAGTCTTCTTTCCCTGATCATTATTTTAGGCCCTATCACATAAACTTCCAGAATGTCTGGAAGCTCTGACAGAACTTGCAGCACCACAGATTCTTCAACACAGGCTCTCGTGCCTAGAAACATCTGTGGAGGGACTATTTGAATACCAAGTAGGTACATACAAAGAACAAAAATATGTGCAACTATGTACATTCTTTTTTCAGAAAATCCATTTTAAAAACAGCAATAAGGTGCTCCCAGATTTATGTTAATGTTCCGTTAAAGGGAAACATTTATGAACAGTGATTATCATAGTGTCAGTGTGCATGGAAAGTTCTTTTAAATGAGGTAGTGAGTTCCTTTTTAGATTGTAGCAGTCCAAATATATCCATTATATCTGCCCCCATTAATATTATATTGCCACCACCTTAGAACATTGAGATGTCACGGGTGATCAAATTGTGCTTAACTACAATGTGGTTAGCCACAGCTTGGTTACCGCTGACATCATCAGGTTCCAAAAATGGTGATAGTGTTGTGCGAAATGCGAACATTTTTGCATAATCCCCATGCTATGCAAAATTTTTCTCCTAGGCGAAAGTAATTTTGCTGTGGATTACAGTTTCTTGTAACCATGAAATTTCACCAATTTTGCCAATTTCACCTGCAAATTTTTGCTCAGAAGGCAAATTTTGCAATGCATTGTGGGTAAATAGTTGAAATACCAGGTGCAGGCTGTTTCCTGCACAGTGTGTTGTCTGTTGAGTTGCAGAGCAGTTCAGTGGGGTGCATCACAGCTAATAAACCTCTCAAAAACCTCTTTATAGAAACATAGAAACATAGACTTTGATGGCAGATAAGGACCACTTGGCCCACCCAGTCTGCCCATTTCCCTACCTACTGGATAAGCTGTAGATTCTAGTTAACCAACAGCCTATTTCCTGCAACCCCCCACTATAATTGCCTTATGTCTGTCCCATGAATGTTTGAATTCCTCCACTGTTTTAGACCCCACAACCTCTCCAGGAAGGCGGTTCCATGCGTCCACCACTCTCTCCGTGAAAAAGAATTTCCTCACATTACCCCTGAGCCATCCCTCCTCTAACTTTAAATTGTGCCCCCTTGTCCTTACACATCTCTTTTTCTGAAAGATGCTACCCTCCTGGACTTTGTTGATTCCCTTGAGGTACTTAAAAGTTTATATCATGTCCCCCTGTCCCTCCTTTCATCAAGGGTATACATATTAAGCTCTCTCAGTCTCTCTTCATATGGTTTCTGATGTAGACCCTGCACCATTTTAGTTGCCCTCCTCTGGACTGCTTCCATCCTGTCTATGTCCTTGCGTAGATGAGGTCTCCAAAACTGCACGCAGTATTCCAGATGGGGTCTCACCAACTGTCTGTATAGAGGGATAACCACTTCCCTTTTTCTACTTGTGATGCCCCTTCCTATGCATCCCAGTATCGCCCTGGCTTTCCCTACTGACTTTTCACATTGCATACCCACCTTTAGGTCATCTGATATGACTACACCCAGATCCCTTTCCATTATTGTTGTTGTTAGTACCTCGCCTGCTATTGTGTACTCTTCTCCTGGATTTTTATTTCCCAGGTGCATTACTTTTTACTTCTTTGCATTGAATCTAAGTTGTCATATGTCTGACCATTCCTCCAACCTTGCCAAGTCCCTTCTCATCCTTTCTACCCCCCCCTTGTGTATCAACTCTGTTACAGATCTTTGTGTCATCTGCAAAGAGGCATACCTTTCCTTCCAGACCCTCTGCAATGTCACCTTAAAGATGTTAAAGAGGACTGGACCCAGTACTGAGCCCTGAGGTTCTCCACTAGTAACCCCCCTTTCTTCAGAATGTGTTCCATTCACTATTACCTTCTGTGTCCTGTTGTGCAGCCAGTTTGTTACAGGCTGCCACCCTGGGACCCACTCCCAGGCTGGCTAACTTGATTATTAATCTTTGTGCAGACTGTGTCAAATGCCTTGCTAAAGTCTAGGTAGGCCATATCCACAGCCCCTCCCTGGTCTATTACTTTGGTAACCCAGTCAAAGAAATTGATTAGATTTGTCTGACATGACCTTCCTGCTGTGAATCCATGCTGCTTTGGGTCCAGTGCCCCGCTGGCCTCTAGGTACTGAACAATTCTTTCTTTCAGAAGTGATTCCATCATTTTCCCCACCATTGAGGTCAAACTAACAGGTCTGTAGTTTCCTGCTTCTGCCTTGCTCCCACTTTTGTGAAGGGGAATCACATCTGCCCTCCTCCAGTCCTCAGGTACCACCCCATCTACCCATGATTTGTTAAAAAGTGTGGTTAGTGGTTTCACTATGTCCTCCCTTAGCTCTTTTAGGATTCTAGGGTGAATCCCGTCAAGCCCCATTGCTTTGTCCACCTTGATTTTTAGAAGTTCTTTCAGTACTCTTTCTTCTTTAAATGGACTGGTATCAACCCCACTATCTAGAGTGCTGCTACTGTTTGGTTTAGGTAACTCCTCCTCTTCTTCTTTTGTGAATACTGAGCACAAGTATTCATTCATTATTTCTGCCTTTTCACTGTCTCCCCTGTCCACCTCCCCTCTCCTTTATTAATCTTTCCTATCCCTCCCTTAACCTTTCTATGTTCCCTAATGTACCTATAAAAGGTTTTATCCCGCTTCTTAACTGAGTTAGCTATCCTTTCCTCTGTTTGGGCCTTTGCTTTTCTGAATGCCTTCCCCACTTCCTTCTGCTTTAATTGATACAGTTTCCTGTCATGTTCCGTCTGTGATTCCTTATACTTTTTGAATGAAGCCTTTTTCTCCTTAACCTTCCCTGACACTTCTTTTGAGAGCCATAGTGGTTTTTTATTCCACTTTGTTTTCTTTATTTGTTTCACACAAAGGCTTGTTGCCTCCATGATGGTAGTTTTGATTTTTCTCCATTGTTCTTCCACCCCTCCTTTCTGGCCATTTGCTAATGCATTCCTCAGGTATTCACCCATTTTGCCAAAGTCAGCCCTTCTAAAGTCCAGTATCCTTGTATTTGTATGGCTTGTCTCCTTGGTTGTGTTTATTGTGGAAGCACACTGTGCAGTGGTCGCTTGTTCCCCAGGTGTCTACTGACTTCTAGGTTTGTGATCCTCTCTCCATTTGAGAGTACCAGGTCTAGTATTGCTCCCTCCTGAGTGGGTTCCACCACTAGCTGTCTAAGGCATGCTCCCTGTAGGGCATTGAGAATGACCCTGCTCTTGGATGTGGCTGCCATCCATGTTGCCCAGTTAACATCTGGCATATTCAGGTCTTTATTTCTTATTTTTTGAGAGCTAATTGCTCCCAAAATTGAAAGTTTGTTCCTAGTGTTGCTAGTCAACATTTTCTTCTTTTTGTATCTTTAAATAATATTTAGTTAAACTTAGGTAGTGTTTTCAGTTTTCTTTGTGTCTGTGTATGTGAAGGAGCTGAGTGGGGGAGGGTTGACTGTGTGGTGTGTGTGTGTGAAAGCATAGCAGGCTAGTTCCTTTTTTTTTTATTTTTATTCTTCTTTTTCGCTGGCGGGACCCTTCTGTCAGAATCAGCCCTGGTCATGGCCCCCAGGAATCCCACCTACTGCCCATTGCCGTTGCTCTCCCAGTCAGCCCTGGCTTACCCCCCAGAGGGTGGGGCCTTGGCACCGGTCTCTGGTATTAGGTGCCATGGGCTAGTATCTAGTTGGGAAAGCTTCTGGTGGCAGAGGCTAATTGAAGTCCCGGGGAGAGCTTCACAGAGACTGGGGTCCTGCCGTGTTTTTTCCTTTCCCTGTAAGCTGGGATGGAGACGTGCAATGATGCCAGTGTCTGTCCTGCCCCAGAGAATATCGAGTTCACGTTGTGTACAGGGCGGTCACCCAGCCTCCTCCAGGTGTCACTCCTGTGCGATCATGGGTCCTCCCCTTCCCCCCGGAGAAGGAGAGCAGTCCTAGGGATGCTCAATCCTTTTCCCCCTGGCCAGCCCTCCGATGACCCAAGTCCATTTCCGAACCTGGGTTGCCGGCGTCCCAAGCAGTAATCCAACCGCTGTGCTGACGGGCCGGCCAGCAGGCTAGTTCCTAATATTTGACAGATTTCTCACAAGTTGTGAGTGAGTTTCTATTATTTCTTCTAAGTCTTTATATTTTTGTTGGTGTGTTACTTATTTGTAATATTTTTCTTAAATAGTCACAAATTTGTGGGTCACTTTATCTGAACAGTTACTCATTCTGAGTTGTTCTGTTCCTGTTAACCTTTGTTTAATCACTCTTCTGCTTTATTTTTGTGTTGGAAGTATTCGCGGACAGTTGAACACTTGTCCATATCCAGGTACACTGCTTTGTTGAATTGCACACAGAATTTAATAGTGTGATCTACCCTCTGCATTGCAGCATTCCTGTTTTTCTGTTTAATTTGCTTACCCTTTCCCTGTTACACCATTGGTGCTTATGACCTGACCTGTACTATACATAAAAACTACATAGTTTTCAAGAGAATAGTGGTCCCTGCAAGACTGTTGGAGGCAACTTTGTTCATTTTAAATCATTGTCCCTTCCGTCTTATATATCTATAAGCAAAAATTGTATTTAGTAAGTACTACCACATTGCAAGACTTGCTTTATTCTGACACACCTTATCTGTAGGTCCATAGATCTTACTGTGACTGTGAGGTGCTCTGTGTAGTTGGTTTTTAATTTAGTTTGCATAAACCTACCTATATCTACCCAGTAATAATCAAATTGTGTATTAACCATTCCATTTAAAAACTGACATTTTAATAAGAACTATTTAAAGCAGCAGTGCAATGTAAAACGTATTCTAAAAAGCTCATTTTCTACCATGGTTATCAAAAATATTGGCAGAACTGTTGATATGAGTTTTCTGGATGCTTCCTATGCTGTGTATTGTACATCTGTATTTTTTGGGGATTCTTACCCTCCTCGGGTCCTCAATATTATTTTTCTGCAAAAATTAGGCAGACATCTTTTTTCTTGAGAAATAATTACCTTGAAACTTTCATAAAATTCTGAAATGATTATGAAAACTGAAAATGTTTCCACTAAAATAGACTGGAAGACATTTGGCATCGATTAGGGAGAAAAAAAGGTGGGGTAAAATTTTAGCCTATTTTTGTTGCACCGTTGCTTTAAGTAGTTTTTCAGAGTTACTGCAGATCCTTGTTGTGGTGCTGTTCTCTGTCAGTTTGGTATTAAAAGTCTCTTACTTCTGTCCTGTTACCCCGTGTTACTTAATTCGTGTTTTTGTAACAGAAAAAATAAAATAGTGTTTTGACACTAGAATAGGCTACAGTAGCAGTTGTAGGTAGTTGTATAGACTACAGTGCTGCTACCTGTTCTGATTTCTGTTTGCCTTTTCAGACAGTACTGCAGGTGTTATTCACACTGGCATGGGGTCATAATGTAGCAAGACATTATGCTGCATGCATATACTGCACTGCCAATACAGTGTGATATATTGCATGAGGCCTAAGTCTTTTTTTAGTGGGGGGCTCTGCCCCCCACATCCCTTGTTACAGGGGTTTGTGCCCCTGAACTCCCATGACTAAAATAACTAACTTGGGGGGGTTCAAGTAACTATCGCGCAATGTGCAAAAAAAAATGTTGATGTGTCAGGAACTGGGAATCAAACCCCATCCCAAACTCTCTGCCTGAATCTCTTGCTTCCAGTGGCTCATTTATAGAGCCACAGCAGCTGCTTAGTGGGAGCCTGTCTAAGCAGAGGCCTTATCCTCTGCCTGAGACAATACGAGGGTCCAGTACTGTGCACAGAACCATTCGTGGTATTGCACTCTCTCGCTGTAGTAGTCTGCGCTGTTTCTTTCCCGGGGTTTTGTCGTACAATAGTAAGTGTACAACATATTGACGTAGTTGGATTCACACTTACTACCTAGAAATATATTATCATACACTGTACATCCAGAGAAAGTCAAACGGAACAAGCAAATGAATATGCCTGTCAAGAGATGTTCCCGTTCAGGGAAAGGTGACAGGGTGGGAGGTGGCTCAAAGAAATCTGTTGAAAAAAGTAGAAATGCAGTTCCACTTCCAGTAAGCAAATGTATTTCTGCATCAGTGACTTCTGTGGGCTCCAGTGCTGTGACAGCCAGGGCCAACAAAATAGAAGTTAGAAGTGGCTTCATTGTGGTTCAGCTTTGTACAGACAAATCTGTAGCTACCATGCTTGTTGGGGATGATACTGAGAATAAGGGAGACACTCACACCAGTGCAGACACAGAGGTCCAGGAGGAGGTGGATAAAGTTGTTGGTGTGACTGTTGTTCCTGTTCATGGTGGAACTGATGGTGGTGATACTGTCCAACTTAACTCTGTTTCTCCTAAAGAAGGAGATATGGAAAGTCAGCCTCCCCCCTCCCAGTGAAGAGATGACAGTGAAGGAAAACATTTCTGTGGAAGTAGACAGTGTTAGGCAGGAGGAGGAACAGGACATATATCTCCTGTGGAATCCAGATTTGAAAAAGCTTAAAGGTGATGATGTAGCACATTTTGATGCTGAGCCTGAGGGTGAGGCTATCAGCAAGCCTACAACAAGCAGTCAAGTAACCCCCCAAAACTAGTATAATGGAAGTCATGAAAGCGGCCCAAAAAGCAAAAACTTCAACACCTTTGGCTCCGCTTTCCAAGTAACAGTACCATGTCAAATACAGAGGCACAAAGTCCCTAGTTTGGGATTTTTTATGCTTGATGCAGCTGATGAGACCATAGCAATATGTCAGCTGTGTCAAGCATGTGTCAGTCATGGAAAAAAGGGCAGTCACATAGGCACTGGTGGCCAGAATGACCACTTAAAAAATAAGCACCCGTTGTGCTGGCACCAATACCGGAAAGATACCAGATCTGTTGGTGGGACTTCCCTTGTCAAGCTTAATGCTAGTGACAGCAGTGCAATAAAGCAGGAGGACTGAGTGGGTTGGTGGAGGAGAAGTGTGAGCAGTTCTTTTCTCTCTCGAGCAGTGGGCATGGTAGCAGTGGAGCTGCCGCTCCCTTGAGTCATAAAAGTACACCATCAGGCACCAAATCCACCAAAATAACCAGTTTCATACATGCTGCACATCCCAGGAACCAAGACTCAACTGATACCCCAGCAAGAACAACATTGGTGGTACAAGTACAGCGTTTTGGTCGGCCTGCCCCAAAGATGCAGCCCACATTGAAGAGTGTCTTTGAGCAGCAGTCAAAGTACCCCCCCAATCACGCTGCCATCCATGAGCTGAACACAGCCACCACTGAAATGCTGGCCATCGACCTGTTGCCATTCTTCTTTGTGGAGAATCCTGGATTCCACCATTTAATGTCCTGTGCCTGTCCCAAATGGCAGGTGCCTTCACGAACATATTTCTCAAACTGTGCCATGCCAGAACTTTACAGCAGAGTTTCAGAGTATGTCCTGTATGCCATGAAGCATTCTACCTCCAAATATATCCACCTTAGCATGGATATGTGGACAAGTGGGCAAACTGCGGGCAGCTCATATCTGTGCATAACAGCACTCTGGGCACAGGTACCTGGGGTGGTCATTGATTTGGGGCCTGGCAAAACCTGTACAAAGCAAAACTGTGGTGGTAGCAACACACCTGCTATTTCGCAGCATGTCACCCTCACTATGCAATGTGTTACTGGGTCTCACACAGGTGAGAAAATGCTTAATGTGGTACTAAATCAGATTGATGAGTGGCTACATGCACACTCACTTACAGCAGGCTTTATTGCAAGTGACAATGGCTCCAATGTGGTTAAGTGCATTACTGAAGGTGTTTTTTTTAGAGTGCCCTGCCTGGCACACTGCCTTAATCTGGTTGTGCAGCAATTTCTGAACCATGCTGACATCAAGGAAACTGTGTTTGTCACCTGACGCATCTGTGTGCACTTCGCCAATTTTGCAAAGCCCCGTGACCATCTGCATGAGCTGCAGTGCACTAACCATCTGCCTCAGCACTATATGAAGCTCGATGTTGTGACCAGGTGGAATTTTACACTGTACATGCTGGACCGGCTGTATGAGCAGTATAAGGTAGTTTCAGATTAACTGCTGCTGCATATCACTCAGGACAGTGCTGAAATGTCCATCTCTCTAACAACAGAGCAGTGGCGACAAATGGAAGGCATAATATGCATTCTGCACCTGTTTGAACATGCAACACAGGCTGTGAGTAGGGACAATGCCTATATAAGTAATCAATACCCCGTATGTGTGTGCTGAGGCAGACACTGGTGACTGTCCATCACCTGAAGGAGGCAAGCGGTGATCACAGTGGTGTTCATCTAATGGGTCGCATGCTTCACGCACTGGACAGCAATAACACTTATTTCTGGCATTTTACAGTCAGATGAGTTTGCTATTGCTACCATGCTGTACTCATGGTACAAACATGGATTGCCTGCCATACAGTAATTGATGATGGCCATTGGCAGCTGGAACAATTGACCAATTACCTCATCAGATGGATACATAGCACATAGAGGAAAAAGGTGGAGACACAAACTGCCCATATAACAGGTTTTGCTACCACCACCTGCAGCTCACAGGCTACCAAATCAAAAAAAATATCCAAGTAGCAGCAGAAAATGGCAAGTAATCCCATTTGGGATGCTCTTTATCAGATGGGCATGGAAGAAATTAAAGACAAGGAGGAAGCGCTGGATGAGGCAGCCAGACTCAGGGCAGCATAATGTATGGTGGATGCCTACATTGGAGACACCATATATCTTGGCATCACTGATGAGCCATTGGTGTACTGGAGCAGCAAAGTGAATGATTGACCCACACTGGCATCAATTGCTTTTAAATACCTGAGCTGCCCACCATCCAGTGTCAGTGTGCAACAGGTGTTCAGTTCTGCGGGGGGCATTGTGTGTGACTGGAGGACAAATCTGTCACTAAAGAATGTGTCCATCCAAACATTTATAAAAATGAACATGGGTCACATTTCACGTAACACAGTTATGCCAATGGTGTTGTCACATGAACTGTGTGTCAGAGATGATAATGACAATGAAGATGTCCTCACTGGTAAGGCTTTAACCAGCAGGGAGGTAGATGAAGCAGCAATGATGAAAAAATTTCCACCTGGTGATGACTCCAGTTTTGAAGACTGTGAAGGTTACTTCATGGATGATGTGGCACTGGAAGAAAGCTAAAGTTGTTATGGGCCCCCACCAGCCAACAACTTATTTCCACTGAGTATGCTCTTTTAAGTTATTGTTATACATTTTTAATTGGGTTTTGATGGTTGTTCTGTTTACCTTCTGTTAATCTGGTTAATTTGAATACCCTAGTAACATTGTTTACTTCAGTTGTTCATTTTTGGAAAATTCCTTATCCCTGCTATGCTATCTGTAATGTCAGCAGTACACAATGGCCCCATCGAACGAGAATTACTGAACAACATCTTCCCCATTTCCACATCTACCTCCTCCCTGAATGTGAGTCCAGTCTCCCACAAGTGTATATTCGATGTAACAACTTTGTCCAACAGAGCACAACCAGTATTAGGTTAATCAGCAATGAATGCATGCCCCAGCACCATGTATAGATTTCATCAGCATGTACTCTGCCTCCTTGGCATCCATCCTAATGTCGATAACATATACTTTAACAGTGTGGGCCATTATTCTCATTATGCCAAGAAATGCAGCTGAAAATTAGCTATGAAGCTGATGTGATGCATTCTCCACCATAAACAACAGTCACAGCACATCAGTGCTGCCTCCAGATATTACTCCTCCCCCTCCAGCAGTGTTCCACCAAGAAGGACCACTCACCAATTGATGACAGCATTGCCAGCACATTTTGGGCCAGTACCTCAACCAGCACGATGCAGCAGTTTCATTCCAGCAAGCACACTTGGAGTGTTTTCCCTCCAGCTGACCAAACAGCCACTCAGAAAGTGACACAGATCATCATCAAGCCATAAATATATCTGTTCCTCCTCCATGGCCTGTCTTCTCTTCAATTGATTCATGGTAAGTATATTTCAGTTGTATTCTCGTCTTATTACTTATACCTCCATCGTGCATTCCTTTGCCATCAAGAGATGTCAATATTGCATGAAAGGCAGCCCACCTTATGCAGAATGATGTATAAGTTATCTTACGTATTTCGATTTAACTCCACGCAGGTTTTGCCATCAGCACCCCATGTGCGGCCAGGAATAAGCCTGATACATCAGACATAGCACTGTCAGTGACTAGTCAACATTGCAAGCATCATTATGTACAGGTCAGTATCATCACGATTTACCTTTCTTCAGTCTGTTGAATTTGTGTGCTCCTCATGGTTTTGTAATTCAAGGCATGTATTTGGCCAATGCATGCTGTCTGCGTACATGGAGGTACTGTGGTTCTGTCAATCAGTGCAGAGACGTAACATAGAAACATAGAAACATAGACTTTGACAGCAGATAAGGACCACTTGGCCAACCTAGTCTGCCAATTTCCCTACCTACAGGATAAGCTGCAGGTCCTAGTTAACCAACAGCCTATTTCTTCCTACCCCTCAAAAGAATTGCCTTATGTCTGGCCCATACATTCTTGAATTCTCCCACAGTTTTAGACCCCACAACCTCCTCAGGAAGGCTGTTCCATGCATCCATCACCCTCTTTGTGAAAAAATACTTCCTCACATTGCCCCTGAGCCATCCGCCCTATGTTTTCAAATTGTGTCCCCTTGTCCTTGCACATCTCTTTTTCTGAAAGATGCTACCCTCTTGGACTTTGTTGATTCCACTGAGGTACTTAAGCGTTTCTATCATGTCCCCCTTCTCCCTCCTTTCCTCAAGTGTATAAATACTAAGCTCCTTTAGTCTCTCCTCATATGGCTTCACTTGCAGACCCTGCACCATTTTAGTTGCCCTCCTCTTGACTGCCTCCATCCTTTCTATGTCCTTGCAGAGATGGGGTCTCCAAAACTGGAAGCAGTACTCCAGATGGGGTCTCACAACTGTCTAAACAGAGGGATAACAACTTCCTGTTTTCTACTGGTGATGCCTCTCCCTATACATCCCAGTATCCCACCAGCCCTCCCTTCTGCCTTCTCACATTGCTTGCTAACCTTAAGGTCATCTGATATGATTACCCCCAGGTCCCTTTCCATTTTTGTTGTTGTTACTAACCCCCCCATTGCATAATCTTCCCCTGGATTTTTGTTTCCCAGGTGCATTATTTTGCACTTCTTTGCATTGAATCCTCCAAGCTGCCATACTTCTGATCAGTCCTCCAACCTTGCCAAGTCCTTTCTCATCCTTCCCACACCTCCTTGTGAATCAACCCTGTTACAAATCTTTATGTCATCTGCAAAGAGGCATACTTTTCCTTCCAGTTCCTCTGCAATGTCACTTATAAAGACATTAAAAAGGACTGGACCCAGTACTGAACCCTGCGGTACTCCACTAGTAACCCTTATTTCTTCAGAGTGGACTCCATTTACAATTTCCTTCTGTGTCTTGTTGTCCAGCCAATGTTTTACCCAGTCTACCACACTGGGACCTACTCCCAGGTGGTTCAACTTGATTACTGATCTTTTGTGTGGGACTGTGTCAAATGCCTTGCTAAAGTCTACCCCCTTCCTGGTCTAGTCCTTTGGTAACCCAGTCAAAGAAATGAATAAGATTCATCTGACATGACCTTCCCACTGTGAACCAATGCTGCCTTGGGTCCTGTGCCCACTGGTCTCTAGGGACTCAACAGTTCTTTCCTTCAGAAGTGATTCCATCACTTTCCTTATCACAGAGGTCAAACTGACAGGTTTGTAGTTTCCTGCCTCTATCTTGGTCCCACTTTTTTGAAGGGGAATCACATCCACCATCCTCCAGTCCTCAGGTACCACACCATTCTCCCATGATTTGTTAAAAAGGGTAGTCAGTGATGTCACTAGTTCTCCCATTAATTCTTTTAGAATTCTGGGGTGAATTCCATCAGGCCCCATTGCTTTGTCCATCTTCAGTTTTAGGAGTTCTTTCAGAACCCTTTCTTCTGTGAAAGGACTGGGATCAACCCTCCCCCATCCAGAGTGCTTCTGTTAATTGGATTAGGCACCTCCCCCTTCTCCTTCTCCTCTTTTGTGAATACTGAGCAGAAGTATTTGTTCAGCATCCCTGCTTTTTCACTGTCCCTCTCTGCTTGCCCACCATCCATTCTGTTCAGCCTCACTATCATTCCCTTTATCTTTCTATGCTCCCTGATGTACTTATAAAAGGTTTTATCCCCCTTTTTAACTGAGTTGGCTATCTTTTCCTCACTTTGGGCCTTTGCTATTCTGACTTCCCTCCCTGCTTCCTTCTGCCTTAAATGGTACAGTTTTCTGTCCTACTCCTTCTGTGTTTCCTTATACTTTCTAAATGCTATCTTTTTCTCTCAAACCTTCCCCGCCACCTCTTTTGAGAACCTTAGTGGCTTTTTCTTTCATTTTGATCTTTTTATTTGCTTCACACAAAGGTTTGTTGCCTCTGTGATGGCAGTTTTGATGTTTCTCCATTTTTGCTCCACCCCTTCTTCTAACCTGTTTGCTAGTGCTTTTCTAAGACACTCTCCCATCTTGCCAAAGTCAGCCCTCCTGAAGTCCAGAACCCTCACTTTTGTATGGCTTGACTCTGTAGCTGAGCTTATCATAAACCACACTGTTTGGTGGTCACTTGTTCCCAGATGGCTACCCGCGTCTAGATCTGAGATCCTTTCACTGTCCCCATTTAAGAGTATAAGGTCTAAAATTGCTCCCTCATGAGTGGGTACCAAAACTAGCTGTCTGAGGCATGCCACCTGTAGGGCATCGAGAATGGCCCTGCTCTTGGATGTGGCTGAAGCAAAGGTGCTCCAGTTAACATCTGGCATATTCAGGTCCCCCATCAACAATATCTCCCCTTTCTCTGCCATTCTAAAGGTGCCTTCTGTCATATCCTTGTTCATTCCCTCCCCCTGACATGGGGGTCTGTATACAACCCCTGTGTGGATTGTGGTGTCATTTCCAGTCTCTAAGGTGGCCCACAGTGCCTCCTCACCTCCCTGTTTACTCTTTTTACAGGACAAAATGTTGGCAAAGTGCAAGTAGTTAATCAGGTTATTTATTTCAAGACAGATGCCACAAGTACTTTATAGTTGTCCAGTTTGTCTTTTTGCTCTCTCTCATGAGGACCAGCTGCACATCTGCGAAAACTCCATTTTTTCTTTATTTCATGACAGTTGTGCTCTGAGTCAGCTTCAAAAACTTCACATTCACTTTATTATTTTTCAGTACATGAGGCTCAGCCAGGAAAAGTACTGTTGGTTTGAATTATTTTCCATGATAGGTCTTGCATATGAGAAAAAACATTTTTTCCTATTGGAGTCAAGATGACATGTGTTGTGTGTGGCACTGGAATCAGATAGAAAGCATTCAACTTTATTTTTCCTGATGATATTAAAATGTTCATTCTTCCAAGTTCTCTATGTCCCTGTAGGTTTTGGCATAGGCTCATAAGAAAGCATTTCGATCTAGGAAAATGTTAATCAATGTCGCCAACATGGATGGTAAGCTTCACAAGAGGTAAGTATCAGTGCTATTTTTGTTCTTTCATATTTTTTTATCCCACTCTTCACAGGTTACCTTGGTTCAAACAACAGCAGTCATGATTAGCAAATTCTGATACCAAAGGAAATCATTCTTTAGTACAGGTAACACTGTTAGTTCAGGAAGCATCACAGAGCATAGAATGATTATTCTGCTGCTTATACAGTGTGATTTATGCAATATTGGATATAAATAATATATACTTCCTTTTCACAGTAATTCAAGGATTTTCAGTAAGCACTATGTAACCCTCCTATAAATGGGCATTCCTTAAAAGTCTTCCTTGAGCTTGCCTAAATGCTTACTGTCAGGCTGGTGTTCTGTGTTTTAGCAGTTTAAACGTTATTGCAGAGAGTGCCTTTATAGCCTCTGAGTACTGTCATTTTAAGGGCTGCCTAGCTTGCAGTTATAATTAATCTGGGAGGGAGACTGAATGTTTCCATGCTCGATTCCCACCTGGGCAACCTGACAATTGCCCTGTTTCTGCCATCGCTAACTGTTCAGAAGGAGCTCTCTTAGAAGATGTAACTGTTTGTTGAAAATCTATTAGAATGATAATGATAATGTAGTTTGTCTAACCTGCCTTCTTTGCAGCAAGGACTGTTTGGTGTATCTCCACCATCTTGGTCCTGGACTGCCAAATTGGACCAAGTATTACTTTTGGACTCTAAAATTGAGCCTGCCTACAGGGGCTGAGTGGGTTCAGAACTTGTAGAAATTGTAGTTTTGGACTTCTGTCACCTAAAATGCCCTGGATGGGGAGCCTGTGTTGTGACTGACAGGAGAATCAGCCAACCAAACCTTTTGGATCTTGGGGAAATTCCCAAGCTGCCTGCTGTCTGGGTCAAGATCTCAGTTGGGAGTTGAAGAAGCAACAGCTCAAGACAGTTGAGCAGCCGTCTGCGTAGTTAGCATGGGAGAACTGTGGAAAGGCCTGAGTTTGGGCCTGTATGCCTGCTTGCTGCCTCTGAGAGGGAGGAGAAAATTATTTCAGACTTAATCCGAATTTGCTGAGAACAGAGAAAGCTGCTGAATTGAGACCAGGGTCAACCTGGAGAAGACCGAAGGTTTGCTGAATGCGCTCTGCCTGTCAGGATTTCCAGTTACCACTAAACTCCCGGTGTGTGTAGAGACTTTGAGATTGTGACTGGAGAGCAGTTTGCCTAGTATAGTAGCATCCCTCACATGTAAATATGCTGTATGTTGATAGTGGGTTGTGATTAGGTTCCCCACTGTGTGAACTATGTTCTGCTTGCTGGAAGCTTTATCCAACTCAAATGGACTGAATCTGCATTCATCTCCATTCTGCCTGGGTCTTGGCACAGTGGCCCTGCCAGACTACCCCACTGCACAGAGAAAGCTATCGATGAGAGCCCTGCCTGGGGATCAGCCCCCTGCTCCATGCTTGAACAGGAATGACGCCTCAGTGAATCATGTGAGCCCTGCTTCTCCTGGCACTCCAGATCAACCACCTATAGTCTGATTTTTGTCCAGCCTGTATCCAGTCTTGGGTATCGTGAGTAATGACCAGGGTAGCTCCTTGCAACAACAGCTTAATCTAAGTGTGTCATCTGATTGTCTTTTTGTTTCTTTTCCTTCATGAACTGAGCCCTCCAGCTCCAGATTACAATTAGTGTGTTGTGCATATTGTTTTCTTCCATCACAGGGCCCCAACCAGCTGTGTCACTGGCCTACCCTGGGCAACAATCCTGGCTAGCCCACCTCATCTCCACCTGGGTACCCAGCGTGTGTGACTGTTTGGGGGCTCTGAAGTGCATGCATAAATGTCTGATTGAATTAGTCTTCAAGCCAAGCAACCTGATCACGCCCCTCCCTTGTTCAAGTCCCTTAAATGAATCAGATCTAACTCTTTTTGCATTTAACCTGACTGTGGTTCCAGTTTTTGACAAGAGTACTGTGCTGTTGCTATTTGCTTTGCATAACCTTGTTTTACAGGGGATCCCCAGGGTTGAGCTAGATGAACTTGCCCTTGCGGTAAGTGCAAACAGTGTGGGTAATTTCCTGGTATACAAGAGGTATTGTGAAAGTGATTATTGTATAGTGTTCCAGACACTAGCAGGGAAAGATGGGGGTTACAGTGTCCCGGAGGGCTGTGCCCAGGTTAGCTTGACCACTACCAACCCTGACCTCTTGGTAGAGACACTCATTTCAGAACTCAGGCCCCTTAACCTGCAACTAGCCAAGCAGGCAGGGGTAGTAGCCATTGGGATAGTGCCACCTAGGGGTTAAAACTATATATGATGTTTTCAACACTGGCAATGTCCAAATGCATGTGGATAAAATCAAAGGTCACACTTTGCAACTGCAGTAATCAATATCAATAGCATTTTTTTTCTCCACAGGTGTCCATTGTTGATGATGAAGTATTTCTCTACTTGTTCATGGCAGCAGTGGCCCACATTTCACTGCTGAAGCCCCAGGATCCAACTTCCACACATCAACAAGACCTAGCCATACAGACATGAGATGCCAAGTGATGACAGGAAAATGAACCAACCATTCCAATTACAGTACTGCGTACCTGGCAATCAAAGATAATGAAGAAGACATTTGGGCATTTCTAGAAGCCCCCCCCCCCATCACCATTAAAAATGAAGAAATGCTTATCTCAGGTAGTCACTCAGAAACTTGAACAATATCAACACAAAATGTATCTCACCCATTGTGACCAGCAGGAGCAGTTGGCAACACACAGCCCAGAAAGTTCCTGAATATTGAAAAAATTAAACAGAACATCATTAATGTCAAACTTGGATGTGTTTACTGTAGTAGTTCCAGCCTTGTAAATTAAATAATTGGGTATTGTTTGCCTAGTCTCATAATATTCTGCTGTGTTTGTACATTCCTTTCCTGGCCTGTTTCAAATTTCTGCCTAAAAAATATTTTGCAGAAGGAAACCCTCTGAGTACAAGTATCATATGAACGTAGCATGTTCATTAAACTGGTAACACCAGTTACAAAGATTTTGCAAAAATCGTGCACATGGGTGACCATCTTTAATGACATGAGTAATTAATTACAAAAACATATACACACACACTTACCTTACCCGGTGAGTGTAAACTGCTGAAATTTCCCCCAGGGAGGAACATGCAGTGCACATGAAGGCTAGCAGCAGCAGCAGGCATCCTTATTCCCCTAAAAGTACTGCGTACCAGGAAATATGATAAAAAGAAGAATAAATGTTGATGATTGGTACAATTCCTCCCCCCCCCAAAAAAACATTAAAAAGTAAGATATTCTTACCTCAGGGAATGGCTGTGAAACTGGAACCATTCAACATGACGTGCCAATGTATCATCAGCAGTAGCCAGAATAGGAGGTACTGTAATACATGCACCAGCACATGAATTCCTGAATATTGACAAAGGCATAGATAGTTACTGTCAAAGTCAGACATTTGGACTGAAGTAACCCCACTTCCCCATCAATGAGAAATTAAATACTTACCTTCCGGTGTTTGGAAATGAAGTGCATTCAAACATCTGAATCCTGATTCCTGGCATGATAAAGCTTCCTTGGCCTCTCATCATCATGATGTCATCCTCCACCAACTGGAAAAAAAATGGAAAAGCAGTACAAACATACTAGACCTCAAAAGGCAACAATAACAACCCACCCCCACAACTATCTGGCATATAGAAAAATACATGGAAATACTTACATGTGCAGTAGCGGCAGCAGTATGTCTGTGAGGATGATATATGAACATTACACCAGACAAAAACCTTACTTGGTGGAAAGTTGGCAACTAGTCAGTCAGAGTAGCAGCAAGCTACAGCTCCCCAAAATCTCATTCCCTCCATACTGTACAAGTTACAACCACTGCATCACTACAGCCAAACAGGACAGTATTGGCAAAGGAATATTATAGAGTAATCTCAATAGTGAAAGCAGCAGCAGGAGGCAGGAAGTATGACTAGCAGCAGCATTTTGTAGGAGGAATTAATGTTCTCAGCATGGCCTCACAGCCACCACTAGCCATGTTAGCTATTTCATAATTTCCACAATAAATGTCTCTCCCTCCTTTCACGATTTTGTCATGTGACATTTCTGGCTTGCTATGGCCTGTTCTGCAGTCTGCACTAGTGGTATCAAGATTCATAGTGTAATCATTTGAGAACAGTGGACAAAACAGCATGTGTTTGTCCAGGTGGTGGCTGGGTGCTGTATAACACTGTATAACTTCTGAGCTGCCATCTTTTGGATGAGACATTAAACCAAGGTCCCATCTGCCTGGATTCTCAGTAGTTCAGGTGGCTGTTAACGATCCCATGGCACTTATCGAAAAGTGTAGGGGAATGTTTTATTGAAAAAAATACATAACATCACTTAATCACAAATATAGAACAATAAAAAAACAGAGCACAAATATAATCAAAAAGACAGTGAAAATAATACAGAAAACATAAACATGTGCGGAGAACAATAGAATACATTTGAAAAAGAATATATAGAAATCAGGTCAAAAAATCAAAATATTTCCATAATAGAAGAACCTTATTAGGGGAAAAATGTTGTAAATATTTTCCCTTTACCAAAAGTAAGTCATTTTCAATTTGAGATAATAAGACAGAATGAAGAACAAGTTGTTGCTGCTGCAATACATACCCACATCTTGCCTGCCATAAATGGCATTGTATAATAAAAAAAAAAATTCAAAGTACTCCTATGAACTTCATCAAAAAAACAGTATAATCCCCTAAAATCAGAGTTTGATATGTAACCAAGGTTAAATAAGGTAAACGCCATTTGAGAGCGGCAGTATGCCAAAAAAAGAGACTGGCAGGATATTCTTTTTTTTTTTCCCCCTTCTACGTGCCCCAGAGTTACCTCTCCTTCAGGCCACCATGGACCCGGACATTCCCCTACTAGCTTCCCTCAGCCACCTACCTCATATCTGCAGCCTTCCTCGGGCTAGTCCGGTGTAACCCTGCACCGGATGGGTCCCCCTCCTCCGAGGGGAAAGGCACCAGCGGGGGCGGAACCAGCACACTATTACTTTCTCGGACCCTCAGAGCTGCTGAGGCACTAGTGCCTCAGGGAGTCTTCAGGGATGTCCGGGCGGCGACGCCATCCGGTTAACTTCCGGAGCAGATTTTCTCATTTTTCTTGTTCCCCCTTGTTGCATCGCTACCTGCAGTGCCTCCAGTCTCCACTGGGGGCCGCTGCATGAGCGAAGATGTTCCCTAACCCACCCAGGACTGGAGAGCAGTCCGTCGGATGCTCGATCCTGCCCTTCCCCTGCCGACCCCCCGATACCCGAGTCCGTTCCCGAACCCGGGTCGCCAGTGTGGATCGAGGTAAGGTGCCAGCGCCTCAACCCTCTATGCCACCAGGCCGGCCTCTGTCAGGATATTCTAAAAAAAAAAAAGGGACATACCTTCTTCAATATTAACAAAAGAAGGTTTGAGACAAAACCATTTAGAAAATGGTTTATATTTTAAATTACAACGCACCCCTAGTTTACCATGAAGGCAAATCCAGATCAAATCCCAGACGTGGGTAGGAAGACGACGAAAATCTGTCAATTTATGTATTGCCCAAGCCATTCTGGTGGGAGAACAGTCTGGAAATATATAAGAGAAACGTGGGGTATCAAAAAAAACAAGCTGATGGAAGCTTTTCTGGTTCAAAGTCATAAGAACCTGTTTAGATAATTTTCAAGATTGAAATTTCTTAATAGTGGGAATAGCATAGAAAATTGAGCCAACAGCTTGGGAGATAAATTCACCCATTTAGAAAAATATGTCTGAAAGGAGAAATTAATCCATTGCTGCTATGAAAGGTTACCAAAAACCTAGGCCCAAGCAAAAGAATGAAAAATTAAAATGCCATGGAAAAAAAAAACTAGAGGATTAATCATGCTAAGGCCACCTTTTTTAATGGGTAAATAAATAATATCACATCTAACAGGATTCAGTCTATTACCCCATAACATTTGGAAAAAAAGACTAAATAATTGGGTTTCCAAATGAACGGGGGTGGATAAACATAACAAACATAAAGAAACAGAGGTAATAAAAACTTCTTGATAATCAAAATCCTTTTCTGTTTACCAAATTTCCAGGTTTTCCAGAGATTAACCTCAGATTCAGCAATGTCTAACTGTTTGGTCCCCTGTCCAAACAAAATACCCAACAATTTATGAAGGGAGGTAGAAACAGGAATATTACATAAGTCTTCAATGATGGGGAATGGCTGACCTAAAACATAGATTACACTTTTAACAGTATTAAGTGCAGCTCCTGAAAAAGGGCAGACTAAGTGGGCCAAGCGGTCCTTATCTGCCATCAAAGTCTATGTTTCTATGTTTCAAAGTCATCAAAAATAGCAATAGATCTAGACACAGAATCAACATCTTGTGCTAATAGTAACATCATCTGCATAAGCTACTACCTTCTCGGGAGGGGGGGGAGAGAAGGGGAAGGAGAAAGACCTATAATCTGGACATCCCATTTAATTTGACGAATAATAGCCTCCAAAGCAAATATCTACAGCAACAGGCTCAGAGGGCATCCGTGTCTAACACCTGTCAAAAAAGGAATATCAACCCCATAAATCCCATTCAATGTGGGTATAATACTAGCATGGTATATAATTTAGATAACCAAGTCAAAAAAATATCAGGAATATTATACCTTTTAAGGATATCAAAGAGATAACTGTGTTGAACTCGATCAAAAGCACAGGCCTGATTCAAAGCAACAACATACCCAGATAAATTCCTGGCCTTAAATAGTTCCCTTAAAACAAAAAGGTTGTGCTAAATCCATCTATTCAGGATAGCACAAGTCTGGGAAGAATCGATAAGCAATTCAGCAGCTTTTAAAATTCTAGTATTCAATATTTTAGCCACAATTTGATAATCAGAATTCAAAATGCTAATAGGCCTCCAATTTGACAAAAGCTTCTGATCACCCTTTTTAAAAAGATAACAAATAAGTGCTGTGCTAAAATCTCAGGAATCAAGATTGTTAAACAAAAAATAGTTAAATACTTGAGAAAGAAAAAAAATCATACGGGAAGCAAATTTCTTATAAAATTCATTCGGTATCCCATTCATTCCAGGAGAAGTTCCAGTTTTGAAGGAGGAAATTATGGCAAAAACTTTATCAGGAGTAATTGGGGAGCAAAGAGTGAGGCCAACAGGGGTAGCAAGATACAGGCCAGGAGCTGTAAAAAATATCAGAAATAGAGCCAATAGGATGAGGGGGTATAGTAGAAAAAGTTTCCTGAAGACACTGCTGAACTACAGAGAGCATACCCAGATCAGTGATAACACATAAACCATCTGGTCTATACAAACCTGACATTAGAGTCTTCTCCAATCTGGTTTTGCAGGCCAAGATGGGGAGGGTTGACTATGTGTCCCAAAGCGCATCTCCATATCCAGAGACTTTGCCCTATTGTACTGAAAAAATTGCATTTGTGATTGAAGTTCAGTCAATTGAGATTTATACTGAATACAATCTCTTGGGGGAAATGGCATTATGTGATAAAACTGATTTCAGTATTGAAGATACAATAAATAATTTGAATTAGCTACTGTGTGCCCGAAAGAAATAAGCAAAGACCTTAAATCTTTTTTTGTGTCTATCCACAGTCCCACAAATTACCATAAAGACAAAAGGTAGAATACCTAGCTTCAAAAAACAGTTCTAGGTAATGTAAATGTGTTGGGTCATCCAATAGGTAAACTTTCAATCTCCAACGCTGTACAGAGGAATAAAGTTTGGGAGGTATGTCAGCTAAAGTAAAAGTACCCAGAAGAATGTGATGGTCAGAAAATTCATTAGGTCTGGAAAAAATCAAAAAAGGTTTGAAATGAGTAGAGACAAAAAAGAAATCTATATCAGAAGAATAGATATGTCAAAAATAAGTAGCCCCAGCATCCTGTCTAACAGAACAATAGGCATCCACTATACATGTATCAAGAATAAGTTTCTTCAAAGCATGAGCATCACAACAGACTCTCTTAATCATGTTTCCAGAATATTTTAGGTCCAAACTAACATTAAAATCCCCACCCCAAACAATATGTTTTCTAGTAAACACATAGGGTTTAACAGCTTCAAACAGTTCTATGCGAGTGGCTTTAGTTTGTGGGGCATAAATATTGATAAAGCGGAAAAAAACCCCCCATAGGAGACATCCAGGGCCAAAGCTTTACCAGGTGCAATATCAATCAAGCATGTAACATGAAAATGAGTATTTGTAAATAAAATACCAAGACCATAAGCAGCCTCAGTGCTGAAAGTCCAAAATGAAGGACCGTGGACCCAGCTATGTTTAAGCTAATCAATATTCCTTAAAGAAGAAATCTTAGCTTCATGAAGAAAAATTACATCAGCTTTTAGCTGACCCAAAAGACCCAAAACAGAAAGCTGTTTCTTGTAGTTTTTTAAACTACAAATCTTGAGAGATGCAAATCAGAGAGAAGCCATGAAAAAAAGGGAAAAGCCAAAAGGAAAACAACAAAAAAGAGACAACAGACATTACTCCCTACTATAATTGCTTTTTCCTTTTTTTCATGGCTTCTTTCTGATTTGCATCTCTCAACATTTGTAGTGTATGAGGATAGTAAAGCTACTGAACTTGCTAAGGAGAAGAAGGGCAAAAAGGGGGAAAAAGGAAAAAAAAAAAAAGAGACAATGGCCATTACACCCGACTATAATTGCTTTTTCCTTTTCTTCCCCTTTTTGCCCTTCTTCTCCTTAGCAAGGTCAGTAGCTTTACTATCCTCATCCTCTGTAACCCAATCAGAGCATATAGAAGTATCTGATTCAAGGTCAGAATCCCCCATATCACCCTGTAAAGGGGCAAAAGAATTAGTGGTAGAAAGGGGGACGGGGTTGCTGCTTCAAAAAGGCTCTAGTAAAATGCTTCCCTGCCTTGACTGTCTCAAAGGGGGGGCATGGTAGTATCAGAAGAATGTGCAACTATGGGAGGGCCCACTGGAGACAAAGCAGTGGGACCAGCAGATATAGTCTCAGGGGAGAGGACAAAACCCCCATTGTCTGGGACAGCAACCTGACTCTCTATAATAACATCATCAGAAATCCCAGGATCCAGCTCCTGCTGGGAATCATCAGCCTCCTGATGCCTACCCATAGGGTCAGGGGAGGGTTTCAACTGCTGGCCTTGGGCTTTTTCTACAAGATCATCCTGATCTCACCTTTCTGACCTGTTCCGCTTAGCCCAGGGACATTGGTGGAAAGCATGACCATTTTCATCACAAAGATTGCACTGAAAAATGTTCTCACAAAGATCAGTAGGATGGCCATAGCTGCCACAGAGGGAGCATTTCAAAAGATCACAAGCACTACTGAGGTGGGTTTTAGCACCACATTTATAGCAAGCATGGGGTTGTCCCCATAAAAGAGAATCCCCCTATCTTTCCCAAGAAAAAAGCTATTCAGGAGATGAATAATTTCAGAGTTAAGCTCAAATAGTTTAAGTTTGAATTTCCAGCCTTCCATCCAGAGGCCTTTCAAATCAGTAATAGCCTCAGGGGGTCCCAAAATACTCCACCGATTCTGCAGCCAGTGATAGATGTCACTGACAATCACTGCTTCATTAAGGAACATTATAGTTATGTGCTGAATTTGAGGTTTAGTAATGGCTATAGCATAAAATGGGGATCATAAAGGAGAGGTTTTTAGAGTATTAAACATTTCCCTAAAATATTCCAAACCAGAGTTACTCTAAAAACTGGTATCAAAAGAGTCTTCCCCTGAAATATGTATTAAGGCATATATATCAGAGGGTGTAAAATGCATAGAGTCTTTCAAAAGTTGCTTCCCAATGTAATACCTGACAGGGTGAAGAGCAAGATCCTACCTATACCTCAGATGGACAGCATTACTCCTGGGAGCTTGTTCCAATTTACTCTTAAAATGTCCACCATAGGAACCCTCCCAGAACCTTGTCACCCAGGCAGTGGGGGACCAGGAGGGTTTACATGGGAATAATCAGAGACACCAGGCCTAGCATCCCCTCCACCTCCTGAGATGTGCTAGGCCCAGAATGGGCCTGAGCCCCATCAGCTAGTCTCTGTGCAGAAATAGGAACCCCAGTCCCTTTAAAAGTCTGGTACCTGAGCTCAGGGTTTTTGCAGAGGTGCAGCTAGCCAAAGCTGCAGAAGAAGCAGAAGGTGTAGGATCGTCACCCCAATCCGGGTCGGGAATCCCCTGTCCAGACTCCAACTGTTTCCAGCTGGATTTACATAGGGCTGATTCAGCTGACCAGTCAGTACCTAAAAAATCCTCTGAAGAGTTAGGCAGTCCAAATTGCTGTCGCACATGCTGTGATGTAGTACATGCAGCAGAAACTTCCTGGTTCATGTCCATCTCTCCCGTACACCGCATCATACCAACGGCATTCTCATGAGATTCAGAAGTATAGGCCGAGCCCAAAATACTTGTCACGGGATTGGGAGGAACAGCAACACAGTCAGCACTCAGGGGAACAGGAGAAGCAGGCTGTGAATTAGAGGAAGCACCAACTCCCACATCCATCTCTGGTGAAACAGTATCGAGACCAAGCTGACTACCATCAGAAAACATAATGGTAGGAACCAAATTTCCCATCTGCATAGAAACTTCACTGACAGTAGCATCTGTAGCACTAAAAAAAATCAGGAACAGTAGTAGTCACCAGAGCAGCAGCATTACAGGCATCCTGCTCCATTGCAACTTGCTCAGCAACTGAGCCCAACCATCTTTTGATGGCCAGAGGCTCCCCCTACTGTCAAGTAGGTGGGGTTTTATTGAAAAGCACATCAAAATACATTGAAAAAAAACATATCCAAGCCATATTCATACTTGTAAACATCGGTTGCTAAAGAAAAAAAAAGGGGAGACAAAAAAATCATAAAAAGCATGCAATAATACATCCATAATAGAAAAAATAACAAACCATACTCCATTTGCATCCCATTTGCCTCATCATAAGATATATAGAAGTTCATCTCATTTTTATCTACATACATAAGAAAAAACATATACTGGCACAAGTTATAAACTGTAATCTTCAACCTTGCTCTCTTTATAATTTTTACTTGTATTTAATAAAAACGTGAAACCCTTTCCACCATTTAAATACTTGTTTTGAAGAGATTTCCTTATCTTTCAAATATATTAATTTCATTGCTTCCATTAGTAGCACATAAAAAGTCTCATAGGGCATACATTTTTGCTGCAAAACCTATTGGCATCTAGCCTGCCATAAATAATATTTTAAACAACAAAAGTAAACAATTAATATATTGGAATCATAATAAGAAGTTAAATGGGGAAAAAACAGATCTATGGTCTGGTAATCCAACTTAACTAACCAACTAAAATTAAGTTTGATATTCAAAAATTCCCATAAACCTTTCATGTAAGTACATTTGAAGAAGAAATTATCCCTAGTCTCCTCTGTAGCCTGGCATTGGAGATATGGACAGTACCTTTCATTTATCATTTTATGTTTGACATTCCCCTTAACATTCAATCTTCCATAAACCGAAAGCCATAAAACTTCCCACATTTGATAAGGTATTCTAGGATTATTTAGTTGTTTTATGGCATATTCTCTTAATAAGGGAGAACAGTTGACAAATTCAGGCTTATTTGGGTAAATTTTCCCAAGAATAGAATTATATAGTTTGGTTTCTATGTTGTTTCTTACAAATAGGAGAGATATGGACCATTTGAATAATTTCTGAACACATGGTTTAAAAAACTCAATGGTTCAAGAACCAAAGGAGTGGGATATGTCATGGCAACATACAGCAACCCTGGAATGATAATTTTTTTAAATTACTGAAACCCTTTTTATTTTTGACAACCTCCACCCTTTCCAACTTTGAACCTTAATGTCTGCCTTTTTTAAAGCTATTTCCCAATTCTCTAGGGGAAGATTCTGGGATCCAAAAATTATACCAAGTATTTTACATGGTTTAGAGGAAAGAATAATTCCTGATATACTTATTTGATCATCTAATACTGGGCCCAAAAGAAGACCCCTAGATTTCCTTAGATTTAATTTAGAGTTAGAAACCTTCTCATATTTCCTTATACCCTCTATTACAGCAGAAATTTGCTCCATTTTAGGTAAAAAACACACAAACACAAACATCATCTGCATAGTACCCCCTCTCATATTTCCTGATATACCTAGAAGAGTGTCAGAAATAGCCAGGCTTCTGAGTAATGGATCAAGAGAAATGCATAAAGTAAGGGGCTTAAAGGACAACCCTGTCTAACTCCAAAATGTATTAATAAGGGAAGAGAATATTTCCCTTTAATAACTGGATAAACTAGAACAGTTGCATATATTGATTGAATCCATTTTATAAACCCTTGGGGAATTCCATAACGTTTTAGTACTGAAAATAAAAAAAGCTGAACTACCCTGTCAAAGGCCTTATTTTGGTCTAAGGATAAAATACAGCTTTGTGATAAGCCTTTATTAGAAAATTCAATTATTTCTCTAATAATTATTAAGGCAGATTGAATTTTCCTACCAGGTATTCCACAATATTGTAGTGGGTATAGCAAGTCACTCGAAACAGCTCTGAGCCTGATATTAAGTATCGGAGACAAAATCTTAAAATCTGAATTTAAAATTGAAATAGGCCACCAGTTGTTTAGTGTTGTTTTATCCACTCCCTTAAAGATATATATAAGTAACCCTGACGTAAATCTTAAGGGTAAGCGAGAGGCTGTTTGAAGAAAATGAAATACTCTTTCTAGGCATAATGCCAAAATATTTCCAAAGCATTTATAAAATTCATAAGGAAGACCATCCAGGCCTGGGGACACCACATGTTTTAAAAAAGAAATCACTCTAAGGATTTCTGGTCCCACTGTAGGATCACTTAGTTTAAAAAGGTCCACGCCTGGGGATTGTGGTAAATCAATATGTTGGAGAAATCTCCTGATTTCATATGTTGTGAGATTTTAAAGGATTCTTGTTTCTGAATATGATCTTGAATAATATTATATAAGTCAATGGGGGGGGGGGGGTTAAGCACTCCTTTTTCATTGTGTAAGGTTTCCAAACCTGTACAATTTATTTTACCTTTAAAGGCCTCAAAGGGATCTCCAATCAGACATTTTTGTGTTCCAAAGGATAATTCTGTACGCAGAGTCTGTGCTCTATCATACTGGCATGCCCTCATTTCTTGTTTGATTTGGCTAATTTGTGCAATCAGTTCTAGAAGTATTAGCTTTAGAAAACAGCTCATGCAATTTCCCTCTTAAGGATAGGTAATGAAGAAATTGAGTTGTGACCTTTTGTTTCCCATACTTTTGAAACCATATCTTAACATCATTTTTAGTATCTTCACACCAATCCCACACGTCTTCATATAATTCAGCTACAGATGTTTGAGCCCATAGCAATGTAATACCTTGCACAACCCTAGGGTCCTGTAGTGCTGCTGTATTCAGTTTCCATCTAGAGTTTTTCTTGTTTCTGTAAAGGGAAGAACCGAAACATAAAGTAATTAATAAATGGTCTGAGTATTCATTTACATGGGTATTATGAATAGGGAAGGGGAATTTATTTGAAAAGAAAAGATGATCAATCACTGAGGATAATTTCCCTTTCCTAAAGGTGTAAAGTAACCCTTCCTTTTGGTAGTTCCTACCATTTTTCAAACCTTCCAAATGAATAATTCTCTCACATTATATTTTTTTACCCACTTTGCTTTTACTAGAAGATGAAAAGTCACAGTTGAAGTCTCCCCCCAAGATAATATAATTAGTAGTTGCTAAATAGGGTAAAAGGGTATTAAATAGGTTAACCCAACCTGCTTTAGTCTGGGGTCAATAAACAACTATAAATCGAAAATTCACCTGTTTCCAAATCCCATCTATTATTAGTAATCTTCCAGGTATTAATTCTATTAATGTTTTTAGAGTGAAATTATATGAGCCAAAGAGAATCTCTACACCATCTGCTCTATCTAATCCAAAGGAAGATCCCCATATCCATTCATTTGTTACAAGGCAATAATAGTTTAAGGTATAAAGCCATGTTTCCTCAAGAAAATAAACATCCAATTTCCCCTGATGTAGAAATTGGAAAAGAGCAGTTCTTTTGAAACTATTCAATAAACTGCTACAGTTTAAGGATCCAATAATGAATTTATCCAGAGGAATTTATTCAAGTTCCTTTTTTCCTTCTTTTCTTTTTTCTACCTTTATAATCATTTGGGGATGTTTTACTTTCAGAGGATTATGAAGGACAAGTAATTCCTATATCCACGTCAGAGTCCCCTCCTATTGTATCCAAACTGGCATAGGAATTATCCATTTCAAAAACAGAGGGGTTTTCAGAAACTGTGGGGGGAGGGGGAGGATGTAAAGGGGGAGGGGGTTTTGAACACCTAGTTACCCTTTTTCTTTAAGAGTAGGACTTTGAGATTTAGAAGGCTCAGTCTCCTGATAACATACTGGAAGAAAATCATCTGTATTATGAATTTCTAGAGTCTTATCCCTGTCTCTTGCTTTGAAGGAACCCCTGTGTCTGGAGTATATTCTTCCCTTAATGTTACATCTTCCTCCTGGGGGGTGGGGGGGTCAGGTTGCTTTGTTTTCTGCTTTGAAAAAGCTTCATCTTGGGTGTTTTGTATCAGGAGTTCATGACTAATGACTGTGACCTTGTTTTTGGCTGCCCATGGATAATCTCTATATCCATGTCCAGATTCCTAACATATATCGCATTTTACCATATTTTCACATTGAAAAGTACCATGACCTAATTCCCCACATATCTCACACCGAGTGGTATCACAAGAGCTAGAGAGATGAGTCCAGACTCCACACTTATAGCAGGCCCAGGGCTGCCCAGCATAAAAACAAACTCCCCTATCTCTACCTAGAGTAAAGGAATTTGGGATATGGTCAATCTCATTGTCAGTTAGTCTTAATTTCACCTTATACTTCCAACTACCGGTCCAAAAAAGCTCTGTGTCTAGCACTGCTTCAGGGGCACTCAAGACCTCACATTTCTGGGAAAGCCAAAAGGTGATGTCTTCAACATGCACCCCTTCGTTCCTAAACATCACAGTTACATATTTAATTAAGGATTGAGTTAAAGGTGTAACTACAAAAGGAGACCACAAGGGGAGAATTTGAGCTGATCATACCTCTGCCAAAAGAGATCTAATAAGTAAGGGGGTCAAAAACTAATGTCATAGTTTTCTTCCACTGAAATGTTAATAAAAGCAAATACATCTTTGGGTGAAAATTGCAAGGATTCCTTCAGTAGATGCTTGCCCACAAACACTTGATCTGGTCTCTCAGTTAAACCCCTTTTATATCAAATCCTTACAGTGTTTCTTTGAGGTGCTGCTTTTTTTTTTTTTTGGGAAAAGAGATTAGAGAGAAGAGCTCTAGGTTGAGGGGGACTCTCAGGATTTACACTAGCAGCTATTGCTTCCCGTGAATCGTTTTGCCCAAGTTTTGTATCTGGAAGTAGAGGACCTTTATTGACTTCAGTCTTTAAATCAATAGAATTTGAAACAAGTTTACTAGTGTGCTCAACAATAACAGGAGACCATTCTGTAGGGCATGAAGATAAGGAGGAGGTGGGAGGCAAATTGGGGTCAGGAACCCATATCCCTGCAGGCCCCCTCTTCCATCCAGATTCCATTAATGCTGTATTTGGGGACAACATTCAATTTTTGCCCTGTGTACTGGGAGGGAGAGAAAAAGCTTGCTGAATAAGGGCAGAGGTTGAGGGATTTTGTACTGCCACTGAATTAGGTTCCACATTCCGTGATAAAGGTACAGGGTTCAAATTGCGGTTTATATCAGTTAAAGCCGCTCTTTTGGATTTGAAAAGTTTGGGAGATATTTTAGAAGTATAACTTTAGTTTTGAAAGAAAAAACTAGTTGCTTGCATTTGAGTTAGAGGGTTTGTTTGGTAAATAATATTAGTATGAAAACCACCCTGAGAACTTGTTCCCTTGTCAACAGCTGTATCGGAGCCAATCGTAAAAAGTTTTGTTTGTTCATCCACTTGCTGATCAACAATCAACTTAGGTGCTTGAGGTAGGATAACCTTCACCATATTTACATCCCAGCATTGATGTATTCCATCTGTCTGTTTATGTCTAGATGGCCATACAGTGGAGTCAGCCAGAATGCAGTGCAGAAAAACACTTCTGAAAATTGCTGTATGACAAAAGGGCTTAATTACATTTGAAAAATTAACTGTTCCAGCACTCTGCAGAAATACTGTATGGTATGTAACAGTATCTTGGTCGACTTCACTGTTCATCAGCACAAACACAATGGGGGAGAGGCATCAAGTGGTTTTAAGGGACCCTTGGAGCAGCTTATGGTAAAACAGGCCTCATCCTGAACCTTGTGTCAAAATTAATGCTTCGAAAAGAAAGGACTCAGGGTAGGGGGGAGGTAGTATATATAAATGCATAGTAAAGTGGTTTAGTAATTACAGAATACCAACTTTGGAACCTGGAGATAACAGGTTCAATGCCTACTAGAGTCAAATATGCCTGGTGTGATCATGGTAAAGTCACTTCCATTACTGTCCTCCAGGATTAATAGCTCTGTGACAGGTTTCATAGTTAATTGCATATCTTTATTTATTTATTTATTTATTGAAGATATCAGATTTACAACCTTTGAGTCAAAGACTCATTTACAAAAACTCCATGTCAGAGTACAATGCAGATCAATAACGAGCAGTATACAATATTACAAAGAGGAAAAAAGAGAAAACCAGAGTATGAACAGTACACTAAAGCCTATACAACTGGGTAGCTATACAAGTCCGATTAAGGAGCTTGTAACTGTCAAGGAGCAGTACAATCAATAGGATGGTGAGGCCTATACAATTAAGTAGCTATACAGGTCCAGCTAAGGAGTTTGTAATTGCAGTGGTGCGAGCAGTCAGGATACCGACATTGTCATTAACACAGTCATTACATTAACAGCAGTAGAATAAAAAGAACTTTAGCCCATACTCTCTCTATGTGGTATTGGTGATAAAGTAAGTTTATATGCAAGTTTATATGCACCAGCTGGCATCCCAATCCCCGCTCCATCACTGAGGCAGGACCGGGTAGGTCTGGTCAAGTCCTGGTGGCCAGATATTGGTGGCACTAAGCAGCAGCCCATACTTAGCCTGTGCATTGGCAGTGATGGGTGGAGAGTATGTGGTATTTGAGGGCTATTTTGAAGGGGCCTAGTCTGAAGACAAAGGTAACGGCCGGAGGGAGTTCATTGTACCAAGATGGTGCTCTTTAGGAAAATGACCTTTGGGCTAGTGAGGTCGCGACCCTGGGAAAAGCCCACATCAGTTTATTTGCCAAGCAGATGTTTGCTGAGGCATGAGCAGTGCAGAGGGAGGTAGAAACTCCAATGGGGGTAAGGCCTAGTTGAATTGTTTTGGTGAGGAGACATGTTTGATAACATACTCTTTCGTCTACGGTGAGGATATTTGTTAGGGCATACAGGGTGCAGCTGTGGGTATGCCTATCTACTCCAGTGAGGAGCCTAAATGCTTTGTTGATGGCTAGGTGGATTTTATTTAGAGCAGTGTGGTCAGCAGCCGAGTAGACAACTTGGAGTAATTTGTCATCAGTAACATTAAGTTCCTGTACTATCCTGCAATATATAACAGCAAAACTGTTTTTGAACACTTCATCTTTGTGGACCACACTGTTTCTAAAGAGGACCTAATGGCTGGTCTGGTTGCAAATCTGAAAATGAGACCCATTAAGAACCATGCTCTAGATATGCACACCATGGTGCTAATTATATTAGAGTTCTTCTGCATGCCATTGGCTCTTGTATAATGGAGGATGTCATCAGGATGAGACAGTCTTATTTGTCCTGAAGTCTTACCCAGCTCACAGAAGACATGCTGCAGCACACACTAGACCGAGACCAAGATCAGATGCTAAGTTCGCGTTATATGCAGTAAGAGCAGGTGAGGTAGACTGTATGGTATGCATGTTACTACTGTTGCACCCTCATGGGGTGAAGAGGTGTATCATATTCAAAATACACTTCACTGCATGAATATGCAGGTTGGTTGTGATGCTGCAGGACTCCTCACAAGTGTGCATGCCAAGTACATGGGGTCAGCATATTTTGCCTATATCCTGTAGCAGACATTGCTACATGCACTAATACATTATCTGGATTGGGGGCCAGCCTGCTGGTTCAGCAGTTGGATTTCTGCCTGTGACACTGACATCCCGGATTCTGATATAAGCCCAGGAGTAAGAGGGCTGCTGGAGAGAGGAGCATCAAGCATCTGATGGACTGCTGTCCTCCTCCAGCGAGGAGGGTGGGATAGCATTTGGCATTTGACTGACCCCTGGAGGAGGCCAATGGTGTAAAACTTGAGGCTTGCAGGTTCAAAGAGGTGTGCCAGACATTGGTGCATTATGCAACTCTATGTCATTGAATGCCACACCTCCCACTAATGGGGGAAAAAACCTGGCTGTGGCATGGAGGACATCCGCTTCCCTCACCATGCCCCATGCAGCTGTCCAAGGCACTCTGCCTTCAGATCTCCACATGGCACCATTTGGGGTAGCCCAGTGGACTCCCAATGGCCTCACCCCGAAGGGTAATCCAGGGAGCAATCCGGTGGCAGCAGGTAAGTTCCGGGAGATGGGGTGAGCTAGTAGGGATGGTAGTTCACATGCAACAGTGTTCATGTGCCATATGTCCAACATATTTGTGTTATTCCACACAGGTGAAAGTGGTTGCTGACTTAGAAAATACCTGATTATGACATTCATGGATGATTCCACAGCAGTACAAACTAGATATAATTAGGCACATAGGCATACCAGAGAAACCATTGAAAATGTACAAGTATGTGACTTGTTAGAAATTAATTTTTGGTTGCCTGAAAAATATGAGTGGTACAGTGATGCTGTTGTCAGTGAAGGTCTGTTGCATATTTATCATCTGATGCATACTGCATGATACAACAGTGTTTAAAAGGATAGCATTACTAGAGGATGGAGATGCCTTTTAGCTGCAGATGTAGATGGCAATGGGATGTGCCATGTATCTCTGCTTGCACCACCAGTGAGGCAGAATAATATGTGGTTACCAGACAACAGTGAAAGGGGTTTGGATGCATAATTCATAGAAACAGAATTTGACTGCAGATAAGGACTACATGGTCCACCAAGTCTGCCCATTGTTCCTACCTACTGTAAAACAGTAGTCCCTACTTAATCTCTGGGTTAGCCCTCCCTTCCCTAATGACTAAGGTTCCCTAATGTCTACCACATGCATTCTTGAATCCTGCTGCAGTTTTTTCCCCCACTGCCTCTGCTGGAAGACTGTTCCAGGAATCCACCACTCTTTCTGTAAAGACGTACTTCCTTATGTTTCCCAAGTCTACCCTTCCAGTTTCATACTGTGCCCCCTTGTTCATGAGCATATTTTTTTCTGAAAAATACTTCCCTCTTGTACCTTGTTTATACCCATGAGATATTTGAAAGTCTCTATCATATTTCCTATTTCCCTCCTTTCCTTCAGGGTGTATATATTGAAGTACTTTAGTCTCTCCTTCATAGGGTCTCTAGTGAAGACTCTGCACCATTTTAGATGCCCTCCTCTGGACTGCCTCTACTCTGTTTATGTCTTTCCAAAGATGTGGTCTCCAGAACTGGACACTGTACACTAGATGAGGTCCCACCAATAATTTATGTGGCAGCATCACCACCTCCCTCATTCTGCTGGTGATACCCCTCCCTATGCACCCTAGCATCCCACTGGCTCCACTTACAGCCTTGATGGACTGTTCGACCACCTTTAGATCATCAGATATGATTACCCCCAGGCTTCTTTCCTGTTTGGTGGATGCCAGTACCACTCTGCCCATCTTGTACTCTGCCCCTGGGTTTCTGTGCCCTAAGTGTGTGATTTGGTTCTTCTTAGCATTGAAACTTAATTTTCACACTCTTGATCACTCCAGTTTTCTTAGATTACTAATCATTTTTTCCACCACCCCCAAGTGTCTAACATATTGCAGATATAAGTGTCATCTGCAAAAAGGTCTACTTTCCCTTCTAGCCCCTCTGCAATGTCACTAATTAAGACATTAAAGAGGACCAGTCCCATACTGATCCTTGTAACACCCCATTGGTCACTCTCCCTTCCTTGGAGTGAACTCTGTTTACCACCACCCTCTGATGCCTGTCCCCCATCCAATTCCTTACCCAGTTTACCACTTTTAGCCCCACTCCCATGCTACCCAGTTTGTTTACTAGTCTCATATGTGGAACTGTGTCGAAGGCCTTACTGAAATCTAGGTAGGCCACATCAACTGCTCCACTCTGATCTACATCCCTGGTCACCCAGTCAAATAAATTTATCAGATTTGTTTGACATGACCTCCCCTCAGTGAACCCATGCTGCCTTGGATCCTGTAAGCCACTGGTTTCCAGATATTCCACAATCCTTTCCTTCAACAGTAATTCCATTAATTTCCCCACCTCTGAAGTCAAGCTGAATGACCTGTAATTGTCAGCTTCTTCCCTGCTACCACTTTTGTGAAGTGGGACTACATCTGCTCTCCTCCAATCCTCTAGGGCATACCATTAGAATGGCAACTTAAAATTGGCACCACATTTAGGGCACTGCAACATGGGTGACAGTGACAGATGTGCTCTTTATTTTAGATCACCCCTCACTGATGCCGCCCTTTCCATCTAAACTGTTTCTACCCACTCTGGGGCATGCCTGCCCTGTAGGATGTTATAGTCCCCCATAAAATAGGACTGTTTCCTGGGATGGCACTTTGGTGCTACATGTCCCGGGAGCCTCTATACTTGGTGTTGTAATGCTAGGCAGTGAATTGCCTTTGCCCATATTAGTGTTGACAAAATGACTGTCATGCCGATATGGGTGAAATATCCTCCAGGACTACTCCCATCTCCAGTGAGTGGTTGAACGGGATTGTCAGAGGTGCAGCCAGCCCCTCTCTGTGCTCCTCCAGTATCCTTGGATGTATTCCATCTGGCCCCATTTTCTTATCCACTTTCAGATTTGTGAGTTCATAATTTTATAGTTCCATAGGTGTGGGTTTCAGGTCCATTAGCTGCAAGAGCCATATATGGGCCACTCATGTGTCAGTGGACATAATCCCATGTTTTATTTCCCATATAATGGTCCAGTCAGTGTTTAAAGGTTGTCAAACTATCAGCATTCACCACCTCTGTGGGAAGTGTGTTCCATATATTGACCACCCATTGGTTGAATCTTTTAGTGGTATTATACCTCTTACCCCATAGTTGTAATGGATGGGCCCTTGTTTCTATCCCTGATGATACCTTTCTACACAACCTGCAGATTCCCACAGAATACCATTGCTTAGTGTATTGTATGCATAGCAAAGATCACCCCTTGTTTTATAATAGGTCATGGAATACATCTCTAGTGACTGTAGCCTATCATCATATTCATTTCCCTGTTCTGTGCAGACCTTTTTTTTTACCTTTTCTGCATCTGCTCTATTTTCTACTGCTCCCTATAGTATGAGGAGCACTAAATGGTGCATCATACTTGAGAACCAGTCTGACCAGGGACCTATACAATGGCACCAAAACCTCCCCAATTCTACTTTTGATGTTTCTCAAAATGTTACCTATCATCTTATTAGCTTTTTATGCAGCCTCCATATTGTGTTTGTCAAAGCTCAAGGTGTTTGCTATTACTACCTCCAGATCCTTCAGGACTCTATCCTCTGTAAATGGACTAGTGTGCACATCCCTTCCTTTGATGATCCTGTCACTTATCTGTGGTTCCTCACCTTCCTTTTCCTCCATGAACACTGAACAAAAATATTTGTCCAGGATGCCTGATTTTTTCCTAGTCCCCCTCCACACACTCCTCTGCTTCCATCCTTAGCCTTACAATCCCTCCCCTGGTCTTTCTCCTTTCACTTACATACCTAAAAAAATTCTAATCCCCTTTCTTTACTGCCTGGGCTATTTCCTCCTCCTTTTGTGCCTTTGTGCTCCTGACTGCTTTCCCTGCCTCCCTCTGCATCTCATGATACCCCTCCCTATTCTCCTCCCTCTGTGTCTCCTTATACCTCCTGAATGCTAACTTCTTTTGCCCTTACTTTCCCAGCCTTCTCTTTTGAGAACCACAGTGGTCTCTTTTTCCTCTTGCGTTTGCTTACTTGCCTTTGCCTGACACGGAGGCTCATTGTCTTCCCTATGGCCCTTTTAGTTTTGCCCACTGTGCCTCAACTCCACTCCACCCTTGTCCTACCCCCAGTTATTTTATAGGGGGGGAGACACAACTGTTTTAGAGAGGGCACAATGTAGCCTTTGTGAACTGTTATATGAATAAATGCATGCAATGCTATCATGCGTATAGTAAAGTGTGAATGGTAATATACCCAATAATGAATTGATAGAGTTTGAAGTGATTATTTTGCATACCACTAAGTTTGTGAATGGTTTACCCAACACTGTGGTACTTTCTCCAGCATGGGGGTTTATAAAAATATGTATAATTACTGATGACTATAAATATCAACTGGATTACCATTTTGATAAAAATGCATATCAACCAGATTTCAGGTTATTATGTTACAAAGGCAATAATAACCTGAAATTGGGTTTAAATGACACTTCATAATAACTTGAAATCAGGTCGATATGACATTCCCCAAAGAAAAGACTTCAAAACTGTTGCATTCAATTATTTCACAAAAAGTATTTCAACTGCAATATGTTCAACTGTGTTTTATTCACGTACAGTTCAATTTCTTCAAAAATAATACTGCACTCTAGCTAAAAAATGTCCTTTTCTTTCAAGCTGCTAGAAATACAATCTAAACCTTCACACCAGCAATTATAAAATATAAAGGACAGGTAAGTTTGATGTTATAGATTTTTTTTCACACACCCTCAGTGTGTGATGACCAGATAAACCTCTTGAGTTTTGCTCTTGAGGTTTATAGGTCATCACACACCTCAGGTGTGTGAAACAAATCCATAACACACACTTAGCTATCCATTACTCTCTATATAACGCCATCTGCCAGTGAAGGTTTCGTCCTTCTTTTTGCCATGGGATGAGGCTGTGGCAGTGTTCTGGATATCCTCATGTATCTCCTCCTGATGTATGTCTTCAGCTGGTCTTGGAGTGTTTATTTCTGTAAGTGGTGAATGCACATTGCTCTGTTGGCCAGGGATCTCAGAGGGCCTTGATTGTCCATCCATGCTTATGTTAAGGCTGCAGTGCCAGATCTCAGGATGTCAAATTTGTGTTTAATGCTAAAATCTACCACTCATTTAGCAACACCGATCTCTGTGTTAGTATCACTCTGTGGGGTATGAATTACATTTAGCTCATTATGCACATCATTGTGCCCTGTGCACATGGCACCCACCCCCATGCACAGCTGGCGCAGTTCTAGTTGGATGTTCCTTCCTGTATTCAGCCACAACTACTCATCAGATATAGTTCTGGGAATGAACCATGTTAGGGAATCTCTGATGCACTGAATTCTGTTTTCTGCAATAAAAACCTTTCCATTTGTAAGTTAAAAGCTTCAGGTAAATTTGCTGCATGTGCCCTGATTCTGTGTTTGAATGTAACCCATAAAGGCATGGTCTCCTTCTGTCAGTGGATATAGAAATGTTTCTTGAAGTCAATCAATCAATCAATCAATCAAAATCTTTATTTATTCAGGCGAACATCATTGAGCATAGCTCATTTACAAGATGGACCGGAGTGGTCATAACAATATAAGGTTACAAATTTTACACAAAAGCATGGTACTGAATGAACACAAATACAAAGATTTAAGAATGAGACAGGTGTACAAATATTTACATATATACAAGGCAAAATGACATTGGACCTAGATCATATTAAAGGATAGAAACAAACAGTATTGTAGGGATAAAGCTAGGGTAATGGGACTTGGGGGGGCATTTTTGTACAAAGTAGGTTGGAGAACAAGCTAGAAGAACAATAAAGAAATAGGGGGTAGTATAAAAAGGGGTAGGGGAAGGAGGGGGTGAGAGAGGATTAGGCCTTATGGAAGCAATTGCATGATTCTGGGAATAGACTAGTGTACAGTTTTTTGAAGGATGTTAAAGGAATGAGGGTATCCAATTTCAAGGTCTTTTGAAGAGAATTCCAGATAAGTGCTAGGGAGTAGCTGAATGCAGCCCTTTCATACCGGGTGCAGGTGATAGGAATCTTCAGCATGATGAGTTTATTGATCCTTAGGGTGTAAGGCCTGGATGAGATCCGGTTGAAACAATCTGAGATGTAGGAAGGGAGTTTGTTTGTCAGAGCTTTGTAGATCCAGACAGCAGCATTTTTGTTTATTCTATGTTGTAGGGATGTCCAACTGACTGCATTGTAGAGAGAGCAATGATGGGTGCTGGAGGGAAGATCTGTAATGAATCTAATAGCTCTATGATACAAGGTGTCTAATTTATTTAAATGGGAGAGGGAACAGTGACCATAAAGGAAGTCAGCGTAGTCAATGAGGGATAGGAATGATGCCAGGATTAGCCTTTTTTTGGAATCTCTGGTCAGGTAGTGTTTGATCCTACAAAATAGGCCAAGTCTTTGTCTAAGTTTTTTCAGGAGCTCTTCAATGTGGCTAGTATAGTCAAGTTTATTGTCAATCCAGACTCCAAGATATTTGAATTTGTCCACATAGTCCAGATTTTAACCAAGGATGGTAGATAATTGTGGGGGGGCGGGTGAATGATGGGACAGTGGAAGAGCAGCTCTTGGTGGCAAAGAACATAGCTTTCGTTTTCTTGGCATTTAGTAGTAATTTTTTCTAGTAAGTTGTGCTGTAGGAGGAGAACTCAGACTGTAAAAGCTCACAGGCTTTTGATGGTGAGGGATTACTGACATATAGTACAGTATCATCTGCAAAGAGGTGAATATTAGATTGTGAGAGATTGGAGTCAATATTGTTGATGTAAATGGCAAAGAGGATGGGGCCCAGGATGGAACCTTGCGGTACACCTCTTAGGAGTGGTTTAGAGGTAGATAGGTCACCTTCATTTTTTACCAGTTGTATTCTTCCGGAGAGATAGCATCTGAACCATTTAAGAGAGAGTGAGTCAAGGCCTATGGAGTTCAGAGAGGAGATTAGTAGTTCATGGTCCACAGTGTCAAAGGCTTTGCTTAGATCCAGGAACACAGCACAGGTGTTATTCTTTTTGTCTAAGGCAGTCTGCCAGTCATTTGTAACTTTTGCTAAGGCAGAGATGGTGCTGTGCATAGATCTAAAGAAGTGTCATCCATGAGATCACTGCCCTAAGGATGCATGCATGATATACTACACTGAGTGGTGTCCTGCATAGTGTTGGGGGAGGATCAGAAGCAGGTTGGTGTCTTTGGTACTGAGTGTGAGTGCAGGTGGGGTGAAAGCCTATACAAGTTAACCAGTGTACTGGGTGAACAGGGTTGTGCCAGTGACAGGTTGTGTTACCTTTGTGTGGACTCCAGTGGTGTCCTGCATACTGATGGTATCCTCCTCCTGTGATTTTGGTGGTGCGGCATTGTTTCAGTGTTACTGTTCTCTGTGATGCCACTAAACTGTGTGGTGATGTTGGTGCTGGACTGGTTCTCACATGGTGTTATGTCAAATATATCTGCAAAAGGAGAACATGTGTTAATGTATTATGTGTCATGATGTAATGAGTGACATGTTTCTGGTGGTGACAACTGCTATGTAGTTATGGCTGGGCTGGGCTGGGACAGTTGTATCATTCTGAGTTCAGGCTCTGTATACAACTATGCAGATGGTTGGCTGTCCAGTTCTT
Source organism: Neoceratodus forsteri (assembly GCA_016271365.2). Taxonomy (NCBI): domain Eukaryota; kingdom Metazoa; phylum Chordata; order Ceratodontiformes; family Ceratodontidae; genus Neoceratodus; species Neoceratodus forsteri. The sequence goes on from CM028129.1 coordinate 35,777,979, forward strand.
TGTTACCACTGTCATGAGGTGGGTTCACATCTTTTGGAGGGACAGAATGCCATAACTATCTTCTTCTATGGTATCCCTTGATATCATGGGGCATTCTAAGGGACTCATCTTTCAGATTCTTGCCATCCTCCTCCCAACAATTGAGTGCTGGCTGAATGCATCAGCCATCATATTATTAAGGGGGTAAGTCCCAGGAAATCATCTGACACATTACCACTTATGTAAAGCTCAACCTGCCAACTGATGGACAGCTTCTTATTCACACTCCACAGAGGTTGTGCAATTGTGTTTGTGATCGCTTTAATGGTTCTTGTGGTGTGGCCAGCCACTTAAGCAGTGGCTTGCATGCCCTCCAATACCATGCTTGTGACTGAGCAATCCTCAAACTGTTTTAGTTCCAAACTGGGTGCAGTAATGGCATTGAACCTCTGTGGCAATGAATGTTGTCTACCCTATTGTAAAGGTGGATGTCTGTGGATGCCAGTCAAGCAGATGTGCACAGCCACCTTGTTCAGTCCACCAAACCACTGCAGGTTATGCAGCTGGTGTATATGCCAGTTCCAGTCACCAGCATTGGCTGATTGAAGACATCTCCCTCTGCCCTTAAAACTGCCTAATGTTCAGTTTAGAATTCTACTTTGGATCCATGAGGGGCATTCCACCTCTTGACAAGGTGGGGTCAAGGGGCAGTCCACAGTAGCATTGAGTAATCTATAGATACTACCTCTTAACCACTCAACACTACTCCATAGCCCCCATAGGTACTTTGGCCCATTCCACCACCATTGTGGATATTCCCTGTGCACACCTGCCCTTCAGTGCATATGTGTGTGTGTGGGTGTGCATGATTTCTGTGGCTTGTCTGCTAATAACCTTTGAATTTGTTGGTTGTGCCATTAAAGGAAAACTTTTAAACTTACCACATATATTTGAAAATACCTACAACATGGTATTGCAACTTACAAAGTTATGTTTAATCATTTCCATGTTAGAGACTTTCAAAAAAATTCCCCTTACATTTAAGGGTGAGTGAGGTTAGAAATTTGACAATTCATACTGACTTTGGTTTAGATACCCCAATGCTGTTGGTTTGGCTTTAAGACTTAAGAAGAAACACCTTTGGATCCATGGTACAGACATCTAGTACACTGCAAATCAGGTAACACACATGCACCACCCCATACTCACCCCCATTCTATACCCCATCCCCATTTCTCCAGTCAGTGTTTTTGAATGACTGAGTAGCACTTTCAACAGTTCCAGGAGCTGGCATTTCCTATTAGTTAACAAACAAACTACAACAGCAAAAGCTTTGTGTGAGTGGAAATGTGGGAAATGACTGAGGTGTGAGAGGGGTGACCATGGGACTAGCCCTGGAAAACTAGCATGGGCTAGAATGTTTTTCATTGATTGAGGGCTGCAGTGAAAACCACTGGCCCAGCAGTACAACCGTTAATGAATCAAAGGTGAAAAGTGACAATTTTTTGTGCTTCACCAAACACATATTAAACATCAGTTCAGCCTTAATTATGTTACATTAAACATTTAAATGTTAGCTCATCTCTGCAGGTTGAAAGCATCTTACAAGGATGCATAATTAAACTTCCTAAGGGACTGGTGGGCTGTGGCTTCACATCCGAAGCCTGGGACTACTACAGCTGATCTGTTGAGGCATGCCAGTAAGGGGTTCTTACCTTTGGATGTGGGCAGGGTGTTTGTGGGAAAGGGATGTAAAGGAAAACTGTGAAGAACCCCCTGCCCTTCACATACACACACACACACACACACACACACACACACACACACACACAGGAGTTCAGTTGACCAGACACCTGCAACTGAAATGCAGATAATGCAAAAATGTGCCCATATTCTGTATATATAAATCAACACAGAAAAACGGCTATTTTGTCCTCCCTCCAAATTATAAATGCATTTATAATGAAATATACTGTACACAGGCATGGCAGCATACAGTATTACTGTCATGAGTTATTGCCCATTTCACAAATGAAAAAACATTGCCAGAAGGGTATCTTGGCCAAATGGTTCTGCTGCACCCTAGAATTAATCATTGGCTAAAAGATAAGCACATGCTAAATGACAACGAAAAAGTATTACAACAAAAAGAGGCCTCAAATTCCATTACAGGCTAACACTGCTAATAGGTGCCGGAAGCTAGACACTCTCTCTACTGTATGATCTAGTCCGGGGAGCACCTTCAATGGATAACAGAAGTAGCAAGACCTTTCTGTTAAGCTTTGACAAATCAAGCTGCACGTGATATGTGCAGACTAAATATGCCCTGGCCTGCAGCGGTGGGAATGGGGGGAAAAAACTTTGAGGAACACTTCTTACATTAAGAAGAAACGAGTCTAGTTCAGTTGTCATCGTTTCCCATATAGTGCTGCTTTTGTACACTTTGCTGGGGTGCCGTTTTATATCCACAGACGGTTCTGTAATTTAGACCGGCAAGCTAGCCAGTCACTTTTTCCTCGGCACAGTTTTTAATTTCACTGCCGGAACTGACCCCACCCCACCTCCCGCTCTGCTTCCATCAGTGGCTGTATTAGTTTTGCCTGTAAGGCTGGCTTTGTGCTTTTTTTTTTTTTTTGTCCCTTCCAAGTCACTTCAACACGGCGCAGTGGACCCTTCCAATAAAGTAGACAGTGTGCTGTCCAGGGTGCTGAAATTACTGTCAATTGTTAGCACCTTTAAGTGGGTAGTAATGAAGTAAAGCAGTACACATGTCTAAAAATCTAGAGTACTGTAGCAATCGCAAAGCTTATTGGGTCCAAAGAACTGAGTTTTTTGTAAACAGATTCCGATGCTTGAAGCTCCCAGCTTACTTATCGTATGTAGCATATTGCAAAGATGGAAGAAAGCTAGTCAAGTGAGCAGGCAAGGACAGAGGCATTCCAACCCACACTTGCCTCACCACTTGCAGCACTAGAGACCCCGCTTGAATATGCCACGGACTGCTCTCATATCTCCTATGTGGTCAATATTTAGATGTCCTATAGCAAAGCTAAATTTAGGAAACTGTTGTAAATAAAACATTCATTTCTAGCTTTCTGGACTACTTTTCGCGCTCTGCAACTCCAAAAAATGGAAAGAAAAACGAATCTCGGGAGGCATGGGCATATAATTAAGATGTCCTAGTTCCAAGCGAAGCTCTTCAGTGTGTGTGTGTGTGTGTGTGTGTGTGTGTGTGTGTGTGTGTGTGTTTCATCAATGCAAAACGACCAGATCTTTTCATGTGGTTTATTCTTAACTCTTAGCTTCTGCTGACCGGCTCTTCGTGTTTAGGAGATAGACCTGTGGCTCGCAGAGTTAAACGGGCAACCTGGCTAGCACACACTGAACATGTGAGCCCATTTCTGTCCCACCCCCACCCTATCTCCAAGCTCTCATACAGAGGAATGGCTTTACAGTAAAGTATTCATTGGCGTCTCCCACATGGCATTTCCATACTTTCAAGTTCCCTGGCAAGGAAAAATATACACGTCCTCTATTATTTAACACTGTTTGCAGCAGGAGAGCTGGAGAGGAGGACTCGGCAGGCAACCGTCACTTGACTCCTCTACATATCAGGAAAGGCTGCGGATCGCTGCTGCTGCTGTTGCCGCCGCCGAATTGCAATGTGATGCACTGTCTGATAGAGGGTTTGTTAGCAATAGCAGCAGAAGCAGCACAGAGGAATGTGAAGAGAAGGAGTTTCCATAGGAGACTAGCTCTCTCCTTCGTCAAGGGAAACTTAACACTTGCACATCCCTCGTCGAAAGATCAAGAAGGGGGAAAACAGACAAGATACCCCCTCATCACAGCCAGGTGGGAGGCTTGCTTCCAGGAATCAGGAGGACCTTTTCGGGGCTGGGGCGACCCTTTCGAATGGTTATTGATTGCGTCCCTTCCAATTGGCATTGATTGAGCCTCTCCAGCTTCCAGCACCAAGCCATCCGTTTTCTTAAATGCATATTTGATTCGGGGTGGAGTTGAGAGGAAGCGTCACTGCTCCTGAGGTGGATAGAATTCACTTGAATACATGCTCTTCTCTCTCTCTCTCTCTCTCTCTCTCTCACCTATCCCTCTCTCTGTGCTTTTTAATATATTTATTTTTTTTTGCCAGAGGTGCCGGCTATAGATTTTTGTGGGAGCTACCGGACGTTGAGCAGAGGGAAAGCCGGGCTGCAAGTGAGGTGATCGGGCAGATTGCAGGGAGCACCACCGAAAAGGGACTCTTGAGCGAACCACGACGGCTCTTGCATTCGATTTAAGCGCCATCCCCTCCGAAGGGGGGTTGCACAACTTGGGGACGATGTGAGTGGCCAGCTCCACCGATCTACCCGCACCATCTGAGCAGCACTTCTGGTCTCGACGCAGAGCACAACAGGGCGATGTCTCTGTTTCGATCCCTACCTCAAGCGTCTTTTCCCAAATAAAGACCGTCTCATCTATTATTATAAGGCGAACTACAGTACTAGCAACAGTATTCCTCTGCAGCCTCAGGTTTACTCATCAGGGAGTCTCGGAAGCAACTTCGGAAACCTTCGATCCCTCCTGCTAGGGGCTAAACAGCATGCAACACATAGAACATGGTATATTATGGTCACTAACTTAGGTTTCTGGAACAGACGTGAGAGAGACTACACCAGTGTTAATATAGGTGTAACTTTATTGAAAATGTTACACAGTCTCTAAAAGGTGCCTTGCAAACTTTTTTTTTTTTTGTGAAAAACTGATCAGTGCAAAGTTAGTTCTTTATCATCATCATGCTTCATTTTGGAACATGGTTCACCTTTTCTACCTTATTGAGGTTGCTCTGCTATGCAGAGGTCGTCCTTCGTGTGGTTACTGGGCAGGAGCTATATGCCCCCCATTCCATCAGAACAGAGGGGGACATCACCTTGGGTGGCCTTTTCCCAGTTCATGCCAGGGGGGTTCCTGGAGTGCCTTGTGGGGATATCAAGAAGGAGAATGGGATCCACAGATTGGAAGCTATGTTGTATGCCTTGGACCAAATCAACAGTGACCCAGACCTCCTGCCTAACATCACTTTGGGAGCGAGGATCTTGGACACCTGTTCTAGGGACACCTATGCTTTGGAGCAATCGCTTACCTTTGTCCAGGCTCTCATCCAAAAGGACACCTCGGATGTTCGGTGCACTAACGGGGAACCTCCGGTTTTTGTCAAGCCAGAGAAAGTAGTAGGAGTGATTGGAGCATCTGCTAGCTCTGTTTCCATCATGGTTGCAAATATTTTAAGACTCTTCCAGGTAAGACTTGAATGCGGTTTCAATAATTGTGACTGTATACGTGAACCAAGCTGATTCGAGTTGTTACCATTCTCTAATAGTCGTTGTTTTATTTTTTAATAAAACGCCTTTTTATGTTTAACACAGACACAGCATATAATACTCACTCCTGAATTTGCTATTTAGCGTGTCTTATTTCCTCATTGCCCTCCCCCCAACTGCATTCACTTAAATCATTATTCCTGTATTTCGCCGTTTCCTTTCTCCGTTCTTCTTCTGCTGCTTCATGAATTGGGTCCCTCAGCCCTGTCTGGCCACTCTTGAATTTATTGCCACATTTACAAGAAGCAATCTGTGAAAAACAAGGCAATGATTAAAATGGTTTTACATTAGGGTGAGATATGGCCAATAAAACATGCCTGTAAAAAAGTGGTGGACGATATTGAGGCAGCAGCATATAAAGTCCCAAAGTGAGACGGAAAGGGCGACAGCAATAACTACTGTAACTTCAAAGCAAACTAACCCACATTCTAGTGAAAGACGTGATATGTTATGTATTTAATAGGTCCACTTCATATATTGCACCCCCTCCCAACTTCCTGTAAATCAAACTAACGCATTGTAACCCAAGACAAACCATTCCATTCCACAAGTGAGCTCGGTACTGGATGTGTATGTGGACTGAGGGCAGAAAAAAGAAACGTAACTTAGCATGTTTGGGGCTTTATTTAAGTAGATCTGTGTGCCTCCTTGCAATCTATTTCTTGTTCTTGATGTGCAGTTTTAATGCACTGCTCGACTAATCAAACAAATAGTACCAATTGTGTTCTTGTTTGTGCAAACCTAACCAGCTCTTGCTGTTTCCTGTACAAAACAGCATAAATTAATGAAGGAAAATAACAGCGGCTCCATCCGAAGAGAAATCGCTAAAGGGCTGCCATTAATTCTGTCTTTATATTAGAAATGCCTAATTGTCATGGCCATAATGAGATCAAATAAATTGATGTGGTTTATGAATACCAATTAGTGTTTACTCTAACTGGCTGTATTCTGCTAACATACCAACGCGAAAACAATGTGTTGCAGAGTAATGCATTGGCAACATCTTTCTTTCTTTTTTTTTTTTTTGTTATACTTTCTTTTCCAGGAATAGGATTTATGAGAATTAAAAATACGGTTCCTGGCTAATTTAATTTCTAATAAAATAAATGACATCAGGATTTTGGACGCCTCCCATTGACTTTATGATCCATTAGTGGTATGAGACATACAGTACAGTACTTGGCATATTGCGAGGCAATCACAAGCCAGATACCCTGTATTAGAGCATAGGAAATAAACCTCGTTTTCCCATAGCTGCTGCATTACTGCTTTCCGTGCCTGCCATTTCATATTCTTCTTCCAGCTGCATTGTGAATAGTTTATGTGGGATTGTCCTAGGAAGATTTATTCCAAGATGCTCTTCAGTATTTAAATGGGAAAGGATATATATTAGAACAGGCCGGATTGATGTAGTGGGAATTTATGCAAATTTTCTGGCAGATTATTACGGGTTGGGCACCGACGTACACCTTTTCTTATAATAAGTGACACGCTGCTTTTTACCCATCCCCCATTTTCTTAGAGCTGGGGTTTGCATTTCTCAGTTTGCAGATACATTACTGTAGCAATGAAGTGCGTTGTCAGGTAGAGTAGTCAAGGGCTGCTAAGGTTTATCTTATAATTAGGTTACTATTCCCATGAATAGGCTGGATTAAAAAACTGTTGATGGAATCCTGTTCATTGTTTTGTGTGTGTGTGTGTGTGTTTGTTCGTTTTAAGTAGATGCTTGACCTGATCACAGTATAAGTATATTGCACTGGGACGGCACCACATCCTTTACAATACCCATCCTTATAGGCTTGCTTCACAGAGAAGTCCAACCTTTGCCCTTCCATACTGTACATTATACCTACTCCTATGTGACATTTAGACCTGCTACTGTATAGTGATGTGCTACTCTAGAACCCCGGTAAATGGTGACAATCCACCTGGCATTGTTTTGGGTGGAGGGGGATTGGGTAAAAAAAAGTGAGCGTCAGTATGAACCAGTAATTATACACCACACAGCTGTGAACCAGGAGCTTCCATGTTGGAACCCAGCTGCCCCACTACTAGTTCACTTCTGTGAGGCTAAGCAGGTCTGTTAAGCTCTTGTGCTTCAGTTCTCTAAGCTGTTACATTACATCTGTGCATCTCACAATCTAGATACTGTATGCTTGCTAACTTGTGCCCTTACTTTCTCAAATACAGTGCATTAGAAAAAAGTAAACATTTCCCTGGTTTAAAGGAAAGTATTTTGAAAATTGGGGAAGGGGTGATGTATTTTAAAAGACAGTCAATCACAAGTTGATACTTAACCTTGATTTTTTTTTTTTTAAAAATACTGTGCAGGCTGAGATATCAAAGGTTTGCTGCAGGGGTGCACCCTACATTCAAATCCTTAATGTTTCATCACACCTTTCTTTGGAGATTGTTGAGCTCCATTTTAAGGATGATCTGACACTGATTAGTTAGTGCTGGATGGTTATTTCAATGGTGAACTCTGTGGTTAGTGGCAGGCATTAATTTCTAAGGTGACCATAAGACCACAGTCTAAATCCTGACTAGAAGTTCAAATGAAAGAAGTGTCTACAGCACCTCTGAACTGAATGTCCCCCACTGGTACAGTTAATGTCAGTCACTGCATTCAGTGGAGCAAGTTACAGTCACCTTCAGACATTAATTGTTGCAGCAGAGAAGTTTTCATAATCATCACTGGCCATTCATTCTGAAGTTATTGTCAGTCATCCATTGGAATGGAGGATTGTTGCTTTCTATTGGTTATGCATTTCAAACAAACTTGTTAAAAATACATTTACATGGACTGCAGAAACAGGTGGGACTTGTGTCTCTGCTTGCACTGATATTTTCTTTTTCTTGTAATATTTTCTTATTCAGATGAATGTGGGTGTTGGTTTGTGTTTTCGCAGCAACTGATGTCATTTGATCTTTTGCTATTGGTGGTTTAAGGCATTAACTGTAGGCCATATTCCTCAGTCTTTTGGGGATTTGGGGGACTAGATACTGTAGCTCCACTGCACTGATAGGCAATGGTTTACCAAGTTTCTTATCTCGCAATCAAGTAAAAAATTATTCTAGACATACTGGTCCTTGGAAAACAGGAGTCACTGAACAGTTTAATATCTTTTATTACACAAAATGTGTATTGTACAAAGATGGAACAGTACAGGAGCTTTCATGGTCCAGCAGGTCCCTTCCTCAAGTGCAATAGCAAACTTTGATCTCTCTGTCACTGGCTGGCCGATCTGGTGGACAACTAATAACTCTGTAAAGCTAAGCTTTGATACTCATTTTAGCACAGTAAGCTAAATCTCCAGCAGCTTCTTGTTGTTTATTTCTGCAGCAGTTCATTGATACAAACTCTTCTCCATATCATTAATGAAGGCAAAAAAAAAACCAAAAAAACATGTACACGATAACCCATAATAGGGCATGTATTTCTAGAGAATGAATCCATCCCCTCCCCATGAATTGGAATGCAGTAAGCCTTTGGGTAGTGTATACAGTGAATGTGTTTAGGTAAGGGAACTCTCACATCTAGATTTCTAGGCTGTGGAACTGTCATTTCTAGGTGGTAGAACTCTGCTGTAGTAGTTGATGGAGAAAATGACAGTAGTGGTGGAATTCACATATCTTTGTTTTAAGAGGTGGAGGAATTGAGTTTTTGTGGCCACCTGCCCAATTCATCCCCTGACAACGGCCGAGTGACTTTCAGTGCACCAGGGATGTACATTAGTTCTTAAGAAACCCATACCCTGGTGTGGATTATTGTGCTTATAAAATGGAAAATGTTTCTCTTAATGGAACAAAAACAATTCACTTTTCTTTGGTTAAGTTGTTGTTAGGTAGAATACTACAGGTGAGCTTTCTACTAAAGGCCAAGCGCCTTTAATCAAACCCAGGAAGTGCATTTAATTTAGAGAAACATATGCTCTCTTGTGGATTTTTGTGTTTAAAAACTTCAATTTTTTTGATGGAGAAAGGTTTTATTTTCATTTAGTTAGGTTGTTGCTAAGTTCATTAGGGCATGTTAGTTATGAACTGTTTATATACCAAAGACGAAGTAATGGTCTAGTGATGTGTTTAGATCATTGAGGTTGCTATGAGTCTGAACTATTCTCAAGCCCATTTTATAATATTGTTTGATGTTTTTAGGGGCCCTTTTCAAATCTAGTAGTAGTATGTTATAGTTCTACCATAAAAAAATCATTTCAATGTTAAAAAGCAGATAATAGTTATACTTAGTTAAATACCATTATAACAAGGCAAAAGACAAAACAAATACATATCCATCCAATACAAGCAGTCTATCCATACAACATATTGTCATATACTTAAACACCATTCAGGGACATGTACTGAAGAAGGCAAAATACACTCTGAGATATGCTTTTTATCTGATCTCAGTGCATTTCTCAGTAGACTAGTGGCCATTTTCCAATACCACCATCAGAACTGAACCTATATGGCACCTTTGTTACTGTAGTAGTCCCAAACATGATGCCCAGAACTGAATATACAGTACATGGAGTTTGAACTACCTTCTGACCCACAACTATTGTCTCTCTATGGTCGGGTTGAGCTTAAGTCTCTGGGCGGTGTGAGGGTGAGTTATGATACTTTACTATGTGGCCTTCTCTTTATTATATTCTTATGGTTAAAGTATGCATGGGATTTTAGTGCACCATGCTTTCAATCTAACATTTAAATGTAGTACAAATTAAATTTAAAAAGATGTTTAAGAAATCTTTAATTGATTAGCAGCTGTTGTCAACTTATTGATGATCTTCCTCAGTTATACCAGGAGTTTCAGTCACTGTTTAGAAATGCCTGATGTATTTTGTAAATGGTCTTGCTGGCCTTCTTTTTTTTCATCAGTCCATAAATTCTACACATAATACGTTATGGCATCCAAATGCTGGTCCCAACAGTTAAATATGATACTGTAAGTAGAGGACTGTACTGGGATAATCATATGTATCTCTGCATGCTAGGATAAGACTTGTGACTCATGATTGGCAAAGTAGCAAGTATAAAAACTATTTCCCCAAGATGAAATATCCATGGCTGTGATCAGTCAGGGACAGAGGTGGGCCAAATTGGCAAATTCTGAATTTGCGGAATTTTGGTGAAATTATTTGGCATTTTCCAAAATTCCATAAGGAGTCATAACTCAGTCTGTGTTAAAGCTAGGAGTCCAGACATTGGCATACATATTGACTGGTACTTGCTCAAATTGCTTTCCAAGTCCCATGACATTTGCCTGAAGGGCGGAGAAGTTATAGGGGCTAAAAAGCTAGCAATTTAATATTCATGCAAACATTTCAGACAATATTTCAATGCTTACAACTTAGCCACAGCTGGAGCCAGATAATTGAAAACTTAGATACATGCTTTCATAGAAGATTCATAGAAAATGCTAAATAGAGATTGTAAGGTTTAGCTATGACCCGCCTCCTGACATGAGTTCCAGAGGCTCATTCCCAAACATGGGCCATCAGCATGGCAGCATGATGTTCTAATGCTGGACAGTTGTGGTTGCCTTAAAGTCTAATATTTTAGGTCAATTAACCTAACAACATTGGTGATATTCTGTTTTCTAGCATTACTCATATAGGGGGCTTAACATTCAGCAGTTTATGTAACTGCAAAATGTCATTTTAACATTTCTGAACATTCATAGACTTATAACTCAATCACTTTTAAAGCTAGAGATCTGAAACTTGGCACACATATGTATAGGTATGGGAATGTTGACACACCAGACATTATGCAATATGCACAAATGCTTTTAGTTTACCTTGTTGTTAACTATAATTTTAAAATTTACAAATGTTTGGAGGCTTATAACTCCATCACGTTTAAAGATAGAGATCTGAAACTTAATATACTTTTGTATGGGTACTGGGAAAGCCAATGTACCATATTTGGTGGACGTTGGACAAACAGGTTTTAAATTAGAGTGAAATAAGTGAAATTACAATTTTGGCAAAATTGCATGACATTTTCATGGAAAATTTCATGGCATTTCACAAAATTTCATGGATGTAAAATAAGCATTTCACCAGAATTCCACTGGCAGAGGAAACATTGTGCCCATCCTTAGTCAAGGATATAATGAATATGTTTCTGAACTTCTCATTATAGATACTGTATGTGATCAACAAATATTCTCATTGTATGCCTCTCACAATGGAATCCCTAACCAAAGGGAGAACAGCGTTCACAATGCTGTTGTCTTAGCAATAGTTCTGTCCTGCCTTGAAGTCAGCTGCAGAACTCAGGATAACAGTAAATATGGACATAAACAGCTGATTTAGAAGTTATAACTTTTAAACTAATGTTGTATATATCAAAAACACTTTGGCTTTACTCACAATACACAGTTTATCACCATTGGGGGGAGCAAGACTTTCATAGCATACTCCTAGCTGCACTACTCATAGTTATGTTGTGATCCTGTCCCCTCATCCACTATTTTTTTTAATTTTCAGTCAGACCTTTCTTTCTTTCTTTCTTTCTTTCTTTCTTTCTTTCTTTCTTTCTTTCTTTCTTTCTTTCTTTCTTTCTTTCTTTTCCTTTCTTTCTTTCCTTCTCTCTCTATCCATCCTTCAATCTATTAATGTGTGTGTGTGTGTGTGTGTGTGTGTGTGCTATGACATGGCCTGATTTAAGATATCAGTTTTATCTTCCCAAGACGGCATTGCCTGTTGACATCTCACAAGTAGCAAAGCCATGAATGAGACAGAAATATATCAATACCCTCCAACATAGGTAAGAATCATATCATAAGTCAGATTGTGTTATATTAAATTCATACAGCACTCAGCACTACCACAAATGTCACCCCCTTCCCACATCTGAAGTTACACTTATTGGCCAGGTATTTAATAATTAAACTGGTCACTTGGACTTTGTTGGTAATCCAATGATCCCCCCAACCCACTCTCTATGTCCAACACAACTTCTTGTAATCCAGTGGACACCCTCGCTCCTAGACCTGTCTCTTATATTCTCTGGGTTGGCTGTGCACTTCCACCTGCTAGACCAAATAACCTGGTTTACAAGACAGCAACCCTTTTGCCCATGAGGTCACTGCACCTTGTAACTAAGGGAGTGAGAGTGACAGGAAGCTATTAAGCATTATATAGTGCCTGCGCAGAGACTATTATTTTCCAGTACACCTTTAAGATCAGTTATTGTCTGACTACGATGTTCTGCAGTGCAGATTATTCTTGCAAAAACTGGTTGTAATTAAAAAAAGCAATGGTACTGGGCACCAGTAAAAACTCAATTAACTAGATACCCTTTTAACCATCAAGGGGGTCAATAACATGTATTTGGATTTCCTTGAGTCATTTAGATATTTTGGGATTTTATTGGACAAAAGCCAAAACCTAAGAAAGCATATTGATCAAACAGTAAAAAAAAAACTAATAATAATTAAAATGTTGGCTTCCTTTACATAAATAAAGATGCTCTACCAGGGGCTACTCTCTATAAGGGAACAAAAAGAGAGCCATTGTAAATTGGAACCTACTTCATTCATTGGCATATATGGTACATGTTTTGTAACTTTCCTAATAGAGCTTGCTCAGTCTAAGTAATCACCTGTAATAACATATGCCATTTTACCCTGTCAACTCCTTCAGACACCATTATTGCAATTTATACAGCAATTTAGGTCTACTTTCTTCAAATTAAATAATTGTATTCCACAATTACACCCTAATTCACAGTATTACAGCTTGAAACAACCATGTACTGCTCAACACCTTTATGAAAACTCAGAGTGTCCCATTTTTGATGACCACTATTTGCAATGCACACACATTAGCTGTGTGTGTGAGATAGTGCATGGCTGGCCTGGAGGTCCTATTCAGACAGGCAATATGCTGTAGCCAGTGTACACAGCCTGTGAGAATAAGGGGGGCTGTGTTAGTGCTGTACATAGTGACTGTTCACAGTGGTAACACAGCCCACTGCAGGACTGTTAAAGTGCATCCCCAATGAGATAGTTTATTTTCTCCTGAAAGTCGCAATCAGCAGCTGGCATGGTAATGAGCATAAATGGCATAAAAGGCAATAAGAGCCATTTGCATTGCATTATGCTCCTAGCATTTCCACACAATGTCACCACACATGAATGAATGCATGGTGCAGGGCCTTGTCTGCCCCCCATCCACATATCTGAGCTTTCTGCAGTAAAACTAAACTCATTCTCTGGAGTCACATGCCCTCCCAATCACTGGTATAAGCTGTTATAAACATGTACAACCCATTCCCTAGTGTTCACTGCCCCCCATGATTGACTATTGAGCTGTTATGAATATGAGTAAGTTAATTCCCTGGTGTCTAATGGGGCCCCCATCAATGGCCTGAGCTCAAAAATAGAGAATCTGTTCCCTTATAACCTAATGGACCCCACCCTCCCTAATCATTGTAAAAACCCACTTCCCCAGCCATCTACTTGGTACCCACCACCCCCAACCAACACTCAACTCATCCCTTCTGAGCATAAAGAGCAGCCATTGTCATGTCCTCAGACAAGCTACCCAGCACAGCCTCTTCACTCATATCCTTGGCTGGCTGGCATCTAAGTGACAGGGAAAGAGCACATGTGTATGGTAAAAACAGCTTTTTCTACAATGCACTCATGTGTGTTCCTATTCACTCATATTGCTGCTGTCTGAGGAGATAAGGAGAGGGGCTATGGCAGTTTCCATCTCAGAGCATGACATGGGATACTTTTGATACTTACAAGGAGTGAGTCAGGTGCCAATAGAGGAGGGTGGGTTCAGAATAAGTGGATCAGGGAAGGGCATTTTCACAGGGATTGGGTGGAAGTGGGGTCCACTAGAGTACTAGCGAATGGATTCTCAATATGACAGATCAGATAAGGGATAAGGGGTGGGGGGGAACTAGATACCAAGGAATGGGCTTGTTTGTATTTGAACAGTTGAAACTAGCAGTTAGGGTGTGAAGGCCACTGGAAACCAGGGAATGGGTTCCACAAACCTTAACACAGCAGCTGCTTAGTACAGTCAACACCTCTAAATATACCACTATGCCCTGTATACAAGAGGGATCCCTCATTTGCATGTCCAAATCAGTATATGCTGTCCATGTACAGTGTCTGCTTAGTGCTGCACATCGGGGGCCCGTAGGTATGGCCCCTGCCAGATCTGACCACACAAAACCTGGTTAGCTCATTCCCAACATGTTTACTTATTCAATTATCTTCTGGAAATTGGTCAAAGCCCCTATACCTAAAGAGACTCTGCTCACAAGAAATTAAATGAGTAACAGTGTTGAACAAAAATCATGGAGTAGGCATACTATATATATACTCTCATAAACTAGTTAACAGGTTGTGCCATTCAATCAGTGTGGACTGTAATCAAGAATGTCTTAACATGAGTTCTACTGTTTACTTAGACTTGAAGTCTGTACTTGTGAGTATGCTTAGGAATAATTTGCCTTCGTACTTAATACAGATGACTACACTAATGTTACATATGCAGTATGGTGTGCAGTATGCTATGTATATCATGCAATTAAATGTATGATATGAGATATCTATCTTGTATTTTCTCTTGCATAACTCCCAGGATGTCTGAAAATGTGTCTTTGATCTAGCCCAGACCCAGGTTACATAAATAAATAAATAAATAAATGTTCACTATACCATACTATACAGTACTTCTCACTAGTGGACATAAGGATGTTATTCTACTGCAGCCCATGCAATTTCTACAGATTTGCTCAGTCAGATGATTCCTAGTGTCACATCAGTAACATAACATGCTGTACCATTAGGCACTGTAGAACATTGACTTGGCTTTTTGTTGTTGTTAATCTCATTTTCCCACTTCTGTCCCTCAGGACCCTTGCCTCCAGTATCCCTCAATGTCCAAACTACCCAGCTGCTGACAAGTTTCTCTGTGCCCCCCATGTGGACAACATACTTTGTTCTTTGATAACAGGACATTCACATCTGGTTAGCCAGACAGAGGGACCACAAGAGGTACTGATGGATGAATGAAAGTCAGTCCTTTTTCAGTATCAACAAGCATAAGTTTGTAAGCCCCTATTCAACTCATGCTTTTTCTTTTCTTCCTTTATTCAAATTTGCAGTTACATTCAGTCTGAGTTATGTATGATGTCATTGATGATGTCTGTGATAGGGCTTTTAGTTCATAGAGTAAGGCTGCAGACCTGTACAAGCCTGGGTTCAGTTCACAGTACAGAAACTTCTTTCTTCCTCACTAAAATAGATGTAACGTAAGAGAAATGTTTTTTTTTTATTTCATTGCTGTTGTCAATTATAGAGTTTCAGTCTGGTTTGAAGAAAACTTTCAGAACATTAAACTGTTACTTTGTTTTTAGGCAACATAAATAGTTCTGGTTGATACTTTTATACTTATCTAGGTTTGAATACAACTGAGTGGTAAGCATTATTTAATGTTGGCATTACTAGATTCCACTGCAGCTGTGTGTGTGTGTGGGGGGGGGGGGCTGCATTCAATGCAGAATATGCTTTATCATGGAATAATGGGTCTGTTGTGACAGAACCTTATATATCATCATGTAGACCAATAGCAGACAGTGATAGTGCACAAAGACAGTTGTTGAAGAGGCGTGGGTTCAATCCCCAGTGAAGAACATTTTTTTTTCTCACTGCAGTTTAAGTTATTCGAGAAAAATTGTTAAATGTCACTGATAGAGTTTCAGCAAGGTTTGAAACAGTTTTTCAGAACATCATACTGTTACTTTGTTGCAATCATTTTAATTAGCTCTGGCTGATACTTTGAAACTCTTACTAAATTTGAATGCAACTTAGTAGTAAGCATTACTTCAAGTTGGATGAAAGTTCATTACTAAACTCCACTGTATCTGTGTGTGTGTCTGGGGGGAGGGGGGCTTCACTCAATACAGGATGTGCTTTCTCATTGAATGGATTTCCTGTCAATAAACCTTCTGTTTTATCACATGGGACTACATCACATAGAGGTAGAGCACCAAGACAGTAGTTGGAGAGGGCCTGGTATTGATCCTTAGTGAAGAACATGTTTTCTTTCCAACTAAAATGTATGTAGTTGTGATATTTTCAGGGAGCAAATCACAGTTAGAAAATTGTAATTAGGTTTAAAGCAGTACTATTACAACAAACCACTCCCTCACTATGCATGGAACACAAGAGAAACGTGTTCCACAGAATGAGTAGGTGCCTATCCCAAATTTTAAATCGACAAAAGAACACAGTCTGGGAGGCACTCATGAAGCTAAATATATAACATTCAAAAAATTTCAGAACTCAAGCATATAGTATCAGCATGGCGTCCGTTGTACTTAACCCTAGCGCTTCATGTCTTCTCTGAGGCACTTTGTCAGGGGGTGGGGTTATGGTAAATTGTACTCCACATTTATTCAGTTCCATTTAAAGAAACAGTCACAAAAGTGAGTTCACCATAACAGAAGACCAAACACCAATTATAACAGTTTGTGACAAGTTGCAATATTTATTGACCTCCCAGTATGTGCAGGTTCTATGCTATGTTTTTAATTTTAATTAGGGGTAACACAAACTATTATAATTGGTGTTTGGTCTTCTGTTATGGTGACTTCACTGTTGTGAGTGTTTCTTTAAATGGAACAGAATAAATTTGGATAACCTTTTACCATAACCCTGCCCCTGACGAAATGTCTCAAGTTCACGTTTGAGTTCAAGTTCAAGTTTATTGCAGGAAAACTCCATTGATCAAGGTCATTCACAAGGAGGTCCTGTTACAGGTATACAGACAAGTACACAAGTCTCAGAAAAGACATGATGACACGAAGCGCTAGGGTAAAGTGCAGTGGACTCCATGTTGATACTATTTGAGTGAGTTCTGAGATTTTTTGACTGGTATATATTCATCTGTCTGAGTACCTCCCAGACTGTGTTCTTATTTCATTCCCCACTATGTCAATCAGAGATATCCAAAGCAGTAAGTAAAACCTAGAAGTAAAATAAATATAATAACTGGGCTTCATTTTTTCCCCTACATAAACCTGGTTATAATTTGCTGTCATAACCAGCTACTTGTAATGATATTCATCTGCTGATTCTCCCTAAGAGTCCATGTGCACACTATGCCACTGGAAAATGAGAGTGCAAGACCAACTCCTAACCCCTACTGAATTTAGGGTGCAGCTTGCCCCATGATGGTGAGTGAGGGGGCTTGCAGCAAAAAAAAAAAAACAAGAGCCCAGCAATTATATAACACAATGGCTGGGACTGTGTAAAACTGCAATTATATACACACCCTTTGTGTGGAAGGCTATTATAAATCCCTTAATTTTTGCTCTTGGGGATTATGTAGCATCCCACGCCTTGGATGTGCATCAATGTTTCATTATACACAGTCCCATAGATATTCCTCTATATGTTCTATATACTTTTTCCTTCCTCTTTGTAACTCTGTGTTTCCACTGGTGTTCTTTTATCTTTCTATATTACCTGCTGGCTGTCTACTGTCAGGGTGTTTTTCTTTTTCTTATAGAGTATCTAGTTTTGGGGGGGGTTCCTCTGTTTTGTGACCTTACTGTCTTGGAGGAATGACTTTAAGTAACTTGAACATTGAAAGTGATCTTGGAGTTATAGTTACCAGCAAACTATCTATGCAGGAAGAGTGTAGTAAGGCAGTTAGTAAATGCAACAACATTTTGGGCTGTATATATAATGGGGTAAGGAGAAGGGATAGGGATTTGTTTTTACCACAGTATACCGCATTAGTGAGACCACACTTGAAATATTGTGTGCAGTTTTGGTGGCCTTATGCCAAGTGGAATATAAAACAAATTATTAAACTACAGAGAAAAGCCACCCAAAAAAATAGATCCTTATCCCACAAGCTTTATAGAGAGTAATTGATAGATCTAGGCCTGTATTCACTTGAATATAGGAGGCTCAGAGGTGATTTGTGTTTAGTATTTAAGGCATTCCAAGACAACAATTTATGGGTGTGTCTTGATCTTGAGGGTAAATCATTACTAAGGGGATGTATAGCCCATAAATTGTAGTTGAGGGGAGAACTCTACAGAACTAATAAGTGGAGAGCCTGGTTCAACCAAAGAGTTGTTGACGCCTGGAATAGACTACTGGAGGAATATTTACATGCCCTTCATTAAGTTCCATTAAGACTGCATTGGATAGATATATGAACAAAAGGAAATTTGAATTTATGGGTTAGACAAGCGAGTCATTTGGCCTGTGGCTTCTTGACTCGTATATCCTATGATCCTATGACCCCCCCCCCAAAGAATGGGGCAGACATACTTCTCTGTAGAGATGACAGCTCTATCAGAAAGTCCCTAAAAAGAAGACCATAGGAAGGATGTATTTTTTCTTTTAAATGCTGCTACCTTTGTAGAGATTAAAAAAAATGGGAGACAGTTAATATTATGCTTTCCTGTCTGCTATACTGTAGCAGATGGAAAAGGGAAACCTCCTCCACAATATTAAAATAACAAAGTATCTTAAATACAAAAAAGGAAAAACTCCAGACAGTAAAGTCCTCCTCCACAAGCAGGACAGTTCCCCATTATGAACACAGAGTTCCTTTCTATAACAAGCATTTGTGAATGCTGAATGTTCGCTGTTGGTATTGCTCTTGTACCAGGTCTTGCTTGTACACATTTTTACAATACATTCTCCAAGGATAGATAAGATAAGATGCAATATTTCATTTTCAGTTGTGTCCTGCTTTGACGCATCGTTAGATTGTAACTACCATGAATAGGGCAGCTGAGAGGCAATATCTAGTTTTAAGCGGGCTCCCATATTTTGATCCCAAATGTCCTACCGTCTTTTTATACCCTGACCTTATGATCAAGACATGTGAAAAGTTTAAAATATTTGGAGGTTTGTGTAACAACATTAAGGAGATCTGTCCTGCTTGTAGAGGAGGAACTCCCTGTCTGGAGTTTTTTTGGTATTTAAGTATTTCTAGTATTATCTGGAGTTATTTTATATTTAAGTATTTAAGATGCTTTGTTTCTATCACAGTCTGTGCCCTGATGTGTATCTTCTATATCCATCCTTGAAACAGTGTCATCTGCATTTATTATGCATGCACCCCGAGTGGCTGTGATGTTAAAGGTACAGTAATTGCTGCTGCATAACATTCTACAGCATAACCACCTCCCCAAGTCAGGCAAAGCTAGGAGTGGGTACACCACAACTCCTGGCCACTGAAAAACAGCCTCTAATTTACTATATGTTGCAAATATCTGACATTAACTGTTTTCTGTGTTTCCTTCTTACATTTCCAAACAAATGAAATGGCAATGTACATCAGTACAGAGTTATCATTCTGTCCAGCACAGGTAACTGTCTTTCATCAGTTTATTGGCCCAGATTTAATTTGTTTGTCAAGGAAGTAATTATTCCTGTATCATCTGTCTTTAAATAATGCTTGTGGGTACAGTTCCCTGAAGTCTCTATAGGTCGAGTTTAAGATAGCTCCTTACTGAACTGATATTCAGATTATATGGATCTCAGGTTACACACTCCTAGTAACTGTGCATCATCCAACAGAGTGATTAGCCTGTCTAGTTAATTTATTTGATTGTTTATTGACAACAGGGTAGGTAAACTAGACAATTGAATGTCTATTTTCAAGTACAACCCTGGTGGGTACAAGACAACTAATCAACAACCAACAGTAATGCACAAAGTACACAGTGAATATAACGTGGGTGGAGCATTCTAACTACAGGTACAGCAAAGGCAAAACTCATCAACAATGCAGTGTAGTGGCAAGTAGCAAACGGTGCATCCATTTAACCATGAGAAATTTATAGTAGTACAGTCAATTCACTAAAAGCAAAACCTCATAGACTGGGCAGTTTGACCACACAGTGCAAAAGAATGTTGAATAAGCAAGGGGTGGTAGATCAGGTTAAATGCAGGTACAGGCTATGCATAGGAGGAGATGAGCCTTCAGAGCTGCTTTGATGGATGGCAGGATTGAAGAGTTGCAAACATTGGTAGGGTGGGTTTTTCACATCTTTGGAGCAGATGTGGAGAAGGACTGATTGCCCTATTTGGTTAAGTGCCTAGGAACAACCAAAGAGTGGGTATCTGCAGATTGAAGTTAGTAAGGGGAGCAAGCACCATGTAGTAGTAATATGGGGTCACTGGGGAGGCAGACCTGAGAAGTTTGAAATGAGAGCATCCTCGAGCATAGGAGCATGATGCAGAGGGGGAAGGCCAGCCCAGATGTGAGTATAGTGAACAATTATGGGTTAGAAGGTGCAGGACAGGGCAAAGCAGCAGATATTATTGTAAGTAATAATCCGATTTTGTTAGTGAGGTACTGGAGGAGTTTGTGAGGATGAGTGAGCTGTACAGAAGGCAGAGGAGGAGGAGGCCTTGGGATATAGCTGTACATGCTTCTAGAGCATATACAATTGCTAAAGCAATGGTAAGACAGCGAAGACCAGTACAGTGACAGAATCAGCTGTTTGCAGTACTGGTCCACTGTCTTACCGATGCCACTGTCTCCAGGGAGATTGCCCCTCCACGAAAAAGTTCTGACAGAGTCGATAATCTGTAATGTGGGGGATCCAGGGAAAGAGTACTCCACATGGGGGGGTGGAGGCAAAGCCCCCTGCAAAAAACAGTATTCCATAATAATCGCGATTCAAAAATTGCAACTACATAATAGCAAATAAAAAATAGTGAAAACAGGAACAGTGGCAATAACATAATTGCACCAGCACAAAATAGTGATTATTTCTGTCCAAATACATCAAATGCCAAAAATTGCTAGCCACGCTCAGACACTCCCATTCATGTTCTGAGTTGTCTTGGTCTCCTTTGTTTCCTTCGACGTCCTCCCCTTACCTGTAAGAAACAGAGAGAGATATCTGTGTGAGTTAAGGGGTGTGGTGGACTGTGAGCATGAAATCATGATTTAAAGCAAGTGAAAACACTGACCTTGTTAAAATAGTGATACATGCAGTGTGGATAGATGTTCACAGACTGGGAGTACATGACAATAAATGGAACTGAGAGATGGAGTGAGAGGCAGAAAGCTCAAAGTATGACCCCGCTGATTGTTCTTGGGAGCAGGTACAACCTAAGATTCTACCCCATACCTTCAGTGTCACCAAGGACAGTGTTTGCTATAGTGTGAGCACCACAGCTTGGGAGTAAACAAATCTGGATCTGGGGTATGACAGCATGGGTCCAATCTGTCCCTCTTTGATCCTGGCTAAGCAGTACCAGTCACACAGTTCTGCCTCCTAATATCGCAGAGAGATTTGCACACCTTCTGCACATCGAGAATAAACAGTGCTGAACACAGGGTTGGAAGCATCAGCTTGTGGAGCCAATCAAATTCTGTCAGAGGATAATATAAAGATATTGAAACCAAGGGGGCGGGGGTGCATAGGAAGCCTGCCTGCTGTCTGATTTACCTTCTCTATTTTTGCACGAATCGGTATTTTGACATGCATCTTTCTGTACAGGCGTGATTAGTTTACTTGCCAAAATGTACTCGCTATTAAATCGATCATGTTTTTTTTTCATGATTTTAACATTTAACCCAAAAAAAGACACTTGTGTTCTTGGATGGCACAGTGTCGACTGTCGGCATTGTGCTGTCACTGTAATGGCATTTGACAGGATTCGTGTCAATGCAGCATGGTGGAACCATTCTGGATTAAGGAAGTCAATGCATAACTAACCAAAAGATCCATTCTCTAATTTTGACAAAACAGTATGACAAGTTGGGGTATATTTTGCTATCAGAGAATGGCACACCTTTGTGTGCTATGAGGCACAAGGTGTAGCTGAGTGCCTTTACCTAATCGTAACTTATGCCAAAACTGGGTATTTGGTACCTGCCCTCCGAACACATTTTGGGTGAAAGTTATGCGCACCACTAATGTAGTCATGAGGTGGGGTTGTTATAAAGCTATTCCCCCAAGTCTGATGTATAAAGCTTTCAGATTGGCCAATTTACAACTAAAAGTGAAATTGTTTTGGAATGCAAACTAAGTTCATGCAAATATGTGTTACTGCCTTATGCAAACTTAATTTTAATTCTGTACACAAATCCCATATACAGTGGTGTATATGGATGCAGGACCTGTGTGCATCAAATTGCAGCCAGCCAGACAGTTGAATTAAAGGGTCAGTAATGGCCACCATCTCAGGGTAGCAGGGGTGGTATTTGGGGTCCCAAGGCTACCAGCATGGAGAGAATCTGGACACAAGGGAATTTTTTCACTATACTAACATGGATTGGTGGAGGGTACCTCTAGGCACCAGGGAATTCTTTCATAATGCTTAGGTGAATTGAGGGATTGTGACAAGTTCCACTGGTCACCATAGAATTAATTCAACATGTCTACAGGGATAGGTCATGGCAGGGGGCAAGTTCTTCCTTGTTGGGTAATTCTAGGGATGTCAGTCAAGCTATATCAGCCTCAGCACTAGTCACAGTGCAGGGGCATGGTGCAGCCTAGTTAATGGCCCCATAATGAGCTGTAAGTGTGGTGTTTGTGAGCTGTATCCATTATGGAGTTGTTAACATTTTCCTCTTGGAATAGCAGTGTGGCGCACAGGTACTATGCCATTTGGGATGAGCTATTTCACCTACATGCCATATTAAACTTGCTGTCCACATACCATTTTGTGCTCTGCAGGTGTCTCTGTTTCATGCATTCAACACCTGTTAGTGCTTTGTGTTAATACTGCTATTGGAAAAGCAGTTAGGCACCTGGTATATGTGCAATTTCTGTTCCAGGCAAGGCAAGGCAAATTTTATTTCTTAGGCATCCAATCCCGGAGGATCTGGGTGGCCACCATACAGGTAAAAAGTAACTAAAAACAACAATAACAATAAATACAACCAAAGTAAAATCAGATAAATAAATTAAACATCAAGCTAATAATGACAGTTAACATACAGCAAAACCTGAGCAAGTATTAGGCTAACAATACTGCCTAAAAAGATGGATCTGGGAAGGCCTGACTAAACAGGTAGGTCTTAAAGCAGGCTTTGAAAGCTTCAACTGATGGGGCCTCCCTAATAGCTGGAGGAAGCAAGTTCCACAGGAGTGGGCTGGTGACACTAAGTGCTCTGTTGCCAGCAGATTTTAATCTCATCCTGGGAACCGCTAGGAGTCCCTTAGAGGAGGAATGAAGGGAGTGGACCAAGGTGGCAGGGGTCAGAAGGTCCTTCAAGTAGCCGGGGCCAAGACTTTGCAGGGCCTTAAAGGTGAGTAAACCCACCTTGAAGAGAACCCTCCACCAAACCAGCAGCCAGTGCAGTTCATGCAGAACCGGAGTGATATGTCTATGCTTAGGCTGACCAGTCAACAGCCTAGCTGCTGCATTCTGCACTAGTTGCAGCTGACTGAGGGCCCCCTTGAGACTCCAAAGAGAAGCAGATTACAATACTCTAGCCTGGATGTCATGAAAGTATGTATCAAAGTTGGAGATAATCAGATGGAACTGGGGGCTTGATCCTAGCAATATTCCTCAGGTGATAAAAACTGGCATGGACAACGGATGCCACCCGAGATTCAAGTGACAGCCCATCATCAAGAATAACGCCCAGATCTTGCACCCTAGAGGAGGCCATCAATGGAGTCAGTTCCAGGAATAACCCTATTGCCGCCCCAGAGGCCAACCTATCATGCCTTCTGTTTGACTCCACCACCGATACCTCTGTCTTATCGGGGTTTAGTCACAACCAGCTGGAGGCCATCCAGTCATTGATCTCGGTAAGGCAGGTATTTAGCACCTCCACTGTACTTGGTGTTCTGGGGCAAAAGGAAAATACAACTGGGTATCATTTGCATAGCAGTGGAAACCCAGGTTGTACTTCCTAATGAGCTCTCCCAGGGGCAGCATGGATAAGGCAAACAACATTGGTGATAACACCTAACACTGAGGAACCCCGCAAGACAGTTGACTTGAGGAGGAGGAGGAGAAATTCCCCATCATCACCCATTGTCTCCTGTCTGTGAGGTAGGACTCAAACCAGCAGGTGACAGTGCCGGTGAGTCCACAATACTCTCTCAGGTGACCGAGTAACACACTATGGTCTACCATATCAAATGCTGAGGAGAGATCAAGGAGAGCAAGAATTGACCCATCTCCTCGATCCCTCATCCTGAGGAGGTCATTATGCACCTGAACTAATTCAGTCTTAGTGCTATGCCTCACACAAAACCCCAACTGGAAAGGCTCATATATATTAAAGGACATGAGGTGCTCCTCAAGCTGTTGCACCACAATCTTCTCAACTGCCTTTCCTAAAAAAGGAAGGTTGGAGGTTGGAGGGTAATTCGCCTTGACATCAGGGTCTAATGATAGTTTCTTCAGAAGGGGTCTCACTAGTGCCTCTTTCAAGGAATCTGGGAACACCCCCTCCAAAAAGAGCACCAGACAATCAAGGCAAACACCAGGCCAATGGAGTTGGCACATCCCATCTAGAAACAAGTTGGCACTGGGTCCAGTTCATAAAATGTGTGATTCAACCTGGAAACTACCTCAATGACCTCCGCCTCCTCTACTGGTTTAAACTTGTCCCAACTAGGCAGAGAGCTTTCCCGACATTGAAGGCGACCTTGGTCACCATATTTAAGCTCCCTGGTGGAATTCCTAGACAGATGGCTGACACCCTGTCAGAGAAGAATTGAGCAAACTCATCACACAAAGTATTAGAAAAGGCGTTTTTCAGCTGCAGACAGACTGGATGAAGCAGTCTGTTGACAGAGCAAAAGAGCACCATTGGTTGATTCTTCCCTACAGCAAACTCCCTGGACAGGAACTCTGCCTTCTTACAGTCAATTGCCCCCTGGTACTCACTATAATGAGCACACATGGCCAGTTCATCCTCCTCCCATCCAGTCCTCCGCCAGAAGTGCTCCAATGTCCATCTCATCATCTTCATCTCCTTGAGCTCCCCATCAAACCAAGGGGAACTCAAGTGAGAAGACCTGGGTCATTCATGGACTGGGGCAAGGGTGTTGAGCACAGCAGACATCACCCTATTATAGGCGGCAACCGCCTCGCTCGAACCACTCACACATGCAGTACCCAAACTAGATAGATCAGCCACCATCAAGAATCCCTTCAGGGTAAGATCCCTCAAAGGGTGGTAGCTGACCATCTCAATGGGGGGAGGGCCTCGGGGGGGGCCAAAATGAGAACTCCACCGCGCAGTGATTGGACCAACTTACCTGATCAGTCTTGAGGTTGTTAATCTCAAGCCCCAGTGAGAACACATGGTCCAACATGTGGCCACCCTTATGGGACACAGAAGAAAACTCCTGTGCCAAGCCCAGGCATGACATAGTCTGGAGGAGATTAAAGCTTAACCTAAAGGATTTGTTATCAGCCAGACATTGAAATTTCCCTGAATGAAACATCTAGGGGCATCCAGCATCTCACTGACAATGAAGTCAGCTATCTCCTGCTGGAAATCTCCCACCGCCCCAGGGGGGTGGTAAATCAAAAGAATCCTGCAGTCTGCACCCAGACCCCCATGGACTGCCACACATTCAAACAAACCAAAATGCTCCCACTGCATGCACGGTGAAGCCCAGGATCAGATTTAAAACAGATAGCCACTCCCCCACTCATATGTTCCACTCTGGGGCAGTGAACCACCAAGTACCCAGGGGGAATGGTGGCTACAAAAACTGGACCAGCATTGTGGCCCACCCAGATCTCGGTGATGCAAGCCAGATCAACCAAAGAAATCAAGTCCGCTGTAATTGCAGTCTTATTCATGATCGATCTGGCATTGCATAACACTGCCCCTCAGGGGACTGGTAGGTAGTGCATCCCCTCTGGTTACTTGCCCAGTCAGTCTGGTGGGAACCCTAGGGATGGGAACTAAACATGTCTGACCTCTCTCAAGTGCCTGTAGAGTAGCATTTGGGTGCTACACCAATTTATGCACTTGAGAGGTATTGCTGTATTGCACAGACTTTGGGATCTATGCAATCATCTTTGCCAGGTACGCATTAGAGGTGTGTACCCAGTGCACACAACTCCCCACCCACAGACAGGCGCACACCAGTCAACATTCACCAAAGCTGACCACCTGTACATGGGCCTGCATCTCTGATGCGTAGATGCATGGGTCAGAATGCGGGACACATGTAGGCATCCAATCGGATGCCCATCCTGTGTCCTGATGTGGATCCCTGCTGCATGTGAGTAGGGGATCCAAGGAAGGCACAATGGAAATGTAAGAACAGCTTATTGAACAATCCCAACTTTACAGCTGTAAATGAATACTGGACTTATAATTATGATCCCAAGTAAATATGATGGGAAAGTGAGACCTCTGTAAGTAGGGGAATTATTCTCTCTTTATATAATATATTAAACAAAATTATAAGGGATCAGCAAAAACAGTTAGATGATGAACTTCAACTTCAGCTTCAACTATATTTTATTTATAAAGTGCAAGTCAACAGGTATACTAGCACTGTACAATGAATAAAATGATAGATAAAACCACAATAAAACAACAAAATACCTAATTGTGGTATAGTTATTGCTCATAGTCTGGGAAGGCAAGATTGAATAAGCAGGCCTTTAAGGCTGATTTGAAACTCTCCACAGCCAGGCACTCTCTTACCCGACGAGGTAGAGAATTCCACAGAGTTGGGGTTACAAAACTAAAAGCACGAGCCCCAGATGTCTTTAGGTAGACCCTGGGAATCTCTAGAAATCCCTCATTGGCAGAACAGAGTGGGCAGACAGGGTGGTAGGGAACCAGGAGATCTTTCAGGTAAACTGGACCCTGCCTATGTAGGGCTTTATAGGTCAGTAACACTACCTTGAAGGTGATACGCCACTGGACAGGCAGCCAGTGTAGACTGCGGAGCACAGCTGTGATATGGCAGGATCGAGGCAGGCCAGTCAACAACGTGGCAGCCACATTCTTCACTAGCTGCAGGTTGCAAATATTAATCCCCAGCAGCCCTAGGTACAGAGAATTGCAACAGTCGATGCGGGAGGTCACAAAGGCATGGACCAAAGTAGAGAGGTCATCAGGGGGCACCAGGTGCTTAATCTTGGTGAGATTCCATAGATGGTAGAATGAGGACTTGACCATGGATGACACCTAAGTCTTAAAGGTATAGACTAGAAAAAGAAATCAAGTACACTGTCTCACAATAGATCTCACTAATGACCTGCACAATAAAAAAGCAAGGAATAATGAAGAGTGCAGTGAGGCAGCTCAAACAGAAATTAAGATTGGTAAAAATTAAGTATACTTCTTGGCTGATAAATCTGGTAAAGTTTAGATTCATGCCATACGAAATCAAAGAGATACTATCAAATCCATGTATTTTGACAACTATTGGCAAGTGCCTTACTGGCTGCTCTATGTTCTCCCTATCTACTCAGTGGACTGGGGCAGAAGGGCGAAGGGTGTTCCTACCCACGGCAACTGGTGGCTGTCCACTGAGGAGGGTTCATAGCCTTTAGAGCAGAGTTCTCCCACAATATCTTGCATCCCCTTCATTGTGCCTGGCACTCTGCACCTTAGTGAATGGCGTAGAGTGTGGGCATGCCCCTGACACTCCTCCAACTGCCTGTGGTACATGGCTGCATGGGTAGCTGGGGGATTGAGTATGCAAGGGGTTCATACACCTGTTGTGAATGCCGCCGGGGATCCACTGGACCCCTACTGTGTGTCACTCTGACTTAGGGTTACCTATATATCTCTGTGTAACTAACCCACATTTTCATGTATACAGCCCTTAGTGCTTTGAATACGGGGACCATATATTTTATTATATTTTTCATAGAGGGGGTGGATTTCAATTTTGCAATGTATTTATCCTCCACTGTAAAGTTCTTCACAATGCTAAGCAGAACTAATATTACTTTAACTTTAAATTGCACTAATAGTAAATAAAAAAAATTTCACTACCTTGTGTAAGTGTTGAAGGTATAGGGGGAAAGCAGGCAACCACCATGTGGAGATAATTTTTGCATTGACTGAAAGCTTGCTGGAAGCTGGAAAAGGGCCATGGAGTTGTATGTCCCCAGAGTGACATGGCAGGGACCCGATCATGACCTTTCAGTTGTCAGCCACTGAGCCTGACTTGATAAAAGATCAGTCAGGTCTGTGGTGATTTTTGCTGCTGAAAGAGGCTTATAAGGGGGTCATGGAGAAATGTCGGGCTCAGAAGGTGCAGAATAAGAGCTATGGCATTTTCTACCACTATTACTGCCTTACACGGGGGTCAGTTCAGGCCACAGAGTATTGTGCTACTGAGATATTGACTTGGATGGTGCCTGAAGGCCATGAAGGAGCATGCCACTAAGAACAGATTATGTTTGTGTGGGTGTTTCCAGAGAGGAGGAGTGATTCATGCTGTTGTTCAGGGATAACAGCACAGCTTGGAACTCTGATTAGTCACTCTACAGGCTGGATCTTTCCTATCACCAGTGATTTTATAAGTTTGAATTAATAACTGCTTGACTGATAGTCATCATTCATTGAAGCTTGAAAACTGAATATAATCAGCACATTTCCTGGTCACACCACATCAGTGAACTTTGCAAGGAAGGCTACAATCAAACTAGAATGTGCACTGGGTTATTCTAGCACACAACAGTTAGTCTATTGGTTCACATGCCATTCTCTATTATTTGCTCTGTGTTTTTTTTTTCACGGATTCCCACCACTTGTGTGCATGAATAAAATGTCTGAAGAAGTTTAAACATGACCACATACAGCTATGCAATATACTGAAAGTCACTGTTTTGATAACTTATTCTCACTGATGCAGTGTTGTGAATTAGGACTGATGCAGAAATAGAAGTTAGTCAGATTTGCAAAATGCTTCTTCAGTCACTTTTCATCTCCAAATATCGATGCATCAGTTCTGCATCTCAGTGCATCACTTTCCACCATTTGGATGCTATCAAGTTTACTTGTTTATGTGTTTGTTTACTGGGTAAGTGCTCTGATCCCAGGTACAGTTTTCAGGCATGACCTGGGCCATAAAGATGGCACACAGATAATACAGTTTGGAAATGAAAATACAGGGCTGGTACAAAAATTGAACATGGTACACAAAGTGCTTGTGCAAATACAACATTCAGTACAGGGAGGTGCAAACCAACAGAGAAATCTAACAGCAGTAATATTCAGTTCAGTACAATAGGATTACAACAGTCTCAATAACAACAGACTTAGAAACTGGTTGAGGAGCCACATTGGGAAAATGTGAGGTCTACTTGTGTCACCCAGGGGGGTAGGTACATGTGGCAGAGGCCAGCAAGGTGGCTTCAAATTGTGTCTTGAAGGTGTGGTGTGATTCAAGAGAGCAAATCTTGGTAGGTAGGCTATGCCACAGTCTGGGAGCTATGGAGGAAAAGGCCTTGCTCTCCAGTGTGACAGAGCTGAATTAGGACCATGTCCCAGTTGTTATAGAGAGTTTTGATGGAGTGATCTGCTCTGTTCTTTCCTTTGCTTTCCTGTCTCTTGCCTGTCTGGTTGCGCAGCCAAAATTTCCTGTGGGACGTAGGATTTGATCACCCCAACAAACTCACAATTCTTTGCCTCTCTCTGTCTCTCAGTCTTCCCTTACTGTTTCTGTCTTTTCCTCCCTTGCATATCTACTGGCATAAAAATATATGCAAATCAGTATGTGGAAATGTAGCTGATATTGGGGTCCCTTTGTTTAGAAATTATAGGTTCATAGGTTCATAGAAGTGTACGAGCAATGAAGGCATATGTAAGGATGCCCATTGTATGCTCGCCACCCATATGTCCTATGGGTGGAAATCAAATTTTTTGTTTCCCATATGTTTATCCAATCTTTGCTTAAAGGTATTTAAATTATCACTATTAACGACACTTACAGGTAAGTTATTCCACAAACCCACAACTCTCTGTGTGTGAAAAATAGACTCCTTCTAGGGGATATACATTTTTCTCCAATGAGTTTATAACCATGACTCCTAGTTGATTTGACGTTGGAGGCAGTAGTAAGTCCAATTGTGGTTCTTAAATAATCATTTTTTAAGGTTTGATATACTAATATTAAGTCACCCCTTATTAGCCTGTATTTTACAGAAAATAGGTTAAGTTTTTTTAATCTATCTTCATAACTATTGCTATGTAAAGATTATACTATTTTAGTGAATTTACGCTGAACACCCTCAGCGAGTTTTAAACCCCTTATAGAAGTTAGTGCACAAAATTGAGAGCAGTATTCCAAGTGGGGACGTACCAGACTGGTGTAGAGTGGCATAATAACCTTGAGTCTCTACTTTTGATATTTTAAAATAGAACCAATTATTTTATTACATTTTTAACTTTAATTATATTATTTTTTTGAAAGTTAAATTATCTGAGATTATGACACCCAAATCCTTTTCTTCCAAAATACTTTTTAGATAAACATTGTTTAAGGAATAATTGAAGGGGATGTTATTTTTGCCCAAATGTAAGACTTTACATTTGTCAACATTAAAAAACATACCATAAGCCTTTACCCAGTTTGATAGGTTGTTTAAATGATTTTGTATGGAGCATTTATCATGAAAGGTGCTTACCAAACTACCCATTTTACAGTCATCAGCATATTTTGTGACCCATATCTTATAAGTTATATAGTGTTACTGTTGATATTATATAATTATAGTTTGAGATGATTGCAAAAAGCTATTGGGAATTCAAGGGATTAACCTGAGACCAGTTTTTAAGCCCTGTTTCAGAATCTGTGGAGAAGGGACCACTGTTCTGTGAACATTTTAGAAAAAGACAAGATGCTTCTTAAGGAGGGGAGTTACAAGGATTTATAAGACAGAGCTGAAATTGCTTGCAAGAGACACTGATATTGAAGAAAAACTCAGATGGATCTCCTCTGTTTATTCTACCTTTTTAAATAGTTATTCTGAATTATTTTATTTTATTTTATTGTTATTCATAATAAAACTCTTGTTGCGAATTTTACAACTGCTCCTGGTTTTTCCTGTGCTTCCTGACCTGTGCCTCGACAACACCCAGGGAAGTGGAAATCCATGGGATCACTAAGGGAGGAACATTTGAGGCTCTTAAGATTTTGTAGGCAGTTATGGGCTGGCAGTATAGCCTAGAGGTTAGAGGAACGAGGTGTGAATGAGCTTGGTACATCCAGCAGATCAGACCTGAGTTTGATTCTCACAACCTCCACTTGCATACTGTGTGACTCTGAGCAAGTTATGTAACTGCCCACTGCTCCCAGGTCACCCCTGAAAACAGGCACTTGTGCCCAGTGGGTCTTACCTGGTTACCAATGACTAAAAAAAAATTGATATGATCAAGGAAGAAAAGTAGGACAGGCCACCATTTCATATGGCATCATCTATAGTGCGCCCCAGTATGTAGTTGTTTCTGGCCTGTGGGGGGATCCAGCCTAAGGACTGATAAAGGGAGCAGTGGTGCATGGATTAGGGTGCCATTAGCACAATTTACAAATATTATTGTAGGAAGTAGTTAGCCTTGTCAGGAGTTGGGAGGAGGTCTGAGTGTAGATGGGGGCACAGTAGCCCATAAGTGGAAGGAGGTTGACTTGAGCTATGGCAGTCCTCACCTCCGGGGTCAAGTAGTGCTTTAGACGGAAACCCACTGCTAGTCTTTGGTTGGTCCTTTACAGGATATTATTGATGTGAATGGAGAAAGTCATGGAGGGGTCAAGTGTGATACCCAGGTATTTAAAAAAGTGCACATTTTCAAGGGTGGACCCATCTGGGGATAGGACTGACAGAGAAGATTGATTAGTTGCCAGTTTACTGATGTTAGGTTTGAAACCCTGGGGCATGGCCTTAGTCTTGCTTGTGTTTACTAGTAGTCTGCGCTCCCACAACCAGTTGTGAGCTGCCCCATAGATTTGGGTTAGAGAGGAGGAGAAGCTGGCCACCAACTTGGTGCTGTGGAACAATACCATTGTTTCTATATGCAGGATGGTCTTACATGAGAGTCTGTCTGCAGATAGAGAATTAAACAATGAAAAGTGGAGCAGCCCCAGGACTGACCCCTGGCAAACACCAGTGGTTACTGCCTTAGCCACTGAGGTAGCACCCCCAATGCTGACTGTTTGGGATCAGCTAAAGAGGTAGCTCTGGAACCAGGCAGCTGTCCCTGCTGCACAACCAAGGGTCTTTAGTCTGTCAAGGAGCAGGGTGTGATCAACAATGCCAAAGGCCTTGGTCAGGTCAATGAAGACAATGCCTGTTAAGTTAGCTATGTCCATATTTCTGAAAAGGTGATTAGTGTCGTTGGCCAGGGCTGATGAAGTTACATAGAAACACAGAGGCTGACGGCAGTTCTGTGGTACTTCCTAAACCTGTGTTGACTGGAGCAAAGAAGATTATATTTGTTATCATATTCAGACAGTTGGCAATGGATGACCTTTTCAAGGAGTGTCCTCCTTTACCTTTGATGCAAAGCTTTAGAATGCTTTACTGAGCTCCTGAGTACTGTTCTCTTTCAGAAACCCTTCATACATTTCAGTTACACATGAGCAATTATTATGCCATTGATATACCCATTGCCTTTAGTTTGCACTTATCTCTATGTCCTTGTCAACGTATGCTATTTATGTACCAACGTTTACTGAAAGTCTGCATGTCCAGACATGATGACCACAATTACCCTGGAAATAAAAGTTAAAAAAAGTACTCACAAAGCCATACTATGCATTCATTCAGTATTTATGAAATGAAATGCAGTTTTCTTCATTAGAGGTGTTATCTGTTTTGCATAGGCTTTCCTATACAGCTTTAATGTATGAAATTATGTAGAACTTCATGTTCTAATTATGAAACTGTCAGATGGTTAAAATTCACCATAACTGGGGACTATTCAGTGACACAGAGGTAGTGAACTGACACCAATGGATTTAGTTGATTGAGCTAACACTGGTGTTTTATACACATCTGCTAAAACTATTTGTTTGATTTGTGAACTTGTATTGTTACAAAACAACATCCACATCCCTTTCTTTCCAAAAATCAGTAGACTATGCCCTTCCACTCCTGCATGCGTCATTACTCTACTGTTCTAATGTGGATTATTTTCTTGTACTACTCCAGCTAGGGATGTGGACTTCATTAGTTAGTTAGCTAGTTAGTTAGTGAGTTAGTCAGCCAGTTTGTTGATTTCGTTAACTATGCAGAAACCTGAGGGCAAGAATGCCCATTCTCTTGGGTGACCAGGAAATATATCAAATACAAAATTCTAAAACATATAAACATGTTATAACAAATATTAATGCACACGTTCATAAAACATGGTTTACAGTTGTTCACATTTGAAAGATGTGGGGCTAGATTCACAAAACAAAAACACCAAGGCAACACAAATTTGCATTGTGCTTTGTAGTTGCCCAGGTGTCCAACAATGCTATTCACAGTTGGATAGAGCACTACATTATTTTTTTATTTTATCTTCAAATGATTTTTTCCACCTTGCTGTGGAATGAATGGTGGGGGTATCCAACCACTGGCTTGTCCCATCTGGATGGCAGTAGGCTTACTCAGCTGCTGGGGGGTCAGTACAGTCATTCCTGACCCACTGGGAGGCTCTCCCTATGCCTATCCATGCCGGGCTGAGATCGCCCCCCCCCAGTGTGATTCCACGACAGACCTCCAGGTGAGCCAAACGCGGCCATCAAGCTGCTCATTCACACCCAGCCTTTTACCTCCATTGCCCACTGGAGTGCAGACATGCAATGACATTTGGGCACAGCATGCTGACATCCACCACACTCCCCCCATGTGCACCAGCACTGACAGTGCCCCTGGTCTTCACCAGGGGCTGCTACAGTGCGGTAGAGTCCCCTCACTCTCCCCAGGGATAGGAGAACAGTCATATGGCACTCAATTCTATCCCTCCCCTGCCGACCCATGACAACCTGGGCTCATTCCCGAAACTGGGTCGCCAGCGTAGCACAAAGTGTGGCGTCCAGCACCTCAACCCTCAGCACTATCAGGCCAGTCTAGTACACTACATTATCTGACTGTGAATAGAGCTAATCTGAGGCAGCAGTAACCCCAATACCAGTGGTGCTACCCCAGTACCATTGCCCCAACATGCAGCCAGGAGCATGGGCCCCAAAGGAATAGCGCAAGGGTGCTATTTCCAGTTGACAAAGGCAGCCATGCAGTGAGCCCACTGGGCATTCAAAGCACTAGGTGGGCATTTGCATGCTCTTTATGGGCCAATTTGCATAGGCTGGAAGGAGCATAGCACTACCCCCCAGCCCCTGCCCCATACATGGCCACAGTCCCTGGTGCTAGTGGTCCCCCTCACTGTCCCTAGTGCAGAAGACATTCTCCCTGAGGGCAGTGTTTCCCCCTTTTCCAATCACTCATTGCCAGCCTGTTACAAAAATAATAGTTTCCCTGGTGGCTAGTGGTCTCCCTGCTGCCAATCACCTTCCCAATCACTGAAATAAAAACATATCCATCTTTCCTGGTGGCCAGTGGTCCCTACCCCTATCCAATCCCTGTTCCTAGTGTGACATGGCACCCCATCATCCTGATCTCCTGCATAGTTAACATAGACCTTTCTCTGGTGGTCCAGTGGGCCCCTGCACTCCCTCCCCAGCAGGTAGTGTCCCATCACCCCACTTCCCCCATCCCAATCCCTAGCTGTAAACCAGCACAGCACTCCTCTCACTTCCATAGTTGGCTGCCAACTGAGCTGTCAGTGAGCGCGTACTGTATACAGTACATGATCATGGAATGACGGCTCACTCTGAGCTGTCAATCAATGTCACTGAGCTCGTACTGTGTACAGTAGATGCTCACTGACAGCTCATTTAGCAGCCAGACATGGTGGTGAGAGGAGGGTTGTACTAGTCACCAGTTTGGGGTCAGGATGGGGAGTGGGGTGGTGGAACACTACCTGATAGGGTGGGGGGATGGGGTCTAATAACCCACAAGGGAAAGGTCCATGTTCACTGCACAGGGGTTTGGGATGGTGGAGGTGGGGCCATGTTACACTGGGACTAAGATTGGGTGGGGGGAGAGACCACTGGATGCCAGGGAAATTAATTTTTTTACATGGACAGGAATCAGGTGGGGAGATAGACCACTGGACACCACAGAGAAAGTTTTTTTCATACCCTGGGCTGGCAATTGGTGGGGGGACCACTAGTCACCAGGGATGATAGCAAGTTATTTATTTCAGTGATAAAACAACTATAGGCATGGGGAGAGACCACTAGTCAACAAGGGAGATGGTAATTTATTTCTTTCAGTGATCAAGGCAGTAATTAGCGGGGGGGGGAATAATAGCCACTAGGGAAACTATTTTTTTCATAATGGGCTGGAGATCAGCCATCAGGGGAAGGGGAACACTACCCCCAGGGAAAATGTTTTGTGCACTTGGGATGGTGATCAGTGATTGGCAGGACGGCACTGCAGTACCTCTGCCAACCACTAGGGTTGTGTGGGTTTAAGGCAAGGTCTTAATCAGCGGTATTTGCTCTGTGCAAGGGTACCTGCAAGAGGCCTATGCATGGAGCAAATGCTTTGTGAATCAGACTGTGATGATATTCATGTCCCCTCTGTCTCATTTGAATTGTGGCCCCTTCACTGTTTGCCCTAGCCCAAACCTGGTTTGAGCATGCAA
Organism: Neoceratodus forsteri; assembly: GCA_016271365.2. Classification (NCBI taxonomy): domain Eukaryota; kingdom Metazoa; phylum Chordata; order Ceratodontiformes; family Ceratodontidae; genus Neoceratodus; species Neoceratodus forsteri. The sequence continues at coordinate 35,814,004 of CM028129.1, forward strand.
ACTAGGCTTTTGTGAATACTAACTTGGTGCAAAATCCAATTTGTGCCACGCAGTCTGGGTGTGTGCCAAGGCAAAGTTTTGTGAATCTAGCTCATGAGTTCATATCCTTAATAACAGGGACAAATGTCAAGAGAATCTAAACAAGCTGAAGGATTTGTTGGACTCCTGAAACCTCATAATCAATGAAGTCTAATGCAAAGAGTCACTTTTGTGGAGAAAAACAGACATCAACTGCCACTCATTGCTCACCATTCTGCTCTGCATTTTCCTGACTGTTGTAAATGCCTGTCAGTTTCAAAAATAATTAAGCAAATCAGGGGAAAAAAAAGACTCACTAAATTTTTATTTTCTAAAATAAAACAGCGGGAAATTTTGTTTGATTAACCACTTCCCATTTTCATTTCAGTGAGCTATCCAGACTTTACCACTTCTCACTGTTAATGGGGGAACAGAAAACTATAAACAAGTAAAAATTGTTTTTAAATAGTTAAGCTGAAAATTTTTTCTTCACAGAAAATCTTTGACTCCTTCATAATAAATTAATATGTCTGTGTGTGTTTCTTACTGCATAAGAATATTATCTCGTGCAGTTTTGGCTGATAGAACCACTCAGCTTTGCTTCTTGGTCATCTTGCCCAAACAGTACAGGATAACATTGATATACAGTAAGAAACACACACAACTATAAATATTAATACATAGAAATATCCTCCAGCAGGCCACAAGGACACACACTGAAGCCAAAAGTAGTATATTCAGGGGAACCATTAAGAAATATTTCTATCAGAGGATGGATAACCTACAGAACAGCCTAGAAAGTGGTCATGAAGACAGTACAGGCCTTTAAAGCTAACCTGGAGAAATGTGTCCTTACCAAGGGAATCACAGCATACCCAGTGTAATTGAGCAGGTAGGGAACACCTTTAAATTGTTATATGTTTGCACATCATACTTATTGGTACCTGCTTATGAACCAGGGGGTGGCTAAGAGCTGGATGAAATTAGCAGATTCTGCTTTCATGGAGTCTGTGTGATGGTTCCTAAATGTGTTGAAATTTCACAGACTTTCATGACATTTTGTAAAATCCTTTATTTGATAATTACATGGCTATTCTTCTAGGTAGAGAACTGAACATTGGAATATGCATTTAAATTTTAGGAATACCATGGCAATTCCAAATTCTATGACATTCAAATGAATAGTTTTGAATCTATCAGGACTCAACATTTGGTAACTTAGTTTGTTTTGCATATTCCTGAAAATATTTCTCTACTTACAACTTGGTTGCATTTGGTAACTGTACATCTGCGTGCATAATCCAGAGTACAGGTAAAGCAAATAGGATGCTGGGCTGCATAGGCAGGGGAGATCACCAGCAGGAAAAGAGAGGTCATACCACTATGCAGGACATTAGTGAGGTCACACCTCAAGTACAGTGTCCAGTTCTGGAGGCCTTACCTACCCAAGTACAAAGCAGAAAATTTCACAATTTTCACAAACGTTACTGAAATTCACCTTTACTGATGATATTTGTGCAGTTTTGTTTGCTTATAACATGGCTATCCTTTAAGCAAGAGATTAGAAAGTTGCCATACACAGCCCCTTTTCTTCAGACTATAAACCTACCAAAATCGGTGGCATTTCAATTTCTAATTTTGAAGACATATAGGCTTAAAAGTGTGTAGTTTACATACGTCCAAAACTGATTTAAAAATATCAAAAGATTTTTCTGTTTATTACTCAGCTCCTCTAGCACTAGACATCTGAAACATGGTACTCATGTCTATGAGGCAGAGAACTATAAATATACCAACTGTGGTGCAATATGGACAAGTAGTTTTAAAATTAGAAAAATGTAAATTAAAATTTTTGCACAATTTACCAAACTTGTGAAAATTTTGCAAGATTTCAATGAAGTGGAATGGTAATTTTGCATGAAATCTATGCTTTCCGAGCCATAGGTGGACATGATGGAACTAATGCTGCTTCCATCCCTACATTAATACGTACGGTGGGGCCTGCCAGTATGCAGCACAATACTGCAACATTCTGCTGCAGAGTCACTACAGAAAGCAAGGCAGTTTCAATGGCCATTAATCTCTTTTGCCATGCAAGAAGCTTTAACCTCGTACTATCACAAAACATGAGATGTCAGGTTTGTTTGAGCATTTGCCTCTATCACTAGTTGTTAGGTGATATCGAAAAGAGTAACTGTCTCTAAGTGGATTATAAAGACTAACAGAGGTCCTTCTTATTTAAAGACATTTCTGTTGTTCTCTGCAACTTACTGACATAGAAACATAGAATTTGTCAGCAGAGTAGGACTGCTAGGCCCACCCACTCTTAGAAACATAGAAACATAGAATTTGACGGCAGATAAGGACTGCTTGGCCCACCTAGTCTACCCATTTCCCTACCTAACAGATAAGCTGTAGATCCTAGTTAACCAACAGCCTACTTCCTCCTACCCCCCACTAGAATTGCCTTATGTCTGTCCCATGTATTCTTGAATTCCCCCACTGTTTTTGACTCTATGACCTCCTCAGGAAGGCTGTTTCATGTATCCACAACCCTCTCTGTAAAGAAATACTTCCTCACATTATGTCTGAGCCGTCCCCCCTTTATCTTCAAATTGTGCCCCCTTGTTTTTGCACATCTCTTTTTCTGAAAGATGCTACTCTCTTGGACTTTGTTGATTCCTTTGAGGTATTTGAAAGTTTCTATCATGTCCCCCCTCTCCCTCCTTTCCTTGAGGCTATACATCCTTAGTTCCTTTAGTCTTTCTTCATATGTCCTCGGATGCAGACCCTGCATCATTTTGGTTGCCCTCCTCTGGACAGCCTCCACCCTGTCTATGTCTTTGCAGAGATGAGGTCTCCAGAACTGTACACAGTACTCCAGATGTGGTCTTACCAACTGTCTGTACAGAGGTCCAACAACTTCCTGTTTTCTACTGGTGATGTCTCTCCCTATGAATCCCAGTATCCCCCCAGCCCTCCTTACTGCCTTCTCACATTGTTGGCCCACCTTTAGATCATCTGATATGACTACCCCAGGTCTCTGTCCATTTTTTTTGCTGTCAGTATCTCACCCCCTCAATTGTGTACTCTTCCCCTGGGTTTTTGTTTCCCAGGTGCATTACTTTGCACTTCTTTGCATTGAATCTAAGCTGCCATACATTTGACCATTCCTCCAGTCTTGCCAAGTCCCTTTTCATTCTTTTCATCCTTTCCACCCCACCTTGTGTATCAACTCTGTTGAAGATCTTTGTGTGATCTGCAAAGAGACATACTTTCCCTTCCAGTCCTTCTGCAATGTTACTTATAAAGACATTAAAAAGGACCGGCCCAAGTACTGAACCCTGTGGTACCCCACTAGTAACCCTCCTTTCTTCACTGTTGCCTCCATTACTAATACCCGCTGTATCCTGTTGTCCAACCAGTGTTTTACCCAGGCTACCACCCTGGGACCCACTCCAAGGCTGGCTAATTTATTTATTAATCTTTTGTGTGGGACTGTGTTAAATGCCTTGCTAAAGTCTAGGTAGGCTATGTCCACAGCCCCTCCCTGGTCTACTGCTTTGGTCACCCAGTAAAAGAAATCAATTAGATTTTTCTGACATGACCTTCCTGCTGTGAATCCATGCTGCCTTGGGTCCTGTGCCCCACTGGCCTCTAGGTACGCAACAATTCTTTCCTTCAGAAGTGATTCCATTATTTTCCCTACCACTGTGGTCAAACTGACAGGTCTGTAGTTTCCTGCCTCTGTCTTGCTCCCACTTTTATGAAGGGGAATCACATCCACCCTCCTCCAGTCCTCAGGTACCATACCATCCTCCCATGATTTATTAAAAAGGGTAGTCAGTGATGTTACTAGTTCTTCCCTTAGTTCTTTTAGAATTCTGAAGTGAATCCCATCAGGCCCCATTGCTTTATCCACCTTCAGTTTTAAGAGTTCTTTCAAAACCCTTTCTTCTGTGAAAGGACTAATATCAATCCCCATTCAGAGTGCTTCTATTGAGCGGATTAGGTACTTCCCCCTGCTTTTCCATTTTGAATACTGAGCAGAAGTCTTTGTTCAGTATCCCTACTTTTTCACTGTCACTCTCTGCCCAACCATCTTCCTCTTGTTTCAGCCTCAGTATCCCTGCCTTAGTATTTCTCTGCTCCCTAATATACCTATAAAAGGTTTTATCCCCCTTCTTAACTGAGTTGGCTATCTTTTTCTTGGTTTGGGCCTTTGCTATTCTGGCTGTCTTACCCGCTTCCTTCTGTTTTAACTGGTACAGTTCTCTGTCCTGCTCCTTCTGTGTTTCCTTACACTTCCTGAATGCTATCTTTTTCTCCCTTACCTTCCCCGCCACTTCTTTTGAGAACCATAGTGGTTTTTTCTTTCATTTTGATTTGTTTATTTGCTTCACATAAAGGCTTGTTGCCTCTGTGATGGCGGTTTTGATGTTTCCCCATTGTTGCTCCACCCCATGTTCTTGCCTGTTTGCTGTTGCTTTTCTGAGGCACTCTCCCATTTTGACAAAATCAGCTCTCCTGAAGTCCAGTACCTTCACTTTCATGTGGCTTGACTCTACAGCTAAGTTTATCATGAACCACACTGTTTGGTGGTTGCTCATTCCCAGATGGCTACCCACTTCAATATCAGAGATCCTCTCTCCGTCCTCATTTGAGAGTACAAGGTCTAAGATTGTTCTCTCCTGAGTGGGTTCCAAAACTAGCTGTCTGAGGCTTGCCCCCTGTAGGGCATCAAGAATGTCACTGCTTTTGGATGTGGCTGCAGCAAAGGTGCTCCAGTCAACATCTGGCATATTCAGGTCCCCCATCATCAATATTTCCCCTTTCTTTGCCATCCCAAGGATGCCTTCTATCAATTCCTTGTCCAGTTCCTCCCCCTGAGATGGGGGTTTGTATACAAACCCCTGTGCAGATTGTGGAGCCATTTCCAGTCTCCAGGGTGACCCACAGTGCCTCCTCTCCTCCCTGTTTACCCTTTAGCTTTGTTGTTTTGATCCCTTCCCTTACATAGAGAGCTATTCCTCCTCCTCTTCTTCCCTCCCTGTCCCTCCTATAATTTGTGTACCCTGGAATTTTAACATCCAAGTCATGGTTCTCTGGGCACCATGTTTCTGTGACTGCCACAATATCCAGGCATCCCTCTTCCATCAAAGCCACCATTTCAGGGAGCTTTTTACCTAGACTACAGGCATTGGTACTTATTACCTTCCATTTTTTATGGCTTTATTTCTTTTTGCCCCATCCCTGTCCCTACTGCCTTTGTCTTTTTCTCCGTTTACCCCTGCCCTTCTTCCTATCAACTGCTCTATCATGGTGTTTACCTAATTACCCTGATTTTTTTGGTGGGGCTAGGATTTCCCTTCTCCTCGTCAGTGCCTCCCCCCCCCTGGCTAGTTTAAATGCTTGCCATTGAAGCATTTAAACCTATCGTCTATGATCCTGGTTCCCCTCTTTGATAGATGCAGACCATCGTGCCTGTATAGGCCTGCATCCCTCCAGGTGGAGCCCCAGTCCCCAATGAAGCCAAATCCCTGAGCTCTGCACCAGCTTTTCAACCAGTCATTGAATCCCATGGTGCAAAGTACCCTAGCCTCATCCATGCCATAGACAGGTAGCACTTCCGAGAAAGTTACCATGTGTACTACTTGTCTAAGGCCCCTCCCCAACTCCACAAGCTCCTGTTGCACTGCTATGATCCCATTCTCAGCCAGATCATTCATCCCTAGGGGGATAATGACATCCAGCTCCCTTCCCCTTGCTGCTGTTCCCACAATTCTGAGGATTCATTTCCTGACCCTCCAAGCCTTGGCGCCAGGCAGGCACCTTACCTTCCTTTCCCCTCCTTCCCCCAGTTCTACCCCCTAACAATTGAATCCCCCACCAGGAGTTGTTTCCTTCTCCTGTGGGGTCCTGGGCCACCCTTCTGTAGGTCTCCATTGTGGAGGTTCCCAGCATCCTCCTTGGTCTCCACTGCAGGTGCCTCCATAGGAAAATCATGCTTCACCAGAGTGGCGAATGAATTGTGGAGAGGCACAACTGGAGGGATGCTCCTCTGTTACACCACCCTCACCCTCCCTGAGCTCACCGTGGTCCAACCACTCCTCTTTCTTGGCAACCTCTGTGGTAGTGGCGGTGGCTTGGGTGGTCCCTGGGTGGGGGAGCAGGTTTCCAAAATTCTTGCCAGGTCAGCATGGAGATGAACAACCTCCTCCCTCAGACCAGACAGGTGCCTGCAAATAGGGCAACAACGCAGTCTCCAGAATGTCTCCTGGAAGACTGCTGCTCCACAGCCAGTGCACTGCCCCACTCCCCACATGGCTGTGTCTCTTCCAGTTACAGATGCTTTTTTGTTCTTGTTTTAGTATGTGCAAGCTTGTGAGTGTATCTACCCCCATTCAGTGTGCTGTGTCTTTAAGGATATGAATAGGTGTACATTGTTAGCAGTTTTGGGGAAGTGATGTCAGAGCCCCTGCTATAAAAGAAGTTCCTACCCAGATGTTCCCTGCCTAATCTGTCTCCACAGACCCTTACTGATCTATAACAACCTTTCCTCCTTCCTGCTTATTAACTAATATACCCCAGTGACTATCAAATAGATGCTCTAAGCTCCTCACTATTTTTGTCTCCACCACTTGTACTAGCAGTCTGTTCCAGGCATCTGTAAGCCTTTCAGTGAAGTAGTTCTTTCTCATATCAGTCTTAAATTCCCCTTTACAGCTTCATTACATGCTCCTGGGTCCTGGTCCTGCTGTTTTTTCTCATTTTAAATAGATTCTCCTCCACCGCTCTGTTCACCCCTGTGAGGTATTTGTAGGTCTCTGTCATGTGCCCCTCTCATTGTCCTCTCTTCCAGGGCATACATGTTGAGATCCCGCAAGTCTGACAATTGGATGAGACCTTAATGCACCCTTACATAGGTGCTGCAGTTCTCAGTCTTTTGTAGATTAGGCTTAAAGTATTTTACTTGCTCAGTACAGCTTTTCATACTGCTCCTGTTCATACTTGTCTTTGGCTCTACCATGTCAGTTCAACATTCTTAATGTCGACCTTCATTTCACCGACAGGAATCATGTGCACCCCAAGTTGCAATCTACATGATTCCTGTGTGTCTCCTGGTCCTGTATGTTTTATCAGGAGGCTCTGCCCCCCATCTATCTTTTCGATTCTCAACTCCAGTCAGAGCTGATTCAGGGCAGGGGTGCAGGACTGGAAGACAGCATGCCCCTGTCTTGGACACACCAACATAGCAACCTATCAGCAAAGTGTCAATTTTGCTGACAGGTGTGTATTTCGCTGTGTTGGTGTCAATGTAAGGGGGGCATACCCCTGTCTTTGGGGTGCAATTGCATTCATAATAGCTACTCTTTCTTTGCCTTGCATATAGTCACTGGAACGTCGGTGCCAGTATCTAATTTATTGTTTGTTAAAGTGCTTTCTAAGGCATTTTTTTAAATGAAAAAATCCTCAAACCTGATAGGCTGAAACATTGTTTCATCCATACTGATATATTAATACAGCTGCAAGGCTTAAACTGTCCTCCAGCTAATAGGCGTAGCACTTGCTGTAGATTCAACTAGTTCTTGTCCTTCACAAGGTGCCTTCAAACAGTGCAAACTGTATGGATTCCCAGGAATCAACTCCTTACCCCCCTCCTCACTCTGTAAAATAAACAGCTAAAAAGAGCCACCTAACCCAAATCGAGCAAAGGAAATAGAAAACGCCCTAACGGGGTCAACTTAAGTGCCATCAACTGCTTTACATCCATTAGAGGTCTCAACAGGACCACTCTATCTCTGTCCAGCAGTCTGGCACATAAAATATAAAAACACACAGCTCTGTGTACCTGATTTTAAGAACCACTGAAACTGCTGCTGACCAAGTAGCGTGCAACAAAAGACCCTAATGAGGCCACCATCATGTCATCAACTGTACCACTTGTCAAAGAAAGTACATTAGCCTTACAGTGCTCCTCAAAATCACACCTACATAGATAATTGGAGGAGCTTTCAAGATGCAACGATGTTTGCACAGGAGGGGCTTAATTTGAATAGACAGCGGAAGCGAATGTTCTCACATTCATTGAGGTTGGAAATCAACAATTTTTTAAACTACCATATGGGGGGGATGGGAGATGCCCTGCACAGGCAGCATTACATCCAGGCCCAGTACCCTTGGAGAACTGGAAATCCCTATTGATAAATGCAAGAAGCCTAAATAACAAATTCAATGGATTTCTGTTTACCTTACGAGAGACCAATATCCATTTATGTGCCATCACTGAGACATAGTGGAGCCAAGGGGACACATGGGACAAACACATTCCAGGCTATGTCCTTTTTAATAGAGATAGATCACACTGTAGGGGTGGTGGTGTTGCCTTATATACAGCTGAACACATCATGTCTGAAAGTGTGAACACTTCACTGTGTGATTGTGTGGAAATTTTATGGGTTAAATTAACCCCCCACAAACCTAAAATAAATATTGGGGTAGTATATAGACCACCATATAACTCACATTTGGAAGATCTACATCTCTAGGAGTTTATAAATAAAATAGCTTCTGCAGAAAACCTTATTCCCTTATTCTAGTGGGTGATTTTAATCTCTCAAGGATAAGTTAGGATCTCCTGAAACTTGCAACATCTGGTGGACAAAGCTTCCTGGAGATATTTATGTTGGCTGGTCTGGACCAACATGTAAAGTAATGTACTAGGGGCTCCCATATTTTGGATCTAGTTCTCAGTAATATGGAAAATTATATTCAGGATTGCCAGGTTCTGCCAGGATTGCCTTAGCTCCAGTGATCATAACATGGTGGCGTTTTGTTTTAAAGGAAATACGGTTAAATCAGTTGGTAATACAGTAGTATACAACTATGGCAGGGCTGACTTTAACAGTATGCAGAGACATCTTCCAACATGGGAGTGGCATGCAGATTTTATTGGGCAACCCCTACAACACATGTGGGAGGCGTTGTATGGTAAAATTATAGAACTGGTGCATAAGTTCTCACCCAGCTCTAGGAAACATAAAGATTCCCCCAAAAAAATCCACCCTGGTTGACACCAGCAGTTAGAAAGGCTATCAAACATAAAAATAAGGCATACTGTAAAAGGCCAGGAAATGTGGACTTCAGACTAACTGGGCAGCCTATAAATCAACCCTTAAATCATACAAAAATAGCATATATAAGGCCAAAGCAGACTACGAAAAGAAGCTAGCAGTCAAAGTAAAAGACAACTACAAGTCCTTATTTTCTTATATAAATAACAAGAAAGGCAGTAATAAAGAAATTGGACCTCTGAGGGATTATAATGGAGAACTATTGACTGAAAACAGCTCAGCAGCAGAATACTATAATAGCTACTTTGCCTCAATGTATAATGCCAAAACCCAAGCTACCCTGAAACATCATAAACTTGATGATAACCAGACATTTAAAATTTACATCAATGATGTTAGATATAGGCTGAAAGCACTGGATCAAAATAAAGCCCAGGAGCCCAATGGTCTCCAACCTAGGGTATTGAAGAAATTAGCTGAAGTACAGGCAGCACCAGTAACTTTTTTGTTTCAGTATTCAGTAGATTGTGGAGAGGTGCTGGATGAATGGAGACAGGCAGAGGTGAATTCCCTATATATAAAAGGGTTTAGGCAGGAGTTATCCAATTATAGACCAATAAGTCTGACATCAATATTGGGGAAAATCCTTGAGGGCATTATTAGAACACACATTACAGATGTATTGACCTTGTCAGGGGATACAGACCCACATCAACATGGCTTTAAAAGAGGCAGGTCCTGTCAGAAAAACCTGCTGGAATTTTATGGCAAGGTTAGCCAGGTCCTTGATTCTAGGAATGCAGTAGACATCATATTTTTAGTTTATTCAAAGGCCTTTGACAAGGTTCAACATGGCCAATCAGTTGATGCCCTAATTCAGCATGGTATACACGGGAGTCTTACCCATTGTATAGGGTGGCTGACAAATAGGAGGCAGAGGATTTGTGTGAAGGGCTCTAAGTCAGAATGGGCGCAAGTGACTAGTGGGATTTCCCAGGGCTCAGTGCTGGGCCCCTATCCTTTTAACTTGTACATTGCTACCATGGAAACCAATGCATCTGTCTGGTTATCCAAATTTGTGGATGACACAAGGACAGGGTCTATAATAAATTCCCAGAACGATGCCACAATCCTTCAGTCAGCCTTGAGTGAACTAAAGCAATGGGCAATAATGAAGAAATCTACCTTTAATACTGACAAATGTATGGTAATGCACATGGGCAAAAACAACATTTACCATAAGTGTAGATTAAATGGAGTAGAGTATTCAGTTCAAGATGAGAAGGATTTGTGCATATTAATCAGCAATGACCTCAGCTTTAAGTCTCACTGTAATCAAGCTATTAAGAAGTCTAGCAGTTTAATGTATTCCATTAATGAACATATTAAGTGTCGAGATAGGCAGGTTATGATATCCCTGTACACAGCCCTGGTTCACCCACACGTGGGGTACTGTGCCCAGCTCTGGGCACCGAGGGTAAAACTGAGATCAGAGCACTGGAGCAAGTGCAGAGGAGAGCAACTAAGTGTATTAGTGGACTAAATGGGCTGAATTATTAGCAGTGACTTCAGTCATTGGGTCTTTATTCTTTGGAGTATTGTAGACTTAGGGACGATATGTGCCTGGTCTATAGACCATTATTTGATGATGAACTATGGGCAGAACTAGGACTGGAGTTGAGAACACAGGCATACGATACAAGAGCACACCCAGTACAACTAAGAGGCACCACTCATCAGACAAAAAAAAGGAAATATTGGTTCATTATCAGAGTCACAAAACTATGGAATGAACTTTCACTCGAAATAGTGGCTAGCAAGACTATGTCAGAATTTAAAAGATGACTAGTTGACTATTTGGTAGCAACTAGTACCTCGGGTAATAATTAATATTTTTGGCGAGCTGTAATGGACCTATAAGTCTTATTAGCTCTGTAACTACCGATGAGACCTATGAAAATGGGCCATATGCATGAATGGTATCCTTGCCCTATGTGGCCTTATATGTGGCTTACAGGACCAGGATATGTGCATCCCCAGTATCCAATGGAAACCCACAGATGCATGAATAGTGCACCCACTGCACACACCCACCCAGGGCCAGCTGCACCAGATTTTGCACAACTGTGTGGCTAGCAAGGGGCAAGGAGTGGGAATGTCCATGGAGGGATGATGGAATATGGCATGCATGATGCCCTTTGAATGTTACCAGGCCAGTGTCAGGGGGCTTTCTGTTACTCCAGCAAGCAGTAAGACTCTCATGTCATGACTGTGGTCACTGGGTTTAAAAAACCCTTCTCCCTGTGAATATGCAGCATATAAAGGAAATGACTGTTTCATTGGAATATGCTTATATGGGCAAATCTGATGCAATATGGTACTGAATGTTAACTATAAGCAAAACAAATGATGTCTGCCAAAAACACACAGACACACAGGAGTGAGTTGGCTGCAACACAACCATCTTCTACCAAAATTCTGAAGGACAATCTCATTGACACATAATACCCACAAAGATGTGCATACATGGATACCATGGGCTTGATTTTCAAAAGTTGGGACTGGCACAAGAGGGCTTGCAGCAAAGAGAAATGGTGCAAGGCCTCCTTGTACCACACCTTGCACCAGTCCCAATTCTGTAAGGGACTATTCACCACTGGCAAGGCATCTGCATCAACGGGGCTTGCACCATCCTTGCAATAGCTGCACAGGTGCACCATGGCAGAAGGGGGCTAGCACCATGGCAGGGCTGCAGCATCCCCTAAATTGGGAGTTTCAAAGCCTCACCATGGCCTCAACGTGAGGCTGTGCTTAAACCAGCCAAGTGCTAGTCTAATAGCCCTTGCAGCAAAAGTTGGACCAGTGGATGGGGCACCTGAAACTAGCATGGGACACAGAGCAGGAATCTGTAGGAGTGCCCTAAGGGGTGCTTTGTGCACAGACAGCAGTGCCAGGGCAAACAGTGGCACTGGGCAGATGTACCCATGTCAGGCTCACAGACCAGCAGATAGGGTACTGTGTAGTTGTACTTACTGTACAATGTGCACAGTAAGACCAACTATGTGTTACTATGTCTGTGGATCTGTGAGCCTGACACAGGCACACCTGTCTGATGCCACCATTTGCCCTGGCAGTGCTGTATGTGCATACAGCACCCCTTCAGGCACCACAGGTTTCTGCTCTATATTCCGCACTGGTTGCAGGTTGCCCCTCTTCCACTATGTTGCTATACAGGAGTTGGCTTTACACCAGGAAAGCATGATGGCACCCTCCATCAGACCTCCTCTGGTGTACCACCTCTTTGGCATAGCACCCTGCCTGTGGCATATCTGGTGACCTTGGGGGAGGGACCCCTGTTTTTTGAGAATCTGGCACAAGGTCCTTGGCACACCTAGGGTTGCTGCAGGCAAGGATTCATTGCAACTTGTGCCACTCTAAGTGCACTCTGAAAATTGAGCCCCATGTGTCTATTTGAAGTTACACAGTGGTATGACTTCAAATCAGGAGTTGAGTTGGACATCTCAAAAGACATATGCAAGGTCACAGGAGTCCCAGGCTGTCTTGTAAAGAAATGTAAGCTGTGGCTAATTGACCTTTGTAAACTGAGTCTGATATTGCTAGAGAAGACAGAGCTGTACTGTTTTTCACTTCTTCTTTTATTCAAGCCATGGAGACAAGGTGACTCAGAAACATATGAGGAACAATTCAATCACTCTTACACAAGACACTAAAATATGAAAAGTCTGAAGAATATATTAAGAGGTTTAATTTAGAAAAGGAGCAGCTTGAAAAGACAAGAAATAAATTGGATGATGATCTCGATCTGGGAACAAGCAACCACTGCACAGTGTGCTTCACAATAAGCACAACAATGGAGACAAGCCATACAAAAACAAGCACACTGGACTTTAGAAGGGCTGACTTTGGCAAAATGGGCAAATACCTGAGGAATACACTAGCAAATGGCCAAAAAGGAGGGGTGGAAGAACAATGGAGAAAAATCAAAACTGGCATCACAGAAGCAACAAGCCTTTGTGTGAAACAGATAAAGAAAGCAAAGCGGAGTAAAAAGCCACTATGGTTCTCAAAAGAGGTGGCAGAGAAAGTTAAGGAGAAAAAGGCTGCATTCAAAAAGTATAAGGCATCACAGAAGGAGCATGACAGGGAACTGTATCAATTAAAGCAGAAAGAAGTGGGGAAGGCAGTCAGAATAGCAAAAGCCCAAACTGAGGAAAAAATAGCCAAGTCAATTAAGAAGGGGGATAAAACCTTTTATAGGTACATTAAGGAGCATAGAAAGGTTAAGAGAGGAATAGTGAAGATTAATAAGGGAGAGGGGAGGTGGGCAGAGGGAGACAGTGAAAAGGTAGAGATACTGAATGAATACTTTTGCTCAGTATTCACAAAAGAAGATGAGGAGGAGTTACCTAAACCAGACAATAGAAGCACTCTGGGTAGGGGAGTTGACACCAGTCCATTTACAGAAGAAAGAGTCCTGAAAGAACCCCTAAAACTCAAGGTGGACAAAGCAATGGGGCCAGATGGGATTCACCCCAGAATCCTAAAAGAACTAAGGGAGGACCTAGTGACACCACTGACCACACTTTTTAACAAATCATGGGAGGATGGGGTGGTACCTGAGGACTGGAGGAGAGCAGATGTGATTCCCCTTCACAAAAGTGGGAGCAAGGCAGAAGCAGGAAACTACAGACCTGTAAGTTTGACCTCAGTGGTAGGGAAAATGATAGAATCACTTCTGAAAGAAAGAATTGTTGAATACCTAGAGACCAGTGGGGCACAGGACCCAAGGCAGCATGGATTTACAGCAGGAAGGTCATGTTAGATGAATCTAATAGATTTCTTTGACTGGGTGACCAAAGTAATAGACCAGGGAGGGGCAGTGGATATGGTCTACCTAGACTTTAGCAAGGCATTTGACACAGTCCCACAGAAAAGATTAATAATCAAGTTAGCCAGCCTAGGAGTGGGTCCCAGGGTGGTAGCCTGGGTGGCAAACTGAATGCACAACAGGACACAGAAGGTAATAGTGAGTGGATCACATTCCGAAGAAAGGGGGGTCACTAGTGGAGTACCTCAGGGCTCAGTACTGGGTCCAGTCCTTGTTAAAATCTTTATAGGTGACATTGCAGAGGGTCTGGATGGAAAGGTATGCCTCTTTGCCAATGATACAAAGATCTGTAACAGAACTGATACACAAGGGGGTATAGAAAGGATGAGAAGGGACTTGGCAAGGTTGGAGGAATGGTCAGACATATGGCAACTTAGATTCAATGCAAAGAAGTGCAAAGTAATGCACCTGGGAAACAAAAACCCAGGAGAAGAGTACAAAATAGCAGGGGAGGCACTAACAGCAAAAATGGAACAGGACTTGGGGGTAGTCATATCAGATGATCTAAAGGTGGGTAAGCAATGTGAGAAGTCAGTAAGGAGAGCCAGGGGGATACTGGGATGCATAGGAAGGGGCATCACAAGTAGAAAAAGGGAAGTGGTTATCCCTCTGTACAGACAGTTGGTGAGACCCCATCTGGAGTAATGTGTGCAGTTTTGGAGACCTCATCTACGCAAGGAAATAGACAGGATGGTAGCAGTCCAGAGGAGGGCAACTAAAATGGTGCAGGGTCTGCATCAGAAATCATATGAAGAGAGACTGAGAGAGCATAATATGTATACCCTTGATGAAAGGAGGGACAGGGGGACTTGATAGAAATGTTGAAGTACCTCAAGGGAATCAACAAAGTCCAGGAGGGTAGCAACTTTCAGAAAAAGAGATGTGTAAGAACAAGGGGACACAATTTAAAGATAGAGGGGGGACGGCTCAGGGGTAATGTGCGGAAATCTTTTTTCATGGAGAGAGTGGTGGATGCGTGGAACTGCCTTCCTGAGGAGGTTGTTGGGGCTAAAACAGTGGGGGAATTCAAACATGTATGGGACAGACACAAGGCAATTGTAGTGGGGGTGGCAGGAAGTAGGTTGTTGGTTAACTAGAATCTGCAGCTTGTCCAGTAGGTAGGGAAATGGGCAGACTGGGTTGGCCAAGTGGTCCTTATCTGCCGTCAAAGTCTATGTTTCTATCTCCAATTGCTTCACAAGAACAAACTGAGCTTGAGGTGCAGGGTGTTCTTGGTAACCCACTGCCCATGAATGATCTACTGGTGCTGACGTCTGATCTTGAAAAGCAATGTAACAGGCATCATATTCAGAGGTCAATATTTCCGAACTGGAGCAGCATTTAAATGAACAGCAGACGAGCGTTCATAATGCTGTTACTGGGGATGTGTACATCATGGCATTCAGCATAATAAGAAGAATTGCTCTTGTAACAGACATGGACCAATGTGGTTGTTTGTTAGTGGCTCAGCTGACACAGGAAGAAAACTTCTTGATAGATGCTAACTGTGCAAATAAAAGAAGAAGTACTGGAGAAAGAATGTCTGTTGTTGTGACTGCTCCAACTTGTCTTGCAGCATACATTATAGGTGGAGTCACTCTGCTCTGCATGGTAATATGACCAGTTGAGCATAGCAAGTCTGGCAAAAATCACTAACGTAACTGAAGAATGGCTAGTAAATTGTGATCAACATACAAAAAGAAAGTGGCATGCACAAAAGCAGGAGGCAGTGCAGAAAAAGGTAGCTAACCAGCTCAGTAGAAAATTGGAGGAGGGGCACTGCACTCATGGAGTCAAAACCAAAGTCAGGCAAATCTCTGCAGGAAGAAGTAAAGCTTTATTCTGGTACCATTTGGAATCCTGGCTAGGGCTCAGTGCATACTTAACTAGTATGCTGGTTGTGCACTGTTCCTATTTTTTTTCATAGGATCACCTTTATTAAGGCATCGAGAAGGAATCCTCCAAGTAGACTGTGTAAATAATTTTACTTTAAGGGCTATGATAACACAACAGTTATGTACCTTAACATGTAGTCAAGATGAATGTCTATGTTTCATGTTTTTAATTACTGCTTGTTTGTTTGTTTTTTTTGCCTTCTGTGAGAAAACTGTGAAATTATATTTTTCAACCTGGTTGCTATCTGATTGCATTTTTTATGAATAAATTCTTCTACATTTATATCCTGTGCATGAGTCTTCATTTCTGCTAACATGGTACCAGTATGATGTTAATGTTCAATAATGTTACAAAATACTTCATATAGATGGTAAATGGTACTGTATAACAGTTTACATTCACTCCCTTTATATTTAGTGCTCTAAGCACACAGCCACATATTCACGTCCTCTTATTTTCACTGGTGGAGCACTCGTACTGCTATATAGTGATCTACCAAATAGTTACTGTCTTTTTTTATTTTCACTCAGATATGGAACCACCCAATATAGTGAAAATAAAAAGACAGTAAATATTTCCTGTTATGCAGTATTTAATTTAATTAATAGAACATGTGCTTCTCTATGAAATAACTAAACTACAACCAATAGGGAAAAATCTGAAGATTGTGACCTTGTACTATTGACTGAAGCTGCAATGGAATATTGAAGAATTTAAAAAAAAAACTGTACTGCAAGCAGTATTGAGTCATGATAGATACATATGTCTAACAGTTAACAGAACAACAAAACCATAATATTTATTTTTGTTTGCAAACATCAAAAAAAATTAAGTGTGACATTTTTCCATATACAAATGTGTTACAATTATAATGTGCAGCATAAATTTCTACATGTGAGGTGCGCTGTAATTTAACAACAACAAAGTTTGTTTTACAATGAATGGAATGCAACTATATATCAAGTACAGATCAGATCATGGGCTTTTAACTACTGTACCTTAAGTTAATATGGTTTGTACAGCACTTAATATATATTTGTTAGGTGTTATGCAGACGTTCAGGATTAAGATGGGTCTTCATTTCCCCATACTCATGAAAATATTCAGGATGTTGCTCTATATCTTTGCATCCACAAATACTACTCTAATAGTAGCAACAAACCTTCTCAAAGAGGAAGGAAACTCTTTGCAAAAAAAACTATGCACCAATTAGGGTTCAACTCAATGCCACAAAAGAAGCAAAATTTTGTGTTAGGGTTTCCAACCCAAACTCCCCATCTACCCCCCTTCCCCCAGCTGCCAAAGGGACAAGACAAAACAAGCAACCACAGGCAGCCATCATCAGGTAAGACAAACAACATACAACTCTTTTCCAGAAGACACAGGCAACATCCACAATCGTGGCCCAGCACTTCTGTAGCCATGGAGACACATGCACACTTCAACACACACAACACGACTTCAGGCTGATGATGACTTCTGTCATAGCTTAGTAACTTCTGTTGTGAACTGCTGTCCACCCCTGACTGGTGAGCAGCTGCTCTCTTCTGTTGCATTCTGCCTGCTAATGGGCCCTGCCAAGTAGTGGCAGAGGACAGCTGGGCATATTAGCATAGAACAGTTGGTCAAAGGATGTGACTGCCTGCTACATGATTATAGGACAACAGTTTATAAAGGAATGTACTGAGCAATGATTAAAAAATTAAAATAACTGTCTGTTTAGCAGTAGTAGTAGTAAGTAGTAAAATGTTTTATTCATCATATGAACTGAATACGCAGTTGAGCAAAGTTCCTTTTTAATAAGGCCCAGTGCATTTCACTTGATACAAGCAGAGAAACATACAATAACATGTTTAGATATTGTTACAACATTTGTGGTAGAAGTACAGGGGAATGTACCAAAATAATGAAGGTAACAAAATTGACATTGTTGCAGGCATGAGTAACAGCATATGCAACAGGAAATGCAATAATACGGAAAGTAAAGTGATTCATGCTTTCATTCTGGAACTAAACAGTAGGGTAGGGGCTTGTTGGTCTGTTCAATGAGTCCATTTTGATTTTGCCCATGCTGATGGATTTGTCTGCTGGTGTGAGGTGGATAGGCATGGAGTTCCAGAGTTTAGGACCTACATACAGGAAGTGTTCTTTGCCTACCTCCCATTTTTTGCTAGGGGGTGAGAATTCTATCCCTCCCACAGACCTTAAAGACCCTTTGATGCAGTAGCTCTTGTGTGGATATTTCTTTTTACATAGTCTGGAGCTTTGTTGCCATAACATTTGTGCATGTGTGCTAGACAGTGTAATCTCCTTCTCTCC
This sequence comes from Neoceratodus forsteri, assembly GCA_016271365.2. Classification (NCBI taxonomy): domain Eukaryota; kingdom Metazoa; phylum Chordata; order Ceratodontiformes; family Ceratodontidae; genus Neoceratodus; species Neoceratodus forsteri. The sequence continues at coordinate 35,832,220 of CM028129.1, forward strand.
TCTAGCCTTTGCCATCTCAATCTGCTAATTAGTTTGCACCTGTGTTCTGTGATGGGCATCCAGAATGAAGCGGGTAAATCTGCTTTACATGGTGTCAAGCTATACTAGTTCCAGATTAGATGCTCCCAAGAATAACAGTTCACCATAGTCAAAGATTGGTAGGATCATGGATTCTACTAATTGTTTCCTGGTCTGTGTGTCTGTTGAGTGTTTAATTTTGTAAAGGGCTCCTAGGTGTTTCCCCAGATTCTTTATCAGATTATCTACATGGGCATTCCATATGATTTTCTCATCTAACCAAACACCCAGGTAGCGGTAACTGTGGACCTGCTCTAGGGAGACTTGGTCTGCTGTTCTGAACTGTAATGTGCTTGTGGCTGTGCCCTGACCTTTAGTTTTGCTGAAGTACATTATCTTTTTTTTTTTGCATTCAGTGCCAGTTTTGAGTGCAAATAAAAGTCTAGGCGCTCATCATATGCCACTTGTAGCCTGGGTTCAATTTCTGAATGGTTTGTGCCTAGTATGTAAAGTACTGTGTCATCAACATAGAGATGGAATTTGACATGAGAGCTTGTCATGGTATGGGTGTTCATGTATATGTTAAATAATATTGGCCCTAAAATTGAGCCTTGGGAAATCCCTGACATGATAGGGGCAAAGCAGGATCTGAATCCATTTATTGACACAATTTGTTTACAGCCTTTTAAGTATGGGTTGAACCAGTCCACCATTCCACCAGTAATAGCCGAGCTCTTTATTCTGGTCAGGAGGATGTCGTGGTCCAAGCTATCAAATGCTTTTCATAGATCGACAAAAATGGTTCCCACTGCCCTCCTCCTGACCAATGCTTCTGGGAAGTCCCCAGTGATTTTTATTAGTGCTGAGGTGGTGCTGTGGAGTGGTCTGAAGTCAGACTGACAATCACTCCATAGGTTCACAGATTCTAGGTAGTGCTTCTGTTACGCACATACCAACCTTTCAAAGATTTTTGAGACTATGGACAACAGGGAAATGGGGCAGTAGTTTTCTATTTTGTTTTTCGGTCGCGCTTTGCATATACTGTAGGAACAACCAGGACATCCTTCCACTTTAATGGGTAGACCCCATTTGCCATAGACATGCTGAATAGCACCGCCATTGGGGTTGCTATTATTGAGGCTGCATATTTCAGAAGTGTGGCATGAATACAATCCAACCCTCCTGACTTACTTGTGTTGATTTTTAATAACTCCTTGCAGACTTGTGCTTGTGTGACCTTGCTAAATTTGAAGGTATGTTTGGGTGGGGTGTATGCTGATGTGTTTGCTGTACAAGTGCATGTTATTTTGTTTTAAGACTTCAGTACCCATGTCAATGAAGTATTCAATAAATTTACTTGCTATGTGCTCAGTCAGAGGGTCTTCTTCTCCTTCTATTTTGTGGACGTTTGGGGCACTTTAAGAAAATAAAAACATGTCATATGAATTTAGAAATCAAACAGGGAGGGTACCTTTGGGGGACTAAATTAGTTGAGCTGTTTGGGGCAAATAGATTACTTGATTTCTTTGGGAGACAGCTAGATTAGTATAGTTCTCTGAAGGAGCTAGACTAGTTGAGTTCTTTGGGAGGGAGCTAGATTACTGTAGTTGAGGTCACCTTTAAATTAACTGGAATCTTCTCAAGCAGCCCTAATTTCTTAAATACTCCCTGGCAAAGATTAATGGTAGAGTCGTTAAACAGGGTTTACAGTACTTGCAATTTGAATTATATCACCTGCCTAATTATGCCTAAGACTAGTAAAAGAAAGTCTCTGCTCTAAAGGAACCTCCAGCAATAAGATATCACAAGCTGGCTATAGACAAGCAATGATAAACTGGGCAGCAGTTCTCCATTCATTAATTTAAAAATTGGTTAGCATGGGAGGCTCCAAAAAGCCTATGCACTGTATTAAGAACCAGTGTGTAAATATGAAACTGTAATCACTTGCTAAAATTCACAATTGAAGGTGTCTCATTATTTGTACAGGATGCTCAAGTCATCTATAGCACAGGTGGAAGCATTACAGCACAGGGCAATCATGATGGCTGATGGACTACAGGGGAAGACATATGCAAAGAGGCTGCAGGATTTAAACATGTGCACCCCTGAGCAAAGGACGGAAAGGGGCCACATGATCAAGACATACAAATATCTGCATGAAATGAATAGCATGAACAGCAAGAAACGTTTCTACTTTTGCTCAAATACAGGGAAGAGAGGACAATCACCTAAATTTATGAGGGGGGGGGATCAGAAGGGATGTCTGTAAGTATTGTTTCCACAGAAAGAGTAGTGGAACAAGCTGCTGAAGGACGTTGTACAGGCCAAGTCAGTGAACAGCTTCAAGAAGGGATAGGACAGGTATATGGGTTTAATTAGAAGGGGGGGGCCAAAACAAAGAGAAGGGATGACCAGTAGGGCCAGTGCACAGTAGTAACAGTAGGTAGGCTGGGCAGACAGGATGGGCCAACAGGCCCTTTTCTGTTGTCATTCTTTATGTTTCTGCACACTTTTGTAGTGATTAAAATGAATCCCTTACAGAAATATTATAATAATACATTTTATTTAAGCGTTATATCAAAAAACTAGCAAAGCACTATACAGTAGTTGTATTACTAAAAACAATTCACAAATAAATAAAATAATAAAAAAAACATTTAAAATACACAACTATACATGCTAAAATTCAGGAAAAGCTTGTGCAAATAATTATGTTTTTAAAGCAATTTTGAAGCTCTACACTGTCTGACACTATTGTACCCTATGAGGCAGAGAATTCCACAGGGAGGAAGCAGCAAAGACAAATACCTGAGCGCCTGAGGTCTTCAAATGCACACTGGGAATCTCTAGCAATCCCTCATCAGTTGAGTGGAGTGGTCTGAGGGGGCAGTAGGGATCAGAAGCGCTTGTAGGTAGCTCTGACCCAGACCATGTAGGGCTCTAAAAATCAGCAAGCCAACTTTAAAGGTGATCCGCCACTGAACAGGTAGCCAGTGCAATGCACGCAGCACAGGTGAAATATGACTGGATCCAGTTGACCTAGGCAATAACCTGGCCGCAGCATTCTGCACTAGCTGCAAGTGGTGGCTATCAAACCTCAGAAGACCTAGGTACAGGGAGTTACAATAGTCAAAGCGCAAGGTCATGAATGTGTGGACCAAAGTTGGAAGGTCGCCGGATGGAACAAGGTGCTTAATTCAGGTGATGTTCCTCAGATGGTAAAAAGAGGACTTGACAGCTGACACCTGAGAAAGAAGTATCATCCCATCATCAAATATCACTCCCAGATTCCGCACCAATTCAGAGGTCAGAAGCTGTGAGCCTCCAAGCCAAAGCCGAGATGGCCGTCCAGTAACTTACCCCTTTATCCGGTGACCAGGATCTACCACTAACATCTCCATGTTGCCAGGATTCAATCTCAACCAACTGAAATTCATCCAGTCTTGGATTTCAGTGAGACATAAAAAACTAAGAGCGCACTATCCCAGTCGGGCACTAAAGAAAAGTACAGCTGAGTATCGTCTGCATAACAGTGAAAACTCAGCCCGTACTGTCTTACAATGTCTCCTAATGGAAGCATGTACACTGCAAACAACATAGGGAACACCATTGAACCCTGCAGGACCCCACATGGCAGGGAGTAGGCATCAGAGGAAAAAATCCCCAATACTACCCTCTGCGACCTGCCTGTGAGGAAAGAATGGAACCATCTGAGGACTGTACCCAACAGGCCACAAATGAACCACAGGCGGTCAAGAAGTACACCATGGTGCACAGTGTCAAAAGCTGAAAAGAGATCAAGAAGAACCAAGATGGAATGGTGCTTCTGATGTCTAGCCATCAGGAGATTATTGAGTACCCGAACCAGAGCAGTCTCAGTACTGCGTCTCTTATGGAAACCAGAATAGAGAGAATCGTAGATAGCATGGACGGTAAGATGGTTCTCCAACTGTTGTGCAACAACTTTCTCATTAACCTTCTCTATAAAGATATGGTTAGAGATTGGTCTGTAGTTTGCAGGAGAATCTGGGTCAAAAGAAGATTTCTTGAGAAGAAGGGTGACCACAGCCTCCTTCAGACAGCTGGGAAACTCCCTCTACTCCAATGAACACCAGATTAATTCCACTAGAACGGGGCCGATCACATCTACTCACCCCATTAAAAGGAGAGTAGGGCCCAGATCTAAGCTACAGCAAGTTGGATGCATACTCCAGAGAAGCCAGATGATGTCCTCAATTGCCAGTCAATCAAAATTGGCCAAGCAAAATGGAGGAGTCGCAACCCTGCACTGACCATTAGTAACCCCCATAGTGCACGATCAGCAAATCTCTGACCTGATATCGGCAACCTTATCAGCAAAGAAGCGAGCAAACTCATTGCACTCTACTTGTGACAAGGCTTTCTGAAGTCATATACAGACTGGATTGCACAGTCTGTCCATGGTTCGGATAAGTTGAGCTGGTCGGTTCTGTGTGGAAGCAATCTCCCTGGACAGGAATTCTGCCTTCGTATGGGAGATTGATGACTGATAGAATCTATAATGTTCTATCAGTCTAAGCTTGTTGATATCTAAGTTGGATCTACGTCAAACATGCTCTAGCCTTTGCCCCACCTGCTTCATCCCCCTCAAGGTCTCATCAAACCATGGGGACTGAGGGCAAAGAGTAAGCAGTGAACATGGAAAGGAGCAAGGGTATCCTCACTTGCTCCCAGAATTCCTGATAGGTCCAACACTGCCAAAAGACCATCAGGGGTCAAACCCCGTAAAGGGCAGTATTGGACCATCTCCACAGGAGCAGGCCTATAAGGGGAGCCCAGAGACTGAACCTGTTTATGTGATGGTTGGACCATCCGACAGGTTCCACCACCAAATCAGAGGCATTCAACCCCAGGAGGAAGACCAGGTCCAAGGAATGACCCTGATTGTGAGTTGCAGAAGAAACTTCCTGTGTGAAGCCCAACAAACTCATAAGTCAGAGGAAGTCTTGTCCAAACTGCGAGAGTTCATTGTCGATCCAGGCATTGAAATCCCCCAGTACCATCAGCTTGGGGTAGTCCAACACCATGTCGATGATGAAGTCCACAATTTCCTGAAAAAACTGATTCTCCCCACCTGGTGGATGATAGATGAGAACAATTTTGCACCTTGCCCCTGATGCTATGATACATTCAGAGGATCTGGTGTCCTCAACTGGCACATCAACAAGGCCCAACTCTCTTTTAAAACAAATTACTACACCCCCGCCCCTACAACCTGATCTTGCATGGTGTATCATCGAGAAACCGGCTGGAATCACTGACTCCAAAATGGGACCAGCATTTCTATCCAGCCAGGTCTCAGTGATGCATGCCAGATCAGTTGACTCAACAAGATCAGCTATAATAGATGACTTGTTTCTGATAGATCTGGCATTGCACAACACCGTGCGGGTCATGTGAGAAACCGGAGCAGTTCAAGATACTGACCCTTTAAACATGGAGTCCTTGGGTATGGGCCCTAAACAAGGCGAACCTCGATCATTACACCATTTCACCCCAGGGCATCTTCTGGTCCCCACTATCCCAACTGGGCTGCTCAACTCAGTCCCCTTCCCCAGTCCCCCACCCCTTCTCCCCCTCCCCACTATTCCAGTGGCTCTACTGTGGCCATAAACTGCCATGGACAGGAGGGCAGGTAAAGGGGCAGAGGTTCTCGAGTTCAGAGGGGGAATAGCGCCTTACAGGAAGAGCTCTCATCAGACACATCTTGGCCAATAATGTGGCACTAGTTAGGCCAAATCAGACAGCTCAAAAACAAATACCCCAAAAATATATAACCAAAATAAACTCCTAAAACTCATAATACTAAAAACAAACTAATAAAACAACAAAAACAATTATGAAGAACAAACTGGGACTCTCACTCCCAATTGGTAATAAAATAAAACCACAGTTCACAATTAAACTAAATCCAGGTAAAAATCAGAGACTAGGACTCTCACTCCCAATCCATAGTAAAACATACTGTATGTCAAAACAAGTCCAAAAATAAAATTAAACCCAAATAAAAAGTGTCTAGGAGGTTCTCTCACAACCTCCCTCTACAAACAGAGTCAAATCAATAGAAGGGTTCTCGAATAGCTCCCCCTCCAAAAGCAACTAAAACAGCAAAAATGAAAAGAAGGGTCTCAGACATCAGGCCAACTCATAGTTCATGTATCCCAAAACCAAAGGTTTCCAGCAAAGGACCAAGCAAACAACTTCACTTAGAGCTTCAGTATTCAAGCGGGAGGCGAAAATCAGCTGACACAGCACAGTTATGGTAGTAAAAGTAAGTAAGTAAGTTAAATTTTAGTTATTTCAAGCACCCTTCCCAAGCTCAGGGTGCTTTTACAATAATTCAAAACCACTTTAAAACATACTTCACAAACAATAAATCCAACAGTCATACAAAACACTCACTTATTATATTCTGGCAAATGCTTGGGCAAAAAGGAAAGTCTTTAGTTGTTTTTTAAAACTTCTGACAGTCATGCAATCTCATATCTGACTTGGTAGATGCAATTAATGAATCCAAATTCTTTAAGGCCAGGGAAGAGGGGGAAGGGGAACAAGCCACACAGTCCTCAGAGTACCCCAGACAACATAGAAGGCTGTACCATCCACTTTCAGCCAGGCAATCTGTGCCCTTTACCACCCAACCCCAATCCTCTGACAGGTGCCTGGGAGCAGGGACCAGGAAACCCTAGGTCCACAGAGCGAGAACCCCAGCAAGAAGTTTTACCATAGTTACTCACAACCTCAAGCTGTAATGGTCCGCAGTCGCGGCTGAACGAAAACTGCAAACTTCTTCGCTCCTCCATAGTAAACTGCTTGGAAAATCCTAGAAGTCCAAAAATCCTGGTAAATCCAAGGGAGCATGTAGGCTGGATCAGCAGAACACCAATTAAATCCACAGAACCAGTTTTAACAAAGCCTGCTGTGTAGCAAAATCTTCCAAAGTTAAAAACTCCGAGCTCTGAATACAGCTCAGTGGCTTCAGCTGGAAAATGACCACCGCATAAAGGTGTAAACTGCCACCAAACACCCAAAACTAAATGGAGTTCAGAGAGTAAAACTTGGAAAGTACAACTCTACACATAAGCCTTAAAATCACTAAGTGTCTCGCTCCTTCAACCGTATCTAACTAAAAAGACAGAAAACTAACAATAGTATGAAAAAAAAAGAAAAACAATGAATAAAAAATAAATACTAAACCAATAAGTAGAGCTAAAACACTGGCAGGCTCATCGCAGCTACCATCTTGCAGGCAGCAAAGCATTCAGGCTAAGTGTGCTGTGTACATTCAGAATGCATGCCACATACTTAATTGTGCAATGTTTATGTGCGGTTCACACACACAAAGTGAACATAAGCAAACCGGCTCTAAAAAGCAAATCAGGTTTGCAAGCTTGATATGTCTGCAGCAGGTAAGTTGGTGCAAACATCTTCTAGAAATCACATCAGGTTCACATGTTGCATGCTTGACATGAGTGCAGCAGTTAAGCTGGTGTGAACATTGTTTAAAAATCACAATCAGGTTCACATGCTGCATGCTTGCCACATGTGCAGCAATTAAGCTGGTGCAAATCTCATCTAAAAAAACATGCATCAGTTTCTATTTCTCAGACTCTAGCAATTAGAACCATTAAAATACCATTTTCATTGATTTCCCAGTAAAATTATGTCAACTTAAATAATTCTGATCCTTTTGCAAGTTGTTTAATAGCTTTTGATTTGTGTTATTAAATTGCCATTCATTTGTAAAGTATGTGTTTACTGTATTAAATGCATAGGATATAGTCAGCCAATATCCCCTATTCCAGATGTGTGAAGAGAGGCCTCTGTGTTGTAAAGCCTAACTTTTTGTTTTGGACCATGCAGATCCCCTCATGTATCTTTAGTGTTACAAATGTGTTTCTCCATGACTGTTTTGGCTCACTTACTTTCTCTCATCATTCTGTATGGAGCATATACACTATGGCCATGCTCAGCACTCTTTATGCTGAGTAGAGTCTTGGAAGCATGCACCATGCCTCATGTTTTGTCACTGAAATGAGGGACATGGACACTCAGAATTAGGGTCAGTGAGGGACACTAAACTTCACGATGATCATGACACATCCTGAAACATGGAGATAGAGTACCTCAGAACACAGTGGAAATCATTGTATTTACTTGTACTTATGTTAGCCCTCGAGAATTAATTTCTACCATAAAGCAGGAGTGCCATTTAGGTAGGCCAGAGGGGAGCTGTTGCCCCCCCTCCACATTTGTGCCTAGGTTGTTCTTATGGTGTGGAAATAATGCCATTAAGTTTGGATTTAATCTTTTGCACAATAAGTGCTGCCCATGGCCTGTGTTGTGCTCATGCTGTGGGTGCACTCCTTACTGGGCTGTGTCTGTATTGCATTGTCCACTCGCTCCTCCTATTAGTGGTGGCACCATCAAATGTGACATGAAGGAGCTCCAGCCAAGCAAGAAGACATGAGTCATGTGCGTGTGACACTGTCTTTCCTGCCACAGAGTAGACAGGCTGCACACTGCAGCTTGGAGGAGTCAGTGAGCACTGAATTCTCAATAGCAGTGTTGTGGCAGCTATTTTTGTTGGTCTACTCTTAGTGAGTCTCCATCTCCCTGGTGGCTAAAGGGGCAGAGGGTGCTCTAGAAGTTAACTGGAGACTAGACTACCTACTTACTCTACTAGGCTCAGCTCACAAAACAAAACAGCACATGTCCCGCACAGCAACAAGCTAGGCCTAACAGCACCAGTGACAGCAGAGTGGGTGGCATTCATAGGCCTTGATCAGTGCAATATGGCAGCAGCCATGCAAGAAGCAAGCAACACCGGTTAGGTGGGTTCAGTTTGTGAGGTGACTTCAGTGCAGACCACGTTGGGGACCTGGGATGGTCAGTTCTAGCATCCAGCTTCTGGCAGAAAGATGGAGAAGGAGATGGCTGATAATTGGGCTGGTGGCACACTGGGCCAGGCCACTGGTTCTGGCCAGATGGCCAGGTAAGTAAAAGTAAATATTTTATTTTTTTTTTTTTTACAGGGGGCTTGAGGGAGGAGGAAGGACTGAAACATTGATGTGTTTTTCATGTTTCTGTGCTTTTAGGTGGCTTCACAACCCATATAGTATGGGTACTGAATGGAATGGAGTCAGAGAGAGAAATCAGGACAAAGTGTTTTGGTGGGGGGGGGTCAGAACTTCAGCCAAGAAAAAAATGGTTAGTAACTAAGTAGGTTTAAACCCAAATCTGAGGCACTGCTCTGGTGTATAGACAGATGACTCTTAGACATTTGAATATCTCCTGATTTGCATATCACTTATCAATCACAATAAATATGTTTTACCTTTTAGACACATTCCTGACATTCTAGAGCTTGTCTAAATTTACAGGACATCCTCTGTGTGAGCAGCATGTCTTCCATGAGGGATGGATGGGAGCAGAGCAGTTTTCAGGGGTTAAATGAGGGCTGTCCATTGCATTCAGGGACAGTTGAGTAATATGGTATGCACAGACTACTGAAGCCCCACTATAGTCAGGCTTACCCCCCCCCAGTGAAGCTGACCTCCACATCCCCATGTTCAGGCACATTATAACATAGGACTAGGGCGACTGCAGGGTGTGCACCATTGAAATGAATGAGGGTAATTTTTTATTACTATTTTATACATTATTGAGGGAGAGTTGGAGATTAATGAAGGCAACTAATAAGAGTCTTATTAGTACTGTAGAACGGTGGCCTTCATTATTCTCCAACTCACCATCATAATGTATAAAACAGTAATAAAAAATAACTCCATTCATTTCAAGTGGGTACACCCCAGCACTCTGACTCATGGACACTATCTCTTAAAGACTCCTGCCTCTTGATCCCTAGTACTCGGGTTAAAGACTCTCAACTTATATCTATACATGGTGGGTTGTCTGTAGCAGTATGGCTGCACCCGCTGCAGTATGTGTGCTTGGGGTGGAGACTGGCCATGTGGGTGGGTGTCGTGTTATTGCTACTTCTGTGTTTGCCCCTTAAAGTCTGTTTGTGTGGAACCATTCAAAACTATAGAGAAAAAATTATAGGAGTAAAGGCAAGACAAAAGTAATTACATAGTTTTTTGGGTGAGTGTGGGTATTGGGAGTGGGAAGAACCACATGTGTTTCCATTGATATGTGTGATACAGTTCAGCTATGCAGCTGAGATGAGGGGGACAAGAAAACTAAAGTATATCCATGGCTATAAGCATGCCACATGCATGCAGATGTATGCAGATTTGTACTGAAGTACAAGTGCACCATATGTGTGCAGATAGTATAGCTTAGTGGTTAAAGGCACTGAACTGCAGATGAAGAGACTTGGAGACAACCTGAAGATCTGGGTTTGAGTCTTATCAACCCCCACTTGTATATGGTGTGATTCAGATCAAATTAATTAACTTTTATGTGTGCAGTTATCAGTGACCACTTGCTTTTTACACACATGCCACATGCATGCAATCGGTTCCAATTTAACATTTAAATCATACTTGCAGCATGCATATCAAATGGGTAGTTTTATGTGTGCAGCATGAAAAAAATTTCATGTAATTATTTCTGTAAGGGATGGGTTAAGAACCATGAAGATCTAAACATGGTGACAACTTGCAAAATATATTTATATATTAAATGCCTGTGAAGCTGCTTTTTCTATTAAATAACACCACTCTTGCAGCTACAGTTACAGCATGGAGAAAAAACAAATCTGTAGCTGCATTAACTGTCAGCCATCTGGTGTTTGCTCCAGGCTTAAGGTGAATGTTTGAAGGTATATTTTAAGCATGATTTGCTGTGTGGCTGTGAGAGTAAGAATTCCACATAAAATCTGTTTCAGTTTGTATTGTACCATAACACTGAGCTCTAACCTGTAACTGAAGTGTTACTTGCACATCTCTTAACAATATAAATAGCACTTGTGTGGCCATGGTTACATTCAATTATAGGCAAGACTGGCAATCATAACTACTTTAAGCTACAGAAAGAATCTTCAGATAATTTTTCTTTTCGTAGCTCAAAACTTGGTACAGCTATTACTGTTGAGGGTGTAACTCTGTAATATACTGAAGCAACTGTCTATCCTGCCATCCCAACCATCATTTGTGCAGTTAACCCATGCATTAGTATACAGGAGTATAAATGTATTATCATGCAAAATGTAGTAAAACAAAGATACACTGTCATTATGGTTGGTCAAACAGCAATTTAATCTCCTAGTTGTATGTTTAAAATATTAGATTATTACATAGTATCAGTGTACAGTATGTACAGTATACATGCAAGAAAGTAATAGTAATTACAGTGCATTTTAATACTACATTATTACACACAGTATCAATATGCATTATCTATGCATGCAAGAAAATAATAGCAATTATAGTACATTATAATTTTATTGCAAAATAATTTGGTTATTTTCACAAGTGATTACATAGGCATCTACATGAGGCACAGATTGCATTGAAAAGTGCTGTTATGGCTGGCCCAGTGGCACTGAGGGCTGAGGCACTGGACGCCACACCTTGCGCCACGCAGATGACCCAGGTTCGGGAGTGAGCATGGGTCACCGGGGGCTGGCAGCAGAGGAGAGGGATCGAGGATCCAGAGGATGGCTCTTCCTCTCCAGGGAGGGGGGACCACAATGGTCAGTGTCCGACTGCCCCCTGGCAGAGGCTGGGGGTTGGGGATGCACACCGTACACTGGGGCAGAGTCGGGGGAAGACGCCTGGATGGGAATGCCTGCAGACGCATGTGTGCTAATGCCCACTGGCATCATTGCACACCCTCCAACTCAGAGGAACAGAACAAGGAAAAAAGTGGCATCAGCCATGGCTTGATGGCCATCCACAAGTGTTCACTGGGTGCTGGCACCCAAACTGGATCCATTGAGATGGGGAGTTAGGGGGCTCCCTGCCACCCCACTTCAGGGGGATAAGCCACAAGGGTTACTTGGTGCAAGCAGTCCCAGTCGAGACGGACGGTGGATGGATCCCCTAACAGTAGGGATGCGAGTCTAGGGGGAGAGCAGTTTAAGGTGGCCACAGGAGGATAAACAATAATAAAAAAAAAAGAAAAGTGCTGTTATAAACATGAAGCTGGTGGCAGGAAAAGGAATGGCAAAGACAAAACGGAGATCCTCAACAGGTACTTCTGCTCTGTTTTTACCAAGGATGAAGATGAATGCTGCCCCAGTTGGGCTTCCCAGTATCCGGACAGAACATATAAAAGTAGGCAGGATAATGACAATAGAGACTAAAAGGGGTTGGCTTAAAAGGAAAATTAGGTTAAGCTTCAAAGCAAAAAACATATTCTCTTTTAGCACCTGAGGTAAGGGAGCATTGTTGGTTTTGCTCACTGCGATCCCTATAGGACTTAGCAGACTAGGCTATGCTTCTAAATAGCAGGCTGACACTATGTATGTGGGCCATAAAACTGATTTAATTTGAAATTCAACTTTTAAGGGGTTGCAGGCAGATCATTCCAATATGTCTTATTCTGTTGGGTTTTTTTTCTTTTTAAATCATAAAAGGAACCGAAGCATTTAAACTCAATTTTGAGGGAGATACACCTAATTGGGATCGGTTTGAAGCAAGTCTATATGGACTCTTTTCGGATTGTATTAGTTCTAAAATTTATTCTGAAGGATGTCCAAAATGTATATGCCTTGCCCATTACTCTTACATTTAAGTTGAGGGTTACCTAAGGGTGGCTGGGGGGAGGGAGCAAAGGTATTGGTATGCTGCAGAGCGAAACCTGTGATAGATTGGATGGGGAGGGAGGTGGGTAGTTCACGGTTGTTTTTTCAAGTTGGTTGGAGGGGGGAGGGTTAAGTGGGGGTTGGGGGTGGGAATCAGCACAGCTCTTGTGGGTTTCCCAGGACTGAGTATTCTGGGGAGTTTATTACCTGTGCAAGTTATATTATAAGGAATGTGTAATAATGGCTAACGTTATAAAAATTGCAACGTGGAATGTTAAAGGAGTAAGGCAGCGTGTGAAACAATATAAGGTCCTTACGCACCTTGCCTTGCTGTCTATAGACATTGCTTTAATACAAGGATCACATTTATAGGACTCAGAGGCAAATTGCATGAGAAGGCAGCAGATTAGTTATGCATTTTCTGCAGGGGTTGCTACTAATAAGGCAGGGGTATTGATCCTAATTAGTAGAAAAATTCCTTTCGTTCCTAAGCAGGTGCTTAAGGACCCGCAGGGTCAATTTTTGTTTATTCATTGTATTTTATATGTCACGAGGTTCCCCTGGGAACTCTTTATGGACCTAATGTAGATTCCCCTGACTTTTTTATACAGCTAACTGAACTTCTATACCCCTATATCTCCTTACCAATTATCATTGGAGGAGATACAAATACCGTTACGGATCCATTAATGGATCGTTCTTCTCCTGTGAGAAGAGGCCGCTCCCCTGCTCAAAGGGCCCTTCAAGAACTTATAGAACATTATGCTATGTGTGATGTCTGGAGAGTATGACACCCTTTGGAGAAGGAATTTACTTTTCTATCGCCAGTACATAAAACAGCTACGCATATCGATTATATCTTTCTTTCCCAAACTTTTCTTTCGGGAGTGATAGAAGCCTCCATACAGTCAGGTCCACCCTCCGACCACGCATTGGTAACATGTCAGCTTGCCCTCTCAACTCTTCCTAAGAAATCTCCACGGTGGAAGATTAATAATCAAATGTTAAAGGATACCCATATTGTTAAAATCATTAGTAAACACATAGAGCATTTTATTGAAACCAACCTTCACTCTATCTCCAAAGCAGACCTAATATGGGGTGCTTCTAAAGCCTTTATTAGGGGCGTGTTAATTAGTATAGCTACACACAGAAAAAAAGAAAAAGATAGGAAACTAATTTCTCTTCTTGAACAAATCCGTTCAAAGGAATCACTGCTTTCCCATAACTTTTCAGAAGTAACACAGCAGGAACTGGTTAAATTAAATGAGGATTATTTGGAAATCCTAAGGGATAAAGCTGAATTTGCTATTCTGAAAGCTAAGGCAAATTATTCAGATCAGGGAGAGAAAGCAAGAAGATTATTGGCACTCCAGATCAAACAACTGGAAGCGAATAGATATATTCCGTCAATCCGCTCCCAGTTAGATGGTGTCCTAAAAACATCTCCGGAGGATATAGTCTTGGAATTCCAGAGGTACTATATAAATTTATATAACCCTAAAGTAAAGTTAGTATCTGAAGACTGCCTAGATAATTACTTAGGGGGCATCCGGTTTATCCTCACTTTCAGATTCTCAGCAGGAATGGCTAATGTCCCCAATATCACCTGAAGAAATTTCCAGGGTTATTAAAAACTTACCCTCAGATAAACCACCTGGCCCAGATGGTTTCTCGGCTAACTTTTATAAAGTATTTCAAGATCAGTTATTACCTTTGTTACTTCCTTTATTTCAGTACATTCTATCAGGTGCCCCGGTGGATCCTACCTTATGGGAGGCTTTAATAGTTCTAATATTGAAACCCGGGAAGAATCCAGAACTACCCACGAGTTATTGCCCAATATTCCTGATGAATCAGGACATCAAGATGTTAGCTAAAATGTTAGCGGATCATATGACATCAGTGTTGCCTGATCTTATTGGTCCCGAACAAATGGGATTCATGAAAGGACGCTCCTCAGTGGACCACCTCTGAAACCCTGTCGCACGTCCTTTCGACATCTAGGGATGCTTCATTTCTAGCTGCTTTGGTTTCTCTGAATGCTGAGAAGGCGTTCAACAGGGTAGATTGGAACTTTTTATTTAGGGCCCTTAATGCTTATAAATTTCCTGAACCTTTTCAAAATTGGGTTAAAGCCCTTTATAACACTCCTTCGCGGCTCGAGTAATGGCTAATGGGGTTATCTCAGAAAGATTTATGTTGCACTCAGGAACTAGACAAGGCTGCCCGCTATCGCCTTTACTTTTTAATTTATATTTAGAGCCTCTTATTCGCCGCTTAAAATTCTCGCTGATGATTCAAGGAATTACTATTCAGGGATATGAGGTTAAAGTATCGGTTTATGCCGATGACCTATTATTACAGCTATCGCACCCAGGTAAGTCAATATCTGCCATGTTATCTATTATAGAAGAATTTTCCAATTTTTCCAATTACAAATTAAATATTGAGAAGTCTCTTGTTTTTCCGCTTAACTATAAAGTGATTAAATCAAGTGTCGTAGAGACAGGTATGTCTTGGGCGCCAAACTCTTTAAAATGCTTAGGCATTCAAGTCGTCAGAAATCCTGCTTCGCTTCAAAAGCTGAACTTGGATGACCTAGTAAATATTGTAGGTGCTGATTTAGACAGGTGGGCCAAATTATCTATCTCACTTTGGGGCCAAGTGAATTTAATTAAAATGAATGTTTTTCCTAGGACTTTTTTACCCTCTGTATTTGCTTAATAATTGGATACCTATTACCTGGTTCCATAAAATTAATGGTCTGATAACAAAATTTATTTGGGCTAAAAGACAACCTAGGATTGCATTTTACAAGCTGGCAGCTCCCAAGGATAAAGGGGGTATCCGTCTTCTGCATTTGATTTTTTATTATTGGGTGAGTCATATGGCAAAGTACATGAGATGGGTGGAGCAGATGGGAGACGCTGGTTTTGTACCTATCTGGCTCAAAAATTGAGCTATCTCTAAATAAACAGACTGGTCTCTTGCCAGCATTGCTACTTCATGTCAGGTCGGGCGCCCTCTCTGTACTGTTGAAGTCAACCCCCATTGTGACATCAGTCAGAGTGCACTCCCAGATAAGCTTATTCATGGAATACAGTCATACTTTAGATTTAGCTCAACCCATTGGGGGTAACCCTAATTTAAAAAATAGGTAACATGCCAATCTCGCCTAAGTGGCTTCCTCAACTGGAAGATGCTAAGCTTTCTCAGTTTGTTGCCCTGGACAATTCTTGGCTTTCAATTGTTGAAATACTAGATAATTTTAATATTCCCAGTAAACTTATTTTTAAATTTTTTCAGTTAAAACATTTAATAGTAAAGGTGTTTGGGCCAACCCTGCCCCAAAGAAGCATGAGAACTCTTTTGGATGAACTCGCGTTTATGTCTGGCAGACCTCACTCTGTATCCAACATTTATAAAATTTTATACAATTATAAATATCCTGCTGTTTTTGCACCAGAGAGGTATTGGGCCTTATGTTCCCCGATTTGGAGATAGATTGGGCAGCATTGTGGTCGAATTGTCATAAATACATTACTCAGGATAGATTACGGCTTACACAGTTTCACATTCTACATAACATATATTATACTCCCCAAAAATTATATAAATATGGTCTTATTGATTTGCCCACTTGCTCTTGTTGTAAGCAGGCAGAGGGCTCACTTTATCATATATTTTGGGCATGTCCTAAGGCCTCCACCCTCTGGAAGGACATTCAATGGAGGATGGATCCCTTACTGGGCCTCTCTCTGATATCTTTACTCCTGAGGTATGCCTTTTAGGTGATTATACCCTCATTCCAGTGATCTCAAGATGGTATTATATGGCATTGATTTCCGTATCAGTAAAGAAGGTTATTCTCTGTCACTGGAAAGATGATGGAGATTTTTCATATTCAGAATGGCTCAAAGAATTACTGGCCAATCTCAGGATGGAAAAAATGGTGGCTAGTTTAAGTAACAGGATGAATAGATATATGAAAATTTGGGAACCTTTGCATGCGCTGCTTATCATTTAGAATATTTTATGTTACTACTGAAGTTAGGGTTTGATTATCCATCTGATAAGTTTGAGCTGTGCTGATTGGAGAGGGGGGCTTAGTATGGGGGAATGGGTTTAGGGGGAGAACAGCTCCAATGTATGCAGCGAAGGATTGTCTCTAGTTTCATTTACAATCCAAATTATCATGATTGGATCTGTTCTTTTTGTGTGTAAAATAATAAACTTTGATTTAAAAAAAAAAAAAAAAAAGATGGTTGCTGACCCAGTATGAGTGATAGCTGTATTATGAATTGTGAAGTCAGTTCACGACCATTCATAAAGGAAAGAGTTCCCAAAGAACTAGTGAAACTCAAGGTGTAAAAAGCCATGGGCCCAGATGAAATTCACTGTAGGATTTTTAGGGAGCTAAGTGAGGAGCTTCCAATATTTTTGGCTAAACTATTTAACCTATCACTTGAACTAGGGGAAGTCCTGAGGGATTGGAGAAGGGCAAATGTTATCCCTCTCCATAAGAACAAGATTAGGGAAATAGCAGGCAACTATAGCCCAGTCTCACCTCAATTTTGGGCAAAATAATGGAAGTCCTACTCAAGGAAAGAATTCTAACCTCCATAGATGAGAGTGACAACTTGGATCCAAAACAGCATGGCTTTACCACAGGAAGATCATGCCAGACAAATCTAATAGATTTCTTCAATTGGGTAGTCAAAACTATGGATCAAGGAGGGGCTGTGGACATGGTATATCTGGACTTCAGCAAAGTCTTCAACTCTGTTACGCACAGAATGATGCTAAACAAGTTCGCCAACATGGCTGTGGGCCAGAAAGTAGTGGACTGGTTAGGGAGCTGGCTGAGTGGAAGGATCCAGAGGGTACTGGTAAATTACACCTTATCGGAAGAAAGAGAGGTGACTAGTGGCATACTACAAGGGTTGGTATTGGGACTCATTCTCTTTCATATCTTCATTAGAGACATAGCTAAAGGCTTGGAGGGCAGGGTGAGCCTGTTCACTGATGACACGAAGATATGCAACACAGTCGACATCCCAGGTGGGGCAGATAGGATGAGAGCGGCTCTCAGGAAGTTAGAATTATGGTCAAAAACATGGCAGCTACAATTCAACACTAGGAAGTAAAAGGTCATGCACATAGGGAAGGGCAACCCTGGAGAAGAATACCTCCTGGGGGGGCCGTGTGAAACTAGAGGCCACAAAGCAAGAGAGGGATCTGGGTGTGATTATCACAGATGACCTCAAAAAGACAAGGCAGTGCGAGAAGGTGGCATTTAAAGCAAATGGTATGCTGGGATAAATAGGAAGGGGAATCACCAGTAGAAAAATCAAAGTTGCGGTGCCACTGTTTAGATCACCGGTAAGACTGCACCTTCAATACTGTGTACAGTTCTGGTGCCCTCATCTTAGAAAGGCCATGATAGATTGGAGGCAGTGCAAAGGAAAGCTACAAAGATGGTACAGGGACTGCATCTGAAACTATATGAGGAACAGTTGAAGGATCTCAACATGTATTCCTTGGAACAAAGGAGAGAGAGGGGAGACATGATTGAAACCTTCAAGTACCCTGTACATGAAGGGATTAAGTAGGGTACAGGTTCAAGACCTGTTTCAGGTCAAGAGTTATACAAGAGCAAGTGGTCATGATATAAAACTGGGATGGGGCAAGTTCAGGAGCAACACTCATAAGTTGTTTTTCATGGAGAGGGTGATCATTGCATAGAAGAGCCTTCCACAGGGATTGGTGGAGGTAAAAACAGTTGGGGCATGTATGAATGCTTGTTATAATATACAAATGCATCATAACACTGAGTAGCAGTTAAGGGAGGGGAATAGGGACATGGGCAGACTAGATGGATCTTATGGTCCCCTTCTGCCATCACTTTCTAAGTATCTACAGTATGCATCTATGTAAAAGGTCTTGGGGACCATCCAGTCCACCTGGCACTACCAATTGCTGGAGGTAAGGGCCCTAGTGGCCAGCCACTCATCTTGTGTCAGGGTGGCTCAGTCTGTACTACATTCACACCTTGGCCAGAAGGTCATTTGGCCAGTTAAATTTTAAGTGTCCATTTCATTATAACTAATTATTAATTGCATCCAACAGGGTAATTACACTGTAGTTATGTTTGTTGCATGAAACGACATTGCAATTGCAGTGCAGTTACAGTGTAGCTACACTGTAACTACAGTGTAACATAGAAACATAGAATTTGATGGCAGATAAGGACCGCTTGGCCCACCTAGTCTGCCCATTTTCCTACCTGATGGGTAAGCTGCAGATACTAGTTAACATAGTGTAGTTAAACTGGTTTTAGTCCCACATGGGGTTTGGGGTCATACCATAAATGTCGTCACTTTCATGCAGTCATGGGAGATGCTGTATTGTTGGGGTGTGACATCCTTTAGATTAGTTGTTAAACCCAGGTCCCTTCTGGCCATCTTTGGTGGTGTCCTGTTGGGTGTCAAGGTGGAAGTAAAAGTATGCACAGCACTTTCTGCAACAGTAGGGTTTTTGGCTTACATTCCTTTTTTCCATAAAAAAGATTCATGCAATTGTCCAAGGCTGTGTGTTGGTGCTGATGTGCTTAATGGGTGCCACTGTGCTTTTACTGACACTTCACTAACAGTTTCTAATTACTTGTAAAGTACTTTGGGAATTGGGATACAACTGTATATGAAAAGTGCTATAAATGCAGATCCATTTTCCTCATCCCCCTCCCTTTTTCCTGAAGTTCTTACTAGTACTGTTTGTCTGTTCCGCCCTCTTTTCATGAAGAAATTTTTCCAAACATCTTTCCTAAATCTCACCCCTTCCTCCAGCTTCCTTATGTTTTCCTTTGTGGACGTGTTTCCACTTAATATAACATATCCCTTCTATATACCTTGTTTTTCCCTTGAGGATATTTGTACATCTCTGTCACATCCCCCTCTCCCTTCTTGTCATCAGTGTGTACATGTTTTGGTCCTTCAACTCTCCATGTAGGACTTCCCTTGCTGTCACGGAATCATTTCAGTTACCCTGTTCTCTACTGCTTCTGACCTGTTCCTGTCATTCCTCAAATGTGAGTTCTAGAACGGCACACAGTACTCAAGACCTACTGTTGATTCCCTTTCATACGCATCCTAGCATCCCATTTCCCATCTGCACTGCCCATTAGTGCTGTGCAGTTCCACCACTTGATAATGTCAGGGCTATTCTCGACATCCCCAACAGCAACGGGAACAATGCTGACAGTCGGCATTGTTCCCAAAAGAAGAAAGTGCTTTTCTGTCAGGGGCTTTGCCCCCCCACACCCCATCTTTAAATCACCAACTCCGAGTTGATTCAGGGTGGGGGCACAACATGGAGAGTTGTGGTGTCAGGTCACAGCAGATCACCACAGTGAACAATCTCAACCTGGTGAGATTTGTCACTGTGGTGGTGTTTGCCGTAGAAATGTCACTCTGGTGGGGTGATACTGTCCTGTGCTGATGTTTTCAAATGTCCATAAGTATCAATTCCAGGTCCCTCTCCTCAGATGCTCTTTTTTTATTGTTATCACCCCATCCTGTATTCTGTTTTCATTTTTGTGACTGCTGCAGTGGAGCCAGCCAAGATGCAAGAAGTACCTCGCAGTAAATTACATGTCATAAAATACTGCATGACAACAGGGCTTAATTACTATTGAATTGTACTGTCCTCTGCAGCATACTGCAGGATTTTGTAGTAATGCTGCAAGGTACTGGTCAGACTGGGTGGGCTTAGTGGTCTTTTTCTGCTGACAAGTTCTATGTTTCCATGTTTCTATGCATCCTAGCTGATGTCACTGTATGTGCATTACTTTACATTTATTTGCATTACAAATTTCAACTTCCATACCATTGACCTTTTCTTTAGTTTTTTATTTATTTATTGAAAAGTTTCACCAGGAAAGACACACTGCACAAAACACAAATGCCCATCTCCTGGTGCTTCCTGGGGGGAGAAAGGGAAGGAGGAACAATACAGTACAGGGCATACTAGAGCATAATAACAATTACAGTGTAAGATTTTGCAACAAATTATAGAATATTAATAAAATTATGAGGAAACATGACAAAACGTTAAACATTGAGCACAACTGTAATAAGTGCTGGTGAAGAGGAGTGTTATTGAATAGAGGATGCACAGTCATTAGGTATATATGCAGTCTAGAGGTGATTGCGGGTTGAGGCCAAGCCTATTTAGATGTAAAGAGGGGACTGGAGGTGGGGGAGGATATAATGCTTTAGAAGCACTAACAGTTGGGAGAGAAGAAGTTATGTAGGTAGGAGGAGAGGGAGAGGGGACTGGAGGAGTGTCTAATTTGAGGAGGAAGTTGGTTCCAGAGTTTAGGGAATTGGTATGAGAAAGCAGATTGGCCTGCTAAAGTTGAGTGGTGAGGGGCAGCCAGCATGCATGAGTTCTGAGACCTGAGGGAGTGGAAGGAAGGGGGAAGGAGACTAATAATGGAGGAGAGATAGGGTGGGAACCAATATTTGGACATGAATTCGGCAACGTGGGAGAAGCACCAGTTTTCAAGAGAGGGAAAGGCTAGGGAGTGGTATAAGACACAGTGGTGAGCATGGGGGGGAATCCAGGGCAAAGTGACAGAAGGATTTAAAGAGGGTGTCCAATCTTGATAGGGAGGTAGTGGGATCGGCACTGTAGACTATGTCACAGTAGTCAAAAATAGAGATAATAATTTTCTGATCTAGTTCACGCCTTACCAGTTGGGATAAATAATTACAGTTCCTGTACAGTGCACCAAGCTTGGGGCACAGTTTTTTCAGGATGGCATCCACATGTATAGAAAAGGTTAGGTGCTGGTCAAGCCATACACCCAGATAACAAAAAGAGGTGGAGTCCTCTAGTATAGTCCCATCAAAGGTGTGGAAGCTGGGTGGGGATGGAAGCCTTGAGAGTCTTTGCCTAGTGCCAAAAGGTCATGGAGACAGTATTCTTGGCATTTGGAAAGAGCCAATGTGAGCTAAGCCAGTGTTGAACTTTGTCAATGTCAGCTTGAAGTCTGGTAGCAACATCAACTGCTGACTGGCAGGAGGTGAACAAGACAGTGTCGTTGGCATACATATGGATAGAGGATGAGGTACTGTGCATACCATAGGAAGGTAATTTAGAAAGATGGAAAAGAGTAAGGGACCTAACAGTGAATCTTGCAGCACACTAGTATTTATAGGAAGAGGCGGGGAGATTGAGTCAGCTATTTTGACTGACTAAGACCTGCCAGAGAGGTATGCACTGAACCAGTTTACAGCAGAGTCTGTTAGGCCTGCCCCTATTAAGTTGTTTAAAAGGAGAAGGTGGAAGACAGTGTCAAAGGCCTTAGCAAGGTTAACAAAGATAGCGGAGGTGATTAGGCCACCGTCCATCCCTGAGAAGATGGAGTCAGTGAGCCTAAGGAGGGAGGTGGTGGTGGAGTGATCCTTCTTGAATCCAGACTGGAAAGGTGTGAAGAAGGAGGATTCTGAGAGAAAGGCAGTGAGTTGAGAGAGGACCATGTGCTCCTGTAGTTTAGCCAGGAAAGGGAGGATAGAAATAGGGCTGTGTTGGCAGGAGTAGTGAGGTCACCACCCTAAGGTAGAGGGAGTACTATTGTGTATTTCCAGGTGGTAGGAACAGTGGCTGATGAGAAGGAAAGATTTAGTAAGTCTGCTAGCATGTAGGAGATTGCTGGTGGAGATAAAAATAATAGTTTGGGATTGAGCCCACCAGGTGAGCTGCCTTTGGAGGGGTTGATCGCTAGGAGGGCAGCTAAGGTATCAGCTGGGGAGACTTGCAAGAAGTAGAAGGTGTCGCACTTTGAGTTGGAACTGATGTGGGGGAGAGGGGAGGAGGAGGGAGGAGAGAGCAAAGATAGTAGGAAAGAAGTGCAAGAAGTGAAGCAGGCATTAAATTCAGAGTTTACAGCCTGGGGGTCCAATATTAAAGAACCATGTAACTTAAGGAGTGGAATAGGAGGAGTGAAAAGGGGGGAGAACGAGGTATGAACTACTTTCCAGAATTTCAAAGGTTTGTTTATATTATCCTGGAAATTAGCATGAATGTATTCTGCTTTTGCCAGCCTAATAGCCTTAGAGTTACAAAGCATGCAGTACAGTTGGAGGTTTTTTGGCAGTTGAGAAACTTGATATGCTTTCTAGGCCTTATCTCAAGCTCACTGGCAGGCCAGCAGTTCTGGAGAGACCCAGGGATGAACCCTTGAATGTCTGATAGGGGCATGAATGTCCCCGATATGAAGGAAATTGTAAACATTTAGGTCAGGATGGCTATATACCCCTGTTACAAAGATAGGAACAGAGAAATCAAGAACTTGTCAGCAGGTCTGCTAATCTACCCTCTCTTAATAAAATTTCTGACAATGTACTGTCTGAATTTGGCATCTCACAACACATATCATTTCTTTACTTTAATGCTAGAGGTTTAAACAGTAAAATCGATGAGCTCAGCTTACGTGTTCAAGAAGATAACATTGATATTATTGCAATTACTGAAACATGGGGGTCAGATAACATAGATTGGGACTGTATAATATCAGGTTTTAAAATTTTTAAATGGAATCATACTGATAGAATAGGTAGTGACATGGCTCTACTTATTAAAGATGATTATAGCTGCGTTGATATATCAAATGTAATTTAGGATGTTGATTATAAAATTGAAACAGTTTGGGTTAAACTTTTAACTGGCTTAGAAAACATTATCTTGGGTGTCTGTTATAGACCCCCAAATGTGGATATTACATATACAGAAGGTATTATTACTGAGTTTGAAAATGCTTGCGAGTATGGCTCCATCTTTGGTATGGGAGATTTTAATTTGGGGGACATTTTCTGGGATAAAGGTTTTGGCCTTTCTAGTGCAGGCAAAAATTTTTTAGCCTGTTCTAAACAATTAAACGTCCAGCAATGTATCTTAGTTCCTACTAGGGGGAACAACACTCTAGATTTAGTGTTTCATAGAAGTCATTTAAATATACAGGATATCTGTATACTAACTCCCATCAGTAATAGTGATCATAGTTCGATACAGTTTTTTTTTAAAACAGTTAGTTACTTTAAATAGTAATAAATCTATTATTTACCACTATTACAAAGCTGACTCAGCAAGTTTTTCATCTGAGTTAAATGGTATCAATTAAGATCATATTATGACTCCATTACAATTAGAAAAAAGTTTTGGTTTTTTTAACTCATTTTTGGATTTGAGAGATACATACATCCCTTCATCCATTAAATGTAAGCAAAAAAAAAATAGACCAAAATGGTTCACAAAAAATATTAAACATTTATTAAAACAAAAAGATAAGAAATATGCTATATATTTAAAATCTAAAACAACTAAGCACTGGTCGTCTTATCTAACTATTCTAAAGAAGTGTAAATCTATGATAAGAAGGGCAAAAAGAATTGGGAAATTAATATTACAATGAATGCCAGAAAAGATAATAGTAAGATGTTCTATTCTTATGTAAATTCCCTTAAAAAGCCTACATGCCAGGTTGGCCCCTTATTAGATGATTCAGCACTTTGTCATAACCCACTAGAAATAGCTAATATCTTGAATCAAAAATTTAGTGAAGAATATAATCATAAAACAATACAAAATAATGTAATAGTGGATGTCACAAATGAATCTCTAATTAAATTAACCAATGACATGGTTCATGAGAAGCTAATATTACTAAAAAATAAATATTCATCAGGACCTGATAACATTTGTGGACACCAATTATATTTATTGGCTGATTCTCTAGCTCATCCCCTGTGCATATTTTTTTAATATTGCCTGACTTACCATTTTGTACCAAAAGACTGGAAGTCTGCTAATGTCATCCCAATATATAAAAAAGGTTCTCGTTCAGATTGGGAAAATTATTGGCCAATCAGTTTAACTTCATCAGTTTGTAAAATATTAGAGAGTCTAATTAAAGATCTTATAAATGACACTATAAATAATGTTGACCCTGAGCAACATAGGTTTAAAAAGGGCAGAGGGTGCCTCAGTAACCTTACGTGTTTCTATGAATCTGTTAGCAAAAATATTGATCATGGTTCCCCCTGGGATATTATCTATCTGGACTTTAGTAAAGCTTTCGATGTGATGTCTCATGACTCCCTTATACTCAAATTATTAAATACTAACATTAATAAACATATTATTGCTTGGGTTCAAAATTGGTTGCATCAAAGGACACAAAGAGTCTTGATAAATGGATATCTATCTGCATCTCAAAATGTTTATAGTGGCATTCCCCAGGAGTCTGTTTTAGGACCCTGTTTATTTTTATTGTTTATTGTCGACTTGACTATAAATTGTAAATCTATCTCAATAAAATATGCAGATGACTTAAAATTTGGTGGACCGTGTGATAGTGAAGAAAAGATATCTGTAATACAACAAAACTTAAATAACATCTTGAATCTGGTTAGTTCATGAGGTATGCTTTTAAATTCATCTAAATGTAAGGTAATGCATGTTGGGCCTAATAACCCTTTGGCCACATACACTTTGAATGGATTTCCATTACAAATAACTGTTAATGAGAGAGACTTAAGCATACATATTTTAAATGATTTTGGTTTTAATGAGAAAATAAATGAGGCAATTAGCAAAACAAATAGGGTTATATGGTCAGTCAAAAGAAACATCAAATCTAGAGACCCACGAATAATGCTACCTCTATATAGAGCTTTTGCTAGACCCCATTTGGGATACTCATCACAATTATGGAACCCTTATAAAAAGAATGAGGTCACTTCTCTTGAAAAAATACAGAGAAAATTATTTAAAAACACTAAAGGATTCTCCAAATGTCCATATGAATTACGACTGGAAAAGTTAAATTTAATTACTTTATCCTTTTGGCGCCTTCGTTGTGATTTAATTTACATGTATGATGTAATCAATGATCCATACTTATTTTCTCAAATGGGCTTTGAGTTCAAAAATAATATATTTAACACTAGAGGCCACCCATTACAGATTTACAGGTCTAAGTTTGTTCATGTTTCTAGAAAAAATACTTTACTCAAAGAATCATCAATCCCTGGAATAAAATACCATTAGAATTGTCTCTAGTAAGGACAAAATATGTTTTAAAAAATGTCTGGATAAATACTTAACTGACAAACCAAATCTGTGATATTATAATTGAAAAGGTGCAGTAATGGGCCCCACAGCCCCCTTTGCACTATACCACCTTAGAAACCTTAGAAGTGAATCAGGTTTGTCTGACATGACCTCGCTGCATGAACCCATGTTGTCAAATGTCCTGAAGCCTACTTACTTCCAGATACCAAACAAGTCTCTGCTTTATTATGATCTCCAGTAGAGGTGTACAGAACCATTTGGTCTGAAATGGAGACCCCTCCAAATTGGGGGGCTCAGTATTTTTGAACCCCAAGCCAAATCTTGTTGGTTCAGTTCAGATTAGGCTCAAGTTTGTTTTCACTATTATTTTTACTGCTGTAACACATCAAGCACAGTCACTTACTATCACATGATAGTCTGTGATATCTGACCACCCCATTAGTCCACCAGCCAGCAAGTACCAGATTCTGACTGGCCCTGCAGTCTCATGACAGAAAACTGCATAAGACTTCATGGTGGGCTGTAGACTGTGCAGAGCGAAGGGGCACATTTGGTGGCAGTGTGGCTCAGTTGGTAGCACATCCTCCTCTGGACCAGTAGGTCATGGGTTCTCATCCCATGCCGGGATTGGATTTGCACCTGAAACACTGGCATCATAGTGCAGTATTAAGGGAGTGCTGTACTGCTAGGGTGTGCCATCCTTTAGATGAGATGTTATACCAAGGTCCCTTCTACCCATCCTGGTGGGTGTCCAGGTGGAAGTAAAATAACCCAGGGCACTCTTCACAGAGTAGGGGGCATTCCCAGTGTCCTGGCCAACATTCCCCTGCCATTGTCCAGACTGTGTGTGGGTGTTGATGTGTGATACAGTTGCCACTACACATTCAGTCACTTCACTACCAGTCTAGCAGTGCTTGTAAAGTGTTTTGGGATACACTGTGTATGAAAAGCACTATATAAATGCTGATTCTTCTTCTTTGTGCCATTAACTAGCACACAGGGAAGATGTCTGTTTAGGGAGCCAGGAGCAGGAGGAAAAAAGAGCATTAGCAGTGGAGTAGTGCTGTTTTTTGGATGACTCAGTCTGTCTTGAGACTCAACTGTGTCTGATGGGGGATAGGGAAGAAAAAGGAATACTGAGCGTTCACTTGCAGGATTGTCCTGTCACTGCTTCTGTTGCCCGATGCATTGGATGAATGGCATGGGCCGGCCATACATGTGCCATCCAGGATTCCTCTGTGCAGTAATTTGCAGAGGAACCATGTGCACCATATCACTGCCTGTATTTGAAATCCCAGACAGCCACCGTAAAGGGTGCTACCTTCATACTCTGGAGGACAGGGAGTAGACACCGCTGTAAGGGGGGGCTGCTTCACAACCTGGTCACCGCTGCTTGATCTAGTGCTCACTGTGCCTGTCTTACTCTCTCACTATTTCATTTTCTCTCTGTAGATTGATCCCCTTACAGCCAGTGCCACTCGTCCATGGAGGCTGACTTATAACATGGCCAGAGAATAGCAACTTTGCAACACTGACTTGCAAGATGAGTTTCCCTGGCCATGTTATAAAGACAAAGATGCTGGACAGGGCAAGTTTTGCAACTCCAGATTGCAGCATAACCCCATCAGAAACTGGGTAAAAGTAATTCTAGTTTTCTCTAGACCTTGCTGTTATGTACAGAGCAATGAGCCTGGCTGTTCTGCAGCACTTGCCTGCCCTATAGTCTTGGTAGCTGAGCTCACCAGGTGTTGTTGATGGGTACCGGTGGTGCTGCATTGTTCTTGCTGTGTTCAGTGCCCCATCTCACACCCCATCTTCAGTCAGCTGTCCCTATTCTGTGCTGTCACAGACCACCGCTCTCACTGATTGTGACTGCCATGTCATTTGCTTGCTGTCTGAGCTTACAAAGGACAAGGGAGGGTAACGGAAGCTGGACTTGAGCAGCTCACAGCAAGACCTGAGTGCAGGAGGGGATCTGCAAGGGACAAGGAATGGTGGTGGGAGTTGGATTTTGGCATGTCACAGAAGGGAAGCTACAAGGGAGAAGGAAGGGTACAGTGACTTACCCTTTACAGAGGAGGACGACTGGTGGGTAGGCAAGAAATAGTGGAGGGAGGATACAGCAAGGAGTGACGGTGATCCCTGAGCTACAAGGAAGAAGGGAGGGTAGCAGGACTTGCAGTACAAGGGAAGGTGCAAGGGAGAAGGGAGAGTACCAGGAATTTCAGCCACATAACACATGCTGTGGTCCTCCGGCTGTCCCTGCCACCATGGATCACAGCACCGTCACTGGGGGGATGATTACTTGCAATGCTTCATGAGCTGCCAACTGGTAAATCTGGGTATATTCATTGGGGGAAACAGTGCTAATTGTGCTGGGAGCTTCAAAATGCTGAATGTGTGTATATTCATTGGGGGAGACACTGGTAATTGCACCGGGAGCTGCAAACTGCTGAGTAAAATGCCTCGAGGAGATGGGACAGATGGCTGTGAACAAAGCCATGAAACTGGAGGCTGCCTGCTATACTGGTGCCCAGAGAATTAACTGCAGTCTCACAGATGTTCTCCATTCACTGTCAGCTCACTGTCTCAAGATCCAGGGGGTGGGTGGGTGGGCCATAACTCCAGCCATGTGCATTACTGTCAGCTCTAATGTATATGCTCAGAGTTATGGTTACAGAAAGAATGACATGCTCTTTCATTAGAGTAGTTCATTTCTTTCAACTACACAAAGTACCACATCAGCAAGCAAAACTAGTGTCATGACCAGAGTGCCTGGTCATTGGTCTACACTGTCAAGTCCATTGCAGTTTCAGCTGTAATTGCCTCGGCAGTGACACACCTCTAAAATGCCATTAGTAGCAAGATGTTCCTTGTGCAAGCACAAGTGAACGTAAAAAAAGACCTAAGCCAAGCAGGATCTCTCTAGATCTCTCTCCATTGTGGGGAATGGGTTCCTGGCCCTGAACTACATATCAGCAAGCAGCAGAAAAAAAAAAGGCAGCAACAGCCTGACATCTGACAACAGAAAGTGAAGGTGACAGAAAAGTTACGAAAAGGCAAACCAGGCAGGGTCACTCTCTTTCTCTCTTCTTCAGTGTTGTGTTTTGGAGTCTGCAGGCAGCAAATATACTGACCTATAAAAAAGGCAGCATTAACGTTTCATCTAACAAGGGAAAACCATTAGATGTTTTTGGTGCAGTATTAGCCCCTGGTAAGCAATTTACATCACAAATTGTAGCAAGAAAGAAATAATGTGACCGAGTGGGACTTGAATCCAGGCCCCTAGAATACCAAGGGATACAGTTCTCAGGAGGTCACATTATTTCTTTCTCACTATAACGTCTTTGTTTTTCAGCATTATTTACCTGTTACATTCTTTATTATTCTTTAGAGTAATGGAATGAAGGATGTTTTATACTGGATGAACATTGGCCCTGAATCCAAAATCAAAACCAGAACCAATACCAGGAGTAAGTTGGCAAAACCAAAATCAGAACCTCCTCATTTTTTGCGCACCTCTAGTCTCCAGAAATGTTGCCACTATAGATGTTAGGCTGCCTAGTTTTTAGGTTCCTGGTTCATCCCTTCTTCTGCTCATGTGCAGGGGCCCCTCATCTGCTGTCCTCCAATCCCAGCCTCCTCCTCAATGTCCAATGAGCAGTAAGGGGATATGTTAGTGATGTGGCCAGGATCTAGCCCAGCTCTTTCAGCACTCATGGATGTAAGCCACCTAAGTCCATTGATCTAGTCACCTTTAGTGCTTCTAACCCTTTCAATACCCTTTCCTCAGTAACTGGTTCTGTACTAATGTCCTCACCCCCACTCTTTCTGGACTTAGTGATACATTCAAATATCAGCCTCTTATCCTCCATTGTCAACACCAAAAAGAAATACTAGCCAAGTATGTCCACCTTTCCTCTGTCCCCTCCCCCCCTTCCTCAAGCTGACAATCCCCTCTTTGGATATGAATTTCTCCAGTGTTTGACTTTGCCCTCTTCACTGTTGTGCTTGCCTTCCTCATCTTCTTAAAGCACTCCTCAATATCACCCTCTGCCTAACTAGTTTTTGAACTTTCTAAAAGCCTTCCTTTTCTCCCTGTAGTACCTCTCCCACCCTGTCTTGTGACATAATGACTTCTTCACTACTTAATTTCACTTTAGTCACTTCACTAGCAGTCTCTATTTGCTTGTAAAGCACTGTGGGACACAGTTGGTTGGAAAGTGCTATGTAGACACTGATCCTTCTTCTTTTCCTTCCTCTTCCCTTACTTGCTCTTTCCTATCACCCCTGACACTGAGAATTATGCCCACTAATTTTAATTATGTCCCAATTGTTGCCCACCCTCACTGCAGTTCCCACCACTCCAGTTTCTGCTTCAGCAGTTCCAGCATCCTACCAAAATCCTTTCTTCTGAAGGTCAGAACCTATGTCTTTGACTGCTTTCTATCTGCTTCTAATTTGATAACAAAGCACATGGTGTGCCGATGACTGTTTTCCAGTAGATGCCGAACCGTGACCTCAATGACACTGTTCCGGTTTGTGAGGACCAAATCAAGTAAGGTTCTCTCTCCCTTGTAGGTTCCTATCATCATGTAATAATGCCCACACTGCCTGGAGTAACAGTGCATTCATTTATTTCATTTTTTTTTTTTTTTATTGTTATACATCAGTCCTACTGAAATGGAACATGTCATTTACAGGTGTATCCTGTCAATGGGGAGACATACAAGCTGTAAGTTACAAGACAAAGCACACGAATACAAATGTTGACAGCAATACTTCGGACAGTGACAAACAACTTGAGTTTAAAAAATATATAATATGTTTTGGCAGCGTGCAGTGGAAGATTGAGTGAGTTCTATGTAATGTAGCTTCAGATCAATAGCAAACGGCTAACCTGCAGAGATAGATCCCACATTTAGTAATTGAAAGAAACCTTTATTGCTGTTTTGCATATTGTATTGGTCTGCCCTGACAGTATATGAAAGTACAGAAGGAGAAGACAATAGGCAGTAGAACAGTACACAACAGCACAATGACTAGGCAAGGCAGTATAAAGTCTCTATAGACATAAGAACAGAGAGGTAAAATTGTAGATCATCCAGTATAACATATAGGATAGTGTATGGTGTCCCATACACAACAAGAATATTCTTCACCTGAGTGTTTTCTATGACGGCTGATGACCTTGAGAGCGAAGTGAGGAGGAAGAGTAGCTGAGTTGTGTTCAGGATGCCATCCACTGTTCTATAGTGTATGGTGCCCAAAAAACAGGTTCACTTATGATGCATTGTGAGTGTTTGCCACCGGAGACCCATACTCCTCATCTCTTCAGCTCGACAGCCAGCTTGCGCACACAATTCACCAACCACCTGTTATCCTATGAACAGTGCAGATGGAGACGGTTGCATTGTGACATAGCTACTAATGCAGGATGAAACATCATTCTGCATTAGTAGCTATGTCACTACTACAGCGGAATGACTTTTTACAGTGTATTGAAGTCCATACACAATGATGTTCCATCATACACTATAGTGGGGTTATGGGAGGTGGGAACACAAGGTACATCAGAAAAATCAACCATGTCCTTATAGCACAACCTCAGGATTAGTGTCCAACTGGTAGAGAACCCAGCAAAAGTCCTCAAAATGGGTAGTAGTAGTAGTATTGCATTTAGAGGTTAATTATTCCAGGCAGTAAATGTCAAATATTAACATTCTCTACATAACCAAGGTAGGTTGAGTAGTGGTCAACCACAAATTGTTCAAGTTTTTTTTTTTTTTTTGCAGCAGTTGTGATTAAAGCAGTAGTGCATGAATGTGGTGAAAATGTTGACCTATGCTTTTTTATTCAAGATAGCCCCTTATCTACTGACTTGTATGATATCCTTCTTTCCACAGTTGGAGTCCGCTTTAGTACTATTTTTCGCATATGAAATAATAAAAGGAGAGTTTCTTTTAATATGGCTTGAGCCAGGTTTTCATCAGTATTCTGAGCTGTTTTTTGTACATTAATTGTTTAAAATCAGGTTTTTTTAGTGGCTAAAATGAACTAGCATGAAGCTAGTGTTGGGCGAAGTGGGTAGAATTCGCCTTGCATAGTAATCCATGAAATTCCTCCCATTTCATGTAGCGAAATGTGAAATTTCACCTGGTGGAGTGGCGAGATTTCACGTGGCGGAATGGTGAAATTCCGCTTTCTGCAGTGAAATTTCACCTTCCCTCTGTGGGTGAAATTTCCTCTTAGGCGGGTATAACTAAATCCCTGGTGGCTAGCAGTCCCTCCCCCCACCTGTCCCACATGTAAATAATTATCCATGGTGGCTAGTGGTCCCTCCCCTCCACCCAGTAATAATCCGCCTGCCACAGAAATGTACAGTAACATCCCCCACCCACATCCCTCTGTACCTCCTTCTCCTGTTAAAAAAAAAATCTCTGGTGGTCTAGTGTTTTTTTGTAATTAAACCTCCTCCTGATCCCCAGTTCCAATAAATCCCTGGTGATCCAGTGCCCCACCAGCCTCCCCAGCAGCCAGGTGTCCCGCCACAACCCCATTCCACCCCATCCTAAATCCGGCTTCAGCAAACTGGCACGACCCTCATCTCTCCTCAGCGGCCACCAAGTGAGCTGTCAATGAAACTCATTCATTGACAGTTCAGTCAGTGGGCCGGCTGTGGAGGAGAGAGAGGAGGGCTGTGCCGGTCTGCTGCTGCCGGGATTTGAGATGAGGGTGGAAGTGGGGCTGTGGCAGGGACATCTGGCTGCTGAGGAGGCTGGGTGAAGAGGGCACTAGGATCACCGAGATTGTGGAACTGGGATCTGGAGCACTACAAAAACACTAGACCACCAGAAATTTTTTTTTAACAGGAGAAGGAGATATGGAGGGATGCGGGCAGAGGGGAGGTGTTACTGTACATTTCTGTGGCATGCGAGTTATTACTGGGTAGAGGAGATGGACAACTAGCCACCATGAATAATTATTTACATGTGGGACAGGTTGGGGGAGGGACTGCTAGCCACCAGGGAATTTTCTAAACATGTGGGACAGGTGGGGGGAGGGACCTCTAGCTACCAGGGATTTAGTTATACCCACATAAGGTGAAATTTCACCCACTGCGGAAGGCAAAATTTCAGCATGGAAGGCAAATTTTGTTTCTGAAAGGCAAAATTTCAGCGTAAATTCCACCTTCTGCGGGGAATTTTTGCAAGTGTCTTTAATGCGAATTTGACTACTTCGCTGGCACTCTGCAGGTGAAATTTAAATTCACTGCATCACTACATGCAGCAGGCACTGCTCCCTGACCTTATGGGACAATAGGTGTTCACAAAGAGCTGGAAATAGTGATGAAAACCTGCTCCGAGTCATACTAAAAGGGGCGCTCCTTTTATTATTTCAGATGTGAAAAATGTACTAAAGTAGACACAAAATGGAGAAAGAAGGGCACAATACAAGTCAGGAGACAAGGATCAATCTAAAATAGCACAAAAAGTATAGATCAAAATTTTCACCGGATTCATGCACTGCTGCTTTAGTAACAATAAAAATGACAATGTTTTAGAATGCAACCACATGTTTCTAGCGGTATACTACTCAATACTATTGACTTCACAATCAAGTTATTTACTCCCAATATAGCCTCAACATCTCCCCCAAATCTTTCACCAATACAAGCACATGCTTTTACAGTTCCAGAAATGTGCACCTGCTCAGCCTCGGCTGTACTCAAAGTCCTCCAGCAGATTATCCTCTCCAAACCCAGATATTTGGCCCTCAATGGCAGGGGTATGAAAAACCGAACCCTGCATTTCCAGGATGCTATGCAAGTTTTAAGTGCTTTAACATGGGTGATTTAAAAAGGAAAAGCAGTGGACCAATGAGCCCTTTATGTCCCGATTTAGAATGGGGTCTGGCCAAAACTGTTCCCTGTTAATCAAAAACCTTGTCACATAGGGATAGGTTAGTGGAGTGTACCCTGTGGTTATGGGCTATGTGGATAAAAACAGTAACTCCCAGATCAAAAAGGGTAATCATGCAAATCAAACACTACCTCATGACAGCCCCCCACCACCTGCCCTGCATATAACAGAAATATAGTTAATGCTTCAAGTTCACATACAAACAAAACATTCTTAAGGAAGCATGCACAGTCCTCGCCTATCTGCTGTACATAGAAAACAAGCCCAGCTAAACTTAAACTTAAACTTAAAACTTAGCCAGTGTCAGTGGCTCAGCAGGTAGCACACTCAGCTCTGAAGCTGGGAGATCAGAAGGATGTGGGTTCTATCCCCCACCAGGCACTTGGGTCAATATCCCAATACTGACACTGTAGTGCAGCATGAGAGGGGTGCTACACTCATGAGGTGCCATCTTTCGGATGAGGTGTTAAACCGAGGTCCCATCTGCCTGTTCTAGTCGATGTTAAAGATCCCATGTCACTTCTTGAAAAGAGTAGGGTTTTTTTATTAAAATTCACATATTGCATACAAAGGTACAACCATAACAATTTACATAAGCATCAAAGTGTATCTTCATTTTCTTTCTTTTTTCCAATCTTTTGTGTAAACATAGTACATAAGATTTATCTTATTTATATTTTATAAATATTTGAAAACCTTTCCACCATTAGTAAACTTTATCACCTGGATAATGTAATAAATCAGATTGATACACATAATTCATTGCCTGCGCTACCAAAAAACTATACACTGGATAAGACGTCATTCTCTGAGAAAGCACCCACTGACATCAAGCTTGCCATAAATAATATCATAAGCAACATAGAAAAACCATATAAGTTTTAAGGTTCAGGTCAACCTTCTCTTTAGGAAGGAAGCCAAATACTAAAGACTCATAACAATAACCAAGCCATATGCCATTTAGTACTTAAAAACTACCAAAGAGGTTTAGAAAAAGAGCAATAAAAAAAAATGACTCATAGTCTCTTCTAAATTGATACATGCTGTATATGGGCAATTCCTGTCTGCTGAATTTTTATGTTTTGCATTTCCTCTAATGTTCAGCCTACCATATACAGTAAGCCATAACATTTCCCACATCGTAGTAGGTACTCGTTTGTTAGTTAATTGCTTTACAATTTGTGCGTTAAAAGCAGGAGGGCAATCTTTAAAACTAGGCTCAGTAGGATATAACTGAGATAATAGTATATTATAGAAATTTTTCCTATTATTTTGCAAAATACATGATCGTGAAATTTTCCATTTAAACAGCTTCTGGGCAGCTGGTCGAAAATATTCAGGTAACTGTAGTCGTATATGTAGCTTCGGTGCTACCTCATGCCACACAGCTAAATAATATTTTAGTGCATGCTTCACTAAACACACAACACCAGTTGTTATACTGGAGATACTATACCAAACAGTTTGGTAAATAAACAGAATGAAAAAAAAAGCACTGGTTCAACCATACCTAATCCACCTTTTTCTTTACCTAAATAAGTATAACAATGCTTAACTGTACCTGTCCCATCCCCTCTTAAACCCATCCACAGTCTCTGCTTCTATCAACTCCATGGGCAGTGCATTCCATGGATCCACCACCCTTTCAGTGAAATAACATCTCCTCCTCCTCTCTCCCCTCTGAGCCTGCCCCCTTCTGGCTTACACCCATGACCTCTTGTTGCCTCACCCTCCTTCCTTTGGAGCACCCTGACTGGACCTCCTTTATCAATCCCTTTCATGTACTTAAAGACCTCTATCATGTCCCCCCGTCCTTCCTCTCCTCCAGGGTGTACATGTCGAACTCCTTGAGCCTCTCCACATAGGTCCTCTCCCCCAGGCCCCAGATCATTTTGGTTGTCCTCCTCATGAGAAATCATGAGATAGTCTGTTTATTGCAGTGGATGTACATGCAGTATCCTGAAATATGCAATGAGTGATGATATTGACACCTAATGGTATCCCTACTGTATAAAATTGCCTGGACTGACCAGCCAAAGATAATATTGTTTTGTCGGTTTTTTTTTGCTTGCTAATGGTTGCTTGTTTTTCCAGAACTCCCACCAAATAAAATCAGGTATATTTTAAAATATAAAAAAGAACTTAAAGCATTACTCAGAAAGAGGTGTTTCACTAAGATGACCTTCAGCAATGAGTTATAAACACCTTTGAAATTAATAAACAAATGGTCATAGTATAAATGTGACTCAGAACAGCAAGGAGGATGGCTCCAGCACTGACGTGCTGCAGGAATAAGTAATCCAATGAAAAAAATTACCAGGCACCCTCCGCCATAGCCTTAGAAAACAAGTACAAAGCTGTAAGTCTTTTTATTGCAATATTCTGCAAAAAATAACAATAGCCAAACGTGCCATGTAGGTGTGTGACCCTTTCATACTAGGCGAGACCGGTTTCACGCATGCATGCTTCTTTAGAGGAAACCAGTCGGGGCTAGAGTACTTTGTACTTGTTTTCCTAGTCTATTGTGGATGGTGCCTGGTTGTTTTGTTTGTCAAAGAATAAATGTAACAGAACTAATGATGTTTTAAAAAATCTTGCTTATATTAATGCTTTGA
The DNA here is from genome assembly GCA_016271365.2 of Neoceratodus forsteri. Lineage (NCBI taxonomy): Eukaryota > Metazoa > Chordata > Ceratodontiformes > Ceratodontidae > Neoceratodus > Neoceratodus forsteri. Next base: position 35,868,663 of record CM028129.1, read on the forward strand.
AAGATTTGTCCTTGTTCATTAAAAATGTTTTATGTGGTTTATATGTATACACATTTGTATAGTATGTATTGTTTTGTATGGCACATCTGTACAAATAACTTTATTGAGCACCTTTAATCACTTAAATGGATTGTCCAATCACAGTGCAGTCTGTCAGATTTAAACATTGTAATGTACACACTGCTTCACCCCCTAATGTAGTGTTATTGCAAGATGATACATTTGAAGGATGTGTGGCTCCATGTTACTTTGTACACTGGGACCACTATTATTTAGTTTATAAATAAATATTTTAAATATTGTAGCGCCAGTGTGTAGCACTACGTCTTTCATTTTTTTCATTCAGTCAGGGGTTGAATGTTGCACTAACAGCCTTTGAGTGGAAGGGGTAAAGTGGTAAAGGGCAGGTAAATTGTCTTCTTCTTTGAGCTGACAATTGTCAAGGAACTACTAACCCTCCTTAGTTTGCACGTTCATGAGGGATTAAAGCCAAGGGATGTATACTGTAACTGCATATGCATGTTTCTGACTGGTACAGCTATAACCTTCACATCATTGTCTAAGAATGGGTTGCTGGGTTACAAAGCTAATGACTGCATATGTGATGAGGGAGATGGGGCTGCTTAGGGAACCTCCATGAAAGAAAACCATTGCATTGCTCTATTGGAATTCTGGTAAGAAATCACCTCTTGTAATCCAGGGAAAGAATGGATTTTAACACTACAGTTGAAAAGGTGAGCTGACTAGTCCCCTAATTTTGTACTGGCTGCTGGTAGGGCTTGAACATAGACCTTTGACTCATCAGCATGTTTGACTTCCCCCTCCAACCACAGCTAGGGCTGTGGGTGCTGGCAGTAGAGGGAAACATAAAGAGTTGTTGACTTCATGGAACTGCTGCTAAGCCACACTCACTCCATATCCCTAGAATCTGTTCTCATGTTACTGAGGGAGGGAAGGGTTACAATCATCCTATCTTTTCTTTCTGACTGTGACAGGGTTGAATAAGACTCTGTCCCATTTGTTATACAGAGATAGTTAAAAGCAAGGATCTGTTCTGTCCACTCCTATTCTATCACTTGTCTATCTCTTGCTTGTCTAATTTTGCAGTCAAATTTTCCTTGTGGAACTTAGGAATTAGCCACTTTGTCAGTCCCACAGTTTCACCAATTTCTCCCTTCCTTCACTTGGCCAAGCATATTATGCCTGTGCTGCATGGACTGCATTGGCTGCCTGTTCAGTGGCGGATCACCTTTAAGGTCAACTTGCTGACCTTCAAAGACCTACACGAACAGGGATCTGGCTACCTGCAAGATCTCTTGACTCCCTACTGCCCCCACACCCTCTCCAATCCACTGATGAGGGATTGCTAGAAATTCCAAGGGTTCATTTGAAAACATTGGGTGCCCATGCTTTTTCTTTTGCAGTCGCTACCCTGTGGAATTCTATGCCTTATTAGTTAAGAGAATGCCTGACCATCGAGAGATTTAAATCTGATTTTAAAACATATCTTTTTAAACTAGCATTCCCAGATGAATATTAAGTAAACTGATGTACTTGTTATGTTTTGGTGTTATTTAAATTTTGTGTATTGTATTTTAACTGTAAAGTGTATTGGTTTTGGAAAGGTGCTATATAAATATTTACTTACTTACTGTTTCTGTTCTTTCTTTCTTCCCTTGCTTCTCTGCAGTTAAAAAATATATGTGAATCTGTATGTGAAACTGGCATCTCTTGGTTTGCAAATGTATATAATTATACTGTGGAAATGAATGAAGAAATCTATTTGGGTTTCTTTTAAAAATGTAACACAAGGGATTAATTCTGAGTTGTATTTTGACCTCAACATGCTTGTTTGAAGAATTATTGATGGGAAGCTAGTCCTGGGACAGGATATCTTAATCGGTTGCGCCTGTTAAGAAGGCTAATGTTTGTACTCTTCAGGATGGTCACAGTAAAGAAATTGACAAACTCTTAATGCATTTTGTGGAACACAGGTGGTGTAATTTACATGCACAGGATGCAGAATTTAATTATCGGGGAAAATCATCTTACAAAAAGACAGCAATGATTGTTTAGAGATAGAGAGAAATGGAAATTTTTATGAGACTCTCAAATGAAGGAAATCTGTTTATTTGAATTGCTTGTATCAAGAGCAATCCTGCACAATTTTATTTTTTTATTTTATTGTTATTGATAATAATAAAATGCTGCTTACAATTTTTATGACATCTCCAGGTTTGCCTATGTATTCTGACCTATGCTTGATGACACTGATATAACTTATGCTATTATTGTCTTAGTCATTTAGAACTGTGTACATATTGTCCTGAAAATGATGAGGTTGTTATCCAATAATGCAGATAATGCAGTGGGGTATACCGCTGTCTGTCAGTGGGGGTAGACCCAAACTTCACATCAAAAATGCTGCAACAAAGGGACCAGTATGTTTTTCACGATTCTGCTCTGGACAGAACTGAGTGCCATTTCAGGCAGTTGCTTGATCTCCACCATTGCAGAGAAGATTTAGGGAGATGTTTCTATTCACTTAGATGTTGTCACAGCTACATTGTGGCTGCTGGCTGTCATGATCTAATTAAGCATGTGACAACAGCAGGCACTGAATTCCTACTGTTTACAATATTTCATTATTATATACACATTAGATGAATACAGTACACTAGCTGGACTAAAAGCCAGAAGATAAGAGAGATGCTACACTGTGCTCTCCTAGCTCAGCGGGGTTGGGGGTATCGTTATTCTTTCACACAGCTCATCTTTACCATCTTATTGGGGGAACACTGCAATTCTTGGGGATTTTGGGGGAAGGGGACAGAGAAGCAAAGGGAAAGAGAGGGAATAAATTAAAAAGTTTTTCCAAAATTCAGTCTGTACTGGAGCAGGTCCAAGTTGAAGATTTTAGCAACTTGTCTTGCACTTATCATAGAAACATAGAAACATAGAAGTTGATGGCAGAAAAGGACCGCAAGGGCCATCTAGTCTGCCCATTTCTTTTTCTACCTTATAAATGTGCCATCGGCCTTTGCTCTGTCAATGGCCTATCTATTCATACTCATCCGTATTGCTCCCTTATGCCTATCCCATGCCTGTTTGAAGCCCTGCACCTATGACATTGATGGGGTAATGGTTGCCAGTATGGGAGTATACATCAACCTGGGAGAGTAGAAGTTTGTTGGGGAGATGTTTCTGTTCAAAAGCTGGCCTCAAGAATAAATAAGATTCATAGTGTATGAAGTGAAGTTTCCAAACTGGCCAACAATTTTTTCTATATTATATTGTCAGACCACACCTCCGAAAGGACCTGAATAGGGTGGAGGTAGTTATTTTCTATGTTTCTGTCAGGATGGTGTATGAATTAAAAATGCACTCATAGAACATAAATGGTTTAAAAACTCCAATAAGAGGAAAAGAGTGGCAGTTAAAATCAGAAATATGGGCATAGATATAGTGTTTCTTTAAGAGATGAATATGATGTATAAGGAAGGTTCCCACATGCAGAAAAACTGGGGTGGGGCATGGTGTCACTTATTTCTCAACCAAGGCCAGAGGAGATGCTCTTTGGTTAAAATATAGATTTTCAGTGGTGGCAACAAGAACACAGACAGACAAAGCAGGGAGATATGGGAGACTGAAGATTTTAGCAACCTCTATATTTATAAGCAGCATTGGAAAAGGACTGGAAGAGAAGGTATGCCTGTTCATGGATGACACAAAAATCTGCACAGAGCAGACACACCGGGAGGAGTCGAAGGAATAAGAGCAGATCTGAAAAAGCTGGAAGAATGGTCTTGGGTTTGGCAGCTGGGATTCAACATAAAAAAAAGTGCAAAATCATGCATTTGGGGCACAGAAACCAGGGGCAGCATATCAACTGGGAGGAGAGTACTGGAAGTCACAAAACAGGAAAAGGACCTTGGGGTAATCATATCTGATGACCTGAAAGTAGCTAAACAGGGTGACATGGTGGTGGGAAAGGCAAGCAGGATGCTCTGATGCACAGGCAGGAGTACAACTAGCAGAAAGAGAGAGGTAAAAATGCCCTATATAGATCGCTAGGGAGACCACACCTTGAGTGCTATGTCAAGTCCTGGAGACCACATCTTTGAAAGGACATGGATAGAGTGGAGGCAGTACAGAGGAGTCCAAATGAAATGGTGGAGGGGTTGCATTAGAAGCCCTAAAAAGAAAGGACTAAGGAATTAAATACTGTGGGCCAGATATTTAGACTGCTCCTGGCAGTGGCGCAAGTGGGGGCACAGTGCAACTGAGATGCACCAGGGCCAGGACCGTGTGATATTCAAAGGTGATGTGCCAGGGTACATTACCTTTGAATGTGGCACAGAATGTGCATGGCACAAGTACAAGACGCAGGCAAAATCCCTAGACAGGGAGGACTGGGAATGAGCCAGCACAACTGTAATTGAGCTGGGTGCATCTTCCACGATATTTAGACTTGGGCATGCATATGGGGCCATAATGTATGCATGGTGCAAATGGGGCCATTTGGATGTCATTATGGCCACATTTGCATGTGATGTGCAGATCATCGTGGCGAAATGCACTTGGTTCCCTGCGTAACCGTCTTCAACATGACAGGCATCCCTGATAGTCTAGTGGCATCCCCCCTTCCTCCTGTAAACCCAATCATGGGTAGTAATATTAGAAATATATTCCCTGGTAGTCTAGTGGTATCCCCCCTCCCTCCCATAAACCCGATCATGGGCAAATGTTAAATATATAATCCCTGGTGGTGTAGTGATATCCCCCTTCCTCCATAAACCCAATCATGGGAAAATGTTATATTTAATCCCTGGTGGTGTGGTGGTATCCCCTTTCCACCATATGCCTGATTATGGGCAAATGTTAGAATAATTCATTGTGGCTCTAGTATCCCCACCCCCACTCAATAGGTATTCCCTAAACAGCTTCTCTCATCATTGCAGGTTGCAGCAATTGAGCTCCACATACCACCCACTGCCCGCCGAATGATAGCAGTCAGTAGTAGCTAAAGTTTGTTGGTCCACATTGTGGATCAATGGTTTCAGTGCATACTGTACTAGTCATTCACAAATCTGTGAATGACTAGTACAGTATGCACTGCAAGCCCATTAGTCCACAGTGTGGACCAATAGGCTTACAGCTACTACTGTAATCTGTCATTCGGTGGTTGGTGGGGTGGTATGCGAGCGGATTGCTGCCTCCCACCGATGACGGGGGGGAGCTGTCTGGGCAGGAGTGCTTGCATGGATGGGCTGTGGGGGGCACCACTAGACCACCAGGCATGTTATTCTAAAATTTGCCCACAATCGGACATATGGAGGGAGGGGGATACCACTAGACCACCAGGGATATTATGTTAACATTTGTCTGCGATCGGTTGTAAAGAGGAAGTGGAATACCACTACACCACCAGGGATTATATATTTAACATTTGTCCACAATTGGGTTTACAGGAGGGAGGAGGTTACCATTGGACTGCCAGGTTTTAACCTGTAGGTTGTCCGCTGGGCATAATGGGAGGGAGGGAGGGGAACCACCAGACCGCCGGGAGGATGTGGGTGCTCATGGACGGTGTCCCTGCTGGGATGGTGGCCACCCATGGCTGGTGGGTGCTGTGTTGCACCTTGCAATACAGCACACTGCCTGTTGGTGGCCAGACTATGTTCCTTTTTTGGGGGGCTCAACTTTGAGCTCCCCGATGCAGCGCACAGCAGGGTTGTCCCAGCATATGCGCCGCACATCTCACGTTAAACATCGGGATGTGCCGCATATGCATGGGCACGCCCCCTGCATTTGCGTGGCATACATTAACTTTGTACCCTGGCACATCTGGACTTGCACTGCACCAGTCCCACTTTTCAATATCATACCAGTCACATTACTGGGGTTGCGCCGGTGCAACTTGGTTCCGCCTGGCACAATCCCTTATAATATTCTGGCCTGCATGTATTCCCTGGAAGTAGGGGGGGAAAGGGGGATATGATGGAAACATTCAAATACCTCAGAGGCTAGGCCACTGATTTTTGTTTTTTGCCAGAAAGTCCAGTAAAATTCTGGAATTTGGACTGCCTGCACACCAGTAAAAACAAACAGTTTCATGGAATTTGGCATTTTAGACCAGATCAGTAAATCTACAAAACTTGTATATTTCTTATAATTGCTTCTTGAACTATTTTTAATTTTCTTTACTTAATGCTCTGCATATTAAGCCTGCTTTTATTCAGATTATTTATATACATACTGTACTAAAAGAATAACAGTAGAATCATGCTAAAACCTGGAAATTAGACTTACAATCAGTGGTGCAATTCCCGGAATTTCAACTCATGAAAACGGAATTTCATTATTTTAATCACCTTAAGCAGTGGCCTTGCTCACAGAATAAACAAGGTACAGGAAGGGAGAATTTTCCAGAAAAAGAGATTTTCCAGGATAAGGGGTCACAATTTGAATCTGGGGGGGTGGAGCTGAGAGAAAACATGAGGAAGTACTTCTTCACAGAAAGGGTAGTTTATGCTTGGAACAGCCTCCCAGCAGAGGTGGGAGGGGGATAACATGATTACAGGATTCAAGAAAGCATTGGATAGAAACAAGGGGATCTTAAAAGTAAGGCAAATGGGGTGCAAAGCAAAGACTGAGCAGGGTCTGTGATGGCACTGTAGGTAAGGAAAATAGGACAAACCAGGTGAGCCAAAAGGTCTTTATCTGCCAATTATTTCTATGTTTCTATGTGCTGTTTCAAACACAATTCAAAACTGACGGCCTGGTTTTCAAAGGCTGGCACATGGCTTACATCAATTGCACCACAACACTTTGATTCTGCCAGTACACAAGACATTTGTACCTCAACAGCATCGGATTTTCATGGCTCGGACGCAGTTGTGAGAGTTTACCCAGTTTATGGCAGCTTGTGCCAAATCTCAGGCGTGAGCACCATAAAAAAAGTCCCTGGGATTGATGCAAACTGGACCACCTAAAGATGTTCAAACTTGCGATAATTGCCATACAGGATAGAAAATTCCATTAGATTGACACAAGCCTGGTGTGTCATATCTGTAGTACACCTGGGGCTTGCGACAATCTAGTCCTTTTGAAAAGCCAGCCCTAGGGCTAAAATAGCTTTGTGTTCCATATATGGGCCCAGTATAGATGGGTCCAATGTCTTTAATTACTAATCTATAGACATGGCAGGTTTCAATGGGCCATGGCTGCTGGGAGGAGATTTATTTATTTATTTAAAATTTGATATCGCCAGCCTGTCGGCGCAGCGGTTGGATTTCCATCTGCGACACCAGTGACCCAGGTTTGGGAATGGACTCGGGTCGCCAGAGGGTCGGGTGGGGGGAGAAGGATGGAGCATCCGGGGACAGCTCTCCCTCTTCAGGGGAGGGTGGGGATGCACACCAGTGCATGCTGACTCCTGGTGGAGGCTGGGAGCACAGCAGTGATGACAGGGTTCGGTGCTCAAGGGGAATGACAGACGTCGGCATATGCCTTGACATCAGGACGTCACTCCCACAGAAAACCAGGAAAAAAACACTTGCTGGCTGGATAATAGTCTCTCTGTCCTCTGCTGCTGCCGATCCCATGACTGACACACCTCAGCGGTACCCCAGGCCAATGAAGTAGTGCGCTGGCCGCCCCCACCAGTGCCTTCCCCCTCAGAGGAGGTGGACCCACCCAGCAAAGGGATATGATGGGTTACCTGCGGGGACCACCATATGAGGTTGGTAGCTGGAGTGGGAGTCAGGAGGGGCAATGGAAACCCGAAGGAGTGGACAGCCAGGAAGAAGAGGAGGAGCAAAAAAAGAAAATTGATATCTGGGAAAGGCACACTGAGCTGAAGCTCGTTTCCAGGTGTGACCCAGGGTAGGAGGAAGGGAACAATACAAGAAAACATAATCAATTACAATTGAATAATACAGATGGGAAGAACAGCAGGTGATAAAAAAGACATACATGAGGAAACTCAGCAGTTACAATAAATGCAGTTACAGCATTTACAGGAAATACATGCAGTAGGGCCTAGTAGCTTACCTAGTAATATACAAATTAAATAAGAGACCCTAGCTGCACATTGGCTATAAGTTGAGATAAGGTGCTTTGTTGTAGATGAGAGTGCACAGGTAAGTGCATTCGAGGTGAAGGACACAGTAACAGGTTGTGGACAACCAGGATAGGAGTAAGAGGTGGAGTTGGCAGAATATTTGCGGGAATGCCCAGTGTTGCTGGAGAAGGCTGACATCAGGGAGGGTTGAAACATTGGCATGGAGGGGGGTGGGAGGCACTTGAAATAGTTATTGACGGAAAGCACTGTAGCCAGGTTACGTACAGAGAGGGGAAGGGACTTCCAGTCTTGAGTACAAGGAGCACGCACATGAGTAGTAAGTATATTCCCCACCATGTGGGTGCAGGTGGTGCCAAGCACTAAGGCTGTTATCACACTCATGAAGGATCACTCCCTCATTGATGTATGGCACCACCTGCACCCAAGTGGTGGGCAATATACGTACTACTCACATGCGTGCTTCTCATATGCAAGACTGAATATCACACAGCCCCCCCCCAGCTCTTCTCGCTATCATACAATCAGCACAGCATGGCACTAATACCATAACAGACCATGCCCTTTTCAGGGTGAGCCCGGTAGGTTGGGGCATTCTTGTAGTTACCAAAACCTTGAGATTGAATCCACTCCTGCATTAAAACTAAACCTGTGGGACTTTTATAAAGTGGCAAACCCAGAATTATTAGTAACAAGTGAGGAGACACTAGAGCTTTGACAAGATGGGAAGCCTTAAAAGCCATGATCAGGGGGACAGCAATATCCTTTGCAGTACACCGGAAAATAATAGTTGATAAGAAAATTGCCACCATAGAGGTGGATATTCAAAAGGCAGAGACTGCACAAATGAGTAATCTGGACATAGTGGAGTACCAAGAGCTCCCAAAAATGAAGTGGGAAGATAATTTCCTCAGCAGTGATAAAACAGAGAGAGCTATGTTACTCATGCAGGCAGGGAAATACTCTGATGGTGATAGAGCAGGCAAGTGGCTAGCCAGCATTTGGAAAGAAACAGAAGGCAAAAAATATTGCTAAGGTCCATGATTTAAGGCGTAAGCTGCATAACTCAGGCCATGATACTGGTGAATGTCTCCAAGAGTTTTACCAAAAACTATATTCCACAGAGTTACTACCCACTGACTAGGAGTTAGCTACTTTCTTTGCCAAGGCCCCTCTTCCCCAGATAAATTCCACACAGGCCAATGGCTTGGAGGGAAAAATTACATGGTCCAAGACAGAAAGGGCTGTAGGTATACATGAATATTAATCAATGGATATGTAATCAACTGTTCTATTTGTACAGAAATGCTATTTTAATATGTGTACTTTTGAGATCTTAATAAAATATCATTTTTTTAGACTACCAGGTCATAATATCATACGCTAGTAACCGTACGACATTATTGTTAACCCAGAATGCACTGTATGAGACAACGAGTGGTACAATATTGTGATTACTGCTGTATGCAGTATTGCACTACTCACACTATCCCAGGCAGAGGATAAGTCCTCTGCTGGGATGGAGTTATGCTGAGCAGCTGCTGTGGCTCAATGGACTGAGCCACTATAGCAAAGAACTCAAACACTGCATCTGGGACAGGGTTTGATTCCTGGTCCCAGAAACTTTTATTTTTTTCCTACTTTTGTGCAATTTCATGTTGAACCCCCACCCCTGGAGTCGAGAATCCTTATTGGGGGGTTCATTGGGCACAGACCCCTGCAAAAAAAAAAAATGATGCCACATGCAAGAAATTGCGCTGTATTGGCAGCTCAATTTTTGCATGTGGCATAATGTCTTGCTACATTATGACCACGTGCCTTTTTTTATAAGGGATGCATACCAGATTAACAAAACAAAGAGACACTTAAAAATTGACATGCTAATGGACAATAGAACAAACAGGATAAAATGTTATCTCCTAAACTGGATTTTAAGCTAACCCACACTTCATCACACTGTTTCATCAAGTGTATTGTTACCATCCAGCTATACAATATTCCCACCAGTATCACATCCACCCTATGTAATAAAGAGGCTTATTACAGATACTAATGAACAACAGTAGAACATTAACAATTATCTGAAGAGCTGCCTTTCTGTAGTAAAAGACCAGTCAGTGTGATCAAGATCTCTAAGGAACACATACCTATTTAGTTTCTTCTTACAGTTCCTAAAAAACGTTTGGGGGCACACACTCTGCTTTCCCATGTCACTGTCAAAAAAGAAGTAACATACTAGTGCTGTGCAGAATGCAGAATTCTGCCAGTGGAATTAATGTGGAATGACCATCCTGCTGGAGGAATTTCAACCAGAATTTTGCTTGTTAGTCTGCGGAATACCACCTACTGTGATCTGCAGAATAATATTCCATGGAACATTATTTCTTTCTACGGAAAATTATTCTGCAAGATTTCCATGGAAAATATTGAGATGTATGGAATACTGTTCTGCAGAACAGTGATTTTTCAGCTGAAAATCATTCTGCACCTACTATATGCTGCAGAATTCCACTATTCCATTTCAGTTGAATTTGGTGGAATTTCAGTGGAGTTTTGAATATTCTGCAGAATTCCATTCCGCCAGAATTTGAAAATTCTGCACAGCCCTATAACATACTATATATGGTCATTTAGGACATCATGGAGCATGCCAGCCAGTTTTATCCTGTAGTCCTCAGTCAATTGATTTAATTGGATTCTGGAACTGCTATGTAGTTAGAAATGAATATTGGGTTGGAAAAAATACTGCATTAATATGGAATCCCTTAATAAATAAAAAAAGGGCTATTTTACAAGAAACACCCAAAACAATATACTGGGGTGATAAACATATCCTTTCAAAACTGTGCTAACACAGACAGCATGGTCAAATCTGCTCCGTCACAATCGTGCCAGATGGAAAAGCGAACAATAAAAATTGCCAACTGCATTTAATCAACAGCCTGTAGAATACGTCATTTCGTATGACCGCATGTTTCAGGACACCCGTTTTTGCCTCAGACATTTTTTCCTTGATGGAATTTTAATCCTGTCTACGTACTTCTAGTGCATTATTTATGGTGCTGTGCTGTCTTTGTTTGTGTGGTTTTGTTGTGGAACCAACAATAAAACAGACTTCACACACACCCAGATTTACAATTATATTAAAAATGTTATCAGTACTGTTTATGTTACCTTTAAGAAGTGTAAGTAAAGTATTTGCAAAAAATGTTTACATGGAACTGTTTCATTTCATAAAATTTAGAGTATATATATGTATTTTATATCATTGTTGATGTTAGCTCACTTTATGTGATTTATAGTATTGTCTATGTACGCTTTGTGTCGCCTGGCCTTGGTCATCTCTAAAAAGGGGAAGTTAATCTTAGTGGGTTAAAAAATAAAACAAAGGAATAAGAAAGAAATGTTAACTGCTGTGTATCTGTCCACCTCTCTAATTCACTAGAGAAGTGCAGCAATTTCACACTGCTCAACTTCCTATAACACTTATATTGCTGACACCACAGGAAATTTATTATAGAATTACACAGTTCTTGACACATATGGATCAATAAAGCACACAGGTGAAATAGATGACAACATATTCACTTTTGGGGAAGAGAATGAATAGTTAAGTGTTAATAATCAAATTATGATGGTATAAATTATGTCATCAACTCAACCTTCCCATAATAAAAATTCAGAGCTGTCTTTCTTTGTTTTGCTATTGATATTATCATATGATCCTGCAGGCACAACAGGGTTTTTCCTTTCTGGTGCTACAATATATTATGACTGAGTTACAGTCTCTTGGGTGTAATAAACATGAATATTATTCTCCATTGACAGAGCAAGGTCATAAAGCTTTTTTATACATCAATGAAATATTTATAACCCTTTATTTTGTTAGTTTACACTGCTTCTTTTTTGTCTAGCTGGTGGCCCCTTGTTGTAGGTCCCTTGAAAGCCATCAGCATTCAGTCTTATTATTTTGCACAACAGCTGAACAGGAGAGCCTTTTCACATAATTATTGTGGCCAGAATGCACTAAGTGAAAACTTACATGATCAGTCACTCATGTTTAAAATTGCTAAGGATCAAACATTTTGCCTCAATAAACTTTGACTTCAAGATCAGTAATATAAGATATATGCCTCTTCCTCCAGTTGAAAGTTAAATAATTTAAGACTGGGTCTCACAAACCATTTTTTTACATGGAGAATAGATGCATGCAGTGCACTACCAACTGATATAGCAGAATGCAACATGCTTGAAACAATAAAAAGGGCTGTCAGCTCGTTTTGCTGAGGATAAAACAGTGAATTCTGGACTACTGTGAAGCAGGGGATAGTCATGATAAGCTAGTGACTACTTCCATCTTTCTCACCAAGTGCAGAAAGATGTTGTGATTTCCCATGGATGGCATGCTATCATGTCTTGTGATCACTACCTAGTGACAAAGGATGTGACAGCCCCCGCTAATGTTCAAGTTGCCTTATACCACATCAAGCAGGGATTTCATCTTGGTTATTTTCTGTTCGCCAACAGAAAAATGGCTGAGGTTTTCATCATCTGTGCAAGCATTCAGTCTTGGTTAATCTCCATTCCCTACCGGGCACAGATAAGGTTTAATTGACTATGAAGGGATTCCTTTTTGGTTACAACCCATTCCCTACAGAACACTAGCTGGGGGAATTCCATGGCCTGCACAGGGGTGCAGTCTTAGTTACTCCCCATTCCCTACAAGACATGCCAGAGAATGCTTCATGTGGTGTGCAGGGATGCCATATTAGTTACAACCCATTCCCTACAGGACTCTTGACAGAGGTGTTCTCATGGTCTGTGCAGGGATTCTGTCTTGGTTACGTGGTCTCTTCCCATTCCCTGCAGGACATAGACCAAGGTGTTTTCATAGTCTGTGCAGGGATTTTGTCTTGGTTACTCCCCATTCCATGGAAGATACTGTCGGAGGAATCTTTATGGTCTGTGCATTGATTCGGTCTTGATTATGCCAATTTCTAAAAGACACTATCAGAGGAGTTCTCATGGTATGTGCATGCAGAGTGTGCCACTGCTCAGACAATCTGTGTCCTCCCTGTCTCCAATCTGAAACCTCCAGCTACAACCACCTCTGGTCACCCAGGCAGCAATATTGTAACAAAAGCAGTAAATTATAAAATATATATAAAACAAATATATATGTTTATATAACAACAGCTATATGTAGTTTACAATATCAGCAAGCTAGTCCTGAGGAAACAAGCATGCTGACTTGCAAAACATTGACTTTTGAATCTTGTTGTAACAAAGGATGCTAGAAAATAAAATCATGAAATAAAAAAAAAAACTATTTAGTGAGCAGGTACTCATTTTCCATACCAGGCTATTAAGTTTTGGTTATTAAAATAATATAGACATAGTGTATGGTACAACCCTATTCTGAATGGAATCTCATGCCTGGAATATGCTTATAGTGTATGGGAGCTTATTGTTATGTACGAAATTTGACTACTAGAATTCCCTTGTTCTGCTGCAGTACCAATGTCACAATGTTGTTGTGCTGCACTAGCAATGTCACTACAGCAGCACAACTGATTAGAACACTTTCATGTCATACAGTGTTCATGAGCCGAGGCTGCTATCATTAGTGCTCAAGTAGAATTGTTACTTTTAGTCAGTGCTAATGAGACAGAGCAATGGCACTCACAGCCCAGTCAAAGATGGTATCCGACAGGAAAAAGTTAATCTCCGAACAGGAGAACTAGTGTATACTGAAAAAATCAGTACTCGCTAATCTTGCTGGTGCTAAATTTTGGGATTTAGAATAAAAAGACCCTTCATGTTGCCATGGGAAATGTGTTTTGGGTGTATTTTGTTAAGGTTTTAATTCTATGGTTGCTTATACACTGTAAAGATTGGGAATGAGCAACCACACACATACAAGGCTGTGTTTGGACCTCAAGGTTTCCATGGTAACAAGAGACCACTCAAACTACACTCTCACTTGTTACCATGGAAACCTCTTGATGCAAACACAGCCTTGTTGCTTGTGTATGGTTGCTCATACACAGTCCTCTGTGTTATGCTGCAGTAGTGACATCATCATTATGTTGTGCTGCAGTAGTGATCTTGGGTCCATGACAATTTGCTCCCAGAAAATCACTCCCCAACAATATGCTCCCGACAATACACTGGCGTGACAAATTGTCCCTTGCATATTCTGCTCCTGTCAATTCACTCCCATTGTAATTCATAATGCTGTTTTTTCCAACTAGGTCCCATTACCATGTGCCCTGCCTGGTAGGTAAAGGTCAGAATGTTTTTGTTTTTTTGTAGATGGGGTGGCTAGAGAGAGTAAGAACACAGCATATAGAGTGGTAGAGCTGTTCATTTTCAGTGGAATGCAAGCCGCAACTGGGCATGTGGTGGGGGTTTGGGTATCCCACAGATGGGAGGAGGGGAAGCAGTTTGATGAAGGGAAAAAAAGAAGCAATAGCAGTGGACAGTTTGCATTTAAAAACATAACATGCAAGATGAGTGCTGCTGCAGTAGGGAGAAGGGCTCGTAGTCGAGTTGCCTGCAATTCCAGGTTAGGGGGGTTGGTGTTGGGACATCTTCCTGACTGTGGTGTCAGCATTTTCGAAGACGGTGGATTTTATTTTCCTGAACAACTGCACGGTGCACTTAATCATAGCGAGGCTGTTTTTCTCTATGGGCTCTGAACACAAATACCCTCCATTTATAACTTCTGTATCTGCTACTGGCAATAAAGTGCATAAAATAAGAAAAGGGAGTGATTTACCTGGTTGCCTGCAAGGTAAAGTGAGAAAATGGAGGGGAAATTGGCTCAAACTTGATGTGTTGCATTTCTCTCTCTCGCTCTCTCTGTCTCTCTCTCTCTCCCTCTCCCTCTCTCTCCTCCCTCCCTCTCTCTCTCTTTGTCTCTCTCCTCTCTCTCCCTCCCCCCTCTCTCTCTCTCTGTCTCTCTCTGCTCCTGCTTTCTCTCTCTCTCTCTCTCTCTCACTCTTGCACCTCACTCCCAAAGTCAGTATACTATGGAGCAGTATCACAGAATTTAGAACAAGTCTGAAACTTGCATCCAAAGCTCTTCAAATGAATGAAACGGACTGCTATGAATTAAACTAAAATAGATAAAAAAACTTCAGCTAAGCCAATTAAAATAAGCACCTTTAAATTGTGTATTTTAAAATTGTTTTTTCTTTTCCTCCTTTCATTTCTTCTTTTAAAAAAACATGCCCCAATTTATATATTCCCTATGAAGTATTGAACTGAAACTAAGATCAACTATGCAGTTTTGCTCTCAGTTCTCTCCCGTTGTAATTCCTTGCTATAAATTACGGTTTTTTTTTTATTACAAAAGGAGCAAATTGACAGGAGCATAATGTACAAGGGACAGGTTGTCATGGGAGTGTATTGTTGGGAGCGTTTTGTCAGGCAATGAATTGCCAGGAGTGAACTGTTGGGTTCCCAGTGATGTCACTACTGCAGCATGACAACTTAGAATGCTGCCACACAGCTTCTTTTCCCTATCCAATTCAGCTGGAAGCTTTTTTCCTTCAAATTTTGAACTTACAGAAAAAGCTGCAGCACATCAAATCAGCAATTTGAGCCCACCACCAACCCTCAAGTGCATCCCCCCAATCCCCAGTCCACAGAGAGGAAGCAGAGTGTTTGAAATGAACATGAATGGCCATACACTATAAAAGATAATATATGGACATCTATACACAGACAAGCCTGTGACTTCATCTCAAGTTTTCTATGGCAATCAGTGAACCTCTTGAGCTTCTCTCTCGATGTGCATAGTTGCCATAGAAACTGCATGGTGCAGACACAGACTTGGTGTGTATGGCTGACCATACATTAACCTCTATGTACATGATGCTTTGTTAACATGGGTAAGTAGGGAACACAAATTAATGATAAGGTCATACTTTATTTTATATGTCAGTTTCAATGTAACTCTGAGGTAGGTAATAATTCATTACCTGCAACAGGGGTAATTACACTGTAGTTGCATGTCTGTTGCATGTAACTACATCACAGCTGCAATGCAGTTACGGTGTTGTTACACAGTAACTACAGTGTAGTTAAGGGAACTTAAACTGTTACCAATTATAGCTGCCAGCTTGGCCAAGTGGTGCATGGGGCTAGATGTCCATTAGTAAAAAAGAAAAATAGCTACAGTTCCAACCAGAATGTAAAAATTCTGAGAATGGCACATCAGTGAGGTATGTTGTGGTCACATCCTAGTTGGCAGGATTTGATTTAATAGGCTTCTTGTAATGGGGGAGGGGGATGGAATTTAATGTCAATGCTTGTCTTGCATTGTCTGGTAAAATGTGATTTGAATGATGGGTTACAGCTGGCATGTCTGTCCAGGAGCAGGGTTGCAGCTCACATATTAACATACTAAAATGCCAGCAGAATAGGCCTAACAGTCTTTCATGTCTGCTTGTTTGGTCAGCCCCTAGCCTGGGAGCTGACCTCGCTGCCCACCTCTCCCTCTCTGGCTTCTCCCTTCCCAGTCCTGGATATTTTCACAGCACTGTTTTTTTGCTTCCAGAACCCTTCCCCTGTACCTGTCCCAGCCCCTCTTGAACCCCTCCACCGTTTCTGCCTCCACCAACCCCCTGGGCAGTGCATTCCATGGCTCCACCACCCTCTCAGTGAAGTAGCACCTTCTCCTTTCTCCCCTGAATCTTCCCTCCCTCCAGCTTCCACCCATGCCCTCTAGTTCCCCCTCCTTTAGAGCACCCTGACTGCTCCTCCCCTATTTACACCCTTCTTGTACCTGAAGACCTCTATCATGTCCTCCCAGTCCCTTCTCTCTTCCATTGTGTACATATTTAGCTCTTTGAGCCTCTCCCCATAGGTCCTATCCCCCAAGCCCCAAATCATTTTAGTTGCCCTCCTCTGGACCCTCTCCAGGAGTTCAATGTCCCTCTTTAAATGTGGCCTCGAAAACTACACGCAGTACTCGAGGTGTGGCCTCACCAAGCAGTTATACAATGGGAGTATCACTTCCTTCCTTCTGGAGGTGAGCTCCCTAATGATGCATCCAAGAATCCTGTTGGCCTTTTCCGCTGCCCTCCTACAAGTCTCTGAGTTGTTCATCTTGACATCCACCACCACCACCCCCAGGTCCCTCTCAGCCATCGAGACTTGTAGCATTTCCCACCCCCCAGGGTGTACACTTGCCCCAGGTTTCTGGTTCCCAGGAATAGTATCTTGCATTTCCCTGCATTGAATCTCAGCTTCTGCTTTCTAGACTACCTTTCCAGAACCTCCAGGTCTCCCTGTAGGGCCACCCTCCCCTCCTCCCCATCCACCACCACCCCCAGTTTTGAGTCATCTGCAAATAGACTCATCTCACTCCTGATACCCTTCCTTATGTCCGAGATGTAGGCGTTGAACTGGAGGGGCCCAAGGGCCAATCCCTGATGGACTCCACTAATGACTTTCCTTGGGGATGAGACTATCCAGCCAACTATGACCCTCTGCCTCTGGTTCTGGAGCCAATTGCCTATCCATCTGATCATCTGGTTCCCCACCCCCATTTCTCCCAGCTTATCAAACAGACTTCCATGAGGAACAGAATCAAACGCCTTGCTGAAGTCAAGAAAGAGGATGTTCACTGGTCTACCCAGGTCCAAGGCACTCATCACCCAGTCATAGAACTCCACCAGGTTTGTCTGACTTGATTTCTCCAAGACGAATCCATGCTGTCCCGGGGCACCCCAACCTTTCCAGGTCCCCCCTAGTCTCTCCTTGACAATGCCCTCCATCACCTTGCCCACCACCGATGTCAGGCTGGCAGGCTTGTATTTTACTGCCACCTCCCTTGATCCTCCCTTGTGGATAGGCACTATATGTGCCATCTTCCAGTCCTGGGGCACCCACCCTGTCCTCAGAGAGATGATGGAGAGCTCCACCAGGGGTTTTGCCAGGATATCTGCCAGTTCCTTCAGCACTCTGGGATGTAATTTATCTGGCCCTGGTACTTTCTCCATCTTAAGGATGCCATGATTTCCACCTCCGCTACCTCGTCCCCCTACTTTGCCTTCCCCCCACCTGCCAGTGATGCCCCTCCTCTCCAGACCCGCTGATCGGTAAGGGTCCCCCCTCCTCAGTTTCACCATCTCCTCCCATGTATGATGCAGCCCCCCCCATTTTCCTTGGTGAAAACTGAGGCAAAGTACTTATTTAGTACCTCAGCCTGCTCCCCTGGGTCTTATGCCCATCCCTCCCCTGTTTTAATCCTACTAATCTGCCACTTCACCCTTTGTTTTTCCCCAATGTATCTAAAGAACCCCTTGTTCCCTGTCCTAATTTCCCTGACCAGGTTCTGCTCCTTCCTTGCCTTAGCCGCCCTCACCACCCTGGTGGCCCTTCTGGCTATCAGCTTGTACTCCCCTCGATCCCTTTCACTCATCAGTGCGACTTGGGTTTGGAAAAGAGCCCTGATCTTTGACAGGCCAGTGGGGAAAGGAAAATAAAGTTTCACAGAAGATGCTTTCCTTCTTCAGGGCTTGAGAGTTTCTGCCTTTAGTGCAATACTGCCACCAGGGTGACTAAGGGTGGCAGCAGGCAGGGCAGGTACTGCAGGGCAGTGAGTAATGGTGGGGTTTTGCATCAGCGTGCTCTCCCCGGAGCTTCAGGAATGCCTCTGTCATGAGTGACTCAGAAAAGAAATGAAGGAGAAATCCCTGAAACACAGCACGATGACACAGGGCACCAGGGGGCTCTAACCCAGGAACCGGCCACCCACTAAGGAATTGCTCCTCGAGAAGGGACAACATCATATAAGGCTCCATGCGTCAGCCTGGAGGCCCTGTCATATGGAATGGGTACCCATGGGCATAGCACAGGTAATTGCCAGAGAAGTTGAGGGTGGGAACAGAAGATCATCCAGGCAGATGAGGGCAGTACTGAAGCATGTAGGAGAATAAATGAAAACAAAATCAAATTATGTGTTAAAAGGGGGACATCTGGGTCATCGTCAGATGTGAGAGCTCTCCAGCAGAGTCTGGCAAAATGTAATCTAAATGGTGAGTTGCAAGAAGGGCATGGGGGAGTGAAGATCATTGCATGACAGTGCTGCCATAGCAGTGCCTGGCAAAATGAAATCAAAATGGTGGGCTGTTATGATGTAACCATATTGGTCTTTTTGGGGTGTGGCCCATAAGATAAAAGATCTAAGTTTACCCCCAATGTTTTACCCTCAATTTACAATATGTATTTATGTATTTGTGTGTGTATTTATTGATTTTTACATTTGTTGACTGGTATAACCACCCTGAGCCAGGTGTAACCCAGGGGAGGGGGATAGCACAGGGAGTGAAACAGAAAAAATAAATATAGTGACAGCAGGAGGTGCATGCGTAATACAGGAACAAAAAAACAATGCACAAGTAATGAGTTTCAGCAAAAGAAAAATAATTAGTTCATTAAATTATGATATATGTACATCTGTGAATCTTATTTCAGGTAAAGAGCTACGATACTTAAGAACTCTGGACCTCATGTTGGTCTCACACTCATTTGGTCCAAATATTGAAAACAGGCACTTATAGTTGCACAACAGCTCCTTTAAATGAGCAGATGTCAAGTAAACCCAAATTTCCAATAACTATTTCTGCTGGCCACTGAGATTTATTTTCTGGTATCTCAATGAAAGCACATGTTAGTTATAATGATGTTAACGCTGTTAATTTAGCCCTATTAAAATTATTGATGTCACCAAATTGTAACTGAACAGCTTGCCCAATGATTGATGAAAGGATCCCAAAAACATTTCCTATGTGTTGCTGTACTTTGTATGTGTATAGTGCGTGCACATTGCAATCATTACACTCAAATACTGCAAATACCTCAGAGACAGCCACAGTGTGAAGGGTTACAAGAGAGATGAAATCACCACACGGCTGGTTAAAGGAATCAATACATTCATTCATTGCTGCCTGAATGTTCTCATTACAGAGTCTTCTCTGAGGTTAAGATGGGGTGGGGCTGGCACTGTTATGAATTACCCCCTGCATCCAGTGTATGTTTGGGACAACACCAAACATCTTGCTGCACAGTGCACAGTCAGCTCAATCCAGGCTTTCTCCGAACAATAAGAAGAACACACAGCCACCATAGCATAGAAAAGAAACAGCTAATCAGCAGTCCATATATTCTCAATACTGTAACTTCAGTAGTGCTTATGACTCAAAGTTGGGAACATTAAATGCAAACAATGTTCCAGTGTCCATACTGTTTCCTTTTTGATATTACTAGAAATAAATGTGCACACACGTCAGAGTAGGCAGCAAATACAACTACAGGGATTTGTTTTGGTTAATGAACCCTGAAAAATAGAGTTCAGAGTTCTAAGGGGTTAAAGAGCAACTCTGCCTTTCAACATTTATTTTCATAAAGATGATGCTGCAGCAATTACAATTTATACACAACTACATTTTTCATTTTCAGTTGTCCTTCTCGAGGTTTATAATACACCTGGTTACCTATCTAAGAAATGTATTAAAAAGCCGTGGACTGGGCCCAACTCACCTCACAGGGTCTTTGTGTGTTACATAATAGTACTCACCATGTCAACAGGCTGTGATGCCGCAAACAGCAATTGTGTGATCAGTTAGTGAAAGCCAGATGTTTTCAGAAAGACACAGTGAAATACGTAGATATAAAGAATGGATAACATTTTGTATACACATTGCCATTCCTCTGCCCAAAGTGCTTTACCATAAAATGGCAACAAATAAACAACATTAAACAAATGCAGACATCAAACATTCACCATATGAATTTGGTCTGCATTTTAAATAGCATTAATCCTCAAAATGTAATCCAGTTTATAATCGAAATGACTGTCACCTGAAAAGGATATGTCAAAATGCCAGGTTTTTAATCAAGATTTAGGATGCAGTGTTGCTAGATCATAGGATGTCATTCCAGAGCCTCGGAGCAGCAATCGGAAGCTTGATCAGTGACCAGTTTTAGCCTTAATGGAGGGCATTTTAAAAGTCCCTGGATGTCAAGCCTAGGACTCTACATCCCCAAAGATCCTACTGGCAGGTTGCTAGTACCTCTTGAATGTAGAGGGGGCCCAATCTATTTAGTTATGTAGTTATTTATTTACAAATTCAGATACAACACCTTTGAGCCCAAATGGCAACAAAGTTTCCATATCAAACATGAGCACTACAAAGACAAGTACATACAGTTGAATTGCAATTGTTAGCAGTTGTCAGTGCAGTCAGTACAGCAAGCACCACTGAAGGAGAAAGGGTGACAAGGTGCCAGTGAGTAAAGTGCAGAGAAGATAGCAGCTAAAGGAGCATTGTCATAAGATGGGGTAGATCAGAACAGGTGGGTAGGGATCAATGGCAAACACAGGGATCAAGAGATGAGAGTCCATGTATGGTTTTAAAAAACCAGCAATTTCATTTTAAATGCAGCTCACTATTTCACTAGATGTCAATGTATCTCACATAGAGCAGGAGTAATTTGAAACACAGAAACATAGAATTTGATGGCAGATAAGGGCTGCTTGGCCATCCTAGTCTGCCCATTTCCCTACCTATTGAATAAATTGCAAATCCTAGTTAACTAACAGCCTACTTCCTCCTACCCCCCACTAGAATTGCCTTTTGTCTGTCCCATGTATTCTTGAACTCCCCCACTGTTTTTGACCCCACAGCCTCCTCAGGAAGGCCGTTCCATGCGTCCACCACCCTCTCTGTGAAAAAATACTTCCTCACATTGCCCTGGAGCCATTCCCCCTCTATCTTCAAATTGTGCCCTCTTGTTCTTGCATATCTCTTTTTTTAAAGGATGCTACCCTCTTGGACTTTGTTGATATGGTTACACTTTTGAGCTGTATTATCTGAGATATTCAGCAGATGAAAAGTTAAATCTAAAAAAAGAATACACAAACGTACACATGCTTGTAGCAAATCTAATAAAAGCTTTTTTTATTTCCGTAGAGAGACACTCCTTAAAAACAGCATTAACAATGTTTTACAAGTAAAATGAACTGTAGCCCTACTGTATATTCAAGGGTATGGTACAGATGCTTATGCTATCTTCTCTGTCTGTATGAAACCTTTTGACACAATGTGACACTCTTGTTTCCAAGTTCTGAAAGTACAGTGCATGCAGTTTTACATTAATAGCTAAAGGAACATATATAAGTCTGCAGTATAAAATACTAAAGTTGGACTTGACTCTGGATTACAGAGTGTGAATTTCCATCCTGAATCTACTTGTTGAGGGTCGTGGTTAAACGCTAGAATAACCTGGCAGAATACCAGGCTATCTATGAGTACGGAGGAGGGAAAGGCTATTTTTAGCAGAGGTTACCCTTATAGTCTCGGCACACTGCACTATCTTAAGCCTGTGAAGCTATAAATGGGAATAGTGGAGATTTCTGAGCTAATGCATTTACCAGTGTAGCATAGACCCACCATTACCAGTGGGTGTCACCATTTACCATCGCTGAACACACAGTAAGTTATTAACATACAGTAGGTGAGATACACACAGTTGGGCCAATGCACTGATGAGTTTATGCCCTCTGTTCAATGATACGCAATGCATAGGATTGGGTTATGTTCACCTTAATTGTCCTTTAGACATGAGCAGATGCACTAACACCACTCATGGTCTGCATTGCTGACCAGTGTCCTGACCATGCATTTAACCACACTGCTGCATAGCCAGTAGGAGCAGGGGGCAGGGAGTGTTCTTCTCATCAGTGGGATGGCAGAGTGTGGCACGCATGATGCTGTTTGCACTCTGTAAACCCAATGTCAGGGGGAATTTGTTATGCTAGCCAGAGAGCTGACATAACAGGTGCCCTCCACCGTGGCAGGCAGCAGGGGGGCTCATTAGTGCCCCACCATGCTTCCATAGACCCCATCTATCCTCCAGGCTTTAAAGGCCTAGGGTGAAGATTATGGCTGTAGGGCACAATGGAAATAACATAAATAAATGCAGCATTGCCTCTGGGAAATGGCAGTCCATACATAGAACACCATATGCCACGATCCTCTGCTCTCACATGATTGGATGCCCAGAATCTGGCTCAGGTCTGTTCCCTGTCTGGTCCCTCCTCTTGCACAGAGCTATGCAGCCAAGCATTGAGCCAGCTGTGCATAGTGAATCCTGGTCCCAGATGTCTATCTGGAGCTGGATGCCATTATGTTGCTCCCCTTCATGTCTTTTCTGCTATCTACCAATCCAAATAGTGTCTAGGGCCTAATTTGTGTAAACAATCTGGCCCTAAAACTGCTTCTGGGTAAACATAAGAGGTAGAGGTGATTTGGTCAGAATCAGTCCATTCCTATATTTAAAAGTGGACATCCATCCAAACTGGTAGTCTGTCTAGCAAATGGTCAATCTCTATCAAATTTTGTACACATTTTCATCCAGAAATTATGCAAATTGCAACTGTTGTTAATTGCACTACTTTTCATTTGAATTTTATCCTCCATCACACCTGGCTTGCTCCTATCTGAATAGCCCCCCACCGCCGAGGCATCTTTTTATTTTTTTTTATTTATTTATTGAGTTCTTGGATTACACCCATGAGTGGTTGCTCATTTATGGGTTCCACTTCAGTTACAAGGACAAAGGTACAGTACATCAAAACATTAATACATACGAACATATGAATGTGCCAGCAGAAACAGACCACCTAGTCTATCTATGTCTGCTCGAGTGTGCAGCCAGTACCCCTAGTTTGCAGCTGCCCAACCCCCCCTTTGTCATCACACTGCAGTCCCCACCCTCACTCTCCCCTGTTCCCTGTCCCATGCCCTTTTGAAGCTGTTCACAGATTTACATGATACAACCCATTCTGGTAGTGCATTCCATTTTGCTACCACCCTCTCTGTGAAATAGTGTCTCTTCATTTGCCTCCTAAATCTTCCCCCCTCTATTCCTAGCCCATACCCCCTGGTGTCCCTCCCCTCCTTAGCTTAAAGACCTTGTCTGCCCCATCCTTACTGATTCCCCTCAGATACTTGAATGTCTCTATCATGTCCCCCCAGTCTTTTCTATCCTCCAGGGTGTACATATTCAGAACTCCCAGCTTGCTCTCATAATCTCTCCCCTCCATTCCACATATCATCTTTATTGCCCTCCTCTGCACCCCTTCCAGTAGCCTGATATCACGCTTCAGGTATGGCTTCCAAAACTGCACACAATACTCCAAGTGTAGCCTTACCAGTGACCTTTAGAGGGGCAAGATCACCTCTCTGGACAAAACCCCCCTTGCTATGCACCCCAGCATTTTGTTCACTTTTGCAGTTGCTTTCCTGCACTGGGCAGTGTTGTTCATGGCTCCTGTTACCATTCTTCAGGTTTTTCTCCTCCTCAGTAATCCCCAGCTTAACCCCCCCAGCCAGTATTTTCTTCTTGGGTTCTTCACCCCAAAGTGCGCACCCTTACTCTTCTTTGCATTGAACCCCATTTGACACATCTCTGACCTCTCCTCTAGCTTGCTTTGGTCCCCCTGCAGCTGCTTCCATCATTCCCCTCCATCCACCAGTGCTCCCATTTTGGTGTTGTCTGCGAACAGACTTACCTTGCTCACCACCCCGTACACAATGTCTGATATGAAGAGATCAAAAATACTGGTCCCAGCACAGAGTCCTGTGGCACACCGCTCACCACCGGTTTCAGAGTTGAGAGCACCCCTCCCACCACTACCTGTTGCAGCCTCCCACTCAGCCAGCTTGTAATCCAGTTAATCGTTTTTGCCCCTACCCCTACACCAGTTAGCTTACCCCTAAGCTGCCCATGAGGCACTGAATTGAAGGCCTTGCTGAAGTCCAAGTAAAGAACATCCACCGCATGACCCTTATCTAGCTCACCTGTCACCCAGTCATAATATTGTATCGGGTTGGTTTGACAAGACTTCCCCAAAATGAACCCATGCTTCCTCACACCCTGGAGGCCATTGTCCTCCAGGTACAACACCAGTCTTTCCTTTAGCATCATTTCCATGAGTTTGCACACTATGAAGGTGAGACTTATTGGATGATAATTACCCAGTTCATCCCTTGGTCTGCTCTTGTGTAACAGCACTACATGTGCCATCCTCCAGTCCAGTGGCACACATCCTGACTCCAGTGAGGTGCTGTGCAGATCCACTAGTGGCTCCGCCAACACCTCTGCCATCTCCTTCAGCACCCTGGGGTGGATCTCATTCTGCCCTGGTGCCTTGTCTACCCTTAGTGCCCTCAGTCCCTCTAGGACTCTACCTCGCTCAATTCTTCCATCTGTCACCTCCTTTCCGCCCATCTCCACCCTCCCAGCCCATGGTGGTAGCAGTCCCTCCTTTTCTTCCATGAACACTGAGCAAAAGTATACATTCAGTGCTTCCGCCTGTGCCTCCCCCTTTTCCATCCACTTCCCATCCTGTTTTATACTCACTGTTGTCTCCTTGCACTTCCTTTTCTCATTGATGTATCTGAAAAAGTCTCTCCCCCCCGTTATTTCCCTGCACTAATCTTAGCTCCCTCTGAGCCATGGCTTCTCTCACTTTTCTGGTCACCTCCCTGGACCATCCTGTACACTCCTCCCTGTCCCCTTCCTTCCCTATCCTCCTATGGCTATGGTGCACCTCTCATTTTGCCGTCACCAACTCCACTACCTTGCTGTTCAACCAGCGTGGTTTCCTTGCTCTGCTCCTCTTACTCTGTGTCTTGGTGCAGGCTTCCATTGTCTCTGTAATCCCCCATTTAATAATATTCCATTTCTGCTCTGCATCCATCTCCTGCTTTCTGTCCTCCAGTTTCCTCTTTCAGTACTTCCCACATCATCCTAAAGTCTGCCCCCCTGAAGTTTACCACCCAGGTTACTGATTTCTCTGGCTCCCTGCACATTGTGATATTAAACCACACTGTTTGGTGATCACTGTCGGCTAGTGGGTCCTCCACCCTTATTTCCCTTACTGCCTCCCCATTCAACAAAACCAGATCTAAAGTGTTCTTTAGTCTAGTAGTTACACTGACCAACTGTGTCAGGAGTCCCTCCTGGATTGCGTCAAGGAGCACTTGCTCCCTAGCACTGGAGGTGACCAGAATGCTCCAGTCACCCCCCTGCAAGTTGAAATCCTCCAATGATGACCACCTTCCCTTTTCTATATTACTTTCTGATTTATCCCGCTAATTTCCTGTCAGGCTCCTCAGACTGAGATGGCAGCCTGTATACCACTCCAAACCTCAGTTTCCTACCCCTTGAGTCTAGGAGCTGCAGCCAGATTGCCTCTGTTCTCCTTTCTTCTCCCTCATCCCTTGTGCATTTGATCCCGTCCCTCACACAGAATGCCACCCCACCTCCTTACGGTGCTTTCTGTATAATTTGTACCCTGGGATTGCCAGATCCCAGTCCCAGTATTTGGTTGCCCACATTTCCATGACAGCTGCAATATCCACCCTCCACACTGCCAGGAGTGCTAATAGCTCAGCTGATTTGTTGCCTAAGCTTCTCACATTCATCGAGACCATCCTCCATCTTGCCCTTCCCTTCATTGCCCTCCATCTCCCCTTCTACTCTCTCCCTTTTTGGCCACCCTGAGTTCTTCCCTGCTAGTGTGGGGCATTGGCTGTGACTCAACTCTATCATATCCATGCCTACCATCTGTCCACTTGCCACCCCCCCATCTAGTTTAAACCCACCTTTGTTGCAATATACCTCTCCAGTCTTTGCTTTAATACCTCCTCCCCCCCGCTCAGGTGCAGCCTATCCCTTGCAAACAGATTGTTATTATCCCAGGTACTGCCCCAGCCACCCACATCCCCATACCCCATAGTTTGACACCATTCTACCAACCATGCATTCAACTCCCCAATCCTCTCCTTTCTCACTGTGCTTGCACAGGGTATTGGCAGCACCTCTGAGAAGGCCACAGACTCCCCAGTCTCCTCACACAACCTTCCCATTTCTTCAGACATCTCCCTTGTTACCTCCACCATTTTCCCCGCTAGGTCATTTGTCCCCATATGTACCACAATGTGCGGTTTCCTCCTACCCCTCCTTGCATACCTTAGGATTGCTTGTCCTGCCTTGTTTGCCTTTAATCCTGGCAAGGACTTCTCCCATATTTATTGATTTATTTATTTAAAATGTTTACTAGGAGGGCACACTGAGCAGGGTACTGCTCAATTCCAGGTGCATCCTTGGGGGAGAGGAAACCTAGAGGACAACAAATCCATCAATACAAAGAGTGTACAATAAAATTAGAACATGAACAATACAGAGGTATACAAAATTATAACATGAGCAATACAGAGACATACAAGGGCATGAGTTAACAGCATACAAATAAATTATTCCATAGCAACACATAAAGTACAATATCTGACTGTGCCTCTCCCCCTTGCTGCCCCATCTGATGCCTTTGAGTATGGAGTCCCCCAACACCAGTACACCCCCTTCTCTTTCCTTGTGCCCATCACTAAGGTTTCCATTCCCAGGACCACTCAAGGTGGTGCTTTTACCATTTGCCCCAGTGTCTTCCTCCCTGACCCTCTCAATTAAGACCCCTTCCCTTCTTCTGTTTGACTGCCAACCTCCCTCCTCACCTCTTCCAGTATTATCCCTCCCCCAGCCACTCCATGCTCAATCTCTCCACTAGTAATTCCCCTCGCTCCCTCTTCTTCATGAGTACTATCCCTTGTGCAATATCCTCCTGATCCTCTTCCCCATGTGTCGCTAGTACAGTAAACATGTTTTCTACCTTCTTTGAATTACTATGTGTTTTCTCCTCCCTCCTGCCTACTGCTGCTCCTCTTTTGCTAGACCCTACTAAATTCCACCCTTCATTAGCTGGCTTCCTGTCTTGTTTTCCCCCTTCCCCGATCCCTCCCTTGACACACTGTTCCTTCACTGTGGTGCCCCCAATACTCTCAGATGTCAACCCTTCTATGAACACAACCCTCCCCTCACACTCCCCAGCTCCCTGCCAAGCCACTGAACCTCTTCCTCGAGCCTCCTTAGCTTGCAGCATTTTGGGCACCCTCCCAGCCTCCACAGTATGTTCATCCACACTGCTGCCACTCAACCATTGCACCACACAATCCTACTCATGATTCACACTACCTATACAGGACAGTGAAATGCAGTCTCCCTATACTGATAGCAGTTGTTTATGTACACAATTATAAACCCACCAATAGCATTCCCAAGTCTCACAAACACATGCAGTCCAAAAATTAGATGTTTACCCTAGGTCATCCTTAGGTCCCTCCCCCCCAGCTTTAAGTGGAGCCATTGTGCCCCCCATTGAACTTAATTCAAAAAACACAGCCACAGAAACCTTTTAGCTAAATTCAAAAGACACAGCCACAGAAACCTTTAAGCTAAATTAAAGAAAAAACAATAGCAAAACTTACAAAAATCCTCTCCACACTAACTATCTCCACAGAATTTAAAGGCTTTGAGGGTGGACAAGTCTGGGCATGTCCTGTTCAATCCCTCCAGCCACAGAAACCTTTAAGCTAAATTCCACTTTAAATTAAAAAAAATATAAAACAATAGTAAAACTTGTAAAAGTCCTCTCCACACTCTCTCCACAGCAAGTAGAATTAACTAATCTGTCTCTCCTGCAGTTTATAAAACAATGGCAAATATTACAAAAATCCTCTCCACACCAACTCTCTCCACAGCAAGTAGAATTTACTAATCCTTCTCTTCTGCAGTTTGATGGCTCTGTCATATGTTTTGGACAGGGTAACAGTAAGATACAGTAATAGAGTAGTACATTTTTAGACAGAGTTCCTATAATGAACACACCAAATTTAGGATCATAGGCAGCAAGTAATTTGCCTGAGTCAAAATGAGGGCACCCTACTGGGTTGCATGAGAAGAGGTGATAGTAGGAGGGTAGTGGTAAGGGTGCTAGAGAGTGGTAGGGAGTGGGGGGAGTAAACAGAATGGGTGGGGTAGAGGTGGCAAAAGTTGTGAGGTAGGGTGGTGACCTGAAGTGTTAAGGATAGGTCACATCAGACGAGTAGGTTAGATGTGAGATAAGAGTGCTATGGTGCCCCTGAGGCACAGGAGAAGTGTTAGTGGAGACAGCCACAGCTGCTGGTTGAGATAAGGTGCTGTCATAGTTTGTATTTGAAAACACCAATAGTTGCAGCACCGGAAATGTCAGGTGGTAAGACATCGGTCCAGTGAGGAGCACGGTAACAGGATGTGCATTGAGCCAAGGCAGTGCAGAGTCCAGGAATTTTGTAGATCTGGGTGATGGAGTTCCTTGTGAAACAGGAGCTTAAGAGCATGGTTAGGAGTTTCTGGACCCTGCCAGTAGTAGATTGAGACAACATTTCTTGGCAAGGAGGCAAGATTGGTATCTTATTCTTTCTTTTAGTTGGAGCCAACCGGCCTGTAAATAGAGGTCACAGGTGTGCATGAGTCTTGCAGCACATGTGAGAAGGCAACATACCTTATTAAGTGTGATGGAAATGCTTTGTAGAGTGGTGTCGGTTGCCGATCCATAGATAGCCAATCCATAATCGACAAGGGAGACTATTGTGCTGTTGATGGCCAGATTCAATGCCTCATAGGTTAAGCAATGCTTGTGGTGGTAAAGAATCCCTAATCTTGTACTGATGCCTTTGCAGTGTTATCAACGTGTTGGACAAAAGACAAAGCAGAGTCTATTGTGATACCCAGGCATCTGAAAAACTGGACGTGCTCCAGGGTGTCACCGCTTTCATTTCTGATCACAAGGGGTAATGCTTTGAACTTATTCTGGGTGCTGGAGTGCAACATTGCCTTTGGTTTTTACAGTTCATGATTAGTCTATGCTCCTTAATCCATTTCTCTGCAGATGAGAATCCCCTTTGGAGTTCTGCTGTTAGTTGTTCCAGATGGGGGTTCTGATGAAGATAACCACATTGTGTGTGCAAAGGAGCATCTGGTTCAGACAGGAGACCAGCAATTAGTTTAGGAAAAGACTAAATAGCAGGGGCCTCAGAATTTACCCCTGTGTGACCCTGGTGTGGACAGGTCTGCTAACAGAGGTGATGTCTCCTTGCCTGACCTTTTGAAATCGGTTGTGAAGGTAGCTGTTGAACCATGAAACAGTTTCTGGAGAGAGCCCAATAGCAGACGACTGATCCAGAAGAAGTTCATGGTTCACCGTATCAAAAGCTTTTGATAGGTCAATAAATGTTGCTCCTACCAGAAAGCCTTGGTCTAGGAAGTGGTGGATGTAACCTGTGAATTCCAGTAATGCTGTGATGGTACTGTGACCTGGTCAAAAGCCATGTTGTCAAGGAGAGAAGAGTTGGTGCTGGTTCAGATACTCGACAAACTGAACTGCTACTATCCACTCTAGAGCTTTGGAGGAAGGGTATGGAGATAGGTCTGTAGTTGTTGTGTAGAGTCCAATCACCTCCTTTTTGCACGGGGGTTACTGATGCCAATTTTCATCACAGGGGGAACTGGAGTGGCAGAGGGAGAGGTTGATAATCTTAGTGAGAGGGCCAAGGACTTCCTCCAGTACCATGCTGAAGAAAATTTAAGGTCCAGGGTATCTCCGCTGTGTCTTGATTTTTTCCAGAGCTTGCACGAGGTACTTTTTCTTGCTTCAGATTCAGAGATTACCTTGAAATGGAAGAGTGGTCTGTTGGAGGGTGGTTGTTGGACTGTGTTAGGGTCAGCTGGGATTAAGGGATTAACATAGTCTGCTGGTAGTACACAGCTAAGGTTCATGAATGCACCATTAAGTGCATTAGCAATTCACTGTTGGTCCAAGGATAGTGCGCCATCAACCATGAGCATTGATGGGATATTTTGGGGTTCTTTGCCGGTTATGTTGTTGAGAGTATTCCAGAATGACTTGCTGTTGTTCCAGGAACTGGAGAGGGTTTCCTTGTAGAATGCATTTTTTGCATGTCTGATGGCTTTTGTGCACTTATTTCGGGCTTGTTTGTACTTTTGGATGTTAGTGGTGGTACCATGCGCTCTCACAATCTGCCAGAGGAGATCTCTGGCATTGAGCTGATCCAGTGTGTCCTGTGTGATCCAGAGATTGCAATGCCCTTTTATTTTCCTTATCTTTACTGGGGCATGCTTGTCACAGACGGTGTTGAATGTGTTTATGAAGTGGTCAGGGGCCGTGTCTATGTTATTGGCCTCATTGAGGTCAGTCCAGTTGATGCTCTGAAGCTCCACTTTTAGCAATGCAAGGTTACCTTTTAGTAGAGCATAGTTTGTAATCATTCTGGGAGGTGGCTTGCAGTAGTTTTAGGACCAAGTACATGTGACAGGGGAGTGGTCACTCAGTGTACCAGGGAGAACAGCAGTATTGGTGATGTGGGCAGGTTGACTGGTGAGAACCCTGTCCAGAAGGGTGCTGGTTGCAGTTTTGTAGTTAACTCTGGTTGCTGTCTTGACCATTTGAGATAAGTGGACCACAGATAAGGCATTCTTGTTTGAAGCAGCAGAGGAGGAGAGTCAGTTGATATTGAAATCTCCCAGCATCACGATTTCTGTGTTTAGGCTCAGGGTGCCCACATGATTCATCAGGTCACTGGTGCCAGCCATGGCTAGTTTAGGCAAGACATAAACAGAAAGAGCTGTCAGTGTCCTGTTATGGGGTCCCTGCTGAAGTTTTACGGTTAGAACTTGGAGGTTGTTGGCACTGGTGGGTGCAGGAAGTATGTAATCTTGAAGGGGATCCCTAATGTGTAGGACACAGCCCCCACCTCTTTTTGAGATCCGGTCCTGTCTGAACAGGGTGTGACAGGCGGTGTGATAGCAGAGTCCGGTACCTTGGGGGAGAGCCAAGACTCTACTATAGAGAGTACTTCTGGGTTATGCCAAGTGACCCATACTTTCAAGATGTCTATCTTTGGGAGTAAACTGCAGATATTTTTGGAGGCAAGAGTGAGTCCTGCTGTGTTATGGGCCTGGGTTTGGGTACACACCTCCTGAGAGCAGGAGAAGGAGCAGCACCAGGTAGGTGAGATGGTTTAATAAGAGTTTCTTATTCTGACCCTTTTTTCTCTTGCTGGGTACTGGGTCACACACCTTCCCCAGGTACTTACCTCAGCCTCTTTCCTGCATGGCTTACACCCCCAATGATGGGACACATCACCCTCCAGAATTCCAGATCCAGTGAAGGAGTATGCCTGGTTGGGGGTACAAAGCACGAGAGGGGCTAAGCATAGCCCTGCAAGTGTGGGTCCTGCGAAGGGCTGAGGGTTATTCTGCACAGTGTGTTTTATGGCGTGGGTCCTGCGAGGGGTTGAACATCACCCTGCACAGTGTGGCTTTTGGTATGGGGCAGGCGAGAGGCTGAACATCACCCTGCACAGTCTGGTTCATGATCTGGGGCCTGAGAGGGGCTGAGCATCAGTCTGCACAGTAGTTTTTTTGGTGTGGAGCCTGCGAGGGGCTGAACATCACACTGCACAGCCTGGTTGCTGGTGAAAGGCCAGCGAAGGACTGAATGTCACTCTGCACATTGTGGTTTCTGGTGTGGGGCCTGTGAAGGGCTGAGCATTGTCCTGCACAGCTTGGTTGGTGGTGAACGGCCTGTGGGGGGCTGAAAGTCACCCTGCACAGTGTGATTTTTGGTGTGCGCTTGCAAGGGCAGAACATCACCCTACACAGTGTGTTTTTTGGTGTGGGGCCTGTGAGGGGCTGAATGTCACCTTGAACAGTGTGGTTTTTGGTGTGGGGCCTGTGAGGGGCTGAACATCACCCTGCACAACCAGGTCGGTGGTTTGGGGGCCTGTGAAGGGCTGAACTTCACTGAACTTCAATCTGCACAGCCTGACTGGTGGTATGGTGCCTATCAGGGGCTGAATGTCTCTTTGCACAGTCTGATTGGGGTGTGGGACCGTCGAGCGGCTGAACATCACTCTACACAGCCTGGTTGGTGGTGTGATGTCTGTGAGGGGCTTAATGTCTCTCTGCACAGCCTGGTTGGTGGTGTGGTGCCTGTGAGGGGCTGAAAGCCTCTCTGTAAAGCCTGATTGGTGGTGTGGTATCTGTAAGGGTCTGAACGTTTCTCTGCACAGAATAGTTGGTGGTGTGATGTCTGCAAGGGGCTGAATGTCTCTCTGCACAGTCTCATTGGTTGTGTGGTACCTGTGAGGGGGCTGAACATCACCTTGCACAGCCTGGTTAGAGGTGTAGGACTGGGGAGGGGCTGAATGTATTCTTGCACAGCCTGGCTGGGGATATGGGGCCTGTGAGTATTGAACATCGCTCTTCACAGCCTCATTGGTGGTTTGGGGTCTGCGAGGGGCTTAACGTTGCCCTGTGCAGCCAGTTTCTTTTCCTCCAAATTTTTCCCATTAGCTCAGGCAGCATGAAAACATGCATGGGGGGCCTTCTACAGCTGTATTCAGTGTGCCCCTGCTGGGAGAGCATGTTCCCTGATCCACCAGCAGGAGATGCTACAGCATAAGAGTGTGCAGCCTCATCCCCACCATCTGGGGTACACTGCCATCAGTTGTGTTACCTCCAAGCTTGGCTGCCAATTCATTGGCTCCTCGGTTCACTGCCAAACCTGAGTTGTTACCATTGAAGTATAAAAGTGCTTCCTTTGGATCAACAGGAGGCCAACTCAATTTGGATTATTTTTGGACAGAACTTGTCACACATCAAGACTTTGTGTTGCAAATGAATGGACCTTTTGTAAACAGGACAGGTGGATGCAGACATAATTGCATTAACAGTGACACAGATGAAGCAACAGCAGCAGCAGCAGTAGCAGCACACAAGTGGACTGCCCTGATGCTGCTGCTGCAGTGGCATAGAATTGCATGGACTCAGATGCAGCCTCAGCAGAAGCAAATAACTTCATGAACACAGCCACAGCAACACACAACTACACAGGCCAAGACCCAGCAGCAGCACCACACAATTGCATGGACACAGACGTAGGTGCAGTGCAGAAATGGCACACAATTGCATGGACACAGAAACATACATATGAACATACTGTATGAAACACCAGCAGAAATGTGCCTCACGGTCTATTGAGTCTGCTCGATTGTGCAGCTAGCCCCTCAATTGGCAGCTGCCCACCCTCCCCTCCTCTCCCCACTTCAAACTTACTCTCCCCACTCACTTTGTTCCAACACCTCTTAAAACCACCCACCGTCCTACTGGATACCACCTCTACGGGCAGAGTATTGCACTTGTCTTCCACTAGTTCTGTGAAAAAATGCCTCCTGATTTCCCTCCTGAATCTTCCCTTCTCCAGTCTCAGCTGATGCCCTCTCATAACCCTACCTCTTCTAATCTTGAAAATCCCTTCTGTATTAGTCTTGTTTATCCACTTTATGTTTTTAAAGGTTTCAATCATATGAAATATTTAAAGAGTTCAATGATATCCCCCCTATCCCTCCTCACTTTCAGGGCATACATGTTCAGCTTACTCAGTCTCTCATCCCAGGACCTGCCCTCCAATCTCTGGATCATCTTAGTCGCCCTACGCTGTACCCCCTCCAGCCGTCTGATGTCCTTCAGAATGGGTGCCAGTACCGTACACAGTACTCCAGTTGTGGCCTGATCAGTGACCTGTACAGGGGAAGGATCACCTCCCTATTTCTGGAGGAGATTCACCTTGCTATACACCCCAGCATCTTGTTGGCTTTAGCTGCTGCCTTCCTGCACTGAGCTGAGTTGTTCATACTCTCTGATATAAGAACCCCTAGATCCTTTTTCTCCTCTGTGCTTCCCAACTGTATCACTCCCAGCTGATAGTTCCTCCCCTGGTTCCTAGCTCCGAAATGCAGTACCTTGCACTTTTTGTCACTGAACCCCAATTGCCATGTTTCTGACCACTCCTGCAGTTTGTTCAGATAGTCCTGCAGCCCCCTGCACTCTTTGATGTTGTCTACCACAGCTTCCATCTTCATATCATCTGCATACAGACTGATCTCCATGAGCTTTCCTACAATCGATGTGAGGGTCACTGGCCTGTAGTTGCCTGGTTCATCCTTTGGGTCACTTTTGTGAATGGACTCCACATGGGCCATCCTCCAGTCTTGTGGTATGCATTCTGTGTCCAGGGAGGTATTGAACATGTCTTCCAGTGGTCCCGCCAGGATCTCCACTAGTTCCTTAGGTACCCTAGGGTGAATGCTGTCCGGTCTAGGTGCCTTTTCCACCATCAGTGCCCTTAATCCTTCCAGAACCCTGTCCTCTGTAATCCCTATATCAGTGACCCCCTCCCACTCATCCCCTTCCCTGAGGTATCTGCACACCTTTCTCCTTTGTGAATACAAAGCTGAAGTATTCATTTAGTGCCTCCACCTGATCCTCTCCCTTCTCCACCCACCCTTCCATCCTTCCTGATCCTCACAGGCTGGTCCTTGCTTTTCCTTCTCTCTCTCTGATGAATCTGTAGAAGTCCTTTTCTCTGTCCTTAATACCCTGTGCCAGTTTCAGCTTTCTAGAAGCCTTGGCCACTCTGACTAGCCTGGTCACCTCTCTGGACTTCTTCATATACGCATCCTTGTCATCTTCTCCTTCCAATTTTTTGAGTTTCTTGAATGCTTTTCTCTTGGTTCTCACACCTTCCATGACTTCTTGAGTCAACTAGTTGGGCTTCTTTGCCCTTCCCTTCTTACTTTGTGTCCTAGCACATGATTCAGTGGCCTCTGCCAACCCTTTCTTAATAATATCCCATTTTTGGCTCACATCCATGCATGGTTAAATTCCCGCCAGATGCTTTCTCTTAATTTCCCCCATCCTTTTAAAGTCCACCCCCTTAAATTCAATCACCTCGGTGCCCATACTGCCTGCTTACCTCCCCGTACTGAGCATGAACCACACTGAGTGGTGGTTGCTCCCTGCCAGACGGTTCTCTACCCAGAGATGCCTTAAAGCCTCCCCGTTTGATAGTAAAAGGTTGAGAGTCTTTTCCAACCTAGTTGACTCATGGATCAACTGCACCAGGAAGCTGTCCTGAAATGCATCTAATATGACCTGCTCCTTTGCACTTGCAGTGGTTGGGGTGCTCCAATCCACCCCAGGCAGGTTGCAGTCCCCCACTACCAATGTGTTCCCTTCCTGCAAAACCCTTCTAATTTGCTCAGCTAATTCCCTGTCCAGGTCATCCACTTGAGCTGGTGGGCTGTACACTTCCCCCATCCTCAGTATCCTACTTTTCAAGTTCTGAAACAGGATCCATAGGGCCTCTGTCCTTCCCTCCTCTCTTTCCTCCTTTGTACACCTTATCCCCTCCTGTACATAAATTGCTACTCCCCCTTTCCCCTTGGCCCTATCCTTTCTGAATATTCTATACCCTGGGATCATCATATGCCAATCCTGGTACTGGGTGGCCACATTTCCATGATGTCCATGATGTTCACCCTCCCTACTGACGAGAGTCTGTAACTCAGCTGATTTGTTACCTGGGCTTCTTGCATTCAATGAGACCACCCTCCAACCTGCTTCTCTCCCTACCCCTACCTGATTTTCTCCCCTCTTAATCTCCTCCTCATGCCAATCCACTGATTACCTCCCCACTAGCTTAGGGGGTGAGCTTGTTTGGCACTCCTCTTTGGGATTCCTGCCTACTGGCTGTCTACTTGTCACCCCCCACCTAGTTTAAATCCACCTCTGTTGCTATGTACCCTTCTATCTCCTTCTTTGATACCCCCTTCCCCTCCCCACTCAGGTGTATCTTGTCCCCTGCACAGAGATCATTATTATCCCAGGTTCTGCCCCAACCCCCCACTAACCCATACCCCTTGGCTCAGCACCATTCCCCCAGCCAAGAGTTGAACTCCCCATTTCTACCTTTCCTCACAGTACTCGTGCGGGGTACTGGGAACACCTCTGAGAAGGCCACCAACTCCCCCATCTCTCTGCAAAACCTACCCAGTTACTCATACCTTTCCCTGACTATCTCCACTGTCTCCACTGCCCGCTCATTTGTACCCATGTGCACCATGAGGTGCAGTTTCTCCCTACCCCTCCTTGTGCACTTAAGAATTGACTGCCCAGCCCTGCCCCCTGTTAACCCAGGCATGGACTGCACCCATATGCGACTACGTCTTTCCTCCTTACTGCCCCACATGATCCATTTTAGTATGGAATCCCCAGCACTAATACACCCCACTCCTTGTTCCTCATCCCCACCCCACCCTCTTACCTAGCTACATATCCCTAGAATCAGCCACCTTGTTAGCACTACCCTTCTCCACTTCAGCTCCCCCCTTTACATCCCTCTCCTATCCCCCTTCCCCTCATTGCTCTCCCATTATCATACCCGTCCCTCCCATCCACCCTTGTTTCCGCCCGTTTGCTATGTCCAACGTGTGCTACCAGCACTGCTCCTTCCCCTATAACCCTGCACTTGTCTGCCCTTCCAGCTGTACCCCTACCCCCTTTTCCCCTGCCACACTCCCCCAGACTGCTGTCTCTAGTGCTTACCCTTCCCTTCCCCTCTCCTGACCCCTCCTGATAATCATGCACCACCTCATCCTCACCTAGTGTTGCTAGCACTGCAAATCTATTGCCTGCCCCCTCTGCAGTGGTGTGTGTTGCTTCCTTCCTCCTGACTTGAGCCTTCCCTCCAATGCTTGACCTCCCTGTTTATATAGTTCCCGCACCTCCTTCCCATCCCTTCCCATGAACCTCTATTCCTCCCATGCTACATATTCATGTTGCTCCCTAGAATAGACCCTCCTGCACCAGGTTCCCCCCCTTCCCTCCATCCTCTCCAGTGCTCTAACAAGCCTCAGCACTTCTTCCTCCAGACTCCTTGGCATGTGACAGATTGAACGCCCCCCGAGCTGCCACAATATATTCATCCAGACCCACCTCCCCACATCCATTGTAGCCCACTATTCTACTCATGTTGGTCCTCCCAGCGTTCTGCTGCCCCCTGAACCATCCACTGTTGCACAGTCCCCTCCCACCTCCATTATTCCTCCTCCACCCCTAGTGTTTCCTTCCCTAGCACTCTCCATTTGCCTCTTCCACCATCTCCCTAACCCACATTATTCCCCCAATGGTTAAAGCTACCCCTTGCCTTCCTCTGTTTCCTTAGTCTTCAAGTGTACCCCTACCTCCTCTTCGGTGGGCCACCCTTTTGTTTTGTAATTTCCTTACTATAGAGATTCAATCCTAGTAACCCCCTTCCCTAATTGCCCCATGCCTCCCTTCAACACTCCCCACAGTTTCTGCAAGCTAGCCAGCTGACAGTACAAATCACATTAGTTGCTTATGCCTACCCTACATACGTAGCCCATGCAAATGCTAACAGTTACACTTATCGTGATTATACCACTCTTTCAATGTACATCCAACAACAGTACCTTTAAATGCCGTGGTTGCAGTTGCAGTCATATATCCCCAGCTATAGATGAAGCTTCACTCATATGCCGACTTCCAGCTCCTGAAGCTCCACTTGCTCCTATTGGTTCCTTCCCCTCCAAACCCTCCCTTGACCCCCACCCTATTGCTTCAGACCTACTGGGGGGAGTCCAGTAAGGCCCTTTATTAAGGAGGTGGTATGGTGCAAGTGGGTGGGAGAAAAAAATAAAGCTCCTCTTGGACTTTTGTCCTTGCAGCTGGTTTTGGCTTTATAGACTGGCCACAAGTTTTGACACAGTGCAGTGCAGAACATGGCACACAGTTGCATGGACACAGACACAGGTGCAGTGCAGAAATGGTATACAATTACATGGACACAGACACAGGTGCAGTACAGAAATGTATTTACTTATTTACTCATTTATTGAATAGTTTTACCGGGAAAGGCACACTGAACAATACAAAGTTGCTTGTCTCATGGAGAGTCCTGGGGGAAGGGGGACATGGGAGTACAGTAATCAAAAGCACATTTCCAAGCAGTATTATAGAATAGTACATATACAATAATCAACAACACATTTCCAAAGGTAATATAGAACAGGGAAGCAACAGAGTGAAAAAAAAAACAATACATCAGTTAGTAGCATTAGATAAACATTGGGCTTTGATGAGAGAGGAGCAAATTAACTGCACTGCAGACTAATAGATATAATAGGGAGGAGAAGTGCCTGATTTGATGAGACACACAACAGCACAGACACATACACAGGTGCAGTGCAGAAATGGCACACAATAGCATGGACACAGACACAGGTGCAGTGCAGAACTGGTACACAGTTCATGGACACAGACACATGTGCAGTACAGAAATGGCACACAATTGCATAAACATAAACACAGGTGCAGTGCAGCAGTGGCACAAAATTGCATGGACATAAATACAGGTGCAGTGCATAAATTGCACACAATTACATGGACACAGACACAGGTGCAGTGCAGAAATGGCACAAAATTGCATGGACACAGACACAGGTGCAGTGCAGACATGTATTTACTTATTTACTTATTTATTGAAAAGTTTCACCAGGAAAGGCACACTGAATATAAAATTTCTTGTCTCATGGAGCGTTCAGAGGGAAGGGGAACATGGGAGTACAGTAATCAAAAGCACATTTCCATGCAGTATTATAGAATAGTATATATACAATTATCAACAACACATTTCCAAAGGTAATATAGAACAGAGAAGCAACAGAATGAAAAAAAACAATTCATCAGTTAGTAGCATTAGATAAACATAGGGATTTGATGCAAGAGGAGCAAATTAAAAGCACTGCAGACAAATACATACAATGGGAGGAGGAGAAGTGCCTGATTTGATAGGGCACACAATAGCACAGACACAGACACAGGTGCAGTGCAGAAATGGCAAACAATTGCATGGACGTGAGACACAGGTGCAGTACAGAAATGGCACACAATTGCATAGACACAGACCCAGGTGCAGTGCAGAAATGGCACACAGTTGCATGAACACAGACACAGGTGCAGTGCAGAAATGACACACAATTGCATGGACAGAGACACAGGTGCATTGTGGAAAATGCACATAATTGCATGGACACAGACACAGGTGCAGTGCAGAAATGGCACACAATAGTATGGACACAGACACAGGTGCAGTGCAGAACTGGTACACAGTTCATGGACACAGACACATGTGCAGTACAGAAATGGCACACAATTGCATAAACATAAACACAGGTGCAGTGCAGCAGTGGCACAAAATTGCGTGGACATAAATACAGGTGCAGTGCATAAATTGCACACAATTACATGGACACAGACACAGGTGCGGTGCAGAAATGGCACAAAATTGCATGGACACAGACACAGGTGCAGTGCAGACATGTATTTACTTATTTATTTATTTATTGAAAAGTTTCACCAGGAAAGGCACACTGAATATAAAATTTCTTGTCTCATGGAGCGTTCAGAGGGAAGGGAAACATGGGAGTACAGTAATCAAAAGCACATTTCCATGCAGTATTATAGAATAGTATATATACAATTATCAACAACACATTTCCAAAGGTAATATAGAACAGAGAAGCAACAGAATGAAAAAAAACAATTCATCAGTTAGTAGCATTAGATAAACATAGGGATTTGATGCAAGAGGAGCAAATTAAAAGCACTGCAGACAAATACATACAATGGGGAGGAGGAGAAGTGCCTGATTTGATGAGGCACACAATAGCACAGACACAGACACAGGTGCAGTGCAGAAATGGCAAACAATTGCATGGACGCAGACACAGGTGCAGTACAGAAATGGCTCACAATTGCATAGACACAGACCCAGGTGCAGTGCAGAAATGGCACACAGTTGTATGAACACAGACACAGGTGCAGTGCAGAAATGACACACAATTGCATGGACAGAGACACAGGTGCATTGTGGAAAATGCACACAATTGCATGGACACAGACACAGGTGCAGTGCAGAAATGGCACACAATTGCATGGACAATGAGGCAGCATTCACAGCAGCAGAATACAATGGTATGGACACAGACTCAGCAGCAGTCACAGTAGCAGCACATAGTTACATAGAAACATAGAATTTGTCAGCAGAAAAGGACTGGTAGGCCCATCCAGTTTGCCCTATTTTTCCCTGCCTATTCTGACACCTTGAACCCTATTTGGTGTCCCTCCTGTCTTCCCTGCTTCCCTCCCTCCTTCCCTCCCTCCATTCCTCTACTTACTATAACTGTGTGCCTATCCTGTGCATGCTTGAAGCTTCCCACAGTCTTTGCCTCCTCCACCTCTTCGGGCAGGCTGCTCCAGGTGTCTACCATCCTTTCTGTGAAGAATATTTCCACACATTCCTATTAAACTTCCCTCCCAGCTTCATTGTATGCCACTGTCTTCTTGTGCCTTTCCTCCTCTGAATGAGATTCCTCACATGCACCTTGTTCACCCTTGTAGGGTACTCACAGATCTCAATCAAGTCCCCTCTCACTCTCCTCTCCTCTCCTCCATGGAGTGCATGCTGAGATCCCTTCAGCCTCTCCTCATATGGTTTTCCCATGCAACTCCCATACCATTTTGGTAGCCCTCCTCTGGAACACTTTCACCCTGTCTATCTACTTGTGGTGGTGTGGCATCCAAAACTAGACAAAGTACTCCAGGTGGGGTCTCACTAGTGAGTGATACAGTGACAACATCACCTTACATCTCCTGCTAGAAATCCCCCTTCCTCTGCACCCCAGGATCCCACTAGCCTTGCTTACTGTCTTGTCTCACTACTCCATCACCTTGAGATCATCCAAAATGATTACCTCAAGGTCCCCTTTCTTTCTTGGTGACTGTAAGTATCTTCCCCATCTTATACATAGCTCCCGGGCTCCTCCCCCGGTGCACGACTTAGCACTTTTTAGCATTGAGACCCAGCTGCCACAACTTGGACTAATCCTCTACAGTAGCTTCCCCTGATCCTATTGTATTCTTTCAACCCCTTCCTGAGTGTCCACCCTGTTGCAGATTTTTATGTAATTTACAAAGTGGCACACCTTAACCTTCCATTCCTCAGCACTGTCACTTACGAAGCCATTGAAGAAGACCAGTCCCGCTACTGAGCCCTGTAGTATCCCACTGGGCACTCACCCATCTCCCGAGTATCTGTCATTTGCCACGACCCTCTGCCTCCTATCCTTCAAGCAGTTTGATACAGAACTTACCATTTTTTCCCCAATCTCTAGGCTGCTTAGTTTCTTCAATAAGCCTCCTGTGTGGCACAGTGTCAAAGGTTTTACTGAAGTTCAGCTAGGCCACATCATCTGCCCTCCCACGGTCCACCACCCTAGTTACCCAGTCAAAGAACTCTATAAGATCTGCTTGGCATGACCTCCCCCTCTGAAACCTTGCTACCAGTGGTCCTGCAGCACATCTGCCTCCAAGTATCCCATCAGCTTCTCCTTCAGCAAGGTCCTCACCACTGATGTGAGACTGACTAGCCTATAATTGCTTTCCTCTTCCTGCTGCTGCTTTTGAGAAGAAGGATCACATCAGCCCTCCTCCAGTTCTCTGTAATGTCCATCTCCAATGAAGTGCTGTATAGTGTTGCCAGAGGGGCAGCTAGCACAGTTCTTAG
Source organism: Neoceratodus forsteri (assembly GCA_016271365.2). Classification (NCBI taxonomy): domain Eukaryota; kingdom Metazoa; phylum Chordata; order Ceratodontiformes; family Ceratodontidae; genus Neoceratodus; species Neoceratodus forsteri. The sequence continues at coordinate 35,911,211 of CM028129.1, forward strand.
TTATTTTAGTACCCTTGGGTGAATCTTATCAGGTCTCATGCTTTGCTTTCCTTTAGGGCTTCCAATCCCCGTCAGACTCTCTACTCAGAAAATGGACTTGTGTTCACTCCCCCTACCCCCACTCCTTGCTGATACTTACAAGGCACAGAAGCAGCAGCCACAGCAGAAAAATACAACTGCATGGACACAGACACTGTAGCAGCAGTAGCAGTAGTAGCAGCAGCAGCAGCTGAACACAGTTGCATGAACACAGAAACAGGAGAACCCAGTTGCATGGACACACATGCAGAAATATCAGTACACAATTGCACAGACACCAAAGCAGCAGCAGCAGCAGCAGCAGCAGCAGCACATAACTGCAGGGACACAGACGCAGCAGCCATAGCAGCAGAGCACAACTGTATGAACATAGAAGCAGCAGAAGAACACAATTGCATGAGCACAAGTGCAGAAGCAGAACACAATTGCATGGATATAAAAGCAGCAGCAGCAGCAACAGCAACACACAATTGCATGGATACATATGCAGCAGCCACAACAGAAGAAAATAAGTGCATGGACACAGATATAGCTGCAGGACACAACTCCATGGCAAAAGAAGTAGTAGCAGCAACATACAATTAAGTACACAGAAGCAGTAGCAGCAGCAACAACAGTAACACACAATGGCATGGACACATGCAGTAGCAGTAGCACACACATGCAGAAACCCACATATAGCAGCAGCAGGACACAACTGCATGATCACAGAAGTAATAGCAGCAATGCACAGTTATAAGGACATAAAGCAGTAGCAACAACAAGAGCAGTAACAGAGTCCTAGAATTATAAGGGGTTCGGTCTGTGACTAAGGAAGTTACATTAGAGGGGTGAAGCCAGTTTGTGTACCACATCTCACCCCCCCCCACACTCCAAAAGTAATTCACAATTGCATGGACACATATGCAGTAGCAGCAGCACACAAATACATGGACACAGATACAGCAGTAGCAGCAACAGACAGTTTCGTGTACACAGGCATCAGCAGCACACATTTCCACTGACACTGACACAACAGTAGCAGCAGCACACAAAGAATGGACAGAGATACAGCAAAACAACAGACAATTTCATGGACACAAACATCAGTAGCACACATTTCCATTGACACTGACACAGTAGCAGCAGCACACAATTGAATAGACATACAGTAGATGCAGCTGCAGCCACAGCAGCAGCACACAATTACATAAGGCATAGATGCAGCTGCAGCTGCAGCAGCAGGACACAATCGCATGGACACAGACATCAGCAGCACACATTTCCATGGACCCTGACCAAGTAGCAGATGTAGCAACAGCACACAATTGCATGGATAGAGATGGAGCCGCAGCTGCAGCAGCAGCACACAATTGCATGAACAGAGATGCAGCCATAGCTGCAGCAGCCACACAAAATTGAATGGACACAGATACAGCAGCAGCAGGATACAATTACATAGACACAGACAGAGCAGTAGCAGCAGCAGCACAACTGCATTAACACAGATGCATCAGATGCAGGACACAATTACATGGACACAGACAGAGCAGTAGCAGCAGCAGCAGCAGCACAACTGCATTAACACAGATGCAGCAGCCACAGCAGCAGAACACTATGGCATGGACACCAGCTTAGCAGCAGCAGCAGTAGCACACAGTTGCACAGACACAGTCACAACAGCACACAATTGTATAGGCACACATGAAGCAGCACACAAGTGCATGGACATAGAAGCAGTACAGTAGCAGCAGTAGCAGCAGCACAAAATGGGGCCTGTGTTCACCTTTTTGAAAACTCAGCTCATGGTGGATAAGTTGAAAACAGTCCAGTTTCTTAGACTAGCTGTCTTTTCATGGATTAAGCAGAATATTAAATACTGTTAGTAGGTATAAACAGTTATTACCTCTAATAAACCATATACCCTTGCCACATTAATGAACTCTTTCTAAAAAGCAGACTGGATTTCCTAGGGAGGCAGGCTATGTCCTTTTTGTGAACATTTTGAGCTGCAGTGCCTAGCACAGATGACTGCTTCTGTAGATCAGTATTCATCCTTACATTTTCCTGTGTTGTACCAGAAATTGAATAATAGTGGAGACAGGGACTGGCTAGGACTATGAAATGGGATGCAGAACTCTGTAACTGATGCTCTTGGCACTGGACTGTGGCACCGACATCAGACACACAATGTCAAAAACATGACAACTTGTTTAATTTGGTTTGCACCCCTCCAAAAAAAAAGAAAAAAACAGAATCACCGCATTTGAGGTAGTGGTATGATTTCTGCATCGCAATGTCACTGCTTGTTTGTTATGCAGTCGTTTCACTTGTATGATCCTGCCCTCTGAAATAACCTTCAGATGGAGCTTGTATTCTATGCCTCCTTCAGCACCTTCAAGTCTCACCTCTGAACCCATCTCTTGTCAGTGGATTCTCATCACCGTCTTCTGTCTTTTTATCCATTCACATAAAGATATCTCTGCATGGGAATTGTTTGCAGATTTATTTTGTTCTTACTGACTTCTTTTCATTTCATTTATCCTGATGTAATGCATTTTATGAAGCATGCAATAAAATACATTATATAAACTAAAATTGCATAGCACTGTATTACTGTTCTAGGAATCATACTAGGAATGTAGAAGCTGAAAAGGCCGTTAGCCCCTAGGTAGCTTAACATGAATCACAAGGCAACATCTCCAGGTATACTCATAAGGTGGTTATCCAGTCTTTTTTTTTTATTCTATTTTTGTTTTACTGAATGTGACAATATCAAGTAATTTATTCCAGGGTTCCACAACTCTTTGCGTGAAGAACATTTTTCTTTTGGTGGTTTTATTGATTTATTAGACAGAGTGATGTGAACATGGGTAATACAAGTTATGCATCAGACGTGGCAATGATTCAGCTGACGGAGCATCAGGAAGGCCTTGGGGTAAAATTCTGGAAGGATCTGGGGTTGCTAAAAATAAGGGGTGTTTTATCTTTCAGTCTCAGCCAGACCCAGAAGGTCAGGCAGTGGTCACTGAAGGAGTGAGGCAGGGTGCCAGATGCAATACTGCAGTGCGGGGTAAGAGGACACAACCTAGTCTGGGATGGAATAGTTTTGGGTCCTAGAATTATAAGGGGTTCAGTCGGTGACTAAGGAGGTTACATTAGAGGGGTGAAGCCAGTTTGAGTACCACATCTCTCTCATCCCACACTCCAAAAGTAATTCACCACAGGTCGGGGCTATCAGGCTTAGAAGGGTTTTAGTAAAGCTACAGGAACTAGTATTTAAGAGTTAGAGTAAGGGGGCATGACAAGTGCTGCAGTTTCTGACTGAGACATCAGATGACAAGCACTGGGTGGGGGGAGTGGCTTCAAATTAAAGAAAAAGTGCAATGGAGTTGGGCACTGTGAAGAACAGCAAATCGCCTATTATGTGGTGTTGCATAAATTTTGTGGTGGTCCCAATACAGAGGCAAATTACTCATCTGTGGAATTGTAGAATTCCAGGTGTCCAACGTGAGTTATTTTACCAATAAATACAAGGTGCCAAACTTCCACATGAGACAGTAATGTCTCCAGGTCTGTGGTATTTTATAGATGACAGTGATATAAAGGTTGTTCTTTTGAAAACTGGAGTTCCTTGTTCCTACTCCCCAGATAAACAGGGATGTGCCTCTCCTGCTAATGTGCAAGATGCCTCATATTTTATGTGTTTTTAATTTACATTCACTAGGAAAAAAATACATTTGAGCACAGGTGCTCTTTCACAAAGGTTCTGTGCTAGAGGTCTATATACCGATGATTACTGAACATGTAATGTTTGTTGTGTTGTTGAAAAGTTGAATAAAAACAATTAACAAAAAGAAAGTATGCATTTAGAGACAGTACAAATAATATAATTTATAATTTAAACAGAGTAGATATAGTCTATCATAAGTTAGCGAGGTTTCTTTTGAATGCCCCACAAAGAACACATAGAATAGAGTTATGTAATAGATAACCCACTCTTAGGTGTGTGGTCGTGCTCTGATATACACACGCCTTGGTATGTGATGTACGCACGAGGCCGCAGGCCAAGTGTGTCAACCACCCAAGGTGTGCATACATCAGAGCGTGACCGCACAACATAGAGTGAGTTATCTAGCTTATAAAATGGCAAAACTGTTTTTTAGGGGGTAAAAGTGCAGGTGTGCAGTCACGCTTTAATATATGCATGGTCATGTGATGGGATCCAACAAATCAGCAGACATAATTTTTCCTACCCATTTTATAAATATAAATCTTCAGTGGCTAAATCTTAAGGAAAGATGATCACTACATGCACTTCAGTTTATGGCAAAATGTGTATTAGGGAAGGCCCCAGAGTACATACTGCGTGATCTGATTACTAGGCCTATAAAAAAAGGTCTGAGATCAGCAATAGGCCTGAAATTCAGCTTACCAAATTATAAAACACTTATGGGTAGAGCCCTTTTTTTTTTTATAGGGGGCCAATGTCCTGGAATTGCTTACCATTGGAATTACGTTTAAAACAAGGTGCAGTCAGAAAGGGAGAAATAAAAGAAAGTTTATTAAAGAGGCAATGGAACGTACTCTGCTGGAACTGAAGTAATATAATTCCAAGAAAAATTGACTAAAGGACATGTGGGTGTAAGAATGTAAGTGTATGTGCTAGGGTGCAATAGAATTTTTGTATTTAAATTGTATAAGCTGTTTGTGGGTATGTGCTTCCTATTTATTACAGAATTTGTATTGTTCTTTTTAAAAAATTGTATTTTATTTTTATGTTTTTTTTTTTTTGTATATTTGCACATTTGTACAACAGGACCTCACTGAAAATTAGCTTGTCTCAGTTGGGCTATCCAATTCATTCATCTTTGTATGTAATGAATACAAATGTTACTACTACTACCACTAATTTATCAATAGGAGACAAGTGCAGCACAGTTTACATTAAGTCAGAGGTACAGAGGTCAACACAAAGGTGCAGTAACAACTATGAGTCTGTTGCATAGTTTAACAGTAAGCACATCATTGCATAGGCTTGGGAACTAAGGTCAACCAGTTGGGTACAGGAGTAGGTAGCTGCTCTGTAAGATATGCCTGAACTCTCGTACTTCCTGGACCACAGTCTGGAAGGAACACAGATGAACATTAACAAGAGGCAGACCAATGAACATAATCTATTACATGTGGTGGATTTGTGTTGTTTGACCTGCATACTGCTTAAAATATTTTAATCCAGTGCCTGAAGCTGAGGCTTGTCAGGATGAGGTCACCAGCACAAGGAGGGCAGTTGGCGGATGTAAAGCCAGACCAGTTGGCACCACTAAAGGTCCCGAGGACCACTTGGCTGCAGCCAGCTAATAGGGCAGCTTTAGACTGGTAGTTTAAAATTTGGGAGTTGTAGTTCTTTGGCCTCAGTTGAGAAGGAACGCTGCTGAGTGTTCACGGGATGCAGACCAAAGAACACAATCAGCTAATTGTGGAGCATTTGCATCTTATAACATGCATAGTGTTTCAAATGATTTAATACTATGCCTGGGGTTGGGGCTCAGGAAGATGGAGGTCACTAGCAGAGGGAGGGCTGTAGGTGGTTGTAAAGCCTTACCAGTTAACACCATTACTGGTCCCCGAGGATCACATGGCTCCAGCCAGCCAAAAGCACGTCTGTAGCATTTCCCAGAGTTACAAGTGACCCCTCACGTGAGTGATTCGAAGCATGAGTGCAATAAAGCAGGAGTGTGCCATCTGTCCACGTGGTGTCTGGGGAAATTGGTGGGACATCTCTAGGGAGAACCACAGACTGAAGGCCTCACTGGTCACCAGAGGGTAGATAACTACAAAGTAAGGGCAGTAAATCACTGTCAGGTGTTGCTAAAGGTTTGCAGCTGTTCCCTATCTAGGGTCATCTTGTAAGTATATAACAGATTAGGGGATTGCTAATGAGGGTAGCTGTCATCTGTCTGGGATCAACCCACAAGGGCACTACAGACAGGGGAGTGCAGCTGGACCCTATCTAAGGTTAGTTCATATTGTGTTGAGGACTAGGAAATCAGTAAAGCTGCAGCTGGTCCCTATCTAGGGTCAGCTTACATTTGTACTGGGGTTCAAGGAAGCAGTAAAGTGTGGGAGCATCTAGGGCTAGCCTAGGCCAGCAGGGAATTATGACTTTTGCAATCATCCCCTTCAGGATTATATATAGAACTTCCTATCTGGAAGAAGTGGGCCAGGGGTCGGGAGGATGTGGGGGAATAGGAACATGTACAGGCATCAGGATAGTGGGAAGAGGGTGGTGTGTTGCAATGGTTGTGGGGCAGTAGTGTTCTTGGGAATGATGTGGGTAACAGGTGGCTGTCCAGTGTGCAGGAACTTGGAGCATCTTAGGGCAGAAGTAAGGCAGCTAAGACAGGAGCTGGGGAGGCTAGCATGGAGTGTAGGAGAAGCAGGACAGGGGGAGAAAGGTGCATCAGTGATGCCCTTGGGAGAGAGGTCTGCAGGCAGGGGAGGGGTGTCAAAGGGGTCACCCAAATTCCATGGGTACCACAACCTTGGGGGACCGGGAGCCCAGGGAGGGGGAATGACAAGTGGTGTGGTGAAGGTGGGACCACAAGTGGTGCAGCAGAAGTGGGGGTATTCAAAGGGGTGCCTCTAAAGAATAAATTTCACCCATTATCTGGAAGTGAGGTAGGGGGAATAGGTGTTGGGGGGAGAGAGATCATGTATGGGCAACTGGATTGGGGGAGAAGAACAAAAGAAGGGGTAGGATAATACAAAGTAATCATGGTAGGCAGGGAAGAGTGAGAACAGGAAGAGTGGAGTTGGAGTTGGGGAGGAGGGGTAAGGTGACAGAGGAGGGAGGATGGAGAGGGTCGATGTGGTTGGCAAGAATGGAAAGATCATGCGGTGGGAAGGCTGACAAAAGTCCGAGTAGGGGCTATGGGGCTTTCAGTCATGCAGGGGGTTGGGGAGAATAAGGGTGGTGTGGTGCCTATGATGGACTGGGAGTAGATAGGTGGAAGAGAATATTGTAAGGTAGTCAGAGAAGGAAAAGAGAGAGTCAAGAATGGGGAAGGGTGGCAATCCTGAGGGATTCCATAGTTAAGGGTATTCACTTGGGAAAGAAGGGCACCCAAATATGGGGAGGAAAGTGGTTTGCATGTCAGGGATAAAGGTGGAGTGGGTGCACTGCAATATTGAGGTGATGGTAAGGGGAGTTGGGGGACCACACATACTTACACACCTAGGTACCAACAACCTAGCTGGTGAGGAGGAGGGGTTGTTCAGGAAAGTCTCAACATGGTAGAAAGACCTGCAGACAGGTAGCCAGATCACATGCATTCTCAGACTTGCTGACAGTTCTGAGAGTCAGCACAGTCAAGAAGAAAAGGATAGAGGAGTTCTATGACTTGCTGAGGGAGTCATGCAAGGAGGAAGGGTATAACTGTGCTGGGGCTGGGGGGGAGATGTGGTAAAAAAAAAAACACTTTCTGCCCCAGACAAACTGCACCTCAGTAGAGGGAATTGAGAGTCATCAGGGACATGCTGGGGAATATATAGACCAAAAACTCAAATTAAACTACTGGTGGTGGCAGCAAGTGGGTCTACAGGCCCCAAGTCTCAACGAAGATGAGATCAGCAGACTCCCCCTATACCAGTAGAGGGACACTTGAGGATAGAGCTGTAGGGGCACAAGAGGGTTAGTAGTGGGGGACAGAGCATACAGGCAAAGGGGAGTAATGAGAAAAGCAGGCAGGTGGAAAGGGAAGGAGGCTCAGACTCTAGGTGGGAAGTAGTCCCGGCACACAGAACGTATTGGAAACAAGATGAATGACCTGCATGTTTTTTGGAGGAGAAGGGAGTGGACATCATGGCAGTCATGGAGATATGGACCACACATAAAATTACTGGGACCTCTTGATCCCCTGGTTTAAATTAGGAGGGAGAGGGAGGTATGAAAAGGGGGAGGGTGGCAGTTTACATTAGGGATGGTATTACTTCTACAAGGAAGGAGTCAGAGGAGGGAAGGGTGGATGCAATGTGGATTCAATTATTGTTGAATACAGAGAGGAAGGTGACATTGGGGGTGGTTTACAGACCACCCAACCAGGAGGAGTAAATGGACAGGTAACTGATCAGAAATAGACTGCTGCAGGGAAAGGGGGGGTGGTATTAGTGGGAAACTTTAACCTGCCCAAGATGCATTAGAGGGTACTGGCCATGACTTGCGCCAGGAGCCAGGTAATCCTAGATGCACTGCAAAGTGGATTCCTGATGGGGGGAATCTCAGAACCCACGAGGGAGGGAGGGGTAATCCTTGATGAAACTGGCATCCCGGGTAAGGATCAGCAATGAGTGAAGGGGCGGCTGCTATCTTCAGGGAAGGGAAGTAACTGCAACACAAAGTGTTTTAATTTTTACCTGTTTACATTGGTGTTTGTTCTAGGGGACTGTGTGTAGAGACGGGTAATTTTTCTTTGGTTGCCAGGTTGTTTTTGTAGGAACAGGTGGCAGAAACGTAGCTCCCGCCACCACCCCTCACACTCACCCTGTGCTCACCCTACCTTTATAAGTACCTGAGTCATACAACTTCCTGCATTTTCTAAGGAAACCTGAGTCTATACAACTCTGCCACTTTCTAAGGGGGTACTTAGAGTCATACAACTCTTGCATTTTCTCGGGGACACAGCCCACTCCTCTACATAACACTACTACCAGAGAGTAGGGCAGAACCTCTTACAGGCAGGAGCAGATGCCAGGAAGGACACAGTTCGAAGTGAAAGAAGTTTTTTTTTTTCTTTTGGTGTGGGGGGGCAAAATAAGTTTCAGCTGCTGTAATGCTAGGAATATTTAAAAAAAGTAAATGTATAGTGCTGCTGTGAAGTGTTGGGGAAGGATTGTGTGGGGTGGGGTGGAGGGAGGAGCTGAGTGAGGGAAACTGAGGGAGGGCCTGCAAGGGAAGAGGGGGTCAATTGGCTGCAACAGTCAGTAGAGAAGCTGTAGGCAGTATATAATTCCCAGGGGGCCACGCGACCCCTCGTGTGAGTGACCCTGATGAGTGAGTGCCATGACTCAGGAGTGTAGCATTTTGAGTATTGTCTGCAGGGTGTCAGCAGGGAGGACAGCAGCCAGCAGGCCACACTGGGGAGGGAAGAGTAGGACACAGGGGAGATGAGTCTCTAAAGGCAGAGCAGACCAGGTACAGCGCAGAAATATACCATATGGCAGGGAGCCCAAGGCTGATTGGGGGGTCCTTGGGACAGGGCCAGTAAGCAGGCATGGGGAGGGAGGGAGGAGGGTGTTTGTGGGCAGTCAGGAGTAATGAGTGGTAAGTTGTAATAGATGAGGGGCAGCCATTTTTTTGGGGAGTGCATGGAGGGCAGGGGCAGTTGATACAACTTAGGGAGGAGCTTGGATATCTGAGAAGAGAGATGAGTAGCTGGGGGGGGCAGAGGTGGGGTGAAAACCAAGGAAATGAGGACCTGAAAAGACAGTTACCTGAGGCTGCTGCAGGCAAAAGAAAGGATAGACAAGGTGGGGGAATAAGAGGGCAGTCAATCAGAAGCAGCTGGGAGCAGGCACCAACATCTGGTGAGTAGACAAGTACCAGGGGAAGATAAGAACAGGGGCAAGGCAGGAGTATAAGTCACAGAGAGAGGACGATGGAGTAGCTCAGAGAAGGGAGAATGACAATAGGAACAAATTCTCCAGTTTGGCTAGCCTAGAGGAGCAGGAAGGGGTGGGGAGGGAAACTGAAGAGAAGGGAAGGGTGGAGGACTCTATGAAGAGTAAGGGTAACAACCATGAGGTGGAAGGCAAAAGAAGTAACCCAGGTGGCAGCAGATGAAATGGAGGGCAGAAGGAAGGTGGCAAAGCAGCAGGTATGAGAGGTGGGAGGGAGGGGAAGGTAGAGAACAGACAAAGGGGCACAGTAGGCAGATCTGGAAAGGACAGCACGGGGGGGAGGGGGAAGCAAGGAAGGGGAAGAAAGCAGGTCAGTGGGGACATGGAGCCAGTGGCAAGGGAGGTGTTAGGGAGGGGGTTGGAAGGAAGGAACAGGAAGGAGGGAGTTAAAGCAGAAGAGGAAAGTTATGAGGGTGGAATCAGATAGTCTGGGCAAAAATGTTACAGGGGAAAGGATGGGGCAAAGAACAGGGGATATACTGTACATGGTTCAGGGAATGCACAGGAGTACAGAGGCAGCGGGGAAGGAGGGGATCAAGCAAGGGGCAGAGGATTAGTAGGCAGCAGGAAGATAAAAAGGAGAAAGGAGGGAAGGTCATCATTTTGGGGGACTCGATACTTAAGGGTGCAAGATGGGTGGGCACCAGGAAAAGCAGCATTTGAGTGGAGTACATGCCAGGCATGACAGCAGGTAGAGTGGGTCAGCATATTAGTAGATGTGAGAGGAAGGTAGGGGAAAAAAAATGACACATTGTGGTACACCTTGGCACAAATGACCTGTCGGGGACAAGGATAGAAGAGGTGCAGGACAGCTTCAAGGAGCTAGGGAAACTAAGCAGTATGAAAGGAAGGTCAGTAGCTTTCTCAGAAATCCTACCAGTGCACAGAGCAAGTACAGCCAGGAAGCAGAGATTCACTGAATTCAATAGATGGTTGAAGGAATGCAATGGGTCCACGGGGTATCGATTGGGGGGGGGGGCAAGTGGGAAAACACAGACCTGTATGCAGAGGATAGGCTGCACTTTAGTAAGGAGGGCTCACAGGTACTGAAGCATAAGTTGGGGGGTTTTATCAAATAACTTTATAATTTAAACTAGGTTAGGGGGGCCAAAAGGGTGAGAATTCACCAGTAGAGGGGTCCCTTGGATCTCCCCCCACAACAAGTCAGGAGCCAAATTCAAATAGGAGGGGGGAAATGGAGGAGAGACTAAAGGCACAGAGTGCACTAGATCAAACTGAGTGTGGTATCATTGAATGCTAGAAGGCCAGGAAACAAGATGGCAGAGTTGCAGGCATTGATGGTGGAAGGGGAGGTGGGAGCTGCCATCACCGAGACATAGGAAACATAATACCATGACAGGGACCTAGCCATCCCAGGTTTTTAAGCTATACCAGAGGAATAGGGAAAAGGGGAAAGGGAGTGGGGTGGCCATCTACATTAGAGAAGGGATAAGGTGTAATAGGGAGGAGGAGGTGGAAGGTAGGGCAGAGCCCATATAGAAACATAGAAGTTGATGGCAGATAAGGACCACAAGGCCCATCCAGTCTGCCCATTTCTTTTTCTACCTTATGAATGTGCCAATGGCCTTTGGTCTGACAATGGCCTATCTATTCATACTCATCTGTATTGCTTCCTTATGCCTATCCCATGCCTGTTTGAAGCCCTGCACTGTATTCATAGCCACCACTTCCTGAGGTAGGCCGTTCTATGCATACACCACCCTTTTTGTGAAAAAGAACATCCTCACATTACCCCTTAATTGGCATCTCTCTAATCTCCTGCTGTGTCTTCTTGTCCTGCTATTTTTCTTATATTGAAACATGTTAGACTCTTTCACCTTGTTAATTCCCTTAAGGTGTTTGAATGTTTCAATCATATCACCTCTCTCCCTCCTTTGCTCTAGGATATATATATTGAGCTCCATTAATCTGTCTTCATATGTTTTCTGATGCACTCCCTGCAACATTTTGGTTGCCCTTCTCTGGACTGCCTCAATTTGGTTAATGTCCTTGAGAAGGTGTGGCCTCCAGTACTGCACGCAGTACTCCAGATGGGGCCCAAACAGTGTCTTGTAAAGAGGGATTATTACCTCCCTCTTCCTACTTGTGATACCCCTACTAATATGCCCCAACATCTCTCTAGCCTTACCTACTGCTTTAGTGGTCTGCTAGGATGATTTCAGGTCATCAGTGATGATGACGCATAAGTCTCTTTCTTCCCTTGTGACTGCCCGCAACTCCCCTTCCAGCCTATAGGTGACTTCAGGGTTTCTCTTTCCTATGTGCATGATCATGCACTTCTTTGCTTTAAACCCCAGTTGCCACTCTTCCGACCATTTTGCTAGTTTCTCCAGATCTCTTCACTTTCTGCCCACCCCAACTGGATTATCTACTTTGTTGCAGATCTTGGTGTCACCTGTAAACAGACAAACCTTAAGCTCCAGTCCATCTGCAATGTCACTGATGAAGATATTGAAGAGGACTGGCCCCAGGACTGATCCCTGAGGTACCCCACTTGTGACTTGCATCTCTTCTGACTGTATAACATTTACCACCACTCTCTGTTTTCTGCCCGTCAACCTGTTTGCCACCCAGTTGACCGTCTGACCCACCCCAAGCCTACCCAGCTTATTAATCAATCTTCTATGTGGAACAGTATCGAAAGCTTTGCTGAAGTCAAGGTAGGCAACATGAACTGTTCCCCCTTGGTCCACCACTCTGGTTACCCAGTCACAGAAATCTATGAGATTAGTTTGACAGCACCTTCCTTTTGTAAACCCATGCTGTCTTGGATCCTGTGCTCCTATGGATTCCAGGTGTTGCACTATCCTTTCCTTAAGGAGTGTCTCCATAATCTTGCCCACTACTGAGGTAAGACTGACTGGTCTGTAGTTCCCTGCCTCCTCCCTGCTACCACTCTTGTGGAGCGGGATCACATGAGCCCTTCTCCAGTCTTCTGGGACCTCTCCTGTGCTCAGAGACTCACTAAACAGTTCTGATAATGGCTCTGCTAGTTTCACCCTTAGCTCCTTTAGTAATCTGGGATGTATGCCATCAGGTCCCATTGCCTTGTCCACCCTGAGCTTATCGAGCTCCTGTAGGACCTTTTCTTTTGTGAAGGGACTAGTGCACACCTCTCTCCCCCCTGTGTCCATGGTGCTGAGCTGTGTGCCCTGCCCTACCTTCTCCTCAGTAAATACTGAGCAGAAGTATCTATTTAGGATAGATGCTTTTACATGGTCCTCCTCCTCCTCACACGCCCCCTTATTCCCTTTGATCTTAGCAATACCCCCTCTGGACTTTCTCCTTTCACTAATGTATCTATAGAAAGTCTTGTCACCTTCTTTTACTGTTCATGCTAGCATTTCCTTGGTTTGGGCCTTTGCCTGCCTTACTGCCTTCCCTGCTTCCCTTAGGGAAGTTTGGTATGCCTCCCTATCTTCATCCTGCTGTGTTCCCTTGTATTTCCTGAATGCCATCCTTTTGGCTATGACCTTTTCTGCTACTGTGTTTGAGAACCAAAGTGGTTTCCTTCTTCTTTTGCACTTCATTTTCTCACTAACACAATGGGATGTTGCTTCAAGTATTGCATCTTTAATGCTTGCCCACTTTGCCTGTACTCCCTCACCTGTATTTATTTTTGCCAGGGCTAGCTTAACTCTGTTGGCCATTTTATCAAAGTCAGCTCCTCTGAAGTCCCATATTTTTGCCTTGGAATGGGATGATTTTGTTCTAGTGGCCAAATTGAACAATACCATGTGATGGTCACTGGCACCCAGGTGACCTTCTACCTGGAGATCTGTGATCTTTCCTTGTTAGTCAGTACTAGATCTAGGATAGACCTGTCTCTTGTGGGTTGTTGTACCAGATGTTTGAGGCCCTCCCCCTGCAGGGAATCCACCATGTGTCTAGTTCTGGCAGATGTCCCTGCTGGTATTGACCAATCTGTATCTGGCATGTTGAAGTCTCCCATTATCAGAACCTCACCTTTAGCTGTCATGTTTTGTATATCTTCCAACAGTAACGTGTCTATGTCCTCCCCCTGCTTTGGAGGCCTGTACACAACCCCAGTTCTTATGGCTGTCCCATTTCCTGTTTCCAGGGTGACCCACAATTCTTTTGGCTCCTTATGTGTATTCTGAATTTCTCTAGCTTTGATATTTTCATTGACATAAAGGGCAACTTCACCCCCCCCCCCTTTTTGCACCTCGGTCTCTTCTGAACAATACATAGCCAGGTACTGAAGTCTCCCAAGTGTGGTTACTAGTAAACCATGTCTTGCTAATGGTTACTATGTCCAGTTTAGCCTCTGTCATTATTGCCTGCAGGTTTGGGATCTTGTTTCCCAGACTGCGAGAATTTGTGTACATGACTTTCCATTGGCCAGATTTTGGTGTGTTAGCTGTTGGGTGAGGTATGGCTTTTTCTCTGTGTGTCGTATGGGAAGTCAGACCTTTTTCTTTACCTGGTGATGCAAATGAACTACAAACATGCTGAACTCCTGTTTGACCACTAGCTGAGGGAGGAGGGGTGTTCTTTCCATTTGATGTATGGGCTGCTGTGCCCCTCTCCCCATTTGCTAGTTTAAATATTCTGCAAAGACGTCAAACTTCTACTCCAATGCACTGACTCCCTCCTTAGTCAGATGCAGTCCATCAAATTTAAAGAACTTCCGCTCCCAAAACTGTTGCCAGTTCCCTACAGATTTGTGTCCTTTTTCCTGGCATAAGCCCTTGAGCCACATGTTTAGCTCCCCTATCTCCCCTTCTCTGACCTTACGTCCATCTGTCCCCCTCTCCCAGACTGGCAAGATCTCAGAGAAGGAGATGCCAGATGAAATGGATGATAGTTTGTCACCCAGCCTGGTCAGGTGTTCCTTGGTCTCCACAACTGACTGGCTGGTGAGATCATTAGTCTCTATATGTACCAGAACATCAATGTTTTCTCCTGCTTCCTGAACAATTTTAGCAATGCAGTGTCTCTCCACGCTGATGTACCTGGGAGACATCTGACCATTACCCCTGGCTGGAGATACATATCAACTCCCCAAATCATGGAGTATCCTATGAGCAGTAGTTTTTTTGATTTCCTCTTTGCTTTTTTTTGTTTTGGTTCCTGTTTTAGGTGCAACTTTACAATCCGAAGGGGTTTTCAAGGTTAGACTGGGGTCAGTTTATAGGCCTCTGACACAGAATGAGGATATTGATAGGGAGCTGGGGGAGCAGTTACAGAGTCTTAGCAGAAAGTAGTAGTAGTAAGTAGTAGTAAAAAATGTTATTCATTATAAATAATGAATTGGTTACATGACTGAGTCGAAACTCAGTTCCAGTGAGATCCTTTAAAATAACATACATATCAATAAAGTTCTAACAAATATAACTAAGAACAAACATATTACAATACAAACATTCAATACTGAATAAATAAAAACTAACATATTACAACAAATCCTTAACATCTTGACTAAACAACAATAAAATACATGCAGGGGAAAAAAAGAAGACAATACTACAATATTGTACACACTCTTACTTAACCACCCATCAAGTATACTTTATTGACTTTATTTTTTAAGATAACTTTAACTTCCTTAAACTAAACCAGTTCTTAATCTGTCTAGTCCTTCTTTTACCATCATAAATTCTAATCTCAACTGGTAATATATTCCATGGGGTTGAGCCTTGATGAAAAATAATTCCTCTTCCTATTTTCATATTATATTTAGGTGGCAAGTATTCTATTCCTCTTGCTGCTCGGAGGTTACATTTTATCTTTCTTACTTGCAGACCATCTTTTATGTATCCTGGGACTTTATCAGAGAAACATTTTTCCATGTACAATAGCACATGCAAAGACCTTCTATCTTCTTAAAGGGAGCACTGTAGTGGTGGCGGACTTTAATCTATCAAGGGTGGATTGGAGCATCCCGGCTACCCCATGTGCCAGGAAGTAAACCCTCTTTGAAGCCTTCCAGGACAGCTTCCTGACACAGAAGGTAGCATAGCCAACCAGAGAGGGGTGCATCCTGGACCTGGTGCTGGGGCGGGGGGAGCAAATCAGGGATGCTGGGGCGGGGGATCCCCTGGTGGGAAGTGACCACTGTGCATTGTGCTTCTCAATCAATCTAGGTAAGGAGGTAACCACTACAAGGGCTAAGGTCCTGGATTCCAAAAGGGCAGCTTTTGGCAGAATGGGTAGTTTAATGGAAGGGCACATAGCTAGCATCTGCCTAAACATGGACACAGGGCAAAAATGGGCAGACATCAAGTGGGACCTGACTGAGGCCACTAGCACTTGTGTCAAGAGCCAGAGCAAGAAATTCTGGACCAAGAAGCCAAGCTGGATGAACAAGGAGGTAGGGGAGAGGGTGAGGGAAAAGAGAGCTGCCTTTGAAAGCTAGAAGAGATCCAACAGGGAAGAGGACAGGGAGGAATATGTGATAAAATCTAGGGAAGTAAGTAGAACTGTAGGGGCAGCAAAGGTGTCGAGAAAACTGAGGCTGGCCCAGGAGATCAAAGAAGGTGAAAGGGATTTTTTCAGGTAGATAAGGGAGAAGAGAAAGAGTACGGATCAGATTGTTAGGATCAAGAATGGCAGTGGGTGGGCAGAAGAGGGGGCAGAGCAGACAGAAATACTCAACAAGTACAGTACTTCTGTTCAGTGTTCACCAAAGAGTGGGATGGGCCCATAACAAAGGGGAAGGCCAGGGTGGGGTGGGGGAGATCACTGATGGGGAAATCACAGAGGGAAGGATGTTGGAGGGCCTTAAGTCCCTGAGGGTTGATAAGGTGCCTGGGATGTACGGAATTCATCCTGGAGTACTGGCAGTAGTTGGTAACCTGGAGAACTACAGAGTGGTCAGTCTGACCTCAATCATGTGCAGACTCATGGAGACCATACTTATGGGAAGGTTAGTAGAGTATCTGGAAAAGCATGGCCTCCAGGATGAGCAACAATACCTGTTTATGGAAGGCACATTGTGTCAAATCTGACTTACTTCTTTGACTGGGTCACTCAAACAGTGGACATTGTCCAAGGGGTGGACATCCTTCACTGGGACATCAGCAAGGCCTGTGACTCTGCATCCCACAAGGGGTTGATCAGGAAGTTTACATTTCTCAGGGTTGTTGAGAAGTTGACTGGGTGGGTGGAAAACTGGCTGAGGGGCAGGACACAAAGTGTGGTGGTGGGAGATGAGCTATCCAGCACCAGAGAGGTCAACAGTGGGGTCCCACAGGGCTCAGTACTTGGAGAGGTGCTTCTCAATGTCTTCATTTATGATATTGGGAATGGCATTTAGGGCAAAATTTGCCTAGTCATGAATGACACCAAGCTCTATGGGATGGTGAGCCCAGCAGATGTGGAACAAGTCCTAAGGGAAGAGCTGGAAAAGCTAGAGAGGTGATCTGGGATTTGGCAACTTAACTTCAATATAAAGAAATGCAATGTTGTGCACATTGGAGCCCAGAATCCAACCACTGAGTTCAGCCTGGGAGGGATCAGGGTATCTGCATCCGAGGAGGAGAAGAACCCATGGGGTATGATCACTAGTAACCTGAAGTGCTACACGCAGCATAGGAAAGCAGCAGCAGAGCCAATAAAATGTTGGGCTGCATTGCCAAGGGGGAGCACTTGTAGGTGGGAGGAGATAATATTGCCCTTTCACAGGTTATTGGTTACACCACACCTGGAGTACATCATACAGTACTGGTGCCCACCATACCTTAAAAAGGACATAAACATGCTTAAGACAGTCAAAAGGAGGACAGCTAAGATGATCTTGGGCCAACAGGGTAGGATGTATGAGGAGAGTTTGGAGGCCCTGATCATGTACTCCCAGGAAGAGAGAGAGAGAGAGAGAGAGAGAGAGAGGATGTGATTAAGACTTTCAAGTATTTGAAAGGAATGAATAGGTTAAGCAAGGAGGATCTCCTCATGTTCAGTGTGGGAAATGAAACAAGTGGACACAGTCTCAAGTTGGAGGGGAGGTTTAGTAAAGTGGCTAGGAGGCAGTTCTTCACAAAGAGGGCGGTGGTGGGTTGGATGGGTTTCCTGAGGAGGTTGTATCACTGAAAACACTAGGCAGCTTCAACACAGGCTGGGACAGAGTTAAGGGGAAACTAAGAGTTAAGGGGGGCAGGCAGAGGGAAAGGGCATATTTTTTTTGGGGGGGGCGGGGTCAGTAGCTGATGCTAAAGATCCTTCAATATGAGCAGACTTAATAGACCTACAGTAATAGCCTAATTCTGCAGGCTTCATTTCAGCAGTAAGGTACAGTATGTCTAAGGGTTAGGCTGATGGCCAGATAATCAGTACCTGGTGGTATAATGTGGCGCAAGGCACAGATGTGTGCCACATACCCCCAGGGAGTGATTTGCTGGCCATTAAGATAACCCTCAGGCATACCCTATTGCTATTATAACAAGAACTGTCTGTTCTTAGAAAAGCACCTTTCTGCTTTGTTGTATCTTTATTTCAGTTTTTGTCCAAAGGTTGTAAAATAGTCCTTCCGCTGTTTAGTCAGTGTCTGTGTGGCTGCATGTTCTATGGAGAGTCAGAACACAGAGACAGAGTAATCACATGGTCACTGAGGAAACAGTAACCTGGCAATGTGATGATGACCAGTCTGTGAGGCTGGTAGAAACGATTGTATGCTGAGTTTTTTTTTTTAAAAGGAATACCAATTAAATAGTGGCATTGAAATGCATTTAGTTCATACAAATCTGACAGTAAGAAAAGGAATGAACATAGGGACAGAATGAGTAGCGGGGCTGCTCGGGAAATGGTAACCTGGTAACCTGGCAACCTAGTGACGTCCTGTCTCTGAAATTATTTGAAACAGACTATGGGAATTTTGAGTTTAGATTTAGGTTTTAGTGGCAGTTTTGTCAGGATTTTTTTTCAATTGGGACAACAAAGAGTGGAATTCCAATGAAAAAAAAATCCATAAGTGACAAAGGGCACGGATGAAGTATGAGGACAAGTAGAGCAGTTGCTCAGAAAAGGGCAACCTGGCAACCTTTTGATGCCCAGTCTCTGAAGTCCATGACTATGATAGTAGGGTGAGCTTTTCCATATTGACTTTTGGGACTACTGTTAGGATTTGAGGATGGATTTCATCAGGGGTTTCATATTTTTCACTGTTAGTATTGTTAGTTACCACAGACAGCTGATGTGGCCGTCAGTGTGCCCAACTGCAATCTCGATCAGGTTAATTAAATTTCTGCCACTTAGACAAGTTTTGAGTTCTGATTTGGAATGATAATTCAAAATGTGGCTCTACTTTCGTGATATTTGTGTGCATGTGAAGTGGCTGTACAGACACATTAATAAAATAATAATGTAGGGCTGCTGCTACGTCTAAAGCCAATCAGATGTCAGATATTTAAATGTCCTTGTTACAATGTACAGTATGTTCATATAAGTGACCTTTTGAACTGGTTCAGAATGGTCATATTGTAGCTCATGCTTGGGAGGTTGTTTAACCAGTTTGTTGCACTGGCCATGAAGCAGTGTTGGCCATGGCTAGTGCTGTAGGTTTCAGGAGTCTGTGGTTGGACATTCTTCTGGTGTGGTACTGGTTAATGACCATGTCAGGCAAGCTTCTGAGCTGGGGGTTGAGACCTAGGACAGCCTTGTTCCCTAACAAGCAGGTCTGGTATCTGATCCAGCTAGCAATGGTGTATAGTAAATACAGATCACAGTTATGGGTGCTTTTATCCACACCCAGGACCAGTCTGCAGGCTTTGCTGTATAGAACTCTAACTCTTTCTATAACAGACTCATTAGCCACAGAATATACTACCAGGCCATAATCAAATAGAGATAGGACACAACTAGATACAATTAGGTGCCCGACTTCCTGGGTAAGATTATTTCTGTTTCAATACAAGGCATCCAGCCTTTTGTTGGTGGTTTTCACAAGGTTACCTAGATGGAGGACAAATGACAAGGTGTCGGCTAAGTTGAGCCTAAGGTGTAGTATTTGAAGGACTCAGCCTGTCCCAGCCCAATGCTCAGTGTGTCGAAGATACCTAGTGGAGTGAATTGTTTCATTGAATGTGAACTTCTAAACAGCAAGGCCTTCATTCTTTTATAATTCAGTACTAGGCTGTTGTTGAAGAACTAGGTTTCCACAGATGTAAAGTCTCTTTAGAGGGATTGAGTAAGGCTATCTCCATTGCAGTGCCTAGTGTATACAAAAGCATCAGAAGGATGTTTTCTGTGTGGTAAGATTCAGATAGCTGGTTCATCAAAAGGCCAAACAGTAGGGAGTGCAAGATAGAACCTTGAGGTACCCCTACTGAGACTACCCTTTCTGACAATGTTGTACCCTCAATTTTGACATTTCGGATCCAGTTTGAGAGATAGCTATTGAACCATTGAACAGTGTCCATAAATAGGCCCAGGCTAGTCAGTTTTTGTACTAGGAGCTTGTGATTCACTAGCTCAAAGGCCCTTGCCTGGTCTGTATCTATATGGGTCCGACCATGTCACCACTGTCCAATGCATCATGGAGGATATTAGATTTTTTACTCAACCAAAGCATTGTTAGTACTGTGTGGTTTCCAAGAACCACACTGTTGGGTACATTGAATGGCATGTTTGTCTAGGTAGGAGATGACTTGGTCACTGACAACCTTCTTGAGCTCCTCGCATAGTGAGGAGAGGATAGAAATTGGCCTGTAATTAGCAATGTTGGTCCTGTCACCAGTTTTAAAGACAAATGTGACAAGCTCAGACTTCCATTGTCTGTGGAGGTGTGAATAGCACCGGGAGAGGTTGAAGATTTTGATGACTGGGTGGGATATTTCAAGTAGGGCCATAGAAACCAGCTTCATGTTTATGTCATCACTTCCTACCCTGGTTTTGCCTAAACCTTTTTTTCACATATCTTGTGGTTTCCCTTTCAGAGATGGCCCTAAAATAGAATTTCGGTCAACTAAGTTTGACTCATTGCCTCCACAGGAGCTCTCTGAAGTTGCACCACTTGACTCCTGTATACTGTTAACAGTGAATCCTGGGCCTTTCTAAGCAAAATCAAGCTATAGTCAGCATGCCACAAACAAATCCTAATAGCTCAAGAACCATAAGAGCTAGACACAAAGTATAAGTGGCAAAGTTATTCAGCACAAAATTACCTTTCCAATGGTGGTATGCAAATAATAATATGCAATTTCCTTTTTTTCTATGCTGGTTGAAACAGAAAAAAAAAAATGTTTTCCACTAAAATAGGCAACATAAGCCATACACACAATACCATAAACAAATGCAAATAACTTCTAAAGTATACATGATATACACAAAAGATCAGTGGTAAAGTTGTTCAGCACAAAATTACCATTCTGATGGTGCTATGCAGTCAAATATATATTATATTCTGTTATATTATATAATAAAATATATAAGTGATGTCTCCAGACAATGCACGGGCACAGAGGAAGTCAGTAGTTGACTTCTGTAGGCATCCTCAGGACACACCAGTGTATTTTACTGATGACTACAGACGTCTGCTAGGAGACCAGTGTGCTGGCATTATGCAGGTGGTCAGGGAGGCTGTTCCATAGGGTTGGGGCAGCATGGGAGAAGGACTTATTTTCAGATGTAGTCCTTACCTTGGGAACCTCCAGGAGCTTTTGGGAAGAGGTTCAGAGCAGACTGCCTGGGTGCTTTGGCAGATACCAACCCAGCTAAGCCTGCAGGGCTGGGGTCATTTATTAGTTTGTAGGTAGTGCACAAGACGTGGTACTGGAGCCTTTGGGACAGAGATGGCCAATTTAGTGAGTCAAGCACCTCACAGTGATGATGCCTCGGGTGGGATTTGGCTGCAGATAGAGCTACTTTGTTATAAAGTATTGCGCCCTTCCCAGTTCCCTGCCAGAGAGGGAATGCATCACTGGGGCAGAATAGGTCAGTTTGGGGAGGAGAATGCACTTTGATATGGCTTTTCTGCTTTCAGGGAGGTGATGAGAATTCATTATGTACAGAATACCTAGCTTTTGATGTATCCCTCTGGTGACATAGTCCAAGTGGCACTTGAGAGTGAGGCCTTGGTCCTGAATATGGCCCACGTATTTGAAAGAGCTCATGACTTCTATGGGTGTGTCTGCTGTGGATACTAGTGGGAGCATGTGGGACCTGTCCGAGTCCAAGGTTCTGGGACCATGCAACATAGTTTTCATTTTCTTATCATTTAGCAGTGACCTGTTATCCAGCAGCCACTTTTCTAGGGTTGCGAAGTCCTCTTGTAGCAGAGGCCCAAGGGTCTGTGCACTGTCTGAAGGTCTGTACAACACAGCATACTGAGTTACTGAACTCCTGCCACAGTTATTGCTAAGATTATTGATGAACAGGGTAAACAGGAGGGGCCCTAGGATGGAACCTTGGTGTACTCCCTCCATGATGCTAAGTTGATCTGAGAAGGTTCCCTGCCACTTAACTTGCTGGGTTCTGTGGGACAGGTGGCTTCTGAACAAGATAAGTGAATGGTGGTAAAGTCCAGCACTTCTTAGCTTGTCTATTAGGAGGTTGTGGTCAACCAGATCAAAGGCCTTGGTTAGGTCTTTAAATGTGGCACCGGTGGTGGCACCATCATCAAGGGTCTTGTGACTGTGGGTGACCTGGGGGAGAGGTTTAGGATGTTTTGTTGTCCAATGCATAGGACCAGGGAATTGTCACTTATACTGTTGGGAGAGGAAAAAGAACCCTGAGACCCTGTCAGGGTGTGTAGTCAGTAGCCATTGAGGACAGTTGGGTGCAGTTTTGTGGTTGGTTCTGGTGCGATCAATTACTTTTTAGGTTAAGAACAGACTTGTTATCTGAACTTGGTGTCAGTTGCTGCTTTTTGAGTTCCTGTTGACATTAAAGTCAGCCAGGACTACCTTTTCCCAGTTTGGGTTAATTTGGAAAAAGTAATTGCAGAAGGAATCCAGGCTGTTTTCCTGGTGACCTGGTGGGATGCAAGTTGCACTGAGGACTAGATTTTTGTGGCCATTTCCCAGAGCCTATTTGGTGGCAAGGCAGTCATATTCACTTAGCCTATCATTCAGTTCAATTTTTGTAACCATTAAATCTACTTTATATTAAATATTATACAATGGCAAGAAAGAATCATGGATTCTGATTGGCCAGTGTGTGCCTGAGACAGTGATGAGATTATAGTATAACATCACTGTCACTGATTAGCATTAGCTTTGCTTATCATTACCATAGATCACCTTTAACTTTTTTTCCTCTTCTATTAAGAAACTCACTAAAAATCTACTAAAAACATTTTTTAAATATATATTTTTTTATTTTGTATCACAATGAGCCATTGTATAATAGCAATAAGGCACTCCAGGGTGTGTGTTATTGTGTAATAACGTCACTCCTGGGGTGGTGGAAGCACTCGGCTTCACCTCGTGCTTCAACCCACCCCAGGAGTGATGTTATTACACAATAACACACACTCTGGAGTGCCTTACTGCTTAAGCACACCCACCCACCACCACTATGA
The DNA here is from genome assembly GCA_016271365.2 of Neoceratodus forsteri. Classification (NCBI taxonomy): domain Eukaryota; kingdom Metazoa; phylum Chordata; order Ceratodontiformes; family Ceratodontidae; genus Neoceratodus; species Neoceratodus forsteri. The sequence goes on from CM028129.1 coordinate 35,934,405, forward strand.
GTACAAGGCTACCTTCACTCAGCAGGTTGTAACCTGAGAGTGCTACAGCAGCATCAGGTATTTAAAAGGGGAGCCATGATTCAGTTAATACAATTAGGTCAGGGCTGTGTGTCTCCAACCAGGCTTTGAATTGCTTGAATTTATCCAGGAGAATCCTAATATTAAGAGATGCAACCTTTCTTTTTAATTTTCTTTTATTTAGTAAGTTTTGAATACAAGAAAAAAACAAACATACCTCCCTCCCACCCCAACATACCCTCCCAATCTGTTACAGGGGAGTAGTTCAGGACATATACTGGCCAGTACAAGACAGAGAAAGTTGATATGCTGTACATATGACAGAAATGACAAGATGCAAGAAAATAAACAATATAAAATAAGGCAGCTGAACAACTGTACCATAGCCACAGTAAGCAGCTTGGTATAGGGTGGCTTGCTCCAGGTCAACCAAGGAGAATATAGTGTGTGCAGCCTGCTCCATCTCTCTTATATTATCCCTCTTTATTTTATTGCTGGAATTTATTTATTGTTATATGTATATTACTGTGATTATTTACTTCATGTGTTTGTTATGTTTTAATTGTATGGTGCCCAGAGCCTCCGGGATTCGGCACCATAAAAATAAAGCTTGCCTTGCCTTTACCCTGTCTTCATAGCAATGAAGCCTATTATGAACACTGGCTATCTTTTTCTCTAAATGTAAATTAAAAAGAAGTTTGTGTAAACCACTCTCGGTAAGATATTAGCATATTAGCCTAGATATTCAGACTGTGCCGGGGCCAGGACCAGGTGATATTCAACGGTGATGCACCATGATGCAGCATCATTGAATATGGCACACACTGCACATGGCACAGTGGCACTACAGATAAGGAGTATGGGGATATGCCAGCACAAATGCATTTGCGCTTATGAAGCGCATCACCCCCGAAAATTTCAGCAGGGGGCATGCAAATGAGGCCATAATATATGCAAGGCACAAATGGGGACATTTGCATGTCATTATGGCTCCATTTGCATGCCTTGCACAGGGCAGCCTGGCGACTTGCATCTGGCACCCTGCACAGCATGACATGTGCAGTGGGAATCCTGGGGTATCCCCGTCTCGTAGCCGATTGTGGTAGATATACATCAACGCAATCCCTGGTAGTCTAGTTGTCTTCCCTCCCTCCCAATTCCCCGATGCCCTGATAAATGTACAAGATGACCATCTCTGGTGGGATAGTGGTCCCCCCTCCCACCCATAACCCCGATCATGGGCATCCGATGGACAGTTACATCCCTGGTAGTCCAGTGGAAACCCTCCCCAACCGGTACCATGATCGCAATAAATGTGACATTAAACATGTCCTGGCAGTCTAGTGGTACCCCCCTCCTGCCTTTGTCCCCGATCGCCGGTATCTATCATTTAAGTAAATCCCTGGTAGTCTAGCGGAACCCCCGCCCATTGCCACGATCATGATACATCTCTGAATAATAAATCTCTGTTGATCCATTGGCAGCACCCACCTCCCACCCACAGAACCCCTTGCCCACCCTGTTCCCCAACCCGTCATCGGCGGGCAGCAGCAACTCACCCGCATACCACCCGTCCGCCTGCTGAATGACAGGTACAGTATGGGCTGTAAGCCCAGTGGTCCCAAGTGTGGACCAATGGACTTGCAGGGCATACTGTACTAGACAGTCCCATGTATGTTAAACAAAAGATACTAGCGATCGGGGACAAGAGCAGGAGGGGGTACCACTAGACTGCCAGGGCATGTTTTAATTTACATTTACTGTGATCATGGAACCGGGTGGGGGGGTTCCACTGGACTACCAGGGATGTAACTATACATCGGATACCCACGATCGGTGACATGGGTGGGAGGGGGATGGCACTAGACCACCAGGGTTGTGTGGGTGCTTTGTGATGGTGTACTGGGTGGCTGGTGGCTCTCCATGGCTGGCAGCTACTGTGTTGCACCATGCAATACTACAGCCTGCCTGTGGGTGGCAAGGATATGTTCCCAATATTCACAGGCTCAACTTTGAGGCCCTCTATGTGGCGCAATGCAGGGTTGTGCCAGCATATGCACCGCACATCCCGGGCTGAATATCGGGATGTGCCACATATGCATGGGCATGCCCCCTGCATCTGTGTCGCACACATTATCATTGTGCCCCAGTGCATCGGGGTTTGCGCTGCACCAGGCAGCCTTCTCAATATCCCACTGAGGCGCAATGCAGGGTTGCACTGGTGCAACTCTGCTGCGCCAGGGGCAACCCCTTTGAATATCCGGGCCATAGTGTCTTGGTCTAGCCAATATCTTAGGACAAGCTGCTTCATTGAAATTAAGATCATGGCCATTGAGAACTTTTGTTTTTTGACTAAAATCCCATTAAAATCCCCCATGATGCATTTCTGTGGGGAAAATAGATGGTCAATACCCAAAAGGGGATCAGCTTTCTCCTTTATGGCCTCCAACAAGAGGCAAACTTTGTGGCATTCCCAAAAAATATGAAGCAGGGTGCCCTCACCTTTGCCACATTTGGTACAATTCGATAAGTGGATATGACCAATTTTGAACAGTCATTGAGGGGTATAATATAAATTATGAAGAATATTAATCCGTTTAAGCCATAGTTTATCATTAGTAATGTAAGTGTGCAAATTCCTCCAGATGTGGCCCCAATTAAACTTCCTAAAAGGAAAACCTGTGCCCTGTAGTGACATGTCCTATTGATATGGGGAAACAATCGTTCAAGAAGCAAGGTGTACAACTGGGAGACAGCATGGGATTGAGGAGCTAATTAACAGCTGACTCTAAAAATTTGCAGTAGTTAACGTGGCACGGCTGTTGACCAAAGTAAGCCATGTTAACATGTTTAAGTTGAAATAACTTAAAGAGGACTCTATTATCCAGTTAAAAGGTAATGCAGATGTCAAGAAGGAGCATAAAATTGCCCTCTTAGAGCAGGTGGCACACACGGTCAATGTCCAACTGCAGAACCCAGTTTCTGGTTAGACATTTACCACCCCACCTTAAAATTGGGCTTCCCAAACACCGACTAGGAGACATCCTTGACAAAGTGGTAATGCAGGGCCCTACCCATCTGCACATGGACGTTAACAGATGTGACTATTACAGAATCTCGGACCTCTTTAGGTAGAAAATGAAGACTACTAAAAAGCAGTGCATAGGGTGACCAACCCAACTTCTAATTCAATGTCCAAAAAAAATGGATCTATACTGAGAGGGACTCCTGCCCTCTTCATGCTCAGTCCACCTACAGTATTTGCTAGCATGGCTCGCTAAGTAGTATGTCAAAAAGTGAGGTAATTGGAGGCCCTCCTCATCTTTTTGGCAACATTCAACTTATTGTAGCCCCATGCAAGGTGTTTGTCTAGCCAAATAAAATTAGAAATTAGGGCATGAACTTTTGTGAACCAACTCTGGGGAAGATGGATATTGAGCATGTTCAAGTGATAAAACAGACTGTGAAATATATTCGTTTTGACAATATTAAGTATACCCCACAATGTTAAGGGGAGAAATTTCCATCTCTCTAGATCTTGCTTGATGATCAGTAAAAGACTGTCCATGTTTAATTTTCTTTTTTTTTTTTTTACTTGCTATTTTTTTCCCTGGAACCTGACTCACCATCCACTGACCCAACTTGACCCACAATCCACCAGTCATACCTCCAAGTAGCCTTGGTTGTGCCCCCCAGGCAGGATTGGGTGGAGGTATTGCCCAGTCTTCCTTGTTCATGTTTGGTCCCAGTTGTGGCCTTGCAGGTCAATCGGTGAGGGGCGCCTTCCTCCACTGGTGGTGGTGCTTGCTAGGTTCCAACTTTCTCCCCCTGATAACCTTGGAGTCATGGCTGCACCGTGATATCTTGGCACATGCTGACATTGTGCCATGCTCCTCCCCTACTGTGTTGCTCCAGGTTGCTGTACCTCTGGCTTCCATCAGAAGCCAGGCCTTCACCCTCCCTCCCAGGGGAAGCAAGCTGTCCACTAGACACTCTAGCTTCCCCTTCCTGGCCTGCCTCCAGTTCCCCAGGCTCATTCCAGAACCTGGGTCGCCGACATCGCAAGTGGTAATGACACCGCTGTACTGGCTTGTTTAATTTTCTATGTTGGGATTGTTTGGTGGTAATATACAACCCTAGGTATTTAAGCTGAGTAGTAGCCCAGAAAAGACCCATTGCAAGCACATCTGCCTTGAAAACCCCAGCATTCAGAGGCATTACAAGCATTTTGCCAGTATTAAGTTTATAGCTGGCAACCTTGCTAAACTGGTGAATGGTTTCCATCGCAGCTGGTACAGACATAACCGGGTATATAACATGCAAAAGGATATCATCAGCATAGGCCGACAGCTGTAGGGACCTAGTATCGATAGGTATGCCACTGAGAAGAGGATTATTCTTAAGTTGTACAACAAGGTTTTGAGGTATAAGTTAACTTAAAGGGGAGATAATAAAGGGTAGCCTTGTCTGGTTCCACAATGAAGCTTGATGGAAGAAAATAAAACTCCATTACAATAACTTCTAGCACTGGGAACCAAATATAGGGCCTGCAACCAAACATGAAAGGCATCAGAAAAAACACATTTGCTCAACAAAGTTAACAAATATGGCCAGCTAACTCTATCAAAAGCCTTCTCCACATCTAGGGAAACCAAGGCCACTGGGACAGTGGGGTCCCCAGATGCAGCAAGGATAAGCACCAGCATACGGAGATGCATAGCAGTGACAGTGGCTTAGCAGGCTGTACACTCACCTCTGAGGCTGGAAGATCAGAAGGCTGTGGGTTCTATCCCCACACCAGGCACATTGGTTAAATACCAATACTGACACTGTAGTGCAGTATGAGGAGGGTGCTGCACTCCTGAGGTGCTGTCTTTCAGATGAGACCATAAACCGAGGTCCCATCTGCCTTTTCTGGTGGTAGTTCAGGTGGATGTTAAAGATCCCATGGCGTTTCTCAAAAGACTGGGAGAATTTCCCTGGTCTTCCTGGCCAAATTTCTCCATTCACTAAAAGTACCACAGACAGCTTAATCTGGTTCAATGTCAGTTGGCATCCATCTGTACACTCCTCCCCCAGGATGAGGCTGAAAATAGGCAGAATTATCTAGTCCTCCTTTCCCGGTCAACAAAAACTAAATAAATAAATAAAATCAGCGATGATCTAGTGGGTATAAAGCCCACTAGTTGTGGGGCAAATTAGTTGAGCCCATACACAATTAATTATGGAGGTTAATATTTTGGAATGGATTTTAATATCATAATTCATCAACACTATCGGTCGGTAGCTGCCTACCTTGTCAGGGGCCTTGCTGGATTTTGTAAGTAAAATGATCACAGCTTCCAAGAGAGTGGGGTCAGAAAAGCCCTGGCTGTATACACCAGTATACCTCTGATAAAACATAGGAGTAAATTTACTCACAAAAACTTTATAAAAGTTGGTTGAACATCCATCAGGACCAGGCAAGTGATTAACTCCTCAATGGCTTCTAGGAACTTGGGTTGTGAGATGGGTTTAGCTATAGCCTCCTGCTGCTTGACCGAGAGAGTTGGAAGATCCACACCTCGCAAGAAGTGTCGGATGTCCCATTCAGACAGGGTTTGGGAAGAGGACCTTTTAGAACCCTGTAGAACTTTTCAAACTCTGTAACGATGTCTCTGGGAGCAGTTTTAACACTATTATCGGAGTCAGAAGTAATGGTGGTAATAATATGGGAGGCTTCCAGCTTTTTCAGATTCAGGGCCATCAGGCAGTCTGCCTTTTCCCCTTGGCCTACATGGGTAGAGTCGGCCCCAAAAGTAGCATACTCTGCTTGTTCACAGAGAAACTTGGCATATCTATCACAGAGGGAAATCAACTCAAGTTGACGTTACTCTGGGGTACAGGACAATAGCTGACCCTCTGGGGACCCGCTTTCAGAGAGCAAGTGGGAAGCATGAGCCAATCTCTGCTGTTTCTTGTGAGCCAATCTCTGCTGTTTCTTGTGAGCAGCAAGATATATAAGCTCACCCCAAATAAAACATCTAAAAGCAGTCCACTGTTGGTCATCCCTCCCAGTAGACCTGGTATTAAACCTAATGTATAGGTTTATCTGGTCCCTGATCTTGCCCACCGTGATGCCATCTTTTTATAACCGCTTATTGATCTCCCATACATAATGTATCTTTGTCTTTCCTGGACAGAAATGCTTGCTGCAGCTAAACTAATGAATAGTTGGAAAGGAGCCTGAGGTAATATCAGCACAATGTATACCCATAAGAAACTCCCTGTTCGTTAAAAAAGTAATCAATTCAGTAATGGGAGTGGTGGACTGGTGAGTATTAGGTAAACTCCTTCACAGAAGGATTAAGGACCATCCAGAGATAACACAACCCAAAAGAGTTAGCCAGATCCTGCTGGGCTCTCTGCCATGGAGACAGACCAGCTGTGACCTTACTGGAGGTGGATTGGGGGGAGCAGTGGATGTGGCCTACCTTGACTTTAGCAAGGCGTTTGACATTGTTCCACACAGGAGGCTTGTGAACAAGCTGGGCAGCATGGGGTGGGTCTCAAGATGGTGAACTGGGTTGAAAATTAGTTGAGGGATAGAACACAGAGGGTGGTAATAAACAGTACTAAATCAGAGGTAGAGAGTGTGACCAGCGGGGTACCACAGGGATCAGTTCTTGGGCCAATACTGTTTAATATCTACATTAGTGACATTGCAAAGCAGTTGGAAAGGAAGGTATGCCTCTTTGCAGTTGACACTAAGATCTGCAATAGGGTAGACAGTCCAGGAGGGGTAGAAAAAATGAGGACCTGGCTAAACTGGAGGAATGGTCAACGGTGTGGCAGCGAAGGTTCAGTGCGAAGAAATGCAAGGTCATGCACTTGGGACCTGGGAATCCAGGGAGGATTACAGGATCGGGGGAGAGTTATTAGCGACCACAAAACAGGAAATGGATTTAGGGGTGATCATATCTGATGACCAAAAGTCAGCCAAACAATGTGCCAAGGCAGTGGGGAGAGCCAGTGAGATGCTGGGGTGCATAGGGAGAGGTATCACCATCAGACGAAAGGAGCTGGTGATGTCACTGTACAGATCGCTGGTGAGATCTCATTTGGAGTACTGTGTCCAGTTTTGGAGACCACATCTCTGAAAGAACATAGATAAGGTAAAGGGAAGTTCAGAAAATGGCAACAAAAGTGGTGCAGGGCCTATACCAAAGGCCATACGAGGACAGATTGGAGGAACTCAATATGTATACACTGAAGGAGAGGAAAGAGAAGGGGGGATATGATAGAGACCTTCAAATACCTAAAGGGAATAAATAAGGTAGCAGAGAGCAGCCACTTTCTGAAGAAGAGATGCTCTAGAACAAGAGGGAATGACATGAGAGTGGAAGGGGGTAGGCTAAGGGGCAATATGAGGAAGTACTTTTTCACAGAAAGGGTAATGGAGGCATGGAATAGCCTCCCAGCAGAGGTGGTGGAGGTAAAGACAGTGGGAGAGTTCAAAACTGCTTAGGATAGGCACAGGGAACCCTAGCGGTTCGAGGAAAAAAGTGTGGCCAGACATAAAGGAGGATATTCAGCACTTCTAGTAGGTAGGGAAACAAGTCAGACTGGATGGGCCTCTCAGTCCTTATCTACCATCAGATTCTATATTCCTATGTTTCTACTGGTTCTATCAAGATTCGGGGAGAACAGGAGATTCCAGTCGCCTCCTATCAGCATAAGAAGCAATAAAAAAGGAGATAACTTATTTTCTAAGTTGGTGAAGATTAAAGGGGAGTACATATTGGGCCCATAGACACTGCACAAAAAGACTTTGATATGCTCTAACGTACTAGAAATAAAAAAAAAAAGAGTGACCCTACAGGTCTTCCAAACTATGTGAAAGTTTAAAATTAATATTCCGGACATCAATATTTATTTTATTTTTATTTCATTTTATTAAAATATAGGAATTGTAATACCTTTGAGCCAAAAGCTCTTTTACAAAAGTTCCACCTCAGAAATAACAACAGGGCATAGGAGACATAGCAGATTATACAATTGATGACACATTTTGTAAAGGTATATAGAGTCAAATTAGAATACAGTGATTATAGTAATATAAGGACCACAATATGTAATACAGTATACAACAGAACCAAACAATTTACAATAAACACAGGTTAAATATGAAGCAAGGTAACTTAACATGATTATGAGCTTATGAGTGGGTAGGAAAGTGTGGGAATTAACCAGAGGAGGTAGTGTTGAAGAGTGGGGGGAGGAGGGGTGGAAGGTTTAGAGAAGAGATGGACATCAAGAGAATCAGCCAGGATGGTCTTAGTCAATGGAAGGGGGACAGCAAAATGGAGAGGGGGTAGGGTGGCAAGGGAAGATAATGGGAAGTTTGGGCAGTAGCAAGGGGGCGAGGCGACCAAGGTCGGGTGATCACGGGTGAGAGAGATTAGGTAGGAAAAGGGGTAGGAGTTGTTAGGGCAAGATAGTGCTGGCATAATTTCAGTGGCTAGTGCCAAAATTGTCTAAGTGCAAAAGTGAAGTTCCAGAGTTCCATGGTGCTCCCATCAAGGTCCAGCTAAGAAATGCAATCACAACTACTTTGTGCTATACTTAACTGGTGGAGCTTATGTTTAAATGGACCCAGTTTGGGTTCAACAAGGATGTCACTGTGTAAGGAGCTATGCCAAGACAGGACTCTGTAGGTAAATGATCTTTGGCCTTGCTACGTGCTGCATTAGGGGACTAGGAAGGGTTGACTATCTTACCCTCTGGTATGGTGAAAGTTACTAGAAAGGCTTAGGTACTTCTGGACCCCCTGTGGGGAGAGCCCAAGGCTAGATTTTTTTACCCAGTAGGCAGGTTTGATATTTGATCCTACCTTTCAAGTGGAGCCACCCTGTCTGCTTATAGAGATCACACATATGAGTGAGTCGGTGTGCACTAGTGATGAGCCTGCAGGCTTTGTTTAGTGCTGCTGAGACACGCTTTAGAGCCATATCAGTAGCAGCGCTGTACACTACCAGCCCATAATCTATAACAGAGATGATCGAGCTATGTACAGCTGTTTCACTTCATTTCATTTCGTTTATTCGTTGGTAACTGGGTAAAGGCAGTGGACCAATGGTCCCTTTTCAGGCCCAACCAAGACAAAAAAGAACATACAGAATACAACAAAAAAGAAACAATACAAACAGCAGTACAAAACAAGTAAAATAGGTTACAAATTACAATTGCAAATAGATTTCTGTAATAAATCATTTCTTAACCTAATTTTAAAAGTTGGAACAGAGGGAGAAATCCTAACATATAATAGGAGTGCATTCCAGTTTATTGGAGCTGTTATGGAAAAGGCTCTGGAGCTAGATTTAAATTGGTACCTTGGGACAGAAAAACAGGGACCATCAACTGACCTCAAACTGGGAAGCAATTATCTCCTAACAACGAGACACGAAAGAGGAAAAAGGGAACCAAAGTGAAAGCATTTATACATCATGCAGCCAACAAACTATTCTATTCTACAGCTGGGGGAAACCAACCCAGCCGAGAATAGATACTGCACTGATGAGTCCTATTTGGGGCTCCTAAGACAAATCTACAAATGTTATTGTAAACCACAGATAGTGCTTGCATTTCCTTTGCACCAATGTTGTAATATAAACAAGCAATATAATAAAAACGAGGAAGAAGGGATCTGGTAGCAATAGGCAATCTGGTTTCTTGAGAAAAATAAGATTTAAATTTATATAACACCCCTATTCTCTGGTTTACTTTCTTAACCACTGACTGAACCTGAAGTAAAAAAGTCAGACTGGAATCCAAAAGTGTACCCAAATATTTAAATTGAGACACTTATTCAAGCAAACCACCCTGAAAGTCAGATACCATCAGTTTTGGAGTGTCAACCAACATAGGCTGTGCGCCAAATAGCATAACTTTTGTTTTGGCTGAGTTCAAAACCATAGCATTTAAAGCAAGCCAGGAAAAAGCATCACCAAACTCCTTTTCTAAGGAACAAGAAAGTTCAGACACTGAATTTGACTGAGTATAGATTATAAGATCATCAGCGTAAAGTAATGATGCACTGAACTTACAGACTCCAGGAAGTTGGTTAATAAAAATTGAGAGTAACAAGCGTCCCAAAATGGACCATTGAGGCACACCACAACTTATTGATAGAACATCCGAAACCACTGAACCAACCTGAACATATTGACACCTGTAACTCAAATAACCTGAAACCCAGTTGACAACGACATCAGAAAACTCCAGATCTTTAAATTTTTTGCAAGCTAAACTATCATTAATCAGATCGAAAGCCTTAATTAGGTCCACGAACACCACCCCAGTCATCATACCTTTCTCAAAACCACACAGGATGGTGTTAGTGAACCCAACAGCCTCGGCAGTCAAACAATGTTTGTGTCTATTGAGTGTTGACTACTTTAGCAACATTTTCAATGTGGTGCGTGTATGACATAGTGCTATCAATGGTGACCCCGAGATACGTGGATTGCTCAGGTGCAAAGTGAGGAAATATTTTTTCACAGAGAGGCTGGTGGTCACATGGAACGGCCTTCCTGAGGAGGTAGTTCGGTCAAAAACAGTGGGGAAATTCAAAAATGCATGGGACAGTCATAAGGCAATTATAGTGGGGGTTAAGAGGAAGTAGTCTGTTGGTTAACTAGGGATCTGCAGCTTATCCAATAACTAGGGAAATGGGCTGACTAGGTGGTCCAAGCAATCCTTATTTGCCATCAAACTCTATGTTTCTATGTTTCTATGATACTTGAAATGCTGTATCTATTCAAGGGGAATATTTGTGCTGTTCTGAATTGTTAGCTGGTGGGCTTCATGCTTGTTGTGGGAACTATTAATTAAGATGACCTATGTTTTTTTGTAGTTTAACAGTAGTTTGTGCCTATTAAACCAAGTATCTACACATGGAAAGTTTAGCTGAAGCTGGTCCTCAAGCAGTGAGGGGTCAGAGTGACTGGCAAGAATTACTGCGTCATCCGAATATAGGAGGAACTTGGGGCAAGTGAGGGGAAGGCTGTTTTAAAAGAGACTGAACAGGAAGGGACCAAGTATAGACTCTTGCGGGACTCCTGAGCGAACTGGTTGTCTGTCGGAGAGGACATCAGATATCTTCACCTGTTGCACTCTGTTCTCAAGGTAGCTTTTGAACCAACCTGTTGCTTAATTTGAGAGCCCTGTACAGGAAATATAGCTACCCGACTTTTCCAGGTGGTATCCCCAGCCCCATAAACTTGTCCCGTACCTGCCCTTTGGAAAAGATTAGACTCAGAAGTCAGAAGATGGGTTTTCTGTAAGAAGATTATGTTGCAGTGAAAACAATTTCTATGTCCCCCTGGGGAGGGGAGAGGGGACGGGTTGGAGGATGGTCCTGATCAATGCCAAGAGCATGGGCAATAAAATGCCCGAACTCCAGGCATTGCTAGTCGAGGGAGCAGTGGATGTGGCAGCAGTTACTGAGACATGAGCAACCCAGAGGAATGATTGTGACCTACACTTGGTGGGCTACAAAATGTCAGGATGGATAGAGGAGTGGGGAGAGGGAGAGTGTTGCGCTGATAGTCAGAAATGACATAGTAGTTAGTGGAGTGGAGGAGGCTGACAGGGATGTGGAAGCAACTTGGGTTATCCTGCAAATGGGGGGGGGGGTAAAAGATTGAAAACAGGAGTGGTGTACACACCCCTCGCAATGGAGGTGGACCTGGAGGAAAATCTGGTTGAGAACATCAGAGGTCACTGTTACCTTGGAAAGGGTAGGGTGGTGCTCATGGCTGATGAGTGACCTTAATATGCCGGGGGGCAGACTGGGACACTGTGACATCCTCTGTGGCCAGGGAGCAAAAGCTGATGGATGTCTTTCAGGATGCCTTCCTAGTCCAGCAGGTGGGGGAGCCTACTAGAGGGGGCCGGATATTGGACGTTGTCCTAGCAGACAGTGACCAGATAAGGGGCCTGGATGTGAGCAGCCCGCTGGCAGGTGGTGACGACACCACGGTCTGGTTTCTGCTTTACCTAAGGGGGGAACATAGCTGCACTAATACAGTAGTAGCAGACTTCAGGGGAGTGGACTTCGAGGGCATGGGTATGATTATTTGGTGGTGTTTGGATGAGATAATGTTGGAGATGGATACCGGAAGATTGTGGGAAACCACTAAGAAGGGGGTGCAGGAGACTACTAGGTCCTATGCAAAGGTAAGGCGAAAGCAATGTAGGACCATTAAGCCATATTGGTAGACCGGGGAGTTGCAGGAGGCGGTGAGGGAAAAAAGGCTGCCAAAGCTGCTTTAAGTGTTCAAGGGGGCGAAGGGAGTGGGGAGAGTATAAGCTGCTGGGAGAGGGGCCAAGGTGAGGATGGAGCAAAACCTGGCCAGGGATATCTGGAAGGGGGGGTAAAGGGTTCCATAAATACATAGAGGAGAAAAGAAAAGTGAGGGCACAGATCATCAGGATTAGGACTGGGGAGGGATGGGCTCAGGAAGCAGGGGAGCAAGCAGAGGTACTAAATGAGTACTTTGCCTCAATCTTTGCCAAGGGAGGAGCGGGATCCTTCCATCCCGATGGGAGGGAAGAGGAGCCCACAGAATCGGGAAGTCAGTTGGAGTCTGGAGGACCAGAAGAGGCTAGGGTAGGGGATGGGCCAAATCCAGAGGGGGAAGGTTGGTTGCACGAGGAGGTGGGCTGGGAGGGAGAAATCACAGTGGATAGGGTGAGGGAGACCCTCCGGTCGCTAAAGACTGAGAAGGCACCAGGACCGGCTGGGCTGCATCTGAGGGTTATGAAGGAACTGGTGGATGTGCTGGCAGACCCACTGGCTACACTCTTCAACATCCCTCTGCAGACAGGATGGGTGCCTCAGGACTGGAGGGTGGCCCATGTGGTGCCCAGCCACAAAGTGGGGTCAAGAGATGAGATGGAAAATTACAGGCCTGTCAGCCCAACATCTGTGGTAGGCAAAGTTATGGAGGGCATTATCAAGGTGAGGCTTGGGGGGCAGTTGGAAAGGCTAAGGCTCTTGGATGACAAGCAGTATGGTTTTGTTCCAGGGAGACTGTGCCAGACCAACCTTGTGGAGTTTTACGATTGGGTGACGGGTGTCCTGGACTGACATAAGCCATTGGACGTCCTCAACCTGGACTTCTGCAAGGCATTTGATTCGGTACCCCACAATGGCCTGCTAACAAAGTTAGGGGGGTGGGGGGAAGTTGCTCAGGTGGGTAGAAGATTGGCTTACGGGGCAAGTACAGAGGGCTGTGGTTGGTGGGATTGTCTCTTCCCCCAGAAGGGTCATCAGTGGGGTCCCCAGGGTTCGGTCCTGGGGCTGCTACTGTTCAATGCCTATGTCTCGGACATAGGGATAGGTGTTAGGTGCAGACTGAGTCTCTTTGCGTATGACTCAAAACTGGGAGCACTGGCAGATGGATAGGAAGGGAGAGAGGCACTCCAGTGGGACCTGGATACCCTGAAGAGGTGGTCAAGGAGGTGGGGATTGAAGTTTAATGCAGGGAAATGTAAGTTGCTGCACCTGGGGGGTCAGGAACCCAGGCCATGTATACACCCTGGAGGGGTCACACTGCAAGCCACATCGAGCGAGAGGGACCTAGGGGTGGTGGTGGACGTCAAAATGAATAACACTGAAAATTTTCAAAGAACCACAGCAAAAGCAAACAGTATATTGGGCTGCATAGCCAGGGGGATTACCTCCAGGAGGAGGGAGGTGTTCCTTCCTCTGTATAATGCCCTGGTAAGGTCACATCTAGAGCAGAGGGTGCAGTTCTGGAGACCTCACCTTAAGAAAGACATAGCACTGCTGGAGAGGGTCCAGTGGCGGGCAACCAGGATGATTCAGGGTATGAAGGGGGGCCCTATGAGGAGAGACTGGAGGAGCTCAGACTGTACACATTGGAGGAGAGGAAAGACAGGGGGGGACATGATAGAGGTCTTCATGTATGTAAAAGGGATCAATAAGGGTAGAGCCAAGGAGGTGTTCAGGCTAAAGATGGGAGGAACAACCAGAGGGCACAAGTGTAGGCTGGATGGGGAAATTACGGGGGGGAACGTAGGAGACACTACTTCACTGAGAGGGTGGTGAAACCATGGAATGCACTACCCAGGAGTCTGGTGGAAGAGGGCACAGTGGAGGGATTCAAAAAGGGGTGGGACAGGTACAGGGGGAAACTGAAACCAGGGAAGACCCTCTCTGGGGGTGGGTGGCAGAGAAGCGAGCACCCAGTAGGGGGCTGGCTACCAAGCAGACACGATAGACCATGAGGCCTATTCTGCTGGCTTTTAGTATGTTAGTATGTTTAAGAATCTGGTATTGTTTATCCCTGGAGCAGCCCCCTTTACATTCCACATAGCATATTTAATCAGACCATTTATTCCCCAGCTGCAAGGTTATATAAAGTCCAGGAACCCAGATTTCAGGCCTACAAAAAGAGTCAACAATAGATTTACAATAACTACTTCCCCTCCATCCCCCATCCCCCTGAAAGAATACATAATACCCCACCCCAACAAAACCCCTCATATAAGATAACAAACAGTTACTATAATAGGACCACCAACCCAACAACAAGCCAAAGAAGCAGAACAACCCAAGACCCACCCACCAAATAAGCCCACAAACACTCAAATCCAAAACCCCAACCCCCCAGCCCCCGGTCCCAAGGCAGTACCAACTAACTCAATCAGTCAAAGAGGTCCTCCGATGCAGCAATCAAGCCACCACTCTGACCTTCTATCCCAAGACATACCAGCGTGAAACTATTCTGACAATAAGGAAAGAAAAAAGAATAATCTGGTGAGTCCTCAGGCTTCATAAGCATAATGACACTAAGGGGAACAGTGCCTCAAATCCCAGTGGTACCTTCCTTGTCAGCTTGAAAGTAAATAGAAATAAAAAGTAAAGATAAAAATAAGTGAGATTCCATCTAGCAGCTAGCTGCCAGTTATGTCAGTGCCCAGCCCAGAAAATTAAGAAAGGCAACATGAGAACTAAACAGAAGCACTAGCTCCTGTTGGAACCATGTGGATAAACAAGCTGCACAAACTGAATACTGTCAAAGAATGAACAGCAAGGAGGTGCTTGAGGAGAGCAGTCTGCACAGCAACAACCGGACATCTGGAACTCCCTCCCCCTCAAGATTCGCTCTTCCCAAACTCGCCATTCCCTTTCCCTCCTCCTTCACAAGCACACTGTTCACTGCTGCAACTGCAATGAACCTGTTAGTCTCCTCTTGCCAATCTTTGTCCACCCATGTACCTCACCTTCTAATCTGCCTTCCCCCTTATGGCTCCCCCGCCTTCTCCCCAGTTCACCCTATCCCTCTCCCTCTAATTTGCCATCTCCCTTGTATGGCTCCCCTGCCTTCCCCCCAGTTCACCTTTCTACTGCCCTCCTTACCTACCCCCCCCCCCATTTCTATCATTCCCTCTCCTTCTGTCGCTCCTCGGCTACTTCTACCCCTCAATTTTCCTCTCTCCATTGACTTGCCAAATCCCCGTCCCCTTGCAGGATTCTCAGCATCCTGAAGGGGAGTAGGTTTTGGCTAAATTACCTCCTTGTCTTCCTTTTTTCCATCCTCCATACTGATCCCCAATAATCTGCCTTTCCCTCTCCTGCTGTCTCTCCCCCTACTCCTTCTACCCCTTACTTTCTCTCTCTCAATTATCTTGCCAACTCCTTTCCCTTTGCAGGGTTCTCAGCATCTTCAGGGGGAGTAGGTTTTGGCTGCCCTTTTTCTCCCTCCCACCTACCCTACTTCCCCTCTCCCACAAGCCCGCTGCTAAATCCCCCTTGCTACATCACTGTACAGCACTTAGCATCCTTCCTTCCTACTCTCACCAGTACTTGTGCTGCTTATGGCCAAAATACATGACTATGTATTTGTACTCTCGAGTTCTTAGCATTGAACAATTGCAAAGTAAGGCACTTTTGTATTCTCTGCCAGTATTTGATAAGTAGGTGTAAATTCATATTGTATCTGAAAGTTATGTGCTGAAATTGATATCTATTCTCTGTCGCTGTTACATTGTGTCTTGGGCTGTAATGCACTATTTCTGTTGTCTATTTCTGATTTTGTACAATTGGTTATGTATTTTTTTTTTGCTATCCCCCTTCATTTAACCCCTTCCCCCCCAGGATGCTTCTGGAAACAAGCTGTTTACAGCTCATGTTGTCTTTGCTGGTGAAACATATCTAACTAAATAAATAAATAAAAATATGCACCCTACCCCAACCGTTGAAAGGTTCCAAATTTACAGGTAAAGTGCTCCCCAATTCAGATAAAAGAAAAGGATAAAGTAGCCCACAAAATCCTACAACTAGAGAGGTGAGGACCCAGAGAAAATGTGAGAAGACAAGCAATGAGACACAAAACAGAGAAATAAAGAAAAGCTAAAAATCAAGTACAAGCAGGTGAGGTCCAGCTTCCGCACCCCCCCCCAGGTGCAGTATCAGTTCTCCATACAGACAAAATAACCAAATGGTGTTCCTGACAATGTATTCTGGTTCTAAATGGTCACCAATAGACATAAAATAAGAGCTCTCTCTCTCTCTGTCATATGGGGTTCCGCAGGGCTCTATGCTGTCTCCCATGTTATTCACAGTGTATATGCAGCCCCTCGGAGACATTGTAAGACATATGGGCTGAGGTTTCACTGCTATGCTGACAATACCCAACTCTTCCTGTCTTTTGCACCTGACCAGGATGGAGCACTCTCAGTTTTTAATAACTGCCTCACTGAAATCCTGGATTGGATGAATTCCAGCTGGCTGAGGTTGAACCCAGGGAAGACTGAGGTGATGGTTGTGGATCCAGGACACCGGATAGGGGGGTCAGGGGTGGGTCACCTCTTGGGGCTTTTCCCGGGGGGTTCTCAGCTCCCGACTTCTGAACAGGTGTGGGACCTAGGATTGATACTTGATGATGGGCAGACACTAAGTTCTCAGGTGTCGGCCATCATTAAGTCTTCCTTTTACCATCTGAGGAACATCACTAGGATCAAGCACCTTGTTCCATCTGGTGATCTTCCTACTCTGATCCATGCCTTTGTGACCTCACGCTTTGATTATTGCAACTCCCTTTACTTGGGCTTCCGGGGGTTGATATCCGCTGCTTGCAGCTGGTGCAGAACGCTGTGGCCCGGTTGTTGATGGGGACTCCTTGGATTTCCCATATTACAGCCATGCTGTGCGAACTGCACTGGGTGCCAGTTCAGTGGCGGGTAACCTACAAAGTCAGATTACTGACTTATAAAGCCCTACGCAGACTCGGCCCTGACTACCTGAAAGAGCTTCTGTCCCCTTATCGCCCCGAGTGATTGCTCTGCTCTGCAGATGAGGGGTTGCTAGAAATTCCAAGGGTACTTTTAAAATCTTCATAGACCCATGCATTAGTGTACATGGCCCCAGTCCTTTGGAATTCTCTACCCTGTCTGATTCAGGAGTGCGCATTGAAGACTTATTTGTGGAGCAAGGCATACTGTGATTAATTAGGTAATTACCTCTGAATTTTAATATGTATTTATTGTTGCTGTTTTTATCTGTTATATTATATTTTGGGATGCACCTTGATATCTGAAAGGTGCAATATAAATAAAGATGATTACGATTAACAGTCCTGGGGATTGGAAGGGGAGACTGGTCCAGTGGCAGGTTCAAAAAGTTGAATGAGTGTACAGAGGGGAACCAAATGGATCGATGCGGAATGTCAAACCTTTATAAAAATGGGTGCAATGCTGGATAAGCCCCATATTGCCAGTCATATCTCCATTGTCTCCCCCCGACCCAACGGTCATAGCCACAGACTTTTTAACATTGTCAGGAAAAATTAAAAGTTAAGATCAAAATAAGAAGCGCAAATTAAATAAATCAATAAATCATAATATACCCATTCAACTGGCTCCAAAAAAGATAAAATTACACTGACTATAGTAATCTTTGACTAGTAAACAGTTCACTAGTCCAGGATACCAAAGGATATATCAGTGGCAAGTGGATGGCTTAAAACAAGAATCAGCCCAGGTTTGAGTAAAACACGTGGAACTGCCAGAACTACAGGTTCATGAAGTTCTTCCAATAATAACCATATAATAATAACCAATAAGTGCCAACAACACCAGCAACATTAAGAAAATGTCAGAGCCGCAAGACAAATGGCATGCCTACCCTCCTGGCTCAAAGAAAGAAAAAGTTACAATAAATACAGCAATCACTAACAGTAAACAGTTCTCCAGTCTGAGTAACCAAAGGACAGATCTGTGTTGAGTGGCTGGGATAAAATGGTAATCCTCCCAAATTCAAGTAAAGCATGTGGAATGGCCAGGGCAATGAGTTCATGAGGTCCCTAGTCAGCCAGACTTGAACAAATTGGGGTATAAGGATCACAATTCCCACTTGGCTTGCTCTGTGGAGTTGAAGCTCTGCATGGTTCCCTGGGGAAAGACTTGTAGCCTGGCAGGGTACAGCATTTTAAAACTGATGTGGAGGGCGTGGCTAGCAGCCGACAGCATCGGTCGCACTCCAAGGAGCTCCTGCACGAACTCTGGAAATATCTTTTAAATTTAGTATTTCTACAAATGGGAACTGTAATAACTGATTGAAAATTTTGAGATAGAAGATAACTGGATCTACCTAATGATTTTTGGGACTGTACCCAATGGGGAATCCTCACAAGATGGGACAACAAGATTCGGGCCGAAGGAAACAAGGCAAGAGGCCTGATGGCACCGAGTACCATGATCTCATGGCAGAAGCAGCCGGAAATAATGAGCCTTCAAATAGCGCTGTTCAACAGGCAGTTCAAGCCCTTGATAAATCATTGTAAGCATTCGATGCAAAAATGTATCTCTTTAATACGAGGGTAACCAACTTGGAGACTAAAGCTGCAACTGTCTCAGTGGAGTCACATATGGTGAAGCAATCTGCTGATAAAACTTCCGCGGTGACTTAAGGACTGATCTCTGGGAACAAAATTCTCCAGCTTCCTCTAGAGCATCTTGAAAACGGAGCTTGGTTGGCACATGTACATTTCCTTGGTGTCCCTGAAGGCCATGAGGGGGATGATTAATGCCACTTTGTCTCCAAGCTACTTTTAACTAAGATGGACCTCGCACTTGCTGACCTCATTTTCAAAGCCTACCGGATTACACCATGGAGGAAAACTGCTGATCAAGATCAACCTCGCACTGTCCTGATTGTCATAGTATGGCATCATTTCAGGGACAGAATCCTTCAGGCTGCAAAAAAATAAGGTCCCTTTACAGTTGTCGGGAAGCTCCAGGGTCTTCTTCTTTCCGAATCTCAGTTATAGCACTCATCAGAGAAGAAAGGCCTTTGATGTTGTTCCAGGGGAGCTGTAGTCTCTAGGGGTTAACCACTCATTAGTGGTGCCTGCGAAATGTAGAGTTTCATACTCAGGTAAAACTTACATTTTTACAGATCCAGCAGAAACAGGCAAAAGACTGATTAAGATCAAGGAAGACTTTATGCAAAATGTATTAAATCCTGAAGAGACTGATAAGGGCTGAAAAAAGCTATAAATACTGACATGTGACTAAATAACTTCTTTGGTATGGTTATTTACCAGCAGGAACAGTCTCTAAGTTCCTATGAAATGAAAGGTTTTTCTTCCTTCTATTTATATAATTTTGCAGTTCCTTAAGTAATATTCAGCTAAGTACAAGATTGGATGTTTCAGGGGTGTGCAGACTCCATGGTCTGCTCCAATTCTAGAAATGATTATCGAACGGCGAATTTATATGTGGACTATAATACAAGTCACTGGTTGACTTTAATGGGTCTTGCCCCCGGGACATTTTCGGACTTTGGATCATTTGATATTTAGTCCATGGTCATGGCCACCTTTAGCACTTTGTTTGTTTTTATACTGTACATGCTGAATATTCAGTAGTACTTCCCCCACCTATGTTGTAACCTTGCGTGAGAAGTAACATATCCTGATTTAATTGCTGTACCTTTAATACTTACTATTACTTTGAACCAATTAAGATTCTGTGTCGGCTCTGATATAAGGTAAAAAAGTATAAAAACAAAAATAAATAATGTGCACTGCTATTAACTTGGAAATGAGAGGTCGGTGAGCTGTTCTTCTATCCTGGACAGCTTAAGGCAAATCTTGAATATACATAGCCTCGGCCCTTCCCATGGCATTTCATGTAGCTCTCTGACCTTAGACAAAAGATGTTAATTATCAAGAATGTTGAGTAATTTGAAAATAAAGGGACAGGGCTTGGCACCTTCAGGGACATCAGCCTTCGCTCTCTGTGTGCTGTTTTGACAATGTAGGTTGGGTTGTTGGGAGAGGGCCCAGCTATTTTCTCACAAAGCTTTTGAATGAAAATGATGGGGTTGGTGCCCTTGGACTGTTCAGGTAATCCAGTAATCACTACGTTGTTTCTGCAGCTTCAACCTTCAATGTCCTCTAAGCGGGAGTCTAACTGGGCATTCTTCTGGCATAATGGCACTATGTCCAGGTCCACATGAGACCTCCAATACTCAAATGAACTCATCTGTATCTCTGCATCCCCAGTTCTCCATGCAAGCTCCTCTGTGGCTAACCGTGAGGCTTTAACATCCCTGGTTAAAGCAAGATTGGCATCCTTTAATGGTATGAACTGCTGGATGAAGTGCTCTTCTGTGAAAGCATCTGTCGAAAGGAGAGTGTGACTTGAGTTGGTGGGAACTGGCTTTGTCTGCTTGGGCCCATGGTCTCACTCTGGGGAGGGCAGCGGGGTATGACACACTGGGGGATTTTTCATCTCCACATCCATTTACAGCCATGAAACAGGGTCCGGGGAGTCTGGAATCAAGCTCAATGAAAGGGACTGGTTATGCCAGAGATAACAGAGAAACACTCTTAAAAATTGGACAAATAAATTAGTCAAGGTTGGAGTAGTGACATGTCAATCTCACCCGGTAGCAAGGCATCATGTGACTGCCCAAGAGATGCAGCTTTAATGTTTCAAGATTTTTAGTGGACAGGTTTTGAGCTAGGGAAGGGCCCAGGGCTGGGGTGTGTTCTGCCAAACAGCAGAAGTGTTAGAAAGCTCCTACAGGATCTGGCACAGCTCCTAGTGCCAGCTTTTGTATGTCTACTTAACTTAATCTTGCAGGTGATAGGCTTTGGACATCACCTGCTAGCAAAGCTACACCACATTGAGCAGGGATTAAGTCTTGACTGGATGCGGGCATTTGCGTGTGTTTTTATTGAGTGAATCATTTCTGAAGTTGGGAGAGCTATTAGGATGCTGGGCTGCATAGGGAGGGATATCACCAGCAGAAAGAGGAAAGTGGCATTGCCCCCTGTATAGATCACTGGTAAGATTCCACCTTAAGTACTGTGTCCAGCTCTGGACAATACATCTCTGGAGGGACATAGACAGAGTGGAGGTGGTCCAGAGGAGGGTAACTAAAATGGTTCAGGGTCTGCATCAATAGCCCTATGAGGAGAATAAGGACCTCAATATGTACACCCTGGAAGGAGGGGAGGATGTGATAAAAGACCTTTAAATACCTCATGGGTGATAATACATTACAGGATAGAAGCACTTTTTGGATGAAATGACGCTTAAGAACAAGGAGACATGCTATGAAGCTGGAAGTGGCTAGATTCCGGAGAGATGTGAGGATGTAATTCTTCGAAAGAGTGGTAGATGCCTGGAATAATCTTCCAGTGGAGGTGGTGGGGTTCAGAAATGCATGGGTAGGCAAAAGGGAGTAGTAGTGGCAATGAAGGAGGGAGGGAGACAGAGATACAGATCATCTAGGATCTGCTGTGAGAATCTGGGAAGGGAAAATGGGCAGACTTGGTGGACCAAATGGCCATTATCTGCCATCAGATTCTATGTTTTTGTGTTACTGTTCTTAATACAATATTTACATATGGTTGTTATTTTATTTACTTTATTTAAATTTATTGTATTCTGTAAGGATCTCTGAGCCCGAGGGAATGGACACTTGATAAATACAGATTACTACTACTATTTGAGTGGATGCTCAATGATAGGCCTCGTTTCACAAACTGCAACCCCCATCAATTACCAGGCACCCTGGGGCCACATAACGTGTGACTACATAACCAGAAGCACCCCACCAATAAAGTCAATTCAATTACAGAGCACAGAGGGCCAAATATATGCATAAGAAGCATAGAATGGCTTAGATTCTGTATTGGCCTTGCTAGTGACATACATGGAACTGGATTTGTGGGAAACTGGAGTTTTAGTTTACAGATAGGACACAAGCAATACACAGTTTTCTAGCAGACAACTGGTTATTTATGCTGCTCACCGAAGCAGTATTTCAGTGGTATTAGTAAATAAATTGCTGACTGTATCAAACTGACTGTTATGGTAAAACCTTTACTAGTGTCACATAACAGTTTGGATCAAGCACAAAACACCTAAGCACTGCACAGCAGCTTCTCTTATGAAGCTACATGATTTGTTTGCCTCTGGCTTAATAGGGTCATTATGTGGTCAATTAATAGATGAACAGAAGTGCCTGCGGGCAAAATACATTGCACCAGCAGAGCTAATAGATTTTCAATATTGTACCTTGCTTTATATTCTCTCTCTCTCTCTCTCTCTCTCTCCCTCTCCCTCTCTCTCACTCACTCACTCACTCACTGCTAGAGGCGAGTCTCAACTGGGGCCTTTTGTAAATAGCAAACAAAGATACTTGCAGTTTTTTTTTTACTGTTGTGTGGAGCAAATTCAATGCAGGAACAGTGGGAGTGCAAGTAACTACCATCTCAGGATAGGCTACAGGTGCTAGACTTTTCAAGGGGCTTGTGGCCTCAAGACCCCTCAAAGAGGAACATGCTCTAACTTGTGGCACTTTCAAAGTTTCCATCCAGATATCTCAACTGAGCTGTGGCACATTTTCGATGCTGCTCCTACACTTTGCCACTGAGCAGAGAATGTACAATTTCTAACAAATATTGTTGCTTTGAGGAAATATTCTAGCCAGCAGCAGTAAATGAGCCCAATCCACCAGAAAACAGTTCAGGATTCCCTGCTGAACAGCAGCTTGAGCTGAGGCAGAACATCTGGCAAAATTCCCTGGCCTTTTGGAAACCCTACCTATAGTGTTACCATAAGTTTTATTTAAAGATTTCCTGACAGAAGACAACTGGGGCCAGATACTGAAAAGTTAGCATGGGCACTAAGGGTGTTTGCCTGTGCTAACCAGGTTTTGCACCCACATTTTTGAGTGAGGTTTACATTTGGGGACTCCTCTAGTACATGCTAAACCAATCAGTGCCCAAGTGCTTACATAATTCTGCTGCCATACAAATAAGGGTACCCACCTCCCCTTATACAGGCGCAGTGGCAATTCCAAAGGTTTGCATTGGCAGTAAATGGCACTCAAAGCAGTGCTATTTACTGCCTCTGAAAACCTATTCTTAACTGGGCACAAAGCCCTGTGGCAGGACAGCTGTACTGCAGCCACCCACCCCCATTCACCCATCCTGTGACAATCAGATGGCACCATGGCAAGTAGTGGCACCCCCACTATCTGAGTAGCCCTCCTGATCTAGGCACACTACACCTGGTGTCTAGTGGTGCCCCCCCACCCTCTGAATACCAGCCTCAGTATCATAATAGTTTCCCTGGTATCTAGTGGCACCCCCACCCCATGCCACCCATCCTGTACATGTACAAGTTGTCCCTTGTGTCCAGTGGCACCTCTACAGTCACCTGTTCTGTATACAAACATGGTTGCCATGATGTCTAGTGGCAATCCCCAGCATCTTATCACCCATCCTGGTGCAGCGCATGTCTGCCCTGAAGCCTAGTGGACCCCCCCCCAACCTGCTGATCATCCATCCCGGTGATGCTGCAGATTCCCTGGTGCCTAGTGAAACCCCCACCCATTGAGCTCCCATCCCAGTCATACTGCAGATTCCCTGGTGTAGTGGCCCCCCAGCCTCCCAACTTGTATAGTGACTTGCATCAATGGTTCCCCTGATCTCCTGACTCATTCAACTGAGACTACCTGTGGCATCCAGTAGTAGCTCTGGCTCCCCCATAACTGCTTGTTTGGAAATGGACTGGTGAACAGTGGCAATTCAGTGGCCCCCACTTGACCCTTATGCACACAGCACACCATCCAGCCAACCTTGGCTGGCTGGAGGGCGAGTTGTTGTGGGGGCAGGTGGAAGGGCCACTGAACCACTAGTATTCACTGGTCCATTTAATGACCAGCAGTCACAGGGCTGGGAGTACCACTGGATGCCAGGGATTGTTTCAGTTACACAGGATGGAATATTGGGGGGTGCCACAGTATACTGGAGATGTAGGGCACTATACAGGCTGGGAGGCCGGGGTGGTCCACTGCCCACCCAGGAATCTGTGGTATCACTAGGATGGGTGACTAGTGGGTGGGGGGGTTCCACTGGACACCAGGGCAGATATGCTGTACATCAGGATGGGTGATTGGAGGTAGAGGGGCCACCCGACACCTGGGCAACCATGTCCATATATGGGACAGGTGACCTGGTGGTGGTGGTGGGGTTCTGCTAGACAGCAGGTATTACATACAGCAATATGGGCGGGTGAACAGTGGGTGGGGAGTGCCTCCAGACATGAGAGACAACCTGCACATGTACAGGGTGAGTGCTCACAGAAGGGGGGGAATGTCACTAGACATCAGAAAATACATTAACATGTAGGGGATGGACGTTTTGGGGATGGTGATGCCACAAGCCACCAAGGATGATGTGGCTGGCACCCACAGAACAGACACTAAAGGGGCACTACTTACCATGCAAATGAGCCCATAATGGGCATGCAGATTTCCTTTAGTGTCTTGCATGCCCAATGATCTCATTTGCATTGTGTGGCTGAATATCACACCATGGTTCTTGGCGTGATCCAGTCCTGGGGCATATTCCCTGTGGTCTGGATACAGCCTAGGTCTATGTCAGGACAGTGCTGCTTGCCTTAGCCCTGCGCTAACATGAACTGATGTTCAGCTGGATAGCACCAGTGTGCTAATCGACAGACTATACCAGCCTCTGGATCTAGTGCAGGCTGAAGCACAGAGCAAACCTTTGCACTCCACCTTTGTGCTTTTTCAAATATCGAACCCCTGGTCTATAATGTTTAACATATTGTTAGTCAAAGCAACATTTTGGTAGTGTTGCATTATGGGAACATGCTTTCCATTATAAGTATTAGGATGAGTGTAATGAAACGCATTAGTAAAACGAATAATATTAATATTTTCTCATCTACTGGCTTTAATAGCATACTATACATATTTAGTTATGATTTACACTAAATGCTAGACAACTATTTTTTGTGCATAGTCATATTCAGTTCAGGTAGCACGTAATACCACAGAAAAGCCGTTTGTAAATGTTAGTGGTATGAAACCTTACAAATCCAGCAAAACTAAATCATCATTTGTTTTCTAAATTGGGTGTCATTTTCAAATTTAAGTTGGAATTTTTAGTTGATACTGTAAATCTTTCCAGAGCATCACTTTCTTTTATTGTTTGATGAAGGACTGACCTTTCATTTCAGATATTTAACAAGTAGAAATGAGCAATTAAGTATGCTAATCTGGTCATGTTAATATGGAAATGGGGTCCTGTGGGTCTTGTATCAAGCTTTCTAGCCACGGTCGTGCAGCAAATTGAACTTGTGAGCGTTCGAATTTGTAAGAAGTAAAGAGATTGTTCTCATTAGCATAAGTATGACAGATCTCATTACCTGTGTGCCAGACTTTCCTTGTAAGAAAATTAAATTCCATAAGATGGATTTGCCTTATATAGTTTCCAGTTATTGACTATCCCAATATCGCAACTGAAATTAACAGAGAACAAGTATTTAAATTCAGCTGCAATGCTGCCCACTGCCCTGGAATGCCTCTAACAGTTTTCATTCAAATTATTTCATAGCCTCAAAAAAGTGATTGTTGACCTACAGTATGCAATAGGTCTCAAACACATATTATCAGCCGCAAAACATTGCCATTGGAACAACATGCTATCCTGAAGTAAGGTAAGCAAAGTTCAGCTACCTTGCTGTGGTACCTATGACTTCTTGCGATAATTCATGGAATTTGATTGACAGGTGGTGATACTTTACAGCAAGCCATGGATTATCACAACCTGTCAATCAAATTTTGTGAATTGTCAGGGTAGGAATGTACTTCTTTTATGTGAATCATTGGCCTTAGCCATACAATATATAATAATGTAATCAATATAATATGATATCAAATTATATGAGAAGATAATATAGTCTGATATTGACATGCTATAAATTGATATGATATGATATAATACAATTTAATGTATGATTATTTTTATTGTTTTACACTTTTATTTATGTGCCATGAATACATATATCATGAACTCAAACTGGTTTGGGCTTGCTTCTTGCCTCTATTCCCTCATGCTGCTTTTAGAAGCCATTAATGATAATGGGATGGGGTGGATTGTGAGGAACTGGGCATTGAGCAATAGAGAATTTTTGGGGGAACCATAATTTCAGTTTCTAGATGGATCACTTTGATCCTGAATAGGAGACTGGATGCACTTGAAGATGGAGGAGGGCATGACTGGTATGCTTCTGGATTGCTCAATGTAGATTCATAACCACATACAGTTAATGACCAGCCAGGAAAGTTGCTCTTCCTGCAATAAGAAAAGAACAAGTAGATTTCTAGGGACTAATGAACCACGGTTTCTGTTGCTGCACTATCATGTGCTCATCAGCCCATTTCCTCACAGCCATATGGCAGTGACTCTCAGTCCCTATTCCACTATGACCAGCTCCAGTCTCAGCCACCACTTTTGCTTGGGGGAACTAGCATGGAAGAACTTTAATCTGCACCTCCCCTCGCATCCCTTTCTCCTCCTGTTCCTCTCTTCATGGTGTCTACATGCACTGACAACACAGGTATGATGACAAGATATAGCCACTGCTGGATTCTAATAATGATAACTCACAATTGTCAATGATTTATAGATACTTATGAAATATGTATACATTGTGCATGGACAAGTCACAGTGCTGTATGACTCAATGATTTATAGATATTCATGTAATATGTATACATTTTACATGGACAAGTCACAGTGCTGTATGACTCAGTGATTCAAAGATACTCATATAATATGTATACACTGTACGTGGACAAGTCACAGTGCTGTATGACTCAGGAGGTAGTAGGGAGGCATGACTCCACCAAGCTACCCCCCCCCACCAAACAAACAGTCTAGCTAGCAGTGAATGTCAGTTCTGCGTTATATATTCCTGTGAATTAATTTTTTTAAGGAGTTCCTTCTGTATGTAGTGTATTTTGTTTTCATTGGTTGCTCACCACCCAAAACTGACAGGCCACATCCCACCCTATTGAGAGACCTTGTGATCTTGTGTCTCACATTGCAGTCTACTGTACATTTCACTCATTGACTGTCAGGAAGGCTCACACACTCAGTCAAAAAAATAAAATAAAAAGATGGGTTTCTGTGTCCTGCTGCAACACCAGTAGTCAGCATAAAAACATTGTTTGTGAAATAGAACTTGCAAAATCCTTTAAAACCCCCTCATGCAAGCTGGCCCAGTGGTGCCGAGGGCTGAGGGGCTGGACACCTTACCTCTCACCACGCAGGTGACCTGTGTTTGAGAACAAGTACAGGCCATCAGTGGGCAGGTGGGGGGGGAGCAGTGTAGAATTGAGTTTTGGGCTTCCTTCAGCTCTTGGCTGTCTTGCAGTGGAGGCCCAGGGGCAGCACAAGCTGAGGGAACCAGGTGCAAACCCAGTGGGGTGGGAGGATGGGGCCTTCACCGGGGCAAGAGGGCACATACGTGTCTCCATGCACATGCAGCTCTTTAACGGGGGCCCTGGGGCTAATGGGTGAAAATGTGGAAAATGATAGGGGTCACAGCAGGATGAAGCCTCCAGGCCAGCTCCAGGGGACAACCAAGACACGCATATCATCCTAAGTTCATGAATGACCCCAGAGACTGGTAGGCAGAAAGACAAGCAGCCGCAACCTGCTGACAGAATAAGAAATTCCTACTGTATGTGGAAAAAAACAATTCCTTATGCACATTCCCCAGTCTGCTGACTTCAATTTGCGTTCCTCCTGCTGCAGGGGCCAAAACTAAATGAAAATAAAGATGTGCTCCTGTGTCTTGCACACCACCTACTTTTACAGAATTAACAAAAATATTTGTCAAATACATTTTTCAAAAATCCCACCATAACCGTTCCCAGTCTGTTAAATACGCTCTGCCCATCTCCAACTGCAGACAGTGCCTGACACTGCCAGTGCAAGCTTACATTATGGCACCTCCTCTTCTCCTCTTCAGCATGATTTCGCTGGCCTGCCTGCCTGACACTACAGGTTTATATGCTGAGAATTCGCTAAGTGGAGCGAATAATGTATAATTCTCTGATGATTTCTAAAACGTTTGGATCAAAAGTCATTCTTTTTAGACACCAAATGATCTTCCTGCTACAGATCTTTCCCCTGTGTAGGCGAGCTGGAAATGGGACTGAAATGAGGGCAGCATCAAGGGTTCCTAATCTCCAGCCTCCTTGACTGGCTGCCACAGGTCATGTGGCTTGCCAACAACTTGAACATGCTCAGTGTGTACTCCCTGTAACTAGTGATGTGACATGACACTGAAGTGTGGTAATGCCATGGAAATGCAAGATATTTGCTACATGCTTCACTGGTGTCCAACCATTGGATTTTGGCATGTTCACTGAATAAACATTGGGCATCAGTCCATCCTTAATTCTCCTACAGATTACATCTAAGGACATAACACAGTTTTATACCAGTGTCCACATATGTACAAAACCAAAGCATCATGAGACGTACATGCAACTACTCATGTATATTCCCGTGATGCTTTGCATTAGTGAGGCATGTGGGATGTGATATTTCTTTGAAAATTGACTTTGTTATTAATACCCTTCTGGGGTGCATTTTGCTTCATTAACAAAATTATTTACTTTTAAATTGTCTTTTTTATTTTGGGATCACCATGACCCATATAAATGAGATAATGAGGCAGGTTTCTTCCCCTCCCTTGGCCGAGATAATTGGAGACCCATATACAGTTCCAAAGGTGGGTAGAGCTATTCTGGACAACACAGAAGTCCCTTTTTGTCATTTACCAAAAGTGTCATACACAAATGGGTGTTGCTGTCTCCATTGGCTGTATTCTTCCCTACATAAATTAAACAGCTTCACTTATTGCAGCTTGCTTGTTCTGATATGAAAGCAGCAGTTCAATCAAAAATGTTTTTCCAAAAATAGCTAGTTTCGGATACATTTCATAAAAAAAAAAAAAAAACACACCTGTTAGATCTGCTTTTCTAGGTACCTCCTATGCTGTCAACCATGAGTTCTTTTTATGTTGTCTTGCGCAGGTGCAAGCAACATCTTGCGGTAGTATTGGCACAGAGAGGTGTGTCAGTGTTGGCGAATGCAGGGCACACTTTAGTAGGTGCGCCCCTCATTCCCCAGTTAGCCAGCATGCTAGCACTGATGCAAGAATTATGTAAAGTGCCACCATCTTGAAAGAAATGTGCCACTGCAGTCAGAGACAAGCTTGTCATGCAGCAGCACAGATGACACAATTCCCACACATGCCTTTCCTAGTGAAACATTTCAATAAACATGGCAGCTCAGCCCCCGCCACACAATCCCCAAACACAGCTGACATCAGGGGTGCAATCCCTGTATTGGCATGTCCTCCAATCCCCCACATTGTATGGCACACTGGAAGCCCACCCCAGCGTGTCGCCGCTCGTAGAAAGCCAACGGTGTTGGCATGTTCCTCTCCCCAAACCCCATTGTGTGGCACACTGGGAGCCCACCCCATTGTGGCCAACATTTCCCCCTGAAAGTCATGGGGCACAGTGGGAGCCCACCCCAGTGTGCCCAACATTTGTTTCATTTCACTTGTAAAGAAAGAAAATGGTTTCACAATGTTGTTTTTTTTTGTACCTGAAAAAAAGGAAACAGTCCCTCGTTGTGCAGGTCGCCCCCCTTCCCCAACCCGCACCCACCTCTGCACATCCCACCTCCCTCCACACACACCCCTCACCCCATACTTACCTCTGGAGGTCCAGCACTGCAAACTTTGGTGGGGGGGGACATGTCTGGACTCTTCAAAGCCAAACTGCAAAATGAAGAAATGCCTGTAAGCTGTACAATGGCATCAATGGGGGTCAACTTAGGTGGCTATCTCAACCATTTCTTTGAATTTTGCCTCCAAATTTTCAACATGGGGTTCTTGGGACACCACCTTGTGAACACATGCACTGTCATCTCGTTATTCGGTCCAAAAAGGTTATTTTGCTGTAACTGTGCGGAATCCCCTTTCAGGACTGACTAACGAAACAATAGTGCCACTTTTCATGAGATGAGATCCCAAAAAGCCTATGTTGCCAATTTGGTGAAACAAATTCCAAAAAATTACTGAGTTGCGAGTGTGCATTGTGCAGTTTCCACACATGCTCGTAACATCAACAGTTTTTAATATTTTCACTCCAGAATTTCAACATTGTCATTTTTTCACACCTCCTTACGAATAGTACAGCTATCATTGTTAACATCCTGCCCTAAATTTGTTTTTGCACATCTCAATTTATTTATTTATTTATTTAGAAGTTTTACCAGGAAAGGCATACTGAGCAGACTACCGCTCGATTCCAGATGCGTCCTGGGAGGGTGTAGGGGATGGGAGGATACATAACAAATACAAAGTACAGACATTTCACAGATATGTACAAATTAGCTATATACAATGATATGTACAAGAGTAAATACAGAATGATCACAGCAAGCAACCAGAAAATCTGGGTTGACACAGCAGCTAAATTGGTATAAGGTGCAAATGGCAACTTCACAGGGTCAGAGATAAATGTTTTGAGTAACCACAGTTGGAGCCAGTAGGAGAGCTAGGACCCAGACTTGTGTGAGTTTAGTCTGCATGAACAGTTGGTGGAGAAGTGCCCTTTGAGGAGTGAGTTGATTTGCTGAGAGGAGGGAGTGTGCCGAATGTCCTCAGGCAGGGAGTTCCATAGTTTGGGCATGCAAGCCCTGAAGGCCAACTGGCTGGCAGAGATTGACATGTAAGGGACATGCAGGAGCTGGGAGTCAAAATTCCTGAGTGAGTATTTAGGGTGTGTTTGAGCAGTTAAGGTAGCAGCGAGGTAAAAGGGTAGTGACTGGGTCCAGAATCTGGCCATGAGGCTATTGCAGTGGGACTGTCTCCTATCATAGAGAGAGGGGAGGTTGAGGGACCAGTAGAGCTTGCAGTGGTGGATGGAGGGTGTACAGTCCAGGGCAAAGCGACAGAAGGAGTGGAAAAGAGGATCCAGTCTAGCCAGGGTGGACTTGGGGTGGTACTATAGACTACGTCCCCGTAATCAAAAATAGAGAGGATAATTTTCTGCACAATTGCCCTGTGGGCTGACAGAGGAATACAGCCATGGTTTCAGAATAAGGTGCCCCGTCTAGGTTGCAGTTTTTTATGGGTAGCGTGGTTGTGTCAAAAAGTCGAGGTGCTGGTACAGCCAGACCCCGGGATGTCTGAAGAAGGTGCAATCTTCTATTGGAGTCCCTTCTAGGGTTTTGAAAGTAGGACTGGCAGGGAGTCAAGAGAGTCTCTGCCTCGTGCCAAAAGTTAAAGAGACTGTTTTCTTGGCATTTAGAATAAGTTGATTTGAGTGAAACCAGAGCTGAATAACATTGAAGTCTTGCTGGAGGCTGAGTGCCACTTCCAGTGGGGAGGGTCCTGAAGTATACAGAATTGTATCATCTGCATACATATGAATGGATCCGTGTGGGCAGGCTGATGGCAGGTCATTTACGAAGACAGAAAACAAGCTTGGGCCAAGGACAGAGCCTTGGCAGACACCAGTGGTGACGGGGAGGGAGTCGGAAGTGGAGGTCCCAATTCTAACTGATTGGGACCTGTCAGCCAGGTAAGATTTGAACCAGCTGGTGGCTGCAGTGGAGAGCCCTGCACTGGAGAGCTTTGACAGAAGAGACAGGCATGGTCAATGGCACGGTTACTGTGGGAAATCAACTTTTGGGACAGATTAACAAAATCACAGTACCACTGTTCATGAGCAAAGGTCCCAAAATGTCTATGTTGAAAATTTGGTTAAAAAAAATCCCAAAAATAATTGCATTATGGGTGTTCGTTGAGCAGTTTCTTTGCACACTCGTGACTTCACCAATTTTTCATATTTTCACTCCATATTTTCAATACTGCCATTTTGCTACACCTCCTCATGAACAGTACAGCTGTCATTTTCACATCCTGCCCGAAATGTGTTTTCGCACCTGTGGCTCCAAATGGCACAGTCACTGTGCAAAATCATCTTTTGGCTAATGAGCCGATAGTGTCAGTGTTCATGAGGTGGGGTCACAAAAAGCCCAGGTTCAAAATTTGGTGTGAAAATACCAACACATGCCTGGAGTTTTAGAGTTTCCAACCATAACATCCCACCCTGTAGAGACTGACAGGTGTTAGTGGTGTGACTTGGGACTGTTGACTGTAATGCTCATGCTCATGCCATCCACCCCCCACCCCCACCCTGCAGCCAGTGACAGGCATCAAGGTGTGCCTTGGACTCTTCAGCCCCAACGTTCACCCCATTCTCCTATACTGCACCCATCTCAGTGTATTTTCTTATGGAATGGGGTGAGCATAAGGCCCAAAGACCCCAAAGCACACTGCAATACTTGTTGGTGTCCGCAGGGTAGGGTGAGGTGAAATGGAGTGAGCGTTATGGCCGACGACCCAAAAGCACACCCCAATGCCTGTCAGTCTCTGCAGGGTGGGGGTGGGATTGGCATCAGTTCAACACTTCACTGCCATTTCTATTATGCATCTCTCTAACTCCTGCACTACCAATGCCAATGCCAGAAAGACAACATTTGGCACTGACAAATGCTTGTTAATTTTGCAATCCTAACCCTTACCAAGTTTACAATTGTATTTCTAAGTCAAATGTGGTGACCAACTTTTTTTTTGAGAAAAAAAAGATTAAAACACTTATACTCAAAGTTTGTTAAACCTGGAAAAGGTTACCACAGAACAAAACTGGAATATGCTTGGAATCTTTTACATTGAAAACAGGTCAAATGTTTTGCCCAGTTTTGTTGCACTGATGCTTTAATGGTAGCATATAGGTTACATGACTAATGCAAACGTGGGCTGTGACATCATAGGGGTCATTCAATGGCACTGCATCGGGTGCATGGTGCTACTGCTAAAGTTGTTTTTGCCCCACCCCATTCATCATACCCTGATGACCGGGGTGTCATGGGTGGCGTTGTATGGCAGTTTGCAGAAATACCAGTACTGTCAACCTCCACAGCTACCATACTATTTGCAGTAGTAATACTGTAGTAGTTTTTGTTTGTAGTTTTTGACACTCCTCCCCGGAGGCTTAGGACACCATTACAATCATAGCATATAAGGGCAGAAATATAACATAAACAGGTAAACAATAATTCAGTAACACAAATAAATAAATAAACAATGTCTTTCTTGCTAGCATTAGTATTAGTAAAATCATGTTAATAAATAATTAAACAGATTAACGCATACATATACAAATACCAAACTGGGATGCCAGGATTGAACTGGGGTTAATCACCAAATGCCGGCATAAACAAGAAAGTCTTCAGGCTCCATTTAAGGACCTCCACTGAGGAGGACTCTCTCATGGCTCTAGAGAGTGAATTCCACATGACCAGGCCAGCTTCCTCAAAGGCCTGGTCACTTAAGGTTTTTAGCCTCACCCTGGGTACCATTAGGAGGTCCTACTCAGTAGAACAGAGAGGGCATGAAGACAAGTAAGGGTACAGGAGATCTGCTAGATAGCCCAGGCCCAACCTGTGTAGGGCCTTATAAGTTAGCAAGCCAACTGGAAAGGCGATGTGCCACTCAACCAGCAGTCAGTGCAGATCATGCAACACCAGGGAGACATGACATGACTTTGAAAGACCGATCAGCAACCTAGCAGCTGCATTCTGCACTATCTGCAGGTGCTGCAGCATATTGTACCTCCACTGACCCCGAGATACAGAACATTGCAATAGTCAAGCCTCAAAGTTACAAACAAATACACTAGCATCAGCAAGTCTCCAGAGGGAAAAAATGATTTAATCTGGCTGATGTTCCTAAGATGATAAAAGCCACTTCAGACTACTGTCGATAACCTGAGTCTCAAATGTCAGTCCTTCATTGAGAATGACTCCCATATTTTTCACCATCATGGTGGCCAAGAGCCCATAGGAGCCAAGCTGAAGCCCTGTCTCTCTCACAGTAGCTGCCACTCATTGGCTTTAACCTGGCTTGATCACCAACACTTCAGTTTTATCTGGGCTGAGTCTTAGTCAGATCGATGACATCCAGTCTTGGATCTTAGCCAGGCACATATTCAGCACATCGACTGCACCTGGCATCTTGGCTGCAAAGGACAGATTGAGTTGAGTATTATCTGCATAGTTGTGAAACCCAAGTCTATACTATCTAATAATCCTTCCCAAGGGCAAAATATACACCAAGAACAATATGGGTGAAAGAACCTCGCCCTGGTATATGAAACAGGGCAGAGGCTTTGGTGGTGAAGAGAACCTTACAAACACTACCCTCTGAGACCTGTCGCTAAGATAAGATTCAAACCAGCAGATGACTTTAATTTTGACAGTGAGCCCAGCATACTTCTTAAGTTGCCCAGCTTATGATCAATGGTGTCAAAGGCTGAATAGAGATCTAGGAGAATGAGAACTGACCATTCTCCTCTGTCCCTCACCCTGAGCAGATCATTATGCACCCTGATCAGTGTAGTCTCTGTGCTGTACCTCCCCGTAAAACCAGACTGAAGAATATCATAGATGCTTAAGGCAATGAGATATGCCTCAGGTTGCTATGCATATACCTTCTCAATAACTTACCCTAAAATGGCA
Source organism: Neoceratodus forsteri (assembly GCA_016271365.2). NCBI lineage: Eukaryota > Metazoa > Chordata > Ceratodontiformes > Ceratodontidae > Neoceratodus > Neoceratodus forsteri. Next base: position 35,969,444 of record CM028129.1, read on the forward strand.
GCTTAGAGACTGGTTGATAATTCATCAAGATGTCCTTGTCCAAAGATGGCTTTTTCAAAAGGGACTTCACCAGTGCATCTTTCATTGACACTGGGAAGGCACCATCTAATAAGGAACACTTGATGATCTTTGCGAACACCAGGCCCAGCTGCCTGACACAATTCACTAGTAGTTGTGTCTCATCTGGAACCAGTTTACAAAAGGTTGGCCTCAGGTTTGAGATCGCGCCACTAATCTCTTCCATTGTCACTTGTCCAAACTCTCTCCATGATCACTGAATGCATCTCAAACACGAAGACTCAACCCTGCTGGGCTGTGATGGTCCACTTTACAAGATCCCAGCCTGAATGGACTATGTCTGAGAAAAATTGAGCAATCTCCTCACATTTAGTAATGAAAAGCCTTTTTTGTGCTCAGGACAGTTTGGATGAAGAAGTTGGCCAACTGTCCCAAAAAGCTGAGCTGGCTGAGTCCTCCTATTAGAAATCTGCCTAGATGTAAACCTTGCCTTTTTCTGGGTGATCACCTTTTGGTACATACAGAAGTGAGTAGCCATGCCAGATTGTCCTCCAGGGCCCTGGATCTCCTCCAACTATGTTTCAACCTCCACCCCTTTGGCTTCATCTCCCTTGGTGTACCATCGTACCACAGTGAGCCGAGGCATGTAACCAATGGGCGTACATGAATAGTCACCACAAGATGAAAAGCCACCCTAATGGCCCTATTACAGGTCACTAGGGCTTACTCTGATCCCATGGCCAATGTTGCCATTATACCCACAGTGTTCAGTACCACCAGGAGTTCCTGTGACGTCGGCCTACTTCAATGATGGTACTGGACCATCTGCACAGGGGGCAGACTACAAAGAGGAGTCCTGAAAGATACCGACCTCTCCGCAATGCTGATATGCCACACTTGACAGGGGTGGTCACAGAAGGGGGGTGCAGGTCACGGAGAAGGGATGGGGAGTTGCTGAGCCTAGAGGCCTCCTGCTTTGTGCATATCCCAGTCACTACAGTAAAAGTAGATAGCTTATCATAATGCCTCCCCCCAAACCACCCCCTTTCTTCGCACACCACTTAACCTTAAATCACTCTATCAATTTCCACCTCCATACAAACTATTACAGGTAATTACTCTACCCTTTACACATACGTACCCTAGCACACTACACACAAGTCACACTAACACACACAATCACACACACTCAAGAAAAGTAAAATGATTAAGAAAAAACAGTAATAACATGAATATGGTATGAGATGGAACCTTCCAGATTTTTTGGTTCAGAGGGCAAAAAAGGTCAGCACTTAGCAAAAAGTCCATTTGTGATAAACAGTTTCCAGTGCTAATTAGTCTTTTTTTTATGTGAGATACAGTACATTAAAGGTGCCCCTCCAGCTTTCACCCAGAGGAAGTCAGATAACCAATAAAAGATCTCTCAGTCCAAGCCCTTGTCACAGAAAGATCCCAGAGTTTGCAAATGAAAACCAGTACACTGATGGAGTAATTACAGTAGATCAAGCATGCACAGCTACTAAGAGTGAAGTATAAATACAAAAGTGAAGAATAATGCATAGGTATTCACTACTTGCCTAGCAGAGAAGAACTACCTACCACCCTTTAGATCAGTGCATTCACTCCTCTGTGTCTTGAACACAGAGCATCTTCTTCTCCCAGTGTCTCTGCACTTCACAAAGCCATGGCAGGTCCCTCATACCAGCCTACCCTATCTGCTCCACCAAAATCCACCAGAAAATAAAATACAAGTGGTAATCTTCACTCTCTGACTCAGATAGGGAAATTCGAGTCTGTGCTGTAAGCCAGGAACCAAATCATTGAATCCTTTCAGCACATCCCATTGCTGTTTTGTTTTCATGGAACTCCACTTCTCCCGACACTGAAATGGTAACCTGGATCCACACCACACTCACTCCGGGCAGTGCTGGGTTCCTGCTGGGTTCTGCCCTTCAGCTGTGCTGTGCTAACAAACAAAGCACAATGCAGCACACAAAAAACAGGCTAAGTGCTTTACTTCAGCACACAAGCTCATACTGAATGCGTCCAGCATGGGTAAAGGAAAGGTCAATACAGACACAAGGGCATTAACTGAATAGTAATAAAAGTAAATCCTACTATTAACTGCAGGGGGTGGGTTGTCTCCTGTGACAACAGAAAAGCTCCCACTAATGTGGATCTCCTGACAAGATGCTAGTGGTTACATATAGACTGTGTAACCATTAACACACTGGACTGTGACACGTGCAGGGGTCAGCCCATGGCATATGCCTCAGGCACATGTTACTACCACAAATATCATTCCCCTCACCCTTACCTTGATGACTGTGCCAGTGTGCGTGTATATACATAGTGTTTCTTGCCATTACTGGTGGACCAATAGCCCAGAACTCTTTGAAGTTGTCCGTATCCTTGGCATCCAGCCAATTCCCACCCATTCTATATCACTGTTCCCTTCCATTACTGTTGACAGCAGTGCTTATCTCTTTTCCCAGCCAGAATGAGCATTCTATTTCACACTGTATGTTTTGCAAGAAAACGTGGAAGCAACTACTGTTGGTGGCAACCAGTTTTTGTTTATTATGAGCTTTCACTGAGTGCTTTTGTATTTTCTGTTTTTTTTTTTTTGTGGGGGTGAATATAGGCATCAACAGCACCCACTCATGTGATCTCTCTCCTCTAGCTCCAAGGTGACTACCAGGTACCAAGAAGCAGGGCATAAAATAATGATGAGGACATTTGCAGTAATGCTTCCATAGTATACTAAATGAGGTTTTCTTCTGTGAGAAAATGTTTAATTCCCTGTCTCTGTGAGTCAGTTTTAATATAATAGCAAGTGAGTTCACAAACTCATCTGAATGCTAATCTGGGAATGGAGACTCTCACTGGAGGAATGTATAGGAAATGGTGCAAGTAGCACAGCGAGCACACAAACTGCACAAGAGCAGTCACCATGTGGGGGGAGTAGCACTTTATGTCAATGAAAATATCAAAGCTACAGAAATTCAGAATACACATAAGGAGCTGGAAGAACTGTGGGTCACCCTGGAAACAGGAAATGGGACAGCCATACAAACTGGGGTTGTCTACAGGCCTCCAGACCAGAGAGAGGACGTAGACACATTACTGTTAGAAGATACACAAAATATAACAGCTAAAGGGAGGGTCTGATAATGGGAGACTTCAACTTGCCAGATACAGATTGGTCAATACCAGCAGGAACATCTACCAGAACTAGACACGTAGTGGCTTCCCTCCTGGGGGAGGGCCTCAAACAACTGGTACAACAACCCACAAAAGACAGGGCTATCCTAGATCTAGAAATGACTAACGGGGAAAGGCTCACAGAACTCAAGGTAGAAAGTCACCTGGGGGCCAGTGTCCATCACATGGTATGGTTCAATTTGGCCACTAGAACTACATCATCCCATTCCAATGCAAAAATATGGAACTTCAGAGGAGCTGACTTTGATAAGATGGCCAGCAGAGTTAAGCTAGCCCTGGCAAGAAGAAATACAGGTGAGGTGGTACAGGCAAAGTGGGCAAGCATTAAGGATGCAATATTTGAAGCAACATCCTATAGTGTTAGGGAGAAAAACAAGAGCACAAGAAGGAGGAAACCACTTCGGTTCTCAAAAACAGTAGCAGAAAAGGTCAGAGCCAAAAGACTGGTCTTCTGGAAATATAGAGGAATGCAGTGGGACAAAGATAGGGAGGCATACCAAACTTCCCTAAGGGAAGCAGGGAAGGCAATAAGGCAGGCAAAGGCCCAAACCGAGGAAACACTAGCACACACAGTAAAAGAAGGGGACAAGACTTTCTATAGATACATTAGTGAAAAGAGAAAGTCCAGAGGGGGTAATGCTAAGATCAAAGGGGATAAGGGGGAGTGTGTGGAGGAGGACCAAGGAAAAGCATATATCCTAAATAGATACTTCTGCTCAGTGTTTACTGAGGAGAAGGTAGGCCAGGGACCACAGCTCAGCACCATGGACACAGGGGGGAGGGCGGTGTGCACAAGTCCCTTCACAAAAGAAAGGGTCCTACAAGAGCTTGCTAAGCTCAGGGTGGACAAGGCAATGGGACCAGATGGCATACATCCCAGGGTACTAAAGGAGCTAAGGGTGGAACTAGCAGAGCCATTATCAGAACTGTTTAGTGAGTCTCTGAGCACAGGAGAGGTCCCGGAAGACTGGAGAAGGGCTCATGTGATCCTGCTCCACATGAGTGGTAGCAGGGAGGAAGCAGGGAACTACAGACCAGTCAGTCTTACCTCAGTAGTGGGCAAGATTATGGAGGCACTCCTTAAGGAAAGGATAGTGCAACACCTGGAATCCATAGGAGCACAGGATCCAAGACAGCAAGGGTTTACAACAGGAAGGTCCTGTCAAACTAATCTCATTGATTTACTTGACTGGGTAACCAGAGTGGTGGACCAAGGGGGTGCAGTTGATGTTGCCTACCTTGACTTCAACAAAACTTTTGATACTGTTCCACATAGAAGATTGATTAATAAGCTGGGTAGGCTTGGGGTAGGTCAGAAGTTGGTCAACTGGGTGGCAAACTGGTTGGCAGGAAGAAAACAGAGTGGTGGTAAATGGTGTACAGTCAAAAGAGATGCAATCACAAGAAGGGTACCTCAGAGATCAGTTCTGGGGCCAGTTCTCTTCAATATCTTCATCAGTGACATTGCAGGTGGACTGGAGGGTGAGGTTTGTCTGTTTGCAGATGACACCAAGATCTGCAACAGAGTAGATGATCCAGATGGGGTGGGCAGAATGAGAAGAGATCTGGATAAACTGGCAAAATGGTCTGGAGAGTGGCAACTGGGGTTTAACACAAAGAAGTGCAAGATCATGCACATAGGGAAGAGAAACCCTGAAGCCACCTATAGGTTGGGAGGGGAGTTGCTGGCAGTCACAAGGGAAGAAAGAGACTTGGGCATCATCATCACAAATGACATGAAATCATCCAAGCAAAGCACTAAAGCAGTAGGTAAGGCTAGAGGGATGTTGGGGGTATTAGTAGGGGTATCACAAGTCATAAGAGAAAGGTAATAATCCCTCTTTACCAGACACTGGTTAGGCCCCATCTGGAATACTGCATGCAGTGCTGGAGGCCACACCTTCACAAGGACATTAACCAAATTGAGGCAGTCCAGAGAAGGGCAACCAAAATGATGCAGGGACTGCATCAGAAAACATATGAGGACAGATTAACAGAGCTCAATATGTATACCCTAGAGCAAAGGAGTGAGAAAGGCGATATGATCTAAACATTCAAACACCTTAAGGGCATGAACAAGGTGAAAGAGTCTAACATGTTTCAGTATAAGAAAAATAGCAGGACAAGAGGACACAGCAGAAGATTAGAGGGAAGCCGATTAAGGGGTAATGTGAGGAAGTTCTTTTTCACAGAAAGTGTGGTGGATGCATGGAATGGCCTACCTCAGGAAGTGGTGGATATGAGTACAGTGCAGGTCTTCAAACAGGTGTGGGATAGGCATTAGGGAGCAATACAGATGAGTATGAATAGATAAGCCATTGACAGAGCAAAGGCCGATGGCACATTCATAAGGTAGAGAAAAATGGGCAGACTGAATGGGCCTTGCGGTTCTTATCTGCCATCAACTTCTATGTTTCTATGTTTCTATGTTTACAAACACAGTCACTAATTCCCCCATGTGCTACACTCACTCACTGTACTGCATCGTGGAAGACACTGAATAAATGACAATGAAGTGACAAGTGACTTTATGTGTTCGTGCATACAAAATTAGATGGCTCTTCTCTCTTGGCCCCACGAAAATCAGTTATAAATGACTGTGGTCTTGTCATTTGCTATGCTGCTGTGACAACACTTGCAATGCAGAAAAGTTTAATAATTTCAGTGCTCCTCCCACCCCTCCTTAGCTTCCCATTCACTCAAATCTCATGCCTCAAATAAATCCCGGTTGGCTTACATTTGTCTTTTATCCTTATTGTAATGCATTTGATTCCTCAAGTATATTTTTAGCAGCATGCTGGCACTGCAACGTGAGGGCACGATGGCTCACTTTCACATCATCATTCAGGCTGCCAACTAATTCAGTTCTCACTTGATCTGCACAGTCAACTCACACACTTTCAGATACTGAACTCAGCTAGTAAATTATTTTAATGATTTTTTTTGTGCCAGTGAGCCCAAGCTGTACCCCACCTTCCCCAACAGTGTGCCTGAAAGAATCAGACAGGCAGCTAGGAGCCTCTCATTTCACAGTACCAGACATTACTGGCAACTGATCTAATTGGTCCATTGCCTTGCCCTCGGGACCATTCTCTCTCTCTCTCTCTCTCTCTCTCTCTTTCTCTCTCTCTATCTGTCTTGCTTTATTGCCAATCCAATTTCCCAGACAGGTTTTTCCTTCCTTCTCCTCTCTCTCTCTCTCTCTCTCTCTGTCTCTCTCTCTTCTAGCCTAGTTCTCTAATCTGTTCCTCAACTGTTAAAAAATGATCTCATGTTAATTTTCTACTTCCATCTATGTAAAGGTTCCTCCCTCCCAGCCATTCTCTACAGAATGTGGGGATCATTTGGTCTCATCACAGTCTGAAGAAACATTCTCCACCAGGTACTCAGTGCATTCAATCACCTGTCTTCTTCAGCAGCCTGTTTGCACTTCTGATTGTCTCAGCTCTGTCTCTGACCTGCTTCTGATTCTCCTGGATGTCCCCCTGAGGCAGTGACGATGCCTGGCAAAAACATTATGATAAAAAAATACTTTTTCTACGTCAGCTGATTTGATCTCACCTTTCCATCTTTGAGCTCCTTAAATGTAAGGTAAGTATTTACTGACCCAACTCAATCATGAACTCAGAACCAGCTCCTGGCTGGACTAAGACTTCTCTGAGTACCTGAGTGAGTGCTGTTTCTGTTGTGAGGGGTGGGGGCTCTGATTAACAATGGAACAGTCCATCCAGCACTACCTATAACCCAAAATGTTATTTTCTTGTGGCCCCTGAGACGAGCATACTACTTTTTTATTTTTATTTATTTATTGAAGAGAAATTGGAATTACAATCCTTTGAGTCATAGACTCCTTTGCAAAGGCTTCTGATACTGATACTTAGCCACTGACTCATTATTCAGAGCTGTATTTCATATCATTTCATTTTATTTGTTAACCGGGTTAGGACTCTGCGCCAAAGCCCTTTTTCATGACCGACCCGGACATAGAACATAACAAACATTCCATAACAAATATACAACATACACAATTTACAAATAACATGAACAATCAGACTGTGCTAACAAATATTGTTTAAACTTAACTTTAAAACATGAATAGGACTTAATTAACCTTAATGGAATTTCTAACCTATTCCATATTAAGGAAGCCTTGTGGTCAAATACTCGTTTTGTAATTGTATTGTTATAGTACACACAAACATACACATACACACACACACACACGCACACACACACGCATGCACACACACAAACACACTTACGTTGTAGTGTCGAAAAAATTTACAAATTCTTGCAGCCCACATTGGCCTCCCAGTAATTGAGAACTGCAGCATGTTAGAAAATGTAATAGTGCAACCCTTTCTGCTAACATAAAACATTTTTATTCTGTGAAATCTAAATCTGTGCCAGGGATGGGGACCCCCAATGTAGATGCCCAGATGTCACTATGTCCACCAATGATGTGTATGCAGTAATGGCACTGGCTCTTGCCAAATACAGGTACTGTATGGGTCTGCAGTAGTGCCACACACATACACATATGCTGGCACTCTGGGAATGTTTGCCCCCAGTCACCCACAACATGTACTCAGGTCCAGTTGTCACCCAGAGGTCAACACACACGGTGTGTCCCACAGTGTCACACCTATCACAGAGTTCTCCCACACCTACCACATTCTTAAACTGGTCTTAGAACAGAGGATATCATAGACCTCTGCTCCCAGAGAGATGGTGTTGCCACCCTTTTGTGAAGTGCACTGCGTGCCATATGCATTGATTCCCCAACCCCTTCCATGCACCATTTGATGTGGGCTAGCATGGAAGACGTCCATGGTCCCCAATGAGCAGAGCTTGTGGAATCTTATGCATGGAACCCCCACAAACTTGGCAGCACAACACATTTTTGACAGCCCTGCACTAAGAATTGGGACCTGGCTCTTTCACCTGTGTTGACCACTGTTTGTGTTGGTAGGGAGGTTAAGCATACTTCTGGAGTGAGCACTGCTATGCAAGCTAAAGTAAAACTCATGCTGTGGCTTTGTCATTTCTACAATAAATGCTTATGTGCATAATTCAGCATTACTCATTATCTGCTTTCTAGTATAACAATGGTTTGCATAAATTTGCCATTCATATTATAAAAACATAGTACTATAGCCAAATTTTAAATATTAAATTTAAACCGAGTACAAAAGTGAACCACTAACAGTTTCTTGTACTAAACTCCTAACCCTATAATGCTGCCAGCTTATGAAAACTCTGTGCATTCCCTAGCCCTAAAACTGTTGCATTGTTCCAATCATGTAGGATCTGTAGATGTAGTTCAGTATGGGCAGAAGCAGAAGATGGAGACAGTTTGCTGCAAGAGAAATTTTCCTTACAGAACCACTCACTGATCAGAAAACATGTCCACTCTTTTAGTCATCATAACCTCATGTGAGCACCACTTACATAATTACTGTAACCAGCTACACAGTGTCACTCTGGAATACAGTAAAACTGCTTAACTATCAATTGCCATATAGACTCTTCCATGTTTTGGTGAATAGAGTGTGGAGTTGGTAGTGCTTATGTAACTGTAGTTTAGTTTTAGGCTTTTCTTTATTGCCACCCTTGGTAGGTAAGCTGAGTAGTGAGTGGGGAACAGAAAGCTCAGCACCAAGGGTGAGTAGAGTGCTGGAGAAGGAGGAGGCATGGGTGGATAATGGGTGTTTCACAATGCACTAAGTGGGGAACTGCTGTGGGAGGCTAGCCTTTGTAGGGGATGTGGGAGGAGCTATTCCCCCACATTGGGAATAGAAAGCGCATAAAGATTACCTCCGCCAACTCATGGAGAGTATGACCAGTAGCATGCAGGAGAGATAAAAACCCAGGTGGAAGAAACCTCTGACGACCTATGGCTACTGACCCACCCATTCTATGGGCAAACTAAGAGGAGGTAAACTTAGGCTCTAGCAACCATATTATAATTTCTGAGTAAGGCGAACAGCTTGGAGAGATGGTGTTCCATCTTCAGAGTCTGTTGGATGATGCTTTCTGGAAGGACGCTTCTAAAGCTGAAAAGGCAAAGGCAGATTCATTCTAAAGGAGCATCTGGATCCCAAATATGGATTTTGTCCAGCTGGAAAAGGGGTGAACGTGGTCAAGAATTCCAATGTGAATTTGGCTGATATTCAATGGGGTTACAAAGTCAATGTGAGTATGAAGCACATGAGTTGAGGAATTGGCCACCAGTCTGTAAACTGTGGGAAGCATGATGGACTAAGAAATTCATAGAGTAATCTATAGGACTTTGTAGAGGGCTTGACATTCAGATTAGAGTCTGAAGGCTTGTAGTTTAGCAGTGCACGATATGTTGTTCTGTAAGCATCTATGGAGATGATCAAGGATTCAGACAGAAGCTTTAGGTACCTGGTAGGAGGGTTACCATTAAAGACTGTAGACTAACAAAGGATGGGTGGTATATGCTGTAGTGATGATAACTGGATATCAATGGGACAAATTGAAAAGTTCATCACAATGAGTTTGACGGTTGAATAGAGTTATTGTTGCTACAATGAGATTTGTAAAGGCTCATATTCAGGAAAGACTGCTAATGAGAAATGGTGGATAAGGGTGTTGCTGTGGCTTCATTGCCCATGGCAGGAGCTTGAGTGGCCATGGCAGCTTTGCAGTTCTGGAGCATTTAATGTTGAGGGGAGCCTGAGAACTAGTCGTTGAATTGGTCTATTGACTGAAGTGGCACAAGGGAAGTTGAGAGCAGCGTAGAATGCAATAGGTGCCTAGCCTGCTTAGTCAGATATAGAACTGTTGCGGGGCATGGCTGGGATAGTGAGACAACCAGGTCAGTTGTGGATGTTGTGAATGAGGAATCAGTGGAAGCCTGCTCTCACTGCTGGTAGTCGCTGGAGGGAGTATGGCAGGTAAATCCTGATGGATGGTTTAGAAGGACAGTTGTATGGGTAATTGGCATGATTTAAGGTAACCTGATGAAGAGATGTAGATAACTTAATGAATTATGATGATGTCCAGGGCCCAGGAAAATGATTTGGATAGAGTAACTTCAGCAAGGCAGCTAGGCACCAAACATCCAATGATAATGTGTTCTGGGATGGTTCCACATCAGGATATCGACGACAATGTTGTCGACATCCTGAATAATGACAGGAACAATGCCGACTGTCAGCATTGTTCCTGTCAGGTGAAAGTGTTTAATTGTGGGAGGTGAACCATGTTGAGGGCTGTTCCCCCTGCACCCCCCATCTCTAATTAACCAGCTCCAAGTTAGAGCTGGTTCAGGGTGGGGGGCCAAACACTGGGAGTCATGGTGTCAGCATACAGTGGACCACAACAGCGACTTGGCGAGATTTATCGCTGTGGTGGTGTTCACTGTGAAAAAGTCATTGTGGTGGTGTGCTACCTTTTGGGATACTAGTTAGAGAAGGTTTTAGGAACATCCAATGGCTATTAGGGGAGTACAAGCCAAATAACATAATAAAACTGAGGCAGCGCTTTTAAGAGGAGACTTTGAGGAGAAGATATACGGATGATGCCAGTATTGCTACGAAGTACCCTCCGGTTTCCATTATGCATAGATACATTGATACATAGAAACTGTCAGCAGATAAGGACCTCTTGGCCCATCTAGTCTGCCTGTAAGTCTTATACTTGTATGCAGTTACTGACCCTAAGTAATCAATGGCTTCCTTAACTGTGATGGTTATTATGAAGTTGCTAGATCTTGGAAGTAATTAAAGTCACGTTTCCAGGAAAGAAGATAGGAGTGATGGAGACTCCACTAAATCTTGGATACTATGGAGACATGGGAGATAGTGATGTCCATTCTGCTTGAGATAATAGAATATATGAGGAAGCGTCTTGCAGAGATGGTTGAGAGATGGCATCTTCTATGATCCAGTCAAATGAGATGCCAGAAATGTGTCCTGGGGAGGTTATTGGGAGATACTGATGATTTTATGATGATGTACGAGTCTATAGGGCATGCTATTCAATGGATGTTGCTGGAATAAGGTATCCTCAGGTGAGAAGAACATGTACTCCATAGTGCATTGGAAGGGAGCTGTTATTATGTCCGAGGTAGGAGTATGAGATGAATGCATGGGTAGGAGTAGTTGATCAGGCAGGGATGCTGATGACAGTAGTTGGAGAAATGCCCAAAAAGAGACACAGCAAACAAGCAGGAGCCCAGAACTGCCAGGGTGGTGATGAGAAAAACAGCAGCCATGGGGCTGAGGGAATAGTCCAAGTGGAAGTCCACCAACCAAAGGATGGAGCAGGATAAGAAGATGGCTGAGGCTGAGCAGTATGGACATCGTTAGGTGTGGGGAAGGCACAGCATTGGGGTAGTCACCACAGCATACTGGAATAAAATGCAGAAAAGCTGAGTCAGGCCTCGGTGGGAGAGCCAAACCAAGAGAAGAATCCAGGTATGAGATGCTGCAAAGTTGAAGAGCGAGGGTTTCACTTCCGAAGGAGATGGTGAACTGGAACATTCTGTAGCAAGGTCCTGCAGTGATGGGGAATGGGTTCCCACCTCTGAAGGAGATGGTGAACCAGAGCTGCTGACAGAAAAAATGCTGCAGACAAGGAAAGCACTGGAATCGTTGCTGGAAGACCATTGGCTGGGTGAAGGGGAACAGAAGAGGAAAACTTGAAGAAGGCATCAGGCACACATCCCTGAAGAGAAGCAAATGGCACAGATTCAGCAGGAAGCAAGGGGAATGCAATAGACATGTCCAAGAGGAAGGCAATAAGGCAACAGAGACATCCAGCATAGCAACGAGGGAGGAGATGACAGCATGGAGCAGAAGGACTGAAGATTGGAGAAGGTTGAGACCAGAGGCAAGACACAGTAATGAAGCCCAGGAGCACAGCAACAGGTGGAGATAAGCAGCAAGGAAGTCCAGGAGTCTGTTGGACTGAGTGGAGATGGAGACTGGAGGTATACCATCGCTACAGTGACACCAGCACACCAAAACACAGTGAAACCCCCACTGCTCCTATATCAACAATGGTGGGGTTTCATTTCATTTGACTGTTTGGCGATGGGGGGTAAATATCTAACTCCACTTTCTGTGTGACTTGGAGTTAGATATCTATAGTGGAGAGAGCATGGGGGGGGCACAGCTCCCTGCATTGAGCATTGCTGTAATGCCAGTCGTTCTGGGGAAGCATCAGGGTCAGCGTTGTCGATGGGTTCCTGTTGGTTGCGATTGAGGACTTCACTGTAGATGTTATTGCACTGGCATCATAGATCCAAGACTGGACAAGCTGGCGGGGTCCACATCCAGAATGGAAGGAGGCCAAGGCGGGGATGAGTACATCGAGTCCAAGTAAGTGCACGATGTATTCAGGTGAGGTAGGATATTGAAGGCAAATGGGATATATTGGTCCCATTTCCAAAGGGAATGTGGAAACTAGGTATCAGGCATAGAATGCAGTTGGTTGGAGCAGTAGATTGAAATCAAATGGGGTATGGTGGTCCTGTTCCCAAAGGGAATGCAGCAACCAGTTATCAGGAATAGAATACAGTCAGTTGAACAGTAGATTGAAGACACAGGTTCCCATCCCTGGTAGTCAGGGCAAGCTAACCTTCACTCGATGCCACACCGGCAGAGTTAGGTATGGAGGATGTCAGGGTGCTGGTATGACTGGTAGCTGTTGGTGGAGAAACCAGCAGGGTAAGATGGCACATAGATTAAAACAGACTTCCGTCCCCAGCAGACAGGGCAAGTCTACCTATGCTTGATGCCTCAGAAGGCAGAGTTAGGGATGGAGACTGGAAATCTGCTGGTAGTCAAAGGTAGGTAAACAGAATAGGCAGGACAAAGAGGAAGGCAGCAAGTCAGAGTGGGAGAATGGGAGGAGGAAGTTACCATGAATGCCATTAAGGTAGAGATAGGTTAATCCAGTGAGGAGCATGCTGGGCAGTAATGGAATGTGATGAATAACTGAAGGCTCAGTTGGTAGCACATCCGCCTCTGGACCAGAAGGTCGTGGGTTCTTGTCCCATACCAGGATTGGACTTGCACCTAAAAATCGCTGGCATCCGGGGAGGTCACATGATGCATCGTGAGGGCTAGACACGCTGTCTTGGGTCTCCGCCTCGACGAGTCAAAAAGTAAAAGTTTTAGATCCCAATTTCATTTTAATCGGCAGCGCAAGTATGGGTGAAGTGCTTTACAGGTGAATCGAGGTATTTGGAGTCGGAACGACGCGTGGGAAGATGGAAAATTCTGATCAGGAATCGGAAGCGAAACGGCCCCGTCGGAGCACTTCACCAATGACGCCACATGATGAGATACAGCCGAGTAAAATATATGATGACCTGGCCACTATAAAAGATGCTTTATTCAAACTGGTGGAAGACGTGGCTGAGTTTAAACCTGCGTTAACGCAGTTAGCTAGGCGTGTCACCGATGCAGAAGCCAGAGTCTCTTCATTAGAGAGGAAGCAGAAGAAATTGGGCTTAGCGTCCATCGAAAGCAAGAGAGCAATCTCTAAATTGGAGGACCGCCTAGATGATCTTTGAAGGAGGAGCAGATGGAACAACCCTGCGCTTGGGGCTCCTGGAGGGGAAGAGGGCTCCAACGCTATTATGTTTATACAGAAGCTGCTTAATAAATCTGTGGGTCCCTCCCCAATGGCCCTGAATATGTTATAGAGAGGGCCCATCGAGCAAGCAGACAAACCCTGGCATCTCAGCCACCAAGACCAGTAATTTTTAAGTTGTTGAATTATCTGACCGAGAATTTATCCTGCGGGAATCCCGGAAACTAGCTGTGTTTCAAAGGGAAGGCAAGAAACTTTGGTTGGTCCCTGATCTGACGTGGAAGGTGCGCCAGGCTAGAGCTAGCTTTAGACCAGTTACTTCAAAGCTTTGGGCAGCAGGTATTCGCCATCGGATGCTGTATCCTGCCAAATTGGAAATCTTCTTAAAAGAGGGGACTAAAAGATTTGAATCTGTGGAAGACACGCTGCAGTCTCTATCTGTTTCCCTACCAGACTTGTTTAAAAAGGGGTGAAGATAGCATAATTCCTTGGAATACTGAGTACAGAGTCCGTCAAAGAAACCATGTGGACTGTCATTCGCTTCGGTCATTTGGCATGTGCTGGATATTGATATGTAATTAAACCGCTGGACTGGTTCTTTTTCTTTATTGGTAGTTCCATACAATCTGCTGTTTTGGACAGTTAGGTTAATTTTACATGTTACTCAGGGAGTAATTGTTGATCATTTTGTGTGGGAGAAGTGTCCCTAATTAAGTATCCTTATTTTTGAAGCAGGGTCAAGGGACCTGTAGTGGAAAAATGATGCTTAATTTTGTATTGTGGTCGCCCCAGAAGACTGGCATGTAAGGACTGCCCTAGCGATACAGGGCATATGGTTACTGTTTTTTTTTTTTTTTTTTTCAGAAAGGCTATCTCAATTGTTAAGTCAAGAACTTAAAGTTCTGTTAACTGATGTATCAATCAGTAATGGTGACTTGATTAATAGTTTACTCTGGAATTAGAGCAGTCCCTACAGTTAAGGGGGACATTAGTATATAATAGGTTTGGTCTGAGGCCCATTCTTTATTTATTATGCTTAGATAACTCCCTTAGAGTTACAGCAGACAGAGTGTGTTAAAAATTGTTTGGTACTGGGAATTAGATTTGGGGATCTAGAACTGTTCATATGTTATATAAGTTTTGTTCCTTAAAAGTGGTAAGACTCTGGGGCGGTGCCCAGCCTTAATGGCATGCCATGGACCCTAGATTGAGGAGGGCTTGGCCAGAGGGCTCACCAGCTTGGCAGGCCATGAGTTTTTTCTTTTTTGTTAAAAGGTGGAGGGGGGATGGGGTGTTCTATGGTAGTTGTTGGGGGGATATCAGCTGCCTGCATCTCTTTAAAAAGGTAAAGGGACTCCAAGCTGGCTAGTCCGTTAAACATCATTTCATGGAATGTGATAGGGGGGAGGATACCCGGAAGAGGAATGTATTATTATTTCACTTGGCTAACTTGGATCCGGCTATAGTTTTCCTTCAAGAAACCCATGTGACTTCTGACCGGCTTCATTATTTTAAAAGGAAGTGGGTTAGCCAAGTTTTTGGTGCAGGGTTTTCAACGGGCAGCCGGGGAGTCATGGTGTTAATAGCAAAGGGGGTTCCATTCGTTTCATCTGAGGTCATTTCTGACCCGAAAGGGAGATTTGTGGTAGTCGTAGGCAAATTAGGGGGGGTAGACGCAGTTTTAGGATCAATATACGGTCCCAATATTGATACCCCTTCCTTCTTTATACATTTAAATACTATTCTAGCTCCTTTTAAGGATTTTTCTTATCCTTGGGGAGACTGGAACCTAGTTCAATCCACCAGCTTAGACGTTCTTGTTGCAAGCCCTCAAAACTTTCTCCAGCTCAACGGGCCTTGATAGAGCTTAAAGGGTTATTGGTTTAGAGGACCCTGGAGAGTTCTTAACCCAGCTGTGAGGGAGGTTTACCTTTTTCTCGTCAACACACAGGTCTTACTCCAGAATTGATTATTTTTTAATCAGTAAACATCATTTAGCTGAAGTGGACGGGATAACATTCTTACCCAGGGTGATTTCAGACCATTCCTTAATCAAATTAAGACTTTCTCCTCTCTCCATTCCACCTAGATCCTATTCATGGTCATTAAACAACAGTTTACTGAGAGACCCCCATACCTTGTCTCGCTTTCAAACCTTTATGGTGAATACAATAAAGGAGAATTGGGGGTCACTCAGTACGGTAGACGTGGTTTGGGCTGCCTTAAAAGTGACATGGAGAGGGGACTTATTAAGAATGGCATCGATACGGAAAGCTAAAACCAGGCACTTATTCAATAGTTGTTTAAAAAAAATTTCACTGCTAGAGGCTATTGATGAGTCAAATAGAACTCAAGAACAAGAGCATGAACTAATTAGCTTACGGAGTTGGTACGCAAATGCCCTAAAGGACAAAATAGATAATTCGGCCTCTAAGTTGAAAGCTGCATACATAGGTAGGGGCTGCAAGTCGGGCAATTTGCTGGCATGGCAGTTAAAGAAAGGTCAGAGGAGAAGTGGTAGCTGCTTTGAAGCATCCTACTTTTAACAGTTTAATAGTGGATCCCAAGGGTATTCTGGAGATATTTTATAATTACTATAAAGATTTATATTTGAGTCAACCGCTATCGGCCCAAAGTGAGGTCAATATGAGAGTGTTTTTAGATAGGATATCTTTTCCACAGGTACCTCTGGAATCAAAGCAACTTCTAATAGCTCCCTTTTCATATGAGGAAATTGCAAGTGCTATTGACTCATTAAAATTAGATAAAGCCCCCGGTCCGGATGGCTTTACCCCTTATTTTATAAATCGTTTAAGAGTGAGTTGATCTCCTCCTCCACCAGCTCTATGCTTATTGGCATGGTCACGGAGTGAGGAGAATTCTTTTGAGGCGAGGATCATCTTGCTACCTAAGCTAGGTAAATCTCGACTCAGCAAGCAACTACAGGCCTATTTCTTTGTTGAATGTGGACATAAAGATATATGCAAAGATTTTGGCTAATCGGTTGAAAGTAATGTGGAATTGCTGAGCCGGAACAAGCTGGTTTTGTTGCAGGCCGATCCTCTGCAGATCATTTCAGGAAATTGTTTTACTCGATCTCAGTGGCGGAAGACCCAGATAACGAGGCCTCCCTTGTGTCATTGGATGCAGAGAAGGCCTTTGACAAGGTCGAGTCGAGTTTTATGTTTACAACATTGGCCAAATTTGGTTTTCCAAAAGAATTTATTTATTATGTTCGTATATTGTATGAAAACCCGTCGGCAAGGGTTCAATGTAATAATTTAATTTCTAGTGCATTTCCCCTTTTGAGAGGTACTCATCAGGGTTGCCCCTTGTCACCATATTTATTTAATTTATATTTGGAACCCCTGATAAGAGCCATTCAAATGGACCCTTTAATTCAAGGTATACACTTAGGTAATTGGGAGTTTAAAACATCAGCATTTTGGATGATCTGTGCTGCATATTAGGCATAGCACTACTTCACTTCCCTGATTACTTTCGGTAATCTCAAACTTCAGTGATTTTGCTGGTTATAAGCTTAATAGAAGTAAAATGTTAATTTATTCATTATCCTCACATCTGCACAAGGCATGGTGTTCTACATTAGGTTTGCAATGGCAGCCAAATTCATTATCCTATTTGGGCATTCAGATATCTAAAGACTTGGAGAAGTTGCCCAGTTTAAATCTCAAGCCTTTAATAGGAGAGATTGGGGAGGACTTGGAGAGGTGGAAAAAAACTTCCCTTGGCTTTTTCGGGCAGGGTTAACACAATAAAGATGATGGTTTTGCCCAAAATTTTCTATCCTTTAAGGAACCTGAATATTTATCTGCCCAGGTCCTTCTTTAACCAACTTTACAAATCCTGCTCAGACTTTTTATGGAGGGGCAAACCTCCTCGTAGAACTTATGCTACGTTGACGTCACCTTGTAAAGTGGGTGGCCTACAGATCCCAGACTTTTATTCTTATTACTTAGCCATACATGTGGCCAGTTTCGCTCTGTGGTCAAGGCAAGACGATTTCTTTTCGTTTGGCCTGGCCTTGGATCGTAAGAGGTCTCAGAACTGGAGAAAATAGATTTAGAATCCTGCCTATATTTGCCGTGGTCTAAAATCCCCAGACACCTAAGGAACACTCCCTTGGGCTGGAATGTAAGAGCAATGCATCAGCTGTTTTCAAATTTACATATTTCTTATGTGAATGATCTGTCCCAACCCATTTTAAGGAATCCCAACTTTTTAGTGGGGAATAGGCCTATAACTAGGTTCATATGTAACTATTCTGAAAAACCTCGCATTTCGTTGTTTTTTTCGGACAACTCTTTCTCCCCTCTACCTGAATTGGTGGACAAGCTCAAGGTTCGATCATCTGACCTTTTGCGGTTCTTTCAGATCTATAAAAGTGTAGGTGCCTTGGTATGTAAAAGTACTGTTTCGGAGGCAGCCAGCCAATTAATCAGGACCTTGAGTGAGAAGGCAGGGCTGGATAAACCAGTTTCAGGCTATATAAGTATATTATTTCAGACTTGGGCCCCAAAGATCTCCAATTCCCCATACTGGGAAGCTAATTTGGTTCTGGGATGGTCTGAGGAAATCTGGGAGGACGTGTGGAGAAACGTATATTCTTGTGTTAAGCAAGACAGACTGAGGGAGGTCCAATTTAAGCTACTTCATAACTTATATTTTTCGCCGGCTAAGTTATATAGGCTAAAGAAACATGATTCTCTGGCTTGTTCTGACTGTGGAGACCAGTTGGCTACCACCTTGCATAAGTTTTGGGTGTGTCCTAAAATAGCCAAGTTTTGGCAAGATGTTAAAGGCTGGATACTACCATATTATGATTTATCTCCCCTTTTCAGTATGGAAATTTGTTTATTTGGGAAATATCCCCGCACTTTATTAGGATCTCAAAAATGCCAAATTGCCTTGGTGGCTTCAGTAACAAAATTACTAATTCTACGTCACTGGCAAGGTAATTGGACTCCTTCTTTTAAAGAGTGGTGGGAAGAGTTTTGAATGCTCTAAATGCGAGAAATCGGTATTAACTTACTACAATGCTCCAGCCAAGTTTTCAAAGTGCTGGGGTAATCTGACTCGTCATCTGAAATTAAAATATGGTTACTAGTTTTTTGTATTACAGGATACCAGATCACAGCCTAATTAGTAATGCTTGTTCCTTTTAAATTATTTATCATATCCTTAACTCTTTGTTTATCCTTTTTTTTTGTTTATCCGCTTCATGCCAAACTATATTTTACCGGTACTACCCCTTCCCCTTAAGGTAGACACTTTCTTTCTTAGCCTAGGATTACAGTCATTGTAATGTCCCATTTTTTCAACAACCCTTTTTAAGATGCGGGCAGCTGTTGGGTTTAGGGGGAGTAGGGGGGAGGTTGGGTTTTAGTGTTCAGTGAGGGTGTTGGAGGGGGGATCTTCCTTTTGTTTTGTTTTTTTTTTATCTTTATCCTTTGTTAATTATTTAGTAGTTTTGTTTACCTTGTTGTGTCAATTGTACTAAAATGTCAATAAAATAAAGTGATTTGCCAAAAAAAAAAAAAAAAAATTGCTGACATCCGAGTGCAGTATTGGGGGGTGCTGTACTGCTGGGGTGTGCCGTCCTTCGGATGAGACGTTAAACCGAGGTCCCTTCTACCCATCCTGGTGTTGTCCTGGTGGGTGTCCAGGTGGAAATAAAGAACCCAGGGCACTCTTTGCAAAAGAGTAGGAACATTCCCGGTGTCCTGGCCAACATTCCCCTTCCCATAAACTGGTTCATGCAATTATCCAGGCTGTGTGTGGGTGATGATGTGCGATATGGCCGCCACCACACATTCAGTCACTTCACTACCAGTCTAGCATTGCTTGTAAAGCGCTTTGGATGTATGAAAAGCACTATATAAATGCTGATTCTTCTTCTTCTTCTTCTTCTTCTGAAGGCCGAGTAGGCCGCAAGAGTAATAATGTATGCAAAGGTAGTGGAAGCTATGTAGGCAGGAGGGCAGGGCAGATCCCATAGCTGACATAGAGCAGGCTCCTGCAAATTGGAGCTACGATGCTCCATCATGACACCCCAGTCCCCTGCCATGGGAAAAACAGGGGCGCCGCAAGCTGAGCATCTTCAAGACCAAACAGCAACTGGAATGATGGTAGGGTAGGAACGTGAAAGAGGCTCCGGGACTGGCAGGGCCTAGGGAAGGACAAGCCATGGGCAAATTGGGGAACAAAAGCAAACAATACAGTAGTCACACAGAATGGATAATGCCGGATGAGACAAATTACATAAGGAGCGCCAATGATGCGGGACATAGGGAGCGCCAAAAGGGGAGAGAAAGCAGGAGCAGGTGTGAACATTGCAGGTAATTGCCATGCTGGAAGATGAGAAGTAACAGGGGAGGAACAAGGAATCATAAAATCTTGAGGCTGAGCAGGGTATAGATGCTGGGAGTAAAACAGTAAGGGGTGAACAGACCACAGTAGGGTCATAGGTGGCACAGGACTGGATGGTAGAAGGGGCGTAGATGAAGATGGATTGCTGGTGCAAGGAGCGAAAGGCTCAAAAGAAAAAACAGGGGAGCATGGGACAAGGGCAGGAAGGGGGGATGGGGGGTCAAAAGGCAGAGCATCAGGGAAGGGGGAGGAACTCCAGGAAGGAGACAGCAGGGGCAGATGAGGAGAGACATGGGATAGAAGGAGGGATGGCAGAACCAGGAAGGATATTGTGTGTGTGTGTTTTTTTTTTAATTTATTGAACTAGAAGCGGGTGTGAGAGTTGTCTGGAAAGAGGCAGTGGAGCCAGGGACAGGTGGAAACAGACAACATCGAGGGGCACCAGCCATTAGGGATACAGTAGAACGAGAAGGACAGCAGTAGCAAGAAAGGAAGAGATACAGTAACAGTCTTAATCAGAACGCCACAGGTGGACAGCACGCCATAGGAGGCACAGCTAAGTCCAGGTGAAATAGCTAAAAAAATGGTAGGAAATCTGGTAAATGGAGATGTCACCTGCAAGCACTACTCCTATCCAATCCAGGTTCGCAGAATGGCAGGCAACAGAGGAGGTATCCATACAGGGCAATGCAGATAGCAGGAAGTGGTAACGGGAGGAAGGGAGCAGGGTTAGAGAATGAAACTGCTAGAAGGAAGCAGCTGAGCATGTGTGAGGGAGAGTCAGTATGGGTAGGGTCAGATGTAGGATGAGGGAGAGCTGGAAGCCAAATGCAGGTGTGAAGAAAAACCTTGGAGGCGCCAGTGCAGAGATGGAAAGGTGCGCATAAATGAGAGGGGGGAAGCCCAAAGGAAACAAAGAGGGACAGAGCAAAGACACTCAATAATGAGGTAGGAGACTGGAAATAATGGACAAGGAGAAGTGGGGAAGGGAAAAGGCATGAGATATTCAGAGGGAAGGAAAGCACAGCATGGAACAGCACACAAACAATGGGAATGATGGGGGGGAAGGGAATGGAAGTAGAAGAAAGAAACACAGCGGGAGTCCCAATGTCACAACAGGTTAGGCTGCAAGAGAAACAAGGCTAAAAATGTGGCAGACAGTGAGTAGGGGGGGGAAGAAACAAAAAACAGGAAGGGGAGGAAACAAAACAGCACAGGAAGGACAGAGGGTGAGAGAAAATGGCAGAGGAGGCATGAAGCGAAGGAGACTCAGCCCACAACCCGCGCAGGAACCGGGAGCATGTTTCACAACGCGTTAAGTGGGGAACTGCCATGTGAAGCTGGCTTTTGTCGGGGGTGTGGGAGGAGCTTTTCCCCAACATTGAACCTTGGGCTTGAGCCCTCCCATTACTGTCTTCCCCTGCTCTCTGAAAAACATCCTCGTTTCAGGTAATGTACTGTACTTTAGAGCAGTACATGTTTAGCAGTATAATGGCTGTAGAAAAATATACATATTTATGGTATTATTTGTCTTTGCATTCTAATTTATGTACAAAAAAGAAAAACACATCTTAACTTGGTACAGTACAATAATGGCCAACATCTGAACACGTGAATACTACTGAGTAAATATTTCATAAGAAATATATCAGCAGTACATTTTAAAGAGCTGCTGATACCTTTTATAAGCTGGGGCAGGCAAGCTGCATCTTGGAGTTATCATTCTTAAGGTTTCAATCAGCATTTTCAAAAAAAAAAATCACAGCCTAATTATTCCAATAAAAGCTTTTATAAATCTGGCATGTATTCGGTAAGCTTTGGAATCTCAAGCTGTAGCTCTGCCCTAAACATCAGTTTGATGATGATGATAAGTGAGGGATAGGGCTACAGCATAGTTTATGTCTATGTAACATGTAGAAGAGTCAGTGAAGGGTGGCTGTTTATGTTACTTTATACAAATTAGCAGTCCATCTCTCATTTTTGGGGGTAGTCCCTTGTTTAATATATAACCCCCAAAAATGGAAGGTGACCTGCTAAGTTATGTAAAGTAACCATTTTCTGCTCCTCCCCCTCCTCATTTTACTACACTTTATATTAAACATGCAGTAGCCCTGTCCCTCTCTTAGCATCATTAAAATACTCTTTTTGGGGCTGACTTACAGCTTCAGACTACAGAGCTTACTGAATATACTGTAAATTGGCTTGACAGAGGTACTGTATTTATCTAATTAAGTACTGTGTGATTTTCACAGATTATAAGAGCTGGGTATTTCTCCCAATGACATGTGCAGGATGCGCTCCACTTATACTGGATCCCTATCACATAACCTCTTGTTTTGTCCTTTAATCCACCTCTCCTGGGTTCAGGTGCTTACCAACTTCTTACTCCTGGATGACTCATTTGTCCTATTGGGCATCAGCCCTCCCAGATTTCCAGAGCCAACGTGGGGGCTAGCTGCCACTATTGCCACAAAAAGGCTCTTCCTCTGCTGATGGAGGTAACCTAAAATCCCCTCATTTGATAAATGGCTACACACCATAAGTCAGCTAGCCTTCCTCGTGCCTCTTCTCCTACCAAGCTCTTAAGTTTCTCCTTATGACAAGTTCTGGGGCCCTTTCTCAGCTTAAGAGCAAGTTCTTCTTAGGTAGCATGGTTTATTGTTTTAATAACTAAAGTAGCCTCCATCTGAAGTCTGTATTGTATGAAATGTACCCTGCATGTTGCGATCTATATCCTACACAGTATGATCTGTATGTTCACCCTTGCACTTGTAGAAAGGTAAACATATTGGTATGACAGTGGGTTTTGAGAGGTGTGTCACTGTCAGTCTAATGCAGGGCAGTCTGCAAGGGGTTCAACAGTGTCAGATGTATCATCAGCAAGGTGGATCACAGCACTGTTCTGGTCTTGCTGGGTGGAGAATTCATGTAGTTCCAAGAAAAGAGCTGACTGAATCATAGGACGGCTCTTTCCTTTGACCTGAATAAGCCACCCAGCAAGTAGAGCTGAACAGTGTCATGATCAGTCAGCTTTGGTCCCCCCAATGTAAAAACAATCCCTCCCACCTTCTGCCAAGTATCCCTCCCACCTGCTGTTGCTTCCCTCTTCTTAATTTTCTGACACTGGTTTGCCAGTCCCCAGTTCCAGCTAGTATCCCCGTCCCACTGGTTTTCACCATGCAACACTGTGGTGGCTGTCCAGGTGCCACTAAACATAACACCAACATTGGGGTGCCCCCTCCCCAATGTTAGTACCGCTAATAAAACCTTTAATAAAGAAAACTGTCCTGTGTAGTATCTTTTAAGTTTTTACACTCCGTAAAATAGAAAACTGCCCACTGTTGTTTTTTACCGCCACTGGCACACCACTGCCATTACCCGTCCCCTCGCCTGACCATTACATTCAGCAACCACCACGTCACACACCACCACCCTTTAGTTTTAATTTTCCAATACTGGGGTCCAATACTGGGGAGCCAGTGCTGGCTATTAACCCCCTCCACCCTGCCCATTTTTACTGTGCAATACCAGGGAGTACAGCCCCAGTGCCGCCAAACATAACACCAACACTGGGGTGCCCAATCCTGAGTGTCTGTACCTGACATAAAGAAAACTCTCCCTCAGTCTCTTTTATTTTTATATATCCTGCGAAAAAGAAAACCATCCATGGATGTCTGCTGCCACCACTGGCACACCACTGCTACTACTCTCCCCCATTCAACCCTCCCACTCAGCATCTACCACCCTACACCCACTCACCCCTTACTTACCTGCCTACCGGGGGTCCAATGCCTTAATCCTCTCTGGGCTGGAGACATGTCTTCACTCTTGAATGATGGACTGGGAACTAGGGAAATCAGGTATGTGGTTCAATGTATTTCACTGGGTTTTGAATTCATCCTCATAACTTGGTCATTTTTTTTTTTTATATTTTTCCCCAAATTTTCAAGATGGCCTTTTTGGGACCCCACCTCAGGAGCAAATTTAGAGAAACTATGAAAACTCATCCCGGAAGGTGATTTCATAGTCACTATGCTAATTTTCTCCACCATTGTTGATGAGGTGGGGTCATAAGAACAATGTTAAAAATTTTGGGTAAAAATATTGAAAAACAACAAAGTTGTTAGCATAAGGTAACTGAAGATTTCACTGATTACCCCTGTCTCCTTCTTCTTCTCGAGTGAGTACAAATTGAGTTCTCTCAGGCTGTTCTCATATGTTCTGTAAGCTCCCTAAACCATCTCAGTTGCCCTCCTCAGTACTGCCTCGAGCAGGTTGACATACTTCCTCAGATACGGACTTCAGTACTTCACACTGTACTCTAGGTGAGGCCGCAGCAAGGATATGTACAGGGGCAGGATAACCTCCTCCCCTCTGCTCATGAACACTTTAGTAATACAGCACAACATTCTGTAAGCTTTGACTGTTGCTTTTCTAAATTGTGAAGCCTGATTTCGGTCACTGATAATGGCTATCCCCGAGTCCTTTTCCTCCTGTGATACAGTTGCCATGGCCTCCACCATCACCGCTGTACTTAGCTCTCCTATTCCTTCTTCCTATGTGCATGACCTTCCACAGATGTGCATGACCTTCCACTTATTAGCGTTGAACCCCAGCTGCAAGATAACGAACCACCTCTACAGCTTCAGTAGGTCCTCTTTTAGGTTCTACATCCCTTCCTGTGTGTCCAGCCTCCCACAGAGCTTGCTGTTGTTCACAAAGGGACAGCTCTTACCTCTAATGCTGTCCCCAATTTCATTAATTAACACACTGAACAACACTGGGCCAAGCACTGACCCCTGTAGGATCCCACCAGTAACTTCCCTTGGATCTGAGAGTTTCTCCACCACCACCATCTGGGTTCTACCACTAAGCCAATTCATCATCTACTGTACCTGTTAACTTGCTCCATGTTCTTAGGCCTTGCTCTTTTTAACTGGGTGGAGGGCTGATCTTTCTGACCTCCAGAAAATTCCACCCCAAGCCCCCTTCTATTCTCACCACTTTCTCTCCTTATTGACCTCCCTGTGATTTTTACCTGGTTGGGCCTGGCTTCCCCCTCTTCCAGGAAACCTTGGCCACTAATAAATGTAGAGTAATGAAGTAGCATAGTGAATAAAATAGTACTTAAATGAATGGCATGAACTCGAGTGTCTTTGAACTGTGGTTTGTGAACACTTTGCTGAATAAGATTCGACAAAGATTTGTCTATAAAATGTAAACAAATATTTTACTGGATTATTGTAACATATATATTTTCTAAAAATCTTTTTAGGAAGCCCTTCGGAAAATCACTATACATGCGGAACGTCATGGCTAAAGAGAGAAAAAATAAAATGGGAGAAATTTATCACAGAGTCTGGAATCCTTCAATTACTTGTCTATGGACACCCTCAAGCAAACCTTAAATTTGTGCCTCAACAATTACTTTAATTGCATCCAGACCTAGCTGACATGAAATTGGCTAGCTATGAACAAACTAAAAATGAAATCTATTTATTTATTGAAATGTTTCATCAGGAACGCACACTGAACAACAAGTTGCTTGTCTCCCATTGCAACCCGGGTGGCTGCAATTGGATGAAGAATTAGACAAGCTGTTTAACATTTATCATATCCGAGAAATTAAACATTCAATTACATTTGTAACAAGACATAAAGTTAAAAAATATGATGAATTATCATACAGTCACATTTGTAGCATAATGGGAGGGCTTTAAGCCCGAGGTTCAATGGGCGGAGCAACAACGTCTCTCCTCCATCGGGATTAAAAGGTCATACATCCTGAGCCTCGCCAGGATTCATTTTCATTGCCCACCATCCACCCCTCTTCCTCCAGCAGCTCATCTCTCTTACCTGTGGGCTTCTTCCTAACCTACCTTTAGCCGATGCATTCATCCCCGTGGCACCTGTCGGGAGGAACCCTCCTTTAGGGTTTCTTGCATCACACCCCTACAGGGTGGTATATCCCATGGACAGAGAGGAGGAAAGCCACAAAGCAAATCAAGTTACACAAGCATCATCTCATATCATCTCATCTGGTTGTGCAAGCACATTGAACATACATTTAAATATATTATAACTGTGGAATATGCATTTAATTTCAGGTGGCATATCTGAGGAACATAGCACAGACATTTAATGTAGCCTTGGAGCCAGCTCCTTGCAGAAATGGATCATGGCTAAGAGTCAGATTATTTAGCAATTATTGAATGAATGAGGTCCAGTGGGGGGACAGCAAGGAGTGTTCAGGGGTAGACAGGGGAAACAAGTTGGGGGAAGGAGAGGATAAAGATGGGGGGAACATTACCGGAGAAAAGTGAGCAAAAAAAAATCAGTTGTGAAGGGCAAGTTAACACAGTGCAAGTGCAATCTGGGAGCACCTCAGACAGAACAAAAAGTGCAATGTATTTGCTCAAGTGAACTAATTCATTTGATTAAGTGCAGGGAGGTTGAGAGGAGGCAGGAGAGATGTGGCAGGAAGGGATAGGGAAGGGAAGGGAAGGACTAGTCATACCTGGAACTGGACCCTTCAGAGTGTGGAGATAGCTGCCAGTGGCAGGATGAGGCGAGTACTTAGCATAAGGAGCAGCAGTAGGCAAGGACAAGTTGGGAAGAGATAGTAGAGGGGATGGCAAAGGGAAGGAGGAGGAGGGGTGGGAGAAACCTGCCTAAGACTAGGCCTCTTCAGAATGCTGAGAACCCTGCCAGAGAGCAGAGTCAAATGAGGACTAGTTAGGTAGAGAGGATGAAAGGGAAGGGGAGGGAAGGAAGAGTCATTTCCCAGTGCTGGACCCCTCCAGGATGCTGGAAACCCTGCTGGGGGCAGATCTAGGTAAGGACAAGTAGGGAAGAGAGAAAAGAAAGGATGAGGGGAAAGGAGGGAGGAGGAGGGAAAGAAGAAACTTGCCTAAAACTAGGCCACTCCAGGATGCTGAGAACCCTGCCAGAGCACAGAATCAGTTGAGGACTAGATGGGTAGAAAGGAAATAGGGGGAGAGGGAATGTAGAAAGAGTAATTGCCCAGTGCAGGTCCCCTCCAGGATGCACAGAACCCTGCCAGGGGATAGAATTTGATGAGGACAAGTTGGCCAGAGGGAATAGGGGAATAAAAGAAGAAAGGAAAAAGAAGGAGGGAGGGAGGGAGGGAGGGAGGAAGAAAACTTATGAGAGTAGACATTGCCAAGGTGCTAAGAATCCTGACAGAGGGCAGATTTAGTTGAGGACAAGTTGGGTAGAAAGGAGAGAAAGGGAAGGGGAGGTGAAGGAGGAGGTTTGCCCAGTGCCGGGCCCCTACAGGATGCTAAGAACCCTGCCAGAGTTCAAAACTAAGCAGGGGCAAGTTGGTAATGGAAAAGAAATAAATAAATAAGGTTAGGGGTAGAATTGAGGGGGTAAGCGGTGAAGGGAGAGGAGAGCATGCTGAGAAGCAGGCTCGGGGGGGAGGAAGGTTTAATAGGGGATGTGAGTCATGGAGAGGAGCAGAGGCATAGGAGAACAGTTGAGGGTTAAAGCAGGAGCAGTTAGATGAGAGAAATCTGACTCAAAGCACAAGCTTCACTCTTGGCCTAGCAGTATCTCGGTATACTGCATGGATGAATCCTTAACTGAGAGTGCTTTCTTCTTTAAGTACCTAAGTGTAACCTTATATCCCTCCCATGACTTCCCATTTCATACCACTACCACCTGCATGTCAGTGAATTCCAACTTAGGCCTGGTTTCCTTGGGCGATTTATCCTAACCCTAAAGCTAGACTTACCATAGGTAATGGAAACCATTTACCTTATCTACTGCATCCCTGTCTGACCCAATTCATCTGAAACTACTTTAGCCAAGTGGGATGTGGTCTACAAAAGTATCAGCCACTTTGTATTGGGTTGTCTCTCACTTAGTCATCACTGTAGCTGCTGCTCCACACTGGATTGCCTTTTCCCTTCCTTGAGGTGCTGTTTTGTTATTGGCTGCTTTATCAATAACATTATTAGCTCTGGTGCCCCTCTCCATTTGTCTTTTATGTTGTGGTTTCATGACACATCTTACAACCTTCTCTCCAGCAATGTCCTTCTTTTTAGGAACCTACTGCATGAGGAACTAGATCTGGCTATCTTTTCCTTCTCTGCTCCCAGATATTGGAACTCTGTTCCTCCTTAAGTGCCCAGATTCCCATTGTCATTTTAAGCTGGCCCTGCTACAGCACTGCCATAGCTTGCATCCAGGTCTTACCTGTGAATAGGCATTTAATTGTCTGGTGTACATACCCGGTTACCAAGAAACAAATACATAAATAACCTGACCACCCCTACTTGTCTTTGAGTTGTTGTTCTTATGGGTGTGTTACTTGCTCTGGTACATAGTAATGTGTTGGACATGTATTGATTATGACACCATTTATGTTATGTAAATGCTTTACCTGTTGGTTTGTTTTATAAATCCTGTGTCATTTCTGAAAATATGTATTTTTTTTCGAGTGCATTTTGTGGTTAGCTTTCTGGATTAGCTGATTAGTGCCATGAGGTTCTGCTTCTGCTGCTGCATCTTTCCACCTTGACTTACATTTTTATTGGGGACGGACTTCCCAGACTCTAGCATTCTAGCATGTATGTATTGCAGCATATCTACTGCACCCTTTCTATGCAGTGAATTTCAACATGCTGTATGCTCAGGAGAGGTAATAAAATGTGACATCAGTGAGCAGAAAGGGTCTCACAGCAGGTCTAAGGCTTGCAAAGACAGACTGGCTGTAATTTTCACACCTATTACCCCCAATCAGTGGCTGCCTTTCTTATAAATGTCTAGTGTTCCTGTGGAACACCATCAGTGAACTAGAAATGGAATCAGAACACTTTTCATGGGGGAGAATACATCTGCATCTCAAATCTCACTGTCCCTTTTAATGGAACTGAGTCAGTGTGGTCTGTAACAGAGTACTGATTCCTAAGAGAAGGAGAGAGCTGTTTTCACATTGGATTCACATAATGGATGGGATAGAAAATGAATTTCTTGTCAGATGAGCACCCTGGAGATTGTTCGCTTTGTCACAATATACAACGTGATTCTTCCCAGGCTTGGTTGCCTTAGCTCTCCTATGCTACAGCAAAGCTAATACAGTAAAAAGAACAGAGAGTGCCGGAAGTTCCCTCAGCCTGATTTATTCTACTTGCTAAATGTGTTGACACGTATAATACATTTTCATTGCCACAGTCTAAAGTACTTTAACACTGCTTCTATGAATGTTAAGGATCTTCTTCCATTCTTATTAGAATTTATACAGTTTTACAAATAGTACGTGTTTGTCTGAGAATGAAAGAAATGAGGAATATGGAATGTAAGCTCATAATACATAACACCCAGAGGACATGATATGATCATGAGTTACTACATAAATAAATGCATATGTTATTCTGGTTTGTTACAAACACCAATCTTCTTATGAATATTAGCTTCACTGCATTCATGATTCCCAAAAGATGTATAAGATAGTGGTGTGGTTTTTCAGCATGCTGCAGTTACTACATACAGCTTTACAAGAATCTACAGCTCCAGTAACCACTTATATTCACACAGTATCATGAGGCTACTGTGAAGATCATTAAATATGGATGACAGTCTAGTGTCTGCAATTCAGTCTGAAATGCATTACTGCTGCCAAAGATGTCCTGCAAGCTGCTAAGACTATCTGTCCAGAGTTTCAAGTTCTTACAACAAGTTCATAGACAGTGCCATTAGAGGAGCCATACTGTTTAGTTTAGTTTAGTTTATTGTTCTAGGAAGTACTACCTTTGAGCCAGAGGCTCTTTTACAAAGGTTCCACGTCAATTAGGTACAGTATAAAAGGTTACATAGATAACACAACAATTTGTGTTGTGTCAAGAGCAAGAAAACATATACAAATACATATCAAATCATTTGTGCAAAAGGACATGAGATATCAGTAATCACATTATTATTACAAGAAAGAGGTCATGCCAGATTAGGAGAAACAAATAGGGAAAAGTCCAGAACAGAAAGGGTAAGTGAAAGTGTGGGAGCAGACAATAGCAGGAGAAACGGTTTCCCAAACATGTCTTTGTCAAATAACGGACAGGGTGGGTAGTGAGAAAATAGGAGGTTTAATCAGGGCAGTCACAGGAGCTGGAGGTGGCAAGGTGAGAGAAAAGCCTTGATTTGAAAATACCTAGAGAGGTGGAGGCAGTAATATGAGTGCTGAGGGCATTTAGCCAGCTGGGGGCACGATAGGCAAATGATCTTTGTCCCTGAGAAGTCCGGCATCGGGGGACTTGGAGAGGCTGGTGTTCTGATCTTCTGGTAAAACAGGTGCTAGTGCTCGGACATAACAGGTCTTGGATACAGGGTGGAGTGAGGCCCAGAGTGGATTTTTTCGCCATTAGGCAGGTAAGGTACTTTATCCGGTTTGAGAGTTGCAACCAACCTGAGTCAGCATCGAGTTCACATGTGTAGGTACGTCGGTGTGCACCAGTGAGCAACTGACAGGCCTTATTTAGGGATGTTGTAATGTGACTAAGTGCTGTAGTAGTGGCAGATCCGTATATAACTAAGCCATAATCAACGACTGAGATGATAGAGGATTGGATGGCAATCCTCAGTGCAGAATGGGTAAGAATCTGTCGGTTCCGATACAGAATCCCAATTCGCTGATTAATAGTTTTTGCTGTACTATCAATGTGAGCTGCAAAGGTTAGGTCTTGATCAAAGTTGATTCCAAGATATTTGAAAATTGGCACTTGTTCAAGGGTATTTCCTAGGTATGTATTAATGGTGAGTGGGACTTGCCGTTTCTTGTTTTGCGGGTTAGAGAAGAGCATGGATTTAGTTTTTTTGTGGTTTAGAACCAGCTTATGTTCAAGGAACCACATCTCAACTTTGGAAAAGCATGCTGAAGGTTGAGGCGTAAGAGGTTCGGATCTTTATGAGTGGCAAGAATCACGGTATTGTCGGCATAGAGGATTATTTGTTCAAGGCAGGATTTGGGGAGGGAGTTTAGGAAAAGGCTGAAAAGGAGGGGGCCCAGGATGGATCCCTGGGGAACTCCTGAGCGAACCGGTTTGAGTCTGAGAGAACTCCAGCTACTTTTACAGATTGAGAGCGTGAGCAAGGTAATTTTTACCCAGTCACCGGACTCCAGAGAGCCCTAGGGATAGTAGTTGTTTGATAAGTAGGCCATGGTGAACTGTGTCAAATGCCTTGGTTAAGTCAATGTAGACTGCTCCAGTTAGGTTTCCTTTGTCCATGGCATTGTGGATTTCTCCTGAGAATTCAAGTAGGGCAGTCGATGTGCTATGCCCTTTCCTAAATCCATGCTGCTGAGTGCATAGGATGTTGTGCTTTTCCAGGTAGTCTGAGAGTTGGTCCGCCACCAAGCGTTCAAGGGCCTTAGAGAGAGGTGGTAGTATTGATATCGGGCGATAGTTACCAGGCAGTGACTTATCACCACTTTTGTGCACCGGAGTGACAACTGCAGCTTTCCATTTCCTAGGGAATTGGCTGTAGCAGAGGGAGAGATTGAAAATTTTTGTGAGGGGGAGCAGAACTTCCTCGAGAGTGAGGGACAGAAGTTTAAGGTCAATAGTGTCGCTGCTTGCTCGGGACTTAGAAATGGCCTTCTTTACATATTTATAGACTTCATGTGCCTTTACTAGTTTGAAATGGAAGGGTGGTTTGGTTGGAGAGGCAGTAGTAGAAGTAGAAATTAGAGGGTCAGCATCAGTGAAGAAATCAGATGAGAGGACACCACTAAGGTCCGTGAAGGTATCATTTAGGGTGTTTGCAATGAACTCTGGGTCTAATGTAGTGGTTCCATCCACATTCATTATTGTAGGAGAGGATTTGGACTGCTGACCCAGGATATTCTTTATGTTGTCCCAGAAGGATTTCCCTTCATCCCAGGAGTTGGAGAGGGCATTCTTGAAGTAGGAGCTCTTCATCAAGCGGATCTGTTTAGTACAGTGGTTATGAGCCTGTTTATACTTTTGAATGTCCGACAGAGTGCCAGTAGCTCTTGCAGTGGCCAGAGGTGATCCCTACTTTTGAGTTGTGCCAATAGCTTCGCCGTGAGCCAGGGATTTGTGAGTGCTTTGATTTTGTGCTTTTTTACTGGTGCATAGGTGTCACAGGCAGTGTTGAAAGTAGAAATAAAGTAATCAAGGGCTAGGTCAACATCTTGAGTTTTGTAAATCAAGGACCAATCTATCTGCCTAAGACAGGTCTTGAGATGAATAAGGTTGCCATAAGGCAGGACTCTGCTATAGATGGTTTTTGGAGGCGGCTTACGAAACTTATTTGTCCAGGTACATATTATTGGAGAATGATCACTGAGCAAGTCAGGGAGAACACTTACATTGGTTATACGGGTAGGGTGGCTGGTAAGGATCCAGTCAATGAGGGTGCTGGTCCCTGATTTGTAGTTTTCCTGGTGGGAAGTTTACCACTTGTGTTAAATTTGCTGCTAGGATAGCATCTTTGTTTGACCCTGCATCAGGAGCAAGCCAATTTATATTAAAGTCCCTAAGGAGAAGGAGTTCGATGTCAGAAGGTTGTGTACTTATGAACTCGAGGACAGCCTGTAGGCCAGAATCAGGATCTTTTGGTGGGATATAGACAGCAATTGTGAGGACTTTGTTTTGGGCACCAAGTAGTATCTTGATAGGGAGGAGTTGCACTGAGGTTTCTGTGGTGGGGTAAGAACCAGGGAGACAGGTGTGGTAGTCCTTTATGTAGATTGCACACCCACCACCCCTTTTCGAGGTCCTATCCAGCCTGAATATCTTGTAGCCTTGTATAGAGATGGCATGATCCAGAGTATTAGGTGTCAGCCAAGTTTCGACGATGGCAAGGATATCCGGATTGTGCTGGCTGGCAAAGATTTGAAGGGAGGCCAGTTTTGGGAGGAGACTGCAGATGTTTAAGGTAGCAATTTTGAGCCCCCCCTCCATTTTGGTAGGCTTTTTTGTACTGTAGGAGACAGGGCCAGGATTTGAGTGGACACTTCCTGATATCAAGAGGAGGAGGAGAAGGAGGAGGAGTTTAAGAGACAGTTGCTGTACTTCGTAGTCAATAGAATTACACTTCTGAGGCTTATGCAGCTTGGACCATTGCAGACGTCTAGGGACCCAGAGCAAGGAGGTTGTTAGTAATAGAGGATGATATGCCCATTTATCCTTGTTGTAGCTTGTCAGTTGCACCCAGTCGCTTGCAGATAGGTACCTGGTGGATAAGTCAAAAGCCAAAAGAATGATCAACAGCTGAGGTCCAGAGTCACTGAAATGTTAAAATTCCTGAAGGTGATTAATTGTGCCTGCACATATGCAGGATGTGAAATCCCTTTGTCTGTATGCTTCTTTGTCATTCAAACAGGTTGCTGAAAAGCCCACATACAGATCATGGAGCAGGTCAGATGAAAGTGTGGATTCCAGCAGGACCCAGAGTCACCAAGGTTGTCAGATGTAGTTGCTCCACTTATGTTTTGCTTGGGATAGCTTCCAAATAGTTGATTTTAAAATGAAGAAAAAGATACCTGATGATGATTTTTTTGCAGAAATCCAGTCCAGGAGACTTTCACGGATGTAGTGAGCAAGAATGGTATAGTTACCACAAGCAGAAAAACATGTAAATCCACAAAAACTAAGCTACAGACACAGACAAACACAAGCAGCCACCACACAGACCCAGGGGGCGTACTGTCACCTTATTTGTACCTAATTACCCATAGGGTCACTCCTAGGTGCTTCTGGGAGTCCTCAGTCCCTCCACTTGAGGTCCCCAGGATTTCCACTGTCCTGGGGAGTAAAGCTCTGTCTGTCATGGCCCCACACAGTGGAACAGACTCCCTGCTACTCTCTGCTCTTTGGAGTCCCACTGTACTTTTAAAACTCACCTCAAAGTCTGGCTACAGTCTAAAGCCATTTGTGCCTGCACCTTGGGCTAACCCAGATCTCTTTCTCTAAACTGGGTGCACTCTGGTGCATTTTCTGCAACTACCTTGCTCTTACTGGCACTTACTGATTCTCCTTATTAGCTGACCTAGCATTTCTTGCACTCTTACTGGATATGAATCAGTTGCATCTAGTGTTATTGCTGAACCATCTGTATTATCTGTATAATAAGCTGTACATTTTCTGCATAAGCCATTGCTTATTGTGCAATATCTTGTCTTGTAATTATGTTTCCCTGCTCACCTCCCTGATGTAACAAAATAGTTTTGTACGCTGCCTGTATTTTCTTATTGCGCCATCTATATGGCCTGGGTCTTCCCTGAAAAAGGTCCAATGGATCAGTTCACCTACCCAGTTAACAAATTAAATAAATAAATATGACAATGGATCTTGCATTCTACTGAATTTTACAAGACATGTCTATATTAATGCAATATTTTTATGTAAAAAAAAACTTGGGATGAAGTTCATGGCTCGGCTCCTTACGTTGTGCTACTTGATAGGGTTGAGTGGGTAAAACCCATCAAGTTTTGGGTAGTTTGGGTAGTGTGACCATCCAGAAAAAAAGGGATATTTGTGACTAATTTTTTTGTCTTAGACTGGCCCCTTCTCACCCACCACTGCTCACTCTCCTCTGCCCTTTCACTTCCCTCTCTTGATGCCAGGCCTCTTTGCCATTTTGCCTCCTTTATATTCAAATTCTGGTTTGGTTCCCTTCCCTCATACCTTACATCCCTACTATCTTCTCCCTGTGCTTCATCCTACCCCCTCCACAGTAATATTCACCTTCCATTTCTATTCCTTCTAGGAAATCTACTGCTGGCCAGTTTGCTTTCTCATATCACTTTCCTAAACTCTGACCCGCCCTTCAAACGTCAATCCATTCTGCCTTTTCTGCTTTCTCCATTAAGTCTCTTCTTTGTGACTTTTCTACTTCCACATGCAACTGTCTATGACCCTCTGCCTCATGACTCCCCCTCCCCCCACTAATATTGTCCTGGTCATTTTGCTCCCCTCATCCACAGGCTTTACCTGTATGAGTAGTTCTCACCTGCTTAGCAAAACTCAGTTAATCTACTGCTGTACATGTATTTGTTGTATGGATTCACTTTCAATGTTTATAACTATGCTCCTCTGACACTGTACTGTTGTATATGACTACTAGTTTTTTTACTTCTTTGGTAACCAGGTAAGGCCCACTAGGCACAAATGTCAGTTTTCAGGGGTAGCCAGGGAGCACTGAAAAGGTTAATTGACTTGTTTAGAGTCTCATAGCATGCAAGTGAGGTTATGAGAATCAAACTGAGGTCTTCTGCATGTACCAAACTCATTGCCAGCTCGTTACTTTAACCTCTAGGCTATACTGCCAGTCCTCAATAGTTTTGTAATATTGTTATTACTATTCCATTTGTCCACCTCTTGATCTATGTCAACCTCCCCTCACCCCCTGGATGCATCTGGAGACAAGCTGTTACCATCTCAATATGTCTTTCTTGATGGAAAGAAAGAAAGAAAGATAGGAAGGAAGGAAGGAAGGAAGGAAGGAAGGAAGGAAAGAAAGAAAGAAAGAAAGATAGGAAGGAAGGAATGAAAGAAAGAAAGAAAGAAAGAAAGAAAGGGAATTTTGTATCAGACAACCTAATATCCATTTACTTCAGAGTGGATAGTTACTGTCCAAACCATTTTATAATTTATTTAGTAGTAGACCTCATGGCGGGGGGGGGGGGTGATTTCGTGAAAGCACATCGGGTGATCTACATGTCTTATATACCTGACATGCAGCTCTCAGTCAGTGGAAATCCATACTAGGAGAGGGTAACAGTAGTCTGCAAATTCCAGAAGGGGGAAAAATATTATTCAGAGTAGATTTAACTTTATAAATGTGTTTAAAATACAAACAACTCTCTTTTATGCACTACCACAACATTGTTATTAGAGATGGTGCAAGCTGGCAGACATTGTGAATTAAATTTGTGAAGCAAAGTTTGCCAGCTTCACATGTCTCTAATTGTTACACAAGGTTGTTTAATAACATGTGACACATTTTTGTTTGGAAATCAGAGTTTTTAATAATAATAATAAAAATAACTTTATTTTTAAAGTGCATTTCAAAAATATCAAGGCGCTTTACATCAAGCACAGAATAAAATAGCAATTTAAAACATACAAAAATACATTAAAACAACATTTAGTTAGAACAAATCATACAATCATCCAACCAATAACAAATAATGATAAATAGTTTCCACTAATCATCAAGATAAGCTAAACCCAATAGGTAGGTTTTTAGATCTTTCTTAAATATCTCCAAGGAGGTGCACTCCCTTAACCGGCATGGTAGAGAATTCCAAAGAGTGGGTGCAGCATAAGAAAATGCTCTGCTACCTGAAGATTTTAAATTTACTCTTGGAATCTCTAACAACTCCCCGTTGGCCAAGCAGAGCAATCGGCCGGGGCAGTAAGGCACCAGAAGTTCTTTCAGATATGTCGGACCCTGATCGTGAAGGGCTTTGAAAGTCAATAAAATTACTTTAAAGGTGATCCGCCACTGTATAGGAAGCCAATGCAGTTTGCACAGCACCGGAGTAATATGACTGGCTCTCCTTGTCCCAGTCAATACCCGGGCTGCAGCGTTCTGCATCAGCTGAAGGCGACGGATTTCAACCCCAGAAAGCCCAAAGTAAAGGGCATTGCAGTAGTCCAAGCGCAAGGACACAAAAGCATGGACCAACGTTGGTAGGGAGTCAGATGGAACAAGTTGATACACCCTGGCAATAGTCCTAAGATGGTAAAAGGAAGTCCTGATAATGGCCGACACTTGAGATTGAAGGGTAAGCCTATCGTCCAGGACAATCCCAAGGTTGCGCACCTGTTCAGAGGGCAGAAGTGACACACCACCAAGAAAAATTCCCAACGGCATGCCACCATGTGACCCTCACTATCTGACCACCCGGGTCCACCACTAACACCTCCGTCTTCTCAGAGTTCAACTTTAACCAACTAGAATCCATCCACCTTTGGATTTCTTCCAGACAGTTGTTAAACACTGAGAGTGCTCCATCCTGGTCAGGTGCAAAAGACAAGTATAGCTGGGTATCATCTGCGTAGCCTACACCTGCTACTACTGTACACTCAAAGGATTCAGCCTCACCTACTACCACATTCGTGAGGCCCAATTTAGTCTTAAAACAGACTGCCACCCTCCCCCCGTGGTCCAATCTCGGGCGGTGTATCACCGAGTACCCAGCCGGAATCATGGCCTCTAATATGGGGCCCGAATTTTCATCCAGCCAGGTCTCAGTGATGCAAGCCAGGTCAGTCGAACCAATAAGATCAGCTAAAATGGCGGTCTTATTCTTAACAGACCTGGCATTGCATAACACAGCCCCGAGTTGGACAAACCTCGGAAGCTGTCTGGCCTATCTGCCCACCAAGTTCAGTAGTGCCCTTGGGTATGGGCACCAGACAGGGCAGATTCCATTTCTCCCCAGGGCGCCTTCTGGACTTAACGACCCCGATACAGTGGCCTCGCTCTTTCATCCTCTCCTGTTCGCCCACCCCCGCCCTTCTCACTCTCCTACGAGCAATCCCCAGTGCTCTAGAGCGCTGGTATGTCTCAAACTGTAAAGGGGGAGTACAAAAAGGGCAGAGGACGTGAAGAGAGGAGGATGAATAGCGCACCGCCATGGAGCCCACCGACCAACACATGATTCAGCTCAAACTAGACAAAATAATACAGTATCTAACTAAAGTAATCCAAAGCTCTGAATACTTATAGTTAAAATCCTTAAAACCTCCAAAACAATAATAACTTAAACAATAAACCCACCCCAATAAAACCTGCAAAACCACCCTCCTCCCCAACTAGATAGACTTCAAACCCAGAACAACAAAATAAATAAAAAATCCTCTCTCACAGGATAAAATACATGTAAAAATACAAACCCCGTCCTCTCACAGCTGAGGGAGAGGGAGAAAAAGTTTGGGCAATCCCACTACCCAAAATACAAGCATACATAATACACCCTTGCCATACTGCTTCCCGCTGTGTAAATAATAAGTCTTCTACTTGGATCCAGCTGTGTTTGAAAGGCATTTACAGAGTTTCAAACTGATGATTCTGCTGAGAGTGCTCAGCTGTACCTGCAGTACCTTTTCCTGCTTGTTTATTTTGAAAAGGTGAAAGCTGTTGTGCATCCTACCACCAGCATACAGCAAGCAGAGTGGCACACAAAGCAGTTCTGGTCCCACAACCTTTAGTTTCTGCTAGTGTACTCATTTTTGTTGTAAACTATGTAGCGTGATTCTTTTTCTCAGAGGCACCACCACCACCACCACTGTGTTGTGATGTGAATAACCTACAGTGTACACGTGGCTGCTTTGCCTGTTTTCTGGAAATATTTTGCAGGGGTATGCTTGATGTCCCCCCCCCCTACACTGAACTGATCTTGTCTCAGCCTGACAACTGTTGAACTTTCCTGTGCTTGTCTCTGTCAACACTGCACAGGATACATGCTCTGGTGTGATGGCTGTCTCCTTATGAGTTTTCATAGTGTCTGCTGAGCTTACTGAACTTAGAGGTTCTGATTCTCTTGAATCATGGTTTTGCCAGCAGTGACATTCTGGACCTGGAAGGATTAGGCTGGAGAAGCCGTCACTGTAACAACTGATTGCAGACAGGGAACAAAGAAAGAGGTTAGAAGGGTAACACTAGTAACACAATACTGTGATGACAGAAGGGTCTTAGGGTCCACCTTGCTGCTCCTACTCAGCATGGCAGTGACTGTACTTCATCTGAGTAAAGAGATGCATCCATGCTTTAACAGTTGGAATGGCAAAAACTTAGAACCATAGAAAATGCCAGCAGAAAAAGACCATTGCTGCATCCAGTCTTCCCATTTTATCCTATCCTATCCCAAGACCTAATAGCTAACTGAGGTTGTTTCCTTCGCTTCCCACCCTTGCCATACTGCTTCCTGCCGTGTAAATAATAAGTCTTCTACTTGGATCCAGCTGTGTTTGAAAGCATTTAATGTTTCTTGCACCCACTACACTGGCTGGCAGGCCCTTCTATGGCTCAGTCAATCACTCTGAAGTATACAACTCATGTAGTGTAATCTACCATGCCATGTAGCCTCAGGAATCTGTCCAGCCCTCCTTTAAAAGACTGAACAGTGCTAGCTTCCACCGCCTCACTGTGCATGCTAGTGCCTCATGTTAGCCACCCTCTGTGACAATAATGCTTCTAATGAAGAAGGAGAAGCCCAGAACTAACAATCACAAATCATCTGACTGCCCCAGTGGAACAGGTTCACTCCTTCAAGTACCTGGGTGTTATTGTGGATTATACAATGGCAAGGAAATTTCCTGTATTCTGATTGGTCAGTGGGTGCTTGAGACAGTGATGTTATTACACAATAACATCACTGTATGAATTTATTTGGGCACATGGAGTATTTTTTTCCCTTCAAAAACACAAAAAAATCTACTAAAAACATTTGTAATGTTTTGTTTATTTTGTATAACATCAAGCCATTGTATAATTGCAATAAGGCAAGGTATGTGTTATTGTGTAATAACGTCACTCCTGGGGTGGTGGAAGCACTCGGCTTCACCTCGTGCTTCAACCCACCCCAGGAGTGACATTAATACATGATAACACACACCTTGTCATGCCTTATTGCTTAATGATACCCTCTTGTATGTTTAGCACAGTGACATGGTGGTGAAAGCTGAGAACGCTAAATTAGGGATCTTGTTTAGGCACAAGAAAGCCTAACTGCTGAAGCCCTCTGGCTCTCAGTCTCCAGCTCTGTCCTCTCCCTGGTCTACTATGGGCTGGTGGTTTATGGCGCTGCCACTGATACGGCCCTGAAAAGGGTTGCCACTGCCATTAAAAGGCTTGCAGACTATTGCTAAATGCTGACCTCTTCATGCACACTTGTACTGTGCATGGTCTGACCCACATACTACCACTTCAATCCAGAATCAGATACCAAACTTGTCTGCTAGGGAAAAAGACCATGCTCTCCCTAACCCCTACCTGCATTGCAGACCTGGTAAAGGAAGCAAGCTCCTAATACAACAAATGAAGAACAGTGACAACACAGGCTGAAGTCCCATTTTGTAGAACTTCTCCAGGACAAAGATCCTTCATGCACCGAGCTCCACTATGGCTAAATGAGATCCCTGCTGTAGCTCTTAGTACAACAAATGTTCGGTCCTTTAAAAGAGAACTGAAGCAATACCTGCTGAACTCAAACACCTCTGACTCCCTTACCTGAGTCCATATCCTCAACCCTGATGCTCCTCCTTGACTGTTTTAGCTTTCCTCCTGTTTTACCTATCCTGAACCCCCACCTGCCATCCCTTGCCACCCGCCCTCTAGCTCCCTTCAACTCCCTCCCCTCCATTCTCCCCC
Source organism: Neoceratodus forsteri (assembly GCA_016271365.2). Classification (NCBI taxonomy): domain Eukaryota; kingdom Metazoa; phylum Chordata; order Ceratodontiformes; family Ceratodontidae; genus Neoceratodus; species Neoceratodus forsteri. The sequence continues at coordinate 36,010,019 of CM028129.1, forward strand.
AACACCTCCCCTTTCCACCGAATCTCCCTCTAGATGTTCTTCTCCCAATCCCTTTCTTTCTCTCTCTCTCTCTCTCTCTCTCTCTTATCTACCCCTCATTCGCACTCTCTCCCCTTTCTTTCTCCAACCCTTTTGATACTCTACCTTGACAGGCCCCCCTTGGGCAGCTATGCTGTACGTTACTAATTGGGAATCTCCTCCCGCTGTTTAATTTCAGTTGTCTAGGTTACTCAAATGTATTATTTATCTGTATTACATAAGAATCTTATGTTTTGTGTTAACTGTCAAGTTTTTGTTATGTCTCTGCAGTTGTACATCCTGACGTGGAACCTTTGTAAAAGAGTGTAAACATAAAAGTTGTGCCCGAACTACCAAATAAATAAATAAAATAAATAAATAAAATGTTTTCCTTATTCTGCCCTGTTTAGTTTGATGACATGCTCTCCAGTTCTGTGTGCCTTCACCAGTTTAAACATCTGTGCATCCTCCACCCTTTACGTCCCATATAGTATTCAGGAAACCATGATCATGCCCCCTGTTAGCCTACTGTATCTGTATATAGTCCTCCCTGTCTGTCTCCTTCAATAGTCAGAAACCACAATCATGCCCCCTCACAGCTTTCATATTTTCTGGGTCAACAAATTCGAATGTGTCCAATCCCTTCTCATTACTCTTGCCTTTAAAATCACTAATCAGCTTGGAGGGGTGCTGCTGAACCCTCGCACACTCCTGAATGTCCTTCCTGCACTGCAGTGACTAGAAGTAGGCACAGTATTCCAGAGAGGTGTGTGGTTACGGCAGCAGCAGAGATTGGCTTCATCTTGCTTGCTCAGGATGTCAGTGTATACTGAGGCAGCCTGCAGTGGTGTCACAGCTTGGAACCATAACTGAGTGTATCATCAGGGTCCAGAGAAAGGTAGCTAATTATGGTGGAGGCAATTAAATCCTGACACCATGTCTGGATGAGGGAACCACTGAACTGAGCCTTCATTTATTTTATGTGCTAGTTCATGTTAACTGCCTTGTGTAAGTTCCTTGTTGTATATAGCAATAAAATCTAGCTTTATATGTTTTTTAATCAATGTATTATATAACTTTTTTACTGTTCTCCTTTTCTCCACCCATGTCCTGTTGCCCTTACTTACTGAACACAGTGGACCCACTGACAAAGAATCTGGAAGGGATTCGAAGGGCAAGGGTTTCCAGCTGTCTCTCTTGCCTGATGCTCACGTTACATAAAGTGTATTTACTTTTTCAGCACTTCACTTGGCCTGTCTGTTTTTGTTTGCATGCCACAGTTTGATTTCTCTCCTTTTCTTTTCAGGTTTCTGGGTGGCTGCAGCATTTACATTTGTTTTGTGCAATCAGGTCATTGACTTGACACAGTCGATATCGCCAGGGTAAGAACCCTCCTTCCTCAGTAGTGATTCTGATGCCATGGACTAGCATGGAGACCTAGATCTCCAATCCTTCCTGCCTCTCCACTGTAATCCACCATTTATGCTCAGTGAATTGAGGTCAATGAAGGCAGAGATCTCAGCATCAGTGGTCAGCAGTGACTGGTAAGCAGACCTCAGGAGGAACCATGATCAAGACCACTGTGAAGGCAGGATGCCAACTAAAAAATCTGTAGCGGTTTGAGCACCTCCTTGCAGTGGCAGAAGGCCTGATGTTGGAGTCCGCATGAACTCCCACAATATGCTCACACTTATCCTAATCACTTCAGGGAGTGAGATGGGGCTTAGGTAGGTTCAGTGTAGAATGGTCTTCCACAGACCCCCAAGGGGCAACAGTTCCACAAAGGGGTTCACAACACTCCACACTGAGGTATGAACACCATTTTACAAATACTGTCTACCTCCTGACAGGACCCAGTCATTCTGAGGGTCAGGAATTGTACCTGTGGTTCCCCAGTAAGAAGATATGCACCTCAAGTGCTAGCCTGTCAGCTCAGTCCCACTGTATCTGATACATTTTCTTTCTTTTTTTATTTCCTTTTCCCTTCCAGTTGCAGCTTTTCTCAGATCTTTGCCAGACCTCCCAACATAATATTTCAGAACTAGGGCTGGGATGGGACACAGGCATGAATTTTGGTAACGTTTTTCCAGCTTATTTCAGAGTTTGTGAAAGGTGTCAGCTCTACAGTCCTGAAGGTTGAAGTGCTCCTTCATTCACATGACAGGTACAGCATGGGTGGCCTCTGTGCTAGTTTTCCAGTCATCTCTGTCATTTTGTCTAAATGTGTTACGGGTGAAATGTCTCTAGTTGGGGAAGGGATAGCTAAGTCAACTTAAACCAATTCAGTCTTTGGACCCTCGTGACACTTTATTTATTTTATTTTATTTTATTTAGCTTTTGTTGACCGGGTAAGTACACTAGACAAATCCTGCCTATTTTCAGGCACGACCTGGGGGAGGGGGATAAAGATGAATGCCAACTGACCTTGAACCAGATTAAGCTGTTGGTGGTATTTTTAGTGAATACTTAAACACTTAAAAAGTGCTTGAATGGCTCCATAATGCAGTGCCAATTTTTTAAGTCATTCAATCTCCTTCTAGCAAGAAAGCCCTTATATATATCGTCTGATATAATTTAGCAGCACTCTCACTGCACACCTGCTTCAAAGGCATATTATCTAGACAAGTGTTAGAAACAAACATGGAAGTGTGCAGTGATGTGGGTGAATGAAACTGAGTCACTCAATTTAAGCGACTCAATTTGACTGCCCATAGGAATAGCGAGGTGGAAAATGTAGGGAGGAGCCCAGTATTGTGAGTGTAGCAGTGCGCTACACCAGCTATAGCAGGCTAGGGGTCTGTGTTCGGCCAAGTGCTGCTGAGTTGGCCATTTGGTCTAGTGGCTTGATTCATCACCACTGGAGCTGGTGAACCCAAGTTCAGGTCCGACCGCTGGAAAAATTTGTTTTTGTTTTTTCCCCTATGTCTGCCCCCGAGTTGATTATAATTAAGCTGGGGGGGGTGGGCTTGCCCCCTCCCGCAAAGAGCTTGCTTGCTGCTTGTCCCCTGCATACAAGTGTCTTTTTTATTGTCGCCATACAAAGTGTAAGCGACTGTTGCTGTTGTGGCAGTCAGGATTATTTCTGTCGCCCTTTTGATGTTGGGCACTGTTTGTTTCAGTGTTTGTGATAGTAGTGTAAAAAACTCACAGTTATCACATAAAACCGAAACATGGAACCTCCATGTTTTATTTTGAAACTAGGGTTTCTCCCGCGACCATGCTGTTGACTGTTTCCAGAGATATGCCCTGCTCAGGCCAAGGCCATCATTAAGATGGCAGCCATGTGCTTTGTTGTGTCCAGTTTTCTCCCTGCATGCACCCTCCTCACATTTTTGGTATGAGCAATAGCCATTGGCCATGGCATGTATGGTGCACCACAGCAGAGGAAACAAACTCCCTTGCTCCACCTGCTGAAATCGCTAAGGCACCAAGACCCATGCCAACCCTCTTCAGCCAAGTTGCACTGTGGCTTGACAACTGCCTCAACTCAGGCTACCTCCTGATGCGGTGACCTGAGTCCACTTCTGAAGTCTGGTCACCTGAGCAGCAACACTATACTCTGCACCTAGGCCATCACAATGCTGGGAATGCCATTTGTTTTCCCTTTATTTCCTCCACGGCTGGGCAGGTGTTACCTATGGTTCCCCCCCAATTCGTCAGGTTGCTCAGCCCCCACACAACTCCAAGTGCCCATGCTTGACCCCCCCTTCTCTGTTCCACACATTGGCCACATCATGGTGGGTACTTATGCTGTGGGTCAGGATCCAGGGGGAGCATCCTGAGTCGGAGAGGCACAGCGCTGATGGACCATCCCTCATGTAAAGTGCTATGGATTTTTTTCCATGTTAGGTCCCCCTTTTCCCCAGCACAGGCATGCAATGGTGTCAATGATGCTGTTGTGCGTGCTTCATGCACCACATGTCAACTGCCTGTGCCATCCCCACATCAAGCTGCCACTTGTAGCGACCTCCAGCTGCCGCCAGGAGCTAGCAGAACTGTGATTCTACTCCACCCCGCCCACCCCAGAGAGAAAGAGAAGTCCCTGGAATGCTTGATCCTTCTCCCTGTGGCTGACCCCTAGTGACCTGAGCTCGTTCCCAAACTGGGGTCACTGGTGTGGCATGAGGAGTGGCGTCCAGTGCCACAACCCTCAGCACCACCGAGACGGCTGGGAATGCCATTTTTAAAAGTGAATAACACTGAGTTTTCTCTGTTAAAATATGTTTTATCCAACTCTGTGACCTTGAACACCAGGAGTGGAGTTAGCAGAAGACTGCTTGAGCATTCGACTGCATGTTCTCTTTCTTGAGGAGAGGGGTGATTCCTGTGTCCCACTGCTTCCTAGCATCACACTAAGTTAGCATAAAGGGATGCATTTATTGCGGTGGTGTGCTAAAAAGCAGAGCCTGCTCTCGGATGCATGATGCATGCCTAGAATGCAAGGGATTTGTAAGGAAACTAGTACAAAAAGAATATGTCAACCCCTCATACTGTATGATGGTCACTTTATTCTCCAATATCACCTGGACCTACCTGTATTTCTGATGTTCCTCATCTTTCTAAATATTATTGTTTCACTATACACCCCCAGTGGACTAGCACCTTTCCCTTACTCCTGTCTGGTAGAGAAGCATCCATACCAGTCACAGAGGAGGAACCAGGAATCTAGGCAAGAGCCTCTTGAGGAGCTGAAGAGTTGGGGCTCTGCAAGAAACAGAGCTCATGATTGGAGTCAGAACATCACTGGGCCCAAAATAGTGGCTGGCACCAGGGGTAGATAAGGAGCACAAACAAAAAACCTTTTTTGAAGTTTTTTTTTTATATTGCTTTATTAGTATTTATATTACTATACAAATGAGAAGAAAATTGCATAGATATGCAAAACAATAACTCTTTGAAGAAAGGGAAACATTTTTTATGTAAGCCCCCATCCCTGTGTCTAGGGGTATCCAGATGGTAAAAAGCTGGGGAGGGGGGCACTGTACAACCAAGTAAATACAGTTAAGAAATAAAATAGGAAAAACAGTACCTGAATTTCCTCGGGTGTTGCAGGTGATGGAGTAGCTCCATCGTGGGTGCCCCTGGACCACCAACCGATGCAGGGGTGGTGCACTGGTGGGATGACGCAGACCTTCACCTTCCAGGCCTTGCCAACTTCATCTTGGTGGCCTTTACAGACAGTCTTCTCCAAGCAGGCCTCTTGATGTCCTTCTCGATGGGGTGAATGATTCCTGGGGATCACACCCTGGAACACACTGGTGTCTTGCTGTGGAGGCAAACTTCTTTTAACAGCAAAACAGTTTCTCCAACAAACAAGGCAAACACCTGACCTACAGAAACAAGAGATCCCATTTAATGAACAGATGATAAACAGGAACAGTCACTCCATGGAGCAGGGGGGTAGCCAATTAACGGTAGGGTTACTTTACAGGTAGGCACCTGACATTTGTTGTGCACCAGTATCTTTTCCAACAGACTGATTTATTGCATACAGATATTCCCTCGAACCAAAAAGGCTACATTTCTGACAACAGCGATTCAGTGGACCAAACCAGCCACACTGAGAGGTAGTTTGCACTTAGCAGCACTCTCATTTAATATTCCTTCTTATCAATCTAATCTTTCCATAGGCACTTGCTTACTTTTCATTCTCTGATTCTCAAAACTGGGCATACTCTGGGGACTGTGACAGCATGAGATGTTTCTACTGTCCCAATCCCATTTCCAGCTTGGCCTTAACTTTACACTTTCTCCACTGGGGGAAGCATCTTACTAAACATGGAGCATTTTCTTTACTTTACTTTAAGATCTTAAACAATCAAAATGGTGTTCTATAGCAAGAACCAAACCACAGAAGACCTTCTGGACATCTAATCACTGATGCCACACACCTTCTGTTCTCCCTGGCAGAGTGCTGACCACTCCCTAAAATAAACCCCTGCAGAATGTCACATTCCCAGACCTACAGAGACCCAGAAGCACTTTACAGTCATGCAGCAATTCAAATGTCTGGACTGTCTTTACCCAGGGAACTGCTGCTTGTGCCACACAGAGCACCCAGATGGTCTGCCACCCCACCGGGGTCCCAACTAACCATTCCCCACATGGACCTTTCCCTGTCTCCACAGGTTGTACAACCTGAAGGTCCCAACACTGTAGTGGCTACTGGCCAGGTGAAAAGGGGTAGTGCTGCCACCACTACACCCACAACAGTCCAGGCTGCCACTTCTGGACCGTGCCCCAGGCCCAAACTGGCAGAGCAGGCCCACTCACAGGACACAGACCAACTCAACAGGCTGCACCCATCCATAGGTAAGACTACTTAAATTACAGGGCCCCCTTATGGTGCTTACCCTACCAAAGTGCCAGTAAACACTTGGCAGGCCTCCATCCTTCTTGCATCTCACAGGCTTCAGCTCCCAAATGCACTGACAGGCCCTGAAATTTGCTCCACTACTCCCCTTCTTGTTTCACTCTCTACTGGCCCATACTGCACACTTCTCATATGCATGGTCTTTGAGGGAGGAAGGCAAGGTGGCAAGCAGTCCACATCAGTCCCACCGCAGCCCTCTGGCCAAACTTGTGGTTTGAACCCCCCAGCTCCTCTCTTTTCTTCTAGAAGCTTCCAGAATCCCTCAAAATCTAATCTCTCTCCTCTTTATACCATCTACAGATGGAGACCACTGCCTGCAGCAAGCAAATCCAAATCCCAGACCTACTGGCACCACTAGCTCTCCCTGCCTAGCTACACCTAGCAACCAGCCTAACTGCACTCAGCAACTGAAGTTAACTAGTAAACTCCCAGAGGGTGCTTACATTCAAATTAGAAACATTATGTACTTAAAGTACAGTACAACAAGTACAGTGTATATTTGCAAAGCATATGGCAAGTCCTGTTGGATGAGAGGAGTTACAGTAAACAAGAAAAATATTAGTTTTCATAAATTTTCATAAATTAATATCCATTGCATATCAAGGGCTATTGGAGAATACAGGAGTTTTTTTTTTAAAACTTAATGGAATTTGAACTGAACCTCAAGGTCAGGTGTAGTGATGGTGAAACAAAACACTAGTAATCCAACTGTTGATTTAATTATAGGCTAATGCTTTTGATAGAGCAATGGATTGCAACACACATAAAGCAGGATTTTCAATACCATATTTTTGATGCACAGGGCCTTCATTACAAAATCTGGATTTTCCATCCCCGTGTCAAAGGGAAGTGTCTCTGTAGTCTAGCATACATCATTGACTGAGATGCTTGCTTTTGGGGACCACTTGGTCTAAACACGGATTTCAGCTGCTGCAGAACATATCCGTGCTGCAAATATGCCAGCATTTGGATTAGCAGGTGCAGATATGTCTGATGGAGAAGGCACACTGGCAGTGCTAACGTTCAAGGTTGCACCTCCGTCTACAGGCATTTTCTCTAATTTCAGCAGTCCAGCTGTTGCTCAATGTTTCCCATGTGCACACATTTTGTACACATCCTCCAATCCTTCCTTAGTGAAACTACAGCTACTAAATACATATACAACTTACTAAAATTTAATTAATGTTAATCTTTATAAACATTACAGACTGCAAGGCACTACAGTTACAGGTTCATTACCCCCCACAGCCCAGTGGATCCAAAAGTAAAAAAAGACTGAAACTCATGTGAAAAAGTTAAATGGTTTATAATTATACAGTATTTCCAATGCAGTCACAACTTAGATATGGGAACAACCCTTATTTAACAGTCTGGTACTTTGTTTTTTGTTAGGGCAGTATGTGGTTTGCTCCATAACTAATATGTCTGGAAGGCTATTCCCACCATTGAACAAAGCTGGAGCCATGGGTTCATGCCCCGACTGTGGCTGTGCAATCTCACAGGATGGTCTATTCTCCCTTCCAGTCTCAGCATCAAGTCACCATCTAGTGACCCAGGGGGTAGCTTCTGCAATGGAGGAGAGGATCAGAGATTAGGAGTTCAGTAAGATAAGCAATGCCACATGATGCTCTACAATAATATGTTCCCATTCTACTTCCACCATGAAAGAATAGCAGGTAAAAAAGAAGGGGAAGGGGTTGCTCAGGTGAGTGATGTTGCTACATCCCTCCATGTGCACATGGGGCTGCCTGCCTTGTGGATCCTGTCTCTTCTCTCATGAGATCTGTGTCATTGCCGGCTAAGGGATAGGACAGTTTTCAAGAATGGGAGTGAACCAGTCACTGGACAGCCTGGCCTTCCTAACAAGGAAGAGGGAGAATAATAATTGCTAAAAACACTTCAACTTAAATATGTGTCAAAAAATGAATGCACCAGGCAATTTAACAAAGCTCATTTTGGTTCTTAGTGCAAACAACTTGAGAAGTTGATTATAAAATCACAAAATACTTCACTACAAAAGCACAGAGGCAAGGGTGGCCCTGAAAGGGCATGGGCAGGAAAGCCAGATTTCAAAGAAATACAAACCGACTCATGCCTCTGTAAGACAAAGCATCATGGTAATAAATGCAAATCAAATGTATGGCACCAAATCTCACAAATCTACAAAGACTGAACACATGAAACAGATATGTGTTTCAGCATTCACAGAACTCATCAGTGTGCCTCATCTGTATCTAGAGATGGGTGAAATGGCCGAAATTCACTTTGAGAATTGTATTCATGTGCAGATTCAACGATCGCATGAAAATTTGATTGTAAAGTTGCCATTTTTTTTGCTGAATTGACCAAAATTCACTTGCAAAGTGAAAACTTTGCCTAAAAAATGGGCACTTAAGTGGTAAAAACTTTGCAATGTCAGCAAAGTCAAATGGGGACATGTCAGTTCTCTCCAGACAATTTGCTCTCTGACAAATTTGTTCCTCGACAATTTGCTACCATGATATATTGAAATCAGCTTGAACAAGAATGACAGCAGAAGTGCTAGTTGTAAAAGCCTAAAGCATATCGGGTTGTCTGATGGGTCAAATGGGAGCCACCTGGAGATAATATAATAATATATATTGTGGGAAAAATTGTTGGGGAACAAATTTGTCAGGGATCACATAGTCATGGGACTGACTTGTCTGGGGCAAATTGTCAGAGAGCAAATTGTCCAGAGCAAGTTGATGAGTAGCCAAGTCAAAGTTCCTAAGTTCCGTGGAAATTTCATGAAGCTTTACGAAGACAAAGTTCAGCTGCTTCGAAGTAACTTCATCAGTGATGTTTAAATCTGCAACATCTCTGTCTGGATCTTAGTGCAGGGGAGTGCAAAATCACTGTGGTTACCACCATGCTACCATTAGGGTGTTCATGGTATCACAGTGTTTTTTGTTCCAATTTCACTGTGATACCATTTACCACTGTTCTACCACTGCACCAAGAAAAAATTGAAATGTAAATTATCATTGTAATACCAGAGTACTACTGGATAGTACCACTGCCCATTTTGTAGCCCACCAGTGTGTTCCCATTGTGGTGCAAATGTATTGCTGTTGTGATGCATTTGATAAGGGGTGAAGCAGTCTTATTGTTTTCTTACTAGTTTAGGTCATGTTGAGTTTGTAGTACTTTTTTTTCTTTTAAAAGAGTCTGGAAAGCCTGCATGCTGATTAGCTTGGAGCCATGTGAGTACCAAATGGTATCCACATGGGTTATGGGTCCTGTGCCATTATAGATTCTGGAGTGCACACTTGGGTGAAAAACAGGTTCATAAATTCTCTGTGACATCTGTAAATAAAAACATTTAAATTAGATGGTTTACTACATTTTAAAGCAGTGCTAAGGTAACTCTAATTAGTTATCACACCCTGCCAGTGAACCACATGAGCCAGAGGTAAATGGTAGGTGGGATTACTTCATGGTAATTCACCCCCCTTTGAGCTTTTCCACTTGAAGTCAGTGTCACTTGCTATGAGCTGCATGTTGACTGGTTGGAAGTAAACGCCCATAGAATACGCCAATAAAATTTACTCTGTTATCTTTCATGATCACTACAGAGAATGTGACATCTAATAGTGTACATTGTTTTAGCCAATATTGCATACTGTTTACTGTACCTATGAATACCTGATTTGTTGTTCTACTATGAGCATTGTAAATCCCTCTCCCCTCCCCTCCCCCTCTTCCCCGAGTTGCACCTTCTAATGAGCCTCGGCTCAGTGTGCCTTTCCTCACTACCAAATTTTACATAAATAAATAAATAAATACATCTAAAACAGTCTCAACTGTTTTAAACAATTTAAAAATAAAAAAAAGTTTATAACAGCAATAAGGCCTTTGTGCTAGGACTTATTGAGAAAAATAATGTCCCTTGGGATGTGTAAGATTAACTCCTCCCACTGGGTGTTATGCTCCAAGAAAGATCCTCGAACTCTGGCTTCATCACTTAAGTTAAACAATTCAGATGACTGTTTAGCAAGTTCCATATTGTGGTTCAGCAGACCACTTCAGCATACAAAACTACTCCAGGTGCTTGATTACTTTTTGAGCTCGGTGTAGCTGAAATGATGGTTTTACATCTGTGATGGTGCGACGATGCTGATGTCAGAATGCTGGAGCAGTCAGGGCTCAGGGCTATGGATTTAAGACATTATATATTAGAACCAAGATGAGAAATAAAAAGCTTCAGTGTTCAAACTCAGTGAGAGTCTAGCAGAGTTCCATTATGACCCGATGACATATGATCAAAAGAAACAAAGTGTTGCTGCCAGCTTTATCAAATTACCTGCTCTAGACAACGAAAAGAAAATGGCTGCAGGTTCTGGCTGACCTATCATCTCATTAAGTGGAATTGACGAGAGACATAATACTGATGTCAGATCACTTTGCTTCTGCTTATGGTTCTTTAATTTTGTTAAGTTTGAAGCATGTGTTTTAGAAGAACAGTACTCCCTTTTTCTAATACCACATTCTCTAGCTTTATTTTCTGCAGTATATTTTTTTCTTGTGAGCCATATGTCCTTGTTTGCATACTTTTCTCTATCCGCTACCCCACCACTGATATTTCTTTTACCCTTCACAACTGCTGCCAATGCCACTCATCAGGGGTGTGGATCATACTGGGTGCCTTCAACCCCCCAACCGAAGCTCCTCTACGATGTATCCCACCAAACTGAACCCAGGGTGGGAAACTAGAGTCCAGTATAAATAAAAACTCAAAGTCAGACACTCACCACCTCATATATATAAGGACACTATACTCCAGTAATGCTGCTTCTTTGTCCTTTATTAAAACAACAATCTGACAAGTAATAATTAGCAGACATCAATACAGAACATGCCTGCCTGATGTGTTTCAGTCTGGCTGGTCCTTTATCAAAGTCCAGTATAAATCCAGCTCTCCCAGCTGATAGCACACCACCCTCTCATGCCTACCTGAACATGAACTGCAGATTTCAGTTCACGTTTCTGTTTTTGCCTTGTTAACATATCCTAAAGGGGACCGTTTACACAGAGCAAATTTTATTGTGCAGCCATTTCAAAGTGAAACATAAAACAGTAAACTCCACATGCAGTATCCATTTTTAGTAATTGTGCACACCATGAAAAAAAGAAAACAAAATGGTTATATTAAATGCACACTGAAAATAGAAAATGGAGTTAAAAATCTGTGTTTCAACCTTAGGTCTTTTTCAGGAAATATCTAAAAAAAAAAAACAAATTTAGTGTCATAATGCTGACCTAGACCTTTTTGTTCCATTTTACTTTGTAGACTACTGTTGTTTTAGTGTCTAACGGAAGTGCTTGGGGAGTGTGGCTGATTGGTTTTAATTAGTTACATAAGTGTGATTGTGTTGTATAGCTGGGGGAGGTCTGGTGGTTTTCTCTGTTTCAGGTTATTTTTGTACTTGGGTCAGAGAATTTCTTTTGCTGGAGGGTTTTGTAGGGGATTTACAAAGGTTAGTTGATTGAATGATAGTTTTTAGTTTCCCTGTTGTGTCCCATAATTTGATGTGTCACACATGTCCCTGTGCACACCTGCTCCTCAGCTCTACTCTGGCAGCTCCATCACTTTGTGACCTCATCCATCAACCATTGTAGAGCTTTGATGATCCTAAGGAGATGGGACACCAACCATGGGCATGATCTGGGAAGGCAGATATGGAGTGTTAGGCAGAGTAGGCAACCCAAACTCAAGGAAAATATGAGAAGGGTTCACCATGCTTAGTTCCTATACCAGGGATTTCTCTCGTAATGGAGGACAAGTGGTCTTCTGATAACACTTCTCCTGTCAGACAGATCTGTGTAATACCATATCACTGAGGAACAAAATGGACCAATGCTGAATTTCATCACTGACTCCTCAACTGATCTGGTGTGCATCACTGAAACCTGGCTTGGTGATGTCTTGAGGCCAGTCTTGGAGGTGGCTACCACAGCTGGTTTGTATGTGGTGTATTTGCAGAATCAGGATTGAGGTTGGGGGTGGCCATCTGTTTTAGATCCAGTCTGTGACTCACGGCATACCCAGTGAGTGAGACATTATCCTTTGAAAGTCTGGCTATAAAAGGAGGTGCAGGGGTTGGGAACAGGAGTTTCCTGTTGTACCACCCTCCAGTGTGAGAGCAAGAGTTCCTTCAGGAATTTTCAGATTTTGAAGTCTCCCTGGCATTGGATTCCTCCAGCCCACTACTGCTGATGGACTTAAATGCCTAGTTGGATGACAAAAACCTAATAATTGTCTCACCAGTTCCTCCAATTTATGTGATTGCTGGGTTTCACTCTGGCAAATTTTCACTGCTTCTCATGAGCTTGGTCATGTCTTGGACCTTGTTCTCTTACTGGGTCTTGATGCTACCAATGCTAGGGTTGATGCAACTGGCTGATTGGAACCACCACAGTAACAACCCACCCCCCAGAGATGAGGCCTGACAAGCTCTTGACTGAGTTGGACATTTCTGGTATGGTAATACAATGTGAGGGTGGTGCTGAGGCATCCATGGATGGCTATGACCTAGCTGAAGGCTCTGTACAATCTCTAACCAGTCCATTGTTCAGACATTTATCTTCTGCTCAGAGATGTTGTGAAGTTTTACTTCATCAGGGAAGTTGCAGCAAAGTTGCAAAATTTGCTTTCCTGGATGACTCTGTGAGGTTGCCCACTTTGCCACTTCACTGTCAGTTTTCCTGATAAAGTGCCACTTTTTTAGGTGACGTCAGGCAATGTCATGGTGAAGTTACAACTTTGATGGTGAATTTGCATGACTTCACTTGATAAAGTGCTACTTCACCTGCAGAAAACTTGCACAATTGGCCCTTCACACCACATGCAGTTGGCAAACTTTACAAAGTGCAGTTTGCCAACCTGGCACACTCCTGACATAGCACACCTTGGTATGATGATGAACTGTATCAGTTGAAGACAGTAGGGCAGAAACTGGAGTGTTCTTGGAAGGAATCTGTCTCGAGAGATAGAAATCTAGCTGTGAAAACCATTATTTGGAGTATCAGAGGGCAGTCATGCTGAAAAAGTCAGAGTTCCTGTTACAAGTGATTGTCCCAAGTAAGAACTGACAAACCCAAACCTTCCACACTGTAGACAGATTACTGCACTCTCTCTGTCAGTAGTCCAGGGAGAGGTTTTGGCAGTTACATGTGAGGAGTTTAGCCAGTTTTGTCTTGGACTAAGTGTTCTGTCAGGGGCCTGTCCTTTGGTGTCCAATAGCTATCCATGGTCCAGAAGTGAGTTTCACCCAGTATCACATGAGGATGTACTTGTAATGATTACCAGACTGAACCACAACTTTTTTTCCTTTTGGCCTAGGCAAAATCAGGCTTTTGGTACCCCGTCAGTATACCTGGGGTCTCCTTGTTTACCGGATTGTTTGGTGTTCCCTTCAACAGGGGTGTTTCCCTTTTGCCTTGGAGTGGGCAGTGATGCGACCCTCCTTAGAAATTCATCCTGTCATCCTGGTAAATTACAGTCCTGTTTCAAAACTTCCTTTTCAGAGGAAAGCAATTAAGAAGGTGGTTGTGGTACAGCTCGAGGCTCACCTCGAGACATACTGTATAACATCTATGAACTATTCCAGTCTGCTTTCAGGCCTTGGCACAGTCCTTAGATCACACTTGTTAGGGTGATAAATGATAATGTCTGGGACTGGTGAGAGATAGAGGGGAATATTAAAATTCTCCTCACTCACTCATAGGCGTGTGCCTCAGTGGATCATAGAGATTCAATGGGTCACCTGTGTCAACAGGTAGGACTCGCCAGGTCAGCCTACAAGGGATTTTAGTCCTTTCCATCTGGTAGATTGCAACAGGTTGTACTGGGTACTTTTTCCTCACAGTCTGCTTTAAAAGAATATTTAATTTCTTTTAGACAAAGAGCTGGTCCATAGGAGGGTACATAAAATGGTCAAAGTCTACACCAGAGACCCTATGAGTAGAGACTAAAGGACCTCAGCATGTACACTGTGGAGGAAAGAAGGGAAAGGGGAGATTTAATGGAGATTTTCAAATACCTCACGGGTATACAAAAGGTACAATAAGGAAGTATTTTTCAGACTAAACAATGCTCAAGAACAAAGGGGCATGCTACGAAGCTGGATGGGGGTAGACTCAGGGGAAACATAAGGAAGTACTTCTTCACAGAAAGAGTGGTGGATGTCTGGAACAACCTTCCAGTGGAGATGGTGGGGGAAAAAAACTGTAGCAGGATTCAAGAACACATGGGATAGACATAAGGTAACTTTAGTCATTAGGGAAGGAAGGAGATCAACTGGGGTCTACGGTGTTACAGTAGGTAGGGAAAATGGGAAGACTATGTGGGCCAAACAGTCCTTATGCCGTCAAATTCATATCTGATGACAGAACACTTTATGAGCAAGTGAAACTGGAAGAAGTGTGGAGTGTTTATGTTTTAAAGATGATCATGCCACACTTGTTGCCTGACCATACTTCTCAACCTTTTGTGACTGAAATGAGGAACAGCGGCACTCAAAAGTGTGAAAATGTGGGATACATCTGCAAACTCATTTTGCTGCACTGCTGCTTTGAAGCCTGTAAGGTGTTGCCATCTTTTTTGTTCTGCAACAATAAGTTAGAAAACTGTTGAAATATTGGCTTAAAATCTGGAAATGAACTACAAATACCACAATCCTCATGTTTCTTGCTTGTTGACAAGCCTTGGGGTTGGGAGGTTCTCTGGTGTGATGGTCTTTATCGTCAGTGTTCTTCTCCTCCAGATATGAAAAAGGACAAGTAGCACTCGGTGTGTTAGTTGCAAAAGTTTTCACCCAGAAAACAGATGAAAATTACACTGAATGATACAGATGCAAAAATTAAACACACAGCAGCAACCAGCTAGTCTAGCTAATGCCCCAGTGTTTCTACTCAGAATTAGTCTTCCTGAGGAAGACTTGTTCTGAGTTGAAGTGCTGGGGCATTAGCAAGGCTAGCTGGCTGCTGCTGTGTGCTTCATTTTTGCATCTGTATCGTGCAGTGTAATTTTCATCTGTTTGCTGAGTAAAAACTTTTGCAAATAATCACAGAGTGCTATTCGTCCTTTTTCATATTTATGTGTTTGGGCTGGCCTCCTGTTGTGAGTAAGCACTGACCTGCCAGAGCTGAGTCACAGACACCCCTCTTGGATGACTTCTCCTCCAGCCCAAATTTGTCTCGGCGACAAAGTAAAAATAGAAGAGAGAAAAAGTGGTATGTCGAAGACGCAATGATGAGCTGACCCCTTGCAGGCCCCACATTGGCATCATGGCAGCTTCTACCAGAGCCAGAGCCTTGTAAATGGCAGCTAGGATCCCTGCTGCACTCCTCCACAGGAGGCAAGTCATGGTGGAAGACAAGGGGAAGATAAGATTAGCCCACAAGATGTCGGGTGATAGGGCTAGTGGTAAGTCCAGACGGGCACAGACCCACCAGGAGACAAAAAAAGAAAAAATGTACAAGAAGGGATGTTTCAGGGACAGGCAGGCAAGGGTAGTGAAGGGAACCATTTGCCCCTTAGGGGAGATTGCCTTAGGAGTCAATGAGGAGTTTTCCTGTTTTTTTCTCGACAAGGTTTTCCCAGAATTTTTATCTCCAAAGAGGACAGACAGTAGGCATTTTCATTTTTTTTGTCACAGCCATTGTAAGTGGGTGCAGCATAGAATCTCAAAAAATCAATAGTGCAAGAGGAGAAAGGAGGGATCTATTTCCAGCCAGACTGGACCAAACCTAGTCAGCATGAGGCAGGTAGCCAGACAACTGCATGTGTGGTGCAGGCAGATTGCAAGCCAACCTCATTGTGTTTGCCTTCAGGTGCAACTCCACCACATGGGGTGCATGATTTACACCTAGCCAGTGGAACCTGCTGCTCATGGAGTAGGTTGCCTCTGAGAGGGACACTAAGGCACTTCATGGGAAATGGACTAGTGGAGGTTTGCAATTGACTTGGCAAGACTCCTGAGTTGGTAAGATAAGTTAAAATAAGGTAAATTTTATTTAAAAGAGACACCCATCCCAGAGGCTCTGGGCACCAAACATATAAGACTTCATAGAACTCAATTAATAAATTACAAATACACAAATGGCACAATATGAACATAAATAGATAGTACTCGATAATTAAAATACGCTTCATAAATACTGCCCCCAATAATGACTATTAAATCAAAAAAATAGCCAAAGATCTGTTAAAGCATACAGGTCTGGAGTCAGGATATGATTAAACAACAGAATCTGGGAAGGCCTGCCTATACAAAAGGCTTTGAGGTGGGCTTTGAATACATCAACTGAAGGGGCCTCTCTAACAGCTTGAGAAAGTGAATTCCACAGGATGGGGATGATGACACTAAATGCTCTGTCGTCTGCTGTTTTTAATCTTGTCCTGGGACTCGCAAGGAGGACCCTAGAGGAGGAGTGGAGGGAGCAGAACAAGACAGCAGGTGTGAGAAGGTCCTTTAAGTAGCCTGGGCCCAGGCAATGTAGGGCTTTAAACGTGAGCAAGCCCACTTTAAAGAGGACCCTCCACCTAACTGGCAGCAAGTGCAGTTCACGCAGTGCCAGAGTAACATGACAATACTTGGGCTGGCCTGTTAATAGCCTTGTGACTGCATTCTGCACCAGCTGCAGTTTATGTATGGAAAGAATAGAAGCAGTTGCGCACATCACTCTGATTTGTCCATTTCTTCCATGTTGCAGTTTATCCAGGGAAAAGGGGATTGTAGAGACCAATACAGACAAAAGCTCCTGCAGAGATTTTAACCCAGGTTGCCTGCTTTGCAGGTACATGATACAACCTCTGTGCTACTGCAGTCCAAGGAAATGTTCTTGTCAGGAAATATTGAATCCTTCGTGGGTCCTGACACCTTTGCAGTGGGAGCTTCATTTGCCTCCATGCAGTTACTGCGCAGCTGGTATCTGACTCATTTCTTACATACCATAATGTGTTTTGAAATACAAATTGCGCACCTAAGTTCAGTGGAAGAAATCATTTGTGAGAACAAAGACATACGCAGAGTCCTTGCTTATGACCAGGGCCACTGGAAAATTGTGGAAAAGGTTACTCAAAACTGTGTAGCATTTTGCAAAAATTGCGGGAAATTGCAGAGGTTATACTATAGACTCCAAGTGCTTCACAATAAATCTTTTAATGTTTTCTGCAGCATATATTAGTCAGTATAAATTGATAAATGAATACACTAACACCTGAATATGTTTAAAATATAAAGAAAAGTTTATGTTCCTAACAAGAACACTAAACTGATAAGCTATCATAAGCGTTACATATCTTCCAAAATTTAAAAGCATCTGCCTCATACAGTGCTAAATAGATTATATAAAGTGAGCTGAAGCAAATAAATATTAAATAAAGCCTGAAGAAATATTTTTTTGTTTCTGGCTGTAGAATAATGAAGCCTAATCAACAGCTGTTTACAGTGCTCTGCGAGCTAGTCACCCACTTTGGTACAAGAAAAAATAAGCAGATAGAGTGGTGAATAATTGAGTTTTAGTAAAATGTTGTTAAAGTGTTTAATGGTCATAATTTGTACTGTAGGTACTGTACACTATTTTCAAAATCACATATTTAAACATTAAATCTGGGGGTTATTGGGGCTGGCAGTATAATATAGAGGTAAGAGTAACTAACTGTGAATGAGCTGACGACATCTAGCAGACCTGGGTTTGATTCTCACAACCTCCACTTGCATACCGTATAATTCTGAGCAAATCACTTAACATCCTCAGTGCTCCTGGGTTGTACCTGAAAACAGGCACTTGTGCCTAGAGGGCCTTACGTGGTTACCAAAAAATTAAAAAAAAATACCAATATATTTTTACTGCATCATACAGCAGTCAGGGTACCCTGTAATTTACCTTTGTTTTACTCTGGCTGTAATGATTTTGTTTAGTTAAAGATAAATATTCAGATACATTTTGTGTTTTATAAGCTTGTTTTTAGACTTTAGTTAGGTTTTTATTATAGTCTTTGCATGTGAGCATCTAGGGGGTAGTTGCTAAGAGTGAGTTCACTGTTACCAACTAGCTTATTCAAGTTTAAAATTGTCAGGGCCATCCAAAAATCCTTAGCTGTTTGAATCAAAACTAGTCTGAATCAAAGTTTGCTCACAAGGAAATACTTGCCCCACCACTTACAAAAAGTCTTCATAGTTAGTACCCCATTTAAGTGAATGGGATAATTTGCACCTTTTCTCCCATCTTTTGTTTCAGTCTGTGTGGCAGCAAAAAGTTATCTGACAGACTGCTTCAACACAAAACAAGTGTTAAGTGTTTAAGAGTACTTATGCTTGGCCAGTGGATTTTGAAACTAAACAAGATTCAAAATAAATCAGTGTCACATAAAACCCTTGCTCTGCCTTGCACTGCATTGTTTCAGCCAAACCCAAGTCTGCATGCAAAATTGTCAATATATTGAGAGTATTTTATTCAGAATGTTAATAATTTTTACACAGTTCAATATAAAAACTCAAAAATTGCAAGAAATTGTGGAACATGTCAGTTTTTGAGGAGAATGATGAAAATTGCGGATTCCGCAAAACAGTTGCGGGTGCAATTTTCCAGTGGCCCTGCTTATGACATATCTGAATATTACTGTTTGATGAGATTATGATGTCACGTTTATGCAAGTTTTATTCTAACGTATGTGTGTTGTTTTTAGAAATTATTAAGTTTTTTTTTTTGCATAATCTGATGTGTTATCTACCATTACAAATCTTTTTTAATAACTTTTGAATAGTACTGTACTCCAACTATCCCAGACCTCCAGTTTTTGGTTGCAACTGTGTTTTTAATAAATCATACCAGTAGTGTTAGGAGATAATTTGGGTGTGGAAGGCACAGGACAGAAACCCGAGTTCTATTCTTCCCATACACAAAACAATATATTAATGCAGTACCTTGAGGTTCAGGACTAAAACATTTTCTGGCAAAATACCTCAAGTTTGATTTTCAGTGTGCCTGTAACAGTACTGTAGCATGTAGATCTCCCCTGTACTGCTCCAGAGACATATACCAAAGCACATTATCCCAGGATGGAGGAACAGTTCAGGGAAGTATATCTATATGTGAAGTATCCAACCTCATTTAGTTCTCTTATATAAGGGATAGTAAACGGGATGACTTACAATATCATTTTCATCTTCATGACAGGGTATGTCTGTAGATATCTCATGAATGGTGAAGCCACGAGTGAGATAGTAACAGACCAATGACAGAACTGGTAAAAAGCTACCAAAAAAAAACAAAAAAGAGCAACAGATGTAAACTATATAGATTACTGTGCATTCAGTTAGAAAAGGTATCTTACATGTTATTCATTTATTGAAAACCATTTTACCAGTAAAAGAATACTGAGCTCTAATAGTTCATTTCCAGGTGTGTCCTGGTGAAAAATAACATTAATTTGGTCAATGTGCATGCTCAGAAGTTTAGCTTCAGATGAGAGGAAACATTTCAGAATAGTCTGTGAACAAACTGTGCAAGATAACTATCTGAGCATGCTCAGGGCCCAGCTTCATTTATATTGCCCCAAATAACATGTTTATCTTGGCACATTTATTTTCACACCTACTGTAAAGCTATAATATGAACAGGATTTCCATTCAGGCATTGCATTGAAACATCAACGTGCTGTCGGTGCATAAGAAGAAATGACATCTGATTTTATTACTATGCTGCCTTGAAAACTATTGAAATAAATCATAAACAGAACAAAGTAAGTTTGATTTTTTTTGTTAATCTATAGGTGCACCTTCCCAGATTGTGTCTTTCCTCTAGGAGATACTTCTATTTGGTAAATTCTTTTCAGTTAGATATAATACAGTGTGCAAGATGGAACGCAGATTCTGTACCACTTCACAAACATGTTTAAATCTGTGAAGATCCAAAAGATGCTTTTAAATAACTTTCTATCAAAGATATAACTTTTACAAACCAAATAAGTGCTGCTGTGAATCAATGGCCATATGTGGGGCCTAAGAGGAAGAAAACTAAACAGAAATTAATTTTAACTTTTATTTTGGCTCTACAAACTGTTACCCAGATACTTAATTTAGTAGTTGTAAGAACTATTTGAAAGAGAGAATAAGGAAGCAGTAACTCTGATAAATAAGCAGGGATTCTACTAGATAAGACACTGAAAGCACAATAAATAAAACCTTAAAATCAATGTGCTCAGATACCGGTAAGCAGCGGAAGTCTTTCATCACTGAAGAAACATGGGCAGCTGCTTCAGAGTGGATATGAACAGCTGCAGTATATATTGTAGAGGGTGGTTACTTTTCTCTTTTTATAAAATTGTTAAATAACTTTTACCAAAAATTGACCGAGCACTTCATTTATTTAAATAAAGACAGCCTTTGTAATAGACTTTGCACAGACAAATGGAAGAACAGCAACAACCTTTCATTATCTGCCAACCAATTACTAGGCAGCTTCCGTTGCACGGTTAGCACAGGTCAATAGGAAGCAAAATGGACCATCATGCAGTGAAAGCATAATTGACCATCTCTGCGCAGTCACTCCTGGGCAAGCTTTGACCAAAGCCTGATCATGTATGGCAGTGGCTGTGTTCTGAGGGCTACTGCCAATTATGAGCTTAGTCAGGGGGCAGGATTTTCTATGGGACTTATAGGCTGACGCACACCTGTGCTTTCTACAAGCAGCAACTTGCTGTACTGCACTTTCAGAGTGTCCATCAAAGTACTGTAAGACAGTTGTATCATATTTGTTTGCATGGTTGTTGCACCTTTCTACCAGTAGAAGACATGAATGGAACAGGCCTAGCAAACATGGGAGAGAGTGAGCACATCATGAACAGATCGGTTGCTCTACTGATTGAAAGTATTTCAAGCAAAAGAACAAAAATGTGGGCACTCCAACAGGTTCATCAGTATGATGTTTTTTTGGCAGCAAAGATTATAAAGTATATAACAAAGTGCAGCCGTGCAAAACACTTCCACAATTGCCCCAGTTCTTTGAGGCTAGACCCCTCCATCAATATTTTGTACCTTTTGCTATCAATAAATGTCACTTTGGTGAACCCTGGTTAAGTGGCAACAGTTTTTGCATCTAGCATTCTTTGTACTGACTTCTGTCTGTTTACATTTACAATAAATCTGATTGTGCTCTCATGCAAGCGTACATCTCTCAATGCTTTCTGTGTGCCACCAATTCTGGTGTTTTTTAGCAAAGATGGATGCCTGCAGGAAAAAAAACATCTCCACAACCTCCCGAAATCATGACTCCTATAAGCACATTCCAATTACTACTGTTAAATGACTGATCACATCTATAAATTGCTCTTCCCTCTCCCCTCTTTCTGCCCCCCTATCTGTCCCTTCCACATTCCTTTGACCCTGCTTCCAGCTCTAAATTCCCCATACCATATCACTATATACCTTTTATATTAGGTTTTATTTATCTTTGGTGCACCTGATATGTATATTTCTTTACTTATATGAAAAATTGTGTCCTACCCAAAACTTGCTGTATCTTTTGTTCCAAACATATACTACTGTTAATGCTACCTGCTGATACTTTGTATATACTGTATTATTGTAATCTTACTTTATTTTTATTATTTTTTTTGTGTGTGTTGCATCCCCTGTATATTGTTCCTTGTTACTTGTTGACAAACCCAGGTCCGCCTCAGAAATGAGCTTGCTCAACGGTGATGGCCTGGTTAAATAAAGACTTTGATTGATTGATTGATGACTGAGCTGTAAAGTAGAAATGCTGCTACAAATTCCCACAGTAAGTTCCTCAGGTATTCCACTGTGAAGAAAACAGTGGGTTTATCAAAACAGGAGCTTATGGTGGATTCCAAGATCCCAGTCCTGAGACTGTAGATGGCAGAGAAATATTTACATACCTCTTCTGCAACAGAGGGTGTGTTGCAGTAAAGACAAGCTTAATATTTAAAAGCAAACATATTTCACTAAAGAAAGTTTAGTAAGAGTCAGTTTTGAAGAGTGACTGACTCTCATAAATCTGATCTAAAGGACAGAAGATTTGTGTACTGCCACACATTACCTGCCAATAACTTTTTCTGGAGCTACAGTGTATTGGAAACAGAAAAGGGATTTTTCAGTCCTAATTCTGAGCTGTAGGTCCAGTAATTAGAGCTGCGTAGAAACTCTATGCAGTCCTTCTGTGATTACAGAGAAAGAGAGAGAGAGCAGCTAGAAAACATGTGGCAGGATACCTAGACTGTCTGCTTCCACATTTAGAACTGAAACACAAACACATGAGGACATCTGCATGTAACCCCTGGGTGGCGCTATCCCCCTTCCCGCCACCCTGGACTATATTATCAGTAATAAATCATTCACTGATTAAACAAGTTTCTTCTTCCTCCTGCCTTACATGTATTCTAGTATGCAACTTACTGAAGGGAACAAGTATCTGGTCTTAATCAGACTTGTCATGAGTGAGTGAAAATAGCTTATTTGATCTATTTTTGCTAGGGAGAATGCATGGAGATAGGGATTCAACCAAACCTAATTACTTATGTAAACAAATATAGACAGAGAATGGTTAAACTAATTATTTAGTTCAATGTTAATGTTAAAATCAATAATGTTGCTTTATTAAAATATGTATCAGGAAGTGTTCATGCTGTGTACTTAATTTTATTTCTGTTTTTTTCTTTTCTTTTGTTTAAAAAATCAATACACTTTTTAATGGAAAAAAAAACCCTTTGTCCTCTTGCTTTCCCATTCTGTGACATGTGTCACAAGTGTGATAGTACTCAGCCACATCTTTATAAACACCAGGCCAGTAGAAGTTTTGTAACAACCTCTGCTTGATCTATGAAGGCCAAACAAGTATACGAGCAGGACAGATACTTGTATTAAGTATGAATTAGTCAGTGATTACTTAAATGTCTTTTTATGTACACTTTGATGGGTATAATTTACTTATGCAACAGTATTGCTCAACCTTTCTATAGAATTATTAGTTATCTACAGTAATTGTTTAGTTCAATGCTAGTGGTAAAATCAGTACTGCTGCTTTTTATGTTAGCTTGCACGCTTCTGCAAGCAACATCTTGTGGTAGTACAGGTTTGGGGGGGTGCGGACGCTGTTGGGTGAATGCAGGGCATGCATCAGTAAGTGCTTCCCTCATTCCCCAATCAGCCTGCATGCCGGTGCCACACCATGCATGTATAATGGGGCAAGCACATCAAAGCAAAGGTCCGCTACAATCCAAAGCTCATCATACACAGCTGTCCTTTGCTTGCCGTGCTCCCTGCCATTATGAGCATGGTCGGCAAGCGGCTCAGGCTTGCCGATATCGGGGGTGCCCAATCCCCTGTCGGTAACCTCCCCACTGTGTTAGGTGGTGGATGGGGAGCCCACTCCCGCCGGCATACCCCCAAATGTTGAATTGCAAGGGTGCCCAACTCCCCATGGACCTCCTGCTTTGTTTGCCGATGGGGGTGCCCAATCCCCATCAGCATGACTCCCCCCCTGTGTTGTGTGCTGACGAGGGTGCCCAATCCCCCATCGGCTACTGACACCCCCCAAAAAAAACAGTTAGGTGGCACAATGGGAGCCCATCCCAGCGTGCCAAATGCCCTGCAACATGAAAAGTGTCCCTCGATCGTTTTCCTTTTATTTTCCCTGTAAAACAAAAACCATCCCTTGCAGTCTCGATGCTCGCCTCCCCCCACCTGCACCAACCCACTGCGCACCCTGCCTCCCCTTACCCTCCCCATACTTACCTCTGGAGTCCAGCGCGATGATCTTCTGTGGACCGGGAACACATCTGCACTCTTCAAAGCCGACCGCCAACTGAGGAAATGCCGGTAA
Organism: Neoceratodus forsteri; assembly: GCA_016271365.2. Classification (NCBI taxonomy): domain Eukaryota; kingdom Metazoa; phylum Chordata; order Ceratodontiformes; family Ceratodontidae; genus Neoceratodus; species Neoceratodus forsteri. The sequence goes on from CM028129.1 coordinate 36,034,281, forward strand.
GCTGTATAATAGAGTGAATAGGATTTTTTCAACTTTGCTGCATATCTCAGGCATTTCTTGGAACTTTGGCACCAAATTTTCAACATGGGGTTTTTGGGGCCCCTTCTCATGAATTCTATCACTGTCATGGCGTTAATCAGCCTCGAAAGGTGATTTTGCAGTCACTGCGCAAAATCCCCTTTCGGGACCCATTAACAAAATGACAGTGCCAGTGTTCATGAGGTGGCCTCTCAAAAAGCCTATGTTCCAAATTTGGTGAGAAAAATCCAACAAATGCGTGTTTTACAAGCGTGCGTTGCGCAGTTGCTACGCAGGCTCATAACTTCACGCATTCCCAATATTTTAACCCCAGATTTTCAGCATTGGCATTTTTGTACACCTCCTTGTGAACAGTACAGCTGTCATTTCCCACATCCTGCCCAAAATGTGTTTCCGCACTTTCAGCACACAATAGCACAGTCGCTGTGGGAAATCAGTGTTAGGGCCAGATTATGAAAATGACAGTGACACAGTTCATGAGCGGAACTCCTAGAATGCCTATATTGAAAATTTGGTGCTGATACTCCATAAAATGACTGTGTTACGAGCGTGCATTGGCAGATTGCACGCATGCTCGAACCGTCGTGCATTTGTGATATTTTCACTCTGGATTTTCACCACTGCCATTTTTCTACACCTCTTGATGAACAGTACAGCTGTCATTTCACATACACTGCCCAAAATGTGTTTTCGCACTTCCGGCGCAGAATAGCGTGATGCTGTGTGAAATCACTTCTTGGGACACTTTCAGGAAATGACAGTGACACTGTTCATGAGCAGAGGTGCTAAAATGCCTATGCTGAAAATTTGGTACCTAACGCCCATAAAATGGCAGTGTTGCAAGCGTGCGTTGCATATTTTCCACGCACCCTTGTAACTCCGCACATTTTGTATATTTGTATGCCACATTTTCAACACTGGCATTTTTTTACACCTCCTTATGAACTGTGCAGCTCTCATTTTTCACATCCTGCCTAGCCTGTTTTCCCACACTGCACTACCAAACACCCAAAGGGACACCCTAATGCCTGTCACTCTCTGCAGGGTGGGGGTGGGTTGGCATCAGTTCACTACTTGACTGCCATTCCTATGATGCATCTGTCTAACTCCTGCACTACCAATGCCAGCAAGCCAACATCTGGCATTGACAAATGCTTGTTTGAATATGTATTAGCTAGTGTTCATAGTATGTACTTTCTTTTGCTGTTCTTTTCCTTTGTTTAAAAAAAAAAAAAAAATGAACTTTTTAATGGGAAAAAAGCCCTTGTCCATTTACGTTCATACTCTGACATCTGTAACAAGTGTGACAGTACTCAGCCATTTCTTAATAGTCACTACACCAATAGAAGTTTTGAACTAACCCTTGTTTGATCTGTATCGTGACACACACACACACACACACACACACACACACACACACACACACACACACACCATATCCCACAAGTGTAATTGTTTGTGCATTGCTGAGTAGTTGTTGCCTAAACTCCTTAAGTACTACCAGCTGTTTGCATATCTACCAAACTTTGACTCCTTGAGCTGCAACCTGGGGCAGGATCTGAAGAAAATGTTGTCCATAGGCAACCATACTTATGTTATTAAAGCATAAGGGTTATTATATCAGCATAATTCCATTTTAGAAGGCGGATCCTTTCCACACATACAGTACATCCACATGGCAAACAGCTACGATTACATAATTTTAGTTATGAGCAATGCCAATATTTATAATTCTGACCTTGCAAGATGGAGAGTGGCTCATTTATTTTTTTTCTATTTTGTTTTATTCTTTGGTAATTAGGCAATGCCTACTAGGCATAGGTGCTCATTTTCGGTGGTGAACAGGGAGCACTATGGTGGTTGAGTGACCTAGGTCTGCTGAATGTCCCAGGCTCATTCACAACTCATTGCACTAGCCTCAGGGCTATGCTAGAACCCACATCATTAGAATCAGAGTTTGTGCATTAAACATATAAAATACACATTTAACAGAAATGGTATGTAAAAGCCTGCCCACCCTTCAGCATCTATGGGTATTGGATAGCATCTCATCCAGGAGAGTGCCCACATTACAGCATTATGACCAGTACTGCACCAACACCAGTCACCTTTGCATCATGGATCAGAGGCAGTGGGGATCACTGGCACCATAACACCACACCCTGCAGCACCACAACATCACACCCTAGGGCACCGTAACACCACACCCTGGGGCACCATATCACCACACCCTGGGGCACCACAACACCACACCCTACAGCGCCACAACATCACACCCTAGGGCACCACAACACCACACCCTGGGGCACCATAATACCACACACTGGGGTACCATAATGCACACCCTTCTGCACCATAACACCACACCCTAGGGCATCATAGCACCACACCCTGGGGCACCATAACACCACACCCTGGGGCACCATAACACCACACCCTGGGGCACCATAACAAGAGATCACACACACAGACTAGTTAGTCCATTCCAGAGCTGGGACTAAGCATAGCGGTGTTCTATTATTTAGCTACAAGAGGATACACAGTTCTCTGGGAATTTCTCTGTCCATTATTTTTTTCCAGGTGTTTTGCTTATCTTTCTCACCCCATCCAACATAATTTGGCAGCCCTATTGGCTTTGACCAGAGTTTGTTTATGTAGGCTCATAGGATGATGCAAGTCTGTAATCTAAGGTTTATTATGACTCATCCAATAGCCAGTGCTCTGTTTATTAGTGCTCTGTGCTGAAGCATATAAGAATGTGCCCACATTAGTTAGGAGCTACATGCCTTAAATCTGAGATACACATAGTTGGATCCCATTAGGGCATGCATGGCCATTTATGAAGAAAACTGGGGAAGTGATTTACTGATTGACAGATTTCTGTTAAAACTGCACTTAATACCAATTTTGCAGGCATCCTCAAGCAGTGTGTTGAAACAATAAGTAGCATTGTTGCCTAGATTTCTAGGATTTAAAGTAGTAGAGCAGCAAAAAAATATTTTCTTTCCCAAAAAGTCTTGTTTAAAGCTTCAGTTAATAAAAAATATGTGAAATCTGCTTATCAAGGTGATTCCTATTCTGTCCATTGCATATCTATATCTGTATCTGTATCTGTATCTGTATCTATACTGTATCTGTATCTATATCTATATCTATATCTATATCTATATCTATATCTATATCTATATCTATATCTATATCACTGCAAAATGTATATAATACTTTAATTCTGGTAGAACCAGGCAGGTGTACCAGCAAATAAAACTGGAAGATGTTTGAAATAAGCAGCAGTTAAAAATAAAAGGTAGGGTCAATTATTTTGCCCGATTTCAATGTGCTGCTGCAGCTAAACTACAACTCTGCAAAAATAAAATCTATGTTCGGCGGTTGTTCAGATGCTCCTATTTATTCATTTATTATTTATTTAAAATTTGCACCAGATGGCAGAGTGGCTCCTTGGCATATAATATCTAAGTTTTGGGTGTGAGGGTTCTCTTGGTATGGTAAGAAACAAAGAATGCTCTATACCATGGTTCATACTATGGTGACAGAGACATAAGAAGACTAAGTGGTCTATCGAGAATGTCTCATGCACTGAGTAGCAGATTCTTTTGTGACAGTTCTGCTTAGTTAATGCTTGGTTTAGATTTTGAGGGGGTTATAAAACATCCAGAAAACTTATTGAATGAGGAGCCCAGAACCCATTGTTGATAACCCAGCACTACAGCACCAACAAAAATCTGTGACCTCACTGATCTGTTTTTACAGTAAGCAGATATAGCTGTATCAAGACACCTTCATTCACTTATTTGTATTTAAAGCAGTGCAGCATTTACCACCTACTGAGCAAACAGAAAAAATTACAACAGCTCATTAGGACTACTTTTTCAGGGCTGATCTGCATAGCAGACATGTTCCTATTAGGATCAAAGTTAGGAAGTGTTTTGCAACTATCCCACTGAAGTGCACTTGGGGCTGGGACACAACTTCTATGACTGTCAACCAGTGAGTGTTGTGCCTTGCTATTGCCCCCCTTGCATCTGTCTGTAATGCATTACTATCTTTCTGTTGGCTATAAGGAGGGGAGTGCATGAGAACCTGTTAAATAAGTGGTGCTACTCTCTTGAATGTGCAGCTGTCTTAGGAAATACACTGAAGATGTCCTTGAGCTGTTTAGCCCCCCCCCCACCCTGTGATGACTAGATTGACAATGAATGAGCTCAGAGAGGAGGTTCTAATAAACTCTCTGTTGACACAACTTATAAATTGAAGGCTAGCCTTTATTTTTCCAGAAACAAAAATGAAATTGCCTTCAGTATATAAAACTGAGAGTTGTCATGTTACTAAATTATTGCAATGCTAGCTGGTCCGGTGGTGCTGAGAGTTGAGGCGCTGGATGCCACACCTTGAGCCACACTGGTGACCCGTGTTCGGGAACCAGCATGGGTCACCAGGGGTCAGCAGGGTTGGGGAAGGATCGAGCATCCGGAGAACTGCTCTCCTTCCCCAGGGAGGGGGGGCATCAGTTGTCGGCATATGGCTGCCCCCTGGTGGAATCTGGGGGGATACTCCACTGATGATGCACTTGCAAGGGGCAGGAGGAGGCCAACGCCAGGAGGAGCACATACTGGAGTGTGCATGCTCCATCCCTTGGCGTCATTGCACGCCTTCTCCAGCAGGGGAACACCAACAAGGAAAATCTCCACTGGCAGCATGATGGCTGCTCACCAGTGCGGCCACAGTCCGGTGAAAGTCAGCTCCCTCCAGGGTACAAACAGAAGGTTTGAGCTCTTTCTGGGACCAGGGTGGCGGCTGGTCCAGCTGGCTAGATGGTGGGGAGGAACCAAAGGCACAACCTCCCCCCGCCATGGTGAACAAAGAAATAATCTTAAAAAAAAAAAAATGATTGCAATGGAAAAGGAAAAAGAATAGTATAGCTGTGGCACCATTTTCTGCTTTTAGGAACTAGAAAGTATCTCTCCCAGCCTTTCTGTATAATGAAAACACATCAGAGTTTCCAGTCAATCCGAGTAGCCTGGCTATGGGCTGGGAAAACCAAAAAGGGGGAGACCCATTACTGGAGCAAGAGAGGGGCCAGGGTGAGGTAATTTTCAAAACAGCCCTTAGCCAAAATGACTTTCATGCACACTGTTTCCTAAAGTGTTTTACAAGGCACAGGAGTTCCATACTAGTATGGAAGGGAGTATAGAACAGAATAGAATTTTCAATGCCCAACCTGTCCCGACAGGGAATTAAAACAAAACAATCTGACCCCTTCTCCCAACTACCTGATGGGTTCAGTGAGCAGCCCCACCCATCAGAGAATAAAAGAAAGTATGCCCCTTCCCCAACAACTTGACACATCCAGCACCAAACCCAACCCATCAGAGAATAAAAAACACCCCCCCTCAGCTACCTGACTCGTCTAATACCCACTTCAGCCCATCAGGGAATTAAAAATAAATGTCCATCTCTTCAAAACTACCTGATGGGTCTGGTATGCAATCCAGTCTGTCAGGAAATAAACAAAAGTGTCCCCCTCACCCGACAACCTGACGGATTCAGTGCCCAATGTTGCCTGCCAAGGAGTAATAAAATCGGTCCCCATCAAAAACTGCCTCTACCTGACAGGTCCAAAGCCTGTCCCAGTCCGTCATGGAATAATAAAAAACTGTCCTCTCCTTCAACAACCCAAGTGATCCCATGCCCAACCTAGCCTTGTCACGGAATACTGAAAAAAAAGATAACCATCCACGAACAATCTGAGAGACGCAGAGTCCAAACAAGCCCATCAGGGAATAACAAACACAAAAAATGACTCCCCAACAACCTGACAGGTACTGTGCCCAACTGCATGTGGCAGAGAATAAAATAAAATCTGTGACTCCCCCCCAAATATCTTAGTAGTCCAGTGCCCAACCGGGTCATAAAAAAACCGAAAAGAATATCTCCCTCCAACTACCAGATGGGTCCCATGCCCAACCAGGCCCATGTATTAAGCCAAAAGGAGATAAGAAGGACCAGCAGCAAAGTGCTGAGTGGGAGGTAGACGTGGCAGGGCAGTAAAACACTGCCCTCCACATGCCTATCCACTCAAGTCACAGTGAGGGGAACAAATGCTGCACAGGAGACTTGCGGTTGCTTCCACACTACTGCTGCTAATTGTCTGTTCAGACATCTCCACTCAGATCACAGTGAGGGGAACAAATGCTGCACAGGAGGCTTTGCATTGCTTCCACACTACTGCTGCTACTAGTCTGTTCAGGCATCTCCTCTCAGGTCACAGTGAGGTGAACAAACACTGCACAGGACTCTTGGGACTGCTTCCACACTACTGCTGCTACTAGTCTGCTCAGGCATCTCCTCTCAGGTCACAGTGAGAGGAACAAATGCTGCACAGGAGACTTGGGGCTGCTTCCACACTACTGCTGCTACCAGTCTGTTCAGGCATCTCCTCTCAGGTCACAGTGAGGGGAATAAACACTGCACAGGAAACTTGGGGCTGCTTCCACACTACTGCTGCTACTAGTCTGCTCAGGCATCTCCTCTCAGGTCACAGTGAGGGGAACAAATGCTGCACAGGAGACTTGGGGCTGCTTTTACACTACTGCTGCTACTAGACTGTTCAGGCATCTCCCCTCAGGTCACAGTGAGGGGAACAAACGTTGCACAGGAGACTTGGGGCTGCTTCCACACTACTGCTGCTACTAGTCTCTTCAGGAATCTCCACTCAGGTCACAGTGAGGGGGAAAAAATGCTGCACAGGAGACTTTGGGCTGCTTTCACACTACTGCTGCTGCTAGACTCTTCAGGCATCTCCCCTCAGGTCACAGTCAGAGGAACAAACACTGCACAGGAGACTTGGGGCTGCTTCCACACTACTGCTGCTACTAGTCTGTTCAGGAATCTCCACCTCATTGGTCCTGCAGTACACTAGCATGGGAGACTGGGCTGAGGGTAACCGAAGGTGCACACTTCTGAGTCTGTATCCCCAAATGCCAGTAATCCCAGCTGCACTGCCCAACTCTAAGTCTCTTCCTGTTTCCTTCTTTTGGACCTCAATCTCAGCTCTGCACTCTTGCCAATATACATATATGGTTCACACTGCTGTGCACACTTCCAATTAGCCTGCTGCACAGAAGAATGGTCTGGCAACCCAACCTAGTCCATCAGGGAATAAAACATTCTCTGTTCTCCACTCTCAGACTACCTGATGGGTCCCATGCCCAACTAAGCAGGGAATAAGAAAAAGTTGGACCCCATCCCCAGCTACATAACAGGTCCTATGCCCAACACTATGATCTGATAGAGAATAAACAATTTGTCCCTCCGCCTCCATCCAACAACCTGATGATTCTAAGGCCAAACCGGGATGACAAGTGAATAAAAAAACAAATGATCCCCCTCCTCTCAACAATCTGAGGAATTCAAAGCCCAACCCAGTCAGTCACAGAATTACAAAAAAGATCGGTCTCCCTCTCCCAAACTACCTGACAGGTCGGATGCCCAAATGGGCCAGTCTAGGAATAAAAAAAAACATATTGCCCTCTACTCCAAATACCTGACAGGTCCTGTGCCAATCTGGTTTGTCAGAAAATAAAAAAAATATAAAAACATCTGACCATCTCCCGACAACAACCAGATTGGTAAAGTATACAACCCCATACAGCTGAGAATAACAAAATGGTGACATGGAGGGGAGCTATAAGTTAGTTTGATGCTAGGGGTATGGGCCTAATTGCTTGGTGTTGGGTGGACATGAACCACTGTGTACAGTGTTGAGAGCATTACTGAAAGCAGTGCCACTGTGTGTAAGTCCTTCCAGGCTAGTATTGCCCCTGTATACAAGCAGGCACTATGAAGAGTTGAAAGAAAGGCTAGTATTGCCCATGCATACCAACAGCTACTATGAAAGAGTTGAATGGAAGGTTAGTTTACATAGAAACATAGAAACATAGACTTCGACAGCAGATAAGGACCACTTGGCCCAACCAGTCTGCCCATTTTTCTGCCTACTGGATAAGCTGCAGATTCTAGTTAACCAACAGCCTACTTCCTGCCACCCCCCACTACCATTGCCTTGTGTCTGTCCCATGCACGTTTGAATTCCCCCACTGTTTTAGCCCCAACAACCTCCCCAGGAAGGCAGTTTTACCCCTTTATGCAAACAGCCACTATACAGAATAGAATGAAAGGCTAGTATTGCCCCTGTATTCAAATAGGCCCTATGCCAAGTTGAAATGAAGGAGAGTAGTATAAACAGGTACTGTGTAGAGTTAAAAGGAAGGCTACTATATCCCCTATATACAAACAGTCTCTAGGCAGAGTTAAAAAGAAGGCAAATATTGCCACTTTAGACAAACAGCCACTATCCAGAGTTGAATGAAAGGCTAGTATTGCCCCTGTATACGAACGGACACTATTGAGAGTTGAAAGGAAGGCTAGTATTGCCGCTGTATAAAAACAGGCCCTATACAGAGTTGAAAGGAAGGTCATTATTGCCCCTGTATACAAACAGGCACTATGCAAAGTTAATTGGAAGGTTAGTGTTGCTGCTGTATACAAACAGGACCTATGCAGAGTTTAAATTAAGTCTAGTAGCAAAAACAGTGGAGGAATTCAAGAATGCATGGGATGGACATAAGGCAGTTCTGGTTGGGGGGTAGGAAGAAGTAGGCTGTTGGTTAAATAGAATCTGCAGCATATCAAATAGGTAGGGAATGCACAGGCTGGGTGGGCCAAAGTCATCAAAGTGCCATCAAAGTCTATGTTTCTGTGTTAGTGTTGCCACTCTTTCTCACCCTGATCATTGGGATAGATTTAGTCACACCTTATCCTAAAGCCAAAAGGAGGTATGGTGCTACCTTGGCATTTGTTGCCAGTCCTGGTTTGTGACTGGCAAACCGATGGTTCCCCTTCAATCCCCTGGAGTGGAGTTGCTAAAAATTCACAATATGACAGGCACCCTGCTAGACCATAGATGGTACCCTATTTCACAAGCTGACCCCTGTCCCTTAGGTGACAGCACACAACATCCATTTGTAAACTTCAGACAGAATATAAATCTATAATTTTTGTGCCAAACAAAAGAGGACAGCAAATCTGTGCTAATGGGTGGCAGTTGGTGATATTCCTATTTACAGGAATGACATTCATACCTCCAAATGTTCCATAGTTAAGTGTAAATAAACACTGATGTGAAAAACAGTGTTTTCAGTTGCTTTGTTTTCATAGACATCATTCTGCACTGTTCTCTTCATGGAAGTAGCAATTGGAATATTTACTATGCCACGATTTGTGTACAAAATGCTAAGAATGAGCTGTTGACCTACTGAAACAAGGGCTGTGTAGAATGGTCAGAGCATGTCACGTAAACTCTTCAGTGCTGCTGGGTGACCCCTGAAAACAGGCACTTGTTCCTAGTGCAATTCAGCTAGTTACCAGAAGAATAAAAAATACAGAAATATGAAAAACTGCTGAAATTCCAACAGAACAGAAATCCAGAGAATTTCAGAAAATTCCGTGGAGTTCCATTCTTAGCAGAATTCTAACATTTCAACTTTTACATAAGCTCAGATTCTTTTTCTGCAATCCATGTAAAAACAATTCCAGATTTTTGTGATTTTCAAACAATTACTCAGTGGTTTACACAGAAATGCTTTTTGGACTGCAGAGGAATGGAAATGGAAATTCCAAAAAGTACTTCAGAGATGGAATTGCCATTCTGCATGAATTCCATTGTGAAATTCTACATTCCACACTGCCCTATTCAGAACCATGCTTAGATTTCTGTACATAGACGGTGACACAGTTAAAACCACAGATCACAAGGCTGGTGCAGTGGTGCTGAGGATTGATGCACTGGATACCACGCTTCATGCCACGCCACTGACCGGACTTCAGGGCTGAGCTCGGCCAGCCAGGGGTTGTTGGGGGGGGGGAAGGGAGATGATCACAGTGGCCACTGGGCTGCTCTTATCTCCTGGATTTGGAAGGTGTAGTTCCTCACTCAGGGCTGACACCCAGTGAAACATAGAAACATAGAATTTGATGGCAGATAAGTACCGCTTGGCCCACCCAGTCTGCCCATTTCCCTACCTAATGGATAAGCTGCAGATCCTAGTTAACCAGCAGCCTACTTCTTTCTACCCCCACCCCCTAGAATTGCCTTATGGCTGTCTCATGCATGCTTGAATTCCACCACTGTTTTTGACTCCACAACCTCCTCCGGAAGGCCGTTCCATGCATCCACAACCCTCTCTGTGAAAAAATACTTCCTACATTACCTCTGTGCTTCCTCCCATCTTGAAATTGTGCCCCTTGTTCTTGCACACTCTTTTTGAAAGATGTTACCCTGTTGGACTTCGTTGATTCCCTTGAGGTACTTGAAAGTTTCTATCATGTCCCCCCTCTCCCTCCTTTCCTCAAGGCTATACATATTAAGCTCCTTTAGTCTCTCTTCATATGTCTTCCGGTGCAGACCCTGCACCATTTTAGTTGCCCTCCTCTGGACAGCTTCCATCTTGTCTATGTCCTTGCGGAGATTGGGTCTCCAGAACTGCACACAGTACTCCAGATGGGGTCTCACCAGCTATCTGTACAGAGGGATAACAACTATGGCTAAGGCTAGGTTGGGTATGTGCTCAGCATGGGATGCTTTTATGAACTCCTCAGGTTTCAATCTCAGGGTTTATGTAGCATCTCACACAGTGTGTGTGTATATGTGTGTGTGCGTGTGTGTGCGCTCGTGTGTGTGTGTGTGTGTGCATGTGTGTGTGTGTGTGTGTGTGTGTGCATGTGTGTGTGTGTGTGTGACTGTGTGTGTGTGTGTGTGTGTGTGTGTGTGTGTATAAAATTCTAGTTATACCCACCCACCCGTTTATTATTTTCTATGTAATATTCACAAAAGGAAAAACCTTATACCTATCAATTATGGACCCTGCAACCGCAAAAAGGGTATACAGGTCCCAAGAAGTAGGCTGTGAATCCACAGGAGAGAGAGAGAGAACGGGGCAGGGAAGGGCAGCCAGCCCCAAATAACAGACTCATGTTCCAAATGCCTACACTCCAAAACACACCACATGCACCAGTTTCTTCCAAATTGAAATGCCTTATTGCAAAGTAAATCAAACACGAGTGTAGGACATGCTCACTGGCCACTACATGCACCGACCGGCGCGTCAGGTCTAACAACACTTCATCAGTGGGCATCACTGATGAAGGATTGTTATGGCGGTTCATGTAGTCGCCAGTGAGCACGTCCTAAACTGGTGTTCAATTTACTTTACAATAAGGCATTTCAGTTTGGACAAACTGGTGCATGTGGTGTCTTCTTGAGTGCAGGCATTTGGAATTTGAATGGAGAAAAGGGAAATTATTATTTTTCCTTGAATAAGGATGTACTTCCCTTTAAATTTTTACATCTAGCTCATGAAACTTAAAGGGGAGCATTACCTCCTATCAAGTCAACCAAACACCTCTTGTTTTCAGAGGGGCCCTGGTTCTATCCAGTGTAACAGCAAACGGGAATGAAACACAGCTGGGCTGGATTTTCAAATTCCGATTTCTGCTGGACCTCAGTGGAAATTTGGAAATTCTACCTAATTTTGCAAACTTTTGTCAGAAGTGTAATTCTGAAATTGTGAAATTCAGAATGTTAACTGCAAAATCATATTCCGCAGTTTATGTAAAACTACAGATTTATTTTCCAGAAACTGCAGAATATTATCCTGTGAATTACGTGTTCCACACAGAAATGCATTTTGGAATTCTGCAGAATAAAAAATGAAATTCCAAAAACCATTTTGGAAACAGAATTGGCATTCTGCATGAAATCTGTCAGAAAAATTCTACATTCTCCAGGTATTGGGTCAATATTTCATGGACGAAACCACACAAGGATAACCATGGGTCTAAAGCACATAATGGAATACAGTGACAGGGGTATGACAGCGATAGAACAGTGCCACTACCCCCTATCACTCACTCTGAATTGGAGGAAGGACTGAAGGCACCACAGATGCTGTGCTTGGTTGAGCTGCTCCTGTGGTGGAGTGTCTAAGGCACATGCACCTGGCACAGTGGAAACCTGGGGATCGAGGTTTGAATCCCTGTCTCATAATTTGTTTTTTGTTTTGTTTTGCAAAGAAAACCTAAGTTCCCTCACTCTGTGTTTCCCCTTTTCCCCTTGGTCCACACCCCCCTCAGAGTTAGATATCTTAGTTGGATGGTGGTGGGGACAAAAGAAAGATTTTTCTGTGTGTTACACTGGTGTGCACTGTTCTCTAGCAGTTAGCATTTTGTTCTTAATTTGTCGTGCTGCACGCTGTAATGTCTGCGGCATTGTTGTTGTGCATGGTTTCATCCATGATATTATGACCCCGTGTCCATCCCACAGAACTCTAAAACTTAAACACGAGGAGATATAGAATAGTGACTTGTGTTTCAGTTTTAGATGTGCATGGAGTGTGGAATTTATCACACCTCTAGAACTGCAACACAAGGAGAGACAGAAAAAGTGACATGTTTAAGTTCTAGAGCTGCACGGAATGTGGAATTCATCACAGCTCTAGAACTAAAATACAAGAAGATAAAAAAAGTGACTTAAGCTTCCATTCAAGAGCCACACAGAATGTGGAGTTCATCGCAGCTCTAGGACTGAAACACAAGAAGATTCTGACAATTGACTTGTGTTTCAGACTTAGAGCTGCATGGAATGTGGAATTCATCACAACTCCAGAACTGAAATACAAGGAGATACAGGGAAGTGATGTGTATTTCAGTTATATAGCTGGGTAGAATGTGAAATTCTTTATAGCTCTAGAACTGAAGCACAAAGAAATGCAGAAAATTGACTTATGTTTCAACTCTAGACCTGTGCGGGATATGGAATCCATCACACCTTAACTGAAACAGAAGGATATACAAGAAAATTACATGTGTTTCTGTTCTAGGGTTCTGTGGAATATGGAAATCATCACAACTGTAGACCTCAGACACAAGGACATACATAAAAGTGACTTGTGTTTCAATTCTAGAGTTGTGCAGAAGGTAGAATCCATCACTGCTCTAGAACTGAACACACAAGCAGATACAGAAACGTGATTTGTGATCCAGCAGCTGTGGATAGATCTAAGCCTAGCATTTGATGCGTCACAATTCAGTAGTTCAACCACAAGACCACTCTGCCTTCCTAGTATTTCTGGGAGAATTAAAAATATGGTTGACTGTTGCTTTTTTTTTGTTTTGTTACAGAGACAGACAAAAAGGATAATTTATTAAAATATGTCTCATTTTCTGAAAGTCAAATAGGGCACGCATTTTCAGTGTGAATCTCCTGCTCAAGCCATCATCAAATTTCCTGGTTTAACAAAACTGCCTTGATTCTATGCATCCCAATGAACCTGACTATTGAATTTGTAAATTAGTGCTAATGTATGCTCTACAAAAGTCAGGGATTTCTTTCTATGTATATGCTGATTTCTTACAAATCATTAGTGTGGCAGAAATGCTTGAATGAGCTTGCTCTAAAGGTACACAAATACATTTCAATGAATTTTAAATTAGAAACATTAAAATGACTTTCATGCGGCACGGCTTGCACAACAGCTGACTGAAACTCCCAAATGGCCTTTATAGGATAAAATTAGATTTTGATGATGTAAAACCTGAAGAGTCTAAGTAAATGTTAAGGGTTTTATAATATGAACTGTAACTGGTGCTTTGTCTTTGAGAAATCTGATGGAACATTAAGGAGTGCCCTTTCATTTGAATGTTAATGGATCTTGTACCATGTCCTCGCTCAAGTAGGGCTCGGTTATTCAACAACCTACTGTATGTAAGAAAACGAACACTCAATGGAGTCCTTTATTGCACTAACAAAAAAAAAAAAAAAAACACGATAAGATAGTAGACGCTATGAAGACACTTGCTAACCTTCACCAGCATACTTTCTGATTTTGTTTAATCCTGTGTAGGTGCAGTATAGTGTTGTTTCTCAAATAAGGTCTCTGTTGCCACCTGCACCCACAAACAGCACTTTGTGACACCACAGAGGTCTTTATGGTGTTATTGAAATAGAAACATAGAATTTGTTGGCAGAAAATGACTCTTTGGTCCACCCAGCCTGTCCAGATGGTCCCTGCCCAGTCTGTCTCTGCAGACCCTAACTGGTCTCTACCAACCCTCCCTCCCTCCTCCATGCCTGTTTACTATTATTTCCCTATGTCTATTCCATGCATGCTTGAGGTCTCCTACTAGTTTTTGCCTCCACCACTTCCATTGGCAGTGTTTTCCAAGTGTCTACAATTCTTGTATTGAAGTAGTAATTCCTCACATCCCTCTTAACCCCCTTCCCAACTTCATTACATACTCTCCATCCCTGAGGCTCTTTCTTATTCAAAAGAGACTCCCCTTGTACACCCTGTTTACCCTGTCAGGTACTTGTAGGTCATGTCCCCACTTTCTCTCCTCTATCCCTGGTGTACATGTTAAGATCCGTCAGTCTGTCATCATGGGGCTGTTGGTACAACCAGTACACCAATTTAGTTGCCGCCTCTGGGCGGCCTCCACCCTGTCTATGTCCTTTCTGAGGTGCAGACTTCAGAACCATACATAATACTCCAGGTGGGGGTCTCACCAGAAAGTGATATAGTGCCAATACCAACCTCCCTTCTCCTACTAGAGATACCTCTCCCTATGCATCCCACTGGCCCTAAACACTGCTTTGTCACACTGCCCTGCCACTCTGACATCATCAAAATGATTACCCTATGGTCCCTTTCCTGATTAGTGACTGTCAGCACCACTTCTTCATCCTATGCTTATAACTTGTGAGAGAAATGAAAAGTCATTAAGCAAAAAGCACCAGAGAAAATTTTCAAAGGAAAGTGCAACAGGGCTCTGATTTACTGTATATTGTAGTCTTTGGGAGAAATAATGAGTGAGTCCACCAGGCATGTTTTGGTGGCTGCAATTTGAGGGTACCAGGATTTGGATTTAGAGAAGCACTGCAGTATACAATCACATGCTATTGGTTGCTTTTAGTGTTGTTGTAAATTAATCTGACATCAGGCAATTACATAAAAACGAAAGGAAGCCTTCTCCCTGCCAGATGTTCCTTATTCTGTGACAAAAGGCAGGGATTCAGGTCACTTTCACTCAATACAAGGGTAAACCCCCTATTGAGACTGGTGGAGTGGGATAAAGCTTCAACAAGCAACTCATAAAGCCTCACCCAAACATTTAAACCCCAGCTCCCTTGGGCAGCCAGCAGCAGCAGATCACTTCTGTAAGTACTGAGCAGGTCAAGTGTTTAGCTCGTTGGACATTTTGATAAGCCTTTATGTTAAAGTAAATCTCATTAGAATACAGTACATTTATAATCAAAAGGGCAGACTTTTTGTTATCTTTACTGATGAATCAGTAATTCCATTTTATTGTTGCAAATTAGAAAGGTACTTCTGCTGTCTAGGATTTCATAGAAACACATTAGTTTTAATACACTAATTATACTGGAGTGAGACTGTGTGTGTGTGTGTGTGTGTGTGTGTGTGTGTGTGTGTGTGTGCATGCGTATGTGCACGCACACACGTATGTTTGTTTCTCCTATACCATTGGAAGTAACCACTTCTCCCCATTTTAAATTATTTCAACATTTTACAAGTCATGTATTGATAAGTTACCAATTTAGCAGGACACTTCCTTTAGCCACACTCTGCCTTTGAAACTTTCATAGCCTTTTGCCCACAATCTTAGATTCTCAGCTGTTGGGATTCCAAGACTGGTTTTGTTTCTTTACCCTACATGTGATACAATGAATGAGACCTGAACTCAGTAATCACCTGCACTCCGTTGGAATGCAGAATGTTGTTTGGATGGAGAGATCAAAATAACAATTCAAATGCTAGCTGGCCCACTGGAACAGTGGCAGGGCTACTGTTCATAACACCGGTGACCAGGGTCCAGGAACAACCCTGACTCATTGGGAGCTGCCAGGGGAGGAGGACTCTGCCACCCAGAGGGGGAGAGAGGGAGGGAAGGGAGCCTACTCCCCTGTGATACTGTCACCTCGGTGACTACAGGTGGTAGTGCAGTCAGGACCTGGGAGCAGTTCTGTGGGGAATGACACCAGCCTCTGAAGCCCGGTACATACTTATGTGTGCACACACACCCTTGTCACTGGTGTACTGTTGCCCTGGGGACAGAATAAGGGGAAATTCCCTGACTAGGGTGGATAAAAATCTGGCCTTCCACAGATTTCACAACAGTGCCCTTGGTGCATCCTCTGAATGGATTATTTGAGGCAAGTGTTCTTGAGGCAGAATGTGACTTTATTGGGGGGGGGTGGATAAAAAGCTCATGAATCCATTCACCCTTGGGCCCATGGTTTTGAGCTTATTAGCCCCCTCAATGGCATTATGTTTTGTACACTACACTTTCCTGGTATTTTATCTATAGTTATGTATTTATGTGGGAAGCAATGCAGTCTAGTGGTTATAGCAGCAGCTTGGGAAACAGATTACATGTTCAAACCCAGCTAGAGTCAAATACTCACAGTGTGGCTTTAGTTAAGTCACTTAACCTCCCAGTGCTCCTCACAGTAGCATCAAGTATAGTCAGGGTTTCATGAGGTGTTCAATATTAAATGCAAATTTTTGTACCTTAATAACTTCAGCAGCGTGTGACAAAGTTGCACAACATTTGGCATGCATGATTTGGGTGTCGCTTTTGTGAGATCTGGTAAGTTTCGTGATGGAAACTTTTCTGCATTCTGAGATACAGAAACATCAAAAGTACATAAAAAACACTGTTATGGTCATTGTTTTTGCTCCATCCTACAGTCAAGATGGTATAGAATTTTGTTCTGAAACGTTCAGGACAGAAGAGGCTTATGCCAAGGGTGTGTCATTTGAAGGTTTTGTGAAAAAAAATCAGTTCTAGCGTTATAAGGTTTTGAAATTTTACTCCTATGCGTGATCAGTAAGGTTTTCGTGATAACACTCTGATATAGCTCAAAAATTCTCACTTCGTTGGCTGTTTTTAGGTTGCAAAGAATTGTGTTTTTGGGTTGTGACAAAAAACTTTTAGGTTGTAATAGCTGCAATCTTCTTTTTTAAGTTATAAAATACATAAAAATGAGCTAGTTAAAAAGCAAACAAACAAATACATGAATCTTCATAAAGGGGATCCATGAAGCTTGCTTCTGATATTTGCTTTTCATAAAATGGCCCAGAAATAACCTTTTTGGGACTTTGTAATGTCTTTTGGTCATTAGCTTAGCAAGAGGGCTGAATCTTGTGTCACAAGCTTTGTTGGTTGCACAGTTAAGTGTGAATGAAAAACTCTTTGTGTGCATCAACACTTCTTTTTGGGTCAGATTAATTCTTTTGCGGCACAATTAAGTGTGACCCTAAAATATTTTGTGCAAACAAAAAAGCAGTTTTTGTGCCAGAAGGAGATTTTCATATGCAGACGAAGACTTATTTTGGTCACAAGATTTGCACAGCGTGCAAACTGATAAAAAAAAAAAAAAACAGTTTTGGGGCCACATTAAGATTTTCATATGCAGACAACGAATTGTTTTGTTGCAACCCAAGAATCATTCATGCTCACTAAAAATTCTTGCTTTGTTTTTCAAAATTCAGGAAAAATGTAAGGAAGTACTTCTTCATAGAAAGAGTGGTGGATTCCTTGAACAGTCTTCCAGCAGAGGTGGTGGAGGTGAACATAATAATGGGGTCAAGAATGCATGGGATACACGCAAGGGAATCATAGTGGTAAGGGAGGAAAGAGGGAGAAAGAGCAGTAGATCAGGTACAGTCTGCAGTAATAGTGGAGGTAAGGAGAAATGGGTAGACTGGATGGGACAAGCGGTCCTTATCTGCCATAAATTTCTATGTTTCTATTTTTTTTTCCTGGCTGAAGATGTTTATGTGAAGCTATGAATTTTTAGGTCCAGCATTAAGTCCAGTAATGCAAAAGCAGCTTGAAACATAAGAACGAAATTGTTTGCCTGTGTGTGTCACATACTTTTACTTATTATTTGGCCTTTTTAAAATATTTTGGTCCAAAATGTTGAATAAATTGTTTACATGAATGTACTGTACCTGATGAACAAGGATATTAGGGATGTTCAAACGCAGGTTGAAAGGTTATTTCAGAGTCACTCTACAAAACCACATTTTGGGTGGGATTTTACACATTCTAGTTACCAAGCTCATGATGTGGGATCAAAATGCCAAAAAAAAAAAAAAAAGAATAAATGTTGTGTGCAGTGCGTAGTGATCCCTTGCCAGTGAACTAAGTTAGAAGGCAAGCTTAATGAGCCCACTGGATAGGCCAAGGCTGGGGATGTGTTGCTGCCATGTGTCACCACCCCTAGCCTGGAAATGGCAGAGCAGTGTTGGCCACACAGGCAGTGAGTAACCATATAGTAATGAGAAGTCTTCTCTTGGCACAAGATCCAGTGGGTCCTTCACCTCTGCACCCATGACTGCACAGTAACACAGGACCCAGAGAAAAATAACATAGAAAGTCTTAGCAGATAAGGATGGCTAGGCCCATCCAGTCTGCCCATAAGCCCTACACTTGTATGCAGCCTCTGACCCTATCTGGTCAGTGGTCTTTCATCACTCCCTCCCACCTCAAGGTTCCCTTGTGCCTGTCCCAGGCAAGTTTAACCCCCCACATTGTGCTCACTCCTTCCACCTCTTGTAGTAGACCATTTAATGCATCCACCACCCTTTCTATGAAGAAATGCTTTCTCACATTTCCTCTTAATCGACCCCACCTCCAGTTTCATATCATGCCCCTTCATTCTCGTACTCCCTCTACATTGGAAGAGGACATCCCCCTGCACCTTGTTCATGTCCTTGAAGTACTTGAAAGTTTCTATCATGTTCTCCACTCTCTCTTTTCCTCCCATGAGTACATATTACATAGATACATAGATACATAGACAGTGTCGGCAGATAAGGGCCTATGGCTCACTCAGTCTGCCCATTTGAGCTTGTAAGTTCAGTTTGTTTTCCTAGAAGTCTGTTGCACCTTACCCCTGACCTCCAGAATTCATTTATGTCTATCCCATGCATTCTTAAATCCCGTGATTGTTTCAGCCCCACCACTTCCTCTGCCAGGGTGTTCCACTTGTCCACCACCCGTTCTGTGAAGAAATTCTTTCTCATGTTTCCTCTGAATCGTCCTCCCTCCAACTTCATCCCATGCCCTCTAGTCCTGGAACATCTTTTCACTTAAAATAGTGTTTTCCTGCACCCTGTTCCTCCCTGTAAGATACTTGTATGTCTCTATCATATCCGTCTCTCCCTCCTCTCCTCCAGGAGTACATGTTCAGTTCCTTCAACCTGTCTTCATAGGACTTGTGATGCAATCCATGCACCATCTTTGTTGCCCTCCTCTGAACCTTCTCTACCCTGTCTATGTCCTTATGTGGGTATGGTGTCCAGAACTGTACACTGTACTCCGGTGGGGCCTCACTAGTGTCTTAAGTAGCGGAATTATGACCTTCCTTTTCCTGCTGGTGATGCCCCTGCCTATACATCCCAGCATCCTATTTGCTTTACCTGCTGCCTTGTCACACTGTTTCCCTACCTTGAGGTCATCAGTGATGATAACCCAAGATCCCTTTCCTGCTTGGCATGCTATATCCTCACCCCCAACTGATATATTGTGCCAGGGTTTTGTGCCCATATGCATTATCTTGCACTTCTTTGCATTGAATTTCAACTGCCAAACCCTGACCATTCTTCAAGTTTCTGCAGGTCGCTTCTCATTCTGTCTACACCCTCTGGTGTGTCTACTGTTATAGAGCTTTGTGTCATCAGCAAACAGTGAAATTCTGCCTTCTAGGTCCTGTGCAATGTCACTGATGAAGATGTTGAATAGGACTGGTCCCAGACACTGATCCCTGTGGTACCCCACTGGTCACTCTTCCCTCTGTGGGTGACAGCCATTTACCACCACCCTCTGTGTCCTGCCACCCAGCCAGTTACCTACCCACCACACTACTGTCCTGCCCACACCCATATTCCCCAGTTTGTGTAGTAGTCTTCTATGTGGCACAGTGTCAAAGGCCTTGCTGAAGTCCAGATAGGCCATGTCCACTGCCCTCCCCTGATCCACCTCCCTAGTCACCCAGTCAAAAAATTCAATGAGGTTGGTCTGACATGACCTCCCCCCTGGTGAAACCATGCTGCCTTGGGTCCTGTAGTCCATTGACAACCAGATGTTCCACCAATCTCTCCTTCAGTAGTGCTTCCATGATCTTCCCCACTACCGAGGTGAGGCTGACTGGTCTGTAGTTCCCTGCTTCCTCTTTGTTCCCACTTTTGTATAAGGGGACTACATCTGCTGTCCTCCAGTCTTTGGGTACCTCCCCTGTTTCCAGTGATCGGCTAAACAGGATAGCCAGAGGTTCAGCCACCACCTCTCTTAGTTCTTTAAGGACCCTGGGGTGCACCCCATCTGGCCCCATTGCTTTATCAACTCTTATTATTTCCAGTTCCTTCAGGACCCTTTGTCGTGTAAAGGGACTTGTGTCCATTTCTGCACCATTCTCACCCTTGTACTCCCTTCAGACCCATTACCCTCCTCTTCCTCAGTAAAGACTGAGCAGAAATACCTGTTCAATATGTCAGCTTTACTGTTGTCATCCTCCGCAGCCCCCATCCTCCCCTTCAGTCTACTATCCCTTCCTTTGTCTTTCTTTTTCACTTATGTACCTGTAAAGGTTTGTTCCCTCTACCCACTGATTTTGCAATGTGTTCTTCTGTCTGAGCTTTGCTCCCTTACTGACCTCCCTGCCTCCCTTTGCTTCTCCTGGTACTTCTCCCTATCCCCTTCTGCCTGTGTTTTTGTATTGCCTGAATGCAATCTTTTTGGCTTTCACTTTCTTTGCTACCTCTTTGGAAAACCATAATGGTCTCCTCTTCCTTTTCCTCTTGCTAACCTGCTTAATGCATAATTCTGTTGTTCTTGTAATCCCCATTTTAAATACTGCCCACTGTTCCTCAACCCTGATTCCTGTCCCATTCCCTTAATGCCTCTTTCAAGTATCTCCCATTTTCCCAAAGTCTGCCCCCTAAAATCCAGGATACGTGTTTTTGTGTGGTTTGGTTCTGCTCTTTCTGTGATTTCAAACCACAATGACTGGTGGTCACTGTTTCCCAGGTGCTCCCCACTGTTATCCCCATCACACTGTCCCTGTTTGTGAGCACAAGGTCCAGTATTGCCTTCTGCCGAGTTGGTTCCATGACCAGTTGCTTGAGGAAGGCACCCTGAAGTGAGTCCAGGATAAATCTGCTCCTAGTTGATGCTGCTGGGATGCTCCAGTCCACGTCTGGAATACTGAAGTCTCCAACCAGTACTACCTCACCCTTGTCCGCCATCCTTTGGATGGCTAGCATCAGCTCCCTATCTGTTTCTTCCTCCTGAGCTGGTGGTCTATAGACCACACCTGTGCGGATGGCTGTCCCCATTTTCCTTTCCAGCTTAACCCACAGTATCTCTCCTCCAGTTTGCTCCTCCTGGATCTCTGTGGCCCTTATGTCATTTTTCACATACAGTGCCACTCCTCCTCCCTTTCTACCTGCTCTATCTCTTCTGAATATGTCGTAGCCAGGTATGGCCATCTCCCAGTCGTGGTTATCATTACACCAGGTTTCAGTGATGGCCACAATGTCCAGGTCTGACTGCACCATGACAGCCTCCAGATCTTCCATCTTGTTGCTAAGGCTCCTGGCATTGAGGTCCTTTGGTCCCTCTACATATGTTTTGTGATGTAAGCCCTGTACCATCTTAGTTACCCTTCTATGGACATCTCCACTCTGTCAATACTCATGTGCAGGTGTGGCCTCCAGAACTGTGTGCACTACTCTAGGTAAAGCCTTACTGGTGTTTTATACAGTGGCATAGCCACCTCCCACCTTCTGCTAGTAATCCCTCTGCCTATGCACCCCAGCATGTCACTGGCCCTCCCCACAGCTTTTGTGCTCTGCTTTGACAGCTTTAGGTCATCAGGAATTATAACCCCTCAGTTCCTTTCCTCTCTGGTGATTGTCAACACCTCCCCTCCCATCCTGTAGCTTTGCCCAGGGTTCCCTCTTCCCAGGTGCATTATTTTGCACTTCTTTGCATTGAACCTCAGTTGCCACACCTCTGACCACTTTTCAAGCTTCCCCAGGACCCTCCTCATTTTCTCCACCCCTTCTGGAATATCCACCCTGTTGAGGATCTTGGTGTCATCTGCAAATAGGCAGACCTTTCCTTCCAGCCCTTCTGCAATGTCACTAATAAATACATTGAACAGGACTGGTCCCAGGACTGATCCCTGAACTACCCCACTGGTTATCTCTCTCTTCCTTGACTGGATCCCATTTACTGCCATCCTCTGCCTCCAGTCTGTAAGCAAGTTATTAATCCGGTAAATCATCTTTTGTCCCATGCCCAGACTACCCATCTTGTTAATCAACCTTCTGAGTGGGATGGTGTCAAAGGCTTTACTGGAATCTAGGAAGGCGACGTTCACCACCCCTCCCTGATTTATTTCCTTTGTCACCCAATCAAAAAAATCTATAAGATTAATTTGAAACACCCTTTCTGCTGTGAATCCATGTTGCCTTGGATCCTGGGCACTGTTTGATTCCAGGTGTGTCACTATCCTTTCCTTCAGCAGTGTCGTCATGATCTTCCCCACCACTGAGGTGAGGGTGACCAGCCTGTAGTTCCCCACCTCCTCCCTACTGCCACTTTTGTGCAGAAGAACTATATGTTCCCTCTTCTAGTCCTCCGGGACAGCTCTTGTGTTGAGTGACTCAGTGAACATGGCTGCCAGAGGCGTTGCTAGATCACTTCACAGCTCCTTTAGTAACTTCGGGTGTATGCCATCTGGCCCCATAGCTTTGCCTGCCTTCAGCTTTGTGAGCTCTTCCAGAACTCTCTCCACTGTGAATGGACTGGTGTCCACTTCTACCTCCCCGCCCCCACACCTGCTACCTAGCTGTGGTCCCTGACCCTCCCCCTCCTAAGTAAATAATGAACAGAAGTACTTATTCAATATTATTCAGAGAGCCCTGTACGTCCATAGCCAGATGGACTCTTTGCCCTTTGCATCTGTAGACTCATGGAAGAGCAGGGTCCAGAGGGACCTGTGCTTCTGCAGCCTCTAAGACAACTCCATTAATTTTTTATGTCTGTAGCCACATGGAAGTAGAGAGCCCAGATAGCCCTTTACTTCTAGAAGAAGACAGGCTCTTCCCTTGGCAGGGCTGGCTTTTGGACCAGCAGGTAGTGCACTGTGACCCTGTGCTGGTGAGCTGAGTTCAGAGGCAAGCTCAGTGATCCAGATGGATGAGCATTGGCTAAGAGGGCATGGCACTGACAAGTAGCACCACCCGAACCTGGGGAGAGTGGGGCATTGTTGGCCATATTGGCAGCAAGTAAACTTACAGTGAGGAGAAGTCTTCTCTTGGTATAGAGCCCTGTGCCCCCTATACCACTGCACCTGTAGCTGCAAAGTAGCACAGGGCCCAGAAGGCTGGTGCTTCCACAACCAGATGGACTCCTGGCCCTGTGCATCTGCATCTGCAGCCTCATGGGAGTGCAGGGCCCATAGGTCCCTGAGCCTCTGCAGTCCCCAAGCCAGCCCTATGAAATCTTTGTATCTGCAGTTACATAGAACTGCAGAGCTCAGACAGCATTTTACTTCCACAAGCAAACAGAATCTTCCCTTCCTGCCTGCCCCTCATGGCCTGCTCTTCTGCAGCCAGAAATGTGTGTGTGATTTACAGAGTGCATGAGTACCGGTGGCTACAGAAGTACTTGCCCCATAGGGGCCTGCACTCCTTCAGGCAACTGATGTAATTTGGGTACTGTGTATTTGTATCTGTGATTACATGGGCCTGTGCTCCTGCAAACAGAAGTAGTGTTGTGATTTGAATATTGAGGGGTTTTGTCTGCAGACAGAAATGAGTACATATGCCTTACAGTGTGCATGCAGCAAATACAAATCCACCAAAGCAGCACAGCAGTACTACTGCATTTGTGTAATCTGGAAACAGTTGTGCGTCATTTGTCTTACCTGATCATGGCTAACTGTTGTTGCTTGTGTGGTCTTGTCCTTTTGCTGCTTGGGGATGGGGTTAGGGATAGAAACCTTAATGACACATTTCCCCACGTTTGTGGAGTTAAGTTGAACCCTAACTGGTGCATTAACACAGTTTTATATATTTATAGATATATACTTAAAGATGTATAACATTTTATAATGTTGACAAAACTAAACAATTCTAAAACATACATAACATTTTATTTATAAAGGCTTCTGAATGCCACTGCAGGAACAACGTAGCATTAGTGGGACTGTTACAAATTTCAATAGTCTTAAACCACACTTGCAAACAAGCATTGCAGAAAAGTAGTGCTTTTTCTTTGAGCAAATGTGACAAGAAATTTACAAAAGCCAGCTTAACTAAGTGATAATACCTTTTCCCAACTTAGAATTAAACCGCCTTTGTGTTAGCGACATTTCTGTGAAAGCCCGTAATTGTAGCCTTCCTCTCTGTTTACACTTGGAAAATTCACATTAAATGGAGCTTGCTGTGTTAATAAGTACCAGGTTTGGGGCTGCTTGTTTGTCAATCAATATGAATAAGGGCTCTCTGTTTGATCTGGCAACCTTCATAGACACTTTGAATTAACACATGCCAGCTGTATTATCGGAATGACTGCAGAATCATCTGGTTTCTTTGTAAATGCTTGGCAGCAAGTCTTGATTAAGAGACAGAGTACTGAAGTGGGTGTACTTAATGAAATTTAGTTTTTGACACAAAATAAGTATTTTTTCATGGAGCCAAAAAGCTGTTTGACCTTTGTTTCCATCACAACACATTCATACATTTTGCACACTATTAACAAAACATGGTACCTTCTAAAGTCAACAACCTGCCTATCACAGATATAATGGCACATTTATAGACTGTGTTTCTTTTCTTTTAAACTCAGTTGTATTGAGATTAAATCTGGTAATGCAAGTCATTGCATTACTTTAGCACTGGAATAAATTGTGAACATACGGGCCATCTGAGATATGTTACAAGGACATTGTGCTTCTGCTTCCTGTATCTTTATTAGTAAGAGTCCCATGACTTGTAGATAAGTCTTTGATTTTTGTCTTCTGTTATTGTGACTTCCATCAATGCTTAACACCAATGAAACCAGAAGAGATAAAGGTCCATAACTGGCAAATGCGGCTCCTAAAAGTTGGAACTGTTTACAGAGTGAGATATGCCAACATTCACATGGGGGCATTCACAATACCTAGCTAGATTGACCTGTATTTAAAAGGCAGATGGGGGTTACAACTCAGCTTCCTTCCCCTGCATGGATGCATCTACTGACCCAGTTTATCTCTGCCTCACTCAGCATCCCATCTAGCCCAATGTTCTGTGTGCTTTTATGGGTTAATCTAAGTTTGGCTGTCATCTCTTCAATCCTTTTTATTGCTTCTACCCTATGAACCCATAAGTCAAAAGACAGCAGTATTTTCTTTAGCCAGTTCACTGTGATGTCTTTCTGGCCTGTGGATCAGCCTTGAGCCTGGAAACAGAGCCATCATTCTCATGGAAGTGATATACAGTCCTCCAACACAGGGCAAAGACATAGGCAAAGAGATGTTGGAAGATACAGGCAAAATGGCTAAGAAGGGGGAGGTGGTGTTGGTGGAAGACTTCAATCTGACAGATACAGAGTAGAGCCAGGAAGTGCAAAATGGCTCCACAGCTCCGAGTGTGCCAGATAATGAATCCTAAGGCAAGAAAGGTAAATATCCACACTACTCCAACTGCATAGTTCCATACTTACATGGTAGTTGTCAGCAGAAAAGGACCTCCTAGTCCATCTAGTCTGCACTGTTATGATTAGCTCATACTTCCTTAGTATAGGTCCTGCTAGACTCACATTCATACATCCTCACTGTTCTAGTCTTGCTAACCCTTTGTGGCTATCCCATGCATGTTTGAATGTGTTCACAGTGTCTGCACCTACCACTTCCTCTGGTAGCCTGTTCCATGGCTTTTATTTAAACCATTTAAAACATACCACCATATAATTAAATCACATGAGGTCGTCACAGAAACCACAGCCCCGCCCACTTTCACAACTAGTGCATCATCAGGGGGATGGTCAAGAGTTACACACAGGGTCTTAAATAGGCCAAGATTTAAAGTGACAGTGTACAAGTGCAATGATATTCAATGTGCTCAGTACTTACTGTCCCACTATAACTAACATAATGTGCACACTATACTTACACATACATACAATAATAAAATAATACATTATTTGTAAAAACCCTGAGATTATGAACCGCAGGTTTCCAACTAGACATTGCCAAATCTTTGTGTTGTCCCTTAAAAATCTTCAAGTGCTTGGGGTATCTAATTTTTCTACTCCTTGGCTCCCTAGAGAGAGAGAGAACACAACAAAATTAATATATGAGTGCATCAACAGAAAGTGAATAATTCACAAACAATAGCTATTGGGTTAAACAACCCAAATGAATATCAGTGCCTTAGAAATTGATGCAAACACTTGACCCATACCATTAAGAGAAGCTACTACTCCAGACAGCAGAGGGAAAGTTTTGGTAATCCCAGGAAGTTCTGGGACTCTATTAATTCTCTACTCACCCCTCGCACCAACAACCCCAACGTAAATTTAAGCTCCCTGGCTGGTCTCCTGACTGACCCAACTGGGATTGCCAATACCTTTAACCTAAAATTCACAGATCTGTCTGCCCTCCTCAGCAAACTACCAAATTGCAATCCCTCCAAATCAAAGTCTGGCACCCCCGCCCATCTCCCCTCCGCAGTGGCCCCAGCCCATAGTATCACCAGTCTTCCTCTCACCAAGGGCTTTCCCCTCCCAGCACAACACCTGTCTCCTCACCAGCTGCTACACCTCACCACCCCCCTTTTATTTCAAGGTCATCTCCCCTATGGAGACACTCAAGCTCCTCCAGGGCTTGCCAAACCAAGGTAGCCCAGGATTGAATGGCCTCTCCCGTGTGTTCCTCAAAATTGTGTCACCAGCCATAGCAAATCCCTTCACCTATGTTTTCAGCCTTGCCCTGACAACCTCCTCCATGCTCCTCCTACGGAAAACTGCCAAGGTAATTCCCATCTTTAAGACTGGTGACTCTCTCTAAGTGGACAATTACCAGCCAATATCCATTCTCCCCCACCTGAGTAAACTGCTCAAGAAAGTGGTCCATCGGCAGTTATCAGAGTACCTCAACAAACATGATAGGCTATGTAGCCAGCAACAGGATTTCCTCAGGCAACATAGCACAGTCACTGCCAAAGCCCTATTTAACAACCATATATACATCAACAGGGATCAATGGCATGCCACTGGTACCGTATTTGTTGACCTGTCAAAGGCATTAAACCTGGTCAACCACTCCCTCCTCCTCTCCAAACTAAATTCGATAGGATCATCCTCTGAAACCACTCACTGGTTCCAGAGTTACCTAACTGACTGGTATCAATTTGTCATAGTTGGCCCAGCCACCTCTCCAGACCTATCTGTCACCACTGGAGTTCCCCAGGGCTCAGTACTGGACCCTCTGCTTTTCACAATATTTGTCAGCACCCTTGATTTGGATTGTCTCTCCTGTGAATCCCTCCTCTATGCCGTTGATCTGGTCATATACCATAGTGATAAATCCCTTCCTCACATATCTACTATCCTCACCCAGAACTATAGTGCTGCCCACAACTGGTTCACCAAAAATCTGATGCTAGTTAAATGCCAAAAAAAAACAAAGGCGATGCTGTTTTGATCAAAAACTTACCTGGCCAAATCACTTAAATCAAATTCTTCACTCCAAGTCCACTCACCCAGTGGCTCCATCATAGACATTGTTCACTCCTTCAAGTACAGTATCTGGGAATCACACTGGACCCCACCCTTTCTTTCACTGACCATGTGAATTCAGTAGTTTATAGAATAAAGCAAAAACTTGGTGCAGCATATTGCATCAAGCCCTGCCTCACTGCAGATGCTCGCCTGGTTATTGCCAGAGGAAACCTTCTCCCCATCCAGGACTACCATTCTCCTGTTTACACTAGCATCTCCTCTTCCCTCTTGTCCAGACTTGAGGTCATATACAATAGCATCTGCCGATTTGTCCTGTCTGCCCCTTACTCCACACATCTGTGACCTCTACCGCCCCCTGAACTGGCTCTCCCTACAAGGTCACTTTGACTTTACTACCGGCTGCCTCATTGATACCTGTATTAGGAGTGGTCCTGCCTCCTCCCATTCACCTTCTTCAAGCTACACATTCTGCCAAGACCCCTCTGTTCCTCCCTTGTCCCCCCACTGGAAACTCCGCATACCAGCAGAAACATGGGTAGCAAAGCCCTATCGGTCGCTGCCTCCATCCAATGAAATGGACTGCAGGCTCCCCTTAGATCTACTAACAAACCTCATGCCTTCAAGTGAGAAAATAAAGTCTGGCTCCTCGCTAGGGACACCTGCACCTGTACACAGAAGTGATTGCCCACCCCCCTCTTCCTAGCCTTCTATTGCCACAACCCACAAAACTCCTTCCCAATTTCTTGCTCTGGCCCTAGACAGCTGGGACTTGTCACGAGTGAGTATGATTAGGGTTGTAATCTCTTACTAGCTTTTCTACTGCTTAATCTGCACATGTTCTTACACTTGCTTCCACATCTGTGGTCTCTGTTACTTTAGCCTGGATTTCTACTGCACTGCTGCAACTATTGCCATCTCACCTCCTATTCGTTACAATGTCTGCTGTACTTACATAACTACCTGTTACATGGTATCTCACTTGCCATTTACTTGCTCTGCTACAGCCTTCCTGGCCAGGAACTGTTGACTGTATTGTGGCTGCCTAATTTTACCATATGGAATGTACATACAGTAGTTGTAACCAATTGTATTACCTACTGTTTGTAACTATTATATGTGTATTATCTGCTATTGTAACTATTTACCCTGCCTGTGCCTTGTTGGACCAGTGCACCCTACCCGGTTAACAAAGTCATAAATAAATAAATAAACATGCATCATCTCTTTATACATGGAAGTAAATCTAGCCTGTCATTCAGGCCTGGAGGGTGCATTGCTCCCAAAGCAAAAATCCAGTAAGACTCCCTCTGGATAATTTTGCAATCCAGGTATCCCCCTCAGGACCCTACCCCCACTTTCTCAATGCCACAAAACTTAAAGGCATGTCTAGTTCCAGTTTTATTGACCAGCTTGCAATGGTTTTCCAAAGCATTTCTATTGTCTTCCAGCACCTATTGACCTTAAACATTCTCCAATTTGAATTGTAAAGGGCCTTGTAGTCTTCCCAATATAGAAGATGCCACACTCACAAATAGCCATTTAAACTAAATTATCAGTAACACAGCTAAAAAATGATGTAATGTCATATACCTGAGTGATGTTACATGACATGAATGTCTTTGCCTTCAAAATGGTGGGATACAGTTTGCATTTACCACACAGGAAGGTGCCATGGGGTCATAGTGATACTTTAGGCCTTGAAAAAGCATAAAATTATACGTGAAACATTGGTGTATACCATGAGGAACATATGCTGCTGCTGTGTATTTGCTTTTTACATTTTGTGAAATAAATTGTGAGTATATTTAAAAACTCAGCTGCTTTGACTGTGATGCCGCACTTTTTTTTTAGAGATTGTCTACTTTCTACGTAGTGGCTCCAGTCCTGCCTTCTATGTGCCACCTTGTTCACTTCCTGAATCATGGAGGTAACTGATTACCTGGCAAGCTTATAGATTTTTCTTCAGGTCGATAGCTGTGAACCAGCATGTCTCTCAAATGCCTCCCTCCCTCTCCTGTATACCATTCTTGGTTTCAACTGAGTTTCTTCTTTTGACAGAGGGTCTGTTTGTAGAATACACCGGTTGTCACTGATAACTTCTTGTATCTCCCTAGCGTGCCTTGTGTAGATTTTTATTAAATTCATAGTAAGGGGGCCCCTATCTTGTTTCCTGACAGCAAATACATCTTCCTTTCTAACCATTAGAGTTTCTCGGTAGGTCTGCCCCACTATTCTACCACCATACCCCCTATCTAAAAAGCATTGTCAAAGATCAGATCCATTTTGCAAAGTAATCACTATCCTCACTACAACTTCTGTGGACTTTCATCATTTGGGCTTTGGGAGTGTTATCAATCATATGCCATAGGAGTCAGCTGGATGCTAACAGTAAGGAATTCCTGTCTGTCTCCTTACGGAATAAATTAGTTTGTGAGGTGCCATCTGTTTTCTTTGTAATTAACTAATCAAAAAAGGAGACAGATTGTATGTCACACTGAACTGAAAATGTTAATTTTTGTTACTGTTCTCCAAATATGCCACAACATCTTTCAATTCACCCAGCATACCACGCCACACCATAAAAATGTCATCTATAAAGCAATGCCAGTACCAGTCCTCTCATAGAAAGGATTGATCTGGCTGTCATAGACAACTGTTTTCTCCCACATTCCCAAACAGAGATTGGCATTTTTTGGGGCAAATGTAGCCCCCATGGCTGTGCCCTTGAGTTGCAGATAGTGTGAACCCTGAAAAAGAAACCTGTTCTTTGTAAGCACATATTCTGAGCAGTCTAACAAAAACAGGTTTTTATAGCAATGAATGCCATCATTCAGCTTGAACCAGTCTCTTACTGCCCTCAGTCCCTCCTCATAAGATATATTAGTAGAGAGGGATTTGATGTCCATTGATACTAAATACGAATTATGTTCCATCTACATGTCACCCAGGACCTCCAATATCTGCATCATGTTCCTCATACATGAAGGCAGGGACACTACATACTGTTTAATGTGAGCATCAGCATATCTAGATAAAGGCTCAATAAGGAAGCCAATACCTGTCACTACTGGACGTCATGGTGGATCATGCAGACTCTGTGCATTTTGGATAAAATGTATATACTGGCATGAAGTGGACAACATCTTTCAGTACAGGAGAGGTACAACAATGAGGGGGCATGATATGAGATTGGAGGGGGGCAGGATAAGAGGTAATGTGAGGAAGGTCTTTTTCACAGAAAGGGTGGTAAAAGCATGAAATGGCCTTCCCCAGGAGGTGGTGGTAGTGAGCACAGTGCCGGGATTCAAACATGCATGGGATAGGCATAAGGAAACCCTAGAGGTGGGAAGGAGAAGCTAAAGCCAATGACCAAGTAGGGTCAGTGGCTGCTGTTACAAGTAGGGTATATGGGCAGACTGGCTGGACCTAGCGGTCCTTATCTGCCATCAACTTCTATGTTTCTATATAACTGAATGTGGTACAGTAAAGTATTGTAATTCATCAAGGGTAATTGTACCATCTAGTTCAGCTTCAAACAAAAATGTGTCTGTTAGGCTTTCTAAATTGTGCAGTTGGATCACCTCTCAATTTTTTTATAAAAATGTGCATTTTTTAACTGTCTCTCAATCTCTCGAATGTATTGTGGTATGGACATCACTACCACAGATCCACCCTTGTCAGCAGGCTTTATTGTCAATTTAGTGTTCTCTTCTAGGCTTTTGAGAGCAACCAAATCTTCTGTAGTGATGTTAACAAATGCTGGTCACACGTGTCTTTCAAACATGGTTTTAAAACCATTTTTACAAGATCTTTCAAACACTTTGATCATGTCATTGTAAGGGGGTATAAATGGGGAATTACAGTACCTTACAGCATCACATCCAGTTTGCATACCTCTCAACCTCCTGCCTCATAAATCAGGGACAAGGCTTAAAAAAATCAGGGACACATCTTCAAAATTGATGATATCCACTCAGGAAGCTGGTAGAATAAGGGGCTTAGTGTACAGTGCATTTTCTAAGGAAGAACAAGTCTGTAACTTTAATCTCTAGCATTAGTTTGTGCTTACAAGCCCCACTATTTGCTCATGGAAACATCCTTTTTAGGAGGGACAGAGTCAAATTTTGAAGCAAAATCAGGGATGTCCCTGAAAATCAGGGACAGTTGAGAAGTATGCCAGTTCAAGCCAGTCCCTTTTCTGAGGAGAGGGTCAGGAAAGCACTCCTAATATGAGGATGGACAAAGTGATGGGACCAGATGGGGTGCATCCAAGAGTGTTAAAGGACTTCAGAGAGGTGCTAGCTGCACCCCTGACAGACTTGTTTAATACTTCACTGGAGACTGGTGTGGTCCTCGAGGACTGGAGAAGGGTGAATATAGTCCCTCTTCACAAAAGTGGTAGCAAGGAGGAGGGGGGAAATTACAGGCATGTCAGGATGACATCTGTAATAGGAAAATTGATGGAAACACTATTAAAGGAAAGAATTGTGAAACACCTGGAATCCAATGGACTGCAGGATTTGGGGCAGCATGGCTTTATGGAGGGCAGGTTATGCCAAACAAATCTGACAGATTTTTTTGACTGGGTAACCAGGGTGTTGGATAGGGGAGGGGGTGGTGGACTTGGCCTACTTCGACTTTAGCAAGGCCTTTGACATTGTTCCACATAGGAAGCTGGTAAACAAGTGGGGTAGCATGGTGGTGGACAATGAAGTGGTAACCTGGATAAGAAACTGGTTAGGGGATAGGAGGCAGAGGGTGGTGGTAAATGGAGTTTGCTGTTATGAGGGAAGTGTGACCAGTGGGGCACCTCAGGGGTCAGTACTGAGGCTAGTCCTCTTTATATGTCTTCATTAGTGACATAGTAGAGGAACTGAAAGAGAAGGTCTGCCTCTTTGTGAACAGCACCAAGATCTGTAACAGGGTGGACACTCCGGAGGGGGTGGAAAGGATGGAAAGAGACTTGAAATGACTGGAAGAGAGGTCAAAAACTTGGCAGCTGAGGTTTAATGCAAAAAAGTGCAAAATAATGCACTTGGGTAACAGAAACCTGGGGTGCCGTACAAAATGTAGGGAGAGATACTAGCAGTGACTAAGCAGGAAAGAGACCTTGAGGCAATCATAACTGGATGACCTGAAGGTGGCCATACAATGTGGCAAAGCAATTGGTAGAGATAGTGGGATGCTGGGATATATAGGTAGGGGTATTTGCAACAGGAAGATGGAAGTGGTGTTTCCACTACATAGGTCTTCAGTAAGACCCCACTTGGAGTGATATCCCTTGAAGATGGCGATCACAAAAAAGGCGAGAACGAAAACAGTGAAGCAAATCAACGTGGCCACATAGGGCGAGTGGCACAAAACAGTGATCACCAGAACAGCAACCAATGGCTCCCCAACATGTCCTCCACAGAGTTGGTTATATATTTAGTAAGGGGAAGTCACTGTAGATTGAGTTACACCATTTTGAGATCGCTGTTTTTGCACTCGCCTTATGTGGCCATGATGTTCTCTCTTTGTTGTTTTAATCCTTGCCCTTTTGTGATCACCATTATCACATGGAACCAGAGTGGTATCCCATGAAGACGGTGATCACAAAAAGGACGAGGATGAAAACTGCAAAGCAAAACAGCATGGCCACATAGGGTGAGTGGCAAAAAACAGTGATCACCAAAATGGTGACTTACGGCTTTTTCCTCCTCCCCAAGTTGCATCCCTCCAGAGTTGGTTATATTTACTAAGGGGGGAAGTCACTGTTGCATGGTCTCACCAAAGGCTACTTGCACCAAACACCATTGCACCAGTTACCCTGAGCCCAGTTCTCTATCGGACAGTGTCCCCGCGGTTAAGTCCCGCGACTTGCACCAACCGTACAGGTATGCCAAACAGAGGGTGTACCTGAACAGGTCATCGCAAGCCTCAGCATGGTACATGGAAGGGCTCAAGTTCCTCCCCACCCCAGTCTCAAAGCATGTAATGCCCCCCAAGCCCCAATGTATGTATAAAGCCCCACAGGGCTAAACATCGGATCATGCTCCCCCCAAGCCCCGATCCCTGATATTTGTATAAAGCCCCACAGGGCTAAACATCTATTAATGCCTCCCCATGCCATGATCCCCCAATGTAGCTAAAGCCCTGCAGGGCTAATCAAGACCCCCGCCCACAAGCCCCGATCCCTGATGACCATCCAGCCCACCTGCAAATGGCAAATGTTGTTAAAAATTAAAATTCCAAAACCCGTTATCCTGGTTGTATAGTGGCTCACCCACCTTGCACAGCCAGTTCACCCCATGCCCCCTGACCCATAGCCAGCTAGCAACTGGCACAACCCACCTTTCACATCCGCTGCCAGCCTCCGACTGAGCTCTTTCCGAGTGTGCACTACTATATATAGTACACACTCAATGATTGACAGATCATTCATTGAGCGTGTACTATATACAGTAGTACATGTTCAGAAGGAGCTCAGTCTGTGGCTGGCCGTGGAGGTGAGAGGTGGGCTTTTCCAGTCATGGGTTGGCTATGGGTCGGGGGGGCATGGGGTGGACTGGCACTGCTGGGTCAGGGGCCACTAGACTACCAGGGATAATGGATTATGAAAGTTTTATTTTTAACAACATTTGCTGTTTACGGGCAGGCTGGATGGCAATTAGGTATCGGGGCTTGGGGTGGGAGGCTTGATTAGCCCTGCAGGCCTTTATCTACATCCGGGATCATGGCTTGGGGGGCATGAATAAATGCTTAGCCCTATGGGGCTTTATACAGACATGGGGATCGAGGCTTGGGGGAGGGCATGATTAGATGTTTAGCCCTGCAGGGCTTTATACAGCCATTGGGGGATCAGGGCTTGGGGGGGTCCTAGCCCTGCAGAGCTTTTCTTTTGGGGATTGGGGGCATGGGGGGTTCCAAACCCCTGCAGGTCTATTCCACTCTTGGGGGATTGTGACTTGGGGCACATTATACAACCCCTGGTGGACGCAAAGTACACTTATACCAGCTATTAGCTGGTGTAAATGTACTTTGGCGGATGTCCTCCAGGGATTGTTCGAGAACAGCATAATCGGGAACCTGGAGGTTGCCCTTCCAGAATTGGGTACAACTGCTGCCATAAACCCCCTAATATTATGTTGCAGGAGGTTTATGGCATAACTGTTGGCATAAGTCCACTTTGGCAGTAGTATCCCGCGACATGTCACAGGCTGCTTTGCAGAATACCGAATGTCACAACTCCTGGTGTAAACAGCTACTTGCATCACTGTTTTTTGGCACAAGTCAGTTTACGCCAGGCGTGCCCTTTCTAGAATTGGGCCCCTTGTTTCCAGTGAGCAGTAATTTTTCAATTTTACTTTCTTTTGGTCATAATGGCTATTTATTTTTTTTTTTTATAAAATGGGATTATGTATTTTCTCGATCCCTTTCCAATAAATTACATTCAAACAATAAATATGAACTAGATTTTCTAATATTCACGTCACATTTGAAACCATTTTCCCAGCTAGTTGATAGCCAATAATTTTGCTAGCCTTTAGGTTAACTTATCTAGTCTAATATTAGGCAATATATAGCCTTCCTATGTACTCTGTCTTCTATATATGCAAGATATAGTTCATATTTCATATTGCACTTAGCCTCCTTATATAGCTTTATTGCTGGTAAATCTCCCAGCCTAGTTAAATCTTTTTTTTGGAAAACCTGTTTCAGTGAGCCTTTGCATTACCATAGAGCAGAGTTTCTCAAATGGTAAAGCAAGCCTCCCTTGGGAGGCCCCAACCTGTTCATGAGGAGGCTCAAGCAAGTCTGAAAAAGTGCTATATTCAAATTCTGAGTTTTAGATATTTTGTGTGAAGGGATGGGGCAAACCGAAAGACAATAATAGTAAGTAAATTTATGTTTTTATTTACAAATCGGTCACCAGGAAAGACAAGGCTCCTTCCAGATGTGCACAGAGAAGGGTAAAGAGTGAATATAATACAAAAGGTAACTGCGAAAAAGTCAAGCAATGCAAAATGAAAAATAGTGCAAACAAGTAGGAACAATGGACAAATAATTACAGGTAATGATTGACAAATTTGATTGGTGTCAGAACAGCTTAAATACAAGGCTTAAGCACAGAGGTACTAGGAGCAAGTGAAGGAGGGAGAAAAGGGATCCTTGAGAAGTCCAGGGTAAGAGAGGGAGAGGCAGATGAGGCTAGGAAGGTTATTCCAGATAGAGGGGAACCAGAAAGAGAAAACAGAAGAGAAGAGACCGGGCAGGTAGGAAGGGAGGAGGAGTGGCACTGTATGTGAAAAATGACATAAGGGCCACAGAGATCCAGGAGGAACAAAATTGGGGAGAGATACTGTGGGTTAAGCTGGAAAGGAAAATAGGGCCAGCCATCCGCACAGGTGTGGTCTATAGACCACCATCCTAGGAGGAAGAAACAGATAGGGAGCTGATGCTAGCCATCCAAAGGATGGCAGACAAGAGGTGAGTAGTACTGGTTGGAGACTTCAATATTCCAGGCGTGGACTGGAGCATCCAGCAGCAGCATCAACTAGGAGCAGATTTATCTTGGACTCCCTACAGGTGCCTTCCTCAAGCAACTGGTCATGGAACCAACTCGCAGAAGGCAATACTGGACCTTGTGCTCACAAACAGGGACAGTGTGATGGGGGTAACAGTGGGGAGCACCTGGGGAACAGTGACCACCAGTCATTGTGGTTTGAAATCACAGAAAGAGCAGAACCAAACTACACAAAAACACGAATCCTGGATTTTAAGGGGGCAGACTTTGGGAAAATGGGGAGATACTTGAAAGAGGCATTTAGGGGAATGGGGCAAGAATCAGGGGTTGAGGAACAGTGGGCAGTATTTAAAATGTGGATTACAAGAGCAACAGAATTCTGCATTAAGCAGGTTAGCAAGAGGAAAAGGAATGGAGACCATTATGATTTTCCAAAGAGGTAGCAAAGAAAGAGAAAGCCAAAAAGATTGCATTCAGGCAATCAAAAAGACACAGCCAGAAGGGGATAGGGAGAAGTACCAGGAGAAGCAAAGGGAGGCAGGGAGGTCAGTAAGGGAAGCCAAAGCTCAGACAGAAGAACACATTGCAAAATCAGTGGGTAGAGGAGACAAAACCTTTTACAGGTACATAAGTGAAAAAAGAAAAGCAAAGGGAGGGATAGTGAGACTGAAGGGGAGGATGGGGTCGCATGGAGGATAACAACAGTAAAGCTGACATATTGAACAGGTATTTTTGTTCAGTCTTTACTGAGGAAGAGGAGGGTAATGGGTCTGAAGGGAGTACAAGGGGTGAGAATGGTGCAGAAATGGACACAAGTCCCTTTACGACAACAAGGGTCCTGAAGGAACTGGAAGTAATAAG
Source organism: Neoceratodus forsteri (assembly GCA_016271365.2). NCBI lineage: Eukaryota > Metazoa > Chordata > Ceratodontiformes > Ceratodontidae > Neoceratodus > Neoceratodus forsteri. Next base: position 36,071,581 of record CM028129.1, read on the forward strand.
AGTTGATAAAGCAATGGGGGCTAGATGGGGTGCACCCCAGGGTCCTTAAAGAACTAAGAGAGGTGGTGGCTGAACCTCTGGCTATCCTGTTTAGCCAATCACTGGAAACAGGGAGGTACCCAAAGACTGGAGGACAGCAGATGTAGTCCCCTTATACGAAAAAGGGGAACAAAGAGGAAGCGGGGAACTACAGACCAGTCAGCCTCACCTCGGTAGTGCAGAAGATCATAGAAGCACTATTGAAGGAGAGATTGGTGGAACATCTGGTTGTCAATGGACTACAGGACCCAAGACAGCATGGTTTCACCAGGAGGAGGTCATGTCAGACCAACCATGTTGAATGTTTTGACTGGGTGACTAGGGAGGTGGATCAGGGGAGGGCAGTGGACATGGCCTATCTGGACTTCGGCAAGGCCTTTGACACTGTGCCACATAGAAGACTATTACACAAACTGGGGAATATGGGTGTGGGCAGGACAGTAGTGTGGTGGGTAGGTAACTGGCTGGGCGGCAGGACACATAGGGTGGTGGTAAATGGCTGTCACTCCACAGAGGGAAGAGTGACAAGTGGGGTGTCACAGAGATCAGTGCTGGGATCAGTCCTATTCAACATCTTCATCAGTGACATTGTGAAGGACCTAGAAGGCAGAATTACACTGTTTGCTGATGACACAAAGCTCTGTAACAGAGTAGACACACTAGAGGGTGTAGACAGAATGAGAAGGGACCTGTAGAAACTTGAAGAATGGTCAGGGGTTTGGCAGTTGAAATTCAATGCAAAGAAGTGCAAGATAATGCATATGGGGCACAAAAACCCTGGTACAATATATCAGTTGGGGGTGAGGATATAGCATACACCAAGCAGGAAAGGGATCTTGGGGTTATCATCTCTGATGACCTCAAGGTAGAAACCGTGTGACAAGGCAGCAGGTAAAACAAATAGGATGCTGGGATGCATAGGCAGGGGCATCCACCAGCAGGAAAAGGAGGTCATAATTACACTATACAAGACACTAGTGAGGCCCCACCTGGAGTACAGTGTACAGTTCTGGAGACCTTACCTACATAAGGACATAGACAGGGTAGAGAAGGTTCAGAGGAGGGCAACAAAGATGGTACATGGATTACATCACAAGTCCTATAGGACAGGTTGAAGGAACTGAACATGTACTCTCCCTGGCGGAGAAGGAGAAGAGAGGGATATGAAGAGACATACAAGTATCTTACAGGGAGGAACAGGGTGCAGGAATACACTATTTTTAAGTGAAAAAGATGTTCCAGGACTAGAGGGCATGGGATGAAGTTGGAGGGAGGACGATTCAGAGGAAACATGAGGAAGAATTTCTTCACAGAATGGGTGGTGGACAAGTGGAACACCCTGCCAGAGGAAGTGGTGGGGGCTGAAACAATCAAGGGATTTAAGAATGCATGGGATAGACATAAAGGAATTCTGGAGGGCAGGGGTAAGGGGCAACAGACTTCTAGAAAAACATAAAGTGAACTTACAAGCTCAAATGGGCAGACTGGGAGGGCCATAGGCCCTTATCTGCCTACAATGTCTATGTATCTATGTAACAGTCTGACCCATGAAGATATTGCAACAAGAGGTAACAATGGTTTGAGAGTTAAAATAGTGGTGCAAGTAGGTTCGCGTAGTGTAGGGGGGTTAAAAGGGGGGGTTACTATAAGCTGAATAAAATGAGAGACAACTACTCAAAGGTATTTCACTTTATTCATCGTGAACTGTGCAGAGTATGCTATTTTTCGGTTCCATATCGTAATAGCGATTGCAAAACAGTGATCACTATTATGGCAAGTATATATCGCTGAAAAGCAAATCAGCAATATATACTTTAAGGTGACCCAACATCCAGATAAAAAAATGTGTTTTTTGGGGGGGCTATGAACCCCTGCAACCCCTTGCACCTCCCTGAATTAAGATTCTCAACTCTAGGGGAGTGCATGTCAGGGAGAAGGCAAAATCTGGATGTCAGGAAAAATTTAAGTGCCGCAGCTTGCAGCTGTGGCAAAATGTAACCTGCTCTCAGTCCTGAACCCAGTATCTGCTTTGCCAGAGCTAGCCTCCCACACCACCATGCCACATGGCTAGCTCAGCAGCAGCAGATACTCCAGTCCCTAACAACCCCTTCCCTGTCCCTCCCCTTCCCCTCGGTATTCCCCCCTTCCATTCGCCCTTCTCCATAGTCGCTGTCCCATACCCTCACTATTCTCCAGGTTAGCCCAGAATAATAGTGCCCAAAATGAGTCGCTATTTTTGAAGTCACTCATTGTGAGTCGCTAGTATTATGTGATACCCTATTTTTCTATGGGGAGGCCCAAGGGTATTTCAATATTTGGGAGAGGCTCAATATCTTTTCTGTGACTTGGGGGTGAATCACCATGACAAAGTCAGAGAATTAATGCCATAGAGGTATATGTATCTGAATATTGAAATATTTCAGGGTACCATGTGGAACCTAGCCCTACAGGTGTCAGAGACTTGTCCAGCAATTGGACTCGTGTTTTACTGTATTTGTTAGGTTTTGCCTCTTCCCAGCGTAACTTAAGAAGTCTATTTTCTTCCATTTTCGTTATCTTATTCCAATAACCCACTGCTCTGCTGAAAGAATGTAGGTCAATGGCCTTCATGCCCGCCACTAATCTCAGCAGAGCTGTGGGGGTATCATTTGGAAGACCCAGCACCACCTGATACTACAAATGTTTATAATCTCCACCACACTTAGGTTAGCATTCAAAGCACAAATATTTGTCCCATATAGAAGCTGGTTATTGACCTTGACTTAAAAGATTCTGCACATCGTTACAAACAAACTTCCTCCAAATTCTCCAGCAAACCTATTGATAGCCTTAGATGTTCTTATCTCTATCTCCCTAGTTTTTTTGTCAGATTGGCTTTCCCTATCATATTTTTGTTAAATGTAACACCTAAGTACCTAGGATGCAGTATATTGCAGTGGTTTAAGGCTCTGAGCTGGAAACCTAGAGACTTGGGTTTGAATCCCACAGCCCCCACTTGCACACTGTGTGATCTTGAGCAAGTCACTTAACTTCATTTGCTCCCAGGTCACACCTATAAACAAGATTCAGCATAGTGTGTCTCTCCTGGTTAAAAAAAAAAAGTAAGTAAATTCTGTTACCTCCCCCACTGATGTCTCATTAACAGACCAGGGGCCTGATATTCAGAAGTTTGCGTGGGCGCTAACTGGCTTTTGCCCATGTAAACTGGGATTTGAGCTGGAGCCCAATATTCAAAGGGCTCTGTTGCACTGGCAAACAGGTAAGAACTCACACAAACCAAACAGGTGGGTATACAAATAGTGGGGCGGAGACAGGAATACTGGTGCAAGCTGATATTCAGTGGATCTGTGTGGTGCAAGAATGTTTGTGCAGACCATTTGTGCCAAACAAATACCTCTAATGAAAATCTCCTCTTATTCTGTGCAATCCTAGTGGCAGCTGGAGGTAATGCAGTCACCCAGCTGGTTGGTCTCTGGGGAACATACCCACTCCTGTGGTCCATGGCACCTCCCCCATGATTTCTAGCCCTGTATGAAAAAAAAATTCTCTGGTGCCAGTGGTTCCCTCCTCCGATCACCTGCCTTAAATGAATAATCATAATCCCTGATACTAATGGTCCCCCCACTGTCCAGTCACCAACCCCGAGTGTATTATCATAATCCCTGGTGTTAGTGGTCACCCCCACTCTCCGATCACCAGCCCCAAGTGTATTATCATAATGTCAGGTGCTAGTGGTCCCCCTCCCTCCAATTGCCAGCCCCATGTCTATTATCTTAATCCCTGGTGCTAGTGGTCCCCCCAACCTTCCAATCCCCAGCCCCAGATATACAATAACAAGCATCCATGGTGGTAGTGGTCACCACCCCTCACCCTCCAAACGCCAGCCCCTCACTAGGAAAAAGAATCCCTGGTGCTAGCGGTACCCCCCCCCAACAGCCAGCCAGTAATTGAAAAACAAACCATCCCTAGGATCCAGTGGTGTTCCCCCACCAGCACTAGGTGCCCCCCTCACCGAATCTGTATGTGCAGTGCCACGGGTGCCTACAGCAACCGGTACAGCCCTCTTCAGACCTCCTTGGCGAGCCGCTGTATGTGCAGGCAGGGAAACCTTGTCCTATAAATATGAAGCACTAGCAGCAGGGATTATACTAGCTCCTTACTAGCAAGGGTTACCCATACTGGCAGCAAAGCCAGGTGAAAACCTGGCTCTGTTGCCAATGCCCTTTTTTGGGTAACCCTTGTCTCAGTGCTTCTGTGCAGAGGTTCTTTGTCTTTGTAGCTTGCTTTCTTATTTTAGGCCCACTCTAACACAGACCCATGAGACTAAATTAGGGCTGCCTCATTTTCACTTGTGGTGAGAAACAGATAAGGCACACAGATGAGTCCTGTGTAGGATGAAATATGTGTCTGTATCTTCTGTTCTCACCCATTACAGATTATATGAGAGGCCCTTTTGCACCTGCTGTCAGCGTGGCTCAGTTGATAGCACTTTCTCCTCTGGGCCAGAAGGCCATGGGTTCTTGTCCCACAATGAGATTGGGCTCATACCTAAAATGCTGGCACCCACATGCAGTACTGGGGGGGCGGGGCTGTACTCTCAGGGTGTGTCATCCTTTGGAAGGGATGTTAAACCGAGGTCCCTTCTACCAATATCTGGTGCTGCCAAGGTGGAAATAAAAGAACCCATGGCACTTTTCACAAGAGTACAGGACATTCCCCAGTGTCCTGGCCAACATTCCCCTTCTCTTAAAACTGGTTCATGCAATTGTCCAAGTCTGTGTGTGTGGGTGTTGATGTGCAAAATGGCTGCCACTAAACGTTCAGTCATTTCACTACCAGTCTAGCATTGCTTGTATAGCGCTTTGGTATACAATGTGTACAAAATGGTTGGAAGAGTGGCAACTGGGGGTTTAATGCAAAGAAGTGCAAGATCATGCACATCAGGAAGAGAAACCCTGAAACTGCCTATAGGTTGGGAGGTGACTTGCTGACAATCACAAGGGAAGAAAGAGACTTGGGCATCATCATCACAGATGACCTGAAATCATCCAAGCAGACCACTAAAGCAGTAGGTAAGGCTTGAGAGATGCTGGGGTGTATTAGTAGGGGTATCACAAGTTGTAAGAGGGAGGTAATAATCTCTCTTTACAAGACACTGGTTAGGCCCCATCTGGAGTACTGCGTGCAGTATTGGAGGCCACACCTTCACAAGGACATTAACAAAATGGAGGCAGTCCAGAGAAGGGCAACCAAAATGGTGCAGGGACTGCATCAGAAAACATATGACAGATTAACGGAGCTCAATATGTATACCCTGGAGCCAAGGAGGGAGAGAGGTGATATGATCAAAACATTCAAACATCTTAAAGACACAGTACTATGTAAATAAATCTATGCTTTTTCGACAGTTTATTCTCTGTGCTCTGCTGAGCATGTACCTGGTAATCTTTTCTGCCAGCATTGTACTTTCACCCTGTAATTTGCTCTCTTATCCTTTGTTTTTGTTTACATTTCTGCCACTCGCCACATTGAAAGCAGCAGTACTATATGCAGCCCATATTTACTGTAGACCTACAACACTGGTAATGGATCATTTTCTGATTTGGTAGTACTGTTGCTTTAATGGCATTAACAAGGTGAAAAAGTCTAACATGTTTCAATATAAGAAAAATAGCAGGATAAGAGGACACAGCATGAGCTTAGAGGGAGACCGATTAAGGGGTAATGTGAGGAAGTTGTTTTTCACAGAAAGGGTGGTGGATGCATGCAAGGGCATACCTCAGGAAGTGGTGGATATGAATACAGGGCTTCAAACAGGCATGGGATAGGTATAAGGGAGGAATACAGATGAGTATGAATAAATCAGCCATTGACAGAGTAAAGGCCGATGGCACATTTATAAGGCAGAAAAAATGGGCAGACTGGATGGGCCTTGCAGTCCTTATCTGCCATCAACTTCTATATTTCTGTATTTCAAAAGTACTATATAAATGCTGATTCTTCTTCTTCTTCTTCTTCTTCCTCCTTTTCTTCTTCTTCTTCATTCCTGCTTACAGTAGAACCAGCCTAAACTTGCATGGTGAGCTGCATATACCTCATAATGCTTTGCATTATGGGTATATGTGTCAAAAGGAAACAAAGAGTACTTTTCCACATAGATTAGTAATTTCTGTTTGGCATAAACTTTTATATGGGTCCAGATTCCCCTCAATTGCTAAAATGAATGACTTCCATTCCTCTGTAGATTATTCAGTTCCCAGAACCTAAAAAAGTGTTGCGAATTACTATCTCATAAAACAGCACTTCACAAGGAACTATAAAATATTCAGTGCAGCTTTAAAAAATAGTAGTAAACCTTTCCTTATCATTTTAATATATTGTAGAGAAACTCTTAAACAACAGTAATAAAATGCTTTGCTACTCTGTGTGTGTGTGATCTGCTACAGTGAGATTGACATTCAGAGTGAGCTTACTCCTGCCCAGCCTTTATACTCTTGGTGGGTCGCGTGGCTCATAAAATAAAAATTCCAATTATAAACTTGTTAAAAGTAACTTTCAATTTCTTACATTTTTTGTAAAACGCCAGTAAAAATAAGGAAAAACTCTTAATGCTGACAGTATATTTCCAAATATGCTTTTTTGTAAAGCAGATTCAGTGCTGCTTCCTATCAAAAAAAATGCTTGAGTTTACCGTTTCCCTGTGTTTTAAGTTTTTATATCAAATTAACTCTCTGTTCTTATGCACAGCTTGCCCCTACTGCAGTCAGTATAGTTTATCTGCTTGTTTATGTTGCCACACCATGGGACAAACCTGCAACAAGTCTACGATTTTCTTAGGAGACAGTTTATTTGTCTGTCCTGGGACTTGTCCTTCAAGAACCAAGTTCCATATCAAAACCTGTTACAGAGACTTTCCGTATCAGAGCCTAGTGTGGAGACACCACATCATTCCACTCCGCTCAGCTGTAGATTTTCTCTTCTCACCTCAGGTCATCATGTCCTTTGAATCTTTGGCTCTCCGTACACCCCGGTCCACCTCCAATCCTTTGGTTCTCCAGGTCATCCAAATTCCACATCTTTCCCGGGAGGAACATAACCCATCCTGCTGGACATCTTTCTCACCAACCTATGGAAATAGAAAAGAGGATCTCTGGGAGAATGAGCTTTTTCCTCTAAAGCAGGTACAGTGCACTGATAGAAGCATATAGAAACATAGCATTTGACTGCAGATAAGGACCACTTGGCCCATCCAGTATGCCCATTCCTGCCCACCTACAACATGACCATGGACCATGCCCAAGCTATAGCTCCTCATCCCTCCTCCTTCCTTGCCACTATGATTCCCTTGTGCTTCTCCCATGCATTCTTGAACCCCATCACTGTTTTTGCCCCCACCACCTCCACTGGAAGGCTGTTCCAGGAATCCACCAATCTTTCTGTGAAGAAGTACTTCCTCATATCTCTCTCGAATCAAACCTCTCCAGCTTCATATCATGTCCCCTTGTTCTTGAGCACCTTTTCTTCTAAAAATACTTCCCTACTGTACCTTATTTACCCCTGTGAGATATTTATGGTCTCTATCATATCCACCTTCTCACTCCTTTGTTCCAGGGTGTGCACATTGAGGTCCTTTAGTCTCTCCCCATAAGGCTTTTGATGCAGACCCTGCACCATTTTATATGCTCTCCTCTGGACTGCCTCCATGCTGTTTATGGCATTCTGGAGATGTGGTCTCCAGAACTAGGAACAGTACTCTAGGTGAGTTCTTACCAGTGATCAATACAGAGGCAACACCACCTCCTATTTCTACTGTTGAAACCCCTCCCTATGCACCCCAGCATCCCACTTGACCTCCCTACTTCCTTGTCACACTGTCTGGCCACCTTCAGGTAATCTGATATGATTACTCCCAGATCTCTTTCCTTCTTGGTGGTCATCAATATCACTTCTCCCATTTTACTCCACACCTGGATTTTTGTGCCCTAAGTGCATCATTTTGCACTTTTTCACATTGAAGCCCAGCTGCCATACCCTTGACCACTCCTCTAATTTTCTCATGTCTCTGCTCATCCTTTCCACCCCCCAGACTGTCCGCCCTATTACAGATTTTGCTGTTATCTGCAAGGAGGAAGACCTTTCCTTCTAGCTCCCCTGCAATGTCACTTACAAAGACATTAAGGAAGTCCTGTCCCAGCATTGATCCATGAGGCATCACACTGGACACCCTCCCTTCCATGAAGTGAATTTCATTTACCACTGTTACTTATCCCCTAACCAATTTGATGTTTGAATTTATGTGTAAGATATGTGTATTTAATGTATGTGTTTAATTATTTGTATCTCTGTACTGTTCAACTTTGTGGTCACAATTTTAAAAGAGATTTTCTCTCAATTTGCTTACCAATAAATCTGATGATGATGATGATAATTTCTTATCCAGTTAGCCACCTTTGGGCCCACTCCTAAGCTAGCCAGCTTGAGTACTAGTCTCCAGTGTGGAATGGCGTTGAACCCCTTACTAAAGTCTAGGTAGGCCACATTCACCGCTCCATCCTGATCTAGTTCCCTTGTCACCCAGTCAAAGAAATCTATTCAGTTCATTTGACATGACTCCCCCAGTGAAACCATGCTGCCTCTCTACTTATAATAGATCCTGTTATTTTATTTATTTAGTTTTTGTTGACCAGGTAAGTGCACTAGACAAATCCTGCCTATTTTCAGGCATGACCCGGGGGAAGGGGATACAGATGAATGCCAACTGACCTTGAACCAGATTAAGTTGCTGGTGGTATTTTTAGTGAATGAGCAAAATTTGGCCAGGACACCTTTTTGATAAGTGCCATGGAATCTTTAACATCCACCTGAACTACCACCAATCCAGACAGATGGGACCTCGGTTTAACATCTCACCCCAAAAGAAGGCACCTTAGAAATGCAGCACTACAGTGTCAGTACTGGGATATTAACCCAAGTGCCAAATGTGGGAACTGAACCCACAGCCCTCTGATCTCTCAGCCTCAGGGGTGAGTGTGCTACCTACTGAGCCACTGACACTATATCCAGACAATTGGTTATAGTGGACAACAGCTGATTTCCCAAACCAAATATATGTAATCCAGTGCATTTTTCTCTGGTTATAATGGACAGAACCATTTCTTATAGTGGACACTATGAAGCTTTTATGGGCATTTATAGTACTTTTGAGGGGTGCGGAACTGGTGAGGAGATAATAAATGCAGAATTAAGACAGAGGAGCTATAGAGATTAAATTTCTTAAAAAAATAAGTCTCCACAAGCTGCACAAAATGTTATTAGTTAATTAATTACATTAAAAGAAAATGATTTTATATTACAGTAAAACCCTTACAGCACAACTGCCTTTCTTCTTACTGTCCTAGAACCCTCAACATCCAGCCACTAGAGTTACTGCTTCTCACCTTCTGCAATAAACTTCATAAAAAAACACATGTTCCCTGACAGTCATGTAACTCTAAATAAACACACAAAGCACTGAAACGTATATGCTAGGCAGGATTCTGAGTACTCTTAAATTTTAAGTTTTATAATAGGTTCTCATTCACTCTGAGCCTTTGTTCACACATGTAGACACACCTAACATATAGGCTTCACCTCCTCTGGATATAATGGACACTGGATATAGCAGACAAAAGGTGTGTGCACAGATGCGTCCATTATAACAGGCTTGCACTTTATATATGCTATTTTCAAGGATATATTTAGGAAACGGTAGCATACCTTCCATAAACAAAACTACAGTATCAAATATGTCTTTTCTGAGATACCACTCCACAGCTACTTCAGATTCTATGCAGCCACTGCCTTCTTCTCCTGTCATGCAGGAAAACAGGAAAAAGAGTGAGGGCCAAAGGAAAATTCCATTCCTGCAGCACCTCTAGGTTTGGGGTGCTGGAATGGATTATTGCTATTATACTATGGCTTGTTTGTGAAATATAAAATAAAAACATATACATAAATATTTTTTAAACAATTTTTAAACACATTTTCTTTTGATTCTTAAATGGGTAGGGGCAGAGGGTAGTAAAGTACTGGAGACAGGGTGTGTGAAAGTTAAGCAGAGGTGGCAGTGCATGTCAGAAGGGACAGAAATGGAGCTAGGATTTAACAACAGTACGTCCTCTTTGGGGTAGGCCAATAGAGACAGGTTAAGGGTAGGATTTAAATACTTCAGTGTACTCCTTATCTGGGGTAGGCACAGGGAGCAGGGTTAAAGAAAAGGTGAACTACTCCATATCTATGGTACACCTGTAGAGACAGGTTAGAGGTAAGATCTAAACTACTCCCTCTCTAGGATAGGCCCACAAGTGCAGGTTAAGGGGAAGGGTGAATTACTCCCTATCTGAGGTACACATGCTGAGGCAGGTTAGATGCAGGATTTAAGCTACTCCCTATCTTAGGTAGGCACATAAGAACAAGGAAATGAGCAGGTAAGAGGCAGAAATGGGGAGATTTGGGGGAGGGGGAGTGGTGAGTTGCAGTGGATGTGGGGCTGCATTTTTCTTAGGCACACTCTGGAAGGCTGGGGGTTACATGGCATGCAGGAGGCTAGGTGCTATGAGGTTTGAGGTGCAGGTGCTTTTGTCAGAACTAAACAGGTTACTGATTAGTCAGGACGTGGGTCTGGGTAGGTCTGCAAGGAAGCACTGTGATTTGGGAGCAGGGCATAGAGGATCTAAACTGGCCAAAAGGTAGGGATAAGTAGGCTGGAAATGGGACAGAGGGGACCCAAACATTGGAGGTGGGGATAATCAGAAAGGGGGTCAGTGGGCCCCAGGGCTGTGGCTATCTCTGCCACAGAGGGATTACTTGGCAAAGGGGGGTAGGCTAGAGAAGCATTAGTAGGGGAAGTGGGTGGAAGCAGGGCAGTGATCGAAACCAACATCACCGGTGGAGTGCCTATACAAAATAGATAGTGGGTACTCTACTCCCAGGAGGAAGATATCCAGATCAGCAATGGTGTGGATACTGAGAAAAAGAGAGCCAGGAAATGGAGGAAGATCAGGGAGTGTATCAAGAGGAGGCTCAATGGATGCAAAATGGGGAAAAGCCAGCAAGCAGCAACACCCAAATACTGTAGTAAAAGGAGGGCAGCAAATGGGCAGGGGGGGAAATTGTGAGAGGGTCAGTCCACTGAGTGGGGAGTAGCAAGAGCAAGGACTGAGCAGGGGGAGGAGCTGACAGGGGAATGGTGGATCGAGAGGAACAAACTGGAGTAGGTGGGAGATGGATACAAAGACAAGGGTATCCAGACAGAGGGTGCACTAAATCCAAGGGAAGACTTCTGGTTACAGGGGACTCAACTGTGAAGAGAGTCAGATGGCCACAAGACAGAAGGGGCCCTGCCTCAGCTCACCACTCCTCTTGGCCAGCCGATAGTGGGATGTTTAAACATACCCCATGTGGATTGGACCATCTCACAAGCTACCAGCAGAAGGAGCCCAGCAATCCTGCAGTCAGATGCATTCCAGGATGGTGTTCTGACACTGGTGGGTGATGGAGCCAACAAAGGATCAGGCCATCGTGGACCTAGTTCTGATGAATCAGGTCAAAAGCATCAGACTCATAAGCCCTTGGAACGAAGTGACCACCACTCTGTATGGTTTCAGGGGACATGAAATGTGAATCGCTAATCATGAAAACACATGTTCTTGACTTCAAAAGGGTGGATTATGTATGCATGGGGATGATGCTGGGGAAAGAGGGAAAATTTATGTCAGTGGTAGGCACCCACTCGAATGTACAATATAACGCTGCAATTTATAAAGTGTAAGATTAAGCATAAGATCAAAAAATGTATAAATTGCAACAACTCAGGTCTGAGCTACACAACAAAATGCAATTGGCAAGCATTTTATATAGGAAAAACAAAGAGACATTTTAGATTGAGAATATCTGAACATCTGTGCAGCACTGAAAAGAAAGATACTAGCAACACATTGACAGTTCATGTTATAAAATCTGGGCATGGACCTTCCTTTAAATTCTTGGGTGTAGAACTTCTTTTCCCAAATGTAAGAGGGGAGACTTTGACAACAAGCTCTTTAAGTGCAAGGGGTTTTGGCAGTACGAACTCAAGGCACATTGCACACCAAGAAAGAGTTGTTTAGCCTTCAACTATTTTTATAGTGATGACTTCTCTTATATTATGGTGCCTTCTTAAATCTATTGAATAGCATGCTATAATGTATAGTAGAGCATTGCTCTGTATAGAGTTCCATCCCTTTCAAAATTCTGTTGTACCACAATTCAAAGGTCTTGGATTGTGATTGTACCTGTCTGTGGTACAACATTCTGAAACCTCTAGAGACTGTACAAGTCAGTTTCATTTTGAAAGTGAAAGAACCGCTGCATGGGCATTTCATATAATACTATACACTATAAAAAAATACAGGACTAGCAACTTCATGTACAACCGGTGTGTTCAGCTACTGCAGGGTTCTGATTCCCATGAACCTCTCAAACTTTGCTCTCGTGGTCAGAGGGAATCAGAACTCCTTTGTGGCAGAATACACTGGTTGTGCATAGTGACCCAGCTAGTATTCTCTATGTCTTCACAAGTGTAGGAGGTGCGATGACTGTTCTCAATGACTGTTTATCTTAATGCTGTACTTGAATTTATTTTGTATATTTCTGTCATTTGGATAGCATCTTTTCCAGTGTGTGTGTATATATAAATATATATCTATTAGGAATCTGTAAATACTTGGTTAACCTGATAGTGCAGCTACATTATATCAGCAATGTCTTAAATTTTTTCTGGTGTTTTAACTAGCATGTGTATTTAAGGAGCATTGTGCAATGAAACCACCTCATGATAAAGTGCACATGACTAGCACGAAACAGCTTACACAGTAGGGTGGGTGCTGCAGTATGTTTTTACCAAATATGTAATAATAAATTTGAGTTTTTAACCAGAGTACAAAGTCAATCCTTTTTCTGTGTGGTTAGAGCTGTTAGCTCGATTTTCACTCTATGAAAGACTGCAAGAATTAACGCAAGACATGGGTGTTGAGGGTAGAAGGCCAGTAATTAGGGAAGGGGTCCAGACAGTCACTAGAATCTGCCTTAAGAAAAAGGATACAAGGAGGAAGGTGCTGTGTATGATGGAGGAGGTGGGCAGAGCAGTGGGGGAGAAAAGGGCTTCTTACAGGAGGTACAAGAAGACCCAGAAGGAACAGGACAGGGTAGAATACGCAGGGTAGCTGAAATCAATTTGCAATGTAGCAAGGCAAGGCAGAGACTGAACTAAGAATAGCTGAGGGGGCCAACAAGGGTGACAAGACCTTCTTCTGATACATCCAGGAGCAAGATTTTCACAATGTCCTGCATTGATTCTGATCCAACCAACTCTTGGTCAATGCCAAAAAAAAAACAATGAGTAGCCAGGCTTGCCCCCTTCCATCCTCTCCACCACCCTGGATATTTCCACCCTTGAAGTGGTTAACTCTTTCAAGTATCTCAGTGTGTAACTTAACTGCAAGCTAGACTTCTCTGCACACATCAATGCCATCCATGCCAAGCTGAACCCCAAGCTTGGTGCCTCTACTATAACAAAGACTCTGTCTCTGCAGGTCTGCCAGGAGCTAGTTACCAAAATGGTGCTCTCACTCGTTGACTATGCAGACGTGGTCTACGGTACTGCCCACTTGTCTTCTCTTGTTAGAGTTAGAGTGTCAGTGGCTCAGTAGGTAGCACACTTGCCTCTGAGACTGGGAGATCAGAGGGCTGTGGGTTCAGTTCCCACATCTGGCACTTGGGTTAATATCCCAGTACTGACACTGTAATGCAGCATGAGAGGGGTGCTGCATTTCTGAGGTGCCGTCTTTCGGATGAGATGTTAAACCGAGGTCTCATCTGCCTGGATTGGTGGTAGTTCAGGTGGATGTTAAAGATCCCATGACACTTATCAAAAAGAGTAGGGGAATTTCCCTGGTGTCTTGGCCACATTTCCCTCATTCACTAAAAATGCCACCAACAGCTTAATCTGGTTCAAGGTCAGTTGTCATTCATCTGTTTCCCTCTCCCCCGGGTCGTGCCTGAAAATAGGCAGGATTTGTCTAGTGCACTTACCCAGTCAACAAAAAATAAATAAATAGACTGGACACCCTCTGAAATACCTTCTGTCATTTTGCTATCAACTCCCCCACTTGCACTCACCATTGCTCCTTCTACTTCTCCCTCTCCATCCACCCCTTCTCTCCTTTTCCCATCCCACTGTGCATCCTTCATTTATAAGAACTCATTTTTGTGGTGCTGCCCTTGTACCTATCCACACTCATCCTTCCCCTTCCATCTGCCTCGGATTCCCTCTGATCCAAGGATCCTCACACTGTCTCCCTCCCCCACCCTCACTCCTTTGCTGGGCAGTCAACCTTCTCCCATTGCCTTCCCTCCCTCTGGAACCTGCTCCCCTCTTCCATTTATCTCTCACCCTTCCTCACTTCCCTTTGCACCAGCTTAAACACCTGTCCTCCCCTAATCCTCCTGTCAGCTCCCTTCCTGACCTGCCCATGGTTCCCTTTCTCACTCCAGCTTTGGTCCCCTTTCTGTGATTCATTTATGATTCCTAATATCAATGCACTGATGTCTTCAACCTGTTGTTACCAATTAAATTGGGCCATGGTGCTGCTTCTAGCTCCAGTGTCTGCCACCTGTTGTTTGTTATTTTGTAGTATACCATGTTGCGCTATCATGCTTTGCACTTTACTTTGTGTAATGCTTCTAAACTTCTCTATTTGATTGACTGCATCCCATCCCTCCCCACCCCCCACCCCAGGTTGCACCTGGAAAGCGAGACTTGGCTCAGTCTGCCTTTCTCAATTACCACTCCCCAAATAAATAAAAAAATTAAAAAGAACAACAAAAGAGGAAATAGTGAAGCCAAGAAGGGGGACCACGTGAGTGGAGGAATGCAAGGAGAAGGCTGGGG
The DNA here is from genome assembly GCA_016271365.2 of Neoceratodus forsteri. Classification (NCBI taxonomy): domain Eukaryota; kingdom Metazoa; phylum Chordata; order Ceratodontiformes; family Ceratodontidae; genus Neoceratodus; species Neoceratodus forsteri. Next base: position 36,086,588 of record CM028129.1, read on the forward strand.
TACTGAATGAATACATCTGCTCAGCCTTCCCTAAATAGAAGGATGGGCCACTAACACAGGGTAAAATAGGGACAGGGGCCAGTAGAGATAAGGGAGGAAGCAATAACAGAGGACATAGTCCTCCCAAAGGCTCAAGGCCCTCAGGGTGGACAAGTCCCCAGGGCTGGATGGCATGCACATGAAGATGCTGACAGAGCTGGCAGCACTTCTTGCAGCACCCTTGGCTGGCCTGCTTGCTTGGACACAGGACTGATTCTATACAAGTGGAGGACAGCTGATGTGGTGCCCCTGCACAAGAGTAGACCTAGAGTTGAACTGGGAACCGTGGACTAAATAGTTTGACATCAATTGTTGACAAGCTGATGGAAAGCATCATAAAGGCAAGGTTGGTTAATTTCTTTGAGGCAAACAGGCTCTAGGATAGCAGGCAGCATGGGTTCATGGGAAGAAAGTCATGACAATCAAGTCTGATCAGCTTCTTTGATTGGGTCACTAGGGCAGCAGACGTGGGCCAAGTGGTGGATATACTATACCTGGACTTCAGAAAAGCCTCTGACTCAGTCCCCCACAAGAGGTTGATCAAACAAGCTGGTGGATATGGGGACAAGGGAGAAACTAACAAGGTGGATTGCAAACTGTTTGGAGGGTATAATGCAGCTGGTGGTGGTAGAGAGGGAGCACTTAGGAAAAAGAGAAGCTACCAGCGGGCACACACAGGCATCAATGCTGGGTACAGTCCTGTTGAATATGTCCATCAACAACACTGGGGACAGCATCATTGACAAGTTGTGTCTTTTTGCGGATGCTTCCAAGCTCTGCAGGAGGATGTACACTGAGGAGGGTGCCAGGAATCTAAGATAGGACCTTGCAAGGTTGGAAAGGTGGTCTGGAATCTTGCAGTTGGGCTTTAATGCTAAAAGAGCAAAGTAATGCACATAGGGCATAAGAACCCCAGGGACAAGTACAGTCTCAGGAGGGGGATGGTCAGTGTCATGGAGGAGAAGAAAGACCTGGGAACAGCAAATTCAAGTGACCTGAAACTGTCAACACAGCGTAAAAAGGCATTGGGAAAGTGAATGGGATTCTGGGTTGCATATCAAGGTGGTTGTCCAGTCGGGGGAAAGAGGTTATTCCAGCCCTGTCCAGGTCCATGGTGCATCTGCATCTGGAGTATTATGCACAGTGCTGGAGCCCCTACCTTAAGAAAGACATACACCAGACAGAGACAGTACAGAGGAAGGCTACAGAGATGATTCAGGGGCAGCAGGATATTCAGTATGAACAGAGGCTGGTTAACCTGAACATGTACTCACTGAAGGAGCGAAGAGAGAGAGCAGACACGACCGAAACCTTGAACTATATTAAAGGTAGTAACAAGGTCAACATAGGGGATCCTTTTGCAAAAATGAGAACAGAAACACCAGAGGGCACAACTACAAATCAGTGTGGGGGGTACAAGAAGGAGGCCAGGAGGCACTTCTTCACAGAAAGAGTGGGGGCAAGCTTGAATGTACTGATAGAGGGGGTAGTAAATCACAGTACAGTTGGGGGTTTAAAAGAGGGTGGGATAATTTCAAGGGGAAGGATGGGGAGAGGGGTATGGAGAAACATTTATTTATTTATTTATTTAATTAAGAGATTTACCAGGAAGGCATGCTAAGCAGAGTACTGCTCGATTCCAGATGTGTCCTGGGGTTAAGGAGTTACAATGGAACAGTGATACATCAGTACAAACATATATAATGTGTTTAAAACAAGCAGAGGGTGAAGCAGTTATAGTACAGTAGCGTAGGTACAATTCTTATACATTTCATACAAGGTACAGACCGATGATGGAGAACCAGACTGGTGCTGACTGCTGGAAGGTTATGAAGTGTGGGGGGTGCTGGGGAGGGGGTTACAGATGCAGATGGTAGAGAAGTGCGATTTGAGAAGGGCATTTAGTTGGGGAGTACTTGTGGAGTGTCTAATATCGGCTGCCAGGGAATTCCATAATTTGGGCAACCTAAAGCTGAAAGCAGCCTGGCCGGACTGGGTAGATCTGTGTGGAATGTGCAGGAGCCTAGCGTCAATGTTTTGGAGCATGTAGGTAGGTGGGGGGAGGGCAGTTAGGGAAGATGACAGGTAGGAAGGGAGTGACTGTGACCAGAACTTAGCCGCGGTTCTAGTGCAGTGAAGCGATCTTCTGTTGTGTAGAGGGGAGGTTCAAGGATTGGTAGAGGGCACAATGGTGGGTGTTGGGAGGGCAGTCCAGCGAGAATCAGCAGAAGGAGTTAAATAGGGGCTCGAGCCTAGCTAGGGAAGTTTGTGGGGTGGCACAGTAGACGATATCACCATAGTCAATAATAGGGAGGATCATTTGTTGGACTATTGCTTGCCTGGTTGTCAGGGGTATGCAGTTTTTGTTCCGGTAGAGGGCTCCCAATATGGGATGCAGTTTTTTGTGTAGAGCATCAATGTGAGCTGAAAAGTCAAGATGTTGATCTAACCAGACACCGAGATAGCGATAAGAGATGCAGGCCTCTAGTGAGGAGCTATCCAGAGTGTAGAACGTAGGTGGTGCAGTAAGCCGGGTTAGTTTGGGCCGGGAGCCGAAGGTGAGGGAGACGGGTTTTTTTGAGTTTACGAACAGTTGGTTTGAGATGAACCAAAGTTGGATGGAGTCGAAATCCTTCTGTAGGCAGGCTGACACTGCACTAGAGGATGGGCCAGAGGCAAATAGCACTGTATCGTCTGCGTACATGTGGATGGCCGTATGTGGGCAGGCTGCAGGCAGGTCATTGAGAAAAATAGAGAACAACGGTGGGCCAAGAACAGACCCTTGGGGGACTCCGCTGGTGACAGGGAGTGAGGTGGATGTAGCCGAGCCAATGCAAACTGATTGGGACCTGTCTGCCAGGTATGAGTGGAACCAGTTATTTGCATTTTCCGACAGACCAGCTTGAGCGAGTTTTGCCAGCAACAGGGGGTGGGAGACCGTGTCAAAAGCTTTCGCCAGATCTATAAATGTGGCAGTTGTTATTTCCTCTTTGTCCATACCCACAAGGATGGCGTTTGTGAGATGGAGGAGGGAGGTGGTGGAGGAGTGATTTTTTCTGAAGCCGGCCTGGTAGGGGGTGAAGAATGATATGGTCTCAAGATAGTGGTGAAGTTGGGAGAGGACAAGGCGCTCTTGAATTTTGGCTAGGATGAGGAGCAGGAATATAGGGAGGTAGTTGGATGGAGAGAAGAGGTCCCCTCCTTTGGGTAGGGGAATGACTGTGGCTTGTTTCCATAAGTTGGGGACTTCCCCTGAGTTTAAATGACAGGTTAAAAAGCAAGGTTGGCGGGTGGGCTATGGCAGGTGCTGACAGCAGAAGCATTTTGGAATCAAGGCCAGAAGGACATTTACCTTTGGCTGGGTTGAGTGACTGCAGTATATTTAGCACGTGACCAGATGAGACTGGGCAGAGAGAGAGAAGGAGGCTGGGGAGGGTACGGTAGGGGGAGAAGTGGACGGGGGATGGGGAAGGGAGGAGAGAAGGGATGAAGCAGTGGAGAAGAAATATGAATTAAACTCGGTGGCTACCAAGCTAGGATCCATGATGTTTTTCCCTTCAGTGTTAAGTGAGGGGGTAGGGGGTTGGGCTGGAGGGGAAAGAAGGGATTTTATTGACTTCCAGAATTGAGTAGGGTGAGCGAAGTTGTTATTGAATGCAGTTTTAAAGTAATTTGATTTGGCCTGTCGAATGAGTCTTGTGCAGGCATTTCTTAGTGACCAGTAGTGTTGCTGAGCCTTTTGACCACCTGTGGCCTTGAAAGATTTCCAGGCATGGTCTCTGGCTCGTAGGTGTTCCATAAGGTTCATTGTTACCCAGGGTAAAAGGGATCCTCTTACTTGGGATCTCCTGAGTGGAGCATGGCGGTCCCAGATGGCGAGGAAGTTAGTGGAGAAAAATTTCAGGGCTTCATCCATGGAGGTGGCCCTAGGGATGAAAGACCAGTCAATGTTGGTGAGGTCGTTTAGGAGAGTTGGCAGATAAAGGGACTTATAAACTCTGTTATGAAGCGTGCGGAGTGGGGGGGCCATGGGTCTGAAGATTTTACACACCATGTAAATCATATGGTGGTCACTAAGGGAGTCAGGTAGTAGGCCAGCTTGAACGATCTGATGAGGGTGGGTAGTTAGAGCCCAATGCAGGAGTGTGTGTTTATTGGATTTGTGGTTTAGGCAAGTGGGTTCCACTATTTGCTGGGACAAATTTAGGGCATTTATTTGGTGTCGCGATTTGGAGGCTGTGCTGCCTAGCCAGTTCTGGTTGAAATCCCCAATTATGTGAAGTTCGCCACCTTCTGTATGGGACCTCAGGTTGCCAAGATGGTCAAGAATGCAACCCAGTGGTGTTTCAGACGGGCAGTAAGACCCAGCAGTGTATGCTGGGATGGAATGGGGTCAGAGGCATTTTGATTAGGAGGGAATCTATAGATTGTATGGGGGCCGTCAAGGTGATTATGGAAAATTGGAGATTTGAGGAGATGTACATGGCAGTGCTGCCACCCTTCTTTCTGCCCTGTCTGTCCTGGCAGATTAGGGAGAAACCAGGTATAGAGAATTTGACATCCCGGTTGTGTGGCTTCAGCCAGGATTCAGTGATGATTACAATATCAGGGCGAAGGGCAAGGACCGTGGTTTGTAGGGCTGCTATTTTGTTTAGGATGCTGCATATGTTTAGGTGGACAATCTTAAGACCTTTAGGGAGGTGCGTGGCTGATGTGGGGGGTTAAGCAGCTATGGTTGCAGGTGGTTCTGGGTTACGTTCAATGTCCATGCCTATAAGGAGAAGGAGAGCCAGGGAGTGCCTTAGTAGGCACATGGTCTTTGGAGATGTCCCGCTTTGAGTGGAGTGCTTGGGAGTATGTAAGGTAGTCTTAGGGTCTGTGTAGAGGGGGATATATAGAGCAGGCATATCAGCATGGAAAGAGGGAGGGAGGATAGAGGCCCCCAGGGACCAGTTGTGGCAAAGGGACTGGTTGTGGTCCTCTAGTGCCGAGGAGGAGTGGAGGGGTGGTTTGGTAACTGTAGAGAGAAGTGGCAATGAATCAGGCAGAATAGGATAGGTTGACGGTGGAAGGGAGGATAAGGTGTGGCAGAGCATAATGATTATAAGTGTGAGAAACTGCATTGCTTTAATTTTTTTTTTTTGTATTACTTACACAGTAGTAGATAGAAATCTGCTCTGTGGTGGCCACTAGTGGCTGAATAATATAAGGAGCTAATGGGAAAGTGGGCTGATTGGTTTAGGAGCTCATGAGGTCAACATTATATAAGGAGGAGCCCACCAAGGGTGGTGGTGGGGGCGGTGGGAAGCCTGCGCTTAGCGCCAGGCAGGGCAAGCTCCCTGAAAGCAGCTGTAATCTGGGAATCGCTACCTGGTGGCTTCAGCAGCTCTGTTGTCCGCGGGGGAAATCCGGTGGCTGTGGGGAGGGCTTTGAGCAGCTAGCCCTCGCGACCGCACTGCAGGGGGGGACAGAAAAGGCAGCTATTAAATACAGGTAAGTAGGTAGGGAGGAGGAGCTAGATTACTTCTATGCAGCAGTTTCAAATAAGATTAACACAAAAGCAGTGAATACAGGCTGTACAATGCAAAGGGATTCAGCTTGCTATAACAGACTAGTGCACGGCGCCTTTGCCGGGTAGGAGATCTTACACACTTAATTTTCAGTAATAATTAGCGTAGAAGCAATACAGCTCAGTTCCCCAGGGTGAAATAGTGCCTGATTTAGAGCGAGATGGTAGTGCAGCTCTATCCCTTAATGTTATGGCTCTTTATCAGTACAAGGTTCATGGCAGTAAAGCTCTGAAACCCCTTTGGTGTTGCAGTTCTTGAATTACTGTGCAGGCTGTACAGCTCGGTTCCTCTTACAGTCCTGAGCTGTATGGCACTTTTCCCTTTCAATACTGATGATATAGCATATGTGTGTGAGCTCTGCATCTAGCAGTCTCCATAGACCTTTGGGCCATCTTCTTCTGTTGGAATTTCCTATCTTCATATGTAGTTACATGTTTTATAAAAAAAGTTCTTGTTACTTTTGGCCAGTAGGTGGTACTGTTGTATCCCAACCCCTTTAATATCCCATGATATCTCTCTCTCTCTCTCACTAGATTTACTTCCAGTATGATTTTTTGCAACCTTCACCCAGTTAAAGTAAGACTCTGTTGCAGTGTTCATTTCTGGGTTGGGAATTGTTAGCAGGACTGGAAAAAGTGGACAGGACAGTAAGTACAAAATAGTCTCAACATGTTGAAGTTGTGCACTGCAGTTTCCAGTTATGCACTCACTTCTGTTGTTTGGACTGGCAGAAAGCGTTAAGTGAAGCCTTAAGTGAAGCCACTCACAGTGATTGCTTCACTTTGAAAAGCAGCTTACTTTAAAAGCAAGAGACAGTGTTGGGAAATGTACTGTATGGGTTGTTTTTGGAGACAAAGTGTAATGGTGTTTGGGTACATTTTTAGTTTGTTTCTACTACTGAGGGAGGGATTTATACATTAACAAATGCCCCATGTACTGGCATGCTGCAAAGTAGATATGCCGAGTGTGGGCTACATGACTTTAAACATGTAGTTTTTTTTTTCTATATAGTCATGTGCATGCCTAACCTTTACATGGTGATGTTATGCTGGGATAACATCACCACTGAATGTGGACACTGATCAATCAGTCTATGAAATCTTCTTGCCCTTGTATAATGAGAGGTTACATACTGGGAGGTTAACAGAATTGATTAGAGTCAAACAGTGATTTGTTGGCAGTTGTGGGATTTCAATCTGTAGCTCCAGTTTTGCAGCTCTGTACTCTACCTGAAAAAAAAGGGGAGAACATTCAGTATCGTAACCAGCAATAGAATGAAATACGAGATCGTACAACGCAATTTCATATGGTGTCACTCAGGCAATGTATCACAAAATGCTTTACAAGGCAAGGCAAGGCAATTTTATTTTTTATGGTTCCTTTCCCTACAGCTCAGGGAGCCTTGCAAAGCAAAGCATACAATTCAGTAAATAACATAAATAAAAGAAATAACCATCCCCCATAAATAACAAAGCTTCCCACTCTCAATACTACCATATCTCAAGGCTACCTGCCCTGTACTTTGCTGCACACACTTTAACCTGAATCAAACAGGGGGGTCTTATTGTAACGTCACTATTTTGCATAACACCCACTGGATCACTTTTAACTTTGTATTATACCTGTATTTAAGAAGTGCGTATGCAAATGTATTATTTCCCTATGACCTATCTTCTCTCCCCCTCCCCCCGATCACAGCTGGAAACCAACCCCTTGGGCTCTGCCTGCTTACCTGGTGAAACATGTTTGAATATATGAGTACAATATAACCTGTGCCCTGCTAGCTAATTTAATCAGGTCAGAGAATAGGCATGATTAAAAAGGATATTTAAATGCCTCATTGAAGGCAATAATTTGTATGCTGGCAGTAATTCCAATACAGTTAGAAATCCAAAGACAGAAGAATAAGAATAAGAACAAAACAAAGAATAAAAGTACAGAACAGTATTTAATGTTTTACCGTAACTAATTAAATAGCTACTTTTGCAGTTACACAGGACTGTGTAAAGGATGTTGTTGCAAACCCTACAGTTGCTAGAAAGGGGACTGAGATACTGTGTGTGAAATCTGGAAAATAAAATCATGTTCTAGTTTATGATTACTATCAAGCATTTATAATATGAAAATAGTGGGGAAGAACCTGCAAAGTCTGTGGCCAATCACACTATTCAGGAGCTCTTTGCTTCAGCAAAGTAATCAGCTTTTATATATTTTAACTGGACTGGCACAGTATTAGATGACATTGTTTCACAGTGCTCATCTTCAGTGGTCTGGAAACCAATTTGGGGTTTTCTGGCTCTAAAAAACAAGTGGTATGGTCTGACCGAAAATCTCAGCATCAGGATGGCAGCAAAAAGAAAACTGCAGGAGGCCCATCTATGAAAGGGGCTATGTGGCAATTGAGTGTGCCAACAACAGGGCTGGGGCAGCCAGCTTTACAGATGGGTTTGAATGTAGTCAGGGCCTTGGATATCTAAATGAAGTCTTGGGAGAACAAAGTGAACTCTGTTAATGCTAAGAGTTACGACTATAGCAACCTGAATAGATTTGACTGAGCAGGCGACAAAGGAGGCCACAGTGTCAGCAGGAAAAGCCCCGGTCACTATGCTAGGTGAGAGTGTAAGAGGGAGAGGGAGAACAAGCTCCTCGGGCTAATGCTTGAGCATGTGGAAAACACCTTGCGTGCCATGAATGTTATGCCCTTGTGGTTTCTGGCAATGGAACTGGAGTATTGCATCAGTTGCCAACACAAAACGAGTAAAGGATGCTATAAACTCATGGCATGTTTTATTCAAAAGCACTAAAGTGTGCAAAGTTAACAATCATAGTCACAGACAAGAAGTGCTATGCATCTAACGTTGGATGCATTAGAATGAGGCCACAATGCCTAAGGTTTCGCCTGAGCAACTGCCAGGCTTCATCAGAGACAAAGTGTACGTTCATGTTGTCCCTCTTAAACAGGGCATTCATAAAGTGGCCACCTTGTATAGGTGATAATATAATTAAGTAAAGGTAATAATACAAAACAATATCAAAACCATGGCAAAAATTGCCAGGCACCATACATGTAGTTAAGAGAGAGAATGTGCAGCGACTGTTACAGCACCATACAATAGATACAATTGCTATGCTAAAACACTTACAGAGAGTCAGCAAATATATACTGCTCACAGTTAGATTATACATGACTTCCAATACTGAGTAAAACATTGTTTTGTTTAAAAAATGTTTGTAAGTACTTTTTTTTTTGTTCATGAGAAAGAAACAAATACCTTCATTATTTGAGAGGGTTCAGTGAAAGAGATATATCTTAAAACCTCCTATCAAACGAAGAGGGGAAGCAGTCCTATGACAAAAATATTACATAGGAATTAAAGACACACAAAAATGTCTCATTTGAAGGTCCTTAAATATACGAACACATATATGCCACAAAGACAGCACCTATCAATCATGCCACAAACAATATTCATTTGCTTGTCACCAGGAAAATTAGGAAAAAAAAGAAAAAATATGCATTAGTAGAATGCTGCAAAAAATCATTAATGCTGATGTTTTACAAAATATGCACAACACAGAAGTCTATTCATGTTGAAAATCAAGTGCCTGACGTTAATGCAGCAAGATCAGTTTTATTGTTTAGTTCCACTGGCTCACACACACACCCAGGGCAAATAGCCAATAGTACTCATGCTGGCCAATTCTTCTTTACCAACCCACCTCTTGGTCCCAAAGTAATCTTTTCTACGCCAAGAAAGGAAATTTCATGTGTCTTAAATCTGCTATTCAGTATATTTTGTAGTATTGCTGAGCCGGAGTTCCTTTTCTAGACTACCCTGACGTGCTCACCCAAACTCATGTATGGCTCACCACACATAAAAGGCACCACAAAGAGCACTCCAGCCTGAACAAAACCCCACTGGTGACACATGAGATGAAGTCCCTGGTTTTAAGAAATTCCCCACATTTAGGGTTCTTGAATTTGTCTGTTTTATTTATGTATAGACTTTGCTTACATTGCAGATTGTGCAGCCTTAGGGGCAGTAGCTAATATTCAGAGGGAGCAGACTCTTGTACCCGAGTTAGCACTGATACTGTTTCTTTGCACCAAAAGTGCAACTTCATTATCGTGTATAGTGACCCCTTGTTACACACAGAAATCTATCGCAGTCAAAATGTTGTTGTACCACAGTTCAAAGTTAATGGAATGCAGTAATACCATACTGTGGTACAACATCTTGGCTGTTTTTGAGCATGCACGAGCCAGCAGTTTAAAGGAAAAACCTTCACGCACACATCTCAGAATCTGAACAATAAATTTTCTGATAGGATGGCAGTGGCATTTTTTTCTGAAAGTGGCAGAGGAGCAAACAAAATCATTTCAAGTTTTTAATTTTATTGTTTTTGTTGCCAAACTTGTGGGGTCCCTATACACTATACAAAATAATGGCTGGGCAAACTGTGCCCAACCAGCCTAATGTACCACCTCGGGGTTCTGATTCTGTGTGACCTGGGATTAGCTTCGAGGTCTGACAAATCAGAGACCTACCAGTAACAATACACAGGCTGATTGCGCTGATACCCAGACAGTATTCTCTGTATTACATACAGCTCAAGGGCTAATGAAGTATATGATACTGTTAAAAACTGGAGCATACTGTTGACAGTAGGGAATTGTTTACTATCAGAGACATCATCTCATGTGCCACCTAAGTGGTCATGAACAGGCTGGAGTGCTGTTGTGGTGCCTTCTATGTGTTACTTTGGGACTGCGGTGGGGGTCAGGAAAGAAGATTTGGCCAGCATGAATCATATTGAATATTTTTCCTGGGTGTGTGTGAAAGAATGAGACTAAACAAGAACACTGATGTTGCTGCACTGATGTGAGCTAGCTGATTTTCAACCCAAATGGACTTCTATGTTGTGCATACTTTGCAACATAATAGCACGATTTTGAGCAATATTCTACTGATCTATATTTTTCACATTTTTTTTCTATTTTTCTAGGTGACAAACAAATGAATACTGTTCATGGCAGAAATAATACAATGCTGTCTTTGTGGTATATATCTGCTAATATATTTCTTGATATACAGTACAAACAAGTTTTTTGTGTGTCTAATTCCAGTGTAATATTCTTGTCCTAGGTATGCCTCCCCTCTTCTTTTGAGGGAGGTTTTAAGATATAGCATTTTAGCTGGACTGTCTCATATAATGAGGGTGATTGGTTCTTTCTCATAAAGAAGAATATACCATAGAGCTTACAAAACATTTTTTTACACAAAAAACATTTTACTCAGTATTGTAAGTCCCATGTTATCTAGTTGTGTGCAATATATAAGTATGTATATATATATATATATATATATATATATATATATATATATATATATATATATATATATATATATATATAATATATATATATATATATATATAGTACAAGTAGTGCCACTGTACAGCAATACTCAATGATTTAATATTATACCTGGTAGTTTAGTGGACCCCTACCCATTCATCCCAGCTCATTTCCAGCAATTTCTACCTCTTCTCGCCAGTCGGGCGACTGGCACAGCCCTCCTCTCAATATTTCTGGGTGCCTTCTTTTGATTACCGCTATAATGCAGACAGTCGGCGGCTGGCCATGGAGGTGAGAGGGAGGACTCAGCCAGTCGCCAGCTGGCGAAGGGTGGGGGTGGGCTGGGATAGATGGGTGGGGGGGAAGCCACTAGACTACTCTGTATAATATTGCATCATTATGTATTTCATTATGGTGGGGGGACCGCTAGACTACCAGGGATGTTAACATGTACTTATAATAAGAGAATACAGCTCAGGGGGGCCACTAGACTAACAGGGATCTCAAAAATAACAGGGGGTGAGGGGCACTAGACTACCAGGCTCTACATATAAGTTAATATATTTTATTGGGGGGCCACTAGACTATCAGGGATGTTAATATTTTATTAGGGACGGGGGCACTAGACTAGCAGGGATAGTTGTAAGATTATTTTCGGTATGCAGATGGGGGAGAACAAAGCCCCCTGAGCAAAACGCACCCTCATTTTACAGTCTAGGGCAGCCCTGGGCTGAGAAAATGAATTTTTAAATCTGGCCATCTCGTCCCTCTCTCTTTATTCGTGAGCGAGCAATTTCGTTAATCGTGAGGATGCAAAAACTTTGACCGCAAGATTCTTTGATTGCAATCGTGCATCGCGAGTGAGAGACAAGATGGCCAGATGAAAAAATCAATTTTCTCAGCCCAGGGGTGTTGCAGGAAGTCAAACGAGGGTGGGTTTTACTCAGAGGGCTTCATTCTGATTAACCATGGTGGTGATTTACCACAATTCTGTATATTTTTTTTAAATTTGAAGAGTTTGAATTCTTTGATTGTGACCCTGCAAATTCTTTGATCGTGATCGTGCATCGTGAGCGACGGATGAGATGGCCCAATTAAAAAAACTATTTTCTCAGCCCAGGGGTGTCATAGGAAGTCAAATGAGGGTGGGTTTTACTCAATGGGCTTTGTTCTGTCGAACCATGGTGGTGGTTTACCGGAATTCCTTCAGTTTTTTGATTTATAAGGTTTTATAAATCTTTGTTCATGAGCCTGCAAATTCTTTGATCATGAGCCTGCAAATTTTGGTGGTTTGGTGAAATAATATTCCAGGGCGACAAGGTGACGGCACTCCGAAGTTGACGCTTTTTGCCATAGGGTAACATTATGGCTTCCGTTATGTCTTTCAGGGTCCGTATCTCGGAAATGGTGTGAGATACGGACTTTTTGTCAAAAAATTGCTTAGCCTCCCCCCACATGGGGGCTAAGTATAAAACTAGCCAGGAAAGTAATAATTCATACAAAATTTAATTTTTTTTCCTACGACGTACGGTTCCTGAGATATAAGCAATTTAGTATTCCAAGTCGTAATTTTCTGCTCCGAAGTCAATTATAATGCATACATTCTTTGTTTTCAATTTGTTTTTTCAATGCAGTTTTTGGGGAAAAGAAGAGTGTGCCCTTTTGTTACTGTGTCAGTTAGCGTTTCCACTTGCGCTTCTGTTACCATTTGCATCACCATTCCCGTCTATGCCACTGTGTGTGTTACAGTTTGCTTTTTCATTTGCACTTGCATTTCCATTTTGTTTCACGTTACTGTTGCTGTTACTGTTACCATTTGCATTTGCAATTGTGGTACCGTGCCCATGCGCGTTATGGTTTGCATTTTCTTATGCGCTTGCATTTCTGTTACTGTTGGCTTTATTGTTGCTTTTACCGTAACCATTTGCCTTTACAATTGTTGTTCTGTGAGTATGTGCATTACGGTTTGCATTTTCGTATGCGCTTGTGTTTCTGTTTACTTTGGCATTATTGTTGCTGTTACTGTTACCATTTGTGTTTACAATTGTGGTACCATGAATGTGTGTTACCAGTTGCGTTTTGCATGCACTTCTGTTTGATTTCTGCATTTATGTAACTGTTTGCTTCGGCGTCACTTTAGGCTTGCATTTCTATTAATGTTTGCTTTACTGTTTACGTTTGCTTAGCCATGTGCATTACCATTGCCGCTTGCATTTGCTTTGCAGTTCCTGTTACTATGTAACAGCTGCGATGGAGCACGGCCTGGGAAGGGCCTGCTACCCCCGCCCACTGCATTCCATTCACTATTTATCATTGTCATTCTCAAAAAGAAGGGAAATTAGAGACAAAAACTCTGTTTAATGCATCATTTAGGGTTGTTCCACAGTGAAAAAGCGAGAAATTTGATATTAGAGTTGAAAGTCCCCATTCACCCAGCCCACCCCACCAGAGTTGGGGCGCTGCTGCTAGAGTCATTGGTCCTAACCTACCCCATCTCCTATGCCTCTGCTTCTTTACACATGTGATGGGGTGAGAGTTAGGCTGATGACCCCAACGCCAGCACTCGATGCCAGTTGGGGTGGTCTGGGGGTCAAGAGAGGCTTTCAACCCTAATACCGAATTTCCTCACTTTTCCACTGTGGAACAACCCTAACTGATACATTAAATGGAGTTTGATATATATATATATATATATATATATATATATATATATATACTGCCTTTATTGTAAGGTGCTGTAACAGTTTCTGCAAATTCTCTCTCTCTCTCTCTTACGTATAGTGCCTGGTGATTTTTGCCATGTTTTTGAGCCTGTTTTGGATTATCATCTTTAATTATTATCACATATGTATGGTCACTTTCAGAGTACACTATTTAAGAGGGACAACATGAACTTACACTTTGTCTCTGATGAAGCCTGGCTGTTGCCCAGGTGAAACATTAGATGTTGTGAAATCATTTTGACACATCCCTCTGTTAGGTGGACAGCACCTAACAGAGTATGCTTTTTAACTTTGCACTCCTTAGCACTTTTGAATGAAACATACCATAGCCCAGATATTCAGAAATGCACCAAAGGCCACTGCAAGTCCAGCGCAGTGAAAATCTGATGCGCCGTGGTGCAACAGGAGCTATATTCAGAGGTTGCACCAGCCTCACTGCACCAGTGCAACCCAGCTGAATATGGCAGAGTTGTGCCATGGTGCAAACATAGTTGTGCCATGGCACAGAAAGAGGTGCTCCAGTGCAACTGTGGGAGCAGAGCAGCAGAGCAACAGAGGGGGGCATGGCACAAAGAAGAGCAAAGGCCCAAACTGAGGAAAAGATAGCCAACTCAGTTAAGAAGCGGGATAAAACCTTTTTTAGGTACATCAGGGAGTGAAGAAAGATTAAGGGAAGGATAGTGAGGCTTAATAAAGGGGAAGGGAGGTGGGCAGAGGGTGACTGTGAAAAGGCAGAGATACTAAACAAATATTTTTGCTCAGTATTTACAAACGAAGAGGGAGGTACCTAAAACAAACAATAGAAACACTCTGGATACAGAAGTTGATACCAGCCCATTTACAGAAGAAAGGGTCTTGAAAGAACTCTTAAAACTGAAGGTGGACAAAGCCATGGGGCCTGATGGGATTCATCCCAGAATTCTAAAAGAACTAAGGGTAGAACTAGTGACACCACTGACTACCCTCTTTAACAAATCATGGGAGGATGGTGTGGTGTGGTAGCTGAGGACTGGAGGAGGGCCAATGTGATTCCCCTTCACAAAAGTGGGAGCAGGGCAGAAGAGGGAAACTACAGACCAGTTAGTTTAACCTCAGTGATAGGGAAAATGATGGAATCACTTCTGAAGAAAAGAATTGTTGAGTACCTAGAGGCCAGAGGGGCACAGGACCCAAGGCAGCATGGATTCCCAGCGGGAAGGTCATGCCAGACAAATCTAATAGATTTCTTTGACTGGGTGACCAAAGTAGTAGATCAGGGAGGGGCTGTGGACATGGCCTACCTAGACTTTGAAGGCATTTGACTCAGTCCCACACAAAATATTAATATACAAGTTAGCCAGCCTGGGAGTGGGTCCCAAGATGATAGCCTGGGTAAAGAATTGGCTGGAGAGTAGGACACAGAGGGTAATAGTAAATGGAGTCCACTCTGAAGAAAGGGGGGGTTACTATTGGGGTGCTGCAGGGTTCAGTATTAGGACCGGTCCTCTTCAATGTCTTTGTAAGTGACATTGCAGATGGACTGGAAGGAAAAGTATGTCTCTTTGCAGATGACAAAAAGATCTGCAACAGAGTTGATGCACAATGTGGGGTGGAAAGGATGAGAAGGGACTTGTCAAGGTTAGAGGAATGGTCAAATGTATGGCAGCTTAGATTTAATGCTAAGAAGTGCAAGGTAATGCACCTGGGAAACAGAAACCCAGGGGAAGAGTACACAATGGGGGGTGAGATACTAACAACAACAAAAATGGAAAGGGACCTGGGGATAGTAATATCAAATGACTTAAAGGTGGGAAAGCAATGTGAGAGGGCAGTAAGGAGGGCTGGGGGGATACTGGGATGCATAGGGAGAGGCATCACCAGTAGAAAACAGGAAGTTGTTATCCCTCTGTACAGACAGCTGGTGAGACCCCATCTGGAGTACTGTGTGCAGTTCTGGAGACCCAGTCTCCGCAAGGACATAGACAAGATGGAAGCTGTCCAGAGGAGGGCAACTAAAATGGTGCAGGGTCTGCACCAGAAGACAAATGAAGAGAGTCTAAAGGAACTTAATATGTATAGCCTCGAGGAAAGGAGGGAGAGGGGGGACATGATAGAAACTTTCAAGTACCTCAAGGGAATCAACAAAGTCCAAGAGGGTAGCATCTTTCAAAAAAAGAGGTGTGCAAGAACAAGGGGCACAATTTGAAGATAGAGGCGGCTCAGAGGTAATGTAAAGTATTTTTCACAGAGAGGGTTGTGGATGCATGGAGCGGCCTTCGGAGGAGGTTGTGGAGTCAAAAACAGTGACTGAATTCAAGCATGCATGGGACAGCCATAAGGCAATTCTAGGGGGTTGGGGTAGAAAGAAGTAGGCTGCTGGTTAACTAGGATCTGCAGCTTATCCATTAGGTAGGGAAATGGGCAGACTGGGTGAGCCAAGTGGTCCTTATCTGCCATCAAATTCTATGTTTCTATGTTTCTATGTTAAGAGACCCAGGGAGAGAGCCAGGGAAGCACAGTGACAAGCCACAGGAGGCCACCACCAGCACGGCACAGCAGGGTGCACCCAGGCACCCAGACATCCCCCCAGAACACAACAGTAGCACAGATAGCAGGCAACAGGAGGTGCCAAAGGCCAATGGAGGGCCACCAAGGGAGCCCCCCACAGGCTGCAGGTCATGCTCTCCCACCCACCCAGACCAGAGCAGGCCATACCCCAGACCACACAGCCAAGTACACACACACACGCCACACAGGTGGCCCACAGAGTAGGCACAGAATGTGCCGGGAGGCATGTAGCACAGCAGACCACATGGAACAGGCCTCACAATGCCAAGCAGGGGCCCCAACACAGTGTGTGGCCAGCACCCAACCAAAGACACTGGCCGTGTGACACCACCACCATGCACACACCCACCAGACACCCCTGACAGCCACCTCATGGGCACCCCAAGGCACAGCCACCACCCGGGGGGAGGGACACCACCACAATGGGACACACCACAGCACACAGCAGAAAATCACAGAAGCACAACACGAGCCCCTATACATGCACACCACATGGTCAGACACTGGGCCACTGCAGCATGGCTCCTCATGCAACCTGCAAAGCAGACACTGACACAGGCAGGTAAGTAAAAACAATATAATTCAAAACCAAACTATGTAAAACAACAATGGGGTTGGAAAAGATAAGAAAGCGAGGGAAGGGGACAGGGAACAGGGACTGTACAGTGGGATGGGGGATTGTAGGGGGAGGTACAGCACAGGAAACAGGGGAATGCTGAGTCAAAACTACCGGCGGCAATGGCCTGCTGCCCCTTGGTGTTCACGCCACCTCCGGTCCTCCAGCAGCAGGCAGCAAACCTGCAGGACAGCCTCCATAGTGGTGGATGTTATGAGAATAAGCTGCCGGAGCAGCCTGCAGTAAACGGGCCTCCGACATCTTCACTGGACACCTATGACAAGGGACAGGACAGGTGATCAATGCAATGTCCCAAGGAATCATGCCCACCCACAGCGCACAATGGGCAGTGGGAACACTCACCCCCAGAGGGCCCATACTGGCCACCCACAAGGGGGAAGGCCAATGCCTTCCAGCTACTCGGCATACCTCGACAGTGCACAGGGGTGGTCCCTGCTGCACAATGGCCACCCAACTGCACAATGACAGTCACATGGCACAGTGCACCAGCAGCACCACAGCAACATCAGCGGCAGGTGGGCGTATACTCACCCCAGCAACAGCTGGCACACATGTCCAATGGATGTGCCACAGTGGCATGCACCACGCACAGTGCAACAAACACAGCTGCCATGGCACATGGCACAGGCAGCCATGCCTGCACCCACACCCCCATCACTCCCCGTGTAAAGTGCGAAGGATCATGACAGTGCTTACCTGCCATTCATGGCCCCACTGGTGCAGATTCTGCTCCTGTGCCTCCTCTGTGGCCCACTGCAGCCCACTGTCCTGCTGCTGCTTCTGCCACCTGCACCCACCAGCGATTCTCAGGCACTGGGAATTGAACAAAGACAGGTACTCATCAGAAAACATCCATAGCAGCTGCCCACCACCCCCACCCCTGTGCACAGGGTAAACCCCTGCCCGACACATCCCACATGGCTGCATCGCAACACTAGCGGTGGCTGGAATTGCTACACTGCAATGCACCTGATGAAGGTGCACCACTCTGTAGGGCATGAATGGCAGCCTAGCCAACACCACAGTACAGCACCAGGGCACACATGCAATATGGGCTGACTTACCTAGCTGTGGCACAGCCCCATGCATGACATGCACCTCAAGCCTCCTCAGGTGCTCTGGGTCCTACCTCATGAGGTCACCGTACTGGTGACAGCACTGTTCCCCCGTCCTGGCCACCCCGGTCCTTTGCTGCAGTGTGGCAGCAATCCCCTGCCACACTGCCACCCTTGGCTGCTGCAGGGGCACCTGGCCAAATAGTTGGGGGGCATGGGGCTGGACACAGGAGACCAGGTAGACAAGCTCAACCTGTGTCCAGTTCTGGGTTCTCAGCACTAGTCACTGTGCCATGCTGTAATGCAAAGTCTGTGACCAAAATGGTGACAGTAAGCGCACGTGGCCACAACATGCACCAGATGCGCAATGCACAGGAACATGCACTGTGTCCACCCATTGTGCAGTCCTGGAGATGTGTGGCATGGACATGGCGGGGTCACCGGGTGAGGGGAGTGACCCAGGGGTCAGGGGTCACAGCAGGGGTCAGGGGTCGCCCACCTCTGCTCAGTGCGCACGTGCACGATTTCAGGCCTGGCGCATCATGTGCTAAGCCCCCCCATCGCACTGTCGGTGTACAGTGCATGACTGACACCATGATACCATTTGGCACATGTGCACTGCGGGCCTGCGCACCGTGCATGCATGCACATTGCACCGCGACTTGCTCCAGAGCAATGTCATTGCGCATGAAGCAAAATCGTGATATTCAGACACCACATGCAAATGAGCTCATCAGCCAATGCGTAGTGCACTGGGTGCAATAGCATGTCATTACCATTGAGCCAAACCTCATTTGCATGCATTGCACTATATCAGTGCCCAGAACAGCACAGGCCATGGACCAGTATTGCATCCTTTCGGGAGATTCAAATCAAATCAAATCATAATTTATTTGTATTGCGCTTTTCAAATACCAAAGCGCGAGTACAAAAAACATAGCCTCAATAATAAATAAGAGTTAAAATTAGGACAATTAAAAATACAGAAAAAAATAAACTAATCAAAGGCCGATGTAAACAAGAAGGTCTTCAAAGAAGCCTTAAAGGAGTCTGTGGACAGGCACTCCCTAATCTGATGAATTAGAGAATTCCACAGGGTTGGAGCCACAAAAGAAAAGGCCCTGGCCCCAGAAAATTGAAGACGAACCCTGGGAATCTCTAGCAATCTCTCGTCAGTGGCACGGAGTGAGCAGAGAGGGCGGTAGGGCTGAAGGAGATCTTGCAAGTAGCCCAGTCCCTGTCCGTGTAGGGTTTTATAGGTCAGCAATGCGACCTTGAAGGTAATCCTCCAATGCACCAGCAGCCAGTGCAGTTCACGCAGAACAGAAGTTGCGCATGCCGCTGCAGCTCATTGGGAGCAGCCAGCACAACAGGGTGAGACGGAATAGGGTGATGCTGCCAATGACACACTGTGCTGTCCATGTCCACAGGAGGCGACATGTCAGTACATGAGGAGGGTGAGGAGCGTGGTCCTGCTTGCAAGCGCAGGCCCAGCTTCACAAAGGCGGAGACAGAGGCCCTGTTTCATGCCTACCTCGACAAGGAGCCCCTGTTGAGTGGTGCCACGGGCACACCACAGGCCAGGGCTGGGGCCTGGAAGGAGGTGGCGGCATACATCTACCAGCATGGCAGCCACCAGTGGTCGGTGCAGGAGTGCCGGAAGAAGATGGGCATGGACAAAAGGCACATCAAGGAGAAGGTGGTGGCCATCTTTGTGTCCTGGAATGCCACCGGAGGGGGGCCTGCATATACGCCACCACTCACAGTGCAGGAGGAGTTGGTGGCAGCCACCATGCACTGCAACACGGTGGAGGGTGTGCCTGGCGGTGGATTCCAGATGGGTGGCAGACCATGACTGCATGGTAAGCATGTCAGCCACACACAGCTGGGGGCGTGGAGGGTGTGTACACGGCCATGATGGCATGCATGCAGCCGGCATCCATATCATGTACATGTGTGCACACCCACGTGCATGCCATGCTGCAGGACACATGCAGTGGCAGTTGGGGGGGCATATGTGGGCAATGCATCACTAACATGCCTCTCTTTCTCTTGCAGCACCAGCACGCCTCCATGCAGATGATCGGGCACTGGCAACAGCAGCAGCCATGGATGCTGGAACGGCCCCGGAGGACCAGCCTTCCACCTCCACTGGCATCCAGGGGCCTGACAGGCTGCATCTCACCACCACTGTGCAGGCGGATGTCCTGGACCTGGGGTCACACAAGGCCCTGGATGTGTTCCTGCAGGATGCCAGCCTTGGTGTCCTCTGTGCAGAGACACAGATCGGGGTGGTGTTCGACACTGATGATGGTGTCACACTCTTCCTGGACGGCATGGCCACCATTGTGGGTGAGACGCCTCTGCTGGCCACTGACACAGGCAGCACACCCAGCACTCTGCCAGCAGAGGAACAGCTGCCCACCACCAATGCAGATGTAGCAGTGTGCACTGCCCTGGCTGTGCCTGCAGTGGAGGTGGTGTGGCCATGCAGGTGCTGGGTGGTGTGCAGTGGCTGGACAGGTGAAAGCAACAGGCTGCGGGTGCCACCGGGCAGCCGGACACAGGGTCCACCACCCGTGCACCTAACATGCCCAATCCCCCTGCAGACCCCACTGTGCAACGTCCACCAGAGATGGGGTCTGTGCAGCATGGCTGGTCACCACATGGGGATTGGTGTCCGGACTGGGAGCCCCAGGATGCCGACCCACTGGCTGAGCACACCTGTTTGCTGTGGGTGTCCATTCAGTAACAGGTGCTGCTTGCCACTGGGGTGCACGCGCTGCATGTGGAGGTGCGCCAGTTAGCTGAGTAGCAGGAAAGGGGCACTGTGCAGATCCTGGTGGGGATGCAGCACATGCAGGAGGCCATGACTGCATCCCTGGATTGCATTGCCACTGTGATCTCAGATGGCTTTGCACTTCTGGTTGCCACAGGGTATGGGCCGGCACAGATGACCCCCGCAGTGTGTTGTCCACCCCATGAACCCGGCTTTGGGTGACCCCAGCGCAGTTGACACCAGTTTCTGATGTCGGCATCCCTGGCATGCCTGGGGCTGGCCTGTTTGTGTGCCTTGACACTCCTGTGAGGACACGGTCACAGTACAGTGGTTCAATCCCTTGGGGGCTGTTGCACACCCCCCATGGCTGATGTGCAGCCTGTTGCTGCCGAACGGCCCAGGTGCAGCCACCCCCGTGGCCGTGGTGGCCATGGTTCCATGCAGTGGACCTGATGCATGGGCCGCCCTGGCTGTGGTCTACAGCTGCTGCCCAGTACACACATGGGCAGTGTGTGTGTGTGCCTACCACTGGTGTGTGTGTCATGCTACACACTGCCTGTGTGCATGCTTGCCCGGCTGCTGGGCTGTGTGTCATGGGCGCGATGATGGCAGTCTTGCACCGGTTGTGATTGTGCACCAGTGTGATGCATCTGATCCACGGCACATACCCACACCTGTGTGTGTGTGTGTGTGTGTGTGTGGTGAATGTGAGAGGTGCTGTGTGTTTGTGTGTGGTTGTGTGCCCCTGTCTCCTCTATCCCTACTTTACACCTCTGTGTGTGCATGCCCAATGCTGTGCACAGCCCTGCATGTGTGCTGTACCTGATTGTGCGGTCCATGCATGTGTATCGCACCACCTACCTGTGTGTACCATAGTGCTCCTGTGCAATGGTGTCCCGGTGTCATCTTACCTGCTGTTGCAGTCAGGGACCCCTCCACCTAGGTGGTGGCTGTCCACCTCCCTCAGGCCCATTGCCTCCATCATCCCCACTACTGTCACCCTCATCAGCCTCGACAGCTATCCCACGGTCAATGGCCATGTTGAGCAGTATGCAGCAGGCCAGGAACAGGCCACAAGCTTCGAGGGGCTGTACTGTAGGGCACCTTCTGTCCTGTCTAGGCAACGGAATGAATTTTTCAACATGCCAAAGACTCGCTCAATGATGTTGCATGTGCTGGCATGTGCCTCGTGGTAGCATTCCTCTGCTGGGGATGATGGGCACTGGTAGGTGGTGAGCAGCCATGGCTGCAGTGGATAGATGCTATCCCCTGTGAAGATAATAACATGGTTAGCCCTCTGCTGTTCTATGCTGTGCCCCATGCCTGTCCCTGGCACCCACGCCACCATGCACACCCTGCCCTCCCACACCCCACAGTTTGCTCTGCCCATCACCCCTCACCCATGCCATACTCACCAACTAGGTGGCCCATTGGGATGTCCCCATATTCAAACCTGTGGCACAGTGCAGAGCTGTGCCAGATGAACGCATCATGTGCACTCCCAGGGTGTGCGGTGCAGACCTTGGTTATGCACCCCATGGCATCGCACACCACCTGGCAGTTGACACTCGGGCACCCCTTCCTGTTGATGTACACTACACCCTCAGGGCCAGGTGGCATGCAGATGTCCATGTGGGTGCAGTCAATGGCCCCAATCATGCCAGGCATACATGCTACCTTGTGGAGGTCCTGCATGGTTGCTGTATGCTCTACCTGTGTGCTGGGGAAATAGAAGTATTCCAACACATGTGGCAGCAGAGCATTGAGGAACTGTGTGAGGAGGCGGGTCTTGGCCGACTGGGTTATGCTTATGGTGTCCCCTGTTGATCTCTGGAAGGGGCCCATGGTGAGCAGGCACATGATGGCTGTCACCTTCGTCTCCACGGATATGGCGTGGCTCCGTCTGATGGGTGCCTGCATCTCCTCACTGCACAGCTCGCAGAACTGCCTCAGAATGGCCCTGCTCAGGCAGTACCGGCCCACAATCTCTGTGTCACTGTACTGCTTGAAGGTGATGCAGGCGCGGTACCACCTGTGTCGGGCATACCACCGACGGGCCCTTCTACAGCCATGTCGCTGTTCCTCATGCCCTCTCACATCCCTCATTACAGCCTCCATCATGAAGGGCGCATTATCCATGGCCCTTGCTGTCCACTAACCCCATGGCGGTTGGCTGCTGCTGGCTGTGTGCCACTCTGGTGCACTGCCTGGCAGTGTGTCTGTCTGTATCTCTCACTCTCTCTGCCCCTGTCTCCCTCTTCAGTGCCACCTCTGTCCCTCTCCCTCTGTGTCTGCCTTGGTCTGTCTGACTGTCTCTCTCCCTTTCTTTCTTTCTTTCTTTCTTTCTTTCTTTCTTTCTTTCTTTCTTTCTTTCTTTCTTTCTTTCTTCTTTCTTTCTCTCTCTCTGTCTCACTCCCTCTCACCTGGCACAAGTGCTGTCTGTGTGCTTGTGCCCTGTATTTATAGGAACAAGTCTGCTTGGTGCATCTTTGATTTGCTCCACAATTGCACCATGTTTTCACAGTTGAATATCCCACTGCACTGTATATTCATGGGAACGCCCCCTGCACTTGGATCTGCATTCATTATAGTTGCGCATTGGCGCAATGAGATTTGCACTGCGCAGTGGCTCCTGCTGAATATGGCTCCTTGGCGCAAGTCCGCACTGGCGCTGGTGCAACTCAGTTGCGCCATGTGTGATTGCTTTGAATATCCAGGCCCATGTGTTTATAGCATCCTTTATACATTTTTTGTTGGCTGTAGGTATGATATTCCATGTCCAAGGCATGTATTAATTTGTACAAGCACTGTTGGGGTCCCTGGTGCAGCAATCTGCCTGTTTCGCTTGTGGGTTCTGGAAAAAGACGTGGGAGAGGACTCCAGCAGATGTGCTATGATGGTGCTCCCAACTTTGTTGCTGTTGGAGGAGCCAGCTCGGATCATCAGGTCATACACAATTACTCCCCATCATCAACAGTGACATTAGGGGGCAGGGGTACATGGTTGAAATGTACTTACTGTAAGCAACAAGGAATAGCTGGTATTTTTGTAATCAAGACTGCTGCTGCCACAAGGCAATAACACCTTCTCCCAAGTGTATTTAATATAGTTAAAAAGTTAGAACTGTTTATTAAATTGTTGTTGCAGTTTGGATTCTTGTCTGGGGTGGATAAGTGAAAGTGAAATACTTACACTTTGTACCTGAATACATAAATGATCATGTGTTATAATTACAAGGCAATGACTCTCATGGCCCTAGCTGGCCTTTCAGTGCTGACTGGAAAATATTGCAGAACACTTGTCAGTCAGCTGTGTGTTATGTCTAAGCTATTTCTTGTCATTACTACTATCTGTAGATTACTGTTATAACCCTGGGGAGTAGCACAATCTCATGAGAGATAAAGCCTTCTGCAATTGTTGCTTCTGATGTCTCCATGTAATTATGCCATGCATTACTTGTGAATGTCAGTTCTTAAAAGGAATACAATACAAATAAATAATATGAATACCAAATATAAATATCAAATATTTTTGTCTCCGCTTTAGCACAAAATTGTTATCATTTTCAGCAATGCAAAGAGTATGGTTAATCTATTTTCAGAGTCACCTAGAATTCTCTATATGAGATTCATTTACAATGCTGCAAATGTATGTTAGGTTCCCAATTTTCACTTGCTGAATAGAAAGAACTTGTGCACATACTGGCCCATCAAGTGTGGACAGATAGTGTAACATTGATTCCATGTAAGGTTTCACATTATTTGCTCTGTCTACACACCATTTCTGTTTTGCTTCCCCTCAGCTCCCAGGCACCACATTCCTTCAAAATGATCTAGCACCCTACTGCCATCTGACGTGATCCCACAGAATCTATCATCCACAACCTGGCACCTCAAACAAGGAGATCGCATGTCCCCATCTTTCCCTTCCCAGGAGGCTCCCATTACTTCCACTGGGGAAGAAAGCGTGAGAGATGCTGTATTGGCGGTTGAAGGAAGGTGGCGATGTAGTGTGTCAGGTGGTCAGAGGCATTGGGTGGGGGCAGCCATCCTCCAGCCTGTCCTACAGTGCCAATTTCTGCCTTTTATCTCATTTCTCTGCCACATCCCTCATGGGCAAGTGGGAACCTTGATCATTGCCAGGCAATGGGATCTCACCTGAACCACCAAGTGCACCCCCAACATGCCCCTCCCAGGAGTTGCTACAAGAGTAATATATTCCTATCCACCCACCTAGAAAGTGATTATCATTTCAGGAATTCCTTTTCTCTTCCAGTCATCCTTCACTCTTGCTTTCTTATGTTTAGAGTGAGAACCCAGGTCGTCAGTCTGCCTTGCTGCATCATGCTGCTCCGTTCCACAGAGCTAGCATGTGATCCCTTTTTGTACCATAATTCCCTCTTTACATAAAGTTGTTATACTAACACTGTTTAAAACAGAGTTAAAACAAAGAACAGATGTATCAATTTAAATTTTCTGCATGCATATCTAAAGCAAATGTTTCTGGTTGCCTTACAGCGGTACAGTGGGATGTTTTGTTTTTGGTTTTTCATTTCCCATCAGAAGTGCAGAGTGCCCTGTCTCTGAGGGGACATATAAAAAATGCATTTTCTTATTTAATTTTTTCCCCTCAGGAGCCCTACCTGTCCTGCTCCTGACTGAACATCCCCCACCCAGCACAGGAGAGAGCTGGCAATCCTGCACAACTAAACATTGTCTGCCGAATGTATCACAAAACAACAGGAATAGAAAAATAGAATGACTGTTGCTGTTTGTTACTGTACTGTTTGCATTTTGTGATACCGTTTGCAGACTGTGGTTAGTCACGGAAAACAGAGGAGGGTGCTAGCCACTGCTGGGTGGGGGATGTCCTCTCATGAGGAGGGCACACAGTGTTCCTGTGGGGAAAGCAACTGAATAAATAAAAGAGGTTGCAGTCCTATCGTGAGCAGGGCAGGCAGCTCTCGTGAAACGAAAATAATTCAATAAAAAAGATTATTTTCTCTCCTCTTGAGAGCAAACTCGTCAGTGCTCCTGAGATGGAAATACATAAAAAAGGGCTTTCTCTGTCCCCTCGGGACCAGGGTAGGCAGTATTCCTGAGGAGAAAATTAAATAACAAATGTTTTTTGTGTTGCCTCAGCAGCAGGATAGGCAGCGCTCTCAAAAGGAAATAAAAAAAAAATTATATTAGGTGGGGTGGAGTGTCCCCTCAGGAGAAAGGAACGTAGTGCACCAAAAGTAAGAATTAAATTAAAAGAATGACAGAGACAGAGGGGTTGCCACTGGACTAGCTACCATCTTTGATGATCATAGAGAGTTGTATCATTGAATGAAAGGGACTTTTGGGGGGGGGCAGGGTGATGGAGGAGTACTAGTGGATGCCAGGAACTTTCTTTGGGGCAGGATGAGTGAGGATGGTAGCACTGGAACTCAAAGACTTTCATTGGGGTACAGTAAGGAAGGGGGTACCAATGGACACCAGGAATTTGTTGCGTAGAACTGGGTGAAGAAGGAGAATTCACTTGACCCCACAAACTTTCTTTGGTGCATGGGGATAAAGTGGTACCACTGGATGCCAGGGATATTTCAATTCGGGCTGGGTTGGGGAGAGATCACCAGTGAATAGTGGGGCCTATTGGTTTAAGGTAAGGTGAGGGAGCAGCTATGACATGGTGCAAGAGATCATTTGCATTAAAGGCCAACAATGTCAATATAAATTTCTATGGTTTCTATTATTAATTTCTTTTAATTAAGGCAATGTATTTCAAGCAACTATGTTAACGCACTAGTTAGAGTCAAAATACAAAGCTTAGTGCCAACCCACCAGCACAGTGGTAGCAATACCGCATGCAATGTCAATGAGTTGTGTTTAGGAATGAGCCTGCATCTTTGGAGGGACAGTCAGGGAGTGGAGGATGAAGCATGCAACAAGATGGTCTCCACTACTGAGGATGGGAGGAGATAGCCTCCGACCCACTGCCACCACCTGGGTGACCACGGGTGGAGGTTCACTGAAGAAGCGTGATTGATGGAGCAGAGGGTAACATCATGTGATTAGGGTGGGTACTGGTGCACGTCATGCACATGTCTCATCCAACCTGGCATCTTAATGGGTTGGGAAAAACAAGAGAAAATCCCTGACCATAACAGCATGAAGATGCCAGCACAGCCTGTAGACCCCGCACATGCCAAACTGGGCTCACTCTCAGCTGGAAAAGCAACCTGCCTATTCCCAAGTGAGCTGGCCCTGTTTGACAGTGTCATTCAAGGGTAGGGATACTACGAGCAACTGCCTGGGTGTCCAGTAAGTCTTGGGAGATGGTGGGGAGATCGGGTTAGGGTGGTGCTGGGTCTGAATAGGGGGCCAAGAGTCAGCCAGTGCCAGGTGCAGAAATAGAAAGTAAATATAAACACATTACACAATCTAAAAACACCAAAACATTCAAATAATGTTGGCAGAAAAAGGCAAACAGTAGGAAATTCAAACGTAGGCTATCAAATTAAGCCCTCTGAGCAGTGGTGAATCTGGGGCATGCTATATTTCAAACCTAACTGGTGCCTTTATATAGTTTATTGGAATAAATTCTATTCTATTCTATTCTATTCTATTCTATTCTATTCTGTCAATATCTTTGATCCATGTGAGTGCAATGGTTAAAATCAATAAATGACTTCATTGTTGATAAATAATGAAAATCATTTAATTGTTACAAACAGAAAATAGCCTCTTCTAACACAAGAACCTTTAACAATAAACCATCCCCATGAATCATTTTCACTTCGGTAGGCTGTACATTAACCACTTCAATGCTGTATTGATTTACCATGAATCATGGCTCTTGTGTCATTAAACTCAAAATATTTCAATCTAATTTTACTTAGAGATGGGCAGACAGCTTCTGCCATTCAGCAGGTATTGCTAGGTTGTGCATGTATTTGGATAGCTTGCTGTCTGATCTGTCTTCTCTACAGTCATTGGCAATGGGAGCAGACAGCTACAGTCTGATGTGCCTATCCCAAGTATCTGCAGATGGAAACAACTCTGATTCCCATTGTGCGGATAGAATAGTATTGCCCACAGAATAACTAGCCTATCTAGTCCTTTAAAATGGCCTGGAAATGGAGATTACGGTATAAGGGTTACTACCTGATAATGACAATTCCTTAAAAGGACACTTGAAATAGAGGAAGTTGTACTATTAGCAGTAATAACAGTAGTAGAAGAAGAAACAGTATAATAGTAGTAGTAGATTTAGTATTATTATTATTAGCCTTAGTAATAGTAGTGTTAGTATAAGCAACAGTGCTATAAGTAGTAGCCATAGTAGTACTAACAGTAGTAATAGTAGCAGCAGTAGTACTAGTATTAGTAGTAGTAATACAGTAGTACTCATAGTAGCAACACCAGTAGCAGCAGTATTAGTATCACTAGCAGTAGTAGTATTAGTAGTAGCAAAACTAGTAGTACAGTAGTAATAAGTATTAGTGTAGTAGCTATAGTAGTAGTAGTAGTTGTAGTGGCATTAGTACTAGTAGTAGTAGTAGTCATGAACAAAAGGTTTAATCCCAAATCACTTTACAATCCATGAATAGTGACAGCAGTCATTAAGAATACACATTTTGCGTTATGTAGCACATTTCATGGACACTGAATGGTAAATTACTTTACGAATGATGAACAGGTACAGCAGCTATTTAGGAAACAAACTCAATTTGCTTTTATGTTGCACCTTACATACACACTGTATTCCAAAGTGGATCCATGAACAGTTACAGAAACCATTAAAGAAAGGGTACAATGTGTCAATCATTCTAACATCTATGGTGGGTAAACTGCTAGAGGCCATAATAAGAAAGAGGCTGGTACAATTATTGGAGGCTAACAGACTTCAGAAAAAACCCAGTATGGATTCATGGGGTGGTTGTCAGACAAATACGATGGCTTTCTTTGATTGGGTGAAGATGGAAGTGAACAAGGGGAGGTGGCAGACATGCTCTACTGTACCTTGATTTCAGTGAAACCTTCATCTCTGTCTCACATAGACAGTTGGTAAAGAAGATACATGACTTGTGGGTAGAGGACAAAGGCACACAATTGGAGGGGAAATTGCCTGAGTGGTAGAGCCTACAAGATTATAGTTAATGGGGAATTCCTGGGGGCAGGTGGTCACTAGTGAGGTGCCACATGGCTTGGTACTGGGGCTGGTCTTCTTCAAAATCTTCATCCGTGACATTAGGGTAGGACTACAGGGCAAGTTATGCTTCTTTGCAGATGATCCCAAGGTATGTGACTAGGTGGATTGTGAGCATTGGGTCTCAGTTATGAAAGAGAACCCAAGTAAGTTGGAAAAGTAGTTAAAAATATGGCAGTTAATAATTAACACCAATAAGTTCAAGATTATTCACATGGGGTAATAAAACTGAATACAGAATGGGGGGAGGGTGCAGTGGAAATCACAACTGAAGACAAGTGCTTGGGGCAAATAGTTCAGACAGTCTGAAGACAACAGTGTCTATTAATAAGGCATTGGGAAGGGTAAATAAGATGTTGGGGTGCACAGGAGGTGAGATCAGCAGCAGGAGAAGAGAGGTGCTTCTATCACTGTGTAGGTCATTGCGATGTCCTCACCTTGAATATTGTGTGCTGTTTTTGAGACTGCATTTCAGTTATAACATGGACAGTGTGAAGGCAATACAGAGGATGGTAACCAGGATGATCCTTGGACAGCATGGGAAGGATTATTAGGAGAGCCTGAGGGACCTAAACATGTGCACTCGGGGGGGGGGGAGAAGGAAGGAGAGGCATGATTGAGACATACAAATACCTCCACAGGGTAAACTAGGTGTATAGTGGGAGTCTAGTCAAAATGAGTGGGAACACAAGTACCAGGAGTAACTAACATACTAGATACCAGCAGAGTAGGGCCATTGGTCTATCAAGTCTGCTCGTGCTTCAGCACCCTGATTGGATACCGTAGCCCTCTATCTGTCTCCTTCCACTGTTACTCAATCTCCCAGTCCTGCCACCCCAGGCAAACCAGCCTCCGCTTCACCCCTTGCCCATACCTGTCCCACCCTCTCTTGAATCCCCCCACTATAGCTGCCTGTGCCAGCTCCCCAGGCAGCGCATTCCACAGTTCCATCATTCTCTCAGTGAAGTACCTCCTCCTCCTTTCCCCCCCCTAGTCCTACCACCCTCAGTCTTCCAGCTGTGTCTTCTGGTGATTCCACCCTCCATTACTCGAAAGATCCTATCTTGGCTTACCTTATTTACTCCCCTGAGGTACTTGAAGACCTCAATCATGTCCCCCCTGGTCCCTCCTCTCCTCCAGCGAGAACAGGTTGAGCTCCCCTAGTCGTTCCTCATATGTCATATCCTCCAGGCCCCAGATCATTCTGGTTGCTCTCCTCTGAACCCTCTCCAGGAGTTGGATGTCCCTCCTTAGGTGCGGCCTCCAGAACTGCACACAGTACTCATGATGTGGTTTAACGAGGCTGTTGTACAGTGGCAAAATCACCTCCCTGTTCCTTGAGGTAATTCCTCCGGTGATGCATCACAGTATCCTATTTGCCCTGACTGCAGCCCTCCTGCACTGCTCTGAATTATTCATGTTAACATCCACCAAGAATCCTAGGTCTCTTTCCCCTGCCATGGCCTACAACTCACCCCCCCCAAAGGGTGTACACATAGTTGGGGTTTTCCTGCCCTAGGTGTAGCACCTTGCAATTGGAAGAGTTAAATTTCAATTTCCAGGTGCAGGACCACCTATCCAGAGTATCCAGGTCCTCTTGCAGGGCCAATCTCCCCTCCTCCACCTCCACCACCACCCCCAGCTTAAAGTCATCCACAAAGAGACTCATTTAACACCCGATACCTTCCCTAATATCGGAGATATAGGCATTAAACAGGAGTGGCCCCAGGACTGATCCCTGTGGGACCCCACTTATGACCTGCCTAGGAGATGAGACCTCCCCTCTGACTACTACCCACTGAGTGTGACCAGAAAGCCAATTTCCAATCCACCTAACCATCAATGGACCTACCCCCATCCCCCCAGCTTCTCCCTTAGGCCAATGTGACGGACCAAATCAAATGCCTTGCTGAATTCCAGGAACAGTACATCCACTGGTCTCCCCCTGTCAAGTGCTGATGTCACCCACTCATATAACTCTACAAGGTTTGTTTGACATGATCTACCTGGCACAAACCCATGCTGCCGGTCATCCAGGTAACCCTGCTCCTCCAAGAAACCTCCCAGCCTTTCCTTAAGTATGCTCTCCATTACCTTCCCCACCACTGACATCAAACTGACAGGTCTATAGTTTCCTGGATCTTCTCTCAATCCCCCTTTATGGATGGGCACAACATGCGCCTGCTTCCAAACCCTTGGCACCCTCCCTCTCTGGAGTGACAAGTTAAAGAGATCCGCCAATGGCACAGCCAAAACATCCACCAACTCCCTCAGTACTCTGGGATGAATAGCATCAGGCCCCAGAGATTTATCCTTTTTTAGGGACTGGAGGGCTTCCCACACCCAACCAATAGGAATATCAGCATCTATTCCCCGCCCCCCCATTCAGCACAACCAGCATGATAGCTCACCTCTGGCCTACCTTCCCCAGTGGCTTGTTCTTCAGCAGGTACCCAAACAGTCAGGTCTGCTGTGCCTTCTGAGTCCTTCAACCCCTTCTTTGGAAGTTCCCCAGCCTCCTCCCTGGTGAACACTGAGGCAAAGTACTCATTTAGTACCTCTGCCTGCTCTCCAGCCCCTTCCACCCACCCCCAGCTGTCCTCAACCTACTGAGCTGGCCTTTGACCCTCCTCTGCTCACCAATATACCTAAAGAACCCCTTTTCCCCACCCCGTATCACCACTCTGGTGACTTTCCTGGTTGCAAGGGGATAGTTCTCTCTATCCATCTTTCCTCTCATTTTTTTGTACCTATTGTAGGCAGCCTTCTTCCCTTTACTGCCTCCTGGACCTTCTTGGTCCACCAGCATGGTTTACAAGACCTACCGTCCTTGTGCTTCACTCTTGCACAGGTCCTGGTGGCCTCCTGTAGCCCCCGCTTTATGATCTCCCACCTACCTTCCACATCCAAACCTGGTTTTATCTCTCTCAAATGCCCCTTGAGAATTTATCCCATGTTCTGAAAGTCTGCCCCCCTAAAATCAACTATCATTGTCCTTGAATGATCCCCCTCACCCCTCAGTTTAAGCCAAAACCAGACTGTGTTGTGGTCGCTCCCAGCCAGGGGTTCTTCCACAACCAGATCCCCATCCACTAAAACCTCATCCAAGATATGATCCTCCCTCGTTGGGTCCATCACCTGCTGATTGAGGAACGCATCCAGGAAGCCATCCAGCAGCTTCTGCTCCCTGGTTACAGTGGGCATCATTGTACCCCAATCAGTAGCTGGCATATTAAGGTCCCTCATCTACACCACTCCTTTCTCTTCCCCTTCCAGTCCACGCTGCTCCTTAATGTTAGCCAACAGGCAATCCTCCATGTCCTCTGCTAGTCCTGGGGGCCTATATACCACCCCCAACTTGATCTTCCCTCCCACAGGGGTTCACAAGGTGACACATAAGGCCTCCACATTGCCCTCTGCTTCTTCCACTCTCACAATCTCTATGTTATACCTAATGAACATTGCTAATCCTCCCCCTCTGCCCACCTTTCTGTCCTTCCTTAGCACAAGGTACCCACTCAGATTAAGGTCCCAGTCATGGCCAGGTGTGGCCCAAGTTTCAGTGACCGCAGCTACATCCACCCTACCCTCAAACGGCGTGGCTTGGAACTCAGGCATTTTATTCCGCAGGTTTCTGGCATTTATTAAAGCCACCCTCCAACCCTTGTCCCTACCCCTCTTTGCCATATCCTCCCCAGATCTTTCATACATCTGTTCACACTTCTCCCCTAGGGTACCATCTGTCCCCCCTCAATGGGGTTGCAGGCCAGTCCTACTTGCGGTATGGATGGCCAAATCAGCACGGCAGTGCCCCCCTTCCCCCTTCACAAGTTTAAAGCCCATCTAGCCTGAATGAAATCCATCATCCCCATTTGAGAACTTCCTTCCCTACCAGATTTAGGTGAAGCCTAACTCCATAAAGAAGGTGGGGGGGATTTGTAAATGATAAAAAGGGGGTGGATGAGAAGAATAAGCTATCAAAAGAGATGGCCTGTGCGATATCAGTGGGAGATTCAAATATAAGTTGGGCAGATACTATCGCCTGGAAAAGACAAGTGTTAAAAGTCAAGAGGGGTGAAGAGAAGGCACTCGGGCGCCCACATCTCACATTATATATGTAGGACTGGGCAGGGCTCTCACATTGCACATTAGATAGGTAGGACTGGTCAGGGCTCTCACGTTCCATATTAGATAGGTAGTACTAGGCAGGGCTCTCATATTCCACATTAGACAGGTAGGACTGAGCAGAGCTTTAAATTTCAATAGTAGATAGGTAGGACTGGGCAGGGCTCTTATTTTCCACAGCAGATACAGTAGGTAGGACTGGGTAGGGCTATCATATTCCACAGTAGATATGTAGGACTGGGCAGGGCCCTCAAAATCCACAGTAGATAGGTAGGACTGGGCAGAGCTTTAACATTCCACAGCAGATAGGTAGGACTGGACAGGGCTCTCACATTCCACAATAGATATGAAGGACTGGGCAGGGCTGTCACATTCCACATTAGATAGGTAGGACTGGGCATGGCTTTCACACTCCACACTGGGTATGTAGGACTGGGCAGGGCTCTCACATTCCAAAGTAGATATGAAGGACTGAGCAGGGCTGTCACATTCCACATTAGATAGATAGGACTGGGTAGGGTTCTCACATTCCCAAGTAGATATGTAGGACTGAGCAGGGCTGTCACATTCCTCATTAGATAGGTAGGACTCGACAGACACAGACAGGCCAAGATGCCTTTTTCTGCCAGCAAGTTTGATGTTTATATGAAAGGAAAGTGATTTGTATTTTTTTTATAGTAACTTTCATTAACACGGTGTCCCAGAGTGCTTTACAAGCTTTGAACATTTACAGGAACTGTTAAGGAAAGCTAAGGGAGTCAGAAGAGCTGTGTGGACTTTTCAAATTCTGATACTGTCAGAATTCTGCAGAATTTCATAAATTCTGCATCGTTTGGTGGAATTCCATCAGAAGCGGAATTACTAAATTCTGGAAGTGGAATTCTAACCATGGAATTGTATTCCACAGTTTATGTAAACCATGGACTCATTTTTTCATGAACACATGGGGCTAGATATTCAAAGGCGTTCTACCAGTGCAACCCCAGAAATTCGCCCCAGGGCCATATTCAAAAGGGGCAATTGTGCTGCACAATTCCAGATGCATCGCAATGCAAAGTTAATGTATGTGGCGCAACTCCAGGGGGTGTGCCCCTGCATGTGTGGCACATCCCCATATTCAGCCCAGAATGTGTGGCGTATCTGCCAGCACATCTCAGAGATGTGCCACATACATGGGCACAAAGTTGAGCCCGTAAAAAAAAGGCTCAACAGGTAGCCACCCACAGGCAGGCAACTGGAATGCAGGGCACAACACAGCAGCCACCAGCTGTGGGTGGCACCCCCCTCGATCACCATGTACAATCCCCAATCATATGCCCTGGTAGTCTTGTGGTACTCTCCCTCCCCACCCATAACCCCGATCACTGTAATAAAGTATTTAAAAAATCCCTGGTGGTCCAGTGGTACCCCCTTCCCCACCCGTAACCACGATCACCGTAATTGGATTGGTGGTAATGCAGGTGGATGTTAAAGATTCCATGGCACTTATCGAAAAGAGTAGGGGAATTTCCCTGGTGTCCCAGCCAAATTTCCCTCATTCACTAAAAAATTATCACCAACAGTTTCATCTGGTTCAAGGTCAGTTGGCACTCATCTGTATCCCCCTCCCCCGGGTCATGCCTGAAAATAGGCAGGATTTGTCTAGTGCACTTACCCAGTCAACAAAAACTAAATAAATCAAAAAATAAAATAAAGTATTTTTAAAATTCCTGGTGGTCCAGTGCTACCCCCTCCTCACTTGTAAGACTGATCACCATTTGAATAAATGATTTAATTCCTGGTAGTCCAGTGGCACCCCCCACCCACACAGAAGCTGCAGCCCACCCAGCCCCAAGTCATCTGCGGGCAGCAAACCAACCTGCATACCTCCACAGCTTCCTGCCGAATGACAGCTTACAGTATCTGCTGCAAGCACATTGGTCCACACCATAGACCAATGGACTTGCTGTGCACACTGTAATAGTCATTCACAACTTTGTGAATGAAGTCATTCATTCATTTAGCTCCCCTTGCTCCTGTGAGTCACTTTCCTGCAGGCAGTGGCATTGGTGCAGTGCATAGTCACTGTGCACTGCACTCCCACAGTGTCAATATTCAGAAAGGCAGTGCACTGCACTCCCACGGTGTTTATATTCAGACAGACAGTGCACAGTCAGTGTGCACTGCACTCCCACAGTGTCTATTTTCAGACAGGCAGTACACAGTCACTGTGTATTGCACTCCCACAGTGTCTATATTCAGATAGACTGTGCACTGCACTCCCACGGTGTCTATTTTCAGACAGGCAGTACACAGTCACTGTGCACTGCACTCCCACAGTGTCTATATTCAGACAGGCAGTGCACAGTCACTGTGCACTGCACTCCCATAGTGTCTATATTCAGACAGGCAGTGCATAGTCACCATGCACTGCACTCCCACAGTGTCTATATTCAGACAGGCAGTGCATAGTCACCATGCACTGCACTCCCACAGTGACTATATTCAGACAGGCAGTGCATAGTCACCATGCACTGCACTCCCACAGTGACTATATTCAGACAGGCAGTGCACACTTGTCGGAGCATGCTGTCTGTTTGAATATGTCTACCAGGCCAACTGTGCACTATGTTACATACACTGTTAATGAGTGTATGGCAGTAACCACCGCCTCTGAAAATGGAGCTCATACCTCTCAACTGTCCCTGATTTTCAGGAACGTCCCTGATTTTGCCTCAAAATTTTACTCTGTCCCTCCTAAAAATTGTGTTTCCATGACCAAACAGTGAGGGTTGTAAGCACAAAATAATGTCAGACATTAAAGTTACACACTTGTTCTTCCTTAGAAAATGTATGTTACACT
The DNA here is from genome assembly GCA_016271365.2 of Neoceratodus forsteri. Classification (NCBI taxonomy): domain Eukaryota; kingdom Metazoa; phylum Chordata; order Ceratodontiformes; family Ceratodontidae; genus Neoceratodus; species Neoceratodus forsteri. Next base: position 36,122,457 of record CM028129.1, read on the forward strand.
AAGCCCCTTATTCTAGCAGCTTTCTGAGTGGAGATCATCAATTTTAAAGATGTATCCCTGATTTTGGTCCTTCGTCCCTGATTTTTTTAAGCCTTGTCCCTGATTTATGAGGCAGGAGGTTGAGAGGTATGATGGAGCTCTAAGTGATATATGGTGACAGTGAGATAGATAGACAGACAGAAAGACAGACAGACAGATGGCTAGGGCAAGTTAGGTAGCGAGTCATTAGGAAAGTTGTTCAAGATCACATAGTAATGGCTGTCCCCTCGATACAACAATAGAGCTACCACCATGACAACAGCAACCCATGTCTGGGAATGAACACGGTCCAGGGCCCCCCCGGTGGGGGGGTTTGAGTATCTCAAGGACTACCCTTCTTCCTCATTGAGGGGGGATTGTGGGTCCAAAAGCATGACTTCCACCTGGTGGAGAGTAATCATCAACACAACTGGGAGCACCAGAAGAGGGAGTGGTCACCACTAGATGCTCGTCATACTTGCATGCCAACACGCTCATGCGTGAAGACTTCACTGGGGAGAAAAATGGATGTCTGGAGGAAAAGGACAACTGTTCAAGCCGACACTCCCCGACGGCTCTTGCACATCTGTCACTGGGGATGCCACCGGACAAGATCAGCAAAGAGAAACAGTGCTACGGAACAAAACAAGATCATACGGTGACTCAGTGGTTCTGGTGAGATTAAAGGGGAAATTGTTGAACCAGGAAGGCGAAAGGGGAAATTGTTTAACCAGGAAAGGTACACTAAGCCAAAGCTTGTTTACAGGTGCGACCTAGGAGCACAGTGAAATTAAAGGACTTGCTCACAGTCACACAATATGCAAGTGAGGGCTGTAGGATTCAAACCCAGGTCTCCAGGTTTGCAGCTCAGAGCTCTAAACCACTGTGCTATACTGCCTCCTTAAAGAGTAGCTACAGTAGGCAGGTAGATATGGTCATATGTCTAGGGAGATGAAATAAAAACATGTGGCCCATCTCATTCACCTCCCTGATAGCCTAAACTGGAATGCCTTCATGTACTATACTATCTAGCCAAGTGTTGGAATTCTGAAAACGCTCTGTATTTACACCTCATCGAGGAGCATCTCTAAATTACAAACCCATTCTGCTCTTTCTTCACATCTTCACAAATTTTAAGAATATAATTTTGTCATTTAAATGTTATTTAAACAAATTATTTTATGTAAAAAAAAAAAAAACATTAAATGTTTCACTTTGGATATAATCCAGAAGAAGAGGGAGACATTTTATATGTGTAATATACCACTTCTGACTGTGCATTAAAAGGATTTAAATGCCCTTTCCAGGGGCATAAGAACACTTGGCCTTTGACCGTATGCCTCACTCTCCCGGGGTGTGCATTGAGAATCCTTCAATGCACACCCTATCGTGACTTATTGTTTACATATATGACTAAGGTGTGTTGTGTATGGGCATCCACACTCTAAAATATGCTGTTGTACCATAGCAATGTTAGATAGTCATTATACCACAGTAACTACATTACATAACTACTATGATGCAATGGTATTTGTAATTAAAATTACTGTCGCCAGCAGACTCTAACATTTTTCTGTGCTTGGCTCTCCCCTGCTCTACCACCAGCCCACCCATCGTACAAAGAAGCCTGATCATTTTATTGTCAAGTTCCTAAAACCCACCCTCCACCCAGCTGATAAATGCCCTCCCATTTGTCACCCCTCAATGGTTGAAAAACAGAAATGTCTATTTTTACACTTGATAAAGTTATGTCCATTGCCAATCAAAAAATCTCAGTACTATTAAGGTTTTGAATGCATGTCAACAGTCTTCAGCATTGTGCTGCTGACATACATTAAAAATAAAATGGATGTAGCAAGACTTTGAAATCAATGGCAAACATGGTAGTTATTTAGCAAAAATAAAATACCTTATTTCTATTTTTTTGTCATAACAAGCTGCCAACTTTGTGAACATTTAGCAACTGTATGTAGAGTGGTTTGGGGAACTTGAAAAAAAAATCAGATCTCTTTGTGCTTCAGCTTGGCAGACAATCATACAGAGGGGAGAAATACCTGTCTTGAAAAAATATACAGTACTAACCAAAATAATATATTGGTAAATCATACACAAAGTAAGGCTGTGTTTGCATATCTCAGCATATTATGACACCATAGGGACCTTTGAATATTCCCCTTCAGTTAAATGACTCACTCTCAATTCCTTAGCAGTAGCACAGCTTTGCTGTGTATCGTTGTCAATACGTTATTATATTTGTAAAATGACACTGAAACATAAATAAGCCTGCTTGACCAAGATTGATCACATGACCATGTGTTGATTTCACATCAGGGCAGGATTTTGGATCTTTCTTACAGCCAACAAATCTGTTTACTAAACAAACGTGAGCAATTTATCAGCACAATACCCAACACCATGAAGCATGGTAATGTTAAATGGTTATAGTTCCAGAATGTAACAGCTTTAATTCCAGTTGAATGACCTTTATGTGAAAGACAGAATTCTTACATATTCATGATATATATAACTTCCTAAAGTAATATGTATGACTGGGTAAAATTAGCAAATTCCAGTTCTGCACAAATTTTGTGACATTTTGCTGGATTTTCTGAAATTCTTTAATTGGTCCTACCTCATTCAATCTTAAAGCAAAAAATCTGAAATTTGGCCTTTGTACTGTTTGGACAACACCCTTAAAGGATGCCATGTTTCATGACAATTAGATAAGAGGCTGGGAAGTTATAGGGACTCAGTTTTGCAATTTATTATTCATGTGAACATGTCTGAAAATATTTCTATGCTTACAACTTAGCCACCTTTGGAGCCAGATAAATGAAAATGTGTATCACTTGCACCCTGTTGGTGCTGGGGGCTTGTCAATAATAGGGCTACTGCTAGGGCTATTGTATTATTTGCACGCTGTTGTCAATGGGGGCTTGTCAAGACTAGGGCTACTGTCACATTGTGGGGGCTTGTCCTATTGTTTGATGTCTGTGGAGGGATGGGGGACACGGATGGGGGCTTGTCACTGCTAGTGGCTGTCATATTATTGTGCCCTGTTGTTGATTCCTGCTGTCACTGAGGGCTTGTCAATATTAGGGCTACTGTCACATTGTGGGGGCTTGTCCTATTGCTTGCTTTCTGTTGAGAGGGGAGGAGGATTTGAAATTCCTGGGAGCTGGTGACCCACCGGAACATAGGCGGTACCCCAGTGGAAGCAAGGGAAGGATGGTGGGAGAATGTTGGGACAAAACAAGGAAAAATGGGTATGGGGGGGGAGATGAGTTATAGGATACCTGACAGAGGTGGTTGGGCTGTGCAGGGTCCAAACCAGATGGGGGGGGATTCCTGGGTACAGGTTGGGGGGAAAAAAGGTTGGTGAGTTGTAGCAGCTGTGGAGCATCAATAGCCATGAGGACCCCGTGGAGAATAGGACACTGTCCTATTTGTGCTAGGATGTTGGGATTGGAGGCCTAGCTGCACAGGCTCAGGTGTAATCTGGACCAGTTGGTGAAGCGTATGTATGCAGGAGAAGGGAGCCAAGAATCTTGGGGGTGGAGGGTGTCGGCTAATGTAGAGGTAGAAGGATGGGGGGGGGGCAACAGAATTCATGCTGAGGATGACCGGCCCTGGAGGCAGACACAAGAGCGGGGGTCTAGGGGAACGAATGATGGCAGAGGAGGGTAGAGAGCGGGAACTATGGGAAGCCAGGAGACAGGACCTCAAGTGACCACTGTAAGGCATCACACCTCAAAGGAGGGGATCTCAAGTATGCAGCCAACTGAGGGGATTTCGGTCTCAAACAGATACTTGCCTTTGGTGACCAGGGAGGAGTGGCCCCCAGAGGATGCAGGAGTAGCCGTCAGCAGTGAGAGGATGGTTAATGAGGTGGAAAGAGAGGAAGAGGTAGGGGGTGAGGGCCATGAGACTCTTGGAGGAGGAGCCGGAGTTAGTATAGGTAGAGGAACAGGGAGCAGGGAGTACCAGGGAAGGAAGGATGGAGGGTAGTAAGGGGGGAGCATGGTTCCCATGGGAAAAGGGTTCACCAGAGAATCAGTACTGGGGGGGGTAGAAATCAAGGCAAGGGAGGATTGGTGTCAGAGGATGATCTGGACCTAATTGCAGTTATTGACATCTGGTGGACTGAAAACCACAGTTGGGAGGTGAAAATACTGGGATACGTACTCTACAGGAGGGACAGGGCAGGAAAAAGAGGGGTGAGTGGACCTTTATGTAAAGGATGGGATTAGAGCGATTATGTGTGGGGGAGAGGTTGGACCAGCAGAGACCCTATGGGTCTTTTTAAGCAAAAGGGGGGTGGGGTAGTGAAGGTAGGAGTGATCTACAGACCACCAAATCGGGGGGGAGGGAGTAGATAGGCAGATGGCAATGGAGATACAGGGGATGGCCAGTAAAGGAGAAGTTGAGGTGGTGGGAGATTTAAACCTACCAGACGTGGATTGGGACATCCCAGCAGCATCCACAGAAAAGAGTAGGGAGCTGCTGGAAGCCTTTCCGGGAGCATTCATCAGCCAGATGGTACTGGAACCAACTAGGGGGGAGGCCATACTCAACCTGGTTATGACGAATGGGGAAAGTATTGATGGGGTAGAGGTTGAGGAAAACTTGTGTGACAGTGACCATAGGACAGTAAACTTTAGAATCAGGATAGATCAGGATAAGTGCAGTTCCAACACTAAAGTTTTAGACTTTAGAAAGGCAGATTTTAGGAGGATAAGGGCAATGGTTCTGGAGGAACTAGAGGAGAAGGAAGACTTGGAAGATGAGGAGGAGATCTAGGGGGAATACAGAGAGGAATACTAAAGGTGACAGAATTGGGCGTTAGGATGGCTAGCAAGAAGAGGAGGGGGAGGAAACCACTTTGGTTCATAACTGGAATGAGGAGTGCAGTTAAGGAGAAAAGGAGGGTGCTCAAGGTATATAAAGCATCACAGAGAGAGGCTGACAGGGAGGTATATAAGGAAAAACTGCAGGGGGCAGGGAAGGTAATCAGACGGGCAAAGGCTGAAACAGAAGACCTTATAGCAAGGGAGGCAAAAAGGGGAGACAGAAAGTTTTTTAGATAATTGAGTGACAGAAGAAAGGGGAAGCGTGGGATTACTAAGCACAAGGGGGACGGGGGGGGGCAATGGTGGAAGGAGATAAACAGAAAGCCGAGGTCCTGAACAAATGCTTCACATTGATCTTCACAGTGGAGAGGGGAAAGAGGCTGAAGTTCGAGAGCAAGGGAGAGTGGGTAGTGAGATGGACTCAAGTCCTTTCATGGAGGCTAGGGTATTGGAAAAACTATGAAAGCTGCAAACAGATAAGGCGATGGGCCCGGACAGGATTCACCCGAGGATACTGAAAGAATTAAGACAGGAACTGGCAGCACCACTCACAAGGTTATTCAACCTGTCACTGCACAAGGGAAGGGTTCCAAGGAACTGGAAGAAGGCTGAAGTAGTACCCCTGCATAAGGCGGGATGAAGGGAGGAACCGGGAAACTACCACCCCGTTAGACTAACCTCAGTGGTTGGAAAACTAATAGAAGTGCTAATAAATGAAAGACTGATAAAATATCTAGAGGGGGAGGGCCTCCTAAATGACAATCAGCATGGATTCACTGGTGGTGGCTCATGCCACACTAACCTGATTGCATTCTTTGACAGGGTGGCAGAGATATGGAATCGGGGAGGTGGTGGACATGGCCTACCTGCACTTCAAGAAGGCATTTGAGACTGTCCCCAAAGGAGGCCGATAGGGAAAACAGATAGCTCAGGAGTGGGGAGCAAGCTCACAAGCTGTTTAGAACACTGGCTGGAGGGAAAGACACAGAGGGTTGTGGTGAATGGGGTGCACTCTAAGGAAAAGAAGGTGATGAGTGGGGTTCCTCAGGGGTCTGTGCTGGGACCCATACTATTCAACATTTATATCGGATATCTCAGAGGATCTTTGGGGGTCTGTCTATTTGCTGATGACATGAAAATATGTAGAAATAGGGTGGATATGGTGGAGGGGATGGAAGATATGAGGAGGACATGGTGACACTAGGGGAGTGGTCAGAGAAATTGGCAGCTACAGTTCAATATCAAAAGTGCAAATTATGCTCATAGGATGAAATACATAAAGGCGCGAAGTGCGGATGGGGGGTGCTGAAGGATAGAACAGGAAAGAGAACTGGGGAATCACAATTTCAGACAACTTGAAAGTCCAGAATCAGTGTGACAGAGCTACAGGAAAGGCACTCAGAATGCTGTCATGCATAGGGAAGGGATTCACAAGCAGGAGGAGGGAGGTGATCCAGCCACTTAAAAAAAACATGGTCAGACCACATCTGGAATATGGGGTCCAGTTCTGGAGGCCATACCTGCAAGGGGACAAGGATAGGCTGGAGAGGGTCCCAAGAAGAGCAACCTAGATGGTGAGGGGGCTGCAGGGGAAGTCTTATGAGGAGAGACTGGAAGAGCTGGGCCTGTACACACTGGATGAGAGGAGGGAGAGGGTGGACATGGTGGAGACATTCAAGTATTTGAAGGGCACGAACAAGGTGAGGGCCAACAATATCTTCAGAATGAATAAGAACAATTCCACTAGACAGCTTGCCTACAAACTGGAAGGGGGGAAGATTCGGAGGGGATATCAGGGGGTGGTACTTTACCGAGAGGGTGGTAAGGCCATGGAACAGTCTGCCAGAATGGGTGGTGGGAGTGGATACAGTGGACAGCTTCAAAAGAGCCTGGGATAGGTATATGGGCCTAACGGGCAAGGGACAGGCCGGTAAAGGGGGAGAGGTTATTCCTGGGGCGGGAATCACGGGCAGACTGGATGGGCCATTGGGTCCTTTTCTGCCAACAGTTTCTATGATTCTATGATATGCATACTTTCTTGGAAAAGTCTTAAAAAACTGCTAAATAGTGAGGTAGTCGGTCATGTAAATTGTAAGTTACAGGACTTCAAAATAGCATACCAAAGTAAATATGTCCTGGAATCTAATTATGTTGGATAAATGTGGTTTAGTAGGTTAAAGGTTATCGTGGATACTTTAGAAATTACTGACTGGCAAAATTTGCTAAAAAATTCATGAATGCAAACTAAGTAATGCCTCTCGAAATCCACTTGAGGAATTTAACTTTTACAAAGCACTTGTCACAACTGAATCACCTTACAAGCAAGAGTCTCACGGCCCTCCAATACCCCTCCCACTCTCCAGTAACAGTGATGCCCAGCATCATGCTCCATCATGACTAAAGACATCCAGAGGCTTCTTTCACCATGGCCTAAGTCACAACTGGTTGTGAGGCTTGGCGTCACTGTTTTCATATGTTAAAAATATACCTTGTTATCTACAGGGTCGTTAAAGAGTCAGTGGGGTCTAAAACAGTGGGGGAATTCAAACATGCATGGGACAGACATAAGGCAATTATAGTGGGGGGTTGCAGGAAGTAGGCTGTTGGTTAACTAGAATCTGCAGCTTATGCAATAAGTAGGGAAATGGGCAGACTGGGTGGGCCAAGTGGTCCTTATCTGCCGACAAAGTCTATGTTTCTATGTTTCTAGCAGGTGGCATTGTACAGAAACAATGCTGTATGAGCATGTGCTTCAACAAGTCAGTAAGTTGATGAGCTCTAGTGATCATCTGGCATATTGCAAGAATTCAGGCTAGTGCACACACCCTGATGTCCATGACTGTTCTTCATGGTTTGTCACTCAAGATAGCAACCTGACACTTGCCACCACTATACCTTTACTATGGAGTCTCCAATGAATGTTACCATATTGCCACCTTACACAGTCTTTACCTTCCTCTATAATGGCAACTCAAGTGTATGACTGGGCAAACGATATGGACATGACTTCGACAAAAGTATCACAACATTCCATAATTTCACAAAAGCTTGTGAAATTCCACTTTAATTTCTGATGTCATTTGGAATCTTTGGCTGCTTTTAACTTGGCCAGCCTTTGAACAAGTGATTAGAGAGTTGACATGACAGCCTCTTTTTTTCCATATTGTTTTTTCTAACAGCTGACAGCTTGTCTTTGAGGGATATACCCTTTACCAGGATATAGTCTAATCAGGCAGAACGCAACATTCATTCAGTTGGCTGCCAGGTTTTTCACCCATATTTTGTTCCCTCCCTCCTCCCCTGCTGGGTCAGTACCCTGTCAGGTTCACACAGGCATGGCTTCCCCTGCAGCATGAGCAAGGTCCCTGGCCCAGCCACAGGGATCACTGTGTTGCTGAAACCCACTGCCACCTCACCCTGACTGAGATGCACTGCCAAGCATCAGCTGTCTCGGCCATGGCCTACTTCCCAATGTGATTACCCAGGCTTGCTTCAGAACTGGGTTGTTAGCATAATGGTGTGACACTGGGCCATGGAGGTGGCCTCAATGCTTAATATTTAGGCTCAATGTCCCTAACAAAACTGGTGACATTATTTTCTCTAGTTTTAAAGTTATAGTGGCTTACACTTCTGCAGCTTAAATAATTGGGAAATGTAAGTCACAAACTGAAGAAAGGTTGAGCTCTTATAACTCAGCACCTTTAAAGACAGAAATGGGAAACTTGGTACAAATTGGTATGGACCTTGACGGAGTCTGCATGCCAAGTGTGGTGCAATGTGCACAAATACTTGTTAAATTAGAAGAAAATATCTGAAATCACAATGTTACTGAAATTTTATGAAATTCTCATGGAAATTGCATAGAATTTTGTGGAAACAAAATCGTAGTTTTACCAGTATTTCACCAGCAGAAGATAAATTTCACCCAGCTCTATTTTATGACTTCAAGGATTGATTATTTATATTACTCTAAAGTTGCATTGGCCTAAACACTTCAGAGCACTTACGCAAAGAGCAAATGAGTTGCACCAGTGCAAGTGCAAAGATGTGCCGCCAAGAGATATTCAAAGGGAGCTGCGGTGCAGTGCAAATCCCATTGCGCCAATGTGCAACCAAAATATATGCAGTGCAAGGGGGTATTCCCATGAATAAGTGGCACAATGGCATATTCAACAGGAGAGCATGGCACAAATCAGGAGTAAACCCCAGGTTGCACCAGGCAGACTTGAGCCAATAAATATAGGTTCAAACACGCAGACAGCAGATTTGCAACACTGATCCCAGAGAGGGAAGGAGTGAAAGAGAGAGAGAGAGAGAGAGAGAAAGACAGGGACCGAGAGTGGCAGAGACTGACGGATGGACTGACAGTGTGAGAGTGGCACTCAGGGAGACCCAGTGACTGAGCAATGGACAGTGGCCCATTCCTGATGGATGCTGTAATGAGGGGAGTGAGGAGGCAGGAGGAACACCGTGATGTGCCTGCTTGCCACGGGAACCTTCCAAAGACCAATGGGTGATACCACAGGCATCACCCAGTTGGCCACGTCTACCTCCTCACCCAGTTCTCAAAGCACTGCTGCCACATGCTTCAGAGTACATCCATTTCCTTAGCACACAAGCACAGCATACAGCAAACATGCAGGAGTTCCACTGGGAATCAGACATGCAAGGGGTGACTGGGGCACTAGACTGCACCCATGTTGGCATCCACACACCACCCAACCCAGACGGCACGGTGTACATCAACTGAAAGGGATACCCATCCATCAACTGCCAGGTGGTGTGTGATGCCATGGGGTGCATAATCAATTTCTGTGCCACACATCCCGGGAGTGCACATGATGCCTTCATATGGCACAATTCTGCACTGTGCCATAGGTTTGAGCAGGGAGACATCCCCATGGGCCACCTAGTAGGTGAGTAGGATGTGTAGCAGGGTGGCCAAGAGACACGGCCCCAGGGGCAGTCGAGGGAGGATGGGGCAGTGGGTTATGTGCATGTGGTGGCTGGGAGGGAGTTGGTGGCAGCACGGCACAGCACAGGGATAACCCTGTTGTCACCCACACAGGTGACAGTGCATACCTACTGAGGCCATGGCTGCTCACCTCCTACCGGCGACCATTGACCCCCCCGTGGAGGAAAGACACAACAGGGCACATCAGCATGCACATTATAATCGTGCGTGTCTTTAGCATGTTAAAGATGCAATTATGTTGCCTAGATAGATCAGGCGGTGCCTTACATTACAGTCCATCGAAAGCCTGTGGCATATTTCTGGCCTGCTGCATCCTGCATACCATGGCCATTGACCGTGGAATAGTAGCCGAGGCAGAGGAGGGTAACAGCAGTGGGGACGATGGAAGAGAAGCTCCGGAGGGTGGTGGGCAGGTGCCACTCAGCAGGAGGGACCCCAGAATGGTGCAGGAGGCATGTCGGCACTGGGACACGATCAAAAGAGAGCATTATGGACAACAAAGGTGAATACACAGACACAGAGGCATGGCCCACACAGCACACACCACAGAGGACAGGATGGGCACAGTAGTAGTAAGCATGGTGGGATGGGGGTGTACAACAGAGGACCACGAACAGGGCAGGGCCACAAACACATGGGCATGCAGACACACACACACACAGCAGCACACACACACAGGGTGAGGGACATGGCATGGATCTGATGCATGACACTGGTGCACAGGCAGCACCAGTTCATGGCTGCCATCATCATATCCATGCCACACTCCCCAGCAGCATGGTCCACACTCACACAGGGGGCAAGCAGCACAGCACACACGCATGCCACCACATGCAAACTGCACCACCACCCCTCCCACAGCTGCATGTGGCAACAGCAGTGGATGGCAGAGCAGGGCAGCGGACACATCACACCAATCATGCAGTCCCACGACTGTCACAGTCACGGTGGTGGCCGCATTGCGGCTGATCAGCAGATGCCTACTGCACATCGGCCAGGAGGGGTTTCAGATGCCCCCCAGAGGTTGATGCATGGGACTGGGACTGAGTCCACGCAGGGGTGTCCTGGCAGCCAAACAGGCCTGTCCCAGGGGTGTTTGGGATGCTAAAGTCTGATCCTGGCATTGGCCATGCTGGTGTCACCAGGCTCTGGGACCATGGGATGTACAGTGCACTGTGGGGGATCCTCTGCATAAGGCCGAGCCCAGGGGCCACTGCTGCCACCTGCCCAACTGCAATGGCACTGGCCATGTGGTCCATTGATGCCACAATGGCACTGGTCATGCGGTCCAAAGCTGCAGTCATGGCCTCCTGCATCTGGGCGAGCCTGTCCATCAGCTGCATATTGCCCCATCCTGCTGCTCAGCCATCTGGCACACTGCTGCCCACAGTGCATGCACCTCACTAGCAAGCAATGCCTGGTTCTCCATGGAAGCCCGTAGTAACTGGATGTGCTCCCACAGCCTCTTGGCCTCCCGGTCCTCATGGTCTGGCCACCATGTTGGGGGAGGGGTCTCAGCATGCTGCTGCACAGCCTCCCACTCAGGTGGATACTGCACAGTGGTGTGTACTGGGGCCACAGTGTTGCCTGGTGCAACAGCATTTGGCACTGTGGCATGCTGCCTAACATCACCTGCATCCTACTGCTGCCACCTGACTGTCTGCTGGATAGGTCCCATGCCTCCACCACACCCACAGCACCACCAACACCCACACCAGACACGGCTGAGGTGCCACACGCAGCCACAATGTAGGAACAGCGCTGGGACCTGCTGGTGCCTGTTTGGCAGGTAGGGGCATCTCGGCCACCAAGGACCCTATGCTCTCTAGTAAAAGTGTGAGATCATCATCAGTGTCAGACGCCATGCCGAGCTGGGTCTCTGCACACAGCACCTCAAGGCTGTCATTGTGCAGGAACCCAGCCAGGGGGTCATCCATCCCCATGTCAGGCACAGCCACAAGGCCAGCCCCGCCGAGGCATGGACTGTCCCGGCTCTGGATGCCATTGAGGTTGTGGGTCGGGCATCCATGTCTGCAGCCACTACTGCCTGCTCCCCTGCATGGAGTCATGTTGGTGCTGCAAAACAAGAACAGTGTGTCAGTGGAGCAGCCAACCCCATGGCCAAACCCAGACCCACCCCCACCCTATCTCCCCAGACCCACCCTGACCACACCCCCATCCAGCCCCACACATGCCACTGTTACCACCTGCCACCATGCCGCACTGTGTGTCTGCATCCACACATGCATAGGGCAGTGGGCATGGCCTCAGACACCACACCCTCATGACATGCCCATGACAGATGCACCTGCTGGCTGGACATACTCACCATGCAGTGTGGGGCTGCCACCTGTCTGGAACCCACCACCAGGCACGCACTCCACCACTGTGTGGCTGATGATGGATGCCACCATCTCCTCTGTGGCAGTCAGTGGTGGCACAGTTGCTGGCCAACCACCGGTCACCCTGGGGAATGCCTGGATAGCCACAACCCTGTCCTTGATATGCCTCCTGTCTGTGCCTTCTTCTTGCACTCCTGGGTGGTGTGGAGGTGGCGCCCTTGTGTGTTCACATATTGGGCCACCTCCCCCCAGGCCACTGCATGCTCCTGTGCCATGCCGGTTGCCCCTCTGAGTAGGCCCTCCCGATCCATATAGGCCTCAAAGAGGGCAGTGGTCTCAGTAGCAGTAAAGTTTGGCCTGCGCTTGCGAGCAGGACCCTAGCACTCCTGTCCTTCACCTCCCCAACATTCTTCCACCTGTGGACATGGAAAGCAGTGAGGGTCAGTGCCAGCATATTGCATTGTAGCGCCCGGTATCAGTGTGTGATGAGGCCTTGGACCCCTATGTTGCCGGTCATATACCTGAGCGGTTGCAATACCGGTCTCTGGCCTGTGATGTTTTGCAGCACTTTTCAGGTGCAAGCATGCAAATTAGCATGTGTGCAATTGTAATGATATACTAATGCACCCCACTGCGCCATGCATTGGCTCATGAGGTGATTTGCATGCGGCGTTTGAATATCGTGTGATTGCGCAATGCATGATTGAGTTGCACCAGAGCAAGTCTGTGGTGGAATACTCGCACATGTGCAGTGCACATGCCCACATGCGCATGTGCTTGGCATTGGCCACACCTCTATCGTATGTCCTGAGCAGCTTGCGTGATGCTATGGCATGGCGCAAGCCACAGCAGTATGCCATCATGCATGTGTGCACCGCCTGTATCATGCACATGCACACTGCGTGGGGGGTGCTGACCTCTGACCCACAGGTCCTTGTGTGACCCCATGACCACACTAGGCCCCGGCACTGTGCATGCCCGGGACTGTGCTATTGCCCTGCACTGCACAGTGACCGAGCAGCCATGTACTGCATGATTGTGGCCCTGTGTACCCTATCATGCATCATGCACATGTGGCAGGCACGTGCGCTGATACACAGCCATGTTACTCTTTAACCCAGTGGTTCAGTATGGCACAGACGTACAGCACGAGGCCAGCCAACTGGTCTTTGGTTGAGCTGATCAACCTGGAGGCTGTAGTTCAGCCGTTTGAAGGCCAGCTGTTTGGCCAGGTGCCACTGCAGCAGAACAGGGTGGAGGTGTGACACCATGTGGCGGAGGCCCTGGAATGGCACACCATTGTTGGTCGCTCGGCAGAGCAGTGCAGGCACCGCTATAGGGACCTGTGGAGGAGGGCACTGGACCACCTGCGGCATCTGCAGGCTCATGTCCTGAGTGGTTCAGTGCCAGAGCTAGGTAGGTGTGTTCATGTTGCTGTGATGGCCAGGCGTCATACTGTGGTGTTGGCAGGGCTGCATGGCATGGCCTGCAAAGGGGAAGATTACCAGCCTGCGGTACCACGCATTGGGCATGGCTGCTGTGCCAGTGGCAACCGTGCTGGTGTGTGGGCCTACGGACAGACGGGGACACACCCAGTGCATGGCGGGCTGTGTGGTGGTGGTGGTCTCCTCATGAATGTCTGTGTACTGATGTCCACCTCTCTTCATGCCCTCCACAGGGCCAGAAGACCATAGACGGGCCAGGGCAGCACAGCCAGGTGGACAGCAGGTGGCTCCAGCTGCACAGCACGGGACAGGTATGCATTTCCACATTTCTTCTCAGTCACACAGTGGGGTAGTGGTGGGGATAGGACAGAGCCATGACCACTTCTGCCATGCACTGTGACAGCTATGTGTGCGTTGCATGGTCCATCATGCATGCCACTGTATGCCACCTCTTCGCCACAGTGTACCGGCTGTTGGTGGGGTGAGCGTGCACATGGATGCCACCACTTGTGCTGCAGTACTGCTGTTGCTGTGTGCCATGGGCATGTCACGGTGTGGTCCTGTGGCTACTGCACAGCTGCATCCACCTCTCTGCACCACCGTAGTGTGCCGGGTTGTTGTCTGGTGCTGTCCCCTCCACGGGCATCCATTCCAGGCTCTTCAAGGGGATGTAGTACCACCATTCATTGCACACTGTGGGTGGGCATATGTCACTAGGCCATTGCACTATTGCCTGTCTTGTTCCATGCCATAGGTGTCTGACGGCATCCTGCTTCACATGCTCGGCGGACACATACAAGGTTTCTGAGGCAAATTCTGGAGGGTGCTGGCAGCTGTGGTCTCCCTGCAGTGGATGTCGGTGGCAGACCAGAGAAGGCAGAGAGGTGGCATGGCAGCGGGCTGCGGCCACTGTTGAGGGGCCCTGTTCATATCCCTTCTTTTCCTTGCTGGTCCTGTTCTCCCTCACCCCCACTTCTCATCTTACAGCCCCTGTTACCTGCCTCACCCTTTATTGTCCTTCCCTTGTCCCTGCCCCTGTTATCTTGTTTGTTGTTGTTGTTTTACTCTTTATAAAGCATTTTTCAGCTACATGCCTGTCTCTATGTCCACTTTGCAGGTGGAGTGTGGAGCCATGCTGCAGTGGGCAGGTGTTGGTGGTGTCTGTGCGGGGGGTGGCAGTGCGGTGCTCCTGTGGTTCACAGCTGTGTGCAGTGGTGTGACACATTGTGGTGGGGGCCATCTCCCAGTTTGGTGGGTGTACTCTGTGCCTGCAGGGTCGCTGTGGGGGTGTGGTCAGGGGTGGGCAGCGGGTGTGTGCGGGGGGGTGGTACGCAGTTGGGATCCTCCTGCTGGACCTGTCTGCAAGCTGGGGTGGGGGGTCTGCATCCGCTGTTGGGCACCCAGTCCTGTGGGGTCTAGTCCTCTGCCTGGGCCCTGGCCCCGTTCCTGCCCCGTGTTTGGGCTGCCTGTGTGCGTGTGGGGCATGGGTATATGTGGCACTGGGGAGATAGGAGTGGACACCCATTGCAGTGTGGCGGTAGCCACAGCTGGCTGGCTGGTGGGCTGGGGGGGCACCATTTATTGGCCTGCATTGCCAGTGTCCCCTCTGGTCCCCAGCTGGCTGTGCTGCCATTGTGGTCTGGGGTATGGTTCAGGGGTGTGCACTTGCCCACCACCGGTGGCCTGGCTCCAGTTGCTTTGGTGCATGGGACCCCGGTTGGTAGCTGTGCCCCATCATGTTTTGGGCATTCATCCCTCCTGCTCTGTGCTTGTGTGTGCACTGGTGTGCCTGCCGGTGGGATCCTGTGCCCATTATCACTGGGTTTCCCGGCCTTGTCCCAGCACCCATTGTCTGTATTCCGCGCCTCCCTGGTTGTGCTAGCGCATCACTGGTTGCACCCTTGTGCATCTCTGGTTGTGCCATGGCACAAATGTGCCATATTCAGCCATCTTACACTGGCGCATTTCAGCATGCACAGTATCTGAATATGGCACCCATTGTGCCATGGCACATCTGATTTGTGCTGCACTGGACTTGTGCCTGCCTTTGGAACATTTCTGAATATCTGGGCCTTAGTCTGTAGCAAAGGAATTTCTTACCAAGGCACTGTAAACATTCAACTGTATAATTATCTTAATGTGGTTTATCTATTGAAGGTAAGGTCAAGTATAACATGATCTGTAACCATTCTGATAACAGGCCAGGAATAATGTTCACATCAGTGAAGATCTTAGCTGTGTTCTCTTTTTCCCAGCAGTCCAGGTATTCTGCTGAAAGCTGAGAGCAGGCAAATATTGAAGGGCCTTCACAGTACTTTAAAATGTTTTACAGTACTGTGAAATTAGACAAAATAGGAACTTTTCAGTGCAATGCCATTCTATTCCATAACAGTGGGGTTATTGGATAAGATGGCCATTTGTTAAAAACACAGCTATATTCAGAAGGAGTCCAACTTTTTGATCATATTAACATGTAGTTGTGCATTGATAAGGTCAGCTGCATTTTTGCATTTCAAAGATACAGGTCTGGCGGGCCTGGTGGCGTGAGGGCTGAGGCGCTGGATGCCTTACCTCATACCATGCCTCACGACCCGGGTTCGGGAATGAGCACGGGCTGCCAGGGGTCGGCTGAGGAGGAGAAGGATTGAGTGCCCAACGGCTGCTCTCCTTCTCGGGAGTTACCTGCATGGTCCCGCTGCAATACCACCACCTAGGGGAGCCCGGGTAGAAGGTGCAGTAGGAGGGAGTAGCAGCACAGGGATAGGGCAAATGTCAGCAGAGGGGTGGAGCAGAAGGCACGTCTCAGCGTGCCTCCATGCTCATTTCCCTCATTGCATGCCGGTATCGGGGAACGAACAGAGGAAAAATCACCCTCATCTCTCCTAGGCGACGACTCCTCTCTGTGTCCTCAGGTTCGTCAGGCAGACTCCGCTGTACCGGTCCATGTCATAGCAAACATGGTTCGGAGGAGGTAAGTGGAGAGTGCCTCCTCACCCTACCCAAGGGTTATCCGGGCACCTAGGTTAGTGGACCGTGTACTCTAGGAGCAGACCCAGATGAGGGAGGTAACACAGGTTGAGGTAGCCTGAGAGAGTGGAGAGAGGAGGGCAGGAGGAGTATAAAATACAGGGTTAAAAAG
The DNA here is from genome assembly GCA_016271365.2 of Neoceratodus forsteri. Classification (NCBI taxonomy): domain Eukaryota; kingdom Metazoa; phylum Chordata; order Ceratodontiformes; family Ceratodontidae; genus Neoceratodus; species Neoceratodus forsteri. The sequence continues at coordinate 36,139,226 of CM028129.1, forward strand.
ATACAGGTCTAATGTAATGTGTAAAAGTAGTGGTAGGGCTTATAAATTGGCTGTTTTGTCAAAATGATGTGTTCTCCTCTGGACAATACTTGTTGACAGAACTGTTCCATTTGATGAACGTTTTTCACTTTTTAAAAGCTAAAGCAGAGAAACTTGAGTCATGAATGATTCATGTATATTCTAGAGGCAAAACTCATTTCAAAATATTCATGATGCCATTGTCACCTACAGAGGGATATATGGTCCCTGAAGGAACCAGCAACAAACATATTAAAAATTCCAGAACAAGCAGCCTTTATCTGCTTGTAACTCATGTAATTGCCTTGAAGTGTGAGGAAATATATTTAGTTGAGCACAGTATACTTTATCTGTTGCAAGATGAAGCATTTTCAACTTCTCTTGCTTTCTTTCCTCTGTCCTCCTCTTTGCTCCAGTTGAGTCAGCTGATGCAAAAGCAGCCATTAGTAATTCATCTTGGCAAAGTTAGGGTTGTATACTATGAATACTCCTGTCCATCGAAAGCTTGAATCAACTTTTAATATACTAAGTTTATCAATAATAAGTGGACTTGAGTGACTCATAGAGTTCATTTCTTGCTTTACTTACGTTCAGCAGGTGCGTAACCAGAAACCACTCCCAGTTTGCATTATGCAGCAAAAAGAATTATGCATTTCATAAGAAATGGGCCTTGTCCACACACCTACATCTTTTGAATATAGTTTTGATCCAAACGGAAAAACTGGACGCAGAATTGTACAGTCAGAAACAGACCCAGGGTCTCTCAAATATGTCCCATCATTCTAGCAGTGGTAGGACCTACACAGTGATCTCATTTGTAGCTCCACTTTGTAAGTTGGGTGACCCCCCTCAAACATGGCCCCTCTCTATCATTTTCACCCTGTTTGCTCAAAACTTTCCATTATATTCTCCTTCCCCCTCTGGCTTCCAGGGAGTAGATATTCAGGGCAGCCAGTCTTTTTTCATAGGTCTTCCCCTGCTGCCTATGTATCATTTCAATTGCCCTCCTCTGGACTGATTCTGAGGGGTCCTTGTCCTTTTTAAAGTGAGGGTTTAGAATTGTAGACAGAACTCTAGCTGCAGTCTCACCAGGGACCTATCAAAGGGCAGAATCACTTCTGTCCTGCTAGAAAAGACCATTCTTATGCATCCTGGCATCCTTTTGACTTTCTCATATACCTAATTGTAATGGTAACATTATTAAAGTAGTCACTTATGGTAGCCCCAGGTTCCTGTCGTCTGAGGTCTGATTTAACCTGGCCCACCATGATTTAGTTCTGTTTTTTCAAGTTCTTTTCCCCATGTGCATGAACTTGCACTTTTTAAATTTAAGTTACCAGAATTTTGGCCATTCGTCCAGTTTCACCATATCCTCTTTCATGTCCCTAACCCCATCCTCAATGGCCACACTGCCACATATCTCAGTGTCATGTACAAATAAACATATTTGCCCTTGACCCCTTCTCTAAGGTTAAATATAAACAGATGGAAGAGCACAGGACACAGGACTGACCCCTGCAGTAACCCACTGATCACCCTCCTAACCTAAGTGTCTTTCATTTTACTCTTTGGCTCCTTCCTCCTTCTCTACCTACCATGTTTTATCTCCCCCTCCATTCTCCAGGTCATCCAACAGCTTCATAAGATGTCTGTAAGGGACAGATTCAGAGGCCTTACTGAAGTCCAAGAGGTAGGGCGTCCACTATCTGACATCTGTCCAACATCTGAGACACTGTCCTGAAGAATTCTATGAGATTCATTTAGCAGGACCATGCTTTTTACTGTCCTGGATATTGTGACTCTAGGAACTCTACTCACTGCTATTTGATAACAATTTCCAACAGGAAAAGGGATTATTGCTCTGGCAACCAACGAAATACGAATGGAGAATATTACATACTCATAGCAATTTTTTTAACTCGGTTTATTCTCCTGTAGGAGGCTGTGGATACACCCCATGTCTGCCAGTCAGCCTCATTCAGGATCTCCTCTCTGCTGTGCTAGCTTTGGGAACCTACTGGGGAAATCCAGGAGACTATGGCTTGCCCCTCATGGTGGGACTCCCAAGCCGTGAAGGGGAAGACTGAGATTCTAATCTGGGTGCCCTGGCATCCCCCAGAGTGGGCTAAAGGTGGTGCTTGCAAGGGCTCTGGTATCATTGTACAGCCACTTCAGGGGTTTTCTACTTTGGTTGACCCTGGAAATGCAGACATGCAATGACATCACCATGGGGAGGATGCATTCTTTTACTGACCCAACAGACTTTTGCCGATGTCTCATCCCAGCTACATGGTCTTGTGCTGGTGCTGTACACCCAGCCTCCACTGTGAGTTGCACTTACGTTGGGAACCAGAGACACCCCCCCGAGGTGGACAGCAGTCCTGGGGCACTCATCCTGCCTCCCCCCCAGCTGGCCCTCTGATGTCCCATGTTCATTTCTGAACCAAGGATGCTAGTGTCGTGAGAAGTAGTACTACTGCTGAACCAGTGGGCCACCTTGATTCATGGCAAGTTTCATTCCAAAGTACCAGATACTGCAAAATATAAAAGCATACTCACAGACAACAGGAGCTACACACCTAACAGAGGGACATGTCAAAATTACATCACATGCTCTTTAGCACTTTGGATTAAATTTTGCCATTAGTATGTAATATCCTTTATTCATACTTTGTTCACTACGGATGTGATACTCCCTTTTGTTGTTTGCAATGATTTGTACATGCACCATGGCAACACCTGGTGTGGGATTTTGTTTGTTTTCCTCATAACAGTCTCCAGCAGCTGCAGCAGCAGAGGCCAGGCTGAATGGTCTATAGTTGCTGGGTTCCCCCTGTATCTGCTCGTAATTAGAAGCACAACATTAACCACCCTCCAATACATGGTGGCCACACCAATTACCAGTGACCAATTGGTCTCCCTAGTGTGCGTCCTCAGCCAGTCCTTCCCCCATGAACAGAGTACCTGCTTCATTTGTCCTTGTCCCCTACTACTGTTCTTTCACCTCCCCCTTTACCCTGTCTCACCACTCTTGAAGCCACTGATCATCTTCCTGATTGACATCCTGTGCAAGAAGCTTATTCCACCATCACCACCCTCTCCATAAAGACGTTTCTTCTGACTTCCTTCTCAAACCTACCTTCTGCCAGTATGTAACTATGCCACCTTGTGTTGTTGTTTTCACTTATGCTAAGCAGGTTCATGAGATCCACGTTGTCTATACCTTTAAGGTACTTAAAGGTTTCTATCATGTTCCCCCCTTTCTCTCCTTCAACAAGTACATATTAAGGTTTCTCAGCCAGCTGTGCTCACACAAAACATCTGCCTTTGCTTCAGTACTGGGGATGTGTGCGTAAAACCCAGCTGGAACTTTCACTCCCTATACATTGAACTGTATCAAGATGCAGACTTATTTTGTGAAGGAAAATAATGAGCATAACACTAGTCTTAATAGCCACCATGACAGACTTCAGGAAGTACAGTAAGACTAAGTTTCTTGCACATTTTCTATAAATGGACTGAAACAAGATCGGGGATTCTCAATCTTTCATCCCAGTAAAGACAATTTAAATTACTTTGTACATTCCCACTTCTTTAATGAAGGCAAGAACACCAAAAAAAAACCAAAAAAAATGCAGTGAGCACAGGCAAATCTCCCCAACAATTTATTATTTATAGACATGATGTCCTTAAAAGTGCTATGTGTGACAGATGGGATTCATTAATGATTAAGCAATAATGCTTATTCATGACAGTACTTAACAGGTTTTGTCTCAGCAAAGCTCTTCCCCTGGAAAAGGCTGTAGTGCACAGCAAACTGTTTGGTAGCTTTTCCTGTGGTCACTATGGTTTTTAGTGTCCTCGCCTTGAATGAAGAAGTGAGAATGTACAAAGTTATCTGAATTGTCTTTACTTGAATGGAAGATTGAGAGTGCTTGGTCCTCTCGCGATCCATAGTAACTGTTCTAATCAAGGCGCTAGCTGTTGTTTTGCTCATCTGCTTTATTGCTTTCCACATTTCCCACTAACAAGCAAGTTAGAATATTGACCCATTTGAATGTACTCTATTGGCAGTTACAGCAAGCTTCAGAAATTATTAAACTCACTCTGTCCCTTCATTTACATACCTGTACTGTTATTTTACATATTTTTTTCTGGTGACTATTGGAAAAAACATATTTTCCTGGAAGTCTAATAATTTGGGTAAGGGGTATTGCAACGATTCTTGCACATGCTACATTCTAATTCTAGTAGCATACTCATAGCTATGGGAAGCAGGGTGGGATGATTTACTGAGCAAGGCAGGGGTAATAACAGAGGTGCTGATAATTACTTTGTGTAAGTTGTCTGGCAGAATGTCTGGTGGTATGGCCAGTGGATGGAGGACATTATGAAAGAGGTGTAGGCCATACAGCAGGCAGTGCTGATCACATTAGAATTAGTTGGAAAGCATTTGCAAGGTGTGCATCTGAGAAAACTGCAGTGCCCTGAAGAAATCCACCCATGGGTAATAGTGCAGTTACAATCTGTGACTGGTCAACCAAATGCCACAAGCCCCCTCCTAATATCATCACAAGTAGAGTCCTACCTTGTGGGCAGTTGTCACACCTCAAATCATGCTTCAACCTCTAGGACTGGTCCCCTATCTAGAAAGCAACAGATGTAAATACTGCGCTGGATTACTTCATCAACACTTTCAATGCAGCCTGTGACTCCTACGCTCCTATTTTTCCAATAATAATGTGCGGTACTGTCAATCATAAAGGACGTGATGGTTCAGCACATGAAGAAAATGGGCTGTTCTCTAGCAGACAGCTTGGTATTACAAAAAACAGATCCCACGAAAACTAAAGGGATTGTCTTCTTTTTTTTTATTATTGTGTTTTTGTCTCTCCGCCTTCTGCGGAGCTGGCAGGTGGCTTGACCCTCCCCTGGAGGGCTCGTTCTTCTGTCTGGCCCCCCTGCAGCTGTTCTACTCCCCGGGAGTTCTCCCATGGATTGCCCACCACAGCGGGGCCAGGGTGAGGAACATCGACTTTCTCCCCCCCAGTACCCAGAAATCCAGAATCCAGGAGCAGCTGGCACGAGGCAAGCTGGCCATCATGGAGTCTGCCAGCTCCAATTTTTCTGATCCCCCCCCCCATGGTTGCTGGTGCATGCGCATGTGTGGAGGCACATGCTGCCAGCTGCAACGCCCATCCTTCATGTCCCTCCCCCATCTGACACTGCTTCTCTGGCCTCCACCTGGGGGCAGTCATTTGGTGGGGAGTGGCAACCCTCCCACCCCGGATGAGGAGAGCAGTCCTCGGGATGATCGATCCATGACCCTCCCAGCTGAACTCTGGCAACCCACGTTTGTTCCTGAACACAGGTCGCCAGCATGGAGTGAGGTGTAGCATTCAGCTCCTCAACCCTCAGCGCCACTGGGCCAGCTTCTGGATTTCCTTCTTCAAGGAGGTCACTAGGGAAGTGGATAGGAGCCATGTGGTGGATGTACTGTGCTTTATTTGGACTTTAGTAAGGTCTTTAGACATATAATGCATGGACGATTCTAAGAAAGTAGCACAATATGAAGCCAACAAAGTACAGAGGATGTGGCTAACAAGTAAAGATAAAGAATGGAAAAAGATTCAAGCATTCCACCAGATCAATGTCTAAATGCCTGAAAGATAAATCTAATTACAGAGTTAGCATACAAATCATCTGTGCAGATTGGACAAACTCAAAGTGCATAGAGCCAGAGTGAAGGGAAGCTGAGCTAGTGCTAAAAGCAGACATCTAAACAGGTTGATCAACTTCAGCGAGGTTGATAGATCCATAAGGTTAGGTGGGAGGGAGTGGTAAGGGGTGTCAAAAGTCAGGCAAGGGTAAGGAAGGACTCAGGAAGAGGAGTGGAAGGAGCAGGGGAGGGAGGAGGAGTTCTAGCTTGCATCTAATGGAGAGAGGTAAGTGGAGAGCTTGAGAGAGAAGGTTAGCTTCTGATAGAGGGTGGGAGAAGGGAGATTACAAATTACCAGGATTTGGAGGGGGGGAAGAGGGTGGGAGCTAATTTATTTCTTTATTAGGGCTCCTAGATAGTTAATAGCTGAATATTTGGTTGCCAAATAACAAATATTCAGCTGAATATTCTGAAAATATTTGCACACCTCTACAAAGAACTGCATCTAGGATCAAGGAACTGGGTAACACAAATGACCTGTGTGGTAATGCAATGGACAGTGCAACTGAGGAACTGGAATTATGGGCCATAAGCTGAAGCTAGGCAGGCAGTGTGCTGCTACAGTAAGGCAATAAAATACAATTATGTGATGTATTAAGAAGGGGTAGGAGTAGGTCAAGGGAGGGGATACTCTCTCTGTACAAGGGTTTGGTTTGACAAAACCTGGAGTGCCATGTCCAGTTCTGGTCAGAAAAGTACAGAAAGGGCATTGAAGAGATCAAGAGGGTTCAATGTGTGACCAACAAGATGATTAATGTCATAATGTGCAAGAGCCAGGAGGAGAGGTTGGACATCCTCAAATTCTTTAGCCAAGAAAAGAGAAGGCTGAGAGGGGACATGATCTTGGTTTTCTGACTGCTAAAAGTGATAGACAGGGAGGAATATACACAGATACAGAAGGCTGAGAGGGGGCATGATTATGGTTTTCTGACTACTGAAGGGGCAAGACAGGAAGGAGTTTACACAGACGTTTATGTTGGTGAACACAAGCAGAACTGGAGGATGTGCCTGCAAACTAAGAGACAATAAAGGTAGGGGAAACATTAGAAAGCATTACCTTACATAAAGGATGGTTAACGGGTGATATAGCCTACCCATTTAGGTTGTGGAAACTAGCACTGTTCAAGCTTTGAAAGCAGGAGTACACAGACTGCTGTGAGAGAATGGCATTAAGGGTTAAATAGCATCGATAAGGTAGCTTTCCAGCTCTTAAGCTAGGCTATGTTTCCACACTCAAATTGGGCATAGCCCCTGCTGTGTGGCAAGAGGGGTGTTCATAATGGATAGAGATGTGAGAAGTCTGCAAAATTTACTCTATGAATTAATTCACAAATTTCACAGATCTGCAGAGTGATTTTGCACACTTTGCAGCCCACAAATTTTGTGTATTTTGCCATGAAGTGTGAACTTTCACCAGTGAATTTCGTGCTTTGTGGAAAAATTGGTGAATTTTGCTGCAAATTTTGCACAAATCACACAAAGTAGATTTCGGGCGACTGAATTTCACAAATTTCATGAAGCGTAAATTGTTGGCACTCCCCACGAAATTCGCAGGTGAAGTTTAACTTCTCAACATCTCCAATAATGGATCCTAAATCCCTTCTGTCATCACAATACTATGTTATGATGAAGCAAGTATACAAGTGGGATGAGTGGGGTGTAACCTTTAGGTGACAGTGTCTGAAAACTTGTTACAGTGCAAATGCTACGGTACTTATACCAAGACTAACTTCTGTACCCAAGAGCAGTTTTCCATGATAATAAACATATTCATAACACCTCCCATCATCCAATATCAAGCATTCTTATATTAAAAATCTTCTTTAGACTTATTTTCATCCTTTCTACATTCAACACAGAGAGCATAAACCTGGAGCTGACTTAGGAAGTCATCAAATTTGCACTTCACTGCCAAACTATTCAGTGCATGTTTGTGACTCCAGGAGGCAGGATCAACAGTTTGAGAGGTGACATTTGTTCTGCAGCTGTTTTTGCTTATAATAACAACAGCTTCAACTTGTGGAGTAAATGCTTTGAGAGGATGTACTATAAGATCAAGTTATTGAGACACTCTTACATTTGTAAGGGAGCGATGTGGTTATCCCAAATCTTAAGGGAAGCTCTCTGTCAAAACATTACAAAATGTTATATTTTGTATATCCAAGCCAAGTGGTTTTGAATGTCTAACCACTTCCCTGCTTTAAACAAAAGCACAAGGTTTTTGTCTGTATTTGTCATTATGGTTATTAATGTCTGCTGCAACTGTGCCGCATACAGTCCCGGCAGTATCAGTATTTAATGCATTGCTCTGTAAAGTGTTGTGGGATACAGTATGTATGAAAGGTATTACAGTGTACAATTATATTCTATTATGAATTTGGTCAGTGGCCAAGCATAAAGACTAAAATGAACATTATAATAGCTGTATACCTCTCCACCTGTCAACAAGCACTACAAAGTGCAGAAAATGCTTTTAAAAATCTAGCAGCACTGTCTAAGTGTAATACTTAATTCAGTATGATTAGACATAGAGGCAATATAAGCTCATTGTCAAGACTGATTCTACGAAGATGGGTTGATGTTGTACTAGGCTGCACATTTACAAACAGTGGGCCCTATGCACTAATTGGTGGGAAATATGTGCTGGAGCCACATATCCCACCTGCATAGCTCTGCACCTGCAGACAGGTACACACCAGTCAATATACACTAATGGCCACCACCTGTCCATACCCCCCCTCGGCATATAGATCTGTGCAGGGCAGCCAGGGGAGTTGTAGCTGACCCAGCCAGTCATCCAATTGAATGCCTACCCTGGGTCCCTATTGGATCACTCACACAGCTGGGTGCAGATCTGGGTGTGTGAATGGCACCAGCAGACACTCGAACCCACGCAGCAATGCCCCATCAGGCTCTGGACCCCTGGCAAGCCCCTAGAGCACAAGGGCGGCCTGCCACCACCCTCCCCAACTTAAAACAACCCCGGCACCTATGTAGCAAGGCACCCCCCCCTGCACACACACACCACACACAGGTGCACCTGCCCCATGCAGGTGACCCCCGAACCCCATACCCCCAACCCTACAGGGGTGTTCAGTGGTGCCCTCCTGGCACCAATGATCCCACAACCCATACCTGAAGTGTTGCTACCATGAGCTGGATGGCCAGCTGCACAGCCCTCCACACGCCTCCATGGCCACTGGCCATCTGAAATACATGGGCGCGCATCAGCTGCATGCCCCTGTGTAGGTCAGATGGCCGGCAACCATGAAGGTGTGCTAAGGGCTGTGCAGCTGGCAGTACAGCTCATGGTACTGACTCTTCAGGTATGGGTTAGGGGTTGTCAGTGCTGGGGGGTCCTCTAGCGATGGAGGGTTCAATCATGGTGGGGGGGGAAACAGGCAACCCCGCATCTGTGGGTGGGGGCTGCCATGTGATACCCAGGACAGGTGTCCCCACAGGGGTGGGGATTATGGATCATGGATGGGTGCTACCGGTGGGGGGTTGGCTGTGCCTCTTCGGGTGTCATGCCAGCACTATCAGGTGATGGGCTGCTTGGGCAAAGTGGTACAGACCTGGGTTCAGGGGGTGCAGCATCGCGGGGTAAATGCTCTGTTGTGTGTGCAGGGGTGTCTGCCAGGGGATAAGGGGTCAGGGTCAGCCTAAGCTGTGTGTGGGGGGGACTGCCTGCTGCTCACAGGGCCATTCCACTGTTCAGTGTGTGCTGGGGCTGGGTGCATAGGGGTATTTATGGCAGGGCTGTTCCTGGTGTACCAGCCGGCCCCCTATGCACTCTCGTGCACAGCACTACTCACCATGGTTCAGGGTGCATATTGCTGGCATGCCCTCAGCCTGCCCCTGGTGTGTTGCTGTCTGCACAGCAGGTGGATTGGGCATGTACCAGCTGTGCACCACTGTCATGAGTGCTATGTGGCCACTGCTCCATGCCACTCCGACTTAGCTATTCCAATGCACCCAGTTTACACGGTGTGTTGACATACTGCATGGGGCCCAATATTTACACAATTGGGAATCTCTTTGTGGAGCAACAGTATATGTAGATGGAAATTTACAGAGAGACTTTTACTCTTCTAATTCTGTTGGACCCCCAATGCCAGCATAGCAGTACGAGCTGCACACAATGGCAACACTTTTTCAGTACATAAATGGAAGAACAAAGGTAAAACAGTGGATTAAGCATAGGAAAACAGGAGAATGGGGACCAGTGTGAGCCATGGATGATGACTGAGATGCTGAGTACATGCGTCAGATGGGTGTTCTCGAAGGAGCCTCCAGAGAAGGAGGAAGGAGAATCAGTTCTAGGGCATATTGCAGTGGGGGAAGTCATAATTAAGACTGTGAGCATAACAGCTACCTAAGTACTATAGCTGACTACATGGTGAAGATCATGCTAAGTCCAAATGGGTGGATGAATTTCAGCCCCAGGTCATAGTGAGGGAAACAGAACAGTAGGTTTGGCCACTTGCATTAATCATATTTGACTCCACTGGGACAGGTATGGTGACAAGGACTGAAAATAGATCATTGTGGTACCCAGCTTCAAGAATAGGACAGGATCAGACCAGGAGAACTAAAGGCTGGTCAGCCTAACATCAGTGATGCACAAGGTCCTGGAAGCCATTGTCAAGGACACAGTAGAGTATTGGAGCACTTACCTAAGGCCAAGGTACTTGCTCACTCTTAGCTTGGCTTTAGGAAGGGCAGACCATATATAACTGATCTGATGACCTACTCTAAGGTGGAGAACAAGGAGGTGGACAGTGATGGGGTTTAAATGAGTCTATCTAGACTTTAGCAAGGTCTTTGACACTGTGACTCCTGACAAGCTTCTAGGTAAAGTACAAAAGTATGACATAAACAAGGCATAGACAAGGTGGAATGCTAACTGGCTTGTGAACAAGAAGCAGAGTGTTGGGTGGATGGGAACAAATCCAGTTGGTAAAAGGTAAAAATGAGGTGTTTCATACAAAGTCCACTGCACCCAGCCCACTGACGTCTGTACTTTGCTACAGATGGACAAGGCACATGTATGTTAAAGTGCTACTGGTATTATACTGAAGTGCTTCCAGTATTGTGCAGAAAGTACTCACTTCTTTAGACAGCTGGTATTGCAGGTGCCTATGATGTACAGAATGCATGTGCATTGTGAGCACCTCTAATACTAGCTGTCTAAAGGAGTGAGTACTTTCTGCACAGTAGTAAAAGTACCTTAATAAAACAATAGCACTGTAAATAGATAAACTGATAGTGGTGCTAAAGAAAGAGGGTAGATAGATAGATAGCTAGATAGATAGATAGACAGATAGCTAGATAGATAGATAGATAGATAGATAGATAGATAGATAGACAGACAGACAGACAGACAGACAGATAGACAGATACTGTAAATAGATACTGTAGATAGATAGACAATGTAGACACAGTAGATGGATAGGTAGATAGACAGACAGACAGACAGACATTGTAGATAGATAGATACCGTAAATAGATAGTCACCGTAGATACGATAGATAGATAGATAGACAGACAGACAAATAGATATACAGGTAGACAGCTATTTAGATGATAGATATATATACATTTAGATGATAGACAGACAGACAGACAAATAGATAGACAGATAGATAGTTACTGTCTGTATATAGACAGACAGATAGATAGATAGATAGATAGATAGATAGATAGATAGATAGATAGATAGATAGATACGGTCTGTAGATAGACAGATAGATATTTAGATGATAGACAGACATATAGACAGACAGATAGATATTTAGATGATAGATAGACAGATAGATAGATATATACTGTCTGTAGATAGATAGATATATAGATAGATAGATAGATAGATAGATAGATAGATAGATAGATAGATAGATACTGTCTGTAGACAAACAGATAGATAGAATAGATAGATAGATAGATAGATAGATAGATAGATAGATAGACAGACAGATATATTTTCATTTATATAGCACGCCTTTCCAGAGCCCAACGTGCTTCCCACAATAAACACTTTTTATTTTTTAATTTTTGTTAATCCTTTTAATCTCTTTTGGTCAGGTAGTTCCCATGTCGTGGCAACACCACTCCTGTCATCCTGACTTCTAATGTGACTTACCTGATGCATCTGCCCCCAGGGCTTACCCCGCTGGTACAGAACAGCAGGGGACCACAACCTCCTACCATCAAAATGGATCTGGCTCTGTGTCAGCATGCCCATGTCATAATGGGTCTGGCCTGCAGGTGACCAGAGTCATCCTGCCAGCCATGAGTTCTTGTTTTCTCCCCTTGGGAGCAGCACACAACCTAAAATGACATCATGATGCCATGTGCTGCTACATGACATGCATCAATATCCGCTGCTCCTCCCACCACACTGGTGGGCCAAACTGCCCAACCCACTAGCCTTGGCTATGGGCCCAGCATCTGCCAGGTTTCATGACTCTCCCTCCCCAGAGGAGGAGAGAGTCCAGCAATGGTCAATTCTCCTTCCCACAGCTGATCCTCCAGTACCATAAGTTCATTCCCAAACCGGGGTCATTCGTACCACAAGCGGTAGTGCTTCTGCTGCACTGGTGGGCCAACCCCAATAAAAAACATTTGTATATGCAAAAATTCACAATTTCAAAAACGACATGCACCTTATACTCTATGGATGTTTTGAACTTAAAATTTCAGTAGTGTAATACTTCCTGTCCTATATTGTCAACACTAATTAACATGAACTGTCACTCACCTGAGAAGGTGCTACCAAGCAGTCAGGTTTTCATTTTTGATATGAGACTGCTACTGATGAGGCTGAATGAATACATTGGGAGACAGCATTCCAGACCTTTGGAGCAGCAACTGAAAACACTAGGTCTCTAGCTAATTTCAACTTTAAGATAAATAAATATAGAAAATATAACAAAACATAAGCAGTTCCCGACCTGGTGGTTCCAGCTGCTAGTGCATCACATTACCATATATAAGAACCAGAGTATGTCCCCAATCCTGAGTCCTGACAACCACACCCAGGGTTGGAGTGATCAGGATGTGATACAGAGGTAACACGTACTACTCCTGGGAGGAGAGGGTATAGATAACATGTTCTAATATCGACCTCTGTGAAGCAAGAGTTTGGCATCATCTTTAGAGATGTTGCGAAATTAAATTTTGCCATGAAATTGCTGCAAAATCAGCAATTTCACCATGCAAAACATTTTGTGGAATTACGCCATGCCACAAGATGTTTTGCCGTATGCAAAACTGGACTCGCAAAATGCAAAATGTTGCAGTGAAATGTGCAATTTAGCCAAATTTCACCCAACTTTCACCAAATTTTGCCAAAAGTTCACTGTTTTACAGGTAAAATTGCACATTTCATGGGTGATTTTTCACATTTTGGGATAAAATTTCACATTTTGAGGGCAAAATTTCATATTTTCCCCTTGCAATTTCACATTTTGCATCCACAAAATATTTTGAGAAATGCACGAATTTTGCAAAATATTTTGCAGAACGAAATTTTCTAATTTCGCATATCTCTAATCATCTTAAGGCACAGTGTCTGCCTTCCTTTGGCCAAATGGGGCTTGCCATGAGCAGTGGGGTGGTAGGAGGAACTAAATAAGGGGCCATAATCCCAGCCTACAGTACATGAACTCACAATGCTGTTGTCCCACATCAGAGTCACTGATTGTTTTAATGTACCACCCTGCCAATCCTTAAGTTAGATATGCCCTCCCAAGTGGTGCAGTTGAACCAAGGGTGTGTATTTCTGGCACCACCACAGCAGGGAACAGCTGTGGGACTCTGGAGTTGAATGCAGAAAGGCCTGGGGCCATTTGACACAGCAGTGGGGCATGGAGGCATATTGTTGTGAAGGAGTCTGAGGTATGTGATAAAAAAAAAAAAAAGAATTTGGGGTACATATTATGCTTTTCAAAGTTTTCCCAGATATGTTGCCAGCTCTGTAAGTAAGCAAGTAAGACAATCATTTGAAAAGTTCTTGAGTTGAGGAGTTGTGGGAAACAGAATACATGCTCTCACAAGTTCACTACTCATCTTCTAAGAGTACTACACTTCTGTAAAAACTAAAATAAAGAACTCTTCTGTTCTCTGCTGCCTTCTTCCTCCTGTTTCAGAGATAGGTGAAACAGTGACATAAGAAGATTTTAAATTTCCCCAATGACCAGATTAAAGCCTCCAATCTTCTCTTCTTTCTCAAAGAAAGATAGGGCAGTATAAAGACACACTTATTAAAATTTCATTCAAGTGTAGATCTGACAAGATTGAACAGTCTCTCTTGGTTTTATACATTTGATGTGATTTTCATTCTAAGTACTTGAGCACTGCACTAAGAGTTGGGATATGCCAAACTCAAGAGGATGATGTCACATCCAATTACATTTTGAAGCCAAACTTGCATTGCCTGTTTGCAAACAGTGTGCACTATCCAATAACAACATTGTAAGTTAAATCCTGCCATTTTGTTTTGATGTATGGTCTTTTTATACAGTATGCTGTTTCTAAGTATTAGGACTAAAAAGAGGTGGGCAGATTTTTAAATGTTCTCTAGATGTCTAATCTTGGTTATGCCTTTTAATAGTTATTTATTCCTGAAGTCCTGATACTGATGTAGTTTGATCTATATTTCTTTGCACTTATGTAACAGCTGTATTTTTTAAAATGTTTTTATTTATTGTATGCTGGAACCCTGACCCCCAGGAGCTACCAAAATATCTTGGTCCAAGTCCAAGGTTCACTTAGTGGAAACTGAAACACTTTACCATGAGTCAGCGCCATTTGTAGCTACAGCACTAGTAAACAGCTAGTAGCACCAAAAATAGGGGCTAGAAAATGGTATTTATTCTTTCTCTGTGACTACTTTTCAGTCCAGAAGTATTTTTCTTTTTTCCAGTTGCCTGTTAGAAGATTTTCTGGCTGGTATTATTAGTCGTGATGTGGTGAGCAGTACTTTTCTTCCTCTTCATACCTCATCAACATGGTGACCTCTTTTACTGTGACATCACAAGTGAGTGATGTGGCAGGAGTTGACTGTCTCTGTTTGATCAGTTGCTCATGTAGAGATTCATCAGGGGGATCATTAACTTCCAACTAAGCTAGAATTACCAGCTCAACCCTTGCTTTTTCACAAGCTTTAGATCGCTTTTCTCATTAGGGATGCAACTAGTTATGGCACAAATCCATTAAAGGAGAGAACCCTCTGCACACCCTCCCTCCATGACAAATCAAAAGCAGAGAACTCCGTGCACACCCTCTCCCCATGACAAATCATTCAAATATTACAGTTTGCTTTCTGCTGCAAATGGTTGCTCACTAATTTTATCACAAATGAGAGTGGGGTCTCTTAGTGTTCATTTCAATTCTCTGACATGACTTGTCAGCCCTGCCAACAAACATTACAGTGGACCACTTATTAGCCCAAGACATTAGCTGGACAACAGGATGCAGAGGGTAATAGTAAACAGAGTCCACAATGAAGAAAGTGGGGTTACTAGTTGGGTACCGCATGGTTCAGTACTGGGTCCAGTCCCTTTTAATGTCTTTATAAGTGACTTTGCAGAGGGGCTGGAAGGAAAAGTATGTCTCTTTGCAGATGACACAAAGTTCTACAACTGGGTTGATACACAAGGTGGTGTGGAAAGGATGAGAAGGGACTTGGCAAGGTTGGAGGAATGGTCAAATGTATGGTAGCTTAGATTCAATGCAAAGAAGTGCAAAGTAATGCACCTGGGAAACAAAAATGCAGGGGAAGAGTACACAATGGGGGATGAGATATTGATGACAACAAAATGGAAAGGGACCTGGGGGTAATTATATTAGATGACCTAAACATGGGCAAGCAGTGTGAGAAGGCAGTAAGGAGGGTTGGAGGGATACTGGGATGCATAGAGAGAGGTATCACCAGTAGAAAACAAGAAGTTGTTCTCCTCTGTATAGACAGTTAGTGAGACCCCATCTGGAGTACTGAGTGCAGTTCTGGAGACCCCATCTCTGCAAAGGCATAGGCAGGGTGCAGGCTGTCCAGAGGAGGGCAACCAAAATGGTGCAGGGTCTGCACCAGAAGACATACAAAGAGAGACAAAAGGAGCTTAATATGTATACCCATGAGTAAAGGAAGGAGAGGGGGGACATGATAGAAACTTTGAAGTACCTCAAGGGACTCAACAAAGTCCAAGAGGGTAGCATCTTTCAGAAAAAGAGATATGTAAGAACAAGGGGGCACAATTTGAAGACAGAGGGGGGACTGCTCAGAGGTAATGGGAGGAAGTATTTTTTCACAGAGAGGATTGTGGATGCATGGAACTGCCTTCCTGGGGAGGTAGTGGAGTCGTGGGGGAATTCAAGAATGCATGGGACAGACATAAGGCAATTCTAGTGGGTGGTAGGAGGAAGTATGCTGTTGGTTAACTAAGATCTGCAGATTATCTATTAGGTAGGAAAATGGGCAGGCTAGGTGGGCCTAGCGGTCCTTATCTGCCATCAAATTCTATGTTTCTATGTTAGCAGAGTCCCTTTTCCCAAAAGTAACTGCCAGAGTTGGCTCCTTTTAAATAAGGTGCACTGTCTAATTGGCTTACTTTAAATAAGATGTAGTGCCCAGCCTACATGCTGGTGTTTGGTGGGGAGCCAGATAATGGAGATTGCCATACATCTCCTTAATATTAGAGTAACCCAGAATTGCCAGCTCAACCCAAGCTCATTCACAAACTTTTATTGAGACATCACAAGTGACTGATGCATCAGGAGGTGATTGACTCTGATTGGTCAGTTGCTCATGCAGGGCTTCATCAGGGGAGATATTTAACTTCCAGCTGGACAGTGACTAGAGATGGGAAGATGGAATCTTAGTTTAACGGCTTATCCAAAGGAAGGCATCTCAACAGGGTAGCACCCACCTCATACCGCACTACAGTGCATATTATGGGTATTACCCCAAGTATGTGGTGTGGGACTAGAACCCCATGACCTTCCAGTCATTCAGCCCCAGATCCCAGCATACTACCTACTGAACCACTGACACTGACACACCTTAACGGTGAATCACAGATGGATAAAGGTTGTATACAGCCAATATAAATGGGGAATTCCTCCCTTGCTTACCTTCCTGCTATATGAGAGTACAGAGTGGCCCTACCTGCTCCAGGGGTAAAACTCCATCACCTCACTCCACTCAGTCTGTCATCCCCATAGAGCAATGATCTCTGTCCACCTTAGTCTGGACTCAGGCCAGCAATGACCTATTAGATAGCCTGGTTGAGGGGAGACCCTCTCTCAGTCTTTCTCTTCCATATCCTCTTGCTTTCTCCTCCGCTCTCTCTTTCTGTTGCTCACTGTGGTTGGATGTGGCCCTGCTCCTTATATTGGGTCCACCTCTTTATATTGGGGCTTGCCTGTATTTATTCTTGCATTGTGTTTAATGCTTATTTTTCACTGTGATGTATATTAATAATATGGGATGGAAAGTGCTTTGAGTTTTCAGGGAGGTGACCTTTTTAAAAGGTATCCTGTCCTGAGTAAAGAAAAGGTAGGGAAACATCCCATTCTGTGTGAGAGAATATCACTCTGAGGCTTCTACAATGCCATAACAATAACTTACTTTCTTTCATGGATTCATATCCTAACCTCTTTAGTCTTTTTTAAGACCCAGAGAACCCCCTACTACTGAAACTATTAATGAGGTACTCTCTTATTTTTTGATACCTGGATGCTGCTTACTGTATATTTTTAAGCAGAGCATTCAACCCCTCATTACATCCCATTGCTGGCAAACGTGTGAGAAAAAACTAAATTCAGAACCTGGACTATGTGCAGACTTGCAGTGAACCCTCAAAGTAAAGATTTATTACTCCAGACTGCTACAGATCATGAATATTATGAAGTATGGCTTCCAAAGCAACATCAGTGGTTTCCTCTATGTTCCTAACGGCATAGGAAACAATATGATTATATGTGCTACATGTCAAAACATACCATTTTCAGCACCTGAGTGTTGGGTCATTGACAAAGCATACTACATAACTTGCTAAACTCTTCCCTGATGCCTTCTAACTAACATACAAGCAGATCTTCAGCAGAGTCCCTCCTGACAAACAACAAATGTAATAAAAAAAAAAATCTGTATGCACTGGAAAGTATATGGGATGGGGGAATCAACAGAGCTAACTATTTGACAGACTACATACTATTAAACATTAGGTAAAAAAGTGGTGCTTACATTTTCTGTAAAATGTGATGCCTCACATAAGTGATTTAAAGTCATAAAGTGGTTTTGCAGCAGGTCATAAAAGGCCAATATCGAAAGGGTCACAGATAAGTCAACAACTGTGTGAGTCTCCACAAGAACTGTTGTAGGTCTGAACTAGCTTGAATGGATTCTTGACAGATGCTGCTAACACTTATTAATCTCTATAACTCTTATTCACTTCAGTACCGAGACAGTAAACACATTCAATAGCTCAGGACACACTTGGACCAAGCAACGCTACTTGTACATTCTTGTTCATTATGTGACTAAGATGGATCAAGACTGACATCTTTTTTTCTCAGAGGTGCTGAAGCAGAACTGGGCAAGCTTATAATTGTTGGAGCCAAATCAAGTGTCTGGTTTGGCTCAGATCACTGATATGTAAATTGGAACCATTTCTGCCTCTGATGGCTGCAGGCAGGCCTTGCAGCATGCCCTGGGACTAGGTACATTGTATTGTGTTGATTAAAATTTAAAGAAAAAAATATTCTAGAGGGTGGTTAATGGGGTGCATCACGTGGAAAGGGAAGTCACCAGTGTGGTACCCAGGGGTCAGTCTTGGGTATTTTCAACATGTTTATTTGTGACATACTGTAAGTGAAAATACACAGGGTTAGATCAATCTGTCGGAGGGTGTGATGCTAACTTGTGGAAGAGGATTGACAGTGAGAAGGGCATCAGTGACATGAAAAGAGACCTGGATAAGCTGGAGTGGTATTCAGGGGTTTCCAGTACCAAGCAATGCAGAGCAATGCATATCAGTAGGAATGATTCTTAAACCAAATATTGCTTTAGAAGGATTAGACTAATCCAGATAGGGCTTAGAAGTCATAGCACAGTGCAACAATGCTTACGGCAGGTAAACAGAATGTTGGGCTGCATCTAGAGAGGGTTATCTGTAGGAATGAGAAGGGGATTCTGAGACTGTATAGGTCTTTGGTGTGACTACACCTGGAGTACTGCACATAGGTCTGAAACGCACAACTGAAAAAAGACAGGGACAGGCTTCAGAAGACACTGCAGTGTAGGGTGACAATGATGATACAGCAGTAAAAGGGGAACTCTTATGATGAGCACCTGGGTAGCCTAAACATTTACTCACTGGAGGCCCACAGGAAGTGGAGCAACATGAGAACAGCCTTCAGGTTTCTCAGGGGGAAGTAACAGGGACAGTCACCACCATTTTATGCATTGTGAGGAGCCTACCACAGAAGTGCACTGATTAGCTGATGTGGATGGGAAGGTTAAGAAATTAATTATGTAAGCATTTCTTCACAGAGTGAGTGGTGGACAGGTGGAAGGGGTTGCCTTGGGTATTGGTGTAAATGGAAACTGTGGAGTGTTACAAGAAAGAATGAAACAGATTTAAGGGGCTTATAATAATCATTGAGAACTCTGTGAAAGGAGAGGATTCGGCACTACCATTAGCAGGCAGAGCAACCCATGTTAAGTTTTAGGCTGGTGATGTGTGTGTTATGCTAGAACAGAGCAAAGCATGCACAGTGATAGGGTGGTGGGATGTGTGTTAAGTAGGAAAAGAGCAGTGTTAGTCTGGTGAGGTGTGTGTTATGCAAGAACAGAGCAATGCATACACAGTGACAGGCTGGTGGAATGTGTGTTGTGTGACAACAGAGCAGTGTATCCACAGTGTTAGGCTGGTGCGGTGTGTGTTATGCTACATTTTTTTAAATTTGCAAAACAGAAAACAGTCCCTTATAGTCTCCCCACTGCCCCTCCCCCATCCCCACCCTCTCACTGAGCACCCACCTCCCTGCACCTCCCTGCACCTCTCATTACCCCATACTTACCTCCGGAGGGCGACAGCAGTGATCTTGTGTGGAGCAGGACATGTCTGCACTCTTCAAAGCTGACCAGCAAACTGAAGAATCAAAGGTAAGTGAATATAATGGCTGTCAATGGAAGTTTTAACTTATGTTGATATCGCAGCCATTTTTATGAATTTTGGCCCCAAATTTTCAACATGGGCTGCTTGGGACCCCACCTCGTGAACATGTCACTGTCATTTCGTTACTCATTCCTGAAAGCTGATTTCGCGGTTGCTGTGCAGAATCACCTTTGGGGACTAATTAACAAAATGACAGTGCCACTGTTCATGAGGTGGGGTCCCAAAAAGCCCATGTTGCAAATTTAGTGAAAAAATTCCAAAAAATGACTGCGTTATGAACATGCATTGCCCAGTTTCTACGCACACTTGTAGCTTTGACAAATTTTTAATATTGTCACTCCAGATGTTTAGCTCTGCCATTTTTTCATACCTCTTTATGAACAGTACAGTACAGCTGTCATTGTTCACATCCTGCTTGAAATGTGTTTTTGCACCTGTTGCGTAGAATGGCACAGCCGCTGTGGAAAATCAACATTTGGGACAGATTAACAAAATCACAGTGACACTGTTCATGAGGGGAGGTCCAAAAATGCACTTGTTGAACATTTGGTGAAACAAGTCCAACAACTGATTACATTGTGGGTGTGTGTTGTGTAGTTTTTACGCACGCTTGTAACTTCACCAGTTTTTCATATATTCACTCCAGTTTTTCAACATTGCCATTTTTCACATCTCCTCATGAACAGTGCAGCTGTCATTTTTCACATCCTGACCAAAATGTGTTTTCGCACCTGTGGTGCCGAATCACACAGACGCTGTGTGAAATCACCTTTCGGGTCTGAGTAATGAAATGATAGTGACACTGTTCAGGAGGTGGGGTCCCAAAAAGCCCATGATGAAAATTTGGAGAGAAAATACCAACAGACGCCTGGGGTGTTAGGGTTTCCAACTATAACACCCCACTCTGTAGAGACCGATAGGCATCGGGGGAGGGGGTATGATTTGGATTCCTCAACTGTAATGCTCACAGCATTCCACCCTCACTCTGCATCCTTTGACAGGAATCAAGGTGTGCCTTTGGGTCTTCGACCCTAATGTTCACCCTATTCTCCTATACTGCATCCATCTCAGCTTATTTCTTTATGGAACGGATTGAGCGTAAGGGCTGAAGACCCCAAGGCACACCGCAACACCTTTTGCTGTCTGCAGGATAGGTTGAAGTGGAATGGCTTATGCTTTATAGCCAGTGACCCGAAGGCACACCCCAACACCTTTCAGTATCTGCAGGGAGGTGGGGGTGGGTGTTGGCGTTAGTTCAGTTCTTCACTGCCATTCCTATTATGCATCTCTCTAACTCCTGCACTACCAATGCCAATGCCAGCAAGCCAACTTTCGGCACTGACAAATGCTTGTTTCTACTGCTTTAAAATGATGGTGAGCTGATGCTGAAGTTCTCTTCAGTATACCCATCAAAAACTGTCACTTATGACTCTGGTAAGTGGGTCTGAAATTTCTTTCCTTTCCCTTGCCTCTTTGGCATTTCTGCTGTGTGGCATACTGTAGTTTTTTATGGCTGCAGTGGGTGGACACCTGCAGTCATTTTGTTATTTCAGTAGATTTCAACAATTTCTTTGCCACCACAGGGCTAGTCTTTGATACCTCTCCAGCCAATACTCTCCATGTGCAACTTGGAATTAATAAGCAAGGAACCACCCTCTCCACCTCAACCGTCTGTTTTCAACCTACTTCTCTGAAAGAAGTTGAAGAACTCTTGCTGAAGCTGGCTGTCAGGAAAAGCACAGGCACTGACCTCATTGACACTTACTTCTTAAAGATGGCCTACTGTGTCCTAGCAGTGCTTATTACACATTTGTTTAACTTATCCCTTTCTCAGGGTGACCTTCCTTCTATCTGGAAAACAGCCCATGTTATCCCCCCCTGTTTAAATCTGGGGATCCCAGTGACGTTAACAACTATAGGCCAATTTTCCTTCTCCCAGTCCTGTCAAGATGCTCAAAAAAATCGTGAATTCTCAGCTTAGGAAATACCTGACCTCGGCGAACTTGATAAACCCTTTGCAATCTGGCTTTAGAGCACAACACAGTACAATTTCAGCTTTTGCCAAGGTAACCAATGACTGGTAGGGTGAAGTGGATAATAAGAACTTTGAATGCGCAGTTTTTTTGGACCTAAGCAAAGCCTTTGACACTGCTGATCATAGCCTGCTTGTCTTGTCCCTCCAGAATACTGGCTTAGATGCCATATCTCTCAGATGGTTAGATAACTACCTTACAGGCTGCTCACAGCAAGTAAAAGCTGATGGGGATGTCTCGCCTCTAAACCCCTTCTGAGGGGTGTACCCCAAGGCTCTATTTTAGGTCCTCTGTTATTCACAGTCTATATCAATAGAACTGATGTCACCCTAAAAAAGGCCCATAGTTATCTGTTTGCGGATGATACAGTGCTCTACATCGGTAGACCCTCCCCTGGTGTGGCATGTACAGATCTCCAGGATGAATTCAATCTACTTCAGCTTCAGTTGCTAAACCAGAAGTTGCTTCTGAATGCTAAGAAAACTAAAGCAATGCTTCTCTTGCCATTTCCCAATTTACCAAATCCGGCCACATCTGGGACTCTTCCCCTGATTACCACAATACTTGGCCAACAGCTGGAGTACATACCTAAATTCAAGTATCTGGGGGTATGGCTTGATAATAAACTCTCCTTCCTAGGATATATAGAAGAACTGTCAAAGAAACTTAGACAGAGACTTGGTCTCTTCTTTAGAATAAAAAACCTCCTCACTTGGGATGCTAAGATGAGATTAGTGCAAATTACCTTTCTTTCCCTAGTAGACTATGCTGACTTTCTCTACAGCCAGGGTCCTGCTGGTGCACTCATGAAACTTGATACACTCTATCACAAAGCCCTAAGATTTATAATGGACCTTCCCTGCAATACCCACCATTGTTCATTGTATTCAGCAGTAGGTTGGCCATCTCCCAGCTTCCGACGACAGATGAACGCTGAACTTGGACCTACAAAGTCCTCCTCAACAAACTGCCTGACTATATCTCGTACTACTTACCACTATGCCTACAAAGTAGTTATGCACTGCGAAGTGCTTCTTACATTTCACTGAAGGTACTCAGGGCCAGATCCCGCTTTGGCCAGGCCTCCATTAGCTATGTGCTGCCTCAATTGTGGAATAAGCTGCAAAAAAAAACATGAACATAAGTCATCCCATTAGCCTCCAAGCCTTAAAAATGCTATACTTGAGCCACAAAAAGGAATTGTGTGTTTGTTAGCCTCAACATGAGGGTCCCGTATTCCTTTTTTCTGAATATCTGTTGCCTCTGTTCTTAGGAACCATCCACTTCCACTGCCTGACCCCCTTCCCCCACCCTCCCCATAGTACTTCTGTGTCCCTCCTTTTTAATTATCCGAAACATGGACTTGGCTTCTCTCAAGCTTTCACATACTCCCGGTCCTGGCCACTTCCCATTCTCATCCCCTACTCCTTTTTATTCACTTCCCCTTCCCTCCCTCCTTCCCTTTGTATTTTACTTCATTTTCCTGTTATATCCCCTTGTGGGACCTGGGTGAACCTAAATGAGCCTGGTCCTTACTGGCAATACTGTTGCTTGTCTAGTTATATGCACCTCAATTGCTCTTTGTTTTTTTTTTTTGTTTTTTTTTTTGCTGGACATGTTGATTGGATTTTACTAGCCTGGCCTCTGCCAGCAACATTATTTGTTGTCCAGTTCTCCAATGCACTTGTGTTGTACAATTTGACTGACTGAATAAAGTTCTTTTGTATTGTATCCTGCACTTATACTTGCACCTGTACTTACATATGCCTTCTGCTGTTATGTCCCTGCATTGCATCTGTTGCTGTTTATTGTGCAAACTCTTCTTTTGTATGGTAAACCCCAGGTCCACCTCAAAAATGAGCTTGCTCAATGGTGCCCCCCTGGTTAAATAAAGATTTTGATTGATTGAGTAGAAAAAGGGAGCCCTCCAATTTCCTAATGGACTAGATAATATTGGAGGTTTGTGTTATCAGTACACTAATTAATTCTAACAGTCTGATGAGGAGAGTTTCAAAGTATTACTTCTTGTACTAAGCTTCAATCTGGCTAGAATTACCTTTAAAGAAAGATTCATAGGCTCATAAACATGTCAACTCACTTAGGTTTTCCTAGGCATAAAGGATAATTGAGAATGAGGAAGGATGTTTCAGATTTCAGATGCTATGTTAACAGGCCCAAGACAGGCCAGACAAAAAAGTTAAGCATAACTGAAAAATCAGACCAGAGACCTACTGTCACATGAAGTGTATAGTTTTATTTTTTTATCAGCCAATATTCTTTAGTCCAAAGCAAGCAACATTTCAAGATCATAAAGACTTCTTCATCGGTAAATTGCCTGAAATTCACATACTAATCATAAAATTAGTATATACTATTTCACTGCTAACATACCTCATATAATAATTTATATAATCATTTTTTTATTCTTTTGTAACTGGGTAAGGCCCACTAGGCACTAGTGCCTGTTTTGGGAATCAAACCCAGGTCTGCTGGATGTACCAAGCTCATTCAAAGCTCATCAACCTGTAGGCTATACTGCCAGCCTCAATTGTAATATGGAGTGGAATATTCTCCACATTAGCTTAATAGTTACACAATGTATGCACTTCCTTATCTGCTTATTTTAAACATTTTTTTAAAGCATTTGTGTGCATAGACATATATTAAATTATGCTCCTAAATATCAATATGGACACTGCAACATCACTAAAACATGTTATTAAAATGTGTTAATGGCCACACAATTGTCTACAAAATGAGTTCATTTTTAAATGTTATATCAAAAGCTTCACCAGGCATAATTACAAATAATTACCTGACCCACATTTGCTAGGAAGTCACTATGTTACTTGGCTATATGCTATCACAAAAGAAAACAAACTCTGGTCAGAGCCAACAAGGCAGCATAATGCTATTTTCAGTGTCAGTGGCTCAGCAGGTTGCACACTTGCCTCTGAGGCTAGAAGATCAGAAGGCTGTGGGTTTTATACCCACATCAGGCACTTGGGTTAAATCCCAGTACATGCCCTGTAGTGCATCATGAGGGGTTTGCTTCACTCCTGAGGTGCCATCTTTTACATGAGGTGTTGAACTGAGGTCCGTTCTGCATCATCTGATGGTTGTTGAGGTCGGCGTTAAAGATCCTACGACACTCCTTGAAAAGAATAAGGGCATTTCCCTGGTGTCCTGGCCAGTTTCCCCCATTCAGTAAAATACCACCAACAGCTTCACTGGGTTAAATTACAGTTGGTTACCATCTGTACCCAACCCTAGTCACCCCCTAAAAAGGGACTTCTAGTTTCAGCAGTCCTACCTGGTCAACAAAATTCATCAAGTAAATAAATACATTTTATAGGGGTTAGGAGCGATCTACAAGGGAATTTATATATCTATATATAACCTCAAGCAGCTGAATATTTTCTTTCAAACTGGCAGCCAGTAACAGTGATTGCTGGCCCTGTTAAAAAGAACACATTCTGTGGTGTCTACAAGTACAAGCCACACTCATACTGCTGGGCCTGTTAATAAAAAAAAAATTATTTCCTGGTGTGCAGTAGCACCATTGTTGTCCAATCGCGTGTTCCAGTAGTAACAAACAATTATTTTGCTGCAGTATAAGGCCTGTCAGGTCCAGTGGTATGGAGGGCTGAGGAGCTAGGTGCCTTATTGCCCGACACATCAGTGACCCAAGTTCAGGAATATGCCAGATTGCCAGGGGTTGGAAAGCAGACTGAACGTTCATCACATAGCTGTCCTGTCCCTTCATGGAAAAACATGCTGACTTGACCTTTGGCTTCCCCAAGGTGAAGGCAGGAACTCAAGAAAGGGAAACATGCAAAACTGGCTAGGGCAGGCTCCATAATGCCCCACCCAGCTACCTGTGTCCCACATGACCACCTGGATGATTGGCTCAGTTGTGGATGTAAGTGACTGAGAATAAGGATGACTCTCCCTTTTCTGGCCACCCTAATATGGGGGAAGGAAGCAGTCCATGGGAACTTGGGGCTTTGTGGATTGGGACAGGGGAGTGATGGACAGGGGAGGTAGGGATAGGGCTTAGGGCCTGCCCGAGTCAACTGGCAAAGTGAGAAGTTTTATGGAGGAGGGAAAATGCTGCAGTATGTATGACCTTAACACATACAGTATACACAACCCTCCCATAATGGGTGCAGATGTGCTGTTACAGTAAACCAATCTAGTATAGAAAATAATTTACAGGGTCTCTTACCAGGGTACTATGAAGCCAGAGGTAGGAGTCATAAAGGGATGGCATTTCTTAAACCTGTAGAATAAAATAGAAGACAGGGGTTACAAAGGATCCTCAGTTCTTAGAGAGTTACTAGGATGGATAAGACAGGTGATATATTGTAATACTTATATGATGGGAAAAGAGTTCACATCCTGTGAGATCTGTGAAAGTAAAGAGAAGGTTACTATGGAGTAAATACAGTAGTGGGAACAACAGAGTGGAGAGAGAGATGAAATGAGTATAGTACAGAGTAAGAGACAAAAAAATATAGCTGTAGAAGGATTAATTAAATTAAATGAAGTAAAAGATAGAGACAAGCTTAATTTAAGTATTATGCTAACATCAGCAATTGTTTACCATGACTGTCAAACACAAACACCCCACAAAAACAGAACAATGAAATGTTTGTTACCACTGGAAAAGCTGTTCCTGTGTTTTCACCTTGATTTGCATGTTGGTGCTGGCCCAAGTGGGTGCATGCCAGGCATGTTGCTGGAAAATAAATCTTGCACTTTGAATGTAAACCTGAATCTAGGAGTGCTGAGCATTCTTTTCTTTTGTTATTACAAGCTGGCTGCTTTGCTTATGCAATGTCTTTTCCTTTACTTGTGCACCACTCTACACTACTTACGCAATAGCCACAGCACTGACCCCTGACCATCACAGGACTGACCATCCTACCCCTGACAGTCACAGGACTGTACCCCCTCAGACAATAACAGGACTGACACCCTCCACTGTAAGTCTCACCACTGGGCACCCATGCCTGACAGTCACAGAACTGATCCCCATTCCCAACAATCACAGCACTACACCACACCACCATGACATCACTATACCCATACCCCCAAAAATCACAGCACTACACCCAATCACCATGACGTCACTATACCCATATCCCCAACAGTCACATGGATGACACTTTCCACAGTCACAGCAGTAATCGCCCCCCCCACCAGTCACAACACTACATCACAGCATTGATGACCATCCCACATAGTCACGACCACAATATTCCTCCTCGAGCAGTCACTTAGTTTGGCACCTTATACAATCTTCCTGCCACATGCACAACTTCCAGCAAATGCTAACTGCCCTTCAAAGTTGTAGAATTGTACAGAAGTAGACCTCCCAAAAGTCAAAGGAATGACCCTTACCTTGATAGTCACATAAGTGACACCCTCTCCCTGACAGTAACATAACAGGCCCTCCTTCTGACAATCAGTGGACTGTACCACTGCTCTAACAGTTACAGTACTGACACCATCCACCATCAGTCACAGCAATAACCACCCCCAACAGTCATTGGATTGGCCCTCACTCCCACACACAATAATTGGACTGTTCCCCCAGTCACAGGACTTTTACCCCCCACAGTCACAGGACTGTACCCCCCCAACAGTAACAGGACTGTATCACCCCCTCCTCCAGAAACACAGGATTAAATCCTCCTATCACAGGACTAACACCCTATACTGACAATCTTGACAATGACTACCCACCTCTGGCAGTCATAGCACTGATCCACACTCCTGAGAGTCACAACACTTTCTCAGTATTCCCAATAGTCACAGGACTGCTCTCCTACCCAACCCCCAACCTGGCAATCATAGCAATGACCATACACCCACAGAACAAATCCCCATTCCCCCATAGTAACATCACCAATCACGGTACTGCAGCCTACCCCCATCTTACACCACTAATCATCAATCTCAACAGTCACACCATAGCCACCTCACCCCCAAAAGTCACAGAACTGACACCCCGTCCCATCAGTCACAGCACTAACTCCCATCCCCTGACAAAGACAGCACTGACCTACTACTCCTAATGGTCACCACACTGCCCCCATCCACAACAGTCATAGCACTGCCTCCTCACACAAAGCGGTCACAGGACTGCCACCCCAACCCCCACCGACAGTCACAGAACTGTACCACCCTTCAGTAGTCACAGAACTAACACCTTCCACCATTAGTCACAGTGGCCACCTACCCAACAGTCATGGTGCTGATCCTCATCCCCCAACAGTGACAGCACTTACCTCTAACCTCCGCAGTCACAGCACTACCCATTACGACAATCAAAGCACTGTCCCCCTAGGTCCATGACAGTCACAGGGACGATACCCTCTACAGATAGACACAGCAGTAATAACTCCCACAGTCACAATACTCCCCCTCACTGCCAAAAGTTGCAGTCATGCCTCCCATCTGACAGTCACAGCACTGATCACCCAACCCTTGCCAAAAACTGCACTGGCTCCTCACCCACAACTGTTAAAGCACCGACACCCCCAACCACAACAATCACAGTACTGACCCCACCATTAACACAACACTCCCTCTGAACCTCCCTCAACAGTCGTAGTACTTACCTGTCCCCTTACAGCAGTGCCCCCAACAGTCACAGCACTGACAACCAGTCACTGGTAGCCCCAGAACTGACCACACCTCAGTCATTACATTTTATAAATAAGTTGTTTAAGTACTGGCAACCCATCACCGAGAGTGCAGTGGCTGAAACTTGTACAGGCCAACTAGTCAAATTCTGGTGGATTTTGTGTTAGGCTAGTAAGATTTTCCTTTAATTAGCCCTGTAGGTTGGTACTGCAGAATGTAACCAAAAAGTACAGTACTTCATCTGGGCTAGTGGAAGAGTCTGTGGGGCTAGTAAATGTTCCCAGTCACTAGACATGCTGGCTAGTGGCTGCAAAACTTAACTTAGAGCCCTGGAGTGAGCCACACCAACCACAAGATGGCCCTCTCCCCCTTCACCCTCTTCTGGTTTTACTGATTTTATTTTATGAAAGTGATAATTCATAGACTGAAAATGTGTTATGTTCCTTTGTCATATTATGATAGATTTGTTGCTGTTGTGTGGTGCCCAGAGCCTCCGGTACTGGGCACCTGAAAAGGGAAATTTGCCTTGCCTCTAGATATTCCTGCCCAGTGACCAGCCCAAAAGCTGAGCACCCTGCTAAGAGTAGGAAAACCTACATCTCAGCCCCCCCCACCCAACAGGACCTCTCTTCCAGTACCAGTGCAACTCTGTATGTTAAACTTTACACTGCATGTTAAACAGGCTTGTAGCACTACTTCTGGGGTTACAACCCCTGCCTGTATTACTATCCAGAGGTTGAGGGGCCTGGGTTTGTAACTAGCTAGTACCGGGGTTTGCTCACCCACGGTAAACACAGTGTTTCAGTAGCTCCACTCAGAGTAAGGTTTCAGTGGGTACTGATTAATTTGTTGTAGCCCTCAGGGAAGCTATAACTACCGACTACCCCACCTAGTGACCCTATACCTTGGAACAAACAGTAATCTCTCACAACATTCACAGTGCATTTGTCAACAGACATTAATGATATGCTCATAGGTTTTCCACTTACCATGATATGGTCTTCAGTGTTACCTCCTGGAGCCCCTGCAAACGATGGTTATCAGGCATCCATGTTCAGGAAAATTCCAAACACAGTAACAGACCACCAGTAAACTTGCATTAGGCAATATAACACTGCAACACCAATCAGGTTTATTTCAGGGGGAACATAACAAGAAAGTGGCAAATTTGGTCAAATGATTTTATCCTTACTGGTTTGAGCCAGGATACTAGCATGCATTTAGTTCCACTTTGCAGTTCCATAAATATACTAGCTACCAAGATGGAAAACAAGCTAGCCTAAATGGTGCCTGGGGTTGCAGCTGTTGTTGGGACCCTTGATGAAAGAAGACATGCAGTTTTATTTGTGCCCAGTGGCCAGATGGGCCAGTCTCTTGATCAATTAAACTAGCAGTGAAATGGAGATTATGTGGTACCACGATGATTATTAAAGCTTGTCTTGGAGCTACCCTGATTTCTACTCACTGTACCCAGACACTGGAGATGAGCCAATAAAATAAGACCTGTGGAGATGTTTCTTGAAGCAGTGTGAGGGTTCCCTCGTGGCTCTCATACAGCAGCTGGTCTGGTGATACAGAAGCAAATGACTGAGGCTGATTTCACATAGCCCAAGGTCAAATGGCTTAGCACAGTCAATGAGTAAAAACTGCATACTGGATATCTTGAACTGGCCAGCCGCACAAACACTTCTGCAACTTTTACATATCTATAGGTAATGATTACAAGAAATACAAAATCACACATACCCCATAATGCAGAGCATCATGGGTGATATATGCAAATCACCACAGAATAGTATGCCGGCTCAACATTAAGCAAAAATGCATGGTGCGAAAAGACCTCTCATTCGTTCTGCAAAGAGTGCCAACAGAAGACACATACGCATGTTTCATCCTACCAGGACTCATCAGTATGCCTTGTCTGTGTAACACCCCAGTGGAATGAACCAGCTACCCTAGGATGATCTATCTGGGTTACATTATTTGTAAGGGTGCTACTGGTTCCTCTCTGGTCCTTCTAGTAGCTTGCAGGCTGATCTGCAATACTGCCTTTTACTGCATGAATCCCCACTTGTTGCATGCTGCAGCTTGCACCAACTGATGCACCTTGAACCCCATGGACTGAACCACTGAGTAAACTCTATGCCCACCAGGCCTAACATCTGAGAGATTGCTGGCTCCTCAGAGGCTCACACTCAGAACTCCATGGCAGATCTGGCAAACCTCCACTGTTTCAGCAGTTACCCCCTTTTGTATAGGGTTAAGGTCCAGGAATCTCATTGACTGTCAGAAACTATCCCACACTGTCCTTGTCTCTTGATTGGCTTGCTTTTTGGTGCCTTGAAAAGGCCCTTCCTTTTGTGCTCATGAGTCTTTAATAATTCCCTTAAGACTCTGGTCAAAGGTCCAGGCTCTCGACTGGTTATTTTGCTGCAAAACGGTGACTGCTGCATAGTCCCAAACACACATTTTATTGCAGTCACAATGTAACTGTCCTGGTGCAGCCAGAATAAACCTTATTCTTGCATAAATTCCCCACAGTTACATAGCCCCAGCGTTTCTCTTTTAAACACATTTATTAATCTCTCCCATATGTGACTAGTTTCTGTGTCGCTGCCTTGCAAATACAGTGCCCTTCTAAAACCCACAGCAGTTCATTAATATTCATTAGGGCTTCTCTGCCCTTTCATGTGTCCTTTAATACTGGTGCCACAGAGGCAGCGCTGTAGGTGCTTGCCTTCTACTTAATTAAAAACACTTTACCTGCCTTTGCTCTAGGTCCCCCGGTGTCTTTTTACATAAATACTGTACTCCAGAATTCACGGGAACACCTTTTAACTTTTGGCCACAATCAGCAGTCGCAAACAGTGTGCCTCTCAAAAGTGCAAACAGCGGCTGCACAGCTGAAATGCCGGTCACTCGCAGAATGTGATCCAGGAGCACAGCAGTGCTCAAACGAGATAATGAGGCTGCCTGGGGAACCTGGGGGGGGCACAGAACCTGGGCCAGGTGGTGATCTGGGGGATTCATTAGGAGGATGCCCAAGAGGTACAGCTGACATATGGGAGGACTACCAGGTAAGCCCCTCAAAGGGTGGGGGGTTACATGCAGTCTCACTACTGGTGCTGTGTACCACAAAAGACTAGCAGCTATAGTCCCGCAGGTCTGTGTCTAGAAGGTAAGAATTTGAAGTCTTCAGCTGAGCACCCTGCTTGGAGTAGGAAAACCCACATCCCAGCCCCCCCCACACTCACAAGACCACTCTTCAGTACTAGTACAGCTGTAGATCAATGGCAAATGGCAGGAATAAACAATTACACCTGTTCTGTGTCCCATTCCAAAAAACAGCCCTTTGACAAGGATCCTTTTCCTGCCCAAACTCCACTGTGGCTTAATGAGATCCCAGCTAACATTCTAAATGCTGTTAACCCTGGAACCATCAAAGCTGAACATATGTAGTTTCTACTGCAAAAGACTGTCTATGAGTGCTCAACTGTTCAGAGCAGTTCTCCAGAGCCTGCACCAATCCTGCCTTCTAGCAACTACTCATGGTCTCACTCATGCGGTCCACCCCTCCCCAGTCCCTACCCCTGTTCCCCAAACTCTGCTACCTCATGCTCCATAGTTCTTATTCCACTAGTGGCTGTGCTCTCTCATTTGTCTCATGCCTCACTGCCCCCTCTCCCACACCCCTCCTTTTCTCCATCAATCTCCACTCTCATGATACCACCCCTCCTCTACTTGGTCTCTACCTCCTTTCCCTCTCTCCCCCTCCCTCCCTTCTCTCCCTCTAACCACCTTCTCCCACCTTACCACACTATCTCACATGCACCCTCCCTTGTTCCTCAGCTCCAAAGCTATAATGCAATCTGACAAGTCTCCCATTGGGCTGCTATATCCCCCACACCACTCTCTCCCAACAGAAACATAGAAACATAGAATTTGACGGCAGATAAGGACCGCTTGGCCCACCTAGTCTGCCCATTTCCCTACCTAAGGGATAAGATGCAGATCCTAATTAACCAACAGCCTACTTCCTCCTACCTTCCACTAGAATTGCTAATCTGCTATTTTCCTCTCTCTCTTATACGTCCTTATGCCATACAGCACTTAGTATTAACCCTTATGAAACTCATAAGAATCATGGCTGTTTTCTATTCTTTTGTTACTTCTTGTACTGATAATCCATGTATGTTTGTATTTTGTTCTGTGAATTCAATTATGTACTGATAATTGAACTATGTCTCTGTTTGTACTGTGAATCCAATGATATCTACCTTTTCACCATTTAATGGACATAGATCCTTTGTAAAAGAGTTCTTACTCTGAAGTTGAGGGGCTGAGCCACTGACACTAAATCTGTGTCAGTGGCTCAGCAGGCAGCACACTCATCTCTGAGGAGAGGAGATCAGAAGGCTGTGGGTTCTATCTCCACACCAGGCACTTGGGTTAATATCCCAATACTGACACTGTAGTGCAGTATGAGGGGTGCTGCACTCCTAAGGTGCTGTCTTTCAGATGAGATGTTAAACCGAGGTCCTGTTCTGGTGGTTGTTCAGGTGGATGCTAACAATTCCATGGCACTTCTCGAAAAGAGTAGGGGAAATTTCCCTGGTGTCCTGGCCAAATTTCCTCCATTCACTAGAAATACCACCAACATCTTAATCTGGTTCAGTTTCAGTTGGTTACTATCTGTATCCACACCCCTAGGTTGCCCCTGAAAAAGGGACTTCTGGTCTCTGTGGGCCTACCCGGTCAACAAAATTCAATATATAAATGCATAAAATGTCTGCAATTTAAAATCCAGGCTTTAGAATCTGCTGCATTAGCCACATAGTTCCACATGGCACTTGTGCTGTTTTATTAAAACTGGTTTTGAAATAATAGTTTGTCACCTGTTATTTTTATTTATTTCAGTTTGGGATTAATATCTTTGAGTTAAGGACTCATTTTCAAAGGTTCCATGTCACTGTTGAACAAACATTACAAAAATACAAGGTTTATAGAGAAAAAAAAGAAAAAAACATTGAAGCATATACACAGGCAATAATAGTAAAATCTGAACCTTTACACATCAAATTAGTACATATTAACAGAGAGACTGATTAGATAAGAGTGAGTTGGGGGGTCAGCCAGAGGTGGCATCATCTGAGGTGGGAGAGAGGTAGAGCTTTCAACCAAGTGAGGCCATTGTCAGGGAGTTTACCCAAAGCACTGTGCATGGTCTTCTCAATTGTGCTGCACTAATGCTACTGTACTAATGATGTCATGTGCTGTATCATTCTGGGAGCCTGTATCTATCTGCTGAGCAGCTCAGAAGGGTCCTGCTGCATGTTAGTAATGTACTAGTATCTTATGAGGGGGCTGATAACTGTTTAACCTTTGGTGTCCTTGGCTGGACACATGGCAGCTATGGTGCTGTTCAACTCTGAACAAGCTGCAGGCATACTTTGTTGTTTACTGAACTAAGCTGCTGGAATGCTACTCAGAGTTCCTGTGTTGATAAATTGTCTCCATAGAGACAATTATGCAAAGTAGCACCCATATGATGCCCTTACAGCACTGTTTGACCAGGCAGAATGATGTTGAACATAGAATAGACGTCCTTCTAACTTCCTTTCCAGAGGCTGAAACTCCAGGAGAAGAAAATAGTGTTCACAATAAAACCATTTCCCCAAACAGCTGCAGTATTGGTAGATACCAGGAACAAAACTGGAAAAAGGCACAATACAGCAAAACACTACAAACCATTTGCCATTGATTTTAAATTGTTTGTTAAACAGGCTTCTGGAATGTATAATGTCACAGGTGTTTAAGTTAAAGAAGAAACATTTACAGTCTCTCAGGTGATGTGTACCAACAGCAGCTTTTGCTTACCTAGATGGGTTTTTAAAAATCCTGCAGTTCTGTTTACTTTCTTCTGAGTTCCCCATAGGCTGTTGCACTCTGACTCAGGAACTACAATCCATTTAGCCTGTGTGACTCAAATTCCTCAATATCCTAGTGCCAGCCTGATAAGAAACTAACAGCAGAATATATGTGAAAAAGGTGATCAAATACTATGTTTTTAAAAACTGTAGAGAACTATTTCTTCAGTGCCCCAGCAGGAGGGGGAGGAGACGGGGTTGTCTGGTCTGCAGGTGGAAGGGCCAGAGGAAAGCCAATGCTGGAAAAATGACTGTAGCACTGTGGAGGGACACATGATAGTGTTCCTATCCACCTTCCTCTTCTACTTCATAGCAATAAGACAGCATGGCTATGCATGCTGCCTTAAAAATGTAGTTCATCATACCACTCTTTAAACATAAACAATCATTTTCAATATAGACAGTTAACCTAACTCACTTCACTCCTTAAATTCTGTGACCATTTTAGCTCCTACCACCCCCTCCGGTAGACTATTCCAGGCGTCCACCACCCTCTCTGTGAAAAAAATATTTTCTCATGTTTCCCTTGAGCCTTCCCCCTCTAACATCATTCTGTGCCCAGTTGACTTGGAGCATCTCATACTTTGGAAGATGCTTCCTTCCTGTACTCTGTTTATACTGGTGATGTATTTGTATGTCTCAGTCATGTCCACCCCTTTCCTACAGAGAATACATTTTTACCTCCCTTAGTATTTCCTCATAGGTCTTATCCCCCAGGCCCTGCACCATTTTAGTTGTCCTCCACTGTACCGCCTCCACCCTGTCTATGTTCTTTCTTAGATGGGGCCTCCAGAACTGGACACAGTATTCTAGGTGCAGTCCCTCATGAGTGTATTATACAGGGGCAAGATGACATCTCTCTGTATACTCCTGATACCCCTTCCTATGCATCCAAGCATCTGCATAGTCTTTCCAGCCACCTTATCACACTTCCTAGTTTCTCTTAGGTCCTACGAGATGACAACTGCTAGGTCCCTCTCCTGATTTTTGACTGTTAGTACTTCCCCACCTGGTTCAAACTTTTCCCCTGGGTTCTTGTGCCCTATCTGCATGATCCTGCACTTCTTTGCATAGAACCCCAGCTGCCATTCTTTCAGATCATTTCTCAGTTTTTTACAGTCTTTCCTCACTCATGCCTGACCATGGAGAGTTTCAGATCTGCTCTGAAAACTTACCTTTTTAATCTTGCCTTTTTTGAACCTGAATGAATGGTAGAAGCCAATTTGTTTTAATTCTTTATGAATATTTTAGCTTAGATTTTATGAATATTGTACAAGTACTCTGATCATCTGTGAATAGTGTTTTTTAAAAATAAAGCTTGATTTGATTCTTTCAACACCCCCTGGCATGTCCACCCTATTACATACCTTTCTATCATCTGCGAAGAGGCATCCAGTCCCTCACCAATGTCCCGAATAAAACATTAATGAGAACTGGCCCCAGTGGCGGAGCCAGGTTTGGGAGCATTTGGGAGCCAGGGAGGGCCATTCAGTCAATCGCGGGCTCCACAATGGGCACTAAACAGTGAATAAAGATGGTGGCGGGGCACCACTACTCACACTGGGGCAGCCAGGAGGGGCAACCACCCCCCCTCTGGCTCCACCACTGACTGGCCCCAACACTGACTCATGCAGCACCCTGCTCATCACCTCCCCTTCTCCAGTATATTCCCTGTTTACCACAGCCCTCTGACTCCTGCCACCAGCCAGTTCTCCTCCCACAGAACTATTTAGGATCCACCTCTAGGCTGCACAGTTTTTTAATCAGCTTTCTATTGGGGATGGTCTCGAAGACCTTTCTGAAGTCCAGATAGGCCACATCCACCACTCCTTCCTAGTCCACTACCTTAGTTATGCAGTCATGCTGTAGATTAGTACAATGAGTTAGTGCAAAACACAGGGCTTATCCCCAAAACAGTAAAAGTTAGAGTCAGATATATACCCCATATAAGGCAGTGTATGTGTGTGTGTGTGTGTGTGTGTGTGTGTGTGTGTGTGTGTGGCAATGCTCTGTATGTGTAGAGAGTACACTGTTATGTTATACTGCAATATACTGTAAATGCATATATGTGTATAAGTATTAATCAGTGTGTACGTATCACAACAATTAGAAAGTGTAGTTAGGTGGCTCAGCAGTTAGTATAAAAATTGCTGGTATACATTCCTCAGTTATCTAGATCAGTTTCAGCCTTATGTATGTCATTGCTGATTTAAATAAGTTATCTAGTGGCAACTCCCCACCCTCTGAAGTCCCTTGGAGCCTGAAAAGAAGAAAACAGTCCTTCTATGTCTTTTTTTAATCTGTGAAAATATGAGTAGACAGTGCACTGCTATGTTATACTGGAATATATATGTATATATGTATTAATCAGTGTGTGTGTGTGTGTTACAACAATTAGAAGGTGCAGTTAGGGGGCTCAGTGGCTAGTGCAAAAATTGCTAGTTTCCCCATTTCTCATTGCCAACAATACCAATATTTTGCAGCTGTATTGGCTCTTGCTATAGTTTGTTTTAACAGAAATGGCACTCTGAGCTGTTACATGCTTGTGCAAGTCACATGACCTGCAGCAGTCAATGAGTGATACTGAACCTTCTGGTCTCCTCATGCTGCACATCTTGCTGTCCTATTTCTTGCTCGCATAGCAGAGATGGATGTGTGTTTGCCCTGAAAGGCACAGTTATTCAGATTTTTGGGTTTCTGATCAAAAAGCACATTGAAATCAACAGAGAATCATTTATTATCATTATAGGTAGTCAGTTAACAGCAGCTATCTGTGGGTTCTGTGGAGGGTAGGCTAGTAAATGTGTGCTACTGTACTGAGCAGTCAGTGCAATTTGTGCCTGTTGCAACTACAGTCTACAGCAGGGCATGGACTTAGGTTTAACTCATCAATGGTGAGGGACAAGCCAGGAGGCATTTTTGAAGAATTATTTTGTGCAACACGAGAGGAGAGGAAGAAGCAGGGGGGAAGCAAGAGAGGAGGAGGTGCAGGCAAAGAGGCAGAAGAGAAAAATGAGGAAGAGCAAGGAAGAGAGGAGGAGCAGGAGCCGGGGGGAGACAATCTGGAGGAGCATTGGGAAGCAGAAGCATGACAAAAGAATGCATTTATTTATTTATTTAAAAGTTGGTAACTGGGAAAGGCACACAGAGCCAAGGCTCGTTTCCAGGTGCGACCCGGATGTAGAACACAATACAGGGTAACAAGACAGAATTGGTACAATACAGAAATTAATGCAGGTTAAAAAGTTGCAGAACAAAGGCAAATACACATGCAACAACAGATTCTGCTGGTGATACTCCTCCCTATATACTGCAGCATCCCACTAGCCCTCCCAGCTGCCTTGTCACACTGCCTGGCCACTCTTAGGTCATGTGATTTGACAATCCCCTAGTTTTTCTCCTGCTTAGTGGTTGTTAATAATACTACACCCATTTTGTACTCCACCCTTGTATTTATTTATTTAAAGGTTTTACCAGGAAGGCATGCTGAGCAGATAATTACTCGATTCCAGATGTGATATGGGGGCAGGGGCAGAAGGAGAACAAGCATATGATTTACAATCAGTATCCTAGAACATACATGGATTAAGAGCTGTACAATGCATATTGGGTATAGACCAATTTACCATCAACAACATGAAAATAACATGTATTAAGTGCAGTCATCAAATCATTGTACGAGGCAGGTGATAATGCAAGTGACAATGCAAAGTGGTACAGATGCACAGCAAAGTGCAGTGTGTTACATGGAGGCCTTAAAGGTAGTCAGCACCTGGAGCTGACATGGGTTCATGTGCAAATGGAGGAGAAATGGGCTTTGAGAAGAGAGTTGAGGTTCTGCCTAGGAGGGTCTGACGAATAGCCAGGGGGAGTGCATTCCAAAGTTTGGGCATGCGATGTGAGAATGTTGATTGGCCTGCCGAAGTGGCCATGAATGGGACAGACAGGATCATAGTATCTGAGTGCATATCCCATGGGGGGTAGAGTCGGAAATTACCGCGGCGAGATATGGAGGGAGGGACTGTGCCCAATATTTAGTCATGAAACCAGCACAGTGTGAGAGGCACCTGTCTTGTAGTGAGGGGAGTTCAAGGGTCCAGTATAGGACACAGTGGTGAGTGGAAGGGGGACAGTCAAGGACAAAATGGCTGAAGGAGTGGAAGAGGGGGTCCAGTCTGGTTAGGGTGGACTTTGGGGTGGCACTGTAAACTACATCACCATAGTAAAAAGTTGGGAGAATCATCTTCTGCACAATCGCCCATTCAGCAGGCAGTTTTCTCAGGTCTCTGCTTATCTTTCCATCTCCCCTGGAGTATTCACCCTATTTCAGATCTTGGTGTCATCCGCAAAGAGGCTGACCTTCCCCTCCAGTTCCTCTTCAATGTCACTTATAGCATTAAAGAGGATCGAACCCAGCACTGATGCCTGAGGCACTCCACTGATCACCCTCCCCTCCTCTAAGTGAACTCCAGTTATCACCATCCTCTTTTGCCTATCCCCTAACCAATTTCTTACCTAGTTTGCCACCTTTGTACCCACTCCCAAGCTATCCAGCTTTCTTGCTAGTCTCCTATATGAAACAGAGTTGAAAGCATTACTGAAATCAAAGCAGACTATGTCCACAGCTACATCCTGATCTAATTCCTTGTTCACCCAGTTAAAGAAATCTATCAATCTTTCAGATTCATTTGACATGAACTTCTCCCCATGAATCCATGCTCTTTTGGGTCTTGAAACCCATAACATTCAAGCTATTCCATCATCCTTTCCTTCAGCAGTGATTCTAACTGCCCTCTTCCAGTTCCTGGGATCATTCCTGTTTCAAGTGTGCTGTTAAATAGGACTGCCAAAGGTGCAGCGAGTCCCTTTCTGTACTCCCTAAATACCATTGGATGTACCCCATCTGGTCCCATTGCTTTGTTAACTTTCAGATTAGCAAGTCCCTTCAAGACTCTCCTGCAAAAAAGAACTGTAGCACATCTCCCTCTCTCTAGTGGTCATGTTAATTTTATGTGGCCCCTCCACTTTCCTTTTCTCTATGAATACAGAACAAAAGTATTTGTTCAGGAAATCTGCCTTTTCCTGGCCCCCCTCTGCACAGACTCCCCCTTAGCTTTCTAACCTTACAATTCCTCGCCTGGTCCTCCTCTTTAGTCATGGAGGGTTGCTATCAGAACTGATGTTATTAGTCAACGAGACTCTACAATGCCACAAAATAGAATCATTAATAAAATCAGTCTGTACTGCCAGCTCCTGCTATGGCTCATCAAGTTGAGCTAGACATCTGGCTCTTCTCTGGCCTGACTTGACCTTTAAAAAGCCTAGTGTGGTCTTCCATCTGTTGAACCACATGCAAGGACACAGGGGCTCGGAAACTAATTAAAAACTCTAGCAAAAGTGATACTTTTAAAAGCCACCAAGTTGTTAACATTCAGCTTCAGGTCCTGACATTCCCTTATGTACTCAAAATGGCCACACGCTGTAATGCTAACTGTATATCAAACCATTAAATAGCTGAAAATTGTATTAGCAGACGAATGGATCATGTGTCATCAAGGAATGCACTAAAATAAAGCACCATTTACAAAATCAAGGTATTGTAATACTGCAAGTTTGACAATGCAATGAACTGAACATCTGTCAAATATATTAGTATGTTTCTGAGGCAGTGTGATCTAATGGTTAGAGCTCTGATGTGGGAACTGGAAGATAACAGGTTCAATATACACCGGGACCAAATGATTACTGTGTGTCCCTGAGCAAATCACTTAATTGCCTAAAGGATGTTTTTGTGAATAATAATTAAACTGAAGCAGCAGTGCAATGAAACTGGGCAAAAAATTGTGACCCTACTTTTTTTCATTATAAAAGATTCCAGGCATCTTCCAGTTTTATTTGGTGGAAAATGCTCTAATTTCACCAACATTTGAGTATTTAATACATGCTTTAATTTACAGTAGTTGTTGTTTTATCTCATAGCAAATAATGACTGTCACATTTGGCTTAGAAATAGCATTGTAGAGTTGGTAAAGGTTAGTGTCAAGAAAAAGTGAAAACAAAAAAACTGATGGTACATTAAGCACCATAGGAGGTACCGAGAAAAGTGGAGCTGACAGGTATGCTGATATTTCTATTAGTTGTAGCTGAAACCAGCTTTTTGGAAAAACATATTTCATTGCACTGCTGCTTGAACCACTCAGTGTTCCAGTCCTCCAAGCTGTGCAATGGGGTAGCAGCAGGACCCCACTGAAAATGAGAAATTGCATCTCAGCTGGGCTACCCTAGGTAAATAAACTGTAAAGTAAAAACAGATGTTGTAATATGAAGATGCACTAAAATATGCACAACAAATACATAGAGCTCAGTTATTTAGTAAAAGGTATTCATATAATACTGCAGGTCAATTTGCAACAGATATTGGCAATATGATGAGCTGAAGATATTCTCAGTAGCTGTGGCCAAAAGTAATCTTTGCCAGCAATGCAACTATGATGTGACATAATTCCTAATTTAATTTCTGGGATAGAGGTTTCATGTTTGATCTAGTTATCAGGAATCATTCATTATACATGTCTTACGCAATACTTACTTTTATATGCTTGAAGTCTTCAGTACAATCAATGAAGACCGCATTCTTTTTTCCTTTTCTTTTTTCATTATTTTGCAAAACTTAAAAAAAATGCAAGGCCTCTGTGTAGATAAAAATACACTGTCAATGGCATGTTAACACTGCAGTACTGTCCCTGTGACAAAATACTGTTAAAAGTGTTGCATAATTCATTAAAGTCTGCTTCGCATAGTAATTCTGCATTGAGCAAACAAATCTGCTTCCGAAGCCCAATAAGCCCCCCCCACCCCGACCTTTTGCTTCAGAATGCATTTTCTAGTCCCTTGCAGTCAAATGTATTCATTAACTCCTGTTATCTATACAGCAGTGGATCATTCACAGAGATGGCTAGGCCTAGACTGACAGTGCCACATGCCTGAAAATCAGAAGCAAAAAGTAATATAAACTGCTCATCTGAGAGGGCCATGATCTAACTAAACAGCCTACTTCTGGTGTGGCATTCAACATAGAAGCACAGAAACATAGAGAATGATTGCAGAAAAAGACCACTGATCCATCTAGTCTGTCCATAAACTCTAACAAACCTGAGATCTACAGTCCATGCAGGATTTTAACCTATACTATCCACCCCATGCTCCCTGCCCTACTGCTATCACCCTGAGTAACCACTAAGCCCTTCTCTTTGCTGCAGCTGTGTTTGAAACCATTGATAATTTTGGTCCATTGCACATCAGCTGGCAGATTGTTCCACAGCTCCACCACCCTTTCTTAAAATAAAACTTTCTTACTTCTCTTCTTTTGAATCCCCCCTCTGTCAGGTTCCACTCGTGCCCCTGTATTTTGATCCACTACTTATACTAAAAAGTTCCTCGCAGTTTACTTTGTTTATTGCTTTTAGGAGCTTCAAGGTCTCTATCATATATCCTTTCTCTCCTTTGGCCTCCAGCGAGTACATGTTCAGTGCCTTGAGCCAAAATTCATATCATCGATCCTGCAGGTCCGGAGTCATTTTGGTCACCCTACATTGCACTGTCTCCAGCCTGTCCTTATCGTTCCTCAGATGTACGCTTCTAGGACTGGGCACAGTGCTGCAGGTGGGATCTCACCAGTGATGTAAAACCTCATTCCTTCTGCTGTCTACCCATTCCTATACACCCTAACATCCTGTTTGCCTTACTATGGGCCTTGTTACACTGGTTTGATTGTTTTAGGAAGTAACTGATGATGACCCCTAGATCTCTTTCCTCAGAGGTCATGCACAGCTTTACTCCCTAGTGAACATATTGAAAAGGACTTGACCCAGGACCGATCCTTGTGGCACCCCACTGGTGGCCTTCCTCTCTTCTGATTTCAGTCAATTAGCC
Organism: Neoceratodus forsteri; assembly: GCA_016271365.2. Classification (NCBI taxonomy): domain Eukaryota; kingdom Metazoa; phylum Chordata; order Ceratodontiformes; family Ceratodontidae; genus Neoceratodus; species Neoceratodus forsteri. Next base: position 36,181,692 of record CM028129.1, read on the forward strand.
ACAACCAACTGCTGTCTCCCTTCCAACCATTTTCTCACCCATCTAACTGCACCCAGATTCTCTAGCTTCTTCAGCAATCTTCTGTGAGGTCCCAAGTTGAAAGTCTTGCTGAAATCATATCAGAGTAAATCCCCAGCATGGCCCTTATTCACTACCCTTATTACAGAGTCAAAGGATACTATCAGGTTGGTCTGACAAGACCTTTTGCCATTAATTTGTGCTGTTTACTAACTTGGAGTCCACTGCTCTCCAGGTAGTTTACAAGGTCCTCAATGACTAGTGTCTACATCAATTTACTGCCAATAGAGGTAAGAAAGACAGGTCTGTAGTTACCCAGTTGAAACACAGAAACATAGAAACATAGAAACATAGACTTTTATAGCAGATAAGGACCGCTTGACCCACCTAGTCTGCCCATTTCTCTACCTAGAGGATAAGCTGCAGATCCTATTTAACCAACAGCCTATTTCTTCCTACCCCCACAAAAAGTGCCTTATGTCTGTCCCATGCATTCTTGAATTCTCCCACAGTTTTAGACCCCACAACCTCCTCAGGAAGGCTGTTCCATGCGTCCACCACCCTCTCTGTGAAAAAATACTTCCTCACATTGCCCCTGAGCCATCCCCCCTCTATCTTCAAATTGTGTCCCCTTGTTCTTGCACATCTCTTTTTCTGAAAGATGCTACCCTCTTGGACTTTGTTGGTTCCACTGAGGTACTTAAATGTTTTTATCATGTCCCCCCTCTCCCTCCTTTCCTCAAGGGTATGCATATTAAGCTCTTTAGCCTCTCCTTGTAGGCTTCTCTTGTAGACCCTGCACCATTTTAGTTGCTCCTCCTCTGAACTGCCTCCATCCTGTCTATGTCCTTGCGAGACGGATTCCAGAACTGGACGCAGTACTCCAGATGGGGTCTCACCAACTGTCTGTAAAGGGGATAACAACTTTCTGTTTTCTGCTGGTGATGCCTCTCCTATACATCCCAGTATCCCCCCAGCCCTCACTACCACTTTCTCACATTGCCTGCCAACCTTAAGGTCATCTGATATGATTATCCCCAGGTCCCTTTCCATTTTTGTTGTTGTTACTACCTCCCCCCCCATTGTATAATCTTCCCCTTGGTTTTTGTTTCCTGGCATTATTTTGCACTTTTGCATTGAATCCAAGCTACCATACTTGACCATTCCTCCAACCTTGCCAAGTCCCTTCTCATCCTTTCCACACCTCCTTGTGTATCAACCCTGTTGCAGATCTTTGTGTCATCTGCAAAGAGGCATACTTTTCTTTCCAGTCCCTCTGCAATGTGACTTATAAAGACATTAAAAAGGACTGGACCCAGTACTGAACCCTGCGTTACCCCACTAGTAACCCGTCTTTCTTCAGGGTGGACTCCATTTACAATTAGCTTCTGTGTCCTGTTGTTCAGTCAATGTTTTACCCAGGCTACCACCCTGAGACGCACTCCAAGGCTGGTTAATTTGACTACTAATCTTTTGTGTGGGTCTGTGTCAAATGCCTTGCTAAAGTCTAGGTAGACCATGTCCACAGCCCCTCCCTGGTCTACTACTTTTTTCACCCAGTCAAAGAAATCAATTAGATTCCTCTGACATGACCTTGAAGTTGCTCCTTGCTCCCCCCCCCATGGAGTGGGACTACATCTACTACCCTCTAGTCTTTTGGAATCACCTCTGTCTGAACTGAGCTATTGAACAGCACCACCAGGGGTTCAGTTAGTTCCATTGCCAATTCCTGGAGCACTCTTAGATACATCCTTTTGGCCTCGGGGCCTTAACTATCTTAAGGCCTCCTAGCCTTCTCCAAACACTTTCACTGGTAAATAATTGCTACCTCATCTCAGGGATCCCCCTTAATGCTGCCTTAATGTCATGCTCTGCCAGAAGCCCTCTGTCTTCCCTTGTGAATACAGAGTAAAATTAGTCATTCAGTTTGGTTGCTTTCTGCCCATCTCCCTCAGTTACTCTTCCTCCCACTGTTAGCCTAACAATTTGACCTCCCCTTCTTACTTTTGTCCCCAAATATAGGTAAAGAATTGCTTTTCCACACCCTTGATCCCCTCTGTAATATGCAGCTTTGTGTTTCGTGTATACCTTTGCTGCTGTGACCACCCTTTGGGTTTCCCTTGTTCTCCTTTGGGACTCTCCCCCTTCTTCCTTCCCTTGTTTTTCCCTGTAGCTGGTGAAGGCCTTCTTTTTGGCTCTCACTGCTTTCCTGACCTTTCCAAAGAAACATATTAGTCTCTTGTACCTTTTGCTTGTGACCGCTGTTTTCACATAAGACTTGTTGCTTCAAGAATGGTCCCCTTGATTGCCCTCCATCTTTTCTCCACACCCCTGATGCAGTCCACTCAAATTAACTTGCCCCAGACCAGCTGCCTCATCTGGTTATAGTCTACCCTGCTGAAATCAAGGACTTCAGACTTTGATGAGAGCTTACTTGGCCAGGTCAACCCATACAGATTTATAGTCGCTCGAGCCTAGTGTCACTCCTCCTACCACTTCCGAGTTGGGGAGCACCACATTGAAAATGGCAGTCTGCCTAATGGGTTCCTTAGCCAGCTGCACCAGCAGACAGTCCTGTAATGTATCCAGTGGAGCCTGACATCTGGACGTCCTGGCCAGTGAAATGACACAGTCAGTACCTGGCATGTTTAGATCTCTCAACACCATCACCTTCCCCTTTGCACCCCCTTTTCTAGTCCTGCCCCTAGCTCTGTATGTCTCTTCCCCCCTTTTGTGGAGGTCTATAGATCACTCCATCCATAGTTTCTTGCCTGAGGATGCTATGAACTGAACCCACACTGATTCTGTTTCTCCATTACCTCCCCTGATGTTTCCATCATCCACTGCCTCTATGCTCTCTCAGATGTATAGCCTGGAACTATCAGGTCCCATTTGTATTTTCTGTTGCCCAAGCTTCTGTGATGGCTACTAGGTCCATCTCAGTGTTTTCCATCATTGCCTGGAGCTCACTTATTTTTTATCCCAGACTCCTTGCATTAAAGCAGAACCCTTTCCATCTTTCTCCTGATCCCCTCTTGCTTTTTCCTATTCTGCCTCCCCTATTCTTCCCTAGTCTCCTTAATGTATTATTTTTCATGCTGAATGTAGACTGTGTTAGCCCTCCCTAATTGGCTTCATCCTCTAACCTAATCTGAACTTCAACCTTACTGTTATCCACCTTGCTGCTACTAGTCCCCTGTTTGAGGGAACCCTAGCTAGGTCCCCCACCCGCTTGCCTTTCTCAGTGGTTTCCCTAGCCACCATATCTCCTGCTGTCACTTTGACTGCCCAATGTAAACATCAAACATCTGCTCCAGATCCCTGGCCCCCCCTGTCTTGTCAGGTAAAGGACATCACCATTGAAGAACCTTCTGTCTCAGAAGCACCCCCCCAGTCCCCCCAGAAGGGGTACCTCTCCTCCTGAAACCATCCCTTTAACTATTCATTAAACTTCCTCAGCCTCTGCCTTCCTTACTGTATTGTACCCATTCCCTTTTTTCCCCACAGAGAGGACCTTCGAAAAAGCCAGGGATTAACATTGGCCATTGGCATTGAACATTGTCAGTGTGATCACAGGAAGTAGCACTTTATGCAATCAGTTACTTAAAGTGTAATGTTCAAATGCTCTAGATTATTTTTCCAATTAAAAACATGGCTACAGGAGATAACAGAAAAATTTCTAGACCAGAACTTAAACTATCAATGGTCAAACTTCAGCTCTGCAACTTCAAATTCCCTGCTGCCATGACCGTGAACCATAGATGAATAAACCATGATTGGCCAAGATTTTGCCTGCCTCACTGTCATCAGAGCAAGGTTTTGAAGGCAGAGTTGTCAGGAATTATCCTAGCTATAGTGCAAACTGATTTATTAGTCCATAATTCCAGCACCTTTTAATTATGTCAGCAGTTCAAAGATTAATCAAAGTGCAAACAGGTCCAGGACAGCTAAACACAGTTTACCTTACCTTCAGGAATAATCTCTGTCCTCTTCAATGAAAAAAGTGGATGTAGATATTTGGTGCTCTAGTACTCATGTCAATGTGCTCATCTATCAGGCAGGTTATTAAATAAGGTGTCAGTGTGGCACAGATGATAACACATTCACCTCTAGGATGGAAAGTTGTGGGTCCTAGTCTGACAACAGAATTTGGTTCATACCATAAATGCTAGCATCAAAGTGCAGTGCCCTGGGGATGCTGTACTGTCAGGGTGTGCCATCTTTTTTGATGAGACATTAAACAGAGGTAGTGATGTTGTGAAATTAAATTTCATCAGGTGAAATTCCAGTGAAACTGGTAGTTTCACCATGCAAATATTGGTCCCTTCTGCAAAACATTTCGTGGGGTGTGAGGTTGTGAAATTTCACCCATGAAATGCAAACTTTCACCTGAAAATAGTGAAATTTTACTCATAGGTGGTGAAATTCACTGTTCGTGGGTGAAGTTTCACATTCCGCAGGCAATATTTCGCACTTCGTAGGTGAAATTCTGCATTTTGTTTCTGAAAAATTTTTGTGAAATGCCCAAATTATACAAAATATTTCATGTAACGAAATTTGGCAATTTCGTACATCTGTAAACACAGGTCCTGTCTACCGTTTTCTTGTGGTTGTACAGGTGGGTGTTAAAGATTTGTTCAGAACGGGCTGCTTCATTCCATGAGAGTCATTCAGTATCAGTACACAAGTCCAAACAAAATTATGAGGCACTACTCCACCATTCAGAGAAAAAAAAAACACAGGCTGGTCAGGATTAAAGTCAACTTAGTTTATTTAGATGCAAGGCAGTGCAATCAACAGTCAAGACTGGAAAAGATGCCCAGCATTTTGGGACGATAGAACTTTGTCAAGGTGCCTGATCTCTGGTGGTTGTTCTCCTTATATGCAAACACATTTAAAGGGACAATAACCCAAAAGCCTGTTACTACTGTGCTTCAGCATGGTGTGGTGCTCCATCTGAGGCACTTGAATAAGTACAGAAACATGCAGCAGAGTGCAGTTTCCTCAAGGAGGGAAGTAGGGACACATAGAAGGTCTTGAATTAATGCGGTGGTTACTTTAATAGCGGGAAGATGCTGCCAAATGTGATTTGTTAAGCAGTCAGAAGACTTCAAAATAGTAAAGTCTAAGAATAAGCAAATGTTTTTATGAATACAAGTTTTGCTCATGGTTGAAATTTGCACAGACCAGTCTTGACCTTCAAGATGGCTTTTACCCACTACTAAAGTAATAACTGCATTAATGTGAAACCTTTTACTGTATGTGACCATACTTCCCCTTTTTGAGGAGACTGCATTCTGGTGTGTGTTTCTGTACATATTTAAAGGGACAATGAATATGTGAAACCACTCATAAAACATGGACTTTAAAAAGACTTTATTAAAGCTGAACAAAGACGTTTTCTTGCACATAAATACTGTACACCAAACTTGGTGATATTCATTTCTGTAATGCAAATACTTATGTTTAAAAAGATATATGCACTGGGCATCTTTTCCAGCCTGGATTGCTGACTGTATTGCCTTGCACCTGAATAAACTGAATTCGCTTTCATCCTGACCAGCCTGTGACTTTTAATTCTGAACATTGGAGTAGTGCCTTATTTTTTTGTTTGGATGTTAAACGATCCCATGGAATGTCTCAAAAAGGGTAAAGGAATTTTCCCAAAGTCCTGGCCAAATTTCCCTCATTCACTCAATGATACCATGAACAGCTTAATGTGGTTCAATTTCAGCTGTTTTGCATCTGTATCCCCCCCTTCCCTGCAGGACAAGAAGGAAGATAGGCAGTACAGATATTGTCTAGCACTTGTTTCCTACTCAATAAAAATGAAATAAATATATAAACAAAAAATCTCCACTTTATCTGCTGTGTCATCCATATTTGTAACACTGATTTGTGGGACACATAGTACCCAGGGTATGTGCATTCTCTGCTCAATACTAGGGGTGGGTGGACCAGTCCGAGGCAAATCAGAACCCCCTCAGATCTCTAAACATCCATCGGACTTGAGTAAATCAGAACTCTGCCAGAAGTGTACCTGGTCTGTTTCACAGTGGTTTTGTAAAAAAAAAAATAAATAAATAAATAAAGGTTTTATTATTTCTTTAAAAAATCCTCTCATTCTTTTGCCTCTACCAAGCACCCCCCTGGATTCCATAAGCAAAAAGGATTTTTCATTAAAATATGTAATTTAATTTTTTGTCCCACGTGCCACTTAGGATGCACACAATCTCATCCAGTGATTCAAAAGTGCATGCTTAAAGCATTGTTGTAAGCAGGAGAGAGCACGTGAGAGACCTTGTTCAAAAGCGGGAGACTGCAACAGCATGGCAGCCATCTCGAATTCTGTTCTGGCCATATTTTAAATAAGCATTGTGAGGTAGTGTGGTGGCAGTGGCAGTGAATGGACAAAAGTGGCAGGCATCAGCCCGTGTGTGACTAGGTGGTAATACCAGCGGTGACTCGGAATCAGTGATGGGCATCATCCAATGTGTGGCTGGGTGGGGAGGTATCACTATCAGCAGATAGTAGGGAGAGGGAAATATGTTTATTTTTGTACGGGGTTGGTGTAAATCAGCAGATGGGAGCAAGTATTCATTTATTTCTGGGACTGTGTGGATGGGAATCAAAAGATTGGAGTGGGGATTAATTTATCTCAGGGACAAGGTGGGTATGACTCAGCAGATTGGAGGAACATTTCTTCTGGGACTGGGTGGGTGGGAATCAACAGATGAGTGGAGGGACTAGTGTGTTTTCTTTCTGGGACAAGCTAGACTTTGGCATATGGGGGTATTCATTCTGGAATAGAATGGGTATCACAGATAGGAGGAAAGGGAACTGGCATTTATATTGGAAAAGGGTGGGAATCACCAGATGAAGGAGAATAGGGTATACAACATAGGGGCAGGGTTTTCATTCTGGGACAAGGTGGTACAGTATTCATTCGGGGGCATAGTTGATATCCACAGATGGGAGGAGAGGGTTATGGGTATTCATTGGAACAGGATGGGTAGCAGCAGATGAAGAGAGCAGAGGTGTGCATACTGGTGCACAGTGGTTGATGAAAGATGGAGGGGCAGTGGTGTACGTATTGGGACAGTGTTGGTGTTAGAAGATAGGAAGGGAATCCAGTGTTCTGCAATATTGGGGAGGGTTGTCAACAGATGGTACAGCATGGGGATATGCATAATTACTGGGTCAGAATGAGGGAACAATACCATGCCGCAGTACACACAGGGGATAAGGAACACAAGTGAATAATCTGTAGCCAGCAGGTGAGCACAGAATGGAGTTAGAACCCTGGCTGACATGTTCAGGTAAAAACAATATTTATTTTCTATTTTTGGTGCATTTATGATTGTCTTTAGGCATTACCATTCACTTTCATAAGGTTCTGATTTGAATCAGAACCACTCAGAACTAATCAGGACTCTGACACAGATCCTGGTCCTGATAATAAAATCTAGGACCTTTTTGGGTCTGCCCATCCCTACTCAATACCCTCAGTAGGAAAAGTATGTTCTTGGGGCTGCTTACACCAGTGATTATAGAACAGGAGGCCATCGGGGTTGACTGTCCTCATCTCTGTATCTTGTACACCACATTGGGTCCCTGTAATCCCCCCCATATAATACAGTGTCCTCCTTTCCTTTAGCTGAGAGAGGCAAGGACACCTATTACTACTGTATAACCTCATATACTCCATTGCATACTTTGCTAGCCCTCTGGTACAAGATAGAGTAGCTTTGGACATTTCCTGGAGCACATCACTTCTATGATTCAACTTCAATTCCATTTGCCCAGAGCATAACCTACAGGATGTCAATTACAGCATCTCTCTCTCTCTTAAGGCAACTTAAATGCTTTTCTCTGTGTTATTGGGTTAGGGCAGTAAACTACCATTTTTTGGTAAATTGAACTACGGCAGATGGAAATTTGCAACCAAGAGCTACGCACCACAAGATGCCTATGGAGATCCTTACCAGTGGACATAAATTTACATTCCATATCCACAAGTCAAGGTCACAGTTCAGCTTCCCACTGCCAGCTGTTTCTATATGTTGATAATTCAGGTAAAAAGAAAAAGCCTATTATGAAAAAAAATATATTAAACAGGCAAATCTCTCCTTCCCATTCCCATTCCAAGAAGAAGCTGTGGCATAAATAATCCAGAAATGTTTTATTGCCATTAGTGAAAACTCAGTAATAAGTGGAGCAAAAACAGAAAAATATTATCATTAAATAAGCAGATTAAATTGATTTAAAGGGATCTTCAAAACTACAAATACAGTAACATTTGAAGTAAATACAGAAGATGAATTGTGGAAGGATTGGAGACTAGACGAAAAGTCAGAGATATGCAATTTTGAAAATCTCTTTTGATATTCTTGAGCAGGAAACATTATTTTTCCAATACACAAAAAGGGCTAATTAAATGACCCACAAATGTATTATCTGGTAAGCCTGAGTGATGCTATTAAGAAGATATTTGTCAGGATCATCCTTGAAAGATTAGAAGCCTGGATAGCTGACAAGTTTCAGATGAGACCCAGAATGGATTCTGAAAAAAATCATTCAATAGTGCAATATTGTCTAGTTTTGTTTCACTTAAACAATAAGTGTGATACCATTAAGAAATGGAAGTTATATATCAGGTTATATGATTTTTTTTTTAAATAATACTACCAATAATGCCACTTACAGCAAAAGTCATCGATCTTACAAAGATATTCCTAAGCAGAATTTCATCAAATATTTAAGTATGATGCTGACAAAAAAAATATTTAAATACCATTAAATTGAATGTTCAGTCAGTTAAAAATAAGATCATGACAATTGTGAATAAATGGAAGAACCTATCGCTCTCTTTGTGGGGTAGTATAGAAACTTTTAAAATTACGGTTCTTCTACATTAAATGTTCCTCTACCAGTCAAATTTGGCATGTATTATGGCAGAGCTTCTAAACAGTTTCTGTAGTATTTTTCCAAATTTGTAGAGGGGTGTCCCTGTGCATATCATATAATATATTAATCATGCCAAGGGATAAGGGAGGTATGGGTTGCCTGGACCCAAATGTATATTACTAGGCAGTCAGAAGAGTACATTATTGGAAATTCTTGTATAATATTTCCAAAAAACAATATGATAGTTTGCAGTTATGAAATACATCTTTGCAGAAACAAACAGGTTACATTCTTACAAGCTCTGTACTTTCATCCAGAAAAAAATTACAAGAAGTAATGTAGTGGTCATTAAAGAGTTACCTTAGATACTGGTTAAATTAAAAGCACAACTTTATTAGATCCATTTTACATGCTTATACCAGTTGGACTGGATACAGTAAAATATAACAAATACATGCATTTACAAAGAGTTAACATACTTGACAAAGCAGGGGGTTTCTTTTGGTGAGATATTATAACTTAGGAGGGTTTGTTAACATTGTATCAAATAAAAATCAAATATGGAATCCAAAATATCCTCTGGCTAGAATATGCCCAAATCAGCAAACGTGCAGCATATGGATTTGCTTAAGAAACTGGCTATTAACAATATAGAATGGTTGGATAAATGCAATACTGTATAAATTATCTATATATTGGAATTTCCATTGTGAAACTGTAAGTGTGGAGACAGGATAAAAAGAGTATGTGGGGGCAAGAGGGCTTGCTTAAAAGAGTTATTGAGGAAGGTGGGAGTTAACAGGGTGAGGGGTCTTGCTCAAAATACTTGTTGAGGAGGGCAGAATGTGGAGATCTGTGAGATATTCTTTTTAGGTAACAGGTGGGTGGCCTGCTAGCAACTGTTCAGTTTGGGTTGGAGGGAGGGGACATAGGAATCTAGGGATAGGTGAAACTCCCTATATTGGGTAAGGGAATAAAAGGAATTCAAAGGGCTTAAATTACAGATACAGCAGGAAGTATAGGATGATGGTAGTACTGCAGTGTGGAGGTCATGGGGTGGCAGTCTTTAGGGATACCTTCTAGAGGCTACATTACTGCCCCATCTGCTTGCCCCTCTCTGGGCTGAGGAGGTTGTCAGACTCAAGGCTGAGTTAGCTTAGGTTCACAGGAACTACTTCCTCACCCAGGGACCACCTAGTCTGCCACCGCTACCTCAAAGGACGCCAAGTAGGAGGAGCAGCTGGACAATGGTGTTCTTGAGGAGGGTAAGGGTGGTAGAGTGCAGGCATATCACCCATCTGGTACCACTGTGAAACTCCTATGCTGCACTGGCTTGGCAGGAATGTCCCAAAGATGCAACAGAAGTAGTGACCGTGGTGGATGGGGGGTCCTCCATAGCGGAGACCCCAAGGGAGTGGCAGAGGACCCCAGAGGAGGAAGAAGCAAATCCTGGTGCTGGACTCCATAGTAAGGAGGATACAGTTGGGGGGCAGGTAGGGATGAGGGGAGGGAGTTTAAGTGCCTTCCCAGTGCCACAGCTTGAAAGGATGGAAAGAGGATCCAAGGGATCACTGGGGCAGCAGGAAGGGAGGGAGAACTGGACATAATTTTCCATCTGGGGACTAATGACCTGGCTAGGGATGAGCCAGAAATAGTTCAAAAGGAGTTCAGTGAACTGAGGAGGGATCTTAGGCAGGTAGCATGATCTGTGACCTTCTCAGAGGTGCTACCTGTCTATGAAATGGGAGGACAGAATTCTCCACACCAGTAACTTCATTGCATGGTTGAAGGAATGGTGCATAGAGAAGGGATTCAGATTCATTGGGGACTGGGGTCCCACTTGGAAGGATAAAGACCAGTACAGGGGCGACGGCCCGTAGCCATCCAGGAGGGGAACTGTGATCCTCAGTGAAGGTTTTAAATGATATATTGCTGAGCAGTTAAACTAGCCAAGGGGGAGGCAGAATGAGGCAGAGAGACATAAACTGTCCCCTCTATAGGCTTACAAGGTCAGTAGTGGGAATCTGGAGGAAGAGAAATCCCAAAAGTAACCAATTAACATAAGACTCCAGGGGGTAGAAGGAAGGGGAGATAGCAAGAAGAATAGGGGAGAAAACAAGGGAGGGCAAATGGGTAAAATGAGAGATGGTGGCAGTACAATCTGGAGAGCCATGCAAGCAAATGCTCAAAGTCTGGGCAATAAGATTACAGACCAAGAGGCCACCATGGCTGAAGCGGACCTTGTCATAGTCACAATTACTGAGTCCTGGTGCAACGAAAACCATGACTGGGATGTAGCCATACCAGGTTATGCTCTATTCAGAAGGGACAGGGTAAGTAAAAAGGAGGGAGGAGTGACTCTTTAAATGAGGGAAAACATAAAAGCTATGGAAATACAGGGGAAGCAGGGAGGAGCAGCGGTACTGTCGGTCACTCTGGAGACATGGAAGGTGGCAACTATCCACACAGGAGTGATCTAAAGACTTCCAGCATGAGTGGGAGAAGTGGAAAAGGATATGCTGGAAGCAATTCAAAGGATGACAAGCAAGGGGGAGGTATTGCTCAACTCAAATCAACTTTATTATTTTTGGCGCCTTTCAGAGCCAAGGTGCTGTACATAAAAACTTATACATAATATAAATTAAAACAACTTTAAAATATGTCAACCATAATTAAATAAAAGCTAAACTAAATAAATATGTTTTTAAACCAATTTTAAAACTATCGACGGTTGGGCATTTTCTCTACCAACGAAGTAGAGAATTCCACAAGGTTGGTGCTAAAAAGACAAAAGCACATGAACCTGATGTCTTCAGTAGAACCCTGGGAGTCTCTAGCAATCCCTCATTGGCGGAACGGAGAGGACGGAGGGGGCAATAGGGAATCAGGAGATCTTTCAGGTAACTGGGTCCCTGGTCATGTAGGGCTTTAAAGGTTAGTAAACCAACCTTAAAGGTGATCCGCCACCTAACAGGCAGCCAGTGCAGTTCACGGAGCACGGGTGTAATATGACTAGTTCTAGACGTCCCAGTCAAAAGCCTGGCCGCCACGTTCTACACCAGCTGCAGGCGGTGGATATCAACCCCAGGTAGCCCTAGGTAAATAGAATTGCAGTAATCAAGATGGGTAGTGACAAAGGCATGGACCAATGTTGGAAGATCACCCGACGGAACCAGGTGTTTCACCCGGGCGATATTCCTCAGATGGTAAAAAGAGGATTTGACGACAGCTGATACCTGAGATTTTAAGGTCAGTCCGTCATCAAAAATAACACCCAGATTACGCACTTGATCAGAGGTAGGGAGCGGCATACCACCAAGTAACAAACCTGAGGGTTGACCAGCTCCCAAACCCGCCCTCGGATGACCTGGGTCCACTACCACTACCTCAGTCTTATCCGGATTCAGTCTCAGCCAGCTAGAACTCATCCAAAGTCTGAGCTCAGCAAGGTAGTTGTTTAGCATGGAGAATGCATCATCCTGGCCGGGGAGAAAAGACAGATACAGCTGGGTATCATCTGCATAGCAGTGAAAACCCAGACTGTGTCACCTGATGATTTCTCCCAATGGCAGCATATACACTGCAAACAACATGGGAGCTAAAATGGAGCCCTGCGGTACCCCACAAGGCAGGGAATGAGCTCCAGAGGAATAAATTCCGGTGGCAACTCTCTGACACCTGTCTGTGAGGTAAGAATGAAACCATTTGAGGACTGTACCAGACAGCCGACAATAATCCCGCAGGCGTTCCAGCAGCACACCATAGTCTACAGTGTCAAATGCAGCAGAGAGATTGAGAAGGACCAGAATGGTACATGCCCTTCAATCTCTAGCCATTAGGAGATCACTCAATACCTGGTCAAGGGCAGTATCCGTGCTGTGCTTCTTCCTAAAACCGGACTGGAGAGTATCATAGACATTGTGAGTCATAAGATAATCATCCAGTTGCAACGCAACCGCCTTTTCAATAACCTTACCAACAAATGGCAGGTTAGAGATAGGCTGGTAGTTATCTAGACAATCTGGATCCAAGGGTTTTTTTTTAAGAAGTGGTCGAACGACCGCCTCCTTGAGGGTGTCGGGAAAGACCCCCCTCTCCAAGGACTTCCAGACAACGTCTGCAAGGATTGGGCAGATAACTTCTACACATCCTACTATGAGGGGTGTAGGGCCCGGATCCAAACTACAATTAGTTGGTCGCAATATCTGGACGATCTTTACAATTTCATTGAACTCCAGCTAGCGAAAGTCTGACCAGACAGACCGAGTACATGCCACTTCCCTTTGATCACCGCAATCCCCCACAGGAGAGGTCAGACTGATGTTAGACCTGATGCTGGCAACCTTATCTGCAAAAAACTGAGCAAACTCCTTGCATCTTATCTAAGAAAAAGATTCTCTGGGCTGGAGACAGATTGGATTGCACAATCTGTCCACAGTCCAGAAAAGCTGAGCCGGTCGGTTCTGTGCAGCAGAAATCTCCCTGGACAGGAATTCTGCCTTCTTACGAGTGATTTCTGATTGATAGCCATCATAATGTGCCATCAACCTAAGCCTGTCAACATCATTGCCGGACTTCTGCCAAGCTCTCTCCAACCTTCGGCCAATCCACCTTAACTCCTTCAAGGAGCCATCAAACCAAGGGCTCCTTGGACGGAGGGCCAGAGGCCAAACACAAACAAGAGCAATTTGGTCCAGAGCATCTCCCACAGCCTTAGTATAGGCTAGTACGAGATCATCTGGACTCATGCATTCACCCGACAAACCCGATAGATCCAGTACTGCCATTAGGTCACTGGGGTGAATACCCCTTAAAGTGCGGTACCAAACCATCTCCATAGGGGCAGACCTATTGGGGGACCCTGAAGCTGAACCTTATGGTGTGATGGTCAGACCAGCTGACTGGTTCCACCCCCAGATCAGCGATCTTCATACCCAAAAGAAAGATCAGATCCAATGAATGACCCCATACATGGGTCGAGGAGGTAATCACCTGTGTTAGGCCCAGCATTGTCATCAGCTGGAGGAGATTTTGACCAATATGAGAGTTCATCATTGACCCAGGCATTGAAGTCTCCCAGAACTATCAGTCTGGGGAACCTCAAAACCAAGTCGATGATGAAGTCTGCTATCTCCTACAGGAATTCTCCGCCGTCACCTGGTGGATGGTAAACGAGGAGGATCCCACAACCTACATCCTCCTCCAGGATATATTCAAAGGATCTGGTAGTTCCTAATGGCACATCCACAAGGCCCAGCTCAGTCTTAAACATAATGGCCACACCCCTTCCCCTACGATCCAACCTTGGATGGTGTATCACCGAGAACCCAGCTGGAACTGCCAAGGCCAATATAGGGCCTGGATTTTCATCCAGCCAGGTCTCAGTGATGCAAGCCTGATCAGTTGATCCAACAAGATCAGCTATAATAGCTGTCTTGTTTTTTATAGATCTGGCATTGCACAACACCGCCAAGGTAGGATGAGTTGTCGAGGAAGACCTCGGCGCCTGTCCATTAACATCGGAACCCTTGGGTGTGGGGAAAAGACAGGAATAACCCCTATCCTGACCCCATTTCACCCCAGGGCATCTCCTGAACCCCAAAATCCCAATCCGCCCACCCCTTTCCTGTCCCCCAACAGGCCCAGCTTTCCACCTTCGCCTACTCTTCCTGAGAATGCCCAGAGCATGACACCTAAAATAGGTGTCAGATGACAATGGGGGGCATTCAAAGGGGATGCTGGTGGGGGACTTCAGTCTATTAGACATGGATCAGAGTCTCCCAGCTGCAGCAACAGTTAGAAGTAGGGACATCCTGGACTCCCTGCAGGGGTCGCTCTTTATGTAACTATTTAAGGAACCCAATCATGGGGGAGCAATTCTGGACCTGGTACTGACAAAAGGGGACAGTTTTGCTGACATCACAGTGGGTAGCCACCTGGGGACCAGTGATTATCATATGGTTGGGTTCAATATATGAACTGAGCAAGAATCAAACCACTCTAAAACGAGGGTCCTGGACTTCAGGAGGGTTGGTTTTAAGGAAATGGGGAATGCCTTAGGGACACCCAAGAAGAAAGAGGGAAACTGGGTGGAGTTGAGGAACTGTGGGCAAAAATAAAGGAAGGCATTGAGAAGGCAACAAACCTATGTATCAGGCAGGTTAACAAGGGCAAGAGAGAAACAGAGACCACTATGGTCCTCTAAAGAGGTAGCGGAGAAAGTAAGGGGGCAAAAGCTAGCATTTAGAAGATACAAGATGACACAGAAGGAGAAAGATAGGGAGAGATATCAGGAGAAACAAAGGGAGGCAGGGAAAGGTAGTTAGGAGTGCAAAGGTGCAAACAGGAGAATATTACCAAGTCAGCAAAATGGGATAACACATTCTTATATATAAGAATATAAGCAAAAAGAGGAAGACCAGAGGAGGGATAGTAAGGCTAAAAAGTGAAGAAAGTGTTGGTGTGGAAGAGGACCAAAAAAGGCAGATATATTGAACAAATACTTTTGTTCGGTATTTACGGAGGAAGAGGTAGGTGACAGGCCAAAGATAAGGGACAAGGGCATTATAGGAATGGAGGTGTACACCAGTCCATTTTATAGAGGAGAGAGTCCTTAAGAAACTAGCACAACTAAAAGTGGACAAGGCAATGGGCCTGACAAGGTACAACCTAGGATACTGAGGGAGCTCAAGGAGGTGCTGGCTGTACCTCTGACAGCCCTTTTTAACCTATCACTAGATACTGGGGAAGTTCCTGGGGACTGGAGGAGGGCAGATGTGGTCCCACTTCACAAAAGTGGTACAAGAGAAGGCAGGAAATTACGGACCTATCAGCTTGACTTTGGTGGTAGGTAAAGTAATGGAAATACTACTGAAGGAAAGGATTGGGGGATATCTAGTGACCAGTGGATTACAGGATCCGAGGCAGCATGGTTTCACAGGGGGAGATCTTGCCAGACAAACCTGATCGAGTTCTTTGACTGGGTGACCAGGGAAGTGAATCAGGGCAGAGTAGTGGATGTGGCCTACCTGGATTTCAGTAAAATCTTCAACACTGTTCCACACATAAGATTGGTGAGCAGGCTGGGCAGCCTATGAGTGAGTCCAAAAGTAATAAAATGGGAAAAAGTTGGCTAAGCAACAGTACTCAGAGGCTGATTGTAAATGATGTTCACTCTGAAGAAGGCAAAGTGACCAGTGGGGTGCTGCAGGGGTCAGTACTAGACCCAGTCCTATTCAATGTCTTTATTAGTGACATTGTAGGAGGGTAGAAGGGAGAGTATGGCTGTTAATGGATGAAACAAAAATCTGCAACAGAGTGGACACACCGGGGGGAGGGGGAATGAGGGATTATCTGAAAAAGTTGGAAGACTGGTCAAGAGTTTGGCAAATGGGTTTCAATGCAAAAAAGTGCAAAATCATGCACTTAGGGTACAGAAACCTGGGAGCAATAATACAAATTGGGTGGGGAGGCATTGGCAACCACAAAATAATAATAATAAGCTTTATTTGTGAAGCACAATTCTAAAAACCAAAGCACCGTACATTATTAAAAATAAAAGTATTGGCGCCGGCCCGCCGGCACAGCGGTTGGATTTCCACTTGTGGCACCAGCGACCCAGGTTCAGGAACAGACTCGGGTTGCTGTAGGGCCAGCTGGAGGAGAAGGAAATGAGCATCCAAAGATGGCTCGCCTTCTCCAAGGGAGGGTGGATACGCGGCTCGGTGCCTGCTGATTCCTGGCAGAGGCTGGGAGTACGGTAGGACGTCGACCCCAGTACACTAGGGGGAGTGATGGACTTCGGCGTATGCCTTGATGTCAATGGCACGTTGCTTCTCAGGGGAGCAAAGTGGCAAAATGGTGCTAGGCTGATCGGGTGATGGCCCTCCAGAACCCTCACCACTGGGCTCCCGGACCTCCATATGCCGTCTCAGCAACACCCCTGGATCATTGGTTGACCACCAGGGCCATTCTCCTACAGAGATAAGAGACCCGCCTGGTGAAGGGATACACCAGGGCTACCTGGGGCTGGCTGCGATATGGGGTGCTAGGGGTCGGAGAGTAGCTGCGGTTGGGAGTTCGTGTGGGGTCCCTAAGGAGAGACCGGCCAGGTGCAGGGGAGGAGTATAAAAAAATAAAAGTATTAAAACAACAAATCAGTAACAAAACAGGAAAGGGACCTAAGGATAATCATTTCTGATTGCCTGAAAGTAACAAAGCAGTGTAATAGGGCAGTGGGGAACGCTGGCAGGATGACTGGGTGCATGGGGGGCTATCACCAGCAGAAAGAGGGATATAATGTTACCCCTGTATAGATCTATGGTGAGACCTCACCTCGAGTACTGTGTCCAGTTCTGGAGGCCTCCTCTCCAGAAGCACATAGATAGGGTGGAGGCAGTAGAAGAGGGTGATCAAAATGGTGCAGGGCCTCATTAAAAGCCCTACAAGAAAAGACTTATGGAGTTAAATGTGTACTCTATAGAGGAAAGAAGGGAAAAGGGGGCATAATAGAAACATTCAAATACCTCACAGGTACTGTATTAATAACTCCCACCCCTGCTGTTGCGAGTGGATATTACTTGGTGATTTCAACATGAATTGGTAGTCCAGTCAATGCAGTGTTGCCAAAAAAGCCCTGGCAGGGCTCAGAATGCATCAGGTCATCAGGGATACCACCAATATGAACTACAAAACTGGCTATGAATCCACTCTTCACTAACCTTGCCCGAGTGGTTGATGCTGGGGTTCTTCCTGACTCCATTAGTGACCACTGCACTGTTTTCTGTAATTGTTTAGCCAAAGGCCAAAAGAAGGAGTTCAGGTTCATCCTTTATAGACAACTTAAAAAACGTAACCTCAATGACTTCGCTAAAGCCATCCTGGCTGCAGACTGGTCCTTCACTAACCACATCCTAGACGCAGACATAGCCTTTGAATTCTTTAGCAAGAACTTTCTATCCATCTGTGACTCCTTACTCCACTCAAAAACCTCAGGGCAAAAGGCTACACTAACTATTGGAACACTTCTGACCTACTAAATCTCAGGTGGAAAAGAGACAAAGCATGCACCAAATACTGTATAGAAAATCTAGACTTTCCAATCTTCTACAGAAATACAAAGCCCTATGAAATAAGTGCAAATCTGAGGTCAGAGCTGTAATAACAAACTTCCTCAAGGACAAACAACTGCATGCTAGGGGCAACTGTAAACACACCTGGAGAACACTCAACAACCTACAAGGCAGAGGTCACACAGCCGAACAAATATCTCTCAACAATGATGGAAGCCTGATAAGTGAACCAAGCAAGAAAACCAATCTCTTCAACACTTACTTCAGTGACCTCGACATATACAAACCAAATAATATCCAACTTGTCAACACTAGCCTACCCACTGCATCCCCAGGCTCCCCCTTGTACAAACAGCCCTTCCCCATCCTCCCCCAAATTCTAATTTAAATATCTTGTCCTTGTTAATGTAATCACCCACCTAAAAAAGAACGATTCGAAGCCTAGTCCGGGCCCTGACATCATTGACTACTGCATCCTGAAGCTTGTCCGTATACCTATCACCCTCCCCATAACCAACATCCTCAACCACTCATTCTGCACTGGGCTATTCCCCAGTAAGTGGAAAAGTGCCACTATAAAACCACTTCACAAATCCAGCTCAAGAAATGACATTTGTAAATACAGGCCCATCTCCCTCCTTGCGCTCCTAACCAAAATTATAAAAAAATCATACTTGATCACACCATGAACTTCCTAGATATACACAAACTTCTCTCAGACTCACAACATGAGTTCTGAACCAATCACAATATCGAGACCACACTAATAAGGCTTACTAATTTCATTGAAAATGCCGGCGATGAAGATTTCTATACCAGCTAAGTGTTTATAGACCTAACAAAGGCCTTTGTGCTTGTCAATCATAAACTTCTCCTCCACACCTTATCAGGCCTGAATTTCCCTACTGAAGTGATAAAATGATTTGAAAATTACCTCAGTAATCGAACTCACAGGACTGCAATAGAAGGCCAGTACTCAGAAATTCATCACATTAAATATGGAGTTCCCCAGGGTTCCATCCTCAGACCTCTCCTGTTCTCTGTTGTAGTCAACCCCCTCCCCAATATCTGTTCATCCACAGAGCTCAACCTCTATGCAAATAACGCAGCCCTCTTTTGCAAGGATAAGAACCCCCTCTCCCTTAAGAACAAACTGCAATATGATTTCAGTAAACTACACTCCTGGTTCTCCTCCTGGGGCCAGGACCTCAACGCCAAGAAAACTAAGGTCATGGTATTCTCAAGCTCTAGGAAATCCATGAATTTTGATTTTACTCTTATAGACAACTATAGCAACCCAATAGAGAGAGTCAGCACTTTCTTTTTTTTTTACAGTGTATCTTTTTATTGAGTTATGGAGCAATAATAACACATTACAGTTCACATACAACAGAAATGCAAATAACATTTCACATTATGGTATTCAGATTACAACAAGTTTCACATAAAGAACTACTTGTTTAACAGCAGAATCTATTCCTGCACACTGACTGAACCACTCATGAGTCCCAACTAGTAAAGCAAAAAACAATCAGCAAATAACAAGTTACAAGAGTCAGCACTTTCAAATACCTGGGGTTTCACTTGGACTGTTAG
Source organism: Neoceratodus forsteri (assembly GCA_016271365.2). Taxonomy (NCBI): domain Eukaryota; kingdom Metazoa; phylum Chordata; order Ceratodontiformes; family Ceratodontidae; genus Neoceratodus; species Neoceratodus forsteri. The sequence continues at coordinate 36,201,284 of CM028129.1, forward strand.
CCGAACTACAAGCTACACACTCATCAATTAATTAAAAAATTCACCAAAGACTTAGCACCCTACATTGACTAAAACATTTCATCATACCAGAAACTAGGGCCTTGCTTGCCAACAGATTCCTTCTCCCTATTTTAGACTATGGCTCTCCCTCATATACTCAACCTCCATCTCGCAGAAAAATCTGGTTAGATTAAAGACCACGTGTCACGGCATCATCCCATTCATCACAGGCCTCCCTCTTAAGATGCACCACTTTGATATTTACAAGGCTGCAAACTGGCTCCCCCCGTAGGATAGATTTGACAGCAAAATTCTCAATTTTTTCTTTAAAATCCAATTGGGTTCAATGCCTAGCAGCATCTCCTCCCTCTACAATAAGTCTCTCCACCCGAGAACCATCAGGCACTCCAGTACCCATGCCTTCATGATTTCTCGCTGTCATTCCACCCAGGGGCAACAGTCCCTCTCTTACAAAGGTGCCAAATGTTTTAATAACCTTCCCCTACCCTTGGTCCTGTGCAACACACTTACATCATTAAAAAAATAATTGAAATCCTACCTTTGAAACAAACTCCAATGAAGCTGCCTCTGACCCATGCTCTCAGCTCCAGCATCTTGTTTTCAATTTCCTGCACTTCTCACCTGGCATATTTTTGCTCTTCTCTTTAAATTTATTTTATTGTTTTGTTATCTTTAACAGTATCTTGCCTATTATGTTCTGTCCCCTTTGTATGACTGTTATTCCCAATGATGTAATGTTTGCCACTATGTGTCATTGTACCACTTTTGTATGCACTCTCTCATTCCAAACTATGTAATGTTTACCAATATGTATTATTGTACCAAATGTTGTCACTGGACAAGTGTGAAAATGTGCAATTTTGTTCACATGCCTTTCCGGTATAAACAATGAAAGTGAAATGAAATAAGGTACATGAGGGTAGCATTTTACATAGAAAAAGATGATCAAGGACAAGGGGTAATGCTATGAAACTGAAGAGTGGGGGATACTCAGAGGAGATGTGAGGAACTACTTTTTTCACAGAAAGGGTGGTGGATGTCTGGAACAGTCTCCCAGCAGATTTGGTGGATACTAAAACAATAACAGGATTTAAGCATGCATGGGATAGACACAAGGGCACCTTAGAAATAAGGCAAGATGAGGAAAAGACCAAAGATTGAGTAGAGTCTGCGGTGGCACTGTAGGTAGGGAAAATATGGCATACTAGGTGGGCTAAGGGGACCTTATCTACCAACAACTTATATGTGTCTATGAACAACTTTCTAAGAAAACAATTAGTAAAATATATGAAATGTTACTAAACTTAAATGAACATAAAGCACTAAATTACAGGGATGAATTACAGAAATCATGGATTAAGGAAGGAGCATAATTCATTCAGTTATCTAATTGGTCTCAAATATGTAAGAATGCAAATAATGTATATAATTCAGCTAAAATAAATCTATTCAAGCCAGCCCACCAAAGCAATGGCAGAGCTACTGTCTGCGGTATCAGCGATCTGGGGTTGGGCACGACCACCTGAGCTGGAGGGCTGGCTGTAGAGAGGAAGACTGAGCATCCCAGGGACAGCTCTCCTTCTCTGGGGAGGGTGGGGGAGAAGGGCCATAGCAGCACTGGCTCCTGGTAGTGGCCAGGGACTGGTGCATTGTGTCCCTGAATGTAGGGGATGGCAGGGAAGACATCAGATGTATGGCATGTGGTCACATGTGTTGCAGTGTCCTAGACATCATTGCATGCCTGCACCAGAGTCAAGAAAAACAAGGGGGAGAAAAAGTCCTCCAGCACGCATGATGTCACTGCCTGCTGGCACCACACAAGACACATCTAGGACACTTCCTCCAAGCCTAGCTCACCAGAAACCCTCAGCATGCATGGTAAGTACCTGCTGGGTAAGAGACCTTGACTCTGTGCTTGAGGAGAAGGAGGTTGAGTACAGGTGCTGTGGCCGGTGGGGTGCAGCAGGGTATGAGGCTTAAGGGGAAGCAAAAGACCACCCCCACCCCATACTGAGGAGGTAAGAAAGAATAAGTATAAAAAAAATTAAATCTATTCAAATGAAGTTTGTTTTCAGAGCATATTTTACTCCATATCACTTATATAAAATGTCATATAAGAATTACCCTACATGTTGGCAAAATTGCTTTCAGAAAGGAACATTATATCATCATGTTTGGTCTTATCCTAAGATTAAACAAGTATGGTAAACAACTAAAGAAGAAGCAACAAAAAATCCATAAATGGAGATACTGCAATCATTCAACATTTTTGTTTTAAATGCTTTTTCTATTTTGGTTCTTAGTAAGGAACAAAAACTTTTAGTTTTAGTTGGATTAATTACTATCAAGGGTTGCTTCTAGAAACATGGAGTAATCCAACAGTTCCAACTTTTAATCTAGATAAACTGCATAACAATAAAATAATGTATTGAGTTGTGAAAAGCTGTTTATGCATTATAATTATGCTGATGACTACAAGAGTACAGCTTGGAAGGCACGAAGAGGTATTTTACCACTTCCATTCAGAATTTAATTAGCATGTAGAACACTTAATCTAGTGCCATTTGCTTGTTTTGTAACTAAGGTCAATTTTACTATACCCATTTTGCTGTCTTAATATTTTACTGCATGAGCTAGAAAATGTATAGATTTTTATATGACTAGAAATGGCAAAAAATATCTGATCCCTAAACCTGTTTTTGATAACATGTGGAAATAAAAAAAATATTGATTAAAAATACATTAATTAATTAATACAAAACCAGAAGCTATATTCCTGTTTCATTGACTTAAAGACTGCTTTTGATAGCATAATTTGGAGAACATTATGGGTTACTTTATATCATAATGGAATTAATAAATTTTATTGGACATAATCATCAAGTTTTACGAAAATACCTGGTCAAGAATTCAATATAATCCAGAAGGAAATCATACCAATTTAATCAGAACAAATGTGTGCATATGGAAAGGATACATAATTACACCATTATTGTCTAATTTAAATATTATAAATATCATAGAGCAGTTATATGAGCTTGAATTTCACTTACCATGAATTATGGGCAAAGTTGTTTCATTACTCGCTTATGCAGATGACAATGTGTTTCTCTCCACATCACTACCTGGATTGCAGAGAAAACTGGACAAATGTGCTAAATTATGTGAGGACACATACTTAAAAATAAACTACAGTAAAACCCAAATTGTAGTCTTTGATTCCACAAACAATCAAAAACATTGATTATTTGTTAAAAACTGGAATCAGTTATTATTATCTTGGTGTCCGGTTTTCTGGAAACCTGAAATGGAATGTTCACACAGAATATATAAAATGCAAACTACAATCTTCAATAAATGGCACAAGCCATGTTATGAGAAATTGTGGAGGTTATTCTTTGACTGGCTGCCTAACAGTAATTAACACAAAGATTCCTCTGCTATATTACACTTCACAAAGATATGGGTCATGGGAAATTATTCATCATTAGAGATTATCTTAAAAATGCTTTATCAATATTTTCTTGGTCTTCTGGATGGTATCCCAGCGCATATACTTATTAGTGAATTAGGGCAATATTCTTTGAAATGGTCATTAATTACAAAAATTACCATATTTCTACTGGCTTTGCAGACAATACAGGAAAAAGTCTCCCAAGACTTTGGCTTGAGGAGCAAATATCATATTCTTTTCATAAAACAATTTCATAAAACAAAAAACAAACAAAAAAAAATATCCTATGGGTTTAGGAAATGTTTTCACTGATATTTTTAGAATTCAGCATGAACATCTGGTAAATAAAAAAAACCAGCATTTGTCAATGCCGAATGTTGGCTTTCTGGCATTGGCATTGGTAGTGCAGGAGTTAGAGAGATGCATAATAGGAATGGCAGTGAAGTATGGAACTGGTGCCAACCCACCCCCACCCTGCACAGACTGACAGGCATCGGGGTGTCCCTTTGGGTGTTTTTTAGTGCACTGCAGGAAAACATTTTGGGCAGGATGTGAAAAATGACAGCTGTACAGTTCATAAGGAGGCGTAAAAAAATGCCAGTGTTGAAAATGTGGCATGTAAATATAGCAAATTTGCGAAGTTACAAGGGTACATGGGAAATATGCAACGCACGCTTGCAACACTGCCATTTTATGGGCGTTCGGCACCAGATTTTCAACATAGGCATTTTAGCACCTCTGCTCATGTACAGTGTCACTATTATTTCCTCAGAGTGTCCCAAGAAATGATTTCGCACAGCGACCACGCTATTCTGCGCCGTAAGTGCGGAAACACATTTTGGGCAGGATATGTGAAATGACAGCTGTAATGTTCATCAAGAGGTGTGGAAAAATGGCAATGGTGAAAATCCAGAGTGAAAATATCACAAATGCACGATGGTACAAGCATGTGTGCAATCTGCCAACACACGCTCGTAACACAGTTATTTCATGGAGTATCATCACCAAATTTTCAACATAGGCATTTTAGGACCTCTGCTCATGAACTGTGTCACTGTCATTTTCATAATCTGGCCCAAACACTGATTTCCCACAGCGACTGGCTATTGTGCTCCGTAAGTGCGGAAGCACATTTTGGGCAGGATGTGGAAAATGACAGCTGTACTGTTCACAAGGAGGTGTACAAAAATGACAATGCTGAAAATCCGACATTAAAATATTGTAAATGTGGAAAGTCATTAGCCTGCATAGCAACTGCACAATGCACGCTCGTAAAACAGGCATTTGTTGGATTTTTTCCACCAAATTTGGAACATAGACTTTTTGAGAGGCCACCTCATGAACACTGGCACTGTCATTTCTTTAATGGGTCCTGAAAGGTGATTTCATGCAGTGACTGAGAAATCACCTTTTGAGGCTGATTAATGCCATGACAGTGATAGAATTCATGAGGAGGGGCCCCAAAAACCCCATGTTGAAAATTTGGTGCCAAAACTCCAAGAAATGCCCAAGATATGCAGCAAAGTTGAAAAAACCCTATTCATTCCATTATACAGCTTACCAGCATTTGCTCAGTTCGCGGTCGGCTTTGAAGAGTGCAGACATGTTCCTGGTCCACCGAAGATCATCGCGCCAGACTCCGGAGGTAAGTATGGGGTGAAGGGCTCGGGGGGGTGTGAGGAGGCAGGGTGCACAGTGGGTGGGTGTGGGTGGGGAGTAGGAGACTATGAGGGACTGTTCTTTTGTTACAGGAAGTAAAACAAAATAATTACATCATGGGACAGTTTTGTTTTTCAGGGAACTTGACATGCTGGAGTGGGCTCCCAGCATGCCACCTAACTGTTTTGGGGGGGTGCTGCAGCCGAAGGGGGATTGGGCACCCTCGTTGGCAGACAATGGGGGGGTGAATGTATGCCGATGGGGATTGGGCACCCCTTTCAGCACACAATTACAGTGAGAGGGGGAGACAAGAGCCGAGGGGGATTGGGCACCCCCCTCGGCATATAAGAAGTGCAGAAAGGGGGGCTGATTTATGCTGACAGGGAGTGGGCTCCCCCATCAGCACACAATGAAAGTGGAAGGGGGAGGCAAGAACCAAGGAGGATTGGGCACCCCTCTCGGCATATAGGAAAGGGGGGGCCGCTCTATGCCGACAGGGAGTAGGCTCCCCCATCGGCAAATTTGTGCCTTCTGAAAGCTGGCTGAGGATTGGGCATCCTGAAGTCGGCATTTGGGGGTCGCATGCTGCAATGTGGTGTTACGTAGAAGCGGTCCGCTGCATCTGACAAGCTTTGCTCGGATTGCAGCGGACCTTTCCTAAGATGTGCTCACCACATTAGCATGCATGGTGTTGTGCTGGCATGCAGGCTGATTGGGGAATGAGGGATGCACTTACTGATGCGTGCCCTGCATTCGCCCAACAGTGGCTGAGCCCCCAAATCTGCACTCTACCAAGATGTTGACTTGCGTGCAAGCGCGGCAAGCCAACATAAAAAAAAAGGAATAGTGACATAATGGCCTAATAAACAGGAGAAAACAGGTGGTGATTCCACTGTACAGATCACTGGTGAGGCCTCAGCTGGAGTACTGTGTCCAGTTTTGGAGACCACATCTCAGGAATGACAATGACAAAACAGAGGCAGTCCAGAGAAGGGCAACAAAGATGGTACATGGACTGCACCAGAAGCCCTATGAGGAAAGACTTAAGAACCTTAATATCTATTCACTGGAGGAAAGAAGTGAGAGGGGAGATATAATAGAGACATTCAAGTACCTTAGGGGAATAAACAGGGTACAGGTGGAAAGCATATTTCAGAGAAAACTCTGCACAAGAACAAGGGGGCATGATTTGAGGCGGAAGGGTGGAAGGCTCAGGGGTAATGTTAGAAAGTATTTTTTCACTGAAAGGGTGGTGGAGCTATGGAACAGCCTTCCAGTAGAAGTGGAAGTGGGGGCAAAAACAATACAGGGGTTCAAGAGTGTGCATGGGATAAAAATAAGGTACCCTGGAGATGTGCAGAGCAGGAGAGACACAGATCAATTAGGATCTGGGGCTGCAGCAGCGAGTAGGGAAATGGGCAGACTAGGTGCGCCATACAGTCATTATCTGCTGACAGAGTCTATGTTTCTATATTATGTTTCTATGTAACAGGACATAAAAAAATACCACAGTCTATACTTCATATAGCTTATAAAACCATTAAGCAGGCTTTTTTGAATGCAGCTTATTTGTTCAAGATATTAGATAGATCTTCGAGATATCTTTTCACCAGAGGCAGACTTGAGTTATATGAAATTAATTCCTTATATTACAAACGGTACAGAGGAAATGACCAATCCTCATTCTGCAGTTGTGGTATTGGAGACTTAGGCTATTTAGAACATATTACTTTGCTCTGCTCATTATTTAATTAGCAAAAGAAAATTTTGGTTGCATAACATCCTCAAGAATATTCTTGCATCTCCAAAAGAAAGTATTGTCCATTTATTATCAACTAAAGTTATGTCAGTTATAGATAATTTATCTTACATGAAATCTATCAAGATATATTAAAGGTTGAAGGGGGATTGGTTGTCTGGAAAATCTAAATTGTCTGTTAAATCATGGAAATGGAATTTATCTCATTATTCTTATGAATTACATACTGATTATGTATGTTGTATCTACTGACTATTAATGTTTAATTGGTTGTAAGATGGTAAACTCAGTTTTTACAGGTATATAAGTGACTTTTAGTTTCAATAAGGAATATGGGGCTGCAGGTTACAATACACTGGTTAGAGTATGTAGGTGCCGGACCTGAACCCTTCAGAGTCATGTTTAAATTCTGAATGAGAATTATCGAAATTGATCTCTACCCTCTTACAACCACCATCATCCAGGAAAATAAAAGAAACATTATTGTGACTGAGCTGATGTATGCATTTAAGGAAGCTTACCTATGGTAAACAATTAGTGATATTTTAAATATCACGGATAGGACAGTTTATGTACTATGTGTAATGGTTTTCTGAGTTTGCACTAAGATACTATGTTATGCAAGATTTTAATATTCTACCACAAAAAATGTCTAACTCTGTTTACTATAAATTTTGTAAGCCAGCATTGATTGCTGTTTTAACAGTTGTAATGACTTTGTAAAGTTAATCAATATACTTGAATTTCAGACTTGAAATCACTGTTGAAAATCTTGAACTTGTCTTTTCACCTGTTTTAGAGCCTGTTGAGAGAAATCTTTTTTTTTTTTTTTTGCCAGCATGTTTTACTAGTTTTTTGCCTGCCCTGCCCTTTTCTTGAGTTCAGCTTTTAGATATTACTTGAAGCTGCTCTAAGCAAGGCAGCTTTTGGACACAAGTTCTGCTGTGATATCCTAGACAAGGTCCCCCGCCTTTTTTTTTCAGTTGTTTAACCAGGATGGGCACATTAAGCTAAAAGCTTGTTTACAGGTGTGACTTGGGAGCACAGGGAAGTTAAGTGACTTGCTCAGAGTCACACAGTATGCAGATGGAGGCTGTGGGATTCAAACCCAGCTCTAGTCTGCTGGATATCTCCAAATTAGCAGCTCAGAGCCTTAAACCACTGTGCTATACTGCCTACTTGTCCCTAAAGCTATTTATTCTTTGCCATACCCCAATCCAAATGGTCATTAAAGAGCACCATTTGTACTGGCTTATGAAAGTGAGTATTGAAAGTAAGGGATTGGTACTCTGGCACTGAAGAATGGAGGAGTGGCCCACTTTTTCTCAATGGAAAGCAGCTATCAAGGCCCTATCCACATTTGAAAGGATGTTCCATTTTGCTAGAAAATCATCATGACCCTCATATTAGTTCCAATGGAAGCCCTTTCTACCTCTAGATACTCCTCAGTGGACCCCACTTGAAACATCTGTAGTGTACCTTCCATTAGGACTGGCCATAACATTAAGGCCTGGCCCATTTTGTACCTTCATCTCACTCTTTTCTGCCAATGTTTTGTACTCTCATATACATATCAAGTTTGTGCAGATAATGTCCAGCAGGTGCTATCCAGTTAGAACTTCTGTTAACACTGTAATAATAGTGTAGACTTTCCCTGAACTGTTAAATGTACTGATTGTGTATAACTGTGTTATGGTAATGTTCAAAGCCTATTGTACTTGGTCTCATTGACTGAAGTAATATTCACCTGTGTAATTGATTTATGTTGGAAAATCTTTAACAAACAGTATTAATTGCAAAAATTGTTTTACCAGCTTTCATCAGTAAAATTATACTAAATTCTGTTGAAAGTTCAAAATGTGGGAAAAATATTGCTGCTTTCAGAATTCAGCAAACTTCACAAAACACACATTTGTGTAGCTGATAACATGTTCAAGTTTTGTATGGCTTATATCAAATTAAAATTCCAAATAACATAGGACAGTATAGCTTATTAGCATATGGGCTAATATGCTATACTGGCCTATACCCTATTAGCTCATGGGGTAATATGCTATATTGTCTTATAACGTATTAGCTCATGAGGTAATGTTTCCATGCAATGCATGACATGGAAGTCTGAACAGTCGACCAGATGAGCCTTCCAGACATTCCATGAAATTAGTGTCCACAAAAACACATCTTTGACAGAATTCTTGCAACTTTAAACACTCTATTAACTGCACAACATGATAAAAATAAGTATCTGGCTACTGTTGGATAGCAGCCTGTTTCTTGCACACTCTGCATTATTACTTAGACAAAAACCAAAAAATCCTTCTGGCCCTTTTATACCACAGAGAAGACAGTAGCAGGGCAGAGGTTGACTCATTAAAACACAATATATCAAATGTTCCGAGTAACTGTTTGCTACTGGCATTTCTTTTTTTGTAGTGGCACAGCATCAATATAATATGGAACTGAAACCTGAATTTCCTGGAAATGAAAGCTTCAAGATAGCAAGTCAGCTACCTCACACCACCCCGGCAACCTGGGTTCGGGAACAACTCGGGCATCAGGGGTCGGAGGGGGGAAGGAGGATTGACTCAAGCATCCCAACGGATGCTCTCCTCCTCCTGGGTGGGCTCCTGTGGGCGCTCTGGGTGCTATTAAAGCACCGATGTACCCATGCCTGTGGAAGCATGGCATTGGGGTGCCAGGTGGCTCTCTGGAGTCGGGTGGGGAGGATATCATGGGCACTTGACAATGGCATACATCAGCATGGCGTCTGTCTGGATGTTCATCCTGCTGGCGTCCTCTGGGGATCAGGAGAAAAGAAAAAATGCAAAAACTGGCCCCACAAGCAAGATAAAACTGGGGGGAGGATGCTGTGGAAATGCCCTGGTGGATGGAGTAGAAGGGGGTACGAGGCCCCCTCTGAAAAGTTGAGGAGCCGGGCAAGAAAAAAAAAAAAGGATAGAAAGATAGCAAGTCAGCTTTAGGGGGAAAAGCAAGGCCAGCTGAGCGACCCCTACCAAAATTGCCTTCAGCGTATCTAAAATACATACAGTAGCTATGGCTGTGGTCAGTGACAAGATGCTACAGTGTATATCTGGATTTATACAGTACACATATAATGGTAAACAGCAAGATAAAAAACGTTATCTTGACCCAGCATAACATGCTAATACTATCTGGTAAAGTAGGGAATGTCACAATGCATACTGAATCAATCAATTTGCAGCTTTAACAATGATGATGACATCACAATAGTCAAGTACAGCACTGAAGCCAGCAGTTGAAATCAAACAGAAACAGCTATATCATCATACAAAGAGCACATTTAAAATGCATAACTAGTAAACTGATGTATAAATGGAGTATACAATGATCTGACTCAAAATCATGGTTTATCATCACTTATGTGATGGCAGGACTTTCATAACTCACTCATGACTCTGCCACTCGTGAGTTATGATCCTGCTCCCTCACATGTGAAAACAAATTGCATACTGTGAGTCAGCGTATTGCATATCCCTTGTATATCAAGAAATATCATAGAAATACAATTGACGTGAATGTGGATCTACTATGATATATCACAGTATATGTGCATGTTCTGCAGCCTGGCAGTGGCTACACTGCATCAAATTGCCTCTCCAGAGCTCAAGGCACTGTATAGTTCCTCCAAAACATAACATGAATAACCAGGCACCACACACCAATATACATTATACAAAATAGCTTTTTAATCTTCAGGTATCCATTCTAGCTTCTCCAAAAATTATAAACCATTTCCAATCAGCCAAAATCGGTCAGAAAAGGCTGACTGGAATACCTACATTTTCAAAAGGTTTTTCAAAGTGTTTACAGAGGGGGCTAGCTGAATAGTGACTAGGAGAGTGTTCCAGAATCTAGTCACAGTGATAAGAATCAAAAGTTATTTGAAAAAGACTGAAATACAATTATTAAAATGGCTCTGCTTAAGAAAGGCATGAGTTTGATATATGAATACATTTCAGATGATATTAATGTTGACAAAGAAATGTTGCTCCTTAAAAAAATGGGGAGAAGAGCTAGACATGTCTATTTCACTCGAAGACCAGTCAGAAGCCTGGTAAATGCATGCCACAGGTATAATGAAGTCTCCAAGGCAGGACAGTTCAATGTAAAATTTTACATTACTTTTTATTAGTACATCCAGCAAACTTAAAGACATAGGGTGCTCAGTGACCTGAGAGTGCAGGAGCTGTCAAATACATAACGCTGGACTTCTCCATATGCTTTGGAGCTGCCCTCACATTAAATAGATATGGAAGGAAGTCCTTACAACATGTTAAGAAGTAGTTAAAAGTAAAATATTCTTTACAGCCTTATTTTTTATTGTTGGTATCTCCTCCATGCTGAAAAGCCTATCAAAGAATGAAATCCACTGGATCCTACTGGCTTCACTGTCCCTTAAAAGGCTTCTATTAATGAAATTGAAAACATCTCGGCCCACATTTTCAAAGGAGATGCATGGTGCAAAGTGGAGATGCACTGCGCATCTCATAAAATGAGTGGAACCGAGATGTACAAAAGGGAGAGATGCACTGTGCATCTCCGGATGCGCCATCGCGCATCTATAATGTATGTGGTGCATGTAGAGGGAGTGTTCCCATGTACGTGCCATGCATCCCTATATTCAGTCAAAATGCATGGCCTATCTGCTGCACATCTCAGAGATGAGCTGACCAAAGTTTGGCATGGAAAAAGCATGCCTAACTGGCCAGCCACCCACAGACAGGCTGCAGAACTGCAGGCAAGCCAACTGAAGCTAGCCATTGGAGGTGCACCAGGCACCCACAGACAGCAGTCATGCCAGGATGGATGAACCCTGAGCCACAGGTGCCATATCACCACTGGCACTGTTCAGGAAGCAACCCCCCACTCCACACCCGGGATGTATACATACAGCAGTCACATTCCAGTGCTGCTGGGTGCCCCCCAGACACACCAGAGAAGTGGACAGCAACAATGCAGCAAATGTATCGAGGGCCATGGCCTACACCCATGTGGCCTGCAGGATGCCACCTGGCTGTGGCTTGCACCCAGGGTGCAGTTTGGGGCAATGGTGCCTGGTAACCTGGTGGATGGCTGGCAGCATGGCACAGGCCAGGGACTGACCTGTGGCACACACCCATGGTGGTACACCATAGGTGCACACTAGTATGACCCACCCACCAGTGTATCTGTTCACACTCTGCACACTGCCATTCCTTGCATTCATCACCATGTTCCACATATGGGGGCATGTGTGGGGCACTGCAGGTGACTGTGCACTGCATAAGGAGCTGGTGTATCACATGCATGTGGTATACCAATCAGACTGTGTGTCACCTTGTGCCCTCCCCTCTTGCATGTCCAGGTGGGCCCCCTGTGGCCACTGTCCAGGTGGGCGCCCTGTACCCCAGTCTGACATTGTACATGGCTATGGGTAATAGCACTATATCCAGGCCAATGCAGTCAAACCACCCACACACAAATAGTCCATCACACCTGCCTGATAGGCTGCAGTCCCTTCTGTTCACCTTTGTGGAGTAGAGGGCAAGCCCTACACAGCTGGAACTGAGCATGCCCGGGGCATGCAAATGGCCTAAATACATTCCACTAATGAGCTGCACATGTGGGAGATGGGCTTGGAATATGCAATGAGGTGATTTACATATCCAGGCTGAATACTGCAACTTTGCTCATGACGCAAGTGGCTTTGAATCATGCATTTCCACATGATCTGCATGGGGCTCAAGTCACTTGCTATGCTGCGCATTTCTCACTGCGCGATCGCACAGTATCGAGGCAATCAACTGGACTTGCACAAGTGCATCTCATGGCGCATCTTCTGAATATCTCATTATTTTGGGCTGGTGCATCTCAGATGCACGGCGCAGGCACTTGCATGAGTTTGCAGGGGACATTTGAATATGGTGGCCCTCATATTCCATCCTTCAATGAATGGTATAACAATATAAACACGGTAGCTAATAATGAAAGAATGTCCTCCTCATCGCAGGAAATGTCACTTAATTTGACAAGATTTGGTCTCCTTTCCTTATCAGCAAACTTGACTTACAAATTTTTCATGATCTGTTGTACAATCTGTACCAAAAATGTTGAATTTTTTATTTTAGGGTATTTACATTTTGAAGATTTGCAACATTCTGAAAGTCTTAATTGTATAAATTATGTATATTTTTTATGTTCTTCATCTTGGACATCTGTAATCTGCTTACTGTTCACTTGTTTAATTTTTGTTATAAATTTAATTAAAGTTTTTTTGACAAAAGAAATGAGATACATGGTCAGTAGGAGAAAACATATGAGGAGCACACACTCAGTCTGTACATGTACTCACTGTAGGCCAGGAGAGAGAGAGTGGACATGATAGAAACCTATAAACACATGAGGGGAGTGAACAGAAAATTTATATCTATTTATTGATTTTGTTTCCGTTGACTGGGAAAGGATGGCTAGGCACTTCTGCCCATGTTCAGCCTTGTACTGTGGGGCAGAGTTACAGATGGAAACCAAAGCAAATTGAACCAGATTAAGCTGTTGGTGGTATTTTCTTTTATTCTCTTTTTAGTGAATGGGAGAAATTTGACCAGTACACCTGGAAATTCCCCTACTCTTTTTGGGAAGTGCCATGGACTCGTTAACAGCCACCTGAACAGGCAGATGGGTCCTTGGTTTCATGCCTCATCTGAAAGACGGCACCTGAGAGGTAGAGCATTCCTCTCATGTTGCACAACAGTGTCATTATTGGGTTTTACCCCAAATACCAGGTGTGGGGCTAGAACCTATAAACTTCTAATCTTCCGGCCTCGGAGGTGAGTGTGCAATCTGCTGAGCCACTGATCTAACAGAGATGAGTGACACAACCTTTTCCAACACTGCCATGGATCAACAAACTGGAAACAATCATAATCTGGTAGGGGGTTGCTTCAAGAAGGATTTGGGGAAATACATTGTAACAGAAAGCATGGGGAATAGATGGGACTGTCTGCCCATTGAGGTGGTAAATGCTGAGACAGTGTCGGGTTTCAAGAAAGCACAGGATAGCTATACAGTGCAGGACTAGTGAAAACAAAAGCTGAGAAGAGTCAGAACTGTAACTAGGGTGTTGGCTATGGCACATCCAGCTATAGGTTGGAACAGTTCAGGTAGAAAAATGATCCAGCCCGATTAACTAAGTATTGTTAATCAGTTCTCTCCACGATAACACTGTCCCTTCATTCATAGGACTTCATTCTTAGTTTTAATACAAATAAGCATCTGGCACAAACCCTAACTAAGCGAACTGGAGAATACATTAATGGCATATCTCTGTAGCTTATTGCTACAAATACTGTATGTGTCACGATTTCCAGTAGCTTACTTTTCATGAAGAAATCAAACCCCATTAAAGACTGACGTTTCCCTTGGCATGCATTGTGCAGCTGTAACAATAACCAGTGAACTTTCCTTTCAAGGCAGATAGTGAATAATCCACCTCAAATGATGCACCTCAGACAGTGCCGGTATCGGCTGTCTTTTTATTCCAGTTCCAATTATTTACAAAAACATTTCAAAGCATAATTGGTATCCAGGTAAACTCCTGTCTTGACTCCCTGTTGTATAACAGTGAAATAATTTTCTCTTTGAATGGCACTGCAGCTCGTGATGAGTCACTCTTTACCTATTGGCCAATTAGGTGCAAAGAGGACAGTTCAGAGGAGGGGATCATTGTTTAATATGTTTGCATTATGTCTCCAGACTTGCAGTGACTTACTGTGCAAGCAAAACAGAGGAGAAAAGACAGACACTTGTTATTAAAGTCTTCTTTCAGAAGGACAAAATCTGTGGGTAGCAATACTGAGTAGCAACCAGGACTGACAGTAGCTGGAAAATCATGGGAGGATGTAATACAGCTTTGTTAAATCAACAGGGATATGACTGGCTGAAGAACAGGAGTGGATGTTATGGGGGGAACTGGAGGCATCCTCTAATTAGACTTTGAAAGGCTGATGTAGGCATATGGGGCTAAATAAATATTTTTTTAAGAAGTGCCCATGTGCCATACCCCATATAACCCCTCAGTTCAAGGCAATGGGACCTGAAGGCATACATCCAAGGGTACTTAAGGATCTAAGGGTGGAACTAGCAGAGCCATTAACAGAACTGTTTAGTGAGTCTCTGAGAAGAGGAGAGGTCCCAGAAGACTGGAGAAGGTGTCATGTGATCCCGCTCCACAAGAGTGGTAGCAGGGAGGAGGCAGGGAACTACAGACCAGTCAGTCTTACCTCAGTAGTGGGCAAGATTATGGAGGCACTCCTTAAGAAAAGGATAATGCAACACCTGGAATCCATAGAGGGACAGGATCCAAGACAGCATGGGTTTACAAAAGGAAGGTCCTGTCAAACTAATCTCATAGATTTCTTTGACTGGGTAACCAGAGTGGTGGACAAAGGGGGCGCAGTTGATGTCGCCTACCTTGACTTCAGCAAAACGTTCAGCACTGTTCCACATAGAAGATTGATAAATAAGTTGGGTAGGCTCGGAGTGGGTCAGAAGTTGGTCAACTGGGTGGCAGACTGGTTGACGGCCAGAAATCAGAGAGTGGTGATGAATGGTATACAGTCAGAAGAGATGCAAGTCACAAGTGGGGTACCTCAGGGATCAGTCCTGGGGCCAGTCCTCTTCAATATCTTCATTAGTGACATTGCAGATGGGCTAGAGGGTAAGGCTTGTTTGTTTGTTTGCAGATGACACCAAGATCTGCAACAGAGTAGATGATCCAGATGGGGTGGGCAGAATGAAAAGAGATCTGGATAAACTAGTAAAATGGTCAGAAGAGTGGCAACTGCGGTTTATTGCAAAGATGTGCAAGATCATGCACATAGGGAAGAAAAATCCTGAAGCCACCTATAGGCTGGGAGGGGAGTTGCTGGCAGTCACAAAGGAAGAATGAGACTTGGGTATCATCATCACCGATGACCTGAAATCATCCAAGTAGATCTCTAAAGCAGTAGGTAAGGCTAGGGGGGTGTTAGGGTGTGTTAGTAGGGGTATCACAAGTCGTAAGAGGGAGGTAATAATCCCTCTTTACAAGACACTGGTAAGGCCCCATCTGGAGTACTGCATGCAGTACTGGAGGACATACCTTCACAAGGACATTAACCGAATTGAGGCAGTCCAGAGAAGGGCAACCAAAATGGTGCAGGGACTACATCAAAAGACACTTGAGGACAGATTAACAGAGCTCAATATGTATACCCTTGAGCAAAGGAGGAAGAGAGGTGATATGATCGAAACATTCAAACACCTTAAGGGCACTAACAAGGTGAAAGAGTCTAACATGTTTAAATATAAGAAGAATAGCAGGACAAGAGGACACAGCATGAGATTAGAGGGAGGTTGATTAAGGAGGAATGTGAGGAAATTCTTTTTCACAGAAAGAGTGGTGGATACATGGAACGGCCTACCTCAGGAAGTGGTAGCTATGAATACAGTGCAGGGCTTCAAACAGGCATGGGATAGACATAAGGGAGCAATACCGATGAGTATGAATAGATAGGCCACTGACAGAGCAAAGGCCAATGGCACATTTATAAGGTATAAAAAGAAGTGGGCAGACTGGATGGGCATTACGGTCCTTATCTGCTGTCGACTTCTATGTTTCTGTTTCTATGTTAAGTTCAAGCCCTGCTGGAGAGACTACAATCAGTATTGAACAGAAAGAAGTCACCCACTGGCTGTGGTTGTATCAGGTTAAAACATAGAAGTGCAAGAAAAGCAACCTCACAACTCTTCCCCCAGTGTAGCAAATAAGGAGTCTAATGCACAGAAGTGTAAATGCCCAATACTTTTAAATCTATTTATCAATTTTCTAGGCACACTTCAAACAAAATAGCTAAAACAATCTCAGAGCTACCCCCCAGAAAAGCCCGACGGTACAAGCAGTCGATGTGGAAGTGGAACTGTGAGTGAAACAAATGAAATTATCAGAAGGGCAGCAAGAGATAAACAGGGAGTTTCAGGGGTAGGAAGTACCACAGGTCCAGTGGGGCACTCAGGAGAAGAAGAAGGAGGCTGTGTTTTTTTTTCCCCTTTGTTTTAGTCTTTGGTAACTGGGTAAGGCCCACTAGGCACAAGTGCCTGTTTTCAGGGGCAACCTGGGAGCACTGGGTGGTTAAGTGATTTGCTCAGAGTCACACAGTATGCAAGTGGAGGTTGTGAGAATCAAACTCAGGTCTGGTCTGTTGGATGTATCAAGCTTGTTCATACCTCATTCCTCTAACCTCTAGGCTATACTGCCAGCTGGTTGCTGTAAGGACAACTGCTGCAGGGTAAGTGAGCAAGAAAAAGGAAAAGTCAGCTACCGGCAATGTAATAGGTGGATTTAAAAGCAAGCTCAAACAGTATTTAATGTCTCATGATGTCTGTGTTTGCTAAATGTGATTGTTTTGTCAAAGTATTGTAGCTTATGTTTATTGTCTAGGTCAGACCTGAAGAAGGGATTCTGTCCAGTGTCCTTATCTGGTTAACAAAATTTAAATAAAAAAAAAATAAAAATAGGGACAGCCAAGCTAGAGCTGAGGGAGGAAGCTGGCAACTTATGTTCAAGAACTAGGCAAGAGAAAGGGAAGCTGTTATATATGAACATACAAAAATGTCACCAGATACAGGCCAAGTGGTCTAGTACATCTATTCGATTGTGCGATTCACAACTTAGACTACTGCTCTTGCCCCCCCCAACCCATGACCAACCCTCATCATCATTTACCCTGGCTGCTTCCCTCTCCCTGTTCATCTTCCTCCCTACCAGTATCTTGCCCCTGACCACATCCCATCCCCTCTTAAAGTTCACCACCGATTTCAGAGATTTTACTTCTTCAGGCAGCACGTTCCAGCTTGCAACCACTCTCTCTGTGAAGTAATGTCACCTCATTTCACTTTTTCTAACCTACCCCCTCCAACCTCAGATTGTGATCCTTAGTGATCTTCTCCCCTTTTAAATGAAACATGCCCTCAGTACTGACTATGTTAATGCCCTTTAAGTACATGAAGGTCTCAGTCATATCACCCCTTTTCCTTCTCTTCTTCAAGGAGTACACGTTGAGCTCCCTCAGTTTATCCTCAAAAGGTTTCTCCCTCATTCATCTGAGCACCTTTGTCACCCTCTGCTGGACCTCCTCCAAAAGCTTGATATCGTTCCTTAAATAGGGGCTCCAGAACTGCACACAGTACTCCAAATGAGGCCTAACCAGTGATCTGTACAGTGGCTGAATGACTTCCTCCCTCCTAGAGGTGATTCCTCTGGCAATGCACCCCAGCACTCTATTGGACTTGGCCGTTGCTTTCCTACATTGAGACAACTGATTCATATTCCCTGTGATGAGGAGGGAGAACATAGACAGATTACTGCTAGAAGACATACAAAACATGTCAGCTAAAGAGGAGGTTCTGATAATGGGAGACTTCAACATGCCAGATACAGATTAGTCAATACCAGGAGGAACATTCACCAGAACTAGACACACTGTGGATTCCCTGCAGGGAGAGGGCCTCAAACAATTGGTACAACACCCCACAAGAGACAGGGCTATCCTGGTATAGTACTGACTAATGGGGATAGGATCATAGATCTCCAGGTAGAAGGTCATCTGGGGGCCAATGACCATCACATGGTATGGTTCAGTTTGGCCACTAGAACTAAATAATCCCATTTCAAGGCAAAAATATGTGACTTCAGAGGAGCTGACTTCGATAAGATGGCCAACAGAGTTAAGTTAGCCCTAGCAAGAAGAAATACAGGTGAGAGGGTACAGGCAAAGTGGGCAAGTATTAAGGATGCAATACTTGAAGCAACATAGAAACATGGAACATGACGACAGAAGGGGACTGCATGGTCCATCTAGTCTGCCCATAAGCCTAGCCCCCTCCCTTAACTGCTATTCAGTGTTATAATACCTTTGTGCCAATCCCATGCCTTCTTGAATGATCCTACTGACCTAGTCACCACAACCTCTGGTGGAAGGCCATTCCAAGTATCCACCACCCTCTCAGTAAAGAAGAACTTTCTTGGGTTACTCTTGAACTTGCCTCCTTCCAGCTTCATGCTATGCCCTCTCATTCTTGCACGATTCTTGATCTGAAATAGGTCCTGAACCTGGATCTTGATTATTCCCTTCAAGTACTTGAAGGTTTCAATCATGTCCCCTCCTTTCTCTGCATTGTTCCAGGGAGTACATCTTTAGGTCTTTCAGATGTTCCTCGTATGTCTTGTTGTGGAGTCCAAGTATCATTTTTGTAGTTCTCCTTTGCACTGTCTCCAGTCTGTCTATGTCCTTTCTGAGGTGAGGTCTCCAGAACTGCAAACTATACTCCAAGTGAGGCCTTAGCATTGATCTGTACAATGGCATAATCACCTCCCTCGTTCTACTTGTAATTCCTCTTCTTATGTAGCCTAACATACTGTTCACCTTTAACACTGCTTTTCACACTGCTAGGATGCTTCTAGGTTGTCTGTTATAATCACCCCCCTATCCCTTTCCTGCTTTGTGACTTCCAATTTCACGCCACACAGGAGGTATTCCTCACAAGGATTTTTCGTCCCTAGGTGCATGACCTTGCACTTTTTGGCATTGAAATTTAATTGCCAGGTTTTTGTCTACCTTGCTAGTCTTTGACGATCAGCTCTCCTTCTTTCCATTCCCCCTGGAGTTTCTACCCTATTACATATCTTTGTGTCATCTGCAAATAGACTCACGTTGCCTTCTAGGCCCACAGATAGGTCACTGATACAAATATTGAAGAAGATAAGCTCCAGTACTGATCTCTGTGGCACACCACTAGTTACCTCTCTCTCCTCTGATAGTTGTTCATTTTCCAGTACTCTCTGAGTCCTTCCACTAAGCCAGCTCTGTATCCAGTTTACCACTTTATGCCCAACTCCTGTACTGGCAAGTTTATTCAATTGTCTTCTATGTGGGACTGAGTTGAAGGTTTTGCTTAAGTCTAGCTAGATTACATCCACAGCACTGCCCTGATCTTCTGTCTTTGTTACCCAATTGAAGAAATCTATTAGGTTTGTCTGGCATGATCTTCCTGTGGTGAAGCCATGCTGTTTTGAGTCCATTATATCATTTTCTTTGAGAAAGGATATACTTCTTTCCTTAATTAGGGTTTCCATTGTGTTGCTGACAATTGAGGTCAGGCCTACTTTGTGGTAATTGCCAGCACTTTCCTTACTGCCATTTTTATGAAGAGGGACAACTGTGGCCTTCCTCCAGCCCATAAGAACTTCCCCGACCTCAAGTGAGAGTTTGAACAGTTCAGTCAGCAGTGCCGCCAGGTCTTCCCTAATTTCCTTCAGTATCTGGGGTGTATTTCATCAGGACCCATGGTCTTGTCAATCCTAAGTTTTTCTATCTCCTTCAGGATACTATCCCTTGTGAAAGTTGCAGAATTCATATTGCGGCTGTCTGCACTTTTTTCTGTCAAGGTGGGGCCACAATCTTCTTCTTCCTTAGTAAATACTGACCAAAACTATCTGTTAAGGATTTCTGCTTTGTCCTTGTCATCCTCTGTGCATTCCCCATCTTCCCCTTTAAGTCTGACTATACCTCCTCTGGTTTTCCTTTTCTCCGTGATATATCTAAAGAAGGTCTAGTCTCCCTTTTTGACCTCCAAGATGATCGTTTCTTCTGTTTGCACTTTAGCTGCCCTGATTTGCTTTCCTGCTTCCTTCAGTTTCTCCTTATATGTGTCTTTCTCTTTTTCACATCCTGTTTGCTTGTATCTTTTGAAAGCCATCCATTTCTCCTTGACCTTGGCTGCCACTTCCTTGGATAACCATAGGGGTTTTCTTCTCTTCTTGGCTTTACTCTCACATTTCAAACATTGTTTTGATGTTCCTGTGATAGTTTCCTTTAGGGATGCCCAATACTTATCTGCTTCCTATGTCCATGTTAATTTAGCTAGGTTAAGTCTGAACTTTTCCCTCATTTTATCAAAATCTGTGCATCTGAAGTCTAAGATTTTAGTTTTAGTGTGCTTGATTTCTTTCTCCATTTTAACCTGGAACCACACCATCTGGTGGTTGCTAGATCCTAGGTTGCTTTTGATGGTCTACCCTCGATACTGTAGGATGTCACTGTTGGTGAATAACAGGTCAAGGATGGTTCCCCCTTGTGGGTTCCTTGATAAGCTGTCTTAGGTCTAATAAGTGCAGAGTGTCAAGGAAGTCTTTGCTTCTTTTTGTAGCAGCTGAATGGTTTATCCAATTTATGCCTGGTAAATTGAAGTTGCCCACCAATTCTACATCCCCTTAATACTCATATTTTAAATGGATTCTAGTATCTCCTTGTCCACCTGCAAGCTGATTGTTGGGGGTCTGTACAATACTCCTACTCTAGTAACTGCACCTGTTCCAAATTTGAGAGTAACCCAAAGAGCCTCCACTTCAGTGTGAGCGTCCTGGGCCATGGTAGCTTTTATTCCCTCCCTAACATACATTGCCACCCCACCCCTTTCTCTTCCAGGTCTGTCCCATCAAAAAAGGCAGTATCCCAGAATAGTTACCTCCCAGTCATGGTTGTCCATAAACCATGTCTCCATGATGCAACCCAGTCCAGATCATCCTGTGCAACAGTAGCTGTAAGATCAGCCATTTTGTTTGCTAGGCTATGTGCGTTTGTGTACATGGCTTTCCAGGCCTAGTTGTTCCCCTTTTTGGGGCCCTGTTGCAATATTGAGCCTTTTTTCAGTATTGATCCCTGAATGCAACCTATCCTGTTTCCTGCTCCATTCTTTGTTTGCCCTATCTGCTAGGACGCATTTTTGGGGAGGGGTAATATTAGGGAGAAAAGCAAGCGCAAAAAAGGAGGAAACCACTTTGGGTCTCAAAAACAATAGCAAAAAAGATCAGAGACAAATGGTTGGCCTTTAGGAAATATAAGGCAATGCAGTGGGATGAAGATAGGGTGGCATACCAAACTTCCCTAAGGGAAGCAGGGAAGGCAGTAAGGCAGGCAAAGGCCCAAATCGAGGAAACACTAGCACGAACAGTAAAAGATGGGGACAAGACATTCTATAGGTACATTAGTGAAAGGAGAAAGTCCAGAAGGGGTATTACTGAGATCAAAGGGGATAAGGAGGAGTGTGTGGAGGAGGAGGACCAAGGAAAAGCATCTATCCTAATTAGATACTTCTGCTCAGTTTTTACTGCTCAGAACGATTGGGGGTGTACTTGGAGGAGGTGGGAGGTCTGGATAGTCGGCAACATGGGTTTGTGCCAGGTAGATCATGTCAAACCAACCTTGTGGAGTTCTATGAATGGGTAACATCAGAACTGGACAGGGGTAAGCCTGTGGATGTATTATTCTTGGACTTCAGCAAGGTGTTTGACTCTGTTCCCCACAATGGTCTGGTGGAGAAACTGATGGGGTTAGGAGTAGGCCCTTTGATGGTCAGATGTATTGAAAACTGACTAGCTGGACGCACTCAGAGAGTAGTGGTCTGTGGGGAGCTCTCGAACCCTAGAGAGGTTGGTAGTGGGGTACCACAGGGCTCAGTCCTGGGTCCGATCCTGTTTAATGCATACATATCGGACATCAGGCAGGGTATAGGGTGTGAAATGAGTCTCTTCCTGATGACTCCAAGATGGGAGCAGTAGTTGAGGGAGAAGAGGGGAGGTTGGCCCTGCAAGGGGACCTGGACACCCTGGAAAGCTGGGCTCACACATGGAAATTAAATTTCAATATCACCAAGTGCAAGGTGTTGCATCTTGGTCGGGGAAACCCAAAACACAGGTACACCCTGGGAGGGGAGGCGCTGGAGGCCTCAATAGGGGAAAAAGACCTAGGGGTCATGGTGGATACATGTATGAATAACTCTGAGCAGTGCAGGAGAGCAGCTAGCAAGGCAAACAGGATGTTGGGATGCATCGTAGGGGGGATCACCTCTAGGAGCAAGGAAGTGATTCTGCCGCTGTACAATGGACTGGTTAGACCACACCTTGAGTACTGTGTACAGTACTGAGACCACATTTGAAGAGGGACATACAGCTCCTGGAGAGGGTACAGAGGAGGGCAACAAAGATGATACGAGGGCTAGGATTTGACTTATGAGGACAGACTTGAGGAGCTCTGCCTGTTTTCATTGGAGAGAGGAGAGACAGGGGACATGATTGGGGTCTTCAAGTACCTCAAGGGAATAAATAGGGTAAACATGGAGGGATCTTTAGACTAAAGCAGGAGGTATCACCAGAGGGCATGGTTTGAAGTTGGAAGGTAAGGTGAGGGGAAAAGAGGAGGAGGTTTTTCACCGAGAGGGTGGTGGACCCTTGGAATGCACTGCCTGGTGAGCTGGTTCAGAGAGCCACAGTGGAGGGCTTCAAGAGAGGGTGGGACAGACACAGAAAGTGGATGTATCAGATGATGGCCTGTCCGGGGGTGGGGATGGATGATAGGGGTTTCTAGAGAACAAGGAATGGGAGGATCTCGGCACCCAACTAAGGATCTAGGTTTGAGCAGACTCGATAGACCGTAAGGCCTAATCTGCTGGCAAATAGTATGTTAGTATGTAACGTAGGGCAGGGCCCACAGCTCAGCACCATGGACACAGGGGGGGAGGGAGGGAGGCATGCACAAGTCCCTTCACAAAAGAAAGGGTCTTACAAGTGCTTGCTAAGCTCAGGGTGGACAAGGCAATAGGACCTGATGGCATACATCCCAGGGTACTAAAGAAGCTAAGGATGAAACTAGCAGAGCCATTAGCAGAACTGTTTAGTGAGTCTCTGAGTACTGGAGAGATCCCAGAAGACTGGAGAAGGGCTCATGTGATCCTGCTCTACAAGAGTGGCAGCAGGGAGGAGGCAGGGAACTACAGATCAGTCAGTCTTACCTCAGTAATGGGCAAGATTATGGAGACATTCCTTAAGAAAAGGATAATGCAACACCTGTAATCCATAGGAGCACAGGAT
Organism: Neoceratodus forsteri; assembly: GCA_016271365.2. NCBI lineage: Eukaryota > Metazoa > Chordata > Ceratodontiformes > Ceratodontidae > Neoceratodus > Neoceratodus forsteri. The sequence continues at coordinate 36,225,161 of CM028129.1, forward strand.
CCAAGACAGCATGGGCTTACAGCAGGAAGGTCATGTCAAACTAACCTCATATATTTCTTTGACTGGGGAACCAGACTGGTGGACCAAGGGGGGGTGCAGTTGAGGTCACCTACCTTGACTTCAACAAAGCTTTCGATACTGTTCCACATAGAAGAATGATTAATAAGCTGGGTAAGCTCGAGGTGGGTCAGAAGCTGGTCAACTGGGTGGCAAACTGGTTGGTGGACAGAAAACAGAGAGCAGTGATAAACGGTATACAGTCAGAAGAGATGCAAGTCATAAGGGGGGTACCTCAGGAATCAGTCCTGGGGCCAGTCCTCTTCAATATCTTCATCAGTGACATTGAAGATGGAATGGAGAGTAAGATTTGCCTGTTTGAAGATGACACCAAGATCTACAAAAGAGTAGATGATCCAGATGGGGTGGGCAGAATGAAAAGAGATCTGGAAAAACTGACAAAATGGTCTGTAGAGTAGCAACTGGGGTTTAATCCAAAGAAGTGCAAGATCATGCACATAGGCAAGAGAAACCCTGAAGCTACCTATAGGTTGGGAGGGGAGTTGCTGGCAATCACAATGGAAGAAAGAGACTTGGGCATCATCATCACAGATCATTGGTATCATAGGTCACAGGTTATACAGAGCTAGAAGACCGTGGTCCATAATGCTCGCCAATATTAATTACTGTATATCCTACTATGCATTTTGTTTCAAATAGGTGTCCAAGTAATTTTTAAAAGTATCAATATTATTACATGATACTATTTCCACAGGTAAGCTATTCCAAATTTTGCAAACTCTTATTGTGAACTAATTGCTTTTTTTCTTTGTTTTGCACTGTTCAACTTTTAATTGCAGTGGGTGAGCCCTGGTTAAATATATTTTGTCCCTTAATTCAAGTCCTAATAACTCCCACAAGTTTTCATCATGTGTTGCCTTAAATACCAGACATAAGTTGCCCCTCATTCTACGATACTCCAATGTAAACAGTCTGAGTTTGTCAAGTCTAGCATGGTTTTCCAAGTTTCTGACTTCAACGATTTTTTTGGTTGCTCTCTGTTGAATTTTCTGCATTGATTTAATAGTGCTTTTGTCCCTGGGTGCCCAAAATTGGGCACAGTACTCCAGATGGGGCCTCACCAATGATGAGTACAATGGGAGCAAGACGTCACTCCTTTTACTGCTGATATGTTTATTTATACAGTGTAACACTCCAGCTGCTTTTTTAATAACAGCCTGGCAATGGAGTTTGGGGCTGAGATCATTGGAAATTCTAATACCTAGATCACACTCATCACTAACAGATTTTAGGGTTTTTCCACCGAGAAGGTATTTGGATTGAATGTTTTTTCTTCCCAGGTGCATTACAACGCATTTATCTGTATTAAAGGGCAATTTCTTCAAGGTGGCCCACTCCTGTAGTTCATTTAGGGCATACTGGAAGGTATTACTATCACTGGTGTTAATAATGGGGTAATCTATACATGTATCATAAGAAAACTTTGTTAACCAAAGATCTGTCCTGGTTTTTAATGATGCTATGTATAAATTGAACAGACACGGGCCCAGAACAGAACCCTGTGGCACACCGCTAGTCACACTGTCCCAATCTGAAAAAAGGCCTTAATGCACACTCTCTGAGTGCGACCTTTGAGCCATAAGTCCACCCATCTTGATATACTCCTACCTATACCAAGCTTTATCATGTCCTTGATAATCTGGCATGAGGAACCTCATCGAAGGTCTTGGAAAAATCCAGAAAAATAACATCCACCGCCTCGCCCCTGTCCAATGCCATGCTCACTCCATTGCAGAAGTTCAACAGGTTAGTCTGGCATGATCTGGCCTTAACAAAACCATGCTGAGTAGGATCAGGTTCTATTTTCTTACATAGATGTTCTTTTATTATTCCTTCTAATAGTTTACCCAATATGAATGTCAAGATGATGGGTCTATAGTTTGACACTTCTTGCCTAGACCCTTTTTTGAAGATAGGAACCACAGTCGCCTGTCTCCAGACATCGATAACCTGGCCATCTTGTACGGATTTGTTAAATAAAGCAGTAACAGGACCAGATAAGGGGATTGCTAGTTCTTTAAGGATGCGGGGGTGAAGATCATCTGGCCCTGCTGACTTGTAGGGGTCCAAATTTTGAAGTAGTTTTAGTACAGTACTGGTATCTACTGTAAAATAACCACTCAAGATATGGTCATTGTGTTTCTTTTTGGATTCGGTTTTAGTATTAAAAACTGATGAAAATTGCTTGTTGCACATAATAGCCATGTGTGTCTTGTCCAATACTAAGTCTCCAGAAATATTTTTTAGCGGGCCAATAGTGGGAGTACCACCCCTTTTGTTATTAATATATTTATAAAAGGATTTGTAATTATCCCCCACATTACTACTGTAGCTAGTCGTACCTGAAAGTCTCATTTAGTCACCTTTAACCGGGAATTTAAAGGTATCCCAACTTTGCTTGGTACCACAAGACTTAGCTCTTTTGAGGGCTCTATTTTTATATTTAATATGACTCTTAACAGATTCATTTATCCAAGGCCTTTTCAAGTTAGTTTTATCAGTTTTTTTTTAATAATTGGGATATATTTATTAGTTAGTAAAGTTAACTGGCTGGTCAGAATTTGCCAAATTTCAGGAAGTGAATGATCTAAAAAGGAATATTGCCAGTCCCAGGATGCCAATTCCGATGTCATGCCCAGGAAGTCTATTTTTTGAAATTATAAAGTGTTGTATTACCTTGGTCTTGTCCTAAATTTTCACTAAAGGTAAAATGCACAATATAATGATCACTGGAGCCCAAGGGATGAAGCACTGAGCACTTAGAGATTTGATTTCCCATGTTATGTAATACTAAATCTAGTATATTATTGCCCCTAGTGCTGGTATTAACTATTTGTTCCATATTTGCCAACAAGAATATTTGCAGATATTTGTTTTCTGTGGAGCACAGAGTGCGGATATTCTTCCAGTTTATACCAGGGAGATTAAAATCACCCACCAATAGGGTGTTATTTGTAGAAGACATTTTCTCCACAAAGTCTAACAACTGAATATCATCATCGTATATTATTGCTGGGGAACTGTAAACTACTCCCATATTAATACATGGTGCTGAGATGGGGAATATTTTGACGCATACAGCCTCAATACTGGGCCACTGTGTAAGTTCAATTTTCTCTACATTAATAAGACTTGATAAATACAATGCCACCCCCCAACCCTTAGTATTACTTCTGTCTTTATGAAACAGAGTGAAATCTGGAATATTTTTGTCCCATGTGTCATCTTCACGCCACCAGGTTTCTGTGACAGCACAAACGTGAATATTCAGTTGTTCCAATAATAAGATAAGTTCATCAAACTTACTCCCAAGGCTTCTTCCATTAATAACTAAGCAATTCCATTCTGGAGGGGCTTATGAAATATTACTATTACAGTTAGTATTTTGGTGCAGAGTATCCCCCCCCCCATCTAATAGTTTAAATAATGGTCAATCTGCTGTCTTACTCTGGTAGCAAAAATACGTTTACCCTGTCTATTCAAGTGCACACCATCCCTTGCAAAAAGATTTTGGTTTAGAAAACCAGTCCAATATTCTAAAAAGAAGAACCCCTTCCTTATATACCATCGTTTAAGCCAGCCATTTAAAGTCATAATGTCCCTTTGTTTATCAATACTTGCCCTAGGTACTGGAAGGAGAACTGAGATAATCAACTTTCCCCCTTGCCTTTTTATAGAATCCCCAATTTCTTCAAAGTCCCTCTGAATGTGTAATAAACATCTTTTATCAAGATCATTTATACCTGCATGAATCAGGGTGAAAGGGGAAATGGTATGTTCTTGCAGCCCTGGGAACATATCCTTTATGTTGTTTATACCTGCTCCAGGAAGAGCACTAATAGTAGTATATAAATTGCGATTTTTACACAAAATATGATCAGTGTACCTAATATTTGAATCACCGATCACTAAAACATCCCTAGGAACATTTATTCTTCTTGTAGTCTGATCTCTAGGTACAATTTGTATTTGGGGGAGGGGGTTCTCAGGTTCCACAGAGTGGATTACATTCTTATCTGGTGCATTCCCAAATGGCAATGGGTGAGGTGTCTCAGGGATATGTAGAGGCTTAGGGGAAGTGTTAGTGCTTTGTGTAACTATAATAGGGGAGAGATCCACTGTTGGTAATACCTCACAAGAAGCCACAGCACCAGGTGTAAGTAAGCAAGAGTCTGTCATTAAACTGTTAAATCTATTTTCGGTATGGATGTTGTAGCTACCCCCAATATTCCGTCTGCTTTTTTTCCCTTTAAACTTTTGTACAAGACACCATTCATGTTCATCCTGTTTGGCTTTTGTCGAGCTCTGTTGTAATGAATCGTTTACTAAACTATCCGCCACAGAATCAATATACTCCTCCAAGTTATTGATTTCAGCCTGAGTTTGCAAGCGATTTTGCAGTACTATTATTTCAGCCCTCAAGATGTTAATATATAGAGCAGTTATCACAGACAAGGTCTCTGAAAACAGCAGTAGAATACATACCGCAGCCAGGGCAACTGTAATAAGTAGTAACCTTATCCATAGTTCAAGGGGATGTAATATTTAAATCACTAGCAAAATGTAATGGAAAGGTTTCAGGCCCACTGGCCCATCAGACAGAGCTGACATACGCTGATGCGCGTGTCTCTGTGTGTCTCCATGCTAACAACGCCAAGCATTCTGCATGCACTCGCCCTGCTCACTGCAGGGCCGAGTCTTATGCAAGGAAGTGACCCGGAAGTGGTTACCCAGGTCACAGGGGCTGCTTGTTGCTATGCAGCCCAAACAAAGCAAAATTAAGCGTCACAGATGTTAAAAAATGTCAGCTTTGCCCTGAACAAAGTGCCCAAGCACTATAGCTGAAAATGGGAAACTATATAATAGTTCTGTAGTCCTACGCGACTTCGTAGGACTACAAATACTCTCTGCCTACTTCCTGGGTATAGGTTGTAGGGCTCCATAAAGTTAAGCTTAGAAAATCACACAAATCAACAGTTCACATGTTTAAAACACATTTAAGGTATATTTCAGAGCCCCTTAGTATATCGGTCAATTTCTGCCTGCCCACTCGCTGCAGGGCCGAGTCTTATGCGAGGAAGTGACCCAGAAGTGGTTACACAGGTCACAGGGGCTGCTTGTTGCTATGCAGCCCAAACAAAGCAAAATTAAGTGTCACATATGTTAAAAAATGTCAGCTTTGCCCTGAACAAGGTGCCCAAGCACTATAGCTGAAAATGGGAACCTGTATAATAGTTCTGTAGTCCTACGTGACTTTGTAGGACTACAAATACTCTCTGCCTACTTCCAGGGTATAGGGTGTAGGGATCTGAAAAGTTAAGCTTAAAAAATCACACATATCAACAGTTCACAAGTTTAAAACACATTTAAGGTATATTTCAGAGCCCTTTAGTTTATCAGTCAATTTGAAAAATGAAATCATCCAAGCAGATCACTAAATCAGTAGGTAAGGTTAGAGGGATGTTGGGGTGTATTAGTAGGGGTATCATAAGCCATAAGGGGGAGGTAATAATCCCTCTTTTCAAGACACTGGTTAGGCCCCATCTGGAGTACTGCGTTCAGTACTGGAGGCCACACCTACAGAAGGAAATTAACAAAATAGATGCAGTCCAGAAAAGGGCAACCAAAATGGTGCAGGGATTGCATCAGAAAACATATGAGGATAAATTAACTGAGCTTAATATGTATACCCTAGAGCAAAGGAGGGAGAGAGGTTATATGATTAAAACATTCAAACATCTTAAGGGCATTAACAAGGCAAGAGAGTCTAATATGTTTCAATATAAGAAAAATAGCAGGACAAGAGGACACAGCATGAGATTAGAGGGAGGTCGATTAAGGGGTAATGTGAGAAAGTTCTTTTTCACAGAAAGGGTGGTGGGTGCATGGAACAGCCTACCTCAGAAAGTGGTGGATATGAATACAGTGCAGGGCTTCAAACAGGCATGGGATAGACATAAGGGTGCAATACAGATGAGTATGAATAGATAGGCCATTGACAGAGTAAAGGCCTATGGCACATTGGTAAGGTACAAAAAATGGGTAGATTGAATGGGTCTTGCAGTCCTTATCTGCTGTCAACTTCTATGTTTCTATGTGACCATCAGCTACAAATCCTTTTCCTCCACAGAGACAAATACTGTAACTGCAATCCTCCCAAATGGTAGCTGTGCCCTGGATTCCTGGCTCCAAAGTGCATAACTTTGCACTTCTTAGCATTGACACCCAGTTGCCAAGTGTCTGACCATTGCTCTAGTGTTAACAAGTCTTCCTGTATTCCCCCTCCTACCCTCCACACCATCCACCACTGCACCTATCTTGGTGTCATCAGGGAATAGGCTGATCTTATTCTTATCCCCTTCCGCAATATCAGCTATGAAGACTTTAATAAGCACTGGTCCCAGCACTGTGGAACCCCACTGGTGACCGCTCTGAGAGTTGAAAGCTCCCCCCCTACAACCACCCTCTGATGTCTGTCCCTCAACCAATTTCCAACCCACTTAATCAATTTCTCCCCAGCTCCTAGGTTCAACAGTTTACTAGTCAATTTCCCATGGGACACCGTGTCAAAGGCCTTGCTGAAGTCCAGATACGGTAAATCAGCTGCCCAACAGCCATCTAGTGCTCTTGTAACCCAGTCAAAAAAGTCAACCAGATTTGTTTGCCATGATCTTCTGGGGATAAACCCATGCTGCTTATCATCCAGGAAACTATTTACCTCCTGAAAGATCACCAACCTTCCTTTGAGGATAGTCTCCATTAGCTTACCCACAATGGACATAAGATTGACTGACCTGTAATTTCCTGGTTTGTCCTTGGGTCCACTTTTGTGGAGGGGTACCACGTGCACTGTCCTCCAGTCCTGAGGCACGTACCCAGTCTGCAGGGAGGCATTGAAGAAATTTGCTAGAGGTGCTGCTAGGACTTCAGCTATCTCCCTCAGGACTCTAGGATGTAGCCCATCTGGTCCAGGTGCCTTGTCAATACTCAAGGCCCTCAGTCCTTCCAGGACCCTGTATACTGGGATCTCCTCATCCGTTATTCCCTCTCCCCCATCCCTCCCTCCTTTGCGTTTCCCTGTGGGATGAACCCATCCCATTCCCTGGTAAATACTGAGCAGAAGTACTGATTGAGTTTCTCAGTTTCTCTGCCTGCTCAGCCCCCTTCTCTGCCCAACCTCTGTCTTTCTTGATTCTGGTGATTTGTTCCTTGCAGCTACTCCTCTCCCTGATGTACTTAAACAAGGGTTCTATATCATAACGGTGATCGCTGTTTAGGCGAGTGTACATTGTCGAAAATAAATAACAGCAATGTACACTCACAGCGACTACAAAACTGGTGATGGCTTTCTAGGTTATGTAGGGGGCTGTGCCCCCTGCACCCCCCTACTTTAGGATTCTCAACTCCAGGGGGTTGCATGTCGGGGGGGATGTAAAACTTAATAAAATTAAAAAAACGACTCTGATGCAAAAAGAGATCACACCCCAGAACCGAGCCTGCCACCCTACCCACCATGCCACATGGCCAGCTCAGCAGCTGACCACTGCGCTACACCCCACATTCCCTCCATCCCTTCCCTTCTGCCTGTTGCGCAATGTGGTCCCCCCCCAGTGCACATCTGTATATCTATGTATCCTGCCACCTACCCCGGTATCTTGTCACTACCCTGCCAGGTAGCCCAGAGCACAGGTGCCATGATTGAGTTGCCCTTTTTGCAGTCACTCAATCACGGTCACTGTGTTCACTGGATGCCTTAAACAAGTCTTTTTCACCATCCTTTATCCCTTGTACTAGCCTTACCTCCTTTGTAGTCTTGACTTCTCTAATGATCCAACTTACCTCCCTGGATTTAGCTACATACGCCTCCCTGTCCTCTTACCTCTTGGACCTTTTCCATCTTTTGAAGGTTGACTTTTTCTGCCTCACACCATTCTGCATTTCTCTGAACCACCAACTTGGTTTTTTGGTCCTTGCCTTCTCACTTTGGCTCTTTGCGCAAGAGTTTGTGGCCTCCACCATGCCCAACCTCAGGATGGTCTACATCTGGATAGTATCCATGTCTGGGCTGATGGTAACTAAGTGCCCCTGGAGGATGTCAGCTATCCTGCTGACATCAGCCCTTCTGAAGATCACTACCCTGGTTTTGTAGATGTCCCCTCCCTGTCCAGGTCCAGGGAAAACCACACTGTATGGTGATCACTACCTGCTAGAGGATCCTCAGCTCCTACTTGCCATAGCAGGTCACTGTCTGCCAGCACAAGATCCAAAATTTTCACCAGCCTTGTCGGTTCCTCCACCTTTTGTGATAGGAATGTATCCTGGAATGCTTCCAGAATATCCTGTAACCTGGTGCTCATGGTAGACATGGTTTTCCAATTCACTCCTGGCAGATTGAAATCACTGACTACCACAGTACCACCCCTGCACAGTGCTTCCATATCTGATCTGCCATTTCTCTATCAATGTTCTCAGACTGCGAGGGTGGTCTGTACACTACCCCCAGTCTAGTTCTCCTGCATTTACTGTTCTGTAATTGAACCCATATGGTTTCTGCCATACCCTCCTCTCCCTCCTCCCTACTACTCACTATCCCTTCTCTGATATACAAAGCCACCACCCCCGCCCTTTCCTTTTGTCCTGTCCCTGTGGTACAGTCTGTATCCTGGTACCATCAGGTCCCAGTCCTGGTGTTGGTTGGCTCATATCTCGGTGATGGCAGCTATGTATACCCCCCTCCCGCCATCAGTGCCTGGAGCTCTAGTATTTTGTTTACCAGGCTCCTTGGGTTTATCGAAACCACCGTCCAACTGGAACCCCGGACTTTCCTGTTCCTCCCCTTCCCTCTGCTCTCTCCTATCTATGCATTTTCCAACTTCCCCATTTTGCCAGCTCTGGGGGGAGGGAGAAGCATGGCCTCCCTCACTTTGTGGTGCTGTCTGTTGTTCTGAGCAGTTTAAATTAAAATTGGATGCTATATACTGACCCAGTTTCTGCTTCAGGACACCTGAACCTTCCCTTCTCAATTTAAGCATATCTTGAGGGGGGTAGAGATCCTTGTTATCCCATGTTGTCCCCCAGCCCCCCACTAGTCGAAACCCCATAGTTTCACACCATTCTGCCAGGAATTCATTGAATTCATGAATCCTTTGTTACTGTAGAGGAAGATGATTCCAGCTAGGCACTATATGCCAATTACAAAATAAACAAGCAAATGTGAGTTCTGTCTTTATGTAAGAGGCACAGATAGATGCACGACTTTTTAGGGGCTTTTACACTCCAAGATCTGCAATGCTGCCAGTGGCACAGATGAGTTGTGCCAGTGTAGAACTGGCAGTGAAATGAGCTGCTGGAGCGTTGCAATCTGCTCTGTTGCACTGTGTTGCAGCCCAGAGCATTCCCTGGTTTGTTGGGAACACGGACCAGAGTGTACTGGTGCAGGTGTTTTTTGCAAGCATATACAAATGCTACTTTTCCTGCACTGGTGTTATTCCCATTCACAGACCCCTTTGCCAGAGATGCCCCCAAAATATGGGAAGGCCACCAGGAATGCTGCACAGCCACAGTATGTAAATGATGAGGGTGGCGGTGCGAACAAAGCGGAGGAAGCTAATTCAGATGGCAATGCTCCAGGTAAGTAATAATGTAAAAGTGTCTATAGATGAACTCCTGCAGCCTCTTGTCAATTGCAGGTATGATAATAGGCACTATTATTTAAAGGATGTACACATCTGAATCAATGCAAGCTGATAGAGGAGTCAGCAAGGGTTCCATTTCAAGGGGTCTTGTCAGACCAATCTGATAGACTTTTTTCAGGCAATGATTAAGAGAGGGTTGCAATAGGGGAGGCAAAAACATGATAAACTTGAGTTTAGTGACGCATTTGATACAATGCCTCATGAAAGCATGTCTCACAAGTTTTGCAATCGCGGCATATGAAGATGTGTAGTGAAGTTTTTTGGAAATTGGCCAAACTGTAGAATACAGGAGATACTGAGAAATGACAATTTCTTAGGTTGGTGGAGGGTGCCCAGCAGGGTACTCCAGGGATCAGTGCTAGAACCTATGTTAATGTGTCAGTAGATTAGCTTGAAGAAGGAGGGGGTGGAGTGTCAGCTCACCAAATTTGCAAATGATAGCACCATCAGCATTGAGAAATAGAGTGTTAGGTCACAGAGAAGTTAAGAAGCATAGAATCTGTCAGCAGAAAAAGACAATTTGGCCCACCCCATTCTGCCCAGATGTTCCTTGTCTAGTGTGTCTCAACAGATCCTAACTCGTCTGGTGTGAACCTCCCACCTCCCTGCCTATTCACTAACATTCCCTTAGGTCTATCCCACACATCCATGAAGCCACCTACTGTTTTCACCTTCACCACTTCTGCTGGCAGTCAGTCCCAGGCATATACAAGTTCTTCACTGAAGTAATACATCACATAGAAACATTGCAATTGTCAGAAAATAAGGACCGCTAGGCCCATCCAGTCTGACCATTAGAGATGCAGTGAATTTAAATTTCACTGGCAAAGTGCCCACGAAGTGGGCATTTCACATTGTCACTCCACTATGCAGAGTGGCTAATGCAAAAGGCTCACTTCACCTTGTGATTATTACTTCACGTTGTCATTCTACCTTAACATGAAGTAAGGCAAAGTGACAACAATATGGGCAGCCATTCACACACACAGTCACCAGAATTAATGTGAATCCCCAAAATGCTCATGTCTTGTGTCCAGAAAACTCCTCAGTGCTGACAGTGATGAAGTGAAATAGAGCACAAGAAATGCAAAGTCTCCCAGAATTAATGGCGCATTCAGACGTCATGCATGCAGTAGTCACACACAGTCACCAGAATTAATGTGCATCCCCAAAATGCTACTGTCTTGTGTCCAGCAAATTCCCCAGTGCTAACAAAGTGAAATGGGAGCGTAACAAGAAATGCAAAGTCTCCCAGAATTAATGGCACATTCACCCATGTACGCAGTGGTCACACACAGTCACCAGAATTAATGTGCATCACCAAAATGGTACTGTTTTGTGTCCAGAAAGTTCCCCAGTGCTGCCGAAGTGAAATGAGAGCATAACAAGAAATCCAAAGTCTCCCAGAATTAATGGTGCACTCAGTCATGTGTGCAGTGGTCACACAGTCACCAGAATTAATTTGCATCTCCAAAATCCTACTGTATTGTCCAGAAAATTCTCCAGTGCTGGCAAAGGGAAATGAGAATGTAACAAGAAAAGCAAAGTCTCCCAGAATTAATGGTGTACTGCAAACACACAGACAGATTAAGATTGCTTTGAGCACTCAAGTGATGCAGAAGCAAAAGCACAACACCTAACCAGTGCTCACAAGTCACAAATCCAAATCTGGAAAAGAATACCTTTTGCCGGTTTAGAGGGGTAGTGCATGGCAGTAACAGTCCACTAGCAGTAAAGATACCACAAAGCAGTATAAAAAATTCATGCAGGTGCAGTGGATAGCAGGTTCACACTGCTGCAATTACTCTGTGGCACAATAAAAGGTGCTGGATTTAATGGCACACATCGCACGCACACTCAGACACACTACAAGTAATGCATAGCAAATTGAAAACCTTTAGTATTATAACCAAATGTTTTAAACAAACTGAAATTATGCACTGCTGCACCACAACAATCAGCAAAAAAATGTCAAGAATTACTAAAAATATTACTTTGTGTACATTAACACTGTTATACAAGAAAAATATAACCAAAACAGAGACTGCCTTTTTCTCCCAGTTAATCTACTACACCACAGATATGCCTCTCCCCCAAAGCACACTTATCAGTACACAGACTGACTGTTTTAAATTAACATTCGAAATCCACACACAAACAATAAACACTCGATGATATCAGCACAGGAGGGTTTCCTACAATCGATGTACTAAATTGTGAGCAAAAAAAAAAAATAGCTCAAAAAGGCTTTTTTAACAGCTTTTAGAGGATTTGAATTGCAGTGCTCTGAAAGGAAACTGTCTCCATCTTCCACTACACACACACTACACAGAACTGAGGCTGCGCAGAACAATCTAGAGCCCATGTGACCTGCAATCCCATGAAGCACTGCAAAATTCACCTTTGGAGGTCAAAAACAAGGTGAAGTGAGGCGAAGTACATTGATTTCAATGTACATCACATTAAAATTGGTGGAGAAGTGGTTTGGGGAAAGCGGAATAACGCAGTCATTGTTTTCAATGGACTTGAATTCCCCATTATAACACGAAGTACTCTGCTTCACTTGCGGTACTTGGCGGTTCGAGAAGTTACTCACAAATCGCCAGCGGAACAAATTTGACCGCCCTCCCACCACTACCTGCCTCAAGCCCCACACTTGTTTGTGGCAACTGACTCTATCTGGACAACGGCTTTTCACCATCCTGCTTTAACCTCCCCCCCCCACAGCTTCCTTCCATGCCCTCTGATCCTGGAACTTGGAGAGATTAGGGAAGAAGGTGGATAAATGTCAGATGTGGCTTCATCTGGATACAAGCAAAGTTACTGTATGTACTTGGGTGCAATGAACAGGACCAAACATACAGTATATTGTGAATATGATAAAATACATGATAACAACATGAAATATATACAATCTTTGTATATCCCAGGCCTGTTCACTAAAGTGTGCATGTGTGTTTGTATATATACAAGCTACATAAATAAAAAGGAATCAATAAAACTCTTGCCAATGCCTGCCCACTGCTTGCACCCCTTCATATATCACCCTTGCATGGCTTCATCCAGTCAACAGAATGCTGCCACCTTGCAACGGGCCAGATCGGAATCAATAAGGGGGTCATCGATGGCATTCTATGTGAGCCACTGGGATTGCTATGTAGCTCCTCCAGCCAACAGAAGTATGCTTCAACATGCCAGATGCATATCACTTTTTTAGCTGTTGCTGTATCTGCTGTCTAGCTCCTCCAGTCAGCCAAAGTACAGTACGCAGCAACAAGTCAGATGCTCATCATTTTTGGGCCATTGTTATTGCTGCCATCTAGCTCCTCCAGCCGACAGAGCTACTCAGCAGCATATCAGATGCTCATCATTTTCAGAATTGTTGGCAGGCAACCTACTCACTGTGCTACTGCCCCTAATGGGATGGGTTGGAATTGGGACAGCATGCAGGCATTGGGCATCAGCGCAATGAATAACCAGTATTATACAATGGCAAGAAAAAATCCTGGACTCTGATCGGTCAGTCTTGGGCTGGCCCCATGCTGTTATCCCAGTGCAACATCATGGGTCCAGTCTCAGCCTCACTGTGAACCTGCAGATGAGCTGTATGATGAGCTAGATATGCTTGACCATTTGCTTGATTAGTTCATCTTCTCTTAAAAAACCAAAATATTTTTCCACACAAAAACATCTTTAAAATGATTTTTATTATGTATAACAACGAGCCATTGTATAATAGCAATAATGCCTTCCAGGGTGTGTGTCGTTTGGGATAACTGCACGCCTCAGTTGTCAGATGCACTCGGACTGTGGCCTCGTGCCCAACCACCTGAGGCGTGACGTTATCCTAGCAGTTGACACTGTCAGGCATTATTGCTTAAATAATGCCTTCCAGGGTGTGTATCCTATAGTAAGAAGAGAGGTTATTAACACTGTTTTTTTTTTAAAGGAGACAGGACATTTGTGGGAAACACAGCTGCTTTAATGTTTTTATTTTCATAATTCATACACCCAAATAAAGCATTCTATATTTAAGAAGCAGTGGACACCATTGCAAAAACTCTGGAGAAAAAAAACAATGTATGGACACGTTTCGGCTTGTATTTCATATATCTTCTGTAGATTTCTCCTCTTCATTTTTTATTACTGAAGAAATTACCATAAAAGCAAGATCATTATTACTTAAGAGTTCATCTGGTTCTATAGTTTATTTCCTACTTGAAATTATAATGCTCTGTTGTGACTTCACTGTCTGTTGCCATGGGAATAACTGTGATGTCACAAGCTGAGTATTTTGACATCAAGTTGGGGAGAAGCAATAGGAGCTGATAAACCCTCAAGGTGCAGCTATCCTGTTTTCATGTAAGTGATCTCAGTAATAAATAATGGGGACTTGAAATACTGAGCAAATGAGAAATATAAGCTGTTTTGTGTCCAAATATTATGTTTTGAAAGTTCTTCTCAAGGAGTTGTTGGCTCTTTAACTGTACTTGAATACATTTTGAAACAGTAAAATGTGCTTTTTTTATTGTTTTGTTTATATGGACAACAATCTTTACGGTTATTTTCAGGGAACTCGGAAGTTGGAGGTTTGATTGTTGCAGGTCTCTGCATGGATGCCGGACATTGTGCACTGTACTCATAGGTCATCAGCTCATGCCCAGAGTTCTGAAGGCATGCAGTGACATAGTCAAAAATTCCACATTCCTGGTTCCTTGAAAGGAACACTATACCAAATGCGGTCCAATCAAAGAAAACCACAAAACAAAGTTTAGAGTTTTAGCTTTCTTTTTCTGAAATTTTTTTTTTGTCACATACATTTTGTCCTCCTAGCCAAGTCAGGCTGGGCTCTATTCTTCCCTGTCCCCGCTGACACTCACCATCCCACTCCTCCCCTGGCTTACCTGTCCAGCTTGGGTAACCCCCACGGATTGCACCCCCCCCCATAGTGAGGTCAGGACGGGGAGGGCATTCTCCACCCCTGAGATACAAATTCAGCATCTCAGCTGACAGAGTCCTTGTGGCTGGAGCAAGTGGGGGTCGACACAGGGTATCACGTACACCTGCCTCTCCTACCGTTTTCCACCTATTTTCTCTCATACCCTACGCTGGGGAGGCAGACTGCAGAACCCGCAGCTCCACCCTTCTTTTGTAGTTCCGAGGACCCACACTACCACCAGGCCTCCATCTCGTGGCAGTAATTTGATGGACATGGCCCTCCCACCCCCAAAGGAAAGGAGAGCACTCTTTGTCTGGCCCCCAGCAAACCAAGATTGCTCCCGATCCTGGATTGCCAGTGTGGTGATCCATAATGCTATCACCATGCCATGGGGTGAGTGAGCCAAAATAGTTTTAGCTTTCATTTGTCCCAATTAAATATTTATTTATTTTATTCTTTGGCAACTGGGTAAGGCCCACTGGGCACTGGTGCCTGTTTTCAGGGGTGACCCAGGAGCAGTGGGGAGGTTAATTGACTTGCTCAGAGCGACACAGTATGCAAGAGAAGGTTATGGGAATCAAACCCAGATCTGCTGAATATACCAACCTCATTCACAGCTCATTACTCTACCCTCTAGGCTATAACTGTCAGCCCCATGGATACTTTGGCGGTAGGACTATAATTACTGAAAACAGGAAAATTATAGGCAGCTGCACTTCAGAAATAATGTCCTGTCCTTGCTTGGAAAAAAATTATTTTGCCAGCAAAAGGCTGCTGATTGCCAAGGACATTTTTTTTTGAATCATGGTCAAATGCAATTCTGTTAATGAATAGAAGCATCACACTTCTCAGAAATAGCCTTGCCTAGTGCCTAGTCACATTGCTGACACCCAAATCTTTCACTCTGTCTGGAACATTGATTCATGAGGATGTTGTGGGTGGTGTCTAGGAAGCACAGGTTGGAATGAAATACTTATATCATACACACTGCAGTTCTACAGTTCTCTGCAGAACTTTAGTCCTGATTTCAGTTTCAGGGTTCCTTTCTTTGGCGGCATTTGATTATTGTGGCAGCATGAATTATTTATTTCTCTGGCACAACGCAGTCCTAGCATCAACCAAAATATAACATGATGTCATTGATGACATCACGTGCTGACCATGGTGGAGGAGCTGCAGGGTAAACAAGAAAGGAAAGGGAGCCAGGCACTGTGGAAACACTGCATATTTGAATCAAACATCATAAAGCAGTGTCAGTGGCTCAGTAAGTAGCACACTCGCCTCTGAGGCCGGGAGATCAGAGGGCTGTGGGTTCAGTTCCCACATCTGGCACTTGGGTTAATATCCCAGTACTGACACTGTAATGCAGCATGAGAGGGGTGCTGCATTTCTGAGGTGCTGTCTTTCGGATGAGACGTTAAACTGAGGTCCCATCTGCCTGGATTGGTGGTAGTTCAGGTGGATGTTAAAGATCCCATGGCACTTATCCAAAAGAGTAGGGGAAATTCCCTGGTGTCCTGGCCAAATTTCCCTCATTCACTCAAAATACCACCAACAGCTTAATCTGGTCCAAGGTCAGTTGCCATTCATCTGTACCCCCCTCCCCCCAGGTCATGCCTGAAAATAGGCAGGATTTGTCTAGTGCACTTACCCGGTCAACAAAAGCTAAATAAAGAGCAAGAACTCCACAGCACTACTGTACATATATTTGGGGCTGGCAATATAGCCTTGAGGTTAGACTACTGGGCCGTGAATGAGCTTGGTACATCCAGCAGACCTAGGTCTGCATACTGAGCAAGTCACTTAACCCCACAGTGCTCTTGGGTCACCTGTGAAAACAGGTCGTGGGCCTTAGCAGGTTACCAAAGAATTAAAAAATATATACATTTTGCAGCAGGGTGCAAGTTTTTCAGACAGTTTGCAGTCATGAAATTGTAGAATTCCAGCAGCTCATGTACATAATGTATCAAAGTGACTAAAACTAAGCCAGCCCATTGGTGCAGCAGTGGGCTTTCTGCATGCGATGCCGGTGACCTGGGTTCGGGAACTGACCCGGGTCATCGGAGGGCCAGACGGGAGATAAGGATGGAGTGTCCTATGGACTGCTTTCCTTCTCCGGGGGGAGGGGGAGGGCAGCACTCTGAGCGCTGAGGACTCCTGGCGGAGGCCAGGAGATCTCACGCTGCCGACGCTCAACATCTGGGAGGCAGGGCGGACACTGGTGTCATTGCACGTCCCCGCCTCCGTGGGAGGAAAAGTAAGGAAAAAGGGAGGCAGGCAGGACCACTGTGAGCATGACGCCCTCCCCAGAGGACCTCACTTCATCACCATCACTGCGGGTCCCCGACCAGACATTAGTTCCGTGGTCACGAAGGTGGCCATGGCCCTGCCCTCTGGGGGGTAAGCCGGGGGTGACTGAGGGTCCTCGGCAGCCATAGGCAGTGAGGGAGGTCTCTGGGGGCCATGACTAGGGGTGATGAAATAATGGGGGTCCTGCCAAGATTTGGAAAAAAAAAAAAAAAGTGACTAAAACAGTTTTAGACCTTTTGAGGTGTTGAACCAGTTCCATCCAGCACTTAATTATGCATGCCTCCTCAATCCACAATGTTGATCCCCGATCCAAAAAATGGCATCTGTGTTTGGTGAAGCAGCAGCCAGTCAAGCTTATGGACCAGGAAGTCTAATTTTTTGCAGATCCAGATATATTGTATATCAATATTTTATTAACAAAACAATTCTGCTTTTATTTTTAAAGTATAAACATTATTTATCATTACAAGTAGCCCATATCATTCCAAGAAGTGCAAGTAGCTATTTCTGAATAGTTTTGAGTAACATAAACTGCTGCGTTCTGAAAATAAGTCAGTGCTAACTGCAAAAGCAGTTCCTTTTTTTGCCATAAAGGTGTTTCTCTGTGGGCTGTAGGTAGGCAGCTGTCAGCTATGCTGCAGACCCCACAAACCAGTACATGTATCCCCCAGCCAGTGGCAGTCCCCTGCAAATTGACCCATGCAGCAGGGCCCGGAGGGGAATAGCCATCTTCCCTGTAGTATACAAATTCGGAGCTGGCGGCCGGGTGATGGTGCAAGCCAGAGGAGAGCAGGTTCAACTTCATTAAACCCACCCAACCCCTTTTCTGTATTCTGATCTCTTCCTTTAGCTGGTAAAGGAAAGGAAAGGAAAAGAAATTAAAGGAAAGGAAAGGAAAGGAAAGGAGAAGAAATTGGCTATCTGTGGGGAGCAGGGTAACAGAGGAGGATGTGCAAAAGGCAGCCATCCTTAATGATTACATTTGCTCTGTCTTCACGAGGGAAAACAGCAGGACCCTTCCAGAAGGTGATATGAGGGTAGCCATAAAGGAGGTCCCTGATATGAGGGAGCCAGTATTTACCAGAAAAAGGGTCCAGAAAGGGCTAGTAGCCCTGGAAATAGATAAGGCCTCGGGTCCTCATGGGATGCAACTAAGGGTATTCAAGGAACTGGCAGCACAGCTGGCTGAACCCCTGGTAGGGCTCTTCAATAGCTCATTACAGATGGAGGTAGTTCTGAAAGACTAGAGGGCAACAGACGTGGGTCCACTCCATAACAGGGGGGACAGGGTGCAAGTGGGAAACTACAGATCTCTCAGTCTTAACACTGCTGTGGGTTAATGATGTTGTTACTGATGAAAGAGGACCTCTTGGACTACCCAGAGAGGGATCAGACTCCAGGACAGTAAACGGAATGGGTTTGTAGCAGGGAGGTCTTGTCAGACCAACCTGATAGTTTTCTTTGACCTAGTGATGAGGGTATTGGATAGGGCCCACACCAGGTATGTACTCTACTTTGACTTCAGCATGGCTTTTGACTTGGTGCTTCACAGGAGATTGCTGAAAAAAGGCTGAGGATCCGGGTGTGGGTCATAGTAAGATGTGTAGGAAATTGGTTGAAGGAAAAGCAGCAGAAAGTTGTAATTTATGGTGTCAAATCAGAAAATATGGAGCTCATCAGTGGGGTGCCACTGAGATCCGTCCTGGGTCCTGTCCTCTTCAATATGTTCATCAGTGACATTGGAGAAGGAATGTGGAGTAAGCTGTGTCTCTTCACAGATGACATAAAGCTCTGTGAGAGAGTAAATGGTGACAAGGGAATTAAGGAGTTACAGAGTGGCCTGCAAGTACTGGAGGGGTGATCTAAAGTTTGGCAGTTGAAATTAGGGAACAAGAACCCCAGAACAGACTACTTAATGAGAGTGGTAAAGCTGAGCAAATCAAGCCAGTGCAACAAAGTGTACAGTAATGCAAAACAAATAGGATGGTGGGATGTATGGAAAGGGGTACTGACAGTAGAAGAAATAAAGTGTTACAGTACTCCCACTTTACAGATCACTGGTGAGGTTGCACCTGGAGTACTGTGACCACATCTGGAGTCTGCACCTCAGGAAAGATAAGGACAGGCTACAGATGGTGCAACAAAGGGTAATGCAATGCTCCCACTTCCTTCATTGGAATCTACATGTAAAGATCACCATAACATGCTTTTCAGGAAATTATGTGGAACAGCAGAATTTCAGTAGATATTTCACTGCCAAATTCAGCCATTCAGCTGCTGGCACAATTAGCCAGAATTTTCTGAAATTCCACAAAACTCCTTTCCTCTGGGAATTTTAAAATTGTGCAGGAGACTAATGTCCAGTCCCCCCCACCACCACCACCACACACACGTCATAAGTAGGGATGAAGAAGTATGGTCTGCAAACAAGTACTTATTAAAAGGGGTTCCCTACTCACTCTACTACGCAGAGTGCCCTGGGGATTCCCTTGGTAGTCAGAAATGCGTTCAGGCTTACCTTAGATCTGTACTGTCATCAGATCCACTGTCTCCACCTGTAGGCTGTTTCACAAGTTCACCTCCATTGTGATGAAGTGCCTCCCTTGAAATTTGCACCAATGAGCTTTAAGCCATGCAGTATCTGTCTCTTTGATCCTGTTCATACCCTTCAGTACGGAGTGAGAATAAGAATATGTCCCTGCTGATCTCTTCTCAAAGATGAACATGTTAAAGCAGCAGTACCAGTTAATAAAAGAAAGATGCAATAGAACCACATGTTGCTTTCTGCTTCTTACATTTCTGTCTTTATGTTTATTTTCTAAATGTTCTTTTTGTCAGTTGTTGTGTCAAACAAGCCACACAACTAACAAACCCTTAATTGTTTGTTTCCAGTTTGTTTCCAGTTTTCGTGTTTGCTTTAATTTCTTAATTTGTTTTGGCAGTTTAGCACAGACCCTTGCCAGATAAACCATAATTGATTCTAAGGGAAAAGGGGTGGTACTGCACCATCCACTCACCTCTGCTTTCTCTCATTTACAGTATGTACCTGGAAGGCACCACCCTTACAGAAATATAGGTGTGCTGTGTACATGCAGAATGCATGCCACATGCTTAATTGTGCAAGGTTTGCATGCAGCTCGCATACACAAAATGATCCTAAGCAAACCAGGTCTAAAAAGCAAATCAGGTTCACATGCTACAATCTTGACATGTGCGCAGCAGGTAAGGTGATGTGAGCATCTTCTAAAAATCATACCAGGTTCACGTGTTGCATGCTTGACATGAGTGCAGCAGTTAAGCTGTGTGAGCATCATTTAAAACTCACATCAGGTTCGCATGTTGCACACTTGTCATGTGTGCAGCAGCTATGCTGGTGCAAATCTCATCTAAAAAAACCCACCAGTTTCTATTTCTTATACTATTGCTAGCAATTAGAGTCATTAAAATACATTTTTATTTGAAGTCCCATAAAACTTTGGTAAACTTATTAATTCTGATCCTTTTACAAGTTGTTTAATGGCTTTTGATTTTTTGTCATTAAATTGCCATTAATCTGTAAAGTATTGTTTGCTTACTGCATTAAATACCTAGGATATAGCCAGTCAACATCCCCCATTCCAGATGTACAATGAGGGGTCTCTGTGTTGTGAAGCCTATCCTTTTTGTTTTGGACCATGCAAATCCCTTATGCATATTTTGTGCTACAAATGTGTTTCTCCATGACTGTTTTATCTCACTCCCTTTCCCTTTGTCATTCTGCATTGAGCATATATACCCTATGGCCATGCTCAGCTCTCTTTGTACCAAGTAGGGTCTTGAAAGCATGCACCATACCTCAAGGTTTGTCACTGAAATGAGGGACATGGACACTTAGAAGGAGGAGCAATGAGGGACACTAACTCACATGATGATCAGGACACATCCTGAAATATGGAGATACAGTACCTCAGAACACAGTGGAAGCCATTGCATTAGCACCTGAGAATACATTTCTACCATCAAACAGCAGTGCCATTTCGGTTAGGGCATAGGCAGTTGTCCCACTCTCCAACCCATATTTGTGCCTAGGTTGTTCTTATGGTATAGCAATAATGGCATTAAATTTGGATTTAATCTTTTGCACAATAAGTGCCCACTTGGCCTGTGTGTGCTCACTCTGCAGGTACTCTCCAGACTCCACTGTGTCTGTATTGTGCTGTCCACTTTCTCCACCTATTAACGGCGGTACAGTCAAGTGGTGTGGATGAGCTCCAGCCAAGAAAGAGCACACTGTCTTTCCTGCCACAGAGTAGACAAACTGCACACTACAGCTTGGAGGATTCGGTGTGCAGTGAGCTCTCAATAGCAGTGTTGTGGCAGCATATTTTTGTTGGTCTACTCTTAGTGAGTCTCCTTCTCCCCCTGGTGGCTGGAGGGGCAGAGGATGAGACAGAAACTAACTCAAGACTAGGCTACATACTTACTCTACTAGGCTCACCATGCAACAAAACCAGCACAGACCCCCATGGCAGCAAGCAAAGCTTAGCAGCAGTAGTGACAGTGGTGTGGGTGGCCTTCACAGGCCTTAATCAGTGCAATGAGGCAGCAGCCACAGCAGCAGCCAAGCAAGAAGTGAGCAATCCCATTTGGGTGGGTTTGATTAGTGAGGTGACTTGTTGCGGACCACACTGGGGACCTGCAATGGTCGGTTCTAGCATCCAGCTTCTGGCAGAAGGAGAGGGGGGAGCAGGCTGAAAACAGGGCTGGCGGCACACTTTGCCAGGCTGCAGGTTAGGTAAGTAAAAGTAAATCATTTTTTTACAGGAGGACTGGGAAAAGGGGAAGGACATAAATATTGATGTGTTTTGCACATTACTTCACCTTTGAGCGGCTTCATAACCCATAGGGTATGGGTATTACTTGGAATGGAGTCAGGAGAAAAATCTGGGGAAAGTTCTTTTTTAGGGGGGGCTGGCAGTATAGCCTAGAGGTTAGAGTAATGAGCTGTGAATGAACTTGATACATCCAGAAGACCAGACCTGGGTTTGAGTCTCACAACCTCCACTTGCATACTGTGTGACTCTGAGCAAGTCACTTAACCACCCAGTGCTCCCAGGTAGCCCCTGAAAACAGGCTCGTGGGCCTTACCTGGTTACCAAACACTAAAATAAAAAAAAACTTCAGCCAGGAAAAAAAATGGTTAGTAACTGGGTGCCCAAATCTGATGCACTGCTCCAGGGTATATACAGATGACTCTTATATATTTTAGTTTTTCCTGATCTGCAAATCACTTTTCAATCAAAAAAAATAAGTTGTACCTTTTAGAGATGTTACAGACATTCTAGATCTGTCCCTTACATTCACAGACAATTGAGCGGTATGGTACGCACAGACTATTGGAGCCCCACAATAGTCAGGCTTATGCACCCCCCCCCCCAGTGAAGCTGACCTCCACATCCCCACGCTCAGGCACATTATGACAAAGGGCAAAGGAGACTGCAGGGGTGTGCACCATTGAAATGAATTGGGGTATTTTTTATTACTATTTTATACATTACTGATGGAGAGTAGGAGATTAATGAAGGCCACCGCTCGACTAACAAGTGCCTTGTTAGTAGAACAGTGTCCTTCCTTATTCTCCAACTCACCATCATAACATATAAAATGGTAACAAAAATAACTCCATTCATTTCAAGGGGGTACGCCACAGCACTCTGACCTATGGACATCATCTCTTAAAGACGCCTGCCTCTGGCTCCCTAGTACTCAAGTACATGACTTTTTACTTATATCTATACTTGCTGGGTTGTCTATAGCAGCATGACCATACCTGCTGCAGTGTGTGTGCATGGAAGGGGGGGGGGACTGGCCATGTGGGTGTGTGTGTGTCAAGTTATTACTACTTTTGTGTTTTGCACCTCAAGGTCTGTTTGCTTTGAAGCATTCAAAACTATGGAGAGAAAATAGTAGGAGTACAGACCAGACAGAAGTAATTAAGTGGTGTTGTGGGTAAGTTTGTGTATTGGGGTGGGGAAAAAACAACATGTGTTTCCATTGGTATGTGTGCTGCAGTTTAACTGTGAAACTGAGATGAGTAAGAGAAGAAAAAAAAAACTGAAAAGCATAACAGTGGCCACAAGCATGCTGCATGTATGCAGATGTAGTCAGATACAGTTTGTATTGAAGTGTAAGCAAGCCATATGTGTGTGCAGACAGTATGGCTTAGTAGTTAAAGGCATTGAACTACAAGCCAGGAGACTTAAATGGATGAAGACCTGGTTTGAATCTCATCAACCCCCACTTGTGTATGGTATGATCCTGAGCAAGTCACTTAACTTTTATGTGTGCAGTTATCAGTGACCACGTGCATTTTGCATGCATGCATGCATGCCACATGTATCCAGTCTTTCCCAATTTAACATAAAAATCATGGTTTCCACACTTGCTTGCTGCACATGTGCCATATACATGCAATCGGTTCCAATTTAACATTTAAATCATACTTGCAGCATGCATATCACTTGGGTAGTTTTATGTGTGCAGCATGAAAACATGTTATATAATTATTTCTGTAAGGGCACCCCTTCCTTTGCATGCTGAGTGTTCATAGTAGCATGCTATACAAATAAAGGGTGAAGAAACGAAGTAGTATGGAGCTGCCATATAGTATTTTGTGTGGATCCATGCAACATTATGAATTCAGCAGAAAACAGTAAATGGCTTCAAAAGTAAAATCTGACTTTTTAAACTATACCAGGCAATACAGAGCCCAAGAAATTAGGGAACATGCCCTGGTGAACTACAATTGTTCTACTGCTTTAGTGGACTTCATAATCACCCTTGAGTATTTCAAGGACTGAGATCAGGTATAATGTTAGCACAGTGACTGAAATCTCCCGCCACAATTAGGGAGCCACAACAAGGGTGAGAGTGACGGGGAGATCTTGATTTTTGATTGCCCCACACTCTCATTGGCTTTTGTGTCCCAAAACGTTTCTTCTCTTTTGGAATATGCATGCCCCTGAGTTGGTTATATTTTGTTGTGAGGGTTGTGGGTGGCAGAGCTCCCCATATTTGGGGGGAATGTTTTGTGGATGGCACTTTGGCACTTTGGCTCCAGGGAGCCACAATGCCTGATACTGTGGAGCCAGGCAGCGTAATGCCTGTGCCCATATCGGTGTTGACCAAATGATTGTTGCACCAATATGGGTCAACCTCAGATCATGTCCCCTCTCTCAGCCTTGTTTCTCTACAAGACAAACATGTTGATAGCCTCTTCTCACTGTCTTTGAACCCCATATTGATGATCATTTTGGGGGCTCTGCATTGCACTTACATGACTGCCTCAATGGCAGGATGCTTAGAGGATAGAATAATGAGCTGTAAATGAGTTGTGAATGAGCTTGGCACATCTGGAAGACCTGGGTTTGATTCCCACAACCTTCACTTTCATACTAAATGACCCTGAGCAAGTCACTTAATCTGTCCAGTGGTCCTGGGTCACCCCTAAAACAGTCCTTGGATAAAATGGACCTTACCTGGTAAGCAAAGAATAAAAAAAACTATTATTTCTGTACTGAGGAGCCCAAAACAATATGCATTACTTCAGGTAGGGCCTGACCAGTTCCTTGTAAAGTGGCAGGATTACTTCCTTAGGCACTCCCCATTGATGCACCCTAGCATTCTAGGGTGCATCAAAAGGGGGTAATTACATGGAGCATTGGCACATATTTAGTAGACAAAAACAAGAAATCCCAGAGTGTTAATGTCAGTATCTGTGGCATAGAAATGTGCCAGACACTGAGGAGCTGTTCCATAAGGTCACCAGCAAAACAACTACAGGGCTTGAATGGAAGCTGGGGGGGGCTAGTTTCAGGAGGGCACTAAGGAAATACTACTTCATGGAAAGAGTAGTGGAGTCATAGAATAGTCTGATGGCAGAGGTGTTGTGGGAAGAGACTGTGACACGTTTCAAGCAGAAGTGGGACAGAGCTAGAGCACAACTTTGAGACATTAAAGCAAGTATATAGCAATTTAGGGTGGGGGTAGCCCCCCCCAGGACAATAGCTAGGTCCTGAGCATCTCATGGGCAGACTCGATGGACCCTGGGTCTCCTTCTGCCATCGTTTTCCTATGTTTCTATGCATTACAATAATCATGTTCCATACGGTCCAAAGTGCAGTTTACTGTCACTGTGTCTTTAAGTTTCCCCCAGTATCCAAACTATGAGAACGTTTAGTTTTCAGCTCACAGTTCTCAAGAGTAAGCAGGTGCTAGGTGGATGACTCATGTCTGTTGTACTAGAAGGGGCATGATTTTGTTCTGTCTCTGTATAAGCATAATGAGAGAGAGATACACTGTAGGATTATGGGTAATCCTGTTCTTTTATTTTCATGCAACCACTTAAGTGGTTCATCTGAAAAATGCTTTCCAGATGCTAAGTAGGTGACACAAGGCATATAGCCTGAAATGGCACTCAAGGGCCATGGGAGGAACTTAAGCTGAAAGAGAACGGTTTCCACAGAGCAGGAGTTTTTTTTCCCTTTAAATTTTACAACAGTATTGCTAGCTATAGTTAGTCTCAGTTCTGCCTGCAGTGACTGTCTTTGTGAGAGTAGGAGTTTCTCTATGAGATTAGATACAGTTCCTTGACTCTTTAATTTGATGTATTTAATTATTTATTATTTATTTCGTTTCTGTTGATGGGAGAGGAGGTCTAGGCAGTTCTACCTATTTTCAGCCTTGTCTGGGAGGGATACAGATGTAAACCAAATGAAAATATACCGAATTTGAAAGGGGGAAGGGTAGGCACGTGGGGTTGAAAGCAGCACCAGGTATGTGGCAGAGATTCCTATGTGTGGATCTGGGCCCATCCTGAGGAAAGGGGACTGAGACACGGCAGATAAGTTGCAAATTATGAAAAACAGTAAGCAATTTGATCAGGTGAATCCAAAGCAAACATGGAACTGTAGAGATCAGGAGAGGAATAAGGAAAATGATAAAGCATTCTGTTAAGTACCTAAATGAGAAAAAAAGAAAGACTAGGGACAACACTGAGAGCTATAAAGGGTGGTGTTACTGTAGAAGAGGACAGAGAGGAAAGTAACATCCACAATGACTACTTTAGTTCAGTCTTCACTAGGGAAACAACGGGACTGCTGCTGCACAGTGGGGTGCAGTTAAAGAGCCCCCAGGGGCAGAGGTTTGAGACTGGGCAAGTTACAGTAGAAAGGTTTCTCAAGGGGCTCAAAGATTTAAAGGTAAACAAATCACTGGGTCCTAATTGTATACACCCCAAGATCCTAAGGGAAAAAACAGCACGACCACAGTAGAAGCACTAATGTGTCTGTTCACACTGCTTCTTGCAAACAGGGGTAGTGCCAGCTGTTTGGAGGATGGCAGATGTGGTTCAGCTGCACAAGAGCAGGGATAGGGATGGTATTGGGAATTTTACAGGCAAGTTATGCTGGCCTCCATTATGGTTAAATTCTTAGAGACCAAAATTAAAGAAACAATGGAGGTAGTATAGTGTAGTGGGTTAAGGCTCTGAGCTGCAGATCGGGAGACCTGGGTTTGAATCCCACAGCCACCTAGGTGCATACTGTGTGATCCAGAGCAACTCATTTAACTTCCTTGTGCTTCCAGGTCGCATTTGGAAACAAGCTTTGGCTTAGTGTGCTACTTCTGATTAAACAATGTTCCCGTTTTTTCAATAAAAATTAGTAGAGTTTCTTGAAAAGCAGCAGTTACAAGACAACACAGATTCATTAGCAATAGGTCAAGTCAGTCACATTTGATAGACATACTCAATTCTGTAATGAAATCAGCAGGCAGGGTTTAGAGGATTGATATCCTTTAAATATACTGTGGACAAAACAGATGCAGCCAAAACCGGTTCCAAGACAAAAGCACAAGAAACACCACACTATTACCTGGTGGGATCACACTAAGAGCTACAACACAGCTGATGCTGGTAAAATGAATGCTTTTTTATCAGGGTTTTTATTTAATCCAAAGTAATCAAACAGTGCAGATCAGAAGTTTTATGCAAGCCAAGGGGGACAGTGTGCAGGATGCCCTGATGATATGTGTGTCACTGTGCTTCAGTGGGGGTGGGTCTTGGTACTTCTCCTTGACTAATATACAGAATATGTTAATGAGCCTCAGTGGCAACTGATCATTTCAGTACATGAATGTGCAAGATTACATCTGCAAGCCCCCCCCTTCCCATCTAGGGGTATCCAGATAGTAACTTTGGTGGGAGGAGGGCCTTTCACAACACAAGCAGCCTCGTTACCTGGGTTCAGCGATGGTAGTGACTAGGACTCACAGGATGAGGGGGACCTTGTCACTGGCTGGGTGTTCCGAAGGCTGCAGGGGGAGTATGGGTTAGCAGACAAGCATGCACAGTCACATTGGTCAAGTCCATTGTCCACTCCAAAATCAAAGTGCAAAAACAATTTAAATGTGAGACAGTAACAACCACTCCATGGAGCACTGCATGTAATATATGATGGGTTTCCTTCACAGACATAGCTGGAAAGTCTGCAACAGTCCCTTAAGATAACAGACTATTTATTTCATGCAGACCTCCCTTAAGCCATGAAGGCTATATTCCTGGCAGCAATTTTGGGGCCAAAAAAGGCTTCTGCTTGAGGTAGCTTGGTACTGACACAGTCTACTAACTCTTTTCTCATTTCTTAGATTTCTCCCTCATCAGTTACTTTTCTTTCCCTTCAGACTCTCTTCTGGCAATTCCATTCCTATACTTTTACTCTGGGCTGATGACAGCACTAGACATTTCTACTGTCCCAAACCCATATACTTTCTTTAGTTTGTTCCCATCTACCTGGTCTTACAGCTTCTCCACCCAGGGGTCAATACGTATGGCGTATAACTTCTTTTCCTTCAAGGTCTTAATTCTGTATGTTTCATTTGGATAGAAACATTGAAACATAGACTTTGATGGCAGAATAGGACCACTTGACCCACCTAGTCTGCCCATTTCCCTACCTGCAGGATAAGCTGCAGATCCTAGTTAAGCAACAGCCCATTTCTTCCTAACCCTCACAAGAATTGCCTTATGTCTGTCCCAAGCATTCTTGAATTCTTCCACCATTTTATACCCCACAACCTCCTCAGGAAGGCTGTTCCATGTGTCCACCACCCTGTCTGTGAAACAATACTTCCTCACATTGCCCCTGAGCCATCCCCCCTCTGTCTTCAAATTGTGTCCCCTTGTTCTTGAGCATCTCTTTTTCTGAAAGATACCACCCTCTTGGACTTTGTTGATTCCACTGAGGTACTTAAAAGTTTCTATCATGTCCCCCCCCACACTTTCCTCAAGGGTATATATATTAAGCTCCCTTAGTCTTTCCTCATATAGCTTCTCTTGAAGACCCTGCACCATTTTAGTTGCCCTCCTCTGGACAGACTCCATCCTGTCTATGTCCTTGCAGAGATGGGATCTCCAGAACTGGACACAGTACTCCAGATGAGGTCTTGCCAACTGTCTGTACAGAGGTATATCAATGACCTGTTTTCTGCTGGTGATGCCTCTCCCTATACATCCCAGTATCCCCCCAGCCCTCCCTACTGCCTTCTCACATTGCTTGCCAGTCTTAAGGTACTCTGATATTATTACCCTCAGGTTCGTTTCCATTTTTGTTGTTGTTACTACTTCCCCCTCAGTTGTATAATCTTCCCCTGGGTTTTTGTTTCCCAGGTGTATTACTTTGCACTTCTTTGCATTGAATCCAAGCTGTCATACTTCTGACCATTCCTGCAACCTTGCCAAGTCCCTTATCATCCTTTCCATGCCTCCTTGTGTATCATAGCAAGAACTGAACCACCTGAACCCTTTCAGACATCCAATCACTGATGCCTTCTGCCTAGAATGGTTCTCCCATGTCTATTTGGGCCCCAAAATCAGCAGCACCTCCTCTCATTTAACGATTCCAACCTCTGAACTGACTCATCAGGGGGACCTCTGCCAGTGCCACACCAGGTAACCCAATGGACTGCCACCCAGCTGGGGTCCCAAACATCACTCCCCCAAATGGACTTTCCATGCTTCCACAAGTGGCTCACACAGTGGGTCCCAACTCTGTGGCAGCCTCCAGCTTGGGTAATAGGGGTAACTCTGCCACCGTTACACCCTCAACTGCTAGGGCCGCCACTTCTAAGCTGCACCCCAGGCACTTCTGCCATAGCAGGCCACCCACAGTAAACCATCTGACCCAACAGCTGAACTCACCCACAGGCAATCTTTTTTTTGGGGGGGGCTTTAGGCCTATCAGTGCTTACCCTACCAAGGTACTGAAGTTCACTTGGTGGGCCTCCAGTTTCACCTTCTTCCACCCCGGGCTCTGGCTCTCAAATACATAGACAGGCCACTTTCATTTGTTCCATTGCTCCCCTTAATGCACCTGAACCACCACTTTCCGCCTCACGGGTCTTCAAGAGTGGAGGGCTGAGTTGGCAATTGGACCACCCCTGCCCTGCCACAGCCCTTTGGCTGACCCCCCCCCAGCTCTTCTCTTCTCTTCTGGGCTTTCCCCGAGTCCTCCCTTTTGGTGCCAAAAACCCTCTGTTTATATCCTTTGGGGGAGTGGCCCCACCTACAGTCAACAGGCAGCACCACATCCCAGATTCAGCAGTACCACTAGCTCCCTGTCTCTGCCTAACTACACCTAGCAACCTAAAATTAACTAGCAAGCTCCCAAAGGGTGCTTTCTCTTTGCATGCTAAACAATAATTCCATTTTAGTTCATTTCAGGCTTATTTGCATATCAATAATTCACATTGTCAAACTTGGAGACATAAACATAAATTTCATTTTAAATTCTAAGTGGAATAAAAAGCTAGAAAGAAAAAAAACGAGTAAGCTATAGATACAGCACATACTGCAGTTATTGGATCACAGTCTAAGCTAATTGATTTTTTTATAGAGGCTTTTCTTTCCCAGCAGTATCTGTCATTCAGGGATAAACTCTGATCCCAGGGACATACCCTGTTCAGGCCTGTGTCCCAAATCATACCCAGCCCTGACAACCTGCTGGCTACCCCCACAGCTTCCCCCTTCAGGGCAGGGGCTGTGGGGGAGGGCCATAACCCCCCACCAGACACTCCACTGTGTGGACTGGGAATCAACTGAGGAAGGCACTAGGACCCAGGGGAACACAAGATCCAGAACGTCTTTTAGATGGATGTGTTTTTTTTCCTGTTTTCCTGTTCCTGTCTGCCTTCCTAATATCAGTGCAACCTGCATCAGCCTCACATGCATGCATGCAGCACACCCCTGAAGCAGTAGAATGCTCCCTGGCCCAGTCACAGGGGTCACTGCAGTGCCAGAACATGCCGTAGTACTGCTGTGTGGCAACTACTTCAGCCAGGCCTGCCTCCTGACACAACAACTCTGGTTCCCTCTGGAACCCAGGTCATCTGCACAGCTGCATGAGGCACTGCCACTGAGCGGAAGCTAATTTAGGGTACAGTCTGCTATATATCATATACAGGACAGAAAGCACTTATGGCTAGGCTGCTCAGAGTTATAATGCGAGGGTAAACACAATCCAGGAGTGTGAAGTGTCATAAAGCAGTGACAGGGTGGAAGGGTTAGCAGGGGAATGGGAGAAAGGGGTGAAGCCATATGGGGCAGAAGGGAAGATGCAGTCAAATTGTTGATGACCGCGATTGATACAACACTTGTCAAAGACATTTCTGGTCCCTTCTATGGAGGTTAAACATGTTAAAAGTGGGGGTAAGAGAAACCCCCTCACCACTCCTCACCCACTCCTGTCTTTTCCCAACTGTTTCCACCCCCTGTTCCTCCAGTCTTTTTTTAAACAATCAGCAGCTGGCACAGTGCCGGGAGCTGGATTTTTTTTTATTTCAAAAACATTCTGCATGGATGTTGGAAAGTGATAGGGGTGGGAAAAGGTGTGGCCACAGGGCTAGCTCTGATCACATGAGAAGTACTAGAGTGGTATTTTAATTATTTGGCCAAAGGTCAAAGTGATCCAAAGTGGTCTGAAAGTTTGATTCAGCTGAATTGAATGTAAAAGGGCTGAATTTATTTATTGATTTATTTCATTTATTTGAAAATTGGTAACCAGGAGGCACACTGAGCCAAGGTTCCTTTCCAGGTATGACCCCAGGAAAAGAAAACAGGAGAAAACAGAAGTACAATATACAATAACATTATGGTGGTGCAAAGATTTGAACAAAACTAGATATAAGAATTGTTACAAAAACAAATGCAGTCACAATACAATGTGAAATACCTACCTATACAAGTGCAAATATAGGTAACAAGTACAGCTTAGTGATCAGAGCTACGAGCTGTGAATGAGCTTCATACATCCAGCAGATCTAGGATTGATTCCCACAACCTCCACCTTGCATATTGTGTGACCCTGAGCAAGTCACTTAACCTCTCCAGTGCTTCCGGGTCACCCTTGAAAACAAGCACATGTACCTAGTGGATCTTATCTGGTTACCAAAGAATTAAAAAAAATCAGCAAGGCACAGCACCCAAAAAAATGACTGTATCAGTCGAGAGACCTGTTAGGCTGGTGCATGCCTACCCCCACGGGGGCAGGAAGTGCAGTGGTAGCGAGGAACTGAAATCAGTAAGCCGGTAGGGGAACTTTGACACACTCCAGAATAAAAATTGTTACTGTTTATCACAACCATATTTGCAAGAGTTATTCATAGCTAAAGCAGATACCTAACTGAAATGATAAAGAGAGTTTAATTCATTATTTTCTGCTTCGCACCAGAAACAGATACAAGTCAATGTTTATTATACCTGTTGTATACCTTTATTTTACAGTACCGCCATTTATATCTTCAACACAGGACTCTGGGGAGAGATCACACATAAAGATTTTGCCAGATCTAACACTCATTCTATTAATAAAGCTATATAAATGATATTCTTGGAAATGCTGTAGAGACTGTGATTGAGGAAAAGTTGAAAACTGAGAATACACACACAAACACACACACACACACACACACACACACACACACACACACACACACACACATACACACATGCACACTTACACACACAAAATATCTTTTCTCTCACTTTATTAATATGAATATGTATGATATTGGGAGGAGGTGGAGGTAAAGATACAAACCATTTATCTGAGAATCCATTATTGGAAGTCTTCGCCATGAATAAACTGAATAGAGTATAGAATTCTCTACAGTACTGTCTGCTGTATTCACTGCAGCAAAGAGATTTATGATTATATGTAGATTATTACATGGAATAGTGTGTTTGATGAGAATTTTAGACACACCCCAGGTGTTGGATGCTACATAAACCCCAAGAGTGAAGCTTGAGGGGTTCATTCAAGCATCCAACACTGAGGGTGTGTGTAAAATTGAAGTTTTACACACCACCTCATGTTTTATTTTATATACAGTAATTGCTGGGGAGCATTTTCCCACCACAGCAATTATATAAACTACAACTACATCGGTGCTCAGCAGCAGCCTGATTGGGCTGAGGGGCGGTCCGCCGTCTCTACTGCTGCTGAAAACTTTCCATTTTTTTTAACTTAAAAAAAAAGTTTTAATCAAGGAAGGATTTGTGAAGGTTAACATGAGGCGAGTTTATTTTTTTTTAATTTATTTACTTACCCTAGACTGCTACTGGTGCTGGGTGGTGAAGTAGAGAGCGCAGGAAAAGTGATGAGTGGAGGCCTGCACCTGCTTTGAGCGAGGGAAACCCGGCGTGAGTTCGCCATTATAACCCAAAGGTTATAACGGTGAATTATAACTGGGTTTCCCTATGGGAAAAAATGCACCTCAGTTTTTATAGTATAGTTAAATAAACTC
Source organism: Neoceratodus forsteri (assembly GCA_016271365.2). Classification (NCBI taxonomy): domain Eukaryota; kingdom Metazoa; phylum Chordata; order Ceratodontiformes; family Ceratodontidae; genus Neoceratodus; species Neoceratodus forsteri. The sequence goes on from CM028129.1 coordinate 36,258,020, forward strand.
CCCCAGTCAGGGATGAGTGATGGGGTAGGACAAATCAGATCTAGGCGATGGAGATGCTGACACATTTTGTGAGACCACACAAGGGTGCTTTTGACTACACACGGGTGCTGCCGGTAGTGTTTTTATCCCACTGGTAATTACTGTAATGCATTTCCATGAGGAAATATGCAGTGCAGAGGTAGGATTCATGACACAGAGGTGTGGAGACAAAGCCAGCTTGCATACAAAGGTCCATGCAGGCTAGCCCATCCTGAGGCAGTATTCACAAATTGCCCTCTGTCCACATCTCTTCAACCCCAAGTATCAAGAGCGTGGATGCAGGCCAAGTATTACACACTGGCTGTGGATGCCTATGGCTGCAACATGCCCTTCTGCGGGATTCCCATGCCATGTTGGGATGAAGAGTAGACACAGATGCACCACTTAGGACAGGGTATTCTGCTGTATCTGAGGCATGCTCCGTCACATCCAGCCTACTCCAATCCCCCAGTAATGTGTTTATTATAGTCCCCTCCTATATTCAACCCACTCTCAAAACCCCATCTCGCTACTGACTCTTGGTCACCAAATAAAATGTTCATTGCTGTGCACCCTCTCTACATACATCCCATTCATAAAGGTCACCCTACTCCCAACCCTTGGCCCCTCCAGTAACATGAGTTATACACCCCACCCACTCATTCAACCCGCCCCACACTCTATGTCCCCATAAAGCACATACCTCATGCCACACACCATGTGCTAACAACACTTTTCCACAGGGCTGAAACATCCCTATTGTTTGAGCTCCTGACAGCCACTGACAGTCACAGGTTAGCTAAGGCAGAGATAGCAATGTTGTGGCAGCCTCACTGAGAGCTGTTAGAGCACAGTAAGGGGGCATGTGGAGGCTGATTATTGGAGGTGCAAAGTGAGGGGTGAACTTGGTAAGCTGGTATGATAAGATAGAGGAAAGCAATAAATATGTTACTGGGATGGGGTACAGTGTATGGTTTGCCTGTTGAATGGGTTGACTGCATCATTTTTATGGCTGTGGGCAGAGCCTATGGCTATCTTGCTATCTGTAACTGGAAAAATGGAGTATCGTGGAACACATTTTTGGACTTTTCAATGTATCTATCCACATCTACAAATCACTATGCCAATTGAAATAAAATACTCCCTTCTTTCTGTTTAGAATGTTGGAGACATAACTCCAAGCTGCTTATCAGATGGCCATTGGGAAACTGAAACAGCTTGTTAAATATTGGTTTCTTATTAAACTGGAGATGTGTTTACCCCCTTCAAAATGCAACAACTTGCACATTTAAATAATTAGCATTTAAACATTTACATAGATACATAGACAGTGTCGGCAGATAAGGGCCTATGGCCCAACTAGTCTGCCCATTTTCTTGCTGCTAGCTCCAGTTGGGCAGGTACTCTCATTAAAGAAAGATTCATACTTCATTAATGTCACCCTTTCACAGCAAGGAATCTCCAAAAATGATTTACACTGTTTTTCTAACCTCTTAATACACTATCTCACAAGCACTGTCTCAGACATATGCCAAATCTTCTGTGAACTATCCAAGATAAATATATAGCAATCAGCAGGCATGTTTTACTATTCTTTATGGGAAAAAAATATATTGAGCTACAGCAAACAGACACACACACACACACACACACAGATGCACACACATACTGTACACACCATGCTCATGGTCACAACATTCAAAATAAATACTGCAGTCTAATATGTTTTAAAACAATTAAGAAACTGTTTATGTTAGTGAACACAGTGAAGTTCCATTTACAGTAGATTTCCTTTAAATATTTCTTATCCTATATTTTGTGTCCTGAATAGCACAGGGAAGATGCTACATCTCTTTGTCATAGGGATCTTCATGTCACACATTTCTGCACTGTATTTGCTCAGGATGTCCCAGATTAGATGCAATATCTTGTTTTCACTGGGGTCATGATTTTACAATTTTTATAATGTATTTATTCAGGGTAGCCTAGTCCAGATGTAAAATATTGTTTTCAATGTGTTTTGATTTTACGCAATTCAGCATAATATTGTGTAGAAGTAGAGCCACACTGAAAATAAGATGCTATGTCTTCTGTGAACTATCCAGGCTAGATAAATAGCAATCAGCAGGCATATTCTAGGTAAACACATTGTAAAAATGTGTAAAAGAAAGACCACATTGAAACTGCTTCTCAGCAGATCTGCATTATGCAAATTCATTAGAAATAATGGGTAAAAGTATCCCAAAAGCTTTCCACAGCCATGTTGGCTCTGACCAGAGTGTGTTACTATAGTGGTGATAATGTGTGATCTTTAAATGACGCACAATTACATTCTATTAGAAAATTGCAGTGATATCATCATGGGGGACAACAGGATGCAGGCATGAACAACACTGCAACTCTTTAAGGCATAACATTAGTCAAGTAACACTCTCAGATTCCATGAAATCCACTGTAAGGCTGCAAACAGCTTGACTGGATGAAACGCAGGAGACAATTGATGGCAAGTAATGAAATTTGGACAAAAAGTCAATAGTCATGAAATGCCCCAGCATGACAACAGCTGTGTATACAGCAAGAACGTGAGGACGTAGTGAAACATAGAACTAGACACAATTGAAATTCCTGAGGATTTGTGAGGCAGTGTCTCTTACAGAAATGTACAAAGAACTTTGGACATACCATACCGTAATTAGACAACCAAGCCTTTTTCCCTCTCATTAAATTAAAAGTGATGTATAGAAAAGAATAATGTTTTCACAATGAAGCAAATGTTCCTGCAATATAGACTATATTGGACTAGCTGCCATGTGGGGGTCTACCTTTTCCTCTGTTTTTCCCTCCCACCCCCCATTAGGATGTCAGTGCAGCATTCAGTTGGTAAGGATATGCTGGATAATCTATACTCTGCCTGTCCTTCCCTAGGAGCAATGTTCCCCACCTCCACATACTTTAACTGCAGCAAGCCTGAGTCAACCCCAAATATTAATCTCCCAGCTTGGAACACTAGGAGCTGCAGCTAAGCACCATGACTGGCTAGGACAACTTTTTACAGTTTTATGTAGACCTTAGAATTTACACAGGAACAGTAACCACATTTGCTGAGCACCACTCTTTTTGCAAAACGTGTAAAAGTACCTGACTGGTCTGCTAGGAACATAGAAACATACAATTTGCCAGCAGAAAAGGATTGCTTGGCCCACCTAGTATGCCCAGATGGTCCCTGCTTAGTTTGTCTCTGCAGATCCAAACTTGTCTCCGGCAACCATCCCTCCATCCCTCCTCCCTGCCTATTGATTAACATTACCCTATGTCTATCCCACGCATGCTTGAAACCTCTAATGATCTCACCTCCACTGGCACTCAGTTCCAGGCGTCTACCACTCTTTCAGTGAAGTAGTTATCCCTCACATCCCTCTTAAATTTCCCCCTCCAGCTTCAACGCTTGCCCTCTGGTTCTGTTGCTCTTCTTCATTTGAGCGACACTTACTTCCTGCACCCTGTATGCCCACAGGAGGTACTTGTAGGTCTCTATCATGTGAGTGAGTCTGTTCCCTTAAATGCTTGGATATTTTGGAAAATTTGTATTTTCTTTTTACAAAAGACCTGCTCTGAATAAATATATCCCCTCCTACCCAGCCCTAATTAACAACCCACATACTGGATGATTAAGAACACATATCTAGTTTGGAAACAATCATCATGAAAGATCATTTGTTATGCTAAGGGCAAAACAGACTGTGGCATGCTGGGAGAAGAAAGGGCATGCTTGGCATCCAGCTGGACACTGAGTGGTAATGATCCTTTAACATATTTACTGTTTATAGCAGATTTGAATCCAGAGAGGATGTTAAATTAATTTTAAAATACTTATAGCATGTGGATTACAACCAAACTGTTTTGCATCTCAAGTACTTAAAACTAGGGGGCATCACTGGACCAGATAATAAAAGGAAAATGTATGTCAACTGGACAGGCAGGCCAGCAAATGTTATATTTATTTGAATTATTTATGAATTAATTTAGCAAACCAACAGAGAAATAGTAGTTTACATTGAATTGTTCTGACAGGTAATCCAGGTATAAATTAGAACAATAAATATTAGACAGATGTAGAGAAAATATAATTGTCTGCAACAAGTCTGAGTTGAATTCTGCACATCTGGAGTGAGGTGAGCAAGTTCTTAGAGAGAAAGAAATGATTTCGAATTAATCCACATTTGTATATTTTGTGGCTTAAAGAAACTGCATGCAATACTTTAAAAAGACATCAGCAAGTTCTGACCACAGTGGCTGCAAGAAGGAATGTTTTGAAAAAAAAAAAAACACCCAGGTGTGTAAGTGCAGGTGTAACACGCAGTAGACTTGACCTTACCAATTTAAAGTCAGACTCAATGAATATGATGAACCAGATTCTCAAAAAGTGGTCTACATTTGGGCTACTTTTCTTAAAACAATTGTGCAGCTTGCTACAAAAAAGCAAGACCAAATAGTCCAATGTTCTGGGTTAATTGTCATAGTTTGCATCACGGGGCCCCCTTTTACATCAAAAAAGTGACATGTGCATTATATATATGTATGTGTGTGTGTGCATATGCTGTATATATAATATATATATATTATAGTGATATGATAGCGTCATTATAGTTAGGGTTGAGTAGCATATTTAATGTTAAACCTCAAATTTTGCACTTTAATAACTGCAACCGATCAATGGATTCACACAAATTTTTTTTTTTTTGCAATTAACTTTATTTTCCAACTCAACACAGACAGAATCAGAACAAAACAAACATTGCCAAGAAACTGGTAGACAGTATTCTTACAAGACAATACATACGTAAAATCCCAACACTGTAAAAGAAAGAGCTATCACCCAAGAAAAGGAAAACCAAGGCCACCATCTCACCCACCCCCACCCTCGCAGCAAATACATAAAGATCATATGTAAAATAACTCTCTTTATAGTTTTATTAGTTCATATCTATAATATAGGATACTGTTTAAGGGGAAAGAACAAAAGCATAACAAGTTCTAAGTTAGTGCAGAATAAAAGGGACAACACTTTGGAAGAGACAGTGGGGGAGCCAACCGAAGAAATATTGCCAAAAAAAAAGAGAAAAAAAATAATACTAAACATGTGGAAGGAAAACAATCCAGTGAGAAACAAAGACAGAAAATCACAACCTGTTTTTGGAGGGGAATTGGTCAATCAATGGGATGAGTATGTCCTAGTGCTTTGTAAAAAAAAACAAAAAACCCTAGGGTCAGGAGATTTTAAGGCTTGTTCTCTCTTAGTAGCCAACCTTGCTTTTTAAGATTTGAAAGAAACCCACCCCAACAGCTATGAAATTTCTCACTAGATTGGAAAATCGGCCACGTCTCTCCGCATTTAAGGCATTTAAAAACTCGTCCCACCATTCTTAAACGATGGTTCCCAACTATTCTGCCAATGTTCAAGTATTAGCAATTTAGTAACCATGGCTACCATGGCTATATGCGCCTTTGGGACAGGGTAGGAATTTAGGCGCATCCCTTAGAAACACGTATTTTCATTAAAAAGGCTGAAATGTCAAACATGGAGCCACCCACTGCTTGACTGAATTCCATAGCTTGACAGTTTTGGGACAGGCCCACAATTTGTGGTATAAAGTAGTGAGTGTACATCCACAGTCCCCACATTCAGGTGAGGATGTTTTATAGATCCGGAATAGTTTAGCAGGAGTGAAATAAAGATTATGTAGAATGTTAAACTGGACATTTCTAAGTCGGTCCTGTTTAATGAGGGAGTAAATATCAGTCCCAATCCTTTCCCAGGTTTTAACCGGCCAGCCTTTGTTGAGGTTATTCTCCCAATAGTATGCTATGGAGGTACACTTAAACATCACATCCGACAAGATTGACTTATATATCTTGGCTATTGCTTTCTGGCCCTCCGCTAAACCCTTCAATTTTTCTAACATGGTTCCAGCTCCTTCTGGCCATGGCCCCTTCCCCAAAAAGGAATGTACACACTGGCAGATCTGGTACAACCGTAATAGATCTTTGTGAGCCACCTCAAATTTAGTGGCCAATGCAGAAATCGGCATCAGAGATCCACCCGAAATAAAGCTTGCCAAGTGGATTTTAGAAAAATACTTACCTGGAAAATTACAAATTTGGCAATTACCTATTTGCAAGTTTGGGTTATTAAAAAGAGGTTGCCTAAGGTCTCTTAAATTAGATTTCTGGAGTAGAGAACAGAGTTGCTGTAGAGCCTTCATATCCCATCCTAGTGGGGAATTCCCTATCTCCTTTGGGACTTTAGACCAGGGATTATATAACAGGGCCTCTAAGTCTACCTTATAAGAATTTGTTAGGGGATCGATCCAGAGCTAACCAGGAGGAAAATTCTGAAACTGCTTCAACTGCAGACAGCCAACGTGAGAATCTCATGGCATGAATAGCCAAATAGTAGATGTAAAAGTCAGGTAATTGGAGACCCCCCAATTTCTTAGGACGGGTGAGCTTTGCGTATGCTTGGCGCGGGGCCTTACCTTTCCAAAGAAAATCTGAGCAGGTCCTACATAAGGGCCTAAAAAAAGACTTGGGCAAGTAAATATTAAGGTTAAATAAGGGATAGAAAACTTTTAGGTAAGATAACCATTTTCAGAGTATTGGCCCTGCCCCAGAAAGACAATGGTAATTTATTCCATCTCTCCAGGTCTTCTTTAATAGTTTTGAATAAGGGAGTTAGGTTGAGGTCTGCAAGATTAGTGAGATCTTTAGATATTCTAATGCCCAAATAAACTAAGCAATCACTCTCCCATTGTAGACCCAGGGAGGAGCACCAATCCCTCGACAGAAGAGGAGATAACGGATACACTATAGTTTTGTTCCTATTAAGTTTATAGCCTGAAAAAGGCTAAAACAGGAGATAATTTGTAATACATGGGGTAAAGATTCCCTACTATTCTCTATATGAATAAGCAAATCATCGGTAAAAAGAGATAATTTGCATTCGAGGCTGCCCACATGGATACCCCGTATTACCTTGTCTGATTTTAAAGCTCTAATTAGATGCTCTATATACAAGTTAAAGAGAAATGGGGAGAGAGAACAGCCCTGACGGGTGCCTCGGGATAGGAGGAAGACATCCGAAATGAAATTGTTACATTGAATTCTGGCTGATGGACAAGAATAGAGGACACGAATATGATTAATGAATTGTTGGGGGAAGCCGAATGTAATACTGCAAATATAAAGTACCATTCAACTCTATCGAAGGCTTTTTCTACGTCCAAGGATACAAGAGCTGCCTCTAGCTCAGGAGCCCTGGAAGCAGAAATTAGATGAAATAATTTCCTAAAATGGTCCGCTGAGGACCGTCCAGCTACAAACCCTGCCTGTTCCGGGCTTAATAGCACCTCCCATACTTTCCCCAATCTAGTAGCTAAAATTTTGGCATAGATTTTTAAGTCAACATTGAGGAGCGAGATAGGCCTATAATTGTCAATTACAGATGAGTCTTTCCCTGGCTTGGGCAAAAGAGTTATTCTTGCCTCAAATAGTGATTGCTCACTAACATCATGAGAGCACCAATAGGTGTACACTTGAAGTAACAGAGGAATTAAAAACCTTTTAAAGGTCTTATAAAATAAGCCAGTAAAGCCATCGGGACCCGGTGCTTTATCCGGTTTTAAGGAATCAATAATTTCTGATATTTCCTCGCCAGTAATTGGGGCATTCAAGACAGATCTGGTTCCTTCTGCCAAGGATGGAAGAGTAATCTCTTCTAAGAAGGCCCACATCCTGTTATCCTGTTCTACTGTTCTCGGTTCTGAGGAGTATAGTGATTTATAGTAGTCTTGAAACAGAACTAATATTTCTGCGGGGTCAGTGATCAAAGCTTCCATCTGAGGATGCTTTAAAGCTATGACCCATTTAGAGACCGAATGCTGTTTTAATTGCCAGGCCAGGAGCTTGCCCGCTTTGCTCCCTTGACCAATATAAGAAGCCTTTAATAGAGAGGCAGATCTCTCGACCGTCTCCAGTAAGGCACTGGTATAAGTAGCTCTGAGAGCAGATAGTTCTTGCTCTTCTGTAGGGGAAAGTGTACCAACCTCGTTTTCCAATGCTCTAATTTTTTCCAGACCGTTGTTCAAAAAATTACTTTTTTTCCTTTTTCAGACCGATGCTATACGGATAAGTTCTCCCCTCCAGATAGCCTTCAGAGCTGCCCATACCCGATCTGTTGCACTGATCAAGCCCCAGTTGGCCCTAATGGAATTTGACAAAAACTCTTGGAATTGCTCAACAATTTGGTCGTCTGACAATAGTTTGTTGTTGAGTGACCATGAGTGGGACCTTGTTAAAACATTTGGCAACACACACTGCATTATAATGGGTGAATGATCTGAGACTACTTGAGCCAAGATTTTAATATCTGCTACGTTTGGTAACATCTGTTGACTAATTAAAAAATAATCAAGGCGAGAATAACTTTTATGGACTGGGGAGAAAAATGTAAATTCTTTGCTCGAGGCATTGAATACCCTCCATGGGTCTACAAGGCCCAGCGATGATATAAATTCTTGTAATGCTCTCTGTGCAGGTGACATTTTTACTCCCCTGAAATAAGTACGATCTAAATCATTAGCTTGTACCAGATTCCAGTCACCACCTATCAGAATAGGTAAGTTTAAAAAAGGGGCCAGAACCATAGCCAGATGCATGAAAAAAGACGGTGACTCTAAGTTTGGTCCATAAATAGAGCCCAGAACAATATCTAGGCTACTAATTTTACCTATGACAAAAATAAACCTGCCTTCAGGATCAGAAATGAATTCCGATAATGTAAAAGGGATTTTATTTGCCACAAGTACAGCCACTCCACGTTTATTAGAAGTGAATCCTGATCCAAAAACCTAACCTACTCATCTCTTTTTAAATAAATGCAACTGTTCTGATAACATGTGAGTTTCTTGGAGAAACACAATTGATGGTTCAAACTTGGCAAGATGATTTAAAATGACATATTTCTTCTTGTTGTCTCTCCCCCCTTTTATTTTCCAAGAGAGAATATTTAAACAATTAGCCATAGCAATACGGACAAATATACCCTAAATAAAGGCTTGTATTGCTGCCCCTCCTCTCTATCCTAAAAAAACCCAAATAACCCAAAAACTTAACCCACCCCCAAACTTCCAACTTAAGTCCAAATCTTTTAAATCTATTTACCACTCTATATAACCAGGCCCGTAGCCTACACCTGAACAACTGGTCCATGGTGTGTGCTAAAGAGTGAACTCCTCCCTCCACCCATACCCAAACGTGAAAGAATAAGTAAAGGAGAGCTAAGTGAATATTCCCAGCAATACGCCAACAAAAGTTCGGTCCTTTCAATCCAGTACCCCTCCCAAGGACCTTGATCATTTCTATAACTGCAGCAAAAAAATGTATGTATGGGGAGGTATGTACAAAAAAAACATATTAAGTCCAAGCTCCATGAACTGGATATTGCTTTGTTCCCAAAACAAAATCCGAATAATATATAATTAACAACAGAGCATATCCCCTTTCCTTCTTGAGATTTTACAAGAATGCCTGAGGACAGAGGAGGAAATCAGTGTTTCATAAACATTGCAAATAACCCATAAAGGGGCTGGATTTTATACGTGCCTTACTTAACCAAGGTATTACAAGCTGCAATTCTCTCTGGCCGTTAAAAGCTTTTAGTTCTGTTGCTTACTGTAAAATCTGTACCAAGAAACTTAAACAAGGCTAACATCTAAAAATAAAATTGAAGTGCTAATAAGCTCCCTCGAATATAACCTGTGCTTGTGCCAGGTTATCCAAGGCTGTTATAGAAGCTATTAATGGCCATTTAGATCATAACCGAGATGGGGGAGGACCCCATCAATAATCTGTATTACATCGGTGGCATAAGGACAGCCTGTCCATGATACACTTGAATAAGCTTGAGCCGCTACCAAGGAGACTAACCAGATTTCCCCATTTAACCGTAGGGGTAGAGCTCCCTCTAGTGACTAAACATATCATCTTAATAACCCTCCATGAATAAACAGATTAAAGTAATAGAGGGCGAACTTTCAATTATTAACCACTAAAAATTGTCACTGTAACAGAATAGGAAGAACACCAAATATGTGCATCTCAATCAGAGAGGGAATCCCTCCACAGGTCGGTCATCAGCTTCTTCATCCCAGGCCTTCTAGAAGAATCTTAAGATGATCTCTAGCTTACATAATTATGAATCACAGTCTCCTCATTTGGGAAACAAGTCTGGATAACACTTTCTCAGAACCTTGGTTGCCTCCTCCGGAGAATCAAAACGCTTGGATCCATCTTTCAGGGACACCTCTAAACGAGCTGGATACATCATTCGGTGCTTAATGCCCACTGCACATAACTTGGAGGTGATAGGACGATAAGCCGCCCTGAGCTGGCGCATCTTCACCGTCAGGTCCGGGACTAGCCTCAATTTCTTACCCTCCCATAGTATAGCCGTTAGCTTCCTAGATTCTTTAAAAATGAATTCCTGGTCCAAATAGTTAAGCAGCTTAAATATTAACGGTCTAGGAGGTTCCGAAGCTGGTGGTTTGGCTCGCAAGGACCTGTGGGCTCTTTCTATCACAAACTCTGGGCCATTTGGAGAGGGGCCCACCGTTTGCTTCAGAAACTTTTGCAGAAATATTAAAGTGTTTGGCCCCTCTTCTCCTTCTGGGAGCACGAGTAGCACCAAATTATTTCTTCTGTTCCTCCCCTCCAGGTCCTCCAGACGATCTTCTAGTTTATTAATCATTTTCTTGATTTCCACCATTTCAGGTTCTACTTTTTCCTGCCTTCTTTCTATTGAGGCTATCCTCGCCTCCGTATCAGTAACTCGCCGGGCTAGCTGCTTAAGTGCTGGCTTAAAGTCAGCAACCTCCTCTACCAGTTTTAAAGCGCTTTTAATGGTAGAAGAAGGTGTAAATACGATGACAGTTCCTCCGCTATGTTCGGAGGAAAGGAACTCCGGCGAGGGCACTTGGCCTCCGACTCCTGTGCGGACCCCTCCTGTTCCGGTGAACTGGACATGATGCCGAAGCGAGTGTCAGGTAAGTCTTCCACCTGATCGGTCTGAATACTGTTAAAAAAACGATGTCGGTAATTCGCGGCTTTTAAAAGGGTATGTTCGCGTTTTAAAGAGTAGGAGGAACGGAGCTCGTAGCGGTGTTTCTACTCTCTGCGCCGCATCACGTGACCCTCTATTCACACAAAATTTGCCATCCGCTGTCCCATGGGGTAGATCTCTTGATTTGGCAAGTTTCATTCTGGTTGGATAAGTGGATTCTGAGATCCAGATAGTACAAAAACCTTAGAAGTCCCCACTTTTTGCAGTTTTTCCTCATTGCCTTGCATCCAGATGGTGTGGAATTTTGGTGTGAAGTTTCTATGGTAGAAATAGCTTGGGTCACAGAACTGTCTTGCATTTGTTTGTTGAAAAAAGATTAATCTGCTGCAAAGTTATTCAATATTTAAGTTCCCATTGTTTTCAATGGGAAGATTACGCTCCTCAATTGAGGGAGAAAGGTCTATAAAGAAATGGCCGCATGAAAAAGGATTTTATTTGTTGTGGGGCCAATCCTTTTTCACCAGAAAAATTCCTTTTTTATTGCTAGACGTCACCTTGTTTTTTCCACAAACTAAAAAACGTGGAATATACATAAAAAATTGTGCCATTTTAAAAATCAAAAACCCGAACCTAGCTAAACAGGCCCCGTTTAGTTAGATTCTGATGCTTGTTTTCCTCAATTAGGGCCAGAAATACTTTGTGTGGGCACCCAAAATCCCAGGTGCCCAGGTTAGTGAGAGGAGCAGCTTCCCCATGTTTTCTATATGAGAACAGTGGATTTTTGTGAGTTCTGCAGTCGCAGCTGAACTTCTGCTGCTGGCTGCAGTGGGAACTGTGAGCTCCTTTGACCTGGTGTATAATGGCACCCCCACCCACCCTCCAAATCCCATATATAATTTTTTTAAATACACTGTTGCCCAATGGCACCCCCATCCACCAATCTCTGTTCCCCATTTTACTGGTGTCTAGTGGCACCCTGCAAGTCATGCTGTGATCAGAAGTCTCAGATCAGTGCTCACTGCGAGGGGCTGCCAGCCCAATATAAGTGAAGACCAAAAATTAACCACATAGCTGTGTCACTCAAGACCAGATACTAACTACCACATACTGTAAATTTCAACTGAAGTCAGAAAATGTTATTAGCTGTGTAGCAAGCATCGAAAGTCTAACAGCATTAGTGCTCCTTCCTGACCACCCTGACTATCCAGTGGCACCTTCCACCTGCCAGTCACTGTCCATTTATGTACTTGTAGATTCCCCAATGTCTAGTGGCACCCCACCACCCTCTGATCACCATCCCCATGGTTTTCCAAATAATCCCTGGTGTCTACTGTCACACCCCTTCCTCCAATCTCCATCCCCATGGTTTAAAAATAATCCCTGGTGTCTAGTGGCACCCTCCCACCCTCTGATCATTCCCATGCCTGTAAAAAAAATGGTCCTCATTTTTTTATGTTTGCTTGCACTCATGCACAAGAAACATTATGTGGCAGCTTAGGAGAGAAGTGGGTTGTGGAGGTGCGCCACTGTGGAAGCCAGTGCCAGCACTGCATTGTTGGGCTTGGCAGTGCTCAACCAATGCAGCCCAGTGTCCTGATGACACCCGGTTCTGCAGAGTGCCACCTACTTGTAACGATTTTGCTGCTGCAATCAGGGGCCACCTCGTCATTGCAGCATCAGCCATTCCACTGCAATGAGGGAGTGACCCATCATTGCAGGGCGGTACCTACCTTGCCTGGTGTAACATTTCATCAATGAGGCTGCCTCAGAGCCCCATGAAAGATGATGGGGGTGCCCAGTCCCCCTGTCGGCATGCCCCAACCCAGTTCATAGAAACATAGACTTTGACGGCAGATAAGGACCACTTGGCCCACCCTGTCTGCCCATTTCCCTACCTACTGGATAAGCTGCAGATTCTAGTTAACCAACAGCCTGCTTCCTGCAACCCCCCACTATAACTGGTTTGTGTCTGTCCCATGCATGTTTGAATTCCCCCCCACTGTTTTAGACCCAACGACCTCCTCAGGAAGGCTGTTCCATGTATCCACCACTCTCTCCGTGAAAAAGAATTTCCTCATTTGCTGCTCACTTGCTGATGGGGGAGCCCATTCCCCATCAGCATAATGCCCCCCATTTGTTGTGTGCTGAGGGGGGTGCCCAAACAGTCTTTCTTTGCCAACAGGGGGCCCAATCCCCATAGGCTTCAGTCCCCCCCTCCCAACATGCAGGTGGCACACTGGGAGCTCACCCCAGTGTGCAAAAAACAAACCTGAAAAGCAAAAACCTTCCTGTGGTGTCTTTTTTTCCCCTTCTCCCTGAAACCAAGAAAACAGTCCCTTGCGGTGTCTCATGCCCCTCCCCCAACCCGCAGCCACCCTCTGTATACCCTGTCTCCCCACACACCATCTCACCTCATACTTACCTACGGAGCCCAGCAACACGATCTTTGGTGGACCGGGAACACTTCTGCACTCTTCAAAGCTGACAGTGAACTGAAGAAAAGCCGGTAAGCTGTATAATAGCATAAATAGTTTTTTTTCAACTTTGGTGCATATCTCGGGCATTTATGGAAATTTAGGTACCAAATTTTCAACATGGAGTTATCGGGACCCCTCCTCATGAATTCGGTCACTGTCATGGCATTATTTGTCCAGAAAGGTGATTGTGCGGTCACTGCACGGAATCACCTCTTGGGACTGATTAATGAAATGACAGTGCTGTTGTTCATGAGGTGGGTCTCAAAAACCTACTGTATGATGCAAATTTGATGAAAAAAATCCAAAAAAATGACTGTTTTACTTGTGTATGTTGTGCAGTTTTACGACGTCGTAATCGCAAATTTGTAATATTTTCACTCCAGACTTTCAACATTGGCATTTTTCCACACCTCCTTATGAACAATACAGCAGTCATTTTACACATCCTGGCCAAAATGTATTTTCGCACTTACGGCACAGAATATTGCGGTTGCTGTGAGAAATCAGTTTTTGGAACAGATTAAGAAAATGACAGTGACACTGTTCATGAGCAAAGGTCCTAAAAATGTCTATGTTGAAAATTTTGTGATGAAAGTCCATAAAATGACTGTGTTACAAGCGTGTGTTGTGCAGTTTCCAAGCACTCTTGTAACTTCATAAATTTGTAATATTTTCTCACCACATTTTCAACACTGGCATTTTTTCACACCTCCTTATGAACAGTACAGCTGTCATTTTTCACATCCTGCCAAAAATGTGTTTTCACACTTCTGGTGCAGAATAGCGTGGTCGCTGTGGAAAATCAGTGTTTTGGACATGTTAAGAACGAGCAAGTGAGAGAGGAGGAGTGAGAAAGCTCAACGGAGTTCTGTCAGAACTGCTGTGGATTTCTTTTTGGGCAGAAAAAGGCACCAATGCAGGCAGGAGCCCAGTACAAAAGGGCAGCCTGCAGCGCTGGAAGAAAAAGAACGAGCGAGTGTGAGAGAGGGGGATTGAGTGAGCTCAACAGAGCTCTGTCGGGATTTTAGAGTTGCCCACCCTCCTGCCCAGGGTCCTGTGTGGTCCTATATTATAGCAGGGTCTCTGGGGAAGAGACAAAGCAATAATTGGATACTTTTAGGATTGCTGTAATAATACAGGTTTAGTTGTTCTGTTTATTTCTCTAACTGAGCTAAGTAATACTTGGAATGCAATAGCATTTCTAACTGGACTAAGTGAAACTATGTTAGGGCTGAGAACAAAAAGTATGGTAGCTGAGGGGTGAAAAACAGACAAGGATGCTTTAAGATTGCTATACATAGAAGGGGGCGGTTCAGGGGCAATGTGAGGAAGTATTATTTCACAGAGAGGGTAGTGGATGCATGGAACAGCCTTCCTGAGGAGGTTGTGGGGTCTAAAACTGTGGGGAAATTCAAGAATGCATGGGACAGACATAAGGCAATTCTTGTGGGGGGTAGGAAGAAATAGGCTGTTGGTTAACTAGGATCTGCGGCCTATCCTGTAGGTAGGGAAATGGGCAGACTAGATGGGCCAAGCGGTCCTTATCTGCCATCAAAGTCTATGTTTCTATGTTTCTATGTATAGCAATACTGTATCTAATGGATGAGATTTGAGACTGAATTAACCTGGTCGGCAAGGGGGCAGTAGGGGGACTACTGTTTAGGGAACAGGAATTTGAGTAAATAGGGGTCTAACAACTGTAGTAGGGTACATAAACCAGGAGTAAGAGCCTGTAACATAAGATGGGGGCCAAAATGGGGCAGGTGCTGCATGTCAATAGGGCGGGCATCTTTGGAAGGGAGAGGGGTGTACAGGGTGTGGGTTCTGCCATGATCCTGGACTGGGCTTGGAGGATGGGGAGTTGTATGGTCTGTAGACAACTGGCTAGTTTGAGGGAGGAACTGTGGAGGTTAGGGAGGAGTCTAAGTGGCAGGGCAGATGAGTATGGTAGGCATCCTGGCTGGGAGGGACTGAATAGGGGGTGGCAAGGGGGGATGGGGAAGAAAAACTAAAGACTGAAACTGACCCCAGTATCAGAGGCACTAGAAGAAAATAGAGCAGAAGGGAGGGGTGCCCACGGTGAGGGGGGAGGCCTCTTGATGGGAGGGTTGGAAGAGACCATGAGGAGTACCAGGGGAGAGCAGATGGCTGCGGATAGGGAGGGACCAGGTGGCATGGAGGGGTACAAGTAGGAGGGGGGAACTGGTAGGGGGAAGAGATGTAGGAAGGGTATCGATCAGGAATATATTCAAGCCTCTGCTATGGGAGTGAGAGAGAGGGAGCAGGAACATACTGAAGGGGGAGGACAACCGGGGAATGACAGGGATGGCAACAGGTAGGGGAAGAGATAGAGAGGATAAAAGGGTATGAGAGGGGCTAGTAAGGAAGGAGGGATGACTGGAGGAGAAGGCTATGGGAAGGGGGAAGGATGGGAGGGGTATCACTATCGGGGTCTAAGGGAATGGGGGTTGTAAATCGACAACAGCGGGGATAGAAGAGGAGTTGGAAATCAGCAGGGGAGGAGGGGAGGTCGACATGGGAAGCCCAGTAGGAAGTAGTCAGGATGGGAAGGGGTTCAAGGGGGATGGGAGGAATAAGGCAGAGAAAAGGGGTGAGGCAGAAGTAGGGGGTGCAGATACAGAAGTCACAGAGGGTGCAGCTGGTGGGGGTAAGGGCAGAGAAGAGCAGATACAGGGTGGAGGAGGGCATTAGAAGAGAAGGGGTGAGGGATGGGGGTACTCATCCTGGGGGATTCTATACTGAAGGGGGGTGAGATAGGATAGAAGGGGGGAAGGCATAGCCATATTTGGGTTGAAGTTATCCCCGGTTGACTGCAGGACGGGCAGGGCAGGCACTGCTCAAGTGTGCAGCAAGGGGAGGAAGAAACCTCATTTAGTGCTGCACGTGGGTACAAATGACTTGGCTGGGGAGACTGTGGAAGTAGTGAGGGGGAGGTTTGAGGAGTTGAGCAGGCAGTGTGAGGGGTGGGGAGTTGGTGGCAATCCTTGAAGTACTTCCGGTACAATGTGCAAGCATGGGGAGGAAAGGTTAGGATCAAGGAGTTCAACAAGTGACTGAGGGATTGGTGCCACACCAAAAATTATAGGTTAGTGACTAACTGGGGCAGGGTCTGCGGGAATAGTGACTTTTATGTGGGGGACAGGCTACACTTGAGCAGGAAAGGGAGTATTAAATGAGGGATTAGAGGGGTATATCTCTTCTAAGGTGGCTTTAGGCCCAGTGGTGCTGAGGGTTTAGGTACTGGACACCACACCTCGCACCAAGCCTGCGACCCGGGTTCGGGAATGGACTCGGGCTGCCGGGGGCTGGCTGGGGAGAGGAAGGATTGAGTGTCCCATGACTGCTCTCCTTCTTCTGGGGTAGGTGGATGTATGGCATCGTGCTGCAGTGGCAGCCGGTGGAAGCTGGCTGCACTGCAGTTGCATGCTCAAGAGGGGGGAGTGTGGCGGGCATCGGCACTAAGTGTCTTTGACAGCATTGCACGTCCAGCTCCCGGGGAGAAAATGGTGGCAGAAAATAGCAGGGTGATCTCACCAGCTGATGGCTGTGCCCTGCACCTCTGGATATGACAGCAGTGCACCCCCAGCGGTACGGCCGACCCTGGGTGAAAAGCGAGTTTCTGTTAGGTTCATGACCTGGTCCAGGGGTGAAGAAGCCAGCGGCTGGAGGTCACTAGAGCCTGCTCCGCTAGAGGAGAAATAGTTACATGATAAAAAACTAAGGTGGATTTAAACTAGTGGGGGGGTGGCCAAAAGACGGAGGTGGGTAGAAAGGTCTGGTCAGGGGAGCCTAATGAGCTCACCCCCTAGATATAGGTAAAGATGGAGGTGGAGTAACCCCAGGAGGGGACAGGCAGAGTGGTCTGAGTGTAATACAGAAGGCACCACCACCCAGTAAGAATAAGGAGGAGAAAGGGTACAGACTACCGGGAGGAGGGACACAGGCCAAGGAGAAGAGTAAGAAGAAGGAGCGGTATGGGTGGAAAGTATTCCCTCTCAATGCAAGAAGCCTGGGGAACAAAACTGCAGAGCTTCAGGTGCTCCTTTCAGAGGAGATGGTGGACATTGCTGCAGTGACAGAGACTTGGCCACAGAGTACCATGACTGGGACTTGGCAATCCCAGGATACAGGATATACAGGAGAGACTGGGGAGCTGAAAGAGAAGGGGTTGCACTCTATGTAAGGGAAGGGATCAAATGCATAAGGGATGAGGAAGAAGAGGAGAGGAGAGGACAGAGGCACTTTGGGTGCAGCTCCTGGACTCCAAGGGCAGAAAGCTGAGTCTAGGAGTGGTGTACAGACCACCAGCCCAATTCGAGAAACTGGATGGGGAGTTGGCAGAGAAGATAAGGAGGGTGTGTAGAAGGGGGAGTGTGGTGATAGTGGGAGATTTAACCTAGCAGGGGTAGACTGGAGCACCCCGGCCACTAGCAGTACCAGGGAGCAGATGCTCCTTGATGCATTCCAGGATGGCCTTCTGACGCAATTGGTAAGTGGGCCTACAAGGCTCTGGACCTATTACTGGCAAATGGGGAGGCAGTGAGGGAGGTAAGGGTGGATGACCCACTAGCGAGTAGCGACCACCAAACAGTGTGGCTCATTCTCACGCTGGGCAGGAAGACAGGAGGCACGGGTACTAAGGTGATGGACTTTAGTAGGGTGGACTTTGGGAGGATGTGAGCAATACTGCAAGGGAGACTCCAGGATATAAGGACAGGGATGGATGCAAAACAAAAGTGGGGAGTCATAAAGACTGGGCTAACAGACGCCACAGTAGCCTGAACCAGGGCCAGGGGTAAGAAGATCAGAGCCAAGAAACCATGCTGGCTGAACAAGGAATTGCTGCAAGAGGTGAGGGCAAAGAGGGCTGCATACCAGAAGTACAGGAGAACAGGGAAGGGAAAGGATAAGGAGGCTTATGGGAGTTGGTCAAGGGAGGTGGCCAGGAGTGTGAAAAAAGCTAAGGCTTCCAGGGAATTAAGGTTAGCACAGGGCATAAAGGGAGGGGAAAAGGACTTTTTCAGGTATGTCAGGGAAAAGAGGAAGTGCAAGAAACACATTGTGAGGATAAAGAGGGGAGGGGGTTGGGTGGAGAAGGGGGAGGAGCAAGCAGAAATTCAAAATAAGTACTTCTGTTCTGTTTTCACTAAGGAGAGGGATGGTCCACTACCAGCATGGGCTGGGGGTGGGGAAAGGGGGGGAGGAGATGACGGACTAAGTGATTGCAGAGAGTAGGGTGCTAGAGGTGCTGAGGGCAGTAAGGGTGGAAGAGGCAACAGGTCCCGATTGCATCCACCCCAGGGTGCTGAGGGAGATGGTGGAGCTGTTGGCTGAGCCACTGGCAGATCTGTTCAATACCTCCCTGGAAAAGGAGTGTGTGCCCCAGGACTGAAGGGTGGCCCATGTGGTGCCCATACACAAGATTGGGCCTAGGGAGGAGCCAGGAAATTATTGGCAGGTCAGTCTCAAGTCCATAGTGGGTAAGCTTATGGAGGTGATACTGAAGGAGAGGCTGGTGGCATTCCTAGAGAGTAATGGCCTTCAAGATGAGTGGCAACATGGGTTCATCTCAGGGAGGTCTTGTCAAACCAACCTAATAGAGTATTAGAACTGAGTGACAAGGTAGTTGGACAGGGGCCATGCAGTACATGTCCTGTACTTGGACTTCAGTAAGACCTTTGATACAGTGCCTCATGGGAGACTGGGGGGGAGCTGATGGCAGTGGGTGTGGGAAAAAAGTTGACTAAATGAATAGAGAGCTGGTTACAGGGGAAGGTGCAGAGGGTGCAGAGGGTGGTGGTGGGGGAGCTCTCGGCACCCAAAACAGTGACAAGCAGGGTGCCGCAGGGGCCACTGCTGGGCCTGGTGCTATTTGGGCTCTTTATCTCCAATATAGCACAAGGACTGGGGAGCAGTGTTAGTCTGTTCACAGATGATACTAAATTGGGGGCGGTGGTAGATGAAGAGGATGGATGGAAAAAACTTCAGGAGGATCTAAAGAAAATAGAGACATGGTCAGTGGATTGGCAGCTAGGATTCAACACAAAGAAGTGTAAGGTGATGCACTTCAGGGCTAAGAACCAGAAGATAGACTATTGGTTGGGGGGGTGAGGTTGGGGATCACAGAGGAGGAGAAGGACCTAGGGGTGTTGGTAACTGGGAGCATGAACAACTTGGCCCAGTGCAGGATAGCAACAGCGAAGGCAAATGGGATGCTGGGCTGCATCGCAATGGGGTTCTCATCCAGACACAGGGATGTGATCCTACCTCGCTACAGATTATTGGTCAGACCACACCTGGAGTATTGTGTGCAATACTGGAGGCCATACCTGAGGAGAGATATAAAGTTACTGGAAGAGAGGGTGCAAAGGAGGGCAACAAAATTGTTAAAGGAGATGGAAGGAAAGGAATATGAAGTTAGAATGAAGGAGCTGAACATGTACACACTGGAGGAGAGGAGGAATAGGGGAGATATGATTAAAGTGTTTAAATACCTATGGGGGTTAGTAAACCTAGCACCCAGGGGGTGTTTAAACTGAGGAGTGGAAGAGAGATTATGGAAATGAGGAGGCACTACTTCACTGAGAGGGTGGTGTCTAGTTGGAATATGCTGCCGGGGGGGGGTGGTACTATTTAGGACAGTCATTAGATTTAAGGAGTTGGATAATGCAAGAGTCAGGGGGCATGGGCTGGGACAAGCGGTGGGGAGGAACTGAGGGGGAGGAGGCTGGGGCAGCTGCAATCTAGGGTGCTAGCTGTACACTTGGGCAGACTTAGATAAACCGATTGGTCTGTTCTGCTGGCAGATTCATATGTTTGTATGTGTGTTCATATGCAAAATCACAGTGACTCTGTTCATGAGCAGAGGTCCTAGAATGCCTATGTTGAAAATTTGGTGACAAATGCCCATAAAATTACAGTTACAAGTGTGCATTGTGCAGTTTCCATGCACCCTCGTAACTTTACAAATTTGTAGTAGTTCCACTCCAGGTTTTCAATATTGGCATTTTTTCACACCTCCTTATGAACTGTACAGCTGTCATTTTGCATATCCTGCCCAAAATATGCATTTGAACATCTGGCACAGAATAGCGTGGTTGCTCTGGGAAAGCAATGTTCGGCACAGATTGAAAAAATCGTAGTGACAGTGTTCATGAGCAGAGGTCACAAAATGCTTATGTTGAAAATTTGGTGAAATAATTACACTAAATGACTGTGTTATGTGCATGCGTTGAGCAGTTTCCACGTACACTCGGAAGTTCGAGAATTTTTAATATTTTCACTACATATTTTCAACATTGTCATCTCTTCACACCTCTCTATGAATGGTATAGAGTCATTCTTCGCTTACTGCCCGATCTGTGTTTTCGTACATCTGGCACACAATGGCACGGTTGCTGTGGGAACTAAAAGTTCTGGACACATTGATAAAATCACAGTGCCACTGTTCATGAGAAGAGGTCCCAAATGCTTTCATGAGGTGGGGGTTACAAAAAGGCCATGTTGAAAATCTGTAGTGCAAATACCAACAAACGCCCGTGGTGTTAGGGTTTCTAACCATAACGTCCCACCCTGTACAGACTGATAGGCATCAAGGGTGAGCCTTTGGATTGCCGACTGTAATGCTCATGCCATTCTACCCCCCCACCCTGCAGCCAGTGACAGGCGTCGAGGTGTGCCTTGGACCCTTCCGCCCCAGAGTTCATCCCATTCTCATATATTGCACCCATTTCAGCGTATGTCCTTATGGAGTGGGGTGACTATAAAGCTGAACACCTGAAGGCACACCTCAACACTTGTCGGTGTCTGCAGGATAGGGTGTGGTGAAATGGCATGAATGTTATGGGTGACAACCCATACGCATACCCAATGACTGTCCATCTCAGCAGAGTGGAGGTGGGGTTGGCATGAAGTTCAATACTTCACTGCCATTCCTACTCTGCATGTGTCTAACTCCTGCATTTCCAATGCTAATACCAGCAAACAAACATTGGGCATTGACAAATGCTTGTTTTTTTAGAATGCTTCCTCGCTGATCAGCCTCCCCACCCCACTTCTCACTCAGCACCCACCACCCCACATACACCAGTAAACCCACACACACCCTCACTCACCTAAACAGGTCCCAGGTTCAAGATCCAGTCTCCAATTAAAGACACGTCATGCTGCTGGAATCGGCTACTGCAATATGAGAAATTAAGGTAAATGTGGTTCAATGTATTTCAATGGGGCTTTCAACTTTTATGCATAACACTGCCATTTTTTGATATTTTGACATCAAATTCTCAACATGCCCTTTTGGGGAACCCCACCTCATGAACAATAGGACTGTCATTATTCAACTCCCACCCAAAAGATAATTTCATGGTCCCTTGGTGAATTCACCTTTCTTGTGGAATTTGCATAATGACAGTCATAGTGTTCATGAGGTTGGGTCACAAGACAGCTATGTTGAAAATTTGGGATCAAAATACGAAAACTGCCAAAGTTATGACAATTCATTGCAATTTTGCAATGCACACCGTAACTTTGGAATTTTAAACATTTTAACCCCAGATTTTTAACAGAGCCTTCTTATTACACCACCTCATGTATGTCGCAGCTGTCATTTTTGAAATCCTGCCCAAAATGTGTTTTTGGACATGTTGCATGGAATGGAGTTGCAGTTGCACAGAATTACATTTTGGCAGGGATTTGAAAACTTTCTGTACTTTGTACATAAGGTGGGGTAATAAAGTGTCTATGCTGAAAATGTGGTCACTGATGTCCTATAAATAGAGATACAGGGCCCAGAGGGCCCTATGCTTCCACAGCTACATACATATATGCATCTACAGAGAGAGGGGAGTGCAGGGTCCAAAGAACCCTGCACTCTCATATTATAATAAGGATACTATTATACTATCTCAAAAAGTAATGCTCCAGTTAGGGTCAAAGGGACAAAAGTTGGGAAATAAGGCATTAGGGTTTCCCCAACACCCCACCCTCCCAAACCAGGCAGGAGGGCAGGTGTCGTGTGGGGTGTGCCTTGGCTTTCTAAAGCCTAACACTCACCCCATTCTCATAAAGTCTGCACATCTGACCTTATTTACAGATGAAATGAGGTGAGCATTAGGCTTCAGAAATCCAAGGCACACCCACACCTGCTCTTCTGCCTGGTTTTGGAGGGTGCAGTGTTAGGGAAACCCTAATGCTTTGTTTCCCAACTTTTGTCTCTTTGACCCTAATTGGAACATTAACAAAGTTTTTTGCAACACACACATATATAACATTGTTAATGCACTAGGCACTGGTTAGGGTTAAACTGACAAAAGTAGGGAAATGTGGTGTTAGGTTTGTCAAAGTTAACACCCCACCCCCACCCTACAGGCAACAACAGGAAAAAACATTACAGTTTGACCTCTCCTGTGTCTTTGTAAATCAGGCGTGGCATGTGCCTTGGGGTTGTTGGCCCTAACGCTCACCTCATTCCATCAGTAAATAAGCTGAGATGTGTACAGTATATTAGAAGGGATTGAGCGTTAGAGTTTGTGTGTATAGCTATAGATATAGTTACATATATAAAGATAGAGAGAAGGACGGACAGACAGACATGACAGACATACAGACAGACAGACAGTAGATAATACAGGGATGGGAACTTTCCTCATAGAAAAGGCAATCATTTATTTTCCTGTATACCTGCACTAATCAATCAATTACAATGATATACCTGCACTAATAAAATGTACACAGCTGCACTACATTAAACCCCTATGGGATATCACTAATATCACAATTAGCACAGCATTTGGAAGCTAGCCAAATCAACTAACAAGCTGCAATAGAACCTGGAAAAAAAAACACTTACACAAAACCCTCCCAAACCCAGAAATCTCCAAAACTTCTACCTGCACTTTCCACACACCATTCTCTCTCCTTGCTGCCAGAGACCTTCAGGTACTGTAACATATTTGCAAATGCAGTCTCCATAACAATAACCATCCTAATGTACTGTATTATATTCAACAAACAATTTATAAGGGTGCAACACTTGGAAGTATACCCATCTTGAGGGTTACTTAGGGCAATAAGCCACTCACCCTTTGGGCTCATGGCCTTATAACCCTAATTAGTCCCCATGATGGGTATACATCCTTATATACCAACCTTACCCATTATTTATGTTATACTAACATACTATTTGCCAGCAGATTAGGCCTTACGGTCTATCGAGTCTGCTCGTACCCTGAACCTCGAATGTTATACATTCATACACACACACACACATATATATATATATCTATATATATATATATATATATATAGATATATATATATATATTCTTTGCAAAACCTTAGTTAATGCATCAGTTAGGGTTGTTCCACAGTGACAAAAGACAGGAAATTCGATGTTAGGGTAACCGCCCCTAGCATCCCACACCCACCCCAACCCCACCAACAGGCATCTGGGGGTGCATTGGGGTTGTCGTGCTAACTCTCACCCCATTCTCCTTTACTGCACCACATCAGCTTCCTTACACATGGAATGGGGTGAGCGTTAATCACGGCAACCCCAACACACACCCAGATGCCTGTTGGTGGGGGTTGGGTGCTAGTGGTGGTAACCCTAACATCACATTTTTCTGTCTTTTGTCACTGTAGAACAACTCTAACTGATGAATTTATGAAGTTTTTGCAAAGAATTTCCTTTCTTTTTTTAAAAGTGTAATGTAAGTAGTAATAGAAATGGGTGGCTTGGTGGGGAGCATGGGACGCTGGACTACGCTCCACCAACACCTAAGATAATGGCAAATAGTATGTGTGTTTGTAGGGAGCATGGGCCCTCCAGGCTCTGCGCTCCCACTTACAGTTAAGTATGGTTCCATATAGCAGTCGTATAAAGCAAGGAGGCAGAGTTACAGTAATTTACCTAAATCTCGTGAAGTGCACGCGCCGTAAAGTGAAGGTAAGTGTAATTGTAATCATGAAAGACAGTAGTTGTCTCAGCAGTGCAGTGACAAAACACATGTCACTCATCATTTCCCTATTAGGGGCACCGAAAAGCAGTGTGAGTATCAACTGTGAAGGCATAGCAATCATTGATGCACACAAAAATGTATACGTGGGATAGCAATTCGCAAATATCTCCGGAACTGTATATGGTAGGAAAAAAAATTCTAATTTCAGGAGTTTCATGGCTTTCTAACCTAGTTCTGAACTTAGTTTCCCAATGGGGAGCTAAAAAATTTTGCAAAGAAAAATCCATATCTACAGCCATTTTCAAGATACAGGCCCCGAAATATGTCTCAGCTGCTGCAATGTTATCCTATGGGAACATTTCTGAACTTTGGAAAGCTGTAACTATGGCCCTATTGAATATTTTTGTACCAAACCACCAAAAAGCACACCTGTGTGAGCCGGCCTTTCCACCGTGAAATGTTCAAGGCAGTAGCGCAATCCATGTTGCCACAGCGAGCGGACAAAGAAAAACCTGTGCCGCAATGTTATCCTATAGGGAAATTTCCAAACTTCACAATGCTGTAACTATGGCCCTGTCCAATGGTTCCATACCAAAGCAGCAAAAGCCACACCTGTAGGGGTAGGGCTTTGCACCCTAAAAGTTTCACGTGAATACCACAACGCACAAAGCCACAATGAAGTGACAAAGAAAACGACTCCCACAATATTAACCTATGGGAAAATTTGTAAATTTGGAATGCTTTAACTAGGGACGTGGTGAAGATTTTTGAAGCAAACCACTGAGGCACATCTGCGGCACTAGGGCTTGCCACCCTGATATTTCAGGCCAATATCACAATGCAGCTTGCCACAATCAAGTGACAAAGAAAACAGCATTTCAGAAAATGTGGTTCTGCGGTGTTACCGTGGTCATTTAAAATTTGATTGCTACACTCCTATCTTTATAATGGGAATATAACCACAAACGTAAAAAATAGTGTCGTAGTTGTTTTTTTTATTGTCATGCATATTGTTGTGGCAGTTTGTAATAGTGTCACTATCAAAACAATGCAAAATGGTGGAAAAAATCTGAAAAACACATTTCCAGACTAGCTGGTGAAAAACTAGTGTCAGATTCCTGTTCCTCAGGCCCTGAATAGGTAAACCCAACGGTTGGTGTGTCGAAAAGTGCAGTATTTTTTGAGTTATATTGTTTTTTCTCTCTCACTAACTGAAAACAAGATGGTGGCAGCATGATACTATTTTTGCCAAGCTCGACTCTAAAAAATACGATTTTGACAATTTTTGAGATGCACATATAAATTTTCCCATATTACTGTACATAATGGGACTTTTATAATGCTATAACTTTTAAACGGTACAAGATTTTTACACAAAATTTTCAAAATGCACTTCTGTGACCCAAGACCCATGTAGCCCATCCAATTTGAACCCACTTATATGCATTCTGCAGTCCAAAGTGCAAGTCTAAAGAAAAGAGAATGTTGGGAATTTTTCACTTTTAGAGTGCACTACAATTCTGCAACTGTACATCCATTTGAAACAAAAATATCCAGATCCAGAGATATATCAAACATCTCCCCCCCCCTTCCAAATTTCAGGCAAATCGGACAAACAGTTGCAAAGTTCTTAAAGTGCAAACTTTGAGGTTTAACATTGAAATGGCTACGCAATCCTAACTATACTGGCACTACCATGCTATTATAATATAGATATATATGTAATAGATAAACCACTCTCAGGTGTGTGGTCATGCTTTGATATACATGTGCCTTGGTGTGCATTGTTAAGCATGAGGCCTAGGCCGAGTGCGTCAACCACCCAAGGCGTGCATATATCAGAGCGTGACTGCACACTTCAGAGTGGTTTATCTATCTTATAAAATGTCAAAATTGTTTTGGAGGGGGTTAAAGTGCAGGTGTGCTGTCGTGCTCTGATACACACACAGTCATGTGAAGTGTTTTAACCAACCATTAGGTGAAGATTCCTTTACCAATTTTATAAATATATGTGTGTGTGTATATATATATATATATATATATATATATATATACTGCTGATTATTTATTGGCTGGCCACCATCGCATGACCGTGTTTATATCAGAGCGCAACTGCACACCTGCACTTTTACTCCCTAAAAACATTCATGACTTTTATAAGATATAAACCACTCTGAGGTGTGTCATCATGCTCTGATATCATGCGCCTTGGGTGGTTGTTGCACACCAAAGCGTGTGTATATCAAGTGTGACCGCACACCTCAGAGTGGTTTATCTAAGATATATATATATATATATATATATTCTATACAAAAACTTTGTTAATGCATCATTTAGGATCAAAACACAAAAGTCAGGAAATGAGACCTTTAGGGTTGCCCCCTTCCCCCCCCCCCGGGGACCGACCATCATCCCGAGATTGACAGCTGATGGGGAGTGTCATTGGGATTGTGAAGCCTAAATGTCAGCCCAGTCCATGTGTAATCATATTGACAAGCTACAGGAAAGAATGGGGTGACATTTAGGCCTCACAACCCCAATGACACACCCCATCAGCTGTCAATCTCAGGAGGATGGGCGGGTCCACGGTGGGGAGGAGGCAACCCTAAAGGTCTCATTTACTGACTTTTTGTGTTTTAACCCTAAATGATGCATTAACAAAGTTTTTTGCATAGAATTTGCTTACTTTTTGAAAAAGAATAGAAAAGTACAAAGTTGCACAAGTTGATGGGAGCGCAGGCCCTTCGGGCCCCATGCTCCCACCAACTTGTAAATGTTTGCATAAGATAAGAGTAGAAGTACTGAATATCATACTTATTACTGGGAGCACATATGGGTGGAAGCATGGGGTCTGAAAGCTCCCACCATGTTAAAAGAAAGCAAAGTGTCATTCATCACAGTGGCATAATTCAACACCTGTTTACATGTCAGATACGTAACCACTGAAAAGTACCTCCATGGCAGTAATGCTAAGCTCCCTATAAATGTGAAGCCAGTAGCACAACGCAAAACACCAAATGCAAAACATAAAGTGTGTCATTCAATATGTCCGCAGCAAATTAATTTTCCAACACCTAAACACCATACTTCATGTGTACTGAACCCCTCCTGATGACCCTCCAAATTTCAATGTAAAACACGAAACTGTTTCCAAGACATAACGTGAAAATATGAGATTTTCATTCATTGGAGTGGCAGAGTTCTGCACCTGTTGAGATTTTAGACACCTAACGACTGAAAAGTACATCCATGGCAGTAACGTTAGCTACCCTACAAATTTCAAACCACTACCACAATGGAAAATGCTGTTCATAAATGGGAAAAAGTGCCACATAATATCTGCACGAAAATAAGTTGTCCAACACATAAACATCATAATTCCCATGTACAGGAGATCCTGTGAACACCCTCCACATTTCAAGTAAAAAGACCAAACCATTTCCGAGATATTTAATGTTAAAGATTGTTAAAATTGACCTATCTGTTGCATTAAAATCTGGCCATCTAGTTCCTTTATCGTGATCAAAGATAGCAATCAAAGAATCTCGTGATCAAAGAATTTGCAAGCTCATGATCAAAGAATAAAAAATGGCAAAATTCTGATTTTACACAGAAATACATGAAGCCACCAGCATGGTTTGATAAAACAAAGCCCCCTGAGCAAAACCCACCCTAATTTGTGTTTCTAGGTCACCCCTGGGCTGAGAAATTACATTTTTTAATTTGGCTATCTGGTCATCACTTTGTGATCAAAGTTCGCAATCAAAGAATCTTGTGATCAAATAATTTGTAGGCTCTGGTTTAAAGAATAAAAAATGGTGAAATTCAAATTTTACACATAAATACATTGAACCACTGGCATGGTTCAATAAAACGAAGTCCCCTAAGCAAAACCTACCCTCATTTGTGTTAATATCCTACCCCTGAGCTGAGAAATTTGATTTTTTCAACTGGCCATCTTGTCCCTCGCTAACGATCAAAGATCATGGTCAAAGAATGTTGCGATCAAAGAATTTGCAGGCTCGCGATCAAAGATCGTTAGTGAACTGCAATCAAAGAATAAAAATGTTTAATACTCTATTTTTTTACAGTTTGAAGCGAACCATGGCCATGGCTCAATAGTGCAAAGCCTCCTGAGTAAAACCCACCCAAGTTTTACTTCAGGAGTGACCCCTGGGTCGAGATATTTGAATTTTTCCGAAGGCAAAATGAAAACAAGATGGTGGCCATCGCGATCAAAGAATTCTTGTGATCAAAGATTCTTTGATCGCGAGCCTGAAAATTCTTTGATCCTGAGGAGGGACCAGATGTCAAAAAAAAAACATTCTTTGTTCGCAAAATAACCATATAAATTTTCCCATTGACATAATGGGAACTTAAAAGTTTAATGACTTTTGAATGGATTAATATTTTTTCACCAAATGAAAAATTGACCCAAGCTCTTTCAGATGAGCAAAGTCACAGAGCAGCACACCACACAACAACTGCACAGCGCCATGGACAAAATCTGAAAAACTGCCCACATAACTGGTGAAAAGTGCATTTTTCAGTGTTTTGGTGCACAAAAACCATACGTCTCACCAAAACAAAATTTAGCAAATCCAGACATCTACCATGCCCCACCAAGCAAACCAAATTTCATGCAAATCCGTTGAATGGGTCAAAAGTTATTATGGTGCAAAATTTCGAGTTTAACATAGAAATGCCTTCATAACCCTAAATATAGGCGTGTGACTACACCCCTATAATATATATATATATATATATATACAGTATATATACATATATACATATATATATATATATATATATATATATATATATATATATATATATATATACACACACACATATATTTATGCAATGACTGTGTGGATACAAAATGGCAACTATTTTTAATATTCTCAGGGTTGTCATATCCACAGTAAGAATATCGTGTTTATCCTTGCTGTAGGTAAATTTATTCACACTGTAGGTAGTGGTTGGCTGGAAATAGAAGTGTGAGCAACCAACTCCAGCCAATCACATTCACTTACTATGAAACTTTCAATTTCATA
This sequence comes from Neoceratodus forsteri, assembly GCA_016271365.2. Taxonomy (NCBI): domain Eukaryota; kingdom Metazoa; phylum Chordata; order Ceratodontiformes; family Ceratodontidae; genus Neoceratodus; species Neoceratodus forsteri. Next base: position 36,287,670 of record CM028129.1, read on the forward strand.
CTTTTCTCCACAGCACGAGCCACCTCACTAACAAGCCCTACTTCAGCCAAACTGATCACTCCTGCAGTGGCTCTTTCTCCACAGCCTTCAAACCACAACTTACTACCATTGTTTAAACGTCATCTTTTTATAGCCTTCTTCTCCCTCCTCTTACTGCTCATACTGTCATGCAGACTCCAGAACTGTGGTCAGACCACTGACCAGCACTCCAATCTCCCACTGCCAACCACACTCCACGCTCTGTGTCTCCTGACTGGCTCCAGCATCACTCTGCCACATCTCTTCCTCCTTGCTAGGCCACATTCTGTACACCGACTCTCCATGCCTTTATAGCAGATGCTAAGTTGCAGCTCACAGATGCAGTCTTGACTCACAGATGCAGTGATACATGTAGTAGCATCAGCATTTCACGTGTCTACTCCTTCCACTTACGTCACTCGGTTATCTGAAAAGACAGCAAATAAACACACTTTCCCTCAAAATAACTAACAAGAAGGAATGCAAAACAAATAAAATCCTAATGGCACTGCAGTGTCAGTGGCTCAGTAGGTAGCACACTCGCCTCTGAGGCTGGGAGATCAGAGGGCTGTGGGTTCAGTTCCCACATCTGGCACTTGGGTTAATATCCCAGTACTGACACTTTAGTACAGCATGAGAGGGGTGCTGCACTTCTGAGGTGCCATCTTTCTGATGAGACGTTAAACCGAGGTCCCATCTACCTGGATTGGTGGTAGTTCAGGTGGAGGTTAAAGATCCCATGGCACTTATCGAAAAGAGTAGGGGTAAATTGCTTCTTTATTGAAATAAAGCATGGAAAAAAACACATCAAGAAAAACAGCAGCAAAAAGCACAAAAACATGTACAAATCAACAAAGAAACTGAACAAAAAGCAATTGATACACAGTTATCTTTTAACAAAAAGCATAAAAGAAAAGAAAGTAATCCGTCATTTAAATTTTATCATATGCTGAAACCCCTTCCACCAGATTTAAACTTTCCTATTCCCATGAATCTGAGCATCTTTCAGATATACTTTATTTAATTCACAAATAACATAGTGGCTGAAGCCTAAAAAAGTTGGCTTTTTTTGATACAAAACCCACTGGCATCTAACGTGCCATAAATAAAATCTAAGACATGCTAAGAAAATTTGTACAGTCGAAGTATGAAATTTAGCAAGACATGGGAGTAAAGATTCCAATACTAACAATTCATAAGAAATATGTTTCAACCATGGGAAGTGCCAGATAGTTGCCAAATACACCCATAGTTTAGAGGCAAAAGAACAATGAATAAAAAAAAGTTCCATGGTTTCCTCTTGTGCCGTACACTCTAAATAAGGACAAAACCTTTCTTCTTTCATTTTATACTTAGCTGTCCCTCTAACTTGTAACCGACCATACATTATCAGCCATTGCATCTCCCACATGTAAGGGGCAAGCGGGGTTATTAATTGTGCTAACACCAGATGGGTCATATTACCTGGGCAGTTTTAAAAGCGGGGGAAAGAGGATAGATTTGAGAAATAATAGTGGAATATAGTTTTTTTTGAGAATTAATAATTTGTGATTTGGACAATTGCCACATATATAATTTCTGAACAATCAGTTTAAAGAAAAGGGGAGTAGAAAAGGAAATATTAGGTTTTGGAGCCAATCCAATCCATTTCGATAAATACTTGGATAGTAAGAATCTCAACCAGCTAAATTCTGGAATATTGGGGGTTAGAGTACAGTTCCAAAAAGAAAAAGCAAGAAAAAGGGAAGAACAGAAAACCACAGGATCTACCATCCCGACCCCTCCCTTGGCTTTATCCAGGTAAGTATAATACCTTTCAATGGGATTTAACCTATTTCCCCAAAAACTGAAAACTAATACTGTACAGTTTCACTTCCAGGTTAGTTGGGACGAGTACAGAAATGCCAAATATTGTAGACAAGGTAACAGGAATTGTTTAAAATCTGAACTCTCTTCAGTTTGAGAAGTTATAATGTTTCCACCTCTGAACTTTATTATCCATTTTATTTAAAACTGCAAGCCAATTCTGCTCAGGTAAATTTTGGGAACCGAACAGAACCCTAAAATGGAAATAGGTGTTGTAGTGAATGAAATAGTTCTGTGCACAAAGGGGTTAATGTATTCGCTCCTATTAACAACCCTTTAGATTTTGAAAATTAATTTTGGCATTTGATAAGGTCGCATACCTGTGAAATAACTTAAAGAAAACTTCCAGCTGGCCTTGTTGTTTAAAAAATAAACAGATGTCATCCATAAAAACTTGTATATTTCTAAAGGAGTTAGAAAAGGGAATGTTTGGACCCTCCCAACCAGAAACTGACTGTAAATGTCTAATAAGGGGTTCTAAGGAGCAAATATATAATAAAGGGCCCAGCGGACAGCCCTGCCAGACACCAGCTTTTAGCGTCCAACCTTTCCCAATTTTCCGTTTAATAACTGGACAGATTATGGAATTAGAATATAAATTTTGTAAAATTGTAAGAATCCCAGGGGGCATTCCTAAAAAGGCCAAGGTTTGGAAAAGGAAGGAATGACTAACCCTATCAAAGGCTTTTTCTAAGTCTAATGATAGTAGAATACCAGTTTGTTTGCTGTGATATAATATTTCAATAAAATCTCTAATATAACAAAGTACCGAATGTATTCGTCTTTGAGAAACACCACAGAACTGAACTGGAGAAATCACTAGATTAGCCCAAGATTGAAGTCTGTTATTACAGCATCATAAAGATTTTATAGTCAGAATTTAACAATGTGATAGGTCTCAGTTCTTGATCTCACTTCTATCTCCTGTTTTTAAAGATATAAACTTAACCCTTTTGTGAATGCAGGATAGATCTGTCCTGCAGAAAGAAAGAATTAAAACACCAACTAAACAGGGGACCAGCTCATTTGCAAAAGTTTTATAAAGGCATTAGATAACCCATCTACCCAGGAGACACATTAAGCTTAAGCTTAGAAATAACATCCACAATTTCTTGTAAAGAAAAGGGTTCAGAAAGAACAGCTGCCATTGAAGCATCAATGACAGGGCCTGTTACACCTTTCAGAAAATCCTGAAAGACTTCAGTTTGTAAGTCTATATGAGGACCTAAATTTTGGAAATGTTAGAATATAATATGGCTTATATCCGAAGGGTCAGTATAATACTGTGAATTACTAAATAAACATTCTAGTGTAGAATTATCTCGTACGGATTTACACAAACTATAGGGGTCCCCTATCACTGTTTTGGCCGTGTAGTTGTTAATTAAGGCTTGCAGGGATCTGGCTCTATCATATTGAAACTTCCTAATCTGTAATTTAACATGCTTAATTAAAGGAGATAAATCTTCTGAAGAAGTATTAGCTCTAGTTAATAGAGACTGTAATTTTGAACATAATGTGAGGTAATTAAGAAAATTATCATTCTGCGTTTTTTGTCCATAAGTTCTAAACCAATCCATACAGTCTAGTTTAGTTTCTTCCCACCAGATCCCTAAGTCCAAATATAAACATTGCACCGATAAGCGGGCAGTTAGAATTTTAACTATAGAATGTTTGACAAAGTCATTTTGTAAAGATGAGGTATTTAATCGCCATCTACTTTTGTATGGCTTATAATTCACTGGGATTTCTATTACAATTTTAAGTAGGAGATGGTCTGAAAAGTCAAAAGGCTGTCTAGAAAACTGTGAAGTAGATATATTTTTGGAGGTGAAAAGGTAATCAATACAGGTACCGGTCTTCCCTTTATAAAATGTATTTTTAGGGGGGTTGGATTCTAAAGTATTGCAGACTCTGAGGTCTGCCTCTCTAATAACAGATCATAAAAAATTAGCATCACAATACATTTTTTTTCCACTAGATCTCCTGTCAGTAAGAGAACAGTTGAAATCCCCACCCCACAGCACTGGCCTTGTAGTGAGCAGAAAAGGTTGTATAGTTTTCATACACGTTATTCTGGCTGTTTTTACCTGTGGATTATAAATATTAATAAATCTATATAGGACAGATTCAAGAAAACAGTCCACAATCAAAACCCTCCCTGGAATGCAATCTATTAATTTATGGAGTTTAAAATGGAAGGTGGAAAAAAGAATACTAATGCCATCTGCTTTATCCTGACCAAATGACCAATATGAAGGGCCCCAAGGCCAATCCTTTTTAAAGGCAGTAACATGTTCTTTAGAGAACATCCAAGTTTCCTGTAAAAAGCAAACAGAAATTCTAGAGTTATGTAACATGTGAAAAATATCCTTTCGTTTAGCTCCATTTAAAATGCTATGAACATTCAAAGAAGCCCACAGAAAACCCATATGAGTACCAAAAAAAGAAGGAATTTATTTTATTTTTTTCTTCTTTTCTTTTTTCTTTTCCTTATAAGAACCTTGGGAGGGTTCCATGGGGTCTTGGGTAGAAGTTTGAGAATCCGAATCCACAACATCCATTGCTGTATCCCCCCAGGAAGAAAGAAGGGAGAAAGGATTAGAAGTTTCCACTGAATCTGTAACTGCCTCAGGTACTGATTTCACATTCCTCGTGGACCTTCTAGGAGGAAGAGAGAGAGGGGTCAATTTGGGGGGGTACTATGCTCTGATCTGAAGTCTTAGCAATACCACCCGATTTCACACTTGGGACAAGCGGAGGTCCTGAAAGCAGAACTATTAGGCTGTACAGGCCTTGACAATGATGAAGAGGGAGGGGAGAACTAAATTCATTGTCACAGGAGTTACAGGTTTTCTTACATCAAGAGGGGTTCCCTAGAAAAGTGGGAGGCGAATGAAAGAGTAGGTCTTCCTGTGCTTTCTGTAAAACTGTTCAGTACAATTCCCTGATACTTTGTTTTTTGCAGCCCACGGACATGTGTTGAATGTGTGAGAACTACCCTCGCATAAATCGCATTTCGTTGGGTTAGAACATTGAATTAGTGAATGCCCAATTTCGCCACAATTGTTACATCTAGGACTATCACAAACACTAGACAAATGCGTCCGTGAGCCACATTTATAGCAGGCCCTTGGCTGACCACTATAAAAACAAACACCTCTATCATGGCCTAGCAAGAAGGAGTTTCGGATATGCACAAAACCATGTTCATTTTGCCGTAATTTGACCTTATATTTCCATCCGCCTGTCCAAAAGCCCTCTGAGTCTAAAATAGGCTCTGGATCTCCCTGTACATCACATTTATTGGAAAACCAGTATGTAATATCATCCACTGATACCCCTTCATTTCGGAACATTACTGTAACAACCTTGCTAGCTGGTTGAGAGAGGGGAATAATCAAAAACGGGGTCCAAAGGGGAGAGAACTTTACCTGGGAATACCTAATCCAAAATAATTCTAACAAGGCAGCTGATCTAAAACTGACATCGTAACTATCCTCTCCTGAAATATTTATGATGGCAAACACAGCTCTAGGAGAAAAATGCAAGGATTCCTTAATTAAATGTCTCCCAACATAGTTTCTATCAGGCCTTTCAGCCATGACCCCTTTATATCTAATGCGCACCGCATTCCGCCTGGGGGCGGATTCACGTTTGTTTTTTGCAAATAAGTCAGATAGTAAAGGTCTTTTATCAGATACAGCATTGTGAGACTCTACAGAAACAGGACTAACAGTATCATTAAGAACCAAATCCCCAGAGTCCGAGCCCCCTTTTTTAGCATATTGAACAGGCTTTTCTGGGTTCCACTTAGGGGAATGAGAGTTTATGTCAAATGAAGAATCCCAGGCTAAGTCAGCAGCCCATTCTCCTGAAGAAGTTTGTTTCCACCCTGCTGCCATTAAAGCTGAAGCAGGAGTCCAGTCACTCTCATGTGTAGAAGATGAAGTCAAAATATCAGAGTTAGGCATAATGGGCTGAGGAACAGAACTTTTAACCTGCTGCAAAGATGCAGAAGCATTCCCCATAGTTCGGTCACCAAAAGAAAAAACAGTTGCTTCCTCCTGCTCATTTGGCTGTTTTTGATAAATAATCTGAGCAGTGGAAGAAGAAAAAACAAACCCTGCTTGTTTCGTCAGCATTGGAGCAGTTCCCACCACATAATGTTCCCTGGTTTCAGTTTCATTGTGTATCTTGCTGCAGTCCGTTTTCCCCACTCCCAGCAAATCCCCCAAAATATTTGAAACAAGTAGCGCTTCAGTGCTAGACAGGGAGACCCCCAACTGACCTGTTTTTTGTGCTGGAGTGTGCCATTGCTCCTGTAAACAGCAGAAACACCATTCTCAAGCTGAATCCCTTCCTTGTTCAGTAGCGTGATGTCATCCACAGGCAGTGCAGGTCTTAAAGGGGCAACACCATCTATAGGCTTTGTACAAGAAAGTAGCTGAACAGACTTTAAAGGCAGCGTTTTTTACTTTTTCAGGCTCTGTAAGGCTCACAGGAACTTGTGATGCCTCAGAAGAAGATAAGGCATCCAGAAATAACTCTGCATCTTCTAGCTCTGCTGAAGGAAAATTAACCTTTGTAGAATCCTTGTCTATGGTCTCCTTCACATCTGCAGACTGAACCTGCTGTAGCTTCTCTACAGCGTCCATCTTGGAAAGCTGACCAGCACTCCTGCTGGTGGCATGCACCATCAGGGTAGGGGAATTTCCCCGGTGTCCTGGCCAAATTTCCCTCATTCACTAAAAATACCACCAACAGCTTAATCTGGTTCAAGGTCAGTTGGCATTCATCTGTTTCCCCCTCCCCCGGGTCGTGCCTGAAAATAGGCAGGATTTGTCTAGTGCACTTACCCGGTCAACAAAAGCTAAATAAATGAGATATACAATGGACCCATTGGAAATATCGATGCTATTTCCTCCTCATGCAGTTTGACCTTTGGCACAACTCGTGGTTCTGCCACTCATGATGTCATGATGTCATAAGGTCAAACTGAACTCTGAGAAAATATTACTGATATTTCCAATGGGTCATTGCATATCCCTTACATTAATAGCTATATGTGTGTGTGTGTGTGTATATATATATATATACATATATATGTATATATACATATGGGCCCAGATATTCAAACTGCGCCAGTCTGATGCATAAGCCCTCAGCTGCTCAAAATAGTTGCGAGGGTGTGGCGAGATGATATTCAAAGGAGTTCGCTGTTGAGCAACTCCTTTGAATCTCGCCCCGAGCCACAGCACTTGCGCATATGGCGCAGTGGAACCTAGCGGCGCTACCGCAGGTTAGCAGAGTTAGGCATTCAACTTGCGGTGGCACAAAGTACCATTGCGCCATCGCGCAAATTTCCGATATTCAAAAGGTGACATGCAAATGGGGCCATAATTTATGCAAGGTGCAGGGGGGGTCATTTGCATCTCTTTATGGCCCCATTTGCATACCATTTGCATGTAGGTGTGCCGATCCCCGAGGACTTGCTCCTGGCCACCCTGCCAGGCAGCAGCCGTCGGGGACCGGCCTACACTGCAGCCCGATCGCCAGGCATCACAGTTACATGCCCCCACCTCCACAGCCCAATCGAGGCAGAACACATACATGTCGCCCCCCAACATCACCCACAGCCCGATCGCGGGCAGAACCTATATAACCCCCAGTGCCCGATCGCGGGCAGAACCTGCTCGACCCCAGTGCCCGATCGCGGGCAGAACCTCTCGGCCCCAGTACCCGATCGTGGGCAGAACCTGCATAAACCCCAGTGCCGGTCGCGGGCAGAACCTGTATAAACCCCCAGTGCCCGATCGCGGGCAGAACCTGTATAACCCCCAGTGCCCGTTCAGCGGGCAGATATAACCCTCCCCCAACCCGAATAACTCCTGGTGGTCCAGTGGACCGTAAAAGCCCGATCGCGGGCAAATGTCACAACAGAAACCCCCAAACATCTCCTGGTGTCTAGTGTCCCCCCACCCACCCACGAAGCCCCTCCACCCTCCCCCCGCGGCCGGCGGGCGACAGCATCCACCCGCCTGCCGCCCGCCGCCCGCCGACTGACTGTCGGTGAGGGCTGCCGCCGATGGTGCAGAGCTACAGCAATGGGCGTGCAATATACTATCATGACAGTCAGATTTGTGAATGATCATTCACAAATCTGGTTGTCATCGCGACATAAACTGCATGCCCATTGGCTGTAGCTCTGCAATGGGCGCCTGACCTCACTGACAGTCAGTCGGTGGTAACGAGTGGCAGGCAGTGGGATGCTGTCGCCCGCGGCTGTGGGGGGTAAGTGGAGGGCTTTGTGGGTTGGTGGGGAACACTAGACACCAGGAGATGTTTGGGGGTTGTACCAGACATTCTTGCCGCGATCGGGCTTTATCAGTCCACTGGACCACCAGGGAGTTATTCGGGTTGCGGGGAGGGTTACATTCTGCCCGCGACGAGCACTGAGAGTTTACAGGTTCTGCCAGCGATCGGCACGGGGTTATCTGCTCGCCTGTGATCGGGCTGTGGATGTGTGGGGGGGGATCATGTACTGCCCGCGATCAGGCTGAGTGGGGGCACAGGGAGCAAGTTGGGGCCAGCCAGGGGTGGCAGCTGCTGTGTTGCGCCCTGCAATGCAGCAGCTCACCTGTGGGTGCCCCTCGACTTAAGTCTTTTTTTGGCTCAAGCCAGCGGGCGAGCTTGTTGGCAAGATGCACAACTCTGCGCAACCCGGATTGAATATCGGCCGCGCAGGTTATGCATGGATCCTCCCCCTCCTGTTGAGCATGCATTCATTTGCATTGCTCTCTTGCGCAACCTGGTGCCAGTGGCGTAACTGCCTCCTGCTGAATATCGCAGAATGGCGCATTTTGTACTGGCGCATGGCGCAACCCTGTTGCGCATGGCGCAACCCTTTTGAATATCTGGGCCATAGAGTACATATTAATAAAATCGGCATCCAAAATAAAGAAGTCTCATTGGTCAAAACATATCATGTGATCACAGTCATCCTAGTCCTAAACCACATCACACAATGAGCAAATCATTCCTCGTTCAACCAGAACTGTCTTCCATCAGTCCCCCTACAACCAGAATTGATCTTCCATCACAAACATGGCTGCTACCTTTATACTGTAAAAACCTTGACTGGGCCCTAAAGATAAAACTACATTAAATAAAAAATAAAATAAATTAATTAAATGTTGTTTCCCTGATCATCACACTGTCCTTACACATGCAAACAAATAAGAAACATTAAGTATCGTTGATAGTGTTCATTACAACTGTTTCTTTGCTGACGATGAAAAATCCCCCTTCTGTCTTTACCTGCTCACCAGGGAAATCTCTTCTGCTTGCCCTGACAGTGACATAATTCAGTCTCTGGCTCTAAAAGAGACCTTTGTTGTTTGTGTGTGTGTGTGTGTGTGTGTGTGTGTGTGTGTGTAGTATGATAGGACAGGAACTGTACATAATGTATGGGAGAGGCTTATTATTAACTACATTCACACACTTTACAATGTTGTTATACCATTGATATGACATCAGATTGTTGTTATACCCTCCTCACTATATCATAACAATGGTATAACAAAATGGAACATTCAGTCTGTGTAACATTCTGTACAGTGAATTCAATACAAACTGGTGCACGTACACTATAAAAGCTAATGGATAGTCTTCGGGTAACAACCACGCTGCAATCACTTCTCGAGGCTGCCATGACAACTGTAAACCTCTCGAGCTTCACTCTTCAGGTTTTCAATATCATGACAACCTCTCAAAGTGATTATAGCATGGTTATTAGCCAAAGACCATCCATTATCCTCTATGTCAGGAGTGGAACTGAGCAGCTTTTTGAATCTCTGTATTCCATGGCACACATTCCATGATAAACATGCCATATCTTGAATGTGGGGAAAATCTGAGGAAAAAAAAAACAAGATGAAGAAAGCAGGCAACAATACTTTATAAACAAAGAGAAAAAGTGGGAAAACAGAGTTACATAGGCAGAGGCAGACCAAAACTGCTCAGATACATTCCTGAAGTTTATAAAAACATGTACTTTTCAATTACATATGGGTGTTTTCAGCTGAGATCTATCACCCCAACATAAAAAGGCAACCTGACAGGTTTAAAGTTTTGAACACATACCACACTTGTATTGATTTGAAATGCAAGGTAACATGTTTTTTTCTTACTAACCTTTCACCTCAGTCCTATAACAGTTTTTCTCATAAGTACTAGACTGCGATGCATAAGTGAAAAAAAGAGACTGTTTCTTCAATGAAACAATATCACTACAGTGTAATGAAAATAAAGTTTTAAACACTGCATATTTTTACAAATTTACAGATGTTACAGTTCATCCCACCTAAACAAACGACAAGATGTGACTGCTCCTAGTCTCTGTAATATAATACTCTGCAGTCCACTATTGTCCACTCTGAGTCCATGATGGTCTATGAAATATGTATTCAGTGATTCTAATGTCTATCTATGTCCTGTAACAATTTGTACTATGTGTGGCAGTATCTCTGCCCTTATACAAGCGTTGTTATAGCTGTTTTTTACTGTATCATGCTGTTTCTCCAATGTTGCCATGTATGTATACTGTATGTTTTGTGCTCTCCCGGGTCGTTCCTGAAAATAGGCATACTACTTATCTAGTGTACTTACCCGGTAAACAAAAGCTAAATAAATAAATCTATATAAGAATTTACATGTTACAGAGAAAATAAGTATTTTCAACTAACACTACCAATAAATACTTTTACTGCAAAGCACTAGTTAATCTATTGTTAAGACAGACAGGAGGGGGAGTTGAGGAGTAATGGGTACATGTTAAAGAGGACATTATAGCAGCCACAGAACATTGTGTTAAGGTGAGAAGCAAAGCAAAGAGAAGGAGGAAGCCACTCTGGTTCTCCAAGGCTATAGCAGAAAAGGTAAGCACCAAAAAGTGGCCTTCAGAAAAGATGAAGAGATGCAAAGGGAGAAAGAAAGGGACAAGAACCACAGTTGTCTAAAAGAGGCAAAAAGAGCTGTAAGGAGTACAAAGGCACAAACTGAGGAATAATTAGCTCAGCCAGTTAGGAAAGGGGATAAGACATTCTACAGGTACATTAGTGAGGGAAGAAAATGCAGGGGGGCCTCACTAAACTCAGAGGGTATAAGAAAGAGACCATAGAGAGAGGAAGATCAAGACAAGGTGTCAGTTCTAAACAAATATTTCTGCTCAGTCTTCACAGTGGAAGGGGAAGGAAAGGGACCACGGTTAGACAAAATAGTCATGGGGGGGTGGACATAAGTTGTTTTATTGAGGAGAGTGTACTAAAAGAGCTTACAAAGGTGAAAGTGGACAAAGCTATGGGTCTGAATGACAAACATCCCAGGATCCTGAAAGAATTAAGAATGGAGCTGACTGCCCCACTGGCAGTCCTGTTCACCGAGTCCCAAAATACTGGCGTAGTACCCGAGGAATGGAAAAGGGCAAATGTGGTCCCTCTTTGCAAGAGGAGCAGCAAAGAGGAGGCAGGGAAGTACAGGCCAGCAAGTCTCAAGTCAGTGGTGGGTAAGATCATGGAGACACTCCTTAAGAAATGAATTGTAAAACATCTGGAAACCATAGGGGAGCAGGATCAACGGCAACATGGATTCACAGCAGGTAGGATCTGTCAAAAAAATCTAATTGATTTCTTTGACTGGGTGAGAAAGGTAGTGGATCAAGGATGAGCAGTGGATGTCGCCTACCTACATTTCAGCAAAGCCTTTGATACTGTTCCACAGAGAAGGTTGGTGAACAAGCTGGGTAGTCTGGGGTTGGGCCACAAGGTGTTGAACTGGGTTAGTAACTAGCTGAGGGACAGAAGGCAGAGGGCAGTAGTAAATGTAACCCAGTCTGAGAAAATGGAGGTGACCAGTGGATAACCTCAGGGTTCAGTTTTGGGGCCTCTTCAATGTCTTCATCAGTGACATTGCAGAAGGTCTGGAGGGGAAGTTTTGCCTGTTAGCAGATGACACCAAAATCTGCAAAAGAGTCGATACACCAGAGGGAGTGGTAAGAATAAGAAAAGACCTAGATAAGTTGGAAGGATGGTCTGAGGTGTGGCAACAAAGTTTAATGCAAAAAAAATGTAAGATCATTCACATGGGGAGTAGAAACCCAGGAAAGAGATACACAGATACATAGAAATTGTCAGCAGATAAGGACTGCTAGGCTTATCTAGTCTGCTCGTAAGCCCTAAACTTGTATACAGTCACAGAACCTTAAGTGATCAATGGGTTTTCATCACTTCCTCCCCACCCAACGTTCTCTTGTGCCTCTCCCAGGCATGTTTAAACCCCTCTACTGTACTTTCCCCCACCACTTGTAAGTGTGTCTCCCTTCAGAAGAAAAAAACTGACATTTGGAGGGAACTGTGCATGAGAAGTGGCTGTGCATACGCAGTTATGGTTTAAATCTGATTGGACAGTTTCCAGGTGCCGGCTCCTCGAGCTGTGATGATTCAATATGTGTGGCTATGAAAGAATATATGGGCAGACTGGATGGGCCTTGCTGTCCTTTGCTGCCATCAACTTCTATGTTTCTATGTTTTGAGATGGGGGGGAGATGCTGTTAGTCACCAAGGAGGAAAGAGATCTGAGGGTCATTATCATAGATGACCTGAAGGCCACCAAGCCGGCAGCAAAGGTGGTGGGGAAGGCCAGTTGGATGCTGGGTTGTATAGGAAGGGGTATCACAAGCTGAAGAAGGGAGGTACTGGTTCCACTGTACAAAATGCTAGTGAGGTCTCTTCTGGAGTACTGCAAGCACTTCTGGAGGCCGCACCTCCGAAAACACATGAACAGGATGAAGATGGTGCAGAGGAGGGTGACTATGATAATGCTGTGATTACAGCATAAAACATACAAGGATAGGTTAAAGGACGTCAGTATGTACACACTGGAACAGAGGAGGGAACTGGGGGACATTATTGAAATGTTCAAGTACCTCAGGGGCATAAACAAGGAGAAAAGGGAAACATCTTCCAGTATAAAAAGAGTACTAGAGCAAGGGGTCATGACACAAGATTGGGGGGGGGGCACATAAGGGGAAATGGGAGGAAGTTATTTTACACTGAAAGGGTGGTGCATGCATGGAATGGCCTGCCACAAGGACTGGTGGAAGCAAGCACTGTGGTGGGATTCAAACGTGCATGTGATAGGAATAAGGGGGACATAGAGATGAGAAGGAATGGCTTAAGCAGGTGACCAACTATTGGCACCAGCCGCCATTATAGATAGGGAAAACTGGCAAACTGGAAGGGCCTGGTGGTCCTTTTCTGACAACAACTTCTATGTTTCTATGCTAGTTATGCATTAATAGGGACTACTCTTTTCAGTTTTTAAAAGTTGTAGAGTTACTGTAATACACACTTTTTATTTGCAAATAGTAAATATGTTTTAATCCCTATCAGAGTGAATCAAACTAATTCTTTATGATGGTGGCCCATTTTATAAGTGTGATAAGCCACTCCAGGGTGTGCATTAAAGGATTTTAATGCACTTCCCAAGGGAGTAAGGACAATTGGCCTTTGGCCTCGTGCCTTAACACACCCCTGGGGCGTGCATTAAAACCCTTTAATGCACACCCTGTCATGGCATATTACTAAAGGAATAATGCCTGACAGTGTGGGTGTTATGCTGCGATAACATCCCACCTCAGGTGGTTGGGCCCGAGGCCACCGGCTAAGGGTGTCCAACATTGAGAAGGGATGATATCCCAGCATAACACCCATCCTGGAGGGCATTATTCCTATTATACAATGGCTTGTTGTTATATATAAAATAAAATAAATAATTTTAAAGAATGTTTTTATTAGTGTGGAAAAATATTTTTGCTTCTTAAAAGGAGATGCAAAAAAAAGGGTTCATGAATAGTGGCCATCATGATGACAGTAGAGCTGTGAACAGCAGGGATGTTATGCCAGGATAACATCCCTGCTGTGATGGCCAACTGACCAGTCAGAGCCCAGGATTCTTTCTTGCCATTGTATAATTACATATGTGCCACAGGCATCATTTACTTCAGCTGAAAAGCAGGTACAAATGTGCAGCATTAATTTGCACGCAAGCACAACTCAAAAGTCGGCATTACACCCACGGCAAGTCTTTTAAAGAAATTTGAAAATCCTACCCAGTTTCTCTTATGTACTGCACATAATTAGCAGGGCTATGTGGAATGCAGCACTCCATTAGTGGAACTCTTTTGCTTTCCTTCTGAAATGCTTTCTGAAATTTCTTTTTGAATTCTGTGGCATTCCAAAATGCATTTATGGGTAAAGCACTCAGATTATGTGAGCAGCGGAATAATTTTTTCACAGAGTGTGGCAAAGGCATCTGCATTTCATGTAACATTCACAGATTATTAATCTTCAAAAACCCTTTCACTTGTGCTATAGATTGAATTCTGTGGAATTCTTCAAATGTTTGCAGACCTCTGCTACGTCAGAATCTGAACATTCCAGGCAGCAATGAAATTTGTTTCATGACATTCTGCCACAAACATCTCCAAGTGCAAAGGAGAATACTGCTGCACATGTGTATGAGTTAAGGGAAGTACAAACAGATTTGAATATCATCTGCTGAGCTGGGAGGGGAGACTCAAACTGGTCTTATAGGAAGCAAACAGAGTTAAAACAGTGGGTGGTGCAAAGCAGAGCACTGGAAGACTAACGTACTGCTGTACCTTTCCACCAATTATCCCTCAAATGTGGAACACTGCCCTCGAAATAAGGAAAAGAAGGAAATGCATAGGGCACCTTATAAAACTATAGAGACGGGGGCTGGATTTTCAAAGCGGCATCCAGAATTTACAGCAACACTGTTTTTGCAATCTCACTTCTTGTGACAGAAAGTTAGACCACATTAAACGGGGTCTGTCTTTCTTGCAATTTGTCACAATCTGTGCACATAAAATGTTGTCATCTTGATTATTCCTAGTTGCATGATATGCAATACTAGAGAAAGGAATTGCGTCCGGGAACCCTATATCCAGCTGTGTGAGCTTGTAGCTCAGTGTTTAGAGCATGAGGACGGTATTATGAGGGCCTGGGTTCAATTCCATGTATGTCACATTATTTCTCATTACAGTTTGTGATTAAATTGCTTAGTAGTGGCAAATGCTACATTAAAAAAAAAAAACATAATTGTCATCTTGATTATTCCTAGTTGCATGATATGAAATACCAGAGAAAGGAAGTGTATCTAGGAACTTGAGGTCCAAACATGTGAGCCAGTAGTTCAATGATTAGAGCACCAAGACGGTATTCAAGGGGCCTGAGTTCATATCCCAACAGGTGACATTATTTTTTTCTCACTTCAATTTGTGATAAAATACGGCATGTGTCAAAAAAAATATTTCACATTATCTTTTTTTTTTTTTTTGGCACAGGCTGCCATTAAGCAAGAAAACTGACACAAAGGTGTCAAAAGCATTGTAAATCACATTCTAATGTTTTGGCACAGTTTGGATGATGTAGGCACAGCACAAAAATGGGAACTGTACCTGCATCATAATTCTTCAAACTCTAGCCCAGAAACTTGGAACATGGTGAAACATTCTGCACAGATGTTCGCAAGATTTGTTGTTCAATGAGCCTCACAGAGTGCAACAGACTGCTGCTTTACAATTTTAGTGCAGAATTAGGGACTGCTCTTTCCTAATGTGTGATATATGGCATCTGAGGGATAAAATGAGGGACTGTCACTTGAAATGCTGTACGATTGAGAGGTATGCCCCCAAGACATGGCCTTTAACTCTTGGACAACTTCTGCCTCATGTCACAAAGCCTGATAGGAGCAATGTGACACATAGGATGATAGCCAGTCAAGGTCCAACCACTCAAAACCAAATACTGAAAACAATCGACCCTGAAGGACACAATGATCTTATCAGAAACGGATGTAAAACAGACTCAAAATGACATCAGTCACTAATTTTTTTAGCAACCGGTACATCCACTAGAAAATATACCAAGGGTAGTCTGTGTGGAATGAGCACATTTGAAACTGACCTATTTCATTTACTCATGTTCCTAGCCAGCACGCTGGATAACACAGACGTGCAAAAAGCACATTAGCCAAATGTTTCAGAAAGATGGAGACATGACTTAGTAAGAAAACTTGACTGGAGTTGCCTAGCCGGTCACAATCCAGTGAGTTTTAATCAGGGAAAACAGAGGCTTAGTTAAATAAGCAGTCTGCACTATGCAAAATCCCATTGTGAAGGGATGCATTTATCAGAACTAATCTGGTGCCATTAGTGTAGAAACCTCAAAGGAAAGAGTTGTATCCTAACTACTAAACAGTTACTGGGGGTCTAAGTTAATTGCCCATAAACAACTGGTGAATTATTGGCAGGTCACAAATATTTAACACTGCATTCTAATTCTTTTCTATATTTTCCAGCAGTGCATGACAAAAAAAAAAAAAAACAAGTTTAAGGATCTCTTAAACATCAGAACTGCCAGCTTCATAACATAAGAATACAAACTGTGTCAAGTCTATATATGTTCCATCTTTTAAATATACTATTAAAGGAATAATGCATGAAAGGGTGTGTGTTGTGCTGGGATAACGCCACACCTGGGGGGTTGGTCACGAGGCCTCAGGGCGAGTGCATCCAATGCTCCAGGCATGGTGTTATCCCAGCATGACAGACATCCTGGAGTGCATTATTCCTATTATACAATGGCTTGTTGTTATATACAAAATAAAAAAAAATTATTTTAAAGAATGTTTTTATTAGAGTGGAAAAATATTTTTGTTTCTTAAGAGGAGATGCAAAAAAAGATATCTTGGTCAAGGATGTCATCTGCATTGGTTCACAGTGCTGAGACTAGACCTGTGGCGTTATGCTGGGATAACGTCATGGGTCCAACCCCAAACTGACCAATCACATTCCAAGATTATTTTTTACCATTGTATAATAGTGGTTATGCTAATGCCTCCAGTGTCATATTAACACACTAAACATTCTCTTTAATAGGCTGCCTCTTTTTATCCTGGATCCAAGAGACAACCATTACTGCCAGCTCCTGTATATTGTAGAGTAGACAGATGTCATTAGCTGAGAGAAGGCCCCAACACTTCAGACAATATGCAGTCTATACAGTTTGCAGTTAATAAAGCCCTAGCTTACTGCACACTGATAAACTTATCACTGTCACATTGTCAAGGCAGAGCCTACACTCCTCAAGTTGGCTAGCATCTTCCCCTAGGTCTGCAACTAGTAATGTAGGTAGAAATACTTTTGCCTGTTCAGGACCAGTGGCTAGAAACTCCTTGACAATAAACTGGAGATTGAATTCAGGTCCACTTCCTGGTTTCAATCAGATTAACAAAATGCATAATTAAATATGCTAACCAACTTCCACAATATTGCAGTAATGTGTTAGCTTCTCAGGGAAGACATCTGTGCAATGTCCAGAGCACAGAACTACAGTATATGCAAAAATATTTGATTGGTGCATATGGAGTTATTTTATGCGCAGAACTGAGGATGCCATTATAAATGGCCCTTTCTCGCTGTTAATTAGCCAATATTTCAATAAATGTCTTTTAATACTGCTGCTACTGCTGTTGTTACTACTTCTACTACTAATACTATGACTGCTACTTCCACTGCCACTACTACTGCTGTTACGACTACATCCACTACTACTGCAACAATACTACTACTGCCACTACTACAATCATGGAGTTCTGTATTCTATACTTGGAAACACATGGTGCTGGATTTTTAAAGGAGGGGGACACAGATGGACAGAGTAAGTTTCTATCCTAGGACAGTTTCTAATTCTAAATATGGTCTCAGAAATGCTGCAGTCTGATTGGATGTTAGGATTCCAACAGTTTTACATTAATCCCCATTACACAGTCATGCACAGCCTGATCACCATGGCACATGGATTCTTCCTGTCAGCATTCTATCCTCTAGCACTGCTGAATGACTGGATGCTGCATTCTGATTTAGAATCAGCATTCTTAAACTGTTGGTGGAAGAACTATTTTACTAAAAATATCTCTGTAAATGAGGAAAACATTCAAATAGTATACGTGTAACACTTTTCTTTTGGAATATATTTTTATAATAGCAGTAAGGAACTCCCAGGAGTTAGATTAACAGTCAATCAACTCAGCTGCACCTCATGCCACATTACACCCCTAGGGGTGATTAACAGACTGTTTATGGAACCCTTGGTCATGCCTTATTGCAGAAGAGTTGTGGCTGCTTGAAGTAAAAAATATATGTTGGCAGCATTTTATTATGCATGTGTTGCCATACTTACTGCACATTGAGGCAACTGTAGATGAAATGCCATTTTGTAGTTGGTCTAACATTTGTATACAATTAGGGGACTAGCACAGAAAAGGTGCCGTGAGTTTATGACCCCCTACTGAAAATGTATGCCACAGATCCTGGCATTAAGCTATTGGGTTCATTTTTTCACCAAATGTGACAGTGTGCCTGTAAGAAAACAGGAGGTACTTTCTCACAACAAAATTCTTGCTACTTTTATCATTACTGATAACATTAGGATTGTTTTTGTTTTTTTTAGAAGCACTGGGAGGAAATTGAACCCTCATGGAAACATCAGATAAGGACCGCTTGACCCATCCCACCTGCCCATTTCTCCCTACCTACACTATTACCACAGACTGTGCCTGATCTACAGCTCTTTCTCCCTCCCTTCTTCCTTTCCACTATGATTCCCTTGTGCTTGTGCTTATGCTATGCATTCTTGAACCCCACCACTGTTCTTGCCTCCACCACCTCTGGTGGAAGGCTGTTCCAGGAACTCACCATTCTTTCTGTGAAGAAGTAAGTAAGTAAGTAAAAATGTTATTTCTATAAGGCACCCTTCCCAAGCTTAGGGCGCCTTTACAAAATTCCACATGCAGCATTAAAACCACAGAAATAAATAACGTCTTATTCATAACAGAAATTACGTCTCTGAAAATGCTTGATTAAATAGGAAAGTCTTAAGAGCTGTTTTAAACCCCTCCACAGTCAGGTTATTACATATCTGACGAGGTAGAGAGTTCCACAGGGTAGGAGCCATGAAAGCAAACATTCTTTCTCCAGATGTTTTTAAGGTTACCCTGGAAATCTCTAGCAATCCCTCACCAGAGGATCGGAGGGAGCGGGAGGGACAGTAAGAAGTCAAGAGTTCTTTCGTGTAGTGCGGTCCTAAACCAGGTAGGGCTTTATAGGTCATTACAATGACCTTGAAAGTGATCTGCCACTGTACAGGCTGCTAGTACAACTCACGCAGCACATGTGTTATTTGGTTGGGCCTCGGGCTTCCAGTCAACAACCTAGCCACCGTATTTTGCACCAGCTGCAAGCGGCGAATATCCACTCCCAGCAGCCCTAGATAGAGGTCATTGCAGTAATCAAGACAACTGGCAACAAAGGAGTGGACCAGGGTAGGAAGATGCTCTGATGGAACCAAGTGTTTCACCCTTGCTATATTCCTTAGATGGAAAAAGGATGATTTGACTACGGCCGACACCTGCGTCCTCAGGGTCAAGCCCTCATCAAATATAACACCAAGGTCACGCACCAGACCAGAAGCCATAAGCGGGGTCCCCCCCAGAAATAGACCTGAGGGTTCTCCCACCCATGAGCTTGACATTCTCACCCCTGGTTCCACCAGCAATATCTCTTTTTTTCCCGGGTTCAAATTCAGCCAATTGGTACTCATCCAGTTCTGTATCTCCAGGAAGTTATTGTTAAGCAATGCACTTGACTCAGACTCCTGTCCGGGCACAAAAGACATGTAGAGTTGAGAATCATCGGCATAGCAATGAAAATTCAACCCACATCGTCTTATAATGTCCCCCAATGGAAGCAAATACACCACAAATAACATGGGGGACAACACTGAACCCTGTGGTACCCCGCAGTGCAGGCAGTGAGAGGTCGAGGAAAAAAGTCCCTGACACTGATCTCTGAATCCTACTCTGCAGGAAGGATTGATACCAACTGTGGACCACCACCCTTAGTCCACAGAGAAACCACAGGCATTCAAGCAGCACCCCATGATCTACGGTGACAAATGCTGCTGAGAGATCATGAAGAACCAAGATAGAATGAGTTCTCCAATCTCTTGCCATCAGGAGATTATTTAGTACCTGTACAAGAGCCGTCTCAGTGCTATGCTGTTTCCTGAAGCCAGACTGAAGAGGGTCATAGATACTATGGTTGGTTAAATGATCTTCCAGTTGCAAAGCAACCACCTTCTCGATAACCTTCCCCTAAAAAGGGAAGGTTTGAAACTGGTCTGTAGTTTCTGGGCAGTCGGGATCAAGGGAGGGATTTTTCAGAAGGGGGCATACTACTGCCTCCTTCAAGGGATCTGGAAAGATCCCTCTCTCCAATGATCCTACCACTATACCAGTAAGGATTGGGCCAACAACCTCTACACACCCCACAAGTAGGTGAGTAGGGCCTGGATCCAAACTACAGTTAGGTTGGACGCAAAGTCTGGATGATCCTCACTATATTCATGACTGCCGGTTGACTACTTCCTCACATCTCTCCTAGATCTATTGTACCTGCCCTAAAGCTTCATAACAAGTCTCCTTGTTCTTGAGCACCTTTTCTTCTGAAAAATACATTTCCCTGTACCTTATTTACCCCCAAGAGGTATTTAATGATCTTTATCATATCCCCCTTCTCTCTCCTCTGTTTCAAGGTGTACACACTGAGCTCCTTTAGTCTCTCCTTTAGGGATTTTGATGCAGGCCCTGCACTATTTTAGTTGCCCCCCTCTGGACACCTCCTCTCTGTTTATGTCCTTCTGCAGGTAAGTTCTCCTCAACTGGACACAGTACTCTAGGTGGGGTCTTACCAGCGATCTTTACAGAGGCAAACCACCTCCCTATTTCTGCTGGTGATACCCTTCACTAAGCATACCAGCATCCCATTAGCTGTCCCTACTGCTTTGTCACACTGCCTAACCACCTTCAGGTCATCTGATATGATTACCCCCAGGTCTCTTTCCTGCTTGGTGGTCGTCAATAACACTTCACCCATTTTACACTCTGCCCCTGTGTTTCTGTTCTCTAAGTGCATTATTTTGCACTTTTCACATTGAAACCTATCTGCCATACCCTTGACCACTCCTCAAGTTTTCTCAGGTCATTGATCATTCTCCACCCCCCTTCCCCCTGAGTGCCCACATTATTACAGATTTTGGTGTCATCCTCAAAGAGGCAGAACTTCCCTTCTGGCTCCTCTTCAATATCATTTACAATATAAAGACATTAAGGTGGACTGGTCCCAGCACTGATCCCTGAAGCAACCCCCTGGTCAACATCCCGTCATCAGAGTGAACTTTGTTTACCTCTACCACCTGTCACCCATCTCCTAGCCAATTTCTTTTCCAATATTCCTTAGTCCTGATTCCTTGAGTTTGATTATGGTTTCTCAACCCTAACTCTTGCAAGGTCTATAAAGCTATTTCTAAGATAAATGTTGCAGACATCTTTTTTCTTGGAAAAAAACCTACATTAAAACATATAAAAAATACATTTTAGTGGAATTAGAAAATGTACCACCAAATAAAGCTAGAAGATACCTGGAATCTTCTACAGTGAAATAATAGGGTCAAATGTTTAGCCATATTTTATTGCACTGCTGTTTTAATCATTTTCTCCACCATTCCTAGCTTTTAGAGTCATATCCATATATACATGTGGTCTAAGTGTTCTGATCTAAAAAATATTGAAAATGTAGGAGGGTAGGGATTGCTCTTAAAATCATGGAGATTAAAGCACCATGAAAAGAGGATATTAAAGAGCTAAAATTCATAGAGAAGTATTCTTGTAATTATCCATAGAAGTTATATTAGATTGAATGATTCGGTTTTGTCATTAACAATCTACAGTATCTTCTGACCCCTTCAATAAAATCTAATTTCCTCACGGTAACATGACCTTCCTCCTGGCACTGAAATTAAACACATCTAATGGGTTCAGTTTTGCATTCACACAGACCTAATTTACTTTATCGCTAATTCGTTTTGGACATATTCCACTCAAATAAAACTAACATTACTATTCTCTGAATTCCTAGATAAGGGAACAATTCTTATAGTTAAGTCAATAAACCTTTCCAGTGTAAGTTGGTGGGACAATTAACAGCTTAAATAAGTATTTTTTTGGGCTTCTCACTGGAATTTAATCTCACATTTCATGACATGGTGCCCACTGTACTGTGAATATCTGCACAGAAGATCTTAGCTCAGACTCAAGACCAAAAAGATGTACTATACAAGGATGAGAGGAACACAGTCATTGCTCACAACAGAGCCATCACAGGGGCCATTCTGCAGAAGAACTGATCAGATGGTATTTTAAAGAATACTGAGTTAGAGAGTACTCTCAACTAATCAGGATCCTCCTTTCCCCCACGTGTGCAACACTAATTCTAAAGAGTGTCTCTCGTCATGCTGCCCCAGGAATAAGCCTGTTCCAGGAAATGTTCTTAAATTTTTAATGTATTATTCATTGATCATTTTCAATAATATATAAATACCACATCTGAGACCACTCTTATGGTTTGATAGTCTCTCTTACATTCTTAGGGTATCAGACCCACTCACCTTTGATATCTAGTTTGTACATTAGAGTGTAACGTACAAGTTAAATATCAATAAAGATAAGTACAAACATAGCACTAGTCATAGACACGATATATGTAAGACTCCATAGGGGTTTACTAAGATAAATTCCCTCAGTAGCATGAGATCATCGCAATGCACATTCCTGACAGTCTTTGGCTCCAATCGGTGCAATGCTGCTCAAATGCTTCCTGGTTGCAGTAAAATGAAAAAAAAAACATTCCAGAACCGTATTAAACTTCAGATTTTAAGTTATTTAGTTTTATTATTTGGCACATCTTCCCTGGTGCTACACCTCCACGGGAGGGTTTCTGGAATAGTGCAACCAGTAAAAGCACTGTTTACGTATCCTTCGGTATATATGTATTTTTATATATATGAAGTATTTTGCTTTGTTACTCATTTATTTATTTTCTAAGACACTCTAGGGAAAGTGGTGTTAGGGGGCATCTGCACTTCCAGGAGCTGTATGGCCCTCTCCTTGCACTGTTGGGCCTCACTGTGTCCCTTGGCACATGGATATCCCCCCTACATCACCCACCCTGTCATGTCCTATTGCTTACTTCTGCCCATCGTTAACCAGGAAAGACTACTAATCTTCTTGCAAAAGTATGTGCTGGGTTTTTGATTACAGAGGTTTTCAGCTCTGGGGAAAGTAACTGCTTTCAGGCCTAGAGGGAAAACCTGAACCTTAGGCAACTGCCAGGGTTGTTAAACTCACAGCTTGATCATGAGCTGGTTTGGCAGGTTTTCCTTGTTCATAGACCAGCAGCTGCATCATTAGTCTCCTGTCCCAGTGGGGGATGTTACAGCACAGGAATTGTCTCAATGATGCTGTACATTTAAACAAGTTGGAGCAAGACTGAGTACTGTACAGAATCATCAGAGTAACTGCATTAATGTGGCTACCGCGGATATAGCCTGGATTCTAGTATTATTATATAGACTTTGAGTCAACTGCCAATGGCAAACAGGAGGTACTGATATCCTTTTAGGAGTGTTGAAGTGTTTGTAATTTGCACTCATCTTTTAACCGAGACCTCCTCTGAGGTGTTTCTATTTTATTTCTATGCCTTCATTTGTAGACAACCCCTGTTTAGGCAGTTACCTAACTGCAGTGATATTCCAGCTGACTGCAGCAGGGTGCATTGTGGTGTATCAGCTTTAAATGGTAGCAACTGGATATTGTCAAAGTTTAATGCATAACTGTACCTCCCTCTATTTTTACGTCTGCAGAGCAGAACCTGCAGATGTCATGCTATCAGAAAAGCAGCCCACCTCACCAGATCTGAATGTACAATAAAACAGTGGAGCTGAGTCACAGTAATGTTGCCAATTGTGAAGCACTCCGCTCTCCATACATCAGTCCCAGCCATCCCAGCACTATTTTCTCTTTATTGGTGAACTTGTAGCCGACTGCAACTTTCGCATGGCCGCAGACGCATGAAAGGGCCCACTGTATCCAATATGGCCACCATGAGCTCTGTGCACATGTGTGGCTATCGCAATCATGATGCACATGTGTGAAAGAGCCTGCCATGCCCAAGTTGTCCTCTGTGGGCTCCATGCACATACACAACTATTACAGCCGCAATGCACATACACAACTATCACAGCTGCAATGCACATGCGTGACTATCGTGCATAGCTGGAGTCGTGTAAACTCTGACCAGAGCTAGTTATATATAGCATCAAAGATCCAAGTGGTGTTTCTGCCAGTCAGGAGTTCTCTTTTGCTGGTGCAACAGAAACCCATCTTTTGTGAAGTGTGCCCTTAGAATAACTGTAGAGTATGACTTAATGCCTAAATAAAGCAAAATCCTAAGAGTGTTGTGAGCTATGGGAGAACTACTGTAGTTCAGATCTACACTAAACTACCATGGTGAGCGCTATAACAATTTTGTAAAATCCAGCAACACTTCTGCAGTTCCTGAGAAATGTTAATGCCATTGTACAGTACAAGATACCATGAAACTGTCACACCAACAAGTTGCCTTAACATTTCTCAATCAATTGCATATATGTTGCTAGATCCCACACAAGACCTTGCAAAAACTGTTTACTAAGAGTTGCAGCTCAGTTTTGCATGGCTTTGTGACAAAACTGCAGAAGCATTCCAGCAGAACTGCAAATAAAAAATTGTATAAACATTTTATAGAAGTTGGACTTCAGCTGGTTAAATGATGAAAGACAACACAATGTTATTGACCAATGCATTTCCAGCTTGAAAAAAATAAAGAATGCAAAACCTAGCACTCACTATGCCGGCAAGTTGGGAATGGCCTTGGATCTCATGGGTAGGAAGGATCGAGCATGTCCGGGACAGCTCTCCTACTTTGGGGGAAGGGAGCATGGTACCATTATCCTTCTCTGCTGCCTGGTGGAGGGAGGGAGGGAGGCAGCACAATAGGTGCACAGTGGCAGAGTGGGAGGGGAGCTGCTTGAAGCTGCTACCTTCCAGCCCAGGCTCTGTAGGATGTGCATTACTACATGCCGGCCACCCTCAGAGCAGAATCCAGGAAGAAAACCTTCTGGCAACCAGGGCAAGTGGCTACTCTCAGAGGCCCCAAACCACAAATCCTGATATATACCCACCAAATTGTGGCCCAATCTAAGTAGAGGAGGCCCCCAGATGAAGCTCAAAGGAGCGAAGTGTTGGAGTGTTCTGGCCTTGGATCTACTCAAATTTCACCTGCCATTTGACATCTCTGGCTGGAGCACTATTTGAAAATAAATCAAGCTGTAAATCAAGGTAAACTGATCCTTGAGGAGATCTTTGGTATTAGTGCTGTGTTTGAATGCTGTGCACTGTGGTCTGAAATGTATGGTTTGGAGTAGGCAACCCCCTGCAAAGCACCCAGACAGGCTTTCTGTTGAGCATGCACTTACTTCCTCATTCTCTAAGAGTTGGAGGTAAGTCCTGAGTTATGTAAATAATGAAGCTGGGGATGCCCACAGAAAGGGACAGGTTGGCAGTCCAGGAGATAAGTACGGTAGAAAAAAGAGTTCAAAACTAACTCATCAACATGGCAGCTTTAATGAGAAATGTACTGTATGTATCTACTCTCAAGTTCCCTTTCTGACTGTACCCACAGCATGGAAACCCCAGCAAAGCTTCCTGCACAGTTTTATGGCTTTATGTGATAAAGGCGAGTCTGAAAGATTGCCTAGCACATAAAGCGACCAAGAAATAATGTGTGGCCACAACAGCGCCCAAGATTGTAGCGACTGTCACAAATAGCGACGGTCACTACAATACTTACAATCCGCACACATAAAACATCCCCCAAACTAAAATTATCAACTCCAAGGGGAGTACAGACCACAGGCAAGTTATTGTTTTAAAAAAAAAAAATCCTGTTCCTAACTAGACCCAAACCTGGGTCCATTGACACAGTAAGCAATAACATATTCCACTACACTATGCAGGCAATTCAGCAGGAACCTGCCACACAGGATCCTATATCCTGTACTAATGAGGACAGCTCCCTACTATCCTCAATCTACAAGATATAGCAATGTTTTTCAGCACTCACTCCTGGTGTGAGCGGTATTATTGAGTCACATAAATTGTAGCGCTCGATAATTCGTGCGCTACATGGGTGCTATCCAGTTTTCTTTTCCTACTCCTGTTCCAAAAACAACCACACATATTGCTACCCATTTCAATGCATGGCATGTAAAAAAAGAGAAAATGCTGAACAATGAAAATGCATAAATTATGAACCACATCAGGTTAATAGTCTGATGACCGACTATCCAGTCTAGTGAATGGTAACTGAAAATAGCAGATCTTATAGCCAGCATGCTTTGCCTGAACCTAAATGGGCATTATCCAACTGTACTGATGCCTGACAGATAGGGTCTTTCCAGTTCAACAGCATATTCCAAAATAAATCCTCACCATCCAGGTCAAGGGTGCTTGTCTGCAGGCAATATTCTCTCCACTTCTTGGGGGGGGGGACAGACGGTAGCACATCAATTGAGCACTTCAATATGAGTGATTACAAATCAGTGAATGATTCACAGCCACTGTAATATGAGCAAATGCGCAACTATACATGCTAACATACTAAAATGCCAGCAGAATAGGCCTAATGGTCTTTCACGTCTGCTCGTTTGGTCAGCCCCTACCCTGGGAGCTGACCTTTCTGCCCCCCTCGCCTTCTCTGGCTTCTCCCTTCCCAGTTCTAGATATTCTCGCTGCATTGGATTTTGCTTCCAGAACCCTTCCCCTGCATCTGTCCCACCTCCTCTTGAACCCCTCCACCGTCTCTGCCTCCACCAGCCCCCTAGGCAGCACATTCAATGGCTCCAACACCCTCTCAGTGAAGTAGCACCTCCTCCTCCTTTCTCCCCTGACTCTTCCCCCCTCCAGCTTCCACCCATGCCTTCTAGTGGCGCCCTCCTCCTTCCTTCGATGCACCCTGACTGTTCCTCCCCTATTTACCCCCTTCATGTACCTGAAGACCTCTATCATGTCCCCCTGGTCCCTTCTCTCTTCCAATGTGTACATATTTAGGTCTTCGTGCCTCTCCTCATAGGTCCTGTCCCCCAAGCCCCAAATCATTTTGGTTGCCCTCCTCTGGACCCTCTCCAGGAGTTTGATGTCCCTCTTTAAGTATGGCCTCCAAAACTGCACCCAGTACTCGAGGTGCGGCCTCACCAAGCAGTTATACAGAGGGAGTATCACTTCCCTCCTTCTGGAGGTGATCCCCCTAGCGATGCATCCCAGAATTCTGTTGGCCTTGGCTGCTGCCCTCGTACAAGTCTCAGAGTTGTTCATCTTGACATCCACCACACCCCAAGGTCCCTCTCAGCCATCGAGACTTGTAGCATTTCTCCCCCACCAGTGTGTACACTAGGCCCAGGTTTCTGGACCCCAGGTGCAGTACCTTGCATTTCCCTGCACTGAACCTCAACTTCCACTTTCTAGACCATCTTTACAGAGCCTCCAGCCCCCCCCATCCAACACCACCCCCTGTTTTGAGTCATCCACAAAGAGAATCATCTCAGTCCTAATACCTGTCCTTATGTCAGAGACGTGGGCGTTGAACCGGAGGGGCCCAAGGACTGATCCCTGTGAGACCCCACTAATGACCTTCCTTGGGGATGAGACTATCCCACCAACTACGACCCTCTGAGTCCAGTCCTGGAGCCAATTACCTATCCATCTGATCATCTGGTTTCCCACCCCCATTTCTTCCAGCTTATCCAACAGGCCCATGTGAGGAACAGAGTCAAATGCTTTGCTGATGTCTAGAAAGAGGACATCCACTGGTCTACCCAGGTCCAAGGCACTCGTCACCCAGTCATAGAACTCCACAAGGTTTGTTTGACATGATTTTCCCAGGACAAATCCATGCTGTCTATCATCCAGGCACCCTGATTTTTCCAGGTCCCCCCCAGCCTCTTCTTGACAATGCCCTCCGTCACCTTGCCCACCACCAATGTCAAGCTGACAGGCCTGTAGTTCCCTGCCACCTCCCTTGATCCCCCCTTGTGGATAGGCACTATATGCGCCACCTTCCAGTCCTGGGGCACCCACCCTGTCCTCAGAGAGATGGTGAAAAGCTCTGCCAGGGGTTTCGTCAGGACATCCGCAAGTTCCTTCAGCACTCTGGGATGTAATTTCTCCGGCCCCGGTGCTTTCTCCATCTTAAGGGACCTGAGGGCTTCCCTCACTCTCTCTGCTGTGATTTCAACTTCCGCTACCTCTTCTCTCTGCTTAGCCTTCCCCCCTCCTGCCAGTGATGCCTCTCCCTCTCCCCAGACCTGCCGATAAGTAAGGGTCCCCCCCTCCTCACTGTCTCCTCCCATGTATGATGCAGCATCCCCATTTTCCTTGGTGAAAACTGAGGTGAAGTACTCATTTAGTACCTCAGCCTGCTCCCCTGGGTCTTGTGCCCATCTCTCCCCTGTTTTAATCCTGCTAATCTGCCCCTTCATCCTTCGTTTTTCCCCAATGTATCTAAAGAACCGCTTGTTCCCTCTCCTAATTTCCCTGGCCAGGCTCTGCTCCTTCCTTGCCTTAGCCGGCCTCACCACCCTAGTGGCCCTTCTAGCCATTAGCTCATACTCCCCTTGATCCCTTTCACTCCTTGAGCACTTGAATTGCCTATAGGCTGCCTTCTTTCCCCGCACCACCTACTGGACCTCCCTGGTCCATCATCAGGGTTTTCGGGCCCTACCGCATTTTTGTCTTACTCTTGCACAGGTGCTGATAGCATCCTGCACCCCTCTCCTGATGATTTCCCACCTACTATCAGCGTCAATGTCTGACCTAATCCCATCCAAATGCTCCTTAAGGATCCTTCCCATTTCCTTAAAATCCACCCCCCTTAAGTAAGTTACCTTTGTATTTGTGCAGCCTTCTACCCCTCCTAGGTCATGGCAGAACCAGACTGTGGCATGGTCACTCCCCGCCAATGGGTCCCTTACCTCCAGGCCCCCAATCTGGTCACTGTCTGCCAGGACTACTTCCAGTACCCGTGCCTCCCTGGTCGGTTCCCCCACCTGCTGAGTTAGGAACGTGTCTTGAAAGACATCCAACAACCTCTGTTCCCTGGCCACCAAGGATGCCATAGTCTCCCATTCTGTTCCTGGCATGTTTAAGCCCCCCAACACCACCACCCTTCCCCTGCCCAGTCTGCAGTGTCTCCCAACATCTGCCACCATACTCTCCTCCAGCTCCTCCACCAGTGCAGGGGGTCTCTACACCACTCCTATTTTTACTGTCTTGCCCCCCCCCTTGTTATCAAGGTGACCCAAATCGCCTCCACGGTTCCCTCCACCTCCTCTACTCCCCCTATGCCAATGCAGTTTTTGACTATCATTGCTACCCCTCCTCCCCTTCCCTCCCCCCTGTCCTTCCTGAACATAGTGTAACCCTCCAGGTTCAGGTCCCAGTTGTGTCCTCACGGTGGCCCAGGTCTCAGTGACCACTGCCACATCCACCGCTCCCTCAGTTAGCATCGCCTGGAGCTCAGGTATTTTATTGCCCGAGCTCCTGGCATTTAGCAGGACTACCTTCCACCCTTTCCCTATACTTCCATTTCCCCTGCTCGTGTTCCCATGGGGATTCTGTTTTCCCCTGGTCTGCACTTTACTAGTCGGCCTTTTCCTGCAATCCTACAGCTCCCCAGGGGGGTGGAGACAGAGTCCCTCCTTTATCGGCACCCACTCAATAGCCTTTTCTCCCATCCCTCCCCCCTTCACAAGTTTAAACCCCACTTTTCACCAATGAACCCCTCTATTTTCAACTTAAGGATTCCCCTCCCCTCCAAATTGAGATGGAGCCAATCTCTAGCATACAGCTCCTTATCCTCCCAGGTCTCCCCCCAATCCCCTATCAACCCATACCCTCTGGCCTCACACCACTCCCTGAGCCACTGGTTTATCTCCCTAAGCTTCCTTTTGTGTTCCCCACTAGCCCTTGGCACTGGCAGGATTTCTGAGAAGGAAACTGTGCATCCTATGTCATGACAGACCCTGGGAAGCTCCCTGAATCTTGCCTGTATCTCTAGCTCGCTATTTCCCTCAATGTCATTTGTACCCAGGTGGACCAGTATGTCCGGGGAACCCCCACAATCCTTTGCCAGCTGATATACCTCATGCTTAGCCCTGTGCACCATTAGTCCAGGGAAGCATTTTGTTCTAACCGGGCAGGCTTCTCCCTCCTTATCCCATTTGATACCTCTGATCATAGAATCCCCCAACAGGAGCACTCTGACCACTCTTTTCCTCCATTTCCCCCCCTTCCATGTCCCTCATCCTTTCTACCGGCCCCTCCACCCAGCTGGCTCTTTGTTCCTCCCCCTATCTGGGTGCCACATGCCACCCCCTCATTATTTACCCTGGCCACCCCCTACCCTCCGATCCTATGCATCTCCTCCTCCGGAGTATCCTTCTGTACCTCGCCAACTCCCCCCTCACTGCTCATGACTGGTCCTTCTCCCCATCCGCTAAATTAGCCTGGCTCGTCCTCCCTTCCTTCCTGTCTCCATTTAGTCCCTCCTTGCTTGTCGTGCTCCCCTGGCCTAAACCTTCAGCTCCCTTTACTGTATCCTCCTTGTACTTCTGGTCCTTCTCCTTGCTTTCCTCCCTCTTCCCCTGCCCCTCCTGCTCTGATTCACTGCTCCCCTATTTTCCTGCATTCCAGGTTCCCCTGTTCCTCCTGCTATCCGGCCCCGCCTCCTACCCCCCACTCCTTTTCCATCTCTAACCACCCCTGTCATGGCTACATCACCCCCCTTATCCTCAAGCAGAAGAAGAGAATTGAAGCGGTTACTGAGCATAAGGTCCGATCCACCTCCCGCCTTGCTTCTTTCTGTCCAGCCCCAGCCATCTGCCTACTTAGTGGCCACTATAGTGGCAGACATCTGTAGCAAATGTCATTGTAGTGAAAGCAATGATAGCAACCTGTCATTGGAGCTAACAACAAAGTGGGCAATCACTGATATAGCCTATCTCAATGTCAATGAACACCTCAGAGTGAGAATAATAGAATTAGGAGGGTTTGGGGGGGCATAGCCCCTCCTGCGTGACCCTGCTGCACCTGTTCATATTTCACTATAACTGTGGGTGTGTCCTTATCTATGGTGGCTATGTGTAAGGCAGCAGATGGAACCAGAAGGAGGCACTACCATGATTTGACTGAGCGGTTCATGCAGGTTGTGTATGAATACAGAGAATATTGTCTTCAGGATTACATAAGGGGCATTGCTTATAATATCTCTGTACAGTAAATGGGTAAGGGAATTGTCATTACTGTATATCTTTGTATGCTCTTCATTCTTTTATGTATATCATGTATTTGACCTTACTGCATATGTTTGTATTCTCTATCCTAAGGATTGCTAGGGCAGCAGGTCAGGAAGGGAGCTGGACATCATTGTCTTCCTGGGGACTACTAGCGTATAGAGACCAGAGAAACTAGAGAAGTGGCCAAGGGTATAGCAGCTGGGTTTCAATGAGAAAAAGTGCAAAATAATGCACTCAGGGCACAGAAACCCAGAGGCAGAGAATAAAATGGTGAAAGAGGTACTGACAGTCACTGAACAGGAAAGGAACCTTGGGGTTATCATATCAGATGACCTCAAAGTGGTGAGACAATGCAGCAAGGCAGTGGGAAGGGTCAGCAGGATGCTGGGGTGCACAGGGAGGGGTACCACCAGCAGAAGGAGAGAGGTAGTATTACTGCTGACGAGATCATTAGTGAGACTCCACCTGAAGTACTGCATCTTTTTCTGGAAACCTCATCTCAGGAAGGACATAGACAGGGTACAGACTGTCCAGAGGAGGGCAAATAAAATGGTGTGGGACCTACATCCAAAGCCCTAGACTGAAGGATCACAATATGTACACCATAGAAGAGGGGGGGGGACATGATAGAGACCTGCAAATGGCACACATGAGTGAATAAGGTACAGGAGAGGAGTATTTTTCGGAAGAGAAGGTGCACAAGAACAAGGGGGCATTCAACGAAACTGCAAGAGGAGAATTTATGAGGGGTGTGAGGAACTACTTCTTCACTGAAAGAGTGTTGGGTGCCTGGAACAGTTTTCCAGGGTACATGGTGGGTTTGAAAACAGTAGTGTGCTTCCATCATGCATGGGACATGCAGAGAGGAAGCTTGGTGGGAAAGCAGGGGAGGCAGCTGGAGATTAGGTAGGCTCTATGTTGACAGTACAAGCAGGGAAATAAAAGCAGATTGGGTGGACCAAGTGGTTCTTATCTGTTTCTATATCTCTAAATAATAGCTGGCCAACACCATTGAAAAAATTGCTTGCCAGTCATTACCGAATAATAAATACCTGCACAACACTGACAGACCTCGGTCACCTTCAGCTTGGCAAAAGGCTTCAGGCACATCTCTTTCATCCATCAAGTCTGACACTCATCTAGTTAGTTAGGGATTCCAGTGGCATGGTACAGTCTCTTAGGTTAGTGAAAGTCTCTTTCTAATAGCACAGGTCAATTAAGACTACTCACAACTCCCACGAGGGAAGATCATGTCTTAGATCTGCAGCTTTCATGGTCTGACCCTTCACATCAGTAAGCACATGCATACACGGAGTTCAGCAGCTGCTGTAACATACATACATTGCTTTCCAACTGTGTTGACTTAAGAGATCAGTCCATGTGCAGCCTTAGGTGGGTCTCATTCAGTTTTTTGAGATAGAGACGTTTGCAATACCAACCAGTCTTTTGGGTCTTGATTACTCTCTCTTGTTCCTTTTCCTTCCCTTTCCCAGTCAATGTAATGGCACAATAGGCTATAGCAGTTTATTGCAAGGGTAGCAGTAGCACCAGAAGTTGTAATATGTTTATCAGATTAGAGTTTCACAAGAAAACACAATTGATTAGAGCTCATTTTCCAGGTGCGCAATAATATCAGTTCCCCTGTATCAAAAATGAGTATTATACTCTGGACCAAATAACCAAGTATTTGCACTGTTTATGGTATTCATACTTGAGGGGAAAAAAGGAAGAAAAAACCCACACCTACCATATACAACCCTCTAACCCTCCCTCGGTGGCAATGACTAGTCCCAGCCCAAACTTGACTCATTTCCTACCTCAAACCCCCCTCCATTATCATCCCATACACTGATAGGTTGCAATCATCATCAGTAATTGTTGTCTGTACTGAGCAAGGTCATGGCATTGATTGTTAAATGGCATGCCATCAAAATCGTGGAGGGATGGACGCACCGTCAAAAACTGTGTGCTCAAAACAGCGTGCATGGTTTGGAGTTAGTTTATTTAATTTTAGCGTGATTTTGGACTGTGCACTTTTGGGGTCTCCATGCAGCTGTTTGACTGCTTGAGTTTTGACTGCACTGACCTGGGTGAACTGTTAAATGGATGATAAACAATGTTATTTACATTTTCTAATACAATCTTAATGTTGGGCAAGTGGGAAGTCTATTTTATCATCCTATTGCATTGTTCTGTAGGCTTGCTTTGAAATGGACAGTTTTTTTTTTCCTTTTCAGTGCCCCATATTAATGTCACCCTTCTCCTGCTCAATGTTCATTTTCTAATTACATAGCAATTCCAGAACCCAGTGACATCAGCTGAGTTGTAGAGTACAATTAAGCAGAAAACAGTGGCACTGGTTTGGCTGATGTCACTGTGTTCCACTTCATTGTGAAAGTACACTGTTACACTGTGCTACACCACAGTTTGCATTTCAGTTAGAACTGCCACAGGAAGCACAAACATAATTTGTTTCAATGATAACAGGTACTAACATTTTTCTGAGCAGCAATTCAGAACACTTTGAAAGACATTAAATGTGATTCTGCATGTAAACCAGTAACACTACCAACAAACAAAAGCGTTTATCTACTTATTTACATTTGATGACGGGGAGCAGGGCACAGAGAAAGAGCTGATTTGCTGGCATGACCTTGGGGAGAGGAACAAGGTGATGAATATGGTGAACAACAAAGTGTCAAGAGTAAGGAGCATGTACACAAATGGTACAAGGAAACTATGCAACTACAGTACGTATATACTGTATAAAGCTACAGCTTGGTGAAATACACAATTTATAAAAGTCGCAGTGTTAATCTGGGATATGTCACTAAGGAATAGTGGTCAAAGAAACAAAGAAACCTAGAATTTGTCAACAGAAAAGGACCGCTTGGGCCACCCAGTCTGAAGAGATGGTCCCTGCCTGATGTTGGGTGGCACAGGGTGCCAAGGTGTGCCAGGATATGATTCCCTGCTGGTCCAAGGTTCTGAGAAGTATGCCAGCAGGAGCGGATTGAGAGTGTGGAGTGACGATGAGAGACAGACAGAGAGAAGGAGGTTATCAACAAGGTTTGAAGGTGGACAGAGAAAGCAGACAGATCAGGTGCAGAATTTCCAAAAGGATCTGCCCTAGATGCATCTGCTGATGTTTTCAGTGCAGGAATGCATCCAAACCTGCTCAAACATCTATCACATGACCTGACAGCATTTGAAATGTTTGTCTACAAATAGACATACGTGCATCCAAACTGCATGCAAGTGCATCCAACATGGATGCAACTCATGGTTGTATCCATTTTCTGCCACAAGTTGTGATTTTTGTTGTTGTTGCGAATGGATGCATCTTCAGAAAATAGCATCAAGAATATCTTGGCACAAGCAGATAGATGCAGATGCATGCCCAGATTGCATTTGTGTTCACATCCAACTTTTTGAAAATCCATCCCCCCATGGGGATTTGTAGTGAGGGATATGCAAGGAGTGAGCAGCAAATAAGCAGATTGAGTCAGGGAATATAAAAGCAGGGGTGAAGAGAGAGAGGAGAGATCTCAAGGAACACTAGCAAGCCACTATTTGGCCTGAAAGTACCTATCAGCCTAACTTTGAAAACCCTGGCACTGGCTGTTTAAGATGGTGCTCATAGGCAAAACACAAAAAGTTAGGAACTTCAGACTTGGATTTTTGAGTCATTAATTCTAGCTCCCCCTGTATTCTGTATAAGCATTGTAACAGGGTTTCAGTTTTACCCAGTTTACATACAGTTTGGAAAAGCAACTCTATCTGCTGGATTTGGCAATAGAGGTGCAGTTAGGGTTTCAAAAAGACCTCTCACTTCTAGATTACACTTCCCCACTAGTATGCCTCATTCCCATCATGAAGGCACCATCTCTAGCTGTGAGAGGGTAGCTCAGAGTCCATGTCCAGTCAGGAGAGTTGGTCTCTTACCATCTTTAATTAAAGTAGACCCAGGGAACTGAAGGTACTGTTAGTAGTTCTATTCTGATAGCAGCCACTGGGGTCAGATACGGCAGCTACTACCATTTTCCCTGGTTGCCAGATGTCATCGGATGTGGATGGCATTTGGCAACAGATCCGATCTCTTTGGATCCCAAATCACTCTGATCAGGGAGCAAAACATCTGATGGATTCAATAATCAAATCAGGGATCCAAAGGTCAGATAGCAACTGTCCGAGGGTCAGATCCAAAAATCCAACAACTGGATCAAGACATGTGACCCCATTCAACTGGTAATCCGACATACAGGCTCGATCAGATGGGTGTTGGACCCAGCGACCAGATAGCATAGCTGTCTATCAGAGGGTGCTCAGATCCAACATACTGTATTCTCTCTCTCTCTCTCTTTCTCTCTCTCTCTCTCCCCTCTCCCTTGCTCTACCTCTCTCCCTCTCAACCCTTCCTCACTATCACCATCTCTCTTTCTGTCTTTCTCTATTTTTCTCTCTTTCTCCTTACCTATTTATTTCAAAAGTTTTACCAGGAAAGTCATACCCAGCTGGTATCAGCTTTTTTCCAGATGCATCCTGGAGGAAGGAAGAAGAGAACAGAATAGAACAGGTCCGATGTACAGTGTACAAAAACAATACAGCAATATGGCAGTAAGTAAATCAATATATACTAATTACAAGGAAACACTTCAGAATAAAAAAAATGCCATATTGTAGATACCGTACAATAAATTTCAAAACAGGCTAAAGAACATTAAACTGTGAGCAAAAAAACAAGAAAAACAAAACAAAATGAGGAATAAGTAGTAGTAACTGATTAACTGTGGGAGAGGGATAAACTAGTGAGAGTGTAGGGAGAAAGGCTCGCGAATGAATTCCACCTAGTATCAGGAACAGCTGCAGGAGAGGGTAGAGAAATCCTTGTAGTGTGCATTGAGTTAGACTTGGGTATAGACTGAAATTAAAGCAATATTTAGGGTCAACTTTTAATATGAAAAAACACTTCAGTGATGGATCACTATCATAATCTCCAAGTCAGTGGAAAACTGTAGTTATAAGATTTAAAACTAAATGTAGTCAATAGAATTAACTCCCTTAATTCTGAAGGATATTACATAAATTATTTTTAATACAAGTCAGTAGGAGAAATCTCTGGCCTGTCTTTACAGCAGCAGATCTGAAAGCCTCTGTTATATCTTTTCCATTGCCATTTAACAATGCTGTAAATCATACATAACAGACTAATTTGATCTTCCCTTCAAGTCTGTAAATCTGTCCTCATTTTCTGTAAAAATAAACGTGGATCTTTTAACCTGGGAGTAACTGCTTTATTCAATAAGGCCTATAGTTCTTTTGGAAACTGTGTTTATCATTGCTGAATCTGTTTTTTTTAGGTAAAGACTATGCTGGAACCCTGTTTTTTTTTTTTTTTTTAGTGAAAATGTGCTTGTACCTACTCGCAAAGTTAAGGCCAGATCACATGCAAATGAGAGGCTAAGTCACTAATACATATAATGTAATTTATGTATTTTGTAAAAGACACCTGTTGAAACTAGGATCCGGTGTTCTATTCTATCTGTCTGTCTGTCTATCTATCTATGTATCTGTCTGTCTGTCCATCTGTCTGTCTGTCTGTCTATCTGTCCAACTGTCTGTCTGTCTGTCTGTCAGTCCATCTGTCTGCCTGTCTTGTCTCTCTCTCTCTCTCTCTCTCTCTCTTTCTCTCTTTGGAAAAACAGAGCAATATTAGAAGAGTATGTGCACTTGCTAACTGCTTGCACTCTCTCAGATAAGCAGTGCTGCAAGCGTGCTTTAACCCCTTCAAAAATTACTGCACGGCCCTTGCAAGCACAATCTGCCCTAGCAGTCACATGTAATTGCTGAAGGCATCCACTATGTCCAACTATGGTAACCTTCAGAGTTGCTGTGGCATAGTGGAGATAGAGATTACTGGTGTACTCCCCACTACAGCCAAATGCTCACTGTGTGACCTTGACCAGAGATCATTTGACCTCCAATTTTTGCACTGTGGCTGTGGGTGCAAAGTTTACTGGTAGCCACATACAGACAAGCTTTTCAAACTGCGGCTTGAATAGTGGTGGCCTCAGTACTGCCACACAACATTTTCTACATACCTTCACCACTGCCCCTTCATGTCCCTGTATTGTTTGATCTGTTTCTATCGACAGCATGCTGCTTGCTTTAACTGTGTGGGGGATGGTACCCTCTTATAGGGATTTTCTGGTGTCTAGCCATAAACATCCAGATTGGCACTGGCAAACCTCAGTTACACCAGATCCTGCCCTGACTCTGAATTTCTGGACCTTGCATTCATTATTACTGAATATATTTTGCATGCAAACAGGCTCTTAGCAGTTAACACTTTATTTCAGCTGCTTTTCCTGCCATGAAGTCACCGTCCTCTGTGACATCAGAATAATTTCCATGGCAACATGTTGTGATGTCACAGCTAAGTATTATAGGACTTTAAGGCAGGAGAAAATTGGGAACTGATGAACTCTAAGGGGCAAAGAGCCTGATAGGCTGCAAATCGCTTCTATAATAATGAACAGAATATCCGGAAATTCAATATTTTTGAATGTTATGTAGTTTGGTTCCTGCTACTGCCAAGTATCAGTGTTTTGCAGAAATCTGCAGATACAAGTCCCATGTAAACTGCTTGTCAATTAGATGTGAAAACCCTCTTTGCAAGTTGCACAATATGGGGGTTAATTTGCATTTTGTTTTCCTGCAATGGAACTTTCTGTTTAGGTGCAAATCCATTTGTGAGTCGCAAATAGGTTTTGAGCCTTGAAACCGTGCTTATTGGGTTTGACTGTGTCACTTTTCCTTGTGGCTGTGCTTTTTATCTTGGCCTTGGGTTCATTCAGTCAATCAATTTAGGTAGCATGGCCATTTTCCTTTTCAGGCATGATTACTGTTTTTCTGTTGGTGGGGTGGGTCTATGGTGGTGGTGGTGGTGAACAGAGTGAATGTTTATGTCCTCCATATGTTGTTGCTCACAGTGGGGGCTGCTGTTAGATCATTTGTGAGTGTGGTCACATGGTTGCTTTGCGAGATTAGTCACATGGTAGCTTTGTGCGTGGTCAGATGGTAGCTGTGTGTTTGTGGCCACATGGCTGTTTTACAATTGTGGTCTCATGGTTGCTTTGTGAGTGTGGTCACAGGCTGTGGGAGTAGACTTGCTGTTTGGGCTGTAATGACTGTTCTTTTATCAGGGGTATATTCTAATTGTGTGTGCACTCAGAATGGGCGAAATGCACTACTGATATTTGGCCCTATATAGTATGATGCACAAAGCAGTGGGTTTGGATATGTGCATCACAGGTGTCCTTTGGACACATACTGATGCACTAACAGCCCTCCTCCTACCATTCATTCCTCCTTGGTTCCAATGTCACATGTACCGTATATGCACACCTGCATGGCTGGTCAGGGCTAGGGGTGGGGATCAGGCATATCAAGGTCTGAGCTGTCAAACTGTGGCATTCAGGATGCCTCTTGCACTTCGACAGCCTAGCATTGAGGGGAGTTCATTATGCCAGCCTGAGGGCTGGTAACAGGTGCGCTTCACCCTAGCAACCATCTGATAGACATGCTGTTGCCCTAAGATCGTGGACCTTACCCCTCCTTCTTGCCACAGAGGACTAGGGAGAGGATGACAGCTGCAGGTCAAATGTAAAACAATCCATTGGCATGTATGTACAAGGGGACTGCTATATCCCATGATCCCCTGTTCCTTAGAAACTCCTAAAACATAGAATAATATTAATTTCAGGCAGTGTATGAGCCCTTTAACACTGTGGAACACCTCAAGTGGATATCATACTAGGTCCAGAACACCTAGAATTGAAAAGTTTCAACACTGAAGGGTATGGCAGGGCAAAATGTATCTATTTTCTGCCAGCGAAATTCTGGTGAAATGATGATTTTGCTTCCATGAAATTTTGTCAAATTTCCCTAAATATTTTGTGAAATGTCATCAACTTTGTGATTTTGATGATTTCCATGTAATTTAAAAATGTTTTTCCAAATGTGACCAAATTTGGTATAATGACTTTACAATGCCCATACAGAAATGTATCAAGGTTTGTATTTCTATCTTTAAAGATGACTGAGTTATACACCTTCGGACTTTCAGAAATTTTAAAATTACAGTTCAAAACTACATAAACTACATTTGTCCAAATTGCACCAAATCTGGTGCAAAGATGTTACCAATGCTCACACATAGGCGTGTCAAGATTTAGATCTCTAGCTTTAAAGCTGACTGAGTTATAAGCCTGCAAACATTGGGAAATTTTAAAAATGCATTTCGTTATGTAAACTGCTACATTTGAAGCCCCTGTAAGATTAAAGGTAGAGAATGGAACATCACCAATATTGATAGGTTCTTTGACCCTAAATATTAGGCTTTAAGGCAATCCCCAAGGCCCAGCATCATAGTGTCCTGCTGCCATGCTGATTACCCAGGTTCGGAAGCGACCCTGAGAAGTCATGTCAGGAGGCAGGTCATGGCTAAAACCTACAATTTACATAACCAGTACATTTCCATTTAGCAGATTCTGTGACTCTTCCAAGAAAGTATGCTTCTACAGTATGTTTTCAATTATCTAGTTCTAAATGTGGCTAAGTTGTAAGTATAAACATATTTTCAGAAATGTTCACGAGTATCAAATTGCTAGACTTTGAACACCTATAACTTCTCCACACTTAATCCAAATGTTATGAAGCTTGTCACACGTTTAGGGCATATACCAGACAATAGGCATGTCACACTTCAAATATTTAGCTTCAATACAGACTGAGCTATAGCTAATTAAAGAGTTTCTGACAATTCCAAAGCATTTAACAAAATCACAAAATTTCACAAAAATTCTATGAATTTTGAATTTTCTAATTTCACCCAGCTCTATTGAAGGGGTGAAGGAAAAGTATATATCCCCCTCCCTCTTCTTGTTTCATGAAGCCCTCCCCTCTGACTTGGAGTAGTATCTCTTGTCCACCTTAAGGGAAGGTCCCCTCAGCCATTTTTTCTGTTTACTTCTGCAGTTTGCAGGCATGAGCAATGATTGCCTCTATTGTACCCTTTTAATTTCATCATGATTTAAATATAAATGAAGTTACTTATGGCTGGTGTGAAAATCTGCCTGATTCCATTGCAAAGGTCATGACCAGACTCATGTAAAACATTCTGGGACTTGTGTGATGCTGTAGAGTTAAAGCGCAAGCCTGGTAAAAGTGCCACGAGATGTTCCTGTTGGGATACCTGTGGTGGTGACCCACTCATTGCACGTAGTGTTTCTGCCATGTAAATCCCTTTTCCTATATAGATTTACTATTCCAACACCACGCCATCATGGATCACCACTCAAGTGAAATTCTGAGAAAAGAAAAGTGAGGGAATGTTGTGTGGATTCAAACTCACAACCTCTTGTTTATAAGGCTGAAGATCTTTCCACTACCCCTCAAAGCTAGGAGGGTTCCTGACAGGACAATATCATTCCTAAGAAGAGAATGTTGTTCCTGACAGGAGAATTTCCTGACAGGAAAATCTTATTCCTGCGAGGAGAATTTCCTGACAGGAACATCTCATGACACCTTTACCATCACACCAGCTAAAGTCAGCTATAGTTATACTGTATCAGTCAGTTATGTTGATGTCTTCTGCAGTTCATATGTTCTTGTCTTATGCTGGACATCTAACGTTTCAAGGTACAGTAAGTGCCCTGTTGTTTTCTATAGTTTGAAGTGTGTCTGAGTTGGAAAAAATGCTTTTAGAGAAGGTATGTATTTGTAAAATTGTATTTCTGCTTTGTTTATTTGTTTTGTGTTACTATTTCTTATTTTTGTAGACTGAGCATGCAGTCTCTTTGTTCTTGTTTTGTCACCCCCCCCCCCGTGCTGGCTAATAAATAAGAGTGATGGCTAGCGCAGGACAAAAACACAGGGATTGCAGAAGACATCGACAGCACTAAGTGATAAAGCAGAACTGCAGACTTTAGCTCTAAAGCATCATCAGATCCCATGATGCCTTGAATGAACTGGGTCACAACTTTTGCAATGGAGTCAAGCAGGTTTTCACACCAGATTTAAGTAATTTCATTTACATTTAAATCCTGATGAAATAAGGAAGGTGCAGTAGAGTCAGTCATTGTTCATGCCTACAAACTATACAGGTAACCAAAAAAAAAGTCTGAGGGGACTTTCCCTTTAGGCCCCTGTCCATGTTGCTTAAATCTGCTCTAGATTGCTTCACATCTGGGATGCCCATTACCTGCCACTCTTGATTCTTCTTCTTCTGCCCTTGCACCTTTATATTGATGACTCTGGCTAATATGTAAGTTTGAGGCTACCCAAGCTATTGTATATGTATTACTCTTGCATCTTACTGTACTATGCATTCTGTATTTTGTATTTCTTTTATTCTGTACTTTGTCATTGTCTACTCCCTCCCCCCTCCCCCCAGAATGCATCTGGAAATGTGCTGTTATCAGCTCAGTATGACTTTCCCAGTGAAACCTTTTAAATAAATAACTAAATAAATAAATAAACATTCTTTAGCAGTGACAATAGAAAGACAGTAATAAATATTTGTTGTTGAAGAATAAATGATCGACTCCTCCAGGAACAAATCTACTGGCTACCCCACATACCTTGCACTTATGCACTGCCCAACCTGCTACATTCCCCCCTCCTACCCACTTCAACCTACCCCCCACACCCCCCAGTCCCACCCCTCTCAATTCCCCAGGTTCCTCAGTCCACCTCCCACCAATTTCCAAACCTTCTGTCCTACCACTCCCCCAACCCTTCTGACAAGGTGACCATGAGCAGGGAGGTTACCACGAACTACCACCTCTACCACCCCCGACTACCAAGAACTGTTGTGCCTCCTCCTGCCCCTTCTTTTTTTCTAGATATTATTGATGCACCAACTTAGTCTGTATGCTGAGTTGTGAACCAGTACCATGTAGTTTGTCATTCATTACTGTTGTCACTTGTTTGATCTTAAAGCAACTCTGTGTGTTCCTATTGTATGCTCGCATTATTCCCGACATGGAACCTTTGTAAATGAGCTTGTAGATCAAAGGTTGTAATCCAAGAATTCAATAAAATAAAAAATTAAAAAGACAACCAAAGCATATGGGAATGAGAGACAGATAAGGTAATTATGACCCAGTTCTGGTTCAACTACAACCCCCCTCCCCAAGGCTCTGAGTTATTCAGATTTACTTGGTCAACTCTTCCTCAGTTGAGAGATTGTTTAGCTTATGTGTCTATGGATGCCACAACATACATATAAGAAAGGTAGCTACTAACAGGCATTAAGGCTGTGCAAAACAAATGCTATTCAGGATGAATACATATAGATCAAACGAAGAGTGAGTGTGAGTTACAAGGTGATAATTCAATGCAGAGATCTATGGAACATTATAATCCATGAGACAGAAGGCTGAATGGATTGTGATGTTCCATAAACCCTGAGACTGAATTGTCACTTTGTAACTCACACTTCCCCATGGTTTTATTTTTTATAGTATAGGGATAATCCAGCACCACCACTGAAATGACTAGTTTCACACACTGTGCAGCTACACTCAGTTCTATGCAGTGTCTCTTTAAGAAATCACGTATGCAGTAGCAGCAACATTTACACAGCAGCTTGTTAAAGAAATTATCTTATACTGCATAGGGAAGTATATTTTTAATACAGTAGCGAAGGCCAATGACCAAAGATTCAGGGAGCTGTACCCCTCAGTTAGACAGCACATGGGAGTGTGAGCAAAAATGAAAAAGGTAAACTTATGGTTTGCTTTCTTGCTGTCCCATGTGCTGTTTCGTCTGCCATCTCTGGAGCCCAAGGGAGGGATAGCAAGGGACACAGAGCAGTGAATAGGAGTAGAATCAAGAACGTGCACTAAACAAGTGGAAATTGTAGATATGAGAGCTGGTGGTTGTGAATGTGTGAGCAGAGAGTGGGGGATGGGGAACAGAAGGAGAATTGGGTGGGCTGAGGACTTTAACTATTTATTAAGGCTCTGCTTAAAAAAAATTAAGTTAGCCCTAAAGTCACGAATACAGCCATTTAAGACTCCCTTTTTATGTTGGCGTGCTTGAGTAGCCAACATCTTGGGACAGTGCAGCTTTGGAGGCACGGTCGCTGTTGGGCGAATGCAGGGCATGCACCAGTAGGTTTGACCCTCATTCCCCAATCAGCCTGCATGCCGGCGCCACACCACGCATATCTAATGTGGTGAGCACATCTAAGGAAAGGTCCGCTAAAATCTGAGCAAAGCTCATAAGACGCAGCGGACCCTTCCTACGTGCTCGCAGATATTATCAGCATGGTGGGCGGGCGGCCACCCAACTGCCGACTTTGAGGGTGCCCAATTCCCCTGTTGGTTTACCCCCCTGCTTTCTTTGTGTGCCAATGGGGAAGCCCACTCCCCATTGGCATAACCCCTCCCATTGTTAAATGCTGAGGGAGTGCCCAATCCCCTTCGGCTCACACCCCCGCTTTCTTTGAGTGCCGACGGG
Organism: Neoceratodus forsteri; assembly: GCA_016271365.2. Taxonomy (NCBI): domain Eukaryota; kingdom Metazoa; phylum Chordata; order Ceratodontiformes; family Ceratodontidae; genus Neoceratodus; species Neoceratodus forsteri. The sequence goes on from CM028129.1 coordinate 36,331,511, forward strand.
GGTGCCCAATCCCCATCAGCATAACTTCCTCCACCCCCCCATGTTGTGTGCTGATGAGGGTGCCCAATTCTCTGTCAGCTACAGACCCCCCAAACATTTAGGCGGCACACTGGGAGCCCATCCCAGCGTGCCAAATCCCCTGAAATACAAAAACTGTCCCATGATGTTGTTTTTTTTTTCTCACCTGTAAAATGAAAATGGTCCCTCGTAGTCTCCCTGGCCCCCAGCCGCACCCATCCTCTGTGCACCCTGCCTCCCCACACCTCCCTCACCTCATACTTACCTCCGGAGTCTGGCGCAATGATCATCGGTGGACTGGGAACACGTCTGCACTCTTCAAAGCCGACCGCGAACTGAGGAATTGCCGGTAAGCTGTATAATGGAATAATCAGATTTTTTCAACTTTGCTGCATATCTCAGGCATTTTTGGGAATTTTGGCCCCAAATTTTCATCATGGGGTTTTTGGGACCCCTCCTCATGCATTCTTGCACTGTCATTTCGTTATTTTGTCCCAAAAGGTGATTTCGCAGTCACTGCGCGGAATCACCTTTCGGGGCCGAGTAATGAAATGACAGTGCCACTGTTCATGAGGGGGGCTCTCAAAAAGCCTATGTTGCAAATTTGGTGGGAAAATCAAAAAAATGACTGTTTTAGAAGCGTGCGTTGCACAGTTGCTACATACGCTCATAAGTTAACGAATTCGCAATATTTTCATGCCAGATTCACAATATTGGCATTTTACCACACCTTCTTGTGAACCATTCAGCTTTCATTTTTCACATCCTGGCTGAAATGTGTTTCACACTTCCGGTGCAGAATAGCGAGGTTGCTGTGCGAAATCACTGTTTGGGACACATTACAAAAATGACAGTGACACTGTTCATGAGCAGAGGTCCTACAATGCCTGTGTTGAAAATTTGGTGACAATACTCCATAAAATGACCGTGTTACAAGTGAGCATTGCGCAGTTTGCATGCACGCTCGTAAGTTAGCAAACTTATAATATTTTCACTCCAGATTTTCAATAGTGCCATTGTTCTACACCTCCTAATGAACAGTACAGCTGTCATTTTTCACATCCTGACCAAAATCTGTTTTCGCAGGTCTGGCACAAAATAGCATGGTCACTGTGGAAAGCCCATGTTCGAGACACATTATGAAAATGGCAGTGACACTGTTCATTAGCAGATGCCCTAAAATGCCTATGTTCAAAATTTGGGGATGAAAGTCAATAAAATGAGTGTTTAACGAGTACACATTGCACAGTTTGCATGCATGCTCGTGGCTTTGTGAATTGTAATACTTTCACTCCAGCTGTTCATCATTGGCATTTTTCCATACCTCCTTATGAACAGTACAGCTGGCTGAAATGTGTTTTTGCATGTCCGGTGCAGAATTGCATGGTCACTGTGTGAAATCACTTTTCGGGACAGTTTGAGGATATGACAGTGACACTTTTCATCAGCAGAGGTCTTAAAATGCCTATGTTGAAAATTCGGTGCCGAAAGTCCATACAATGACTGTGTTGCAAGCGTGCATTGCGCAGTTTCCACGCACCCTCGTAACTTCATCAATCTGCAATATTTTCATGCCACATTTTCACCACTGGCATTTTTGCACACCTCATTATCAACAGTCCAGCTGCCATTTTCCACAGCCTGCCCAAAACACATTTCCACAGCTCTGCTGCACAATGGCATACTCTGTCTGCAAAATCACCTTTTGGGACACATTAACAAAATCACAGCGTTAGGCGTCTCCACCTCCGCCACTGCCAATGCCAGCATGACAACATTCAGCATTGACAAATGCTTGTTGAGAAATAGAGACAGTCTTTGTAGCAGAGTGGGTTGATGTGAGTGTGTGGTGTGTGAGGTGATAATGAGACAGAACTGGTGTGAGCGCGTTTTTTTGTCAGTTTGAGATAATCCACTGTTGGTAATTGACAGGTACAGATAATCCACACTTGGACATGGATTATCACTATCCATCAATCAAAAACCCTGGAGTATCACATTCAGAAAAGTGTTCCTGTATGTGAGTTATTGGCCATATCCATATAATATGCTAGTAATAATACTAGAAAAGGTGGGTGGTATTGGGCTATACCAGACAACCCAGGGGTATAATGAAGCCCAATGGCATAGGTGGGCACCTTATACTGCACGTCCTGGGTGGTAAAGTATAGCCCATAATATCCACCCTGGACAGTGTTATTGTGCTTAGAAAAGGGGTTACATGTGAATTTTTTGTGTAATATTTAAGACATAAAAAAGTCTAACATTTAATTACAGTTGTTTTGTTAGTAGAGTATTCCCTCTACTGGTATACTTGCCAGTAGGGGGCAGTGCAGCATTTCACACTTGTTTTAGAGTACAAAGTGTTTTTTTTTACTGTTGTGTACGCCATTCCTTCTCCATCACTTCTTCACCCCTCCACCTCCTTTCGGAGAAAAATAACCACATTAACCCATAGGCTGCAAGAAGGTTTAGAACGTATAAGTTTTTAGGACATGTCTACATGTCAGCGGCACAGCAAGGGTAAGCATTTGTTAATGCTTTATTTTTTCTTGCATGTTTTGGCAGGTAGGATTTGACTGTGTTGTACAGAATGATGTTGGCAGACTAGTATTGTAGTAAGAGACCATTTGTAATGGAGTCAGTGAGTGATAATGTTTGTGTTGTGTATTTTCATTTCTGTAGCAAAATACAGGATTTTGAAGATTTTGAAAGTTTCCAGTCTTCTGCCATGGGCGCTATGTAAGAATGAAATGTATTGGTACAGTGCTATTATTTATCATTAGAAATATGTGATAACATCATCTTAATACATACAAAGTATGAATGTACCATGTACGTTGAACAAGAAAGCTCAAGGGAGAAGATTTTTTTAGAAATTGTGAGTGGTGGTCATGTTTAAAGACATGAGTAGTTAAATATATAAGTCAGTGTAGAAGCTGTCGTAGTAGCATTTGATAAAAGTAAAAATTCACTGAGGAGAAATGTAGGCTCCTCTGTATGTTAACGTCACACTTAGACCACACAATTGGCATCATTTTTGGTTTGGGGAAGTGTTCAAAGTGTGCCTCACTAAGGCAATCCCCATCTCAAAAATATATCAGCTGGCTTTGAAATAAATTATATACACAGCCAGATAGTCAAGTATGCTATATTTGTGTCTTTAAAGGAACTCAGCTCATGTGTCTTGTGCCTAACAACATACTTGAGGGGCTTATGAGTACTGATCCATAATCACACACCCTCTCATGCCTTTTCACACTTATGAAATGGGACCCTGTTGCACACATGTACAAAGAGAGAAAACATTTTAATTAACTAAAAGAAAACCACTTCTTTGAGTTTTTTTAAACAAAAACTGCCCTTACTGATTTATTGGTCACCATGTGAACCTTGGCTAATATATGTCCCTGCAAGTGTGTCTTGCGAGATTCGAGACTTCAGTACTGAGCAATGGGACAAACTCATCAATCAGGTAACAGAAATGGTAATTGACCGTTTCAGGTTAGCAAGGGCAGCAGGAGAAAATCTATAGGGGAAGTGAGACAACACTTTTGTAATTCTGAGATACGGTTTGCATTTTTAAAAGCATCATCTTCATCCATTCATGTTAATTGGACTGGAAGGGATGTCCGAATACTAATGCAGCAATTGATGTGAAATGGCTGACTTACCAGCTGGTACTACATCCCATGTAATTATTGGCTAATAATTACATGGGTTGAAGTCCTTCTCAGCCAGTAAGATGGGTGGATTTTTCTTAACCATTTTACAATGTCAGATAACAGAATTCAGTCAACCCATGCAATATGTTGATATACGATATGATATGATATGATATGATATGTTGATCTGGCGAAAGGATATTATTAATATAATATGTAGAAAAACAAGTGATTGTTCACAGGACAGCCTATGACAAGGGCAAAATATGCACTGGTTTACAAAATAATTTATCATCACACACATAACAGGCATGTGTGTACTTGTTTGCATGTCATACCGTCTTCTTTCAAAAACGTGTCTGTCCCCACGGCCTGCACCATCTCAGCATTTTCCCTCACTTCCCCTTTAAGAAAATCAGCCCTCTCTGATCCCAACCTTTTGCATACCGGCATCTGTATGGAGTACTTTTCAAGGAAAAAGATATCCATTTTTAAGAAGCGTACTTTTCTTTATATAGAAACACAGAGTGTAGTTTATAGTCAAGGAAGGTTGATGTATTTTATTGCGTATTTGTTTAAGATACAGTGGCAAGCCTTTTTTAATACTGAATCATGCTACTTCACTTGTTCTGCCTATGGCATGTCTAGCTGGCTCTGATAATGTACTTTTGTTGCACTTTGATGATTGTCTTAACATTCCAGATGACTTTTCATTTTGCACAGTGAATTGAACGTTATAAGCTAACCATTCTATCCTTTCATTTTCAAGAACGACAGTATGATCTGTTCTTGGATACTTTGTATCCTTGCATGCTTCTATGTTTTTAAACCAGTTTTCATTATGTTATATGAAACATACATTTGCGCCAATGATGATGTTTATAAGTTCTGCTCACTTCTCACCATCACCTTTTGGCACTGTGAACTCACATTATCACTTAGCATACTGTGTCTCCTGCATCTATACCACAGATAATGAAATGCATTATTTTTTATCTTCTACATCTAACTGACCATATATTTTCATACAGACCAGCCTGTTTTATTTGTCAGTATCTTTCATATTATCTTCATCACAATTAATTAAAACCTTCTCTATATGTTAGTTTAAAATAATAGCTTCTTGGTGTTTTAACAGAATGATATAGCACCCTGGGAGCTCTGTATGCATTCCCTCAGTACTAATGTCCAACACACACGCACATGCACAACCTGGGACCCGATATCCAAAATGGACAAAGCAAAGTGCAAACATTTGCACTGCACCTTGTGATTGCCCAGGTGCCCAAAAATGCTATATTCAGTGGAACAGCACACCGGGGCTAGTCAACTGAATATAGGGCCATGGTGGCCCAGCACTAAGCCACTTAATGCTTGGCAGACATGGATCCTGAAGGTTGCCACAATGACTTGTGCCCTTGCTAAATTCCCCATATTCAAATGGCCCATGCAAATGAAGCCACTGGGCATGCACGGCGTTAAGGGGCATTTGCATGCCCACTTTGGGCTCATTTGCATGAGTAGCCAGGTGATTTAGCACGGCACTGCCCCCAGTGGCCCTGTCCTAAAGAACAATCTCTGGTGCTAGTGGTCTTGCCCCCCCCCACCAAGCACCAGCCCGATGTGAAAAAATAACCATTCCTTGGTGATAGTGGTCCCCACCTCCTCTGATCACTGGCCCACTGTTAAAATAAGTAATTCCCTGGCATCTAATTGTGCCTCCCCCACTGCTGATCGCAAGCCCAATGTTACAATAAGTCATTTCCTTATGTCTAGTGGTGCCGTCCCCCCCCCACTGATTGCCAGCTCAATGTTAAAATAAGTCATTCCTTGGTGTCCAGTGATCCCTCCCCCCACCTGCACCTATGTGTGATCTTTAAACATTCATTCCCTGGTGACCAAGGGTCCCTCCACCCAACTGCCACCCATGCCCAATCCTTACATTTTCATTCCCTGGTATCCACTGGTCCTTCCTCCCACCTGCACCCTTGCCTAAACTTTCAATATTAATTTTCTGTTGTCTAGTGGCCCCCCCATCTCGATGCCCAGTATAACATAGTGCAAAAAATGTTGCAGGTGCTGTATTGGTCCTTTTAAGAACAGATCCAGAAACAAATGATTTGATACCTTTTATTGGACCAACATGGATGTTACAGAAAAGAACAAAGTGCTCTAGCTTTTGAACCTACCCGGTCCTTCTTCAGAAGCTTTATGGCAGTTGTTTTAAAAATCCTATACTATTAACACCAGATTATGTCAAGAAAACAGAAATAATTCTCATTGGTTTAACATATGCATTTAAAAGACATTTGCATATACATAGCCTTTATTTAATAGAGGACTGGTTTACATTTTTTTTGTTTTAATAACTCACCAGCTAAATCGAGATATATGAAGAAGAGACATTGATATGGATTGAGAAAGGTGCACAAAGGCCCTCATATAAGCAGCCAAAGAAATCAGTGAAGTGGTCCCATAATAGTTATCTATAGTGGGAGCAGAAAGGACTGTAGATGTCTAGGAGCACCCAGTAGTATAAGGTGATGATCCCTTGCAGACAGGAAGTTGGGAATTAAGCAACCTAATGTCCAAATAGTAGCAGTGGGCACCACACATTCAGCACCCTTCACCCCCATACAACACACCCGTGAGGTCTGGATACTACACTGGTCCCATCTTGAATCTGTTCAGGTGCTCAGAGTGCTGACTGTTCATGTTATAAGCCCTTCTGAATTGGATCTGCCCCAGTGAATACAGTGCAGCCTTTCTTCTACCTTACTACACCTATTTGGCTATGGTTCTGGACCTGTGTGTTGCTGTCTCCCCCAAGGAGTACTATAACTGGTTGTTTGGGACCTGTCTTTGTACACAGTACTGTTTGCTAAATGTTACACTGGTCTGGGATGGGACTGTGTGTCAATACATGGGTAAGACAGGATGCCTCTCATTAATGTAGACAAGGCTTGAATGGGTCCATTGCTGCACAGAATGTTGCCTGCTGTCCCATGCTGCCTTTTATTTCTTGACCTATTTAGTAATCCTGTTGCACAAATTTCTGCTTGCCCTGTGTAGTTTCATCCAGGATAGAGTGCTGTCCACCAGACCCATGGCTTGGTGACATAGCAGTTGTCTGCAAAATCCTTTGTAGATTGTACAGGTAGGTAGCTGGCAGTTGAGAGGTTTATTGGGGGGAGTAATTCTTGTAACTCTTGGCAGAAAAAAAGTTCTATGAGAAACTGGAGAAGATCAGGGATGATAAAATCTTGCCACAGACTAAGACATGGAGGGGTGAAACAAATACTTTTTCTTTTAAATTTTGGACTCAAGTTAGACTCTGTAATGATACAAATAGTTCTGATCTATGCTAATACTGCTTACCCTGTTGTAAACTGTCAGCCAAGTTAGATTAGGTTGTGGTAGTTAGTCATACTGCTTACAGCTCAGCACCATGGTTCCATGGCATAACAGTGACTCCTGAACGGTGCAGGGACAAAACAGGGCCAGATTCTGGTGAATGCCGAAACCGGTGAACTCCCTGTTTACAGGGGGTTGTGCCCCCCCCGTGCCTCCCCCTTACTAAATATATCAACTCTGTCAGGAGGTGGGTACAGTGAGTTCACTGATTTTGGCATTTGCCATAATCTAGCTCTGTTTTGACCCTGCACCATTTGGGAGTTGCTGTTTCAACAGTATAGGCAGGGCCACTAGGTGTAGTGCAGTTCTTTGACACCTGCTATGTATGCCTCCATAATGAACCATAGATGTTAAATGGAATGTTGACTGATATGCTGCCCTCTCTGTGGAGATGTTTTATTTTAAAAGGCTGCATTTTTGCTGACATCTGTGGTTCTGAACCTATGTGACTGCTGCCTGCCCCATGGAGTACTACATCAGTCTGTGTGGGACATGTCTGCTCAGTGCTACATTAGTCCGGGACTGGACTGCATACCAATACATGGGCCAAGCAGCACTCCACTCAGCAGTTACTGTAGGCAGTCATGGAATGGGTCTGGTGCTGCACAGAATGTTGCCTGCTTGTTATCTTTTTATGTTCGTCCTTGCACAAAGTGAACAAATTTACTCATTTGGTAACCTATTTATTTATTCATTTAATCATTTGGAATACACCTTTGAGCACACATACTCAGTTACAAAGGTTCTACGTCAAGGAAAATAAAAGGTACAATACATAATCATCTATAGACAAAACAAGTCATGCAGCTCCTTTGGAGCATAGTCAGCATAGACAATGAGTCTATGGGCCCAATTTTAAAAGGGTTGAGATCACTGCAGGGCACTTGTGGCAGGGTATTTGACACAAGTGGTGACTTGCGTCAAATACGGGAATTTACAATTTTTGAAAGCCGGCTGCCACAAGTTCTGGATGCAGAAAAGTTAGACCAGCTTCCCCCTGTCTAACTTTGCATCTGTGGGGGTGCCCATTTCACGGGGCTTGTGCCAAACCTTTGGCTCAAGCTACTGTAAAGTGGAAAAGTCGTTGCAACTGTGCCAGCCCTTCTAAAATTGGACTGAACTGCATCCAGGGGGTTTTGGCGCAGCTACATCAAACTGCGGTGGACACAAGGCTTGATGCAATCCCTGCTTCCACCTTGTAAAATTGTGCACTATAGGTACAATCAAAGACAAAAGGAGTCTAGTCTACAATAAGGGGTGTACGCCCTGTAAGATGTCTAGAAACAGTGTGAAACTTCAATACAAGTGAAGAAGAACACAAAGGGAGGTCACATTAGTGTTACAAGTTAAGGAGAACACAAAGTGAGGTCACGTTAGGGTTGTAGCAAGAGAATTTGAACCTATCAACAAGTTCTTTTCTCAGTGCCTTCTTAAAATGAGCAATTTTGGGAGTCCTCCAAGGTTTCAAGTAGTTCATTCAATCAAGGGGATGCCCGTACTGCAAAGGAGTGACTACTCAGACTTGCTTTACAGAAGGGAATTTCTAGAGCATTCCTAGCCAAATTCCTCATGGTGTAATGGTTGTTAACCGGGTAAAACAGGTTACAGATAGCCAGAAGGGTAAGGCCTATTAGTGTTTTTTTTCCCTAGCAGGCAGGTCTGGTACCTTATTCTGTCCTGTAGGGGCAGCCAGTTGGTTAGGGTGTAGAGAGAGCAGCTATGTGCAAGTTTGTCCACCCCTGGTACAAAGTGACAGGCCTTGTTGAACACCAGCCTTACTCTGTTGAGTCCAGTGTCACTTGCTGTTGTGTAAATGAGGAGATCATAATCTAGGACTGGTAGGATTGAGCTGGACACTACGAGATGCCTGTTTCCAGTGGTAAACTTCAGGCAATTCCAGAACAGCACTCCTAACATGCAGTTTGCAAGACTGACAATGATATCCACATGTTGTGTGAAGAATAGAGTGTCATTCAGGTAACACCTAAGTATGTGATGGAATCAACCAGTTCCAAACTAGCTTCTTTTTCATTAAGAATGACAAGGGGAGAGACCTTTTTTCAGCTGTGGGCCTGAGAATAACATGGGCATTATTTCTTTGTAGTTTAAGACCAGTTTGCTTAACGTGAACTATTTCTCCAGGGACTCAAAGTTTTCTTGGAGGACAGTGCATCATTTTATTTGGTATAGACTACTGGCAAATATAACTGCATGATCAGCATACGGGAGCTCCTTAGCTGTCTAGCAAGCTTCTAGCAGGCTGTTTATGAATAGGCCAAATAGAAAGTGGGCCAGTATTGAGTCGTGAGGGACACCTAATGAAACACTTTTAACATCAGAGAGATGGGCATCTATCTTCACCCACTACAAGCAGTCAGAGAGGTAGCTGTGAAACAAGGGAACAATATCCCAGGAGAGGTCAAGCATGAGGAGATTGTCTAGCAACAGTTTTTGGTCGACAAGATCAAATGCTTTGGTCAAGTCAGCATAGATGGCACCCACCAGGTGACCATCATCAAGGGCCTCATGCAAGAAGTTTGTGTACTCTGTTAGAGCAGTGCTTGTGCTGTGGTGCTTCCTAAGTATCTGAGACTGTATTGCTGGGCACACTGAATATTATACTTATTTAGGTAGCTGACCAACTGGTCATATACCATGCGTTCAATGGCCTTGGACAGGGTGAGAGGATTGAAATATATTGGTATGATAGTGGATTTTGAGAGGTGTGTCACTGTTGGTCCAATACAGAGCAGTCTGCAAGGGGCTCAACAGCATTAGACCAATCATCAGTCAGCCTGATCATGACACTGCTCTGGTCTTGCTGGGCAGAAACTTTGTGTAGTTCAAAAGATAAGAGCCATTCAAATCATAGGGCATCTCTTTCCTTTGATCAGCATGAAGCCACCCAGCAAGTAGAGCCAATCAGTGTAACGATCAGCCTGTTGTGATCCTCCCCCAGCATAAAAATTATTCTGACACCATGGTACCCAATCCACAGTGCTGGCTAGTAACCCCCATCCACCCATTTTCACTGTGCAATGATGGGAACCCAGCCCCACTGTTGCAAAACATAACACCATCCCTCAGTCTCTCCCACCCCTTCCATCTTAATTTTTCAGCACTGGGATGCCCAATCCCCAGTACCACCTAGTACCCTCCCACCCCATCCATTTTCACTGTGTGACACTGGTGATCCCACCCCCACTGCTGCTGAGCATAAGAAAAACATCGCTCACTCCCACCGATCCCTTCCATGTTAATTTTATGACACCAGGGTACCAATCCCTGATACTGTCTTCTACCCCCACCCCACCTGTGTTCACTGTGTGATACTGGGGGAGCCCACCACTGGTGCCACCAAATATAACAACGATACTTGGGTGCTCTATACCCAGTGTCAGTACCTGAAATAAAGAAAACTATCCCTTGCAGTATTCAGCCCTCCCACTCAGCACCCCACAGCCTCCATCTATTACTTAACTACTGAGGGTCCAATGCCATAATCCTCTCTGGACCAGAGACACGTCTTCACTCTTCAACACCGGACTGGGAATTGAGGAAGTCAGATATGTGGTTCAATGTATTTCAAAAGGTTTTGAACTTGTCCTCATACTTGGTCATTTGTGAATATTTTTTCTCCAGATTTTCAACATGGCCTTTTTGGGACCCCACCACAGAAGCAATGACAGTGAAATTGTGTAAATCCATCTCAAAAGGTGATTTTGCAGGCCTTATGTGAAATCACCCTTTGGGCATGATTTGAAAGCTTTCCTTACTGTTGTTCGTGAGGTGGGGTCATAAGAAGACTATTTTGAAAATTTGGTGTAAAAATATAAAAAAAAACAAAGTTATGAGTATACATTGAAATTGTTCAATGCACGCTCCTTATTTTGGTAATTTTCAATACTTTGACAACAAATGGTTAACATAGGTATTTTTTCATTCCACCTCTTCAATATGACAGCTGTCAGTTTTTCAAATCCTGCCCCAAATGTGTTTTCACATTTGTGGTGCAAAATCGCCTTTCAGGCAGGGTTTGAAAAGTGTGTCCACCCTTGTTCATGAGGTGGGGTCATAAGAAGGCTATGTGGAATCAAAAGGAGACTATGTTGAACATTTGGGGTAAAAATATTAACAAAGTTATGAGCGTACGTTGACATTTCTCAATGCACCTTTGTAATTTTGGTAACTTTCAATATTTTAACCTCATATTTTTAACATAGCCATGTTTTCACACCATCTCATGAATATGATGGCTGTCATTTCTTAATCCTGGCCAAAATGTGTTTTCACACTTGGTACACTAAATCACCTTTCAGGAAGAATCTGAACATTTTCACCGCACACGTTCATGAGGTGGGGTCATAAGAAGGCTATGCTGAATCTTTGGGGTAAAAATGTTAAAAAACAACAAAGTTATTAACGTACATTGGAAGTTTTCAACACACACTTGCAACTGGTAATTTTCAGTATTTGACCACAAATTTTCAGCATAGTCATTTTTCACACTACCTCATGAAGGTGACAACTGTCATGTTTCAAAATCTGACCAAAATGTATTTTTGCACTTATGGCACAAAATCACCTTTTGGGCAGTATTTGAACATTTTCTCCACCCCTGTTCATAAGGTCTTAAGAAGGCTACAGTATATGACATCACAAAAAGGCTATGTTGAAAATGCGGGGTACAAATATTGCAAAACATAGAGGATAATGTATGGTCCTCTATCGGTAACCGGTCAGTTAACTGTCTAGAGGTTTGCCAGAGCGACCGTGTAAACCTCGCGAGCAAAGCTCGAGAGGTTTCTGTCGCCATAATGGCATCCGAGCGATAACATTGACCGGTGCCGAGACCATACATTATTTTAGTGTATGGTCCCACATAAAAGGCTGCTTACTTTTGCTAACTTGTCACCGCGCGGCGTTCAGTCCTTCCCTAACGCTGCTGTTCATCCATCGATTCCCGTTGAAAAAAAGCGCGCGCATGTACCAGACCAATCAGTGTTTAACCTATCGATGAGGCGTAGCACGAGTAGGTTATCAAATATGTTCACGTCACATCGATAGGTTAACAACCTTAGGAAATGATGATTTCCTAAGGTTAACAGCGTTCTACCATACATTATAACAAAGTTATGAATGTATGTTGACATTTTTCAGCGCATACTTGTAACTCTGGTAATTTTCAATATTTTAACCCCACACTTTCAACAACAAATTTTTCACAGCACCTCATCAATGTAAAAGCTGTCATTTTTCAAATCCTGACCAAAATGAGTTTTTGTACTTGTGGCACAAAATCACTTTTTGGGCAGGATTTGACATTTTTCTCCTTCCTTGTTCACATGGTGCGGTCAGAAGAAGGCTATGTTGAAAATTTGGGTAAAAAGTATAGAAACAACAACAAAGTTTATGACTGTATGTTGGTTGACATTTTTCAACACACATTGGTAACTTTGGTAATTTTCAATATTTTAACCCCACATTTTCAATCTAGACATTTTTCTTCACACTGAAAGAAGCAGCTGCATGAACATAATAGTCAGTGCCACCACATAACATTAATCAATCCATAGAACAAGGTACTACATATGAGGGTGCTTCTACTGTGATTTTAAATTATGTAATAAAATCCTTTTTAACTGGGACCTAGTGCAGTGGTCTGTTTTTGAGCTTGTTTGCCAAGTAACCCCACTCTTGTGGTATGGATTTTTTCCACACCACCTCATGAACCTGACAGCTGTCATTTTTCAAATCCCCTCTAAAATGTGTTTTTACACTTGTCGTGCAAAATGAAATTTTGACCACTATTTTAAAAATGACACCCGTCACGTTCAGAAGGAGTGGTCATAAAAAGACAATGTTGAACATTTAGGGTCAAAATATGAAAAAACAACTAAGTTATGAATAAGTGTTAATTTGTTCCAACGTTTACTCTTAAGTTTATTTTTGCAGATGTTGGCCCCTAATGTTCAGCAAATCCCTTGAGTTATTCCACCTCCTGAATATAACAGGTGCAATTTTTCAGCTCCCCTCTGAAACTTATTTTTTGCAGTCGCACTGCAACAATTACATATTTTAATTATCTTAATAATGTGTTTTTTTCTTTCTGTTCTTTCTCATCTTTTTGCCATCCCCTCCAGACCCCACCCATATTCCCCCTCTACCTCTGACTAATCCTTCCCCCATAGTTCTCAATGATGACACCACCCTGTTCTAGTCCTCTTCAGTTTCCTTCCATTATTTAAAGCTTGGTTCACTCTAAAAAATCGTTCTCATTTTTGTTGCCCTAGTTGAAGCCCCTGATCCCCATTTCTTTTTTGAACCCTTGTTCTTCATTTATTGATATTTGTTTCATCAGTATTTCCTGCTCTTGTTTTTCCTTCCCTCTGTTGGCAGCTCCATGCCCTGCCCCATCACGATCCATCCAGTGCCTCCACTAGCCTCATCACTGATCCATCCCTCTGTTGACAGCTCCATGCCCTGCCCCATCACTGATCCATCCAGTGCCTCCATTAGCCTCATCACTGATCCATCCCTCTGTTGGCAGCTACAAGCCCTGCCTCATCACTGATCCACCCAGTGCCTCCATTAGCCTCATCACTGATCCATCCCTCTGTTGACAGCTCAATGCCCTGCCCCATCACTGATCCATCCAGTGCCTCCATTAGCCTCATCACTGATCCATCCCTCTGTTGGCAGCTCCAAGCCCTGCCTCATCACTGATCCATCCAGTGCCTCCATTAGCCTCATCACTGATCCATCCCTCTGTTGACAGCTCCATGCCCTGCCTCATCACTGATCCATCCATTGGGTCCCCCACCCCATCACTGATCCATACAATGGCTCCCCCCACCCAATCACTGATCCATGCAGTGGACCCCCACCCCATCACTGATTCATCCCTCTATTGGCAGCTCCACCCCCACACCATCACCGATCCATCCAGTTGCTCCCCCTACCCCATCACTGATCCATTCAGTGGCTGCCTCCCACCCCATCACTGATCCATCCAGTGGCCTTCTCTGCCCCATCACTGATCCATCCAGTGGCTCCCCCACCCCACCCCATAACTGACCCATCCAGAGGCCTTACTGGTTATCCACCACTCTGGATGGCCTACCACTTCAGGATCAGGTCATGCAGGGCCTGCGGAGGAAGCCAAGCAGCTGGGGCTCTTCCTTCTGCTTGTGGTTTTCTGGCACATCAGCATGCACTGGTAAGGCGGAGCCACCGACTCCCCTCATGGCCAACTGCTCCTGCTACCACCCAGCCTCTGCCAGGTGGCATTCAAGAGGCAGAAGACAGGAACCCCCCATCCCCAAAGGAGGAGAGCAGTCCTTAGGGTGCTCTATTCTCCCTCAAATGACCAATCCCCGAGGACCCTGCTCCATTCCTGAACCTGGGTCACTGATGTGGCAGGAAGTAAGGCAACTAGTGCTCAGCCTACCATGTCATGGGGCCAGTCTTCTTGTTCTTCATTTACAATAGACTGGAACAATCCTTTGATTATTTTCCTGTCATCAGCTGTAGAGTGGGAGAAATTATATCTGTTTCTTACTTGCTGGCTCCCCTGGCTGAGCTCATCACATGTGCTTTAGTGCAGTTTGGCCTCAGTGTTCTACCACATGGTGTAGATTTTCATGCACTACATGGCAGTACGTGGAAGACTGCTGGAGCAATATCTCACTCTGTTGGAAACTTGCTTAGAAAATCCAGAAAAATTGAAAAGTTACTGGCCTGCTCCGAGACCCAACTGCTTAAGGGATTTGAGCCAAACTAAAAAAGACTTGGTTTCCATGAGTTTTAAGAGTCAGTTGGGCCTGATATGGGTGGGGGAGGGATGAGATTCATTTCATTGTACAAATGTTTGCAATTTTTTGATTCAAGAAATTTCACAGGGTTTTCTAGGGTTTCCAACAACAAATATTTAATGTATTCATTTGTGCATATATTATAGGAAATGTTTTTGAAAGAACCAATTTACTTAAAGTAATACTGGTCAACTAAAATCCCATATCATTTCTACAATGGGGTCTTCTTCATCTACATAAGTAGTAGCAGTCAAAAAGGCCTAAATAACACCTCTGGTCAATTTACTAGAGCCCCTTCCCCACTGCCCTTACATTTATAGAAACAGATGCCATTGTCCTCCATATACTCTATATTTGAATCTATGTAATATTTATTGGGATGTAAGATCAATTCATTGTGGTCAGTCTGCTCCACAACAACTTGCTCTGGGCTTTTAGCTCCACCATCAATCGATTCCTTGCTCAATTCATTACCAAACTATGATCACCTGGAATTTATTTTATAATATTAATGCTGGGAGCGAATTGCCATGGAATGATTTGTACAGAGGCATGATTAACGCCGGAGTTAATAGCCCAGAGTAACGTGTCATGGAGCAGATTGACCCAAATGAATTGACATGTAGCCATTATTGGACACAGTGCAGCCTAGTGTCCTTTAGGTACTCTGGCCCAGATATTCAAAAGGGTTGCGCCATGCGTAATAGGGTTGCGCTTGTGCAAGTCCAAACTTGCTCCATTCTGCGATATTCAGCAGGAGGCAGTTGCACCACTGAAAATAGGCTGAGCAACAGTGCAATGCAAATGAATGCATGCTGAACTGGAGGGGGAGGAACCATGCATAAACTGCACAGCCCGATATTCAGCCGGGCTGTGCAGAGTTGTGCAGGAGCAACCCCCAACCTGCGCCTGCACAACTTTGAGCCAAAAAAAAAAGGCTTAATTCAAGGGCCACCCACAGGTGAGCTGCTGCATTGCAGGGCGAAACACAGCAGCTGCCACCTGTGGCTGGCCCTCAACCCACTCCCTGTGCCCCCCCTGCAGCCCGATCGCAGGCAAAAGAGAGTAAAATCCCTCCCACCACCCCCACTGGCCTGGTCACGGGCATAGCTTTAATTCCCCCCTCACCAGCCCAAGCAATGTGTCTCCCAGAGCGTATCCCTGGTGGTCCAGTGGACCGAAACTCCAGATCGCAGGATGGTATAAAGAAACACCCCACCCCTCAACACATCCCTGGTGGTCCAGTGGACGAAAATCCCAATCGCTGATGTTGAGTATTAACCCCCCACCTTCCGATTATATCCCTGGTGGTCCAGTGGACCAAAAATCCCAATCACAGGATTGAATATTAACCCCCCCACCTCCCGATTATATCCCTGGTGGTCCAGTGGACCGAAGATCCCGATCGCGGGATGGAGTGTGCAAACAACCCCCAACACATCCCTGGTGACCTAGTGTCCCCACCCCATCCACCCACGAAGCCCCACCACCCCGCTTCCCCACAGCGGCGGGCGGCAGCATCCCCTGCCTGCCGCCCGCTCCGCGACTGACTGCCCGGTAGGGCTGCACGCACATTGGTGCAGAGCAAGAGCCAATGGGTGTGCAGCCAATACCATACAAGACAGTCCAGATTTGTGAATGAGCCACTGAATTCACTAGCTGACTTCAAAGGATCCCTTTGAAGTCAGTCTCTCTTAAGGGTCCCTTTGTCACCCCTGCTGTTCAGGCTTCCTTGCCAAAACTCTGGGTTTTAACAAAACTGGCCCTTCACCTTGGAAATGCGCCAAGCCTTGGATTCTCCTGTCGGTTTTAAAAATATAACCACATCTCCCAATCTATGATCTAAGTTATCTTTCACAGAGGATAGGAGATGATTTCTCATAGGCAGCTGCTTATGATGTCCCTGTTTTCAGACATGCAATTCATACCCCTAAATTATCCATATTTTAATTCTACCTGAATAAAACGTGATGTACAAAACTCTATCTTGCATTGTTTTGCTTTTATAGGTAGCATTCTGTTACAGTTCTCTTCATGGAATCAGTGATCTGGAGTTGTGACTATCTCACGTGTGTGTGCAGAACTCTAAGCATGTTTCTGATAAGTCAGCAGCTTATAATTAGCTTTTTTGTACACAAAACCATGGCACATTAAAAACTCCAAAGTGCAGAATGGTGTCCATGAAAAGAAAAGAACTGAAAACACAGTTTCTCCTATCAGTGTTTACTCAGGCACATTGAGATATAGATGATTTTGAGCCATTAATTTCATTTTTGGAAATAGGAACACTACTAACTACTGGCAATAAGCACAACTTTCCTGTCCCCTTTATGCTTACTAAGCAGTGCAGAAGCAGCCCCGATGTGCTAGTTGTACGGTACGGCATGTCTCCTATATACACCATGTGCCTCAGTATGCAGTGTGGCATCCTCGGGTTGCCTTCCTTATTGCCTCTGTACACCACTTGATAGTTACAGTGGTCTGTTTAAAACCAGGGACCTAATCATGATGTGCTGCTGTTGCTTATGTTGCTCTGCCATTTATAGAATACTTTCTAGCCTTGGCCTACTCAGCTGTCCTGGTGCAAAATTAGGGGCTTTCTGATGCCTTTCAAGCTAGGCAAAATGTAGAATTCAACTGATGGAAATCATGCAGAATGGAAATTCCGCTTCCGAAATTGCTTTTGAAATTTCATTTTTAATTCTGTGGAGTTCCACAAAAAGCATTTCTACATAAACCACAGAATATTATTTGGCAGTTTGCGGAAAATGAACTTGAGATTCATGTGAACTGCAAAATATAATACCATGGTTAATATTCTACTTTCAAAAGTTTGAAATTCTGTTTTCAATGGAATGCTGCAGAATTAGACAGAATTTCTGAAATTCCCCAAAATTCTCGCAGAAGTGGAATTTTAAAATTCTGCCCAGTTCTCGTTGCCATGTTGCATTGCCACCATTTTGTGCAGTAGATTACACTGGAAAGCATCAACACCATGTGGCATTGTTGTCTCAGCAAACAGAATGCCATATGTTAGAATTAAAGGCAATTTGTGCCTTTGCAGTAATTTAGCTACATACAGTAGATCTTTGCACTGTGCACAAACATGTTTCTCTAGCCCTGTGGGGGAGGAGATCTCTTGCAACTGCAACACAGTGCAAATCTGTTCTTCAGATGCTAGAATGTGCAAACAGGGTTTGCATCCATTACCATACTGGTTAGCTACTATGACAAAGATTCAACATGGTATACAGCCAGTCACATGTCACTTTGCTGTGATGTGACTCTCTTGCTACTGGGTGCACCTCCTGGCAGCCTCTCACCCTACACGCCCATGCCTATATGGTCTCATGGGGCCACAGTCACTGGCTGTTTATTGGACCCCCACCACTTCTCTGTATGTTATTGTTGTCCTTGGTGTCCAATAGCCAATGTACCCCCCTGCCTATTCCCTGTCCTCAGCTAGGGCCATGCTTCTGCAATATACCCCCAAGTCCATCCCTTTCAAGAGCTATGTTTCCAGTCACAGTACTCTGAGCCCCCCTTACTTCTTTAGTTCCTTCCAGTAAATGCTGACAAGGAAGAGGGGTCAGAGGGGGCAGTGACTTGCGATTCTGTGGCCTCTACTGTTCTGTGTAGGCTGGATCCTGTGGGCCATCAGAAAGGTGGCACCTCCCATTTCTCACATAGTACAAACAATTGTGCAACCATATGGGAAGAGTGGCAACCCTTTCTGTGCATATGTTAGTCTGATGGGGTCTCAAAGTCATGAGTGGTGCTTTGTGGTCACAGCAATCAATTAATGGCTGCCTTTGTGGCTGTGAATAGGGCACGACGATTCTGTGAGGGTGAGTTACCAGAATCCACTTGATTAGTGCCATGGCCCCAGTCTATAGTTGATTCTAAGTGTTTCTGTGGCCATTTGTGCTAGAAACAGTTTGGCAGTAGTGCTGTGCAGAATTTTCAAATTCTGGCAAAATGAAATTTTGCAGAATCTTTGAAATTCCACCTAAATTCTGTCACATTTTTTTGAAAGTGGAACAGCAAGATTCTGTGGCAGAATAATATGGAATGTGTTTTCCGCTACATTTCCATGGAATTAAATTCAACAGATCTCATTACTTTCGGCAGAAATGATTGCAGAATAATTTCCATGAAAAAATGCTGTTCCATGGAACATAATTCCATGGATCATAGTAGGTCCAATTCCACTGATGGACCAATGAAATTTTGATGGATATTCTGCTGGCAGTCTGCATTAATTCCTCCAGCAGAACTCCATATTCTGTACACCATTATTTGACAATCTTGTCCCTATGTCTAGAGCTGGACTTAGCATCCGAATTAATATTGAAATCACTGGTGACTATGCACTCCCGGTTTCAGTTGATTTTCCCGAAATATTTAATAAAGCACTCAAGGCCAGTTTGGTGTTTACTAGGGGGATGTAGACTGAAAGAAAGACGAGGGACTTGAATTCTTGCCCCAGCAGTAGTTTAACTGCCAGGCATTCACAGTCCCTATCCAGATCTTTGATTTCTAATTTGGAACTTTGTAGGTCAGCCCAAAGGTAAACAAGACAACCCCAAACTTTTCAGCCATTGTTTTTTGAGAACCATAATGGTTTATTTTTCCTCTTGCTTTTGTTCATGTGCTTTGCGTGGAGGTTTATTGCATTCACTATGCCCTAGCATAGCTTCACCCACAGTTCTTTTAAATTTACCCACTGTTCCTTCACCATACCCAGATCATCACCCCTGCTTGGTCATCCCTGAGGTATTCGCCCATCTTTTTAAAATCTACCATCCAGAGGTCCAGGACCCTCACCCTTGTGTGACTCAGTTCTGTTGTTTTCCTTATGTTGAACCATGCAATATAGTGATCACTGGTCCACAGGTGGCATCCTACCTTGACATCTGCAACACTGTGCCTGTTAGTGAGCATAAGATCCAGTACTGCTCAACTAAGAGAGGGCTCCCCGACTAGTTATCTGAGGAACACCCCCTGCATGGAGTCCAGGATATCCCTGCTACAAGCTGAAGCTGGAGCTAGGAGTCTGCAATCTAGATCCAGCAGATTGAAATCCCATACCAGGAGCAGCTCCACATTTTCTGCCATTTTGCCAAAGGCTCCCATAGTACTTTATCTAACTCCTTCCCCTGTGTTGAGGGCTGTAGATCACACCAGAGCAAATAGTGGCTGTGTTTCCTGTCTCCAGGGTAACCCACAGTACCTCCACTTCTCCCTGGATTCCCTGTATCTCAGTTACTTATATACCTTGCCCAACATATAGTATCACCACTTCTCCTTTTCTTCCCACCCAGTCTTTTCTGAACTGAATATGGCCTGGTATGGCCATGTTCCAGTCATGGTTCCCAGTGCACCACAATTCAGTCATGGCCACAATTTCCAGGTCTGCCTCTGCTATGATGGCCTCTAGGTCCAGAATCTTATTTCCTAGCCTTCTCACATTTGCACACATGGCCATGTTTTGTTACCACTCTACCAGTTACACCCCTTACTTCCTTTTTGCCCCTCCCCCTTCTCTTTTTATTGCTCATTTTCCCATCCCCTTTCATTTCTGGCACTATGCTTCTTTTGTTATTTGTACCCTGGGAGATTTATCTCCCTTCAAGTCATCCCTACTGTCTACTTCAGTGTGTGGCGGGGGGCAGTTTATGCCTCCCTGATTCCTCCTGCCACCCCCCCTGCAGGTTTAAATGTTCATCAAGGTAACATTTAAACCATACATTGAGACAGATGACAGCCATCACCCCTGTATAGGCCCTTATCCCTCCAGGTTGGTCCCCCGCCCCCAATAGAGCCCAAACTCTTCTCTGTGCACCATCCCTTCAACCATGAGAACCCTATCCTCCCCCGATAGGTAGTACCTCAGCAAAAGTCACTGAGAGAGCTACCTGTCTAAGATCTCTTTCTAGCTCCCTAAAGCCCCCCTGCACTATAGCATCTCCATCCCTAGCCAGATCATTAGTCCCCAGATGGACAATGATACCCAGCCCACCCAATCCTACTGCCCTACCGATCCTTAAGATCTGCTTTCTATACCTCTAGGTTGGGGTGCCACCTTGCATCCACTGGGTATCAGTGGCAGATTCAGTGGCCCCTGGATGGGTTAATGAGACCTCCAAATCCTAGCCAAATCAGCCTGTAGTCTGGTGATCTCTTCCCTGTGCCCAGAGAGATGTGTGAAGATGGAGCAGTGCCACAGTCTCTAGAAGGTCTCTGAAAATTGTTACCCCACAATTACTGCACTGCACCAATTGCTGCAACTCTATTTAGAACAGTAATATACAGTAGGCACCTTCGTATTTTTTTACCTCTCCAATTTTTATTCTGCTGTGCAGTATGTCCATGAATCCCCCCAACAACAATATATTTTTGCTCCCAAACATCAATCAATCAATCAATCAATCAATCACTTTATTTAACCAGGCATAAACACCATTGAGCAAGCTCATTTTCATGGTGGTCCTGGGCATAAATATAATACAGTACACTTCATAAGATTACAATTACGGTGGACAATGGTGCAAAACAAAAAAAAAAAGGAAAAACATTGTGAAGGTGCCGGTCAATATGGGCCTATACATACTGGTCAACATAATTAACATGCAATGGTACATAATGATAAGCTTTACTGAAATGAGAAGAGACAACAATCCCATATAGTGTCTCCGCTGAGTAAGAGCTCATACCTAAATGATAAAAAATAAGGAGGTATTAAGGAATAGGGTAGAAATTGGGGTGAAAGAGTAGGCAGCCAAAGGGAGGCCAGAATAGGTAAAAGGTAGAGAATAGGCAGGGTCATCTTGGATTAAGGAACTAGGCTTGTAGGTCCTAGGTTTCTGTTGTTAAGAATGTGGGTGGATGAGATACTTAGGCGTAGGATTTGAGAGTGGCACCCGAGGCTTAGGGGTCATCGACATCTGAAACAGTTGCATGATTCCTTCAGATAATCCGTTAATAGAGCTTTGAATGTGAAAATGCTTGGAAGTGAGGATAATTTTAATGAGTCTTGCATAGTGTTCCAAAGTGATGGAGGTGAGAAGTTGATTGCTGCTGAGCCAAGGGCCAACATCAGCCCCAATTGGCTGCACCACTGCTAGGTATTTCCTTCTGGCAGTGCTCTGTCCCTGTTGAACACTTCTGAATTTGGGGTCTTCTTATACATACTGGAAACCTTATTCCTCACTGTCGAGCAGTGACCCAGATACTCCCTACTGCATGCTGTAACATGGAATCCTAACTCAACTGGTGACGCTCAAACTTCAGCTGACAGCATTTAAGTGGAACAGAATTAACATACCAGTGTGCTGAGTGAGTCCCCATGACAGCCTAAAGAAAACATGTTTAAAACATGTCTACAGTATGGGAAGCATGACAGAACAGGCTATGTGTAGGAACATGTTAAAATGTGTGTTTATTTCAGGGTAAATTAAATCAAGCTGTATCTACCTCAGGGAAAAATATCTAGGGCATCAAAAGTTCCCTAGTTAACACCACAGGAGCTTAAGTATTATGCTGTTCCTCTAGTATGATGACTTTCTTAGAGAACACAATTCCATGTGAAAATGATGTTATAGAAATGCAAATCAGAGTATAACAGCTATGAAGAGTAATAAAAACAAAACTCATCTTTTCTTTCTTGGACAAAGAATCTTAGCATAAATGCATTGAGGCAAGGGTTACCCAAAAAGGGAACTGGCAACAAAGCCAGGTTTCAAAGAAATGCAAAACCACACATACACCACTAATGCAAAGCATCATGGGATATGCATGCAATTCATTATTTGGATGTACATTCCATGATACATCAGCTAGACAATTATGGATTTATTTTTCAATTTTTGCCAGAAAAGATACACTAAGCTGAGACTTGTTTCCAGGTGTGTCCTGGGAGCAGAGGGAAAGTAAGTGAGTTGCTCATTGTCACAAAATATGCAGTTCCCTTTATTTTCCACTTCCTTTTCCTTACGATAATGAAAGAATGCTTTCTCTTCCTCTCTGACCCCATCAAAGTTCTTAGTTCTGTATCTGCCTTTGCCTGCCTGGATGTCTTTTGGCCTCCTTTAGTGTTTCTAAATATTCTCTCTTATTGATCTAATTTTGTTGTCTTTTGTACTTCTGGAATGTCGCCCTTCTTACCACCTCTTACCCTTTTGTAAACCACATATGTTTTCTATGATCTTCATTCTTACCCACCTGCCAATTGTAGGTAATGGTTTCTTCTGCTCCTGCCTTTTGATCATATCCTATTTAGCCTCCTAACCTCTGCCCTCCCTATCTCTTCCAAACATTTCCTTTTTTTTTTTAAGTTTTTGTTGACTTTTCATAAAAAAAAAAAACAATGTCAAGCATCCAATCTGGCCAGAGTAAGAATTCTCTCCATGGATTTACATTACTAATAAGTTTTGTTAATAGTGCTAGAATCTAATTTCTAATCTTATAGTTGAAAGTTCACAGCATGTAACCAGCTTGTATCTAGGATCAGTGATATCTTTAGTATTTTACCATCCAGTACTGTGTATCTCTATATGGTAGATACCTGTATTAGAATAGTACATATTTACTTATAATATTTTTATATTTCTAATTAATAATTCCTAGTCTAGTTTATATCCACTACTATCAAAAACTGAGGACTAGGGTAAGGATTCACACCTATGCTCCACTTTTGTGGGCCACTTTGCATTGGTTTCTATTTAATTCAGGTGTGAAGGGGTTAAAACTTGGAGTTAGAGAACAGTAACCTGTAAAAAGGGGAAGCCAGGAGCAGGCAAAGGACAACAGACAGTGTTGTCTAAGTATGTTTAGAATTTGTATCTTCATGTCTGTATTATAGTATATATTTACTATTTGCCTTTTCAGGAAGTAAGGAAACAGTAAACCAGTTATGGGGTTATCACTGATTGTATGGATATTATCTACTGCCATAATGTAATGAATCCAAGTGGTCCACTTGTTAATAAATACATTCTGTTTATCAAGACTATGTGAACTTTTTTCATCTGATATACCTGATTTACCAGGTGATTCTGCCAATCATTTCCTAAACAGCCCACCCATTTTTCCAAAATCTGCTGTTCTAAAGTCTAGGGGCCTGATTCCTGGTCGAATGTAGCAACTCACAGCATATGTGAGTTGTAGGCCAACTCTCTGGCCTAGCTTGATTGGATTTCGCTTGTGGCGCGTGACCGGGTTTGGGAATGGACTCGGGTCATTGGAGGGCTGGCCAGGAGGAGAAGGATTGAGCATCCCACGACTGCTTTCCTTCTCCAGGGGGCAGGGTGCGGGATGCCACCAGTGCAAGGGGGACTCCTGGTGTAGGTTAGGAGTGCCGCAAGTATAAGATGACAACAACGTAACCAGGGGGCGGGATGGATGCTGGTGCCATTGCACATTCCCGCCCCCCAGAGGGAAGAAAAATCAAGCCTGTCTCCTCTCTGCCTAAATGGTGCCCTCTCCTCAGTTGCAATCGGCTCCCCAGGCTGATTTCCACCCTATCCCATTGTTCTTGGCACCATAAGGGGAAGGTGCCATGTCTCCACCCTGGGGGGGGGGTAATCCAGGGCGTCCCGGGAGAATGGCTCATGTGGGGATGCCGCAGCTGAGGAGTCCATGACCAGGCAGATGGCTGGCAGAGAGAGAGGTGAGGTGCAAAAAGAATAAATAGAAAAAAAATAAAAGCATATGTGAGTTGCAACATTCACCAATATGCCAGGGACCCTGCGCCACATTCCAAGAAAGGCAAGATCCTGGCACTTGCGACATGCGGGTTGTGCCATGCAGAACCTAACACCATGGGCATGGTGGCACTGGCCCCTGCATGTTGCAGGTCATGCCGCTACTGGCAGCCCCTCTGGAGTCCCCCATTCCTGAACACCACGGCACACACCAGGGGGCATGTGTGGGGCAGGACAGGCAGCACAGGTGTCCGAGGGTGTGCAATGCTGAATGGACTCCCAGAGGTGCCCAATGTTTGGGGGGTTGGGGCCATGGATGTGGTTGTGGGGGCACATGGAGCACACTGGTGCCATTGCTGTAGCACTGCAGAGTGGGCATCCGACGGATGGCACCATCGGATGCCCCTTAGAGCAGCTCTGAGCTGCTGTAAGTTTGCTCCACCAGTGCGGCACCTGGAATAGCAGGCAGTGGGTTATGGCAGCTGCCCTTTTGGAATAGGGTGCAGATGCTGCTGTAACCCACCTTTGCATCATGCTGGTGTGGGCTGCAGCATAGTGGGTGGTGTAATCCTCTGTTGGCATAGCCCACAGCTGACATGGTGCAAGGCACCTCTTGGAGTTAGGGCTGGCCTAGCGCCTGGCGCAAGTAGCGGGATATGCTAAGGGGTTAGCCATATCTTGGCTTGTGCCAGTGTTAGCCGACTTGGAATTGAGCACTAGAACCTTAATTCTGAGTTGGATTAAAGTTTCCAGGACAGTCTGAAACCACACTGAACTGTGATCAGTGGACCCCAGCAGCTTCATCACCCAGACATCCCCAACGATAACCCTGTTAGAGGGAGCCAGATCCCAGATAGCCCCCTGCTATGTTCCTCAGTGTATCCCCCTCTCAGGTATGTTCCTTGGTGTAGACCCCTCTCAGGTATTTTCCTTGGTGAAGACCCCTCTCAGGTACTGTATGTTCCTTGGTGTAGATCCCCTTAGGTATATTCCTTGATGAAGATCCTCCTCAGGTATGTTCCTTGGTGTAGCCTTCTCTCATGTATGTTCCTTGGTGTTATCTCCTCTCAAGTATGTTCTCTGGTGTACCCCCTCTCAGGTATGTTCTATGGTGTAGACACCTCTTAGCTATGTTCCTTGTTGAAGACCCCACTAAGGTATGTTCCTTGGTGTAGCCCTCTCTCAGGTATGTCCCTTGGTGTTATCTCCTCTCAGGTATGTTCCTTGATGTACCTCCTCTCAGGTATGTTTCATAGTGTAGACCCCTCTCAGGTATGTTCCTTGGTGAAGACCCCTTTCAGGTATGTTCCTTCGTGTAGCCCCCTCTCATGTATGTTCCTTCATGTAGACCCTTTTTCAGGTATGTTCTTGGTGTAACCCCTCCTCAGGTATGTTCCTCAGTGTAGCCCCCTCTCAGGTATGTTCCTTGGTGAAGACCCCTCTCATGTATGTTCCTTGGTGTAGCCCCCTGTCAAGTATGTTCCTTGGTGTATCCCCCTCTCAGGTATGTTCCTTGGTGTAACCCCCTCTCAAGTATGTTCTTTGGTGTGGCCCACTCTCAGGTATGTTCCTTGGTGTAGTCCTCTCTCGGGTGCATTCCTTGACACTGTACAAGAAAGCATTCCTGTAATACCTCTACCACTACTTGATTTCTGGCACTCCTGTCCACCAGGATCATGCAGTCTACATCTGGTAGTTTCATGTCTTCCATTAGTGCCACCTGCTCCCTTGCTGAAGATTTCCTTACTGCATCTCCCAGTGCCCTGTATGTGTCTTTACTTTCTTGTGGCACTCAATACACGTCACTTATCCTTATTTTGCACCCCCTTCCTTGATATTAGCTGATGTTAGCCGAACCCAGACTGACTCTATATCCCCTTCATCTCCCATAGTTGTGTACACTGTGGCCCCCTATGATTTTGTTACTATTCACACCTCCCCTCCTCCCTTACCCTTCTGCCTTTCTTTCCTATAAATGATGTAGCCTGAGACAACACAGTCCCGGTCATTACTGTTAGATGCCCAGGTTTCAGTTTTGGCAATTAAGTCTAATTGGGCCACTGCCATTACTGCCTGAAACTCGTCCATTTTGTTTCCCTGGCCTCTGTTATTCAGGCAAACAGCTATCCATGACAACCATTTGCTTTTTGCCCCCAGTTTTTCTTACACTCCATGTTTGTCCATGACCCCCAGTCCTGACACAGTTGTCCTACTACCTTGCTCCACCCACACCATTTCCTGACTGCCCTCCTGCCCCTCCTTTTACTGTCACCACCCCACATGAATCTTCCTTTCTGGTCTGCCTGCTATGATTTCTGCTTCCTGGAGCTCCCCCACCGCCCCAGACAAAAAGGCAGACTGGATTACCCTCTGCTCCCTTAATAATACCCACTCCCTTGCTAGAGAACTGGTAGTATGGTCTCCCTCACCTGATTACCCTCCAAGGTTGCCTCTAGCCCCTGCATCCCCTATGCTAGTTTAAAAACTCAGAAATGTAAGCCACACATTTCTGCCCAGTGCCCT
Organism: Neoceratodus forsteri; assembly: GCA_016271365.2. NCBI lineage: Eukaryota > Metazoa > Chordata > Ceratodontiformes > Ceratodontidae > Neoceratodus > Neoceratodus forsteri. The sequence continues at coordinate 36,358,649 of CM028129.1, forward strand.
TGTCACTTCCCATTTTGGATGATGATCATCCAGTTTAAATAGGCCTTTATCCCTCAAAAAACATCCCAGTATCCCCGGAAGTTAAAACCCTGCTCAGCACTCTGCCCTTTCAACCAATTGTTAAACTGGTAGATTTTTAGCCTTCTTGCTTCCCTTCCCTACTGGTTCACTGGGAGGACCTCTAAGGTGGTCACAATACCAGCCAACCCTTTTAGCCTGAACCCAACTCCCTAAAACTAGCTGTCACTTCTCATAATCACAACAAACTCCCTGTCAGGTCATTTATCCCAAGATACACAATAATGTCTGGCTTCTCAGCCACTTCAATTAAAAATCCTCCTACTCTGGAGAGTACCCTATCAGCTGTAATGCCTGGGCAACCACACACTCCACTCCACTCCTGATCTGAAGCATGGATGACATTCTCAGTAACCTTCACTATGAAATACCCTGAGTACCCTCTTTCTAGCAATCCTGCACTGCTCACTGTCCTTCTTAACAGGCATCACCGCTGTAGCAGTCTTGTAGGATCTGGTTGCAGCAAGGTGCTCTCCCCTGTGGGGTGACAGGACAATAGCATGCACCACTTTACTCAGTATTGGGAATTGATTACATGTCATAGTACCAGGACCCCTCACTCCTAAGTCTTTGCCGCCCACCAAGCCCTTGCCTTGCCCACAAGCTTAAAGGTCTGTTGCAAACTCTTTGAAGCTGTTGAGGAAAAGAACTGCAGTAGTCATGGTACTCCTGGCTCCCACTCTGACCTACTCAACAACACTGATTCAAGTCTTTAGGAATTTGAACTGTGTATGGCTTACAATTAATATTCCCCTGAAAATGAAATGAACCCCGTGGTGGGTGGCCAACCCTGCCACTGGTACCCCCTCTTGCCTGCCTACCTGAACTAAAATGAACCTGGTGGCAGGTGACCAACCTCACTGCTGGCATCACCCCCACCTGACCACACTGAAATAAACCTGGTGATGGGTCCCCAACCCCAATATTGGTACCCACTTCCCACGTGTCCAAACTGAAATGAACCTGGTAGCAGATGTCCAAACCCAGTGGTTGTGTCATCCCACCCTCCCAAACTGACATCAACCCAGTGGCAGGTGTCCAAACCCAACAGTGGTGCCCCATCCCACCTGCACAAACCGACATGAAGCCAGTGGTGGGTACTTAACCCCATTATTGGTCCTCCACCCACCCACTTGAATTCTATTGAACCCAGATGTGGGTGACAGATCAAAATGGGGTTACCCGTTGCCACCGGCTCAACCTGAAATGAACCTAGTGAAGAGTGTCCAGCCCTATCACTGGTAATCTCCACCCCCTTCAGTTCTACTGAACCCAGGGGTGGGTGTTCAACCTTCCTGCCAGTACCCCCTCCCATCCGACCAAACTGAAATTTGCTCAGTGCCCCACCCTACCAGCTGCCTGATTAGTAATGAACCTAGTGGTGGAAGCCAAATCCTGACTCAAAATGGACCTGGCAGTGAGTCCCAACCCCACCATTGATAAATCACTCCACTCTGCCTGAACTGAAATGAACTTGGCAACAGGTGCCCAGCCCTACCTGTCTGAACCAGAATGAATGACTGTTGCAAGAAACTTCATTATTTGCATCTAGTTATGTTGAAACTTAAAGTGTACAAAGTAGGGATATGAACAGTTAGGTACAAACAGTCTCTGGGACCTTGGCAAATGAATGGTGTTTCTTGTGGTTTGAACAACCATGTGAAGCAGTGTTGATGATGCCCTAATACAAGCACTGCTGTGTCATTTACTTAATATAAGAAGACAGTGCTGATATGAGGGTAACACCAACACTCAGGAAATGAAAAGCCAGTACAAGGGAACAGTGCAGGTACTCCGGGAACAGTGTTACAAAGTGGAATGGAAAACTGAGCAAGTACCCCTTCTGCCCCTTGCACTGGTTGTGAACTCTGCTCAAAGAGAGGGATCACTTCACTTTATATAGTCACAAAAATGTCCTTTATTCAGATAAAGCCACCCATAGACATCAATGTAGTTTGCTCGCTGCTTGATATAGTGCTGTCTACTAGCTGTTTTATCTGAATAAAGGACATTTTTGTGGTTGCATTAAGTGTAGTTGTCCCTTTCTTTGAACAAAATTCACCACAGAGAAAAGCAGCAGAAGGTTACAAGATCGGTTTTCCTTTCCACTTTGTAATCTGGCATGCATGGCATGATCACACAAACGCGAAGGAACACCACACTTCTTAATAATTGAAAATCTACAGATTTTTCAGTAAAGTTACCTATCAAAAAATCATGTTTAGGCCAAACTGCAACAATACTCAAAGGTTCAGAATTAAACTATTAGCTGTTTTTGTGCTATTCATCAGCAAAACATGTTTTACCAGGAGAGACACACTAAGCTGAAAGCTTATTTCCAGGTGTGACCTGGGAACACAAAGGAGTTAAGCGATTTGCTTAGGATCACACAGTATTCAAGTGGGGGCTGTGGGATTCAAACCCAAGTCTTTAGGGGAGCAGTTCAAAGCCTTAAACCACTGTGCTATACTGCCTTCTCAAATCTTAAAACCATAATGTGCATTGTCAACCTCCTAGAACATTTAAACTGCAGGACTGATGGTTACCAAATTCACAGGATCCAAAGATTCCAAAGATCCTTGTACCATCTATCAGAATGCCAGATTTCAGGATATATGTTCAGGGACAGCTGCAATATTATGGTGCAAATACAGTATCAGAGTTTAACATGACACTGCTTACACAACCCTTATTTAATGGTGCTACCTTGCCCCATAATACACTCATAAAAAAAAAGTACTGTATCTTACAGAGACATCCTGTCATCTTGCTGATGCAAATTTTACATAAATTTACATCCATTTGAATATTTGTATTCATTTTTTACAAGAGTCTAAGATTATTTGGAAAGGAAATGGTTAACTGGTGGTAATACTGTACATAATGTTGTTCCCTTTTCTCTGCTTCAGACATGAAATGAGTCACATTTTACAGAAAATACTTAGATACAGTAACTGTAAAAGAGGCTGTGTGGGGTCCTCCTGCCCGCTGGACTTTACAGCTTATAGCCCCAAATGCCTAAAATCAGATTTGGATGTTTTACAAAAATAAATATTGCAAACCACACACATTTTAAGTTCTAAAGATTTAAAACAATTTAGCTTTTTTAATTGCTTTGCTTTATTATGGTGAATTTAAATTTTTGCACTGAAGGAAATTAGCTTACTAATGTGCTATTAAAACCGTTTAATGTTATGTGGGCGCCTCTGTCTATTGTAAGATTCCTCATTGAATGATTCAGTAAGGTGCAAGGGCATATTTAATGGGAAAACACTTTATTTTAAATTCCATGCAATTCAAGCAGTATTAACATTAGTAATAAAGCGACATTTACTGTGTGATGAGTCTGTCTGAAGGTCACACAGCTCATAATACATTTCATAAATGACAATGTAAATATTATCATAACAACAGAAACAGTATAACAATGAGAAAGTACTCAATTCTATGTTAGACAACCTGAGTCAGAGGACTCTGCTGTGTGATGTTAAGCCAGTTTCTAGATGATCGTGATTAAAAGCTTAGAGTACGGAAGGAAAATGAGATAGGTTCAGTATACCAGTGTTGGCACTCAAATGGGAGGGTTGCATTGTGGTTGTCCAGCTTCTTGTATTCCATATTCTTTTTCCCCTTCACTGATACTGCCCACCTCTGATAGGTTATTGCCCAGCTCCACTCATTCCCTTTCATGCCACTTATCAGGATTCCCAAGGGATCCACAGAGGGCATTCCCATCTCCAGAGGGCATTTCTTCGGTGGTGGGTTCCTTCTGAAGTGTCAGCAGCATTGACCTCCTTCAGCCTATCTAATGTGTAGGAGGACCAGTGAACAATTGGTAACAGTGGAGCGCAAATATGCTGCCATCATGCAGCTGCACGTCAGGATGTTTCCACCTTATGTTTGCTAGCCTTCAGGACACCAGCAGCAAAAGCACCTAGTGTTTATACAAAGGTAGATGCATGACCATGCCAAACATCAGCTGACAGCATCCTTCCAACTCACAGGTCTGACTGCACTGCCACCTGTGGTGACCCAGGTGTAGAGATGTCTGTGGCTGGCAAACATCATTCCACAAAACAATTTGTAAAGTTTGCCAAGTTCATAAAGTGACCACTTCGTGAAGATTTTGGCAGGTGAAATGACACTTTTTCAAGCAATTTTAATGCAAAGTTAAGGTGAAGTTGCAACTTTGCCTTAACCTCACCCGACTTCACCTCAGAAAGTGACATTTTTCAAGATGAACTCAATGTGACGTGGCAGCTTCACCGGCAAAGTAGAACGTTGCAACATGGAAACCCACGTGGCAGTACAGCCGCAGACCCTACTTCCCTACCCAGAGAAGAGAGGAATCCTCAGGGACTGTTAATTCTCCTCTCTCCAGCCAAGCCTCAGTTTGCAAGCATTTTACCTTACTGTGTGATATTTCCTATATATTTATTTTTTTCTATACTGGTTCTCAGCATTGCTCCATCTGAATGGCTTTTGTCACCATTACAGTATTTAGTTCTTACAAGAAGTGTAGTCGGTTAGGAAGTTTCCTGTCACATTTCTCTGACTGTAGTGGAATGTGTTTGTTTATGATTGTGTGAGTGACATTTAAATGCACGGCATACTTACCTTACAGTACGTTAAACAGCTTCTCGCATCACAAGAAGACTCCAGAAAAACATTCAACTTTAATTGCAGATATATCCACTATTAATAAGAATATTTGCATGAAAATAAGATCTGTGTCCCTTGGTTGCCATCTGCTTTTGTTGCTTCAATTGCATGTCTGCAACTGACATTATAATCATCTGTTGTGATTTAAATAATGATTTCTACAGCAAGGGGTCAGACTCGTGATATCATGAGCAATAGATTATGAAGCTTAGAGATGTGTAATAATTGACCCATAACTACACGCCCGAACTACATGCAGGCCTATGAACCTCACTACAAAAACAGAGTAGATTTATGCACTACTGCTCCTCTCATTAATGCTATGCAAAAGTGAAAACGAAAAGACCGATCGCTATTACTGCATTCATAGAAGCCTCTGGCAACAACACTTGGTTCCTCCAGGGCTGCAGCAGCCACCACAGAATGAAGGCTCATTACCCAGCTGCCACAGAATGAGAGCTCATTTCTCAGCCACTGCAAAATGAGGGTTTGTTATGGAACATAACAGTGAGACACATATTTGAGGTGATGTTCTCCCCTCCCCAACTTTTCACAGCACACCGCGTGTACCAGAGAGAGCAGGTTCCATGGCAGAATATCGACAACAATGTTGTCGACATCCTGAACAGCAACAGGAACAATGCTGACTGTCGGCAGTGTTCCCACTGGGAAAAAGTGTTTTTTTGTTGGGGGCTGTGCCCCCTACACCTGCACATCTCTAATAAAACAGCTCCAAGTTGGAGATGATTTGGGGTGGGGGCAAAACACTGGGAGTCACTGTGTCAGCATACAACAGACTACCACAGTGACCTGACAAGATTTGTCACTGTGGTGGTGTTCGTTGTGAAAATGTCATTGTGGTGGTGTGCTACCAAGAGGACAGGGACCACAAAATCTTTCAAAACATAAAATAAGCTCTTTCCAGCAATGTGTAAGTCCTTACCTATGTTTCTTAATTTATAAATGTTTTAAATGTGTATACACATGTAATAAGTGCATAAAGCACTCCACAGATGTGCTATTATTTATAGTTAGTATTCACACTTCTCTCTCAGGTGTTTAAATGTGTTAGTGGTTCAGCAGGTTGCACACTCACCTCTGAGGCTGGAAGACGGGAAGGTTGTGGCTTCAAGCCAAACACCATGCACTTGAGGTAAAATCCAAGTAGAAACATAGAAAGTGATGGCAGATGGGGAGCGGATCTCCAGATTCATCTAGTCTGCCCATAAGCCTACCCCCATCCCCTCTCTGCTATTTAGTGTTATGATTCTTTTGTACCTCTCCCAAGCCTTTATGAATGTTCCAGCTATTTTTGCTTCCACCGCCTCAGGTGGCAGACAGTTCCACGCATCCACCACCCTCTCTATAAAGAAGAAATTTCTTACTTTGCCCCTAAATTTTCCCCCTTTTAGCTTCATGCTGTGACCTCTAGTTCTTATGTGTTTCTTGAACTGAAAAAAGTATTGAACCTGTACCTTGTTTATTCCCTTCATGTATTTGAATGTTTCTATCATGTTTCCCCTGTCTCTCTGTTGTTCAAGGGAATACATGTTGAGTTTTTGCAGTCACTTCTCGTAGTTTTTATCATGAAGTCCCTGTATCACTTTTGTATCTTTCCACTGCGCTGTCTCATGTCTGTCTATATCCTTTTTGAGGCGTGGTCTCCAGAACTGTATACTGTAGTACAGATGCGGTCTCGACAAAGATCTGTAAAATGGCATGATAACCTCTCTTTTTCTGCTAGTAATTCCCCTCCCTATGCAGCCCAGCATTCCATTTGCCTTTAATGCTGCTTTCTCACTTTGTTTGGATGTTTTCAGATCATGATATGATTACTCCCAGATCTCTTTCCTGCTTTGCTGCGTCTAATTTGACTCCTCCTAGAAGGTATTCTGCATCTGGATTACTCCTCCTTATGTGCATGATTTTGCAGGTTTTAGCATTGAACTTCAGTTGCCATGCATGTGACCAACTTTACAGCTTTCTATGGTCAGCCCTCATCCTTTCCTCTCCACCAGGGGTGTCCGCCCTACTGCATATCTTTGTGTCATCTGTGAAAAGTCTCACTTTGTCTTCCATACCCTCAGATATGTAGCTGATAAAAATATTAAATAGGATGGAGCCCAGTACCAGTCTCTGTGGTACACCGCTAGACACCTCCCTTTCTTCTGATAGGGAGCCATTTACCACTACCCTCTGTGACCTTTCTTTTAGCCAACTCCCTATCCAGTCTACAACGTTTCAACCTATCCCCATGCTGCCCAGTTTATTTAATAACAACCTTCTGTGTGGGATCGAATCAAAGGCTTTGCTGAAGTCTAGGTAAACCATGTCCACAGTGTTTCTCTGGTCCACTACTTGGGTCACCCAATTGAAGAAGTCAATAAGATTTGTCTGGCATGACCTCCCAGCAGTGAACCTGTGCTGTCTTTGGTCTAATCGTTCATTATCTTCGAGAAAGGATACAATTCTCTCTTTGAGTAGGGCTTCCATTGTTTTGCCCACAATTAAAGTTAACTGAAGGGTAGTTTCCAGCAGTATTCTTGCTACCATTCTTTTGAAGTGGGACAGCTGTGGGCTTCCTCTAGTACATATCCATTATTATTTTTTTTTTTAAATTGTTTAACCAGGTGAGACACACTAAGCTGAAATCCTGTTTACAGGTGCAACCTGGGAGCACAAGGAAGTTAAGTGACTTGCTCAGGGTCACACAGTATGCAAGTGGGGGCTGCGGGATTCAAACCCAGGTCTCCAGATTTGCAGCTCAGAGCCTTAAACCACTGCTCTATACTACCTCCCTCATGTTCCTCCATGTTCCAGTGATGGGTTTAATAGCCTGGTCAGGACAGCTGCCAGTTCCTCGCTTAACTCTCTCAGTAATCTTGGATGAACATAACCTGATCCCACAGCCTTGTTCACCTTGAACTTTTCTAGTTCCTTCAGGACTCTTTCTTCTGTAAAAAGTTCCAAATCAATCCTGCTGCTGCTTGTACTTTTTGCTGACATGGGTGGTCCAATCCTTTCACCTTCTTTGGTGAAAACTGAGCAAAAATATCTGCTGAGGATTTTGGCTTTTTTTATCATCCTCCACGTGCCCGCCATCTTCCCTTGCCAGTCTAACTATGCATCCAGTCTTCTTCCTTTTGTTGCTGATGTATTTAAAGAAGGTCCTGTCTCCTTTTTTGACCTCTCTGGCTATCTTCTCCTCAGTTGCTGCTTTGGCCACTCTGATTAGCTTACCTGCTTCCTTTTTTTTCTCCTTGTATGCTTCCGTGTCCTTTTCATAGCTCGTCTCCTTGTATTTGTTGAAGGCAGTTCACTTCTCCCTGACCTTGGTAGCCAAATCCTTTGAAAACCAGAAGGATTTTCTTCTTTTCTTTGCTTTGCTCACTTTTCACATACACTGGCTAGAGATGTCCAATAAAGCTGTTCTGAGAATGTTCCGGTACTCATCTACTCTCCCCGCCTGAGTTATGTTGGTTAGGCTCTGCATGAGCTCCTTTTTATGTTGATTGCGCGCATGCACAAGAAACATGTTGCATCAGCTTTCTCCACAAGCAGGTTGTGGAGGCGCGGCACTGTTGTGCCCAATGACCCCAAAGCCTGCAAAGGCTTGTCCCCCATCCACCAATGCTGCGGCTCACTGCCGCTGACAGTAGTTCAGCCAGCGTGCCACAACCTTCTAAAAAATCAGCCACTGCAATCAGGGGCCAGCTCATCATTGCAGCGTCAGCCATCCACTGCAATGAGGGCGATACATCATTACGGGGCGGATGTAGGATCCTGATATTGTTTGTGAACATGGGGCGAGTGCTTCGTCAGCCAGACAATGTAATATTTACCCCCACCATGTTTATTTGCTGACGGGGAGCCCACCTCGCTGGCATAATGTAAACCCCTTCCGGTTTTATTGTCTGCCGACGGGGTGCCCAATCCCCGTTGGCAGAAAGGAATTCCCCCCCACTTTTGTTGTTTGCCAATGGGGGTGCCCAATCCCCTGTTGGCTACAGCTGCCACCCCCCAAAATCAAGACTCTGGTAGCACGCTGGGAGCCCACCCCAGTGTGCCACATAGCCCTTTTGTTGTTTGCCAATGGGGGTGCCCAATCCCCGGTCGACTATGGCTGCCCCCCCAAAGCAAGACTCCGGTGGCACACTGGGAGCCCACCCCAGCATGCCACATGCCCATGTAAAGTTAAAAACGGTCCCATAACATTTTTATTTTTACCTGAAAAAAAAGGAAACAATCCCTTGTAGTCTCCCTACCCCCTCCCACAATCCACACACAAATTAGCACCTGCCTCCACCACCCCCCACCCCATACTTACCTCGGAGCTCAACCACGACGATCTTCGGGACCGGGAACACGCCTGCACTCTTCAAAGCCAACCGTGAACTGAGGAAATGCCGGTAAGCTGCATAATGTAATAAAAAGGGTTTTTTCAACTTTAGTGCATATCTCGGACATTTTTGGAAATTTTTTCACCAAATTTTCAACATGAGGTTTTTAGGACCCCTCCTCATGAATTCTTGAACTGTCATGGCATTAATTGGCCCCAAAAGGTGGTTTTGTGGTCACTGAGTGGAATCACCCTTCAGGGCCGATTAACAAAATGACAGTGCCAGTGTTCATGAGGTGGGCTGTCAAAAACCCTGTGTGCAAATCTGGTGGAAAAACAAAAATGACTTCTGTTTTACGAAGGCAGCATTGAGCAGTTGATACGCACGCTCGTAACTTAGTGGATTTGCAATATTTTCATGCCAGATTTTCAACATTGGCATTTTATCACAACTCCTTGTGAGCAGTATAGCTGTCATTGTTCACATAGAAACATAGAATTTGACGGCAGATAAGGACCGCTTTGCCCACCCAGTCTGCCCATTTCCCTACCTACTGGATAAGCTGCAGATCCTAGTTAACCAGCAGCCTACTTCTTCCTATGCCCACCCCCTAGAATGGCCTTATGACTGTCCCATGCATGCTTGAATTCCACCACTGTTTTTGACTCCACAACCTCCTCTGGAAGGCCGTTCCATGCATCCACAACCCTCTCTGTTAAAAAATACTTCCTTAAATTACCTCTGAGCCATCCCCCCCTTTATCTTCAAATTGTGCCCTCTTGTTCTTGCACACCTCTTTTTTTGAACGATGCTATCCTCTTGGACTTTGTTGATTCCCTTGAGGTACTGGCCGAAATGTGTTTTTGCACTTCCAGCACAGAATAGCGTGGTCGCTGTGGAAAATCAGTGTTCAGGACAGATTAAGAAAATGACAGTGACACTTTTCATGAGTAGAGGTCGTAAAATGCCTATGTTGAAAATCTGGTAATGATACTCCATAAAATGACTGTGTTACGAGCGTGCATTGCACAGTTGGCACGCATGCTCGTAACGTCACAAATTTACAATATTTTCACTCCAGATTTTCAACATTGCCATTTTCCCAGACCTACTTATGAACAGCACAGCTGTCATTTTTCCCATCCTGGCCAAAATGTGTTTTCGTACTTCGGTGCAGAATAGAGTAGTTTCTGTGGGAAATCACTGTTCGGGACAGATTAAGAAAATGACAATGATACTGTTCATGAGCAGAGGTCCTAAAATGCCTATATTGAAAATTTGGTGATGATAGCCCATCAATTGATTGTGTTACAAGTGTGCATTGTGCACTTTCCATGCACCCTTGTAACTTCTCAGATCTGTAATATTGTCACACCAGATTTTCAACAGTGGCATTTTTTCACACCTCCTTACAAGCACTACATCTGCCATTTTTCACATCATGACCGAAATGTGTTTTCACAGTTCCGGTGCAGAATAACGTGGCCACTGTGGGAAATCAGTGTTCAGGACAGATTAAGAAAATAACAGTGGCACTGTTCATGAGCAGAGGTCCTAAAATCCCTATGTTGAAAATTTGGTGACGAAAATCCGTAACATGACTGTGTTACAAGCGTGCGTTGAACTGTTTCCACGCAGCCTTGTAACTTTGCAAATTTGTAATATTGTCATGCCACATTTTCAACAGTGGCATTTTTTCACACCTCCTTATGAACACTACAGCTGTCATTTTTTACATCCTGGCTAAAATATGTTTTTGCATCCTGCCAGAGAATAACACAGTCACTCTGGGAAATCAGTGTTAGGGACAGATTAAGATCGACTGAGTGAGAGGGGGGAGTGACCAAGCTCAACTGAGCTCTGTCAGAATTGCTGCAGATTTGTTTGTGGGCAGACAAAGGCCCCAACACAAGAGCCCAGTACAAAAGGACAGCCTGCAGCACTGGGAGAAACAGAACGAGAGAGTTACTGAGGGAGGGGGAGTGAGCGAACTCACCGAAGCGCTGTCAGGACTGCTGCAGATTTCTTTGTGGGCAGAAAAAGGCATCAATGCAGGCAAAGGCCCAGTACAAAAGACCAGCCTGCAGTGGTGGGAGAAACAGTATGAGCGAGTGAGACAGGGGACTTAGTGAGCTCAACGGAGCTCTATCAGGACTGCTGCAGATTTCTTTGTGGGTAGAAAAAGGCGCCAATGCAGGCAGCAGCCTCGTACAAAAGGAAGCTTGCAGCGGCAGGACAAACAGAATGAGCACATGAGAGGGAGACTGAACGACCTCAACGGAGCTCTGTCAGGACAGCTGCAGATTTCTTTGTGGAAAGACAAAGGTGCCAACGCAGCCAGGAGCCCCATATAAAAGTGCAGTCTACAGCGTCAAGAGAAACAGAACGAGCGAGTGACAGAGCGGTAATGAGCGAGCTCAACTGAGCTCTATTGTGACTGCTGTGGATTTCTTTGTGGGCAGGAAATGGCAAAGCAGGCAGGAACCCACGCAAAAGGCCAGCTTGGCGCGCCGGCAGAAACAGAATGTGTGATGACAGAGGGGAGTGAGTGAGCTCAATGGAACTGTGTCGGGACTGCTTCAGATTTCTTCCTTCACAGAACAAGCTGCCACGGCAGGAGCCCAGTACAAAAAGGGCAGCCTGCAGCCCAGGAGACACAGAATGAGCGAGTGAGGGAGGGGGAGTCAGTGAGCTCAATGGAGCTCTGTTGGGACTGCTGCAGATTTGTTTGTGGGCAGAAAAAGGCTGCAATGCACTCAGGGGCCCAGTACAAAAGGGCAGCCTGCAGTGGCAGGAAAACCAGAGTGAACGAGCTCAATGCAGTTGTATTGTAACTGCTGAAAATTTCTTTATGGGCATAAGAAGGAAGCAATGCAGGCAGGAGCCCAGTAGAAAAGGGCAGCCTGCAGCGCTGTCAGAAACGGAATAAGTGAGTGAAAGAAGGGGAGTGAGCGAGCTTAACAGAGCTTTGTTGGGACAGCTGCAGATTTCTTTGTGGGAAGAAAAAGGCGCCAACAGAGGCAGGAGCCCAGTACAAAAGGGCAGCCTGCAGCACCAGGAGAACCAGAATGAGTGAGTGAGACAGGGAGAGTGAGCCACCTCAACGGAGCTCTGTCAGGACAGCTGTGGATTTCTTTGTGGGCAGAAAAAGCCACCAGCACAGGCAGGAGCCCAGTACCAAAGGGCAGCCTGCAGCTCCAGGAGAAACAGAATGAGCGAGTGACAGAGGGGGAGTGAGCCACATCAGTGGAGCTCTGTCGGGACAGCTGAGGATTTCTTCCTCGGCAGAACAAGGTGTCAATGCAGGCAGCAGCCCAATACAAAAGAGCAGCCTGCAGCACCGGGACAAACGGACTGAGCCAGTGACAGAGGACCACTGAGCAAGCTCAACAGACCAACGCAATCAACATTCGGCATTGACAAATGCTTGTTAATTTTGACAAAATCAGCACACCCTGAAGTCCAGGATTTTAGTTTTGGAGTGCTTGGTTTCTTTTACTGTTTTTATTAGGAACTGGTGGTTGTTGGACCCAAAGTGGCTCCAAACTTCTACTGCAGAGATGTTATCACCATTGGTGAATAACAGGTCAAGGACAGATCTCCCCTAGTGGATTCCATCAGGAGTTGCTTTAGACCTGAGAGACACAGCATCTCCAGGAAGTCTTTGCTCCTGGAAGATGCTGCTGTGTGGATGCTCCAGTTAATATTGTGTAAGTTAAAATCACTGACCACTGTCACTTCCCCTTTAGCACTCATTTTGTGTATGTTTTCTAGGATCTCCTTGTCCCCCTTTATCCCAATCATTGGTGGTCTGTACTCCACCCCTACCCGAGTGGCCACCCCCTACTGGGTTTCAGTGTAACTCAAAGTGTTTTGGCTTCATAGTGTGTGTCATGGGTCCTTGTAGCTTTTATCTCTTCCTTTACACATATTGCTACCCCACCCCATTTTTCGCTAGGTCTGTCTTTTTGAAAAAGGCAGTATCCTGGAGTAGTTACATCCCAGTCATGTTGTTCATTGAACCAGGTCTCTGTGATGGCGACCCAGTCAGGATCTGTCTCTGTGATAATAGTTGTGAGGTCAACTATTTTATTTGATAGGCTTTGTGCATTCGTGTACATTGCTTCTAAGTTTGACTTGCCCCTTTTTTCAGTTTTAGCCCCTCATTAGATTCTGTTTTTCCAGTGTGCACTGAGCTCCTTCTTACTGGATGACTCCTTCATTCTTTGGTTGTTGCCGGGAGTTGGGAGGGTTTTTGGGGAGAGGCAACAGTTACTTCTATTGCTGACACCCTCTCTCCATATCCTAGTTTAAAATCTTCACTAATATGTCAAACTTTTGACCCAGTGCCTGCAAACCCTCCTTAGTGAGGTGCAAGCCATCGTATCTGAAGAGACCTCGGTCCCAAAAGTCCCTCCAGTTTCCAATGAAGATGTGCCCTTTCTCTAGGCACTAGTGACACTGTAGTGTACCATGAGGGGGATGTTGTAGTCCTGAAGTGCTGTCTTTCAGATAAGATGTTAAACCGAGGTCCCGTCTGCCTGTTCTGGTCGTTGTTCAGGTGGACGTTAATGATCCTATGGCACTTCTCAAAAAGAATAGGGGAATATTCCCATTGTCCTGGCAAAATTTCCCCCCATTCACTAAAAGTGCTGCCAACAGCTTAACCTGATTCAATTTCAGTTGGTTACCATCTGCATCTTCCCCCTTCCCTGGGACAAGTATGAAGAGAGGCAGAACTGCCAAGTGCTCCTTTCTCGATCAACAAAAACTAAATAAACAAAAGCAGTTGGTGCAAACACCTCGTGCCTAACAGCACCCTCGAGAGGTGTGTGATTATTGACCCATACTCACACATTGTATTGTGCTTTAGTGCATACAGTCTTATACTCTGGTTTAACATTTAAATGTTACTATACTGTTGTTAGTAACAGTTTAACATTTATTTGTATACTGTTGATGCTGCCGCTCACTTGTCTTGTCATAGTACGTGATTGAACACAGGACAGATCTTCTAGTCTCTAGTACTCCTTTCCTCATGATCAAACCAATAAACAAAACTATAGATATGTCACTGTGAAATCCCCATTCATTTCAGAGGGATTTCCTGTGCTGTATCTAAACAGACATAGATATATAAGTCTACTTTTTAATGGCTGCATTTATAACACATACTGTATGATCACCAATGTTTATATCACTCAGGCATTATCACACAAATTATACTGCTTGGATTAGGCCTTTGTTTCATTTCAATTTCCTTGACTTCTAGTGTGAACGTCTTTTTTTTCTTACATGCATGAACAAAACCAGAATTCCATTCAATACTAACTATACACTTTGCTGCTGATGTATTTAATTAGATTATACTCTTTTTGTCCAATATGCTTATGCTTACATGATATTCTTCCCACTTTACTAGACTCCGCTGTCAAAACATATCATTTCTATTAACTAATGATTATTCCACAGGGTCTCATTGAAATGAAAAAAACACCTTGCTTGAAAGCCCAAGCAGCTGAACTGTCTGAATATTGTAACACAGTAAAAAAAAATCCTTCAGATAAATACTGTTATAGCAAAGGTACTATATGTTAATAAGGGTAGACAGCCCTCTCTTGTTTTTGTCTTGGTAATTTGGTGTAATGATTTGCATTCCGTGATATGTTAATTAATTGAAGAATTGAGTCCGTTTATATGTAATTAGTATCTACATGGCACCAAGCTCAATATTCATAATTATCTTTTGATATCACGTCTTACTTAAAATCATTAACTTTTTTCTGGTGTATCTTCAGTATGGTGACTTATAATCCTACAGAGGTCAGCACAGTTATGGAGATACTGTATTACCAGAGGGTATTCATTGGGTGTGAAGCTGGTTCCACATCAGATCTTTTTCACAGTATGCAGTCACAGCCCTCATTTACAGAAATCATAATAACTTTATGAAGGTCTTGCAAAAGTGATATGTCTTTATAAAAATGTTCTGTTTCCATTTTTAAACTTCTGAGTTTATCCAGAAGACAAATGTATATACCAAACGTTTATGTTTTATCACCATAGAATATCAACATATTTTTTCTTTATCTCTAGCACGGTACAATAGCAATATATTTTTTCCTCAAGTGGTATTAATAGAAATGTATCCGGCACAGCAATTATGTGACTCTAAATATTGATAAGACCGTTTTAGTGGCCCTCTTACCTAGTCCTTGATTTACCTAGTCCTTGATTTTACTCTGGAAGTCTTAAACAAACATCACCCAATTAATACCTGGGTGCAAAGAGCCATATTTCCTAATTGGAAACTGCCACATCATTATAACTCACTAACGACCACCCTCTACTGGGACTCCAGAAGACAATCCAAGCATCTTAAAAAGTACAAGCAGAAACTCACTCCAACCTATTATGAACTACTAATGGCATCTGCTCCTCCTACTTTTAATATCTGGTGGGATACACCCAAACCCTGGTCCTGTTGCACTGAAGCCGACAAAAACAGGGAAAGTTGGTAGTGGTCTCTCCATTATCACTCTAAATATCTGCAGCCTCCTTCCCAAATTGGCATCTCTTCAAACTCTCGCTGGACAAAAACCCTGATATACTAGCCATTGTGGAAACCTGGCTATCTCCCAGCACCCTGATCATGCGGTCTCGCTTGAAGGCTACAATCTTTTCAGACCTCGACTGGGCAAGCAAGAAAGGTGGGGCTGTGCTATCTACATAAAGGATAACCTCTCCTGTCAACGCGGCAGCTTCACCCCCACAACACGCAGAGATGCAACTCCTCCCTATCAAACTGCTTCTGGTGCACAAAACAGTTCTCACAGTGGCCACAGTCTATATCCTCCAAAAGACCACCGTGCCAGTATTAAGTCTGTACTTGATTTTGTTAGTCTGCAGCCCTCTGAAAATGAGCTCCTCCTCGGGATTTCAACATAAACTGGCTCGCCTCTGACACTGGCTCTTACAAAGATGACATCCTAGCAGCAAACCTGACTCAGATGGTAACCTCCCCACCCGGAAAATTACAAAACTGGTACATGCACCTTATTGACTGGGTTCTCACAAATCACCCTGACCGGATAAAAACATTAAAGTCCTCCCTGACTCCCCAGTGACCACTCCCCAGTGTCCTGTACCTGGTCTAATAAATTTTCAAGCCACCCCCAAAGTTATAACAAGCAGAGTATTGCCTTATGGGAATCTTATCAAGTTGAAAACCATCTCCTACAACAGGACTGGATGCCAATCCTTGAATCAACTGATATTAATACCGCACTAGAATACTTCATTAAATCTTTTCAACTCTGCATGCGACTTATACTCCCAGTAAAAAACGTAAATCAAAGCGCTATCAAATCCATGGATTACTGCCAACCACTTGCCGAGCTCAAGGTTCGGGACCACCTCTGGGCAGTTGCCAGAGACACAGGCTCACCTCATGATACTCTAAAATACAAGCAGGCATGAAATAGATGTACCTCACAAATTAGGCAAATGAAGAGCGCCTATTTCAAAATGACCTTGAATCCACCTGGGGTATGGAAGAGCTTTTGGGACAACATCCGAAACATAATGGGTAAACAATCAAAATCGTCACCTACCATTATGAAAGTTGATGGATCCACCACTCTTGACCAAAGTCTATTGCAGATGCGCTTAATAAGACATTCACAGACCTTAGTGGGTCCTCCCCAGATTTCTTCTCGGACTTACCTGTGCCTAGCCTAGTATCACAAAACACCCGTGTGACAAACCACAATTTTACTTCAAGAAAATCAAAGTGAATGGCACACAAGTACATAAGAAAGGCCTGCTCCAAATCCAGAACAAGTAGTGACACGCTAGATCTAAAAATCCTGTCTCTCACCCTGGATGAAGTAATTCACCCCCTTGCAAAAATTCTTAATCTGTCACTTTGCCAAAGTCAATTTCCCAACAAATGGAAATCTGCCATAGTTACGCCAGTGCACAAAGGGGGGGACAAAACCTCAACAGGAAACTATCGACCAATATCAATACTCCCTCCCCTCTCCAAAGCACTTGAACGAATAGTGGCAGACCAACTCTCTGATTACCTGGACAAATACAATCTACTCTGTAATCAACAGCACGGCTTTAGGAAAGGACATAGTACAACAACAGCCTTACTTGATTTCTCTGGAGAAGTCCACTCAGCCGTGGACAAGGTGCCAAACAGGTGCAGTCTTTATCGATCTTACAAAAGCTTTCACACAGTCCATCGGCTACTTACCTCCCTTACTTTCTAGCCTAGGCCTGGCCGGGTCCTTGTGCTTGGGTAAAAATTACCTGTCCAATCGGTCACAGGCTGTAAAATCTCTAATGAACTCTCCGACTTCAAACCAGTTCTCTCGGGTGTACCACAGGGATCAATTCTTGGACGCTCCTCTTTAGCCTGTTCCTTAACTCCTCCCAGATATCTGCCAGGAGAAAATAATCTTATCCGCTGATGATGCTGTAATTCTCTCTTCCCACAAGGATCAAACTCCCTCTGAAAAAGCCTGCAACTTGCTTTCTCTAGTGTTGAAAAGTGGTTCCTGGATAGTAAACTTGTGCTAAACCACAATAAAACAAAAGCCATGCTCTTCTACAATCACCAAAACAAAAATAGGCATACTCCACTCACCATACAAACCTCATGGAATTACACTGGACCAAGTAAATACTTTCAAATACCTTGGCATCACTTTTGACCAAGGGCTCACCTTTGCAACCCACATTGACAACACCTAAAACAGTGAACCAACGCTTTGAATACTATTCCGTAATCATCTAATTTCTAAATCAAGCAGCATTGAGAATAGCTATACAGAGTTCCATAATCTCAATCATTGACTATGGCCTTATTATTTATGGCTCAGCTACCTCCACTGCTCTAAGGCGATCTCAATCACTCTAAATAAGGCCTGCCGGCTCCTCACGGGGCTCAAAGACTGACTCACACGCGTGGATCTGTACTATGAATCAGGCTGGTTGAACCTATCAAATCGTCTTATTTATCTCACCTGCACAATGGCAAAAAAATCTATCTTGGGACTGACTCCATTATGTATTCAAAACCTACTCTGACTGAATCCTGGCTCACGACCCTCCACCAGATCTGAACGCCAACCTTTCCTGGTTCCGAGATGCCGGACTGCACAGGGACAAAGATCTTTCGCATACAGGGCCCGACATGGTTCAATGCGCTTAGTCCACCTACTCTATCCTCAACCTCGTTGAAGCTTTCAAATCCATGCTCTATGCCCACCTCACCACCACTAGCAACTGTGATTGCGCTAGATAAAGACTACTACTCCTCATGTCCATCCTTACATCTGAGGCCTCTTCCTCCCTGACTAATGAACCCTCTGGTACCTCTACTACTCCTGTCTCCCACCCAAACTCACTCCCCTTTTTCCTGTCCCTCTCACTTACTCTCCGCCACCACCTTCCTCCTCTCTAGCCTCCTTTGGCACCTAATGATCACCCTCTCCTGGAAGTTTCCTTAACCTCGAAATTGTCTACTCGCTTGAACCTGTTATAGCTTGTTTTTCTATGAAACTTAAAAACGTTACTGCCTTAAACTGTTAATAGCAAATTTATGATGTAACTTTCCTGTCTGGTTTTACCTGTAATGTGTATCGTGCTTTGTTATATGTTCTTTGTGACGTGGAACCTTTGTAAAAGAGCCCTGGCTCAAAGGTATTAATTCCTAGACTAATAAACTAAACAAAAGAATATATAAATGTCATTCACTTCCTCGTTAATAAGTCAGTTTAGTTACCCTGAACTGCACAAAGGAAAAAAAGAGGGTGTATGTTAACTTTTC
Source organism: Neoceratodus forsteri (assembly GCA_016271365.2). Lineage (NCBI taxonomy): Eukaryota > Metazoa > Chordata > Ceratodontiformes > Ceratodontidae > Neoceratodus > Neoceratodus forsteri. The sequence goes on from CM028129.1 coordinate 36,377,570, forward strand.
TAAAAATAAAAGGACACACCAGGGCTAGTCAAATACTGGGTAGGGTGTAACACAACAGTTTGATGAGTCTCTATATAATCAGCTACTGTTGGTTCTTCAGAGGAGCCAGGGTTCAAAACAGGGTAGTCTCATTGCTTAATGAGCAACTCTGCACTTCAGCACGTGCTTTGAGAAATAAGCTGTTTCAGCTGCTAACATTTGCTAGAGTGTACATTTCTTTTTTCATTTTCAGTGTTCCTTTCCGACATTTAAAGCATTCCTTGATAGTCCATCTAAAATGTTTGTATAGGAAACATTTGAAAACAGTTGCCTCTCCCTTGTTCACCTCACAGTGCCTTTGCTTAGGACATCATAGTGCTCGCCATGACAACAGACAGTGATGTTACAAAAAGCAACTGTGTGATTAACAGGGAGGAGTCAGATGCATTTTGAAAGTCTCTGCTGCAATTGCTGCATTACCTACAATATGTAGCATGCCAACAGCAACGGAACATAAAAAAACCAAAAAACAAACAAATAGAAAACAATACATTTGAAACATAATTGGTGCAAATCTAGTGTTTTTATGCTTTTTGTTATAAAAGAGAGTTGTTCTTTAATGAATGGTCTGCTACTAGACAAAAAGAGCATGTCTAAGTAAATAATTCTGGCCACCAGATAGACATTTTTGTGCAGTCTCTTTCCTCTGTAACGGGCCTAATATCCTAGATCACATGCAGATGTCGGAACCAACAACCACAAACTGAGCACAGTTGTAATGTTTCTCAAGGTGTAACACCATCAACAGGGACACAGATGTGATGGCCTACAGGATAACAGGAAGAAGGAGATGATGGAATGATGGTCTCACTCTGTTGTATGCCACCTAGAATGGACCAAAGGTCTCACTCCATCTTACACTACCTAGGGGATAGTGCTATCTGCATGGGCTGTTACAGCAACGAAAGGGGAACAATTCCTCAGAGATCAAGTTTCATCAAGTAGAAACTTACGGCATCAAAGTAGTCACAGTCTCAGGAGTCACTGCCTAATTCTTACTCATTAAAAATTTTTTTTTTACAATGTATTTACTCAATAAACCCTTACTTAGATACCCCATTTCATTTCCATTTTCTGTGGGGTCTTACTTTTAATCATTTCTTGCAGCTGAGTGAATTGAAACACTGAAAGGTTAAGTGACTTGTCCTAGGCCACAGAGTGGGAATTTGGTTCTTGCAGGGTTTGAACTGGAGATCCTTCCAGTTCCCAAGCATTATCCTAACCACTAGACTACCCTATTTATGGCTGCAACTGATGATGTCACAGGTTGGAGCATCTGTAAGGGTACAATAGGGGGCTATATATGTTAGTGATAACACACAACATTGTGCGCGATCACACTCTAAATATGCACTCCTTTTGGTGCACTGTGAAGCATGAGGCAAAGGTGAGTACTTTCAACTATCTGAGACGTGCTTATATTAGATGCGACCACAACCCTGAAGTGTGTTATTCCATTTTTAAAATGAGCATAAAATATACAGGAGGAAAAAGCACATGAACACACTGAGGGCATGTAATTATTACATACAAACATATGAACATATGATGAAGCAAGCAGAATAAGGTCATTAGGCCTATCCAGTCTACTCACAGTGCAGGGTCATCAGCACAAACTACCACCCATGCTCCCTTCCCCAATCCATCCTTCCCCTCCGACAACCCCTCCATTGACTTTTATTTTCCCCTTAACTCTATCCCAATCTCTCTTGAAGCTTCCTGCCATTTTCAGTGAAACTACCTGTTCTGGAAGCACATTCCAAACTGCTACCATCCTCTTCATGAAGAAATACCTAATAGCCTCTCTCCAAACCTCCCCTGCTCCATCCTGACACTGTGTCCCCTCATTCTTCAGTTCTCATTAAGCTTGGAGAGACTCTCTTTATCTAACCTATTTATTCCTTTCAATTATTTGAAGGTCTCAGTCATGTCCTCTCTCCCTCTCTTATCTCCTGCAGGAGTACATGTCCAGGGCCTCTAACTTCTCCTCCTACCATGCAGGACCTTGATTATCTTCATTGTGTTCCATTGGACCATCTCCAGCATGTTAATGTGTTTTTTAAAGTATAGGCACCAGTACTGTACACTGTGCTCTAGATGTGGCCTCACCAATGGCTTGTACAAGGGCAGTATTACTTCCTCTCACCTGCAGCAGATCCCTCTGTCAATGCAGCCCAACATTTTATTTGCTTTTGATGCTGCTTTCCTACATTGCATGGAGGGTTTCAGGTCACTACAGACCACCAGAATAGTTTCTGCAGAAAAATGCAAGGGGTTTGGACAGTGTTTCGCTGACAAGATGTCAGCCATTAAGTCTGGAATTTTCTGAGTGGCCCAGTTTGGGTCAGTAGTGATCGTGCCTTCAGTAATGTAGATCTGCCTGTCTGGGATGAGTTTCACCCTGTTTCTCAGGATGAAGTGCTCCAAGCTGTTGTCAGTTTGTGCCCCACCAAATCTTTGCTGGATACAGGCCCATCATCACTGATTCACTGTTCTAGCAGGTTCCTGGGCCCAGTGTTCATGGAAATCTTTAATGGACCCTTAAAAGAGGGTTTCTTTCCATCAGTCTTCAAAAAGACAGTTGTCAGGCTCCTTCTAAAAAAAGAAAACTTCCTTGGACCCTCACATTCTAGTGAACTATAGGCCTGTTTCTAACCTTCCTTTTTTAGGGAAGATAATTGAGAAGGCGATGGTGAAGCAGCTGACCGATTGCTTGGAGTCTTTTTTTATCTATCAACTTCTTCAGTCAGGTGTTCAGCCCCATGGCAGCACTGAGACTGTTCTTATTAGGGTAACCCATGATCTCCTTCTTGCGTGGGATTGAGGCAATGTTCCATCTTGGTGTTCTTGGATCTCTTGTCAGTGTTTGACACAATTGATCATGGGGTGCTTTTGGATCACCTGAGGAACTACGTGGGCCTCACTGGTGCAGTTTTGCACTGGTTTGGGTCCTACATTACCAGGAGAACACAGCAGATTGTCCTGGGGAGTTTTACCATGGAGGCATCTGTGTTGTCCTGTAGATTTCCTCAAGGCTTAATCCTTGGACCCATTTTGTTTTCTGTGTACATGCTTCCATTGGGGGAGATCATTAGACAGTGCAATGTTGGGTTTCACTGGTATGCAGATGGTACTCAGCTGTACCTGTCTTGTTCTCCTGAGGATATCTCTGTGGCTTTCATGCTGAGTCAGTGTTTGAAAAAAATAAATGACTGGATGGCCTTGAACTGGTTATGTCTCAATCCAGGTAAGACAGAGGTCTTGGTGACTGAACTGGGCCCTAGGGCCTGTCTTCTGTGGATGAAGTGGGTCTCCCAGTAGTGGTTGGCAGCCCTCTCATGGCAGCTGATTTGTTGAAGAACCCAGGAGTAATTTTGAACAGCAGATTGACACTTGAACAGTAGGTGTCATCTGTGGTCAGATATGGCTTTTACTACCTGAGAATATTGCTAGGATCAAGCCACATCTAGCCCAGAACTTAGTGACAATCATCCATGCTTTCGTCACCTGCAGGTTGGACTACTGCAATGCTCTCTACCTAGGGCTATCTGGAGGTTTGATGTGATGACTGCAGTTGGTGCAGAATGCTGCAGCCCGGATGATATCGGGCTCCTCACAGAGTGACCATATCATGCCGGTTTTGCATGAGCTGCACTTGCTGTCTTTGCAGTTGCACATCACCTTCAAGATCTGCTTGCTAACATACAAGGCCCTATGCTGTTCAGGACCAGACTACTTTAAAGAGCTCCTGTTTCCCTACCACTCAGTCTACCATCTCTGCTCCAATAATGCTGGCCTTCTTGTTGTCCCTCAATCTAGGCTGAAGTCCTCGGGTGATAGAGCTTTCAAGTGGCTACTGCAATTCTGTGGAACTCGCTCTCTCTTTATATTTGTACAGCCAGCATGGTGGAGGCCTTTAAAGCCTCTTTGAAGACCTTCTTATTTAATCAGGCATTTCCTTATTAAATGCTATGTTAAGTGTTGGATAATCCTTCCTAATTAATGTTTTTATCTTAATGAATTTTATGTTTTTGTTTAGTCTATACAGTGCTCAGAGTCTGTTCAGATTGGATGCTTTATAAATAAACTTTGCCTTGCCCTTTACTAGTGATCATCACTCCCAGGTCCATCTCCTCCTATGATATAGACATCCGGACCCCTCCCAGGCTGTACTTAGTCACTTCTTGACTCCAGTGTGTATAACTTTGCATTACTTTGCATTGAAGCCAAGCTACCAAATCCCAGGCCATCTCTCTAGGTTTTCTAGAGCCTCTTTTAGATTTTGTACCCCTTCTGCTGTGTCCAAACTCCCACAGAGCTTGGTGTTAGCTGTGAATAGACAAATTGTGCCCTTAATGCCATCCCCAATATTATTTATGAAGACATTGAACAGCATCAGTCTGAGTACTGAGACCTGTGGGACCCCACTGGTGGCCTCCCTGGTACTAGGTATCTCACCCCCCCCACCACCACCACCATGCTCTCGGTCCTGCCCCTTAGCCAGTTTATAGCCCATTTGGTCAACTTCTCTGCAAGCCCAAGATCTGACAGCTTCCTGATCAACCTCTTGTGGGGGTGCAGAGTCAAATGCCTGGCTGATGTCCAGGTAAAGGATGTCTACCACTTGGCCTTAGTCCACTGTTTTAGTGAACAAGTCAAAGAAGTCAATCAGATTTGTTTGATAGAACCTCCCTTCCGTAAAGCCATTTTGCTTCTCATCCTGTAGGTCACGGTCATCCAGATACTCTACTAATCATTCCTTAAGTATGGTCTCCATGAGCTTGCACATGTTTGAGGTTGGACTGACTGGTCTGTAATTCTCTAGGTCATCCGTGGGACCACTCTTATGACAAGGCACTACATGTGCTGTTCTCCAGTCCTGCAGTACCACTCCCAACTCCATGGAATTATTGAACAGTCCAGCTGAGGGATCTGCAAGCTTCTCCAGCAGTTCTTTCATCACCCTTGGGTGTATACTGTATGGGCCTGGGGATTTATGTGCCCTCAGTGCAAGCAGCCCTGCCCTAACCCTCTCCACCTCTATCAAAACATCTGTGCCCTCCCTTCTCAACTCCTTCCCCCTAGTGGCACCAGTCTGTCTCTCTCCCTGGTGAAGATGGAACAGAAGTACTTGTTCAGTACATCTGCTTTGTTCCCATTCTCCTTCACCCACTCATAACTTTTCCTGAGCCAGACAGTCCCTTCTTTTGTGTCCCTTTTCCCGGCAATATAGCAGAACAAAGCCTTTTCCCCTTTCTTAATTCCCTCAGCTAGCTGCAGTTCTTTCTGAGCTTTATCCCGCCGGACTACCTTAACTGTTACACTAGCCATCTTCAGGAAATCCTTCCTGTCTTTCTCCCTCTGGGTCCTCCTGAATTTATTGTAGACCGTGCTTTTATCCCTTACTGCTTGGGTGACCTCAGTCCTAAACATGCTGGGTGCTTTGGCCCTCAAGTTCTTCCCTTTAAGTGTAATGCACTCTCCTGTGGTAACATTATTCCCTCCTTGATGATAGACCACCTTTAGTCCACTCTCATTTCCACTTGGATGGTTGCAAGATGACTCCATAGCAGCTTGTCCACATTTCTGAAGTCCGCCTTTATAAATCCCTGCCCATGTCCAAACAGAACCACACTGTGCAGTGGTCACACCCACTCAGGGGCTTGTCTACCTTTATATCCTGGACATGTTCCCCATTTGTCAGCATCAGATCAAGGATTGCCCACTCCCTAGTGGGTTCTGTGATGCCCTGAGTCAGGAACACACTTTGCAGTGCAAATAGGATAATCTGACTTCTGGCTCAGGTCATGGTTGATTCCCTCCAATCCACCTTAGGCAGGTTGAAGTCTCCCGCTGTTACCACCTCTCACTTCCCTGCAACAGTCAGTATTAGCAAGTTCAATTCAGTATCTCCAGCTCCTGGTTGGATGGCTGTAAAGCACACCCAATCTCACCTTCCAGCCTTTATTAGACAATAATTGAATCCACACTGCTTCCACAGTATAGCGCAGTGGTTTGAGGCTCTGAGCTGCAAATCTGGTGATATCCAGCAGACCAGACCTGGGTTTGAATCCCACAGTTTCCACTTACATATTCTGTGACCCTGAGCAAGTCACTTAACTTCCCTGTACTCCCAGGTTGTGCCTGTATAAAAGCTTTCAGCTTAGTGTGCTAATCCTGGTTAAACAACTGAGAAAAAAAAAAAAAACTCCCCTCTTCTGACTCTTCCTCATACAAGTTATGCCTTCCCTGATATAAACCGTTACAAGTCCCCCTTTTCCTACTTCTCTGTCCCTTCTGAATACTTTACACACAGGGATCAAGAGATCCCAGTCATGGTTAGGTGTGGCCCATGTCTCTGTGACTGCCCTGATACTACTGCCCTCTCTGCCGACAATGTTTACAGGTCATCCATCTTGTTTCCAAAACTTGGTGGGTTCAGGGGCACCACATTCCACCTAGAGTCTGAGCTGCCTCCTCTTCTCTCCTATCTGCTTTTCTTGATTCTCCCTGTTAGCTGTGCCCTTCCCCACCGACTGCTAACTCTTTCACTCCCTCTCCACCTACAGCCTCCAGTCCCCTATTACTGGTATGTGGGAGGTCTGCTGATCTCCTCCACCTGGAGTCTCAGGGTCTGTGGACCTGCTTGTCCCACATCAGTAGTTTAAATTAAGTTTTTGATTTATGTACCCCCCATCTTATCCCTGAGGACCCTCACCACCCACTAGTGAGATGCAGTCTGTCTAGTGCAGACAGTGTTTTGTTTGTCCAGGTCTTCCCCAGTCCTTAATAGAGTTGTATCCTTCCTCCTTTGCACCATTCCCTAAATCAGTCATTGAATTCCTCTATCCTTTTTTTCCTGATTATGCTGGATTTCAGTACTGGCAACACCTCTGAGAATGCGTGTAATCTGGCTGTCTCCCTGTAGGTCCTCCCTACTGCCCTTAATGTTTCCTGTACTATCCCCACCTTCTCCCCAGCTAGGTCGTTGGTACCTATCGGGTGTTTAACTACAAATGGTTTCCTCAGAACTCCCCTCTCCAACCAAAACATTTTGGGAACACACTCTCCACTGTCATCCCTGGAATGCAAGCCACCTTCCTACCTCAATTTAGGCCCCCTTTCCTTCCCCTATGAATACCCTCAATTATGGAGTCCCCTAGGAGTACCATCCTTCTGTCCCCTCTATTTCTGCCTCCATCCTTTCCTTCTTTGACTGCAGTATGGGCTTCTCCCCATTTAACAGTTCCTCCCTTCCCTTCACTTACTGTTACCCTACCCCCTCCCTCTCTCCGACCTCTTTCTCCTCTCTCCATTTCCTGCTTTCCCACCCACCTTGACTAGTTTGTACTGTTCTACCCCCCTCTTGTCCTACTCCCCCAGACACCATTGTCTTAACCCAACCTTTTCTTTCTCTCTCTCTCTCTCTCTCTCTCTCCCCTGTATCCCCACCTCCCATTCCCCCTCCTCACTTCCAGACAGTAGGTGAAATCTATTCCTTAAAGGCACACCTTTGAATGGCCCCACTCCTGATGCATCCCTTGCAGTCCCACCCCTTCCCCACCATTTGCCATTCCCCCGGGGAATAATGCTTGGTCATGTGATTCATTTGCACCAGTGGTAGAGTAGGATTTTTCTAATTTCCTCTGAACAAAGGAGACATACACAATGCTTTGTAGAAAATGGCCAAAGCCATGTATTTATTAATGGAATTTAAAATTACACAATTAGCATGATAAGCCGAGAGCATTGGTAAGAGTCTTGGATGGTCAACGCAAAGCTGGACCATCTCATACCCCAAAGACACCATCCGGGTGAACACATCACTCACAAAGGGTATAGCCTTGGAAGGGACAATGGCCTCCGAGGCATAAGGAATGGCTCTTGGGTCACATGACATGCAGTCATCACTGTTGGACAGTGCTACACAAACAGGCAAAGCCAACCTCCTGCCACCATCAGGAGGAACTAATGTATGACAGAAGCAAATGTCCCCATTATCTCCTTTGTGCACTCCATGGGAAACTACCCTGCCACCACAGGTTGAGCAAAGCTCATCCCCCAACGCACCTCACACTAACACATTTCTAATGCACCTTATACATTTGCTAGGAACCTGCCATAACTTGCATCTGACAAATATACACCATCCCAAGTGTATAAATCGGTTACTGCAGTGCTGATCTTATCATGCCGCAACATGATCCCATCAATAGAGTCCATACAGCTTAGACTTGCCATGGTAATCATCCTGAGGGCCTTCTCACTTACAACAGGGTTCTTACTCTTGCTGTCTGGCCACAAGTTCCCCACCCCCAGAGCAGCCCTTCCTACCTGATTGACCTCTCCCCTGTGGAATGCCCCATGCTAAATACTGTAGCTGACCTGAGAAGTTCAGGTGTTGTGGAAAACATCACAGACAAATGTTTGCCTGCTCTGAGGGTCCCTTTACAGTCGATCTAATTTGCTAGCTCATGTTTTTAAGTCTTTTGAAAGCAACATGTCAAAGCTTCTTGTCCCCAGTCGGCGTAGTGCTTGTTAGTCTTTGGCAAGCATGCCCTAGTAGGCTAGAAACTCATTCCAAATGTTGTTGAATTTTTCCTTCCACCCTACTGAGCTATAGTATTGTCATTTTGTCTATTTCCTCTGCATCCTATCTCCAAGCAGCAGACCTTTCTGAATGAAACTGCAGTGCTGATACTGAAGGTCAATAAACACATTTGCGCCAAAGCTCCATAGCTGTGACTCCAATGATTCCCATAGCACAGTTGCAGAATAAAGTGCACCTGGCCTGTCTTATGTTATTTATGCCCGCTAACACATCAGCAATGCCATTCTATTCAGGTCTGTTCTGAAAAAAACCTCTAACATTCCCCTACAAACTGTCTGCTTCAGTCTGCAGGGAAATCCTAGTATCTTAAGCTGTTAGATTGCATTTTTGCTATTTTTAGTTCCACTTGGAGTAGCTCAGTTAAATAAAGAAGTCATATAGAATATTAAGACAAAATGGCTGGCTTAAAGGTTCTAGTCTTTCGACTACACATTCATACAGTAGATGTATAGAGGTATGCTATACACATGTTTAGCCCTAGCTTTGTCCATGGTATTCATCCAGAACACAGACAGTATAGGGATTAAGATGATTAACTTCTAAAATCAACAGTGCAGTGCTTCGGGATCAAACACTGAATTAGAGTTCAAGATTCTGTTTATTCATTTTTTCATACCCCACCTGACATCCATCTGTTGAGAATCCTGCTAAGACGTCTTAGCACCCTCTATTCCTGTGATATCCATGCAGATCCTGGACACACAATCGCCAGTTCCTTGACCATTTAGGATGGTGAATTAGCACTGAATGGACGCTAGTCCCTCCACTCAGTGCCATTTCCAAGGGATGCATCGAATGATGGTGCTATTGAGTGGAGAAAAGGGGATTCTTCTCTATTGTCATGACTGAGAGGTGGCATAATTACTGCCATGATTTTCCAAGATTGTCCTCAGAACACCATGGGTAGGGCCTGCAGTTGGCACCCCTGTGATCTCCCACTAATAGGCCCTACAGATGCCTGATGCTGGAGATGCAGCCAGGACTGGGCATGATTACTTGCAGAATGCCTCCCTATCCTCATGGGCCACAAAGGGGAGCAGTAGGGCTAGGCAAAATTAGCAAATTCTGATTTCATGGAATTTTCATGAAATTCTGTGAACTGTTTGAAATTTCATGAAATTTTTGGAATTTCCCAAAATTGTTTTACTTGGTCATAACATGGCCATGCTTACAGATAGAGATCTGACATTTGGAATACATACTGGTTGGAAGAGGTTCTAAATTGATGCCCAGGTTTATGACATATGGACAACAGGCAGGGACATTATAGGGGTTCAAAATCTGGAAATGTATTATTCATGTAAACATTTCTGAAAATATTTGTATGTTTAAAACTTAGACACTTTAGGAGCAAGACAGCTGAAAATGTGCATGCATACTTTTTCTTGAAAGAGTCAAAAACTGTTAGAGAGATGGTTGGTTACATAAATTGCATGTTAGAGGAGTTAGAAATTTCACCATTTCACAATATAATTTTATTTATTGTTTTATTTATTTATTGAAATTTCAGATAACACCTTTGAGAACAAGCTCATTTCATAGGTTCCGTGTCAGACGAACAATATATATTGGAAAAGTATGAGATGGAAAACAAACAAAACAAGAAATTATACAAGATATTACATGAGTGCATAACTAGAGAAGTTCCAATACATGTGGCATTGTACAATGTATGACATGGTGCATATTTGATTAAAACCTAGAATTCAAAGGGTCATATTAGAGGGGGTTGGGGTCTTATGAAATTACCCTTTACAGGAAAATGAGAACAGACTCAGCCTAATATCTAATAATCAACAAGGTATGGGATGGCATCAGCCCAGGGGCCTCGTCAGAGGTGAGAAGAGATGGGACAAAGCATTTTAAAGTCAGCAAGGGAACTCAGGAGATATAACATGGGGGGGGGATAGGGGGAAAGCCATAGTGGGGTGAGGGGAAAGAGTGGGAGGAATCAAGAGGAAATGTGAAGGAGAATGATTAGCAACTCAGAACAGTTATTTACATGCTGAGAACAGTTATGCATAAGATCAGGATAGCATAAGGTTAGAAAAAGTGATGATCACAAGAAGGAAGGTTATTGGAAGCAGTCACAACTGGCATCAGCAACTAGCTGTTGCTTAAGTTTAACCTTGAAGGAGCCCAAGGTGGTTGCTGAAGTGATGTCAAGGTGCAGCGAGTTCATCCATAGCGGAGCACAGTAGGAAAAGGACCTTTGTCACAGAGAAGTGTGACAGTGGGGTATATTAAAAATCTGGCTAGTAGAGCTTCTGGTGCATTGATGGTTGATAGTGGGGGTAATAAGCTTTTGCACTACTGGGGTATTTTGCTTAAGCTTACTTTTTTGGACAGTAAACATGCTGGTAGATGAGTCTACATTTGAATTGCAGCCAGTTAGCCAGAGCGTACATGTCACAGATTTTGTGGTAGGAGAAAGCTCCCTGGCCTAACTGCAAGGGTCGCTGTGTTGGTGGAAGCCACTGCCAACCCTCCTTGATTGAGATGCACTGCCAAGCAACAGCTGTGTCGGCCACAGCCTGCCTCCAGACGTGACTTCCTGGGCTCACTTATAAACCTGGGTCATCAGCATGGCAGCATGATGGTCTGCTATCGGGCTATGGGCGCAGCCTCAGAGACTAATATTTAGGGTCAATGAACCTAACAAAACTGGTGATATTCCGTTCTCTAGTTCTAAATTTGCTGTGGCTTAAAATCCTGCAGTTTACATAATTACAAAGTGTAATTTTAAAATATCTAATGTTTGGAGACATATAACTCAGTCCCTTTAAAGACAGAGATTTGGAACTTGGTATACATCCATGCAAATCTTGATAAAAGCATGATACCAATATGGGGCACTTTGGACAAATATTTTTCAAATTAGGTGGCAATAAATGAAATAACAGTTTTGGTGAAATTTCAAAAAATTTCAGGGAAGAGAAATCATATTTTTGTCAGAATTTCACCAGCATGAGATACAATGTTGCCCAGACCTAGGTAACTGTACTGCAAGGAGTGTAAGTAGCTCTCCTTGGAGCCAAAAGAGCATCAATGGGCTGGCAGTATAGCCTAGTGGTTAGAGTAGTGAGCTGTGAACAAATTTGAAACATCCAGCAGACCAGCCCTGGGTTTGATTCTCACAACCTCCACTTGTATACTGTGTGACTCTGAGCAAGTCACTTAACCACCCAGTGCTCTCAGGTCACCCCTGAAAACAGGCACGTGTGCTTAGTGGGCCTTTCCCTGTTAACAAAGATTAAAATAACATTAAAAAAAAAATGGGACAGGTTCTGTAGCTGCTCAGACTACCAGTTAGGCTCACATGCTCACAACTGAACTCATTGTCCTCTGAATGGAACACAAGTGCCTTCATTACATGGCCTTTGGGGCAACCCTCTGACAGTGAGTAAATTCCATATTTCATCAGTAATACTCTCAAGAAAAATACTATAAAGTTACAATATGGGTTTATGACAAAAACAAATCTATGGTACATTTATGTAAAGAAACATAGCACTCTATTCCTACTGAGACATACAGACATAGAATTTGATGGCAGGAGACTGAAGGTCCAGCAGTTCTGTCATTTCTATACTACCTCAACCCCACTGACCTACTGTGTCTTCTTAACTTTATGCTCCCTTAACGAGCCCCTTAAACCCATGATAAACATTGAATAAATCATTTGTCAGATATTTCAGTTTTTATTGTATGTGTTTTGTATTCAGCTTTCCTATTTTCTATACAACTACTCCCATTAACATGAATACGTGCCTACTGTCCCTTCTGCTCAGAATGCTTGTCTACATGTTACATAACAGTACACAGATTGTTATGCAATAACTGAGTACTGGGTTTTTTTCCACAGGAAAAGCTGGTTCTGATTTGCCACTGTAACCTTTGGGTTATACTGGCAAACACACACCAGCTTCTTCTATGGAAAATGAAAGTGACAGCTGCCCTTCACTGAGCTGCATGAAAATCTGTCACAAGCTAGTTCTCTTGAAACTCTATTTACCTGAAAATATCAATGCTAAAATCACTGCAAACCTCCTTCTGTTGTCACTATTACCCCGGTCTGTTCTATGCTTATATTAAAGATCCCCCCCCCTTCTTCATAAAAACAAAAAGTGATCCCTGAACTCCTCTCATTAGGATATCACTATGGACACCAGTTTTTGGAGTGGAGCCTTCTTACAAGTGTTTAACAGTTTTGAACTATAAAACTCAGTTTATTATTTTCCTTTTTATATATGTTACACAGCTATATACAGTTCTAAAGGACACTGATGTTTTGACTTTCATGACATTTTCTTGTTACCATTTGCCTTCAAGCGAGTGGATCTTACAATTAAAAAAATACAGTCGTTGACAAAGAAACAGTTCCCAGCAATTACATAAGACAATGCATGGGGAGGATTGTATCATTTGAATTTTATGCACACCCTTGGTGTGGGATTCTTTGATAAGCCCCTTGGGATTTACCCTTGAAGTTAATGTAATATTTCACACCTCAAGTTTGCATAGAATTTGAGTTATATACTCCTCCTCATGCATTATTCTGTACATGTATATAATAACCAGTTGACGTAGAGATACAGTACATAGGATGCCACAGTCAGCAGATATGATTTCAGGATTATACAAGCCACTTATTCTTTTATTTATTTCATTTTTAAATGTTGTCTAGGAGGGAACATGGTTAACTGTGAATAACTCATTTGCAGGTATTTCCAACGGATGGGCACATGTGATTATCAGAACAAAATACTGAAGCACAGTAATTTAACAGTTAAAACTATGTCCCGCACAATAAGTAAAATAGGACAGTGTGTGCAAATAAGTACACATACAAAATGCATATACACAATAAGCAAATCAAATAGTTATTGAGAAAATTAAAAAATAAGAGTTGTCAGTGAACTAGGGTTGGCAGCAGAGAGGGGAAGGTTTACTTAGTTTACCAACAGGAATCTTCAGGAGAACACAGCTCTTACAGGCACTGCAGATTTGTAAGGCTAAAAGGGAGTTTGGTTGTTAACATAAAAATGGAACAACCAGGGTAAAATAACATAAAGGGAACATACAGTACCAGCACTACAGATCACACCTCACTAAGGGTACATTGGTTTTGTCAAATCAGTTTATTGACAGCTACTTTTCATGAAGTTAGACTTACTCCTTGAACTTTTAATTAAATTCTGAGTTTGCGTGATCACATTCCAATTGTCCTCCATGGATCATAGATGGTCATGGTTGGGATACAAACCAGCAAAATTGTCATTAACGGTGTTCTAAATAGCACCCTAATTGTACCATATCGGAACACAAATTTAAAAGATACAAACATATTAAGTTGCCAGTAGAAGAAGGTAACATGGTCTAACAAGTCTGCTCTTTACAGAGTCCATGTACTTGCATAACCTAATGCCCCGCTTGCCTTCTTACCCTCCTCTTGATCCTGTCCCACCTTGTTTGAAGCCCACAGTCATCTTTTGATTGATGACCTCATCTTCATGCAGTTTATTCTGCCCTGCCATGACCCTCTACTTGAAGAAATTTCTTTTGATAGTTTTGCTGAACTGTCCACCTGCCAGTTTGCAGTTGTAACCCATGGTATGCTTATTTTCTCTTTGACTAAAGAGGTCCCCTATTCCTCAGCCTTCCTTCATACAGAAGATTGTGCTGACCCAGTACCATCTTTGTAATCATTCTCTACTCTGATTCCAGATGTCTTATGTCCTTCCTTACGTTTCGGTGCCAGTATTTCACACAGTACTCCAGGTGGTGACATACTGTAGATCTGTGCAGTGGCATGATCACCTCCTTCCTTCTGCTAGTGAAACACCTCAATATGTACCCCAACATTGGGAGGCAGTATAGCGTAGTGGTCTAAGGCTCTGAGCTGCAAATCTGGTGACATCCAGCAGACCAGACCTGGGTTTGAATCCCACAGCTTCCACTTGCATACTGTGTGACCTTGAGCAAGTCACTTAACCTCCTTGTGCTCCCAGGTCGCTCCTGTAAAAAAGCTATCAGCTTAGTGTGCTATACCTAGTTAAACAATTAAATAAAATAAATAAAAAAAAAATCCTCTTGCTCCTTCAGAAATTAATCACCTAATAATCACCTGGTCTGTCATGATTTTTACAGCAACATAGCTGTATTTACATGTCATAGCTTGGTTTAAAGGTATCTATGAATCATAAGACTGAAAAAGTAATGGAAAATTTTAAACTTCATTTCCACCTTTTGTCCAAAATCCTGATATCTTTAATTCATTAAGGTTGGTAGCCACAGTGTACAGTGAAGAATACTGGGACAAGAATAGTTTGTGGTTAATTATAATTAGAACTACACCACCAATGACCTAAGAATCTTACCAAAGTGTAAGATAAGTTGGCCATGTCAAATTCAGTTGAACTTGAATTCAGGACCTCTGGCTTTAGTTTGGCTTTGATAGACACTTTGGGTCTTTTGGTATGGGATCTCATTATGAAGGCTGGAAAACCTCATTATCTACAACAGGACATTTTATAAATGCAATAAATCACTCCAGGGTGTGCATTAAAGGATTAGCAATGCGCTTTCTATAGGTGTAAGCTGATTCAGCCTTTGACCTCACACCTTACTGTGCCCCCAGGGCATGCATCAATAGTTCTTTAATGTATACCCCTTTGTGGCTTATTGCTTACTTAATACTTTGATTGAGACACCACAGACCCTTGCTATGAAGGTCTAGTGGGTTACTGGCCCCAGACTTTTTTTTGCAATAACAAAATTCAGTTTTGTGGGCTGGCAGAATGACAGGAACCAGCATCATTTTTTTTTTTCTCTTTTTTTTGGTTTACAAAAAGCGTGTACCAGCAGACAACTATAGATTTTCATTTAAAAAATAAATATTTGTTTAGAACCAAACATATTATGGAGGAGAAGTGAGCAGTAGGAAGGCAGGGGAGGTACTAACTGTGGGCAAGTTAACATGCCATAATCCAAAGGGTACATTTCAGTCATACATTTATCTTTTCTGATGAAAAATATCATGTGTGTTATATTCTGCAAATGTCTGGATTCAAATGTAATAATTACTCTGAACTAGAAAGTTGACATTGTGTTTAATTTAGCATTCATCACATATAGTACATACTTTAATGAAACCCTTCCCCTGCACTGCATAGAAGACCCAATTTATAGCATGTCTTCTGTATGATGGGCTGTTCTGATCATTATCCTCAGCAGCTAACAAATGACATTTCCACCAGGAAAGAATGTTGAAAACTGTCTTTTCCTTTGTACATACTGTAGTTTGCTTGGGCAACTGGGGAGGGGGACATTTTAACAATCAGAAATTCATTTGCATTTAAATGGTACCCATATGTTTTACTCAAGATGTATGAACAGATTGGTTTTCTGGGTTGAATGCTGTCATGGGTGTTAATCAAATGAAGGCAAAATGTTTTAACAGAGACTGACAGTTGGAAAACTTGTAGGATTTTTCATTTTATTTTCAGTTTACTAATGCACTGAGTGAAATGTTTGTTTTAAATGGTGTCATTTAGCAAATTGCAGACATATATTTAAATATAGAAATACCACAATAGAACCACATAAATAAAAAAAAAAATAAGTGATAAATCCTCACACACATTACAAGCAGCATGATAATTTAATTGGTAATGAACTGATAGACCATTACAAAACAGGTTTAATTGATGCAAACCTTGAATTTAAGGCCTGCAAAAAGGCTGGAAGTAGTCCTACAAACATGGACAAAAATAACTAAATGATATATAAGACTAGGATGAGATCAGTTTTGGGGCAGCTCAAGTGCCACTGAAGTCCAAAGGTGATGCACCTGAACTTGTTCTGAAATTCTAGTTGATTGTTAAGATGGAACAAGATCCAAAACACTTTTTACATAAAATAAAAGTTTGTATAAAGAGTGCCTATCATTTAAAGAGAGTCAAACAAGTTTCCTATAAAGAACACAATCGTGGATACTACATGCAGAGTTTTTATTTTTTTTTTTTTATTTTATTTTATTTGAAGATGTTATAAACCTTTGAGCGCAAGTTCTCATTTTTGAAGGTTCCATGTCAAAATAGGGGGCAAACAAATACAAGGAGCTCAATGTCAAGTTGTTATACATGATGCTGAAAGGTGACAGGATAAGAATCCTGGACTTCAGGAGGTTGGACTTTAAGGAAAGGGGAGACTGTCTCAGAAATTGCCTTGAAGGAGGGGGTTGCCAGGTAGAAGCAACAAATGTTTGCAAGAAGGAGGTAAGCAAAAGCAAATGGAAAATGAAAGTGTTATGGTTCTGCAAAAAAATGGCAAGGGTGGTGAAAGAAGAAAGGGTGGCATTCAAGAAGTATAATGAAATGCATAGGGAGGGGTACAGGGAGGAATAGCACACAAGGCAAAATGAAGCAGGCAAGGTGATTAGGGAGCAAAGTCACAGACAGAGGAAAGAACTGTGAGGGGGTGGTTAAAGGGGATAATATTTTTTCAGATAAGTGAGAAGAGTAAAGCAAGAGGGATAGAGAGGATCAATAGGGCAGAAGAGGAGAGATGCTAATGTCTTGAACGGGTACTTCTGCTCAGTTTTCACAATAAAGGAATGAGGGGACATAAATTCAGGCAGTAGAAGACATAGTGGTGGGAGGAGATGGACACTGTCCATTTTCCAAGCAAACAGTCCTGAATGGACTCACAGCCCTGAAGGAGGATAAAGCTGTGGCACAGAATTTGATGCACCACAAGGTAGGGAAAGAACTCAGGGAGGTGCTAACTGCCCTATTGACAGCCTTGTTCAATAGCTCACTGGAAAAAGGTGTCATTCCAGAGGACTGGAAAATGACTGATGTAGTCCCTCTATGTAAGACTGGCAGCAGGGAGGAGGCTAACAATTATAGACTAGTCAGTCTAACTTCAGTGGTGGGAAATTAATGTAAACAATTCTAAAAGAACAACTGGTTTAGCATCTTCAATCCAGTGGGCTGCAGCACTCCAAACAGCATGAAGTCATTGGTGGAAGGTCATACAAAGCAAATGTAATAGATTTCTTTGATTGGGTAACCAGGGAAATAGATTAGGTAAGGTTCAATAAGGCCTTCGACACTGTGCCACATAGGATGTTCATTAACACGTTGACCAGCCTTGGAGTACGGTCCAAACTTTTAGATTTGGTTAGGAAATGGTTAATGGATATGAGACAGAGGGTGGTAGTTAATAGTACTCACTCTAAGTATGGAATAGTGACCAGTGGGTACCACAGGATTGGGTACTGGGACTGGTCCTCTTCAGTGCCTTCACAGAGGATATAGAAGAAGAACTGGATGGGAAGATACATCTTATTGCAAACAACACCAAAATCTGCAATAGGGTAGGCACTCAGGAGGAAGTGAACAAAATATATAGGGATGTATAGGGAATGTATAGGGGTCTTGGAAAAACTGAGGAGTGGTCAAAGATCTGGCAGTTGCCCTTCAATACAAAAAAAGTGCAAAATTATAGTATAAGATGGGAGGGAGGAATTAACATTCACTAGACAGGAAAGGAACCTTGTGGTCACTGCATCACAGGACCTCAACATGGCAGCACAATGTGACAAAGACATGGGCAAGGCTAGTGGGATGCTGGGGTGTAGAGTGAGGGGTATCGCCAGCAAGAGAACAGAGGTGGTACTGCCACTGTATCACTCTCTGGTATGCCCCTGCCGGGAGTACTGTATCCAGTTTTGGAAACTGCACCTCTGAACGGACATACAGAGGCTGGAGGCTGCCCAGAGGAGGGAAAAATTAAATGGTGCAGGGCTTTTTAATATGAAGCCTTATGAGGAGAGATGGAGGGATTTAAATATATTCACCCTGGAAGACTGGAAGAGAGGTGAGAGAGGGATTACCTGATTGAGACCAAGAAGTACCTCAGAGGGGTGAACAGGGTATAGATATGGAGTCTCTTTCAAAGGAGGATGAGCATCAGGACCAGGAGACATTCATTTATTTATTTAAAAGTTTTACCAGGAAGGCATGCTGAGCAGACTACGGCTCGATTCCAGATATGTCCTGGGGTGTGTGGGGGATGGGAGGATGCATACAAAATTCAAAGTACTGACATTTCCCCAAATAAGTACAAACAGTTAACTACATATATATATATATATATATCTATATATATATATATATATATATATATATATATAGCTATGTACAACATAAATACAGAATGCAACACAGCAAGCAACCAGAACAATCTAGATAATTCACGGCAGCAAAAATATTATGCGGTGCAAATGAATACTATCACCAGAATCGGAGATAGTTATCAGGAGTACCCATAGTAGAAGCCAGTTGGAGGGCTAGTACCTGAACTAGTGTGAGTTTGGCCGCATGGGCAATTGGCTGAGAAGTGTCCTTTGAGGAGTGAGTTAATTTGCCTAGAGGATGAAGCGTGTCGAATGTCTGTAGGCAGAGAGTTCCATTTTTTGGGCATGCAAGCTCTGAAAGCCAACTGGCCAGCAGAGGTCGACATGTTAGGGACTAACAGGAACCAGGAGTCAAAATTCCTGAGCGAGTATGCTGGGGGTGTTTGGGCAGTTAGGATATCAGTGAGGTAGGAGGGGAGTGATTGAGATGCAACGATTGCAGAGGTGGTGAAGTTCTGGAGATATGTAAGGAAATATTTCTTAACTGAAAGGGTGGTAGATGCCTGGAAAGCCTGTCAACAGAAGTGGTGAAGGCTACAGTGGTACAGGGATTCAGGCATGCATGGGATAAACATAGGGATAAATTAGAAAGAAGCAGGGGAGGATCAATGATGACCAGCTACAGTAGAGTTTGCTGAGGTAGAATAAGGAGGGGCACTTGCACAGGCTGGATGGGTCAAGCGGTCCTTTTCTGCTGACAAATTCTGTTTCTATATGTCTATGAAATGATTTCTAATTGGCAGCTGTTCATAATATTGCTATTCTTAGAAATAATATCCATGTCCCTTAATGATTCATTTGCAACTGTACTTTCATAAAAGTGTTGTGCAAAACTATATTTTGCATACAATAGTTTTGTTTTTCTATAGGTAGCATGCTTTTACAGTTCCCTTCATGTAACCAGTTATCTGGAGTTTTCACAGTATCATGGTTTGTATACAAAACTCTGATCATTGCTATTTTAGGTCAGCAGGTCATTCTTAGCATTCTGTACAGAAGCCATGACACTGAAAAAATTCCAAATGTTTGGTTCCTTGAGGAGAACCGAGTAGAATGTTGTCCATAAAAAGAAAACAATTGAAATTGAAAACACAGTTTTTCACATCAGTGTTTATTCATGTACCGTTAAATATGTATCATAGAGGTATGAATTTCATTTCTGTATATAGGAACATTATAAAATGCTGCCAATTAGCAAACCTTTCTTGACCTCTTTAACATTAATGAAAGAACTCGAGAAGCATATCAATAAAACAAGATCAGCTGCATTAAAATAGCAACTGTTTGTGCCTGAATTATAATTTACCTGATATTGGGAGAAAGAAGAGTATGAATACTGCTTATATAAAACACATCCTTGGCCAGTATTTATTCAGACAGGTTTTAATGTGTACATCTCCAAAACCTGTTTGATCCTTCCAGAAACCAAGATACTTGCATTAAGCAACATTTTCCAGCACACTGCCATGAAAGAAGGCAATAAGCAACGCAGAAGGGGAAGCTTGTGTTAACTTGTAGGAGGGAACCAAACAGCAAAGTCTTAGTTTTGGAGGAATTTAAAACCAATTTAGAGTGACTTAAGTAGGACTGTAAACTGTTGAAACCATTATAAAGACTGACATGCACAAAGTCAAATGATAAAGTCAAGGTATACATAAAGTGCCATTAAAGTTGAAAACTAACATTAAGAGATTTACATAAACTGATCAAATGACTGGATAGATGACTAGATAACTACTGTAAAATGGTGAGTCCCAAGTTCAAAGTAGCCAGACTTTCCAGAAGCAGGGCATGATAACCATGTCAAAGGCACTGAAAAGATCAACAAAAATCATTCCTGTAAATTTCTTTTGATCTGAGGCTATGTTAATACAATCCAAGACACGTGACATGGCTGTCATAGTTCTATGCTCAGAGAGAGGCCATGTTGAAATTGATCAATCAGGTGGCCATTATACAAATCAGTAGCCAATTGCTTGAAAGCAAGTCACTCACAAATTGTGGAAATAAAGGATTGTAAAGAAATGTGATGGTAACTGTTGAGCTAGTTAGTAAGTCCACCTTTACTCATAGTGACCACCTTAGTGATTTTCCATGTAATAAAAATACACCCTTCCTGTAATGATCAATTAAATAATTTGGTCTGAAGTTCATAAATTTGAAAAAAGAAATGCTTGATGAGTTCTAGTTTGATACCACTAAGGCCACAGGCCTTGGAGGAATCCAAAATCAGTAACAACCTTAGGATCTCTCTGGCCTGTATTGTGATAAATTAAAATTTATTAGCTATAAATAGGGCAGCAGAACTCTTTCCTTCCTTAGTCAGGGAATTTAAATCCCCAGCACCTGAAAGCAGGAGAAATGAAGATCCAAGAAGAACACTAAACTAAATAAACTATGAATTAAAGGAGTTGGCAAGAAATAATAAGGTACAATAAGATCATCATATTTTCAGTGAAATACAGAAAGGATTGTAAGATTGCCCACTTAAAATTTTAAAAGTGACCAACATTTTTTAGGCCGTTTACAGAATCAGAAATTGCAGCAATGCCAGCCTGGTGGCACTGAGGGTTGAGGTGCTGGATGCCTTACCTCGCGCCACACCAGCGACCCGTGTTCAGGAGCAAGCTCGGGCTGCTGGGGGTCGACTGGGAAGGAAGCGGATAGATCGTCCTATGGACTGCTCTCCTCTCCCTGGGTGGGTCAGGGTACAGTGTCCAGCATAAGTCTGACACCTAGTGGAGGCTGGGTGTCAGCACGTCTGGCCTGGTAGAATGGGGTGGTAAGCGGGGCAGTTGGCAGGCGCACTGCACGTGGACGCATGCGCAGGCAGACCTTGTCGGCATTGCACACCCTGCCTCCAGCAGAACATGGAAAAGGGGAGTGCCCAGCTGTTGTGGCTTGGTGGCCATCTGCAATGTCCTGTGCTGTTGTGCGGTGGGGGAGTTGAACGATCCCCTCCGCCCCTGCTACAGGGGGTAAGCCATGGGGTAATCAGTGGTTGCCCTCAGTTGGGGACGGCGCAGGTTGGACAGCAGCCAGATCACAAGGGATGCAAGTATGATGAGGCCAGCTGGGACCCCCATGGGAGAAAAAACATAAAACATAAAAAAAAAAAAAAACAGAAATTGCAGCAACAAAATAAATATGTTTGATGTCATGAACTGCTGAACAGTATTTATTACCAGCAGTTCAGTATAGATGCCAATCTGAAGGCAAGTTTGAATCATGGAAAGTTTGCCAAGCCTTCTCTTTACAATTATCAGCAGCAAGTGAAGAAGAAGAAACAGAAAAACAAGAGGCACAGTTGTGTTTTATTTTTTAACCTTAAATGGGAGGTGTGAATTGAACACAAAGAATAATTCAGTTGCAAGTACCTATTTGTTAACAAACCTTGTGCCTGCTTTAGCTAGCTTATCTGTTAATTCTGACTCACTGCACTTGTCATGAATAGTACCCAATGTTCTGTAGAACCAACTCTGTCTGAGTACTTATCTGTATCCTTATCGATAACTATCGACCTTATGTTTATCCATTGTCTGCTCTTTATTTTGTCATTTTCTTATCCACTGTTTGTTTTTATCATGTGTATATATTCCTGCAATGTATATTATATAGGTTGCTCCTGAAAAAGGGACAGCTTGTTTCAATGAGCCTACCCAGTTACCAAAATCCAATAACTAAAAATAAATAAAAAAAAATTATCCCACACTGAATCAAGGTTGTGGTTTTAAACAAATCTTTCCTAGTTAATTAAAATGAAATAATCATAAAATTTAAAATAAACAAAGCTCTTAAATTATCTAAATCTAACACATGCTGGGAATCTGTGATAACCGATCTTATTTAGTTACCAATTTTCAAATGAATAAATACATAAATTACCTTTGATATTAAAAAACACAGAGCGGTGATCACAAAATAAAACAGGAACAATCTACATAATATTTAAGTGAAAGTGTTTATATTGACAATAATGTAAGTAGTCTAAGAACTCACAGTAGTGCCATTAATGCCTGTGAATGCTTATAATCATAACTTACAGTACGTAATTTTTTGTTTTTGTTTTAATGTTTGTTATTGTCTCTTTGTATTCCTGTTTATATAAAATGACCATTGTTGATTATGAAAACAGGCAATTTTGTCCATAGGCTCTCATTTAAATAAATTAAATGAAATGAAAAATCAATAAAATTTGAAGAAGCTGGATCTTTGGAATTGATACAAACTGGATAGAAAATGAACTGGTCAAATCTAAGATCAAGGGCTAGAGATTTGATTTGTCAGAAAGGCAACCAGTTCATATTGAAATCGTTAATCCAAAGTACATCATATGATGTAATAAAGGGGCTTATATTGGGGACAATCCCAATCTGGTATGAGGATTAACTATGGGAGGAGGATAGTAACATATAATTAACAGAGATTTTCAATTTGAATGTCTACATTTAATAGCCAAGTTTTCACAACAATTAGGGGGCACATCTAAGGTCATAGAGAATGTGGAAAATTTTACCTTAAAATAAATAGTGATACCAGCCTATTCCATGCTAACTCCTATCCTGCTGGAACACATTATTACAAGGAAGAAACAAAGCAGCATTAGGTTATATTCACATATGTAGGTATCTGATACCAAGAGAAAATCAGGAGTCTTGGTGATACTGCATTCTCTGATTTGATCAATTTTAAAGTGCAACCTTCTACCATTAGCATGTACAAAAGATAGCACAGCTGGATTAGGAAAGGTCAAATGTTAACACTCTAGGTTAGGATTAATTCCTCCACATTTCAAGAACCAAATAATTAATCCCACATTTAAAAATGTTTATCTACAAGCCAACTGGAGAAATGGGGTAAAGCGGAAAAAAAGGTGACCACCTAAATGACATTCATGTTAAATAGTAGTTAGAAAAATCCAAAAATTGACATAGGGTATGTTTCACTAAAACCCTCAACAGTGGAGGATGATAATGAGAATCACAGATAATTTTTGAATCAACTGGAGACTTACTGACAGGTAGAAAAATGAAAGGGGGGGGGGTTAAACTTCTCCTAATTATGTTATAGTTATTGTAGCAGTAGGATGACCATAGACCATCAAATGCACCTTTATTATTTGGGGAAGCAACCAAAACATACAAGTATACAGACAACAGGGAAAGACAAATGATTTGAAAAAAAAAAAATAAGATTATGGTAGGAATAGACTATTAAAACGACAAGCTAATCAGAAATAACAACATGGCTAATTACTCAGCAGACAATACTAAACAGATGGAGAGAATAGATGGAGACCAGAGGGAGAGAATGAAATCTCTACACACTGGAGGTTAGAGGAGATAGAGGTGACATGATAGAGACTTTTAAGTATATGAAGGGAAAAAATAAAGTGAATGATGGTAGTTTATTCAAAAGGAAAGCAGGAGTTAAAACAAGGGGCCATAATTTAAGATTGGAAGGGGGAAAATTTAAGAGCAATGTAAGGAGATGTTATTTCACTGAGAGGGTAGTGGAATCCTGGAACAGACTGCCTAATGAGGTGGTATGTGCAGAAACAGTGGATAAATTCAAGAAGGCATGGGGCAGACACAAGGGGTTGTCTAGTGGGCAGAGGAAAATATCCCTGTGAAGTGGAGACAAGTGGAGGGGGGTAGGAAATGGGCAGACTAGATGGATCAGGATGGTCCTTTTCTGCTAACACATTACTATGATACTATGATTAATATGAAAATTAATACAGGCATGGTAGCAGGCAGTTACAAGTTAAATCAAAAGTAATATAGTAAAAACTACTATAAATGGTTCCCCCATGCCAGTTTGACATTAAAAACCGTGATGGCAGTACAGCGACAACAACCCCTATACAGCCAGCCAAAACAACTGAACACCACAACAACCACCGATAGCAGAAGAATTGTCATGTACACATGCAGAGGGCTCTGCCCACTGCACCGCACATAAATTAATACAACATACTCCATGGCACACATCCCATGAAGTAAAAACGAAACACCAGATCCAGTAGCTTCTTTCCCTGGGCACTGTCTATGAACTCCAGTGGCATTACAAGAACCCAGTCAACACGCCACCCATTGGCAGCACAAACACCATGCTCACAGTACTCCACTACTCTACCTACCACAGGCAACACACCTGTCAACCCTAATAACTGACCATAACGATCGATGTACAACACCTGTTGGTGACTGAAACACCTAACTGACACTACAGTCGCTGCACTTGAGTCACCGTAACAGCATCACTGTAGCACTGGCATACCATTATAAATACATTAACAACCCCTTGTCCCCAGAACCCACCAAAATAAAGATACTGACAAGGTTGTATGTGGTTGCTCAGTTCGGCAATGATTTTACTAAAATTATATTCAAGTTCACACATCATTTCCATCCTGGTACATTTTCCACTTTCATTTATAAGTTTTCCACATCCCATTCTTATACATTATTATATACATTATATACATTATTTACATCCATCCAACATTATTATTCAATTCCTTCATTCTATCACCTTCTTCTTTCCTTCTGCCTCCCAGACGTACATCATGGGGAGCCCAGTCTCCTTCTCTTTTGATGTCAAGGGGTTCGTGCTTACAATACTGCGGCTCTGCTTCCTTTGCTTATCCTACCTTTCTGTGTTATTGATTCCCCTCCCTGCTTTCTTGCCTGTCCTCCTCCCTTTCCATTAGCCCAACTCCAGCTTTTGATGGATGGTGGCTTCCCTTTCTCCTCCCCCGCCTCTACATTTCTCCTTGCTGCCATGGCTGCCTCACCCATTTCTCAATGGCGTTTGCCATTTCCTGATTGAACAAAGCCAGCCCCAACTCCAAGAGATGTACCCCATCCCCCCGAAAGTTCTCATCGACCTTCTTCCGAATGTTATGGCGAATAACCATTCCCCCTTCGGCCTCAAACAACCTGCCCACATGGGCATTCATGCACCTTCATGCCCTGTCTATACCTTTGTGACACTCTTCATGGCACCATACCCTTCGAGGCGTGATCTCGGACCATGCCAACATGACCCCTGGCCACCATTTCTTTATGATTAGGACATCCTGTTGTATTTAATAAAATATGTCCAACCAAGGTCTTGTCCCCAGATCGTTGCCTCCTAGGTGTATCACCAGGAGATCCAGCCACCCATGATCCTTACCAACCTCTCTGAGTACTGGTAACAGCTGGGCCCACTTCATCCCCAAACGGCCTTTCCATATCAACCCTATTGCATTGCTGTCCAAATACAGCTGCTTGCCCCCTTGTCTCCTGGCCTCCCATTTTTCCACCCAATGGATAAAGGAATGCCCGCAGATCCACACCTTGATCTTCCTGGGTCTCTCTGCATAAGAAAAGCACACCTTGTTAGATATTGCTCATTGCCCTTCCCCCCCCCTTCCCCTCCCCTCTCCCCTCCACCTGCTAAAGAGAACAAAATAAAGATATCGTTATTGTTGTATATTCCGTACATATTTTTTATAACAATCAGATTTCCACCTTCCCCTCAACTGAATCACTTCTACTTTGCCCCCTGTTGCATCCATCTCTGAGGCCGCCCCAGTCCTGAAAGAGTGAGAATACCCCTCCACTGCTTCCCTTAGAAACCTGAGTCCTTTAATCAGTACTGCCATCACCTGGTATCTGGTAACTGGCCTGCCGTCCCCATGTATGAACAGTAATGGACTCCCCCCTGCTGGGCATCCTGCCACCTACACATGCAGGGCCCTCACAGGGCAAATGTTTGCATTGTGGTGCTTTCTTAACCAGACTCTGATGCCCTGACCCCTCTGGTCTGTCTTTGATCTCCTTAGATGCACTGCCACTCCCTCTCCTGTCTATTCTATATCTCCCCACTGTAAGCCCCCACCTTCCTCCTTCTTGCCGTGTCCCACTACTTTGCTCAACCTAAAAGCCTGTCCATACATGGTGGCATACAGGGCTTGGAAGAGCATGGCTTCACTTTGTGAACTGCAGATGTGCTGTAAGGCCCCTAGCAGTTGCTCTAACGGTCCCTCACTTATCGGTTTCCTGCCATCCTGCCTCTTGTCTACCCCTCGTCCCCAGCCCTGCATCATTCTGCAGATCAGGTTACTCTTCGTGGGACGTTCCCACCCTCTCAAGGTGCATATCTGCTCTATCACTGCCAAATGCACTGCCATCATTGCCTGAGCCATGTCCTGCCACCATCCATTCACAATGAATTTGGCTACCTATTCCCACTTTACTACCCCACTTACCTGTCCACCATACTGTTCCTGAAACTTTTGGAATGTCCTCCAAAAGGTTTCATAAGCTCTAAGAGTTCTGCGCTCCCAGGAGTTGTGGAACAATAATTCAGCTCCACCAATCCAATCATCCATATGTACGTCGGGACTGCAGTCCACCAAACCTCTGCTCTGGGTGGGACGGTCCTGAATTTGTCCATCTGCAATCAGGGGAGGCAATCAGCTATCATGTTGTCAACACCATCAATGTGTTTAGCCCTGAATGACATACTCAAAGCCAAACCTAAACACACCATCCTCCTCAGCACCCTCATGACCCTGTATGACTTTGTCCATTTTCTGTTTAACACCTCTACCACCGCCTGGTTATCACTCCAAAAGGTAACCTGCCTATTCTTGAGTTCCTTTCCCCAAACTATCGTCACCACCCATAAGGGTAACAGCTCCAAGAAAGTGAAGTCCCTCATCACCTTTCCCTGCACCCACTCTTCAGACCACAGCTCTGTGAACCACTTTCCTTGAAAATAACCCCTCATGCCAGTCCCTCCTGCTGCATTGGTGTATAACTGTAAATCCGTATTGTACAACTATTCTGCCTGCCAGAATGTCTGTCCATTGTAGGCTCATAGGAACTGTTCCCATACCTCTGTATCCTCCCTAACCCCTTTGTTAAGGTCCACCCAGTGATGCTGCTGCTTCGCCCCTCTTGTTGCCAAGGCCAGGCGCCACATAAACGCGTGCCCTGGTGAAATGGCCCTACAGGTGAAATTGAGGTGTCTTAGCAGCTGCTGGGCTTGCTGAAGTCACACCCTCCTCCAGGCCCCCACCATTCTCAATAAATCCTGCAGCCTCTGCACCTTCTGTTCAGGTATTCTGTATAATTCCTGTACCATGTCCAACTCTAAACCTAGAAACTCTATCACCTGACTGGGCACTTCCGTATTGTCCTCCACTAGGGGAACCCCATTTCATGGCATAACTTTTTTAAATCCTGCAGCATGGCTGCCATCTCTCCTTCCCATTTCCCGAAGAATAGAAAATCATCCAGGTAGTGTACTACCGCCTGATACCCATATCGCACTTGGAAAACCCACTGCAACCAGGTGCTAAGCATCTCAAATGTGGCACACTCTATTGAGCATCCCATGGGCATGGCTTTGTCAAAATAATACCCACCATCTACCTGAAAACCTAGCAGGTCTCAGTCCTCTGGCCTGACCAGCAATAAATGAAAGGCTGACTCTATGTCGGTCTTGGCCAACCAAGCCCTGTGTTTGGTTTTAATTAGCCGAACCGCCCCCTCCAAGGTGGTGTATGTAACACTGCTGTCGTCTTCACCTATGGCATCATTAACTGAGTCTCCTTTTGGGGAGGATAGGTAATGTATCACCCTGTATTCTCCCTGTTACTTTTTTGGCACTAGCCCAGAGGGGATACCCACAGATCTGGTAATGGGGGGACCTCAAACGGTCCTTCTACTCTCTCTCTGCTGCTACCTCCTTCCGTATATTTTGTGCCAGCATCACCTCCTTTCCTTGTGTAGATTTGAGGTTCTTCGCCCTCATCCTTTTCCTATCCCCTTGAAAATGTAAGTTAAAACCTGTTCAAAAACCTACCTGTAATGTCCTGGCTGCCCCCCTGTTAGGGTAGTCCCTCAACCACTCCTCCATTGCTTCCACCTTGATGGGTGTCCAGGCCAGCCGAAAAACACCCCCAACTGGGCTCCTAGTTGTCCTGTTGTCATGTTTGGTAAAGCTGCCCCCTCCTTCCTCTTGTTGCCCTTCCTCTGTTCCCCCTCCCCCACTGTTGGCCCCTGAAAGACCCTTGGGAATTCCGAAAGGGCTGCTGATACACCTGTTCTTGTCCCCCTGTGCCTTTGTCCCAGCTATATCTGCATTTGCTCGATGGGTGATACCCCTCACATTTTGAGCATACATGTCTGAAACGGCAGTTAGATCATGAGCAAAATGCCTGATTGTTGCCCCAGCAGGCCTTTAGCACTGGCCCCCCTCTATTCTCTCCCTCTGCCTCCTTGTAGGTGGGTCCCATATAGATTTCCAACCACAGGTCTATCTTTCTGGTGTCCCATTTGACGTCCCCAAAATTAGCCATTCTCTTCCTAAATTTCTCATCATATTTTAGCCAACTATGGCCCCCTTTTTTGTATGCGTTCTTAATGATGAGGGAATAAGTCAATAGTGGGGTCACCAATTCCGGCCGTTTTTCAATGGCAATGGCCGTGAAGTATGTAAACCCCATGGACCAGTTGTCCCAGGTTTTTCCCTTCCAAGACTTGTCCTCTTCCCCTTTTCCTAGCAGTACTACCATGGCTACCATGTCCTTCTTTTCAAAACTATCCTTTTCCTCATATTTATCCATATTGTCCAGATTTGCCAATGCAAAGATGTCAACATATTCCCCTTTCCAGATTTTTTTTTTTATGGCTACAGGCACATGGTCTGCTAATCTGACCCCCGGTGACCCAATCTCCCTTCCTATGAGGGGTACTTTACTTGTTCCTCCCACCCCCTGTTCCTGCCCCATTCCCTTTTATGTCACTAAGCACTTTTTCCAGTTGCCCCACCCCATTCTCCCCCATACTTTTTAACATTTGTTCTACATATTCCTTAACACTGCTCTCTATTTTCACCACCTGGTTGCCTGATGCATTGGTCTGCGGGCTGCTGGGCCCCAGCTGGGGCACTCTCGCTGGGCTGGGTACAGGTACCGGACCCAATGGAGGCGGGATCACTTCCATCAAAGGGAGCGGGAACACAGGAGTGGGTGGTTCCAGCGCCATTGGCGGGCCAGGGATGGGCTCTGGGGATGGCTCTGGGATTGGGTTACTGGGAGCTGGACCTCAAGGGGCCGCTGGGTTAGGAATCGGGGTCACTGGCCTGGGTTCAGTTGCCCTAGGCCTCTTTGGCATGCTCTTGTCCTTTTCCAGCCCTTTCCCCTGCCTCTCTTTTTTTCATGCCTTGATCCACCCCATCTGGTTCTGCCACCTCAAACAATAGAAACATAGAAACATAGAATTTGACGGCAGATAAGGACCGCTTGGCCCACCCAGTCTGCCCATTTCCCTACCTACTGGATAAGCTGCAGATCCTAGTTAACCAGCAGCCTACTTCTTCCTACCCCCAACCCCTAGAATTGCCTTATGACTGTCCCATACATGCTTGGATTCCACCACTGTTTTTGACTCCACAACCTCCTCCGGAAGGCCGTTCCATGCATCCACAACCTCTGTGAAAAAATACTTCCTTAAATTACCTCTGAGCTGCCCCTCTATCTTCAAATTGTGCGCTCTTGTTCTTGCACACCTCTTTTTTTGAAAGATGCTACCCTCTTGGACTTTGTTGATTCCCTTGAGGTACTTGAATGTTTCTATCATGTCCCCCCTCTTCCTCCTTTCCTAGAGGCTATACATATTCGGCTCCTTAAGTCTCTCTTCATATGTCTTCCGGTGCAGAACCTGCACCATTTTAGTTGCCCTCCTCTGGACAGCTTCCATCCTGTCTATGTCTTTGCGGAGATTGGGTCTCCAGAACTGCACACGGTACTCCAGATGGGGTCTCACCAGCTGTCTGTACAGAGGGATAATAACTTCCTGTTTTCTACTGGTGATGCCTCTCCCTATGCATCCCAGTATCCCCCCAGCCCTCCTTGCTGCCCTGTCACATTGCTTGCCCACCTTTAGGTCATCTGATATGACTACCCCCAGGTCCCTTTCCATTTTTGCTGTTGTTAGTATCTCACCCCCCATTGTGTACTCTTCCCCTGGGTTTTTGTTTCCCAGGTGCATTACCTTACACTTCTTAGCATTGAATCTAAGCTGCCATACATTTGACCATTCCTCTAACCTTGCCAAGTCCCTTCTCATCCTTTCCACCCCACCCTGTGCATCAACTCTGTTGCAGATCTTTGTGTCATCTGCAAGAGAGCATACTTTCCTTCAGTCCTTCTGCAGTGTCGCTTATAAAGACATTGAAGAGGACCGGTCCTAATACTGAACCCTGCGGTGCCCCACTAGTAACCCTCCTTTCTTCTGAGTAGACTCCATTTACTATTACTGTCTGTGTCCTATTCTCCAGCCAATTCTTTACCCAGGCTGTCATCTTGGGACCCACTCTCAGGCAGTTGGCCTTGTCCACCAAATCCATCACTGCTCGGTAGCATTCTTCTTTGCTGGGCTTGGATCTCTTTGGTGCCATCCTCCTGGAAATCTAACACTAGGAAAAAAACACAATAATCATTAGTTCATGTCCCACTTTTCTTTTTTCCTTTTTTTGGAGGCTGCCCCTTGCCGCAGCTTCTGCAGGTGTACCCAACCCGCATCCCTATGTCACCTGGCTGCCGGTCGCGTAGCTCTTTGTGCCTGCTCCCTCCTGTTCCTTCAGCAGTGAAGAGAACCCCCACCCCCGGTGTTGTAATGGGGAAAGTTAACATTTTAAACTTTTTTGGGGTTGCTGAATGGATAACCTTACATTTGTAAGATCCCCCGGTTATTCCTTTGTCGCTGCCTTAGGTATATTTGGTAATTACATGCAGCAATGGCTGTAACTGTATGGTACCATCCCACCCCAACCTGGAAGGCCTGCACACACCAAACTATGAGCCCCTTTCCCTTCTAGCTTCCCTGTGTGCCTTGCGCTATTCCTTCTATCTCTCTCTTATTTCTTAACTTTCTGCTTTCCCAGCAGCCTGCCTTTTCGCAGTACCCAGTCACTCGTTACATTGTAGTACACCATGCTTCCTTCCTTTCCATTGTACTGTCTTAGCTCTGGGTGGCCTCCCATGTGGTAGGCCATATCTGTCCATCGCCTCACTCCCCCACCACCATCCTACGCAGAAGGCCCCAGTTGTTCTGCGACTCTCTCCCATGCGTGTCCTTTCCATCCCTTCCTTTCCCATACTCCACAAGGTGAGCCCCCTTTGCTTTAAGCAGAAAAGCCCCCTCACTTGTCTCCTTCCCACTTTGTTCCCATGCGTGGTTTATCCAGGCCTTGCACCACGTGGTGATGATGTCAGATGCCATCCCACGTGATAGGCCCTGGTTTCTGTCATCCTTGCCCCTTGTTCCTCCCTATGTGCTCTTTTCAGTGTCACACTTTCTGCCTCTTCCTGCTACTCCCGTAGGGACTGGCTTGTCGCCATCTAACAGGAACACCGAACCCCACCCCCCATTTGCTGACTGCCGTTGGCCTGCTCTGACTATAGGCTCTTCTTAACGCTGCCCCCTTCTGCCTCCCTTCATAGGCTCCAGTCCTTCTGCCACCAAACAACTCGAACTACCATACCCACTTCCCCACTTGAGGTGGTTTCCTAGTTACCTGCCTCCCCTTAAACTGGTGGCAAACCACGGCCATCTGACGCTCTCCCTTCAGGTGCCCCTACCGTTCTGCCTCCCTCATCTCTGTGCCCTTTGTGAAACTCCTTGCTGCCCCCTCCAGCTGTTTTTGTCGACATTACCAAACCACCAAAGCTTTCAGTTCTCTTCAGCTCTCCACATTTCAGCTTGTAAGTTTTCAGTGCTGTTGCTTAACGCCATGCTGCTGATCACCTTTTTGTATTAATTAGAATCACTCTTACCTTTTCTTGGTGTTACTTCTGGTACTTACAGCAGCTTCCAACAATTTCTCTCAATTCTCCTGTAAATTTACTTTTAGTTTCTTAACTTAAGGCTATCGTTTACCTAGCCTTCGTAGATATCTATGTATTGTAAAACTCCAAATACCTATCTGAACACAAAAAGCCCACTGGCTCAAAATTGCCTAGCCAAACTGATGTGCTTCCAGAAGAACTTTTGGAGCAAAATTGTGAGCTCCTTCCTTTGTGCAGCCCCTTATCAGTGGCTCGTTTGGCCCTGCCCCTTATTTCTTCCCACCAATTCCTTGCTGCCATCTCTTTCTGTTCCATCTGGTCTGGTCCCTCTCCCTTTGACGATCTCATCCTTTCCTTCCCCTTCTGTGACCTCATGACTCCGCCTCTCCTCCCTCCCCCTTTCCCTCTCCCCCCCTGAGCCTCTCACCACAACTTGGTCAGTGCCTGGCAACAATGGAGTCTACCCTTTTAATTGGGCAACCTTCTTTATAACATGGGTAGGAGAAAACGTAAAATGCCCTTGGTGGAGTCCCTCTGCCTGTCCGTGGATTCAGTTAGCATTAATCCACTGTTCCACGGAGGGACTCTGGTGACTCTGGGTTTCCTTCTCTTTAGAGAAAAGAAAGTCAGCCAATGAGAAGTGGGGAAGCGGGACAGAGCGAGTTGGCAATGATACCCCCATCCCACATGTTTTGTTCAATACACATTGCAAATAGTGTGAATTCAGATGTTTTATTTACTGTCATCCTGTAGTTTATTGAAGGCACTTGAAGCAGCAGCCGTGCAAAAGAGAGCACAAAAGCCACACAGCACCATGCCGGTTTGAGAACGCGAGAGAGACAGGGACAGTCGCAGTAGTTGTAAGAGAACAGAAAGAAGAATGCAGGCTATATATATACATATATTGTGGTACATCCACATGTCTTGCCAGTTTGAGAGAGAGAGAGAGAGAGAGAGAGACACAGGGATATTTGTCCCCGCACAAAGCATCCCCCCAAGACATGGCAGTTCCACTCCCTGATCCCAGTACACCCAGGTGTAGTTGGCTATGATGTTGGGGCTCTTGTGTCTTGCCTGTTGTGGAACAGCAGTGAAAACTGGTGGGCTCACAGTGGGTGGAGAGCAGGACAAGGCAGTTTTGCATTATGGCACCATTTCCTCACACACTTTCCCCGAAGGGGCAGATATCCTGAAAGTGGAGGAGAGAAAGAGAAAGAGAAAGAGAGAGAGAGAGAGAGAGAGAGAGGTGCTACAACAGTGACTGCATGTTAGAATGCCCTGTCAATGGCCCGATCGGTTGTGCTGAACTGCGGTGTGGTGCTGTTTCTCTCTCTCTCTCTCTCTCTCTCTCTCTCTCTCCCCTTTTCTCCCTCTGTGAAGAGTTTCAGGACCGCGAGAAAAACAGGAAAGCATTATGTGATTGGGTCACCATGTCCAAGCTCGGATAACACTGTTACTGTATGTCTCTGAGCTGATAGCTGTCACTATCCCCTAACTCACTGACCTGTCAAAATGTGTGGATCCCTGTCACTGAAAGCCTCCCAACTGATGACTGCCTACCAGCCTGCATTCCTTCTGACAGCTGAGTAAAACACTGACTACCGGCCAAGCTTACTGTAGATTTTACATTATATTACCAAATGGGAAATGCAATCTATAGTAGCACAAATGGTGGTAACGCTCCCGTAATGATTTGCATTTGGAGAGAGACTGAGCATCATGGTTTAAGCAGTTGTGGTCAGTTCCTCAAAACTGTGGATCTGAGTGTGCGGGCTTGTTAGGGGGCAAATACACATGTGGTATGCAATTTAGCAGGCACTGTTGTGCACAGAAAATGTCTCAGATCATCTCAATAGTGTACATGTGACATTTCTATGTGCATAACAGCAATCCAGTATGCATTATTTGTTAGGGACTATTTTGCAAGGTGGCAGGGGTGTTAATCCACAATAACCCCATACCCTGTCATGGGTCAGCAAGCACTGTGACTTACACAGCAGGAACCAGATGACTTCAGATGAGTCCAGAGACTCACAGTCTGTCACCACACTCCATAACTGCCAACCCATTTGCTGCCACTCACAGAAGAAATATAGCTCTTCTGCAGTTGAAAGTCATATGGCTCTCATAGCTCCTAGACTTGTAAACTTACCTACCTATGCCCTCTGTGGCTCTGCCACAGCTGCTATAGGGCAGTGAGTTCCGGTAGGCATTTGATTGGATGGCTGGGCTGAAGAATGGCCAGGTGCAGCAGAGTCACAATGCCCAGGAGCACAGACACAAAAAATGCTGTTGAACAATGGCAAAATAAAGTTTGAAACTAGAGGATTTGTCTAGGGGTGGGAATGATGGGGGCTACTTACAGACTTGCTCTTGATAAGAGAGATGGCTGTGTAGCAAGACGCACATGTTACCTGTTATTCACACGTATTAATATGTGTTTAATGACATTTACTATAGAATGACATTCAACTCTAGGGAGGTACAGTAGATTGGTATATAGTGTTGTGCACTTAGAGAGAACGGTTTTAATCCTATAACTGCTACACTTACTCTTCTCTCTGTAATCTGTATCTCTCTCTCTGTAGTCTGTCCCTGTGCTGTGTAAAACTACCTATGCTGCTGAAATGGCAGCAGTATTCTTTTCCTCTCCTGGATGTAAAGCATTTTGGGATACAGTTTTTACTGTATGAAACATGCTATGTAAATCAAGTTTCCTCATCATCCTTATATTATCTTGATGCGAGCAATATTCTCTTCCCTTTCTGAACTGTAAGCATTTTGGGATACAGTTTGTACTGTATGAAATCAAGTTCTCTTCCCATCCTTATATGATCTGGATGAAATCATTAAATCACGGATGGACCAGTGGCCCAGTGGTAGTGGACTGCACTTGAATACTGGCAACCTGTTGTGTGGAGTGGACTTGGAATGCTGGCAATCAGGTGGCCTTCTGGGTAGAGCAGTATCCATGGCAACACTTGTCAATCTGGGTTGTGTTGACATCAGTGGCACATTCCCATGCTGTAGAAACCTCTGATGGCTGTCCTGGCAGCTTGCTCCCCTGTAAATGGTCATGGGGTTTGGGCCCAAAGATGGCTCTGGGTTTTACACACTGCTAGAAGAGGAGAAGAGTATGGGGTAAAACCCACATTATAAAATGGCAAATATGTTTTCCTGGCATCTAATTGGTCAGTGGCCACCTTGTACAGAGATGTTATCCTAGTAGATCATTGTATCAGGATTTAGCACACACACATGACCTTCTCACATGTTTTGAACGTGCCACATACTATTACACCTTCAGCTCTCAAATGTAAAAGCTTTCTTCCACCATGTCACAGTGTGCCCCCCAAGGCACAACATCTCTTGTATTTGTTACATTGTGTCCATTTTTCTTTTTAAATACAGAACTACAACTTTTTGCAACTTCACAGTGTGCCTAGACAAACAAGTGATTCTTGAAAAGGACGGCAAACTGCTGTCTATGTCCAATACCAATTACGACTGCTCACACTACAAACAAATTTCCTTTTTTATTATCTTCCTTTTCTTGTTTCAAATTAAGAAACTGCAACTCTGTGCAGCTTTACATCAGGAGTCATAGAATCAAGCAAGCGGTACTTCAAGAGGACAGCATGCAGCTGTACCTTTCAGTTATTGATCGTGAGTGCTTCCTCTAAAAATTGCTAATCAGAGAAGTGATTGGGCAGGTGAGAAGAGAAACTCAGAAACTTTTTAAAATCACCACCACAGAGTATGGCTCACGAACATCCACAGATGGGTTGACAGGTGAGGGGAGCAAGACACTGTGAAAGAGAGAGAGAGAGAGAGAGAGAGAGAGAGAGGGGAGGGAGGAATCAAGTAGCATGTAAAAGCAGCACCATCTAGTAGAAAAAACAGAAACTGTGGACTTTTGTAATACAATTCTACCTGCACATTGGAAAATTAAGTGAAAATAGAAACAGAAAACCGCTGACCGAGTCCTCCCAATATTTCTTGTTTATTGTACCTCTGAAGACCATATCTGGTCTCAAGGGACCTCTCCCTTCTCTACTAATATACCCCTGTGTCTATCCCATGCATGCTTGAAGCCATCTACTGGTCTAACCTCCATTGCTTTGACCGATAGTCAGTTCCATGATTCTACCAGCCTTTCTGTGAGGAAGTATTTCCTCACATCTTTCCTAAAATTCCACCCTCCAATTGTATTGCATGCCCCCTTGTCCTGGAGCTCATCCTTTTTTGAAAGAGGCTGCTTCCATGCACTCAGTTCACCCCTTTGAGGTACTTGAAGGTCTCAATCATATCATCCCAAGTCTCCTGTTCTCCAGGATATACATAGTTATTTTTTTTGTTTTGTTTTCATAAATGAGCCAGTGTATAATAGCAATAATGTACTCCAGGGGTGTATGTAATGTGGGATAACATCACTTATCAGGTGTTAAATGCACTTGTCCTGTGACTGCATGCTTCAACCCGTCAGAGGCATGATGCTTCCCAGCAGAAAAAAAATCTTGTGCACGGTGTTTTGCAATCTAAACATTCTCTGTGGCAAAGTCCCCCAAAATGATGCTGGAGGTCAGCTGCATCAACAATATGATGCATGGGGCTAGAATGATAGAAGTTGAGTCAAAAAATGCAGCAAATGAAATCAGCTAGACAATGACATTTTAAGTCCCCAAAATGTGCTAAACTAGTCCTGCAGGGGAACATTGGTTCTATAACCAAACCTCTACAGGATTTACCCTCTCCATTCCAGTGATGCCACCCACATGGCAGTACTAACGAGTACTACGTGATCATGTCTCTGGAAGCAATATTTTACAAGCTACAGTACATAAAACAGCATTACAATTTATACAATGCAGGAATCCTGCAGCACAATGCCATTCACAGTAACATAGTACAGTCTGCTCACCTGCTGTGGGCCTCTTTATATGCTCTTGTGTTAGTTACACCAGGTCTGCCTACTCTAATCACTGATATGACCTTCATGTTTTGAATATTCCAAATAAGGGAATGGTGCATCATTTTAATTGGATGCAGCACCCTTTCTGACATGGTACAGTGATTGTTTTGACACAAGCATGGCGCAAGTCAGTTTTGGGCATACAGACCTGTTTTTGACACAAGCACCATTATAACATTGGAGTTGATGTAAGATTAGATGAAGCTTGCACCTTGAATCATTTTTTGATGCAACTTGTTCCTTGCGTAATTTTTTTTGCTGTTGTTAATGCAAGCACAATGCTTCATTCTCTGGTCTTTGAAAATCTGACCCCCTGTCATGCATTATTACTTACATGTCAGTTTTAGGCATTCTTGGACCTGTGCTGTGGTAACGGCCATTGGGTTGTTGTTGATTTGCTTGGTTGGGAGGATGCCAGGAAACAAACTGAAGACTAGGATGATGGTGCCTAAGGCACTCAGTTTTGCCTCATGCCTCAATTTTGAGTGTGTCATTTGCCGACAATAAGATGTGCAAAGCTGGCAAACTTTGCTTTGAGAATTATTTCATGAAATTTATCAAATATGTGAAATCCGAAGTGCTGACTCGAAGTTTTTGGCAGGCAAAGTAACACTCTTTCAGGTGAAGTCATGCAAATTCTTTTTCATTTCCACATAGATTTTTGTTGCCTTATCTAACTCAAGCAGCCCCCTTCTGCCTATGACCCATAGCCCCATCACCCACTGTTCTTGGGACACCCTACTACTTCTTAAATGCATAAGTGAGTGGATCCTGGTAGGTGGTGCAGGGCCTGTGGGGTCACATGCATCATCCTACTTGCTGGTGGGTTTTTCATCCAGTCAAATCTCAATCACAGCAGGCAAGTGTGCTATCACACACATGCACAGTGTAAAGACATGGCATGCTTTAGCATCTGCATCTTGATGACAAACTAGTGACCACATGATGCACCACCCAGCCTCCACTGGGTGGACATCAAGCAGTGGTACACACTGTCCACCATCCTAGAAGGAGAAGATTTGTCAGTGGGCATTCATCTTCCTTCCCCTGGCTGTCCCCAGAGTGATCCTGATCCATTTCTGAATCTGCGGTGGCAGATGAGGTGCCTAGTGCTTCAGCCTTTTGCACTGCTAGGGCAGCTTGAAGTCTTGCACAATTCACTGTCAAAGTTGCAACTTCACCATGATTTCACCTCACATTGCCTGAAAAAGTGCCAGTTTCCCAGGAAAGCCCATTGCAACATGGAAAATGGGCAATTCACAGAGTTTTTCTCTAGGGCGAATTTTGCAAGTTTGCTGGAAGTTCGCCAGTGCAGTGAAACTTTGTAACAGGTCTACACACATCTTGTCATGTCTTATTGCTTAAACAAAAAGTTTGATGAATGCCAGCATAACCCCATTAAATTATGGGTGAGACGCTACCCTTTTGCCTAAGGAGAGTTGCTTCAGGGGAGTACTGATTTACTCAAAGGCTAGAGTGATGCCCACTGATTATCAACAAACGTGACTGCTGGCATATACTCTTAGCCTTTTCATTTGCTATGGAGAGACTGCAAGAGATGAAAAGGTCACTGCAGAAAAGCAATGCTGGAAGCAAAACAAAAAGCTCAAATTAAAAAGACCTAGTGTACAGTAATGATTATACACACAATAGCACTATACCAGAGGGTTAGAGCTTTGGAAACTTGGCAGTAATAAATGAGAAATTTAGCTTGACTTTCCTTCACAGTAGCGCCGGATCCATATAAACTTGTTTACAAAAGAAATATCATTCCTAAGTAGCCCCTGCAATGAGACAAAATGTTGATGCTGTCAGCACAAAGGACAAAACCAAACAGTGAGTTGCATATCAAGTTTTGAAGGGCATTATGCCACCAGAGTAATGACAGGAGTTGTTGAAAGAATGCTATGCACACTGAATTTAGTGTGGTGTGATGCACAGATCGGTATATTTTATAAATGAATGCAGTCAGAAAATGATTCCCTTGCTGCATCTGGTTTGTTGAATTAAAGGGCTCAGGATATCACTGTTCTACCATTTCTTGGTCTGTATCATTATTTTCCTGATGATCTTGACATAACAAAAAAACAAAACAGTCCTACATTTTTCACTTCTAGGAAGCGAAGTATGAGCTGTTAAAATGCAGACATCAGTTCTAAGGTGGTGTCACTTGAATAAGGAGAATGCCTCTCCAAATATATGACTGTCTTTAATCATGTCAGTTTTGATTTTGTTTGTTATATATTAAGCAGTGAACAGATGACAGATTTAATTGGCAGCGATTGCCTATTAAGGGTTTTATGTAACGTATGCTTTTTATGTACTGATTTCTTGCCTTTTTTCTGCAAAAAGTGCAATAATAGCAAAGCAGGCATGTAAAAGACATATAAAGTAGTCATTGAAAAGAACAGACCATCCATTCATAACGACATCAACAGAGAAGAGCAGAGGTTTTAATGAATTGTAAGACAATGATTGGAAATTGAACATTCTGGTTGGTTGACAGCATTCTAAAAGGTTTATGTTAATGGACAGAAATCCTTGTGTAGGATGAAAGATTCAAAGCCTAATACTCAACGCTGGCTGATTGTACTGTGCAAAATATAGTGCAGTACGCTGGTGAGCATGCTATTCTGATGGATTTATCTTCGTACGTGCATTACATCTCTGTCCAGTGGACAATGAATGTACAGATAGAAGGGATGTGGTAGTGCTGTGCAGTGCGGGAAGGTGCAGTGCAGCACTCTCATGCTGGCCATTTGAACATCCTGGAACAAAGGGAGCTAGGATATCCTAAACAAGTTAGTGCCTTTGCCATTCAATTGCCAACATGGTCTTGACCTCATAAGGCATGCAAGACCATAAGAGACCATTTGTACAGTGTGTCATTATATGGCCAATACCATCCCTGCATGATGTCTCCACACCTTTGTAGCAAGGGGGCTTTGTGCAAAGAGATGTCCACTGCACCCCACC
Source organism: Neoceratodus forsteri (assembly GCA_016271365.2). Lineage (NCBI taxonomy): Eukaryota > Metazoa > Chordata > Ceratodontiformes > Ceratodontidae > Neoceratodus > Neoceratodus forsteri. The sequence goes on from CM028129.1 coordinate 36,418,224, forward strand.
CTGCCCAATCTCAAGCCTCAATGTAGACAGTCATGCACTTACTCCCTTGTAGTCTAGAGGACTCCCACCCTGTCCAATTGTTATCGGAAACATAGACAAGTATTTACTTTACTCCCTCCCCAGTAGACTAGTGGACATCTCACCCTCAGTTGACCCAATAAATGTTTATATTTCTGTTTCGCTAGTAGCCTAGTGGTTCCCCTTCCTCACTCAATCACAATGCATTTGTATATTTCCATATGTCTGGTAATCTACTGGTGTTTCCTCTCCCACCCAATCCTGGAAGACTTACATATCCCTAGTAGTCTAGTGGTGCTTCCTTCCTCACGTGATCCCACTAGATCTAAATATTTCTACGTTCCTGCTACTGCAGTGGTACCTTTTTCTCTTACCCAATCCCAGTAGATATTTTTTTATTTACATCTGCCTGATAGTCTACTGACACTCTCACCTCACCCCATGCTACAAACCACCACTAACCATCATGCACCCAGGCCATCAGCCAGCACAAACTTCCCCTCACCTCCACAGCCAGCTGCCATCTGCCCCACAAGTCCTGTATGTTGACATACATGAGCATGTATCTAGTGTATTTCATCATATACAAGCATGTATCTAGTGTAGATCAATACACATGAGCACATATCCAGTGTATGTCACTATACACGAGCATGTGTCTAGTATAGCGCAGTGGTCTAAGGCTCTGAGCTGCAAATCTGGTGACATCCGGCAGACCAGACCTGGGTTTGAATCCCACAGCATCCACTTGCATACTGAATGACCCTGAGCAAGTCACTTAACCTTCTTGTGCTCCCAGGTTGCTCCTGTAAAAAAGCTTTCAGCTTAGTGTGCTATACCTGGTTAAACAACTAAATATATATATCAACATACACAAGCATGAAATTCATGCACATTGCTCTACACAAGCTTGTATCTTGTGGATATCAATATATATGATCATGTATATAATATACAGAAGAACCACTCCACCACCATCTTCCTGATTAGGCTCACTGACTCCATCTTCTAAGGGATGGACAGTGGCCAAATCACATTAGCCATTTTTGTTGACCTAGCAAAGGCCTTCAACACTGTCTCCCATCTCCTTCTCCTTGATGCCCTCTCCTCAGCTGGCTAACCAAATCTGCCATAAACTGGTTCAAAGCTTACCTGGTAGGCGGATCCAGTCAGTCAGAATTGTAGACTCCATATCCCCCACCCACCCCTCACCACTGGCATACCCCAGGGTCTGTACTAGGCCTACTCTTATTTTCTATATTCCTAAATGACCTACCCATAGCTTGCTCATCCTCATCTATCCATATGTGTGCCGATGACACTGTCATCTTTACATCAGGCCAGTTCCTTGTGGATGTAGAATCCAGACCGCAGCTTGACTTCAATAGTGTTCAGCACTGGTTCTGCTCCCATCAACTCTCACTCAATGCTAAGAAGACTGTCTCCATGACCTTTGGCACCAGGCAGAGACTCTCAAGGCTCCCCTTACTGCCCTCCTTACACACTCTTGATGAGATATACATTGAGGTTACCTCACCCTTTAGGTACTTGGGTGTTTGGCTAGACCAACACATCGACTTCTCTGTAAAGGTGAATGCCATTTTGAAAAAACTGCACCCCAAGCTCGACGCAGTATACAGGAACCAGCGTTGCCTCCCTCTATCAGCAAGGTGTGAGCTTGTCCAGAAGATGATATTGCCTATTTTTGACTACTGTGATGTAGTCTATGGTGCCACTCCAAAGTCCTCCCTAGCCAGATTGGACACCCTCTATAACTCCCTCTGTCAGTCTGCTCTCAACTCCCCCTCTCTCACCCACCACTGCAACCTCTACCACTCTTTCTCCTTTACTCCATTAAAAAATCTCCGACTTCTCCACTGTTTCAAATTTGTGTCAAAATTCTGGTTTAGGTCCCTCCCCCCTTATCTCTCTTCCTTAATATCCACTCTACCTCCTCTGGAACATTGCCTAAGATCTTATGACTCTTATCTACTGGTAATTCCTCGTCACTCGACTATAGTAGGTCAATCTGGACTTTACACATTTTTTCCCGTAGCTTTGGAATGCCCTCCTCCCCAAATCTGACTATCTTCCTCCCCCCATTCCTTATCTTTAGCCCTAAACAACTACCTCTTGATAAATTGTACCTGCAAGTAACACAATGCCACTCTCTATTCCCTGCTCTGACTTTCTCTGTTCTCTTCCTCAACTTTGCCACCCTCTTCTTCCCGCCTTTCATCTACCTTGGCTCACAAAATAAGTTGAATCTCATATAATTGCTCCAGCTGCTCTCTAATGTCCCAACAGTTGCACTTGCATAGCACTTATTGTTACCTATAATACTCTCAGTACTTATTCAAACCTGTAATCAGATCACTTGTCCTGATCCTATGCATATTCTGTGTCATGTTTTGTTGGTTTCCAGTTACTTGTAGTATTGTTCGATGGTCACATAATGTCCATTATTGTAACCTGTTTGTATTGCTGCTTATTTACATCACCATTCACTTTTAATTTTGATTGTTTGAAATTATATCTTATGTATGCTCTTCCTCCTGTTTACTCTTCCCCCCAGAACACACGGTGAGATGAGCAACATGTTCAGCGTGCCCTTCCTGGTGAAACTTTTCAATAAATAAATAACATACAGTATATGGCTATACACAAGCATGCATCTAGCGTACTCGCTATACACAGGCATGTATCTAGTGTATATCACTATACAGGAGCATGTATATTAATATACATGACTTGTGAGATGGCCCACGAGTCTCAATGAGTTTGTCAGGGTTGTATAGCAAGACATGCATATTGATATACACTACATGCATGCTAGAGTGTGTCACTGTACTGTACTTGTGGAGCAGACCGTAGCCATTCATTGAGTTTAGAAGATGGCTTTGTCAGCTACCAGCTCCACAGTGAGTGGTTGGGTGGTAGGTGGGGGTCCTGGGGGTGCCACTAGATTACAGGCAGAAGGGAATAATATTATCTACTGGGATTGGGAGAGGGAGAGGTACTACTAGACTACCAAGGATAAAGAAGTAAATTAAACTTACAAGGATCAGAACAGGGAGTGTGAAACGAACACTAGGTTTATTGCTTTTTGGAAGTAACATCCACATATGCTGGGGGGTGTACAACATAGTGCATGGTATTAAAATTAAGTTTTTGGCAGAGTTAACTAGTGTGGTACTGCTGGCCTATTAGTGCTGTCAAAAACAGTTGAATATGATCGTATGGTGTGCAGCGTATTATATTACAGTAGCATATGCACTAGACACCAGTACTACACAGGTGTAAACCGATTTGTGTAGCACTAACACTGCTTTTGAATATAGCACTTGGCATGCTAATGGGGTCTAACTTTCAAGTGTCTGGTCTTAGAATTTTAACTATTAAAACAACCAGTTTAAAAAAATAAAATATTTTATTTTAATAATAGCATTAGGGCACTTCATGGGTTGGGTTATTTTCATTAATGTAACCCTAGGGGCTTAAGAAACTCAGCTGAGCTTCCTTTCTCCTGACCCATGTAGGGTAAATTAACAGATAGCAACTAAACCACTGGTTGTTCTTCAGTACATACAAAATGTGTTCATAACGACCATTACTTCTCAACGACATATTAAGAATGCCTTACCAGAACTTGCAGACATTTAAATGACTTGTAGGATATGACCAAGCCATGCAGTTGCTTCCACAGAGTATAAAAGTATGTATGGGCAACCTAGAAACATAGACACATAGAATTTGTCAGCAGATACATACATAGATACATAGACAGTGTCGGCAGATAAGGGCCTATGGCCCACCCAGTCTGCCCATTTGAGCTTGTAAGTTCACTTTATGTTTTCCAAGAAGTCTGTTGCCCCTTACCCCTGACCTCCAGAATTCCTTTATGTCTATCCCATGCATTCTTAAATCCTGTGATTGTTTCAGCCCCACCACTTCCTCTGGCAGGGGTGTTCCACTTGTCCACCACCCCATTCATGAAGAAATTCTTCCTCACGTTTCCTCTGAATCGTCCTCCTCCAACTTCCATCCTCCTCCAGTTCTGGAACATCTTTTCACTTAAAAATAGTGCATTCCTGCACCCTGTTCCTCCCTGTAAGATACTTGTATGTCTCTATCATCATCCCTCTCCCTCCTCTCCTCCAGGGAGTACATGTTCAGTTCCTTCAACCTGTTCTCATAGGACTTGTGAAGCAATCCATGCACCATCTTTGTTGCCCTCCTCTGAACCTTCTCTACCCTGTCTATGTCCTTACATAGGTAAGGTCTCCAGAACTGTACAGTGTACTCCAGGTGGGGCCTCACTAGTGACTTGCATAGTGGAATTATGACCTCCTTTTTCCTGCTGGTGATGCCCCTGCCTATGCATCCCAGCATCCTATTTGCTTTACCTGCTGCCTTGTCATACTGTTTCCCTGCCTTGAAGTCATCAGAGATGATAACCCCAAGATCCCTTTCCTGCTTGGTGCATGCTATATGCTCACCCCCGAACTGATATATTGTGCCAGGGTTTTTGTGCCCCATATGCATTATCTTGCACTTCCTTGCATTGAATTTCAACTACCAAACCCCTGACCATTCTTTAAGTTTCTGCAGGTCCCTTCTCATTCTGTCTACACCCTCTGGTGTGTCTGCTCTATCACAGAGCTTTGTGTCATCAACGAACAGTAAAATTCTGCCTTCTAGGTCCTGTGCAATGTCACTGATGAAGATATTGAATAGAACCGGTCCCAGCACTGATCCCTGTGGTACCCCACTGGTCACTCTTCCCTCTGTGGAGTGACAGCCATTTACCACCACCCTCTGTGTCCTGCCACCCAGCCAGTTACCTACCCACCATACTACTGTCCTGCCCACACCCATATTCCCCAGTTTGTGAAATAGTCTTCTATGTGGCACAGTGTCAAGGCCTTCTTGAAGTCCAGATAGGCCATGTCCACTGCCCTCCCCTGATCCACCTCCCTAGTCACCCAGTCAAAGATTCAATGAGGTGTGGTCTGGCTGGCCTCCCCTGAGTGAAACCATGCTGCCTTGGGTCCGGTGGTCCATTGACAACCAGATGTTCCACCAATCTCTCCTTCAGTAGTGCTTCCATGATCTTCCCCACTACCGAGGTGAGGCTGACTGGTCTGTAGTTCTCCGCTTCCTCTTGTTCCCACTTTTGTATAGAGGACTACATCTGCTATCCTCCAGTCTTTGGTGCCTCCCTGTTTCCAGTGTTCGGCTAAACAGGATAGCCAGAGTTCAGCCACCACTCTCTTAGTTCTTTAAGGACCCTGAGGTGCACCCATCTGGCCCCATTGCTTTATCAACTCTTATTACTTCCAGTTCCTTCAGGACCCTTTCTTGTGTAAAGGGACTTGTGTCCATTTCTGCCCATTCTCACCTTGTACTCCTTCAGACCCATTACCCTCCTCTTCCTCAGTAAAGACTGGCAGAAATACCTGTTCAATATGTCAGCTTTACTGTTGTCATCCTCCACACAGCCCCCATCCTCCCCTTCAGTCTCACTATCCCTCCCTTTGCCTTTCTTTTTCACTTATGTACCTGTAAAAGGTTTGTCCCTCTACCACTGATTTTGCAATGTGTTCTTCTGTCTGAGCTTTGGCTTCCCTTACTGACCTCGCTGCCTCCTTTGCTTCTCCTGGTACTTCTCCCTATCCTTCTGCCTGTGTCTTTTTGTATTGCCTGAATGCAGTCTTTTGGCTTTCACTTTCTTTGCTACCCTTTGGAAAACCATAATGGTGGCCTCTTCCTTTTCCTCTTGCTGACCTGCTTAATACACATAATTCTGTTGCTCTTGTAATCCCATTTTAAATACTGCCCACTGTTCCTCAACCCCTGATTCCTGCTCATTCCCCTAATGCGTCTTTCAAGTATCTCCCCATTTTCCCAAAGTATGCCCCCTAAAATCCAGGATCGTGTTTTGTGTGGTTTGGTTCTGCTCTTTCTGTGATTTCAAACCACAATGACTGGTGGTCACTGTTCCCCGGGTGCTCCCCACTGTTACCCCATCACACTGTCCCTGTTTGTGAGCACAAGGTCCAGTATTGCCTTCTGCTGGAGTTGGTTCCATGACCAGTTGCTTGAGGAAGGCACCCTGAAGGGAATCCAGGATAAATCTGCTCCTAGTTGATGCTGCTGCTGGGATGCTTCAGTCCACGTCTGGAATATTGAAGTCTCCCACCACTACTACCTCACCCTTGTCTGCCATCCTTTGGATGGCTAACATCAGCTCCTTATCTGTTTCTTCCTCCTGGGCTGGTGGTCTATAGACCACACCTGTGCGGATGGCTAGCCTGCCCATTTTGTCCCCGCCTATACTGTCACCACAGACCCTACCTGATCTCCGACTACTCCCCCCAGCTTTCCTTTCAAGATTCCTTGGTGCCTACCCCATGCATGCTTGAAGCTCACAACTGTTTTTGTCCCACCACTTCCACTGGGAGACTGCCCCAGGCATCCACTATCCTGTCAGTGAAGAAGTACTTCTTTACACACCTTCTAAATTCCCCCCTTCCAGCTTCATTGCATACCCACTTGTTCTTGTGCACTTTCTCTACTCCCCATCCTGTGCCTTCACTATGAGGTACTTATAGGTGTCTATCATCCCCTCTCCCTTCCTGGGAGTACATATTGAGATCCATCAGTCTCAATTCATGTGGCTTATAATGCAGCCCCTGCACCATTTCAGTTACCCTCCTCTTGACAGTCTCTACCTGGTCTATGTCCTGAGATGTGACCTCCAGAACTGGACACAATACTACAGCTGGGGTCTCATCAATGATCAAAAGCAATGGTAACACCACCTCTGTCTCCTTCTGCTGGTAATTCCCTTACCTATGCACTTCAGAATCCCCCTGGCCCTGCCTACTGCCCTGTAGCACTGCCCTACCATCTGGAGGTCATCAGGTATGATAACTCTGTGGTCCTTCCCTGTTTAGTGACCATCAATACCGCTTCCCCCATTTTGTGCACCACCCCCAAGGGTTTCTGTGTCCTAGGTGCATATATTTCACTTTTTTGCATTGAAAACCCGCTGACATACCCTCACCACTCCTCAAGTTTTGTCAGGTCTCTACTCATCTCCCACCACCTCCAGAGTATCTATCCTATTGAACATTTTGGTATCATCTGCAAAGGGGCATACCTTCCTTTCCAGCTCTTCTGCAATGTGGCTTATGAAGACATTGAAGAGGACTGGTTCTAGTACTGAGCCCTGAGGTACCCCACTTGCCAACTTGCCACTCTCCCCTCATTAGAGTGAGCACTATTTACCACCCTCCCATTGCCTATCCACCGACTACTCTGTACTCAGTTTACCATCTTGGTTTCCACCCTCCAAAACTGTCCAGTTTACTTATAAGACTCCTATGTGGTATAGTGTTGAACACCTTACTGAAGTCTAAGTAGGCCACGTCCACTGCCCTTCTCCCTTTGAATCCATGCTGCCTTGGGTCCTATAACCTGCTGGACTTAAAATACTCCTCTAACTATTCTTTTAATATTGTTTTCATTAACTTCTCCACCAGTGACCTTAGACTGACCAGCCTATAGTGGCCAACCTCCTTTCTCCTGGCAGTTTTACATAGCAAGACTAAATCTGCCCTTCTATAGTCGTCTAACATCACTCCTGTCTCCAGTGAGTTGTTGAATAGTGCTGTCAGAGGTACAGCCAGTACCTCCCTGAGCACCCTTAACACCTTTGAATGTACCCTATCCGGCCTCATATCCTTATCCAATTTAAGATTCACAGGTCCTTACAAAGACTCTTTCCTCCTTGAATGGACTTGATCCAACTACCTCCCCCAGTGTTCCTGCTGGTCCATCCCCTCCTGATCCTCCTCTGCATAGTCTCCCCTTGCCCTTCTTAACCTCACACTCACTGCCGTTGTCCTCCTATTTCTGGTTATCTATCTGAAAAAGGTTATGTCCCCCTAGCTACTCCCTTGGCTATCCTTTCCTCTATTTGTGCCTTAGCACATCTCACCACCTTCCATGCTTCCCTCTGCTTCTCCTAGTACATCTCCCTATCCTCTTCCCTCTGCATCTCATTACACCTACTGAATGTCACCCCGTTAGCTTTTACCTTTGTAGTCTCTTCTCTTGAGAATCATAGTGGTATTTTTCCTTCTGCTTTTGCCCACTATTTTGTGCAGAGGTTTGTTGCCTTCACTATGCCATCCCTTAATTTGGCCCACTGTTTCTCCACCCCACTCAGGCAATCCCCTACTATTAGGTTGTCCTTCCCTCACATACAGCACAACCCCAACACCCTCCCCCCCCCCACACCATGCACAACATGTCTGTGTTTCCATCTAAGTATTGAGAGGGCAGCCTATCAAACTTGAGAATGAAGCCTGAGCAGTCCTTGCTGCCATTTCTCCCCCAAGATGGAAACACATGCTGAGTTTGTATGGTTGCCCACATTTTATTCAGTGTAAGATATGGTTAACAAAAAAGAAAAAAAAAAAGGATATCAGATGATTAAATAAACCATCACATGCATATTTCTTGCACTGACACTTTGGATATACACTACAAAAATAAATTATTTTCTATTTGCAATAATTTTCCCTGTTGTGATTTTTGGATTGAAGGAACTTTGTCCTGTGAGTGACACACTGCATGCTGGTTTCACAGCTGAGCACAAGACACATTTTGTACAAGGATTTTGACAGTTAAGTTCAGGCATTATTGTAGATGGTCAATTCTTATATATTCAAAGGCAGTGCATTAGCTTACAAGCATACCAAAGTAATGATTTCATAATGGTGTACTCTTCATTGCAAAAGGGGGCTTACAGCTGAGGCATTCCATGTGCACTGGTTTAACAAATGACCTGTCAACTGCAATGGATACTGGATACTACACACTGGCAGTCTTCATTGATCTCATGAAGGCTTTGGACTCCATGAACCACAGCATTCTTTTATGCAAGTTGCATTGCATAAGCCTGTTACACAATACCCTGGTTTGGCTGGAATTGTAGTTAATTAACAGATCACAAATGACAAAGGTTAAAGGAAGACATCTGCCTCAAGGCCTATAACATAAACATTCTGCAAGGAATCATCCTTGGTTAGTTGTTGCTTAGCATACTTGTTAATAACCTACTCTTATTACAGCATGCTGTAAACATGACATCAGCTTCCACCTGTACACCAGTGCATTGATCATATACACTAAGTGTGGTGCTGTGCTCTGCTTTGGCTATGGTGATGAGTACTGAGGTCAGAATGAGTTAGGATATATGAAATTTATCCAACAAATAGAGGTAAGAGTCGTCCACTGAGTTTGATGCCCGCTGGGATTTACTTAACAACAGGGTTAGGATAACACAGTCACAGGAAGGATAAACAGAACACTAGGTAACATGAACAGTCACTTCTTATACCACACTACTAAACAACTAAACTGGTACTGACTTTCTGAGAATGCAAGTTTTAGAATCAAGTACCTAAATTATATGCTAAAGAAAAGAAATGTTCTGAGGTGCACCTCGGCCGAGTGCCACTATACTCTATGTTACTACTTAGAATCAGTTATAGTACAGTAGTACAATACTCTATGTCTGGTATTGGAACACAGTGACTACCCCTCAAAAGACCTTACAATACAGACCCAGGACAATTACAGCAATGTCCATGCAAAGACAATACAAAGTCCAGTCATTGTTGAAGTCTTCATGTGCACCATCAAGTAGAGTTGGTAGCTACAGAGAAAGGGATAAGGAATTTCCTATGACACTCAGATATTGGCCCCAGCACAGACCTAGCTAAGGCCAGTTGGGTGGTGAGAGTTTTTTTAGACAGACCATATGTTTCTCAGCATATAAACCATGCTCTCCAAGACTGCCAGCAATAAGGAACAAAAGGAACAGGTTCCTGGGATGAGCCCACTGGAGGGCTATCAAAATCAAACTAGATGCAGAAAGTTCCCCTGCCAAAACCCACTTTGGGCCACCAAGGATGGAAGAGAACAAGGAAGATACTTGGTGATGAATCCACTGGAGGATTACCAAGGACTGGATGGACAATGCTGTGGCAATTTTGATGCAACCAAGAACCAGAAGAATCTGAGGTGAAGGTGGATATCCGATGCAACCAGGAACCAAAAGAATCTGAGGTGAAGATGGATATCTGATGCAACCAGAAACCAGAAGAATCTGAGGTGAAGATGGATGATTCTGAAGTGTCAGCAAAGGAAACTTTAACAAAACAATAAAACAGTGGACATGGCCCACACTGGGCTTCGACGGACTCGACTTGCGGTGAACGACCAGGCGATTCAGAGAAGGTTCTTCCAGGACAAGCACACTCTTCTAAGGGCTAGAGCTCACCTAGAATACTGTGTATAGTTAAAGAGGTCACATCTCCAGAAAGGGCAACTAAAATGGTGAGTGGTCTGCATCAAAAGCCCTGTGTACACCCTGGAAGAGAGGAGCCAGAGGAGGGATATGATAGAGACCTTTAAATACCTCACAGGGTAAATAAGGTAAAGGAGAAAAATATGTTTCAGTAAAAAGGTACTCAAGAACAAGGGTACATGCTATCAAGCTGGAGGGGGGTAAATTCAGGAGAGATGCGAGGAAGTACTTCTTCACAGAAAGAGCAGTGGAGTCATGAAACAACCTACCAATGGAGGTTGTGCGGTGAAGACAGTGATGGGGTTCAAGAAAGCGTGAGATAAGTATAAGGGAATATTAGTGGAGAGGAATGGGGGGAGGGAGAAATAGTTGCAGATCAACTAGGGTCTGTGGTGATACTGTATTTAAGGAGAATGGATGGGTCAAACTTTCCTTATCTGCCAACAAATTCTATGTTTCTGTGTAGAGAAGTGATTTGGTATCACACTGTGGAACTACTTGCCTAGGCAGTATAAAAGGCAATAAATATCTGAGGCTATTCCTTTTAGCCAAGACACTGCTTCATACTTTACAAGTTTGATAACATTCACCCTAGATAGGATGCGTTCACTTGAACAACCTGAGTGTAATGACTAATACAAGGTTATTTCTGAAATCATAGAGAATATAGATGAGCATATAATGAAAGAAAAAATTATTCACATTAGTAATTGTGTTTCTTCTAATGGAGTCTTGCTGTATTCTGACATATTGCAGTTAGCCCCAGCACTTGAACTGCCCCGAAGATGAAAGAGTTAACTCTATGCAGAAGCATATAACGTTGAGCTCGAGCTCGGTTCAAACCACCATCTGCTGCACTTGAAGTGTAACCATCAGATTCTTACAAGCTACTACTAACTAGCTACACCCTAAAAGAGGAAATTGTAAAAACCATTAGCCAAAAGGCAACTAAGTTGTTTTGTATCCCCGTAAGACTCAAGTCGAGAAACCCAAAAACAAAACACCAGGTAGTGAACTTAACAATCTTAAGAAAAGTAAAGCCAAAATGGCAGAACTAGTGCACCTCTGGGGTGCAGCACTGTACCTGCCAACCCACTTCCCAAAAAAACAGGTTCTGAGAGGGCTGGGCAATGCAAACATTAAGGTCCCAGGCAGGGGAAGGGTCCCTAAATGGGGGATTGGTATGAAGCAATCCCTTGAAAAATTTACAGAAAACAGGATGAGATGCCAGTGAAGAAGATTTCTCTATAGCCAAAAAAGCAGAAACAGCTGACAAATGTACTTTGAGGATAGCTGGCCTGAGGCCTAGGCCATTTAGGTGAACCATGTAGTCCAGAACTGAAAACAATTCCACAGAGTCTGGAGATATATGCTTCTTGGAACACCAAATACTGAATCTCTTCCACTTAGAATTATAAGTTTTCCTGGTGGCAGGTTTTCGAGAGGTTTTGAGAATGTCCAGAACCCCTTGAAACAGGTGCAAACTGAGTCCGAATGTTGGGATACCAAATCCTCCCCTGAGAGGAGGTTAACAGATTGTGATTCCTGGGAAGGGATGGGGAAGATGGACTGCTAGGGACAACAAGAGAGGATAACAATGCTGCCTGGCCGAATCTGGAGCAGTCAGGATCACTTTGCAAGATTGTGACCTTATCTTGACCAGGACCTTGAATATCAGAGGAAACGGCAGGAAAGCATACAGAAATTTCCCTTTCCAATCCAGAACCAGAGTATCCAGGGGGACTGACCCTGAAACTGGGGGTCTGCAACAAATAGAGGGAGTTGGTGATTGTCTGGGGCTGGAAAGAGATCTATCTTTGGAGTACCCCATCTTGAAAAAATCACTTCCAGCACTAGGGGATCCAGGGACCATTTGTGATGACCCTGGGAAATCCTGCTCAATGCATCTGCTAGCACATTGTCCTTTCCTGGGAGGTGAACTGCTACCAGAGAGGCCTGAAGGGAGTAAGCCAGGGACCATATTTTTATGGCTTCTGTGCACAAGGCCATAGACTGAGTGCCTCCCTGCTTGTTGATGTACCACATGGTGATGGTGGTATTGTCTGTCCTCACCTGAACCACCTTGGTCTGTACTGACTCTGAGAAGGCTTGTAGGTCCAGGTAAACTGCTCTGAGCTCCAGAAGATTGATGTGGAGAAGAGACTTCTGAGTGGACCACACTCCCTGGGCTGTGAGAGTCCCCAGGTGAGCTCCCCACCCCAGGAGAGAAGCATCTTTGGTTAGAACCACAGTGTGAGACTGAGAGATGAATAGGATCCCTTGCCTGAGATTGTACTGATCCTGCCACCATTGAAGAGCCTGGATCAGAGTCTGAGTTACTGGAATAAGTTTGGTTAGAGAATCTTTTTTCTGAGACCAAAAGACCCTCAGGTGAAACTGAATGTCCCTCATCTGAAATCTGGCCCCTTGGACCACTGCAGTGGAAGCTGCCATGTGACCCAGTAACTGAAGAAAGTGTCTTACTGGTCGAAAAACCAGAGGGCAGAAAGAGGAGACCAGCTCTGAGATGGCCTTCACCCTTGCCAAAGGAAGAAAAGCCTTTGCTTTGACAGTGTCTATTTCCACCCCTATGAAAGTCAATAGTTGCACTGGCTCGAGAACTGACTTGGGAATATTGAGAAGGAAACCTAGAGAAGTGAGCACTTGCTGAGTCACTTTCAGACCTGACTTGACTTGGTCTGAAGACTAGCCCACTATGAGCCAATCATCTAGGTAAGGGAAAATAGAGATGTTTTTCCTCCTTAGGAAAGCCACTACTACTGCCAGGCATTTTGTGAACACCCTTGGAGCTGATGTTAGGCCGAAGGGCATTGCTTTGAACTGGTAATGGCTGGAAAGCAGTTCGAACCTGATGTACTTTCTGTGTGAGCACCTGATAGGAATGTGAAAGTAGGTATCCTTTAGGTCAAGGGAGGCTAGGCAGTCCCCTGGCCTTAGAGAGGGAAGAAATATTCCCAAGTCACCATTTTGAACTTTGGTTTTAATAGATGTTTGTTCAGGTATCTTAAGTCTAGGATGGGCTGCCACTCCCCTGTTTTCTTCGGGGTAAGGGAGTACCTGGAGTACAGACCTTTGCCCCTGTGGATTGTAGGAACTCTCTCTATGGCTCTCAAGGCCAGAAGAGATGAAACCTCTGCCTCTAGGGCAATGGTTTCGGAGATGTTTGCAGGTGGAAAAGATCTGGCTCTCAGCTTTGAAAACTTTTTGAAGCTGAAAGCCAGTCTCTGGCTTACTACCTCCAAGATCCACCTGTCTGAGGTAACAGACTTCCAGTTCTGGAAGTAGTAAGCCAGCCTGCCTCCTACAGGAATGGGGGAGTTGACCCGGGCTGACACATCAGGGTGTCTGCTTGGCAGGGGCCCTGGGCTTAGAGAAGGATGCAGCTCTGCTCATCCCTCTTCTACCTCTCCCTCTAAAGAACCCCCTCTGAGCAAAAGGAGAGGAGTCTTGAGCTTGGAAGAAAGGCCTTTGAAAAGACCTGCCCCTGCCCCTAGACTGCTGCCTCTGAGGAGTGGTTTGCCTTTCTTTGGCTTGAGCACTCCAATAGGTGGCCCTGTATTCATCCATCTTTTTCATGTAATTCTCTGTCTACTCCCCAAACAGAGAATTATCCACAAAAGGGAAATCCACGGCCTTAGCCTGGGTATTCTGTGTTAGGCTAGTACATCTGAGCCAAGCCATTCTCCGCAGAGCAACAGATGTAACCATGAATCTTGATGACACATCATTGGAGTCGACAGCAGCATGAAATTGAATTTTTGATGCCTCAATCCCATCAGCAGCCACCTCTTCCAGCTCCTTAGCCAGCTGGGGTAAGGTCTGTTTAGCCAGATCCAAAACAGACTCCCAACTGGACTTTTGGAACCTGGCTGCATAGGCCATGTAGTTAGCCTGTCTGAGTCCCAAGGAAGATGCCAAATACTGTTTCTTGGCCATGGCATCTATCTTCCTGGAGTCCTTATCCGGGGGAGGGGTGAAGTAAAGGGAATGCCAGCCTTATTACAGGCTGCAGCCTGTACTACCCCAACATGGCTTCAATGCTGATACAGGAACTCCGAACTTGAGCCTGACAACATATACCTCCTGTCCATACATTTGTCTACTGGAGGCAGAGAATTAGGTGTCTTTAAAAGTTTATGTGTCTGGTTCCCAAAAGATTTATGCAACGGAATAGACAGTCTCTTGGACTCTGGGATGTCCATCATCTCAACAAAATCAGGCGCTTCTTCCTCCTCCACAGCTTCATCCACAGGGAGCTGAAGGGTCTCAGCCACTTTTTTGTAAAACATAAAGTCGGAAGGGGATTCAGAAAGCCTAGGAGGGGAAACTCCAGAAAGTCTGTCTGGGGGGATGTCTGCTTCAATAGGCTCATGCAGACCTTCCCCCCACCATCATACTCTTCTTCTTCATCTTCTTTAACTTCCCCCTCCCATTCTGGATCATAATATTCCTCCAGAGAGTAATCTAGAACCAGAGGAGCCGACCAAGTCGAACACCTAATGGCAGGGCCTGGGTAGGGCCCAGTTCGGTCAGAACTGGATGGAGCAATTCCACAATACTAATTGGCCAGACAATTTCATCGGCCGATGGATAAAGGGATTCAGGATCCGAACCGGTCGATTTCTGTTTTTTCTCTTCTTTTTTGAAGGAACCGACCCCTCAGAGTCAGTTTTCCTCTTGCCTGAGGAAGTGTGGCCCTGGTCAGAGGGCACTCCCTCAGGTTTGGTCGGAACTGAACCGGGCTGGCCATCGGGGTCAGCGGACTTCTCGGCCTCCTTATCCCTAAGCCTACCGTTTATCTAGGGTGGTCTTCAGGAAATTTGTACAAATTTGGCAGTCTGAATTGAGGTGGTCAAACCCCAGACAATATACACAGGTGGTGTGGGGATCAGCCTTAGCAAAGGCCTCCCCACACAAACTACAGTGCTGAAACCCAGTGGGCCCAGTTTTCTTTCTGGGTTTTTCAGACATGGCCACAAAAAAATAAACTTACTCTTTACACGGCTTCGGGTCAGGTAAGACTAACCTATTGGTTCCTCACGTGTCACGGGTGTTGGAAAAAAAAACAAAATGAGCTTTTTTTCAGAACCGTTAGGCACCGGAATCACCACAAGTAAACAATCAAGAGAAAATGATCGGTTCAGCTAAACCGAACACAATAAACAAAGTTTACAATTTCCTCAGAAAAAACTCTCAAAACTCTAAAGTCCACTACGTAAACACTTACTGTACTAGAGACAGGGATCTGAACCGAGAAAATGAGAGAAAATCTCAAAATTTAAACTGATGATTTACTTTACCGAACCGGAAGCGAGGAGCAAACTCCGGAACAACTGTTCAGTTAGGCGGAGTAAATAATCTGATGGTTACACTTCAAGTGCAGCAGTCAGTGGTTTGAAATGAGCTTGAGATCAATGTTCTATGCATCTGCATAGAGTTGACTCTTTCATCTCTGGGGCATTTCAAGTGCTGGGGCTAACTGCAATATTTCAGAATACAGCAAGACTTCATGTTGTTTGAATTGCCATTTCTGGTCTAAAGTTCAATAGTATCTGTATATTGTTCAGCGAGAAAGAATATCTGCCTGCCCAGAAGTAATTGGCCAGGATTCACAAAAGCAGCCCAAAGGTTGTGCAAAAGTTTGCGCTGCACCTCCTGGTTTCACTGAAGGGCAAACATGCTATTCACAGCTGAAAAGTGCAGTGCACTATCTGACTGTGAATAGGGGCCAGCAGGGGCAGTGCTAACCCAGGAAAAGCAGTGGAAAACCAAGCAGTGCTGTCTCCACAGTAAGCCAGGAGAATGGCCCCACAGCAAATAGCACCCAGGCGCTAATGTGCTGCTCACAAAAGTAGTCATGCAAATTAGCCAGATGGACATGCAAGCCACTACTAACCATTAGCATGCCCATTCTGGGCTCATTTGCATGGCATTAGTGAGGCTGTTGAATGCCAACCCCCACTAGCCAATACCCCATGCAGCCACATTCCCTGGCAGCTGCCGATCCAGCAGTAAGTTGTAAAAGTTATTGGGTTAGGTCACTCTTTATGAGAAAAATATCCCTTTCACATGCAGTTTTCTTTATAAATGTTCTTTATTTTCATCTCAGTTATTTTAATATAGCCCCAGCATTTCACCTGTTCAATAGACTTCTCCTGGGGGACTGTTGAAAAACAAATATTTTTAATATTTCATTTTTTCATATTTAATTCAATTCAATTTTATTTTTAACCAAGAAAAACACCATTGAGATATTAATTTACAAGGTGGTCCTGGAAGATCATAAAGGATTGACAAGTTACAACTGGATAAAAACAACACAGACATAAAACATGGATGGTGCATAGTAAGATACAGAGTTGGTAAAAATGCAAATAAGTACAGGAACAGAGTGGGAATACATAATGAAGTTGACAATTTAGTATACACAGGGATCAAGTGCCTTCTTAAGAGATAGATAAGTAACTGAACTTTAGTGGGAAGTATAGGTGGTAGGAAGGAAGGAGACATATGGGCTTTAGGATGAAGTGGATGGGGAGTGGTCGAGGGATGGTGCAAAGGGGCAGAGGGTATATAGGCTAGTGAAAGACAGAATGAGAAAAAAAGGGGGCAGTCATGGGAATACAGGGAGGGAAAAACAAGGAGGACCAGAGGGAAAGTGATACGGGAAGTGCAGTTTGCAGAACCCTTATTGGGAGTGACTAGGTGTAGCACTGGCAGTTTTCTTTCGTAAGGGGTTTTAGTAGCATCTTAAAGGAGGGTAAGCTATCAAAGTGGGTTAGTTTTAGGGTACTTTGGGTGTGTTCCACAGTGCAGGCAGAGCATGGCTTATACAGGAGATGCCAAAGCGGGACTTGGTTCTGGGGGTATCCAGATGGATGTAAGTATATTTCCTGAGAGAGTAAGTACATGATGTGAACTTGAATAGACTGGTTATGTACAGTGGTAATTTGCTGATGAGGGCTTTAAAGGTCCATATAGATGCATTACGCCACCTTCTGGTGGATAACGAGGTCTAGCCTAATTGGTTGTAGAGCGAGTAGTGGTGGGTTTTGAAGGGAGAATTTGTCACAAATTTTAGAGCCCTATGGTACAAAGTATCCAGCTTTGTAAGTAGAGTTTTGGGGCAATGACTATAAAGAAAATCAGCATAGTCTAAAAGTGGTAAGAACGTTGTTTGGGCTTGTCGGAATTTTGCTTCATAGGTAAGTAATCCTTTAATGCTATAAAATAAACCCAGCCTTTATTTTAGCTTTTTGGAAATCTCTTCAACATGGTAGACACAGGAGTGTCTACAATCCAGCCAGAAACTAGATATTTGAATTTGTCCACTTTTTCCAGAGTTTCACCCATCATAGTAAACGTATCTGCCATAGGACACACCCCTCGCCATCCCATACCTGTGAGTTCTTGCATGCCCTCCTCCTGCTAGGCAACACCAAAAAGGTCCACCTGGTATGTGCCTACAATCCACCTAAGGGTGGTGTGCTAGGGCTCTCCTCCCTCCTTGACAGTGTCAGTCTGATGGTTGGCTCGAATGAGCTCTTAGTCTTAGGAGACTTCAACCTCAACTGGGTGGGCCGCTATGTCCAGCAATATGAGCCCCTACTGGCAGGTCTTGCACTAAGTCAGCTTGTTACTGAACCCACAAGGCTCTCTACATGTGGAGACAAGGGTTCCTTAATTGACTGGGTGCTGAGCAACCATCCGGATAGAGTTGTCTCCTGCGGGACACTCCCTGATGTAATCTCAGATCACTCTCCTACCTACTATATCTGGGGCATCTTCTCTCCCAAGATTCCCGACAAAGTGATCCAGATGAGGGACTACTCCAAATTTAACATTGGAGATTACCTCTCGGACCTGTGACAAACAGACTGGTCCTAGGTCACTGTAAAAAATGACCGCGTGGGGGCCCTTGACAACTTTCTCTGTCTTCACTCCTCTGCAAAACAGGCATGCTCCCCTCACAAAAAAGGAGGGTGAGTGGCACCATCACTAAGTAGCTGCACAGTGGCCTCTTCTCCCTCATGAAACAGAGAGACAAGTATTGGGCTAGATACAAGGCCTCTCTCTCCAGCACTGACCTCCTTGGCTACAGACACCTGAGGAACTCCTGCAAAAGAGCCATCCACTCTGCAAAAAGTGAGTTCTGTCAGTCTTCCCTACTCTCATCAGCCAGCAACTCAAGGAGTTTCTGGCAGAACATCAAAAACACGGTGGGAGGCTCCACTAGAGCCCAGGTCACTGACTTGCACATTGGTGGGATTAACTGCAACAATCCCCTCACAATTGCCAATGCCTTTAACTCCTTGTTCACTGACCTGCCACCTCTCACCTATCAGTCCCACAGTTGCTAGGACCAGGACCTCCTCCTAGATGGGTGTACCTCCCGACCTCCCTACTACCTCAGAGCAGTCTCAGTCATGGAGACCCACAGGCTCCTCTTGGGGCTCTCCCCTTACTCTGGGGCCAAGCATAATGGCCTTGAGCCTAAGTTACTCAGCCTAGGTGCTTCCTTCCTTGCCCCGCCTATTATCCACATCTTCAATAGATCGCTAATGACTGGTTCCATCCCTGACATCTGGAAAGTGGCCAATGTCGTCCCTGTTCTCAAGCAAGGTGACCGCAAGGATATCAGGAACTACCGCCCTATAGCGATACTGTCTGTGATCAGCAAGCTCCTCGAAAAGGAAGCAGCCTTTCAGCTCACCCACTACCTGCAGACCCATGACCTACCCTCCCCAGCACAACACGGCTTCAGAAAAGGGCACAGTACCTCCACTGCCCTAGCCATAGTCATCTCAGAGATCAGGTCTGCAGATGACCAAGGCAAGCTGACGGAAGCCATCTTTGTGGATCTCTCAAAAGCCTTCGACTGGGTTGACCACTTACTTCTGTGTTCCTCTCTCTGGTCCCTTGGCCTCTCCTCCCCCGCTCTTGCTTGGATCAAGAACTACCTCTCTGGAAGACAGCAGTACATAAAGTGCAACAAGGTCCTGTCTGAGCCCTCTATGTTGACCTGTGGGGTTCCCCAGGGCTCTGTCCTGGGACAGCTCCTGTTTTCCATATTATAAATGAACTGCCCTCGGCCCTGGCCCATGGGCGAGCTACACTGTATGCAGATGACCTGGTCATCCTGACCAGCACCCAGGACATCTCTGTGATCAACGCCAGGCTAAACGCTGACTTTGAACAAATTCAATCCTGGCTAAGGGATCACAAGCTTACAATCAACCTGCAGAAGACTCAGACCATGCTCTGGCTCTGCAGCCAAAACTAAAGTTGCCCCAGCCCCTCTAATGATCTCATGTGCCGATGGGTTCCTCCTTCATGTTGCAGATACTGTCAAGTACCTAGGGGTGACACTTGACCCTCAACTGGGTCTCACCCAGCACATTCACAATGCTTGCAAGGCCACTAATTGTAAGTTGGGCCTTGCATACAGAGCTAAAAGCTGCCTCACCCCGGCTGCCGACTCACCCTAGCCAGGGTGGTCCTTCTACCCGCACTCAGCTATGGACTTATCACCTTCGCCCTCAACTCAAAACCAGTCTCTCAAATTGGGACATGGCTTGCAACAGTGTCTGTCGCTTTGCACTCTCCACTCCCTGCTTCACCATCGCTGTGAGCTCTACTCCTGTCTTGAATGGCTCCCACCAGAAAAGCACCGCTCTTTTGTGTTAGGCTATTTCATTGACAATGTGGTCAGAAATACCACCCCATCTGCCCTCGCTGCATCCCTCTTACCTGCTACCTCCTCCTACCAACTTAGATCCAGAGACTCTCATGTCCTACTGGTTCCAAAAACCAGCACCCAGATGGGTGACCGGGCCCTCGCTACATAGGCACCCAAGGTATGGAACTCCCTACCAGCAGGAACTCGCTTCTCTTCCTCCTCCCACCCCTGCTTTAAAGCCTTCCTCTGGAGTTTCCTCAAATCAGCCTCCTCCTGCCACTGCACTTAATTGAACCCTCTCCACCATTCCACTTGATCTGGCTCTGACACTACCCTCTCCTGTGCCAAGTTGGTGGGTTCCTGCACTTTATCCGCGTATGAAGTGTTTCTGCTACCAGCTGCTTTATCTGTGTTGGGTCCTCTCTGGCCCGACTGCACACCAACTGTGTTTACTATATTGTTTTTGCTTTGTTCCTAGTCTACCTACTGTATTAGCCTTTAGGATGATGCTGTCCTAGTATTGTTGTCTACTGCCTTACCATGCTGTTGTTGTCCCCCTCCTTGTAATGTATATCCCGTTGATGTTCTTGTATTGACCTAGCCTTGTCTCCTGCCCCTGATTATACCATGTACTTGTTCTTGCCTGTTGCTCTTGAATGTACCTTTGTAATCTCCCGGGTCACACCTGAAAATAGGCATTTGGTGTCTAGCGTGCTCATCTGGTAAACAAAAGCAAATAAATAAATAAATAGTTGTGATGTGAGTGTTGACTGGTTGGGCACTTATGGTAGTTACTGTAGTGGATAGGGAGAGAGTCACGTTTTTTGGAGGTTTTTTTGCATTCAGTAAGAGTTTCAGCTGCAGCAGATTTTGTTGTAAAGTATTAAATTCTTGCTGAAGGTCCATGCAGGAGGATTCAATGGTGGGCTGAGCAACATAAAGCATAGTGTCATCTGCAAATAGGTGAACACTGGCAGAGTTAATATTGTGGTCAATATTGCTGATCTATATACTTGGTTTATACTTGGTTTGTTAAGGCAAAGTAGGCTAAAAGCCCATTTAATTGTCTCCCACTCTTAGTGGGGTTAATGGCCCCTCTGATTTTGGATAAGAAAATCATCTAAGCTGTGCTTAAATTGCTCAAAGCTGGTAGCATGTATTATATCACTTGGTAGGGAATTCCATAATTTTGTAGATCTAATAGTAAAAAAAGTTGATGTTTTGACTGTATTGACCTTAGGAATATATAATTGTCTTATATGGGATCTTAATTCCTTTGTTAATATGTTTTTTTTTCTTTTTAACCCACATAACCCCATCAAGTTAGGGTTCTGCATAATCTTATAGGTAAGAAGTAAGTCCCCCAATTTTCTTCTAGTCTCTAAGGTAAACAATCTTAAATAATTGATTCTTGTCATATGTTCTTTGTTTTTTAATCCTACTAATGATTTTGTTATTTTCCTTTTAGTTTTTTTTCTATTAATTTGATGTCCCTTTTTAAATATGGGCTCCAAATAGGAGATCCATAGTCAAGGTGTGGAATGATATACGATTTATACAGTTTCATTAAGCACTCTTTATCCCTTGTAATGAAAGTTTTGTTACTTGTTCTTAGTAATATTAGTAGTGAGTGATACATGACGGCAGTGATCAACAGAAGATAAGTTAGTATTCACACATATTCCCAAATCAAGTTCTTTCATGGAGGATTTCAGAATTTTACTATTAAGTTTATACATATATCTAGGATTTTTCTTTCTAAAATGCATAACTGTGCACTTAGTCTCATTGAATTCCGTTTTATTATGTTTCCCCCAATCTTCAATTTTCTCCAAGTCATGACAAAGATCTTAATAACTCTGCAAGGAGTCCACTTCTCCTCTTATCTTAGTGTCATCTGCAAATTTTGAGATGATACTCTTAATACCTCTCCTCATGTCACCAATATATAGGGAAAAGAGCACAGGACCCAGCACCAATCACTGGGGTACTCCACTGGTGACACCCTCTTCCTTGGATTGTACACCATTTATCCTGGTGGACTGCTTATGATTTGTAAGTCAATTATTAATCCATTTAAGAATGTATTTGTTGATTCCAATGGCATTTAATTTAGTTATTAAGTCATGGGGCATGATATCAAACGCCATTCTTATATCCAGGAGGATGACATCAGTGGAGATATTCCTATCCAGGTTGTCACTTACAAATTTGAAAAATGACAAGATTTGTAACACATGACAAACCTTTACGGAACCCATGTTGAGACTGATCTATAAGGTGTAGTACATTCATTTCACGTACTATCCTATTTTTAATTATCCTGTGCAACAGTTTATAACAGATGGAAGTTAAGCTAATCAGCCTATAGTTGGATACACTGGAACAATTGTCCTTTTTATGAATGGGAACTACTATGGGCCTTTTCCAGTCATTAGGGACCTCTCCTGATAGTAGGGAGTTGTTAAATAATATGGCAAGAAGATAGGATAGCGGTTTAGCTGAGTTCTTTAATACTGCTGGACTTAAATTGTCTGGGCCTGGTGATGAAGTAGTCTTTAGTTTTAATAAGTCTTCCAGCACTTCTTTAGTTAGAATTTTGATTGGGGGAAAGTTATCAAAAGCATATACAGGGTTGGGACTAGTAGAAGGGATGAGATTGGAAACAAAATACTGATTAAAACTTTGAGCTGTTTCTTTAGCATCTGTAATCAATGCCCCATTTTGAGTAATTGATGTAGTAACTTTTTTAGCTTTTTTATTCATATTTATATAAGACTAAATGCTCTTTAAGTCCTTTTTTATGGACCCATCTTTGTTCTAACTTCCTTTTCTCCTTCTTTATCAGTTTGTTTAATTTTGCTTGTTTTGTTCTGTACAATATCTGATTTTTGCTGGTCGGGTTTGTTTTATACCATTTAAATAACTGATGTTTTCTACGTATTTGTTTCTTTATAGAATTATTGAACCATAGTGGAATAGTTCCTTTTTTATTCTATTTTTTTCTCATTGGGACATGTCTATGTATCACATACTGAATGATGCCATTCATTTTATCCCACATTTTCCCAATATTTAGCCCTTTGGGACTAAAGTCCCATTCTGTTTTATTTAATATATTTGTTATTTTTGTCCACTCAGTATTTTTCTGATCTGGAGTTTCTGTAGATATTTTATATTTTGTTCTAAAGCAATTAATCTTTCATTCAACCATGCTGTGGTCACTTGTTGCCAAGTGACTAATAACCCTTGGGCTGGTAATACATTCTGAGTTATTAGTAATAATAAGGTCAAGAATGTTAGCTTCTCTGGTGGGTTCCAACACTAGCTGATCACAACCACATGATATGATGGTATCCAGTAGATTTTTTTCAAAGTCATTTAATCTGGTTAGTAAATCCCACTTAATACTAGGAGCATTGAAATCCCTGACAATTAGAACATCTCCTAGCCCCGTGGCTACCTCAATTTCTTGTAGAATTGAATTGTTACTACTTCTATCTTCTGACAGAGGTCGATAACAAATATCCAGAATTAATATGGGGGTGGGGATAGGTCAAGATTAAGCCACAAGGTTTCTGCAGTGGTATCAAGTTGCATATTTAGATTTAATTCCGAACAGTGGATTTGATTTGATATATAACAGCATATGGTGAATATGGTGAATAATAATGGGCCCAAGATTGAACCTTGGGGGACACCTCTCAGGAGTACTTTATGGTGAGACAGGTCCTCCTGAGCATTCACCTGTTGGTACCTGCCTGTGAGGTAACATGAGAACCATTTGAGGGCAGCGTCATCTAGTCCAAGGTTTCATAGTAAAGACATTAGTAAATCATGGTCAACAGTATCAAATGCTTTGCTTAAATCTAGGAATAGCGTAGCTACGTGATGTTTGGCGTCAAGAGCAGTTTATCAGTTGTTGGTGACTTTGGCAAGTGCAGAGACCATACTGTGATTTGGTCTAAAGTCAGACTGCAGAGGGTTTGGAAGATTGTGTGGTTCTAGGAATCCTCTTAGTTGAGAGTTTACCAGTTTCTCAAGAAGTTTTGACAATATAGGTAGAAGAGAAATGGGTCTATAGTTGTTTAAATTGCTTGGATCTCCTGATTTAAGTAATGAGATGAAATGGGCTGTTTTCCATATGGGGGGAGTACACCTTCAAGGAGTGACATGTTAAAGAGATGTGTAATTGGTGGGGCTAGGTAAAAATAGCCCAATTTTAGGAAGGCGGAATCGATTTGGTCTGCCCCTGCATTTTTTTATGTGTCCAAAGTGGATAGAAGGTCTTCAATCTGTTTCTGTGTGATGGGCATAAAGTTAAAAATGGCTTGGCAGGTGGGGGCATTGGTAGGGGGCCAGGGTGTAGCATTACTAGTAGGTTGGTTCAACAGTTTGCTTACCAGGGAGCTATCAAAAGCTAGGCCAGCAGTGGCAAAGTGATTATTAAGGGCTGTTAAATATATCGTGTTTGCTCATGTAGGTATTGTCTCCACAGCTAATTTTAGTAGGCAGGGTTGATTAGTTTTTATGTCCTTCAACTTCATTTAATATCTGCCAGAATTTGGTGTTGTTATTTTTGGAGGACTTGAGTGCGACTTGGTGGTATTTGGCCTTTTCAGACCTGATCAACCAGGTGCAGCGGTTTCTAATCACTTTAAAAATGGTCCAGTTGGTTTCTAATTTAGTTTTTCTAGCCTTTCTGCAGAGCATCCTTGTGATGTAGTGTACTTTTTAGAGTGCTGTGGAACCAGGGACAAGATTTACTTCTCAGCCTAGTTTTAATGGCAGGTGCATAGGTGTCGATCAACTTTAGAACTACAGACTGAAATGTTGCATAGGCATCAAGGAGATAAGTAGTGAGATAAAATTCCTGTTGAGATCAGCTAGGAAGGCAGATGGATTAAAGTTGTGGTGGCTCCCTTTGTAGCTATACCCTGATGTGGTGGCAGTTTGGGGTGTGAGCCTTACACAGGCTATAGCCTTGTGGTCACTGATGCAGTTATGGAATACTCCTGTATGGGACATTCTATAAGGTTTGTTGGTAAGGATTATGTCTAGAAGTGTACTGTGAGCAGGGTTTCTAATGTTGGGGTGTGTCATGGCCGAGATCAGCTGATGTAGCCCATGAGCATCGCAGAAATTTTTTAGAGACATGGCACAGGTAGAATTCCAGTCTAGGTTAAGGTCACACAGGATGATAGTTTCTAAATCAGTAAAATCAAGTATGTTATGGAGGAGATTTAGTATCTCAAGCCCCCCCAGCTGGAGGTCTGTAGCAACCTACCACACAAATCGATTTGCTTGATGATATAGAAATTTTTAGTGCAAGACTTTTATATTCCTTGTAGCTAGAGGAGCAGTCTATGACTGAAACAGTGAAACTGTCTGGTACATATATTGTGACTTCACCTCCTCTGGTGTATGTGTCAACCCTAAAAATATTGCAATATGGGATATTAATATTCTGGTCTGGGGTGGATCACTTCAGCCAAGATTCAGAGATAACCAATACATCTGGTGATGCCTGTTTTACCCAGGCCTGCACTAGGTGAATTTTTTTTTCAGTAGGCTTCATGCATTTTTTTATACAGTTGTTTTATGCTTGACATTCTATACACACTTTGTACTATGTTTATATCTCTTTAAAGAATTTAACCACATGTTTTAAGTACATGTTTACATTGTTTATCTGTATTCAAGATGTTGACTCCTCAGCCACCATTTCTTACTGTGTTACTTTAAGAGAATGCTCATACCTTTAACAGGTTCTGAAGCTCATATCCTCATCACATAGCTTACATAACTTGCCTCTATTATGTGGTTTGCTAAAATGTATATTCACTCAGTTGCTACAATGTTTTAGGATTCATTTTTATGGTCCACAAAAATATATACCTTGTGATGCGGTTCTTATGCTGCCTGCTGCGTTACTGTTGCTTCCATTATTTTCATTCTAGGATCTGTTTGCAAAAAATGTAGTCATTCACATTATTTGTTTTATCTTGTTTAACCTCATATCTTGGGCCTAGACATAACAGGCCTCTACATTTATCAAGCAGTATTTTCTGCTGTCTTTCATTTTTTATGTTTAATCAGTCTAGACAGGCAAAATTCACTTTACTGTTTTCAATGTTTCTCACAGCTCAATTGACATGCTGTATACTTTGTGCAGCTTTCTTACATTTTGTGAACACTCTTTTTGTATTTTGTGTACATACATTTTAGCATCTATAAACATTTCTTTCATATTTTCATTTGCATTGTATAGTTACCTGCATTGTGAAATTCACTATGCTGTTTTTGTCATTACTGCCTAAGGGAGAGTAATTTGAGTATATTCTTCCCATAACAAATTACTTTTCATTAGTTTATACTAATACTATTCTTTTATGCATAAACAATCTTCCTATAGTATTTTCACTGTATAAAATATAGGTTCACTTACTTTTTTATAACACTTTCACTTGACTTTGCCTTTTTGCTTGTGGTGTGTACTGTAACTTTTTCAACTCAGTTAAAAAGCATTTGTTACATAGGGTTTTTGCTAGCTCAATGCACTTTCTATGCCTGAGTTGTCATTCATTCTACTAATTAAATAGCAGTTTTAACTCTGGAATCAATTATTCCCATTTTTACAGTTTACTTCCTGCTTCTCTTTGAAATTTCAAAAGTGTGTCACATTTCATGTTTACTTCTTAATTTGTTTCTGTCAGTATTGTTCCTTAATCTCATTTTAAGTTAGACATAATGTTATGACTTTGTTTTCTGGAAAGGTTTTATACTCTTTATTCTTTGGTGTGCTTGCAATATCACTCTCTCTGCAGTATAAACTAACAGTGAGCTCAGGGTCTCATTCCACCTCCTCTTGTACCCATGGCTCAGTCATGTGACAACCAGCTGAGGCTGTGATGCATCTCCATGGTGATGCAGTTGCCTAGACAACCATGGCTTTGCCACAGGTACTGTGTTTGGCTGAGATTTTGTATGCATAAAATCTGTCTCTGGAGATTATTTAGTTATTATTGATTTATTTAATTTTTTGTTGACTGGGTAAGTACACTAGACAAATTCTGCATATTTTCAGACATGACCGGGGAGGGTGATACAGATGAATGCCAACTGACCTTGAATCAAATTAAGCTGTTGGTGGTATTTGGCCAGGGCACCAGGGAAATTCCCCTACTCAGTCAGGTGGGGGTACTGTCGGCCTGCCTGCTGGAGGAGCCAGTTTTGATCAAGAGAGTGGAGGAACAGCAGGCTGAGTTTCTCTCCTCTGCCCCAGCCTTAGATGCTAAGAAGGATGAGGAGGAGATGTTGTCTGCAGTGTGTGAAGTGGACACTGAAGAGTCAGATGGAGGTGAGGAGGAGAAGGAGACTGATGGTGAGGAGAGTTCAATAGATATGGATGTAACCTCCGAGGCAGGTCTGGGTACCACAGTGGATAATATCACTTCCGCAGAGGCACAGTTACAAAAAGAATGGGACGAAAGAAGAACTGTATTGTTTACTTTACTTGTGGAAGGTGAGGAATGATATTCCAAGAAGAAACTTGCTGCCCATAATGTCAACAGGGAGGAACATTCAGCACCCAGGAACAAGCCATGCAGACGGGAACTGTTAAGGAGGAACCGAAGGAGCAGGATGTAATTGTGGCAACCGGGCTGCAAACGGGAGCAGAATGTGCTGAGACAATGACTGTGCAGGTGCTATTCAGAGTGGCGTTCCACACCAAAGAGGTCCCCCAAGTACTGGAATGGTCACCTAGGAGGGCGTTGAAGGAAGCTGGCTGGAAGAAAACGACCAAGGGCAACTGGATGCCCAACAAGGATTTAACCTTTTTGGATTCCCAAGCGGCAGATGTGGTGGGTACTTCAGATTCTACTTCGGATCGCCCTGTAGGACATGGGAAATAGCAGCAGGAACAAGATAGTGAACATGACTCTGGACAGGGGATAAACAACCTGCAGATACAGAGGGATGTAGGGCATGTTGTACTTTAGCCTGGGATGAAACAGGCTTTGGCTGGGGGGAATGTGTCTACTAAGGGTGTGGGGTAAATTGAAACCAGCCCTTAGACCCAATTAGGTGGGTCTGGAGAGTGGAAGGACACATCAGAAACAGTGCACCAGATGTCTCAGGGCCTAACACAGACTCAATCGAGGGAGAGGGGCCCGAGGTTCACTGACATTGGGGCACCTTCCAGTAAAGCTAGTGGGGGTGATACAGGGCAGGGTGCTGGAGTACACCCTAGGGCTCATTCAGCAGGAGTTACCCCCCACCGCCTAGGGAGTCCAGGCCTAGGTAATTGGATTTCTTCTCAGGAGCTGGGCCAGCAAAGAGAAGGAATGCTGTATGAATCCGATATCAAGGGGGTATGGATGTACCACCTGATAGATATTTTGTGGGATGTACTTTGATTAAGGATTCCCTATGATTTATGGCTTCTGAGGTGTATGTTCTTATTCATGTGTCGGGAGAAGACACATTCGGTCTTAGCTTTCGTTCCCCACATTCTCTAGAGCGGTTTTGGATGAAATATAGCCAACTTAAGTTCTCACCTTTGTGGTCTCCCTTTCTATGCATCCCCCTGCCGAGACCCACCATTAAACAGATTACCATCATGTTTCGTAATGAAGGAGTGCATGTTAGTGACATTACCTATTGTGGATAGGAACGTTGTGAATTGTTAAATGCTCCTGAACCTGTACTGGATAGCGAAAAGTTATGGACTGGGGCATGGACCTTTAAGGTGAAATTCCAGCAGTCTAATGAGGGCCCTATTCATCTCCCAAAGAGATTTTCTTAGGCCAGAATAGAGGGGTTTGTTAATATGCTGGGCAACCTAGGCCCAGCCACAAGTGTGATGTGAAGAAGCACCTGGCTAATGTATGCGACAGAATCAGATGTGGCATATGCAATGAGATTGGCCATATTAATCACCAGTATGTGAATATGGCACGATGTAATCTACGTGGTGAATCAGGACATGTTTTTCAGGGGTGTCCCTGTACTGCTCATAACACAGCCCACCCCATGAACCCAGATGAATTAATCAGAAAAGTGCAAACAAAGCAACAGCCCCCAGCATCAAGATTGGGGAACACAACCTCAGATTCACAGCCAGCCCCTGAGAAACAGACAGCCCCAGGAGCCTGACCAGCCCCTATCCTGGCTGAACATACTAGGGCGCCATCAGCAAATCTTTCCCCTCAGCCCTTAACCTCTACTGTATCTGCTAGTGAGGTACCTGACCCTCGGTTACTCCTGTACAGGAATATATAGAGTGTGAAACTTCCATAGCAGACCCAGAAATGGGTATTGCTGCTTTTCAGACTGACCAGACTACCACTATAGTGGAGGTAGGGAAAGGACTACCACTGCCTTTACCCCAATGGAAAGCCCCTTTACCCAGAAGGAGTTTGCATATCCAGAAGTCACATCCTGTGGATATTGAATTGTCAAATCCATTCGAGTCCTTGTCTAAGACTAGTGAAGGAGGATCTGATCTGGATGATCTGGACTCCAATTCACCTGTTTCCCAAATTTTAGCATGGGACCAGGATGTATTGGGCTCTGGGAACAAAAAAGAAAAGAAAAAGGAGAAGTGACTTGTTTCTTGTTAACTGTTTATGCCATTCTCTTTAGCAATCTTAAATGTGCATAGTATTATGTCTGGGATGAAATGACAAGCTGTCTTTACATTGCTGACTGACTTAAAGCTTGATGTTATATTTTTTATAAACATGATTTAATTCATGTGCACTTATCTCACAGGCTAGGAGAGAGTGGGTATGGAGCCCCTCCTATTGGTTGTTTGGGGAGGATACTGCTGATGAAGTAGATATTTCGTTTTGTGGCTCAGGGCTTTTCTTTCAAAATTTACTAGATCTTTTCCCAGCTAGGGTACTTGTGTTGGATGGTATCTGGCAGAGACAGTCTAGCTGTTTTATAGGGTGTACACCACACAAAATAAAGTAGTAAGAGTGGAAATGCTCGAGGAAATTCAGCCATATCTGGCAACTTCAAGGCAGGTGTACTTGGTGGGAGATTTTAATTGTAGTTTAAAGGTGGCAGCTAGACAGACCCAAGGGAAGAAGGTTTACTGTGATTCAGTGACCTTAAAAACCTGTGTCACAACAGTGGATTTAAAAGATTGCAGTGAGCATGTGGTACCACAAATTAGTCATAATTACGTAAGAAGTCGATTTATGACAAATATAGATTATATCTTTTTGTCTAACACCATCACAGTGCATAGTTCCAGAATGGTTCCAATTGAGTTTTCGGACAATGTACTTGTGATGGGGGTCCTTTCTTCAGCTCTAGGGGAATGACCACCGATCCAAAGGTGGAAATTAAATACAGAAAGCATAAAGCGTCCTGAGGTGCAGATGGGCATCTTGGATGTTCTTGTAGCCAGAGTTTCAGTGATGGATTTATATTCATATATGATACTCTGGTGAATAGAGATGAAAACAGATGTTAACAAATGGTTACAGTCCTATGGCAAGCACAGTACAGATGTCAAGAGACTGAAATATATAGCACTCCGGGACCAATTATCTGTGTTATTAATTAATACGTACAATAGTGGGGACAATTTTACTGCACAGATAGCCATTATTAAGAGGGAAATGAAAGCTTTACAATATGACAGGGTGGCTACCTTGACAGCAGAACTCAGTTTTGGTAGGCAGAAAACTCTTTTATCAGATCCTTGCCTGGCGTGCAAGGATAGGAGAAACAAGGCCCACTTTTCTTCCTTGAAGGACAAGGAAGGGGTACTATGAACTGATGCTGCAGGGATCAGGGAGGTGGTTGAGGGACATTTATTCAGATTAGTTAGTCCAGTAGCTTTCTGGAATGAGCAGATGTTAGAGTATCTAGAGGACCTGACAGCCTTGGGTTTGACACAGGACCAGCTGGGTTCGTTAGAGGCAGATATTACAGAAGAAGAGGTTTCTCTAGTAATTCAGAATCTGAAACTGGGATCCACACTGGGAGAGGACGGTCTCCCAAATGAGTTTTATAAGTTGTTTCTGGATATTATGGCCAAAATTCTGGTTAAAGTTTACAGATATTTAGCTTGTTTGCCTGAATTACCAAATGAGGTTACTCGAGGAATAATAATATATTTGTACAAGGCAGGGCATAAAACTTTAATTGATAACTGGCACCCTATTTGCATGATGAATTTGGATTTTAAAATCCTGATGTTTTTGTTATAATTCAGACTAAAACAAGTTGCCCCAACCCTAATTCATCCAGTACAAACATGTATCATGCCAGGTAGACCCATACAGATGAATCTTTGACATACAGGATGTGGTAGATTTTTGTAAGCAACAGAGGAATCAGGGATATTTATTATCCCTGGACCAAGGTAAGGCATTTGATCAGGTGCACCATGGGTTTCTGTTGAAGGTATTGCACAAATATGGTTTTCCTCCAGCAATTTTACTATGGATTAAACTGTTGTATGGCAATGCGGTAATTTCCTCAGTGTTGGAGCTCAAAGGGGGAGACACAGTTTTGGGTCCTGAAAGGAGTTCGGTAAGGCTGTTCCCTTAGCCCCCTTTTGTATATTTTTGTTTTGGATCCTCTCATTAGAAGAATTTTGTCATTACCAGAGTTCCACGGTATTTCATGTACTCAGAGAGGAGATGAAGTATGGGTGCTGGCTTACACGGATGATGTATGCGTCTTTTCCTGAACCCAGGAGAGTGTTACAGTGTTATTACATGAAATACTGCTTTATGGACAGGCGTCAGGATCAAGCTTGAACCTTAAGAAATGCAATGGTTTATATTTGGGACCAGGTACTGGGAGTAATGGTTGGGTGGAGGGCATAGAAGTCACTAATGATCCTATTAAAATTCTTGGAGTGAGATACGTGGGGAGGACTATGTGTTTCAAAACCGGGAGGCAAAGGTACAGGTGGGAGAACAAAAGGTGGGTAGATGGAAGGGGTGTAAATTATCTAAATTGAAATGGGTACATGTAATTAAGCAGTTCCTTCTGCGCCTTTTGTTGTACTTTAGTACTGTTTTTCCACCACCAGTATCAATGGAAATCAGACCTTATAGGGTGTTTTTTTAGATCTTGTGGGGGAGTCGTATGAACCCCATTAAAGAGGTAACTTACATACTTGTCAAAATCATGAGGTGGCGTGGTCATGATTAACCCCATTGTGTTTTTTCATATTATTTTTTGGTTGAATAATTTAAAGCTGGCACTGCTGATGCGTGCTCATGTTACACAGAAATGGTCGTGGCAGTCTTTTCAGGATATTTTATCCATTTGGAATAACGCATCTGTTAGGATGCCCGAGACTTGTAGGATAGCAGCATGTTTAAAAATTACTTTTCAGAAGTTATTTAAATGGCAGATTACAAAGCTTATGGTAATATAGAAATCGAGACATGATTGATATACTCAAGTGTTACTCAAATACAGTAGCAGAAAGGTCAGAGCCAAAAGGCTGGCCTTCGGGAAATATAAGGGAACACTACGGGATGAAGATGAGAGGCATACCAAACTGCCCTAAGGGAAGCAGGGAAGGCAGTAAGGCAGGCAAAGTCCCAAACTGAAGAAACACTAGCACGAACAGTAAAAGAAGGTGACAAGACTTTTTATAGATACATTAGTGAAAGGAGTAAGTCCAGATGGGGTATTGCTAAGCTCAAAGGAGAAAAGGGGGCTTGTGAGGAGGAGGACCTGTAAAAGCATCTATCCTAAATAGATACTTTTGCCCAGTATTTACTGAAGAGAAGGTAGGGCAGGGCCCACAGCTCAGCACCATGGACACAGTGGGGAGGGAAGTGAGCACTACTCCCATCACAAAAGAAAGGGTCCTACAAGAGCTCGCTAAGCTCCAGGTGGACAAGTCAATGGGACCTGATGGCATACATCCCAGGGTACTTAAGGAGCTAAGGGTGGAACTAGCAGAGCCATTAGCAGAAATGTTTGGTAAGTCTCTGAGCACAAGAGAGGTCCCAGAAGACTGGAGAAGGGCTCATGTGATCCTGCTCCACAGGAATCGTAGCAGGGAGGAGGCAGGGAACTACAGACCAGTCAGCCTTACCTCAGTAGTGGGCAAGATTATGGAGGCACTCCTTAAGGAAAGGATAGCGCAACACCTGGAATCCATAGGGGCACAGGATCCAAGACAGCATGGGTTTACAAAAGGAAGGTCCTGTCAAACTAATCTCATAGATTTCTTTGACTGGGTAACCAGAGTGGTGGACCAAGGGGGAGCAGTTGACTTCAGCAAAACTTTCGACACTGTTCCACACAGAAGATTGATAAATAAGCTGGGTAGGCTCAGAGTGGGTCAGAAGTTGGTCAACTGGGTGGCAAACTGGTTGACAGGCAGAAAACCGAGAGTGGTGGTAAATGGTATACAGTCAGAAGAGATGCATGTCACAAGTGGGGTACCTCAGGGATCAGTCCTGGGGCCAGTCCTCTTCAATATCTTCATTAGTGACATTGCAGATGGACTAGAGGGTAAGGCTTGTCTGTTTGCAGATGACACCAAGATCTGCAACAGAATAGATGATCCAGATGGGGTGGGCAGAATGAGAAAAGATCTGGATAAACTAGCAAAATGGTCGGAAGAGTGGCAACTGGGATTTAATGCAAAGAAGTGCAAGATCATGCACATAGGGAAGAGAAACCCTGAAGCCACCTAAAGGCTGGGAGGGGAGTTGCTGGCAGTCACAAAGAAAGAAAGAAAGAGACTTGGGCATCATCATCACCGATGACCTGAAATCATCCAAGCAGACCTCCAAAGCAGTAGGTAAGGCTAGGGGGATGTTAGGGTGTATTAGTAGCGGTATCACAAGTTGTAAGAGGGAGGTAATAATCCCTCTTTACAAGACACCGTTTAGGCCCCATCTGGAATACTGCGTGCAGTACTGGAGGCCACACCTTAACGAGGACATTAACCAAATTGAGGCAGTTCAGTGAAGGGCAACCAAAATGGTACAGAGACTGCATCAGAAGACATATGAGGACAGATTAATAGAGCTCAGTATGTATACCTTTGAGCAAAGGAGGGAGAGAGGTGATATGATCGAAACATTCAAACACCTTAAGGGCATTAACAAGGTGAAAGAGTCTAACATGTTTCAATATAAGAAAAATAGCAGGACAAGAGGACACAGCATGAGACTAGAGGGAGGCTGATTAAGGGGGAATGTGAGGAAATTATTTTTCACCGAAAGGGTGGTGGATGCATGGAATGGCCTACCTCAGGAAGTGATGGCTATGAATACAGTGCAGGGCTTCAAACAGGCATGGGATAGGCATAAGGGAGCTATACAGATGAGTATGAATAGATAGGCCACTGACAGTGCAAAGGCCAATGGCACATTTAAAAGGTAGAAAAAGAAATGGGCAGACTGGATTGGCCTTGCAGTCCTTATCTGTCATCAACTTCTATGTTTCTAAGTTTCTATGATTTCTAGGTCCGGAGGAGCTGACATTTAAATATGCACAGAGGGGAATAATTCCTTGGTATATTAGCAATTGACAAATGTATGAGTACCATTGAGAATGTGGGACATACAATGGTTAGCTGTACATGGTCAAATTAATGTATGAGGCAACCATAAGCAAATGGCTTTGGAAGACAGGAATTATTTATACCAAGATTGTCAGAATAAGGTTGAGACGCAGATGCATTTTTTAGTTGTATGTTCTTGTGCTGTGGGATTATGGAAATATTTGGCTCAAAGATGGAAGATGCCATGGTTGACAAAGCTTACATATGAGGAATTGGCATTGGGATGTTTCCCGAGGTTGCTGAATAAGTATGATGCAGAAACATTAATAGTGTTTTTTGCAGTTTTTAAATATTATTTATGGCAGAATAGATGTCAATTTTTATTTCAGCAGTAGTTCATGATATATAATTTATTTGGAGATATTTGTGAAAAGGCTTTGGTACAAATTTAAAGAGGTGATGTTAAGTTACATCGTATATCCTACAGCACGTGTGTTGGTATGGTGGAGGGGTTTCACTTTATGAAAAAATATGCTCACTGTGCTGGTGGTGGGTTAGGGGGAAGTGTGACACTGCAGTCTTTTAGTTTTTCTCTAGGATATTTAGGACTGTAGTTTGCTATTTCTCTATTATTTTTTGGTTATGTATATCTTTTTGTATTTTGTTATGTTTTGTTCAATAAAAACTCCCCTACTGTTTTCGAGAAGCGCAATGGGATCTTTAACATCTATCTGAACTACCACCAGAACAGGCAGATAGGACCTCGGTTTGATGTCTCATCCAAAAGATAGCACATCAGGAGTGGACTCACAGCCTTCTGATCTCCCAGCCTCAGAGGTGAGTGTGCTACCTGCTGAGCCACTGATACTTTTGATATGTCTTTCCAAAGTTGTTTCTTTTGTTTTTGTATGAATGTTTCTATTCATGCTCCTTTTCCTTCTTTTTCTTTCCTCTCCCAAACCCCAGATCCTTCTCAAATAGGTCTGGATCGTAATCACTAGGGGATCCCCTATACTGAGTTTAATTTGTGTGTAAAATGGCTTTTGGCTTTTTGACATGAATCTTTGTGCCATTTTTGTTTTCAACAATTTTTGTTTCACAGCTATTTTGTTTTTTTGCCTAAGTCAAAGTTTTGCTGTTCTGAATCAGCTTTGGACAGTATGTGTATGGGGTGGTTGGTTTTAGGAGCAGGGGGAGAAAAGTTTCAAGACTTGAATTTAGACAGGTTCTGGGTCCAATTCCCATCCATACTTTTGATTTCTATTGTCCTATTCTGTAAGGCATAATTTACGCACTTGTTATCAGATTATCAACAGGCCTGCCAGTTGACTTCCTCATTTAGACCCCATTTCTCATCCAGGGTACCTATCTCATGGATCCACCACATTTCACAGTTTTTAACCATTCTATTATAGTCTCCACCTCTTTCTGGTATCGGGACTTGCTCTAGCCTCCAAAATCTTATCTGAATCGCTGTGTTCCTTGTAATGTCTCACTATTGGTGATTTCTCATCATTATGACAAATTCGATTCTTGTGCTCAGATATCCTTGTTTTTAATTCTCTAGTGATTTTGCCTACATAGAAACTGTCACAAGGACATTGTAGTGTGAATATAACTCCCTCTGTATTGCAGGTGACGTGTGACCTAATGCTATATTCTTTTCCCATGTGGGGGTGCTTAAAGTGTGTTTTTTTAGATATGTGGCCACAAGCCACACATGTACCACAAGGGTACATCCCATCTTTTAGTGACCCTAATAGAAGCTGTGACCCTTGTGCTGTTTTCTTCAAATGCTGTGCATGCAGCAGTTGGATTGTGGGTGCCTTTTTTGATGTGACAAATTACTTTGCTTGAAATATATCTGATGTGCTTGGGTTGTCATGCAATATTTTCCACTTATTAAGGATTATTCTCCTTAGTTGTGGCATGTACTCTGAATGTTATGTACTGAACGTGACCCTTCTGATGTCACCATTTTCTTTTAATTTTGGTGCTAAGGCTTGTTCTCTTGATAGGTCTGATACCTTTTTGTATGCTTCCAATAATGTTGCTTTGCTGTACTTTCTCACTGAAAATCTTTCTATAATAGTTGTCTGATCTTTTTTGTAGTCTTCTTCCCTGCTACAGTTTCTTGAAAATGCCGCAGCAGAACAGTGCCGCACAAAAAGAGGCAAAACACTGACCTGTTCCACGCACCGTGCCCATTAACAACAAGCATTTGTCAATGCTAAATGTTTGCTTGCTGGTATTAGCGTTGGACATGCAGGAGTTAGACAGATGCAGAATAGGAATGGCAGTGAAGTATTGAAGGTCACGCCAACCCCACCTCCATCCTGTAGAGATGGGCAGACATTGGGTTGATTGTTTGCGTCGTCAGCCATAACAGCGATGCC
Organism: Neoceratodus forsteri; assembly: GCA_016271365.2. Taxonomy (NCBI): domain Eukaryota; kingdom Metazoa; phylum Chordata; order Ceratodontiformes; family Ceratodontidae; genus Neoceratodus; species Neoceratodus forsteri. The sequence continues at coordinate 36,455,231 of CM028129.1, forward strand.
TTGTGACGTCACCCTATTCTGCAGACAGCAACACGTGTTGATGTGTGCCTTAGGGTGTTTGGCTTTACAGTCACTGTATTCCATAAGGACATATGCTGAAATGGGTGCAGCATAGAAGAATGGGGTGAAGTCTGGGGCCGAAGAGTACAAGGAACACCTCGATACCTGTCAGTGGCTGGAGGTGGGGGTTGGATGGCATAGGTAGTACAGTTGGCAATGCAAAGGCACACCCTGATGCCTGTCAGACTGTGCAGGGTAGGACGTTATGGTTAGAAACTGTAACGCCTTAGGGGTTTGTTGGTATTTATACTACAAATTTTCAACATGGCCTTTTTGTGAGCCTACCTATGAAGAGTGGCACTGTGATTATGTCTATTTGTCCCGAACATTGATTTCCAACAGTGACAGTGCCATTCAGTACCACATGAACAAAAACACAGATTGGGCAGGATGTGAAGAATGACAGCTGTACCATTCACAGGGAGGTGTGAAGAGATGGCAATGTTGAATAGCTGTACTGGGAATATAAAAAGTGCTTGCACATCCGAGCATACAGTATGTGGAAACTGCGCAACGCATGCACATTACACAGTCATTTAATGGATGTTCATCACCAGAGTTTCAAAATAGGCATTGTAGGACCTCTGCTCATGAACAGAGTAAGTGTCATTTTCTTGATGTGTCCTGAACACTGATTTCCCACAGCAACCACGCTATTCTGCGCCAGAAGTGCAAAAACATATTTCGGCCAGGATGTGAAAAAAGACAGCTGTACTATTCATAAGGAGGTGCAGTAAAATGGCAATGTTGAAAAGCTGGAGTGAACATATTACCAATGTGTGAAGTTATGAGCATGACTGGGAACTGTGCAATGCACGCTCGTAACACAGTCATTTTATGGACGTTCATCTCCAAATTTTCAATGTAGGCATTTTAGGGCCTCTGCTAATGAACAGTGTCACTGTGAGTTTCGTAATGTGTCCCTGAACACTGGTTTCCCACAGCGACCGCGTTATTCTGTGCCGGAAGTGCAAACACACATTTCGGCCAGGATGTGAAAAATGACAGCTGCACTGTTCATAAGAATGTGGAAAAATGGCAATGTTGAAAATCTGGAGTGAAAAATATTAAAATGTAAAAGGGCGGTATCGAAATGCAGAACACTCGCGCAATGCACACTGCGAATAGCCATTTTATAGACTTTTGCCACCAAATTTTCAACACAGGCATTTTAGGACCTCTGCTAATGAACAGTGTCACTGTGATTTTCTTCATGCATCCTGAGCCCTGATTTCCTACAGCGACTGCGCTATTCTGCGCTGGAAGTGTGAAAACACATTTTGGCTAGGATGTGAAAAATGACAGCTCTACTATTCATAAGGAGGTGTGAAAAAATGGCAATATTGAAAATCTGGACTGAAAATATTGCAATTTCGCGAACTACGAGAGTGCATAGCAGCTGTGCAACACACTCTTGTAAGACAGTCATTTTTTTGATTTTTCCCACCAAATTTGCAACATACACTTTTTGAGAGCCCACCTCATGAACACTGGCACTGTCATTTCATTACTCGGTCCTGAAAGATTATTCCATGCAGTGACCACGAAATCACCTTTTGGGACGGATTAACGCCATGACAATGACTGAATTCATGAGGAAGGGTCCCAAAAACCCCATGTTGAAAATGTTGTGCCAAAATTCCCAAAAATGCCTGAGATATGCAATAAAGTTGAAAAAACCCTATTTCTCCCATTATACAGCTTACCGGCATTTCCTCAGTTCGCAGTCGGCTTTGAAGAGTGCAGACATGTTCCAGTCCACCAAAGATCGCTATACTGACTTCGAGGTAGGTATGGGGTGAGGGGGGTGGGGAGGCAGGTGCAGTGGGTGGGTGTGGGTTGTGGGGAAGGGCTAGGGAGACTGCGAGGGACCATTTTTGCTTTACAGGTTTTAAAACAAAATAAAAAACATTCGGTACAGTTTTTCCTTTGCAGGGACATTGGGCATGCTGGGGTGGCTCCCAATGTGCCACCTGAATATTTTGCTGGGGGTGTAGCTGACGGGATTGGGGCACCCCTGTTGGTACAAAAGTGGGGGCACAAGAGCCAGGGGATTAGAACCCTCGGACTCTCCTGTAACTCTTTGGGGGGGCTGATGCTGATGGGGAGTGGGCTTCCCTGTCGGCACATCAAACAGGGAGGGGAAACATACTGCCAACAGGGACTGGGATCCTCCATTGGCAAGTCAGCACCGGGGATGGATGCCGATGGGGATTGGGGCCCCCGTCGGCAAAAACACACTTCTGTGGGGAGGGGCACATGCTGCCAAGGGGGATTGGGCACCCCCTCGGCACTGGGTCCATTTGATATTGTTTGTTAACATGGCGGCAAGCCACCGCCATGTTCACAAACAATATCGCACTAGCAATGTTCCACCCTGCAATGACGGGTCGCTCCCTCATTGCAGCGAATCGCTGATGCTGCAATGACGAAGCAGCCCATGATTGCTGCAGCGAAAACATTACAACTTGGTGCACCTTCTGGAAGCCAGTGTCATCAGCACACTGTGCCTCCATTGGTGCAACATGGCCAGGCCCCCAAATGTACTGCTTCTGTTGGATGCCACACTGCCACGCATCCCCAACCCGCTTTTCTCCTAAGCTGTCACATAATGTTTCTTGAGCATGTGCAAGCAAACATAAAAATGTGTCTTTATGTTTTTTTGTGGGGGCCTTCCCCCCCCCCAACCCTCGAAACTTAAATAACAAACTCTGGAGGGATGGACTTTGGGGATGGGGAGAAACTCGGGGGGGGGGGAAGTTTGATTAAAAAAAAAAAAACATGCCAGCAAAAGTTGCAGCATGGGAGAACAGAAAAACCACAGTCCCAGGTCTCCCAACTGTGCATTGGGCTGGTGCCCTATTCACTCCACCATGGAAGTGGCTCAACCAGGCACCCAGCACATGGCACATTCTCCACTCTTTACATCAGTGTGCAGCGACAGGGGTAGAAGTAAATCCCTGTCACTATTCTACCCCTGTCACTCTGATTTCAAGTGCTGCACGTACAGTGTGGTTAATACCGCTGTCTTACATGCGTGGTATTGCCCCGGTATTGTGCTCCCCATGGCTGTGCCCTTGGTCTTCCCATAGTGTTGGTTTTCAAACTTAAAATAGTTATTTTTTAACACCATTTTGGCCACAACCTAAAACTATGCTGCTACAAAACATGGCCAAAATGATGTTAACAAATAACTATTTTGAGTTTGAAATCCAATACTATGGGCAGACCAGGGGCACAGCACTATGGCATATTTTATTAACAACTTGATTTAATGAATCATGATATTTCACATCAATAATATATTTTATTGATATTTTGAGTCAGCTAAAAACGTAGATTAACAAATGAAGATGTTATCAAGATATAAGTAACAAGAGACACACCAGTTCAGGTGATTCTTAGCATTTTTTTTCATTTGGATGTTATTTGCAGTTTTTTGGTCCACTGGAATAAACATACAGTTATCTAAAATTATATTATCTGTATAATAAAGCAATAACAACCAAGAAGTTGTTCATTTCCAAGGGATTAACAGCCAGGTGATGGAATGTGTGGCCTGAGGTGCAGCTGAGGGTCACCTCCCTCCAGCCAGTCGTTAATCCAAGGAAATGACTGGCTATGAGGTTGTTCTTGCAATTATAAATCTAATCACAATAACAACTGCTTTTTTACATTTTTATTTAGGTTTTGGCCCTGCTGCTTTTAGCATACAGTGCATGATCAGCTGAGCATCGCTGCTGTGCTGGTCATTTCTGAGAGATTTCAGACTGTCAGGGCACCCATTCAGTAAGCTAGTTTAGCTCATGATTAATTAGACTTGCAATTATAATTATAGGAGCTGAATTCCCCCTAATGGAGCTGGGCATACCAACAAAATGTTGGAGTTCTTTTTATCAAGATCAAAAACAAAAGAAATAAAATATTAGAGTTGATTACAGACCCTACATTATTTGCTGTTTTTCGTCATTTCACGGGTTGGGTCCAGGACTTCTTGTGTATTTTCATGCTCTTTTAATAAGACCCAGATGCTCCAGGTCTGTCTTTATTTCATCGAGAAGCATTCCTGAAATGTTACCTTAGTAAAATATTTAGTTTTAAGGTACTGAGCTCAGCTTGTGTTCTTCTAGTGGTTAGAGCAAGAGTTTGGCAAGTAGGAAAGCACAGATGCATATTCAGCTACAGCACTATGCTCCCTATGTGACCTTTTGCAAATCACTTAACTTCTCAGTGGTCCAGTCCACCTAGATGCAGAAATGTGTAGAAACAGAGCCTCAGTGGAAACTAGGTGCATCTCAGCAGGGCTATCTTTTTAAATAAAGTGTAATATCTATCTATCTATATATATATATATATATATATATGTGTTAATAGATAAACCACTCTGAGGTGTGCGGTCGAGCTCTGATATACGCACGCCTTGGTGTGTGTTGTTACGCATGAGGCTGAAGGCAAAGTGCATCAACCACCCAAGGCATGCATATATCAGAGTGCGACCACACACCTCAGAGTGGTTTATCTGTCTTATAAAATGTCAAAATTGTTTTAGAGGGGGTAAAAGTGCAGGTGTGCGGTCACGCTCTGATATATGCACAGTCATGTGATGCTGTTCAGCCAATAATATTGCTGCAATTTCCCTACCCATTTTATAAATATATATATATATGTATATATATATATATATATATATATATATATATATATTATGGTAGAGTAGCCATTTCTATGTTAAACCCAAAATTTTGCACCTTAATAACTTTTTAACCGTTTAACGGATTTGACTGAAACTTGGAATACACGATCAAGAACCACAGACCTTGGGATCTGCCAAGTTTTGTACTGGTCAGATACACAGCTGCAGAGATATTAAGTGTGATCTGCGCACGCGTTTACGCTTTTTCTGGAATTCTACGGTCGCGCTTACAGGTCGCACGGTTTGCGGGACCAGCCTGAAATCTTCAGGGAAGGTGCAGCCAGGGTCTCCAATGTGCCTTTCAAAGATTTGGTAAAAAATATTAAATGGTTCAAAAGTTATTCAAAAAACAATTTCCCATTATAAGTCAATGGGAAAAGTTAACAAAAAGTTTGATAGTGTCGCAAATGCATTTTTACTTTCGCAAATGACCCTATTACTTTTTGCAAATCCGCCATTTTGTTTTCAGTTAGTGATCAGAAAAATGCTTGGCATTTAAATTTGGGACCCTCTAGCAACCTAATTCTTTTTGTATTCACCTAGTCGGACCCTGAGGATGCTAGCCATGTCTTTATTTTGGGGTAAAACACCCCAGAAGTATGTTTTTCAAATTTCTGGAAAAAGTGCTTTCGCAAAGTACTTTCGTGCTCATGAAAGTGTTGCAAATTTTTGCGAAAAGCTTTAGCAAATTGCTACAGTAGTTTTCTAATCTGTGGGAAAATGACAGCAATTCTTTGGCACTGCGCTGCAAAAGAACGGTTGGGAGTTTTGGGCTGAAATTTGGAGGGAACGCAGACGACATCTCACAGATGTGCCTTTCAGTGTTGTGTTGAAAAAATATCACACAGCGGCAAAGTTACGGCACTCCAACATTGACGGTTTTTCCCATAGGATAACAGTACGGCGCCCGATGCATTACAGGAATCCTTTGGCACCCTGTTGCAAAATAACGGTTTGGTCTTTTTCCTGAAATTTGGAGGAAGACAGCCAACAGCTCACAGATGTGCCTTTCGGTAGTTTGGTGAAAAATATTACAGGGAGGCAAAGTTATGGTGTTCAAATTCTTTTTTTTCCCATAGAATAACATTACGTATGTCATGTTTTAGGGCCTGTGATCTCGAAAAGTGCAGATACGGACTTTTTGTAGGAAAAATTCTTAGTCTCCTAATGGGAAGTAAGTACAAAACTATCCAGGACAGTTGTAAATCATATGACTTTTAAATTATTTTCCTACTTTATACGGTTCCTGAGATATAACCTATTTAGTATTCCAAGTCCTCATTTTCTGCTCCGATACCCATTATTATGCATACATTCTTTGTACTCACTGTCTTTCTCTATGCAGGTTTTGGGGAAAACCAGCCTGTGCACTTACATTACTGTTACCGTTGCCCTTTCCGCTTGAGGTTCCGTACCCATTTCACTTACCGTTGATGTCTACGCCACCATGTGTGTTATCCTTTGCGTTTTCATTTGCGCTTGCGTTTCTGTTATTTTTTGCCATTTGTGTCTACAGTACTGTTTCTCTTTCTGTTTCACTTTGCGTCACCATGCCCATTGACATTTCCGTTTGCAGGCACCATGTTACTATGTTGCAACACACCACGTGGCAGACCGTTCCCATCTACGCCACCGTGTGTGTTAACCTTTCTGTTTTCATTCGAGCTTGCATTACCATGTGCACCACTGTTAGCGCTTCTGTTTGCATTGCTATTCCTGTTACTATGCCACAAGACATCACTGCGCTCCCGCCGCTGCATTACATTCACTATTTCTCATTATCATTCTCAAAAAGAAGGGAAATTAGAGGCAAAAAACTCCATTTAATGCATTTGTTAGGGTTGTTCCACAGCGACAAAAGTGAGGAAAATCGGTGTTAGGGTTGAAAACCCCCCTTGGACCCCCTGCCCACCCCCAACCGGCATTGGGGTGTGCATTGGAGTCGTCAGTCCCAACTCTCACCCCATTCTTCTATACTTCTGCTGTTTTACACATCTGATGGGGTGAGAGTTAGCTGGATACCCCAATGCACACCCCAATACTAGTTGGGGTGGGCACGGGTCCAAGGGGGCTTTCAACCCTAACAATCAATTTCTCACTTTTGTCACTGTGGAACAACCCTAACTAATGCATTAAATGGATTTTTTGCCTCTAATATATATATATATATATATATACACACACACACAGTGGTAGTCATACACAAGTTGCTCAGTACTGAGGTATACCTGGGTATACTGAGGCTAATCTGCATTGACTGTAATGTGATTCTGCCTTAGTATATCCAGGTATACCTCAGTACTGAGCAACTTATATATATTATTTTATTTATTTATTAACATCTTGGATTCAAGACCTCTGAGCTGATGCTCTTTACACGGGTTCCATGTCAGAATGATAACATAGTCAGGTTAACATTTACAAGAGTTACATTGCAAGTGTCACCAGGCCTAAATACAATTATGTGTAAACAGAAGGGAGGCAAAGATTCAGGAGATGACTATAGATAAAATAAAGCGAAAGTGTCACTAACAGTGATCAGAGGTACAGCTTACATACAGCAGAGGCATTGTACAATGTATGCCTGAGTCTAAATGTTACTAGGTTACTAAATACAGAGGGAAACAGGCAGAAGGCCATAAGGAAGAGAGGGCAGAGGAAAAGTGAGGGAGGAGGGGTGGGTGGGGTAGTAGGTGTGTGGAATTGGGGGAGGAGAGGGGGGAGAGGATAGGTGGGGGCAGGAGGGCCCCATAGGTATATGCAAAATAAGTGCCAGTGAGGATAGTAATTACAGTAGGTGATATATATATATATATATATATATATAGACAAAGAACCTCTGTGCGCAAACACTGAGGCAAGGGTTACTGACTACAATACTGATACTAATGAGTCCTGGTAGGACGAAACACGTGTCTATGTCATCTGTTAGCATCCTTTGCAAACTGTGTGAGAGGCCTTTCAGCACCATGCAATTCTGCTTAAAGTTGAACCAGCATAACATTCTGTGGTGATTTGCTATATGCAGCCCATGATGCTTTGCATTGTGTGGGCATGTGTGATTTTACATATATATATATATATATATATATATATATATATATATATATATATATATATATATATATATATATATATATATATACACACACATATCCATGTTTTCTAAATGCAACCAGGCAGTACAATCATGTTCTATTATCATTTATATCCCAAAGCTACTGGTAAAAGTTTTGAAGTGCATCACATTACTTTTACTATTATCAGTGATTTTAGCTGGGATCACTCAGTTTAGTGATGTTCTGCTTCTACCCAACAATAAAAGAATAATTAAAATGATGGATTGACAGCAACTACAGATCAGTGAGCTGCTTGTAGTCTGCAAGAAACATAAAGAACAAAAAATCAATGCTGTTCTGGACAAACTGGGAAAATACTTGTCAGCGGTCGAGTGTGCCAGATGCTTGTAAATTACGATTTCTTTAAAATGGAATGGAATTAAACAAAACAGAAGATTGATCATACATCAGACTATCAAGTTACTTAAAGCACTTGCAAAAGACTGAAGGAAAATGATGGGAAGAGCATGGAAGGAATACAGACAGCATTCGTGTTATTTATATGTCTTCTGAAAGAAATGTTAAACCTAGGCCATGTCTGTCTGTCTCTGGTGTTGTTGAGGTGGATGTTAAAGATCCCACGGTGCTTCTTTAAAAGTGTAGGGGAAGCCGCTGGCCTACTTGTGCAGTAATAGCACTACTGCCTGCGATGCTGAAGGCCTGGGTTTAGGAAGAAGCCTAGAGTATTAGAGGACCAGCCAAGTGAGATAAGATGAGCATCCCATGTACTGATCTCCTCTTCTGGAGGGGAGATCGTAAGCATCTGGCACATGAGTGACACCCAGCAGAGGCTGGGAGTACACCAGCCAGGACCACGAACCTAAGGGTGGAGATTGCTGAGAATGTCTGCAGGGCATGTGTGGGAGCACGCTTGCCTACGTGTTATCATTATTGCATGTCCACATTTTCAGGGGACACTAAAGAGAATAGTCCCCAGGAGCAGAAGTGGAATGATGCACCCTTCTCCCTCCTGAATGACGCTCCAGTGAAAGCCTCTGCTGGGATGCAAGACGGATGTTACTCTCTCCACCAGGGGAGCTTCACTATTGAGAATAAGTGGCAGGCTTCCCAGTCAGGGCAGCTAGAGTGGGGTTCTGAGTGGGGGGGGGGATCAATGGGGACTGATATGGGGTAAATTCCTGTCTGATGTTCCTTGAAACTGAAATGTGATTGCAAATCCCACACTACAGCCAGACTCCTTTGAGCCCAAAACACTGATACCGTCACCACATAGAGGAGTAGCACTGTGTGAACAAAACAGATTTGGAAAATGGGAGGCTACAGCATTGAAGATTTATTCCAATAAAGAACATACAAAAGGAAACAGCACAATGATTACTGACTACATCCTCACCTGAGCCTTGGTTGGTTGGATAAACAGAATTTAAACAAAAAGGGTAGAGGAATTTCCTGGTGTCCTGGCCACCTTTCCCCAATTCATTAATCCATCAGCAGATTAACCTGGTTCAATATCAACAAGTTTGAAACTGTTCTGCCCCCCTCCCACCGCTACCCACCCTATGACAGTGCTGAAAACTGGAATTACTCCCTAACTTTCCTTTCCAGGTCAACAGAAACTAAACACAGAAATTCATACATACCATAATATCACCGACAGTCATGGAGAGCTGCCTGATGACGACCCCTTATGGTTGAAGCACCAGAGCTGCTTTTGTCTGTGTATGTGGCATTGCAATTGTTATGCACACCATTACATTTTTCATGGTTTTGCACGTTCTGTATACCAGTTTGGTCTGTGCAGTTTATTTTACCTCCAAGAGTGCCACCTTCATGTTCTGTATTGGTTGTTTTTGGCTGCAGACGTGGGGAGGGGAGTTTCAATTACACTACAAATGTACCTGATTGTATCCATACACCTGAATGGAAGTACGTGAGTAATGAATAAAGTATCTTTTTTTGTCAAAAATGTGGTCCTACTGCATGTTGATGTTTCGCTTGCTGCCTGGCGATTTGTTGAGTACTTTGCTCCATATTTTGACATAGTTGCATGAGCACATATATTTTCACTAGGAAATAAAATATTGTTCAGAACCCATCAAATCACTATAAATATTGTTAATGAATTGATCTTTTCCACCTGTACAACCATGTGGTGTGGGCACAGATGGCACATCTCACCTGGAGACTAATAACTCAAACAGGCAGAAGTACCTTACCTCCATGCCCACAGTATTAAGTATGAACACAAGGGAACTATTGTACCATACTCACCCACAAAAGCAGAACAACATATTTTAGGAGGCTGGAGTCACATGGAATCAAATAGAGGTGATTGGTTAAGCTTGGCTACACAACTGGGCACCTTCTATAGCTAGGTCTAGGTTTAAAAGTGATCTACTGATAAGCTTAGTGTCCCACCAGGGCAACTCCCAAGCTGTGTCCTAACTTTCCCTACCAACAAAAATGCTGTTCAAAATTTATGTTTTTCAAAAAATAAGAAAAAAATTCCAGATTTACTTTTGCCAGCATGGACTCGTGAAGTTGCTCCTAGACTTCATCCAAGAATAGAAAAGGCCACTACTGCTTTACAAATTCTACCTAATCAGTAGTTTTAGTTGTAGAATGGATAGAATAAAATTAGGTTTCATAGCACTACAGGTTTTAATATTCTACTTGAGGTCTTCCAGAGATCTCCACAGAGGCAATACAACCTCCATCCTTTTGCTGGTGATACCTCTCCCTACACACCCCAGCATCCCTTCAGCCATCCCAACTGCCTTGTTGCACTGCCTGGCCACCTTTAGGTCATCAGAGATGATTGTGCAAAGGTGTCTGTCATGCTTGATGATCATCAGTACCACTCCCCCACCTCTATATAGTCTGCCCCCAATAATCAACCATTCTTAACTATTTCATAATCAACCAAGTTTTAGTACTCAAATTCACATCAAAGTATCAGTTCTGTAACTTACAAAAGCTATTTCTTCCTATTCTGGAAATATTAGTTGTAATAAAGAAATGAAAAGGAAGTGCCAACAGCCCTCCCAGCCTGCTTTTTAGCCTAGATCCTTTAAAAATAGAAGCTCACTGTCCCCCCCACACTCAGGTAGCACCCCAGTCCCACCCTCCTTCCCCCCAGAACTCATGTTTTGATAATAATGTGCATCTTAAGTAAAACTCCAATGATGGGTGACCAGCACAACCCACCTGTCTCCATGGCCAGCTACCAACATTCAGTTCTTTGCAGTGCACTATAAAAAAATTGATGTTTAACCCCCCACATCCTGGTAGCAGAAGCACCCCCACTTGCTCTCACCCCTCTTGCAACTCTCATCTAATTCTGAAGGGCAGAAGATGACCAAGACAGCCCACCCTGCTCCATGTTCAGCTGCCTTCTTCTGAATGAAAGTGCTCACATGCTTGCTTGTAAAGTAAAACCAGCTGATCATGTGATCAACTGGTTTTTACTATGTGAGCAACTGCATGAGCACTTTCATTCAAAAAAAAAGTGGCTAGCCATGGAGGAGATTGGGCTGTCTCAGTTGCCTTCTGCCCTTCAGAATTAGATACAGGGGTTGGCAAGGGTGTGCATTGGGGTGCATTAAGGGGAGTGCTGCTGCTACCAGGGTGGGGGAGGATAATCAATTTCTTATATGCACTGTAAAGCACTGAAAGTTGGTGGCTGGCCGTGTAGGTGGGCAGGTTGTGCTGGTAGCCCCCACATGGCGTTTTACTTAAGATGTACATACTTATCGAAATGTGGATGCTGGGGGTGGGAGGAGGGTTGGATTCTATACTTAAAGTAACTGGACTAGGGAGTAGGGTGAGGGGCTGTTTCTTTTTCTTTTTTTTAAATAACCTGCATACCAAATACTGTGTACCGAATACTTGGGCCCGAATAATGAATATTCAGCTGAATGTTCAAAAACAGGTATTGACACAGCCCTAGTTTCATTATAGTTGAGCACCAGATTGTTGTCCGAGAGTCAATTTTCAACAGATTCAAAACTGTATTCTAACTTATAATGCAATTTCGGATCTACTGAAAATTGTTTCTCAGACAATAATCTGGTCCTCAGCTGTATAAGTCTGAAGTTAATTTTCCTATATCAGAGTATTTAGTATAAATTACTGCATCATCTGCATACAGTAGGATGTTGGCAGACTGGCAGGCATCCAGCAAGCAACTGATAAACTGGCCCAGTAACAGTGGGCCTATAATAGAACCTTGTGGCAGACTGATAGATACTTTCCTGTCATTAGAGTATGAGTCTGATTTTTACTCTCTCTGTACATTTTGACAGATAGCTTCTGAAACAAGCTACCATGTCCAGATACAGACCCAGGTTAGATAGCATGTTAAGAAAAAGTTTATGGTTGACAAGGTCAAAGGCCTTTCATTAGGTCAATGTAGATAGCCCCGATCATGTCACTACTCTCCAGGATCTCATAAATATAGTTGTTACAGTCAATCAGTGTTGTAATGGTGCTATGTATCTTCCTGACTCCATGTTGCTGGGCACATTGGACATCATATTTTTACAGGTGAAAGATGAGTTGGTGAGATTTAATTCTCTTAAGTGCCTTGGACAGTAGGGAGAGGATAGTAATCAGCCAGTAATTTGCTAAGTTTGTTCGGTCACTCCTCTTGAATGCAGCTGTGACCAGTGCAGATTTCCATCTCTCTGGGAAATGAGGGTACCACACGGAAAGGTTGTTGATATTTTTTGTTATAGGGTATGCTTAGCTTATCCAGTGCCATGACTAGTAGCGTTATATCTAAGGTGCCCACCACCCTGGTTTTGCCTAGAACCTTTTTAGTGTATATCAAGGTATCCCTTTCAGAGACTGACCTGAAGAAAAACTTCAGTTGACCAGAGTCTTGGTGCCTCAGCTGATTCAAATCTACCCCTGTGCCGTTAAAGAGTTGTGGTGCAGGGCCAGGTGGGATTAAGGTGCTTAAATCTATAAAGGCCTCATTAAATCTATTAGCAACCTCTGTTTGGTCTAACATCTCTTCCGCATCAGCCCTAAGCATTTTTGGTGACTTGTCATCTACTTTACTCTTGAGCTCTAAGATATTTTCCCAAAACGTTTTACAGTTATTCCAGTTTTGGATTTGTTGGGCCTTGCTGAATTCATATTTTTCCATTATAATCCTTTTTCTGCACTTGCTTCTAAGTTTCCTGAATATCTGGAAGTATTCTGGAGGTGTACTGGAGACCCAGTTTCTCTATTAGAGTTGCCCCGCTACTGTGAAGAGTGGGGAGCCAGACTGTGATGCCACTATAAGTGGAAGAATTCCAGGGAGATTTGCCACCAATGGGTGTAAATGTGGAAATAGTACTACAGTAGATATCCCTTGTTAGAAATGTGACTAATATAGTAAAGGCTGATCCTTGACAAATTGGGATTGCGAAAGGCTAATGGTTCAAGATTCTCAGTATCTAGTCTTAATATGAGTCAGAGAAAGAGGAGTAGGAGGAGTAGGACCAGTAGGTTGTGTATGTACATTGTTGATGGTTTTTTTTCACGCTATTGTAACCCGCTTGTTCCCCGGGGTTACTAGAATCCCAGTTAGAATCAGTGGCAGGCAGGGAAGGCAGCTTGTGAAATGCCAGGTAAATGGGTTTCACATTGTCACACTGTCTTAAGTCTCAGCTGAGCTGGAGTGATGATGTAATCATAGAACTCTCGCAGTAGCATAAGCCACAGTCTCAGCTGGCTTTGTAGTGAACTGGAATGTTCAGTGAGTTGGTAGTAGAGTGGAGTTCGAGGAGGAGGCTGCAGCTGCTAGGCAGCTCCTCAGATAAGTTCTGACAAAGAGCTACCCCTTTTTGTTTTGTGGTAGTTTGTTCTCATCCTAGAAGAAGAACTAAGAAGACAGTTTTCTGAAGTGGTGGAGACCTGGGCCAAAAGGTTTTTCCTTGCCCCATCCCAGGAAGGATGGGGGGTGAACTCTGGGATTCAGGGGCAAATCCCCTTAATCCACTTGGTTGGTGAAGCTGCCTCGTACATCTTCATTTGTTGTGAGTACAATACTTTTCTGTGTCAGCCCAGGGGCATCTGCAATACTTTGGGGTGAATTTCTCTGATAGTGGGACACTGTGTCACTCAGTTCTAAGTAAAAGTTGTCTGCCTACATTGGAGTCCAAGTATGTGACTGTCCAAGTACAGAACTTTTACCCTTGACACCCAGGGGTGTGTCCGTAGATTGTTAAGTGTGAGAAACATTTAAGACAACTATAAATGTTCTTCTGTATGGGTGTTATTAACCAAATGAATAGCCAAGTATAAACTTGGGAGCAAAAGGTGGGAGACCCCCCCCCCCATCTGGAGCAACCAGTTTACCTCTCCAGGTTCAGTTTGGGCACTAGTACATTTTCATTTAGTGCATTTGGCCAATGCGTAATGGAAGTAATTACCCCGAGACATGGGTTTGGAATTTCTGTTTCTTCAGGTTAGCCCAGTATAGTGGGTTCTGGAAGATTTGAGCCTGAATGAGCTCAGTGTGGTCATGGGTACCACTTTCATCCCTGTGGGAAATGGGAACAGTACTAGTCCGGCTGTGTGTGCCAACCTCCAGTTTCAGAACCAGAGCATTAACTTTTTTTGTGTTTCTTCAGCCTATGCTAAATGGGAATTTCAGGAATTTCTGTGCCCTGGAGAAATCTGCACTACCAGTATGTGTAGCCCCATGGTGGTCCATCTTCGCTTTGTGTATTATTCCTACTTTGTTATGTGAATAAAAGCCATACTCTAGAATCCCAACCTGGTTTGGACAGAATTGTTATTGTTTCCATGTGCCTGGATTTACTTGGGTGCCCCTGTCCAGAAGTGCAAACCTAGCATAATTGTGAGCAAACAGTTTCTCCCAGGGACCTGGGTTGCTGGCCATGGTAAATGGTCCCACCAGGTGTGTGCCAGGTAGTTGCCACACTTGGTCGACTGTTTTTGTATAACAGTCTGGTCCACCTAGCCTACTGGTGGCCACCTTCTCTGTTTTCTCTATGTCAGATTTAACTTATGTAAGCCATCACCTCTCACTGTTGCCCCTAGACATTTGTGGTGAGAGAAGTCCTGCTAGTTAAACAAGGGGAGCCTGTGGAGGGGGAAGGGTTACACTATCTTTGCTGCTCCACAGTAATATACAGTTCGCAACAGATCATATTTGATATACTCCAGGCGTCCATGTGGAATAAACACCTACTTTTCTTTCTTTCTTTCTTTAACAAATCAAGTCCATAAATTGTTCATGCCAAGTAGGCATGGGTGATCACTGAAAGAAGACATGTGGACTTTTTAAGAAAGGAAAGAAGGAAGGAAGGAAGGAAGGAAGGAAGGAAGGAACTAGTGGAGTCACCAGTACCATCTACTATTGTGATGGATGATATTCTTATTGTAGCATCAGTGCATTGCGTAGGTGGAGAATAATGTGGTGTCACCACATGCCATCGTGATGCATGACAAGGAAAACATGATTCATGATGGTGAGAGGACAGTGGGATGAAGAAGATGTGGTGTGTTTTTTTAACTAGTTAACTTCTATGGTTTTTCTTTTAATGTAATTATTTTTAGTTATTACTATAATTCATAAATTTGACTTTATTTCTTTGCCAAGAAACTATGATCCATAATGGCTGGGACAATGATAAAGACAAGGATGTGTTGATTTTCAAAGCCAAAATTCTTCCATGGTTTGCCTTTTAAAGTAATTATTGTTATTAATTATTATCATTAAATGTGACTATTTATATGCAGAGCAAATGTGATTCATGATGGAGGGTAGAGTAGGATGATTATGTTGAAGAGAACATGTTTTTTTCTGAGGCCAGAAGTCTTCCATATTTTTTAATGTAGTTATTATTATTCATCATTTTTCTTAGATTTGGCTTTATTTATCAGCAGAGAAAATATAATTTCAGTGTATTCTGGGTGTCATCTGTAAAATGTTTCCACACTGCAGAAGACCTAGTTTTTTAGGTACAGTGAACTGATGGCGTGGTGGGATGCTTCCAGACGAATCAGACACTGAGTTGTGCAGACATTTCAAATTCTGCTTCGGACAAGATTCTGGGGAATTTCAGAAAGACCACTTAGTTCCATGGAATTCCATCAGAAACTGAATTCTGAAATTTCAAAAGTGAAGTGTTAACCACACAATCATATTCCATCATTTATGTAAACTATGGAATAACTTTCCACAAACCACAGAATAATATTCTGCAGATTATGTAATTTGCAAAGTATTATTCTCTGATTTAAGGATGCAGTAGAGCATAGTGGTTAAGGGCACTGAGCTGCAAACCTGGAGACCTGGGTTTGAATCCCTTCAGCCCCCATTTATTTATTTGATTTTGGTAACTGGGTAGATGCACTAGGCAGGAACTGCCTATTTTCAGGCACGGCTTGCATACTCTGTGACCCTGAGCAAGTCACTTAACTTCCTTGTGCTCTCAGATTGCACCTGGAAACAAGGTCTGGCTTAGTGTGGCTTCCCGGTTAATTGATTTCCCCTTTCCCTTACAAAGAATTGCTTTTGGCAGTTCCGTGGAGCTGCAAACAGAAATTCTAATGAACAGCTAATATGGTTGAGTCTTTATAATGCCTGCAATGTCCACCGGCTCTGGCCCAGACAGGCTACTCATATATATTTAACATTAATTGATTAAGACAATAATATCTGTCCAAGAATGTTAGTACTTTCTTTGGGAAGGGAAAATAATTGGATTGCAGTACAACCAGTTGTAGTTGTGGTTTGAAGGGAAAATATATATTCCTGTAATATACTAAGTACTAAAAGTTCTATTTTTGTATTATTCAATAGATTTTGGAACACTGTGGGCCTGATGAAGTGGATGTCACCACAAAATGTAGCCATTGGAAGGCGTTTAACACATTGATAATAAACTTTTAAAGATTTTTTATCTTGTGGAGTTCGTCCTAATTTTATCTCATGAATGGATTCAGCTGGTCAATGCAGGACAACCCAAGCTTAAATACATTGGTGCTCATTTAAGAGTAGGAGCATCCTGAACTGACATTCTCCGTTTCTGGACAAACAGAAATTCAAAAAACATTTTTGAAGAGGAATTGCCATTCTGCACGAATTACACAGGCAGAATTCTGCACAGCTCAAATTGGATGATTTCTTTTTGTCAGTCACGGTGGATTGATGTGCCTTAAGATGATATTGAGCAGGGAAGCAGATAAGCTAAATTACAAGGTGATATAGCCCAGTATAACATAACATAACATAACATAACATAACATAACATAACATAACATAACATAACATAACATAACATAACATAACATAACATAACATAACATAACATAACATAGTACAAGAATGTTATATATGTATGTATTTTATTGATGGATTGAAAGACTGATTGACTGATTATTGTACAATATATTTTTGCAACAAAAGCCCTGCAAGAAGTCTGTGGGATCTCAACATGCACATCCTGGAACAGAAGACAGCTATAGGGGACATGATAGAGACCTACTATACAAGAACCTAACAGGGGTGAACGGTGCAGGGGGAGGGTGTCTTTCAAATAAGAAAGTGCACCAGGATTAGAAAGCATGGGATCAAACTGGGGGGGGGGCAATTGTTAAAGAGGGATGTGAGAAAGTAGAATTATACTGAAAGAATGGTAGACACCTGGAACAGGCTGCCACTGGAAGTGGTGGAAGTGAAATAAGAATGTGACTTCAAGCATGCATGGGGTAGACTTGTGGGAATATTAGTAAAAAGGCAGGGAGGAAGGAGGGACACAGGAGACCAGTTAGGTTCTGTGGAGATGAACTAGGCAGTGGTCATCTAGGCAGATGTGTTAGCAAGCAGTTCTTTTCTGCTGACAAATTAGAGGTTTCTGTGTTCTATTTATGGACCATGAAAACAGGAGTCATGAAACTGAAGTCATAATTTGGGCTTGCAACTTGTCTCCCTTACCTTATGCTGTTTTCAGAAACTGCTAGGGACAAGGGGGAAGGGGCAATACTTTGAGGAACTGAGCTGGAAATACAAGATGATTTTTTTCTGGAACTAGATTTTACATTTTTTGATGCATCACTTCTTTCCCAAGCAGGGGGGCATAAGTAACTGACAAAGAAAGAGGGGGGAACCATTGTGCTTCTGAATTGCTCAAGTTAGTTTAATCACCAAATGAACTGGATGACTTGCAGGGAAGACTGCTGGTACTGCAGTGGGAGTGGAACCAGGGTTTTTCTGGGGACTAATGAACCATGGATTCTTTGACTGTACTCTCATATGCCCAGCCCTTGTCCTTTCAGCCCAGTGACCATGACTTCACTTGCAGTCACTATCCCACCATGACCCACTCCTACTGTGCCACCACCACCTGCTGCAGAACTTGTACTTGGTATAACTGGCCTGGTGAAACATTTATCTGCTTCTTGCCTCCACCCTGCATCCCTTCCTATTCTTGCTCTTTATATTTTCAACACACATTGATAAAACGTGCTTCACATATGATGACATGAGTCCCATCACACAGCCACCTTCAGACACTAACAGTAATGACTCGCAACAGATATTGCAATGATTCTTAGATACAGACAGGACACGTATGTGCACTGCACAAACAAGCCATAGTGCTGTGTGACTCATGAAGTGACAGTGAAAAGCAATGTGATCAGTCCTTCCCTACTCACAGACCACACATGCCACACCACTGAGAGACCTCCGGTCTCACACGGCAGCCCACTTTACTTGTCACTCTCACTGACTTGCTGACAAGATCACTCACAGGAAACAAGAAACAGATGGATTCCTCTGCTCCACGTCACCAGCAGCCAGTCAGTAAAAACAATTATTTGTTAAACAAATTCTTCATAACTCCCCCTGACCCTTTCCCAGCCTAGTAAATTCACTCTACCCTGCTCTGCTGCAGGCATACAGATGCCAGTGTAGGCCCGCATAGAAGCATAGACAATGATGGTAGAAACAAATCAGTGGTCCATCCAGTCTGCCCAAGTTTCCTATCTGACCCTGGGACCTACTGTCCATCCAGAGTCCTAGCCCTTCCTCTCCTCCCTGCATTCTCATTCATGATTCTGTCACACTGAGTGACTGAATGCTCTACCCTTCACTCTGTCCAAACTATGCTTGAAACAGTCAACTGCCTTAGTGCCCACCACTTGTACTCTCCTCTCTTCTTCCATTTCATTTCAATAGCCTACCTTCTTGAAACTACGGCTATATGTAGTGAACTAGTTAACTAGAATGATAGTGCAGAGTTCTGTGATGCTTCCAAAAGACTTCTGATCAAAAGTAATACATGTAAAATAAAATGAGCTCCTTCAATACCCTCGATCTTCCCCAGTGAGAGAGAGAGACACACAGAAGGGGAAGGAGAATGGAAATAGCCCTGAGATGTGTACAGCACAAGGGGTTCTCATTTCCCATTGCTGATTGGCTACTGCAGGTCCTGTGGCTTACAAAGAATTTAGATGTGCTCAGTATGCACTCTCTGTAGAAAGTGTTGCAACATGACATTGAAGTTCTGAAGTTCCAAAAGGAAACTAAGTCACTATGGACCTGCTTCGCTGGTGTCCAAACCATGAGATCTGGGCATATTCACAGAATGGGAATTTAACATCGGCTCATCCTTAAATGGATGCTCCATTCCTCCAATCACTTCATCATTACCAACAGTGGCTAAGCCTATGCCAGTCAATCATATCCTCCCTCCCTCCTTCCTGCTTCAGGAGCCATGTAGCTTATCCTGCTCATACCCTCCCTCATGGCTATCTGAGGAGCCATGGACCTCACCAGTCCATGCCTTCTCCCTTCCAACCCAGGAGACATGTATCTCACTGGCCTACACATTTCCTCTCTGCTACCCTGGGAGCCATGTAACTCACCTGGCCCACACCATCCCTCCTGATCATGACAGTAGCCACACACCTCATCTGGCCTGCTTCCTCCTTCCTTCCCACACTGGGAGCTATTCACTTTACCTGGCCCACACTTTCCTTCCATGTCACCTGAGAGTCATGCACCTCACCTGGCCCACACCTTCAGTACTGCTCACCATAGAAGGTACATACCTCACCTAGCCCACACTTCCTCCCTGCCACATGGGGAGTCATGCACCTCATTTTGCCCATATCCTCCCTTCTGCTGACTACAGGAGTCACATAACTTATCTGGTCCACACCCTCGCTGCTGCTTAGTGAGGGAGCCATGTACCTTACCTCACCAACAACCTGCTTTTTTACTGCTCACCACAGGAGCCACATACCTCACCTGACACACACAACCCTCCTTCTCACCACAGTAGTCAAGTAACTCACCTGGCCCACACTCTCCCTGCCTACCACCTGGAAATCCATGCACCTCACTTAGCTTTTGCCCTCTCTTCATCCTACACTGGGAATATGTATCTCACCTGGTGCACACCCTTCATCCTTGATACCTGGGGAGCCAGGCACCTCTTCTGGCTCACAACCCCCCTATTGCTTATCACAGGAATCATGTAACTCACCCAGTCCACACCCTTCTTCTCTGCTACCTGGCGAACCGCAGACCTCACCCAGCCTACACCCTCCCTTCTTCCCACACTGGGAGTTATGTACCTCACCTGGCCTTCACCCTCCTTCCCTGCCATCTGGAGAGCCATACACCTCATCTAGCCCCTACCCTCACTCATTACCACCTGCGGGAGCCACACACAACATCTAGTTAAACCATCCTTTCTTCCCTCCCACCCCAGGAGCCTTATACCTCACCTGGTTCACACCCAAACTCCCTGCCATCCCTAAAGACCCAATCCTCACCTATTCCACACCCTTCATTCCACAACCCCATGAGCTACATCCTTCACCACCACTGAACTGAGGTTCACCACCTTCCTTTCTGCCACCCTCGAAGCCACATATTTTCCCTGTCCTACCCTGCCTCCCTCTCTACCATACTGGTATCCATGCACCTCACCCCGCCCACACAGTTTCTAATCTTGCATTCTGGGACATACATACAGTTCCTTTCTAGCAGGTTGCTCAGGAGAAACCACTGGGGTTGTAGTGTGAAACAGTTGCAAAGTTCAGCAAAAACAGCTCAGCTGCACAGTGAAGAAATGCTTGCCTCAGTTGATGCTCAATAAATTGGCAAATAGCAAGTGCCCAATTTAATGTCCAAACAGCAGATAACAGCAGCAGTTGTCCAAAATAACAACCTGACATTTGACGCAATAGACATGCGCTTTGTCAAAGGGCCTTTGAAGTGAGCCTACTTATTACTTCACTGTGCAGCTGATCTGTTTTGCTGAACTTCGAGATATATAAAGTACCTCATCTGGCTCATACCTTCCTTCTCTGCAACCCTCGGGGCCGTGAATGATCACTGTGCCCATACTGTATGTCCCTCTTTGCCACCCTGAGATCCCCACACCTCACCCTGCCTACACCCTGCCTCCCCTTCTGCCTTCCTGAGATTAACCTACATAATTCTGGAGGTCATGTACCTTACTTGGCCCATACCTTCCTTTACACTCAGTCTCTCTCTCTCTCTCTCTCTCTCTCTCTCTCTGTCTTTGCCATGCTGAGATCCAAACACCTCAACCTGCCCACACCCTGTCTCCCTCTCTCCCACCCTGGAATCCATGCACCTCACTCTGCCAGCATCCTCTCCCCATACCATTCTGGGTGTTATGTACCTCTCACCTGCTACATTCCTTCCCTCTGTGACACCATGTGAACCACACACAATTATTATACTCTTAACCTGTCCCCTCTCTGCCACCCTCAGATCCTTACACCTCACCCTGCCCACGACCTGCCAATCTCTCTGCATTCCTGTG
Organism: Neoceratodus forsteri; assembly: GCA_016271365.2. Taxonomy (NCBI): domain Eukaryota; kingdom Metazoa; phylum Chordata; order Ceratodontiformes; family Ceratodontidae; genus Neoceratodus; species Neoceratodus forsteri. The sequence goes on from CM028129.1 coordinate 36,476,896, forward strand.
ATCTAAACACCTCACTCTTTCCACATCCTCCCTGTCTGACATGCTGGGAGTCATGTACCACACGGTCTTACTATGCCACAGTGACAGCGGCTATAGAGACATCCCCGAGAGCCGCATTGCTGAGTGTCGGCAATGCAGTGTCAGGGATACCTCCTGTTTCCAAAGGGGGTCTGCGCCCCCGAACCCCCCCATGTGGGGGGCTCCAAGCCTCCACACCCCAGTCTCTAGAATTCCAAGTCCGAGTCGGAGTTGGACGGGAGGGGTGCCAAACACCCTGCAAAGCAATCCCCAGGCCATGCAGAAACCATACAGCGACAGGTGGATTTTGGCCGAATCCTGTCACTGTGGTGGTCTTCGCCATTGGGGTTTCGATGCAGTAATGGTATACCGTACCATACCACACATGACCTATATTTTCCTTCTCTGCCAACCTGGTATTACAATACCACACCCTGCCCACACTCTCCCCCTGCCATTCCAGGAGTCATTTAGTTTCCCCTGGCCCATACATTCCTTCTCTGCCACCCAGGGAGCCCTGCACCTCATCCTCCCCAAACACACTCTTTTTCCCTCCTTTTCATACCTAGTGACATGCACCTCTCTAGATCACATTATCCACCTCCAGGGCCACTAACAGCATGGCTTCACGGGGGGGGGGCATTTCAAATAAATTTCATAGATATCTTTTTCTGGGTAACAAGAGACATGCAGCAGGGGATCACAGTAGATGTTGCCTTTTCTAAACTTCAGTAATGCCTTTGACACTGTTCCACACAGGAGGCTGCTAAAGAAACTTAATAAGCTTGGGGTGGGGCAGAAGGTGGTGTGCTGGGTATCAAACTGGTTGAAAGATAGGGGGCAGAGGGTGGTGGCAAATGGCAGTCACTTTGAGAAAGGGAGAGTGACCAGTGGAGTACAACAGGGATTGGTACTGGGCCCTGTCCCCATCAACATCTTCATAAATGATATGATGGATTAATTGGATGGGAAGGTATGTTTCTTTGCAGATGACACAAACATCTGCAACAGGCTGGACACCGAGGAGGGGGTAAAAAGGATGCAAAGTGATCTGGGGAAGCTAGAGGAGTGGTCCAGGGAGTGGCAGCTGGGTTTCAATGTCAAAAAGTGCAATGTCATGCACCCGGTGAGGTGAAACCATGGGGCTGTGTATAAGATGGGGGGATATTTAAAGTAATCAAGCAAGAAAGGGACCTTGAGATGATCATACCTGATGGTCTCAAGGTGTCAGAGCAGTACGACAGGGCAGCAGACAATACAAGCAGGATGCTGTGGTGCATAGGAAGTGGGATCTCTAGGAGGAGAAGGGAGGAGGCGTTGCCCCTCTATTGCTCACTTGTGAAACCCCACCTGGAGTACTGTGTCCAGTACTGGAGGGCACCTGCACCTTCCACAAGGACAGTGACAGGATGGAAGTGGTCCAGACAAGGGCTACAAAAATGGTGTGGGGGTTGCACGAGAAACCATATGAAGAGAGGCAGTGGGATTTCAACATGTAATCCCTAGAGGAGAGTAGCAAGAGGGGAAATAATTAAGATCTATGAGTACCTCATGGTGGAGTGATCAAGATACAAAAGAGGAGTCTCTTATATAGGAAGAGGAGCACCAGGACACAGGGACATGGTAGTGTTGAAAATGTGGCATGTAAATATTGCAAATTTGCAAAGTTACAAGAGTGCGTGGGAAATGAGCAATGCACGCTTGTAACACAGTCATTTTATGGACTTTTGACACCAAATTTTCAACAAAGGCATTTTAGCCCCTCTGCTCATGTACAGTGTCATTGTCATTTCCTCACACTGTCCTAAAAAGTGATTTTGCACAGCGACCACGCTATTCTGCGCTGGATGTACAAAAACACATTTCAGGCAGGATATGTAAAATGACAGCTGTACTGTTCATCAAGAGGTGTGGAAAAATGCCAATGGTGAAAATCCAGAGTGAAAATATTACAAATGCACAATGTTACGAGCGTGCTTGCAAGCTGCACAACGCATGCTCGTAACACAGTCATTTTAAGGAGTATCATCACCAAATTTTCAACATAGGCATTTTAGGACCTCTGCTCATGAACAGTGTCAATGTCATTTTTGTAATCTGCCCCAAACACTGATTTCGCAAAGCGACCATACTATTGTGTGCTGGAAGAGCGGAAACACATTTCGGCCAGGATGTGAAAAATGACAGCTATACTGTTCACAAGGAGGTAAAGAAAAATGACAATGTTGAAAATCTGACATGAAAATATTGCAGATTTGCGAAGTTATGAGCTTGCGTAGCAACTGTGCAATGCACGCTCGTAAAACAGCCATTTTTTTGATTTTTTTCCACCAAATTTGCAACATAGGCTTTTTGAGAGTCCACCTCTAGAACACTGCACTGTTCTTGTGTTAATCAGTCCCAAAATGTGATTCCACGCAGTGACTGCGAAATCACCTTTCAGGACCGATTATCTTCTTAACAGTGACAGAATTCATTAGGAGGGGTCCCAAAAACCCCATGTTGAAAATGTGGTGCAAAAAATTCCAAAAAATGCCTGAGATATGCATCAAAGTGACCGCTCCAACACTCGGCCTCTTCAAGTCCAAGCTGCACCTCTCACTGCTTGTGTCCTGCGATTGCCCATCTTAACATTTCCACCGTTCCAGCTGCACATGCCCCAGCACCCAGCACTTACAATCAGTCTTTGCACCCCTAGCACCTTACCTGTCATATTCCCTCAACAAGGCCCCCTGGCTGCACTGTCTCCTGCCCTCACCCACCTCCAGTCCGTATCTCCACTCCTGCCCATGCCCCAACCACCTCCTGTACTCCCCCTTACCCCTGCACCTCCTACCCCCCTCAATCTCCTACCCTCACTTCCCCCCCACCCCCATCCTTTCCTTGTCTTGCTCGTAGCTCATGTCTTTGTACTGGTTATTACATGCCTGTAAGTCAATGACTATATGTTTATAACTAAAAATGATGACTGTTGCACACGCTGACGTGGAACCTTTGTAAAAGAGCCTCAGCTCAAAGGAATTTTAATCCTAGATGAAATAAATAAAAAATAAATAAATAAAGTTGAAAAAATCTTATTTATTACATTATACAGCTTACCGGCATTTCCTCAGTTTGCGGTCAGCTTTGAAGAGTGCAGACGTGTTCCTAGTCCACCGAAGATCGTCGTGCCGAGCTCCAGAGGTGAGTATGGGGTGAGGGGGGTGGGAGGCAGGGTGCGCAGTGGGTGGGTGTGGGTGGTGGGTAGGGAGACTATGAGGACCGTTTCTGTTTACAGGTGTGAAAAAACAAAACATCATCGATGGTTTTTTTGTTACAGGTGGAGTTTTTTGGGGGAATACAGTAGCCGACGGGGATTGGGCAACCCATTGGCAAATAGGGAGTAGGCACTAGCTGAGGGGATTAGACACCCCTCAGTGCACAGAAGAAGGGATGATGCCGACGGGAGCGGGCTCCTCCATCGGCACATTAAAATAGGAAAGGGGGTAACGGATGCTGATGGGGATTGGGCACCCCAGTTGGCAAACAACGAAAGTGAGGGGGGTGCATGCCCCTGAAGTTGGCAGTTTAGCGGCCACTGTGCCGCCATGTTTGTAACGGCGAAGCACATAGGTAGGTCCGCTGCATGTGACGAACATTGCTCGTATTGCAGCAGACCTTTCCTTAGATGTGCTCGCTGCATTAACTATGCATGGTATGGCACCGGCATGTTGGCTGATTGGGGAATGAGGGACGCACCTACTAGCGCGTGCCCTGCATTTGCCCAACATCGACCGCACCTCTAAATCTCCACTGCCACAAGATGTTGGCTGTGCCAGCACGCCAACATAAAAATAGGTCACTCTATAACTTATGAATGAGGAGCGATGACATTAAAAAGTGGAACAACTGCAGGAATGGATATGAAATACAGAGTTACTGTATTTCACAGGTATGCTTTGATAGTATGCTTTCATTAAAGGGACACTGTCAACCCCCTTAGGTCTCAAAGTGTCCCTAGTTTAAAAAAACACATTTTATGATTGACAACATTCTGTAAAGACTGCTGATGCAGCTGGTAGTTTGATTCTGACTCTTATTTTCTTTAAAAAAGTGAAAAACAGACTGCCAACCATACTGGTGTTACCACACAAACACAGGTTTGTTTGTATTCCTTGATCAACTCCCACTGCATCTTTCCTGGACTTGGGAACACCCACAACACATTCTAGCCCCTCATGATACAGTGGGAGTTTAGGCGGCTACTGTCTCATGAGTGACTGCACTGTTGGGTGTGTTTCTAATTCTCAGGAAGTATGCATTAAAAACAGATGCAGGATTGTAAATAAAACAAAGTTGTTTATAACTATAAATTACCATGCATTTCAATTCTACAAAACAAGGAGGCAGACAAAACAAACAGCAACATCAATGAATTTTAGAGAAGGTAAGCAATCATAAAATGCAGGTTTTTAACTAAAAATAATATAATGAAAAACAGGTTGACAGTATCCCTTTAAAGAATGATAAGGTTGCTGGAAAAAAATACATTTCCTGAGAGGTAGTTGCTTGCTTGCTCCTATAAACTCTCAACAGGCAAAGGAAAAGGTGGTACAAGCCATTTATTTCAGACAAAGTAACCAGTGGCAAAATAGTACCTGTCACTATTCCCTCTGAATCTAAGCTAGCATGGCAGGCGCAGGCCTGTGCAAAACTGGCAGAAAAAATAATGACTACAAATAAAAATCATGTAAGCAATAGATTAATAGTTTGATAGCTGCAAAATGTGTCTGCTGCAATGATTAATAAAAAGAACATGTTAAATTTTAAATAGCTAGTACTACTACTTTAATGGACACTTAAACAAGTTGGAAGCCAGACGAAATGTCAACAGTCTGGAACCAGTTGAGTGGTACTTTTAGTGCATTTGGTGATTATTTGCTGTCAGCTACTGTACTTGGTGCGTGTGCCTTGGATGTGGCTTCATGTAATTTGAAACTGGAAAACAGGATGATTTTTTTTTAAATTTGCGCTTCTGAGAGTGCTGTGTCTGTACTGCTGTACCCTTGTTTTATGGTATAGCTCTTCATAACCTAGTGATCCTTTATCTGATTGATGATAGAAAGCAATACTTTGCTTGGGTATTGTAGTACAATAAGTGGATACCCCTATAATGACTGGATATCCAGTCTTGATAAAATGGCGTAATTCCATAATAACTTGATAGCAGGTTATTACGGCGTTTTCCTCCTTGCACTGTCGCTTCGCTGAAGCGCGAAAGAAAAAAAGCACATTGTATTTGTGTGAATACAGTGACCACTGAGGGACATGCTCACTCACTCAAATACAGTTTACAGTTTTTCTCTATGAAACCTTGCACTAGTTCTTATAAATAATAATGCCTGTGCAGTTTGTTTTATGAGGATTTTTCACACACCCTTGGTGTGTGATAATCTCTTTATTGACTATCACACATCTTGGGAGTGTTAAACATCTTCATAACACACACATGCACAGGCATTATTCAGTATATAATGCACAGGCTAATTGTAGTTGTTTTGTGATTAAATGGAGCATATACCCCATTGGCATTGTTTGGTATGGTTGTTGATTTGTGCATGTGTGGTCTGTTTGGTGGTTACAGTATATTGTTTTGTGCGTTTATCTTCAGTAAGTCATATTTTTACTTGTTAAGGGTCCCTTGTTATTGTAGTCTTACCACCGCAGAGCCTGATCCTGTCAGATTTCGGAAGCAAAGCAGGGTTTGGCCTGCTCAGTAGTTGGATAGGAGACCTTCAATGAACACGAGCTGCAGCAGGAAGTGATGTTGGAGCTCTGCAGGGAGCACTCTTCTCTTGGTTAAAAGTATAGATACCAATTCCCATGTATGATATTTTTTTTTGGGGGGGGCATCAGAGATAAACCCTATCAGATGAAACATTAAATCAAGGTCCTTCCTGTCTTTTTAGGTAGAAGTTAAAACCCTTGCCAAACCCCTCACCCTAACCAATTCATTAAAAAATACTAACAACTTAACCTGGTTCATTATCAGTCCATTTGTGTCTGTATTCCCCCCCTTCCCTTGGAATGCAGCTAAAAATAGGAATATATTTCCTAGGCCCCTTTTCCCAGTCAACAAAATCTAATTAAACTTCTGAAATTAACAATCGTAGATAACAAAAGATTACAAAGTTCAAAATGAATAATTTTGAAACCATACTGTCCATGGCCATCCAGTTCTGTACCCTGGTCATTTACCATCAGTGGTTGTCCGTGGATAACCATGATGAAAATCATGAATAATGCATGAATGACCATGGTTGCTAACCAAGTCAAACTATGGGCTAACCATGTAGAACAATGGTTTCTCCGTGATCATGAAAGTAGGGCTACCAGCTTGGGAGCGATCAGCCACAGTTGACCCTCACCCTCTCACCTTTCCACCCAGGAAGCAGCACACCTCACCCTCACCTTTAATTCTTTCCACACCTGGAGCTATATGCCCCATCCAGGACACATCTTTCCTCCCTGGCACCCTTTGAGTAATGCACCACAGCAGGCCCGCACCCTTCCTCTTTCCAGCCCAGGAGTCATTGAGCTCACACTTTCCCTCCTTCGCTCCATACAACACTGGTTCACTGGGAACCATGCAACTCACACAGCCCACATACTCCCTCTCTAGGAACCTGGGAACCATGTAACTCACACAACCCACACTCTCCCTCCCTGCCACCCAGGAAGCCATGAATCTCACCCTACTCACACCCTTCCTCCCTGCCATCCTGGGAGCCATGCAACTTACACAGCCCAAACACTCCCTTCCCACCACAAGGGAGAGCCATGTAACACCCACAACCCACACTCCCTTCCTTCTTGACACCCTGGGAGCCACATAATTCACAAAGCCCACCTCTCCCTCTCTACCACCCTAGGATCTATGTACTTCAGCAGTCCACACCCTCCATCTCTGCATTACCTGGGAGCCATGCAATACACCCAGCCCACAACCTCATTCCCTGCCACTCAGGGAGCCATGTAACTCACATAGCTCAAGCCCTTCTTCCCTGGTAGCCTGGGGGCCGTGTACTTCACCCAGCCCACAACCTTCCTTTCTGACAGCCTAGGAGCTATTCATCTCATGCATGCCATATTCATCCAGTTCCAAGAGCCCTTGACCAGGCAACAGACCACCGCCAGTTGCTGCAGCTGGAGAAGCCAGCTGGCCATGCACACCTCGCCTGCCCGCATAGGAGCCAGTCAGCCTAGTTCCAAGAGCCCTTGACCAGGCAATGGACCACCACCAGCGGCTGTGGCTGGAGAAGCCAGCCGGCTCCGCGCACCTTGCCTGCCCACATAGGAGCCAGTCAGCCTGGGTAAGCCTGTCCACTTATCTCAGAAGCACAATCGGAGCTCAGATTGGTTAGCAACTCCTCGAAAGCTTCAACGATCAGCTGATGTCCTACGGCATTGCCTGCAATTGGCTCAATTGACTCTCTGCTTCGGAGGCTTGTCTGTCCTTGAACTGGGTGCCTCAGCCCACCTCTTGTTGTTTATACTTGCTCTAATTTTTTATAATTTTAAGGGATTAGTGCTGTGATTAATGCAATATTATAACTGGGGAATTTTTGCTGCCTTAAACTACACTGTCTGATTGCAAAACTTTTTGGAATTCTGTGTGTAACTGAATTTGACTGTTTCCATCATCCTGTACCTCTGATTTCAAACTCGTTCTCCTTTTCCTCCCACCTCCCCATATCCCACCTCTTGCTAACACTTGGGAAAAATGGCGCCGAGGTAAATTACAACGCTGTCTGCCCCTATTCACATCCTCTCCCACTCCTCTTCCTGGCTATTGTCGCAGACGTACCTATGCTCCTATCTCACCCCCTCCCCCGATTTAACTTTTCGCTTGCTATTGTGTCCTCTAACCTGGCTGAGTAACTCTAAAACCTTCCTAAATCTATTTTGTCCCTCCAGTTCCAAGAGTCCTTGACCGGGCAATGGACCACCACCAGCGGCTGCGGCTGGAGAAGCCAGCCAGCCACACACACCTCGCCTGCCCGCATAGGAGCCAGTCAGCCTGGGTAAGCCTGTCCACTTATCTCGGAAGCACAATTGGAGCTTGGATTGGTTAGTGACTCCTCGAAAGCGTCAACGTTTGGCTGCTGTCCTACAGCTTTGCCTGCAATTGGCTCAATTGACTCCCTGCTTCGACGGCTTTTCTGTCCTTGAACTGGGTGCCTCAGCCCACCTCTTGCTGTTTATACTTGCTCTAATTTTCTTCCCACACCACCCACCCCTACCCCGGCCTCTATTAAATGCTCATTCCCTAATGCGCTAGGCCAACCCTCTATCGGCTGATTGGACGGTCATAACACAGCCACACCCATCCTTGCCTACAAGCTCTAGACAGCCCTGCCTTAAAGCAGAGTTTTATAAAAAGCTTGCCACTCTGTATAACTTCTAACCATGATAAGATTATCTTAACAAGTAAAAAAAATGCAGCGTAGCAACACTCCCCAACGTACATGCATAATACCTCTAATTCTGGCATTAGTTACATTGCCAATCCCTAAACTGCTCCAAAACCAAAAAAATAATTTGGACATACATCTTGACCAGACCTTTCTCAAGATGTTATGGCAACCTACAACAGGGACATCTTCTTATCTTCCCACATTCTCACCAATCTCTAACTCGAATTATTGCACAAAACCCTCTGTCCTCATCGGCACTTGTAATTATTTATGCACTAGCTTCATCCAACCACTATAAATTGCTAACAAAAATGACTACCAAACTTCAAGTGTTGAACACAAGATGAAACAACAAAAGATTACTTAATAGATTAAGACAGTATCTGAAAAAAAACTACTACTACTCCTACTACTCTGTTCAGGTAATGTCGAACTAAACCCGGGCCCACCCGTTACTCTAGAGACCCCTGCAGACTTTTCATCATACAAAGGTCTTAGTTTTCTACACATTAATGCCTGTAGCTTACTGAAAAAGCTAGACCAGATACAGACTTGGGCCATACATGCTGCTCCTGACTTCTTCATGATATCTGAATCCTGACTTAAACCGTCGATGTTAGACAAATCAATTTATCTGCCAGGATACAACTCATATCGTTGCGATAGACCAACTAGAGGAGGAGGGGTCGTAATATATGCTAAGAGCAAATTTACAGTCACGGTTGTTGACTGCACTGTGAAGCCTAAAGAATTCGAATGCCTGACTGTAAAACTATCCCTTGACAGAGAGAAATCACTCCTAATTGCAGCCTGCTACCGACCCCCTTCTGGTGGTATGACTCTTCTTCAGCATCTCCAAGACCTAACTACCTCATTTAATACAGAGTGTATCTTTTTAGGAGACCTCAACCTGAACTGGAATGATGATAGCTGCAAGAAACTTAAAGATCTTTGCGACACTGTTGGGCTGGTACAAATGACACCTGAAAATACCAGGCCAAACAGAAAATCTCCTGAACGTAGCACTCTCCTGGACCTTATACTAGTAAACAAGCCCCATAACATCTCACATGCTGGAGTATTCTTCAATGGCATAAGTGACCATTGTGCTACCGCCTGCATTAGACACCCATCACAACTAAACCAAATGGCAAAATCTGTATTGAGAAGAAGCATGAAAAAATTCTCCCAGAATGAATTTCTGAAAGACCTAAGTAGCATCCGGTGGAAGAACTTCTACCTCGCCCCCTCTATTAGCGAAGCATTCAATATTTTCCATAGTTTCTTAGCGGGACTAATCGATAAACACGCCCCACTAAGGCTGATCAGATCAAAATAAGGCCCCCTGGATGGTTCTCTCCGCTCTTGAAGAAAGTGCTTAGCGACAGGGATTACTGGTGGAAAAGAGCAAGGAAAATGCCGCTGGAGACAGATTGGTTAGCATTCCGCACCTCGAGAAATGCCTGCACTACACTAATCAGGGCAGAAAAAGCTAGATATTTCCAAGCAGAACTAGAAGCCAATAAATCCAACTCAGCTAAATTATGGAACACCTTTAAAGAGATTGAAGGATCCTCTGCCGACTCATCTATACCAGCCAAAATTGTGTCCGCTGGGCATACCTACACAGACAGAGCTGATATCCTTGAGCAGCTAAAGGATCACTTTGCCATTGCAGGACTAGCATTTGACATACACTTCACCTATTAGTAAAATCAACATACTAGGAGATCCTGCTGTTGCACTTAATAAAAATACTATACCTAAATTACCTCACCCTACCGCATTTAACTTCCATACAGTCACATTTAAGCAGGTTGAGGACCTACTGCTTTCTCTGGATACCAAAAAGAGCGCAGATGCAGACAGAATTGAACCATTCTTCCTTAAACTCGGCTTTCTATACCTGACAGCCCCCATTACACATTTATTCAATTTATCGTTAAAGCAAGGTGAAAACTGACCATATCCTCCTCCTTTTCAAGTCAGGGGATCCACACGATTTGAACAACTACCGGCCCATATCTATACTTCCTGTCTTGTCAAAGCTACTAGAAAAAATTGTTAATACTCAAATCAGAGAATATTTGAATACGCATGACCTACTAAACCCAGTACAATCTGGCTTTAGAGCCAAACACAGTACAGTATCTGCACTAGCGAAAGTAACCACTAATTGGTAAATCACATTTGATGCTAAACAACATGTGTTTGCCCTTTTTCTGGACCTCAGCAAGGCCTTCAATACCTTGGATCACAACATCTTGCTCACTGTGCTAAGCAGCATAGGACTGGACAGCCCTGCAACTAAATGGTTCTCCAATTACCTCACCAACAGGATACAATAAGTCAAAGCTGCAAGAGATCTTTCACCCCAAAAAACTCTTCTCTGAGGTGTCCCTCAAGGTTCTATTTTAGGCCCAATCCTATTTGCTATTTATATCAATAATCTGGACACTCACCTATGTTCAGCCAACATTCATTTATTCACGGATGATACTGTACTTTATACCACAAACTCATCCTTGGATATAACACATCAGAATTTACAGCAAGACTTCATTACCCTTCAATACAACCTCATTAAACATAAACTTCTACTTAATCCTAAAAAAACCAAAGCCATGGTCCTCTCACCAAAAGTTGGCCCCAGTCTAACATACACACCCCAAATCCTAACGCTACTGGACGAACCCCTCGAAACTGTCAAATCTTTTAAATACCTTGGATTCTGGCTGGACGACAAAACTTAACTTCCTACACCACCTGAATGAAATCTCGAAGAAACTAAGGCAATGGTTAGGCCTATTCTACTGAATTAAATATCTACTAACCTTAGAGCCTAGGAAGAGATTAGTACAATCTATATTCTTACCTACACTACATTATGCTGACTTTATCTACATGCACTGTCCTTTAACGTTACTTAGCAAACTTGACACTTTATACCACCGGGCCCTTAGACTTATCCTCAACATACCCTTAGGAACTCACCATTGTCGACTTTACCAGGAAGTGGGATGGCTTTCACTCTCTAGTAGGAGGAAAAGAAATGCTCTTCTCTGGCTTTACAGAGCACTCTCTAACAATCTTCCTACATATATATCAAGCTTGTTTAAGCGAGCTAAGGGCTCTTATGGATTGAGACGTTTTTCATTGCTCTACTTCCAGATTCCAAGAGCAAAAACAAACTATGGCTCTTCAGCAATCAGCTTTACACTTCCATCTTTGTGGAACACCATGCAAAACACACTAAAATTGTCCTCCCTTCCTGGCCTTTCCGCATTCAAAGAGATGATAGCCGCAGTGCTGAAGGAAGCGTGTAACTGCCTCAGAAAAAGTTGAAACACTACTAACCCAACCCGCCTTACTGGCTTTTAAGTTAGAACTTCCTGCACTGCCTTCCCAAGGGGGACAACCATTAATTGCAGTCTGCTTGCTTCTCCACTAGCCCTCCTCGCTCTGTCTCTCACCTCCCCTAATCAAGTCCCCCACTATTTCCCTTCTCCATTTTTTCCACTAATATTAAGTAGTAAACTGAAATTGATGACTCTTCTATACATTGTTATATATTATTGTCTATGAACTACATGTCACTAAAAATTGGGCATTCAGTAAATGCTGGCCTGTAACATCCTTCTCTGGCCAGTATACTGCGCATTTTTTGTATACTTATCTGTGACCAATTACATATTGTATTGTATGTACTGTATTGTAATGTTTCCGTCCAGGACCACCTTGAAAATGAGCTTGCTCAACGGTGTTTACGCCTGGTTAAATAAAGTGATTGATTGATTGATTGATCCTTCTCACTCTGGGAGCAGCAGTCATAACCTAGCCCACACCCTCTCTTCCACCCTGCAATTCTGGGAGCCATGCATCTCACTCCTGGAATGCACATGGTCCCCTAGCTGGCTCCACCATTGTATTCCCAGGATTACATGTATAATGCAGTCTTCCAGAGGGTAGTGAGCTGCACAGATATGGCTCCTCTGGGCAAGCCCATGTACACATAGTAAAAGAGTTATACATATAACAGCATTACATCCATTTTTGGTAGTATGATATTACTTTACAGTATGTATCAGTGTAGAATTAGTAGTGTAAGTTAAATTAAAACAGTGGCTAGCTCAGCCCCTATAAATCACAAACACAAAACAACTAGCAGTTATAAATTGTAAGTATTTTCCCACTTTGTCAAACAAAACAGATTTACAATTGACAGACCATCTCTGAACATTGTATCCTGACATCATGGCCCATCTGGAATTAAAAGTGAAAACCACTACTGAAATCCACCACCATTTGTTGTAGGAGGGGACCTTTCCAGAAACCTGTTTCCCTATAACATGTTGAATTTTTACCTGTTATTTTGTTCAGGTTAATTCATAAGAACATAATGTGTCGGCAGAAGGGGACCGCGTGATCCATCTAGTCTGGCCAGATTGCCTCCCCACCTATTCTATTCTTCTTCTGAGATTACCGCAATACTTGTCCCATGCTAGCTTAAAAGCAGTAACTGTTTTAGCCTCCACAACCTCTGATGGTAAGCTATTCCAAGGGTCCACCACCCTCTCTGTGAAGTAGAACTTAGGAATGTTGGTTTTAACCTTACCCCCTGTTCGTCTCAAACTGTGGCCCCTCGTTCATTCATTCAGGACGTGATTTTATACAGTGACTTTTCTTACACATAGTTCACTTACGTGTAGGCCAGATTTCTCATATTACAATGAGATTTGCAGCCACACACCCATCTCAAACATTTGGAACAACAGCTACTACTGCCGAACAGAGCTGTACCGTAGCTCCAGAATGTTTCAACAGGCCCAATATAGCAGAACAAGATTCTGATTTGCTTTATCCACAACACACAATAATAAATATGCTTCAACGGGCACACTTTGAAAAAATAATGAGTATTTGCAACTAAAGGATATTCTGACCTTGGCACAAAGTTCTTATTTTCATCTGTTACTTATTGTTATGGTCTGTTCATGGGTTGATTTCCTTTACACAGGGGCTCCCTATAATAAAGGATTTTATTGTTTTAGCAAGTAGCACTTACTGTATTTTGACTGGTATATTTCTGTATGACTTGCACAATAATGTTTGATCATATAGTTGGCCGGTGGAAGACTGGTAATTCTGCAATCACTTTTTTTGTGTTCAGTTTCAAAGTTCATTGTTCGATGCAAGTCATTACAATACTATGTTTAATCACATTACCTAAAATTAAGCTGTTATGAAATTTACAGTACCAGTATCCACCATACTAGTACTGCATTTTTCTAATAGTCCATGACGTGTAATTTCTCGGAGTAATATAAAAGCTTAGCAACAGTTTTTCTTCAACAGCAACTGTTTCCTCAAATTCCTAAACTATAGAATGGTTAAAAGTTGAATTAGTTGGTTGATAACATTTCTCATTGAATATGTCAAGGATGATAACCCCTGAGATTTCCTTGACTATATATAGCTTTAGTAATGTGTTCAAAACGATGGAATTATTTGCCATGTTCCATCTGCATGGTTTGGACCAGAGAACTACACATGTGCATGCTGCAGAAATATCACATTTTACTCTCTACATTTATACTGTATATAAAACCTTTGTTTATTAATGAAGTAAGCATAGGAAAAAAAAGGTTAAAGTCTAAGATTCAATTAACTTGGGCTTACTGATCCCTAAATGACAATAATTTAGATTTTTATTCCAATTATTTAACCAGGTGAGACATACTAAGCTGAAAGCGTGTTTGCAGGTGCAACCTGGGAGCACGAGGAAGTTAAGTGGCTTGCTCAGGATCCTTTTTTCTTAATTTATGTTTATGCCTTTGTAACTACCCTGAATCCCTCTCTCCTCAGCAGTTTTCATACTGCTGGAACATTCATGTCATCAACAACACCATTCCAGTCTATTCAGATGAATAGCATGGAACGAAGTTACTGATGTCGTTGAATGTCATAGAAACCTGAAAAGGAAAAGCAGCAACTGCTGAGGATTCTGGAACTCTATACAGAGCTGAGGGCAACGTAAAGCTGGATTCTTTGTTTATCAAAATTTGGTCAGAAATCAGAATTAGAAGTACTGTGAATTTAAACTTAGCTGGTGAAGTGGCACTGATTTAGTCGAAATTCAAAGTTTCTGCAAACCTTAGGAACTTCAGCTTCACAGAAATTGTGAAGTTTTTACCATTAAGTGGACATTTCTTTTTTTTTTCTGTCAGAATTAGCCACTCCACAAGCAAATGTTGGTCAATTTGCCAAAAAGATGGAAACTTTGCTGGGTAAAACTTCACAAATTAAGTGAATTTGCACGTTGCAAATTCCATGGAACTAATAAATGAATTCATGAAATGAATTTCAGCCACCTCACCCTAACAGAATACATACTGTAACTTACACAGAAAGTAAAATGGAAGAGCAGTTAACAATGTAAAAATCATGTCCTATCACCTTTGAATGGGCACTGCCAATCCTGTTTTGCATCACATTATTTCTAGTTGGAAACCCATATTTTATTATTGCTTACTTTATCTAAAATTAATTGATGTTGCTGCTTCTTTTTTTATATATTTTTATGTTGCCAGGCATCCCCTAGCCCTGCAAACAAGCTCACCAGGCTCTGGCAACCTGCCCCCCTCATACTCAGGGCTTGCCTCCCTGAGTGGGGCCACCAGCGGCGGATTTAGGTGGGCAGAGGGGTTGGCACAAGAGCTGACTCATTAGTGGGGGACAGTATTTTTGGTGCTGTTATTCCCTCGGGGGCAGGGGCATGCAGTGACAGCCTGTGTCTGCCCCACTCCCCGTATGTGCTGGCACCAATCACTGCGGTACCTTTGGCCTCTGCTAGGGGTCTGCATAACATCGGACACTCAACCCCACCTACCCCCAGAGTAGAGGAGCAGTTCAGTGGATGCTCTGTCTTACTCCCCCGGCCGGGCCTCCAACTTCCAGACCCGTTCCTGAACCCAGGTCATCGGCATCGCAGATGGCAGCCATGTCTCTGTGCCAATGGGCTGGCAATGTTGCTGCTTATTTTATTGTCTTCCTTTCTTCATAGAACTGAAGTACATGCTGATCAATTAATTATACCCAAACTTATTTTGTTTCAGATCCTTCATCTACTCTTATTGTGTAATTCCTGACTATTTGGAACACCCAAATAGTGCAGCCCCCTCATGGCGTAAGAGTCCCCTCTTTTCCCACTGCATCCTGAGTGACTAGACTCTGTTGGGGGTGTTCCCCAGTCCTGAAATGATGCAGTGTGTGTTGAAAGACTGCAAACAAACACATTTTTGTTTAACTCCAGTATGAGGGCAGTCTGTTTCCCAGTTTTAAAAAGAAAAAAAAGGAAACAGAATGAAACCAACTGCTTCATCAGCAATCCCTACAGAATGTGAGTAATCATAACATTTTTTATGTTGTCTTGTGCCTGCTCAAGAAACATGTTGTGGTAACTTTGGAATAGCAGGTTTTGGAGGCACGGTCCTGTTGTGTCCTGTGGAGCCACTGCTTTTTGGCGCTGGGCTCCGTGGCATGAATTAGATTGCACGCTGTCTATGACAGCAGTGCAAAAGCATGCCACCAGCTTGAAAGGTTTTAGCCACTGCAATGAGGGAGCTCCACCTCATTGCAGGGCGTGCCTTTCCCAGCGTACCATTTTGGTGCGACATGGTGGTTGCTGAGCCGTTTGCCTCACAAAAGGCGACATAGGGGGGTGCCCAATCCCCCTGTCAGCATCATCATGCCCCCCCTTCCCAGTTCATTTGCCAATGGGGAGCCCAATCACCATTGGCATCATCCCCAAAACACTCTTTTATTTGCCAACAGGTTGCCCAATCTCTGTCAGCTCCAGTCCCCCAAAAAAAACTTGCAGGTGACACCCCCCTCCCCAGTTCATTTGCTGATGGGGGAGCCCAATCCCAGTCGGCATCACCCCCCAACACTCTTTTTTATTTGCCGATGGGGTGCCCAATCCCCATTGGCTCCAGCCCCCCCCAAAAAAAACATGCAGGTGTCATGCTGAGAGCCCACCCCAGTGTGTCAAATGTACCTGTAAAAACAGAAACCTTCCAGCAATGTTTTTTTTTTCCCTGTAAAGTAGAAAATGGTCCTTTGCAGTCTGCAGCCCCCTTCCCCAACCTGCACTCACCCACTGCATGTCTCACCTCCCCACACACACCCTCACCCCATACGTACCTCCGGAGCCCAGTGCGATGATGTTCTGTGGACCGGGAACATGTCTGCACTCTTCAAAGCCAACCATGAACTGAAGAAATGCCAGTAAGCTGTATAATGGCATAAATAGGGTTTTTTCAATTTTGATGCATATCTAAGACATTTTGGGAAATTTTACCATAACATTTTCATCATGGGGTTATTGAGACCCCTCCTCATAAACTCAGTTATTGTCATGGTGTTATTCAGTCCAGAAAGGTGATTTTGTGGTCACTGAGTGGAATCACCCTTTGGGACCGATTAATGAAACAACAGTGCCACTGTTCATGAGGTAGCCTCTCAAAAAGCCTATGTTGCAAATTTGGTGAAAAAAAAAATGACTGTTTTATGAGTGTGCATTGCGCAGTTTCCATACATGCTCAGAACTTTGGGAATCTGTAATATTTTCACTCCAAATTTTCAACACTGGCATTTTCCCACACCTCCTCATGAACAGTACAGCTGTCATTTTTCACATCCTGGCTGAAATGTGTTTTCGCACTTCTGGCACAGAATAGAGTGGTCGCTGTGGGAAATCAACGTTTGGGACAGAGTATGAAAATTACAGTGACACTCTTCATGAGCAGAGGTCCTAAAATGTCTATGTTAAAAATTTGGTGCTGAAAGTCCATTAAATGACTGTTTTACAAGCATGCGTTGCGCATTTTCCACGTACACTCGTAACTTCACGAATCTGTACTATTTTCACTCCAGATTTTCAACATTGCCATTTTTGCACACCTCCTTATGAACAGTACAGCTGTCATTTTTCACATCCTGGCCAAAATGTGTTTTCGCACTTCCGGCTACAGAATAGCATGGTCGCTGTAGGAAATCTGTGTTAAGCACAAAGTAAGAAAATCACAGTGATACTGTTCATGAACAGAGGTCCTAAAATGCTTATGTTGAAAATTTGGTGATGAAAGTCCATTAAATGACTGAGCTATGAGTGTACGTTGGTGTTTTTGCACTTCTGGCACAGAACAGCATGGTCACTGTGGTAAATCATTGTTTGGGACAGATTAGGAAAATCACAGTGACTCTGTTCATGAGTAGAGGTCCTAAAATGCCGATGTTGAAAATTAGGTGACAAACGTCCATAAAATGACTGTTTTACAAGCATGCATTGTGCAGGTTCCACACACACTCATAACTTCGATAATTTTTTATATTTTTACTCCATATTTTCACATTTATCATTTTTTCACCTCCTTATGAATAGCACAGCTTTCATTTTCCACATCCTGCCTGAACTGTGTTCTCGCACATACGACGTACAATGGAGCAGTCACTGTAGGAAAACAATGTTCAGTACAGATTAAGAAAATCACAGTAACACTGTTCATTAGCAGAGGTCCCAAAATGCCAGTGTTGAAAATTTGGTGACAAAATCCCATATATGACTATGTTAAAAGCGTGCATTGCACAGTGTCCATGCACAGTCCTAAGTTTCAGAATTTGTAATATTTTCACTCCAGATTTTCAACATTGTCATTTTTGCACACCTTCTTATGAACATTTCAGCTGTCATTTGTCACATACTGCCTGAAATGCAGTTTCACACATCTGGTGCACAATCACATGGTCGCTGTGGGAAATCAACGTTCGGGCACATTAAGATAATCATTGTGCCACTGTTCATGAGCAGAGATCCCAAATGCCTATGTTAAAAATGTGGTGAAATAATTTCACTAAATGACTGTATTTCATGCGTGCAATGTGCAGTTTTCACACACTTTTGTAACTTTGAGAATGTTTGATATTTTCACTCCAGATTTCCCACATTGGCATCTCTTCACACCTCCTTCTTATCAATGGTGCAGCTGACATTTTCATGTGGTGCAGAATGGCACAGTCACTGTGGGAAATCAACGTTCGAGACAGATTAACAAAATTATAGGGGCACAGTTCATGAACAGAGGTCCCAAATGCTTTCATGAGGTGGGGTCACAAAAAGACCATGTTTTAAAATTTGGAATGCAAATACCAACACACGCCCAGGGTGTTAGGGTTTCTAACTATTACATCTCACCCTGTACAGACTAACAGGCATCAGGGGTGTGTCTTTGTATTGTCTGCTGTACTGCTCACGCCACTGGTCCTCCACCTCCACCCTGCAGCCACTGACAGGCATCAAGGTGTGCCTTGGACTCTTCAGCCCCAAAGTTCAACCCATTTTCCTATGCTGCACCCATCCCAATGTACTTACTTATGAAATGGGGAAGCATAAGGCCAGATGACCCTAAAGCATACCGTGACACTTGTCAGACTCTGCAGGATAGGGTGAGGTGAAATAGCATGTGTTATGGCCAGCGACCCAAACGCACTCCCCAATGCCTGTACCTCTCTGCAGAGTGTGGTGGGGTTGACAACAGTTCTATACGTCACTGCTACTTCTATTATGCGTCTCTCTAACTCCTGCACTACCAATGCCAAAATCAGCAAGACAACATTTAACATTGACAAATGCTTGTTTTAAACTAGAGACACTTTGAAGCATAAGGTGGTTGACAATGTTCCTTTAAAGTGAGAGTTGAACCTGTGAATGACAAGAGTCCTACAACATTTGGTTTTTATTTGCTGTCCTGCTAGCCTTTGAGCAATATTTCTTTTTTTTATGGGTGACCAGGAACAAAAAATGACCAATGAAACAGACAGAAAATGCAAACTATCAGTTAAACTTAACACAAGAATTTACAAAAATGTTTTGTAATAAACAACAAATGAATGAATAATTAATGAAGTAAATGTAACAACAGAGAGACCTTTGCTGGTGTAATGAGACTGCAATGTATGAAAGTGAAACAGTGTTCTAACCCCTCAACTAGGGACATTTAACTTTAATAGAATGGTTAGAGCACCTGCCATTGGGAGTCAGAGTCCAAGGTTTGACTCCCAGCTAGGGCTGTAGGGCCATCTGCCCAAGTAGTAGAGGTAATCATAACAAATTTCCTGATGCCCTGTTTTAAAAGGACCCCAGAAATGTATACGTGCTGCAGAAAAGTTGCATTCTGCATGTGCTCTCTGTTTGTAGACGTTGCCTAATTGTGACAGTTTCCATGATATATAGCAGCTTGTGCACATTATGTATGTGCAGATGCACCTTACAGACATCACACCTGCACCCACTTGACAATTGCCACCCACGCACATGTTACACGAGGTCCCTGCACCCTAATTGATACCCTCAGGGGTACAACGTAGACAGCTAATGTTTAGGCATAGGCTATACTAATACATAGGGCTTAGGGCATCTACCGTATAAGAGTAGATGTCAGGATATGAATACATATTATTGTAACTCACTTTGCTTGCTAATGCACACACATTATACCATGTATTTTCTGTCTATTTCTTACTTGTCAGATGCCAAGACACCTGTCCTGAAGTAATTATATGTGTAAGGCAACATTGCCATCTTTTGGTGATGGACACCACTTCACCTTGTTATGTAAGACTTTGTATAAGAACGTCTTTGTTCTAAAACTGATGACTTTACAGAATTATATAATGTTATCTTGGACCGTGGAGCCACCTCTAATTTAGCCAATAGGGCTCATCTCTGTAACTAGAAATGTTTCTATCTTTCAGTAACCATAGTAATTATCATAGGTATATAATGTTATGCACAGGTTTTACACCTCGGAGACCCGAGAGATCCCAAGAGACTACAAAGAAACCTCGAGGTGTAGGGAACGCTTAGCACTGGCTCCCGGTTCGTATTGGTAAGAACTGCTTAGGGCAACTGTGATTCATCCCTTTTTGTAGTAATAAACTTGTTTATTACTTGAATGCAACTTGTTTGTGATTATTTGCATCGCCAATATTGCCAAGAACCTGAAAGTGAGGTTCAGACCTCTTACACACAGAATGCCGGAAATAACATTTCTGCTGGTGTGGGGATTTTTCCTCACAACAGCAAGTTGTGCACTTGGACTTTAGACTCTGGGATAGGCTATGACCTTGGAAAAATCTTCTTTCTCTTCCCATCTTCCTCCCATTTGGAATTACCTCCCACACACCTTCAGCCTCTCTCCCTACCATTTTTACCTTCAAATGCCAGCTAACTCCTCCTGCTCCTTCCTTGGCTTTGACTGATTTGTTCCCTCATAGCACTTGGTATTCACCCACATTTAGCCTTACTGAACTTATTCCAGTACCTTCAACTTTTGGTGATCAGCCTGGTCACTGTTACAGTATATATTTGCTATATTTGCTGCACCTTATCACAGTGTATATTTTGTATTTTGCATCTTACCACTATTTATATGCTGTATATTGCACAACACCACGATGTATATTCTTGAACACCACCACTGTTTCTGCCCCCACCACCTCCACTGGAAGGCTGTTCCAGGAATCCACCACTCTTTCTGTGATGAAGTATTTCCTCACATCTCTCCTGAATCTCCCCACCTGCTTCATAGCATGTCGCCCTGTACTTGAGCACTTTTTCTTCTCAAACATTCATCTCTCCTGTATCTTATTTACCACTGTGAGGTATTTAAAGGTCTGTATTGTATCACCCCTCTCCTTCCTCACTTCCAGGGTGTACATATTGAGATCCTTTAGTCTCTCCTTGTAGGGCTTTTGATTCAGACCCTGCATCATTTTAGTTACTCACAGCATGGAGAGGAGGGGCTAATAGGCTGCATCCCACTGTTTTTTTTTTTCCTGCAGTATTTTTCTTTTCAGTAATATCTTTAATGCTCTGTGTCATTTGAATAAACTTTGGGTACCATGGCTTAAGGGTTGGTTGTTACATTATTCAGAACCTGGGAATTAGGGATGCCTCCGTCTACTGGAAACCCAAACATTCGAGGTCTGCTACTACATATGTATTAGACTTTAATGAAGTCAAAACAATGGAGTCTTACTTACCACTGCCACTGCCAGTGTTTCTTCAAGGAAACAATTGTTTACACAGATTTTACAGTGGTCATTTCCCACCGAAGTAACTGTTAAGGACAATCCATCACAGCAGGTACAAATGGTGGCCCTGCAGCTTACAGAGCTACAAATTCCTGCCAGAATGTGGAGTATGGTATGGTTTCATGCCTACATCTATTTAATTGTTAGAGATTTTTAAAAACACAAGTCTCAACAGGAGGGATATTGTCCTTGAGATGAATGCATAGCATAGAAACACAATGACGCATTGGGCCCGATTCCAGAATGTGGTACTCCTGGTGCAAGCTGCTTTACGCCAGACCCTATGGTGTAAATCTCACCTTGTGCCATGTGTTCCACAGGTTGGAATTCCAAGAAGCTGTTTGCAACATGCCACATGCAGGTTGCACCAAAGATGAGCTACGCCACCCACTATGCCTGCATCCCACTGTGGCATGGCACAGAAGGGTGGGTTATGGCAGAACTTGTGCTCTATTCCAAAAGAATGGCTGCCATAACCCACTAATGCAATTCCAAATTGGGATATGGTGCAGCAGGGTTAGACCAGCATGGAGGTGGTATAAGGGGGCATCTGTCCTGGCAAAACAATGGATGCCCACCCTGCAGCACCATGGTACACATATTCCCTTGCCCCATGCACACATCCAACACAGTGATGCCCCCTACCCCCCCCGAGTCTGGGGTGCCACCCGGGTCCAATGTGTGCTGTGCCCCCCCTTGTGGCTGTGCCAACCAGCCAACCCCCACCATGGCCCCCTGAGGCCTATGGTAGTTTTATGGGGTGGGGTGGCTCTTAGGGGGCAGTTAATTGCTGGTCACAACTTGCAGCACCCAGGTTCATTCCACCATTCCCATGGTGCATGCCTACAGCTGCCACAAGTCGCAGATTGTAGGTGCCGGGGACCCTGCCTGTCTTGGAATAGGGTGCAGGGTCCCAGCATAGCGCCGCATGGCACAATTCACATACGCCCGCAAGTTGCACCTTGCGACTTGTAATTGGGCCCCTTCTCTTAGATTGTCCTTATATTATTACATTTTGGCATTTAATTTGTTACTGCCTAGTGCAAACCACTTTGGGTCTCACCATCAAATGACAGGTCTGTTGGATGAAGTATGATGCTTGTACACTCACAATACTTTTTGCTGTGCTCAAGTACCATATATGGGAAATTAGGTGTCAGCTGCTTATATAGCAAAAATGTACTGCATGACAGGATTTGGTTCAAAATGTGGCATCTTGTCTAAAAACTATTTTTTCCCTTAAAGCTAGGAATATGTGCCCTGAAAGATGTTTGCATTTATGGTGTACAGCAACAAAACTTACAAGATGTCCCCTTTTTACCTTCATAGTAGAGACATGGGACATTGGGAAATTCTGAAATTTTGTTTATGAAATACCTCGCTAAGTTTCTTGACTTCACAAAGTACAAAGGGCCTACCTTGTGTACTTCTCTTCATAAAACCAAGTTCCCCTAATTCTCCCCCCATCCCAGAAGATTTCTCAAGGAACCCCCCTTCCTTTCCCATGCTCTTGAAAATTAATAAACCCTCCTCCCCCAAAGCCCCCAAAGCCCAATTGCAGGTGCAAAATGTGACCTGTACAGAAGAAAAACCATCCCGCAGTGGAGTGAGTGTCTTCACTCTTCAGAGTATGAATCAGAATGAATGGTAAGTGACATGTCTGTAGTAGTAAGACCTGATTGTTTCATTATCAGCCAGTCCAGTATTACTAATTGGACAGTCACCCCTTACCATTCATGTAGGACATGGCCATCTTTTTAGTGCAGCCCAAGCTCATATTAGAGGATTATCTATAGTCAAAAATATGTGTGAGTAACAAAAGCACCAAATGGATTCTCTTATTACTTCCCACACTGCAAAAAGAAAATGAGTGCTATGCTGAGGTTGTACAGTGCAGCCTAACCATAGCAAGAGGCCACTGGGAGAAAGAAGGAGCTTTTGGTTATCGACTCTGTGCTTCCTGTGGACCATGCAGCATATGGGACGGGATGGGGTGGGGTGACTGAAGAGATTACCTGAAAGAATGGGCCCTTTACAAAGGTAAGGGATAGTACTGGCTAGTTGGGTGGAGGTTGGCAGCCTGAGCAGATATAATAAATAACTTCTTATCTCAGTGACTGGAAATTGGGGGGGCATCCTTATTTTCTTGCTCTGGGAGTAACCCTAACTGCTCTAGGGCACACTACTAGCTTTAAGTCACATTTAAAGACCCCTAATCAGACTGTGTGGACCGTCATGATATTATGGACTATTTTAGGGGCTGAGGAGGTTTTTGTTTTAGTGGAGTTAATACTCCTTTTATAATTTGCATTTAGGGGATAATACATGGATAATTTACAGTAGCTGCACTGCATAGCAGAGTGGATAATGGACAGTATGTACATCCCTAGCTTAACAAATGGCTGCTAGAAATGAAGGGGTTTCCATGCATTTCCATTAGGTGATGGATAGGTTTCTCTTTTCCTTGTAAACCAATCTCCATTTTACTCAGTGTTTCATCTTGCTGTACATTTCCTTTCATTTGATGTGCTACAAAAGTCTGGTCTGCTAATATTACTTCTGTGTGAAATTATCTGATGTCATGGGAAACAGACGAGAAAGAACCCATCAGATTGTTGGCAACAATAATAATGGTGTAAGCCTTACAGGTTCTGTATCTCTCTCTCTCTCTCTCTCTCTTTCTCTCTCTCTCTCGCTCTCTCTTCCTCTTTCTTTAGTAACCCACTAAGCTACCAGCTCAACACTGGTAGAAGGTACTGTAGGTTTCCTGTACCAGGCACTTCATATTGTATGACTTGCTTATACTGAGGCATCCTCTGGAACATCCTTAGTGATGTGATTGACAGGAATTCTTCATGTGGTGATTATTGAGTTTCACTGCATCAATTTCTGACAGTCACCATACGTAACTAGTGGTAATGCACAAGTAATGAATAAACAAATGTAAAAGTGAGCTTTTGGCTGTCACAGCAAGCCTGATAATAAGTGGCTGATGGAGCGATTCCATGTGGTAATTAACTAGTCTTAGTGCATCTCAAGCAACCTGGACAGACATCTAGCAACAAAAAAGTAATATTAATAGCGAAATAATTAAAACAGGAATGCAGAATCAAAAAGTAGCTTCCAAGCATGGCTTGACAGCATGTGTGTGGCAGGAAGCATGAATCTGATCATTGATAAGGCCCAGAGCATCCCAAGGCTCAGTGAATGACAGCTACCCTAAGTAATTAATAATATTGCCTATGCCAATTGTATCTGCCAATGAACTGTGACTATGCAGCGTGCAGCATCACTATGTAACTGCCTTAAGAAGCTCCCACAGCAGCAATACTGAAAATTTTTTGTCAAGAGTTCCTCATTTGTGAACGCATAATGACTCTGTATACAAATTAAACGGATTCAGATAGGGCTTATCTAAATGAGGCTGCCATTTTACAATGCTAATTTTCTTGTTCGTTGCATATGATGTGAGAAAATGACATTTAATGATTCTCTTGAGCTTCAATACTTTTAGAAACATAACCTGCTTAACATAACATGGCTTCTTGGATGCAGTTCTCCTCTGTAGCAGATGAAAGAAGAAAAACCTTAAGTGGTGCTTCTAAACATGATACAATTAAATTTAAATCAGGGATCTAATCTGGGTGTCTTGAATTTGTTTAAAGATTAGTTGTCCTTGATAACTGTAGGGTGAATCATCTGGAAGCCTGGCATAGTCAAGCTTTCTATCACTCTGAGTGATGTGCAGACGCATAACCCACTGAGTGATGTTGATTGTTTAGTTCTGTCATGTTGTACTCTTTGCTGAGGATACCCATTCATTAACGCTTCAGGAACATTCCAGTTTTCAGCTCCCTCATTTCACCAAGTACTGTAGCTTTATGGTGTTTCTTAAATGTTACTCTTCTACTTTTTTGAACAGTATGTTACCACTTTAATGAGCCAGTATTTATAGTACAGGGTTAATCCAGCCTACCACCGTGCTGTCAGGGAGTATGCTTTCATTTCATGTTTTAAGTTTTATTCAGTCAGTATAGACATAGTAAGCATGTGGGCATTTAGAACGCTATCCTGTGTGTTGTATTCAAACAGCTCAACAACTACAGGAAATACGTTAAGGAGTAAGTGCCTAGGGAGGATCTTGCAGAATAAAGCTCTGGAGACTTTTGATGCATTGGAAATCTTTTTTTTTAATTATTTACCTGTTTTAGTATTTTATTTTTATTTTACCAATTACTAGTAGAAAAATAATTCAGAAAGAATCCTGGTATTGTGAAGTTAGAAAATTATTACTGGCAAAGCAGGCAGTGTATTTCAATAGGTAGTTACACATCTATTTACTTATTTTTTGAGGGAGAAGTAACACATTTTTCCCCTAAACCATCCTAGATTAATACAAATGTATGATTTTTGATAATATGCGAGCTTATGCATAATGTATCAGGCGACGGTTACATCTTAACTAAATATTATTTAGATTGAAGCTATCTGCAAGAGCTCCTGAGTCCTTACTGTCCCTGCTGACCTCTCCGCTCAGCTGATGAGGGGTTGTTAGAGATTCCCAGGGTTATGACTGAAAACCTTGGGGACTCATGCTTTTATGTACACAGCCCCCACCCTGTGGAACACTCTACCTCTACAGACTCAAGAGTGCTGGACCATGGAGAGCTTTAAGACAGCCTTAGAGACTCATTTATTCGATCTTGCTTGTGGAGATTGTACACAATAATTCTGTTTATATTCTCTTTATGTAATCATTTGACTTTGGATGATTTTACTATTTTGTCTGTTTTTAGTAGTTTTTATCTTGTACAGTGCGATTGCGCTTTAAAAATAAAAATTATTATTATTTATTATTATTAAGAAATGGAAGCTATTTGCTTTTTTCTAAAAAAAATGTAAAATCATGAAGATGGACCAAAGTTTTACAAGCACATAAAAAGCTACAATTTTCTGCTGACAGAAGTCTTTTTCTTTTTTAAAAGTAAGAAATAAATCTATAGTTTCTTATTGAAATACAATGGACTTCAAAGCAATTGTGATTTTCATACATCCCAACACCAGAATTCTGTTGAATTCATTTAATTATTATTTTGAAAAGCAATAGTAAAAAGCGGATCCATGACAGGTGTTCAACAAAATATTTGCTGAATGCCCTGACAACAAAACCGGCAGGTCGACCACATTTTGCAGTCAGCTGCCAGTTTCCACTGGCACTAAGTGTTCTGTTGGGGGGGCTTCACCCCTTGAACTATCCATACTGGGGGCTGTGCCCCCTGCGCCCCCCACTTAGGATTATCAACTC
Organism: Neoceratodus forsteri; assembly: GCA_016271365.2. Classification (NCBI taxonomy): domain Eukaryota; kingdom Metazoa; phylum Chordata; order Ceratodontiformes; family Ceratodontidae; genus Neoceratodus; species Neoceratodus forsteri. Next base: position 36,503,827 of record CM028129.1, read on the forward strand.
CAAGTCAGAGCTGATTTGGGGGGTGCAGAACCCTTGACAGACAGTGTCAGGTTCCAGTGGGTTCTATACAGTGACATGGCGCTGTAGTGGCTGTAGGGGACCTCGCTGTTGAAAAGGTGTTGTCGGGTAGGAGTACCATAAAAAGCCCACTAGATTAACCGTACAAACAATTTATTATAAAAGCAGAGAGTAATTAGTATCACATTGAAGCATAATAAATAAAAATAGCTGATTATTATTCACTGGAAGTAAGCACATTGGTCCGGATTTTCAAAACTGTGTGTTTCTGGCACCCATGAGGAAAAACCTTGTGGGTTTGCAAGGTTGTTTAGTATGCACTGTATTTTTAGCTGCGGAGCCATTTGCTACAAGCTGTGTGCTTTACAGCAGCTTGAACCCATTTTCTGGTGCAGCGGTTCTAAACAGCTACACGTGATTGGACCAGGCGTAGCATCCTCCACAGCTGCACCTGCTGCCAGTGTGGCAATTAAGACTTGGCACCAGTGTGAAGATTTTTTCTGCATCTGTAACTGCGGAGTGGGACTGAGTCCCAAAACTGCCTGAAAATCTGGCCCATGCTCTTTAAGTAAAACAAAAAAAAATACACCAGTACAGACTCACAACAATGTCTAACCACAGATATAGGAGATTTAGGATTTAGGAGGCAGTATAGCGCAGTGGTCTAAGGCTCTGAGTTGCAAATCTGGTGACATCCAGCAGACCAGACATGGTTTGAATCCCACAGCTTCCACTTGCATACTGTGTGACCCTAAGCAAGTCACTTAGCCTCCTTGTGCTCCCAGGTTGCTCTTGTAAAAAAGCTTTCAGCTTAGTGTGCTATACCTGGTTGAACAACTAAATAATAAAAAAAAAAGATATGGGATTTCAGCTATTGCTGGCATTGACTAATAAATATGGAATATGAGATGAGCTAATAAGTTCTTGAGTTGCACCTGACCTCTGACCTCATTAGTGGCAAAGCCATGAGTGAGGTCAAGTACAATGAAAGAAGATATTTCTGATATCGTAAATTAGCTCACCTCATATTTGGTGTATACAAACAGGTCCTGAAAATCTTATAAATAAGGATGTAGATAAGTGGTTTTCCTTTTCATTCAGTTTTTTATGCTTGTTTCTACGAATGAAATGTCTCTGAAAAAAGTGTGAAGTAATGGTTGTCAAGATAGCATTGTTATGAGATAATGTAGTATATCCTGTTGCTATTGTTCGATAATCAATAGGTTAACTGTGATGTATCTAATAGGTGATATTTTGGTACCTAACAGGTGATATCTTGATATCTTGAAACTTAGCTTAAAGATATCACTAGTTATCTTTATAAATTTTTAACCACACCTGTAGTATATTACTATATATGTAACAGAAGTAAATTCATATTTACTGTGCAAACTGGCAAATGTTAGCCAGTAGACACTGTATTTCAAAAAGCAGCAACTGATAAAAAAAATACTCTCAACCCAAGAGAGAAAATAGAGAAAATTCTGTAAAAGGGCTACCAAACTGATCACAGGCCTGGATGATAAAATCTGTAAGGAATGAATGGCAGTTCTAGGGCTCCACAGCTTACATTGACATAGAATATGTGAAGATTTGTTATTGATGTAGAATACAATTTGTGACCAAGAACTCTGACTTTTTTCAGGTTGAAAATTAAAAATCAGGCATATTTGACTAGGGGACACAATACACAACTGAAAATTAAGAGCTTTACAACTTAACAAGAGAAAAGCTTACTTTACTGAGAGAATAGTTAATCTTTGGAACCCCTTACCAACAGAACAGATAGAAAGTAACAGTCTAGACAGCTTTAAAAGTTCCTTGGCTAGATTTATGAATAAGGGAACATGTAATGATTACTAACACTGAACATAGGGGTACAGTTACTATAAGCTTTCCTCTTCTACTGTCAAAACCTTCCACTATGAAATCCAGTGTAGGTGTATTGAAGGTGATAATGAAGCTTTATGCAACAAGGTCTTCTGCTCATTGTACCATTAGATCATTTTGCTACGTTTAATGTTATTGCTCAGCCTGTGGTAAGAGTACAATCCAATGACTTTGCTTATTTCTTCATTTCTATCCCCAAACTCCTTCTTAATGTCTGTAGTGTAACATTCTGGAGTCTAAATGTACAGCCATGATTGTTGAGGACTGTGACCTCTGAGAATTACAGTCCTCTCTTCTGTCCACAGATGAAGTGCAGTGTCAAAAGACACAACAAAGGAGTCCCCAGTTTTCTACACTGACTCACTACAGCACTGATGTGAAAGGAGCATCAGCCCTGGATAAAAAAGTTGTTCTGTTACTGTGCTAATTCACTGAATGCCATTTTTGAGTGTGATTTGCCAGTCATACCGTATCATGTCAAACTGCAAGTTGTATTTTTGGGAATTGAACACTCCTCTAGTTTAATCTCGTCTGAGACTGTCATTTCTGGTGACATTATCTAAGACAAACAAACTCATTTCACTTGCAACTTTTTCTATGCCTTGAACCTAGACCTCCCTCTAAGATAGGTATACTACCCAATTCTAGAGCATACCTTACAACATCTACCAGAGCTAAACATGGTACTCATTATTTTGTGACTGAAACATTTCTACAGGTCCTACTTCATACGATAGATTTCATAGGTTTGGTATGAGTCTATAGCTTTTTCCAAACGAGCTTGACCATTTTTCAATGGAAATAGCCCCTGCCTAGTGTAGATCTAGTTTATGTTTGAAGGTAGTTATTGTGTCGCTATTTACTACAGCGCTACAAGATCGACAGGGATTGCTGTATTTTACAGGGATTTAGAGCCATCTACAGGGAAAGTCCTGCCACAGACCTGCATTTGTTATATAGGAAAACAGAGCAATTCAGCTTACATAGGAAATAATGTAATTTACAGGAAAACACAGGAAAATCAACCTGAGTTACAGAAAAAATGCAAAATCAATCTGGGAACATGTGTGTGTGGGGGTTGGGATGACAGATGGACCAGACATAGAACTTCAGGTTCAACACACAATCTCTGAGTGATGTTTATTTAAAACACAGAGGATAACCTTAAGCAATGGCATATCCCTTCTTCAATACATCAGTTAGCAGCAACAGACTATCCATGTCCTTCCTCTGAACTTAGCACCTACTGATCTATCTTTCCAGAAGAAATGAGCTATCCCCTATGTTGGTCTTGTGTGTTTGGGTGATGAGGAACCCAAATAAAAAAAAAATATATAAGCTGAAGACAAAAAACCTCAATGCCGAAGCAATGAAGCAAGGGTTAGCCCAAAGGGCATTGGCAATAAAGCCAAATTTCAAAGAAGCACAACATCACACATACCCCCATAATACAAAGCATCATGGGAATGGGATATATATGCAAATCGGCATGCAATTGTAGGTTGGTTCAGCTTAAAGCAGAATGCATGGTGCCAAAGGGCCTCTCAAACAATTTGTAATTTACATGCATTTAAATAACACAATGGGGGGTTTCTGATATCTCTACCCCGGTAACTTAATTTTTGTAATGCAGTCCCCTAGTAACATTTTACCTTTATAAAAACACCTAGTGGCATGGTATTTTCAACATGTACAAGTTTCCTGCAAATAAGGGACATACAGTGCATCAAGGTATTTTATGACAGGCCATCCCAGTGGCACTGAGTGTTGAGGCACTGGATGCCACACCTCACACCACACCAGTGACCTGGATTTAGGCTCGAGCCTGGGTTATCGAGGGTCAGCTGGGGAGGAGGGTGAGGAGCTGAATGAGCTGCCAACTGGCAGCTCTCCTCCTCATGAGGGTTGTGGATGGTATCCTCTGCACTTGGCTAACCTCCTGGTGGAGGCTGGGCAGTGCCGGCACATTGAGGAGCCCTAGCATTAGGCTGTGGGAGGAAGGAAGGAAGGGGCTGTTACCGGAGCAACAGTGCTCATGTGCACCTCCATGAGCATGTGCTATCATGTTCCAGGGCCTCGGCTAGTGGGGAGAAAATCGAAGAAAAATACAGGGGTCACAGCAGGATGAAGCCTCCTGGCAGGCAACGGGGATCCACTGCGACATACAAAATGTAAGTAAGCTCCTGAATGACCCCAGTGCATGGTGAAGGTTGGCTGACATAAGCAGTGGCCTGCTGTCAAGGAAAAAAACCTTTCTGGAAAAAAAAGGTATTTTATGACATACTGTAGTGCTATTGCACACTAAATCCAGCAATGAGGAGCACATCCTATTGTTTTACATCAGCTCAGAAGTCACCACAATAACCTCCCAGTACAAGGACCTGAGACGGAAAAGGAAAATTAAAGAGGACACTATAGCACAGTCAGAAAGGAGAGAGAGGGCACCCATAGGTGGCCAACCTTATGGACTAGAAATTGTAAAGGATAAATTAGGCCAAGGAATAAAAGAACTGTTGCAACAAAACTCAAGGAGGATATGGTAAACAAAGACCTGAAAGATTTATCATAACATGGTTTTAAAAACCAAAGGTCGTTCCTAACAAGTAATTTAGTATTTTATGAAAATGTAAGTAAACTACTAAATAATAAAATACCAGTGGACATTATTTATTTGGATCTCTTCAAAGCCTTTGACAAGGTACCTCATAAAACTCTTGTTCAAAAGATGTATAAACTTGGTATAAATGGAATCATCATCAAATGGGTAGACGGATGGTTAAAAAAACGGACACAGTTTGTATTAGGGGACATTATTTAACCGTTGGACATGTGACCAGTGGTGTGCTGCAGGGTTCAGTTTTGGGGTCAGTTCTATTCTCCATCTTTGTGCCCGATACGACTATTAACTTAAAGAACTGTGCTATAAAATGTGTGGATGACACAAAAATAGTTTCCAAAGCCAAAACCTAGGAAGATATACAAAACATTACAAATGACTTGAAATTACTTGAGGAATGGGCACTAAAGAACAATGTTTTTCAATACAGACAAATGTGTAGTTGTGCTCCTGGGAGAAACAAACACCAAGCATCAATATACATTAAATGGTAGGACATTAAACACTGTTAGCGATGAAAAAGACCTTGGAATAATTATTTCCTCTGATTTAACATTTGGAAAATACTGTGGACAATTGGTTAATAAGGCTAATAGAATAACAGGCTGCATTAAGAGATCATTCATAGCAAGGAAAAGGGGCTGTATATTGCCACTATACAGGGCTTATATTAGACCTCATCTGGATTGCTGTTCCCAGTTGTGGAGCCCACATCTGAGAAAGGATGTGAATAGATTGGAGGGGGTTCAGAGAAGGATCACAAAGATGATCGATAATATGCATAATAAGACATATGAAAATAGGTTGGCTGAGTTAAACATGTACCCACTGGAACTGCATAGAACAAGGGGTGACTTATTATTAATGTATAAAATATTTAAAGATAAGGAACTAATGTCTGAACTGGGAATGATGTTTATTACTAGAGAGTGCAATCTTAGAAGCCATAATTACCAGTTACCATTAACTTACCCTATAACTGACAATAGAAGATTCTTCTTCACACAGAGAATTATTCCATTATGGAATTTACTTCCTAATCACATAGTAAACTCTGGTAATGCTGAGACCTTCCAAAATAATTTGGACGTCCATTTGTTAAACCTTTGATGATATATTCCAGCATGCTGGAAGATGTGCAGTACGTATATGGGCACAACACCCTCTATACATCTATCATATCCTAGCATGACTCCTAGTATAACAGATTTAAGAAAAGGTCGTCCTCAAGAGTGGCAGGATCTCCCTGTCACACAGCACTATTACCACCGCTTCAGGGAGTCCATTCCAATGGGTAATCATCCTTTGGTTGAACCAGGCCCCTGTTTTATTTTTCCTGAAACATTCTTCCCTTAACTGATAGCTATGACCTCTAATGCATATTTCTGTAACTCTTTTCACCAAGCCCAGACATTCCCATAAATCCATATGCAAAAAGGCTGCATTAGCAAGGCAGAGGTCACCCATCAGATGGTGATATTCAAGGGTATATTACCCTAACTCTTCTAGCCTCTCCTTGTAGGTAAGATGTTTTAACCTTGAATTTTTTTTCCCTTTGGGCTCCTTCCAACCGCTTAATATCCCCTTTGTGGTACTTGTACGTTGCTAGTATGCCCTGCATCCTGCATGAAGATATACTTTCTAACATTTGAGCCCCTTAGCTAAGCGGTAATGAACTGCAGTTTGTAGGGCAGCTCAGCCACTATCACATAAATCTGTATGTGTGGCTCCCATTACCTTTGAATATAAGGCAAGACACAGCAATTGTATTTGTTTGGCACCATACCCAAAGGCTCAGAGTGCCTTACAACAATAAAGCAACATACTTAGTAGAGTAAAACATATAAATATATTAAAACAAAAGCTATGCAAACAGATATGTCTTCAGTTGATGCTTAATGGCCCCCATCATGCAAGCAGATCTCAGTCCCTCTGGCAAAGAGCTTCATATTAGTGGGGCAGCAACCTCTAAGGCCCTATCACCTGACTGCTTAGGGTTAGTAGGGGGATCATAACAAAGGACCCGCACCAGTGGATTGGAGAGAGTGGATTGGCATGTAGCTGGGGCCTAATCCATGTAGGGCTTTGCACGGTAACAAGCATATCTCAAAGGTGATACACCACTGTGCAGGAAACCAGTGAAGACAGTGCAGCACCGGCATGAAATGGCTCCGACGAGAGGTTCCCATCACCAGTCAGGCCACAGCAATCAGGACTAACAGTGAGTGTTGCATCAAACCTCCAGAAACCCCCAATTAAACAGCATTGCAATAATCCCATCTGAGGTAAGAAAGGCATAGATGATCATTTACAAACTGGGTGATGCAAGATCTTGATCCAGGCAATATTACATAGATGGTAGACAACATTCCTGGCTACCTCTGATACCTGTTGTTCCATGTCAGCTTGCAGTCTAGAACTATGCTCGGATTCTTCACCATAGCCACAGCTTGAAGTGAACAACATACAACTGTTTCTAGATGACTCAAATACAGTAGCACTGATGTGCTACCTTCATGGATTTGTAACTGCAGCTGCATAAGCACAGGCCTTTTCCATCCAATCAATGAAAACTATCAGGTTAGTCTGACAAGAACCTCTGCCAAGAACCTGTGCTGTTCATTATACTAGAGATTATTGCTCTCCAGGTAGTCCATGAAGTCCTTTTTGGCCAGTGACTTAATCAGTTTATCTATGACAGAGGTTCAATTGATAGGTATGCAGTTCTCATTTTGTCCCTTGTCCCCCCTCTTTTGGAACTGAACAATGTGTACCACCCTCCACTCCTTCAGAACTATCCCTTGTCTGTAGTGAGCTGCTGCATAGTCCTTCCAGGGGTTTATCCTGTTCTGCTGCCATTCCCTAAGTATCCTCAAATGTTACCCATCTGGTCCCAGGGTCTTATCTATCTTCAGGGCTGCTAGCCCCTTTGGGACCCTTTTACTTGTAAATATTGACTGCCTTATGTCCAGCATTCCATTATGGCCACTTTGATGTCACTCTCAGGCAAGGGCCTGCTTTCCTCCCTAGTGGCAACCATGCACAGATAATCATTAAGGATGGCAGCCTTTTCCCCATCCCCCTCTATCACCCTACCCACCTCCAATAGCCTAACAATTTTGCCTCCTGTCTTTCTTTTTTTCCCAAATATGCAGTAGCATAAGAAATGTCTTCCTTTGCCCTTGACCCTTCCTGCAATATGGAGTCCTGCATCAGTTTTTGCCTCCCTAACTGCCCTCTTTGCCTCCTTATTTCTCAGTAGGTACTCTCCCCGTTCTTCCTCCCCCTGCTTTCCTTTGTACCTGGAGAAGGCCTTTTTCTTGACCCTCACCTCTTCTCTGACTCTTGTCGTGAGCCATAATGGTCTCTTGAAATTGTTCCTTTTGGTTACCATTCTCATGCAGATTGTAGATGCCTCAAGAATGGTCACCTCTCTTAGCCCAATCTCTCTTCCACCCCTTCTATGTTGTCCACCCTGACTAACTTTTCCCTGACCAACTCCCTCAGCCGGCAGAAGTCCACCCTCCTAAAATCAAGCACTTCAGTTCCCAGTTGGGGTTTTCCAGTCCCAAGGGCCAGTTCAAACCAAATGGAGTTATGGTTGCTGTTCTCTAGTGGCTCCCCTACTCTTTCAACTCCTACTACCTCTGAGTTGGTAAGCACCACATCAAGAATGGCAGTCTGTCTGGTGGGCTCCATAACCAGGAAACAGTCCTGGTGTGCATCCAGCAAGGCCTGACTTCTGGTCCTCCTAGCCACCAGAACCTCCCAATCATTATTTGTTATATCTGTTATGGCCACCAGATCCACATCTGTCTCCATAAGTACAGGATCAAGGTCAGGAATTTTGTTCCCTAGGCTCCTTGTATTAGCGCACATGTTTCGCCACTCTTTTTGTCTATCATTGCCCCTATTTTATCATCTCTTCCTGAGTCCATCATTCATCCTTTTCTTCTCCCTGGTACTGTCCTTTCCCTGTTTATCCTCCCTCTGCCCACCCTCCCTAGTCCCTACCAGGGCACACTCAGTCTGCTGGTGGCTGCAGAGTCAGTGATGTAGTACACAGCGAGTGCTCCTCAGAGAATTGGCCCTTCCTTTGGAAAGGTAAAACAGTCCAATGATCTTACTTTAAGTTGATGGCTCCAAAATTGTATGGAGGCTTATCTCTCCCCAACTTCTTTATTTATTATTGTGCATTACATGCACATAAGTTTCTTTTGTGTGGCTCATCTACAGATTCCTTTCTAGGACTGGGGTAGTTTCCACAATGGCTTGAGACTGAAACGTCCTTTCTTAAAGCATATGGTCTAGCACTTCCCAGTCTTCTCTATGTGAAATTGGGTTAGCTTCCTGTCACTTTATGTCCTACTCCCTTGGGGTGGTCAATTAAAGCTAAAATGCAGATGAAGCATTACTTTCAATGGGAGTGGTCTCGGGTACCATCTCAACCCATTTTCTGAACTCTGAACATTAAGATTGCAGGTAAACCTATTCCATTCTCTTACCTTTTGCAACTGAAGGGAACAGCAATATCACACTGGATTGTGGGGGATAAAGTGCTCCCCTTTCAGGTAATGCGACAGAATTATTCACTTTCTACTGCTTCTTACATTAAGTACAGTACTTGCAGCTCTCCTGGGCAATTTCCACAATGCTTGGTCCCAGGCCTTGGCACTTCTCAGATGACTCAGTGCGTAACACTCTATGTTAGCTGTCCAACCCCATTCAGCTTCTGCTTTATACAAAACCTTCCAGAAACTGACAGGAATCTGCTTTTATTGGAAGCAGGAACTTGGGATCCCTGCTGATGTGCTTATATTGCAGAAAATATAAAGGAACCTTTACTTGTATGTGAAGCAGGACGGGCTTTGGCTGGTTCAATTTCAAATTCTGCACAATCTATATTATTCTCCCTATAAACTATATCAGATGGGGAAACTTTTGACCCCTCTTTGCAACAGATGCCAACAGATGGAAGGCAATTTAAAGCACATCTTGTGGGTCTGTATAAAAGTTGCCCCCTTCTGGTCTGCTATCAGGGATTTTCTGAATCCTTTGTTGGGGCTGCAGGAGCTCTTTCTGCCTATTATCTGTCTTGCTGGCCATTTTCCACAAGGTGTTGTTGCCATCCGAAAGGCCTATATGGAGCTTATATCAATTGTGGCTAAACCTGTGATTTTGAGACATTGGCTGGATGATACGATCCCATCTGTTAGAGAGTGGCTAGTGGAAATGATGGCTGCTGTAATGCTAGAAGAACATATTGTCGGTCAGAGGAAGCGGCTTTGTTTTTTCCATAACAGATGGGAATCACTCCTCACCTTTTTATCCATTAGCTCTGTGTGAGCTTGGACTTCTTGAAGTAGGCCTTCCTAGTATGTAGTCTCTTTACCAGTCTCCTTTTCTCTTCTTCTTTTTTTTTTCTGTCCCCTTCCTTATTAATCTTATATATTCTGCTTGTGCGGTGCTTTGTGAGGTCACATGGGTTTGTGGGAGCTGTTGTGCTGCAGGGCTAGGTTGGGTCAGTGGGGGGATCTTTTGCTCTCATTTTGTACATTACATTTACTGTACCTGTTACTGTTACCACTACAGACAAATCCCAAATTTTGGACCTTCTCAACAATCAGTTTGCACCAGCTGGTCTGACCTTTGATACCTCTACAGCTTGCAACCTACATTCGTAATGCTGTTCACTGGGTAAGAGTGAGCAGACCTTTTCTGACTCAGCTAATTGTGAGAAGTTCAGCTTTATTTCTGTGTCATATAAAGAAGTAGGGGACCTTCTGTTAAGCACCAATGCAAAGAAAAGTGCTGGTGCGGACCTTCTTGAGCCCTTAATTCTGAAGCTGGGGTATCGGATACTCACTGCCCCTATCACCCATTTGTTCAGCCTGTCTCTCTCACAATGCGCTCTCCCAGATCTATGGAAAGTTACACACACCGTCCCATTTTACAAATCAGGGGCCTCCTGATGATGCACGAGCAATGTAAAACCAGTTGAAGTGATCCCTGTGCTGCTGGGTGGATGTTTGTTACACTTTTATATGTAATAAAGGTATAGTTTTTTCAATGCTTACGGTGCCTTAGTTTGCCTTTAGACAAATCAGGGACTCTAGCAGACCTTAATAATTATACACCTATCTCTGTTCTACCCTTTCTCTCTCTCTCTCTCCAAGCTCTTGGAAAAAATTGTCAATTGTCAATTGTGAAATTACCTTGAAGTCCATAATAAACTCAATCACATACAGTCTGGCTTTCAATCTTATCATAGCACTGTAACGGCCTGTGCCAGTGTCACCGAGTGGCATTTGGTGCTAGATGCTAAAAAACATGTGGGAGCTATATTCCTGGACCTAAGCAAGGCCTTCAGTACAGTCAATCACATGTTGCTCTTAACTGAGCTTTGCAACATGGGACTCGATAACACAGCAGTGGATTGGTTTCAGTGTTATTTTACTGGACAACATCAGTCGATTAAGGCACAAGGCAACCTTTCCCCACACAAACTAATGTTGGGGCTAGTTCCCCAAGGGTCTATTTTGGGCCCACTTCTTTTTGCAATTTATATCAACAACCTCAACACCGGTATAAAGAATGCGTCTGTACATTTATTTGCAGATGATACCATGATCTTTGTCGTAAAGCCCACATCTGATCAAACCTGTACTTAGCTACAACATGAGTTTAATATCCTGCAGCATAACCTTCTGAACTTGAAATTACTGTTTAATGCAAAAAAAAAAAAATCCATGTTCCTCTCTCCACAAACTCATCCCTCCTCCTTCCCACTGATAGGGTCTAAGCTGCCGATTACCATGCTACTGTGGGAATCCTTGGAACTGGTACAGAGATTTAAATATTTGGGCATCTGGATAGATAGCAAATTTTCTTTCTCAGTACACATTGAGGAGTCATCAGAAAAACATAAGCAGAGATTGGGCCCTCTTTTCTGAATTAAGCATCTGCTCATGCAAGATGCCAAAGTTAAACTGGTACAATCAACTTTCCTACCACTTATAGACTACACAAACATTATTTATTGTCAAGGATCCAGCTCCGCATTGGCCAAACTTGACACTCTGTACCACATGGCCATAAGGTTTATTACCGGTGCACCATTCAATACACACCACTGCTCCCTTTATTCCATAATGGGTTGGCATTCACTTAAAACTAGACATCTAAAAAATATGGTCACTTGGACCTACAGAGCCTTAATTAATAAACTTCCTGAGTACATTTGTAAGTTATTGACCATAGCTATACAGAGCTACGTGCTAAGAAAATACTCCTTCGTCTTGTTAGTAACTCCGAGAATTAGGATCCATCATGGCTCCCATTCGACAAGCTATGTTCTTCCCACCAGATCAGCCCGGTCCTGGCTGAGATGGTCTGGCAATCATTGGAGAGGGAGATCTTTCGGGTGGGTGTGTTAGCAGGACAATCCTCTGGTCTTTGGCTCGGGGGTGTCCAGCTAACCACCTCAAACCAGGTGTAGAACCTGGGTGTTATTTTTTAAGATGGTCTTACCTCGAAATCACAGGTGTCAGCCGTTGTTAAGGCCTCTTTTTACCATCTGAGGAATATTGCCCAGGGGAAACACTTAGTTCCTTCTGATGATCTTCCTAAGTTGGTCCACGTCTTCGTCACCACTCACCTTGACTACTACAACACCCTATACCTAGGGCTCCTGGGTGTTGATGTGCAGCGCCTGCAGCTAGTGAAGAATTCAGCTGCCAGGCTGCTGACTGGTATGTCTAGGACCAGTCTTACAACACCTGTGCTCTACGGACTGCACTGGCTGCCAGTGCAATGGCGTATCACCTTCAAGGTCGGTTTGCTGACCTATAAAGCCCTACATGACTGGGAACCTCGCTGCTTGCAAGAACTCCTTTCTCCCTACTACCCCTCCCAACCACTTCGATCCACCGCCGAGGGATTGCTAGAGATTCCCAGGGTGTGATTACAGACATCATGGGCCCGTTCTTTGCTTATATGGCCCTGACCCAGTGGAATTATCTACCTCGTCAGATTAGGGACTGCCTGACCATCCAAAGCTTTAAAAATGAATTCAAAATGTATTTGTTCAGCCTAGCATTTATGAAAAAAAAAATTAAATATGGTATTGCCAACTTATGAGTTAGATTAATCTGAATATTGTTTAATATTTATGGTTTTAATGTTTTATTGGACACTGATAATTTATGTACAAGCACCTTGGTTTAAGAAAGGCACCTTTTAAAGAAATAAAATCTGATTTGATTTGATATGGAATAATCTACAGAACTCCCTTAAATGTAATTCCTTTGTCAGCCTTGCAAATTTCAAAATCCACCTCAGACATTGCACGACGATTGTACTTGTTACCCCCTAAACTCACCCACTGCTCCCTATATGTGTCTTTTTTTCTTATCATCACCTATAATGTCCTTCATTCTCTCTGTATCTGCTACACCTAATCCTCCCATCCCCTCTTCCCCCTCCTCTCTTCCTCTTCTCCTATGGCCTTCATCTATGTGCCCCCTCTCTGCCTAACCAAGGCTCCTCTTTTGTCAGTGCCTCCTCTTGCAACCTCCTTCTGGTAACTTGTTCATTGTTTTGATTTTGCACTTTTTGTATATGCACTTTTGAATTTCAATGTAATGCCCATTGTTATAATGTCTTACCTCTGTATTCTGTACCTAGAGAGTATGTATCATGTACTGTCCTCCTGCTGTGCCAGGGTTATTTGTGTTGTATAACTGTTTATTTGTATTATTTGTGTACTTGTTCCCAGGCCCACCTTGTGAATGAGTTTTATTCAAGGGTGTTCCACCTGGTTAAATAAAGATTGATTGATTGATTGATAGTATTGTCTGGTTATTATTTGTTGGTTAATTGTAGTGCGTGTTTTGTGATGTATTTTTTTTGTTTGAAATCTCTAATAAAGCATATTGAATTAAAAAAAAGAAAAGAACTGGCCCTTAGTGTTCTAAATACCTGTGGGTAATGCTGGAAAAAAATTAAACTGGATATTGATGCCCTGATTAAAAACTTGGGCAATAAATTGGGATTATTGTATAAACTCAGGCAGTATCTGTCCCCGGAGATCAGACTGAGGGTGGTCAATAGTATGCTACTCCTGGTTCTGGACTATGGGGACACTTTTTATGTAGGGGCATCCGGGTGGAGCATTTGCTGGATTGGACGTTATGTATAATAGGATGGCATGATTTATACTTGATGTACCCAGAGAGACCCACCATTGCATGCTTTATAGATCTGTACAGTGGTCAAAATTAAATGATAATAAAGACTGGCATCTTCTCACCTTTATGCATAAAGTATATAGACAAAAATCACCACAATACTTGTTAGCTTCATTTTTCATCAGGGAAATACAATCTAATTTGACGTCAGCATCTGGTTTGGAATATATTGTTCCTAGATGTAACTCAAATATGGGGAAATTTGCTGTCTGGCATAGGGGGCCACTAGAGTGGAATTCATTGCCTATTACTTTGCATCAAATAAATCAATCAAGTTGGGCTGTGTAAAGCAATGGTACAACATCAAGTCAGATGCCCCATCTATTTGTTGTACTGAAGGACTTTAGGGATTTTTTAAGGGTTTTTTTATTTTAATGGGTTCACCACAATATATCCCAGGCACACTGCCTTAGGGGTAGCTGGTCCATTCCACTGGGGTGTCAAACAGACAAGGCATACTGATGAGTCCTGGTAGGACGAAACACGTGTCTATGTCTTCTGTTAGCACCCTTTGCAAACTGTGTGAGAGGCCTTTCGGCACCATGCAATTCTGCTTAAAGTTGGACCAGCATAACATTCTGTGGTGATTTGGATATGCAGCCCATGATGCTTTGCATTGTGGGGGCATGTGTGATTTTGTATTTACTTAAGGGATTATCTAAAACTACTGTTTGAATATAAGTTGTTTGTTCCTAAGGTGGGTAAACTTTGCAGGTATAGTAGATTGTGTTTTTTACTATGGCAAAAGTTGATACGTACTGTATTGATTGTGATTATCGTATTGTCTTTACATCATGTATTTGAACATTATATTCCTATTATGTAATAATGTATGTGTAACTATTTATCATAACGAGGACTTCCTTTGAAAAGAGCTCCCACTCAATGGAGTATGTAACATCTATCCAATTTCATGCAATCTTAATAAAATTTTATACTACTACTACTACAGTGTGTGTGCTCTTGAATGGTGTGTGGATGACAGCTGAGACAGCTGGCTCAGTTTTCTCTGTGACAACACACCCCCTCAGTGGACCAAACACAATGCTGACCTTTCTGCAGGAGAACTAGGGATGGACCTTTGACTAAATTAGCCATAAAGGTGCTGTACGATTTGTTGTTCACCACCAGAGCCAAGAAATACTGTGTTTAATATAAGAAGTATTGTTCACAGCTTCTCTGTGCCCCTGAAATATTACAGTTCTGATTCAGTAGCTGCATTTTTTATGGTGCTGTCACAGCAGACCTAGCTGTGTATAGCATGATAGAGACGCACTTTCAGCAGCATGCCATCCTTGTTCATTCAGGGCAGCAAGCACATTCTTTGCTCCAGACATCATTTGGCTAATACTATATTATACATAGAAAACATATGTCCTGCTCTTCTATTGAAACTATGGGATGCTCAATGTAAAACAGCTGCCTGAATTCCACATCAGATTTTTTTTTCAGATTTGGGCCAGTTCCCCCTCCTCATCAACATGTATAACCCATCTCCAATGCAAGTTGTAGCTCAGCTCCATGTCCTGCACACCATCTTTCAATAGCAGGTCTGGAGGAGAGTTGCACCCGGAGCTACAACTTGCACGACTACTGCATGTGTATGGCTACTTTTTGTGTTACTGGAAAAATGGGAGAGAATAAGAAGAGTTTCACAGCGCAAGTCAAGGGGAACATGGCCCCTTCACTCTTACCTTGAGCTATGGAGGGGCTTCTCATTACACTCAGCACTGCCAGGGTAGGTAGGACTACCAGTCGCAGCAAGTATCCCCATAGTACTCTGTTCTTGGTCCCCTGTCACCTACAGTCTGTATACTTTTCCCCATGGTTCAGTTGTAGAGAATATCCCCATAGTACTAGACCTGTTCCCAGTCCCCATTCACCTGCAGTCCATGTACATTTCCCCATGGTTCAGACAGTAGAGCAGGCAGGGTGACTGCGGTACTTGGTTTTCTGGGGATCTGTATAGTAGCGTACTGTGTGTCCTATCCACAGAAGCTGTGTGGTATTCATTTGGAGTGTTTTTTGTATTTTACTCTGTATTTTACCTTATGATTTATTTTCTATTTTTTTAATTTAATACACTTTTTACATAGTATATTTTAATTTGCCATTAGGCATTTCACTTATAATTTCATTTACAATTTAAACAGTTGTGTTCCATTTCCCTGTAACTAAACAAATAAAAATGATTAACTTACATATAACATGTGTTGGGAGTAGGCCCTTTGATGGTCAGATGGATTGAAAACTGGCTAGCTGGACGCACCCAGAGAGTAGTGGTCGGTGGGGAGCTCTTGAACCCTAGAGAGGTGGGTAGTGGGGTATCACAGGGCTCAGTCCTGGGTCCGATCCTGTTTAATGCATACATATCGGACATCAGGGAGTGTATAGGGTGTGAAATGAGTCTCTTCACTGATGACTCCAAGATGGAAGGAGTAGTTGAGGGGGAAGAGGGGAGGTTGGCCCTGCAAGGGGACCTGGACACCCTGGAAATCTGGGCTCACACATGGAAATTAAATTTCAATATCACCAAGTGCAAGGTGTTACATGTTGGGCAGGGAAACCCTAAACACAGGTACACCCTGGGAGGGGAGGAGCTGGATGCCTTAACAGGGAAAAAAGACCTAGGGGTCATGGTGGATGCATGTATGAATAACTCTGAGCAATGCAGGAGATCGGCTAGCAAGGCAAAAAGGATGTTGGGTTGCATCGTAAGGGGGATCACCTCTAGGAGCAGGGAAGTGATTCTACCGCTGTACAATGGACTGGTTAGACCACACCTTGAGCACTGTGTACACTACTGGAGACCACACTTGAAGAGGGACATACAGCTCCTGGAGAGGGTACAGAGGAGGGCAACTAAGATGGTATGAGGACTAGGGTATTTCACGTATGAGGACAGACTTGAGGAGCTCTGCCTGTTTTCATTGGAGGAGAGGAGAGACGGGGGAACATGATTGAGGTCTTCAAGTACTTTAAGGGAATAAATAGAGTAAACATGGAGGGGATCTTTAGACTAAAGCAGGGAGGTATCACCAGTGGGCATGGCTTGAAGTTGGAAGGCGGAAAGGTGAGGGGGGGAAAGAGGAGGAGGTTTTTCACTGAGAGGGTGGTGGACCCTTGGAATGCGCTGCCTGGCATGCTGGTTCAGAGATCCGCAGTGGAGGGCTTCAAGAGATGGTGGGACAGACACAGAAAGCAGATGTATCAGATGATGGCCTGGCCCAGGGGGGTGGGGATGGATGATAGGGGTTTCTGAAACACAAAGGGGGGGGGAAGGCCTCAGCACCCAACTAGGGATCTGAGGTTTGAGCAGACTCGATAGACCGTAAGGCCTAATCTGCTGGCAATTAGTATGTCAGTATGTTAGTATGTGCAACCTTAACATTACACAGTAGTATGGAGAGGCCATATTGTTAGTTCTAGCTGCATTCAAAATTGTTATGTTTTTATTAGAATGTCAACATACGGTAGTACTGTGTATGAAACAAATATGCTACATGCAGTTGTTATAGTTAAAAAAATTATATTTCAAAAAGGGATTATATATTTCATTAAACGTAATATACTAACACACAGTCTGCTTTAGAAAGCTAAAGCTAATAATACTTAGGTAACAGCAGAATGAAAAAAAATCAAAAAAACTGACATTTGTGGTAACCGAAGAGTGAAAAAAACAAACACACAAATACATTTCTGTATAACTTTGTTGCATTACCAGAATATCATTTATTTGTTTTCATGAGAGAGTTAATAAGAACACCAAGGGAGCTGACAGTTGCATTAACCAATGCTCTTTCGCCTGTTATACAAATAGTGCTTGTAATTGCTTGTCGAGCAAGTCTAATTAAACTAAGCCTCCACATCATAAACTCTAGGCCATACAATAGCATATTTTCAAAGGGGAATATTCTCAACAGTTACCGCAGAATGTAATTTGGATTAGTCTGAACCTTTGTGCACATCGGGCCCCTAGAATTAGTATTGTGAATTATCCAATTCCCCATTTAATCTATGGAGTATTATTAATGTATCTGATTTTTTTCCAGTATACTGTACATCTTTGAAATGAATAGTAGGGTATTTTTGGTTGCAATTTCATGTGCTGCATGTTCAATAGGCAAAATTGAATAACTCCACCCAACTTGTCTGTGGAAACTGTATGGAGGTACTAAACACAAAATAAAATGCTTTTTGCTGCCAGTTTATCATAGTGTGTTTATCAGGCGCTCTAAAACGTTACTCCAGTATGAAGTAGTGTCATCTCACTTTTTATAGCAGAGGCTAAACTAAGTCATAAACACACAAAGGGCAGGAGGTTTACAGGGCAGAGGCTGACACTAATGGCTGTTACACCTGCATCAGCCTCTGCTGAATGCATCTGAGAAGTCTGGCTGATGTCATCAAAAGATGTGTCCATTATTGAAACAAATTCATGGTTTATAGCAAAACAAAAGGATGAAAGTGCAGTTTTCATCATTTTGTTTAATTTTTTCTATATTTGTAAATTGTTCACTGGGTTGGGCTACGAGCATTAAATGCTCATTTTCAAGGGGGACCCAGAGATGTAAAGAAGAACAACAATGCAGAATAAATCTGCAATACATCCACGAATATTAGAAACATAGAAACATAGAATTTGATAGCAGATAAGGACCGCTTGGCCCACCCAGTCTGCCCATTTCCCTACCTAATGGATAAGCTGCAGATCCTAGTTAACCAGCAGCCTACTTCTTCCTACCCCCATCCCCTAGAATTGCCTTATGACTGTCCCATGCATGCTTGAATTCCACTGCTGTTTTTGACTCCACAACCTCCTCCGGAAGGCCGTTCCATGCATCCACAACCTCTCTGTGAAAAAATACTTCTTAATTAACTCTGAGCTGCCCCTCTATCTTCTAAATTGTGCCCCTTGTTCTTGCACACCTCCTTTTTGAAAGATGCTACCTCTTGACTTTGTTGATTCCCTTGAGGTACTTGAAAGTTTCTATCATGTCCCCCCTCTCCCTCCTTTCCTCGAGGCTATACATATTAACCTCCTTAAGTCTCTCTTCATATGTCTTCCGGTGCAGACCCTGCACCATTTTAGTTGCCCTCCTCTGGACAGCTTCCATCCTGTCTATGTCTTTGCGGAGATTGGGTCTTCAGAACTGCACACAGTACTCCAGATGGGGTCTCACCAGCTGTCTGTACAGAGGGATAATAACTTCCTGTTTTCTACTGGTGATGCCTCTCCCTATGCATCCCAGTATCCCCAGCCCTCCTTGTTGCCCTCTCACATTGCTTGCCCACCTTTAGGTCATCTGATATGACTACCCCAGGTCCCTTTCTATTTTGTTGTTGTTAGTATCTCACCCCCATTGTGTACTCTTCCCTGGTTTTTGTTTCCCAGGTGCATTACCTTGCACTTCTTAGCATTGAATCTAAGCTGCCACATTTGACCATTCCTCTAACCTTGCCAAGTCCCTTCTCATCCTTTCTACCCCACCTTGTGCATCAACTCTGTTGCAGATCTTTGTGTCATCTGCAAAGAGACATACTTTTCCTTCCAGTCCCTCTGCAATGTCGCTTTTAAAGACATTGAAGAGGACCAGTCGTAATACTGAACCCTGCGGTACCCCACTAGTAACCCCCCTTTCTTCAGAGTGGACTCCATTTACTATTACTCTCTGTGTCCTATTCTCCAGCCAATTCTTTACCCAGGCTGTCATCTTGGGACCCACTCCCAGGCTGGCTAACTTGTATATTGATCTTTTGTGTGGGACTGTGTCAAATGCCTTGCTAAAGTCTAGGTAGGCCATGTCCACAGCCCCTCCCTGATTTACTACTTTGGTCACCCAGTCAAAGAAATCTATCAGATATGTCTGGCATGACCTTCCCGCTGTGAATCCATGCTGCCTTGGGTCCTATGCCCCTCTGGCCTCTAGATACTTGACAATTCTTTCCTTCAGAAGTGATTTCATCATTTTCCTTACCACTGAGGTTAAACTAACGGGTCTGTAGTTTCCTGCTTCTGCCTTGCTCCCACTTTTGTGAAGCAGAATCACATCTGCCCTCCTCCAGTTCTCGGGTACCACCCCATGCTCCCATGATTTGTTAAAG
Source organism: Neoceratodus forsteri (assembly GCA_016271365.2). Lineage (NCBI taxonomy): Eukaryota > Metazoa > Chordata > Ceratodontiformes > Ceratodontidae > Neoceratodus > Neoceratodus forsteri. Next base: position 36,523,705 of record CM028129.1, read on the forward strand.
AGGATAGTCACTGGTGTCACTAGTTCTACCCTTAGTTCTTTTAGAATTCTGGGATGAATCCCATCAGGCCCCATTGCTTTGTCCACCTTCAGTTTTAAGAGTTCTTTCAGAACCCTTTCTTCTGTAAATGGGCTGGTATCAACTTCTGTATCCAGAGTGTTTCTACTGTTTGTTTTAGGTACCTCCCCCTCTTTCTTTGTAAATACTGAGCAAAAATATTTGTTTAGTATCTCTGCCTTTCACAGTCACCTCTGCCCACCCTCTCCCTTTATTAAGCCTCACTATCCTCCCTTGGTCTTCCTTCGCCCCTGATGTACCTATAAAAGGTTTTATCCCTTCTTAACTGAGTTGGCTATCTTTCCTCAGTTTGGGCCTTTGCTGTTCTGACTGCCTTCCCAGCTTCCTTTTGCTTTAACTGATACAGTTCTCTGTCCTGCTCCTTCTGTGATTTCTTGTACTTCCTGAATGCTTTCTTTTCTCTTGAACCTTCACTGCCACTTCCTTTGAGAACCATAGTGGTTTCTTACATCATTTCGCTTTTGTTTATTTGCTTCACACAAAGGCTTGTTACCTCTGTGATGGCAGATTTTATTATTCCCCATTGTTCTTCCACCCCTCCTTCCTGCCCATTTGCTAGTGCATTCCTTAGGCACTTACCCATTTTGGCAAAGTCAGCCCTCCTAAAGTCCAGTACTTTTGCCTTTGTATGGCTTGACTCTATTGCTGTGTTTATTGTGAACCATACTGTTCGATGGTCGCTAGTTCCCAGATGAGTACCCACTTCTACATCTGTGATCCTTTCTTCATCTCCATTTGAGAGAACCAGGTCTAAGATTGCTCCCTCTCGAGTGGGCTCCAGTACTAGTTGTCTGAGGCATGCCCCCTGTAGGGCATCTAGAATAACCCCACTCTTCGAAGTGGCTGCTGCAACTGCACTCCAGTTAACATCTGGCATATTCAGATAGTAAGCGGGTGACATTTTTGGTGCAGTTGTGCCTTTTTTTGTTACAAAATCCATATGCTGTTAGATTGTCAAGCAGTTTGGATGCATTTCAGTTTTGAACATAGCACTGACCACATCTCAGAGGGATCCTATTGAAAATCCAACCCATGGTCTTTTTCCAAAAAGAAGGCACTCCACAGACCAACTAGTACAGAATTCTGAGTAATTATTAGGCTTGAGTGGAGAGTTCATTTGCATCTCCACTGGATTATCTTGGTTAGCCCTGAATATCCATAGAGCACCCTTTTACTAGCCACACCATGCAGGTGGTAAAGAGATAATCGATGAAAATACCTTCACATATTTGGATACCCCTTGGCAAACAAGGGAGGGGCCACAGAACTAACTAATGGACCCAACACTCGGCCCCATAAAAGCCTCTCTACGTGGCCCACTGACACTAAAACAAACAATTACAGCCTCCCAGTAGTCTTTCCCTATCCTCCAGTACCTTGATACAGTGTAGGTGTTCTTTGGGGGTTCAACGTACCCCTCTTCACACTTCCACCCCACCCGGAAATCCACTTTTTTGGGTTCCTGTTCAATCCCAGCGATAAGTAACAGGCACTGGGTAGTCAAAGACTCCTACAGTATGTATTCCCTGCTGAAACCTCCTGGTTCTATGGTTCTGATTTGCTCTTGATTGGGGGGATGATGGTCTGCTGTAACTGTATCACATTGAAGGAAGCATTTACAACAATGTCACACCTGCCCAGCCTAACTAAGAACTACAGAGCATTCATAGCAGTTGGAAAGGCCTTAGTGCAGTATTCTGACTACAGCAGTGTTCTGAATATAAAGTATTCTAAATTAGTATTCTGAATACTGGGTTCTCATGGTACTGGAACATATATTCACTTGTATTTCCAGTTTACATGTAAATTGCAGTACTCAGAATCAGCAGCAGTTCAAGCATGCTCTGTATACCATCTATTGTTTAAGTGGCACCCTGGAGGAATGTTTCCAGAGGTCATGAACCTGTACAGTGCATTAAGGCTGAGAAATATTACAAATGCTGAGCTTTCTGCATTTATATGGCACAGTGGCCTGCTGGAGAAGTAATAACTTTATTTGTATACAGTGATATAACATTCAGACAATATTACAAATCCCAAGTGTATTCCTGTTCCGTATAATTATCACAAACATTCATACATAAAGACAATACTTTAAATCAAATTCATATCACATTTTAAAACATTGACAAACATACTGCTGTTTACCTTTTCGCAGCTTTGTGGAAGAGGCTCGGTGAAGGTTTATAGTACATTGTTTCTTCACTGAGTCTATTCCAGTGCTTGGCTGAAGTGTGATTAATACTCATCTCTCCATAATTTATGTGTGTTGAGTTCTGGTGTTTTTAATCCCCCTGTTTTGGAAGTTCTATTTTTATTTTTTATTTTATTTAAACAGCAGTTTGGAAAACCTTTGAGCCATAGGCTCATTTACAAAGGTACCTTGTCACAGTAAGACAAACCAAAATACACAGTATAGCAGTACAACACATAAGTATAACAGTAAAATTAGGACATCGATACAAACAAGCTGGTACAGGTAGGATGGATGCAAACAATACCAGAGTTATGTCAGTCTTAGCTGCTTAGTAATAAGTTTTGTCATAAGTATTGAGTACGGCTTTGACTAGTGGCAGTTACAGCATCGGGTGTTAATAAGGTGGTTACGTATGAAGTTTTGAAGCACGATATAGTTGGAGCTCGAGATGGAGGGGGCAGTGTGTTGAACCAGGAGGGGCCCTAAAGCTGAAGGCTCTTGGCCGTGAGAGGTCCAGCTCTAGGGATAACAAGAGAGGTTTCCCAGAGGTCCGAGTATGAACTAGTGGGACAGAGCAGCGATGGTGGTGGTGGTCAATCCTGGTGGGGAAAGCCCAAGGAGGGTCTTTTTGTAAGGGTACAGGTAAGATACTTGAGGCGCCCGTCGAGATCAAGTACCAGCGCTTTAGCATACAGTAGACAGGTGTGTGCATCCTAGGTGCTCCAGTAATTAACCTGCAGGCCTTATTCAGAGAAAAGGAATTTTATGGAGTGCGGTCTGATCAGCAGCACCATACACCAGCAGTCCACAGTCCACTAGGGACAGGATAGAGGAGGTGATCAAGTTGAAGAGCCTCTGGGGAGGCAGTGTTTATACCGGCGTAAGATGCCCAATCGGATATTAGTGGCAGTGGCTAGGCAGCGATGTGTCCATGGAAGGAGAGGAGGGGTCAAAATGGATCCCTAGGTATTTATAGGAGCAAACTTGTTCGAGTGGGAATGAGGACCCAGAGTGAATGAGGAGTTTGAAGTTGCAGGACTTGTTTTGGGATGAGTGAAGAACATGGTTTTGTTTTTAAGATTTATCACCAATCTATGTCCTTGAACCAGCCCTCGGCTTCAGTGAAGGACTTCTGCAGCAAGTCCTGGAGGGCAGTAGGGTTATGATTTGAGGCAAAGATGACTGCATCATCAGCGTACAATAGAATGTTCCCCGAGCAAGAGCGTGGAAGGGTGTTAAGGTAAAGGGAGAATAGTAAGGGGCCCAGAATGGAGCCCTGCGGAACCCCAGAAAAGATGGGACAGATGTCTGAGTAGGTCCCATTAATTTTTACACGCTGTGAGCGATCAGACAGATAACTGGTGCACCAGGAGATAGGGCCCAGCAGCAAAACCAGAGAGACTAAGGGCATCAAGAAGGTGGGGTGGGAGACAGTGTCGAAAGCTTTCGAGAGGTCAATGAAGACAGCACCAGCCAGAGAACCAGTGTCTAAGGAGGAGTGGAGAAAGTTGGAGAACTCTAGGAGGGCTGTGTTGGTACTGTGGCCCGCTCGGAAGCCATGCTGCTTAGGACAAAGGACATTGTAGGTTGAGAGGTAGTCAGAGATTTGAGAGGCCACCACTTTTTCCAAGGCCTTGGAAAGAGGAGAGAGAATGGAGATCGGTCGATAGTTTCCAGCCACAGTCCTATCACCACCTTTAAAGATAGGGGTGACAGTGGCAACTTTCCAGGCAGTTGGAACCTTCCCCAGGCAAAGAGAGTGGTTGATGAGGCATGTGATCGGGTAAGGACTGTGTCTAAGACCAGCCGTAGGATACACGGATTCAGGTGTCACTGCCTGTACAATTACCTTGAGGGCAGTGACAAGGTGCGGCCTAAGTTCTTGGGCAGAAACACGGGGAGGAGAAAAATAAGGGGGAAAGATTTACGGCAGGTGCTGGGGAGGAGGGTCAAAAATTTGTAGGGAGGATAGGGCTAAGGTCAGTGAATGAGGTGTTGAGGTGGTTGGCTATGAGGGCTGGGTCTGAGGAGATCACACCATTAATGTTGATCTGGGGTGGGGGGAGGTGCACTCCCATTTAACTGTTTAATGTTATCCCAGAAGGTTCTGGGATTCCCCATGAGGCAGTGAGTGAGGACCGATAGTGCTCAGACTTGGCTCTTCTGATGGCCCGAGTGCACTTGTTTCGGCGGCAGCATATAACCGCCTGTCATTGGGCCGCCAGTCTCAATGGCACGGTGCCATAGGGTTGTCCCTATGTTTGAGCTGGTGGATCAAAGCTGGTAACCTAGGGGCATTCTTCCTTTAGAACGAAGGGTCAACACTGGGGCAAAGATATCACAGGCATTATTAAAAGTTTGGGTAAAGAAGGAGTGAGCTGTGTCGATGTCAGGAGTTGCCTGTATAGGAGACCAGTCAATTTGGGACAGAAGTTCCTAAGTTTTATCAGTCCACCAGGTATTAGACGCCGCATGTGGACTGTGCTATGGGTTTGGGACTGAGGTTGACCAGTGGAATAGAATGGGGAGTGATCGCTGAGAGAGTCTGGGAGGACTTGTACATTGGGGATCCGATTAGGGTGGTTGGTGAGTACCACATCAAGCAGGGTACTGGAGCCTCTCTTGGGGTTAGTCCTGGTAGGGTGGGTAACTAGTTGCGTTAGGTCTATTGCAGAAAAGGAGTCTCGGTAGAAGAGGAGGAGGGGCTGAGCCAGTTGACGCTAAGTCACCCACCAGAATTTGATCAGCGGAAGGAGGTAGAGAGGTAAGGTATTCTGTAAGAGAGGCAATGGCTCATGCTTGGTCCCTGGGGGCACGATGGTAGTCAGATAAAGGGGTCCCTTTAAAGGGTCAGGGGTTAGTTTCAGCACAAGCGCCTGGCCCTGGAGTTAAGGATGGGAGGGCAGGGCTAGTATGGGGAGGATTCCTTGACATAAATAGCGAGCCGCCTGCCTCCCAACACGGTCAGACCGGAAAAAGGTGAAACCAGGAAGGGAGACTAGGGAGTCAGGGGAGGATTTTGACAGCCAAGTCTCAACCAGGGTGATGACATCAGGGTTAATTGATGTGACCAGGCATTGTAGTGAGTCAAACTTTTTTAGGAGGCTACAGATATTCATGGAGACCATGCATAGGCCTGTGGTGCGAGTTGGGGAGCTCCTGGAAACCGGGCCAGGGTTTGGATGAATGTTCCCTGACAGGAGTAGTAGCATGACTAACACCCTGGCTGGGAGATGGTGAGAGGTTTTCCTACGATTGACATGAGAGGGAGGAGGGAGGCTAAGGGAGCAGGGGTGGGCAGGAGGTACAGGAGGGGAAAGCAAGAATAAGAAGACACCCAGATGTGCCTGAGGTGAAGAGAAAGCTAGGGGGAGGGCAGGGGGGATGGGGACACACAGAGGTCCCAAGGGGCAGGAAAGGAGGTTCAGGAGCAAGGGGAGGCAGGGGTGCCAGGGCACAGTGTGGACTAGCAGATGGGTAAGTGGGTAAGTGCACTGCTAGTGGGGATAGGCACAGGCAGAGCGTGAGGCAGGGTCAATACATTGTGGTGAGCAAGATCCCAGGGAAGTAGTGCTGTACAGGTAGGAGTAGGGAAGTAGTGAGGGAGCATAGGTCCTCTAGTGGCCAGCAGGTATAACCTGCAAATGGGAAAGTGGGAGATAGGTTCTGGCAACAGGACGTGATATCACCGGATGTGATGTCACGGGTGGATCCTTAATTGACAGCCGCCCCTGGGTGGGAGGGTGGTTAGCGTGGCAGGGCAGATGGCGCAGCGCCGTCGGCTAGCACCCTCTGCAGGCGCCCAGATGAAGAGAAGAGGCTCTTTACCCCAAAAGTTATCAGGCTGGAGATTTGGCTTCCTCAGCTACTCAGGTGAGCTGCTTGTTGCTTCAGTTGCTTGATTGTCCCGAGTGCCTAGCTTGGGGAGCTGCCTATGTTGTGGAGAAAACAAAGCCTCTCATTACTATGCAGCGGGAGAATATGTTGTGACTTGCTCAAAGGAGCTCCACTCTAAGCAAACAGGGCTATTCCAAAATGAGGTCACACTAGGACCCAGCTAACCTAATGCCTTCAGTAACAAGCACAATTAGCTCAATACCACCATATTAAACAGTCTGATCTATATTAGCTGCTTGGTATATCTGGCTTTAAGATGAAATCAGCAATTAGCTCCAAATACCACCATATTAAACAAGTCTGATCTATATTAGCTGATTGGTATATCTGGCTTTAAGATGAAATCAGCAAGGCAACTCTAGAAAGCTTAGTGAGTCCCTAGCTTACACTTCAGCATTAGTAGCACAAAGAGAATCAAATAATGAACCCACCCAGTGGTGAACAGGAACAAAGTTCATAAAATATAAGTGTTCATCAGGTAGCACCTCTGCAGGCATCCAGATGAAGAGAAGAGGCCTCTTTACCTCGAAGTTATCAGGCTGGAGATTTGGCTTCCTCAGCTACTCAGGTGAGCTGCTTGTGCTTCAGTTGCTTGATTGTTCGAGTGCCTAGCTTGGGGGAGCTCAAAAGTTATCAGGCTGGAGATTTGGCTTCCTCAGCTGCTCAGGTGAGCTGCTTGTGCTTCAGTTGCTTGATTGTCCCGAGTGCCTAGCTGGGGGGGGGGGAGCTGCCTCGAAAGTTATCAGGCTGGAGATTTCTTGCAGAGTTCTGTACAGTAAGGACACTTGCTGACCCTGTTGCAGAAACCTGGAAAGGGGGTATTGACCATTCAAACTCACTATTTTATAAACCATTGCTAGCCATTTTATTTCCCTTCTATTCTCCAGTGGTAACCAATGTAATTTAATGTACATGGTACAGTGGTGGGTTGTCATTTTACATCTCAGACTGAAATGTGCCAGTTTGTGATGTAGTTTGCCAAGCTTTGTCGGGTTCATTAGTATTTGCGTTCATATAGACACAGCTATTATATTTAATCATGGGCAAGATTTAGGTGATCGCTATCTTATTTCTGGTTTCCCAAGTAAGAACATTTGAATTTCTCCTTAATGCTCCTAATCTCTTGTTTGCTCTTTGGCGAAGAACCAAAATACATTTTAGTCCACTATTGAACATAAACCCCAAATACTTGTATTCATTCACACAACTTAATTTCAGGCCAGAAAGATCTTTGATATTCATGTCAGCACACCCAGAGATTTTGTATTTTGCCTGTGTAAAAACCTCATGTTCTCTGTCTTTTTAACACTCACTACATGCATAGCCCTGGTGAGTCACTCCTGGACAACTAAAAATTCCTCCTATAATTTCTTTTCTAGTCTTTCCTTGGTGTCAACTGATGCCACCAGTACTGTTTCGTCAGTGTGCATCCTGACCCATGAGTGGCTCAGGGTATCTAGTATTCAGAATAAAAGTTGAAAATCCCCACTATGTTCATCTGTATACTAGTACTCAGAATACTCACTAGCTCTATCATGTGCACTAAGTCTAAGCCACACTTTTTTTTTATATAATCTTTTTTTTGCTGCCTTAGCTCTGCCAGCCAGGCCATCCACCTGGTCATGGATCCCTCGGCTGTGGTGTCCTCCACATGAGCCACTCTCCTAAAACTCCCTGGATTACCCCCCAGGGCAGGGTCGTGGCACCCGGCCCTAAGGTGTCATGAACGTGGGATAGGACGGGAGCTGGCCTGGGGTGCTGATATATAGCCGAAAGGTGGACTTCATGTAGGCGGTGGAGCCAGCATGAGTTTTCCCCCTGTAGGTGGGGGGCGGGAGCATGCAATGATGCCAGCGTCCATCCTGCCCCCTTGAAACCTTGTTGGCACAGTCGCTGTGAAGCCCCTGGCCTCCGCCAGGGGTCCCTCATACACCGGCAACATCTCAAGCCCTCCCCCAAGAGAAGGAGAACTGTCCATAGGATGCTCAATCCTTTTCCTCCCAGCCAGCCTTCCAATTACCTGGGTTCGTTTCCGAACCTGGGTCGCCGGAGTCGCAAGCAGAAATCCAAGCACTGTGCAGGTGGGCTGGCATAAGCCACACTTTTACAGTAAGAGCCACAGCAAGGAGCAACAGTCTCTGTCCTTCACTGCACCTCTCTACTCTTTCCTACATTCTTGCTGATTGTCTGACACACCTCTTTCTCTCTCTCTCTCTCTCTCTCTCTCCCCTCTCTCTCTCTCTCTCTTTCTCACACACACACATCCCTCTAGTAGCTAACCTCTGTTTGGGGGGTTAAAAAGTCATATCTCCTTTTTTTGGTGGGGGCAAAACTCATATATGGGAAAAAAGCTAGGGGGGAGGGTAACAAAGAAAAGAAAAGCACTAACAGGGGAATGAAGCAAAGCAGTAACAGGGACCATTGTTGTTAAAAATTAAAAAAAAAACAGTAAATTTTTTTCTATCCTTTATTTTATTATCTTGACATTTTTTACATGGGGCCTATTTTATAAGCACAATAAGACACTCCAGAGGAGTTGGCTTCCTGTGGTCAGTGTACTTCCAGGTTCTAAAGGCACTCAGCACAAGCACCTTGTGCCTCATTACACACTTGGGTGTGCATTAACCACAAACAAGCAACACCCCTGTTAGGTCCTATTGCTTTCATATGTCCCGCATTTCTTGCATTTGTTTCATTTAATGCATCTGGTTAGTTGAAAATGGTTCATTATTACTTTGTTAGAGATGTGGAAAACTTTACAGCAGTACCAGTTGAGCCAGCATTAATGAGCTTGTGAACATTAAATCAATCACTTTATTGACTGTGCCTGACTGTGACAGAGGCAGCCTATTATTTATTTGAATTGCACGTCATGTGAATGTGAGCTAGAGGAACATGGCTACCATCAGCGCTGTGTAACTTAGTGTTGCATGCTATTTTTTAAATGCTTTTAAATTTTTCTTGTTGTAAGCAAACTGTTGGAGACTCCTTTTCTATGAAATCCCATTGGTGGTATGTGCTTAGTGGGGGGGGGGGGGACAGACATTTGAGAAGTCCTTTTTGTTATAAAGGTCTGGTTTTGAGGTTGAGGTGAAGCACTGAAAGTAGTTTTCAGTTGGTGATGTCATAAGTGATGATTAATTGTAATGATGTTTCAGAGTTGATAGTCATGTGAGAAGAACTTTATTAGTATGCGATATGTGAAAATAAACATACAGTTTTCCTGGGTTGAATCATTTCACACACATCAGATATTCAAAACTTAGCCTCAGGACAAAAGTAGCACTGCACGGTGTGCTAAATTAGCCTAGAACCATTAGCATGCTATATTCAAAGGAATACCCTGGGGCTAAACCCACTGAATAATATAGCATGCAAAGGAAGCAGTGCAAACAGGGCTGGGAGTGCAGTGCAAAAATAGCCCAGGAAATAAGATAGCTCTGAATATAGCAACATGGTAGGCCAAAATGCAACAGCAGCTCACTGGACACAGAGGTGGAGGAAGGCAGAGCTGCAGCAGCAGGCTGATGTGAGTGATAGTAATGGAGTGTTGCACAACAACAGCAACAGGCAATGCAGGCCACACACAGCAGGACTGTGCTGCACAAGTTATAGGACAGCCCAGAGCAAACACATTAGCCCGGGGATAAAGTTTGCAATATTCAAAGCTCATATGTAATTGAGCCTACTTAGGCAATTCATGTGCAAACAGCCACATTTACATCTCATTATGGGCTGCTTAGCATACATTTCCATGTAGTTTGCCTGGTGCTATTTCATGGTGCTCACAGCTCCACCTGTCGGTCAGCTTGGGAATACAGGAGCAGGCTGAGTCTGCTCACAGCTCCACCTGTAGGTCAGCCTTGAAGTACAGGCTAGAAGACGTAGGCCAGGGTGTGCACACAGCTCCACTTGTATGTTGGACCTGAGAACAGCCATTTAGCTGTAGGTAATGGATATTGGTAGGTTCACTCAGTGCATGACCCACACCCATACAGTACTGCAATGAAGGACACAGATGTTCAGAATGAGGGACCCTGCACACCCATCCCTCCATAGATGCATGTCCCAATCATCAACATAGCTATCTTATTAACCCAGCACATGCAACCAATAAAGAAACTTGTCAAACCCCTGTAAAACTGTGTCTGTGCAACTGCAACACCATTCTGTGCCAGAGGTGTGAATAACCAGTTTTGCCAGGATCTGAAAAATGACAGCAGTGACATACATAAGGTGGAGTAATAAGAAGACTATGTTGCAAAGCTGCAGTCAAAATAATGAAATATTTCACATTTACAAGTGTGCATAGTGCAAATTCAAGTAATGGCCACAGCTTTGCCATTTTTAAAGATTTTGACCCAAAAGTTTCTACATAAACTTCTAATTACCCCACCTAATTAATACTATGATTGTTATTATGCAAACCCACTCAAAAGGTGAATTTGCCAAGTGACTGTGAAATCACCTATAGGGCGGGAGTTGCAGAATGACAGTCATAGTGGTCATGAAGTGGGGTCCTCAAAAGGCCATGTTCAAATTATGGGGTCAATATCTTGAAAAATGCCAAAGTTATGGGTAAATGCTGAAACCCCCATTGAAATGCATTAAGCTGCATTTACCTTAGTTTCTTATACTGCAGTCAGCAGTTCTTGCAGCTAGACACATCTTCCATCAAGAGAGCTGTTCCCGAATCCGGGACCACTTCAGGTGAGTGACGGTGTGTGGGGGTGTCAAGGGAGGTGTGGGGAGGTGCTTGCACAGTGGGTGGTCAGGTGGCGGGAGCGGGTCTGATCAAAGATGGACATTTGTATTTACTTTCAGGTTGCACAAACTGCATTTCATCGAGGGATGGTTTTCTTTATTTCAGCATGTAACACAAGACGACCACACCACTGCTCACCAATGCACTGGGGAATGGAGGGTGGCAGATAGGGCTGCACACACGGTGAGGGAGTGGGTGGGAGTTCATTCATTCAAGGTGACTGGGGAACAAGGGTGGCGAGTGGGACTGCACATAGAGGGAAGGTGCTGGTGGGATGTCATTCATTCACGGGGACTAGGGAATGAGGGTGGTGGGTGGGACTGCACATAGAGGGAGGAAGCAGGTGGGATGTCATTCATTCAAGAGGACCGGGGAACGAGGGTGGTGGGTAGGACTGCACACAGAGGGAGGGAGGGAGTGGATGGGATTTAATTCATTCAAAGGAACCAGAGAATGAGGGTGGTGGGTGGGTCTGCACAGAGATGGAGGGAGTGGGTGGTATTTCATTCATTCAAGGGGACTGAGGACCGAGAAATGCAGGTGGTGGGTGGGACTGTAGGCAGCGGGAAGGAGATTGCCAGGGATAATTCTGTGTCTCACCTATGGCTGTGAGGGTTTGGGATGGGGGGCACTAGGCTCCCAGGGATACTTATGATATAATATGTATGGGTGTTGGGATACAGTGTGAGAGGGGGTCACTAGACTGTGGGCTTGTATGCACTGCTTGGTGCATGTGTTGGGGAATGGGAGCACCGCGTCCCTTGAGTGGCATTACTGCATGCTATTTCATGTTGGTATTCAGCACCGCACTACAGGTTATGCACGGTGCTGTTCTTCTGAATATGCTGCTGTGCCGGTATTCATGGACCCCCGCTCACTCCCTCCCCCGCATTCATTAACTTTTAGCACTGGTGCTATAAGATAGCGCTAATGCTAATTGGCCTTTGAATATTGTAGCTAGGCACAAATTCAGCACTATTCCAGTGCAACGGGTTTCTGTCCAGCACAAAGCTTTGAATATCTGGCCCCAGGTGTGCATGAAGACATCACACACTGAGAGAATGTAAGAAATATATATGTCTTTTACCTCCAGTTAAAATACATTACTGTTGTGTTTAAAAGAGTGCTAAGTCCATAGGAGGGTGATATAAATAAAATTAAAAGTCTTATCCTTTATCATTATCAGTTGGAGTGTTTGGGGGGTGAAAAGAGAACAGACTTCATAATTGTTACATATTTTAGAAGTATGTATTGGCCTTCCTACAGCTGTAAGAACACAAATGTTTCCTATTGCGTTGAGATGCTGTGGTACATAAATAACCATGCTGCAGTAACTCTATTGTCTTAAATGTTAATTTGTTCCAATTGCCTCAAGGTACAGTAACTCAAAGTATTCTGCAGAAGAAGGCATTTGTTCCTCTGAAAAAATTATGTCACTGAACTGTTTTTAAAAATTAATGAATGTACAATACAGTCTTAGCGCCCCTGGACAAATAGCGTATATCAGGAACTCTGTTTTGATGTTTCTTACTCATCATGGCACCTTTTAATGCAGTATCAGTTACTGTGCATCCGTGGGACATCACATGAAATTATTATAGGAAAATATCAGAAACTCTAGTGTGGAAGAGAAGCAGATTAGACAAATATAGCATATATGAATTTATATTCAATGTGCTTTTCTTTTTAAGAAGATAGGACATTTGTTTTTTTGCCTGCAGTGCATTTCTCAGTCTTTCCAATGTTTGAACTTATTAGTGCAGAGTCAGTTTAGGTATGTTAGCGTAATAATATGCCACAAAATTGTGTTTTATTATGCTTCAGCATTTTATTTAATTTATGGTGGTTAAAGGGATGGTTTGTAATGAACAACCATTTAGCTGTGCAACACACACTTCCCACCAGTGGGACAGTAATGTTGATATGTGGTTTTTACTGTAGCATGTAATCTTTACACTGCCAATTTGCTGGTGCCATCAGATGCTAAGCAAGGAACTGTTTGAAAGGGTAATGAGTTATTTAATAGGGTCGGACACCTTTTCAATCATCTCAAAAAACCTAAAAATTGTATTTAATTTGCCCTGATGCAATACGTACAGTTATAAAATGGAAAAAGGATTTCAAGCATTTGATTGGTTGTTGGTCATGCGTTTGAAGTGTCTAATGCATGGCTAAAACTAGAAACCCCATTTAGAATACACAGACCCATTTTATAAGCGCAATAAGCCACTCGGGGGATGTGTGTTAGTTCTAATGCACGGCTAGGGGACTGGATGTACTCGTCCTGCGGCCTCGTGCCTCACTATGCCACCTAGCCATGCACTAGAACTGTCTAACGAACACCCTGTCATGTCTTATTGCTTACTTACTTTATCTGTCTTTGTGGTTGTGGTTCTGGTTACCAGCGGTAGAGAGGTCAAAGTATGTTTTGTTTTCCTTTCTCAAGCCTTGAAATAATAAAAGAATAGTTTTGTTTTCACATTCAATATATTTTTATAAGGCTTCTTACAAGCTAAGTGACTACGTGATTTTTATGTTATTCCCAAGAGTACAACAAATTGTTTGCCTCAAAAAAAAAAAATCACTCGATCAAATGATCCCAGAAGTAGTAATGTAATGTGGTTTGATCAAATCCGCTATCTTCTTGTGCCAGAGTTCAGGTCCTGTTTTTACTTGTGACCTGAGACAAACACTGTTTCATCCCTCCTTGGTATTGCAAACGGAAATGCTTGAATCCTCTCAATCTGATATAAAAATCATGCAGTAACTTAGCTTGCAAAAAGACTGATAAGAATATACTAAATGCAAAAACAAAACTGTTCTGTTATTATTTTGAGGCTTGAGCATGGGATGGATGCAAGTTGCAACAATACCCTCATTTTACAGCAGCTTGTGCCAAAGCTGTGGTGCAAGCCCCGAAAACAGGCTCCCCCATGAACGCAAATACTCATGAGGGAGGAGCTGACGGAACTGAGCTACTGCACTACAACAAACAAGCGGCGGCGCTCGTCTTTGAAAATCCTGCTCACAGGACAGTTTGCTGTAAGTCGTCACTTGAGACTAACTCTCGGTCACAAGACCAATGGGGCAGCTGCATCACATTTGAAAATCAGGCCCAATGTTTTGGTGTTTTTTTGACGTGATTGAAAAGGTATCCAATTCTGTTAAACCACTCAGAGTCGTTACTCTTTCAAATACTTATTTGCATAGTATATGATGGCAGCAACAAGCTAAATGTGTAAAGGTTACATACTACAGTAAAAACCTATGGCCCAATTTGAAAATGATTGGGAATGACACAAGGGGCTTGTGTCAAGTAGAAATGGTGCAGAGGGATCCTTGCGCCACACCATGCACCAGTTCCAATTTTCTAAGGCAGCCTGCACCACTGGGTGGACAGCCTGCACCAATGGGCTTGTGCCATCTTTGTGACAGCTGCACTGGTGTGCCGTGGAGGAAGGGGACTTGCAGCGGGGCTGCTGAATCCTAATTTGGGATTTTAGAAGCTCCCCCCAGTGGTGCATGGCCTATGCTGTTAGACCAGAAAGGAGTTGGTCTAACTTGTCTTGTGCCACTGCTAGAGCCCTGGTTGGGTGTGGGGCAACCCTGTCCCCCCCCAAGGAATGTGATTGTACAGCCTCCGACCCCTGCATAACCAACCATGGAGCAATCAGTGGTCTATGGCAGGTCAGAGCTTGCAACCTTCCTCTGTGGTGTTGCTGGTGCATCAGCCCCCTCCCCCCCAAAACAGACCCTCACTAACTCTGCTGTGGCCCCGTAGGGGGCAGTTGTAACCCCATCCCCCAGCCTGACCATCCCACCCCCCCACAAGTCATGGCATGGCCCAGATGACCCAGCAGCCAGCAAGATGAACAGCTGGTGGGCCACCATCGCTGGCCACTGCTGCTGCAAGCCTGTCCTGCAGCTTGCAGCCTTCCCCTCCAGTGTACCACCTTTTCATTGCAACTGACGGCTTGTGGAAAACATGGAGACTTTGGCACTGGGACCCAACTTTTTCTGAGATCGGGCACAGGGTCCCTGGTGCATTTGGGCTTGCCAGAGGATGTGGTTTGGCACACCATGCACCGATCTAACAGGGTGTTATGAAATCAAGCCCCATGTATCAACATCACTGACTCACAGGTGGAAAGTGCACAGTACACAGCTAAACAGATGTTCATTACAGATTGCCCCTGGCCTGTAACCACCATAATTTAAAAAAAATATGAACATTTACTAACACTCAATTTCATGGCATAATATTGCCCTAACATATCTAATCTGACTCTGCACTAATATGATTAAACATTAGAAAAACTGGAAAATGCACTGAAGGCAAAAACAAACATAAAAAGCTCTGCCCCCTTTAAATCGGTGTGGAGCGATGGCCAAAAGGTGGCACTTCAGGACAATGAATAAAACAGGTCCCCAACACAGTGTATTGGAAGAAACTAAAAACTGTTAAATCTTTATTTACCTATATTTAAAACAATATTTCTAACAAAATTTCCTGGGTAGCAAAATTGGTAATGCTTCATTAAACTCATACTGGGGGCCCAATTTTCAAAGGGCCGCTAGACTGGTGCAAGCTGCACCAGTCCTCATCTGTATTAAACTCTGGGTCCATCAAGGACCCTGTGTCAGATTTCAGTACAGCAGTGGTCCCTGCACCAAAGTCCTCAGAGTTGCTGCAGGTGCAGTATTGTGCCAAAGAGGTGACAAACAGGAGGGGTTTAATGGAGGGTATCGTCAGCCCTCCTGGCCCTGAACCATGATAGTTGGGGGAGAGGAATCCCGTGAGTCACCTGATACTGTGAGCATGGACCTGTGGGTGCCACAGTGGGCAGCATTTGCACAGCAGTGTGTGGCATGGTACACTGGTGGCACTGGGGCAGGCATATCCTGTACACTTCCACAGACACACAGACAGGGTAATCTGATGTATGCAAACACTGACCTTGTCCCGGATCCCCTGGTGCTACCTGCCTTGCTAGTTGTCTCAGATCATGCAAGCTCCCACACAGGTGGAGACAGTTCATGGCTGCACTGTATGAGGTGCAGTTGTTGGACAGGGTCGTACCCTGGGCAACACAACATGCTCCAGATGCACAGCCCTCTGTGTGCTGACATAATGCTGCTGCAGGTGCTGCAGTAGTTATGGCTGGTGAGTAGGGCACCCCAAAAGGCAGATGCCAGAATGGGTCTGGCCAATGGCATGAGAAGGACCTGTTGCCACATATAGTGGAGTGAGGAAGCTTCATCCCCACCACCGCACCCTAAAGTGCTGGAACAGTATTAGTGAAATGTTGGATGGCTGGGGGCGTACTGTTCAACAACCACATACAGTATCTGATGGTGACAGTCCCTGACAGTGTTGTTTCTTAATACCATATATTATTTTTATTTTGACCCCAAACTTTCAAGAGATTCTTTTTATAACTCCCCCTTATACCCATGAAATGTGGCCTTTATAGAACACCGACCAAAATGTCATTTTGTATCACATGTGCAGAAACACATCTTGTCCAGAATTTTGTTGAATTTTTTATTGGTTTTCAACAAAGAAAGTAGAACAAAACTTACATCAGTAAGGCCGAGGCCTGTAAATATGAGTCAATGTGCAGATACTTGAAAGAAATTATCATAAGATAAAACCAGTGGGAAAAGGTCAAGTTGGGAGGGGGAGGGGGGACCAAAAATTAATTACGGGGAGGAGAGGGAGAAAAGGAAAAGATCAACAGGTTACATTCTTACATGTATACAGGTGAATCCAAGTAAGGTTAGCATACTTTCTAGACTTGTCCAGGTTGAAGGGTATAGTATCTGTCTTTGACCTGTCTACATCACCTGGAGGGTGGTGGGAGTAATGGGGGGGGACTTGTCCAGTATTTGAGAAATGATACCTGTTACATTTATGAGGTGGTGGGAAAAAAATTATATTTTGAAAGTTTGGAGTCAAAATATTGAAAATTAGTAAAGTTATGCATAAACATTGAAATATTTAAATGTTCAATCATAACGTGGACATTTTATATTTTTATTAATTAGATCATTGGTTTACAGACCTTTGAGTCAAAGACTCATTTACAAAGGCAACTCTTCAAGAAAGCAATACATCACAGCAAACAAAACAGTACAGTACATAACGCTTAGAATAAAAAAGCAACCAGTGTTACAGGAATTCACTGGTGGTACACGCTTGGTAATAGGTAGATCACAGTAGTCATAATATAGGTACATGAGTACCACGTTAGGTAGCAACCAGATATATTTTATTACATATTTTACTATATTTGTACACCAAGGTACAGATATTCAAACTGTGCCAGGCAGTGGCGCTAGCCCAGGCGCAGCTCAAATTGGCTGCACAGGGGTGTGGACTGGGCGGTATTCAACGAAGCTGCATCATGGCTCAGCAGTATTGAATATCTCACCCTGGCCACCCGCAATGCACATGGTGCAGTGGCACTGCGCCAGTGCTAGTGGCCAGAGTGGAGCATGGGGATGCGCTAGCACAAGTTTCATTGCGCAAGGTGCAGCAACCGCGATATTCAAAAGTTGACATGCAAATGGGGCCATAATGTATGCAAGGTGCACATGGGGCCATTTGCATGTCATTATGGCCCCATTTGCATGCAGGTGCACCGATCCCCGACGACTTGCACCTGGCGCCCTGCCAGGCAGCAGCCATCGGCGACTGACGCCCCCTGCAGTGCGGCAATGTGCTCCACAGCCCAATCACAGGCTGCAGTAAAAAAAGGAAAATCATAATTCTCTGGTGGTCCAGTGGACCTGCCTGCCCGATTGCAGGCTAAGTAAATAAATAAGCTCCCTATCATCCCTGGTGGTCCAGTGGACCTGCCGCCTGATCGCAGGCTAAGTAAATAAATGCCCTATCATCCCTGGTGGTCAGTGGACCCCCTCCCCACCGCCCACTGATCCCCACCACCCTGCTTCTCCCCGGTCAGTGGTGGGTGGCAGCACCGCCTGCCGCCCGCCCGCCCATCGACTGACACCATTGGTAGGGCTGTATTCCCATTGGTCCACAGCGTGAGCCAATGGGCGTGCAACCATTCCATAATACACATTCCAGATATGTGAATGGAACCCATTCACATATCTGGAATGTGTAATGGGTATGGCTGCACACCTATTGGCTCACGCTGTGACCAATGGGCATACAGCCCACCGACAGTGTCAGTTAGCAGGCGGTGGGCAGCAGGTGGTGGGTGCTGCCACCCGCCACTGACCGGGGGAGTAGGTGGTGGGGATCAGTGGGCGGGGGGGAGGGGGTCCACTGGACCACCAGGCATGATAGGTTGTGATTAATTCTACTGCAGCCTGCGATCGGGCACGTAGGTCCACTGGACCACCTGGAATATTGGAAATATCATTTATTCTCTTAGTCCGCGATCGGGCACACAGGTCCACTAGACCACCAGGGATATTGGAAATATCATTTATTTACTTAGCCTGCGATCGGGCACACAGGTCCACTGGACCACCAGGGATTTTGGGATTATACTGTCTTTTACTGATGCCCCCAATTGGGCATGGGGGCACCACCACGGAGGTGCAGCCGGAGCTCGGGTGGCCACCCACTGGTGGCAGCTGCCGTGTTGTGCCCTGCAATGCACCAGCTCACCTGTGGGTGGCCATCCATTGTTCCTTTTTTTTTGGATCAACTTTGTGCTGGCACAGGTAAGGGTTGCGCATGCATGGCTCTGCACATCCCAGGCTGAATATCGGGCCGTGCAGAGTATGCATGGGCACTCCCCCCCCACCTGCGCCTGCATACATTACTGATGCGCTCTGGCGCATCGGGATTTGTGTCGCGCACTGTCCCATTTTGAATATCGCGCTGTGTTGCGCCATGCGCAACCCTTTTGAATATCTGGGCCCCAACTTTCAACATAGCCTTCTTATGACACCATCTCATAAACATTACAGGTGAAAATTTTCAAATCCTGCTTGAATTGTGGTTTTGTAGAATGACTACAAAGTCACCTTTTGGGACAAATTTGAAACGTTACACCTGTCGTGTTCATGAGGTGGGGTCCCAAGAAGGCCATGTTAAAAGTTTGGTGGAAAAATTTTAAAAAAATTGGCAAAGTTATGAGTGAATGTTGAAATATTTCAATGTTCAGTCATAACATGGTCATTTTACCATATTTGTACACCACATTGTCTACATTGTCTTCTTACAAGAGCACGTCATGAACCCAGTAGGTGAAAAAGTTTCAATTTATTTATTTATTTGAAATATCAGATTTACAACCTTTGAGCCAGATGGCTCATTTACAAAGGTACCTCGTCACATGAAGGACAGAATAAAAACAGGCAGGGTACAATTTACAAAAGAAATAGCCATCATGCATGGGTTACAGACATTGTTTACAGACATTATATACAGTTTTGGATACAGATATTTACATAAGCATAGCAAAAAACATTGTTAACATGAGCGAGCATCTGTTACAGTATAGTCCATCATATTGATGGGCCAGACATTGTTGTAAGAGGTTGCAGTCTATAATGGACTTTGTCAGAGGTTTGGGTCATTGTGGGCATGGGAGCACAGGCTAGTTGCAGTTACAGGAGGGGACATTGTGGAGGTGGTTGCGGAGAGCGACTTTGAAGTGGACAATCTTGGGTGTGCTAGTGATGGTGGCTGAGAGCTCATTAAACCAAACAGGGTCCCTGTAGTGGAAGGATCTCTAGGCAAGGGAGGTTTTTACCCTGGGTACTGCAAATATAGCTTTGTCCAAGTTGCGTGTGGAGATAGAGGGGTTGGCAAGTTGGAGAGAGGCGGTGACCCCAGGAGGGGAGTGACCAAGCAGGATTTTCTTAGTCAGTAGGCAAGTCTGGTAGTGGAGTCTTTCATCGAGGTTGAGAAGATTGGCAGAGAAATAGAGGGAGCAGGTGTGGGTGAGCCTAGGGGCACTAGTTAGGAGCCTGCACGCCTTGTTAAAGGAGACCTGAATTTTCTGGAGTGGAGAATTATTTACTGCCTCATACACAGGGACCCCATAGGCCACTAGGGACAGTACTGAAGAAGGAATGGCAAGCCTAAGGGCATCAGGAGGGAGGCAGTCCCTGTGCCGGTAAAAGAGTCCAATCTGAGTGTTAGTAGTGGTCGCTAGCGTGTTTATGTGGTCATAGAAGGTAAGGACAGAGTCAAGAGTAAGTACAAGATATTTGTAGATGGAGACCTGTTCAAGGGGGTGCTTGGTGCTGGGGAGGATGAGGAGAGGTGCACTTTTAGCTTTGTTTTGATGGTGGGAGAAGATCATCGATTTTGTCTTTTTCAGGTTTATGACCAGTCTATGGTCCTTCAACCATGTTTCTGCCTGGAAGAAGGCATGTTGGAGGGAGTCCTGGAGGGGAGTGGGTTTATGATGTGAGGCATAGAGCACTGCATCACCTGCATACAGTTGTATTTTTTCAGAGCAGGCCTGTGGCAAGGAGTTTAGGTAGAGGGTGAAAAGAAGTGGACCCAGGATGGAGCCCTGGGGCACCCCGTAGCGGACAGGTAGAGTGTCGGATAGGATCCCATTTATTTTGACGCATTGGGACTGGGTGAAGAGGTAACTGGCTCACCATGCCTGGGGGCCTGTGGAGAAACCAAGGTGGCAGAGGGAGTCAAGAAGGAGAGGATGGAAAACCATGTTGAAGGCCTTGGAAAGGTCTCTGAACACAGCTCCAGCAATGTTACCGGAATCTAGGGAGGAGTGTAGGAAGTTGGTGAATTCTAGGAGGGCTGTGGTAGTGTTATGGCCTGAATGGAAGCCATGCTGCTCTGGGCATAGTATGTCATACTTGGCTAGTTATTCAGTGAGTTGAGTGGCAACCACTTTTTCTAAAGCTTTGGGGGGGAGAATGGAGATGGGTCGATAGTTACTGGGTGAGGATTTGTCACCACTTTTATGAATTGGGATAATGACGGCTGTCTTCCAGGCACTGGGGAATTGCCCCAGACAGAGGGATTTGTTAAGTAGCTCCATTAGAGGGACTAGAACCTCATCGAGGACTAGTCAAAGGAGCCTAGCGTCTAGGGGGTCATTGCTAGGGTTATTGCTGTTTAGTGCTTTTTGCAGGCATGGACGGGCTTCATGGGTAGATATTTTGTGCAGGAGGAAATGAGGGTGCTGCAGGGTTGGGTGTTGGGATTTGGGCACAGGGTCAAAGAAACAACTGAGAAGAACAGTGCTGAGATCCATGAAGGTGGTGTTTAGACAGTTTGCTATAGTAAGTGGGTCAGTGGAAATGATGCTGTCTATGGAGAGCTGGGAGGGAGGTAGGGAGTGTGATTTCCCATTAAGTTCTTTGATATTACTCCAGAAGGTCCGTGCAGATCCCATGTGGTGGTGAGAGTAGATTGATAGTGGTCTGCTTTGGCCTTGTGGATGGCACGAGTGCATCTATTGCGTGTGGCATTTTAGGACTGTCTGTCAGGCAACCTGCCAAACTCTAGCTTTGTGCCAGAGATTGTCCCTTTCCCTTAGCTCTTGGAGAAGGTAGGGGGTGATCCATGGTGCATTTTGTCTTTTGGTGCGGTGTCTGGTGAGTGGGGCATAGAGGTCACAGGCCTCGGTGAAGGCCTGTGTGAACAAATCAAGCACAGTGTCAATGCTGGGGGCTATGCTAATGGGGGACAAGTCCATTTGGGCAAGTAGTTGTTTAAGTTTTTTTAGCTCCCCTGGGTGGAGACGCCTTTGGAAGGTGGTTTGGGCTATGGGTATGAGTGTGGAGGAGGTCCATAGGAATAGGATGGGCGAGTGATCACTTAGGGAATCGGGAAGTACTTTTATATCCTGGATTTTGTGGGGGTGGTTAGAGATAATCATATCCAGGAACAACTGCAAAAATCACCTTTCGGGACTAATTTGAAAAATTCCTCTTGAATTGTTCATGAGGTGTGGTCCAAAATAAATCATGTGGAAAATTTTGTGTAAAATAGTTAAAACATGACAAAGTCATGAGTAAAGGTTAAAAACCCATACATTAAACCAGACTTACCTTATTTTCTCATATCACAGTAACTGGATCCAGCAGGAAGACATTTCATCAGTTGGAGAATGGATCTACATTGTCGGACAGATTCAGGTACTAAGGGTGTGTGGGGGGTGGAGTAGGGTGGTGAGTGCTGAGTGGAGGGTCAGAGTGGGATGGGTGGGGGTCTCAGGGGTTAGATCGCTGATGGACTGTTTTCTTTTTTTTTTACTGTTCTTTTTAAAGATCGATGAGAGACTGTATTCTGGATTTGCAGGGGAACCTAATTGACACAAGGGATTGGGTACCCCAATGTCAGGATAATGTTCAGTCTTTCACCCAGTCTGAATAGTATATGGGGTTTGAATTAGTGCTGATATATGCCACCCACTCCAGCCCTTGCCCAGCAGCCTGCCAGACCCAGACCATGAGATAGCCCCCCCAGTGTTATGTCTGGCTCCTTTACAGGACAACTTGAGAGACTCCCCAGGATGTTTAACATCTCCTCTGGACTCTGTCAGGCAACTTGAGGCTGGACACCTGTAAAAAAGTATAATATTAATGTACCAGAATCATCTCAGCTGCCTTCTGTAATTACGCACATCGGATAATATTACAAACTGTCTTACAAATCTCACACAACTGATTTCTGAACCGACTCGCCTAAACTCTTAATCCCCAAGCCACTATCTCCTTGATTGGGTGTTAACCTTTCACCCACACAGCATCACTGCCACCGGTGGCCTCCTGGATGCCCTTAGTGTATATTGCATTGCCTTCTGTGTAAGAAAAGTAAATGTACCACAATCATCCCCCAAATACATATGATATCGCCCTCTCTGCATCCTTGATTCAGCTACCCTTTTTCAGAACATACCTCAAGCAGATTGGTTTCCTACGTTCTCAGCCCCTGATGTCAACACAACTCTCTGCCACTTTACCAACACCTTAACTCAAATCTGAAATTTCCCCGTCCCTTTAAAAAAGGCAAGAATCAAGTGTTACCACCACCACCCATGAATAATGTCGGACCTTCTTACGCTTTACAAAATCAGAGACAAATACTGGGCTCAACTCAAAGCCTCCCGGTCCTCAGCATACCTTCAACTTTACAAATCCCACAGAAATGCCTGTACTAAGGCCATCTGACTTGCCAAAGCTACCTATTTCAAATCCCAACTACAAGCAAATGCCAGCTGTCCATCTAACTTCTCTCACTGACCGTATTGCAACTCACTCCCCCTAATCCTTAAATCTGAAGGCTCCAACTATCTCCAACCCTTCCTCTGTTGCTGAAACATTCAGCAAATGTTTCATAACTTGCACTCTCCCTGACCATCCCACCCCTACCCCCATAGGACCTCCTCCCTCTAGAACTGGCTTCATCTTTCCCTTCATCTCTGCCTTAGATGTCCCTGCAAAATCTAGCCCCGATGTGCTCCTCCCTAAGCTCCTCCGCATCTCTGCTCCAGGAAGTGCCTTCCCCCTCGCCCACCTCTTTAGTCTCTCCTTCTCTACTGGCTTCATCCCTCAGGCCTTGAAATTGGCCAAGTGCTACCCACTCCATAAAGGAGGAGACCGCACTTCTCCAGGCAACTATAGGCTCATCTCTCTCCTGCCTTCACTAGCCAAACTACTAGAGTCACCGATCTACTCTAGGCTCCTTTAATTTTTCACAGCTTCTGATAGTCTCTCACCTTTCCAGTCAGGCTTCAGGAAACAACACTCAACTGTTTCCTCCCTGCAATGAGTCACTGGCTCTATACGTACAGCAATGGATCAAGGCCAAATCACAGCTACCATTTTTGTGGACCTGGTGAAGGCCTTTCATTCTGTTCCCCACCACCTTCTACTCCACAAACTTCTATTGTCCGGTCTAGCACCATCTGCAGTCAAGTGGTTCAGATTCTACTTACACAACAGACAGCAATCTGTCCTAGTTGGTAATGCCCTCTCCTCCCCCTCTCTATCCAAGACAGAGTCCTCAAGAATCCATACTCTGACCAATTCTATTTTCAATCTTTATAAATGACCTTCCCTCAGCCTGCTGTACTTTCCAAATTCATATGTATGCAGATGATACCATGATCTACTCCTCAGGTCCTACCACTACTGATGTACATACCCCCCGTTCAGCATGATTTTGATAAAGTTCAACACTGGTTCCAGGAAAGCAAGCTTAAACTACCTTATTTAGGTAAACTACCTTGTCTCTGGTAATCGCTTTAGCTGGTTACCAAAGAATAAAATTAAAAAAATTTTTTTTAAAAACTAAACACCAAGAAAACTGTTTCAATGTTCTTTGGCTTCAGGCAGAGATTGTCTAGATGCTGGACCACCCCATTGTTTGTCACCCTGGAAGGCTCCTCCCAGATGTAGTTCAAGCCTTCAAAAACCTTGAGGTGTGATTGGACAGCAGTCTTGATTTCTCATCCCATATTGATGCTTCTGCACAAAACTCTGCCCAAAACTTGGCATCCTCTACCACCACAGGGACTGTCCCCCTCTACCAACCCATTGGAATCTAGTTACAAAAACTATTTTACCTGCTACTGATCATACCAATGTTATCTATGGTTCTGTCCCTACAACCTCCATACTAAGAATTGATACTCTCCTCAACTCATTTTGCTGCCCCCCCCCAACTCACCACTGTCTTCTCTACTCCTCCCTTTCTACCAAGCCACTATCCCATAGACATGCGGTCCATGGCCTTGCCTTCATTGACAAATCCTGGTTCAGAACACTCCCTTCCTAGCTCTCCTTCATCTTGCAGCAGTAAGATCTTCATATATTCCCTTCATTTCAGGAACTCTCAATGTTTCTCCCTCCCCCACCCTCACACCAGTGCCAGTCAGTCAGCCTTCTCTTACACTTCCCTCTCCTCTGGAATCCACCTCCTTGGGACATTCGCCACTCCCCTTCATTCACCTCCATCAAATTCGTACTATAACTTCTCCCCAGCTCAAATTGCTCATATCAGTTCTCCCCTTCTGTCCCCCTCCTGCACCCCCCAGACTCCTGAAACTAGTCCAATCTGTAGGGCAATACTACCCAGATTTATGTGACTTCAATGTACAATCTCCTATGCACTTAATGTGCCTCGTAGTTTTGTAACCCAAATAGTTATGCTATTCCTTTGATTCTGTTGCTTGTGTATCATATGTTATTGTACTTACCTGTATATTGCTTGTGTATCACGTTATTGTACTTTCCTGTATATTGCCTGTGTATCATTTCTTATTGTGCAGATCTCTATATTGCATTCCCTTTGTACTGTATGGGCCACCCTGTTTCTGCCCCCAGATTGCACCTGGAAATGAGCTTTGGCTCACTGTGCTTTTCCCAGTTAAAAACTTTTAAATAAATAAATTATAAGAGAAACATGCTAAGCACAGTAACGACTTTGAGTAAAAGTCCATAACAGTAACGGATTTAAGTAAAAGTCCATAGTTATCATTTAGGAAGGATCTGATTTTTAGCGAACGATCATGAAACATGACCTTGATCTTCTCAAAACTATGCTAGTATTTGTATTCCATTATGTTGTGCTCAAAATACAGCAACCTTTCATTTGCATTGTAGTGCAACACATTTATACTGCCGAAAGTGCCATATATACTGTATTATGCACAGTAGATGATGTAATTATTACATGTGCCTATTACTGTATTTATGATTCTTGGCACTTTGTAGAACAAATGTCAACAAATTCAAAAGAACACATTATGGCAAATGCATCTTTAGTCCATCAAGTATAGCAGAAGCATTATGAAATCCTTAGAGATTAGGAGGTGGTACGAATGCCGAGCTAATACTCCCTAACAGAATATAGAAACAAAGACACATAGAAAAGTCTCAGCAGGTAATAATGATTTGATTTTTTGAACTAAATAAACTTATAAATGTTTTACTTTTTTATAGTTTTTGGCCAGAAAAGTTACACAGAGCCAAAGCTCACCTCCAGGTGTGATCTGAAACATAAGAATGTTAAGTGACTTGCTCAGGGTCACATTCTGTACTATGCATGTGGTAGATGTGGGATACAAACTCAGATCTACTGATATCCATCGTCACAGCTCCGTACTAACCTCTAGGCAATACTACATTTATTTATTTATTTATTTGCTTTTGTTTATAGGTAAGAGCACTAGGCAGCCAAGTGCCTATTTTCAGGTGTGACACAGGAGGTTACAAGGTACAGATACACTCTTACAAGGTACAATACAGTCACATCTGGCAGAGTCAAGGTAACATACAAGAACATCAAACATTGACAGATTAAGTGATAGATTGATAACAGCATGATACAGGCATGGGCATCAGTTACATTCAATAAAGGGTTCAGCCATAAACCTCAGGTGGGGAATGGATAGAGAGTTTCAAGAGGAGTTGGGAAAAAGAGAGAGAGAGAATCAAGGAGAAAAGTGGAATGGAATTTTCTAAGCAATCCCTCGATGAACAGTTTGGGCAGGGAGTGTAACATAGCTTGCTTGAACTAAAAGTGTAAGATCCATTATTTGTTTTTAAAAATGCTGCTGTAATGTAGTGAAACTTTATAACTAAGGGGGTAATGACCCCTTTTTATTTTGGCTCATGCATGAGCAGCCAACATATTGCGGTAGTAGCAGAGTTGGAGGCACGGTCACTGTTGGGCTAACACAGGGCACGCATCAGTAGGTGCGTCCCTCATTCTCCAGTAAGCTAGCAGCAGGCACTGACGTCATGCTTCCCTAATGTGGTCACCAGATTGAGCAAAAGGTCCGCTGCAATGAGAGCAAAACTCTCATGCAGCGGGACTACAACACTCCTCCCGACATGCATGCAGTATGGCAGCACTGACTGCCACTACTGCCGCTGCCTGTTACAATGCCGATGGGGGATCCCACTCCCTATCAGCATAATAACTCCCCTGCCATTTAAAATCGATGCCAAGGGGGTGCCCAATCCCCCTCGGCATCATGCATGCCCCCCACAACAGTCTTTCTTTGCTGAGGGGGGGCACAGTCCCCATCGGCTTTAATCCTCCTTCATCTTTTATTTTTCTGATGGGGGGGCCCACTCCCTGTAGGCATAATGTCCCCCTCCCCGCTTTTGTTGTGTGCCGACGGGGGTGCACAATGCCCCTCGGCTCTTGTTCCCCCGGCTTTGGTATGTGCCAATGGGGGTGCCCAGTACCCCATCGGCTAAAGCGTCCCACCAAAATAAACACTTAGGTGGCATGCTGGGAGCCCACCCCAGCATGCCAAGTCCCCTAGAAAGAAAAAAATCCTGCAATTTTTTTGTTTGTTTTAAACCCTGTAAAAGAAAATGGTCCTTTGCCGTCTCCCTGCCCCCACAACCCGCACCCACCGCTGTGCCTGCCTCCCCTACACCCCTCACCCCATACTTACCTCCAGAGTCTGGCACGATGATCTACGATGGACCGGGAACAAGTCTGTGCTCTTCAAAGCCGACCGCGAACTGAAGAAATGCCGGTAAGCTGTATATTGGCATACATAGTTTTTTTTCCAACTTTGGTGCATATCTCAGCTATTTTGGGGAATTTTGGCACCAGATTTTCAACATAGGGTTATTGAGACCCCTCCTCATGAATTCAGGCACTGTCATGGCATTATTCAGTCCTGAAAGGTGATTTCGTGGTCACTGCATGGGAGCAGTTTTGGAGACCTCATCTACGCAAGGACGTAGACAGGATGGAAGCAGTCCAGAGGAGGGCAACTAAAATGGTGCAGGGTCTGCAGCAGAAACCATATGAAGAGAGACAGAGAGAGCTTAATATGTATAGCCTTGATGAAAGGAGGAATGGGGGGACATGATAGAAACTTTCAAGTACCTCAAGGGAATCAACAAAGTCCAGGAGGGTAGCATCTATCAGAAAAAGAGATGTGTAAGAACAAGGGGGCACAATTTAAAGATAGAGGGGGGACGGCTCAGGGGTAATGTGAGGAAATGTTTTTTTCACGGAGAGAGTGGTGGATACATGGAGCAGCCTTCCTGAGGAGGTCGTTGGGTCTAAAACAGTGGGGGAATTCAAACATGCATGGGAACAGACACAATGCAATTATAGTGGGGGGTTGGTTAACTAGAATCTGCAGCTTATCCAGTAGGTAGGGAAATGGGCAGACAGGGTGGGCCAAGTGGTCTTTATCTGCCGTCAAAGTCTATGTTTCAAAGTCTATCACCTTTTGGGACTGACTCATGAAATGACAGTGCCACAGTTCATGAGGGCGGCTCTCAAAAAGCCTATGTTGCAAATTTGGTAGAAAAAATCTAAAAAATGACTGTTTTACAAGCATGCATTGCGCAGTTTGCACGCACGCTCGTAACTTCATGAATTTGTAATATTTTCACTCCAGATTTTCAACATTGGCATTTTTCCACACCTCCTTATGAACAGCATAGCTGTCATTTTACATATCCTGGCAGAAATGTGTTTTCGCACGTCCAGCGCAGAATAGCACAGTCGCTGTGCAAAATCAGTTTTTGGCACAGTTTGAGGAAATGGCACTGACACTGTTCATGAGTAGAGGTTCTAAAATGTCTATGTTAAAAATCTGGTGACAAAATTCCATAAAATGACTGTGTTACAAGTGTGCATTGCGCAGTTTCCACTCACCCTTGTAACTTAGCAAATTTGTAATATTTTCATGTAGATTTTCAACACTGGCATTTTTTCACACCTCCTTATGAACAGTACAGCTGTCATTTTTCACATCCTGCACTAAATGTGTTTTTGCACCTGTGTCACACAATGGCATGATCACTGTAGGAAATCAATGTTTGGGACACATTAACAAAATCACAGTGCCACTGTTCATGAGTGGAGGTCCCAAAATGCCTATGTTAAAAATATGGTTAAAAAAATCCCCAAAATAATTGGGTTACGGACGTGTGTTGCACAGTTTCTATGCATGCTCATGACTTCACCCATTTTTCATATTTTCACTCCAGATTTTCAACGTTGCCATTTTTTTACATGTCCTCATGAACAATGCAGTTGTCATTTTCCATATACTGCTCAAAATGTGTTTTCATCCCTGTGTCACCAATGGCATAGCCGCCGTGCAAAACCACCTTTCAGCTAACACACTGATATTGCCGATCTTCATGAAGTGGGCTCACAAAAAGCCCATGTTGAACATTTGGAGTGAAAATACCAATACATGCCTATGGTGTTATGGTTTCCAACTGTAGCACCCCACCCTGCAGAGACTGACAGGTGTCAGGGGTGTGACTTGGGATCATCGGCTGTAATGCTCATGCCATTCCACCCCCACCACTCACCTGCAGCCAGTGACAGCCATTGTGGTGTGTCTTGCTGTGTTCAGCCACAAACTTCACCCCATTATCCTATACAGCACCCACCTCAATGTATTTTCTTATGGAATGGGGTATGTATAACGCCCAAAGACCCCAAAGCACACCACAATGCTTGTCAGTGTCTACAGGGTAGGGTGAGGTAAAATGGCTTGCGTGTTATAGCTGACAATCCAAAGGCACTCCCCAATGCCTGTCAGTCTCTGCAGGGTGGGGGGTGGGATTGGTGTCACTTCAATACTTCACTGCCATTCCTATTATGTGTCTCTAACTCCTGCACTACCAATGCCAATGCCAGTGAGACAACATTCGGCATCGACAAATGCTTGTTATGGGAAAGGTACATTTGTTCTTTATGTTTACTTTAATAGCACTGACAGACATTCTGCAACTCTGTTGCCTGACTTTCAGTAGAATTGTTGTACCATGAAATATATTACATTTATACAATAACATAAACTTACTTTCCAATATCCAGAGACACTTTCTGTATGTATCTCACCCGTGCTATAACTCTTCTGAGAGCATTTGCAGGTAAACAGGATGTTTGTGCTTTAAACGTTACTACATCCTCCTGTGTTTTCATCTGAAGAAGTAATAATCCTTTGTGTTATAAGATTATAGTCACTTTCACAGCAACAGATGGTGTCATCACAAACAGAGGAGTAGCAAGAGAATAATGAAGTCTGACACAGAATTACCATGTGTTCATAGACACACCCCTACAGTAAGGGTTGAGCAGGCACTTTAATGTTAAATCCCAAATTTGGAACATTAATAACTTTGTAACTGTTCAATTGATTTATACTAAATTTGGCATAGATAGTATAGTATTGTAGATCTCTTGATTTGCCAGGTTTTGTGTCAATCAAATGTGCAGATTCCATGCAGCACATCATCACAAAATGCATTTTTTGCAAATTTTTGTCAAATATTCCCTTTTTTTTCTCATCATGCTGCAACCACACCGTTTCGAATTTTGGTCTGTAAATTTCAGGGTAGAAAGGGGTTGTCCAAAGGAAAAATCCAGTATTGGTTTGGTGAAAACGTAGTATTTTATTTTGAAATTTGGAGTTCTGAGCATGCTCAGTTCAGTCTTTGTGATATAGATGCACATTTTCGATCAAGGATTTCTTTCTTCTCGTGAACGATTCACAAAGAGGGATTATGGAAAGGGATTTAGAAATCTCAGAAAATCCCTTTTCATGAGAAAGCCCCTGTTTTTCTTCCACCATTTTGTTTTCTCGCTTAGTGAGGAGAGGAAACAAAATATTGTAACTTGTGACAGGCTCATGTTTTGAGAAAACCGAGGCATGGTGAGAGGGACATCCTCTTCCCACCCATGCCTTTGTAGGTTTTTTTTTAGTTCAGAAATGGCACTTTTGAACTTCAAAATCCCTTTTTGCAATCCCTTTTCACCAGCCACTCCCTTTTCGCCAGATCGGCTAACAAAAAGGGATTGCTAAAAAAGGTTTTTAAAGGTCCCTGACTGTGTGTCATTTTTCCTGGTGTCCACTAGGACCCCTGATTCCCTTTTTTAATTCATTCCCTGGTGTCTAGTGGCCCCCCACCCTCTGATCACCCTTCCCTGCTGCAGTATGTATTTATAAATATTTTCCAGCCCATCAGCACAGCGGTTGGATTTCCACTTGCGACGCCAGTGACCTAGGTTTGGGAATGGACCTGGGACATTGGAGGGCCAGCTGGAGGAGAAGGATGAAGCATCCCAAGGACTGCTCTCCTTCTCCCGGGGAGAGGAAGGAGTGTGTGACCAGTGCTTGATGGACTCCTGGCGGAGGCCGGGGGGCACCGCAGTAGCTGGCACCAGAATGTAGTTTGAGGGCAGGGCAGACACTGGCTGTCATTGCACATCCCCACCCCTCACATACAGGGGAGAAAAATCAGCTGCCTGCCACCCAGATGAAGCCTGCCCCTCCACTCTAATGAGCTCCCAGGCCAGCTCCCTGACCTATCCTGACTTTGCGGTACTTGAGCTGGTGCTGCAACCCCACCCTAGGGGGTAAGCCAGTGGGTATCGGGGAGTCATGGCTAATGTGGGAGTGGGAGTGGAGGGGGCCATGACCGAGGCTGAAGGATGTGGCAGGTGGCTCAGAAAAAAGCATAATAAATAAATATTTTACGACACCTGGATGCCGGATTGGAAAATAAGCAATATTTGATGTAGAATCCTGCATTGAACTGCCCCTCCCACAAAATCAGTTCTAATTTTTATTATTGTTGCCAACCTCTGGGTGCCCAATCCCTGTGTCAGCATTTATCCCACCCACCCCACTCCACTACTGTGGCACACTGGGGAGCCCACCCCCCATGTGCTGAAATCATTAAATTCTTGTTTGTGACACCAGGATGCCTACCCCCAGTGTTGGATGCCCCCCCAAACCCCATTCTGTTTTCACTGACATCGAGGTGCCCAATCCCCATGTCAGCATTATGGAACTCCCTGCCCCCAGTCACTGTGGAACACTAGAGATCCCACTCCCAGTGTTCTAATAAACAAATTTGAAGCTGTAAAAAAAGAAAACTGTCCCCAATGTTTTTCTCTGAAAAAAGGGTCCCTCATCATCTCCCAGTCCACCCTCCCCAATACCCACCCTCCCTCTGCACAGCCACCTCCCCACAATCCTCCCCGTACCCCTTACCTACCTCCAGAGGTCAGTGGCTGCAATCTTCTCTGCACCAAGACACGTCAGCACTTTTCAAAGTCGAACTGCAAACTGATGAATCAAGGTAAGTTCCATATAATGGATGTCAATGGGGTTTTCAACTTATGTTGATATCTCAGTCATTTTTAGGAATTCTGACCCCATATTTTCACCATGGGGTTCTTGGGATCCTGCTTCATGAACACTGGTACTGTCATTTTGTTACTCAGTCCCAAAAGGTGATATCACGGTCACTGTGTGGAATCACCTTTCAGGACTGATTAATGAAATGACAGTGCCAGTGTTCATGCAGGAAAGTCCCAAAAGCCCATGTTGAAGATTTGATGCAAAAAAACACAAAATGATTGCATTATGAGTGTGGGTTGCACAGTTTCTATGCACGCTTGTGACTTCACCAATTGTTTATACTTCCCTCTAGATTTTCAAAATTGCCATTTTTTCACTCCTCCTCCTTATGAATGGTACAGCTGTCATTTTTCACATCCTGCCCAAAATGTATTTTCGCACCTGTGGCACAGAATGGCATGTTCGCTGTGCAAAATCAACTTTTGTGATGTACTAATTAAATCACAGTGCCACTGTTCACCAGGTGGTGTCCCAAAAAGGACATGTAGAAAATCTGGTGCAAAAATACCCCAAAACGCCCAGTTATGTGCAGTCGTTGTAATTTTGTGACACACGCATGTAACTTTGGCAATTTATTATATTTTCACTCCAAATATTTAACATTGCCAGTTTTTCACACCATACTATGAAGAGTACAGCTGTCATTTTTCACATTGTGACCAAAATGTGTTTATATGGTAGTGGCACGGAATGACTGAGTTGCTGCTTGAAATCACCTTTCAGGATGAGTAATGAAATGGCAGTGTCAGTGTTCATGAGGTGGGCTTCCAAAATGGCCAAGTTGAAAATTTGGTGCAAAAATACCTAAAAATGCCCAAGTTATTTGTGGTCATTAGAATTTTTCTATGCACTAGCGTAACTTTGGTAATTTGTCATATTTTCATTCCAAATTTCAACATTGCCATTTCTTCACACCACCTTATGAACAGTGCAGCTGTCATTTTTCAAATCCTGCCAAAAATGTTTTTCCACACCTGTGGTACAGAAAGGCATTACAGTTGTGCAGAATTACATTTTGATGGGGATAATTTCTGTTCTGGGTACTTGCGGAGAGGTGATAAGAAGCTTATGTTGAAAACTTGCAGTGAAAATTATTTAAGGTGGCACAGTTATGACTATTTGTTGCAATTTCACTATACCTACTCGTAACAATGTGTGAAAGTGCAGGGGCTGGAGACCCCTGTGTTTCCAAAGTTAGATACATACTGTATATGCATCTGTGGAGGGATGGAAGTACGGGATCTGAAGGACCCTACACTCCCACAGTAAAATAAAGATACTATTATACTATCTCAAAAGGTAAGGAAATAAATTGCAAAAAAAGCTTTGATAATGGATCATTTAGGGTTGAAGTGACAAAAGTAGGGAAATGAGACATTCCATCATGAAGTTCAGAATTTTCCCATAGGATAACATTGCAGTGCCCACAGTGACTTTCGGTGCCTGTATATCGCAAATTATGTGAGATATGGATTTTCTCTACCCAGTGGACTAAGCACGCATGGAGGTTTCAAAGCCATGATTACAACTGCAGTGGAATTTTTTTCATAGGTTGTAATATTTGAAAATTAGTGTTACAAGGGTTCCTTTTCAGCCCTATAGCGCTACTGTATGGCTACATTGTTATGTGTAAGTGTGAACGCCACTCATGAGATTACCTGAGGTCAAACTGCTCTTGTGCAGATAAATCATTTATTACACTTGCTTCCATTGCATATCCCTTGTTTATGCAATATGGGTGGAAATAAAGAGAATGTGATAAATCCATTTATCTGAGTAACTGTGTACATAAATTTAATTTATGTGTACAGTGCTTATGTCATCAGCCATTTATCCACACAGTGCTTATGTCATTTAGAATGTTCAGACTCGGTAACAGTATTAACCATATTCAAATGCGAATAACTTTAAAACGAAAAATGATGGAAATATCTGCAAAATGAGTGGTGTTTTATTTATTGATACCTTTTAATTTTTTGGTAATTAGCAAAAATACAGCAGAAAATTCATATTTATTTTCATTGTGTCCACAAACAAATGTAAATAACTTCAAATGAAAAATAACAACATAGTACTGTGAGCACAAAGTTTATTCAGCACAGAAATATCTACAAAATGAGTGGTGTTTCATTTATAGATACTTTTTAGTTTTTCACAATTAGCGAAAAACAGCAGAAAATTTAATTTTTGTGCACTTTTTCATCAAACAAATGCAAATAACTTAAAAACAGAAAAGGATAGTATGGTACTTTGAGCACAAAAGTTGTTCAGCATAAAAATATCTACACACTGACAGGTGTTTCATTTCTAGATTCCTTTTAGATTTTCTGTAATCAGCAAAAAATGGCAGAAAATTCAATTTTTATTCACTTTTTTGACTAACAAATGCCCACTACAAAAGCAAAAACAAAAGAATTGCATAAATGGAATGTGCACTCGAAAGTTTGAATAATACATGATTTATCTACACTCGAGCAGTTTGACTTCGGACACCTCACTCATGGCTTATGCCACTCGTGAGGTTACCTGAGGTCAAACTGTTCTTGTGCAGATAAATCATTTATTACACTTGCTTCCATTGCATATCCCTTCTATACTGTGTGTATATATATATATATATATATATATATATATATATATATATATATATATATAATTAGAGGCAAAAACTTCATTTAATGCATCAGTTAGGTTTGTTCCACAGCAACAAAAGCGAGAATTCGGTGTTAGGGTTGAAAGCACCCTTGGTACCCAGCCCACCCTAACCGGCATTGGGTGTGTATTGGGGTTATTGGCTTAACTCTCAACCCATCACATGTGTAAAGAAGTAGAGGTGTAGAGAATGGGGTGAGAGTTGGGACCAATGACCCCAATGTTCACCCGATGCGGTTGGGGTGGCTGGTGGATTCCAAGGGGGCTCAACCCTAACACCGAATTTCCTCACTTTTGTCACTGTGGAACAACCCTAACTGATGCATTAAACACAGTTTTTTGCCTCTAATTTCCTTTCATTTTGAGAATGACAATGAGAAATAGTGAATGTAATGTGGTGGCTGGATGTCTTGTCACATAGTAACACGGTGCCCGCTAACGCAAATGGTAATGCGCATGGTGACACAAAGTGAAACAGAAAGAGAAACAGTACTGTAGACACAAATGGTAAAAATAATGCAAACGCAAGTGCAAATGAAAACACAAAGGGTAATGTACATGGTGGCGTAGACAGGAATGGTAAGTGAAACAGGTACGGAACCGCAAGTGGAAACGGTAACGGTAACAGTATTGTAAGCACACAGGCTGGTTTTCCCCAAAAGCTGCATAGCGAAAGGCAGTGAGTACAAAGAATGATTGCATAATAATGGGTCTCGGAGCAGAAAATGAGTTGGAATACTAAATTGTTTATATCTCAGGAACCGTACGACATAGAAAAAAAAATTAAAAAGTCATATTATTTATGACTTTCCTGGCTACTTTTGTGCTTAGCCCCCAAATGGGGGCTAAGCACTTTTCTGACGAAAAGTCCATATCTTGCACCATTTCCGAGATAAGGGCCCTGAAAGGCATGGCGAACGCTGCAATGTTATTCTATTGGAAAAAAAGAGACGTTTGGAGTGCCATAACTTTGCTGCCCTCTAATATTTTTTCACCAAACAACCAAATGGCACATCTGTGGGATGTTCGATTTCTTCTCTCCAAATTTCAGTGTAAAAGACCAAACCATTATTTTGCAGCAGGGTGGCAAAGAATTCCTGTCATGCAGCGGACGGCACAATGTTAGTCTATGGGAAAAAGTGTCAACTTCTGAGTACTGTAACTTTTCATCCATGCAATATTTTGTCACCAAACCATGAAAAGTCACATCTATGAGATGTGGGCTGCCATCCCTACAAATTTCAGCCCAAAAGACCAAACCGTTCATTTGCAGCAGGATGGCAAAGAACTGCTGTCATTTTGCCCATAATCTGGAAAAGTAGTGTCGTAATTTGCAACAGCTTTCACAAGCATTTGTGACACTTTCATGAGTGTAACACTACTTTGCAACACTACTTTCTCCAGAAATTAAAAAAACATATTTCTATGGCATTTAACCTCAAAATAAAGACATGCCTAGCATCCTCAGGGTCTGACTAGGTAAACACATAAAGAATTGTGTTGCTAGAGGGTCCCAAATTTAAATGCCAAGCATTTTTCTGATCACTAACTGAAAACCAAATGGTGGATTTGCAACACTACCAGGGCCTTTTGAGACACTAAATAGTGCATTTGCGACACTGTCAAACTTTTTGTTAACTTCTCCCTTTGACTTATAATGGGAAATTGTTTTTTGAATAACATTTGAACCGTTTAATATTTTTTCACGAAATCTTCAAAAGGCACATGGGGGACCCCGCTCGCACGTTCCCTGGAGTGTTCAGACCAGTCGCATAAACCATGCAACCTGTAAATTTGAAAATTCCTCAAAGCTGTCATTTGCATCTTTCTTAGCAAACTTTGTCAGTACAATAAGGTCACCTTTCAGCTAATGTGGTGCCTTGAACATACTGCAGTAATACTCTGAATCCACCTATAGGCTGGGAGAGGAGTTGCTGGCAGTCACAAAGGAAGAAAGAGACTTTGGCATTATCATCACTGATGACCTGAAATCATCCAAACAGATCTCTAAAGCAGTAGGTAAGGCTAGGGGGATGTTAGGGTGTATTAGTACGGGTATCATAAGTTGTAAGAGGGAGGTAATAATCCCTCTTTACAAGACACTGGTTAGGCTCCATCTGGAATACAGCATGCAGTACTGGAGGCCACACCTTCACAAGGACATTAACCAAATTGAGGTAGTCCAGAGAAGGGCAACCAAAATGGTGCAGAGACTGCATCAGAAGACATATGAGGACAGATTAACGGAGCTTAATATGCATACCCTTGAGCAAAGGAAGGAGAGAGGTGATATGATCGAAACATTCAAACACCTTAAGGGCCTTAACAAGGTGAATATCTAACATGTTTAAATATAAGAAAAATAGCAGGACAAGAGGACACAGCATGAGACTAGAGGGAGGACGATTAGAGGGTAATGTGAGGAAGTTCTTTTTCACAGAAAGGGTGGTGGATGCATGGAATGGCCTACCTCAGGAGGTGGTGGCTATGAATACAGTGCAGGGCTTCAAACAGGCATGGGGTAGGCATAAGGGAGCAATACAGATGAGTATGAATAGATAGGCCATTGCCATAGAAAAGGCTGATGGCACATTTATAAGGTAGAAAAAGAAATGGGCAGACTGGATGGGCCTTGCCAGCGTGGCTCAGTTGGTAGCACATCCGTCTCTGGACCAGAAGGTTGTGGGTTCTCGTCCCGCACCGGGATTGGACTTGCACCTAAAAATCGCTGGCATCTGAGTACAGTATTGGGGGGTACTGTACTGCTGGGGTGTGCCGTCCTTCGGATGAGACGTTAAACCGAGGTCCCTTCTGCCCATCCTGGTGTTGTCCTGGTGGGTGTCCAGGTGGAAGTAAAAGAACCCAGGGCACTCTTCGCAAAGAGTAGGGAACATTCCCAGTGTCCTGGCCAACATCCCCCTTCCCATAAACTGGTTCATGCAATTATCCAGGCTGTGTGTGGGTGATGATGTGCGATATAGCCGCCACCACACATTCAGTCACTTCACTACCAGTCTAGCATTGCTTGTAAAGCACTTTGGATGTATGAAAACTGCTATATAAATGCTGATTCTTCTTCTTCTTCGTCTTCTTATCTGCCGTCAACTTCTATGTCTCTATCTTTCTAAGGAGAAAGTGCTGTTATGCAGTACGTTAATGTGGGAAACTATTCAGTGTTAGAGCTGAAGACTAGGATAGCTGCTACTGTACATAACACAGATTAGCATCAGCAAAATAAAAACATTTCAAATGTCAAAAATGTTAATAAAGATGCCCAAGTGCCAGTCATGCCTGGGCTATTGCTGGCTGAGACATACATACAGTATGACTATGAGAAGAAAGATTATGAGTAAGTAGAGGAGGAAGGTGAAGGGCTATGTGAAGATGCTCCACACTGGTGACAAGTTCAAGAGGTTGCAAGAAGCTTGTACAGTGGATGCATCAAGCATGAATGAGGCTTGCAGGGTTGAGGATTCCTTGACACTATCTGGCAGAGAGTTCCAGGCTGACAGAGCTGCTACAGCAAAGGCCTTCTGGCAAATACATTTGTTCAACCTGAGCACTTCATGTAGGTTTTTACATTGTGATCTGAGTGGGTAGGATTGGTCAAGCTTAGTTATTTGTTTATTTAAAAGTTACACCAGGAATGACATACTGAGCTAAGATTAGCTTGTTTCCAGATGCTTCCTGCGGGGAAAAAGGACGAGGATAAATAACAGTAGGTGTAATTACTATGCAAACTAGAAACAAAACATACAGTACAGAGAAATTAACATATAATTAAAGACTGTTTAATAAAGTACATTTACAGTTTTTTTGCAAAGCATTGACTATGTGTCCAAAAATAAGCTTTGACAATAGTCAATTCATAGCACAGGCCAAGAGGATGGAGGCAGTAGGGGTAAGGAAATGGAAGAGGAGAGGGTGAAAACAAGAGGGAGGGAGGGGAAATATTAAAGGGGGAAGCTGAGATAGACAGAGAGGTCCCTCAAGGGCAGGATGCGGCTGAATGCACACCCAGTCTATGTCATGGGTTGCAGGCTTGTGAAGGTAAAGAGAAGAGTAGGAGTGGAAGATGGTAAGGAGTGAAAGAAAGGCAGCTAGGAGGGAGTACTGTAGAGAGAGAGGCAGAGGCAGACCAGCGTCCCTCTGGGATGAAAACCCCACAAGGGCCAGACATGGTTGGATAAACATCCAGCCTGTGTCCTGGGTTCTAGACCTGCAAAGCTATAGAGAAGAGAAGATAGGGAAAGTGCATGTAGCAGGAGAGAAACAGGCAAAGGGGAGACAGTGAAGTGGAGTGTGGGCACCCTAATGGGCAGGTACAAGACAGAGCAGTGTGGGCTTGGAGTAGAAAGGAGAAAGAGAGTGTTTGGATGTTGCAGAGTGAATAGTTAAGGGGAGAGAGTTTCAGAGTATGAGGAAGTGGAAAGAGAATGCAGCCTGACCAGCTAGGGACTTACGAGAGGAAAGTGAGAGGGAATGAAAGCCAAAGTTATGTAGATAGTAGGAGGAGGGGGACAGAGGGGAAATTTGAGAGCTGAGGTAGGAGGTGAGTGAGGCATGCCAGAATTTTGAGAGGAAAGAGGCACGAGTCTGCGAGGGAAGGGAGGGAGAGGGCAGAGTACAGGAGCAGTGGTGAGTGCAGGGAGAGCAGTCAGGAACAAAGTGACAGAATAAGTGGAAAAGGGGGTCCATTCTGGACAGTATGGACTTTGGAGCAGCACCGTAGATAATATCGCCATAGACTTTGATAGGGAGGATCATTTTAGTTAATATATCTTGGTGGGCTGCAGTTTTTGTGCCTAAATAGAACGTTGAGCTTTGGGTGGAGTTTTTTGTGTATGGCATCTATGTGCTGTTAGAAGTCAAGGTGTTGGTTAAGCTAGGCACCTAGGTATTTAAATGAGGGCATTTATTCAATTGTGACCCCATCCAGGGTGTGGAAGGAGAGGAGAGATTTGAGTCTGGAAAGTCTCTGACAAGTTCTGATTGGCATGGAGACCATTTTGTTAGCATTAAGGGTTAGCTGATTTGACCTGAACCACTGCTGGACAGAGTCGAAATCAGTTTTAATCCAGGCTGTTAACTCAGCTTGGGAAGGCCCATAGGCAAACAGGACCATGTCATCTGCATGAATGTGGATCTCTACAGATGAGCAGGCAGAGGGAAGGTCATTGAAGAAAACTGAGAACAGAAGTGGACCAAGGACAGAGCCCTGGGGGACGCTGGTGTGAATGGGGATGAGGGACAGGGACTCACCAATTCTTACTGATTGAGTTCCTCCTACAAGGTAAGAGCTGAACCAACTAGTTGTGGCGTCTGAGAGACCTATTGCGTTTAGCTTACCAATGGAGAAGAGGGTGGGAGGCATTGTCAAAACTTTTGGCTAGGTTGACAAGGATGGTGGCAGTGAAGAGGCCATGATCCATACCTGTCAGGATACAGTCAGCTAGGTGGAGCAGAGAGGAGGAGGTGGTGGAGTGGTGCTTGAAGAAGTCAAACTGGAAAGGGGTGAAGAAGAGGAGGAGTCGAGGAAGGTAAAGAGTTAAGATAGTCATTAGGTTGTGCAGGTAGTCTGGGTAGGACCCTTATATGTATTTAGTAATCTGCATGAACCATTTATGCTTGTGCATTTTGTGAGGTGGAAGAGGCCTATGGCTGTTATAAGAAATGCTGTGGTAAGTCCTAGGAGACAGCATGGTGATTAAGCTGAGGTGGCTCTGAGGGTTCCAGTGGGAGGAACATCCCCTGGTCAGAGTAGAATAAACAGAGTTCAAAATAATGAATTTAGTTATGTGTACTATACCACTATCGCAGCTCAGGATGACATGGAATAATATATCCATTGCTACTATAGCTTTATTTAGAGAAGTACTGGGAGTCACCATGTACATTTCATTGTCATGTTCCAGTTATAGCTGCAGGGATTGCTTTAGGATTCATTTCTTGAATGAAAGGCTGAAAGGACTAGATAACTAACATATTCATTTTTGTTTTTTATTTGGAGGCTGTGCTTTTAACATTGTAAATGTGTATATAGTTTTGGAGCAGAGAGGTCATTTTGCTTAACATAAATACAGTCTGCTTGGAATAAATTAAGTATTATGAGGCAGCTCATAAAATATGACTCTAGTTATTATGTTTTTGTTTCACAGCTGCTTAATGTGTTTGAGCTACAGACTGGAGGCTTTACTAGTCCAGTGGATATGCCTCTTCATGGTTTTAACTTGTATTAGATCTTGTTCTAACCCTGTGATCCCCTAGAGTACACAGTATTGTTATAAAATGCATACAATTGATTTTTATGAAATATTATCAGGTGTATATGTCAGTAAGATTGAATCATATGTATTATATTTAAAAGTGGTTAAAAAAAGAATCCCACCATGTACTGACATGGGTTTAGCGGCTCAGGGATTTTCCCCCTAGAATTTTTTTGTACCTTCTTAAATTTATGTGTGTCTTATTGATGAGTCTGGTAGGTATTTAAGAATGAAATAATATCAAACACTGAAGTAATTAATTGTTTGGGTCTTTGTTGTAAAAAGCATGTTACATAAAATAGGTTATTTTGAAGACTGTGTTGAGCTGATATTATCCTTTCATAAGATAACACCTCTGATTTTACATGGATGCATACTATTTGTGGGGGAGTATGCTGTCACCCAACATTCCTCAAATCTTAACACAAGTTGGGTAATTCTTTCTTGCATTTTCATACGCCATGTCCTTGATTCGTATGTAAGGGGTTAGCAGAGTGGTAACTCTCCAACCACTGAGAAAGATGGGTGAGATACAGGCCCCACATCAGAGACATGGGTTCATAAACCATGTTAACAATCTTACTAGGGGTCTGCTACCATTCTGGATGGACAATCCTTAAGACAAAGGGATAAATCAAGGTCTTCTCTGCCCATTCCTAGGAGGAAGATAATGATACCATAACACATCTTTAAGACAAAGTGGATTACCCAGTGTCTGGGCCATCATACATTTCCACAATAAACAGGTTCTAATTGTACCAGACTGCCAGCACAGTGGTTGTACAACTGCTCACAATGCTGACAATTTGGGTTCAGGAGTACGCACATGCCACTGGAGGGCTGGCAGATGGAGGGGGATAAGTGTCCAAGGGACTGCTCTTCTCCTCTGGGCAGAAGGTTTACAGTGCTCAGTGCATGCCTGTCCCCTAGCGGTGAGTAGAGGGTGGGATCAGCAGAGCCTGTTCAGTTGGGGTAGAGGGGTGGGCAGATGATGTCTCCCTGGGGCACACAGGGCATTAGCACGGCATCAATGCACACTGCATTCCTACAGGGGAACCTTACCAACAAGGAAAAAAAAAACCTTGATGCCTCAGGACCTTCTGGCTCAGTGCCCACCCCAGACTTAACCACCACGGGGATGCCATGGGCACTACTGTTCTCCAGAATGGCCCCACCATGAAGGGGTAATCTTGCAGGGTTGACATCCCATGGTACAGTATATTCCTCTGTCAGGTGGGTGAGCAGATGGCATAGCAACTGAGGGGGAGCATAAGATATAAATAAAAAAAAAACAGGTTCTAATTAGGGTTACCATTGTAAAACATTCACAGATGGAATTCCCATGGAAGTTGTTTTCCAATGTTTATTTATTCCATGGATTTTTTTTTTTTAAATTCCTGTTCTCAGGTCTGCACATAATTCCATAATTTGGTGACATTCTATAGACTTTTTCCAGCAAATGTTTATGGAATTTTGCCAGTCGTTATGTTTGGCTGGAAAGCTGTGATGTTTCCCAACTTTGCAGGATGAGTCTTTAGATGTGGACCATG
This sequence comes from Neoceratodus forsteri, assembly GCA_016271365.2. NCBI lineage: Eukaryota > Metazoa > Chordata > Ceratodontiformes > Ceratodontidae > Neoceratodus > Neoceratodus forsteri. Next base: position 36,566,232 of record CM028129.1, read on the forward strand.
ATCAGTACCAGTCACTTGTTCTAAAGCAGTTACCATGTCTGTGTATGGGATGCTGTTCTGCATCATGACAGCCTGCTCCATTAGTCTGCATGCAGTCAATACTCTGACAGGAACCAATGTATTACTTTTTAAGGCCTTTGAGTAATGCATTGATGTATTAATTGTGCATTGTCAAGGATTGTGAACCTGAGTATAATATTACATTTTCAGTCAAATGTTGCCTACCTTAGCACAGGTATGTACAGTTAAAGACAAAAGGTACCTCACAACATCTTGTTACTGCCGTTACTGCCTACCTTCATATTCTCTGGAAAAATGTTCCTCTCCTTATTCATCTCTTGTCCTCTTTCTCTCTACTCTCGTGACCTGCTCCTGTTGGCATGTCTCCCACAACAATGGTCTTGCAGCTAGAAACATACACACTCACACCGCTACACACATACACTTACACACATAAATACAAACCAGTTATGGTTTATTTCTACTTAATCCTGGGCTGTCTTGCCCTCTTGTCCTATAATTAAATTTTTAATGACTTATCACCTTTGTTATTGTTTTGTAAATTGCAACCCAGCTAATGTATTAGTCAATCAATCAATAAATCAATCATCTTTATTTTATCAGGTGGAACACTGTTGAGGTGAGCTCATTTACAAAGTGGGCCTGGACAAAAGTACAATGATGATTAATGTTATCTACGGCATGGCCGACCCCACTGCCCTGCATAGAATCATGATCTCCCAAAGTAAAGCCTGCTGGTTAGTCACTGGATGCAACCATTGGACACACACCTGTGAGCTCTATAGATGCACAAACTGGCTTAGCTTTGATGGCAGACTCAGATACCATACCTGTCTCCTTGCTAGGAAGCTCTCCCTTAGCACCTCCCCCCAGGTCTCCACTAACTTGTTCAGCCCTCCACTCAGCCATGGTCTACACAGAGCTCCTTGCTAGCCCCCCCCCCCGTGACCCACTGCAGGACCTCTCTGGGCCAATGCTCCTTTTACTACAGGGCTCCCCTCTGGTTGAATGAAATGCCATTGGCCATCACACTAGAACAGCACCTAGGCCCATTTAAAACCCTTTTCCATGCTGAAATCCTCTCTCACTTCAACTATGACTGTGCTTAGTCCTTCTACCCCTTGCCTGTGACTATAACCTTTTGATTTCTGTATATTGTTATTGCACATGCTGGACTTATAATGATTTGACACGGGTTGGTCCATTCCACCCTTAACTATAGCTTGTCTTCACTATATGCTTCTTTTTGCATATACTGTTTCTAAACTTGCAGTGTATGTGTTCTGGTGTGTTCTGTATATATTTATTATTGTATATCTTGTCATGTCTTATAATTTATGTATATCTGATGTGGAGCCTTTGAAAAAGGAGTCATTGACTCAAAGGTTGCAATTCTGATTCCTTCAATAAATAAATAAATAAAAGACATAACAAAACATAGTTATACAGTGTCAAGGAAAAAACAAAAATTGAAATAAAAAGCAAAAAATATGCACTCGTGCATGGAGGAATAATACAAAAAAGGGGGCTGAGAGAAATATACAATATACAGAGTATACAGTATATACATATAGATATATATAGATGGTCTGGTTCAGTTTGTCTCTCCTGGTCAACACAAGGAAGGAAGGAAAGAGAGAGATGTTAATATTGGAAATAAATATCAGACATTAATACTGGAAATAAATAAGTAAATATTGGACATTAATACAAAAAATAATTAAATATTGTACATGAACACTGGAAATAAATAAATGTTGGGTATTAATACTGTAAAAGTAGGAAAATGTGAGGAACTGACCTTCATCGTGAGAAGTTAAAAAAACAGCACTTATGATCTGATCAGAGCTGAAATGGCTGTAGAAAGCTTTTGGGGGTGCTTCTATCAATTATTTCTAATGAATTTGCACAATGCAGATCTGCTGAGAGGCAGTTTCAATGTGGTCTTCCTTTTACACATTTTTAAAATGTGTTTTCCTAGAATGTGCCAGCTGATTGCTATATATTTAGCCTAGATAGTTTACAGAAGAAATGGCAGCTCATTTTCAGTGGGGCTTTACATCTACACAATATTATGCTGCATTGTGCAAAATCAGAACACACTGACAACAATATTTTACATCTGGACTAGGCTACCCTGAATAAATACATTATAAAAATGATAAAACCATGATGCCACTGGAAACAAGATATTGCATCTAATCTGGGATATCCTGAGTAAATACAGTGCAAAAATGTGTAAATGAAGATCCATATGACAATGAGATATAGCATCTCCCCAGCATTATCCAGTATACAAAATATAGAATAAGAAATATTTAAATAAAATTTACTATAAACTGAACTTCACTGTGTTCACTGATATAAACAAACAGTTTCTTTATTGTTTTATAACATATTAGGGTGCAGTATTTATTCTGAATGTTGTGGCCATGAGGATGGTGTGTACAGTGTGTGTGTGTGTGTGTGTGTGTGTGTGTGTGTTTGCTGTAGCTCAATATATTTTTCCCAAAAAAGCATAGTAAAAAATGCCTAATGATTGCTATATATTTTGCCTGGATAGTTCACAGAAGACCTGGAAGATGTCTGAGACAGTTCTTATCAGATAGAGTCTTAAGAGTTTAAAAAAAAACTGTAAATCATTGTAGATTTACTGGGAAAGAGTGACATTTATGAGGTGTGAATCTTTCTTGAAAGAAAATACCAGCCCAACATAAGCCAGTAGCAACAAAAATTTTAAATGCTAAGTATTTAAATGTGGAAGTTGTTGCATTTCAAAAGGGATAAATAAATCTCCAGTTTAATAGGCAACCAGTATTTAACAAGCTGTTCAGTTTCCTAATGCCCATCTGATAAGCAGCTTGGAGTTATGTCTCCAACATTCTAAACAGAAAGAAGGGAGTATTCTATTTCAACTGGCATAATGATTTGTAGATGCGGAAGGATACATTGAAAACTCCAAAATATGTGTTCCACAGTACTCCATTTTCCAGCCACAGACAGCAAGATGACTGTAGGTTCTGCCCACAGCCATAAAAAGGAGGTCAAATGTTTTGCTGAAGGACACAAATAGTGGTGGGATTGTGGTGGAATTTGAATCTTCACACACCTACTTCCCAGACCCATTCATGAACCACTAAATCATAGTGTCCTCCTGTATACCCTGTGATCCAGAAATACAACCACAGTCCCATACAAAAAAAAAAATAGTCTTTAAAACATTGTGTAAAAATGCTACCTCCCTTATTATTATATTTAGTTTTTTATCTTCAGTTAACAGAATGGATGTTTGTGAAAGTGGAAAGGTCTGCCTTGAATTAATCAATATTATTCCTGGCACTGATATCTCTGTTGCTTCATCTTATGTTACTTGTCTCAGTGTCTGATGTCACTCAGGATTTCTCAGGAATGAATTGTAGGTGATAGCTGCAGGTACATTCGATGTGTTTTATGACAGTGTTTATACTAATTGGTCAAAGGGGACTAGGTCACAGGAGGCTGTCATCAAAAGGAATATTGGTATGGAAGGGAGCCAGGAGGTTGCTGCTAGGGACTGCATCAGCTGCAGGGTTTTGACAACTGAAGCAATGGAATGTGCATTTTACTTCTACTTTTCTGCAATGTAAAAGAATACATCAGTAAGTCCTCTTTATGGAATACTTGCTGAAGGTGTGAATGGTTCAGTACTGGGCCCAATCCTTACTTTCTGCTTTTGATAAGATGCCCATTTGAAATTGTAAACAAATCTGAAATCAGCCAGCGGGAGGCCATATTGATCTTTGTCTGCAAGAGCAAAGAGACTGTGAGAGGTTGCTGAATGACCTGAAGCCTGACTAGAATCACTAGAGCTGAAACAAATGCATCAAACAAGGACCAAACCCCTCAAACTACAGGAGAAGGAGTCCTGTCAAGCACAAAAGCAACAGGATTGAGCAATTCTTCTAGTGGTACTAGCCAGCCAAGCAAGTCAACCATGGTCCATTTTGAACTGTGATACTGTAACCAATGCTACATACAGTACAGTACAGGCACATAGTAAATGCTAGGTGAAAAAAGACCAGCTGTTTATTGTGTTCATCTCCTGCCTTCCATCCACCTGTAGTATTCAGTTAAGGAATAAGGCATGTCAGGGTGTGTGTTATGGTGGAATAGCAACCTCCCTCAGGTGGTCTGAAGCACAAGGTGAAGCTGAGTGCTTCCACCACCAGAGAAGAGCCATTAGGCCATGATAATGTACCTGCTAGAGTGCCTCCTTGCGATTATGAAATGGGTCATTTTTAGTAAATTGGATTTAATTTTTAACACTTTGTTCAGCTGTTTCAGCTGGCCTGATGGGCTGGCATAAAGGTCTGGCTGAAAGTACCTCTTGGCCAATCAAGAGCCAAAATGCATTCTACCCAATTCACAATATGACATGAAAATCCAGTAGCTATTACCTTTTTTAAATGCTGCTTTTGTCGCTCCATGATTCACCAGTAGGTGCCAGCCTACAGTGGTGTGCACAGTGAATGCCAACATCTTGGGACTATCCCCCATATTGCTGCAGTCATACTGTGCTGCCAGGCAGCAGATATGCAGCAGAACACTGTGTCTGCCCTCCCAGAGGTAGTAAAGCTGTTCCAGAGTCACTCTATCCTTCTTCTCTGGGCCAGCCCCTCAGCGCCTTGAGTCCAGTCCCAAACCCAGGTGGCTGGCATAGCAAGCAGTAGCTGTGCCACTGCTCTATGGGGCCAGTCCTATCTATAGCCATTGTTTATAGGTGTATTGCCCAGACATATGGATATTAGCACTATGGAGAAAAGAACACCAGCAGTGGAAACCTTTGGAACCTGTGGCCAAATGATACTCTGTTTCCTCCTGATCATGCTAATTCTGCTAGAAAATATGGTCCACAGGACTATTCCTTCCCCCATGAATTAGCTGCTATACCAGTCAATGCTATTTTCAACAAGGAACTGAGACAACCCGAGTCCAGCAGGAAGCAGGAGGAAGGCAACAAAGAACTTCTTTATCATAGGGTACTCTGTGCTTTCTGGTTGAAGGTGGTTGGCGGAGTGGGAAAGGGGAGAGAAGAGGTAGATACCTTCTAGGTAATTATTCAGGTATATTAGATAGAAAAGGTAGACAAGAGAGGGAATTGTAAGACTGGTGGAGGTAAGAGGGTAGTGGTGGGTGATGAGCTGAAGACAGCCATTTTGAATGACTACTTTTGCTCATTATTCTCAGTGAACAACAACATGCCTCTGACAGAAAGTGGCATAAGGACAGCAGCTAGGTGAGTTCTGGAACTAGTACTGATGGAGATAACTGTAGAATGAGTTAGAAAGGGCTTGCAACCTTGACAGTAGATAAGGCACCAGAACAGGTTGGATGTATCCATGAGTGCTCAGAGAACTGATATCAAAGCTGTCTGAGCCCCTAGCAGGGCTATTCAATTGCTTATTGCAGTCAGGGGTGGTTCTGAGAGAATGTTGGATAGCAGATGTGGTTCTGCTCCACAGTGGATGGAATAGGGAGATCCTGAGAAACTACAGGCCTATCAGTCTTTTTTTTTATACTTGTATTTTATTCATAGAAAAAAAAGTAATTATTGAATACAATTCATTTTATACAATGTCATCTTGGAAATTAAACAGATGTAAATCATTTACACATCTGCTGAAATATTCAAAGTGGTTGCACCTGCCGCAACTGAGTTGCATCAGCGCAACCTCAGTAATGTGCCCTGCAGCAATGTTCAAAAGGGGGAACTGCACAGCACAATTCCCGATGCACTGGGGCACAAAGATAATGTATGCGGCGCATCTCCAGGGGGCATGCCCATGCATATGTGGCACATCCCGATATTCAGCTGAGATGTGCAGCGCATCTGCTGGCACATCCCGGAGATGTGCCGCACACCTAGGCACAAAGTTGAGCATGGTAAAAATATGCTCAAGTGGAAGCCACCCACAGGCAAGCTGCCATAATGCAAGGCACATCACAGCAGCCACCAGCTGTGGATGACTCCCCCCGGCCCCCAGAACACTGTACACAAGCACCCACAATACTCCTTGGTAGTCCAGAGGTACCCCCTTCCTGCCCATAACCCCGATTGCCCATTTTGAATTAAATAATCTGCCCTGGTAGCCTAGCGGTAACCGTCGCTCTGCCCGTAACCCCAATCACCCAAAGCAAATGTACTTTACTTCCCTGATAGTCTAGTGGTAACCCCCCTCCCTGCCTGTAACCCTGATTGCCAAGTATTAGTCCAATTTCATTCCCTGGTAGTCTAGTGGTCCCCACCCCCCATCCACACAAGACACCCAGCCCACCCAGCTCTCCCCTGGCCATCGGCTGACAGTAAATAAACTCGCTTACCTCCAGGCTGCCCACCAAATGATAAGCATTATATCTGCTGCAAGTTCATTGGTTCACAGTGGACCAATGAGTGCTAGTATGTCAGAATAGTCATCCACAACTTTGTGAATGAAGTCATTTTTTCACAAAGTTGTGCATGACTATTATAGTATGCACTGCAAGCCCATTGGTCCACAGTGTGGACCAATGAGCTTGCAGCAGATACTGTAAGCTGTCATTCAGCAGGCAGCTGCAGAGCTTTGCAGGTGAGTTTACTGTCCGCTGATGACTGGGGGGAGCTGGGTGGGCTGGAGGTTCTGTGTGGGTGATGGGGCAGGGGGACCACTAGGCTACCAGAGAATGCAATTGGATGAATACTCAGTGATCGGGGTTACAGGATGGGAGGGGGTACCACTAGACTACCAGGGACATAAAGTACATTTCATTCGAGTGATCAGGTTACGGTCAGGACAGGGTGGGCAGGGAGGGGGTACCACACCACTACTAGGGCAGTTTATTGTCTTCAAAACAGGCAATCAGGGTTACGTGCGGGGGGGTACCACTAGACTGCCAGGGACTGTATTTAGCCATATTTAAGCATTCCAATTGTTTAACCAGGAGACACACACTAAGCTGAAAGCTTGCTTACAGGTGCTACCTGGAAGCACAGAGAAGTTAAGTGACTTGTTCAGGGTCACACAGTATGCAAGTGGGGGCTGTGGGATTCAAACCCAGGTCTCCAGATTTGAAGCTCTGAGCCTTAAACCACTATGCTATACTGCCCCCCACTATTTACTGCCCTGTGCTATCTATTTACAGTGATTGTTGGTACGGAATAGGGAGGGGGTACTACTGCGGTCCCTGGTACATGGACCGCATGCTGTGCAGTGCACCAGGAGCATTTCACTGGCCAGCCCTGCACAGCTCATGCAAATGGAGCCATAATGACATGCAAATGGCCCCATTTGCACCTTGCATGCATTATGGCTCCATTTGCATATTTGGGTCTGAATATCAGGAATTTGCACATGGCGTATCTCTGATGCACTGGTGCAATTACCATTCCTGGTATTCAGACCTGTCTGGGGGATGCGCTGGTGCATTGTATTTGCACCGTGTGCAATATTTGCTATATTAAGAATAGATGTGCCATGGCACATCTCTTTTGAATATATCCCTATGTTGTTCCAGCACAACTCAGTTGCGCTGTGCAACCACCTGAGCCATTGCCAGGTGCAATTCTGAATATCGGGCCCATTAAGTACAAAAAATTTTTTTTTTAATTTTAGGAGAGTTTAATGTTAAACTTTTAAAAAGAAATTATTAAGAAAATACCATAATTTGTGGTTCTAGGTGTTAGCAACTTTTCATCCTTTCGTACCTCCTAGTCAAATCCAGGAAAGTAAAAGGAACTAGAAGAAGATAATATACAGTATATATTAATAGTCCGTATTCCACAGTCCTTATCCTTAATATTTAACAGTTTAGATATCAGAAATAAGAAAATGATAAAGAGTTAATTTCATTGGGACATACTGGGTACTATCAGCTTCATCCTCTTCCTGATCTGAGCCTATATCTGTCAGAATGGCTACATTTCTACCATAAAGTCCCGACCTGCATCCACATAAAAAAAAAAAAAAATGTTCATCACCTTGAAAGATGACTTCTAATTTTGCTGGTGATTATAGTATAGCAGTAACTCCTACATGAGTAAACTCTGATCTGATAGACAGGAATCTCTTTCTGCAGCACTGGATTGTCAGGCAAAAATTGGGGTCCAGGTGTAACTTTTGACCCTCATGTGTGAAACCCTTCCTCTGTCTGGCAAGTTGCAGGGTTTGGTTGTGAAAAGTCACAGACTGAAAGGTACAGACAACATATCTATCTCCTGCATTGCCTGTTTTGGAAGATCTTGACTGCAGTCTGAAAACAGATTCTAAAATCAGAAGGGGCTCCATTGAAAACACTTTAGTGATTGAACCCTCAGGGTGACAAGAATAGCGGATTGGGGACAAACACTAGATCTTCTGCTTTGACATCAGAAAGGCGATTGACTCGATGCCACACAGAAGGCTGTTGAAGCAGTTAAAGGACCAAAATGCAGTGAAGGTGCTGGTTAAATGGGTGAAAGTTTATTAGGGGGGTACACAGGAGAGTAGGATGATTGATTAAAGGAGTCAAACTGGAGGTGAAGAAGATCACAAGTGTGGTGCAACAAGAGTCATTCCTGGGACCTGTCCTTTCCAATATGTTCATCAGTGACATGGGAGAAGATATACAGGGCAAGATTCGCCTGTTTGAAGATAACACTAAGCTGCATGTCAGGGTAGAAACAGATGAATGGGTGAAGGAGCTGCTGAGGAATCTACAAAGTTTAGCAAGATGGTCCATGGTTTGTCAGTTGAAATTTAAAGCCTAACAGTACAAGGCGATTCACATAGGAATCCAGAAACAGAATATCGGATGGGAGGGGTAACCTTGGCTACTACTTAAGAATATAGGGACCGGGGGAGTCATTATAAACAAGCCATAGAAAGAGAATTTGTCTGCAGAATAGGACTGCTTCACCCACACAATCTGCCTAAATGTTCTCTGCCTAATCTGTCTCTGCAGACCCAGACTGGTCTCCAGCATCTATCCCTCTCCCTCTTCCCTGCCTGTTTACTAATATGCATCTATGTCTATCCCATGCATGTCGGAAGCTCCTTACTGATTTTGCCTCCACCACTTCCACTGACGGTCTGTTCCAGGCATCCCACACTCTTTCAGTGAAGCATTACTTCCTCACATCCCTCTTAAACCCACCCCACCTCAGCATCATTGCATGTCCTCTGTTTCTGTGTTTTCTGTTTCTGTGTTAAGCCACAGTGTGCAGTGATCACCGCCACCTATGGGACTGCCCACTGTGATGTCTCCAGTACTGTCCCTGTTTGTAAACACCAAGTTCAACACACATGGGTTCTCTGTGATTTCATGGAAAGCTCAGGGAATTGAAGGCTAGGGTTTGGAGGTTCGAGCACTGTTGGAAGAGATTCAGGGCCCAGCAGGACAATCTGGCTTTGCAGATTCATCACAGTGAATATTATGACAAGGTCAATCACCTGTAAGAATGCAGCATTCCTGTCCAGAAAGACTGCAGCTGGGAGGAATTAATGAGCTGGGCTCCTCCATACTACAGGCAGGTTATTAAACCTGTCCTGTCTTCAGCGGGTCACAGCAGGTTCATCCACAAAGTGCATGGAGTTTGCACATTTCATCTCAGACAAAGCAGCTCCTATTTGGGCTAGAATGTCTATAAGTGAGCTTTTGTAACCCAGTGGGATCAAACCTGAACCTCTAAAACATCTGTAGCTATCTTGAGTTCTGCTATGCAAAAATGAAATTCCAGTGACAGAACTGCTGGGAAAGGGTTCCATATGATAACAGCGACAGCAGAAACGGTATCGCCATTAGGGAAAGTGTACATCACCAAAAAGCAATTTCAGTGATGTACACTCTCGGCGTACAGCAAAAGGGTGCTGAGGACTTGTTTGTTTCTTTTTATGCAGGGGGCTTTGCCCCCCGCCACCCGCACCACCCTACTAAAAGATTCTCAACTCTGGGGGGGGGGGGTGCAAAAGTGGAATAAAAAAAAATGGCCTGGAGCAACAAAAAGAATGCACCCAGAACCAAACCTGGGACCCTCACAACCCTACCCTACCACCCACTCACCACACCACAGGGCCAGCTCGGCAGCCCACCTCCACACTACACTTCACAAACCTTCCCTCCCCTTCTGCCTGTCGCATGGCGTGCTTGCTCCCTTCCCCACACGTGTACATATAGCGACATCCTGTCGCTATATTCACAGATCCCCTCATCTGGTCACCATCCCTGCCCGGTAGCCCTGTGGACAAGCGCCGTGATTGAGTCACCCTTTTTTGAAAGCACTCAATCATGGTCGATAATGTCACAGACTACCCGGGGAAAGCTAGAATTATGCTTCTGTAAAATTTTGGAATGCACTTTGGCAACTTTCGTGGAAATTCTGTCTTAGGATGGTGGAATAAATGTTTGAATTGTGGATTAATGTACTAAACTGTAGAAATTCCACAGAACTGATCAGTGTCAGTGATCAGTTCTGCAGAACTTCTTTCTGTGGATTAATAATACATTAATCCACAATTCATGCATTTAATCCACAGTTCATTGAGTCACTGAACTACAAAATAAATGTATGAATTATGGACTAATGTATTAAACTGCAGAAATAAATTCTGCAGAATTGATCACTGAACTACAGAATGATTGTCTGTATGCAGACTGATCTATTAAACTGCAGAACTGAATTCCACAGAACTATCATTCCGCAGTTCATGAGTATCATTCCTCAATTCAGCCAGAAAACCTTGCAGAACAGGACAAAAATTTGCCAAACACATTCAGAAGATTTGGATTTCGCCAAAGTCTGAAATTCGGAACATTTTGTGAAATTTCATGAAATCTCAGTGAATTCTGAATTCAGTTTTCACCCAGCTCTAGTCTTGGGGGAGTTTAGATTGTCACAATGGAAGAGGTATTTCAGAATATATCAGATGCTGTGACAGAACTAATTGCAGGCCAAACATGACAACCAGTGAGCTGTGTATTGTTACTGGGTTCAATGTTTGCAGAGATTTTTAGGTACACCTTATTGAAAGGGAGCTTTTCCTATCACTGAAAAATGCACTGGTTCAACCCCTTGTGAAAAAAACATCCCTGGATCTAGACACCCTGGAAAAGTATTGTCCCATCTCTAACCTACTTTTTTTTTTTTTCTTAATCTTTTTCTGCCCCTTACTGGATGGCCCCATCTGCCAGTCACCCCAGACCCATCACCCTAATTTCCACCATGACTTAACTGCCAGACAGTCTTCCCCCAATGCATGCCCCCATGTGGGGTTGACCAGTTCTCTAACCCTTATTGGAGAAGGATCCACTTCCTGGCCTGGTGAGCCCAGCTGTTTGGATGCAGGGCCTGCATGTGTCCAACACTATTCAGCCACTGGTAGCCTTTTTCCTTCCTGTGCTTCTCCCTGAGAGGTGTGATGTGTAATGGTGCCATGACGTATGCTGCACACTCCTGAGCACTGCACATTGGCATCTACTACATTTCCCATGCCTTCCAGGCAGTCCAGGGATCTTTACTCCTAGCTTCTGCTAGAGGCCAGGTAATTGTCAGGCTTTGCAAATCCTATCCCCAGAGGAACAGAGTGGTCCTTCTGATGCTCGATTCACCTCCCCCTGGTTGGCCCACCGATGCCCCAAGTTTGCTTCCAAACCAAGGTTATTGGTACCCTACCCTTTTAAGGTGAGGTTGTTCAGACGGTTGTGGCACTGCAGCTTCAGGCATACCTGGCAGCCAATCACATCTATGATCCCCTCAAGTCTGGATTCAGATTTAGGCATAGCACTGAGATAACATTGGTGAGGGTGCATAATGATCTTCTCAGGGTGAAGGGTTAATTCTCATTCTCCTTGACCTTTCCTCAGCATTTGAAACTGTAGACCATATCTTATAGGTGGACCATATGAGGGAGTATGGAGGACTCACCAGTACAGTCATAAGCTGGCTCTAGTTCTGCCTCAGGGATAGCATACAGAGCGTGGTGATGGGTACTTTCTAATTGCCCCCAATGCCCCTGTCCTCTCGCCACTGTTGTTTTTGGTGTACATGCTGCCCCTGGGAAAGATTGTCAGATGTTAAAGTATGGGTTTTCATTGTTATTCTGATGATGCCCAGCTGTATCTATCATTTGCACCCGGGATGCCAGAAGCTATTTAGGTGTTTAATTTGTGCCTGACTGAAATTCAGAACTGGATAGCACCAGGATGGCTGAGACTTAACCTAGACATGACTGAGATACTGGTGATTAAGCTGAGCTGTACATGTGTGTGGAGGTAGTCGCTGATGTGACATGGCTTTGACACAGAGCCCCTAGGCTGTTGGCCTCTGCTAAGGAGAAGAGTCTGGGCGTCATTCTGTATGAGAGGCTGACATTTGAGGTACAGGTGTCAGCTGTTGTCCAGAGTAGCTTTTACCATCTTACGAGCATCAGCCAAATTAAGTCCCTTGTCACCCCTGTGGAACTGCTGGCACTACTAGATGTGTTTGTGACATCCAGGTTGGATTACTGCAACACAATCTACCTCAGCGTCCATGGAGGTGCCTTACAATTCTTGAAGCTGATGCAGAATGCCCCATTCAGGTTATGGACTGATCTTCTGAGGTCATGTCATATAACCTCAGTCACTGGCTGCTGATAAACTGGTATGTTATCTTCAGGGTTGGCTTGCTAACCTAAAAGTCCTTGCATGGGTTGGGCCCCAGCTACCTGACAGAATTCCTGAATTCTCATTGGTCCTTATGCCTTCTCTGCTCCACAAAGGCAGGTCTCTTTTTGATCACTGGGGCCAGGCTTAAATCCCCAGGGGGTCAAGCTTTCATGGTGGCTAACCCACTGATACTGAATACACTACCCAGGTTAGTAAGTGGAGGTCTTCAAAAGGGGGTTGAAAACCAACCACTTTAGTCAGGCATTCAGAGACCAGTGAGGTCTTGTGTAATTTTATTTCTATCTAATGATGCAGCTATTTTATATCCATTTTATTTTACATTCATTTATTTATTGATGTTTTTTAGATATGTATTTATGCATATCCATTTTTCAAAGGCTGATTACTTACACTACTGTTCCTCCTAGTTAGTAAATTTGAATGCTATGGTTTGTTATGTAAGGCAGCCTGAGTCAACGTGAAAGTGTACCTTAGAAATAAAGACAGTACCTCTACTACTAGTACCCTGATCTCACATGTAAAGGTATTATTATTGTGTGCACTTCCGTACTGCATGTGATTTTCTATTGCCTTTTTCCCAGTGGAAGATAGAAAAACAGTTAAGGTCTGCCCAGTTTTCCTACCTATTCCCCATTGACCTATTAGTAAAGAGGGTTTTTTACCTTGAGGATTACCAGCTGATCTCCTCCACTTTCTACTCCCTCCCTCCTTACTCCTTCTTTTGGTACTACAAGCCCCATGTGCTGTGTCTGTCCCACCAGATCTTGAAAAAATGATTAAGTCCTCACCCAACCACTTCTCCTGGCAGTCTGTTCCATTGTTCCGTCAACCTTTTTGTCAAAAAGAGGTTCCTTACATTCCTCAGAAATCTTCCAGTGACTAGTCTCCACTCATACCTCCTCATCATTGTGTTTTCATGTTTGGTGAACAGGTTCTCACTGCCACTTTGAAAATATCTATCGTATCTCCATTCTCTCTCCTGGCTTCCAGTGTGTACATGTTTAGATCTGCGAGCCATTCCTCATATGGTCTGCCCTGCTGGACTTGGATTATCTATATGACTCTTTGCTGCATAGTCACCAACCTATCCCTGTCCTTCCTCACAAGCAGGCTACAGAACTGGGTACAGTATCCTAGGCAGGGCCTCTCCAGTGATCTGTACAGGGGCAATAGCACATCCCTCCTCCTACTGTCATACCCTCTCTTTATTTATCTCAACATTCTGGTTGGCTCGCTGTATTGTTTGTTGCACTGGCCTGAAGATTTAAATGTGTTGCTGAGGATAACCACAAGATCTTTTCCACCTGCTGTTGTAGCTAACTGAACCCCCATCCAGTACTCAGTATATTGGTTCTTCTTACCAAGCTACATAAATTTGCACTTTTTTGGCATTGAAACTCAACTCCAAAATTTTAAACCACCTTTCCAATTTCTCCTGAACCCTCTGTAATGTTGCTGGTACAAAGAGAGCTGCAAAAAAAAAAAAAAAAAAACTTGGCACTGACTAGAGCAAAATAAACAAACTACAACATGGAGATTGATGCTGTCATAGTTTACTTGCAAGTGAGGGTGCGCACCAGCAAACACTCAATGTTTCACAGTTAAGCTTTTTTTTCTCAGTTCCTTTGCCCCCTACTCACTGTCCATTGTGCTGCAATGTTTTGTTTCCTCTAATAAAAGACACATCCAGCCCTGGATACCCTTCCTGATGTCGATGATGAACACATTGAACACAACAGGGTCTGGGTCTGGATCCTGGGGCTTTTTCCATTACCAGTTCAGTGATGGTTCTGCTCATCCAAATAAGATATGTGTTTGTTTTCAATGTCTTTACTACACTTAGGTACACATTGATCCACTGCATTTTTTTATTATCCTATAGTATCAAGGAAGTTACCCATCTTATCCACTCTTTTCTTGACCCATTTTATACGGGTAAACCTCAACCAATCTCCGTAGTTTATCGAGGCCTACTCTTTTTCAGTTTGGAGTTTTGTTTTTCGTTCCACCTTAGCCCTTCTTATTTTGAATACTGCCATACTATGGGAGATGGATCTCAGATATTCACCATCCCCTGCAGAAGAGATGACTGTCCTCATTGCTCAGAACCAGATCAAGACTTTTACTCCTCTAGTGCCCACATTCACATATTGTAATAGATAACAATCCCTCATAATATTTAAGAACTCCTGTTCTACCTTCCATTTGGCAGAACCTCTATTTTATGTGAGGTAAAATTAAAATCTCCTATAATTACTACCAAATACTTAGCAGTTGCTGAATCATCTCATTCATGATCAGTGTTGCTTGTCTGGTTGGCATTTGCGCATACCCCAAGTAATGCTGCTGTTTTAATTGATTTCTGCCCAGTTTGCCATGTTTATCCTGTGCTTATACATTACTAATATTTGCAAACTTTGTCCCCCAAGGACTGCTATGCTATAGTGTGTAGATTACCCTTACCATTAATTTACTGTTCCTTGTACCTGACCAGGCTCCTCTTGAGCTGGTGAATGTATGTTGTCTTTCTCATTCCTTGTTCTTGTCAGACGTGGAACCTTTGCAAAAGAGCACTTGTGCTCAAAGGTGTTTACCAAATTATAACTAACTAGATAAATGTTTTACTTCTCGTCAGTAGCAAGACAGTTTCTTGGAGTAGCTCAATAGGTTGCACACTAAACTCAGGGACTAGAAGTTCAGAAGATCATTGGTTTTACTTCACTACCAGGAACATGGGGGCTAAAACCCAAAACTGACAATGTAGTTTAGCACTAGTAGGGTGCTGCAACATTGAAGTGCTTTTTTTTGATGAGAATTTAAACAAAGGTCCCTTTTGCCCATCTCTAGTGGATGTGCAGGGGAAAGTTACATATCCCATTGCCTATACTGCAAGAAAAAGGGTTTTTCAATATTGTCCTGACCAATATTTCCCTATCAGTAAAATAAGTCAATGTAAATCATACCCAGGATATACCGGGAAATGAGCCAGTGCTTTTCACTGTGGCTATCCTGGTTAACAGATTACACTCCAGCAGCATAGATATACTTTTTTATATGTTGATGTATGGCGTTTTTACATTTTCCATGGATGAATATATAAAATCTTATGTAGTTTTAGAAAAAAATAGAAATACATTTTTTAACTTTTTTTCTGAATTTTGGTTTGACTTTTGCCTCGTTCATGAGTAACTAACATTTTTAGCCTTCTATACTGTTATCTTATACCTTCAATCACATTAAAAATAGAGATGCTGCAAAATTAATTTTCACCAGTGAAATTGCAGCAAAATCTGCAATTTCGCCATTGAAAATATTTTGTGAAATTTGCAAAATATTTTGCAGGTGCAAAATGCAAAATTTGGCTGAGAATTTCAAAATTTCACCCAAACATTTTGACATTTTGCCCATAAATTTCAAATTTTCAAATTTCAGAGCAAAATTTCTCAATTTTTGGGTGAAATTTCACAATTATGGGGTGAAATGTTGCATTTTGCACCAACAAAATATTTCACAAAATGCACAAATTTCACAAAATATTTCACGTAAAGAAATTTCTCAATTTTGCACAACGCTCATTGTAAACATCTTAGTCCTCCCACTAACAGCACCTACTATTCTTTGATTTTGCATGCTTTGCCTGTAAAAGAGTCAGAAGAGCATGATGGGAAAAGTCAAGAAACTGTACTTCTGTTGGTAGTATTGCAGAGTCAGATGACACATCAGGTGACAAATCCAACCAAGTGCTACATGAAGTGGCACTGTGCTGGCCATATAGAAGTTTGTGAAGTGCTAGCCTGGTGATGTGCTCACTTTGCCATGCAAAGAAGTGTGTGATGAGACACATCACACTGCACAATGTCAAGAAATTTTGTGTAGTTTTTCACAAAGTGAACTTTCCTGACTTTGGAGTTGCACATATCTAACTATGCTTTGAGTTCTTCCACAAATTCTCACTGATATCAATGTCCAACCTATTTGAAGTGGCTAGTTCTTCAATCTCCTGCATTATATATTTCTGTGGAAGAATGGCATTGATAGTTAGTCAGTACGATTAGGGGCAACACAGGACTATATAACTTCCTGGGGGAGAATTGCAGTGAGGGTAGGGCAACATGAGTTGAGGTGGCAGAGGATTAGACAGATTGCTGTGGGAGAATGGCATTCAGAGTTAGACAGTACGAGACACAGGAGTAGACAGATTAATCTTGGAGAATGGTATTCGGGCAGCACAGCATGAGTAAATGTAACACAGGACTAGCTAGATTCATGTGGGAGAATGGTATGAAGGGTAGTACAGAACAAGTATTGGTAACACAGGACTAACTAGATTCATGTGGGAGAATAGTATGAAGGGTAGTACAACACGAGTGCTGATAACATACTCAGGACTAGACAGATTCCTTTGGGAGACTAGCACTGAGGGAAGCACAGCATACATAGGAGTGACACAGGATTAGGCAGATTCCATTTGGAGAATGGCATGGAAGGTAGCATAGCATGAGTAGGAGTAACAGAGGGCTTGACAGATTCTTGAAAGAGAATAGCATTTAGGGTAGCACAGGAAGAGCAGATGTAGGATTCTGGTTGTAAAGTTTGGAAGTATGTCTATACTGAAAATAGGGCACTGATTTATGGTGCATGAAATTCTTGAATTACATTTTCAAGGTTTACAGTTCAGAGAAATGTGCCACAGGGTTCAGTCCTGGGGCAAGTCCTTTTCAATATGTTCATCAGTGACATAGGGGAAGGACTAAAGAGCAAGAGGGTTCTCTTTGCAGATTTGTGGCAGAATAGTTATCAAGGAAGAGTTAGGGAGTTGCAGAGGGATGTGCAAAGATTAGAGAGGTGGTCCAAATCTGGCTTTTAAAATTCAGTGTCCAAACATGCAAAGTAAGGTACATAGGGAGCAAGAAACCTTAGGATGGAATATTGGAAGGGAACGATTAAGCTGAGTACTTCCAGTGAGGAAAGGGACTTGGGAGTCATCTTAAGCAACTCTGTAAAACAATCCAGCCAACATAACAAGGCCTTTGGTAAGACAAGCGGGATGATTGGGTGTACTGGGAGAGGGTCTGACCGCAGAAGGAATGAGTTGATACTGTCTCTCTCTATAGATCATTGATGAGGTCACATCTGGAATACTTTGCCCAGTTCTGGAGCTCCCACCTAAGTAAAGACAAAGACAGTCTAAAGACAGTACAGCATAAGGTAACCAAAATAATTCAGGGCCAGCATGGCAGATCCTATGAGGATCGGTTTAAGGCCCTGAACATGTACTCGGAAGAGTCAAGAAAGGAGAGGGGAAACATGATAGAGACCTTCAAGTTCCTGAACAGAATGAATTGGGTCAATTGTGGGGAAAGTTTCAGCAGGACTGGCAAATCAAGAACACAAGAGCATGAGTGGAAGCTGGTGAGTTGGGATTCCGGAGGTTTGTGAGAACTTTTTATTTTACAGAGAGAGAAGTTTAGCCATGGAACAGCCTACCAGCAGAGGTGATGGAGGAAAGAACCATTAATGGTTTCAAACATGGCTGGGACAGGGTAAAAGGCTTAATAGTTACACAGGGGGTAGCAATAAGGCAGGGGACAAGAGGTAGGTGAGAGCAATAACCCTGACAAGTAGTGTTGCTCGGATAGTATCCTACCAGATCGGATATCATCAGATACCATCATTTTGGTGGGATATTGGATAGCCTCGGATGGCATAGACATCTGACCAAGTACCTAACCTCCTAGGATCCACTGTAAGTACTCAAGGTATCCGTGGATCCGACCTGGATCTGATGGATCAAACCATCAGATCCAAATATCCAAGGTTGGATCCAATGGATCCAACCACCTGATCCAACTATCCAAGGTTGGATCCGATGGATCTGACCACTGGATCTATTGGCCAGATCCTAGGTCAGATACCAACACTATCCAATGAAGGATAGCTGGATCCATAAAAGCACTATCTGAGCAGCACTACTGTCAAGACATTAGGATTCAAGGTAGGATAGGGGAAAAACAGGGGAGATTAGATGGACCAATGATCTTTTCAGCTGACATCATGTTTCTTTGTACCAGTAATTTCAATTGCACTTTCTGGCTTGTATCCAGAGTCTACTGTATAACATTTCTTAAGTGTCTAAATATGTAGAATGTAAGCAAATATAGATACAGCAAATTAAATAAAGCAAAATAAAAACAATGCAGGGAATAACTGACAGCAAAATGCATTGCATGGCATATACTGTAAATGTACAGTGTTGGCATGAAATGTCAAATGCCATCAGATCTTCTGATTTTTGCCAGTATGCAGACAGTCAAATTCTAGGATTTCCCAGTTTCCTGGGTGAAGACCTTAAAGCAATGGAAGGCTGCCCCTTGACATTTAACAATTAATACAAGCATGACAAAATATATGTTCTGCAACAGCACAACCAAAAAGCATTGTTTACATGATGTTCCCGATGTAAAGCCAATGCTCTAACCACCATTATTTTGGGTATGCATAATGCGTACTTGCGTATGCCTTCAGGCAGCCTTGAAGCCAAGGCCCTCATTGTAATCTCTACCATTCAAAAGGAGGGACGACATGAAGGACCCTATGGCCCTTCCATCATCGCAGTTATGGTACTATGTTACTGTGTCTGCATAGCAATTGTCCTTACTTTACACCTCCTTATGAAGCATGGGGGGGCTTAACATGATGGACCGAGGGTCTCTTCTGACATTCATTTATTATGTTACTGTAATGTGAATCACATTTGAACAGGTTTTACATTTTTTCAAGACTGACTCAATACGCTACTTTCTGTGATTTATGTAGCTCTATAAATCACCAATCTGTGCCCATGATTATGCTGAGCTATCACTTTTGTTATGTGTAACAGGCTGAGATTATATTAAAGTACATGTTGTTGAGGATGCTTAGCTAACCATCAGAAGCTTGGAATGGCAGGGGAATGGAAGTAGTAGCTCATCCAGAAGGGAGAAATAAACTGTGGAGTCCAGGATTCTACTTATTATGCAGCACAAGACATGGTATAATGGAAAAGAATTTGGTCACCTGTCCTGTCTAATCAGCTGCATATAGCTCAACTCTGAATGAAGGAAGACATCTTCCAGTGACCACCGTAGAAGGAACTGTACAATAAATACAGCAGAAAAGCCCCTTTTCTTGTCTTGGAGTCAGTTTGCAGTGTTAGCCATGGCTGAGGTCCTTGCTGTCCGCAGTAGTTGTCTTACGTGGCTATGACTGTTCAGGCCAAGTCAACTTTTACTCCTACCAGGAAGAGATTATGCTTTACTGAAGGGATCCATCTATGGTGATTCATGAGGGGCCTTCATGATGCAATGTAATGCTCTAGTGATGCTTGACTTTGCAAATTCACTGACAACACTAATATGGGAGCTATTGTCAAGAGTGACAATGATATTAAGAAATTCCAAAATGAAATAAATAGTATAGCAGTCTAGGCTAATCAAGACACATTTAGATGAGTGTAAAGTTATGCATTTTGGAACCAGGAATAAAAAAGGGAAGGCCAGGCAAAGCTGCCCCATGGCTGGGTGTGCTAGGAAAATATCAGCATTTAAACCAAATAATTCCAGCACCACCTGCCAGCCCAAACAGTATTATCATGGTGGTCCAGTGGTCTCTCCCTAGCAGCAATCCCCTCCTACAATATATGAAAGCTGACCTTGGTTGTCTCGTGGTCCCTCCCTAGCCTCGATCCCCTTTCACAGTTTATGACAGTATTCCCCAGTAGTATAGTGGTCCCCACTGCCTTATTTATTTATTTATTTAAGAGTTTTACCAGCCAGGCATACTGAGCAGGGTACTGCTCGATTCCAGATGTGCTCTGGGGGGTGGAGGGAATACAGTAGAAATACAAATAGAAATGCAATCAAATATACAGTTAAGCAACATTAGAAAATACAGTGGAGTAAATGCACAGTGTGTGCAGCTTAGATGTGCTCTAAAGAAAAAAGGCAATAATGCACATGTATCTATAAACACAGTGGTACAGTTGTGCTGGACCACTAGCTAATAGCTGAGGGGGCCTGTATGCATAACAGTATCCGCAGTGCTAGGTTGTAAAACAGAGTACACTGTGGTATGGCACAGATAGGGGTCTGTGAAAATACAAGTGTGGAACAGTGCATCCCATCCTGCCCATAGCATACATATATATATCCCTGGTGGTCTAGTAGATATCTCACCCCAGCAGGTACTATCCCACCACCCCCCCATCCCAGCCCCGAGAGCCAGTGACTGGCACAGCCCTCTACCCACCACCACTGCCAGCTGCAGACTGAGCTCTCAGGAAGCATGTATTGTACAATCAGCTGATTGCACAGTATGCACTCCTTGAGAGCTCAGTCTGTGGCCAGCTATGGTGGTGAGTGAAAGACTATGTCATTTGCTGCCTCTCAGGATTGGGACAAGAGGCAGCAGGGTGATGGGATAGTATCTGAGAGGGTGGGGATCTACTAGACCACCAGGGACATATATATGTATGCTACAAGCAGGCCACAATTAGAGCGGGGGGGATGCTATACCACCAGGGAGAACTGTCATGGATTGTGAAAGGGGATCAGGGCTAGTGAGGGACTGTGATACCACCAAGGAACCCAACCCTTGCCAGTGCATGGACATGGTGCAGGGCACCCACCCCCTCTGTGCACCGTTAAGAGCTGAGTTTCAGAAGAGTTAAATTGCACTGCTGCAAGCAGCCATTTCACTGCTGAAAACTATCAATATTTGCTGCACTGCATATGAATGAGGATCCTTCATTTGCATGATTGTGACAATACCAAAGCGGCCAATGCTATCGGGTGCCACAGATGGCCTTTAAAGGCCATACCTCCAACAGCCAGAGCTGTTCAAGGTTAGGGCAGTGCAATCCCAGTTTGTGTGGCACTAACCTTTTGAATATTGGGCCCACGAAATATTAGGAAATTATTAAACCTTTGATAGAAATCATGGCCTGTGACTGGCTAACAATTGGTCACATGACTAAACATAGCTAGCACTTTTGCCTTCTAAAGTCCCTAATAACAGGCAGTTGTCCTAACAATGGGAAATAGTCGACAAACTGTTGCCACTAAACCTGCATTTTCCCTCAATCCTTTAAAAACATGGAGCCAGTCCCCAAAATAAAGCACTCCATCTAGTCCCCATTCACATCTCATTTTTCTATTTTTCCCTGATTTTGCAGTGGCCCACCCCCTTCTGGTCATGGTCATCAACTCCCCATCCCCTCCACCAAGGTAGCAGCTGGAATTTACCTTTTGTTCACCTTTGCTGCCAGACACCATCTCACACATGTCCAATGACTTGCATTATCAAACAGATGTAGTCTTTGCCGTATTGGTCCTTGCACGAACAGATCCAGAAGCAAATGATTTGATACCTTTTATTGGACCAACATAGATGTAACAAAAAAGAACAAAGTGCTTTAGCTTTCAGACCAACAAGTCCTTCCTCAGAAGCTTAATGACAGTCATTTAGAAAATCCCATACTTTTAACACCCAGATCATGCAGAAAAAATAGAAAAAATTCCCATTGGTTCAAAATACTCATTTAAAAAAATACAGAAGAAAATGTCAAATAACTTGAATAGTACCAGTTCATCTTCAGCTGAAAGGGCCTGAAGGTCAGATGTGCTTGTAGCATAACATATAAAGAGTACACTGCACATATATTAAAATGACTAGAGATGCTTTCAGAATAAGATAACAACTGCTCGAGCAGAGAGTACCTAAATCTAATTATGAGTGCCACAGTGTGTATAAGAGTGCATTAAATGAAAAGCAAAATCCACCTGGATTAAAGACATATTAAAATTGTAAGTAAAAAATAAATCCCACAAAATATAATTACAGAAATTATCTATATATGGCATACAAAGAGTAAACAGTACAGTTTACCAAAAGTGAGCAATAGTTACACACTATATGGAAAGTAAAACTTAGCTGGAACCATTAACCAACTATACTCTCAAACTAGTTACTATGCTCCATAAACATTAAGGCCTATAATTTAGTAACAGGAGTTTATAAATGATAATATAAATTGGCAGTATAAGTGGCAAACAAAAAACTGTTTGTTAAGGACCACCAAGAAATTAAAACCATGCAGCCTGATATGTACAGATTTCAACAAATTCTCAGTGTCTAATATAACAGCTTGATGTACTGAAAATGTCTAAGGAATCTGAATAAAAAATTATAGGAATTAAATTCTCCCCATCCCCAAGGAGCAGATAACTAGTTTTAAGGAGTTATATACATATACATATACATATACATATACATATACATATACATATACACACATGCACATGCACACACACACACACACACACACACACACACACACACACACACACACACACGAGTCTTAATGCACCATCATTCACATCCATCAGTTCAATTGTTACCCAAAGGAATTAAACTTATGAAATTCAAAGTAAAAGGGATCATGTATTCTAATATGTACAGAGCTCAAAAACGCAACACTATATAACCATGCTACTATCTGTGCAGTAACAGTCCAAGGATTTTGAATAGAACTACAATGAAATAACACTTCCACCCTCTCCAGGGTAAGGTAACTAGAAGCAACTTTCACCTGAAATCATTGGGTCGCTGTGCTGGTCCCTGCAGACACCGGTGGTGCATCTCCTGGTGTTGCGCCCCCCTTCCCGATACAACTCCAACTTGGAGTTGTATATTTAGAGACTAGGAGTGTGGGGGGCAGAGCACCCTGATATGAACACTGAGACATCCCCAACAGTGCAATGCCGGGGCTTGGCATTGTGGCTGTCGCTGTCAGGGATATCAGCGAAGCAGTTGTCACACAGCTATAGGTAAACCGTTAAATTCCACCAGTATATCTCTCAACTCCAGTCATTATTTGTATTACATAAGATGTACATATCACATCTGTATGAACAATATATGGAAAATTAATTCTTAATATAAAATATCTGCATGCATTTTCTTATATGTGCCATATATTGTCAATATATGTGATGCCTATACTTCACATATTTTCCAAATATTTCATACATTCTTAAAATACCTAAAAAAGGGCCAAGTTGCGTATCTCAGAAATACAGTTTTGGCCATATATAGCTGTCCTGCACCATTAGTGATTTATTATTTGTGTGCCTGTGGATTTGTTTGTTGTAGTATAATGTAGCATCTGTAGTGTCGTGCCCATGGCATACATCGTACAATGCCACGAGTAGATGGCTATCTTGCTCCATAAGTGAAGTATTCTGTGTACCTGTTGACTTGGTTGTAGTCCTCTACCTCTCTGTTTGCTCACTTGTATTTTATCCCTTTGACGTGGAACCTATGTAAAGAGCAATTTGCTCAGAGGTGTTAATCCAAGAATGAAATAAGTAAATATATGGAAACCATATGTTTTGTGTGGGTAAAGGTGCATTTGAAAATGGTCCGGAAAGCTGTCTGATTTTTATAAAGGCATTTCCTAACTACAAAACAAACATTTATCAATGATGAATGATCATCACTTCCGTTGCTGTTGTACCAGGTTCAGCTTGTGCACATATTTACTGTATATTTACCCAAGATAAACCAGATGAGATGTAATAAGTAATTTTTAATGTGGTCCATATTTTATACAGTTTTATACTGCATTTACCCAGAAGAATAGAGATGAAATGCAAAATCTCATTTTTAGTGTGGTCCTACTTCTATAATGTACTTTTCTACGACAGATAATTTTTGATGCAACGTCTCCTTTTCAGTGGGGTTCTGCTATATGGCCTTGTTTTTATACTGCTTTGCAATATATTTACCAAAGATAACCAGCTAAGATGCAATATCCCATTTTTAAGGGGGTCCTGCTTTAGCACATCTTTGTACTGTACTTATCCAGGATAGCACAGCTTAGATGCCATCTTGATTTCATTGGGATCCATCCTTCTTTTCACAATTTTTACTCTGTATTTACCCAGAATAGCACAAACGAGATGCAGTCTCATTTTCGATGAGGTCCTGTATTTACCCATTTTTACAATGTAATTACATCAGATAGCCCAGCTGAAAGGCAAGTTACATTCTCAGTGGGGTCCAGCTTTTACAATGTATTTTTCCCAGGATAAAACAGCATACAGTAGATGCAAATTTCATTTGGGTTTCTGCTGTACTGGGGTCCTGCTTTTACACATTTTTACTAAATATTTACCCAGGACAGACCAGATGAGATGCAACATCTCATTTTCAGGGACGTCCTGCTTTTACACATTTTTAGTTTGTATTTTCCCAGGATAGTCCAACTCAGAGGCAATATCTAATTTTCAGTGGGATCCTATATTTATTACAGTCTTTTGATGACTGGCATTATGATCAAGACAGGTGGAATTTTTAAATCCCATCTGAAAGATGATTTCACAGTGTGAATGCAAAAACATGTTTCAGAGGGGATTTGAAAAATTACACCTGACATGTTCAGGAGGTGGGGTAACACAAGGAATTTACAGAACATTAGGGGTCAAAATCTGCAAAAAGTGAAGTTATGAGCTAATGATGAAATAATTCAATGTTTCTTCATAGCTTAGTTTTTTTTCTGTCACATTTTAACCTCAAAATTTTAAACAGTCTCTTTTTGACCCCTCCTTCTGAATATGACTGGTGTCATTTATAAAATACAGGCTGAAACATCATTTTGACCCATAAGTGTGAAAACATGTTTTGGCCAGGATTTGAAAAAAATGGCACCTGTCACATTCATGAGATGGTGTCAAAAAATGGCTATGCTGAAAATCTGGAGTCAAAATATTGAAAATTACCAAAATTATGAGTGAGCATTTAAAAATGTCAGCATACTTTCATAACTTTATTGATTTATAAAATGTTGACTCCAAATTTTCTATATAGTCTTCTTATGCCTCTCCCCCTTCCCCATAAACCTTGTAGGTGAAAAATTTTGAATATTGCGCGAAAGGGAATTTCACGTAATGACTGCAAAATCACCTTTCAGGTTGAATTAAAAGGATTTCTTGTTCATGAGGTGGGGTCCCAAAAAGGAAATGTTGAAAATTTGGGGCAAAATATTAAAAATGACCAAGTTATGAGCACAACTTCAAAACGCATTGAAAAACATCAAACTGCATACCTGATTTCCTCAGTTCCTGGTTTGGCAATTAAGACTGAAGACATGTCTTTGGCCTAGAGAGGATTACAGAGTAGGAATCCCAGTGGGTAAGTAAGGTGTGGGGAAGGTGTGGAGTAGTGAGGGAGTATGATGGGGGATGGTAACAGACATTGATGGACCATTTCTTTTTTTACACGGTGTATAAATATTAATAAAAAGACTCTGAGGGATGGTTTTCTTTATTTCAGGTGCCGGTACTGGGGATTGGGCACTCCAATGTTGGTTTAACCTCTATGGGGATGGGAAGCAACAGGGAAATGGGAGGGATACTTGCAAAAGGATGGGTTTACATTAATAAAAAAAAAGTAAAAAAAGACTATGAGGGTTGATTTTCTTTATTCCAGGCACCAACAGTGGGGACTGTTGGCATCAGCTGTGGGCTCTCCAGTGTCACACAGTGAAAACAGACAGAGTGGGGGTACTGTCTGGCACCAGGGATTGGGCAACCCTGTGTCAGAAAATTAAGAAGGAATAGGGAAGCAATAGGAGGTGGAAGGGATACTTGACAGAGGATATGAGGGATTGTTTTTACATTGGGGGAGGACCACAGCAGGTTGCTCATGACTCAGATAATCTCTGCTTGCTGGGTGACATTATGCAAATAAAAAGAAAGAGTTATCCTGTGATTCAGGAGGCGCTTGTCTTTGAACTTCACGCAGGTTCCACCCAACAAGTTAAGAACAGTGTCATAGTCAGCCTTGCTGATAAATGGTCCAGCACAGTCGAGCCCCTTGTAGACTGCCCTGCACTGGACTAACAGTGACACACCTCTCAGAATCCACTATCACACCAACATGTTCACTTTGCACAAGCCAAGGGTGAACATAACAGGCATTTGTCAATGACAAATGTTGTCTTGCTGGCATTGGCATTGGTAGTGCAGGAGTTAGAGAGATGCATAATAGGAATGGCAGTGAAGTATGGAACCGACGTCAACTCCACCCCACCCTGCAGAGACTAACAGGCATTGAGGTGTGCCTTTGGGTTGTCAGCCATAATGCTCAGGCTATTTCACCTCACTCTGCCCTGCAGACTCTGACAAGTGTTGTGTTGTGCCTTGGGGTCATTGGTCCTTACACTCACTCCATTCCATAAGGAAGTACATTAAGATGGGTGCAATATAGGAGAATGGGGTAAACTTTGGGGCTGATGAGTCCAAGGCACACCTTGATCCCTATCAGTGGCTGAAGGGTGGGGATAGGGGTTGAATGGCATGAGCATTACAGCCAACAATTCAAAGACACACCCCTGACATCTGTCAGTCTGTACAGGGTGGGACGTTATGGTTAGAAACCCTAATGCCTCGGGCGTTTGTTGGTATTTGCACTCCTAATTTTCAACATGGCCTTTTTGTGACCCCACCTCATGAAAGCATTTGGGACATCTGCTCATGAACAATGGCACTGTGATATTGTTAATCTGTCCCGAATGATGATTTCACACAGTGACCGTGCCATTCTGCACCAGATGTTTGAAAACAGAGTTCAGGCAGGATGTGAAAAATGACAGCTGTACCATTCATAAGGAGGTGTGAAGAGATGGCAATGTTGAAAATCTGGATTGAAAATATTACAAATTCTCGAAGTTATGAGTGTGCATGGAAAGTGCACAATGCATGCTCGTAACACAGTCATTTTGTGGAATTTTGTCACCAAATTTTCAACGTAGGCATTTTGGGACCTCTGCTCATGAACAGTGTCACTATGATTTTCTTAATCTGTCCCAAACATTGATTTCCCACAGCGACCGTGCCACTGTGTGCCATATGTGCGAACCCACATTTCAGGCAGGATGTAAAAAATTACAGCTCTGCTGTTCATAGGGAGGTGTGTGCAAAAATGGCAATGTTGAAAATCTGGAGTGAAAATATAAAAAATTCTTTAAGTTACAAGTGTGTGAGGAAACTGAGCAATGCACGCTCGTAACAGTCATTTTGTGGAAGTCTGTCACCAGATTTTCGACACAGGCATTTTGGGACCTCGGCTCATGAACAGTGTCACTGTGATTTTCTTAATCTGTCTCAAATATTGATTTACCACAGTGACCATGCCATTGTGCACAGGATGTGCAAAAACAAATTTTGGGCAAGATGTGGAAAATGACAGCTGTACAGTTCATAACAAGGTGTGAAAAAATGGCAATGTTGAAAATCTGGAGTAAAAATATAAAAAATTCTCTAACTTACGAGTGAGCGTGGAAACTGTTCAATGCATGCTTGTAACAAACAGTGACACTGTTGTTTCATTAATCAGTCCCGAAAGGTGATTCCATGCAGTGACCACGAAATCACCTCTTGGGACGGAATAACGACATGACAGTGACTGAATTCATGAGGTGGGTTCCCAAGAATCCCATGTTGAAAATTTGGTGCCAAAAGTCACAAAAATGGCCGAGATATCCACCTAAGTTGAAATCCCCTATTGATGCCATTATACAGGCAAGGCAAGGAAACTTTATTTATAAGGCACCCAATCCCAGAGGCTCTGGGTGCCATACACAAACAAAAACAAACAGCATTCAATTAAGGCATAATAAAACTCATTAAAACCATTACAAAATTATAATACAAAGAAAAAATATAATAAAGTAGGGTTTCAGGAATCATTTTTTGGGAAAACTGTCCATAACTAATATTTCAATATTAACAGTCAAATGCCAGGCTGAAAAGGAGGGCCTTTAGGCTCCCCTAAAATATCTCAATTGAGGGGGCCTCCCAGACAGTAGGTGGAAATGAGTTCCACAGGATTGGCCCAGAGACACTAAACACCTGATCACCCGAGGTCTTGAGCCAAACCCTGGGAACATCCAGGAGGCCCCTCGAAGAGGAGTGGAGGGAGCGCTCAGAGGCCACTGGTGTCAGGAGTTCAGACAGATAACCAAGACCCAGCCCACATAGGGCCTTAAAGATGAGAAGACCCACCTTGAAAAGGGCCCTCCACCTGACCCGCATCCAGTGCAGAACACGCAGGTCCAGAGTCACATGACTGGACCTTGAAAGGCACATCAGCAACCAGGCCGCTGCATTCTGTACTAGCTGCAGCCCGGCGGATGGTCCCTCCCATGAGTCCAAAGTACAGAGCAATGCAGTAGTCAAGCCTAGAAGTCATGAAGGCATGCACTAGTGTCGGCAGGTCCTCTGGCAGAATGAGAGGCTTAATCCACGTAATGTTCTGCAAGTGGTAAAAATCATTGCTGACTACAGCTGACACCTGATCTTCAAAGGTCAGTCTGCCATCAAGGATCATGTCTGGATTTTGCACCCTTGGAGTAACAACCAATGGAGCAGATCCCAGAACAAGCCCAGAGGCAGTCCTAGGTTGCAACCCATCATGCCCGTGACCTGACTAGATCGCCAGTACCTCCGTCTTAGCCAGGTTGAGTCTGAGCCAGCTGGAAGCCATCCAGTCATTGATTTTAGCCAGACAGCTATTAAGCACATCAACCGCTCCCAATGTTCTGGGTGCAAAAGACAAATACAGTTGGGTGTCATCTGCATAGCAGTGAAACTCCATGATGTATTGTCGAATGATCTCACCCAGGGTCAGCATTTACATCCACAGTGTCGAACCTGAAGAGAGATCGAGGAGCACAAGAACTGACCTGTCTCCTCTATCTCTAGCCCTGAGCAAGTCATTATGCATGCTCACTAGAACAATTTCAATGCTATGTCTAGCCCAAAAACCCAACTGGAAAGACTTATAGATAGCCAAGGACACCAAGTGATCCTCTAGCTGATGTACCACCAATTTCTCTACAGCTTATCAGGATTTCTTCAGTTTGTGGTCAGCTTTGAAGAGTGCAGACATGTTCCTGCTCCACTGAAGATCTCGCACTGGGCTCCGGAGGTATGTATGGGGTGAGGGGGTGCTGGGATATGGGGTGCAAAGAAGGTGAGTGCAGGTTGGGGAAGGGGGCACCGGAGACAACGAGGGACTGTTTTCTCTTTTACAGGTAAAAAAAAAAACATAAATACTTTGTGGGATGTTTTTATTTTTAATGGTTTGTTTGGCACATTGGGGTGGCTCCCAGTGTGACACCTGTATTTTGTTTGGGAGGAGGACTAAAGCTGATGAGGAATGGACCCCCCATCAGCACACAAAACATGTCTGTCTTTGGGGGGGGCGCTTGATGCCGAGGGGGATTGGGCACTCCCCTCTGCATACAAACTATAATATGGGGGACATTATGCCAATGGGGATTGGGCTCCCCCATTGGCAAATGAACTGGGGAGGGGGCATGCCGACAGGGGGATTGGGCACCCCCAACATTGGCTTATTGTGGACTGTGAAAGGCAGATGGCGACAACCGCCATGTTTATTTAAATCTTACACCAGGCAAGCCACGCTCTGCAATGAGGGGAAGCTCTCTCATTGCAGCAGCAAAATTGTTTCTAGTTGGTGGCACGCTTTTGCACAGCTGTCATGGACAGTGTGCTGTTTCATTTGTGCCACAGAGCCCAGCCCGAAAAAGCAGTGGCACCATTGGCCACAACACGACTGCACCTCCAAAACCTGCTATTCCAAGCTACCACAATATGTTGCTTTCAGGTGTACAAGACAACATAAAAAGTGGTGGGGAGTTAATGGAGTCCCTGCTGAAAGAGAGACTGACAGAGAACCTGGAGACATGTGGGCTGCAGGATCACTGGCAAATTGGCTCCACAGTGGGAAGGTCATATCAAATAAATCTCATAGATTTCTTTGACTTGGCGACTAGGGAGCTGGGTCAGTGGATGTGGCCTACCTGGACTTCAGTAAGGCTTTTGACATTTTTCCATACAGCAGGCTGGTAATGAAACTTAGTAGCCCGAGTTAGGGGGAAGGTGGTGCACTGAGTATTAAACAGGTTGAAAGATAGAAAGAGGTTTGTTGGCAAAGGCACCTAGCTTCACCTGAGCTCTTTTCTTCTAGGTCTGCTTGTAAGGACAGAGCAAGGAACATTATCAGAGCAAAGAATAAGATTAAGGCTTCTTTTGGCTAGGCAGATTTACTGTGTGTTACTATTTTCTTTTGCACTCACAGGTTTTGTTACTGTTTTTTGCTAACATTTAACTGCTTTATTGTTCTCTGATTCAAATTACTCTTGCAGGGTATACTTTCTGCTGCATTATTACAGGGTGTGTCTACAGGCTTGTTACTGTTTTGTGCTTACAGATTACAGATGTACTGTTTGATTCAAATTGTTTTTTTTGCAAGTTATATCTTCTGTTACTGCTTTATTTTTCTCTGTAGCAAAATGTTTCTTTGCAGGGTTTATCTTCTGTGAAATTATTACAGGTGATGATTTACAGGTTTTACAGTTTTATCTATCATTAGGCTAAGCTTTCAGGGCTACTGCTTTTGTTGTTGGTTGATTGTATCTGCTCTTACCTACTTGTTTCTTTCATCTGCGGTTGTTTGTTTTCTGCGGGGGAAGGGCCCAGCCACCCAACCCCATCACCAACCAACACTTTCTACATTCCTTTCTATATGGTAGAACAGTTGTGACATTTCATGTAGCAAAGCAGGAAGGGAAGGATCACAGGAGTATCCACACAGTGACCTCACTTACAGGGGCATAAGTAATTTAACTTCTTATAACAAGTTATACAAAAACAAACAAAACAAAAAATCAAACTTTTGCTTTCATTTTCCTCCTTCTAATTACTCGGACAAGGTTACAAATCCAGCAACTCATCTGTAATTGATATTTTTATATGCAGGCACTGTGGGACACTTCAAAAGGGCAGTTATACAGGATTTAGGACATTGTCTTACATGCTGGACCATTGGAGATCTATAGGCTCAGCTCAAGGCAGCACGGGCTGAGATTGTGTGCCTCAAATCGCATATTCAGGAGGAAATATTTTATAAGAACTGCCTGCCATTTTCCCAACATCCAACTGAAGCACTTCGACCATAGAGGGTAGTTGGTCAGGGAGGTTGGCACGTGGTTAGGAGGGGCAAATTGGGTGTCCCATCACTCAATGCTCTCTAATGTATCACCTCCACAAAATATGTAAAAACTACAAACAGGTATCTGCCTCTATCTCCAAAATCAAACAAAGGAGCAAAGGACACTGCAGAGCAGGACACTGCAGCACAGGAGCAAGTGCAACAAAACTCACCCAAAACAGGGACCAAAAAAAAAAAAAAGGAAATCCAAAACACTTCTGATCATAGGAGACTCCATGATTCGGAGAATTTATACCTACCTCCAGTCAGGTATAATGGTCAGATGTCTACCAGGTACATCAGCATGGAGAGACACTGACCACATTGCTAAAATGATGCAGGAAGCAGGAGAAAACATTGACATCCTGGTACACATAGGGACTAATGATCGCACCAGCCAGTCAGTTGTGGAGAACAAGGAACACCTGACCAAGCTGGGAGACAAACTGCCATTCATTTTGTCTGGCATCTCCTTCTCTGAGATCCTGCCAGTCTGGGAGGGAGGCAGACGGACGGAAGGTCAGAAAGGGGGAGATATGGGAGCTAAACATGTGGCTCAAAGGCTGGTGCCAGGAAAAAGGACAACAAATAGTAGGTAACTGGCAACAGTTTTGGGAACGAAAGTTCTTTAAATTCGATGGACTGCATCTGACTAAGGTGGGAGTCAGTGCATTGGGGCAGAAGTTTGACGTCTTTGCAGAATATTTAAACTAGCAAATGGGGAGAGGGGTGCAGCACCCGATACACTGAAAGGGAAGAACACCCCTTCCCCTTCAGCTAGTGATCAAACTGGAGTTCCCCATGTTTGTAGTTCATTTGCATCACCAAGTAAGGAAAAAGGTCCAGCTCCCCATACGACATGCAGGGGAAATGCTGGACCTCGCCCAACAACTAACACACTGAAATCTGGCCAATGAAAAATCATGTACACAAATGCCCGCAGTCTTGGAAATAAGAGCTCTGACCTGCAGGCAACAATGATAGAGGCTAAACTGGATATAGCAGCCATTACCGAGACATGGTTCACCAGTAACAATACTTGGGAGACTTCAGTGCCTGGCTATGTACTGTTTAGAAGAGACCAAGGTGCAAAAAGGGGAAGGGGCTTTATGTCAATGAAAATATCAAAGCTACAGAAATTCAGAATACTCATAAGGAGCCAGAAGAACTTTGAGTTACCCTGGAAATGGGACAGCCATACAAGCTGGGGTTGTCTACAGGCCTCCAGACCAGGAGGAGGACATAGACACATTACTGTTAGAAGATATACAAAACATGACAGATAAAGGGGAAATTCTAATTATGGGAAACTTCAACATGCCAGATACAGATTGGTCAATACCAGCAGTAACATTCGCCAGAACTAGACATGTAGTGGATTCCCTGCAGGGGTAGGGCCTCAAACAACTGGTACAACAACCCACAAGAGACAGGATTATCCTAGATCTAGTACTGACTGACGGGGAAAGAATCACAGATTTCCAGATAGAAGGTCACCTGGGGGCCAGTGACAGTCACATGGTATGGTTCAATTTGGCCACTAGAACTAAATCATCCCATTCCAATGCAAAAATATTGGACTTCAGAGCAGCTGACTTTGATAAGATGGCCAACAGAGTTAAGCTAGCCCTGGCAAGAAGAAATGCAGGTGAGGGGGTACAAGCAAAGTGGGCAAGCATTAAGGATGCAAAACTTGAAGCAACATACCATTGTGTTAGAGAGAAAAGCAAGAGCAAAACAGGGAGGAAACCATTTTGTTCTCAAAAAAAGTAGCAGAAAAAGTCACAGCCAAAAGGCTGGCCTTCAGGAAATATAGTGGAACAAAGCGAGACGAAGATAGGGAGGCATACCAAACTTCCCTAAGGGAAGCAAGGAAGGCAGTAAGGCAGGCAAAGGCCCAAACTGAGGAAACACTAGCATGAACACTAAAAGAAGGGGACAAGACTTTTTATAGATACATTAGTGAAAGGAGAAAGTCTAGAGGGGGTATTGCTAAGATCAAAGGGGATTAGGGGGAGTGTGTGGAGGAGGACCAAGGAAAAGCATCTGTCCTAAATAAATACTTCTGCCCAGTATTTAATGAGGAGAAGGTGGGGCAGGACCCACAGCTCAGCACCATGGACACAGGGGGGCAGGAGGTGAGCACTAGTCCCTTCACAAAAGAAAGGGTCCCGCAAGAGCTCACTAAGCTGAGGGTGGACAAGGAAATGGGACCTCATGGCATACATTCCAGGGTACTAAAGGAGCTAAGGGTAGAACTAGCAGAGCCATTATCAGAATTGTTTAGTGAGTCTCTGAGCACAGAAGAGGTCCCAGAAGACTGGAGAAGGTCTCATGTGATCCTGATCCACAAGATAGGTAGCAGAGAGGAGGCAGAGAACTACAGACCAGTCAGTCTTACCTCAGTAGTGGGCAAGATTATGCAGGCACTCCTTAAGGAAAGAATAGTGCAACACCTGGAATCTATAGGAGCACAGGATCCAAGACAGCATGGGTTTACAACAGAAAGGTCCTGTCAAACTAATCTCATAGATTTATTTGGCTGGGTAACCAAAGTGGTGGACCAAGAGGGGTGTAGTTGATGTTGCCTACCTTGACTTCAGCAAAGTTTGCAATACTGTTCCACATAGAAGATTGATTAATAAGCTGTGTAGACTCAGAGTGGGTCAGATGTTGGTCAACTGGGTGGCAAACTGGTTGGCGGGCAGAAACCAGAGAGTGGTGGGAAATGGTTTACAGTCATAAGAGATATAAGTCGCAAGTGGGGTACCTCAGGCATCAGTCCTGGGGCCAGTCCTCTTTTATTATCTTCATCAGTGACATTGCAGATGGACTGGAGGGTAAGGTTTGTCTGTTTGCAGATGACACCAAAATCTGCAACAGAGTAGATGATTCGGATTGGGTGGGCAGAATGAGAAGAGATCTGGATAAACTGACAAAATGGTCAGAAGAGTGGCAACTGGGGTTTAACACAAAGAAGTGCAAGATCATGCACACAGGGAAGAGAAACCCTGAAGCCACCTATAGTTTGGGAGGAGAGTTGCTGGCAATCACAGAGGAAGAAAGAGACTTGGGTATCATCATCACAGATGATCTGAAATCATCCAAGGAGACCAGAAAAGCAGTGGGTAAGGCTAGAGGGATGTTGGGGTGTTTTAGTAGGGGTATCGCAAGTCGTAAGAGGGAGGTAATAATCCCTCTTTACAAGACATTGACTAGGCCCCATCTGGAGTACTGCGTGAAGTACTGGAGGCAGCACCTGTACAAGTACATTTACAAAAAAGAGGCAGTCCAGAGAAGGGCAACCAAAATAGTGCAGGGACTGCATCAGAAAACATATGAGAACAGATTAACGGAGCTCAATATGCATACCCTAGAGCAAAGGAGGCAGAGAGATGATATGATTGTGTAACCCCCTGCAAATGGGGGTTCCCAAAAGACTTCCAGGAGCTTGCTTGAATGCTCCAAGCCTGAATGGTGTTTGGCGTTTAAGCCATTTATCAGTTAGTGTTTTTAGAACCTCTGGTACTGTCTCTTTAAGAGCTGTCTGCTTGCAGACATAATTAGTTTGTATGGGGGACTGTGTGTTTCTTTGATTGAGTACCACTCGAGTGCTGCCAATTCACTCATTTTGCAGTCACTAGAGTGCAAAGGGAACCTATCTGAAAGATGTAACTGTTTGCCAGAAATCATTTACAGTAATAATGAAATTACAGTTTGTCTAACCTGCTTTCTTTTGCAGTCAGAACAGTGTCTGCCTAGTTCCCATTCTGGTTTTGAACTGCTGAACTGGACCAATCAGTGTGGGGTAAGCTAGCTCTAAAATGGTCCTTGGATGAATCAGAACTTGGACTCATAATCTGAGCCAGCCACAAGAGGATTGTATGAGCAGTGACTCTGGGAGATGTAGTTTAGACTTCAGCACCTTTTTGGACCAACAGCAGCAGTCTATTGTGGTGACAGCCAATCCAGTCAAGAACTGGGAGAAACTCAAAGGAAGTGCCGGTTTTGTCGGTTGGAGTTTCAGTTGAGCTTTGGCAGTGAAGAAGGAAGGAGCCTGTGCTTTTCAGTGTGCAGTTTTAGTCAAAAACGTGTAAGGCCCCGAGTTCGGTCTGCAGCTTGTGTAACAGCTTGTAGGACTGAATCCGTCCTGTAAAGAATCAAAGGATCTCTGAAGAGTAGAAACCAGGCTCACCCTGTAGAAGACTGGAGGAATTGCTGAAAATTGCACTCGGTCTGTCAGGAACTGAATCTGCTATGTGTTCTCCCAGGTATTGTGCAGTAATTGCGATCGGGATACAGATGCAGCCTGCCTGGTATAGTGCTTTCTTTTATATGGATGTGTGAAGAGGTTTGTGTACCTCAAGTGAGCCTCTGACATTGAAGGACCCTATCTTATTTGAGGTCGTGAGTACTAATTAGGGTCGCTCCCTGTTGAATTGCCACATTAAATCCAAATGGAATTACTGTACTGCTGACTGTTTAATTCTCCTTTTCTCTGTGTGAAAGGGCCCTACCAGCTGCCACGGTTTGGACTAGCCACTAGGGCTTGGGTACCCAGGGACAGTAACTGATAGGGATAGGCCTGTGCAGAGCCATAGGTAGATTATTAGAGTGATAAGCTAATTAACCTGATTTCCCCTGTCCTTGTTATATCCCCTAAATAAATCAGAGCTGCTTGTTTCAGCAAAGTTATACTGCCTGAGGTATTTGTCTATGTTAAAGTACTGTACTGTGATTGTTGCACTGTATCTCATTTCACAGGAGGTCCCAGTGCTGGAACCAGACCTGGGGTAAGTGTATACTGTGAAGGTAATTCTGATATATTGTGTGGGCCACTAGTGGGAAGAAAGGTTGCAGTGTCCCAGAGGGCTGTGACCAAGTTAGTTTAACTATTGCAAACCCTGACCTCTGGGTGGAGGCATCCAGTATTGGATCCAGGCCCTCAACCTGTTAGTGGCAAATCAGGCGGGGTAGTAGCCCCTGGGATAGCGCCATCTAGGGGTTACATCTTGGGGCTCACCGCTGGGATTGTGTGTCCTCTGGTGGCCATATTCTGAACCACTGTTAAGAAAAAATGGGTACCCCGACAGAAGTGGCTGTGCACCGGCTGGTGGAGTGGTGTACTGGGGAGGAGATCGACCCCCAAAATGCTATGCTTATCCTGGACATCCCCCTGGGTATCAATACGGACACTGTGCAGGGAGTACTTTCCAAGGTGGAAGGTTTACAAAACCCTGTGGTGGTGGGTCGCATGCTAATCTGCTCACCCACACTTTCCTGGCCCTAGTAGAGTTTAAGGATCCCATAGATAGCTCCAAAGTGCCACAGACCATTACCCCAGAGGGAGCCCTCACTGCTTGGAGAGTGATAACTAAGGACAGTAAAGACCCGGAGGGGAATCAGCCCCCACCACTATCTGAAACTTTTGAGGAGAAATTTGCTGAATGGTTGCTGGGAGAGGGGAAAACTGTGGAGGACTTGAAGAAACTATTCTTGCCACCTGGGGTGTTCCTCCCAACACCCTCTCCTGCTCCAGTGCCCATAATGGTGGCTGAACCAATGCAGACTCCTATTTCTGCACCTGCCATTAGTCACGACTCTTACCGAAGGTTGAGGATCTTCTCTGGCACCCTCCACCCCCAAGGGAGGATGACTGGGAGACCTGGATAGACTATGTTGCCCCAAGTGCTAGAATGGCAATGCTCGGGAAGGCGAAAGAGGGTTAGTGAGAGCCTCGAGGTCCTGCCCTAGCTACCATCCGTGCTAAACGGGCCAGTAACCCTGAAGCGACTGCACAGGCCTATCTTGAGGCCTTGGAGAATGTGTATGGGAGCCCAGATTCTGATGAGGACCTATGGTGGAGAGTAAGAAATGCACAACAGTACCAAGGGAGTTGTTGTCTGTGTATGTCTCGGCTGGAAAAATTGTTGCAAGAATGCCTCAGAAAGGGTAGTTTGCCAGCGATTGAACTGGACCGAACCAGACTGGACAGAATCCTTAAGTCTGCCCCTCTCAGAACTGCTGTTGCTTCAGTTCACCTGGCAATCGACTGGAATCCCACCCTCCTATAATGAGTTAATGAGAGAAATTCGAGGAGTTGAGAAAAGGCGACCTCGGGAGGTACCTGCACCAACAGCTGTGGCTCGACCCAGTGACTGAGGGTGACCCATCAAGTGAAGTTCAAGGGCAGAGGTTGACAGTCAATGAGTGCTCTGACAAGGAAAAGATATGCCACAATGGGGGAACTGTTGAGAGAGATCCGGGAATTCAAAAACAGTCCCTTTATGAAGGCCACGCCTGCAAGTACGCCCTGACCTATATCCGACTGCATCTGCTATGGGGTGGGGTACCACCCATGTATCTCCTGCTGATAACAGCTCCAAACTCAATTCCTTGACCATGGAAGTGGAGAACACTAGATGTCTCCAAATGCTTATCACGCCGCAGACAGAGATGGCACCAGGTTTCAGTTAGTAATACCCCCCTGGCTCCCAGTGTGGTGCCTCGGCCAGCTCAAACTCCAGAAAGTATGTTTTGCTATAATTGTGGGAAAGATGGGCACATGAAAGGAATGCCAGTCCCAAAGACATGACAAAGTTGCATATAGGCTACAAGGAGAGCTTGGAGAAGAAATCAGTGGTTAATAGGTGCACGCTACGATCCCAGTGAGGGCACCAAAATGCTAGTTCACGCCCTTTGTGGCAAGGTCAGTTGCCCAGGCCCCCACTACCGCCTCTCCAGACTGGTCCAGAATAGTGGGGTCCTCCATGGAGACCACTGTAAAGGTGAATGGAGTGTCTACAAGAGCTGTATTAGACAGTGGCTCCCAAGTGACAATTATGTTCCAGGATTGGTATCAGAAGCATTTGTC
This sequence comes from Neoceratodus forsteri, assembly GCA_016271365.2. NCBI lineage: Eukaryota > Metazoa > Chordata > Ceratodontiformes > Ceratodontidae > Neoceratodus > Neoceratodus forsteri. The sequence continues at coordinate 36,604,900 of CM028129.1, forward strand.
AGACGTACCCTTACAACCATTAGAAGGACTGCATGTATGGGGTTAAGTGAGAAGGCCTACCCTATTCGGGTATATCCGAATTTGGCTGTCTTTCCCACCTCCGTGGCTGGAGTGGCGAACAAGTAGAGACCTAGCCTTAGTGTGTCCCCCACTGGACTGTATGATGGTGACCCTTTGTTGATTGGAACAAATGCTCATATGTTCTGAGGCTGGCACAGTTGTGTTATGAAAACAGAGGTCAAAGACTAGTAGAGCTTTAAGAGTTCCGGCTTTAATTAAGAAGGCCTATGAGGCACAGAGATGCTGAAAAAACAGAACCAGAGGAACCGGTCGGATTGTATGGAAGAAGGATCCTGAGTCTCTGATCCTGGGCAAATGCCCAGTGTACCTTACAGGAGAGGTCCGTATCAGAAAGGATGTTAAGAATAAAATATTAATGTTGGATGCACCAGGCGATGGAAAATTGCCAGAGGGACTGCTGGTCAAGCCTAGTATTTTGCCGCTAGAGCCCATGCTTATGCCAGAAGGGTAATGGTCCAAGTTCATAATGTGTCTGAAAGAGACATTCGAGTAAACAGAGGTTGCATCCTGGCTAATGTGCATTGTGCAGACACTGCAGTGCTACCCAGCAGCAAGAGTTCAAGGAAGAATGACAGAGTAGCGCTGACTTGTTTGATTTGGCGACTCCGCTGCCAGCTGAATGGAAAGTGAGGATCAGTGAGAAGCTTGCCCAGAGACCAGGTGTTTTCTTTAAAGGAATGGGATGTAGGATGCGTGCAAGGAGCTGAGCACAATATCCGGCTGCATGGCCAGAAAGACCATTTGTAGAGGTCTCGGCCTCCTGGCACCTGCTGACATAGATGATGTGAGGCGGCATCTGCAAGAGATGTTAGCTGCTGGTGTAATACAAGAATCCAGAAGCCCTTATGCTTCCCCATTGTGGTAGTGAGGAAAAAGAATGGAACAGTAAGGATGTGTGTGGATTATCGCACCTTAAACCGCGGACTATCCCTGATCAGTACACAATGCCCGCATTCAGGATGCTTTGGACTGCCTAAGCGGGAGCAAGTGGTTCTCTGTGCTGGATCTCCGCAGTGGGTACTACCAGATCCCGATGGCCCCAGAGGACCATGAGAAGACGGCCTTTATCTGTCCGCTTGGCTTCTATGAATTCATGAGGATGCCTCAAGGGATTTCAGGTGCCCCAGCCACTTTTCAACGATTGATGGAGCGTGCAGTGGGGGACATGAACTTACTAGAGTGCCTGGTATTCCTAGATGATGTTATTGTGTTTGGCAGCTCACTGGAGGAACATGAGAGCAGATTATTTAAGGTATTGGACCGACTGGAGGACTTTGGTCTTAAACTGTCCATTGATAAGTGTCAATTCTTTCAAACATCAGTAAAGTATGTGGGACACATAGTATCCACCGAGGGAATAGAGACCGACCCAAGTAAAGTTGAGGCCTTGACCACCTGGCCACAGCCCAAAATCTAAAGAACTGCAAAGATTCCTGGGATTCTGTGGTTATTATCGGCGCTTCATCAAAGGACTATTCAAAAGAGTGATCCATGCTTGCCTTAACCTTACTGAAGGGTATCCCCCAACCCACAAAAAATACCAAAAGTCAGCGTCCCTCAAGACTGAAAGAGTGTATTTTCATCCGAGTGAAGTATTTGGGGCCCGCTGACCCTGATTGTGAGACTGCTTTTCATCAGATCATATATCAACTTACCCATGCTCCAGTGCTGGCCTATGCGATCCAAAACCCCATCCTGCACACTGATGCTAGCTTGCGAGGGTTGGGGGCTGTGTTGTACCAAGAGCACGAGAATGCCTAGACCAGTGGCCTTTGCCAGTAGAAGCCTGACCCCATCCGAAAAGAACTATCCTGTGCATAAGTTAGAGTTCCTAGCTTTGAGTGGGCTATTGTTGACCAATTCCATGAGTACTTGTATGGGGCTAAAATACTAGTAAAAACTGACAATAATCCTTTGACCTATGTGCAGACCTCAGCTAAGTTGGATGCCACTGGCCATAGGTGGCTTTCTGCATTATCTACATATGACTATGCTCTCGAATACGCGAGCAGGTCTGAACCACATAGATGCTGATGCTCTCTCCCGGAGGCCTGTTTCCAGAATGATTGGGTCCAATTGGCAGAACCTGACATTCGGGCACTCTGCCGGAAGTTTGACAGGGAGGAACAAATGTCCACGGACGCAGTGGACTGCATGGTGGATTGCTTGGGACCCTCTGAGAATTGCATACCTGCTGCTTATTGCCACTTTTCTGCAATAGACATTGGTGCACTGCCTCAGCTGGACAATGACAGTATTCGGGGCTCAATCCTCGCGATCCCATGATCAAAGCAGCTTTAGAAGCCCTCTATGCAGGAAAAGATGTGTCCAAATTACGCTCCACTGATTTGAGAACTGCACTGTTATACAAAGAAGGTCCTAGTTGAAACTGATCAATAAACTGTTATACAGAGAAACAGTAGACAGAGGGGGACAAGTAGACAAACAACAACTAGTGCTGCCCACTGCCTTTCGAGACTCAGTACTGAGGTCCTTGCACAACCACATGGGCACCTTGGTATAGACAGAACACTTGACTTGGTGAGATCCAGATTCTATTGGCCTAAGATGGGGGCTGATGTGGAGCAACACATTCAAACTTGTAGTCGCTGCTTACAGAGGAAAGCTTTGCCCCAGAGGGCTGCCCCTTGTTAACATCACCATGAGTGCACCCATGGAGCTGGTCTGTATTGATTTTCTGAGTTTGAGTCAGATCAAAGAAATATCAGTAATGTGCTGGTGGTCACTGACCATTTCACGAGATATGCCCAAGCTTTCCCCACCAAAGACCAGAAAGCATCCACTGTGGCCAAAGTACTTGTAGAAAACTTTTTGTTCACTATGGGGCTCCACAAAGAATCCATTCTGATCAAGGAGAGACTTTGAGAGTCGTCTGATCAAAGAGATGCTTTCTCTGTGGGAGTCTAGATCGAACCACTCTTACCACCCCAGGGGACCCACAGCCTGAGCGGTTTCAACCGCACTTTGCTAGATATGCTGGGCACCCTGCACCCAAAGGACAAGCCTAGATGGAGCCAACAAATTAGCACCCTGGTACATGCTTATAATTGCACCAAAGTGATGCCACTGGATTCTCCCCCGCCTGATGTTTGGAAGAGGCTCGACTACCAGTAGATGTGTGTTTTGGGGTCTCTCCTGATGGGGTTCAAGCTGACAACTATTTACAGTATGTGCAAAGTTAAAGGCCCAGCTAACTCATGCAGTACCAACTGGCTCAAACCATGGCTGCCAAAAGAAATCTGGCCAACAAAGAAAGGTATGATAAAGGTGAAAGCACAGGAACTCCAGGAGGGAGATCGGTATTGCTAAGAAATCTGGGACTGCATGGCAAGCACAAGATTGCTGACAGATAGCACCATCTCCCTCACATTGTAGTGGGCAAACTAGATGATCTGCCAGTGTACAAAGTAAGGCCTGAGAATAATTCAAAGATGTAAAACAATGCATAGAAATCATTTACTGCCCATTGGACAAATCTTAATTGAGTCTGAGCCCTAGAAGATGCCCTCTGGACCAGTGACTAGAGCTGCTGCTAAGAAAAGATCAAGAAAGTCTGCACCTCACAGAAGCAAAGTTAAAAGTGTTCCCTCCACAAGTCCCAGTTGAGCATGACTGTCAGTCCATATCGGAAGAAAGTGAGAGGACTTTGAATACTATCCTTCTTACGAACTGAGTCAATTGTTTCGGGGCAATCCCTAGTCAATACTGGAGATGAAGCTGGGCCTTCTGGACTGTCTAAGCCTCCAGCTTCATTCCTGGAGCCAATGCTCCAGAAAGTGAAGTGCAAAGCATCAGATCAGATGAAATGGAATCATTGTGCATGGTTGAACTGTTTGAGCTTTCAGGAGGAAATGATAGATTGGGGCAGACTGGTGATACACCCGAACAAGAAGAGTATTTTGAGTGCCCTGACAGTCCACTGCCAGTGTCCGAAAGCTCTCCATGCGAGCCAAATGTTGTGGACTCAGAAACTGTAACTCCTGGAGCTGAAAGTGTCCCAAGTTCTAGCCTCTCTACCCCAGGAGACTCCTGACAAGTGAGGACAATGCTGAAAATGAGGCTCAGAGTGCAGAGACTGTAACAGTTCCCCTAGAAAGACTGGTCGAGCTGTAAAGCCTGTGGTGCACCTCAGTTATGATTCCCTTGGAGGCCTGTGGATTTGCCTCTCAATGTTGTCCATAAAGGAGTGTATGTGTCCCCGAGCTCATTGCCCAAACTGAGCGTCAGTGCTAACTCCAAGTTACTTGTGTTGTCCTCTAGTATGGTGCCCTTGCCCGTCCAGCCCAAGGTAACTGATAGGAAGGGCCCCTCTCTTCAGGTTTCATGTACAAGAGGTAATAACTTGAGTTATGGTACAATGTGTGTGTAATACTGTGTAAAGAGTGACGCATCGCAATGTTTCAGAAATGTGTTCTTGGTAAAATGATATATTGACTGATGATTACATGTGAGCCTAATGCAAATGTATACGGTTGCAGTTAAAACTTATGGTACTTGCTTGACGCGGACGCTAAGCTTTCCCAGGCTAGAAGGTAAGCAACCCCTGCAAATGGGGGTTCCCAAAAGACTTCCAGAGCTTGTTTGAATGCTCCAAGCCTGAATGGTGTTTACGCTAAGCCATTTATCAGTGAGTGTTTTAGAACCTCTGGTACTGTCTCTTTAAGAGCTGTCTGCTTGCAGACATAATTAGTTTGTATGGGGACTGTGTGTTTCTTTGATTGAGTACCACTCGAGCTGCTGCCAATTCACTCCATTTTTGCAGTCACTAGGAGTGCAAAGGAACCTATCTGAAAGATGTAACTGTTTGCCAGAAATCATTTACAGTAATAATGAAATTACAGTTTGTCTAACCTGCTTTCTTTGCAGTGAACAGTGTCTGCCTAGTTCCCCATTCTGGTTTTGAACTGCTGAACTGGACCAATCAGTGTGGGGTAAGCTAGCTCTAAAATGGTCCCTTGGACGAATCAGAACTTGGACTCATAATCTGAGCCAGCCACAAGAGGATTGTATGAGCAGTGACTCTGGGAGATGTAGTTTAGACTTCAGCACCTTTTTGGACCAACAGCAGCAGTCTATTGTGAGTGACAGCCAATCCAGTCAAGAACTGGGAGGAACTCAAAGGAAGTGCCCGGTTTTGTCGGGTTGAGTTTCCAGTTGAGCTTTGGCAGTGAAGAAGGAAGGAGCCTGTGCTTTTCAGTGTGCAGTTTTAGTCAAAAACGTGTAAGGCCCCAGTTCCGGTCTGCAGCTTGTGTAACAGCTTGTTAGGACTGAACTGCTCCTGTGAAAAGAATCAAAGGATCTCTGAAGAGTAGAAACCAGGCTCACCCTGTAGAAGACTGGAGGAATTGCTGAAATTGCACCGGTCTGTCAGAAACTGAATCTGCTGTGTGTTCTCCCAGGTATTGTGCAGTAATTGCGATCGGGATACAGATGCAGCCTGCCTGGTATAGTGCTTTCTTTTATATGGATGTGTAGAGGTTTGTGTACCTCAAGTGAGCCCTGCTGACATTGAAGGACCCTATCTTATTTGGAGGTCGTGAGTACTAATTCAGGGTCGCTTCCCTGTTGAATTGCCACATTAAATCCAAATGGAATTACTGTACTGCTGACTGTTTAATTCTCCTTTTCTCTGTGTGAAAGGGCCCTACCAGCTGCCACGGTTTGGACTAGCCACTAGGGCTTGGGTACCCAGGGACAGTAACTGATAGGGATAGGCCTGTGCACAGAGCCATAGGTAGATTATTAGAGTGATAAGCTAATTAACCTGATTTCCCCCTGTCCTTGTTATATCCCCCTAAATAAATCAGAGCTGCTTGTTTCAGCAAAGTTATACAGCCTGAGGTATTTGTCTATGTTAAAGTACTGTACTGTGATTGTTGCACTGTATCTCATTTCACAGGAGGTCCCAGTGCCGGAACCAGACCTGGGGGTAAGTGTATACTGTGAAGGTAATTCTGATATATTGTGTGGGCCACTAGTGGGAAGAAAGGGGGGTTGCAGTGTCCCAGAGGGCTGTGACCAAGTTAGTTTAACTATTGCAAACCCTGACCTCTGGGTGGAGGCACCCGCCATTGGATCCAGGCCCCTCAACCTGTTAGTGGCAAATCAGGCAGGGGTAGTAGCCCCTGGGATAGCGCCATCTAGGGGTTACAATTGAAACATTCAAACACTTTTAGGGCATTAACAAGTTGAAAGATTCTAACATGTTTCAATATAAGCAAAATAGCAGGACAAGAGGACACAGCATGAGATTAGAGGGAAGCCAATTAAGGGGTAATGTGAGGACATTCTTTTTCACAGAAAGGGTGGTGGATGCATGGAACGGCCTACCTCAGGAAGTGGTGGATATGAATACAATGCAGGGCTTCAAACAGATATGGGACAGGCATAAGGGAGCAATAAAGATGAGTATGAATAGACAGACCATTGACAGAGTACAGGCCTATGGCACATTCATAAGGTAGAGGAAATGGACAGACTAGATGGGCCTTGCGGTCCTTATCTGCCGTCAACTTCTGTTTCTATAGGAAGAAAATGGTGGTGGCAAATGGCAGTCACTCAGAGGATGGGAGAGTGAACAGTGGAGTACCACAGGGATTGGTACTGGGACCTGTCCTCTTCAATGTTTTCATATGTGATATAGCTGAAGAACAGGAGGGGAAGGTGTGTCTGTTTGTATATGACACAAAAAGTTGCAACAGGATGGACACCCAGGAGGATTTCAAGAGAATACAAAGAGATCTGTGGAAAATAGAATCATAGAAACATACACAATGACAGCAGAAAAAGACCATAGGTCCATCCATTCTGCCCAAGCTCCCTATAATCTCTGGAACCTAGAGATACCCCTCCCTATGCACCCCAACAACCTGCTCACCTTGCTTGCTGTCCTGTTGCACTGTCCTGTCATGTTGAGATCATCAGATATGATCACTTCAAATTCCCCTTCTCGCTTGGTAACTGTAAGTACCTCCTCCCCATCTTATTCACACCCCTGGGTTTGAGCTTGCTGGGTGGAAATAGAGGTGTGGTCTAGGGAATGGCATCTGGGTTTCAATTCCTAATAGTGTGAAGTCATGCACATAGAGTGGAGTAACCCAGGGGCTGTGTATAACATGGGGAGAAGGTGCTTACAGTTACAAAGCAAGAAAAGGACCTTGAAGTGATCATATCTGATGATCATGGCAGGGCAGTGCAACAGGGCAGCAGGCAAGGTGAGCAGGTTGCTAGGGTGCAAAGGGAAGGGGATCTCTAGCAGGAGATGGGGGTGATGTTGCCCCTGTATTGCTCACTTGTGAGACCAAACGAGCAAACTGCCACCCAGGAACTTCTTCAGGTGTGCTAAACAGAAGCATATAGCCAGCACAAAGAGTGCAGCACCACCTCTGCCCAGTATAACAGACCAATCAAGAGCAAAATAAATCAAAATAAAGACCAGAGGTGTTTGCTGCTCCCTGTTCTCCCTTGTTTCTTGAAGGGGATGTGCTGAGCACTGCTGGTAATAAAATCTGTATTTTGATTTATTTTGCTCTGTGCACACTTGTGGGCCCAGTCTGGAGTACTGCATCCATTTCTGGAGGCTGCTCCTCCTCAAAGACATTCATAGGGTGGAAGCGTTCCAGAGGAGGGCTACTAAATTGGTGCTGGGATTGCACAACAAACCATATGAAGAGAAGATGTGGGAGCTCAATCTGTACTCTCTAAAGGAGAAGTGAGCAAGTGGAGAGATGATTAAGACCTACTAAGTACCTTATGGGGTGAACAAGGTGCAAGAGGGGAATCTTCTTAATAGGAGAAGGACCATCAGAGCATGAGAGCATACTGCGAAGCATGAGGGGGGGCATTACACAGAAACATAGAAACATAAAATTTGACAGCAGATAAGGACCGCTTGGCCCACCTACTCTGCCTATTTTCCTCCCTGATGGATAAACTGCAGATCCTAGCCAACCAACAGCTTACTTCCTCCTACCCTCCACTAGAATTGCCTTATTTCTGTACAATGCATTCTTGAATTCTCCCACTGTTCTTGACTCCACAACCTCCTCAGGAAAGCTGTTTCATGCATCCACAACCCTCTCTGTGAAAAAATACTTTCTAACATTACCTCTGAGCCATCCCCCCTCTATCTTCACATTGGGCACCCTTGTTCTTGCACATCTCTTTCTCTGAATGATGCAACCCTCTTGTACTTTGTTAATTCCCTTGAGGTACTTGAAAGTTTCTATCATGCCCCCCTCTCTCTCCCTTCCTCGAGGGTATACATATTAAACTGCTTTAGTCTCTCTTTGTATGGCTTCTGGTGCAGACCCTGCACCATTTTGGTTGCTCTCCTCTGAACAGCCTCCACTCTGTCTATGTCTTTGCAGAGATGGGGTCTCCAGAACTGCATGTAGTACTCCAGATGGGGTCTCACTAATTGTCTGTACAGAGGGATAACAACTTCCTGGTTTATACTGTTGATGCCTCTCCCTATGCATCCCAGTATCCCCCCAGCCCTCCTTACTGCCTTCTCACATTGCTGGCCCACCTGTAGATCATCTGATATGACTACCCCCAGGTCCCTATGCATTTTTGTTGTTGTCAGTATCTCGTACCCCATTGTGTACTCTTCCCCTGGGTTTTTGTTTCCCAGGTGCATTACCTTGCACTTCTTTGTGTTGAATCTGAGCTGCCATACATTTGACCATTCCTCCAACCTTCCCAAGTCCCTTTTCATCCTTTCCACCCCACCCTGTGTATCAGCCCTGTTGCAGATCTTTGTGTTGTCTGCAAAGATACATACTTTTCTTTCCAGGTGCTCTCCAATGTCACTTTTAAAGACATTAAAGAGGACCGGTCCAAGTACTGAACCCCTACGGTACCCCACTAATTACCCTGCTTTCTTCACTGTGGATTCTGTTTACTATTACCCTTTGTGTCCTGTTGTCCAGCCAATTTTTTATCCAGGCTACCACCTTGGGACCTACTCCAAGGCTGGCTAATTTGTATATTAATCTTTTGTGTGGGACTGTGTTAAATGCCTTGCTAAAATCTAGGTAGCCCATATCCACAGCCCCTTCCTGGTCTACTACTTTAGTCACCCAGTCAAATAAATCTATTAGATTCGTCTGACACAACCTTCCCACTGTGAATCCATGCTGCCTTGGGTCCTGTGCCGCACTGGCCTCTAGGTACTCAACAATTCTTTCCTTCAGATGTGAGTCCATCATTTTCCCTATCACTGAGGTCAAACTAACTGGTCAGTAGTTTCCTGCCTCTGACCTGCTCCCACTTTTGTGAAGTGGAATCACATCCACCCTCCTCCAGTCCTCAGGTACTACCCCATCCTCCCATGATTGGTTAAAGAGAATAGTCAGTGATGTCACTAGTTCTACCCTTAGTTCTTTTAGAATTTTGGGGTGAATCCCATCAGGCCCCAGTGCTTTGTCCACCCTCAGTTTCAAGAGTTCTTTCAAAACCCTTTCTTCTGTGAATGGACTGCTATCGACCCCCCTATCCAGAGTGTTTCTTTTGTTTGGTTTAGGTACCTCCCCATCCTCTTCCGTTGTGAATACTTAGCAGAAATATTTGTTTATTATCCCTGCTTTTTCACCATCACCCTCTGCCCACATTCCCTCCCCCTTATTAAGCCTCAGTATCCCTTCCTTGGCCTTTCTTTGCTTCCTAATGTACCTATAAAAGGTTTTATCCCCCTTTCTTACAGAGTTGGCTATATTTTCCTCAGTTTTGGCCTCTGCTATTCTGACTGCCTTCCCTGCCTCCTTCTGCTTTAACTGATAAAATGCTTTGCCCTGCTCCTTCTGTGTTTCCTTATATTTCCTGAATGCTTTCCTTTTCTCCTTAACCTTCCCTGTCACCTCTTTGAGAACCATAGTGGTTTTTTCCTTCATTTTGTTTTGTTGATTCACTTCACACAAAGGCTTGTTGCCTCTGTGATGGCTGTTTTGATTTTTTCCCATTGTTCCACCACCCTTCCTTCATGCCCATTTGCTGGTGCTTTTCTGAGGCACTCTCTCATTTTTCCAAAGTCAGCAGTCATAAAGTCCAATACTCTTGTTTTTGTATGGCTTGATTATATGGCTGTGTTTATTGTGAACCACACTGTTTGGTGGTTACTTGAACCCAGAAGGCTACTCATTTCTAAATCCAAGAGCCTTTCTCCATCCCCGGTTGAGAGTACCATGTCTAAGATTGCTCCCTCCCGAGTGGGTTCCAACACTAGCTGTCTGAGGCTAGTGTTAATGACAGATGTGAAGAAATACTTTTTCACTGAAAGGGTAGCAGATGCCTGGTACAGCCTACCAGAGTAGGTGGGGGGGGGGCAAAGACAGTAAGTAGTTTCAAGCATGCGTGGGATAGGTACACGAGGGTAATAAACAAAGGTAAGGGAAGGAGGGGCACCTGTGACCAAACAGAGTACCGGGTGTAGTATTAGGCAGGAAAAGTAAGGCAGACCAGATGGGCATACTGTACCATCACACGGCCTAAGAAGTGGCTTCTGGTTCTATACAAAATTCCTGAGGAAACCTAAATAATCACAAATAACTTTCATTTTGTGAAGGCAAAAACAAGAATGGATCTTTGAGACATTTTTAAAAAGTACAATGCAGGTCTTAATTTCGGATTGGGTAATGCAATTCTCATGTATTTCACATTTTGTATTTCCGATAGAATATACTTCAAAATATATATGAAATGGCTGTCTGTCATCTGTGTACATGTAATAGTTCAGAGGGACCATGGAAGAGTTAATCAAATACATGCAAGAAGCTTAGCTTGTTTGTGGCACTGTTCACAGTCCACTCTAAAATATGTTGATAAGCATATGAGTCTCTTTGCAAAAAAAAAACAGATGCAGAACTGAAAACTTTCTCTGGATTAGCTGTTGTCATACTTTACTGCAAAAGGCAATATGCAGCAGAAACATCAGATCAGCTCCAGCAATGGCTAGACCAATGCTTTATGCTACCTGGCATAGGGAAAAAAAACTCCACTAACATTCAGGAAGAAATTTAATTTATTTTTCTACTCTTTAAGAGAAATGACCGTTTTTATTTTCAGGTTATCATCTCAGGTCTCTGTATATTTAGTAGTGCTATATTATAGAAAAGTTTCCACTTTCCTAAGAGGTTTAGAGATGACACAGTTTCCAATGGATGAAACTGGGATTAATTGGCTGCTATATTACTTTGTGATATTACGCACAAAACATTATCAGTTTCCTCTGCAGAAGGAAGACCTTGCTCTCAGTGTTGTTCAGTCAAAATTAAAATGTCTTGGCAGAAGAGTTGGCACTAAACTTAGAACCACAATATTTCTTTCCTGTAACCTTTCAAATGTAGTCATAGCAAAATATAAACACATACAGGCATCCAATACAAGTTTCACAAATAGTTTGGCTGTGTTTATCCAACAGATGTGAGTTCTGTATTACAGGGTCACGGTGGTGCCCCTATAGTTAGGGTTGAGTAGCCTGCTTAATGTTAACCCCCTAACTTTGCACATTACTATCTTCTGCACTGTTTGACAAAACTAGTTGAACTTTTGTATGTGTTGTCTAGGAGGCAAGGTCTTGATCTGTGGAAATGTTTGTGATGGCAACTTGTGAGGTTTCTGAGATCTGCTTGTGTCATTTTTTATGTTGATTGTGCACAGCGCAAGAAACATATTGGGACAGTTTGCTGAGAAGCATGCTGTGGAGGCAGGGCACTGTTGTGGCCAATGCCCCCACAGCCTGCAAAGACTTGTCCACTTCCCCAATGCCATGGCAGGCTGCTGGTGACTGAAATTTGGAGTGTTTGCACCAACTTGTGACAATTTAGCTGCTGTAATCAGGGCCTTGTCATTGCAGCATAAGTCATCCGCTGCAATGAGGGAGTGACCCGTCATTGCAGGGAGGCGGGATGTAAAAACCCTGATATTGTTTGTGAACATGGCGGTAGTTGCGCATGTGTTCTAAACAACTAAACCATGTTTTTGGCCGACAGGAGCCCACTCCCGTCGGCATAATGTAGCCCCTGTTTAACTGTCTGCCGATGGGGTGCCCAATCCCCGTCGGCAAAAAGGAACCCCCCCCTTTTTGTTGTTTGCCGACAGGGGTGCCCAGTCCCCATTGGCACAAAGGAATCCCCCCCCATTTAACTGTCTGCTGATGGGGTGCCCAATCCCCATTGGCACAAAGGAATCCCTCCCTTTTGTTGTTTGCCACGGGGGTGCCCAATCCCCCATTAGCTACAGCTGGCCCCCCCCAAAAAAAGCCATTGGTGGCACTTTGGGAGCCCACCCCAGCATGCCACATGGCTCTGTAAAGGGAAAAACGGCCCCGCAAAGTCTTTAGTTTGTTTTGTACCTGAAATAAAGGAAACTGTCCCTCCTAGTCTCTCGGGCCCCCGCACCCGCAATCCGCACCCACCCACTGTGCACCCTGCCTCTCCACACCCCCTATCCATATTTACCTCTGGAGCTGGGCCGACGATCTTCGGTGGACCAGGAGGAACATGTCTGCACTCTTCAAAGCTGACCACAAACTGAGGAAATGCTGATAAGCTGTATAATGTAATAAATAGGGGTTTTCCAACTTTGCTGCATATCTCTGGCATTTTTTGGAATTTTGACACCAAATTTTCAATATGGGGTTTTTGGGACCCCTCCTCATGAATACTGTCACTGTCATGGTGTTAATCGGGCCCAAAGGGTGATTTCACAGTCATTGCATGGAATCACCTTTGGGGACCGATTAACGAAATGACAGTGCCAGTGTTCATGAAGAGGGCTCTCAAAAAGCCTAAAATAGCTACGCATTTTAGAGCAAGCTGGAAGGAGCTTAAAAAAACCTGTTCTCAACATATTTCCCCTCTCCCTCCTCGAAAGCCCTTCTGAAATCAAAAGAAGCGAGTACTTTCTGATCAAGAGTTTAATTTGGAGGGGAAACCCCGCTCGAATCACAATTCTGGGGAAAGCTCCTCTGGCTGTACACATTTCAAGTGTTTTAGCAACCTCTGGGATTAAACTACAACTCACCTTTCACAACTCGGGGGACAATAGCACTGTAGCTGGGCCAATAAACAAGCCACACATACCTCTCAGTGCTCTTAACTCCACTCCTTTTCTCTTCGCAGGCACAAAGGGAACAGGGTCGCGAGGGCACAGGACCTTTCAGCTGCCCTTCCCACAGAGTCGCCGACCATGGAGTCCCCCCTCCGAGGCACAGGTACGAGGACGCGAAAGGAGCGCTGCTCGGACGCCACAGGCACCATTTTTGAATTTAAACTGTGGTGTCTGTAAAAGGAAGCTCTGCTTCCACTGTCTGGCTGCTTCTGCCCCGCCGGCGCTGTGTGCCGGCTCCCCACCACCCCCACCACTGCCCTTGGTGAGCTCCTCCCTTTATAGGGAGTGTCACATGACGGTCCAAAACCTATCAGCCCACTTCTCCACTTGCAGCTTATCAGCTGTCACCACTAGAGGGCTGCTGTCCAAAATCTTCCTGTACCAAACAACATTTCTAGCTAGAATGCTGCTGCTGCCAACTTTAATCATGCTCTTTCAACTGGGAAAAATTTCCCCTCCACCAACTACCCTCTTATGCATAGAGCAGCCGTCTCCAATGACCTCACTTCAAACACCATACCACCACTACTATGCCATTGGACACACGCTCGTTCCAGCACCGGCAAACGCTCATTACAGCTGCATCAGTGCAGCTTTCCTACCCCCTCAGTTTCACATGGGCCTTATGGTTCTAAACACTTCCTCCAATCACCCCCCCCACCAGCCCTTATATCTCGAACCACAACAAATGTCTCTAAACCTCACTGGGTCAAGCTTAAAAACCTAATCACCCTCCTCCTTCTCTTGTCTGGGGATATAGAGGCAAACCCTGGTCCCAACCCCCCTGTTTCTGTCACCAGCTCCCCTTTCTCTTTCCCAAAAGGCCTCCATATCATTCATCTAAACACCTGCAGCCTCCTATCTAAACTCTCGCTTATGCAACCACTGGCCTTAACCCTGCCCGACATCCTAGTCATCTCAGAAACCTGGCTAAACCGCATATTAAAGATGTGGAGGTATCCCTACTAGGGTATGCCATAATCAGGTCTGACCGCCAAGGAAATAAGAGAGGCGGAGGCACAGCTATGTATATCGCAACTAGCCGACTGTTCTCTGTAGTGGAACTCCCTGTACCCCCTGGGAACATTGACGCACTGCTCATAAAAATCTCCCTTCCCAGCTCAAACCCCATCTATGTGGCTGGCTCCTACTGCCCCCCCTGCACTCCACCCGAGGCCATTCTCTCCCACTTGGGCAATCTACAATCACATGCAGTGGGGTGAACTTCATATCACTGGAGATTTCAACATAAACTGGATTGGTCCTGATAAAGCACTTTTAAAGACTAAAATTAAGGCACTATCTCTATCTCAGCTCATAACAGAACCCACCAGGCTAAACCACAAATCCCTAAATCACACCTTACTGGACTGGGCACTCACCTCCCACCCACATAGAATAGTAAGTGCTGGCCTCCTACCTGATTCCATAAGTGACCATCATATGATCTAGGAAGGTTCACTGTCCCCCCACACCACCCCCAAAAACATTAGTCACCAGGTCTTATAACTCCCTCAACCTAGCCACCCTCCTGTCTGACCTAAGACAGATAAACTGGTCCTTCATCCCTATGGCACCCACCATCGACATAGCTTTCGAGGCTTTCAAAACAACCTTCCTAAAAGTCTGGGATAAACACGCCCCTCTACAAATGAAAAGAGTCCGCGGAGCGCATCTCCCCTGGATCTGGGCTGACATCATCAAATTATGCCACACCAGGGACCACGCCTGGAAATTATATAAAAAGAGGGGCACTCAGGCCTCCCTCATTACCTACAGATCCCTTCGAAACAGTTGTACAAATAGCATAAGACTAGTGAAATAAATCTACTTCCAGTAGTCTTTTAACAAAAATTTAAATCACCCAACGGATTTCTGGAAATCTCTTAAAACCCTGCTCCCCCCCCACCCAACTGGCTGCACCAACTCTACTAGACCAAGGTTCCCTTATCTTTGACCCTATCCAAGTAGCTGAAGTTTTTAACACTCACTTTGCCAGCTGCACAAATAAGCTCCTATCCTCCCTACCCCACAAGGTGCCTCCCCCCAACACATGTGCCCCACACTCTACTTCCGCTACCATACCATTCTCCTTCTGCACAGTTACCCAAACCGATGTCTATTGCTCCCTTCGGTCGCTAAATCAAAACATAGGGAAATGCCCCACTTTCATGGACACAAAAATGCTCTACCTCTCCGCCCCAGCTATTGCTGCCCCTTTAGCCGACCTCTTCAATCTATCCTTCTCCCTGGACAAATTACCTACAGACTGGAAGCTGACCACTGTTATACCTCTACCAAAAGGAGGTGACACCTCCTCCCCAGGAAATTATCGACCCATCTCCCTACTGCCTATCCTGACCAAACTCCAGGAACGTCTGGTCCTGTTCTAACTCACCCAATACCTAGCAGCCTCCTCCTTTTTCACATCTTTCCAATCAGGCTTCCGTAAATCCCACTCTACCACCACCTCCCTACTTCGGGTCACAGGTGATATCCTGATAAGTATGGACAAAGGTCACATCACCTCTGCCATTTTCATAGACCTAGCCAAGGCCTTCGACACAGTCTCCCACTCCCTACTACTCTCCAAACTCACCGCCGCTGGGCTCTCTACCTTGGCCACAAACTGGTTCCACGACTACCTAGTAGGCAGGAGTCAGGTAGTCAAAATAGCTTCTCACACCTCCCACCCTTCACCTGTCCTAACTGGTGTCCCACAAGGCTCAGTCCTGGGTCCCCTTCTCTTCTTCATTTTTCTGAATGACCTCCCAGCAGCATGCTCACACTCCTCCATACAGATGTACGCAGATGACACTGTCCTCTACTCCTCTGGTCCCACAGCCCTTAGCATAGCTTCCAAACTCCAGGTAGATTTCAACGCTATCCAGAACTGGTTTCGGACAAACCAGCTATTTCTTAACTCAAAAAAAAATGTAGCGTTAGCTTTTGGCACCCCTCAAAGACTCTCCCACCAAGATCTCTCCTCCCCTTTCAAAACCCTGGACAGAACTCCCCTGGAAAACTGCACGAGCTTCAGATACCTGGGTGCATGGCTAGACCAACACCTTGATTTCTCTGCTCACATCACCTCTCTTCATAAGTGGTTCCTCCCTAAACTTGGAGCACTGTTCTGTAACAAAAGCTGCCTCCCCGCACAAACAAGGCATGCCATTGTACAAAAAATGATCCTCAAAGTAATCGACTACGGCGACATAATTTACTCCACCGCCCCCGTGTCAGCTTTGGCCAGCCCAGACACCCTGTTCCACTCATTCTGCCGCTTCATCCTCGGCTGCCACAAATCAACCCACCATCATGATCTCTATAGCTCGCTAACTCTACCATCCCTACATGACTGTAGACAAACCAACTGTGCCAGATTCGGAGCCAAATTCTGGTCAAACTCCCTCCCCCCCACCTGACCTCTGCTCTCTCCCAACAACTGGCATCTACGTACACCCTTAGACGGCATGACCATAAACTGCTCCATGTCCCATTTATGCACACATCCAAGGGACAGGCCGCTTTTAAATACCGAATACCTCAGACCTGGAACACCCTACCAGCCCCCATCCGCAACGCAACAAATACCTCCCTACAAAACAAGTTACTCCGTAGACATTTCACCTACAGTTGCTCCTGTATCAGATAAGAACCTTTAATTAAATGTCTTGCTGCTATACTCGCATATGTACTGTACTGTAATCTTCACCCTGTTTTCTCTATAATGTATGTAAGTATCATACCCGTGACTGTGTTCCTTCCCCCAGCTATGTAATTCTTCCCACACAAATGTATTGTAACAATCCCTGTTTCAACTCTGTACTGTCTAAACTTTGTTAGTATGTAAGTGGGTCCCGGCCCCCAGGTCACATCTGGAATAGAGCATGTTGCTCAGTATGCTTTCCTGGTAAAACTCGTAAATAAATAAATAAATAAATAAAGTTGCAAATTTGGTTGGAAAAATAAAAAAAAAAGACTGTTTTACAAGTGTGTGATGCACAGTTGCTACGCACGCTCATAACTTCATGAATTTACAATATTTTCATGCCAGATTTTCAACATTGACATTTTGTCACACCTCCTTGTGAACAGTACAGCTGTCATTGTTTGCATCCTGGCGGAAATGTGTTTTTGCACTTCCAGCGCAGAATAGCGTGGTCACTGTCAGAAATCAGTGTTCAGGATAGATTAAGGAAATGACAGTGACACTGTTCATGAGTAGAGGTCCTGAAATGGCTATGTTGAAAATTTGGTAACGATACTCAATAAAATGACAGTGTTATGAGTGTGCATTATGCAGTTTGCATGCACGCTCGTAACTTCGCGAATTTATAATATTTTCACTCCAGATTTTCAATGTTGCCATTTTCCCACACCTACATATGAACAGTGCAGCTGTCATTTTTCCCATTCTGGCCAAAATGTGTTTTTGCAGTTCCAGCACAGAATAGAGCGGTCGCTGTGGGAAATCACTGTCCGGGACAGATTAATAAAATGACAGTGATACGGTTTATGAGCAGAGGTCCTAAAATGCCTAGGTTGAAAATTTGGTGATGATAGCCCATCAAATGAGTGTGTTACAAGTGTGCGTTGCACACTTTTTACACACCTTTGTAACTTTGCAGATTTGTAATATTGTCATGCCACATTTTCAACTATGGCATTTTTTCACAGCTCCTTATGAGCAGTACAGCTGCCATTCTTCACATCCTGACTGAAATCTGGTTTCACAGTTGCAGCACAGAATAACACGGTCACTGTGGGAAATCAGTGTTCGGGACAGATTAAGAAAATGACAGTGGCATTGTTCATGAGCAGAGGTCCTAAAATCCTTATGTTGAAAATTTGTAACTAAACTCCATAACATGATTGTGTTACAAGCATGCATTCAACTGTTTCCCGCACCCTTGTAACTTCACAAATTTGTAATATTTTCATGCCACATTTTTAACAGTGGCATTCTTTCACACCTCCTTATGAACAGTACAGCTGTCATTTTTCACATCCTGGCAAAAATATGTTTTTGCACTCCTGATGGAGAATAGCACGGTCATTGTGGGACATCAGTGGTTGGGATGGATTAAGATGGAATGATTGAGAGAGGGGAGTCACCGAGCTAAACTGAGCTCTGTTGGGACTGCTCCGGATTTGTTTGTGGGCAGAAAAAGGCCCCAATGCAAGAGGCCAGTACAAAAGGGCAGCCTGCAGCACTGGGAGAAACAGAACAAGAGAGCAAGTGAAGGAGAGGGAGTGAGTGAACTCACCGGAGCGCTGTCAGAACTGCTGTGGATTTCTTTGTGGGCAGAAAAAGGCATCAATGCAGGTAGGGGCCCAGTAGAAAAGGCCAGCCTGCAGCGGAGTGAGAAACAGTACAAGTGAGTGAGACAGGGGGACTGAGTGAGCTCAACGGAGCTCTAGCAGGACTGCTGCGGATTTCTTTGTTGGCAGAAAAAGGCGCCAATGCAGGCAGAAGCTCCATACAAAAGGGCCGCTTGCAGCGCCAGGATAAACAGAATGAGTGTGTGACAGAGGGAGACTGAGTGACCTCAATGGAGCTTTGTCGGTACAGCTGCGAATTTCTTTGTGGACAGACAAAGGTGCTAATGCAGCCAGGAGCCCCATATACAAGCGCTGCCTGCAGCTCCAAGAGAAACAGAATGAGTGAGTGACAGAGCGGTAGTGAGTGAGCTCAACGGAGCTCTATTGTGACTGCTGTGGATTTCTTTGTGGGCAGAAAATGCAGCAACGCAGGCAGGAGCCCAGTACAAAAGGCCAGCTTGCAGCGATGGCAGAAACGGAATGAGTGAGTGAGAGAGGGGGAGTGAGCGAGCTCAGTGGAACTGTGCTAGGTCTGCTTCAGATTTCTTTCTGGACAGAACAAACCACCAATGCAGGCAGGAGCCCAGTACAAAAGTGCAGCCTGCAGCATCAGGAGACACAGAATGAGCGAGTGAGGGTGGGGGAGTGAGTGAGTTCAACGGAACTCTGTTGGGACTGCTGCAGATTTGTTTGTGGGCAGAAAAAGGCAGCAATGCACGCCGGGGCCCAGTGCAAAATGGCAGCCTGTAGTGGTGGGAAAACCAGAATGAGCGAGTGAGAGAGGGGGAGTGAGCGAGCTCAACGGAGCTGTATTGTAACTGCTGCAAATGGCGGCAACACAAGCAGGAGCCCAATACAAAAAGGCAGCCTGCAACGTGGGCAGAAATGGAATGAGTGAGTGAGCGTAGTGGAGTGAGCAAGCTCAATGGAACATTGTCAGGACTGCTGCAGATTTCTTTGTGGGCAGAAAAAGGCACCAACAGAGGCAGGAGCCCAGTACAAAAGGGCAGGCTGCAGCGCCAGGAGAAACAGAATGAGTGCGTGACACAGGGGGAGTGAACGACCTCAATGGAGCTCTGTCAGGACAGCTGTGGATTTCTTTGTGGGCAGAAAAAGGTGCCAATGCAGGCAGGAGCCCAGTACAAAAGGGCAGCCTGCAGCGCTGAGAAACACAACCAGCGAGTGACAGAAAGGGAGTGAGCGAGCTCAATGGAGCTCTATCATGACTGCTGCAGATTTGTTTGTTGGCAGAAAAAGGTGGCAATGCAGGCAGGAGCCCACTACAAAAGGCCAGTCTGCAACCCCAGCTGAAATTTAACAAGTGAGTGACAGACGGGGAGTCAGCAGGCTCAACAGACCTGAGTCTTGACTGCTGCAGATTTCTTTGTGGTCAGAAGAAGCCACCAACAGAGGCAGGAGCCCAGTACAAAAGGGCAGCCCGCTGCACCAGGAGAAATGGAATGAGCGAGTGAGAGAGGGGGAGTGAGCCACCTCAACGCAGCTCTGTTGGGACAGCTGTGGATTTCTTAGTGGGCAGAACAAGGTGCCAATGCAGGCAGGAGCCCAGTACAAAACAGCAGCCTGCAGCACCGGTAGAAACAGACTGAGTGAGTGACAGAGGGGCAGTGAGCGAGCTCAACACACCAACGCAATCAACATTTGGCATTGACAAATGCTTGTTTGTAAATGTCTTAACTTTTTTTCTTATAATTAACATGGTTTTTTTTGCTCTCCCCTACAGTCTACATGGAACAGAATGTTTCCCACAAACTTGCAGGGCACATGTGGGATATCCTAAGGTAGAGCCTTTGACAGGTCTGGTGAAAAAATATTAAAGGGTTCCAGAGTTTAGTGTTTTTCTGACCTGCACTTGTGCAGTAGGGTTTTACAAATAACTTTCTGTGGTGAATGCAAAAATTTAATGCCACAAATGCACATTTTTACTTTCGTGCCACTTGCTTCACAGGACACCAAACATTTTGTACCATGCTAACTGCCATCTTGTTGATTTTTTCCATGAACTTACAAATGTGGAAAATACATAAAATTGCTGGGATTTAAAAAAAAATATCAAAACCTAGCTAAACGGGACCCATTTAGCTAGATTCTGATGTTTGTTTTTTAATATAATGGTCACAAATACCTTTTCTGGGCATCCAAAATTCCAAGTGCCCAGCTTAGTGAGAGGAGAACTTCCCCTGCATTCTCTACATGAGAACAGCAGGAATTTCTTGGCTTCTGCAACCGCAGCTGAGCTCGTGCTGCCGGCTACAGTGTGAGAACATTTTCCAGAAACTTATTCTGGAAAGAACCACGGGAAATGTAATTATATTAATATAAAACCTTAAGTTCTTAAAGTTGCTGCCTCTTCCGATGTGTTGTATAATCAATTATCCGTGGTTCCCTCACAGCTTCAGGGGAAAGGAAAGATGAAGGGTGAAAATCATAAAAATTCACATGTAGACAGATCCTCTTGAACATTTATGTATATTTCCTTTATTATGAATATAGGCGCATATCCTCTACGTTTCACCAATATGTCATTGGCTTCCTCAGGAGATGCCTCTTAAACATTCCTTATTAAAAAAAACATATAAATATATTTAAATGTCTATCTACATCACTCATCTTATATATACATAAAAGCTAGTTTGTTAATTGGTCACTCACTTCTATTCCTATATACAGGCCAATGTTATTCACTTAGACATATTGAGGTCAATGTTGTTTCTAAAATGGAAACAGATGTTACATTAATATTACTATTCACTACTCCACAATATTATACTTTCTCTTTAAAAGTTCACAGTATCTTAAATATATTCTATACAATTCTATAACAAAAATCCACTAATGATTCTGTTAAAATTCAGAACCTATACTGTTTTTACCTTATTCAGCTTTTTGCGTGTTCTGCACATCACAGTTTTAGAAAACAGGTAGATAGCCCTCTTTGAAAAACTCTTTCTGCAATGACATAATTACATACATTCACAATTTCATATTGCTTGTATGTTTATATATACCAACACTAGACAGCTTTTAAACCAAATTTCATTTTTTATAAAAAATGTTTTAACATTCATTGCCCTACTTGCTTCCTTATATACAAATTAATACTGTGATTTTTTAACTCGATTTCTAACTTTAGCACTGCCTTATATTTAATTGCTCTATACTTCTAATGATTCTAATATAAAACAACTGATTACAATTTGTATGCCACCTGTATTCCTAAACATTATTTATAACAACATCAATATTACTATAATTGATGTCAGTACTTCACAAAATTTTTTTTTTTTTAAACTCAAAACATCCATGACAACTCTATAATCTTTTATTTTCATCGCAAGTGTGTACTGCCTTCACTTTAAGGGACATAGAAAGTTTAAAGTGAAGGCAGTACGCACTTGCGATGAAAATAAAAGATTGTTTTAATACCTGTAAAAAAAGAAAATGGTCCCTCGCCAGTCACTCCCCCCCCCCAACCTCATCTTCCACTCAGCACCCACCAACCCATATCCAGCAGTACGTTCCACACATGCTCACTCTCCTGAATAGATCCCAGGTTTGAGATCCACTCTCTAATTGAAGAGATGTCTTGCTGCTGGAACCAGCGACTGCAATATGAGAAACTAAGGTAAATGCGGTTCAATGTATTTCAGTTGGGATTTCAACTTTTATGAATAACTTTCCCATTTTTTGACATTTTGACCCCCCTATTTTCAACATTGCATTTTGGCGACCCCACCTCATGAAGAATATGACTGTCAGTATGCAACTCCTGCCTGAAAGGTGATTTTGCAGTCGCTTGGTGAATTCACCTTTTGCATGGGATTTGAAATTTTATTCTGCCCTTTTTCATGAGGTGGGGTCATAAGAAGGCTATGTTGAAAATCTGGGGTACAAATATGTAAAAATGGCAAAGTTACATCTATTCATTGCAATTTCACTATGCACGCTCATAACATTGGAGATTTTCAATATTTTTACCCAGATTGTCAACATAACCTTCTTATTACCACACCTCATGTATGTCACAGCTGTCATTTTTCAAATCCCAACTGAAATGTGTTTTTTGCACCTGTTGCATAGAATGGCATTGCAGTTGTGAAGAATTATGTTTTGGCAGGGATTAAAACATTTTCTGTACCGGATATATGAGGTGGGGTAATACGATGGATATGGCAATAATTTCATCACTGTTGTCCTGGCCCTGTGCTTCTGCAACTACATACATATACGCATCTATGGAGGGATGGGAGCGCAGGGCCTGGAGGACCGTACGCTCCCACAGACAAATAAGGATATGATTATACTATCTTAAAAAGTAAGGAAATAAATTGCAAAAAACTTTGTTAATGCTCTAGTTAGGGTTAAAGTCACAAAAGTAAGGAAATGTGGCATTAGGGTTTCCAACCCTAACACCCCATCCCAATGCTGCACACACCAACAGGTGTCGGGGTGTGCCTTGGGGCCATCAGCCCTAGGTGCAAGGTGCTATATGGCAATTTGCATGCCCATTATGAGCCCATTACATGGGCTGCACTAGAGTGTAATGCACCCCACCCCTAGACCCAGCCCCACAGGCAGACCTCTGTCCCTAGTGTAAGTGGATCCCCCCTACTACAACTGCCGGCCTGAATCCACAGAAGTCATATATCCTAGTGCCAGTTTTCCCCTTCCTCCAATCACCGGCCCAGTGGAGAATATAAAACTTCCCTGGTGGTAGTGGTGCCCCCCAGTGATCACCGATTTGTTGACTGATATAAAGAAATTAATATCCCAGGTGGTAGTAGTCCCACCCCCACAATCACCAGCCCGAGTTAAATTGTTGCCAGTGCCCCCCTGTGATTTCTGATCACCAGCCTGCAATGAATAGTGTCCCTAGTATTCAGTGGTCCCTCCCCTGGCACCAATGTCCAATATATTAACCAATGTTCTCTGGTGTCCAGTGGTCCCTCCCCCCATCTGAACTCTCACCCCATGTGTATAATGCTATTCCTTGGTGTACAGAGGTCCTGCCCCCCAACCAATCCTCAATCCCCTGTAAAAGAAATGTAACCCATTCCTTGGCATCTAGCAGAACCCCCATCTCTGTCCCCGATGCCTTGTACAATATGCAGATGTCTTCCTTTCTCTGGCATCTACTGGACCACCCTCCACTCCCATCCTGGCATGTGGTTCTCCACCACCCTGCTCCCACCATCCCAATCCCAAACTGGCCACCAGTACAGCCCTCCAGTCTCCACCACTGCTGGCCACCAATTGAGCTGTCAATGAATGCGTACTGTGTACAGTATGAGCTAATTGAGTGAGCTGTCACTCAATGAGCACGTACTGTATACAGTATGCACTCATTGACAGCTCAATCAGCAGCTGGCCATGGTGGAGAGAGAGAAGGGCTATGCCAGTTGCTGTCTTGGGTTCAGGATGGGGGGAGTGGGGTGATGTGTCACTACCTGAGGGTGGGGGTCAACTAGATGTTAGGGAAGGGAAGATGTTTTCCTATTTTACAAGGGATCAGAGACAGGCAGGAGGGCCCTCTAGATGCCAGGGAATTGGTTACATTCCTTTTACAGGGGATCCGTGATAGGCAGAACCACTCAACGCCAGATAATATTGGTTAATATATAGGGCATGGGTGTGTGTGTGGGGAGGGACCCCTGGACAGGCTGGAATAGCATTATAGACATATAGCAAGGGATCACATGGGGGAGGGACCATTGGACACCTGGGAAATGGTATCTGTATATCTGGCAGGTGATCAGGTGGGGGGATGGACCACGGAACACAAGAGACACTGTATTGTTCATTTCAGGTTGGCAATCAGTGATCATGGGTGGGAGAACCACTACCTCCAGGGAAGCTTTATATTTTCCATCGGGCTGGCAATTGGTTTGGGAGGTGCACTGGCACCAGAGTGTATGACATCTGTGGACTCAGGCCGGTAATCATAGGGGAACCACTGGCACCCTGGAAATTTTTTTTACAACTCAGGCTGGTGATCAGTTGGTTGGGGGGCACCACAGTATCTCCATCAACCAGTAAGGCTGTGCAAGATTAAAGCAAGGTCTCGGTCTGCGTTATTTGCTTTGTGGAAGGGAACCCCACAAAAGGCCCTTGCACATATCAAATGCTTTGTGAACAGGACTGAGCTAATATGCACGTTCCCTTCCCCTCATTTACAGTGTGGCCTCTCTACACTTTGCCCTGAAGTAAACCAGGTTTGAGCCCCCAAACTGGGCTTTTTTTTTCTTTTTCTTTTTTTTGGCGCCTTCCCATCTACTGGTTGGACACTCCTTCAGGCCGCTAGGCCCTACTGGCACCTTGCCACCGGAGACCAGCCACCACCACCACCCCACATTGCAGCCCCATGGGTAACCCAGTGTAACTCTTCGCCAGACCGGTCTCCCTCCTCTGAGGAAGATAGGCTCCAGTGGGTGTCGGCCAGCACACTCATTTTCTTGGCTCAGGTGCTGCTGAGGTAGCCCTGGACTGTATCTCAGGGCTTCTGTGGCAGTGGGAGCCAGCAACCATCATCCAATCGGCCATGGAGCACTTTTGTTCCCATTTGCTCCCCAGGGGCGTGGCATGCCACTAACATCAAGGCATACACATTGACATTCACCACGCCCCATTAGTCAGAGGGACACAATGTGTTGCTGTGCCCCCAGCCTCCTCCAGGAGTCAGCAAGTGCCAGGTCATCTCCCCACCCATCCCCCAAGAGAAGGCAAGCAGTCATCAGATGCTCAAGCCTTCTCCCGCCGGCCGGCCCTCCGGTGCCCCAGGTCAGTTTCTGAACCCAGGTCACCAGCACCACAAGCTGAAATCCAACCACTGTGCCGATGGGCCGGATACCTGGCTTTCATGAATACCAACTCAGCGCAAAACCTAATTTGCTTTTTTGTGAATCTAGCCCCAGTTGCCTAACCGTAGAAAAATAGAAAAGTTGATCATGGGTCAAATGGTGCTATTTGAACAATTAGGTTTTCAGTTTTTTACTACCCATTTTATACTTAGTTGTTTACCATATCATTCACGATTCCTTTCTATCACAAGGTCAATCTGTTTTAAAGGATGTTCCCTGGTTTTTCAGCAAGCCCATGTCAATTTCATAATTTTGGGCGCAGTAAATGATGGCCATCTAAATATGTAAAATCCACAAAAACCTGGGTTGTCATGCTTGTTTCTAAGTTGTACGATGAAACTTATCCTGCTTTATGAAAAAATGCTGAAGCAGTCAGATTGTTTTATGTACTTATAATATCAATGTTGTAGGTGTCAACATGGATGTGAAAGAAAAAGTGAAATAAGGACACATCATCTGTCATGAATTATGCATCATTTGTTTCACAAACGCAACAATAAATAGTAAATTATCAATACTATGACACCCCCTTGAAATAACATTCAAAATAATGTGGGAAATAGTTTTTTTGCATAAAATCATTTCAATCTAATGTTATGTGCATTAAAAAAATTATAGATGTAGAATATGGTTGTGAACTTAGCAAAAGAAAGAACTACAAGGATTGCCCTGCTTCTTTTGCTTATATCTGCTTTCAGAGTTGCACTTTCAGAGTTGGTAGGTTCGGGACACGGATAATTGAAATATCCCTATTAAAAATAAAACTTGCCAGAAAGCTGTTTAACAGCTGAGAACTACATCTACAATGACAAGGACTAGAGTAACCGGAAACAGACAGACAGACAGACATTAGTGTATGTAAATAGCCTTCAATAATGCCAACGACTGCAATTTCCTCGCTGCCTTCCTGTATATATTTTTAGCTGAACATGACATAATAGGATAAATCATTATTCTAATAATGTTTCCATATATTTAAAAATGTTATTGTGCCAGTAAACAGCCTTGAAAACATTTTAGGGTGCATCAGAAAAATTGGAATTTGAAGCACTAGATAATCAACATTTTTCTTATTTTTTTTTTTTTATAAGAAAATAGTATATCACATATATAAAATATCCTTTGGAATATAAAAACAACAAATCATACATTGTTTAAATATAACATAGTAACATAGAATTTGTCACCAGAAAAGGACCACTTGGTCCACCCAGTCTACCTGGAAATTGCCTGTCTAATCTGTCTCCGCAGACCGTAACTGGTTTCTGGCAACCCTCCCTCCTCCCTGCCTGTTCTCTAATACACCTTTATGCATTTTTTATGAATGTTGTAAGCCCCCAGCAGTTTTTTTACCTCCACCACTTCAGCTGACAGTCTGTTCCTGTCCTACCACTCTTTCAGTTAAGAAATATTTCCTTACATCTCTCTTAAACTCCCCCCAGCTTCATTGCATGACCCTGGTCCTGGTGCACCTTCTCATTTGAAAGAGACTTCCCTTCTGCACTCTGTTCACACGTGTGAGGTACTTGTGGGTCTCTATCATGTCACCTCTCACTCTACTGTCTTCCAGGGTGTACATTTTGAGATAACTCAGTCTCTTCTCATAGGGCTTTGGGTGTAACCCCATCATCATGTTGGTTGCTCTCCTCTGGATTGCTTCTACCCTGTTGATGTCAATATACCGTTAGGAGGGCAACTGAATTACATTGCAGCAATTACAGTGCCAGAGTAAGTGCAACAGTGAAAGAGGTGATCTTGATTTTAGATCGCCCCTCACTCCTGTTGCAGTTCGCCCCCTCACATTTTAACTCCCTCTGGGGCAAAGCCCCCCACAGAAAAATGATTGTTTCCAGGGAGGGCACTTTGGCACTGTAACTCCAGGGAAACATAATGCATCACACTCTAATGCTGTACAGCATGTTGCTGGTGCTGTAATCAGCATTGGCAACGTGTTTTTTGCCATGACATGGGTGAACCGTCAATGTCTTTTCTGAGATGCAGCCTCCAAAACTAGATACAGTACTCCAGATGGGGTCTCACTAGTGAGCAATACAGTGGCAACACCACCTCCTTCCTCCTGCTGGATGTACTCTGCTCAATGCATGCCAGTATCCCACTAACCCCAGTTACTGCTGGGACTAGTGGGATTACACCAAATGTCATATAATGGTGCTAGCTGCACATTTGAGCAGATCTGATAGACCATGAGGCTTGTTTCAGCTGGCAGATTTTTATGTTCATATGCTTTGTCATACTGCCCTGCCACCTTAAGATCATCAGATACAGATATGATAACCCCAAGATCTCTTTCCTGTTTAGTGAATGTCTGTACCTACCCCCTTCATATACTCAGCACGTGAGTTCCTATGACCTAGGTACATGATTTTGCACTTTTTGGGATTGAACACTAATTGCCAAGCTTTAGACAAATCCTTGAGTTTACATAGAACCCTGCTCATTTACTCCACCCCATCCTCAGTGGGACCACTCTGTTACAGATTTTGGTATCATCTGCAAAAATGCATGCCTTCCCTTCCAGTTCCTCAGCAATGTCACTTATGAAGACATTGAAGAGAACCAGTCATAATACTGAGCCACATGGCACTCCACTGGTCACTCCTTCATTTGAGATGATGCCGTTTAACACCATCTTCTGTCTTTTATCCATTAACCAGGTTCTCACCTAGTTCACCATTTTAGATACCACTCCTATACTGGAAAATCTCTTACCCATCCTTCTGTGCAGCACAGTCTTAAAGGCTTTTCTGAAGTCCAAACAGGCTACTTCCACTGCTCTCCCCTGATCTACCATATTTGCCTGGTTACCTAGCTAAAGAACTCTATCAAATTCATTTGGAATGACCTACCCCCTATGAGTACATGCTGCCTGTGGTCTTGCAGCCTATTGGATTCAAAATACTCTGCCAGTCATTCTTTCAGTAGGGTTTCCATTTATTTCCCCACCACTGAAGTTTAGTTTAGTTTAGTTTATTCATTTGTTAGAGCACTCTATCTCATTGTGACTAGGCACGTTACAAATGCTCTAATGACATACACAAAATTACAATAAAATATACATAAGAATATAAAACTGAGCATAATAAATTATGAATTGAGACTGACCAGCCTGTAGCTGCTAACCTTCCCTCTGCTGCTGCTCTTACTGAAGGTAGAGGGACTACATGAGCTCTGCTCCAGTTCTCCTGAACTACATCTGTTTCTAGTGTGCTATTGAACAAGTCTGTCAGTTGAGCAGCTAGAAGCTCCTTTAGTTCCTTTAGAAACCATGGTTGTTTCCTTTCTGGTTCCATAGCATTGTCCATAGTCAGAACTGCAAGTCCTTTCTGGACTTTTTCTTAAGAAAATGGAATTGTGTCAACCTCTCCTCCCCTCCCACCCATTTGTCCTAGTCCCCAGTGGTCTTTTCTCTTTCCCTCCACTGTAATGTCTGAGCAGAAATAGCTGTCCAGGATGTTTGTTTATTTTTTGATTTTCTTCTGTGTAGTCTCTCCTCTCTGACCTTCTAATCCTCACTATCCATCCTTTTTTTATTTATTTATTTTAAAATTTGTTAACCAGGTATACTGGGCCACCTGACTCTTTTATAGGCATGACCTGACTTGCTTTCCTCTTCTCATTTATGTATCTGAAGAAAGCCTTATTCACCTAGTGACCCCTTGAACGATTCTTTCCTCGGTTTGCATCTTTGTTCTCCTCACCACCTTGCCTGTTTCTCACTGCTTTAATAAGCATACCTTCCTGTCCTCCTCCCTCTGTGTTTCCTTATACCTCCTGAATGCCACACATTTTTGCTTCACCGCCTTTGCCACCTCCTTAGAGAATCATATCGGTCTCTGTTTCTGCTTTTACTTACAGCCTTCATACAGAAGTTAGCTGCTTTAGTTATACCCTCCCTTATTTTTCCCCACTAAGCCTCCACTGCTCCCTGGCAATTCCTTCACCCACAGGAAGTTTTATTTATTTATTTATTTATTTGAGTTTTGGTAACTGGGTAAGTCCACTGAGACAAATACAGTCCCTTTTTCAGTATCGACCTGGGGTAGAAACAAGCAGATACAGAATGGTACAGTGAGACAATCAAGTACATTACATACAGGTCAGACATATATTAATAGTTAAGCATTCTCTGAGGCAGTTCCCCATTGCTTTAAAAATTCACCCTCCTAAAGTCTATGACCCTCTCCCTCATCTGGTTAGTCTGCCTTCCTGCTTTAATGTTTATATATTTCATGTACCATCTTCTGTGATTACATTTTGAAAAAACAGAAGCCTTATAATAATAATAATGGGTGGAGCTGGTATAACCTGATTGCGGAAGATGGGGGTTCACAAAAATAAACAACCCACTTCATTAGTTATTACTCAACTCTAACATTTAATTCATGAAAAATAACTGTACTAATACACAAAACTGCATTTAGAGAAAAGAACTGTATTTACTGAGGTAGAATCCTGTATGACAGTGCAATTTCTAGGTCTTACAGATGGCACAAAGACTAGATTAAGCTAAGATATTCAGGAATAAAACTAATGGAGTACAAACTCATTTTCATACCTTAGTAGCTATAATATTTAAATGCAACATTATAACGAGCAAAGTTTTTAATTCACAAAAGGATACAGTAGCTTATTTTATAGTGTGCTATAATTACTATTCAGAATAGTTTCCTTTTAATTACAAAACAATTAATTAAACTATTTTCTTTAGGGAAAACAAAGTATGAATCCATACAATGCAATTAGTTTATTAATAGCAATACACTGATATTCTCTTTTTTCATAAAAATATTAAAGTGCTCAGCAAACAGTTATGGAGCACATGCAGGGTGTGAATGAAGATGGCTGCCTGGGAACTAATGGTGTCAGCACCACCGAAGAGATAAACTCTTAAAATATTTTCTAAGTGATATGTTTAGTTCAAAAAGAGTTTTATTCATTAGATAAACGGTGATAGTGGAGAACATCAGACCACTGCGGACCTACTCTATTAGCGTAGAGTACCGACGTACGTTATATTTTTTTTACAGTTACGTTTTTACAAGAGTACTGCAAACTCATAAATTGTGCTTCAGTCTCTTGTTTTTGACAGCTGCAGTGCTGGCAAGATGGCTGCAAGCTCCGCACAATACAGGCATAAAAAATACATGAACATAAAGGGAATGTAGTATGTTATTTGAACGTCATGGTAATGGTTCCCCAACATGTTAAAAAAATAACTTTCATAGGCTTTGAAGCTGTGTGGTCCACTGTTCATATCCCCTTTATGAAAACAGTGCTGTGACCATTTGTCTCCCTGGTGTACCTATGTATAGGGAAGGGATGGTGCTCTTTTTGGGAAGGAAAAAAAGATCACATATTTGGGGATTTTTGCTGCAAAGGAATGCTTGCATTATTTGACAACAAACAGGAGTGAGCATGAAATGTGCAATCAAAGTGGGCACTGATGAGTTCATATCCTCCACGACTTCAGTTATAATGGAGGCAGCTCAAACCGCTGAGTGGGAGGGAATAGCGGAGTCTTACTTGAGGGCAATTGAAGATTCAATTTTCCAAGCAGAAGAAAACAATTATAATCAAGACACTCAGATTCATTATCTTCCTCAGAAAATTGATGATCTGGA
Organism: Neoceratodus forsteri; assembly: GCA_016271365.2. Lineage (NCBI taxonomy): Eukaryota > Metazoa > Chordata > Ceratodontiformes > Ceratodontidae > Neoceratodus > Neoceratodus forsteri. The sequence goes on from CM028129.1 coordinate 36,635,954, forward strand.
GAATGGGGGGGGTGCAGAAATGTACCTGTTATCGGCATGCCAGAGGGGTTGGAAGGTAGAAATGTGTCACAGTTCTTTCAGCAATGCATCCCACAACATTTAACTAGTTCTGCACATCAGAATCCCTGTAGCATTGTTGCTTGTAGCAGTTTGAACCAACAACATATATATGGAGATATGGGCCTAGGATAATACAATATCTGCTGCAGCAGCAATGGACACGGCCAGATATTTCCAGTTATTTTGCAACATTTCTAAAGTGATTGTCTCTGATGGTCCTAGTGTAGTTCTGCAAACAGGCAAGGCATTGCTCTAGAGATAACCCAGAAATTTCAGGAACTATCTGACCATGTCATTTGCAGCAACTGTACAGTATGAAACCACAAAGCACTCTGGGGCTGACAATTTAGTTGAAATCACAAAGGCCACTTTGTATCCATACTATGTGTGGGACTTATTGAACCATGCTCAGTGGAGTCACAAACTATTCCTAGGGCCTATATAGTAATTTGCAAGATCCTGGAAAGAGGATCAGTGTCCACAGTGTTAATGGATTGCCCAGCCATTCATACTGCATTGTAGCCCACATAGTCTACGGCAATGGCTGTGTTGGGTATATTGAATTACTAGCTACAATAAAAGGGCGGTGAAACAGTGAGCACAATTGCAACTGACTGTACCAGGGGTAAGGATCAGGATGGAACAGGCAGGAGAGGAGTGAATATCACTGGGCATCTGGAAGAAGGTTAGGATGGGAGGGACAGGCAGGGAGAGGAAGATGGTATCACTGAACACCAGGGATGCCATGGAGGAGGTGGAGCCGTGTAAATCTATTACAGGGGAAATGCATCAAGATTTTTGTATATTTTTTGTATATTTTTTTTTTTTTATTTTACTTTTTTTCCTCCTTCACCTGGCTGGCCCTCTTTTCCACTGACTCTCTCAGCCTCTTCACCTGGCTTCTTCCTAGACTTAACTCTCAAAGGACCCCACAGCTTGCCCTCTGTGGCAGGATGCCAGAATCACTCAAACTATCGATCAATGGATCTAGATGTCCAGAAAGTGCCTGGCTCACCTGTGTAAAGCATGCAGATGGTCGATGATCATACTGCTGCTTGGGGTGCTTTCTGCTTTAGTTTCCCCCTATCCCTCCCCCCATTGCTGTGTAGCCCTTTCCATGGGGATGCCAGTTTTGGTACATTGTACCTGATGTAAGCATGCACTGGTACACTCATGTGATATGCAGCACAACACATTCCTCTCTGCCAGTGTCCTGAGTGCCCTATCACCAGCACATCTGCAGCTGGCAGTGCTGCAGTGGGATGCAGCACCCTCCCTCAGGGAGAAACATTATAGAAACATAGAATGTGACAGCAAATAAGGGCTGCTGGACCCATCTAGTCTGCCTAGATTATTTTAACCTTTATGTTCTTTCTGCAGACCTTACTTGATCTACGGTGCAGTCTCTCCCGTCTTTCCTTACCACTGTGATTACCTTGTGCCAGTCCCAGGATTTTTTGAACCCCAACACTGTTTCCACCCCCACTGGAAGAGAATGTCTACTGGGAAGCTCGATTGTCATACCCTCTGACTGGACCCTGATGCCTCGGGCTCATTCCCAAACCCAGGTTGCGGGCATTGCGAGCAGTACCGTTATTGCTGTGCCAATGGGTTGGTATATGGAGGCAGTATAGCGCAGTGGTTAAAGACTCTGAGCTGCAAATCTGGAGACCTGGGTTTGAATCCCACAGCCCCCACTTGCATACTGTGTGACTCTGAGCAAGTCACTTAAATTCTCTGTGCTCCCATGTCACACCTGTAAACAAGCTTTCTGCTTAGTGTGTCTCACCTGGTTAAACAACTGGAAAAAAAATATGCATCAAGTATTTTTGATGGGGGGGGGGGAATAAAGGTGAGCAAATATGAAAATTTGCCACTTTGCTTAGACTTCGATTCAGACCCTCCCCCCATCTTCATATTGGGTCCTGGTTATGGGGATCTAGCAAACTAAACATACAGTATTAGAAGCACTACTAAAGCACTCCATGTCCAGTGCAGTCATTCCCAACCTCTTCCTCCCTCCTCCATTCCTCAAGACACATTTTTTTAAAGCAACAGTGTAACAAAAGACTGGGTTTCCAAAAAGCTAGTTTCAGCTACGATTACAAGAAATATTACCACACCAGTTAAGTTTACTTCTCAATGGTACTGCCTATGCTTCTCAGTCCAAACCCTTACCAAGTTTATAATGGTATTTCTATGCCAAGTGAGGCACCCATATTTTTTTCTTATGAAAAAACTAAATTTAAACATTTATAAAATACTGAAATGTTGTTGAAACTAGAAAATATTATCACCAAATAAAACTGGAAAGTGCCTTGAATTGTTTATGGCAAAAAAAGGTAGGATCACATTTTTTGACTCAATTTTGTTGCACTGTTGTTTTAAAAATAAGTCAGACACCACATGGCACAGTGCCAAGAGTAAAAAAACATTTGGATTTTTTTAGTTACAAAAAGTCATGAAAAGTGGGTGGAAATTGAGTGGGGTGGGGAAAGGTGTGGCAATAGAACTTGCCCTGAGAGGGTGGTTTATAAAAAAATGTTTGTGGAGGGGCATTATGTAAAACTTTCTGGGGTGGGGAGGCTAATGGAAACTGAGTGGGGCAGGGAAAGGGGTGTCCCTAAGACTAGCTCTGGCCCATGGGAAATGCACTGGGTCATAATGTCGCATGCTTAATAGCGTACAGCATTATGGTGAACCCGGACCTGTGCGTTCCCAGGTTAGCCCTCCCGGAGTTGAGAATCTTTAGTGGGGGTCTGGGGTGCAGCCCCCAGAATGGTGGTGTGTGAGCAGAGCCTCACAGAACAAAGACATATGCCTCATGGCATAAATTATGTGAGCGTGATTGTGCTATGCGGCAATATGTCTTGTGACATAATGACCCTGTGCCCACTGGAAAGGGCTAAAGTGTTATTTTCTTTCATTATTTGGCTAACGGTTAGGACTGTATGAAAATTTTAGATTCTGCTACACCAGAATGATATGGAATTTTAGAAATTACACCTAATCTTGCAGAATTCTTTTGGAAGTAGAATTCTGAAATTCCAAAAGTGTATTCAAATCCTGAATTAGTCATTCCTGGTTTGTATAAACTATGCATTAGAGTTACATAGTTCATGTCGGAAATGGATTAGGTTCCACCAATCACAGAAAACAAATACATTGTTTATGTAAAGCATGGAAAACTAATCTGAGCCTGCCACCACTACCTCAGAGGATGCAAGAAAATGGCTGGACAGTGGTGGGCTCTCGAACGGTGGTGATGGTGGGTCAGAGGCACATTACTCAACTGGTTTCAATATACAATTCCTACACTGCTTTGGAGGTGGACCTCAAAAGCAAAAAGGGCACCCTAGGTACTGACCAGGGAGGATGTGGGGGTACTCTACAGCAGAGACCCCATGGAGAGTAGTAGAGGACCCCAGAAGAGGTCAAAGCAATTTCTGGTGAAGGACTTGCTTGTGAGGGGAATAGAATTGAGAACTGGAAGAGGGGAAGGTAGTTTGGTGCCTATATGGCACCATGGACTGGATGGACTTGGAAGCAGAGCCTGAGAATTACTGAGGCAGCAGGATTGGAGGTAGATTTTTGTCCACCTGAGCCCAAATGACCCTGTTAGGGACAGGGCTGGGATACTGCAGGGGAAGTTTAGGGAGGTTGGGAAGGCTTTAGACAGATAATGTACTCAGTGGATTTTACTGAGGTGCTGCCTTTCTATGACAGAGGAGAAGGAGAGGGTCTCTGCACCAGGATCTTCAATTCATGGTTGAAGGAATGCTGAAGAGAGGAGGGATTCAGCTACATTGGGGGACTGGGGATCCATCTGGAGGTATAAGGGCCTTTACAGGGATGATGGCCTGCATCCATCCAGGAAGAGAGATGTGATGAGGAAGAAATCAGGGTAGGCAGAATCTGAGGGGAGTGGAATACCCCAGGGTTCAAATTAAGAAAGGAAGCAGTGTGATAAAAGTGAAGGGGAATGGAAACACGAACATTAAAATGACAGTGAAGAACAAGGGAGTGTAAAAAGGAAAGAAAGTGCTGACAGAGTGGTAATGGAGTATGTAATTGGGAGGGGGGGCAGACTTGATGGTTCACTGGTGTCCTTTTCTGCCGACAGCATTCTATGAAAATCTAGAAGGCTATGTGTATGAATGATAGAAATCTATTAAACAAGATTCTGGACCTAGAAGCCATTATGGCAGTGGCCAACCAGGATATTATGGCCATTACTGAGAATCTTTTCTCTGTTCTGTCATACTATTCCTTGGCTTTACAACCTAGTGGATCGCGCTCCAATCTACCTACCACACTACCATCAGACAACCATACTGCCCTATCGTATGATGCTCCTCCAGTGCCACCATTCTATTTCAAGGCTGTATCAAAAGCGGAAGTTCTGAAATTTCTGAGATCCATATCTGCCAATACCAGCTCTGGTTCTGACTCACTGGAACCTCATCTTCTTAAGCTGGCTGCTCCACTCATTGCCTCTCCAACTGCCAGAATCTACACTTTATCCCTTATCCATAGCACTGTGCCAGACCTATGGAAATCTGCAAGAGTAACACCTGTCTTTAAAAAAGGTGACCCAAAGGACATGGGCAGTTACAGACCTATAGCAATTCTCTCAGTCCTTAACAAGATCCTAAAGAAAATAGTTGCATCACAGACCATTGACTACCTTACATGCTACAATCTCCTCTCAGACACTCAGCATGGTTTCAGAAAAGGTCATAGCACCACCACGGCTCTTCTTCAACTAACTACTGAGATTCTGTCCAACATGGACTCTGGAAAACTCACAGGTGCCATCTTCATTGACCTCACTAAGGCTTTCGACCTTGTAGACCATCCCCTGCTTCTCTCCACTCTCCATAAATTCAATTTCTCTACCCTTGTTGTGGACTGGTTCTATAGCTACCTGTCAAACAGGTTGCAAGCTGTCAAATTTAACTCCTCCATGTCCAACATGTCTACTATTAACCTTGGGGTCCCTCAGGGCTCTATCCTTGGGCCCCTTCTGTTCTCAATTTTTATCAACAATGTAGCTGAGGTCCTGGAATCCTGCTCAGCTATTCTCTACGCTGATGACCTGATTATCTACACTAGTTCTTCTAGCATTGCCTGCAAAAACATATCACTTACTTCAGACTTCAATAACGTCCTAGACTGGCTACTAGACCATAAGCCTGTACTAAATGAAAAGAAAACAAAAGCCATGCTCCTAGGTTCTGTACCAAAGATTAAGACCTATTCTAGTTTGCTGGAGGTTCTTCACCCAGGAGGATTTCCACTTGAAAATGTTACTTCCTTCAAGTACCTTGGGATTCTCCTGGATCAGTCCCTGGATTTTAATCTTCACATTCAGTCCTCGTGCAAAGCTGTAAACTCAAAACTAGGAGTAGCTTACAAAACAAGCTACATGCTTACACCCTCGGCCAAATTAGCAATTGCCTGAGGTATTCTGCTCCCAACCCTTACTTATGGTGCCCCTATTCTTACCTCTGCCCATAAAACCTCCCTACTAAAATGGGACGTAACTTATAACAATATATGCTGATTTGCCTCTTCGTCGCCTCGACTCAAACATCACTGCCTTCTTTATAAGGATCTTAATTGGCTCTCACCCTCTGCCAGTAGACAATACTACCTTGGATCACTAATGGACTTGATCATCCAGGAAAAAAAACATCCCAGCTGGCAGTGTTGCTGGTCCCTCAACCATCCTCCCATGGCCTGCGATCAGCTGACAAATCCTTGCTCTATTTTCCGAGATGTTGGACGACTAAAGGCACAGGGGCCTTCCAATTCTCTGCTCCCAGGCTATAGAATGCTCTTCCACTCAACCTCTGGCTGTCTCAGTCTCACTTTGGATTTAAAAGTGAATATTGTCATTATCTATCCTTAGCTGATGCTTGTATATGCTTTGACCCAACCCGAAGCTCCTGAGACTTACCAGTAATGTCACCCCTGCTCTAATTCAGCTCCAAGACTGTCTCCTCTTCCCCTCCCCATATTTTTCTGTTTCTTTGTAAATAACTTCTTGACTACTAGCTCTCTTCCTTCTCAAACCTTGTTGCTGACCATCCACTGTTGTTTTGCCAATTACCACCCCTAACCTTCCTTCTGTCTGTCTTTCTTGCTATGTTTGAACATTCCTCACATTTCTCTCTGTATAACCTTACTATCTTATTAACCCTTTCACTCCACAGGTCGGGTCCATGGTTTCTGCACTTAGTATATATCTTACTGCCACTATCTGTATGATGCTTGCCATTATTTTTTGTTGTTTCTACCCGCTGTATTTTTGTAGCACTGCTGTACTGTTCCTCTATTTGTATTATTGTACCCATGTTGCTATTGTTCAACTGTTCTCCTTTTGTTGTACTGTCCCCGGTTGTGCCTGAAAATAGTCATTTTATTGCTAGTGCACCTACCCGGTTAACAAAAACTAAATATAAAATAAAACTATGACTGGGAGATGGCCATCCTAGGCTATACAGTGTCCAAGAAGGACAATGTGGGAAGGAAAGGAAACAGTGTGGTGCTTTGTGTGATGGAAGCATAAAAGCAATGGAGATACAGGGAATATGGGCTGGCAAAGATATCATGTGTCACCCTAGAGATGGAGCATTGATCCTGTATTCTTACTGGCATGATCCATAGGCCTCTAGCACAGGGGAGGAGCTAGGTAAGGTACTGGTGGAAGCCACTGGTAAAACTGAAGAAAAGGGGAAGGAGCTGCTAGTGGAGAACTTTTATATGCTGGATGTACTATAGATTGCTGACTCCCAGCTGTGGCTTCAGCTTGAAGCAGGAACATTCTGGACTCCCTGTTGGGGGCTTTCCTCAAGAAATTAGTTAGTGAACCCACTTGTGATGGGGCAGTACTAGACCTGGTAGTCAATCACAGGAACAGTGCTGCAGACATCAAGGTGGAAGGCCATCTGGGGACCATTGATCACCCTACAGTGTGGGTCAATATAAAGAATGCTTATGGACTGGAACCACAAAAGGACAAGCATCCTGAACTTCAGGAAGGCAGATTTTATAAAGATGGGGGAATACCTCAGGGATGACCAAGTGGGCAGATGACCTGGGGGGGTAGATGAGCACTCGTCAAAGTTAAATATGGCCATAGTGAAGGCAAAAAAACTCTACATCTCACAAGAGAGCAAAAGTAGGAGGAAAAAGAGGCTGCTATGTTTTCAAATGAGGTGACAGAAAAGGTAAAAGCTGAAAGGGTAGCATTCAGAAGTTATAAGGAGACACAGAGGGAGGAGGATAGGGATATGTATCAGAAGAAATGGAGGGATGCAGGGACAGCAGTAAGGAGTGTGATGGCACAGAATGAAAAGAGAATAGCCTAAGTGGTAATGAAAGGAGGCAAGACATTTTTTAGGTATGTAAGTGAAAGAGAAACACTAGAGCAGAAGAGGGGACTGTGCACAGGGGAACCAGGAAAAGGCCATACTGAATAAAGACTTTTATTCAGTGTTCACAGAGAATGGAGAAGGGGAGGGGTCATAGAAAGCAAAAGGACCACTGGAGGGATGAAGGTAGACACTGGTCCATTTTCAGAGGACAGAGTCCTGAATGGACTCGCTAATCTGAAACTGTGCAAAGTAATGAGGCTAGATGGAGTGCATCCAAGGGTATTGAGGGAGCTAGCAAGATACTGTCTGCACCTCTGACAGTCCTATTTAACTACTCACTGGAAAAATGAGTGGTTCCAGAAGACTGGAAGAAGGAAGATGTAGACCTACTTCACAGAAATTATAGGGGGGAGAGGTTGGCAATTATAGGCCAGTCAGCCAGACATCGGTTGTGGAAAGTTAATGGAATTAATGCTGAAGGAAAGGATTGTGGAATATCTTGACTTCAATGAGTTACAAGTCCTGAGACAACATGGATTCACTTGGGGGGGAGGTCATGTCAAATAAATCTGATAGATTTATTTGAATGAGTGTTCAAGGAACATGATCAGGATGTACTGTAGCAGTGGACATAGCCTCCCAAGATTTCAGTAAGGCTTTTAACACTGTTCCACATAGGAGACTAATTAGCAAGCTGGGAAGCTTAGGAGTAGGTGTAAATTGTTAAACTTGGTAAAATATTGTTTAGGGAATAGACGGCAAGGGGAAGGGAGGGTGACCAGCGGGACGCCTCAGGGATCAGTGCTTAGACCAGTCCTTTTTAATATCCATATAAGTGACATTGTAGAGGAACTAGAATGGAAGTTTTGCCTCTTTGCAGGTAACATCAAAATTTGGAATAGGGTGGACTCTCTTGGGGGGGGTGGAAAGAATAAGGAATGACCAAAGAAAACTCAAGGAGTGGTAAAGGGTATTTTAGCTGAGTTTCAATGCAATAAAGTGCAAAATAATGCACTTGGAGCACAGAAATGCATGGCAGAATGCAAATGGATTCTGTTGTACTGATGATTACATGACCACAAAGTAGGAACGAGACCTGGAGTAATCATATTTGATGACCTAAAGGTCGCTAGGCAGTGTGACAAAGCAGTTGGGAGGGCTAGTGGCATGCTGGGGTGCATAGAGAGGGCATCACCAGCAGAAAAAGGGAGGTGTATTGCCCCTGTATGGCTCTCTGGTAAGACCCCAATTTGGTCTTGTTCTGGAAAGCATAGTGGAGGCAGACCAGAGGAGGGCAACTAAAATGGTGCAGGGTCTGCATCAGAAGCCCTACGAGGAGAGACTAAAGGACCTAAGCATGTATGCTCTGGAAGAGAGAGAGAAGGGATAGGGTGATATGAAAGAGACCTTTAAATTTCTCATTGGGGTAAATAAGATATGGGAGGGAAGTAGTTTTCAGAAGAAAAGGTGCTCAAGAACAAGGGCACGTCTTTTTAGTTTCTTTTGACCGGGTAAGTGCACTAGACAAATCCTGCCTATTTTCAGGCATGACCCGGGGGAGGAGGATACAGATGAATGCCAACTGACCTTGAACCAGATTAAGCTGTTGGTGGTATTTTCTAGTGAATGAGGGAAATTTGGCCAGGACACCGGTAAATTTCCTACTCTTTTCGATAAGTGCCATGGGATCTTTAACATCCACCTGAACTACCACCAATCCAGGCAGATGGGACCTCGGTTTAATGCCTCATCTGAAAGATGGCACCTCAGAAGTGCAACACCCCTCTCATGCTGTACCATAGTGTCAGTACTGGGATATTAACCCAAGTGCCAGATTTGGGAACTGAACCCACAGCCCTCTGATCTCCCAGCCTCAGAGGCGAGTGTGCTACCTACTGAGCTACTGACACTATGCTGTGAAGCTGAAGGGGGTGGATTCAGAAGAGATGTGAGGAAGTACTTCTTTACAGAAAGAGTGGTGGATTCCTGGAACAGACTTCCAGCAGAGGTGGTGGGAGTAGAAACAATGATGGGGTTCAAGAGGATGGGGTATGGGATAGGCATAATGGAATCTTAAAGGAAAACAGTCAACATCCTACACAGCCCCCCCCCCCGTTAGGCTTACTAAATTTTATTTTGCAAGGTCCACGAAGAGGGAACATGGAGGATGCTGCGCGCCATCATTTAGTAGCAGTGCAGCGCATCACCACCCGCCTACTGAAAGCGCATGGAAACGGTGGTACGCACCGCACTGTTAATGAAATGATGGCGCAGCAGCATCCGCTATGTTCCTCTTCGCAGACTCTATGAAAATAAAATTAAGTAAGTTAAACAGCATAAAATGGCCCCATTGTAAAAAGTCTAATGGGGGTAAGGCTTTGGGGGGTGGGCTGTGTAGGATGTTGACTGTTTTCCTTTAAGAGAAAGGAAGGGGGAGAGAGAATGGGCCAGAGATCAAGCTAAGATTTTTGGTGTTACTGTACGTAGGGAAAATGGGCAGACTAGGTAGACCAAGTGGTCATTATCTGCCATCAAATTCTATGTTTCTATGTTAATACATGGCTTACGTTAAAAAAAATCTGAATTTTTCAGAAGTTTGTAAAACATTGTAAAAAGCAGCTCAGAAGCAGAATTGTCATTTTGCCTGAATTCTACCTACACAGTTCTGCATCCACACAGCTCTATCTAAGGGTGACGTAATCTCATTGATGGATCTTGGGCGTCTCTCTGTGCTCAGTATTCTACGTGTGCAGGAGCCAAAGTTGCCTAAAGGTTTGATTGGCCAATATTGGGGATTGTATGGTCACTGGGGAGGAAGAGTTGTAACAGTAATGGGGACGTGCATCAGGAAATGGGAAGGGGTACCTTTATCAGTACTGGATCATTCGATTAGGACATGGGGTACCTTAATTGTAACTTGACTTGTAACTTGACCGTGCCTTATTGCTGTACTGTATTGCTGATTGTCTCATGTATGTATGTCTTTGTCCTCCTTGTGGCGAGGTACCTTTGTAAATGAGCCTCTGGCTCAAAGGTTGTTAAACTGATGTTAAAATAAATAAATAAGTAATTAGTACTGAGGCACTGGATAAAGAGACGGGGAGGAGTACCTTTACCGGTACTGGGGGGCTAGATTAAGAGATGGTGAGAGGTACATTTATCAGTGCTGAAAAACTGGATTAAAAACCTGGAAGGCCGTATCACTAATGGTGATGAGGAGAATGTCAGAGATGATGACAGCAGCTGAGAATGTGGTAGTGACACCCCTACTTCCTCTCAACCATCTCAGCAGTAGCACAAGCAAGAAGTAATAACCATTAAGGAAGGGCAGATATGTTGCAGACACAAATTTCAGACAGATTTGAAAACGTTAGATTGAGCACACAGTTTGGCATGGTAACACTTCTGGATCGTAATTCCCAGTTATAAAGATATGTTCATCCTTTCTGGATGCATCAGTAATATGAAGCAACAACTGCTGCATGCACTTCAAATGGCAGCACAGACAATGTGAAGAAACAGCAGAGAATCAGCCTTGTTCTGCTCCTACTGCTCCTTCCCCTCAGTCAAGTTTTGTATGCTTACTGAGCAGGCATCGGTGTGACATTGGAGAAACTTGGGTAATGATGATGCGGAGCAAAAGAAAAAGGACATTTGGGAGCTTTTTGACAGTGTTTGCTGGTGCCAGACATTTTTGAGGAAGGCATGAACATTTCATAAGAGTACAAGATGTAGACTTATCTAGCAGAGCCGTTGTCTGCTAAAGAAGTGATCCCATCAAATTCTGGCAAGGCAGTAAAGGCATTTGGCCTGTGCTTGCTAAACTAACATCATATTTTCTTGAGCTACATGTCAATTGGTTTTAGTCAATCCATTCTGTGGCAAGTCCCTTCAGACTATTAGTTCCAGCACCATTTACGCCCCTGTAGAGATCGTTTCCTGACAATTTACCCCCAGCATAAATATTGTAAAATAAACACCAGGTGAGCACAATTCAGGATCAAACTGAGCAGGGTGTCTTGTTTTAATGCATTGGCACCAATTGTTGTTACCCTCTCGGAAGAGCTGGCATGCTGCTCTAGCTTGATTGACTTCACTTGAACTCCTCTCCTATGCCCACCAAGGCCAACAGGATAGATATGCAGCAAAATGGGAAGCCTACTTACAGTCCCCTCGGCAAAGCCCCCCCCTTCTGTAACCCTCCTATCTGAACTGTTGGAACTTTGTATTTCCAATACTGAGCTCCACTCTATTTTGATAGTTTCTTTTCCATAATGTTGAATAGCTGGTTGATGTAGTACACCTATAGAGCTGCATGTTGAGTATTATGGTATTTTGTAGATACTACTATGCACTGGATATATTATCTGTAACTGTGACTTTCAGGACACCTTTGTATGGATCCTTTATAAAATCAATAAAATTCTTGTATGATAAAAAAAAAAAAAAAAATTAAGCAGGGAGCTGACCGATGCCAGAGTTGTCTGGAGTGAGTTGTCATGAAATGTATTGACTGCAGTGAACTGCTGTGACACCATTTTCTTGGATGCCCTCCAACATTGGTTGCTTCAGAAAGATGTTTCAGCACTCCTGATGATATTGCCTTACCACGTCACTCTTTGCTAACTCTTCACAATATTAAAATACTTAGCCTTTCTCAAATTCAACTTACCATACATCAGTTTAGCAATATATTTGATTATTTCCACGTCCAACAAGCCACATCACCTAGCATTCTCAATCCTATACAGGTATGGACAAGGCCATTTATTTTCTGCCATGTGCCACCATGGTAGATCATGGTGTAATGAGCCATGGCATGATTAAAAGAATGTAGGGATCTTTTGTTTCCTTTTGCTGTTTTAATTATTTGCTGTGTGGCCTGTGATGTGATCTGCCAGTTGGCCCAACAGCAGAAAACAATACTCCTCAGGCCTCAGCTGAACCTCCTACTGGCAGGTCTTCCTGGATACCCAATGGCACTGACAGAACCACAGTAATGATCAACAGTGTCAGCAGTGCAACAACTATGACATACGCCATGACTTCAAGTCCCCCTGAACATAGTACAGCTTTTACAATAAAGCCAGGTACAGAAAGGGTCACTACTGGTGTGGAAGTGATGCAGTGCAGTGCAGTACAATAGATGGCAAGTGAGAATAAGAACACTGGTGCACTCACTCACACTATCACAAAACAGGCAGCACATTAAACTGCTTTAGTATGCATTTCAGTTTATTCCATTGTGGACACAGCAAAATCTGGAAATGCTGATGCAAGCAACATCCCAACATTTGGCACATCAAGCAATTTGTCAAGAGACAACTTTTACAATGTCATCACCAGTATGTTTTATTCAATTAGATGTGATGTATAGGCTATGGTTCTATGTGATAATGGTGAAAGCCTAAAGGCAATCACCGTTATCACACAGTCAGAGTGCAGAAAATATTTTCAGCACGCTGACACCCTTGGCGCACAGGACAATGGTGCCAGGACATGTATTTTAATGCTTTCTGTGGGGGCTGTGCCCCTCCACACTCCCATGTAGGGGCTTTGCCCACCCCACTCTAAAGGATACTAACCCAGGGGGTGCATGTCAGGGTGAAAAAAAAGTAAAGGTTTGAGCCAGGCGCACAAAATCGCACCAGTGCCTGGACCCAACCCAGTACCTCACCCACCAACCACAAGCCAACCCCCAACTCCATGATGCAACTCAGCAATCCACAGCAGCACCACCCCTACAGCTCCTCTGCCCCAGCCCACGCTCACCATGCTCACCCCCCCAAGTGCGCGCATACATAGCGATATCCTGTCACCCAGTTTGCCCACCCCCTCATCTGGTCACCCTACCCTCCCATTGCCATGAGGGATTGCACCAGGAAGGAGTCGCCATTATGGATGGTGCCCTTCCCCATGCGCCCACCTCACGGTATACCATAGCTTATACCTAGTCATTAGCAATTAAATAAGACCCGTCAGGTCACCTGACCCAACTCACCATTCCGGAACAGTGACAGTGACCTAGATGCCAAATGAGTCATTAGTGATGGCCATGTAGAGATGTGCAACTTCCTTGATCCCATGACCTAATGTAGTCTACTGACTGCAACAGATCTGGCTGCCAGAGGGCAGCAACTGCCCTAATTGTTACATCAGTTCAATTAATTCATTAACGTTTATAATTTAAAATATTAAAACAAAAAAGGAAAGAAATTAAAACTTTACATTTTGCATGGTAAAAACTGAGCAGGCTAATGTAATGCCTTACATTTTTTGCCTTTTAATTTGTGTTTATAGTCTTGGAAGCACAACTTTTTTGGGGGTATATTATACATTTTCAAAATATATGAGGCAAGTAAGAAGGTAGTAATTGGCAGGGAGGTAAAACAAAGAGTGCAGGAGTCAGGGTGCAATCTTGAGCTCTGAAATATATTCTAAGTTACTTTAGTTCTTGAATTGGAATCAGGAGTCATACTTGTTGAAAACTGTCTCACATCACAACAAACAGCAATCCAATGCAGATGGATGCCACAAGAAGTGGCAGCAAACAAGATACAAATATTTATATTCATCGCTGTGCTAAAAGCTTTTTACCTACTATTTGTAGTCTGTAATTACTGCATTGGGAACCATAATGACTAGGCAGCATTGCTGAAGTCAACCCGGAATTTTAGACCCACATCTAAACCTGACCGAGGTTGGCTCTGAAACATTACTCTCACCCTTACTTCTGAGTCCTACAGTTACTGCCACCATCATGCCTTCCCACAGTTTGATTCTGCATCTTTATAACTACATGCTCCCAGCCCCTTATATAATATATTCAAACACACTTTTTGTTATTCTAGTCCCACTAGTATCAGTAAGGTAACAGGCTCCTAAACCAATGACAGCATCTACAGGTTATTGTAAAAAGTTAACTTTAACTGAAATATCCTATAAACATATTGTAGCTAAGTAAATATTTTAATATATGACCTGGTTCAAAGTCTGCAAGATCAAACCATAGAAAAAAGGACTGCACTTGCATGTGTAAAGAGATAGTTAATTTGTCTAGCTGTAAAAAAAAAAGAGAGATTAAGCATCAACCACTGCAAAGCTTGGATGTCTTTGAAGTGCCCAGCAAGTAATGAAGACAGAGGAATTGAGAATGAGGCCATTAATTGGTGATTTAGCCGTATTGAAGTGTGTTATTTTGACAAAGAGTGAAACCCTGGCACTAAAATGATTCCAAAGAGTGTTAGTCATCCATCAGTTCACACCTATGAGTTCATTCTGACAAGTAGAAAATACCCAGGAGCAACTTTCATTTAGGAACGCATGATATTTATTGGAGTCTGCAAACTGGGCTTTATTAATAACTTGAAAAATAGAACTTTGGAGGAGTTAGATGGCAGGGAAGGGTTACCAGTGTGTGTGCTTTGTTTCCTGTTGAGCAGTTGCTCTGAGAATAGTACATACTGTACTGTGTAAAATTATTTATTACTCTGAAGGGTCTTAACCCAGTTTTGATATCATTTCTCAAGGGGAGTGAGCCAGATTAAAATGGTATCTATACTCGATTTACACTATCCTCCCTTGGTCATTGGGCATGGTCAATATTTTGCAATTGATTATTTGTTTTTGCAATACAGCCCGCCTGCTGTCTGCTCCAATTAGAAGGCAGTGTATGTAATAAGTGCTCTTTTTAATTAGTGTGAATAGCAAGCAAACTTAAAAGGAAAAATAATTTGGATTACTCAAAGGGGCTGACAGGGTGTATTGTCTTTTTTTCCTCTCTTTTCTTCAACTGCACACTGGCTGAGCTACTTTTCAATACTGTATGGGATATGGTGGATGAGAATTAGGATATATCAGTTACTTTGCAGATGTACTAGTCAGGCTTTTCACAATATATATTTTATATAAAGAAACATTAGTTTTCACTCTAGAGCAGTGTTATATGGTTGTCAAACAGCATATAGCAGAATATCTAGATGACAATCAGCCAGGTAGCATGGAAGGTTGAAGCATCATGCCTTACCTCCTGCCATTCCAGCGATCCATGATCACAGTGTCAGTGAGCCATTGGGGGTTGGCTGGGGAGGAAAAGGGTCAAGCATCACAGCAAAAGCTCTCCTTCTCCAGAGAGAGGGGCGATCAGTAGTCAGTGCATGTCTGGCCCCTACTGGAGCTGAGGGCCGGCACACTGACACTGCCGATAAGTGGGAAGAGGTGGTGCACATGCCGGATGAGATGTGTGTGAGAGTGTGTGATGCTCTGTCACTGGTGTCATTGCATGCCCCACCCCTGAGGGAGGAAAAGGAGGAGAAATGATGCTCCCGGTTGGAAGACAGAGGGGGCTCGCAGGTTCCACTCCTGAATAGCCACAACACCATCCTGAACTGGATCCAGTCTTCGGTGGGGCTTGGGGTACCCCCACCAACACCACTGGGGGGCAAGCCCTGGGGGAAGACGGATGACTTCGGCTGGTGGATGTCAGGGGATGGGATTGAGGCTCCCTTCAGATCAAGGGCCAACAAAGCAAGGGGATAAATTAGTAGCAAAAACAAAACATTTGGTTGACTAGTCAGTGCCCTTAATGGAAGACAGGGTCAAGCCAAGTTTGGTTTAGAATGACTCCCCATCCAGTCATTCACTAATTGCTTTACAAAACTTCAAATAAACTTGAAACTTGGGTGCAGCATAAGTACATTGAATGCCCATACAGTATTAATAAACTTCCCATATATTTATTTTATTTTATTTCGTTTTTGCTAACCAGGTATGTGTGCTAGCCATAGAGATTACTATTTTCAGGCACGACCCAGGAGGCTACAGGGTAAAACAGTACAGAGATACAACAAAGGTAGTTACAGCAAGATGTAAACAAATGGTGTTACACAGTAGGTTTTGCAGCACAAATAGTATACAAGGTTTCGGGAGTAGAGTACAGAGCAAATATTATGTTATAGCATTTGGATGATACAAATTGGCAGCAGAGCAAAAACAGTGCATGGAGCATAATACCAAAGAAAAATAAAATAGGCATACTGCAGATATGTTCCTGGGGAAGACACATTTTATACACAGACAGAGGAAGATATGAGAGACATAACTGATATGTGCTAGGAGAGTTTGATGAAGGGGATAGGAGAAGTGAGGCTATTTAATTTTTATGATAGGGCAAACTTCAGAGATATAACAGCCAAGACAATTTGTGGGTGTAGAAGGGGCAGGTGAGATGAAACTATACTGGGATGTATATGCAAGCATGTACTGATGCAATGAGTATGAGAACAGAAACAATTAAGTGCAAGGGGAAATGTAAAGCAGATGGTAGGAAAGCTGGGATAGACTGGTTAGGAGCAGGGTTAGTATAGGAGATGGAGGTCTGGTGAGTAGGGGGCATCCCTAGAGACACAGGAGTAGAGCCTGGGGGTTAGAGCCAGGGGTTTTTAGTGAGGGACGATATGGGGCTATGGCTAGGGAGGAGGACGGGGAGCTAAGGAGGTTTAAAACAGAAGCATTGGTCCAATGAGATGAGGTAGCGATGGAATGCTTTTTTAAAGGTGTCATGAGTGGGAGTCTGTTGGACATCTAGGAGGAGAGAGTTCCACAGCCGGGGAGCATGGTGGGCACAGCATAAAGCTACTGCAAGCATGATCCACAACAGAAGAGGAACTACTCCAAAAGCCCTTCTGAAGATGATTTCAAAGGGGGGCTTGAAACCACGAAGAGGTCCACTACATTATAGCTGGTCGTCAGGGATGTACTGGGTCAGAGGTCACAGAAGAAGTTGGCAACCAATCTGTTCTGGGCTTTATAAGGTGGAATTAGTGACTTGGCAGCGTTATACCTCCATATGGACAGCCATTGCTGACTGCTGAGCACCAAATAAAGTGAACGTATGGTCACGTGGAGGTCTGTTGCCAGCTGTTGCGTTTTGCACTGCCTGAAGGAGATACAGTACTACTCCTGTCAGAAGACCCTCATCATGCATTACATTAGTCTAAGGGAGGGGTCATGAATGCCCGTATAACAGTGATCAAGTTTTCACCCACCCAATATGTCCTCAAACCAGCTATATTACGTTGAGAAAACTGGGATTTAATGTACAGTTCTACAAGTTGCTGTTGAGCTCTCCCACCATTAATAATCTGCAACCAATATTTTCCAGAATGGTCTAGCAGCTAGAGTACAGTTTAGGAACTAGATGACTCAGGCTCAGATCTCAGCACAGCCACATACAGACCTCACTATCAGACCCTGGCCTAGGGCTCGGCAAGATTAGCAGTTTTCCTTTTCACAGAATTTTCATGACATTTCATCAGTTCCATGATATTTTCCAGAATTTTGTGACATTTTGCAAATTATTTCTATTTGATCATAAATCGGCAGCTCTTGTAGCTAAAGAACTGAACATTCGCACTCTTACTTTTTTTTTGTAAACTTTATTTATCCGAAGTAATCAGCAGCACATCCATTGGACAATAA
Source organism: Neoceratodus forsteri (assembly GCA_016271365.2). Lineage (NCBI taxonomy): Eukaryota > Metazoa > Chordata > Ceratodontiformes > Ceratodontidae > Neoceratodus > Neoceratodus forsteri. The sequence continues at coordinate 36,653,875 of CM028129.1, forward strand.
TATCATATTTTAAAACAACTCATGGATGAATAAAATTACACAAAAAAAAAACACAAGAGTTGAAATTCACAGACATGGAATCTTTTTGTACAATATGTAAGCAATAATACCTGACAGGGTGGGAGGTATTGGGGAATACCGGACTGCCCGGGGGGTAATGAGGCCTGACGCCACAGGTAAAGCTCCTTACAGCCCCTGGAAGGTCTAGTATTCCCCAATACCGCCCACACTGAAGGGTATTATTGCACTTAGAAAATGGCCAGTCAGTAATATTTTTTATAAAACAGAAAAAAATATTCTGAAGTAGTTTGATTAATGTTTAAAAAAACATTGCAATACGGTTTTTGTAAAATAGTTCCTATACTGTTGCATGTGTGCCACTAGAGAGCAATCTGGTTTAGAACATTTTGTCTGTATGAGATACATGGCTGCCCCATGGGTTTATGGGATTTGTAGTCCTGTATGAAAGATGGGGATGGGGTTAGAGGATGCAGAGTAACAAGGAGGTGAGGATTTATCAGATCATTTTTTTTTTGGGGGGGGAGGTTAGTTTAAAACATGAAGCCTGAGTGCTGCTTGTTTGGAAAGCAGAAGGAATTGGCCATTGGGCGTGGTGGCTGTGACAAGATAGGCGCAGTTTACAAAAAAAAAAACACAAAGAGGAACAGCCTGTTGAGTTATCTCAACATGCAGGAGGAGGAGGTATGTGGACAGTAAGTAGAGGAGGTGTGACTGCACCTGGGAAAAAGCAGTGCTCAGTTAGGCAATATAAAATAAAAGTAAAAGGTACAAGCACTTGCTTAAAGGAATCACTAAACTTAGTATTAGCCTTAAACTTTAGTTGGAATGAAGGCCCAGTGTGCTCATTTAATCTTGCATTTTATTACGCATAAAAATGCACGTCAAGACAGAACACTCACATGTAGCTCCACAGGCTTGTCTTTGTTTTAAATATTTTGGACATTTGTGGACCTTCCTGGACATTTATGGACCATAGTGGACACTGTGAATCTGTGGATATGTAGCTGCTATACGTGAGTGTTCTATCTTGACGTGCATTTTTATACGTAATAAAATGCAAGATTAAACGAGCACGCTGGGCCTGCATTGCTTCAGCCAAAGTTTTGGAGACTGCACTAAGTTTAGTAATTCCTTTAAGCGAGTGCTGGTACCTTTTGCTTTTAATGTGGACAATATGCCTATTGTGAAGTCGGGGTGAGGACTGGAGGTGGGACTTTCTTGAATTTGGCTCCCCATATGTGGAGTTTCTTTGCCAGCTTAATCAGTACTGCGTCGAATGGCTTTTCAGGAGTGGGAGCCACATCTTAGCGCATGTGACATGTTAGTGCTGAAGATTAAAAAAACGTTTAGACTGTCTGACGTATGTAATGATTATGACAGATGAGTGTCTGTTAAAGTACAGGCTGGTGTTGTGTTTTTTGTGTGTTTGGATTGGGGGGCTGTTGGTCTCTAATTGGGGGAGAAAATGGCGCTGGTCAGACTGAAAATTTGGGTTGCCCAATGATATGTTAAGTAATGGGGCACCCTGGATTGGGACTTGTTTTTTGGTGGGCATCAATTGAAAAATAAATGCATGTCTGGCATGGCCTTTCAGCCAATCAGCATGCATTATTTTTCAAGCCCATTTTCTAATCCTATATACAGACCATTTGTAGGGCCTAAGCTGTGGAACCCAAACCCTCCCCAGCTGAAAACATTAATTCCAAAGAAGGGTTTTGGGTCATTTCTGTAATCCCTGAGAAAATTCCAGTCTGATAGAAAAATCCAGTTTATTTTGGAATGTCAGTGGTAGTCCCCTAACAATGGCATCAGAAGGATGAGGAACAGTCCATCCATCTAACAGGAGGAATTTAAAAGACAGGGAACCAAGAGGCTGAAAGAACCATTTCCAGGGGGACCCAAATCTGTTCATAGTTATCCTTCTGATTGTTTGCCTTATGTTGCTCATGTTCCCATTTCATACAGTGCAGGGGAAGCTTTGACCATTGTGAAATCATTGGATCTGTGTCTGACCCCCACTGTTGGGCCAGTGCCTGTTTTGATATTACTATTCCCAACTTCTATAGTGGGTGTTCCATGCCCCCTCTCCTGCATGCCACTCCTGGCAACCCCAACAGAATGTTTGCTGGACCAATTGTTTGGGTGCTGTGGAGGGTCCTGAACAACAGAGAGGTAACCTTCAGCCAGAATAAATTCACCCTTGGACACTCCCACATCACATGGAAGAAAGTTCCTCTGTAGGCCTTACATTTAAGGCATTGACCTGCATTGGTTGGGTTGATGTTATGCAAGAGTGCTAGTGTAAATTAGGTGCTGTGAAGCACATTATAGTGTCTTGCTCTTAATCTATTGCTTTTTGAGCACTCCATCCAACTTTTTAGAATGGTGTTCCAGTCTCCTTCCATGAACAGCTCAGGGGGCAAGCCTTTTTTCCACACTTTTCAAAGCTCTTTCATTGGCTCTGGTAGCCCTCCAAAAGGGTTTTCTATATCTTGGTCATGGATTTAGGCTTAGGTCTCCTCCAGGGGAGATCTGCTTGGAGCAGGAGGAGGATCAAAGCCCTCTTGGCCTCCATAAATCTTAGGCCTCCTTTTAAGACAGGCAAAAATGCTTACTTTTTTTAAGGAGGCCAAAGGGAATTCCAAGTTTCATGACATTTTGGTGAGAAATGTTGAACCAGTAGTGGCTCACATAGAAATTACTTGGAAACTTGTGCTCCATTTTACACTTGTGATTGCTCAAACTCCTCCAATAAGCTGTTCAGATCTATAGCTTGAATGCTTACATTGTCACTCACACCACCTCACAGACTGGCATTTTTTTTTCAGAATTGTCTGAAAACATTTCTTTTCTTACAGCCTGTTTACCTATGGATCAAGATACCTGAATATGTGCCTTTTTGACTGGGTCTTAGAAATTGCTTAACGTGGAGAGATGTGGATAAGTAAAATTTAATTTACAGGGAGCTTATTAATAGTAAAATGTTGTGAAAAGTTTTCAAAAATATGGTTGTTTGTAGCCCTGCTGCCATTTCAGATATACACTGGAAATTTGGCATCTATACCCAATGTCAGTGAATCCTGGAGTTGAACTAATCTGAAAAAATATGTCTTTGTTGTTCTAACATCACAGTGGAAACACCACAAATTACTAATTGGCAAAATGTGCTGAAGAATTCACGGAAGCATAAAAGCAGATACCATTAGCATTTCACTTGTCAAATGTAATTTTAGCAAAGCACTCATTCCCCATCGACTCCATTTCACTTTGATGAGCTATTTGAAGTCAGGTATGCATCCCTCAGCCACACCTGGAAACAAGCTGTCACAGCGCAGTGGCCTTGTTTTTGAGAAGTCATTAAATGGATGCAACTTGTAGTTAACAGTACATCAGTGTCAGCAACAGCCCCACGTTGTCTAGATCATGCTCTGCCTTTCAAAGCTATTGTCAAAAGCTGGATCTTATCTGCATAATTTCTAGCTGTTTTTCGATATTTTATGTCCAGTTTTGAATAAAAAATTGCTAGACATACAGTGGAAATAAATGATAGACCAGCTTACACTTGGTCTGAAAACTGTGTTCAGACCCATTTATATCCAAATATAGTAAACTGGATATGGCTTAGTCAGAGGTTTGAAAATTGGACTTAGTTGTGTGCTACTGTAGCTTTGAATATTGGACATGTGGCAGTTTGCTTTTATGTCCAAATTTTCACACAACAAAAAATTTCATCTGGAGATACAGTAGGCTTTGAAAATCCCTTTCAGTGTTCTGTTCCTGGTTGCAAAATTACAAACAAGAAACACATTTCTGACTATGTGTCCATTACCACTTAACTTAACATCTCACTGCTTCCAATCTTTCCTTGTGCTTCACCTCTTTTTAATGTCTCTCTATTTATTTATTTAAAGAGTTTTACCAGGTAAGACCTACTGAGGAATAATAGCTCATTTCCAGAAGAGTCTGGTGTGTGTGTGTGTGTGTATGTGTGTATGGGGGGATCTGTCTGTGCTGTAAAAATCTCACTGTACACCTGTAATTACCGCAGGCTTCCCTCTGTTCCCTCTTTTGGATTGTATAGAGTGTTGGGGACCAGTCATTAACAATACGCACTGTAACAAAACACATTTATATCATTTTCTAGTGTTTCAGTATTATTTTTTAAACCATTCAGCATGAGCAATGCCACAGAAGCAATCATATTTTAGCACTGAAGCAGGCTCTCCACTATTGCTGGGAAGAGGAGTCACCTTAGAATGGCTATAAATTGCTGCCTACTGTTAATTTGACCCCTAATTGTGTCAACATGAAACAAATGTCCTTCTGTATATATGAAGCATGGCTGCACAATGTGCAAGCATTAAACCACGACAGACCATGGTTCTACTGTGGCATTAATCCATGGTTGGTCTTGGTGCATAAGGCCAAAGGCTGAGTGCATCCAATTTGCCAACCATGGATTAATGCCACAAGTAGAACCATGATCTGGAGTGGTTTAATGTACTTGAAACATGGCAAGGGCTGGTAGGATTAATATGTTAGACAGAAAATAAAGTGGAAAATCACACTCTACGATTTCTTTCTAAACACATGAAAAGTGTAATTTTAACAAACTATATGGGTCCAACAGCTGTGTCTATTTTACATTGTTATTGCTGCCAATATTCAAAATTTTTGATAACTATCTTTATATTTATAAATGTTTTCTAAGTATAACTGCCATTTTTTTTCCTTTGCAAAATCTTGTTAACGTAAATATGCTCTGTTTCTAACAATTCTTCAACAGTGATGCTCACTATGCTTTCTGGGTAGCTCTTTAACACTTTTTTTAAATAAATGATTTTTATGATTTTTTTTCTCAGTAACATAGTGAGGACTTGACAACTGTTTAACTTAAAACTCTGTAACTTACATTTCCTTTCATCGTTAACTCTCTGCAATGTGCTTGGGCTATGCACTCTGGTCTCCGGTTCTAACTACCGAACCTGTGGGCATTATATTTATGCTATAGTTGGAATGGGAGAGCTGAGAACATAGCACAAGTGCACTGCAGAGAGTTAAAGGGACACTGCCAACCATGTTTTATGACAGAACTTAACACCCTCATTTTTCACATTCCACTGACTGTCCATGGTAGTATTTCACGAATTTAGAGTTCATTTTCATGAACATGGGTTACTTTGAGTAAAATCTGTTAAAATATGCCCACACACTACTGTGGTGTTAACCACATCACACTGTATGCTGCCTGTTTGTTTACGTTCCCTGTATTTCATATTTGACCTCACGCTGATGCTATGCGCAGACTTGTGTAAACTGATACACGCATAGCATGTGCAGTCCTGTTTACATTGATGCCTGCTTTAGTAGAGATGTGTCAAGTCTCAGTCAGCCATGAATACAGATATGATCATTCAATATGAAGGAATTGCAGACTGATCACTGAAGGGCATTTCTTCTCCTCTTATTTGAATCTATGTCACTTGTGTAACTGTGTGAGGCATTTCCAAATACAGCCACCAAACAATGAAGGGACATAAAAAAACACTAACATACCTCTGAGAAGTACATAGCATTACTATTGAAGCAGAGATAAAAAAAAAAAACCTCCAGTTCAAAGGCAACAAATTGACAGTGTGTGTGTGTGTGTGTGTACAACCACTAATGTACGTTCCAGCTAGCCAACACTTGAATATCCACCAGCACACAAGCCTGAAGATAATGAACTTTCACTGAAAAGAATGGCTTTTTCAGCAAGCTAAATGGACTAGTAAACAATACAACAATGGGGATAGCATATCAGGTAAAGTGACATTTTCATCAAAATGTCTAATAAGACAATGTTTTACTCAATCAGTTAATGTTTTTAAGTGGAAATAGAAGTGAAAGAACACAAAAAATTACAGACATACTTTCAGGTCGACACTGTCCCTTTAATGATGAAAGGAAATATAAATGACAGAGTGGATGACTATGGTAATACACAAGCAACCATGGATCTACTGTGGCATTTATCCATGGCTGCTTTGTAGTCACCTGAAGGTGTTTCACCAATGTCAGACAGCTATTTTGGTATTAACTTTGTTTTAAAGCAGCAGCAGTATTTGTTAATTGTCCAAAGTTGTAATCTTATATATTTCTTCACAGCAATATTTTTCTGACGTGCCTAGATTCATAGGGGATACACAATGACCTTACTCAAAATATGCAACTTATCTGCATGTATGAGGGGACAAGGCCACAGCTCATGAGTGGTAAAGTCACAGGTCAGCTCTAAAAGTCTTGTCCCCTCACAAGTAAAGATAAAGTGTGCATTTCAAATCAGGCTGTTGTATATTTGATTTATACAACACCAGTTTATCAGTTATAACTTTTCAAAATCGCCTAGTTGTGGGAAGATGTTACTGTTTTTCTGTGATATGAACTGCTGGTTCAAGACTGTATGGGCCTATTATTATGTCATCAGCATTGTGATAGCTGCTGTCTGATTGGTTTTGCTCTGTGAAAACATCAAGGAAAGAGACTGTAGTAGAAGTAGTTTTAATTCTTTAGTGCCCAGTCCCAGAGGCTCTGGGCACTGTACGACATAAGGATAAAATCAAAAAAAGCATGGTAGCTTATATAGAGAATAATGGATAGTTTACAGTGTATTACCAGTCAGTAATACCATTGAGAGGTTCAAGACATGTAAGAACTTCAAGAGCAAAGCTCGAGAGGTTCCTACATGTTCTGAACCTCGAGATGGTATTTTGACCAGTAATACACTCTGTAAACTAGCCATTATATTTTTTAACATATGGAACCAAGTTTTTTTTAAGTAGGTGGTCAGCTGCTGCCGTGAAGGATTGTGTCAGTTGTGGCTGACTGCCGCACTGCCTTGCACAGTCTGTTTCTCCCTCGCCTGCACAGGACACTGTCTCACGCTGTCTGTTTCAGCTGTGCTGGTTCACACTCACAGTGCAGTAAAAAATTTGTTTTTTAGGCTTACCTTTTTATTTGTTTTTGTGCGGGGAGCACAGGATCAGCCAGATAAGTCATTTTAAAACTAAAATAAAATGGAAAGTGCCGTGGACACTATGCGCTCTCGCTAAGCAAGAGATGACCGCCATGTACTAAAAACCATTTTGGCCACTCCCAGAGACAGACAGCGGACAATCATTAGCTGCATTGTGAGCGTCAATGGTTGACTGACATTCAAAAGGCTTACTGATTTGGGGAGTTGTGGGCTTGCGCTGTTGAACATGGCTGGTTATACTATAGTTCAGGTCCTGAACGATACTATTACGGGATATGAACGATAGTATTATCACTCTGGAAGTGTGGTACAGTATTATCACTTTGGGAGTGATAGTATTACAGAAAAAAAACTGTATGCTTTAGTAGCATATTCAATTTGATATCCATATATTAAAATAAATTGTACAACATAAAAAATAATAGTACAAGCTCAGCAGGGAGGAAAAATTAAACACTGAAGACAAGTGGTGATTAAATTAAATGCTTGTCTAAATAGATAGGTCTTTAGGCACTTCTTAAAGGCCTCCATGGAAAGAGCCTCCCCTCGGGCACCTGGGAAGTGAGTTTCACAGGGCTGGACTGGCTACCTCAAACATGCAGTCACTTGATTTCTTCAGCCTGACCCTTGGAACTGCTAGGAGGCATCCCTCAGAGGAGCAGAGAGGGAGAGCTGGGCAGTAAGGAGACAAGAACTCACTCAGATACTGTGTGGCCAGTCCATGTAGGGCTTTATAGGTCAGCAAACCAACCCTGAAGGATATTTGCCACTTCACCAGCAGCCAGGGAAGATCACGCAGGACCAAGGTCATGTGGCATGACCTCAGAAGGCCAGTCAGTAACCTGGCCACTGCATTCTGTACTAGCTGCTGGCATTGTAGGATCCCTCCACTGACCCCCGCATAAAAAGTATTACAGTAGTCATGCCTGGAGGTCACAAAGGCATGCACCAGTGAGGGCAGGTCTTCTGGCAGAGTCAAAGCTTGTATCCGGGAGATGTTATGAAGATGGAAAAAGCCATTCTGGAAAAAGGATGACTCCTGAGCATCCAATGTCAGTCTTTCATCCAGAATGAAATTTTTCACCATGGTAGAGGCCCCCAAAAAATAAGTGGAAAATCAGTCCTCGCTGGTGTTCCCCCACACCATGCCATCGACCAGGCCCAGTCACTAGTACCTCTGTCTTGTTTGGGTTGAGCCATAGCCAGCTAAAGGACATCCAGTTCAGGATCATGACCAGACATAAATTAAATACCTTGACTGTGCTAGGCATCCCTGGTGCAAATGACAGTTACAGCTGGGTATCATCTGTATAACAGTAACAATCCAAGCCGCACCATCTCATGTCATCACCCAGGAGCAGCATGTATTGAGTGAGCAACATTGGTGAGAGACTCAAACCCTGGGGTACATCACAGAGCAGAGGCTTTGGGAGTGAGGACACATTTCCCATTACCACCCTCTGCATCTTGCCTCAGAGGAAGGACTCAAACCAGCCAATGACCCTGCAAGTGAGTCCACAGAACTCCCTGAGATGATCCCCCAATAATCTATGTTGATGAAAGATCAAGTAGAATGAGAACTGACCATTCACCTCTATCCCTAGCCTTAAGGAGTTCATCGTGCATGCTGACTAACCCAGTCTCAGTACTATGTCTGGATCTAAAATCAGACTGGAGTGGCTCATAGATCATGACATATGTAACTTCTAGATAAATGTTTATCTGGAGTTTAGATAGCATGATAAACAAATTTAGAGAAACATTATCTCCAGTGGTGCTGTATAAATAAGCATTATATTTTTATTTTGTACAAATATTTTGAAGCAGTTGTTATTACTAATCTGATGATTAATTACTTAAGTCAGTAAAGATGGCTGCCACCAGAAAGTAAAAAAATCTCTTCTGAAGAGGTTACTTTCAGAGGATAAGTAGCAGATGCATACTGCGGATGTTTAAGGATGGTGCTAGCAGGCTTTCCCGATAGCCAACAGCACAACACTGAACCAAGATGTTTAGTTGTTTCCATGGTGAGCATACCAAAGAGAGCAGAAATTTTAGAAACGTTAAACCCCCTTAATTTAGCCCAGGAATGAAATCAAATGAAAGCAAAAATGGTTATTTTGATGTTTTTACAGAAATACATTACTACTGTAAAAGTGTTTTTTTTTTTACACTTAGTTTCATTGTACTCTTTGCGTCCCGGGTGGCACTCCATCTCACCTGATCCCCCAGCCTCATCTCCAGCTTGCAGTTTTACCTACCAGCTTCCTCCATGGCTTACCCCACTATGGCAGGGTGGTGGGGATCCCTCAACCAACTGAAATGGATCTGGTGCTGGAGGAGTGGTGCCTGTGGGGATCGGCTTCATCCAGCTGCCCAAGACACTTTTTCTCCTCTGTTTTTTCCCCTCAGAGAGATGAGGCATACAATGACACCCATGAAGAGAGGGCACACATGCATCTGTACACGCTTCTCCTAGTATCTGCCTCTTCTCCTCCTCCCCCATACTGTAGTGTCAGTGTGCTGCCCCCCAGCCACCAGTAGGGCCCAGTCAAGTGCAAGTGCTGACTGCTGGTGACCCTCCCTCCCCAGAGAAGGAGAGCAGTCCATAGGATGCTTGATTCTTCTCCTTCCGTGCAGAACCCCAGAGGCCCATGCTCATTCCCGAACATAGGTCGCCAGCATAGCGCAAGGTAAGGCATCCAGTGCCTCAGCCCTCAGTGCCACCAGGCCGGCTAGAAACATAGAAACATAGAATTTGATGGTAGATAAGGACTGCTTGGTCCACCCAGTCTGCCCATTTCCCTACCTAATGGATAAGCTGCAGATCCTTGTTAACCAGCAGCCTACTTCTTCCTACCCCCACCCCCTAGAATTGCCTTATGACTGTCCCATGCATGCTTGAATTCCACCACTGTTTTTGACTCCACGACCTTCCTCCGAAGGCTGTTCCATGCATCCACAACCTCTCTGTGAAAAATACTTCTAAATTACCTCTGAGCCCCCCATCTTCAAATTGTGCCCCTTGTTCTTGCACACCCTTTTTGAAAGATGCTACCTCTTGAACTTTGTTGATTCCTTGAGGTACTTGAAAGTTTCTATCATGTCCCCCCTTTCCTCGAGGCTATACATATTAAGCTTCTTAAGTCTCTCTTCATATGTCTTCCGGTGCAGACCCTGCACCATTTTAGTTGCCCTCCTCTGGACAGCTTCCATTCTGTTTATGTCTTTGCAGAGATTGGGTCTCCAGAACTGCACGCTGTACTCCAGATGGGATCTCACCAGCTGTCTGTACAGAGGGATGATAACTTCCTATTTTCTACTGGTGATGCCTCTCCCTATGCATCCAAGTATCCCCCAGCCCTCCTTGCTAGGAACTAAAAAAGTATTTAATGTAAGTTGCTGCAGATTAACAAATAGTTCCACTTTAAGACATATTTCAATCAATCAATTTTATTTGTATACTTGAAGGTATCTGAGCAAAAATGCCCATTTTCACAAACATTCAGTGTAGGTAGTACAATAAATGAACAAATTCACAGGCCAATGGAATACATAGGACATGCAATGAACTACCTACGAAATACAATGAAGAAAATACATTATATATACAGGTGTATAGAAGTACATTATGTGTACAGGTGTATAGAAGTATAAGGAACTAACAAGTGCAAAATAAAACTAGCATATTACATGGATAAAATTGTATGAGAGTTGATCAGAAGGCAGACCAATAAGCAGAAATGTTTTCAGGTATTGAATAGGGCAAGAAGTTCTAGTGCACTTGTTGGGGAGAAGAAAAGTGCAGGTGATGCGGGGGAGAGAGAGAGCCACTGGGATTTACTGAGAGAGCCATGGAGGAGGCCTATCAGGGCAGCTGCAGGTGGATGCTAGGAGGATGTGCTTCTTTAGGAAGGAGTTGATAGAGTACATGGACCCACAAGCCTGGATTTCAGGGGGTAGATTGTTGTAAATTTTTTTGTCTTGAAGGTTATGGACTTCTTGAAATGCTAAGTCCTGAAGAAAGGGGTGTCAAAATCCAGACTTGAGGCACTCTAGTCAAACGCCCAGGTGCTGCAAGTGGGACTAAGGAGATCACACGGGTGTGGGGGTGAGAATATTGAGGTGTATTTTATGTAGGAAGGAGAGCATCTTAAGATGGAACCTCCTTTCTAGAGTGGGCCACTCAAGGGAGGAATAAAGTGAGCAGTGGTGTGTTTCCCAGGAGAGACCAGTGACGAAACATGCTATGCTGTTGTAAGTGACTCTAAGTTTGGAGAAAAGGAGGGATGAGGTAGGGGGAGAGAAGACAATAGATTCAGGTAGGCACTGTGTCAGTATTATTTACAACACCACTACTCCCTTTAATGACTAGTGCTTTATTAAACTGAGCCAGAAACATTTTCAGATGTACAATCCTGTTGATCTTGAATATAAGCTCCCTGTGCTGCAGATTGCTCAGTGATGACTTGGGTAAAAGCAGAAATCAGCTGTAGAATTATTTTTTTTGTGGCTGCTGAGCCAGGGACCTGGGACTGGAATGCTGGTTTGGGCATGCCAGGGCTGGGAGCTACACTGCCAATTGCAATGCCTGGGGAGGCTGGCATCATGTTTAGTACAGCAGTAATGCCAGCAGTGGACTAGGAAGCTTGCTTATCCATAGGGACATGCCTTAAAGCAGCAGCATTTCTTAAGTCACCCAAGAATGTCATTCTATACATTTTAGCAATATTATATTCCTTACCTAATTCAGTCACGTACCTGTTTTGGGTGAACACCATGCTGATGAATGTTACCTATCCCTGTATCTTGATTGTATGTACTCAGTACTCCATTTTGCACAATGCCCTTCAAATATCATACCTTGTGTCTTATCTCCCTTGTTCTATTTATTTTCTTGTGCTACTGCCTGGCTATATGTATTGCCTCCTGTTTTCTTGTTACTTGTGTACTGTTATGATGGCTTCCTATTGTAATCTCCGGGGTCATCCCTGAAAAGAAACAAATGTTTTGTCTAGTGCACCTATTTTATTTATTTATTTATTTAGTTTTTGTTGACTGGGTAAGTGCATTAGATAAATTCTGCCTATTTTCAGACATGACCTGGAGGAGGGGGATACAGATGAATGCCAACTGACCTTGAACCAGATTAAGCTGTTGGTGGGATTTTTAGTGAATGGGGGAAATTTGGCCAAGGCACTGGGGAAATTCCTCTACTCTTTTTGAGAAGTGCCATGGGATCCTTAACATCCACCTGAACAACTGCCAGAACATGCAGACGGGACTTCGGTTTAACGTCTCATCTGAAAGACGGCACCTCAGGAGTGCAGCACCCCCCTCATGCTGCATTACAGCGTCAGTACTGGGATTTAACCCAAGTGCCTGGAGTGGGTATACCTATCTGGTAAATAAAAAATAAATAAATAATTAGAGTCATCATCAGTATATCTGTATTTGTCTCTGATATTTTAAAACAGCTTTTAGGACTAATGTTGTAATATATGACTCAAGTCATTGACGATGGCCACCAGTAGCAGTTTTTCAGAATGTTTCCTTCAAGGTTAATGTTCTGCTTTTCATGCTGGATTCATAATGTGCTTGTATTAAGAGGATGCTAGCACACATTTCAGATGGTGAAAAGCACAACATCATGCAGAGATATTTCATTTATTCATAGTAGGTTTGACCAGAGAAACATTATTTAAAAAAAACTTCAAAACACCATATCTCAGTTCAGGAATGAAATTTAAAGTGAATATATTGATTTTTTTGGCCAGAAATACATTATTACAAAAAAAAAAATCTATATGATGAAATGTTTTTTTCCTCTAGCAAGCACTGTTGCTTTAACACATCTGCCTAGTACCTGCAGGAAGCATGCTGTGCAGGAATCAATGAGACAGAATGCAAGAGGAAAACTGCAGGCCAGGGTAAAGACCCTGGCACTCACAGACTCTGTTTCCCCACTGGGTCCCCATGGTCTGGGAGAATGGAAGTGAGATAACGTGGACGGAAGGGTGCCAGGATTAGAAGGAGGCACGTCAGCCAAGAGAATAAAACTTCTTAGTAAAAAGAAAACAAATCTTGTGTCTCAGCTTGGCAACCCTGTATGACAAACATCAAAAGACAAAAAAAAAAACAACGCATCGCATCCTTGTACATGGGCTAGGCAGTCCATAAAATCCTTCTGCTGCTGTCCCCATCACAGTTATATAATCATCCCAAGCAGTGTTAGGGTTTCAGATATCAAATGTGCCTCAGCACTATCACGTTTTTCTGTTGTATAGCTTTGCTGCTTCTAGTTGCTTGTTAAGCTTACCTCGGTGCTCTCATTCTTGGGAGCCCTGTTAATCTATTGACACATGTTCTATGTCCCTGGCACAATCCTATAAACTTGTATGTCCCTAGCTCAATTCTGTATACTTGAATAATATTTATTGTCAGTATTTTGCTCCTCTTCCCCCTTCCCCCAGGATGCATCTGGAATCGAGTGGCATCTCCACTCAGTATGCCTTCCTGGTGAAACGCTTAAATAAATAAATAGACTACCATTTTTGTATCTATAGATCTAGTAGGGTTTTGTCTTCCCAGTGATGTCTGTTGTTCCAGTGTTTTAAAGCACAGTAGCAATATTCAGTGGCTGAGGAACGAGACCTAGGACTCATCTTTTGTGACTCCCTAAACTAATCAAGCCAATGTAACAAGGCCTACAGTCAGGCAAAGAGGATGCTGGGGCATATCGGAAGGGGTATTGACCTCTGTAGATTACTGATGAGGCCACACCTGGAGTACTGTGCTCAGTGACAACTTCTGTGGTTCTAACATAAGGAAAGATAAGGACAAGCTAAAGATGGTCCATTGTAGGGCGACCAAAATGATTCAGGGCTAGCAGGGCAGTTCTTACGATGATTGACTCAAGTCATTGAACATGTACTCGCTTGCGGCCAGATGAGGGAATGGAGACATGACAGAGACCTTCAAGGTCCTGAAGGGAATAAACTTGGTACCGTAAACTGTGAGGATTTGTTTAGCATGAGCAACAGTTCAAAATCTTGGGGGCATGAGAGGACAATGGCATGGGGGCAATTAAAGAGAGATGTGAGAAACTTATATTTTAAGAAAAAGTGGTGGCCGTAGAGCAGTCTGCCAGCTGATATGGTGGGCGTCAAAATGATTAATTGTTTCAAGTATGGCTGGGACAGAGTTTTTTTTTCATTTTTTTTTTTTACTTGTCCCTTGGCTTCGGCCCCGAGGATACCTCCACCTTCCCCGGTATTCAGCTGGGTCCCGGCATGCTGGGATACCGGCGTCATGTTGCTTGACACCAGGCAATTTTGTTTTGTTGTTTTTTTCTCCCCATTTTCTGTACAGTCCAAACTAGAGGTGGGCAAAGTGGCTGAAACTCACTCCACGGAGTAACATGGAATCCGCAAAGTGCTCCGCAATGTGAAGCAGAGTATTTTGCGTTATAATGGCAATGTGAAGTCCATTGAAACCAATGACATCGCATTATTCCACCTTCCCCAAACCACTTCGCCAATTTTAAGGCGAAGTACATTGAAATCAATGTACTTTGCATCACTTCGCCTTGTTATTGCGCTCCAAGGCGAATTTGCAGTGCTTCATGGGATTGCAGGTCACATGGGCTCTAGATTGTTCTGCACAGTCTCAGTTCTGTGTAGCATGTGTGTAGTGGAAGATGGAGACAGTTTCCTCAGAGCTCTGTGATTCAAATCCTCTAAAATCTGTTAAAAAAGCCTTTCTGAGCTATTTTGTTTGGTCAAAATTTAGTGCATCGATTGTAGGAAACCCTCCTGTGCTCATATCATCGAGTGTTTATTGTTTGTGTGTGGATTTTGAATGTTAATTTGGAACAGTCAGTCTGTGTACTGTGAAGTGTGCCTTGGGGAGGGGCGTATCTGTGGTATAGGTAGATTAACTGGGAGAAAAAGGCAGTCTTTCTGTTTTGGTTATATTTTTCTTGTATAACTGTGTTAATGTACACACAGTACTATTTTCAGTAATTCTTGACTTTTTTTGCTGATTATAGTGGTGCAGCAGTGCATAATTTCAGTTTTTTTAAAACATTTGGTTATATTGCTAAAGGTTTTCAATTTGCTACTCGATACTTGTAGTGTGTGTGTGTGAGTGTGTGTGCGATGCGTACCATTAAATCAGACAACTTTTATTGTGCAAGATTAATTGCAGCAGTGTGAACCTGCTATCCACCACACTTGCATGAATTTGTTATACTGCTTTGTGGTATCTTTACTGGCAGTGGACTGTTACTGTCATGCACTACCCCCCCAACTGGCAAAAGTATTCTTTCCCAGATTTGGATTTGTGACTTGTGAACACTGGTTAGGTGTTGTTGTGCCTTTGCATCTGACTCTGCATCTCTTGAGTGTGCAGAGCAATCTTAATCTGTTTGTGCATTTGCAGTACACCATTAATTCCGGGAGACTTTGCATTTCTTGTTACGCTCTCATTTCACTTCGTCAGCACTGGGAAATTTTCTGGACACAAGATAGTAGCATTTTGGGGGATGCAAATTAATCCTGGTGACTGTGTGTGGCCACTGCTCACATAATGGCATGCACCATTAATTCTGGGAGACTTTGCATTTTTTGTTACCCTCTCATTTCACTTTGCCAGCACTGGGGAATTTTCTGAACACAAGACAGTAGCATTTTGGGGATGAAAAAATAATTCTGGTGACTGTGTGTGGCCACTGCTCGCATAACGGAGTGCACCATTAATTCTGGGAGACTTTGCATTTCTTGTTATGCTCTCATTTCATTTCACTAGTACTCAGGGGTTTTCTGGACACAAGACAGTAGCATTTTGGGGATGCAAAATAATTCTGGTGACTGTGTGTGGCCACTGCTCGCATGTCGGAGTGCACCACTAACTCTGGGAGACTTTGCATTTTTTGTTACCCTCTCATTTCACTTCACCAGCACTGGATAATTTTCTAGACACAAGACAGTAGCATTTTGGGGATGCAAATTCATTCTGGGAGACTTTGCATTTTTTGTTACCCTCTCATTTCACTTCACCAGCACTGGGGAATTTTCTGGACACAAGACAGTAGCATTATGGGGATGCAAATTAATTCTGGTGACTGCATGTGACCACTGCATGCATGATTGAGTGTGCCATTAATTCTGGGAGACTTTGTATTTCTTGTTGTGCTCTCAGTTCACTTCATCAGCATTGGGGAGTTTTCTAGATACAAGACAGTAGCATTTTGAGGAAGCACATTAATTTTGGTGACTGTGTGTGTGGGGGGAGGCACTGGGGGGCTGCCAATATTGTTGCCACTCCACCTTACTTCGTGTTAAGGTGGAATGACAATGCAAAGTAACAATTACAAGGCAAAGTGAGCTTTTCCTATTGGCCACTCTGAGTAGCAAAGTGGCCATTTCAAATTCACTTCGCCAGCAGAATTTAATTTCACTGCATCTCTAGTCCCAACCCCTAGAGGGCTCCGGCGTGAATGACATTTTCCCAGACTGACAATGTGCTAATGCACATCATAGTCAAGCACCTCATAGCACCCTCTCTGCCTCTGGCTTGAGAGAGCCATGCTTGCCAAGCCGCCCGTGCTTCCACCAGCGGTAAGACAACAGGTGCTAGCACTGCTGGAAGTGTCCCTCCCCCACCAGAGGAGGAGAGCATCTGGTAGGATGCTCAGTTCTCCTCCCCCTAGGGAAGGGTTTAATGGTTGCTTGGGGTGGTAACAGTAGCACAAGGAGCAAGGGGGTGGAAAGTGAGGACTAGAGCCCTCTATCGACTGTGGGTCCTGAGGTTTGACAGGGTGCTATAGGCAGGCTTGATGGACTTTGGTATTTTTCTTCTGTTATAGTCTATGTTTTTATGTAACAGACTGCATTGTGAGCCTCATTTTTAGTAAAATCTAAGGCTTTTAGACATCTTGGTTTTGACTGCAAGAAAAGCAAAAATGTCAGCTTGTTAGTCTTGAGCCTGCTTTCTTTAAATTGTAATCACAACTGTCACTGTGTGGTACTATTTCCCAGCATTTCCAAAGCTGTTGAGGGATCTCTGACCAGCATGACTGATCTGAAACATCAAATGTCAGTCACAGGTAGCAATGTAGAAGGCAGGTGTGAGAGTGAGCTGCTATTTCAGTTTTCCAGAGCGATGCTGGTTTACAGCTTGTAGCCTTGAAGCCTGACAGCTTGTTGAAGGTCTGGACACAACATGGCAGTAGCTGTCTGCTCTGGAAGCTTTTTTTTATGATGCTTCTTATTGGTATCTATAGAAGTGTGAGTATAATGCTGGTCATGATAAAACTGCTTTGGAGCAATGCAACAAGCACAGAAATATTGATAGCCCACCTCTCTGTAAGATTGTTGTGTAGTTTCTCTGTTAGCACATACCATGTGACACGGTTATGATGATCTGTATTCTCAACAGAGCTTCAAGTTCATGTTGTGATATAAACCCTGAGCTACAGGTGAGGTGTCTCTCAGTTTCAATCCTATAATCACTAGTGTCTATTACACTAGACCTCAGAAGCATGTATTGTGCACTATCCACATTAAACCACAATGGAAACTAAACTATAAACTGTCCTCTAGTTCTTTCATATCTTCCAGATGTTCTGTGCTATGTAACACCCATTTGTAGATATTTAATGAACCTGTTCCACATCTTGGAAAACATTGAAAAACATATTTACCCACATTTCTACTAATATTTCCCTTCCTCACTGTAATTACCTGCCCTCTTTCTTTATTACTGAGGACAGCTGCTAAGAAATAGGAAACATTGGCTGGCCCACCATGGCAGCAATTGCATTACCGTTTATGGTGCTGATGACTGATGTTCAGGAATAAGCTCGAGAAATTGGGAGGGGGGGGGTCTGCTGGGATAGGAGTATTAAGCTTTCTGCAGGACTGCTCTCCTTCTCCAGAAAGGGTGGGTCATGGAGCCTGGCACATACCTGGCCCCTAGAGGAGGCTAGGAGGTAGGAAGCTTGGGGCCACACATTGCAGCACAGAGGCAGTGGCCATCGATACATGACACACAGAAGTGTGCCCCAGGTGCCTTGATGGCATTGCATATTCACTCCTTCTGCGAAGGAAGAACAGGAAAAAATGCCTGCCAGCACGATGACTCTAGCTACCTGCAGGCCTCATACCTGATGCCTAGGTCATGCCACTAACCAGATCCCTGATGTGATGGGAGTTGGGGAACTCTGCTGACCCCAGGCAGGCAGGTAAGCCCTGGGGGTACAAGTGTCAGGTAAATCCTGGGAGAAGTCAGGGTGATGGGCTGGGGTAGCTGGCAAGAATGGGGGTTCTCAAATGAAGGGGGACAAATAGAATGCCCCTCTCCCAAAAAAAATAGGAAATGTATCTCTCAAATTTCATCTAATCCCACTGCTTTTGTGCACATGATGCTATAATCATCTTTTTATGAATCACAATCTGCTACTGTGGGAAACATTATGATGCCATGAGCAGGAGAATATATGTGCAGAAAAACAGCAGGAGCAGATAAGGTTCAACAGACAAGGATCCTTTTTCCAAGTGATGGTCTTAGTAAAAGAGAATGAGGGGAAGATAAGAACTGGAAATATAAACAACTGCTATGATGTAAGATTTCCAACGTTTTCTCACAGGGGTTGTGTGCTCTTTGAACTTCTAGGGCTCTTTTATTAGCTATCTGCCCTCTGTTAATGAGGCTAAAACCTGGCTAAAGACAATTTATAAATATCAGACAGTTTACCCAAATCATTATATTACAAAAACAGTGTTTGAATTGACAGAGATAGTGATTTACTTAAAGACTCAGAAAGATCTGTTCATGTTAATAAAATCACATTTCCCTGGATCAGAAATAAATCTGGGGAAAAAACTTTACATTTACAAGCCGCTAAAATATGAAATGCTCTACCTTATACAGTCCGAATGTAATCCTCATTTGGGATGTTTCTCCATGAGATAAATGAATTGTATTAACTTAAATGTTATTGTAAGAAGTGATTGATTGTTACATGTTTGTAGCATGTTGTCGATTATGTGGTCTGTGTGTATATAGTCTATGTCTTGTTTTGTAAACTATAATAACTTTTAGGCATAAACAGAACTGTCTTGAAAACAGGGTTGCAAAACCTTAATGACATGATGTTTCCTGTATAAAAATATTATATCTATCTATCTATCTATCTATCTATCTATCTATCTATCTATCTATCTATCTATCTATCTATCTATCTATCTATCTATCTATCTATAAGGAAGGCATTACTTCTACAATTATAGCCATGGAATATATATGGATAAGAAATGTAGAATGTGTTTGAAGAAAAGGACCAGCAAGCCCATCTAGTCTGCCTATTTTCCTATATAAGCCATATAATCCATAAAAATATGAAACTACTGTCACTGGTTCCTGCTGGAGCCCTAACAGAGTGACCCCTACCCCCTGGTTGTAATTAGGCTGCAGTTACAGGCTGATAGGAAAGTCTAGTGCTGCTTCTACTTCTCATGTCTGAATCTGTTCACCTTCACCCCAGGCCCCCCTCTCTCATAGAAGAAACCCTTCTCCATCAATCACGTAAAACTCAACCTGTCCACTAACCATGGAAGTGCAAAACATATGTGGTCCAGCATCAACAATCTTATGGGTAGGTCTCAGTGAAACCAATTCTGGGCCATAGAAGGCAAAGATGGGGTTACTTGTGGCACACAGGCCATAGTCACCCTGTTCAATAGCCCTGTTTACACTGACTAAGCTGTTATACACTGCTGTGGTTCACACCAGTGTCAGTCTGCACCTAGTCATGTATGAAGCCAGTGGTGTATGCCACTTAATGACACATCAGCTACCAAACTGTTGTTTTGGGAACTGCACTGTGGGACCCATCCTGCAAGGAGTTCCCTGTGTGTTGTGATGCAGAATTACCATCAGGCATTGAGGTGAAAAGTGGCCACCATTTTTACAGCATTGGAAACCACCTACACCAGTTCAGTTCCTTTGTCTGGGAGAGGAGCAGAAGGCCCATGCCAGTTTGATGACTGTGCAATTTACACACACAAATGTACACCAGAGTGGCTCTCAAAACCATCTACACCAGTGTAGAAATGGCCAGTGTAAGTGGGCTAATGACTTCTTCAGAGACCTTGAAAAATATGTTAAGTTCCCCCCAGGCTCTTCTACTCCTCAGAAATCACCTGGTAGCTTGACCCACAGACCCTCTCCTAAATTTTGTTTTAGACACCTTTCCATAGATCAGGTGGCCGCATACCTGAGCTGCTTCAACCCCAAGCTGGTGCTTGTTCCAGACGGACTCAGCTATCGCATAGTCAAACTAGTCAGGAAGTCTGTGGCCTATTACATCTCCAAAATCTTTATTCTCTGTGCACAGGTGCCCATCCAAAAGACTGAAGATGGCCACATCAATTCCCATCCACAAAGCTGGTCCCAAACACCTCACCATCAACTACCACCCCTTTTTCCTTCTGGCTCCCTGATCAAAAGTCTTTGAAAGGATAGTCTTTAAGCAAACTACTAAGGACATACAGCAGTATGGTCTGTTGACCCACGCCCAATATGGCTTCCGCCCTCAACACAACATGGAGACCTCTTTGTTGAAGTTCAAAGACTTTGTACACAGAGCAGTTGATACAGGTAATTTGGAAGACACTGTGTAGATGAACCTCACCAAAGTCTTCAGCCTGGTCAGCCTTGAACTACTGATCCAGGCCCTTTTGTCCTTCAGTTTTTCCCCTGCAAGTCAGCTCCTTGTACAAAAATTATCTGGCCAACTATGTTCACAGCACCCCGATTGAAAAATCTCTTTTGATTTCTGTCATATCTGTTCTGGGGTTCTCCAGAGCTTTATTTTTTGTCCTGTAGTTTTTTTCTATGTTTTTTTAACACTACCTATTGCCTGCCCATCAATGGAAACTGTCCTGTATTCTGATGGCAGTGTCATCTTCAGGATGGGCAAGAACCTGGCATCCCTGAATAATGTCACTGTGGGGCATTGACCTACTCCAGGACTGGTTTGTAAAGCATAGGTTACTGTACGTCTCAACATCAAAAAAAAACAAACTGTGTGTACTATATGGTTTTCTCTGAGGTGCACAGAAAACACACCGGTGACCCCTTCCAGCTTTTTGACTTGGACAGCACTGAGGTAGAGAACATCACTCATTTTACATATATGGGTCTGTACCTGGACTGCTCCCTAAACTTTGACTCCCATGTAAGCTACGTATTCAGATATGTTAACATGAGACTAGGTTCTCTCTCTGCAGAATAAAAAGGTTCCTAGTCCCCGAAACTAAGAGGCCGCTTGTCCATAGACTCCTGTTCCTTTTAATTGACTAAGGTTCCCTGGTCTATGTGGCTGCCCCTGCTAGGATCCTCTCCAAGGTGCACACTGTCTACAGCAGTGTATGTCACTTTCTCACTGCTCTACTGTTTTACACCCGCAACTACCATCTGTTTTCTGCTGCCTCCTGACCTTCCCTGGAGGATCACCTAGCCTATAACTCAACTGTATTCCTTTACAAGGTGGTGTTCATCATTCATTTCTGAGCTC
Source organism: Neoceratodus forsteri (assembly GCA_016271365.2). Classification (NCBI taxonomy): domain Eukaryota; kingdom Metazoa; phylum Chordata; order Ceratodontiformes; family Ceratodontidae; genus Neoceratodus; species Neoceratodus forsteri. Next base: position 36,675,492 of record CM028129.1, read on the forward strand.
TTCCAATGCTTGTTCAACTCGCAGGGGACCAGTTCCCAATCCACAGTTTACCTTTACACTTCCTTTCAGGAAAACTACCTCTGAACAGAGGGCACTGACCTACAGAGCCATTGGCCCTTGCAACCACTTACCCACCCACCTCACTGACATTGGTGACTTCTGTCCTTCCTTCGGTCATAGGCTCTACCAACTTGTGTGTGATAATTTGCACTGCTACTGTATCTCTGTGTTCCAAACTGTACCTTACCCTCTTGTTAATCCCATTATTGTCCCATGTATTTATCGTGATGCTGTCTGCTTTGTATCCTGTACCTTTCTGTACAAATGGGCACCTGTGATAAAGGGCTATGTAGCTCATCCTGCTCTCCTATATAACCAATAAAAATGAAATTAAATAAAATGCCATACAAAAAGTGTAATACTATAGCAGTGGTGATATCTTTTTCACATCACTATCTTTGATCTCATAATACCGTTGTTGCAAGATCTCATAAATAGTATAGCATGAAAGAGGTTTTTTTTTGAAAATCTCTGTGCCAAGTGCGAGCTGAGTTTTCCTGTAACTGCCTTGTACAGTAAAATATGGCCAGCAGCTCTAGCAACATCCTCCACAAGTAATCTTCACTGATTCTTCTTCTGTAAGACGGCAACCTATTCTGTATGTTAGTACAGCTGCTGATACCACTTTTATGGTCGTAAGAGTGGTTTCACGTGCATTCTTGGGGTAGAGAACTGAAAACTGAAGGTGAGTGGTTCTGATACCCTAAGGATGCGAGAACATGCTTACAACTGTAAGCATGGTCTCAGCAGCAGTATTAATATATTATTGATTGAGAATGACCAAAAATATATAAAAAATGTAATAGACCTGCCCCAAACATGCACTTGAGATATTCTTCATAGAATAAGAGTGTCTTACATGCAGAGGAAAGGAGTGCTCAGATTGACCAAGAGCACTGTTCTTAGTTTCTAATATTTAAAAATGAGAATTGTTTTCCTGACAGAGTAATGTCAGCATGCCCGGGAGTGTGGGAACAAATAAGTAAGACAGAGCAGAAGAGGGACTGGATGTTGGATCCATGCATTATACATTAAAAAAATAACAGATAGGAAACTACAGCATATTTCGTTTGGGTATAATCCCATCTTGAGGTTCTTGACACATGATAGAATCTCTCAAACTTCACTCTTTGGGAGGCAGTATAGCACAGTGGTTTAAGGCTCTGAGCTGCAAATCTGGAGACCTGGGTTTGAATCCCACAGCCCCTACTTCCATACTGTATAATCCTGAGCAAGTCACTTAACTCCCCTCTGCTCCCAGGTTGCACCTGTAAACAAGCTGTCAGTTTAGTGTGCCACTCCTGGTTATACAATTGGAAAAAACACTCTCCAGATTCCTATGTCATCAGAACCTCTCGATGGCATTATAACTTCGGAATACATAATCCCCTATCTATCATTCTCTTTGTAGTTAATATTGTAGTTCTGCATCTATGATTCTTTTTTTTACAAACAGTCTGTGTTATGCATCATTATTGTATATAGAGTTAATTCCCCCATATGGAAATGGTCACCAGACTTACTGAACACATACCAGTATCAGTGTACAGTTCTGGAGACCTTACCTCCGTAAGGACATAGATAGGGTAGAGAAGGTTCAGAAGAGGGCAACAAAGATGGTACATAGATTGCATCACAAGTCTTATGAGGACAGGTTGAAGGAATTGAATATGTACTCCCTGGAGGAGAGGAGGGAGAGAGGAGATATGATAGAGACATACAAATATCTTACAGGGAAGAACAGGGTGCAGGAATACACTATTTTTAAGCAAAAAAGATGTTCCAGGACTAGAGGGCATGGGATGAAGTTGGAGGGAGGACGATTCAGAGGAAACATGAGGAAGAATTTCTTCACAGAACGGGTGGTGGACAAGTGGAACACCTTGTTAGAGGAAGTGGTAGGGGCTGAAACAATCACGGGATTTAAGAATGCAAGGGATAGACTTAAAGGAATTCTGGAGGTCAGGGGTAAGGGGCAACAGACTTCTAGGAAAACATAAAGTGAACTTACAAGCTCAAATTGGCAGACTGGGTGGGCCATAGGCCCTCATATACAGACACTGTCTATGTATCTATGTATAACAGTGTTCTCTGCAGAAACTGTACACTGAAATGAACTAGTAAGAAAACTTGAATTACTCAGAGCTTGTACTTCCAGATCAATGATGAGATGCAGTGGCTGAGTACTTTTTGGGAGCCTGCACTGTGCCTGCTTGCATTCTAATAGGCTTGTTCATAGAAAGATTCTCTTTTATTGTCTTTATTGCTTACCATTCTCAAGGGAAGATTTTATTACTCACATTTCTTGAGAAGTAAATAGTTATAATTGCCATTTGCCTAAATCATGGAACCTGTTCCATTAAAACACATTCTCGTAACTGTCAGCCACAAAGCTCCGTATGTCCTTGGTTCAGAAGAGCAGGGTAGTGTCCCTGGCTAAGTTCATCAGAGCAAGAGGCTCCCAGGAAACATGATTTCCATGCATAAAAGACACCATAGACATACTACATAAAATGACTTCCATGGGAAATTCAGCATGGTGGTTCTTGTTCGGTAGCTGGACCATAGTAGTTTCTGACTTTTGCAGAGACTGACCTGTAAATATTTTTATCCCAGTATCCTCTATGCCATTCTTTAAAACATGTTATAGTAATTGAACTGACAGCTTGCTATTAGTCATCTTGCTGTATCTCACTAGGAAGACCATCTCATGACTCGGTAATATACAATCTGTCATTGTGCTATGTCTTGTTTAAAACTACACCTATTTATAAAATTGGAAGGCAAATCCCTGTGCATCTTGTTTGGCCAGTAACCATGCACAGTGACAGTACTACCAGTGGGTGCATATTTGTATTTTAAATGTCTTGCTTTATGTTTGAAATGTTTTTTGCAAACCTGTCTCCATGATTTTCAGCTCCCCAAAAATACTGCCCCCCCCCCACAGGTTGACCATCTCGGATGCCTCCACTCCCAACACTGTCACCTCTTACAAATATCTTCGCCTTTGGCAAGACCCACATCTCAGCTACACTGCCTACATAGACTCTCTAAGCTCAAAACTATGCCCTAAACTAGGCATGATCTTTCACAACAAACACACCATCCCCTAAACGTTCCCTGCAACTTAATCCAGAAGACTATCAGCCCTATCCTTGACTATGGGCACATTATATATGCTTCAGCCTCTGCCTCCTCACTCTCGAAGCTCAACACCTTACTCCACTCTTTTTGCAAATATGCCACTAACTCCCCACTGCGTACCCAGCACTGCACGCTTCTCTCCTCTCTAAATTTCTCATCCTCCTCCCGCAGGTGGAACATTCATTCATATACAGTCAAGGCAAATTTCTGGCTCAGTCTTCTCCCTCCATACTTCTCCTCATTCCTCTCCCCTGCTCCCTATTTCTCCTACCCCCTCAGATCCTGGCATCCCTGCTCCTTCTCCATCCCCCACCGGCAATCCTTGTCCAGTGTCTCTGCCTTCTCTTAACTCCTCTCTCACTTCTGGAATCAACTGCCCGCTTCCCTCTGTGGTTTCCAATCCCTCATGGCCTTCAAGCAGCAACTAAAATCTCTCTCCTCGCCCCCCCTGCACATGCCCCTTGCCCACTTCCCTGCCCCCTTCGCACCTCACTCTGGTCCAACCTCCCTCAAAACCTCCCCTATCTCCCCCGAAACACCCTCCTTAGAGTTCCTCTCTCTTTTCACTAACTATTAAACCTTTCGTTCCCCATAGCAGTTCTGTAATATCTAACTGCACTATGTAAATTATGCAAATTATGTAAAATATTGTAATTGATGCTTGGTTACTTCTTACCTAATCATTCTATGTAATTAACCTGCACTAACAGTGATCTAGCTTTTGTAGATATATGTATTTTCTCCCCTGTATGTTATATGTTGCTCTTATTCCCTGGGAAACACCTTGAAATCAGTCTTGGTTCAGTGTGCCTTTCCAGGTTATCAAATTTTAAATAAATAAATTTTATAAGCACAATAAGACACTCCAGAGCATTGGTAGTACAGTGACAGCTGCACATCGAGGTGCAGAAGGCACTTGGACTGTGGACTTCTGCTTTACTATCCCATTGCATGCAGTTACCACAATACAACCAACACACTATCATGTCTTATTGTTTATGTAATCATACATCTAAGAAAAAAAGACTGTTTTTTATTCTATTAAAGACAATAACTAATGTGTCATTACACACTGTATATAATGTATCATTACATGCAGTGTAGGTGGTTTCATCCTGATAAATAACAGTATAAATCTTAGATTACCTTTACATGAGATATCACTGCTGTAAAGTTACACAAACTGCAAATGTGCAATATGTTCTTTTTTTCTACAGATTCCACAAATTAGTTATGGCTCGACAGCACCAGAACTGAGTGACGACAGACGCTATGATTTCTTCTCCCGTGTAGTGCCTCCTGACTCATTCCAAGCACAGGCCATGGTAGATATTGTGAAGGCCCTTGGGTGGAATTTTGTCTCAACCCTTGCATCAGAAGGAAACTATGGAGAAAAAGGAGTGGAGGCCTTTACACAGCTCTCTCGAGAGGCAGGTAGGAGAACAGCTACTGTATATCACCGTTTATGGGTTCTTATAGAACTGCTGTTGTATGTGAACACGTCATATTGCAGCAAAATCACCACCACTTGTTCCAGGTAAAATCACATGTATGCTTTTTAACAGGGATTCCTGCATTCAGAATTTGACTTCATGGAATGCTGTGACTACAGGATAGTATGCTAACAACAGTGCTGGTTTTCTCTATCATGGGGGAAACACCCGGAGGATAATTAATCCATTTCAAGTAAATTGTATACCTTATCTATCTGCATTAGAGGCATCAGGATTTCTCAAGTGTCAAATCATTTTACTATAATTGAATTTTCAAACTAGCTTAAATGACTGCCAAATATTGTCGTTTGACCTTTCCCTGCTTTGTGATTTTAAGCCTACAGTTTTAATCTGGAGGAATCTCATTGACCTTTGAATACGCTGTTATATACGCATTTATCAGATGCAAACTAAAAATGCTTTAAGGAGGGGGATACATTAATGGCCTTTTGACACAGAGCCTGAAAAATTGTTTCAAACAAAATAAATTTGACTTGCCGCTTAGGGTTATAAACGCTCTAAAAAATGCTATCTTAACACTTTTCAAAAAGACAGGTGGGAACCCATGTTCAGCGGCATCTTCTGTGTTTTGCTTGGTCCATCAATTATTAGAGTTAAAAAGTTTTCATTATATAAAAACCTCAAGGCTGCATTTCAGCTCAGAACCATAAAAATGAAATGCATAACCTTTCATATGTGTTTCAGCCTAAATCTGTAGCAGATATTACAATATACAGATGGCTGTCTGTTGGATATCCTGGCAAGGTTGCAATACCAGGGAATACTGCTAAGTGATTTAAAAGAAGTTACACAATTGGAACATTGTGTTGCTACTTGGTGATATTTATTATCTTCTTTATGAAGTTTTATCGGTTTGGAACTTTAAATGCCACACTACAGTTAGAATAATTTCTTAATATCTTGCAGAGGCCCAATGTAGAGCTGATGATCTGAATGGGCGTGTATCCACGCAATCATATTCCAAAGCTTTAAATTAGAAATCTTTACAATATGAGAAATTAATGAGAATGGTTACAGTTTAAGTGTCTGTTTCGATGTAGCTAATCAGTTACATGCAATAGGATAACTGCATTGTAATTGCATGTTTGCTGCATGCAACTATATTGCAATGCAGTTACAGTGTAGTTACACTGTAACTACAGTGTCATTAACTGACATGAAATAAAGTGTAACCATGAAAACAGATTATTTTATGTAGAAAAAGTTCAGATGGGGGGTTGTAAACTTCCAGAGAACACTTACCTACAGTACATTCTAACTTACTTTCTCTTTGATGGGTCCCTTGGGATATAGTAAAAAGGAACTTGATGTGTAGACCCAATAGCTCAGTGGGTAATGCTCTGTGCTCCCATGCTGGCTTCCCAAGTTCAGAAGTGAGCTTGGGAAGCTGGCCGAGTAGCCCATGGACTGGTAAGGTGCTGCCAATCAACAGCACTCCCAGCCCAGGGAGGGATGGTGCCAGCCTCTGCCACACTGCCGACCCCTGTGGTGGTCCAGGGAGCTTCTTCCTTCACAAAGGACATTGGTACATGTTGAGGCCTGAAGGAGCTATATCTGACATCTGGGGAGGTGGGCAGGGACAAAAAAAGGGAGACACAAGTGGTTCAGGCTATGTGAAGCCTTACTTGCTCACCTCCAGCCCACCTTATCGTCCAACTACCTGCCATTCTGGCTATGCGTGTTCTGGGGGACATACAGCCAACCCCCTCCTGGCCCTGCCACAGGGGGAAATTCTTGGAAGAACACTGCAAGTAGGTTCAGGGACATGAAGGTCTGTTGGGGGCCACAGGAACAGGGCTGAGAAGCTACCTGCATATTTGCACTGATAGAAGAATCATTGTGGCAAAAAAGGGAGCTTGATACTAGGACTAGCAAGGTGTAATGGTGTTGGCATTTTTGTTACAGTTCAGATCCATTGGAAAAAGCATTACTCTCAAAAACAGTGGGAGGTATTTTCAGAAGTGTTCAGAAATTATGCAGTTGTGTCAAGACACACAAATTTGCATCACACAGATACAACATATAACTGCATCGTATTTTCATGCCTATATCAAAACTGACACTTACCCTTATGGCACAATTGTGTCAAAATGTGGGCTGCCTTATAGTTGTGTCACTTTTGCTTTACCAGTTTGGACACAAGTGTGGGTGCAGCAGAATGTGGCTCAACCATCTTCTGATGTTAGCACACCTTTCTGACACAGACACAGAAGTGATTTGCAATGTAAAAAGGGTGCAACTCATTGTTGTATCCATTCCAACTGAAAATATAGGCCTCTGTATTTTGTAAAATCAGGTGGGTTTATTGGTGCAAGTATAAAGCTCAACTCAGTCCCTTAGTCCCCCCAGTGTTTCGCTACAAGAGTAGCTTCATCAGAGTGGACAGAAAGACCATCAGTTGAGCTTGCAGGTTCTGTTTTAAGATTAATTTCCTTAACAACCATGAAGAGTCATGGAGTTAATCAGCTTCTTATGAGAAGCAACAAGAATTAGCAGACTCAAGTGAAGTGCACAGCAATGATACACTGAGCTTCTAAATGTGAACATTAGAGTCAAATCATTTGCATACTCAAGAAAGACCATCCCCAACATGGGACCTGCAAGCTTCAACAGACGGTCTTCCTGTTCACCCTCATGAATCCATGCTTGAAGGGAAATATTAGTGTGACACTGGGACTTGGACTAATAAAGCAAAATGATGCAGAATACAGCTGGGTCAGTGAAGCTTTTTCTAATTGATCTGAACAGTCAGTAGAGATTTTTCTTGGCCAACCGAGAGGTCACACTGGACCCTATTGTGACGACATTTTGCAAGCAACAGATACTCAACTGTTAGTGATTCATTTATCTTGTAAAACAATGTATATACCACATGGCTATCCTTTTCTAGATTAAACAATATTCATTGCAGAATAAATGAATTGTGTGTATGGCCCACAACTAAATCAATCTGTCAATCAAATAATGTAAACAGAAAAATTGTCTATTGTTGAAATTTGTTAACAAGGATAACCTGTACTGTACATACAACCTAAAAACAGCAATAACATTTAAGTTACAGAAATATGTATATATCTGTAATTAAAAAAATATTGTCCAAGCTATTCAAACAAGGGGGCCATAATCATTAGCAGGAGCAAGCAGAGATTTCTTGGTATTGTTTTTGAACGTCTGCTTTGAGAGCCCAGACATTAGTTAGGTTTCCTTCCTGTAGATCTGCAAACAAACCTGCCACAAACATTGGGGCCCTAAATGACATTAAAACTTTTGCCAGAATTCTGACTGAAGCAGAGAAGGCATTTTCCATTGCCAGAAATGTTGAAAAATGCAGAATGTCAACAACTGATGAGTAATTCAATGGCAAAAGGCATATTTCTTTAGTTTTTGCAGTTTTTTTTTGCAGATTATGTTTCCACAATTTAATAAACAAAATATGTGTTTCACTTTAAAAACTAGTGGTTAATTAAAAAATATCCTGGTTATAGTGTATAGTGGAGTGTTGTTCTGTATAGTATTCCATCCCTTTCAAAATGTTGTTCTACCACAGTTCCAAGGTCATGGAATGTGATTCTGCCCTATTGTGGTAGAACAGCATTCCAGAACCCCCAAAGACTGCATGAGTCAGTTTCATTTTTAAAGCAAAATAACTCACAAAACACATATTTCACACTGTACTATACACTATGAAAAATACAGGATGAGCAACTCTATGCACAACCAGTGTGTTTTGCCACACCGGGGTTCTGATTCCCATGGACCTCTCAAGCTTCACTCTCAAGGTCAGAGGGAATCACAACCCCTCTGTGGCAGAACACACTGGTTCTGCATAGTTGCCCATCCAGTATTCTCTATATAGTGTATGGTGGAATGCTGTTATGCATGGAATTCTATGCCAGGAATATGCTTGTCCTGCTGCAGTAGTGATGACATTATGTTGTTCTGTTGCAGTAGTGATATCACTACTGCAGCAGAACAACTTAAAATGCTGCCACATACTTGATTTTCCCTATCCAGTTAACCTGGAAGTTATTGTTTTTAAAACATGGAACTTGCAGAAACTTCTACAGCACACCATGTCAGTAATTTGAGCCTAACGCCAACCCTCAAGTGCCTCCCTCCAACCATCAGTTCACTGAAACAAAGTGCAATGTCCAAAGTAGGCATGGATGCCCATACACTACAGTATATAGAATAGCATATGGTCAACTCTATGCACAACCAGTGTGTTGTGCTACCTCGGGGATCTGATTCCCATGGACCTCTCGCGCTTCGCTCTGGAGGTCATAGGGAATCAGGACACCTTGGTGACACAACACACTGGTTGTGCATAGTTTCCCATCAGCTATTCTATATCTCTTATTGAAACAAGCAAGCCAACAACTAACATCAAATAATGACCATGTTGGTGTGACTCAACAAGATGATAAAGTGGCTGAAAATAGTTTGACTAAACATTTGAAAAAGAAAAGTATTTTTTGCCCTCCTACTCAGAGCCATCATGTTGTAAATACTTTTTCAGCATTAGTTGATCATGATGTTGATCTAATATTAAAAAAGAAGAAAGAAAAAAAGTTTAATCTAACATATCAGGAACACTTGGCGCTTAAAACACTAAAAGAAGATACAAGTATAATTATTAAGCCAGCTGATAAAGGGGGAGCGACTGTTTTATGGGATGTTAAAGACTATGAGAATGAAATGGCTCGACAGTTGAACAATACAATGTACTATCAGAAGTTAACAAGTGATCCAACAAATGAGATTAAGTTTAGAGCTGATGAATTTATTAAAATCAATGAGATGAATGGGCGTCTAAGTAAGCAAGAGATAGATTTTTTAAAGGTGGTGGCACCAATAAGGCCAGCGATTTATTTACTACCTAAGATCCATAAAAATGCCCAGAATCCACCAGGACATCCGATCGTTTCAAGTATCGGCTCATCCATGGAGCCATTCTCGCAAATGGTGGATTGTTATTTGAAACCATTGGTAAAAAATCTGCCATCCTTTATTTCAGACAGTGGTGACATGATAAGACATATTGAGAATATATGTGTCAATCCTGATGAGTGGTTAGTGACTTTGGATATAGAGAGTTTGTATTCAAATGTACCACATGATGGAGGGATAAAGGCTATTGAATTTTTTGCACAAGTTCAGCCTGATGTTATTGCCGACGTGGGTTTGATTGTCAGTATTGCAAATGTGGTGTTAACATCAAACTATTTTGTCTACAAAGATCATTTTTATAAACAACATAAGGGTACAGCGATGGGCACTACATTTGCTCCAAGCATTGCATGTTTATACGTTGGTCAATGGGAAACAAACTATTTATACAAAAATGAAAGTTTTGGGAAATTTGTACGACTTTGGAAACGATATATTGATGATTGCTTCTTCATTTGGACAGCAGATTTGAAAAGCTTAAATGATTTTGTGAATTTGATTAATACATTTGATGTGAATTTACGTTTCACTATGCAAGCAGATGTTGTTAAGGTGCCATTTTTAGATATGCTTATTTACAAAGATGTAGGCAGACTAAAAACAACGTTATATAGAAAGCCTATGAGTAGGAATACACTGCTACATTATGAAAGTAGTCATCCTAAAAGTTTGAAGGAGAATATTCCAAGTGGGCAGATGTTGCATCTAAAATGAGTATGCAGCGATGATAAACAGTTTAAAATTAATGCGCAGGAAGTTGCAAGGCGTTTCCAAATGCGTGGATATGGTACTGAATGTATATATAAGGGGATGGAAAAGGCTGCTAATATTAGTAGAAATGAGCTTTTAAAACCAAAAATTTCCAATGAAAAGTCTCAGGGTTCTATTCATTTTGTAACTGAGTTTTCAAATCAGGCTGAGGAAATTGCAAATGTAGTGAAGAGGCATTGGAATGTTTTACAAGGTGATCCTGTCTTTAGGAAGGAGATGTATAAGAAACCTAGAATTACTTATAAGAGCGGTAGTAACCTTAAGGATTCGTTAGTGCACAGTGTACAGAGTCCTGAAAAATTAAGAACAACTTGATTCCAGCATTTCCAAAGGAAATTACAAGTGTGGAAATTGCACAATGCAACAATACTTATAACAGCAAGTATTTTTACATCCACATACAAATCAGAAGTTTGAGATAAATGAGTTTATTAATTGTAGAAGTACTGGGGTAATATATATGCTCACGTGTCCACGTGGACTGAATTATGTGGGGCAAACAAAACGTCAGTTAAGGGAGAGAATAAGTGAACATAAGTCAGCTATTAGAAATAATGTTTTAACTAATGCAATGGCACATCATTTTGCATCTGCAGGACATGGTTCACCAGCAAACCTTAAATTTATTGGTATTGAAAAGATACAGTTTGGACCTCGTGGGGGGGGAATTTAGCAAAAAAACTGGATCAAAGGGAATGTTTCTGGATTTTTAAACTTGAAACCTTGCAACCAAAGGGTTTGAATGAAGAACTATTGCTACATTGTTATTTATGATTTGTTTGGGGCAAATATTAATATTCATGAGCTATACATGTTTTTAATTGGTTTATTGGTTTTGCATATGTATTTTTTCACTATAAATGACTGATGTGTTATCTGACCTATCAACTCTGAGGAAGGCGTTAGCCGAAACGTCAGCTGATTCCCATGCGTCATCACGCATGTGGGCTGGTCTCTGCTCGGCTGACCCCGGTCAGAAATATGTGTGCACTTAGATGGTGAAAGTTTTTAATTAATTTTCTGTCTAGTTAGTCGCCACCGCACTCTTATCTATGCTGTGCTGTGAAACAGTTGTGACCAGAATAACAAATTTGAAGATACGGTAAGCCGTGCTCCATATGATTCATTTGGATTAACTGACGGGTGTTTGTGCAGTCGGGTTGCTTTTGGCTTCAAAAGCTAGTGGTTTCGAATTCTATATCTCTTGACAGAATTTCATGGACTTCACAAGGAAAGTCCACCAAGCTTTTCACTAATAGAATTAAGATTCCACTGGAATTCTGATGCCTGAAATCCATAGCACTAATAAGAAGTGACATACTGTACTTAAAGTAAAGTACTAACTTTTGTGCCGCCTCCAACTACTTGACTACTGTGTACTCTCTGGTTGGCTCTCAGGTTTTATGCTTTGGGATATACAGGCACCTCATGTTTGTCAAATAGGTGACTCTGGCTGTCATCGATTGGGCTTCTAAACTGACTTTGATATTGTTTCTAACATTCTTGTTTGAAGAAATGCAGTAGCATAGTAAGTTATAGTTAGAAAGGACTCTAGGTGCATCAGGATACAGGGCCTCTGCTCCCTCCCCATGACATGCAGGAATAAATTGTTATGTTATACAAATGTGTACTAATGTATTGTAATTTCATGGTTTATATACTGCATTGTATAAGTGTTGGTAGCATCCACATAGGGTTCTACCACAATATAGCTTTTTTTGGTAAGGTACTGTAATAGCCCTTCTCTTTGCTCAAGTTACATATCCGATGCAGGGCCTGCTGTGGGTTTGTTCACAACAGAGTACTGCAAATAATATCTCTCCAGTACATTGCCCCAATCACCCTCAGGAGCAACATTCATTTTCTATTTGTAACATACATTTTTTGCAACTGAATTATTCAGTTTAGAAAAAAACATTTGTCAAATACCGAAACAAAATTCTATGTCCCTATAATAACCAGATGCCTGGCAATCTATAATACTCCTTCTTGTTTGAATAATGTCATTGAGTATTGGATTGGATGTTTTATTAGACATTTGGCATGGTCCTATCAAGCACCTTACTGTGGACATTATACGTATCTTAGACTAGAACCTGCTACAACAGCTACTGCTGAAGTACAGTCATCCCACTTGCACAGTAACATGTAGGAGTGCTGTAAAGCCAAAAGGGACTTTAGGTCCATCAGGTCAGCCCCCCCCCACCCCCATTTCTAACCTGGGATTTTTAAGTATGTTGTGTAATCGTGTACTGATTTACGGGGATACCACCACCCACTCTACTACCCAGGGTACAATGGAATTGCCTATGTAAGCAGAAATCTGGTGATGCCTACCTCTAGGACTTGCACTGTTTACATATCTACTATCTCTGCTGGCAGGCTCTTCCATGATATTAACCCATCTAGGGGAAGTGCCTTATGATACTGCCTTTGAGTTTACCACCTCTTAGTTTTAGAGCATGCATTGGTTGTCTTCCTTTAGTACACTAGTCCAACATCTCCATGAAGGAGGGAGGTAATGTTGCCAATAGCAAGCTCATGCCATTGTCAGGGTATTGGACAGTCATCCCCGGTCCCACATCCTACACCAATCCCTCTCCTTTTTCTCACTCAAAATCGCTCCAAAAGCATGCCTCAACTCCCTCAATTGTTGCACTTATTTTCAATATATTGAAATATTGCCCTTATTGAAACCTTGAATTTCATGTCTACTTTCTCTGAGCCCTGTACTACCTGACTGTATTGTACTGTTTCTGTCTCCCGGGTCACCTCTGAAAAAGGGACCTTCGGTGCTCAGTGGGCCTACCTGGTCATCAAAATTCAATAAATAGATATATTGTTCACTGGTGAGACCCTACCCGGATTATTCTGTCAAGTTCTGCAGACCATACCTCAGAAAGGACACAGACAGGATGGAGGCATTCCAGAGGGGGGCAACTAAAATGGTGCAAGGATTGCATCAAAAGCTCCACAAGGAGAAACTGAGGGATCTCAACTGAGTGATCTCCAATTCCCAGCTACTTCACTGTTCCTCAAGTACCTCACAGGCGGTAACGACGTGCAAGTGCATGGTCTATTTCAGAGAAAGAAAGGCACCAGAACAAGGGGCCCTGCAATGAATCCAAAAGGGGGAAAGTTTCGGAGAGTTGTATGTCAATACTTCTTCTAGAGGAGGCAGTGAGGGCAGAGACTATGGGGAGCTTCAAGTATGCATGGGATAGGCACAAGTGCATATCAGGTTGAGGAATAGGGAGAGGGACTGACACTTATGACCCAGTAGGGTCAGTGGTGATGGAATAGGCAGGGACATGGGGCAGACTGGATGTGCCTAAAGGTCCTTTTCTGCTGATACAATCTATGTTTTCATGTTTTTGTGAACACCCTAGAAAACAGGAGAGCAATAGGTTACATGCTAGAGACCTACAAGTACCTCACAGGTGTAAACAAGGTGCAGAAGGACCAGAACCAGACAACATGCTGTGAAACTGGGGGGGGGGGGATGAGTTTAAAAGGGCTTAGAGGAAGTACTACTTCACCGAAAGTTTGATAGTTGCCTGTTACAGACTGCCAGCAGAAGTGGTCGAGGTGCAAACAGTAGTGGGTTTTATGCATGCATGGAACAAACATAAGGGAATATTAGTAAATAGGAAGGGAGGGTCACTGGAACCAGTTAGGGTCTATGGAGAAAGACAAGGCTGGGATCATCTGGGCAGACAGGGTGGGCAACGTGGCCCTTTTCTGATGACAAATTCTTTGTTTCTACCTGTTGAATTCTAAATTTGCCCTCAAGTACTGTGTATAAAAGCATGAGATAAGGCAAGGCAAGTTTTATTGATAGGGTGCCCATTCCCTGGGGCTCTGGGTACCTAACACAATACATAAAAGATAAAACAACAGATGAGTTGCAATAACATTTTCAGGATAAATACAATTCTGAATTAATAAGATTCAGAATGATAGCCTTAAGATAGAATTCAGATAACTAGGCATAATTGGGCTTTAAAATCAACCTATAAAAGCCAGGCTAAAGAGAGATGGGCCTTCAGCTTTAGCTTGAAAACCCCAATTGAGGGGGCCTCCCAGATTGCAGATGGAAGTGTGTTTCACAGGGTTGGCCCAGTGACACTGAAAGTATGGTCACCCGATGGCTTGAGCTGAACACTGAGAATGTCCAGGAGGCCCCGCTAAGAGAAGCGGAGGATGCAAGCAGAAGTTGCAGGTGTCAGGGGCTCTGACAAGTAGCCAGGACCCAGTCCATATAGGGCCTTATAGGTGAGCAAGCCCACCTTGAAAAGGACCCTCCAACTGACAGGCAGCAGGTGCAGAGCTCACAAGACCGGGGTTATATGACTGGACTGAGACAGGCCCATCAGTAGTCACTAAGGCCTGGGTAACTACAAATCATGACTGGGAGCTCTCTCATCTGGAGTTCACCCTCTATAAGAAGAACAGAGCAATGAGAATAGGGGCTGGGTGGCACTTTACATTAAGGAAGTGACCATGGCAACAAGGAAAGATTTGGGGTACTAAGCTCTAAGTCAGTCTGGGCACAGATTGGATTAGGGTGATGGAGAAGAATAAGGGTGAGGAAAGTGCATATGCATTCAAATTAAAGAGAAGCCACAGACAGGAAACTGTGTGGAGAGATCAGAAAGGCTTCCGAGCAGTGGGAGGTGGTGATAGTGGGTAACTTCACCTATCAGATGTTGACTGGTGCATTTCAAATGCCTGCAGCAGCAGATGTAGATGCCAAACACTCCTGGATAAAGTGAAAGATGGCTTCTTAACCCAAGAGGTGACAGTGCCAACTAGTGATCTGGCTATCTTGGTCTTAATACTGATGAACTGAGACTATGTCAGGACATCCTGAGAAACAGTGACCACCAGTCAGTATAGTTTCATGTCAACATGGAGAAGGATGTCCTCAACACAAGTATATGTACTCTGGGACTCAAAAGGACCTACTTCACCAAAATAGTGGGAAATCTGGGACTGCAAATGACAAAGCTCAGGACGACCATGGGTTTGTAATAAAATGGGTCCATAATTCATGATGGAATCCAGGAATTAAAAAACACCTTTCTGAAACAGAAGTGCAAAAAGAATAGTCACAAGAAACCATTGAGGTTTACAGGGGATGCAGTCAGTGCCATGACAGAGAAAAGGGATTCAGTTAAGAAATACAGGAAGACCCAGTGGAAGAAGGACAGGGTAGACTATTAGCAAATGTTAAAAACAGCTAGAATGGAGGTCAGAAAGTCCAAGGCAGATATGTAACTGAGGTAGTGGAGGGGGGTCAAGGAAGTTGACAAGATCCGTTTTTGGTACATCCAATAGAAAAAGATGATGAAAGAAAATACTGACAAGCTGAGGAAAGGACCTGAGTGGGTGGAGGCTAGAAGAGGAAAAGCAGACATATTGAATGAACACTTCTGCTCAGTACTCACTAAGGAAAAGGATGGACAACATGGGTTTATGTCAGGGAGGTCATGCCAAAACGAACTTGATAAATTTCTTTGAGTGAGTTACTAAGGTGGTGGACCAGGGCCACACAGTGGACCTACTATACACAGATGTTTGCAAGTTCTTTGACTTTGTTCCCCATAAGAAATTGATCAGGAAGTTGAAGGATCTGGTGGTGGAGGTCAAGATGACTAGACAGGTGACAAGAGTAGTGGTAAAGGGAGAGAACTCAAGTATGAGGGAGGTAACCAGCAGGGTTCCACAGGGGTGGGTGATTGGACCGGAGCTGTTCAACATGTTCATTAATGACATTTGGGGACAGAATAAAGGACAAAGTCTGCCTCTTTGTGGGTTACACCAAGTTCTGTGGGAGTAGACACAGAGGAGAAGGTCAGAAACCTGAGGAGGACCTAGCAAATCTGGAAAGATGGTTTATAATCTGGCAACTGGGATCAAACACAAAAAAAGCGGAAGATCATGCACCTCAGGAGCAAGAACCCCATGGCCAACTATAGACTAAGAGGCATAACCGTCATGGTGTCCAAGGTAGAGAAAGACCTTTGGATTGTAATCATGAGAAATCTGAAACCCTCTAGGAAATGCAGCAAGGCAGCAATGAAGGAAAATAAGATTTTGGGTTGCATAACTTGGGGGTTCACCAGCAGAAGAAAGGAGGTCATACCGCCACTGTACAGTGTGATGGTGTAGCCACAACTGGACTGTGCACAGTAATGGAGTCCCTATAACAAGAAAGATATCAACATGTTGGAGGCAGTAGAGAGATGAGCCACAAAAATTAATAAGGGTCAACAGGGGCTCTGGCACAAGCAGAGGCTGGAGAACCATGATATGTGCTTGCTAAAGGAACCATGGGAATGTGGAACATGGTAGTGACCTTCAAGTACCTCAGAGGTGTAAACAGGGTCAACCTTAGTTAATTTTTTAGGATTAGTGAGAACAGGAACATGGGGGGACGCAGCCACCAACAGGTAGGAGGGAGCTTCCCAAAGGAGGCCAGGAGGTACTTCTTCATGGAGAGAGTGGTGTCAGTGTGGAACGGATTACTGGAGGAGATCGTGAAGTACAAAACTTTTTTGGGGGGGTTAAGAGGGATTAGATAAAGTCAAGGGGTGGGTAAACGTTTCAGGGGAGGGAGAGCGCGCCATGTAATGAAAATTGCATGAGCTCTGCATCAGTCAAATATTGCAGACCATTTGGACTTCTTTTATTTGTATTTTGATATGAACATTCGTAATTGTATGCTTGTATTTCCTGCTGTTCGATTTGCCGATACCCTTGAGAATGCAAAAGACAGAGATCATGTCACCCCATAGCCTCTTTTTCTGCAGGGTGATCGGGTTACAGGCCTTAGGACTCTTTTCACAGCTTTTGTCCTATGTATTCCCATTCATTTTGGTGACCCTGCATTATACCCTCTGGACAACTGCAGGATCCTCGTTATATTTTGGAGCGCAGGACCGCACACAGTGTATTTTATACTTACACCCTTAAAACACATTTAAAGTGCCCATACTGCGGCCATCTGACCACATGATTAGGCAGCATGATAAATACTGCAATGTAAAGTGACACTGTGAATCAAAGTCTGTTATTCTCTTGCAATGAGTGAGGGGTCACAACAGGTTAATCATTTGGAGCCCTGGAGCCAGTCAGGAGATTAGAAGCAACTATTTCCCAAAGACAGAGAGTGCAATTTGATTATTGGGTAAACAGAGACAATGAAAGCTTCTGGTCACAAACAAGGTAGCACAACAGGGTAGGCATAATCTAGATTCAGAAGCTTGGAGTCATGAGAAGTGAGGACTCGATGCACTTTTTCCAGTTCGGTTCTGTCTGCACAGAATATATTTTTGTAAACTGAGAAAGGCATGATGATTCTTTCTTCATACCTTGCAGTCTGAATCTGGATTGCTTGTCGATCATGCATACTTGAATGTAGTACTGTACAAGGTGGAGACAGTCCAGAGGAGGGCAACTAAAATGGTGAAGGGGTTGCTCCAAAAGCCCTATGAGGAGAGACTAAGGGATCTCACTATGTACACCCTGGAAGACAGAAAGAGCAAGAAGGGACATGATAGAGACCTACAAGTACCTCACAGGGGTAAAAAGGGTACAGGAGGGGAGTCTCCTTCAAATGAGTAAGAGTACCAGTAAGAGGTGATGAAATGAAGCTGGAGGGGAGTGATTTAGGAGGGATCTGAGGAAGTAATACTTCAATGAAAGAGTGGTGAATACATAGAACACATTGCTAGCAGATGTGGTTGAGGCAAAAACAGTAGGGGGCTTCAAGCATGTGTGGGATCGGCATCAGGGAGTATTAGGAAACAGGCAGGGATCAGGGATTGTTGCCCAAGATCAGTTAGGGTTTGCAGAGACAGACTAGACAGGGATCATCTGGGCACACTGGGAGGGCTAAGCAGTCATTCTCTGCCAAAAAAGTTCTATGTTTCTATTACAGGACAAAAGGAGGATGGAGTAAAGTCCCCTGCTGATGATTATGTAGAAAGAAGACACTGCTGTACAGCTCCTGCAATTTACTCCCATTGAGCAATTTCCCTTTGAATCTTTCCATGGTATATTCTTCAAAAGCACTGGAATGAGCAACAAAACAGAACCATTTCTAAAATATAATCTTTTAAGGGATGCATGTCCTGAAACCAGAATAAAAACTGAAAGGCAGAAGATACCAAAAAAGTATGTCACTGTATTTGTTTAAAGATGTAGAATACAGATATAGGTAAAGATAAATTGTCAGTTTACTTTCCTCATGTCTGAAAACAAATCACTGCAGTACAGCTGTATGAAAGGTTTGGGCATGGAACCGTGATTTGTATAAAATGTGTAACTTTAAGCCCCAAACATTTCCTATAATGTTACCACAGCAGTCTGTTTTCTGAAATGGTGACTGCTGCCATTTACAGGTTAAAACAATACCTCATTCAAAAGAGCTTTTCACGGGCTTTCAAACTGTGCTAGTCACTGTTCAGAAATGTTCCCCTTTCAATAGTTTATGTCCTTTACTGTACAGATTAAAGAGGAAATGAGGGGGAAGTTGGCTTCAGTAAATAAAATAGCTGTAGAACCAGAGGGTAAAATCTTTTATCACTGCAAATGTGAAATAAGAATTCTTTATATATGCTGAAAGAGTCCATTGAGCTGTAAAAATTGATTGCTGAACCATAAAAACTATTTGACACAGTTAAATACACACCATACTCCACATAGAGCTCTGCTCTGATATACAGCCAAGGTGCCTGAGTCTTCAGTCACAGTAAATCTTATTAAAAGTGTTACTCTTTTTAAGGGCAATGTTCTAAAGAGTTTAGAGTGCATTAACCTCGGATTCAGATAGTATGTAACAAACAAAAAGAGCCTTTTGTTTCCAGCTTCGCCTTTGAACAGCATCGTGGTTAAAGCCACCGACCCACAAGGCTCACAGGATTACTGTTTAGTTTTATTTTATTCTTATGTAACTGGAAGGTATGGTCCACTAGGGGCAAGTGCCTGTTTTCAGAAGTGACCCAGGAGCACTGGGGAGGTTAAGTGACTTGCTCAGGGTCACACCGTAAGCAAGTGGAGGTTGTGTGAATCAAACCCAGACTTGCTGGGTGCACCAAGCTCATTCATAGCTCACTGCTCTAACCTCTAGGCTATACTGCCAGCCCAGTATTTTCCTAATTTTACCTGGCAGAGTATGGCAACACTTTATAAAAGTGGTTTGGCCATGAGGCAGTGGGAAATTTGTTCTACATGCATGTGAGATACAGATGAGACACACTGATAATCCTGTGTAGGACGAAACACGTGTCTGTGTCTACTGTTATCACTCTTTGCAGATTGTATAAGAGACCTTTTGGCACCATACATTCCTGCTTACAGCAGTACCAGCCTAAAATGCCCTGGTGATTTGCATATGTATCCCATGATTACTTTGCAAGATAGGTTGGGTAGAATATGCAAGGAATAATCCATGGCTTGGTGAGCGGCAACTTTGTAATACCTGAACAACCTGGATGGCTTGTACCTAGGGCCTTCAACCACTCAGGAAGTGAGGATATTACAGCATTGATGTACACCCAGATTGGTTAATTACACTTTTGTAAAATGGTCAAAAGTGGTATTAAAGTAAATAATGCATCACAGGAACTTGTAGTCAGACCACCTGACTGTCTCATATTAAGCACAAGTTACCTGTCTCCAAGGTATCAATGTCTGCCTGGTGTCTTACCCTCAAATTGGTTTGAACAAGTAAGTAAATAGCAACTGGCAGCATTATTACAGATAAAAGCATACAGAAGCCAGTTAGATTTTAGAGCAAATCATTGCTGAATCAATTCAGAAATTTCCATTACTCCGACACTGTAGTTGGTCTGTAATGGTTATCGCATAAAGATGTTCTTCTGTCAACCTACAGTACATCTGGAGAACTCCTCAACAAGCATTTGGGTTGATCTTCATGCATTTAAGGAGTACTTTATCCCTCTTTTCTTTTGTAGTGAATCTTGTTTAGTTCTGGTGAAAGGTAATGGTTTGACTTCATGGATTATGAAGTCCTCTACTTATTTTCTTAGCAGGAACAGAATGGGCAATCAAAGGGCAAGCTTCATTACACTGCCCCACCCACCCATGTGACTCAACCCTGTCATGAAGAGACTGTATATAGGTGAGAGGGTAATTCGAACTCCATGCCCGTTCAGTCTTTGGCCTCTCTTGCATCAATGTGCATGTCAAGTTCAAGGCAATTGAATTGTCATGTTTTATGGACTCCTGAACCCACTACAACTAATTCCACAGAGACCACTAAACAACCAGCAGATGCTAATGACATTCGGCCACTACCAATCTGTGTCAGCTTCGAACCAGCAACCTTGAGGTGAAATGCTACGGTATACTGATGCTACCACAACAATTTTACATCACCCAACACTACAGCGATAACAGTGCCAGGTCGCTGTAGTGTCAGTGCGGGACCACGGCACTGCTTTCTGGGGGGTATTGCAACCCCTTCCAGAAACAACTCCAAATCAAGGTTGATTATTTAAGTATTGGGGGTACAGGGGGCAGTGCCCCCCACATGCGGGGTTCTGGGGTGAAGCCCCCCAAAGAAAACAATGTTTTTTGTGACTCCCTTTATGCCAATCACAAATGCGGTTGACATAAAGGAGTCACTGTAACATCGGTGGACAATGAAATTGTCGACCAACTGACAATGATCTAGTCATGCCAGATGAATCTGATAGATTTCTTTGACTGGGTGACCAAAGTAGTAGATCAGGGAGGGGCTGTGGACATGGCCTACCTAGACTTTAGCAAGGCATTTGACACAGTCCCACACAAAAGATTAATATACAAGTTAGCCAGCCTGGGAGTGGGTCCCAAGATGACAGCCTGGGTAAAGAATTGGCTAGAGAATAGGACACAGAGAGTAATAGTAAATGGAGTCCACTCAGAAGAAAGGAGGGTTACTAGTGGGGTACCGCAGGGTTCAGTATTAGGACCGGTCCTCTTCAATGTCTTTATAAGCGACATTGCAGAAGGACTGGAAGGAAAAGTATGTCTCTTTGCAGATGACACAAAGATCTGCAACAGAGTTGATGCACAGGGTGGGGTGGAAAGGATGAGAAGGGACTTGGCAAGGTTAGAGGAATGGTCAAATGTATGGCAGCTTAGATTCAATGCTAAGAAGTGCAAGGTAATGCACCTGGGAAACAAAAACCCAGGGGAAGAGTACACAATGGGGGTGAGATACTAACAACAACAAAAATGGAAAGGGACCTGGGGTAGTCATATCAGATGACCTAAAGATGGGCAAGCAATGTGAGAGGGCAGCAAGGAGGGTTGGGGATACTGGGATGCATAGGGAGGCATCACCAGTAGAAAACAAGAAGTTATTATCCCTCTGTACAGACAGCTGGTGAGACCCCATCTGGAGTACTGTGTGCAGTTCTGGAGACCCAATCTCTGCAAAGACATACACAGGATGGAAGCTGTCCAGAGGAGGGCAACTAAAATGGTGCAGGGTCTGCACCAGAAGACATATGAAGAGAAACGAAAGGAGCTTAATATGTATAGCCTCGAGGAAAGGAGGAGAGGGGACATGATAGAAACATTCAAGTACCTCAAGGGAATCAACAAAGACCAAGAGGGTAGCATCTTTCAAAAAAAGAGGTGTGCAAGAACAAGAGGGCACAATTTGAAGATAGAGGGGGGCGGCTCAGAGGTAATTTAAGGAAGTATTTTTTCACAGAGAGGGTTGTGGATGCATGGAATGGCCTTTCGGAGGAGGTTGTGGAGTCAAAATCAGTGGTGGAATTCAAGCATGCATGGGACAGTCATAAGGCAATTCTAGGGGGTGGGGGTAGGAAGAAGTAGGCTGCTGGTTAACTAGGATCTGCAGCTTATCCATCAGGTAGGGAAATGGGCAGACTGGGTGGGCCAAACGGTCCTTATCTGCCGTCAAATTCTATGTTTCTATGTTAAATGCTCCTTATCCCGCTACCAGTCTGCTAATAAATCTTGGCCCTCTTTTAAATTGTGTTAGTACAGGAGCCCCCAATAGTCCCACCATGTTGCCATTCTGGTGACCTTGGCACAAGAGCAAAATCTAGTGCTCAGACATGCAGCTGTAGCTTGGAAATACTGCTGCTCACAGCAGCACTTCCCAGACAGGGAGAAACAAGATGCCAGTCCAGCTTCACAATGACACCTGTGGTGGACCAGGGAGCTTGCCTTTCCAAAGAATGTTCTTCATGGCACCTAAGGCTATTAGGAAGTCTGCAACACCCTCTAGACGGTGGATGGTGAAGGGAGATACAAACAAAAAATGTGAACCGAAGAATCCCTGCTTCCGTCACAATGATATCCGGAATCCAGAATGCTCGGCCCTCACACCGTGGAGCCTGGAGGCAGCAAGTAAACCATTTCAGTGCTCAACGGGGGGATGACAGCCTCCTTGTCATAGTCCTGTGACTGGGGAAAAGCCAGAAGGGAAGGTATTAGAATGCTGGACCAGGTTAATAGTCAGGAGGTTATTGGGGTCAGAGGAGGGCTGCAGTAAAGATGGAAAGGATACAGTCTCTGGTGAAAAAAATTAGTGCAATCATTTATAAGAAAACAGTTCTGAAACAAACCTCCTGGAACATATCTACCACCCGAATCTGTTTTGGAATAGAACCTCAGCAGACCCGCATGGAACAAATCTACCACCAGGATTTATTTTGGATCTGAACATTAGTAGAGTTGCTTGGAATACATCTAGTACCTGAATCCCTTTTGGATCAGAGCCTCAGTACATCAGTATGGAACACATCTGCCACCTGAATCTTTTTTGAATCAGACCCTTACTAGACCCACATGGAACACATCTAACACCTCAACAAATGTTGAACAGAACCTCAGCACAACCGCATAGACCACAAATACCACCTGAATCTCTTTTGGAACAGAACCTCAGTACAGCCACATGGAACTCATCAGTATCACATCATAAGAGTGACCCAAAATGAGCAACTAGAAATATAGTGACTCATTTTGGGTGCTTTTATTGTGAGCTACCCTGCAGAATGGCAAGGGTATGGGATATCAACCGGGGGAAGGGCGAACAGAAGGGAGGAATAGCGAGGGGAAGGGGAAGGACAGGGAAGGGGGTTTCAGGCACTGGTGTACCTAGCACTGCTGAGCTAGCCATGTGGCATGGTGGTGTGGGAGGCTAGTTCTGACAGAGCAGGTACTGGGTTCGAGACTGGGAGCAGGTTACATTTTGCCACAGCCACTTAATTTTTTTGTGAGGTCCGGATTTTGCCCCCTCCCCGACATGCACCCTCCTGGAATTGAGAATCCTTATTTAGTGGGGTAAAGGGGCATGGGTGTCACAGCCCCCCCACAAAAACACTTTTTTTTTAAAAGTAAGGTCGCCTTAAAGAGTATATGGCCCATTTGCTTTTCAGTGATATACACTCACCAAAATAGAAATCGCTGATTTGCGGTCGCTATTATGACGTGGAACTGAACTCATCTACCACTGGAATCAATTTTTGAACAGATCATGAGTTGACCCATATGGAACACATTTACCACCAAAATCATTTGTGTAACACAGTCCCAGTTGACTTGTGTGGAACGCATCTGCTACCAAATCAATTTTGTCCTCTTGTGGAACAAACATTTCAACAGCCAGTTGTGAAATTTGGGGGGGGGGGAAGCAATGAAAGCAGGTGCTGTCATTTTGCACTGTTCAGTGTATGGCATTAACCCATTCCATCCCATAATACAATCTTGACCTATGTTCATATGCTTTTTATTCTTAGAATGTATACATAACATTTTTTAAATGTTGAAGGAATAATAATTGTGGTTGCTTCTTGTCAGGTGGTATTAGTGCATCATCTTTAGAAGGACAGTCAATGAAAAAGAACGTGTCCTAAATACTTAACAAGGCTATTTGAGTCCCAAGCTGGGGCTCTGGGGAAACAAACACCTCATAATGCATTTTATGGTTGTATGATTCTATTTTTCAGTTATTTCTATTAAACATCATCATAGTAAATAAAGATTAAACTACACAAAAGTCCATCTACTGTAAAAATCTATAATAATGATTCATCGCTTGGTTTGAAGAGTTTTCAGTAGACATTGTTGGATGTTTAAGGTGTTAACCGGAGGGTTAGTGTTGCTTATCACAGTAAACCCACTTTTTAATGAAGGTTCCTCCTAGCTATCCACTGCCTTTTTGGCTTAGAGTTGGGTCAGTCATCCCAACACTCCAAGACAACCTCCTTGTGCCATCAACAATTGATGGTGTGAGGACCTAGAAGCCTGGAAGGGAGAGAGCCACACATGCAGCTCCAGTGGATTTACCCCCCATTTTCTCCCTCTTTCTCTCTCATCTCCCTCCTGACTTTGGTGCTTCCCTATGTAGTACCATGCTCTGGCTATGCCCACGTGCAGCATCCCCTGTGGACAACAAGCACACAGAGTCTACTGCACACACACCCTCCACCCCCCAATGGTTAATCTTTGAAAAGTTAAAAATTTCTTTCTGATTAAATCGGTTATTTTCTTACTTTACCACCATGGCAAAAGGATCTCTCTTAGTCTTCGTATGAGAGCTTTCATCTGAATTAGCCAAACCACCAGATGACAAGGTGAAAACACATAGTTTGGTTCTAACTATGAACCACCTGCAATGACTTCTCTTATATAGAGTGCATTGCCTAAATTAGCATCTTTGATCAGTGTCAGTGGCTTAGCATGTAGGACGCTTATTGCTCACCTCTGGGGTGGAAGATGCAAAAGTTGTGGGTTCTAGCCCCACACCAGGTACTTGGGGTGATACCCATAACTGACACTGTAGTGCAGTATTTGGGGAGGTGCTGCACTGGTGAGTTGCCATCCTTTGGGTGACATGTAAAACTGAGGCCCTCTCTGCCCATCTCTGGTCACTGTCCAGGTAAAAGTAAAAGACCCCATGGTACTTATCAAAGAAGAGCAGTGCAGTTCCCTCAGTCTCGTGGCCAACATTCTCCCATCAGTAAAACAAGCCCATGCAACCAACACCCCAGGACACACCCGGAAACAAGTTGTAAAAGTTTAGTGTGCTTTTTCTGGTCAGGAAATTTAAATAAATAAAATAATGGGCTTCCACCTAAGAAATGAACAGGTGATTAAAGGGAGCACATTATAAGAGCGCCACACAACTGCCAAATGCTTTCCAAATTCCAAACCTTGCATGCTCTACCCTTACAGTATGTATTTCACCAAGTTCAAACCACATTTCATATGAGGAGTGCTGCTGGTTTTAAGGCATGTAACAACAAAGAAAGTCCATTGCACCCCCCCATCCTGGTAAATCCTTGTAAAGTTAAAATCAACAGTGAATTTCGTAAATGGGAACACCTGATTTTAAAGATACTACTTTAGGTAACGCACTCTGTGTAAGAGCCCACTGCAGGCGGTCATAGCTAGGGCCAAACTGTAAGGTTCCATATTGGCATCTGGTGGTTTAGCTGATTCATGCAGGAGCTCTGAGATAACGATGAAGACAGACCTTTTTCCATGGAGATAAAGTACGAAAATAACCAATTTAGGCAGAAAGAAATGTTAACTTTTCAAAATTTACTATTGGGGCTGCACTGAACTTTGTTTGTTGTTGCTTGCCACAAAATCAGTAGCACCCCATGAGAAACATGATTTGAACTTTGTAACTTAAACAAGGGAAGAGCATGCTCAATTGTGAATTTGTTTAGCACTGATGTAGACAGTATTTTTGTACCTAGTTGCCCCTTCTCACCAGCACACAAATTCACACTTGAACTTGGGTCGCTGGCATGGGAGATCAATATGTCACCATTGGGACATAGGGCAACCTCATATTGTACCTTTCTGGCTCAACAAGCTAGAGCATTTTTGTGGATTTTTGTTCCTGCTGCTGCTGCTGCCGCTTGTGCACTGTGCGCTAAAAACTACAGCCATTGTCAGACTGAGAGTGAAGCAACCATGTGCAAGACATGCAGCTCACTGTCTTACAGCAGTGCTAGAATGCAGTGGTGTGATGTGGGAGCATAGAGTTCTGTAAGCACTTCTATGCTAAACCCTTATTTTGGTTGCTTTTAGCTCAACAATCTTTTTTCATAGGGACCTGATAATTGACTTGCACACCCTTTGTGGCACACTGCACTTATTTCATTATGATACTACAACAATAATGAATTTCAAATGGCAGCCAGCCATGAAGGTAACTAGAGAGGTTGTGCAGGCTTCCAGTTGGGGTGTCCCTGGATGCCAGGATCTTGGCTTGGGACAGGGTGAATCAGGTGTTTCCAGTAGATTCCAGAGACTTGACTTGAGCTCTGTTTAGGGTGAAAGGTACCACTGGATGCTAGGGACTTCTGGGACAGGGCCGGGTGAGGCAGGATGGTGCCACTGAATGCCAGGGTCTTCTTGAACTGATACAAGGTGAGGGAAGGTTTATCACCAGACAACAAAGAATTAGTGCTGTGTGGGATTTTTAAATTCTGGCTGAACGAAATTCCACAGAATATTCAAAATTCCACTGAATTCTGCCAGAAACAGAATGGCAGAATTCTGCAGCATATAATATTTGTGGAATGATTTTCCGCAGAAAAATCACTGTTCCATGGAATATTTTTCCATGGATCTCAATATTTTCCATGGAAATTCTTGCGGAATAATTTTCCTTGGAAAAAATACTTTTCCACAGAATATTATGCTGCAGATCACGGAAGGCAGAATTCCGCAGGCAAACAAGAGAAATTCCGATGGAAATTCCACCGGTGGAATGGTCAATCCACACTGATTCCACTGGCAGAATTCCGCATTCCACATAGCACTACAAAGAATGCTTTACTTGGGCCAGAGTAAGGGAGGAGGTGCCACTGGACAACATGAAATGCTTGCTTAAGCCAGGGTGAGGGAGGCAAGGCAAGGCAAGACAAATGTTATTTAAAAGATGCCCAATCCCGGAGGCTGTGGGCGCAGTACATAAAAACAACCAACAAGAAAGCACATCAATAAATAGCAATAATAATAAAGACTACAGTAATAAATAAATAAAGATTCAGTAAATAAAGAAATAAAGAGGGAGTGCAGCTAGATACATAGGAATGACTGCATTGGGGCATGGTGAGGGAGTAGTGCCACTGGATTGCAGTGACTGTTTTGCTTGTGACAGGGCATGTTGTTCTGGTCACCAGGGACCACTTGGCATGGGACAGGCTAAAGGACAGCAACCCTGAGGAAGAACCAATTGGTTCGAAGTGCTGGTGTGCTGCAGTACCATCCTTACTTACTGTATGTCTGACTCCTGAAAAAAACACCTTTTTCACCACACCACTTTGGCCATAGCTTTTGTTCTTGGACCGCGGTTTTGCTTTACTTCTAAAGGAGGGGAATTACTGGACCTGATGAATTGCTGGGCATGGGGCTGTGTAGAAGAGATGCTGGTATAGGATGCTAGGGACTGCTTGTCACAAAATGGGTTGAGGAGGCAAGTAGTGGCACAGGATGGTAAAGATTAATTTGCTGCCATTGTAAATATAAATTAGTGAGCATTAGTGAGCATCTGCTATTTAATAGCCTCTTACAAAAGGATGACAATTCATTGCAAAACTATAGTCAGTATTGAAACACAAAGCCTTAAAAGTGTACTGCTCAGGGATGTTGCACTCCTGGTAAATGCATGGTGTGTAGGGATGTTGCACCTGACTCTTGGTGATTACGTGATGTGCAGAACTGCTGCACTCTTGCTGAATGCCTGATGTGCAGGAATGCTGAATTCTTGGTGAGTACATGATGTGCAGGGATGTTGAACAGTTTTTTGAATGTGTAGTGTGCAGGGATGTTGCACCTGTCCCTTTGGGCATGCATGGTGTACAGGAATGTTGCACTCTTGGAGAATGCATGGTGTGCAGGGATGTTGCAATTGCATCTGTCCCTTTGTCCTTGAAGCCCCCTACTCCATCCATTATTGTGCATTCTACCAGTCCCTAGGGTGGCTCCCACTACAAGGTCATTTGGACCATGCCATGGGATGCTTAGTGGACAAGTTCACTGAGAAGCAACCACCTGTCTCCCTACTCCTCCCTTCTAACAGGCAGGGTGGCTTCAAGAACCTTAAGGTATCTTATGTCCCTCCACTGGAAGTACCACGCATCTCTACCACCATGGGTTGTAAAGCTTTCTCTGTCTCTGCCCTCTCCCTATGGAACAGACTCCCATCATCCATCCACTCATTCCGCTTCCACCTGTTCTTTAAAAAAACACCTAAAAGATTGCCTGTTGACTGAAACTATTTGCAATTGCTCCACTCACAACTCTATGATGGACTGTTTCGCTGCTTGCCCTACCATTCTGCCCCTGCCTTTACCTCACCTCTAGTTTCTATTGTCCTAAGCTCCCTAGCATCTTAATGCACTGCTGCACATCTGCTCTCCTGTCCTGCCTTGGTCCTGCCTTGATCTCCGCATAGTCTATGAAGCTTGATTGTCGTAGTATATGAAGCTTGGTTGTCTGAATCTGCACAGACTTATGTTAAAGCTTTCTTGTCTGAATTTGCACAGACTGTGGGTACCTGGTGTTTACTTGAAATACTTCATGCAATCACATGTAACTTCTGGTTGTTAATTGTACAATTACCATTGTTTATATCACTTGTAATTACAGCTCTTTTGTACTATATGCCGTTGTTGTTTGTCTACCAACTATTACTGTATTTATTGTTTCATTATGTCATATTGAGATGTGCTTATCCTGTATTCCTGTATTTACTGCTGTTCACTCATGTTATTGCCACCTTGTGGCCTGGGTCATGACTGAAAATGGTCCTTCAGATCAGCTCACTTACCAAATAAATAAATAAATAAAACATTAGTGAATGCACTGTGTGCAGGGATGTTGCAATCATGGTGAATACATTGTGTACTGGGATTTGCACTCTTGGTAAAAGCATGGTATACAGGGATTTTGCACACTTGGTGAATGTGTGGTGTGCATGGAGTGTTGCAGTCTTTGTGAATTCATTGTGTGCAGGGATGTTGCACTCTAGGTAAATGCACAGGGATGTTGCCCGCTTGGTGAGTGCATGGTGTGCCATCATGCTGCACTCTTGGTGAGTGCATGGTGTGCAGGGATGCTGCACTCTTGGTGAATGCACTGTGTGCACTGTGCAGGGATGTTTCACTCATGGTGAATGCATGGTGTGCAGGAATGCTGCACTCCTTGTTAATGCATGGTGTGCAGGGATGTTGCACCTGTATCTTGGTGCATGCATGATGTGCAGGGATGTTGCACTCTTGATGAATGTGTGCTGTGCAGGGATGCTGCACCTTGATCTTGGTGAATGCGTGGTGTGCAGGGATGTTGCACTCTTGTTGAATGAATGGTGTGCAGGGATGTTGCACTCTTGGTGAATGTGTAGTGTGCATTGATGTTCCACCTGTCTCTTGGTGAATGCATGATGTGCAGGAATGTTGCACACTTGCTGAATACATGGTGTGAAGGGATGTTGAAATCTTGGTTAATGCATTATGTGCAGGGATGTTGCACTCTTGGTGAATGCCTTGTGTATAGGGATGGTGCAATCTTGGTGAACACATTGTGTACCAGGATATGCACTCTTGGTGAATGTGTGGTGTGCAAGGATATTTCACACTTGGTGGGTGCATGGTGTGCAGGAATGTTGCAATCTTTGTGACTGAAGTGTGTGCAGGGGATATTGCAATCTTACTGAATGAATAGTATGCAAGGATGTTGCACTCTTGTAGAATATGTGGTGTACAGGGATACTGCAATCTTGGTGAATGCATTGTGTGCATGAATGTTGCAGTCTTGGTGAATGCAGTGTGTGCAGAGATGTTGAACTTTTGGTGAATGTGTGCTGTACAGGGATAATGCATTCCTGGTGAATGAATAGTGTGCATGGATGTTGCACTCTTGGAAAATATGTGGTGTGCAGGGGATGTTGCTATCTTATTGAATGAACAGTGTGCAAGAATGTTGCACTCTTGGAAAATATGTGGTGTGCAGGGATACTGCAATCTTGGTGAATGCATTGTGTGCAGAGATGTTGCAGTCTTGGCGAATGCAGTGTGTGCAGGGATGCTGCACTCTTGGTGAATGCATGGTGGGCAGAGATGTTGTATTCTTGGTGAATGAATAGTGTGCAGAGATGTTGCATTTCCGGTGAATGCATTGTGTGCAGAGATCTTGCAGTCTTGGTGAATGAACAGTGTGCAGGGATGTTTTATTCCTTGGTGAATGCATGGTGTGCAGGGATGTTGCGATCTTGGTGGGTGAGCTGTTTGCAGGGATGTTGCACTCATGGTGAATGCATAGTGTACTGGGGTTCTGCACTCTTGGTGAATGTATGGTGTGCAGGGATGTAGCACTCTTGGTATTTGTGTGGAGTGCAGGGATGCTGCACTCATCATTTGGTGAATGCATGGTGTGCACGGATGTTACCATCTTGTTGACTGCATGGTGTGTAGGTATGCTGTTGACTGTGTGGTGTGCAGGGATGATGCACCTGTCTCTTGGTTAATGTGTGGTGTACAGGGATGTTGCACTCTTCGAGATTGTGTGGTGTGCAGGGATGCTGCACTATTGGCAATGGAGTGGTTTGCAGGGATGTTGCACTCTTGGTGAATGCACGTTATGCAGGGATGTTGCATTCTTGGTGAATGTGTGGGGTGCAGGAATGTTGCATAGTTAAATTTTGCTGGCTACAAGGTGGCGAAGAGTCCTTCATTATGCTCTGGTGAAGTGCTTGCAAACTGGAACTTTGCCAAATATCTTTGTGAGGTGGGCAGAGTACCCTTTACTGGGAATATTTGACTTTCATTTGTCCATATGGTCCACTGTCAAATGCAGTGGATCAATTATGTGAATGTCCCTATAAATAAAGTTTTAAAAGAAACCATTACCCTTCCCCAACCCTCACAGCACCAGTCTCTCCCCGATCCCAGTAAATGATCATAAAACCCTCTTCTTCTTAGCTCATGGAGCCTCACCAGTACTACCTTCCTCCCCCAGGGCCCTAGAAATGTCTTATTTTGATCCCTTTTTCCCCAGACCAATCTGGTATACCAGCTCTTGCCTTCCTCCCAGAGTCCTAATACTAAGAATGAACTCCCTTTCTTTAATTCCACTTAGCACCCCATCTCCTACAATCCTCCTGTGATTAGAAGGGCCAACATAAAGGCTGCCACTGGTTTGGCTGCAAAGGAGATGGGTATTGGTATAGCCCTCCTCCCACCACCTCAGCTAGCTGCCATCTTAATGAATGAGTGCAAAAGTGCACTTAGTTCAAATACCATGTGCGTGCTCTTGCTCTCTTTATTCACATGGCAGCCAGCTGAAGCGGTACCAGAAAGACTGTGCCAGTCCCCAACTCATCTGCAGCAGGCCAGCCATATCATTTAAGTCACAGTACCCAAGGGGTTGGAGAAGAGGGTTAGTTGGCATGCTACGGAAGAAGGGGAAGAGGGCTGATGATAATGACTATTATCATTATTATTATTATCAGCATCGAGACCATGAGAGAGTAGAGGGGCAGAAGTGTGGGGTCATCTAGGACTAGGAACAACATTTCTAGGAATGTGGTGGGGGGGGTGAAGCAGGATTTGCGAGGCTATGTGGGTTGTGGAAATGAGGATGTTATTTTCATGTACTATAACTATGAGAGAGAAGGGTGAATGAGGAGGTGCTATGAGGGTGAGGGAAGGGATGTTTCTTCTTTCAGGGCTGCCAGAAGTGTTATGGTGTTTGCAGAGGTTCCGTTTCACAAAGGGCTAACTTTGTGATGCTTTTCCCTTCGCAAAGATGATTTCTGTAAAGTGTTTTTTACCTTTGCTCTGAAGACTACACAATGCACAGAGGGAGCATTATGCCCATCTCTTGTTTCGAAGTGTTACTAAAAGTTTGAATGATTGCTCAAAGCAGTGTTAACATTACCCTAACTTTAGCAGTGTCTTTCAAGACTCAGACATTTACTTAAACACCAATGCTTTACTAGTTGGGGGCAAAGTTAGGCTAAAACCCCATCCTATGTTTTGTTATTTTGTGCTTTCTTTTGTAGTTGATTGATTAATTAGTTTACATGAGCTTGTAGTAAGGATATAATTAATGTATGTATTCTGAACTGTGATCCAGTATGTGTTCCCCACCCCCACTCCTGCATTGGGCAATCAACGTTCTCCTTCTACCTTCCCTCCTTCTAGAACCTTCTCTCTTCCTCCATCCACCTTTCCCATTCTCTTCCCTCCCTCCCTCTGGTGCCAGCTAAAACTGCTCCTCTCCACCCAACACCTGCCATTCCACTCCCTGGCTCTCCCTCTGCTTTCCCCAACACTGACATTTCTCCCCCGGTACCCCCTTCCAGGGTCCTGCACTTTGTCAGTGTCTTTCAAGCAAGATGTTCTCTTCTTTCCCTGGCACCAGGCACAACATATATGGTTTTGTTTCCCAATATTGCTCTGCTGCTTAGTATCCAGTATTGGGCCCTGCATCTGGCTTAGTGAGTTCCATGGTTTTATTTTGCCACCAAGCTGAAATAGACATTGTATTTGTACTTTACCTGTTCTCTTTGTAACCTGTACTTGTTTTTCTTTTACTGCATTTTTTATTCTCCGTTTCCTCTTTACCCCGGGTCACACCTGGAAATGAGTCTTCTTGGCTCAGTGTACTTTTCCCAGTTACCAAATTTAAAATAAATAAGTAAATGTTTTTATAACTTAAACTCTCCACTGTGTAAATATATGATACCTATAGTAACTTATATTGTACATGTAACTATTTACAATATAAGATGTTCTCCTGGGTCTCCATTGTAAATGAGCTTTGTTCAACAGATTTTCCAAAATAAAAATTGAAAAACTGAAATTGACATTGCATCTTTCAAACCCTGGGTAGCACCACACTCCACATCAACCAAGTTTCAGATTAATTTTTTGCCCTACAGTTGAGGCCAGTGGCAAGTTATTTTGCCTCTGCATTGCTGCCTGTGGCAGTTAATGGCATGGTGCGGCGCAGCACAATCTAAAGAGATAAAAAGACCCTTGTTGTTCTTTTGTTTTCTTCAACTGCTTGCCACATGGCTTGCAGTGTGATCAGCTGATCAGTCCCAGAGCAGCCTGCAGCAGAAAACATCATGCAACCAGGACGTAACTGTAACTTTGCATTTTCCTCTATTCAGTGCTTTGTGTTTTAACCTTTACCGAACTTGAAACATGTTTTTGTTTTAAATAAAGATACTGTCTATTGACTCTGGAGATGAAAATGATAAATAACTGGTTTTGAAAGAATGGAATGTTGGTAGAACTATGCAGAAGTTTCAAATGTTGTTTCCGACAAAATGTTGGACATTCCGCCTAATTCCATGGTTTTCTATCAGGAGAGTAATTCCAAATGTTGAAAAGCAATATTTAAAATGTTTATGATTTATTTATTTTAAAAGCTTTACCAGAAAAAGACATACTGAGCTGGTAACAGCTCATTTCCTGATGCATCCTGGTGAGGAGGGAGTGATGTGGATTAGAAATT
The DNA here is from genome assembly GCA_016271365.2 of Neoceratodus forsteri. Taxonomy (NCBI): domain Eukaryota; kingdom Metazoa; phylum Chordata; order Ceratodontiformes; family Ceratodontidae; genus Neoceratodus; species Neoceratodus forsteri. The sequence continues at coordinate 36,709,472 of CM028129.1, forward strand.
CCCTGTTTGCGTATGCTGTGAATTAGTGTTCCCTGGTGTAAACAAACTGTGGATTGGGTTTCTGCAAACTGTGGAGAATGAATCCATGGTTTATGCAAATTGCAGAAAAGTAATCTGCAATTTATATTGGAAAGTTTTTGGAATCCACAGGATTTAGCCAAAAACAAAATCTGAAAAGCAATTAGGCTGTGAAACTGCAGTGCCGCCAGAATTCCACCAGAGTGATTCCGCATTGTGCACAGCTCAAACTGTTGTCTCTTCTGACATAGACGCACTACTTCATTTGGTTTTGACCTAAAAACACTGAAAAGTATTTTAGCATAGTATAATGGATATGTGCCGTGGTAGGCATAAAGGACAAGTTATGTCTCTGTGAAATCATTGACATTCCCTTGGTTACTTTACAATGCTGGGAAAGACAGCATTCTTAATAAAAAAAAAAACTTTTGGATTTAGTACCATAATCTTGTAAACAATTCTAAATGGAAGCAGCAATCCTGTACATTGTGTAGGAGATATCGGTGACTGTGTTATTATACTGTAGTGCACAGCTCTGCACCCTGGAGACACTAACAGGGTATTGACGTCGGGGTGTGAATTATTAATTTGCCTTATGTAATAATGCAGTTGCAAGTGCAAGGAGCTAATTGATATCTCACGTGCCATGCTCTCCAATCTTTTGTCTCTGCATGACAGTTCTGGATAAAAAATGATGATGTGCTTATTAGTAGGTGCAACAAGAGGCAGGTTAGTCAGCAGTTCTCAGTGTTACAAAGTGACTCTCTTTGCTGCAGTTGGCATGATATTAAAGCTGTAATAGCCTACAGCGTCCTTAACTAGCGGCCTAATTAGCAGCAGAGCACAGCTTAAAACAAACCCCTGCTGCCTGTTGAGAGATATTCTTCAGTAGTCTCCTGAAAGCTTGAATTAACATCCAGGTGGATGTTTTTTCCACAGTTTGGGAAAGTGAGCATGATGCAAAAGCAACTGTTGTGTCAGTCTTTGTTTTATTTAATTTTATGGGCATAATAAGCACAACGATCACTTCACTGCTTTTCCAACATTCCTCAAGAGATGGCATGTTTTCTAGCCATCCGATTTGCATCAGTCACAAATTAAATTTCTAGATTTTGTTTCCAGGTTTGATGGTTAAAGATTCCAGAGCAAATGTTTTTAATTCCATTCTTGCTACTTAATTTTTCACCAGCTATTCAAGTTTTGCAAATATTTGTGCCACAATTTCTGAAAACTGTTTGGGCAACAGTGCACAATTATTGCAAACCATATAGTAGTTTTTTAATGCTTGAGCATCTGTGCATTTAATCACAGCTTTCTTGAAACTGGATGTTAATTCTGACTGTTAGGCTCCTATGTGTTTTTTATCATGTCACTTGTTATGTTTGCTTGCAAAGCGTGCATACATATTGGTATCAGTCTGAACTGTGAGAGGGCTTTTAGAGGAGCACTTCTCCTCAACCTATCATAGCTTCAGAACACCAAATCTCCAGCTGGCCTTGTGGTCCAGAGGGTTTTTTCAATTGGGTCACCAAAACAGTGGATCAGGGTGTGGCAGTGGATGTGGTTTACCTGGACTTCAGCAAAACCTTTGGCTCTTTTCCACACAGGAAGCTAATCAAAAAACTGGAGAACATGGGAATTGGGCCCAAGGTTACAAACTGGGTCAGAAACTGGTTACATGGGAGAACTCAGAGAGTATTAGTAAATGGCACTCTGTCTGTGGAGGGGAGGGTGACTGGCGGGGTCCTGCAGGGCTGAGTTCTGGAGCCAATCCTCTTCAACATATTCATCAGCAACATTGCTGATGAACTGGAGAGAAAGGTATGCCTGTTGGCAGATGACACAAAAATCAGCAACAAGGTAGACACAACAGAGAGACAGCAAAGCATGAAAGCTGGTCTCTGAAAACTGGAGGAGTGGTCCAAGACCTGGCAATTGAAATTCAATGCCAAAAAATGCAAGGTCATGCACCTGGGAAAGCGTAACCCAGGGAAACTGTACTCAGTGGGAGGGGAGCAGCTGGTGGCTACCAGGCAGGAGTGAGACCTTGGGGTGATCATATCAGATGACCTCAAGGTCAATAGACAATGTGAACAGGCAGCACTAAAGGCTAGTGGTATCCTGGGATGCATAGTGAGGGACATCATGAGCAGAAGGCATGAACTAATCATACCCCTGTATTGGTCCCTGGTCAGGCCTCACTTGGAGTACTGTGTCCAATTCTGGAGGCCACATCTCAGGAAGGGTATAGATAGACAGGAGATGGTACAGAGAAGAGCAACAAAGATGGTGCAGAGCTTGCATCAGAAACGTACGAGGCAAGACTGGATGACCTCAAATTATACTCCATAGAACAACGCAGAAATCATGGGGACACGATAGAAACATTCAAATACCTTAAAGGCAACAACAGGGTGCACATGCAGAACCTCTTTCAGGCAAAGGACTACAGCAGAACTAGAGGGCACAACCTTTGACTTAAGGGAGAATAGTTCTGAAGCAATACAAGGAAATTCTTCTTCGCAGAGCGCATTGTGGAACCATGGAATAGCCTGCCGGAGGGGGTGGAGGAAGCCAAGACAATGAGGGAATTCAAGCCGGCATGGTACAGACACTGTGGGATACACAAGCAGGCAGCTAAGTAGGGGGACAGGAAGCCAAGGGAAGACTTGATGGATCATACAGTCCCCATCTGCCCGCAACTTCACAGTTCACCTTATTTATTACTTTCAGGTCTCTGTCATATCGCCATTTTTCCATTTAGTCTCAGCTGAGTACCTGTTTAGTGTCTTGTGCCACTTCTTACAAGATCTGCCCTGCTTGCTCTGTATCATATCCTGGTCACTCTTGATTACATTGCCTCTATCCAGTTTTTATCTTTCCTGGGGTGAGAAGCCCAGAACTTGATGGAGTACTCCAGGCGTGGCTGTACTGTTAATCTAAAAGAGGTAATATTATCCTTTTTCTTTCACTGTCAGTGCCCCTCTCAATGCATCCTAACATCCTTTTTGCCTTACTTAAGGCCTTATTGCATTGGCTTGATTGTTGAGGGTGTCACTAATGATGACTCATATATCCCATCCCTCAGACGTAGTGCTCAGCTTAATCCCTCTCATAATGTATTTCATCCTGGTATTCTTGCTCCTAGGTGCATTACCTTGCATTTTTTGGCATTGAATTTCAACTGCCAGACATTAGACCACCTCTCCAGTCCATGCAGATCACTCTGCAGCTCCCTAATTCCCTTGTCACTGTCCACCCTTTCACAGAGTTTTGTGTCATCTGTCAAAGGGCATAACCTGCCCAGAAGTTTCAAGAACACAAACACCACAAGCCTCCAAGAGGAGGCTAGGGCTCTGGACTGGTCTTATTTCTGCTCTCTTACAGACATGTCCCAAGCAGTAACTCTATTCACCCAGACACTCCTAACCCTGCAGGACAGGCACCTTCCTGTCACTACAAGAAGGGTTATAGGAAGTTACTTGCATTGGGTTGCTAAAGACCTTCTTGCCTTTATGAAAGACAGGGATCATGCTTGGTCTACCTACAAGGCCTCCCCCTCCTCTGCTCTCTGGGAGGCCTATAGGTGCCAGAGAAACCTATGTAAACATCTGGCCAAATCCCTTAAACAGAACCATTTCTGTCATCTCCAACAGGCAAACCTTGGTGATCCTAGGAAGTTCTGGCAATCAATTGGGTCCCTCCATAACCCCCACTCAAACAAGGCACCACTGCAATTACACTCCCCTGACAGTATTATTACAGACCCCCTAGAAGTGGCCAGGGCTTACAATGACAAGTTCACCGACCTGTCTATGTACCTGAAGAAACTTCCATCCACACAAAAGATTAATTGTCAAATTAACCAGCCTGGGAGTGAGTCCCAGCGTGGTAGCCTGGGTAAAACATTGGCTAGACAACAGGACACAGAAGGTAATTGTAAATGGGGCCCACTCTGAAGAAAAAGGGGTTACCAGTGGGATACCGTAGGGTTCAGTACTGGGTCCAGTCCTTTTAAATGTCTTTATAAGTGACATTGCAGAGGGACTGGAAGGAAAAGTATGCCTCTTTGCAGATGACACCAAGATCTGCAAAAGGGTTGATACACAAGGAGGCATGAAAATGATGAGAAGGGACTTGGCAAGGTTGGAGGAATGGTCAGAAGTATGGCAGCTTGGATTCATTGCAAAGAAGTGCAAAATAATGCACCTGGGAAACAAAAACCCAGGGGAAGATTACACAATGGGGGGGTAGTAACAACAACAAAAATGGAAAGGGACCTGGGAGTAATCATATCAATACCTTAAGATTAGCAAGCAATGTGAGAAGGCAGTAGGGAGGGATGGGGGTATACTGGGATGTATAGGGAAAGGCATCACCAGCAGAAAACAGGAAGTTGTTATCCCTCTGTACAGACAGTTGTTGAGACCCCATCTGGAGTACTGCGTCCAGTTCTGGAGACCCCATCTCCACAAGGACATAGACAGGATAGAGGCAGTCCAGAGGAGGGCAACTAAAATAGTTCAGGATCTGCAAGAGAAGACATTCGAGGAGAGACTAAAGGAGCTTAATATGTATACCCTTGAGGAAAGGAGGGAGATGGGGGACATGATAGAAACTTTTAAGTACCTCAGTGGAATCAACAAAGTCCAAGACGGTAGCATCTTTCAGAAAAAGAGATGTGCAAGAACAAGGGGACACAATTTAAAGATAGAGGGGGGCGGTTCAGGGGCAATGTGAGGAAGTATTTTTTCACAGAGAGGGTGGTGGATGCATGGAACAGCCTTTCTGAGGAGGTTGTGGGGTATAAAACTATGGGAGAATTCAAAAATACATGGGACAGACATAAGGCAATTCTTGTGGAGGGTAAGAAGAAATAGGCTGTTGGTTAACTAGGATCCGCAGCTTATCCTGTAGGTAGGGAGATGGGCAGACTAGGTGAGCCAAGAGGTCCTTATTTGCCGTCAAAGTCTATGTTTCTATGTTTCTATCTGGCCTGCCAAATTTCTCTGTCCCTGTTTCCAACACTTGGTTGATCCATGATGGGTCCACCGCCCATCCTTATGACCCTATTTCTATTTTAAAGCTGTCTCAACTGCTGACACTGCAAAGCTACTCAAGAACTTCCCTAATCATGAGTCTCCTGGGTCTGATGGTCTCTCCCCGGCCTTCCTCAGGCTCGTCTCCTGGCCTGTCATTGAGCCTCTCACCTATATCTTTAACCTTGCCCTCTCCTCTTTCTCTTTGCCCAACCCCTGGAAGATTGCCAAGGTAATTCCCATCTTCAAGGGAGGTGATCCATTATCCTCTGACAACTATCATCCCATCTCCATCCTCCCCACCTTAGTAAACTACTAGAGAAGGCTATCCACCACCAACTTGCTGAGTATATGGGCAAGCATAATATCCTGAGTAGTCAACAGCGTTACTTTCACAAACACCACTCCACCACCACTGCCCTTGCACTGCTGACTGACCATATCCTACTAAACATGGACCGCGGAAATACCAACGGTGCAGTCTTCATCAACTGCTCAAAAGCATTCAACATGGTCAATCATACCCTCCTCCTCCTACTCAAACTACAGGGTCTTGGCTGCTTATTTGAAGTTACAAACTGGTTCCTGAGCTACTTCTCAGGTCATACCCAATTCATATGTATTGGTTCTGCCAGTTCCCCTACTCTAAGAGTATCATTGGGTGTGCCCCAGGGCTCCATCCTAGGTCCCCTACTTTTCTCTCTGTTTATCAACTCCCTTCCCTCAGACAGCCTAAAATGCCACTCTCTCCTCTATGCCAATGACCTTGTACTCTACCACAGTGACAAATCCCCCACTCACATTTCCTCTGTACTCTCCCAAAACTATAATGTGGCCCAAAACTGGTTCACAGAAATCCTCCTTCTGGTTAATACTAAAAAAACTAAATCGATGCTGTTTGGATCCAAACCATTCCTAGCAAAAAATTCAAAACCCTCCCTGCTCTCAACATCATCTCCCTGATGGTCAACCCCTCAAAGCAGTTGACTCCTTTAAATATCTAGGAGTCTTGCTTGACCCCTCACTCTCTTTCACCAACCACATCCACTCTCTTATTAGAAAATTCCACCAAAAACTAGGTGCTGCCAACAGATTTCTGCAATACCTCACCTAGGCCACCCGACTTCCCATCATCCAGAGCAATCTACTCCCTATCCTGGACTACTGCACCATCATCTATACTAGAATGTCCTGAAACCTAATGACCAAGCTGTCCTCTGCCTAGAATTGTGCATGTCATTTTGTCCTGTTGGCACCATTTTCAACTCATCATTGTGCCCTCTACAATATCTTGGGATAGCTACCACTACAAGGCTGCTTTGGTCTCACCCTTGGTAGCATGATTGACTCTGCCATCCGGTCCAGCCATGAGCCCCTCCTCGCTAACATCTTCACATCCCATACTGTTCATCACCCCCTACATTCACACAGTATTCACCTGCCCCCGTTTTTCCCCAGATTATCCACTAACATGGGCAAAAGAGCCCTGTCAGTAGCTGCCCCTATCTTTTGGAAACAACTGCCTGCCAAGTTCTGCTCTGCTGACTCCCATGACCATTTCAAATCTCTCCTTAAAGAATGGCTAGCGGCTGCATACAGATGCCACTGTTTCCCTGGGCTGTCAATTCCTTGCTGTACTTAGTATTTGCAAGCCTGTGCACTGTGTCTCTCTCCTAGCATTTCAGGCTCCAGCCATAGTAGGATTGTGTACTACATAGCGTGTGTACATCTGTGTTAACTCTGCTTCAAGCAACACTGTTATTTCTAGTTGTACCTTTGTTACCTGTTATTTTGTGATGTTGACCTATATTTATTGTAACCTTGATCTTGTTGTTAATCTGTATACCATGTTTATGCATCACTGCTTTGTACTCTGTGTCATTGTATGGTGGCCTGGGTCGTGCCTGAAAATGGTCCCTGGGATCAGCGCACCTACCCGGTTACCAAAGTCATAAATAAATAAGTTAATAAATAAATAAATAAATAAATAAATAAATAAATTTCCTTCTCCAATGTTATGGATGAACACATTGAAGAGGACCAGCCCCGTGACAGATCCCTGTGGCACCCCACTTGTGACCTCCCTCTCTTCCAATTTGACCCCTTTTGCCATGACCTTCTGCTGCTTCCCCATCAGCTAGTTTCCTACCCATCTTACTATATCTCTTGCTGCCCCCAAATCCTCCTTCTTTTAGCAATTACCTGTGAGGCACTTAGTTCAAGGCTTTGCTGAAATAAAAATACAGCAAATTCACAGTATGGCCCCCATCCAGTGTCCTCATCATCCTGTCAAATAAAACAATTACATTAGTCTAACAAGACCTCCATGCCATGAGCCCATGCTGTTTACTAACCTCGAGACAATTTCTCTCCAGGTTGTCCACTAGGTCTGCTTTGACTAGAGACTGTATCAGTTTTCCTACATCTAAGGTAAGACTGACAGGTGTGCAGTTCCCAACTTGCTCCTTGCCCCCCCCGTGGAGCAGAACTATCTCAGTCTGTATCTAACAATTGAATAGCCCTACCAGTGGTTCAGCTTGTTCTACTGCTAGCTTCCTGAGCACCCTGGGCCTTATCTGTCTTAAGGGCTACTGACACTTTCTGGATCCATTCACTAATAAATACTGTCTGCCTCACTCCGGGACCCCCTTAGTGGCCACCTTGATGCCACTTTCTGGTAAGGGCCAACTGTCTTCCCTGGTGAAGGCAGAGTAAAAGTCATTTAGGATGACTGCATTTTGCCTATCTTCCTCTATTTCCCTTCCTCCCACCAGCAGCCTAACACTTCCCCTCCTTTCTTCCTTTTTTCCCTAATATACCTAAAGAACTGCTTTTCTCAACTCTTGCTCCCTCAGTAATACACAGCTCAGTGTCCTCTTTAGTCTCAGGGGTTATCCATACCTGAAATGGCTCAGTCATAGAAAGCATAAAGTTTATAAAAATAACATTTAATACTCCACAATATTTACATATGTCACTGGATAATACATACTAAAGACTAAGGAGGGTATACTATTTCTACAGAGATAAAAAATAAACACATTTGAAAAGATAGTGGTCACCCAGAAAAACCTAACTCAACACTATCTAGACTCAAAGTGGAGCAGAAGTAGATTATCCCCAACTGGGAACTGGTGAGTTATGGTAGACTCAAACCCATGATGTTGCTATTTCAAAATCACAAACATTACTTCTCATTGTAAACATACAGCAGAAATACCTTTGGCTGGCCAGCCCACTACACCCATATCATCGTACATGCCTGTCTGACATCATATCCTGTACCATTTCTTTGATGTCTGGGAACAACCCTTTTCCCAAATGGGTCCAAACTGGCTTTGTGGATTGGAGCCTGGTCCTTTTTTTTATCCTGGCTGCCTACACCAACAGGTACTATTCTCACTCTGTCTATTTATTTATTTATTTATTTATTTATTAAGCATCAGTTTACAACCTTTGAGCCAGAGGCTCGTTTACAAAGGTACCTCGTCACAGAGAGGACAATACAGTGATAACAGCGTGGTACAGAGAAACAGTGTACAGTTTTTTTGAGGATACAGGAGGACAAATGAGATCAACAATTTACAACATACAGGACTGGTGAAGTTAACGTTGTTCAGGGAAATAACATCAGAAAAACATCAGATATCAATACAGTGTGTTTTAGCGGAGTCAACAGGGAGGTAACAGGAACCAAGGGTAGAGAAGGAAAGGATTTGAGCAGCCAACAGGGGACTTTGTCAGACTAGCCCTGTCTAGCCCTGCTTATGCTCAAATCATGTCTTTAATTTTATGAAAAGCCATTTGAAGTTTAATCAAAACAAATTTCTTTAACAGGAAAGAAAAAGGACTGCTTACATAAAGGCCCCTTCAACCTGAGCGCCCCAAAGCATGAGTTAAAGAGAAATGTAGATTTCAGTTTCCACAAGACTTCCCACCTCAACTGAAAAACCTTATATAGGCATACAGTAGATGACAATAAAAATAGACACACACACACACACACACACACACACACACACACACACACTGCAAGTTGTTACAGTCATACAATTTTTTTGTAATGTTTTACCAGAAAAGGCACATTGAGCTATGACAGCTTGTTTCCAGGTGCATCCTCGGAGTTGGGTTACATGGACCTGTTTTATTGACTGAATGAATGCTGACCAAGACACCAGATACAATCCATTTCTCTTATAAGTGCCATAGAATATTTAAGATCCAATTGGAAAGCCATCAGAGATGGGCAGATGGGACTTTGGCTTAATGTTTCATCCAAAGGATGGTCCCTAAACAGTGATCCCCCTCCCCACCATGCTGCACTATAGTGTCTGTATTGCTCCAAGTACCTGGTGTGGGACTAGAACTCACAAATTTCTGATCTTCTGGCCTGATTGGTGAGCATGCAACTTATTAAACAACTGCGACTGATGCCAGCTGGTGCAGCTGGTATTACACTTATGCATTACATTAGTTAAAGAAGCAGAACATAGGCTGTTGTCCTATTCAGCCCCCCCCCCCCAAGCACCAGAGAATTAACATTACATTTTGATTCAGGAAGCCAGTTTATCACTTTCTTTGCATCAAATCTTATATCTGCAAACAACGAGAAAATTATGATAGAAATATGGGGTACAACTTCAATGCCCCACTGAACAGCAAGAAAGTAATCTCTTTCACACAGCTAACTTCTTGTGGCCTGCAGAAGAGGTGATTCTAAATTGTATTGGGATCAAGAACAAAAAGGCTGAGCACCAGAGCGGTTGATTAAAAAAGATTTATTTATATCATACAAGTACTCACTACAAAGCAGCGGCAAGCAGCAACACAGTAGCAGGAGAGGAGAAACAAGCTACTGTGTTGCTGTCTGCAGTTGCCGCTGCTTTGTAGTGAGTACTTGTATGTTATAAATAAACCGTTCTGGTGCTCAGCCTTTTTGTTTTTGATATCGGTACTGCTGATGTAGTACAGAGTTTACTGTGGAGCAGGTTGCTGTTTCTAAACTGTATTGGGAAATGCAGCCTTCTCACTGGTGGGAACTGATGTGAATACTGGCCTTTATTTACATGGGTCCCATGAGCTCTGTCACTGTATGTCGCAGGGATCCATTTAAAAGAGCTCCCAGCAAGTTGTTTTATTGTTAAACTGAATACAGAGCCTACATAGAAACATAGACTTTGATGGCAGATAAGGACCGCTTGGCCCACCTAGTCTTCCCATATCCCTAGCTATTGGATAAGCTGCAGATTCTAGTTAACGAACAGCCTGCTTCCTCCTACCTCCACTATAATTGCCTTTTGTCTGTCCCATGCATTCTTGAATTCCCCCACTGTTTTTGATGCCATGACATCCTCAGGAAGACTGTTCCATGTGTCCACCACCATCTCTGTGAAAAAATACTTCCTCACGTTGCTCCTGAGCCGTCCCTCCTCTATCTTCAAATTGTGCCCCCTTGTTCTTGCACATCTTTTTCTAAAAGATGTTCCCCTCTTGGACTTTGTTGATTCCCCTGAGGTACTTGAAAGTTTTTTTATGTCCCCCCTCTCTATCCTTTCCTCAAAGGTATACATATTAAGCTCTTCTAGTCTCTCTTTGTATGGCTTCTGTTGCAGACCCTGAATCATTTTAGTTGCCCTCCTCTGGACTGCCTCCATCCTGCCTATGTCCTTGCAGAGATGGGGTCTCCAGAACTGCACACAGTACTCCAGTGGGTCTCACCAACTGTCTGTACAGAGGGATAACAACTTCTTGTTTTCTTCTGGTGATGCCTCTCCCTATGCATCCCAGTATCCCCCCAGCTCTCCTTACTACCTTCTAACATTGCTTGCCTACCTTAAGGTAATTGATATGACTATTCCCAGGTCCCTTTCCATTTTTGTTGTTAGTACCCCCCCCCCCCGTTGTGTACCGTTCCCCTGGGTTTTTGTTTCTCAGGTACATTACTTTGCATTTCTTTGCATTGAATCTAAGCTGCCATACTTTTGACCTTTCCTACAACCTTTCCAAGTCCCTTCTCATCCTTTACACAACCCACCTTCTGTATCAACCCTGTTGCAGATCTTTTCGTCATCTGCAAAGAGGTATACTTTTCCTTCCAGCCCCTCCACAATGTCTCCTATAAAGACGTTAAAGAGGACCAGTCCCAGTACTGAACACTGCGGTACCCATTAGTAGCCCTCCTTTCTTCAGAGCCCAAATGCTTTACAAAATTTCATAATAGTGGGAAGGAAACCCTAGGTTGTGGTGGTGGGGTACCATCAGATATTGACACCTCCAAGATGATCTGCACTCACTTTTGGCTCATGTTGTTTTGTATGCGGGAAGGGGAGTCCTGATGGTATCCATCCTTCCATTGTGGCTTTCCACTTATCTATACCTACAAAATATGGCATAACATGCATCTCTGCAGTATCAAAGTAAAATAAAGATTATTCTTCAGTCATAGGATGGTGGGCACCTTTTCAGCCCTAAATGCAGTGTTGGAATTAAAGGAGGCTTGACAGCCCCCCCAACCAGGCTCTGAAGTGAGCCCCAGTAGCTCAGGCATCATTACAATTGATTTAAAATGGGAAGGGGGCTCAATTTAAAGCAGGACCCTCACAGTTCCCCTGCTCCCAAAGCTCATAAAGTGTAATTCCAACACTGTCTAAATGAATAATGCCAGATTTAGACATGTAAAAGTATAGTAGTCATTTGAGGCACAATATAATACATGTCATTTTTATGTAGTAAATTATGTACTCTACACCATCTCACAGACATTTGACCGAAAGACAACAAACATTACAAAGATAATAATTCAAGAGACTGAAACATATTCAAGTACAACAGCTTTGCAATGTGAAGAAAAAAGTACAATGTTTAAAGAACAGTAACACAGCAGAAGAGTATATGAAGTGAGGAAGTGAATAAGGGAACAGAAACTCAGGATGAGAGGAGTTTTTGAATAGATAACTTTGCAGTCATTTATTTAATAATTGTTGCTGCATCGGAAGGCAGTGGTAATCCCTGAGAGAGGGAATACTATTACCAGAGACTGCCAGTTATTGACATGGAAGGGTGCAGCAGCATTCTGTACTTGAAGTTTATAAGGCAAGGAATGGGGAAGGTCGCAGAGGAGGAATTGGCAGTAGGTTGACATTTTTAAATGTTTGCATATTCAGGGAAAAGGTTTATCTACCTCAAGTTTCAAAACAGTTTTTTGGAGACCACTTATTGAATGGCTGGATAGTAGTTATATTTGAACTTGAGTTTGACTGTATTTATTGATTCAGTGATAGCTAGTTGTCATCATTGTTTACAATGTGCTATATATATATATGTGGTGCATAGGCTACGGTAAGTTGCAATGCAATGCAGTGTGTGTCCCATCAGACCCCCAAGGCATGCATGAAAGGGATATACACACCCCTACTGCACCTGTCCCCTGCCTGCCTATTGCACAATGTATTTGGACACACAGGGGTGGCCAAAGGTGGCCTTGGGTGGAGCATGGCAATGTGCCAGGCATAAAATAAATGCTGCAGTGCAGAGTGCCAGTGGAAGGGGAAACAGGCAGTGCTATTAGGGATCCTGCCTTATAGAAAACATGCTCTCGCTCGTGGGCCACACGGCCATTTGGTACAAGCATCATCTGTTACCCTGCTACCACCGACCCTCCAATAATACACGAGGGTTGACAGCATTTTTGGTGAGACCTATTGCTTTGTCCTGTCCATTCCCATAAAGGCTATACTGGATCTTGGAGGCAAGTCATATTCACAATTCTCTGCTCCATGCAGAGCCGGAGATGCAGTCCACCAGAGAGCAGGGCATCTGATTGGATGCCTGTTGTCATTCGCTAGGTCACCTGTGCCACACACCCTTACATCTCCATGCTGCTAGGAGTGTATGGGGAGGGATCAGGGACTGGTGGACTGGCTTAATGTGTGGTCTGTGGTGCACAATCTTCCACAGATGCAGGCTGCCATGGGCTGGTTACATGCCTTTAGTGCATATCCAGGTTGCCTTTGTGCAAAGGGCTCATTGTGCATTGTCATGTTTATTAATGAAATGGAAAATCAACTGATTTTAAATTGTTTAACATGTTTATACATTTGTTTGAAATGTATTATGTTTGTATGCTGCTGCTGCTATTTCCGTAGGACCAACATATTAACTAGTTGTTGCACCGATGTGGTTTTACCCTGGAGGAAAAATCTGCAAATAGACAACTCTGCAGAAAACGCAATGTATTCATGTAATAGACTACCACCATGGTTAACCTGCTAGTCATCATAAGATTTACCATCCAAGTTGCTTTGTTGTTGAGGTGTTTTCCATGCTGTACTGAGCTGCTATTAACATCATAGCTACCATGCAATTACAGCAAAATACTGTTAGTGTGATAATAATATAGAGAATAATGGATGGCTAGGTGGTTATAACGAGGATTTTACACCCTCCCTGAGGGGTGGGATGCCACACATACCCTGAGAGCGAAGCTCAAGGGGTTTATTAAGGCATCCCATCCTGAAGGGATGTGTAAAAATCCGAGTTTTACACACCTACCCATCCTTTATTTTGTATAATTGCTGGGGATCATTTTTTCACCACAGCAATTATACAAAATAAATGTATTTGTCTCACGAATCAAGCCGCAGACATTTGATTGTTTTAGTGCAGTCCGTAGTGGCTCCTAAACGGAAGCTATTTTTTTTTTGGGCACTCCCATTAGTGAAGGTTTACTGTGTTCAGTGATAATTTTTGTTTTGCAAAAAAAAAAGAGAGAGAGAACTTACTACCGACTTCTTCGGTCAGGGAAGTTTGCAGGTGGTACTGAGAAGCGGGGATGGTGAGGACGAGGCAGAGAAGTGGCAGATCTCATTTGACGCATTTGGTGAACTAGGGGAAACCAGGTGCATGTTCATTGTTATAACCAGCTGGTTATAATGACAAAATTATAACCCAGTATCCTAATGGGAGAAAATGCTTCCCAGTTATTATAATATAATATAATAATATTGTGATAGTAATGTAATAATCCACTGTACTGTGGAAGCGGCCACACTCCCTGCCACACTCGGTGATCATCGCACTGTGTACTGTGTGTTGACAGTTTATCTCTATGTTGCCCCGCCTGAGGACAGACAGCTCCAATCCTTAAAGTTACATGATCTAGGAACTGTGCTTGCTGACCTCACCAACCCTAACTGGTCCTTTATCACCACAACCATTAATGTGATAGATGATCTGCAAACTTGTAATTTAAATTCGTGATTGCCTGGGATAGACACCCCCACTCTCTGGAGAACAGGTTCAAAGGTTCCCACCTTCCCTGTGTCTCAACTAGTTTTGATATGAGATCCTACCTCACTTCGGTATCCCGTGATTTGAGCGAGTGAATTACAGCAACATAATTTGAGCAAAGGGAAATGAATATTGTACATCCTGCTTGTTTATCCTTCATATAATATTGCATTGTATATATATATATATATATATATATATATATATATATCACATTTTTGCTGCATTTGTGTCACTTTGCATTATGTGTATCTATACTGTACCTGTAAGTGTATTATCCATCTTCTTGCCAATTCTGTATGCTCGCCTAGGCCCACCTTGGAAATGAGCTTGCTCAGTGGTGTCCCACCTGGTAAAATAACGATTAATTGGTTGATTGGTTGATGGATTGATTAAGTATGGAAGGGAGCAGGCCAGGCGGGAACCACAAGGTTGGCCACACTGAACTCTCCTAAAAAGGCACAAGCCACTCGGTCTGGATTGCTTTCAGAGAGAGGGGTAATGTGGAGCTACCTAGCATCCCCAAAAGGAATTGCTGTTAAGATAAGAAGTGATATCAGCTGTTGGGGAAAGGTGGACGGAGAGTTCGGCTGACGAATCCAGAGATTCAGAGTCAGGCTGCACAGGAGCACGGTGGAACACTTGCTAGTCCATGGCTCTAAAATAGGTGGAGAAATGTTCAGCTGAAGCCCTGAACTGCTTCCCGGTCAGGAGCCCCCTAGGGCCGGGAACACCTGGGAGAGGAGGAGGAGTAGGTAGAGGCATGGGGACCAAGCACCTCAGAGAAGAAGCATGGCCTCTACCTGGGAAGGAGGACTGAGTGGATGATCCCAACAGGGAGGGAGACCCGGTGGTCCCAGCAGACAGAAGCCGCTCAATTGGGTCAGAATGGCTGGAGCTGTGACCGCAGGAAGAATTCCCCCTTTTAGATGACCGGGACCATGTGATCCAAGATGGATGGTCACTGACTTCCAAAGTAGAGGCCCCTCTCGAAGAATGTCCAAGGGAGGGGGAGATACGCACTACGACTCCTCCCAGAACCTGGGCGGGTCCCAGAGAGAGGCCGCTGTGTTAAACTTTGCTCCCTCAACCCCTCTGACTCTGAAAGGGCCCTCTTCCTCATGACCACCAGCCTAGGTAGCTGGCAACCTCTAGACAACCACTGGGAGTCTGCCCAGGATACAGTACCCTCCCCCTCCTGTGGTTCCCCAGGTTGTCCCAAACTTGGACTGCCAAGGCACACCAAGGAAGGGGGTACACCAACTGAGGGGACAAATGTATCCTTGGTCCCAGGCTGCTCAGCAGCAGCTACCTGGACCACTGCTGGCTGGTCAGTCCCACTGACCCCAGAACCAACAGGACCCATCTGATTTACAGAGGGAGGCTGAGTGGGAGCCAAGGTGCTGGATACTGAAGGACCAGAGGATTCAGAAGACTGTGGAAGCCAGTCCAGATCAGATCCTGAATCCTTTGAGGAGGAAGAGGACTGAGAGGCCAGAAGCTAGATCACTCCCCTGTATCTCCCAATTCTGGGACCGTGAGCCACAGTACCTACAGCCCTGGCACCGCGACCAGCACCAGAGCCCAGAGCAGCACCTCTCCCAATGCCAACCTCCCCCATGGCACCACAAACAGCACCAGAGTCAAAGGTGGCACCGGCCACTGTGCCGCTCCCCTCTCTGATGCCGCAAAATGGCACTGGAGTTGAAGACAGCACTGGCCATGGTGCTGCCCCCATTGCTAGTGCTGCAAATGGTGCCAGATATGGGCACAGCGCCGGTCCCCATCTCGGCACAAGACATGGTGCTTAAACCAGAAGCAGCCCCAAAAACAGGTCCCGCACCACCCACGGTGCCACTCCCCTCCCCTTCCCGACACCACGAACGGTGCCAGAGGAGGAAATGGCACTGAGGGATGGCCTGGCACTGTCCACAGTGCTGCCCAGGCCCTCAGTGCCACCAGCAACACCGGAGCCTAGGGTGGCACTGAGGACGGTGCTGGGCTGGGCCCGTGGGCCCCAAAGCTTGACACCGGGGGAGCCATCACTTCCAAAGAAGCAATTGCCAATATGGTGCCTCCTGTCTGGCCTCCAAGAGGGCCAGACTGGGCTTGCTACACCGTGGAAGGAGCCTCTGCCGTGGCAAGGCTAAAACTGGTGGAAGCCCCCTCCTCCATGGGCTGTATAGGACTGGGAGGGGACCTGGAGGAAGGGTTGAGAGTCCTCACCTTAGCCTGCCAACTGCGAACCCACCCTCTGAAATTCGGTGGCGCTCATCCAACTTTAAACACGTGCATTTCTACAACCCGGTGATCCATGGAAAAGCAGGCATTGCAGTTGTCCATATCATGGGACAGGCTGAGGCAGGAGAATCACCGGTCATGCTGGTCCATAACTGAGTAAAGGCAGCCACAGGGACATCGACACATAGGAGGCCACCCCATCTTCAACTTTTTCTTGTGCCCGGGATGAGGCATGATTGAACAGAGAATAATTACAAAACAGTACTCAGTGTTGCTTTTTGAGAAAAAAAGGGAATGACCTTACCGGTGCCGAGGAAGCAGGTGAACAGAACTGAAACTACAACCAATAAGCAACCAACCAATGGACTAGGCCAATTACATGCAGTTGCTTGAAGCTCTGCGAGGTCCTCACTCTATGGCGGGAGAAGAAGTACTGGGGTGAGGGTGGAGTTGACAGCAGTCAATGGCCAACCTGCGCGAACCACGAAGTACATCGGCCTTGAGGGCAGCACCGCCCCGGGTTGACCCCGCCTCAGAAAAAAATAAAAGTCTCCCGTGGGATCCTAGCTCCGGCATGATACCCACTAGTGATGAATGGTGATGACTGACACAAATAAGATCTCCAAATTGTGTTATGTTTGTTATCCATGGCACTCCAGACATTACATCATGGGTTTCCAGACCACCTGATAGGTTAGGATACACATGTGACCGATGATCAAATTTCAGACTATACCTAGGTCCCAGGAGCCCCTGCTCTCCATTTCTTTCTGTGCATCTGAGAAGGCTGAAGCAAATCAGGAGTCCCTTGTGTGATCCAGTTGTTTCAGGCTCAAAGGTAGGCCTATGGTCATTTGGACCACAGCTACTTCTCTAACCCTGTTTACTTGCTTAGGCTCTGATATCTATTCTTCAGTTTAATGGTCTACCCATTGGCAAACAAATGTAATGTGGTTTCTCTGCTACTATTTCCTAAGCTACCCCTGCATGCCGGATTTACGGTCTAGCTCTTGCATGGTCCTGCCTCTTTCTTGTGCAGCATTTAGAGTTGTTGTTGTTGTTTGATATGGTTTTTATTCAGCACTATTTCTCTGGCTCATCTTGCTTAAATAGTGCCTATTTATAGGCTGAGTTTGTTCCATGATCAGAAAGTTTTCTCCAGTGCCTTTTGGTTGGTCGTGACTGGCTAATGTTGTTTTGCACAGAAATGGCTTACCTGTTCTAAAACAGTTTGTCCTAGAGTGGTGCTTTCGATAGGCAGATGGTTCTTGGCATTTTAAAACACACATGCTTGACTTTCAATGTGGCCCCTCCTCCCAAGCGAGGACCATGTGGCCTGGTGTCCCTCCCTAAGAGTGCTCAACACCCCTCAGTAGTAGGGTAGCACTCACCTGGTCCAAAGAGTTTTTAGGAACTCCTTTGTTATTTTCTTTCCTCCTCCAAGTCGACGCTCACCCCCATCACAAGTGGGATGATGCAAGGCTCAATTTCATGGCCTCCTTAAGATTGCAGCCCCTCTCTATAGTGGCCACTATTGCTCCTCCAAGTCAGCGTTCACTCCCCTCATAAACAGGATGGTGCAAGGCTCAATGTCAGGACCTCCTAGCAATCGCAGCCATTCTGTATAGCAAATGCTATCCTTAGTTCCCAGGCCCACCTTTTCTGACTCTCCAGGCCCCTCCCTTCAGTGGTCTGCAAAGTCCTGGACATACCTCCCTTTTCCTCTCACTGGAGCGACCCAATTCTCTCCAAGTGGCTCTGTCTGTTTCATGCCTGCTTGACCTTACCTTGGCATCGGTGGAGTCCTTTCTTTTTTAATCTTGTGGCTCCTTCTCTCCACAGGCCTCAGGACTGTGACCCATTCCATCTTGGCTGCTCTCATTATCTGGCCACCGCCATTGAAGAGGCCATGGGCCCCACCCTACCTAACCCACTCACGTGGTGGCCATATTTGTAACACATGGTCATATTACACATGGGTGCTAACAACATTTATAGATCAAGTTTTGAAGACATAAAAAGGGACTTCAGTATTTTAGGTGAATTAGTAATGGATAAAAGTTGTGACATCAGTTTTTCTGAAATTCTACCAGTACCTCAGGCCACACATTCTGTGATTCTCAAAATAAAAACCATAAACAGCTAGTTGCGACTTTGGTTCTTAAAAAAAGGCTTTAACTTTATTACTCATTCTGAAGAATTCCAAGACAGCCCACATTTGTTTGCTTGGGACCAATTGCACCTGAGTAAAAGGGATAGTAACCTACTAGGTAAAAAAACAGAAAAGTTTATAGCCAATCATTTAAACTAGGTATGGGGGCCGGGGTCTTAAAACAGAATGTCAACATATGCCTATATGTCAGGATACTGGCTGTAATATCCTGAGTAATAATTCCAGAAGTCTCAACATCAGTAAAAAATTTGAATTGGAAGCCTTGCTAATACAGAATAATGTTCAGACTGCTGCAATTACTGAAACAGGGTGGGATACTGATTGTGAGTGGATGATGGATATACAGAGATTCAAATTATACATGCGTGATAGGGACGGGAAACGAGATGGTGGAGTATGTTTGTACATACACAATACAATCACATCATACTTAATAGAGCCACCCCTGGAGACAGATGAAAAACTTGAAACAGTCTGGGTCAAGCAAGTGTTTCCAGACTGTAAATCAGTACTAGCTGGAAATTGCTATAGACCACCAGTACCCACAAATGAATATAACACAGCACTAAATAATTAAGTCTCAGAAATGGCTACCCTTGCAGACATAATTGTTTTGGGAGACCTCAATTACCCTGGAATAGACTGGGAGACCTTCTTGGGTGGGGATCCCACTGAGAGACATTTTATTGAACAGTATATAAATAGTGGACTTGACCAAGTTGTATCTGACCCCACTAGGAATACCAACATCCTAGATTTAATACTAATGAATATGGAGAATGAAATTCTTAATGTTAATAATTTAGCAGCACTAGGCAATAGTGACCATCGGGTAGTTACCTGCTACTTGGTCAAGGGGAGACCTAAGCATGTTTGTAGCACAGTCATTACAAACCATTGTATGGCTGACTTTGATGGTATACTGGAGAGCCTCTCTAAAATAGACTCAGAATTGACCTTCAGACACATGACAGCTGACAATGCATGGGAAAGGTTTAAGGACAAAATTAATGAAATTGAAAACATGTATGTACCAACAAGGAAAAATTATAACAACAAAGGTAGGGTTCCAGTTTTGCTAAATCAAAAAGTCACTAAACAAATAAGACTTAAGCAAAAGGCTTATAAATGGTACAAAAAAGAGCAAACTCAAGAAAATCAAATTAAGTACCTTAAAACACAAAAAGATCTAAAATACATGATTAGGCAGGCAAAAACAAATCTTGAATTTAAAACAGCACATACAAAAGATAGAAAATAACTGTATTCATATACAAATTCCAATTGTCGGAACAAAGCGAGAAATATAGGACCAATACTGGATAATAACAAGGTGATTGAAGATGAGAAATTTTACGATTATTTTTGCTCATTTTTTCCATCACCATCCCAAGCATCTCTATCCACTTTACCAAACAAACTGACTGAACCACCCTTTACAATAGAAGAAGTATATACAGTACTAACTCAATTACATGTTAATTCTAGTCCTGGGCCAGATAACATTAGTGCCATGTTTTTGAAAAAATCAGCCACAGCATCGGCTCACCATCTCTCAATTATTTTTAGTTACTTTCTAAGGGATGGTTTTGTACCAGATGACTGGAAAAATGCCACAGTTATACAAATATACAAAAAGGGAAACGGGAAAAATAGAAAAGTATAGGCCAATAAGTCTGACCTCCCACTGCTGTAACTCATGGAATGACTTAACAAAAATAGACTTGAATTATATGTGGATATTTCCGATATAAAAGATAAAAACCAACACGGGTTCAAAAAGGGAAGGTCTTGTACAGCTAACCTACTAGTGTTTTACAACAACATTAGTAAACGTCTACTGGATATTGGTCACCCATCTGATGTAATTCTACTTGATTTTTCTAAAGCCTTTGATAAAATACGTCATGGTAAACTGATAGACAAATTAATACAACTACAGGTTAATAATTATATAATTAGATGGATCCATAATTGGCAGTTAAATAGAATCCAGCAAGTATGTATTAATGATACAATTTCCAGAGAGGGCTTAGTGGGCAGAGATGTTCCCCAGGGGTCAGTACTCGGGCCTATACTATTCAACTTATACATCCAAGATATGGACAAGGATATGAATAACAGTATTGTCAAGTTTGCAGATGATACTAAATTAGGTGGTGAGGTAAACACCATCAACAAGCACCTATCTCTAGTTGCTGACCTAGCCAGCATTGGGTTGTGGGCAGAGCAAAACGATATGATTCTCAACATCGATAAATGAGTATCACTCCACCTAGGTAGAAATAATCCTTATTATTCATACATTTTAGGTCAGACAATATTAAAATCAGCACACAAAGTACAGGGTTTGGATATAACAGTAAATAACTCCCTCTCTTCCTCTGATCACTGTGGGACAGTTGCTAGAACAGCTCGGTGAATGGTAACTAAAATTAAACGCTCATTTGTGAGCAAGACAGAACAACGTATTTTAGCCATCTATACAACATATGTCCGGCCCATACTAGACTACGGATCCCAGTTTTGGTCCCCCTACATGCTTAAAGACATTAAAATAGTAGAAGGAGTACAGAAGCCTATAACAAAAAACATTCCTAGACTTAAAAGGCTTAATTATCAAACCAGACTACTGGAAACCAGTCTACATTCCCTCGAAGCCAGAAGACAAAGGGAAGACTTATTATTATTGTATAAATTAATACAAAATCAGGATCTCTTGTTGGACTGTGATCTACAATTTAATAATACGAGAGGCAATCTTAGATCTCATAATAAAAAAATAACTATAAATTCATCACAAACAGTAAAGAGGGATCATTTCTTTGCACGTCAAGCTCCAATGATATGGAATAGACTGTCTAAGATAGCAGTAAATTGTACAAGTTTATGCTCTTTTAAAAATAGCCTAGACAGATTCTATTATAATCACCAATTGCTGGTCTAATTTGCTCACACATGTGGGGGACATTCCCGATGGGCCAAGAGCCCCCTTATGTCCTTTAGTACCTAGTAACCCTAGCAGTAGTAGTCCTGTGGATGCTCTAGGGCCACCACGCATGTACACGTGCATGCATGCACTCATTCCCGATCGACTCCACAAGGGCTCTTCTCATGTAGATGTTGACGGGAGAAATGACTGCCTTTCAGATTAGGCAGTGTGACTGAAGGGCTGACCTAGGAGATCCTTTTGCGATCTCCATTTGTTTTATCCACGTTATGGATTCTTCCCCCCTTCTTTTTCTTAGACAGTACAGCTTGATGGTTAAGGACTCTGTGCTGCAAAACAGCAGACCTGAAAATGTGTCTCCCCCCCCAACGCTTATATAGTGTGATCCTGAGCAAATCGCACAGCTTTCCATACAAATTACTAATGGATTTTTGCTGCAGACAATGTTTCACATATGTTGGTGTATTTGCCTCAATGAGGTTGCTGTTTACTGCAGAACCTATTAGTAGATAACTGCTACCTTTGGCATTTGGTTGCTTATGTTACTGTGTCCACCCACGCAGGGCTGCTTACTCTGTGAACCTATACGAATTGTCCTTGACCATTCCATATCCCTAATATAATTTCTCCTTCTCTCATCTTTCAGATGGTTAAGGTGAAGAAATGCACCTCGTGCAGTGCCACCCTGCTCCCCCACAATGCAGGGCCCCAATGCCCTGCCTGCCTACATGAGGAGGAAGACTTGTTCAGAGAACAATTCTCTGCAATGGACCCAATTACCCTTGACATGAGCAGTTCAGGTTGGTTGAATCCTGGAGCTTTACTGATCCAAACACATCAGGCTACGGTGGAAATGATGGAAAGTCAGTAGTACTTTATGCTGAAAGTGATGGCAAAACTAGAGGCTTTGATGAAGGCAAGACCCTCTTCACCATGTGGCCCAATTTCTCCACCAGACTCATACCCCCCTCAGCTTGATGACACCCAAGGAGGAGCCAGTAATTCCCCCGACAATACACCTGATCCATCTCCAGGGGACGAAGAAGGGACCAATGGCTTTCCTGAAGATGAGGAGAACGCCATCTTAGAGGAGGAAGAGATGGAGGTCATACAGGTTGCCTCCTCCCTGACCTCAAAATTGTGCTCTTTGGATTTGGTCCCAGGCCTCATGAAGGCCATAAAATCCATGATGGGGTTCCAGCGTTATCCGTCAAAACTGTAATTTAATCTCGACCCAATGATTCAGCAAAAACAGACAATTAAAGAATCCTTCCCTAGCTGACCAGCCATCAATGATCTATTCACCAAGGAGTGGGAGTCCACAGAGTCTACTTGTTTTTCCAAAAAGAGGAACTTGGACAAGATGTACCTAGTTCAGGAGGATAAAGTTGAGCTTTGGTGCACCACCCCAACCATCGATCCACAGATAGTGGTGTTAAGCAAAAAGACAGTACTACCCTGTGGCACTATCTCCCTTAAAGGCCCCACAGATAAAAAGATGGAAGACATGCTTAAAAACTATTTGAGATCATGGGTATGGCAGCCAGAGCTGCCATGACAGCAGTGTACTCTGCCAGGGCCCAAATACGCTAGCTGGAAGAACTGCTAGAGAAAGCAGACCCAAAATCAGGGACTTTGAACAGTAGAGTGTACCCTGGATGCTGCCAAATACCTGGGGGACATGGCTGTACCCACTCTGAAGCTCAAGTCCACAGTATCTGTCCTAACAGAGTTAGGAGGGCACTGTGGCTGAAGCTCTGGGAAGCTGACTCTGAGTCTAAGGTGTTGCTCCAGAATCTGCCATTTAAGGGAACTCATGTCTTCGGAAAGGGTCTCCAGGACTACCTCAATTAGAAAGAAGAGGGAAAGGGCCTGGCAAAATATAAGAACAGATCTACTTATCTCCCTTCCAGCAGATGCAGGTTTCGGGGGAACAGTAGATTCCAACCAGCCTTGTAAGGTCAGTGATTAGGGTCTTTTCATTGGTGTCCCTGAGCAGATTTCTGGCAGGGGTGTGACAGATGGAAGATGACTCGGTGTCAGCTGCTTAATGAGCACAGCCTTGATGCATACACATACCATCCTTTGTTATGTTTGCTTGGCATGTGCAAAGCAAACATCTTGTGGCTACTTGGGAGAGTAGAGGCTACAGAGGTGTGTCAGTATTTTCTCCATAATTTGGGCAGTGCAGGTGGCACAGTGGTGAAGCAAAGTAGACGGCATAGGGAGCAGGGACTACAGTGGTGTGAATGAAGCTGAGTGTATTTTTGCCTATTCCAGCTTGCTGCAACAGGTGTAGGTGGAGGACTAAGGGCCAATTCCTGGTTCCCAGCACCCACTCCACATGCCAAGGGCTGAGAAAAGACAGAGCACACCATACACACAGGATGTGCACCATCAGGGTACCCTGCAGTATCCACAACAGGGGAAGGTATACACCCAATCCAGCCAATCCACCCTTATACATGTGTAGGCCAAACATGTGTGGAGCAGGGAGCATGGGTTGATAGCCTCTCAGTCCACACAAAAAAACTCCATGGTATGTAAGGTGGGCAGAAGGGGTGGTCACTACAACAGCCAAGGGACAGCACTTGTGGCTACACATCCCTCTCTGCCCAGCCATCTATAAAACAAACTCCATGTTGGTAGAGTGGGCAAAGAGGGCTGCTACTATGCCCTCTCTCTCTCTCTCTCTCTCTCTCTCTCTCTCTCTCTCTCTCTCTCATTCTCTCATTCTCTCATCCTTGGAATATCCTTGGTGAGCTGAGAGCATCACTGGCACCAGCTGAAACATTTATGAAATTAAATTGTTGTGCCTGTAGGGAGTCCCGCAGGATTGCTGTATCCCACCATACCCTACACCCCATGGAGGCAGGGATTCACTTGTGGACTGGTACTGGTATCTGATTGGATGAGCTTCAGCCAATGCTGCTGCCCCTGTGCCAATGCATGGCACCCCAAAGTGCCTCACATGGGCTGGGGTTCTGGATGCCGGTGGACATAACATCACCTGCATCTGCAGGGCAACACACCCCAGATATGTGCAAGTTACTTGTATCTGGAGTACCTTTGAGGACCGGGCCCTAAGCACTATTAGTCCGGATGCATAGCATACTTTGATATGGGTAACATTATACATAGTCCCATCAATGACTGGACTGGAATGTGTGAAGAAATAATAGCATGATTGGGATATGGAACCAGCAGACTGATAGCTCAACTAATTTTAACTGCACTGAAATACAGAAATGTCTGATAGACGCTACCTATAGAATGATGCAAATGTCCTACTGGTCATTCACTCCCCCCTCCCTCCATGTTTTCCTCCCCTGATATCCTTACTAACTGCATAAACCTGTATCACCCTTTCTTTAATCTTTCCACTGATTTAAGGAGGACCACCCATTCTTGCAACCTGTTCCACTTGTCCACTGCAATCTCTGATCTCTGTAAAGAAATGCTTTTTTGAGATCCTTTTCTAATCTCCCTCCACCCCCTGCTTTCACTTCCTTCTTGTGCCTGCTCTTGGAAAAGTCACCCTTTTTATCTTGTGAAGAAACTAAACATTTCAATAATGTTCTCCCCTCTCTCTCTCTCTCTCTCTCTCCTTGTTTCCACTGTAGACATGTTGAGGTCCTCCTGTCCTCTCCCTGTAGGACTTCATTTGCTGCCCCACTCTTATTTTTTCTTATTATTATTTATTCTGCACTATCTTAACTCTATCCCTGTCCATTTTCAAGTGTAGATCCGGAACTGCATGTAGGATTCCAAGTCTGGACACACCACGGATCTGTCCAGGAAAAGGATTACCACCTTCCTTTTGCTGCAATGCCTCAGTCTTTGCACCCCCAGCAACCTATTTGCCTTCTACACTGCTCTATTGCACTGTGCTGATTGTCTTAAATTGTTATTTAAACACCCCCAGGTCCATCTCCTTTATCTTCTATAGTGTTTTTCTAAAACTTCTTCTCCCACCAGTATTTCATTTTTGGGTTCTTGGCCCCCAATCATTTTTGGGCTCTTGATCCCTGTGTGCATAACTATTTTAACTTTTTTGCATTGAATTTTAGCTGCCAGACCCTTGATCATCTAAGTCTCTTCAGATCTTCCCCAGTATCCTGACCCCCTCATAGTTTACTGTACCACACATTTTGTGTGTCATCTACAAATAGGCGCATCTTCCTGAGGCTTGTGGTACAGTATGTGTATAGTTTAGAGAGATGCATGAAAAACATTCTAGATCTCTTCTGCAAAGTCACAAATCAAGAGGTTAATAAAATTCTGGGCCTAAGACTGATTGCTTGGGTACCTCACCATTGACTTACCTTTCTCCAATCCTTACCATTTAAAACTGCCCCCCAGTGTTCTCCCATCCAGTCAGTTCTGCACCTGTCCTGCAGGCTTGTCCCCCACCTTAGGTCTTCCAATTTCTTAACTCTTCCATGTAGCACAAAGCAGAAAAGCCTTGCTAAATAAACACATTGGCCAGAAGTGAAGAGAGATTGGACAGGCCCTGCTTCAGGAGTGAGGGCGACCAATCAGGAGGCCTCACTGCAAATGAGAGGAGAGAGGGTGAGAAAGAAATCAGTGAGGCAAGCCTAACTACAAGAGAGACTAGATAGCCAGGTACTGCAACAGAAGAGGGACATACACATTGGACAGTCAGGCCCTGTTACATGTGAAAGAGTGAGAAGCAGGTAGGGCAGGCAAAGCCTGATACCAGGGGAGGAGGGAAAGACCAGATAAGCAGGCCTGTATGAGAGAAAAAGATAGAGAGAGAGAGAGAGAAAGAGAGACTGGACAGCCAGGACTGACTACTTGAAAGAGAGCAAGAGAAAGATAGGGGATGACTGCCAGATCCTGATACCGGGGGAAGGAATCAGAGGGAGAGACCAGATAAGCAGCAGGCCCTGCTACATGGGAGAGTGACTGTGAATGATTGAATTACTTGCTATAGGAAACAGAGAAAAACCTGGCAGGTGCCAGAGAGACAGGAAAGGCAGGTCTCAATATAACAGTGAGACCTACCAAACAGGCAGTTCTACTGCAAGAAGGAAAAAGACAGAGACCAAACAAGCAGACACACTACAGGAAAGCAAGAGAGACCACAGAGGTGGTAGCAGCTACAAGACTGAGAGAATTGACAGGTAAATAGGCGCCACTACAGAATAGATACAGTGAGACTGAGACTGGACGGGCAGGTCTCTGTACCGGGAAGGGGGATTAGGAAGAGAAAAAGACTGAACAGTTTGACCTGTAGTGGGAAAAAGAGTCCAGACATACAGGCTTTCAAAGAGAGAGACTGAACAGGTAGGTAGGCTGGGGGGGGGGGGACTGTACAGACAGGCCTGCAACAGGAGAAAAAGACCCGATATGCAGGCTTTCTGTAAGAGACTGACTGACAGGCAGGACTGCCACATGAGCTCAAGTGCAACTAGACAGACAGGCTCCACTACAGGAGAAAGAGAGAGAGAGAGAGAGAGAGGAGAGAGAGAGAGAGAGAGAAAGAGAGAGAGAAGAGAGAGAGAGAGAGAGAGAGAGAGAGAGAGACAGACAGACAGACACTGGATATTCAGGGTCATCATAGGCAAGAAAGGCTTGACAAATGAAGCCCACAGCATGAGAGGAGGGAGAGAGATCAGGAAGGTCCCACTATAGAAGATATAGAGGATATACTCCCTGGTAGTCTAATGAATTCCCCTTCCTTACCTTGTTGGAAATATCAAAACTAAGTCAAAAACTCTCTGCTAGTTTAGTGGTCCCTTTCCCCCCAGTCCCTGAGAAATAGTTGTGCAATCCCTTGGTAGTCCACTGTCACCCCCAGCCCCCCCAGTTCGATCCCTAGTTCATTCTCATCTGTACACAGAACTGTTCCATGTGTAAAATATGCCCCATTATGACTGAAGTTCATATTAGATGCCTCAAAAGTCAAAGCCTGGTCTGTACAAAGAAACAAAATGATTACTCAGTGGAAGAACCCCCACAGGAGACTAGTAAAAAGGGGTGAGTGGATCCATTAAGCTTGTGGGTAGGTACAGGAACAGTAACAAAATGGGGTGGGGGCTCATAACATTTGCTAGATAGATTCTACTTCCATCATAAAGACACAAAGAAAACTCCTTCTGTAACATGCGTGGGTGCCCCGTTACAGCCAACCCACCCAACACAGGTTTGTAGAAGGTCTTACCTGAGCACTAGGGAGACAGAGGCAGGAGTCTCAGAGAGATGTTTTCCACAGCACCTGTAAATAAAAGAATAGAAAAGGGGTCACAAAGGATCTGTAGTTCTTACAGGGGACGACAGGATGGAAAGAACAGGATATGCCCAAAGCTATACATATCTGATGGGGTAGCAGTCCGCGTTCTGTCAGACCTGCAAAATAAAATAAAAAATAGGTTTAGGAAGAGGGGAAAATGCTATTAAAAAAAAAAGTACCCCGTTCTCTTCCCCAGCACAAATCACTAAACAGTCACTAAATCCAAGCCTTCCATTCCCCCACCTTGTCAGTAACCCAATTCTCCCAGCACCCACAATTCAAGTCCCACGATGGACAATCAACACAACCCACCCACCTCTACAGTCAGCCACCAAACTAAGCACTTGTTTGCGCTTCAAAAATTTAATGTCCCCAACACCCCCCCCCACCTTGCTGGCAGCACCCTCCAACCGTCCTCCCCCCAGCACCCAACTCATATATTAATTTTAAGGTGACTGGCACAAATCCACCCACCTCCACAGCCAGCTGACAATCTAAGCAAGTGCTTGTTTTGTTTTCCGTCATGTCCCCCCCCAGCCACTGCTGGCAGCACCCACCAACCCTCCTCCTCTAAAGCACCCAGTTCATATATTAAGGAAACCAGTACAAACCTACACTCCTCCATGGCTGGCCAACTGCAGAATGAAGCATTCCCATCCACCCCTGCTCGCTCTTCAGTCTCTCTACTGAAACAATCAGTTGATCACATAATTTCAGTACAGAGAGTGGGCAAGTGCAGAACGCTTCATTCAGCAGGCGTCTGCCCGTGGAGGAAAGGCGGGTTTGTGCCAGTCACCTTAAGGAATTAATATTTGAACTGGATGTTATGGGGAGGGTGGTACTGGGTTACTGACAGAGAATGTGTGGATGGGAGGATGGGATTTAGTGATTAGGGCTGCGGAAGAGGGTGGGGAGCTGTTAATTTTCTTTCCCTAATTACATCCCCCCATCCCCGAATAATTGGTGCCCAAATAGTACATTCAAAATAGTGTATTTCCACACCCCTAGTTGCCAGTATTTTACTATGGTATCCCAGGTGGGCTAGTGAAGGCTCTTGGAGGGGCTAGCAAGCCTGTGGGTGAATAAAGTAGTAGTAGTAATACAATTTATTTATACAGTATAGCACCACTAGGACAATTTACGCCCTATTTACAAGGCGTATCTGTGCAATGAAACATATAGAATTCAAATTTCCACACTTGACAATAACTAACATATTGCAATATAGTTAAATACACAGTTATAGAAAATCAAGAATGAATAGACACAACATTTAACATGTTATTTTAGGTTATTACAACACTAGTCCACAAAGACTACACTAAACAAATACCAACTACATATAACACTTGAGTGTTATTACAGTGATTAATTACACACACATCTAAAGCTAAAATGCTGGCTGGTCTATGTTTTAAAACTGTACTCTGTAAGGTCCAAGTTTCTCAGGTCTGGAGGTAGTGCATTCCAGGTACTTGCTACACTAAATTCAAAGGTCATTTTACCAAAGTTGATAATAATCCTAGGCTGTATCAGGTCCCTAGCCCCATTTTTCCTTAGGTTTAAACTGTGTCTAGATTTTTGTAATTTCTCTATCGAGTATTGAGGTGACTTGTTTCTAAACATACTCCAAACTAAGTTAGTTCAAATATTCCTACATTTTAAATCAAGTGATTGCCAGCCCAGCTTATTGTACATTGTATGAAGGATGAACCGGGAAACTACAGACCAGTGAGCCTCACATCCATCGTGGGTAAGCTAATGGAGACTATCCTGAAGGAGAGGCTGGTGGCCCTCCTAGAGGCCAAAGGACTACAGGACAGCAGACAGCATGGCTTCACATGTGGCAGATCCTGCCAAACCAACCTGGTTGAGTTCTATGACTGGGTAACTAGGCAACTGGACACGGGCCATGCAGTGGATGTCCTGTATCTGGACTTCAGTAAAGCATTCGACTCGGTGCCACATGGAAGGCTGGGAAGGAAGTTAGTAGGCACAGCGGTGGGTGCAAAGCTGGTGAGCTGGGTGGGAGCGGGCTTCAGGGAAGGCAACAGAGGGTGGTGGGTGGGTGGGGAGCTCTCACCCAAGGGCAGTGATGAGCAGTGTTCCACAGGGGCTCGGTGTTGGGACCAGTGTTGTTTGGGATATTCATTGCAGACATATCATGGGACATCAAGAGCAAGATCAGTCTGTTTGCTGATGATACCAAGGTAGAGCGGTGGTGAATGACCTGGGGATGGCAGGGGTTGCAGAATGATCTGGCAAAGCTTGAAACCTGGTCAGACACCTGGCAACTGGGGTTTAATGCCAAAAAGTGCAAGGTGCTGCATTTTGGGATGAAGAACCCAAGGAGGAGTTACCAGCTCGGGGGAGTGCAGCTAGACCAGACAGAGGAGGAGAAGGATCTGGGTGTGCTCATTACAGGGTCAATGAACAACTCGGCACAATGTAGGAAGGCAGCTGCAAAGGCCAACAAATGCTGGGTTGTATTGCAAGGGTATATCCCGAGGAGGGAGGGAGGTGATTCTGCCACTGTATAGGTCATTAGTTAGACCACCTGGGTACTGAGTGCAGTACTGGCACCCGTATCTGAAGAGAGACATTAAGTTACTGGAGGGTACAGCGCGGGGTGACAAAGATGATCAAGGAGCTGGGGACTTATCATACGAGAGGAGGTTGAAGGAGTTGAACGTGTACTCACTGGAGGAGAGGAGGGACAGGGTGATATGATTGAAACCTTTAAAAACATGAAAGGAATAAACAAGACAGGTACAGAGGGGCTGTTCAAAGTAAGGGAAGGGAGGGCCACCAGGGGCCATGATATGAGACTGGAGGGAGGACGGTTCAGGAGGGAGATGAGGAGACACTTTTTTACAGAGACGGTGGTGGCTGGGTAGAATGCGTTACCTGCAGAAGTGGTATGCAGTAGATAAGTGGACTGCTTCAAAATGGGATGGGACAGGACAAGGGAGAGGGTTAATGAAGGGGAAGGGTGGAAGGGAGGGGCAGCTGCAGAATAAGGGATGCTAGCTGCACATTCGAGCAGACTTGATAGACCTCTAGGCCTTTATCTGCTGGCAAATTTCGTATGTTCGTATGTTCTTACAATGGTGTGTGCTATAGTTACACCTCAAAAGGAATCTTGCAAATCTGTTATAAAGATGATCAAGTTTTTTTCCAGCTGCTGTTTACTTGCGTGTATATAAATATGATTCCCATAATCAATTATCAACAAAATTAATTGATTTGCTATTATTAGATGCACAGTTAATAGGAGGACCAGGGACCGGGTTACCTGAAAGATCTCCTTTGTGCCTAGTCTCCCCTCCACCCTCTCCGATCAACTGATGAGGGATTCCTGGAGATTCCCAGGGTCCGTTTAAAGACATCTGGGGCAAGGGCAATTAGTTATGCAGCCCTGACCCTGTGGAATTCTCTACCTCATCGGGTACGAGACTGCCTAACTGTTCAGAGTTTTAAGACTGCATTAAAAACATATATTTTTGATCTGGCCTTCCCTAATTATTGAAGCTGCTACAGTATTTTATTGGTTTTACTTTAATGGGATAATTATTTAATTGTGTTTCTATTGTACAGGCACCTTGGTTTGGAAAGGCACCTTTTTTATAATAAAGATGAATTGAATTGAATTGAAAGATTTTTTTGTGCTTGTTTTAAACCTTCTTGCCGCCCCGTTCATCCATTTTCCTTTTTGATAAGATCTGAAATATGACAGTCAAAGCTTAAATGCTGATCAAAATAAACCCCTAGGTATTTGTACATTGCGGTTTGAGTCAGACATTTCCCTTCACTTGTCATTATGTGTAGACACACACTTTTTGATCTGGATTGCTTTGATTCAAATAGCATTGTTTGTGATTGTGACAGCATGGGTTTACAAAAGGAAGGTCCTGTCAAACTAATCTCATAGATTTCTTTGACTGGGTAACCAGAGTGGTGGACCAAGGGGGAGCAGTTGATGTTGTCTACCTTGATTTCAGCAAAGCTTTCAACACACTGTTCCACATAGAAGATTGATTAATAAGCTGGGTAGGCTCGGGGTTGGTACAGACATTGGTCAACTGGATGGAAAACTGGTTGACAGGCAGAAAACAGAGCATGGTAGTAAATGTTATACAGTCAGAAGAGATGCAAGTCACAAGTGGGGTACCTCATGGATCAGTCCTGGGGCCATCCCTCTTCAATATCTTCATCAGTGACATTGCAGATGGACTGGAGGGTAAGGTTTGTCTGTTTGCAGATGACACCAAGATCTGCAACAGAGTAGATGATCCAGATGGTGTGGTCAGAATGAGAAGAGTTCTGGATAAACTAGCGAAATGGTTGGAGGAGTGGCAACTGGGGTTTAATGCAAAGAAGTGCAAGATCATACACATAGGGAAGAGAAACCTTGAAGCCACCTATAGGCTAGGAGGGGAGTTGCTGGCAGTCACGAGGGAAGAAAGAGACTTGGGCGTCATCATCACCGATGACCTGAAATCATCCACGCAGACCTCTAAAGCAGTAGGTAAGGCTAGAAGGATGTTGGGGTGTATTAGTAGGGGTATCACAAGTCTGAAGAGGGAGGTAATAATCCCTCTTTACAAGACACTGGTTAGGCCCCATCTGGAGTACTGCATGATGTACCGGAGGCCACACCTTCACAAGGACATTAACCAAATTGAGGCAGTCCAGAGAAGGGAACCAAAATGGTGCAGGGACTGCATCAGAAAACATATGAGGACAGATTAACTGAACTCAATATGTATACCCTAGAGCAAAGGAGGGAGAGAGGAGATATGATTGAAATATTCAAACACCTTAAGGGCATTAACAAGGTGAAATAGTCTAACATGTTTCAATATAAGCAAAATAGCAGGACAAAAGGACACAGCATGAGATTCAAGGGAAGCCGATTAAGGGGTAATGTGAAGAAGTTCTTTTTCACAGAAAGGGTGGTGGATGCATGGAACGGCCTACCTCAGGAAGTGGTGGATATGAATACAGTGCATGGCTTCAAACATGAATGGGATAGGCATAAGGGGGCAATACAGATGAATATGAATAGATAGGCCATTGACAGAGTAAAGGCCTATGGCACATTCATAAGGTAGAAAAAGAAATGGGCAGACTGGATGGGCCTTGCGGTCCTTATCTGCCATCAACTTCTATGTTTCTATGTTTTTTTTACTATTGATGATCAGACCCAGGGATGTAAAACATTACTGCACTGCCAAGAAATCCTGCTGCAGTTTAATTTCTACTTTGTCGTGGCTGCCCCCCTCAGCCAACAACACAGTGTTGTCTGTATAGAGGCAGTTACTGGAGTAAATAAATGGAAGGCACTGGTGGTCTTATGGGCTAGGCAATATCCCTGGGGGGGCACTGTGTAAATTTAACCCTGATGATTTAGTGGGGTAACTCCTGGATGATTGAGGCTAGCTGTTTTGTTCTTTACCCTTCCCTGGGGGCTAGTGGTGGGCTCGCAGAGTCCTAGTTATGTGTGGGTGCTTTGTTAGAGTAGTGGCAGGAGGATATGTGGTGATTGTGGAGCACTATGGACTATGGAGACCAAACACAAGGGAACACTGGTACATGTGGCACAATGTATTAAAATGAAATATTTCCCCTGCATCCTGGAGAATGAGTCCAAATTTAAAGCACATCCTGCATGAAGGTATTTGCACTTTTGTGGTTCTGTGTGAACAGCATAATATTGATGGTACCACATCTAACAGTGTCAGAAATATTTTATTTGTTTATATAACTTGTGGTCTGTTACACAGTGCTAATTTTTTCATTGATTAAATAACTTGTGGCACCAGTAATGTTATGCTATTCACACAAGACCAAGATTAGTGCAGTGGAAAAGTTATGTACCTGAAGTACGGCTTTGCATAAAAATGAAAAAGCATCCCGTCCAATCAATCAATCAAAATCTTTATTTATTCAGGTGAACATCATTGAGCATAGCTCATTTACAAGATGGACCTGAGTGGTCATAACAATATAAGGTTACAAATTTACAGGTCCTCCACAATCACTGGATATGCTGGGCTGCAGTTGTAGCCTGCCATAGCACAATCACGGTAAGTGTTTAGTGCCAGCACAACTACCAGCCCATACAGAGACCAGGCTATGGTCTACTCCACATGGGTGGGAGAAAAAGAGAGCGAGAGAGAAAAGAAACCAGCAGGAAGTGGAGGAGGCAATAGTGAATGCACCTTTCCTCACCTTCTTAAAATGCCGAAGTATTCTATGCTGGGGGTTGGGTGGGGGGCTACCAGGGAGCAGCAATGAGGAGCTGCCATTAATCGAAGCCACTTTCTTGGCAACAATAACTCTTGGGGGCAGGGTGTTTTGAGTGACAGGAGGCAGCAGCGCAGGTGGATGACGCACAGTGTGAGCCACACTGCGGCCTGTAGCAATGCGAAATAGGCTAAATATTAGTTTCACTGCAAAAGCCAGCAGACACAGGCAAGGGCTGAGCGCACCTTGAGGAGAGAAAGACTGCTGCATCACGGTTGCAGGCAGGCCCCAAGAAGCTGTAACTGAAATGGGGTGAGGAGGAAGAGAAAAGAAGAGGATAAGGGTTTGGAAAGCCCACAGACAGCCACACGAAATCCTGAAGCAAAAGTCAAGGGGGCATAAACAAGCACATAATCAAAAAAAGTGTAAAGTAGCTAACCTGGAGGGGGGAAAAGCTAGCAGTCCTAGGAGGAAAATGCCAGACAGGCCAAGTTTAAAACCTTCTGGCTGGCACTGATGTCATTTGGACATCATGACGTTGGCAGCAGGAGGTGGGATCAGC
Source organism: Neoceratodus forsteri (assembly GCA_016271365.2). NCBI lineage: Eukaryota > Metazoa > Chordata > Ceratodontiformes > Ceratodontidae > Neoceratodus > Neoceratodus forsteri. The sequence goes on from CM028129.1 coordinate 36,744,248, forward strand.
CAGATATTTAATTTATTTAAAGCAGCAGTGCAACAAAATTAAGCAAAATCCTACCTTTGCGTCACTATAAAAGATTTTAGGCAGTTTTATTTCATATCATTTTCTAACTGCACTGAAATTTGATGAATGTTTTAATTGAGGTTTTTTTTCTGCAGGGGAAAAAAATGTCCAGAAATATACCTCTCAACCTCCTGCCTTGCAAATCAGGGATAACTTTCAGCCCAATTTTACAGTGTGTGTGTATAGGAACACTTGTTTTAGAAAATGGTAATGGGAAGAGATCTTAAAAGTAACCCCAAGATGATATTTCTCATTTTCTCTAAAAGTACATTTTGCTTGGTCTGCTTGAAATACTCGCAGCATACAGCCAGGAGAAGGAATGTCGGCAGGCTGGGGGTAAACTCATTCATGAACTAATTCAAAATTTGGTGTCACACAGTAATACAAGCATTTGTCAATGCCGAACGTTCGCTTGCAGGTATTTGCAGTGGTGTTTGGCATGTATGGTGCTTTACCCTAATGCCCTGTGCGATTGCTGGTATTTGCACAATAAATTTTCAGCATGACCTTTTTGTTACCCCCATTGTGCGCTACATAGGCGGAAACACATTTTGGGCAGGATGTGAAAAATGACAGCTGTACTGCTCATGAGGAGGTGTGGTAAAATGCCAATGCTGAAAATATGGAGTGGAAATATTGAAAATTCGCAAACCTACGAGTGTGCGTGAGAACTGTGCAATGCATGCTCATAAAACAGTCATTTTTAGGAATTTTTTCACCAAATTTTCAACATTGCCATTTTAAAACCTCTGCTAATGAATAGTGTCACTGTGATTTTCTTATTGTGTCCTATACATTGATTTCGCACACCGACTGCGCCATTGAGCACTACATAGGTGGAAACACGTTTTGGGCAGGATGTGAAAAATGACAGCTGTACTGCTCATAAGGAGGTGTGGTAAAATGGCAATGTTGAAAATCTGGAGGGAAAATATTGAAAATTCGCAAATTTACGAGTGTGCGTAGGAACTGCACAACACACGCTCAGAAAACAGTTATTTACAGGAATTTTTTCACCAAATTTTCAACATAGCCATTTAGATCTCTGCTCATAAACAGTGACACTGTGATTTTCTTAATGTGTTCCATACACTGGGTTACTTTACCGACTGTGCCATTAATAAGCTACATGGGCGGAAACACGTTTTGGGCAAGATGTGAAAAATGACAGCTGCACTGCTCATAAGGAGGTGTGGTAAAATGGCAATGTTGAAATGTGGAGTGAAAATATTGAAATTCGCAAATTCACAGTGTGCATAGGAACTGCCTAACTGCGCTCGTAAAACAGTTATTTTAGAATTTTCACCAAATTTTCAACACAGCCTTTTAAGACCTCTGCTAATGAACAGTTTCACCATGATTTTCTTAATCGTTCCATACATTGATTTTGCACACCAAATGCGCCATTGTGTGCTACATGGGCGGAAACATGTTTTGGGCAGGATGTGAAAAATGACAGCTATACTACTCATAAGGAGGTGTGGTAAAATGGCAATGTTGAAAATCTGTAGTGAAAATATTGAAAATTCGCGAACTTACGAGCCTGCGTAGGAACTGCGCAATGCACGCTCATAAAACAGTCATTTTTTGGAAGTTTTGCACTAAATTTTCAACATGGGGTTTTTGGGACCCCTTCTCATGAATGATGTCACTGTCATGGCATTATTCAGGCTCGAAGAGTGATTTGGGCATGACTGCAAAATCACTCTTGGTGATCCATGACAGTGACATCATGAAGAAGGGTCTAACTCATGTGAGGTAGATTAAATTCAAAAATACCTGAATATACAATAAAGTTGAAACCCCTATCTAGCCCATTATACAGCTTACGGCATTTCCTCAGTTGGCGGTCGGCTTTGAAGAGTGCAGACATGTCTCGGTCCATCAAGATCGTCGCACCAACTCCGGAGGTAAGTATGGGGTGAGGGGGTGGGGAGGCAGGGTGCGCAGTGGGTGGTGCGGGTTGTGGGGGGCTGGGAGAAGCACCGTGGTGGGTTTTAATTTACAGGTTTTTAAAGGAAAAAGATGGCATGGGGCCGTTGCCACGCTGGGAGCTCAGCGTGGCAGAAGGATGTCTGGGGGCCACCAGCCGACGGGGATTGGGCACCCTGTCGGCAAACAACGCAGGATCGCTTTGCCAGGCTGGGGTTGGCCCCAGCGTGGCAGCAAAGATCTGAGTGGGGCCACGTGACGTGAGGGGTGGCATGATGCGGGGGCGACGATCGCGGTGTTTGTGGCTGACAGCGTGGTTTTCAGCGAAGACCAACACTGTCATACACAGCTCCCACAACCGCTGGTGCAGGACTGCCACGCCTGCTTAATGGAGCAGTGGATTGAAAGGGAGAGGCACACCTCCAAAGTGTGCTACTCTCCCAAAACGTTCCTTGCGCATGCGCGCAAAGAAACATAAAAAGGACAGAGTGCCTACTATTCATGCCAGTGATCCATTCGGACATATTCCCCTTGAAAAACGAATGCTCTAAAACATTTTATTTTGTTTATAAAAGTTGAAGCCATATGTTTTCAAGCATGCACATTAGCGTCAACTCTAATGGGCATGCCCAGAAGCACGGCTTTTAATTTTATAAACAAAATTGATCGTTTTAGAGCATGCTCATTTTTCAAGGGGTATTCTTTTGAATGGTTCACCGGCTTGAATGGTAAAGCTCTGACCATTTATTAGTATGTGATACCGAATTTTGAATTAATTTGTGAATGAGTTTACCCAAGGCTCTGTGCCATTCCTTCTCGTGGACGTTTGCCACATGTATTTCAATTAGGCCAAGCATAATTTTTTTTTCCAACTCTCTTTCACTAGTGGTCACCGGCTGCCAAGAACTCCCTCAGGCCCTCCCCGTCCCCCCTAAGAGAGGCACCCAGACCAGCCAGGCAGCAGCCAGCCATGATCTTCTCTCCAGCATCTAGTCACCGATATTGTGCTCTTACTTTTTTTTTTGCTCATTCCTTTCTGACTCCTGAACTAAAGATAGAGACTCTCTCTTCTTGTCTCTGTGTAGTGCAGCCAGCAGTCCTGAGTCTTCCCCAAACTGACCAACTCATCCTCTCCTCTCCTCATCTCAGCAGCAGACAGCAGCAGGTCAAACTCCAAAGTGACCCCCACCCTCCACAGCCGCGAATAACATCCTGCAACAGCGCAGTCTGCCTGGTGTCGGCGTCGCGGCAGTGATTTGTGTTGTGGCTGCCAGACTGGTACTCTACGCAATTGGGGTGATCAGAGAATACACAGGGTAGTCTGGTGTGCTACAGATGGTCCACTGATCAAGTTGCAGCAGCTGAGCAGCTCGGACCAGCAGCTCCCTAGTAAGCTGCAGACGGGGTACCAGCTCGACTTGCAGTAGGGCACACAAGCACAGCAACTACCAACTACTACAGCAGCAGCAGCAGGATTCTCCTGCTCTCTTAGTGACATCCCTGTGTCGCGACTGTCTCACTTACGTGCACTCAAAGGCTCCACGGCCATTAGGAAATCTGGAAGACCGAGTTTTTAAGCACTAACAGGGGCAGCCTAAAAATACGGAACAATAGGTGTCCCATATAAATTTCGAATGGGATATGGATTTTTACCCTTAAATATGGGACATCCTCTAAAATACAGGATTGTTGGCAACCCTAGCCAGAGAGGCTAATGTTTTTAAACATTTTCTAAACAGACTTTTCTAATGGACTACCAAAATGCGCTGTATGGGAATGTATTTATGTTAAGCAGAGAATGAATCTCGAGTCTCACATTTCCAGCTAGGACTTGGGGGGTTGGGAGGGTTGGCTGTGCAAAAGTCATAAACATGCAAACATATTAGCAGCTAAAAGCCTTACTGTCTATATAGTCTGCCAGTGAGCAGTTCCCGCTATGTTTACACACCCTCCCCCATTTCCCCCAGACCTCTCTCAAATACTAGGGAGTAACCAGGCCATGGCCTGAAGGCCTAGACCTTCATTTTCATTAACAAATTACAACTAAATCTGCCTTAACTCCACTCCAGTCCCCAGCGCCACTTTCCTGCTACCGCCAGAGCATCGGCTACTCATGGGGTGGTATACACTGGTGTTGTGTAGGAAGTTATCCAGGGAGCCACGGATCAGGGGAAAGTATGAAGTTTGAATGGGAGCTGCAGATCAGGGGACAAGTGTGCCCCTCTCAAGCAGTGTTGGGCCAGGAAGTAACAACTGGGGCTGCAATAAAAATAATAAAAAAAAAACTTTGCAAGGTGAACATCTGAAAATGTAGGCACACACAACTTTTTAGTACCAGGACCAGAAAAGGTTAATCTGGACCTGCCTCCCCCACTCTCCTCTGAGGCTGGGTCAGTTGTGGTTAGTAGTTTAAGGCCTCTCATGCACAGGGGCAGCTGAACCAACTTTCCCTCACCTCCTTTTCTAACTCCTTCCCCTCCCCCGGTTCTCCCTCTCTGCCTCAACCAGGTGCTTCAGGAAATGCCACGGTGCCGCAGGCCAATCCTGTGCGCTTCCCAGACCGGCGGTTTACCAGCGAAGGTGCCAGTGTGTTCTGGGGTGGTGGGTCTCACCTCAGAATGCTGTGCTCCATTTCTCTCCTTGTCCGTTAGAGTCAGCTTTGGAAGTCTCTCTCCCCACGATCTCCTTCTCTCACTCATTCTTCTCACACAGACACCGACTGACGCTGCGTAGCAACACAAAACATTCACGGCAGGGCAGCAATGGTGCAGCTCTTATGGGGTTTCCCAGAAAGAGAGAAAGGTCAGCTGTCATCCCGTAGCCATAACTAAGCATGCTGGGGATATGTATTTTTATTTCATCAAGCACTAAGCAATATGAGGAGGATACTGTAGCCATAACAGAGCCTTCAGGAAATGAAGTTTTGTTTTGTTAACATCAATGGACATTTTTCTTTTTTTACAAGCTATATAGATGGTCCCTGACACACTGGAATGTATGCACTGTGACTTACAATCTAGAAAGGGGCTGCAACCTGCTGGAACTCCCTGCAGGTGGACAACTGGGCTGGCAGTATAGCCGAGAGGTTTGAGTAACAAGCTATAAATGAGCATGGTACATTCAAAGTATCAGGGTTTGATTCCCACAACCTCCGCTTGCATTCTGTGTGACTTTGAGCAAGTCACTTAACCTCCCCAGTGCTCCCAGGTCACTCCTGAAAACAACCTAATGTGTCTTTCCTGGTTACCAAAGAATAAAATAAATGAACTCTTCCTGCCCTGTGAGCACTCAGCCTTCCCTCCCCAGCCTTTTACATCTGGACCAATTTTCTAGGGTCTGGATTTGCCTCTCCTTTCCAGCCTCCCAATAGCAGATCATCTTTCCTGCCCCCCCGACCAGTCTTTCAGCCCCTAGCTCAACTTTCTCCCATCACATGGAACACACTTTCAGAACCTGTACCAGCCTCATCATCTTAGCCAACCACTATCCATGCCACTGGACCAGTTTTCTCTTTACAGCTGACCACCCTCCTTCCCACTGGATGACCCTTTCTGCCCACAAACCAGCCTCCCACCCCTAGCTGACGCACGTTCCAATACCTAGACCACAATTCCAGCCCCTGGACCAACCCTGATATGGCAAAAACAGCCTCCCCACCTACATTACAATAATAATAATAACATTTATTTAATTGAGCGCCTCTCAAAATCTCAAGGCGCTGCACAGCAAATACAAACTCATAAACATATTCAGATGCATGCAATATAAAATCAAACACAAACACATATTCAAATGCATTCAATATAAAATCAGAATAAGATAGGAAACGCCTTTTCCCATAAAAAAGTCTTTAGTGCCCGCTTAAAACTCCCCACCGTCCTGCACTCCTGGAGCTGACAGGGCAGAGAATTCCAGAGGGTAGGTGCAGCAAATCCAAAGGCAAGAGCACCAGATGACTTCAAATTTACCCTCAGAATCTCCAGCAACCCCTTGTCAGCTGAGTGGAGCTGTTGCAGAGGGGTGTAAGGCACCAGGAGCTCTTTCAAGTAATCAGGACCCAAACCGTGTAGGGCTTTGTAGGTCAAAAGACCCATTTTAAAGGTGATCTGCCACTATATTGGCAGCCAGTGCAGAGCGCGCAGCACAGGGGTAATGTGTGATCTTCTGGAAGCCCCAGTCAACAAACATGCTGCAGAATTCTGCACTAGCTGCAAGCAGCGGATATCAATCCCAGGAAGCCCTAGGTAAAGGGAGTTACAGTAATCAAGGCGCGATGTCACAAAAGCATGGACCAAGACCGGCAGGTCACTGGGTGGAACAAGGTGCCTAATCCTGGCAATGTTCCTAAGATGCAAAAAGGCCAGCTTGATGACTGCAGACACCTGATGTCGGAGGGTCAGACCAACATCAAGCTCCACTCCCAGGTTACGCACCCGTTCAGATGTGAGGATCTGGTCCTCCCCCAGGATTAAACCGGAGGGAAGCCCAGTCCTCAATCCCTCTACACTATGACCTGGGTCCACAACCAAAACCTCAGTCTTTCCTGGGTTCAACCTTAAACCTCTGGAATTCATCCAGTCTTGGATTTCTGCGAGGCAGTTGATCAGTACTGAGATTGTACCAATCTGGTCAGGTGCAAAAGACAGGTAGAGCTGGGTATCATCAGCATAGCAGTGAAACCTCAGCTTATACCATCTTACAATGTCTCCGAGGGGTAGCATATATACTGTGAATAACATGGGGGACAGCACCGATCCCTGGGGCACCCCGCATGGCAGAGAGAAGGCTCCAGATGAAAACAAACCCGAGACCACTCTCTGCATTCTCCCTGTGAGGAAAGATGAAAACCAACTGAGGACTGTACCCGACAGCTCACAAATGGACCTCAGGTGTTCAAGCAGAACCCCATGATCCACAGTATCAAAAGCTGATGATAGATCAAGGAGAACCAAGATAGAATGGTGTCTCCAATCTCTCGCCATCAGGAGATCATTGAGCACCTGAACCAGAGCAGTCCCAGTACTATGCCTCTTACGAAAACCAGACTGGAGAGGTTCATATAAACTATGGATAGTTAAATGGTTATCCAATTGAGCAGCCACAACTTTCTCAATAACCTTCCCCACAAAAGGGAGGTTAGAGATTGGCCTGTAGTTTGCTAGGTTCTCCTGGTCTAAAGAAACTTTTTTCAGATGGGAGATCACCACCCCCTCCTTCAGGTAGCTAGGAAACACTCCTGTATCTAAAGAGCACCGCATAATCTGAACTAAGATTGGGCCAATGATCTCGCTACAACCTAAGATCAGGGAAGTAGGGCCGGGGTCTTAACTACAGCACGTGGAACGCATCTCCTGGACAATCCTCATAGTATCTACGAAGTCCGACAGGTCAAAGGCACTCCAGGAAACTCCAGGCTCTGTGACAGGGCACTGATCAACAGTAACACCCTTAGAATGAAGTTGGAGGCTCTTTCTCCTGATGTTTTCAATCTTATTTGTAAAGAATCGAGCGATCTCCTCGCAATCAGTTTGAGTAAAAACTCGACGGATCTGCTGACAGGCTGGGTTGCACAATCTGTCAACAGTCCTGAAGAGCTGGGCCGGTTGATTCCACGCAACAGAAATTTCTCTGGACAGGAATTCTGCCTTCTTATGGGAAATTTCTGTTTGGTAGAGTTTATAATGTTCTAACAAAATAAGGTGGTCGGCATCAGTGGCCTTCTTCCTCCAACGACGCTTTAACCTACACCCCATCCTCCGCAACCCTCTCAGAGCTCCATCAAACCATGGAGCGCCGGGGTGATGCAGAAGGGGGTGAACATGGATGGCGCAATCAGATCAAGGGCTGCCGATATGGCCCTATTATAGGCCACTACCAATTGCTCAGGATAAGTGCAGAACTAGTCCAAAAACAAGAGGTCAATAACCGTCATCAGGTCTTCAGGGACCACGTCCCACAATGGGCGGTACCTGACCAACTTCACAGGGGTCGACCTACCCAGGGGGGCCTCAAAATTGAACCCAACTGAGTAGTGATCGGACCAACCAACTGGTTCCACCACCAAATCAGAGGCTTCGATCCCCAGGAGGAAGACCAGGTCAAGAGAGTGACCTCCCTGCTATGACAGCTGAGAAACAACCTGTGTAAAGCCCAGAGATGTCATCTCTGGAGAAATGTTGACCAAAGTGAAGATTCGTCATCGACCCAAGCATTGAAGTCACCCAGAACCATCAGTCTGGGCGACTCCAAGGCCATGTCGGCGGTGAAATCTGCTATTTCCTGCAGAAAAAGATTCTCATCACCTGGTGGACAGTAAATGAGGGCAATCCTGCACCCTACACCAGCTACCACAGTACACTCAAATGACCTGGCCTCCTCAACTGGTACACCAGTTAGGCCCAATTCGGTCTTGAAACAGACCGCCACACTCCCCCACAATCCAATCTCGGCGATGTATAACCGAAAATTGTGAAACAGCAGCCTCTAAAAAAGGGGCTGCATTCCCATCCAACCAGGTCTCAGTAATGCAGACCAGATCTGCCCTCACAACAAAGTCTGAAATAAGGCCAGTCTTGTTGCAGACAGATCTGGCATTGCAAAACAACGCCCGAGTTGGACAAGGTTGGCGAGTTGTCCCTACCACTTGCCCTCCCAAACTGGAGGTGTCCTTAGGTATGGGGACCAGAACAGAATCACCACCGTTCTAGATACCATTTCACCCCAGGGTGTCTTCTGGGCCTAACCACCCCTATGGGAAGGCCCAGCTCACTCCGCTGTCCACAACCCCCTACCCACCCCCGACTCCCCCTCCTTCCAGCAATCCCCAGCGCCCGACAATGATGGTAAACATGAACAGGCAGAGGGGGTGAAGAGAACAGTGTAGGGCACAGAGAGCGGAGGCCGAATAGCACAGGACAGGAGGGGCAAGCAGGCACATCTTGCTGCTCAGTTTATAACACAATAAATATAGTAAAATCGCAGAAACACCACCAATCCTAAGCTTCTCTCAAACTTCCTACAACTAAAATTATACTACTTCGAATTATAACAAACTAAAATTAAGATTAAACTAAACCAACTCCCTAACACATAATCTTATTTATTGATTAAACCCACAGGTCCTCTCACAGCCTGGGGATCAACCAAAAATTTACCAAAAACAATTTTAAATTACTCCCAGGTCCTCTCACTACCTGGTGCCTACAAAAACAAATTAAACACTCTCACTACTAATTTAAACAAAAAATAAATAGGCAACAAAAGAATAATAACTATATAATAATAATAATAAACAAAGGAAATAATTTAGAAGCCACCCTCTGGGAATCTCTCACAATACCGGAAAACAGATGGATTCAAAGAAGTTATAAGGCACTCTCACTGCTCACATTATTTCCACTAAACAAACAAAAAGAGAAAAAATATCTTGCAGTCAGCAGAGGTCCCGTCTAGCTGTGAATATTTCCAAACACAGCTACTGCGTAAGCATAGGATGCAAAAGTCAGAATACCCGGCCTAATGTCAGCAAAAGCAGCAAACAATATAAGTCCAGTCTTCAAATCTCAGACTTCAAATTCCATCTCCGATTCAAATAGCAGAAAGGCCACTAGCAGGCACTGAGTTCCTATTCAGCCTTCTAGGGAAAAATTACCCCAGAAAGTCAGTGGCCCACTACTTCAACTCCTGGAGGAGTCAGCCCCCCAGCTGGCTACCCCAAGAGTCTAGGGAAGGGAATAAAGGACAGGCCCTCCAGCCTACCCCACTCCCCACCTCTGTGTGTGACACTGACCCTGAGGTCCCTCAGGAACCCTGCAGGCCCAGCTATTAAAGCCCAAAATTACCCAGCCTCAGGAAAAGAGCATTCAATATGCCAAAAAAAGTCAATACAAACTTTGTGTCCCACTTATCTTAAAGGCTCTTCCAGACGACTTCACTAGGTCACTGCTCCCAGTAATCCAAGGGCAACATACAGATGTAGTCCAGGGTCACTCCAAAAAACACAGCCGACAGTTTGAATCCACACACAGGATACTGAATTCCAAACCGTAGGCCTGCTTAGTTTCGGCTAGTGACCATAAAACCCAACCAGTACACTCCCTGCATAAATATTAATGAGCAGAAAGCAGTGAAAGTTCCAAAAACTCAATCCAAACATGAAAACTCGATCCGAACACAGAGATCAATAAGAGAAGACTCAAAAAGTAAGTAAGCAAGGCTGCACTGACATATCTCCACATCTCCATGTCAAATCGCCACAGCTCTTCACGGCTCTCCCCAGTACTCTTTCCGCACACTGGGTCCCAGCCCGTTTAACAGTTCAAACCGAGACGAAAACGAAGAATGGAAACGAGTGCACACCAAATGCGCTAGCGCTAAACAAAGGCAGGTAAACAGTGGCGACGATAACGTGAAGCATAAAAACACAAATGAGATTAATAAAATACAAAGCAGCAAGAAATAAATGGGATATAAGACAACAAAAGGCGAAACAGGTACTAGGAAAAAACGGCTAGCCCAGCGTGGCCGCCATCATTATTCTACTCTACATTCCTACTGTACACCCACTCAGACCATCCCAAAGACCCCAAGACTTGTCTCTCCCACCCATACCATCCCTGGGACACTTGACTAGCATCCCCTGCCTACATCTCCCCCTCTCTACTCAGTTTGATCAGCAACTGGAACCCAGACCAGCCTTCTCTACCTACAGTGAAGCTCTCCAGGATCCAGCCCAACTCTGCAGAATTCTGCAGTAGAGTTACTGCAGGGAACAGTGCAATTTCAATGGTAGTTCATTTTTGTCATGCAGGGAAACTGATGCTGCACTTGATCCTAGTGGATATCACTGTACATTTTCCCTTCCCCCCCCCCACCCTGAACCAGACCTGGGACTGCTGGGCTTGCCTGCCTCACCTATGTCCCTGTGGTAACCCCACTTGAACCAGCCCTGGGATGACTGAAATGGCCTCTTATGTCTAAGTTTCCACTGTCTACCTGCTCAGACCAGCCCTAGGATCACTGTGTCTTTCTCCACCACCTGTGTCCTCCATGTCTCTTGATCTGGATCAATGCTGGGATCCACAGACTAGCTTTCCCTAGCGACATCTCTGCTTTTTCCCCACCTGGACTATCTCTGGGAACCCATACTGGCTGTTCCCACCTATGTCACCATGTTCCTTCACCCAGATAAGACCTTGAACCACCAGACTAGCCTTCCACATCTACAGCTCCCCTGCCTGCCCACCCTGCACCACCCTGTGACCTCTGGACCAGCTTGCCACCTATGTCCTCATGTCCCTCCACTGGTACCAGCCCTGAGACCACTATATTGGCCTCCCCCATGTAAGTCCCTCCTCTCCCCCCACCCTGACCAGCTATGGAATTCCAGACTGGTATTTCCCACCTACTGTGTGTCCTTTGTTCTGCCAAATAGGACCAGTTCTGCAAGCCCTAGATGAGTATCTGACACCAACCTCCACACTTATCTCCCACACTGCCCTTGAGCCCCTAGATGAGTGTCTGAAACTCGTCTTTACCCTCTGCTTCTAGCAAGACCAAAGAAAGGACCCATGGATGGGTGTCCAACACACACCTCTTCCTTTATTTTCCAGTCAGACCAGCCGTACGACTTTTATACAAGGGTCCCACACTCACCTCCACCCTGTTTTCACACCTGAGACACCCCTAGAACCATGGTACTTGGGTCTGAACACCCCTGCATCCACTTCTCCCACTTATACCATCCTTATGACCCTCAAACAGGGCTCAGATACTCACATGCACCTTCATGTCCCACTCAGACTACCCTTAAGGCCATCATACAAGGATTCTGACACTCATTTGCACCCTCTTTTCCTAACAAGTCCATTCCTAGAACCCTAGGACCAGGATTCAACAGCTACCATGCTCTTCCCCCCACGGACCATCCATAGGACCACCCAGAACCTATCTACCTGTCTGAATAACCAAAGGAACTCACCAGGCCAGGCTTCCCCAGCTATGTCCCCCTTCCCCTACCTTGACCTCCCAGGAGACCCACATACTAGACTCCTCCATGTCTCTTGACCTCTTCTCCCATCTAGACCACCTGAGCAGTGCTGTCCCCACCCAGGACATTGACTAGGGGGCATCGGGAGCCTATGGCAATGATTGTGAGCAGTCAGGAGCCTGACAACATGGCTAAGAGGGCTGAGAAGCCTGAAGCTTGTGATGGGGTGTGAGAACCTGCTGCTAGGGCTAGGAGAAGTACAATAGGGAATATGATACCATGGCTGTGGGACCCCAAGAGTTAGTGGCCCCACCTTTGATAGACTCACCTTCCCTGTCACTGAACCACCCCCCTTACCCTGTGCCAGCTCCTCAGCTGACTTGCCCCCTGCATTTGACCCCCCCTTCCCAACCACAGACCAGTCTTGTCTCCACCAGCTGACAACTCTCCCTGCAGCTGGACCACCCCCAGATGCTGGACCAGCTTCACAAAAACACACCTGACTGCCCTCCCTGTAGATGGACAACTCTTCCTGCCATAGACCAGACTCACACCCAAGATGATTCCCCCCTTGCTGCAGCAGGATCACACCCTAAGCCCCCATACCAGATCACCCACATCAGGCAACTCTCCCTAAAGCTGAACCTCCTAAATCTGCCTACCAGGTCACCCAAGTAGACCCATTTATGCTGTAGAAGTGGAATCCCTTACTGTTCTGTTTAGTGTTTCTAACTTTTACATATTCTTAGTGTGGTCTTTTATTTTAACGGTTTGGTACCCTCCCAGAATGATCAGATATTTGTCCTGTAGTTGTTCATTATTTAGATCAGTTCTCTGAACAGTGGATTCTTCATGACCCCTTTTTATTTGTTTAACTTTAGGGGTCTTTAAGACAAAGACCTTAAAGTGGGCCATCATCATGTAGTTGGTGACTGCAAACATTTCTAAAGTTAAAATCTCAAGTAATTCATAATTGAGAAATTTTCTGAGTTTTACGTTTCAAGTACTGTAATTAACAACTGAAAAATTTTCTATGTCATAAAAACAACTAACTCATGAGATGAATTCTGTTTAAGTTGAACATTTCAATCAATTCCTAACTACAGTATTTTTCAGTCTTATTTCTCAACAAATGCACAAGTAGACAAAAATATTCTCAACTAATTGCTAGATAGCACTGATTATACATTAGTTGAGTAAAATCCCTCAACCAATGGTTAAGGTTAATGCTCAACTTTCTAGTTAACCATTATTTAATGAAAAGGGAAACATTAGTCATTTGCTAACTTATTTTGTTTGTATGGGCCTCCTTATATACACCAGCATCCCACCAGCCCTGCCTCCAGGCACTTGACTCAAGCAGCCGCTGCAGCAGGAGCTGCTCCCAACCCACCTTCAGCATCATCAATTAGTGCCTGCCCCGCTTGGGCACATCCCTCAAGCATCTGCTGCCACAGGTGCTGCTCCCAGCCCACCTTCAGCGTCATCAGTTGGTGTCTGCCCCTCCGGGCACTTCCCTCAAGCAGCCACTGCCACAGGAACTGCTCCCAACCCACCTTCAGCATCATCAGGTACGCCATTTGAATCTCACTCCGTGAAGGCGCTCTGCCAACTTCCAGCATTTGAATTTGACACCTTTTCACTCTGAATCCGGGAGCTCTGACTACTTTCTAATTTCAGACCTAATTTATTTGGAAAAAATTGCTTGACTCTGGCTGTTGTTTACCTCCTATCTCAATTAGCTGTATTTTAGGAAACTGTGCCTACCTGGTTTAAATTAATTAGCATTAGCAAACCGTGCCTATCTGGCTTAAATCAATTAGCCCCTATCAGGAAAAAAGCTTAGTGGGGATTCATCTGAACCTGCTGCAACATTCCCCCTTGGGAGAACAAGCTACCTGTGACTGTGCTGCCTGGCAGATGCTGAGTTCGTAATCTGGAATCACACTCTTTTTATCCTGCAATGCTTTTCCTGAGCCAGTTCCCCAGTAGCAAGGTTGCTGGGCTCACTCGCTTCAGACACTTTGGAACCAGCACCTTTGGAACAAGCACATTTATAATTTTCCTGAGCTGGCTCCCCAGTAGCAGGGTTGCAGAGCTTACTTTGGAACAAGCAAAAATAAAAGTAACAGGGCAGCTGCCCTTTGCATAGCAGTGCACAGGACAAGCCAGGTTCTTCCCGCCACCGCTGTGTAGCGGCTCCCCACCATCCCCTCACCACCCCCATGCTGTTCCAGCTGTGTTTTTATAGTTGTTGCAATCCGTGAGGCATGCATACTCATCCAAGCATTTGCTTAACAATCTACCAGCTTTTCCATCTGCAACTTATAAGCTTCTGTCACTTGAGGGCAGCATAGCATTAGTTAAGCACAATGTTGCTGGGACTAACAGCATTTCAGATTCACTGCTAAGTAAAGAGCCGCTACTATTCCAGTTAGCAGTGATACTAAGAATATCCACATTGCTGGATCTACATTAACCTTACAGCTTCACAGCTAACCCTAGAGTCTCCTCTTACACCTTCCTTATATTATGTAATGCTGCTACTCCAGATCAAAGGCAAAGGATTTCTAATCCTTGACTCATTCATGGCCTGCCTCCATTTCAGGGACCCCAGCTCAGATAAGCTTCCTACCTCTCCCCATCAATGTATCATCTCTGACCCCAATGTTACTTGCCTCTCACCCTGTAAAAGTCAACCCCCTGATGGAATCTCTTGCCTTCTTCCAATGGGAAAAAATATTTTGCTATTATTCAGGACCAGAAATATACACAAGTCCATGTTTCTCCACCTACATGCTACATGGTAGTGGATGTGTCTACTTCTTATCTCAGGAGACATTGAGCTGAATCCAGGACCCATCACGAGGACCAAGTCTAGCCTCCCCACCTTTTGCTTATCCTGATCAGACACAAAAGGGCTCAAAATAGCCCACATGAACATACAAAGCATCAGGCATAAAATTGGTGGAACTAGAATCCTGGACTCAACTCTATAAACCTGATATCCTTTGCATCATAGAGTCTTGGCTTAAGCCCTCCATCCTATCCCAAGAAATCACTCTCCTAGACTAATCCTCCTACCACTGGGGCCAGCCCAAAAAGAGGGGAAGGGGTACTGATATATACTAAGGATGGATTGGCGGTCAGTGAGTTAACTAGCCTCCAAATCAACCTGGACATTGAACACCTATTCATCACAGTTATCTTATGTCAGGTAAAATAATTAATAATAGGATGTGTTTATCTACCCCCTAAACTTGCTTTCTCTTCCTATACTGAACTCTATTCTAGGTTTGACTCCCTTCCCTTCAGAGATATAATACTCTGTGGTGACTTCAACCTTGATTGGTCCGGACCTAACAGAGTCCACTACCTTGCTGCTCTCTCTGATACCAAACTAGAGCAACTACTAGATCAACCTACTAGGCTCAATGTAAAGTCTGGGAACCACAGCCTTCTGGATTGGTTATTAACCAACAGCAAAATACATATCAAGGTGGTAGGGATCCTTCCAGATGCATTAAGCAATCACTCCCACAACTTTCATCTCTGGAGGAACAAATCTCCTCACTACCCTCCAAAAATTATAAAATCCAGAGACCTAACCTATTTCAACCCTGAAAACATCCTGCTCAGCCTTGCCTCCACTGACTGGACCCCTATTACCTCACTCCTTGATGTTAATCAGGCGCTAGAATACCTTATCGACACCTTCACCACCATTCTGGACTCCCATGCCACTTTCAAGCTACGTAGAGCCAAAGGTGGCCATGGCTGTCTTGAGAACTAAGACAACTAATGTGCTCTAGAGACAAAGCCTGAAAGTTATTTAAATGAACCAGACTACAGTCAGACTGGATAGCATATCACCAACTATGGAACATCTGCAAAGCCAAAAGTAATAAATCAAAGTGAGACTATCTTCTGTCCCTGCAAGAGACAAAATTCTCAAACTCAAAGAGGTTTTGGTCCCACATCAACACCCTCTTTAAAGGAATGATGTCACAAGGCTCCCTTCTCTCCTCACCCTTTGAGGTCACCACTAGTATTAATAATTTATTTACTGACCTAAAGGTATACAAGGCTGGTCTACTCACCACCCTCCTCACCGATCAAGGGTCCCACCCCGATGCCGCCAATCACCTCTTCCACCTAAAAACCATCTCAAGGAAAGAAGTCCTCAAGCTCCTATTAGCTCTTAACCCCAACAGCTCACCTAGTTTTGACTCCCTTCTGCCTAAATTCCTCAGGATCAGAGCTTCCGCACTTACCCACCCAGTGCCCTATTGATTAATATACCCTTCCTCACACAAACCATTCCTGACAAGTGTAAAACTGCAATTATTTTCCCAGTTCACAAAAATGGCCCATCTAATGTGGTAGAGAATTACAGACCCATATCCATCTTATGCACCATAGCAAAAATTCAGGAATGAATCTTATTTAATCAACTAAATTCCTTCCTAGAACAAACTGGCACCCTTGCCATACATCAACATGGGTTTCAAAAAGTGCACTGAATGCAATCAGCTCTTATAAAGGTCACTTACAACATCTTTATGGCTATGGATCAAGGTTGTGCCACCAGCACATTCTTCATAGACCTTACAAAGGCATTTGACCTCGTAAATCACCTACTCCTCATCTCCAAGCTGCACTTTATTGGCCTCAACAACAAGGCACTTTCTTGGTTCTCCAACTATCTAACTAACCACTTGCAATGTGTCAAGCATTCAGGTGCTTGCTATTCCTTATCTCCCATCACTGATGGGGTCCCCCAGGGATCAGTCTTGGGGCCCCTACTATTCTCCATTTCATCAATGAACTCCTGAGAAACTGTGGGGGAGCCTCTGTCCAGGTCTATGCAGATAATGCCATACTATATAGATCCAGCTGGGATGTCTCATCTATTAAAAGCTGACCTAGAGCTTGACTTGCAGCAGCTGGAATACTGGTGCAAGGAAAACCTATTGGTGTTGAATACCAGGAAAACAAAACCTATATTGTTCTGACACACCTCCTTTGATACTATATCCCAGCCCAGCCTAGAAGTCCACACCTTCTCTGGGGTGCCTTTAGAAGGGGTGAACTCCTTCAAATACCTAGGCTTGACTCTTGATGAGCACCTATATTTTGAACTACACATAGCAAATATCATTAAGGCAACTAAAATGAAACTTGATCTCCTTTACTGGACCCCCCACCTCATTACATCCCAGGCTAGAAAAACAATTGCCTTAGCTACCCTTCTCCCAGTTCTGTTCTACAGAGCATCCATTATTCACTCCATTCAAACACCTACCCTGGCCAAGCTTAAGCAGGCCTACCATAGAGTTGCACACTTTGTGGCCAAGGTGCTGGTCCGTGGCCACCATTGTGAAGTGCTCAGTACTCTAGGTTGGCCATCCTTTGAGGCCAAAGTGGACTTCCTTGTACTTTGTATGGTCTTCAAACTCATACACCCTCCCTTCACCATCTGCTCCACTCTGCTTAGCCTGAAATCCCTCCCCAGAACTCTTAGATCTTCCCACCTCCCTTTACTAAGTATACCTAAAACCTAGCTAGCCATAGGTAAATGATTCTTCTCCTCTGCCACACCTCAAAAGTGGAACAATCTCCCACACAGCTTACTTTCTTGCTTGTCTCTTCCCCAATTCAAGAGACATTTTGAAGAAATCTTCTTCCCACCATCAACTTGCAATGGTCACTGTGTTTGACCCTATTCTGGCAACCTGTCCTACCTATCCTTTTCCGCCTTCACTTCTTCTCACCCCTTAAATCATGCCCTATTCTTATATCTTCACATTTCCACCTCTGGTCCTCACCCTCCTTCTACTCCTTCTCCACCTTTGGTCCTCACTTTCCCTCCTACTGCTGTACATATGTATCATATTTCATTTATGCTTATAATATCTGAACATACTGTATCTGTATAATATCTGTATAATAACTGTCACATAACTGAATTACTGTGCACTTGTACCTTAACTTGGATTAATCTGTGATTCTGTTGACACATTGAATTGTTATTCTCTGTCCTCATCTGTATGTACTATTGTATTACCATTGTATTCTTATATGTTTGTACTTAGCTTACTGCTGTATAGGATCACAATGCTCTGTTCTTGGAATGTATTATTCCCCGGTTCACCCCTGAAAAAAGGACAGTATGTCCCAGTGGGCCCAAGCGGTCATCAACATTCAAATAAATAAATAAATGTCCTTGTCACACTGTGCTGCCACCTTGAGGATTTCTGAAATAATAACCCTGAAGTTCCTTTCCTGCCTAGTGACTGCCAACCCCCCAACCTATGCTCAGCAATGGGGTTCCTGTTCCTTATGTGCATGATTTTGCACTTATTGGCATTAAACCCCAACTGCCATGTATTCGACCACTGCTCTGGTTTCCCTAGAGCCCTGTTCATTGTCTCAACTGCCTTCTGGGTGTCCATCCTATTGTAGATCATGATATCCTCTTCAAAAACACAGAGCTTCCCCCTCCAGTTCTTCTGCAATATCCCTTATTAAGATATTGAAGAGGATTGGTCCCAGCACAGAACCCTGTGCTACCCCACTAGTCACCCCCAATCCTTAGAGTGCGTGTCATTTACCACTACCCACTGCCTGCTATGCATTAGCCAATTGTGAACCCAATTTAACATTTTGGCCCCCACCCCCAAACTGGCCTACTTCTTAATTGACCTTCTGTGTGGCAGAATGTCCAAGGCCTTGCTGAAGATACAAGATTTTAAAGATTATAAAAATTCACACTCCTGTGCCATGAGCCCACCATGGCAAAATTGAAATAACTCAGTAGAGTGCTGAGCTGTTTAACATCAGAAAAATGTGGTTGCACCATCCTACTCTATCCACAGTATGAGTGTAATACAAACATTGCCTTCAACAGGTAACCTCAACAGAAACAATTTTAAAAATTGTGAATGGCACCATCTTTAATGGCTTGAAGCAATAATTACAAAATCAGCTATAAATGCTGTTTACTACTGAGAAAATTAAAAATACACTTAGGCTGAATCTATTGATGTCAGAATGATATTTTTGCTAAAAAGAACTATATAATGATTTTTTTTTCTATCTAAAAAATATTGCTGCTTTAATGAATACTGCTGCTTTATTAAGCAACGCTGGCTGAAATGATTGTTCAGAAATGTTAGGACAAAAGCAAAGCCCATTCTTCTTATAAAGCATAATCATGCTGTACATAGGAAATTATGGTAATGCATCAAAACCATCATCAGTATTGCATATCCCCAGCTTCCTACGTGTCCCTTTTCAGGTTCTATCATTACATTTTTAATTAACTCACACAGGGAGATTCATGAGCATGATATGCTGTTATATAGATATGTGTGTGTGTGTGTGTGTGTGTGTGTGTGTGGCTGTACAGTACATATATTATAGAGCTAAAGTATTTAACTAAAGAAGAAAAAAAGAAGTTCTGCTCACATTGGATTTTCATGACAGCTATCAATGCTGTACCACTGGGAAACAGAATCCCAGAAAACTATCTTCTGCTGATGGGAAATATACCTCAGAAAATAATTTAAAAAAAGTATTTAATCTGAATGAAAACCGTGCTGGAAAGATTGAATAACCCTGTTCACTGAATCTCAGCCATTTCTTTGAAATGATTAGTTTTGACTTTCAGATTCATTGTCATCCCTAAGTTTATGGACAGCTCAGTATCTGCGTTCCTTATTGATCTTTGCTTTAGAAAAGGTATGTTAGAGACGTCCACTCAGCTGTGGCAACAGATCATGCAGCATTCCCATAGAAACAAGATGTTGAATCTCAGCTGGGGTATCCTGGTTCAAAAAAGGTTAAAACTACAGTCCGTAATGACAGGGCAAAGAGGACATGTATGCAGTAAATAAGTATCTGATTAAAAAACAAATGACAATTTTACAATTACAACAAAATCAACAAAACAGAACAAAACAATAAACAAGAACAGTTAGAAAGAAATTCTGCCAAGCAAAAATGTGATATCTAAAAGAGGAAAAGAGTAATGTTTGAGGAATGGACATTTAAACTGTGAGGACAGAGGAATTCTACTGGAGGAATGTGTGTAGAATGACAATTCCACTTCCGAAATGCTATTGCAAATTTCTTTTTTAATTCTGTGGAATTATGAAAAGCATTTCAGTGTAAACTGAAGAACATTTATTTTATTTCATTTTGCAGTTTTTGGCCAGGAAAGACACAATAAACTGAGCCTTGTTTCCTGTGTATCCCAGGAGCACAGTCAAGTTAAGTGACTTGCTCAGGCAGGCAGGACGGGTGTGGCCACTGTTTACTATTGCTCATAATAAAGATATTTTTCATCAAACCAAAGGTATTTGGTATTTTACAGTTTATGGTGCCTTAATCTGTTCTTTCTAGAATACTGCACAATTTCATAGATGCCTGGGGCTTGGTATTACACAAGCCTTCAGCTGCCTCCCTGTCTCTTTGTTTAGTCTTCCTAGTCATCTGGAGTACATCTGTAAAGGTGGCTACATTCTTCTAGCAAGGGACACACTTATTGGCTAGTAAATTGGGAAGTGCATGCAACACTCTATCTGGGGAAACTCTATGAAGGTGTCTGTGGTCATGCAGTGTGAATAAATGACAGAGAAGTTACTTGCAAAAATGCTGAAGTACAGTACGGTACTAGGAACAAACCTGTCTGAAGTAAAGCTGTGTAAGTATCTGTGCTCATGAGCTGTTTTTATTAAACAGTTTAGTGCATGAGAGGAGACCATTATACAAATACGTTTACATTGAAAAATAGAAATAAAAAGATAACGCAAGAGAAAAAATACACATTCATTTTGCAAATGTAAAGTAATAGATATGAGGATATATGCCCATTTAACTTACGGAATCCTGTTCATTGCCCAAAGGCCTTGTAGATGTTTCACAAATAATATACAGCTTATATGCCTATGTAATATCTTCTAAGACATTATATTAAGTTCTTGTTGACTACTTCTTGTTAGTGATCCCATATTTCTGAATATTCTTTGAGATGCTTAACTGTATCACCGAAGCACATCAGAATATATAACCACCTTGGAAAGGAAAATGAAAGGGCAGTTAATTATGTACAAATCATTTCCCATCTCCTTTACTGCTGAGTGCTAGACAAACAGAGCTGGCAGGCAGGTTGGTCCAAAGGACTTGGTGTTGAGCCATTTGTACCAGCCTGCCTACAAGCTCTGTTTGTTTAGCACTTAGTAGCCTTTTAAGGAATAACGTTTCAAGAAAACTGCAACTTGGCAACCTTTGAATTATTTGCTCAGCTTGCAGCAAGTGCACTCCATTCCTTTCCTCTGCTACTACACTTTTCTGGATGGAGAACCTAGGGTTAGAAAGTGGGGACAGTCTGTTCATTATACCTATTTATGGAGGAGAATATTTTCCTCCAAAATGGGACAATTTGCAAGAAACCATACTGTGTATCTGGGAATCAATTTTGCTGCCATGGCTATTGCATAGGGATGATATGGTGTGATAAAATGTATTGAGTAAGTATGGTATAGAGTAGATTTTATTAAACAAATACAATTGAATCTGTTCGATCTATGATGGACTAAGACTCTCCAAGTGCTGCAAAAATCCTCCCATTTTCCTTTTGAGATAAATAGCTGAAATTCCTTCTTTCAACTTTTCTTTAATTGTAAGTGATCTGGTATGTCTTCATAAATACATAGCCCACACATTTTTGCATAAAGATTTACCCAGTTGAGGGACTCACTTATCAGTTTATACAATTCAGAAGCAGTTTCCTTTAATAAATTATTTTTCAGAATTTCAGAATGGACTGCTCTAAGTTGTAAATATTAAAAGAATGGATTCTTGTTTAGCTTACATTGGTTTGCTAGCTGCTGTAAGGATTTCGAAATTTGGTTCTTTAAAAGATCCTTGACAGTTCCCTATTCCCTTCTGGGGCCAGTTTTTAATAAATTTGTCATTGAAAATTGGATGGAAATTGTTGTTCATTAATAGGGAAAAAGAATTAATGTTCAGACAATTATTTATTAACCCATGAGTTTTTATTCATATCTTAAGACTAGAGTGAATACAAAAAATTGGTTTTCTGTGGCATTGTCTTTCTTCTTCATTTTCAGTTTTTAAAAGAGTAAACCAGTTCCTTGCATAACTGAAGCTTGTGTAGTCTCCCAAATGACCCATTCTGGTGGGTCAATGTTCAATAATTCTCTAACTGGTTTTAATATTTAAAACACTGAGCCAAGGAGCCAGCAGAGCTGACAACGAGTAGATAAACTATCCAAGAAGAACTCTTGCAGCCCCTGCCCCCAAAATACATGGGGCCCAATTTTCAAATGCTGCCAAAGTGCTTCCGTCAAGTGCTGTTAACAAAATGTGTGAGTTCCACACAATGGCAGCAGAGAATATGATGGGCATGGTGGCCATTTGGAAACAGGGGCAACAGGAAACAATGAGTGGAATCATGCAGTATCCACCCCCTTCCCTGACTTTTTGTCTGCCATATTCTGCAGAAGATACAGGCAAAAAAAAGCAAGGAAGGGGATGATACTGTTCACTAAGGAATGTATACAGGCCATGAAGTATACTACTCTGGGGGGCACGTAATGGAAGCAGTCTGGGTGCAGCTGAAAATGGAAGGGGATATCACAAACTCGCTCAGCTGGTCAGCACTCTACTCCCAAAGTGCCAACCTATGAGCGTATGATTTGTGGACAGTGAACAGAACAAGGTAACCCTCTTTGTCTGTTTTGTATGTTCAAGCCACCTTAGTCTCAAGTTCTGGAGGGATTTAAACTGATTACCTCTTTTTAGAGTACCCAATTATCAGGCTCAGATAATTCTGTCTTTGGGGGGCCCGATATCTTTGCCTATGGGCACCCAACCATGTCTTTCAAATGAACCCTTAGAACTCTATGCAAGACTTTAGAGAACTCTATCCATTTCCCAGTTTGGTATATCAATAAGCCCATACACAGTGTTAACTGTAACCTTTAAAAGCTCCACTTAAATAAAAAGAAATGTCAAAGCACTCCAGGCAGCTTCCATTGTAAAATATATCATTACTTTAAAATATCAAAACAGAACAATAAATACAGAAAAAATATCCCCAAATACATACAATCTTAAAAACAAAACAACAGGTTATTAAAGTACAAATGGAGCTCTCTTATCCACATAATACTTATCTCTTAGAGTGCTGATGTTGTCCTTCTTCTCTCAGTCAGCAATAAAATCAAATGTGTCTCTCTAAGGCTTGCTCAGTTGGATAAAAGCAGTCCTGAGCCGGCCTCCACTCTGAGGTCATTAAACTCCACCTTGGAGTATTAAAAGTTATATTTTACAGCACAGGGTGTCTCAACAAGATCTAAAAAAAAATGATAAGTGACATACTCAGTTTCGTCTCCTCAGGTTAACTGGTCAGAACTGGTTTTTGTTCTGTCTCACACACACACACACACATAAACAGTTTCTGTCATGTCCTTCCAAAGCATCCTGGGAATGTGTATTGGACCTTCCAAATTCATCTGGATCCTTGTTATCTACACATCAAAGGTCTTTCAAGGGCTCCCCGCGACACCCCTCCCAACACAGGTTCTTCCTGGCAACTATTGCAAGTCAAAGGATCTCCTTGAGGGCATTATAAAGTGGATACTTTGGTTCCTGCCTTTAAAGAAAGTTTAACAAAGGAATTGCATTTTAAATAGCTACAGATTTAGCTATGTCCTTTTCTTTGAACTTATCCCTGGGTTTTTTTTTGGTTGTGTCGGTTCAGCAAGACTGTGGGTCTTCTGACTGCCCTTCCCTTATATGAATTATATGTAATACAAAAAATATTTGATACATGGGTCAGAATAAGTGGTTCAAGTGTGACAGGGGATAAAAAGATCAAGATCAGAATGGTGTACAGACTGCTACACCAGAAGTAGGAAATGGACAGAGAACTAGAAGAGGAGATCAAGAAGGCATCAACTGGGGGAGGGATTGTGCTGGTGGGTGACCTAAATATAAGAGATGTGAACTGAGAAATCCCAGCAGCCAGCAGTGCTAAAAATCATGTGACAGTGGAAGTGATACAAGACTGCTTTCTCATACAGTGGATCCAGGGGAACTAGGAGGCCATCATTGATCCATTTCTCCCAATTGCAGAGATTTATTTATTTATCTATTTATGAATAAATTCAAAAAAACCTTTGAGCATGAGCTCTTTTACAAAGGTTCCACGTCAGGGTGGACAAATATTGCAAAACACAAATACAGTGGTTACAGGTTTCGGAACAAGTTCAGTTACAAAGGTTCCGAATCAGGGAGGACAAATGATACAGAACACTAGTACAGTAAATACAGATTTCAGGGCATATACAGTTGTTACAGGATTTAGCACAAATACAGTGGTTACAGACTACAGAAAGATACAGTCATACAGGGTTCAGCGCATTAGGCAGTTTAATAGTCACGGTTTCAGTGCTGGGTTTAATGGTGGTAGTGGGTGAGTCTATCAGGTTTTTCCTGGGGGGCATGTGCATTGTGAGATAGACTGTAAGTGCAGTTTGAGGCCAGTTTTGAACTGAGACAGGCTGTGTGTATGTAGTTTCTGTGGGAGTTCATTTAGCCAGAGTGGGGCTCGGTAGGAGAAGGTACGCTTGCCAAGTGATGTTCGCTGGAATGAGATGGACAGTCCTCCATTTTTCTTCCCTCTGGTGAAATGTGATGAGGGAGAGGCCTCAAGCAGGTTTACTATGCAGAGTGGTGTTTTTCCGAGGAGTGCCTTTTTACCCAATAGACAGGTTTGGTATTTGAGCCTGTCTTTTAGATTCAGCCAGTTAGTGCTCTTATAAAGAGTGCAAGTATGGGTGTAATGGTCTGCACTCAGGGTTAGGCGGCATGCCTTATTTAATGCAATTTGGACCCTGTTGAGTGCAGTGTCAGTGGCAGCTCCATAGACCACAAGCCCGTAGTCTATCGTGGGAAGTATTGAGCTGAAGACTGAGAGTCGGAGTGCTTCCGCAGTGAGGGATTTCTTATGTCTGTAGAGAATCCTGATCTTTGTGTTAACTGACCTGACAAGGGAGTCAATATGGTTTCTATACATGAGAGAGTCATCAATGGTGACCCCGAGGTACTTAAATGATTGTACCTGCTCAATCTGCTCACCTGCATTATTGGTGATATGGGGGGGGGCTGCACTTATTGTAATGACTGAAGTGGAGCATGGCCTTGGTTTTCTTGTAGTTCAGTAGTAGCCTTTTCCCACAAAACCAATCCTCGAGTTTGTTGAAGGAGGTTTGTAGTTCTGTTTGTAGTGCTTCCTGGGAGGTGCCACTGCTCAGCAGCACAGCATCATCCACATACAGGATGAGATTGGTGTCACAGGCCGTGGGCAGTTCATTAATAAAGAGGCTGAGAAGCAAGGGGCCAAGGATTGATCCCTGAGAAACTCCTAGGAGTACCTCTCTGGAGCTGGATAATGTCTGCCCAATTTTGACTCACTGACTCCTTTGTGATAGGTAATCATTGAAACAATTTAGGGTGTTTGGTGCCACTCCCATTCTTTGGAGCTGGGATATCAGTAGAGGGTGGTTGATGGTATCAAATGCTTTAGTGAGGTTGATGAAGATGGAGCCCACCAATTTACCTTCATCTAGTGCCTTGTGTGCATAATCAGAGTATGCAAGCAATGCAGTTGTGGTACTGTGTTACTGCCGGAAACCATGTTGGTTTGGGCAGAGCAGATTGTACTTGTTTAGGTATTCAGTGAGTTGGTTTGCTACAATTTTCTCCAGTGCTTTGGATAGTGGGGAGAGGATAGATATTGGCCTGTAGTTAGATACCAGTGCCTTGTCACCATTCTTATGCACTGGGGTTACCAGGGCTTGCTTCCAGACTTCCGGGAATTGGGCAAGGGCCAGGGATTTGTCAAATAGCATTGTAATGGGTTTGATCATAACATCAAGGGTCAGAGACAGTATCTTCATGTCTATCCCATCACTCCCCAACCTAGTTTTTCCTAGGACTTTCCTGACCATTGTTAGGACCTCCCTTTCCGATAGAGATAGAGTAGAGATAAGGGAATGATAGACCACAAAATAATGAATTACAACATAACCACAGGAGCAGGTCACTCCAGTTCAAAAACTACTGTGGTTCTGGTCTTCAGAAGGGTAAACTTTGGCAAGATGGCAGAAATACTGAAAGAGAGGCTGGCAGGGGAAGAGAAATTGTGAGGTTCAGTAGCCAAATTTGAACTCATAAAGAAGGATGTAATGAGCATGATGACATCATGGATGAGACGGGTGAGGAAGAACAAAAAGATTATCTGGATTTCTAAAGGGCTGGGAGGGCCAGTAGAGAAATAAATGGGAGCATTTCAAAAATATGAGGGGAGTAGAGCTAGACCAAGACAACGATTATCTGAAAAAAAGCTCAACAATGTTCCTAGTAGGAACATTAAAGTAACATGTAAATGTAGGAGTTTCCTCTTTGCATTTTCTAGCCCTTTGATTGGCTAAGTGTTTTTAGTAGTGCAACATAGCAAGTGGAGTGTTAGAAGAATCTGAGCAGAGATTGATATGCCCAGAGCAGTGAAAGGTTGAGGACACATAAGACGAATAGATGGGCAGTATTAGCTACTTCCTTATCCTGGTGAACACTCTACCTACACACCCCAGCATTCTGCTCACTCTCTCATATGCCTTGTTACAATGAACTGATGGCTAAGGTTGTCACTGATAATGACTCCTGGGTCCCTTGCTTCAGTAGTCTCAAATCTCCTTCATCAGTCACTGCACCTACATAATGTACCTCTGTATCTTCCATACATACTCAACCTGTTTTCATATAGCAGCAGTGAATGAAATGCTTTTATGAAATGGGTAGGAAGACTGCTGGCTCTTGATTGACCAAGAGATATGTATCCCAACACAAAAGCCCACCTAAATGTAGCTCAGCAAAAATGTGTTAAAAAAATACATTCAATATACTTAAAAGGACCAATTTCCTAATCACAATGAGGCGTTCCAGGGGGTGCATTATGGTGGGCTAATGGCCCTTCTCGAAGGGTGGAAGCATTCAGCTTCCCTTCATGTTTCAACCCACCCAAGATGGGTCATTATTGCACAATAACTCACCCTTATCTTGCCTTAGTGTTTAAGTAATGCATGTCTACAGGCATGATGTGGGTGACAGTCATCGACAGCCAAAGTTAATACATTAAAACTTATTTTACTGTGAGGGGGACATTGAGCTTTATAATGGTGTTATCCCCTATTCTTTTGGAGGACTTCCTTGAAATCCATAACTTTCACCTGTTCTTAAGAGCCCAGTTAACACAATTGGTAGAGCATCAGACTTTTTTTTTTGCAAATAACTTTATTTTAAAACAGGTTTTTATCATGTACAGGAAACAAATAACAATGTCCACCTTATAACTATATAACTTATAACTTATAACCCTGATGTCCTCTCAGTTGTGGAAACATGGCTAAACCCTAAAATCCCTGATACCTCAGTCTCTATCCCTGGCTACTGCATTTTCAGGCAAGACAGGATTGCTAAACGGGGCGGAGGCTGTGCCATCTATCTTAAGGATAACCTTATGGGTCACATCATCCCATCCCCCAGCCTGAGCAACACCTCTCAGGTCCTCACAATCAAAATCCTCCTTGGTGCACATAACAAGGAACTCACTGTCATCTCGGTTTACCTACCCCCAAGAGACCAGGCTGCTGGCTTCCATAGCATCATGGAATATCTAAGGGTCCAGCAACATAATTCTGAAACCATAATCATGGGTGATTTTAACATTAACTGTCTCTCCACTGAGGCTGCTAGCTATAAGGATGCAGCCGTGGTGCATCTCCTCACTCAACTGGTCAATGCCCCCACTAGGTGTAACTATAGGACAGGCTCCCTTACGCTTCTAGACTGGATTCTATCTAACCACCCTGAATGCATCTCCAATGTTTCTGTACTCCCAGATACAATAAGTGACCACTTGCCTGCCATCTGTTCCTGGTCAAACAAATACCACAAGCCCCCTCCCAAGCTTATCTATGCCAGGGTTATCAAACAAGGGCACCTCCAGCTGTTAAAATCCCATCTAACCAGGCTGAACTGGGCAGTGCTTGACTCCCTCAATGACACCAACAAAGCTCTGGACCTATTTATCAAACGTTTCAATGAAGCCTGTGACATCTATGCACCAGTGAAAAAGATGAAGGTCAAAGGACAGACCAACCCCTGGGTTACTACAGACCTTTTAACTCTGCTCAAGCACAGAGACCACCTCTGGCATTGTGCTCATGCAACTCCGACGCAAGTAAACATACAATTATACAAAGCAGCCAGAAATGATTGCACTCGAAGAATACGGAATGCTAAATGCAGCTATTACAAAGAGGCTCTGACCAACTCTTGGGGCCAGGGAAACAAATTCTGGAACAACATGAAAGAACTCACAGGCAAGGATCCTAAAGCACCACCCACTATGCTCAACCTTCATGGCACTCCAACACTCGACCTAGGTATCATCACCAGCACTTTTAATAATGCATTTACAAACCTGGACAGTGTCCTTCCACCAAATTTTTTTGACGACCTCCCCTCCAGCTCCTCCCAAGTTACCCTCCAACTAGAACGTACAACCCCAAAGTTTTTTTTTAAGGAGGTCCCACCACAAGTAGCTAGAAAATACATTCAAAAGGCCATCGGCAAACAAGGGTACAGTGGTGACTCCCTTGACCTGAAACTGCTGGCACAAGTCCTCGATGAAATCTTAGAACCACTTACAAAGATCTTTAATCTCTCACTTAGTTTGGGCCATTTCCCCTCTCTCTGGAAGAAAGCCACTGTTACACCAGTTCACAAAAGTGGAGATAGGACACTGCACACCAATTACAGACCTATCTCACTCCTCCCCCCACTATCCAAAGCGCTGGAGCGAATAGTGTCGGACCAACTAGCTGAATTCCTGGATAAGTACAATGTACAGTGCCCAGAGCAGCATGGCTTCAGAAAAGGGCACAGCACCACCACTGCACTACTGGAATTTATAACCTTCATCCATGCCACGCTTGACAAAGGGAATTGTGGAGGGGCAGTATTTATAGACCTTACCAAGGCATTCGACACAGTTAACCATCCCCTACTGCTCAAGCAACTGTCCTCCATTGGGATCTCCAGCGATGCCCTTCCATGGTTCACCAGCTACCTTGATAATCGGATCCAATGTGTAAGGATTGCAGGGATCTCTTCGGATGAGAAACCGGTCTGCTCTGGAGTCCCCCAGGGGTCTATTCTGGGTCCTCTACTCTTCTCCTTCTTCATCAACAATCTCCCCAGTGCCTGCCACCAAAAAATATTACAATACGCAGACGATGCAGTCCTGTTTTCCAGCCACCATGACATTACAGTCCTTGAATCCCAGCTGCAGCTCGACTTCAATCGCATCGAAAACTGGTTCAATTCTCATAAACTTGTCCTGAACCACAGCAAGATTAAAGCCATGTCCTTCTGTAACCGACAGAGCAGGCACAACTCTCTGTCCCTCACCATCAAGAACCATGCTGGGAACCCACTCCAACATGTCAAGGAGTTCAAGTACCTTGGTATTACCCTGGATAGTACCCTCTCCTACACTCGGCATATTGACACTGTTGCCAAGACCGCCAATATACGGATTGGACTACTACACAAACACAAGCACTGTATGCCTGCAGATGCCCTTAAACTAGCCATCTACAACTCTGTCACCCTTATCATTGACTACAGCCTTGCCATCTATGGCTCTGCCCCAACAAGTGCCCTCCACAGGATCTCAGTTGCTCTCAACAAAGCCTGTAGACTACTGACAGGTGCAGCCCGACTAACTCACACCTGTGACCTCTATGCACAGGCCATCTGGCTACCCCTAAACAGCAGAATACAATACCAGACCTGCTTACTTACCAAAAAGATTCTCCTTGGTCTCATGCCACCTGGTGTTAGCTCACTCCTTACTACCTACAGTGGCACTCAACAAACACGTGGTGCCCAATCTCTAACCTTTCAGGTTCCCAGATGTCGTACCTCCATGGGTCAGCGGTCCTTTGTCTATAGAGCTGCTCAATGGTTCAATTCCCTCAATAAAGAATCACTTTCCTCTACTACACTTGGACCCTTCAAAAGGAATCTCAAACTTTACCTCACCTCTACCACTCAATATGACTGCTTTGTTGAACAGAGATCTCTCTAAACACCTCCCAGCTCACTCATGTCTCACAGCCCGCCCTTTCCCAATCTCATTCCCTCTGGCACTGGGCCTTCCTTGTGACTCCTTTCCAGCTTCACATCTCCACTGGTACAAGACATTTTCCATTACCATCGGACAGTGGCCCATTAGCCTGCCAACTTCCTCTCCCAGCCTCATGCCTGCAATACTAACTGCCTACGGTGCCCTCTTTCTCTTATTGTTACCGCAGTGAGCTGGCTACTCAAGCTGCTCATTTTATGAATATTATCTCAAAGTATGTTATAACTGAGTATCTTTATTTTTTCTTTTAGTTGTTTTGGTTGTTTATTGTGCATTCTTTTACTACCTCTGTATGTATGTTCACCCTCATCCTTTGACGTGGAACCTTTGTAAACAAGCAGTTTCTGCTCAAAGGTATTTGTAATCTGAGAATTTAATAAATAAATAAATAAATAAATAAAACTAAGCAAACAAATAAATATTTCATGCCCCATAACCATAAACTGACAGAAAAGAACAAAAAAAAACAAAAAAAAAACCAAAAATGAAAATTCTATATACCTACTCATCCCTATCCCACCCTGCAGCACACGCACCCTCTTTTGACCCAACTACGCATAAAAAGATAGCAGTATAATATATTGGAACCTCTTGGGGTTTAGGCACAACCATCTAGAGAAGAGAAAACAGAGAGGATGAAAAAAGAGAGAGAGGAGAGAGAAGAGATGATAACAACCAAGAATAAACATGAGGATAAAAGGCACAAACAAAAGGAAAAACCCAAGGTGGGATAAATGTATGAGGGGATAAAAGAAATTATGAAAAGATAAGGGAGGAAAAGGATGGGAGCCGGTTCAATATCCAAATTTACCTTTAATGATTGAGAAGAGCTCTCCCCAACATTCCTGGAATTTCTCCCAGGTGTGAGAGACCCTAGACACACATCTTTCTGCATTTAAAGCAGTAAGAAATTCAGCCCACCATTCTCCAAAAGAGGGTTCCCATTCCTCTTTCCAATGCCTTAGAATTAACAACTTTGTAACCATGGAAACCAAAGCTAATTGAACTTTTTGAATAAGTGTGGGAATAGATGAATACATTCCTAAGAGGCAAGTATCCTCCTCAAAGTAGGAAGCAATTCTTAGAAAAGGTGCTATGCGCCTTTTGATCATATCCCAAAATTTTGTAATCTTGGGGCATGACCAAAGCTTATGGTGTAGTGTAGCGAAGTCGGATCCACAATCCTTGCATTCCACGGAGGACAACCTGCCCATCCGATATTATTTACTAGGTGTGTAATATATAATGAGTAGAATGTTGAACTGAATGTTCCTCAGTCAGTCTTGCTTAATTTGAACAAAATTGTCTGTCCAGATTGTTTTCCATATGTTGTCAGGAAAATTCTTGGTAAGATTGTTTTCCCAATAATAAGCTATGGGGGAGGGGTTGTTCCAAGCCTGACTTATGATTCCTTTGTACAATTTAACAAATGACTTATGACCTTTGGTCAATTCCCAAAGGGTAGTTAACACTTTCTCTGCTTGATCCGACCATGGTGGATTGCCAGAGGATCAGACTTCTAATATGAGGGTTCAAGGTTCAAGTACAGGTCAGTGTAGATGTAGTCTTTGGAACCAATAAAAATATCCACCACCCAAACATACTTTTCCAGCAAATAAGATCACCAGAAGTCAGGCCCTGCTAGATACATTGCAGAATTGCCTGCTGATGCAGCTGGTCAGGGAACCCACAACACAGGTTGGCATTCTGGATGTAGTACTCACCAACTTAGAAATGGTAAGTGGAGTGTTGGTTGGGGAACCACTGGAGTCCAGTTGCCACAATACTATATGGCATGAACTAGCCCTGTGTAGCAGGATACCTTTGCCAAAGGCTTTGATTCTGGATTTCAGATGAATACACTTTGACAAGAGTAGGTTGATTAGTGTGGACAAAATCAGGGGTGTGGAGAAAAGATGGGGGAGACATTCAAGGGGCCATTCATGAAGCAACTAAACAATGCTTGAGAATGATTATTGAAGGTAACAGGCACAAAATGTCAGTCTGGTTCTCTAAGAATGTCAGGGAGGCTGTGGAGGAAAAAAGGGCCTTTATTAGCTGCAAGAAGAAACAACAGAACAAGGAATGGAGTGAATAGCGGATAAAGATGAAGGCATCCAAGAAGGCATTCAGTGACACAAAAGCAAACACAGAGATAAAAATTGTGGATTGGTCAAGTGAGGGGAAAAACAGTACTTCGGATACGTCACAGGAAAAAACGAAGGCAAGAGGGGGAACTATTAGGCTGAAAAAGGGGGCAGGGTAATAGAAAAGCAAAAGCAGATGGCAGCCATTCCTATGGACTACTTCTGCTCAGTATTCACATAGAAACATAGAAGTTGATGGCAGATAAGGACCCCAAGGCCCATCTAGTCTGCCCATAATACAGTGGAGGATTGCACGCCTCTGCTGGAAAGTGGAATAAAGGCAGCTATATTGGGATCCCAGAAATGGGGCAGGCGGTTATTAGAAGAAAGGGTTAGAAAAGAGATTGCATCCCTGAAAATAGATAAGACTCCAGAGTCAGATGGGATGCACCCAATGGTGTTCAGGGAATTAGCATCAGAACTGGCTAAACACCAGAACAGCAATTCAATGGAACACCACAGTCAGTGGAGGTTCAAAGAAATTAAAAATAGGGGGCTTTGCTGGCCCATTGGCATAGATGGCTGAGGCACTGGTGCCTTACCTCGACCTACACCGGTGACCTGGGTTTGGGAATGGACTCAGGGCTCTGGGGTCAGCAGAGGACGAAGAGG
Organism: Neoceratodus forsteri; assembly: GCA_016271365.2. Classification (NCBI taxonomy): domain Eukaryota; kingdom Metazoa; phylum Chordata; order Ceratodontiformes; family Ceratodontidae; genus Neoceratodus; species Neoceratodus forsteri. The sequence goes on from CM028129.1 coordinate 36,777,291, forward strand.
ACTGAGCATGCAGATGACTGCTCTCATCTTTGGGTGGTGGGGGGACTGGGTTGTCTCACTTGGCAGCGGCTCCTGGTGAAGACTGGGAGGCACCACATGAGCGGCGGAAACAGTGGGAACACAAGAAAACCACAAAATGGCCCTGGTGTACATCAGATGATGGCTCACCCTCTCCACAATATCGCTGGAACCTCCAAGGGACCTTCTCCACCTCAGCAGCACTTCTGAGGGGCCTAATGGGTCATGTGCTGGGTATCCATTCCCCCCAGTGCCTTCTCCCTCAGAGGAGAGGGACCTGCCCAATGAAGAGATACACCGGGACACCCTTCAGGAGTTGGCTGCAATGTGGGGATAGGAAGAAGGTTCAGAAGAGGATGGCCGGTAGATCGTGGGAGCACTGAGGAACCTGAAGGAGTGGGGGACACAAGAGTGAGAGGCGGATAAAAAAAGATGATAATGAAAAAAAAAATATGGGGCAACCTTGCCTTGTACCTCTTCCCAAGGGGAATCTGGTTGAGGACATGCCATTGGTAATTACTTTGGCTTCCACTCCACGGTTCAGAACTGATATCCACCCTAATACCACAGATTCAAATCTGGAAGTCCTTAAGGCATGGAACAGAAAGTTCCTTACCACCTGGTCAAATGCTTTCTTAGCATCTAGGGACAATAGTACTTTAGCTGGATATTGATGTGCTACCTTCCATATCAGATGCATGAGGTGTCTAGTATAGTCAATGTCATGCTTGACTGGCACAAACCTGACCGAATCTGTGCCTACCAGTTGTGCCACTATCTTTTAACCTCACTGCCTGCATCTTTGTGAATACTTTGCAGTCAACTGGAATAAGAGAGATGGGCTTGTAACTGCTGTATAACTGTGGTTCCTTCCCCAGTTTTGGAATCAGCAAGATCTGTGCAGTTCTTATAGTTGTTGTTAGCTCCCCCCTCATTGGGTTCCATAAGGGCCTTTGAGAGCAGTTTCAGTAGGCTGTACTTGAAATACTGGAAGAACATGGCTGGGAGAGCATCCTTTCCTGCATATTTGCCTGCTGGCATGCTCACTAAGGCTGTTGCCAGTTCAGCCTTCAAGAGTGGATGTCTAGTGCGATCCACTATGTCTGTGACAGAGTCAGTAGATGGAGTTTAGTGATGAAGGACTCCATTTCTGCTTCTGGCAGACTGCATTCCAAGGTTTACTGTAGAAGTTCCAGAAATCTTTTTGATTCCCTGTTGATCTTTGATGATCTCACCAGTGGAGGATCTGAGGATCTGAATCCTGGACTTCTGTTCCACTTCTTAAGCTGATATGCCCGGAGTCTACTTGGCTTGTACTCAGCTTCCCAGAAGATTTGACACAGCCTGAAATGGGAAAATTCTGCTTTTTGGTGCAGAAGTAGATTAATTTTAAATTTCACCCCTATAATCTGTGTTAGGAGCTACAGGTTCTCACACTTTTCAGCTCTAAATTTGGCCTTGAGGTTCTTCAGGAGCAATTCTTGCTCCTTCAGGTCTTTCTCTCTCACTTTCCTAACCTTCAAGGTGTGTGTGATACATCTATCACTGATGAAGGCTTTGAGACCATCACAGTGTACAGCAGCTGAAGTGTCAGCAGGCTTATTGTGATTAAGGTACTCACTGATGTCCTTGTGGAGCTGTCCAAAGAATTCTGAGTCCTGAAGGAAGGTAGTGTTGAACCTCTAGGAGCTTCTGCAAGCCAATGTAGCATCTGGTTGTAGCCATGTGAATGTGATGGGGCTGTGGTCAGACATAACTGCCACCTCTATGTTGATATCTCTCATATCAGTAAGTAAGGGTGTTGGAGTTAGCCAGATGTCGATTATCAAGGATACCTTTTGGGGTATTGAGTAGAATGAGTAGTCCCATCCCTGAGGGGTGGAACAGTCTCCATACATCTGTGGTTACCAACTCATTTGCCATATCATGTAGGGCTGTAGCTGCAGGTGTTTTGCTTCCTATAGGAGGGTTGTTCCTACCCAGGAATTCATCCAGCACCACATTCGTATCAGCCCCTGTAAGTACTTGTTCCTTGCTCATCTTGGATAATTTCTGCATCAGAGCTGTGAAGAAGGTCACATCTGACTGGTTAGGGTTATACATGAAGCAGAAAGTGACTTGTCAGCCACTCAGTAGACCCACCACTATCAGGTACTTTCCCTCCCAGTCGGCAATGGTACAGGAGGAATTAAAGTCCACATTTCTGTATACGAGAAAGTCCATGCCCCTGTTATTAGAATTAAACAAAACACTGAATACTTGTGCTAGCACCCTAACTTTAACTTCTCTGTCTCTGGTTTCAGTATATGTGTCTTTTTAATAAAAGCTACTCCTGGATCTAGCCTCTTTAGGTGGTCCAAGATTTTCCATCTTTTGATGAGTGAATTATTTTTTTTTTGACATTCCAGGATGTAAACTTAATGGGTTTACTAGCCATAGTGTCTATGGGGTAGGGAAGAAGATGATGCAGGGTGTGTTGCAGTTAAGTATGGAGTGTGTGGGAGCATGTACGCTATAGAGTGGTCATGGCCATGCTCAGTCCTTTGTGGGAAACTGCATTGCATCCTCTGTTAATGAGACTGAAATTAATGCAATCTGTGAGCAGTGACCCTATCTCTATATCTGAAGTACTATTAGATGTATAGAAACATGCTCATTCTCTAAACTGTATTCTCTCTACTGTATGGTAAATGTCAGTAAGTGAGGAAATTAGCAACTTCAGTTCGGCTTCAATTCAATCCCCTGTCATTGGTCTTTGGGGGTGAACTGGGTACTGGGGTGTCTAGTTCAAATGAGGAAGTGCACCAGGTTAAGAGGGCGTGCAATGAAGCTGGAAGGGGAGTCATTTAAGAGTGATGTGAAGAAGTACTACTTCACTAAAAAGTGGTTGTTGTTGCTAGAAGAGGTAGTGGAAATAGAAATAGTGTGGAGGGGGCTTCAAATATGCATGGGATAGACATAAGAGAATATTGGTAAATAGGCAGGGAGGTGGGAGGGTCTATGAAGAACAGATAGGGTCTGCAAAGGCTGAATAGGCAGGGAAAATCTGAGTGACTGGGTGGGTCGGGCAGTCCTTTTCTGCCAGTGGTTTCTGTTTCAATGTTCAGTTTCAACACTGCAGCCAGAGACACTTTGGGCCCTTCGTATTGGGGCTTAATGGACTACAAACAGGGGTAAATGGCATACTATAACCACCCATTGCCCTCCTCAGTCAATCCCAACCTCTTCCACCCTCCCCTAGTCCCCCAGTCAGATTTGAAAAAAAAAACTTAGCACTTGGCACCGTGTCAAGAGTTAGATTTTCTTTTTAATTAAAAAAAAGTTTCTTATAGAGAAGGTGGGTGAGAAATGGCTGGGGTGGGTGAAGGGGTGGTCATGGGGCTAGCTCTGGCCTCCTGAGAAGGCTAACATGTTTTTTTATTTACAATACATGTTGGAGATCAAATTGATCCTAATGTGGCCCAAAAGTGTGACTGGGCTGAATTAAAGGTAAAAGTGCCAGACATCCGCACGTTCACTAAATACAAAGTCGTCATTGGCTTATTCTTACTGCATGCTGAAATAGACGGGAAGAGAAACATGCCATAGACCAAGAAGGGTCTGCAGCAAAAGCAATCACGATTAAAAAGGGGAGACTGGATGGGCTAATCTTCCTATACCTGCCATCAGTTTCTATGTTAAATGGAGAAGCAGCTGAAGCTGGAGAAGGGGTATAGAGATGTGAGGATATACATGCTCACAGAAGGAGTGGTGGATTCCTGAAACAACCTTACAGCGAAGGTGGTTGGGGCAAAAACAGTGGTGGGGTTAAAGAGTGTGTGGGACAAGCACAAGGAAATCATAGCGGAAAGGAAGCAGAGAGGGAGAAAGCTGTAGATTTGGCATGGTCTGCTGTAATAGTGTAGATAGGAAGAAGTGGGCCAAGCAGCCTTTATCTGACTTACCTGCCATCTGGAAATAGGGAGACCCCAATTAGTAGATGGAGACAAAAAAAAAAACAAGAAACAAATTGGTCACAACAGTAAGGAAAACAGAAAATATAGCTCAAACACGTCACAGGGCACAGACTGGAAAATGGGAAAAGGAGAGGGGGTGCACCGAATGGAAGGCAACGTGCACAAATGACCACAGTATGGGAAACAAAATCCCAGATCTAATGGCAGTAATGTCAGACACAAATCTGGACATTTTGGCTATTACAGAAATGTGGTACACAGGGAACCATGACTGGGATACAGTCATACCAGGACACACACTTTTTAGGAAGCATAGGGAAGGGAAGGGAAGAGGAGAGGGGGTTGGCTATGTATGTGAAGGAGGGGATTAAAGCAACAGAGGGTAAAGAGTTACAGGAAGGAATGGAGGCACTGTGTGTCACCCTAGAGATGGGAAATAAGACTGCCATTTGCACTGGAGGGGTGTACAGGCCTCCTGTGCAGGGGGAAAAAACAGATGAAGTTCTGTGGAGACCATCCACAAAATGACAACCAAAGGGGAACTACTGCTAATGGGAGACTTCAACCTGCGAGATGTAAATTGGAGCATTCAGACTGCAGGTACAACAAGGAGCAGGTACTGCATGACTGCCCTGAAAGGGGCAAACCTAAGGCAGCTAGCAGAAGAATCTATCTGAGAAAGGGCTATGCTGGACTTGGTGTTGATCAACGGGGACATGATCACAGATGTTGAGGTGGGCAGTCCCCTTGGTTCCATCAACCACAGGCCAGTATGGTTTACTGTAACCACAGTGATAGAGGAAAGTCATACAAGGATTAGGGTTCTGGATTTCAGGCGGGCCAACTTTAAGGAAATGGGGGGGACACCTTAAAAGTGCCCTAGCAGTAGAAGGTACAGGGGGAGATGTGGTGGAAAAGTGTTCTAGACTCAAAAGAGTCATAACAGAAGTAACAAAACATTGTGTTAGAATGCATAGTAAGAGTAAAAGAAAGAAATGGCAACTATGGTTCTCGAAGGTAGTGGCCAAGAAAGTAAAGGAAAAAAGAAAGGTCTTTAGGAAATACAAGGACACTCAAAAGGATGAGGACATGGAGAAGTATCTGAAGAAACAGAAAGATATGGGAAAGCAGTCTGAAGGGCTAAGGCACTGACAGAGGAAGGTATAGCACAGGCTATTAAGATAGGAGACAAGGCCTTCTTCAGATACATTAGTGAGAGGAAAAAGACCAGAAATGGTATTGTTAGGCTGAGGAAGGAAGGAGGAGGGTGGGTGGAAGATGACCTAGAAAAGGCTGAGATACTGAACAAATACTTTTGCTCATTGTTCACCAGGGAAGGGGAGGGTGAGGGAACAAAACTCATTAGGAAGGGTAGTCAGTAGAGGGAGGCTGACACCAGCCCATTCATTATAGAAAGAGTCCTAGAGGAACTCATGAAAATAAAAACAGACAAAGCAATGGGGCCAAACTGGATTTACCCCAGAGTATTAAGGGAACTAAGGGACATCCTAGCAGGTCCACTGACTGACCTTTTCAACTCATCTCTAGAGACAGGGGTGGTACCTGAAGACTGGAGGAGTGCAGTGGTGGTCCTTCTCCACAACAGTGGCAGTATGGAGGAGCCAGGCAATAACAGATCTGTAAGCCTGACCTCAGTAGTGGGGAAGAAATGTAGGTCACACCTGGGACACCAGTGCCATGTTTAAAAAAACATACTCAGGAACAAAGGAAACTGGCACCTGTAAAGCACAATCCCTCCAATCATATGTTCACATGTTTACTCACAGTTCTCAAAACTCTCCAAGGACATTGCTGTCCAAACCAATGTTTCAAATAATCTGATTTTTATTAGTTCATAAAATCACGGTGCATAACCTTCATAGAACACCATCCATTAGCAGCAATCAGTTTCAAAGGCTCCACCAGAAGCTATAGTACTCCTCTCCCCAACGCGTTTCTCTCAAAGTGAGCTTTTTCAAGGGTGTATAGCTTCCCCTAGTGGTGATGGTTATATATAAAACATTTAAAGGAACAGTATGAAAAGGAGCATAATCACATTTGTTTTATATAGTTAGTGTATACTAAAGTGCCAAAGAACTATTGACCAAAAAATACATAAACACAGCACTCAAAACATATTAAAAATCTGTTATTTATCTCCAAGAAGAAATAACCTTGCACACTAACTATATAAAACAACTGTGATTATGGACCTTTTCATACTGTTCCTTTAAATGTTTTATATATAACTATCACCCATAGGGGAGGCTATACATCCTTGAGAAAGCTCACTTTGAGTGAAACGCATTGGGGAGAGGAGTACTATAGCTTCTGGTGGAGCCTTTGAAACTGATTGCTGCTGATGGATGGTGTTCTATGAAGGTTATGCCCCGTGATTTTATGAACCAATAAAAATCAGATTATTTGAAACATTGGTTCGGACAGCAATTTCCTTGGAGAGTTTTGAGAACTGTGAGTAAATATATGATTGAAGGGATTGTGCTTTACAGGTGCTGGTTTCCTTTGTTCCTAAGCTAATGGAGTCCCTACTGAAGGAGAGGATTGTGAAGTGTCCGAAGACTAGCAGGGCACAGGATCCAAGGCACCATGGATTCTCAGTGGGAAGGTCCTGTTAGACAAAACTAATTGATTTCTTTGACTGTGTGACCAGGGTGGTAGATCAAGGAGGGGTGGAGGATGTGGCCTACCTGGATTTCCACAAGGCCTTCAGCACCATCCCACATTGGAGATTGTTAAATTAATTGATAGACTGGGGGAGTGGGCCCTATGGTATTAAAATTGAGAACTGGCTAAGGGACAGGACTTAGAGGGTGGTATTAAATGGCATGAAATCAGAAGAGAGGAAGGTGACCAGCAGGGTGCCACAGGGATCGGTGCTGGGACCAGTCCTCTTCAAAGTCTTCATTAGCGACACTGCAGAGTGTCTGGAGGGAAAGGCATGCCTGTTTGTGGACGATACTAAGATCTGCAACAGAGCTGACACACCGGAAGGGGTGGAAAGAATGAGAAAGAATCTAAGCTTATTGGAAGAATGGTCAGGTGTATGCCAGTTGAGTTTCAATGCTAAAAAGTGCAAAATAATGCACCTGGGTCACAGGAATTCAAGAGAGGAATATAGGATGGGGTGGGGGTGGGGTTCTGGCCACCACAAAGCAAGAAAGAAACCTGGGGATCATCATATTAGATGACTTAAAGGTGACCAAGTAGTGTGGAAAAGTGGTGTGGAAGGCAAACAGAATGCTGGGATGTATAGGTAGGAGCATAACCAACAGAAAGAGGTGGTGATGCCACTGTACAGATCACTGGTAAGGGCCTCACCTGGAGTACTGTGTCCAGTTCTGGAGACCGCATCTCAGGAAGGACATAGACAGGATGGAGGCAGTCCAGAGAAGGGCGATGAAAATGGTACATGGGCTGCACCACAAGCCATATGAGGAAAGACTCAGAGACCTTAATATCTGTTCATTGATAGACAGGAGAGAGAAAGGGGATCTGATAGAGACATTCAGGTACCTTAGGGGTATAAACAGGGTACAGGATAGAAGCATATTTTAGAGGAAGAATTGCACAAGGATAAGGGGACATGGTATGAGGCTGAAGGGAGGGAGGAAGGCTCAGTGGGAATGTCAGGAAGTAGTTTTTCACAGAAAGGGTGGTAAATCCATGGAACGGCCTTCCAGCAGAGGCGGTGGGGGCAAAAACAATACAGGGTTCAAGAGCACATGGATTGACATAAGGGTACCTTGGAGATGTGCAGAGAAGGAGTGCCGCAGATCAAATAGTATCTGGGCTGTCAACACTGAGTAGGGAAATGGGCAGACCAGGTGGGCTGTATGGTCCTTCTTTGCAGTCAGATTCTATGTTTCTATCAGATTCTATGTTTCTGTTTCTAGGTAGTCATGACAGAAAATGATACTGGCATCACCATGGGGCTGTCTCTGCAAAGTTTCATAAAAAAATCAATTACTTCTGAGAGGTTTACATTTCCAGCTATTTTACAAACCTAAACAAAAGCAACACTTGAGCTCTCATGTCCTGCTATAGGATACTGACTGCATGTATTGACACTGGACCTAACTGTAGCAAAAGGACACACTGCCATCTTACTAGGTAGAGATTGGGTTATCGTTATGTTGGCTCGCTTGAGCAGCCAACATCTTGCGGTAGTGCAGATTTGGAGGCGTGGTCACTGTTGGGTGAATGCAGGGCACACATCAGTAGGTTCGACCCTCATTCCCTAATCAGCCTGCATGCCAGCGCCACACCATGCATACATAATGTCGTGAGCACATCTAAGGAAAGGTCCGCTACAATCTGAGCAAAGCTCATCAGACGCAGCGGACCTCCCATCGTGCTCGGCCACATTGTAAGCATGGCGACTGCCTAACTGCCGACTTCAGAGTTCCAAATTCCCCTGCCAGCTTACCATGGCCCCAATGTATGTGCCAATGGGGGAGCCCACTCCCCGTCAGCATAAAGCACCCCCATTTGTTATATGCTGAGGGGTGCCCAATCCCCTCAGCTCTTGCCCCCTGCTTTCCTTGTGTGCTGATGGGGTGCCAATCCCACGTCGGCATAAATTACCCTTTGTTGTGTGCTGATGAGGTGCCCAATCCCGTCAGCTGCAGCACCCCAAACAGTTAGGTGGCACACTGGGAGCCCACCCCAGCTGCACAAATGCCCCTGTAAAAAAAAAAAAACTGTCCCACAATGTTTTTTTTAACCCTGTGAACAAAAACTGTCCTCGTCATCTCCCTGCCCCTGCAACCATCACCCACCCCTCGCGCACCCTGCCTCCCCACAACCCCTCATCCCATACTTACCTCGGAGTCCGGGGTGACGATCTTCAGTGGACCGGGAACACGTCTGCACTCTTCAAAGCCGTCCGCGAACTGAGGAAATGCCGGTAAGCTGTATAATTGAATAAATAGGGTTTTTTCAACTTTTATGCATATCTCAGGCATTTTTTGGAATTTTGGCACTAAATTTTCAACATGGGGTTTTTGGGACCCCTCCTCATAAATTCTTGCACTGTCATGGCTTATTAAGTCCTGAAAGGTGATTTCGCAGTCACTGCTCAGAATCACCTTTCTGGAGTGAGGAATGAAACGACAGTGCCAATGTTCATGAGGTGGGCTCTCAAAAAAGCCTATGTTGGGGTAGTGGGAAAAATAAAAAATGACTGTTCAGCTACATTGCACGGTTATACGCACTCTCAATAACAGCGATTTGCAATTTTTCATGTTATTATGTTCAGCACTGGCATTTTTCCACACCTTCTTGTGAACCGTACAGCTGTCATTTTTCATATCCTGCCCGAAATGTGTTTTCACACTTCCGATGCAGAATAGCATGGTCGATGTGGGAAATCAGTGTTTGGGACAAATTATGAAAATGACAGCTACACTGTTCATGAGCAGAGGTCCTAAAATGCCTATGCTGAATATTTGGTGACGATACTTCATAACATGACTGTGTTCTGAGCGTGCATTGCACAGTTTGCATGCACGCTAGTAAGTTCGCGAATTTATAATATTTTCACTCCAGATTTTCAACATTGGCATTGTTCTGCACCTCCTTATGAACAGTATAGCACTCATTTTTCACATCCTGACCAAAATGTGTTTTCGCAGTTCTGACGCAGAATAGCGCGGTCGCTGTGGAAAGTCTGTGTTCAAGACACATTATGAAAATGACAGTGACACTGTTCATTAGCACAGGTCCTAAAATGCCTACATTGAAAATTTGGGCCAAAAGTCCATAAATGAGAAGTTTTATTTACGCGTATGCTAAGTAGTGCTTGCACACGCCGCGGACTTTCAGCATTTGTAATATTTTCACTCCAGATGTTCAGAATTGACATTTTTCCACACCTCCTTATGAACAGTACAGCTGTCATTTTACATATCCTGGCTGAAATGTATTTTCACACATCCGGCGCAGAATTGCACGGTCGCTGTGCGAAAACAGTTTTCAGGACAGTTTGAGGAAATGATGATGACACTGTTCATGAGCAGAGGTCCTAAAATGCCTATGTTGAAAATTTGGTGCCGAAAGTCCATAAAATGACTGTGCTGCAAGCGTGAGTTGTGCAGTTTCCACGTAGCCTTGTAACTTCATAAATCTGCTATATTTTCATGCCAGATTTTCACCACTGGCATTTATGCACACCTCCTTATCAACAGTACAGCTGCCATTTTTCACAGCCTGCCCAAAACTCATTTCGGTAACTGTGGTGCACAATGGCGTGCTCACTGTGGGAAATCACCTTTTGGGACACATTAACAAAATCACAGTGCTACTGTTCATGAAGGGAGGTACCAAAAAAAGCTATTTTGAAAATGTGCCTAAAAAGCTCCCACAAATAATTGGGTTGCAGACGTCTATTGTGCAGTTTGTATGCATGTTCATTGCTTCACCAATATTTCATATTGCCACTCCAGATTTTCAACATAGCCATTTTTTACTCCTCCTCATGAACAATACAGTTGTCATTCTCCACATCCTGCCCAAAACTGTGTTTTTGTCCCTCTGTCACTAAATGGCACAGCTGCTGTGCAAAATCACATTTCAGCTAACAAAGTGATTGTGCCACGTTTCATGAGGTGGCCTGACAAGCAGCCCATGTTGAAAATGTGGAGTGAAACTACCACTACATGCCTACGTTGTTAGGGTTTCCAACTGTAGCACCCCAACCCGTACGGACTGACAGGCATTACGGCTGTGATTTGGGATCATCGGATGTAAGGCTCACACCATTCCACCCCCCCATGCCCACCTGCAGCCACTGACAGACATCATGGTGTGTCTTGCACTGTTCAGCCACAAACTTCACCCCATGCTCCTATACTGCAACCACGCCAGTGTATTTCCTTATGGAACGGGGTAAGTAGTATGCCCAAAGACCCCAAAGCACACCACGACACTTGTTAGTGTCTACAGGGTAGGGTGAGGTTCAATGCCATGAGCATTATAGCTGACGACCCAAAGGCACGCCCCAATGCATGTGGCTCTTTACAGGGTGGGAGTGGGGTTGGCATCACTTCAATACTTCACTGCCATTCCTATCATGCGTCACTAGCTCCGCCACTGCCAATGCCAATGCCAATGCCAGCGCGACAACATTCGGCATTGACAAATGCTTGTTTTCCACATGGACTAATACAGTGTAGCCCACTTAAGCTGTACAGATGGTTAAATGAACAAAATCTTAAAGCATAAAGTCATTACCATAGGTGCCCTGTTTAAAACTGCTGCTTACAACAGACTATGTGCTCTGTAAACAACGAACATTTTTATCCCTGTCACCTACCCTTTTTACCTTGATTACCTTGATTACAGTAACACTTAAATACAACTAGTTCTAATTAAAGTGTTAATTGCCCACCTCATCCCCTTTTTGTTTATGGCAGACAGGGAAGGACTATCTAAGCTGTTTAAAATGTTAACTGCTGTTAATGGCCCCTGTTTTTGGTGGCACCCCCGATTCAGCATGGCTATTTCAAAGGCTTATTTTTTTTTTGCCTTTTTTCAACTTATAGCTCAGCTCTGCTCAAACCAGCTCCAGTCCCAAATTTGTGAAATGCCCCTCTTTCAGGCAGTCCCCACAGTTCAGCATGGCTTTTTGAAAAGCTTTTTATACCTTTTTTCAGCTAGTATCTCAGCTCCGCATGACCCAGCTCTGATTCTTGATTTGTGAACTCACACCATCTCCTCCCTTCCCTGTGTGAGATACTTGTTTATAATGGATAATAGGGTACGCAGGGAGTGGTCCATTATAAGTGAGTTCCACTGTGCCACATAAGCAAGGTAGTTACTTGATATAGTGATTGAATAACGTAGCTAGCGTGGTGACATTTTCAGCCTGGCATATTCTTACTTCAGGGAATGGAAACATTTTAAAGGTGACTGTAAAGGCAGGATCACATTTTATAATTCTAACCTTATTACCCAGGATCTGGGAGAAGCTTTGTGGAGCCAAGTCTCAATGACTTTGACTGAGGAAATTATTTTCTCCTGCTGATAATATTGACAACATTGCTTCTGTTGTTCATATCTAAAGTAACACAGTGCTGTGCTGAGGAAGGGATGGGGGTGTCGACCTTGTTTTCCCCTCCTGCTGCATCACAGTGACAATATATATATTAACATAGAATTGAGTTGATTGAAGGGACTTTGGGTCCATTGTCCCTGTCTCTCCTGATACACAGTAGTGACTATACATAGTAACATAGCACAGTGGTGATTGAAGGGATGTAGTGTCAATATTTCCACCCCTCCTGCTGCAGTGACTGTACATAGTAGTATGGTTTTGTGATAACTGAATGGACTTGGGGGTCTATCTTGTCAGTCCCTCCTGCTGCACAGCTGTGACTATACTTAGCAGCACAGTACTGTGATGATGGGAGGGACTTGGGGTTCATCTTGTCTGGAGCTCCTGTTTCAGGGCAGTGACTATCCATATTAACATTGTAGTGTGATGACTGAATGGACGTAGGGTCTATTTTGTTCACTTCTCCCCCTGCATGGCAGTGACTACACAAAAAATATACTATAGTGACGATGGAGTGGGACTTGGGGTCCATCTTGTCTGTGCCTCTTGTCGCACTGCAGTGAGTATACACTGCATCATCCAGCAGAATTGTACATATTTATACTAACATAGTATTGTGATGATAGAAGGCATTAGGGGTCCATTTTGTCCACCCCTCCTGTTACATGGCAGTGACTATAAACAGTAAGGTAGAATTGTGCTGATAGAACGGATAGTGTCCGCAATTTGAGCATATATAGCACCAAAATCCACCAGCAGCATCTATAACCGTGGTGATACAAAGATCATTATTAGTGTATAGTTCATTATTGGCCAATATCCAGGCCCCAGATGTTATGCCTGGTTTGCAGGTTTTTTTTTTTTTCTTAGTCAGGATAGCTTACTGTGACAGAGGTGCAACAGAGTGTAAATTTATTTATTCATATATGTATTTATTAATTTACTTACTTACTTCACAATCTTGGCCAGGAATAGACACTGAGTCAAAGCTTATGTTCAGGTGTGGCCTGAATGAAGAAGGCATGAAATATAAAATTTAGAAGCAGTTATAATATGAAAGTACAATTCAGATAACATTGGCAACAAGATGAAGGTCAAAGAAAGCACTACACTTAAATAATATATATATATATATATATATATATATATATATATATATATAGAGAGAGAAGAGAGAGAGAGAGAGATACAAAGTCACACATACCCCTATAATGCAAAGCATCATGGGTTGTATATGCAAATCACCACAAAATATTATGCTGGTTCTCCTTTAAGCAGAAATGCATGGTGCAAAAAAGGCCTCTCACACAGACTGCAAAGGGTGCCAACAGAAGACACAGACAAATGTTTCATCCTACCAGGACTCATCAGTGTACCTCGTCTGTATGACACGTCAGTGGAATGAACCAGCTACCCTAAGCTGGTCTATCTGGGTTGGGTTGTGGTGAGTCCAATAAAAATTAAAAAGCTAAAAGACTAGAACCTTGCGCAAACACTGAGGGAAGGGTTACCCCAAAGGGCACTGGCTGGGAAGCCATATTTCAAAGAAATACAAAATCTTTGTCTTTTAGCTTATTTTTTGGTTTTATTGGGCTCACCACCTGGTCCTGGTAGGATGAAACACTTTTTTATACCCCAATTGTTTAACCAGGTGAGACACACTAAGCTGAAAGCTTTTTTACAGGTGCAACCTGGGAGCACAGGGAAGTTAAGTGACTTACTTAAGGTCACACAGTATATGCAAGTTGGGGCTGTGGGATTCAAACCCAGGTCTCCAGATTTGCAGCTCAGAGCCTTAAACCACTACGCTATACTGCATCCCAATGTCTTGTCTGTGACTTGTCTGTGTCTTCTGTTGGCACCGTTTGCAGACTGTGTGAGAGGCCTTTCGGCACCATGCATTCCTGCTTAAAGTTGAACTAGCATAATATTTTGTGATGATTTGCATATACAGCCCATGATGCTTTGCATTGGGGGTATGAGTGATTTTGTATTTCTTTGAAACCTGGCTTCCCGGCCAGTGCTCTTTGGGGTAACCCTTGCCTCAGTATTTATGCATTAAGGTTCTTTGTCTTTTAGCTTGTTTTTTATTTTTATTGGGCTCACCACAACCCAACCCAGATAGACCAACTTAGGGTAGCTGGTTCATTCCACTGGGGTGTCATACAGACGAGGCACACTGATGAGTACGGGTAGGACAAAACACACATCTGAGTCTTCTGTTGGCACCCTTTGCAGACTGTGTAAGAGATCTGTCAGCACCATGTATTTCTACTTAAAGTAGAACCAGCATAATATTTTGTGGTGATTTGCATACACAGCCCATGATGCTTTGCATTATGGGCGTATGTGTGATTTTGTATTTCTTTGAAACTTGGCTTCCTGGCCAGTGCCCTTTGGGGTAACCCTTGCCTCAGTGTTTGTGTACTAAGGTTCTTTGTCTATATACATATATATCTATATATATCTATATCTATATATATATATAGATAGATATATATCTATCTTCTTTGGAAAAAAAACTGCATTTCTACACCCACAAAGCAGCATAAGGAAAAGACTACACAAGCCACCACAGACAACTATTGTCAGATAAGGCAAACAAAACTATTTTCAGATAACACAAATGCAGTAGCACTGATGTGCAACGTCATGGAGTTGTATCTGTGGCATGCACACTAAAAGACATACACACTCACTTGTCACTGCAGAGAGAAATCCAGGATACTTAAATCACAACATTGCTTCTGTGTCCAGAAGTGCAGGCCCCTTCAGCTAGATACAAATCCATGATATCCAAATTATGAGAGTTCTTTTGCCTGCAGAAGTGCCAACCCCTATGGGGCATGCTTCTATATTCTCAGGTACTCATGGATAACATACATGCACATGAGGGTCTTGCACTTCTGTAGCTGCAGGTGTAAGATATACAAACTGACCTCTGGCTGAAGAATTGCAGATGCCACAAAATCCATGATCCCAAAATTGCTACAGTACTTCCCTATGCAATAGCATAGGCACCTGAGAGGCCTGCACCTCTTCAGCCACAGGTGTAAGACATACATGCCAATTTCTGACTCCAGAAGGGCAGACAGCTCTGGGGTCTGCAGTTACTCAGATGAAAGTGCTGATGCAATGTGCGTATCATGGTTACAGCAACTGATCTAGACATTTTTCAAGGGGGTAGCAGTTTGTCAGTTACACAGCTGCATACAGGCAACCATGCAGTAGTAGATCATGCTGTCTAGTGAGGTAATCCATACAGAGTGCATGAGTACATCTGGTTGCAGAGGTGAAGATCCCTTGGGGCCTTCTGCAGCAACACATACTCATACAAGCTGTGGCTGCATAAGCACAGGCCCCTAGTCAGCCTCAGATACAAACCCATGAAGGCAGCATATTAGTGCTACTGTATGTGTGTCATCTGAAAACAGCTGTAAAATATTTGTCTTACCTGATGATGGTTGTCTGTGGTTGCCTGTGTGGTCTTGTCCTTTTGCCACTTGGGGGGTGAGGGGGGGAGTTATAGTTGGAAACCCCAATGCCACATTTCCCTACTTTTGTAGCATTAAGTTGAACCCAAACTAATGCAATAACATAGCATTTTGCAAAGAATTTCCTTCCTTTTTGAGAGCGTGGAATTGTATCATTATTCATGCAGGTCCCATCAAGACCTGTGTGAACAGATGCAGAAAAGGGAAGATTCTGTTTGCCTACAGGAGTGCCGGTTACATGCAGCATTGGTCTGGATGTCAAGAATTCATGGGGCTGTCCCCTGTGGCCAAAGATGCAGTCACACAGGGCAAAGGATGCCTCTCTTGGCTGAAGCACAGGGCCCTCTGGTGCAGGGCCCTATGCCAAGAGAAGATTTTTTTTCATTAAATGGTACTTGTGCTCATGCGGGCAACCCTGGACCTGCTCTTCCCAAGCTGGGAGGTGGTGTCACATGACAGCACTATGCCCCCAGCCTCAGCCCATCCTGCTGGTGAATTGAGCTTACCCCCAAACTCAGCTCACTGGCACAGGATCACAAAGCAGTGCCCGCTGGGGTGAAGGATGGTACTTCACACAAATTTCTTACTAATTTTTTTTTAAATTTTGACCCCACCTGGGTGATCTCTTTGAAACCGTGTAAAATGCCACATGTGTGAACAAGCATTTGCTAATACTGAATGCTTGCCTTCTTGTGTTTGCTGTGTAGTTGTGCATAGATATAACAGAGGCTACAATTACCAAATTAATTACACGAGTTACAATAGTGAAATTGTCATGACTCCCATTAACACGTCATTACTGCTAATAGGCACACTGCAGAAAGTGTGGCCCGCATTCTCTTGTAGTCAGAAGGGGTGTGTGAATACCTTATTTCAAAGATTTACAGAACATTCATATTCTGTGGTCTCATTATTCATTATTCATGCTTCATTATTTGTTATGTGGCCCCTGAAACTGACTGTGAGACTACAAGATCTCTTGAGACATCCTATCCAATCCAAGGGCACTTTGGAGCTCACTACATGCAGGTCATGTGACCCAGCACTCACAAAAACTTCAGGCAGGATAGACAGAAGACCTGAGCAGAAATAATCTTTTACCATCCACTTGTTAAAACTAGTCAAAAATCAGGAATCTTGACTTTTTTGTTCCCCTCTCTAAATCCCAGGCAAGAGAGGGTAATCTTTGTTACACCTTTGTGTGATCTAAAATTTTCAACATTTCTCAGGAGAACTGATAGTAGTGCTTTTTCCCTAAATACTAGGCCTATTTCTGCTCTGAAAGCAAAAGCAATTAAACAGTCAAAGCCTGGCAGATAGGGCTTGAGAGAGCGTCCACTCTCATTCAGTTCAGCATCTATAATTTTCACAAAGCCAAGAAATACAGAACATTTCCAATATCAAGTTAAGTTTTTTTTTCATTAAAACCACACATATTTATTCATTTATTTAAAAGTTTTATCAGGAAGGCATAGTGAGCAAGAATACTGCTTGATTCCAGATGCGTCCTGGGGGAAGGGTAGGTGAGTAGTACAGGGAATACAAGAAAACAGCCTTGAGTAAGGAACAACCAGCGAACCATGAATACAATTAAGTACAGCGTGCATACAAAAAATACAATAAAGAGAACAAGCAAAATGCAAGTTAAGACAGTTGAAATGTGTGGTGGTCAGTTGAACCATCTAAGCTAAGTTACACTCAAACAACATAACAGTTTGGGTCAGTGCTATTTCAGCAAACTAGGAAAAGGAGAGACTGACGACCCTAGGAATGAACTGGAAAATGTAGGTGCAGGTACAGGAGGAGGAGAATTGTTCTTGGTGTAGGGAATTGAGGTGCTGAGTGGAGGAGGCATGTCGAATGCCATTGGGAAGGGAATTCCACAGTTTAGTTATGCGATATTTGAAGGCTGACTGGCCTGCAATAGTGGACATTAATGGTATGGATAGGAGCCTAGCATCATTTCTCCTTAGTGTGTAATCTGGAAAGTCAGGGGCAGACAGTAACCCCAATGTTTCACTGATAGAGCTTGGTTATTGGAATGTCTTTACTGCTGTCATTATTTTGCTATCCCTTTCTTACTCATAATAATTTATCTCATAAATAAAAAAGCTGCCTGATGTTATGGCTCTTTTTCACATCCTTTCATTTCACAACCCTTATTGCTATGAAGTCATAACCTGAGAAACAACTTATTAGCACTCACTGGGTTTTGGTTTACCTTGGGGCTATTATAGCTGTGTTCTTCTTCAGCATCCTTGCTGTTTGTAAGACACATGGTAATAACTTGTATTAAAACAATAAGAAGAGAAGTTATACCTGGTTAAAGAAAAAGTTAATGTATTTAATTATAAAAAGCAATAAGACATGATGGGGTGTGCATTGTGCTGAAATAACGGTACACAAAAGGGCAGAGTGAGGCTCTAGACTGCAGGCCAAGTGTCTTCAACCCCTGGAAGTACTGTTTTCTGAGCACAGTGCACACCCTGGAGTGTCTCATTGTGCTCATAAACTTAGTTTTTATTTTTATAATTTTAAAATATATGTCTCTATCAGAATAACAAATTTTAAACATCAAAAACTGTAAATACATGTGTGCTTTTTAGCTAAAGTAGTCCTTCCACCTACTGGTACTAGACTGAACTAACTGGTTTGCTTTATGTGCTTTGGCCTAATGCAGACCCATCCAAGCTGTTTTGTGTGTCCCTGTGTTTTTTTTTTTTTGTTATTTCTGGTAAAGTGTTTCTGAAGTTAGGCCATTAGAGTTACAAGTAAGTCCCTCCCTCTGCCCTCACTCCCTGAATTCCAGTGAGAACAGAGGAGTTTTTCACAACTCAATGTGAAAGTCTACCCATCCACCACCCACAAGGTATATTCTTGATCTGTTATTTAATTCTGAAAAAGTAAAGGTTTTTGAGAAATCAGCTATCTGTCTAATAAAAGCAACTCAGCTTAGAAAGAAAAAGTATGCCTCATGGGTGACTGCATGATTCAGCATATTATCTGGCCAAATCAAAATAATGTATTTTTGTTATATATGTAGGGTTACTTATGATAGTGTATATTGATGTATATTATGTAATAAGTCTGTTTCATGATAGTGTATGTTATATTTGATATCATATATACTACTATACTACTCCCCATCCACCATGCCACAGTCTCCCTTGCTCACTCATTCTGGACAGAGCAGTCAGAAGACAGGCCTCCAGATATATATTTTACATTTAAATCCAGTGCCAGTGCTACTAATTTCAATTCAAACTGCCTGCCCACCTCGGCACATCACCAGACTCTCCCTTGGTTGCCCACCCTGTCTCAGTCTTCCTCATGTGCTCATTGTGGAGCAGTCAGAAGAGAGGAGGAGACTTTTTTTAATTAAAATATTTGTCTGTTCATGCTACGAGTGCTGCAGTCCCAAGCAAGTCAAAGCAGCATTGAGGCCAGAATTGCATTGCTGCCAGATTAAATGGCATATAAAATTGAACAAGGTCATTTTCTGTTCTGCTGCTCTGAGTGTGAACTGTTTTTTTATAGATTCCCAGTGGGTTTGGAGGATATTGGAGACAATTATTTTTTTCAGTTAGACACGGTACGACAGAGCGTTTTTTATTTTTATTTATTGAAATCATGCATACACCTGTGAGCAGATGCTCTCTGCGATGTTTCACATCATGTACATAAACAACAATGCAAGGAATTCATTACAATATACAAATAAAACATTGAGAGTACAGTAAACAGAATGACAATATTAACATAAGGGTACATAAATCCAAGCCAAACCAGTAACTGTGGTGATGTGCAAAGTAAGCCTGCATCAGAAGAAGCAGGGGAAAAGGGGAAGAAGGGATGGACTAGACAAGACAGTGTGGACAGAGAGGGGTAGGCTGGGATAAAGGGGTTGGAGATGGAGCTAAGTGCTGCAGTTTGCCTATCCCAGGGATAGGGGCTGGGAAATGTTGGGGTCAGCCAGTGGGTGTGCAGGATGACTCAGCGGTGGCACCCGAAGGTACTTATATGAATGAGGTGTTGACACAGTTTAAGTTTGAATGGTTCAAGTGTAGCAGTGCCAGAGATATCCATTTTCTTGTGAGCATGCACAGGTGAACACAGTGGGGGGTTAGAAAGGCTTTAACTTGTAAACACAGGCTGGCGTTTGAGTCACTTACCAGTTTACAAAAAAAGGTAAAATGTAACTGACTGCATGAATAATGAATTAACATGTTGTTTTGGGGTATGGCTGTGTTCCTTTGTGCTAAAATGGGTGTGGGAAGACATGGTTAGTGATTTTTTATTCTTGTCTCTTCAACATTTTAGATAGTTTTTTAAAAAGTGAGAAAAAATGGTTGCCAGACCTTGTTTTAAATTCTATCCTTGCACAGTTATTTGTGAGCAGGCCACATACCAGGATGACCATGCAATGTGCTGCACAGTAGCACCCTATATGAGTGCCTATTATTGAGCAACTCAATATGAGAGACTCAATAATAGTGCTTGAAACTAGAGCGAGTGGTGAAACAAGGCTCTGTATCCTGCAGGGAGCTACACTCGCTAAAGCAGGATATAACGTGATGATTGGGCTGGCACTGCCAAACTGGCCATGTACCATGGTGGTATGCGCTACCGACCCCCCCCCCCGGAGGAGGACAGTAGTCATAGGGACGCTTAATCCTCTGAATCTGGGTCAATTCCAAAACCTGAGATGTCAGAGTCATAGACAGATGACCAACCGCAGTGCCTGAGGGCTGGCCCATTATCTCCATTTAGTAGTTTTTGATAGAATAGTTTTTGACAAATTCCTGAGTCTATGTCCACTTCTAGTATACGCCAATGCTGTTTAATGATGTTACCAGTACAAGAAGCGGTCAGATTATATATTTGCCTTATCTTTTTATCCCAGCATGCCAGGCGAAACCCCATCACCTGGTGCCACAGAGCAAGCAGCGGTCGAATTATATTGCATAACAAAAGCTGGATTCCACTCTGAAACACTGATATTTATTTTGCCCTGTATAAGAATGTTTCTGTCTGCTGTTTTCGCATTTTGATATGCTGCCAGTACATTTTCTCGCAGTAAATCTATCAGCCATCTTTCTACTGCCACTCTCCATGTCTGTTAAATCAGTGCAAGTTTGTCTCGTACATAACAACTGTCCTTTAGGAATATTTTTGATCAGAAAATTTGGGTAGCAACTATCCGCCCTTAATATTGTATTTTTTGCAGTCAGGTTCCCATACATCTTCGTGTTAAATTTGCCAGCTTCTTTTCTAATAGTCAGATCAAGAACATTAACTTCAATTATATTTATCTCCACTGTAAATTCAAATGTGTACTTATGCTGTTATTGGCTCACTCCTATCCACCAATGAGGGATTGCTAGAGATTCCCAAGGTCCATTTGAAGACATATGGGGCCAGGTCATTTAGTTTTATGGCCCTGACCCTGTGAAATTCTCTACCTCATCGGGTACGAGATTGCCTGACTGTCCAGAATTCTAAAGCTGCTCTTAAAACCTATTTATTTAGTCTAGCTTACTCTGATTATTAAGCCGCTTGCCTATTTACTGAATTTTAAACTGATGTATTTATTGATTATTGATATGTTCTATTTATTATATTGTACAAGCGCCTTGATTGTTAGAAAGGCACTTTTTACAAATAAAGTTTGCTTTGCTTTGCTTTTGTATGGAATGAATTCCTCAGCTGTTGTTTTCAGAGCCTTTCCAAACCACAAATTGTTGGGTGAGCTCCCTTCCTACCTAACTTTCTCCTTTATAACAACCCCCCCATCCTCCCAATCACTTAGATCAACTGACTCCCGTATCCTGGTAGTCCCCCAATGATCCACCCTAATCGGCCAATTCACTTACTCTCACTGCCTCCCAAAAATTTGGAATTCACTCCCCTCTCAAATCCGGCACTCATCCTCCGCCTACTCCATCAGCTCTGCCCTCAAAAATTTCCTTGCGCCTATCTGCTCCTGCTATGTCCCTCCATAATTCCCTCCTATAAGCCCTGGATAAACCCTACCCCTCTACCGTCACATTCATTTTACCCTATGCACCCACACCCCCCAAATTTCTAGCTCTCCTCCCCTTCCCCCAAATTGGTCCCCCTTACCGGCCTCCCTTGATCTCTCATGGAATGTAAGGGATGCCAAATGCTCTCCATGGGTCCCTCTCCTACCCACTCCCAGGGGCTTGTATTCCTCATCTGCTGCCTTCCCCCTATATCCCTCCACCTCACCCCTCCCTCTCCTTCCTCCTTTTGTTTCATATAAGCTCTTGTTTACTTCCTAACCCTGCACTTATTATTGTCCACTTTTTCTACATGTTATGCACAACTGTGTTTTAACTGTTTATAGTTACTGGTGACCCTATTTAACAACCAGATTATGAGTACTCTCAAATACGGTTATTACAGCATTCTGATCATTTAATACACGTGCGCAAAGCCACACTCAGCTGCACTAAACCACGCTAAGCGTGCAAAAAAACAGCAATTATAAAAAATTAAAGATAGGCAAGTATGTTTTTATGGATGTTTTTTATACACCCTCTGTGTGTGATGACTGTATAAACCTCTCGAGCTTCGCTTTCAAGGTTTGTGGGTCATCACACACCTCGGGTGTGTAAAAAAAATCCATAACACACACTTGCCTATCCATTATTCTCTATGTAATACCTGCCTTACAATTGTATCTTAATGTTGATCTTGTAACTTGAATGTAACTTGAACACAACTCTCCCACCACCTCACCCCTCCCTCTCCTTTCCCTCTCTTACCACCCCCCTTTTCTTTTTTTTTCTTTTCATGTAAGCATTTGTTTACTTATTAACCTGGCACTTATTATTGTCCACTCTTTCTACCTATCATGCACAACACTATTGTACCACTGCTTGCAACACCTGCCTTAGAACTGTATGTTAATGTTGAACTTGTAACTTGAATGTTTAATGTTTCACTCCTATTGACCCCTTCCTCCCAGGTTGCACCTGGAGATGAGCGACTTGTCGTTCAGTGTGCCTTCCTTGTGAAACATTTCAATAAATAAATAAAATATGTCATCCAAATATCTAGTCCATATTTTGACATCATTCTTGAACATGTTTTGTTCACTGTTAGATACATTTTCAGTGTCCCATTTGGCCACATAGAGTGTTGCCAAACGTGCCGTGAATGTGGCTCTCGTAGAAGTAACTTTGATTTGTGCATAGTATTATTTCAAAAATAAAATTATTTGCTTCCAAAACAACTGGGCAACTTCAACTATGAATTCATTTGGGGGAACCACATTCTCTGGTCATGCTTGGAGAGCTTTACTGAATGAATGAAATCACATCGCTTGGAATATTTGCATAAAGACACTCAACGTAAATGCAAATCAGAATATTACTGCACTTCCTTTTAACTTGGAAAAGTGCAAAGTAATGCACACAGGATCAAATCGTTTGAGAGTAAAATATTACATGAATGGACATGAAATAAAAGAAACATCTAATGAAAAAGACAGAAACACAGAATCTTTCGGCAGATAAGGACAATATGGCCCACATAGTCAGCACATTTCCCTACTTCCTGCTGCAGCCTCAGATCCTATTTGATAAAAACCACAAACAGACTATCACAAGAAGAGCGTTGCAAGGAAGCTGTGAAAAGATGTACAGTAATAAGGTAATGGACTGCGTATTAAGTAACATAAGCAGCAGAGATAGCAATGTACTTGTTCTCCTGTACAGCACTCTGGCTAGACCCCACCTGGAATATTGTGTGCAGTACTGGGCACCATACAAAAAGGGAATATCAGATTGCTGGAGAGGGGCACAGAGAAGGGTCACTAAGAAAAACAGTAACATTGCAAGGAAGGACTATGGAGCTAGACTAAGGGAGGTGACTCTGTACTCATTGGAATATAGAAGATTAAGGGGTGCCCTCTGTTTGGTGTTTAAAGCAATAAAGAATAAAGACCTACTGGAATGTGTGGGACTGGACAGGAAATGTGAATAAAGCTAATAGGAGGCACAATCTACAACTGAAAGGAGCTCTTTATAAAACAGAAAGATGTGCTAACTGTTTTAGTCAGAGAGTAGTGAGACGTTGGAACAGCCTACCTAAGGCCATCTTATGTGTGACACTTTGGTAGCATTCAAGGCAGCTCTAGATAGCTACTGTATATGGGTGATAGGAAATCTGTACTACAATAATTTCCTGGTGCGTTGCATGGCCATTAGGATTATGACTCATAAGCTATTATGATACTGTCACCCACAACTGTCTCATCAAGGATCTGTAGCTAGTGATTTGTGCCTTTCACATACAATTTCACTGTGACAGTCAGCAAAAGCAGACTTGAGAGACTACGTTTCTATTTTTGTTGGGATAACTCATATTTCTACCTAAGTCATGGCAAGTTAAGCTTGATAAAAACACATTGTTGGATGTGTTCAGTGTCTAGTGTTGAATGATGAGGCTTAACAACATCACTACTTGTAGGGGGACAACTGATGTATCTCATAGCCAGTTGTGGCAAGTAAGGGAATGCATACATCTTCTGTGCACAGTAGCCTAATGGATTAACCTCAAATGACTCAAGAGACTCTGTAAAATAGCTGTTCAAGATGTTTTCTGCTGAAATAGGCTCCGGCTGAGTCCTCTTCTGTTGTTCCTGATTTAAGGACATGCTGAATGGTGCCCACTCACTCTCATCAGTGCAACTTTCAATAACAGGTATTTCTTCCCCATCTCTACCAATGGAACCAGACCTGTCAGCTGGAATTCCCTCTCTCTCATGACCATCTGCACCAGCTGCTGATGTAACCAGTCCCTGCATGCAACCAGTTAGCTCATCGCACAGCTCTTGTTAAAAATGAATAACTGTAGCTATCCATAGTCATGTGAAGGATCTCAGATTTAAACTGGGAATTCAGCATGGTTGCAAAAATGTGGTTGCAACTATCCAGTACTTTCACAAACCTTGCATCCACTTCAGTTTGCTGCTGCTCAGCAAGCACAGCTGCCCCATTTGGAATTTTCCTATCTTGTTCTACATATCTCTCCATAGATGCTTTCAATATATACACTGCTGGGATCACCTGACTCAGAATGGTAGTGGATGCACTTAGATCGTGGGTGCTCCTCTCAAGTAGCCCAAGTACTCTCACCATGGTATCAACCAGTGACCACTCATAGTGGCCTAGGACTCCCCCAATGTCACACTCCATTGGCATGACATGAAGTGCACACTTCTGTTTTAGCAGTCTAGACAGCATCAGGTATGACTAAGTCCATCTGGTACTGATATTCTGTATCAAGTGATGTTGAGACAGACCAAGGCATTGTTGTACTTCTCTTAGTTGGTTAGTCACCTTTACAGAGCAACGAAAATGAGCACAGATGGAGCGTACTGTGGAGACAGTCTTGCAAGCTTCAGTACTATGATGTAGCACAGATGTAATCACTAGATTCAAGTTGTGGGCAAAGCAATGAATGTTGGCAAAGTTTCTATCAGCAGCTGCTTTCAGCATATTTTCCGTTATCTGTGAAGAAAAAAAAGACATGTAGATTGGTACCACCTGTCCATGACAGCAGCATGTCCTGAATTAATGCCAGGATGTTCAGTAACATGTGGTCTTTCTCCATTAGCCCAACATTTAGAAGAGGAGACCTGGAGTGACTAACAGTTTGTGGAAAAATGAAGGGAGAGCCAGTGACACAGGGAGAGTGGAAGGAATCTACAACAGGAGACATAGGCTTTTGCCCACACCAGTGTGTAGTCAAGGAGATATATGCATGCAGAGTTTGTACTGCTCCAGGTGTCTGTGATGCAGTGGAAAACTCCACCCACAGCCTCAGAGAGCAGTGTGATAATTTCCATTCTCCCCGTTAACATATCTTTGACGCCACAGTGCGTGAAAGTGTGGAATGTGATGGTGGCTGGTACTGTGGCAGCAAGTACTGCAGAGGTCTACGAAAACCAGTGTCTTCCCCAATTGAAAAGGGTTGCAGATCCAATGTCATCTTTTCACATTTGAGCTGTGTGATGTGTTGAGCTGTTGGATGGGATCACTGGTACTTAGTGTTGGCCTGGAATGCTTCCAGTATTGACATTGACCATGGATGGGGGGGAGATTGCACATTTGCCAGATGGTGTGCAAATAGCAGGGCACTGGTGTTAGCAGGAATGCTCGGTATGCATGGAGTACCCTTTGATGTTGAGGGAGCTGGGGTGGCAGCAGCAGCAGGTGCAGCAGTATTTTTTTTCAGAAGCAGAACATTCTGTGGCATTGCCAGTCCCACCAATACCACTTCCTGCATTATTACCACAAAATGGATCGGGTGAAATAATAGGCACAGACCCTGATGCTTTAAAGACCTAGGGATGTTGTTACATTGATTTTGTTTCAAAAACCTTCTTGAACAACTCTGTCTTACAAATCTTGATTTTTGCAATACTGCTTGAATTTGCTGTGATGTGATGTTATTGTAATGTGTGTGTTACCTGTTTTTAAATTGTGATAAAAAAGTTAACATTAAAAAACCATGGATACACTTTACCTTTAGGCGGTTCATTAAGGCAGCAGTTGTTATATTTGCCAGAGATTTCCCCCTAATGATAGTCACCATGTGCAGTGTGCACACTGCCTTTCTGTTATCATCTTTCAGTAACGTGACAAGCAGCCATATTATTCTCCTACTACTCCTGACACCGCTCGCACAGCTAGTGTCACCAGTACCACCACTACTCTTTTGGCCCCCACTAGCCTTTACTGTTTGGACCTACATCTGCGGGTCTTCCCCTGGTACCACTGGTGCTGGTGCACCTGCTCTACTTGGTTGTTCAGTTTGAAACTGACCCAATAACCAAAGTGCTACATGGCAGCTTGCCAAGTTTTGTTGTGGGGGAGGAGCCATATCCTCCTTATTCCTGCCCCTGCAACCTTGAGAGGTTGACATTTTTTTGGCTGCCCAACTTTCTTGCTTTGCAGCTCTCAAGGTACTTCCTATTCTCTGCCTGGTCATCAAAGCTGCTTGGGTTAGTCTCCTCAGATGATGTATCAGTGGGCAAGTATCCTGTTGGAAAGAACTCCGATCCAGATGAGTGTGCCTCCTCCTCATCTGCACTGAGAACTTCAGCAGTAAAGGAGACAGGCCAAGAAAGAAGTTTCACAGTAGGGGTGGTTACAACACTGGAAATAGTTGTGCAGCTGGCTTGAGCCACAGTGGTAGTAGTGACCAGTGCCACCATAGCAGTACTGGTGGTCATCATTGTTACAGTGGCAGGTGTGCTCTGTGTCACAGTGGCAGTATCAGTCTGGGTCACAGTAGTAGGAATGGTCTTTTTCACAATGGCAGCAGTGGTATCAGTTACAGTGGCAGCAGTGACTGGGAAAGCCACTGTTGCCTCAGAAGTTGGGATACTAGTAGTCTCGGTGGATGGGTGGTGGATCAGAGCAGTGGTGGTTATTAAGGAGGAGGAGGTCCTCATCCTGGTGGCACTTTTGGCAGAGGCAAGGGATGAAGAGGAAACATTCACATTTGTATTATCGGTGGCAGTTAATGACAGTGTCCTCCTGGCAACACTAGTAGTGCTTTGAATGCTACTTTTACTTTTTTCCCTGGTGTCAGCTGATGCCATACTGGTGCTGGTGGAGGTTGCAGGCTCTGATTGAGTGAAATATAATTTTGGACAGTGAATGCGTCCACAGTGTCGCTCTGCAGTATGCTGCTACTGCTCACCATCTCCTTCTGCTTGCTGCTCTACACCTCCTGCAGCTTTCTGGGGCTGATGGACCAACTACATTTTCTGGTACTACATCCTCTGTCTGCTATGGTTGTATTCCTCACTGGAAGATGTACAGCATTACATATAAAGGGGCTATTATTATGAAATATAGTCTCTCAAGACATTGCAACAACATTGAGCTGGCAAGTCTCACTGAGTGTCAATTAATAATAGTCAAGCCTGATTAATCTCAGAGAAAAATATTTTTATTAAATCTCTTCTTTCGCAAACAGCCACAAACTTAGAATCAAATGTCCTGAATACACAATGAAGACACACACAAGCAAGCAAGCAAACAAACTTTATTTGTATAGTTCCTTTCATAACCAAGGCACTGTACATAATATAAAATTACAGCATAAACTATGAACATTTTAAAACAATCATTCAATTTAACAATTAGTGAGGAAATGCCAACATAAATAAATACGTTTTCAGCAGAGATTTAAAACTGCTGATGGTCAGGCATTCTCTTAACCGACGAGGTAGAGAATTCCACAAGGTTAATGTTGCAAATGAAAAAGCATGAGCTCCTGATGTTTTAAGACAAACCTTGGGAATCTGTAGGAATCCCTCATCGGTGGATCAGAGAGGGTGATGGGGGCAGTATGGAGATCTTTCAGGACAGAAAAGCAGCTAACTGAAGTGGTGTGAGTCAGCTGACTGGACCAACCCTGCCAGCTACAGGGCACTTGCACTTACTTAAGTGGCCATGGAGGGACCTAAGCCTGGATTCCTCACAAGAAGATTTCTGATATGAAATTTAAATTATATTTTTTATGAAATCAAGTCACTGCAGCAATGCTGAGCTGACAAGTCTCACGGAGTGTCAACCAATAATAGTCATGCTTGACTTTTCTCAGAATAAAAATATTTTTTTTAAATCTCCTCTTGGGCACACAGACACAAACATATAACAATGTCATGGGTGCACAGTCATGCATACTCACAGAACAGAAAAGCAGCTAAGTGAAGTGGTGGGAGTCAGCTAACTAGTCCCACTATGCCAGCTACGGTGCACTCATACTTAAGAGGCCATGGAGGGGCCCAAGTATGGGTTCCTCACAGGAAGGTGTCTTTCTCGTATGAAATTCAAATTATATTTATTATGAAATCAAGTCATTGCAGCAAAGCTGAGCTGACATGTTTCACTGATTGTCAACTAATAATAGTGAAGCCTGATTATTCTCAGGAAAAAAAAAGATATATATATATTTTTTTAAATCTCTTCTTGGGCACACAGCCACGATCTTAGAAAAATGTCTGAGTGCACAGCCATGCACACACACAGAACAGAAAAACAGAAAACTGAAGTGATGGGAGTCAGGCAGCTAGTTCTGCCCTCCCAGCTATGGAGCACTTAGACTTGTTTAAATGGCCATGAAAGGACCCAAGCTTGGCTCTTCACAGAATGATTTCTGATAAGAAATTTAAATCATATTTATTATTAAATAAAGTCACTTCAGCAATGCTGAGCTAAGTCTTACTGAATATCAACTAGCAATAGTAAAGCCTGATTTTTTTTAGGAAAAAAATATTTTTTTTAAATCTCTTCTTGGGCTTGCAGCCACAGGCTTAGAAAAATGTCTGGAGTACACAGCTCACACAGAACAGAAAAGCAGCTAACTGAAGTGGTGGGAGTCAGACGACTAGTCCCACCCTACCAGCTATGATGCAACTTAAGTTGCCATTGAGGAACCTAAGCCTGGGTTTCTCACAGGAAGAATTCTTTTTTTTTATTACTTTATTTCTTTATATTTTCTTACCTCCTCAGCTGTTTTCTTTTTACCTATGGCGCCCCCTTTAGAGCCAGCCCTCATGGTCCCCCGGCCCGGCCGCCACCAGAGCTTGAACCCCCTCGATCCCTAGCCCCTCAGTCACATCACAGCAGGTAATTACCCCAACATTGCAGAGACCTTGGTGGCTGGGCTTGGGGGGAGTTAACTTGGGTGCATCTGTGGTGGTGCCTTTCTGGCCGACCTTCAAGAGTGCCAGAGGATTACTTTCCACACCCCACAGCACAGACGTGCAGTGGCATGAAGGACCCTGCCATGCATGCTACTGTGCACCACATGCCCAAAGTAATCCGTGTCATTCCCCGCTGTGGACCTCCACATGCACTGACCCCTAGCCACCACCAGGAGCTAGCACAGCTGCGGTTCACCCAAGCTACCCTCCCTGGAGGAAGAAAGCAGTCCCTAGGATGCTCAGTCCTCTTCCTCCTAGCCATCCCGCCAACACCCAAGGTCGCTCCCGACCCTGGGTCATCAGCGTGGCATGAGGTGTGGCATGCAGTGCCTCAACCCTCAGTGCCACCAGGCCAGCACACAGAAAGATTTCTGATATTAAATGTAAATTATGTTTATTATGAAATCAAGTCTCTGCAGCAATGTTGAGCTGACAAATCTCACTGAGTGTCAACTAATATTAGTCAAGACTGATGTTTCTCAGAAAAAAAGAAACATTTAAATCTCTTCTTGGGAACGAAGTCAAGCCACCATAGAAACATAGAAACATAGACTTTGATGGCAGATAAGGACTGCTTGGCCCACCTAGTCTGCCCATTTCACTACTTATATGATAAGCTGCAGATCCTAGTTGACCAACAGCCTATTTCTTTCTACCACCCCCCCAAAAGAATTGCCTTATGTCTGTCCCATGCATTCTTGAATTCTCCCACAGTTTTATACCCCACAACCTCCTCAGGAAGGCTGTTCCATGTTTCCACCACCCACTCTATAAAAAAATATTTAATCAAATTGCCCCTGAGCCATACCCCCTCTATCTTCAAATTGTGTCTCCTTGTTCTTGCACATCTCTTTTTCTGAAAGATGCTATCCTCTTGGACTTTGTTGATTCCACTGAGGTACTTAAAAGTTTCTATCATGCCCCCCCCCCCGTCTGCTTTCCTCAAGGGTATACATAGTAAGCTCCTTTAGTCTCTTCTCATATGGCTTCTCTTGCAGACCCTGCACCATTTTAGTTGCCTCCTCTGGACTGCCTCCATCCTGTTTATGTCCTTGCAGAGGTGGGGTCTCCAGAACTGGATGCAGTACTCCAGATGGGGTCTCACCAACTGTCTGTACAGAGGGATAATAACTTCCTGTTTTCTGCTGGTGCTGCCTCTCCCTATACATCCCAGAATCCCCGCAACCCTGCGTACTGCCTTCTCACATTGCTTGCTAACCTTAAGGTCATCTGATATGATTACCCCCAGGTCCCTTTCCATTGTTGTTGTTGTTAATACCTCCCCCCATCATTGTGTAATCTTCCCCCGGGTTTTTGTTTCCCAGGTGCATTATTTTGCACTTCTTTGCGTTAAATCCAACTGCCACACCTCTGACCATTCCTCCAGCCTTGCCAAGGCCCTTCTCATCCTTTCCATGCCTCCTTGTGTAGCAACCCTGTTGCAGATCTTTGTGTCATTGCAAAGAAGCATACCTTTCCTTCTAGTTCCTCTGCAATGTCACTTATAAAGACATTCAAAAATGACTGGACCCAGTACTGAACCCTACAGTACCCCACTAGTAACCCCTCTTTCTTCAGAGTGGGGTCCATTTACAATTACCTTCTGTGTCTTTTTGTCCAGCCAATGTTTTACCCAGGCTACCACCCTGGGACTAGAGATGCAGCAAGTTTAAAATCCACCTGCAAAGTGAATGCGAAGTGCCCCATAGGAAAGGCTTACTTCACCTTGTTGTTATTACTTTGCATTGCCATTCCGCTTTAAACACGAAGTAAGGCAGAGTGACAATAATATTGGCAGTACCCCACCCACACAGTCACCAGAATGAATGTGCATCCCCAAAGTGCTACTGCCTTGTGTTCAGAAATCTTCCCAGTGCTGATGAAGTGAAATGAGAGCATAACAAGGAATGCAAAGTCTCCCAAAATTAATGGCGCACTCAGTCATGCGTGCAGTGGTCACACAGAGAGTCACCAGAATTAATGTGCATTCCCAAAATGCTACTGTCTTGTGTCCAGAAAATTCCCCAGTGCTGATGAAATGCTACTGTCTTGTGTCCAGAAAATTCCCCAGTGCTGACAAAGTGAAATGAGAGCGTAACTAGAAATGCAGTCTCCCAGAATTAATGGTACACTGCAAATGCACATATTAAGATTGTGCTGCGCACTCAAGGGATGCATACGTAAAGGCACAACAACACCTAACTAGTGCACACAAGTCACAAA
This sequence comes from Neoceratodus forsteri, assembly GCA_016271365.2. Classification (NCBI taxonomy): domain Eukaryota; kingdom Metazoa; phylum Chordata; order Ceratodontiformes; family Ceratodontidae; genus Neoceratodus; species Neoceratodus forsteri. The sequence goes on from CM028129.1 coordinate 36,808,809, forward strand.
TCCAAATCTGGAAAGGAATACATGTTTTCAGTTGGGGGATTAGTGCACGCAGTAAGAATCCACTATCAGTAAATATACCACAATGCAGTATAAAAAATTCCTGCAGGTGTGGTGGATAGCAGGTTCACGCTGCTGCATTTACTCTATGGCACAATAAATGGTGTCTGATTTAATGGCACGCATCACACACACGCACACACACACACACACACACTACAATTAATGCACAGCAAAATGAAAACCTTTAGTAATATAACCAAATGTTTTAAACAGACAAATTATACACTGCTGCACAACAACAATCAGCAAAAAAAATGTCAAGAATTACTGAAAATATTACTGTGTGTACATTAACATAGTAATACAAGAAAAATATAAACAAAACAGAAAGACTGCCTTTTTCTCCCAGTTAATGTACCTAATACTATCTACACCACAAGCATGCTCCTCCCCCAAAGCACACTCCACAGTACACAGACTGACTGTTCAAAATTAACATTCAAAATCCACACACAACAATAATCACTCGATGATATGAGCACAGAAGGGTTTCCTACAATCGATGTAGTAAATTTTGAGCAAAAAAAATGACTCAAAAAGGCATTTTAAACAGCTTTTAGAGATTTTGAATTGCAGAGTTCTGACAGTAAACTGTCTCCAGTTACCACTACATACACACTACCCAGGCCAGAACCGAGGCTGTGCAGAACGATCTAGAGCCCATGTGACCTGCAATCCCATGAATCACTGCAGAATTTCATTTGGAGCTCAATTACAAGGTGAAGTGAGGCAAATTACATTGATTTCAATGTACTTCACCTTAAAATTGGTGGAGAAGTGGTTTGGGGAAGGTGGAATAATGCAAAGTCCTTGGTTTCAATGGACTTCGTGTTCCTCATTATGAAGCAAAGTACTCCGCTTCACATTGTGGAGTATTCCGTGGGTTCTGCTTTACTTTGTGACTCACTTTGTGGAGTGAATTGGGGCCACTGCGCCTACCACTACTTTTAGTACTGTAACTCACATGCTGCACAGGAAGGAATGTGAATGCCTATAGCTGTACTTCCCCAATGAGCTGCAGCACTAAACTCACTGACTTAAAAACACGTATTAATGAGTACAATGGTGGGGTGGTGAAGCCTGGAGAGATACTACAAAACAGGCTTACAAAAGTTACAATACATCCAAGTAACTAGCAAAAAAATTAATGTTGTGATTCATGACGTGATCGTGAATCATTATTTGTGACTACATTTGTGACCGTGATAATGAAGAACGTGATTCAGTGTCAATGGTGTGAGATAACAAATATGAAACTATATTGGTAATGCAAATGCCTATGGCTGTACTTCCCTGATGAGCTATAGCTTAGAACTCCCAGACTTAAAAACACGTATCAATGAGTACAATGGTGGGGTGGTGAAACCTGGAGATATACTACAAAACAGGCATACAATACATCCAAGTAACTATTAAAAAAATTTATGTTGTGATTCATAATGTGATCGTGAATTGTGATTTGTGACTGCATTTGTGACCGTGATGATGAAGAATGTGATTTGTATCATGAGTGACTCGTGATGATGGTCCTGACTTAAAAATGCATAGTAATGAGCACAATGTTCATGCAGAATTATGCACCACACCTGTCCAGTACTCAGAAGGGAAGCCAAAGAAACAACTGTGACTTAAGTTACAGATGGAGATTGGGCCCTAAATAGATGCAGATGCACAGACAGATTAAGATTGCACTGCACACTGAAGAGATGCAGACACAAAGGCACAACACCTAACCAGTGCTCACCATCAGAAATTCAAATCTGGAAAAGAATACCTTTGCCGGTTGGGGTGGGCCGCGAGGGGGGGGCAGTGTACTGCACTGCTGCAGTAATAGTCACTAGTACTAGTACCAGTTAAGATACCACAAAGAACTACAAAAATCACACAGCTGCAGTGGATAGCCAGTTCACATTGTTGAAATTACTATATGGCACAATAAAAGGTATCTGATTTGATGATACGTGTCACACACATACTCACAAACACACTAAGTAATGTGCAGCAAATTGAAAACTTCAGTAATATAACCACATATTTTAAACAAACTAAAATTATGCACTGATGCACCACAACAACCAGCAAAAGAATGGCAAGAATTATTGAAAATATTACTTGTGTACATTAACACAGTTATAAGATAAATATCACCAAAACAGAAAAACTGTCTTTTTCTCCAAGTTAATCTACCTGCACCACAGATACGCCCCTCCCCAAAAGCACACTTCCACTGTCTTTCAGTACACAGACTGAATGTTGTACATTAACATTCAAAATCCACACACAAACAATAAATGCTCGATGATATGAGCACAGGAGGGTTTCCTACAATCGATGAACTAAAGTTTCAGCAAAAAAGAAAGACTCAAAAAGTTTTTTTTTAACAGCTTTTAGAAGGTTTGAATCACAGAGAGCTCTCATAGCAGACTGTCTCCTACAGCTTCCTACACACACTACCCTGAACTGAGGCTGTGCAGAACAATCTACAGCCCATGTGACCTGAAATCCCATGAATCACTGCAAAATTTGCCTTTGGAGTTTCAAAACAAGGCGAAGTACATTGTTTTCAATGTACTTCATCTTAAGAATTGGTGGAGTAGTGGCTTGGGAAGGGTGGAGTAATGTGAAGTCATTGCTTTCAATGGTCTTCATTACCCTTTATAATCTTGAAGTGTTCCGGCTTGAGAACTGAAAGCACTTCTGCGACTGCCTTCAGTCCACAAATCACTTTGCAGAGCGACTGGGGCCACTTCACCAATCTCTACCTGGGACCCACTCCCAGGCTGGTTAGTTTATTAATCTTTTGTGTGGGTCTGTGTCAAATACCTTGCTAAAGTCTAGGTAGGCCATGTCCACAGCTCCTCCCAGGTCTACTACATTGGTCACCCAGTCAAAGAAATCAATTAGATTCATCTGACATGACCTTCCCGCTGGGAACCCATGCTGCCTTGAGTCCTGTGCCCCACTGGCCTCTAGGTACTCAACATTTCTTTTAGAAGTATTCCATCACTTTCCCTACCACAGAGGTCAAACTGACATGTATGTAGTTTCCTGCCTTTTTCTTGCTCCTACTTTTGCGAAGGGGAATCACATCCACCTTCCTCCAGTCCTCAGGTACCACACCATCCTCCCATGATTTGTTAAAAAGAATAGTCAGTGGTGTCACTGGTTCTCCCCTTAACTCTTTTAGAATTCTGGGGTGAATTCCATTAGGCCCCATTGCTTTGTCCACCTTCAGTTTCAGGAGTTCTTTCAGAACCCTTTCTTCTGTGAAAGGATTGGGATCGACCCCCCTATCCACAGTGCTTCTGTTAATTGGATTAGGCACCTCCCCCTCCTTTGTGAATACTGAGCAGAAATATTTGTTCAGTATCCCTGCTTTTTCACTGTCCCTCTCTGCCAACCCACCGTCCATTCTATTCAGCCTCACTATACCTCCCATTGTCTTTCTACGCTCCCTGGTGTACCTATAAAAGGTTTTATCCCCCTTCTTAACTGAGTTGGCTATCTTTTCCTCAGTTTGGGTCTTTACTATTCTGACTTCCCTCCCTGCTGCCCTTTGCCTTAACTGGTACAGTTCTCTGTCCACCTCCTTCTGTGTTTCCTTATACTTCCTAAATGCTATCTTTTTCTCTCTAACCTTCCCTGCCACCTCTTTTGAGAACCATAGTGGCTTTTTCCTTTGTTTTGATTTGTTTATTTGCTTCACACAAAGGCTTGTTGCCTCTGTGATGGCAGTTTTGATGTTTCCCCATTGTTGCTTCACCCCTCCTTCTAGCCTGTTTGCTAGTGCTTTTGTAAGGCACTCTCCTATCTTGTCAAAATCAGCCCTCCTGAAGTCCAGTACCCTCACTTTTGTATGGCTTGACTCTGTAGCTGAGTTTATCATGAACCACACTGTTTGGTAGTCACTTGTTCCCAGATGACTACCCACTTCTAGATATGAGATCCTCTCACTGTCCCCATTTGAGAGCATGAGGTCTAAGAATGCTCCCTCATGAGTGGGTTCCAAAACTAGCTGTCTGAGGCATGCCACTTGTAGGGCATCGAGAATGGCCCTGCTCTTGGATATGGCTGCAGCAATCCCTTCTCTTACATAGAGAGCTAATTCTGCCCACTTCTCCCCTTCCTGTCTCTCCTGTAGGTTGTATACCCTGGTATGTTAACATCCCAGTCATGGTTCTCTGTGTACCATGTATCTGTGACTGTTACGATATCCAAGCATCCATCTTCCATCAAGGCCATCAGTTCAGGGAGCTTGTTGCCCAGACTACAGGCATTCATACTCGTTACCCTCCAATTTCTTGATGTCCTTATCCCTTTTCCCCACCACTGTCCTTATTGCCTTTGTCATTTTCTCCATTTACCCCAGCCCTTCTCCCTATTGACATCTCTGTCTTGGTGTTTACCTCACTTACTACCCTAATTTTTTTGGGGGGGTAGAATTTCCCTGCTCCTTTCCAGTGTCCCCCCCAGCTAGTTTAAATGCTTGTCAATGAAGCATTTAAACCTATTACCTAGGATTCTGTTTCCCCTCATGGACAGATGCAGACCATCTCATCAGTATAAACCTGCATCACTCCAGGTGGACCCCCAGTCCCCAATGAAGCCAAATCCCTGAGCTCTGCACCAGTTTTTCAACCACTGATTGAATCCCATGGTGTGGAGCACCCTAGCCTCACCCATGCCATAGACAGGCAGCACCTCTGAGAAGGTTACCGTGCATGCTACTTGTCTAAGGGCCCTCCCCAACTCCATAAACTCTTCCTCCACTGCTCTGATCCCTTTCTCAGCCAGGTCATTTGTCCCTAGGTGGACAATGACATCCCACTCCCTCCCTCCTCTGTGCAGCTGCTCCAGTGATTCTGAGGATTTGCTCCCTGTCCCTCCAAGCCATGGCACCAGGCAGGCACCTTACCTCCCTCTCCCCTTCCTCCCCCAGTTCCACTCCCTTAACAATGGAGTCCCCCACCAGAAGTTGTTTCTTTCCCTTTTGTGGAGTCCCATGCCACCCTCCTGTGGGTCTCCTTTGTGGAGGTTCCCAGCATCTTCCTTGGTGTCCATTGCGGGTGCCTCCATAGAGGAACCACACTTTGCTGGAATGGCATATGAACTGTGGAGAGATACAACTGGAAGGATGCACCTCTGTTCTCCCACCCTTCCCCTCCCTGAGCCCACTGTTGTTCAACGCTTCTCTTTCTTGGCAACCTCTGAGACAATGGCAGTAGCCCTGGTGGTCCCTGGGTGGGAGAGGAGATCCCCCAAATCCTGGCCAACTCAGCCTGGAGATGAGCAACCTCCTCCTTCAGCTCAGAGAGGTGCCTGCAGATGAGACAGCACAGCATCCTCCAGAACGTCTCCCGGAAGACTGCTGCTCCACAACCACTGCACTGCACCACTCCCATCATGTCTTATATCTGGCCCCTTAACTGTTGTTTGAAATACTTACTCTTTCCTCAGTTTGTTTATTTATTTTTAATTTTTCTCACTACTTACTTACTGCCTCTGTGCCCTTTAAGCTCCTGATCTTCCTGTTCTGAGACAAGAAGTTCCTATATTTCTCAGTAGTCTCCTTACTTGCTTAGAGTCAGACCTCCAGCAGCTGGGGGGATGGAGAGCTACTCTTTTCCTTCTAGGATGGTGAGTCTTTTGTGGCTCTGTGATCACTCACTTCCTGCTCCTAAACAGGAAGTTTCTGTTGTCAGTCAAATCCTGTTCCAATAAAAGTAGAACTGGCTTAGGGTGGGGTGGAGGGAGGGAAGGGAAGGAAGGAAGGCAATATTGTGCCAGTAGAGAAGTATAGTTATAACAGCAGCTCCTTCTTCTTGGTGTTCTCTGCCTGTTCTCTGGCAGAAGCTATCTAGGGCAGTTTTTAAATCTGGCTTTAACCTGTCTTCCTTCTAGCTAAGCCACTCCCCCTACTTTACAGCTTTTTCTACACTTGGTTAATTGCACAGATAACAATTCCTTTCAGCCACCTGAGACAAACACCTAGATAACTGTACAGATAACAATTCACTTCAGCCAACTCAGACAAACACACTAACTTTTTTTTGTTTGTTTTGTTTTTACCCTAAATTGAACATCCCAGTAGTAGAGTTCTAGTTCTTTAGTCCCAGTAGAGAAGTATAGTTATAACAGTGGCTCCTTCTTGGTGTTATCTGCCTGTTCTTTCTTCTTGGTGTTCTCTGCCTGTTCCAACAATAGTAAAAAAAATTCATAAGCTTACTGCTTTGTTCCTAAGGCACCTACTTGCCTTGTCCTTTGTTTCAGACAACTAAGTTACAAAACCCTTAAATTTCCAATCAAAATAAACTCCTACAAAGCCTTCCTCCATGAAGAAGTTAGCCTTCTTCTTTACACTGCAGATTTAATTATTGTTTGTTTAGTATACATACACACACACACACACACACACACACACACACACACACCATGTGCATGTGTGTGTGTGTGTGCGGTACATATGTGTGTGTGTGTGTGTGTGCGTGTGTGTGGTTGTGGCCTGTCTCTCTCTCAGTAAACACTAAACAGCCATAGTATTTTACTAGCAGCAAAAAGTTAGGCACACACAAACCTTTTGTAATCAAGGGCAACAGTCCTGAGTCTTCTTAATTCATTCTTTATTCATCTCTATAAAATCACAAACCAAGACATAGCAGCGTTGTCTGCCTGACGTGATTTACAGTAGATTATTAGAAATCCTTTATCAAACAAGATTTGTAACAATCTGAAATGCATCAGGCAGACAATGCTATGTCTTGGTTTGTGATTGTATTGAGCTGAATAAAGAATGATTTAAGAAGACTTGGGACTGGTGCCCAATATTACAAGAGGTTTATGCATCCTTGACTTTTTGTTGTTAGTAATTTACTATTTTTAGACTGGAGCACCATAGTCCCAGTGCCAACTCCACTCTGTTGAAAAAGCCATAGTATCTACCTTTCTTAAAAGCCTAATTTTCAACCTGCAATATAAAAATCAGTCATCTCTCGCTCAGGATTTTCAGAGGGAACAAAAAATGTCACAATTTCTGATTTTTGTCTATTTTTAACAAATGGATGGAAGTACAGTGGAGTCTTTCCCTGCTGCAGCTAAAGTCATCTGTCTCTCCTTCCTGAAGCTTCTGCGAGTGCTAGGTCACATGACCTACCTTCAGGGAGCTTCTAAAGTGGACTTTAATTGAACAGGATGACTCAAAGATCTTGAACTTCCTCTGAAGTGCAAAACACTGAATATCTACAAACACTGATTATTCGTTTTCTTCCCAAGCAATAAATAACCTGTTATTAATCATATTCAGTAAATGCTATTCATTACATACCCCTACAAGTTTGATATACAGCCTCATATGCCACACACATCCATCATGTGTTCTTATAATTCATGGCGTGTTTTGTTTCTTTTACCTGCTGTGTGGGGCTGGGGTGGTTTCCTGGTGAGCCGTGGTCGGGGCCATTCTTGGGTTTGCCTTGTACCTTTCTGGTTCTGTGTGTTTCTGTAGTGTAGTTTCATTTTGGTAATGTGCTCTCTTTTGGTTCTTTCTTATTTCCATACTGTAGGGTTCCCCTATAAAAGGGGGAATTCCCCAGCCTGCGATGGACGGGTGAAACGTAAGCTACTCTGTCTGTTGCACTGCTATGTCTGCTATGTTTGCTCATGGAGTAAAATGACTTTTTAAAGCACTGAATTGGAGTATCTGTTGTTTCTTGGAAGTTTGCTGCTGTAGGGGTGAGTGATCTCCACAAATTACATTGATTACGAGTCTTGGCAGTTAAGCACCACCAGCCCTGTGAATCTCTGCTACACAAAAAAAGTTTGATCCTTTAAACTGTTGGTAGTGTTGTGGATTGTGGCAGAGTGGCATGTCAGAGGCAATGTGGAGTGGCACTGGCATTTGGGAGGATGGGTTGTGGTCCAAGAGTGGTGTGTGTCATCAGGGCCTGTAAAGTTGGTAGAGTAAGTTATGGCCTGGAGTCTCAGATGGCGGTGAAAGCATGGAGTACATGGTGCTTGAAGAGAGAGCTGAAGCTTCAAGGTAACACACCGGTTGATAAGCATGAGAGGCAGATGTTTCTTATATTTCTGCTAAGTGGCTTCCAACTGCCATATTTATTTGCAGCTGTTAGTGCTCCAGGTGGGGGAAAGCATTACCTGCATATTTTTTATAGGCTTGAGGGTTCCAGGCTGAGGGAAGAAGATAGATAGCTGCTTCCAAGTATTCTGAGTACCAGGATTGAGGGCTCCAGGAGATGAGAGGAGAGTTGTGTGCAAGTGTTTTTTAATTTTACAGGTGAAAACTGTTGAAGGACTGGAGTGAGGGTTTTGCTCCAACGGTAGACTGAATGTGTACAGGTTGGCGGTATACAGGTATCCCACTAGAGGTTATACAGCTATAATTGGGAGACATAATGGGGAAGTTTTTACCAAGTGATTGATGAGCTGTGTACCTCTGACAGTATACAGATATCCCTCCAGAGGTATACGGCTTTAATTTGGAGGTATACAGCTTTAACTGAGTAGTCTACAATTTTAATTGAAGGGCATATAGCTTTAATTGGTGAGGTATACAGGGAAATACATGATAATGGTTGCTATGGGGGATGTGCCAACCATGTATCATATTTAATTTGTGTGTACAGAGATAGATAGATAGATAGATAGATAGATAGATAGATAGATAGATAGATAGATGACAGACAGACAGACAGACAGACAGACAGACAGACAGACAGACAGACAGACAGACAGACAGACAGACAGGTAGATAGATGAGTTATGCAAATGGAGATGATACCAGTGTATTGAATCAAGGGAAAGCACATCTGACAACATTCATATGGTCCATAAGGGGTACCTAGGGACAGCGAGGAAGGTGGAGTGAAACAAAGTGCACTTGGGATTATTCAGTCACTTTCTTTCAAGACAACATTAAATGGATAATTGATGGAGGCAGGTCATTGCAGGTGGTGCATAATAGGGAGAAAGAAAGTAGGAAATAGTTTTTACAGGCAACTCTGTTAATGGTAATTCAGGGTGGAGGATAATCAGACAGTGTATAATTCAGGCAACACTGGATCTTTACAGTGGGGACCCGCATTTACCCTATTTTACAGCTCAGATGTCTGAAGCACAGAAACATTAACTGACTTGCCCAGCATCTCACAAGGGGCCAATGTACTGTATGTACTGTATGTAGCTGGATTTTAACCTGTGGCCTCTCATTTTACATTCCTACTGTGTGTTTCAAACATTGAACTACTTAGTGTACCTGACCAGGGTGGTAACACTTACAATTTTTTTTAAATCAGCCATACTGTCAAACAAAACTTTGCACAGATCCAAGATGTCTGACCTTAAATACACTTAAGGGACTAATGTAATATACCCACTGAGCCCATGGCATGGCCAGTGCCACAGCTGTGTTTCAGAGAATTAAGGATCAGGTGCTTAAGGATGTGCAAAAATACCATCTGTTACTTGGATAATATCTTAGTAGCAGTTCAGCATAGCAAGGGATAACTCAGATAGCTGGATTTGGCCCTAAAATATTAGAAGGTAGGTGTATGAAAACAAAAGTACTTAATTTCATACACAGTGTATGATTTTCTTAGAGAGTTCTGTAGATACAGAGGATATGAAATCTATAGATAAGACCCTGGATGCCACTGTGAAAGCCCTTGTTCTGAAAAAGGTTGCCAAGCTGTGATGCCGTTTGGTTTTGCTTCATTTCTGTTTTGAGTATCATGCAGTTCTGCTCATGCACGGCTTCGTGAATGCTGTTTGCCGTGTTCTGAAAGTGTATGTAGCGAAGTACCGAATCTGGACTAACTTTTGTTTTAAATGGGTAGTGGGTGCAATGATATTTCAGCTGTCCTTCTCTGCTCCATTCCTCTAAATGTTCAACCAGAGATCTGATGATACACAGTCACTGTTGAATGGAGCACAATTTGTGATGCAAACATGATCCTTATTATGCCACCAACCCAATCTGGCAAAAACAAAGGTTTGCCTATGTCACCAGGGGGAGGAGTCTCCTTGGTGACTATGGTGGAGCGCAAATATGGCTGCAGATGTTCTTTGTGCCTCCAAACAAATTTGGCAGTGTAACCTACAGAGGGCTTGTATAACATAGTACCACACGCATGGCGCTATGCCATGTGCAAAACGATGGGTACTTGGCACTACACCATATGCAGTGCCTTGAGTACATGGCATTTTGCCATGCACTGTACCCCGGGTATGTGGCACCACACCATGTGCAGTGCCTTTGGTACATATCACATGTGGCTCAATGACATGCACAGTGATTTGGGTATGCCATGCACAGTGCCTGATATATGTGGCACATGGCAGTGTGCAATGCCCAGGTTTCATGGCACAATCTCATGCACAGTTCCTTGGGGACATGGCTCTAAGCACTGTGCAGTGCCCCAAATACATGGCGCTATGCCATATGAAGTGGCCTGAGTACCTGGCAGGGATGGTGGTGCCGTAGGAGTTAAGCCATACAGTAACATGGGGAGGATGTTATGTCCCTTGAGAACAGGGGATGGTGAGACCGGGTAGAGGGTGCAATGAGTGTGGTGAAAGGTAAGCCACAGAGTAACATAGGGAGAGAGGTATGTATGTCCCATGAGAAGGGGGGAAAAGTGGGGCTGGGGTGTGGTGGGAGGTAAGCCACAGTGTAGCATGGGAAGAGAGGTATGCCCAAGTGAAGGGGGATAGTGGAGCTAGGGTGTGGTGGGATGTAAGCCAAAGAGCAACATGGGGAGAGAGGTATGTCCCAGGGATGGGGGGATGGTAGGGCTGGGGAGCAGCAGTAGGTAAGCCACAGAGTAACATAGAGAGAGGTATGTCCCAGGAGAAGGTGGGATGGTAAGACTCTGGTTTGGTGGAAGGTAAGCCATGGAGTAACACTGGGGGAAGTACATCCAAGGAGCAGTGGGGATCATGGGGCTGTGGTGTGGTTGGAGTACCTAGGAAGGACCCACCATTGGAGGTAACAGTACCATGGAGGAGTGGAACATCCCAGTCGAAGATGTGATGATGGGTTTGGGAGGATGAGAGATCACTTGAAAAGGACACAAAGGGCTGAACTGAAGCAACGAGCAAAATAACTACATTAAAAGTGAAAAAAAATGAAAGAACATTATCCCCTTTTCTTTAATAAGTTTTATGCTGTGTATCCCTGGAAAAAAATTCCCTTACCCTGGATTAGAAAAACTCCAATTATGACATATTAGTACTGTACCTACAAAAAGCAAATGTATTACCTTTGTGGGGCATAAAAAACTTTAGCTGAATTGGGGGTATTGTTTGTGATGATTTATAAAATTGTAGTAATTATCTCCCTCTGAAAAAGAAAGACTTCTGTTTCAAATTACTCTTTCAGGGTCAGGATATGCAAATTATAAATTTTGACTTGGCTGTGACATTACGTTAAAGTCATTCCAGTCTTCCTTTTCCCCTTTTTATTCTACTGTGCTGCTGGACCCCCTGTCTTTACATCCACCAGCTCAGATGCTCAAACTGCTGGAGCTGAAGATTTACCTCCACATATGCCTAACTTGGCCCCCCAGAAGCTTTTGGTCTTATCCCAACAAATAGAGACAGCAAGCACTGAGTAACTGGAAGGAACATTCAGGTTTCAAGGTGGGGTGGGGTCAGAAGAGCAGAGTGCCACAAACATCTGGATCAGTACATGTTCTGAGCAACACTGTAACACTGAAGACCCCCCCCCCCCCGCCAGTAGCATGCTGACTTTGTTATTTATAGTAAAAAGTGTAGTGACAATAGCAGGCATCTGTTTGTCCCATTAAGCACCCCACACTTTTGGGGGTTGTGTTTGGGCCCTTAAATTCCATGATGGAGTTCCAGTCTCGTGTTTCCTTGCTATTTGCTTGTATCCCATATGTTAAGAGTGAGTGTTTTATACCAGTATCTGCTTTTCTGCTTCGTACACAGTCAGCCATCTCTCCCTTTATCTTTTGTGCATCTTTACTGGTTTCCATGGTGACAAATAAGAAGGTCGACATGTCACAGTGTTGTAAAGCTTCTCACTGCAATGCTGGCCATGACCCTGGCAACATGTGTTGGCACCAAGGATTGGAGACGCTGTCCCAATCCCTCTAATGTCTTATAACCCTGTTGAGCAAACATCATTTTGGGACAGTTTGAATCTTGACCTGCAATACTGCCAGAAGAGGCACGCTGAGATGTGCTGTGTTTCCAGGTACAACCAGGAGGGAGGGGGATGGGTACACAGTGAGAGTGGAAGAACAATAAAATTGCAAAAAGAAATCAACAGAAGCAATGATTACAATTGGACCTGCATCACTCGGAAATGTCAGGGGTCATTGCAATAAAAGTGAGAAAACACTGAAAATGAGATGTTGCATCTCAATGAGTCTATTATGGGTAATTAGCTGTAAAAAAATAATAAATATAAAGGCAGTACAGAAAAGGTAAGGGCATTGCTAAAGAAAACTACATACAGAACCACTATTATTTTAACCTAATGCTTGCATAATTTAAACAAACACTGTGTTATTCTAAATTCAGCCAGCTCCTGTTAATGTAAGGGAAAATGCCATCTGTGCCCTCTACCAATTCATTTCAACAGCTGCTGCTAAAGCTGGACCTTTTCCTAGCGGATCTGGAATGTGGAGGCAAAGGGAACATGTCAGAATGGGTGTAATGAGATGCCATTAGGAGTGGTGACTAGGTGATATTGGTACCATGGCGTGGTATCCTGAACTCAGGCACTGCAAACATCTGCTGTGCAAACAGAGAAGATTTACAACCGTTATTCTGTTGCTTAGATTTCATGGTGAAAAGCAACTGGAATCCACAGCCTTATGCTTGTGGGATGCAACCCACCTTTTTTTGTTGATCTAATATTAAGCTAATTTATGAAGATAATGAACAGGAAACATTACAAGCCATAGGCTTATTTACAATGATGACCTCAAAGCAAAGTTTACTTAATCAGGTGTGAACTGTAATTACATAGATACATAGACAGTGTCGGCAGATAAGGGCCTATGGCCCACCCAGTCTGCCCATTTGAGCTTGTAAGTTCAGTTTGTTTTCCTAGAAGTCTGTTGCACCTTACCCCTGACCTCCAGAATTCCTTTATGTCTATCCCATGCATTCTTAAATCCCGTGATTGTTTCAGCCCCCACCACTTCCTCTGGCAGGGTGTTCCACTTTGTCCACCACCCATTCTGTGACGAAATTCTCTCATGTTTCCTCTGAATCGTCCCCCTCCAACTTCATCCCATGCCCTCTAGTCCTGGAACATCTTTTTCGCTAAAAATAGTGTTTTCCTGCACCCTGTTCCTCCCTGTAAGACACTTGTATGTCTCTATCATATCCCCTCTCCCTCCTCTCCTCCAGGAGTACATGTTCAGTTCCTTCAACCTGTCTTCATAGGACTTGTGATGCAATCCATGCACCATCTTTGTTGCCCTCCTCTGAGCCTTCTCTACCCTGTTTATGTCCTTATGTAGGTATGGTCTCCAGAACTGTACACTGTACTCCAGGTGGGGCCTCACTAGTGTCTTGTATAGCGTAATTGACCTCCCTTTCCTGCTGGTAATGCCCCTGCCTATACATCCCAGCATCCTATTTGCTTTACCTGCTGCCTTGTCACACTGTTTCCCTACCTTGAGGTCATCAGAGATGATAACCCCAAGATCCCTTTCCTGCTTGGTGCATGCTATATCCTCACCCCCAACTGATATATTGCGCCAGGGTTTTTGTGCCCTATATGCATTATCTTTCACTTCTTTGCATTGAATTTCAACTGCCAAAACCCTGACCATTCTTCAAGTTTCTGCAGGTCGCTTCTCATTCTGTCTACACCCTCTGGTGTGTCTACTCTGTTACAGAGCTTTGTGTCATCAGCGAACAGTGAAATTCTGCCTTCTAGGTCCTGCGCCATGTCACTGAGGAAGATGTTGAATAGCTTTATGTGGATTAAAATTAATGTATAAAAGTGGCATACAAAAGTCAAAAATGCATATTGAAAAGTTTACATAAATCAATAGTGCAAAACTATTTGATATATTCTAAAATAGCTAAAAATGAGACTGGGCACTGACTCATAACTGCAGCAGCAGGGTTACTGCTTGGGATAATGGGAACCCAGGTTTGGTCATGAGCTTGGGACACTGAGGACTTGTATTGGGAGGACAGAGCATCCCAGAGAGTACCCCACTCTTCTGTGTAGGGAGGGCAGCAGTCTCCACTGTACTGTGCCACACACTGGTAAGGAGACTGGTGTCTGCCTCTGAGTGTTCTTCCATGAACAATATACACTTGTGCCTCATGGGAGTCCTCACCTCCTGCATTCTGAGGAGGGGAAGAAACACAAGATGGAAAATCCACGAACATGGCAAAAATTTGTCTGCACTCTCATATCCTGCCAAGTCTGATCACCCACCACCCACATACTCATCAGATCTGCAGGGGACCTGCGGCAACTTTCCCAACAGAATCCACCCCTGGGATGAACGACTTCTGTGTAAGAAATGGAGATGGGAACAGCTTGGAGGCAGCCATGCAGAGATGGCAGCAGCAGCAGTGATGAAGCACAAGCAAGCATTAAGCTGCAATAGGGTGTGCATTAAAGGGTTTTAATGCAAACTCCAGGGGGAGTGAGACTCAAGGCTGAAGGTCTAGTGCCTTTAAGTCCGTGGATAACACATTCAAATCCTTCAATGCACACCCTGGAGTGGCTTACTGCACTTATAAAATGGATTTCTGAGCTTTTGCATTGGATGTAAAGAGAACCATTTTAAATATGATTTTCAATATAAATCATCTATGTAGATACATTTAAATAAATATGTACACGAAATAATCTCTGATTTGTGTGGGTAATGTTTTTTTTCTCCTCCTTGGTAATGATATACAGCACATGACTGTGCAGTGCTTGGAATATTAATGCATAGTCAGCTGACATGTCTTGGCTAATGCCATTTCTAGATTATTTTCTTGCCATTTTATATGGAATATAAAATAAAATGGGAGACAGGATGGCTCAGTGGATTGATAATTGGCTGAGGTGCATTTCAGCTCTGGATTACTAGTTTAAAGGGTCCTAGGCTGTAATAGACTCAAAAGCCATTAGCATTGATCCTACTGTGTGTGAAATGATTTGTGGGGGTTTGTGGTTCCTTTCCTTGTGGACATGTATCCACACCACAAGACCCACCAGCACAGTTGTCACTAATTGGCACCAGTGTTGGCAGTCTCACATGATAAGCCACAAACTGAATATGCGTGGTATCTCTACTAACCTCTCACACTAGATGTGGTTGCTCCATGTCAGGGCTAGGCACATTGGTGAGGCAGTGCAGGGAAGCTAGCACTGCAGCTGTCTATACAGCAATCGCCATGTGGAGCAACAGATAGCTCTGACATTCAGTGCTGTCAATCTGGCATATTTCACAGGCACTAATATTTATTTCATAGTTATATAGTTAAAAGTGTTAAAAATACCTTACATCTCACCACACCGATGACCCGTGTTCGGGAACGAGCATGGGTTGCCTGGAGTCAGCAGGGAAGGAGGGCTGGGAGTGGATAGAGTGACCATCAGGCTGCTCTCTTCTTCTGGATTAGAGAAGTAGGCCACCCCAGCTCTTGGCTGCCACTGAGTGGAGGCTCGATGATAGCATCAGGCACTAGAGAGGCTGGCGCTAGGCCGTGTGGATGGATCAGGGCTGTTGTCGGTGCTAGCACACATGACCGTGAATGGCTGGGGCCCCGGAGATGTAAGGGGAGAAAAACCTGTGGAAAAAGAGAAACCCCAGAGGCAAGATGAAGACAACCCCCCCCCCGCATGCTCTGCACCTCTGGTTGGGCATGCCCTATAAGTCCTTTGGCAGAGGATGCCAGTGTAAGGTGAGTCCTAGGAGAGTCAGGTGATGGGGCTGGGGGGGAGGCAGTTGGAAGGGGACAGCCAGGGATAGGACAGAGTAGGGATGTGCAAAGTTGGAAATTTTACTCCACAAAATAATCCATGAAATTCACTCATTTCTCAGATTATTCCACGGATGCAGATTGTGAAGTCTTACTAGCGAAGTGCAGAATTTCGCTTGCAAATGGCAGAATTTTGCCTAGAAAGGCAGAATTTCACCATCCGTGGGTGAAATTCTGCACTTTCGTGGTGAAATTTCCCAAATAAACCCCACGAAGTCTGATAGGCGAATCTGTGGCCCTACTGCAAAATTTTGTGGATTGCTCCACAGATGTGAAATTCTAGACTTTGCTTGGACTCGCTAGCGGTTTTGAATTTCACTGCATCCCTAGATAGGAGCACAAAGTATAGGAGAAAACAATTGTTAAAAATATGTCTGCTTTCACAGAATGGCATTCCACACAACCCAGCATACTAACAAATGCTGCACTTTATCATTCAATCTGGTTTCTGTCCAGCTCCATGCTTGAGTAAAGTTGTAAATTGAATGTATTATGTTGTTTAACTTTGTTATGCTCTTATCCCTTGTTAGCCTTTATTGTATTGTTGCCTCTTCATTGTTAAGCCTTTACATTGTCTGTATATTCTATGTAATCTTCTGGGCCATAACTAAAAATAGACACATATTTGTCTAGTGTGCTTACCTGATCAACAAATGCTAAATAAATAAATAAATAAATATTAGACAGATGCATTAAAGTATATACCACAAATATAAACAAGTATCTAAACACGATAGCATGAATATTTTAAATTGAATGCATTGTGACTGTCGAAAGCACTTACACAAGAAATGTTATGAAATGTTAAAATATGATATCAAAACAAAGATATGAAAAGCAAGCTCACACAATCCTAATTTCCTCCTTCGTGATGGGGACTGAGAGAAGTGTGCATTCTTAGATATGGAAATATGCCCATCAGGCATGTCTAGAGAACGAATAGGAACATTTGATATCTCTGATTCCATAATTTACAACCTGGGTATACTGGGATTTACAAAATGACAGAGATCAGTGGAATTACCACTCAATGAGGGAATTACTAGGATTAACGCAGTTGTGTGCTTTGTGATGCTGCTAGACATGTTTAAATAACCACTTTATACAGCGCTAGTCTTGCACATAGATTGGCTGACAAAACTGCTGCATTTGGCAGTCTACTGAAATGGGCTTGTTTTTTCCATTTGCAATGCATGGATGCTGTCTGATCTGAATGCCTCATTACCTTCCCAATGAGGCCTGTCCCTTGTTTGTTCATATGTATTATCAAAACTGGAACCTTAAAAAGTGAATTCAGACTCGTGGCAAGAAGGAGTGTCAATGGTTGAAGCTGCCTCTGGGGGGATTAAAGCAATTTTGATTTGTGTCATTTTAGAAGAAGACTGTAAAGTAGGAAAAACATTAAATGAGAAAGACTGAGAAATAACTTTATAAACAATATTAAGCAAGCTCTACAATATTAAACAAGCTCTCAGACAAACTGCCATGTCTTATCTAATCTGAGTATTGATTTATAAAAAGGGTTACTCTGACTGTAGCTGTAATTGAAGACCTATTTATTAGACATCTACATGCCAAACTTTAAAATGATTTCTTCTACTTCCAAATCTGGTATGCCACTCAGGCATGTAAGGGCCAGTTAACCACTTTGGTTTCAAGGGCAGAGAAAGCTAAACATTGATTAAGCCTTTCTCAAGGTGTTTTATGGTAAAGGAAGAGCTCAGATCCTCAACTGAAGTTTTAGCAAGCACGATTTCCTCTGCTCCTTTACTAGATGACCTGTCCATCACAAGCTACTCACTGTGGACAAGGCTGAGAGTAAGCTTCAGCTGGAAATCAGTCATCATACCACAACTTCCAGTCCAATGGAATCTCAGTGCCATGTGCTTTATTATTTATTCATTTATTCAAAAATGGGTGATCAGGAGAGGCTTACTGACCCAAGGCTCATTTCCTGGTGAGACCTGGGGGAAAGAGAAAGGGAGAGCACAGTCACAATGAAATATAAAACAGTCTGACAATCATAATTACAAAACGGGGACATGGAGTGCATAAGTTAAGTGCACTGCACAGACAGTAATGCCAAAAACTGCAACAGGATTATTCATAATTCATTTAGAAATATTTACAAATTGGACGGAACAATAACATACCTTGCATCTAAATGACCGTTCTTTGAGAAAACAACAGTTTCTGGATTTTCAACAAAGAAACTTATATTTTAAATATGACTAGAGCTATATACAAATGTTATGCTGGTCTAGTAAATCTATATATTATATTCTTTTCCCACAGAGACTTTTGTCCTCCAGCTAGCCTGCCCCTAAGAACTGCCCCTTTAACCTCAATACCCATCATCTCCAGAACATACCCTGTCTGAAAATTGTAGTGCCCCCAGAATGGGGTAGTTCTCCTTCTGACCCCTAGCACCTAGATTATGAGGGAGAAAGCAGCCTTGGTTGTCAAGTTGGTGTTCAGGAGGAGGGGGGCAGGGCTTTATCCTGCCCAGGCATGGGCAAAGTGTGAGTCAGCTTCATGCACAGACATCATGCTGTCTACACCCAGATCCCACTGCCAGCCCTCATATTATATCAAGGTGTCATGCCACACAACAACTTTTCCCAGCCTGGCCTGCCCCCAACACACCCCTCTGAGTTTACTCCTGAATGAGATCATCCATATGTCACCGTGCTGGGCCATCAGGGTATCCTTAATAAATATATTTCAACTTGCTGTACTATATAAGAATATATAAACAGCTGACCCGACTCACTTGTCTTCATTATTCATTCCTCAGATACTCTCTGCTGAACTCAGAAATTCAGTTCACACAACTTATCAGTCTTACTAATGAAGTCCAGCTGTAGAATATACTTTTTTAAATGAATACACTTGCTACAACAAGCATATGACCTGCATATGAATCGTGACAAGTTTCTAGTTCAGAGTAATTCTTTTGAGCTCTTTATTCATTATAGATCACTTGAAAGGTGAGAATGGATAACTCTGAAGTCTTCCTTTGTTCTGTACAAGTATATAAACTGATTTATCAAATTTATATGACTCACTAGCTAAGCCTCTGGGGTCTGTAGTAAGTTCACAATTGAACATCAAATTTGAGTACTTTCCTAATGTGGCATTTGGAGAGCATCTGTTGTTAGTAGATTGTATTTACAAAGTTCCCTAATTGCAGCTTTGGTATTTGATAACTAATATCATCAAAAAGCACTACAACCCTTCACCCTATTTATATAGCCAGCAAGTGACTCAACCTTAAAACAGAGTAACTAATATAGCTAAACTCAATTTGGCAGGTGTGTTCATTTGGGCAATAAGGGATGACGGAGTATATGCTATTGTGCAGGAAGTGATACACAAGGGTGAAGCTGAGGACCTTACACGCCCAAGAAGTACCATTATCTCCCAATCATGCATATGCTGGATTACCTTACTGCAGTTATGAAATGGGTATAGTGTAGTTTTAGCAGGTGTTCATTTAAGCAAGAAGACTTGACAGGGCTTTTGTTTTTGTGGGAGAATGGCATACCTCAGGAAGTGAGACAGGAGGCAAAGAGGAGTGTGCTAAGCTCTTAAGTGCCATTATCTCATACTTACACCCACTGGAAATGCCATACTGCAGTTATAACATGACATCCCTGATTTTTAATTTTGAAACTAAGAAATGGGGCTTAGAATGTTAAGTACAGCATTTATGAGTATTGCTGTTATGCTCGTAAAAATGCATAATCATGTGATTATGTTTGACCAATCACATGTCTTAATTTTTCTTACAAATTTTGTAATTATATACAGTGCTTATTCTACCTTTTAATTTCACTGTTGAAGTATATCAAATGTAGTGATACGTAATACCAAATTATAGTCATCCAATATTGCACATAGAGTATAGTTCTAGTAAAATATGTCCCATTCAGATACAGTGGGAAGGTTTATTTTAATATTTATTATTTATTTAAATGTCACTCATCAGGATAGATATTCAGTCTTATTTACAAGGGGATCCTGCATACAGCATACGGAGTGTCAGAGCAGCAGTCCAGGCCATCAGGCCAGTTAGTATGGTGGTAGTATGTGACCCACAAAATGAAATGTAGATGATTTGAAATCCAGACCCTCAGAACTTTGCCAAGGGGCCATCAATCCAGCTGTTGGCATTAGCTATCAAATACTAGCAATAGTGAGTGTAGGAGATGTTATAGCAATTATTACACAGTTAAAAATAATCATAGCTCATAGAGTCCAGCAACAAGAAGTTGGCTTCGGGGCATCAGGGCCAAATTTACACTGCCATGGGCCCTATGCACAGAAGTAACCATTGTCCCCCCTTCCCCATTGCTGACTCTTGTCATGCAAACATTCAACACTTAATTCTAATTAAGCAAATAAATAGTTTGCTGTGCTACAGCTGGCATTTTTAATACAATAAATAAAGCACAGTAAGAAACTACACACTCCCACCCCCAATTATACAAATAAAAAACATTATAAATCTGGGTATGGGTAAAAACTGTACTTCCAAACCCAGACTGGATCAGTAAAATTTGGACTGATCAGTCCTGCTGGGTCAGACACAAGCAATATTGCTGGTCCAGCCACTCTGGACAGGTGGGTAAGTTAGGCTTGTACCTTACTGGTCTGTTCCCATTCTGGCAGTCTAGTTTGTGCCCCTGCTCAGGATGGGGTGAAATACACACTACTGGGACTAGACCAGATAGATAAATGCCAGACTGGTCTGTCCAATCACAGTGTCTGGACCAGAAGCAGTTGCACAACTTGTGCATGGTCCAATTTGTATGGCTGCATAAGCTTGTCCAAATTTTACCAATCTGATCTGATGTGAGTCTGGAGGTCTGGTTTTCACCATATCCCACATGTCCCTTGCATTTGAAGCTTGGCTTCACTATAGATTTTCCAACAGAAACAACTTCACACACACGGATGTTCCATTCTCAGCCTACACAGTAACACTGGTCATGCTACAGTTCTTTTTTTATCTCAAGATATCATTAAAAAAATGAAAAACACCACACTCAGGCACACACATCAAGTCCTGCACAGTTAAATTAATCACACGTTGCTTCATTTAAAACATTACATAGAAATATAGAAATTGTTGGCAGATAAGGACACCAGGCTCATCTAGTCTTCCCGAAAAAAACTCTGGCTGCAATGGCTAGCCTGGATTTTACCAATCTGGTCCGATCTGAGGCTGGAGGTCCAGTTTTCACCATATCCCAAATATCCCTTGAATATGAAGTTTGGCTTCGCTATAGATTTTTCAATAGCAACAACTTTGCACACATGGATGTTCCATCCTCAACTTAAACAGTAACACTGGCCACTCTACAGTTCTTTTTTTATGTCAAAAATACTGTTAAAAAAAGCACCACACAGACAAACACATCACGTCCTGCATAATTCCACACTTCCACTCCAACCGTAAGATCAAATATATTATTCAAGTAATAATAGATATCAGATACAAAATAGTGTAGTCGACACTACACAAACACACAGCGCCAACAAAATTCCAATTGTGTACATTGATTTCATTTACTTGAGGCAACATTGTTTAGCCCACGTGTGAAATTTCATTTTTATTATGTTCCACATCTTATACACCACCATCATGACTTTGAGACCCTCGCTGCTTAGTGGCTGCCTAGTCTCATACGTAAAATATCACTGGATTCTCTGCTATAAACCTAACTGGTTTCCTCCATGCCACAGGCAAAACAGCCACATACCAAACACCTTCTAGGAGTGCATCCATAAAAACTCATCCGTTCACTTAATGAAACTACCCTTTCACTTTAGATCACTTATATTCTCAGAAGCAAAGATCAGATGACCTCTTCCATCCCTTAGTCAAATACAAAAAGAGAAGGTCCAGGCTTTTACCTCCACTGATCCCACATCTAAACATCAAAGGCTCTTCTAACAAGGTGGCAGATGGAAGATATGTCAGCAGTGCAAGAGAGTGAGTCAGATCTGCACAGGCTGGTGGGGTATGTGAGGCTGAGGTATCTGGTGACCAACAAGTGTATACTATGGTCAATACAAATGGTCTTTCAGGCAGAAGGAGGCTACAGAAGGCAGCCAATCTGGTCTGCCTCCACATCTCAGTGGTACTAGTACCTGACAATATTTTTACCTTCAACATAAAATTGTCCAAACCAGATCTGAACATCACACAAGGGACTCCATTAAAAAAGTAGTCTCTTTGTGTTATTTTAAATCAATTTTTAAATAATTAAAATACCTCTTAAGTTCTGATTTAGGTTGCTGCTGAATATTGTGCAGTGTGTCCACTCCCAAGCAGTCCCTCCTAACACGAGTGGTCTCATGAACCATCACCAGGCTACTTCAAACTGTGCTTTAAATTCTCTCCACACCACACTGGCAATGAGAAGCACCTCAAACCTCACAACCTCTGGCACCGATGACTCACTGCTCCTCTTCTGTTCCTTTTTCAATATACATAACCTCAATGGCCTCCACTCCTCCAAATGGTCTCAGTTATGGGACTGCACTGTTACAGACTGCACAGATTATTTTGCAGTTTTATATATGCTGATATTCTCTCTAAAGACTTGAGTGTACTAGGCTAGAGCATCAAAACAAAGGATTAGCAGCCCCCCCACTACCACCACCACAACCACCATGGGGGTATATATATATATATATATATATATCTATATATATCTATATATATAGATATAGATATATATATAGACGTTAAGTCTATTTCATTCCAGGTGACGAATACAACTTTGTGTAGTGGGAAAAGCATCTACAAATTATCAAATTGTTTGTAATGCTCCAGACCTCTCAACCAGTGCAGAACTGTTGACATTGCATATGTAGAACAATTAGATGTGTTCCATCAACAGTCACTCACAAGGCCATTGGCTGGCTGCCTGTCTCCCATCCTTCCTTCCCTCCTGGGCTACATATGTTCTCCACCAAGTAGTTGTCACTCATGATGGGCAAAGTTTGATATCACCATCCTACTTTTCATGCACCTTTACATACTGTGGCCCAATTGCTCCTGACACCACAATGACATGACCATTAATGAAAGTGCCAACACTGAGGTGCTGGCATTGCAAATGGACAATAAAGTATGTAAGGGCAGGGAGGTTGCAACATGGGGGCCATAGGGGGAGTGACAGTTTGTTGTGGGCAGGCAGTGTGCAGTTTGGAGTCAAACCAATTGGAGTAAATAGAATGGATGATGGGTGCAGGCAGGGCATGGTAGTGTTTAGCCAGCACCCCTTCCCGGAGAATCCTCCTGACCTGGAAAGTTGGCTCAGAGTCTGACCCCCAAAAAAAGCATTCATTTTTTCAGCTGACAGGGCTTCAAAGAACTTGGGGCCCTGTGCACGTGCGTACTTTGCGTAATGGTAAATCTGACGCTGCAGGGCACAGCTCTAGGAGAATTCCATCTATCTGTATACCTGACCTGCTCAAAAAAAATGATAGGCTGTGTGAAGTCTGCAGGACTTGTGTACAGTACGGTACTAGTGTCTGTTTTAGAGGTGTTTAACCAAACTGGATTATGATTTGCTTTCTAGGATCCCCCCATTTAGAGGCCCCTCTAACGTTTATTTGAAAAGCCAGTTGTTACGGTGAAGTTTGTGAATGTTTGCATGGCAAATAAAGGTCCACAAATAGTGACTGGAGAAGATCTAAAACAGGCCTACAACCTTCAATTTTGTGCATTTTTGTCCATTAGTGCCTACTAAGGCCTTGAGGCAGAATATACATCTTAACATGAATTATGCAGGTTTGTATGTCTTGCAGTAAAGTCTCCATGTTCTGTGTTGTCACTATAATGTCCATACACAGATGTTTATGGAACTGATGCTAAGTGGGAACTGTGCACCATGTGGAATTCTGCTGGCAAAATGTGTGCGGAATGGCAATTCCAATTTCAAAATGCTTTTCGGAATTTGTATTTAAATTCTGCAGAAATCTGAAAAGCATTTCTATGTAAGCCATGGAATAACTAACTTTCTGTGGAATCACATAAATCATGGGATAATTTCTGTGGACTGTGAAAAAAGATTCCACTGCTTATGTATGCTACCTATTAATAATCCGCAAAACACATTCTGTGTTTGAAAATTTGTAATTTTGCTAGCAGTATATTTCTACGGAATTACATGTAATTTTCCAAAATTCCAGGTAGTTCCATTGCACTGGAATGTGGAAATTTGGGCAGCACTACTCTTGGTCCCTCCAGTCTGCTCAATTTTACTTCAGCCTTCACCCGTCTAGCTCGGGTTACACCTCTAGTGGATCAGTCATCCCTTTGTTCTGTGCGGTTTAACCCCATCTCCCCCAGTCAGCTCCACCCTTCCCATTCATTGTCACAGGTCCACAAGTATCTATCCCTCCCCCTCCTGAAACTGGTCATGGACATTACATTGACCAGCACTTCTGAGAGGAGAGATGATGTTCACCACCCTCTGCGAAAAAATATTTCCTCAGGTCCCTGAAAAAACTCCACCCCTGCAGGCTTATAGGAGTGGCCCCTGGTGATGAACTCCTCACGAAGTTTAGAATGTTGCTGGCTCTCCACACTGTTTATACTAAACCCTTCAGGTACTTGAAGGTTTTGAGCACATCTTCCCTCTTGCTTCCAGCTATCAATGAGTTAATATCAAGGTCGAACAAGCTTTTCTTGATGCACTCCCCTGCTGGCCATAAAAAAATTTAGTCAACCAGCCAGTCCTCAACCTTTTTCATGTGAGGTTTCCAGAACTATGTACAGTATTCCATATGCCGCTTCACAAAAGACCATTACTGGGGCAGGATTACCTCCTTTCCTCTGCTTGAGAGGGCCCTACCTAAATATGTATGCATCCTGCCTGCTTTCCTACTGCATATGCCTTATTATACTGGTCTAAGGATTTGAGGCTGTCACTATCTATAGTCTATAACATTCAGATCCTTCCTTCCTTCCTGATGTCTCTGCCAGTAGAACACCTCCCCCCATTCAATACTCAGTCCTCAAATTCCCTCTCCCCAAGGGCAGAACCATGTAATTTTTGATACTTAATTTCAGCTGCCAAATACTGAAACATCCTTTCACTATTCCAAAGTCACTTTTCACTACCCTCCTACCTTCATCATTATTCACTCTGATACATATTTTTGTGTCATCCACAAACAGACAAATATTGCCCTAGATCCCTTCTCCAATGTCACAAATAAATTGAAACACACCAGACCCAGGACTGATTCCTTTGGGTCCCCACTCATAACCCCCTTCCCCTTGAAGCATCTAATATTTAGTACCACCATTTGGGTTCCCCTCCTCCCCCACCAGTCAATTCCTTTCCCATCTACTGAGTTTCTCCCTATACCCAAGTCCTCCAATTTATTTACCAGCCTTTTTAGAGGAATAGAGTTGAAGGCTTTGATGACATCCAGGTACAGAACTTCCAGTGCTTAGCCCTTGTCCAATGCCTGCATCACAGTGTTAAATCAATGAGGTTAATCTGACAGGACCTTCATTTCATAAAGCCATGGTGCTTGCTTTCCTGGAGACCATGGGGCTCCAGGAGGTTCTTCAGCTACTTCCTGATTATTGCCGGGGAATAGATGCACTCTAATTTATATCTAATAATATAAATAGATAATATTATTCTCAGTGGCTTAATAGGTAGCAAACTTGCCTCTGGGACAAGAAGATCAGAATGTCATTTGTTGCTGCAGGCAAAGTAAAAATGCTTCACAATTCAAGTAACGTGAAGCATAGTGCACAAATCCAGATAGTGAAATGTGTGCAATTGTGTGACTTTCACTATGCAAATTCACAGACTACACACCATGTGGTGAATTTTACTACATGAATTTCTGCACTTTGTATCAAAAATTCATTGAAAATTGTAAACTGTGTCAATAGGATAAGTGAAATTCACTGCAAATGTAGTGAATTGCATAGTGTGCAATTCACAAATGCTATGTTTAGCACAAAGCAGCCAGATTTACTGCAATTCATGGGTGAATTTTAAATTTTCAATGCGCATAGTTGTGGGTTCTACCCCCACACCAGACACTTGGGGTAAGACCCATAACTGACATGGTAGCAGAGTATGAGGGGGTGCTGCACTGTTGAGGTGCCGCATGTAAGTTGAGATGTTAAACTGAGATCCCTTTTGCCCATCTGTGGTCACTGTCCAGGTGGAAGTAAGGGATCCTATGGCACTTATTTGTGAAGAATATGGAAATTTTCCTGATCTCTTGATCAACATTTACCTATCAATAAAACTGGTCCATACGCTCCCTCCCCGGATGCACCTGGAAGTATTCTGTCACTGCTAAGTGTGCCTTTCCTGGTCAGAAATTACAAATAAATAAAATAAAATAAACAAATACACATTTATAATGACAATTGCAGCATTTGACATCCCTCTTTGTACTCAATAACTTCTGTCTCTCTCATTTGCAGTGCAAAGCAGGACAAGAAAATCCTCCCGTGAAGTTGCAGTTTGTCTGTGTATGGCTCCAGAGGTTGGCAGTAGAATCTGATGGCTAACCTCTCCCTAATTTAGTACTGCCACGCTTTGTAACTTTGAAAGAATACATGAGTTTATAATTTCAGGCCTGTAAAAAGCAAAACGTTCAATACTGTACCACCATATTTTTGTTTTGTTACAATTATTGGCCAGGAAACACACATTAAACCCAGGCTTGTATTGTAGAAAACATAACGCTTTTTGAATCATCGTGCTTTTAGACAGTTCTAACAAAATCATGTATAAACTAGGAAATATATGTAGGTAGGTAGCAATTACATCTCTTGCAACTAGTTCTTGATGGTCTTTCAGGGTCAGTGAAGAATGTCTCATGTTTTGTCCAGTACAGCATTAGAGCACAGAGAGCTACGAGATAAGGCTGTATGCAATTATAAGACTATTTCTATGACACAAAGCTTTGCTTCCTAAAATGTAATTTAAAGCTAAAGCATTTGCAGTGTTCTTTACCATCTTCGAGTTCCATTCATTAAAATATATATATGATTTCAATAAAAAAACTATTAAGCTGCTGGTTTTTAACAACATATGTCAAGGAGAGGTTATACTCAAATAGATTCTTTTCAGAGAAGAAATATGTGATGTACTGAAGTGCAGAAAAAGGCCTGTGTGTTTCACTGAACTGAATGATACAATCTGTCTTGTCTCCATATGTATTTACGTACTTTCCGCAGAACTCTTGGTTCATGAAATAGCTTTTGAATAGGCTGGATTACAGACAGCTCCAAGAGGCACCACTAATTGTAGTGCAATACCAATAAAAAAACAACAGGCAACACTATGTGGATAAACACGGTGTTGTTGCTTTTGGGAAAATGGACAAGTTAAACACCCAGTGCATAAAGCACTAGGCAGAGGCATCACAAACAATAATTGCAAAGAGCTCTCCTGAAAGTGAGGGAGACTGTTGCTCCCAGTCACATTTTCTTTAACCAATATCAGGCACACCAGATGGTGGCTGTTGAAAATGTTTGTGATTGGTCAGTGGTATCTACTCCATCTGCTACACGGAATTCAGCCGGCTGCAGTCTGTTGTGTTGTGAAGTGGTGTGTAGAAGCAGCTCTGTGGGTGCTCACTGAGTCACAGCACAAATTGTGTGGCTGTAATCTTTAGAGTTAATGACTTATTAACTTGTGAATTTAATAGAAACAAAATTAACCTACACTACAAGGAGGGGACAGAGAGAAATAGTGGGGGACTGTGAAAAACTATCTCAGCCGGGGGGGGGGGGTCACTCCATCCTCAGTTGTGGAGGTGGTGTTGGGGACTGGGGTGGGATAGAACAGAGAAAGAAAGTGGGGGAAAAAGAGTAAGACATACATTACAAAAGGCACTGGGCAGCTGTTTTAAACTCTTTGTTAGGCACCCCTGTACCCTGTGACCTTGTCATTTATTACTGTGTCATAACAGCTACACTGTCTGTCTCTACAGCAAAGTGAAATCCTTTTATGGCAGTATTACACTGTTTGTGAGGTGCCCCCCAACCCGAGGCCCAAGCCCTGACATTTATATTGCTCTGACATAATCAGCAACACTGTCTGTCTCTGCAGGATAGTGAAAGTCTTTTACAGTTGTATTACACACTGTTTGTCAGTTGCCCCTGAGGCCCGAGCTCTTATTACTGTGACATACTTAGATACACTGGCTGTCTCTGCAGCATAGTGAAAGCCTTTTATGGCTGTACACTGTTTGCTGGTGTCCCAGGCTGAACCTGTCGTTTATTACTGTGACATAGTCAGCTACACTGTCTGTCCAGCAGTTAGTGAAAAAATATCCTTTAATGGCTGTTTCTGCTATGTCTTGTACTTCCCATTCTAAGTCTACTAAAAGGAAACACAGTGCTACTGTTCATGCAACTGTTAATGAGTTGCACAATATAAATCGTAGCACTAATGAACATACTGTCAATAAAAATAACATCACCTGGATTGGCACTAAATGTCCTGAACAAAAAGAAGCATGTTAGCAATGAAATAATAGTAAAGTTTTGGAAAGTACTGATTGGAGTTACTCGTAGAGGTACAGAACATTTTGTCACATGTGTCAGGAGGATACTTTCAGATGCTAAAGCAGCATGCAAGAGGCATCTTCCTCAAATATAAGCTCAGATGTTGAGGCAGTGAATGCTGATCGAGATGGTTGTGATAACAGAGAATGGTATAGGGAAAGGGAACATTGTTTAACCAGGACTAGCACACTAAAACAAAGCTTGCTTCCAGATGGGACCTGGGAGCACAAGGAAGTTAAATGGCTCAGGATCACACAGTATGCACCTAGGTGGCTGTGGGATTCAAACCCAAGTCTCCAGATCT
Source organism: Neoceratodus forsteri (assembly GCA_016271365.2). Classification (NCBI taxonomy): domain Eukaryota; kingdom Metazoa; phylum Chordata; order Ceratodontiformes; family Ceratodontidae; genus Neoceratodus; species Neoceratodus forsteri. Next base: position 36,837,740 of record CM028129.1, read on the forward strand.
GCAGCTCAGAGCCTTAATCCACTTTGCTATACTGCCTCCATTATATGGGATAGCCCAGGCTATGTCCCACATAATGATGAAGGCACTTCCAGTACCTCTGAATGTTGTGGTGATGAGGTCAGTACTAGTTTTGATGAGGAGCTGGAGAGGATGCCGTTGTGAGACATGAGAGGCAGGTGCAGAAAACAAATCCTATGCTAAACGTAAGAATACAAAGATAAGTATGAATGAGAACAATTCATCTCTACAAGGAAATGGTAGTGTAGGGTTTCCTCCAGGTCCCTTGACTGTACCAGGATCAGTACCAGGCACCATGGTACTAACCAAAAAAGGTAAATCTTTAATGTGGAATTTATGTTATATTGACTCTGTAGACAACGTTCGAGCTGTATGCAGTCTGTGCCAATAGAGCATCAGTTGTGGTGGCAATCCAGCAAATTTTGGAACATCAGTAGTGCTGTGACATGCAAAGGCAAAACACCCAATAGAGTGGGGCATGGCCTGGGGCAGTGTGGGTGGTAGTGAAGGTGGTGGTGGTGATGGTGGTGACCATGGTGACAATGAACTGGTAGCAGAAAGTGACACTGAATCACTTGATGTGTCATTGCAGTCTTCCCAGACAAATACAGATTGTTTTCTGACGTGTTCAAGTACTGGAAAATCCCAAAGCAGTACTCCACATGAAAAAGGTGTGAAAAATACATCCCCCCAAATTAAAAAGATCTTGTTCTTGTCAACTAACATTAAAAGAAAGTGTTGCGAGGACATTAGTATTTACTTGCAAGCACCCAACATGCCAACTGTTAATGTATGGACCAACAACCATACAATTGACTACATGACTGTTACAGCTCATTGGATAAATTTTCAGTCAGTAAGTGATAATCCCTACTCTACCATAAGCAGAAGGAAGCAGGCTGTATTATGTGTCACCACTTTTGAGGAAAACCACACTGCTGAGAATATTTTGCAGGGGCTGGAAAAACAATTCCAGAAATGGCTTACTCCGTATTCCTTATTTCCAGGGTTCATAGTGTCATGAAATGGTGCCAACCTAGTCAAAGCTGTTAGAGATGACAACTACCCACACATACCTTGTCTTGCACATTGTTTAAATCTTCTCATCCATGATTTCTTAAATGGACACATTACACGTAAACTTACGTGGACCTTTACTTCAAAGGGTGGACATACATATTTTAGGTTTTCAGCGAACCTTGGACTTTGACTCTTATGCTTATACAGTTCCTCTTAACTGGTTATTGACAGATTGATCTCTCACATTAGTAGTGTGTGTGTGTGTGTGTGTGTATGTGTGTGGATTTGTGAGTGTGTTTATGTGTGTGTTGCAGGGGGAGAAGAAGGGTTGCACATTGAATTTGTAATATGGTATTTGAGGTGGGTGGGTAAGTGAGTATAGTGGATGTGAATATAGTGGAGATATTGAGGTAAACTTATGTTCAGGCACATGACATTATGATGTCATAGTGGACAGGACTCTGTGCTCATATTTATAGTGGACATTTACTTCCTTCTGCTGGTTCTGTAATTTGAGTATATACTGTTATGTTTTTATATTCTGTACTTATTAGGACACATTTTCTCATTTACTTGGGGGTTCATGACAGGTGTAATTCCTTTCTGGGTAACTATTGTAGAGATTGATGCAATTGATAGTGTATTAGGATTCATGTATATATATATATATATATATATATATATATATATATATATATTCCATTTAAGTAGTTAATTTCCCGGGGGGAGGGGTTATTCTTAGAATTCTTGTTCAGATTCCTTAGACTGTTTATGTAAATGTATTATTTCTATTAGACGCTGACAATTTATTGAAATCTGTACATATCGGACTGCATAGTCTCAATTTCTTGAAGATCCTTGACTAGTACTTCTCTGTATCTGGCACTTACACTGACAATTGATATTATCATGTATAAAATCATGATACAACACTAAAGGCCTTAAGGTTTCTGGAATATAATAGCTGGTTGAGAGTATGTTGGGAATATATCTCCACCTAGTTGAACGTTCATCAGTGTGATACACTTACTCACTTTGGGTAAACATCACTTTAATCCTTCTGTATGCCATGTAAAGATAATTTCTGTTGTTGTAATTTTGGGGGCTTATTTTTTACTTGCTAATATGTTACATTTTGGCATGCAATTGTTTTATCCAGGATCATTTACTTGTCAATGGCCGCATTCTCAGACTTACAGGGTTCTGAGCAGAGTTGAAGCTGACTTCTACTGGTGTGCTCTTACCTCACTCTTGAAACATGTGTCTTTGGGAGTTTTTTAACTTGACATATAATTTAGTGAACAGAGAATCCTAGTGTTTTGTTATTCATTAGACTGATACATGATATAATATATGCAGGTTGAACTCTCTGACTGTTGTTATATCTGGACAGCCTTTGACCTTTAAGTTTGGTTCAGCTGAAAGCACATGTAATATATTCAAGCTCTCTGATGTCACTTTAATTATATTTTGAATGCCTGTTTTAAACCAATGAGAATTATTTCTGTTTTTTCTGCATGTTCTAAGTGTTAATAGTATGGGACTTTCTAAGTAACTGTCATTAAGCTTCCGAAGAAGAACTTCTTGGTCCAAAAGCTAAAAAAAATTGTTCTTTTTGTAACATCCTTGTTAGTCCAATAAAAGGTATCAAGCCATCTGTTTTGGATTTGTTCTTACTAGGACCAATATGGCATTAAACAGTTTGTTTGTTAAGTGGAAGCAGAAATCTTGAAAACCTGTTTGATCTTACTAGGAAAATATGTGGGCATTTCAGATACTCTGAAAGCACAAAAAAATCCTGTAGCGGCTGCAGAGATCAAACATACTACTGCATACATTAAAGCAGGAAGTTCCAACCTGCTGGAATTCAACATTTTACATCTTGGAAGGCTTCTTGAACAGAAAACAAAGATTTACATGACTACACATTGCAGCATCAAATAGGTAAAGTAGACAACATGCTCAGTCCCAGAAACTGGAGTCTACTTGAATCATTGGACACCTTATTGGAGTCATTTGAGGCTGCCACACTTGATGTCAGTGCAGACAGTGCAACTCTGGGTCAGACTCTTCCTCAAATAAGATTTCTTCATATTTTCCTTGATGACATAAAGAAAGACCTTCAATCAAAACAAAACAAGACACCACTGCTGTTATTCTGGCAGATAACTTAATTCTCAGATCGCCGACTGATCAGGGAATAAATGCATGTTTAAGAATGACACCTATGAGTTGGCTATGTTGCTAGATTTCCACTTTAAGGGGAACATGAAGCCATCCTTCCTGCAGGGGAAGACATTGAGTATTGGAGAGATCTTCTGCTAACCAAATGTGACACTGCTCCACCAACACCATTAACTGATGTACAGCAGTCAAACTCTGCCAAACCATCAGAGTATGCCTCTGGCACACACAATAGCACATCTGTAGATTCTTCACAATAACCAGCGTCATCAGTGAGGGAAAGGACATCTACAGGTACTTCTCAAGATTCCTACTGTATTTTCAGGGTCAGAAAGGCAAATCACTTTTGAGTCACCTGCAACAAGGTATACACTGCCGACAGTGACATTTCAACAGTGACTGTCACTACAGCGACTACAGCACCAGGTCACTGTAGTGTCAGTGCTGGACCCCAGCAGTGTATTCCAAGGGTTTTGAACCCTGCCCCCTAATCAGGGGATAGTGAGAAACCATATGCCGACTGCAAATGCAGTTGACATGACAGTTTCGCTGTACAATCATTCAACAAAAATTTTGTCGACGACCGGTCGTGGATCCCTGCAACAACATGGACTAGTATCCTGTACAGAAAGTGCAGCTGGTTCATCTGCCAGACTGGTAACTGTCTCACAGAGCACAATGATACAGGAGTATTTCGCAGACCAAACTAGGATTAGTCTCGAGGCAGATAAATTACTCTACTGGAAATGAAAGAGAACAATATGGCCAGATCTAGCAAACCTTGCAATAATGTACGTCACTTGTCCACCTTCAAGCGTATATTCAGAAGGCATATTTAGTGCAGCTGGAGGAATAGTCACTGAACAAAGAACACTGCTAAGTCCTGTAAATGTGGAATGGCTTATATTTCTCAAAATGAATGCTGGCAATTTCCCAATTGTCCCAAACACTAAATTATGCAATTATGATGAACATGAGTAACAGTCTGCAAAACAGTGATACTACTGAATATGATGACTACTGTGTACAAAACGAATAGAACCATCACCACTGACACCATACCAGCCACATGTGCAACACTACTCTTAGTTTTATCAATTATCTCATCAGTTTATTATTTAACTTTGATGCTACCATGGCTATAATTTTTGGAAACTGCAGCTACCTCACTCAGAGCAGCTGCACTTCTTATACCTATCACATTAGTGCCCACTATGGATACTGGAAACAACAGTAGGCTCACTCAGAGCAGCTGTACCTCTTACATCTGCCTCAGCAATGCCTGCAATGGGTAACATTTTTGGAAACAGCAGCAGACTCACTCACAGCAGCTTCTCCTCTTGTACCTGCCTCAGCAATGCCAGCCATGGATATAATTTTTGGAAACAGCAGCAGGCTCGCTAAGAGCAGCTGCTCCTCCCGTACCTGCCTCAACAATGCTGGCCATGGGTATAATTCTTGGAAATAGCAGCATGCTCACTGAGAGCAGCTGCTCCTCTTGTACATGCTTCAGCAATGCCCACCATGGGTATACTGGTTTGTGTCACCTAACTAACAGTGTAATAGTATACAGCTTACAGTCAAAAACAGTGTTTCACATGATTTTTGTTATGGTCAGAGTCAGGTAATAGGACAGTAGAATGGATCAGGTAGTAACTACCTGACCCCAACCAACTACCCATTTTTCATTAGGGCATTTTTAAGATAATTTCAGGTAGTCTTGAGGGTTGGGTTATTTCACTACCCGCCCATGCCTAGTAACAACCATTGTTTCCTAATGAAATGGTGTTGCCACAGAACACTGATGTCATGTATTGGTGGATGGAATGATAAATTTAAACAAAGATTGGTGGCATGGCCAGCTGACTCCAGGATAGCCGCTTAATCTCCTCTCTCCTAGTCCAAACCCTGAACATCCATCTAAAGCTGAGCAGGAATAATCGCTTAGCAGGCAAAGGGCTGCTAGGATATAGGGAATGTATTGTCTGTATTTGAAGATGAATTTTATGTTTTGTTTTATATTGTTCACAATCTTGTTCACCCTCCAGATCATAATGGCCTGGTCCTTGGTTACTATTTCACAATGGATGGCATAGACCTGTTGGATCCAGTTTATACATTTAACAGGTTCATATGTCTTACCATTCTACTCCTGGTGATGGGAGTGTATACCCATCAACCTCCCATAAGTGATACCCCCTCCTGTTCATGTTTTCATGTCCCTTTATGGAATAATAGACTAAAGTCAGACTATTTGAGTACATGTACAGTATAGATAATAGCTACAGCGAGATCCTATTTATGGTTCTAACCCTGCATTATGTAGATTATAAATATTTTTATATCTATTTGAATGACACAGTATGCTTCATGTGTAACAAGGGTTCCCCCTCAAATCTGACGGGCTCACTTCTTTCCACTTCATGCATTGATCAAAACCTTCCTCACAGATTTTCAGATGTCGAATATAGTACACCACATGAAACATGAGGGGCCTTAATTCACCAATCAAAATGACAGATTCTGTCTTGGCTTAAAAAACTTAGGATGCACATTGTATTTCTGCAGGAAACCAAATTAATCTCCGCTGAGGCGGCCAAACTAAAAAGAGAGAGTGGCTGGGATGGGAAGCCCACAGCTCCACAGCCACATCTAAACATGTGGTCTCTGTTTTACTTGATACATCCATCAAATGGATTCCTTTACAACAAGTAACTGATAAAGAATGCTGCTGGCACTTGATTAAGTCTTCCACACCCACTGAGTTCTTGCCAGTCTGTACACCCCCAATGTGGATATACCCACCATTTTTGACAATATCTCGAAGGGTCCATCTACACTTGGGGAAGAGGAGGATGCCCTCATGATGGGTAATGATTTTAATTTGGTTCAAGGAGCCTGTTTAGACCATTCTAATGCTATCTCAGACCCACACCCCAAATCTGTAACTGCACTTAAAAACATGATGGTGGCTCTAGTCCTGTCTGATACATGGAGGTTACTGCATCCTACAGTTACATACTTTTGTATTGCTCATCATCCCACTCTATGGCCAGCAGATTAGATTTCTGGCTGACATCCCCAAAACAACACAATGAGCTATAGACTCATTAATAGCCCCCTTTTACTTATCTGACCAGGGGACAAGTAAAGTCATCCCAGTCATCTCATTGCATGACACCCCACCCTGGACACTTAGCTCTGACATGAATCACCACCCTGCTCAATTCATCCCTGGATGAGTTTGTTTTATAATATTTATGCTGAGGGTGAGTTGTCTGTGGATAAATTGTGCAGCGTGTTGATTCATGTCGGAGCTAAGAGTCCAGGGTGAGTTGTTGCACAGTAACATGACTGGCACAATTTGCCATATAGCCATCTGTCCATGATCCCTTTAACCTGTCTTTTCTTTGGGGCACCAATGCACCAAAATCTAGACAGCGGTGCCTGGATGCCCTTCTTCTGAAGGAGCCAGAATTTCATAAATGGATCAGAGAACAAGCCCAGGCATATTTTATATTAATGATAATGGAGATTCCACCAGCTGTACAGTGTGGGAAACATTCAGAGTGACCCTCAGAGGAAAAATTATGGGGTACACGGTACACAGACACTGAACATGGGAGGCAGAACTTAATAGATTAGAGGCTTCCGTTAAAGACAAGGAGGATCTCTATAAAGCAGATCTTTCTGAACCTCAGGAGTGAGATTTCCTCATAGAGCTTACAGAATTCTGAATGCAACTCAGTAGCCTGTTATCACGGAAAGTAGAGATAGCCCTCACATGTACACTGTATAAATACTGACACAGTGGGGGAAATCCAATAAGTTACTTTCTTACAGGTTTAAAAAAGCATCAAACTGAGAGAAATTCTGCAGACCTTAAAAAATGCATCTGGTATGTCAAAACAGTAGCCTGTCAGAAATTAATGATATTATCCAAGACTTTTATCAAACCCTTTATCAACGCAGGGGCAATATGAACCCACTGGCCTTTTCTACCTTAGTGCCTCTTCTGTCTCTGCCTAAGCTGAACAAAACCCATAAAGTTGTCCTAGGAGCACCGCTGAACCTCAGCAAGGTCACACAGATCTTAACTTCAGTAATCTCTCACAAAACCCCCTGGAGGATGACTTCCTGGCTGACATTTTCCACCATCTGAGTAATATACAGTAGTATATCCTGAAAATTCACCAGGAAGGTATCCTTCCCCCACACTCAGAGAAGCCACAATTACGGTTCTTCCTAAAGAAGGAAAAGACCACATCCTTTCACAGAGTTATTGTCTGAGATCTCTTATCAGTGCTGATGCCAAGGCACTAGCGAAGTCTCTAATCTGATGGCTAGAAGAATTCCTTCCAATGTTGATATATACTCTAAATCTCAGGTAGACTTCATTAAAGCAAGGCTCAGCTTGGATCATATTCAGTCCCTCATTTCTATGATATAGACAGCGAGCTCTATCCCCACTTCTGCAGCAGCACTGGCCATTGGTTTTAATAAAGCATTTGACTGGATGGAGTGGAGATCTCTCTAAGCTGTGTTATCACATATTGGATTTGGTCCCTCCTTTTGTGACTGGATTAGCACCTTGTATTGTAAATCTACAGTAAGAGTGCTTACTAACTCAGTTCTATCACAAGCCTTTCAGTTGGGCCAGTGGAACCCACCAGTGATGTCCACTTTCCCCGATGCTATTTGTTTTGGCCATCAAGCCCCTAGCTGCCACATTCTGAATACATCCTTCCCTGATGGGCATATGCCTCAAGCAGTGAAACAAGGACATACTGCATCCCTCATCAATACTAGGTATGGTTAGAAAAACCCTCTCTCCCTCCCTACAGAAAGATAATTTGTTGCCATGATCTTACCCTCTTCCCTTCTCCTTTTCACTCTATGTCATTTCAATGTCATGGAGTGCCACCCTAAAGACACCCCCCCCAGGTGGATCTGTGTGGCTGGTGTCGCAAGTTGTATCTCAGTGAGTACCCACTATACATCTGACCCTACCCTCCCTTTTCCCAGGTGCAGGACCCTCAATACACAGAGGGAGGATTGATAGTTTTTTTTGGGGATGGGCATTTTCTGAAGGGTGTAACTGAAATCTTCCAAATGTGTTTGATTTGTACATGACTTTATCAAGAGTACAAATGTCAGCACAGTGTTTCCTATGTAATTTCCTGTTGACCTTCCAATGATTTAGGACAAAGTTGCCCATTTACTAAACATGAAATCCATTTTTATGTATCCTTTGTATTTTCCTGTTCTCTTTTTCTGTATCAGTGACATGTAATGACTGTTATTGCTGTATTACACATTTCTGTTCATGTACTGTTGTCATTGATTAAGTCAATAAAATAGTTATCTGCAAACACATTTAAACAAAGATAACCAAGAGCTGAATCTTCATATTTTTCTGTTGAATTTGCCAGTTCTGATTCAGAAGTGACTCCTGTGACTTTAAATGGAATACTATGCCCCATCAAGGCACTGGGCATTCTGGAACTGTTACATTTTTTTCAGAGAGTGCTCTACCATATTGGAAAGGTTGTATTGCATCTACTGTAGCTTGTGTGCATCGCTAGAATAATATATTTCTAGGGTAGCCAGTTGGGTTATGAAATCATTTACTTCAGTAGATGGCCCCAACAAGTCTGGTAGTTTGAGTAGATTACTAAAATTGAATGTGCATTATGAAAATAAACAAAATACTATTTAACCTCTTTAGATTCCCTGGGCATACATGGAATGTTCTGAACTTTATTGTGATGTTTCAGACTCATTTTGGCACCTTTTAATGCAATATCAGTTACTGTGCATTCATAGAACGTCATGTAAAATGAATATATTAAAATATCAGAAACTCTGTGGAACAAAGACAAATTAGATAAGTAAAACATATATCCATTTATAATCAATTGGCTTTTCTTTTAAATGGGAGTGAAACAGTGGCCACAAGATGACACTGCAGGTTAAGGAATGACACAGGTCCACACTACAAGTATAGGAAGAAACTGAGAACTGTTTAAACTTGACGCACCTATATGTAGAGAAATATTCCTAGCAAAATTTCTTTGGCAGCAAAGTGGCTGCTCCTCTGAGTGGTAAAGGGACTGACAACATTAAAGATAACACATTTTCTTGTACACATGTGGCCCAGGGTCTTGTCTTGTGCTTGGGACTCCCACCATGAGCAAACCAACTTGGAGAGGAGAGGCATTCAAGTTGGGTTCTGCCTGTCTAGGGGTGGATGGATAATTCCTGCGGGTGCATAGCTCTCTGCTAACAGTGTCCCAGGAGTTGGGGTCTTCCATCTGGAATCTCTGGTACTATAGCTACCATTCTTGCCATTCATGATCTGGTGTTTACCTGGGGGGTGGAGACCCTATGACTCTAGTAAGATACAAAATGTATGTTCCAGGGAATACAAAATGGAATGTATGATATGGTACAAGCTAGGCCCAAAGTGGAAGGACTAGGGAAGGGAAGGAAAAAGGGAAAAAAGAATGAGCTCAAGAGGATGACACAGCTTCACACTCCCTCAACCAGCTGTGGTGCACAGACAGTTGGGTCTAATTACCTCCACCACATAAAAATGCTCTGGTTGTGTACTCCCCTGCCAGATGAAGGTCCTATTTTTTTAATATGCTTGTTTCTAAATAAGAGTGCCTGCATTTTATTAGAATTCAAAACCAAGTGATGCTTCTTGAAGAAGTTCTGAACTTGATTAAAAGCTAGTTGTAGCCTGAGGCCAATTGAATCCAATGATGTCCCCTCCACATAAAGTATGGTATAATCTGCGTACAGATGATATCGAACATCAGGTGATTCAAACTTAAGTTCATTTATGTAAATATTAAAAGTAAAGGCCCCAAAATTGACCCTTGGGGAACTCCATTTTTCATTTCCAAAACCCCAAATTTAAAGGAGCTCACTTCCACAAACTAGCTTCATCCCATCAAATAAGTGGAAAACCATTTCAAAGACTGAAGGGACAAACCAGTCTCACTGAGTCTGGACAGGAGCCCCCGATGGTTCAGGGTGTCAAAGGCTTTAGAAAGATCGATAGACAAGGCACTGACCGTTAGCTTCCTGTCCAGTCTCAGTTGAAGATCACTTACTGCCTTAATCAAAGCAGTCTGCGTGCTGTGGAGGGAACTGAATCTCAACTGAAATGGGGACAATTTATTATGCTGTTCCAGAAATATCTTCAACGGACGTGAGATTATTTTCTTGCAGATTTTTGAAATCTGTGGCAACAGCGAGATGTGCCGATAATTGCCCAACTCGCTCTTATTTCCAGATTTATATATATGTCTCACTTTGGCAGGTTTCCACCCCTCCAGGAATTCGCCACTAGTGCAACATAGATTAAAAATATGGGTCAATGGGAATGCTATAAAAGGGGCTGCATACTTTAGAAGTCTAGAAGGAATCTCATCTTGGCCCAAAGCCTTAGAAATATTCAGTTGCAGGAGTTCCATATGTGCTTCCTCTGGAGCAATACAACCAAAGTCAAAATCTCCCATCCCACTAACATCAGGATTCATTCCCTCCAAATCCTCATCTGGGGCACTATTGTGACCCTGGTGTACCCCAGCAACTGGGTCCAGGGAGCCTACCTTAATAAAATAATCATTAAAGGCGTCGTTAGTCCATCAACTGTTATCTTATTCACTGAGGAATGTTTATTTTCCCCATTACATCAGAAATAATCCCCCAGAACTGTTTCAGATTCTGTCTATGATTGTCATTGAGTTTATATCAAACAAATTCTTGCTTAGCTGCCCTTACCTTCCTGGTATATAAGTTACGGGCCTGCCTAGGGAGGGTCCAATCCCGGTATAACATAGTTTTTTTGGCCTTTACCCATTTTTTATCTCTATCTCTCCTAGTTTTATGGAGTTCTGGGAAAAATCAGACATTCTGTATTTGTTTAGTTTTCCTAGATTTCACTGGTGTGTGCTTATCACAAATTTGTAAAACTTCATCTAAAAAGTACTCCCAGTCTGCTGATGCTGTGGGAATTAAATCCAGCCTTGACCAGTTAATGCTTTCAATATCAAGCAGGAATGAAATGTAATCAAACTGTCTAAAGCATCTCCATGAAACCCTAGATCCAGGGTCAGGTTTAATAATCCTATTTCTAACCATGTAAATTACATGATGATCTGAGAAGGATTCCGGAAAGACTCCAGCTCTCGGATATAACTGGGGGAATTTGTAAACATCAGGTCCAACATAGTTGATTTTCTGGGGTCTCTACTGTTAATTCTGGTCAGTTCCAGAATCAACTGAGTCAAGCCCAGATCAATCTGAAAATAAATTAAATCATGGTTTGAATTTATAGTTAACTAATTAACATTAAACTCTCCAGTTAAGAGCATTTCATGTGAATATCTATAATCAGAATAAAATTCCTGTGATACTTGGAAAAACCTTTTTGTTAATCTTACGGGGTTTGTTTATGTCCAACAACAAAATCGATTTCCTATAAGGTACTTCAATCTTTATGGCCAGAGTTCCCAAGTCACATCCTGGAAAAGAACACAAGACTTCATGGGTAGTTAGGATACAATCAGCGTAAATAAAAATTGCCCCCCCCCTCATTTTTATTCCTATCCTTCCTGAATGTCTGAAAATCTTCAAGATCAATAGAAGTATCTTGGACGTTACCATCTAGCCAGGTTTCAGTCAAGATTAGAATCCCAGGCTTGGATTCCTTTACTCAGTCCCTTACTTCATCAAACTTTTTCCTCAAGCACCTAACATTGAAATGAACAATAGTCATGTATCCCTGTTTCAATTTTAGGGCTTCTGAATCAAATCTAAGGGAAGGGTTAGAATTTAATACCCCAATTTCAGAGTTAGACATAATAGAAGGGCTAGGGTTTGGGTGTACGTCTCCACAGGCCAACAAGCAGTAAATAAAAAAAGCTTTAAAGATACCCCTCAGGTTCAATTTTCATGTTCTTTTATGAACAAAAGATAAACTTTTAACAATATTAATTATTAATACAGGGGAAATCTAAGATACAGATCTAACAAGAAAAGTTTTAAGAAGAGCATTAAAACATCCCATAGGCAAAATTTCAGATGTGATGACAGTTTATTTATTTATTTATTAGAATATCAGAATTACAATCCTTTGAGTCATAGACTCATTTCCAAAGGCTCCTCATTGGAAGACAAAAGTACAGACATGACAGTAATACAGCAAAGACAATGTTACCTAACTAGATGGACAGTAGGTGTAAAAATATTATTAGGCATTATAACACATTGATGAGTACCTATACAGAGTATTAGCTAAGCGGTTACATACATCCTTTGCAGTGCTAAGCAGTTACATACATCCTTTGCAGTGCAGTAGTGCAGGCATTACAATACATTGTTGCGAACCTATACAGAGTATTATCTTATCAGTTACATATATCCTTTGCAGTGCAGTGATGTACACAGTGATAGCTAGGCAGAATAACAAGAGAGCAGAGACAGGATAGTGGGCCATGGTGGGTTTTAGTGGAGCAGTCTTGGGTTAGACTTTGTCTTGGTGTGGGCCACTTTAGTAGTGACTGGGCTATAGTTTGAAATGGCAGTAGGACTAGTGCCGACAGGTGTAGGTATGTGTGATGTATAGATGATTCTTGAAGGCTGCTTTGAAAGGGCCGAGTTTTGTGTGGGTAGTGACAGAGGATGGTAGAGCATTATACCAGGCAGGGGCCATTACTCAGAATAATCTCTGGGCAAGCATTGTCCTGACCCTGGGAATGGCCAGTGTTATTGTGTCTGTTCTGCGTGTATGGACTTTGGGGGTGGCTAGGGGCAAGGAGGCTGATACTCCTGGGGGAGTCTGTCCAAGGAGGGATTTTTTGACCATGAGGCATGCTTGGAACTGGAGTCTTTCATCAAGGTTGAGGATATGGGCACAGTCGTAGAGGGTGCAGGTGTGGGTCATGCAATCAGCTTGACAGGATCCTGCAGGCTTTGTTGATGGTTACTTTAATCTTGTTGAGAGCAGTGGTGTCAGCAGTGGTGTAGACCAGTATTCCATATTCGACCAGTGACATAACAGATGAGGTGATGGCTAGAAGCAGGGCTTCAGGGGGGTAGACAGTCCCTGTGTTGGTAGAGGAGGCCAATTCAAGCATTAGCCGCGGATGCCAGTGTGCTGATGTGGCCGTGAAAAGTGAGAGCAGTTTGACTAGGTTCTACTGGTCTCAAGTCAATAGAGAGACAAAACTGTGTATCAGTTGGTGACCCTATATAAGAATGTGCTGTATGAAAAGAATTAAAAGTGCCATAAAAAAAGAACACTAAAATAGAACAAATGGCCAACCACCCTAATTATATACAACAACACCCTCCAGCTCTTAGTCATTCACCACTGATGGCTCGGGTATTGATCATTCAAAGTGCTATAGCAATACAAAATACGAATAACTTAGGACACACTTACCATAAAATGTATTGCTATAAGGCCCGGGTGATAAGCCTTGAGTTAACACCTTATTCTAAGTTATTTTTTCTCTTGCAGTGGCACAGACACTAAAACTCATGCAAGAGTGCTTGTGACTTTGAGCCGGCATGGGCTTTTGATTGGCATACAACTGGCTCACCTCTGAGCGCCCCCTTCCCAACAGCCAAACCGCAGAATACTGGCCACAGAAGCCACTGCTCAAGTTGAGAATAGCAGCACAGTTCTTTCCAGTGTTTCCTCTGGCAAGACAGGTAGGCAGATGGTAAAAACATTGTCCACAGATGTTGCTGCTCAAGTAGACAATAACAGCACAGTTCTGTCTGGCATTTCTGGCAAGGCAGGTAGGCAGATGCTAACAGCAGTGCTGCACACTGATGTTCGGGCAGGCACAGGCTTTTGAAGAGTACAGCCCCAGCCCTTCTTGTCTGCAATTGGTGGATGACAGGATCGCCTCCAAACCCCCTCTAACAGCCAAACTGCCAGACACAGGATAAGCAGATAGTAAAAGTACTGTCCACAGATGCAGCTGCTCAAGTAGAGAATAGCAGGATGGTTCTCTCTGGCATTTATTCTGGCAAGGCAGGTAGGCAGATGGTAATAGTAGTACTGCTATCCACTCTTTGTTTTTTTCACAAAACAAATTAAAACATTATTTTTAGTCCACCTGAATGTAGTCAGGGGACTCATTTAAGGGTAGCCAGGGGTTGCGGTTCAGACCCTTATGATTTATTTGCAACCCTTGCAATGTTTATTGCAACCCCTAGGAACCTCTAAAACAAGGTTTCTGTAGCATTTGTTTGTATACAATGTGGTGCACAGAAGAGCTTGCAACCCCTATGACTCTGCTGAAAGGTGCCACTGAACGTTGTCTAGTATTTCGTGGCTCTACATGACTTTGTCAAGGAATAGTGGCTGCAGATACTTCTTCCACTTGATATGAAATTCGAAGCTGCTTACTGAGAATTCAATAATTTCAGAATTTTTTTGTGTGTTTCTTCAGCTTACCTAGCACTCCTCGTACTCCAATATATTTTATCTTGAATTTACTGCCAGGTATACTGCACTAACGTTCTCAAAGGTGGTGTCTGAGCTTCATTAGTAAGAAGAAGCTCAGAGACCACCTTTGGCACCATGCTAGACACACTGGCAAACAAGCAGATGTGCAATCTTATAAGAAAGCCAGGAATGCCTGCACATGGGAAATTCAACTGGCAAAATCCAAACATCACAGGGAAATGCTCACCAACTCATGGGGAAATAGTGATAACTTCGGGAACAACATAAAAGAAGTCACCGGGAAAGAATCAAAGGTTTCACCCTCTATGCTCAACATTGATGGAATCCCCACCCTGGACCCGATGCTCTTAGCAAACACCTTCAACAAAGTGTTCACAGACCTGAGCAGTGTCCTCCTTCTGGACTTCTTTGAGGATACTAACCCAATAAGCACTCACTGTCCTGGTGACAATCCTCTGGATCTCCTTCCTTTTGACTTTAAAATGATCCCTTTTTCATTAGCCAGGAAGTACCTCAGCAAAGTGCTAGGAAAATCACTTCACAGTGGTAACTCACTGGATCTCAAGCTTGTGGCCCTCACCGTTGAGGAAGTTCTACTGCCCCTTTCTAAGATCTTTAACCTGTCACAGTGACTGTCAGTTTCCACAATTATGGAAGTCTGTCCTCATCACCTCAGTAAATAAGACTGGGGACAGGGCCCTACAGTCAAATTATTGACCCATATCTATCCTCCCTCCACTAGCCAAAGCACTTGAGTGCATTGTATCTGATCAACTGGTTGAATACCTTGATAAATACTCTTTACAATGCCCACAGCGACATGGATTCTGAAAAGGGTACAGCACCACCATGGCGCTATTGGAGTTCACTGGCTTCATCCATCCATCTCTGGATCAAGGCACCTTAGTAGGGGCAACCTTCATAGACCTCACAAAGGCATTTGATACTGTGCACCACTCACTATTTCTTAGGCAGCTGTCCTCTATAGGTCTCTCTGCTGACTCTACCCTTTGGCTTAAAAGCTATTTGGAAGACCGCTCTCTAAGTGTAAAAATAGCCGATGTCATCTCTGATCTGCAGTCTGTTGACTCTGGTGTCCCTCAGGGCTCTGTTTTGTGACTGCTCCTGTTCAACATCTTTCTCGATAACCTTCCTCATTTCTACAACCAATGGATTCTCCTGTATGCGGATGACACAGTCATCTACACCAGCAACACTGACCCAATGCAACTGGAATGACGCCTTCAATGAAGCTTTGAGGAAGTTGAGGACTGGTGCCACAAACAAAGTGATCCTGACCTTCAAAAATACAAAAGTCATGATGTTCAGCGGCATCCGACATAAGTACAAATCCCAGCCGCTAACCATCAGAAATCATCTTGGTGTTCCACTCGAACAAGTACAGCAATTTAAATACCTGAGGGTCACCCTCAACAGCTGCCTTACTTATGACCAGCACATTGGCGCTGTCGGCAGGGCAGTAAACATCAAGATCGGCCTACAAGAAAGACACAAACATCACCTGACACTGGATGCCTTCAGACTTGCTATTCACAGCTCTGGCTTATCCATCGTAGACTGCAGTCTGGTAATTTATGGCGCAGTATCCTCATCATCCCTCCGGAGAATACCCACAGCTCTGAATAAGGTGTGCAGGCTACTCACTGGTGCTGTACATCTCACCCACACAAGTGAACTCTATTCCCAGACAGGCTGACTTCAGCTTGGTGGAAGGATTCAATATCATTCCTGTCTTTTAACCAAAAAAGCACTTCTTGGCCTCATGCCTGCTGGTATGGAAAACCTGCTTAGCCACCACCACACTTCTCAACATAGGTGAAGCTCTGGTAGCCAACTTCTCCATGTACCAAGATGCCAGACATCTCAGGTGCAATCTTCTTTTGCCTACAGTGCTCCTCTTTGGTTAAACACACTTGGAAGTGATATATCATCACTTCCTTGCTTGGTCATGTTCAAACTCATGCTCCCCAAGCATCTCACCTCTAACAGCACCAGCGACTGTTATGCCTAATTCCCCCTGCTTATAAGCAATTGATCACACCTATCAGGCTCCCATTTTGCCTCACCTTCCAGCTACATCATTCTCCTCCCAACCTTGGACAAGGCTTCTGGCTGCCTTTTCCACCTTCCCCACACCTCCTCCCTGCCCCTCCCCGCCAGCCCTCTCCCAGCCCCTAACCGCTACATTTTAGCTTTACAGAGCCTCTGGCTGCCTCCTCCAACTTTCCAGTTTCCACTGCTTACCCTAATCTCTCTGCTTCACCTTGTTTCACCCTTTAGTCATGTAACTTTGACAGTTATAGCTGTTTCTTACTCTGTTTGACTGTATTAAGTAGCTGTATTTTGTAACAATGTGTTTTTCCCTCCCCTGTTTGTTTGTATCTCCCCCCCAGCATTTTGATGTGGAGCCTTTGTAAAAGAGCTGCTTGTAATCCAAGACTATAAATAAATAAAATAAATAAATAAAAACTGACTGGTTTGGGGAGCTGTCCAGTTCTCTGCTGTCAGAAGCCATATACTGAAATACTAGAGCGAGGGCAATTCTGGGTAAGCTGCAGAAACAGAAAAGAGTAAATTCTGAGATCATAGAAACCTAGAAACAGACGATGGTGACAGAAAAAGATTGACAGCCCATCTAGTCTGCCATATTATCCTATTATACCTTGTGATCTACTGTCACTGACGGGTCTACACTTACCTACTCCCACATGTGCTCTTGTTTCGTCCTCCCTCATCCCACTGAGTAGCTATTATACCCTTAGCTCTATTCCAGCTGTGTTGGAAACATAAATGAATCTGATTGCGAAACCTAGAATTACATATCGAGTGGAAGAAGTACTGTATTACCGCCATTCCCTAGCAAAGTGGTGTTGAGTCACAAAACATTGGACTGCATTGTGGTGAACTAAGAATAACATTTCAAATAGCTGTTTGATGAATAGGAGTTGAGCCTTCACATCTCTTATTACATATGTTTCATGGCTGCCAATAGAAGTTACTTCTCCTAATTAATATAGCAATGTTGGACATAAATATGGCTAAGGTCATCCTGGAATTCCCCCATTTCCTATACGCGGTCCTTTATCCATGAGTTTAACACAAAGGCACTGGGAGATTTGTGAAAGGGGCAGCTGCAAATGCATTTTTTTATCTGCATGGGCCCGACTGCACCAAAACTCTGGAGTTCTGTTTTCAAGGTGCCCCATATTCTTACAAGAGTTTCCATGATTTACATCTGCTTGCATGATAAAACTGCCACATCCTTCAGACAATCCTGCTTGCAGCAAACAAATGCCTCCCGTGCCTAAGCTATTACCCCCTGCTAAGCTGACAGTCATGAAACAAACCGCTGCGGGCATGGACAAGAAATATGTTCTGCCACTTTAAAAAGGGTCTATTATCTGCAGTACAGAGGAGGTAAACAAATGTTATGCTGTGCTTACCAGTCCTTGAAATGATGTTTCTACTATATTAAATGGTAATGCTGACAAAGTCCTGTCTGCTGAAAACCCTCTAACCAAACTGGAAGCGGAGCAAACTGCTCCCCAGGTGGACATTTTATTAACCCACTCACACCTATGCTCCACTTTTATGGCTCACTTTGCACTGAGTTCTATTAAACTGACAAACATTTGGACTGCTTCTGCTCTGTCTAACACCAGGCTGAGGGACAGTATTGAGACTTTTTTGCGTTCGGAAAATTTAGAAAATGCTTTACAATGCCATCATTTCCATGTACATGCTAGGCCTCACACTCTTTAGGGGTTAGGAAAAAGGTGTTTTGAACTGTATGAGGAGAGCTTAAAGGACCTCAATATGTGCATCCTGAAGGAGAGGGAAGGGGGATATGATAGAGATGTTTAAATACCTCACGGGGTAAATAAGAACAGGATGTGAGTATTTTTCAGAAGAAAAGGTGCTGTAGAACAAGGGGACATGCTATGAAGCTAGAAAGTGGTAGATTCAGGAGAGATGTGAGGAAACACTTCTTCACAGAAAGAGCGGTGATTTCTTGGAACAGCCTTTCAGCAGAAGTCGTAGCGGGTGAAGACAGTGGTGGGTTTACAAGAATGCATGAGGCAGGCACAAAGGAATTATGGAGGTAAGGGGGGGTAGTCCTGTAGATCAAGTAGAGTATGTGGCAAGCATAAAGGTAGCAATATGGGCAGACTGAGTGGGTCAGACAGCCCTTATCAGCCTTCAGATTCTATGTTTCTATGTTTCTATATGCATGCTGTGATGGTTTAATCAATTGGGTTTTCAGCAGAAAATATACCCTTTATCAAAAAGTCTTATATAATACTATGGTTAACATCACAATGATAACCAGTTAAATCAATGTTTTCAAGTGCTACTGATAAAGAAAGAACACCTACCAAATTGGGGTCTGTGAGTACCATACCCAACTTTTGTGAAAAGGACACAGACACCAGGCAGCAGTCCTGACATGAAGCAATAGACCCATGGGGCACAGCATTAGATGTGTATATTATTTTGTGCAAGGCCCTGTGGGCCCTATGCAGAGCAGAACACCCATAGGACATGGCCACAGACCTGCAGCTTGCTTGATGCAGGGTCCTACTGACCCTTCATGAAGCAGCATACCCATGGGAACAGCACTCAGACTTGTATGTTGGTTCATGCAGGCCTTGCAGATCTTACATAAAGCAGCAGACGCATGAGCAAGGCCCATAACCTGTAGCTTACCCCCATGTTGCACAGTTCCTGAAACAGTTCCATATATGTTGAGCATGGTCCCAGACCTGTGGTTTGAAGCAGCAGACCTGTGGGCCATGGTCCCAGATCTTCAGCTTGGCTTTGGGTCATAAGGGTAGGGAATGGGGAAGGGGGATGGGTCTTAGGGTTAAAAAATCCAACACCCCATTTTCCTGCTTTGTAACCTAATATATGTAGTGTCACAGTTTTTTGCAATACATTTCCTTACATGTTTTGAGAAACTATAGTGCCAGACATATAGCATGATTCATTCAGGGCTCCTCTGGCCCTGCAAGAAGTAGTTCATGAGTCATCACTTGCATTCTTGATTAAGAGAGCCCCTGAGTAGTTTACGTCACCCCCCTTCCCTTCTGGAATTCTATCAATGGTAAGATCTGCCTCTTTGCAGATGACATAAAGAGCTGCACAAGGGTAGATAAGAAAGAAGTGAGAAGGTAAGTAAGGGAGGATCTGGTCATGTTGAAGAGGTGGTCTATGATTTAGCAGCTGAACTTCAACATTAAAAAATGTAACATAATGCACATTGGGGAGAGGATTCCAAAGGTGCAATATGAAATGGGAGGGGTGGTGCTGAATAGCACTCAGAAAGAAAAGGATTTAGGGGTGATGATGTTAGAGACCCTAGAAAAGTTTGCATGCTGCAACAGGGCAGTGAACAAAGCAAATCGAAGGCTGAAATGCATGGGGAGGGGGATAAGCAGCAGAAAGTGGGAGATGAGCCTTCCTTTTTACAGGTCACTGAGCAGCCACACCTGAATACTGTGCAAAGTACTGGAAACCACACCTGAGGAAAGACTGCAACAAGGTGAAGGCAGTAGAGTGCAGGGCAACTAACATGGTGCATGGCCTTGGGGAGTTAACATACAAGGAGAGGCTGCAAGGCATAAGCATGAACAGGCTGGAGAAAAGAAGGGAAAGGGGCAACATGACTGAGACATACAGGTATCTGCATGGAGAAAACAGGGTACTTGCCAAGGAACAGGGGCAAGAGCGAATTCATTAAAGCTGGCAGGGCAGAGTTCAAAAAGGGTGTCCAAAAACCCTTCTTCACAGAAAGATTGGTAGGTAAGGGGAATAAGAGCATACCATCATATGGGTGACTGAGATTGAGTGACTCAAATATGAGCAACTCAATCTCAGTGCCTGTGTTTTGAGCTACCCTGAAAAGGTAGCGATGGGCAAAAGGGAAGGTGACTAGAACAACCATGGGGAATGGAAGAGGAGGGAAGGTATGTGGGAGGCAGTGCAGGGGAAGGCTGCTGAGCTGGTTGTGTGGTGAGGAGGTGAGGGTGACTGGCTATGGTTGGGAAGGTACAGGCTTTGGGTCTGGGGAGTGTGAGTAATTTTGCGGTCAGTGGGAATTTCAATTTTTTTTTACATTTCACCCCCTCCCCAACATGCACCCCCCCCAGAATTGAGAATCTGTAGTCGGGGAGGTGTGAGGGTCATTGACCCCCATGGGGAGGGATGCAGGGGGCACAGCCCCCCCACATACATAGAGAAGTGTGTTGGTGCAGTTTTCTTCACCACGAGTGTACATCACCATTTTTATTCTCGGCGATGTACACACGCCCTAATGGCAATTGCTGTTTGGTGATTGCTGTTATGGCATGGAACTGGGAATAAGCTACCAGAAGAAGTGGTGCAGGCCAAATCAATCAGCAGTATCAGACAGGGATAGGACAGGTTGGTGGGTTTAGTTAGAAAAAAGAGGGGGCAGTAAAAAAGGGGAGGATTGCCACTAGGGCAAGGCAGAATAGCTAGGTAGGGAGGGAGGGCAGGATGGATGGGCCAAGAGCCTTTTTATGCCATTAATGTCTATGTATCTGTATATTTAACAAGCTTCTGTGTCTGTTCCACCCTTTCATGAGACCCCATCACCTCCTCCAGCAGCCTATTCAATGCCTTCCCCACCTTTTTCATGAAATAGTAGTTTCGGCAATTGCTTTTAATCTTGACCCCCCCCCCAAAAAAAGCTTCATGGAATTGCCTCTGGTGTTTGTGGTCCCACTCTGTCAGAACAATCTCCATCCACTTTATTTACCCCATGAAAATATTTGTATGTTTCAGTCATGTCCTCTTTCTCCCCTCTCACCTCAAATAAGCACACATTCAAATCTGCCCACCTCTCCTTGTGCATCCTATCCTGATGTGCCTGAAGCACCTTGGCAATCCCCCTACTGGCTCCTCACTGTCTCTATCCTGTTTTAGATGTGATCTCAAAAACTGCACCCAGTACTCATTAATTAATTTATTTATTTAAAAGTTAATAACCAGGAAAGGCACCATGTGCAGAAGTTCATTTCCAGGTGTGACCCGAGGGAAGGGGTATAAAAAAAGAATACAGCATTGACAACAGAGTTGTAACAAAATGCAGAAATTATACATAATATAAAAAGAGAGAACGCTATTTACAACAGAATAATATCTAATATTTACAAACAATATTTACATGGGTATTTACAGTGAGTTGCAGTTAGAGGAGAGGGGTACAAAGTAACTAGGGTAAGTGGGTACAAGAATTGAGGACAGATACAGGAAGTATTAGGGGCTGGCTTGAGTAGGTGTTTGAGGACAGGGAAGAAGGAGAAAAGATGGATTTGGAGGGGATCACAGAGGGAAAGAAGTCTACAGGAGAAGGAAAGTTTGCCAGAAGATGTGCATATACATGGGAGGGAAAAAGTGTGGGTGCAATTCGGCCTTGAGTTGTAGGGAGAGGGGTTAGCTGGATTAAGGAGGGAGGCGAGGTAGGTGGAAGGGTTCTAAACCAATATTTAGCGATGAAGGTGGAGCAGTGTGAGAAGTGTCTCTGAGCGAACGATTGGATTACTCTGGGTGAGAAGGAACCAGTGGCCTGTTGTATACAGTGGTAGCAGCACTTCCTTTCTGCTGCTGACAAGTGTCTTCTCTATTTACCCCAATATTCTATGTGCAACTCAATGGATGGGGTTTTGTAACAGGTGCCGATTTTGTGGTCCTGACCAAGGCATTTCATTTGGTTATATATATATATATATATAGTGAGAGGATGTCGCTATATGTATACGCATGTGGGAGGGGGTGAGCATGATGGAAGGGAGGGAGAGTTGGCCTGGCGTGGTTGGCATGAGGCTGCCAAGCTGGCCCCATAGCATGGTGGGTGGGTGGCAGCCTACTGCTGTGAGGGTTCCAGGTTTGGGTGCAGGTGTGCCTACATTTTTTGCACCCTACCCCAATTTTTTATTTCCCAAGATTTTGCACCACCCTGGGGTTAAGAATCTTTTAGTAGAGGGTGCAGGGGGCACAGCCCCCCACATGAACAATTAAAATCTAAGTCCCCGGTGCCATTTTCTTGTGTGCCAGGGATGTAAATTGCTGAAATTGATTTTCAGCAATGTACGCTCACCCTGTCGCTGATCACAATTGGGCTTTCACCCTTATCACATAGATCCTTTTGGGGAAAGGGGGGCTGCCACAAGCAGAATGGGTCATCATGGATGCGGGAGCTCATGGCAGCAGAAGAGTCATGATGGCATTAAAAGATTAATGATGTGGATGTAGAGGCACCAATATTTAAGCATGACTTTGGTAGAGGACTAAGTGTGACTTGGGGGTGGGGGAGTGAGTCTTGGTATTTTTAGCATAATGGTTTTCTGAAACATCAGTCTTCAATGAATTAGACTCTGCATTCATCTGTACAGTATGTCACTAAGCCACATGCAGTGGGGTATGGGTAAAAACCAGATCACCAGACCCAAACCAGAGCTGTAAATTCTGGACTGGGCACAGCTTGTGCAAATATTGCTGATCCACTGACTCCAGATGATCTGGTCTGGCTTTTACATCTGTGGTCTGGTCCTGACAGTTCTGTTTTCAATCATGTCAATGAAGAGTTGAAAAACAGACTTCCAGGAGCAGACCAGCTATGTAAAAGTCAGACTGAACAGTGCAACCAGACTGATCGGACCAGCAGTATTTATACAAGTTGCACCTAGTATGGTCAGTTTGGATTCTTTTAGAAATGCTGTGGTTCAGGTCTGTCAGTCCAGTTTTTAATCAATCAGTCTTTATTTTATACTGAAAGGTGTGTGAGCAAAAATGCCCATTTACACAAACATCCAGTTTAGCACAAAAAGAGAACAGAACACCAGGTCAAACAATTACATAGTAAAACATAGTATAAACACGTCTAATACAGAGATCTTAAGGGAAATACAGAAGAAAGAGGGAAAGCAAATCAATAACAGTGACAAATTTACAGCATGGGATATAGTTGGAGGTACAATTCAGGAACATGAATAGTTGGGTGATGTGTCAAATAGAAGAAGTGCAAGTCCTGCAGCACCCAGATCCTGCATGCTGACAAGCATTCCAGTTGCATGATCTGCCATGGTCCCAAACACCAGTTC
Organism: Neoceratodus forsteri; assembly: GCA_016271365.2. Lineage (NCBI taxonomy): Eukaryota > Metazoa > Chordata > Ceratodontiformes > Ceratodontidae > Neoceratodus > Neoceratodus forsteri. The sequence continues at coordinate 36,861,605 of CM028129.1, forward strand.
AAGGATTGTGCACCCTGCCAATCCTTCAACCAGGCCACATGGATTAGGCACCAGAAAAAGCTCAAAGCCCACTTGCTGGAGAAGTGTCTAGCTTTGATGGAAAAGTCACTGCAGAATCTGAAGGAAAAATCTTCTTCTCCAATACCAGAACCCAAAACAAAGAAAAAGCACAAGGAGAGGCACCGAGACCGGGATAGGTCTCCATCCACTTGGCGGTGACCATTGGGCACCACTGAAACTGGAGGGGCCTCCACTTCAGTAAATACCCCTACTGCCATTACTCCTACTGCTCTGGTGGATCAGACCATGGCCTCCCTGCCTGCTTTACTCATGGTGCAGTCGGGGCAATTCTTGGATGATGGAACCCCTATTGTGCTCCTTAAGCCCATATCTTCTTCAGGGTCTATCACCAGCAGCCAGGTCAGTAAGTCACTCTTCAGTCCCACTGAGTACCACACAGTCACAGCTGGTAAACTGGACATCAGCTCCCCTGTTGTCTGCAAGGCCCAGGCTGATGCGTCAGACATTAGGTCGTCAGACACCTGCAGTGCCGTGGCTGATAATTCCCTCCCCAGTTCCTCTGGGGACTGCACACCGAGGGGTTTTCCTGTCGGGGTTGCTGTATACCACTGACATAGAGTTGAGCCAGCTGCTGGACATGCAGCAGTCTTTTGAGGGTTTCTCACTCCCACTGACACAACCAGACCCTCCAGGTTTGCCAGAAGATCAAGAGCCAGAGATGGGCACTAAAATGGAGGTTCCCCCTCCTTCGCTGGGTCAGTCTCTTCCTGATTTGCCCACTGGGCCTATTGTTAATTCCTCCGGGGACCTTCCATCTGGACCATCTCAACCCAAACCTCCTTGAACAATCAGGTTCCACCATCTTGGAGTCGGGCTCCCCAGATGACAGCAGGTGTTCTGTCGGGTTCTACTCACACCCCGATGTCAAGTGACCCTTTGCCATGTGACTCTTCACTGGGTCAGGGTATATCTGGCACTCTGTCCATTCCTCAAATGCTGGGCAGTCTTCTATCAGGCTCCCAGGCACAGAATCTTTCAGTGCCAGACATTCCTTTGCCTGATCCAGTGCCAGCCCCTTCGAATGTCCCTACGGGGCTGACACCTGGTCCTTCTGGACCTCCTGCAGTGCCTTCAACCCCACCTCCTGCTGGGCCTTCAGCTCTGCCTCTGGCTAGACCTATGAGCAACATTTCAGGCTATCTGCCCCCACAATACCCAAGGTACCCCTTTCCAGGGTATCCTATGCCTGGTTATTAACCCCATTATGTACTGGGGTACAGGACACTGGGCTAGGTCTAATCAAGGGTATGCTCCTTCTGGCTTTTCCTACTCCTATCAGGTTCATGAATACCCTCAATGTCAAATGCTGGGCTATTCATTATACCAGTCTCCTCCTCCTCCTCCACCACCTCCTCAGCTTCAGCCTCTGCCTCAACAGCAGCCTCAGGCTGATATCCAGGTAGTGTTTCAGACCCTGATTCAGGAGGAAAGGACTCAACTAGCCTCAGAATTTGACTGTCAGAAGCCATTGGCAACCTCTACTCCTGCCTCCTTTCTGACCCCTAGATAAGCTTCACCTTTGGATTCTCACCTTTCCAGAGAAGGCTTCTCTAGATATCAGGTCAGGGATAAAACCCAATACACTCCTCTAAAAAGTGTTCGGACCCCCAGCAGGCGATCTTTGGACACTCTGACTCTGACTTGTCCTCTAGTTCTGGTATGCATACACCTATACAGCCTCAGCCTAAGGATTCACTGATGTCCCCTCCAGAGGACACTTCCTTTGCAGAACTCCTCATAACTATACAAAATACCTGCAGCTGGGCTATTCAGGAACAGGATCCCAAGTGAAAAAAGCTTGCAGAGCATCTAGACATTACTGGCACAGCTTCTATGCCCATACTGCCTTGTTCCGGGCCCAATGAAGACCTGACTTTCACTATCTGGCAACAGCCTTTCTCCATTCCAGCTGTTTCAAAAAAAGGCAGACAGAGTGTACCACCCCCAGATGGGGTCACACACCTTACTGGCCATCCTAATGCAGACTCAGTTGTCATTATGGCTGCCCATGACCGGTCCTCTAAACTTTAACATTTGAGCATGTCTCCTCTTGATAAGGAGTCTAAGCAGCAGGGCAATATCAGTCACAAGATCCATTCCTCCTCCACTTGCACCCTTGGGTCCCTTAATTATTTGGCTCATATGGTTTCCTATCAGAAATCTTCCCTGGCCTCTCTTGAGTCAAAGATTGAAGCTATCCAGGACCAGGAGCTTAAGGCCGAGATTGCCAAGACAGTGAGAATGACTAAAATGTTGTCGTCATGCCCTCTGGGCCACTTATGACACAGTAGACTCAGTTGCTTACCCCACATCCACTACTGTGTGCATTAGGGGACATTCATGGCTCAGGATTGCTGGCCTGACACAAGCCCGCCAGACCTCCATCCTGGATGCCCCTTTCTGGGGATCTGTGTTCTTCAGAGGTTATGCTAAGGAAGGATATCATATTATCACTGAATTGAAGGACCGAGGTAAATCCATCCATGACACCCAATTCATGAACCGAGGGGGTTACAAAGGCAAACAGTCTTTTCTTCAGCAACAGAGACACTAGACCAAAGAGGCCCCAGCCAAACACCAGGCTAAATGCTGGTATCCAGCATCAGGAACCCCTACTCCCCCTTCCAAGTCCCAGAATCCCCCAGGAAGAGCTGCTGACTCTCTCCCCTCAGCTTCCTGACTTGTGGGAGACCCTCCTGCCTCCTCCAGATCCTCTAGGGGAACCAGTGTGGGGGAAGGGAATTTGCCCTTCACTTTCTGGGGTCACAAGACATAACCATGGACCCTTGAGTCCTTCAGTTAATAGCAAGAGGTCACACCATAGAGTCCCTAGGCTGGTCTCTGGACAACACCCACCCAGGCCTCTTCCATTATCCTACAAGACACATGTCTCTGATAGGGGATGAGATCCAGGTTCTTCTGCAAAAGTCAGCAATGGAGCCCCTGGCTCCTGCACAGATAGGAAGAGGGTACTGTCACAAACCAACTCAGCAGGTCAGACCCTCTGCTCCCACAGTGCCAAACTCTGAACGCAGTCTTGTGAACAGGAAACAGAAACAGGGTAACCCTCCTGTCTGTTTTTGTGGGTTCAAATCAACCTTTGGTCTCAAGTCTTGGAGGGATTCAAACTGTGAACCTCTTGCTAGAGTACCCAATGCACAGGCTCAGATAATTCTGTCTTTGGGGGGCCAGATATCTTTTTCTACAGGCACCTAACCAGGTGTACAAAAATTAACCCTTAAAAACTCTAATAAAAGAGCTCAGGTTAAACTCTACCTTTTTGCAGTTTGGTATCACCATTCAAGCTTATGCATAGTGTCAGCTTTAACCATATATACTTCACTTGTTAAAGAAAGAAATTCAAAGACAGACCAGATAGGCTCTAAAAATATAGTTTTACCAAAATAGATAAAAATATGTAAAACATAAAATGCAGAACCATATATCACAAGAACCATGCAATCTTTTAAAAGAACAAGGTTTTAACAGTGAAATTCCTACTACAGTACTTAGATTTCTCTCTCTCTCTCTAAATACCTGCTTAAAGTGCTCAAAGATATGTCTTTCTCAGAGTGTAGCTAGAAGTGTCTCTGAAGGAAAACATAACACTGTTTAAAAAAATGTCTTTGCCAACCCCTTTGCGTGAGGTCACCTAGCTCCTTCTCTGTTTATTAAAAATCATACACCCAGGATGTTTTATCATATTAATCATATACCCAGGATGTTTTATCATATTAAAAGGTAAGTTAATTAAGGTTACATCAGCAGAAACTCCTTTCCCCATGTGACTTCCCCAATCAAGTCTGTAAATTTCCTTTCATCTATAAGCAGTATCCTCTCTCACACAGACATCAAAGCGTTTATGATTCTGCACCAGTGTGCTATAACCTGGTTTCCTTCTCGAAACATCATAAAATGGATACTGATTTTCCTCTTAGCAGTTAAAGCTATATTTAACTTAGATAAACAGGAGATCCTTGTTTAAGGCCTGTTCTAGTCTGTAATTAGCTCCTGGCCTTCCAGGTAACACCTTGTATCTAAAACCTGTGTGTGTGTGTGTGTGTGTGTGTGTGTGTGTGTGTTCTCACATGCTGTCTCAGCATCTCTCATGAGAGACAGTCCATAACACATTTTTATATTACAAAAAACATAGTGTACTCAGAACTGGCTGTCCACGTGTCACAGGTACTACTTCCATTTCTTCCTAGTGCCCAAAAAAATGGGCAACCTAAGACCCATCCTGGACCTCAGCATGCTCAACCTGTACATCTAGTACAAGAGGTTCCGCATGCTCACCATCCAGGGACTTCTACCCCTGCTTCACAAGAGCCATTGGCTCTGTGCACTGGACATGCAGGATGCTTACCTGCACATCCCTGTCTTCCAGGCCCACCACTTTCTTCAGTTTGCCTTCCAGGGGGAACAGTACCAGTTCAAGACTCTCCCTTTTGGCCTATTCTCAGCTCCTGGGGTTTTTACCAAGTATCTAGCAGTGGTGGCTGTGGCCCTGTGCCTTAGAGGAATCTAATTGTGCCTGTATCTGGATGATTGGCTTCTATCAGCTCCATCACAGAGCAGTCTGAGGGAGTCACTCTCCTTCAGCCTGGACCTCTTTTCCAGACTTGGAATAACAGTCAATTATCCCAAGTCCCATCTTTGCCCTCCAAGTGCCTACAATTAATTTGGGGCGGTACTGGATACTGTCCAGGGCAGAGCCTTCCTCCCATCAGACAGAGTGGAGAACCTGTAGGAACATGCCAGATTAGTGGTGAACTCACACAATACCACATCCCGGTCAATCCTCCATCTTCTCAGGCTGATGGCAGCTGTGATCCCTACAGTTCCTCTAGCCAGACTACATATGCGGGTGACCCAATGGACTCTTCATGTCTAATGGGATCAGTGGCTGGGCAACCTGGACCACAGGGTCCTAGTGTCTGGGTACATGAAGAAGGATCTTCTTTGGTGGCAGGAGATGTCCAATCTCTCCATGGGGTTCCCCTTTCAACCCCTTGCTCCTACCATAACCTTTACAATGGATGCTTTGTGTCAAGGCTGGGGAGCCCATCTCAGAGACCATCAGACCCAGGGAACATGGTCTCAGCTGGAAGCTTCTCTACACATCAATGAGTTAGAAATGAGGGCAGTACTGTATGCCGTCCACACCTTTCTAGCCTCTTCTATGTCTGGGGACACTCCTGATTCAGACTAACAATATGTCTGTGGTCTGGTACCTAAACAAATATGGAGGCACTTGTTCATACCTTCTATGCCAGGAGGCAATGCGAGTGTAGTACTGGGCAGTCCAGCATGACCTCCACCTGACTGCTGACCATGTGCCGGGCATTAGTAACATCCTGGCAGACAGTCTCAACCATGCCACTGTCAGGGCTCACAAGTGGGAGCTAAACCAAGAGGTGGTTGAAAGCTGTTTTGACCTGTGGAGTCAGCCAGAGATAAACCTCTTCATCTCCCCATCCAGTGCAAAACTACCTAATTTTTGCTCGCTCGTTCCCAGACATGGTGTTTTCTGGTGAGATGCGCTGTCTCTATGCCATATAGGGAGGCTCTTGTACGTCTTTCCTCCCATCCCAGTGCTTCAGAGAGTTCTCCTGCAGCTACAGGTGGAAGGGGCTCACATGATTGTAATAGCCCCTCTTTGGCCTCATCAGATTTGGTTCCCTCAGCTTCAACAGCTATCAATGGAACCTCCAGTACCTCTGCCTCTCCACCATGATATTCTGACTCAGGAGCAGGGCAGACTGGTGCATCCTGGCCTCAGATCCCTCCAGCTGCATGCATGGCACCTGTGGACATATATAGAACAACCCCCATTGCTACTATTTTTTTACAAAAATTATCAACTGTGCAGACGCATTTGTAAAAAAATAATTATGATAGTGAGACTTTTTGAAATGTTATTTGACTTACCATACTCATGCTTGTCTGCCCACTTACTCAGTCTCCTACTTGTTTCTGACCTTGTACTAACTAATTCCTGTTGCTTCATATCAAGGGGGTTATTGATTTTCATATTGGTGTGCCTGGTGTGGAGCAACAATAAAATATAATGTATGCAATACACTCAGTAACACACCTACCTCAGTTTACATTTACCTGATGCCCATTTTTAGGCCTTGTGCAGTAAAATCTTCCTTCAAGAGAACAACTTGTAATAAAATGTGTAAGATTTACATTGACATTTAGGTATATGCACTTTTATATTATACTAATTATGTGTGTGAACTGTATAGCAATCTCTAAAAAATCAATTAAACCCTTCAAATGTCTTCAAAAACATGTCTCAACATTGTGTTTATCTTCCACCTTGTCACAACATATAGTTGTCTCAGCAGTGTTTGCAATTAAGGTACAGTACCTTCATGTATATGATGGCCTGGTTCTGTTGAGTTGATTGCTATAACAGTGCATAGAATAAAATGTGAAGCATATAGGTAACTGTAATACAGATGGTGGCATTATTTTTATATCTGCCCTTTCTCAACGTACCATACTTTGATTCAGTTAGTGTATGCAACAGCAATTCATGTTTGTGTTTAAGCCCATGAAACACCCTCATCCAGTTAATGCATTCACAGTCGTAGTGGCTGAGCCAGAGCTTGTTATTTCTGAAGAGTTTTATTTTTGTATGTGCTATTTAGATGGTTTTCAATCTGCTATTGTAGTATTGGGATGTGTGAAAATTATTTTCCGCTGGTGGAATTTTGGCAAAAATGCGAATTTCGCTTCTGCAAAAGTTCAGAAATCATTTTCGGAACTTTCGCAGAAATTCCACCTTAAAACTGCAGAAAAAATATAAAAAATTGTGGGATAATTTATTAAACTGCGGAAAAACAATCCACAGAAAGGATCACTGCCAGTGGTAATTTCTGAGGCTTTGTTTAACTGCAGTTTAACTCATTAATCCGCTCCCCACTGATCAGGGGTCCCAGTAAATACCTCCAATCCCTTCCTTGGACCCTCATGGTTTCCAGTGCCCCCCACCCATCGATCATGGCTCCCAAAACATTTTATCTCCCTGATGTCTAGCAGACCCCCTCCCTCTTCTGGATTCCTTAGTCCACAAATAAATAGCCGGCAATCCACCAACTCATCCCCCTCTATTCCCAGTATTCCCTGGTGTCTAGTGGACCTCCCCATCCCAGATCCCTGGTAAAAAAAAATAATCTCAATCCCCTGGTGTCTATTAGACCCCACAAACACCACCCTGACAGTTCATCTGCCACCACCCAACTCCCCTCCCCACCCTGCCCCAGAGCATGCCACCAGTGCAGCTCTTCTCTCTCATTCACTACCAGCGGCCCACAGAACTGTCAGTGAATAACCGCATGGTTGTATAAGCAGGCACTCATTCACTGACAGTTCATTAAACTGTGGAAAGAATAAATTCTGCAGTTTTAATGCATTTTTCCACAGTTCACAAAAAAGTCCACAGGACTCCGTGAAAATCCATGGAAAATCCTACTTTTGCCAATGGTGAAAGTTTTGCAATTTCTGCAAAATTTCCGAAATTTTGCAGAAGTTCCGTGAAAGCGGAATTCACAACTTTCACCTACTCCTATAGTATTGTGTATGATGTGAAAAGCCATGCTTTACATTGAAGCAGACATATTTACTTCTATTCCTCCCACTACATCAACAACACGTGACCTCACTCACTGTTACATCACATGTCCTGCTGCCTGACTGGTAACATGTTATGAGTTACCAAACAAGCAACAGCAGATTGGCTCTTCTTGGTTACCAGTGATGTGTTTACTCACTTCAGGGTGACAGCCACAGGGCAACTGTCTTTAGGGTGACAGCACAATGCTGATGGCGATTGCAGCACCATGCATTGTGCCACCCGACCCTAAGGGAGTGAAAGGCAGAGGGGGAATGCGAGTGGGCTTTGTGGGGGGCTTTGCACCCACACACCCTAAAAATTACAATAATCACCTACACAGCAGAGGTGTATCGGGGAAGGAGGCACAACACCTGTGCATCACCCTCTCTGTAGGGTGCACTGACAACCAGTTCACCACTGTGACAGGTGAACTGGTTGTGTCACTCTAATTCCATCCCTCCTTCGATGGGATACCCCAGTGATGTCACAGTCAGTGAGGTCACACTGCTGATTATGTTTTGAGAGGAATAAAGCTGACTATGTCAGCCTCCAGGTAGTGTGCTGTTCCATACGTTACCTCTATGTCAGGTAGAAAATGTTCTAATAGCAAAAGAGAAAAGAACAAAAAATACTTTGGATATAGGAAGTGATCGCTGACTACTTCCAAAAGAAATTATTAATTTCAAGCAGTGTAGTAACTCTTTCTTTGTTTATGTTTATCCTGTTTATTTTCAGGCTTCACACTCTCTTCTTATGTGTCTTAAAGAACAGCTAACACCCTTGGGAAAGCTTTGGTAAACATAATATTTAGACATTATCAGCTTGTATTTCATAGATCCTGTATACAGTATATTTCTCTTCTCCATTATTAATAACAGAAACAAGTCCCACAAAAACACAATCTTTGTCATTTAGACTTCATGAGCCTCTTTAGTCTATTTTCTACCTGACATTGTAATGCTCTCTTGTACCATCACAGTCTTTTGCCATGGCAGTAACTGTGACAGCACAAGCAGAGTATTGTGACATCAGGTAAGGAAGAAGCAATAGGAGCTGATGAACTTTCAAGGGACAACTATCCTGTTTTCAAGCATGTCACCTTAGTAATAAATAACGGGGATAAGAAATACAGAACTAATGAGAAGTATAAGCTGCTTTGTGTCCAGATATTACGTTTTTAAAGTTCTTCTTGAAGTGTCGGTGGCTCTTTAAAGTTACTCACAGTACAATATTGCAGGATTTGCCAGGCCACCCTTTCATCCCCTTACCACATTTAGCACTGGCATTCGTGTTGTCAGCTTTGGGTGGCTATCTCGAGAAGGGCATCACCAGTATTTTTGTGTTGTCTCATATATAACACATTAAGCAGCACTGACATTTATCATCATGATGACTTGTTGAGATTTAAAAATTACCAGAGGAATATGCACTCTGAAAACAAACAGTTGCTGGTTAATCCACGTGTTCCTACTAATGTGGGTCATTGAGCCTTTTCTGTTGCTGCCCTCTTACTGTAGAATACTGAGAATACCGCAAAATTCTGAAATATTCCTGATGTCATAATTAATTATTAAGGAATTCTAAATGCCAGTGTTGACCACTATATTGTTATTGGTTTTTTTTTTATTACAATTAAACGTTTATGTAATTTCCCTTATGAATTTATCTGACAAAATGTTCTACTTCCATTTGATATGGCCTGGGACAAGTCTGTAAGAGGCCCCTGAGTTGGTGAGCTTACCCAGTAAACAAATACTAAATATTATAGAATAGTCTACTGTCTGACTCTTAAAATGCTCTACTATTGGCACATTTAAAACTACCCTCTAGGCACATCTGCTTAGGGGTAGCCACTGTAACTGCAACCATTGATCCTGTATTTAATGCTTACATTGTAGGCTATAAATGATGCTACTCTGATGTCATGTATTGTATATAATGTAGAAATGTAATTAACCCTGGATGCCTCATTGTATTGTGACTGTAAAGCTGAGTTGTATTGTATTTGGAAAGGCTTTGCCTGGAGTTCAGTGACCAAGCAGCCAGCCATTCCCACTTCCTGAGCTATATTTTTATTTTATTTATTTATTTATTCATTCATTTCAGATTAACACCTTTGAGCCAATGGCTCTTTTACATAGGCTCCACATCAAAGACATCTGAGGGGGTTAGGGTACAGTACAGAAAGGTTGTTAATATACAAACATACAGGCAGCAAAATCAAATAGTCATGACAAACGAAAATTGCATATACAACAGCATGAGGGTGAGACTTTTTTGTTTTAACACGTTAGTTGCACAAGATTGTAAAACGGTGCAGTCAGAGGCATTGTCAAGCAGTATGCTGTATCTAGGACCAGAGCCTAAATGCACTGGTTCACAGCAGTGTCAGGAGTGGAGGACAGGGGAGGGGACACCTCCAGTGGGTTGATATAGAGCTGGGAGGGTGGACAACATCGCATGAGAGGGTAGATGGGGTTAAGAGACAGCGGAGGGGAGGGAGAAGTGAGTGATGATAGAGGTGGCTGTGAGGGAGAGATCGGGGAGGATAGAGGAGGGTGGGGAATAGGAAGTGACTAGAATGTGGATGGGAGGGGAGGGACCTGGTGGGATAGTAGGGAAATGGAGTGAACAGGAGAGCAGGGGTCGCAGGTGAGGAATGAAATAGGGATGGGGAGGAGGATTGTGAGGAGGTGGGAGAAGGGAGGCACAATGGGAAGAAGTGGAGGGTGGGGAGGAGCAGGGAAAGAGGAGGGGACTATCCAAGGTGTAGGCAAACAGGCACAGGTAGCTAGAAAGCTATAGTATGTGAGGGAAGGGGAGTGGGAGATGGTAGTGAAACGGGAAGAACCTAGGATTAGGTGAAATAGTCACAGGAGGCTTTGGTAACAAGGTAGTCCTGGAGCTTGCTTTTAAACGGGCCAAGAGTAGCCGTGTCAGTAATTTCCCTTGGCAGGGAATTAAAACATTTTGGGGCTCTAAAGGCAAATGACTGCTGCCCTTGTGAAGTACGACACTTGGGAACTTGAAAGGAGGAGTTGTCTGAGCTTCTGGTGTGCTATAGCTTATGTGATGGGATAGGAAGATTCTGTACTCCAGAGGGCAGTAGTCCAATGGAGGCTTTCTTTACTGTGATACTGATATGGTAGAAGATATGGCCATCCAGCTGCAGCCAATCTGCCTGTTCATAGAGGTCACAGGTATGCGCCGAGGTACGGCCCCTACAAGGAGTCTGCAGGCCTTATTGAAGGCCATGGATAGTCTACTTAATGCAGTGAAAGTAGCTGCACCATAGATCACCAGCCCGTAGTCAATTAACAAAACTAAGGAGCTTTGGATGGCTATTCTGAGGGCTTGCTCAGTGAGGCAGTGTTTATGCCTGTAGAGGAGACCAATCCAGGTATTCACTGATTTGGCAACAAGGTCAATGTGGTTATTGAAAGACATGGTGGGGTCCAGGGTGACACCTAGGTACTTGAAGGAATGGGTCTGTTCAAGAGCAGTGCCTGAGCAGTTTCTGATTGTCAGAGACACTGACCAATGCTTGCTGTGGGTGGAGTGGGAAAGCATTGATTTGTTTTTTTTGTAGTTAAGCACAAGTTTCCTTTCAAGGAACCAGTCTTCTACTTTCATGAAACTATCCTGTAGTTGCCTACTAACTGTGTGCAATCAGGGTTCATTGTGCAGATTACTGCAACATCTGGTACAGCAGAACTTGTACAGGGCAGTAGTCAGGGAGCTTGTTGATAAAAATGCTGAAGAGCAATGGTCCCAGCATTGATCCTTGAGGTACGCCGGATAGGACCGGCAACTTAGAAGACTGGACGTCTCCAATTCTCACTTGCTGTGTTCGGTCAGAGAGATAGCTGTGAAATCATTCAGTGGTGTTGAAAGATAGACTCAGATCTGCTAAACTTTCCAACAATAGGGGGTGATTGACTGTGTCAAATGCCTTGGAGAAATCGATGAAGGTAGCCCTGACGAGTTGACCGTGGTCCATGGCCTGCTGGATGTAGCCCGTAAATTCCAGCAGGGTGGAGGATGTGCTGTGCCCTTTCCTAAAACCATACTGGTGAGGACACTAGAGATTATACTTCTCTATGTACTCTGTCAGCTGGTCCGCTACGATTCTTTCAAATACCTTGGACAGAGGGGGAAGAATGGAGATAGGCCTATAGTTTCTATGAAGGGCTTGGTCACCACTCTTGTGCACAAGGGTCACCAGTGCTAATTTCCAGTTGCTGGGAAACTGGGCGAGCATAAGGGACTTGTTGATGATCTTTGTAAGGGGAGATAGGACTATGTCAAGCATGAAGTATATGAGTTTCAGGTCCAACGTGTCTCCACTGTATCTGGTTTTCCAAAGTACCTTAGTTAGGTATTTCTTGTCTTCATTTTGTGTCACTGGCTTGAAATAGAAAGGTTGGTGTACTGAATCCGGACCAATAGTACCCTTTGGAGAGGAAAGAGTACCAGTCTTGTGATTGTAGTGGTGGTGGGTAACTTGGGAGCCAGGGTTAGAGTGAATATTCCCAGAGATTAGCAGCAGTAGGAGGAGCACTCATTTTAGTAGTAGGCTTAGGAACTGAGTACGGTGCAAATGCTCCCTTTTTCCCATGGGATGTTTTGGCTTGGTTTGATCGGCAGCCTGCACTCTATAGTTGAGTAACGGGGCACAAAGACAGGGGGTAGCACTTTTTTACAGTTCCCTAAGTAACATTTGGGTAGGAGGGGTAACACTGTAGTAGGTGACACAGCAGGTCCCAGGCCCATGACTGTTTCAGAGGTGTGTATTAAAAAGGGGGGGTAAGCAGGTGGGCATCCTTTATCATAGAGTGGGAGTATGAAGGAGAGTAGGCAGAGTAGTAATGGCATGGTGGATTCGATGATTTTGGCACTGGGCTAATGGTACGATTTGCTTGGGGTGTCTCTGAGATTTCTTACAGGCTATGTGATTAGTTCAGCTGAGCAGTGCACTGGCAGTGGAAGGAGGTTAGGCCACCAAGGCAGTAAGGTAGGAAGTCCGAGATACAAGGAGTGGGGTATCCTGTCTACAGGGTCAGACAGGTCTTTTTGTTTAATCCAGTATTCAGACTGAATGACCAAGGGGTATAAGCCAAGTGTGATATGGGACTGGTGACTGGCTTAGGCTGGTCTGAGAGAGAGAAACAAAAAGAAGAAAGAAAAGGGAACAAAAAAAAAATTAGGGAGTGGCTGAACCACAGTTAAGTGGGCAGGGCCATGGGCAGGAGAGGAAGGAGGGGGCTTGACTTTATTTAAAGGAGACCTGGGCTGGGATGGAGGGGATGAGTGAAAATACAGGTAAACTATAAGTAGTTGGGTTGGGTGAGCAACCTGTGCCTACAGTCTGGAATTGAAAATCACAGGCAGCCAATCATTGAGGTGGGCTGCTCCTAGGTGTCCAATCATGGATCAGTCTGTGGGATAGCTATCTAGTCAATTGTGAGTGGCAGAGGAGCCAGAAGACCATGGAGACGTACTTGTGTATCCGAGAAGGGGATGGTGGCCACCACCCAGAGAAGCAGGGCACAGCCGCTTGATGCCACCCAAGTCAGGGGCTCCTTTCTGTGGGGGAGAGCAGAAAAAAAGATTGTCTTACATGAAGCAGGCAAATGAAGCTCCAGGTTGTGTGGATTTCCAACACAAGGGGGAGGAGGTGAGAAAGATAGGAGGGGGAGATCTGGCTGTGGAGACAGTAGGAGGTAGGCTGTCTGGCCAGGAATAGAGAATTAGCAATACAATGGAGGCTGGGGGTGGGCTGTGAGAGCAAAGTGCAGGTAGGAAAAAGTTAGAAATTAGGAGGCTGAGAGCACAAGCCGGGGAAATGGAGAGCTCGAGCAGCAGTAGTGAAAAGAAAGTATACGTGAGACAGCTACAGATTAGTTAGGTAGGAGCAGGGTGAAAAGAAAATTATTTGAAAGACAACTGCCAAAATAATTTAGGCAGGAGCAGGAGGGGGTACAGGAGGGTAAAGCGTTCAGGATACAGAAATGAGATACAAATCAGTTTCCACAGTATAAAGCACAGTTAGAATCATGCCTGGCCCCTTAAACTTTCCAGTACATAATGCCAAATTCCACAACTAGGCTAGTACAAATATGCAGCTATCCTTGCTGTCTCTGTTCAAAAGCAGTGTGTAACAATTAGGAGATTCGGTGCTGCCAAGTAGTGACATTTAAACATTTACATGAAATACAGGCAAACTATAAGTAATTGGGTCAGGTGAGCGACCCGCATCTACAGTCTGGAATTGAAAATCGCAGGCAGCCAATCGCTGAGGCAGGCTGCTCCTAGGTGTCCAATCATGGATCAGTCCGTGGGGTAGCCGTCCAGTCAACTGCAAGTGGCAGACGAGCCAGAAGACTGTGGAGATGTACCTTGTGTAGCCAGGAAAGGGATGGTGGCTGCCCGCCAGAGGAGCAGGGCATGGCTGCTTGATGCCGCCCGAGTCAGGGGCTCCTTTCTTGTATAGCTGAGAAGGAGATGGTGGCCACTGGCTAGAGGAGCGGGGCATGGCTGCTTGGTGCCACCCAGGTCAGGGGCTCCTTTCTTGTGTAGCCGAGAAGGGAATGATGGCCGCTGGTCAGAGGAGCGGGGCATGGCTGCTTGATGCCGCTCGAGTCAGGGGCTCCTTTCTGTGCATAAGCAGTTCTTCTCAGCCTCATTGTGAAGCATTTTTTCTTTGCAGCCGAAGGTTCTGTCAGTTTATCCTCTGAGCTGGTTGGGCCTCCCTGGCTGGCTGGGGCCTTTGACCCCCCTCACCTTGCTGCTCCTTCTTATCTCTGCTGGGCTTCTGTGTTTATTCTCCTGCTTCTGGTTTTTCATTTTGCCATCGGCTGTGTGTGCTTCTTTCTGGGTTTGTTTGTTCCCTGTTTTCTGTGTTTGTGTGTATTTGGTTTTGTCTTTTAGGGGGGCTATGTTTTTAAGCTCCTAGCATACTGCTACTCCAGGGCTCATACTACTTGCTTTCAGTTACTCACAACTCTCAAATTACTTGCACTGCAACTGCAAACCTGATCTGTATGTTTCAGCTCAACTATAGCTGCTCCATGTTGCATACTCAATTATTTTCACCTGACTCAGATTTACTTTGAACCTAACTATACAGCTCACTCATGCTTGTTCTAATTACCTCATTGCAGCAGTCTCATTGCACTGCCTAGTGACAGTGCTTTCAGAGCATTGTGCCTCCTTTTATGTTGTTTATTGCAGTTACAACTCAGTGTACTCAATTGTTTTCACTACTGCTGCATAGGCCTAATTTGCTTACTGCTATTGCTTCATTTACTCCCATTGCTTTTGTACCTTGTTCTACTCTGAGGTTAGCTAAAGCTACTGCTGAGGCTATTAAATGAGCTTTAATATCTGCATGTGGTTCTCTGCCCTTCCATTGCTTCTTTGTTTGTCCTATGGCGGGGACTGGGAGGTGTTTGGAGGGTTGTGGCCGATGTGGTTAATTACCTCTGTTCTAAATCCTGTCTTCGCTTCCAAAAATCCTCCGAGTTTGTCACCTTGATATGGCTTTGAAATGCCTAGCTGGCTTGCCCCACTATTCAATGCTGTTTGCCCTATATTATGCAGACTTATGTGCAGGTCCACTTATTACTACTCTGTTTACTGGACTACATGCAGGTCCACACTTGCTTATGCAGTCATTGCTCCTTGCTGACACAAGCCATTGCTTCATGCCTACTGCCATCCCCTTAGCTTCAGCCTCTGGGATTTTGCTGCACTCCATTCTGCATTTGACCTTGCAAGGTCTCATCACTCAGTGCTCATAATGATCTCAGCACGCCGTGCTCATTCAGCTCACCAGCTTTTTATCTCTCAATCAATTTCCGGGGCATGCCAGCAATTCTATTCTGGCACAGGGTTCCTGCAGCCAACAGTCTTGCTCTGCATTTAGCCCACATCTCGAGCATGTCCAACTTGGGGCAGGATCCTTCTCACCTGGCCCATAGTTGGGAATGTCCTCACCCTGGGCTTGGCTTTAAATGCCTACTATGCAACAGCAGCTCCTGGTGTTGAATTTAAAACTAGTGGTGAAGGGTAGAAAAAGTTACCTCCTTTGGTTCTAGTTTTCCACTATAACGGTTAATCACTGACTTCAGTGGTTTCCCTAGCAAGGCACCTTCACCATATTCTCCCTACGACTGCCTCTGGTTCACCTGGTTTGATTTTAGGGTGGGTAGGCCAGGTGAGTGCCTCAGCAGTCGTTGCTCTCCTCCTGTGCCTTGGTTGCACGTATTGTTGCAGAGTTTTCTCTCAACCTTCCACGGTGTTCCCGCTAGAGGGTTTTAATGAGAGCATTCCTCCAAATTAGAATATTTTCCACCTCCCTTTAATTGGGTTTTACAAATTGCAGCTGCAGAGACGTCTCTAAATAAACTATCCCAAGCCTGGAAGGAAGGCGACCTAGGCCTTGGATCCCCAGAGATTTCCTCCTCATAGGGTTTTTTTTTCTGTCCTCCATTGCCTCAGGTCATAACTCTTAGTTAGCATAGTAGTCTCCCCTAGTTTCTTTAGGTAGGTTCCACTGTTGGATGGAGGTGGAGGATGTTCTGCCATTCCTTCTCTCCTTAGGGGATCCCCTAATCTCAGCGCAAACCATTAGTATCATGCTATGCAAACCTGGACATTTCATTACATTATCAAACTGAGCATCTCATTATGTTATCACACTATCTGTGCTTCTCTACTACTACGTCACAGTTCCTGCTACTACATCATAGTTACTGCTTGCTTATATGCTTCATGTTGCCTCCTTCTTTGGGGATGACTGTACTACATTTCTTTTGGGGGATTCCTAAGGTACCTTTAGCCACGGGAATCATCCCGTGGCACCTCTAGGGGTGGAACCCTCTCTGAGGGCTACTTGCCTTTCATACCCCTACAGGGTGGTAATTCCTCTGGAATAGAGTGCAAAAGGCCAAAACCAAACTAACACACTTGCACAAGCATAACACTATACTGGCTGCATAGGTCAGTGAATTGGAAAGGCTTTGCCTGTAGTTCAGTGGCTAAGCAGCCAGCCACTCCCACGTCCTGAGCTATATAAGCAGTTCCTCTCAGCCTCATTGTGAAGCATTTTTTCTTTGCCCAACCATCCTCCCCTTCTCCTCCAGTGGCAGCACTTCTCTCCTTAGGGGGATTCCTAAGGTCCCTTTAGCCACGGGAATCATCCTGTGTCACCTCTAGGGGTGGAACCCTCTCCGAGGGTTCCTTGTCTTTTATACCTCTACAGGGGTGGTAATTCCTCTGGAATAGAGAGTGCAAATGGCCAAAACCAAACTAACACAGTTGCACAAGCATAACACTATACTGGCTGTGTAGGTCAGTGAATTAGAATTTGTTTTCTGAGGACCTGTAACATGTATGTATGCCTTGTTGATACACTAGTGTGTGTATGTGAATTAACTCTGGGTTGCCCCTGAAAATGGGACACGCTAATCTCAGTGGGCCTACCCAGTAAACACAAGTCAATAAATAAATGAACAAAATAAAAATCTGAGCCATCGACCTGAACTGGTGGACCAGTTTGCATCCCAATCAGAACTGATAACTGTTTCAGTAATTTCCAGTTTCTCAAGATGTTCCAAATCATTATCAATCTTGTGACAACCAGCTGAGCTGCATCAGTATATAGCTCCCATTCAGCCAAGGTGCTTGCTTTAAAAATGTCTGCATTATATTTCTCTTTAATGGAATGCAGGCGTAAGAGTTTATCTTGTTAATGCTTCTGTAGCTGAGAATGATTACTTATAGCTAACTTTTGCCAAATAATGATGGTCCATTTATTTTGGCAGCAGTTACTTGACTGCTGACATTTTTATTACCTGGCAAACTATTTTGCAGTAGTTAGACCTTTCTTAGAACTTTCCCGTGTGGAAGCTCTTTTACAGTTATATAGTAGTTTACGCCAGCAGACAGAGAATGCTTCTATGGATGCTCAAGACTCCTCAGTTTACATCTTGGAATGGCCAGTAACTATCTCTCAACAGAATGCAAGTATTGTGGTAGAACATAGGGGCACAGAGAGTTCTGAAGGTAAAGGAGCTCTAGCCCTGTGAAGGATTTATACATGAAAGATGACATTCAAACTGACTATGTACCATACAAAGAGCCAGTGCAGATTACATTGTGTGGCTGCCACATTCTGAACCCACTGCAGGCAGAGGATCTGATATGTTACATGGGATGAGCACAAGGGAATCATAGTGGAAAGGAAGGGGGGCTGGCGAGAAAGGTCTGTAGATCGGGTACAGTCCGCAGTAATAGCACAGGTATGGAGGAATGAAACATAGAAACATAGAAACTGATGGCAGATAAGGACTGCTTGGCCCATCCAGTTTGCCTGTTTTTTTTGCATTGTTGCCTCTGTAGATCCTTTTGCGGCACTTCATCTCCCCTCCCCCACCTTACCTATCCCTTATGAGTCCCTTGTGCTTATCCCAGGCTTTCTTGAATCCCACCACTGTTTTTGTCACCAGTTTTACCTGCTCCATCTCTTCTTAAGCTAGTAAAATAAAAAGATTGTTTAAACAGTTTTCCCACACATACTATCTCTTCTATCCTCAACTCTGAATATCAACACTAATATTTTCCAAGTTACATAGAAACTAAGGGACCTCAGTTTAATGTCTCATCCACAGGACAGCACACTCCAACAGTACCACCCCCTCGCAAGTACTATACTTAGTTGCCAGCATTTTTTAGGTATGAGCCCAATCCCAGTGTGGGACTAGAACCCATAACTTTCTGGCCCAGATGCAGAAGTGCTACCAACTGAGCCACACTGACACCTAGATGGTCTAGAACAGACAGACTGAATGGGCTAAGTGGTCCTTATCTGCCATCAAATTCTATGTTTCTAAAACCCAAAAAGGGAATGAGGTGCAGCACTCAGGAAACAAATCACAAGCAGACCAAGAGAGGAGAATAAGTGCACCCAGTTGAAACCCGAAACAAAGTGAATGGGCTGCAGAAATGTGGGATTTATTGATGCACACAACAAGCTGCATAACACTAGTCCCTTGTGCTTTGATCCGTTGCCTGTTCTTCCTCAGGGGGACCTGATTTGTTGGTTAGTACATCCACACAGAATGCATTACCATGGTCAAGGTGTGGCAAATGTGTGAATGAGAGAGGTCAGATCACTGTTAGTCAATAAGAGTTATAACCTTGCCTTATACACTATGTGGTCAAAGATCCTCATATTAAACATCTTAAAGTCAAGCACAAGTGCGTGACATAGGTTTCACTTCCAAGTTATATACCTTATTCATAGGTTTAAGAGTGGAATCTTCAAATGCATGGAGCTTCTGTGCCTAGCAAACACCCTTGATCCAGCAGGCAGAACCTATAGCACCAAAAATAATTCCACCTTATGTGGATTGTGCTTCATCCAACTTGTTCACAAAAGAGTGAGATATATTTATAAAATAGAGTTCAAGGTATGCTGTGCCTCTCAGGAAGCTGAACTGTAATAGCTCCATATTATAGTCATCTCCTTGTTAATGCAAACCACATTTAGACATCAGTCTGGAAGTATTAGTCCTCTAGTTACTATACACTTAAAATCGTCCTCATTTTCTACTATAAATAATTTTCACTACGTTGTTATTGGAGCTGTACAGCAGGAACACAAAACATGGTTTATAAACAATTATTACTTACGCAATGAAAGTTCACAATTTAGCCTTTGCACTACTGGCATTTTAAAATGTGCAGCAAGATTTGACACTGAAAGGCCTTTGTAACAATTGATTTTTTTTTTTTACATTTTTTCAATCATGATGAAGTCTGACTCTTATTATTAAATATATTTTCTTCTACAGAACTAGCCTTTCTTTATCAAATGAATATTGGAGAAAGGGTGGAGCCAGAGATAAAGATTTCGGTTTGGTCCCCCCTCCCCCCAACACCACTAATAACTCTCATCCACTTGCTATGTACAGTATTAATAATGCGTATAACAAAATGCTACAAGCAGCAACCTTCCTCGCCCTTACAGGACTAAGGATCTGCCACTACAGAGGCTGAAATAGTTTAGCCAATAGCCTGCCCGTTTACAAGCAACACTGCCACAGCAGTCATGTGCAGAATTTGGCAGCCCACACAGAAGGTGCTGTAGATAAATCCAAAAATCTTTAAAAATATCAAACTGTCAAGCCCATCCAGAGGTGTGGAGGGCTGAGATACTGAATGCCTTACCTCCTACCACACCAGAGTCCTGGGTTCGGGAATGAGCCTCAGTGTCGAGGGTCAGCCAAGGGTGGGGGGCGAGGAGCTGCATTGAGCTGCCGCAAAGCAACTCTTCACTCCTCTCCTGGGAAGAGGGATGTGGGTTTCCCTGGCTTTTTGTCTGCCACAAGATGGAGGCTAGGTGGCAGCACCAAGTCACAAGAGAGACCAGGCAGTAAGCCGAGTGGGAGGAAGGGGCTGTCACCGGAGCCACAGAGCACATGCACACCTCCAAACACATGCACACCTCCAAACACATGCACAACTGTGTTCTGGGGTCCCTGGAGTAATGGGGAGAAAATGGAAAATGGGGTACTGAGGCATGCTAAATAAAGCTCTGAAGCTAACAGGGTGGATTGAGATCCTCTGAGAGAAGACCACAACAGTGCCTGCCCAGAGACCTGAAGGGATAAAAAACCAGATATAAAAAATATCAAATTGTCTCAGTGTCTGGGTGCTGTATATACCATTCAATCAGATAATAAACCACTGTCAGAACTGGACATTAGTGACAGTTTCTGAAGATCCTCAGATTACTGCAATGGCACTGGACTTTGGCCACTGCTGTTCAACATTTTCCTCATCAATCTGGTAACTGTGGCCACCAGTACGTTGCTTACATTTGCCAGAAGACACTAAGCTGTCCAAGTTGGTAGACTCCCTTGATGACTTCAGGAGGAGTTGAACAAGCTGGGTGACTCTTCAGACTCCTGGAGTCTCAGATTCATACACACTCAGCAGGGTGTTCTCTACTGCAATGGAGGAGGAAAAAGACATGGGTTGACCGTAGCACTGATTTCCTTGTGTAGGACACCAGCGCATTTGTCCAGGATGAGAGCAGCTATCCCTCGACTTGTTTGTCTTCACTAGTAAAGGTCCTCCATGGCTGCTGAAGTTCTTTAGCAGGCTCCAGTCCTTATGTTAATTTCCCTGAGTGTTTCAGATAGCCAGGTATGAGTAACAGCTCATTAAGAGCTACTGTACAACTGTCTGGCAGTGCTGGATGGTGACCTTGAAAAACTCTAAATATGATTATCACTACATTGTTTTTATGAGACTAGTTCCTCTGAACTCACGAAGGGTGATTTGTTTAAAAAATAAATGTATTGTTGGGGAAAAGTATCTTGAAGAGAAGGTCTCATACCTGCAGCATTAACCCCCCCTCCACCTCCCAACTCCCCCCCACACAAGAGTTAACCACCAACTTTCAGTTTCTGGCATGGTTCCAAATATTCTTGTGCCTAGTTTGCTTGATATCTTTTGTTTTCAGGCACTCTGATCATAGAAGGTTTTGTACCATTGTTATTTTATTTTACTTTGGTAACCGGGGTAAGGCCCACTAGGCACAGTGCCTGTTTTCAGGAGTGACCTGGGAGAATAGAGAGGTTAGGAGACTTGCTCAACGCCACAAATTATGCAAGTGAATTTTATGAGAATCAAGCCCAGGTCTGCTGGCTATACAAAGTTCATTCTCACCTTGTTCCTCTAACTTCTAGGCCATACTGCCAGCCCCCTTGTTACTCATAATCTACTATTCTACCCACAATCCTGTTACAGTATGATGTCACAGTACACTCAGTTTGCACAGTGCTGAATTAGCTAATACAGAAGTGTGCACTATATCTGAATCTGCAAATCATGGTGGTAAATGTGCAGAGGCAGAACATAGCAGGTATATGCCCAATCCAAACGTGTCATGTTAGGCTTAAAGCTTTCATAGCCTCTTTAAGCAGATTTTGCCCCTTTGCTTATACAAAATTCAGTGCAGACAGACTGCACTGTGATATCATTGTAGTGGAACTCTGGGAAGACCAGTGGATTATAGGTGAAATTGGAAGCACATGGTTTAATGAAATAAAATAAAAGATATCATGCAAGCTAGTAAATTTTTAAGCCATGCTAGAAACTGCTATATAGAAACATAGAATTTGATGGCAGATAAGGACTGCTTGGCCCACCCAGTGTATTATGCTACAGTAGTGTGGGGTAATACCTCTGAATGCTGAATGTTGACTGTAATATAAGCCCTTCCCTTTATGGACCAAAATAAAAACATGCCCGGATGTGCAGTTCCATGAGAGATAGACAACCCATTTTGCTATATAAAGTACAACGATGTATTAATTTAGACATACCAGTTACAAATCTACATAAGCTATTAAACACTGAATTAAACCTACATAAAAAATTTATCATTTACATAAAAGTAAAATAAATTCACAAGATCAAATTTAGATAACTGAATGCTAGAAGCAAACAATTTGTGTGATTTAAGAAAAACCAACTATATTAATGTAATAAAGAAAACCTAGTCTTTCATGAATAACAGTTGAGTAACATGAGTTTCGACTGAAAAGTGACTCCAGAGGAACACTAAGATAAGAAAAATTTATTCACTCTCTCAATTAAATTCCCCATGAAATCAAAAAAATGAAATTTAGAAGGAATGGACTTATAAGAACCTGAGAAGAAAATAGGTTTGTTTTTTCTGAAATTTAGTGAATGTTTATGAGACAGGAATCATAGATGTAGTTTATGAGACATAAACTAGTGATGTAGTTTGTTAAAGTCAGATTGGAGAAAGTCAGTCAAAAACTAAGAGGTGGTGGGAGTTTAAGATAGTAAGTAAGTAACATTGTATGTGTTAAGTACCCTTTTCCTATCTAGAGGGTGGTGTACTTCAATGCCAGAAGACTGAGTAATACAATTAGCAAAATCCAGGCACTGATGACAGACTCTGGACTGGATCTATTGGTCATTACTATTGGTCATTGCAGAAAGATGGGCCAATGAGAACAAAAACTGGGACCTAGAAATCCATGGATACACCTTACATAGTTGCAGTAGAGGGATGTATTGAGGTGGATGGGTGGCCATTTACATCAGGGAAGGAATATAAGGAGTAGAAGATGCATCCATTGGAGAGAACGGTGAGGTAGAATGACTGTGGGCACAGCTCACAGAGTCATCAGGTAGAAAACTTTGCTTGAGGGGGTTTACAGGCCACCAAGGCTGGGAAAGAAGAACTATAAGTAACTAGGAGAGCAGTAGAAAATGGGGAGGCAAAAGGGGAGATTGTAGTATGGTGTAGACAGGCATACTCACTATACATTTATGTACAGTTTTGTTGTGTGCCTGTCCCAAACCATATGCCTTTCTATTAACATTCTCATTTTAATCTGTAGTATTTGAGTTGATGTAGGCCACTGAGTATTTTTTCTGTTTAAACTTCTATTGTTTAGGAGACAGGTACATGCACAACCTCTTTAGAGATCAGAGGCATTATCTGAGAACAATCTGATTTGTTTGTAATGGGGGGCAGCATTTGGAGAGGATGCGTACATGTTTGTAATGGGGGCAGCAGTTGGAGACTTTGTGTACAAGATGGAAATTTCTGGCTACACCCCTGGGGTGTAGTAGTATGAGATCTCAACCAGAAAGACATCGGCTGAGACATCCCAGGTGCCAGGAGTGCCAGGAGCCAAGTCCAGCTTGATCATTTGCAGTACCACATGCTGGTGCAGCAAGTCAGGGAACCCACTGGACAATCAACCATTCTCAATGTGGTACTTACCAAATTGGAAAGGGTGGATGGAGTATGAGTTGGGGAACCACTGAAGTCCAGTGATCACAATACTTTATGGTTTGAGCTGGCCATGGGCACCAGTCAGCCCTCATCTAAGGTGAGGTGCTGACTTCAGAAGGGGGGGGGATTTCAACAAAATGAAGGAACTAGTCTGGGCAGATTAGTTGGGGTAGACAGAGTTGAAGAGAGATGGGGGGCCATAAAGGTACAATTCTCATGGCAATTAAAACATGCACAGATATGAGGTCGAAATAATGTACAATGTAAAAAGAAATGAGTTACAAACAATGCATAAGTCATTACAAAATGACGTAAAGTGGAAACATTTCAGATGCAACACTCTGTGATATGCATGTCACACCTTCCTGCCTGACACATTTGGATTAATTGTCATTTAATTATATTGTGCTCCTCTTGCATTCTGCAGCATGTCACTGTCAGAAACTGCGACAATAGTGCTGCCTGCCGGCTTACTTCAGTGTAGGTGGAATAACAGTAGTATGTAAAATTGTGCCTTACATGTACTGCAGTAAGTACTATGATGGGGTGTGGGCCACACAAGCCAAAAACAGATGAAAGATTTTGTCAGCTGGCAGAAGAGAGACTGGTTTTGAATGCTTCTAGGTTGGGGCCATTCCAGCATTGAGAGGGAAGCTTATGACAGGAGTCTGAGGCACAACAGAACAGCTTAATCTGATAGAATGAATGAATGAATACATACATACATTCATAAATAAATAAATATGCAAAGGCCTGTCGATTAAAATCAAATTTCTTTCTGGGACTGGAAACTTTAGTCTTCCAAATGAGCTGAGTGAGAAGACTTTTCCTGAATGCATAACATAAGAGATAATCTGAGCTGTCCTGTTTAAACAGGTGTCTTGCAAATAGAACCAGTAATAGTCAAATCTGCCTACGATACTGTACTTAGCCAGCTGAGAATGTCAAGGACAGTACAGTGATGGGAGGTTATAGGTCACATAAGAGTATAAACCTGCATAGCTTGTTATATAATCTAGGGCTGGAAGAGTGGATTAGTTCACTGATTTCTCAATGTTCCCAAGGCTGATAGTCAGAAGTAGGCAGTGGGAGACGACCTGACTCCACGTATGTACACTGAGGTAATACTTGCCCCTGAAGAGAAAGCTAATCTTGGGCTCCACTGTGATTAGGATATAATCTGTGCTTGCTGTGTGAGAGTGAGGAACTGTGCCATACCTCCAGGTATTTAAAAACATTCATTGTCTCAGTGGGGTTGCTATATAATGTCTTGATATTGAGAAGTTCTACTGAATGCCTCGCCTTGCTCTTGGAGCCAAATATCATTGCTTTATTTTTGGTTGCATTTGGATCAGGCAATAGCTGAATAATCAGGAGGAGATCATATTGAAGTCAAATCAGACTACTGACTTGACCTGGGACTTGGACGGTGTAGTATAGTAAAAGATGATATTGTCTGCATGCATGTGAGGATGACAACTCCCCTTGTGTTTTTTGGGGAAAATAATTCCAGAAATGGAGAACAGTAGGGGGATGAGTGCATAGCCTTGTTGTACTCCAGTCTTAATGTGAACATGATCTGGGTTAGCACCTTGTGTGGACATTAACTGGGTATGGCTGCTGAGGTAGTTCACAAACCACTCAAGGGATGTTTGGCTGTGACCTAGATTCCTGAGTTTCTCTGAGAAAGCTATAGATTCCACCAAATCAAAAGTCTTGGAGAGTCTATGAAGATGACCCCTGTGAAGAGACCATTGTTAATGGCTGAGTGCAAGTCACTGTCGACAATGAACAGGGTGGAAATGGTAGAACGGCCATTCCAGAAACCATATTTCAAGCATGAGAGAAGGTGTGAAGGCAAGGCAAGTTTTATTTCTGTGGCCCTCTGTCCCTAAGGCACAAAGCATCCCTTTTTTTGTTATAACTTTTGGCCAAGAAAGAGATGTTAAGTCAAGGCCTGTTTCCAGGTGTCTTGGGAGCACAGGGAAGTTATGTGACTTGTTCATAGTCACACAACATGCAAGTGGTGGCTGTGGGGTTTAAACCCAGTTCTCTAGATTTCCAGCTCAGTGCCCTTAACCATTACGCTATACTGCCTCCTCTTACATAGCAGGAACACTAAATTACATAAACAGTAATACATAAATAACTCTTAAACATTATATTACATAAACAATCATTAACTAAAAGACTAGGCATCATTAAATAAGAAAATCTTCAAAGAAGTCTTTGGCCCTGTACACACTGGGGTTCTAAAATCATTTTAAGCAAGTTAAAATGCTTTAAGAAGCAATAACACGGTTTGCGGACACATTACAGCATCATTTAAACCATTTTTAAAAACTGTGCTGAAACCCTGCTAGGTACCTAGTCTTTAGCCATGTTTTAAAAATGGTTTAATCTAAATAGAGTTGCACTTACCAGTGTGCACACACTACTGTGTTCATCCCGTTCTTTGCTGGTCCTCCACAATGCACAGCCCTCCGATTCACGGCACGGTTGCAGGCATCGCTCCTTGAGGTTCCAGAGTGTGTACGAGATGTGGGTTTGAAAATGCTTCAAAAACCAGGTTAAGGCAGCAATGTGGCTGCACTAATATGGTAAAAGTTAAACTGTTTTAAAAAAATGGTTTAAAACCCACCTCGTAAGTGTGTACAGGGCCTTAAAGGCCACCACCATGCAGACACAGCAGATGTTGTGGGGCAAAGAATTCCAGAGAACTGGAGCAGCTGCCCTAAAAACCTGTCCCTAGACAGTTTGAAACAAGATCAGAGCAACTAACTGACCAACGTCGGTGGAGCAGAGAGGGTGGACAGGAGCATAAAGGACTAGGGAAAGGTGGTTCTAGTTGAGACAAGAGGTTATCTGTGAATGGACGCACTTTTCAAGAACCTTTGAGAAAACAGGGATGATAGATATGGGTCTAAATTGGTTTAGGTTATGCTTATCACCATTTATGGAGACCAGCAACTATTGTACAATTCTTGGCAGCTGGTATCTCACTGAAGTAAGAGACAAGTTTAACAGTACAGCAGTAAGGATACAGATGTAATACACAGTTAGTTGAAGGAATGTTGGATTCAGAAAGTCTGCGCCAACAATTTTCCTGGACAAAGACCATTCAGCCCTTACTTGATTTCAGCATGTGTGATATGCATGAGAAATGATGGTAGGCTCAGTAATCAGGCCCAGAGAATTCTGTTGAGTGTCTGTTGATGGGAGGGACCAAGGGACACATGAGCTTAGCACTAGCAGCAGTACTGAGATTTCTGAAGTGGGCATTAAAGCAATTAACAATATCTCGAAATGAAGAAAACAATTCTCAGAGTTGTTTCTAATGTGGTTCAACTACTCTTGATGATCCATCTCAAAGAGGTTTCTAACCCCAAACCAGAATTTAATGGAAAGATGCCTATTATCTTCCCCGTAGTACTGATAGTAGTCAGCCTTAGCTGTTACTGCTGCAGATTTACTGTGAGTCCAGGCATGTCTAGGGCACGTCTTCACTGATCAGTTTTGTTTCCAGACTCTGCCCCATGTATTATCCTTATGTGAGAATAATTCAATAATCTCCTTCAGGTCCAGGGGTAGTGGCAGCCCTTGGCTTCATGCAGTCTAATTTTAGCCCCTGACAAAGATCAGTTTTGTTAGAAGTTCTGGGGCTCTTGGCCCTTCAGCACCTTTAGCAACAGTAAAGCTGGCAATATAGCCTAGAGGTTAGAGTTATGAGCTGTGAATTAGCTTGGTACATCCAACAGACTGACCTAGGTTTGATTCCCTCAACCTCCTCTTGCATATTGTGTGACTTGAAGCAAATCACTTAACCTCCCCAGTGCTCCCGAGTCACCCCTGAAAACAAGTACCTGTGCCTAGTGGGCCTTACCTGGTTAAAAAATAAAAATAAAGCTTTTGTGATGTGCTAGCTAGCAGATTTTGACATACCTGTTTCCAGAGTGCAGTTTTTTGTTCATGCTTGTGTGTCAGGGCTTGCTGCCTTATAATACACTACTGTGACTTCCTGTGATGTGCTGCTTTAGTGTTTCTTGGTACATTCTGATTGGAATACTTATAGCAGACTTCAAGGAATTTACTGACAAAAAGTCCCAAACTTCTACTATGGGGTGGGGGGGGGGTCAGTAGGATACAGTCCCATTTTATGGAAAATAGGTTTGAATAGAAGACTTTCAGGTGGAAATGCTTGCATGATACAGCAGTGTTCACTTATGGACATTTGTTGAATGAAATGCTCCAGACACTGAGGGTGATGGTATGGTCATTAAAACAATCCGCAAGAATGCCAGCAGCTCTGACTCTGTCTGTATGATTAACAAGATTCCAGTCAAGTAGACTGTGATTGATGGAAGCTGGGTTGAACCTCATGGGAAGTATAATGATTTGAGAGAGGTTTGTGCTGGAGACAGTATATTCGTATTTGAATAAATCTTTGCCCAGTCAGTTATAGTAGACCTAAGAGGAAAACTTGATGTTGAACTTGCTAACAATAAAACCAATTGCAGCAATGGTAACATTTGAGTCATCAACCCTCTTAAGAGGTCTGTAAACACAGCCAAGTATGGACATACAGGAGTTGTGCTGTTCTTTCTTTAAGAGAAAATCCACATTAGCAGAAATTATCCTTGCTACATCTGAAACCATACAATTCTCTAGAATACAGAGGGCTACCCTACACCTGTGCTGTGCTTATCCCAATCTTGCCTGTACACACAGTAACCTTTTACTAATTACGGTTAATCATGTATCCAGTAATTAATTCATGTTTTTGACAGTGCAATAAAATTGGGGTTGTAGACAATGGCTCAGGCTCTAAGTTATCCTCTTTATAGAGCAGGATCTTTAAATGAATGTGAACAATTTTTCAACCTTTATGTGTAGAAGTGAAGGTGTTATCACATGGGGGCAGGCTGGTTGTAGTTTGAGAAGTCTGTTTGGAACCAGAATTCCATTCAATGCCACCACATAAAAGAAAGAGGAGATGAACTATAAGGAAATTCCATGTACCATGGTTGAAGCTCAGAACCCTTCCCCCACATTGAGACCATCCAGATTGAGTGTGGCTCTGTCATGTTGGAGTGCAAACTAGCAAGGGCTAACTGACCACTTTAAACTTAGATCCACAGTTTCCCAATAATGGGATCCTGGTTTCTTAATATTTTATAAAAGCCAATGGTTACATAAAAAGATGTATAACGTTTTTCTGAAAGGGGCCCAGCACCTTCAGGAAACAGCTCAGAGGGGATTTATCATTAGAGCATGTTTTATCATGGTGGGCAGATGTAGCTTAGTTTGATTTCATGGCACTCATTCCAGTGAAATGGTTGAAATGGTATTTTTACCTTGAGATAGTCCTGACATTTATCACATTACTAAATAGACTGCTCCATTTAGCCACCATCCCCTCAGTGAAGAAGTGTTCTCTGATGTCCATCTTGAATGTTTCCCTACAAATTGAAGGGTATGCCTTCTGGTGGATGGGTTGTTCCTTAGCACACATAAGTCAGAGGTGTCCACCCCATTATGTTCCTGCATGTATTTGCAGGTTTCTATCATGTCCCCCTTCCATTCTTCTTTTCAGTGAGTACGTGTTATGACTGCCACTCTTTCTTATTGGGTCATTCTTTACTACCCAGAATCATTTTTATGACCATCTACTGGATAGTCTCTACCTTTCTTCAGATCTGAGTTCCAAACCTTTACCCAGCACTCCAGGTATGATCTAACCAATGATCTGTACAGCAGTGATATCACCTCATTGTTGCAATTAGTAAAATCACACCAGAAACATCGCAGCAGCCTTTTAGTTTTCCTATATGCTGTACTGTATTGCGAAGATGCTTTCCAACTTTTGTTATATCCCTCCAAGCCATAGTTTGTATTATAATCACAAGCGTGTTCTGATTCTGCTGGAATTCAACCGAATGACTCAATTTTCCAAAGGCTAGCACATCGACAAACATGTTAGTGAAGTGTTAACTGGGTGTTGCACTTTTGGAGAAGGCATGGGCCATATGTAGTGGCCCCTGCCACACAGCACTAAACAAACAGCAACTACACGCAGAATATACCACTGCACCCACACGAATGAACAATCCCTCATGTATACAAGGCAGAGAGCCATATTCAGTAGTTCTGGAAGCACTAAACAGCCACAGTTTCAACACTGTTTAATGTTTTAAAAACACTGCTCTTATAAAAGTGCACAGTGGTGTATGATTACTGTATGCCTCCCCCAATAGGATACTGACAGCAAGACCTGTCAGTCCTTGTCAGACAAGTGTCTCCCAATTCCCTAGTCTATATACTTACGTACATTTATACTGTAAAATGCCCTCCCTTGTAGTCTAGTGCTTCACCCACCCCGATCACTGTACCAATACTGATGTGTACCGCTATCTGATGTGCACCACTAATGGGTGCATGATGCAAATGGCAGGCTTTGAAAATGCTGTCCCAAGGTGCCTTCATTATGAACAACTGTTTCTACAGAACATGTGTGCTCACTCTCTTTCACTTAGACAGCGGCTGGCTGCAATGGTTTGCAAGGGGCTGTTTGGGTTGTTGTATGGGGCCCCGAAAGCTATGTACCATTTACTGTTAAGAGGGTTAAGTCAGTTGCCGGTGAGGTGAGGGCAGTGGGTGCTGTGTGAATGGTTTGGGATTGAGGTTTTGGCAGTGATCGTGGTGGTAACAGACTGCAAAGGAGGGCTGTCTGCAGTATAGATCAATAATGGTACAATGATTGTGCAGAGGGGGTGAGGGAGTACACTACCTTTATTTTAATACACCCCAGAATTCTAAGGACTTTATAACTTGTAGCTCTATTGTTACTTGAGAAGTTAAAGTTCAGTTGCATAATGATTCCTTAAAGCAGAGCTGGCACCTTTGGGAAAACTTTGAAAAGCATAGTAGCTGGAAACCATTAAGCTTGTATTTCATATATCTTTTATGTATTTCTCCTCTCCATTATTTATTACTGATGAAATTCCCACAAAAAACAAGACCTTTATCCCTCAGAGTTCATCTGCCTTTACAGCTTACTCCCTACCTGAAACCATAATGTTCTGTTGTGACATGACAGTCTGTTGTCATGGGTATAACTATGATGCCACAAGCAGAATATTATGGCATCAGTTTGGGAGGAAGCAATAGGAGCTGATGAACCCTCAGGGAACAACATTCATGCTTTTATACATGTGACCTCAGTAATAAATAATAGGACTAAGAAATACAGAGCTAATGAGAAATATAAGCTGCTTTGAGGCCAAGTATTAAATTTTTCAAAGTTCTCAATGCGTCGGAAGCTCTTTAATCTTTTTCTTCACTCACATTTTTTAGTGCTGTTCTTCCTAATTGGTACGTCCTCATGATGTTTCTGTTGCCTAGGTGTAATATGACAAACTTAGTGCTGTTAAATTCCATTCTCCATGTAGTCACCCATTCATTCCTCCAACCAGACCATCCCTGAGGTATTCACCCATCTTTTTGAACTCTTCCCTCCTGAAGTCCAGGATCTTTGTCTTTGTGCATTTTGATTTTGGAGCTGGCCTTATATAAAACCACACTGTACGGTGCTCACTGGTTCCCAGGTGGCCCCCCTACCCTGACATCTAAAACACTCTCCCTGTTGATAAGTGCTAGGTCCAGTATTGCCCTATCATGAGTGGGTTCACTGACTAGTTGCCCGAGGAATTCTCCTTGCAGGGAGTCTAGGATTTTTCTGCTTCTAACTGAAGCTACAGTTAGGGTGCTCCACTGTACTTCTGGCAGATGTAAGTCCCCCACCAGTAGCACTTCCCCCTTTTCAACCATCTTATCAGTGCCTTCAATCACTACCTTATTTAACTCCTGCCCCGGTGATGGAGATCTATACATCACACCATTGCGAATAGAGACTCCATTCCTCATGTCTAGGGTGACCTGTAGTATTTCTGGCACTGGTGTATTCCCTGTATCTCTGTTGTATTTATGCCCTCCTTCAAATAAAGTGCCAGAGCTCCTCCTTTCCTTCCCACCCTGTCCTTCCTGAACAGAGAATAGCCAGGTATGGCCATGACACAGTCATGGTTTTCAGTGCACCATGACTTGGTAATGGCCACAGTATCCAGGTTGGCCTCTGCCATGATGGCTTCTAGGTCTGGAATCTTACTTCCTAGATTGCTGTCATTTGCACACATGGCTTTCCATGTTTTGTTACCTCTCTGTTTGTTACTCCCTTTTTCATTTTTGCCTTCCCTCCTGCCCTCCCCTCTTTTTAATGCTTCTGCTCCCACCCCTCTTCATTTCTTCCAGCCTGCTTTCCTATATTAATTTGCACCACAAGGGATTCCACTTCTCCTGGGTACTGACTACTCTTTACTTCAGCATGTGTGGGGGGGAGCAATTTCTGCCTTACCAATCTCTTCTACTACCCCCTCAGCTAGTTTAAATGTTCATCAAAGTAACATCTAAACTGTCCACTGATAACTGCAGTTCCCCTCCCAGATAGATGCAGACCATCCCCCTGTAAATGCCTTTATCCCTCCAGGTGGACCCCGAGTCCCCAGTGTAGCTGATCCCTTTCCCTCTGTACCATTCCCCCAACCATAAGTTGAAGGTCCTGGTGTGACAATCCCTCTCCTTCCCCCTGCCAAGTTCAAGTTCAAGTTTATTGCAGGAAAACTCCATTGAGCAAGCTCATTCACAAGGAGGTCCTGTGACATAAACACTTAAAGTACAAACATAGCTAAGTAATAACAGTATATACATGAAATGCATGTTACATGATACAGGCTGGATATACATACATGGGTACCACATAGGGTGACTGCAGGTGGTAAACATTAATATGACACAGGGAAGTGACTTACAGGTTGCATACTGATAAATGAAACATGATGACTGGTGTGTGCAATACATATATTTTGGCAGCTAGAACAAACAACAGACTACAACTGATATGGGGAGGAGTGATTTGATAGAGTAGCAGTGGAGCATAAGCATAGATAAAGCCAGGAGTAGAAGGGGAAGGGAAAGCAGTTAATATGACAAAGCAATTATACTTTACCAAAAAACATATAAACACTACAAACAGGTATCTGCCTCTATCTCCGAAATCAAACAAAGAGGCAGAAGACACTGCAGAGCAGGACACTGTGGCACAGGAGCTAGCACAACAAAACTCACCCAAATCAGGAACCAAAACAAAAAGCAAAATGAAATCTAAAAACTTGATCATAGGAGACTCCATGATTCGGGAGTTGATACCCATCTCCAGCTAGGGTAATGGTCAGATGTCTCCCAGGTACATCAGCATGGAGAGACACTGACCGCATTGCAAAATTGTTCACAAAGCAGGAGAAACATTGATGTCCTAGTACACATAGGGACTATCGATCTTGCCAGCCGGGTCAGTTGTGGAGACCAAGGAACACCTGACCAGGCTGGGTGACAAACTATCATCCATTTCGTCCGCATCTCCTTCTCTGAGATCCTGCCAGTCTGGGAGAGGGGGCAGATGGACGGAAGGTCAGAGAAGGGAGATAGGGGAGCTAAACATGTGGCTCAAGGGCTGGTGCCAGGAAAAAGGACACAGATTTGTAGGGAACTGGCAACAGTTCTGGGAGCAAAGTTCTTTAAATTTGATGGACTGCATCTGACTAAGGAGGAGTCAGTGCATTGGGGCAGAAGTTTGATGTCTTTGCAGAATATTTAAACTAGCAAATGGGGAGAGGGGTGCAGCACCCCATACGTCGAATGGGAAGAACACTCCTCCCCCCTCAGCTAGTGGTCAAACAGGGATTCAGCATGTTTGCAGTTCATTTGTATCACCAGGTAAGAAAGAAGGTTTGTTTTCCCATACGACGCACAGGGGTAATGCCAAACCTCACCCAACAATTAACACACTGAAATCTGGCCAATGGAAAATCATGTACACAAATGCTCACAGCCTGGGAAATAAGATCCCAGACCTGCAGGCAATAATGTCAGAGGCTAAACTGGACATAGTAGCAATTAGTGAGATGTGGTTTACCAGTAACCACACTTGGGAGACTTCAGTACCTGGCTATGTATTGTTCAGAAGAGACCGAGGTGCAAAAGGGGGGAGGAGTGGCCCTGTATGTCAATGAAAATATCAAAGCTAAAGAAATTCAGAATACACACAAGGAGCCAGAAGAACTCTGGGTCACCCTGGAAACAGGAAATGGGACAGCCATAAGAACCGGGGTTGTCTACAGGCCCCCAGAACAGGGGGAGGACATAGACACATTACTGTTAGAAGATATACAAAACATGACAGCTAAAGGGGAGGTACTGATAATGGGAGATTTCAACATGCCGGATACAGATTGGTCAATACCAGCAGGAACATCTGCCAGAACTAGACACATAGTGGATTCCCTACAGGGGGAGGGCCTCAAACAACTGGTACAACAACCCACAAGAGACAGGGATTTCCTAGATCTAGTACTGACTAACAGGGAAGGGATCACAGATCTCCAGGTAGAAGGTCACCTGGGGCCCAGTGACCATCAAATGGTATGGTTCAATTTGGCTACTACATCTAAATCATCCCATTCCAAGGCAAAGATATGGGGCTTCAGAGGAGCTGACCTTGATAAGA
The DNA here is from genome assembly GCA_016271365.2 of Neoceratodus forsteri. Classification (NCBI taxonomy): domain Eukaryota; kingdom Metazoa; phylum Chordata; order Ceratodontiformes; family Ceratodontidae; genus Neoceratodus; species Neoceratodus forsteri. Next base: position 36,895,781 of record CM028129.1, read on the forward strand.
TGGCCAACAGAGTTAAGCTAGCCCTGGCAAAAAGAAACACATGTGAGGGGGTACAGGCAAAGTGGGCAAGCATTAAGGATGCAATACTTGAAGCAACATCCCATTGTATTAGACAGAAAAGGAAGTGCAAAGAAGAAGGAAACCACTTTGGTTCTCAAATACAGTAGCAGAAAAGGTCAGAGCCAAAGGCTGGCCTTCAGGAAATATAAGGGAACACAGCGGGATGAAGATAGGGAGGCATACCAAACTTCCCTAAGGGAAGCAGGGAAGGCAGTAGCAGGCAAAGTCCCAAATTGAGGAAACACTAGCACGAACAGTAAAAGAAGGTGACAAGACTTTCTATAGATACATTAGTGAAAGGAGAAAGTCCAGAGGGGGTATTGCTAAGCTTAATGGAGAAAAGGGAGCATGTGAGGAGGAGGGTCCTGTAAAAGCATCTATCCTAAATAGATACTTTTGCTCAGTATTTACTTAAGAGAAGGTAGGGCAGGGCCCACAGCTCAGCACCATGGACACAGGGGGGAGGGAGGTGAGCACTACTCCCCTCACAAAAGAAAGGGTCCTACAAGAGCTTGCTAAGCTCAGGGTGGATAAGGCAATGGGACCTGATGGCATACATCCCAGGGTACTTAAGTAAGCAGGTGGAACTAGCAGAGCCATTAGCAGGACTGTTTAGTGAGTCTCTGAGCACAGGAGAGGTCCCAGAAGACTGGAGAAGGGCTCATGTGATCCCGCCTCACAAGAGTGGTAGCAGGGAGGAGGCAGGAACTACAGACCAGTCAGTCTTACCTCAGTAGTGGAAAGATTATAGAGGCACTCTTAAGGAAAGGATAGTGCAACACCTGGAATCCATAGGGGCACAGGATCCACGACAGCATGGGTTTACAAAGGAAGGTCCTGTCAAACTAATCTCATAGATTTCTTTGACTGGGTAACCAGAGTGGTGGACCAAGGGGGAGCAGTTGATGTCGCCTACCTTGCCTTCAGCAAAGCTTTCGACACTGTTCCACATAGAAGATTGATAAATAAGCTGGGTAGGCTCGGGTGGGTCAGAAGTTGGTCAACTGGGTGGCAAACTGGTTGACAGGCAGAAAACAGAGAGTGGTGGTAAATGGTATACAGTCAGAAGAGATGCAAGTCACAAGTGGGGTACCTCAGGGATCAGTCCTGGGGCCAGTCCTCTTCAACATCTTCATTAGTGACCTTGCAGATGGACTAGAGAGTAAGGCTTGTCTGTTTGCAGATGACACCAAGATCTCAACAAAGTAGATGATCCAGATGGGGTGGGCAGAATGAGAAGAGATCTGGATAAACTAGCAAAATGGTCAGAAGAGTGGCAACTGGATTTAATGCAAAAGTGCAAGATTATGCACATAGGAAGAGAAACCCTGAAGCCACCTATAGGCTGGGAGGGGAGTTGCTAGCAGTTACAAAGGAAGAAAGAGACTTAGGCATCATCATCACTGATGACCTGAAATCATCCAAGCAGACCTCTAAAGCAGTAGGTAAGGCTAGGAGGGTGTTAGGGTGTATTAGTAGGGGTATCACAAGTCGTAAGAGGGAGGTAATAATCCTCTTTACAAGACACTGGTTAGGCCCCATCTGGAGTACTGTGCAGTATTGGAGGCCACACCTTCACAAGGACATTAACCAAACTGAGGCAGTCCAGAGAAGGGCAACCAAAATGGTGCAGGGACTGCATCAGAAGACATATGAGGACAGATTAACAGAGCTCAATATGTATACCCTTGAGCAAAGAAGGGAGAGAGGTGATATGATCGAGGCATCCAAACACCTTAAGGGCATTAACAAGGTGAAAGAGTCTAACATGTTTAAGTATAAGAAAAATAGCAGGACGGAGTCACGTGATGCAGAGCGCGTCGCGGCTGTGTTCTCCACGAGCTCCGCTAACCGATCCCGATTTCGTGCTTTTTGACCCCTTTTAAAGCGGTAAACCCGATCTCTCTGGTGTGGTCAGTTAGTTGTGAGGTGTTTAATAGCAGCACAGGCTGGTTCATGGAGATAGAAATGAAAAAAACGCCGCCAAAACACACCCCCCTGACGACTCCCGAGAAGGCCGCTAGAAAATCCAAGGCCTCGGCATCGCAGTCATCGCAGAGCCCAGGGGAGTTGCCTGGGGCAGAGGAGCCTCTCACTTTGGCTATGTTTTTAGCAGAATTTCGCCCTTTCAAAGCCACATTGGAAGACATGGCTTTTGAGATTAAGTGCCTATCTACAATGATGGGGGATCTGAATAGAAAGATTTCAGATAACCTTGCTAGGATCAAATCACTGGAAGGTTCTAAGGAGCAGATGGAGTCTAATATATCTGCGTTGCAACAGAAGTTTAGTAAAGTGGATTCTAAACTCAAAGACCTAGAAGGGAGAAGCCGTCGCAACAACGTTGTGATTATTGGCTTGCCTGAGAAAGCTGAAGGTTCTGATGCGATCAGGTTTACTCAAAGGCTGATTGAAAAAATAGCTGGGCCCTCACCCTTTGGCTCATCCTACATAATTGAATGAGCACATCGAGCTTTACGCCCGTTGCCTCCTCCAGGTGGCCCACCGAGAACATTTATTTTTCGATTCCTGAATTATCAGGAGCGACAGCTATTTATTACTAAGGCCAAGGATAACAAAGAATTATACTGAGGGGGCGAAGCTCAGAATGGCGTGAGGATCTACCGCTCACCGCAGGCGGGAAGAAGGGCAACTTTTCACCCGTGGTTAAAAATTGATAGCAGCGGAGGTAAAATATAGAATGATCTACCCTGCAAGACTTCAGGTGAAGATCCAAGAAGAATGGAAAACATTTGATTCCCAGAAATGGCTAAGAGACCCTACAAAGACCTGCCTGCCTTATTTAAGGACCCTGAAGATGCAGTGTAAGTGGGACTCCAAGCCCTGTTTTGGAGATTATGTTTATATGTTGACTGATAGCTTCAACTGTTCTTACAGCAGCTCCAAGGGACTTATGTTTTAACTGGTGATCTTTATATGGCAGACTTTGGGAAACTGATAGCATCTATGTGAGCTGTGGCTACCTTATCCTGGTTTTACTTCTGTATTGGTTTTATGGTAACGGGTAGTATACCGGGCTTGATTTCTTGTTCGGCTCCTTTGGGGCACTATATAAGGGAGAGGAGGCCCTCCCAGGTGACTTGCATTTTGGGCTCTACAATTGAGCTATTGCACTAGTTTTGTTATTATATTACAGTACAGCTCTCGATATTGGGAGTCTGTATGGTGCCACCAACTTGTTGCTGCATGTTACTCATGGTTAGCCTTTTTTGTTCCTTTCACTAGAGGAACTCTTCTTGGGGTAACATGGGTAGATAATGTTTATGTGGGTACCACACCCTTACAAGTTTGAATGGGAAGATATATCACCATCATCTTAGTGCTTGGGCATGTTTTCCCATTGTATGTCTCTTTGGCTATTCTATGTATGGGATGTTTCAAGATGTACAATGTTATTTTCAAGGGGATGGTATTGTGTAAAGGGTCATTCTGTGGTATACCTCAAATTGTGGGGGTTAGTATTATCAATGGGATTTAGTTCTCGGAAAGGGAGGCGGGGCGGGGCAGGGGAGTAGGCTGAGTGTCCTGTTATCATGGGCCATGCAGAATATTTTTGGGGAAGGGGGGGAGGGATGTTACTTTGCTTGTTGGGGAGGGTTTATCCTAGGGTACGGTATTATCTGGGGGTTTTGTCGGGAGTATTTTCTCAGAGGCACTACTAAAAGGGTTTATGGGTAGTTGTTCAAGGATACTATCTGAATTTGGTGTTAATAAGGATTTACATCTGTATTATGCCTTTAAGTAGGTATGGAGATAATGATACAAACTAATTTTCTTACTTGAATGTCAAGGGAGGCTCGGCTTGAGGACAAGCAATATAAAATACTTAAACACGTAGAACTTATTAAGGCTAAGGTTGTGTTTTGCAAGAAATGCATTTATTACTGTCGGAAGCAAATGTCATGAGGAGGTTACAAATAGGTCAGGTTTTTGCCTCCCAGGGTAATACGCAGAGCCGGGGGGGGTTATGTTGTTGCTACATAGATCTCTGTTGTTTAAACCCTTGCAAGTGATTCAATATCAGGAGGGCAGATATGTGTTAGTCAGAGGGAAGTTACAAAACACTGAAATCCTGTTGGGATCGATATATGGTCCCAATGTGGATACTCAGGATTTTTTCGTGGGTTTACTAAAAGTGCTATTGCCTTTCACTCACCTCCCGATGGTTTTGGGCAGTGACTTTAATTTGACTATGGATCCTATGATGGACAGATCAGGTAAATCACAGTTCTGCTTAACTCCAGCTATTCGGGCAATGACTGATTTGCTCAATCAGCTTGGATTGGCAGACATTTGCGAGTCCTTCACCCGGATTCCAAGGAATATACTTTTACCTCTTCTGCCCATGGGACCTCATCCCGTTTGGACTACTTCTTTCTCTCCCGGCCTCTCCTCAGAGGAGTTCTCGACTCTAAAATTATACCTGGTCCCATTTCCGATCATGCAGCCTTAACGGTAACTATTTCCCTTTCATCTATCACGAGGAAAGGGAATAGATGGAAATTAAATAATCAGATTCTCAGGGTACCCAAGATGGTCAAGTTTATAGCAGAGCAAATTGAGGAATTTGTGTTGAATAATCTAAGCAAGGAGACTCGTCCAGATATTTTTTGGGGCGCGTTTAAGGCTTTCCTAAAGGGGGTCTTAATTAGCCTGGCGGTGAGTAGGAAAAGGGGAAAAAAGAAAACCATGGTGGATTTATTGGCACGCATTAGGTTATTAGAAATTAATTGTGCCACTCACCTTACTAAGGATAATAAGAGGAGTTAGTTAAGGTCAAGGATACCTATCTTAGGTTGCTTTGGGAACAGGCAGAACTTTAGTTAAGACGAAAGCCAATTACATTGACCAGGGAGAAAAACCTGGGAAATTATTAGCTAGGCAGTTTTCACAATTAGAATCCTCTCGGCTAATTGAAGGAATTGTTTCAAGGGAGGAGGGTTGTGTTAAAACGTCCCCGGATGAGATTGCTCAACTTTTCTGTCGATATTTTGGGAACCTGTACAAGGAGATGGAAAAACCACCTTCGGGACGTCAGATCATCGCCTTTTTCAAAGGTTTGGATCTCCCTATCCTCACTGAAGTGGATCGAAACTCCCTTACAGCAGATATAACCCAAGCAGAAATTGAATCTGCCATCAAGAATTTGTCCCTAGATAAAACTCCTGGCCCTGATGGGTTCTCGTCCAATTTTTATAAAAAATTCTCCTCTTTGTTAGCCCCTCACCTTCTTAGATTGTTTCGTCATATCTGTGTGGGGAAGGAGACTGAGAAATCCTTTTTAGAAGCCTTTATTGTTTTACTCCCCAAGCCCAATAGGCCCACCACAGACCCGGCTTCTTACAGACCCATTTCTCTCTTAAATTGTGATCTGAAAATTTTGGCCAAGTTGTTAGCGGATCGTTTTAATAAGGTATTGCCCAAACTAATAGGGGAGTGAACAGGTAGGTTTATGAAGGGCAGGTCTTCGATTGACCATTTCAGAACATTGGCCTATGTCTTCTTCGGCTTCGAGAGACCAATCTCAATGGCGTTGGTCTCCTTGGGCCTTGAGAAAACTCTGATAGGGTCTATTGGGTTTCTTATTTGAAACTATGAGGCAATTTGGATTCCTGAAAATTCTTGGGTGGCTTAGGGCCCTTACTCCAACCCCTCAGCTAGAATCATTTGCAATGGAGTGATTTCAACTCTTTTCAATTATATGTGGGTACAAGACAGGGTTGTCCTTTATCCCCATTGTTATTTAATTTATATTTAGAACCCTTGATACGGAGAATACTCCATGCTCATGAGATAGAAGCCATAAAGATATTGGGATTCCCCATTAAAATTACCGCCTATGCAGATGATCTCTTGATATATGTCTCGAGGCCTGCTAGATCTATTCCCAAATTATTAGAGCTAATAGAACAATTTTGTCAGGTGTCTAATTACAAATTAAATTTAGATAAAACGGTGGTTTATCCTCTTAACACCAGGTATTTAAAAGGAGATAACAGAACTTGGACTGAAATGGAGTTCAGACTCACTTAAATATTTGGGCCTGGTCTTAACCCAAAACATAGGCATGTCACGTCAACTGAACTTAGATTCTTTGGTTCACACCATCGAGCTCGACCTCAAGAGGTGGACTCAATTCCCGTTGTTCTTGTGGGGGATGATCAACATAGTTCAAATGAATATATTTCCCAGGCTTTTCTACCCTTTAAGCAGATTAGATATCTTTCTTCCGTTTTCTTGGTTTAAGAAACTCCATGCTATAATTGCGATTTGTCTGGAATCATAAAAAATCCAGGATGGCCTATCATAAATTAGCTGCCCCCAAATTAGTTGGTGGCCTAAGGCTACCCCACTTTGGTCTTTATTTTTGGGCTGCTCAATTAAGTAAGTACGGTAGGTGGGCGTTGAATGAAAAGCCGGTAAACTCATTCTATTACGTCCCTTTATGGGTAAAACTTGAAAAGGCCTTAATTAACAACCATGAGATTAACCCCCTTGCCCTTTTCTATCTATCCCCTAAAGCGCTTCCCTTGGTGTTGAAAAAATCTCCAGTAGGAGTAGCGGTCAGATCCCATGGCCAGCTTTGCGGATTTATTAAATATAGTTATCTCGAAGATGGGGGGGCAGCCAATTTGGGGTAATCCACGATTTCAGATAGGCAACAAAGTTATTAAACTGGGATGGTTGAAAATTCCTAAGGACTGCTCCCTAAGGGATTTCCTTGATGAAAATGGAAGCATAATCCCGCCCAGGCAATAATAGACAGGTTTAAACTAGTTAGTAAAGACATTTTTAAAAGTATTGCAGCTTAGGCATGTTCTGCTACGGAAAGTGGGTAGGGAGAGGAACATGTGTCTTCTATTGGATTTTTGAGATATAAGCCCACTGATTGGTGTCTCATAAGCAATCTCTAAAATTTATTTAGTTTTATTTCATTGGGCTTATCCGACAAATCTTGCCCATGCACTTACTGGGCTGGCGTGTTTCCAGATACTTCCTTAGATTGGACGGAATTTGGTTAGCATGCCACAAATACCTTAAGCACGACCAGTTAAGGCTCATACAATTTAAGGTTTTGCATAACATCTATTATTCTCCCAAGTTAAAAGACTTGGATTTATTAAGTGACCCCAAATGTTATAGATGCTGAATGATTCAGAAACCTTCTGCATATCTTCTGGAATTGTCCTTTGATAGCTCCTTTATGGACTGAGATCCAAAACAACCTGAATCCGCTATTAGGTTTAGATGATATGTTTAGGCGGAGGTTTGTGTATTGGGGAAATGACTGCTTTTCTGTTAGAAACAGGAAATTTTATATAACTTTAATTGCCATTACAGTCAAAAAGCATTAGCCGGCATTGGAAAGACAAGGCTGTCCTTCCTACAATGAATGGTTAGCGAGCTCCTGACCTTTTTAAGAACGGAGAGAATGATAGCTGTCCTCCATAATCAATCAGATCTTTTTGATAGGATTTGGACATTATTTTACACCTGTTATTCTAGCTAGATCTTGACTCTACCCAGTTTTTACTATATTAATTTCGTGTGCCTCGGGGGGGGGGAGGGTTTTTTTTCTTTTGGGTAGGGTGGGATAGGGTATTGTGTGGGCTGGGGTATGTTTCAAGTTTCTTTTTTGTCCTATTTAATTTGTTAATGGTTAGGGTAGGGGGGTAATTGCAGAGTAAATTTTCACGTGTGGGGATCGGACACCTATTATTGTGATGTATATTTTCTTATTGTATGTTCTTGGTTGGTTTTTTCTCTGCTGAAAATTAATAAAGTTTAAATGGAAAAAAAAAGAAAAATAGCAGGACAAGAGGACACAGCATGAGATTAGAGGGGGCTGATTAAGGGGGAATGTGAGGAAATTCTTTTTCACAGAAAGGGTGGTGGATGCATGGAATGGCCTACCTCAAGAAGTGGTGGCTATGAATACAGTGCAGGGCTTCAAACAGGCACGGGATAGGCATAAGGGAGCAATACAAATGAGTATGAATAGATAGGCCTCTGACAGAGCAAAGGCCGATGGCACATTTATAAGGTAGAAAAAGAAATGGGCAGACTGGATGGGCCTTGCGGTCCCTATCTGCCATCAACTTCTATGTTTCTATGTTTCTATGTTTCAGTGGATAAATATGGCACACATGGGGAAGGAAGAGACTTAATGACAGTTACAGGTGTCTTTTATTTTGGCTGAACTTAGCGATTTATAGAAGTTTATTGAAACTGTGCTAGTTAGTTTCAGCACGGTTTGTAATTGGTTCCAGATGGAGGAAAGGGCATATGCAATAGCACATTTACCAAAGGAGGTCCGCGTCCTTGGTATGTCAAGCATAATAAAGACAGATTTTCTCAAGGAGTATGCACTATGTGAGATACTAATAACGGAAAAGAGATAGCTTGGCAATTTCTGCAGGAGCAGTTTAAGAGTCCATAGCCCAGCATGGAGCAGGTGTCTAGTAGTAAGGGATGTCCAACCAACAGCTGCATATAAGTCACAGTGATGCGAACGGTAAGGGGAGTTGGTAATGAACCATAACGCATGGTGATAAAGGATGTCCAGTTTACTTAGATTTGTAAGAGTAGTGGAGGAATAGAGTAGTGGAGGAATAGATTACATCGCCATAGTCAAGTAGGGGGAGAAAAGTGGCCTGTACAAGCTTGTTTCGAGTTTCAAGGGGGAAAAGGGGCCTATTTCTGTAGAAGAAACCTAACCTTGCTTTTAACCTTCTAGAGACATCTTCGACATGGTCATTGAAAGATAATTTATTGTCGATCCAGATACCCAGATATTTAAATTTGGTTACAACTTCCAGAGGCTCGTTTAGCATGTTGACAATGAAGTCTTGGGCAAGGGTATTGGGGGGGGCCTGTGACAGCACTGCTGGAGAAAATCATCACTTTAGTCTCCTTAGCATTGAGCAGAAGCTTTGCCTTTATTAGATTATGCTCAAGTTGTGCGAAGTCCACTTGAAGCACTCCCTTGACTTCAGATAACGATGAGCCAGAAGTATACAACACAGTATCATCTGCAAAAAAGTGCAGATTGGACGTAGATATGTTAGCATCTAAGTCATTAATGTACAAAGAAAACAAGATAGGGCCTAAGATGGATCCTTGGGGGACTCCTCTTGCAACTGGCAAGGAAGCAGAAAAAAAGCCTTCTGCCTTTACTTTTTGGGATCTTCCAGTTAGGTAGCTAGTTAACCACTGGGTGGTATGGCATGTGGCACCCAACTTTGCAAGGCAATTGACTAATAGTTTGTGATCAACAGTATCAAAAGCTTTGCTGAGGTCCAAAAAGACTGTGCCAGTTAACTTCTTAGCATCTATAGCAGAGATCCAATCATTGGTTACTTTTGCTAATGCAGTGATTGCGCTATGATTAGTCCAGAAGCCGGATTGAGCTGGGTTAATGAGAGAGAAGGTTTCCAAGTGAGATTTTAACAGAATATGGATCAGTTTTTCGAGAACTTTAGAAAGGATAGGCAATATGGAGATAGGCCTATAGTTGTTTACATCGCATGGGTCACCAGATTTAAATAGAGGGAGGATATGTGCTGATTTCCAGCAGGACGGCACAGTAGCAGATGTAATGGAAAGATTGAAGATGTGGAGAATTGGGGCAGTGAGATGGGCATAGCCTGACCTTAGGAAAAGAGTTCCAAGCCATGCGTCCCTGCACTTTTTTGTTGTCTAAGTTAAGAGAATCTGCTACTTCTTTATAAGTTATCTTGCATGAATTGGAAGGGCTGGGTGCAGGACTAGATGTGGGAGGGTATGCTGGCACACTGCAGCACCAGCATAAGGTGATGAGTCAAAAGCTAATCCAGCTGTGGCAAAGTGGGTGTTAAGTTCTTCCAGGATTAGGGGCTTGTTTTCCACAATCTTGCCACTTGCAACTATCTTTGTTGGGACAGAGGGGGCCACGGGCCGTCCTTCTATAGCTTTGATAGTCTTCCATATTTTATGAGGGTTACCTTTAGCATGTTCGAGAGTAGAAATATAATAGTTAGCTTTAGCAGAGCGAAGTTTTCCACAGTTATTCCTTGATGTTCTAAGCGCCTGCCAATCCAAAGATTCTTTGGAATGTCTAGCTTTAGCCCAGAGCTTATCTCAGCTATAAGGGCTGCCTTGAGATCCGAGGTGAACCAGGGTTGGAATTGTTCGCACTTTACTTTGATGAAAGGGCATGCTTATTTATTATTGTAGTGAGTTTGTCATTAAGGATGCAAGCTGCCTTGTTGACATCTTTGGCTAGGTAGAGATCTTGCCATCTGATCATGCTCAGGTCAGATAGGAAGTTTACTGCACTGAATTTGCGAAAGGATCTTTTTGTTATAAAGATGGGCTGCGGCTGGGCCTTAATTTGAGATCTTATGCGGGCAACAATTCCATGATCGCTCATGTCATTGTGAAACACTGCCGAATGAGATATTTTGTGTGGATGGGTGGTTAGTACCACATCTAGAATGGAACTGTTGGCAGTATTTAGAGTGTTGTTCCTAGTGGGTTCACTGACTAATTGCCCAGACCTAGCTTCGTCACAAAGGGATTTGAGGCCGTGTGATTTAGGTGACAGCCAGTCCATATTTAGATCTCCTAGAAATATTGTTTCAGTTTTGCATCTACGAACATGGATTTCAAAAGATTAAGGACTTCATCACCACCAGACGGGGGTCTATAGACATCTAGGATAGTGATACATTCTGAGGAGGGGAGATGAAGGCTCAGTGAAACTAACTCAAATTCCTTGGCTAGAGATTTGCAACTAATATTGGTGACCGAGTACTTAGATTTGGCGTAGATAACCACACCCCCGTCTCAAGACTCTCTATCTGCTCTAAATAAATTGTAGCCCTGCAGTGATATTTGTTGATCAGTGTTCCTCTTTTTATACGACTCAGTAATTATGATAAGGTCCAGGGTTAGTGTACAGCCCAGACGCAGCTGCACAGTTTTTAGGCAGGCTTAAAATGTTGACCATCATCATTTTGAGACCTGTGGCCTCAGCAAAATCGATAGGTGAGGTAAGTTGTAGGGGGCCAGGGTTGAGCTTCACATTTCCTGAGCAGAGAAGAAGCAGAAGATAACTTTCTTTAAGGAGCTTATAAGAATGGAGACTGCTTTTTATTTCTTAAGTAGTAACCCATATGGTGCTGCGCGGAAGAGGCGCACCACTGTAATGACAGTTTATCGGATCAATGGGTGCTTGAATAGACATAGGTGAAGACAGTAGCAAGGGGGTGTAGGCTAACCAGGGGGAATAGGCTAAAAGGGGAGAGGAGAATGACATAGTGTCTGCACGGTAGACCGTTATAACATTAGGTATTGATAAGGTACATTGGAGAACTGAATTGCATTGAGGTACTTCGAATTGCACTGTATTGCTGAGAACTCTGCACCTTAGGAGCAATAAAAACACAATAAAGAGAGCCATGGTCCCAGATTGAGTGGTCTTGTGATTTGTATTAGTGCAATATTTTCTAGGCAAGTAATTTGCCCACCTAGGTACTCACTTAAAACCTAGATGAGAAAATACAGCAGAAAGGGGAACAAGGAGAGCAGGAGCAGCTTAGTTAGTGGCAGTGCTCAAGAGATATTCACACAGGGCAGTCTTATTGGCCACACTCAGATACCAATCATAGGTTGGCAGCAGTCGAAACTAGGCCAATGAAGCAGTAATATGATATAGGAGGTGGATCATGAGTGTATTTAAAGGAGGCCTGGGAGAGGGGGGTGGTGGGGGTGAGAGAAAATTTCAGGTCAGAGTGAGAGCTGAGAAGTCAGAATGAAGAAGGGAACACTGTAACAGGCTATAGAGAAGGTGCCCCAATCAGAGCAAAGCAGGCAGGCGGGCGTACCAATCACAATCCCCCTAGGGCAGTGCCACACCAATCAAGGGTGCCCAGGCGTGCTGGCTCTCTGCAGAGGATTCTTTCGGTATCTATCAGTATGACAGCGTAGCGTAGGTAATAATAAGGTGCTCAGCGTCTATCTGACTTGAGTCTGAAGGGTGGATGGCAGACACTGAGGGCTTCCTGTTTTTAGCTGCAGAGCTGTCGCACAAGCAGTTTTAAGGAAGTTGTCAGCCTGTTGAGTGAAGCTTAGGGGAACCTCAACTACAACCACCCCTTGTAGCAGCACTGGGAAAGAAGTAGAATGATAATGCAGGCCATATTGCCCACGAATGAGTACAGTGATTTATGTAGGAGACCAAGAATCCCTCTAGTGGCAGGTCTGTATAACCTGCTAATGGAAAACTACTCTAGAGCTGGGTTAGATCTGAGCAGTTTAGTAAGACAAAATGTAGTTAGACTTATCAGCGCCAAGGCAGAGTGCTTGGATTTGGGGGCTGCAGGAAGAGCAGTCAGACAGAAGAGGTGTAAGCACTTTAAAACAGTAGTAGAAATTACAATCCAGCTAATACAGTTGAAAAACGTCTATTACACAGTTGAAATCTGCTTAGTTCTATCGAAAATCTAACAAAGTGCCAGGTGTCTATAGCAGGGGAAAAGTCCTGGCCAATCAGAGTGGGTTTGCTGGAAGCACCCGTGTTACGATTGGCTGCGCTGTCCCGTACCTTCCAAGGAGCTGCAGGCGGGTGTCCTGGTCTTAGTTGGTGGCTGGCTGGGTGCCGGCCGACCGTGGGGGAGCTGAAGCAGCCCTGTCATAGACAGGCAGCATCTCAGCAAAAGCTACTGAGTATTCTGTCTAAGACCCCTCACCAGCTCCCTAAACTTCCCCTACACTATCCTAGCCCCGTCTCTAGCCAGGCCATTAGTTCCCAGGTGTACAATGACATCCAGCTCTGCCTATGCCTCCAATCTTGCTACTCTAGCAATCTTCAGGATCCACTTCCCAACTCTTTGGATCATACTAACATTTAGGTTAAATAAATCTTCTGCCTGTGCCTTGTCTTCTGTTTCTGTTACTGAGTTGAAGAAATCAATGAGATTCATCTGACATGACCTGCTTCTTGCAAACCAGTACTGCTTCCTGTCCTGCAATCCATTTGTTTTCATAAAATCCACTATGTGCTCTTAAGACAATAGTTTCCAATGCTGTCCACACTATGGAAGTTATACTCACTGGTCTGTAGTTCCCAGGGTCCTCCCTATCTCCTCTCTCCCCCCGTGAAGTAGCACCACATCTGTTGCCCTCACTTTTGTCTTGAAACCTCCCATTTTTAAGGAATAGTTGCACAGTTCTGCTAGGGCTATTGCCAAAGCCTGGCTAGTCTCTTTTACCAAATTTGGAGGCATCCCATCTGGTCTTGGTCATTTGTTTAGATTTTGCAGTCCTTTGTTCATCCTCACCACATCAATTGGCCAATCTCTAACCTTAGTTCTGAGAGGCCTCTGAATTTACCCTGCTTTCTGGTGCATGTCCCGAGGCCTCTACTCTTAGCACATAAAAAAGCACATCTGATATGTTGAAAATGCTATGAGGATCTACAGCTATTTTAAGGTCCCTGTGCATGGCAACTAGGCTATTTAGTTAGTCCATTGTGACTGAAAAATGAAATACAAATGATTACTTTTATCAACAGTAGCTTATTCAAAATTCAAGCTGTAATAACAGGTAGCTTTGTTCCTTAAGTTCATGCATGGAAATCTTTCTAATGATACAAGGAAAGAATCGATGCTTAAGCTGAAAGAATTTGCAGCCTCTTCCTTCTAGCCCAGACAGTTCAGGACCAAACATAAGCAATGCTCGTCATCTGATATTTAATCCTACACACCTGATATTGCACAGCAAAGCGGGAGCCTTGTTTAATGATGCTTGTTAAATAAGCTAGCCAAATGGGTGGCAATAATCACTGTGCTAACAGGAAATTATGGTTTTTGGTGCCTACATTAACAGAGTGAAGCAACCACAACATGCCTCTTAAGTGCTACCGTTAAAGTGTGACACTACATTTTACATTTAAATTGACTTACTTCCTCATGCAATATGCTTATTTTCCATCTTGTGCTTAATCAGTTTCCCAACACAGTATACTCTGTTATAAGTTCAATCTAACTGTAAAAAATAGTTTTACATTAATTTGTACTATAATCTTTTATCTTTTTATACTAAGAATATTTTTTTTTATTTATTGAAAATTTCAGAAAATACCTTTGAGCACAATAACTCTTTCACAAAGATTCCACATCAATGACAGAGATTACAAAGCAAGATAACAAATGCATTAAGCAAGTGGAATGAAGCCAACAAAGTACAATGTAGTTGAACAAGTACAAATAAATAGGCTAGATCAATTGCATGCAATTTAAAATAAGGCAGGCGGACAGAATCAGTGTGGAACAAGCACAGCAATGGCACATGGTCTGAGAGCCAGAGTCTGACACAGTTCAAAGTTTATACAAGGAAGAACTTTAGTTAGGCTGATTAGCAGTTACAGTTGCAGTGAATTGTTAGGGTTAACTGTAGTGCTCTCTTAAACTGGTCAAATTTAGGTAGATTTAGCAAGGCATCAGGCAGATTATTTAACCAGAGATTGGCCCAACAGTAACTGCAACTAAATGCTTACTATTCACTACGTTATAAAAATTAAGTTCCATGTTTAACAGTCACACAGCTAAACATAACAGTATTTTACCAGGTTATTGACTTAAGTGCCATTATTAGTGCTATGTGAAATGCGGAATTCCGCCAGTGGAATTCGTGTGGAATGACCATCCTGATGGTGAAATTTCTGTCAGAATTTCACTAGTTCTTCTCTGGAATTCTGCCTGCTGTGATCCGCAGAATACTGGTCCGAAAAACAGCATTTTGTTCTGCACAAAATCATTCCTCAACTATTTCTGTGGAAAATATTGAGATCTGTGGAATAATATTCTGTGGAACAGCATTTTTTCCTCAGAAAATCATTCTGTAGCCATTTCCATGTACAATATTGAGATCCACAGAATAAAATTCTGGAGAAACCTGCCATTCTGTTTCTGGCAAAATTTGGTGGAAATTCAGTCGGGATTCTGAGAGGTGGCCTGTGCCATGGCATGGGAGGCCTGCACCCAAGGGCACATATGCCACCAAAGGCCCCTACAGCATGGTAGAAGTGGGGGTTATGGCAGCAGCTGCATCCTATTTCGAAAGGGCAGCTGCCTTAACCCTGCAACACCATTCCAAGTGGTGCTGCAGCACTGCAGGGTTAGACCAGCTCCTAGCTAGTGTATGGGGCATCTATCCTGCCCAACAGCCTGTTGCCCCCTCCCACAGTGCCGTGACCCACACACAGCCATGCCACCCAGACCCCCCACCACAGAGCACCCCACAATACCAGGGTTCCACCCACCGGCACCCAGGACTGCAGTATGCTGATGCCACCCCCTGGTGCTAGTGTCACACTGCCAATACCCTCCCATGCACCACAGGGGCTCGTGGGCATGTTTTGGGGCTTAGGGGAGCTGCACCCTGATGTCGGGCTCATCAGTGGCTTGCGGCACCAAGGTCAGGGGTGCCCTTCCTGTGTCACAACCCTGAAGCTGCAGCAAGTCACCGGGCATAGGTGCTAAGTCACCGGGCATAGGTGCTGGGGACCCTGCCTGTTCTGGAATCTGGTACAGGGTCCCCGGCATAACAGCATATGTCACAACCCGCATCCACCAGCAAGTTGTGACATTCATCTTGGAATCAGGCCCACAGTTTCAAATACATCATAGTGCTCTTTTTAATGCACTCAGGTGGCTTACACATGAGCAAAGGTTTAAGATTCGGTTAGGAACCATGGCAAGGAAAATTGCTCTTACACAAGTTCCAAAAATATTTAATTGTGTTTTCAGCAACAGACCACTCCATCTTGTACAAGTACTTCCCTCAATAATTACTTTCATATTCCAACTGTTAAAATGAATTTAGGTCAGTGATTATAATTGTTATATCAGCTTCTGTATTTCTACAATTCATTCCCTCTGAAGATTAATGATGTCCTTTGAGTGTTTCTGGTTTTAAATGTGGTCTTAAAAAATACCTGATGGGATCCAAGAGTTGTCATTGCATATAATTTCACAGTTTTTATGTTTACCCTTGTGCTTGCTATCCTACCTCTGATCATGACAGGAGTCATTTTTCAAATCCCCTTCAAAACTTATTTTCACAGTTGTACTACAAGATCATCTTTTGGATATGATTTAAAAGAAAAAATCCACTTTTCTTGATCATGACGTAGGGTTCTGAAAAAAAAAAAACTATTGGAAATTTAAGGGTCAAAATGTGGTAGCCTACTGAAAATTAGATATTGTCTCCCAGCTGACCTATCCTGGGTAAATACCATCTAAAAATGTGTATAAGCAGTACACCACTGAAAATGAGATATTGCATCTCATCTGTTCTAGTTTTGGTAAACACATAGCAAAAATGTACAGAAGCAAGACCTGGTAAAACAATGATGCAAGTGGCGAACATTCAGCATTGACAAATGCTTATTATTCTCAGTTACTGATTTGTTTTTATTTAACATTTGTTGTTATTTAAACTAATTAATGTTTACATTTTTAATGGTTGATAATTAAACATAGAATAATGGATGGGGAAGTGTGCTTAACGAGAATGTAATGGTTGCCCGAAGTGTGGGATGCTACATAAACCCTGAGGACGAAGCCCAAGGGGTTTATTAAAGCATCCCACACTGAGGGCAATCAATAAATTTGAGTTTTAGCAGACTTCCCCATATTTTATTTTTTATAATTGCTGTTCAGCAATTTTTTTGCCACACTGATTTTATTAGTTTGACACACACACACACACACACACACACACACACACACACACACAGTCTCTTTCTCTCTTTCTGACAGGGTTTCATTTTGTGTTTTTTTGTGTTTTTTTTTTTCCCAGCATTTTTTATTTATTTTGGTTCTGGTTTGTCCCTCCATTGGTAACTTACCTCTGAAGCATGTCGAGACATTCCTGGTGGAAGTTTTTCACCGGTGCAGTTTTAAAATCTGCGTTGCAGGTTTTGAATGGCAGGATCAGCCAAATAAAACAAAAAAGAAAATAACTGTTTAAAAGTAAAAGAAAAATACGTACGCTTTCGGTGTGGTGGCTCCTCGCTAAGCGGGACGGAGGAGTCACCATGTTTCCATAACTAGTAAGCCCACCCAGGAAGAGTAAAGAGCCAATCAGGATGTGGCTTTTGTCTAACTGACATGGCATGTGTTTGCCGTTATAACCCATGGGTTATAATGGCAAATGATAACTCGGTCAGACAATGGAAAAAATTGCTGACCAGTAATTACAATTTCATTGTCTAATGTTTATTTGTTATGTATATCATATGTTTCTTGTTTTTTTACTCTGGTCATCCAAGAAAATGGGCTTTATGCTCATGGATTCACTGGATTTTAAATAAATACATTGAATCAAACTGTAGCTTGTTTTCCTTACCACTACACTAAGGTGATTCTTTTTCCAGTGTGTTGCACAACAGGGAACATTTCCACCTTCTTGTAACAGGCTCTATGATCTAGGGGTTAAAGCATGTCTTATAAATGCAAACTTGGAGAGCCAAGAATTAAATGACAGCAAAGCCACTGGCTAACAGTGTGATTCTAAACAATGCAGGTAATATCTCTGTTACTTCAGTCCCTCAAGCTGTAAAATGAGGCCAAATCAGAGTAGGGATCTGTTGTCCTGCACCGGCATACCTCTCAAATGTCCCTGAGTTTCAGGAACATCCCTTATTGTGATACAAAAATGTTCTCTGTCCCTCCTGAAATGTGTATTTTTTTACAGAACTGTAAGACTTTGACTCATTGAATTGTCAGACCATAGCGCAACAGTTTAGTTCTCTCTTAAGACATGTTTTTGATTTTGGACTTTTCTTCAATATTTTAAAGCCTTGTTCCCGATTTATGAAGCACAGGGTTGAGAGTTACGTGCACAGAGGGTGTGTCTGTGCTAATAGGGTACATGTTATATGGGCATTCTCTGTCATACTAAGGCAGCTCAGAAGAAGGTGTCAGATGACACTAAACCATAAGTACACTGATATCAGTTGATTCCTACCTTCAGGCAGCCCAAAGTTTGGGGAGCAGCCAATTTGTCATGTTATGGATGTACAGAAGTTGCTGGGTAACATGTTGAAGTATTGGCTGTTTTCAAAACACCGTTTCTGGATGGAGCAAAAAAGTTTCTTTTTTTTTTAAAAAGAATAAGTGTGAAGTGCTTATTCATTTTGGCAGGTCACTGACCTACTCACTATCTGCCAACCTCTGAAAATATGACCAAGTAAACTTCAAGACAGGCATAGGTTTGCACTTTGCAGTATGATGCAAAAGTAGCCTCCCAGCCCTTCTCATGTTGCTTGGGCCAGTACATTGGCTACCCCTTCACAGTGCCAGTCATTTCTCGCTTTCCAACCCTGCTTCTTCCATATATACATAGCAGAACAAATTGCCAGATCCTGACGTACCTGACCACAGCTGAAGTAAAGACTCACTCACTGGTACATGCTGAAACCCATAAGGAAAGCTGCAAATAGGTGGCAGGCCATTTCAAGAATTAAAAAGATAAGCAGTTGGGAGTTCCAGTTGATGGCCAAAAATGAGATACATAAACAGAGAGAGCAGATACGTAAGCAATAAGACATGATGGTGTGTGCATTACTTTTGACACACTGCTAGGGGGGTAGTGAGGCAAAAGGCCGCAGGCTAGGTGTGTCCATCCCCCTAGCCATGCATTAGAACTGTTTAACACACTCCCAGAAGAGTCTTATTGCACCTATAAAATGGGCTTCTGTAATTTATATGACTGCAAAAATCAAAAATGGTATGTTGACATAGAAAAATATTAAAATGTTTAGTGTGTTTTGGTGTAAAATAGTTCCTCAGTGTGACATTAACTGTATACATTTTTTTGGCCCTTTGTACTTTTAACCCACTGTGATCTCCATAGTTGAAGGTGGTAGCTATGGCAACCAGTCCCTTTCTCAACACACAGTCTTGAGTCCCTCGTCCACTGGCACATCTTGAATGCCCCAAACACAGCAGCATGTTGTGTGTTTTTTTATGTAGGTATTTTTTCTTTTCCACTAGTTGTACCATTAGCTCTGATGGGAAGCCGGTAAGGAGTGAACGAGCCCATACTGCTGAAGTAGGAAACAGTAGCGCAGGGCAGCAGTGACTGCTGGTATGTTTTGTTAAATGTAAACACAACAGAATGAAAAAAGGTTAAAGTCAGGTTTCTTTTGGTGCAGCAGCGGGATGCAGCATTAGTCCTTTCTGTGACTGTGTAATGGACGGCCATGGTGGGGAGTGAGAGTGAGCAGGTGTGCTGTCAGTGCTTAAAAAAAAAAAAAAAAAAAAGAACCAGGAGTGACAAATAGATGTGATTATTGGAAATATTATGGACGGTTGTGTACGAGTGACACAAATGAGACGTAAGATGCTATGGTTATGTGTTTGTGTATGATGTTGTTTTTCTAAACAAGGACAAGAAAAAAATGGCTGCTATTTCATTCTTAAAAATTGTATGGCTTAAGGATTTTGAAAAGGGACTGTATCTTACCTAGCGGGACAAGTTTTTAGCCATGTGTTAGACACTTCTAACGCATGGCTAAGAACCAATAAAATTACTCAAAATCATTTGCCTATTTTATAAACAGACATTGAATTATATCCCCAAATCAACCTGATGAAGTGGATATGTTTCCATAAATTGTTTGAATTTGGATGTGCGATCTTTACCGTGCTCAGCATGTACTTTACTTGTGAGCTGGTCTTTGTTCCACCTGCAGTTAGGAATCTGTGTTTGCCTTGTGAAACAGATTCCTTGCATTTTGTCATCATCTTTTAGGGTGAAGCAGGCACACCAGTTTCCCACAGCATCTCCTGACACAGCCATATTTAAACTGGCTTCTTTGTATGTTCATGTGGGGAAAGTAAGGATCATGAGAGAGGTGGATGGAAAGGATGGGAGGATTTCATGGGCAGGGTCAGTAGCTTAAGCTGTGGACCCTACAATATGAGTAGACTAGATAGACCATGTGGTCTTATTCTGCTGGATTCATTGTAAACCTCTTCTCCAATCTACCCACTCCCTATCCCACAATACCAATAGGTAATAGTAGCCCCTTCCCCACTAACCCAAATGCATGATGGGAGAAACAATGGCAATTATAAACTAGGGTAACTAGTTGGGTCTCCCCTCCCAGCTGACCAGACTATTTTGCTAGCCTTCTCCCTGCCCCCGTTTCTATGTAGAGGGACCACGTCTGCTCTCCTCTAGTCCTCCGGAACAACTGTATGCCTGTTTCCAGAGAACCACTGAATAAGGCTGTCAGTAGAGCTGCTAGTATCTCCCTGAGCTCCTATCTTACCCTTGAGTGTATTCTGTCCATTCCCATAGCCTTGTCAACTTTCAGAGCTGCAAGTCCCTGCAGGACTCATTCATCTGAAAATGAAGATATTCACCTGCTCCTCCTTTGTTCCTGCTGCTCTCTAATATTCAATCCCCCCTCCCTCCACTGTGACGACTGAGCCAAAGCACCTGTTCTGGATGCTTTCTTTCTCTTGGTCCTCTTCTCTGCAGTCTGACCCTGCTGCCCTCCTTCTCCTTTCTATTCCTCCTCCTGTTTTTCTCTTCTCACTTATGTTCCCAAAGAAAGTGGGTGATTTGCTACCTTTTATTAGACCAATAGTAGTAGTAAAAATGTTTATTTTTATACAGGATAGCAAACTTTAGGTCATAGACCTATTTTTGAAGTCATCCTGTGTCAAAAAAACATTACATTCAATATAACATACAAAAACTCAAACTACATAGAACAACTAACAAATAATTCTTAACATTATACAAGACAAAATATATTCAAACGAACCAACTACTAACACATTTATCCACATTTTAAAAACAAGTACAATAAGAGATTTACAGAATATAAGCTTTCAGGCTGTACAGAGTCCTTCATCAGATGAAATGACAAGGTATACAAAGAAGCCTGCAGATACCTGAAGATAACCTTATCCCCTTTAGCTACCCCTTTGGTTATCCTTTCCTCTATCTGTGCCTTTGCTCTTCTCACCACTTCTCCTGCTTACCTCTTTTTTGCTTGGTACACCTCCCTGTCCTCCTCCCTCTGAGGTTCCTTATACCTCCTGAATGCCACCCTTTTTCCTTCACCACCTTGGTCACTTCCCTATAGAACCAAAATGGTTGCCTTATCCTTCAGCTTCTACTCACTTCCTTCATGCAGAGGTCGGTTGCCTTAATTATGCCCTGCCTTATTTTTCCCCACTGTGCCTCTACCCCTTGTTGGCAATTCCCCCATATAAGGCACTTTCTGAGGCAGTCTCCCAGTTCTTTACAATCCATCCTCTTAAAGTCCAGGACCCACCTCCTCATGTGGTTAGCTTCTGTACCTGTCTTCATATTAAACCACATTGTGCAGTGATCACTGGTACCTATTGAGCCACACATTGTTACATCTGCAGTGCTGCCCCTGTTTCTAAGCACTGGGTACAGCACTATTACATCCCTAGTGTTTCTTTGACTAGCTGCCTGAGAAAATCCCCTTGAAGAGAGTCAAGGATGGGCCTGCTCCTTGCTGAAGCTGCAGTTGGAAGACTTCAAACCAGCAGATTGAAATCCCAAACTAGCAGCACCTCCCCCTTATTTGTCATCCTGAAGTTGGTTTCACAAAGTACCTTATCCAACTCCTCTCCTTGTGCTAGAGCTCTGTATGCCACTCCTGTATGGATAGGGGACCCAGAGCTGGCAGGGGAAAAAGGTTAGATGGAATTATCTTAAGCTTACTCATTGAAAAGCTGATGGTGGCCTTCAAGCCCCTAATTTTTACATATATTACTTAGCTATTCACCTAGCTAGAATTAGACATTGGTTACAACCCTTAGAGGTTATTCCAGACTCTGTTTACTGTCTTCTCTGGGTTAGAATTGAACATACTCTCTGTTCGGTGCACAATATTGATCCCATGGCTCTTCCTTTTATTACTAAAAAGAATCTTCCTAAATCCCTGCAGGATACACCATTAAGCTCCCTGCTTCAAACACAATATCAACTAAATGCCTTCCTTAAAATGGGTGCATATAGAGATACTGCCCAACCCCTATTTCAGAATCCTAATCTCTTAATTTTGGGTAAGATAATCAAACCTCATCTTTTTTGGCCGGATATGGGTGTAGAACGAGTGGGCCAGTTGGTTCAGGAACAAAAACTGCTTTTTTTTTCAAGAAGCCCACTGTCTTTTCAACTGGTCCACCACTTATGTTTTTAAATACTTTCAGATATCCCACATGTTGATACAACACTTTGGATCGGGGTGTGGGTCAGCTCTTTTACATCTACCTTGCTTTCATACATTAGCTCCATTCCTACATCTCATCTGATTTCCTATTCATATAAATTCCTCTTATCAAATATTACTTTTTTAGAAGGCCAGAGGTTTTACTGGTGGGATAATATCCTACCATTGACTACCCCTTCCAGGGCATGGTCTAATCTTTGGAACCACCCAAATAAGTATATCAAATGGGACAGATATAGATACATGTAATTTTATGTCAATCATAACATATACTGTACATCACTTAAACTCCACCAAATGGGCATACTACCCTCTAATCAATGCCCCAAATTTCAACATGCCCCAGTGACTCATTCCGTAAGTTATGGTCATGTGAGAAAATTGCCCTCTTCTGGCACTGTATTCAAAACAGTCTCGACCCATTACTTACATTGTCCGATAACTTCAATCCAGAAATTTGTATTTTGGGAGATTATACGCAACTACAAGGGTGCAGACAGTGAGCTCACATGGCCTTAATCTCAGCCTGTGCTAAGAAAGTAATATTGAAGCATTGGTTGGACCCGACTATCCCCAACCATGTGGAATGGTTCAAGAAAATCATGTTTGCTCTCCAAGCAGAGCTCACCATTGCAGGAATTACTATTAGAATGGGTAAATACAAACAAAGATGGGAACCACTGTACACCCTTATTTCAATTCATAAGACCTCTATCTCATACTTTTTCCCCCCAAGACAGGTTTTTTTTTCCATTTAGTGAAATTTCCAAACTCATCCTTCATCATTCCATCTTTTTGCAACTGTCCTTAAGCAACAACCAGTGGCAGACTGGGGTGGGTTGGGAGGGAAGGATTGGTGGTGGTGGGGTGCAGACAACTGTAACCAGCTGCAGCTTTTCCACTCCTGAAGCTCATCACTGAATGCTATATAATTATGTGCCTGGATTGTACCAACTGAACTTTATTCCAGCATTATCATGTTGTCTGTACATGGTGGTGGTGCTTTTTTCAAAAACAATAAAGCATATTAAATACAAAAAAAGGAGACCCAGAGCTAGTCTCCAAGATGGCCAACAGCACCTCCTTCACTTCATTGTCCTCTATGTACCTCCTGTACCTGTGTGGCCTTGATTCTCTCCCTCACATGTAGTGCAGCCCCTCCTTCCCTTCTTCATGCTCTGTGTCTCTTGAACAGTGAGCAGTATGGTCATGTCCCAGTCATGGCTGTCAGTGCACCCTGACTCTGTTATGGCCACCAATAGCTGACACCATGATGGCTTACAGGACCAAAATTGCATTTCTGAGATGCTTTGCATTAGTGCACATGCCTTAATCCCACACTGTCTGATTGCCTACCCACCCTTCCTGACTCTGGAGTGGGGCCAGATGAGCTAGTCTGTATTTTAGCAACTGTCCACACCAAATCATAGCTAAAAGGTCAGTGGGGAGGCAGCAATCAACTGCAGGTATTATGGAATCTGGGGTGGGTGTGCTAAGGAGGATTTTTTTTTTTTTTTTACATTCGATATATACTGGATAGCGCACTGGGAAAGGGCTGGAGGCATCTACTTGAAACCGGATGCCCTTGAACCAGTGGTTTTAGGTTACACAGCACAGCTGGTTCAGACAAGTCAAACCATTTAAACCAAAAGTTTTACTTTGGCCCCAAAGGTTGACGAGAATTCCACGAGAATTAAACACCTGGAAATTCAAGGTGTTGGATTATCTTGGAGAACCTACCAAACTTGCAGCTCTAATCAGGATGCAGCATAAAGCAGGATGTTACATTTCTTCTTACTTGAGCTCTCATGGATGAATTCCAAAGAAATATTGGTAGAAAAATAGTCTGTAGACACATTTCTCACTGAAAAATGGGAGTCACTGGATGGTTTCATAATGGATTGGACCATAATATTTCTTGTACAAAGATGGGATAGTACACAACCTTTTTGGAAAAAGATATAAAACGGTTCTATCTAATCTATATAACTGTGTATTTATATGTTTGTTTTTAACTGGTGGGTGGTGATTCCATGCGGTACTGCTAGTTCAAGTGCTTAGCGAGCACATGCACACACACACACACAGTCTCCAGTTTCTCTTTAGTAAGACATTTAACATAAGATAATTTATAGACCTACATCTACATAACATTCCTTCTGTGATATTTGACTTACATAGTACTAGAGTTTCAAGGATGGTTTCTTATCTCTGGTTGTATCTCTCATCTAGTTTATTTATTTATTTGAATATTGGTAACTGGGTGAGCCCACTGAGACCATGCAGACACGGCAATTCAATCCAGTACAATACATTGAACATGAAGAAATATAGTGAACAGCAATTGTTATGAACAGCAGTTATACGTGAAGCTGCCTGGGGCAGCTGGAACAGCAAAGAGTTTACTATAAAGTCGGGGGGGTAGGCAAGGTAACAAAAGTTGTAACAGTGAGTAAATAAAATACATAAATTACAAAATTATATACAGTGAGATATACATATTTACAGTGAAATATACATATGCAAAGGTACAATGTAATAGATTCAATTGAGATTTTATCAGCAGAATGCAGAATAATAATAATATGATTAAGGTGCACATAATAGAGCAGAGAGTAAGTATGCTTAGAAAATGCACCTGAGATTATTAATTTGAGAGTAAATAGGGTACAGAGAAAACAGGGGATTAGCGAAAACATATGCAGGTAGGAGGTTTGAACAGGTGTGCAGCAAGCAATTTTTTGAATAGTGACAGGGAAGGGCAAGAGAAGAGATGAGGAGGTAGCGCATTCCAGGCTGTGGTGGCAAAGTAGGCAAAAAATCACCTCCCAGTGAGGTGGTGAGGTTTTGTGTTTGCTAGAATAGGCATACGAGAGGGTACAAGAGTGCCAGACAGTGGAGAGCTTTAAAATTGCTTTAAAAACACATTTGTTTACATGTGCCTTTCTTGACTTTTAGTATGTATAATTGTATATTTTAATTTTAATTCTTTTATTTATTTGTTGAATTGTTTGGCTTTTAGAAAATTGTACAGCGCTTTGACAATTTTTGATACTGTGCTTTATAAATAAATTTGTTATTATTATTATTAATGTGGATGATCTGAGTGGATGAACAACTTCTTTGTGACAGACAATTCCACTTAGACAGGATGGACTGAAAAGATTCACTAGTTTATATACAAAGCATAATGTGAGGAACTGTAGTATTGAGTCATAATCCAGCCAATGTAGGCTAGTCATGATATCACAGAGGTGTTTTCTAGGTTCAGCCTCTAAGGCAAAGTGTCCGATCCTATAGTAAAGTTGTTGGAGCTGGGCAATGGATGAAGGCTGATCAGAGAGAAATAGTGGTGCATCATAGAAAAATACAAGGAGGAGGGATGTGGGAAGCAATTTTCTGACAGGAGGTGGCGGATAAAAGGAGGCGGAGGTGGTATAACAGACCTAACTTCTGGTTGATAGTTTTAGTTAGCAAAGAGACACTGGTCTGTAAATAGAAGGATGAGTCAAGGTGCAGGCCTAAGTATTTAAAGGTCTGGACTACTTCAATGGAATACCGTGACAGTGAGCAAATTTTGAGGGTGTGATATGAAGAGGTTTTAGAAGAGGGATTGTTGAATACCATGGTTAGATGGTTATCTTAGAATGATGATTTGAGTATATTGAAATCTAAATTAAGACTCTGATTAAGCCAGTCCATGTTATTTGAGGAATGGAAATGAATGACGTTTGTCAGTGTAAAGTTGCACTGATGCACCACCGCAGAAGTTGGAAACCTTGTTAATGAAGAGCGAGAAAAATAATGGAACTAGGATAGATCCCTGCATTACACCATATGTTATATGCCTGAGAGAAGACAGTGAATGCAGCAGTACGATTGTTAACTGGGGCTTCTCAAGTATCCCATATTACTCCCGTGTTGCGTGATCTGCACTGGCTGCTGATTAGGTGGTGGATCACCTTTAAAGTTGGTTTACTGACTTATAAAGCCCTACACGGACAGGGCCCCGACTACTTGAAAGAGCTTCTTGTGCCTTACCATCCAGTGTGACAGTTGCATTAGGCTGATGAGGGGTTGCTAGGGATTCTGAGGGTGTCTCTGAAATCTTCTGGGGCCCGTACATTGATGCACATGGCCCCAACCCTTTGATATTCTCTACCCCATCAGCTCCGGGAGTGCACGACTGTGGAGGAGTTTAAACAGGCATTGGAAACCTTTTTATGGAGTCTTGCTTATGATGGCTCCATATAACTCTGATCCCCTGTTATTTACTTTATTTGTATGTTATTTATTCTATCATTATGTTTATTGTTTTAATATGACTGTTTTTATCTTTTTGCAAAGTGCCTTGATGGCCCGAAAGGCGCTTATGTGAAATAACATTTATTATTATTATTATTATTATCTGGACCACTTCATCCTTTGGGATCTCCCAATGAGATAAATATTTAGACAGGTCAACTCTAAGCAGTCAAGACCCAGGAGGATAAGTTTTCTTAGTAGTAGGAGGTGGTGGTTGACAAGGTCAAAGGACTTTGTAAGGGCAACAAAAAAACACTCCTGTATCAAGGCCTTTGTCACTTGCATTGAGAATATTGGCAGAGACTTTTACAAGGGCCATAGTTATACTATAGTTCTTTCTAAAGTCATGCTGGCAGTTGGTAAGTAGGTGGTGAGTCTACAAATAGGACTGTAATTGGTTATAAAGTATCCTGTATTGGATTTTAGCCAAGGGGTAGATAATTGATATAGGTCTGTAGTTTTCGACGGTGTGGAAGCCATCCTTGTGGAGGTGACTACCACAGCCTTTTTCCATTTGTTCGGAACAGATCCAGAAATGAAGAACTGTTTATTAGAGTACAGATAGATGCAGCAAGTGTGGGTTCCCCTAATTTAAGGAACTTGGTCTCAATGGTATCATGACCAGGGGAGCTCTCTTTCTTGAGTTTTAATAACAATCCAAGAACTTCCTCTTTTGTTGTGGTGTTTAAGTGGAAAGCGGGGCATGAGCCTAGACTAGTATGGGATGTGCGGAAATGGAGAAGTCAGGGGTTGGTGAAAGATGCAATGTGTGCCTATCTAGGTCCATTAAAAATTGATTCATTACCTCCACAATGG
The DNA here is from genome assembly GCA_016271365.2 of Neoceratodus forsteri. NCBI lineage: Eukaryota > Metazoa > Chordata > Ceratodontiformes > Ceratodontidae > Neoceratodus > Neoceratodus forsteri. The sequence goes on from CM028129.1 coordinate 36,923,256, forward strand.
AAGGGGTGGGTATTGTAGGAGGTTGCCACCTGAAAGAATGGAACTACTGTAGGATACTGAGCTGATTTACTCTTAATTACAAAGTTAATCTGTTTCCCAAATTCCTTAGTTTTGCTGAGGTTTTCTGTTTGAAGTGATCAGCAGTAGGCTCTTTTGGCTACCTGGAGGTTGGCTTTGCAAGAGTTTCTCAACTGTCGATAAATTAACCAGTCAGAGTGATGATGGCTAATCTTGAAGGATTTCCAGGTAGCATCCTGGCTATTCATGAGGGACCTTAATTCCTTGGAAAGCCAAGGAGCTTTGATGCCTTTGGATCTGCATTTGGTTAGGGGTGCGCGCCTGTTGATAATGTTGGTAAAGGTCATAATAAAATAGTCAAGGGTCAGATAGATAGGGTGCTGGTTGATAATTGGGCCACAATCAGCATTATTAAGTGAGATCAGAAACTCATTTATGTTAAAATGTGCCATATTTCTGGACTCCAGTATTTGTGGAGGGTGAGCTTCAAAATTGTTGCGCCATATGCAATAGACAGGAAAGTGGTCACTTGTACAGTTGGGGGAGGGGTACATCGATTGATTTGATCCTATGGGAGCAATTGGACACTATGCAATCTAAGACCATTAGAGTGCCAGTTTTGGGGTTTAGTTCAGTGGGGTCATTATGTATTTTGTGAAGTTATTGTCTAATAGGATTGAATGGATTTTATTTTTATTAGGTGAAAGCCAGTCATTATTAAAGTCCCCACAAAATACTATATCATGTGGGGGAAGATCAGATAGGGACGAGATCAGGGAAGGCAATATATTGGTGGCATCTTTAGGATGGAGATACATACAACCAATTATTAATTGTTTTACATTACAAAGTGTTAGGGGTATAAATAAAGATTCTACAGATGAAGATTTTCAGCTGGAGAGGTGATTTCTGAGGCAGACAGATTAGATGTTACATAAAACAGAACACCACCTCCCTTTTTACCTACACGATCTTTCATGAAACATGAGTAACCTTGGAGGTTCACCTCATGTTAGTGTATGCCAAGATTTAATCAGGTCTTTATTATGCCAAGAATTATGCCAAGAATGTTGGGGTTATGCAGACTGGCCCAGGATTGTATCTCAGCCACATTGGGGTGGAGACTTTGTGCATTTAAGCGGGCAATTTTGATGCCTTTTGTAGTAGGTCTGATATGTATGGATGGCACTGTAGGCATGAATAATGGACCAGAGGTTCCAGGATTAAGTTCAATATAACCAACACAAATAAGGAATAGGAACTATAGTAAGAGGGTTGCTAATCTTAGTGTGGATAGGCCAGCAGGACTTCAAACAAACCTGCTTACACAGTGAAGGGAACCCCATGTGCCAATCCCTAGGCAGAATGGATTCTTTTTACTCAAATGATGTAGGTAGTTAGGGGATGATACAATTGCAAGGTAGTGCACACTGATGGGGAGAGATACAGGACAGGAGTGCGGGTACTTTAGCCACGTGCAATGAGAGTGTCTATTAGCGAGAATTATAGAACATAAAGAAGAGCAAGAACAACTCTGCGATGTGACATGTGTACACAAGAGATGGGAGTTGTGACTATTGGTGTAATATAATGATCAAGCTACAAATTCGGGATACACCAGGATCAAAGTAGAAGAAAATGTGAATTCAGAGCAAGTAGAGGAGTGAGGAGTCAAGAGGAAGCCAGAGGGGCAATGGGTGTGGAGCAGTGACAGGACAGGGGGAAGGGGCTAACTTGATCAAAGATAAGAGTGGCAGAGGGCTGTGACCTGCAGAGAGAATTCAGGGTGCAAGGAAATAAAGTCATATGGGGGAAGGGAAAAGGGGAAAATTGTTTAACCAGGAAAGGCACACTAAGCTGAAGCTTGTTTCCAGATGTGAGCTGAGGAGCACAAGAAAGTTAAGTGACTTGCTTAGAGTCACACAGTATGCAAGTGGGGGCTGTAGGATTCAAACCCAGGTCTCCAGATCTGCAGCTCAGTGCCCTAAACCACAGCGCTTTACTGCCTCCTAAGGAAACACTATAATTAGATTTTTCCCTTTTAATATGGCCTAGGATGGGAAATGGCATTCCCCTGAGAGGTGTCACTAAGAGCTTGCATACTCTTATAACAGCAGGGATTAGTGTAAAATTCTCCACAAGGAGCCACAGTAACTAGTTTCCCTATTGCAATATAGATTCAGATTGCCAGTAACCTCACAAAGAGAAATCAGATATCCTCTATTGGTGGTTCCATATAGACTGGAGATGGGAAAGTGAGGACATAGTCACATGATTAAAGCAAAGCTATGTAAGAGAGACCAGCAAAGGTTGGGTGGGGGTGGGGTCCACAATCCAATGATCTGATTACACAAACTGATAAAATGTTGCAATAAATGGCTGCAAGTTAACTACAATGATCTTAAGAACCCCAGAATGAGCAGATCAATTAAAAAGAATTCAGTAAGGGTTGTCTCAGCAAATAATCTGCCTAAGTTCAGTACAGATAGAGAATCACAGTTCAGACAGAAAGGTGCCCTTCCATAATCTAGCACATTCATGTGTAAAATGTTTTTTTTTCCCTAATATTGTTCTAGGTACTTAAAAAGTTAGCTCTTTTTAAGAAACCTGTTATTTTCATTCTGAAGAACTGTGTAGGTTTGAAAGCTTAAGTATTTTCAGTAAATCTCTGTTGGTCCAATAAATACTGACTAATACATGGGGTGGTGTGTTTAACAAGATTTTACACACATCCCAAGGTGTTTGATGCTACATAAACCTGGAGAACGAAGCTCAAGTGATTTATTTAAGCATCCAACACCAAGGGGTGTGTTTAAAATCTCAGGTTAAACACACCACCCCATGTTTTATTTTATAAAATTGCTGGGGAGCCTTTTCTCACCACAGCAATTATATAAAATAAAATGACTGCAGTCCAGTGAGATGAAACACTGTCTGCAGTCCCTGCCCCGCTGCAGTCTGTACCGCTGAGCAGCTGTTGAAGGTTTTTTTTCCTAAGTATAACTATTGCAAGGCATGTCAGTTATGGTAACATTTTTTTTTTAAGTTTAAGAATGAAGATGAGAGGCTGAGAGGTATTTTTAGTGTACTTTACTTACTGCAGAGTGATAAAGGGCAGTCAGATTTTCGGCACTGTGTATGGGGAGAGAGCTGTGGCAGGAGCATGTGTGGAGCGAGGGAAACCTGGCGCATGTTCGCCGTTATAACCCACGAGTTATAATGGTGAATTATAACCGGGTTTCCCTATGGGAGAAAAGGCTCTCAGTTATTATATAGAGAATAATGGCTGGGTAGGCGGTTATAATTAAAATTTTACTCCCCCTCCCGAGGTGTGGGATGTCACATAAACCCAGAGAGTGAAGCTTGAGGGGTTTATGATGGCATCCCACTCTGAGAGGGTATGTAAAATTTCATGTTTTTATACACCTAACCAGCCTTTATTTTATATAATTGCTGGGGAGCAATTTTTCACCACAGCAATTATATAAAATTAAGGTACATTTGTTGTCAGTGGTGGTCCAATCGGATAAAGGGCAGTCCAAGGTGACTGAAAAGTTTCTGCTTTTTTTTTCTTTTCTGTTTTAAAATTAAACACAGAAATTTAGCTCAGCTGGTTGCTGTCTGTGTTTACACCCTTCCTCCAGTTGCTATTGCCTGTTCTCTCCTCCAATCCCTCCCATGTGAGCAAGTCTCATGCAGTTAACAGGCTGCTATCAGCTCCCCTGTGGCTGTCTGCCTGACCTGTGGCTTGTGTTTACATGTCATCCCTTCCCTCCTACCTGCCTTTGGGGTTCTGTTCTTTGTAATTATTTAATTTTTTTTAATTTTATTTAACTCACCGCTAAGTGCAAGTTGTGGTGAAGTGTCCTGTGTTAAAGCTGTGGCAGCTGGCAGCTTAGTAACGGGAGACCGAAGGTCGGCGCATGCATCGAGCATGGGGAACCTGGCATGTGTTTGCCATTATCCTGGAATTTTCCAACTTCCTTCATGCCTCCTTGGACTCTGGTGCCCTGGCTGGTGCTATATTCATTGACCTGTCTAAAGCATTCGATACCGTTTCGCATCCTCTTTTGCTCTCCACCCTCGACCTAATAGGCTTTGCCTCAGGACCTGTTTCCTGGTGCACCAGCTATCTCTCCGCCCGCTCCCAATGTGTGAAAGTCAACGGTACTCTGAAACATGCCCCATTCACTCTGGGGTGCCGCAGGGCTCAATTCTTGGACCCCTACTATTCTCACTCTTTCTTAACTCCCTACCCAGCAGTTGTATGGGTAAGATGCTTCTCTATGCTGATGGTGCTGTTCTCGTTGCCTCCCACAATGACCCCATGCTGCTACAGAACTCCCTCCAACTAGTCTTTGACTCTGCAGCTACCTGGTTCACTGAGCACCGACTTGTTATCAACCTTAAGAAAACAAAAACGATGCTCTTCTCCCACCCCCAAAATAAGTACAACAAGTTTCCCTTAGCTGTCCACTCCACACCCAATCTCGTCATTGACCAGGTGCAGTCTTATAAATATCTTGGTATAACCTTTGACCCTGAACTTTCATTCCATGGACATATATCTGCCCTAAATTCTGTCGCCAACTCACGGCTAGGCATTCTTTACTGCACAAGAAAATGCCTCCTCCTGATGCCCTCCGTCTACTGTCACTCCTCCTCTGTCATGTCTCATTGACTATGGCCTTCCGGCTTATGGCTCAGCAGATCAGACTGCCCTCAACAAGGTTCACCTCACAGTTAATAAGGCCTGCAGACTTATCACTGGTGCTCCCAGACTCACACACATGTGAGCTGTACACCCTGGCTACCCTACTCAACCTGGAAGAGCGACTCATGTATCAGACATGCCAGCTCACCTTGAAGCCCTGCGTGGCCTATCCCCCATAGGCCTATCCAACTCCATTCGCCGTACTGCACCGATCCTGATCACACGCAGCTCGTCAAGAGCTACCCTAGTTATTCCGAGAGCCAGGACCTCTCAAAGTCAGAGGGCATTCCCCTACCGTGCGTCCCACTGGTATAACTCCCTCCCTGCCAATGTCTCAAACTCACTAACCTTAGCTTGCTTTAAGCCCAGGCTCAGAAACTTCCTGCTTAGCTCTCGCAAATGCAACTGCCGCTAGCCTAGTGTAAAAAAAAATATATATATATATACTCTGTTTGACAGTGCTCACTGAGCGCTCCCTTCCTTTCCCTACTAATTCCTCCTCCCTATCTCCTCCTTCTACCCCACCAGCTCTCCCCGACCACAAGTTTTGCACCTTTTGTTATCTTTTGCTTCACTGGAGATTGTATTCTATTGTAACAAAATTGTAATTGAACTGTAACTTTTTTGTTTGTAAGTACTGTGTCCCTTGTACTACTGTTCTGATGTCCTCTTTGTGACGAGGTACCTTTGTAAATGAGCCTCTGGCTCAAAGGTTTCTAAACTGATGTTTAACTAAATAAATAAATAAATAAATAAATTATAACCAGCTGGTTATAACGGAAAATTATAACCAGGTTTCCATTAATGAAAAATTGCTCCCCAGTTATTATAGCAATATATTGAACAATATAAATGTCTCTCACTTATGGGGACAAGACACACTAAAGAAACGCAAGACAAATTGCTAACAGATCGGTGTCAAAACCAGATGCCCTCATTTCTTTTACTTTGCTGTATTATCTTTTTCTGAGAAATGAGGCTATTTTAATGTTCTTATTCACACCTGGAGAACTTAAACCACCCAGGAGGTATATTCATTGTGATTCATGTCTCACAATGAGTGAATCTAGTTCCCCATCCCTTGGATCCAGGTGCACCATTTCAATTGCACGAAAACTGAAACTGACTCTGAGAGCCACTACTGTTTTTAATGTGTTTGTATAAAGCATTATGGTCATCTGAAATCCTAACTACATTCAGATGTTCAATAGTTTGTATCTTACAATCACTATGTACTTTTCCAATGTAAAATTCCTAACACTGGCAAGTTGCTGGATGAATCACACCGGTGGTCAAACAATTTTTGAATTTGGGGATTTTGTATTCATACTAACATGCTAAGATGTCAGCAGAGTAGGCCATATGGTCTAGCAAGTCTGCTCAATGGTCACCACCTAAACAGGGCACTGCTGCCCCCTTCCCCTCCTCCCTGATAACCCCCACTCCCCAACCCCCAACCCATCTTCACTCTAAATTTGGTGTTTCTCAGTTTCACCTTCCCCATACCTGTCCCATCCCCTATTGACCCCCCACCATATCTACAGCCACCAGTTCCACAGGCAATGAATTCTAAGGCTCCACCTCCCTCTCAGTAAAGTATCTTTTCCTTGTCTCCCCCTTAGCCTCCCCACCACAAGCCTCATTGAGTTCCTTCTGGTGACCCCCTCCTCCCTCAGTTAGAACACCCTATCCAGGCTAACCCTATTCATCCTGTTAATGTATTTGAAGACTTCAATCATATCCCCCTGTCCCTCCTCTCCTCCAGGGAGTACAAGTTCAGCTCCCCCAGTCTCTCTGCATAGGACCTAGTCCCCAGCCCTTGTTAAAAATTTCATAAGCAACAGTGGTGGCATTTTGTACAGCAGTGCAGAATTTGCAATGGCCATACTGATGATAGTCAGTATGTGGTGCTTGCAGCCAAATGCCAGATTTTGTTTTTTAGTTAAGTTGTAGGCTACAAATCAGGCTATCTTTCAGATCTATGCTGTCCTCTCCTATACAACAGCCTTGGTTGATTCACAGTGATATGTTCCAGTCTTGGTTCTGCGTAGAGTACTGTATATGACAATTTTGTATCAGAATCTGTTGGATTTGGTTGCACTTTAGAGAGTACTAAGCAATGAAGTTTACTGTGTCAGTTTGTACAGTCCAAGTCACATTAAACTGTTCCCTCAACTCACTGGTGTAACATTGTTCCATGAGTTTCCTAATCTGTGCAGTGTTTAATTCAATGAATTATTAAAAGTTTAGTATTGGTTTGCAACTAGCTGTTAGGACTATAAGCTTTATTTTCAGCTGAGTGCTTATGAGTTTCATTTCAGAAGTCAGACTAAACAACTCTTAAGGAATGCTGTGATATTTATAAACAATACTCTTGAGGAATGCTGTGATATTTATAAACAATGCTCTTAAGGAATGCTGTGATATTTATAAACAATGCTCTTAAGGAATGCTGTGATATTTAAAAACAATGCTCTTAAGGAATGCTGTGATATTTATAAACAATGCCATGAAAATGCATTGCATAAGCACTGCAAAACAGCTACTGCCATATCACTAAAAAGGTACAAGTGAGTTGAATAGGCAGTGAAGAATGGTTGGAAAAGAATTAAAAGCTTCAACAATTCAAGCTGCCACTGCAATAGAATCACACACAAAAAAAAGCTACACCAGTGAGTTGATGGAACAGTTTGATGTGACTTGTACTGTACATTATCCCTAGTTTGATACCTAAAGAGGTTTTGCCTTGGGATTTTATTGCCATTACTTCTGGTTTCTTTAATTAGCATGGCACTATAATCTCTTTCATGAAATCTTTCATCTTTGCCCCATCTCATTACTTCTTTAGACAAAATCAGAATCATTAGAGCAAAACTGTAATTTTGGTATGTTCCTGGTGATATGGCATGGATGAAAGTGGGAGGTGTGAAGGTGTATTGATTTGTTTTCTTGTGGTATAAATCTGTAATGATAGTACCAATAGTTGGAGAACAACAAATTGAAAATAATGACCTTTAGTCTTTTTTTCTGTTGTCATTGTCTATGTTTCTGTAAAACCAGCCAATAAGGTTGGTTCCATCATTTTGAAGGACACCCAGGACTATTTGACCAAAGTCAACAGACAACTGTGTAATACTGCTTTCTATGTTCCTCTTATTTATTCAACTGCAAATTCATACATTGTTTGACCACTGGTGTTATCTACAGTATCTGGTAACCTGCAAGTGTAAGCCATGTTATGTTGGGAAAAAAAATGTGAATTTAAGATATGAATTGGTGAGCATTTGAGAGAATTTAAAATTCAAATGATGGTAATGCCTTACACAGACACATTAAAAACAGTGGTGTCTCCCAGAATTACAAATTCAATTTTTGTGTGATTGAAAAGGTGTGCTTCAGTCTGAGGGGTGGGGACATGAATCACAATGGATACCTGTTGGGTGGTTCATATTCCCCAAGTTTCAATAAGAACATTGAAATAGCCTTGTTTCTCAGAAAAAGGTAATACAGCAATGGCAAAGAAATGACAGCATCAATTCTGTTTTATTTTGGATCTGTTTGTTAGTGATTTATTCTAAATTTGTTTTAGTGTGTCTCAGCCTCATAAGTCAGAGACATTCATACCATGCTATGTATTGGTATTACCTACACCTTTAGTTCCTAATTGGCATTGAGATATTGTTTTCATGCAGTTGGTCTTGAATACATGATTCAAATACTCGCTGATAATTAAAATCAATGTTACTCCCATTAAAAAAAAACATAGTGCAGATGTATCTCAGTGTATACCAGAATTGCAGTTTTCTATAAATAATATAATTTGACATAGCACAAAAAAATCTAGTTGGTCCAGTTTTGCTATCTTGAACATTTGTATGTTTTTTTTTTTGTTTTTTTTTTGCATGCCCTGAGCAGCAAAGTAATAGTATTACCAGTGTGAAAAATGGATTCCTCTCTGAAACCATGATGGGTACCTATTTGATTGCATATATGATTTGTAATTAATTTGACAGAGACAGTCCATGAAATATGCTAGATGCTGTTTTCTAAGCTTTTTTAAATTCAGACTCTGTTAGAAGATTGATGTAATTTTACATGTTTGCATTCATTATTTGTTATGCCCCTGTCACTTTAATTTTTGCACATAAAATGCTGTTCTACACATCATTATTCACACTCTGATGATAAGCTAGTGGCAAAGCTGGTCAGACAACTTTGGGTTTCCATTAGTGGTTTTGTCTCTTTGATGTTTCTCTGCTCCTAAACATGTGAATATATTCACATTATTTAAGGCAATAAAAACACCTAGTGTGTCAAGGGTTTGTCAGCTAGGTTTCAATGTGAAAGAGTGCATAATAACACAGTTAGGGCAGAGAAACCCATAGATAAAGTACAAAATTGGTGGAGTGGCATTGATGACCACCGGGCAGGAAAGAGACCTGGGGATAATCAAATCAGATGACCTGAAGGTCACCAGGCAGTGTGACAAGGTAGTAGGGAGGGTGAATGGAATTCTGGGATGCATAGGGAGGGATATCACCAGCAGAAAGAAGGAGGTGATGTTGCCTTAGTATAGAACACTGGTAAGAATCCATCAAGAGTAGTGTTTCCAGTTCTGTAGACCACGTCTTTGGAATGATATAGACAGAGTGGAGGTGGTCCATGGGAGGGCAACTAAAATGGTGTAGGATGTGCATCAAAAGCACTATAAGGAGATATAAAGGACCTCAATATTTTCACCCTGGAGCAGAGGATGGAGAGGGGTGGTATGACAGAGACCTTTAAATACTTCATAGGGGTAAATAAGGTACAGATGGAGTATTTCTCAGAACAAAAGGTCCTCAAGTACAGGGGGACATGCTATGAAGCTGGGAACTAGATTCAAGAGAGATGTGAGGAAGTACTTCTTCACAGAAAGAGTGGTGGATTCCTGAAACAGCCTTCCAGTGGAGGTGGTGAGGATGGAAACATTGATGGGGTTCAGAAATGCATGGGATAAACTCAAGGGAATAATAGTGGATAGGAAGGGGTGGAGAAAGAGCTGTAGATCAGGCATAATCTGTGGTAATAGGGTACAATGGGAGTAACAAGCTTTCTGGATGGGCCAAGCAGTCCTTATCTGCCATAAATTTCTATGTTTCTATGTTTGCTTATGCTACTTGTGGTCATGGAACTGTTTTGTGGCTGACTTTCTTGAACCAGCACGTCTAAAGAAGTGGAACAACTTTTTATTTGACCTTTGAACACATGACAGGCATTACCAAGTATCCTCATGTACTTCCTCACTTTTGTGAGACTTTTTTTCCACTAAACTATACTGTAATTTGTCATGAACACTATTACGTTGTTTCCTCGTTACAAGAATACAGTTTCTGCAGTACTGCTGCACATCTAAAATGTTCTAAGATTGTGCTTTATTATTATTCCAAGATGAGGTACTTCATGTATAAAACCTGCTTTTCCCACTCATTTAGCTGGTATACTGTGAGCATTCAGAGCTGCAAAGGAACCACAATTACACAATTACCGAGGGAGTTGTGTAGATTGATTCTACCCATATAAGCTGCTTTAATGGAAGACTTAAAAATAAACTGACAATTGTTAAGCTATGTGTTGGGGGGGCTGCTAGAAACCAACAAACAAACTGCAGTTTGGTTCCAAAAACCATTACCAAGGGACTCGGAACAAGAACAACCAACAGCATAAATTCAATATATTTACTTGATTTTCCTTTTTCCTCTAAATGCCATTGCAGTCCACGATTTGAGCTGACAAAACAAGGGACAGAAATCTCCAGTCTGAACACCTGATTTGCATTCAAATTTACCATCTTTCACCCAATTTTTGTTAGTGCAATATTAGTAATAAGTTAATGGGTTTTAGTATGTGGCTTGAGAACAAAAGGCCAAGAGGGCTGCATGTTGGCACAGAAATTGGAAGATGGTATTGAGAGGTTTAATTGCACGCTGCTTCCTGAGAATTCCTTGGGGCTTCTAGCTTCTCTCCATGCATGGCTGGGCCGAATGACAGGCTTCTTCTCACATGCTTGATTTTGTTTAGTAGTTTGTCTCTGGTGTGCTCCAGCAAAAGGGGCTGTGTGGAGGAAAAAGAGAATTTTTTATGGCCCTGTGCAGTGAAACCAAGTAAAAAAGTAATTGATTCCTGTGATGGTTCTGTGCAAATATTAAGAAAAGATAAAAGAGCATGTATAAATGTAAGACATTGGTTAACTGCTTGCATAATTAGGTTTTTGTGGCTTTCAAGTAAAGTTTTAGCCCTGAAAGATTCCCTTGTTTTTTTTTTTTTAAAGATAGTTGTTTGAGGTTTGATTACCTGTCAATATTGCATTAATGTGTGACCTTACACTTGAATTTTGACTTGGGTCACAATTGAAATCAGGGCTGTATTGCCCATAGAGTAGAAGGATCATGTAACATCTGATTTTCCACATAAGGTATATTTTGAGGGCCGAGGAGGGCTCTGAAAGTGCTATTTAGTGTTCTCCCTTGATTACTTTTAATCTGTGTGTCCCTTCCCCAGTATTCTCTGGGCATGGCATCTCTGAGTAAAATAAACAATTTTCCACACCACAAAAAAGCTCCACAGAATCCAGTTTAAATCAAAAAAGTGTTATGTATTATTTATTGAGAACTGAATATCCCAGGTGTGTGTGTGTATGTGTGTGTGAGTGTGTGTGTGTGTGTGTGTGTGTGAGTGTGTGTGTGAGTGTGTGTGTGTGTGTGTATGTGTGTGTCTGCTGCTTGCATTGTACCTAAACTGTACAGTTTTTCTAGTAGAGATTCTCAGTTAGTGAACAATCTTTTCCAAATTCCACTGCCATCAATTACCAATTATGCAATGGATTGAAAGAGTCCAGCAGGTTGATTGGCTGAAACATTTTTTTACCCATAAATATATCCTAGCACATACCTATGGTTAGGAAGTACTATCCAACAGTTTTTTAACTACTTTGCATCCCTCCACACCACAGTCTTCCTATTATTCAGAACAGCACCACCTATTGGTCAAACCAGAATAAAACAGAACTATCTTTTACATGTGTACATCCGCATAACAAACTCAGTAAAAATATTTATAAAACTTTTTTTTTACTTTTTAATACATAAAAATGAATCCATTGCAGAATAGAAATAATACACTCCAGGGTTTGGTATGTCTTGTGATATTGCCACCTCTTAGAAGCACAGGATACTCAGCCTTCAGCCTTGTGCCTCACAATATACCTGAAGCATGGCACTATCCTATGACATATCACACCCTGGAATGTATTATTGCTTAATTGTCTGACCTCAACAATCTGATCTGGGCAAAATGGTCACTTTCTGTTTTATCCCCAAATGTGCAGATAATTTATTTATTTACTGAAAGTTAATAACTGGGTAAGCCACAAAGAGCCTGGGCTCATTTCTAGCTATGACCCAGGTATGGAGGGCCACAGAAGTATAATGCAAATGAGATGCAATAAACATATACAGTAGGGATGAGCTGGCAATATTGTATACACAATACAAATTGAACTAGAACTATGTACAGCAGTAACACGATATACAGTTTGCTACAAACTAATTGGCAACAAGATTAGTTTAATGGGGGGGCAGGAGCTTTTTGTAAACAGTGGCAAAGATGCAATTCAATGTACACAGCAGAGTTGAACAGAATTAACCTGGGACTATATATTGCAATAGCCTTATAAACTGCAGGGAAAGGAGGGGTGCTAATTTTAGGGAACTTCAACCTGCCCAAGGTGGACTGGAGCATACCATCCACAACATGTGCTAAGAGTCTAGTGATCCTGGAAGTACTGCAGAGTGGGTTCCTGACTCAGGGCATCACTGAACCAACAAGAGCTGAGGTGATTCTTGATCTGGTGCTCACAAATGAGGAGCATGTAGAGGAAATAATGGTCAGGGAGCCACTGGGTGGGAGAAACCATTGAACAGTGTGGTTCCAGTTGGATATGGGCATTGAAAGCATTCTGAGTAAGACCAGTAGCTTGGATTTCAGGAGGGCAGATTTCAGAAAAATGGGCAAAGTGCTAATGAGCCATCTGGTGAGCATCAGAGCAGATATGGGGTGGACCAAAGGTGGTCCATCATTAAGGAAGGAATACTGGTTGCCACAGATGAGTGCGTTAGGCTCAGGGGGACAAACACAAGGGCAAAAGTGCTCAGCTGGTTCAGTTCTGGGGTTGCCAAGGCAGTAAGGGAAAAGAGGTTGGCCTGTAGAAAATTTAGGAAGACCAAGAGAGAGTTGGACAGGGAAAATTACCTAAGGTTGGCTAGTAAGGCAAGTAAGGAAGTCCCGCGAGCCAAGGCACAGAAGGAGCTGCAGATAGCTGAAGGAACTAAGAAGGGGGAGAAGGCTTTCTTTCACTAAATAAGTTAGAAAAGGGACAAGAAGGAAGGGATTGTTAGGCTTAAGAAAGGGGTGGAGTGGGTTAAGGATAATGGGGGAAAGCTGACATACTAAAAGAATACTTCTGCTTCATCTTCACCAGGGAGAAGGATGGGCCAGTGCCTTCAGGAGGGAAAAGAGGAGTGGGAGGGAGGGGAACACAGATGTAGTGATAGAGGAGGATAAAGTGAGGGAGGTTCTGCTGGCATTGAATGTGGAAAAATCACCAGGCCTGGACAGAGTACACCCAAGGGTACTAAAGGAACTGGCAGAAGAGCTGGCAGGGCCACTGGCAGACCTATTTAATAGTTCATTAGAGTCAGGTGTCGTACCACAGGACTGGAGAACAGCACATGTAGTGCCCCTCCACAAAAGCAGTCCCAAAGATGACCCAGGGAATTGCAGACCAGTCAGTCTGACCTACATTGTCAGCAAGCTCATGGAGACCATCCTAAAGGAAAGGTTGATGGAATATCTAGAGGAGCATGGTCTCCAGGATGAGAGGCAGCATGGGTTCATGGGGGAGATCATGTCAAACAAATCTGATTGACATCTTTGACTGTGTCACTAAGACAGTAGACAGGGGAAACACGGTAGACATCCTCTATCTTGATTTCAACAAGGCCTTTGACTATGTGCCCCACAAAATGTTGATCAGGAAGTTGGTGGATCTTGGAGTTGGGGAAAAGATGGCCAGGTGGGTGAAAAACTGGCTCAAGGACAGAACCCAGAGGGTGGTTGTGGAGGGAGTGTTATCTGGCACCAGAGAGGTAACCAGTGGGGTCCAACAGGGCTCAGTGCAGGGGCCGGTGTTGTTCAATGTCTTCATCAATGACATTGGGGATGGCATTAAGGGCCAAATTGCCTATTTGCAGATGACATCAAGCTCTGTGGGAGAGTGGACACAGCTGAAGGGATACAGGACCTACAGGAAGATCTGGAAAAGCTGGGGAGGTAGTCCAGGATCTGGCAGCTTGGCTTCAATGCCAAGAAATGCAAAGTTATGCATATAGGAGCCAAGAATCCCAGGACAGAGTACTACCTGGGTGGAATCGAGTATCTGCATCAGAGGAAGAGAAGGACCTGGGAGTGATGATCACTAGTGACCTGAGGCACTCCACACAGTGCAAGAAAGCAGCAGCAAAGGCAAACAAGATGCTGGGATGCATAGCTAGGGTGATCAGTAGTAGGAGAGAGAAGATTATACTGCCCTTGTACAGGTCACTGGTAATGTCACATCTAGAGTAAGGAGTTCAGTACTGGTGCCCACACCTCAAAAAGGACATTAACCTGCTGCAGAAGGTCCAGAGGAGGGCTACAAAGATGATAGTCAGCAGGGTAGGGCATACAAGGAGAGGTTGAGGGCACTGAACATGTACTCCCTGGAAGACAGGAGCGAGAGAGGGGACATGATTGGGACCTTCAAGTACTTGAAAGGGATAAATAAGGTTGATAAGGAGAGTATCTTTAAGCTGAGTGGCAACCATAACATGCGGGGGCACATTCTTAAGCAGAAGGGTGGGAGGTTTAGGAGAGAGGTCAGGAAGCACTTCTTCACAGAGAGTGTGGTGGACACTTGGAATGCGCTACCAGAAGAGGTAATCTCATTGAAGACAGTGGGCAGCATTAAGAGAGGCTGGGAAAGACGTAAGGGGAAGGTAAGGATCATGGGTAAGGAGGATGGGAGGAGTGGGGAGGGAGGGCAGGGACATTAGCTGAAGCTGTGGACCCTGCAATACAAGCAGACTTGATAGACCAAAAGGCCTTCTTCTGCTGGCTTCTTCATATGTTCATATGTTCATACAAACAGTGGGACACTGGCTAATTGGCAACCAGAATTACTAACTGTAGGATCCACCCCGGAGCATCAATTCCTTGATACCGTTAACCTGTGACATCATACAGTACCAGCTCACTACATACACACACTGTTAGCCATCTTATTTCAGTACACAACACAGACACACACCACACCCTGACATAAATCAACATTCCTTGATACATTATACCACTAAAGAGTATTGGCAGTACAAATATATATAGCTGAGAACTGGACATGGTATAGAAGAAAAGAGCACCAGAGGGTACAGAGCAATAAGGGGTAGTTAGGGAAAGGATAGTAGAAGCAAGATGATGAGTGTGGGGGGTGGTTCAGGGGCAATATGAGGAAGTATTTTTGCACAGAGTGGGTGGTGGATGCATGGAACAGCCTTCTTGAGGAGGATGTGGGGTCTAAAACCGTGGGAGAATTCAAGAATTCATGGGACAGACATAAGGTAATTTTTGTGGGTGGTAGGAAGAAATAGGCTGTCGGTTAACTAGGATCTGCAGCTTATCATGTAGGTAGGGAAATGAGCAGACTAGGTGGGCCAAGTGGTCCTTATCTGCCATTAAAGTTTATGTTTCTATGTGGTGCATTGCAGCGGATGTGGGGCAACAGTGTTCAGAAAGATCTTGTGGACACTGCAGTGCTGCCTTATCTGCAGGTACCTCTCTGTGTTGAGGAAGGAGGTAGCTGAACTCCAAGCAGAGTTGGCGAGGATACAGGTGACCTTTCCCCAATACAGAGACCAGCATGTCCACCACCACTCCCTCAGAGGTTACCAAGAAGGAGGGAAGGATGGACTATGGTGGGCTCGGGGAAGGTGCAGGAGGCAGCATGAAGGCACATCCCCCAGCTGGTGTCACTTCACATCTTGTATGCTTTCCTGGCAGAGCATAGAGATTGCACAGCATCTCCGAAAGTGAACACCATGGGGGTTGAGGAGGTCACCCAGGATGGAACCCCAAGGACAGATGCAAGGAGAACACACAGGAGGAGGAAGCAAATCCTGGCTGGGGACTCCATTGTCCTGGGGATTGAGCTTGGGTCAGGTAGCAATGGTGAGAGGGAGGTAGTGTGCCTACCTGGAGGCACAGTTTGGATGGAGGGCAAGCGAATCCTTAGGATTGCAAGGGCAGTAGCAAGGGGGGGGGGAGCTGGATATCATTATTCACTTGGGGATTAATGACCAGGCTAGAGAGGGGGTAGCTGTAGGAAGAGTACAGGAAGACTTCAGGGAGCTGGG
Source organism: Neoceratodus forsteri (assembly GCA_016271365.2). NCBI lineage: Eukaryota > Metazoa > Chordata > Ceratodontiformes > Ceratodontidae > Neoceratodus > Neoceratodus forsteri. Next base: position 36,939,471 of record CM028129.1, read on the forward strand.
GAGGAGTCTTGGGCAAGTAGTACACTCTGTCACCTTCTCAGAGGTGCTACCTATCCACTGCAAGGGGGAAGGGAGGGACATCTGCGTCACTGAATTCAACAAATGGTTGAAGAAATGGTGCGGAGAGGTGGGGTATGACTTCATTGGAGACTGGAACCTCACCTGGAGGAATAAAAGACTATACATAGAAACATAGAAACACAGAATCTGACAGCAGATAAAGACCGCTTGGCCCATGTAGTCTGCCCATTTTCCTACCTAACAGATAAGCTGCAGATCCTAGTTAACCAACAGCTTACTTCCTCCTACCCCCCACTAGGACTGCCTTATGTCTGTCCCATGCATTCTTGAATTCCCCCACTGTTCTTGACTCCACGACCTCCTTAGGGAGACTGTTCCATGCATCCACAACCCTTTCCATGGAAAAATACTTCCTCACATTACCTCTGAGCCATCCCCCCTCTATCTTCAAATTGTGCCCCTTTGTTCTTGCACATCTCTTTTTCTGAAAGATACTACCCTCTTGGACTTTGTTGATTCCCTTGAGGTACTTGAAAGTTTCTATCATGTCCCCTCTCTCGCTTCTTTCCTCAAGGATATACATATTAAGCTCCTTTAGTCTTATATCCTCCAGATGGCCTGCATCTATCCAGGGGAGGCAAAGGTACCCTCTCTGAGACATTTAAGTACATTCTTAGTGATCATTTACAGTTGCCAAGGGGGAAGGCATAGACAGTCAAGAGGATTATCATAGCCCCCCCCCTTACAGGACATAACTGAAAGCAGTGAGGACCCAATAGCTAGCATAATATCTAACTGTAAAACTACCATGGTTACAATGGGGGAGAGAACAGACAGTATATCACTAATGCGGCACAGGGCAAAGACCAATACACAAGGAACATTAAGGGGGTACACAGAGTGGAAGGTCATGTGCACAAATGCCTGCAGTCTGGGAAACAAAATCACAGACCTTATGGCACTGATGGCAGACACAAACCTGGACATTGTGGCTATTATGGAGACATGGTACGCAGGGAACCATGACTGGGATGCAGCCATACCAGGGTATACACTGTTTAGAAAGGATAGGGAGAGAAAGAGGGGTTGCTATGTATGTAAAGGAAGGGATTAAAGTTATGGAGGTTCAGGGATCCAGGGAAGAAGCTGAGGCATTGTGGGTCACTCTGGAGTCAGAGAACAAAATGACCATCCGAGCTGGAGTAGTTTACAAGCCTCCCAAGCAGGGGGAGGATTCAGATCTAGTATTGGTGGAAGCCATCAATAATATGGCAGCTAAAGGGGAAGTACTACCAAAGGATGACTTCAACATGCAGGATGCAGACTGGAATACCCAGACTGCAAGAACATCAAGGAGCAGGGACCTCATGTCTGCCATGTACGGGGCAAACCTAAGGCAGCTGGTGGTTGAGCCCAACAGGGAGGGGGCTGTACTAGTCTTAGTGTTGACAAACGGGGGCAGAATCATAGATGTTGAGGTGGGCAGTCCCCTTGCTACCAGTGACCACAGAACTGTGTGGTTTAGAGTCAACACTTTGGCAGAAGAAAGCCATTCAAAGATTAAGATCCTAGATTTCTGGAAGGCCAACTTCATGGAGATGGGAAAACAGCTCAAAATTGCCCTGGCAGCAGAACATATTTGGGGAGGGGTAGAAGAACAGTGGCTAAGGATCAATAGATCCATAGCAGGAGTGACAAGTCAATGTGTCAGATTGCTTAGCAAAAGCAAAAGAAAGAAGTGGCCACTGTGGTTCTCTAAGTCAGTAGCCAAGAAAGTGTAAGAAAAAAGTAAGGCATTCAGGAAATACAGAGACACAGAAAGAAGAAGACAGACTGAAATATCTAGAGAAGCAGAGAGAAGCTGGGAAAGCTGTCAGGGGGCTAAGGCAAGAATGGAGGAAGGAATAGCACAGGCTATTAAGAAGGGGAACAAGACCTTCTTCCATTATATAAGCAAGAGGAAGAAGATCAGAAATGGTATTGTTAGGCTAAAGAAGGGAGAGAGTAGGTGGATGGAGGATGACTTTGAAAAAGCTGTGATACTGAACAAATATTTTTGCTTAGTATTTATCAAGAAAGAGGCAGGGGAGGGGCCAAGACTCATGAGGAAAGATGTACAGGGGAGAGAGGTGGACACCAGCCCATTTACTGTGGATAGAGTCTTGGAAGAACTAGGAAAAGTAAAGATAGACAAGACAATGGAGCCAGATGGGATTCACCGGAGTGTTGAAGGAACTCAGGGAAGTCCTAGCAGGTCCACTGACAACCCTCTTCAACCAATCACTAGAGATGGGGGAGGTACTTGGGGACTGAAGGAAGGCAGAGGTGGTCCCCCTGCACAAGACTGGAAGTAGGGAGGAGGCAGACAATTACAGACCTGTAAGCTTGACCTCACTGGTAGGGAAGCTGATGGAGTCCCTGCTTAAGGAGAAGGTAGTGAAGTTCCTGGAGTCAAGTGATGCAAAAGACCCAAGGCAGTATGGATTCATTGAGGGTAGGTCCTGTCAGACTAATCTTCTCAATTTCTTTGACTGGGTGACCAGGGTGGTGGATCAAGGATGAGTGGTGGATGTGGCCTACCTGGATTTCAGTAAGGCCTTCGACACCGTTCCTCATAAAAGGTTGCTTAACAAACTGGGGAATCTGGGTGTGGGCTCTAAAGTGATAAAATGGGTTGGAAACTGGCTAAAAGGCAGAATCCAGAGGGTGGTAGTAAATGGCATAAAATCAGAAGAGGGGGAGGTGACCAGCGGAGTTCCACAGGGATTGGTAATGGGTCCAGTTCTATTCAATGTCTTCATAAGTGACATTGCAGAGGGTCTGGAAGGGAAAGTATGCCTGTTCGCAGATGACACCAAGATCTGTAACACAGTCGATACACAGGAGGGGATAGATAAATTGAGAAATGACTTTTTTCACAGACACGAGACAAGACCGTGTTCAGAGAAAGAAAGAAAGAAAGAAAGAAAGAAAGAAAGAAAGAAAGAAAGAAAGAAAGAAAGAAAGATAGATACTTGTACTGGTCATCTTTCTTTCCAGACTTGACTATGGTGATGTTATATATTTCACTGCCACTAAAATCATACTCTCTCTACTTTACCCTCTGTGTCACTCCACATCAGTTTGTTCATATATTTTCCCTGACATGTTCCCCCATGCCCGCACTTCCCTCCATGCCTCACTATACCCTGCAAGGTTTATGGTTACTCACCAATTTTGCCCTTCCCCACCTGCCAAAACCAAGTTCCCCACATTTCCCTCTTCCCAGTGTCTGTTTATTTGTCAGAGAATCCCACCTCCCATTCCCACTTGCTCTTCAAATAAATACCCCATCCCCAATACCCCCAACGCCCCGGTCTGAGGTGTTCACATCAGTGAAAGCTCTAATCCTGTAAAGAAGAAAACCATCCTATGGCATAGCAAGCGTCTTTGCCATTCAGTGTCTGAATCTGAATGAATGGTCAGTCCTAGTAGTAATAACCCGATTGACTGATGACCATTCAGTACCACAATATCTTATTTAAGCTTTGTGAATATTTTAAATGGTTACTTTACCATGTCACTGCAGCACCTGTTTTTATTGTTACCCTATTAATCTGATTACCTGCTATATTGGATGAAACTGTAAATGAGGACAGTGTTCAACTTGCTTTCCAGTAAAGTGAAATTGAAATTGAAAACATCATCTGGTTGTGACAAACTGAAAGTCTTGCAGAACCCTGCCAGCCCAAGAGACGACATCTTCAGACAACACATGGACATAGATTTATGTAACCCTGCCACCACCACATCAAGTGCATGGGTCAGGACATTTATTTATTTATTTATCTATTAAACATTTAGTGACCTGGAAAAGCACACTTTGCAGCAAATCCTTTCCAGGTGCAATCATGGGGAGGTTTTCAAGGGGGGAAAAACAAGGAATATACAGTGCAGTTAACATTAAACTGTCATATCAGTGAGTTTGTTTAGCATTGTGTTTTTTTTTTATAGTTGGCAATGAAGAGGCAATTCGTACTTCATCAGTGTCCAACACTTAACCAGCTCAAGAATGACTTTTATGATTTTTTTTGTAACTCATGTGAAATGTATCTGCAGTGCTGTCACAGATGAATGTGAAGCTGAGTTACAACTCTGAGAAAACCATTTTTGTAGAACTTTTTGCCAGTTCCAGCAACACTTGTGCAACTCATTGAGAAATGCAAAAGCTACTAATTGGTGACTGAGATAGTTTAATGTGAAATGCACTATAAAGACAAGTGCAACTACAAATATAAAATACAAGCAACACTAAACAAAAATACACACTAAACAGAAATATACACTTCTCCCTCGCTTAGTCTGCCTCCACTGTCATTTCTCTCCTCCCCTTGTCTTCCTAGAATATCCTGTCTCTGCCTGCTGTACATAATGGCAAGGCACCTCCTACCTCTCCATATGTTTATCTTTCTCTCCCTCTTACCCCTGTTCTACTTGCCTGGAGCATCTCTCCCTGCTCGCCCTTTGGACTACTGATTTGACCACTTCTACTCAAATAAGGGCACTCGTTCTTCTGGACTGGTCACCCCACTCTCAAACTCAACCACATATGGCTGCCAGCACTATTGGAACAATGGCAGGGTGCCATATGTCCTATTGTTTCTACTCACATCACTGGTACATTTGACCTCTCTCTGGGACCATAGGCTACCTCTCTGCACTCGCTCCTGCATGAAACGAGCAAACAAATCTACCCTCAAACAACTGCACTGGTTCACTCTGAAGCTCCTGCTCCTCCTGCTGTTGATATCTGGGAATATGCACCCCAACCCTGGCCCAAAAACCTCTCGCCCAGACCATAAACTTAGTCAATCTGTGACGCTCACCCTCGCAACTCTCAATGTCTATAGCCTCCTACCTAAACTCACCGCCTTGCAAATATTCTCTATCCAGCACAACCCCAATGTTATTACAGTCATCGAAACCTGGCTTTCTCCCAAAATCCCTGATATGGCAATTGCTCTGCCTGGCTACAACGTATTCAGACTTGATAGGAGCTCTAAAAGAGGGGGTGGCTGCCCTGTATATCTTAAAGAGTCACTCCTTGGCCACGTTATAAGTTCCCCTTTCTCAGATACATCCTCACAGATTCTTCCCATCAGAATCCTGCTTGGTGCCCACAACAAAGCTCTGACTGTTGCTGCTGTATACATACCTCCAAAAGAGCTGCCTAAAGGCCTCAGTTCAGTCTTAGATCTCATCCATTCACTACCTCCTGACTCAGAGGCAATCCTAATGGGTGACTTCAACATCAATTGGCTGGCACCAGATATAGGGGGTCCCAAAGATGCCATCGCAGCAATGAATCTTGCTCAGTTGGTCAACTCCCCTACCAGGCACAATTACAAAACTGGCACAAGTACCCTTCTAGACTGGGTCCTGACAACCCACCCATCCCGGATCTCTAACGTCTCTGTCCTCTGACCATTCCCCAGTCATCTGTGAATGGTCGAATAAATTCAGCATGCGCCCCCTCAAATTAATCTGCAGCAGAGTTCTTCCCCGGGGCAGGCTGAAACACCTTAAATCTCATCTCAGACAGCATGATTGGTCTCCTATCTGCCGCGCAACTGATGTCAACTTGGCCCTGGACTTTTTCATCAACTCCTTCAACGCTGCCTGTGACTCCTATGCCCCTGTTAAAAAGCACAAAGTAAAAGGCCTCTGCAATCCATGGCTCTCTGTGGATGTCCTAGCACAAATAAAAGCCTGGGACCATCTCAGGCATTGGGTTCAGGCAACAGTTAACCAAGGGGACATACTCAGCTACAAACGAGCTCGTAACAAATGTACAAAATCCATTCGCATGATGAAAAGTATGTATTACAATGAAGTACTCACTAACACATGGGGTAAGGGGAAATCCTTCTGGAGCAATCTCAAAGAAGTTACAGGAAAGTCATCTCAAACCTCTCCTACCATGTTGGTCGTAGATGGGGACATAACCCTCGACCCAGTCTCTATTGCCAATACATTCAATACCGCATTCTCTGACTGCAGTAGTGTTCTCCCAACAGACTTCTTCGATGATGATACTCTGCCATCATTCTCCACCACCTCCACACCCCCCTACTAACTACCCCCCATTCTACTTCAAAACAGTCAGCATGCCTGAAGCCCACAATTATATCGGTAAAGCAATTGCCAAATCCAGGACAAGTGGGGATTCGCTTGACCTTAAGCTACTGTCCCTTACTCTCAATGAAGTCCTATCACCTCTAACTATGATCTTCAACCTCTCCCTTTCCCTTGGTCAGTTTCCCGACCAATGGAAATCTGCCATTATCACACCTGTCCGCAAGAGTGGGGATAGAACTCTACACGCAAACTATCGACCTATTTCCATACTACCCCCTCTCTCCATGGCTCTCGAATGTATTGTAACTGACCAACTCTCAGAATACCTGGACAAATACAACATCTTGTGCACCCAACAGCATGGCTTCAGAAAGGTCACAGCACTACATCTGCCCTCCTTGAATTCACTGGTGCCATCCACAACTCTCTGGATAATAGTCTCCTCACTGGGGCAGTCTTCATAGACCTGTCCAAGGCTTTTGACACCGTCCACCATCGCCTATTAATCACACAGCTGAAAATTGCTGGACTCTCCCACGAATCCTCTTCTTGATTCAAGAGCTACCTGGAAAACTGCTCTCTTTGTGTGAAGATCGCTGATGTCCACTCCACGGATAGACCCGTTCACTAAGGAGTCCCCCAAGGTTCCATTCTCTGGCCACTCTTTTTTAGCGTCTTCCTGAATAGTCTCCCGAAATCTTCTCCTCAACATATCCTCCTGTATGCTGATGAAGCCGTCATCTACACCACCCACAAGGAACCCCTCCCCCTTCAAAACAATCTACAGCTTGGTTTCTCTGCAATTGAAAACTGGTTTTGCAAGCATAAATTAGTCGTCAACTATAAAAAAAAAAGTCTATGCTCTTCTGCGGCTCTCACAACAAGCACAGGTCTCAACTCCTCCTAATCACTAATTGCCTGGGTGCAGCCCTTGAACAGGTTCAATCATTTAAATACCTTGGAGTCACCATTGACAGTAATCTATCATATGCCACCCACATTGACAATGTCTCAAAAGCTGAAAATGCAAGCATTAGCCTTCTAAGGCAATGTCTTACTGCAGACGCCCTAAGTATCGCAGTCCAGAGGTCGGTAGTCTCACTAATCGACTATGACTTGATCATCTATGGTTCGGCTTCTGCCACTGCCCTTAGACACATATCCTTGACCTTAAACAAAGCCTGTAGGTTGATCACTGGATCCCACCAACTCACCCACACCTGTGACCTATACGCCCAAACTGGATGGCTCCAATTCTCAAGCTGTATCAAGTACCAGACCTGCTTAATGGCCAAAAAAATAATACTGGGCCTAGCCACCACAGGTGTCCAAGTCCTCCTCCTCCGTATGGCACAGAATCAGCACAAAACCAGGGGCTCTGATTCTCATCTCCCATACATCCCACTTTGCTGTACCACCCAGGGGCAAAGATCCTTCACTCACAGAGCTCCCAATTGGTTAAATGCTCTCAGCTATGACCTCTCCTCACTACCTAAGCTAGGCCCTTTCAAATCTAACCTCTGTCTCCTCCTCTCTGCCTCCAGCTCCTGTGATTGTCAGCCTTCATCGGCTCCCCTTAATCCAGCACTTATTCCCCCCACTTAACTCCTCAATCACCCACTTCCCTCCTTATCTCCCCCCTTATCCTGTCTAGCACTTCTTTGTTACCTGACTAATGCCACCGGCTACAAATGATTGTGTTGTTCTGTTCTAGCTCTTAATTCTGTATTCCTTCCTCCTCCTATGGCTCCAAATACCACGGTATATGTATGTATGTAACAATATGCCTGGAAATGACTGTAACCAGCTTTGTTCTCCCCCTATTTCAACTCACATTGTTCCTTCAAATTGTACTGTTTGCATATCATCATGTCTTCTATTGTCATTTAAAGCGACGTGGAACCTTTGTTAAAGAGCCTTGGCTCAAAGGTATTTGTAATCCTAGATCTAAATAAATAAAACAAAAAAATAAATAAAATAAACACACTACACAGACAAGAGTGAAAGTTAATGTGGTTGCAAATAAAGAGTACAGAGCAATACCGTGTGCCTACTGTGCTGAAAAAGCAAAAACACATATACCACACCAGTGGGAAAACAAATTGTATAAATAAATCATGTTATTTTGAGATAAATATTTATTGTCACTCATAACACAATTTCTTTCATGCAGAACACAATTTATTTTACTTAGAAAATGTCATTTCCACTTCAATCAATCAAATACTTTGTTTGGCTGTTAATGAGTCATTACAATAGCCTTTCACAAAATCAGTTTAAAATGCAATACATACTTTGCATACATTTTGAAAGAGAAAATATAACACACATATTTAAATTTCCACATGAAGAAGTAAAATATGTGTTCCTAATGGTGCAACAGGGAATGTAATGTGTGGAATCTTTTTGTTCTTTCTTCAGTTCACATAGTTTACATGATTTACTATTTCAACCGTACAAAAGTTTACAAGCGAATATAAAGTGCTTTTACTAGTAGATGTCAGGTCAAATATGGAGGAAGAAATTATTTCCTTCACAACAATCTGTATAATCAATCTGGCCCACATAGTCAAAGGAGATGTGCTGCCCAAAATGGAGATGAGTGGCGCATCTCAGAAAATACATGAAAGTGCGATATTTGAAAGGGAGAGAGTCTTCATGCATTTCTGAATGCATGATCGCGCAGAAATAATATATGCAAAAAATGGGAGCGGGTACATGAATATGCCATGCATTTGTAAATTCAGTCAAACTGTGTGGCACATCTGCTGCACATCCCAGAAGCGTTCCACACAAAGTTAGGCAGACAAAAGGATGGCCTAAATCAGCCAGCCACTCATAGGAAGGCCATGGAGCTGCAGATAGGCCATCCTGAGACAGCCCTTAGAGGTGTATCAGGACATGCTTCAGGCACCCATACACAGCAGTCATGCCAGGATGGACATAGCCAAAGCCATAGATACCGGCACACCACAGGCACTGCCCAGAGAGCCATCTCCCACACTGCACCTGCAGTGCAGACACCCAGCTGCCACATGCCAGTGCTGTCAAATGCCCCCCTAGCACACCAGTGGAGCAGATAGCCACACTGCAGCACATGCACCAGGGGCCATGGCCTACACCCATGTGGCCTGCTGGGTGCCACCTGGAGGTGGCATGCACCCAAGGTGACATCGGGGGCAATGGTGCCCAGGTAGCCTGGGGCACAAGTGGCAGCCTGGCACAAGCCAGGGACTGACCTGTGGCACACACCCATGGTGGTACACCATAGGTACACAAAGGTGGGACCCACTCACTTGGGTATCTGGTCACCCCTGCACAGTCCCATTCCTTGCAGTTATCACCATTTTCCTCTCATCCGGGGGGGGGGGCACTGCAGGTGAGTGTATGCAACATATGGACCTGGTGTATCACATGCATGTGGTATACTGATCCAACTGTGTGACACTGTGCCCTCCCCTGTCGCTTGTCCAGGTGAGCTCCTGTGGGCACTGTCCAGGTGGGCCCCCTGTACCCCAGTCGAACACTGTACATGGCTATGGGTACTAGTACTGTACCCAGACTAATGCAGTCTACCCACACAAACACAAACATTCCATCACACCTGCGGCTGCTAGGCTGCAGTATCTCCTGTTCACCTTTGTGGGGCAGTGGGGCAGCCCTGCAAAGCTGGTACTGCACATGCCTGGGGTATGTAAATGGTCTGAATACATTTCAGTAATGAGCTGTACATGTGCGGAATGGACTTGGAATGTGCAGTGAGGCCATTTGCATATCCCGGCTGAACATTGCAATTTTGCACAGTGCGCATGTGTCCGCCTATCTAGCATTTCGCTATGCTTCACATAGAAGCCAGGCCACCTGCCGCAATGCACATCTCCTACTGCATGATTGTGCATGTTCAGGATATTCAGCTAGATATGCACGATGATATCTCACTGCGCATCTTCTGAATATACCATTATTTTGTGCCGGCGCATCTCAGTTGCACGTACAGTAGCAGGCTCTTGTGCAATGCAGCCTGGGACTTTTGAATATGGGGCCCTATATGTAAATCTTTTTCTGAATTAATATATTCCAATGATGTCATCAAGCTGGATAAGACACAACCGAGATAAGATGGAGGTACTAGTGACTGATCCTGGTCAAAGGTGGGGTGCAAAGGCTACCAAGGAGAGGATGGAGGCATGTGCTTTATCCCACAAGGCTAGCATCCTCTGCAAAGGAAAATAATCTGCATGCCATTCTGGATGAGAGGCTGACACATCAAGTGTCAGCAGTAGTTCACAGTGGCTTTTAGCATCTCCGGACCATCACCCTGAATAAAACTTTGATCCCATCCAGAAAACCTGCCATCTCTGACAACTGCACTTGCCATTTCCAGACTAGGCTACTGTAATGCTCTTCACCTTGGGTTGGAGGAGGTGTCCTTTTTGTTTGCTTGCAGGTATGCAGAATGCAGCAGCCAGGTTGCTGAGAGATCTTCTGAGGTCTTCTCACATGACCCAGTCCTCCGTGATCTGCACTGGATGCCAGTGGATTGGCTTATCACCTTCAAGGTTACTTTGCTGATCTATAAAGCCCTATACAGACTGGGCCATTGTTACCTGAGAGACTTCATGACTCCATACCACACCTCTTGCACCTTACGCTCCCCTGGGTTGGGACTCCAGGTTGTTCCCAGGGCGAAGCTTAAGTCATCTTGTGATCACACCTTTGAGGTAGCAGACCCAGCCCTGGGGAACACCTTGCCAAGGTCCTTGAGGGAGGCCTCCTTGGTGAAGACCTTTAAGAGGGATCTGAGGACCTACCTTTTTTGGGAAGCCTTCAGTTCAAATTATCTGTCTCCATATGCTGGTCTCCACAAGCTGGCTGCGGCTTTTTACTTGTTACAGCTGCATAGCTGGAGTTATGCTTATGTGTAGTGAACAGGAGGAGGAGGAGGAGAGGAAAAAGGGGCTCTGACAGCATGACAAGATACCTAATACTTCACAATGTTTGCTCCGTGCTCTGCCCAGTGAATGGAGTTTACTCACATCAGCAAGAATCAATACATCTGTTCCCTGCCTCCTCTGCAGCTGTCTAATCAGACACTCTTCCTCCCTCTCTCTCTCTCTCTCTCCCTCTCTCTCTCTCTCTCTCTCATTATCTCTGTTCCTGCCTCATACCCACCCCCTGTGCAACTCTCCAGTTGGGTGCTTCTTCTGTCTGTCACTCTCAGTCTGTTCCCCGCCCCCACACTTCTTTTCTTCTCCCACCCACAGCTACAATACTGCAGCTTATCCACAACAGATAGCTACCAGGCCCAAGCAAAACTTTCTCCTAAGACAGTTTTTTAAGATCAGTTCCATCATCTTCCCTGGACCAGGCTCTCAAATTATCCAAAAGAGCAAGAAGCAAGGAAAGAACCAACCTTGATTTCTTCATGGCCAGCTCTGTGTTTTGTCTGGGCCCTACTCCAGTTGAGTTCCCCTTCCATTTCTAGCTCATTCTCACTGGGTGGGCTCCAAAGCTTCCCTAATGTAGGTCCCAATACAGCTCATCACACTGCTCCCATGCACCACTCAATCGAGTTTTGAAGCAAGCTTCCCAGAACAGAGGAAACCAGGATGTTGACCAGGCTTAAAACTGAGCCCCTGAACTGGGCCATAAACCATGTAATGGGCAGATGGTGGGCAGAAGTAAGTTTCAGGTAGGCCCATGGCATGTAATAGTGCATGTCCAAGCTGGTGTAGATGCTGCAGCACTCAGTGGAGTGACCCCAGGAGTGACCATGACACAGGCTCTGGGGATTGGCTAATGGAGTAAAATCCCCTGAGGAGACCAGGCTCGTGTCCAGGAGAGGAGAGGTGGTACTCCAGGTGAAAGGAGCTAGCATTGCAAATAGCTGGAGGGAGGGAGTCTTGGAGACTTGCCTAGAAGGAGGAATTAAAACTGGGTCTGAGCCAGGGATGTCAGTTATAGCAAGCAACCAGCAAGCCCTTCAGGGCAGCCCCTGAATTACAGCCCTGGAATCCGGGAAGGAATGTCAGAATCCAGTCAGCAACCCAGTCCTTCTGCCATCTTGCAACCTGGTTAGTAAATAATATCAGGAAAGAATGCAAAGTACTGAGAAGGACTAAGTAGTTGATATACAAAATTATTGATTCACCTTATGCACAGGAGTTCGACATATTGATCCCAGTTACTGACACTTCAATAATTTCTTAAAATGATCACAGTAAATATAATCTCTTAATAGGGATGAATTCATCAACTATTTTGTAAGAAGAGGGGTTCACTGACAGTATTGGGGAGTGCGTGTGCAGGTGTGTGTGTGTGTGTGTGTAAGAAGCCGAGGCATAGCATTATTTATTGCTGCATGACTTTTAGGTTTAACAAGAATCTAAACTCAAGTAGAATATCATGCTGCGTAAAGGGTGCCCTTGACCCTGGTGTGGGATAAGGGTGTATAAGCTCTCCAGGAAAAGTAGTGAACATATTCAGAACAATTTAAAAGGGCCTTAAATAAATACACATGAATATCTATCAGAAGAGCATTCTAGAGCCTTGGAGTGGCCATGGAGCATTGTAACAGAATACTGTATCATGTCCATCTGTTCAAAACCTATAATCTGACTCCTCACTTTATTCTAAAAGGGGGTATTGTGCCATAGTTGCCTCCTTGCATTTGAATTTAAGGGTCATGAAAGTCTGGGGCAAAAACAAGGAAAGACTATTTCTGTAAAGCGCAGATAAGCATTGGCACCACTTTCCACAGAGGGTGCCACCACAGGGAGTGGGATCTGAAATTAGTAACTTTGCTATGAACTGAAAATGTGCTATTTTGGTTTATTTCCATGGCAGTGACACAAGCCAGCATCTTTCAGGTGGCCTCAAGCAAATATCACAGGGAGCATGGTCCCACTGCTGGTGGGGGGGGGGGGAGTGCAGCTACAGAAACTGAAAGGAGGGTCTCATGTCCAGTCTATCTGGAGAATCTCCCACTGCCACTTCATAGCTGTGCCTCACACTGCCCATCACCATCACACAACTTTACCACATGCATCCTCTCTTGCATTGAACTGCATTCCACACAGCTGCCCCTCTCTGCCTTTTTCCCAGACCTGGTTGTCAGGTTATTTCCTATCCCTGGCTATTTGTTCCATGTTCCCTACCTGTCTGGACTCAGTCATGGCTAAGGGACCTTGTGATGTCCATATGTCATGTGACCAGCACATTACATGTGGGTGGAGCAAAGGCTTGGAACCAGCTGTGACCAAACTAGCACTGAAGTCAATGATGGTCTGCAGCAGCTGCTGCCATGATTCTTTAGTACTGTAATCAGCATTGGGACATAAAGAAAGGAAATGGGGGCCATTCTCTAGACAGCTGTGTGACTGAGGCAGAAAAACAGAAGTCGGATCATGCAGGGATGGTACCAGGGATCAAGAGGTACTGTTATCAGTTTGGGGATCTGGGAACACACAGAGAGATCAAGGTGAGGTCTCATGATCCTGCAGGACTCAGGCACCAAGACATTTCCTTGAGGAGATGGGAATGGGGAAAGTTAATAAGAAAGTTTTTGTTTTCAGCAGCAAAAAATACAGATGAGGGACCAGAGAACAGGATGCTTTTTTAGGAGATTGGAGGGTCTAGACATCAGGGATTTTTTTGATGGTGGTGGTGGGGGGGGGGGGTATGTGACAGAATTCAGGATATGTCCAAAGAATTTTCTCTGCAGCTGCTTAATTAGCATGCTGGACTCAAGCAGCCAAAATCCACTAACTTTATTTTCTGTGCATTTTTATGGCTGCATAGACAGAGCCATGCTGAAGTGTAATAAATGGAGGAAGAGAGGAAACAAGGGCTCTGGGTTTTTGAAAAGATACCTAATGGTAGTCTGCTTATAGCACTCTGTTTATGCTGCTTTCAGCCAGGGGTGGAGGGGGAAGGCTGTTGCAGGTAGGCTAGCTTGTCCAGTCACTGGAACCCTATATAGTTAGCATGCCTGCCGAGCCTCCCCCACCCCCATAAACAGCAGAAACAGGAGGACCCACTGGAGTCTATATATAGACAATCCCCTCCCACACAAAAGCTCTACAAAGAGGAGGACCCACTGGAGCCCTATATAGTTAGCCTGCATGCTGCAGCCTCTCCTACTAGACAAAAACAGTTCACACAGGAGAACCCACTGGAGTCCAGTGGGTCCTCTTGTTTGTTCCATTTTCAGCTGGGAGGTGGGGAGCTCTGCTGTGGCAGCAGGGTTGCTATATAGGGCTCCAATGGGTCTCCTGTTTGTGCTGTTTTTGGCTGGGGGTAGGCGGCAGCAGGCTGGCTGGCTATACAGAACCTAATATTTGGTTCCCCTTTTCTTTCTGCCTGTTGCTATTGCTATACCTGATATGAGAAAAAAAAGTTGGACTAGGCCTACAAACTTGTTTCTTTGTGTTCACTGGCCTACAGAATCCATGCTTGAAGGCTGCTGACCCCTTACTTTGATTTCCATACTTATGCCTGCTGTTCTTAGTATAGGCAGCAGTGCAGATAAACATCCCAGCTCTTACTTTTCCCAGAGAAAGGTTCACACTGCTGTCCCTAAGGGGCTAAAAGCCTGCAGGAATGTTTCAGCCCAGTGAACATAGACAAATAAGCTTGTGTGCCCAGTCCAGATATTGTTTTGCTTTTTTCTTGTATCAGGCTAATTTTATGGCAGCCATGTTGACTCTGACCAGAGAATGTTGGTTTGCTGGTATTTATTGATGACGTTTTTATTTGTGGTTTAAAATTACCTTACAGTGTGCAGTTTTATCTATGATTTTATTTGTGTAAAGCACTCTGAGACCCTGGGAAGGGGTGCTCAACACAGAATGTTACCTCCCCTACTACTACATATGGTACCCTTATAGCTCCTTACTAATCTGCGCATATACAGTATGGTACGCCTACATCTCAGCGTAAATCTGCACACATATGGTACGCTTATAGCTCAGTACTAATCTACATGCATATAATATGCTTCTAGTTCAACACTAATTTTTACACATATGATATGCTTATAGCCCATTACTGTTCTACATGAATACTGTATGCCTATAACTCAGTACTAATCTGCACACATGTGGTATGCCTACACTTCAGTACTAATCTGCATACATATGGAAAGCCTATAGATCCATATTAATCCACTTATTCTCTCTACCCCCTCCAGATTATCTGCCCTATTGCAGGTCTTGGTGTCATCTGCAAAGAGGTTTACCTTCTCTTCTGCAATGTCACTTATGAAAATATTGAAGAGGACTGGTCCCAGCCCTGAGCCTTGAGGTATCCCACTAGTCACTCTCCACTCATTAGAGTGACTGCCATTTACCACAAACCTCAGTTGCTTACCCATTAGCCAATTTCATAACCAGTTTACCACCTTGGGTCCCACTCTCAAACTGCCCCATTTTCATATAAGCCTCCTATGTGGTACAGTATTGAAGGCCTTGCTGAAGTCTAAGTAGGCCACATCCACAGTCCCACCCTGATCTATTTCCCTGGTCACCAGTTCAAAGAAATCAATCAGGTTTGTGTGACATGACCTCCCCCCATGAATCAGTGCTCCAGGACTCTTGGCCTTCTGCAGTTAGTCTCTACTGCCTTTCTTATGGGTAAACAACACTGTATGGAGATCGCTGGTCCCTGAGTGGCATCCTACTTGACGTCTGCAGTACTGTCCCTGTCTGTGCACACCAGGTGCAGTATTACCCCATCTTGAGTGGACTATCTGACTAGTTGCCTGAGAAACTTCACCTGCAGGGAGTCTAGGATGGTCTTATCAAATTCTTCCCCTTGTGTTGCAGGTTTGTATATCACCCCAGTGTGAACAGTGTCTCCAGCTCTTGTCTTCAGGGTGACCCACTGCCCCCTCACCCCAGCCTTTGCCCCATGCTTACTTGTATTTCCATCGATCTGACACCCTCCCTTACATGCAGCACAACCTCTCCACCCTTCCTCCTTTCCCTATCCTTCCTGAACTGAGTGTAGCCTGGTATGACCATGCCTCAGTTGTGGCTCCTTCTGTACCACAGTTCAGCAATGGCCACAAGATCCAGGTCTGCCTCCACCATGAGCACCTTTTATTTCCAAGATTCCTTGCGTTGGCACACAAAGTTCTAAACACCTTGCTTCCACTCTGTCTGCAACTCCCCTTATCCCCCTTCCTGCCTTTGTTGCCACTTGAAACTTCTGTCTCCACTCCTCTTCCCTCGCTACCCTCTTCATACCTTGTCTTCTCAACACCTCCTTCTACACCTCTTCTGTTCTTGTTCCCCTTGCCTCCTTCTACTACTGTATGCTTCTACTTCCTTTAACTTGTGCCATTGGGGAGTTTCCTTCCCTTGGGACCTCTCATCCTGTTGCTACAATCTGTAAGTGAGGGCAGTTTATGCCTCCCTGAGTTCTTAAAAGTTCATCTAAGTAACATCTAAACAACTCAGAGGTAATATGAGGAAGTAGTTTTTCATGGAGAAGGTTGTGGAAACATGGAACAGCCTTCCTGAGGAGGTTGTGGAGTCAAAAATGGTGGGGGAATTCAAGAATGCATGGGACAGACATAAGGCAATTCTAGTGGGGGGTAGGAGGAAGTAGGCTGTTAGTTAACTAGGATCTGCAGCTTATCCATTAGGTAGGGAAATGGGCTGACTAGGTGGGCCAAGCAGACCTTATCTGCTGTCAAAACCTATGTTTCTATGTTAACCCTCCACTGAGGACTATGGTCCCCTTCCCAGACATTTTCAGGCCATCACCTCTTTATAGACCCATATCCTTCCAGGTTGGCCCCCAGTCCCCAGTGAGGCTGAACCCCTCCTCCCTGCATCTTTCAACCAAGTGTTAAAGCTCCTGGTGTGAAGAAACGTAGTCTCCCCTCCCTTCATCCATAGAAAGTTAGCACCTCAGCAAATACCACTGTTTGTACTACTTGCCATAGGGTTGGTGTTCCATTTCCTGTGATGACACCAGACATGAAGTTGCATGCTGCTGAGCAAGGAGCACAGGTAGCAGGATATGCTGAAGGCTTTTTCTGCCTTTCGAAAAGGTATGCCACCTTTGCGTTAATTTAGCAGAGCTTACCAGTAAATCTTGAGAAGAGTGCCTGGTTGGTAAGCTGGTACAGGTTGTCTTTCTCTGTGTCCCTTTAGGAGGAGAGCTGTTGGTGGAGGCAGGACAAGAGGACACTGAGGGGCCCTTTGGAAAGGCCTGAGCCTGTACTGTCAAACCTCATGATATAGTGGAGGAAGAGTTATCGATAGAAGCATTTGGAGGAGAAAGTTTTTTTTTTGAAAAGGAGCATAGGAGACAGAAACTGACAATTTATACTGAAAGAGCACCTGAAGAATGCCATTGCTGACAGAACATTAGCGGCTACAGTCAATAGTTGGGAGCACCTGTGTGGCCTATACGGCCTGCAGCTTTGTCTGCTTGACCTGGTATCTGGACATTGAGGGCTGCAAGCTGTCCAGAAGCTTTTGCTAGAATGGTGAGGCCAGTTTATTGAGTGCTTGGTCAAGCTACGAGTGACGCCAAGCCACATCAACTTTCATCAAGTTTGGCCTCTTGAAAACTGAACTGATACAGCATTTCTGCATTGTCAGCTGAGTATTCTGAACACTTCAGATGCCAAGAACAGTACAAGTAGGTTGAGTATCTTTGCGGATGACTCAAAACTGAGAGCACTGGCTGATGGGCAGGAGGGGAGAGAGGCCCTGCAGGGGGATCTGGATACCCTGGGGGGTGGACAAGTAAGTGGAGGTTGAAGTTCAATGCAGGGAAATGTAGGGTGCTGCATCTGGGGGTCAGAAACCCAGGACATGCATACACCATTGGAGGGACCACACTGCAAGTCACATTGGGCGAGAGGGACTTAGGGGTAGTGATGGACAGCAAAATGAATAACACAGAGAATTATTGAAGAGCTGCAGCAAAAGCAAACAGCATACTGGGCTGCATAACCAGGGGGATTACCTCCAGGAGGAGGGAGGTGATCCTCCCTCTGTATAATGCCCTGATTAGGCCGCATCTTGAGTACTGTGTGCAGTTCTGGAGACCCCATCTTAAGAGGGACATAGCGCTGTTGGAGAGGGTCCAGAGGAGGGTGAACAGGATGATTCAGGGCATGGAGGGTAGGAGCTATGAGGAGAGACTGGAAGAACTCAATCTGTACACATTGGAGGAGAGGCGGGACAGAGGGGACATGATAGAGGCTTTCAAGTATATAAAGGGGATGAATAAAGGCTGAGCCAGGAAAGTGTTCAGGCTTAAGAAGGGAGGAACTACCAGGGGGAACAAGTGGAAGCTGGAAGGGGGGGTGAGTACAGGAGGGAGCGCAGGAGACACTTCTTCACAGAGAGGGTGGTGTAACCATGGAACACACTGCCCAGGAGTCTGGTGGCAGAGACCACAGTGGAAAGATTTAAGAATGGTTGGTACAGGTACAGGGGGAAACTGAGGCCAGGGAGGTCCTCCTCTGGGGCTGGGGGGATGGAGGAGTGAGCTCCCAGTAGGGGGCTAGCTTCTGAGCAGACACGATAGACCATGGGGCCTATTCTGCAGGCTTTTACTATGATACTATGAAGGCTATGGTAAAACTATCAAGCTCTTAAAATAAGACAAGCGTTAATTGTTTTTAAAAATATACCACTGGGCATTTTATTTATTTGAACCCTTGAACGTACTGAAATATGTTTTGAATGCTTAGATCATTTGAATGCCATTCCCATTATCATTGGTTCATTGCTCTTGCTTACCCCATCTGCATGATTGGCATTCTGCTATGTTATATTATTCCATTATCTATATAGCTTATCTGCTTTTTCTAGGAAACCGGAGGTCAGAAATATATTTTTGCTTCTTAATTACTGCTAAATTTATGATTCCTTTTACCTTTTACAGTACTAGCTAAATTATCATTAGATACCATAAACATCAATTGCAAACTATAGTATTAAGTGCCTTGTAATGCTTTTTAGTGTATCAAAAGCTGCATAGCATATGCATAGCTAACATTGCCATTAATATGACACTTTTACAAAACACAAGCACTAGCACTTAAGCCTTCTTAGCCATAAAGCACCTTAAAGTACTTTGGCATTTGCAGCAATTTAGAACTGTGGCCTCAAATCTAGAGAGTCACATGTTTTTCTGCGTATTTTTGATACTGACTACTCATGCTGAGCTTTTACTGTGCTTATAATGGGGTAGAATATTTAGGCTATAAAACCATTAGGCCTTATAAAATCACTAGGCCTATAGGCCTGTTATCTCAGGCCTTCTGAAGATTATTAAGGTCATTTATCGTGTATAAGGAAAATATCGTTTGTTATAATTGTTGTTTAGCTATTTTATTCACATACAGTCATTTTGTGTTCCAATATACCGTGTTGTTACAATTATTACAATTACACAGTTGTTGAACTGAATCCCTGTAAACTTACATCAAGTTAAAATGAACCCAGAGACAAAATGTCAACGTTAAACATAGGTACAAGCATTAACACTTGTACTTCCTAGGCATACTTTAAGCACTTCA
This sequence comes from Neoceratodus forsteri, assembly GCA_016271365.2. Lineage (NCBI taxonomy): Eukaryota > Metazoa > Chordata > Ceratodontiformes > Ceratodontidae > Neoceratodus > Neoceratodus forsteri. Next base: position 36,959,158 of record CM028129.1, read on the forward strand.
GTTCTTAGCACTTAGCACTTTAGTACAGATTTTGATTTGCTGCCATTAAATGATTAAATGAGCACTGTGCACTAAGCACTTTACTATATAGTGTGTAGTGTATAGTGTACAAAGCATGATTGTTATCTGTATTGTACGTGTACAATCCTATGACCTGTGTCTTGAAAATATAAAGCCCTATGCTAGTTCCTTGTGTAGGGAACAATATTTTAATCAGAAGGATTACTTAAGCAGATACAACTGTTATTATTTCATCCACTTTAGTCCTTTATATCATACTATTGTATCACAGTAACTACTGTAGAAGATGGTATCTACAAGGAGTGAAAAAGTTAGTTCACCATCTGTAACAAGAACACTATACACAACACCCAAGAAAAGGAAACTGAGTAAAAATTAAAATATGATAATTGAATCAGAACTTATAAAACCAATAGAAAAAGAGGAAACAAATCAAGCAAAAATCACAACTTTTTCAAAGAACATAGTCAGAGCCAGAATCTTCTCTCTATAGATTTATTGACACCTAATGCTATATTTAAAGAAATAATAGATATTATGTCTCCCTATGACCCATCTCTGGGAAGTATTACAAAACCTGAGTATAGTTGGGAAATGAATGGACCCTCTGTACTTAATCAGAGCACTCCTTCGCAGGGTACTACTGGAACCTTTTCCCCTGTTCTCTTGCCTTATAGTGAAGAAAATAGGAATATTCTGAAACAAGGAAAAATATATTATAACAAAAGGGATGATTCCAGTAAGGCATTTAAAACAAAAGATAATATGACTTATGTCATACAAGACATGAGCATTGCCACTGAGGGACTAAAAACCCATGTCCCTCACTTCCAGACAAACAATCTTAGTAGTAACTGTACATCTAAAGTGGGGGAGTGTAATGTTTCCTATGGAAATGATTCCCTAAACCAGCAACAAAAACCCAGAAGCAACTTTTAACAATTTAGTCATGAGGAAGCAGTTATTTTTGATGAAAGGAAAATTCTTTCCACATCTACACTCTCTTAACAAACCTTAGAATTAGTCAAGAACCCCTATCTTGAAAATATAGCAATTCTTGAGAACAAAACAATTCTGAAAGATTAAATATTGAATTCAAGAGCAGATATATTTTACAACTGAACTATAATAAAAAGATTAACACAAATCAAAACAGATGAGAAAGAATCATTGGATCAAACATCAGAACAAGCACATGAAGAAGCAAATCCAATTAAAAGTAACAAAGCCCTACAAGTGAACCTACCACCACCTTTTTCTAGAGAAATTTATTTTACTAAAACAACTTCTGGGAAAATTAATTGTAATAGCAAAAGAAAAGCACAAAAACCACAAAACCATTGACTAAAAAGATAAGAACTACAAAAATCAAGGAGAAACTTAAAAATAATACTAATAGTGATAATAAAACTACTGCGATTCTTAATCAAAATCAGAATAATGATTACTGCATGGAAAAGCAGAGTACAATGTTAATAGATAAGAAAAATAAGAAAGCAGGAGAGGAATGGATGGTAGGAGTGGATATGATAATTGAAGTTTTAAAAAATGACTAGGGAAGAAAATGAAATTCAACAGGAAAATACTATGCCATGCATCCAGGGGGAGGCAGAGGTTTTTAATTGTAATGTGAATATTCAAAATGAGAATGAGGTAGTTAGTGTTTCAAAACTGCAAAAGAACAGGAACTTTGTGAAAGAGAAAAATATGGACTATTTAACAGAGCTTCACAGTGTTAATCTGTTGTACCAGGAAACTCAGCAAACATTGAAAGATTGGATAACCAAATTATTGTATATAACGGATACACAGAAGAACATTTTTATAACAAGGCCACCAAATATGCATCTTCAAAATGTTGTCCTTATTTATTGTAATACTCTGATAATACCAGAAAAAAAAAATGGCAAAAAGAAAAATATATAAGTTTCAAAGGTATCCAAATGTTGCCCCTGCAACTAGTTCCTGTGGTTATGGATAATAAAACCCTAGCTACAAGTTAGAGCAATAGACAATCTGGAAATCTGAATGATTTGTATCAGAACTCCTTAATGGTACCTTCTGAATATATTAACTTAAAAGAAGCTGCCTAGGAAATCAAAACACTCACTATGTTTGGCTGGAAAGTCTTAAAGAGGGATCCGATAGGTAAAATTAAATTGGAAATAGCCACTTTTTTCACAAGAGGCTTAGATGTTCCTCTATCCAGGAAAAGTATAGAATGGATACAGATATATGACCAAATTAATGGTAGTACTCAAACAGATATTACCTTTCTAAACCCAAAACATGTAAAACTAATTTATGGACAGTCTGCTGTACTTGACAGAATTGGCTACAATATAGTAGTCCAATCATTGAGAACTAAATATGATAGGAACAAAATTCAGGAAATTGGAAAGGCAGCAAATGGATATGACCAATTGGAAGTAGAAGGGGAAGGGAATTGACTGACAATAAGAAAAACAAACCAGATTCAGCAAATATTAAACATGTATGTCCTATAATGGAATATTGAGGGCCTTGTACTGAAATTAGCTGATGCAGAATGTAGAACTTTCCTTGGAAAACATGATATTTTCTGTCTGCAAGAGACTTGGTGTGAAGAGGAACTTACCCCATCGATAGCTGGATATGAGGGATATTCTATACCAGAGGAAAAAATAAAAGAAAGTGGCAGATCATGAGCTGGAATTGCAACTTACATAAAAATTTCACTGAATTTCAAGGTAAAACAATTGCCTTGTAAAATGAAGTCTGTACTTCCCCTTTTATTGGAGTCAGAGAGTCTAGCAATATTATTGTTAAAAAAATAAATATATATCAATCAATCAATGAAGATCTTTATTTAACCAGGCGAACATCGTTGAGCAAGCTCATTTTCAAGATGGACCTGGAAAGGAGAGGTGAACAGTACATACAAAGGAATAGTCAGTTACATCATAATTGGGTAAACAACATATACAAAATGAATTCACACTTATATAGTATTTACATAGAGCAGTAATTATACACAGAATGTTTATAATACACACAAAATAGAGTATTAAAAAGAGCCATTAAGCTAAGACCATGAGTATGCAACTAAAATGTATAGCAACTGTAGTACAGTATGGACAGGTTAAATGTATGCAGCTATAATTACAGTGTGTATTTAAAGTATCCTTGAACACAATTATTGATTGAAGGTGCTGGTGGGGCATGGGAGGGGTTGGGAGGGGGATGCAAGAGGGTGAGTAAGGAGAAGTACATGGTCGAAGGCATGTAGTGATTCCATGGAGGAGGGTGGCAACAGTTAGGGAGTGGAAAGCAAAACACCATGATGGTGTCAAGGGGGGGTAAGCAAAGAGTGTAGGTAGGAGCCAGGGGGACATGGAAAAGATATACATATAAATACATATACAGTATATATATATATACACACAGCCAACTAGAGAAATGCTGGTCTCAGTTCATAATTGGAATAAAGTTATAGAAACTATGAAAGGACTAAATGACAAATATTCACCCCATCCATTGATAATTATAGGGGGACTTCAGTGCCAGAATGGTTCATGAAACCACACTTGCCCTGCATAGGGATATTTTACAAAATATGCCAGATTTAAATCCAAACCTTAAACAAATTAGGAAAGCTAAAGACACCAAAATAAACAAACAACATACAAGCTTACTACAAGTCATGGAGGATGTAAACTGCTGTTTACTAAATGGAAAAAAAAACAGCGGTGACTTACTGTACAAGAGGAATTTACATTTACAGGACTGCTAGGTTCCTCCACCTAAGACCAGGCCTGGATTAACATAGATGTAGCCAAAATAGTAGAATCCCTAACAGTCTTTGGGCGACCTGAATCTAGTCATTTGCCCCTTAAATTGATGATTAAATTCAATTTTGGATAAATAGTAAATATAGAAACCAATATATAGCCCAAAACAGTGAAATAATATAATGTAGGAACATAAGATGGGAAGTACATTCTATAAATATAATAAAGGAAATACTTTATGCAGGTTGTCTATACTACAAAGAGGCAATATAGCACAGTGGTCTAAGGCTCTGAGCTGCAAATCTGGTGACATCCAGCAGACCAGACCTGCATTTGAATCCCACAGCTTCCACTTGCATACTGTGTGACCCTGATCAAGTCACTTAACTTCCTTGTGCTCCCAGGTCACTCCTGTAAAAAAGCTTTCAGCTTAGTGTGCTATTCCTGGTTAAAACGACTAAGCAAACTGCAAACAGGAGATAATAACAAATACAGAAAACATGGAGACTATTAACAAGAATTGACTGAAAATAGTAATTTGTATCAGACCCTTTTTTTATCAATCAAGTATAAAGAGTCCAAGGCAGAATAATTGGTTTAATGAGATATGTAAAGAAGCAAAAAAAAATTAAATAAAAAGGTAAGACTGGTAAGGAAAAACCCAAATAAGAAAGGGATGGGGTAATAAAATTAAGAGAGGAAAACATACAGAGCACTGTTAGAGAGAGAAAAGAAGAAACATCAGTCAATGGTGTGGAGTAAGCTAAGACAAGTGGTACAGGAAAAAAAAAAAAGTTCTGGACCGTGGTTAGCCAAGACTACTAACAATATGGTAAGGAAATTGAGGCCTACATTACCCCTAATAGATGGGATACTTTTGATGGTATAACTAATATATACCATATATATTATTTGTACCATCATCAACAGTTGACCAAGTGATCTATCATATATGTTTTCAGGGGGCTGGACAGTGGGCACCTGACAGTGTGCACATGCTATTTACCAGATTATTGCACTGCTCACTGCTACTTTTCCACAAACACCCCACTACAGGAAGAAAACATTACTGAGTCCAAAAAAATATTTCCTGTTGGAAAACAGAGCTTATTTAGTAGGAATAAAAGGAAGGGAAGGACACCATTTTTTTAGATTATTTACTTTAAACTGTTTTGGCCCATGTTCTTACAATTTTTTTTGGGGGGTAAACAAGGTTATGAGAAAGAAAAATGGAACACAAACTTAAAATTATTCACCAAACAGTGCACATTGGGGGGAAGGCTATTAACAACAACAAAAATGGAAAATGACCTGTATCAGATGACCTAAAGATAGGCAAGAAATGAGAGAAGGCAGCAAAAAGGACTGAGGGGATACTGGGATGCATTGGAGAGGCATCACCTTACAATCAAATACAAAACCAGAAGTTCTTATCCCTCTATACAGATATTTGGTGAGACCTCATCTGGAGTACAGTATGCAGATATGGAGAGCATGTCTCTGCAAGGACATAGACAGGATGGAGGCTGTACAAAGGAGGGCATCTAAAATGTTGCAGGGTATGCACCAGAAGCCAGATGAAGAGACACTAAAGGACATTACTTATAAACCGCAAGGAAGTGGGGGGGGCATGATAGAAACTACCAAGTACAGAAAGGGAATCAACAACATACAAGAGGGTAACATCATCCAGAAAAAAAGATGTGCATGAAGAAGGGGACAACATTTGAAAATAGAGGGGGGATGAATCAGTGTCAACATTAGGAACTATTTTTTCACAGAGAGTGTGGTGGTACAAGGACAAACTAAAACTAATGATCAACATTATGCTTTGACAGCAGCAGTTGAAGCATCACCATAATTTGTAGCTGGTGCCCCTCAATTTGCTCCAACTGCTGCTCAGCATTGTCAAGATGGTGGTTAATAGCCTCCAACTCACTCCACATCAGGCCCACATCAGCCTGTGTGGCGAGTAGTTGGAGAGGGTTGCCACCATCACCTATTGCAGGTTGTGGTGCTGGAGAAGCTGCTTGATCCATGGCCCACCCCCAATTCACACCACCACATGCAGGTGGACACTGTGCTTCCATCTCTTGCCCAGCAGGGCCAGAAGGCGCATTCCTGCCCTGTTCCACAACCTTGGCCTGCCACTCTACATGGTGTTGGTTGTACAGGTGGGTGCACTGGCCGTCTGTGCCAAGGTGAATTCCTTTGGGCCATGGAGCACCACCATACCACACAGATTGCATTTCAATACACTGCTATCCACAGGCAGTGTACTGAAGAACTTCCACACTAATGAGATGTGGGGAGGAATGGGCACAGGCGGGGGGGCCCCAGGTGTTGTTGGAGCCAGTGGCTGCTGCTGCCAACTGCGTCCAGGGGTGCGGAAACCTGCTGCGACTGCTGTGGATCCTCCTCCCTTACTTCCTCCTTCTGAGCTGCTGGCACAGGGGCAATAACAGGTGGGGGCACTGGTAGGTGCCACTGGAGGTGGTGCTTCCATGGCACCAAGACCATCACCTCCTGTTTCAGGGAGCACTAGTCAAGATGGTGCTCTGGTTTAAACGCAGCCTGCCACCATGTGTGCATACACCTACGCCATCTCCTCCGCTATGTCAGAGAAAACCACCTCTCTCCCCCTCCATTCTTGTCTCTCTCTCTCTCTTTCTCTCACACACACACACATGCACACTCACACACACACATACACACACACACACACACACAGACACACACAAAAAATAAACAATTAACAAATACTACACTGAAATACTGCACAAAAACAAATCCAGACAACAAATAGGCTGTTAAAATACAAACAAATCAGTTAATTATCACAAAAATTAAAAGGTTTATAGTAGTTTTGGGATTTAGTCTCCTCTCTCTCTTCAACCAGCTCTTTCTCCTACAAGGCGAAAGTGAAACTCACTTTCTTGAATGATTCACTTCTTGCCTGATGCATGTGACCTGCAGGCTCTGAGACTGTGTCAGTCATGTGATCTGTGGGCTGTTCTCACTCCACCTTTAAAGCAAAGTAAGGTGTAGTGAGCAACGTGAATTCATCATTCTAAGGCGAAGTGGTGAAGTGGGGGTTTTCAATGGATGCTTCGCATAGCTGCAGGTCAGTGCAAAGTGGACTGCTTCACCCCCAACAATGCGGGCTGATTTAAACTTTGTTGCATCTCTACTGAAGATGGGTTATGCAAATGTAGACTAAGGGTCCTGGATGACCTGAAGCATATTCTACTAATATGCCCCCTATATGAAAAGCATTGGAAAGTTCTAGTTAGGGCCCTTACTATTAAACCCCTGGTCTCTCCCTGAAGAAAATTTTAATCTATTTATTTAATATGCATGATAAAACCATGTTGCACTGACTGAGTTGCTTTTTATTGTCATTGAAATTGTAGTATTATGTATTATATTTTAAACAGAGATGGAAATAATTGATGTTATATTCCTTTGCAATTTTATCTGATGTATGTTTTTATGTACGTAAGATGATTGAAAAGACCTTGTGTTAAGTGACAAAGGAAATTGTACTTTTACTTGTCTTGCCATAGGCCCCTTCCCAATTCCATAAACTCTCCCTGTACTACCACAGCCCCATCAATTGCTAGGTCATTTGTCTCCAGGTGGACAATGACATCCAACTCCTCGCCCTTTCTTGACACCCTAGCAATCCTTAGGATCCGCTGTCCATCCCTCTGCGCCAAGGCACCCGGTAGGCACCTAACCTTCCTTTCTCTACCCCTTCCTGTTCCCAGACCATTCCCCTGACAATTGATTCCTCCACCAGATGCTGCTTTCTTCTCTGCTGGTGTCCTTTATCTACCACCTTTGGGTCTCCCCTTTGTAGGGTACCCATATTCTTCCTTGCCACCAGTATAGGTGCCTCATTATGGTAGTCCCATCCTGCCAGAATGGCAAAGGAATTCTGTAGTGACACAGGCTGAGGAATCTGCACATGACCCACCAACCCAAACCTCCTGGAGCCCACCACGGTCCAATCAGCCAGCCTTTTTCAATCTACAGAACCTTTGGGAGATGGCAGCAGACTCAGGGGCTCCTGGGTGGGACAAGAGAGCTTCTGGATCCTAGCCAGCTTGGCAGGGATACCAGCAAACTTCTCCCTCAACCAAGAGGGGTATGTGTAGATGGGACAGCACCACAGTCTACAGAATGTCTCCTGAAAAACTGCAGCTCCACAGCCTCTGCGCTGCAATGTTAAAAATGTTAATGATATTTTTAAAATAGTTCATCCACCTCAAGAAAATAGTCCGAGCACATCCGAGCATTGATATGCTGTGTCAGTAACAAATATTGGGGCTATGCATGAATGAGAGCCAGGTGCACATGAGAGGTGCATCCCAACATGCAAAGCTCCACACCCACAGACAGGCATGCAGGACATGGCATGCCCTAATGCACGCCATCTCACAGTGCCCATCTGTGGCCCCATCCCAGTGCACTGCTACATGACAGCAGATCAGGGGACACAGGCAGGCATTCAATTGGATGCTGACCTGCTCCTGTTCTCTGTACAGAACTGGGATTCTGGTACAGCACTGGATGAGCATTTTTTTTAAAGACAGGCAAGTGCCCAAAGGATGCTCCAGTCCTCTCAATTAGCCCATAGGGATGGGCAGCGTGGTGGGGCTTTATATTGTCCCTCCTCTTTCTCCACAATGTTTCTGTACTATCTTTCCTACATTCTATAGATGGAATGTTTACTGTGGATGGAATACAAGAATGGAATTCTTTGCTCAGTTCTACTGGCAGAATGTTCACCTCCACAATCACACAACAGAAGGCCTCAGTTGGAACCAGTTGCTTCTGTTTTATCTGTAGCAGATTAAACAGCAGACATTTTTATGATAAGCAGGGGAGGATAGGAGGGGGATTTTTCATAGTCAGCAAAAAAACCTCCAGAAATTAAAAATTAAGCATCTCACACCATTACCCCACGGCGCTCCCTGGAAACCAAGGCTCACGTTCCAACAGGGGGAATGGGACCCCTCCCAAAGGCCTCACCCTGGGGTAGATCAGGAAGAAACACTGGGTTAGGTAAGTCCTGGGGGCCAGATGATGGCGCTGGGATTAGAGGTCAAGCCAATGTGTGCCAGTCAGGGGGAAAAAAATAAAAATTAATAGCTGTTCTACTTCATTGTATAATTTATTCATGTGTGTGAAAGATGGGGATTATGGGGCAAATAGCATTTAATTATAATTATTTTTGTAGTTTTATGTTGTATTATGCTTAGGGTCCAGTTGAAAGTTTTTAGTGAAAAAAGGTGGAAGCCATGTTTGTGATAAAAAAAACTGTGGCTGAAAAGGTTCATTGATTTTATGAGGGTAAAAGATTGACGGTGAGGGACTTTTTGAAATGTCAAGTTTGTACTTTAATAACATCACTGATTAGAAAGATCTCTAACCAATCAGATGTCAGAAAAATACCATGCAATTTTGTAATTGCTCATTACTAATCTGTCTGTATATAGTTCATTTATTGCACAATACTAGTCTGCATGCATATGATATGCTTATACAGTACAAGTCACACTAAACTGTTATGCCAATGAGTTGCTTTAGCATTTCTAACTGTGTTGAATAAGTGTTACTGGATTCAGTACAAAGCCTACAGTAGTGAGATCAATACTATTCTGCATGCATATGGTGTGCTTACAGCTCATTACTAATCTGCACGCATATGGTATGCTTATAGCTCACTACTAATCTGCACGCATATGGTATGCTTATGGCTCAATACTAATCTGCATGCATAAGGTATGCATACAGTGCAACACTAATCTGAATGTATGCTTATTGCTCAGTTTAAGTCTGCTTCTATGCGGTAGGTGTACAGCTCAGTGTAAATCTACACACATATGCTACACAATACAGACCAAAATAGATTACTGAATAAATACCTGGGTACCTGAGAGAACAAAACATGATAATAATAGCAAATGAAGAGTTCCCATGTGGTGGTCTAAAGATATAAAGCGTATAATAAGAAAGAAACATCGTGCCTATAAAAAATACAGTAAGACTAAACAGGCTTCTGATTGGGGCAAGTTTAAGATACTTGCCAAAAAAACTAAACAAATAATTAAAAAATCAAAACAAAAAATGGAAATAAATTTAGCCAAAGACATCAAAGACAATAAAAAACAGTTTTATAACTATATAGGTTCATTAAAACAAGCACGTACAGGAATTGGACCACTAAAGGTAAATGATGAATTAATAACTAACGAAAAAGAAATGACTATTAAATTTAATCATTATTTTACAAGCATATTTAATCCAATGGATTTTACTCATCAAGATACATTACAATCATCAAATATTAAATTATTCTTCCTTGAACAAGACACATTAGAGACCATTAACAAAACCAAATGCAATACATCTCCAGGCCCTGACAGTATTCACCCCAAGTTCTTAAAACAGGTATCAAAGGAACTTGCTGGACCATTTACCTATTTGTTCAATATGTCTGTAAATAATGGGAAAGTTCTTCAGTCTTGGAGAGAAGCAAATATAACCCCTATACATAAGGGAGGTAATAAACAGTTAATATCTAATTATAGACCTATCAGCCTTACATCACTTGTCAGTAAAATTATTGAATGGTTAATACATGTTAAAATTTCCAATTGTACTGACATTTCCCAGCATGACTTTACTACTGGTAGGTCATGTCAAACAAACCTTATTAGTTTTTTTGAACCTGTTAGTGACACCCTAGATAAGGGCCTTCCAGTGGACATCATATTCTTGGATTTTGAAAAAGCATTCAACACTGTTTCCCATAAAATTTTGATCAAACAACTTCATAATATAAATTTGGACATGTACTTAATTAAGTGGATATCAGCATGGTTGTACACCAGACATCAAAGGGTGGTTGTACGAGGGCATAAATCCAACTGGAGCCCTGTCACCAGTGGAGTACCACAGGGATCTGTTCTTGGGCCTTTACTTTTTAATATATTGATAGCAAGTATGCAAACAACAAAAGAAGTTTGAATAAATAAATATGCAGATGATTGCAAATTGGACTGTATTGTGAACACTACTGCATCTGCAAACACTCTCCAAGATAATTTAAATAAATTAACATCATGGGCAGTAAACAATAAAATGAAATTTAACCCAGAAAAGTGTAGGGTAATGCATATGGGAAACAATAATAAGAGACACCCATATTTTATTCAAAATGTGAAATTAACAATCTCAACAGAGGAAAGAGATTTAGGTATAACTATAACTGATAACTTAAAATTTAACACCCATACCAATAAAACTGTTAAAAAATGTCACAAGATTATAGGTTGTATATTGAGACATATCAAAAGCAGGGAATCATCTGTCATCTTGCCCCTATACACAAGCCTGGTTCGTCCACATTTGGACTATTGTGTTTCATTTTGTGCTCCAACTTCCATTGGCTATTTAAACATGACAGAAAGAGTTCAACGAAGAATAACTAAAAGGATTATTAATATGTCCAAACTTGATTATGGTTCTAGATTAAAATCTTTAGAGCTTTACTCTTTGAAGTACAGAATACTAAGAGGCGACTTAATCTATACTTACAATGCATACAATAACGATTACTTGTTAAACACAGTAGGATTGGAAAAGTTTTCAATAAGTAATCCCACTAGATCTCACAATTCAAAACTAAGATCATCCTTATGTAAAACCAATAAACGATCTAGATTTTTTACACAGAAAATTCCTCCAATCTGGAATACATTGCCTAGTGATATTATAAACAGCAAAAACATAGAACAATTTAAGAAAAAAATTGATAAATATATGGGTGACAAGAAATGTTCCTTCCACTGCTAATTTAGCTGGTGGCAAGTTCATAAATGGGCATGTTCCTTCTGAACTTGTATCAATCTATGAATCTATATACCTCAATACTAATCTACACACATGTGGTATAATGGTATTCTTATAGCTCTGTAGTAATTTGCATGCATATAGTACACCTATAACTCAATTCTAATCTACATGCATATGGTATACTTATAGATCAAAACTAATCTACATGCATATTGTACCATTATAGTTTAATATTAATCCACCCACATATGGTATATGTATAGCTTGATACTAATCTACCCACGTATGGTATGCTTACAGCTAAATACTAATCTGCACACATATAGTCTGATATGCTTGTAGCTCAATAATAATCTGCCTGCATGTGGTATGTAGAGATGTGCAAAATTAGAACATTTTATGAAATTCGCACATTTAGTGAAATATTTTGCAGATGCAAAATGCAAAATTCCGCATGAGAAATGCACAATTTTACCATGAAATGCAAAATTTCACCTGTGAATTGTGAACTTACACCCATGAAATGGTGAAATTTGGTGAAATGTGGGTGAATTTTGGCAAAATTGCACATTTTGTGGTGAAATTTCATGTTTTGTGGGTGAAATTTTGCAATTTCGCACCCATCAAAAAATTTCATGGAATGTTGTAATTTCACATGATGTTTCACGTCATCAAATTGCCAATTTTACTGCAATTTCACCTGTGAAATTTAATTTTGCAACATCTGCAGTGGTATGCTTATAGCTCTAGGCTACTCTACACAGATATGGTATACTTATAACACAATACTAATCTATGCACATGTGGCGTGCTTGCAGCTCAATACTGATCTACATGGATATGATACACTCATTGCTCAATACTGATGTCCATGCATTTGGTTTGCAAATATCTCAGTACTAATCTACACATATATGATACGCTTATAGCTCAATAATAATCTATACATACAGTATATGGAATGCTTACAGTTCACTGTTAATCTGCAGACATGTGACACACTTACAGTTCAGTATAAATCTGCACACATATAATATGCTTGTAGCTCAACACTAATCTGACACTTACTGTATGTTATGCTTATACAGTAGCGCAATACTAATCTGCACGTATATTGACTGCTAACAGTTTTTGTAAATCTACACACATGTGGCACACTTATATGACAATACTAATCTATACACATATAATATGCTTATAGCACAATACTAGTCTGCATATTTATGGTATGCTTACACCACAATACTAATCAACACACACATATATATATATATATATATGGTATTCTTACAGCTCAATGTAAATCTATTCATTTTTGGTACATTTAGGGCTCAGTACTTATCTACATACATGCTGAATTCTTGTACTGTTACTCAGTACTACTGTAATCTACACGTGTATGGTACTGTATGCGTATAACTCCATACTAATCTGCATGCATATGGTTCGCTTATAGCTCAATACTAATCAACAAGCATATGGTATTCTTATAGTGCATTATTCATCTGCCTGCATATGGTATGCTTATTAAGCAATGAGACTCCAGGTGTGTTGGGGTAGGAAAATAGCACACCATTAGTGTTTTGTGAGGCATGAGGCATTGCTGAGTGCCTTCAGCCACCCCAGAAGTGCCATAAACCCACAAAAACAACACTCTGGCATGTCTTATTGTGATTATAAAATGGGTCACAGATTATTTTCTATGTAGGGGCAAAAGAATGCACAAAAATAAAATTATGGTAAACATTTTAATAATTGTTTTTTTCTAATTGTTCATCTACCCTAACAAAATAGTCCCAACATATCCCAGCAATGGCAAACTATCTCATTTACAAATATTATGCACAGCAAACTACATTTCTTAAATTAGCCCTTACACACCAGTTTTCTCCAATCCACCCCCATGTACCTGTTTCCCTCACATTTCCTCCATCTTCTTTATATTACTGCTCCCCTTTCCCCACGGTGTTTCTTTTCTACCTTTCCTACATTGACTAGAATGACTGTTTACTATAGATGGAAGTCAAGAATTGAAGTCTCTACTCAGTTCTGCTGGCATAATGCTCATCCCCACAATCACACAACCGAAGGCCTCAACTGGAACCAGTGGTTCTGTTTTATCTGTAGCAGGTTAAACAGCAAAGAGTTATGTGGTAAGCAGAGGCAGAAAGGAGGTGAATTGTTCATGGTCAGCAAAAAGACACCAGAATTTAAAAACTAAGCACTGCACTACTTCATTTTATAATTTATCAATGCATGTGAATGATAAGGATTATGAAAGCAAATAACATCTAATTATACTTTTATTTTAGTGTAAGGTAGTTTTATTTGTAAGGAACAGCTGGAGGTTTTTAGTGAGTAAAAGTGGAAGCCATGCTTTTGATCAAAAACTATAGTTGAAAAGGCTCATTGATTTTATGATGGTGAAAAGGCTGATGGCCACGGACTTTTAGGAAGTGTCAGGTTGTATTGTGATAACATAACTTACTACCAATCACAAGCCAGAAAACAATACAGATAGTGCTGCAGACATCAAGGTTGGAGGCCACCTGGGGAATAGTGATCACTGTACAATGTGGTTCAATATAAGGACTGCTGCAAAATCAAACCAAAGGACAGGGTCCAGGACTTCAGAACAGCAGATTTCAAAAAGAGGGATGAATGCTTCTAGGATGACCTGGGGGGGGGATGACCTGGGTGTAGTGGAGGAACAGTGGGGAAACTAACAAGGGCCATGATGAAGGCAGCAAACCTCTGCATCAAGCAAGGGAACAAAAGAAAGAGAAAAACAGTCCACAGTGGTTCTCAGACGAGGTGGTGGAAAAGGTAATAGAAGAGGGGTAGAATTCAGAAGGCATAAGAAGAGAGCGAGATAGAAGGATAGGGAGGCATATCTGGGAAACAGAGGCAAGCAGGAAGAGCAGCAAGGAGCACAAAAGTACACACTGAAGAGAGGATAGACAAAACAGTAACAAAAAGGGGCAAGACATTTTTTAGGTATGTAAGGGAAAAAAGGAAGACTGGGGTGGGATTATAAGGTTAAAAAGGGAAGGGGGACTGTACACAGGGGGACCAGGAAAAGGCAAACATCATGAACAAATACTTTTTTCCAGTGTTCACGGAGGAAAGAAATGGTGAGGGGCCACAAAAAAATGCAACAGCAGCATTACTGGAGGGAGGAACGTGGACACTAGACCATTTTCAGAGGAGAGAGTCTTGAAGGGACTCGAAAACCTGAAAGCGGACAAAGCAACGTTGCCAGATAGGGTCTACCCATGGGTATTGAGGGAGCTCAAGGAGGTACTGGCTGTGCTTCTTACAGTCCTTTTCTAACAACTCAATGGGAACAGGAATACTCCTATAGGACTAAAGGAGGGCAGATGTAGTCCCTCTTCACAAAAGTGGTAGCAGGGAAGATGCTGGCAATCATAGGCTAGTCAACCTGACAGCTACAGTGGGAAAGTTAATGGAATCACTGCTGAAAGAAAGGATTGAGGAATACCTTGAATCCAGTGAGTTACAAGACCTGAGGCAGTATGAATTTGGTCATGTCAACCAAATCTGATAAGAGTTTTTTTCACTGGGTGACCAAGGAACTTGATCATGATGGAGTAGTGGATGTGGCCTACCTCGATTTCAGTGGAAGTTTGACACCATTTCACATAGGAGACTAGTAAGCAAGCTGGGTACTTAAGAGTGGATCCAAAGGTTGCAAACTGGGTAAGGAATTGGTTAAGGGATAAGCAGATGAGGGTGGTGGTGAACGGAGTTCACTCAGAGGAAGGGAGGGTGACCAGTGAGATGCCTCTTTATGTCTTTATAACTGACATTGCAGAGGAGCTGGACGAGAAGGTCTGCCTCTTTGCATATGATGTTTTGTTTTGTTTGTTTGTTTTGTTTATTTAAGATCTGGTAAGACCATAGGCCAAGGCCCATTTTCATGGGCGACCAGAGTCACAATCATACATCAATACAATTAACATACATTCAAAGATGTAACAAACAATACAAATCACATAGACAATAAATGAATTAAAACATTTGCACTGACTCTTAGACAGGGGATGCATTTTCAAGACATTTTGAAAGCCACGTAATGAAACATTAATACAATCCAGGGCTGATGTAATGACATTAAAAATATAGGAAGTTTGTAAAACAATGTTGTTTGATCTAAAGAAGATTTCATTCTTCGAATGCTGAAGTGATGATATGCAGAGAAACTTGTTTCTATATTACTATTATGAATTCTAAATATAGAATGTAAGAAACCTGGGACTTTTTTTGTTAACAGTTTTTTGGCTAAAACCACTAAGTGGAATTGATATCTTGAGTCTAGAGACAACCATCCAACATGGTTTAATACGTCACAGTGATGTGTTCTGATGGGCATTTGTGTAGCAAAATGGGCTATTTGATTTAATAAGATGCTTTCCCTACCCTTACTAGAAGAAGAATAAAAAAGTAAACCGTAATCAGTGACAGGAATTAAAAAACTCTGAGAAAGGAACAACCTAGTTGAGGGTAGCAACAGTGAGTTTAACCTATAAAGAGCTCCTAACCTTTGGTGGACCACCTTTATCATATGAGTTATATGAGGTTCATAAGACATATAATCATGCACTATTAAGCCAAGATATCTAAAGGAATTAACTTGTTTGATCTCCCCACCTCCATTTGTATGGAGAGACAGAACAGGGGCCTCTACACTTTTTTTCATGTGACTGCAAAACACCATTGACTTAGTTTTGTACTCATTCAGAAGAAGTCTTATTTATGTATTTATTTATTTATTGAAATGTTTCACCAGGAAGACACACTGAACAACATGTTGCTCATATCCCAGTACAACTGGGGGTACAATGAGGATAAAAAAAAAATTAAAAGTATACAGATAATATAAGGTAAAGACAGGTACAATTACAGTTACAGTTACATTGTAGCATATAGTCAAAATAAAACACAATTGGAAAGCAGTACAGACAATGCAGGACGAATGATTAAATACAGCAATGGGTAGTCAGAGAATCAAGATGCAGGAATACCAACAGGTCAGTAGTGCAACAATACAAACATTATTGGGCTGTGATATTGTAACTTTTGAGGCTTGGGAACACTTGTTTGGCAGTGATAATTAGAGTGAAATATAAATGTGATATTTGCCTGGTGTTAGGGGGAGGGGAAATTAACAAGAATAACCTTGTCTTTCATTGTTCACTTGGGAACATAAGCAGGAGGCTGGTAAGGACAGAGGTCTGGGTTTACATTCTGTTTTAACTGAAATATTTGAATAGTTTTGTATGTGAAATTAGTTCTGTATGTTAAAAATTACTACTTTGAGTTAGAACTGTTACTTGGGCTGTGATATTGTACCTTTTGGGGCTTGGGAACACTTGTTTGGCAGTGATAATTAGAGTGAAATTTAAATGTGATGTTTGCCTGGTGTTAGGGGGAAGGGAAATTAACAAGAATCACCTTGTCTTTCATTGTTCACTTGGGAACATAAGCAGGAGGCTGGTAAGGACAGAGGTCTGGGTTTATATATTTTTAACTGAAATATTTGAATAGTTTGTATGTGAAATTAGTTCTGTATGTTAAAATTACTACTTTGAGTTAGAACTGTTACTTGGCTGTGCTATTATAACTTTTGGGGCTTGGGAACACTTGTTTGGCAGTGATAATTAGAGTGAAATTTAAATGTGATGTTTGCCTGGTGTTAGGGGGAGGGGAAATTAACAAGAATCACCTTGTCTTTCATTGTTCACTTGGGAACATAAGCAGGAGGCTGGTAAGGACAGAGGTCTGGGTTTATATTCTGTTTTAACTGAAATATTTGAATAGTTTTGTATGTGAAATTAGTTCTGTATGTTAAAAATTACTACTTTGAGTTAGAACTGTTACTTGGGCTTTGATATTGTAACTTTTGGGGCTTGGGAACACTTATTTGGCAGTGATAATTAGAGTGAAATTTAAATGTGATGTTTGCCTGGTGTTAGGGGAGGGAAATTAACAAGAATCACCTTGTCTTTCATTGTTCACTTGGGAACATAAGCAGGAGGCTGGTAAGGTCAGAGGTCTGGGTTTATATTCTGTTTTAACTGAAATATTTGAATAATTTTGTATGTGAAATTAGTTCTGTGTGTTAAAAATTACTACTTTAAGTTAGAACTGTTACTTGGGCTGTGATATTGTAACTTTTGGGGCTTGGGAACACTTGTTTGGCAGTGATAATTAGAGTGAAATTTAAATGTGATGTTTGCCTGGTGTTGGTAAGAGCCCTGCCACCCACCCTGTTTTGTAGGCTTTCTTAAATACTGAAAAGCCACTGGGGGTTGGGATTGAAGGGCTGTGTATTTCTGTTTGGGACTGAAATTTGAAGCAACAGGAACTGGTGGGCCTGTGACATCATATGGTACCTGATGTCTGCATACACACACTGTTAGTGGGACTGGACACACACTGGACTGTATGTGTTTTTGAGACTTGGGAACTTTATTGGTGGGGTTGAAATTGGGTTTGTAAATAACTGCAGTCAGTATAGAGATAAACTGTATTCCAGGGGGAAGGGACTGAGAAAAGGGGTGTTTGCCATTATAAACAGAGGGGGACAAACAGGGTGGCCATATTTCACCATGGCAGGCATCTTCGGAAGGGTTGTAGGCTGCACAGGCTGTGGGATGGCAATAATTCTCAATTGGGCCTGAGAGGAGGCTGCCCACTCTGTAGACAGCTATCTTGTATCAGGAGTAAAGTATATTGGTTAAGGAGTAAGCTGGGGGAGCTGGGGGGGTGTCCAAGGATAAGGGGTGTGGATATGGGCAGCAGAAGGGTGGGGCTAAGGGGAGGCTGGGGCAATACTCTGAAATTATAGGACATTATGTTACAGCAAGCAGGAGGGGGATATTAGGGACAGAGGACCCTTAGATAGGGATGTTGACGTTAAGGGGAAAGCGTACAGGGTGAACATTCTGAATACAAAGAGAATGGAGGGGGAAGAATCAGGAGGGGCTGTTGTGGGGAAGCCTAGTAGAGCAGACATTGAGAAGGGAGGGGCTATTGTGGGGAAGCCTAAAACAGCAGACTGTGGGAAGGAAGCTCCTAAGGAGAACAGAGCAAGAGGGAAGGAAGAGGAGCAGTTTAGAGGTGCAGTCAGGGGAAACTTGGGTTACTTGATGGAGGCTGACATAGAGTGTCACAATAAATTTGAGCTACTAAGCAACCTAGAGGGGGAGGAAGGGGTTGGTGGAAATAAGGAAACTGATACAGAGGCCGGGGGCAGGGAGTTGGATACCCATAGGGCTTCACAGACCGGTAATGGAAAGGATAGAAATAGTCCCAGAAGGAGAAGGGGAAACATAAATGTTAAGCAGATGGGGAAGATGCAACATATTGCAGATATGAGGGAGGAGAGCATGACTGGAGAGAAACTGGGAGACAGTGAGGTGGGGGAGGAGCCCCCCTTCAGCAGGGGGGTCAGTACCAAGGATGGGGCCCTAGCTAAGGGACCACAGAGAGCTTATGAAGGTGGGGTACTATTACAAGGGGAGGATGGCAGTGTGGGGAAGGGAAACCATCAGGGCCAGGATAAATGGTTCGCATAAGAGAGGGTTAAAGGGGACACCTATTTAGAGGGGGTCTGAGTTAAGTGGGCAAAATAACAAGGGAGGCAGAAAGGGGAGGGTGACAAGGGGGTCTCTAATAAGGCAGGAAGACTCCCATGGAATTGAGATCATGAATAAGGGGGATGGGGGGCTGAGAGTGCATAGTGGAGGTAACCATAAGGGTGATGGCGGTGTTAAGGTTCTGTTATTGGGAGACTCAATGATTAGGGGTATCCAGTGGGAGGGACAGGGGGGTGGATGCCATAGCCAGGTGAAGGTAGTGAGTATCTCTGGGCTGATAGTGCACAGAGCAAAGTTCATGGTGTACGAACTGGTTAGGGATTGTGGAGGGAAAACGGATTTCCTGGTGCATTTGGGAACTAACGATCTAGAAGGAAATAGCGTTTTGGAAATCCAAGCAAGGTTCCAATAACTTGCCAGAGTCTGTCGGGATAATGGATGCAACATTTCCTTTTCGGAGATATTGCCAGTACCAAAGGCCTCAGTGGAGAAAAAAATGAAGATCACAGAGGTTAATAACTGGCTCAGGAAGTGGGGTGAAGAGAGTGGGTTGGGGGTGTTAGGGAACTGGAAAGGAGTTTGGGAGGATAAGGGACTGTATGCCAAGGACAGGCTTCATCTTGCCCCATTAGGGAAGGAAGTCCTTAAACAGGGATGGCTGACTACATTCAAGAAGGTGGGGTTTAAACTTGTGAGAGGGGAAGGGATAAGGAGGGCTGACCAAGCCTCTTCTCCTGATGAGGGAGTAGCCTTCAAACCCAAGGGGAGGAGGAAACAGACTGGGGTGGAGGTTTCAGGAGGAGCAGAGGAGGATGGAATTATAAGGAACCTGGGTGGGGTTCGACAAAGGGATCAGGGATAAGGGGTGGGGGTTGGTGTTAGTAAATGCCAGGAGCTTGGGAAACAAGTTGTCAGAGTTCCAGGCCATGCTGTTTGGGGGGGGGGGGGGGGGTGGATGTGGTGGCGGTCACGGAGACGTGGGCCAACAAAAACCATGACTGGGACCTAAACATGCGGGGGTACGCTATGCTTAGGAAGGATAGAAAGGAGGGCAGAGGGGGTGCAGTGGCTATGTTCATTAGAGATGACATAGAGATTGCTAGGGTAGATGAGGCAGAGGGAAATGTGGAGGCCTTATGGGTCACCTTACGATCCACAGCAGGAGATAAGATCAAGCTGGGTGTAGTATATAGGCCCCCCGGGATGGGTGATGTTCTGGAGGATGGTTTGCTGGACAACATCATTGCCCAGTGTGGACCAAAAGGGGAAGGAGTGGTGTTGATGGGGGGACCTTAATATGCCAGGTACAAACTGGGGAACCATGTCCTCTAAGGTGGCCAAGGAGCAGAGGCTGCTGGACGGCTTCCAGCATGTGTTCTTAACACAGCATGTGATGGAGCCCACAAGGGAGGGCATGCCCTGGACGTGGTTCTGGCAGATGGGGATCTGGTAAGGGACCTGGTTGTAGAGGATCCCCTGACTGGGAGTGACCACAATACTGTCTGGTTTCAAATAAGCATGGGGGAGGGGTGAGATCTAGGACACTGGCAGTGGACTTCAGGGGGGCAGACTTTGTGGGCATGGGAAATATTCTCAAGAATCACTTGAAGGGGATTACATTAATGACAAATGTGGAAAGGAGATGGGAGGTCATAAAATGGGGACTTCATGAGGCAGTCAGGACCTGTGCTAAGGTGAAACGTAAGGGAACAAGGTCACATAAACCATGCTGGTGGTCCAGTAAGGTTAAGATAGCGGTCAGAGAAAAGAAAGCGGCCTACAAAAAATATAAAACAACAAGAGGGGATAGGGATAAGGAAATGTACCATCTTGAATCTAGAAAAGTCACCCGGATGGTGAGGGGGGGCAAAGTCCAGTAAAGAGCAGCGGCTGGCACAGGGGAAACATGGAGAGGAAAAGGGGTTCTTCCAGTACATTGGGGAGCAGAGAAAAACTAAGGGCCATCTCATGATGGGGATAGAAGCGGCAGTGAGTGGGATCAGGGGAGCAACAGAAATGGAGCAAGAGGGAGGGAGAGGTACCCCAGGGGTGTCACATCAGGGTAAGGAAAAAAAAGGCCAGTAAGGTGGAGGGGACAGATGATGCTATCTCCGCCAAAAGGGTGTGGTTAGCCCTCAAGGCCCTAAAGAAAGACAAATCTCCTGGGCCGGATGGCATTCATCCAAGAGTACTATGGGAATTGGCAGACATACAGGCTGCACCCCTGGCAGAGCTCTTCAACAGGTCCCTTGAGACAGGGAGGGTGCCTAGGGATTGGCAAGAGGCACATGTGGTGCCAATCCATAAAGGGGGGTCGAGGGAAGTACCAGGTAACTATAGACCCATCAGTTTGACCTCAGTGGTGGGAAAATCAATGGAGAGTATACTAAAGGAACAACTGGGGGTGTACTTGGAGGAGGTG
This sequence comes from Neoceratodus forsteri, assembly GCA_016271365.2. Lineage (NCBI taxonomy): Eukaryota > Metazoa > Chordata > Ceratodontiformes > Ceratodontidae > Neoceratodus > Neoceratodus forsteri. The sequence continues at coordinate 36,980,859 of CM028129.1, forward strand.
GGAGGTCTGGATAGTCAGCAACATGGGTTTGTGCCAGGTAGATCATGTCAAACCAATCTTGTGGAGTTCTACGAATGGGTAACATCAGAACTGGACAGGGAAAGCCTGTGAATGTATTATTCTTGGACTTCAGCAAGGCGTTTGACTCTGTCCCCACAATGGTCTGGTGGAGAAACTGATGGGGTTGGAAGTAGGCCCTTTGATGGTCAGATGGATTGAAAACTGGCTAGCTGGGCATCGCACAGAGAGTAGTGGTCTGTGGGAACTCTCGAACCCTAGACAGATTGGTAGTGGGGTACCGCAGGGCTCAGTCCTGGGTCCGATCCTGTTTAATGCATACATATCGGACATCAGGGAGGAAATAGGGTGTGAAATGAGTCTCTTCACTGATGACTCCAAGATGGGAGCAGTAGTTGAGGGAGAAGAGGGGAGGCTGGCCCTGCAAGGTGACCTGGACACCCTGGAAAGCTGGGCTTATACATGGAAATTAAATTTCAATATCACCAAGTGCAAGGTGTTACATCTTGGGCGGGGAAACCCTAAACACAGGTACACCCAGAGAGGGGAGGTGCTGGAGGCCTCAATAGGGGAAAAAGACCTAGGGGTCATGGTGGATGCATGTATGAATAACTCTGAGCAGTGCAGGACAGCGGCTAGCAAGGCAAACAGGATGTTGGGATGCATCATAAGGGGGACCACCTCTAGGAGCAAGGAAGTGATTCTGCCACTGTACAATGGACTGGTTAGACCACACCTTGAGTACTGTGTACAGTACTGGAGACCACACTTGAAGAGGGACATACAGCTGCTGGAGAGGGTTCAGAGGAGGGCAACTAAGATGATACGAGGGCTAGGGGATTTGACGTATGAGGACAGACTTGAGGAGCTCTGCCTGTTTTCATTGGAGGAGAGGAGAGACGGGGACATGACTGAGGTCTTCAAGTACCTCAAGGGAATAAATAAGGTAAACATGGAGGATCTTTAGACTAAAGCAGGAGAGTATCACCCAGAGGGCATAGTTTGAAGTTGGAAGGTGGAAGGTGAGGGAAGAGGAGGTTTTCACTGAAGGGTAGTGGACCTTGGAATGCACTGCCTGGCGAGCTGGTTCAGAGATCCACAGTGGAGGCTTCAAGAGAGGGTGGGACAGACACAGCAAGTGGATATATCAGATGATGGCCTCTCCCAGAGGGGTGGGAATGGATGATAGGGGTTTCTGGAACACAAGGGGGGGAGGGCCTTGGCACCCAACTAGGAATCTGAGGTTCGAGCAGACTCGATAGACCGTAAGGCCTAATCTGCTGGCAAATAGTATTATTGTAATGATGTTTCAAGTGCTAGTCACATGGGCAACAAACCAAATGCTAATAAGGGAGTAAGCAATCATCCTAGAATTGGGAAGGGAGCGTGGTAGCTAAGAAGAGGTGTAGGAATTGAGTAGGGGGAAGAGGAGGTGGAGGGAGGAGGGAAGCCCACAAAAACCTGATTCCCCTTCAGGATGCTGAGAACCCTGCATGGGGATCAGGGTGCTGGTCAAGCAGGAATGAACTGAAAAGGAACTAGGGAGGATTAAAGCAGGTGCAGCTGCAAGAGATGAAATTATGAAGTGCAGACCCTAAGGAATAGGTGGAAGAATAGTGACATATTTGAGGTGGGAGAGTGTTCCAGATTTTAGGGGAAACGGTGGGAAAAGCCTGGCTGGCCAGTGAGGGTGGATCGGCGTGGGACCGTCAAGGTCCATGTGTCACTGGAATGCAGGGAGTGGGAGGTTGGGGGTGAGGTAGAGAGGGAAGCTAAGAGGTAAGGGGGGAGTTCACTAATCCAGAATGTGGAGGTCAGTTTGGCACAGTGAGAGAGTCACCGGTTAGACGGGGGGAAGCTAAGGCATGATAAAGGTCACAGCGATGAGTATGAGTTGAGGGCAAACTAGCAGAAGGAGTTGAAGAGGGTGTCCAATCTGGTCAGGGAAGATTTAGGAGCAGCACCATAGACTACGTCACAGTAGTAAAAATGGGGAGTATCATCTTCTGGACAAGTTCATGCCTCGCAGTCAGAGGGGATGCAACTATGATTCCTGTACAGGGCACCAAGCTTGGGGCACAGTTTCTTCAGGATGGCATCAATGTGTACAGAGAAGTGGAGGTGTTGGTCAAGCCAAACCCCAAGATATCGAAATGAGGATGTGTCCTCAAGGATTGTCCCATCAAGGGTGTTCAAGTTCAAGTTCAAGTTTATTGCAGGAAAACTCCATTGAGCAAGCTCATTCACAAGGAAGTCCTGTGACATATAGACTAAACAATGAAGAACATAACAGGTAATAACAGTAAATACATGAAATGCACATTACATGGTAGAGACTGAATATACATTCAAGGGCACCACAAGGGAAGACCACAGGTGGTAAACACTAGTCTAACACAGGGTAGACTTACAGGTTGCATATTGATAAATGACACATGAAGCCTGGTGTATACAATACATATCATTTTAGCAGCTAGAAAAAACAGAATACAACTGATAAGGGGGGTAGGAGTGATATAATAGTGTAGCATTGGAGCTTAAACATAGGTAAAGCCATGAGTAGATGGGGAGGGAAAGCAATTAATATGACAAGGCAGAGCAGGTAAGTAAGCCTAGAAAGTCTCTGCCTGGTGCCGAAGGTCATTGAGACTGTCTTCTTGGCATTAAGGGAGAGCTGGTTTGAGGCAAACCAGAGCTGAACCGGACTGGAGTAATGCAATAAGCTGGACTGCACAGCAGCAGGGTTATTGCTGGAGCTATACAAGACAGTGTTGTTGGCATACATATAGATAGAGGAGGTAGAGCAGGGGGATCCGTAAGTTTGCCCGTAATGTGTTTTCCCGACATTTAATTTACCGACATCGGTTGCCCGACCTAGCTTGTTTGCCGACATTTTATTGCCCAAACGTCGGTTTCCCGACATTGGCATTGCACATCCTACGGATCCCGTTGGTATAATATGATACTTGTGTTAACAATTTGGAATAAAGTAGACTTACACTGCCAGGTGAGAGAATTGAGTCTCTGCCTACCTGTTTACATTAAAATTAAAATTTTTCATTTTAAATTGCTCCCTTAGCAAAAGATAACCCCATCTCGTGAAGCAATTAGTTCAACCATACCGAATATTTTCTGAAAAAAATCATGTGGTACACACTGTACTCTATTTTTAAACATTTTTTTTTAGTTTGTTGAAGAATAACAGTTTTGTTGTTTAAACGATAGTGCTAGCATGTTGCATGCCAAGGGGTTGTAACATTACAGCTTCACCCGCTAACTACATTCCGCTTGACTCAAGATAAATAGCAACATCTTCCTCTTGGTTGCATAAACAGAATGGATCAGCTGCTATAAAACAATGTCACTGTAAAAAAAACCCTTTCATCTCTCACCTTAGAAACAATCAGGGTTAAGTGCTGCCTTTCATCAGCCATGCTGTCGACAACTGGGCCTCGCTACTGAAACACTACAGTGGAGCATTAGGACAGGACAGATTTGTAGCAGTTTCCCTCCCTCTCCACTGAGAAAAACAAAATAAAAGTGAACATAGTGCTGTCACATAGCGCCAAATTGCCCTGCTACTGTACCTGAGGATGAGGTGAAGGGGCTTCAGGAAGTACTATTCCCAAAAACAATAAAAAGACGATCTCAAAAACTGCATCACCCTCTAACGGCACTGTGTCAGTAGAAGGGCTACTTTACCACAAAATGTTTTTCAGAGTTATGAAAGTTAAAGATTAATCAAAAAAAAAAAAAAAGTGGTATTAGGACAGAAAAATACAATTACAGGGTCATGGTTTCTGGGGTCTAATAAGTGTATTTTCATATCTTGATACCCAGTGTAGTGATGCTATGTGACGGCCGACAGTACCTCGGGCAAGTGTGCAGGCAGGATTAATGCAGTCGGGAAAATAACATCGGGAAGCTATTAGTCAGGAGGACGCAAGTCGGGAAATCATACCAGACCCAGAGCAGGCTGTGGGGAGGTCATTGATGAAGATGTAGAAGAGCAGGGGGCCTAACACTGAGCCCTGGGGGACACAAGTGTTGATTGGAAGAGAAGATGAGGCTGAGTCAGATATTCTTACTTATTCAGTCCTACCGGTGAGGTAGAATTTAAACCAGTTGGTGGCAGGCAAAGCCAGGTCTGCTGCAGAAAGGGCACCAAAGAGCAATGTGTGAGAAGGAGTGTTGAACACTTTGGCTAGGTTGACAAAGATGGCTGAGGTGATCAGGTCATCATCCATCCCTGTAAGGATAAAGTCAGTGAGCCTGAGGAGGGAGGTAGTGGTAGAATGGTTCTTCCGAAAACTAGATTGGATCGGGGTGAAAAAGGAGGAGTCAGGGAGGAAGGTTATTAGTTGGGCAAGAACCAGATGTTCTTGAAGTTTAGCAAGAGTTGGAAGGAGAGAGAAGGGGTGATAATTGCCAGGTGCGGAGGTTTCACCTCCCTTGGGGAGAGGAAGGACAACAGCGTGTTTCCAAGGAGTAGGTAACTGAGCAGACCTAAAGTAGAAGTTTAGAATTACAGAAATATGGTAGGCAATAGCAGGAGCAGAGAGGTAGAGAAGCTTGGGAACAAGGTCGTCCGGTGAGGAACCTTTTGAGGGGTTAAAGGAGAGAAGGACATTTAAAGCATCATTGGGGGAGATGGTAGAGAAGGAGAAAGGGTGGGTCAATCACGGGAGGAGGACATGGTGAGGGGGTAGGTGGGGGGGAATGAACTTAGTAGAGACTTGGCGCAGGATGTGTAGTAGGCATTATATTAATTTGCCACCAAGTGGGGGTCAGATGCCAGGGAATTGTCAATTTTGAGAATGGGGAGGGTTGAGAAGGAGCAGAAAAGAGGGCATGGACCACCTGCCAGAATTTGGGGGGGATTGATGTTGGTGTGGAAAGCAGATTTAAAATACTCAGTCTTTGCCAATCTGGTGGCTTTTGTGCTGGAATTATGGAGCATTCTATATGTGGTACAGTCGCTGGGGAGCTTAGATGATTTGTGTTTTTTCCAGGTGTGTTCATGTTCCCTTAGGCAGGTTATTAATTCAGGGGCAATCCAGGGGAGGTGAAGCCCACAAACTCTGGTCCATCTGAAGTGAGCGAATGTGTTCCAGATGGAGATAAATTAATCCTTCAAGTAGGCGAGGGCGTGGTCGACAAAGGGGGAAGAAGACAGAGGGGCCCAGTCACTAGAGGCCAGTTCAGTCTGGAGGGGGGCAAGATCTAGGGATTTAAAGGAGCAAAGCTGAATGATTTTATGTGGGGATTATAGTTGTTGGACTTAGCGGACCAGGAAGATGGGATTGGGGTCACTAAGAACATCTGGGAGGATACCTGACTTGATGACACAGTGTGGATAAGTGGTGAGTACCCAGTCAAGCAGGGTGTTATTTTGTGATTTATGGTGTGGACGTGTGGGCTCAAGGATAAGTTGAGTGAGGTTAAGAGCAGACATATCATTCTGTAACTTGTTCATCTTATACAACAATTAATTTAGGTTCAGGTCACCCAAGATGAACAGTTCACCAAATTTCAAGATGGAGGAAATGGAGGATATGAGTTTAACCATAAATGAGGGATGGGTACTAGGGTGACAGTAGACACCAGCTATGAAAATTGAAACGGTGAAAGGGAGAGTAATCTGAGTGACTAGGGCCTCTTAGTTTGCTGGGACAGAAGAGGAGAGGATAGTAGTAGATTGCAATGAAGACAGGATGTACTTGGCCACTCCTCCACCCCGTCCTACTCGGTCTTGCCTTGAAGGGAGTAGCCAGAAATAGAGATGGAGCTGCCAGAGATTTTGCTTGTGAGCCAGGTTTCCGAGCTAATTAAAATGTCAGACGTGTATGATGCCACAAGAGTTTGGATGAGATCAGTTTTGCGTAGCAGGCTGTAGATGTTCAGGTGGAGAAGTTTCAGCCCACTGGGAAAAACTGAAGGGGCCAGGAAGCAGCGAGCAATTAAATTTTGGGTGACAGTCAAGGGAGCTAGTGAAGGAGGGCCTGGGTTTGGGTGGATATTACCTGAAGAGAATAGGAGGATGGCAAGGATGAGGAAATGTGGTTGGGACTTTTGTATAGGAGTTAGGAGTTTGGGACGTTGACGAAGATGAGGGAGATGGAGAGAAGGAGAAAGAGAGTTGGAGGTAGACAAAGAAGATAGGAGGAGAAAAAAGAGAGGCAGGAGGGAGTAAGGGAAAGTACGACCAGAATACAAAAGGTACAGAGGGAGTAATTGGTAGGATTAGAGAAGTATCGGGAAAGTAGGGGGGAGGGAAGTAATGGAGGGTGAAAAGGGAGAGCGAGAGGTGAGGATCAGAGCCAGGAGGGGAGGAAGTAGGAAGAATGGGGAGTGGGGCAGGAAGTAGAGAGGGGTTGCCGTTTTTTTTTTTGGAGGTAGGGGAGACCTACCTAGGTTGACTAGGAGAGTAGACAAAAGACTGTGGCGCAACAGCAGCTAAACAGTGAACAACAGTGCCAGCAGGAAGCAACAAGGCAGAGCAGCCCTCTAGTGGCAGGAATTGATAAATTGACAATGCAAAATTAGGGGCTTAGTAATTCACAGCCACTGGTCATGTGGTAGAATGGGTCTATATAAGAAATAGCCCAGATAGGGCGGCAGGATGTGGGATGACAGGATTTAGTTGGATTGCCAGTAGAAATAGCAGTGGTGGCAGCAGCGGCTGTTCTGGACCTGCAGCACCGCACAGAAGCGGTCTTCAGCTGGGAAGGGGGCACGCCTGTGGATGGAACTCCTCACCTGAAAAGGAAAGAAGCAAGGGTCTAATTAGAGGGTGGGTTCTTAGCAAAATAGTATAGAGCAGGGGTGGGGAGGACTGAAAGAGTGGAGACAATAGACAGCGGGGGGGGTGACGGAAAGAGAAGGGGGCTACTTTGGAGTGAGTCAGGCAACATTAGCAAGTGAAAAGCCTTTTTGCAGTGTTCAACCACAAATTGGTGCCAGCAGGAGAAGGTGCAGATTTGAAGGGACACTAGGAAATCTCAGGCTACAGTTCAAAATTGCCCATACAAAATACTTTCAGCAAGAAGCTGTAATCACCATTGTACTTAATTATAACTAGCAAGGAGCTGTAATCACTTCAAATTCTTAGTTAACAATGCAGAATAATTAAATTGAGCAGAGAGCATTAAACATTTCAGACTTTACGTTCTTAAACTGTATGCTAACTAGCTGCTGAAGAATTGAACTGAGTCTATTTGTAATAAATCAGTCCTGTATTGATTGGAAATCAATAGTCAAATTATTTTGAACTGTAGTGAGATTTTCTCCGCTTATGAGGACCACCACATCATCTGTGTACAGAAACATACGAGAGGCTTGAAGAGCTAAATATGTACACATTGGAAGAGAGAAGGGACCGGGGGGACATGATAGAGGTCTTCAGGTATATGAAGGGGGTAAATAGGGGAGGAGCAGTCAGGGTGCTCCGAAAGAAGGGGGGGCAACTAGAGGGCATGGGTGGAAGCTGGAGGGGGGAGATTCGGGGAGAAAGGAGGAGGTGCTACTTCACTGAGGGGGTGGTGAAGCCATGGAATGCACTGCCCAGGGGGCTGGTGGAGGCAGAAACGGTGGAGGGGTTCAAGAAGAGGTTGGGACAGGTACAGGGGAAGGGTTCTGGAAGCAAAAACCAGTGCAGCGAGAATATCCAAGACTGGACTGGGAAGGCAGAAGCCAGAGAGGGAGAGGGGCAGCAAGGTCAGCTCCCAGGGTGGGGGCTGACTAAACGAGCAGACAAGAAAGACCGTTAGGCCTATTCTGCTGGCATTTTAGTATGTTAGTATGTAGTAAATAACGCAGAAGGAAGATAAAGTGTTTAGAAACTAATTAAATAGTAAATGACACAGAATAGACCCCTGAGGAACACCCACAGTGACAGAAGATAGAGAAGAGAAAACACCATTAATCCATGTGGCCTGGGTACGATGACTCAGATAATTCTTCAGAAATTTTTTAACTTGAATTTTCTCCCAGCCTCCAACCACCACCCATGACACTCTTTAAATACACTTGATTCTCCTCCTTCCTTGCAATGCTACTACTCTATTGGTAGATTCGGTGTCTGAGCTTCAGCCTTAAATGGGCTGTGTCTATCTACCACAGCTGATTCTTACTCCGCTCTTGCTCCCCAGGCTTCCTTCCTTGTCCAGCAGACCTGTAAGCTTGACCTCAGTGGTGTGGAAGATGATGGAGTCTCTGCTTCAGGAGAGGGTAGTGAAGTTCCTGGAGTCTAGCGGGTGCAAAAGACCCAAGGCAGCATAGATTCACTGAGGGTGGGTGCTGTCAGACTAATCTTATTGATTTCTTTGACTGGGTGACCAGGGTGGTGGATTAGGGAGGGGCAGTGGATGTGATCTACCTGGATTTCAGTAAGGCCTTCTACACCGTTCCTCATAGAAGGTTGCTTAACAAATTGGGGAAACTGGGTGTGGGCTCTAAAGTGATTAATGGGTTGGTAACTGGCTAAATGGCAGGACCCAGAGGGTGGTAGTAAATGGCATAAAATCAGAAGAGGGGAGGTGGCCAGCGGGGTTCCACAGGGATCGGTGCTGGTTCCAGTTCAATTCAATGTCTTCATAAGCAACATTACAGAGGGACTGGAGGGGAGAGTACCGCCTGTTTGCAGATGACACCAAGACCTGTAACAGAGTCAACACACAGGAGGGGCTAGATAAAATAAGAAACGACCTAAGACTACTTGAGGAGAGGTCAAGGGTTTGGCAGTTGGGTTTCAATGCTAAGAAGTGCAAGATAATGCACCTGGGACACAGAACCCCAAGAGAGAATACAGGATGGGGTCAAGTTCTAGCCATCACAAGTCAGGAGAGAGACCTGGGGGTTATCATATCTGATGACCTGAAGTCAGCCAAACAATGTAAAAAAGCAGTAGGGAAGGCAAACAGAATGCTGGGGTACATAGGAAGGCGCATAACCAGTAGGAAGAGTGAAGTGGTGATGCAACTGTATAGATCACTGGTGAGGTCTCATCTGGAATACTGTGTCCAGTTCTGGAGATCGCATCTCAGGAAGGACATACACAGAATGGAAGCAGTCCAGAGAAGAGCAACAAAAATGATGTATGGACTGCACCACAAGCCTTATGAGGAATGACTCAAGGAACTAAACATCTATTCACTGGAAGAGAGAAGGGAGAGAGGAGATATGATAGAGATTTTCAAATACATTAGAGGAATTAACAGTGTACAGGAGGGGAGCATAATTCAGAGAAGAAAGTGCACAAGGACAAGGGGACATAACATCAGGCTGGAGGGAGGAAGGCTTGGGGGAATGCTAGGAAGTATTTTTTCACAGAGAGGGTGGTGGATCCATCGAACAGCCTACCAGTGGAGGTGGTGGAAGCGAAAACAATACAGGGATTCAAAAGTGCATGGGATAAGCATAAAGGCACCCTGCTGTACAGCAGAGCGGGTGAAAGGCAGTCCATTTAAGAGTAAAGATTGCCAAACCAGAAAGGGCAACGGGCAGACTAGGTGGGCTGTATGGTCCTTATCTGCTGACAGATTCTATGTTTCTATATTTCAACCTCTTAAAGTGCCTCTTAAGACCAGTTTGTGCTCTAAACACTCCTGCAACACCCTGCTTTGCTAAACGTGCACCCCACCTCATCTCTCCTTTTCTTGTGCTTCATTTCCTACTTTCTCTCCTCCTCCTCCCCCCACACTCCCCATGATTGCTTGTACCCCTCCCACCCTTCTGCTTCTGCTGCACCACTCATCCTGCATCACCATCTCACTCCCTCCTTACCAACCTTGATTCCACTTCCCACACCATACTTTCATAAGAGTTTTCCTAGCTTTCTACTACCTCATATAAACTGCTGCATCACTCTAATTCGCTGCTCCAAGCACAAACCCTATGCACTCAATACTACCAAAGATTGCAAGTTCCCAGCCACTTTCTCTGTGCTATTTCTTCTTTTGCTAATTGCTGTGGACATTGAAAGGAACCCAGGCCCCCCTACACCTGCATAATCACCATTCACCCACAAAGGCCTAAAGGTCATGCCCATCAAGATTAGGAGTTTCCTCCCAAAATTGGACCTTTTAAACTGCTGGATAACCCAGAACGCCCCTGACATCCCATGCCTCTCAGAAACCTGGCTATCCGCCAAAACCCTTGACTCATCTATATCCATCCCAGGCTACCAAATCATCCAACAAGACCATGGCAAAAAAGGAGGTGGTGTTGCCATGATCATAAGACAACACCTCTCTTACTCAGAGATGAAAAAAGAATCATGCCTCAGATCCCATGAGCTGATCCTAACCAAATTCTCCCTTCCCCACACTCCCCCCACATTCATTGGGGTAGTCTATGCTTTTCTTGGCTCAGATAAGATGCTCTTACAGTTTGAATCTCTGCTCTCCCAACATTAGCACACTCTGGAGAACTAATACTACTTGGGGACTATAACCTCTACTGGCTGTCCCCATCATCTAAGACCACAACCTCCAAATTAGAATCCCTAAATCTCACACAGCTAATCATGGAACTACCTGCTACAACTCTTGTTCCTCTAATCTCTCCCTCATAGATTGGGTTTTCTCATCTCATCCCATCCTCACTGAATATCTGCAGCTGGTGTCCTCGATCCCACTTTAAAGTGACCACTGAATCACCAACTGCATTAGAAAAACACATCTACCCAAATCCGCACCAAAGTCATTGAAGTACACCCACTAAATTCACTAGAGACAAACTCCCTCCTCTCTGACCTACACAACATCAGTTGGGCACCAGTATACTTTGCAGTTACTGTTGATACTGCCCTAGCCCAGTTCTCAACTATTCTCAACAGTGTCTGGGATATCCATGCCCCCCCCCTTAGGAAAGCCAGGGTCAGGAAATCCCACAACTCCTGGTTTACTGCCCCTACTGTCACCCTCTGCAAAGCCCATGACAAAAGCCTGGTCCACCTTCAAAGCCTCCCTAACCCTAAGCTCAAGACAGGCATATAACACAGCGTGAAATGCTTGCACCAAGGCCATTTGTCATGCAAAGGCTGACTACATTAAATACCGGCTGAACACAGCACACACCTCCTTCTGGAATATAGTACATTTCATTGTCAACACACCTCCACAATTCAACATCCCAACTCTTAAGCACAATGGTATTGAAATAATGGACCCCTCCCAAGTTGCGGACACCCTCAACACCTTATTCACAACTTGTGCTTCAACTGACCCTACCACAACTCTTCCACCTGCCACCAAACCCACTCTACTGCACAGGCCAGTAAAACTTCTTCCTTACCCCTGAACTCCAAGCAAAGTACTGCTTGCCCTCCTATCCCTCAACATGTCTAAATCTAGCCCAGATGGCTTACATCCTAATCTCCTGTGCCTTTCTTCCCCTGCCATTGCTCTCCTCCTCACCTTCATTATAAATATGTCCTTCTCCTCAGATACAGTTCCTAAAGCCTGGAAATTGGTGTGTGTCATCCCTCTCCACAAAGGAGGTGATCCCACCTCACCTGGGAACTACCGCCCTTTCTCCCTCCTCTCCGCCTTGTCAAAACTACAGAAATGCCTCGTACAATCCGGACTGAGTTCCTCAGTGCCACTAACTTCCTATCCGCCTAGCAGTACGGCTTCAGAAAAAAACATTGCACCATATCCTCCCTTCTCCATATCACTGGGTACATTAAATTAGCTGCCAATAAAGGCCACCTCACTGCCGCAGTCTTCATTGACCTGGCTAAAGCTTTTGACTTGCTATCCCACCCCCTTTCTTATTAATTCACTTGAGGAAGCAGGGCTCAACCCTCCTGCCTTACAATGGTTCAATTCTTATTTCAATGACAGGCACCTCCTCTCCCTCCCAGTCTCTATGACCTTCAGAACCACCCAAAGATTAACCAAAGCTAACAATGCCCCACCCATTACCTCTATTGATGGCACCCTGCTTAATGTTGTCCTCTCCTACAAATATCTAGGCATCTGACTGGACCCTCAATTTTTTTTGGGGGGGGTGATACTTTTTGCTCCTCCTACCTGATCATCTTTCCTCCTGTTTCTCTGCATCTCAGATGGATCCTGCCACCGTCCATCTCTGCCATGCTTCCAACTGCCCCTTAAACCCTCTGCAACTTGCCCCTTACAGCGGGGGTGTCAGGGAGCCCCCAACTCCCCACCCGGTAAGGTTCCAGTCAGGAAGCAGTGGAGCTGGCGGACGTGCAGATGGCCATCAAGCCACAATCAGGGTGCCTTCCATTTTCCATTTTTCTTTTAGCCCTGGAACTGGGGACGTGCAATTATGCCTGACAGAGGGGATCACGCATGCATCCACACATGCTCCCTCCAAGCGTCTGCCCAGCTCCTTCCCGATATAGCTGCGTGTCATGTCCCCACAGCCTTGACAGAAGGGGGTGATCGACACCCAGCTGTGAACCCCCATCCCGTAGAAGGAGAGGCAGTCCATCGGATGCTCAGTCTTCTCTCCTGCCGACCCCCAATGGCTATGCATTCCCGAACTCAGGTCGGCACAGCATGGCGTGAGATAAAGGCGACCAGCCGCCCTCAGCCCTCAGTGCCACCAGGCCGACCCCTACTGGACCCTCAATTAAATGCCTCAAATCACATTGACTACATTGCCACTAAACCCTTACAGTGGTTCAACTCTTATCTCAGTGACAGGCACCAGTCATTTAAAATTGCCAACTCCTCCTCTCCCTCTCTTCCTATCATAGCAAGCATCCCTCAGGTCTCCATATTTGGCCCCATCCTGTTTTCAATATTCATAAATAACCTCCCATCTGCCTGTTCCACCTCACTCATCCATATGTACTTGGATGATGCCATACTGTTCACCTTGGCCCTGACCCTGCCACTATCCATTCTGCTTTGCAACATGACTTCCACTCTGTTCAATCTTGGTTCAATCAAAACAACTCAAACTGAACATATCCAAAACAGTTCCTATGACCTTCAACACCTCCCAAAGATTAGCCAAAGCTATCAATGCCCAAACCATCACCTTTCTTGATGGCACCCCACTTAAGCTGTCCCTTCCTACAAGTATCTAGGCATCTGGCTGGACCCTCAATTAAACTTCTTGACTCATATTGACTACATTGCCACTAAACTTTGTCCAAAGCTCAGAATTCTCTATCAAAACAGAAACTCTCTCCCTCTCCCCATGTGCCAGGAACTTCTGACAAAGATGATTATACCAGTCTTTGACTACGCTGATATTGTCTCCTGCACTGCACCATGCACATCACTCTTTCTCTTGATGTGATTCCCTCTGCTATGCCTTCTGTCATTTCACCTCCAACTCTCCATACAGGACTCACCACTGCTTTCTACTCTCCTGCCTGGACCTCCCTCCGCTCACACACAGGCGCCTCACCCATGCTATATCCTTCATCTCCAAATTCTGGTTCAACCTGCTCCCCTCTTACATCTCTTCTCTCCTCTCTTGTCTCTCCTGCCCCAGCCTCAACATATTTCCTACACTTTAGAGACTCATGTTCCTTCTCACGCCTCATTCCATCTTCTAACATGGGCAAATCTGCCTTCAACTATTATCTCCCCTCACTGTAGAACTCTCAGACTCCTCTCCCATGCAACTCTCCCTGTCACTTTTCTGTCAAATCATTGCTATGCCTCCTACCCTTCCCTACTTGTTCCCATAACATCACATAGCACTCAAAATGTTTGTTCCATGTTTTATTTGTATTCCTCCCTTACCCTATACCTCAACTATTTGTGTAGCTTGTGTTGATGAAGTAGTTATCATGAACTGTATTATTATGCTAAATACTGTGAACTATTGTATTTGTTTACTTTGATTTCATGTTCCCTATCCCCCGGGTCACACCAGGAGATGAGCCTTGGCTCAGTGTTCCTTTCCCGGTCACCTAATCTTTAAATAAAAAAAAATTCTGATACCAGCTCACCACATAATTAGACATTTCTAGATTTAAAAGAGATTGCAAAAGCAATCTATGGTCCACTAAATTAAAGGCCTTGGAGAGGTCCATGAACACCGCAGCCACATAGAGGCCCTATGAACTGAGTTCTTGAACTCCTCCAGGGGCAGTTGAAGTACTGCAGCCTGGTCTGAATCCATGCTGGATCAGTGTCAGAATCTCATATTTTGTTAGATAATCAACCATTTGATCAAAGACCACTTACTGCAAAACCTTTGACAAAGGTGTCAGAAGAGAAATAGGTTGATACTTCTTCATGTTTGTTGAGCCTCCAGATTTAAAAAAACTGAAACCACAGTAGTTTCCTTCCAAATGCTGGGAAATGAGGATTAACAAAGAGATAGATTAAAGATAATAGACAAAGCATAACACAGAATAGCTGTGGTGGTCCTTACGAGCCAAAAGTCTATACCATCGACCCCAACCACTGGTCGGGGATCAAGTCTTAGAAGATATGTCAAGACTTCATCTGCCAACAGCTGTCTAAAGTAAAATTTTGGGTAGGGAAGACCTCCTGGGGCGTTATCAGGGATCACATGGGAACCAACATTTTCAAAAAATTCAGGCTGCACATAGCCAGATAAATCTGAAAATAATTTATTAAACTCCATGGCTATAGCTAGTGAATCATTTAAAACACCAGAAGATGATTTCAAACTTTTAGGGGTAGAACTGGATTTTTCTCCCATAAGTTCATTGATAAGGTCCCAAGTGGCTGATGTATTTTTACCTTTAAACTGATGCTTGTATACAATTTATGTTTAAGGTTCCTAATCATGTTTTTACATCTATTTCAGGCAGTCTTATAAGCCATCAAGGTATTTGTATCTAAAGTTTTTCTGTAAGTTTTCTGTGTTTTATCCTGGTCCCTCATGTTTTCAAGTGGCTCCTCAGTCACCCATTGTTGCATGTTGCCCACAATATGCAATTTTTTAAAGGAAGAAATTTATCACAGATTTAGTCAAAGCAGTCGCATAAGATCTTATATACTTCCTTAACATCGGACTTTTGTTCTAAAACAGATCAATCTACTGCTGACATGGCAGCTCTACAATTTTCAGTGTCTAATTTCTTGATATTTCAAGTACAAATATAATCAGGAGGAACTGATTTCTTTTTTGGCACTCCAGCAGCAGTAGACTTGGCAATAGTCACTTATACTGTCTGCAAGAATGCCTGACGGTATAATTTTTGACGTATCTGAAACCAAAATCCAATCATGAATAGCCAAGTGACCTGTTTTAAAATAAGTCCTGTTTGGACACTTAAATATTTGCATTAATCTTAAACTAGCCAATATCTCTTTATGTTTCTGGACATCTTTCCTCTGCCAATTCACATTTAGGTCTCCCACTACAATTAGTTCCCTATTAGATGATATGTAATCCCTGTGGGCTTGTATCATGTTTAAGCCCGCCTCCTGAAAACCAGGGGAGGGGGGACATAGATAACAACCAATGATACAGTCTTCCTTTAGCCCAAAATCAATGTCAATGATAAAAACTCGCAAGGTGAATTAACATCATCTCTTAAATCCTGTGTCACAGAGAAGCAATTCCTAACATAGAACATACACCTCCTCCCCTTCTGCCCATCCCATCATGTCTGAATAAATTAAAACCCCTCCAATTGTATTGGCTCATTTGAAATTTTATGAGATAACCATGTATCAGTTACTGCTATAATACTAAACTGATTTTGTAAAACTCAGACAGAGAAATTGTCCCATTTGGCTAGTAAACTTTGAACATTCAAATGAGCAATGTTTATAGAGTGTTCTGGTAGGGGGCATTGGGCTGGTCATCTATAGGTGGCCCATGGTTAGGATGACCCATGCCAGAAATTAACAACAACAACAACAACAGAACCAAGTTCCTCTTTTAAATAGAAGAACAACAATAATGCTTTTGAGTCAATGAATGTATATGTCTGTCCAAGGCTTTTGGAGTAAAAAACTACTTAAATAAAGAATGCCAATGTGAAGTTAGTTCTAAGTTGTAAGTAGCAAAAGAACCCTGCATCTTTAAATTCAAAAGAACAATTGAAACTAATGATGTAGGAATTGATTCCTCTGATAACAAACTCTGCAATAGGCTGGACACTCTGGTGGGTGGAAAAGATGAGCAGTGAGGTGAGAAAACCCAAGCAGTGGTAATGGGAATGACAGCTAGGTTTCAATACGAAAAAGTGCAAATTAAGGCATCCGGTGTACAGAAACCCAAGGGAGGAGTACAAAATGGGGGGGGGGGGTTACTGACAATCACCAAGCAGGAAAGAGACCTGGAGTGATCATATCTGATGGTGGCCAGGCAGTGCAACAAGGCAGGTGAGAGGGTGAGAGGGTGCGGGACGCTGGG
Organism: Neoceratodus forsteri; assembly: GCA_016271365.2. Classification (NCBI taxonomy): domain Eukaryota; kingdom Metazoa; phylum Chordata; order Ceratodontiformes; family Ceratodontidae; genus Neoceratodus; species Neoceratodus forsteri. The sequence goes on from CM028129.1 coordinate 36,997,209, forward strand.
GTGCACAGGGAGGGTATAACCAGCAGAAAAAGAGAGATGGTGTTTCCTTTATGTGGATTTCTGGTAAGACCCTATATAAAGTGCTGTGACCAGTTCTAGAGACCACCTCTCAGAAAGGATATAGACAGAGCGGAGGTGGTCCAGAGGAGGGCAACTAAAATATTGTAGGTTTTGCATCAGAAGCCTTATAAGGATAGATTAAAGGACCTCAATATGTATATGCCGAAAGAGAGGAAGGAGAGGGGGATGTGATAGAGACCTTTAATATACCTCACAAGGGGCAAACAAGTTACAAGAGGGAAGTGTTTTTTAGAAAAAGGTGCTCAAGAACAAGGAAACCTGCTATGAAGCTGGGGGGGGGGGGGTGCAGATTCAGTAGAGCTGTGAGGAAGTATTTCTTCACATGAAGAGTGCTGGACTCCTGGAACAGTCTTCCAGTGGAAGTGGCTGGGATGAAAACAATGGTCGGGATCAAGAATGCATGGGATAGACATAAGGGAATCTTAAGAGAAAGGAAAGGGGGTGAGGAAAATGGGCCAGAGATCTAGCAGGATCTGCAGTAATACTGTAGGTAGAGAAAAATTAGCAGACTAGGTGAACCAAGCAATCCATATCTAACAAATTCTGTGTTTCTATGTAAAATTCCATGCCATTTTTAATAGTTCATTCTTATTCTGCCCGTATATGGTATGCTTATAGTGTAATACTAATCTGCATTCTTATGTTTAGAGCTCTATACTGATCTACACACACAGTACGTTTATAGTTTAATACTAATTTACACATGTATGGAACACTTAAAACTCAATACTAACCAGCATGCTTAAGGTATGCTTACAGTTCAATACTAATCTGCATGCATATGGTATAATCTGCTTATTGCTCCCTAATAATCTGTCCAAAATGGGTGCGCTTATAGCTCAATACTAATTTGCCCACATACAGTAAGTTTATAGCTAAATACTAATCTGCACACATACGGTATGTTTGAAGCTCAGTAGATCAATAATAATCCGCATGCATATAGTATGCTTGGAGCTCAGTACTAATCTGCCCACATGTGGTGTGCTTATACAGTTGTGTAATGCTAATCTGCATGTTTATTGTAGGTTTATAGCTCAATACTAATCAATGTGCATGTGGTACACTTATAACTCACTACTAAGATATTCAGATACGATATGTTTATACTGTAGCTCTATACTAATCTGAATGCATACGGTATGTTTATAGAACACTACTGATCTACACATATATGGTATGCTTACAGCTCAGTATTAATCTTTACACATATGGCATGCTTATACTGTAGCTCAGTACTAATCTGCACATGTATGGTACACTTATAGCTCATTACTAACCTGCCCACATATGGTACATTTATTGTTCATTACTATTCTGCCCTTATATGGTACAGTTGTAGCCTAATAGTAATCAACATGCATATGGTATGCTTATAGCTCCATACTAGTCTACACAGATACAGTGCTTTCATAGCTCAATACTAATCTACATGCATATGGTATGCTTACAGCTCAGTACAAATCGAATACATATGGTACGCTTATAGCTCAAAAGTAAACTGCAAGCAAATGGTATGCTCATAGATCAATAATAATTGATAACTATATAGTATGCTTACAGTTCAGTGTAAATCTGCACACATATGGTAAACAAAGAGCTCAGTACTTAACTGCAGACATATGGTAGTCTTGTAACTCATACTATTCAATGCACATATGGCACACTTACTGTATAGCTCAATATTAATCTGCATGTATATGGAATGCTTACAGCTCATCATAAATCTGTACACATGCGGTATACTTATTGCTCAATACAAATCTTTATGTATATAATATGCTCATAGTGCAACACTAATCTGTCACACAGGGTACACAAACAACACAATACTAATCTACATGTATATGCTATATTTACTGCTCAACATAAATCTACACACATTTGGTACACTTATAACTCTATACTGATCTATACACATATGGTATTCTTATAGCTGAATACTAATCTATACACATATGGTATGCTTATAGCTCAGTACTACTGTAATCTACACATGGGGTATTCTTACAACTCAGTAATAATCTGCATACATATGGTACACATAGAGTTCAATATTCAATCAATCAATCAAACTTTATTTAACCAGGCATAAACACCATTGAGCAAGCTCATTTTCAAGGTGGTCCTGGACATCAAACAATTCACTGTCACAAATACAGTAGACAAAACAAAACATTGTACATGTGGTAGTTCAGGCCTATACATACAAAGCTAACACAGGTAAACTCAGTTCGCATGCATGTGGTCTTCTGTATACATGATGATGGTACTCTTACAGCTCATTATTAATCTGCCCACATATGGTATGCTTATTAAGCAAAGCAAATCTCCAGGTGTGGTGTGATGGGATAATGGCACACCTCTGGTGTGTTGTGAGGTATGAGGCATTGCCGAGTGCCTTCAACCACCCAAAAAGTGCCATTATCTCACACAAATAGCACTCTGGAGTGTCTTTTTGCTATTATAATATGGAACACAGGTGTTTTTTAAGGGGGGGGGACAAAGAATGCTCAAAAATAAAATAATGTAAAACATTTTTAATGATTTTTAAAATTGTATGTTCACCTCAACAAAACAGTACCAGCACATCCCAGCATTGGCATGCCATCTCAGTTGTATATATTATACACGGCAAAATACATTTATTGAATTCATTCTTAAACCTCCATTTTCATCAACCCACCCCCATTTAGCTGTTTCCTCACATTTCCTCAGTCTTTATATTATTCCTGTCCTTTCTCCATGGTGCTTCTTTTTTATCTTTCCTACATTCAATAGAAGGCATGTTTACTATGAATGGAATACAAGAATTGAAATTTCTGCTCAGTTTGACTGGTATAATGTTCATCTCCAAAGTCATACAACAAAAGGCCACAGCTGGAACCAGTGCTTCTATTTTATCTGTAGCAGGATAAACAGCAGACATTTCTGTGGTAAGCAGGGGAGGATAGGAAGGGGGCTTCATGGTCAGCAAAAAAACAGCAGAAATTAAAAAGTAAACACTGTAGTACTTGATTTTATAACTTGTATGTGTGTGAGATGATGATAATGAGGCCAAATAACATATATATATATATATATATATATATATATATATATATAATTTTAATTTAAAGTACTTCTGTTTTTAGCATATAGGTTTTTAATGATCAGAGGTGAAAGCCAGGTTTGTAGGTTTGTAATGGAAAACTGTAGCTGACAAGGCTTGTTGATTTTAAAAGGGTGAAAAGGCTGATGGTCAGGGACTTTTATGAAGTGTTAGTTTGTACTGTGATAATATCACTGTTTAGAATGGTCTCTAACTGATTAGAAGTTGGAAAAGTTCCATGCCATTTTATATTAGTGCATTACTAATCTGCCCACATATGATATACTTATAGTGCAATACTAATTTGCTTACAGATCAGCACTACTCTGCGTACATGGTATGCTGGGTTTTACTATTGCTTTGCGACAGCGCTCACATCGACATCCCCAACAGCGACAGACACAATGCTGAGTGTCGACATCGTACTATCGGGGATGTCAGTGTGATTCTATTGGGGAGATGTGCCCACCAAACACCCCATGTGGGGGGATCTGCCCCCCACACCCCCTGGTCTCTAAATATCTAACTCCAAGTTGGAGTTGGACTGGGGAGGGGGTGCAACACTGGGGACCACACTGCCAGTGTCTGCTTTTACAAGCACAGCAACTCACTGCATTCAGGCAAAATCTGTCTCTGTGTTGGACTTCGCGGTGGTGGTTTCGACCTTGTGTCAGTACACCCGGTACACTGATAGCTGAAAATTAATTTGCACATACATGGTATGCAGACAGCTCAATGTAAATCTGCACACATATGTCAAACTTAGAACTCATTACTAATCTACACACATACAGTATGCTTATGGCTCAGTACCACTCTACACACATATGGTACTTTCATAGTTCAGTACTAATCTGGCTACATATGGTACGCTTATAGCTTAATACTAATCTGTCCATGTATGGTATGATAATAGCTCACTATTAATCTGTCTACATATGGTACCTTTATAGCTAAATACTAATCTAACTGCATATGAGGGGCTATGTACATAGGAATGAATTGCCTACCTGCTGTGGATCTATTGCACATAAGCAATATTTGGTGACATTGCTATGCACAGGGGATCCCGTGGACCTCTGTATGCACACATGGAACGGGCACACATTCCTACCACACTGGATCCCCCAGCCAATCATACATGAGCATGGCTGGTCCAGGGATGTGTCTAGGGGCATGCCCACACTCTGCAACATTCATGGAGGTGCAGAGTGCTATTTGAGGAGGGGAGCAGTATGCAGCAGCAGAGACCCTACCGAATTCATAGAGCACCCCCCCAGTGAAACCCCACAAGCTGTCTTAGACAGTTCCACCAAGCTGCAGTGACACAAATTGTGGCGAACTACATTACAGCCATGGCACAAAGCCAATAGTTGGCATTCTGCCATCCGGGAAAGCAACTGTTTTTTGGTGGCAGTGAACCGCATCCCCTTAGTCAAGGAGGGCTCTGCCCTCCACACCCCCTACACTATAGATAACCAACTCTGAGTCAGAGTTGATTCGGGGAGGGAGGCGATATTCCCAGAGACAGCAGTGTAAGAAATACTGGGGACCATTGCTGATTTTGTCACTGTAATGGTTTTCTCTGTATTCCTTTCACTGTTTGAACATGATATGGCCTTAAACCAACACACCCCTCTATGGTGCTGCCCCACCCCACTGGCCTGACACAGAAGTCTGGGAGCAGTCTTTCGGGCACTCATCTGTACTTTGGCAGTTTTTCCTGTCCTGTGCATTCCCATGATCCTGTGCTCACGTGGAGTAGGAGATCCACTTCAGGAGCCAGGATGGGCATCCAATTGAATATCAGCCCGTGTCCCCTGATCTGCCCCTCCCATAGCTGTGCACCATGGGGGTGGGGCCACAGATAGAAACTGTGCAGTGGTGTGCATTAGTGCATACTGCCCTCACATGACTGTCTGGATGCAAAGTTGCACAGGCCTGGGATGCACCTCTCACATGTACCTGGCTGTCCTTTGTACATAGCCCCCCAGGTACACTTATAGCTCAATACTAATTTGCATGGATAAGGTATGCTTATAGCTCAGTACTAATCTGCACACATATGGTATAATATGCTTATAGCTCAATAAAAGTTTGCCCACATATGGTACACTTTTAGTTTCATACTAATCTACCCACATATGAAATACAAAATCACACATACCCCCATAATGCAAATCACCATGAAATTTAAGGCAGGTTCAGCTTTAAGCAGGAATGCATGGTGCTAAAGGGCTTCTCATACAATCTGTAAAGGGTGCAAACAGAAGACACAGGCACATGTTTCATCCTAATGAGGATTCATTAGTGTGCCTCATTTTTATAACACCCCATAGGAAATGAACCAGCTCTATTTTGGTCTTATGGGTTTGAGTCATGGTGAGCTCCCTCCCTCCCAAAAAAAAAGACAAGCTAAAAGACAAAGAATCTCAGTGCAGAAGCACTGAGGCAAGGGTTACCACAAAGGGCACTGGTTGTAAAGCCAAGTTTCAAAGAAATACAAAATAACACACACACACACACACACACACACACACACACACACATAATGCAAAGCATCATGGGATGTATATGCAAATCATCATGAAATTTTAGACTGGCTCAGCTTTAAGCAGGAATGCATGGTGTCAAAGGGCCTCTCACACAATCTGTAAAGGGTGAAAACAGAGGACACAGACATGTGTTTTATCCTACCCATGGCTCACCATGGCCCAAACCTGTAAGACCAACGTATGGCTGGCTTATTTTCCCTGGGGTGTTATACAGATGAGGCACACTAATGAGTCAAGGGTAGGACAAAATACATGTCAGTGTCCTCTGTTTGAACCCTTTGCAGTTTGCACATGCACAGTGCAATGGGGCCATTTGCATGACCATTATGGGCTGATCTACATGGCTGCACTGCCATGTTGTGTGCCAGGCCAGCCCTACACAGCCCTGATCACAGTTACAAATAGAAATGTCCCTGAGCTCCATTTCTATAGTGTAGTGTCCCCCCTCCCCAGCCCTGATCACAGTTCAATAAACTGAAATGCCTGAACCTCGTTTCCATAGTGTAGTGTCCCCCCTTCCCCAGGCCCAATCACAGTTGAATAAACTGATATGCCCAGGCTCCATTTCCATAGTGTAGGGTCCCCCCTTCCCAGCCCTGATCACAGATCAATAAACTGATATGCCCAAACTCCATTTCCATTGTGTAGTATCCCCCCAGCCCCAATCACAGTTCAGTAAAATGAAATGCCCAAGCCCCATTTCCATAGTGTAGGGTCCCCCCTCCCCAGCCCCAATCACAGTACAATAAACTGAAATGCCTGAGCCCTGTTTCCATAGTGTAGTGTCCCCCCCAACCCTGGTCAAAGTTCAGTAAACTGAAATACCCAAGCCCCATTTCCATAGTGTAGGGTCCCCCCTCCCCAGCCCCAATCACAGTACAATAAACTGAAATGCCTGAGCCCTGTTTCCATGGTGTAGGTGTCCCCCCAACCCTGGTCAAAGTTCAGTAAACTGAAATACCCAAGCCCCATTTCCATAGTGTAGGGTCCCCCCTCCCCAGCCCCAATCACAGTACAATAAACTGAAATGCCTGAGCCCCATTTCAATAACATAGTGTCCACCTACCCACCCAGCACCAATCACTGGTACAACAATCAAAACCCTGATTCACATTCCCTGGTGTCTAGTGATCCCCCCACCCTGGTAGGCAGTAACCCACCACCATGCACCCCCCAATCCCGACTCATGCTGGTGACTGGCACAGTCCTCCTCACCCTGCCACAGCCAGCTGTTAACTGAACTGTATCGGATTGCATACAGTAATTAATACACGCTCATTGGTCAGTTAACCAATGAGTGCGTACCTATTACTGTATATGTGCTCTGGTACAATTCAGTCAATGGCTAGCCATGGCAAGGTGAGGAGGAAGTACCATTCTCTAGCGCAGGGTTGGAATGGAGGGGTGCCAGGTGTGGGTTTCTACCTACTGGAATGCGGGACCACTAGACACCAGGGAATGGAGATTGGAGTTTTAATTGTTGTACCAATGATTGGGGCTGTGTAGTGTACTGGGTTAGAACAGCGTTTCAATAATAGTGCTGTCAAAATGGCACTTCAAAAACACATTTGCCTTGACAGTGACAGGGGTAGGATAGTGCATGTCAGTTACCGCTACCCCTGGAGCTGTTTAGGCAGATGGGAAGAAGGAGTGAAGGAGCTAAAAGAGAGCTGCTTGTTTGAGCTGCTCCCATGGTGGAGAGGCTAAGGCGCTGGCACCTAGAGCAGAGGAGACCCGGAAACTGGGGTTCTGTACCCATTCTTCCAATTGTGATAGTGTGTTTGTTTTTGTCCCCCCTGGGTTTTAATTTTTATCCCTGACCATTATTGCCTGAGTCCCCCCAACGGTTCTCCCCATCCCTGAGTTCCACCCCCCTGGAGCTGATTATATCTATATCTATATCTATATCTATATCTATATCTATATCTATATCTATATCTATATCTTTATATCTGTATATCTATATGTCTATATATCTATATATATCTATATTTATGTAATGGGGTGGAGATAAACAGAGTGTGATACATCCATTTATCTGAGTAATTGGTGTACATAAATTTAATTTATGAATACAGTGCTTCTGTCATCAGCCATTTATCCACACAGTGCTTATGTCATCAGCCATTTATCTATACAGTGCTTATGTCATTTAGAGTGTTCAGCCTCAGTAGCAGTATTAACCATATTCAAATGTGGATAACTTTAAAACGAAAAATTATAGCATGGTACTGTGTGAACGAAAGTTGTTCAGCACGGAAATATCTACAAAATGAGTGGTGTTTAATTTATTGATACCTTTTAGATTTTTTGTTAATTAGCAAAAAGCAGAAAATTCATATTTTTTTTCATTTTGTTCACAAACAAATGTAAATAACTTTAAAATGAAAAATGATAGCATGGTACTATGAGCACAAAGTTTATTCAGCACAGAAATATCTACAAAATGAGTGGTGTTTCATTTACAGATACTTTTAGTATTTTTAGAATTAGTGAAAAACAGCAGAAAATTCAATTTGTGTGCACTTTTTCATCAAACAATTGCAAATAACTTAAAAACAAAAAAGGATAGTATGGTACGTTGAGCACAAAAGTTGTTCAGCATAAAAATATCTATAAAATGAGAGGTGTTTCATTTCTAGATTCCTTTTAGATTTTCTATAATCAGCAAAAAATGGCAAAAAATAAAATTTTATTCACTTTTCTGACTAACAAATGCCCCCAACAAAAAGCAAAAACAAAAGCATTGCATAAATGGAATATGTGATGAAAAACTTGTGTAATAAATGAGCTTTCTGCACTCAAGCAGTTTGACCTCAGACACCTCACTCATGGCTTACACCACTCGTGAGGTTACCTGAGGTCAAACTGCTCTTGTGCAGATAAATCCTTTATTACACTTGCTTCCATTGCATATCCCTTATATATCTATATCTATATATATAGATATATATATATCTATTAGAGGCAAAATACTCCATTTTAGTGCATCAGTTAGGGTTGTTCCACAGTGATAAAAGCAAGCAAATTTGCTATTAGGGTTGAAACACCCCTTGGACCTCTCCAGCCCAACCCCCAACCACCACTGGGGTGGGCGTTGGGGTCATCTGCCCTAACTGTCACCCCATCACATGTGTAAGGAAGCAGAGGAATAGGAGAATGAGGTGACAGTTAGGACCGATGACCCCAACGAGCACTCCAATGGCACTAAAATGGAGTATTTTGCCTCTAATTTCCTTTCTTTTTGAGAATGATGACAAGAAATAGTGAATGTAATGCAGTGGCGGGAGCACAGGGCCCTTTGGGCCCACACTCCCACCACGTGATGTCTTGTGACATAGTAACAGGAACAGCAATGCAAACACAATGTGGAAATGGAAATGGTAACAGTAAGGAAAACGCAAGTGCAAATGACAACGCAAAGGGTAACGCACAAGGTGGCGTAGACGGGAACGGCAGCGCAAATGGTACATAAACGCAAGTCGAAACAGTAAGTGTAACAGTAACAGAAGTGCATACCCTCTTTTTGATAGAGAACTGCATAGAGAAAGACAGTGTGTACAAAGAATGTATGCATTGTAATGGCAATGGAAGCTGAAAACGAGCATTAGAAGTACTTAATTGCAAATATCTCACCAACCGTACGACGTAGAAAAAAAATTTAAATTTCACAGAAATCATTATTTTCCTGGATGCCATTTTGTATTATATAGCCCCGTGACAAAATAATCTGTATCTCACACTGTTTTCGAGATACGAGCCCCGAAATGCACGGCGTACACCACCATGTTAGTCTATGGGAAAAAATGTCAAATTCAGAATACCGTAACTTTGGAGCCATGCAATATTTTTTCACCAAACCATGAAAAGGTGCATCTGTGACATGTTGGCTGCCCTTCCTCCAAATTTGAGCCTAAAAGACCAAACGGTTATTTTGCAGTAGGGTGACAAAGAAGTCCTGTCATTTTGGCCATAGTCTGGAAAAGTAGTGTTGTGTTTTGCGACACCTTTCACAAATTTTGAGAAAGTTTTGTCAGTTTGACACTACTTTGCAACACTACTTTTTCCAGAAATTTGAAAAACATATTTCTGGGGTGTTTAACCCCAAAATAAAGACATGGTTAGCATGCTCAGGGTCTGACTAGGTGAACACAAAAATAATTGTGTCCCTAGAGGGTCCCAAATTTAAATGCCAAGCATTTCTGTGATCACTAACTGAAAAAAAAAGGCTGACTCACAACACTACTGGCATCATTTGCAACACTAAAAACAGCTTGTTCGACACTTTCGCACTTTTTGTTAACTTTTCCCATTGACTTATAATAGGAGCTTGTTTTTTTAATAACTTTTGAACCGTTTAATATTTTTTCACGAAATCTTCAAAAGGCACATCGGGAACCCTGGCCTCACGTTCCCTGAAGTTTTCAGACCAATCATGCAAACCGTGCGACCTGTAGGTGAGAGCAAAGAATTCACAAAAAAGCATAAACATGCATTTCATTGGTGCATAATACCTCCACAGCCGTATATCTGACTGGTACGAAACTTGGTAGATCCTAAGATCTACCATACCCAACCATGCATACCACATTTCAGGCAAATCCATTGAATGGTGGCAAAGTTATTAAGGTGCAAAGTTTGACCCTTTAACCTTACAATGGCTCCTCAATCCTAACTATGGTAGAACTACGTGCTACCATAATATACATATATACAGTATATAGATATATATACAGTATATATAACCATATATATATATATAGATAGATATATATGTGTATATATATACATATATATATATATTTTATTTTTTTTATTTTGGGGGTGGTGGGCAAAGCCATGGGATGTGAGTGGTGGAGCCCACTGCAAAAACATAAGTTTTGGTTCCTTGCTTCGCCATAGTACAGGTCCTCCCTGTGGTTTTGGACTTCTAATATTGGTGCTATTGCTGCAGGTGGCATTTTCCTTGGGTGCTGTTGTTGTCAGTGCTGTATTTCCCGCGTGGCATTTGACTGCACCGTAATTGAATTCAGCATTTTGACCTAGTGCCCTGGGTGGGGGAGGAGAGAGTACATTATGGAAATGGGACTCAGGCGTTTCATTTTATTGAACTGTGATTGGGGCTGGGAAGTGGGGGACACTACACTATGGAAGTGGTGCTTGGACATTTCAGTTTATTGAACTGTGATTGGGGCTGGAGATGGGGGACACTACACTCAGGAAATGAGACTCATGCATTTCAATTTATAGAACTGTGATTGGGGCTGGGGAGGGAGGGGCATTACACTACACTACACTATGGAAACAGGACAGAAGCAATGTCCAGAGCCACTCACAGTTTGTGGTGCCAACAGTAACAATGTAGCAAAGGCAAGAAAACTGAGTATATACACACTCATGCTGAAGAATTCCAGTACAGCCAAACTTGGAAATGAATTGTAATTTATTCAGCCATAAAGGACGAAACAAAGGTGGGGATCACTATTTATTGCTTATTTGAGGGGTGCTAATTATTCCTCTTGACAAAGCGCACAAGCGTGAAATGTTGAGGTGGTCTTTTTGCTGGGTTGGTGGTCCGCATGTGTTTGGTCCTTTATGGCTGAATAAACTGCAATTCCTTTCTAAGTTTGGCTCTACTGGAATTGTTCAGCATGAACATGCGTACTCAGTTTTCTTGCCTCTACTTTCACAGGATTGCACATTATCAGTCACAAAACCGGTGTGGTGTTTTTGTTTACTCCTAGCTAAGAGGTCAGGTTTTGTATTCACAATGGTGGATAGCTTCAATAAAATGATAATTTAATATTCTATTTTACCTTTGTGTCTTGTGTCCTTGCCATAGAGTGCTCATTTTTTTTTCTTTGATATGTTTATAGCTCAATATGTTTCTACGTGCATGTGGTACACTTGTAGCACTATACTAATCTGCACACATATGGTGTGCTTACAACTCAATACTAATCTACACACGCAAATGGTATCCTTATAGCGGAATGCTAATCTGCTCACTTATGGTTCTCTTATACAGTACTCTAACTCAGTACTAATCTGCTCACTTATGGTATGCTTATAGCTCAGTACTAATCTGAATGCTTATAGAATGCTTATAGCTCATTACTAATCTATGCACATATGGTACATTTATAGTCCAATGTTAATCTGCATATTGATGTTTATGGCTCAATGCTAATCTACATGCATATGGTATGCTTGTATCTTATTACTTATCTGCATGCATATGGTGCATTTAAAGCGCATTACTAACCTGCAACATATGATGTGCTTATCGCTTGATACTATTCTGAACGCATATGGTATGTTTATAGCTCATTATTAATCTATGCACATATGGTACGCTTATACCACAATACTAATCTGCATGCATATGGTGTACTTAATAGCTCAATACAGCCATTGTTGGGGGTTGATTTACTGTTTGTAGCCCGCCAATGTGACTGAATTGCATCCATCACTCATACTACCATCAATGACACCTGTGCCCCCTCCCCAACATACACATCTCTCAAGACTTCTGTATCACTTCTGGCCAGCCCATACTACTGGTTATTTTTACCCCCATAGTTTCTTCTACATGGCAACATAACTGCATGTACTGTAGCTACAATAGCATGCCAATTAGTGTTTCTGATAGATGGGATACCACAAGGGTCATTAGTTTCCTCCCTCTTGCCAAGCCCTGCACACTGTATTTGAAACAGTGAACAGCCATCTCCTACGCGCCCGCGCACACACACACACACACACACACACGCATGAACACACTTTACATACATTAAATCTGCAGATGACCTCCTCCATTCTGTAACCTGCTGGGGGCACACAACACATTCTTTTAATTGGTATATTTCATTGGAAGATTTTTCATGACAATACATTGCAAAGGACAATAACAAAATAGAACACTCAGGGTACAGTGAATCTATGAACTCTTTGTCAGCATTCAGGGACGGTTAGGCAGAGTGTGAACATCTTGAAATACAGTTGGTGGTTACCATTATACAGACTTTGGTGATTAGGATGGTATGGATAATCCCAGAGGTGTATCCCGAATCTTCATTTGCAAGTATGGGTCACAAAGGAGCAAGGGGAATGTATGGCAACAAAGAAATACTCTACCCTTCTTCATTTGGGGGAGTCTAAGAGTAACAGTGTATGCAAACGTTCTCATCTATTCTGATATGTTTGATAAGTATTTCTAGTGCTAGCTATCATCCTCTCCATTTTAAGTGCATCCAAGATGGCCATATGACTTTCTGTGTAGGTTGGGATAGTGTCATCTAACCCGTGTTTCAAAATCATTGTTTTGGCAATGACCAAAATTAGCATTATGTGGCATCTTCATATACCTTTGTTGTTTTGTAGACACAATACTTTTCAATCAGTGAAAATACCCTCACACCATTCACCCACCACCTCAACACATTTTATCTAGAGGTATGCAGATCCTCAGTTAGTAGAAAGGAGCCTTCCTGAACATACAGAGGCTTGGATTCAGTAGGATTTTCATTTTGACAGTCCTGGATTGTCTGGGGGAATAATGGGGGTTCCCAGACAAAGTTTGAGAGGCCCCCAATTTTATGAGTGTCCCAAGCGGTGTGTCATTATTGTGCCCCCATGTCTCTACTGTTTCCCATTATTAGGTAAATCCTTCAAGTTATGCCTCAAAAGTGCACTGACCAATATCCTGATCCCAAGCAGAGCAAGTGTTGTCCATACAGAATTTATTTTTATTTTTTATTTAATTCTTTTGGTCACCGGGTAAGACCCAATAGGCACAAGTGCCTGTTTTCAGGGTTGACCTGGGAGCACTGGGCGGTTAAGTGACTTGCTCAGAGTCACATAGTATGCAAGTGGAGGTTGTGAGAATCAAACTCAGGTCTGGTCTGCTGGATGTATCAAGCTCTTTCACACCTCATTCCTCTAACCTCTAGGCTTTACTGCCAGCCTAAAGAAAAAGTGCCATACACTCAGACTTTAAAGGAGATAGGAAATAAATGTACTGTCTCATGCTTTATGGTAAGTATATCATGTATTTGTCTATATGTTATGATAAGTTAATGTTTTTTATTACTTACAGTTATCTAAGTTGGCTTTTGTGACAGACTACAAGGCTACTGTTAGGAAGAACATGGCCAGTACAGTGAGGGTTACATTATTCAGGTTGAACGTGGCCTAAGTTCTAAACACTGACAGGACTGCTGCTGTTACACATGATTTCAGTTTAAATGATGTTTTTTCTGCTGATGAAGAAATTTATGTTTTTCAAGCAAGGGACTGTGTCACACAACCATACTGGTATGAGCCTCTGTAGTCTGGAGACCTGATGGATTTGAATCAGCTTGTTTCTTCTCTTTATTCAGTCAGTGAGACTGATGAGGCCGATGATACTGACAGATTTATTCAAGTGAATGAATTGCAAAATGAATGGTACAAATAAAATATTGCTATTTTCTTCCATTTTAATTTGCCCATGACATTTTTTCTGTGTAAAACATCAGTCACTTAGTTTTGCCATTTACAGTCCCTGCCTTTTTGAGTTATGCATATGAGCAAAAGGGAGACTTCTGTTCAGACTGAAATTTCTTTGTTGTTTTCTTTGCTCATTTCAATCTTATAGAGAGTGACACTGTACTGCTTCAATAATTAATAACCAGTACTGATTGTTTTTAAATATTCTGTGTGTCTGACAATAAAGCAGCAATATAAAAATCTTGTTAACTGCAAGCTTGATCTCATGTGTTTGTGGAATGTGTGGATTGTGTGTGTGTGTGTGAGTAAACTGAATGTAAGGTTTTCTTCACATATGTGCTTGTCTTATGACTACACAAACTGAGCACTTTTTAAATCATCAACTTAATTTTCATGAATCAGTAGTGAGTAATATATAAAAAAATGTGCATTCCATCATTATGTATTATCAATTGGCACAGGGTCATAATGTCGCAAGACATTATGATGCATGCAAAAAGTGCGCTGCCAATACAGTGCGATTTCTTGCATGAGGCACAAGTCTTCTTTTTTATGGATGGCTCTGTCCCACACACATCCCTTTATGGGGGGCTGCACCCCCAACCTCCCTTAATAAGAATTCTTAATTCTGGGGGGGGGTTAACAGTAAAATTGCACAAAGTGTGAAAAAGAAAAAAAAATTTACTTGTGTCTGGGACCGAGAATCAAACCCAGTCCCAAATGCCCTGTCTGTGTTCCCTGCTGTTAGTGGCTTATCTCGCAGAGCCATGGCAGCTGCTGTGTGGAAGCCCCTCCAGGCAGAGTTCTTTTCCTCTGCCTGGGAAAACGAGAGGGTGCAGTACCACGCACAGCAGCATTCGCGGCATTGCAGCCTCTCGCTCTCATGTATAGCACTGTTTCGGTTAAGCGCTCATATCATATGCTATTAAGCATATGACATATTGACCCGGTAGGTTATCAATATTAGTACTAAAGTGCAGAAAGAAATTCCTCAAAACTGACCATTGACAATGATCATGTCTGTGGAATTTCTTTCCCCAGACTTGGTAGACCGTAAGGCCTTTTTCTGCTGGCGAATTTCATATGTTCGTATTAGTCGTAAAGCATATTTAACTTTGCTTTATTGAGGTTTGGAGCATTTGCTTCAGTTCTGCAACTGATGATCTTTCTGCAATAGGGCTGGGTGGAAGTTGCAAATTCTGCTTTCAGGGAACTTTTGTGGACTTTTTTACATTTCATGAAATTTTCCAAACTTCTGCCTTTAGCAGGAATGGAATCTTCTGAATGCGTTTGGCTATTTTTACCCTGTTCTGTGGAATTTTATGCCTGAACAGAGGAATACAATGCATGAACTCTGGAATGACAATTCTGAGGAATTGTATTCTGCAATTTAATGGATCATTATGCAATACATGTAATCATTTCACAGTTCAGTGATCAGTTCTGTGGAATTTCTTTCTGCAGTATAATTCATTAATCCACAATTCATACCTTCATTCCGAAGTTTATTGACTGACTGAACTGCAGAATGAATGTATGAATTATGGATTAAGGTATTAAAGTGCAGAAAGAAATTCCACAAAACTGACCACTGAAATTGATCAGTTCTGCAGAATTTCTTTCCATGGTTTCATACATTAATCCTCAATTCATACATTTATTTTGCTATTCTAAGTCAGAATATCTGTGAAAGTGGCTAAAGTGCATTCCGAAATGTAACGAAAGCCAAAATTCTGCTGGTGAAAGTTTAATTTTGCACCGCGCTAGTCAACAAATTATACCTAATTTATATAAATTATGCAGTGACTCCAGTCGTGATCACAGACACATTACAGTCTTAGTCAAAATATGACATCCACAAATAGTTATTTAGTTTCTGTAATGAAACAAAGTGGTTTGTAAATTAGGACAGTGAGATATGTAAGATCACAGGGGTGTGTGTGTGTGTGTTTGTTTGTACTGCATGTGATCTCTCCTTTACAGCTGTGCACATCAGGTGACTCAAAGAAATACATCACAAAGTCTCCCAGCTGTATCCATACTGGAGTTATATGAGTTATCCTTTTCACTGCAGGCTGACTCTGCCTTTAAATTCATCTGAGATGAGGAACTCATTTCCCCAGTAAGACTGTATACTGTACTGCACACCTCCACTGCCTTTCTGTTGGTACCAGGATATAGTCTGTATGTCCATCCCTCTCTGGTAGCACTGGGTCATTGCTATCTTTCCTTCATAGGCAGCTTGAGAGGATGCAGGTTGAATAACATTGCTTGTCTCTAGGTCCATAAAATGAAAATAAACACTGGGAAACAGGTGATCATGAGCAATATTTGCTTCATGGCCCTAATGTGTAGACAGTATGTTTTTTACATACAAAGAATATGAAATTTTGATTTTAAAAATTAATACAGTATACACACTTGGCAAGCCAACTTGGAGAGTAATTTATTTATTAGATTTTCAGAGTTACGTCTTTGAGCACAAGTGCTCTTTTCCAAAGGTTCCACTTCAAATGAGGTTACAATACATAAAGGTATACGCTACTGCAGTTTGCACAGAAATGTTATTGCACTTTAGGTGCGAAGGAGAATCTCTGCCATGTACTCTGGGAATGTGATTGGTATAAGAATGCTAGAGCTCACTGGCTAGGGCCAGTAATTAATAACTGGATAATATGTACAAAATGTACTTGACTACTGTGCCATTTGATGCAGAAGATGATTACACTGTAATAAGAATGGCAAACTATTTTTATCACATTAGTAAAATCAAAGTACAAACAAGCATTTGTCAATGCCGAATGTTGCTTGCTTGTATGTGCTGTTTAGGTATTTGGAAGTGATAGTTCCATGTCTTCCTCCCAAAACATGCACTGTGTCTTTCCGTTCAGTATTCAAAGAGGAGTGGGAGGGGCAAGGGGCACAGCAGTACAGCAGTTGCCACGGGGGGGTGAAGAGGTGGACAATAATCCATTCAAAGGCAAAAGAGTCCTGCAGGCGCTCACTAAATTGAAGGTGGAGAAAGCAATGGAACCTGATGGCATGCACCCAAGGATATTAAGAGAACTGCGAAAGGAGATGGCAGTACCTCTGGCAGCCATGTTCACTGAGTCATTCAACACGAGTGAATTGGAGGAGGGCACAAGTGGTTCCTCTACACAAGTTCAGCAGCAGGGAGGAGGCGGGGAACAATAGGCCGTTCAGCCTCACTTCAGTAGTGGGGAAGATCATGGAGACATTGCTTAAAGAAAGGATAGTGGGGCATCTAGAAGACATCGGAGCCCAGGACCATAGACAACATGGATTCACAGTGGGGACATCATGTCAGACAAATCTGGTTGATTTCTTTGACTGGGTGACAAAGGAAGTGAATCAGGGTGGGGCAGTGGACAATGCTTACCTTGATTTCAGCAAAGCCTTTGACACCATCAACACTTAGGAGGCTGATAAACTAGCTGGGTAGGCTGAGCATGGGGGAAAAGGTGGTAAACTGGGTTAGAAACTGGCTAACAGACAGGAGGCAGAGAGTGGTGGTAAATGGTATGCAGTCTAGGGAGAGGGGGTGACCAGTGGGGTGCTGCACGGATCGGTCCTGGGGCCAGTCCTGTTCAATGTCTTCATTAGTAACATTACAGAATGGCTGAAGGGAATTTTTTCACCAAATTTTCAATATAGCCATTTTATGACCTCTGCTCATGAACAGTGTCACTGTGGTTTTCTTAATCTGTCCCAAACATTGATTGCACACACCGACTGCGTCATTGTGCACTACATGCACAGAAACACATTTTGGGTGACATGAAAAATTACAGCTGTACTGCTCGTAAGGAGGTGTGTTAAAATGGCAATGTTGAAAATCTGGAGTGAAAATATTGAAAATTCGTGAACTTACGAGCGTGCGTAGGAACAGCGCAACTCATGCTCGAAAAACGGTCACTTTTGGGAATTTTTTCACCAAATTTTTAACATAGCCATTTTAACACCTCTGCTCATGAACAGTGTCACTGTGATTTTCTTAATCCATCCCAAACATTGATTTCACACACCGACTGTGCCATTGTCGCTACATGCATGGAAACACATTTTGGGCAAGATGTGAGAAATGACAGCTGTACTGCTCATAAGGAGGTGTGGTAAAATGTGATGTTGAAAATCTGGAGTGAAAATATTGAAAATTCATAAACTTCTGGCGTGTGTAGGAACAGCACAATGCATGCTCATAAAACAGTCATTTTTGGGAATTTTTTCACCAAATTTTCAACATAGAGTTTTTGGGGGCCTACCTCATGAACTGTGACACTGTCATTTCATAAATCAGTCCTGATAGGTGGTTCCATGCAGTGACCATGAAATCACCTTTCTGGGCCGATTAACGCCATGACAGTGACAGAATTCATGAGGTGGGGTCCTAAAAACCCCATGTTGAAAACTTGGTGAAAAAATTCCCCAAAATGCCCGAGATATACAATAAAGTTGAAAAAAACCTATTTATTCCATTATACAGCTTACCGGCATTTCCTCAGTTCACGGTCAGCTTTGAAGAGTGCAGACATGCTCCCGGCCCACCGAAGATCATCGCGCCGGACTCCAGAGGTAAGTATGGGGTGAGGTGGAGGTGCGGGGAGGCAGGGTGTGCAGTGGATGGGTGCGGGTGGGAGAGGGGGTCAAGACAGCAGTGAGGGAAGGTTTTTTTTCTTTCAGGTTTATTTTTTTATAACTTGGACTATGCGGGATATTTGCCATGCTGGGGTGGGCTCCCAGTGTGGCAGCTGGAAGGCTGTTGAGGGGCAGTGGAGCCAGCGGGGGATTGGGCACCTCTGTCAGCCATAGGACCTGTTGCCACACTGGGGTGGGCTCCCAGCGTGGCACCTGATAGTCTCGGGGGAGGGGGATTGGGCACCCCCATTGGCCATACAGACTGCTGCTATGTTGGGGTGGGCTCCCAGCATGGCACCTAGAACTCTGTTGGGGGGGAGCGCAGCACAGCCGGCGGGGGATTAGGCACCCCCATGGGCTATACAGTTTGTGCGTGTGGGGGAGCACGAGCATGCAGTATGCATGCATGCATGTGTGGGGGGAGCGCGCATGAGCATGTGATCTTATCGCAGCTCACCGAAGCATAGCTCTCTCTTTCAACTGTACAACCACTGCATTTTCAACTGCTGTCATAGACAGCTGCAGCGTTGATTGGAGAACTGTGGCCGCACCTGCAAACACACTGACTGAATTGGAAGAGGGCTGTCACACCTCCGAAAACTCAGATGATGGCACTATGTTTCTAGCACATGCATGCAAGCAACATAAAAATGGCCCAGTGGTGCTGAACATTGAAGCACTGGATGCCACACTTTGCATCACGATGGTGACCCTGGTTCAGGAATGGACTCAGGCCACCATGGCTGGCAGGGGGATGGTAGGATGGAGTGTCCCATGACTGCTTTCCTTCCTTTGGGGTGGGTGAGGGACATGCACCACACTACAGTGACACCTAGTGGAGGCTGGGTGATCGCAGACAAGGGCATACACAAGGGGAGGAGCACGGTGGGCATCTGCACGTCTGTGTGTCGATGCCACTGCACGTCTGGCTCCTTCAGTAACAATTGATGGTTAGTACTGTAATTATAGAGCTAGAGTAAGGGAGCTAGAGGTAGGGAGAGAACACATATAAATGAGTGAAAGAGAAATAAATACATTTGTTATCTGAAACTGAGATTGTATTTACTCAGCACTGGTAAATAATCTATGGCTCAGAAAAAAATATTTATTTATTTATTTCAAAATGTTTCACCAGGATAGACATACTGAACTGATAACAACTCGTTTCCAGATGCACCTTGGGGGTGAGGGGTAAGGGAAACAGTTCAAGAGGAGAAAAAATAAATAGTATTCACAGCAAGAGACAAATCAGAGTCATATATAGTAATACAGTATATCAAAGGACTGTAACCATAAACACTGTAAAGCAAATCAGTACAACAGGTACATGTAGTAGACACAGCTGGGCTTTGATAGGCAGGGGGAAATTAGACATACGGGCATAACTGATGATATGCTACAATATGATGATATGAAACATTATGTGAACTTTATTGTGTTTGTTAGTCTGCTAGAAAAAAATAGTTCTCTGTTTCTAGGGCTGTCTTTGGTTGCTAGGGCTGTTGCCATGGGAGTCAGGGTATGGTACTGCAGCCTGTTTTTTTATCCCTATTTCAAGAGAGGGCTGCAATTTTTGGTGGAGTAATGTAATTTTTTTTCTGTGCTACAGTGACTGTATGGCATGTTGTGACCCGTAATGGGTTGCCATCATACAGCTTCGAGTTATAACCTGTGTAGTTGAAATGGACTCAGTGAAATTTCTTGTAGTCGGTGGAATTTCTTTATTGTACTTTTTTTTGGCTGCCATTGACACAGGAAGAATGAAGATTTAAGCAATGATGGAGGGACTGTACGGGGAGAGAGAGAGAGAGAGGGACTGTACTGGGAGAGAGAGAGGAGGGGACTGTAATGGAGGAGAGAGAGACAGGGACTGTATGAGGGAGAGAGAGAGAGGGACTGTAGGAGGAGAGAGAGAGAGAGGGACTATGGGGAGAGAGAGAGAGAGGGACTGAGGGGAGAGAGAGAGAGAGAGAGAGGGACAGTACGGGAGAGAGAGAGAGAGGGACTGTACAGGGAGAGAGAGAGAGAGGGACTATGGGGAGAGAGAGAGAGAAAGAGAGAGGACTGTACAGGGAGAGAGAGAGAGACTGTATGGGGAGAGAGGAGCAGAGAGAGAGAGAGGGACTGTGGGGGAGAGAGGGACAGAGGGGAGAGAGAAGACTGGAGAGAGAGAGAGGGACTGTATGGGAGAGAGAGAGAGAGAGAGGGACTGTACAGGGAGAGAGAGAGAGGAGAGAGGGACTGTACAGGGGAGAGAGAGAGGACTGTAGGGAGAGAGAGAGAGAGGGACTGTGGAGAGAGAGAGAGAGAGAGAGGGACAGTAGAGAGAGAGAGAGGACTGTAGGGGAGAGAGAGAGGACTGTACGGGGAGAGAGAGAGAGAGGGACTGTAAGGGGAGAGAGACAGAGAGAGAGAGGGACTGGACTGGGGAGAGGAGTAGAGAGAGAGAGGGACTGCAGGGAGAGAGAGAGAGAGAGAGAGGGACTGTACGGGGAGAGAGAGAGAGGACTGTATGGGGAGAGAGAGAGAGAGGGAC
Organism: Neoceratodus forsteri; assembly: GCA_016271365.2. Taxonomy (NCBI): domain Eukaryota; kingdom Metazoa; phylum Chordata; order Ceratodontiformes; family Ceratodontidae; genus Neoceratodus; species Neoceratodus forsteri. The sequence goes on from CM028129.1 coordinate 37,018,618, forward strand.
TGTATGGGGAGAGAGAGAGAGAGGGACTGTACAGGAGAGAGAGAGGAGGACTGTACAGGAGAGAGAGAGAGAGGGACTGTATGGGAGAGAGAGAGAGAGGGACTGTAAGGGAGAAGAGAGAGAGGGACTGTCAGGGGAGAGAGAGAGAGGGACTGTATGGAGAGAGAGAGAGGGACTGTACGGGGAGAGAGAGAGAGCTGTACAGGGAGAGAGAGAGAGAGGGACTGTACAGGGAGAGAGAGAGGGACTGTACGGGGAGGAGAGAGAGAGAGGGACTGTATGGGAGAGAGAGAGAGAGGGACTGTAAGGAGAGAGAGAGAGAGAGGACTGTATGGAGAGAGAGAGAGAGAGGGACTGTATGGGGAGAGAGAGAGAGAGGACTGTACGAGGGAGAGAGAGAGAGGGACTTGCGGAGAGAGAGAGAGAGAGAGGGACTGCATGGGAGAGAGAAGAGAGGGACTGTATGGGGGAGAGAGAGAGAGGGACTGTATGGGAGAGAGAGAGGGACTGCAGGGGGGAGAGAGAGAGAGAGAGGGACTGTACGGGAGGAGAGAGAGAGAGGGGACTGTACAGGAGAGAGAGAGAGAGGGACTGCATGGGGAGAGAGAGAGAGACTGTACGGGGAGAGAGAGAGAGAGGGACTGAAGGGGAGAGAGAGAGAGAGGACTGTATGGGAGAGAGAGAGGGACTGTAGGGGAGAGAGAGGGACTGTATGGGGAGAGAGAGAGGAGAGGGACTGTACGGGAGAGAGAGAGAGAGAGAGAGGACTGTAAGGGAGAGAGAGAGAGAGACTGTATGGGGAGAGAGAGAGAGAGGGACTGTATGGAGAGAGAGAGAGGACAGGAGAGAGAGAGAGAGACGTGCAGGGAGAGAGAGAGAGAGGACTGTATGGGGAGAGAGAGAGAGAGGGACTGTATGGGGAGAGAGAGAGAGGACTGTACAGGGAGAGAGAGAGAGAGGGACTGTATGGGGAGAGAGAGAGAGGACTGTACAGGGAGAGAGAGAGAGAGGGACTGTACTAGGAGAGAGAGAGAGAGAGGGACTGTAAGGGAGAGAGAGAGAGGGACTGTATGGGAGAGAGAGAGAGAGAGGGACTGTATGGGGAGAGAGGGACTGTAGAGGGAGAGAGAGAGAGGACGTAGGGGAGAGAGAGAGGGACTGTAGGAGAGAGAGAGAGAGGGACTGTATGGGGAGAGAGAGAGAGAGAGAGGGACTGTACGGGAGAGAGAGAGGGACTGTGGAGAGAGAGAGAGAGAGAGAGAGAGGGACGATGGGGAGAGAGAGGGAGAGAGAGAGAGGGACTGTGAGGAGAGAGAGAGAGGGACTGTATGGGGAGAGAGAGAGAGAGAGGGACTGTAAGGGAGAGAGAGAGGGACTGTCGGGAGAGAGAGAGAGGGAGAGAGGAGAGAGAGAGAGAGGGACTGTACGGGGAAGAGAGAGAGAGAGAGGACTGTATGGGGAGAGAGAGAGAGGGACTGTACAGGGGAGAGAGAGAGGGGACTGCAAGGGAGAGAGAGAGGGACTGTAGGGAGAGAGAGAGAGGGACTGTACTGAGGAGAGAGAGAGAGAGAGGGACTGTACTGGGGAGAGAGAGAGGGACTGTACGGGGAGAGAGAGAGAGAGAGGGACTGCAGGGGGAGAGAGAGAGAGAGGACTGTATGGGGAGAGAGAGAGGAGACTGCAGGGAGAGAGAGAGGGACTGTAGGGGAGAGAGAGGGACTGTAGGGAGAGAGAGAGAGGGACTGTATGGGGAGAGAGAGAGAGAGGACTGTACGGGAGAGAGAGAGAGAGGGACTGTACGGGGAGAGAGAGAGGGACTGTACAGGGAGAGAGAGAGAGGGACTGTACAGGGAGAGAGAGAGGGACTGATGGGGAGGGAGAGAGAGAGAGGACTGTACGGGGAGAGAGAGAGAGGACTGACAGGGAGAGAGAGAGAGAGGGACTGTATGGGAGAGAGAGAGAGAGAGGGACCAAGGGGAGAGAGAGGAGGGGGACTGTACAGGAGAGAGAGAGAGAGGACTAGGATGGGAGAGAGAGAGAGGGAGGGACTGTACAGGAGAGAGAAAGAGAGGACTATATGGGAGAGAGAGAGACTGTATGGGGGAGAGAGAGAGGGGACTGTACAGGAGAGAGAGAGAGAGAGGACTGTATGGGAGAGAGAGAGGAGGGACTGTACAGAGAGAGAGAGAGAGGGACTGTACGGGGAGAGAGGAGAGAGACCGTAGGGGAGAGAGAGAGAGAGGAGGACTGTACGAGGGAGAGAGAGAGAGGACTGTATGGGGAGAGAGAGAGGGACTGTATGGGGAGAGAGAGAGAGGACTGTAATGGGAGAGAGAGAGGGACTGTCAGGGAGGAGAGAGAGGGACTCAGAGGGGAGAGAGAGAGAGAGGGACTGTATGGAGAGAGAGAGGAGAGAGGACTGTACTGGGGAGAGAGAGAGAGGGACTGTAGGGGAGAGAGAGAGGGACTGTACGGGGAGAGAGAGAGAGAGGGACTGATGGGAGAGAGAGAGAGAGGGACTGTATGGGGGAGAGAGAGAGGACTGTACAGGGGAGAGAGAGAGAAGAGAGGGACTGTATGGGAGAGAGACAAGGGACTGAAGAGAGAGAGAGCAAATGGAGGGAGAGAGAGAGGGACTGTATGGGAGAGAGAGAGAGAGAGAGACTGTAGGGGAGGAGAGAGAGAGAGGACTGTACGGGGAGAGAGAGAGGGACTGTACGGGGAGAGAGAGGGACTGTACAGGGAGAGAGAGAGAGAGAGGACTGCACGGGAGAGAGACGAGGGACTGTCAGGGAGAGAGAGAGGGACTGTACGGGAGAGAGAGAGGGACTGTATGGGGAGAGAGAGGAGAGAGACTGTATGGGGAGAGAGAGAGAGAGAGAGGGACTGTATGGGGAGAGAGGGACTGTACGGAGAGAGAGAGAGAGGGACTGTATGGGAGAGAGAGAGAGAGGACTGTACGGGGAGAGAGAGAGAGAGGACTCATGGGGAGAGAGAGAGAGGGAATGTACGGGGAGAGAGAGAGAGGGACTGTACGGGGGAGAGAGAGAGAGGGACTGTAAGGGGAGAGAGAGAGAGGACTGTACAGGGGAGAGAGAGAGAGAGGGACTGTACTGGGAGAGAGAGAGACAGGAGAGAGAGAGGGACCTGGGGAGAGAGAGAGAGAGGGACTGTACTGGGAGAGAGAGAGAGAGAGGGACTGTACAGGGAGAGAGAGAGAGGGACTGTACGGGAGAGAGAGAGAGGACTGTACAGGAGAGAGAGAGGGACTGTAATGGGAGAGAGAGAGAGGAGGGACTGTACAGGAGAGAGAGAGAGGGACTGTATGGGAGAGAGGAGAGAGAGAGGGACTGTATGGGAGAGAGAGAGAGGGACTGTACAGGGAGAGAGAGAGAGAGAGAGGACTGTAATGGGGAGAGAGAGAGGACTGTATGGGGAGAGAGACAGAGGACTGTACAGGGAGAGAGAGAGAGGGACTGTATGGGAGAGAGAGAGAGAGAGACTGTACAGGGAGAGAGAGAGAGGACTTACGAGGGAGAGAGAGAGAGAGAGAGGGACTCAAGGGGAGAGAGAGAGAGGGACTGTACAGGAGAGAGAGAGGACTGTACGGGGAGAGAGAGAGGACTGTACGGGAGAGAGAGAGAGGGACTGTACAGGGAGAGAGAGAGGGACTGTAGGGGAGAGAGAGAGAGAGGACTATGAGGGGAGAGAGAGAGAGGGACTGTATGGGGAGGAGAGAGAGAGAGAGACTGTACGGGAGAGAGAGAGAGAGGGACTGTACGGAAGAGAGAGAGAGGGACTGCAAGGAGAGAGAGAGAGGGACTGTATGGAGAGAGAGAGAGAGGACTCTGGGGAGAGAGAGAGACTGTATGGGGAGAGAGGGACTGAATGGAGAGAGAGAGAGAGAGGGACTGTACAGGGAGAGAGAGAGAGAGAGACTGTACAGGGAGAGAGAGGGACTGTACAGGAGAGAGAGAGAGAGGGACATGGCGGGAGAGAGAGAGAGTAGGGAGAGAGAGAGAGAGGAGAGAGAGAGAGATGTACGGGAGAGAGAGAGAGAGAGGAGAGGACTGTGAGGAGAGAGAGAGAGGACTGTAGGGGAGAGAGGAGGACTGTACAGGAGAGAGAGAGAGAGAGGGACTGTATGGGAGAGAGAGAGGGACTGTACAAGGAGAGAGAGAGAGGACCTTACGAGGGGAGAGAGAGAGAGGGACTGTATGGGGAGAGAGAGAGAGGGACTGTATGGGAGAGAGAGAGAGAGGGACTGTACTGGGGAGAGAGAGGACTGTATGGGGAGAGAGAGAGGGACTGTACAGGGGAGAGAGAGAAAGGGACTGTAATGGAGAGAGAGAGAGAGAGGGACTGTATGGGGAGAGAGAGAGAGAGGACTGTACAGGAGAGAGAGAGAGAGAGAGGGACTGTACGGGAGAGACCAAGGGACTGTACAGGGAGAGAGGGACTGAACTGGGGGAGAGAGAGAGGACTGTATGGGGAGAGAGAGAGAGAGAGAGACTGTACGGGAGAGAGAGAGAGAGAGAGAGGGACTGTACGGGAGAGAGAGAGGACTGTACGGGGAGAGAGAGAGAGGACTGTACAGGAGAGAGAGAAAGAGAGAGGACTGTAGGGAGAGAGACCGAGGACTGTACAGGAGAGAGAGAGGGACTGTACAGGAGAGAGAGAGGGACTGTATGGAGAGAGAGAGAGGGACTGTATGGGGAGAGAGAGAGAGGACTGTACGGGGAGAGAGAGAGATGGACCATGGGGGAGAGAGAGAGGGACTGTAATGGGAGAGAGAGGACTGTACGGGGAGAGAGAGAGAGGGACTATAGGGGAGAGAGAGAGAGAGAGACTGTACGGGGAGAGAGAGAGAGGGGGACTGTACTGGGAGAGAGAGAGGGACTGTAAAGGAGAGAGAGAGGACTCTACGGGAGAGAGAGAGAGAGAGGGACTGCATGGGGAGAGAGAGAGGGACTGTACAGGGAGAGAGAGAGGGACTGTACGGGGAGAGAGAGAGAGAGACTGTACAGGGAGAGAGAGAGGGACTGTACGGGGAGAGAGAGAGAGGGAGGGACTGTACGGGGAGAGAGAGAGAGAGGGACTTTACGAGGGAGAGAGACAGAGAGACAGAGGGACTGTATGGGGAGAGAGAGAGAGGGACTGTACAGGAGAGAGAGAGAGAGGACTGTAATGGGGAGAGAGAGAGGGACTGTACGGGAGAGAGAGAGAGGGACTGTACAGAGAGAGAGAGGGACTGAGGAGAGAGAGAGAGGACTGATGAGGGAGAGAGAGAGAGAGAGAGGGACTGTAAGGGAGAGACAGAGAGACAGAGGGACTGTAGGAGAGAGAGAGAGGGACTGTACTGGGAGAGAGAGAGAGAGATGGACTGTAGGAGAGAGAGAGAGAGGGACTGTACGAGGAGAGAGAGAGGACTGTACAGGGAGAGAGAGAGAGAGGACTGCACGGGAGAGAGAGAGGACTGTACGGGAGAGAGAGAGGGACTGTATGGGGAGAGAAGAGAGGAGAGAGACTGTACGGGAGAGAGAGAGAGAGAGAGAGGGACTGTACGGGAGAGAGAGAGAGGGACTGTATGGGAGAGAGAGAGGGACTGTAAGGAGAGAGAGAGAGGGACTTATGGGGAGAGAGAGAGAGAGGATTGGGGAAGGAGAGGGACTGTAGGGAGAGAGAGAGAGAGGGACTGTACAGGGAGAGAGAGAGAGGACTGTACAGGAGAGAGAGGGACTGTACAGAGAGAGAGAGGACTCTAGGGAGAGAGAGAGAGAGGGACTGATGGGGAGAGAGAGAGAGAGAGGGACTGTACGGGAGAGAGAGAGAGGGACTGTACGGGGAGAGAGAGAGAGAGAGGGACTGTAGGGAGAGAGAGAGAGAGGGACTGTACAGGGGAGAGAGAGAGGGACTGTACGAGAGAGAGAGAGAGAGGGACTGTAGGGGGAGAGAGAGAGAGGACTGTACAAGGGAGAGAGAGAGAGGGACTATAGGGGGGAGAGAGAGAGAGGGACTGTATGGGGAGAGAGAGAGAGGGACTGTACGGGAGAGAGAGAGAGGGACTGTACAGGGAGAGGGAGAGAGAGGGACTGTACAGGGAGAGAGAGGGACTGAATGGGGAGGGAGAGAGAGAGAGAGGACTGTAGGAGAGAGAGAGAGGGACTGTAGAGGGAGAGAGAGAGAGGGACTGTATGGGAGAGAGAGAGAGAGAGGGACTGTATGGGAGAGAGAGAGAGAGAGAGACGAGAGGAGAGAGAGAGAGAGAGAGAGAGGGACTGTAATGGGGAGAGAGAGAGAGAGGACTGTGGGAGAGAGAGAGAGAGAGGGAGAGAGAGGAGGGGGACTGTACAGGGAGAGAGAGAGAGAGGGACTGTACGGGAGAGAGAGAGAGAGGGAGGGACTGTACAGGTAGAGAGAAAGAGAGGGACTGTACGGGGAGAGAGGGAGAGAGACTGTACGGGGAGAGAGAGAGAGAGGGAGGGACTGTACGAGGGAGAGAGAGAGAGGGACTGTACGGGGAGAGAGAGAGGACTGTAGGGAGAGAGAGAGGGACTGTAAAGGGAGAGAGAGAGGGACTGTAGGAGGGAGAGAGAGAGAGAGACTGTACGGGGAGAGAGAGAGAGGGACTGTACTGGGGAGAGAGAGAGGGACTGTAGGGAGAGAGAGAGGGACTGTACGGGAGAGAGAGAGAGAGGACTGTAATGGGAGAGAGAGAGAGGAGACAGAGGGACGAGGGAGAGAGAGAGGACTGTACAGGAGAGAGAGAGAGAGAGAGGACTGTAATGGGAGAGAGAGAGAAGGACTGTACAGGAGAGAGAGAGGGACTGTATGGGGAGAGAGAGAGGACTGTATGGGAGAGAGAGAGGAGAGAGACTGTAGGGAGAGAGAGAGAGAGAGAGAGGCTGTATGGGAGAGAGAGGACTGCACGGGGAGAGAGAGAGGGACTGTACAGGGGAGAGAGAAGAGAGGGACTGTACGGGAGAGAGAGGACTGTACAGGAGAGAGAGGGACTGAACGGAGAGAGAGGGACTGTATGGGGAGAGAGAGAGAGAGAGACTGTATGGGAGAGAGAGAGAGAGAGAGAGGGACTGTATGGGAGAGAGAGAGGGACTGTAGGGGAGAGAGAGAGAGGGACTGTATGGGGAGAGAGAGAGAGAGACTGTACAGGAGAGAGAGAGAGGACTCATGGGGGAGAGAGAGAGAGGGACTGTAATGGGAGAGAGAGGGACTGTACGGGAGAGAGAGAGAGGGACTGTATGGGGAGAGAGAGAGGGACTGTATGGGAGAGAGAGGAGAGAGAGAGAGACTGAGGGAGAGAGAGAGAGAGAGAGAGGGGACTGTAATGGGAGAGAGAGAGGGACTGTACAGGGAGAGAGAGGGACTGCACGGGAGAGAGAGAGGGACTGGGGGAGAGAGAGAGAGAGGGGACTGTACAGGAGAGAGAGAGGGACTGCAGGGAGAGAGAGAGAGAGACTGTCAAGGAGAGAGAGAGAGGGGAGAGAGAGAGAGAGAGAGGACTGTAATGGGAGAGAGAGAGAGAGGACTGTACGAGGGAGAGAGAGAGAGAGAGGGACTGTGGGAGAGAGAGAGGGACTGTACAGGGAGAGAGAGAGAGATGGACTGTAAGGGAGAGAGAGAGGGACTGACGGGAGAGAGAGAGGGACTGTACAGAGAGAGAGAGAGGACTGCACGGGGAGAGAGAGGGACTGTACGGGAGAGAGAGAGAGAGGGACTGTATGGGGAGAGAAGAGAGGAGAGACTGTACGGGAGAGAGAGAGAGAGAGAGAGAGATGGATGGGAGGGAGAGAGAGAGAGGGATCAAGTGGGGAGAGAGAGAGATGGATGGACTCTAGGGGAGAGAGAGGATGTGAAGGGAGAGAGGGACTGTACGGGAGAGAGAGAGAGAGAGGGACTGAAGGAGAGACTGACAGAGAGAGAGAGGGACTGTACAGGAGAGAGAGAGAGGACCCTGAGGGAGAGAGAGAGAGAGAGAGGGACATGCAGGGAGAGAGAGAGAGGACTGTACAGGGAGAGAGAGAGAGGACTGTATGGGAGAGAGAGAGAGGGACTGTAAGGGGAGAGAGAGAGACTGTACAGGGAGAGAGAGAGGGACTGTCATGGGAGAGAGAGAGAGAGAGAGAGACTGCAGGGGAGAGAGAGAGAGAGGGGACTGCTGGGAGAGAGAGAGAGGACTGTACAGGGAGAGAGAGGGACTCACGGGAGAGAGAGAGAGGGACTGCAGGGGAGAGAGAGGGGACTGTACAGGGAGAGAGAGGGACTGTACAGGGGAGAGAGAGAGAGAGGGACTGTATGGGGAGAGAGAGAGAGGACTGTATGAGGAGAGAGAGGGACTGTATGGGGAGAGAGAGAGAGAGAGAGAGAGGACTAGGGGAGAGAGAGGGATTGAGAGAGAGAGGGACTGTAAGGGAGAGAGAGAGAGGGACTGTACAGGGAGAGAGAGAGAGGACTGTACAGGGAGAGAGAGAGAGAGGACTCTACGGAGAGAGAGAGAGAGAGGGACTGCACGGGAGAGAGAGAGAGGACTGTACAGGGAGAGAGAGAGGACTGTATGGAGAGAGAGAGAGAGGGACTGTCAGGGGAGAGAGAGAGAGAGACTGTACAGGGAGAGAGAGGGACTGTACGGGAGAGAGAGAGGAGAGGACGACGGGGAGAGAGAGAGAGGAGGATACAGAGGAGAGAGAGAGAGAGAGGACTGCAGGGAGAGAGAGAGGACTGTGTGGAGAGAGAGAGAGAGAGAGACTATGCAGGGGAGAGAGAGAGAGGACTCTACAGGAGAGAGAGAGAGAGGACTGTACAGGGGGAGAGAGAGAGAGGGACTGTACGGGGAGAGAGAGACTGTATGGGGAGAGAGAGAGGGACTGTACAAGGGAGAGAGAGAGAGAGGGACTGTATGGGGAGAGAGAGAGAGGACTGTACGGGGAGAGAGAGAGAGGACTGTACAGGGGGGAGAGAGAGGGACTGTACGGGGGAGAGAGAGAGAGGAGAGAGACTGTATAGGGGAGAGAGAGAGAGAGAGATGGACTGTACAGGGAGAGAGAAAGAGGAGAGAGGACTGTACTGGGAGAGAGAGAGAGGACTGTACAGGGAGGAGAGAGAAGGACTGTACGGGGAGAGAGAGAGGAGAGACTGTACAGAGAGAGAGAGAGGACTCACGGAGGAGAGAGAGAGAGAGAGAGGACTGTACGGGAGAGAGAGAGAGGACTGTATGGTGGAGAGAGAGAGGACTGTAGGGAGAGAGGGACTGTACGGGAGAGAGGGAGGAGAGAGAGGGAGAAAGGGACTGTAAGGGGAGAGAGAGAGAGAGAGGGACTGTACGGGGAGAGAGAGAAGGGACTGTACGGGAGAGAGAGAGAGGGACTGTAGGGGAGAGAGAGAGAGAGAGGACTTATGGGGAGAGAGAGAGAGAGAGAGGGAGAGAGGGACTGTACGAGGAGAGAGAGAGAGAGAGGGACTGTATGGGGGAGAGAGAGGGACTGTAGGAGGAGAGAGGAGGAGGGGAGAGAGAGAGAGAGACTGTACAGGGAGAGAGAGAGAGAGGGACTGTAGGGAGAGAGAGAGAGGGACTGCAGGGAGAGAGAGAGAGAGGACTGTAAGGGGAGAGAGAGGACTGTACAGGGAGAGAGAGGACTGCAGGGGAGAGAGAGAGAGAGGGACTGTATGGAGAGAGAGAGAGAGGACTGTACAGGGAGAGAGAGAGAGACTGTACTGGGGAGAGAGAGAGAGAGAGAGGGACTGTATGGGGAGAGAGAGAGAGAGAGAGACTGTACGGGAGAGAGAGAGAGGGACTGAATGGGGAGAGAGAGAGAGGACTGCTGAGAGAGAGAGAGAGGACTGTACAGGAGAGAGAGAGAGGGACTGTACAGGGAGAGAGAGAGAGGGACTGTACAGGGGAGAGAGAGAGAGAGAGAGCTATGGGGAGAGAGAGAGAGAGGACTGTATGGGGAGAGAGAGAAGGGACTGTACGGGGAGAGAGAGAGGACTGTACGGGGAGAGAGAGAGAGAGGGAGGACTGACGGGAGAGAGAGAGAGAGGGACTGTAATGGGAGAGAGAGAGAGAGAGAGAGCTATGGGGAGAGAGAGAGTGAGAGACTGTACGTAGAGTGAGAGAGAGAGAGAGAGAGGGGGACTGTACTGGGAACGGAGTGGGAATGGAACAAAGCTGAGCGGACACTAAAACATGATCAAGAGGTGAACGGAGTGGAATTTTTTATGGGGAGACAGTTACAAATGCCTGATTATGATAATTAATTTGGGCTTTTGCTCTGTTTTTTATACATTTTTCCCCTATGTACGGCAATGTTTTTTCATAGTCCCGGTTTAATGTGGAAACAAAATGGTGGTTGGCAATCTGTTATTTTGGGGTAGGATTTTTTTTAACATGTGGCTGGCTGGCACCTTTTTTATGGGTTATTGTAGGGTTTACCATTGCAGAAAGGTGCCAGTCAACCAATCAGAATATAGGATTTAGCCTTTTGCTTGGAATCAATGGTATAATAAAAGCATAGCTCTACTACTGCAAACTTGACAAAAACAACAGCTCCTGTTAATTACTGGTCCTGCATGCATCACTGTCGCATGGGACAGGAGGTACTGTAGGAACAAGAAGAGCTATAAAAAATGCTAACATGGAGATTCCCAGGGGCCATAAAACCAGCCAGCAAATTTAGGAATAGCTCCTTTCAGTAAATAAAGGGAATGACTTACTAGGAGTAAACCTACAAATCAAAACACTCTGCACAACATATTTTTTTGTAAATTTTGACTTTAGTTTTCCTTTAAGGGGACATTGCCAGTGTAACATGATCTTTTCTTATATTTTAGAGTGGAATAAATATTGGTTGATAATATGAAAGATTGTCCATTTTGAGTACTGTCTGTTTTTTGTTTGTTTTGCATTAATAACAGAGCACCCATAATGAGAGTTTAACAGTAATTCTATTTTCCTTGGACCCACTTGAAAATCATGACTTGGCCTACTTGCATGCTTGTCCCCATAGCTGCAGTGATGCTATGTAATAGGGGACAAGCAAGCATGCTCTCGCTAGCGTGAGCTTTTGTCAGAGGGAGAGTGCTTAGAAAGCCACACGTCTGTATGTAACAGATTGGCAGTGCTAAAAAACAAGAAATGGCAGAAAATAACATAGACTCAGAGGTGAGACTGTCAGGCAGACCAAAGTGAAATCATTTGCAGTTATGAAGGCTTACTCTCTGTTAATACAGATGACAGAAATGACATCAGTGAATATTCAGTCATTGTGAAAAAAAGAAAAACAAAATTGCTGTCTGACAGTCTCACCTCTGAGTCTGTGTTATTTTCTGCCATTTCTTGTTTTCTAGCACTGTCAATCAGCTACATACAGACGCGTGGCTTTCTGAGCCCTCTGCTTCTGACAACAGCTCATGCTTATGAGAGCCTGCTTGTGGTCTCCTTCTGTTACATGGCATCACTGTAGCTATGGTGACATTAGTGTGAAAGCTGGCTGAACCACAAGTTTGTGGGGGCCCCTACAGAAAAAAGAAACTGTTTAAATTTCAAACATTTTTATGCATCTCCAACTTATAAGAAATGAGCACTTTACACTGACAGTGTCTCTTACCCAGAGTTACAGTGAGTAAGTGGAGGTTGTGGGATTCAAACCTGTGTCTCTATATTTCCAAGCAAGGTTTACAATTCTGTGCTTGCCTCTAACTATACCAGAATGCTTTACTAGGGGGAATTGGTGTCAAGGGACATGCACTGTTCCAGCAGTGTGGTGGGAGAGGATTTAACACAGACAATTTTTTCTAGTAGGAAATTATAAAAGTTTATTTATTTATTTATTAACCTGAAATCACACTGAGACAAAACTCATCTCCAGGTATGGGAGGCAGTATAGGACAGTGGTTTAAGGCTCTGAGCATCAAACCTGGAGACCTGAGTTTGAATCCCATCAGCTCCCACTTGGATACTGTGTGACCCTGAGCAAGTTACTTAACTTCCTTGTGCTCCCAGGTCGCACCAGTAAACAAGCTTTCAGCTTAGTGTGTCCCTCCTGGTAAGAAAAAGGTGTGATCTAGGAGAAAGACTATTGGGAAGAGCAAGTACTGTACATTAACAGGTAAAATAACATCAGTGTAAACAAACTCTGGCAGAGCCACTAGGGCTGCTAATGTATTAACTTGATAAGTGCATGTCATTGGCTTAAATATAAACTTTAAGTGCCATAGTCAGGAGCATGTGTAAATGTAGTTTTTGGTTAATTTCGATCATTTATGGGGTTGATCCTGTGTTTCCCATGTGTTTAAATTGTGAGTAACAAGTGCATCTTGTACTATATAGGGAATAAGAGGGAGCTGTGCACCAAGACTTTCAAGTAATGGTAGAAGAAATGGTGCAGACAGGGGAGGTGTGGCTACACTGGGGACTGTGGACCAACCTGGAAGGATAAGAGCCTATACCGAAGCAATTGGCTGATTCCTACCAGGAGTGAACTATAGTCCTCAGTGTATAGTTTAAATGTTACTTTGATATTTAAAGCAGTTGAGGGGGATAATGGAAGAAATAGGAGAGGTAGAAAGTGGCTCATCACAAGCACAGATAGATCAAGGAGATTTCTAGGGGAGAGAGTCCCAACAGGATGCAATTTATTCATGGAAGTAGTAGATCAGCAAAGGAGAAAGTAAAGAAGAATGGAGCAGTCAAAGGAGAAATGTGAGGAAGGGAAAACAATTGACACATACAAAGAAATGTGTGTGTGTAATATGTCGGCAGTTGCAGCGTAAAGGGTGGTGTTGTTTTGAGGGTAAGTTGCTTCATACTGCACCTAAAATCCTAAAATACCCCCAGTCATGAAGGTGCCTTTAACAAGTTAGATAGATAGATACAGTAGATAGATAGATAGATAGATAGATAGATAGATAGATAAATAGTGACCCCTCAGTGTATTGGATTTAAGAGCAAATAATTATAATGAATGGTAGAATGTTATAAACCATTCAAATCCATCTTTCCCCTAGGTTGTTATCCCACGTTATCCGCAGTTCCACACTGTTAACCTATCGATGCTATGTGCATCGATGGGTAAACTACATGGAATGAAGTTGCGCGGTCGGCAGTAAGCTAGAGCTGCCGTACAAACACTTAAAAAATCACTTTCTTCCCAGCGAGATAAATGGCGGCTTCATGGCGCATCAAAATCTCTGTGCGGTTATAAAAAATAGCAACATCGCTTGACTGAGTAAAACATGTACGTCCATTAGCTTTTATAATGTAAGAGCCCATACACTATAAAAGCTAATGGATGGCCTTCAGAGGACAACCAAGCATATAATTGCTTCTTGAGGTTTCCACGGCAATAGTAAACTTCTTCAGCTGCACTCTGAGGTTTACCAAGTTGTCATGTAAACCTTTTGAAGTGATTACAGCTTGGTTACCATCTGATGGATCTACAATGCCAGAGTGACAAAAATGTTGACTGACATTACAGCGAAACCTTTATGTCAACCGCATTTGTGGTCAGCATAAAGATAGTCACTGCCTACCATGCTTTCTTCAGAAGGCTTTGCCCCTGCACCCCCCAATTAAAATAATCAACTATGAATTGGAGCTGATTAGGGGAGAGGGTGCAAGACCCCCAGAAAACAGTACCTGGGTCCAGCACCAACACAGCAGTGACCTGATGCTGTTGTCGCTGTAGTGTCAGCTGCTGTCAACATGTCGCTGTCGGGGCTGTATACACCATCTGATGCCCATCTATTATTCTCTATGTAACATTCCTAAAATAGATTAAAATTGGGAATGTGATTGAGACATGCTCCATAACCTCTACTAAGAAAAATGAAGAAGTCTATAGTTATATTCTATATGAATAATTACATTGATTTTAAGTCAGATGGGTTTTGACAATACTGAATGGTACAGCAACACTTAACCATAGGAGGTTATTTTCCAGATGAAGTGACCTGGCACAGGGCAATGAAATGTAGATGTGCTGTAGGCAGTGGTTATCACCCACTATGACTTTCTTACATTTTAAGCTATTATGTGAACTGAACACACTTCCTGTAAGAGCACTATATGCAGTCAGATGTATTCTACACTACAGCCTTTACTCAGTCACACTATTTTCAAAGAAGACTTTGTATTTCTGTTTAATGTGATATACTAATTTAAAAAAAATGGTTTAAAATAAAATTGTTCAGCAGGTTTACATATGTAATAATAAGCAGCATGTCCAGCAACAGCACCACCATATGAGTGTGTGTATAAAAGTCTAGTGGTTTTTATAGTAAGTAGTTAAAGGGACTCACTAGTAATTATTTTTTTTTTTTTATTTGAAGGAATCAGAATTTCTATTCTTTGAGTCAAAGACTATTTTTCAAAGGCTCCACATCAAGATCATAACTGAGCTCTACATGATGTAAATGAAAGATAGGGAGAGAGTTAAATATTAAGGCAAGATTGTGCCAAAAAGTCCAGTAATATTGTATGAGTGTGTATATACATATATATATATATATATATATATATATATATATATATATATATATATATCTATATATAAATATAGATACTATAGTTAGGGTTGAGTACCCCATTTAAGGTAAAAGTGTGAAAGTTTGCATCATAATAACTTTGCCACCATATAATTGATTTGCCTGAAATGTGGCAGGTACAGAGCAGTATGATAGATCTCTGGATCTGCCAAGTTTTGTAATGGTCGGCTACACGGTTGCAGAGTTATAATGCGACAATCCATAGCGCATTTACACTTTTTTGCGCATTGTTTGCTCGCACCTACAGGTCGCACTGTTTGTGCGACCAGTCTGAAAACTTCAGGGGACATATGGCTGGGGTCTCTGATGTGCCTTTTGAAGATTTCATGAAAGAATATGAAACAGTTCAAAAGTTATTCAAAAAACAAGTTTCCCATTATAGTCAATGGGAAAAGTTAACAAAAAGTTCGACAGTGTTGCAAATGCAGTTTTTAGTGTCACAAATAACCCCTGTAGTGTCTTGAGTCAGCCATTTTTTTTCAGTTTCTAGTCACAGAAATGCTTGCCATTTAAATTTGGGACCCTCTAGGGGCACAATTAGTTTTGTGCTCTTTTTGTGTTCACCTAGTCAAGCCCTGAAGATGCTAGTCATGTCTTTTTTAAGGGGTTAAATACCACAGAAATATGTTTTTGAAATTTTTGTAAACTGTAGTATCGCAAAGTAGTGTTGGACCTGCGACACTTTAGTGATTTTTTTTTTGTGAAAGTGTCGTGATTTGTGACACTACTTTGCGACACTATGCCCAAAATAACAGGAATTATTTGCCACCCTGCTGCAAAAGGACAGTTTGGTCTTTTGGGTTGAAATTTGAAGGGAAGAATGCCTTTTCATGGTTTGGTGACAAAATATTACAGGGATGCAAAGTTGCACTACTCCAAAGTTGACGATTGTTCCCATTGACTAACATTACGGCGTCCACTGCGCCTTTCGGGGCCCGTATCTCGGAAACGCTTCAGGATACAGACTTTTCATCGGAAAAATGTTTAGCCCCCCACTAGGGGACTAAGTGCAAAACTAGCCAGGAAAGTCATAAATCATATGAAATTTTCATTTTTTCCTACGTCGTACGGTTCCTGAGATATAAGCAATTTAGTATTCCAAGTGCTCATTTTCTGCTCCGAGGCCCATTATTATGCATACATTCTTTGTATTCACTGTGTTTCTCTAGGCAGCTTTTGGGGAAAAAAGGGGGTACACTTCTGTTACTGTTACAGTTAGCATTCCCACTTATATTTCCGTACTCATTTGCGTTAGCGTTCCCAAGTACGACACCATGTGCATTTTGCTTTGCTTTTTCATTTGCGCTTGTGTTTGCGGTACTGTTACCATTTTCATTTCCACTACTGTTTCTGTTTCCATTTCATTTTGTGTCACCGTGTGCATTACCATTTTCATTTGCCTATGCGCTTCCATTTGCATTTGTCTTTCCTTTGGCATCATGGATGCTGTTACCGTTACCATTTGCATTTCCAATTCTGTTACCATGACCGTGCGCATTACGGTTTGCATTTCTGTACTTGCTCGCATTTGCGTTTCTGTTTCCATCACTGTTTGCGCTTGAGTTTCTATCACAGTTTGCATTATTGTTTACGTTTGCATCACCGTGTGCATTACCATTTGCATTTGTATACATGTTTCTGTTTGCATTTGTGTTTCCTTTGGCGTCATCATTGGTGTTACTGTCAGCGTTTGCGTTTCTAATTGCGTTACCATGACCATGCATGTTACAATTTGCATTTGCGTATGCGCTTGTGTTTGCATTTCTGTTTTCAGTAATGTGCACTTGTGTTTCTATTACAGTTTGCATTACCGTTAATGTTTGCGTCACCATGTGCGTTACCGTTTGCACTTGCATTTGCATTACCGTTACTTCACTATTTACAGTGCACATTCTCAAAAAGAAGGGAAATTCATGGCAAAAATCTTAGTTAGTGCATCAGTTAGGGTTGTTCCACAGCAACAAAAGCAAGGAAATTCGATGTTAGGATTTCCACCTTTCCCACCCCACCCGCTCCCAACAACAGGCATCGGGGGTATGTGTTAGAAGACCATCGGTCCTAACTCTCACCCCAATCTTCTATACTGCACCACCTCAGCTTGTTTACACATGGGATGGGGTGAGATTTAGGACCGATGACCCCAACCATGAATTTCCCTTCTTTTTGAGAATGTGCACTGTAAATAGTGAAGTAACGGTAATGCAAATGCAAGTGCAAACGGTAACGCACATGGTGACGCAAACATTAACGGTAGTACACAACTTCGAGCACTCGTTTTTAAAAATTAAAAACTTTGCAGAGTTCAGTTTGCTGCCTGCTATTAGAAGCAGTGTTCAGCCAAACTTGGTACCAAGACTTTATAAAACATTTTTTTATGGTCAGTACTTTATGAGTTGTGCAAGTCTGAGCAACTATTGAATATTTTTACAAACATGCAGTATCCCATTTTGGGAAAAGCATTAGGAATGATTTGTGCTCCACCACCCAGTGAATGCTGACCTGGATTCCAGAGCTGGATCCCTTCTTAACTCTATTTGTCCCTGAGCAATGGAGTCCCTGACAGTGCTAACATGAACAAAAACAATTGGGTCTTGTCCGACCTTATGTGGCCTAAACATGGACAATTAACTGCTGCTGGAAGATCTGGAGGCTGTCATGGTACAGTCAGACCTGGACATTGTGGCCATCCCTGAAACCTGGTGTAATGATAACCATGACTGGGAGATGGCCATACCTGGCTACAACATATTCAGAAGAGACAGAGGAGGCAGGAAGGGAGGAGGAGTGGCACTGTATGTGAAAAATGACATAAGGGCCACAGAGATCCAGGAGGAACAAAATGGAGGAGAGATACTGTTGGTTAAGCTGGAAAGGAAAATGGGGCCAGCCATCCTCACAGGTGTGGTCTATAGACCACCAGCCCAGGAGGAAGAAACAGATAGGGAGCTGATGCTAGCCATCCAAAGGATGGCAGACAAGGGTGAGGTAGTTCTGGTTGGAGACTTCAATATTCCAGATGTGGACTGGAGCATCCCAGCAGCAGCATCAACTAGGAGCAGATTTATCCTGGACTCCCTTCAGGGTGCCTTCCTCAAGCAACTGGTCATGGAACCAACTCGGCAGAAGGCAATACTGGACCTTCTGCTCACAAACAGGGACAGTGTGATGGGGGTAACAGTGGGGGAGCACCTGGGGAACAGTGACCACCAGTCATTGTGGTTTGAAATCACAGAAAGAGCAGAACCAAACCACACAAAAACACGTATCCAGGATTTTAGGGGGGCAGACTTTGGGAAAATGGGGAGATACTTGAAAGAGGCATTAAGGGGAATGGGACAGGAATCAGGGGTTGAGGAACAGTGGGCAGTATTTAAAATGGGGATTATAAGAACAACAGAATTATGTATTAAGCAGATTAGCAAGAGGAAAAGGAAGAGGAGACCATTATGGTTTTCCAAAGAGGTAGCAAAGAAAGTGAAAGCCAAAAGATAGCATTCAGGCAATACAAAAAGACACAGGCAGAAGGAAGGAGAAGGGAGAAGCTACTCAGGAGAGAGGCAGGGAAGTCAGTAAGGAAGCCAAAGCTCAGACAGAAGAACACATTGCAAAATCAGTGGTTAAAGGGGACAACACCTTTACAGGTACATAAGTGAAAAAGAAAGACAAAGGGAGGGATAGTGAGACTGAAGGGGAGGATGGGAGTCAGCTGGAGGATGACAACAGTAAAGCTGACATATTGAACAGGTATTTCTGCTCAGTTTTACTGAGGAAGAGAGGGTAATGGGTCTGAAGGGAGTACAAGGGGTGAGAATGGTGCAGAAATGGACACAAGTCCCTTTACAGAAAGGGTCCTGAAGGAACTGGAAGTAATAAGAGTTGACAAAGCAATGGGGCCAGATGGGGTGCACCCCAGGGTCCTCAAAGAACTAAGAGATGTGGTGGCTGAACCTCTGGCTATCCTGTTTAGCCAATCACTGGAAATAGGGGAGGTACCCAGAGACTGGAGGACAGCAGATATAGTCCCCTTATACAAAAGTGGGAACAAAGAGGAAGCAGGGAACTACAGACTAGTCAGTCTCACCTCAGTAGTGGGAAAGATCATGGAAGCACTACTGAAGGAGAGACTGAGGTGAATCCTTGGTTGTCAATGGACTACAGGACCCAAGGCAGCATGGCTTCACCAGGGGAGGTCATGTCAGACCAACCTCATTGAATTTTTGACTGGGGACGAGGGAGGTGGATCAGGGGAGGGCAGTGGACTTGGCCTATCTGGACTTCAGCAAGGCCTTTGACACTGTGCCACATAGAAGACTATTACACAAACTGGGGAATATGGTGTGGGCAGGACAGTAGTGTGGTGGGTAGGTAACTGGCTGGGTGGCAGGACACAGAGGGTGGTGGTAAATGGCTGTCACTTCACAGAGGGAAGAGTGACCAGTGGGGTACCACAGGGATCAGTGCTGGGACCGGTCCTATTCAACATCTTCATCAGTGGCATTGCGCAGGATCTAGAAGGCAGAATTTCACTGTTCGCTGATGACACAAAGCTCTGTAACAGAGTAGACACACCAGAGGGTGTAGACAGAATGAGAAGGGACCTGCAGAAACTTGAAGAATGGTCAAGGGTTTGGCAGTTGAAATTCAATGCAAAGAAGTGCAAGATAATGCATATGGGGCACAAAAACCCTGGCACAATATATCAGTTGGGGGGTGAGGATAAAGCCTGCACCAAGCAGGAAAGGGATCTTGGGGTTGTCATCTCTGATGACCTCAAGGTAGGGAAACAGTGTGACAAGGCATCAGGTAAAGCAAATAAGATGCTGGGATGTATAGGCAGGGGCATCACCAACAGGAAAAAGGAGGTCATAATTCCACTATACAAGACACTAGTGAGGCCCCACCTCGAGTACAGTGTACAGTTCTGGAGACCATACCTACGTAAGGACATAGACAGGGTAGAGAAGGTTCAGAGGAGGGCAACAAAGATGGTGCATGGATTGCATCACAAGTCCTATGAAGACAGGTTGAAGGAACTGAACATGTACTCCCTGGAGGAGAGGAGGGAGAGGGGATATGATAGAGACATACAAGTATCTTACAGGGAGAAACAGGGTGCAGGAAAACACTATTTTAAGCTAAAAAGATGTTCCAGGACTAGAGGTCATGGGATGAAGTTGGAGGAGGACGATTCACAGGAAACATGAGAAAGAATTTCTTTACAGAACGGGTGGTGGACAAGTGGAACACCCTGCCAGAGGAATTGGTGGGGGCTGAAACAATCACGGGATTTAAGAATGCATGGGATAGACATAAAGGAATTCTAGAGGTCAGGGGTAAGGGGAAACAGACTTCTAGGAAAACAAACTGAACTTACAAGCTCAAATGGGCAGACTGGGTGGGCCATAGGCCCTTATCTGCCGACACTGTCTATGTATCTATGTATCTATGTACTGTAAATCTTGTTCTGAAACTCATGTTGCCATACTGGGCATGCACATCAGGCTGCGCTTGTCCAGTATCATGATTAGACTTTTTCAGAGTAATTTACACAACTTCAGCTGCTCATTTTTAAAAATAAAAAACTTTGCAGAGTTCAGTTTCCCATCTGATATTACAAGGAATGTGCAGCTAAAGTTGGATACAATGGACTGAACTTCCTCCATGAATGAATGCTCTGTGTTCAAATATTCTCCGTCGGTATCTGGCAAGGATCTAAAAGAAGGGATCGAAATCTAGTATAGGCAGCTGTAAATTATTCAAGTAGGCTGTCTAAGGTTGCCTGCCGGAGGAAGGGGGTTATTAAAAGAGAAATCTAATCTGTACTATATTTTAGTAAATCTAAGACAGTGGAATATAATTATTTCAGCTATGTTCTGGGAAGACAAATGATTTTATAAAGGATAGTAGCATAACGTTAAATAGAAATATGTACAGTACTGCAAAACAGTGATGCTAGATGTTTTCTGTTCTGAAACGAAGCCCTCTCCAAAACATTAGCTGGGATAAAAGTAAAACCCGAGGGTACAGCTAACAGAAGCTCCTCAAGGGATGCAGAGCCCTCTTGAACCAACATGCTAAGTAGAGGAATTTGTAAGCACACAAAACATGACAATCATTCATCACATACTTTAAAAACAATTGACTCATCAGCAGGGCTACACATCCTCATTAAATACTTGAACTAACTAAATTAAAAACCAGGGGCTACACACCCTCATTAAATGCAAGAACTAAGTAAACAAAAAACTGGGGGCTACACAGCCTCATTAATACATGAACTATCTAAAGGACACTCCATCCTGACCGGATCAGGAGCCGCATGGACAGGTAGTGCCGGACAAGGAGCCACAATACACACAATCTTGCCCTCGGAGTGGGCCACCAAGATGATTGAGAGGCAGAAAGAGAAGCCCTGCAAGAAATGGCTTGAGGACCTCACATGTGCACAGTCAGGGCTTGCTCTGGCATTTTATTTTTCTGCACCATTCTGTTCTGCAGAATTCTTTCTTTGTACCATATGGTGAGCAAAACTTAACATATGGTAACACCAGTTTAAAAAAATAGACATTTAAGAAAAAAATATATTTTTTGCTGAAGTGGCAAGTGGCAGAGTGAGCATACTGGAGAATGGGAGGGAGAGGGGTGAGGTGATAGAGACGTATAAGTATCTACATGGAGTAAATGGTGGGCAGCAGGGAGTTGTACACAATGAGTGTGAATGAAGGGGCAAGGGGAACTCTCCGAAACAGGCAGCAAGGAGATTCAGAAATGAGGTCCAAAAGTATTTCTGTATTGAGATGGTGGTGAAAAAGTGGAATAAACTGACAAATGAGGTGACCCGTGCCAAAACAGTAGTGGGATCCAGTTCTGTAGAGGCTAATGAGAAGCTGTTGCCTCGCTCAATGAACCGCCTGTCAGTCAAGCGGTCCTTCTGCGAACTGCTGCTTTTCCAGTTTCAACCTAAATGCCCTTTTCTATAGAAGGGAATCTGTCCATCCTGCCTGAACAATGCTTTGTTCTGGGGCATCCAGTATCATCTGTCCAGACACACTGCCATGCACGTCACCGGGACTGACAAATGTTCATCCACCGAGTGCAGGCAGAGAAGGCAAAACCCAGCACCTCCAAACCACGCAGGCTCCCCTTCCACACCAACGACATATCTGGCGTGGCTTATAACCAGGGCTTGGTACCCCCAAGAGCCGCTAGACCACACAGAGTTAACAAATTGTTAATGAGCGGCAAATTACAGCCTGAAGAGCCGCATGCGGCTCCTGAGTATTGTTAGCACAGGTTTTTAGTTGACTTACTAAACTAAAAATTGGTGCTAACAATTAACACAGAGCCAAATCTGGCTTTCTGTGGTGCTCAGTCCCCAGCAATGTTAACATCCATAAACACATGCTGGCCTGGTGACACTGAGGGTTGAGGTGCTGGATGCCACACCTCATGCTACGCCGGCGACCTGGGTTCAGGAATGGACTCGGGTTGCTGGGGGTCGGTGGGGGGAGGGAGGATTGAGCATTCCAGCAGATGTTCTCCTCCCTCTGGGGTGGGATACCAGGGATGCCTCTAGCACCCGAGGCCTCTGAAGCTGGTGGATGCAAGGGCTTATGGGGTAACGGCAGCCCTACTGGAATTGGGGAGGGTGGACGTTGTTACATGTGTGGCTGTTGGTCTGCATCAGCACGGCAGCAAGCCTGGACTTATGTTCTAAGCACAGGCATCCCAGGGGAATGGGAGAAAAACAGGGGAAAAAATCTAACACCCCTGTCCCTATGAGAGGATGAAACTAGGGATGGGATGCCATAGGGATTGCCCTGGCAGATGGAGTAGGTGGAGGTACGAGGTCTCTTCTGAAAGCCGTGGGAGTGAGGCAAATAAAAATAAAAAATCCATAAACACACGTGTCTGTCCAAACTGTGCAAATGAGTCACAATCCGTCGGAAAGATCCCAGCAGTCAGAGGAACAGAAATCCTTTCGGCCAGAAACACACACGTTTCAAGGAGCTTTAAACAAGTTGCAGACCTCTTAACAGGGAAACATGCAAAGCAGTCAGCTTATCTAGTCTCGTCACCAGTCCAACAGAAAAGAGGTCGATCGTAAGAGGGTAAAAACCACCATACATTGTAACTGCCAGTTTCTCTGACTGTTGTGACCTTACTGACTCATCCAAATAGTTTAGACAGATACCCGTGTTTATTTGGAGATTATCTCTGGAGCGGTCAACTGGATATATGAATTCCAGACTGTGGATGTTAAGACTGCTGGGGACTGATCACCACAGGCAGCAAGACTTTATCGGATGGCTTGGCTCTGGGTTAATTGTTAGCACCGGTTTATAATTTAGTTAGTTCATGTACTGTACTTAATGAGGATGTGTAGCCCTGCTAGTGAGTCAAGTGGCTTTGAGGTACTGTATGTGATGATTGTCATCTTTTCTGTGTTTACAAATTCCTTTACTTAGCATGTTGGTTCAAGAGGGCTCTGCATCTATTGAGGAGCTTCTGTTAACTGTACCGTCGGGTTTCACTTTTATTCCATCTAATGTTTTGGAGAGGCTTTTTTCTGGGAGTATTCCCTGGGTAGAGAGTAGCCAATTCTCCAGTTGCCAGAGCTCCTGTTGACAGAACAGAAATCCTTTTAGCCAGAAACATACAAGTTTCAAGGAGCTTTAAATGAGTCAGGAAGGAGAGAGGTCAGCTCTCTACGTGCCTGCTCAGCCAAATCAAAGCTCCTCTGGATTTCTTGAATTATAAGCTGAACTTGGGGGGGGTAGCTGTGTTGCAAATGGGGGTGTGCCAGAGCTCTAGAAAGGGTGAGGCTGTGCATTCTTGGGCATTGCAAGGGAAGGGGGATAAGACATCCACTGCAGCCCTAACACATCATTGACAAGGGACACCTGGAGGGGATTGACTGGTGATGAGCAGAGAAAGGGCGGGGAGGAGCTGTTTGGATAGCAGTAGAGCACGGGCACCAGAGAGGGGGTGGGGTTGTGATGGGTGGAGAGAATGAGGGTTTTTTTGATTAAGGAAAAAGTACAGAGTCCTTACTCTGTGATCGTTAAAGGACTGCAGGCTCCGCCCACTGCAGCCCTAAAAAAGCAACATACAGGCATATGTGAATTAGAGAGGTTATTAAACAGCAGTAAACTGTAAAAAAAAAAAAAAATAATGCACCTGGGAAACAAGAATCCAGGGGAAGAATACACAATGGGTGGGGAGATAGTAACAACAACAAAATAGGAAAGGGACCTGGGGGTAATCATATCAGATGACCTTAAGGTTAGCAAGCAATGTGAGAAGGCAGTAGGGAGGGCCGGGGGTATACTGGGATGTATAGGGAGAGGCATCAGCAGCAGAAAACAAGAAGTTGTTATCCCTCTGTACAGACAGTTGGTGAGACCCCATCTGGAATACTGTGTCCAGTTCTGGAGACCCCATCTTCGCAAGGACATAGACAGGATAGAGGCAGTCCAGAGGAGGGCAACTAAAATGGTGCAGGGTCTGCAAGAGAAAGCCGTATGAGGAGAGACTAAAGGAGCTTAATATGTATACCCTTGAGGAAAGAAGGAGAGGGGGACATGATAGAAACTTTCAAGTACCTCAAGGGAATCAACAAAGTCCAAGAGGGTAGCATCTTTCAGAAAAAGAGACTTGCAAGAACAAGGGGACACAATTTAAAGATGGAAGGAGGGCGGTTCAGGGGCAATGTGAGGAAGTATTATTTCACAGAGAGGGTAGTGGATGCATGGAACAGCCTTCCTGAGGAAGTTGTGGGGTCTAAAACTGTGGGAGAATTCAAGAATGCATGGGACAGACATAAGGCAATTCTTGTGGGGGGCAGGAAGATATAGGCTGTTGGTTAACTAGGATCTGTGGCCTATCCTGTAGGTAGGGAAATGGGCAGACTAGGTGGGCCTAGCAGTCCTTATCTGCCGTCAAAGTCTATGTTTCTATGTTTCTATGTAAACAGGCTATATCAAAGGAAGTTAAATGGGAACACTGCAATCAGCAGTAAGAGCCCTACACCCCAGAGTGAGGCTGTCCCAATTTGCACTATGTGTTCAAAAATGTTTTTTAACTGATATTTACAGCAGTATAGTATATTATATTAGACTGATTTTATTGACTTGCAAGCCGATATCATCTATAACTACAAACCCCAGAATCCCCTGCAGTTGAGATCAGAGAAGGGCTGCAGCAGTGAGACAGTCAATAGCCTGAAGTGCATGTTAGAGTTTCAATAAGCTCTGATCTTTTGTTTTTTGGTCCTGCTGTCCTTCCAGGGCAATGTACAGTTACAGAGGACTGTACTTAGTCCTGGAAAAACATTGGGTCTGGCAAAGAGCTGATCTGTGCCTATAAAAGCTTTAACATGCATTACAGGCTGCTGAATCTCCCAGTGCTGTAGCTCTACTCTGATCTCAGCAGCAGAGAATTCTGGGAATTGTAGTTATGGAAGATGTAGGCTTGAAAATCAACAAAATCAGCCAACTATGATACACTATACTGCAGTAAACAGTAAGTAAAAAACAAATGATTTTGCACCCCCCCCCCGTTATTAGAGTGTTCACTAGAGTGTTTACAAAACAAGTTTAAAACATGTTTAGAATTGTACTAGATTGCTATATAGTGTAAGGGGGTTTGTTTTAGTCATTCTGAGCAGCAAATGGTTGATTGCAGGTCTCTCCTGAAGCTTCTGTCAGTCATCTGGACAGATGTTCCAAGCGAGAAGGGCCTCACGGCATCATAAGCCACAATGGGATGTTGTAGCAGGAGTCAGGTGCTTACTGAGGGCTTTAAGTCAGTCTCTCTGAAAAGAGTCTCAGGAGATGTACCAGCTCTCTCCTGTCCTGTTTTAGTCCCAGGTATGGTTTCAGACTAGCTGAGGGTTGAGTCGTGGTAGAGGCCTTCTCCTGTACCACACCCCAGAGTAGAGTGAAGGACTTTTAATGAATCTGGTCATAGGAATCATGAGTAAAATGTGGTAACTTTTCTGGAACTGTGAGAGACTTCTTCTTTGTGATGCATCCCAGAGCTGATTTCTCCAGGATGGCCCAATGGGGAAAGCCTGTGAGATTTTTCAGGGACTAAACTCCAGTTTGTCTGACAGGATGTTTGAAGGATAACAGTCTGAGTCATGTCTCCCTTACACCGGTACTGTAGGAGGATGGAGTGGATCCCACCAACTGGAAAATGGGACACTACCTCTCTGATAAGAAGATGAGGAATGGCTTGTATACTGCAAAATGTTGTACATGTTGCAGGGCTGCATGTTTTTCAAGTAAAGGACAAAATCTGTCCCTATATTGTTGTAGATTCTGATACAGTAAGAAAACAATTTGTGTTAGCCAAAGTCATATTCAACTTTATTCAATGTGTATCACAAAAACACAGTAAAACACATATAAATTATAGGGTTAAAAAGGAATAAATACAGCATGCAACATTTATAACAGGAGATAAGATATAAATTGCATTCAAATTTTAACAATTTTATAGATGCTATCACAAATGTTGCTACACTATTCATTATAACTGTATCCTTGCTAGTTAGTAAACATTTTAATTTTTCTTCCCTTTTTATCTTTTCTATCTTTAACAGAAGGGGCAGGAGCCACTTTTCCCATTGGGCTTACTAAATTTTCACAATCTAGTAAAATATGACTTGTTGACCACTTTCCTGAGCATTTGCTCTATTACTCAATTCCTGTTTTAAAATCAGCACATTCCCTGAATCCAGTAGAGAACCCCACATTAACATCAAATCTCAGATTTGATATTGTTTTATAATGAATATGGTTTTTGCATGTTAATAAATATTATTCTCTCATTAGTGTATTTTTTTTATTTTCCTGAAATTTCCAAAATTAGTTGAAGATGAAATATGCTCAAGATCTCCCTGTTTAGCTGTATCATATACTCTTTCTAGTATCATATATTGTGTGTTACTAATATTTTCTATCATATCCAATTGTACAATAGTAGGTAAACCAATTTTCCTAAGCAAATTGTATAACTCTTTTGTCCATGTCCAATTTTTTAACTGTGTGTTTCCATTACGTCCCATATTTTGCTATCCTTCCAACAGTTATATATAGTTTGATTCAATTCTCTATTTTGGTGCATTTTCATAAGAAATTTAACCTGATGACTCAACACTTTAGTTTTTAGGGACAGGATCGCCCTTCCTTCTCTGGCAAATTCTGCTGGAACAAACTGAAAATTGGTAACTGGGACTAGCACACTGAGCTGAGGGAGGTTAAGTGTTAATCTAATATAATGGTTTTGGATCAATTCCAACGTATTTATTTCTTTTTGTTTTCCCTAAACTTCTGATGCATATATCACGGTGGATTATACCTTTGTTTGAAATATTTCCAAAGGGCTGCACCTGAATTATTAATATATTGCTTTGCAAATTTGTTTATAGCCAGCATTATCTGTTCCCCCCATTTTTTTCTATCACATGAGGTTTCCATATTTGTTTATTATGTAATTGGACATGTACATATGTATAACTAATGACTCCTATATATGTATTATTCAATTTCCATTGATAAGCTAAATATTTTGGTTGATTTATTACAAGTATCTTTGACATATCCACATTAATAGTTAACTGCAAACTAGTTACATAGAAACATAGAATTTGACAGCAGATAAGGACTGCTTGGCCCACTTAGTCTGCCCATTTCCCTACATGATGGATAAGTTGAAGATCCTAGATAACCAATAGCCTACTTCCTCTTACCATTCACTAGAATTGCCTTATGTCTATCCCATGCATTCTTCAATTTCCCCACTGTTTTTGACTCCACGACCTCCTCAGGAAGGCCATTCCATGCATTCACAACCCTCTCCATGAAAAAATACTTCCTCACATTACCTCTGAGCCATCCACCCCATCTTCAAATTGTGACCCCTTGTGTTTGCTCATCTCTTTTTCTAAAAGATACTACCCTCTTGGACTTTGTTGATTCCCTTGAGGTACTTTTATTTATTTAGTTTTTGTTGACCGGGTAAGTGCACTAGACAAATCCTGCCTATTTTCAGGCATGACCCGGGGAGGGGGAATACAGATGAATGCCAACTGCCCTTGAACCAGATTAAGCTGTTGGTGGTATTTTTACTGAATGAGGGAAATTTAGCCAGGACACCGGGGAAATTCCCCTACTCTTTTCAATAAGTGCCATGGGATCTTTAACATCCACCTGAACTACCACCAATCCAGGCAGATGGGACCTCGGTTTAACGTCTCATCCGAAAGACGGCACCTCAGAAGTGCAGCACCCCTCTCATGCTGCACTACAGTGTCAGTACTGGGATATTAACCCAAGCGCCAGATGTGGGAACTGAACCCACAGCCCTCTGATCTTGACTTGAAAGTTACTATCATGTCCCCCCTCTCCCTCCTTTCCTCAAAGGTATACATATTTAAGCTCCTTTAGTCTCTCTTCATTAATATGTCAACCACATTTGATAAAGCTCGCTGGAGCCCACTCATGGTTTTTGACACTAAAACAATGCCATTTGCATATAACATTGTCCTGGATTCCCCCCTTTTCCCCCACAAAAGACCGAGACCTTGTATGTTGTTGTGCTCAGATTGGCATTTTATTTATTATATATTACAATTCCAATTTTCCATCTCATCATCATTTTTCATAGTTCTTTCATAATTGCATTTTGTTACATCCATATATCAATCTCTGATCATCCCTCTTTCTTCCTCTTCTCGCTCCCCCAGGTGAAAACCTGGGTGCCTTCTTCATCTCTTTTTCTGCTAGGTAACGGTGAGAACCAGGACCACTTTTTCTCCTTCAGCTTCTTCTTCTTTTCATCCTATTTATTTCCCCCCTCCCCTACCTCCCCCCCTTTTCCCTTTTTCACCCTTGTCTGCCATCCACCATTGGCAGTCCTTTATCCACCCAACCGGACCCGTCTGTCATCCACCTTTGACAGACAAGACATACAGCCCCATTCAACTGTCCTCCCCAGGCTCTACAGTTTAAGGGTGGGTGGGAGGATCAAAACTTCAGCAAAAGTGGCTCAGCCACTGCTCTGCTGACCATTATGTACCCCCTTTAGCCCCTCCCATTCCTGTTGCCTGCCTATTGTTCTGTCTCCCTGTCCCTCCCCTTCCCTTCCCCCCTCCCTTCTTCAAGCCCACCATCTCAGGTAGAGGGGAAGGGGTGCACCAGGACAAACTCCATTATATTTAAACTGGAGTCAGCAATCTTTGGAGCATCAGTTTTACATTTATCTAGCCTGTGCACAGTATGATCTATATATAGATTGAGAAGCAGGCAAGCTAACAACCCTGCTTGACCCCCTTGTTAACATTTATTGGTTCTGTCCATTTTACATCTGTAGAATATCTTATTTGAATTAATGTATCAGTGTACAATTTCATTATTAGAGACAATAATTTATTATCTATACCCGATGCAACTAGAATATCCCACAAAGATTTTCTAGTCACATTATCAAAAGCAGAAGATAAGTCCAAAAAAGTCAAAAATAATGGTTGTTTCCCATCTTTAAATTTTCTTTTCACATGATCCAAAATAAATATACAATCCACTGTTGAGTACCTTTCTCTGAAACCAAATTGTCGATTACTCAAAATATGATTTTCATCCACCCAGACATTAAGCTCCAGCAGAAGGATTTGTGTAAATATCTTAGCTGTGATGTTCTGTAGTGCCACTGGATGATAGTTACTAGGGGAATATTTATTGCCTTTTTTATGAAGTGGAACTAGCTCTACTATTTTCCATAATTATGGGATCTTTTCTGTTTCTATACTATAATTAAACAATTTACTAAAAATTTCTATCCACCATTCCAAATTATTGTCATAAAACTCAGCAGAGGTGCAATCTGTGCCCAGAGCACTATTCTTTTTTGTGCACAGATTGCTTTATTTATTGCTATATTTGAGACGTTATTTTCACTTACAGGTTCCATTTTTTCTTGTACACTAGTTTCTACAGTAAATTTTTCTACACGTTTGCTCAGAGTTATATAATTTTCTAAAATGTATGGTCCATGCTTTTTCAGGAATATTCACATCTGTATTTCTGTTATAATCTTGTTCTGCGTGTGTAACTAGTTTACAGAATTCTTGTGCGTTCTTTTCATGCATTGCCATTTGCAATAAGTCCCATAGCCTTTTATTATGATTATTGTTTTTGTTTTTAATAAGCATTCTGTATTCTCCTCTTAGAAACCTAAGCCCCCTACTGTAATTAACACCAGCATTTTTTCTATATAGCCTGTTCACTTCATTTAAACATTCCTTATACTTCCTACCAAGTCATACCAAGGATATCTTCAAAGTGCAGTTGAATCCTACTTATGAGCAAGTGCATTTAATCTTAAAAGGGGTGGACAAAAAGACTTTTGCTTGATCGAAAATTCAGGGACCTTTTTGGACCTTGTGTACAGCATGACTGACTTTGTACCTGTTGTATCTTCTGTACTTGCACCCCCAGTGTTTACCATCCTGTGACAGAATAAGACTGACTACTTGACCCTAGCTAAAAAGAACATTCCTTTGTGCTCACTGTGCTTTACTGCTACCCCATCTTGATTGTGCAGGTCCCCATTGTCTTGGCCCAGTCCAGTTCCTGGGTTAAATAGAAATGGATTATGTAATGCACCTCTCAAGAATCAACACAGGTAGGAAACCCTATCCAACTCTGTCTGTGGGGGTGTGGGTGGGTACCAGCAGTGAACCAGGCTGATACTGTAAATGAAGGTTACACACACAACATGCAACTTGGGACCAGCCCCACACTTGGGTGTGAGGTTTTTAATGCTGACTGTTCCCCTTTAAATAGTCAATCAGAAATGTGCATAATTAAGCAATACAACAGTAGATAAAATAAATATATAGATAAATGATTTAGGGAGGTTCTGGGATTTAGGGATGTGGCAGCAGTCAAAAAGTGACATGGAATATTTTTGCCATGAGGGGGGTTAAGGTGTTGGACCTGGTAGGGGCTAAGGATGTCTTGAGTTATATTTTTTACTGAGTTGGATAGTGTGGTGTCTGTGGGTGAGAGTATGTTTTTTCTTCCCATTGGAATCCAGAAGATTGGATGTCAGGGGTACAGGGTTGGTTTTACAGGGATCTAGGGGTGTCTGCAGGTGTGGCAAGAACAAGGATTGACTTGAATCCAAAATCCAAACCAGAACGAAAACCAGAATTAAAACCAGGGGTCATGTTTTGCAAAACCAAAACCAGTTTTGCACACCTGCAATTTTAACCATCAGCCCCTCCACCCCACCCACACAGCTTCACTTTTGTATGGTTGCCTACACCCCAGCCATAGATATCAACTAGTGACTACCTCCGTGCCCCATTTCTTTGGCTGCACACGCAAGGTCCCAGCCCTCTTATGGATGAGGGGAGTACATGGTTTCTAAATGTAGTGCATTACTGCATCTTTGGCTCCCATTTTAGTTTAAAACAATAAACTCTAAAGAAACCAACCCATAAAGTAAAATTCTTTACTAAATATGTTATGGTGAATGTTGATGTTTCTTAACCCAAGAATTGTTTTTCCTGTATTCTTCTTCAAAGCAGGAGCCCAAGCTATAGTAGATCATCACATGCAAGAACTGCACACTTCAATTTAACAGGAAATTGAGTTTCAGGAACAGCGTTTCCAAAGACTTATGTGTTACTAGGCCGTGCACATTTATCTCTGGAAATGAATCTTACAGGCAGACACTAGAAGAGTGCTATGGAGTTAGAGACCCTTCCCTACACCCTCACACATGCACAACCAATACACAAATACAAACCAGAAGATATACAGATGCATACCTTATGATCTTTTACTTCAGAAGCATGAAAAACTGAAAATAAACCTTACCTTGTAAACGACTGCTTTTTGCAAGCACTGCTCCACCACCAAAGAGTGTGCCTGCTGTCTTCTGTTTATTGGCTGCAGCAATTGCCACTATAGCTGGAAGTTGCTTTTCAAAATAGAACGTTCCACAGTGTCCCTACAGAACTAAAAAGTAGAACTCAGTACTGTAAAAAAATCACTCTTGCTTTCAACAGGGTGTGTACCCAACTTTGTTGCTGCATGCAAGTCAAGTGTGCTACCTGTTAGCCCGATACAGTTTAAAGATCAAGTTTGCTTAGGTTTTCTTTGTGTATGTTTGTCCATTATGAACTCTGAATACATTTAAGCCAATCATGTTTTCCAAGGAGCAAAGACATTGCCATGCAGTCATGCCATTACCAAGACAGACACACAGACCACAGCAGACGATCTGTACCAGGGGACAGTTTTCTTTGTTTAAGGTCACTTACAAATGAAATTTTATTGGTGCTGCTGGGGAAGAGGGTAATAGGGGCCGGGCAGGATTGGGTGGGGGTCTTACATAAAACATTAGGGTCAAGTTGGATAGGTGGAGGTGGGAGGACTCTGTTTTGCTGTACAGGTGGAGGAGGGTTAAAACACTATATTTTAACCACAGATTCATCACTGCAGTGGGGCGGAGGGAGCTAGTGGTGGTGGTGGTGGTGGGAATGTACTATATAAACATATTTTTGAGTTGGGATGGAATATAGATCACAGTAGGTAGGTAGGTGGAGGTAGTTTATGCCTCTGGAGGTTTGTTTCCTTTTGAGGAACTGAGGGTGAGCAAGGCAACAAAGTTAATCATGGCATAGACAATGGGGGAGGGCAGAGATGCTGTACCAGTAAGCTGAAGCAGAGGGGGGAGAAAAGGCAGGTTGGGGGAGGGAGGGAGTAAGGAGAGGGCACAGGAGGTGAAGAAATTGCTGACTATGCTGGCAGCCTCATTTCAGTCAGAGACAGGTGAGTTTCCTAGCATGAGTATGGGGTGGTTGACTGGGATGGGGGGTCAGAGAGGGAGTGAACAATCTTCCATTTGGAATCGTCTGTTTGGGGAGTTAAAGTTATTCTGGAGGTTGTGAGAAAAATAGTTTGATATGACTTCTCTGATGGCCGCAGTGAACAATAGGCTAACATGACCCTGCCCCTACTCCTCACCCCCCTGCTACTGGTCTCCATACCACCCTCCTTTGTTCTCTCTCCCCTAAATCCAACCCCTCTCCTCAAACTCACTATCGTTATAATCATGTATAAGATTTTATGAATGTTTGCACTTACTTACTTCTACCTACATTACTGTTGTATTATGTATTGTTTTTATCCTTTGCACTACCTAGGCACTGCCCAAACTTGCTACAGGTGGATGTTGGTACTGTAAGGCACCACCTCCTCCCTCCCCTTCACTGGTCCTCCATTACCGCTTGAGGTCCACGGCCAGGGACTGACACCTTGCCTTTATGCCCAGCCTCGGAACCACGAGCCCGGCTGCACCTTCCCGCCTCCTACCACTAAAGCTGTATTTTAAGCCGCCTTTACCCCCACCCACCCCACCTTTTTTCTTCATCCCTGACAGTCGGGACATGAACCTGGCATCCTCCTAGCCTGCCGTCGGGATGTCTCTGGCATCCTCTCTTACTTTCCCTGGACCCCCTGAGGCTGCTTGGGCTGGCTGCTGACGGCTGACAGTTTACGGCACCTCTCACCCTTCCCCCGTCTCTTACCCTCTGCGCTACCTGGGCGCTGCCCATACTCGCCACAGGTGCATGTTGGCTATACTTCCTCCCTCCCCTTCTCTTGTCCACCTCTGCCGCTAGATGTCCAAGGCCTGGGTCTGCCACCGGTCCTTATACCCAGTCTCGGAACCACCAGCCCGGCTGCACCTACCCGCCTTCTACCGCCATAGCCATATTTCAATCCACCTCTTTCTCCCATCCATCTCTCCTATTTCTCTACCCCTGACTGTGGGGCCATGAACCTGGCGTCCCTCTAGCCTTCCGCCAGGATGTTCTCTGACATCCCCCTTACTTCCCCTGGGTACCCTGCTGCTGCTTAGGCTGGCTGTTGATGGCCGCCAGGTCATGGTTCCTTCTATCCCTCCTCCTGTCTTTTCCTGATGCTGGGTGCTTCTTATGTTCTCCCATATCGGCCCCACGAGATGCACTGGCCAACTATCTCTCCCACACTATTCCTGTTGCCCGCACCCTTCCCTGCCACTCCACAACATCCTGCCCGGTTGGAAACCAAAACCGGCAGTCTCCCTATGCATTCCCTGGTAATGCAGCTAGCATTCCTTTGGGCCCTATACTCCTTCCTTACCTGTTACCTGTACCAATACTCCCCTGAAACACCTCCTTGCTCTTGGCCTGCTGGTCATGCTTAGTATAGACTAAATCATGTTAGACTAGCTGGAACCACCTCTTATATGTCTGGAATGTACTCTGTATGGCTGTATTGTTTTGCTTCCATGTGTTATGCTGTATTGTACTCTCCCGGGTCGTGCCTGAAAATAGTCACCTATTGGCTAGCGCACCTACCCGGTTAACAAAAACTAAATAAATAAATAAATAAATGACTGTAGAACTACTGGTATCTGTGATAATTACAGTATATAAACATTATTTTAAAAGCCAAAGAACGAGCCATTTCTTGAGCCCTGCCAGCTATGCTATAGATATGGGATACTGACCCAGACATGCAATTTTAAATGAATTTATTGAAGGTGAGCCAGTGACTGAGGGGATCAATAATCCCCACTAAAGTACAAAAATAGTTATATTTTGCATATGGTACACTGCTAATTTACAAAGAAATGATCTAGCATTTTGATATTAGAAATCTAGCCCATTCTTACCAGTAGATCCATATGGCGCCAGAACCATCCATTGCTTAACCGACCCAAAATGGCCTCACAAGACTGAATGAGATCGTAATATCCTGTACCTATGCTTAGAGTGACCTAAATTTACCCTTAAGGCAGCTACTGTGATTTTCAGCCTGTCTCTTATATGGCATTATAGATAAGATTATTACTGCTGTAAAGTCATATCAGTGTCTGTGGCTTAATAGCAGCTCTCTCACCTCATGGGCAGAATGTTCTGAAAGTCATGGGTTCTATCCCCACACCAAGTACTTGGGATCATACCAAAAACTGACACCATAGTGCAGTGTGACAAGACTTCTACACTATTGAGCTTTGGCTCTTTAACTGAGATGTACTGTAAACTCATGGTCCCCTCTGCCTGTCTCCAGTCACTGTCATGGTAGATGTCAAAGATTCCATAGGACTTACTGAAGAAAAGTGGAGGAGTTTCCATCATTGTATGACCAATATGACCATTGTCAGGAAAACAGGTATATATGGCCCACTGCCGTGATGCACCTGGAAATGTGCTAGCAGAGCTCAGTTTGTCTGTTCTGGTTAAATATTACAGATCAATAAACAAACAGGACAGTAGGTCAGTAGAGAATAATTAGGAATTGATTCTGAATCTGGAAGTGCTTCCCTTATGTTCTGTGCTCTAAAAAGCAGAGGAGTCATAGAAGTGAGTCATCTGTTGCTTACTGACTCAGAGCAAAACATTTGCTGAAACTAAAATGTGACCTAAGCTTCCAAAAGCTTGGATAACCAATGTCTGCATTTTTGCATTTATCTTATGTTCAGTTACAAAGCAAGCAAATATATTGTTATCATTCTGAGCTGTCAGAGGACCTTTGGAGGTGCTTCCCTCTTCCACCTATCACATCAACAGAATACTGAATCTCCTCTCACATTTTGCCCACTCTTCCTCTTGTGCCTTTTGTTTTTGAACTCCTTGTCCAATCACAAGGCTGGAAAATGCAATCTGGAAAGTTTTCTTGAGTAACTCCTAATTCCTGCTTGAAACCTGCTTTATATTTTTTCTTCTGCTCCTCTGCTTATTACAGTGCACTCCATATACTCTGCACTGCTGCCAAACCCGATATTCTGCTACATTCATCTTCACCACATTCTCTTTACGGTATAATATTCTGTTTTACTTCCTTTACACTTGGTGCAAAATAGATAACTTATGCTAAAACCAAGCACATTATCTTGGTGTTCAGCTGAACTTCCAATACTGGACAACTTTCTACCTGAACACACCTCTGCTCTATGCACTGCCTGTACTTCCTGTAATATCGTGCATGCACAACTTTTTAATTTTTCTAGTGATGTTAGAAAAAAGGCAGGAGCTAAAAGTACATGCACTGCTGAGCATGGTGATCAATGTCTTTATTAACAATCATTTGTCGATGCTGAATGTTTGCTTCCTGGCATTGGCATTGGTAGTACAGGAGTTAGAGTTATGCATAATAGGAATGGCAGTGAAGTATTGAACTAATGCATCCCCACCCCAAAAGAGACTGAAAGGCATTGGGGGTGTGGCTTTGGGTTGCCAGCCATAATGCTTATGCCATTCCACCTCACCCCATCCTGCAGACTGCAACAGGTGTCGCAGTGAACCTTGGGGTCTTTGGCCCTTATGCTCACCCCATTCCAAAAACAAATAAGCTGAGATAGGTGTGTATAGGAGAATGGGGTATACGTCGAGGCCAAAGACCCCAAGGCACACCTCGATGCCTGTCAACGGCTGCAGGGTGGGGGTGGAGGATAGACAGCAAAATCATTTTGATTAAGCTATAGGTGAACATTGGGAGGCAATCTTTGGGGACACTTGCTACTCTGAGCCAGTGTTCTAAGTCTAGAGGCATGGCACAGTCGAGTGCGTAGTGACGCTCCACCGAGCTTTGAACTCCACCAGAAAGAAGGAGGCATATGTGGTCCCTCATTTTGTAATATGCTGCTTCATGATAGAATTTTTAAACATTTACCAATGTTTTTCTGCTTGCTTCATGGACCCCTTACACCTTACTTGGACACACCCTGGGGTCTGCGGACCCCCGGTTGAAAGACCCTGCTGTCAATCATGGTTTGCTACTGGACTGACTGACGGATCACAGTAGACTCAGTGGCAATGTCATCTGCTGTTTGAGTCCTATCTTAGGTATAGGAAGGAGAGGGCCATGATGGGGAATTTCTCCTCACTCCTGATGCCCCTGCTGTGTGGTTTACTCCAGGGGTTGTGCATTACTGTGCACTGTAATGAGCATGGCTTGAGTCTTGTCATCTGCCACTTTAATGACGAAACTGCAGATGATTGCAGCAGCAGATTTCTTTCAAGTTTTTGTCTCTCTTTGAAGTCTACTGGCATTGCCAGCATGCTCACTGATTGGCAGCTGAGGGACGCACCCACTAAAGCATTCCCAGCATTGGCCACAACACTGACACACCTTTGAAATGTTCTAATACCACAAGATGTTGCTTGCACGTGTGCACAAGCCAACATAAAAATTAGCATTATGAGTATTATTTTTCTGTCGTGAAAAATCAGACCGCAATCCTGAGCATGCAGGTCTGCACTGGGTGACAGATGACACAGGCGCATATGCTCTGGATTTTGTTTACCATTGCTTGAAAAATGCAAAACTCATGAATGCATGAGTTTATAGGAAGCACAGAGTCAACTGCACTAACATTGTCGATAGTTGTGCTGCGTGGGAAGTTTGGCTGAGCACCAAGGTCATGTGCTCAATCTGAGCTCAAGTATACTTGTCATAATTAAATGAAAATGGCAAGTATTTATCCAGTTGGGTCACATAGCTAGGTAATTTTGCCACAGATATTGTTTACAGGCACACTAGTCATACAAGACCAGTAATAGCCTGTAAAAGCTGACAGTGCCCCTTTAATTGCTCTTTCTGCTAATATAACTCTCTGCCTCTTCCCAAAAATACAATCATTAACATAACTTACTTATTGTTATTTGCTCAACCTCCCCCAATTCATGATCTTTCCTATCCCAACATCCTGCCAGTCATGCTTTTGCACATTTGTTACTGCTCACCCGACAAATTGCTGCCATCCTCCCCTTGTTCACTATGCATTAGCCGCTCTGTGGCACTTACTATTTCCTTTGCCCTTCCAACCTCTAAATCTCCCATGATTACCTGTGCTTCATATTACCATCTTTGTGCTATTTCTCTACATTATTCCTCTCAATAATCTGTCACCCCTGCTCTATCTCAATAACATTCCACCATTCTCTGTCAACATGACATGCTCTGGGACAAATACTTTCTTCATCCCTACATGTTCTTTGTCCCCCCAGCGCTTCCCATTTACCCTACTTAACATTACCTGCCCTACAGCACATCTTCTCTATGACCTGCCCCCCACTCACCTCTCTGGCCCCCTATCCTGCAGCTCTATTGCTACTACACATTAGCCTCTTTGTTGCACTTGGTGTACTCAACTGCTGGTGGGAACTTCTTGGTGGGACTACATCACACCAGTACTGCATGTGCATACACAGCACTGGCAGCTTCTGTGGTGGCATATAACCTTTAAGATATGCTCATTAACATACAAGCCCCTGCAGGGTCTAGGATGTGGCTGCTTGAAAGATCTGCTGTTTCCTTACCTCCCAACCTAACCCCTCTGTTACACTGGTACCAGCTTAGTTTCTGTCCCCTCTGCCCTCTTGAGACAATTTGGAGATTGAACCATTGCAGCAACAGCTCCAGTATTGTGAAACTCTCTTCCTGGAAGTATCCATTTTGCTGGCATAGCATAGGCCCTTTTTTTTTTTTAACATTGATTTTTATCCCCACCTTCCTACCTTGTCAATCCACTCAATCGGAACCCCCACAGGCCGAGCCACCTCGGCCTCTGACCCAGGAGTCAGCCTCCAGAGTAATCACCCCTCAGAAGCCCTGAACCCCCCTGGATTACCCCCCCCGGGTGGAGTGAGGAGAGCTCCCCCTTATTTTCCCCAGATAATGGTGGAGTGGGTGATACAGTGGAGTCTGCTCCCGGTGTCGGCTGTCGAACGTTTGGTATTAGAGGGGTCATCACCTAGGAGTGACGGGTTGTTTTTATTCTGTTCTATTGTTCTCCTCAGTCATCAGCACTCTGGAAGAGCAAATTAGAGGTATGCGTAATGATGCAACTCCTCCCAGGGCTCCCAGCTAATGCTGTCCCCTTTTCCTTACATGCCCCAGTATGCACTGCCAATCCTGGGTTCACCCAAGAGATGGCAGTAAAGCAGCGGAACAAGTGTAGAGCCCTCCCCAAAGAGGGAGAGCCACCATTGGGTGCTCAATCCCTCTCTTCCCCTGCCAACCCCCGGTTGTCCAAGCTCGTCACCGAACCTTGGTCGCCGGCGTGGAGCAAGGTGTGGCATCCAGCGCCTCAACCCTCAATGCCACCGGGCTGGCGCGGAGGCCTTTTAAAGCTCATTCAAAACATACCTATTTGAGCAGGATTTCCCCAGCTAGCTAGTATCAGACAAATAACAGTTTAAGTATTTGAATGGCTGTGATGTATTTATTTCTTATTATGGTTTATCTTATTATGGGCTATGTGTGTTTTGAAGCTGTTAATAATAATAATAATAATAATGATATTCTTTATTTTTATGGTGCCTTGAAAAAACCAAGACGCCTAACAGAATAAAAATAACACATCAAACATGCCAACATCTTAAAAATATATAACAGCTGATACAATTTAAAAGTAAAATCAATCACCAAATGCCTGATACGACAAATATGTCTTTAATGCCTGTTTAAATCCCTCCACGGTCATGCACTCCCATAACTGACTGGGTAGAGAATTCCAAATGGTTGGGGCTGCATGCATAAAAGCTTAGGCCCCCAAAGATTTCAGAAACACCCTAGGAATCTCTAGCAACCCCTCGGCAACTGAGCTAAGTAATTTCCCAGGGCAGTAGGGAACCAGGAGCTCTTTCATGTAGTCCAGGTTAAACTATGCGCAGCATGCTAAGCCTTCAGGAAAGGGTGCTTTATAAATAGAATTGCCTTGCCTTACTCTCTCTCTCGCCCCCCACATCTAAATCACCAGCCTTCAACTGCTGCCATTGTTACTATGCACTGGCTGCTCTGTGGCACTTACACTCTATCTCTCGCTACCCCCCATGCACAAACAAAACATCCTGCTATTCTCAGCATATCTTTCCAGTTCCCCACAGCTTTCTCTCTTTCCTACCTCAGTGATTTCTGCCCCTTCCCCTAACATGTGGCATTCATCATCATTCACATTTACTGGTCTCTCGTACATTCTCTCTATCTCGGTCTCTCATCCCCCCCACCCCCCGACAACAAGACCCCATTGTCCCTAACCTTTCAACACTGTCTGTCTTCAATACTTGCACCTCATGATGACAGCAATTACAATTCTAAATCTTACCTGCAAGACATTTTTGGTCCATGTCACTTGAATGAACTGCTCCCTGTCATCATGACAACATTCTTGTCCCATGCTTTCTGCACCCCCTACCCCATCTCTGGCGGGCAGTATAGCATAGAGGTTAGAGTAACGAGCTGTGAATGAGCTTGGTACATCCAGCAGACCAGACCTTGGTTTGATTCTCACAGCCTCCACTTGCATACTGTGTGACTCTGAGCAAGTCACTTAATCACCCAGTGCTCCAAGGTCACCCTAAAAACAGGCACTTGTGCTTAGTGGGACTTATCCGGTTGCCAAAGAATAAAAAAATAAATTAATAAAATCTCTGCCCCTCCAACATCTGCTATTTTCCCCAGTTGACCCTACCAAGTCTATGCCACTTCTTCTCTGACCCCAGACTCCACTCTCCTATAGCGCCGCTTTTATCAGTACTTCCCATTATCCTTACTCTCTCACTTATTCTCTATCTCTCCCTTCCTCTAACTGTGTATACCATTGCAACAGCAAAAATACTACAGTGACCTGTCTTTTACAGTGACAAAATGACAGGTCACTGTAGATCGCTCTAATGGTCGCTCTACGGGGTCGGGACCCCTGGCACAGCATCTCTGGGTGTTGCACCCCCTCCCTTAAACACCTCTGCCATGGAGATGATTCTAATAATATCTGAGGGGGTTGGGGCAAAGCCCCCCCCCCAGAAAATACACTACTATTCCCGATGGCACAATGCAGACTGCGATCATGGTTGGCATTTGTGCTGTTGCTGTAAAGCTGGTCAACAAGTTTGCTGTCAAACCGGTGTCATGGATCCCTCTAACTGTACCCACATCCTTCAAATGGTACAGTTCCCACTATACATTTATCATTCTCTGGTACTTACTTCCTGTCTCTCTTTCACCCCATCTCTAGCCCCCTCCAACAGCCTTGGTATACTTCCTGTTCTGCATCACTTTCTCCCTATCTTTTCTACCCCCCTGCCTACCTTCCAAAATCCCCCCCAACATCATATACATTGAACCACAAACAAAGGTGGCTCAGGTAAACCAAAAGGAGGAGCCAAAGTAAAAAAGGAAAAAACTCACGGTGCACAGTCATTTGGCTAGAGACTCCACCACTTGAACAATCCAACTCCAGGGTACGTTAAAATTATATTTATTAGGAGCTAAAAGTAGTATCCCCCACCCTCACAATCTGTGTATCGACATACATTTCACACCAAATAGATGACTCTTGAAAAAGCGCCTGTTTGGTGTGAAACGTACGTCAACACACAGATTGTGAAGGGGGGTGCTACTTTGATCGCCTAATAAATATACCCTAGAGTTGGGTTGTTCAGTGGTGAAATCATATACATTGCCTGCTCTCCTTTCTTTGCTCCCTGTCTCTTCCCTATCCAATCTCTGGCTCCCTACAAGCATACTGCCATTCTCCCTCAACTTTTTTCCCAAACAAAGGGAATGCAGTCTGGCACGGGCAAAGTTGAGAAATTTATATGAGCACAAACAATTTCAAGTACTAATATAATATCACACAACTTGAGTTTTTTGATTGTTTTACTAGTCATTCTTTGTATTACCCATGTAATGCACCATGACAAAGCTGACAGACTGACACTGAAATACCAGAGTGTTTTGCATGCTGCGACTTGCCTTTTGTATCCTGTTAACAATTTGTCTGGGATCACAGGTCACCACTTTTTGGAAGCACTATATTTCAGAAGTTTTTGTCTTCCGTAGTTGCACCTTATCTGAACACGAATTAGAGCTGTAAACCTTTTTTTACATTAATGCTGTTTTGTTGTCTGGTGCAGG
This sequence comes from Neoceratodus forsteri, assembly GCA_016271365.2. Lineage (NCBI taxonomy): Eukaryota > Metazoa > Chordata > Ceratodontiformes > Ceratodontidae > Neoceratodus > Neoceratodus forsteri. Next base: position 37,060,161 of record CM028129.1, read on the forward strand.
CTGTGGTTCCAGCCTGGCCCAACGGCCCTGTCATCCAGCTTCTCAGGGGCTTACTTGCAATCCTGAGAATGTTCCTCCATGGCTTAACCCCCCATAGCAGGGGTCAGTGGGTCCTCTCAAACCAGCCAACAAATTGGATCCGGTGACACCTGGGTGAGCACCCTGCCACAATTGCATGGTCTGTGTGGGTCTAATCCATAGTGGTGTGCCACCCAGGATTTCTCTTTTCCTGTTACGTGGGACACCAGCTCAGTGGTATCACAAACTCACATATACAAGCATGCAGAGCATGATGCCATCAAATGTCCCTTCCACACTGCTATGCTGACCCATGTGCACTATCTTCTATGGTCACCTAGGTGGCAGTATAGAGCCATTCCAGCCCTTGAAGGAGGAGAGCATCCTCTGGGATGCTCAGTCCTTCTCCTCCCAGACTGTCCCCAATGACTCAGCCTCATTCCCAAACCCAGATCACACTGTTATGCTGACCCATGTGCACTACCACCTATGGTCACCTAGGTGGCAGTATAGTGCCAGAACCAGCCATCCCTGTCCACGAAGGAGAAGAGCATGCTGTGGGATGGCCAGTCCTTCTCCTCCCAGCCTCATTCTCAAAACCAGGTCAGTGGCATTGTTAGTGGTTGCACTCTTGCTGCCTGATTGGCTGGCCCCACAACTGCAAATCTGATGTGCATAATGTGCTGTGCAACTGTGATCTTTTGACATGAAGTGTTCTTCATTACCATGAGAACCTGTCAACACAAGGTCCCTGCCATATACTTTCTCTATGCTTACCCCATATCTACACCTCTCCAAGTCCACCCATTTACCCTATTTCATACTGCCCCTTGTATGGTACTTCTCCTGTTTCACCCCTCCCATCTCTGCCCCTCCCCCATACTGGTGATATTACCATTACTTCACTTTACCCTCTTTCATGCACTTTCTTTCTAGCAATCCTTCCTCCACCTTTACTCTATGCCCTATCATACAGCCATTGTCACTTTCAACTAGCCACTCTGTGGCATTTGCTCTCTCTCTCTCCTACCACATCTCTAACCCCCTGTCCCAACATTCTGCCAGTCTCCTAACACTGATACACCTCCATGCAGCCTCCTCTCTTTGTCCTCTCCCTGATCTCTGGCCCTCGAAAATGCCGCAACTCATCATTATTTATATTAGCTGCTCTCCTGAACTTGCTCTCTACCTCTCCCCTATCCAATCTCTACCCCTTCCCCTAACAGGCAGCTCTTATACCTGCACTTTGTTTCTCAAACAAAGGGAATGCACTTGGGTACAGGTAAACATGAAATAAGGAAAAAAGCATGGGCGCTCACACACAACTAGCCTGTGTTTCCACCGAGGGGTTGAGATAACAGTGTATGGACCTCAAGAGCGAAGCTCGGGAGGTCCATGCTGGTATCTCAACCCTGAGCTGAAAACAGACAGCGAGTTGTATATGAGTGCACATGCTTCAATTGTTATAGTATATGGCTTTAGTAAAAGAAAGCCAGGAGAGTTAGTAATTATGTTTTCTGTTTTTATAGCACAAAAGGATAAAATTGATACAACACAGCTATTAGTAAGACATTTGAACTTAGTTAGACTTTTCTGTTTTGTCTTAAAACAATTTTTTCCTTATGTAGTTTTTTTAAAACAATTAAGTATGTCAGCAGTAAGGGAAAAAGGTCCTACTAGTCACATGAGACATCTCAGGTTACTGCTTGCAGGCTGCTGACGTGACTTTGAAATGTGAGCGAGAATATTGTATATGGTTCCCCAGGATTTAAAAAGAAAAGGTGCATTTTTATGGTTTAATACTTTAATTAAACTGTTACAAGGTTTCATACCTTGTCTGTGGTCCTGTTTTCTCTCAGCAGCTCACTCAGCTGTGGACTCTGTCAGTGCAGTGCTGTTCCACTGTTTACCCTCGAAAGGATTGCAGGCAACAGTTGAGTAAAAAAATGTGTTAAATTAGAATGGTTTGAAAGCAGAGAGTCAGCTATGGCAGTCTGTGTCCAAACTGTCTCCATGAAGCCTCGTGAACTGCTCAGTAAGCTGCGGCACATATCTCTCAACTGTCCCTGATTAGGAGGGACGACCCTCATTTTACTAGTCAAAATTTCTCTATCCCTCATCTGTCCCTCATAGTAAAGGTGCTGCCCACACAGAGGGCATACTGTAAATTCAGACTTTAAAACAGAACTTCTTAATATTCTTACATGTTAAATCAAAAATCAAGTTTGCACAAGAAAAGCCAATGGTTTCCATGATGTTCTGAGCTTGTAGCTCCATGTTTGAAGACGTGTCCCTCATGGTCCCCCGTTTTGAATGCTCATGTCCCTCATTTCAGTGACAAAAGGTTGAGGGTTATGAGTGGTGACACAATGTTTGTTTAGACTTTGTTGTGAACAAGAGTATTTTGGCCAATCAGGTGGTGAATAGTGCAGCCCTTAAAGAATATTCATAATGGAACATGCACAGTAACTCATAGAAAATGCACAACTTTTAGAACATGCACAACAACTTTAAGAACATGCAGCTGGCCTGGTGGTGCTGAGGGTCAAGGTGCTGGACGCCACACCTCGCACCACACCGGCGACCCGGGTTCGGGAATGAGCCTGGGTCATTGGGGGTCGGCAGGGGAGGAGAAGGATTGAGCATCCGTAAGACTGCTCCCCTTCTCCGGGGAGGGGGGTGGGTTGTCCTAGTGTCTGAGTGGCCTCTAGCAGTGGCTGGGGGCAACAACAGGTCACAGGCAGACTTGGTGAGACATGCTGCAGCAGACGCTGGGAAGGGGTGCATGTTGCAGTGTGCGTGCACCTGTTCCTTGGCATCAATGCATGCCACAGATGTAATGGGGAGGAAGGACATGGAAAAATATTGGCACCAGACACGCGGCATGATAGCCATCCCTGGAGGGACTAGCTCGGCGCTAAGTGTGCGCGGTTTAACTGGATCCTGGTCTGGTGTGAGAGCTTGAGAGAGGGCTCTCCACCTCCCTGCCACAGGGGGCAAGCCGTTTGAGTGTGCCGCGGGCCCGAATGTGGAACCCGGGAGTCCTCGGGATGGTGGCCAGACAACCTCAGAAGGGATGCCTGGATGTAGAGGTAAGCAGACTGGTGGCCAAGAAGAAAAAGTACTAACAAAAACAAAAAAGGACACATGCAACAACTTTTACAACATGCACAACAACTTTTAGAATGTGTACAACAACTTTTAGATCATGCACAACAACTTTATAGCAGCTACTGATTTCTATGTATATTAAGGACAGACCATATGTTATAAACATAAAACAGCAACAAAAAATTCAAACTGTAAAACTAGAGGGATAATATTATAACACTGGTTTTGGTTTTATTGTATTACAACTCATTCTTTGTAGTACCCAAGCTCCAGTCCAGGGAAGCACCAGGGTATGTATTTTGCTCTTAGCTGTCATTTGGTATCACCTAAGAACTTGCCTGGGACTGTGCAGTATAGCACTTCCTGGAAGTATTGTATTTCAGCACTTTCTGTCTTCAGTGGTTGTAGCTACAGTAATCAGAGAAGTAATTACAAAACTGCAAATCTGATGTGCAAGGCAACTGAATTCCTTCTGACATGAATGAATGTTCCTGTACTGTTTTACATGGACACTAATAAGAATGACTTCTCATACAATAAAAACACTGTCTGTTATATTGTATCACTGCTTCTATACAGTTAATCTGTTGTTTTCCTTCACATCATAGAACATAACATAGAAACATAGAATTTGATGGCAGATAAGGACCGCTTGGCCCATCTAGTCTGCCCATTTCTCTACCTAACAGATAAGCTGCAGATCCTAGTTAACCAACAGCCTAGTTCCTCCTACCCCCCACTAGAATTGCCTTATGTCTTTCCAATGCATTCTTGAATTTCCCTACTGTTTTTGACTCTATGACCTCCTCAGGAAGGCTGTTCCATGCATCTACAACTTTCTCTGTGAAGAAATTCTTCCTCACATTACCTCTGAGCCGTCCCCCCTCTATCTTTAAATTGTGCCCCCTTATTGTTGCACATCTCTTTTTCTGAAAGATGCTCCCCTCTTGGACTTTGTTGATTCCCTTGAGGTATTTGAGAGTTTCTATCATGCCCCCCCCCTTTCCTTGAGGCTATACATATTAAGCCTCTGTAGTCTTTCTTCATATATCTTCTGGTGCAGACCCTGCATCATTTTGGTTGCCCTCCACTGGACAGCCTGTACCCTGTCTATGTCTTTGTGGAGAGGGGGTCTCCAGAACGGTACACAGTACTGCAGATGTGGTCTTACCAACTGTCTGTACAGATGACCAACAACTTCCTGTTTTCTACTGGTGATGCCTCTCCCTACGCGTCCCAGTATCCCCCCAGACCTCCTTACTGCCCCTCACATTGCTGGCCCACCTTTAGGTCATCTGATATGACTACCCCCAGGACCCTTTCCATTTTTGTTGTTGTCAGTATCTCACCCCCCCTTCCCCATTGTGTACTCTTCCCCTGTGTTTTTGTTTTCCAGGTGCATTACTTTGCACTTCTTTGCATTGAATCTAAGTTGCCATACATTTGACCATTCCTCCAAACTTGCCAAGTCCCTTTTCATCCTTTCCACCCCACTTTGCGTGTCAAGCCTGTTCCAGATTTTTGTGTCACTGCAAAGAGACATACAGTACTTTCCCTTCCAGTCCTTCTGCAATGTCACTTATAATGACATTAAAAAGGACCGGCCCCAGTACTGAACCCTGCGGCACCCCACTAGTAACCCTCCTTTCTTCACTGTGGACTCCACTTACTATTACTCACTGTGTCCTGTTGTCCAGCCAGTGTTTTACCCAGGCTACCACCCTGGGACCTACTCCCAGGTTAGCTAATTTGTATATTAATCTTTTGTGTGGGACTGTATCAAATGTCTTGCTAAAGTCTAGGTAGACCATGCCCACAGCCCCTCCCTGGTCTACTACTTTGCTCACCCAGTCAAAGAAATCAATTAGATTTGTCTGACATGACCTTCCCACTGTGAATCCATGCTGCCTTGGGTCCTGTGCCCCACTGGCCTCTAGGTACTCAACAGTTCTTTCCTTCAGAAGTGATTCCATCATTTTCTCTACCTCTGAGGCCAAACTGACAGGTCTGTAGTTTCCTGCCACTGTCTTGTCCCACTTTTGTGAAGGGGAATCACATCCACCGTCCTCCATTCCCCAGGTACCACACCATCCTCCCATGATTCATTAGAAAGGGTAGTCAGTAGTGTTACTAGTTCTTACCTTAGTTCTTTTATAATTCTGGGGTGAATCCCATCAGGCCCCATTGCTTTATCCACCTTCAGTTTTAAGAGTTCTTTCAGAACCCTTTCTTCTGTGAAAGGACTAGTATCAACCCCCCTATCCAGAGTGCTTCTATTGACTGGATTAGGTATCTCCCCCTGCTTTTCCATTGTGAATTCTGAGCAGAAGTATTCGTTCAGTATCCCTGCTTTTTCACTGTTGCTCTCTGCCCAACCACCTTCCTCTTTATTCAGCCTCAGTATCCCTGCCTTAGTCTTTCTTTGCTCCCTAATGTACCTATAAAAGGTGTTATCCCCCTTCTTAACTGAGTTGGCTATCTTTTCCTCAGTTTGGGCCTTTGCTATTCTGACTGACTTCCCCGCTTCCTTCTACTTTAACTGGCACAGTTCTCTGTCCTGCTCCTTCTGTTTCCTTATACTGTACTTCCTGAATGCTATCTTTTTCTCCCTTACCTTCCCAGCCACATCTTTTGAGAACCATGGTGTTTTTTTTCTTTCCTTCTGATTTGTTTATTTGCTTCACACAAAGGCTTGTTGCCTCTGTGATGGCGGTTTTGATGTTTCTCTATTGTTGCTCCACCCCACCTTCTTGCCTGTTTGCTAGTGCTTTTCTGAGGCACTCTCCCATTTTGACAAAATCAGCCCTCTTGAAGTCCAGTACCTTCACTTTTGTGTGGCTTGTCCCTACAGCTAAGTTTATCGTGAGCCACACTGTTTGGTGGTCGCTTGTTCCCAGATGGCTACCCACTTCAAGATCAGAGATCCTCTCTCCATCCCCATTTGAGAGTACCAGATCTAAGACAGCTCCCTCCCAAGTGGGTTTCAAAACTTGCTGTCTGAGGCATGCCCCCTGTAGGACATTGAGAATGGCCCTGCTCTTGGATGTGGCTGCAGCAAAGGTTCTCCAGTTAACATCTGGCATATTCAGGTCCCCCATCAGCAATATCTCCCCTTTCTCTGCCATCCCAAGGATGTCTTCTATCATTTCCTTGTCTATTTCCTCCCCCGAGATGGGGGTCTGTTAACAACCCCAGATTGTGGAGCCATTCCAGTCTCCAGGGTGACCCCACAGTGCCTCCTCTCCTCCCTGTTTACCCTTTAGTTCTGTTGCTTTGATCCCTTCCCTTACATGAGAGCCACTCCTTCCTCTTCTTCCCTCCCTGTCCCTCCTGTAGATTGTGTACCCTGGTATGTTGACATCCCAGTCATGGTTCTCTGTGTACCATGTTTCTGTGACTGCCATGATATCCAGGCATCCCTCTTCCATCAAGACCACCCTTTTGTGGAGCTTTTTACCTAGACTACAGGCATTGGTACTCATTACCCTCCATTTTTTTATGGCCTTATTTCTTTTTGCCCCATCCCTGTCCTTACTGCCTTTGTCTTTTTCTCCATTCACCCCTGCCCTTCTCCCTATCGACTGCTCTATCTTGTTGTTTACCACACTAACTACCCTGATTTTTTAGGGGGGCTAGGATTTCCCTTCTCCTTTTCAGTGCCTCCCCCCTTGGCTAGTTTAAATGCCTGCCAATGGAGATCACCTACATGTGTTTACCTCTACCTGTCTACATTCATGTTCTGTAAGAAACTTACTTTCAGATCATAGGTTTACAAAACCCTCTGCCCGCACCCTCCCAACATATTATGCACTCCCACACACTTCTTCTTCTATCCTGTTACTGCACTTCACTAGTTCCTCAGTACATGTTCTATACTTTCCTATGATACAACCATGTGAGCATATTTGATGTTAGCCAGTTATTGTTTTGTAATGTATTAATTCACTGCATTGTGCTGTTATTGTCTTTATGCAATTAGAGGTTTCACAGTACAGCATCTTGGTTAGATAAAACTAGAAACTATTTATTGGCTGGCCCAGTGGTGCTGAGGGTTAAGGAACTGGATGCCACACCTCATGCTACACCAATGACCTGGGTTAGAGAATGGGCCCTGGTCATTGAAGGGGTGGAGGAGCAGGATTGAGCTGCTGATGGGCAGCCCTCCTCTGAGGGGGGGGGGAGGAGCAGGATTGAGCTGAGGAGGGTTAGGCACTGTCCTGACTAGCGGGTGGTGTTGGGAGGGGAGGATGCTGTTTGGTGCTTGACAGAAGCTGTGTCTCTGCACAGCTCCTTGCCTGGACTTCAGTCCTGTGCACCAGTGTCCTTGAGGAAGGGGTTGAGGACTACACAGTCACTAACAGCAACTATGCAAAAATCACAACCCCACGGCTGTGCAATGTGATCCCTCTGTATGGGGGGGATGGGTGACAGGGAAAGGTGGTATGCAGCTACTGAGACTGGGATGGCTACGGGGGGGTGGGGAACATGACATAAAAAAAGAAGCTATTTACTTTTTTTTTGGCTTGGCTCTGCCTGAGGGTAGCCGACATATGTGTTCTGCATTGACACTTATCTGTAGTTCACACACTGCTATCACAAGCTTCAAATGAAAATGAGCATACCTTAGGTTGTTCACCACTTGTGTTCTTCTTTGTTATTTATGCTTAAAATGATGCTTAAACATTTAAAAACAAAACAACGACATGGAGAATATACCAAACAACCAGCAACTTGTCTTCCTGGCTCCCCCTCTGCTCACATGACATCACCAACATATCACCTGATGCATTTCACTCAAAGGAACTTCCTCAAGGGCCCACATTAAGTTAATAGCTTATGACTTTCATAGCATGGCACTGCAATATCCCAGGTGCGGCTCCAAACTCTCTCTATTAGGAAAAATAAACAGTCTGAATTTGGGGCTGTATGTTTCACCTTATTAGGCCATCTGAAGTAGGCATGCTGAACAGTTTGTTGCACATGTGCATGCCTACAACTCTGCATGCATGGAGCATCTACATTGCATTTCATCCATGCAGACCAGGTCAGGATTTTAGGTTTAGGTTAGGAACATGCATATTTCAGCATCCCAGCATCTTAACCTGAAAACCTCATCTCTGAACCAATAGACTGTTCAGAATCAACCTATAAGTGACGACACATGATACACAGTTTGACATTCATGTGCTGAGAATGTGGAAATTATCCCGAGTTAAAACATCATTTCAGTTTTATTCTATTTTTTAGTTCAAAGTTCTTTAGTGTGCATCTTTTAAATTCAGAGGCTAAAACTCATCCAGCTTCAATTGTAAACCATTAATGCCCATGACTCTGTTACAGTGCACAATACCACTATTTAAAGGGCGTGACCCTCTTCTTCTACATGCTGCAAGCTGTAATCATTACTTCAGTGGTTTGGTTGGCTTTCAAATCTACACACTTCATCAAATTTAAATAAATGTAATATCTCTTCTTGATATTTTTTTTTTGAAGAGGAATGGGGGAGAACAGGAAAAATAAACAGTTATTGGCAACATCAATCTAACTAATATATCTCTTACATACTAGGAAGAGCCGATTAATGGTGTTATCATCTGGAAGGTCGGTGTGTGCTGGAAAATGGGAGTTACAGCAATGAAAAGGGGAGAAGGCCATTACTTGGGGAAAGTTTTCACTCAGAACTTGATAATTTGTAATAATGTTACAAAAACAAAAATGCACAAAAAGGTGCAAGCATAACAACTGCACACAAATGTAAAATGAGATTATAACAATTATGGTATTACAAGATAAACTTCAAATCCTTAAACTGGAAAACATGTGCACAACCATGCAGTCTGCATGTCTTGAAAAACTCTTCCAGGGCTTTAGGATCTCCAGCAGTTCTTCAACATCAAAAACCCCTTTCTTGCAAATCAGAATCAAATGGTCTAAAAATGGTACTATTACAGAAATGTTGCAATATTTAAAACAGTTTAATAGAAATCATTTATTTGATACTACAGGTTATAAAAATGTATTTAGTTAAGTGGGTTTAAAAGTAAGGGGCACCAAATGACTAACTGCTCAATTGTCTCATATTATGAAGGTCATCATTCTTTGCATGTCAGAGATTATTTTGTCCCTTAGAGATTTGCTATTAATCTCCATACTATAAAATAAGCTTGAGGAATATGAGAGAAATAAACTCTGCTACTGAAAGGTGGGAACAGAATGATTTTATCACAAATCAGAGCTTCTGTCTTTCATTAGAAACATGTTACAGTCTGATGTGCTTACTGTCTGGTCCACATTCTGGGATAAAAAAAAAATACCACCTGCAAACCGTAATGCCACATTTGAGAACCATTATAACATTGAAAGAACTTTAATGGCCTATGCAACCAGAATAATATTATGCTTGTGTAACTGTATTACAATGTTGTGGCTGTTTGCACTCTGTATTCTGTTAGGAATTACCACCCTGTTGGAGTGCTGAAGTCAAGGAACCTGTAAGAGGGTTACACCCCTAGAGGTGCCACAGGAAGTGTCCCTTGGTTAAAGGTACCTTAGGAAAGAACCCCCTGGGAGTAGAGAGGTGAGCTGCTGGATGAGGAGGGGAGGATGATGGGGCAAAAGAGAAAGTGCTTCAGAGAGTGGCTGGGAGGAACTGTTTATATACTGTAGCTCAGGAAGTCGGTGTGGTTGGTTGCTCACCCACTGAACTGTAGGTGTAGCCTTTAAATTCAATGGCCTATGCAACCAGAATAATGTTATGCTCATGCACCTGTTATTACAACATTGTGGCCATTTGCATTCTCTATTCCATTAGGAATTATCACCCTGCAGGGGTCCTGAAGGTAAGGAACTCTGTAAAAGGGTTCCACCCTTAGAAGTATTTCAGAAAGAGTCCCTTGGCTAAAAGTACCTTTGGGGAAAAAAAAAGAATTGTAGCAGCCATCGATGACTAGGAGGTATGGGAAGCAGACTGACAGCAACAGGCAGCTTAATGAAACATAAATGAGATTCACAAGTCAGCAGGATAGCTCCAATAATATGGCTTGTACTGATGATAGCAAGGAGTTTCCTAAGAAGAGATGGAATGGCTAGTATGGCCACCATCCATCTCCATCCAACAGTGGAACCTACCTAAGTAAGCTAAGAATATTACCAAACTAGCTAAGTACTGTATTGTGATCTGCAGCACAAAGGAGAGAAAAAAAAACCTTTCAGGATGAAATCTCTGGAGATCCAAGGTCGACATCGCCTTCCCTCCAGGCTTGGACTAATTTATTTAGTGATGGCTCAGCTGCTATGTTTGAAACTCAGTTCAAGGGGGTGGAAGATATTCTGATTTGGTGGAGGGCTCTCACTCTGTCCCTCTAACTGGAAGGCCATGAGGGTTGCGAGGGTTCTCTGCAACAGCCATCTCCAAGGTGGAAGGAGGAGAGCAATGACTGCTGAGGCACTCAGCCTGCTTACTGAACAAATATACTAACCAGATGAACCAGAGGCAGTCACTTAAGGTGCAATGGTAGTAATTAATACTACAACCAAAAAGGGAATGCATGTAACCCTCTTCACAGCTAGTCATAAATCCTACATCAAGAGGTGCCACTGTGCACAAATGGCTAAGGCTCCCCTGGATTAAGAACATTCCCACTATGGGCCAGAAAGGAAGACCCCCTACTCAGGCTTCACACACTCAGGATGTGGACTAGGGTGTAGAGCTAGACCGTCAACTGAGTGCGAGCTCAGACCAAATAAAATGATGGGCATGGTCAGCTAGTCTCCTTTAACAATGGAGCAGGCCATACATGGTAATGCAAAGAGTACCAGGCAATAAGCAGCATGGTAAACACCTTCAGTAATGGTAGAGTCCATTCATGGTAATGCAGGGAGTAACAGGAAATGAGCAGCTAGGTAAACACCTTTAGCAATGGAGTAGGCCATACATGGTATTGCAGTAAGTAACAGGCACTGTGCAGCATGGTAAGCAAATAGTATGCAGAAGCATGATAGCAATAGGAATTGCACAAATAGCTCAGGATGACCTCGTCCTCTAGTCAATGTGAGGCTAGCCACTTAGTCCATCAATGAGTTCCAATTAAAGTTGACAACTACCTGGAGGTTTTCAGCAGCGAAGACAGTATACAAACATGAGGTAATTGAACCACATGGGGCCATGATTTTCCACTACATCCCCCTGTTCTCCACCATAGGAAAAAACAAAGAAGTGATGGTAAAGTGCCGTGACCCACAAGCGGATGGTAAAACTAGATTACAGTGACAGCTGTAGCTGAGCTGACCTTCAGAGTTTAATGAAGCATTGTACAAACAGTGAATAGCTTCCGCAGTAGCTGAGCTGAACAAATGAACAAGCATAGAAATTTGTAAGCAAGGTCTATAATGCACTGAAACAGCATTAGTAATTGCATGCTGCAATTGCATTTAAGCAGGTTTGAATTACATGGAGAAAGTAATACAGAATTGCATTGAAGTGAACAACTGAACAAGCATAGGAATGTGTAGGTATGGATATTGCAGTAGACTCAGGTTTTGAGTTCACCGAGTGCAAGTAAACATATTTGAGCAGGTTTAAATCCCCAAAAAGGGCTGTATGCAAGCTGAGCACCATGAGACTAATGCCAGAGAAATGGGAACAGGTGAAGCAAATTAATGACTGAAAGGGACAAAATAGGTAACTTCAGAAACATAATGCCAAAATGCCTGCAGTTGGAAACTGAGACCAGGCAGCAGTCATAATTGCTGAAAGTTTCTGTAGAGCAATGCAGCAGCTGGGCCCAGCTGAGCAAACACTGAGACAATTGAACAGAGCATTCAGAACTCCAATACTGAACAAAAAGCTAGCACTGAGGGAGAAAACAGAAGAGCTGATGTACTCACACAACACACAGGGAGTGGTAGGGTGAAGCCTGGACCAGGTGAAAATGAATAATTAAGGTGGAAGAACAGGGGCAGCAAACTGCAGAGTGAGCTGAAACATACAATAACAATTGTAGGAAAACTGAGGATTGGTAAAAGCCAGGGGCAAGGGCACAAGATAAACACAGTGCAAACAAAGGGCAACAAGATGCTAGGAAAAGGAGAACCCCTCCCAAAAAAAAACACAAACAAAAAACAGAAACATATGAAAGCAGAAAAACAAGCACACAGCAGCCAGAAATAGAGATGTGCAAAGTTCATGAAATTCACTCCATGATTTAATTTGAGGAGGTCAAGAAATTCAGGGAGCAATTTCATGAAATTAGCAGCTGCAGATTCGGCCAATTTCACCATGAAGCATGAAATTTCTCCCTTGAATTTCACGCTTTATCCGCAAATTTCACACTTCGTGGTGAAATTCATTGAATTTTGTGGCAAACTTCAAACAAAAATGCTCAAAGAAAATTTTGATGGACTGACCAGAACTCCAGGAATTCCACAATAGGCAGATTTTTGATGTTTTGTGTGAAATTCGCTGGCGACGTTTCACTTTGCAACATCTCTAGCTGGAAGCAAAACAAATACTATCCAAAGCAGGAGAGATACAGGAACACAACCAGCAATAACCAAGCAGAGTCCAGAGCACAAACAAACTGTCGGGGGGCAAGGCCACAGGCTTGGGCGCAGCAGGCCCAGAGTGAGAAGAGAGACCAACAGATCCTCTGGATGGCAAAGAGAAAGTGCTTCAGAAAGAGGATGAGAGGAACTGCTTATATACCTCATGAAGTAGGTGTGGCTAGTTGCTCACCCATTGAACTGCAGGTGCAGCCTTTCAAATAATGGACAGGGGTTTCAGCAAGCCTTTTCTTAGTTAGGAGTAACTTTAGTCTGTGCTGTTTCTCTGTAGTTAGTTCTAATTTTTTAAAAACAAAAGCTAGATAATAGATGAATTTTGTGTCACACACCAGCCAGTCCAGTGTCTGACCTTTCGCAGAACTGTTCCCTTAAAAAAAATATGAAATGGCTTGGATAGTTACCATTAACAGAAGCCTATCAAAATCCCCTGCACTTTGGGAAATACAATATTTTAGACACAAAACAACTGAGGCTATTTAACCACTCTTTGCTTAAAAACTCTCTGAGCCTGAAAGTTAAAACATTCATGTGCGCACTTCAATTGTGGGCTTTGCATCCTAGAGGGACAATGGTTTGCATCTCCATCTCTACCATACTCCTCCTCCTCCTCCTCCTCCTCCTCCTCCTTTTCCTCCAGCTCCTCCTTTCCTGTTACTTTGCACACTATTGTTTACTCCCCCTCTTTCACCTCCTTCCTCAGTTCTACCCTTCTTCAATGCAGGCCAGGAAAGCAGCCTTGTCCAGCCCTTTAGGGGTCTGCATCCCAGAGGAATGGCAGTTTGCCTCTCCATCTCTACTATACTACCCCTCCTCCTTTCCCTCCCCCACTCCTTTTTCCTTTTACATTCCACATTATTGCTCCCCTCACCCCGCTGTTATTATGGGACATGCCCCCCATACCATGCCTTGTGATTCAATATTTATTTCCTTTACATTTGTTTAGTCCACATACCAACATATTGTGTATAACTGTGTAAGAGGTCTAAACCTCACCTTCAGGTTCTTGGCAATATTGGAGATGCAAATAATCACAGACAAGTTGCTTTCGAGTAATAAACAAGTTTATTACTACAACAAGGGATAAATCACAGTTGCCCTAAGCAGTTCTTACCAATACGAACTGGGAGCCAGTGCTAAGCATTCCCTACACCTCGAGGTTTCTCTGTAGTCTCTTGGGATCTCTCGGGTCTCCGAGGTATAAAGCCTGTGCATAACATTATATACCTGTGATAATTACTATGGTTTCTAAAAGATAGAAACATTTCTAGTTACAGAGATGAGCCCTATTGGCTAAATTAGAGGTGGCTCCATGGTCCAAGATAACATAATATAATTCTGTAAAGTCATCAGTTTTAGAACAAAGACATTCTTATACATAGTCTTACATAACAAGGTGAAGTGGTGTCCATCACCGAAAGATGGCAATGTTGCCTTACACATTATAATTACTTCAAGGACCGGTGTCTTGGCATCTGACAAGTAAAAAATAGACAGAAAATACATGGTATAATGTGTGTGCATTAGCAAGCAAAGTGAGTTACAATAATATGTATTCATCTCCTGACATCTACTCTTATCGGAGATGCCCTTAGCCCTATGTATTAGTATAGCCTATGCCTAAACATTAGCTGTCTACAGTGTACCCCTAGGGGTATCAATTAGGGTGCAAGGGACCTCATGTATACAATTCCCCCCTTGTTGCCTCAAAGGGCAACACAGGCAAATATAAGGTGTGGACCGGAGCAGTGGTCCTTTACAATCCGGAGGCGCAAGCCTTGTAAAGGAACTCAAGCTGCTCACGGTGTTGGCATAGAGTACGTCGTAGGCAGCAAAGCATGATAATCAAGGTAAATATCAAAAATGCTTGTATAATTACAAAACCTTTAAAAGTGATTTCTAACCAGGTGTTAGTCAGTGTTATTCATATCTCCATCATTCATCAGGTCAAGAATGGCTTTCATTGGCTGGTTATATTATTGCTGATGTGGATGAGGTGTGTGTCCTATCTATCTAAAAGTGATTTTAGTGTAAGTGTAAGTGGATCTATGTGTACATTAAAGTAGGGTAGGTATTCTTCAAGTGTGAGTAAATAATCTGGATTACCATCAATGATATCTGCTTCCATAAGGGGGACGGGGGTAATGACAGAATGTCCAATAACGGTTTTCTGATGGGGAACAAAACAGAAATTGGGGTAATCAATTGAACAAGTAACAGAACCATATGAATAAGATTTCACATTAGTCACTATGCATTATTCTCCATCAGAGTTATACTGTGAACGTACAGTAGGCAGTCTCCATTTTTGAAATGGGACAGGGCATGTGTAGGTCATCTTGGAAATCCGTGTTGACAGGCGATGAGCTTCCTCACGATAGGACTGGTAGAGCTGATCTGGTGTCTGCATTGACTCAAAAGAGTTGGTGCCATTATCAGTGATGTCATCATCCATAGTGAAAGTCCAATCAATACTGTCTGGAGAATAGCCACAAACAGGGCGTATAACATCAAACACATCACATCGGCACAGGTAGATGTATTGCTTTTTCGCACAACAGTCCGTGTGCGGTGCCACCCAGGCATCCAGGAAGGAGTGGTAGACCAGTAGAGGTGGTAGATCCAGGTGTTCTCGGTAGATGTCTTCGTCCAAATGCCCTATAGAATGCGCCAGTGCCAGCTTGTTGAACAAGGCTGTAGTGGGATCAAAATGTGGTAAGGAGACAGTAAAGGAGACAAACATGGTATCTGTTATAGAACATTTCTTACTGGAAAAACAAGGACCAGTATTCGGATGTCTGGTCACAAACCCCAAATTTCGAGCTGTGGAAAGAGGAATGGACAGTGTCTGTTGCATACACAGGGAAATGCAAGATGGAAGTTTACATTTAGGACAATACCATTTAGATAGACGTCTGTCATGTATAATATCAGGAATTCTTCTAGTTTCTAGGTCTCTGAAAAGGTTGTTAATGGTAGTGAGTATATATGAACCATATGCAGAACAAAGTATTTCCCTACCAATGTATTGTCTATCAGCTTCTCTATTGTTCTGTTGTATGAGTGCATTAATCTTATCTTTGGAATCAGTGAAGGCTTTTGCAATGTCATGCATGTTGTATACAGTGTATCTTTCTTCCTGACTAAGACCATCCACACCATGCAATAAAGGTGGTAAAACATCATTAACCAAACCAGTGGAGAACTTTTCAGAATGACTCTTGATAGCTGCGATGTCTGCTTTGTTCCAAATGGACATAGCAGTACCAAAAAGACCTGTGACAGTACCAGTGGCACCTGTAACATCAGAACTGGCAACTTCACGTCTAGTACGTTTTTGAGTAAAGGTACTAGGAGGAGGTCTCCTCCTAAAATTGCCTCTGTGTTTGGTAGAATAAACCCCAGTAAAGGGATCCTTGGTTTGAATCTGAAATGCAGCTAAACTGTCAAGCAATGAAGTACTATAAAATACAGAGGTATTGGTATTGTGACGCATACCAAATTCTTTCATATTCCAGTAAGTAAGGTTAAATAAAACAGGTATATGCATAAACTGTGAAATGTTAATCAAAGAACCTGGGAGGGCAGTGGCTGTGAGACCACTACGGGGACCAGGGGTATGTTTTGGACATTCCAAAAGCTGTTTTCGTAGAGGCAGTACAGAAAGATACATGGCTGCAGGCAGCCATGTGGTGTATGGCACAGAATCTGCGGGCAGAATCTTTAGAAGAGAATTACAATAGGAAGGATCAATCAAAGCAGTTATGTTATACAAATCAGAGAGTCTTAATGCAGTTTGTAACAAGGACAGTGAACCATTAGGGGATAATTTAGCGTTAGGCAACCCTGAAAGTTCCTGAGAGCTACCACAGGGAGAATTTACCTTGTGATGTGGTTTGCCACTCAATTTGAAGGGTGGATTTGTCAGGAGCAATGACCGAGGCAGTGAGATATGCATCGGAACCTTCCTGGACAGTAATCATAGTATCTGGAATTTTGATGGAAACTCCCTCTGTAGGAGGTGCTGGAGGATCAAGATGTCGAAGGAGGTCCGTTACCGTGCCTTAGACGAAAGGGATTACTCCTGCAAGGAGGAGAGATAGGAACAAGATAGCCATCTTGGCAATGTATCTGAAAAGGAAGATGAAAGATTAGTTCATTAGTACAGTTCCACCCAGTGGGGTTAGGAAAAGTAAGTTTTAAGCTCCTTTGTACAGTTTCAACTGGTTTGCATGTAACCATTTGTCAGTCAATTTATTGTTGTGTAGGAGTCTAACTTGATAGACTGCCGGACTGAGCTTGTTGACAATGGGGTAAGGGCCTTCCCACTTATTGGAGAAGGAGTGGGTGGGATGTGCAAATCGAAGTACCATTACCTGATCTCCAACTTGCCAATCCACTTCTTGTGCGTGTTTGTCAAATTGTATTTTGGACTGTTGCTGGGCCTTGCCCATACAGTTTGCAGCATACAAGTGTGTGTATTGAGGTCTTTTCTGAGTTTTTCCACATACTGGTCTACAGACACATGGTCTGCAGTGGGGATGTGCAAGTCAAAGAGCAAGTGTTCAGGTAATCTCATTTGTCTTCCAGTCATTACCTCGAAGGGTGTAAGCTGGGTGGTCGCTGAGGGCGTACCCCTAATTGCCATAAGGAGTAAAGGCAGTAGGGAATCCCAGGTTTTGGGATTGTCCTCAATAAATTTGGAAAGCATTTGCTTAATCCATCTGTTGGCTCTTTCTACTTGGCCTGAGGATTGAGGGTGATAAGGTATGTGGAACTTTTGCTGAACCCCAAGGAGTTCAAGGGACTCTTTCATCAACTCACCTGTAAAACTGGTTCCTTTATCGGAGTCTACCTTAAGAGGCAGGCCCCACCTGGAGAAAATCTCTTCTACCAGGATTTTGGCAGTTGTCTTTGTGGTGCATGTCTTGGTGGGGAAAGCCTCAACCCACTTAGAGAATAAATCGGTCACTACAAGAGCATACTTGTTGTTTCTACTGGTGTTGGTCAAGGAACCAATAAAATCAATCTGAATGGCATGCCAAGAGCCAGTGTGTCTCTGTGGTAAAAGTTTGGCATTTTGTTTTGTAGGTACTGGATTGTTTTGTGCACAAACAAGGCAATTATCAATGTATTGTTTAACATCTTTGGTAATTCCAGGCCACAAAGCAGTGGTTTTGAGGCGCTGGAGGGTATTTTCAGTCCTGGTGTCCACCAGTAGGTGTGTCATGTACCTGGTGCAAAAATTCAGATCTCAAATGTCTGGGGACTACCCACAATTTGGTGGTGGTATCCTCTGGCTGGAACCAAATAAGTTTATCATAAGGGGATAAGTGTAATTTACCTTCATGTCTGCGATATGGGTTGTGTGTAGGGAGTCTTTCTTCAGTACCCTTGTCCAGGAATCTGAACACTTCTTTGAGTTCAGTGTCCAAATGCTGAGCTGCTGAGAGATCCAAGGGGGAAAAAGATTCAGATTTCTTTTTGAGAGCTGCACCCTGTACAGCTGCATTGGCTTCTGGATGATCCATCACCCAGACATCCCCCCCTCGGGCCCCTTCCTTAGCAAGGGTGTCAGCCGTGTCATTAAATGCATGATAGGGATCATGTAGGGAGTGAGCTTTAACCTTGTGCACATAGAGTTTGTGTGGGTATTTCTCGGCCAATGCATGTATGTAAATCACCAGTTCTTTGTATTTCACAGGGCTTCCATCAGAAGAGAGGAAGGAGTTCTTCTGCCAGAAAGGAAGAAATTCTGTAAGGGAACAACAAACCCAATTTGAGTCTGTGAAAATGATGGTATCTTGAGTTCCATGTTGGATAAACTCTAATGCACAGGCCACCGCTGCCATCTCTGCGTACTGTGATGAGGCTACACTACAGCGTTTAGATATCCTGACACGTGTTCCGTGAGATACACCATATATACCATCCTGCAATCTGTTCTCCTGATAGTATGATGCTGAACCATCGGTAAAAACGCGGCACAAAGAGGTATCTTCCAGTATCTCAGGGGTGGCAGGGAAGAATGGACCCGGATCTGCGAGATCAGGTGACTGCAAAGCACAGTCATGGGGTTCCCCCTGGAAGAGGAGGCCACGAGCTAATAGAGATGGAACTTTGGTTTGATGGACCTGAATATCCCTATCCTGGAGGAGGAGTGACCAATGTGTCAGCCTGGTGTTAGAGACTGACCCATCCTTCACTCTATCTGAGAGCAGAAAGGTAGTAGGCGTATGATTAGTGTTAAGAATCAGTGGAGAGTACCCAATGATATACGGGAAGTGCTTGACCGCCCAATAAGTGGCCTGAAGATTCCTTTCACAAAGGCCATACTTCTGTTCCACGGGGTCAAGAGCTGCGATGCATATGCAATAGGTCTCAAGGTGCCATGCACCTTTTGGGCTAACACTGCTGACATAGCAATGTCAGAGGTGGCACACTCTAGATGGAATGGTAACGCTGGGTTGGGGTTTACCAGTGCTGGGGTGGAGGCCAAGGCCTGCTTCAGTGACGTCACAGCCTGGGTATGGACATGACCCCAACTCCATGGAACGTCCTTTTTAAGTAGATCGTACAGGGGAGTGGCTTTTTGAGCAAAATCACAAATAAAATCCTGGAGTAGTTTACCATACCTAGAAACCTCCGAAGAGTTGCACACTGGTAGGTAATGTGCAAAGTCTTGTAATCCTTGAATCTTTTTCCAAGTAGGGCTCCAGCCTTGGTCAGTTATTTTCAAACCCAGAAAGAGTACTTCTTTCTGACATAGTTGTGCTTTTGCAGGGTTACACGTCAAGCCTGCTCTCTGAATAAGAGTCAAAAGTTCATGCAAGAGATCCAGATGTTGTTCCTGTGTGGCAGTAGCCAACAACAGGTCATCTATGTACTGTAAGAGACATCGGGGGGCTGAGAAACCTTGTAGGGCATCCATCATATGGAGATGGAAGAGGGATGGCTGTTATGGAATCCTCTGGCAAGCAAGTCCACGTATGTCGCCTTCAAAGTGAAGCAATTATATTGACTCTTCAGGGCCAATGGTAATGACCAAAACCATTGAGATATCCAGGCACCAACCATTTCTGATCTGGTGTTAAAGTCGAGCACATCTGGTGCAGATGCCACAGTTGGGGAACAACTGGGAGTAACCTGATTCAGTTTCCTGTAGTCAATAGTAAGTCTCCAGGTACCTGTGGGTTTCTTCACAGGCCAAACAGGAGAGTTGGCAGTGGAGACACAGGTTCGGATTACTCCTTGTTTAAGGCGTGACTTGATTGTTTCTCGAAGAGAGGGTAAGGCTTCAGTGGAAAATGGATATTGCCTTTGTCTCTCATGTGCCGGGCCTGGCACCTCGATAACAGTATGCATTCTGCCGTAATCATGTTTGTTTACTGCAAATGCTTTCAAATGTCGTTGCAGAATAGGTAGAAGTTTCGGGAAAAGTTCATGATTCTTGAATAAATCTATGACGTCATATTCTTTGTTGTTAATGGATATCGTTGCTACAGCATGTGAGTCAGGAATTAAGACAGTGTGGTATTGACCTTGGATCTGTATCAGCAACATGTTTGCTAGATCCACCACACAGCCGTGTGGTGCAAGGAAGTCAATCCCGATGATACTGGGGTGATCGTGCAACACCATTAGTTGAAAAGCATGTGAGGCCTTTAAATGGCTTAATTCTACCGGTAAAGGCAGAGAACGGTATGCAGGTAATCTAGCACCATCAACTCCTGACATATTGGTCTTCCATCCGGTAGACCATGGAGACGTTTCAGGGTGGTCGTGGTCGTCGTGTAACACAGATACAGCTGCACCTGTATCTAACAAGACAATTAGTTGGCAGCCCCCGACCTCGGCCTCGGTGCAGGGCCTTCCGTTTGTATCCGAGACCAGCTTGTTTACAATGCGGACTGGGGCCTATAATTGTCAATCCGTATTGTTGGAGGCATGCAGAGGTTGGGCCTGGCTTGCATGAATGACTTCACCGTGTTGCACTGATGCAATGTAAGGAGGGGCTTCCGGGTTCAGGCCGGTATGGATCTGTGAGCCCATACTTCCAGTGTCTCCATGTCCAGTAGTGTTATGGGTCACCGGTTGTACTGCTGCAAGTGTTTGTGCGGGAACAGCATCCACTACAGAATGCACTTGCCCCAGGAGCTCCTGAAATTTTCGATTTTCTTCAGCTATTTCTTTATAGGAGGGACCCGATCTTTGTAATGGCTTCCCTTTGCCTTTGTGCCTTCTGTTTTTAGGCCAATTCCGGTTCCCACCCCACTGTTGCTGTTGTTGTTGTTGTTGGCCCTGTTGGGGGTTTTGCTGGGTGTTAGCTGGAGGGGTCGGTGGATGTTTGGGCTGTTGTTGCTGGGCCTGCCCTTCCACAGTGTAATGTGTCATGGTCCCAGCAGCGGGTTCCACGGCAGCAACCTTTTTGGAACCGGAACCCAAATCACGAATGTACAGTTGATATACTTTCTTGGTTTTCCGAAGAATATCAGCAAACCTATCTGTATTTGGGTATGTGGTTGGCTCTACTTTCTCTCTTATGGCTGGGATCATGTTTCTAAGGAACAGGGTCTTATACTCGATAAGATCTACATCTGCGGCTTCTTGTGCCAGATGTTTCCCTGCTCGATAGGCCATCCAGAGTCTCTGGTGGTAGGTCGCGGGGCTTTCCTTAGCATTTTGCTTCACGGGGTATGTTAGCATTACTCCAACCACACCAGGGCTGTGAGAAGAAATGAGCTCAGCTGCAACTTCGTCGAAGGTGGCGTTCCCATCCTGGCGAACTACCTCAGGTAGTTTGGCCCATAAACCAGGATCGATGGTTTGGCGTAGTATTTGGACCTGATATTCTGCAGCGAGGCTGAGCATCTCACACTTGGAGCGCACCTTCTCCAAATGGCAGCTGAGATTGTCGGACGGGTTCATCCGACCAATGCTGTCAGCAATCTGTTGGACAGAGTAGGCCATTTGTAGGGGATTAGTTGGTGGTCGATCAGGCAGAGATAATGCGTCTCGCGCACCATCCAGTGCTGCGCGAGCTGCAGCTTCAGCCGCAGTACGAACCACACCTTTCTGAGTGCCAGCTTCTTGAAAAATTTGTCGAATTTGACTTTTAATGGCTTTCATACTTCTTTCAGGAAGAGGAACATTTCCCAATGCTCTATCAATCATGGTTTCAATCTCTTGCCTGTCTTCCACACTAATAACGGCTACCAGAGGCGCTGTCGGGACCAGGCTTGGGCCTGCCCCCCCCCATCATGGGCGCCGCCATAATGGCATTTCCCATGATGAGCGTCACGACGTCGTCTACTTGTGACCTGGGGAGTGGTGGGCGGGGACCCGCCATACTGTGGATGGCTGGGTGGGGAATCTGGGCCATAGTAGGGGTGTGACTGGGTGTTGTACTGTGAGATGTCATCGTCGGATGGTTCCCGCTTTGACGACGAGTGAAAGGCAGCGGCTACGCCTCCCATTGCCTTAACATGGCCAGTCAAAACCTCTCGCTGATGGCGCAGTTTATCCATCTTAGCTTTACATTCATCATGATTCACACTTGCAACATCCATATCAACCTGATCCTGTTTCTGCTTCTGCAAAACACGGTACGCGGCACTCAATTCGCGATTGTCCCTATAGGCTGTTTCTAAATCATTACGTACCTGGTTGATCTTCTCCTGGAGTTCACCCATTTCATCACTCAACTGTGCATTCGCAGCACTCAACAAATCATTCATTTGCACCACCTGACTTTTATCCTATCTTAAACTTTCACACTCCTGTTTTAAAGTACACATTTCTTGTTCACCAGCCTGTGCGGAATGATGCAATAGTGAATCCTTTTCATTACACAGAGATTGGAGTTCTGACTCCAAGTTCTGCTGTATCGAATACATTCTGTTTCCTGCAAACCCATCTCCTGCTTAAGAGATGCGATCTGCAAGTCAAAGGGTACAAAACCTCGCTCGGAGGCTTCCAAAGCAGTGTAATGTAGCAGCGACCATCAACCCTGAGACAGCGCTTATTGGTTGACTGTCGTACTCTGTGTACGGGTTGGATATCCCAGTACAGGGTTTTCGGATTGACTCGGCGTCCCGTGCAAAGTCAGCCCATCCTCCATGGGAGGTAAGAAAGTTAGAGACATCGAGTCTCAGTTCTGCGCAGATATCTGATACAGTGGCCATTGTGTAGGAGGGAATGAAAATTCAAACTGTGAAAAAGACCGCGTGTTGCATATCAATCCACAACACGAGTACTTTAAACACAGCCGGGCTACTGTTTAAGTTGTAGGCTTGCAATTCAAAGCTGCTATGGAGTGGGTCGAGACGGCATCGACCACACCCAAAAAGTCAGCTAGACTTTGCAAGTATCTACAAACTAGTAAAAGGCAGGAGAGGTGATACGGAGTGTACACCTACAGTCCCCTGTGGGAAAAGGGAAATGGATAGCAACAAGTGAAAACTTACAACATCCAATATCGCCTGCACATGGTCGCCAATTGTAAGAGGTCTAAACCTCACCTTCAGGTTCTTGGCAATATTGGAGATGCAAATAATCACAGACAAGTTGCATTCGAGTAATAAACACGTCTATTACTACAACAAGGGATAAATCACAGTTGCCCTAAGCAGTTCTTACCAATACGAACCGGGAGCCAGTGCTAAGCGTTCCCTACACCTCGAGATTTCTCTGCAGTCTCTTGGGATCTCTCGGGTCTCCGAGGTATAAAGCCTGTGCATAACATTATATACCTGTGATAATTACTATGGTTACTAAAAGATAGAAACATTTCTAGTTACAGAGATGAGCCCTATTGGCTAAATTAGAGGTGGCTCCACGGTCCAAGATAACATTATATAATTCTGTAAAGTCATCAGTTTTAGAACAAAGACATTCTTATACAAAGTCTTACATAACAAGGTGAAGTGGTGTCCATCACCGAAAGATGGCAATGTTGCCTTACACATTATAATTACTTCAAAGACAGGTGTCTTGGCATCTGACAAGTAAGAAATAGACAGAAAATACATGGTATAATGTGTGTGCATTAGCAAGCAAAGTGAGTTACAATAATATGTCTTCATCTCCTGACATCTAGTCTTATACGGTAGATGCCCTTAGCCCTATGTATTAGTATAGCCTATGCCTAAACATTAGCTGTCTACGGTGTACCCCTGAGGGTATCAATTAGGGTGCAGGGACCTCATGTAACAACTGTTTCAATGTTATTTAATCGCTATATGAAGTTTTATTTTGTGAAGTTTTTCTCTGTTATAAAAATCAATTGTACTTACCCTTTGTACCCCTCACCCCCCCAGGTGAGTGGCTTTCGTGCATTTGTTTCTAAGGGCCTGGTATATTTCATAGTCTTTGAGGAGTTTTGTGCCTCTATGGAGTTTCCAGGCTAAGTCACGTGGTCTTTGGCTAGCGATGAGCTCGAGAGATCAGGGGAGGTGGTGCCTTGGACTCAGACACGGTGTATTGGTGCATGTGGATTCCACCTAAGCCTCAAGAAATCGGGTATCTGAAGTAGTTTGGTTACTTCATCTAGTTGCTGGCTTCGATGAAGGTGCCACAGTTTGTAGGTCAAATCATGCAGCAGAGGGACTATGTTCAAGGATTTGAACAAATGAATTTGTAGTGTTTTATGAGGGGCTTTGTCTTTGTGTACTCTACGCACTAATAATAATAATAATAATAAAACTTTATTTATTAAGCGCCATTCAAGCACCAAGGCACTATACAAATGAACAATAAAATCAGAAAAGCACATACATAAAATCAGAATAACAACAACAACCACAAGCCATAAGAGCTTGACTCCACAGGTGGGTCTTAAGTTCCCTCTTGAAAATCTACACAGTCGTGCATTCCTGAAGCCGACGAAGCAGAGAATTCCAGAGGGTTGGGGCTATAAATATAAAAGCCCCAGAAGAAGCCCAAAGAAGGTCATACAGTGGTTGCTGAAGGCGTCTGCTAGAGTACCAGATTTGATACCCTGTGAGTACGTGAGGTGATGGCCCAGTTGATGAGGGTGTGGTTTCCCATCTTGTGCTTTAGCCGAGTCAGGTCAAGGATAAGTTGAGTTAAGTTGAGCGCGTGTATAGCATTGTTCACTTTCTTTGGTGTGGAGGTCAGCAAATTTATGTTAAAATCGCCCATGATATATAATTTGCTGTCTGAAGAGAGGTTAGCTAAGGTAGCTAAAGTCCATGTAATATTGGGCTGCAGACCAGAGGCTGACTGATAGGTGCCTGCTACGAAGATTGATTTGGAGAAGGAGCGAGATTTGGCAAACATAAGGGCCTCGGTGTTTTCGTACAGAGCTAGAAAAGACAGAGGTAAATTGGATAGATGAGGAGACGTAGATTGCTACCCCTCCATCTCTACCTAGGCGGTCTTGTCACAATATTGTAAAGCCAGGGAGTGTGAGATACGAATTGCAAATTTTATTATTTAGCAATGGGGACATGCATCTGGGGAAGGCTAGAAACAGTTACATGGTGGGGGGTGGAAGGTGATAAATTTGATATTTGATGGAGTTGTGAGAGAGTGAGTTTCTCAGGAGAGGTGATTGTTGGTTCCATAATGAGGGGAGCCTGTAGGTGAAAGCAGATTTTCCAGAGGATGAGAAAGGTTTGGGGAAGGAGAAGAAACAGGAGGTCCTTCAGCGCGGTGCATAAGGTGAAGAAACTGCTGGTTCTAGCCCCGCTTCCAGGTAAGGGGGGGCAAGTTGAACCAGAATTTGGATATAAAGGAGATGGAGTGGATAAAACCATGTTGGGCTAGGGGTGGTATATCGAGGGTAGAGAGGAGAGTGCAGTGGTGGGTTTGGGGGGGGGGTTGTGGCAAATCAGCAGAAGGCATAAAGGAGGGAGTCAAGCCGGGTCAATGAAGAGGAGGTGGCAATGCAATACCTTATGTCAGCATAATTGATTATGGGAGTAATCATTTTAGTTAACAATATACTTCTTACTGGTAGTGGGAGGGAGTCTCTATTTCTGTACAGTAATCCAAGTTTAGGGTGGGGCTTCAAAGTGATAGCATGAATGTGGATAGAGAAGTTTAACTGGGGGTCAATCCACACTCCTAATTATTTGTAGAAAGAGACTGTGTTTACTGTGGTACCATCTAATGAGGTGATAGCAGGGGGAAAGTGCACTCTAGCAAGTTTTTGGACTGAACCGAAAGTCATGGAAACAGTTTTGGATGTGTTTATTTTGAGTTAGTTTGGCTGAAACCAAGACTGATGTTGTGATAATCATGTTGTAGTAGTGACTGAACATTGCTAAGAACTGGGCGAGATGCAACAAGAATGGTGTTACCCACATACATGTATATGAGGAATTTAGAGCAAACAGATGGGAGGTCATTATTTATTTATTCGTTTATTTATTTATTTATTACATTTCGGAATTACAAAGTATCTTTGAGCTATTAGCTCATTTATAAAGGTTCCATGTCAGTGGGATGAGTAGAACAAACATACATGAAAAGGGAAGTAACATGGGTTGTTGAGCAAGCATGTCACAACACATCAGTACAAAGAGCAGAGCTTGGGTAGTATTTATTTATTTATTTATTTATTTAAGGGAATCAGATACACCTTTGAGCCAGGGGCTTTTTTATAAAGGTTCCACGTCAGGTAACTTGAAACATTAGAACAGGCAGTGGTATTGTGCAAAAGAGTTACAACAATCTTCAGTCTAACTGTAAGGTGATTATAGTACCAAATGGTGCACAACAATTTAGATGGTACAAAAATGCCAGGGATAAGTGTTGTAGATAGGAAGGCAGCCAGGGTGGGCTTTGTCAAATGTGTAAGGCATGGGGGTTGGGGATAAGGCAATAGGGAGAAGAGCGGAGAGTGAATGGGCGCTGTGAAGTAGAGAGAAAGGTTTATCGGGCAAGATATTTTTTCTTTTTTTTATTAACTGCTAGCCAAACAGGCAGAGGATAGTGAGTGGTTGTAACAAATATCTATACAGGGCAGTTGCAACTACATAATGCTGTGAGGTGCAGCCAAAGCCTCCGTTTGAAGAGGCCAAGCTTTGTTTCAGCCAGGATGCTGCTTCCAAGTGAATTGAGCCAGTGAGGGGCATGGTATTTGAAAGATCTTTGTACTTGCAATTTGCAGTAGAAAGGAACTTTAACTCACTCACACCACAAAAGCTCTTTGAGACTTCTACCACTTGTGTCCTGTATACTCTTAGCACTGCATCCTGGGCCTTTCTAAGCAAAATCAAGCCATAATCAGCATGCCACAAACAAATACAAATATTTCTTGAACCATAAGTGCTACACACAAAGTACGAGTGACAAAGTTGTTCAGCCCAACATTACCATTCCAATGGTGGTATGCAATCAATTGTAATCAATTCCGTTCTTATTTTATACTAGCTAAAATACAAAACAACTATGTTTTTGGTTTTCTGATTTTTTCAAGGTGCTTAGGTGAGGCTTGAGGGACAAAAGTCAGCAATGCACACCATACGTAGAAACATAGAAACATAGATGTTGACAGCAGATAAGGACCGCAAGGCCCATCCAGTCTGCCTGTTTTTTCTACCTTATGAATGTGCGTAGACCTTTATTCTGTCAATGGCCTATCCATTCATACTCATCTGTATTGCTCCTTTATGCCAGTCCCATGCTTGTTTGAAGCCCTGCACTGTATTCATATCCACCACTTCCTGAGGTAGGCCGTTCCAGGCATCCACCACCCTTTCTGTGAGAAAGAACTTCCTCACAT
The DNA here is from genome assembly GCA_016271365.2 of Neoceratodus forsteri. Classification (NCBI taxonomy): domain Eukaryota; kingdom Metazoa; phylum Chordata; order Ceratodontiformes; family Ceratodontidae; genus Neoceratodus; species Neoceratodus forsteri. The sequence goes on from CM028129.1 coordinate 37,087,600, forward strand.
TACCCCTTAATAGGCCTCCCTCTAATCTCATGCTATGTCCTCTTGACCTGCGGTTTTTCTTATATTGAAACATGCTAGACTCTTTTACCTTGTTAATGCCTTTAAGGTGTTTGAATGTTTCAATCATATCATCTCTCTCACTCCTTTGCTCTAGGGTATACATATTGAGCTCCCTTTATCTGTCCTCATATGTTTTCTGATGCAGTCCCTGCACCAATTGGTTGCCCTTCTCTGGACTGCCTCCATTTTGTTAATGTCCTTGTGAAGGTGCGGCCTCCAGTATTGCATGCAGTACTCCAGATGGGGCCTAACCAGAGATTTGTAAAAAGAGATTATTACCTCCCTCTTATGACTTGTGATACCCCTACTAATACAACCCAACATCCCTCTAGCTTTAACTACAGATTTAGTGGTCTGTTTGGATGATTTCAGGTCATCTGTGATGATGATGATTCCCAAGTCCCTTTCTTCCCTTGTGATTGCCAGCAACTCCCCTCCCAACCTATAGGTGGCTTCAGGGTTTCTCTTCCCTATGTGCATGATCTTGTACTTTTTTGCTTTAATCGTCAGTTGCCACTCTTCCGACCATTTTGCCAGTTTATCCAGATCTCTTCTCATTCTGCCCACCCCATCTGGATCATCTACTTTGTTGCAGATCTTGATGTCATCTGCAAACAGACAAACCTTACCCTCCAGTACATCTGAAATGTCACTGATGAAGATATTGAAGAGGACTGACCCCAGGACTGCTCCCTGAGGTACCCCACTTGTGACTTGCATCTCTTCTGACTGTATACCATTTACCACCACTCTCTGTTTTCTGCCCGCCAACCAGTTTGCCACCCAACTGACCAACTTCTGACCCACCCCAAGCTTACCCAACTTATTACTCAATCTTCTATGTGGAACAGTATTGAAAGCTTTGCTGAAGTCAAGGTAGGTGACATCAACTGCACCCCCTTGGTCCACCACTCTGGTTACCCAGTCAAAGAAATCTGTGAGATTAGTTTCACAGAACCTTCCTGTTGTAAACCCATACTGTGTTAGATCCTGTGCTCCTATGGATTCCAGGTGTTGCACTATCCTTTCCTTAAGGAGTGCCTCCATAATCTCGCCCACTACTGAGGTAAGACTGACTGGTTTGTAGTTCCCTGCCTCCTCCCTGCTTCCACTCCTGTGGAGCGGGATCACATGAGCCCTTCTCCAGTCTTCGGGGACCTCTCCTGTGCTCAGACTCACTAAACAATTCTGCTAATGGCTCTACTAGTTCCAACCTTAGCTTCTTTAGTACCCTGAGGTGTATGCCATCAGATCCTATTACCTTGTCCACCCTGAGCTTAGCGAGCTCTTGTAGGACCCTTTCTTTTGTAAAGGGACTTGTGCACACCTCCCTCCCTCCCCCTTGTGTCCATGGTGTTGAGCTGTGGGCCCTGCCCTACCTCATCTTCAGTAAATACTGAACAGAAGTGTCTATTTAGGATAGATGTTTTTTCCTTGGTCCTCCTCTACACACACACCCATATCCTCTTTGATCTTAACAATACCCCCTTTGGACTTTCTCCTTTCACTAATGTATCTATAGAAATTCTTGTCCCCTTCTTTTACTGTTTGTGCTAGTGTTTCCTCGGTATGGGCCTTTGTCTGTCTTACTGCCTTCTCTGCTTCCCTTAGGGAAATTTGGTATGCCTCCCTATCTTCGTCCCACTGCATTCCCTTATATTTCCTGAAGGCCACCTTTTGGCTCTGACCTTTTCTGCTACTGTTTTTGAGAACCAAAGTGATTTCCTTCTTCTTTTGCTCTTTCTTTTCTTGCTAACACAATGGGATGTTGCTTCAGGTATGGCATCCTTAATGCTTGCCCACTGTGCTTGTACCCCCCTTACCTGTATTTTCTTCTTGTCAGTGCTAGCTTCAATCAATCAAACAATCAATCAATCAATCAATCAATCAATCAATCAATCAATCAATCAAATCTTTATTTATCCAGGTGATCACCATTGAGCAAGCTCATTTACAAGGTGGACCTACTGTTGGCAGGGAAAATTGTAAAGTTACATATAAATATACATAATGCAAAAGGAACAACACATTTACAATACTGATAGGAGCAGAGTATTTACATTCCAAGTCACGTGTACAAGAAGGATATACATAACACAACCTGAACATAATATACAGTATATATACAGTTCTCACAGGAGCAGGATGTGTATGGATGTCATATACAAACCATAGAAGAAAAAAAGAAAGATTATTTATATTCCTGTCCAGCAGAAACATGTTACAGGCCTGGATGGAAATTCCTAAGCTATGGAGGTACACATAATAGTGTGTAAGCCTTAGGTAAATGCGGCAGAAGGAGGGGTAGTGAATGAGAGCTTAACTCTGTTGGCCATCTTATCAAAATCAGCTCCTCTGAAGTCCCATATTTTTGCATTGGAATGGAATGATTTAGTTCTAGTGGCCAAATTGAACCATACCATGTGACAGTCACTGGCTCCCAGGTGACCTTCTACCTGGAGATCTGTGATCCTTTCCCATTAGTCAGTACTAGATCCAGGATAGCCCTGTCTCTTGAGAGTTGTTGTACCAGTTGTTTGAGGCCCTCACCCTGCAGGGAATCCACTTTGTGTCTAGTTCTGGTGGGTGTTCCTGCTGGTATTGACCAATCTGTATCTGGCATGTTGAAGCCTCCCATTATCAGAACCTCCACTTTAGCTGTTATATTTTGTATATCTTCTAACAGTAATGTGTCTATATCCTCCCTGCCTGGTCTGGAGGCCTGTAGGCAACCCCAGTTTGTATGGCTGTCCCATTTCCTATTTCCAGGGTGACCCAGAGTTCTTCTGGCTCCTTATGTGTATTCCAAATTTCTGTAGCTTTGATATTTTCATTGACATAAAGGGGCACTCCCCCACCTCCTTTTTGCACCTCTGCCTTTTCTGAACAGTTCATAGCCAGGTACTGAAGTCTCCCAAGTGTGGTTACTGGTGAACCATGTCTCGCTAATGGCTACTATGTCCAGTTCAGCCTCTGTCATTGTTGTCTGCAAGTCTGGGATCTTGTTTCCCAGACTGCAGGCATTTGTGTACATGATTTTCCGTTGGCCAGATTTCAGTGCATTAGTTGTTGGGTGAGTTCCGGTGTTTCCCCTGCAATTTGTATGGGGAGTTGGACCTTTTTCCTTACCTGGTGATGCAAATGATCTACAAACTTGCTGAACTAATGTTTGCTCACTAACTGAGGGGGCAGGGGTGTTCTTCCCATTCAATGTATCGGGTGCTGCACCCCTCTCTCCATTTGCTGGTTTAAATATTCTACAAAGACATCAAACTTCTACCCCAATGCACTGGCTCCCTCCTTTGTCAGATGAAGTCCATCGAATTTAAAGAACTTTCGTTCCCAAAACTATTGCCAGTTACCTACAATTTTGTGTCCTTTTTCCTTGCACCAGCCCTTGAGCCACATGTTTAGCTCCCCATCTCCCCTTTTCTGAGGTTCATCCATCTGACCCCCTCTCCCAGACTGGCAGGATCTCAAAGAAGGAGTTGCCAGATGAAATGGATGCCAGTTTGTCTCCCAGCCTGGTCAGGTGTTCCTTGGTATCCACAACTGACTGGCTGGTGAGATTGTTAGTCCCTATGTGTACCAGGACATTGGTGTTTTCTCCTGCTTCCTGCACAATTTTAGCAATGTGGTCATTGTCTCTCTATGCTGATGTACCTTGCAGACATCTGACCATTACCCCCGGCTGGAGGTAGGTATCAACTCCCTGAATCATGAAGTCTCCTATGATCAGAAATGTTTTGGATTTCCTTTTTGTTTTTCTTTTGTTTTGGTCCCTGTTTTGGGTTTGTTTTGTAGCATTAGCTCCTGTGCTGCAGCGTCTTGCTCTTCAGTGTCCTCTGCCCCTTTGATTTCACAGATAGAGGCAGATACCTGTTTGTAATTTTTATATGATTTGTGGAGGTGATATGTTGGAGAGCACTGAGTAATGAGGCGCCCAATTTGCCCCTCCTAACCATCTGCCAAACTCCCAGACCAACAACCCTCTGCTGTTGAGGTGCTTCAGTTGGATGTTGGGGAAATGGCAGGTGGTTCTTATAATACATTTCCTCCTGAATATGCGATTTGAGGAGTGCAATCTCTGCCTGTGCTGCCTGGAGCAGAGCCCTGAGATCTCCAAAGGTCCAGCATGTAGGACAGCATTCTAAATCCTGTACAACTGCCCTTTTGAAAAGTGTCCCACAATACCTTCAGTTAATAATATCCATTCCAGTTGAGTTGTTGTGTTTATAACCTGGTCTGAGTAATTAGAAGGAGGAAAATAAAAGCAAAAGTTTGATTTCTTTTGTTTTGTTTTGTTTGTTTTTGTATAACATGTTATAACAAGTTAAAGTACTTGTGCCCCTGTAAATGAGGTCACTGTGTGGATACCCCTCTGATCCTCCCCTTCCTGCTGTGCTACAGGAAATGTCATGACTGTGCTACTCTATAAAAGGAGTATAGCATGGGGTGGTTGGGGATGGAGGTGGGGGGCTGGGCCCTTCTCTTGCCAAAAAAGAAGAACAGTTGAAGAAAGAAACAAGTAGGTAAGAGCAGAAACAATCACCCTACAACAAATGCAGTAGCCCTGAAAGCTTAGCCTAATGATAGATAAAACTGTAAAACCTGAAAGCACTACCTGCAACAATTTCACAGAAGATATACACTGCAAAAAACACTTTGCTACAGAGAAAAATAAAGCAGTAACAGAAGATATGCCTTGCAAAAAACAATTTGAATCAAAGAAGATTACAGCAGTAAAATATAAGCAAAAAACAGTAAGAAACCCTGTGAGCACAAAAGAAAATATTAACACACAGTAAATCTGCCTAGCCAAAAGAAGCCTTAATCTTTTCCCTTGCTCTGATAATGTTGTTCCTTGCTCTGTCCTTACAAGCAAACCTAGAAGAAAAGAGTTCAGGTGAAGTGAGGTGTCTTTGCCAGCAGATCTAGTCTTCCACCTCAAAAACACCCTCTTCCTTCCATTGGAAGTTACTAAGACTTTGTCATCCACACCCCCTAGTTACACTCCTAATCCCCCTGAAGAGGTGTGGGAGGAAAGCAACTAGCTATTTCAATGTGAGAAGCAGACTGCAACACCTTTGACACTAAAAAGAAAACTTTTCAGCACATAAATAAAATAAAATGGTAGCAATCAGTAATTTTGCTTAGCCTAACAATAGATAAAAAAGTCACAAAAATGTAAGCACACCTGTAACAATTTCACAGAAGCTATACTCCACAAAAAACACTTTGCTATGGAGAAAAATAAAGCAGTAACAGAAGATATACCTTGCAAAACAAACAATCAGAATCAGAGAAGATTACAGCAGTAATATGTAAGCACAAAACAGTAACAAACCTGTAAGCACATCCTGTAATAATGCAGCAGAAAGTATACCCTGCAACAACAATTTGAATCAGAGAATATTACAGCAATAAAATGTAAGCAAAAAACAGTAACAAACCTTGTGAGCACAAAAGAAAATAGTAATACACAGTAAATCTGCCTACCAAAAGAAGCCTTAATATTTTTCCTTGCTCTGATAATGTTGTTCCTTGCTCTGTCCTTACAAACAAACCTAAAAGAAAAGAGCTCAGGTGATGCTAGGTGCCTTTTCCAGCAAATGTGAATAACTCTTAAAGTATATATGATAGACACAAAGTATCAGGAGCAAAGTTGTTAAGCACAAAATTACCTTTCTAATGGTGCTTTGCAATCAGTTCTAAGCTATTTGGTTTGTTTAATATTTAGGTAAAACTGCTGACTTCCTCAGATATTTCCAGGCCTGAGTGAAAGTCAGCTGAGTACATCTAGAATCATTATTGGCCTGAGTGGCTAAGCTTTCAGATGCCACCCACAACATATCTAGGCCTGAATGAGTTAAAGGGCTGACAGATTGCTCCTCTGGTGTTGCGGGGGTTATTTGCGAGGCACAGAAGGTTCTGTATACTTGGAGGGGGGGGCAGGTCAAGGACTGTCTTTTTTGCAAATAAGCAGGTCTGGTACTGTAGTTTGTCTTTCAGGTGTAATGAATAAGGAGAACAGAATGGGACCCAGAATCTACCCTTGGGGGCACCAACAAGTATGGGGGAGAGGGGGAGAAGTGGAGTTTGCAATTTTGACATACTGGGGCCTGTTTTTAAGGTAGGATCTTAACCACTGAATAGCGGAGGGGGGAGTGAGTCTGGCAACACTGAGTTTTATTTGGGGTGCCTTCCTTTTTGATGAGTTAAACTAAAATCTATTTCTTCCATATTTGGTAGCTGTATAAGTGCAACTTAAAGATCCCATGGAACATGTTCAAGAGAAAGACAAAGGGAGGGCTTGTGAGGTTAAAAAAGGCAGGGAGAGAGGAGGATCAGGAAAAAGCAGATATCCTTAACAGATTCTTCTGCTCAGTCTTCACAATGGAAGGGGATGGATCACATAACAACTGCAGGAACTCTGGGGAGGGGGGAGGTAGACACAAGTTCATTCACATAGAAAAGAGTCCTGAAGGAGCTGATGAATCTGAAAGTGGATAAAGATATGGAACCAGATGGGGTACACTCAAGGGTGCTGATGAAACTAATGGAGGTACTGGCTGAACCTCTGACTACACTATTCAACAACTTACTGGAAATGAAGGTGATTCCAGAGGACTGCAGGTGGTCAGATGTACTATAGTTCTTCTTTTTTTTTTTGTTAGTTGTTGAACCAGGACTAGCACACTAAGCTGAAAGCTTTTTAACAGGTTTGACCTAGGAGCACAGGGAAGTTAAGTGACTTGCTCAGAGCCACATAATCTGCAAGTGGAAGCTGTGGGATTCAAACCCAGGTCTGGTCTGCTGGATGTCACCAGATTTGCACCTCAGAGCCTTAAACCAATGTGATAAACTGCCTCCCTGCCTTTTGCCTCACAAAAGTGGCAGAAGGGAGAAGGCTGGCAACTGTAGGCTGATCGGTCTGATGGCAATGGTGGGGAAGTTAATGGAGATGCTTCTAAAGGAAAGGCTAGTGGAGTATCTTGACTATAGCAGGTTACAAGACATGAGGCAGCAGGGCTTTATCGGGGGCTGATTTAATACAAACCTGAGCTATTTCTTTGAGTGGGTGATTAGAGAAATGGAAACACAGAAACACAGACAATGATGGCAGAAAAAAGGCCAGTGGTCCATCCAGTCAGTCCAAGTTCCTTATTTAACCCTGGGACCTACATATTCTAGGCAGGGTCTTAGCCCTCCTTCTACTCCCTCCATTCTCCTTCCTGATTCTGTCATCCCGAGCAACCACTATACCCTTCACTCTGTCCCAACCATGCGTGAAGCCATCAACTGTTTCATTGCCCACCACTTTGACTGGTAGACTGCTCTGTGGCTCCAACACCCTTTCTGTATAATAATAATACTTCATGACCCTTCTGAATCTTCCTCCTGTCAGTTTCTGTTCATGCCCTCATGACCTTGAGCTACCATTCAAGTTACATAGTTCCTTGCAGTTCACCATGCTTAATCATTTTAGGAACTTGAAGGTCTGTATCATATCTGCCCTCTCCCCTTCTGGTCTCCATTGCATACATCTTCAGTGCCTTGAGGGTCTGCTCGTAAGTTGTTCCCTATTGGCCCTGAATTATTTTCGATACCCTGCACCACACTGTCTCCAGCCTGCCCCTACCCTTCCTGAGGTGAGTGCTCTAGAACTGGGCACAGTACTCCAGGTGTGGCCTCACTAAAGATTAATAAAGGGGTAGTATTACCTCCTTCACTCTGCTATCAGTACCCATCCCTATACACCCCAGCATCCTACTTACCTTACAATAGGCCTTGTTGCACTGGCTTGATTGCTTGTGGATCTCACTAATGATAACTTCTAGGCCATGTTCTTCAGCCGTAAGTGCTAGGTCTCACCCTACCCATCCAGTACTTTGTCCCAGGGTTCTTATTCCCTAGTGTATCACCTTGCATAATTTGCCATTAAATTTCAACTGCCAAACCTTAGACCACCCCTCTAGCTTTTGCAAGTCCCTCTGCATTTCTCTGATTCCCTCATTGCTGTCCAGTCTCCCACAGAACTTAGTGTCATCTGCAAAAAGACACAACCTGCCTTGGATGTACCTTCTCCAATGTCACTGATGAACATATTGAAGAGGACTAGGCCCAGGACAGATCCCTGTGGCACCCTACTCATGACCCCTCTCTCTTCTGACTTGAACCCATTGATCACAGCCCTATGCTACCCACCCATTAGCCAGTTTTCTTCCCAGTTCACTATGTCCTCAGCTACACTCAGATACTCCACCTTCTTCAGCAAAAGTATATGGGGCATGGAGTCAAAAGCTTTGTTGAAGTTAAAATAGAGTAAATACATGGCATGGCCTCTTTCCAATTCCCGCATCACCCAATCAAAAAAAAAATATCAGGTTTTTCTGACAGGACCTCCATGCCATGAACCCATGCTGGAGACAGTTTCTCTTCAGGTAGTCCACAAGGTCTTCTTTGATCAGTGACTCCATCAGCTTCCCTACAATGGAGGTCAGATTGACTGGTTTGTAGTTCCCTGCTTATTACTTGTGCCCTTCCCATGAGGGGGAACAATGTCCACCACCCTCCAGTCCTTTGGAACTACCCATCACAGTGAGCAGTTGATCAGTCCTACCAGAGGTTTAGCCAGTTCCACTACCAGTTATGCAGGCTCTGGAACTCATGAAACTCACAAAGAGGGGCACACATAAATAAATCAAATAAATTTTACTATACCAGGACACCAAGTGTATAATAAAATGTATTTGACTTATTTATGTGTGTCCCTCTTTATGAGTTGTGTGAGTGCCAGAGCCTTATTTTCTGCATAACTGGTAGTGGAACTGGCTAAACCTCTGGTAGGACTGTTCAACTGCTCATTAATGATGGGTAGTTCCAAAGTTGGTTCTAAAGCACCACTTCCCTGTGTGCACTCATTTGGGAATTCCACTACCAGTTCCATGAGTATCCTCAGATGCAACCCTTCTGATCCTGGGGACCTATCTGTCTTTCAGGTCACTAACCCATCTTGACCTGATCACATAAATATTGTCTGCCTCATTTCTGGGACCTTCTTATCTGCTGCTTTGATTCCACTCTCAGGCAAGGGCACACCTTCCTCCTTGGTGAAAACTGAGCAAAAATAATCATTAAGGATGGCAGCCTTTTGCTCGTCCTCTTCTATCACCAGTTACCTGTGAGTTTTGTTCTAATGTAGATTCAGATCAAACTTTTTAACTCCTGGGCAATGTGGTGTTTCTGTTTGTGTGATTCCTCTTCTAGCCTATCTTGTGTCTTCACCCATGAGACCCTTTGAGGCTAAGGAACAAATGATGCATCATGCAACATTATATACATCATCCACTTGGTCCACCTTAATGTAAACAACTCAGATTTGTCATTTAAACCAAAAGTGATCTTTTCCATTCTGTGTATGTCACTCACAGTGTCTCTCTAGTGGGCAATGATCTTTACTAATTCTGATTTTTACCAGAACCATAATGGTCCCTTGAACTCGTTCCTTTTATTTACCATACTCATGAATAGCTTAGATGCCTCAAGAATGGACACCTTTATTACCCCCATTTGTCTTTTACCCCATTTAAATTGTCAACTAAGTTTTCACTGACCAGTTCCCTTACCCTGCTGAAGTCCCCCCCCCCAAATCAAAGGCTTCAGTTCTCATTTGAGGCTTTCCGGGTTCAAGAGCCAGTTTGACCCAAATGGAGTTATGGTTACTGTTTCCTAGTAGCTCCCCTACTCTCAATACTCCTACCAACTCACCAAATCAAAAACACTGTCTTCCTGGTAGGTTCCTTAACTAGCTGCATCAGGAGACTGTCCTGGAGAACATCCAGCAAGGTTTGACTTCTGGTGCTGCTGGCCACCGGAACATCCCAATTAATGCGCAGCATGTTCAGATCATCCACTGCTACTACTTCCCCCTGTGCTACCCCCTTTCAATGTCTTCTCCCAAGCTATCTGTCCCTTCTCCTCCTTGCCTTAGAGGTCTGTAAAAAGCTCTCTGTCCCTCTCTTCTCCTTGCCCTGGAGGTCTATAGAACACCACTGGGCTATCACCAGCAGAAGGCAAGAGATGGTGTTATCACTGTATAGCTCATTGGTGAGACCTCATCTGGAGTGCTGCTTGTAGTTCTGGAGACCACATCTAAGGAAGGACATAGACAGGGTAGAGGCTCTCTAGAGGAGGGCAACTAAAATGGTGCAGGGGCTACATTCAAAGCCCTATGATGTTAGACTGAGGGATCTCAATATGTACACCCTGGAAGAGAGGAGGAAGAGGTGTGACATGATAGACATCTATAAATATCTCATGGGAATGAATAAGGTACAGGAGGGGGTTATTTTTCAAATGAGAAGAGGCACGAGAACAAGGGGGCATGCAATGAAGCTGGAAGGGGGGATTTAGGAGGGATGTGAGGAAGTAGTTCTTCACCAAAAGAGTGGTGGGTACCTGGATCAGTCTTCCAGCAGAGGTGGTAGGAGCACATACAGTGGTGGGTTTCAAGCATCCATGGGATAGGCACAACATAGTCTTGGTAGGAAAGTGGGGGTAAGGTGGCCAGAGATCAGTTATGGTCCTCAGAAACAGTATAGGAAGGGAAAAATTGCCAGACTGGGTGGGCCAAGGGGTCTTTATCTGCCAACAATGTCTATGCTTCTGTGTTTCTGGATGACATTTAGAGCCCCTACCTTCCACTCCTTATGAGCATGGAGCATCATGTGGGAGTGGGGGGCAAGTGGGTGGAACTGTGCAGGGCACTAGGCAGCCATTTGCGCCTGTGCGAACACTACAGTGATTCCCCATTCTGGACAGATGGGGGAACAATGAGATATAGTAGGTTCTCCAAGGACTGCCACATCCCCATCAAGAACACTGTTTCCAGTCCAGAATAATACGGCCTGTGCCAGAATGAACTGCGGCCTTAGTATTTTTAATATGTTATGTTCAGAATTTATGTGCCCAAGGCAGCCAAAATGACATGTAATATCTTGTGTTCAGTATAGTCATGCTTCTTTAGGGTTTTAATGGTGGCAATGGGGGGACTAAAGCTAGAGAGGTCACAGGACTTCCTGCTGGTCATACATTGAGGAAACAGCAGTGGAGGGATTTGAACCTATGATGTGCTTCTTGATCACAATTTCCAGAACCCATCCTAAAGAAGGCATGTCCTTCACTGTCATATGAGTTCATTATGTGTTCAGTGGCAGAAAGGACTCTATGATGCAACCCCATTCAAAAGTAAGTAAGTAAATCTTTATATCCATGGTACCTATTCCTGGAGGCTCTAAGTGCTGGACAATATTAAAATACACCATAAAATTAATACAACAATCAAAAGATAGTATGACACCATCTCAAAATAACCTCAGTATTAAAATACTATAAATATGCTTATAAATAAAAAGTGTCTATAAAATAAGTTATTAGGACACTGTGCTTTCAAGAGTTAATCAGTGACAGTCCTGTAATTAGGATTAGCATCACCCTCAGCAGATAAACAAGTGATAGAGGCAGTGACAGGCTGAAGAGGAGAAAGAGAGTTCAAAATGAGAAAGAAGGAGCAACTGAAAGGAGTTCCCATATTCATTTGGGAAGGAGACAGTTGAGGACCTGCACAGCCCAGTTCAGGCTATCATCATAACCCATGGTGACTGCTGTAATGTGCTCTGCACCTGCAAATTGGATTTGCCACTTGCGGCTGGTGCCAAACACTGCAGCACAGCCTCTGATGTCAAACCATAGGCCAGGTCTCCTGCTTTCATCTGCAGAAGATGACGCTGCCATGGTTGTCACACCAGCCACCTGGAATAAAAGTTCTCCTTTGCACCTCTGCTAAACAGGTTTAAGAAGTACTGAAAACCTATTTGTAACAAGCATGTTGGGCTTGAAATTGCTTTTATTATACACGTATGTTTTGCACTGAATGCTTGTGCATGGTTTCTATTCTGTGGTGTATTTAAGTAGTGTCTTGTACAGTGCCAAATAATACATCTATCAGTCTCAGTCATTCTTCATTATCTGTTGATATCAATTGGAATTCAGTGGGATTTCAGAAATTCCCCCAAATTCTGTGGAATTTTATCAGAAGCAGAATTCTGAAATTTCAAAAGCATATTTCTTTTTTAAACTCAGGATTCATACTCCAAGGTAAAATAAACTGCAGAATGCTATTCAGCAGTTTATAAAAATGACGATTCATTTTCTGCAAACCTTAAAATAATATTTCATAGATGACATAAACCATGGAATATCACTCTGTGATTTCCAAAGAAATGCATTTTTGGAACTCGGCAGAATTGAAAAAGAAATTCTGAAAAGCAGTTTCGGAAGTAGAATTGCCAGTCCACATAAATTCTATTGGCTGAATGCTATGTTCTGCACAGCTCTATTGTGTGGTTGGACACACAGAAACCCAGCAATCTGAATGTTTGCTCTTTCCTTGCATCTATTATGCCCCCCCCACCCGATGACACTCTTGTAGCGAAGCACTGGGATGGAGCTGCGTGGCTGTTGGAGTCCCAGGGTTAGGCTTCAAGAATTGTATTACAAACTAACACTACTTTGTATGTGGACAACTTTTGTATATTATGCACTTTTTCCCATTTGCATATCCTTGATGATTTGCATGGCTTTTTAACAGTGACTTGAGATACATTGAATAAACCGGGTAATGTTGCAGCCTATTTAAAGTGTGACATTTTGTGCTGCTGGTACAAGATGAACTATGAACATCAGTTCACTCTGTCTCTATGCATCTTACCCTGTGCTCAGTCCCTGCTGTTTGGTGAGGCAGTCTGAAATTAACTGTTATGGAGCCTACACTCCACTCTTCTTTCAAGTGGTGTCTAGGGTATGTTGCCTCCAAGTGTAGTAAATGCCTGCTTTCCAGGTTGTAAAACATTGACTGGGCTGCTGGATGGGCTTGACATGGAGTCCTCAACAGAAGACGTAATTGTGCCCACCGGCAATTGTACTTATTGTGAGATTAGTAGAATAAAAAGGCCCGGGTTCCATTGTCCGTCACAGATGTATGTGAAAAATGTCATGTGTGCCTGGAAAAACATTTTCACTGGGGAGGTGACCACAATCATCATATACAAAAGGTGTCAAATGTGCATTCTAAGAACCACTGTAACCAAGCATATGAAAATGATTGGGATAGAAGGTGCCCAAGGTACAGAAGGTGTGGATACATGAATGAACTCTGCATTCCTTTGGTCAGCCACACATGGTTTACACAAAGCCCGTGTGCACTCTTCGAATCCTTAAGTGTACTCCAACAGTTAAGAATGAATAAAAAAACAGTTCTACACCAGCTTTCAACAGTAGTGCAAGTACTTAGATGGCCCTGACCCCAAGAAGACAAAGGATATAACAGCACTGCAACTACACAGCCCATGCTGGAGAACAGTGTGTGTGCATTTCTGCGAGGGAGGGCAACAGATAGCTTTTAATATCATATTTGCCCTGTGATACTTTTAGTGAGAAACAGAATTCCATTATGCAATTATTTCTTTGTAAAATACATAGCTCTGACAGCCCCAATTCATTTCTTGAAATGCATCAACTTTAGTACTAGTTCTGGAAATTAATTAACAACTAAAGTCAAAAATATTGCAGTCATCAGCATTGTCTGAATCTGTTTCCCTGAGGTTCCACTGTCAATATGCACACTGAAGCAGTGAATTACTTGAAATCACCATACAGTATCTCACTTTGTAGACAATGCTGTGTACTTGCATGGAGCTGCAGTCAGACTGAGAAATGCACCAAGTGATTTGATAAATGATTTGCTAATGACAGGCAATACTATGATAATGAACCACAGCAAGACGGTAATCAGGGCTTGGGCACTGCAAATTTCTCTCTGAATGTTCAGCTTTTGCAAGCTCATTTGCATGCCTGCCTTTGTGTATAGCACACTTCGCTGTGAGTGCAAACAATATCCAGAGGCAGTTGATACTTTGCATTCACTAGCATGAATTTGCACAATCTTGGTCATATTCCATTTTGCAAATTGTGACTTTGCTGCACACACAGATATAACTTTTGCAAAATGCAAATATATAAAATGTGAAAAAAAAGTTAAAAAACATTGAACTGTGAATAGTATCACCTTTTTAAATGTTGTTTTCATTAATTTCTGAGGTACACAAATAATTCATAGATAACTGCATCTCCTTAAAATGGCTACAGTTTTGCAACTGCAGGTCACAATCTGTGACACGCTGCACTTTGTACCTGAGAATTGACCCCTCTGTCTTTAAAGTCTTGCTTGAAAACCACAAAACATCTTTCACTAAAATAATTGGAGCCTTAATGCCTCACATTTCAGGAATGAGCACGACACTGACTCTTCCTTTTTATACACTATTTAACTGCATTATGCCAGCTTGTAGCAGGTAAATACTTTAAAGACTATATGGCCTGGTAAGCCTTTATCTGATGTCACCTTTGTTGTTTCTAAGTTTTGACTTATTGTGAGAGTAGGATGATTGTTTTTGTTTAAATGACTATGTCCTTCCTGATTTGCATATTTATTTCTGGGTCTCTTAGCTGTACATTCCTATACTGTGGGTAGCTACATTGATTGTGAGAACAATATGGAAGCAGGGTGCAATATTAACCTTTCGCCAGTTGTTACTGACTACTGTACATTCAGTTTCAGAAAAAGAATCAGTAGAGCAAAAAGGGATGTCTACCTTCTGAAATTCAGCATATACAGTACTCATAAGGAGTAAGTAAACATTTTCAGCTTGGAGAAAAACCCAGTTTGGTTTTAACCTATACCGTTTTGGTCCATGCCTTTGTGACCTCACTCCTTGACTATTGCAACTCCCTTTACTTAGGGCTTCCTGGGGTTGATATCCACTGCTCGCAGCTAGTGCAGAATGCTGCTGCACGTTTATTGACTGGGGTATCTAGGAGATCCCATATTACCCCAGTGCTGCGTGATCTGCACTGGCTGCCAGTTCAGTGGCGGATCACCTTAAGGTAGGTTTGTTAACCTACAAAGCCCTACATGAACTTGGTTCTAACTACTTGAAAGAGCTTCTGACTCCTTATACCCCTGTGCGACAGCTCTGCTCGGCTGACGAGGGGTTGCTGGACATTTCAAGGTTAGTTTGAATTCATCTGGGGCTCGCACTTTTATGTTTGTTGCCTCTACCCTTTGGAATTCTCTGCCCCGTCAGCTTCGTGAGTGCAGGACTGTGGGGAGCTTTAAGCAGGCACTGAAAACATTCCTGTGGAGTAAGGCACTCCCTGATTCTCTGTGATTTTAATTATGTTTTATGGAGTTATTTGTGAATTTGTGAAGCGCCTTGATATTATGAAAAGCGCTCTATTAAATAAAGCTATTATTATTATTATTAGTTTCACATTCAAATGTTTGCTCCAACAACATTGTGGCATTCTTTAAAATGCAGGGAAGGCAAGGACAAATGCACTTTGGCAAGGACACGCATTTTGTTTTTCTAGCTTGTGTAGGCAGGGCACAGTCCAGGTTGTTAACACCTTATTATTATCATTATTTATTAATTATTATTTAATAAATCCATTGCTTCTGGTGTAGTCCCCTGGGATTGGAAGGAGGCTGTTGTTGTTTCAGTTTTCAAAAAGGGTAACTCCGGGTTGATAAACAACTACAGACCCATTAGCCTCACTTCCATCTGTTGTAAACTTATGGAAAGATTACTAAAAGAAAGAACAGAGGCTGATATTACCAGTAGGAACGTGACAGACAATTCCCAACATGTGTTTATTGGTGGTAGATGATGTACCACAAATCTCACATCCTTCTATGACAACATAAGTAAAAATCTGGATATGGCTATTCCGTTAGATATAATAATATTGGACTTTGCAAAGGCATTTGATAAAGTCCCACATTCTGATCTAGTTCTCAAACTTAATACACTAGGTATAAACCCATTAATTGTTAGAGGGATCAATAGTTGGTTAATTGATAGGACACAATACGTACCTATAAATGGTGTCCTGTCAGATTCGGATAATGTTTCAAGCAATGTTCCCCAGGTGTCAGTCCAGGACCCAGTACTTTTCAATCTTTTCATATCCGATTCACATCATAACTTAAGTGATAATATTACCAGATTCACTTATGACACCAAAATAGGTGGGTCTGTTAATTCAGTAAGAAATTATGAACTTTTGGTTAAGGATCTAGGCATGATTGAGGCATAGGCCAGGAGGAACAAAATGGAATTTAATTTAGATAAGTGTGTGGTTATGTACTTTGGTAGGAGAAATCTAAAGTATACCTATTCCCTATGTAATGCTATTTTAAAAAGTGCTGATAAGGAGAGAGATCTGGGTGTGTTAATTAACAACAAATTGCCAGCAAATGACCACTGTAAAAATGTGGCCCTTAAGGCCAAGAGGATACTTTACTGTGTCAAAAGGACTTTTACCAACAAGTCAGATCAGGTAATTTTACCCATCTATAGATCATGTATTCATCCACACCTGGGCTATTGTTCTCCCTTCTGGAACCCCCACTTAAAACAGGACATAGAACTTCTGGAAAAAGTCCAGCGATGGAATACTAAGATTATTCCCCATTTGAGAACCTTGTTATACAGTCCTAGACTCCAAGAATCAGGCTTAGTCAGCTTAGAATCTAGAAGAATGAGAGGAGCCTTACTACATATTTATAAAATCCTGCAAAATGATAATCTAAGTGTATTTTGTGGTCTCTATTTCAATAACCGTGCCTTAAATTTGCATAGCAACAATAAGCAACTTATGGTCCAAGTTGTTTGTACCACTAAATGAAATAATTTTTTTACAATTAAAACTGCCACAGAATGTAATAGACTTCCAAACCATGTGGTGAATGCACCATCCTTTAACTCATTTAAATATTGACTTGATAAACATTTAAACTGGGGCCACTCCCTAGATTAACCCACGCTGTCATGGGAGACATTCAAGATGGGCTTTTGCCTTCTTATGTCTTGTCAAAACTGAGTAACAGAAACTTAGAATTTCAACTGGAGAGTCAATGATGCACAGAAACATATTCTGGCATGTCACACCCTGTCAGTCAGTAACTCTTAGGAACTCCAGTCATCAATGGACTCTTATCAACTTGATATCTCCATAACAAATACAGTTAAAGTTAAGGGCAGCAGCATGTTGTTTCTTGCCATAGAGTCAATCTGCTGATCACATTACAGATGGTAAACTATCTTGTGGACAATGGACTGCAGGATGACAGGCAGCATGGCTTCACAAATCGGAGGTCATGCCAGATGAACCTAATAGAATTTTTCTATTAGGTGACAAAGGTGGTCAATCAGGGAGGTGCGGTGAACGTGGCCTTTCTGGACTTCAGAAAGGCCTTTAAGCCCACTGAGCAGGAGAAGGATCTGGTGATTATAATATCAAACAACTTTAAAGTGGGTAACCAATGCAGCAAAGCGGTGGGCAAGGCAAACAGAATGCTGGCATGCATAGGGAGGGGCATAACAAGTAGAAGGAGGGAGGTACTGATACATCTTTATAAAACCACAGTGAGACCTCACCTGGAGTACATGGTCGAGTTCTTAAGACCTCACCTATGCAAGGACATAGATGGGATTGAAAGGGTTCAGAGAAAGGCAACCAAGATGGTGCACAGTATGCATAGGAAGCCATATGATGAGTGGTGGAGGAAATTAGATCTGTACCCACTGGAGGCTAGAAGGGAGAGGGGGAGATATGATAGAGACATTTAAGTATGTGAAGGGGATTAATAGGGTGAGCTTATTTACCAGGAAGCTGGTACTAAAACTAGAGGTCCTAGTCTAAGATTAGAAGGAGGAAGATGTAAGGGCAATGTGAGGGGGTTACTTCACAGAGCAGGTGGTGGAGTCCTGGAACAAACTACCTAAGGAGGTGGTGGGGACTAAAATGGTGGAGGGATTCATGAGGGCATGGGACAGGCATAAGGCGTTGACCACTGGGGAGAAGGGGAGGTCCCTTGACAAAGGAGATGAGAGTGGGGGGTAAGGTGCAGACTCGATTGGCCAGAGAGGTCCTTTTCTGCTGACATAGTTCCATGATTCTCTGATGAGACAATCAATTAACAGAACAAAATGAAAACAAATGGTACTTTTGCTCTGTTAACTGTGTCACACCACAGCGCACCATAATCTGCCTGAATATGGCACCCAACAGAACACAACATGCGCTGGACTTAACTGAAAATATTCCTAGTGTTATAACCAATTAGGACTTAGGGCATCATAATAATAGTGACAGGATATTTTCAGTTTTAGTGGAATTTGTCACCAAGCATCATTGTAAAGAATTTCCAGATATACATACATATATACATACTGTACATGCATACATACTGTACATACATACATACATAGAAGGTGGCAGCAGAAAAAGAAAAAGTATTTATAAAGCCTGCCCTATGATAGCTATCAACTACATGAAGTCCTATAGGCCTGACATTTTACCCAACTAGTCCTTATTCCCTGGTGCTACCCACCCGGTCCATGCAATCCCCCTTCCCACCCGGTCCATGCAATCCCCCTTGTATCTGTCTCTCTCTGCCTATAACCCATGAATTGTCCCTGCCTCCACCATCACCTTGGGAAGACCATCCCACTACTCTACCACTCCTACATAAAGAGGAAATTCTTGACATCATTTCTAACCCCGGTTCCCTAGTTATAGTGCTTTCATTTCTGGGAAATACATTCCTGCTGTCTACCCTATTTTTTATAATATATGTTTATTTAGTTTTAAATTTCATGACACTACAACAACAGCAGGCTGCAACTGGTACAACAAAATGCAGGATTCAGAGCATCTTGTGTTATTATACAATGCATTTAAAGAGACAAAGTCATCACCTTTTCCCTAAGCCAAAACATTAAGGTACAAAGTCATTCCTCTTTTGCATGATATATACCACCCCTCTACACCAGACAAGGTCAAATTTGGATAAAGTCTAACTAGCTCGGGCTATCAATTTTTCCATCTTATTAGGGCCCATAGTAAGAACTTGCCACAATTTAATAGTGAGACAGAAATGGCATACAACCAAATTTTAGTTATTGATTTCTTTGCAGGTAAGACATGTTTCCAGTACCTTATGTATGTTAGGATCCTGGAACCCCCTGGGAATATTTAAGAACAATAAAGTGGTCACCTGCAGTGTAACTGAACCATTAAAGAGACACTGTCAGTTCTGATTTGAACTTTCTGCGTGCATGTCTGCAGTTATCCTGTTGGCATAAGTAGCACTAAGAAATGCATCAGTGCCATTATCTTACTAATTTTTGAATTTTTGAATGAAAATTCATTCTTGAGTGGTCCGCCTTGTTAGCTGGCCACTGATGCTTCCCTGCATCCATGAGCACCAGACTATGCTGAGCCGCAGGTAAACTCATTCGTGGATGAGATCCAGTTTTGTTTCTATCTATTCAGCAAACACACTACCTGGTAGTATGGATGCTACTGAAGCATTTAAAGTTAGTCTGATCTGAAAACAAGTGCTCTAACATGTTGCAATCCACTTTTTGAAAGTTGAAGCCATGGCTCTGGGCATGTTATCCTTATCTGCACTCCTCCTCCTCCTTCCCGTGGTTTGGTGCTTGATCACATGCCAATTTTCATGCAAACACTTGCTCCATTAGAATGGACAATGTGGGATCTTGCCATGCACCAAAAGGGGGCTTTAAATGTTTTCAGGACCTTAATGTTGAATGATGAGCCATCTATGTTTCCAAGTTACCTGGGACTCTGAACAGGTAGCACGTTACTTCATCGAAAATATTACAGCGACCAGTCATTTACAGCGACAAAATGACGGTCGCTGTAATGGTCGCACTACAATGACGAGACTATGGCACAGCCTCTCCAGGTCATGCACCCCTCCCCAAAACACCTCTATTGTGGGGGGTGATTATAATAAAACCTGAGGGTTTGGGGCTTCTAGACAAACCTTATGCACTTCAGGATTTAATACTATTATCAATTCAAATGTTGAACTTAAGTAATGCAGTATGTTTCTTTGATCTGCTAGTTGCCATGAATCTCTTGCACATTTATTGACAGTTGAGTCTGTTACTCCTGTTTATTATTTTTATTTCCTCCTGTATTTGAAGGCTGTCTCCACTTTACCAGGTATTTGTTGTTTGCATAATATATAAGGTGTTCTGGTGGAGGAGTGGGGAACTGTGCCTGACATACTGTACTTCTATAATGAGTACGTACATGTTGTCTTTGGACCTCAAGGCTGGATATTGTAGCCAGTCAAAAGATTTTGTTGATTGATTAAGAATATGTCCACCCCATGGTGGCAACCAGTAGGGCTATGTGTATTCCTAGTGGATAAAACATACTGGTTTAACTATGTCTGTTTTCCTTTCTTATGATGCAGTACCTGGGGCTGCTGTTTTATGTTCTCTGTTGTAAATATTCTGTGTATCTGTGATGGATATTTATCAGATGTTAGTACCTCTGTGTTATGTTCTTACTTATCAAGTGAATGAAAACATTTTACAGAAGAAAAAAAAAATATCAACATGAACAGTAGGTCCCTGGGCAGAACTGGGCAGAACTCCCAGGCAAACTAGATGGAATTTTGCTCTTTTTCTGTCATGATTGCCTATTTTTTTGTTATTACTCTGGCTGAGTCTGCTTGGTCTTGGGGAGAGGATGGGCATAGAGTTTTAGCCGTTCTCCAAGGTGAAAGACACTGGCTTTTAAAAACTCTCTGAGGAAACAACGCCCAAATACAACATTCCATCACAATTCATATTTTCCAGGCATATAAATAATGAAATAAGTAAATAATAATTATCAACAGTAATGAAATCATATTGCTATATTATTACTGTATATTATTTATACTATTTATTTTTACTATGATACTACAGCTGATTTTTAACTCCACATCTGCAATAAATGTTATGCTATAATCTATAAAGGTAAATGAACTGTTGTAAAATGGAATTATACAAAATGATAAATAATACATTATATAAATTATAAGCTATAATATACAATATTATCAAAACATGGTATAAAAATAATTGAAAGAATGAGGAATCATTTGGGGGGTTGTAGTAAAGACGCTGGTGCTGTGAAAGAAACTTTCGCCAGTGTCCCATGCACCACACAGATAAGCCCACCAAGAGGCCCATGGTGTCTGCTCCAAAGGTGCGATTCATTCCACTTACCTCTAGAGCCCCCATATAACCCTCCAAGCAGGGCAAAGGAGGCCTCCCCTAACCTCTCCCGAATGTCATTGGAGCGCACACTGTGGAGTCTGCTCTCAGTTCCTCCTGTTGATGTGGTGCTGGGGGCTCATCTCCTAGACTGGGAGCAGGGCACAATTTCCTTGTTCTGGTCTCCCCCAGCATCAATACTCGAGGGGTACCAATGAGGTAGAGGCATGCTGAGACGTGCCTTCACTCAGATCCCCGGCCGATGCCAGCTCCTCCCTTACTGTCTGTTCTCCGACCGCACTGGCACCACCCGTGGTCACCCAGGTGGTGGCAGCATCATGGCAAGGGATACAACCCTCCCCCCCAGAGAAGGACAGCAGCCCATTGGGCTCTCAATCCTTTTTCCCCAAGCCGGCCCTCCAGCAGCCGAGGCTCGCTACTGAACTGGGTTGGTGGTGTCGCAAGCAGTAGCACTACTGCTGTGCCGGAGGGCTGGCCCTGCCCACCTATGCTTAATACTACTCCCACTACCACTACCCTGCCCTCTCAACCCCTACACCCCTATGGTATTCAATATGGCCTCATCCTACCTACTCCACCCCCCTTCCCTATCATGCCTACACTCTCCCCTCTACTTCCCACCTCCCTCTTATAAGTGGCCTTTGTTTCTCTCTCTCTCTCTCTCTCTCCCATCATACTGTACACCTCACCCCTACCCTCTAAAAATGCCTACCTCCAGCAGCATCACTTTGTTACTGTTACCTTATTGTTGTCTTAATCTTTTTATTAGTTATGTTTTTCGCAGAATGTGTGAATTTGTCTCCACACCTTCATGTTCATGTTCCCCCTGGTCTAACTTGTTTTTTACCATGTTTTGGTGCACTTAGGCTATTCCTCTGAATGTACTGACATGACAGTATTCTACCCAACCTCAATTGTACTTATCTTGTTGCTATCGAATTGTATGTCAAAATTATTGTTTTTATATGCCATTGTATTTGTATGTTTTTCTGACGTGGGACCTTTGCAAAACAGCCTCTGGTTCAAAGTTATTGTAATCTGAGATATAAATAAATAAATAAAATTTGAGCAATCCATAGACAGAATTCATGAGTCACTTCACTCATCTCTGATTGTCATGATAAACATGGCTACTGCCTTTATTCATTTCAAAACTTCAACAAGGCCCTGAAAAATAAAAGTCTTCTTAATTTTAAAAATAAAATAAATAATTAAACATTCTTTCCTTTCAAGAGCCCCTCCTTACAGACATAAACTAATTTAAAAAATGAAGTGATAGTCCATTTTAATCCCTGGTGATTCTTTGGTGACCATGAAGAATCCCCTCTCATTCTTATCATTTTGACAGGGAGATCTTGTCTTTTTGTAGTGCCACAGATACAGTACACATGAGACCTGGGCTCCATATCAGGCCTTCGTTCTGCGCGAAGGCATGAACATTCTGCCTGAGGCATTCTACAGAGGGTTGAATTCCTATATTCCATAATAAACAAACATTCCATCTACTAAATGTGTGAAACACGCAGACAACTGACAGGAGGGAGGGACTACTGTATGTTAACTACAGTTAAAGAGGACAGGAAAGGATTTCTAACTGGTAACTGTTAACAATGTTCCCATTTACAGAAATAATATTCAGAAGTCTCTGTGATCCATATGGTACTATACCTTAATAAACAAGTGATGTGGAAAAATGTATTTTGCATCATTTTGTTTCATTGTCAACATTCTGTAACAGTTCTCTTCACGGAACCAGTAACCCAGAGTGTTAACTATGTCACAGTTTGTGCACAGAACTCTGAACTGGTTCTGATTGGACAGTAACTTATGCTTAGCATTCTGTACACAAACTGTGACGCACAGTAGTAAAAACTTCAAATTACTGATTCCATGAAGAGGTCTGGGCAGAATGTTGTCCATAACAAGAAAATGATTGAAAACAGTTTGTCACATCAGTGTTTATTACAGGTACAGTTAAATATGGCTCATTTGGAGGCAGACAATCCTTTAATTTCTCTTACTAGGAACACTTCTACCTGCTGCCAGATAGCACGTTTCCTGTCCTCTTTAATAAATAAAACTGTTATTTTTAAAGTTGGCATTTTTTCATATTGTTTCTCTGTTAACCTATTATGTAAGCTCAACAAGACACTCCAGGTTATTGGCTGTCTGGAGTTAATGCACTTTCAGGTGCTGAAAACGCTCTGCACAAGTGCCTTTCTGCTGCACCAGGCACCTGGGTAGCCAATAACCCCAGCAAGTCAATGCCCTGCCATGTGTTAGTGCTAAAATATAAAAGTACAGTAGTTAATTAAAAAATTGCGTGATGAAATATTGTGAAGGGCAATATAATGCCCTAATTTTTTTATTTGGGGGGGGGATGGGGACCCACCAGAGAAGGAGCAGTGTTGGACCTGGTACTCCCCAATGGGGACAGAGTCACTGATGTAATGGTGGGTAGCCACCTGGGGTCCAGTGATCATCATATGGTGTGGTTTAATGTCAGAACAGTGGAGGAGTGAAACCACATGAAAGCAAGAGCCCTGGATTTCAGACGGGTTGACTTTACAAAAATGGGGGAATGTCATAAAGAAGCCATAGCAGGGGAAGAAGAAGGTGGGGATGTAGAGAAACAATGGGCTAATCTAAAGAGATCCATAGCAAAGGCAACAAGCCCTTGTGTTAGGCAAGTAAGCAGAACAAAGAGTTCGATGTGCTTATGTAACTGGATGAGATCATATGAAATGATGCTTGTGTAACTTGATTTGCTTTGTGGCTTTCTGCCTCTCTATCCATGGGATATACCACACTATAGGGGGTATGACGCTAGGAACCCTAGAGAAGGGTCCCACTCCACAGGTGATGAGAATGAATGCGTCAGCTAAACGTAGGTTAGGAAGAAGCCCAAAAAGAATACCTGAAGATGTCAAGGTTTGAAGAGGTGAGGATGATGAATGAATTCTGTGAAGAGAAGGGCTAACTTCCTAAGGAGAGAGGGTAAAAACAGGGCCACCATCCACCTCCATCCAACAGCAGAACCTAACTAACTAACCTAAAGAAAACACTAACTCTAATATTATGACCATTGACATGGAGGAGAGGAAAAAACCCCTTTGAGGAGGAAACCTCTGGGGATCCAAGGCCTAGGTTACCTTCCCTTCAGGTGGATGATGTTTAATTTGAGGATGTATGTCAGTAAAGAGAATGGTTCATAGATGAGGGATATAAGTAGGGAGGATGATGATGGGATTGGGAAAAACTCCAAAGAAGCACAGATTAAAGAAGGAACATGAGGCAGCAGGGATCCAAGCAATGTATGCTCGAGTAGTCGATGAGAAATAGTAGATCAGAGGAGCAAGGGGTATCCATATGTGCTCACGAGGAGATTCCAGATGTACTGATGAGGAGACCGAGGATAATGCATACTGGCTTGATGGAGCGATGAGAGTGAGCAGACAACGAGGTTGAAGAGGCATGCTTGATTATGCGATGTGAACAATTAGACCCTGAGGCTGTAGTCAATGAGGTAGCATAGGATACAGTGATAGTAATGCTTGATTAAGCTATATAAATAGATAAACCTTGTGGTAAGTGTGAGTGATCGATTGGAGTTATGAACCCGATACATGCGGCAGGATGGTCACGAGTCGATGAGGTGGCATAGAAGTCATGATAGGTAAGCCCAAAAAGAAATATCGATCTCAGGCCTTGAGTGGAGTGAAGCCTTGATGGTCAGTATGGAATGGAAAGAGGAAGAGACAGGAATGAGCTTGAAAATGAACTGGAACATGAAATGGAACTTGTATGGAGGTGATATGCTCGAGAGAGCGATGTGAGGAAGAAGGATTCTTGAAATGAGGGAATAGGAGTCATGATAGGTACTCCCAAAATAAATATCAATTGCAGGTCTTGATTGAGTGAATCCTTGAGGACCAGTACAGGATGTGAAGAGGAGGAGACAGAAATGAACTAGAAAAAGAACTTGTATGAAGGTAATATGAGTAAGTAGGCTCCTTGAAAGGAGGCAGACTTCGAGGCCAAGAAGGCATGTGAATCTTTGATGGCTGGGATGAGATAAGAAGCAGTGAAAGATGACCAGAGTTTTGAACCTAATACATGCTGCAGGAGGGCCGCGGGTTGAAGAGGTGGCATATGATGAATGACAGGGATGCCCAAAAAGAAATATCGAATGCAGGCCAGATGAAGGCAGCCAATTCATACTGATTGAGCGATTGAAAGAGATGAGCAGGTTGAGGCGAGGTATCGTGGACCTGAAAGGGCTATGGGGCAGGTACAATTTAGGAAATGGAGGAGGTACGATGATGTATTGAAGCTATGGAGGCTGGGCACTGAGAAAGCGAAGAATGAAAAGATGAAGGATGATGAGGGCCAAGAAGATGATGATGGAGGGAAGCCATGAAAGATGGAACAGGAAAGTGAGGTATGAAATGGATGAGGCACGGTGATAGAGGGAAGCTGCAGTTGGAGGAAAGCCTTGAGGGCCAGAACAGGACAAAGGACAGGAGGAAGGTCAAAGGGGTAGCACAGGACCCAGCCGATATGGGATGAGAACTGCAGCAGGGCGAGCTTGATGAGGAGGCACAGATGTATACAAAAGAAATATAGCCTGAAGGCCTAGATTGGAGTGAATTCTGAATGGCCAGTATGGAATGATAACTGCAGGAGTAGCGGAGAACTGCAGGATTGAGTATGCGAAGCTGACGGCATCAACTGAGAACGGGCATAGGACCCAAGGAGAGCAGGATAGGCAAAAACCCCAAAAGAAATGGATGGGTCAATGAAGGAACAGAACTGAGGCAGGAGGGCAAGAAGCAGAGGCAACGGGGAAGACACTGGGGAGAGAGCACTAGACAGAATGGAACACGGAAAACAAAGACATCTGAACCACAGTCCCCAGGAGAGGCAGAGACCAGGAGAAACCAATACTGGGGGGCTTACTGGAGCAAACTGGGTACTTAGACGATAGGCAGCATGGCTTTTTCACGGGAAGATCATGCCAGACAAATCTTGTTGAGTTCTATGACTGGGTGACAAGGGCCCTGGACCAGGGTAGGCCAGTGGACATCCTCTTTCTGGACTTTACCAAGGCGTTGGATTTGGTACCCAACAGTGGCCTGCTGGCTAAGCTGAAGGAAATTGGGGTAGGGAGACAGTTGTTAAGATGGATAGGAAATTAGCTCTCTGAGCTTACTCAGAAGGTGGTGGTTGGAGGGTTAGCCTCATCCCCAAGGTGGGTTACTAGTGGGGTTCCCCAGGGATCAGTGCTAGGGTCACTCCTGTTCAACGCCTACATCTCACACATGAGGAGTCGGATCAGTAGCGAGATGAGTCTCTTTGCAGATGACTAAAAGCAGGATGCAGTGGTGGATGGGGAGGAGGGGAGGGTGGTCTTGCAGGAGGACTTGGAGGCTCTTGAAAGGTGGTCAGGAAAATGGAAACTAAAATTCAATGTGAGGAAGTGCAAGGTTCTGCACCTGGAAGTCAAAAATCCAGGCTAGGAGTATACCCTGGGAGGAGACATGATTCAAGTCACAGAAGGTGAGAGGGACTTGGGGTAGTGGTAGATGTCAAAATGAACAACTCAGAGACCTGTAGGAGGGCAGCGGCAAGGGCAAATAGGATGCTGGGATGCATCGCCCGGGGGATTACCTGCAGAAACACAGAAGTAATCCTTCCATTGTACAACTGCTAGGTTAGGCCACACCTTGAGTATTGTGTACAGTTTTGGAGATCACATTTAAAGAGAGACATTACACTCCTAGAGAGGATCTAAAGGAGGGCAACCAAAATGATCTGGGGCCTTGGGGAGAGGACATATGAGAAGAGGCTCAAGGAGCTCGACATGTACACCCTGGAGGAGAGGAGGGACAGGGGGGACATGATAGAGGTTTTTAAGTACATGAAAGGGATCAATAAAGGAGGCCCATTCAGGGTGTTCCAAAGGAAGGAGGGTGGGGCAACAAGAGATCACGGGTGTAAGCTGGTAGGGGACAGGCTCAGAGGGGGAGAGGAGGAGATGTTATTTCACTGAAAGGGTGGTGGAGCCATGGAATGCACTGTCCAGGGAGCTGGTAGAGGTGGAGACTGTGGATGGGTTTAAGATGGGATGGGACAGGTACAGGGGGAGGGTAAATCTGACTGGGCCCAATACAGGTGGAACATCTGGGACTGGTGACAGTATAACCCAATGGGGAGGGGGGACACCAAAATCAGCTGTCAGTGAGGGTGCTGAAAATTGAGCAGACTCGAGAGACTGTTAGGCCTATTCTGCTGGCATTTTAGTATGTTAGTATATTGAGGACAAATCTCAGGAGGAGACCTGCAGAACAGAAAAGGTATACATCCAGATCCACATGCACAGAAAGGGTACATACAGCACAAAAAGAAAGCATAAAGTGAAGCAGCAGAGCATCAGACATGCTTGACAATAGCTATGCAGATTGCCAAACATGAGGAGTGTGCACACAGAACTCCTACTCAGAAATGGCAGCGGCAGGTACATACCATCACACATTGAAATACAACGGCAGTATGGGTGGTGTAAAATGAAACAGCAGGAACCATGGTGTTCATGGGAGGAGAATGAAAGAAAATTCTGTAAGGGAAGCCAGACTAGTGATGGAGGAGTTTGAGGGGGAAATGATTGAATGGGAGTCAACAAACAAAGCCGGGCTGAGGAGAAGAGGAATCAACCTAGAGCAAGGACAGAAGAGTGTAGGAGGCACAGCCGGAGGAAAGGGGTCCTGGTAGAGCAAAGCAATTCCTATCCGCAGAGAAAACAAGTGCGACGTGCAGGCAGGACTGAACTGCAGGCAGGGGAGACCCAGTGAGGTGAGCACATGCCACTCAGGCGCACTGGAGTGGAGCTGGAAGCCAGGCACCCAAAATGTAGACGGACGAAACAGCAAGGCAAGAGAGGAAGTAGGCAAGAAAAGCCAGCATGGAGGTCCAGTGGAGCAAGGAAACCATCAGTGGAGGCTCTCCCAGACCACGACCAGGCCAGATGAGAAGGGGTGAGGGAGGGATGGGCCACAACAGTGGCATAGGGGAAGAAAGCAAGGTGGGCAAATGCCTCCTGAAACAGAAGGAGCCACATCAGGAGTTGGAGAACCCTGGTGCCCTTTGCTAGAGTGGTCAAATGGCGGAGGGATAAGACCAGGGGGATGAGCGGCGAAATGCCACAAAATTAGAGAGAATGGAAGGAGTCCCTCAGTCGGAGGTGACAGCATAGACAGAAGGATGCAGGTTGGGGTGAGAGGAGCGAGGAAAAGCAGTGCCTCCAGCCACAACGAAAAAGAATCCTGGTAAGGCCCAGGATGTTGTGACCTTTTAAGCTCGATGGGAGAGTGATGTTGTTGCTCTGCCCATCAAACCTTGGGCTTAAAGCCCTCCCATTAAGAAAAAAACACTGTGATTCTCAAAGGACGCAGCTGAAAAGGTAAGAAAGAAAAGGCCAGCTTTCAGGAGGTACAAGGGAACACAGAGGGGGGAGACAGGAAGCTGTATCTGGAAAGCAGAGGGAGGTGGGGAAAGAAGTCAGGAGTGCAAAGGGACAAACTGAGGAAGAAATAGCCCAGGCAATTAAGAAAGGAGACAAGACCTTTTTCAGTTACATTAGTGATAGAAAGAAGACCAGGGGTGGGATTGTGAGGTTAAAAAGGGAGGAAGGGGTGTGAGGAGGGGGCTCTAGAAAAAGCAACAATCCTGAACAAATATTTTTGTTCAGTATTCACAGACGAAGAGGAAGGAGAAGGACCCCTACTGGGGGATAGGAGCACCAGTGAGAGAGAGGTGAACACCAGCCCATTTACAGAGGAAAGAATCCTAAACGAACTTAAGAATCTGAAAGGGGACAAGGCTATATGGCCGGAGGGATACATCCCAGAATATTAAAATAACTTAGAGAGGTGTTGGCAGCACCACTAACAGCCCTATTCAATGAATCAATAGAGACTGGGGTTGTTCCAAGGGACAGGAGGAGAACAAATGTAGTCCCTCTCCACAAAAGTGGGAACAGGGAGGAGACTGAAAACTACAGGCCAGTCAGCCTGACCTCATTGGTAGGGAAATTATTGGAGTCACTGCTAAAGGAAAGGAGTGTGATATTTCTTGAATCCAGCAGTGAACAGGATCTAAGGCAGAATGGATTCACAATGTGAAGGTCTTATCAAACAAGTCTTTTTTTTTTTTTTTTTTTTTTTGACTGGGTGACCAGGGAGATAGCTAGGGGAAGGGTGCTGGATGTGGCCTACCTTGATTTCAACAAGGCCTTTAACACTGTCTCACATAGGAGGTTGATAAATAAGTTGGGCAGCCTGGGAGTGGGCCCAAAGTGGTAAACTGGGTCAGAAACTGGTTGCGTGACAGGACACAGAGGGGGGTGGTGGTAAATGGCATTCAATCCGAGGAGAGAGGAGTAACCAGCAGGGTGCCACAGGAATCTTCATAAGTGACATTCCAGAGGGCTGGTGGGGAAGGTATGCCTCTTTGCAGATAACACTAAGATCTGCAACAGGGTTGACACTTGGCGGGGGGGGGGGGGGAATGAGAAAGGACCTAAACATGCTTGAGGAGTTGTCAAGAGTGTGGCAGCTAAGATTCAATGCAAAATAATGTAAGGTCATGCTCTTGGGGCACAGAAATCCAAAGGAGGACTACAAGATGGTGGCGGGGTGGGTGGGTACTGATGGCCACCAGCCAAGAAAGTGATCTGGGGTAATCATATCTGATGACTTAAAGGTAACCAAACAATGTAAGAAGGCTGTAACCAGTGGGATGCTAGGGTGCATAGGGAGAGGTATCACCAGCAGAAAAAAGGAAGTGGTTATGCCACTGTACAGATCATTAGAAAGACATTATCTACAGTAGTGTGTCCAGTTCTGGAGGCTGCATCTCCAGAGGGACACAGACAAAATAGAGGCAGTCCAGAGATGGGCCAAAAAAGTTGTGAAAGGACTGCACCAAATGTCATATGAGGAAAGACTAGAGGACTTTAATATGTGTTCCCTGGAGCAGAGGAGAGAAAGGGAGGATATGCTAGAGACATTCAAGTACCTCAGGGGTATAAATGAGGTACAGGAGGGTAGCATTTTTTCAGAAAAGAAGGTGTACAATAACAAGGGGCATGATATGAGGCTAGAGGGGGGTAGGCTCAGGGGCAATGTGACAAAGTACTTTTTCACTGAATGAGTAGTGGATGCTTGTAACAGCCTCCCTGTGGAGGTGGTGGGGCCAAAAACAGTAGGGGAATTCAAGAATACACGGGATAGATATAAGAGTACTCTAGCAATAGGTAAGACAGGGCAAGGCACAGATCAACTAGGGCCTGCGGTAATGCATTAGGTAGGGGACCGGGTAGACTAGCTTGGCCACACGGTCCTTATCTGCCGTCTATCTGTGTATCTGTGTGTATTAGTTTTTTATGTTTCTTGATGCAGTCTTTTTTTGGTGGTGGGAGGTATTATTACAGTACATTATTTGAAAATCTATGGAACCAGGAGAATAGCATAATTGGCATGGAGGGGAGCTATATGCCTTGAGGTAAGCAGTCAATAGTAACTATTACTGTAGCTTAGTACTGGCCCATGGTCATCTTAGCGAAATGGAAACTCTGTCACAGCACCTCAAACATTGCAATCCACAGCTGTTGCATGCCAGTACCACCTGCCACAAGAAAGCTTTGCCTGATAGGCTCCTACATTTCCTACCCTGAACAAGCAACGCACCACACAAGTCTTGAAGGAAATGGCCACAGTCATATATTTATTAAATTGCCAACACAAGACATATCTCAGTGCTGTGGGCAGCATGGGTGTCTTGTGACGTTAACCTCAGAACCTCCGCACTGCTTCCAGTGAAAGTTTATAGCCTTGTGTGGACTGAGGAAAAGATGTACCTCTTTGAGTTGGAACCCAAACCTCAGCAAGTGAGGCGGTGGGTCATGTGGCCAGGTAACAAGTGACCCCTCCATCTGGTGGTGCTGCACCCACAGGCTAGCCAAATCAGGTTGTCTGCCAACCCTCAATTAAGTTCCAGGTCTATCACCCTCTGCCTCATGCCAACTTGGGAGAGGAGCCCTTCGGAAGAAAGTGACTCCCTACCTTTTCCACTTGTATAAATGCCTTGTGTGACTCCCAAGTCACACCCACTTCTAATGGCAGCAGTTACTGAAAAAACATTCCTTATGCTCAAAGACACTTTTTGGAGGAAATGAAAAACCAGGGAATAACCCTCTGAGGGAACAAAAATTGCAAAATTTCTCCTCAGTCCCCAGCAGCACAGCGGGGTCATTGAGGGACAGAGACCACATGCAGCATACCGAAGGTGTCTCCACAGAGGGAGAGTACTTACATTGCATCCATGGCACACATGGTGGTCCCTGGGGAGAAAAATGAATACCTCCCAGGGGCAGTATGATGCATGACCCCCCCCCCACTATCTCCACACCTGTGGGCTGGGTACCTCTGAGGAGACCCTCTGGCAAAGGGTAATCAGGAGTGAGGTATGCCCCAGAGAAGCCGGATGAGATGGGTAGGGATTTAGTCTGATTGGGGGTGGCAGGGCAGCACAAAGTCAGACAAACAAATGGTTGAAAAAAAAAAAGACTAAAACTACAGGGTGATAACAGCATAACTAAGAAAATAACCTACAGTATTTATTATGTCAGCTATCCTGTCATAAGCAGAAATAGCATCATTTAGTTGGGTAAATTTAGTCATACTGCTGTTGCATAAATAGAAACATTAACAGTTTACGAGGAAATCTATTACTGGGAGCCATTTAGCTCAAGGAACGTCTCGCCTCCTCCTCTACTTATGAGCCTTTCCAGTCTGGCTTCCATGCTAGACACAGAACAGATACTTCTCTGGTGAGGGTGGATAATGATCTCCTGATGGTGAGGGACAAAGGAATGTACCATCTTGGTTCTCCTGGACTTCTCAGTGGCATTTGACACCATGGACCATGAGGTGCTACTTGATCGACTGTGGTACTGGTGCTGCCTGTCCGGAAATGTCATCAAATGGTTCAGGTAGTACCTCATGGGCAGAGTACAGAGGGTGGCAATGAGTTGTGGTTGTGGGGGTTTAGCCTCATCTAGCCTGAAGCCTCTCCCCTGTGGAGTTCTGCAGGGTTTGGTCTTGTCGCCTTTGTTGTTCACAGTGTACATGTTGCCATTAGGGGGCATTATCAGGCGGTATGGACTGGGTTTTCATTGCTGTGCCGATGATATCCAGCTATACCTGTCCTGTGCACCTGGAAACCAGATGTCAGCCTCTGTATTTAACAACTGTCTAGGGGAGATCCAGGCTTGAATGACTCGAAACTGGCTACGACTCAATCCCAAGACTGAGGTACTGGTAGTGGATCCCAGCTGCCATTGTGGTTGTGGGGGGTGGGATGCCCCCCAGGTTTAGTTCTGGGGGAGATCCTGCTAAACCTATCCTCACAAGAGAAGGATTTGGACGTGATTCTTTTTTCTTTTTTATATTTTATTCTTTTATGTCCCCTTACTTACCACATCAAGCTCCTATCTTCAGGGAGCCCTACGTCGTACGAGCTTCCATAGTCCCATCCCAGGTTTACACCCCAGGCAGGGAGGAGAGAGACCCCCCATGGTCCCCTCCAGTCCTTAAGTGTGCATCGGGAGGCCTCACCAACCCCATCTGTGGAGCCTGGTTATGGGTTTTCTCGGGATGGCCGGGTCTCATCTTCAGATGCCTGGTACAGAATTTTTCCATTTTCTGGCCCCACCCACAGGACGTTGGCACGCTAGGGGAGCCTAGGGGTGGGGAACGTTATGACGTGCTACTGCTCCAGCTCCTGGCAGGCATCTCTCCTCCCATCTTCATTCCATCTCACTGCACTTCCACCCGTGGTCACCCAGGTGGTGGCAGAACAGTGGGATGGACGTCCCCATCCACCCCAGAGGAGGAGAGCTGCCTATGGGTGCTCAGTCCTCCTCCCCCCTAGCTGTCCCTTCAGCATCCCAAGTCCGTTTCTGAATCTGGATCACTGGTGCTGTAAGTGGTAACCTTACCACTGTGCTGGTGGGCCGGCCTGGACGTGATTTTTGATGATCGACTGACACTTGATGCCCAGGTGTTGTCCATCATCAGAAGTGGATTTTATCATCTGAGAAATATCGCCCGGATACTGGCCCTGGTACCATTTGAGGATCTGGCCACTCTAGTGCATGCTTTCATCACGTCATGGCTGGACTACTGCAATGCCCTGTATCTAGGGCTATCTGGAGGCAACCTCCATTGGTTGCAGCTAGTGCAGAATGAGGTGGCAAGACCTTTAACAGGCATGTGAAGAAATGAGCATATAATGCCTGTCCTGCATGAGCTGCACTGGCTGCCAGGCAGGTGGAGGATTGTCTTCAGGGTCGGTCTTCTGACCTATAGGGCCCTACATGAATGGGAACCAGTTTACCTGCAAGATCTCCTGGTGCCCCATCTGCTGTCCTGAGCTCTTTGTTCCACTGGGGGTCACCTCCTTGGAGTTCCCAGGTCTAGGTTGCAGAACTTCAGGGACTGGGCATTCTCAGTGGCTGCTTCTACCCTGTGGAACTCACTGCCTAGACATCTTAGGGAGGCACCCTTGGTGCCTTTAAGAAGGGTTTGAAAACTTTTTTATTTAACCAGTCCTTTGATTAAGGGTTTTAAATATTGGAATTCTGTGAGATAGGTAGATCAGTTATTTTGATGTTTTATTGTTTGACTATTTATTCTATGTATGTTTTAAATGTCTGTGTTATATATAGCGCTTATATTCCCTGGAATGGGGCGCTTTATAAATAAAGTATCTATCTATCTATCTATCTATCTATCTATCTGTCTGTCTGTCTGTCTGTCTGTCTGTCTGTCTGTCTGTCTGTCTGTCTATCTCTCTATCATTCTACAGTATCTATCTAACTGTATATCTGTCTAGCTATCTGTCCATCAGTCTGTCTATCTATTTATCTATCTATCTATCTATCTATCTATCTATCTGTCTGTCTGTCTGTCTGTCTGTCTGTCTATCTCTCTATCTATCTATCTATCTATCTATCATTCTTCAAGGTGAGCTGACTAAAGTGCAGAAATACCTATTTCTGTTTCTGTTTCATGTGATAAACAAATAATACTGCATTACCATACCATGGTGATGCCAGAAGGGACTCAAGATCCTTCTTGACCACCCTTCCTGCTGCATAACTTGGACAACATCTATTTGGACACATATTCAAGCTTAAAGGGAATGTCGCCCCAACCTACTTTCCATATACCTGTGTAGTTTGTAGGCATGAACAATGATGCCCTTTCTTGAATCTCCCTAATTTCATCCTAATTTAAATATAATTCCGGTTGCTTCACTCTGTTCTGCGTTGGTGTGAAACCTGCTTGACTTCATTGCAAAGGTCATAACTTGAATGATAGAAGGCATCCTGGAAGTTTATGATATTTTAGTGCTAAAGCCTGCAGTAGTTGTATTCTGTTGGTGCTGTAGCTCTCCTCTGCAGTCTCTATGTTCTTGTCTTATGCTGGCCATGACATTTTTCAAGGCATAGCAAATGCCCTGCTGTTTCCATTGCTTTAAAGTGTATCAAAAGCTTTTAGAAAATTCAGAGAGTTCACAAGAACTGTAACAGGACTGAATGAGAGTATAACTTCTGCTGGGTTATGCAGGTATGCATCATTAACTCCCATGATGCCTTTCATGAGTGGGATTGTGACCTTTGCAATGGAGACAAACAGGTTTTCACACCAAGGCAAAACAGAATAAAGCAGACTCACTTATATTTATATTAGAATTAAATTAGGGGAATTCAAGAGATGGAATCATTGTTCATAAGTACAAACTACACAGGAATACAGAAAATGGGCCGAGGGGACTTTCCCTTTTAACAGCTAGAATGTTACCTTTACTCGTGCTGTGTAAGCCACATTGCCATTCTCCCTCAGGAATCCTTATCATAAATGTGTCACTAGAAAGTAACTAAACAGCCCCCGCAACCAAGGTGAAATGAAGAGCCATTGTGCAGGTGGGAGATTTAGAAGCTGACACAATTACAGAAGGATGCTTTTGACTTGTGGATTATGTGGGTGGCATATTATTTTACATCACAATGATAATTATTTGTTTGTGTTGAGGCAAAAAATGGAATAACAAAGTATAAAGAAATGTGCTTGCAGTACAGTATATGAGGAAATATGGACAGAGCTGGAGATTTAATATAGATGGTAAGACTTAACTATCGAAGTAGGACAGCATATTATTGCTCTGAAATGGGCATTTAAAGGAGTGGAATCTGAATTAGAACCACAATGTATAATTGTGAATCTAATAAGACATGCCAATAAAAATAATAGTGTGGAAAAGCCATAGCCCTGATCGACAGTGAAATGTAGAGTGGTGCCTGGTTATGTATTGCAAAACAGATTGGTAATATATGAAAAGAAAACTATTTAAGACATACCTTGCATTGATTATAAAGAAAGGAACTGGGAAAAGATGTTAGTGAAGCACTACCCCTGTGACCACACTCTTACTGGTACAGCAGCAGTCTCCACTGCGCTGCTAATTCGGGAGTAAATATCGCTCCCGGTTGGATGCCAGATCAGACATGTCATAACCAAGAAATGGGGACAGCAGTTGAAACAGGTTCACAGTGTACCTTTAAAAAATAGTTTCATATCTGCAACTGACTTTCTTTTTCAAATCCAATGTCCCACATCCATGGTGATGTCAAAGTTCAGGAAACGACTGACACACTGGGCTTTCATGGGCACATTTACTGCTTGGCTTGCCAGTTGAGTACTAGCCGGAAATGAAAACAAAGAAGCAGGGCCACAGCCAAGATCTCTAGTGCTCTAAGCCAAACAACAGTACAGTCAAAACAGTAAAGGTTTGGGGCCACCTAATATACGATTGGGTACCACATCATGCTCCCTTCAGTGACTTGGGTTCTGGCACAAGTCAAGACACTAGCAATTGTGCAACCAGTGATCAAGAAGTGCTACTGCCAGTAACATGTCTTGCATTCTGTAGGTCAGTGCAGTGCATCTGCAGTATCAGGGAACCCTGCAGGGTAGCACATCAAGTCCACAAGGGGAAAAGCAGTGTGGTTACTAGCACATGGTCAACATGCTGAAAGGCAGAAGGGTGCAGTGTACAACATAGCACATGTCTTAACTGGGCCACGTGAGTCCACTATTATACAATTTACCTGAAATTGTACTGCAATGGTGATGCACTGCATTGGTGATCCATGGTGGTGTGGTGTTATTATAATAAATTTGCTTGACTTCACTGCCTGCACAACTCCACTGTTATGTTTTGTTGGGGTTATCCATGGCAGCATGGTGTTGTAATAATTAAATCTGCTCGAGTCCACTATCTGAGCTGTTTTGTTTTTTGTGCCTGCTATGTTTTTGGTGCTTTTTCAAGGCACAGTTTTGCTTTGTGGCATTTTCACTGTGCTGTTTCTTGCTGCAGCATTTTGTATTGTGCTCACTTGACATGGAACCTCCCTGCAGTAGGACCCTGGAAGGTTCACTATCTAGGTGCAGGATAAGCAGTCTGCTGACATGGCCCCCAGTGGCTGTAATTTAAGTCACAGGGTGGTGGAAGGGCAATATTAAAGGGGAAGAAACAAAGCACAGAAAAAAATGCCTGAACTCAATAGAAGACGATGAAAACAGTACTTAAAGATGCAGGTCAGTTTTATTTGAAAAGTTCAGTAGCTTCTATAAGCAGTAGAGAATCATGAAATGTTAAAAACAAACATTACCATATAGTGTTGGCTGCCTGCCCCAGGTAATGTGGCAGTCAACGGACACAGTATGGCAATGTCTGCTTCTTAAAACGTAAAGTAACTTGTAAGATATAGTCCAAATTGTCCATTAAAATTAATTCGTTTATTTTTTCTTCACTTCACACCAATATACTGTAGGCAACAGTTTCGTGGCTGAATAAGTCACTTCCTCAGGCCATTCATTTTTGACAGTGTTGATACTAAATATAAAACAAAAATGTAATCATTAAATTTTAAATTTTTACCAAAAATGTCTTTCCTTCCTCATAAAAATACTTTGCGGTTAAACGTATTAATTTTAATGGACAATTGGACTATATCTTACAAGTTACTTTACATTTTGAGTTTTGCCACAGTAAGATAGTCCAGACTTACACAATTATATTAGGGCATCCTGTATCAACATTTAATAATGTTTGCTTCTTAGCCCTTCATACTTCTGTGCTGCAGATGTGAGTCATGGAACATTAAATAAATGTATGTGCAGCTGTAAGTTCTGTTTTCCTCATCTTCTATTGAGTGCAGGTATTTTTTCTGTTCTGTGTGTATCTACTGGGGATTAGCCTTCCCCATGGCCCACTGCATCCTGCACTGCAAGGGGATGTCCCCCCCCAAGGACCCCTGCCATGGAGGGTGGAACCATGGGAGCAAGCAGTAGCAGTGAGGTTAGCCAGAGATGAAGCTAGGTGGTCACTAGTGAGCTAGGTATGAGTGAAAAGGAGCAGGTCATGGAGAGAACGTTTAATGGAAAATAAAAGAAAGGCTTGACACTCACCTTCACCAAATTAAATAGTAAAATGTTGAAACCCTTAAACATACTCTGTGCTTTCAAATGGATCAGCTACAAAAGGTTCTTTATTAATCAACCTGAAGCAATCATGGAGTGAAAAAGTGAGAGCCATGTAAACCTAACCTGACTTTTGTGTCAAAATGGCAGCTTTTTCTCAGGGGCCTTCCTCTGGGATGACAATCATTGTATAGTTGCCATTTAAAGAGTTATTGTATTCATTTCCAAATTACTGTATGCAGGTTCTGGAGGAACTAATGTGGAAAAACAGGAAAAAGGCCACACCTTGGCCATCTGGTGCCTTATCCAAAAATGCTGGAGTGACAGAAAGTAAAACAGGACTGGCACCTGGAACCAGAGTGAACAAAAAATGAAGCAACAGGGTGTGATTTTGTGGTGATGGCTGGCATTATACTCATTTTCAGCTTGCACTTTTCCCCATTTTTTGCTCTAAAAATAAAGAAGCAGCACAAGCAGTTTGCAAACTGTTGCTTTGGATTATGCTCAGGTTATGCTGGTTCTGAGTTCCAGTCCTGTTTTGTTTTGTAAGTTGTGGAAAAGCGGTCAAAACAAATGATACCACACATAGAGCAAAATGCAGTGTGCTAAATAATACAATGAAAACAACGATTAAAAACACATTCAAATGAAGCTAGAGTCTTACAAAACGTTACAGGATATCTAAATACAGTACTTTAAAACTGTGACTCTTATTCACAAGGGACTCACAACTTCTACAGTACTGATTCCTGACATTGTCACTGGGAGACATACAAGATAAATATCTAAGGTACCTACCCTTAAGGTCCCCTTTACTCTACCTCAGTGGTAACACAGACTCATTGTGTATAGTTGCCCATGCATTATTCTTTATATTTAAATGAACACCTCCATGAAACAATTTTACATTTGATACACTTTGGATGGAACTTTTCAAAACAAGGGTATACATTGCTGAGTATATGCAATAAAATTCTAAAAAAAAGAAAATGGGATGCCCATAGCCTGAAGCTTATTCACTAGTACTGTTAATAATCTCTGTTAACTGCACAGTTTCCAGTGCTCAGGCCCCCTTAGCAGATCAGGTGGCAGTGCCGCACTCGTTATTTCTCTGTGAGTGCATTCCTGAAAAGAAGCAATTTAAATCTCTCGCTACACGAGCAATACTGTTCCCCACACAGAGACAGTTGCAGTTTGTGCCCAGTGTGTAGTGTTCACCAAGCAGATCCTAGACCCATTCCACAGTGCTGTCCCAACTGTTTCTAGTTACCCACCTGCCCACTGCATGGATCTCTGGGGACCCAATCCACAGTCCTGGCTGACATTTCTGTGGTTTCCTACCCACCCCGTGGACCTCTGGAAATGCACTCCACAAAGCAGCCCAGTGTAGGGACAGAGAGACCCTACTGATCACCCCCCCCAACCTCACACTGTGAATGCAGCCACCGAGTGCAAACTTTCAGTAAAAGTCTCTGGTCCACCTTGCAGTAGTCAGCAGAAGCAAGACACAGGGAGCAACAGATGTAATTCCAGGCATACTGTACTCTGTCGCTGTGTTTTTTTCTCTGTCACTGTCTTGGTGTCTCTCTGTCAATCCTGATTTGGCTGCAGGTGGTGTTGTCCCCATATAATGTTCCCCCCCGAATGATGTCCACTGCCCATGTTGCCCTTGTATCTCTGCTGTACCTGATGCCTGCATTGTTTTTATTAGTACAGTCCTCACTCTCTCTCTATATTGTGATGGGCTGCTTGGCTCGGAGGGGGGAGAGAGAGAGAGAGAGAGAGAGAGAGAGAGAGACATGCACCAGGGAGACACACACTGCAGTAGCTGTCTGCGCTCCGCTCGAAGCTCCGTACATGTTCGTGGCATTGACAGTTAGCAAGAGGGCATGCTGCTGCAGCAGAGACACAGACACACAACGAGTATGTGGAGAGAGAGAGAGAGAGAGCGCAATGAAGAGCAAGCAGTGCACAGTGTGGTGGTAACTGGGATAGTAACTTCTCTCCCCTGTGGTGCTCGAACATGCGACTGTGTCTGCAGCCACTGGTAACACTTGTGAAGCTCCAGCGGCATCCCCTGAAGTTGCAGCAATAGTCACTCCTATGAGTGACAGTGCCATCCCCGACAGAGTCATACTTATGTAGTGCTCGAACCTGCGACTGTCCCTGGAGCCAGTGTTAAAAGTTGTGGATGTCCCGACTGCTCCTATGCAGCACCAGCCCCCAACCAAAAATGCCATCTCTCCTCTGTGTAATACTGCTTTCTCAGTAAACATTTACAGTGTGTGACAGCAGCATCCCCTCGTTGCAAATCTCCTGTACCGCCTTCCCCAAAATTGCACCTACCCTCTGTGCTCTGTGTAAAACTGTATTTGGTACAAAGTGAGAAGCACAGTATGAATGATGCGTATTAATGGCGTGAATGTTCACAGAGAGAGAGAGAGAGAGAGAGGAGGAGAGAGAGAGAGAGAGAGAGAGAGAGAGAGAGAGAGAGAGAGGGAGAGAGGGAGAGAGACAGGCAGTGGCTCCTGCAAAAGACTATTACTTTTCTCTCTCTCTCTCTCTCGCTCTCTCTCTCTGCATGGGATAGGTGGCACGCATCCATTTCAACCACTTGCTCACTCATTTCCAAAGACCCCCCCCCCATGGCCACCAAGCCCTGCTGCAACAGGGACAGAGACAGAAACGGTAACAGAAACTGCAGGACATCTCATGTAGAAATACTGCAGTATCCTGTCTGTTTTCTTAGGTGTCCAGTCCAATCTGCAGCAGTTCTGTGCCAATAACTTCTAAAATGTCAGACAGACGGAGATGACTGAGTGTGAGTACTGGCAATAGTACCAGAGAGACAGCCAGACAGTGTGTAATTCAAAGTTACTGCACTGTTCTCTGTGTGTCTCTCTTGTCTTTTCCTTAGAAAAGTTATTCTCTGTTGTCTGCACAGTGCCTCTGTCATCTGTGCACACATGCACCCTGTGGCTGTGCAATATAACAGCAGAGTTCATTGTGTCTGTAGTACTGGGCATTTTAACAGTGGAACTACTTTTTGTGGTGAAACGATACTTCCTAAAATACATCCTTTTTCATCATTTTTTATAACTTTCCTTTTATTTTGTCAATGTGTGGTAACCCCATGTTGTAAGCACAATAAACCACTCCAGAGTGTGTGGTTATTGAGGAGTAATGAACACCCTGGGTGCTGTGAGGGCACTCATCGTGTGGTCTTGTGCCTCACAACACACCCAGGGGTGTTCATTAATCCCAAATAACCGTTAACCTTGT
This sequence comes from Neoceratodus forsteri, assembly GCA_016271365.2. Classification (NCBI taxonomy): domain Eukaryota; kingdom Metazoa; phylum Chordata; order Ceratodontiformes; family Ceratodontidae; genus Neoceratodus; species Neoceratodus forsteri. Next base: position 37,128,776 of record CM028129.1, read on the forward strand.
TGTGGGTTATTGTTTACATGGTACACACCCTGGAGGGCCTTATTACACTTATAAAATGGCTCTATGTAGGTTTTTGGAGAGGAAAATGGGACTGAGCACCTGACTGTGTTCATAGAGATTTACTGCACAGTCAGGTGATGTCTTTTAGCCAATAACATTTCTAGATTTTTTCTTGACATTTTATAATTATATGTATACCATTGGACACAATACAAAAATATTAAAACATATCCTAAGATTACAGTATAGAACATAAAAATGCAATATAAGGTGTCAAAGTGGATCAACAAGTCACAGCTAATTATGCAGAAGAAAAATGTAAATAGGATATACCCCAATCAATGAGGTTCAGGATTGGATACCTACATTCCAGCCTGGGCGTTAGAAACAATAATCTCAAAAAGCCAATATTGTTACTAGTCAGTAGGACTGAACAGCCTTACTCACTGAAACAACAGTTGTTGGAAGTGGCAGAAAGTACCATGCAGACAAGGAGCAAAATGATGAAACAAAGTCCCATGAGTTCATTAGTGCGAGTCTGCATAGCAGACCAGTTACCTCTGGGAGCAAAATCAAGAAGTGGTTTTCAGCTGTGCCATAGGAATGCATTCAGGAGTGGGACTCCCTTTGGAAAATGAATGGATGAACTCGCTTCCTAGTAGGTTTGCTCAGAATACAACCCACTGAATTGGATAGGTCAAAGGCTTTCCATTTGATGGAATTAGGAATTTCAGAACTGAGGGCCAAAAATTCGGATTCTAAAATTCTGAAAAAGGGTTAGGTTTTCTGCATCTAATCACCTGTTAAAAACCTTTCTCCACCCAGTACACAGTAAAATACGCCTCCTGGGATCTGCAGCTGAAAGAAGTACCCTACTTCCCATAACCTTTCCCAGGCAGACTCCTGAGTCCACTTTATTATTTGGGCACTGGTTCTAGTGCAGGGAACTGCATTCTTCAGATAAGAAGGTCACGGTTGCACTGGTGGGGCTAGCACTCTTGGAAGATCCACCTGTGGTGTCTAAACTCTGTCCACGAAGAAGTGCCTCATCCACACGTCAACACCCATTCACTCAGCCACCACCAACTGCCCTTTCTGCCATCCCCCGGTCCCTCTGAGCTGGACTACTAGTGCTGATTCCAAAGCAAACTGAAATACCCCAGAGGGACTCTCATCCCATCCTAACTGGAGGGCTAATCATTTGAACCTTGGCTCACCCATTACCTTGCAGACAGTGCACCCCTTCCCTGAGTGACCTGGGAATAAGTGAGAGGAGTATTGGTGACCAACCAAAGGAAAACCCTGAGCTACCACTAGATGCCTTATTCAGTACAACATCTGGCATAGGGGCTGGCAACCCAGGTTTTTTTTTACCAAGATAGACACACTAAGCTGAATGGTTGTTAACAGGCTTGACCTGGGAGCACAAGGAAGTTAAGTGACTTGCTTAGGGTTACACAGTATGCAAGTGGGGGCTGTGGGATTCAAACCCAGGTCTCCAAGTTTGCAGCTCAGAGCTTTAAACCACTGCACAATACTACCTCCTGCCTCTTTTTGGTCTTCCATCCTCCTTTCAGTTATTCCCAGGTCACTGAGAGATGGGGTGAACCTGCTGGGATTAGAATTATCATCTCGAGTCAGGACAGGATGTGAGTCCCTCAGGAGGAATGTGCTGTTGTGGTTGGGAATTGGTAATATTTATGGTTCGGGTCAGAGGGACTGGAGGATGGCAGGAAGGACAATTGGCAGCAGGCATGTAGTTGTTGGTTTCTGTGGTAAGGGTGAGCCTTCTTCTTGGTGGAATAATTGAGCTGGGATGTGGAGTCACGCTCCAGCAGTACCAGCACCACCAGTGCCAATATGACTAACTTTACTTTTTTATTTGACTTTTGGTAACCGGGTAGGTACATTAAGCAACTGAGTAAGTATTTTCAGAAATGACCCAGGGGAATACATTGCGCAAGAAAAGAGCAGGTCAAAAACACAAGTACAGTAAGTCAAGTAAGATACACGAACATTAAATCAAGTAAGATACAAACAGGGCAAGCTAACAGTTACAGGGTGAGGGCTAGCACAGTTAGGAATATTGCAAGGTACAGTAATAAATAATTAAAATGATGAACATTTAGAATAAGGCAAGTGCAACAATTTAAAGCCAAGAACAGTACAATATCAACAGATAACAAGCAGACAAATAATTACTTTGATAATATATTCGGCTGAGACAGAGACATTCTGAAGGTGTGAGGAGGATCATATTATACAATGATAAATCAGATGTGGTCAGGGAGGTTGGAATTGTTGCAAGTCATGGATTGGGTGAGGTATGACTTGAAGGCAGCTTTGAAAAAGAAGGTGGTGTTGCAGTAGTGGACAGCTGGTGGTGGGGGCGTTCCAGTACTTGTGAGTATAACAGAAATCCTACTCACCCGGGATTTCCAGCTCACTGCCACCAGAAGGTTTTTACCAACACCAACCAAGAAACCTGTTTCTTACCTCCTCTTTGCTCAAGGTTAGGAAGCTCAACACCATATCTGTGGGTAGAGCACCCCTTCGGAGGCAAACTGAAAACAGAGTACAGCAGAAATAGTAAAATTACCCTTTTAAATAAAACAAGCAGAAACTGATTCCATAAAAATACAATCTTTATTAAAAAACTATAAGTATGTTACAACAGGATGTATTTACGAGAAGACAAAAGTGTCGCACATTTACTAGGAAACGGAAAATAATGCAAGTTAACAGATAGTTGTTGAACAGCAAAATTCTGAGCTACCCTTTTCTAAAATCCTTCACCTGCCCTAGCTATAGAATTACTGACCCTCACTGTGCTCTTACCAGTCAGCTAGTCTTTGTATGACAGGGGCTCTGGCATTTTCTGATGTTCCAGTCTAAGAGAGCGAGCACTTAAATATATTTCTTACTCCTGTGGGGAGGGGTCTCACTCACTTTGAGTGACAGTTCCATGTTGTCCCAGCCTCTTTGAGAGAGAGAGAATGTGTGTTTGTGTGTGTGTGTGTGTGTGTGTGTGTGTGTGTGTGTGTCCATCCATCCTTCAGCACTTCCTTAATGACATTATGACATCCACCTTGGTCCTTTGTCCAACATGGGAACATCTCCAGGAAGGACTCCCCACTGGGTTTATTGCTTTATTGCCTCCTCCCTGGCTTTCCAGTTAACTTTCCCATGAGAACATCAGACCTTCCCTTCTGGCAGACATAAGCTGTCATATACTACTTGCTCATGTGATCTGGTAACCATCTTGTACCTCAAGCAGACGCATATTTAGAAAAGAATAAATGAATCAAAGGAATACATGGTTTTGGACCTCTTTTCTGTCACAGTGAGCAAATAAAAAAAAATGACTGCTTACCCATCTTGGTCGAACATTTGGGTATGGCCAGTGAGGTAGAGTCCAGTGATCTCAAGGGTAGGTGGAGTGGGAGTTGGACAATATTAGGATGTGTATGGCAGGGGAGTGAGCGTGAAGTTGTTTGTGGATGAAGCAACTGAGGGCATAGGCTCGGGAGGCAGAAGGGACCAGCCACCTTATGGAGAAGTAGTGAGCACAATGGTGTGTAAAGCAAGTAGGTGAAAGGGTAAAGTGGCAGATATTGTTTTAGGTGATGTCTCACTTGTGCAAGTGACTCAAGGGGGCATTTGTCAAGAGTAGCAATCCATAGCAGTAGAGCTAATAGGCCAGGCAACAGGAAGGTAGTAAAGGCCAGCTGGGCTGCTGGTACATGTCATGGCTAGAATCACTGGTGGTACAGGGATAATGACACAGAGACGTTAGTAATAACTTTAGCGTAGTCAGAGAATAATTGTGGCATACTGTACATCAGTGGACCGACTCTGCTCCATCGATTAAAGAAACTTAAATTTTGGGATCCTTATTTACACAGAGCATAAGATAATGCAGAAGTAAAGAGATGAGGGTAATAAAGGCAGCAGACAGTAGCAATTCCAAATGTATACAACAGTTTGGGTACTAGGTGCTTTGGTTTAAGCAATAATATACAGTAAAGTCCTTAAAAAATTGGCAGGATTTAAGTTTCTAGTTACAGCAGCATAGGAGGCAACAAACTGCAAGCCGTGGTACTATTTTACAATAATTGCTTACCCTAGATAGGGTTTTGGCTAGGATCAGGAGAAATGGCAGTTTTTAAGCGTCTAACTACACTCACAACATTGCTAGACAACAGCAGTGTACAATGGATAAGATTGCTTAATAAGGCTACCCTTGACCTCAGTAAGTACACTTGGACAGTCTTAAAACAAAGCAAATAATTAGTGCCTTTAGTGTGTTAACATAGTATCTAATGCACTGGGGTAAAGCAATATCCTTGACTCTATTCAGTGTTGAGCAAATACTTAGTAAATCATTAACGCAGGGTAGATATGAATAAACAAATTCCTTTAGCTTCACTACATAACATATGTCCACCATTTATGGGCTGATATGCAAAGTCCTATACTTGGCAGTTTAAGCGTAGCAGGCTAGAACAGCAGACTAGGACTGTACTTGACAGTGGTGTTGGAGGAAGTCCTGGCCAACTGGCAGGCTACCAGCTGACTCTAGCAGACTCTAGGTAGACAGCTGCATTAAGCCTTGGTGCAGGGGTCACAGCATGGAGGCTGCTTGTAGGGCACTGCTGAAGAACAGTAAAATGCCACACCCTTACTTTGGAGTGGACCTGCCTCCTGATTTGCTGGTGGGAAGGAAGGAGCGAAAAAAATTCAACTTGTTCCCGCACCCTTGTGGCTGGAACTCCTGCAGCTGTTGAAAAAATTAAAAAAGTCATTGTTCCCTCTGGTGGGAACTCTGGCAGCCTTTGGAAATTGTAATAGTCTTGTCCCCTCTGATGGGAATTTTGGCTGCTGATGTGCAAATTAGAAAGAACGTTATCCCTTTTGCAGGATCGCTGGCAGCCATTGCAAGTTTTAATGAACTGTGTGCCGTCCACCAGGAATTTCTGGTGGCCATTGAGGGGGGGAGAGCTAATTTAGGGTTGCCTGCCTTCTTGACCCCTTGTTGCTCCCAGTTATGTTCAGCTCACAATTGAGATGGAATGCCGACTCAAGGTGACAAAGTACAGCTGCTTACAGTCCAAACTCCACTCCTTACTGTGACCCTGCTTCCTAAATAGCTGGAGGGTAGGAAGAGGTGAAAAAAATTCTAACTCTTCCCATGAGCCTTCTGGCCGGGACTTCTGCAGCTGTTGGAAATTTTAAAAAGTCTTTGTCCCCTCTGGCAGGAACTGCAGCAACCGTTGGAACTTGCAATAATCTTTGTCCCCTCTGATGGGAACTCCAGCGGCTGATGTGCAGATTAGAAATAACTTTATCCCTTTTTTGGGATCACCCGGTGACCGTTGTGAGTTGTAATAGATGTGAGCCACCTGACAGGGATCTCCAGTGGCCATTGGGAGATGGCTAATTCAGGGTTGCCTGCCCTCATGACACCTTGTTACTCCAGATATGTTTAGCGCACAACTGAGTTAAAATGCTGACTCAATGTGAAATAGTACAGCTGCAGACAGTTCAGATTCCACCCCTTACTGTGGACCTATCTCCTGATTGGCTGGAGGGTAGGAAGGAGTGCAAAAACTTCTAACTGTCCCCTGACCCTTCTGGCTGGAACTCCTGCAACCACTGGAAATTTAAAAAAGTATTTCTCCCCTCTGGCGGGAACTCTGGTGGCAATTGGAAATTGCAATAATCTTTGTCCCCTCTGATGGGAACTCTGGCAGCCGACGTGCAGACTAGAAAGGAGAATTCAGTCAGAAATCACCTACTCTGGCATTGGACTCTTGCTCAATTGTGGTGAGGGACTCAGGAGCCTGCTTGGGAAAGGATAGGGAAAGGAGGCTACTTTGTTCAGCTACAGGACCCAGAGGGTCTCTATTTTACTGTGTACTAGCTGGGGGAAAGTTTTTGCAGGTATTCAGATGTGGAATTGGACTTGAAATTCTGACTCCAATAGTAATTCTGATGCCTTAACTGGTAGTGTATCAGAATCAGACTCAGAATCAAAATTTGCAATAATCTGACAGTGACTAACAGAATGGAATCAAATTGCAATAACCCCTACTTCCTTTTTGTTGTTACTGCAGTTTGTACCGTAGTGCAATCATAGCATTGGTTGCAGCCATAACTGCACATGTGGATGGCGTATGTGAGTGACAAACCTCTTGGGAATGCATTGGTGAAGGTATTGAGAATGCATTACATGGTTGTAGCAGGCATGGTCCTTTACACTGAGGTGAATGTTGCAGGAAAGAGCTCAGAGTGTTCTTTTCACTTGCAAAAGAACTAAATTGATGTTGCTTTTCTGCCTTACTGTGTCTGCTGGCAATTTCTGTTCATGATGTCATCTATATGTCTGTCTGTCTATCTAGCATCTATCTATCTATCTATCCAAATATCTGTCTGTCTGTCTGTCTGTCTGTCTATCAATCAATACAAGGCATTAACAAAGTTAGACTGGGGTGATTGTTTCACTTAAAAGGGGGAAGGGTCACAAGGGGGCACAGTCTGAAGTTGTAAGGGGGAAGTTTCAGGAGGGAGATGAGGAGGCACTACTTCACAGTGAGAGTGGTGGCAGGATGGAACACACTTCCGAAGGGGTTAATCAAACTGAGGACAGTGGATAACTTTAAATGGGGATGGGATAGAGACAGGGTGCAGGGTAAGTACAGACAAGAACATAATGGAGGATAAGCCAGGGAGTGGGGATGGAGGGAGGGGATTGGGTGAGGGGGGACAGTTACAGTAGTATTAAACTGTGAGCTACCCACTCGGGCAGACTTGATAGACCTGTGAGCCTTTTCTGCTGGCTATTTTGTATGTTCGCATGTATGTTTGTATCTATCTATATATCTATCTATCTACATGTTTACAGTAGCTCATGCCTGACTGTGTGGTGACCGTACAATCATACAGTTATTGTGTAGTGATGGGCGCAACATTCTTGTAAACAAAACACATATTTTGTATCTAGTATATAGGACTGTGCCCATCCTAGTACGTCATTGCAAAGTATACCTCCTGCTTTTGTGTCCCTGACACTTTCCATGCATTTCCCAATGGCTGGAGATATCCTCTTCCGCTTACTCCACTCATTCCTTCTGTACAATCCTCGCAGGCAAGCAGCAGCCCCCCCATCCAGCCCCTTCGGTGTGGAAAGGGTCTACCTAGCAGTGAGCCCACAGGACACAAAGAGAGCTGATGGAGAGGTCTTAGAGCCTGAAGAATTAGTGCCCAGATGCTGCTGCTGCAGTTGTGATATTAACAAATCCTCACTCATTCTGAAGTCTTTTTTGTCTCACAGCACCCCTTCTCTTGCCTAATGTGACAGCTCTCAGTGACTGGAAGCAACATCTTGCTCTTCTTGGCACTTCATGTGTATTTTCTGGTGGCTGGCAGTACTCCTTCCTCTCCCTGGTCCCTTTGCAGTACCCTCTGGCAGGAAACACACCTTCACCTTCCTCTCCATAACCCTTTAGAGAAAGAATTCTGCTCTTGGTAAACATTTCAAGGTGGTGCACAACTGTGACACCAAGCTCCTGAAATGTTGGCGAATGAGCATGTGCCTGATAAACAGGGGGGATAGATTACATGACCTACTGAGGAAAGAATCCAGATGGATATTTGCGATAATGGTCTTGTATCCTCTAGGACTCAATGGAAAACTAGATTTATCAGTTTAGTCATGATATTATTGTTGTTATTATGTACTAAATTTCAAGAATTGTAGGGTCTAATGTTCTGCTATATTTAATGCTGAAATTACTGTGTCTTTTAAACCATGGACTGCTGGCCATTTTTGGACTGGCTTTCCTTATGCGCTGTAGTCATATGACTTGATTAAACGTCATTGTTAAAAAAACAAGCATTTATCAATGCTGAATGTTTGCTTGCAGGTAGCTGCAGTGGTTTTTGGCACTTATGGTACTTTATGTTTATGCATCCACTTCAACTGTACTCATCAATTGCTGTAACACTGGCACTTCCAACAAGCATTTGTCAATGCCGAATGTTTGCTTGCAGGTATTAGCATTGGAAGTGCATGAGTTAGACAGATGCAGAATAGGAATGGCAGTGAAGTACTGAAGTAATGCCCACCCCACGCCCACCCTGCAGAGATGGAAAGGCATTGGGGTGTGCCTTTGGGTCATCACCCATAATATTCACACCATTTCACCTCACCATATCCTGCAGACACTGACAAGTATTGATGTGTGATTTGGGGTGTTTGGATTTACAGTCACCCCATTCCATAAGGCAATACGCTGAAATGGGTGCAGTATAGGAGAATGGATTGAACTCTGTGGTTGAAGAGTACCAGGCACACCTCTGTGCCTGTCACTGACTGAAGGGTGGGGGTGGGGCTGGAATGGCATGAGCATTACAGCTGGCAATCCAAAGGCACACCCCTGATGCCTGTCAGTCTGTACAGGGTGGGATATTATGGTTAGAAACCCTAACACCCCGGGCGTTTGCTGGTATTTGCACTACAAATTTTCAACATGGACTTTTTGTGACCCCCACCTCATAAAAGCATTTGGGACCTCTGCTCATGAACAGTGGCACTGTGATTTTATTAATCTGTCCTGAACATTGATTTCCCACAGCAACTGTGCCATTCTGCACCACGTGTGAAAACACATTTTAGGCAGGATGTGAAAAATGACAGCTACACCATTCATAGGGAGGTGTGAAGTGATGGCAATGTTGAAAATCTGGAATGAAAATATTAAAAATTCTCAAACTTACGAGAGTATGTGGAAACTGCGCAATGCACACTCGTAACACAGTCATTTCATGGATTTCTTTCAACATAACCATTTTGTGACCTCTGCTCATAAACAGTGTCACTATGATTTTCTTAATCTGTCCCGAACATTGATTTCCCAAAGCGACCATTCCATTGTGCGCCAGATGTGTGTAAACACATTTCGGGCAGTATGTAAAAAATGATAGCTGTACTGTTCATAAGGAGGTGTGCGAAAATGGCAATGTTGGAAATCTGGAGTGAAAATATTACAAATTCTCAAAGTTACGAGCATGCATGGAAACTGCACAAAGCCCGCTTATAACACAGTCATTTTTGGAGTCTGTTCACCAAATTTGCAACATAGGCTTTTTGGGAGCCCACCTCATGAACAGTGACATTGTCATTTCGTTAATTGTTCCCGAAAGGTGATTCCATGCAGTGACCGTGAAATCATCTTTCGGGACCGAATAACCACATGACAGTGATTGAATTCATGAGGTGGGGTCCCGAGAACCCCATGTTGAAAATGTGGTGCCAAACTCACAAAAATGGCCGAGATATCCACCTAAGTTGGAAAAAAAAAACATTTATGCCATTATACAGTTTACCGGCATTTCTTCAGTTTGCGGGTGGCTTTGAAGAGTGCAGACGTGTTCCCACTCCACTGAAGATCTTCACGCTGGGCTCTGGAGGTAAGTATGGGGTGAGGGGGGTGTGGGGATGTGGGATGCACAGATGGTGGGTGCAGGTTGGAGGAGGGGGCACCAGAGACAGCGAGTGACCATTTTCTGTTTTCACAGGTAAAATAAACAAACAAAAGATATCCCAGGATGGTTTTCCCACTTACAGGGACAATTGGGCATGCTTGGTTGGGCTCCCAGCATGCCACCTGGGTGTTTGTTGGGGGGGGGGCTGGAGCCAATGGGGATTGGGCACCCTGTTGGCACATACAATGTGTTTGGGGGGGCAATAACAAGGGAGTGGGGAGGACAGCAGCAGAGGGAGGAAGCTGGAGGGATTTCATTAGCAGCTGGATGGAAAAGGTGACGTCAATATGCTAAATACACACATGTTAATACTGCTAATTGCAGCAGTGGTTTTCTTTGAACTGAAGACCACTGCAGCCAAACTGCTGTCATAGACAGTTCACGCATCCATTGGTGCAGTACGGTCACACCTGCTACACTGAGCACTACATTGGACAGGAGGGTCACACACCTCCCAAAAGCCATACTGTCCCAAAACGTTCCTTGCACATGCGAGCAAGTGAATGCAATAATATGAAATCAGATCATTTAATTGTACACCAGATGTCTTTAGTGTGCAGTTAGGCAATACATGTACGATTTACAATTTAGTATTAAAGTTATAGTTACTGGTTAGCTGTAGCCCCCAGTTTAAATTTATCACCTCATCTTTCTCTCAGCAATCTTTTAGTGTGAGATTTGTATTTTGGTCTTAATATTGTACATTATTTTATGAAATATCTTTTGCTCATTAGCTGTCTACCATTTTTGTATGCTATTTCATATTGATGTGAATCTACTGTCCCTCCCAATTTGGGGACTGCTTCTGATTTACTCATAGGGAACACCAACTGGCAGATCGAGGTAAGTGTGATGTTTGATTATACAATGGGGTCTGAGAATCTGACACACTGATTGGCTGATTTTCACTTTTGAAGGTGGGTAAATCCTAGCATAACCCACGTAAAAGGTGCCAGTCAGCCACATATGAAATCCCCTCTGGAATCAATCCAAGCCCTGTAAAATCAAAGCCCCGCTTAACCACGAGGCAAAAGTGGCAGTTTCACACAGGAATGGCAGGTTATTCTCCCCCCCCCCCCAATTTGTCAGTTACATAACGTAATTTTAGAAGCTTAATCATCTGTGACCAGTCACAAATACAGCTATCAAACCCATACTGATAACAAAGAAAGAACTACTTTGACACTTCTACCTGCCACACCTCACAAACCATGCTCCGTTTCCAGGATCGGCTACCCGTTACCTCCAGATCACCTCCACAATGTCACTGATACATAAAGGCCTCAATAGCCTCCAAAAAAGTACAATTTGCCACATGAAAGAACTGCAAAAAAAAATTCCTATGATTCACAATGATATTTTTTTCCTGATCAGAAACTTGCACCTGGAAGCAGAAGCTCAGGGAAGACACCTGTTAGCACTCGCACCACATTGACTGCCAGCTATTACTTAGTCTCAGGCTGCCTCTGTCATAAAATTTAATTTAACCAATAAACCATGACAGTACATCACAGCATACTACTGTGTGTGTGCTGGGGCTGGATTAGAAACTCAGCAGCACCCAAAAGAAGCAGCCCAGGGATTAGCCATTAGCATTCATTCTACACAGACTGTCAGCTCCTAGTTAGTTGCATGCTGTCTCTGTAAAATAAACTAAGCAATAAACCAGGAAAGGACATCACACCATAGTGCTGTGTGTAAAATCAATAACAAAGTATTTTGTTTATTTTTTAATATAATTTTTTTATGTTGACGCGCTTGCGCAGCCAACATCTTGCGGCAGTGGAGATTTGGAGTTGCGGTCGCTGTTGGGTGAATGCAGGGCATGCATCAGTAAGTGTGTCCCTCATTCCCCAATCAGCCTGCATACCAGTGCCACACCATGCATACTAATGTGGTGAGCACATCTGAGGAAAGGTCCGCTGCGATCCGAGCAAAGCTCGTCAGATGCAGTGGACTCTTCCTACATGCTGGCCACATTTTATTCATGGCGGGCGACTGCCCAACAGCCGACTTTGGGGATTCCCAATCCCCCTGCCAGCTTACTGTGGCCACAAAGTATGTGCCGATGTGGGAGCCCACTCCCAATTGGCATAAAGCAGTCTCCTCCCATTTCTTATATGCCGAGGGGGGTGCCCAATCCCCTCGGCTCTTGCCCCACTTTCCTTGTGTGCGGCAGAGTTGCCCCAGTCCCCGTTGGCATAAATTAGCACCTTTGTTTGTATGCCGGCGGGGGTGCCCAGTCGCCCATTGGCTGCAGCAACCCCTCCCCAAACAGGTGGCACACTGGGAGCCCACCCCAGGTGCCTAATCCCCTGAGGAAAAAAAAACTGTCCCGCGATGTTTTTTTTTTACCCTGTAACACAAAAACAGTCCCTCGTAGTCTCCCTACCCATCACCCGCATCCACCCACTGTGCACCCTGCCTCCCCACACCCCCCTCACCCCATACTTACCTCCGGAGTCTGGCGCGACGATCTTCAGTGGACCAGGAACACGTCTGCATTCTTCAAAGCCGACCACGAACTGAGGAAATGCCGGTAAGCTGTATAATGGAATAAATAGGGGTTTTTCAACTTTGATGCATATCTCGGGCATTTTTTGGAATTTTGGCACCAGATTTTCAACATGCGGTTTTTGGGACCCCTCCTCATGAATTCTTGCACTGTCATGGCGTTATTCAGTCCCAAAAGGTGATTTTGCATTTACTGCACGGAATCATCTTTCGGGAGTAAGAAACAAAATGACAGTGCCAGTGTTCATGGGGGTGGTCTCAAAAAGCCTATGTTGCAAATTTGGTGGGACAAATAAAAAAAAATGACTGTTTTACAAGCATGCATTGCACAGTTACTATGCACGCTCGTAACTTAGTAAATTTGTAATATTTTCATGCCGCATGTTCAGCATTAGCATTTTTCCACATCTTCTTGTGAACCGTACAGCTGTCATTTTTCACATCCTGCCCAAAATGTGTTTTCACACTCCCGGCGCAGAATAGTGCGGTCAATGTGGGAAATCAGTGTTCAGGACAAATTACGAAAATGATAATTACACTGTTTATGAGCAGAGGTCCTTAAATGCCTATGCTGAAAATTTGGTGATGATACTCCATAACATGACTGTGTTACAAGCGTGCGTTGCGCAGTTTGCACGCACACTCGTAGGTTCACGAATTTATAATATTTTCACTCCAGATTTTCAACATTGCCATTGTTCTGCACCTCCTTATGAACAGTATAGCTGTCATTTTTCACATCCTGACCAAAATGTGTTTTCGCAGTTCTGGCGCAGAATAGTGCGGTCGCTGTGGAAAGTCCATGTTCAAGACAAATTATGAAAATCACAGTGACACTGTTTATTAGCAGAGGTCCTAAAATGCCTATGTTGAAAATTTGTGGCTGAAAGTCCATAAAATTAGTGTTTTACGAGTGTGTGTTGAGCAGTTTGCACGCACGCTCGTGACTTCGTGCATTTGTAATATTTTCACTCCACATATTCAAAATTGGCATTTTTCCACACCTCCTTATGAACAGTACAGCTGTCATTTTACCTATCCTGCTTGAAATGTGTTTGTGCACGTCTGGCACAGAATTGCATGGTCGCTGAGCGAAAACAGTGTTCGGGACAGTTTGAGGAAATGACGATGACACTGTTCATGAGCAGAGGTCCTAAAATGCCTATGTTGAAAATCTGGTGCCGAAAGTCCATAAAATGACTGTGCTGCAAGTGTGTGTTGTGCAGTTTCCACGCAGCCTTATAACTTCTTACATTTGCAATATTTTCATGCCAGATTTTCAGCACTGGCATTTGTGCACACCTCCTTATCAACAGTCCAGCTGCCATTTTTCACAGCCTGCCCAAAACGTGTTCTCGCAACTGTGGCACACAATGGCATGCTCGCTGTGGGAAATCCCCTTTTGGGACACATTAACAAAATCACAGTGCCACTGTTCATGAGGGGAGGTCCCAAAATACCTATGTTGAAAATGTGCCTAAAAAACTCCCACAAATAATTGGGTTGCGGACATCTGCTGCACAGTTTGTATGCATGTTCATTGCTTCACCAATATTTCATATTGCCACTCCAGATTTTCAACGTTGCCATTTTTTACGCCTCCTCATGAACAATACAGTTGTCATTCTCCACATCCTGCCCAAAACTGTGTTTTCGTCCCTCTGTCACCAAATGCCACAGCCGCTGAGCAAAACCACCTTTCAGCTAACAAAGTGATTGTGTCGCTTTTCATGAGGTGGCCTGACAAGCAGCCCATGTTGATCATGTAGAGTGTAACTACCACTGCACACCTACAGTGTTAGGGTTTCCAACTGTAGCACCCCACCCGGTACTGACTGACAAGCGTCAGGGCTGTGACTTAGGATCATCGGATGTAGTGCTCACACCATTCCACCCCCCCATGCCCACCCTGCAGCCACTGACAGGCCTCGTGGTGTGGCTTGCACTGTTCAGCCACAAACTTCACCCCATGCTCCTATACAGCACCGATGTCAGTGTATTCCCTTGTGGAATGGGGTAAGTATAATGCCCAAAGACCCCAAAGCACACCATGGCACTTGTCAGTGTCTACAGGGTAGGGTGAGGTTCAATGCCATGAGCATTATAGCTGATGACCCAAAGGCACACGCCAATGCCTGTCGCTCTCTACTGGGTGGGGGTGGGGTTGGCGTCACTTCAGTACTTCACTGCTATTCCTATTATGCGCCTCTAGCTCCACCACTGCCAATGCCAATGCCAGCGCGACAACATTCAGCATTGACAAATGCTTGTTTAATATTATTTTAATCCTCACTTCTTTCTCATGTATAATTGCAATAAACCATTCCAGGGTGTGGATTATGTTGGAATTTACCCACGGCTAACCTGGTTTGACCACTCGGCCTGTGGCCTCATGACCAAACCACACTAGTCAGGGCTAAATCCCAGCATAACCCACACCCTGTCATGGTTTGTTGCTTAATTAATCACTAGCATGGCAAGCATATTTAAAGGGCTTGTCAAGCTATAGCCATGACCACTCCCCATTGACGAAGTAGCAGAGTGTTATAAAGCACTGGGATACATGGTTATCTTTACCTTTGTCTCCATGTCTCCTCATATTTACATCTAATACATTTTAATTACCTTGATATCCTGGAGTGCACTGTCTTTATGTGATTGTAAGGCAACATGCCCTCCTTCTCCATAATCCCTTTGGTGCAGTCCCTTGACCAGGTTTGGAAAGCTAATGTCGCTTGTGTCAATGATCACCTTCCAGTTCCCCTATGCATAGAAACAAGGCATCGACTTTCAGGGGCAGAAGGAAGTGGCAGTCACTTTTTTGCAGAGTTTGTTCGTGCAGCTAGAGGATCAGGTAAAAACAGGCGTAAAGAGGTTCTAGTTCCCTCAAAACAGCAATAAAAGATCCAAGAATGACTTGCTGCTAGGAACAGTGGAGGTGGTGATTGGTAAATTAACTAACAACTTTATATATTATATAAGCTAGCTAGTGTTGTTCCACTTTAACATGTTGACTGAACTATTTATGTGCAAGCAATCTGTATGTTATGACTGTTACCATTGTTTACTATTGTTGCATGTTACCCCCCATCCTCTGACGTGGAACGTTTGTAAACGAGCAGTTCCTGCTCAAAGGTACTTGTAATCCTAGAGTTTAATAAATAATTAAATAAATAAATTTGCATAGGACATGATATTTGAGTACAAGTGACAGAATTATTTTTTTTAGCAGTGTGGTAAACTACTATCTAAATGTGGTAAACTGCTATTTAAAAGCCTTACTTTATTAGACTGGGGAGGGGAGACAATATACTGCAGCCAGATAGCTATTTTAGCTTTCTTATTTTATGCGTTTGCTTTGTGAGGTCTGTTCCCAGTCTTCTGCAGTAATGCTATAAACCTTATCCCAGCACCTGTCCAGTGATCAGGAGTATTTCATCAAGTTAAAATTAAATCTCTACTGTACTTCCTACAGTGAGTATTCACGGAGGTAGCCCTTTTCTCAGCAGAAATGACTCGAATCTTTAAAGATATTGTGCAATGAAAGTTTCAGAGATTAAACTGGCAGCACTGTTCATGAAGTATTGTTATAAAAAGTAGTGTTTGCCCGGTGTTTCATATGAAATCCTACCATGGGATACCATTTTTAGTCATTGGTTGTGTGCTTTGCTTCATCCACATTTCTAAATGCTGAGACTTGGTGTCTCCACCCTGGTGATGTCATTTGTGGCACTTTTCTCTTTCATCTATGAAGAACGCAGCAAGATTGTCACATTGGTGAGGTCTGTAAAGACTCTGGGCCTGATTTTCCAAAGGAGATGCAGGGCTTGCAACCCAGCCCTGCATCCCCATAAAGTTTGTTGCACCTGCATCCAAGGGTGTGACGCAACTTGCACCCTATTTTATAATCCTGGATGCAGGTTGTGACTGTGCAACAAGGACAGGGATCCCAAAGTTTGCATGATGAGAGTGGACAGCGCTGGAGCGCTATCTGCAGTTTTCAAATGGATGCATGCAAATAAGCTCTTTGGGAAATGCAAGGAGCAAAGGGGCCATGTGCATGCACATTATGGGCTCATTTGCATGGGTAGGGAAGGTAGGTTGGTGTGGTGCCCCCCCATTGCCTAGTTCCATAGTTGTGTGGACATCTCTGGTGCCTAGTGTCCCTCCAGGTCACTGTCCCTTGCCCACAGATGTAATCCCAGGTGACTAGTGGTTCCCCCTTGTCCATTGCTGGTCACCTATACATATGGAGGCCCCAGGTGTCCAGTCTCCAACCCCCCTGGTCCTGGCCCATTCAGGGTAACACATGCCCCAGGCGAGCAGTGGTTCCGGCCCTGTAACAAGCACAATATCTGTCCCTGTGCTGCTGATGTGCATAAATGGTAAGGTGCAGGGTAATAAAACAAACTAGTCCCCAGTGTGTCCAGGTAATCTCCCCCCCATCGTCGGTACCACCCCAGTCCAGGCAGAACTTCCTCACATCTAGTGCCCCCCCAGGGCACTGAACACCCTCCAAATCCCCCTTACCCGTACTCAACATTTTGGTGCTACAGGAGGGCATAGAGCAACCAGCGCAGCCCTTCACACACCTCCTTGACTGGCTGCCATACATCCAGGCAGGGAATGCATGTCTTATTGATAGGACAGGGTGACATGCCCTGTCCTATAAATATAATACACACTCCCTTCCTTGACATACGGCAGTTGTATTTTAATAATGAAATAAATAATTTTTTAACTTGGAACAGAGTCAGCAAATAATTTGTTGGTGAGTGACCAAATTATTTTCATGTTTAGGTTGTGACTATATCCTTCAGTTTACGGAAGCTTGTGCCAATGTAATGGCGCAAGCCCATAAACTAGCTCCCCTACCCGTGGAAAGTTATGCGGAGTGGTTCTGGTGGAACTGTGCTGTGTTTCCACAAGGGACTTGTGGCAGAGGGGGTTGTGACATGATTTTATGAAAATAGCGCTGTGGCATAGGTTTGCCATCTGTCTCACTTGTGATGTACTCTCAGAAGCAAGTCCCTTGCAGCAGCCGCAACCCCTCTGAAAATCGGACCATCTGTCTTTTTTCTGTTTCTGTCCTAGTGCAAGAAACTAAAAGCCAATCAGCTGATTTGATTGCTGTTTCATCATTTACAATGTTAGTAGTGTACACAAAATGGTTTAAATTAGTCACTGTAGCCTTTGCAGATGTCAGGGAGAGTGTCACATTACTATAAAGTCTGTAAACTCTTGAAGCTGTCTGTTGTGTTGAAAGGCAGGAGTCCCATTATCATGTTAAAGTTATTTTCTGAGATTTTGAAAATACCCTTTTCACATAGTATGCCATTGCCAACCATGCTTCAGATGTTGAAGCTGCAATTTTTTTTTTGTTTTATTGACACTTTGTTTCTGCCCACCCTCCAATTTTTTGTGTGTGGCCACACCACCAGAGTGATGTCAAGAAAGGGATATTTTACATACAGCAAAAAGGAATTCTTGGTAAATTGTACAGCTGACTTAAATGTTCATTACTCAGAGGTTCATTCTGTTATTTTGGTAGTGGTGACTGCAGTATAGCACCTAATATGTAGAGTTATTTATTTATTTATTCATGTAAAAGTTTCACCAGGAAAGACATACTGAGCAGAAAAGTTAGTTTCCAGATGCGTTCTGGAGTAGAGGGAAATGGGGTACACATTAGGTACATATGTAACAAGGCATTGTGGATACAGTACACCGCTGATTTTTCTGTCTCCCCACTCCTATTTTGCTAGTGTAGAGGTCTGAAATACCAAGACAGACCAACAGAGATCTCTTAAGGTTACCACCTTTTAAGAAGCCCAGAGTGGGACATTTCTTACTGAAATATGTTTTTTACAGGACAATATGTAACATTGACCAATGTAACAGACCCATCTTCTCAAAATAATTAGAATTAAGACTAAGTGTTGTATTTTTTTGATTGTTTCTATTATTTTTTTATCATTTTAAGGCATTTTGTTAAGGTATTATAGTTTCTGCAACATTTAGAAGAAAGACAACTTTTTTTTCTACTGTAATGTCAGGACATGCAGTATTTTTCATGTTTTTTTTTTTGTTTGTTTTTTTTGCAGGACACAGCTACCCAAATCAGGGGTGTCCTGCAAAAATCAGGAGAGGTAGTAACCATAAGGTCTCTGTTTCACAACAGTGCTTAGAAACTTTGTTTCACTTGCATGATGTCAAAGTTGGGGGTTG
The DNA here is from genome assembly GCA_016271365.2 of Neoceratodus forsteri. Taxonomy (NCBI): domain Eukaryota; kingdom Metazoa; phylum Chordata; order Ceratodontiformes; family Ceratodontidae; genus Neoceratodus; species Neoceratodus forsteri. The sequence continues at coordinate 37,147,064 of CM028129.1, forward strand.
CAGCACTGAGAAAAAAAGGGGGGGTATGCAAATGAAGCAGAGCACAGAAATAAAAGCATTTTTCTCAACGAAAACAACACATTTTGGCAGTTTGACTGGTAGGAGGTTGAATCACAACTCCTACAGGTTACTACATGTTACTAATCCCATTTGCTATGGCAAAACTCAGAAACTCACTTTAAAGACTTGTGCTCATTAACAGGTACCCTTCAGTAGAGGCAATTGCTCAGGAGGGCAATAAAACAATTAACCCATCTTCCTGTAACTGGGGATGGGAGAGGAAATGCTGTTTAGAAATCTTACTTGGAGAGTTTCTAAACATCCGCCAGCCCACTGTTTTCTGGGCAGTTTTTTACTTGACCTAGATTCACGCTCAGCTATTCTTTGCTCTACATTAAAATGACCACCTTACCAGGGCTAATAGAAATCCTTGCAAAGTATCCAGAATATTGTCCAGTTCTGAAGATCACTGCTCATAGTCGTCACCTCTAGTTCCAGTTGTACCTGAATTAACTAATCTACTCAGCATTGTCTGTTACCGCTGATGTCCAGCTAGCTCTGTAAGTAGCTTCATTTCATTTGTGTATCTACACATTTTGTGGATTTGTTTTGACTATATTCCACTGGAATAGTCTGAGAAGGAAGGAAGGAAGGAAGGAAGGAAGGAAGTAAGTAAGTAAGTAAGTAAGTAAGTAAGTCTCAAGTAGGAATGAACATAGATAAGGTCCCTATTAAAATGTATTCTAAAGCAGCCACTGACCAGCAGCAGTGGAATAATGTCAATGTAATCTGCCTGTTTAACCTTGTAATCAGATGTTTACTAACTGGTTGTAACTAGACTTTGCATAGTCTCTTATGTATCTCTCAATGACTTGTGTTTGTATGCTATGTTATGTTTTCTAGATATGTGTAATTAATCCTGGGTCACCCCAGAAAAAGGGACTTATAGTGTCAGTGGGCCTACCCAGTCAACAGTATTAAAAATAAATAAATGTAGTTACCAACATTACACTATTATTAACAATACAACTTCTTAACAGGCACAGTAGACTACCACCACACATTACATCAACACTCCAGAGGTATGATGACTCAGCATCCAGCAACCTTGGAAAAATGGACCACAACAAAAAGGCACTAACAAGTATACAATTATAATTTGTGTTACAAAGCCTGGAACGCACATACTTTTTTATAGCAATGTTTACTGAGTGATGCTACCTGCTTCAGTGTTAAGAACTGTTGCACATGATCATTAAAAAATAAGTAGAGGAACTACAAATGTAAGGAATGAGTGGGATGTCTGGAAAAAAAGAATGCAATATCAGTGGGTTTTATGGACTTTCAGGAAGGAACAGTAGGTATAAATTAATCATTGATGTACCACTGCCTCACAAAGACATGATGAAAATGGAACAGCTTATCTCCCTACCATCCTCTGCCAGAGCTCATAAAACATGGACAATGTAACTTTGTCTCAATTAAAAGAAAAGCCACTGCAGACTTTTTCTTGCAAGAAATTCACAGAGGCAGCCTACTGTTTACATTTTCAGGATAGCCCTTTGTTGTTTACAGACTGTGAGTCTCTATTTGTCTGTATTTATTATTGTCAGTGAAGATGAAGAAAGAATGCTGGTGCCTGTGTTGTATTACCAAGAGAACAGGTGTACAGAATCCAGCATCAGTCCTGAAAGAGAGAAATCACTGCACATTCTACCTCCCATATACATAAGTACAGCGCCATACACACCCTGCACACACACACACACACACGCTACACATGCTACACACTTGCAGTACATCACAGGCACACATACAGACACACATACACACACACACTACGCACTTACAGTACATCACACGCACGCACACACACACACTATGCACTTACAGTGCATCACACACACACACACCTCCATCTCTGCAACAACAGCAAAACAGGGATAGTTTGTACTGTGACACTAAAACAGGAGTAGTCCAAAGAATCTGATAGATTTTAAGAGTACACCAATTGAGAAGGCATTAGGTAGTAGTAAGTACACACTGCTGCTTAACAGATGGTTGTGTCTGGGACTTCCGTTCTTTCACATATTTATTTATTAAATTCATTACAGGTACTTACTGGTTCAGATGCTTTGCTTTAGCTTTCTGTCTACATACCAAACAAGTAGCAGGGCTCATGGCACTTTTAAGGAGGACACCAAGCCAGCCCAGTGGAGCTGAGGTTTGAGGAGCTGGATCCCACAACTCATGCTATGCCAGCAATTTAGGTTCGGGAGCAGACTCAGGCTGCCAGGGATTGGTCAGAGGGAGGGCGTGGACTCAGATTGAGCTGCCAATAGGCAGCTCTCCTTTCCCGGGGGAGGGTTAGTTGCTCTGCCGTGCTCTGGAAGCTCCTGATGGTGGTCCGGTGTGCAGCAGGTGTGGTGCACATAGGAAGGGGTATGGAAGCCATGGAGGACATTCTGCTGGAGGGTGCGGGAGCATGCCCATGCTGCGCTGGACATCACTGCATGTCCGTGCCCCTTGGAACACAAGAAAGCACAGAAAATGCCCCACCCCCTAGTAGGTGAAGGTGGGTCCCATGACCAAGCTCCACAACTAATGGCAGGTCTTTCAGCCTGCCTCTGGTGCTCCCTTCAATCCCTGGTCACCTGTCTATATTTGCAACAAGGGCACCAGAAGGAAGCGGTGGTCCCAACTCATGGGATATAGATCTGGGGAGTTGGGGACCAAAGAAGCAAAGCAGGGAACCCCCCCTTCCACTGGCAGGTAAGGCTGGGGGTTTCAGGCAGGGTGAGACACAGATGAGCCGAGAAACCACAGTGGAGAGAGTCTGGGGGTTGGAGAGGAAGGAGGATAAAAAGAGTTAACAAAAAAAAAAGGAGGACACCAATTATTAACTGTGATTGTTTTGATATGTCAGGGTTTTAGTAGACAAAATATTTTAGAAAATTCATTTAAGTAATGGGGAGAACACAAAAAGGGGATATGAATTCACAAGCCTGATTATTCATGACAACTTGGGAGTAGCTGAAAATGTTTACCTTGGTATTCTGAACAAAAGGAGTGTAACTGACATAGATCGTTGAGTAAGAAGGACTATAGTAATACCAGATGTACCTTGACATCTTTGCCTTATAATGTTAACAGCAAGTGATGAGGAACAAAACCTGGGCCGTTTGGCAAATAGTGATTGTTTTGACATTAAAACACAGTGGTATATCTAAAGGGTATAAAAATTGCTTATATGAAAATAAAAACATAGAATTTGTTGGCAGATAAGGACCATATGGCCCACCTAGTCTGCTCATTTCCTTACTCACTGCTGCAGCCCCACATCCGATTTGATCTGCTGCTCTCCAGCCTTGCACATCTCCAGGGTACCCTTATGTCAGTCCCATGCACTCTTGAACCCCATATCGTTTTTGCACTCACCACTTCTGCTGGAAGTCTGTTCCATAGCTCCAGCACGATCTCAGTGAAAAAGTACTTCCTAACATTACCTCTGAGCCTTCCACCCTTCGGCCTCATATCATGCCCCCTTGTTCTTGTGCAGAGATTTCTCCCAAATATGCTTTCCTCCTGTACCCTGTTTATTACCCTAAGGTACTTGAAAGTCTCTCTCATATCTCCCCTCTCCCTTCTTTCCACCAGTGAAGAGATATTAAGGTCCTTAAGTCTTTCGAACTAGAGGCCTGGATTAACATCTACACACCTCACGTACTCTCTAGCAGTGAAACATACTTAACCTTTAAGATCAATGTTATTGAAGTGATGATGATTGGATACAAGGTTTAAAGAAAAGATATAATGAAGAAAATGGGAGGGGAGGAGGAGTTACTTTTCTTCATGAAAGATGATCTCAAGGCAAAGTCAGCATGAATTATTAATGTGCCCTTTCTTTAAATCATAAAATATGTCCATTATCTTAACAGAGCCGCAGTGAATCTGAAATCAACATGCACTTTTTATTTTCCCTGTGCATTCCTATCTTTTAATCACCCACAAAGTATTATTCAACTGCGTCATGCCTTTTCTGTGAGAAAACGGATGTGTAACACAAAATTACAGGGTGATTAGGAAGGAGAATATAAGGTACATTTGTTTGAGTGATAAGAGAAGATAAGTAAGACAGACTGGATATGTAATGAAAAATGGAACTTTTTTTATAAAAAAAGAAAATATGTTTTATTTTAAAGAGAGGCTAAAACTAAAGGTGGAGGCACTATTGGTCTGGTAAACATAACACATCTTTTATTAACGAAAGAATGGTGCATTTACCATCACTGTGATAATTAGAGGTATGTGAAGTGGGCAAAAGTACGTAATGTACGCAATGGGCAAAAAGAGGGGGCATGTACATGAATACAGACACAATGCTATATTCAGTGCATTAGAGCCTCACAAAGTGTTTTTGCATGACGTAGCGTGACACTTTGTGCAGTGCAAATTATCGCCCAGGAAAAGGTAGTCTTAACTCTGGGCAAAACAGCTTTGCATGACTTTGTGGCTTTGTGCAGCTTTGCACAGTTTTGTGTGACATAGAACCATGATTTATGGAATGCGGTGATTCACAAGTGTGAATTGTGGAGTTTGCAAGGGTCTGCCAGCAATGGCTTATTGACCCTAACCAGCAAATATTACACATAGAAAGACACCAGGCATGAAAGAAACATGCTGCACATGGATGGCACCTCCTATGTTGCCATCATCTGCCACTGGTCCCAGCCATGCCAGGCATTAAGTGGTGACCTGGCACCCAGTGGACATCAGGGCAGTGTATCCATACAGCACACACCTGCAGACCACCCTTCAGTGGACACCAACAGAATCCATTACAAACATGCAGCACTGGAACATGGAGAGTGTTGAGGGGAGGGTGTACAGGTGGCCAGTCTGCACCACATACTGGGTGCTGTCACAAGGCTGGGACAATTCACGCAGTGCAAATGGTGCAGTGTAGGGAATACCCCAACACCAGTGTGCCTGTCTGATCGTGTGTGGCCCCCCGAGCCACATACCACACATCTGTACAGAAACCACAGCACACACAGCCAGCCATGTGTATTTCACTGTGAATATCCCATGCCAGTGGTGTATCACCTGTGAGTCACACAACAGCATAACAGTAATGTCCTCTGTCAGTATACACCTGCAAGATGGGCCTGTCACTGTGTAAAGTGCTGCAGTCATTGATGCCCTACACACCATAGGCATTGCTGTGCCCCTCATACTACTGGCCCCCTTGTTACTGTAGAGTCTGCTGTGCACTGTAGCAGGACCTAAAGTTTGACAGTTGGATGCAGCACCACCACCTGTGCCTGTGCTGTGTAGTCCCCTGGGGCACAATATTCTATGCGGTTCTGTACAAATGTTACAAATGTAGCCAGCTGCTACCACCATGCACTTCCAGATTGACCTACAGGTGAAGCTGTGGGCAGATCCAGCAAGCCCCTGTACTTCCAGACTGACCTACAGTTGGAGCTGTGGGACCCTGCATAAGCGCTGGGCAAACTACATGCAAATCAGGACATACTAAGATGCTAATCTGGATGTTTGCCCACAGACTGCCTAAATAGGCTCATTTGCATGTCACTTTTGAATATAGCAAATTTTTGCACCAGGCAAACATAATAGCACTGGGCAAACTGCTTAGCTCCATGCAGAACCTGCACAAATGTGTCTGCGCCGCACAAACGTTTCAGAAACATGGTACATTTCTGCAGAATTTCACATGCACTGGTGCTTGCATCTTTAATGAATCCACTCCTTTGCTAGCACACACATTGGCCACATGGTTCATCTCTACCTTCCTTCACATCGCTGTGCATTGGGGTGAATCCTGTCAGGCCCTATTGCTTTGTCCACCTTGAGTTTTAGGAGTGATTTCAGGAATCTTTCTTCTGTAAATGGACTGGTGTCCACCCTTCCTTACCCAGATTGCTTGTATTGTCTGGTTTAGGTAATTTTCTCCTCATCTTGTTTTGTGAATACTGAGCAAAAGTATTCATTCAGTAACTCTGCCTTTTCACTGTCTCCCTCTGCCCACCTGCCATTTCCCTTATTAATCTTTACTATTCCTCCCTTAACCTTTCTATGCTCCCTAATGTACCTATAAAAGGTTTTATTCCCCTTCTTAACTGAATTGGCTATTTTTTCCTTGGTTTGGGCTTTTGCTATTCTGACTACCTTCCCACTTTTTTTCTGCTTTAATTGATACAGTTCCTGTTGTGCTCCTTCTGTGATTCCTTATACTTTTGAATGCAGCCTTTTCTCCTTAACCTTCCTGCCACCTCTTTTGAGAACCATAGTGGTTTTTACTCCGCTTTGTTTTCTTTATCTGTTTCACACAAAGGCTTGTTGCCTCTATGATGGCAGTTTTGATTTTTCTCCATTGTTTTTCCACCCCTCCTTTTTGGCCATTTGCTAGTGTATTCCTCAGGTATTCACCCATTTTGCCAAAGTTAGCCCTTCTAAAGTCCAGTATGCTTGTTTTTGCATGGCTTGTCTCCATGGTTGTGCTTATTGTGAAGCAAACTGTGCAGTGGTCACTTGTTCCCAGATGTCTACTGATTTCTAAATTTGTGATCCTATCTCCATTTCAGAGTACCAGGTCTAGTATTGATCCCTTCCGAGTGGGTTCCGACACTAGCTGTCTGAGGCCTGCCCTCTGCAGGACATTGAGAATGACCCTGCACTTGGATGTGGCTGCAGTACATTAGCATGCATTTCAGTTCTTCTAAACAAAGAGACAGGCAAAACAAATAGCAACATCATGAATTTTAGAGAAGGTAAACAATCATGAAATGTAGGTTTTTAACTAGAAAAAATATGATGAAAAGCAGGTTGACAGTGTCCCTTTAAGGAACATCTTTAAAGTTATTTGTTTGATTCAGCAGTTTGCAGGTGCTTCTAAACAATTTTTAGGTTGTATATTTTGATTGTATTTTGTGCATGTGATTATTTTATATATGCATAGGTATATACTGTGCTGTGTGGAGGGGTTAGCCTGCAGTCCCCTTTTGCACTGCCCTGTTTTCTGCCTCTGGAGGTGTGTTTTCGGCAGGTGGTCGGGTCATCAGCATCGGAGCAGCTTTTGAACTTAGAACCATATTCCACAGTCTGTCATTTCAATATCTGCTTATGACCATTTGAGTGACTTGGAGTTAGCCAGGGATTTGTTTTCGTGCTGTGTGGAGCGGTTAGCCTGCAGTCCCCCCTTTGTATTCTCCTGTCCCCTGCCTCTGGAGATGTGTTTTTTTAGCAGGTGGGTGAGTCATCAACATTGGAGTAGCTTTTGAACTTGGAGCCCCCACCCAATCAAGAAGTCTGCCCCTGTATATCAGGCCCTTCATGTCTAGAGGCCCGTCTGTGCAGCAGCCCATCCGTACAAAGGACCTACGAGGTAAGGACAGTTCTCTGCCTTGAGTCTGCCGGAGTCATCTGGTAGTCAACCAGTCTGCCAGGCACTCTGCTGCACTCCACTCTAGTCTATCTACTTTTCAGTGTGTATGGAAGGACATTGAATAACCTAATTCTGTCTGCATGTTTTGTGATCAGGATTATTTATTTATTTAATTTATTGAGTAATCGGAATTACAACCTTTGAGCTAAAAGCTCTTTTACAAAGGATCCTCATCATAAAGGGAGGGGAGAATACATGAGTTTGGGAGTCAGTAGCAGCTAAACAGGCATTGTCAAGAATAACTAAAAGGAAGGTAATGTGATCAGTAGCAATCAATAACACTGGCAATAGCAATACATCATAGGATAACATAAGCAATAGGATAACATACTGTTGGCAATTGCAACACATCATAGGATAACAAAGGCAACAGTAACACATAACCAAAGCATGGGTGCAGAGTACATGCAGATACAGTTCACACAGCAGACCAGACAATTAAAAGTGCATAAGTCAAAGTTATGTACTACTTGGAGAAAATCAGAAGTTGAAGCTATGTGGGATCTTGCAGGGAGGAAACAGGAGATGTAGCTGTACACCATTATTGAATCCTAATTGGTTACTAAGGCTACAGCCAGGGGAGTAAGCACAGCCATGGCAGGCAATCAGGGTAGGGGGAAACTAATCAAGATTAGGTAGCAGAAGAGGAATCAGAAGAGGGGATGGAGGTAGGCTCAAGGGTAGGTGGGGAGGGTATGGTGAGAGTAGATGGTAGGTAGGTGAGGGCTCGTCAGGGAGTAGGTTTATTGAGCGGGGGTGTGAGGTAGGTAGGCAGGCATGGGCAGGTGGAGAGCAGAGGACGCAGGGCCAATTTGTAGAGTACAAGATGAACCTGGGCAGACCCTGGGTAGAAAGGGGCTGGTAACCGCTGGGCTAAGAGTGGCAGTAGCAGCGTACAGGTGGGGAGATAGACTTCATTAGCTCAGACTTGGAAGGACAGTGGCGTATAGGGCTTGTGGGTTAAGAGTGGCAATAGCAGCGTACGGAGGGAAGACAGACTTCTTTAGCTCAGACTTGAAATTATCGAGGTGTGTAAGGCTTGTGGTGGCAGATGATAGATCATTTATCCAAGCGGGAGCACTAACGGCAAAGGCTCGCCTCCCCAAGGCAGTCCTTCTGAATGGCACAGGTAATGCTTGCTTAGTGATACTTCTTGTGGCATGTTTGGCTTGACCAGGATGGAATAAGGCTTAACTTGTAGGGAGGGAGGTATAAGTCCAAGTAGGGCCTTCTTTTCCAGAAGGCAGGCATGGAGCTTAATGTGATCTGTAAGTGGGAGCCATTCAGTCCTTATTTAAAGGTTGCATGTATGTGTTAAGCGATCGGCACCTAACACATACCTACAGGCTTTATTTAGTGAGGTGTGCACTTTAAGCAGGCTTGTATCAGTGGCAGCCCCATAGACAACATTCCAGTAGTCTAGGACAGGTAGGATTGTACCTCTGACTGCCTGTGGCCTGACCTTGGGGACTATATCAATACTAGCTTACAGTCTGTATACCCTCACTTATGTTCATGTCATTATCTAGCTGTACAACTATTCTTATTCCTGCCATCTTTCTATAGCATTGTTTTAATCTTTGTGTTCCACTTGCTCATCATTCTGGCTTTGTTCTATTGTTTAGCCTTCTTATATGCTGTCTGCCTTAATTTAAGCGGTGCTTTTACCTTGATATCAGTACTGGCCATTTATTTATTACTGTCCTCATGTCATTACTGCTTTATTTTAATTTGATTACCTACTCACACATCATATTCCTCCACGATGCAATCTATTTATTCATTTCTGCCTGCATATTTACTGCCAACTCATCACTTTTATTTTGCCATTTAATTTGCTCAGCCTACTTATATTTTTGTATTGCCTTATTTAATTGTGTTTCTACCTATATATTATTACTGCATAGGTATTTATTGAAACCTTACTGTATCTGTACTGCCTTGTTTAATTTGTTTGCCTACTTCTTCATTGTTGCTTTAATTAATTGTCGTTCTACTTATTCATTACTGCATGCATATTTATTGTTACTGCCCATCATCTGGCATTGTTGACTTATTAACTGGATTGTTGCTTATTTATCACTGCTGCCTGCTTCATTTTGTGTAACCCATTTGTTTTATTTGCTTATTTGCTGTAATTTCTTCTGCATTTTTGCCCCTGTTTTCTCTGCCACTTACTATGTCTCTTCCTCCGCTGCTTATGCTCATCTCCCTACCAGCTTGACCCAGTCCCACCATGCCTGCCTTTCCCCCCCTCCACTGCCCTGACTGCTTTCTCTCCTCCTCTCCCTTCATCCTGCACAAACTGCCTTTATAGAGTTCCCTTATCTCTCTATCACTGTGCTGCTCCTTTCTAACTGCTTCTTCACCTGTTCTCCCTGTCTAGTCATCCTCTCCCTTATCTCCTCCCCCATCCTCTTCTATATCAAGTTCTGATCCCACAGCCATTTGTCTTCTACTATGTTGGTTATATCTCTTTTCTTTCTTCCCCTCCCTTTCCCTGGCCTCCTCCTCCCTCCCTCCTCCCTCCTGCTTACCTTCCTCTCCATTCCTCTTCCCTCCCTCCCTCTACTCCCTCCTGCTGTTTTCCACCTCTCTCCCACTCCTCCTGGCTCCCTGATTGCTCCCTCCTCCCCCCTACTCTTCCTCCTCCTCCTCTTGGCCGCACCTGGGAACCATTAGATCTTCCCTTCTCCCTTGCCCCTCTGCCTCCTATCATCCCATCTCTCTTTCCCAGCCACCATGAAAATGCCTTTCTGTCTTTGCCAAGCTCATCCTCCTGTTGCTGCTCCTTGTGACAGGTGATGTTGAGCTTAATCCCAGCCCTTCTCACTCCACTACCACTTGTCTCCCCAAAAGATTGAGTGTGGTGTACATAAATATCTGAAGCCTCCTCCCCAAGTTGACCAGCTTCAACCTCTAATGGTAATCATACAACCTGATATGTTAATAATCTCAGGATGTTGGCTTTCCCCCAAGATCCTGGATTCTGCTATTGCCATTCCTGGGTACACACTCACCCGGCAGGCTCAAACTAAGAATGGAGGAGATGTTGCAATCTACCTCTCTTCTACCATCCAGTTCACTCCAGTACTCTTTGTTACCTACCTCTCTGCTTGTGAACTTTGCATTCTCAAACTCTCTCTCTTCCCTTTTCTGCTCCCATCTTCATGGCTGGTGTCTATTGCTGCTCTGGCCTGTCTCCCTCATCAGTCACAGAGCTCCTTACTACTAACTCCACCCATGCCTCATCTGGAGAACTGCTCATCCTTTGTGACTTTAATATTATCATACAGTCATAGAAGGTGACAGCAGAATAGGACCTCCTGGCCCATCTAGTTTGCCCCTTGCCCCCCTAGTCCAACCTACCACATATTGAGACACCCCCCTTCCCCTTAGCCCCATGTGTCTGTCACAAGTGGTCTTGAATCCCTGTATGGTCCCTGAAGTCACTACCTCCCCCAGAAGCCCATTCCAGTTCTCCACCACCCTCTCTGTGAAAAACTGATTTATCACATTGCTCTTGAAGTGCCCCCCTGTAGTCTCAATCCATGCCCACTTGTTATGTTTCCTTCCTTCCTGCGGAATAACTTCCCTGGGCCTACCTTGTTCATCCCTTTGATATATTTAAAGGTCTCAAGCATGCCCCCCCCCGGTCTCCATTGTATATAGCTCCAGCTCTTTGCATCTCTGTTCATATGGTTTGCCCTTCATCCCCTGCACCATCTTGGTTGCCCTTCTCTGAACCCTTCCGATTGAGTCTATATCCTTGCACAGGTAAGGCCTCCAAAACTGGACACAGTACTAAAGGCATGGCCTCACCAGGGCTTGATACGAGGGCACCAGGATCTCCATATGCCTGCTGGTGATCCCCCTGCCAATACTTGCCGGCATCCCATATGCCATCCCCACCGCCCATGAGCATTGCTTCCCTATCTTGAGGTTGCTAGAGACTGTTACCCCTCCCAGATCCCTCTCATCCTCTGTCACCCTGACTCTCTCCCCCCTCCCAGCATGTACTTGGCCCTTTGGTTCCTGTGTCCCAGGTGCATAACAGCACACTTCTTGATGTTGAATTTTTGCTGCCGGGTCTCCACCCACTCCTTCAGTACTCTCAGGCCCCTTCTCATTTCCTCAAACCCCCAGGGGAGTCAACTATGTTACAAATTTCGTGTCATCTGCAAAGAGGGCCACTCTCCCTTTCAGTCCATCTGCAATGTCTTGTATATAGATATTAAACAGGAGGGGTCCCAGCACTGTTCCCTGGGGAACTCCACTCCTCACCTGCCTGATCCCTGAGTACACCCCGTTCACCACCACCCTCTGACTCCTTTCTGCAAACCAGTTTTCTACCCATCTTGTTATTTTGACCCCTACACCTATGCTAGCTAATCTGCTGATCAGTCTCCTATGGGGTACAGTGTCAAGGCCTTACTGAAATCCAGATAGGCCATGTCCAACACCACCCCCTGGTCCACTACTTCCATCACCCAGTCAAACAATTTGATCAAATTGGACTGGCATGACTTGTCCCTAGTGAACTCGCACTGTCTGTCATCCAGCAGCCTATTCACCTCCAGGTACTTCATTACCCTTTCACCGATGTGTGCCTCCATGACCTTCCATGCCACAGCGGTTAGGCTGATGGGGAAGTATTTTCACTCAGCTTTCTGCTTCCTCCCTTGTGGATCGGCACCACCGTCACCTTTTTCCAGTCCTCCAGTACTCTACTGGTGTCCAGAGACAGGTTGAACAGCCTCGCCAATGGGGCAGCCACCTCCTCTCCTAGTTCCAAAATCACCCTTGGATGCAGGCCACCCTGCCCCATAATCTTGTCCTGGCTAAATCCTACCTAACTCTCTATGTGGTGAAGGGATCTGATACCATCCCTGTGCCCCCCCCTTTCCAACTCTGGCCCTCTACCTCCCTCTCCACCGTAAATACAGAGCAGAAATACCTGTTCAGATCTACTGCCTTCTCCCAATTCTCCTTCAAGTGCTCCCCTCCTTCCCCCTCAGCCTTTTAATCCCCTGACCAGCCTTCCTTCTCTCCTCCATGTATCTAAAAAATGTATTTTTCCCTCTCCTGGCCTTTTTTCGCTATCCTCCATGTCTGCCTTTGCCCTTCTAATGACCTTTCCGCTGGTCACTTCACCTCCCTGTAAACCTCTCTGCCCCCTCCCCCGAGTGATCTTATATCTCCTGAACACCCTTCACCTACCCCCTACTGCCCTTGCTTCATTCTTATTGAATCAAAGCAGCTTCCTGCTTCTTTCCCCCTTCCTGACACTTTTGATGGATGCCTATGTGGCCTCTCGGTTCTGGTCCCTAATAGCTACCCATAGTTCGTCTGCATCACTTATATCCCCTAATCCTTCCATTGCCTCCTTCACCAGCCTTCTTAATTTGTTGAAGTCTGCCCACCTAAAGTCCAGCACCATTGTGCTGGTTCAGGTCTCCGTCTTCCCTGCCCTAACCTTGAACCCGACGGTCCTGCGGTCACTTTTCCTAGTTTTTCTCCTATCACCACCTTCCTCCACTTTCTCCCCATTCATCAGGACCACATCTAGCAGGTTGCTCCCTGGTAGGCTCCATGACCAGCTGTTTTAGGAATACCCACTTAGCCTATCCACTGTCTCCCTATTTCTTGCTGGAGCTGCTTCAGGGATGGTCCATTCCACATCTGGTAAGTTTAGGTCACCTACCAGTAATATATTCCCCATTCAGAGCCATCTTCTCAATATGTTGCAGCATCACCCTGTCCTGATCTTCTCCCTGCGAGGGTGGTCTATATATAACTCCCAGTCTCAAGTATTCCCCTACCCACCTGCATAGCTTCACCCATAGAAGTTTCATAGCAATGTCGCCCTCCTGTCCATCTGTCGCCTGTATGTCCTCTTTGACGTAAATGGCTACCCCCTTCCTGTCCTTCCCATCCTTCCTAAACAGCCTGAAACTTGGTATAGCTGTCTCCCACATGTGGAGGTCCATCCACCAAGTCTCAGTTATCGCTATGATGTCTAACTTGTCATGCAGAATGATGGTCATCAGTTCCTCCATCTTACAGCCAGGTTCCTAGCATTCACCAACAACCCCTTCCACCAAATTTTCCCCTTCCTTGTTCCCCCGATTGCCAGCACCTTATTCATCAATCTTTTCCCGTGGGGACCGAGGGTACCCCAACTCATTTGTGGTACAGATGGATATATATGTGCAGCCCCCCCACCGCTCAGTTTAAATTTAAATTAAATTATTTTTCCAAAAACTCCCCCATCTGACACTTCACTATGTAGCCCCTTCTCTGTTGAGGTATAAACAGTCCACTGAAAAGAGGCTTTCATCCTCCCATGCTGCCTCCCAGTCCACTACCATCCCATACCTCATCTGTGCACACCATTCTGCTGGCCAGCAGTTAAGCTTAAGTATCCTTTGCTTCTTCTCAGTACTAGCTGTCGGTACTTTCAATACCTGTGAGAAGGTTAGAAATTTGTAGTTCAACCTTCCTCAGAATCTAGCTAGGGTCCTAAATCTTGCTTTCATCTCCATGAGACTATTACCTGCCAGGCTATTAGTCCCCAAGCGGAACACTAGATGTGAATTCCTGTTCTGGTCCCCACCCCGAGTGGGAATATGGTACACAATCTCCCATATAGCCATCCCAGGCAAACATTCAAACAGGGTTGGTTAATTGTTAATTATTAATTTAGTGCTTAATTTAAATGCCCCAATTTTCTGTTAATGTTAATTTAATTAATTAATAGATCCTCTTAATTGCAAGTTAATTGTTAATTGCACCCCTGTTAATTGTTTTTTTATGTATTAATGCATTAATTTAAATGCATTAATAATGCATTAATTTCATCTGCTACATTCATCAAAAACTCATCCAAAACAGTTTGCTAATAACATTCTATTTATTCTGCTGCATTCTTTTGAGCTATGTATATGCTATGTAAGTGCACTGTGTTGTTTTAGGATCCCCCATGGCTAGTGTTCCCCTTACACCTCTCAAGGCGTGATATCTCCTGCCTGATATAATGCTCTAGTGAAAATGTGCTCATTATGCTCTAATTTGTTCCCTCCTTGCGTTTTGTAGTGTAGTGCTAATGTTATCCTTTGTTACGGTAATTACCATCTGTCAATCACCGTGTCTTGATAACTCCACAGTAACATTTTTAACTCCTGTTTTTACTTGAAATGTGAATATGCTCAAACTTACTTGCTGACAAACCACACTCCTGCTAAAGTCGGTACTCTGCTGATCGGAACCCGATTTACATGGGACAGACATCAAGCAATTCTTGTGGGGGGTAGGAAGAAATAGGCTGTTGGTTAACTAGGATCTGTGGCCTATCCTGTAGGTAAGGAAATGGGCAGACTAGATGGGCCTAGCGGTCCTTATCTGCAGTCAAAGTCTATGTTACTCCTTTCTAAATAGTGGGCAGATAAGCGCATAGCCAAGTACGTGGCAGTTGTATTTGGTGGAGAGGGGTCCTTTAAAACAAAAAAAAAAAAAACAATGTTTAACGATTGTGATCCTGTGGAGAATAGTGTTGGAGCAGGGTGGTCTATAGCAAAGGGTTTTTGAGCTCTTCTGGACTGGGCTGCGATAAAGAGCAAGGTAACCAGAAGCAGAAGGGAGCTATAACAAAACAAAACAAAGGAGGCATACAGATACAGGCACAGAGATGTACTCTCCGTGATAGCAAACTGGTGAATTTAAAATGCTTTCACCTTGCCTTATACTCTGCTAATCAGATCATGTTTCAGCTCACACATTGTGGTAAGCAGGAGTTACTGTACTGTCCGTGATAGCGTAAATGCAAATCATGTTCACACATTGTGGTAAGCCAGATTTAAAATGCTGTGACCTTCTTGACTTTCTTCCTTTACTCTTTGTGACAGCAAAAAAATAGTGATGAGATTCAGTTAGCACTGTAATGAATTACCTGTTTGAGGCATGGAGTGGGAGTGCTGAAGGCAAATCATGTTGTATTCTCCACGATAGGTAGTGGTGGGCGAAGTGGGCAGAATTCGCTTTGTGGAGAAATCCGTGAAATTCCACCAATTTTGAATAGCTAAATGCTAAATTTTGCCTGCTGGAGTGACAAAATTTCACCTGGCGGAACGCGAAATTATGCCTTCTTGTGACAAAATTTCACCTTCCGCAGTGACATTTTACGACTCGAATCCGTGGGCAAAATTTCAAGGATAATAAGGTAAAGTTATAAAACAAAATCCCTGGTGGCTAGTGGTCCCTCCTCCCACCTGTCCCACATGTAATAATTATCCTTGGTGGCCAGCGGTCCCTCCCCTCCACCTGGTAATCTTCCCGCCGTGGAAATGTACAGTAAACCCCCCTACCCGCATCCCTCCATATCTCCTTCTTAGATTCCTATTAAAAAAAATTCTGTGGTAGTCTAGTGGTTTTGGTAATTAAACCCCCTCCCAATCCCCAGTTCAAATAAATCCCTGGTGATGCAGTGCCCCCACCCCCAGCAGCCAGATGTCCCTGCTACTGCTTGATCCCGCCCCATGTTAAATCCGTCTGGCAGCAAGACTGGCACAGGCCCTCCTCTCTACTCCACGACTGACCCCGCAACAGAGTTGTCACTGAAGCTTCATTCATTGACAGCCCAGTCGGTGGGCCGCCATGGATGGAAGAGGAGGGCTGTGCAGGTCTGCCTCTGCAGGCCAGATTTAGGATGGGGTGGGAGCGGGTTGTGGCAGAGACATCTGGCTGCTAGGGGGCTGGTGGGGGGCACTGGATCACCAGGATTTATTCTGAACTGGGATCGGGATGGAGGGGGTTTAATTACCAAAACCACTAGACCACCACAGATTTTTTTTTTAACAGGAATCAAGAAGGAGATACGGAGGGATGAGGGTGGAGGGGTTACTGTACATTTCTGCAGCGGGCGGATTACCGGGTGGAGGAGAGGGACCACTAGCTACCATGGATAATTATTACATGTGGGACAGGCGGGGGGGGGGAAGGACCGCTAGTCACCAGGGATCTAGTTTTATAACTTTAGTTGTTTTTATTTATACAAAATTTTGCCCATGGACAGAAGGCAAAATTTTGTTGCAGAAGTCGAATTTCAGTCTTTTGCTGGAAAATGTTGTGAAGTGCTTCGCGATGCGGATTTGACCACTTTGCCAGCACTCCAGGGGTGAAATTTAAATTTGTTGCATCACTAATGATAGGAACCCGGTGGATTTAAAATGCTTTGTTCTTGCCCTGTACCCTGATAATCAGACCTTGTTTCAGCTCACACATTGCGGTAAGCAGGATTTAAAACACTGTGACCTTCTCGTCTTTCTCCCTTTACTCTTTATGACTGAAAAAAATAGTGATGAGATTAAGTTAGCACTGTAATGAATTAACTTTTGGGGGGTGGGGTGCTGAAGGCAAAACATGCTATACTGTCCGTGATAGCTCGAAGGCAAATCACGCTGTACTCTCGTTCCTATAATGACACACTCAACTTGCATATTGATGTGAAAGATTCTAATGTGTTAGTTTCTTTCAAATACCACCCTGAATGACATATAAACCCTGGCCAGAAGCTACCTGAATCTAACTGATTCTCCCTGTTGTTTGAATAGTGTGTTGTGTGAGACGTGTACTGCTCATTTTGTGTTTGCTTCGGTGTTAAGTTGTCAAGCTGATGCTGGTTTTGTGAGATGGAGGATCTGAAGGATCTAAAGAATGAGACCCCCAAAAAATGACAGCAAGAAGTCCTTACCAGTGATAATAAAGCAGTTCTACAGCATAGATAACGCCTCTGTGGACAGTCTATGTGAGACTGACACCTTTAAAGCTGAATATAAACTGTGTAAAAATGGAAAAAAAAATATCTGGCTCAAAAGGAGTTGCACCAAACTTTATTACTCATCCTAAGGTAAGTTATGTGTGGTTCATAGCTCAGTGCTTGTGCTGCATACAGTAGAGCTGACTGATGTAAGTTGTGCTTGGATGCATAGGTCAGACCAGTATGTGGGACAATGCCTGCAAGGTATAAGTTGTATGAAGTGATTAGTGCTTAGATACTTCAGCATAGACATGAGCAAGTCAGTGATCATAGTACATATCAGCTGGATAGTATATGTACAGTGCTTAGGTGCTTTGACTGATGAGTAACTTAAGACTTGATGTTTTGGCCTTTCTCTGTATCCCGCCTTTGGAAGAATAACCTCATAGTCTTCAGGTGAAGCTACCTCTGGCTGCAAGCTGAAACACTGGACTTAAGATTTGAAAGAAAGCGAGTAGTGCTCACAACAGAGGGAGGTGAACCTTACAATTTACAATTGTCTTTGGTTTGAAGCAGATTCCTTAGGAAAGTTAATATTCTTCAGGAGGAGGATACTTCTAACTGAAGGGTGAAATAAGGAACTTAGAATTATCAGAAAAGGCAGTCTTTCAATCAACAGAGGAGGTGGAGTTTGCTTTACTTTGTTACAAGGTGTTAAGGTTTTCAGTGCAGGAAGAGTTTAAACCCATAGGCTGAATACTGTTTTCTGTGTCTGCCCTTCTGCACAGCTGACGTGTTGTGGGGCTGACTGTTTTCAGAGCACAAGTCACCAGGATCTTTTGGGGCTGGGGAGGTTTACCTGTGTCTGACTTGGATGTTTGGATTTTTCTCTGTTTGATTAGCAGGGTATTTTCTCTGTCAAATTGGTTTGAAGCAGTAGTACAAATTGTCATGTATGGCATCTTGCTGACAGGACGGCATTCATTGCATCGGTAGGTCAGAGCGTTTAGCTGATTGTTTCGTGAGGGCACAGTTTAGGTCCAACCCCTTCCCACCCTCACCCCACCCACCCCTGGAAATAGTTCATTTACACCTGGGGTTCTGACATCATTTCCTCAAGAGGGCAAGGTACGTATCACTGTCATATCCTGTCTAGCACACTGCACTGACAATATAAGCATACACATTATATAAATACCTATATTTCTATATAACGCACCAATCACACACACACACACACACAAAAAAAAAACTAAACAAAGTAGACAGTTATGTGGTGAGTAGTACAATGTAATGGCTGTGGGGCAGCAGTCTTCCGGGAGTCTTTCTGGAGGCTGAGATGCTGCCCTGTTTGCAGACAACTATCTGCCCTGAGGGAGGAAGTTGCCTGTCTTCAGGCCGCACTGGACAGTGGCAAGGAACCTCTCCCATCCAGGGAGCACCAGAGCCACCACCACTACCTTAGAGTTTGCAAAGAAAGCACAGCAGTTAGACCACAGTGGGCTCAGGGAGGGTAAGGGTGGTGGAACAGAGGCACACCCAGTCAGTTGTTCCACTCCACAATCCATACACCATTCTGGGGGAACATAGTTCCCCTATGGATGCACCCGAGAGGAGACTAAGGAGGTGCAGACAACTGTCTCAAGGAGGCCCTCAGGAAGGAGGCAGAGGGCACCACAGGAAAGAAAGCAGCTCCTGGTGGGGACTCAATTATTAGGGGATAGAACTGGGGAGCAGGGAAAACTGAAGTAAGGTGCCTGCCTGGTGCCATGGCTTGGAGGGACAGGAAGGGCATCCTTAGGATCTCGAGAACAGTTGCACGGGAGTCTGAGCTGGACGTCATTGTCCACCTAGGGACAAATGACTTAGCTCATCATGAGATTAGAGCAGTGCAGAAGGACTTTGTAGAGTTGGGGAGGGGCTTAAGACAAGTAGCACACACAGTATCCTTCTCGGAGGTACTGCCTCTCAGTGGCATGGGTGAGGCGAGGGTACTTTGCACCATGCAGTTTAACAAATGGTTGAAAAAATGGTGTGGAGCACAGGGGCTTGGCTTCATTGGGGACTGGGGTTCCACCTGGAGGGACACCAGCCTATACTGGCAGAATGGTCTGCATCTGTCCAGGAAGGGAACAAGTCTTTTGAGTAATCGGTTTAAATGCTTCATTGGCAAGCCTTTAAACTAGTCAAGGAGGGAGGCACTGATAAGCAGCAGGAAAATTCCAGCCTTCCCCTACAAAACAGGGTACTAGATGAGAAAAAGACCAAGGTAGAAAGGTCAGTGGGGGATGCCGCTACAGAAGGTAAAGCCATCAAAAAATGGAAAGGAATAAGTACCAATGCCCATAGTCTGGGTAACAAGCTTCCTGAATTAGTGGCCTTGATGGAGGAGGAAGATCTGGATATCGTGGCAGTCACAGAAACATGGTACACGCAGAACGATGACTGGGACATAAACATACCAGGATACACTATCTACAGGAGGGACAGGGAGGGTAAAAGGGGAGGAGGAGTAGCTCTCTACATAAGAGAAGAAATCAAAGCAACAGAAGAAAAGGGTAAACAGGGAGGAGAAGAAGCACTGTGGGTCAATTTGAAGGCAGGCAATGGCACCACAATCCGCACAGGGTTAGATACAGACCCTCTCAGGGAGGAAATGGACAAGGAAATGATAGAAAGTATACTTAGAATGGCAGATAAAGGAGATATTGCTGATGGGTGATCCGAATATGCCAGATGTTAACTGGAGTGCAGTTGCAGCAGCCACTTCTAAGAGTGGGTTATTCTAGATGCCTCACAGGGTCATGCCTTTGACAACTAGTATTGAGCCCACTCGAGAGGAGCAATCTTAGATCTGGTTCTCTCAAATGGAGATGAAGAGAGGATCACAGATGTTGAAGTGGGTAGCCATCTGGGAGCTAGCGACCATCGAACAGTATGGTTCACAATAAACACAGCAATAGAGTCAAGCCATACAAAGACAAATGTACTGGATTTTAGGAGGGCTGACTTTGCCAAAATGGGTGAGTGCCTAAGGAATGCACTAGCAAATGGGCAGGAAAGAGGGGTGGAAGAACAATGGGGAATAATAAAAACTGCCATCACAGAGGTAACAAGCCTTTGTGTAAAGCAAATAAACAAAATGAAACAAGGTAAGAAACCACTATGGTTCTCAAAGGAAGTGGCAGTGAAGGTTCAAGAGAAAAAGAAAGCATTCAGGAAGTACAAGGAATCACAGAAGGAACAGGACAGAGAACTGTATCAATTAAAGCAAAAGAAAGCTGGAAAGGCAGTCAGAACAACAAAGGCCCAAACCGAGGAAAAGATAGCCAACTCAGTTAAGAAGGGGGATAAAACCTTTTATAGGTACATCAGGGAGCGAAGGAAGACCAAGGGAGGATAGTGAGGCTTAATAAAGGAGGGAGGGTGGGCAGAGGGTGACTGTAAAAGGCAGAGATACTAAATAAATATTTTTGCTCAGTATTTACAAAGGAAGAGGGGGAGGTACCTAAAACAAACAGTAGAAACACTCTGGATACAGAAGTTGATACCAGCCCATTTACAGACAAAAGGGTTCTGAAAGAGCTCTTAAAACTGAAGGTGGACAAAGCAATGGGGCCTGATGGGATTCATCCCAGAATTCTAAAAGAACTAAGGGTAGAACTAGTGACACCACTGACAACCCTCTTTAACAAATCATAGGAGGATTGGGTGGTACCTGAGGACTGGAGGAGGGCAGATGTGATTCCCCTTCACAAAAGTGGGAGCAAGGCAGAAGCAGGAAACTACAGACCTGTTAGTTTAACCTCAGTGGTAGGGAAAATGATGGAATCTTCTGAAGGAAAGAATTGTTGAGTATCTAGAGGCCAGAGGGGCACAGGACCCAAGGCAGCATGGATTCACAGTGGAAGGTCATGCTTACAAATCTGATAGATTTCTTTGACTGGGTGACAAAGTAGTAGATCAGGGAGGGCTGTGGACATGGCCTACCTAGACTTTAGCAAGGCATTTGACACAGTCCCACACAAAGATTAATATACAAGTTAGCCAGCCTGGGAGTGGGTCCCAAGATGACAGCCCTGTAAAGAATTGGCTGGAGAATAGGACACAGAGAGTAATAGTAAATGGAGTCCACTTGAAAAAAGGGGGTTAGTAGGGCACCGAGGGTTCAGTATTAGATCGGTCCTCTTCAATGTCTTTATAAGTTTACATTGCAGAGGACTGGAAGGAAAAGTATGTCTCTTTGCAGATGACACAAAGATCTGCAACAGAGTTGATGCACAAGGTGGGTGGAAAGGATGAGAAGGGACTTGGCAAGGTTAGAGGAATGGTAAAATGTATGGCAGCTTAGATTCAATGCTAAGAAGTGCAGGTAATGCACCTGGGAAACAAAACCCAGGGGAAGAGTACACAATGGGGGTGAGATACTAACAACAACAAAAATGGAAAAAGACCTGGGGGTAGTCATATCAGATGACCTGAAGGTGGGCAAGCAATGTGAGAGGGCAGCAAGGAGGGCTGGGGGATACTGGGATGCATAGGGAGAGGCATCACCAGTAGAAAACAGGAAGTTATTATCCCTCTGTACAGACAGCTGGTGAGACCCCATCTGGAGTACTGCACGCAGTTCTGGAGACCCAATCTCCGCAAAGACATAG
Source organism: Neoceratodus forsteri (assembly GCA_016271365.2). Taxonomy (NCBI): domain Eukaryota; kingdom Metazoa; phylum Chordata; order Ceratodontiformes; family Ceratodontidae; genus Neoceratodus; species Neoceratodus forsteri. Next base: position 37,168,944 of record CM028129.1, read on the forward strand.
ACAGGATGGAAGCTGTCCAGAGGAGGGCAACTAAAATGGTGCAGGGTCTGCACTGGAAGACATATAAAGAGAGACTTAAGGAGCTTAATATGTATAGCCTAGAGGAAAGGAGGGAGAGGGGGGACATGATAGAAACTTCAGTACCTCAAGGGAATCAACAAAGTCCAAGAGGTAGCATCTTTCAAAAAGAGACTCAAGAACAAGGGACACAATTTGAAGATGGGGGTGGCTCAGAGTTAATTTAAGGAAGTATTTTTCACAGAGAGGGTTGTGGATGCATGAACGGCCTTCAAGAGGAGGTTGTGGAGTCAAAACAGTAGTGGAATCTGCCACGCATGGGACAGTCATAAGGCATTCTAGGGCAGGGGTAGGAAGAAGTAGGCTGCTGGTTAACTAGGATCTGCAGCTTATCCATCAGGTAGGGAAATGGGCAGACTGGGTGGGCCAAGCGGTCCTTATCTGCCATCAAATTCTATGTTTCTATGTTTCTATGGATGCTTAATCAAGTAGGGTGAGATCTCCCCAAAAATAAATAATAATGCAAGTACGTTTATCTCCTCCAACTCTGGAGAGTGTGGGCAGTAGCACGCAGGAGAGGAAAACTCCCCTTGGGGAGGAACATCTGAGGACCCATGGCTACTGACCTACCTGTCCTTCTGGGCATAATAAGGGAGAATAATCCCAATGAGCAACATATAGTCGGCTAGTCCAAAACCCCAGAGAAGAAGATCCCAAAGTAGGAAAGAACAAGGAATCCAGAAACGATGTTGAACACCCAGTGAAGATGATAGCAGATCCTAAGCAAAGTCTCAGACAGAAGCCAAAGTCCAGGATAAACATCGACAGAAGATCATCAGGAATCCAGTTGAAGGCACAGGCAAACTGGAACCGATGATCCGAGTTCCAGTAGGTGAGGTGATGGAGCATAAGTCATTGAAGGAGAGGCAAGTGAGCTGGATGCAAGATGGGCAGCTGAAGAAAGTAGAGCAAAGGAACCCCTGGTCCTGAGTGGGTGAAGCAGTAAATGGACAATAGGTAGGAAAGCTCTGAAATCTTCCAATTGTCTGGCGAAGCAAGTATGGTAATGTACAGCACCTCCATGCCCCGAGCTGGGTGAGGCAGGTGTAGTGTAGAAATATTCGAACCTCCAGGCCCCGAAGCTGGGTGAGGTAGGAGTAGAGCAGAAATATTTGAACCTCCAGGCCCCGATGATGGGCAAGGCAGGTATGGAGTAGAAGTAGTTGAACGTCCAGGCCCCAATATTGGGTGAGGCAGGTGTGGAGTAGTAATAGCAGAACTTCCAGTCCCCTATGTGGGGGTGAAGCAGGTGTAAGTAGGAGGAAAATCAGGTGAGCAGCTGAATTAACAATGATGTGCCAAGATCGACATAGGTGGTGAGAGCAAAAACTTGCAAGGTTGAATGCTGTCCAGAGTAGATGAATTCCAGAGATCAAAGCCGGGGAAGCAGATGGCATGAAGTGATGATGTATGTAAACAAGGATATGTGATGCCATGCTTCAGAGGCCTGAGGCACCATTTTCAGTATTATACTGCTCAGGAGGAGCAGTCAGGGTGCTCCGAAGGAAGGGGGGGGCAACTAGAGGGCATGGGTGGAAGCTGGAGGGGGGGAGTTTCAGGGGAGAAAGGAGGAGGTGCTACTTCACTGAGAGGGTGGTGGAGCCATGGAATGCACTGCCCAGGGGGCTGGTGGAGGCAGAAATGGTGGAGGGGTTCAAGAGGGGGTGGGACAGGTACAGGGGAAGGGTTCTGGAAGCAAAAACCAGTGCAGCGAGAATATCAGCGACTGGGAAGGCAGAAGCCAGAGAGGGAGAGGGGGGCAGTAAGATCAGCTCCCAGGGTGGGGGCTGACCAAACAAGCAGACACGCAAGACAGTTAGGCCTATTTTGCTGGCATTTTAGTATGTTAGTGTACTGCTCTCGGCTGTCAAAAGGACTGAAGCAATCACTTGAAAAGCATCTTATTCGGTATGAGAGAAGTGAGATCTTTTTGACCTCTCCTATATTAGACCCACAGTTTAAGTTAAACTGGGCCAGTGACGACACTGAAGCAGCAGAAAAACAAGCATTTGTCAATGCCGAATATTTGCTTGCTGGCATTGGCAGTGGTAGTGTAGAAGTTACAGAGCTGAATAATAGGAATGGCAGTGAAGTACTGAACTGAAGCCAACCCCACCACCACCCTGCAGAGAGTGACAGGCATTGAGGTGTGCCTTTGGGTTGTCAGGCATAACGGCCACGCCATTTCACCACACCCCTCCCTGCAGACGCTGACAAGTGTCACAGTGTTCCTTGGGGTCTTTGGCCCTTATACGCACCCCATTCCATTAGGAAATATGGTGAGATGGGTGCGATATAGGAGAATGGGGTGAACTTTGGGGCTGAAGAGTCCAAGGCATACCTCGATGCCTCTCACTGCCTGCAGGGTGTGGAATGGTATAAGCATTACAGGCAAGAATCCCAAGTCACACCCCTGATGCCTGTCATTCTCTACAGGGTTGGGCGTTATGGTTGGAAACCCTGATACATCAGGCATTCATTGGTATTTTCACTCCGGATTTTCAACATGTTTGTTTTGTGACCCCACCTCATGAACAGGGGGAATATCAGTTTGTTAGCCGAAAGCTGCTTATGCACAGTGACTACGGCATTTAGCACCACAGGTGCAAAACATTCCTAACAGGAAGTAAAAATGACAGCTGTACTGTTCATGGGGAGGTGTAAAAATGGCAATGTTGCAAATCTGCAGTAAAATATAAAAAATGGTGAAGGACGAGCTGGACATAGAAACTGTGCAACGACACCCGTAATATAATTAGGTTGGGATTTTACAGCAGATTGTCAACTCAAGCATTTTGGTGCCTCCGATCATGAACAGTGTCACTGTGATTTTCTTTATCTGTCCCAAACAATGATTTCCCACAGCGACCACGCATCTCTGCACTGAAAGTGTGAAAACACACTTGACTATGTTGTGAAAAATGACAGCTGTACTGTTCATAAGGAAGTGTGGAAACGCCACTGGTGAAAATCTGGATTGAAAATATTAAAAGTCATGAACTTACGAGGTGCATGGAAACTGCGCAATGCTCACTCGTAACACAATCATTTTATGGACTTTTGTCACCAAATTTTCAACATAGTCATTTTAAGACTTCTGCTCATGAACAGTGTAACTGTGATTTTCTTAATCTGACCCAAACATTGCTTTCGCACACCAACAGCACCATTATGCACTACATGTGCAAAAACATATTTTGGGCGACATATGAAAAATGGCAGCTGTACTGTTCATAAGGAAGTGTAATAAAATGGCAATGTTGAAAATCTGGAGTGAAAATATTAAATTCGCAAACTTACGAGCATGCAAAGGAACTGCGCAATGCACACTCGTAAAACAGTCATTTTTAGGAATTTTTTCACCAAATTTTCAACATAGCCATTTTAAGACCTCTGCTCATGAACAGTGTCTCTGTGATTTTCTTAATGTGTCCCATACATTGATTTTGCATATTGATCGCGCCATTGTGCTGGCATAGGGCGGAAACATCGCTTTGGGTGAGATGTGAAAATGACAGCTGTACTGCTCATAAGAAGGTGTGGTAAAATGGCAATGTTGAAAATCTGGAGTGAAAATATTGAAATTTCACAAACTTACGAGTGTGCATAGGAACTGCATAACGCACGCTCATAAAACAGTCATTTTTAGGAATTTTTCCACCAAATTTTCAAAATAGTCTTTTTGGGAGCCCCCCTTATGAACATTGGCAGTATCGTTTTGTTAATCATTCCGGAAAGGTGATTTTGTGCAGTGGCTGCGAAATCACCCTTTGGGCCCGAGCAACGCCATGACAGTGCAAGAATTCATGAGGAGGGGTCCCAAAAACCCCATGTTGAAAATTTGGTGCAAAAATTCCAAAAAATCCCTGGGATATGCAATAAAGTTGAAAACCCCCTATCTATCCCATTATACAGCTTACCGGCATTTCCTCAGTTCATGGTCGGCTTTGAAGAGTGCAGACGTGTTCCTGATCCACTGAAGATCGTCGCGCCGGAGTCCGGAGGTAGGTATGGGGTGAGGGGGGGGTGTGGGGAGGCAGGGTGCACAGTGGGTGGGCGCGGGTAGAGGCAGACACAGCGATGGACTGTTTTTGATTTTCAGGTGTTTTTTTTATTATGAGGATGACGCGGGATTTTGCCACGCTGGGGTGGGCTCCCAGCATGGCAGAAGGATGGCTGGGGGGGCGTGGAGCTGATGGGGATTGTGCACCCCGTCGCCATGGCATCTGCCCCAGCGTGGAACCCTGTACTCGGGAGATAGTGAAGCCGGGGATTGGCGTTCCCCTGCCGCTACAGCATTGGGGGTGGGGTTGGGGCGAGACAGTGGAGCCGATGGGGGATTGGGCACCCCCATTGGCCTTTACATCATTTTGCCACGCTGGGGTGAGCTGCCAGCGTGGCACCTGGATGCTTTGGGGGGGACCTGGAGCCGATGGGGGATTGGGCGCCCCCATCGGCCATACAGTGTGGGCGTGGGGGCAGCACGCGGTATGCGTGCGTGTGTGTGTGTGTGTGTGTGTGTGTGTGTGTGAGTGTGTGTAGGGGAGTGCGCATGAGCAAGCTATATCTGATCGCTGCTCACTGAAGCGTAGCTCCCCTTTTCAACTGTACGCCACTGCATTTTGGAGCTGTCAGAGACAGCTCCAGCATGCATTGGCGGACTTGGGCCGCACCTGCCAACACACTGACTGAATTGGAAGAGGGGGTGACACACCTCAGAAAACTCAGATGATGGCACTATGTTTCTTGCACATGTTTGCAAGGAAACATAAAAAGCACTTTTGTTAAGTTCATCCATCAGTACTGCAGTCATTCTTCTGATAGTTTGCCTGAGGAAACTGTGGCATCTCAGGGTGCTGCATCCACCAAGATTGCAGACCCTCCAGCAAAGAAATCTAAACTATTTTCTTTCTAGTGGAAGTTCAGCAAACAAAGCTAGAAAATCACCATCAGATAACTTTGCAAACATATACAGTACATGGAGCTCGACAGATACTTGGGTGAAGATCTTACTCCTGAAAACCATGGCACACTATCATTCTGGAAGGAGCAAACCAACACTTTTCCATTGCTGGCACATGTAGAAATGAAAGTCCTTTGCCTGACATCTTCTTCAGCTCCTGTTGAATGTGTTTTCATTGTTGGAGGCACCATCTTGTCCCCAGAACGGAACCGCCTGCTAGACGAGACATTTGAGCAACTCATATTTGTGAGATGCAACAAAGTCTATTGCTAACAAAGTCAATGCCTAAGTTGGTGCAACTGCCTAATCCAAAGAGCACGCCTAAGTGCTTAACATAGAAACATAGACTTTGACGGCAGATAAGGACCACTTGGCCCACCCAGTCTGCCCATTTCCCTACCTACTGGTTAAGCTGCAGATTCTAGTTAACCAACAGCCTACTTCCTGCAACACCCAACTATAATTGCCTTGTGTCTGTCCCATGCATGTTTGAATTCCCCCACTGTTTTAGACCCAACGACCTCCTCAGGAAGGCTGTTCCATGTATCCACCACTCTCTCCGTGAAAAAAAATTTCCTCACATTACCCCTGAGCCGTCCCCCCTCTATCTTTAAATTGTGCCCCCTTGTTCTTGCACATCTCTTTTTCTGAAAGATGCTACCCACCTGGACTTTGTTGATTCCCTTGAGGTACTTGAACGTTTCTATCATGTCCCCCCGTCCCTCCTTTCATCAAGAGTATACATATTAAACTCTCTCAGTCTCTCTTCATATGGTTTCTGCTGCAGACCCTGCACCATTTCAGTTGCCCTCCTCTGGACTGCTTCCATCCTGTCTATGACCTTGCGTAGATGAGGTCTCCAAAACTGCACGCAGTACGCCAGATGGGGTCTCACCAACTGTCTGTACAGAGGGATAACAACTTCCCTTTTTCTACTTGTGATGCCCCTTCCTATGCATCCCAGTATCCCCCCTGGCTCTCCTTACTGACTTTTCACATTGCTTACCGACCTTTAGGTCATCTTATATGACTACCCCCAGGTCCCTTTCCATTTTTGTTGTTGTTAGTACCTTCCCTGCTATTGTGTACTCTTCTCCTGGGTTTTTGTTTCCCAGGTGCATTACTTTGCACTTCTTTGTATTGAATCTAAGTTGCCACATGTCTGACCATTCCTCCAACCTTGCCAAGTCCTTCCAATCTTTCTACCCCCGTGTATCAACTCTGTTACAGATCTTTGTGTCATCTGCAAAGAGGCATACCTTTCCCTCCAGACCCTCTGCAATGTCACCTATAAAGATGTTAAAGAGGACTGGACCCAGTACTGAGCCCTGAGGTACTCCACTAGTAAGCCCCCTTTCTTCGGAATGTGTTCCATTCTTGTAACTGCTCATTGTTCACTAAACTATTTCTTTTGAAATAAGTTACGAACTGAAGTTACTAAAAATAAATGTTTTACATTTGCACAATAAAATTGTTCACAACAGTTATTACATTTTTTTTTCTTTAAACTTTTTAGGATCTTTTAATGTTTAAAGAACAACATATTTGTCTCAAACATAATATATGTAAATATATGTAAATGAGATTAATTGTTAATTTAATTATTAATTGAGGTATCATTTTTAATTTAATTAAATTCATTAACAGGCTAAAACTGATTTATTGTTAATTTTATTTAATTGAACAAGAGACAAAATTAATTTAATTTAATGCATTAACAGCTTGCCTTAATTGGTACAACCCTGCATTCAACCCATATCCCTCTTTTTCTGCCACCCCACTTGACCTCTTTTAAGGTTGAGTCACGAAGGTTGACCCACTCCTCATTCTGGTTTGCCTGTGACATTGCTTTCTTCCCCCCCTTGTCACCCTTGTGTTGTCTACCTACCCCATCGTAGCAGTTCCCCCCCAGCCCCTTACCATGATCCTTCTTCCCTTCCCCTGTCCCCTTGTCCTTACCACATGCCCCCTCAGCCTCCTTGTCCTTTCCGTCACCTACTCCTTGCACTCCTTCCCCTCCCTGCATCCCCCCTGATTCTACCTCAGCCACAGTATCCTCGGTGCCTTCTCTTTTGCTTACCCTGTTCACTTTCCCACTTCCCCCGACTCACCTGCCCAGCCTCTTTGCTTGCCTACACCCAGCATACAACTCCCTCTCCACCCTTGCAGTGCAGGTATCCTCCTCCTTTCCCTGATTGCTGTATTTCTCTCTCCACAGTGGCTTCCATGTGCTTTCTCCATACCTAGATGGACCCTTCCTTCTTCCCGGTCCTTCTCCAGTATTTTACCCTTCCCTGTTTCCCTTGGTCTCCCCATATTTTTCTTATTTAGCTCCAGAGTACTGCCTCTGTCACTCTCCTCTTGCACCCTCCTGTCAAGGTCCCCTCTAGCCATGGACCATCTACCATGGTCCCACTTCCTGTTCCCTACAACTTCTGCCTCCTGCTCCACCATCTCCTTGAAGATCCAATACCTATATGAGCCTGCTGTGTAGCTATCCCCCCTTTCATTTGCACTCTTTTCCACTGTACCCCTGCCTCCTATCCTGGTACCATCTCTCCCAACCCTCAGTGTGGCCTGTTCTCTCCACTCCTTAATCCTTCTGTCCTCATGTCTCCTGTCCTCCTCCTGAACACCTCCAGTGGTTTTCTTTTCCATATCCCTCCTTGCCCAATATACTGTACTTCCCCTTCTTAGCCTTGCCATCGCAGCCTCCAGCCCCCTCAGCCTCTGACAAACTGGGCACATCCCCCAATCTCCACAAGGTGCTCATGAATACAGCTGCTCCACAGTTATTACACACCATGATCCTCCCCTACCATTTCCCCTTCTGCTCTGTTTCCCTCCCCCTTATTTTTCCACTGCCCCTTCCCCTGTTGTCGTCCCCCCACTGACCCTACCACCACCTGCCACTGTACCTTCTCTTGACCATATCGCCCCATCCCCTCTGCCCATTGTATGCCATGTTCCCCGGTATGTAGCCTCTCAGCTCCCTAGCTAAACCTCAAGGTCTGCTTAGCCCCAACCATTCAGATTGGATCTAAAACCAGTGCCCTGGTAAAGTAATTCTATACGACAATCCAACTGTCTCCCTAAGGGCTTTAAACCTTGTGAATGCTAAAAACATCAATCAAGCTATTGCCTGTGACCTTCAACACTGTGAAGACTTAAAACATCAATTTTCAATAAACCTCTTGCAGCTTACAGTCTTTAACCTTGCTACAGTTACAACATCAATTTTCAGTAAATCACTTACAGCTTACAATCGTTAACCTTGCTGCAGTAATGCTTTACGCCCCATACCTGTATTACCTCATCTCAGACCTTGTATTAGCATCATCATCATTATTATAGGGTACTTTCAGACCACCAACATTGTTCACCCATACGCCAGGAGCACTGCTAGACCCTTTACCAGTGCTGCCCTTCTGTATCCCCCTCAATCCAGTCACATGCAATGCCTTTGATTTGCCCCTGGCCAGTACCTCCTACTGCTCCTCCCCCTCCTCCAGTAGTGCCTCTCCCCTGTTTACTCCTGATTGGCTAGTCAACCCTGGGACTGGTTAGCCAGAGCATTTAACTTAGGAGGTGGTGTGAGGTGGGTGGGCAGGAGAAGTTTTTAAATCAAGCAGCAATTCCAAACTAAAATGCGGGCAGCAGTTCCAACTTTAAATGCAAGCAGCAGTCCAAGCACACCCAAGCATTGCAGTTCCAATCCACAGGTGGCAGTCCAGGCTACCCCACCACAGAACAGAAGGACACAGTAGCTTATGTGGGTCAGCCCTTCTCAGATCTTCTTCCTCTAGGGAGTGCTTTCCCCCTCAGTGCTCACCTCCGCCTCTGGCATCCCCGATCTCCCATTCATTCTCATGCTGACCGTGGCTCCGCTCCTTGATTCTGCAGCTGTGGCCACTCACCTCCTCCTGTATGGCTGCCGAATGCTGCCCAATTCCTTCCTTATTCCACCGATAGTGGCCCCGCTTTTTTGCTTTTGTGACTTCAGACACTCACCTCCTCCTCTGCTCCCCATGGATCAGCTGGTGGTGATTGTGATTGGCTCTCACACTCATAATCAAAACTCTGTTAAAATATTAAATCTCCTCAACTTAATAAGTTAATATTGGACCCTACCAAATACAATCCTAGATCCCCAAATCATTCCTTACTGGATTGGGTACTTACCTCTCACCCTCACCACACCACTGTTGCTGGCACCCTTCCTGTCATCCTTTGTGACCACCACATGGTCTACTGAGTGAGCAAAATTAATCACCCGAAGGCCTCCTAAAGTCTTCCAGATCCAGTCCTTTCGGTCGCTGGATTTGTCTTCACTCTTTGCAAACTTGGTTGCCACTGACTGGTCCCCCTTCTTTTCTGTCAGTAACATCAGCTCTGCCTTCCATTACTTTCATACCAAATTCATGTCAATCTGGGATCTATTTATGCATTTATTTGATGGTTTGGAAAGTACCTCTGAAGAATGCTCTTTTACAAAGGTTCCACGTCTGGTAAATATAGTTCAACAGGGTAGGGAATCACATGGTTTCAGCCTGAGAAGGCAATGCCATAGGCCAAACATAGTTATTGAAAATGTCTACATATGTACAAAGGTACACATAATTTTAGCTGTTACATATTTACAGGCTTAAATAAAAACATCTGTAGCAGATATACAGAGCAGCTAGGGTGAAGAAGCTTCTCCAGGGACAGGTTAAATGGGGCAGGAGCAAGAGTTGACCTTAGGAAGATGGTGCTTTAGGGACTTCTTAATGAGGGGGAGGCAAGAAAGCTCATATATTGATATAGGTAGGTCATTCATTTAGTAGAGGGCTCTAAACACAAAGGACTTCTGGGCAAGGGAGGTTCACCAGAATGGGACTGCTAGGGTGGTTCTGGTGGAGTCTCTAGAGGGGTAATGAGACTGAGAAGTTTTAAGCAAGCCTTGGATGGAGGGGGGTACCCATCCAAAGAGGGCCTTTTTGTCTAGTAGGCAAGTTTGGTAGACTATTCTGGATGGCAGCTGTAGTCAGCTGGTTTGCTTATAGAGTGTATATGTATGAGTGATCCAGTCTGCATCCAGGATAAACCAACACTCTTTATTGAGGGCTTTTTCCACCCAGTCAAGTACCAAGTCAGAGGTGGACCCATAGATGGCCAGACCATAGTCAATGGTAGAGAGCACAGAACTGGCAACAGCCAATTGTTTTGTTGTGAGTGTCAGGAAGTGTCCATTTTGATATAATATTCCAAGTGTGATGTTGATTTGTTTGACCAGATTATCCATGTGGAAGGAATAAGTTAGTGACTAATCTAAAGTGACACCAAGATATGTAAAGATAGCGACGCGTTCCAGTGACTCTGCTTTTTTATTGCTAATGGTGAACAGGGGGCCTGTTTCCTAAGCTGTTGGCCAGCAAATTGCAAGATATTTCTTTCATAGTTAAGTAGGAGCTTATTTTGAGTGAACCAGTCTTTGAGTAGTCCAAAGCTCAGTTGGAGTTCCTGTTGGAGGAGGGTGTATTAGAGCCACTTTTAATGAAGACTGCATCATCGGCATACAGCAGTTTCCTAGAGTGGGAAGGTCATTGATGAAAAGTCCAAATAAAAGGGGTCCCACGATAGAGCCTTAAGGTACACCAACTGTAACACTGCAAGAGCAGGAGAGGGAAATTTCTGTGTTAACTTGCTAGGATCTTTGAAAGAGATAGCTCCGGAACCATTGTGTGGTTTCAGGGGAGATGCCTAAGACTTGGAGTTTGCAAAGGGGTAAGAAGTGATTGACAACATCAAAGGCTTTTGTTAAGTCAAGAAATATGGATCCTACAGCCGGTCCTGGTTCCATGTCTTAACAGTGATCGCAGAAAGGTGATCGCCGTTAGGGCGAGTGTACATCACTGAAAATCAATTTCAGAGAGGTACACTCCTGGTGTACAGCAAAAAGGTGCTGGAGACTTGGATTTTTTTTATGTGGGGGGCTGTGCCCTTCCTCACCACTCCCATGAAGGGCTTTGTCCCAGCCGCCCCCTACTAAAGGATTCCTAACTCCAGGTGTGTGCATGTTGGGGAGGAGGTGCAAAAGTCGATGAAAAAAAAAATTCCCGAAGAGGCAGAAAAAACTAGCGCATGCCCAGAACCAAATGAGGCACCATCCCAACCCCAACCTGCTACCAACCCACCATGCCACAAGACCAGCTCAGCAGCCCATTGCCACACTACACCCCACAAACCCTCCCCCCCTTCACCCGTCATGTGGCATGGTCTCTCCCCCATGCGTGTGTGTATATAGCGATATCCTGTCGCTATATTCGCCTCCCCCCATCCGGTCACCATCCCTGCCCGGTAGCCCTGTGCAGAGGCACCGTGATTGAGTTGCCCTTTTTGAAAGTGCTCAGTAGTGGTTGCTATCATTACAGGCAACCCCTGTCCTTTATCAGAAGGATCATGAATATGGCTAGTGTGTTCTAGAAGTGCAGTGTTGATTCTGTGGAGTTTTTGGAAGCTGTGCTATTGTAGACATTGAATGTTATATTCTTCCAGGTATTCCACTACCTGGTCGGAAACAATTATCGTGAGTGCCTTAGATAGCAGGGGGAGAATTGAGATGGGTCAGTAGTTTGAGACAGATGCCCCCCCTCAGGAAAACCAGGGTCCGTGGTTCCCACCTTCCCTGGATGTCAGCCAAATTACTGGCCTGCCTACATTCATGTGATCTGGTCTGGAAAATTCATACTTTCTCTGGTTTTCTGGCTGACCTAACAGGTACTGAGCCATTCAGAATGCTTTTACAAGAGACACCAGGCTTGCCAAGGTTGAGTACACTTCCTTCAACTTCCAGATCAACCTTAGTCACCCCTCCAAGTTCTGGAATGTCATCCATTCTCATTTCCCCTCCAGCTCAGTTCTCCACTGTCCTAAAGATGGGTGATGCTCTTATTTCCAACCCCCTTTCTGTTGCCACAGAGTTCAGCTCCTTCTTGCCTCCCTCCCCCTTTACTCTCCCCCTCCCCCTCCTTCCTCTTCTCCTTCTCTCTCCTTCTCATTCTCTCCCATCACTCCTGCTGCTTCCCTCAAGACTCTCTTGGCTTTCAACCCTCTCAAAGATAGGAGTCCTTATGGACTCAACCCCAAACTCCTACACTTCTCCACCCCTGTTATTACTCTTCCAATCACCTCCCTTCTCAACCTCTCCTTCTGCTTCTATTCCTGGCTCCTGGAAACATACCACTATCATACCCCTTCCAAAAGGAGGTAACTCCTCCAGCCCTGGCAACTACCACCCCCATCTCCCTGCTAACCACCTTAGCTAAACTATAAGAACACATTGTGTTGTCTCAGTTCTCCGCCTTCTTTGATTCTTCCACTTTTCTCATCCCCTTCCAGTCTGGCTTCCATAAACACCACTCCACCACCTCCTCCCTCCCCCAGCTTACTGACACCATTCTCTCTGGCACGGATCAGGTCCTCATCACCTCTACCAGTTTTGTCGATTTGGCCAAAGCCTTTGACACTGTTGCCCACCCCCTTCTCCCTGACAAGCTCAAGGCATCGGGGCCATCTGACTCCACAACTAACTGGTTTCACTCCTACCTTGAGGGTAGATCTCAGTCTGTTAGAATTGGTGCCTACGTATCCCTCCCTTATATACTGTGTCTGCAGTGGGGTCCCCCAAAGCTTCATCCTTGGCCCAATACTCTTTTTAGTCTTCCTAAATGACCTCCCCTCTGCTTAGACATCTGCATCCATCCATATGTATTCAGATGACATGGTTCTATTTGCCTCTGTTTCCTTCACCTCTGAACTAACGTTAAGGCTTTAACTGGACTTCAATAACATTCAGCACTGGTGCTGATCTAACCAGCTATCCTTAAATGACAAGAAAACGATCTCTGTGACCTTTGACACTAAGCAGAGGCTCTCCAGGCTCTCCTCCCTTCCCTCATTTCACATTTTAGATAGGATCATTATCAATGATGTTTCTACAGTTCAGTACCTTGCTGTTTGGTTAGACCAGCACCTAAACCTTTCGGGGCATGTGGATGCCATTCAGAAAAACTTCACCCTAAACTGTGCCTGTTATATAGGAGTAAAGCCTTGTCCCACTTCCTGCCCGCAGAGATATTAACTTAAAAATGATTCTCCCCATTTTCAGCTATGGTGGCACAGTCTATAGTGTGCATCAAAGACCACCCTTGCCAGACTAGACCACATTTTTCATTCCTTCTGCTGGTTTGCCTTAGACCCCCCCCCCACTCATCATTGCTCCTTATTCTCCCTCTACCTTCCCGTCCTTAAAGCTAGATGTCTCATACACTGTGCCTTTTTATCTCGAAATTCTGGCCACCTCCCTCCCTCTTACCTCTCCTCTCCTCTCTATGCCTTCTCTTATACCCTTTGCAATCACACGCTTTCTTTGCTCTCCCCTCAAGGAAATCCCTCTCTGGCCAAGTTTCTTTCTCCTACTGCTTTCCCAAACTTTGGAATTCTCTCCCACTGATCTCTCTCCTTCATGACTTCACCTCTCACTCCTGCAACTGCACCTGATAAATGGCCTTTCTCCTCATTACCCTTTACCCCGCTTCCCCCCTCCCTCCTTGTTCCTTGCACAATTTGTCTACTGTTATTGCTTAGTTTCAATGTATGTATAATTTATTATATAATTTATTGTTCAGTTTGTTGTTATCATTTATCTTTGCTTAGCTTCAATGTACTGGGTTATTTTATTGTTCTGTTGTTCTTCACCTCCTCTTCCCCTTCCTCCCAGGACGCATCTGTAAACAAGCTGTTATTAGCTCAGTATGTCTTTCCTGGTGAAACTTTTGAAATAAATAACAATAAATAAATATAATGTGTTATGTGTTTCCAAATCATAGAAAAATGGAAACATAGAAACATAGACTTTGACGGCAGATAAGGACCGCTTGGCCCACCTAGACTGACCATTTCTCTACCTATTGGATAAGCTGCAGATCCTAGTTAACTAACAGCCTACTTTCTCCTAACCCCCTCTAGAATTGCCTTATGTCTGTCCCATGTATTCTTGAATTCTGCCACTGCTTTTGACCCCACGACCACCTCAGGAAGGCCATTCCATGCATTCACCACCCTCTTCATGAGCTGTCCTCCCTCTCTCGACAAACTGTGCCCCCTTGTTCTTGCCCATCTCTCTTTTCTGAAAGATGCTACCCTCTTGGACTTTGTTGATTCCCTTGAGGTATGTGAAAGTTTCTATCATGTCCCCCCTCTCCTTCCTTTCCTTGAGAATATACATAGTAAGCTCCTTAAGTCTTTCTTCATATGGCTTCTGTTGCAGACCTTGCACCATTGGACTGCCTCTATCCTGTCTATGTCCTTGTGGAGATGTGGTCTATAGAACTGCACGCAGTACTCCAGATGGGGTCTCACCAACTGTCTGTACAGAGGGATAACAACTTCCAGTTTTGTACTGGTGATGCCACCCCTATGCATCCTAGTATCCACCCAGCCCTCCTTACTGCCTTCTCACATTGCTTGCCCACCTTTAGGTTGTCTGATATATGTGACTACCCAAAATCCCGTTTCATTTTTGTAGTTGTTAGTAGCTCCCCAACCCCACTGTGTACTCTTCCTCTGGCTTTTTGTTTCCCCAGGGCGTTACTTTGCACTTGTTTGTATTGAGTCTAAGCTGCCAAACTCTTAACCATTTCTCCAACATTGCCAAATCCCTTCTCATCCTTTCCTTTCCACCCCCCCACTTGTGTATCAGTCCTGGTGCAGATCTTTGAGTCAACTGCAAAGAGGCATTCTTTTTCTTCCAGTCCCTCCACAATGTCACCTATAAAGACATTAAATAGGCTGGTCCTGGTAATGAACCCTGTGGTACCCCGCTAGTAACCCCTTTTTCTTCGGAGTGAACTCCATTGACTATTACCCTCTACTCCCTGTTGTCCAGCCAATTTTTTATCTAGGTTACCTTCCTATGACCCACTTCCAGGCTGGCTAACTTGTTTATTAATCTTTTGTGTGGGACTGTGTTAAATGCTTTGCTAAAGTCTAGATATGCTACGTCCATAGCCCCACCCTTGTCTATTACTTTGGTCACCCAGTCAAAGAAATCTATTAGATTTGTCTGACATGACCTTCCTGCTATGAATCCATGCTGCCTTGGGTCCTGTGCCCTGCTGGCCTCTAGGTACTTAACAATTCTGTCTTTCAGAAGTGATTCTATTATTTTATCTACCACCGAGGTCAGACTAACAGATCTGCAGTGTTCTGTTTCTGTCTTGCTCCCTTTTTTTGTGAAGGGGAATCACATCTGCCTTCCTCCAGTCCTCAGGTACTACACCATCCTCCCATGATTTATTAAAAAGGGTAGTCAGTGGATTAACTAGTTCTCCCATTAGTTCTTTTAGAATTCTGGGCTGTGCTGAATCCCATCAGGCCCCATTGCTTTATCCACCTTCAGTTTTAGGAGTTCTTTAAGGACCGTTTCTATTGTGAATGGAATGGTTAAAACCCCCTATCTAGAGTACTTCTATTGTTTGCTTTAGGTACCTCCCTGTCCTCTTCTTTTGTGAATACTGACCAGACCCAATTGCTCAGCATCCCACTTTTTCACTGTCACCCTCTACCCACCCCTTTATTATGCCTCACTATCCCTCCCTTAGTCTTCCTTCACTCCCAAATATACCTGTAAAATGTTTTATTCCCCTTCTTAACTGATCTGGCTATCTTTTCCTCAGTTTGGGACTTTGCTATTCTGACTGCCTTCCCCACTTCCTTCAGCATTAACTGATACAGTTCTCTGTCCTGCCCCTTCTGTGTTTCCTTATACTTCTGGAATGCTATATTTTTCTCCTTAACCTTCCCCGCCACTTCTTTTGAGAACCAAAGTGGTTTTTCCTTCATTTAGTTTTGTTTGTTTGTGCACATAAAGACTTGTTGCCTCTGTGATGGCAGTTTTGATGTTTTCCCATTGCTCCACCACCCTTCTTTCTTGCCCATTTGCTAGTGCTTTTCTGAGGAACTCTCCCATTTTACTAAAGTCAGCCCTCCTAAAATCCAATACCCTCACTTTTGTATGGCTTGACTCTATGGCTGTGTTTATCGTGAACCACACTGTTTGGTGGTCGCTTGTACCCAGATGGCTACCCACTTCTAAATCTGAGATCCTCTCTCCATCCCTGTTTGAGATTACCAGGTCTAAGATTGCTCCCCTCCCGAGTTGGTTTTAACACTAGCTGTCTGAGGCATACCGCCTCTAGGGCATTGATAATGACCCTACTCTTGGATGTGGCTGCAGCAAAGGTGCTCCAGTTATGATCTGGCATATTCGGGTCCCCCAGCAACAATATCTCTCCTTTTTCTGACATTCTAAGGATGCCCTCTATCATTTCCTTGTCCATTTCCTCTCCCTGAGATGGGGATCTATATGCAACCCCCATGTGGATTATGGTGCCATTTCCTGTCTCCAGGGTGACCCATAGTGCCTTCTCTCCTCCCTATTTACCATTTAGTTCCCTTGCTTTGATCCCTTCCTTTATGTAGAGAGCTACTCCTCCTCCTCCTCCTCCTCCCCCTCTTTTACCATCCTTGTTCCTCCTGTAGATTGTGTAACCTGGTATGTTCACATCCCAATCATGGTTCTCTGTGTACCATGTTTCTCTGACTGCCATGATATCCAGACATCCCTCTTCCATCATGGCCACTAGTTGAGGAAGCTTGTTACCCAGACTATGAACATTGGTATTCATTGTCCTTCATTTTTTGATGGCCTTACCCCTTTTAGCCCCCTCCCTGTCCTTACTGCTTTTGCATTTTGCTCCATTTAACCCTGTCCTGCTCCCTATCGACTTCTCTGCCTTGGTGTTTACCTTGCTAACTACCCTGTTTTGTGGGGGTTGGGGTGGTTGGGATTTCCCTGCTCCTTTTCAGTGCCTCCCCATTGGCTAGTTTAAATGTTTGCCAATGAAGTATTTAAACCTATCACCTAGGATCCTGGTTTCCCTCCCAGACAGATGCAAAGCATCATGCCAGTATTTTCCTGTATCCCTCCAGGTGGAACCCCAGTCCCCATTGAAGCCAAAACCTTGCGCTCGGCACCAGTATTTCAACCATTTATTCAATAATATGAGGTGCAGTATCCTAGCCTCACCCTGCCACAGACAGGCAGCATCCCCGAGAAGGTTACCAAGCATGCTACTTGCCTAAGGCTCTTCCCAAACTCCACAAACTCCTCTAGCACTGCCCTGATCCCATTCCAAGCCAGGTCATTTGTCCCTAGGTGGACAATGAGGTCCAGCTCCCTCTCGCATGCTGCTGCTCCCATGATCCAGAGGATTTGCTTCCTGTCCCTCCCAGCCAGGCAGGCATCTTACATGCCTCTCTCTTCCTTCTCCCAGTTCTACCCCAATGACTGAGTCCCCCATGAGAAGCTGTTTCCTCCCCCTGTTGGGTCCTGTGCCACCCTCTTGTGGGTCTCCTTTGTGGAGGGTCCCAACATCCTTCATGGTCTCTACTGTGGGTGCTTCCATAGAGGAATGACACTCCACCAAAATGGCATATGAATTATGGAGAGGTACAACTGGAGGGATGCACCTCTGTTCAACTACCCTCACCCTTCCTGAGCCCACCGTGGTCCAACTGTTCCTTTTTCTTGGCAAAGTTTGAGGCAGTGGTGGCAGTCCTAGTGGTCCCTGGGTGGGGCAAGAGGTTTCTGTAATCCTCGCCAGGTCAGCCTGGAGATGGGCAACCTCCTCCCTCAGACCAGAGAGTTGCCTATAAATAGGTCAGCATCACAGCCTCCAGACCATCTCCCAGAGGACTGCCACCACACAGCCAGTGCATTGCACCACTCCCCACATGCCTCTCTTCCTTCCTATTTAAATTTGTTTTTAATTTTATTTATTTATTTTTTGTTAGTGTGTGCAAGAGTGTGTGTGTGCGTTTACCCCCTACACAGCATGCTGGTCTAGTAAGGATATGACAGGTGTATACCCTTTGCCCTTTTGGGAAAGTGAGGTCAGAACCCCAGGTATAAAGAAAATGATGCCCTTGGGGTGGGTGGGGTAAGGGGCAAGGTAGGCAGGATAAAACTGTGCCCTCCAGAAAAATCAGCTACAGCTGTGACTTACCACCCCATTGAGTACTTTCCTTCCTTTCAACACAACAACCTGCACAACAATTTAACAGAAAATATACTCTGCAAAAAACAATTTCAGATGCTGCTGTCTTGATTTCCCTTGCTTCTCTGCAGTCTTCCTAGTTTGCTGGCTCTGTCAGAATGTAAAGGCTTTATGGGTGGGCAAGTCTGGGCAAGTCCTGTTTTCAGCTGCTGTTATCTTGGTTTCCCTTGCTTGAAAGCCAAAAAGATTGAATCCAGGCAATACAAAAAGACACAGGCAGAAGGGGGATAGGGAGAAATACAAGGAGAAGCAAAGGGAGGCAGGAAGGTCAATAAGGGAAGCCAAAGCTCAGACAGAAGAGCACATTGCAAAATCAGTGGATACAGGGGACAAAACCTTTTACAGGTACATAAGTGAAAAAGAAGGACAAAGGGAGGGATAGTGAGACTGAAGGAGGAGGGTGGGGGCCGTGTGGAGGATGACAACAGTAAGGCTGATATACAGAACAGATATTTCTGCTTAGTATTTACTGAGGAAGAGGAGGGTAATGGGTCTGAAGGGAGTACAATGGGTGAAAAAGGCATAGAAATGGACACAAGCCCCTTTACACAGAAAAGGATCCTAAAGGAACTAGAAGGAATAAGGATTGATAAAGCAATGGGGCCAGATGGGGTGCACCCAGGGTTCTATATGAACTAAAAGAGGTGGTGGCTGAACCTCTGGCAATCCTGTTTAGCCGATCGCTGGAAACAGGGGAAGTACCCAAAGACTCGAGGACAGCAGATGTTCCAAGAAGGTTTGATATTTATTAACACCAGGAAACACTTCAGTATGAAAAAACACCTTACAGTTTCAGTTTATTGTTCGGCTAAAAAGCCTTCAACAAATGCACATTAAAAACAACTGTGGTTACAGAATACACAAAAAAGGTCAAAGTACAGACAAAGTACATCACCTAATATTTAAAAAATATAATAGCACCACTAACATCATAAATAATTCCATAATGTATGTATTTCTCATTCACTACCTCTCTATAACTATTTAAAACAGACAGTCTATTGCACATCTATTAATCTCAGTGTAGCCAAGATTACGCAGCAGATTTATAATTATGCCACATCATTTATTAATTAGCCTAGACAATTGTACTATAATTTTTTTTTTACATTTATTAATTGCTTTAAAATAACTCGCCACTCTTTGTATAGACCAGCTGTCTTCGGTATGTAAAATAATGGATGTCAGTGTTTCTCGACCTAGACCATATTTAACATCCACAAAAGGACCTACCCAATATTTACGTTCATTAAGGTACCACGTGCAATGCCACAAAACGTGCATCAAGTCCTCACATTCTCCTTTCGAACAGCTACATTTTTCATCTGGTGATATTTTATATCTAAATCTCAACATGTTACCATCGAATTGTTTGAACTTGTACTATACAGATATTTTACGAGTTTCAGGATCACTAAGAATATCCAGGTAACTCTTATATCCAAACTTTAGATTTTTCTTGGCAAACCACCTGGAGTAGCGGGATTCCTTTGTTTCTTTTAAGTCTTGATTTTGCCATGAAGTTTTAATTTTAGAGAACGAATATTTATTATACTTGACACTTATCCGTATGTTTCTTTAAGTGTACTTTAATAGAACAGCACTTTTATATTTGTTTATTATTGTAATTATTTTTGAATACCACAGGTTCTTTGTATACCCCAGTTTGTGCCAGTTCAACTTTTCCTTTAGACACTGAGAAGATATTTGAGTTTGTGGAAGCCTTGTAAGTCTCAACCAGAAACCAAGCTGTTAACTTTCAAAGAGTGCATTCATGTTTGAGATACCTAACTCAGCCCTTATATAAGTAGATGGGCAAAAATGCCCAACTCCTATTATTTTTCTTAGCATTTTAAACAGTGGAACAATTCATTTTTCTCTATGCTTTACGTCCCATATTTCTACTCCGTATAAGAGTTGGGACTCCACTTTCATTTTAATTACATCAATTAAAGGTTTAATACTGGCTCCACCATATCTATAATTGAATCTCGATAACGCCAGAATTGTTGTTTTTTTTTCACAGATTCATGGGTTTTTTTTGAACTGTGGATTCCAGGTTCTGTTCTCATTAAATTCTACTCCAAGATAAACATAAGATTTTACTCTTTCAACTTTCTCTCCAGCAATTCCCCATTTCCCACTTCTATCACAACCTTTGGGCCCAAATACTACCACTTTAGTCTTACTTAAATTGAGCTTTAACTTTAGTTCTCTTGCATTAATCTCTAGCCAGTTCAGCATATTCTGCAACCCTTTCCTTGTTAGGGAAAATAGAACAAGATCATCAGCGTATGCCAACACAGCAGATGTGTTGAAAAATCGAATACAATGTTTCAATCATTTGGCCATTGTTAAGCCTTACAAAGAGTTCTTGCCTCTCCCTGGTACTTACATTTGTTAAAAAATCCACTAAGCTACAAGTGGAGTCAGGCTGCCAAATATTTTCTTTTTGTTAGATCTGATCTCCACCACTAAAGGTTGAATTAACCTAGACTTATCTGTACCACCTTTCATTACATGCGTCATCACTATGGGAAAGTGATCACTCTCCTAGCGGGGTTTTAATTCCATTTTTCCATGCTTCTAATAAACAAGACCAAAGTGCCAAATCTATTACTAAGGATCCCTTTGTAGAACTACATGTACACTACCCCATTAAGTCACCTGTCAGGTGCCCATTTAATGCATATAAGTTACATTCTTTAAAAATCTAAATCAGTTGTAAGCCAGCTTTATTTACTTTCAAATCCTTAGTTTCTCTTTGTCTCTATGCATTTAGATTCATGGCACTAATAAAAAAGGAACTGTCTCCTAGACCATCAAATGTTCCAATATGGGCATTTAAATCCCCAACAAGTAGGATATCCCACTCTAGGAATAGGTACATAACTTCAATAACTAGTACATTTAACTGTTCCCACGTGGTATCCTTATAGTAGCTCGAGCTCACTGGGAGGATGTAACCACTCATCAATATGAAACACTGACCATCATTTTTTAAAAGAGTGAGTATAACATTTTCTGTTTCCTTAATGTGTTCTACATGTGCAAAACAGCCAATTCTAATAAAAGTTGTTAAGCCACCTGGTCTTCTGCCCCTAAAATTATCCGTAATGCCTGCCTGATGAAAGCATTCATAACCATTCATTTCAAAAGGATCTTCAGGACTATGCTATGACTCCTGTAAACAAGTGACATCAAAACTTGTTATGTACTTGACCCACTCTTCATCAGCTTGCTTATTTCTCAGACCTGAAATATTCCAAGAAACAATTTGTAACCCCCTACATAAAGTGCTTACTCTGTCTGGGATTTCATCAACAGCTAGAATGCTACTAAGGCTCACTCCCAGGTTCTCTGGTTGTTAATCAATGTAGCCTGCCAGTAATTGAAATTTGTTTTTTTTATTGGAATTTGACTTTCCTCGCATTTTCCATCACTGAGTACATTAGGGCCTCCTGCAACTAGCTCTAATTCAAACAAATGCAGTCCCATGGCATCTAGGACTGGAATCTTTTCCATTATTTGATTTGCCACTAATCTGTTTTTCACTACGATATTAATCTGCGTGTCTTGCTCTCTGCCTTTCTGTTCCACCACTTCAATTTCCTTCCACCCCAATTGTATATGTAATAAATTTCTTAACAAGCTATTAATTTCTCTTGTTAATTTTGCACCTGTTTCTTTATATAACTGTTTCATCCCAAACAGAGGTAGCTCTACTTTTTTATCCTCTAAATCATATTTCCCTCCTTCTGGCCTTATGGATGAAACTCTTAATGCAGTACCATATATCATGGCATACATCAGTGAACAAACAGTCCACCCGTACTTCAATAGCAAGGCAAAACAATGCAGAAAGAGAAAAACAAATATGAGATATTTGCAAGGTCTTCCACCACCTCAGTCCACACAAAATCCTTTCGACCAGGGAGAAAAGACAACCAATTGCTTCCAGCTTGCTTGTCTGCTTTCTGCTGTACACAACTTTCCACTCTCTCAGTGAACACGAGCATGGCAAACTGGTCTAATTTAAAAAAAAAATTCTGAAACAAGATAAATTTGACAGTTCAGCTAGATAGCAGAAATAGTTAAGCTTAAGGTCACAACTTCATAAATTAATTTCCCTTATGCAAGAAGATGGAACTGATCTTTCAGAACAAATAAAGTTACTGTATCTCAGGAGGAAATGAAATATTTTTAATATGAGAGAGCTTCCTCATTAGAAATTGAACTAAAATGTGGCATGCATGGATGATGCCAGCATTTGGATAAATGTGTAGGATGTAGCAACAGAATAAAACATTGGAATATGAGTTGCCTCCATAGTCTGGTGGGAAATAGGGTAATGTTTTCAGTCCATGAAATTATGGAGGTTGGGTCAGTTCATGTTGAAAATATTTTTGGCTCCACTATTAACGTAGAATGAGATGACACTGTTATGTCTCAACTACAAATTCTACAGATTGATGAGCAGACCAAAGAGCAGTTGAGGATACCATTTACAGTGGATGAGGCAGAACATGTTATAAGCCAGTATGTAATTGTTTATTAAATGTTCATGTGACTTCTGAGTCTTATTTTGGAGCTGGTCCTGGTTCATATTTTAGCATCAGGAAGTACGCCTGCCACTATGAATGTGGCCTTGCTAATATACATGTTTAAATCCAGGGACAGGGAAGACATTAGGAACTGGAGGCCTTTAACCCTTCTGAATACTGACCAGGTGATCCTGGGCCTGGCCAAAGTCCTAGCTTATAGACTGGCCCTGGTTGCCCCTGTAGTCCATGCCAAGTTCCAAACATGTGCAGTATATCAGAGAAGCATATCAGATAATTTCATTATTCTGAGTTAATTGGTGGAGAGAGGGGATAAAGTCCTGGTGAGGAACTTTTTACTCACTGTATATCAAGAAAAGGCCTTTGATCATGTGCACATATCTATGTAATGAAAGTACTGAATCAGTATGATATTCCTGAATTTTTTTTATAATTCAACTTTTATTCAAGAATAACATAAGTACAGATTTGAAACTTATAACATTGCAAAGAGCTTATTATATATGACATAATTAAACACACTGAAAAGGAGAAAAATGACATGTAACATATACCAAAATTACAAACATTACAAAATCAAAAGTGCGTCAGCTCTAGCTATGATAAACAAATAACTCCAATACAAAATCTGTAAGGGATACCTGTACAAACAAGAGTCCAGCTATTAAGCACATGATAAGAATAACTCTTTGTGGGTCATTCCAAGTCTATGCAATAGCAATAAATAATGTAAAATAAAGACATCTTGAATAAACATTGTGAATCAAACTTGGAGGTATGCCAAGCAGAGAGGGAGTCTGCAACAGGTGGTAGTGAGAGGGGAGCTCTCAACTCCAAGGCAGGTGATGAGTGGGGTGCCACAGGGCTCTGTGTTGGGGCCAGTATTGTTCGGGCTCTCCATATCAGACATTGCAGATGGGGTGGTGAGAAAGATAAATCTGTTCGCTGACAACACCAAAACTGGAGGAGTGGTGAATGGAGAGGAGGGATGGAAGCAGCTGCAGGGGGATCTAAGCAAGCTAGAGGAGTGGTCAGAGAGGTGGCAGCTGGGGTTCAATGCAAAGAAGTGTAAGGTTATGCACTTTGGGGCGAAGAACCCAAGAAGAGAATAGTGTCTGGAAGGGGTTAAGCTGGGGATCACTGAGGAGGAGAAGGACCTAGGGGTAATGATAACAGGAACCATGGACAACACTGCCCAGTGCAGGAGAGTGACTACAAAAATTAATAAAAGGCTGGGGTGCATAGCGAGGTGTTTTTCATCCAGGCAAAGAGAGGTGATCTTACCCCTCTACAGGTTGCTGATAAAGCCGCACTTAGAGTATTTTGTGCAGTTTTGGAGGCCATACCTAAAGCATGATATCAGACTACTGGAGGAGGTGCAGAGGAGGGCAACAAAGATGACATGTGAAATGGAAGGGACAGACTATGGCAACAGGCTGAGAGACCTGAATATGTACACCCTGGAGGATAGAAGGGAGAGGGGGGACATGATAGAGACATTCAAGTATCTGAGGGGAATCAATAAGGATGGGGCAGATGGGGTCTTTAAGTTAAGGAGGGGGGGTCACCAGGGGGCATGAGCTAAGAATAGAGGGGGGAAGATTTAGGAAGGAAATGAGAAAACATTATTTCACAGAGAGGGTGGTAGCAAAATGGAACACCCTACCAGAATGGGTGGTATCATGTAAATCTGTGAACAGTTTCAAAAGGGCATGAGACAGGGAACAGGGGAGTGTGAGGGTGGGGGAGGTGGGGGGGTGGCAGTGGGATGACAAATGGGAGGGGGTAGGGCAGCTGCAAACTAGTGGTGCTAGCTGCACACTCGAGCAGACTTAGATAGACTGGGTGGTCTGTTTCTGCTGGCAGATTCTTATGCTCGAATGTTCATATACTGTTCAATCCCAATGAAAGTAAACCTTTAAAAAGACGGAAGAAGAAACAACTTGAATGAAAACATGCTAAAATCCAGTTTCTTCGGAAAAGGCAGAAAACCGAATACTTCTAATAACCCAAAAAAGGTGGGAACCTAGAAAGTTCTCCCTCATCACAATTCAAGGACCCATACCCAATCTCATAAGTCCAAAGTACCCTTTCTTCCCTCTAACAATTCCACTTCTGTTGGCTTTTCCCTGGGTTCTTCCAATATTTAGGGAACAAAATCAGGATAGTGATCCAATTGACACAGAACCCACTTACACCACTGAAGGTTAAAGGTTGATTCCCAATTCCTTAATCTTTCCAATGCTCTCTGTATGGCATATATTTCTCTAACCAAGGAATCCCAAGTCTCCTTAGTCAGAGGCACCTTAGAAAGCCACAAGTATGTAATACCCTTCTTAGCTTCCAGTACCAAAATTGTGACTTGCTGATAAGTTATTCTGTCCACCTTAACCCCGTCTGGGGGCAAAGTATAGGTGGGGGGGGTCATCAGATCCAGACATTCATATATAGACCGAATTTTGTGGATAATCTCCTCTCAAAAAGAAGATATGTGTGGGCAGGCCCGAATATGTGAGTCCACATTCTGACAGCCACACTCCCTCCAGCAGCTCCCAAATGAGGGCGCCATAAATTTTGCCACCACAGCTGTGGTACGAAAAAAATGAACTCTAAGTTTCCACATAAATTCCCTCCAGTAAAGAGAGCTGGAAGACTCTAAATTCCAGTAAAGTCAATCCTTCTCAGGCAGAAGTAGAAATATCCACTCCTAGCTTGTGAGACCATCAGGACCGGATCTAGTCGGATGAACCTAACTCACTCTGTCCCAGAGAGTTCTTATACAATACACTAATCATGTGATCACAGGACGAACCAGCAATAGCTGATTTTATGAATGATATCAGTGTTGAGGGTTTTTTGGCAATAGAAGAAAGGGCCTCCTCATGGGATTGTGAGAGTGATTTTAACTGTAGATACAGTATCTATATTGATGAGTATCAGGAAGGTGATATGTTGATTGGAGCGAAACAAACAGAAGAGTTCCAGAGGGACCTACCATCTGATGGTTAAATTTTAGTTCCAGATTTCTCCAGATGTCAAATACTCTAGCACTCTTACAAGGTGAAAAAGAAATGTCATCTGCAAAGGTCCTAAGATATAAAACTTCCTCTGGAGTTAAGTATTTGGTTAGTATCCCATGCCAAGCACATAAATGTTCCCTGAAGTGCAAAGGAAATTTCGTAAGAAGGATATGTTTAGTTAGAGACCCAAAGAGATAATCAGTTAAATCAAAAATGTCACTTCAAGTAAGTTCTAATTGTTTCTAGTCTGCAGTATATGAGGGGTTTAGCCATAATAAAAGAGTACGTAACTGGGAGGCAAGAGCATACTGACGTAAATTAGGTAGATTTAAACGTCCCCATTCTTGTGGGAGCTGAAGAAGGAAAAATGTATTCTACTATAGGTAGCTGCTCCCTCCAAATAAAATGCGCCTGGAAATAAAAATTGCTAGGGACTACAGAAAGTGATTGTAGGAAACATAAGTTCAGTGGAAAAATATTCTGGTGGACCACCTCGACGTGGTCCAAAAAGCTTAAAGGAGTCTGTGACCAATGGTTAAGGTCCCCTGAAAGTTGCTGAGTCAGAGGCTCATAATTGAGAAGCTCTTCATGGACTGGATATTTAGTAAGATGGATCCTGAGGTAACACATAACTGTCCTATGCAATCTAAAAGGATAACCCCATTTTAAATCCATTGAAGGGGCAAAATTATACAAAAGAAGCTTGCCAACAGGGTTTCAAGCATTCACCAACCTATAAAGAGGGACGCTTGTAAACAAACTTCTCATTACAAATTCAATTTATTCACACCACACAACACAGAAAAGATCCTGCCTGACATGTTTTGGACAGAAAGGACTTCATAGTTTGGTGAGTGCCTGAAACCCCATTGGTAAGCTTTGTGTGTGGTTTCTAAGTACCACCGTCCGAATGCGCACTCTGGTTGCCATTATACAAAAGAACTTTGATTGTTTGTTCAATTAATGTATACCCAGCCAATTCACCAAATAGAAGAATGTGCACCCAGACAGCTTGTATGGATTGTTCCAGTGCAGTTACAGTTAGCATGATGTCATCTGAAATGAGGGAAATCCTATGTGGGTGCCTTCCCATAGGAACACCCTCTGTACCCAAATGCTTCCTAATGGCCTCGGCCAGGGGCTCAAGGTACAGGGCAAACAGTAATGGGGAAACGGGACAGCTCTGTGTCATTCCCTGGGTAAGGGTAAAAGAATCAGAGAGAGAGACATCTAGTTTCAGGTACGCTCAGGAGGCATGATAAATATTTTGCAGTTGTTGTATAAAATCCTGGGAAAGCCAAAGTGTGCCAGGATTGCCCAGAGAAATGGCAAAGAAACCCTGTCGAAAGGCTTTTTCTGCATCAAGTCTAAGAGCGCTAAAGGGAGTTTCCAAGAAAGGGCATACTCTACAATCAAATAAGTGCACCTGACTGCGTTGTGGGCTTGTCTCCCTCTAACAAATCTCACTCAATCTGAATCAATCAGGGTGGGAATTAAATCCTCCAACCTATGATCCAATACAGTCATGTATATTTTGTAATCAAAATTCAGCATAGAAATTGGCCTATAGGAAGAAGGGTGACATATATCTTTTGGAGGTTTAGGGAGGGCTGCTAAGATGGTGTAGTGCCATGGTGGGAGGGACCTGTTTGAACTTTATGAAAAGCTGCTAAAAACATGGGAATTAAAGCTCCCCAGAATCCTTTATAGAATGCTGAAGGATATCCATCTGGACCACGTGCTTTAAATGTTTTAGCTCTTTTAAGGACCCTTCTATTTCTCCTAGTGATATCAAGGCTAAGAGTATCTGCCCTTGCTCTGGGTTAACCTAGGTAAATGTAATTTACGAAAGTGGGCATCAATTTGGGAACAATCAGGCTATTGTTCTGCTATATACAAATCCCAGAAATACTGCACCATGGCTGCCCTAATTTCATTGGGACAGGAAAGCAAAGTCCAGGTTTTGGGGTGAAATAGGCTTGTTTCTCTTCTGCTGTATTAATCTGCGTACTAAATTCCTAGAACCGCTCGGTCGTCCCTCATGATAAGCACAGTTCAAATAATAAAGTTGTCACTCTATTTTCTCGTCAATCATTTCTTTAAGATTCTGCTTAACCAGCAATAACTGAGGTTTTACCAATTTATCTCCCTGATGGTAGAATAACTGGAGGGTCTGGAATTCTTCTTGCAACTCCCTGTATCTTGTCTCTCTCTTTCTTTCTTCTTTCTCGCTGAATAATCAATAATGAGACCCCTTAGAACAACTTTTAAAGTATCTCAAAGTACAATAGGGGAAACCTGAGAAGTAGAATTGGCAGCAAGGATTCTAGGTATGGCCTCCTGTACCAAGTGCTTGAATTCTGGATCACGTAAATATGCCAAATACAGACACCAATGTGGCACTCAAGGTGAAGCTCCCAGATGGAATTTTACATATACCAGAGCATGATCAGATAAGAGAGTCTCACCGTGCCGAACATCCTGGAGGGTATCCAGGTGTTTGGCCATGGTAAATAAATAATTAAAATGGGAAGGTGTCCCGGTTTGAGTCACCACATAGCTATACTCCCTAACTGTAGGAAAACAATGACACCACACATCAACAATGCCAAGTGAGGAAACTGCATGTCTTAGGTATTTCTGTAGAGGATAGGTTCTATAGGGAAGGGATTCAGAAGCATCTAAATTTGTATCCAAAGTTGTGTTCAAATCACCACACATAATAAGCTGTCCTTGCAGTAACAGGAGCAGTTGATTAAAGAACCTCTGAGCTATCAGCTTAGAGGATCCTGGGAGAAGGTATACTGATACTAGTGACCTGCTGCTCATATAGCCTGCCCATTGCTATTGCATAGCACCCCTTGGGATCTGCCAACTGGTCCTGCAACTCAAAGGGGACACCACTTGGAATTAAGATAGCGACGTTCCGTCTCTTCCCAGAGGCATAAGACAAGGTTATCACAGTTTCGAATCTGAGTTTAGTGAATCTATCTTGTTCAATAGGGGACAATGAGTCTCCTGAAGAAAGATAACCTTGGGTTTCTTCCTCCGAAATAATTGTAATAAATGGGAATGCTTAATAGGCTTTTGAATCCCATTGACC
Organism: Neoceratodus forsteri; assembly: GCA_016271365.2. Lineage (NCBI taxonomy): Eukaryota > Metazoa > Chordata > Ceratodontiformes > Ceratodontidae > Neoceratodus > Neoceratodus forsteri. Next base: position 37,197,830 of record CM028129.1, read on the forward strand.
TTCAGGGACATAATCAAGGAGGGCCTAGCCAAGTTGCAGAATTAACCATCCACTAAATGTACTATCTACCACTTCCCAAGAAAAAACTGAAGCTTCCATACGAGTACAAATAGAGTGGATAAAGAGAAACTGAAAACAAATCCCAAAGTAAAGTGTATATCCTTCTTGCAAACAATTAGTAGTGGAAATTCCATAGAGTACATTTTAAAAATAAATATGTTCCAACTACAACCCTTAAACAGCAATCAAGAAAGGACAATTGAGAAACTAACTCCAAACAATCCCCACGGCCCTTGAGTACCCATACTATATGGAACCCCCACTCGTCCTTTCCAACTGAAGGCCCACAAAAATAAACGCCTGTAAAGGGAAACACCAGAAAAAGGTTTTGACCAGAAAAGGGTCACTGATGATAGTCCCCTTCCATCTATCACTGTCTATGTATCTATGTATCTAATAAAACAGGTCTTACTAAGGGAAAACATAAACCCCATATAACTCATGGGACCTAAAATAGGGAAGAATCCCTGATGAACATCTCTGGGGCTTTTAGCAGGAAAAACACAATAATTTCTCAACTCAGTGAACCAAAATGGTTCAACTGCAAACTGCAGCAAGCAAATGCCAAAATGCTAAACACACAGAAGAACTGTGAATGAATCAAAACCATGGGGCTTAATGCCCGATTTGCTGACTTCCTAGGTTGGGAGGCAAAAATAAGCCTCCTTTAGGAGAGCCGAATTGCACTCCCCAAGGAGTAAAGCCACAGTCTTGTTGTGGGCCCCCTATGCCACCGTTATAACAAAATGTGGTAGCAAAAAATAAATATAGCCAAATTAGAAGGGTGGGGGGACTTCAGGAGGAGCAAAAGGCCAAACCCTCACACCCAACCAGTTCCTGTTGAAAACAATGGATGGAAAATATCTCTCGTTAGGCAACTTCTAAGGAAAGGTGGAAGAACCAATAGGGATAAAACAGTCAGACTTCACCTCTCCAGGTAAAAGTATCAAATGCCAGGCAAAATCCCTAAGGAGGTACAACCAGTGCAGAGAAAACAAAGTCAAAACATTTTATCCCACTCCCCACCCAGCCCCCTAAACCGAATAAAGCATCCCACATACAACACTTCCAGGATGCTAAGGAGAAGGATAGAAAGAAATAAAAAAAAAAATTACCCCATAATTCCTAACAAATATTAAGGCCCCCCTGCCTGTCATAATAATTCCAGAATATGGACCTTCCCCACAGAAATTGTGCCCCCTCATCTCCGTTCATTCTAGATAAAACAACAAAGAAATACCTGGCCATTAGCTTAAGAGATCCTTTTGCTAATCAGGCTGATAAGAATAAATAAATGAGGAAGAAGTCACCATTCCCAGCATTAAAATAGGAACTCCATCCCCGTGTCACCGCCTTCCAACACAACAGGTAGAAATATATATAAAAAAAATTATATTCTTATGTATAGAAGTATGATGTAAAAGAGGGAAGCTAACAAGAAAAAACAAAGAAATACAGTTCTCAGAAAAATCCACTGGGTGGCGACAGAAACTGAGAAATAAGCAAGAAAAAGCAAAGACAAGCAAAGAGAGGAAAAAAATGAGAAATAAGGAGCTAAAGGAAGAAGTCAATGACATAACCCAATTAATAACAAAAGCCGTGTAATAAAGGCAAGCACAGATCTCCCAATGATGAGCTATGACACCTGAACTAAAAATAAACAGCAGAGTGAGACAAGAATAAAAGAACCATGGGAGGTGGGGGGGGGAGATGCTAAAGCAGCACATACAGAAAGTTCCAGAAAAGAATGGGAACTGGCATAGAGAAAATGAAAGCAGTCAAACAAAAGGCTAAAGAGGGGGACTGGAAAGGGAGAAAAATACATACTGAACCAAAAGAGCTATGATGAAATGGAGTAAATTAGACTCAGAGAAAATATCAGAGAGTAGACAACTAGCAATCTTCCGCACTTCAAAATGGGAAGGGAGAGAGCTGTAAACAAAAAAGGCATTGATATCAAGAAATATTATCCCAAACATATTACATAACTAGAGGTTTAGAAAAAAGAAAAATATAGACCGTAATAGTTCAGGAAAAAAGGGGAATAGAAAGAACTAAATAAAGAGGAGAGAGAAGGTCCGAGGTGGCAGGAAAGGAGAAAGATATTATTTGAACTACGATTATCAACAGTCCATCTTATTAAAGAGAAAGTGAAAAAGTTCTCTTGTAAGACTTGATTCAAGTAGAAAGCTATTAAGCTATTAAAGTCCCGACAGTTAGATAAAAGCCAGGAGAGTTCTCAAATAAATTCAGGCTGGTTCTTCTCAACAAAAAGACTGAAGGAGAGCTTGGATCTCCGCCAGGGATTCTTCTTGCCTCCTTTCTTGACGTGCGAGGAGGTCCAGTGCCATTGGTCTCTCTGCAAGGCTCATTTTTCCCTGGATGCTTTGGTTTCCATTTGTTCCTCAGCAGGAATCATCTTTCTAGCTTTTAATTCAAGAAAGGCTGCCTCTGGAGAGTCAAGGACCCATGGGCCATCCTGAAAAACCACCCTTAGGCGAGCTGGGTACGGGGTAGTAAACTTAATTTTATGCTGCTTGAGAAGCCACAGGATAGGTGCGTAGGCTCTTCTTTGGGATAAAACCTGTGAGGAATAATCATTATCAAAGTAGATTCTCTTGCCTTAAAAGTAGAGAGGTCCCTTATGCCACAGTCTGAACAATAAGTCCTGTTTTACCGAAAAGTTTAACATGTGGGCCACAATAGATCGAGGTCGGGCTTCTTCTACGGATGATCTGGATACAAGGGAATAATCTACCTTTTCAATGTGGATTGACAAAAGATTGGAGACATTGACCAGAGTGGCAGACAGATCATGGAGAAATGGGATCACCTCCTTATTCTCAGCCCCTTTGGGGATCCCATAGAAACAAATGTTATCAAGGCAGGACCAATTTTCTAAATCCTCACACCGGTCCTGCAACTCTTGCTGGTCTTGGATGTCTTTTGCCACCAGCCGCTCAAGTCGATCCACCCTGGATCCAGCTTTGTGAGAGTTTGCTCAATAGTGCCCACATGATCTTCAAAAGTGGCTATGGCAGTTTTGAACTCCTGCTGGGCTGCCCAGTATTCTTCACCGAACTTCCAAAGCTCAGCCAGAATGGCAACATTTGTCAGCTGATTTTGTAGTGCTGAGGATGACTCCTCCATAAGTGCAGTTGCCTCTAGAGAAGAAAAGGGCTTTTCAGGAGGAGAACTTTCCAGCTTTTTTACCTATGGGCTGTAAGTTTTTTGTGATTTCTCCCTTTGTCTTTGCCATCCATAAAGCAAACACACCATTAACAACAATTAAAGATGGAATCAGTGTATCAGTGGTATTAAATATCAAAATAATCGGCGGGGTGGGAGAGAGCCACAAGTTCAACCATCCATGCAGGTGCTTGACATCACCGGAAGTCCCCTGAAATGTTTGTTAACTGGATTCTTACAATATATAAGAGTGTGGTGGCTTTCCATACAGTTAACACAGCACAGGGGCTACCTGTAGCAGTGCAAAGGGGAATTAGGCAGGACTGCCCACTAAGCAGCCCCTTGCTGTATATCTTTTTGTTGGATCCACTGATCAGAATGATACAGTAGAACCCACATGTCAGTATAAGATTAACATTGGATGCAGCACAAGGAGTCTGGGCAGCAGGTCTGGGAAATTCTGGATGGGTTCTCCTCCATTGCAGGAGTTAAACTCAAATATAGTTAGTGTGTGGGTATACCACTTGGGGAGATGGTAGTGGATGGTGATTCCACCTATGTGGCAGGGATTCAGGTAAAAAGGAGCCAGTTAAGATACTGGGGATTCAGTTTGGTGCTGGCAATCTAATCATAGAGAACTGGACTCAGTGCATTAGCAAGGTAGAGCAGAAATTGTCTTTCTGGGGGAATGAGGCCTTATCGAAACAGAATATAATTTTTCTGATTTGTATACTTTTACTATAATTTCTATTATATGTCAGTGCTGTGTTCCCGGATCTGGTGGAATTGGAGGTTAACGTTTTTAACCATTTCATTCAGGGTTTGTGGGTGTCCAGATTAAACCCTATTAGAAGGGATGTTACATATCAAAAGCATTAAACATAGTGAAGTAAATATGGTGAACATAGTGGCTTTTTTGGTGTCCCTATTTACTGTTTACTACGTGAGGTACTCAGGAAGCAACTAGAGGGCATCGAAGCAGACGTGGGAGTGGACAAACACTGGACCATCATCAAGGAAGCAATACTAACAGCCACAGTGGACTGTGTTAAGTTCAGAGGGATGAAATCGGGGGACAAATCACCTATCTGGTTCAACTCTGAGGTTGCCAGGGCAGTGAGAAACAAGAGAGCAGCCTATAAGAGATACAGGAGGACTGAAAGTGAAGCAGATAGGGAGGAATACTTAAGGTTAGCTAAATTGGCAGGCAAGGTGGTACAGTAAGCAAAGGCACAGAAGGAACTGCAAATAGCAGAAGAAATTAAGACTGGGGGAAAGTCTTCTATTGCTACATAAGAGAGAAGAGGGACTGGAAGGACTGGATAATTAAACTGAGGAAGGAGATGGATGGGTGAATAATAAAGTGAGCAAGGTAGAAGTACTCAATGAGTAATTCTGCTCTGTCTTTACTAGGAAAGAAGATGGGCCAGTACCCCTAAGGGGGAGGAGGGGGAAGGAGCAACAAATGTGGTAATAGAGGTGAATAGAGTGAGGGAAGGGCTCTTTGCACTGAAAGTGGACAAGTCCCTAGGCCCGGATGGCATTCATCCAAGGGTACTGAAGAAGCTAGGTGAGGAGCATCACGGGTGACCTTACTTGGTTTGAGGTTCACAGAAGAACTGCTGGAAAGGACTCTTTAAAACACAAAAAGCTTGAAGAAAAGCATTGTCTGAGAAAAAGCTGTGGGAATACACTTAAGACCCAGTTACACTTTCTGACTGAGTGCCCCTTTGCTCAGTCCTTCTGGCTTTCCCTCAGCCAGACATGGTAGGAACCCCTGTTTGGTGATGTAGATTATTAGATAGTTGCATCCTGATTATATGACAAAGGCCAAAGTAAATGTATTAGGTCCACACTATAGGTATGTTTTGCCTGCTGTGGACATTATCTGTGGTGAGTGAGATGTACCCTTCAGAGTCAACAAACGTACACAGAGCCTAAAGCAGTGATTGACATGGTCTCAAAGTAAGTACTCAGAATGTATAGGTATGAAGAAAAGAATACAGGCCCAGGGAATTTGAAACAGTTGTGGAAGGGTTGTTCCTGGCTTCCATTGAAATAGTACAGAATGTCTCATGTTTTAGGACAATGGGTTGATCTTGAGACTTCTGAGACGCAGCAGTCTGTGATGCCAGAATTTGTTATAGTTTTGATGATTGCATAAAGACAAGCTGCCTTCCTTTTTCTGTTTTGGTGTACTATATGGTTTATGTGGTGGACTGTATATAATTCTGTTTTCTTCTTGCTTATGTGTGATTATTAGTTTTATTTTGTGTACAAAAATGAGTTTGTAATGTATGTATGATTATTTTATTTTAAATTAAATTCCCCTACCCTTCTTCAATGACATGGGATCTTTTACTTCTACCTGGACAGCGACCACAGATGGGCAGAAGGGACCTAAGTTTAACATTTCAGCTAAACGATGGCACCTCGCCATTACAGTACCCCAATCTTACTGCACCATATTGTCGGTTATGGGTGTTACCCCATGTGCCAGTTGTGGGACTAGAACCCACAGCCATATGATCTTCTGGTCCCAGAGATGAGTGAGCTAGCAACTCAACCATGGTCACTGACACTAAAATACTGCAAAATCATAAGCCCCTGCAACTTTAAAACATGACGACTCGATGCCACCAAGTTTGGCTGGTTCCTAGACCCTAAACAGGAGGCTGTGTGTGCTGACATTGGAAAATACTTTCTCTGGAAGTCAAATTGCATGAATTGTTGGGACAATTATGACATTTTGTAATAAGCTGGGAATAATATGGAATTTTGTGCTAATTTTGTGGATGCCATATCCATGAATGTTGCCCGACAGAGTACTACTCAGGTTGGAGTTACAGGAGGCTCTATGGTGACAGTAGCAGGAGAGTCATAGAGGTGCTGCAGAACCACAGTGCTGGTGCTGGGGCAGGTAAGGTGATTTGCTTTGCCTGCCGTATACAGTAAGTCCACTGAGTGTGATCCATAGTTTGGCACTGCAGCTAGAGAAAGTAGCTGCTAAACAGTTTCTGCACTGTGACAGGAAGACAGACTTGGATAGACCTGCTGGTCTGTTTCTGCTGGCACATTTGTATGTTGGTATGTTTGTAGGAAGTACACGTTCTGAGAAGCCATATCTTGAATTAGGGATATTCCAGAAGGAAAGATACCCAGAGGGGTCTTCCAAGGTCTTCGTGGACCCTGGTCTGTGAGAAATGACAGTTGCAGAAACAAGCTAACATTTGTTTAAATTATGTGTAAAGAGGGAAGGCTTTCTTTTTCTTGCCTGCAGGAGGGTATTCTGGGCATGGAATTCCTACATGCTGAGGATAGGCTGCAGCTGTGCTGAGAGAAAGGGAATGGGTACTGGTCATGTCAAAAGGCAATGCAGTCAGGGGGATTTAAACTATAGAATAGGAGTTGGGGAAGGCAGCAAGTTTAGGGGGTCACCAATGGGAAGTAAGCAAGTACGCAGGGTTTATTTAGAGCTGGAGATAACCGAGCAATTACCTGATGCCAGGGTCATGAACTGAACTTCAAGTCATGTCTTCATGTTGCAGCACATTAGTATGATATGGTAAAGCACAACTTCAGTTTCTTCACTTGTGAATAATGAACTCGTGACTCCTCTATTGGCAGAAGGCATTAAGAAAACCTGTTACAAAGGATAACATGACTCACAGTACATCCTACTGACTCATAATTAACATAGAAGCACCACTAGTATGCAGATTTATGAAACTGAATTTGCTTCAATGTGAACACCTCTGACTGCCCAATTACCTCAGAGATGTGGTAGCCACAACCTGTTTTTCCTAATTGTAAATCTCCATAAAGTATTCAGTAGGAACTCTATAAGGGGTTTACCAGCATTAATTTTCTGACCTTTAGAATCCAACTGAATGTCACTTGGAAGGCTTTTAGAACTAGCTGAACTGTTCATACTTAGTGGCCAATACATAGGCTTTGTTTCTAAACATTTAGTAAGTGTGGTACCTAACTAATAATGAAGAGTATTAGCCCCTTCAAGAGGTTGAATAAGAAGGTTGATTTAAACACCACAGGGCTTTCAGTATGCAATCTGCTATTATTATGAGGGGGGGGATAGAGACTTCCATGTGTAACTCTAAAATTAGGCTGAAAGAGACTACTTCAAAGTTTGTTTCCATTACATAATGTACAGTAGCTGTAATCTAGAGTGCTTTAAAAGGTTTCATGTCATTATAGCGAACGCAAAACAGTGATCGCTATTATGGCAAGTGTATATCATGAAAAAAGCAAATCAGCGTTATACAATTGAAAGACCATACTTCAGATTTACAAAAAGTGTTTTTTGTGGGGAGCAGTTTCCGCACCCCCCTGAAATAGGATTCTCAATTCCAAGGGGGGTGCATGGAGGGGAGGGGGCAAAATCCGGATTAAAAAAAAAATGCAACCCACACCAGGTTCTGAACCCAGTACCTACTCTGCCAGAGGTAGCCTCCACACCACCATGCCACACGGCTAGCTCAGCAGCAGCAGGTACTCCAGTCCCTGAAAACTCCTTTCCTGTCCCTCCCCTTCCCCTCGCTATTCTCCCCTTCTATTAGCCCTTCCCCATATCACGGCTGTTGCATACCCTCGCGCTGATATTAAGTCAGAATTGGCCCACCATAAAAAGCACCCAAAAATGAGTCGCTATATTTCTAGTCACTCATTTTCGGTCGCTGTTATGATGTGCTACCCTTTAGGAGGTCAACTTTATTAGACACATTAAGATATTCTTCTCCTCATCTGACAACCCCACAATCCTCTCTGTTAGAATGCAAACCTGGTCTTGCACATTATAACCAATGCAACACAAACAATTCCAGGATTTCATTTATATTAGGTATTGCATACATACAGTACGTACATACATACATAGATATATGCATACATAAATACTGTACATACATATATACTGTACATACATACTGGACTTGCATACATACACACACTGTACATACATACTGTGCATCCTGTACATACATACATACTGTACATACATACTGTAGTAGCAGGAAAACACAGTTGGTTCAGTTATGTGGAGATAAGATTAAATCCAGAATAAGCATGCAGCCTGATTTTATTTTTCTGCACCTAAAATTTGTCAAGGCACACTGCACCTTCATGCCTGGTCAGACATGATAAAACAGGTCAGCAAGCTGTGAAATGTGTAAAAAAGATGTTTAGAGACTATTCAGCTTTCATACAAACCTGCCAGCAGATAAAGGCATTACAGTCTGTCTAGTCTGATTGCTTATGCAGTCTGAGCTCTCTGTGTGTTTGCAAGGATAACAGTCTTAGCTGTCTGTTTCCTTTTTGACCTCCCTCTACCTCCCCTGCTTCCCACACTCACTCCCCTTCCACCCCCAATTATTTTCCTTCCCCCTGGCCCAACACCTCTTGAAGCAGTCCACTGTTTTTATGGATACCACCTCCTCTGGCAGTGCAGTCCACCTGGTCACCAGCTGCTCAGTGAAAATGTGCCTTCTCATCTCTCTTCTGAACCCCCCAGCTTTAGCTGTGCCCCTAGTGGTCTTATTGTTACTAAGGCCAAGAGGCCCTCAGTGAGCACCATATTAATATTCTTGAGGTACTTGAAAGTCTCAGTCCTGTCCCCCCCCCTTCCTCAAGAGAGAACATGTTGAGCTCCCTGAACCTCTTCTCATAGGTGTTGCCCTGCTGGTCCTGGGTCACCTTGGTTCACATACAACTTTTCTCAACAGAATTATAAAGAAAGTCGGAGGAAGCTCAGAGGTAATAAATCCAAGGATAATGATAGGAGGCACCAATATTAGCCCAGGTCTGGTTCTAAACTAATGTCCTGCTGCTCCTACATCCTGCTTTAACAATTCAAATTTGACACATATTCCAATTAAACCAAAAAGCAAATCACCATCCTTGGCACTATATCTAATACATTACAATGTTCATATTTCCACTTTAAGTAATTTTTTATTGATTTGTGTACAATAAAAAGTCTTAATATGCATTTTTTTGTTTTCATTTTCAACCTTCTATAACTTTTAACCACTACACCAATTATCAGGATCCAGAGATCCTAGGCATGATATTGTGCATGCTCTAGGAAGGTTATTCCATCCAAAAACAAGGCAAGGCAAGGCAAGAAAAATTTTATTTAAAAGGATGCCCATCCCGGAGGCTCTGGGTGCCGTACATCAATCAATAAAAACAACACAACACAATACAATCAATAAAATATACAACTCCAAACAGTTAAAACATAATTTACTACACAATTTGTTTCATTCTCCAAAGCTTGAATAAACCTTAAAGAGTTAAACAATATAAACTATAAAATATAGTCAGGGAATGCCTGATCGAATAAAAATGTCTTTAGTCGGGCCTTAAAAACCTCAACAGACGGGGCCTCCCTAACAAGTATAGGAAGCGAATTCCACAGGACGGGAGCGGCGACACTAAATGCTCTGTCACCTGCAGTTTTTAACCTCATCCTGGGAATCGCAAGGAGGCCCCGAGAAGAGGAACACTGGGAACAGACCGAGACAACAGGTGTAAGAAGGTCATTCAGGTAGCCAGGGCCCAGGCCATGTAGGGCCTTAAAGGTGAGCAAACCCACCTTAAAGAGGACACTCCACCTAACCGGCAGCCAGTGCAGATGACGTAGCACCGGGGTAATGTGACAGTATTTAGATTGTCCTGTCAACAACCTCGCCACCACATTCTGCACCAACTGCAGTCGGTGCAGGGTACCCCCAGAGACCCCGAAATAGAGTGCATTACAGTAGTCAAGCCTGGATGTCACAAAGGCATGTACCAAAGTGGGGAGGTCCAGAGGCAGAACTAAGGGCTTGATCCTGGCGATATTCCTCAGATGATAAAAACTAGTAAGTACAACGGAAGACATCTGAAATTCAAGTGTCAAACCGCTGCCAAGAATAACACCCTGATCATGCACCCTAGAGGAGGCCTTCAATGGTACAGAGCCAAGGCAAAGTCCTGTCTCTGCACCAGAGGCCAACCTATCATGTCCTCTGTTCAACTCCACCACCAGTACCTCCATCTTACTGGGGTTAAGTCGCAACCAACTGGAGGCCATCCAGTCATTGATTTCAGCAAGGCAGCTGTTAAGCACTTTTAGTGCACAAGATGTTCCAGGGGCAAAGGAAAAGTACAGCTGGGTATTATCAGCATAGCAGTGAAAACCCAAGCTGTACTTCCTAATGAGTTCTCCCAGGGGTAGCATGTACATGGCAAATAACATCGGTGACAAGACCGAACCCTGGGGAACTCCGCAAAACATGTGGTCAGGGGAGGAGGAGAAATTCCCCATCACTACCCTTTGCCTCCTGTTGGATAAAAAAGACTCAAACCAGCGGATGACGGAGCCGGCAAGTCCACAGAATTCCCTTAGGTGGTCAAGTAACACTCGATGGTCCACCATGTCAAATGCTGAGGAGAGATCGAGGAGAACAAGAATTGTCCCCTTCCCTTGATCTCTAGCCCTAAGGAGGTCATTGTGCACCCGAACTAGTGCAGTTTCCATGCTATGCCTTGCATGAAACCCAGACTGGAATGGTTCATAAAGATTATGGGCCACGGGATGCTCCTCAAGCTGAAGCGCCACCACCTTCTCAACAATCTTACCTAAAAATGGAAGATTGGAGATAGAATGATAATTTGCCTTGACGTCAGGGTCCAACGATGGTTTTTTCAGAAGGGGCCTCACCAATGCCTCCTTCAAGACATCAGGAAAGACCCCCTCCAACAAGGAACACCGGACAATTAAGGCAAACACCGGGCCGACAGAGTCAACACATCTCATTAAGAAACGAGTTGGCACCGGGTCCAGTGCACAAAAGGTGTGCCGAAGCCTAAATACAATCTCAGTGATCTCGGCCACCTCCACCAGTCTAAACTCACCCCAGACAGATGGAGTGCTCTTCGGAAGCCCATGGCGACCACTGTCAACCAGATTCTGGTCCACTGGCGGAACCCCCTGCCTGATGGCAGACACCCTGTCCGAGAAGAACGGAGCAAATCCATCGCACAATGCATTCGAAAAAGCTACCTTCGGCTGTAGACAGGCAGGGTGAAGAAGCCTGTCCACAGTCTGAAAGAGCACAGTTGGTCAGTTCCTCCCAGCAGCAATCTCCCTGGACAGAAATTCTGCCTTCTTACGGTTGATTGCCCCCGGTATGCACCATAGTGCATACGCAGGGCCAGTTTGTCCACCCCCAGACCATACTTCCACCAGCAGCACTCTAATCTCCAACCCAGAGTCTTCATCTCCTTGAGCTCCCCATCAAACCAAGGGGACTTCAAGTGAGAAGACCTGGGTTGCACATGGACTGGTGCGAGGGAGTCAAGCGCACCAGAAAGTGCCCTATCATAGGCGTCCACTACTGCGCACACCCCCACCGCATGCATTGTCCACACTAGATAGGTCTGCCACCGCCAAAAAACCCTCGGGGGTAAGCCCCCTCAAAGGGCGGTAGCTGACCATCTCTGCAGGGGGAGGGCTACGGGGGCCCAAACCAGAACTTCACTGTGCAATGATTGGACCAAACAACCCTATCAACACTGAGACTATTTATCTCAAGCCCCAGTGAGAACACCAAATCCAGCATGTGGCCACCCTGATGAGTCACGGAAGATACTCCCTGCACGAAGCCCAGAGAAGACATCATCTGGAGGAAATTATGACCCAGCCAAGAAGATTCATCCTCAGCCCAAACATTGAAGTCCCCCAGCACTAAACATCTGGGGGCCTCCAATGTTTCACCGACAATGAAATTGGCCACTTCCTGCAGGAAATCTCCCATTGCCCCAGCAGGGCGATAAATCAGGAGAACCAAGCAACCTGAGCCTGGTCCCCCACGGATGGTCACACACTCAAATGAACGTGGTGTTCTCACTGGGTGCATGGTGAAGCCCAGCTCAGATCTAAAACAGATGGCTACCCCCCCCCACCCCTGCGTTCCACTCTGGGGCAGTGAACTACAGTATACCCAGACGGGATGGCAGCATCTAAAACTGGGCCAGCATCATCACCAATCCAGGTCTCCGTAATGCAAGCCAGATCAGCCAGAGAAACCAAGTCTGCTATAATTGCAGTCTTGTTTCTGATCGATCTGGCACTGCAAAGCACCACCCTCAGGGGATTAGTGGACAATGCAGCCCTACTGGCTACCTGCCCACTCGGTCTAGTGGAAACCCTGGTGACAGGAACTAAACACATTGGGCCTCTCCCCAAGTCCAGCCTAATCCCAGGGCACCTTCTGCACCCCACCACCTTGATCCTACCACCCATAGTGCATGGGGCACCCAGCCCCGAACGAATCCTATGACTCCTCCCAATTCCAACCTCCCTACAGCACCTAGCTGCAGTATCTGATACTGGAGGACTGAAAAAGGGCCGAAGATCAAACAGCTGGGATGCCCCATACACTATCCTGGCCCGACCCAGGTTTGCATGCATTCCTAGACACATCCTCCCCAACTATGTAATCTCAATCAAACACAAAACACACACACACACACACACACACACACACTCAAAACACACATACACACAAATCAAATCACCAATAAACCCCCCCCCAAAAGAATCCCCTAAAACAAAACTCTAGATAAAATCTTCAAAAGGAATTCAAGAAAACTACAACTCGAATAAAAATGCCAATACACAGAATGGCACAGTCACTTTCTATTCAAAATTTTTTCAAAGTCTTTCAGCAGTCAAATTCCCAAAAGAAGTCCAAAGTATAATCCTCAAGATGAGTGAGGAGACATCATCACTTTTGGCATCATGACATCACTTGGCAGCTGGCATTCAATGCCAAGTAATGAAAGGTGCTACATTTTGCTGAAAAAAAAACAAGGAGGGGATACCAGCTAGGGGGAATTCATCTAGCGAAGGTGGAAGAGGAGAAGGATCTGGGGCTGATCATAATGGGAGCAATGAACAACTCAGCACCGTGTAGAAAGGCAGCTGCAAAGGCCAACAGGATGCTAGGTTGTATTGCCAGAGGTAAAATCTCCAGGAAGGGGAGGTGATCCTGTCGCTATAGAAGTCATTGGTTAGACCACACCTGGAGTGCTGCGTACAGTTCTGGTGAACGTACCTGAAGAAGGACATTAGCTCTTGCTGTGCTGCAGACTGATACATCAGTTCAGAATTCCTATACATTCTAATTCTGTCAGCAGTCTAAGGGTTATGTTACTGGAGGGGGTGCAGTGCAGGGCAACAAAATGATCCAGGGCTAGGGGACTTACCATACGAGAGCAGATTGAGGGAGTTAAACATGTACTCCCTGGAGGGAGAGGATGGATGAGGGGACATGATTGAAACCTTCAAGTACTTGAAGGGAATAAATAAGATGGGCACAGAGGGGCTTTTCAAATTAAGGAGGGGTAGGGACACTCAAGGGCATGATCTGAGATTGGAAGGGGGAAGGATCAGGAGGGAAATAAGGAGACACTTTTTTATGGGGAGGGTGGTGTCTGTGTGGAATGCATAGCCAGAAGAAATGGTATCCTGTAGAACAGTGAGTTACTTCAATAGGGGTTGGGACAGGGTAAGGGAGACGTTCACTGGAGGGGGGGAAGGGAGGGAGAGGCAGCAGCAGTATAAGGGCTGCTAACTGCACAATCGAGCAGAATTGATAGACCATAAGGCCTTTATCTGCTGGCAATTTGTATGTTCGTATGTCCGTACATGCTGTGGTATTAACATGCAAAATTCAAGGCTCAGCACAGATTTACCTTCCCAACCCTAACTTTAGTGGTGCGGTACAACATACTAAGCAAGCAGTTTACACTGGTGATTATGTAATCAATGCATTTTTCTTAGGAGAGTTGTGAGACTAACTATATTCCAAGACATGCTCTATAACCAACACTTTAGGATAAGGTGCTCATCAAAGGATTGTATCATAAATGAGTCAGACTTTTCCTTTATTTTGTTCCTAGAGCTGGAAAGCACTGTTTCTGATCAGACTGAATACTAAACGTTAAAGTTCACCGTCTAAGCAATAAATCTGAGTGCACTCCTTAAATAACCAGGTGACTCACCATCAGTTTAAGCCTACTGGCTGATTTCATTTTTAGGACCTATACACCATTTTCATTATGAAACTTATAAAGAAGCAGATTTAAGATTGAAGCCAAGAAAATTACTTATCTAGGCTCATAGCCTGTGGAGGCAGTGTCCATAGTTTCAGATGTCAGCTCGTGGGTAGATAGAAAACAAAAAAAAGTTTTCAGACAACTTTACAATATTCTGTTTCTTCTAGGCTCAACTGCTTAATATCCACAACATATCTTTAATAGCAACATTCACTGACTTCCTCGTGAAAAGGAACAAAATATTTCTTGCTTTTTAGGTGGCCATTGAGTATGCACATCTCTAGCTGCTGCTGCTTCTAGTAATACTGCCGTCCTGACCACACCTTCCTTCAGGTGCAGAATGTGAGCTGACATCTGAAACTATGGACACTGTCTGCACAGGCTAGATATGTACTTTTCTTTGTTTCAGTCTTTAATCCGTTTCTTTATAAGTTTCTCAATGAAAACGGTGTACAGATTCTAAAAATGAAACCAGCCAGTAGGCTTAAACTGATGGTGATTCACCTGGTTATTTAAAGGAGTGCACTCAAATTTATTGCTTAGACAGTGAACTTTTACATTTGATATATACCCTGTTTTGGAGCACCCAGTCCTTTTGATACCTTTTATAGGCTTCTGAGCAATACTAACCTGTTGTTGTTGTTTATCACATAGACTGAATGCTAGTTTGCACAACTGGAACCTGTACTACTACCTGTTAGAATGGCGGTGTATCATGTTGTCAGTAGAGGGGGGGAGCTAGTGTAAATAATGACATAAAATCCTCAAATGTATTTGTAGAACCTGAAATAAAAGGGTGGTGATTCTCTGTAATACATGGGTGTGATGTCACACTTGTGAATAATCAACAAACCCATCAACAACAATAAAAAAAAACACTTTCATATTCAGTTGAAGGGGAAGCAACAGCTCATGGTTTGTACTACTGGTCTTGCAGTTGCTTTTATTCTGAAAGGTAGCCTGTGATACAACTCAATGCACTGGCAGGGAACAGTAGGTGAACACATGCTGATCATGAACCAGCTTTTCTAGTTTTTTTCTGCTACTGTTAGTACTGATGTGGGTCAGCCATTATTTGCTTTATGGATGTCTCCTCCCTTATGTATAGGAGTCACCACTGCTTGCATCTGTATCTTGCGTTATTCACAGTACCGTAGCACTAGCTAGTAAATGGAAGCCAGTGGCCTGGACAAGGGTTTGCTTATTGCCTAAAAAGCACAGACTGAGATTATCTAGGTTTCCTTTATTCATCATGTCTAGTTGCTCTAGAGATCTTGTTACCATTGGATGTGATGTCAATATCTTTGATCTAAAGCTAGTATGTAAGGTACAAATGAGTGCATCCAGCACAGTAGCTCTGCGCCCTGTAAAGTTTATAAATGCACCTATAGCTTTGATTAAATAATAAGGCATGACAAGGTGTGCATTCATGTGGGATAGTGGAACATTTTGTTCTGTTCGCCAAGTGCCTTACGTTACGCACCTGAGAAGTGTCATTGCAATATCTCACAATTACACACATAAGGCAAGGTTGCCAGCATCAGGACAGGGATCGGCCCATGTCCCTGTATGAGGGATTGTGGAGATCGGTGGAAACATAGAAACATAGAAGTTGACGGCAGATAAGGACCGCAAGGCCCATCCAGTCTGCCCATTTCTTTTTCTACTTTATAAATGTGCCATCGGCCTTTGCTCTGTCAGTGGCCTATCTATTCATAGTCATTTGTATTGCTCCCTTATGCCTATCCCATGCCTGTTTGAAGCCCTGCACTGTACTCATAGCCACCACTTCTTGTGGTAAGCCATTCCATGTATCCACCACCCTTTCTGTGAAAAATAATTTCCTCACATTCCCTCTTAATCGGCCTCCCTCTAATCTCATGCTGTGTCCTCTTGTCCTGCTATTTTTCTTATATTTAAACATGTTAGAATCTTTCACCTTGTTTATGCCCTTAAGGTGTTTGAATGCCTCGATCATATCACCTCTCTCCCTCCTTTGCTCAAGGGTATACATATTGAGCTCCGTTAATCTGTCCTCATATGTCTTCTGATGCAGTCCCTGCACCATTTTGGTTGCCCTTCTCTGGACTGCCTCAATTTGCTTAATGTCCTTGTGAAGGTGTGGCCTCCAACGCTGCACGCAGTACTCCAGATGGGGCCTAACCAGTGTCTTGTACAGAGGGATTATTACCTCCCTCTTACGACTTGTGATACCCCTACTAATATACCCTAACACCCCCCTAGCCTTACCTACTGCTTTAGAGACCTGCTTGGATGATTTTAGGTCATCAGTGATGATGATGCCCAAGTCTCTTTCTTCCTTTGTGACTGCTAGCAACTCCCCTCCCAGCCTATAGGTGGCTTCAGGGTTTCTCTTCCCTATGTGCATGATTTTGCACTTCTTTGCATTAAATCCCAGTTGCCACTCTTCTGACCATTCTGCTAGTTTATCCAGATCTCTTCTCATTCTGCCCACCCCATCTGGATCATCTACTCTGTTGCAGATCTTGGTGTCATCTGCAAACAGACAAGCCTTACCCTCTAGTCCATCTGCAAGGTCACTAATGAAGATGTTGAAGAGGACTGGCCCCAGGACTGATCCCTGAGGTACCCACTTGTGACTTGCATCTCTTCTGACTGTATACCATTTACCACCACTCTCTGTTTTCTGCCTCACAACCAGTTTGCCACCCAGTTGACCAACTTCTGACCCACCCGAGCCTACACCAGCTTATTTATCAATCCTCTATGTGTAACAGTGTCAAAAGCTTTGCTGAAGTCAAGGTAGGCGACATCAACTGCTCCCCCTTGGTCCACCACTCTGGTTACCCAGTCAAAGAAATCTATGAGATTAGTTTGACAGGACCTTCCTTTTATAAACCCATGCTGTCTTGGATCCTGTGCCCCTATGGATTCCAGGTGTTGCACTATCCTTTCCTAAAGGAGTGCCTCCATAATCTTGCCCACTACTGAGGTAAGACTGACCGGTCTGTTGTTCCCCGCCTCCTCCCTGCTACCACTCTTGTGGAGCGGGATCACATGAGCCCTTCTCCAGTCTTCTGGGACCTCTCCTGTGCTCAGAGACTCACTAAACAATTCTGCTAATGGCTCTGCTAGTTCCTCCTTTAGCTTCTTAAGTACTCTGGGATGTATGCCATCAGGTCCCATTGCTTTATCCACCCTGAGCTTAGCAAGCTCTTGTAGGACCCTTTCTTTTGTGAAGGGAGTAGTGCTCACCTCCCTCCCCACTGTGTCCATGATGCTGAGCTGTGGGCCCTGCCCTACCTTCTCTTCAGTAAATACTGAGCAAAAGTATCTATTTAGGATAGATGCCTTTACAGGGTCCTCCTCCTCACATGCTCCCTTTTCTCCATTAAGCTTAGCAATACCCCTCTGGACTTTCTCCTTTCACTAATGTATCTATAGAAAGTCTTGTCACCTTCTTTACTGTTCATGCTAGTGTTTCCTCAGTTTGGGACTTTCCTGCCTTACTGCCTTCCCTGCTTCCCTTAGGGCAGTTTGGTATGCCTCCTATCTTCATCCCGCTGTGTTCCCTTATATTTCCTGAAGGCCAGCCTTTTGGCTCTGACCTTTTCTGCTACTGTATTTGAGAACCAAAGTGGTTTCCTTCTTCTTTTGCACTTCCTTTTCTGTCTAACACAATGAGATGTTGCTTCAAGTATTGCATCCTTAATGCTTGCCCACTTTGCCTGTACCCCCTCACCTGTGTTTCTCTTTACCAAGAAGAACTAAGATAGTATGAGCCTTTCGATCTCTCACAATCAGGAGATCATTTAACACCCAAACAAGGGCAGTCTAGGTGCTATGTCTTTTCCTAAACTCAGACTGGAGAGCAGGATCCAGGACATTGTGAGTTGTAAGATGGTCATCCAGCTGCAACGCAACCACCTTCTCAATAACCTTACCCACATCAGCTGGCATAGTCATTTGTTCGTATAAGCCATTTGACTCCGGTTCCCAACCTCACCACAGCACCGGGATTGCTGTTGTCAAAGTACTGTACTCAGTGATCTCCTCCTGGCGAGGGAAAGGAGTGAAGAGTTTATCTTGGTTCGCCTTGATCTCTTATCGGCATTTGATCCCATGGACCATCAGGTTTTGTTGGATCACCATGAGTGCTTTGTTGGGCTCTCTGGAACTGTCTTGTCAGGACTGAGAAATTCGTGTCTGGCAGGATGCAGCAAGTGTTGTTAGGAGGAGCTGCATCTAAGCTAGCTTCTGTTTGCGTGGAGGGTCTCTGGGCTTGCTCCTCACCCCAGTGTTATTTACAGTTCAAATGTTTCCCTTGGGAGAGACCATTCGGTGGTACAACTTAGAGTATTAATGCTATGCACATTTATGTATGTATGCATGTATTTATTTATTTGTTTGACTACTGGTGGCCAGGAAAACTACACTGAGCCAAGGCTCATTTCCAGGTGTGACCTGAGAACAAGCGGTAAGGAGATAAAATACAAAGGAATGAGAAAACAATGGGAACAGAATCACAATGGAACAATGTAAAGTGCAGGCAGTTACAGGAATGCTGATCATAAAACACCTTTACAGTGGTACAGCAAGGTAACAGAGCAGGCAGTAACAGGGGTAGGTGAAAAATGCATTAGCAGTGGTTCAATATAATGTAGCAGCAAAAATTTAAAAAAGACATAGTCCAGTTTGTGTAAACAAAAACTTAAATTATGCTTAAATAGGGACAAGGTATAAGATATAGTAAATCAGTGGACAGAAGAGGGGAAAAGGAGGGAGCAGAAATCAGCTGTAGGCAGAACAGCAGCAGTACAGGGAGGAGCTTGAGTTGGCATTTGAGGGAGAGGTGGGAAGGAGTGAGGCAGAGGACAGAGGGATGATTTTTCCAGATGGAAGGGAGATTATATTTGAAAGCAGATTGCCCAGCTATAGATGATAAGGAAGGGAAATGGTGCCTGAGTTTATACAGCAGAGAGCATAGGTGGCAGAGGAAATAGGAGACAGGAGTGAGGTGAGGTAAAGAAGAAGAAGAAGTGACCCAAATCAGTTTTTTGAGAAGGAAACACAGTGAGATAGGTGACACAAAGAGAGAGGAGTACAGAGTGCGGTACAGAGTGAGCAGTAATGATTATGAAGGGGCATTAGCTTTGAAGTGGCAGAAAACTTTGCAAGGAGTGTCTAGTCTGGCGAGGGAGGAGGAGGAGGAGGAGGGGTGGTGCCATAGACCACATTTGCATAGTCGAACACCAGAAGTAGCATGTCGGTGACCAGCTCTGAGCAAACTTGGGGAGAGAGGCAGTCATTGCTGCCACACAGGGCACCAAGTTTAGGGTGGAGCTTGGATCAGATGGTGCCAATACGGGTGGAGAAGTCAATCCTGCTGGCCAGCCACACACCAAGGTCTTTGAAACAGGGAACTGCTCAAGAGGAATACCGCCCAGGGTGGTGAAGACAGATACATGTTACTCAGTTACTGTATAGCTGTCATTTGCACCTGGCAGAGTTTACTAAACAGATTTGTTTTTACTGTGATTTTTTGAAATAAACAACTGGCTAGTCAAAGGCTTGCTAAGTCTCAGCCCAGGCAGAACAATACTTTGACTCAGCACTTTACTGTCGGCAATGGCAATAGATTGTGTTATTATACCCTCCTTGGATGGCGCTCTCTCTTTTGAGCTGGCTGAGCTGCTATTGGAAGATCAGGTGTCAGCAACAGTGTGGAGCTGCTTTTATCATCTGAAGAATATTGCATGGTTGAAGCTATAACCCGTAGGCAAGGATGTTGTCACTTTAGGGCATGCACTCCTGACATCACACCAAGACTACTGCAATGTGCCATATCTAGGGCTTCTTGGATGTTGTTGTGAGTCGCAAGGTCTGCAGCTGGTGCAGAAAACAGCATCAAGGGTATTAACATCCTCAATCATATGACTGCATATTATGCTGGTGCTACGTCTGCTGGCCTGCTGTCCACTGCAATGACGTGTCACCGTCTAGGTCAGTTTACTGCCATACAAAAATTGAAATGGGTGGCTACCTAAAGGACTACCTGTCTTGTGCTTCTGCCTGCCCTCTTTGCTCTGCCTCATGGAATATCCTAGCTGTGACTTGGTCCCAGTTGAAATCTTCTGGGGACTGGGCATTTGCTTTAGCTGCCCCCATGTTGTGGAATTCATCACTTTTCCACATTCATTTAATTAACTTGGTGGGCAATTTTACAGTTGAAATAAATACCTCTTTGTGTGCACAGCTTTACACATTCCAAAGTTGTACTAATGCTTTGTTGAGATTCTGTTTTAAATATTTATAAGATGTATTTAAATAATTATGCTTATATCAGACTTTTATATACAGTACTCTAGGCCCGAAGGATGGGGCCCAATGTGATATATGTTGCATTGCCTATACAGATCAGGTTCCCTCTGCCTTTTCTTCACCTTCAGCCTTCTTTCTGGAATTCTTCACCACCACCACTAGCCTTCTATCTGGGTCTTGTCACTGCCAATACCAACAATTCTTTCTAGATAGACAAGCTGGGAGAGTATACAACTCCAAACTCAATGTTTAAAAAATTATCAAAGCCTTATCAGAACCTAAAAAAAAGCTCTGATAAGGTTATGTTACAGAACATGGCACATGTTTTGAAGAGTCTGGACTTATCCAGTTTCTTCCATCCCTATTGTACAGGTTACTTGCCAATTTTATAGTACTAATTATTCAGAGGATAATTAAAGGGTAAAGGAAACCCCACTGATTACTCAAGACATTTTTTACTCAAGTGTCTCAGTGAGTCTAATAAAAGTTTTTATGCAAAATTAAGGCCATAATTATCGGCAGGAAATTAAGGATGAAAGTTTCAGTGCTAGTTATATTTTCAGGATTTATTTGAATATTACAGCCTTTTCTTTTGCTAACCATAATATGACTTGCACCGTATCAAACAAAATATTTTAGAGACTTAGGGGATTTGTTTCAGTGGAACTGTTAAATTAAACATCTATTTTAAAACATTTTAAATTAAAATGTTACACTCAAGAATTGGGAATAACATTTACTTTTCAATCATGGGTTTTACTGAATATCTGTCTTGCCATATAACTAACTTTAATTTTTAAAGGGTTATTAATTAGTGAGTGACAGGATGGGAGGCTCGTTGTAATTTGATGAATGCAAATGTAATACACCATAGGCTGTGTTTGCAGCTAGGATGTGTGTTTCCAGCTTGTTGTTACAACAAAGCTTCATTACACAGAAAGTATTATCACAACATGCAACTTCATTTATTAAGAAGCAATAGACCTGCACAGAATACTTCCACAACAGATCTAAAAATTGTCTAAGTTCACAGTTTTGCCTAGCACTGCATTTCGCAAATTTTCACCACTATTCAATCTGATAATCTATTTCTTTTGAAAAAGATAGAATTTATTCTAAAGCTTCTTACTGAAATATTCTAGCCTCCTAACAGTCCCAGAATTTGGTTGATTTTTTTATTCCTAGCACACAAGGTACAATAAGCTACAAAAAAAAAAAAAAAAAACAGATAAAGTTTACTTATACAGTGCTTGTGCAAAAGCACTTAACTTGGATTTCTCAGTATAGTTCTGGATCTTATCATCTCTTCCTCTTGACTGACATGTATATGTGCTAGAATGACTATTTAAAAGACAAAGAACCTCTATGCGAAAACACTGAGGCAATGGTTACCCCAAAGGGCATTTGGCTGGGAAGCCAAGTTTCAAGGAGGTACAAAATCACACATGCCCACACAATGCAAAGCATCATGGGCTGCATATGCAAATCACCACAGAATATTATGCTGGTTCAACTTTAAGCAGAATTGCGTGGTGCCCCTGTGTATAGATCACTGGTAAGACTCAACCTCAAGTACCGTGTCCAGTTCAGGAGACCATGGGCTGGATTATCAGCCCATCCCAGGACTAAGTCCTGCTCTACAACAGCCACTGTGGACTGAAATTTCCGCACCCGTGGAATTCCATATTTTCAGCCAGAGCAGCTACGGCAGATATTATATCAGGTCCCACTATGTGTCGCTTTTCCTCGCAGCTGTGCCAAAAAATCACTGGCAGGTCTCTGTATATCAGGGAACAGGTTGTAAATCAGCGCCACATTTGAAAATACTACGGCTGTGAGAAAAAACTGCAGCTCCACAAGTGAAGACCCTCTTGCACCAGGTTTTTATCACAGCTATGGGACTCACAAAGGCCCTGAAAATCTAGCACCACATCTTCAGAAGGACATAGGTAGAGTGGAGTCAGTCCAGAGCAGGGCAACTAACATGGTGCAGAGTCTGCATCAAAAGCCCTATGAAGGGAGACCAGAGGATCTCAATATGTACACCCTGGAAGAGAGGAAGGAGAGTGGAAATGTAATAGAAACCTTTAAATACCTCTTGGGGGAACATAAGGTACAGGAGGGAAGCATTCTTCAGTAAAAAAGGAGCTGAAGAACATGGGGAATGCTATGAAGCTGGAAGGGAGTAGATTCAGGAGAGATGTGAAGAAGTACTTCTTCACAGAAACAGTGGTGGACTCCTGGAACAGCCTTCCAGCAGAAGTGGTGGGGGCAGAAACAGAGAAGGGGTTCAAGAATGCATGGGATAGGCAAAAGGGAAACTTAGGAGGAAAGAAGGGAGATGAGAGAATGGACAGGGATCAAGTAGAGTATGTGGTGACACTATAGGTAGGGAATAATTGGCAGACTGAGTGGGCCAAATGATCCTTATCTGTCATCAAATTCTATATTTCTATGTTTCTCCTGTTACACATGTCGAGATAGACATCTAAGCACTGAATAATTCATATTATATGAGTGCAAGATCAGCCTAATAATGCAGGGTAGGGATATCACATGTTATGCCATGGAGGACCAAGGGCTGTGCTCCAAGATGGGATCACCACTACAGACTGGTGGTGACAGGCTGAGCATCTAGGCTCTGCACCTCTGGGTTAGGGGCATGCCCAACAGGAAGATTCAGTCTCTCCCAGGAGTTGCAGGCAGTGCCGGAAGAGAGACAGAGCCATCAGCAGAAAGCAGGGCAGGTTATATTAGGGGAACCTGTGTAGCATACCCTTGGTACAAACTGCAGGGAAGGGAGAGAGGAGGAAATTTCAGGCAGATGAGGAGTGAAATATAATATGGCTGCCTACCACGATGCTATATAAGGCTTCTCTGCTACCCGGCCACACTCTCTGATCATGCAGAGCTTCCACAGTGGTTCAGTGTTCATCTGGAAAAGGCACATAACTCCCCAGAAATTTGAACTCTAGGACCTTCAGTTTTTTTTATTCCTGAAGACAATTTTATTAAAGCAGTATTGTTTCATCTTAGACCTCATCTGTTTATGTTGCTTTTATTGGCCATGAAGTCACAATACTCTTCATATGATATTACAGCATGTTGCCTTTGAGCTTGTATCAGCCATAAAGTCACAGTACCCTTCGTATGACATTACAGCATGTTGCCTTTGATATTGCAAGTAGAAAATTATGATTATAGGGCAGGAAAAGCAATGGGAAATGAATGATTAAGGGCAAAGGGTACAGAGCTAGTTTTCAAGCAGCTGCTTCTCAACAATTAAACTGGAATGTCATCAAATTCAAACTTTTCTTTAGATATTATGTGATTTGAGTCCTGCTAGAACCAACTGTAGCTTTCTTTGCAGGAAATTGAAGATCACTTGAAACCATACAGAAGACTCTCATTTATGCCAGTCTAGGTCAACCAAAAGTCCTTAACAAACACAGGTTGTGTGGCTGTTTTTTTTTTTTTTAGTTCTTCTATGTTCTCCAGAGTTTGAACCATTACTCTTAGTGTGTGTGTGTGTGTGTGTGTGTGTGTGTGTGTGTGTGTGTGTGTTCTCCAGCTTTTGGTACTATTACTCTTGTGTTGTTGTTTATTCAGGAACTGTGCATTCATTATCATTAATAACTTCATCAATTTATCATTCCACCAATTCCCACCCTCCTTAATTCCCTCACAACTAATATAAGTCTATTTAATCAGTTACATTTACCAGGTATAGCACTGCCTAGACAGGTTCAACTGCAATGTCGGCATTTATGAGTCCGAAAAGACTTGCACTTACAGTGGCTCATAAAGCACACATTCCTGAGCAATTGGAGAGAGGTGGCCATGCAGTTGACAGTGCTGGGGAGTACGGTGTTGGACAATGTACTTTATTAGACATTATGGAGGCTAGAGATAAACGTCCACCAATGTGCAGTGACAATAGAGGGAGTCTCAGGGCCAGACACCTGAACGAATATGCGGGTAAAAGAAAACAGAAAGGACAGAAAGGCATAAAGGACTCTCCTGACAAAGTGTATTTTTTCTAATCATTTCTTCTATCTCCTTCAGTTGCCAGTCTGCCCCCATCTGGTTTGCCCCCAGGAAACCCCATAACCCAGTTTCTCTGGATCTCACCTTGTCTCCGGTGATCCTCTGCCACAGGGCCCAGTTGCCAGTGTGAGGCCTGTTGCAGTCAGGATGTTATGTCACTGTCGCCATGGATTTTCCACATTTTCTCCCCAGCGAGCTCCCCACTGTGAGTAATGATGGTTTGTGCGAGCTTTGCCTCCTCAGAGACACCCCCCAGTGTCTGCTGGTGGGAGTTCTTTCCCCTGGCATCTCACTGCAGTGCCACCTCGATTCCTCTCGCTGGCAGCTGCTGAGCAGGACACACATATATACCCCTCCCCAAGGGAGGAGAGCAACCCTTGGGATGCTCAATTCTCCTCCCCCCAAAGCTGGCCTTTGAGCAACCCACATCAGTTTCTGAACCTGGGTTGCTGGTGTGGCAGGAGGCGAGGTGTCCCACACCTCATCCTTCCACAGCTCTGGGGCAGCAGATGCCAACTAAATGTAACTGAATAAGAAATTGGGTTTACACACCATCACTACATCATAGAATTGAACAAAAAATAGCCGTACTGCACTGTGTTTAAACAAATTTGTCATTGTGTTCACGCTCAGCACTTTGCAGCCATGCACTGGCTTGACAATTTCCTAGTCATAATACACAATCTCATCCTAATGTACTTCTAATTATCATAACAATTCGGATGACTTCCAGACTGTTCCAATAATCGGGGGTCTTCTGTTTTATTTTATTTAGGATCCTCAAGATCTTTTGTCTGGGATAATTTGTAAAAAAGAGGGAGCTGATTAAGCAACAGTGAGTTTAATTTCTTTACACTCGACTTGCCCAAACAACAAAAGAGCACATGCTTAGTCAGTATGAGACATCCCTAGAGTTGCCCTTTATACATTTATACAGTAGGAAGAAAACACTATAAACAGAATGTTGAATGTTACATTTTTCTTTTCATTTCAGTTGCTGTTGTGCTTGTCCTTTGTGCTCTGCCTCTACTCCGTTTACTAAACCAATCATGTCTAAGACAGTAACAACTTATTCAGCAGCCAGTCGGGTTTCTGCTTTTCAGGCATGTGACTCTAAGCAGGTTTATTATATATTGTAATTACTTTTTAGTTTTCCAGGAATCTTCTTCTTGAAAAGCTGATACTGCAGCATGCAGCAGTTACTAACATTCTAAATCTCTCACTCTCTCACTTACAGCAGCTCTGATATATCTGAAGACCCTATTTAGTGTCATGTAAAGTATATAATTTTCACATGTTATTCTGGAGGACCCCAAGAGACTGCTGTGTAGGAGGCTTTGGAAGAAGTCAGTCCATAAGCTCTGGTGTTTTGTGATTTGTGGATTAACAAATTGAGAACAAGAAGTGGTTTATGTAAAATGTTACACAAATAGTTGAGTCTGGACTGGAAAATCAGCTCACTCTGGAGTGACAAATTACCAAAATCTGCATAGTCCCTTGAATATGTTTAAGAAAAATCACCTTCCGAAAAGCATTTTGAAGTTGAGAATCATTGATAGACTTTTTAAAACTAGTTTGAAAAAAAAAATACAGCAAGAGATTGAGAGATGACTTAGAGACAATTGGTTTAGTGATACTCTTCACTTATCAATAGCTGTGCCATGTTCTGGTCATTTGTTTCATGTTTGCTTTTCCCGTGAAATGGTATGCAGTGATATATGTTCTCAAGAGAGTATGCATTATGTATTTATAATACATGGTTCAAGGCTTTCCACAAAATAAATCAACAAGTTTACCACCCTGTAAGTAAAAACACAAATTAATCAATTACATCATCCATTAAACCTATCCCAAGCATGTTTACCAAAAATCCAATCATACCAAAATATTATAAATGTATCAAAATACCAGCAAAGTATTATCAAGACCTACAAATCAAACAATTATGATGTCACCAGCTGACACAATAGGTTATGATTCCCTCTGATCTCAAGGGCAAAGCTCAAGAGGTCCATGGGAATCAGAACCCCTAGTTGGCAGAACACACTGATTGTGCATAAAGTTGCTCATCATGTGTTTTTTAAGGCTGGGATATTCAAAAGGGTTATGCATGGTGCAACATGGTTGCACCTTGCACAACCCAGCGATGCGCCCTGGCGCAATATTCAATGGGGCAAGTTGCACTGCGCAACTCCCGATGCTCCGGGTGCACTAGTAATGTATATGGTGCAAGTGCAGGGGGCATGCCCATGCATATGTGGCACATCCTGATATTCAGGACGGGATGTGTGGCACATATGCTGGCACATACCCAGCTTGTGCCACTCAGGGGGCACAAAGATGTGCCTGGTAAAACCAGGAAAAAGTCCAGGCCACTCACATGTGAGCTGCCATATTGCAAGGTGCAACATGGCAGCCACCTGCTGTGGGTGGCTACCCAGCCACCCAGGACACAGTCCACAGGCCCCCTGCCTAGGGAGCATTGTGCCCCCCTCACTCACTCATGGGCATTGGCTACCTACATCCCTGGTGGTTCAGTGGACCACTGTCCAATGCCCGATCACAGGCATAAAAGATCTACCTTCTTGGTGGTCTAGGGGACCATCTCCCAATGCCCAAGCATGGGCATGTGTACAGTATATCCCTGATGGTCCAGTGGACTGTGTCCCAACCCCCAATCACAGGCATAAGAGATCTACCTCCCTGGTGGTCTAGTGGACCACTTCCCAATACCCTAACATGGGCTCAGATGCTACATATCCCTGGTGGTCCAGTGGAACCCCCCAAATGCCTGATCAAGGGCGGAGTTTTCAAGGGACACCCTGGTGGTCCAGTGGTACCCCCCCTTCCCAACTGAAGGCATTCATTCACATATCAGGCCTGTGTAGTACAGTATGGTCTGCATGCACATTGGCCCACACAGTGGACCAATAGGCACACTCACCCTACTGTATGCTGTCAGCCCGCCGCTAACTGAGGGGGTGCAGGGTGGTAGGGGCCCTCAGTGGGTGGGTGGGGAGGGGCGGTACCACTGGACCACCAGGGTGTCTTTCGATATATATGCCCATGATCAGGAGCTGGGGGGAGGGCACCCCCCCCACAAGGAGTTAGATCAATTATGCCCATGATCGGACAATGGACAGCGGTCCACTGGACCACCAGAGTTTACTTCACTTATGCCCGCATTCAGGCATGCGGGAGTGGGGTCCACCAAGGGACTGCAGGGCATCGGTCCCTGATGGCTGCAGCCTGGCAGGGTGCCAGGCGCAAGTCGCCGGGGATCGGCGCACCGCATGCAAATGGGGCCATAATGACATTCAAATGGCCCCATTTGTGTCTTGCATGCATAATGGCCTCATTTGCATGCCCAGCACTGAATATCACAGTGGATGCACCAAGCGCAACCACACTTGTGCTGGCACATCCCCCTGCTTCCCTTCTGCCACTTGCGCTGGCACAGTGCCAGTGCACAGTGAGTGCACCCTCAGTGCCACATTCAACGGTGCTGAGCCATGGCACAGCACCATTGAATATCACCTGGTCCATGCCCTGGTGCAGCCCAGTTGCGCTGCACCCAGGCTTACACCCCTACCCGGCGCAGTCTGAATATCCCACCCATAGTGTATAGTATATATGAAATGTGTGTGCCGTGGTTCTTTTGTTTTCAGAATGAAACTGACCTGTGCAGTCTCTAGAGGTTTCAGAATGCTCTTGCACCACAGAAGTGTAGAATATCATTCCATGACCTCTGAACTGTGGTGCAATAGCATTTTGAAAGGGATGGAATTCTATACAGCACAATGCTCTACTATACCCTATTTTTTAAATTGCACTGTGTGACCTTTCAGAACTTACCTTCGAGAGCTCCAGTCCACACTGCTGAGGAAATGGGTAAACAGCGGGACACTTGATAGAATTTAAATGTTACTCTACATTTCTGCTAGGATATATCCTAGATAAAAAAAAATTGGAACATGCATGACAATACATATTACAAACAGTTTGTTTTCAGTTCCCCCCTGACCAAACCTCATCCTGCAGCTACGTGTCTTAAAGCAGCAATGCATGCCAGCAACGAATAATTTGACCTGTACCTTATCCTTTTCATATTGTACCTTATTGACTCTCCTCTTAGATACCTAGTTCACAGTTTAGAGTCTGCTTTACTTCTTTTAAAATTTGAAATAATTAAATAGGGTTCTTTTTAACATGGCTGTTTGCCCCAAGTTTTTGTAAGTATTCCCAGCTGGTTTTGAATACCCACTGCTTAACATGACATTTTGTGTAACTAAAATAAACAAGCATGCAACAGCCACTGCTTTCTGACTTCATGGGACAAAAAATATTCAAATGCAGCTTGTCACAGGTTCAAACGACAGAATATGAGTACTCTGTTTTATATTTTGTAGGCATAGAAGGCACCTGGGGTAGGGAAAGTAATGGAATCACTTCTGAAGGAAAGAATTGTTGAGTACCTAGAGGCCATTGGGGCACAGGACCAAAGGCAGCATGGGTTCACAGCAGAAAGGTCATGTCAGATGAATCTAATTGATTTCTTTGACTGGGTGACCAAAGTAGTAGACCAGGGGCTGTGGACATGGCCTACCTAGACTTTAACAAGGCATTTGACACAGTCCCACACAAAAGATTAATAGTCAAATTAACCAGCCTGGGAGAGGGTCCCAGGGTGGTAGCCTGGGTAAAACACTGGCTGGACAACAGGAGACAGAAGATAATTGTAAATGGAGTCCACTCTAAAGAAAGAGGGGTTACTAGTGGAGTACCACAGGGTTCAGTACTGGGTCCAGTCCTTTTTAATGTCTTTATAAGTGACATTGCAGAGGGACTGGAAGGAAAAGTATGCCTCTTTGCAGATGACACAAAGATCTGCAACAGGGTTGATACACAAGGAGGCGTGGAAAGGATGAGAAGGGACTTGGCAAGGTTGGAGGAATGGTCAGAAGTATGGCAGCTTGGATTCAATGCTAAGAAGTGCAAAATAATGCACCTGGGAAACAAAAACCCAGGGAAAGATTACACAATTGGGGGGGGGGACATAGTAACAACAACAAAAATGGAAAGGGACCTGGGGGTAATCATATCAGATGACCTTAAAGAGCAGATACCTACTGTCTGACACCCAGTTCCCCTCAAACATATAGTATATAATAGTAGATCTGCTCTACTGTTGAGGGGCATTACAAATTCTATGCACTTCCCTCTGGTTAAAAAGTAATAGCACCCCAAATTTGCACCCCCATAAAAACAAAGCCTTGTCTGACATGCCTCCTTTTGTGATGTCATAAAATGAAGGCTGCTTATGTGTGCTCCTTAGATCTATATTGGTGCCATTTCTCAATGACGTCTAGTACTATTTAGAGTTGCCACTTGGAACAATGAAAGTGACTGCTCCAGTAAACAGGGACTGTTACTCCAGCAGTTGCTTTGATTTTTCTATATGGCACCTCTAAATAGTACTAAATGCCATAGACATATCGCATACATACAGGTAAATGACTTGCACCCTCGGTATTCATTTTCTGACATTACAAAAGCACGGTGTGTCAGACAAGGTTTTGTTTTTATGTGGGTGCAAATTTGGAGTGGTATAATCTTTTAACAAGAAGGAAGCGCATAGAAATTTTAATGCCCCTCAATAGTAGAGCAGATCTACCATTATATAAGTTTGAGAGGGGCTGGGTGCCAGACAGTAGATTCCTGCTCTTTAAGGTAAGTAAGCAATGTGAGAAGGCAGTAGGGAGGGCTGGGGGATACTGGGATGTATAGGGAGAGGCATCACCAGCAGAAAACAGGAAGCTGTTATCCCTCTGTACAGACAGTTGGTAAGACCCCATCTGGAGTTCTGCGTCCAGTTCTGGAGACCCCATCTCCGCAAGGACATAGGATGGAGGCAGTCCAGAGGAGGGCAACTAAAATGGTGCAGGGTCTGTAAAAGAAGCCATTTGAGGAGAGACTAAAGGAGCTTAATATGTATATCCTTGAAGAAAGGAGGGAGGGGGGGGACATGACAGAAACTTTTAAGTACCTAAGTGGAATCAACAAAGTCCAAGAGGGTAGCATCATTCAGAAAAAGAGATGTGCAAGAACAAGGGGACACAATATGAAGATAGAGGGGGACGGCTCAGGGGAAATGTGAGGAAGTATTTTTTCACAGAGAGAGAGTGGTGGATGCATGGAACAGCTTTCCTGAGGAGGTTATGGGGTCTAAAACTGTGGGAGAATTCAAGAATGCATGGGACAGACATAAGGCAATTTTTGTGGGGGGTAGGAAGAAATTAGCTGTTGGTTAAATAGGATCTGCAGCTTATCCTGTAGGTAGGGAAATGAGCAGACTAGGTGGGCCAAGCAGTCCTTATCTGCTGTCAAAGTCTATGTTTCTATTGGCACAGTTCAAGGATTTTTTATTACTAATGTAAAGTCTTAGTGTTCTTAGCACTGAACTAGATAAGAATAGGTACTCGCAATCACATATCTGAAAGATTTACCAACAATGTATGACAAAAAGCCATTATTTTTCAATTCAGCAAATAAGCAATATCCCAAAATTACTATTTCGTATGGCCAGCAGTCTAATGATCTAGAGCCCTGACGTCTGAGTTACAAATCAAGCTAACCTAACTAAGTTGAATAAAAACACAATCCTGATATCCTCACGGTGGTTGAAACCTGGCTCACACCCAAGGTCCCAGACATGGCAATTGTCCTTTCAGGCTACAACATTCTCAGACCAGATAGGAAGACTAAAAGAGGTGGGGGCTGTGTAATTTATCTAAAACAGTCACTCTTGGGTCACCCCATTGCTACCCCTCTCGCAGAATCAACTGCACAGTTTCTAGCTATCAGAATCCTACTGGGGGCTCACAACAAAGCACTAAACGTGGTATCAGTCTACATCCCACCTAAGGAGAATTGGAAAGGTCTCACTGCTGTCCTTGACTTCATCTGTACCCAACCTCCTGGCCCCGAATTAATTGTGATTGGCAACTTTAACATAAATTGGCTTGCACCTGACTCAGGAGGCCTCAAGGATCAAATCTTGGCTGCAAACCTTTCCCAGATGATTGACTCACTGATAAGGCACAACTACAGAACAGGCACTGCTACCCTCCTGGATTGGGTTCTAACCAGCCATCCTACTCACATCTCTAACGTCTCCATCCTCCCTGATACACTTAGTGACCATTCACCTGTCATCAGTGAATGGCCAAACAAATGCTGCAAGCCTCCTCTGATAGTCACCACCAGCAGAGTCCTTCCCCGAGGGCAGTTGAAACACCTTAAATCCCACCTCAGCCAGGAAGATTGGACTCCTATTTTCAAAGCAACAGATGTCAACTCGGCCGTTGGCTACTTCATCAACACATTTAATGCTGCCTGTGACTCCCATGCCCCATTCAAGAAGCGCAAAGTCAAAGGTCTTTGCAACCCATGGCTCTCCACTGAGCTTATAGCCCAACTGAAAACTAGGGACCATCTCTGGATGCGGGCACATGCTACCAGTACACAAACTGACATACAGAACTATAAATGTGCTCAGAATTACTGCACAAAATCTATCTGCCTAAAGAAAAGCATCTACTATAAGGAAGCTCTTACCAACACCTGGAGAAATGGAAAGCCTTCTGGAACAACATCAAAGAAGTAATTGGGAAGCAACCTAAGACTTCCCCTACTTTGCTGAACATTGATGGGATTACAACACTTGACCCTACCACCATCGCTAATACATTCAATACCACATTCACGGACCTCAGTAGTGTTCTCCCCTCAGAATTTTTCAATGATGATGCCTCTCTAACTCACCCTACCCATTGCCCCCCCTTCCTCTAAATAACCGCCATTTTAATTTAAAGCAGTCAGGATGCATGAAGCTCGCAAATACATTACCAAAGCAATTGCAAAGTCCAGAAGGAGTGGGGACTCACTCGATCTCAAACTGTTGTCCCTCACCCTCGATGAAGTGATTGCACCATTAACACATAAACATAGACTATGATGGCAGATAATGACCGCTTGGCCCACCTAGTCTGCACATTTCCCTACCTACAGGATAAGCTGCAAATCCTAGTTAACCAACAGCCTACTTTCTCCTACCCCCCACAAGAATTGCCTTATGTCTGTCCCATGCATTCTTGAATTCTCCCACAGTTTTAGACCCCATAACCTCCTCAGGAAGGCCGTTCCATGCATTCACCACCCTGCCTGTGAAAAAATAATTTCTCACATTGCCCCTGAGTCGTTCCCGCTCTGTCTTCAAATTGTGTCCCCTTGTTCTTGCACATCTCTTTTTCTGAAAGATGCTACCCTCTTGGACTTTGTTGATTCCACTGAGGTACTTAAACGTTTCTATCATGTCCCCCCTCCTTTCCTCAAGGGTATACATGTTAAGCTCCTTTAGTCTCTCCTCGTATGGCTTCTCTTGCAGACCCTGCTCCATTTTAGTTGCCCTCCTCTGGACTGCCTCCATTCTGTCTATGTTCCTGTGGAGATGGGGTCTCCAGAACTGGATGCAGTATTCCAGGTGGGGTCTCACCAACTGTCTGTAGAGAGGGATAACAACTTCCTGTTTTCTGCTGGTGATGTCTCTCCCTATACATCCCAGTGTCCCCCCAGCCCTCCCTACTGCCTTCTCACATTGCTTGCTAACCTAAAGGTCATCTGATATGATAACTCCTCAGGTCCCTTTCCATCTTTGTTGTTGTTACTACCTCTCCCCCATTGTGTAATCTTCCCCTGGGTTTTTGTTTCCCAGGTGCATTATTTTGCACTTCTTTAAATTGAATATAAGCTGCCATACTTCTGACCATTCCTTCAACCTTGCCAAGTCCCTTCTCATCCTTTCCAAGCCTCCTTGTGTATCAACCCTGTTGCAGATCTTTGTGTCATCTGCAAAAAGGCATACTTTTCCTTCCAGTTCCTCTGCAATGTCACTTATATAGACATTAAAAAGGACTGGACCCAGTACTGAACCCTGCGGTACCCCACTAGTAACCCCTCTTTCTTCAGGGTGGACTCCATTTATAATTACCTTTTGTGTCCTGTTGTCCAGCCAATGTTTTACCCAAGCTTCCACACTGGGACCCACTCCCAGGCTGGTTAATTTGATTATTAATCTTTTGTGTGGGACTGTGTCAAATGCCTTGTTAAAGTCTAGGCAGGCCATGTCCACAGCCCCTCCCTGGTCTACTACTTTGGTCACCCAGTCAAAGAAATCAATTAGATTCATCTGACATGACCTTCCCACTGTGAACCCATGCTGCCTTGGTACCGTGCCCACTGGCCTCTAGGTACTCAACAATTATTTCCTTCAGAAGTGATTCCATCACTTTCCCTACCACAGAGGTCAAACTGACAGGGCTGTAGTTTCCTACCTCTGTCTTGCTCCCACTTTTGTGAAAGGCAGTCTCATCCACCTTCCTCCAGTCCTCAGGTACCACACCATCCTTCCATGATTTGTTAAAAAGGGTAGTCAGTGGTGTCACTAGTTCTCCCCTTAATTCTTTTAGAATTCTGGGGTGAATTCCATCAGGCCCCATTGCTTTATCCACCTTCAATTTTAGGAGTTCTTTCAGAAGCCTTTCTTCTGTGAAAGGACTGGGATCGACCCCCCTATCCAGAGTGCTTCTGTTAATTGGGTTCAGCACCTCCCCCCCTCCTCCTCTTCTGTGAATACTGAGCAGAAGTATTCATTCAGTATCCCTGCTTTTTCACTGTCCCTCTCTACCCACCCACTGTCCATTCTATTCAGCCTCACTATCCTTCCTTTTGTCTTTCTACACTCCTTGATGTGCCTAAAAGGTTTTATCCCCTCTTTAACCGAGTTGGCTATCTTTTCCTCAGTTTGTGCCTTTGCTATTCTGACTTCCCTCCCTGCTTCCTTCTGCCTTACCTGGTACAGTTCTCTGTCCTGCTCCTTCTGTGTTTCCTTATACTTCCTTAATGCTATCTTTTTCTCCCTAACCTTCCCCACCACCTCTTTTGATAACCATAGTGGCTTTTTCTTTCATTTTGATTTGTTTATTTACTTCACAGAAAGGCTTGTTGCCTCTGTGATGGCAGTTTTGATGTTTCCCCATTGTTGCTCCACCCCTCCTTCTAGCCTGTTTGATGGTGCTTTTCTAAGGCACTCTCCCATCTTGACAAAGATCTTCAACCTCTCCCTCAGCCTCAGCCAGTTCCCTGACAGATGGAAATCTGCTACTGTTACACTGGTCCACAAAAGTGATGACAGGGCTCTCTATGTGAACTATCAACCAATCTCAATATCACTTCCCCTCTCAAAGGCATTAGAATGCATTGAAGCTGACCAACTCACTGAACATCTGGATAAACACAATATCTTGTGCACCCAACAACATGGGTTCAGAAAAGGGCACTGCACCACTTCTGCCCTTTTGGAATTCACCGGAGCCTTCCACAGTTCACTGGACAATGGTCATCTAGTGGAGTCAGTCTTTATTGACTTAACTAAGGCCTTTGACGCCATATATCATTATCTCCTAATCGAGAAATTTCTAAAGGCCAGGCTTTCTCCCGACTCCACGGCCTGGTTCAGAAGCCATCTGGATAACCCATCCCAAAGAGTTAGAATAGCTGATGTCCTCTCTGACGCCAGACCTATCTGATCAGGAGTCTCGGAAGGATCCATATTGGGACCCCTTCTGTTCAGTCTCTTCTTGAACAACCTTCCTAAATCCTGCATAGAACAAATCCTTTTCTATGCCGATGATGCCGTAATTCACTCCACCCATAAGGATCCCCTACTACTCCAAAATAATCTACAGCTTGGTTTTGCCTCAGTAGAGAACTGGTTTAGTAAATATAAACTGGTCCTAAACTATAAAAAAAAACAAGGCAATGCTTTTCAGCAGCTTGCACAACAAGCACAGTCTATACCCCTTGACTATCACTAACTGCCTTGGTGTGGCCCTCGAACAGGTGCACTCATATAAATATCTCAGAGACACAATTGACTGTAACCTATCTTATGGTGCCCACATCAACAGCATTGCAAAAGCTGCAAATACTGGCATTGGGCTACTCTATCGGCACAGGCAATGCCTCACTCCAGAAGCTTTAAGGGTCACTTTTCAGAGCTCTGTTGTCTCCATAATTGACTATGGCCTCATGATATATGGCTCTGCTACTGTAACTGCCCACATATGTAGCTCCACAGCTCTCAACAAAGCCTGTCAGCTCATTACTGGTACTCACCATCTCACTCACACATGTGACCTCTATGCTCAAACTGGATGGCTACAACTCTCAAACCACATAAAACACCAAACATGCATAATGGCAAAGAAAATAACTCTCGGCCATGCTCCCCCCAGAGTCCAAGCTCTCCTTTGTCCAAATCATAATCCTCACCACACTAGGAGCTCCGAATTGCAACTCCTGAAGGTTCCTCGCTGCCGTACTACTCAGGGCCAAAGATCTTTTGTTCATAGGGTCCCCAGCTGGTTGAATGGTCTCAGCAGTGACATTTCCTCCCTACCCAAGCTTGGCACTTTCAAATTCAAGCTCCATCTACTCCTCTGTGCCTCTAACACCTGTGACTGTCTCCTGTAATTCAGCCTTCCTGTTATTACCCATCCATCAGTCACAGCTCTTCCAACTTAGCCCTTCCACTCCTTCTTCCCTTATCCTCCTACAACCCCCTCTCCCACCCTCCATTCCTGTCCTTT
Organism: Neoceratodus forsteri; assembly: GCA_016271365.2. Classification (NCBI taxonomy): domain Eukaryota; kingdom Metazoa; phylum Chordata; order Ceratodontiformes; family Ceratodontidae; genus Neoceratodus; species Neoceratodus forsteri. The sequence goes on from CM028129.1 coordinate 37,234,261, forward strand.
CCTCTCAGCACCCCTCCACCATCTGCACTTCTCTGTGTAATCTGACAATGCCTCTAGCTGCTCCTACTTATCTGCATCCTTGCCTTGTCTTGTAACACTGTGTACCCTGAAAATGCCCATGGCATTAGTTTAACCCAAATGTATGCATTCATGTTAATGTAACGGATTGTTTAACCTGTTATGCTGACTCTGTTACTTAATTGTACTGCTTGTATTGTATTTCTGCTGACATGGAACCTTTTTAAAAGAGCCCCAGCTCAAAGGTACTTGTAATCAGGACTCAAATATATAAATAAATAAAAATAAATAAATAAAACATGTTGGCATTCATATTGTAAAATAGTTAACCAGAATGAATCTAGTAGTCTCAGCGACCTATAATCTTGGCTACTGAAATGTTGCATGAGAGGCAGTCAATGCATGCAGCAAGAGCCTAACAAATACTCTTACCCCTCTGTGGTCCTTGCCAGCAGCCTGCAACCAATGGTAACTAAGACTAGCAACCAGCAGCTGTATTCCCAGGAGTCTCTCCTACTGTCCTCTTCACTGTCAAAAGTCTGGGATTTTTATATCCTTGGACCATCTAAAAAGTGATACTGACCCATATAAAAATTAATAGAGAAAAAAATGTAGTAGGAATCACATGATTGTTGAACCATCTGTTGATACTGACCCCGATAAGAATCGAAAGGTATGGGTAAAGAGATAAGTAACACATTTATGACCAATAAAAGACAGAAGAAAAATAATTTCATGGTTACTAAAAGTAGTAGACAAGTAAGAACCTGTGAGGGGCTAAAAGGTAAACTACTACTTTTTGGCAGCTAACAGGTGGGAGGTGAGTAGAAACTTTTGAGAGATCAAAAGATAAACAAATACTTTCGACTGCTAACTAGTGCTGTGCAGAATGCAGAATTCCACCAGCAAAATTTGCATGATATGACCATTCCGTCAGTGAAAGTTTCACCGGAATTTCATTGGTTCTTCTGTGGAATTCCGCCTGGTGGGATCTGCAGAATAATATTCCCCATAACAGCATTTTTTCATGGGAAATCATTCTGCATCTATTTCCATAAAAAATATTGAGATCCATGGAATTATATTCAGCAGAACAGCATTTTGCTGTGGGAAATCATTCCACCATCAGTTTTGTGGAAAATATTGAGATCCATGGAATTTTCCTCATTTTTCTGATGCTGAATTCTGCCATTCCTTTTCCAGTAAAATTTGTTGGAATTTTTGTGAAATTTCAAAAATTCTGAGAAATGTCATTCCACTGGAATCTGGAAATGCAGCAAAGAACCACTGCTAACAGATGAATAAACATGAAAAATTTGCTAGCTGTGGTTAGTACATAATAAAGATTAGGGATGGACGAGTCAGCTGTGACCTGGCTCTGATTTTGGCTCCGATTTTTTTTGAAAAGGTTCTGATTTACTCTGATGAATTGTAGATCTATTTTAGTCTATTTGAGTATGAGAAATGCATCAGTATTATTCTTTTAGAGCCCTCATGTTAAAAAAATTAAATGTAACCTTTTTTTAAAAAAAAAGTCAGCAAGCAACAAACAGCAGTAAAATAAACTGATTGTTGTTTTTGCCAATCCTGTGTGTCAACCACCACATGACATTCATAAGAAACAGTGGGCTGGATTCACAAAACTCTTGAAAATCCTGCAGCTGTGGGAAATACTCAGCACATGTGGGTTGCCATTTGCGGAACCACAATTTCTCCTGTAACTATGGTATTCTCAAAAGTGGAGCCGATTTACGACCAGCTTCACTATTTACAATAGCTTGCAGGTGGTCTTGCCATAGAAATCCCTGCAGCTGTGGAAAAATATTATGGCCTGTGGGACCAGCGGTAACATCTTCCGCAACTGCTGTGGAAGGGTATTGCAATCTCCACAGCTGTGGAGATTTCAGTCCACAACTGGAGTTGCAGTGTTGAACTTAGTCCTAAAAATGGTTGTGAATCTAGCTCATTGTATGCAGGTCATTTGGGGCTTTGCAATAAACGAAGACAGTGTGTTAAACATTGGAAAGAGAGAGAGTGAGAGAGAGAAACCAACAAATTCAACAGCAGAAAGACAATAGCAGAGTGCAGAACTTAACTGAGTATGACATGCTTCTTGGTGGAAGGCAGGCAGCAAGAGTAGGATGTCATAGGGCCTGAGCCATTCCTCCTGCCTTTTGATTTGAGATGTTATTTTTTTTGTTTGTAGTTAATTTGCTTGCCTACTTGGTGATATAGCAAGCATCATGGACCACAAACCGTCCCACTCACTCCTGCCTGATTGGCGAATTATTTTTTATCACTTGTGTTTTCATACTTTTTTTTTTCTAGTTAACCTTGCCCCCCCGTCCCAGCATTGCAGGTTTTTTTTTATAGAGCTGTTTGGCCCCAACTGCCACCTACTCCTGCCATGAAGCCCACATGCCAGTTCTCAGCCCAGTTGCCTCCCCCCCCCCTCCATTAAGCTGGCAGAGATCCATATGGTACAATCCACATAGGTTCCCAAATTGAAAAACACATACAGCAACACATACACACCATGACCACACAAGAAGGAACTTTTTTTTACTTGATCTTTCTGTTATGGTTGCTGACCTCTGTCCTCTGAATTCAAGGAAATAAATCATTAAATTAAATAATATCATCACCATAAAGGAAGCATCTTTATTTGGAGACACCTGTTGCATCTGTTCGTCATCATCACTGTTATGTTCCTGACACTTATCACTGAACTGGTAAGAGAATTTGTTGAGACAGGCTGTTAGGGAAGTAAGGCACTGTACATTTTCAGGAGTAAGCCTCGTGTGGCCATCTGAGACAACATTTCCAGCTGTGCTAAGTATACGCTCAAGTAAACACTAGCTGAAGGGCAACTACGAAGCTTACTAGCAAAGGACGATAGTGCAGGCCAGATGTTTTTCTTCTCCAGACAGAACTCAAAAGGGTCATCAGCAATATTAATGAGTGGTTCACGTAAATAGGCATCCACAATGTCAGACAAAGACAAAGAAGGTGACTCTACGACAGGCAGATCTGAATTAACAGTTTGCATGAGTTTTGACCAAAAAGTGTGAGTGTCATCTGTGTGCTTGTCAGAATGACCTGCCTTTCTCAGGGTCCATGAAAGAGGACGTGGTGCAGTACTGCCCAATGTTGATGAAGGAGTACATGGTAGAACTAAGTGGAAATTATTGCTGTCACCACCAACAGATGTTGCATTATCAGGTGCCGCATCCACATCACGTGATTTACTTGTATTGTCAAATACAGTCCTGTTCTTTTCCTGTGCAATTGCTGAAATCAGCATGTTTTTGTATTCAAGATAAGAGTCACCAAGATCTGAAGGAAGCAGTTGTTGCAATATAAACCGAGGGTCAAAAAGAGTTGAAAGAAAAAACCTTTTGTATGTCATGATATTGTGATGTCTTCTGCAATTTTGGAATTGCTGTATCAGTTGGTCCACGAGGGATGCACCAGATTTGACTCCTTTTTTTCAAAACCTTTATGCAGTCTCCTGAGTTTCATGTACAATGAATTTTTGGAATTCTTTGCCTGTAGTTCAATGGGGCAAGCAACCAGCCACACCCCCTTTCTGAGCTATATAAGCAGTTCCTCCCAGCCTCTCTCTGAAGCACTTTTTTCTTTGCAGGCCGGATGCTCTGTCAGTCTTTCTTCCTCCTTGGGGCCTGCAGGAGCCTTGTCCCCCTCCCCCACGTTGCTGTGTTCTGGGCTGTCTGGTTTCTGTTGGATTCTGTTTGTGTATTTCTCCTACCTTGGTTAGTATTGGTTTTTCTTCTGGCTCCTGTGTGCTTCCTTGTGTGCTTGTTTTACTGTTCTCCTGTGTTTGTGTTTTTTTGGGAGCTTTCTAATTCCCCTAGCATCATGTTGCCCTTTGTTTGCACTATGCTTATCCTGTGCCTGTGATCCTGGCTCCTACCAAACTTCAGTTTTCCTGCAATTGTTATTGTATATCTCATCTCACATTGCAGTTTGCTGCCTCCTGTGTTCCACCATAACTGATTGCATCTGGTCCTGGCTCTGCTGCTCAGTTAGCTGCTATTCCCTGTTTTCAACTTTGCTCATGATTTGCTCAGTGCTAGCTCCAGTGGACAAATGATGCATTGCAATACTGACTCTTGCTGCTATTGCATCACTACCTGGTTTCTTGGTGCTTTGCTCCAGGCTCCCTGTTATTTCTATGGCACAGGATGGTGGTGTCTTGGCAGTGCTCCATGGCCCCGATAGCAGGAGCATGCTTTAAGTAAGTTAAATGAATCACCTGTTCCTTTGCTGATCTTTGCCTACATGGCTTTTCAGATATCCATGCATAAATGCATTTGCCTTCATGGCATTTTGGTTATCATGCCTACTGGCTTCAGCTGTTTATTTATGTATTAAAAATTTGGTGACCTGTATAGGCACACAGAGCAGAAGCTCATTTCCAGGTGTGACCTGGGGACAAGGGGTACAAATATAACTAGGAGTGAGCAACAGATACAGTGTAATACAAAACTGGCATGAACTTAATATTTACAGTATAATACAACTATTTACAGTATAATACAAGAGTGTGTTGTACATAATGGTATAAGCAATGAGCGCACATAAATTCACATTTTAGAAAGGCAATGCAGGGTGATTGTGCAAGAGATTTGATGGGAAGGGAGAGCCAACAAATGTTGATGAAAAACAAGACAAGGAAGCAGCAAATGATTCAAGAGGTGAAGGAAAGGGAGGAGGACAGCCGTAAGGTGAGAATTAGGGCTGTGGGCATTCACACGATGTAATGGGAGAGCCTGAGGAAGTGTTTGAGAGCAGGAAAGGAGGGAGTGAGATGGGTTTGAGGGAGAATATTGTTCCAGAGGGAAGGGAGTCTATAGGAGAAATCTAAGTTCCTTGCCAAGGTGCGGGATCATGGGAGGGCACAGGAACAAAGGCAATTTGTATGACAGTTGTAGAGGGAGGAAGTAGCAGGATTTAGGAGACGGACAAAGGTAGGAAGGAAGAGTTCCAAACCAGAATTTGGAGATGAAGGTGGAGCACTGAGATGTGTGTCTCTGCACTAGGAATTGGAGGGATAGGGAGGAGTAATAAAGGTCACAAAGGTGAATCGGGGGGGGAATTTGAGGTGAAGCAACAGAAGGCATTGAAGAGGACATCTAGTTTAGATAGAGAGGTAGCTGGAGCAGTGCTAAAGACCACATCAGCATAGTCAAAGGCAGGGAGAATCCATTTGACCAGCAGGTCATGCTGGATAGGGATGAGAAGACTACACTTATGGTGGTAGAGTAGATCCAGTCTAGGGCACAGTTTGGAATGCTGGGCCTTAAAGTGGGAGGAAAAGTTAAGTGATTGATCTAGCTACACACCTACAGCAGGTACAGTGGTAGCGCCAAATTTGTCAAGCAATTTTGTGAGATTCCCTATTTATCCTTCACAAAATCTAGGGAAAAAGTCCTCTAAAATTATTTTTGTTATACCTACAGAAAGAGGCCAGTTCCCATTACAGTACCTAAGTGCCATTTGGTAGATTTTCAACTACATTATCAGATGAGACAACCCTCTCTGGGTTGCAGGGAACACAATAACAAACTAAACAAAATCCCTTACTAAAGGTTTCACAATTCTTAATAGGGATTTTTAGAAATCCACTTCGCCACCTCCTACCTTCTTCACTTTACCGACACCATCCACTCTGCTATGGATCAAGGACACTGACTTCCCTTCTGCTTGCTCCCACGCTAAAATCCATATGTATGTGGACAACATCATCCTTTGCTTATCTGGTCTGGATTTTAGCATGGGAGCAAGCAGAAGGGAGGTCAATGATAAACAGGGAGAAGAGAACAGGTCCAAGAATCTAGTACTGGGTGACACCTACAAGGATGGGGGGAACAGGGTGTTACTGATTTTTACTGACTGGGACCTGCCAGTTAAGTAGGAGCTGAACCAAGAGACAGATGCAGGTGAAAGGCTGATGGCATTTAGCGTATTTAGAAGCAGAGGAAGAGAGACAGAGTTGAAAGCCTTGGCAAGGTCAGTGAAGATAGCCAATGTGATCTGTCCTTGATCCATTGCAGAGTGGATGGTGTCTGTAAAGTGAAGAAGGAAGCAGGTGGTGAAGTGGAGTTTCCTAAAGCCTGATTGGACCAGGGAGAGAGTATTGGAGGAGGAAAGGAAGTCATTTAGTCTAATGAAGACTAGCGATTCTTGGACCTTGGAAAAAGAGGGGAGAAGAGATATGTGGCGTTAGTTGCCAGGGATGGTGATGTTGCCCCCTTTGTTAAGAGATATGAAAGTAGTTGACTTGCAGGCTGAAGGGATGGAGGAAGATTAGAAAGACAGATTAATGAGGTGAGTTAGAGGGATCAGGTAGAGGGTGCAGAGATTTTAAGTAGTCTGGGATGTAAGCCATCAGGGCTGGATTTCATTTAGTTCAGGGAGAATATAGCTGTAAGGACTTCTGTAGGGGTTACCAGGGGGAGACGAAAGCCAGAAGACCATGAGGAGAAGGGGGCAGGGCTTGGGAGCAGGAGGCGGGAGGGTTGTGCGGAAGGGTACAGGAGGCAAAGAAATTATTTAGAGCATCTGCCATAGAGGAAGGGTCCAATACTAGGGAACCTGCCATTCAAAGAGTGGGGGGGGGTGAGTTCAGAGGAGGAATGCAGGAGCAATTGGAGATCATTCCAAAAGGAGTATGGGGAGTTGTTGGAGGTGTGCAACCGTATTTTGAAGCATCAGATTTTGCCTGACAAATAAGCTTGGTGCAGCTATTTCAGAGAGTTCTGTACTTCTTGCATGTCAGCTGGGCCACAAATGGCTTTAAAGTGGCTCCAAGGTAGGTCACAGGATTTACAGAAGGAAAGGATTATTGCATTACATTGTTGCATCTGCAAACACTAACTGCCTGTAAATGCTCTTTACCAGTACCATTTAATTACTGCATTCCAAATAGCTCCTGACTTCCAGTAACCTAACCCAGCCTTCATGGCATTTGAGATATTCATACCAATTATATCATTCCCTATTCACACTGATACCATAGCCTATTCGTATCAATGCTATTAAACCCTCCATTTCAATTCTCTACTTATGCTACAACCATTGCATACACTGTTAAATCTCATGGATTCAATTTACTAAACCTCATTGACTCAGTTTCTGGCATCCTGCCTCTCACTGCTTAATGGCATCACAACCTCCCATTACTCGATCACCTCAGCACCTAGGAATCAGGGAGCAATACAGATGAGTATGAATAGATAGGCCATTGACAGAGCAAAGGCCAATGGCACATTTATAAGGTAGAAAAAGAAATGGGCAGACTGGATGGGCCTTGCGGTCCTTATCTGTCATCAACTTTTATGTTTCTATGTTTCTACCTTCCATGACACAGCAAATTTGACTTCAGTAGTGGAATTGGTTGGCCTGCTTTTGCTGGCTTTGCTTATATCACTCAACCATTTTAAACCTTCCTTCCATCAATGAACCTTCCTATCTATCAATTTCATCAGCCAAACATATCAGTCCATTGTATCAATCAGTCATCTCAAACTATCCTACCATATACCAGTACCTACCCAATGGCCACTGGCTTCACCCATCCCCTCATATTAGTGCTTCATAGTTATCCATGTTCTCCTTTATAAATCAGAGACTTGCCAACCATGACCATTACTTTCTGTGGCTCAGGCCCCCCTGCAGCCGATGGTCTCGCTCTACACCAAAGTCCGCAGCTTGAGCATGTGAAACCTGGGCTGGGGTCCTTCTCGTCTGGCCCATAGTGGGAATATTCTCACTCCGGGAGGAGCTTCGACTATTCATAATTTAGTGGAAGCTCTCGATGTAGAATTTATGACTAGCTGTGAAGGATGGTTACGTTCAATCTCCTTTGGCTGTAGTATTATGTACTACCATCGGCACCTTCAATGCATCCTCCCTACAACTGCTTTTCGTTCACTTCATTTGGTATAGTCGATAGGTCAAGCAGCACCTCAGTAGTCATTCTCTCCTTCTCCCACTTCTGCTGAACTTGTTGCAGAGACTTGCCTTACAACCTTCAAAGGCATTCCCATTAGATGGAATGAGTGAGAGATTCCTCTTAATTGGAATCTTTTCTACTTCCCTACCAATTCAATCTCTAAAGTGCAGCAGCTGAGCCGTCACTAAATAAAATACAACAAGTCTGGAGGAAAGGCGACCTAGGCCTTGGATCCCCAGAGATTTCCTCCTCACAGGGTTTTTTTCTCCTCTCTGAGCCAAAGGTCATAAAACGTAACTAGTTATCACTGACATTCCATAGTTCACTTAGGTAGGTTCCACTGTTAGTTGGAGGTGGATGGTGATCCAGCTCCCCATTTCCTCTCTCCTTAGTCATCAGTGCAATCCTGGCAACATATGCATTTTATTTGTAGTCTTAATCTGTCTCGTCACTGACAATATGCTTCCCAACCCTTTAGTCAATGAATAACTGCTCAATGCTCGTTTTTGGGGCTCCTTCCTAAGGTACCTTCAGCCAAGTGAATGTTTCCATGGCACCTCTAGGGGAGGAACCCTCTTTGAGGGTTCCTTGCCTTTTGTACCCCTACAGGGTGGTAATTCCCCATGAAACATAGAGTACAAATGGCCAAACAGTTATTACAGTTGCACAAGCATAACACCACTCTGGCTGTGCAGGCCCATTGAATTGGAAAGCTATGCCTTTAGTTCAATGGGGCAAGCAACCAGCCACATCCCTTTCCTGAGCTATATAAGCAGTTCCTCCCAGCCCTTCTCTGAAGCACGTTTTTCTTTGCCCCAACATACTCCCCTCATCCTCCAGCAACACACCTCTTTCCTTGAGGTGCTCCTTTCCAACGTACATTTAGCCAAGGGAATCATCCCACAGCACCTCTAGGGGTTGAATCCTCTTTGAGGGTTCCTTGCTTTTGGTACCCCTACAGAGTGGTAATTCCTTATTGAACAGAGAGTGTGAATGGCCAAACAGTTATTACAGTTGCACAAGCATAATGCTACTCTGGTTGCGTAGACCCATTGAAATGATGGGAAAAACCTGGCTTAGAGTAGCATTCTCTCTGATAATCTGTTGAGTTACTCCCTCAAATGGAGTCAAGTGCAATGTAAGATGCTCTAAGAGGTCCCACTAGAATGAATTTGCAACAACACCATTTGCTATGTCGTGCTCCATGGTATACTCTTGGACTGCCTTCTTTTGTGCAACAAGTTTCTCACACATGTAAAATGTTGAGTTCCATCCTGTCAGAACATCATGTTTTAGTTACTGTATTGGCAAGCCAATTTTTTTTCTGGAGGGCAGCCAAGGTACCACCTGATTTTACAAAGTGATTAAAATGGCAAGAGATTTTCTTTGCAGTTCCCACGAGTGTTATGATACTGTTGTCCCTGGAATGAAAAGTTTGTATTAACACAGGGTTTTCAACCTTTTTGTGTCCAGGGCCCCACTGGCAAAATGTCAGTAGTGTTGAGGACCCCCTAATTGCTGCAGCATGCAGATTGTGCGGCAGTGTGTGGAGGGGTACCAATTTGCATACATGTAAAGCCAAACAACAGTAAAAAATAGCACACCACTATAAACCAATATAAAACATGGTTTACTATTTAAAATTATATTATTTATTTATTATTATTTATTCAATTTTGATAACCAGGTAAGCCCGCTGAGCCCCGGAGTTCCCTTTTTCCAGGGCAACCTGAAGTTAGTTACACAGTAGAACATTTCATATACAGAAAAGGTACAGATCAAGCATTTGTCTGTTTCAGGTTACAATCTGGTCATCACAGGACAGAGGTCAGGTCTTTAGTACATGGTATGATTTAAGCATTCACACATTAGGAATAAGAGTTATTAGTATGGGGAATGGACATTAGTAGACAATCAGGGCAACAGACGGTGTGACTCTGCCTGGCAGAGGACTGGTGTGGCCTGGGCCAGCATAGGTTTCTGAACTAGTCTCTCTTACTCAGTGTTCTTGCACATGTAAAAGTGCTATTCCTTAAGTGATGTGCTCGCAACCCAGATTGGAAGATTCCTAAGGAGGTCGCGTCCTGTAACTGTTGTGAGAGCCTATTCCATAGCGCTGGAGCTGCATGGGCGAAGGATTTATCACCCACTGCAGTACAAATAGTTACAAATAGTGCAACACCATCATTACTTACATCCTGACCTGCCACCTTAGAATCAAACTGCTGACCTGACTTGATATTCTTGAACAACACTTATATCCAGGGTTGAGAGGGGACCTTCCTTGATGAAAATAAATATTCTTAAGCAGACTACAATCAGCATTCTTTGTACAGCAGTAACAAACTACTCCAGCACTTGCTTAAAACATTATTGTAAGTCACTTGTGCACAATAAAGTTGCAGCAGGGCAGGATTTAAAAACGAGCAGCCAAATGGACCAAAACGGAGCCACAATACTTGGGCTACAGCCACAAAAGTCTCCGCTGTCACAAATACAAGACATACAGGGGAACCACACAGTGCAGTAGCAGCCTGGCAGAATTTACAAATGAGTAGCCGAATGGAGGAAAATGGAGTAGCAATAATTGATAGGGTGCAGAGCTTAACTTTATCTGTACTCGTAAAAGGCAATTAGATTTGGTGCACATTCATTTTATTAATCGTAGAAGCACACTGACATCAGAATCTGCAGCCAGAATGACTGAATCATTAAGAGCTATGTCAGCAGTAAGTTAACTGCTAATTACCTGGCAATATGTGTCACAGTTTGCGCAATCTAAGCTATTACGACCTCATTAGCACAAGGAGCAGAGGTAACTGCAGTTGGGCAAAACTTCAAAACTGAAACTGCAGCTTTAAATTTCTTTCAGTGGAGCACATTGTAAGTGTGGTTTCTATTTTCTGATGAAGATCCGTGGACCCCCTAGGAGTTGATCTCTGACCCCAGGGGCCACGGACCACTGTTTGAAAAACCTTGTGTAACCCCCTTACAAATGGGGATTTACTAAAATGTCTCTAGTCTGTCTCTTTAAGAGCAGCCAGCTTGCTGACCCATTCAGCTTGCTAAACAGGGAAGGGACTGGGGTTCTCCTGCTCGAGTCCTGCTAGAGCCACTGGTTATGTGCCCTGTCTTTGCCATCGCTAGGCAGGCAAAGCGGGTCCCTTATTGGGCTGTATTGTTGGTGTACTATATGTTGACTGAGTATTGCAAAATGTAGTTTATCTAACCTGTTTTCCCTTGCAGCTGGGACTTTGTGTGTTTCGCCCCTCCATTTTGGACCAGGACTGCCTTTTGGGTCCAATCAGGAGGGAGGGGCACTTAAAATGGAGTATTGAGCAGCCAGTTAGGGCTGGGACTCTCTCGGGGGCCTGCTGTCTGCGGAAGGTATGGCCCATGAGTCTAGGAACTGAAGTCCAGAAGGTGGCGCCTTTTTTGCGCCAATAGAAGGAGGCAGAGGGGATTGGCATCTGAAGCCCTCAAATAGAGTCGGGTGGCACCCGAATGTGACTCTCTGCTTAACGGCTGAGAGGGCAGAGTCATTGGTGCCTCGAGAAAGGAAGGAGCCTGGGCCTCATGCCAGAGCTCCTCGGAAGCGCGTGTGGAAGGCCAAATGTCGGGCGGCAGTCTCACCAGAGTAGTTCGGACTAAATCCGCTGTGGTGTGCAGGCAGAGAAGGCTGTATACATGGCAGCTACCTACCAGGCTCACCCTGTAGAGGACTGGAGAATCTGCTTCATCGGGCTCGGTCTGTCAGGAAAAGTGAAGCTGCGCTGTGACTCCCAATTCAAGCAGTGAATGCGATCAGGATTTAAAGCAGCTGCCTGGTATGGTACCCCTCTGTCTTACATATAAATGTGTGGAGAAGTGTTCTGATCACAGGCCTGTGTCCTGGGGTGGTGTGAGAGGGATCCTGCTACAGGAGTCATGAGTACAAAATCAGGGTAGCTCCCTGTCAGCTGTTCTATTGAGTGCAAGTTGGGTCTGTTTACCTCACTGGCCACATGAACTGAGCCTGCTGGCTCCGGATTACAAATCTGGGTGTTGAACAGTTGGATTCATTTTCAGGGCCCCCAACCAGCTGCATCGAATAGGATAGCCCCTTATTGCCTGGGTTCCCAGTGACAGTGACTTATAGGGACGACAGCCTGTGCACAGTGCTCTGAAATAGTAGAGTTTAAGCTAATTAACTAGATTTACCCTGTCCTTGATATTTCCTCCCTAAATAAATCAGATTTGAATGTTTGGCAAAACATACTATCTGAACTGCGTGTTTGTGCAAACATACAGTACAGGAGTTATTGTGTTGCTGCATCTTATTTTACAGGGAGTCCCCAGAGTCAAGCTGATCAACCAACTCTGGGGGTAAGTTTATATTGTAAAGGTGTTGGTAATGTTTGTAGGCCACTAGTGGGAAAGAAGGGGGGTTGTTGTGACCAAGTTGTTCCCGACTATTCTAACCCTGACCTCTGGGTGGAGGCACCCGCCATTGGACCCGGGCCCCTCATCCTGTCCAGCAGTTACACAGGCAGGGGTAGTAGCCCTTGGGGTAGTGCCACCATGGGGTTACACCTGTATTAACAGATTTAATGAGTGTGCAAAGCATGGGAAGTGAGTAAGGCCACCACATTTCAATGCACTAACAATATTGGTGCTATTGTATGAAACCACCATTCAATATGGAGTCTCAGAAGCTCTAACCACTCAGTAATATTTTCAAGCAACTCTTCCAAAATATTGTCAGTGGTGTGATGCTTATCAAACGTGATAATGCTAAGAGCTGCCATTCTTTGTGTACCTTACTGTTCAATGTTTTTTTGGGGTGGTGTTTGAAGATGTTCATGATACGCAATGTTCTGTGATGCACATATAATCAGTGGTTTGATAACTCATCCACATGTCTGTAGTCAGGTGCACAGAACCACATTTACTGCATGAAGTGACAATTTTATTTCACTCTGCAAAAATTTGTACATTTTGAAAACAGCCACAGTCACAAAATATTTAAGGCTTGGTATATTGGAACGTGGAGCAAACTATTTTAATAATAATAATAAAATTTATTTAATTAAGCGCCTTTCAGAGTTTCAAAGCGCTGTACAGTATTAATACAGAAACAAACATATATTCAAATACATATAATATAAAATTAGGATAAAAACAGGAAACGCCTTTCCCCATAAAAAAGTCTTTAGTGACTGCTTAAAACTCATCACTGTCCTGCACTCCCGGAGCTGACGGGGCAGGAATTCCAGAGGGTAGGTGCTGAAAATCCAAAGGCACGAGCGCCAGATGACTTCAAGTTAACCCTCGGAATCTCTAGCAACCCCTCATCAGCTGAGTGGAGCTGTCGCAGAGGGGTGTAAGGCACCAAGAGCTCTTTCAAGTAATCGGGACCCAATCCATGTAGGACTTTGTAGGTCAAAAGACCTACCTTAAAAGGACTCTTAAACCACAGGAACATAAGAAAAGTGTCGGCAGATGTGTGGTCCGTCTAGTCTGCCCACATTGCCTGTCCCAAGCGAGTTTGAATTCCCCCTTACTGTCTTTGATGCCACCACTTGTGGTAGAAGGCTGTTCCATGGTTTTGTCAAGCTCAGCAAGAAAGTACTTTCTAGATTTGCTTTTAAACTTGCCTCCTACCAGACTCAAGTTGTGCCCTCTTCTATGTGCTGCCCTGTTTTCCTGGAAGATGTTTTCCTTTTGTGTTGTGTTAATTCCCTTGACGTACTTAAATATTTCTATCATATCCCCCGTATTTCTTCTCTGTTCCAGAGAGAATACATTCAACTCTTTGAGTCTTGTCTCATATTGCTCATGATGAAGCCCCTGCACCATCTTTGTGGACCTTCTCTGCACTGTCTCCAGATGATCGATGTCCTTTTTTAGGTGAGGTCTCCAGAACTGGACACAGTACTCGAGGTGTGGACTCGCCAAGGATCTGTATAGGGGCATGATAACTTACTGCTTTCTGCTCGTAATACTCCTTCCAATGCATCCGATGATACCACTTGACTTCTGCGCTGCTTTTTTGCATTGTTTTCCTACCTTCAAGTCACTGGTAATGATCACATCCAGATCCTATTCCATCGTTGTCTCCTCTAATTGATGCCCTTCTAGTAAGTACTTTTTTCCTGGGTTCTGCTTCCCCAGATGTATTACCTTACACTTCTTGGCGTTAAATTTTAACTTCCAATTTCTGGACCATTCTTCCAGTCTCCTTAGGTTAGCTTCCATACCTAATGCCCTCTCTAATGTATCCACCCTGTTGCAGAGCTTTGTATAATCTGTAAACAGACAAACCTTCCCCTCCAGTTCATCAGTGATGTCACGGATGAGTATGTTCAAGAGGACTGGACCCAGCATTGATCCCTGTGAAATGCCACTGGTCACACCTCCCTCCCTTAATAATGCCCCATTGACCAATATTCTCTGAGCCAGTTTCTAATCCAGTTTACTCTTTTCTGTCTGTCTCCTGTGTGTTCTAGTTTGTTAGGCAGGAGGCAGTATAGCGCAGTGGTCTAAGGCTCTGAGCTGCAAATTTGGTGACATCCAGCAGACCAGACCTGGGTTTGAATCCCACAGCTTCCACTTGCATACTGTGTGACCCTGAGCAAGTCACTTAACTTCCTTGTGCTCCCAGGTCGCACCTGGAAACAAGCTCTGGCTTAGTGTGCCTTTCCTGGTTAAACAATTTCCCCTTTCCCTTAGCAAGCCTCCTGTGGGGAAAGGTGTCAAAGGTCTTGCTGAAGTCTAGGTATACCATGTCTACCACCCCACCCTGGTCCAATGTTCTGGTAACCCAAATGAAGAAATCAGTCATGTTTGTTTGGCACAAGCACCCTGAAACCATGCTGTTTTGGGGTCGAGTTTTTCCGTTTCCTTTAGGTAGTCAAATATTCTCTCCTTTAGTAATGTCTCCATATTTTTTCCCACTATAGAGAGCAGGCTTACTGGGCAGTAGTTTTCTGCCTCTTTCCTGCTATTTCTTTTGTGCAAGGGCACAATTGTTGTTCTTCTTTAGTTTTGAGGTACTCTGCCACTTTCCAGAAATAGATTGAACAGCTCAGCTAGTGGTGCAGCTATTTCTTCCAGAAGCTTTTTTAGTATTCTGGGGTGGATACCATCTGGCCCAATGGCTTTATCCACCTTAAGTTTGCTTAGCTCTTCTAAGACCCTTTCTTTCATGAAGGTGCTTGTGTCTGTCCCTCAGCTATCCTGCTCTGTCTTAGTTAGTGTAGGTCTAGGATTACATACAGCTTTGTACCAGTGGTCCTTTGCCAATATCTTCTATTGTAAAGACTGAGCAAAAGAATTTATCAACTCTGCTTTGTCTTCACCTTCCTCTATCAGCTGGCACTCCCTTGTTGCTAGTCGGACTATTGCCCCTTTACTCTTTCTTTTTTCTCTCTTATGTAGCTATAGAAAGTGTTTTCTCCCTTCCTAACCCCCTGTGCTATTCTTTCCTCTGTTTGGGCTTTGGCAATCTGAATTGCTTTTCCTGTATCCTTGAGTTTGTTCCTATATTCCTCCCTGTCCATTTCTCCTTTTGTTTCCTTGTACTGCTTAAAAGCCCTCTTTTTTTCCTTGATTTTGGTTGCTACCTCTGTGGAGAACCAGAGAGGGCTCTTCCTTCTTTTGGCTTTGCTGATTTGCCTTGCGCATTGTTCAGTGACTGTATTTATGGCATTCTTTAAGTTCTGTAGTGGGTGGTTCAGGTTGCCCAAAGTCCTTAGTAATTTTTTTAATGTTAGGTAATCCAAAGAAGCCAATCCAAACACATGAATAAGTGAAAAAGGATGAACTCCACTCCAACAATCTTGTTTGCAGCAAAAATGCTTCTTTTATTTTAATACACACTGATAAAATAGGGCAAGAGTTTCATGGCCAGTGCCACCTCATCAGTCCCAACTGTGTTGTATTCTTTACATCTCTAATTTCTCAGTGCTTTCGAGTTCTTGTTAACCTCAATGAATGTCTCCCTCTTTAACATCTTTCATAATGTG
The DNA here is from genome assembly GCA_016271365.2 of Neoceratodus forsteri. Taxonomy (NCBI): domain Eukaryota; kingdom Metazoa; phylum Chordata; order Ceratodontiformes; family Ceratodontidae; genus Neoceratodus; species Neoceratodus forsteri. The sequence goes on from CM028129.1 coordinate 37,250,263, forward strand.
CTTTCAAATGCACCTCGGGTGATAGAGTATTTGCAGCTCACAGCCATCTCCAAGAACCAAGGGAGCCTCAGGGAAGTGCTTGTGGAACCATTGGCTACCCTTTTCAGTGCATCAATAGAGATGGGGGAGGTACCTGAGGAATGGAAGAGGGCAGATGTGGTCCCTCTCCACAAGAGTGGAAACAGAGAGGAGGCAGGCATTACAGAGCGTAGTGGGGAAACTAATGGAGATCTTACTTAAGGAGGGACTGTGAAGTTCCTGGAGGATAGCAGGGCACAGGATCCAAGACAGCATGGATTCTCAGTGGGAAGGTCCTGTCAGGCGAATCTTACAGATTTTTTTTTGACTGGGTAACAAGGGTGATAGATCAGAGAGGTTTGGTGGATGAGGCCTACCTGGATTTCAGCAAGGCCTTCAACACCGTCATGCACAGGAGATTGATAAATCAATTGGGAAGCCTGGAAGTGAGTTCTAAAGTGGAAAAGAGGGTTGGGAATTGGCTAATGGACAGGACTCAGAGGGTTGTAGTAAATGGCATGGAATTTCAGGAGAGGAAACATAGAAACATAGAAACAGAGAATTTGACAGCAGATAAGGACCACTTGGCCCACTTAGTCTGCCCATTTTCCTACCTAACAGATAAGCTGCAGATCCTAGTTAACCAACAGCTTACTTCCTCCTACCCCCCCATTATTACTGCCTTATGTCTGTCCCATGCATTCTTGAATTCCCCCACTGATCTTGACTCCATGACCTCCTCAGGGAGGCTGTTCCATGCATCCACAACCCTCTCTGTAAAAAAATGCTTCCTCACATTACTTCTAAACCGTCCCCCATCTATCTTCAAATTGTGCCCCCTTGTTCTTGCACATCTTTTTTTCTGAAAGATGCTACCCTCTTGGACTTTGTTGATTCCCTTGAGGTACTTGAAGATTTCTATCATGTCCCCTCTCTCCCTTCTTTCCTCAAAGGTATACATATTAAGCTCCTTTAATCTTTCTTCGTATGTCTTCTGGTGCAGACCCTGCACCATTTTGGTTGCCCTCTTCTGGACAGCCTCCACTCTGTCTATGTCTTTGCGGAGACGGGGTCTCCAGATCTGCACACAGTACCCAGATGGGGTCTCACCAACTGTCTGTACAGAGGGATAACAACTTCCAGTTTTCTACTATTGATGCCTCTCCCTATGCATCCCAGTATCCCCCAACCTTCCTTACTGCCTTCTCACATTGCTTGCCCACCTTTAGTTCATCTGATATGATTACCCCAGGTCCCTTTCCATTTTACTGTTGTCAGTATCTCACCCCATTGTGTACTCTTCCCTGGGTTTTGTTTCCCAGGTGCATTACCTTGCACTTCTTTGCATTGAATCTGAGCTGCCGTACATTTGACCATTCCTCCAACCTTGCCAAGTCTCTTCTCATCCTTTCCACTCCATCTTGTGTATCAACCCTCTTGCAGATCTTTGTGTCGTCTGCAAAGAGACATACTTTTCCTTCTAGTTCCTCTGCAGTGTCACGTATAAAGACATTAAAAATGATCGGTCCCAGTACTGAACTCTACGGTACCCCACTAGTAACCCTCCTTTCTTCACTGTGGACTCCATTTACTACTACCCTTTGCATCCTGTTGTCAAGCCAATTTTTTATCCAGGCTACCACCTTGGGACCCACTTCAAGGCTGGCTAACTTGTGTATTAATCTTTTGTGTGGGACTGTATCAAATGCCTTGCTAAAATCTAGTAGGCCAAGTCCACAGCCCCTCCCTGGTCTACTACTTTGGTCACCCAATCAAAAACATCTATTAGATTCATCTGACGCAACCTTCCCATCTTAAATCCATGCTGCCTTGGGTCCTGTGCCCCACTGGCATCTAGGTACTCAACAATTCTTTCCTTCAGAAGTGATTCCATCATTTTCCCTACCACTGAAGTCAAACTAACTGGTCTGTAGTTTTTTGCCTCTGTCCTGCTTCCACTTTTGTGAAGAGGAATCACATCCATCCTCCTCCAGTCCTCAGGTACCACACCATCCTCCCATGATTTGTTAAAGAGAGTAGTCAGCTGTGTCACTAGTTCTACCCTTAGTTCTTTTAGAATTCTTGGGTGAATCCCATCAGGCCCCATTGCTTTGTCCATCTTCAATTTTATTAGTTCTAGTTCTTTCAGAACCCTTTCTTCTGTAAATGGACTGTTATTGACCCCCATCTTCAGAGTGTTTCTCTTGTTTGGTTTAGGTACCTCCCCCTCCTCTTCCTTTGTGAATACTGAGCAGAAATATTCCTTCCGTATCCCTGCTTTTTCACTGTCACTATCTACCCACATTCCCTTCCCTTTATTAAGCCTCAGTATCCCTGCTTTGGTCTTTCTTCACTCCCTAATGTACCTATAAAAGGTCTTATCCCCCTTCTTAACAGAGTTGGCTATCCTTTCCTCGGTTTGGGCCTTTGCTATTCTGACTGCCTTCCCAGCCTTTTTCTGCTTTAACTGATAAAGTTCTCTGTCCTGCTCCTTCTGTGTTTCATTATATTTCCTGAATGCTATCTTTTTCTCCTTGACCTTCCCTGCATCTCTTTTGAGAACCATATCATTTTCTTCCTTCATTGTGTTTTGTTGATTTGCTTTACACAAAGGTGTGTTGCTTCTGTGATGGCTGTTTTGATTACTCCCCATTGTTCCTCCACCCCTCCTTCTTGCCTGTTTGCTAGTGCAGTCTATGTACCATCTTCATTGCCCATCTCTGGACTGCCTTTATTTTGTCAATGTCCTTCTGGAGATGTGGTTTCCAGAACTGGACACAGTACTCCAGCTGAGGCCTCATCAAGGATTGGTACAGTGGCATCACCACCTCTTTCCTCCTCCTTGTTATGCCCTCCCTATGAACCCCACATTCTGTTTTCTCTCCCCACCACCTTTTCACAGTTTGATCACATTCAGGTCATCAGATATGATAGCCCCAGGTCTCTCTCATGACTTGTGGCGGCCAGAATATCCCCACCCATCTTGTACTCCTCTCTTGGATTCCTGTGACCCAGGTGGATGATCTTGCTCTTTTTAGAATTGAAACTCAACTGGCAAACACCGGACCACTCCTCTAATAGGCTTAGGTCCTTCCTCATTTTTTCCACCCACTCCGTTGTGTCCACTCTATTGCAGACCTTGGTGTCATCTGTAAAGAGGCACACCATTCCCTTCAGATGTTCTTCAATGTCACTAATTAAGACATCGACTAGGACTGCCCCCAGCACTGACCCTTGTGGCACCCCGCTGGTCACACATATATATATATATATATATATAGCACGGTAGTGCTACCATAGTTAGGGTTGAGGAGCCATTTCTATGTTAAACCCAAAATTTTGCACCTTAATAACTTTGCAACCATTTAACGGATTTGCCTGAAATTTGGAATACATGATCAAGAACCATAGGCCTTGGGATCTGCCAAGTTTTGTTCTGCTCGGGTATACAGCTGTGGAGTTATTAAGCATGATCATCTTGGCGTTCGCTTTTTCTGCAAATTCTCAGTCGTGCCTACAGGTGCGTGCGGTTTGTGCGACCGGTCGAAATCTTCAGGATCGTGCAGCTGGGGTCCCCAATGCCTTTCAAGATTTCGTGAAAAAATATTAAACGGTTCAAAAGTTATTCAAAAAACTGTTTCCCATTATAAGTCAATGGGAAAAGTTAACAAAAAGTTCGACAGTGTCGCAAATGCACTTTTTAGTGTCGCAAATGGCCCTGTTAGTGTCGCAAATCCGCCATCTTGTTTTCAGTTGGTGATCAGAAAAATGGTTGGCATTTAAAATTGAGACCCTCTAGCAATCTAAATCTTTTTGTATTCACCTAGTCGGGCCCTGAGGATGCTAGCCATGTCTTTATTTTGGGGTAAAACACCCCAGAAATATGTTTTCAAAAATCTGGAAAAGTAGTGTCGCAAGTAGTGTCGCACTTAAAAGTGTTGCAATTTTATGAAAGCTTATAAATCACTTGACACTACTTTTAAGCACACTATTCCCAAAATAACAGTAATTCATTGGCACTCCGCTGCAAAAGAACGGTTGGGAGTCTTAGGCTGAAATTTGGAAGGAACGCAGAAGACATCTCACAGATGTGCCTTTCAGTGTTGTTTTGAAAAAATATTACATGGCAGCAAAGTTGCGGCACTCCAAAGTTGACGGTTTTCCCATAGGATAACATTACGGCGCCCAACGCATAGCAGAAATCCTTTGGCACCCTGCTGCAAAATAACGGTTTGGTCTTTTTTCCTGAAATTTGGAGGGAAGACAGCCAACAGCCCACAGATGTGCCTTTCAGTGGTTTGGTGAAAAAACATTACAGGTAGGCAAAGTTATGGTGCTCCAAACTTTTCTTTTTTTCCCATAGGATAACATTACGGCATTCGCCATGCCTTTCAGGGCCCGTATCTCGGAAACGGTGTGAGATACGGACTTTTCGTCAGAAAATTTCTTAGCCCCTTAGCCAGGATAGTTGTAAATAACAGGAATTTTAAATTTTTTTTCCACGTCATACGGTTCCTGAGATATAATGTATTTAGTATTCCAAGATCTCATTTTCTGCGCCGATACTCATTATTATGCATACATTATTTGTACTCACTGTCTTTCTCTATGCAGGTTTTGGGGAAAACCAGCCTTCGCGCTACATTACTGTTACTGTTGCCCTTTCCGCTTGTGGTTCTGTACCCGTTTCACTTACTATTGATGTCTACGCTACCATGTGCGTATCCTTTATGCTTTCATTTGCGCTATGCTTCTGTTATTTTTGCCATTTCTGTCTACAGTACTGTTTCTCTTTCTGTTTCACTTTGCGCCACCATGCCCATTGACATTTCCGCTTGCAGGCACCATGTTACTATGTGACAACACATCACGTGGCAGACCATTCCCCTACGCCACCATGTGCTGCATCTTTCTGTTCTCATTCGCGCTTGTGTTACCATGTGCGCCACTGTTAGCATTTCTGTTTGCATTGCTGTCCCTGTTAGTATGCCACAACACACATGTGGGGGAGCGGGACCCTCCAGGCCCCGCGCCCCCGCCCACCGAGATTATGCTGTGGGCCTCAGCCTCCCGCTGCATTACATTCACTATTTCGTTATCATTCTCAAAAATAAGGGAAATTAGAGGCAAAAACTCCATTTAATGCATTAGTTAGGGTTGTTCCACAGTGACAAAAGTGAGAAAATTCGCTGTTAGGGTTGAAACCCCTTGCACCCACCCTCTCCCCAACCGGCATTGTGGTGTGCATTTGGATCGTGGGTCCTAACTCTCACCCCCATTTTCCTATACTTCTGCTGCTTTACACATGTCATGGGGTGAGAGTTAGGCTGATGATCCCAATGCACACCCCAATGCCACCACGCAGCGCCATCCTTTATGCTTTCATTTATGCCTATGCTTCTGTTACTTTTTGCCATTTGTGTACCGTGACTGTTTCTCTTTCTGTTTCACTTTGTGTCACCATGCCCATTGACATTTCCATTTACAGGCATCATGTTACTATGTGACAAGACATCACGTGGCACACCATTCTCGCTTCACGCCACTGTGTGTGCATCTTTCTGTTCTGATTCACGCTTGTGTTACCATGTGTGCCACTGTTAGCATTTCTGTTTGCGTTGCTGCTCCTGTTAGTATGCCACTTGAGATTATGTGGCGGAGCATCAGCCTTTGGGCCTATCGCCCGCTTCACCGCATTACATTCACTATTCTCATTATCATTCTCAAAAGAAGGAAATTCATAGCAAAACCACGCTTAATGCATCAGTTAGGGTTGTTCCACAGCTACAAAAGTGAGGAAATTCAGCTGTTAGGGTTGAAAACACTAACTCCGACCACCCCCAGCACCACACACACAGACACACACACACATTCAAGTATGGGGGAGGACCAAGTCAACACAACCAATGACAGACATCCAGCAGCAGGTGACAGAAATAACAAACAATTGTCTAAATGTACTACGAGACATCCCCACCCACCTGACCAGGTACTGCATACTCAGTGGAGATCAACAGCAAAACTGAGGCCATGTACACCAAACGTACACATCCCTGATTGCAGCTGCACACAACGTACCACTCTTAGTAGTTCCATGGCCTTACCTACCGATGCCCCACACCAGACCACACCACATGTGGTGGGCCACCTGAGCAATAGAGTTCAGCAAAACCAAGGAGTTGTACAGGAATAATATATCTGATTATAACAAGGGTTTGAGAAATGCAGCTTTCTAATTGACTGTAAACATTGTAACAGCCTTATGTTTAGTTTTTATTAACATACATGTAGAGCCTAACCATATGATGAACATGGTTTAATGTTGTTAAAAAACAGTTTTATTATGATAGCAATAAGCCACTCCCAGGTATTATGTTAATGGTCAGTTTATCACTGTCTAGCGACATGTGGCACTCGGCTATGCCTCATTCAACATTAAACCCCTACAGGGTGATTAACAGACCATTTAACATAACTGTTGGTCATGCCTTATTGCTTAATTGTCTTTATGAGTAGATACTCTCCCTCTGCTAGGCACTGCAGCAGCTTTGCAACACAGTGTCCCACCCAGTTACACCATACACTGTTTAGTTACTGGAGAATGGCTGTGAATATGAACTCATGAAGATGAACAGTGTAACTTGATCATTACAGTCATCGAAACCCTAGTGTGCTTATAACTGACAGAGTCAGTGATAGAGGATAACCCCTGCTGTCCTAGTACACTTACCCCATTGTGAGTGAAATCAATACTAAAAGACATTCTGTTTATATCTACACCATACCTACTTGATTCCTGTTGTACCACTATTAACATAGTTATCACTTTGATAGCATCAGTGACAGAAGTGTGGCAAACCCAAACAGTAGGCATACAGCCTGAGTATGAAACAACTGTTAAAAAAAATTACACTGTGTCCGTAAGTGGCATTGATCACTCATTGCAACAATAGTAAATGTATTACTATTTGAATAAGTTAGTCATCACAGATGCAATGAGATTGTCTTTATCAGGTACAACATACTCAGAAAGTGCCTACAGGAAAATCTATCCTATATACATCTCCGATAAAGGTACATCATTGTTGGCTCAGTAGTGCTATGATATTTAGAAGTTGCTTGGCCTGATCAATGCAATTACAATGTTTCTTACAAAGAATACTTACTGCATCTTTAGTATTGAAACACACTGAAGGTCTTATGTACATCAGCAGTACACCTTCATCAGTAAGAATGCATGTGATACTGGCAGTACAATTTCACAGCGTTGAACAGGCAATGCTTTTCCATACGTTTACATCAGCCTCGTTATGTTGAGTAAACCATTGCAGTAAATGTACTACTATGTAAATCACCTACTAAATGTATCACTACTTTTATCTTGAGCATGCTAGTGTCTTGTAGTTAATTTATGTGCTTCTCTTAATTAATGTATACTCACTAGTGTTAAAACTTTTCTACAGCTGTCATCATGCACCTTCAGCATTTATGTTGAATAACGGCACAGTACCAGTTGTGGTGTGGTGTGGGGCATCGGTAGGTAAGGCCATGCAACTACTAAGTGTGGTACGCTTGTGCAGCTGCAATCAGGGATGTGACGCTTGGTGTACATGGCCTCAGTTTTGCTGTTGATCTCCACTGAGCATGCAGTACCTGGTCAGGTGGGTGGGATGTCTCGAGTACATTTAGACAATTGTTTGTTATTTCTGTCACCTGCTGCTGGATGTCTGTCATTGGTTGTGTTGACTTGGTCCTCCCCATACTTGAATGTGTGTGTGTGTCTGTGTGTGTGTGGTGCTGGGGGGGGTGAATTCAGAGTTAGGGTTTTCAACCCTAACAGCGAATTTCCTCACTTTTGTCGCTGTGGAACAACCTTAACTGATGCATTAAACGTAGTTTTTTGCTATGAATATATATATATATATATATATATACTCTCTTTGTACCACAGATGAGTGTTTTTACCTATTACTGTCTCAGATCACACCCCAGTTATTATGGTTTGGATGCCCAAGGCTTGTGTCATTAAATCTCCTAGATCGCACTTTAACCCTGCATTTTTATTTTCTGATGAGTTTAAAGGTTGGTTACTGGAGGAGATCATTTCTTATTTTCAAACTAATGCCTCTCCAGAGATGTCTGTGTTTACTCTTTGGGAGGCATTTAATGCTTTTAGCCTCAATGGTGAACAAACAATGGAAGCAGGAGATATTTGACCTGACCCAAGAAATTCAGTCGTTAGAGGAGGATATTTATAAATGTTCTTTGGCTCAGGAACACCAAATTACTGATCTCATAGAAACATACAAACATACAAGTTGATGGCAGATGAGGACCGCAAAGCCCATCAGGCCCCATTGCTTTATATACCTTCAGTTTTAAGAGTTCTTTCAGAACCCTTTCTTCTGTGAAAGAACTAATATCAACCTCCCTATCCAGACTGCTTCTATTGACTGGATTAGGTATCTCCCCCACTTTTTCTTTGTGAATACTGAGTAGAAGTATTCATTCAGTATCCCTGCTTTTTCACTGTCGCTCTCTGCCCAACCACCTTCCTCTTTATTCAGCCTCAGTATCCCTGCCTTAGTCTTTCTTTGCTCCCCAATGTACCTATAAAAGGTTTTATCCTCCTTCTTAACCAACTTGGCTATCTTTTCCTCAGTTTGGTCTTTTGCTATTCTGACTGCCTTCCCCGCTTCCTTCTGCTTTAACTGGTACTGTTCTCTGTCCTGCTTCTTCTGTGTTTCCTTATACTTTCTGAATGCTATCTTTTTCTCACTAACCTTCCCCACCACTTCTTTTGAGAACCATAGTATTTTTTTTTTTTTAGTTTCGATTTTGTTTATTTGCTTCACAGAAAGGCTTGTTGCCTCTGTGATGGCGGTTTTGATGTTTCTCCATTGTTGCTCTACCCCACCTTCTTGCCTGTTTGCTAGTGCTTTTCTGAGGCACTCTCCCATTTTGACAAAATCAGCCCTTCTGAAGTCCAGTACCTTCACTTTTGTATGGTTTGACTCCACAGCTAAGTTTACCATGAACTACACTGTTTGGTGGTCACATGTTCCCAGATGGCTACCCACTTCTAGATCTGAGATCCTCTCTCTATTCCCATTTGAGATTACCAGGTCTAAGATTGCTCCCTCCTGAGTCAGTTCCAAAACTAGCTGTCTGAGGCATGCCCCCTATTGGGCATTGAGAATAGCCCTGCTCTTGGATGTGGCTGCAGCAAAGGTGATCCAGTTAACATCTGGCATATTCAGGTCCCCCATCCACAATATCTCCCTTTTCTCTGTCATCCTATGGATGCCTTCTATCATTTCCTTGTCCATTTCCTCCCCCTGAGATGGGGGTTTGTATACAACCTCCGTGCAGATTGTGGTGCCATTTCCAGTCTCCAGGGTGACCCACAGTGCCTCCTCTCCTCCCTGTTTACCCTTTTGTTCCCTTGCTTTGATCTCTTCCCTTACAAAGAGAGAGCTACTCCTCCTCTTCTTCTACCCTCCCTGTCCCTCCTGTAGATTGTGTACCCTAGTAGGGAACTTTTTACCTAGACTATGGGCATTGGTACTCATTACCCTCAATTTTTTATGGCCTTATTTCTTTTTGCCCCATCCCTGTCCTTACTGCCTTTGTCTTTTTCTCCATTTACCCCCGCCCTTCTCCCTATCGACTGCCATGTCTGGTGTTTACCTCACAATCCTGACTGTAATGTTGTCAATGTATTTCTCCTATGTAATTACCTTGTAATTCTCCCGGGTCGCACCTGAAAATAGGCACTTGCTGTCTAGCGTGCTTACCCGGTTGCCAAAAGCAAATAAATAAACTACCCTGATTTTTGGGGGGGGAACTAGGATTTCCCTTCTCCTTTTCAGTGCCTCCCCCTTGGCTAGTTTAAATGCTTGCCAATGAAGGATTTAAGCCTATCACCTAGGATTCTGGTTCCCCTCCTGGACAGATGCTGACCATCGCACCAGTATAGGCCTGCATCCCTCCAGGTGGAGCCCCAGTCCCCAATGAAGCCAAACTTCCTGGTTTAAAGAAGCCAGGTTGCACACCTAACATCCACATCAGCCCACCAATGGAAAAAAAAAAACATTGTCCAGGTAGGGTAGAGAACTGTTTTTTTTAAAGCACAAAAATGATGCCAACAAACTCATGTCTTCTTCCACATGCAGGGGTGGTGTAGGGTGGAGGGGGGGAGAACTAGAAGAGAATGGCTTTGTTGGAGACGGCAACAGGAAATGAAACAACACAGAAATGGAGGGACTATTTTACCCAAAAAAAAATTTTCTGGTTTATATATTTCTTTTAAACTCATTTCCTCTCTTATTTTATTAAATAAAATTAACACAGATGCCCATTTTCTAAGGGTAATAATACCCAAAAGTGTGGGTGGTGTGGTCAATACCAGACCTTCCATGAGCTATAAGGCCCTCTGCCTGTGGCGTCAGACCTCATTACACCCCTGTGTAGTTCGGTATTGCCCAATATCACCCAGCCTGTTGGGTATTATCGCTTGCATATATTTGTACTACCAGGGAAGTCTTTCCCAAGGACATGGGTTTGAGTAAAATTCAGTCAGGCCAAGCACACACAGAGTTTCCCTAAAGATGGTCCTGGGTTTGAGTGAAAACTTAGCAAGGTCATGCTTTTACAAGGCTAAATAAATGGGAAGTTATAGGCAAGTTAAACGAATATATAGAAAGATAAATTGCAAACTACTTACTAGAATTTAGCTTAGTTATGGGAAATGTACCTAATCACAAAGAGCAATTTTTATTATGTTTTAATCATAGATAGCAATTTTATCATGTTTACTCATCTTTTTAGCAGACAAAGAGTAGTAGGTTACCATTTGACCTCTTGCAAGTTCCCACTCACCTCCCACCTGTCAGCAGCAAAAAAGTACTAGTTTACCTTTTGACCTCTTGCAAGTTCATACTGGCCTACTGACTTTTTCCAACCATGAATTTGTTATAAATTTAACATACTAACATACTAAAATGCCATCAGAATAGGCCTAACAGTCTCTCGAGTCTGCTTGATTTTCAGCACCCGCACTGAGGGCAGATTTTGGTGTATCCCCCTTCCCCTTGGGTTATACTGTCCCCAGTCCCAGATACCTGTATTGGGCCTGGTCAGATTTACCCTTCCCCTGTACCTGTCCCATCCCCTCTTAAACCCGTCCACAGTCTCCACCTCTACCAGCTCCCTGGGCAGTGCATTCCATGGCTCCACCACCCTTTCAGTGAAATAACATCTCCTTCTCTCCCCTCTGAGTCTGTTCCCTTCCAGCTTACACCAGTGACCTCTTGTTGCCCCATCCTCCTTCCTTTGGAGCACCCTGACTGGGCCTCCTTTATTGATCCCATTCATGTACTTAAAGACCTCTATCATGTCCCCCCTGTCCCTCTTCTTCTCCAGAGTGTACATGTCAAGCTCCTTGAGCCTCTCCTCATAGGTCCTCTCCCTCAGGCCCCAGATCATTTTGGTTGCCCTCCTTTGGACCCTGTCTAGGATTGTAATGTCCCTCTTTAAATGTGGTCTCCAAAACTGTACACAATCCTCGAGGTGTGGCCTAACCAAGCAGTTGTACAGTGGAAGGATCACTTCTGCATTTCTGGAGGTAATCCCCCTGGTGATGCATCCCATCATCCTATTTTCCCTTGCTGCTGCCCTCCTACAGGTCTCTGAGTTGTTCATTTTGACATCTACCACTACCCCAAAGGTCCCTCTTACCCTCAATCAATCAAAATCTTTATTTATTCAGGTGAACATCGTTGAACAGTGCTCATTTGCAAGATGGACCTGGTTAGATCCGGGTCAGCTACATAAAACATGGTGCAATGCAATGACAAAATACAATGTACATAATAGATAAGGTTATACAAGTCAATAAAGATACCAACACGTGAGACACATGTGAAAAGTCAAGATGCATTAACATAATTTCACATATTTACATTTTTACATATACTGTATATAAGGTCATAGAGGGAATTTTGAATTATGGGCATGGAGAGAATGTATGTGGCAACTAACATACATTATTGTGTAGGGGGGTTGTCAGATGGGAAAGGAAGTAGTCAATGAATGATCTGGGTAGATGGTGGGTGGTGGGGCTTCAAAGAGGAGAGGGGAGAAATGGGAGAGAGGAAGGAAGCGGATGGCAGGGAGAGAGGGAGGGTGAGAAAAGACAGTGATGGAGTAAAGAGATATAGGAGAAGGATGGACAAAAAAAAAAACAAAGTATGTCCACTTGAATCATGTCTCCTCCCAGGGTATACCCCCGCGGCCTGGATTTCTGACTCCCAGTTGCAGAACCTTGCACTTCCCCACATTGAATTTTAGTTTCCACTTTCCCGACCACCTTTCCAGAGCCTCCAGATCCTTCTGCAAGGCCACCCTCCCCTCCTCCCCATCCACCATTGCATCCTGCTTTGAGTCATCTGCAAAGAGACTCATCTCACTACTGATCCCCCTCCTCATGTCTGAGATGTAGGCGTTGAACAGGAGTGACCCCAGCACTGATCCCTGGGGAACCCCACTAGTAACCCACCTTGGGGATGAGGCTAACTCTCCAACCACCACCTTCTGAGTATGCTCAGAGAGCCAATTTCCTATCCATCTTAACAACTGTCTCACTACCCCCATTTCCTTCACCTTAGCCAGCTGGCCACTGTGGGGTACCGAATCAAACACCTTGCTAAAGTCCAAAAAGAGGACATCCACTGGCATACCCTGGTCCAGGGCCCTCATCACCCAGTCATAGAACTCAGCAAGATTTGTCTGGCACGATCTTCCCATGACAAAACCATGCTGCCTATCATCCAAGTATCCAGTTTGCTCCAGCAACCCTCCTAGCCATTCCTTGACAATACCCTCCATCACCTTGCCGACCACCGATGTCAGGCTAATGGTCCTGTATTTTCCCGCCTCCTTTCTTGATCCCTCCTTGTGGATCAGCACAACATAGGCCACCCTCTAGTCTTGGTTCACCCACCTAGTCCTTAGAGAGATGTTGAAAAGCTACACTAGAGGGACTGCCAGGACATCCGTCAGTTCCCTCAGCACCTTGGGATGTATCTCATCTGACCCAGGTGCTTTCTCCATCCGAAGGGACCTGAGGGCTTCCCTTTCTCTCTCTACTGGGATTTCAGTCTCCACGTCCTCCCCCTTTTCACCTTGCACTGCTGGGCCACCACCTGTCTGTGGTGGCCACTCCCTTTCTCCAGACCCATCCGGGGCCCTGGTCTCTACCGGTCCCACCCCTTTGCCCCCGCTCCCTTTGCAAGACATAGCCCCTCCATCCTCCCTGGTAAAGACTGAGGCAAAGTACTGATTTAGAAGTTACGATTTTACCCATACGTACCAGTTTTTATCTGGGTCAGTACCAATAGATGGTTCAACAACCATGTGATTCCTGTTACGTTTTTCCATACTACTTTTGATTTGGGTAAGTACCACTTTTTGGGTGGTCCAAGAACATGAAACCCCCAGACTTTTGTCAGTGGACAGGACAGTTCAATCAGACTCATGAGAAATGGCAGCTGGCTGTTTGTCTTAGTGGGGATTGGCTGCAGTATGCTGGCAAGCCCACAGGAGGGGTAATAATATGCTCAGCTCTCACATAATTCACTGATCACCTCTCATGCAACATTTAGTAGTCAGGCTACAGGTTGCAAAGACTACTGGGTTAGGAGGTAACTCCTTTATAATATGAATGGAAGTATTATTATACAGCTTGGTTAAGTTAGTTTTGAGTAACTGCTTTATAATATGAATGCTAAGATTGTTATGTGACTTAACTGGGTTAGATTGCTTCTGTAACTCAGAGTAGAAGTCAGGACAATAGGCTGCTGAGGATAGGAAAAAGTAACTTTGGGATATTGCTTTTGCTGGATTAAGAAATAGTAGCTTTTTTGTAATATGGTTTTGCTAAATCTTTCTGAAATAAGATTTGTGAGTATGTACTGCTATCTAGTTCAGTGATAGCACATTCACCAGCAATAAAAACCTTATGAACTATACCAGAATGATTTATAGAAAACAGAATTTAATGGCAGATAAGGAACGCTTGACCCACCTGGTCTGCCCATTTTCCCTACCTACTGTAACACTGCAGACCCTACTTGCTTTCTGGCTTAACCATCCCTTTCCAAACCATTAAGGTTCCCTTATGCCTATCCCATGCATTCTTGAATCCTGTTACAGTTTTTGCCTCCACCACCTCCACTGGGAGGCTGTTCCAGGCATTTACCACTCTTTCTGTGAAGAAGTACTACCTCACATTTCCCCTGAGTCTACCCCCAGCTTCATGGCATAACCCCCTTGTTCTTGAGCATCTTTTTTTCTAAAACATGCTTCCCACTTGTACCTTATTTATACCCATGAGGTGCTTGAAAGTCTCTATCATATCCTATCATATCCACCCTCTCCATCTTTTTCCCCAGGGTGTACATATTGAGGTCCTTTAGTCTCTCCTCATAGGTTTTCTGGTGCAGGCCTTGCAGCATTTTGATTGTCCTCTTCTGGACCACCTCTACTCTATGTCTTTCCAGAGATATGGTCTCCGGAACTGGACACAATACTCCAGATGAGGTCTCACCAATGATCTATACAATGGCATCACCACCTCCCTCTTTCTGCTGCTGATAATGCTGATACCCCTCCCTATGCAGCCTAGCATCCCACTGGCTCTCTCCCCTGCCTTGTCAAACTGTTTGGCCACCGTTAGGTCATCAGATATGATTACTCCGAGGTCTCTTTTCTCTTTGGTGGTCTTCAGTCCCAGTCCCCCATCTTGTACTCTGCCCCTGGGTTTCTGTGACTGGAGTGCATGATTTTGAACTTCTTCACATTAAAACTTAGTTGCCACACTCTTGACCACTCCTCAGGCTTCTTTAGCTCCCTATTACATTTTTCTGCCTTCCCCTCAGAGTGTCTACCCTATTACAGATTTTAGTGTCATTGCAAAAAGGCACACCTTTCCTACTTGCCCCTCTGCAATGTCACTAATAAAGACATTAAAGAGGACTGGTACCAGTACTCACCCTTGTGGCACCCCACCGGTCACCCTCCCTCCTTTCCTCGGAGTGAACTGCGTTTACCACAACCCCCCACGCGCCTTCCCCCCAACCAACTTCTTACCCAGTTTATTACCTTTGGACCCACTCCCAGGCTGCCCAGCTTGTTTGTGAGTCTCCTATGTGGAATGGTGTTGAAAGCCTTACTGAAATTTAGGTGGGCCACATCCACTGCTCCACCTGATCTGCCTCCCTGGTCATCCAGTCTAAGAATGTATCAGATTTGTTTGACATGAGCTGCCCCCAGTGAATCCGTGCTGCCTGGGATCCTGCAAGCCACCGGATTCAAGATATTCCACAATCCTTTCCTTCAGTAGTGATTCCTTTAATTTCCCCACCATTGAAGTCAAGCTGACTAGCCTGTAATTGCCAGCCTTCTCCCCAAATACCTCTTTTGTGAAGGTGGTACCTTCTTTAAATACATAATATAAAACAGAGCACCCATACCATGTCATTCAAATCTGTAGCAAGCCTAGATAAGTGATGAAAATCTGGTGACCACCATATTAAAAGCAGTGGTCTTTTTATTTCAAACGTAACAAAACTGCTGAAGCAAATCTGCTTAAATTTCGCATAAAACGCAGCAAAAAAATTGAATTATTGATTCATCACAAAAAAAGACAGTTTGTAAGAAGAAAACAATAGCAATAGGATAATACTTCAAAAGAGCTAGCAAACTGGCTTGAAATGAGCCAAACCAGATTTTGTACTCCAGCTACTAATCAAATCTTCGAAGAAGGCATGCACAGAACTCAAAATATGACCGTGTATTCTGTGGGAGGGAATAACACAGTTAGCTGTACTTGACAAAAAAGATAGTATCATCATAGTTTATTAGAGCCGTTTTATAATATATCAATATTGGCATATGCTTGCCAAAAGTTTATTGCTCTCATACTTGTGTTCTCATCATTCATTCATAGCACCTTCTTGTCACAGACTGTAAGGCCAGAGATGCAGCACCCCCCCTTCAAAGTTACAGATACATTTCTCATGATTTTCAGTTCCACAAATTATTTATAAGAGCTCTCAGCAATTAAAATCAGCAGACAATTTCGACCTCTAATTGACTTGCAACAAACAACACTTTTTCTTGTAACTTAGAGCAGAAACAAGGACTTTGAAAACCAAACTCCAGATGGTAAAAGACAAAGCTGGGTCAAGTCAAGCTGTTCCTCTCATGAATCCAGCAAAAGACTGCGCTACATACCATTTGTTGTTTTTGCACAGTCGTACTTTCAAGAATTAAAACTGACCTGTCAAAGTGCCATTGTTCCCTGAGAAAGGAACCATGCTGTAATGTTCTTTGCATAGCACTAGGTAAAACATGTCACACATGGTTGGCAGCATCCCCTCTTGTTAAAGAAGACAACTAAATGTGTACTTGCCACAACCGTGAATGTGTTGCACAGGTTTTAGAGTTTATATTTCAAAGGTCAACTTGTCTGAGAACACAGTTACATGATTGGCTATACTTATTTTAAAGGCTTTGATGGGATAGAAGTTAAGAAGACGTTTCTTCTTATTTCTGGGACAGTAACAGGTGGACATGTATTCCAAGTATCCAAATGATGTGTACTGACTTGCAGAAAGTCTATCATAACCAATACTGTAAGTGTATTACTGAACAGAAATTCTGAATATAATTACACTTTTGTAAGAATACTGTAACTATAATTGCATTTTTGGAAGTTCTAAAACATTTCTATATTATTTTGTGTGATATAGAGACAACACGGTAACAGTACTAAATGGCACTGGTTATAAGAACAGTGTTTAACTTAAGGGCAGCCGCATATCCCAGTAACAGGTCACAGGTGCGACATCCTTAAATGACCATACAACAGTAATCCTCTTCAGGCAACAGCTTGGCAAATATCTTCATTCAGAGATCAAGTGTGGTCATCTAGCAAATGTGTGGCTTACTGTATTATATGGACCTGGAGCTTCCACTGTTTACATATGACACAAAGATAATGTGGATCAGATCAAAAAAATGCAGTATACTGTAAGTATAATGATATGCCATCATTATAGAATGGCAAATAAGAATGCTGGGCTCTGATTGGTCAGTCTGGGACTGGCCCCGTGATGTTATCCCAGTATAACATCACGGATCTAGTCCCAGCACACACAAGACCATATCAAATGTTATAAGAATCATGCCACAGCCCATGTCCAATTTGCCCACACTTGGCATGGCTGCTGTGGCTTTTGCCAGTACTTGCTCATTTTTTTTTTTAAATAAATCACTCCTTCCAACAGCCGCTAAAAAGTCCAACACACCCACCATGAATTAAAACTGTCCACATTAACAGTACCACAGTATACCTTTCCTATCTAGCTTCGCATTTTAAACAAACTAACCTGCCATTACTGCGATCGCCCTCAGCATTCCTCACTTGTTTCCCGACGCAAACACAGTAAGCGTGTGACACAGCCCTTCGGTAAAACTCAAAATAGATACATAATTTCTTCACTTTTTTCCTCTCAAACACACCATGACTCTAGTGAAAGAAGAAAACACTCCACAAACAGAACAGTGTGGCAGTGCAAAAGAAATAATTTTTTCACTCCCTCACATATCCGATCCATTTCCAACTTCTCACAGCTGTCCCGGCAAAACCTGTGCCGGAACAAGCAGCCACCAAATAAAGCAGGAGCAGCGGGGGTTCAGGGCTAGAGAATTAATCTGCAACACTGGACAGTGTGACAATGGCACCAGCAGTTGGAGTACGCAAGTGAGATCTGCGGGGGGGGGGGGAGATGAAATTAAACTTACTGAAGAAGCCACCGTAAACAGCATCAGAACCAGAAACAAAATAAAAAATGAAAACATAGAAGGGAAAAACGAAGTGGCTTAACAACAATACAGCTGAATACCACAAAAACCAACAAGGCACAGGTTACTGCAAGGACTGAGAACTGCAAAGCTATAATTACAATGCTACAGCTCTGCCCACTGGCCAGATCAATACTGACAGTACCATCTAGTGTCCTAAAGAAAAACTGTGCACTTTTTTTTTTAAAACAGATACTTCCACACACCAAAAATGATTAAAAAACCCACAAATATATATTTTTTCTACTTTTATTTAATATAAAAACAAAGAGCTATCAGATAGTATAATACTGATTAGGAGGTGTTAGTGATACGATTATTCTGGGTGATCAGTCGCACTGCCCGCGGCCCTCGCGCTCAATCACCCCAGGTATAATGTTATCCCAGCACAACACACACCCTGTTGTGCATTATTGCTTAATTAGAACATTCCAATGGCAGGGCTTTTGCTTGCGCCTGTGTGTACTGTACAACATTTTGCTGTAACGTGCATTCACAAAGTACTGTACAGTTGCAACAATCGGCGTGATCAGATACTTCCTGAAATAACTGTGATATCTCTAGAGAGATTCCCTGTCTGATAGAAGTACCACCAGAGAGAATCTCTTTAGAAATACAGTATGGCAAAATGGAAATATCTGACCATGCATAGGTTCATAGGTTCATAGGATAGTTACAAGTTCAAGGGCATAAACCCATTTATGAACTCGCTGCCATCAATATGATGGCAGAAAATGAAATTTTCTGTCCCACATATTCATGTCTAGGTGACATTTAAACTGGTCAATATTTATGCTGTTTACAATGACAGGTGGTAACAAATTCCAAAGGCGTGATGATTGCTGAGTTACATAATTATTTCTTTTAGTCATGTGATTTACCTTTATTTGTAATTTTAGATTATGTGATCTGGTAATTCTACTATTTTCCACATATTGTAAACATAAGGTTTCAAATAACTTTGGATTTCTTGTGGCTTTGTACACTAAACAAAGATCACCCCTCATGGTTCTATAATCCAATGAGTAAAGGCCCAGGGACTTCAATCTTTCTACTTAGCTTAGATCATGTAAATCCATGATGTTTTTTGTTAATCTCCTTTGTACGTTTTCAACTGCACTTTTTAAACCTTTTGTAGTTGGTCTGCAAAAAGCAGAGCAGTAATCAATATGTGATCATACCAAAGTAGAATACAATGGGATAATCACTTCAGCTTTTCGACTTTTAATATTTGTATAAATACAAGCTGTGATACCTGCACACTTTTTTATTGTTTTATTTATATGTGTAGAGAATTTTAGATCATTAGTTATTGTTATTCACAGATCAATTTGTGTTTCAACTGTTTGTAATTGTATATTGTTTAATGTATAATTAGCAAGTCTGTTATTAGAACCGAGATGCATAATCTTGCATTTATCAATGTTAAATGTCATCTTATGTTGCTCAGCCCACATTGTCAGTTGATCTAAATTATTTTGTAGTGCCCTTTTTGAATTAGCATCATTGGTAATACAGCCAATCTTACTGTCGTCAGCATACTTATTTATCCAAACCCCACCTGTTGATTCCATAGTTGATACCAATATATTAAATAGTACAGGCCCCAAGATGGGTCCTTGTGGTACACCACTTGTGACCTCCAAGGTACCAGAGATAAAGCCTTTAATTGTTACCCACTGTTTCCTGTCATCCAACCATGAGTCCACCCACTTGATGATATGTGGATCTAATTTTATTCTTATTAGTTGTTGCAAAAGAATAGAATGAGATACAGAGTCGAAAGCTTTTTCATAGTCAAGATAAATTATATCCACAGGTAGGCCATTATCAAGTGCTAGACTAACTGGCTCAAAAAATGTATTAACTTAGTCTGGCAAGATCAAGATGCAGAGCTGTAGTCCATACATATTGTTATTAGTTGAAGGATTAGATGAGTAATTGCTAGGTTTTGTAAATACTGGCTTGGGTTACTAGGTCAGTAACTTCTCAGTCTGGTTTAAATGATGCTTCTAAAGGTAGCCAATTACCTGAGACACCATTTCACCTACTGGCCTTCATACTCTCTCGTCCCTCATTAGGAGCATTTCAGTAGACACAGAGTAAGTGTTGTGTCTGCCTTCTTCCCATTGATAGACACTAACAGCCTATCCCCAAGTAATAATTTTAGCTTTTATCAAGACTATACACAATGCATTTCTCATTGGGATTAAAACTGGCAGCGGTTCAAAACTATAGACTCTTATCAGTCCAGAATCCTGAAACAGATTGTTTCTTAGGGCAATTAGATTTTACTACCTGAAATGTAAAAAGTATAAAGGTGTCCTCTTTTACCTTACACAGCTTAAAGCATGTTTTCATTGCTGCTTGTTTCAGTCTTACTGCATCTGCAAAAGACAGCAAGCACATTAAGCAAGCTCAGTCATAGTACACAGCACTCGTTTGTCATGGACTGAACCAGTTAAGCAGCTGACACAACCAAATGGAATGCTTTAATGTCATAAACAACTATGCATTTAGAACAATGTTTAAACTCACTACTGTTTTGTTTTTGTGTGAAAATGTATCATTACTAACAGGGCCATTATACTTAAAACCATATGTACTAGGATAAAATTATGTACTTTATATAACTGGAAAGATGAAAACGTTACATATCTCATGAAATAAAATATGTAAGGAATAAGGCATGATGAGGTGTTGTTCATGGGCCAATAGGGGCACAACCCAGGTGCATAATGAGGCTTGAGGCACTTGCACTGAATGCCTTTAGCACATGAGAAGTGCTCTTAGCACACAAAAAACAGTCAAGCACTCACCACTGCATATGATGAACTACACCAGGCTCCAGTTGTTTTAATAAGAAAGTCATGTATGGACAAGACACAGGCTGTACCCGCCTGACACATTTTGGAACAGCAGTTCCTCTATCAAAAGCTGAGGTACAAGCATATAAAAACACAATAAACTGTCACTGACAAATAATGTCACAAGGACATGATTTAAAAAAATCCAAACTCATTGGATAAATGTACAAAACACATATACATTGCACAAGTAAAATACACTCTAAAGAAATATCTTCCTAACTTTTTTCATATATCGAATGCGTACATAAAATAAGAAGGACTGGTGCTGCAATCCTCATAGAAAGGAAATGCAGGGAGGAAGAAGATGGAGAACAAATGAGTAGAGAACTGTTGAATAACCATTTAAAAACAATCACATGTGCTTTTTGTAATTAAAAAAACCACTAAAACAGTGATAGTAATCAGATTATGCATAAATTGATTACCTATCTCAAAGTACATAAAAACCAGCATGTGTTGAGATTAGTGTTGCTATTATTGTGACCACTCTCTTATCTTTTTCATAGGAAGGGTTTAATGTCTGGGTTGCTGTATAGTCCTGGCCATTTTGTTGTTCCAAGATTCGTTATCCAGAAATGTTCTCTTTTTAGGACTAAATCATTATACTATAGTTGCCCCATCTTGGTTTATGGCAAACCTTATCAATACCCTGAAATGTGAAATTGTGTTCCATGTTGTTATGACCCTCTGTTATGTGTGCTGCTGTCGCATCACTGATGTCATTTCTTTCTATGGCTCTGATATGTTCCCCTATGCTGCTTTAAAACACCTAGTGGTTTTGCCCATGTAAAAGACACCACAGAGGTACTCTGAAAAGTAAATCACTTCTGTGGTGCTGCAAGTGATAGTTTGTCTGATTTCACATTTTTTGGAAGTATTAGAGCTGCCAAAATCCCCTTCCTGTTTTCACATATTTACAAAATATACATCTTTTGCACTTAAAGCAGCCTTTGGCATTTTTATTTAGCCATGTAGCGTTCCTCGGTTCTGTATAGTGGCTGTAGACTAAAACATCCCTGAATGTTGTAGCCCTCATATACTGTATGCCATATGTGGAGGGGACTGTACTATCTCCCTTAGTCCACTGTCACCGGTTAAGACTCCCAATGTTTTTAAATATTTTTTTTCCAAGTGATTTGAGCCAAATACATGGTCACAAAATTGTATTGCGTGTTAGTTAATGATGTTTGTCTCTGTTCTAACAGTTCATCTATGCTGTGAGTGCTCACAAATTCTTTAGTTTGCTCTATTATTTTAGTACTCTACCCCCTCTCATATAACTTCTGTGTTAGGTCCATTTCACCTCTCTGTGTACTCTCAGTCATGCTACAATTCCATTTGACATGTAGGTGTTGCCATTCATACTTTTTCTGAAAATTTCTGTTGCCACAGTATTATTGTTGGTATTACACAATGTTAAATCCAAAAAGGTTAACCGTGATATCATTCGTAGTGTAAGTAAATTTGAAGTTTGAGTTGGAGCTATAGAGATACAAGATAAAATCATGTAATTCATTTTGGCTACCCTCTCACACTAAAATCATGTCATCTATATAACATTTCCATAACTTGATTTTTTGAAAATGGGGATTGGTAGTCTCATTAAAAACAACTCTGTTCCACCACTCTCCTACGTATAGGTTTGTCATGGAGGGTGCTCATGTCACCCCCATAGCAGTCCGTTTGATTTGAAGGTACATTTGTTTGTCAAACATAAAAACATTATCCTTTAAAACAATTTCCAACAATTTTAATGAAAGTTCAGTAAGGGGCAATAGTCTTGCTCCCTTTTATTTAGGAAGAAGGCAGCCATATCTAGTGCATCCTCAGGGTGGATTTATGTGTAGGGAGATGTGATGTCCATCATTACAAGCAATGTGTTCTCTATGAAGTTAAAATCTTGAAACAGTTGCAGAACATCTTCAGTGTCTGTAATAGAGGTGTGCAAAGAGAAACTTACGCCAGTAGAATTTCTGCAAAAGTCAGAATTTCGCTTTCTCAAAAGTGTGGAAATTAAATTAGCAACTTTAGCAGACATTTTGACTTAGAATGGTGAAATAAATGTATAAATTGTGGATTATTCTATTACATAGAACATAGAACATAGAAGTTGACGGCAGATAAGGACCGCAAGGCCCATCCAGTATTAAACTGTGGAGAAAAAAGTCTTCAGTACTGATAACTGAACAG
The DNA here is from genome assembly GCA_016271365.2 of Neoceratodus forsteri. NCBI lineage: Eukaryota > Metazoa > Chordata > Ceratodontiformes > Ceratodontidae > Neoceratodus > Neoceratodus forsteri. The sequence continues at coordinate 37,273,269 of CM028129.1, forward strand.
CGGAATAATTGCATGTATTGTGGAATAATTCATTAAACTGCAGAAAAAAAATTCAACAGAACTGTTATTCCACAGTTCATGTGTATTATTCCGCAGTTCAGCCAAAAAATTCTGCAGAACAGGGCAAAAGTCCACCAAAACCATTCTGAAGATTCTGATCTCACTAATGGTGAAAGTTCAGAAAATTCCACAAAATTTCTGAATTTTCACTGAAGTTCTGCAAAGGTGGAATTTGCAACTTTCTCCCACCTCTAGTCTCTAATATATGCTGTCACTTTTGAACAAAAGAGTATAGAAATTAGTCCACAAATTGTGATAAGGGCTCAGTTAGTGAGACGATCTCACGCACTGTGGGTCGGCCAGGAGGTTCATTTAGTGATTTGTGTATTTTCAGCAGTTCATAAAATGTGGATCTTGTTGGAAATTCTGTAGTTAGAAACTCTTTAATTTTGGCATGTTTTTCACCTTTATCAAAAGCCATCATCAATAATTAATCAATTGTATGTCTGAAATCCCATGTGGGATCATGATTAAATTTGAGGTAAAAATGCTCATTATCCAATTGTCTTACAACCTCCTGCACGTAGTCATCCCCATTCAGAAGGACGAAACAGACCCTTTGTCTGCTTCTTAGAAACATAGAAACATAGAAACATAGATTTTGACAGCAGATAAGGACCTCTTGGCCCAACCAGTCTGCCCATTTCCCTACCTAATGGATAAGCTGCAGATCCTAGTTAACCAGCAGCCTACTTCTTCCTACCCCCACCCCCTAGAATTGCCTTATGACTGTCCCATGCATGCTTGAATTCCACCACTGTTTTTGTGTACTTGGCCTGACTGTGTTTCCACAACCTCCTCCAGAAGGCCTTTCCATGCATCCACAACCCTCTCTGTGAAAAAATACTTCCTTAAATTACCTCTGAGCCACCCCCCCCTTCTATCTTCAAATTGTGCTCCCTTGTTCTTGAACACCTCTTTTTTTGAAAGATGCTACCCTCTTGGACTTTGTTGATTCCCTTGAGGTACTTGAAAGTTTCTATCATGTCCCCCCCTTCCTCCTTTCCTTGAGGCTATACATATTAAGCTCCTTTAGTTTCTCTTCATATGTCTTCGGTGCAGACCCTGCACCATTTTAGTTGCCCTCCTCTGACAGCCTCCATCCTGTCTATGTCTTTATGGAGATTGGGTCTCCAGAACTGCATGCAGTGCTCCAGATGGGGTCTCACCAACTGTCTGTACAGAGGGATAATAACTTCCTGTTTTCTACTGGTGATGCCTCTCCCTATGCATCCCAGTATCCTCCAACCCTCCTTGCTGCCCTCTCACATTGCTTGCCCACCTTTAGGTCATCTGATATGACTACCCCCAGCTCCCTTTCCTTTTTTGTTGTTGTTTGTATCTCACCCCCCATTGTGTACTCTTCCCCTGGGTTTTTGTTTCCCAGGTGCATTACCTTGCACTTCTTTGCATTGAATCTAAGTTGCCATACATTTGACCATTCCTCTAACCTTGCCAAGTCCTTCTCATCCTTTCCACTCCACCTTGTGCATCAACTCTGTTGCAGATCTTTGTGTCATCTGCAAAGAGACATACTTTTCCTTCCAGTCCCTCTCAATGTCTTTGTGCTCTTATTAACCCATAAACCCCATCTTGAATTGTATTATTACACTTACAAAATGGGTAGCAAATTTTCAGCATAGACTATCAACACATTTTACTTAATAGGAGTTTTAGTTTATTTATTTAGCTTTTGTTTACCAGGTAGGTACACTAGACAAGTTATATGCCTATTTTCAGGAACGACCCGGGAGAGTACAACAAGGAATACAGATACATCAAAACATAACAGCGAGTAGAGCAAAATACATTGAGTCACAAAAAACAGTCTAGCATAGAATGATCTACTGTGGCAGTATTTGTTAATATACATATGTACAACAATATATAGTCTAGAGCATACAATGGCACAGACGAATGCCGTGGTGAGCATAAGATCATAAGAAATGAACAAGAGAACATTAGCAGATCCTCAAAAACAGTTCCATTCCAAGTATGTGGCCAAGTGTGAGTCCAGCACATGGACCATTAGGCTAAGGAGGCTTGGGACACTTGCACGCTGAGGACAGCTTCAGATGCCTCCACAGGGACTTCTGGAGGCACTGGTGGGAGGAGATGGAGCGAACATAGTCAGGAAAAGAGTTCCAGAGCCTGGAAGCACATGCAGTGAAGTCCCTATCCCCATGAGGGTTCGGGTGAAGGGAACTTTTAGCACTCCAGTACCCTGAGACCTTAGCGAGTAGGAGGAGGGGTCAGGAGGTGAGAGAAGCTGTGCCAGCCCCAGAGGGGTGCCAGTTCTGATCACTTTACCCATGACGCATCGCAGCACAAAATTCAGGTGATTTGCCAGGGACAGCCAACCTAGTTTTTCATAAAGCTTACAGTGATGGGTGAGACAAGGGTCTGCCAGGGCAAAGTGGCAAATATTATTGTACATCATGTGCCACCAAGTAAGGAGAGCCTTGGAGGTGCAGACAAATTGGTGAAGGCCATAGCTGAGAGAGGGAAGCAGCACACCTCTAGCAAGTGCCAGACGAGCAGCAGGTGTCAGATTATTCTTAGCCCTGTAGGCCAGACCCAATTTACAGTTCACAGTTCTACAGACATTTAGGATGTGACTCCCTAGGTCCAGTTGGGGGTCAAGTGTCATCCCACCCACCTGCCACCTCGCTGCCCACCGACTGACACCGTAGGTAGGGCTGTATGCCCATTGGTCCACAGCATGAGCCAATGGGCATGCAGCCTGTACCGACTACACAGGCCAGATATATGAATGGATCCATTCACATATCTGGACTGTGTCAGAATAATGCAGGCTACTGCAGCTCATTGGCTCTGTGTGGAATAATGGCGCAGTCCCACCCACGGTGTCAGTCGCGGGTGGCAGGGCGGCAGGTGAGATGCGCCGCCTGCCACTGACCGGGGAAGCCGGGCGATGGGGCTCAGTGGGTGGGTGGGGTACCACTGGACCACCAGGGATATGGGACTTCTTTTATTTTACATTCAGCCCACGATCGGGCTGCAAGTGGTCCACTGGACCACCAGGGATGTTGGATTTCTTTTATTTTACATTCAGCTCGTGATCGGGCTGCGAGCGGTCCACTGGTCTACCAGGGATATTGCACTTCTGTTATTTTAACTTCAGCCCGCAATTGGGCTGCAAGCAGTCCACTGGACCACCAGGGATTTTGGACTTCTTTTATTTTACATTCAGCCCATGATCGGGCAGTGGAGCACATTGCCGCGCTGTGCATGGGATGTCGGTCCCCGACGGCTGCAGCCTGGCAAGGCGCCAGGCACAAGTCGCTGGGGATCGGCACACCTGCATGCAAATGGGGTCATAATGACATGCAAATGGCCCCATTTGCGCCTTGCATGCATTATGGCCCCATTTGTATGTGCATTTTTGAATATCACGGTTGTTGTGCCTAGCGCAACGGAATTTGCGCTAGCACATCCCACTGCTTCACTCTGGCCACTTGCACTGGCACAGTGCCACTGCGCCATGTGCACTGCGGGTGGCCAGGGTGCGATATTCAATGTTGCTGTGCCATGGCGGAGCTCCGTTGAATATCACCCTGTCAACGCCCCTGCGCAGCCATGTTGTGCTGTGCCCAGGCTTGTGCCACAGCCTGGCGCAGTCTGAATATCTGGACCACTGCGTCAATACCTCCCATAGTAATGGATACCAGTCCTACTGTACCATCTGTTGTGTAGTGTGCAGCTGAAAAGGTTGTGCCACCCATATGCCATAGTGACAAGGAAAATACAATTTGTTATGGAAGGAGGAGGAGAATGATGATGAGGATGTCTTATTTTCAGAACAAGTTGAACTCTGTGCTTTTTATTTTAATGTAATTATTATTAGTTATTAATAAAATTCAATTTGATCTTATTTATATACTGAGAAAATGTAATTCCTGATGGAAAGAAGAAGAGGAAGAGGGGGAGGAGGAGAATGTGTTGTTCTCAGAACAAGTTACCTTCTATGGATTTTATTTTACTATAATTACTGGCCATCAATTTTTTCAATGGGGATGGCCTGTTATTATGTGCTATAATAACTAGCCAGTTATTCCAGCAAACAAACAGACACAGTAAACAGCTGCACTTGAGACATCTGAATGCAGCATAATCACACTCAGTCGGTGGTTTCAGCGGTTTCAAGTTAGCACAACCCATCACTGCCCACAGAAGCTGTACATAAAGAAACACTGCCACAAATAATGAAATTATCTAGTCTTGCTCTTTAGTTGTATGTCCACTGTCTGGCCGCTTCCTCTCAGTCAAGTAGTACCATCACATAGTAGCATCAGAGGGACAAGCCACTCAGAAAACATGTCGAAGAAACATGTAGGAAAAAAGATAGATGCTCATTTTTCTGTCACCATTTCATTCAGAAGCAGGAGAATGGGAATTCCATTCTGAGTGATCTGAAACTGTTCACCAGTTTCTTAAAGGAGATAAGTAAGTCTGAATTACATAGCACTACCAATGGGGGGGGGGTTGGTGGACAGTAATTATATAAAATAAAACATGGGGTGCAATGCTTACTTAAATTTAATACATACCCTCAGTGTGTGATGTTTGAATATACTCCTTGAGCTCCGCTCTCGGGGGTTTATGTAGCATCACACACTTTGGGTGTGTTTCAAATTCTCATATGTCACAACACCCCGTGTATTATTATAATTATCATTCTTAAATTTGGTCTTATTTATTTGCTTGGAAAATGCAATTCATGATTGAGGTAGGAGGAGGAGGATGAAGAAGATCTGCTGTTTTTGGAAACAGCTGGCTTCAATAGTTATTGTATTTTAATGTAATTATTAACTATTATCTTTAAAAGTGGTTTTATTTATTGTGTTTTTTTCCCAAGAAAACACATTTTGTGATGAACAGAACACGTTTTCTGATGAACTGAGGAGAAGGAGGCTAGAATCGGCTGGGATGCATATACTGGGCCTGGCTCTGGATTTTGGTTGTTTAAACCTTTGTGATGCAATGCTGGTTCAAGATAACATGACGTAGCCACTGCCAGATGTTAATAATGATGGTTCACAATAGGCCTGCCCTCTGGTGCAGAGAGATCAATGATCTGAGTTTGGGACCACACCTGTAGCATTCAACGGTCAGCCAAGGGGAAGAGGATAGAGCATCTATTGGACAGCTGTCCTCCTCTGTGTGGGTGTGGATGCAGGCATTCGGGGTATAATCTGACTGCTGGCAGGGCCCAGAAGTCAATGCGCCTGAGTGCCTCAGCAGAACTGGGATTGGCGGCCATGGCAAATGTTGGCATGCAGCATGCGAGAGTGCGTACTGCATGTCACTGACATCATTGCACATCAATGTCACCAGAGACATCACAACTAAGGGAAGTATATCCCTTAGCCACAGTACTGTGAATCCCAGCTCCTGGCTTGTCTCAGTCTCCTTGGGACCCAGATTACTATATATTCACATCCACCCCTCTCAGCCTCTGGAGGGGGGCCCACCATGCAGGCTAAAGTGATCTCGCAGTAAGTTCTAGGGGGGCTGGGAGATCATGGGGGCTGATAAGGGGTACATCCCTGCAGGCTCAGGGAGCCAAAAATGGAGCTGATGAAAAAAAAATGGTGATTCACAGTAGTTGGTGATGATTCTTAGATGCCTTTTGACATGCACAACTGGTGCATGCACAAGCCACAGTGCCATATAACTTGCAAGGTACCAGGAAGGAGACACAAGCAGTTTAGACACCCCTACTAATCCAACATACCCCACTCACTTGAGCGACAAATGGTGAGAGCTCTGACTATGCTAGCTGGGATCTACCATAGCCACTTACACACCCCCTCCCACTGGTCACACAGGGCTACAGACATCACACTATCCCCTCACACTGCTACCCTGGCCCTCTGAGCATACTGTAAGAGCCAGGGGTATATCTGTGCACTTGGGTTTAACAGCCCATCTCTTTAAAGGCTATGTTGGTCCCTGGAGTACTGGCTATATCTCACAATCTCCCCAACATCCCCACAGAACCAAGATCCACTCTACGGCAGCTAGGCCATTTGATTGGATGGCCATGGTCAATTGCTAAGCTGCCCCTGCCATACATTCTCACTGCTACATGGGGGGGAGCAGCACTGTTGATGTGCAGTTTGGGTTCATGCATATGGCCTGTTATGTGTCACACTGCCAGTGCAGGGCAACGCGGTGCAGGAATGCTCCCTTTGAGCATACCTAAGCCATGTACATGAATAAAGGTTAATATCAGGATGAAGGAAAGAAACCTGACTAAAGTAACATAACTTGAATGATTACTAAGTTTACAGTAAGTAGCCAGTATTGAAGATATTAATACTGTATCTCTTAAACTCTTTTAAAATCCAGAAACGGTTTCCAGATCTTTTTAAACAGTCCTGATTTACTTATAATGTAGCTTTTTCTTTCCTTGTTGGCAACCAATCCCATCCAGTCTGTCCGTTCTCTAGGGGATGGAATTTTTTTGGATTTCCAGTCTTATAGTAACCATCTTTGAATGTTAATGCCGCTGACAACCAGGTTTATCGATATCTGTTTAGGAAGTATAATGTGGCCATATCACCTAACATAAAAGCACTAGGAATAAGGAGAATCGAGTAGTGCAATACTTTTTGGCAGATTGAACAAATATCTTCCCATGCAGGATTAACTTTAGAACAGTATCAAACAGGTGACTCAAATTGCTTCAGTTCTCCCACATTTCCAACAATTATTTAAGGTTGTATATCCCATTTTCTTCAAGTTTAAGGATGGGAAGTAGTAAACGTGGTATAAAATTTTAAATTGTGCAAGTCTACCTTGTAATTATTTACTCCATAAATATGCATTTTCCCATAGTTTTGTCCACATATCTTTGCCAAGCCTTAAATTACGCTCTTTTCTCCATTTTTGTTTTGCAGGTAGAGTGAGAGAATCCTGTTCATTCAAAATAGTCTTATAAAAAAGGCTAGCTCCTCTCCTCAGTTGTCCCACTTTTAATATTTGATGCCAACCTAGGTTCCCATGAAATGAAAGGTCCAAAAGAAATTGATGATATTTAAAAGAATCCCTGAGTCATAAATATTGCCAGAATCAGAGTTTATGTAATTTGAATTTTCTTCTCATTTCTTCAAATGAAATGAGTGTGTTGCCTTAGTGGTGCAAAGATCCCTTATTCTTTATATGGTGAGTTTTTCCCTAATTTCATTTTTAAAGGGTGTATGTTGAACGGTAAAGTTAGAATTATTCCACAATGGCTATCTTGTAAGGGTAATGGTTTAAGGTGAAACAATTTGGTGATAGTCTTACATAAACGTGTGGTGGCAGATGAGTGGGGTGATTCTTAAGTGAGCTTGGGAGTGGGTAAAATAAGAAATCGAGGGCAAGAGATGAGTTGGCCAAATTATTTTCAGTGTGAACCCTTAAAGCTGAATTGTAGGTGTAAGGAGGTTCAAACCAATTAGATGTTTGTTTTAATAGGAAGGCCCAATAGAAACATAGAGACATAGAATTTGATGACAGGGTAAGGACTGCTTGGCTCACCTAATCTGCCCATTTACCCTACCTGTTTCATATACTGCAGATCCTAAATGATCTGTGGCTTACCCTCTTGTTCCTATTACTAGAGTTCCTTTATGTCTGTCCCATGTGTCCTTGAATTCTCCTACCATTTTTGCCACTACAACCTCTGCTGGGAGGCTGTTCCATGGATCCACCAACCTGTCCATCAAAAAATACTTTCTCACGTTACCACTAAGTGTAGCCCCCTCTATCTTCATATCATGGCCCATTATTCTTGAACATCTTTTTTTTTTTAAAGATGCTACCCTCTTGTACCTTATTTACACCCTCGAGGTATTTGAAAGTCTCAACCACACCCCCCTCTCTCCTCTCCTCCATGGAATACAGAGTTCCTACAGTCTCCCTTTATATGACATTTTGGGTAGCACTGCACCATTTTTGTCATCCTTCTCTGAACCACTTCTACACTGTCTATATCCTTCCAAAGATGTGGCCTCCAGAACTGGATACAGTACTCTAGATGAGATCACACCAATGTTCCACACAGTGACATCACCACCTCCTTCCTTCTGCTGGAGGTACCTCTCCCTATGCACCCCAGCATTCCACTGGCTTTCCTCACAGCCTTCTCACACTGTTAAGTAACATTTAGATAATCAGAAATTATTACTCGCAGGTCACTTTCCTGTTTGGTGACCATCAGTACCCCCTCATCACTTACTCCTACCCAGCATTTCTGTTCTCAAGTTCACAATCTTGCACTTCTTTGCATTGAATCTTAGCTGCCACACACTTGACCACTCCTCAAGCATGCTTAGGTCCCTTCTCATTTTTCTCCCCCTCCTAGACAGTTAACCCTGTTGCAGTTCTTCCGGTCGTCTGCAAAGAGACAATCCTTCCCTTCCAGCCCCTCTGCAATGTTGCAATGATATCCTTGCCACCCTGGTAGTCCAAAGCCTCAGAATCTGCAAGTTGCTCTAAGTTTCTGAGTCCTCAGCCTCAAGATTTACTATTCCATCTGAATATGGTTAAGAGATTTTCAATTTTCTTGAAGAATTTCTCTTGGATTTATGTGGGCAAGTTTTGAAGCATGTAAAACACCTTGGGTACCAGGATTAGTTTGATCAAGTTTTTTTTTTTTCCCAAAAAGAGAGAGATTTAATTTGATCCATCTTTCTATCCATAACTTCATTTCAGAGAAAAGGAAAGTCATGTTGGATTTTACAGCTTTTTCAGTCAAGTTAAAGATAGATATACTGTACCTAAACATGATAATTCTGATTTTGCCCATAGGAAATTACATGCCTCTGAAACCCTCTGTTCTGTAAATTTTGATGGAGTTAGGAAAAGAACTTCTGATTTGTTCCATTTTACCCCTTAGCCCAAGAATAAACTGAAAGCCTGGAGAATATGTTGTTGTAGACGGCTGATACAAAAATAAGTCTGGCTCAAGGTGAGCAACAAATCACAAAAGACCACAACAATCAACACTCAGTGAGTAGTGTGGCGGAGACACTGGTAAAAATAAATAACACGCCACTTAAAATACATTGAATGCAATTGTATTATTAAAGCACAGATACAGCTTCTAATATCCACACACCATTGTTCAAACCAAACCTGTGACTGCTACCCAGTAGCCCAGGTGATTTGCTCAGAAGGGGCTCCATCGGGGGCCAATGAGGTTGACTCAGAGTGAGCAGCATATTGTCAGAGTATGCAAAGATTTTGTTAGACTTTCCTCCTATCTCAATACCATGAATTACTGAATCTGGTGTGATGTTCCTAATGAAAGGGCTGATAACTGAAAAATAAAGGAAAGGGATAACTGGCATCCCTATCTGGTACTTCTATATAAATTTTTATTTATTTTATTTTTTTTTTATTGTCTAGGATTACAACCTTAGAGCTGGGAGCTCATTTACAAAGGTTCCATGTCAGTTACATGAATTAGAACAAGCACACAGAGTCATGAGCTACATACAGAGTTCTGAATTAAAGGCGTGGAAATCAATTTGTTTAGTAGAATAGTTGCTCTGGGAGATTGATATAATGTTAAGATCCAGTTACGGAAGGAAGAGCCAAAGTTAAAATGTTCTTGCACCTTATGTAAGTAATCCCATTCCAAAAAATCAAACGCTTTACTAATGTCTAAAGACAAGGCTACAGAAGGAGAAAGAGAATTTTGTGCTGACCGAGTCAAAGAAAAAAATGCCTTAAATTATCTACACTGTTAAGGCCTTTCATAAATCCAACTTGTTGTGGTTATGTAAGTTTGGAAATGAAGGGCATCAATCTACTTGCTATTATCTTAGCTAGGATTTCATATTCAAAATTTAGTAAGGAAATGGGCCAATAAGATTCGTAAGCCAGAGGAGGTTTATTTGTTTTATGTAACAAACACATTAAGGCATCATTCATGGTATTGGATAATTAAGTAATAATGCATGAAAGGGGTATAGGTATGCTGGGATAACATACAGCCTTATGTGGTTGAAGAATGAGGCTGCAGGCTAAGTCTGTTCAACACCCAAGAAGTGACTTATTCCGCATGACACACACCCATGGAATGCATTATTGCTATTTTAGAAAATGGGCTAGATACTCGGAGCTCTCTCATTGCCTGAGAGCCACAGCAAGGGGGTACATTAACTTTCAGTACATGCCCGGTGTAAAACAAGTACCATTCCGGGGCTCCCCATTACTCTGGGTATCAATCTGCCACCATTGTTTTCCCTACTCATTAAGAGATGGACCCTTCCCCCAGCCCCACTCTGTAGTATCGACTGAGCGGTTCAGTCTGTGACAAAAATTACTTTTTCCCACTTCCCAAACCTCACAAAACATTTTGGCTGCCACCCCTTCTCAAGGCTGACAGTGGGCTGTCACCAAAAACTGCAAACCAGCACCATGAGTTATACTGCTGACAACAACCTGACAGGGGAGGGGAGAGCTAAACCACAACCAGTGCCCTCCCAGACTGCTCCTCTCAACACCGACTTACAAAAAATAGGCATTTTTCGCATCTTTGGTGGTGGACACTTGTGCTAAACTTGAAAACAGGCAACACCTCCTTAACTTCCATTCCTTTGGAACTCTGGCCACAATCCACTTAGCCTGACACTGACAACAACTCTGGGGTACGGAAGGAAAGAGAAATGGTAGCAATCGTTCATTCAAGTACCACAAGCCCTAAAATACAATGCTCACTTTGTCACTCATTACTGGTGTATGTGTGTGTAGGGGTTGGGGTGGGTGGAGAGGTCCTTTCCATTAACAAACTAGGAAGCAAGTAAAGAAAAGTGGGAATAAACTACCAAACGTAAACAGCAGCAGTGCCCTCTGCTGGCACTACTACAGGAACTACGTAACAGCAAAAGTGACTTCATTGCTTTTTACTTGTTTTTTATAATTTTTTTTTTTGTAATATTTTGTATAACTTTTACCTATAGCCCTTTTTTTTTTTACTTTCTGTTTTTCATCCCCCAGCCCCCTGTACCCTGCATCTTCGGGAGTCACCTGTGCATCTGTACCCCTCCTACCTGCCCTCAGTGTTCCCCCATGGAGCCTTGGTTATTCTGCCCAGGCAGGGACAAGGTGGGGCCATATACCCCAAGTCTTTCTTGTTCTCATCGGGACACACCAGGGAGGCAGAGGTTGGGGAACTGTGCTGCACTCCATCTTCTCAGGGTGCAGGAAGCTGTTTTCTGGTGTTCCGAGGGAGTGACACGTACCATGACATCTAGGCGAACTCGCCAATGTCTGTCATGCCCCCCTCCTGTGATGCCCCCCTCCTGTGATGGCTGGTGCTTGCTGTTCCTCTCTCCTCCGCCAGAGGTTAGACAAGTGCCAAGCTACATCTCCTCTCCCTTCCCGGAGAAGGCGAGCAATCTTCAGTTGCTCAAACCTTCTCCCCTGGCTGGCCCTCCAACTCCCTGGGCATGTTCCCAAACCTGGGTCGACAATATCATGAGAGGTAGTGCTTCCGCTAGGCAGGCAAGCCGGCCCTATAGCCCATTTTCTAAGTGCAATAATACCCTCTGCAGTGGGCAATATTGGCAATATTAGACCATTAATGGGTTATAAGGTATGCCCCTGGGCAGTCTGGTATTGCTCAATACCGCCCACCCTATCAGGTATTATTGTTTGCATACAATGGCTTGTTTCTAGAAGTGACTTCTCCCACATGACACACACCCCTGGAGTGCACTATTGCTATCATACAATAGTTTGTTCCTATATGTAAAAAAAAATAGAAATAAAAAAAAAAATTACCTCCTTCCACACCAGCAACCCTGTTCAGGGATGGGCATGAGTTGAAGAGAGTCAGCAGGGTGGGAGAAGATCAAGCATACCAGGGAGAGCATTCCTCGCTCAAGGAGAGTGGTCAAGCTGTCTCAGTCCTTCAATGCCACCAGGTGGACGCCTGGTGGTATTGCAGGCATGAGTGACGTGAAGAGAGGGAGCTGCGGTGATGCAGGATGAGTGCGCCTCCACTCACCTACTGACATCACATCATGGGGGGCAGAAAAAAGAAAAGAGGAAAAATTGGGGCCTGGGCTTCTTGAAGACCTGTCCGTGCTCTGGTGGTCCACCATGCTGATCCAGTCTAGGAGCGAGAACTTGATATGTTTGCTTTGGGAGAGGATGGCCCTTCCCTTCCTGTCCCATCATGGAGGGAATTCCATGGGGTTATGTGGTTCCTGACATGGACAAGATACAGGACAACCACTGGAGATCTGGAGATGGTGTCAGGTCTGATATCCATCCCAGTTTGTCATGGAGGATAAAAACCCTTTGGAAAAAAAAACATATTTTTAAATGAGATTTTCTTTTTTTTTTTTGTGCAATTAAGCCCCCTGAGTCGTGGGCCAGCCTTCCAGCTCACCGCCACTAACCTTCCCCCACAGAGCTGTAGTTTACCCTCTGGGCAGGGGCAAAGGGTGGCCGGCTATGCTCCCAAACACATCAAGGCATCGGGTGGGCCTTAGGCACCAGCAGCAAGGAGACCAGTCGGGGCTATGCTTAATTTTTCAGTTTCTGGGATCGGGAGGTGTGGCTTGCAATGACACAATGGCAGAGCCCCAGCAAACAACCGTACGCCTCTCAGCCTCAAGCTCGGCTCCCTGGTTAGCAACCCCCATGGTCACCCAGTGGCGCTACACTGGGAGGCAAAGCCCCCTCCCTCCCTGGAGATGGTGAGTGCAATTGCCACCCAAGTCCATCCTCCTGGTAATCTCCAGCAACCCAGGTTCATTCCCGAACCCGGGTTGCTGGTGCCACAAGCAGTGGCTCCACAACTGCACTGACAGGCCGGCCTTTAAATTAGATTTTGATGTAATTTTGCAATGTGCAGGTATATCTACTAAAAAAGTCCACAACATCTTATTTCTCTGCTAAGTGGTGATGCTGCTGCTGCTACTGCATACTGTCTGCTCTGGTTATGCTGCTACTACATGCTGTCTGCTCTGGTTGTGCTTCCTACTGCATACTGTCTGCTCTGGTTATGCTACTACTACATGCTGTCTGCTCTGATTATGCTGCTACTACATGCTGTCCGCTCTGGTTGTGCTTCCTACTACATGCTGTCCGCTCTGGTTGTGCTGCTACTACATGCTGTCTGCTCTGGTTATGTTGCTACTACATGCTGTCCACTCTGGGTGCTGCTGCTACATGCTGTCTGCTCTGGTTGTGCTTCCTACTACATGCTGTCTGCTCTGGTTAGGCTGCTACTACATGCTGTCTGCTCTGGTTGTGCTGCTACTACATGCTGTCTGCTCTGGTTGTGCTGCTACTACATGCTGTCTGCTCTGGTTGTGCTGTTACTACATGTTGTTGCTCTGGTTGTACTGCTACTACATGCTGTCTGCTCTGGTTGTACTGCTACTACATGCTGTCTGCTCTGGTTTTGCTGCAACTGCATGCTGTCCGCTCTGGTTATGCTGCTACTACTTGCTGTCTGCTCTGGTTGTGCTGCCTGCTCTGGTTATGCTGCTACTACATGGTGTCTGCTCTGGTTGTGCTGCTACTACATGCTGTCTGCTCTGGTTGTGCTTCCTGCTCTGGTTATGCTGCTACTACATGCTGTCTGCTCTGGTTTTGCTGCAACTACATGCTGTCCGCTCTGGTTATGCTGCTACTACATGCTGTCTACTCTGGTTATGCTGCTACTACATGCTGTCCGCTCTGGTTGTGCTGCTTCTACATGCTGTCTGCTCTGGTTTTGCTGCTACTGCATATTGTCTGCTCTGGTTGTGCTGCTACTCTGCTGCCATTTTCTCCATAGCTGTCTCTTTTATCTCTGTCTTTAAGAATGTGCCTCCCCAGCTGGATTTCTCAAGATTTCCCTCCCTCTCTCCATCCACCCACCAGATCTGTGTTGCCTGTGGTTCATTAACATTTTCCTCTGTCCAACCACCCACTAGTTATATGTTGGCTGCAGTTCACTGTGGACTATTTTTTATTCCCGTCACTGTTGTTGTCCTGGTACATTTGGTGGCATACTGGGAGAATAAAATAATTACTGCAGTCTGTGACTCAAACGTGGAGCCAGCAACTGGTAAGCTATGTGCGATATGCTTTTAAAAAGCACACCCACTGACAGCATTCATAGGGGGAGCAAGCACAGCAGGTTAGCTTAGCGCTAGCAATCACACAGAAGCTGATCTGGATGATGACTTTATTTTAAAAGAAAATGTGTTTTATGTATATTTGAGGAATGTGGGAGAGTGTTTGATGTTGGTTTCAGCTGAAACAGTGAAACAGTTTAAGCAGGATGTGGGAGATCGAGCGATTCTTTTTTTATGTTGTTTGGTCATATATGTGATGGACTTTGATACAGTGATGTTGTGCAGGGATGACATCACTGTACAAGGCAGTCAATGACCAATCAGATGCCTGGGCATTTTCTTGCCACTGGATAATATACCATTTTCACAGACTTACTGATAGATAAGAGAGAGGTAATCAACAATGTTTGGTTTGAGAAATTTGTATAATTCACCTGGGATGCCGTCAGGTCCCAGGGTATTACTTTGGGGTGCCTGATAAATTGCATCCGATATTTCTTTAATGGTGAAAGGTCAGTCTAGGAAGAATTTTTCTTCCTCTCATAAGGCCAGAAGCTAAACAGATGCTAGAAATTCTTTAGTTAGCTGAATATTAAGAGAGCCTTGGCTTGTATGTATTTTACAACTGAAATGCATTATTAATTTTTTTAATACCATGGATCACCTTTTGTTGTTTGTTTTGGAACCCTGAAACAAATACTATTTTGCTGCAAATATATTTTAAGGCAGAAAGCTAAAAATTCACCCACCTTCTCTCCTTCCTGCAGGTAATGTTGTTTTGTGCATAAAAGAGCATATTCTGCTTTCCTGGAGTGTATTGTCTTGATTTCAAATTGGAGTTTCATAATTTGAAATAATAGGTTTTGATTAGCAGCTGGATTTGGTTCCAAAAGTGTTTGTAACTGAAGTAGGAGATCAGAAGTTTCCCCTAGGCTGGAACTGGAGAGTTCACCATTATCAATGATTTTGAAAAAAAGCAAAGGGCTTCATTCTCAAAACTCAGCGCAAGCTGTGCTTAACAGCAACTTGCACCGATTACCGGTGCACCAGGAATGCCGTGCCCAAGTCTCTGTCAGGTGGGGTCCTGGAGGCAAAGTCCTGCAGCTTGCAGCAATTGTGGCCCTGCGCCAAACAGACAGCACATCTGGATAGTTTGCAGCAAGCTGTGGGACAGTCAGGAACAGTGTGGTCTACCCCAACCCCAATGTCCCCTGTATGCCTAAAGAAGAGATCTCCCTGATGTCCAGTGGTCCCCCGACCTGATACCTGTAAATAGCAAAATGCGCATCCCTTCCCTGATGTCTAGCGGTCCCACTTCCCTATCAATAAACCCTGGTACCTATTGAAATATAAAGCAGTCCCTGGTGGCTAGCGGTCCTGCCTCCCCATCCCCAATCCCATATATACCACGTCAACATTGTCCTGGTGTCCAGTATCCCTCCTCATCCCTGAGCATCCCATCCAACAATACACATCTGTTCCTGGTGTCTAGAGGGACACCCCTCCCCATCCCCAATCTCCCCATATATAATCATATATCATTCCCCCACCCCATCCCTGAACGCTTCCTTAAATAATCATATATCTCTCCCTGGTGCTCTAGTGGACCCCCCCCTCTATTCCTGATCTTTCCATATATTATTATATAACATATAGCTTTTCCCAGTGCTCTAGTGGACCCCCCTCTCTATTCCTGATCTTCCCATATATTATTATATAACATATAGTTTTCCCCAGTGCTCTGGTGGCCCCCCCTCTCTATTCCTGAGCTTCCCATATATTATTATATAACATATAGCTTTCCCCAGTGCTCTGGTGGACCCCCCCTCTCTATTCCTGATCTTCCCATATATTATTATATAACATATAGCTTTCCCCAGTGCTGTGGTGGACCCCCCATCTCTATTCCTGATCTTCCCATATATTATTATATAACATATAGCTTTCCCCAGTGCTGTAGTGGACCCCCCCTCTACAGGCCCTCTGCCCCCCTCATCCACAAGCTGGCGACCAGCACAGCACTCCACTCTTCACCACAGCTGGCTGCCAACTGGGCTGTCAAGGACAGTGTCCTGTAGCTGTCAAGGAGCAGGTACTGTAACAGCTGATTGTACAGTAAGCGCTCCTTAACAGCTGTAGGTTGCACTGCTTGACAGTTCAGTCAGCGGCTGGCTGTGGTGGACAGCAGAGGGCTGTGCTGGTCACCGGCTTAGGGATGGGATCGGGGGATTGGGGTGATGGGGCACAGCCTGCCAGGGTGTGGAGGTCTGCTAGAGCACCAGGGAAAGCTATGTGTTATAGTTATGGTGAGCTTTACCTCCTGGGGACCTAAACCTAAACTAGTTGTCTCCTACACTAGGCAAGACTCGCACTGACATAACAACCCTGAATCTAACCCAGTTAATCAAGGAACCTATATGCCTACACCATAAAACCCAGAACCACTCCCTTATCGACTGGGCCCTTACTTCCCATCTCCACAGGGTAATCCAATCCGGCCTTTTGTCAGATGTTCTTAGTGGCCATTGTATGATCTACCTAATCAGAAAAGTTCACAGCCCTAAGGTCCCCCACAAACTAATAACAATCTGCTCCTATTTTTTATTT
Organism: Neoceratodus forsteri; assembly: GCA_016271365.2. Classification (NCBI taxonomy): domain Eukaryota; kingdom Metazoa; phylum Chordata; order Ceratodontiformes; family Ceratodontidae; genus Neoceratodus; species Neoceratodus forsteri. The sequence goes on from CM028129.1 coordinate 37,290,032, forward strand.
TATTTAATTTTTTATTTATTTTAGTCTTTGGCAACTTGTAAAGCCCACTAGGCACAAGTGCTTGTTTTCAGGGGTGACCTGGGAGCACTGGGCAGTTAAGTGACTTGCTCAGAGTCACACAGTATGCAAGTGGAGGTTGTGAGAATCAAACCCAGATCTGGTCTGTTAGATGTGCCAAGTTCATTCACAGCTCATTGCTCTAACCTCTAGGCTATACTGCCAGCCCAAAAAACACTAGTACATGCTCCTCTTCTCCATGACCTAACTCAAGTTGACTGGACTCCCATATCCTTAAACAATTATACAGATGATGCACTGGCATGCTTTCCCACATATTTTTCAATCATCAGGAACAAGCATGCTCCCCTAAAGCAAGTCAGGATTCATGGTGGCCACCTCCCCTGGTTTATCCTAAACTCCTGGCCTGTCAACAAGCACATGATAAAGCATGGCATACCCACAAATTCTCCAGATTCACTAGTGACCTTGTTATCTACCAAACACTCTGTAACACCTGTACCAAAGCCATCCGCTTGGCTAAACCAGAATATTTCCAGTTCACCTTTAGTACCAACATACACAACCCATCCAAGTTTTGGCATGTAGTTCACTCACTCTTCTCTCCCCAAACTAAGCCCCCCCTTCCCGCTGCTCAAAATAAACAACAGTCTCATTGCTGACCATCCCACAGTAGCTACAGAACTTAACTACTACTTCACCTCCTGTGCCTCCATTCTATTAACCTCTTACACAACCCCCCTTCAAATTCCCTGCACCTCCACCCCCCCAAACTCCATAATCCTGTGAACAGCTTTACCTTCTCATCCATCTCCCTAATTGATACCCTTAATGCACTACTCCCCTGCAAGCCATCAAAGGGCCACTCCCCCGATGACCTTGACCATAAGCTGCTGTACCTCTCTACGCCTGTTATTTCCCTCCCTTTCTCAGACCTCCTTAACCTGTCATTCCACACTGCTTCTATCCCTGTAGTCTGGAAACATGCTACAGTACTCCCACTACCAAAGGGTGGCGACCTTTCTTCTCCCGGGAACTACTTCCCCATCCCTCTCCTTCCCACTCTGGTTAAACCTCAAGAACACCTTGCCCTCTCCCAGATTTCCTCCTTTCTTGACTATGCCTCCTTCTTCACTCCCTTCCAATCTGGTTTCTGAAAGAATCTCTCCCGCAACCACTTCCCTTCTTAGACTCACTGACTATATCCAAACCACAATGGATCAAGGCCACATCACTTCTGCAATCTTTGTCGACCTTGCCAAGGCTTTTGACACTGTCTTCCACTCCCTCCTCCTTGAAACCTTCTCATCAGCTGGCTTGTCTCAAACAGCGTGCAGCTGGTTCAGGGTCTACCTGGTAGGTCGCTCTCAGTCAGTGAAGATAGCTGACTCTGTATCTCCACCACTTCCCATCTCTACTGGGGTGCCCCAAGGCTCCATACTTGGCCCTCTCCTATTCTCAATTTTCCTTAATGACCTCCCGTCAGTATACTCATCATCCTCGATCCATATGTATGCTGATGATACAGTACTATTCTCCTCTGGCCAATCTCCCTCTGATGTGACTTACAAACTACAGCTTGACTTCATCAATGCTCAACACTGGCTAAGCTTGCACCAACTCTTCCTCAATGCCAAGAAGACAGTCTGCATGACCTTTGGCACTAGGCAGAGACTCTGCAGGCTGCCCTCCCTTCCCTCCTTCCACACCCTCGATGGGACTACTCTAGAGGACATCTCCTCTTTTAAATACTTGGGTGTCTGGCTTGATCAACACCTTAACTTTTCTGCCCATATTGATGCCGTCCTGCAAAAACTTTGACCCAAACTTGATGCCCTTTATAGGAACTGTAGTTCCCTGCCACTACCGGTGCGGTGTAATATTGTTCAGAAAATGATACTCCCTATTTTTGACTATTGCGATATAGTCTACAGTGCCACCCACAAGTCTTCCCTCACCAGACTGGACTCTCTTTTCAATGCTTTGAGTTGCTTTGCTCTTGATGCCCCCTTTCGCTCCCATCGCTGCTCCTTGTACCACTCTCACATCACCTTCCTGGAGAGAAGGCATCTCTCCCACTGCACCAAGTTCATATCCAACTACTGGTTTGGGACACTCCCCTCCTACCTCTCTGTCTCTTTCTGTGCTCCTGCCACCTCCTCCTGCCCTCTCAGATCCACTGATGCTCATTCTCTAGCTATCCCTCATTGCTCTACCTCCACTGAATAGGAAGCTTTCTCCTACCATTTTCCAAAGATTTGGAACTCCCTGCCACCCCCATCCGGGTTCTTCTTGTCCATGTACTCTATCTTCTTAGCTCTACACAACTTCTATTCCTCAAACTGCACTTGTCTCCAACTCCCTATTTCCCTCCTCCACTGCAGATTCTCCTTCTACCCACCTATCTTCAGTCCCTCTCTGGTACCTGTCACACCTCCCTTTTCAATTTCTCTCCCTCTCTACGCCCTCCCCTTCCCCCACCTGCTAACTGTCCGGTTCCTTTTGCAGGATTTCTCTGCATCCTGAAGGGGGGTTTCTGGTTCTAGTTGCCCTGTTTTCCCCTTTTTCCTCTCTCTCTCTCTCTCCCCCTCCCACAACTTCTTCACCTGCCATATTCAGCAGTGTCAGTGGCTCAGCAGGTAGCACACTCGCCTCTGAGGCCGGGAGATTAGAGGGCTGTGGGTTCAGTTCCCACATCTGGCACTTGGGTTAATATCCAGTACTGACACTGTAGTGCAGCATGAGAGGGTGCTGCACTCTGAGGTGCCGCTTCGGATGAGACGTTAAACCGAGGTCCCATCTGCCTGGATTGGTGGTAGTTCAGGTGGATGTTAAAGATCCCATGGCACTTATTGAAAAGAGAAGGGTAAATTGCTTTTATTGAAATAAAGCATGGAAAAACACATCAAGAAAACAGCAGCAAAAGCACAAAAGCTTATACAAATCCAACAAAGGTACTGAACAAAAAGCAAGTGATACACAGTTATCTTTTAACAAAAAGCATAAAAGAAAAGAAAGTAATCCGTCATTTAAATTTTATCATATGCTGAAACCCCTTCCACCAGATTTGAACTTTTCTAGTCCCATAAATCTGAGCATCTTTTAGATATACTTTATTTAATTCACAAATAACATAGTGGCTGAAGCTAAAAAGTTGGCTTTTTTGATACAAAACCACTGGCATCTAACTTGCCATAAACAAAATCTAAGACATGCTAAGAAAATGTGTACAGTTGAAGTATGAAATGTAGCAAGACATGGGGGTAAAGATCCCAATACTAACAATTCATAAGAAATATGTTTCAACCATGGGAAGTGCCAGATAGTTGCCAAATACACCCATAGTTTAGAGGCAAAAGAACAATGAATAAAAATGTTCCATTGTTTCTTCTTGTGCGCATAACATAAATAAGGACAAAACCTTTCTTCTTTCATTTTATACTTAGCTGTCCTCTAACTTGTAACCGACCATACATTATCAACCATTGCGCCTCCCACATGTAAGGGGTAAACGGGGTTATTTAATTGAGCTAACACCAGATGGGTCATAGTACCTGGGCAGTTTTTAAATGCGGGGAATGAGGATAGATTTGAGAAATAATAGTGGAATATAGTTTTGTTGGAGAATTAATAATTTGTGATTTGGACAATTGCCACATATATAATTTCGAACAATCGGTTTAAAGAAAAGGGAGTAGAAAAGGAAATATTAGGTTTTGGAGCCAATCCAATCCATTTCGATGAATACTTGGATAGTAAGAATTTCAACCAGCTAAATTCTGGAATATTGGGGTTAAAGTACAGTTCCAAAAAGAAAAAGCAAGAAAAAGGAAGAACAGAAAACCACAGGATCTACCATCCCTACTTCTCCCTTGACTTTATCCAGGTATAATACCTTTTAATGGATTTAACCTATTTCTAAAAAACTGAAAACTAATACTGTACAGTTTCATTTCCAGGTTAGTTGGGACAGGGTACAGAAATGCCAAATATTGTAGGCAAGGTAACAGGAATTGTTTAAAATCTGAACTCTCTTCAGTTTCGAGAATTTATAATGTTTCCACCTCTGAACTTTATTATCCATTTTATTAAAACTGCAAGCCAATTCTGCTCAGGTAAATTTTGGGAACCAACAGAACCCCTAAAATGGAAATAGGTGTTGTAGTGAATGAAATAGTTCTGTGCACAAAGGGTTAATGTATTCGCTCCTATTAACAACCCTTTAGATTTTTGAAAATTAATTTTGGCGTTTGACAAGGTCGCATACCTGTGAAATAACTTAAAGAAAACTTCCAGCTGGCCTTGTTGTTTAAAAAATAAACAGATGTCATCCGTAAAAACTTGTACATTCCTAAAGGAGTCAGAAAAGGGAATGTTTGGACCCTCCCAACCAGAAACCAACTGTAAATGTCTAATAAGGGGTTCTAAGGAGCAAATATATAATAAAGGGCTCAGTGGACAGCCCTGCCTGACACCAGCTTTTAGGTCCAACCTTTCCCAATTTTCCCTTTAATAACTGGACAGATTATTGAATTAGAATATAAATTTTGTAAAATTGTAAGAATCTCAGGGGGCATTCCTAAAAAGGCCAAGGTTTGGAAAAGGAATGAATGACTAACCCTATCAAAGGCTTTTTCTAAGTCTAATGATAGTAGAATACCAGTTTGTTTGCTGTGATGTAATATTTCAATAAAATCTCTAATATAACAAAGTACCGAATGTATTCGTCTTTGAGAAACACCACAGAACTGAACTGAAGAAATCACTAGAGTAGCCCAAGATTGAAGTCTGTTATTAAGCAGCATCGCAAAGATTTTATAGTCAGAATTTAACAATGTGATAGGTCTCCAGTTTTTGATCTCACTTCTATCTCCTGTTTTTTTAAAGATATAAACTTGTAACCTTTGTGAATGCAGGATAGATCTGTCCTCCAGAAAGAAAGGAATTAAAACACCAACTAAACAGGGAACCAGTTCATTTGCAAAAGTTTTATAAAAGGCATTAGATAACCCATCTACCCCAGGAGACACATTAAGCTTAAGTTTAGAAATAACATCCACAATTTCTTGTAAAGAAAAGGGTTCAGAAGAACAGCTGCCATTGAGGCATCAATGACAGGGCTTGTAACACCTTTCAGAAAATCCTGAAAGACGCCAGTTTGTAAGTCTATATGAGGACCTAAACTTTGGAAATGTCGGAATATAATATGACTTATATCCGAAGGTCAGTATAATACTGTGAATTACTGACTAAACAATCTAGTGTAGAATTATCTCGCATGTGTTTACACAAACTATAGGGTCCCCAATCACTGTTTTGGACGTAGTTGTTAATTAAGGCTTGCAGGATCTGGTTTCATCATATTGAAACTTCCTCATCTGTAATTTAACATGCTTAATTAAAGGAGATAAATCTTCTGAAGAAGTGTTAGCTCTAGTTAATAGAGACTGTAATTTTGAATGTAATGTGAGGTAATGAAGAAAATTATTGTTCTGGGTTTTTTGTCCATAAGTTCTAAACCAATCCATGCAGTCTAGTTTAGTTTCTTCCCACCAGATCCCTAAGTCCGAATATAAACATTGCACCGATAGGCGGGCAGTTAGAATTTGAACTATAGAATGTTTGACAAAGTCATTTTGTAATGATGAGGTATTTAGTCGCCATCTACTTTTGTAGGGCTTATAATTTACTGGGATTTCTATTGCAATTTTAAGTAGGAGATGGTCTGAAAATTCAAAAGGCTGTCTAGAAAACTGTGAAATATATATATTTTGGAGGTGAAAAGGTAATCAATACAGGTACCAGTCTTCCTTTACAAAATGTATTTTTAGGGGTTGGATTTCAAAGTATTGCAGACTCTGAGGTCTGCCTCTCTAATAACAGATTGTAAAAGTTAGCATCACAATACATTTTTTTTCCACTAGATCTCCTGTCAGTAAGAGAACAGTTGAAATCCCCACCCCACAGTACTGGCCTGGTAGTGAGCAGAAAAGGTTGTATAGTTTTCATACACTTTATTCTGGCTGTTTTACCTGTGGATTATAAATATTAATAAGTCTATATAGGACAGATTCAAGAAAACAGTCCACAATCAAAACCCTCCTGGAATGCAGTCTATTAATTTATGAAGTTTAAACTGGAAGGTGGAAAAAGAATACCAATGTCAGCTTTATCCGACCAAATGACCAATATGAAGGGCCCTAGGCCAATCCTTTAAAGGCAGTAACATGTTCTTTAGAGAACATCCAAGTTTCTTGTAAAAGCAAACAGTAATTCTAGAATTATGCAACATATGAAAAATAGCCTTTCGCTTAGCTCCATTTAAAATGCTATGAACATTCAAAGAAGCCCACAGAAAACCCATATGAGTACCAAAAAAAGAAGGAATTTATTTTATTTTTTTCTTTCTTTTTCTTTTCCTTATAAGAACCTTGGGAGGGTTCCATGGGGTCTTGGGTAGAGATTTGGAACCTAATCCACAACATCCATTGCTGTATCCCCCAAGAAGAAAGAAGAGAGAAAGGATTAGAAGTTTCCACTGAATCTGTAACTGCCTCAGGTACTGATTTCACATTCCTCGTGGACCTTCTAGGAGGCAGAGAGAGAGGGTCAATTTTGGGGGTTCTACGCCTGATCTAAAGTCTTGCAATACACCCGATTTCACACTTGGGATAAGCGGAGGGTCCTGCAAAGCAGAACTATTAGGCTGTACAGGCCTTGACAATGATGAAGAGGGAGGGGGGAACTAAATTCATTGTCACAGGAGTTACAGGTTTTCTTACAGCAAGAGGGGTTCCCTAGGAAAAGTGGGAGGCGATGAGAGAGTAGGTCTTCCTGTGCTTTCTGTAAAACTGTTCAGTACAATTCCCTGATACTTTGTTTTTGCAGCCCACGGACATGTGTTGAATGTGTGAGAACTACCCTGCATAAATCACATTTCGTTGGTTAGAACATTGAATCAGTGAATGCCCACCGCCACAATTGTCACATCTAGGACTATCACAAACACTAGACAAATGCGTCCGTGAGCCACATTTATAGCAGCCCTTGGCTGACCACTATAAAACAAACACCTCTATCACGCCTAGTAAGAAGGAGTTTGGGATATGCATAAAACCATGTTCATTGTGTCGTAATTTGACCTTATATTTCCATCCGCCTGTCCAAAAGCCTCTGAGTCTAAAATAGGCTCTGGATCCCTGTACATCACATTTATTGACAACCAATATGTAATATCATCCACTGACACCCCTTCATTGCGAACATTACTGTAACAAACTTGATGGCTGGTTGAGAGAGGGAATAATCACAAACGGGGACCAAAGGGAGAGAACTTTACCTGAGAATACCTAATCCAAAATAATTCTAACAAGGCAGCTGATCTAAAACTGACATCATAATTATCCTCTCCTGAAATATTGATGATGGCAAACACATCTCTAGGAGAAAAATGCAAGGATTCCTTAATTAAATGTCTCCCAAATAGTTTCTATTAGGCCTTTCAGCCATGCCCCTGTATATCTATCACGCACCGCATTCCGCCTGGGAGCGGATTCACGTTTGTTTTTGCAAATAAGTCAGATAATAAAGGTCTTTTATCAGATACAGCATTATGAGACTCTACAGAAACAGGACTAACAGTATCATTAGAGACATTAAGAACCAAACTCTAGAGTCTGAGCCCCTTTTCTAGCAGATTGAACAGGCTTTTCTGGGTTCCACTTAGGGAATGAGAGTTTATGTCAAATGAAGAATCCCAGGTTAAGTCAGCAGCCCATTCTCCTGAAGGAGTTTGTTTCACCCTGCTGCCATTAAAGCTGAAGCAGGAGTCCAGTCACCTCATGTGTAGAAGAGGAAGTCAAAATATCAGAGTTAGGCATAATGGGCTGAGGAACAGAACTTTTAACCTGCTGCAAAGATGTAAAAGCATTCCCATATTTCGGTCACCAAAAGAAAACAGTTGCTTCCTCCTGTTCATTTGGCTGTTTTGATAAATAATCTGAGCAGTGGAAGAAGAAAAACAAACCCTGCTTGTTTAGTCAGTGTTGGAGCAGTTCCACCACATACTTTTTCCTGGTTTCAGTTTCTTTGTTTATCTTGCTGCAGTCCATTTTCCCCACTTCCAACAAATCCCCAAACTATTGGAAACAAGTAGCGCTTCAGTGCTAGGCAGGAGACCCCAACTGACCTGTTTTTGTGCTGGAGCAGAAAGATTTCGATCTTTGAACTGCCATTGCTCCTGCAAACAGCAGAAACACTATTCTCCAGCTGAATCCTTCCGTGTTCAGTAGCATGACATCATCCACAGGCAGTGCAGGTCTTAAAGGGCAACACCATCTATAGGTTTTGTACAAGAAAGTAGCTGAACAGACTTTAAAGGCAGCATTTTACTTTTTCAGGCTCTGTAGGGCTTACAGGAACTTTGAATCCTCAGAAGATAAGGCATCCAGAAATAATTCTGCATCTTCTAGCTCTGCTGAAGGAAAATTAACCTTTGTAGAATCCTTGTCTATGGTCTCCTTCACATCTGCAGACTGAACCTTGCTGTAGCTCCTCACAGCCCATCTGGAAAGCTGACCAGCATCTAAGTTGGCGTGCTATGTACCATCAGAGTAGGGGAGTTTCCCCGGTGTCCTGGCCAAATTTCCCTCATTCACTAAAAATACCACCAACAGCTTAAACTGGTTCAAGGTCAGTTAGCATTCATCTGTACCCCCTCCCCTGGGTCGTGCCTGAAAACAGGCAGAATTTTTCTAGTGCACTTACCCGGTCAACAAAAAATAAAATAAATAAATAAAAAAATATTCACTTCCTGTCTCACTCCTGCTTCCAGCACCCTTTCCTACCCCCTTCCCTGCTGCTTAGTCCTGTATTCCCAAAGGGTCCTGAAGGTTATTTGTTACTAGGCATCCCCCCTCCTTCTCTTTCCCCCTACCCTTGAATCATCGCCCTACCAACTCCCCTCTTGCTCCACTCCTGCCCTCCTATAGGGACAAAAGCACTTCGCCACTCATACTCAACCTATATGCATAGCATTTCATCTGTTTGTCTGCCCCCTATAGGGGCTCTGCTGCTCTCAGGTTGCTACCCCCCCCTTCTCTATCTCAATCTAGGTTTGTGTTAACTCACTGTAATGTGCTACTCTTGTAATATACTGTTCCAACACCATTAATCAATTGCTGCTCTCTGTTCTTTATACCTGTACTGACTGTCTAAGCCACACGGACTATACCTGTACACACGGTTATGTCCTTGTTTTGTAATTGCTCTGCATCGTATTACTCATGTAATGAAATGCTCTTGTATTGTTATTGCTTTTGCTGCTCTTCCAACATTGTACTGCCCCCCCCCCAGGATGTTCCTGGAAACAAGCTGCTCTCAGCTCATGTTGTCTTTCCTAGTAAAACATTTTCGAAATAAATAAAATAAAAAAAATATAATAATATACGAGCAGATCAGGGATGGGGAGGGAGGTCCGCTAGACCACCAGGGAATGGTATATGATTATTTAAAAGGGAAAGCAGGGATAGGAAGGGGGGGTCCACTGGACCACCAGTGAATGATCTATGATTATTTAAGGGGACAGCAGGGATAGGGAGCGGGTCCACTGGACCACCAGAGAACAATATATATTTATGCCAGGGAAGATAGGTGATATGGAGGGGAACCACAGTACATGTTTCCTCCCACCCAAAGAGGGCTCTGCTGGTGTCACAAGCACCATTGGACCAGCCCTGGCTGGTCTAGCAGGTGTTTGATTCTGCTGGCAATGCCCACTTTTGAGAATTCCATGCCACATCCCAGTTTCTGCTGCACTGACAGTACAAGACCTCCTTGCCACAAGCAGGCTGCACTTGCCAGAGGCTGCTTTTGAGATTCACTCCTGCCACAAATCATGGTGCAAGCAGCCCCTTGTGACATTCCTTTTGACACAAGCACCTTGTGTCATATGGGGAGGCTTTGAAAACCGGCCCCAAAGTCTCTTTGAGCATCTATTCCATTAAAGAATCATATACAAATAAGTCTGTGTTGAATTTCTAGTTGATTTCAAACAATTAGGATCTACACATAGTGATAGTTTAAGCATAGCATGGTGAGAGAGCAGGACTGAATTATATGATGTATTTGAGATGTTATTCCCACTTCTCAGAGAAGTGAAAAAGTAGTCTGTCCTACTAATTGAGTTGTGTCTGACAGAGAAAAAGCAATAAAACTTATAATGGGGATGGGCCAGTCTCCAGACATCTATTTATTTATTGAAATTTGGAAACTGGGAGAGGCCCACTGAGCCGAGGTTCATGTCCAGGTGTGACCCAAAGGGAGGGGGGAGGGGAGTACAAGCAAGCCTATACATCAGTAACACATCAATGAACAATACCATGACAGCTTAGATTGTAGAGCACACTAACAGATAACAGCAACTGGAAGAGGTACAACAGGCAGCAATTTACAATTGGTCATGATAAAGGCATAGAAAATACAGTATAATCGTAAAAGTATGGAGTAAATTGCAGAACACCTTAGGAGGCAGTTGTAGGGCTGTAGCCTGACAGAAGTCTGCCTCTGTCACAGCCCAGTACTGTGAGGAGATTGCTAGGGGTTCCTAGGATATGGAAGGTAGAGCTAGGAGGGGGGTTAGCAGTGACAGGTGGGACTGAGAAGGCGCCTTAGGTGGTGCCTAAGAGCTGTGACAGAGGAGGAAAAGACAGAAGAGGGGAGCAGGTTTCAGATGGAGGGGAGGTGGAAGGAAAAGGCAGCTGGCCCATCGAAGGTATGAAGGTAAGGAATGGAGAAGGTACATGGATCCCTAGAGTGGAGAGAGTGAGAGAGAGTGAGAGAGAACGGGGATGGGAGAGAGGAGTGAGGAGAGATAGGAGGGCAGTAGCACAAACCAGAATTTGAATACAAATGAGGTGCAGTGGAATTGGCAACGTGAGGAGAGAGGGAAGGAGGGAAGAAAAGGAAGAGTAGAGTGAGCAGAGAGGTGTACACGCGGGTAAATTCATAGCAAAGCAGCAGAAGGTATCACAGAGGGTATGCAGTCTCGCAAGGAAGGAAGAGGGGGCAGTGCCATAGACCATGCCAGCATAGTTAAAGCCCAGGAGAACCATTTTGGTGACCAGCTCCAGATAGACCTGGAAGGACAGGCAGTCCATGTTACAGTACAGAACACCTAGTTTAGGGTGGAGTTTGAGGTGGATTGCATCAGTGTGGGCAGAGAAGTCAAGCTTGCTGTCTAGCCACACAAGGAGGTATTTAAAGGCAGGGACTATGTTAAGTGAGGTGCCATCCAGTGTGGAGAAGGTAGAGCAATGTGATAGCTTGGCCAATTTTTGCCTGGTGCAAAGGTCATGGACACCATTTTCTTGGTGTTGACCCAGAGATGGTTGGCATGAAGCCAAGGTAGAATGTTATAGAAGTCCTGCTGAAGTGTACCTTCAATGGCTGCAGAGGAGGGGCCAGCAGTGTAAAGAACCATGTTGTCAGCATACATATGGATATGTGCAGAGACACAAAAGGAGGGCAGGTCAGTGAGGAAGACAGAGAAGATAGGTCCCAGTATGGAGCATTGTGGAACCCCTGCTAAGATGGGGAGGGGTGGGCATAGGATGTGTCCCACCTGTGCTGACTGTTGCTTGCCCAAGAGTTAAGAATGAAACCAGTCCACAGCAGAAGCTGAGAAGCCAACAGAACTCAGCTTGTCCAGGAGGAGTGTGTGGGACACCAAGTCAAAAGCTTTACCTAGATCAATAACTATGTCCACTGTGATGTGTCCCTGGTCTACCCCAGTGAGGATGGCATCACTAAGTCACAGCAGGGAAGAGACTGTGGAGTAGTGCTTCCTAAATCCAGACAGGAAGGGAGAGATGAGGTTGGAGGAGGAGGAAGAGGAAAGGAAGTGAGTAAGCCTGGAGTAAACTATACGTTCCTGCAGTTTTACAAGAGGGGAGGAGTGAGATAGTCCAGAAGTTTTAAGGGAAGGAGAGGCACCCCCTTTATGCAGAACCAGAACCTTAGCAATCTTCTAGGCCTGAGAGACAGCACTGAGGGAAAGGAGAAGTTCAGAATGTGAAAGAGTATAGCGGCAATAGCAGGTGCCGAGATAAGGAGAAGTTTAGGGTCCAATCCATCAGGGCTGGACTTGGATGAGTTAAGTGATGTGAGGGCTAGGAAGACTTCATGTGGGGAGACAGGAGCAAAGTGGAAACCCTCTGAGTGAGACTGGGGAAATAAAGTAGAGGATGAGGGTGAGAAGGACCAGGGTACAAGGTAGGAGGAGTGCACAGGTGGTAAAGAAGTCTGTAAAAAGAGCAGCAACAGAGAGTCAGAAACTGATGGGCCATCCACAGGGTGAACTGAAGGTGTGGACTAGGAAGGCGGGTTAAAAAGATAGTGGATCGCTCTCCAGAATTTAGCTGGGGATCTATAGTTTGACCCGAGGTTGGATTTGAAGTAGAGGACTTTAGTATCATGGACTTCCTTCACGAAGAAGTTCCTGATTGACCTACAGGTTAGGAAGTCAGACAAGTCATGTGAGAATTTGTAGTGTGCCCAGGCCCTGTCATGGGACCTGTACAAGTCAATAATGTCATCTGTAATCCATGGGTAATGGGATCTTTTGACCCTGGACTTTCTTGGGGGGGTGCATGTCCCAGGTGTAGTTAAATTTGGTGAGAAAGAGGGAGAGGGCCATGTCAGTGTCTGGAGCAGAATAGATGGGGGACCAATTTGTGAGTGCGAGGTAATTTAAGAGGGCACTGTAGTAAGGGTGTGCAAATACATGAATTGTGTATTTGTTAAATATTCAACAAATACACCCGGGGTATTTGGGTCTTCAACTGTATTTGGGTAGTTGACTGTGCTGGTATTAGACCATAATGTAGTACCTTTATTAAAAATGCTGTAGACATAGCCAGCCTGGTGGCACTGAGGGTTGAGGTGCTGGACGCTACACCTCGTACTGCGCTGGTGACCTGGGTTTGAGTGTGGACTTGAGTCGTCAGGGATTGGTGGGTGAGGAGGTGGCTTGAGCATCCCAGGGACTGCCTTTGTCCTCTGGGGAGGGTGGGCAGGGACTCCCATGAGGGTGCTAGCTCCTGGCAGTGGCTAGGGGGTAGTGCAACTCGCGGTGCAATGGTGGGGTTTGACCGGCAGATGTCTGACTTGCAGCACACGGGAACACATGCAGTAGTGTCCTTGGCATCTCTGCACACCCGTGCGGGGGGGGAACTCAGGGGACAAATGGCTGAATCCTCTTGCGCAAATGAGGGTCTCATGCGGCACTGCTCCAGACTCTCCTGGAGCTCCCTCTGGCCCTGACCCCTTGGTCTTCCGTGAAGGGGATCCACGACATGGCCTGAGAAAGGGAGAAGGGAAGAGGTAGCAGCTCAGGTGCAGCTCCCAATGCAGGAGCTGCCAGTTGACCATACAAATCAGGGAACCATAGAGAACGCCCCAGCAGAGGATGCAGGCCACTAAATAAATAAAGAAAAAACAAAATGCTGTAGACATGAAAAAAAACACCTCAAATTAGACAAATAAGAAGTTTTCTGCTCAGCATGGGTGGAGGGGTAATACTAGGTTGTGAAAACACACTATACTGATGCAGAGACAGACAGCCTCAATGTAGTTTAAAGGAAAACCCCAGTTATTCTGTGCACTGCCCTGCCAGTGCATATTTATTCCTCCGATTAACGTTTCTGTGTAAAAAAATATATTTGCTAACTTCATTTTGGTGTTAAAACTTCAGTTTCAAATAGTGCTGAAAAGCTTTTTTTTTAAATTTGCCCATTTTTGTTGCTCCTGGCTGCCGATGCATCCGCCTGGTCACAGACCCCTGCACTTCCTCTTCCAAATTGGATTCCGCTCCCCCAGCACCCCAGGCTTGCCCCCCCCAGGGGGTGGGATTGTGGCACTGGCCCGTAGTGCTGCAATCCATGTAACTAGTCTGTGAGGAGCTGGCCTGAAAGCTAATTAAAGTTGGGGGCAGGCTTCATTGATGGCGGCTGGTTGCGTTATTTTCTTTGTTTTTAACCCCTAGGGACGGGGACATGCAATGACATTCTGCATCTGCCCCACCCCTCCTATGTCTAAGTGCTGATTCCCCGAGGTTTTCCCAGCCTCTGCCAGGAATCCCTCGTGCATCGGGCACTCACCCCACCCTCCCCCCAGAGAAGAAGAGCAGCCCATATGGCACTCAATCCTTCTTTCCCAGGCTGGCCCTCCACTTCCCCATGTCCATTCCTGAACCCAGGTTGCCAGCTTCGCAAAAAGAAATCCAACCACTGCGCCGGCAGAATGGCCTAAAAACTTTTGTTTTTTTTTAGGCTGTCACCCACTGGTGGCCATCTCGTGAGAGCCACTCTTTCCCTTGCCAGGGATATGCTAACGTACCCCTGCCAGCAATTGCACTGATCGGCATGGGCACATTAGTATATTACAAGTGTGTGAGCAAGCAGTTCCCATGAGATACAGTAGCTGCCAGCTGCCTCGCTAAATGGATGTTTTCAAGTACTTTTTTAAATTTAAGTGTTAATGCAAAAATGCAGTTAGGAAAAAATACATTGTTAAACAAAAAATGCTAATCAGAGGCATGTGCACAGACAGGAGAGTGCACAAAAATAACTGGCGTTTTCTTTAACAGATCAGGCATTTTCTGTATATGTTCTGTTTTGTCTGATAGGTGTAGTGAAAAAACATGAAGAGAACATGTTTTGGAGTCTAGGAGGGAGTCACTGAAGCATTGACTTGCACAACATCCAGAAGAAGGAATTAATTAAAAAAAAAGACCATGGACCCAATTTTAAAAATTCTTGTGGATGCCACAAGTCCCTTGTGCACTGAACGTGTGGCACAGGGGGCTTCTGGCATCCTTTTGTCACTGATCGTGATTCTCCCTCTGGTGCGCCAAATCCTGCAGGTTATGCCTTCTCCCTCCTGGTCTAACTTGTGCCATTTGGGGGACCCTTTTTAAGAGGCTTGTACCAAATATTTGGTGTAAGCTGCACTAAATCATGGAAACTGTCACAACTGCACCCGATATGCTAAAATTTGGTGCAGTTGCATCAGATGAGTTTGGCGCAGTTGCACCAAACACCGGGGTTGATGCAGGGCTTGATGCAAGCCCTGCTTCAACCTTTGAAAATTGGACCCTATGTTTGTTTGGTATGCCACACTACCAGCGACATTTCGACAGCACAGTCCCCTACAGTGACAACAGCACCATGTTGCTGTAGGGAACCCTCTGGAACCCAGCACTGTCTGTCGGGGGTCCTGCACTCTCCCGAATCAGCTCTGACTCGGAGTTGAGAATCTTAAGTGGGGGAAGGTGCATGGGGGTGCAAAATGAGGTCATCCTGCTGGTTTCGCTGTCTGGTCATTCTACAAATTTTTCGGCGACAAGTCATGGATCCTGTTTGTTTTGGAGACAGGAAAGAAAACCTGACCTGCACACTGGAGCAAATATTCAGCATACATTTTTCTTTTTTACTGTCCTCATCATGCTCAGAAGAACTTCTTGGATTTAACGACCAAGGCCATGTCTGTATACCTCTATCATGAACTGTGGTCATGGTGGTAGTGACAGATTTGGTGGTGGTAATGGTGTCAGCAGCAGCGGTACTAGAGGTGGTAGTGATGGTAGCAGTAGCAGTACCGGATGTACTGTAGTGCTAATGGTGGCATTGGCAACAGTTGTGGAGGTGATGGTGATGGCGGCAGCCAATGTGGCAAAAACATCGGTCACTTCAGAGGCTGAGACTTCCCTTACAGAAATATAGGTGTGCTGTGTACATGCAGAATGCATGCCACATGCTTAATTGTGCAATGTTTGCATGCAGTTCGCATACACAAAGTGATCCTAAGTGAACCAGGTCTAAAAAGCAAATGCTGCAAGCTTGACATGTGTGTAGCAGATAATCTGGTGTGAACATCCTTTAAAAATCGCATCAGGTTCACATGCTGCACACTTGGCATGTGTGCAGCAGCTAAGCTGATGCAAACCTCATCTAAAAAACACATCAGTTTCTATTTCTTATACTACTGCTAGAACTTAGTCATTAAAATACATTTTTATCTGCATTCCCATAAAAATTAGGTAAACTCATTAATTCTGATCCTTTTGCAAGTTGTTTAATGGTTTTTGATTTTTGTCATTAAATCGCCATTAATTTGTAAAGTATTGTTTGCTTACTGCATTAAATGCCTAGGACATAGCCAGTCAACATCCCCCATTCCTGATGTATGAAGAGGGGTCTCTGTGTTGTGAAGCCTATCCTTTTTGTTTTGGACCATGTTAATCTCTTATGCATATTTGGTGCTACAAGAGCTTGCTAAGCTCAGGGTGGATAAGGCAATGGGACCTGATGGCATACATCCCAGGGTACTTAAGGAGCTAAAGGTGGAACTAGCAGAGCCATTATCAGAACTGTTTAGTGAGTCTCTGAGCACAGAAGAGGTCCCAGAAGACTGGAGAAGGGCTCATGTGATCCCGCTCCACAAGAGTGGTAGCAGGGAGGAGGCAGGGAACTACAGACCAGTCAGTCTTACCTCAGTAGTGGGCAAGATTATGGAGGCATTCCTTAAGGAAAGGATAGTGCAACACCTGGAATCCATAGGGCACAGGATCCAAGACAGCATGGGTTTACAAAGGAAGGTCCTGTCAAACTAATCTCATAGATTTCTTTGACTGGGTAACCAGAGTGGTGGACCAAGGGGAGCAGTTGATGTCGCCTACCTTGACTTCAGCAAAGCTTTTGACACTGTTCCACTTAGAAGATTGATAAATAAGTTGGTAGGCTCGGGGTGGGTCAGAAGTTGGTCAACTGGGTGGCAAACTGGTTGACGGGCAGAAAACAGAGAGTGGTGGTAAATGGTATACAGTCAGAAGAGATGCAAGTCACAAGTGGGGTACCTCAGGGATCAGTCCTGGGGCCAGTCCTCTTCAATATCTTCATTAGTGACCTTGCAGATGGACTAGAGGTAAGGCTTGTCTGTTTGCAGATGACACCAAGATCTGCAACAGAATAGATGATCCAGATGGGATGGGCAGAATGAGAAGAGATCTGTATAAACTAGCAAAATGGTCAGAAGAGTGGCAACTGGGATTTAATGCAAGAAGTGCAAGATCATGCACATAGGGAAGAGAAACCTGAAGCCACCTATAGGCTGGGAGGGAGTTCCTAGCAGTCACAAAGGAAGAAAGACTTGGGCATCATCATCACTGATGACCTGAAATCATCAAGCAGACCTCTAAAGCAGTAGGTAGGGCTCAGGGTGTTAGGGTGTATTAGTAGGGGTATCACAAGTCGTAAGAGGGAGGTAATAATCCCTATTTACCAGACACTGGTTAGGCCCCATCTGGAGTACTGCGTGCAGTATTGGAGGCCACACTTTCACAAGGACATTAACCAAACTGAGGCAGTCCGGAGAAGGGCAACCAAAATGGTGCAGGGACTGCATCAGAAGACATATGAGGACAGATTAACAGAGCTCAATATGTATACCCTTGAGCAAAGGAAGGAGAGAGGTGATATGATAGAGGCATTCAAAGCACCTTAAGGGCATTAACAAGGTGAGAGTCTAACATGTTTAAAATAAGAAAAATAGCAGGACAAGATGACACAGCATTAGATTAGAGGGAAGCTGATTAAGGGGTAATGGAGGAAGTTCTTTTCACAGAAAGGGTGGTGGATGCATGGAATGGCTTACCTCAAGAAGTGGTGGCTATGAATACAGTGCAGGGCTTCAAACAGGCATGGGATAGGCATAAGGGAGCAATACAAATGAGTATGAATAGATAGGCCACTGACAGAGCAATGGCTGATGGCACATTTATAAGGTAGAAAAAGAAATGGGCAGACTGGATGGGCCTTGCGGTCCTTATCTGCCGTCAACTTCTATGTTTCTATGTTTCTATGTTTCAAATGCATTTCTCCATGACTGTTTCATCTCACTTACTTTCCCTTTGTCATTCTGTACTGAGTTTATATACTATGGCCATGCTCAGCACTCCTTGTGCTGTGTAGGGTCTTGGAAGCATGCACAATACCTCACATTTTGTCACTGAAATGAGGGACATGGAATCTCAAAATGAGGAACAATGAGGGACACTAACCCACATGATGATCAGGACACATCCTGAAACATGAACACTCATGAACACAGTGGGAACCACTGCATTATCAGCTGAGAATTAATTTCTACCATTAAGCAGGGGTGTCATTTAGGTAGGGCAGAGGGGGGCAGTTGCCCTGCCCAGCCCTCATATTTGTGCCTATGTTGTTGTTATTGTGTGGCAATAATGGCTTTAAATTTGGATCTAATCTTTTGCACAATAAGTACCCTCCTGGCCTGTGTGTGCTCATGCTGCAGGTACTCTCCAGACTCGACTGTGTCTGTATTGTGTTGTCCACTCTTTCCACCTGTTAGCAGTGGCACAATCACATGTGATGTGGATGAGCTCCAGTTAAGAAAGAGTGTATGAGTCTTGCTAGTGCGACATGGTCTTTCCCGCCACAGAGTAGACTGACTGCACACTTCAGCTTGGAGGAGTCATTGAGCACTGAACTCTCAATAGCTGTGTTGTGGCAGCATATTTTTGTTGGTCTACTCTTAGTGAGTTTCCATCTCCTCTGGTGGCTGAAGGGGCAGAGGGTGAGCTAGGAGCTAACTCAAGAGTATGCTACCTACTTACTTACTCTGCCAGGCTTGCCTTGCAAAGAGAACAGCACAGACCCCAACGGCAGCAAGCTAGGCTTAGCAGCAGTGGTGACACCAGTGTGGGTGGCCTTCATGGGCTTTGACCAGTGCAGTGCAGTGCAGTAGCCACATCAGCAACCAAGCATGAAGTAAGCAACCCAGGTTGGGAGGGTTCGGTTGGTGTGGTGACTTGGTCGTGGACAATGTTGGGGACCTGTGATAGTCAGTTCTAGCATCCAGCTTCTGGTGGAAGGACAGAGGGGGAGTGGACTGAAAACTATGCTGGTGGCACACCATGCCAGGCTGCAGGTTCTGTCCATATGGCTGGGTAAGTAAAGGTAAATATTTTTTTTTACAGAAGGATTGGGGAAGGTGGAAGGACTGAGATATTGATGTGTTTTTCACATTTCTTCACCTTTGGGCAGCTTCATGACCCATAGGGGATGGGTATTAAATGGAATAGAATAGGTGAGAGAAATTGGGACAAAGTTCTTTTTTTTGGGGGGTGGCAGAATTTTCAACCATGAAAAAAAATGGTTGAGCCCGGCCGGTGGCGCTGAGGAGTTAAACAGATGCCACACCTTGCACACGCGGCGACCGGGTTAAGGGCGATTCAAATTGTCGCGGTGGGTCGGCCAGGGGAGATAGGCTGGAGCATCCAATGACAGCTCGCCTTCTCTGGGGAAGGATTCGGCCGATGCCCGACACTTGCATAACCCCGAGTGGAGGCTCGAGGAACTGCAGGCTCCATTTGGAGATGGGCGGCCATTGAGCAGCTTGGACACGCGTGTCATGACGTCGGGGGAGGTTACTTGCTGCTCGGGGAGGGAGAAAATGTGGAAACAAGCCTGCCTCAGCCGGGAACATGGGAGGACCATGACCGTGCCCACGATTTGCCTGTGCCCGCCCAGCAGACCTCAGACCGACGTAAATGTAAGTTACGGGGTCTGAGCCCCCCGTCTTGTCCCCACCTGGGGGGTAATCCACAGCTCCATGGGGCCTAGGGGTCTGCTTGGGTAGGGTTCCGGGCAGTGGGATGTCCAGTTGTCCCCCCTGAAGGGTCGGAGGTGGCAGGCTGGGGAGGAGGAATAAATAGTAATTTCAAAAAAAAAAAATGATTAGTAACTGGGTGGGTTTAAGCCCAAATCTGATGCACTGCTCCAGGGTATATACAGGTGAATCTTATACATTACAATTTTTTCCTGATTTGCACAACACTTTTCAGTCAAAACAAATAAGTTGTACCTTTTAGAGATGTTACAGACATTCTAGATCTATCCCTTGCATTAATGGACAGTTGAGCGGTACGGTATGCACAGACTATTGGAGCCCCACTATAGAGTCAGGCTTATGCCCCCCCCGTGAAGCTGACATCCGCATCCCCACGCTCAGGCACATTATGACAAAGAGCAAAGGAGACTGTGGGGTGTGCAACATTGAAAAGAACTGGGGTATTTTTTATTACTATTTTACACATTATTGATGGAGAGTTAGAGATTAATGAAGGCCACTGCTTGACTAACAAGGGCCTTGATAATAGAACAGTGGCCTTCATTATTCTCCAACTCACCATCATAAAGTATAAAATAGTAATCAAAATATAACTCCATTCATTTCAAGGGGGTGCACCCCAGCACTCTGACCCATGGACATAATCTTTTAATGACTCCTGCCTCGGGCTCCCTCGTACTCAAGTAAGAGACTGTTTACTTATATCTATACTTCTGGGTTGTCTGTAGTAGGATGGCTGTGCATGCTACAGTGTGTGTGCATGAGGGACGGGGGACTGGCCATGTGGGTGTGTGTGCCGAATTATTGCTACTTTGTGTTTTCACCCTAAAGTCTGTTTGCATGGAAGCATTCAAAACATTGGAGAGAAAATAGTAGGAATACAGGCCATACAGAAGTAATTAAGTGGTTTTGTGGGTAAGTTTGTGTATCGAGGGTGGGTAAAACCACATGTGTTTCCATTGGTATGTGTGCTACAGTTCAACTGTGAAACTGAGATGAGGGAGAGAAGAAAACTGATAAGCATAGCAGTGGCTACAAGCTTGCTGCATGCCTGGACCTCAAACTCATTCGGCTTTCACTGGATGTGACACTGCTACACCTCACTAAAATCCTCAACCTGTCCTTATGCCTCAGCCAATTCCCCTCCAAATGGAAGACAGCAGTAATCACACCCATTCTGAAGAGTGGTGACCCCACAGCAGCAAGCAATTATAGGCCATTATGGGCCAATATCAATCCTACCACCCCTCTCTAAGGCACTTGAAAAAATAGTATCGGATCAACTAACCAACTGTCTATCTAAACATGACCTGCTCTGCCATGAACAGCATGGCTTCCAGAAGGGCCACAGCACCTCCACAGTGCTTATTGAACTCACTACTTTTGTCCATGAGGCACTAGATCAAGGCTCTGTGGCTGGAGCTATGTTGACCTGGCCAAAGCATTCGATACCGTTAGCCATGAGCTCCTAATCCATACCTTTCCATCCCTAAACTTTGCACCTGAAGTCTCTGCCTGGTTCAAAAACTATCTCTCTAATCAGACACAACAAGTCAAAATTATTACTACTATCTCCTCAAGCAAAACGGTTTGTACTGGTGTCCCGCAAGGGTCTGTGCTTGACCCCCTACTTTTCACCCTTTACCTTAATTCTCTTCCTAAATCCTGCAGTGGTCACATGCTACTTTATGCAGACGGCGTGGTTATATACTGGAAACATCCTCATCCTAATTCCCTTCAATCAGCTCCACAGAGCTACTTTAGGGAAATAGAAGCATGGTTCTCTGATCACCATCTCATAATCAACTACAAGAAAACAAAGACCATGATCTTTGCACACCACCAAAGCCCCCATTGCCATGCACCCCTAGTGGTAAAAAAACACTCATGATTCCACCCTTGAGCAGGTTACAAGTTTCAAATAGTTTGGAGTCACCTTAGACTCCTCCCTCTCCTACCACTCGCACATCCAACAGGTCACCTCCTCTATTAACACTAGATTAGGTATCCTTTACAGGCATAAGCACTCCCTACCCCATCAGGCCATGCACCTTAATATGCCAGATGTTAACTGGAGCACCTTTGCTGCAGCCACATCCAAAAGCTGGGTCATTCTTGATGCCCTTCAGGGGGCATGTCTCAGACAGTGAGTTTTGGAACCTACTCATGAGGGAGCAGTCTTATACCTTGTACTCTCAAATGGGGACAGTGAGAGGATCTCAGATCTAGAAGTGGGTAGCCATTTGGGAACAAGTGACCACCAAACAGTGTGGTTCATGATAAACTCAGCTACAGAGTCAAGCCATACAAAAATGAGGGCTCTGGACTTCAGGAGGGCAGACTTTGGCAAGATGGTAGAGTGCCTTAGAAAAGCACTAGCAAACAGGCTAGAAGGATGGGTGGAGCAACAATGGGGAAATATCAAAACTACCATCACAGAGGCAACAAGCCTTTGTGTGAAGCAAATAAACAAATCAAAATGAAAGAAAAAGCCACTATGGTTCTCAAAAGAAGTGACGGTGAAGGTTGGGGAGAAAAAGATAGCATTTAGGAAGTATAAGGAAACACAGAAGGAGCAGTACAGAGAACTGTACCAGTTAAGGCAGAAGGAAGCAGGGAGGGTAGTCAGAATAGCAAAGGCACAAACTGAGGAAAAGCTAGCCAACTTGGTTAAGAAGGGGGATAAAACATTTTATAGGTATATCAGGGAGCATAGAAAGACAAAGGGAGCGATAGTGAGGATGAATAGAATGGGTGGTGGGAGGGCAGAGGGTGACAGTGAAAAAGCAGGAATACTGAATGAATACTTATGTTCAGTATTCACAAAAGAAGAAGTGAGGGAGGTGCCTAATCCAATTAACAGAAGAACTCTGGAGAGGGGCGTCAATCCCAGTCCTTTCACAGAAGAAAGGGTTTTGAAAGAACTCCTAAAACTGAAGGTGGACAAAGCAATGGGGTCAGTTGGAATTCACCCCAGAATTCTAAAAGAATTAAGCAGAGAACTAGTGACACCACTGACTACCCTTTATAACAAATCATGGGAGGATGGTGTGGTACCTGAGGACTGAAGGAAGGTGGATTTGATTCCCCTTCACAAAAGTGGGAGCAAGACAGAGGCAGGAAGCTACAGACCTGTCAGTTTGACCTCTGTGGTAGGAAAAGTGATGGAATCATTTCTGAAGGAAAGAAGTGTTTAGTACCTAGAGGTCAGTGGGTCACAGGACCCAAGGCAGCATGGGTTCACAGCGGGAAGGTCATGTCAGACGAATCTAATTGATTTCTTTGACTCGGTGACCAAAGTAGTAGACCAGGGAGGGGCTGTGAACATGGTCTACCTAGATTTTAGCAAGGCATTTGACACAGTCCCACACAAAAGATTAGTAGTCAGATTAACCAGCCTTGGAGTGGGTCCCAGGGTGGTAGCCTGGGTAAAACATTGGCTGAACAACAGGACACAGAAGGTAATTGTAAATGGAGTCCACTCTGAAGAAAGAGGGGTTTCTAATGGCGTACCACAGGGTTCAGTACTGGGTCCAGTCCTTTTTAAAGTCTTTATAAGTGACATTGCAGAGGGACTGGAAGGAAAAGTATGCTTCTTTGCAGATGATACAAAGATCTGTAACAGGGTTGAAACACAAGGAGGTGTGGAAAGGATGAGAAGGGACTTGGCAAGGTTGGAGGAATGGTCAGAAGTATGGCAGCTTGGATTCAATGCAAAGAAGTGCAAAGTAATGCACCTGGGAAACAAAAACCCATGGGAAGATTACACAATGGGGGAGGTAGTAGCAACAACAAAAATGGAAAGGGACCTGGGGTAATCATATCAGATGACCTTAAGTTTGGCAAGCAATGTGAGAAGGCGGTAGGGAGGGCTGGGGGGATACTGGGATGTATAGGGAGAGGCATCACCAGCAGAAAACAGGAAGTTGTAATCCCCCTGTACAGACAGTTGGTGAGACCCCATCTGGAGTACTGCATCCAGTTCTGGAGACCCCATCTCCGCAAGGACATAGACAGTTCAGATGAGGGCAACTAAAATGGTGCAGGGTCTGTAAGAGCAGCCATACGAGGAGAGGCTAAAGAAGCTTAACATGTATACCCTTGAGGAAGGAAATGAGAGGGGGGGACATGATAGAAACGTTTAAGTACCTCAGTGGAATCAACAAAGTCCAAGAGGGTAGCATCTTTCAGAAAAAGAGATTTGCAAGAACAGGGGGACACAATTTGAAGATTGAGGGTTGGAACGGCTCAGGGGCAATGTGAGGAAGTATTTTTTCACAGAGAGGGTGGTGGATGCATGAAACATCCTTCGTGAGGAGGTTGTGGGGTCTAAAACTGTGGGAGAATTCAAGAATGCATGGGACAGATATAAGTCAATTTTTGTGGGGGGTAGGATGAAATACGCTGTTGGTTAAATAGGATCTGCAGCTTATCCTCTAGGTAGGGAAATGAGCGGAATAGGTGGGCCAAGCTGTCCTTATCTGCTATCAAAGTCTATGTTTCTATGTTTCTGTCTCGCTGTGTCCTCATCTGTACTTTCCTTGGTAGACTACAGTATTATCATATATGGATCAGCTGATCAAACCGCCCTATGTAGCATCGACATTGCCCTTAATAAAGCTTGCTGTCTAGTCTCGGGATGTGTCAGGTTAACGCATACATGCAAGCTTTATAATCGGACAGGATTATTAAATTTCTTAGCCAGACTTAAGTACTTTACATGCATCCTTGCCACAAAGATACAACTTAAGCAAGCCCCCCCCCAACCCGGCCTCCACCCACTCATCCGCACAGGCCCCCATAAGCGGACCCTAAGATGCTCAGCAAACTCCACCCTTCTAGTCCGCCACTGTAGAACCTCACTTGGACAAAGATCCTTCTGCTATCGTGCCCCTCTATGGCTGAACAGTCTTCCGTCCTCCATCTCCATGACCCATGGCCTCAGCCAATTTAAGACAGGTCTCAACACCCTGCTCCTGGACTCAGCAAGCTGTAACTGTAACTCATCTCACTCACATATTGTTGCCACCCCACCCACCTTAACTACTGAGATGGTGGCCACACAGGAGCCTAGTCCATCTCAGTTTACTATCCTGTAGCAAATGATTAGCAGGTTGCCACCCCTCTTGTGCCTCCCTCCACTGTCCTGCCAATGCGACTCTGGGTCCTCCAAGATCCTACAAAACTATTTCCTATATTAGCACTGACCAGGGAACTTCTCTATGCTCCCAGTTGAGGTAACTCACTATATAAGCTATAATCTGGACATACGGTCCATGTATTACTACAAGTTCTTGTTAACATATGTTACCTGTATATGTCTAATTTCTGTATTTTGTTTTGCTCTGTATTCTTTTCTCTTACACGCTGTATTTTTATTTCTTTAACTGACATGGAGCCTTTGCAAAGGAGTCTATGACTCAAAGGATTGTAATTCTGATTCTATACAATAAATAAATAAAATGTGTGCAGATGTATTCAGATACAGTATGTATTGAAGTACAAGCAAGCCATGTACGTGCAGGCAGTTTGGCTTAGTGGTTAAAGGCATTGAACTGCAAGTCAGGAGACTTGGAGGCATAAAGATCTGGGTTTGAATCTCATCAACTCCCGCTTATGAATGGTGTGATCATGAGCAAGTCATGTAACATTTAGGTGTGCAGTGATCACTTGCTTTTTGCACACATGCCACATGCATGCAATCTTTCCCAATTTAACATAGAAATCATGGTTTCCAAACTTGCTTGCTGCACGCATGCCATATGCATGCAGTCGGTTCCAATTTAACATTTAAATCATACTTGCAGCATGCATGTCACTTGGGTTATTTTATGTGTGCAGCACGAAAACATTTCATATGATTATTTATGTGAGGGTTGCACTGGAACAGTGGTGGTGGCAGTGGTACTAGCAGTGCTAGCACTGGAATGAATGAGTATGATTGTATTTTACCTTATGAATGTTTTAATATGTTTTAAAACCTTATTGTATAGGCACTATGATATTCTTTGAATAGCGCGCTATTTAAAAATAAACTTGAATTGAATTGGTTGAAGTAGCAACTGGTCTGCTTGGGGTAAAGGGGACAACAGAATGGCAATTACGTGTTGAACATCGACCCTTGTCTGAATCACTTTTGGAAGGGCTGGTTCACAGATAATTTTTGACTGTACTTGACCGCTTGTGTGACATTTTCAAAAAAGTGGAATACTGTCTTTTAATACTGTAGTTTGTTTGTACAATTTTTTACTGTTTTAACAACAGTCAGAAACTCAGACAGCTAGTACTGGGCAGTGGCCGCTTGGGCAGCTAGGCTGTCCCATATCCTGCCTACTCTGGGGCACAGACAACATCTGTGGCTAGACATAAGGAATTACAATATTGTTTTACACAGGTGCTTTAAGAAATGACAACTTGGTTAAGTATTATGGGACCAGGTACAGAAAAACAAGCACAAGCCCAACCCCACAAGTTCTGCAAAGCGGAGATGGCGGTGCTCCTCCCCCTTGCTTTCAATACACTTATTGCAATGGTGGCTAGGCAGCAAACATCTAGGTGGATTACCAAGCAAAGACTACAGCATCCCAGGAGAAAAAAAATTGATATTTTTAATTGCAATTTAAATAATTAAACTACAATCAAAAAGAAAACTGGCAACAGCCTTCTTCAGAACACAGCACAGTAAGCTAACCAGTGAGCACACACGTCAGTTTTTGCCTTCTCCCACATCAACAGACTTTTATTTACTTTCTCAAAATAAAAATAAAAGTCTCAGTCTCTGCACTGTAATGAAGAACTGAAAAGTCACTGCAACTGGCCCTTTTCAAGCCTGACGGCATCCAAGAACTAGCCTAACCTACAGATGCAGACAGACCCGTCCCCCCCTCCTCCATCTGCTTTAGTCTGAAGATCACATGATTTTTTTCTGTTGAAAAGTACTTTCAGCAATCAGTCTTTGGTGAAGTTTAGTATCATAGTCTAAAAACAAAACAGAGGAGTCAAAAAAAGTCTGAAGACTATTTTTTTCCCACTTTTCTTCAGAAAATCATCCACAAAACCATTTTACAGAGAGAAACAACTTCCTCTCAGCTTGAGTGTCTCGATGCATTTGCAAGGCCACGTGGCAAAACTCTGGAAAGTTCTCTGAGCAGCCTGGGGATTGGCTGAGGAGATCTCACGAGATCTCAAAATCTCATCAAATACTGCGCCATTGAATGCCTTGAATACAGCCTGCTATCCCACCCAGTATTTGAGGTATTCGATGGCTGGTTCGAATGTGATGCACATCCCTACACTGTAGTCAAGCAACTAGAGGGACCTGGTCCAAATGTGTTTTAGGGCAGATGGGGTGGGTCTAACTTTCCTAATGCAGTATGCCATCATACAATGTTCGCTGAAGGTGTCTGGCAGAGTGCCAGCTACAATGATACAGTGTGGGTGAGAGCAAAGCACCCTGTCCAGAAGCGTATGGTTAGTAGAGAGTGGACTGTGCCGGGTGGGTTCAGAGGTTAGAAAAGTAGATTTTAAGTACTCAGTCCTGTTGGTGAAGGGCTTGGAGTCAGGGGCCATCCACCAAGACCATATCATTACCTAGGTTCTGAAGGGCAAAACATTATTTTGTGGTGTTAAGATTAAGTTATTTAGAGTTCCTATCTTTACAGTCCATCCATGACCTCATTGAAATCACCCACAAGTTCAATTTCATGTTCTTTAGGTTACTCAACTCAAAAAGTATTTTGTTGAGGAAATCAACTTGCCCAGATGTGGGTGCATATATATTGCTTAAAGCAACCTTAAGTTCATTTAGGGTACCACACCTTTTATAGGTACATTAGGGAGTGAAGAAAAACCAAGGGAGGGACAGTGAGGCTTAATAAAGGGTAGGGTAGGGAGATAGGGACAGTGAAAAAGTGGCAATACTGAATGAATACTTCTACTCAGTATTCACAAAAGAGGAGAAGGGGGAGGTACTCAATCCAGTCAATAGAAGCACTCTGGATGGGGGGGGGGGGCGATATCAGTCCTTGACTCCTTTCATAGAAGAAAGGGTTCTGAAAGAACTCTTAAAACTGAAAGTGGACAAAGCAATGGGGCCTGGTGGGATTCACCCCAGAATTCTAAGAGAACTAAGAGGAGAATTAGTGACACCACTGACTACCCTTTTTAACAAATCATGGGAGAATGGTGTGGTACCTAAGGACTGGAGAAGGGTGGATGTGATTCACCTTCACAAAAGTGGAAGCAAAGTAGAGGCAGGAAACTACAGACCTGTTAGCTTGACCTCAGTGGTAGGGAAAATGATGGAATCACTTCTGAAAGAAAGAATTGTTGAGTACCTAGAGGCCAGCAGAGCACAGGACCCAAGGCAGCATGTATTCATAGTAGGAAGGTCATGTCAGATGAATTTAATAGATTTCTTTTACTGGATGACCAAAGTAGGGGACCAGGGAGGGCTGTGGACATGGCCTACCTAGACTTTAGAAAGGCATTGGACACTGTCCCACACAAAAGATTAATTGACAAATTAGTCAGCGTTGGAGTGGGTCCCAAGGTGTAGCCTGCGTAAAAAATTGGCTGGACAACAGGACATAGCCAATAATAGTAAAAATAGTTCAGTCTGAAGAAAGGGGGTTTACTAGTGGGGTACCACAGGGTTCAGTACTGGGTCTGGTCCTTTTTAATGTCTTTATAAGTGACATTGCAAAGAGACTGGATGGAAAAGTATGCCTTTTTGCAGATGGTTCAAAGGTTTGCAACCGGATGGATACACAAGGGGGGGGTGGAAAGGATGAGAAGGGACTTGGCAAGGTTGGAGGAATGGTCAAAAGTATGGCAGCTTAGATTCAATGCAAAGATGTACAGAGTAATGCACCCTGGAAACAAAAACCCAGGGGAAGAGTACACAATGGAGGTGGAGGAGGTATTAACAAAAACCAAAATGGAAAGGGAGCTAGGGGTAGTCATTTTGGATGACCTAAAGGTAAGCAAGCATTGTGAGAAGGCAGTAAGGATGGCTGGGGGAGACTGGGATGTATAGGGAGAGTCAGGGTTTATCTGATAATGGCAAAAGCCTAAAGGCGATCGCTGTTATCGAGAAGTCAAGAAGTGGCAAAAATTTTTTTACCACTCTGACATCCCGGCGCACAGCAAATGGAACGTGGGACTTACTTTTTTATTGTTTTATGGTGGGGGCTACACCCCTCACACCCCCCTACTTAAGGATTCTCAACTCCAGGGGGGTGCATGTCAAGGTGTGTGTGAAAATATTTGAAAAAAAGGTTTGGGCCGGGCGCAACAAAAATGCACCAGCACCTAGACCTAAACCCAGTACCTCGCCAACCAGCACTGCCAACCCACCCACCATGCCATGTGGTTGGCTCAGCAACCCCACTGTGGCATCACCCCTCACATTCCTTCCCACCCTTCACTGTGCATGCCCACTCCCCCCCCACACGCGTACGTACAGTGACATCCTGTTGCTATATTAGCTGTTTCCCTCCATCCGGCTGCCCTTCCCTATGGTAGCCCTGGACACATGCTCTGGGGATTGGGTCGCTGTTATTGTAGGCACCCAATCCCTAGCACTCATATGTCGGGCTACCGGTCAGGCATCACCAGTAGAAAACAGGAAGTTGTTATCCCTCTGTACAAACAGTTGGTGAGACCCCATCTGGAGTAGAGCATACAGTTCTGGAGACCCCATCCCCGCAAGGACATAGACAGGATGGAGGCAGTCCAGAGAAGGGCAACTAAAATGGTGCAGGGTCTGCAACAGAAGCCATATGAAGAAAGACAGAAGGAGCTTCATATGTATACTCTCAAGGAAAAGGGGGGGGGCATGATAGAAACTTTCAGGTACCTCAAGGGAATTAACAAAGTCCAAGAGGGTAGCATCTTTCAGAAAAAGAGATGTGCAAGAACAAGGGGTCACAATCTGAAGATAGAGGGGGGTATGGCTCAGGGGCAATGTGAGGAAGTATTTTTCACAGAGAAGGTGATGGACTCATGGAATGGGCCTTCCTGAGGAGGTTGTGGGGTCAAAAACAGTGAGGGAATTCTAGAATGCATGGGACAAACATAAGGCAATTTTGTTGAGGGGTAGGAAGACGTAGGCTGTTGGTTAAATAGGATCTGCAGCTTACCCAATAGGTAGGGGAAATGGGCAGACTAGGTGGGCCAAGCGGTCCTTACCTGCCCTCAAAGTCTATGTTTCCATGTCTCACACAGAATTTGGAATCATCCTTCAGAAGCATGTATATGGTTAGATTTTACCAAATTTACTCCTTTCTTAATTCATATTTAATTTTATATTTTTTATATTTTCTTGTATTTTATTTAATTTATATATCCACCTCATGACATATTTTTGTTTCATAGGTGCAATCAGATGTTATGTAATGTGGGCCAGTATTTAAATACACCAGCAATAATTACTTTGAGTTCTGGTAGTGATAGAACATTTCTGCTGGCATTAGGGTGGAAAGGAGAAGTTCTTTCATACAGACGGATGCCGGACATAGATGGAATCCAGACTCATGCCATGGGCAACTGAGAGAGTTCAGTGATATCCCTGCAATGGCCTGGCTTTGGCTCTCAGTTGTTGTTGGCAAGACCCTGCCTTGTGATAAAGCAAGCCTCTCTTCTGGGTAAAACAAGGGGCAACTGGATATGAAAGAAAAAGGGCCCATATCAAAGACATCTTGGGATGAGCAGATCTTGCTGTTGCAAGGGTGCCAGTTAAAGGGTATCTTTGGCATGCTGCAGAGGGAGTGCTTTGGCAATAATCAGATGCATCGTAAAGGAATTTTGAGAGCTGACAAATAATACTAAGTAAAACAGGGTTTTTTCAAATGCCATTTTGAGCACAAAAGCACATCTTGAAGCAGCTGTGAATTCATCAGTCAGTGGCTGTAGTTGTAATTTCTGTTTCAGCGTGAATGTGCACATGTTCCAGTGTAGTGGGAGAGATGGAGGCATTGGTAGTGACTTACAGAGAAGACACATTCACAGAATTATTACATCTACCCTCATTCTTGTTTCTGCTATGGACTCTGTCTCTCTTTGTGCAGGACAGCTTATGTATTAGTCCACCAGCTCTATTTGTATGCTTGTACTGGTGCTGTGCCTTTCTGGACAATTTGCTGGACCAAACATTAGTTTTAATCAGGGGTTTGGAGGATAGTTCTATTTTGTTTCCACATAAGAAGAAGGGGGTTTGAGGTGGAGGCTTTAAAGCCATGTCAGAAGGCATGCGGGATCAAATGAGGCTGTATCCTAAGTGACTTGAGCATATTCTGAGACTGCCTGGGATACAGCGTTGTGAGGGAGGGTGCCACTCATGTTCCATCACTGAATTTAATGGCCTTTGCTGTTCCTGAAATTGGAACATGCAGAAGACAAAGCAGGCCAGAATCTTTCAATAAATACCCAAGCCTCCTCTGGTAACTGTAGTTTATAACTACAGTACTTCCACTGTGGACCATAAGTACTGCAGGGAACTTAAAAAATTTATTGTACCCATAGTTGTTTGACTGCATTCCTAATTTCTGAGGTTTTCTTTTCTGTACAATATTTGCAGAAAATACCTAAAAAATGCACTTTTTCTTTCTCCCACTGTCCCACATGAGCCATTTTCTGTCCCAGGACACTTGAAGGAGTTCCTTCATAATGTTGTACCTAAGAAATTTCATTGTAATGGGGCAAGGCCATTGTCTAGATTTAGGTATCGGTGCTAGCATTCTGTGAGCCCACTCTATCTGAAGTGACCAGGGCTGCTAAAAGTTTAGAAGAGCCAGAATGAAGTTTTGAGGTAACTCCATGATACCCTTTTCCTCCAGACCTTCTGGGACACCAGTGTTTTCAAAGTTTGATCTATCTTCTATGTTTTTTCAGATCATCTGCCTAGGAAAAGAATGAATTTAAACAATCTGAATGGAAAGTGGTAGCGACTTCAGTTTCGGTAAAAGCCTATTCTAAGAATGCAAGCCAGTCTTTAAAAGTCTCCATTTATGGGGGTGGTAATAGTACTACCCAGCCTCCCACCCCCCTCCCAACGACTCAGGGTCTTTCTATATTTATAGAAGCCCAAGGGAACTTCCTGCAGGGTTCCCAAGGAAAGCCACCAGTGAGAACAGGAAGAGAGGACAGAGAAGACGCAGTGAAGTGAGAAAGAAACAGTGACACCAACAGGTCAGAAGGAAAACAGACATGGATGTCCAGATCTGGCAGAGCTGCAGAGGGCTGGTAGCAAGGCAGACAATCTGGAGACTGAGGTGCCCCTTCTGCAGGACAGTTATGGAGCTACGAAGGGAGCTATGGCAGGCAAAAGAAGAGATCATGAGGCTGCAGAGATGACTGGATTGGGGATGCCCAATACCTTCCTTACCCATCCACTCCCAACAAAAGCCCACGGGTCTTGGGGGATGGAGGGTGGTGGGAAGGGGCAGTGGTGCACCTAGAACTAAGATGGGGCACCACCAGCCACATGCTATCCACACACACAATCTCGTTTTGCCCCCCTAGCCAGGGGACAGAAACCAGGTGGGAAAGAAAGAAGAATCAAGCAGGACAAACCTGATTGAAGAAAACAGGAAGGAGGTACCAGAAAGGAGAAGATGAATGCACAGAGCAACAGTAGGATTCTGGTTGTGGGAAACTCTATGTTGCGAGGAGTGCAGTCACAGTCCATCAGTGCAAAGGGAGCTGAAACCATGGTGAAATACAAAAACCACAAAGGAGCTCGCACTAGGACGGGGTGCCATGGAAAACTAAAAGTCAAAAAACACAAATCAGATCCATCCACCACCAAGAACTTGGTCAGAAGGAAACATTTTAAAAGGATTTATTGATTGTGTTGACGTTGCTTTGGTCCCACTGGACCCTTTATCAAAGGCTCATAAAGGGTCCAGTTGGACCAGAAACGCGTCAGGTAATTCAATAAATTCAATAAATCATTTTAAAATGTTTCCCTTCTGGGCCAAGTTCTTTTGTGGTGGTGAGTGCCTGGATTTGTGTTTTTGAACCATGGTGAAATGCATTCCCAGAATATCTGGAAGGAGAACTAAGGACAGAGTAGGATGGCTTGTGAGAAGAGGATAGGATTTTGTGGGAATCATTGCCAACCTTGGGACAAATGAAATAGCAAATAGGACTGTGGAAGAAGCCAAGGCAGACATGAAGACCCTAGGGGAGAGCCTAAAGGAGTAAGTAACACATATGGCCTTCTCAGAGGTGTTGCCAGTTTGGAGGAAGGGCAGAAGTAAGTACAAGATCAGGAATGAAGAGATCAGGGAATTCAACCTGTGGCTCCAGGATTGGTGCACAGACAACAGGATGTACTACATTGGAGACTGGGGGACCTTCTGGGACAGGAAGCTCTTCAAGCATGATGGTCTGCATCTCACTGGAGAAGGAGTGAGAGTGCTAAGTCAGAAGTTGGAGGTCTTCATGGAGGGTTTAAACTGCAAGGTCTCCAGCACAAAGAAAAATACCTAAATGAGGATGCAGCAGAAAGAGTGGCCATAGGAAAAAAGGAGGGAACTTATGTAAAGTACAGGAGTGGCAGACACAGAATGGGTGGGGGGGATGGTACTGGAGTTATAGCAGAGGGAAGAGGCTGTGATTGGAAGGCTATGTGCACAAATGCCCGCAGTCTGGGTAATAAAATCCCAGAATTTGTGGCATTAATGGCCTCCAAGGACCTGGCTATCATGACAGTCACAAAGACATAGTGCGATAGCAACCATGCCTGGGAGCTAGCCATTCCAAGGTACATGCTGCACAGACGGGACAGGGAAGGCAAGAAGGTGGAGGTGTGGCATTGTATGTCATGGAAGGGATAAAATTGACAGTCCCACAAGACAAGGGGGAAAAAGCAGAGGCACTGTAGTTAACCCTGGCGGGAGGGACGGGAACAGTGCTTAGAATGGGAGTGATATACAGGCCCCCAGTGCAGGCAGAGAATGTAGACAAAGAACTGCTGGAGACTATAGAGAACATGACAACAAAGGGTGATTTGCTGCTGATGGGTGACTTCAACTTGCCAGATGTGGCCTGGAGCATCTCGGCAGCAGTCTCAGCCAGGAGTAAGGGATTCCTGCAATAACTGAGAGGGGCGGGTCTCATACAGCTAGTGAGGGAGCCAACGATGGAGAATGCAATTCTTAATCTTGTCCTAAGCAATGGGGACAGGGTAAAGGAAGTCACAGTGGGGGATCTTAGGGGCTAGTGACAATCGCAAGCTGTGGGGTTCACCATAAGGACATCACAGGAGGCTAACCACACAAGGACTAGAATCCTGGACTTCAGGAGGACAGACTTCAGTAAGACAAAGGACAAATTCAGGAATGCTATGCAGGGACATGATGACTTAAGGGGAGTAGTGGAACAGTGGGTTAAGATAAGGGAAGCCCTGCACCTGATGGCAAACCATTGTGGCAGGCCCTGCAGCAAGAGCAAAAGAAAGAGGAAACCACTGTGGTTCCTGATGGGAGTAGCAGAGCTAATAGAGGAAAAAAGATGGCATTTCTGAGGTACAAGGCAGTACAAAACATGGAGAACAGGCAAGAATACTTGGAAAAATGAGAGAAAGTGAACAAGGCAGTAAGGGCAGCAAAGGCTGAAACCAAGGAAAAGCTAGCTAAGTCAGTGAAGGAAGGAGGGAAGGCATTCTTTAGTTATATTAGCAAGAAAAGGGAGACAGGGGGAGGGTTTGTGAGACTTAGGGAAGAGGAAGGCAGGGTAATGGAGAAAGACATTGACATGGCGACCATCCTCAACAAATACTTCTGCTCCGTATTCACGGAAGAAGGCAATGGAGCTCCAGGAGGAACTTGCTAAACCTCTGGCTAAGCTGTTTGGTGGATCACTTGAAACAGGTGTGGTTCCGGAGGAGTGGAGGAGGGCACAAGTGGTACCCCTGCACAAAACTGGTAGCAAGAAGGAGGTAGGAAACTATTGCCTGGTCAGTTAGACCTCGATAGTAGGTAAAATGAAGGAAACCCTACTTAAGGAAAGGGTGGTGGACTACCTAGAGACAAGGGGGCTGCTGGACCCGAGGCGACATGGATTCACAGCAGGGAAGTCATGCCAGACCAACTTGATTAATTTCTTCAAGTGGGTGACAAAAGAAGTAGACCAGGGCAGAGTGGTAGATATGGCCTACCTGGACTTCAGGAAGGCCTTCAACACAGTCCCCCACAGGAGACTAATCCACAAGCTGACAAATCTGGGGGTTGGGACAGAGGTGGTCACATGGGTTAAAAACTGGTTGAGTAACAGAACACAAAGAGTGGTGGTAAATGGGGTTAGCTCACTGGAAGGACAGGTAACAAGTGGCGTACCCCAGGGATCAGTGCTGAGACCAGTGCTCTTCAATGTCTTCATAAGTGATATTGCAGAGGATCTAGAAGGGAGGGTTATCATGTTCGTGGATGATACAAAGCTATGTAACAGGGTAGATACACAGGAAGGTATAGAAAAAATGAGGAGAGATCTGAAGAGGCTAGAAAAGTGGTACAAGGAATGGCAGTTGGGTTTCAATGCAAAAAAGTGCAAGATTATGCACTTAGGGAGAGGAAATTCCACATAGATACATAGACAGTGTCGGCAGATAAGGGCCTATGGTCACCCAGTTCGCCCATTTGGGCAGCTCTCTAGGGCTGAGTATGAACTAGATATAGATATATATATATATATATATATATATATATATATATATATATATGTATATTGGCGGAAAACTAAACAAACATTAATATTCATCAGGGTTAAGTTTTCAGCAGAACCATTTATAACATTGGTAGTATGCCCGAGTTAATATTAGTTTTACAGTCGATTGTCCTCACACTCAGCAACATCCTAGTTTAGTGCACTTTGCAAGAAAGGCACCAATCTCTGTATATAAATCTTGGCATTCATCATCACCTACAACCTGGGAATTGGTTGCAGATTTATTCTAGAGTTGGGGAGGGGTGCGAGAATTATCCTTCAGCATTTTTCAATATATTCCTTTACACACTCAAGTACCCAGTCAGTAAAACAGAATGTGCTTAGCCCAAGAAACAGAATGTACTTAGCACACAGTGACATTGCTGAAACATCAAACTAAAAGGCAAAATTAGTCTGAAATCACCTCCCGTGGAATGCCTTACATATCTTAACACTATTTTTAACACATTTAATAGGACCCATCCCTCAGATACTGTAACTAGGTCTTCTTATATTAACACTATCAGAGTCTAACTTCCATAATTATGTCCATCTGTGATGAAATAAAAAAACATTAGCAGTAATTTAAATTAAAGACTCATAAAATACTTTTATAATTGTGCAATTGCAACAGAAATAAAATTGAAAAATTAGTTTCCCTTTGAAAAATATTTTTTCTCTTAAAAGTGTAGTATATGATTTGGAGTAAAAATGACTGGCTTACTGTAGAATATGCAGAGCTGAGCTGTAGTATTTTACAGAATAAGAACCCTAAGTTTAAAACCGCCGTTTGTTTCAATTGATGTTGTAAATGTCACTAAAGGAGGTACATTTCTGCCATAAAGCAGCAGTATTCATTAGTCCATAAAACATTTAATCATATAATTGTTTTTTTAGTAGTAATGTACTGTGTTTTTGAGAGCCTCAGTTTCATACTAACATACTAAAATGCCAGCAGAATAGGCCTAATGGTCTTTCGTGTCTGCTCGTTTGGTCAGCCCCCAGCCTGGGAACTGACCTTGGTGCCCCCTTCACCCTCTCTGGCTTCTCCCTTCCCAGTTCCGGATATTCTCGCTGCACTGGATTTTGCTTCCAGAACCCTTCCCCTGTACCTGTCCTACCCCCTTTTGAACCCCTCCACTTTCTCTGCCTCCACCAGTCCCCTGGGCAGTGCATTCCATGGTTCCACCACCCTCTCAGTGAAGTAGCACCTCCTCCTTTCTCCTCTGAATCTCCCCCCCCTCCTGCTTCCACCCATGTCCTCTAGCTGCCCCCCTCCTTCCTTTGAAGCACCCTGACTGCTCCTCCCCTATCTACCTGCTTCATGTACCTGAAGTCCTCTATCATGTCCCCCCCCCCGGTCCCTTCTCTCTTCCAATGTGTACATATTTAGCTCTTCGAGCCTCTTCCAATAGGTCCTGTCCCTCAAGCCCCACATCATTTGGTTGCCCTCCTCTGGACCCTCTCCAGGAGTTCAGTGGCCCTCTTTAAGTGTAGCCTCCAAAACTGCACCCAGTACTCGAGGTGCAGCCTCACCAAGCAGCTATACAGTGGGAGTATCACCTCCCTCCTTCTGGAGGTGATCCCCCTAGCGATGCATCCCAGCATCCTGTTGGCCTTGGCTGCTGCCGTCCTACAAGTCTCCGTGTTGTTCATCTTGACATCCACCACCACTCCCAGGTCCCTCTCAGCCATCGAGACTTGTAGCATTCCCCTTCCCCAGGGTGTACACTTGGCCCGGGCTTCTGGACCCCAGTACCTTGCATTTCCCTGCATTGAACCTCAGCTTCCACGTTTTAAACCATCTTTTCAGAGCCTCCAGGTCCCCCTGTAGGGCCACCCTCTTCTCCTCCACATCCACCACCGCCCCCAGTTTTGAGTCATCTGCAAAGAGACTCATCTCACTCCTGATACCTGTCTTTATGTCAGCGACGTAGGCTTTGAACTGGAGGGGCCCAAGGACTGATCCCTGCAGGACCCCACTAATGACCGTCCTTGGGGATGAGACTATCCCACCAACTATGACCCTCTGGGTCCAGTCCTGGAGCCAATTTCCAATCCATATGATCATCTGGTTCTCCACCCCCATTTCTCCCAGCTTATCCAAAAGGCCCCCGTGAGGAACAGAGTCAAATGCCTTCCTGAAGTCTAGAAAGAGGATGTCCATTGGTCTACCCAGGTCCAAGACACTTGTCACCCAGTCATAGAACTCCATAAGGTTTGTCTGACACGATTTCCCCAGGACGAATCCATGCTGTCTGTCATCCAGGCACCCTGACTTTTCCAGGTCCTCCCCCCAGCCTCTCCTTGACAATGCCCTCCATCACCTTGCCCACCACCAATGTCAGGCTGATGGGCCTGTAGTTCCCTGCCACCTCCCTTGATCCTCCCTTGTGGATAGGTACTCTATGCACCACCTTCCAGTCCTAAGGCACCCACCCTGTCCTCAGAGAGATGGGGAAAAGCTCCATCAGGGGTTTTGCCAGGACATCCACCAGTTCCTTCAGCACTCTGGAATGTAATTTATCTGGCCCTGGTGCTTTCTCCATATTAAGGGACCTGAGAGCTTCCCTCACTCTCTCTGCTGTGATTTTCACCTCCGCTACCTCGTTCCCCTGCTTAGCTTCCCCCCCTCCTGCCAATGATGCCTCCTTCTCTCACCAGACCCGCCATTCAGTAAGGGCCCCCCCTTTCCTCAGTATCACTGTCTCCTCCCATGTATGATGCAGCCCCCCCATTTTTCTTGGTGAAAACTGAGGTGAAGTACTCATTTAGTACCTCAGCCTACTCCCCCACGTCTTGTGCCCTTCTGTCCCCTGTTTTAATCCTGCCAATCTGCCCCTTCACCCTTCATTTTTCCCCAACGTATTTAAATAACCCTTGTTCCCTTTCCTAATTTCCCTGGCCTTAGCCACCCTCACCACCCTAGTGGCCTTTCTAGCCATCAGCTCATACTCCCCTCAATCCCTTTCACTCCTTGAGCACTTGAATTGCCTATAGGCTGCTTTCTTTCCCCTCACCATCTCCTGGACCGTCCTTGTCCACCAGCAGGGTTTTTGGGCCCTACCGCATTTTTGTCTTACTCTTGCACAGGTGCTGGTAGCATCCTGTACCCCTCTCTTGATGATGTCCCACCTACTGTCCGCGTAAATGTCTGGCCCAACCACATCTAAATGCTCCTTAAGAATCCTTCCTATTTCCTTAAAATCTACCCCCTGAAGTCAGTTACCTCTGTCTTTGTGCAGCCGTCTACCCCTCCTAGGTCCAGGCAGAACCAGACTGTGGCATGGTCGCTCCCCACCAATGGGTCCCTTACCTCCAGGCCTCTAGTCTGGTCACTGTCTGCCAGGACTGCATCCGGTACCCACGCCTTCCTGGTCAGTTCTCCCACCTGCTGAGTTAGGAATGCATCCTGAAAGACATCCAGCAACCTCTGTTACCTGGCCACCGAGGATGTAATAGTCTCCCAGTCTGTTCCTGGCATGTTTAAGTCTCCCAACACCACCACCCTTCCCCTGCCCAGTCTGCAGTGTCTCCCAGCATCTGCCACCAGACTCTCCTCCAGCTTCTCTGCCAGCTCAGGGGGTCTATACACCACTCCTATTTTTACACTCTTGCCCCCCCTTATTATCAAGGTGACCCAAATCACCTCCACGGTTCCCTCCGCCTCCTCTACTCCGTCTATGCCAATGCAGTTTTTGACTATTATTGCTACCCCTCCTCCCCTTCCCTCCCCCTGTCCTTCATGAATATAGTGTAACCCTCCAGGTTCAGGTCCCAGTTGTGTCCTGTGGTGGCCCAGGTCTCAGTGACCGCTGCCATATCCACCCCTCCCTCAGTTAGCATCACCTGGAGCTCAGGCATTTTATTGCCCAAGCTCCTGACATTTAGCAGGACTACCTTCCACCCTTTCCCTATACTTCCATTTCCCCTGCTCGTGTTCCCATGGGGATTCCATCTTTCCCTGGTCTGCACCTTACCAGTCGGCATTTTCCCACATTCCTCCAGCTCCCCAGGGGAGGTGGAGACAGAGTCCCTCCTTTATCGAACCCCCCTCAACAGCCTTTTCTCCCATCCCTCCCCCCTTCACAAGTTTAAACTCCACCTTTCACCAATGAACCCCTCTATTTTCAACTTAAGGATTCCCCTCCCCTCCAAATTGAGATGGACCCTATCTCTAGCATACAGCCCCTTATCCTCCCAGGTCTCCCCCCAATTCCCCATCAACCCATACCCTCTGACTCACACCACTCCCTGAGCCACTGGTTTATCTCCCTAAACTTCCTTTTGTGTTCCCCACTAGCCCTTGGCACTGGCAGAATTTCTGAGAAGGAAACTGTGCATCCTATGTCATGACAGACCCTGGCAAGCTCCCTGAATCTTGCCTGTATCTCTAGCTTGCTATTTCCCTCAACGTCATTTGTACCCAGGTGGGCCAGTATGTCCGGGGAACCCCCACAATCCTTTGCCAGCTGATATACCTCGTGCTTGGCCCTGTGCACCATTAGTCCAGGGAAGCATTTTGTTCTAACTGGCCAGGCTTCCCCCTCCCTATCCCATTTGATACCCCTAATCTAGAATCCCCAACAGGAGCACTCCACTGCTCCTTTTCCTCCATTCCCCCCCCTTCCATGTCCCTCATCCTTTCTACCAGCCCCTTCACCCAGTCAGCTCATTGCTCCTCCTCCTATCTGGGTGCCACCTGCTGCCCCCTATTTACCCTGGCCACCCCCCCTCTGATCCTATGCCTCCTCCTCTCGGTATCCTTCTGTACCTCGCTCCTCTCCCCCATACTGCTTGTGACTGGTCCTTCTCCCCATCTGCTAAACTAGCCTGGCTTATCCTCCCTTCCTTCCTGTCTCCGTTCAGCCCCTCCTTGCTTGTCATGCTCCCCTGGCCTAAACCCCCAGCTCCTTTTACTGTATCCTCCTTTTACTTCTGGTCCTTCTCCTTGCCCTTTCCTCCCAACTGGTCCTTCTCCTTGCGTTTCCTCCCTCTTCCCCCTGCTTCTCCTGTTCTGATGCACTGCTCTCCCCATTCCAGGTTCCCCCCGTTCTTCCTGCTATCCAGCCCCGCCTCCTGCCCCACTCCTTTTCCATTTCTAACCACCCTGTCATGGCTACATCATCCCCCTCATCCTCAAGCAGAAGAAGAGAATTGAAGCAGTTACTGAGCTTAAGGTCCAATCTACCTCCCCACCTTGCTTCCTTCTGTCCAGCCCCAGCCATCTGTCTACATCCCTGAGAATGTTGTCCCTCTGTCCCCCATCTGTGAGGGTCCTCAGTTACCTGCCTACTTCTGTGGTAGTGTCCTCCCTTTGGGCCCCCTCTGCCAGGGTCCCTATTTAACCCCAGAGTACTCTCCTGCACTCCTTTCCCTATACCCCCATACCTAGTGCTTGGTGCCGCTACCCTCTTCCCCAACCATTCCTCCCCCCCTTTCCCCAGCTTTCTCCTAATCCCCACAACCTCCTCCCTAAGCTGTGCCAGCTGTTAGCACACTGGGCAACCACCGAACTCCAAACCCAGTCCAGTATCTTGGCTGCCCCACACCCTGTGCACCCCACCATCCTGCCAAAGATGCCTGCCCTAATGACGTGTGGTCCATCCCCCTCCAAGTAGGTTTCCTTGGGTGAGCCACCGGGTTCCCCACTAGTCCAAGATACACCCCTACCAACAAATCAGGTCACCCACTAATCCTAGATACAGTCCCACCGAAAACCGATAACCCTGTTACTAGGTGCAGTACAACACAGTAACTTTATAAGGGAAGTGAACAACTCCCTAAGCTCCTCTCTCCCAGACTTTAAATCCAACCCCAGTGGCTAGAACTCACATGAGCTGCACTTGAAGCTCTTTCTCCAATTGCAGGGCATTTGATTCCTATAAATGAGCAGAGCTCTGGGGAGGGAGGGCGGAGGATGGGATTTGGGCCTACACACTACTCGAGAAAGAGTGTATCATCCCTATGTCTGTCCCTCTTGCCCAAATAAATTTAAAAGCACACACAAAAAAAAGGCAGTTAAGACAGACCTCATCTGCAATGTCCAACACACCGAAATGGAAGCTAAAAAACTACTTTAAATCAACTTACAAACACTCTCAGCAGTTACAAGCCCTTTCTCCCACTTCTCTAGCTACAGACTGACTCAGATGGCAGTTCATCACACCTCTAACAGCACTAATCCCTGAAATATGATGCCTGCACTTACAGGCCAGATAGCAACATTTAAACCGACAATCACCAATTTGTCTGTTACACTCTCTTAATCCTGCCCAAACAAAATTAAAAGGACACAAAAGAGAGGCAGGTAAGACAGATCTCAACTACAACAGAAACATATAGAAACATAGAAGTTGATGGCAGATAAGGACCGAAAGGCCCATCCAGTCTGCCCATTTCTTTTTCTACCTTATAAATGTGCCATCGGCCTTTGCTCTGTCAGTGGCCTATCTATTCATACTCATCTGTATTGATCCCTTATGCCTACCCTCTGCCTGTTTGAAGCCCTGCACTGTATTCATAGCCACCACTTCCTGAGGTAGACCGTTCCATGCATCCACCACCTTTTCTGTGAAAAATAATTTCCTTACATTCTGCCTTAATCGGCCTCCCTCTAACCTCATGCTGTGTCCTCTTGTCCTGCTATTTTCTTATATTTAAACATGTTAGACTCTTTCACCTTGTTAATGCCCCTAAGGTGTTTGAATGTTTCGATCATATCACTCTCTCCCTCCTTTGCTCAAGGGTATCATATTGAGCTCCATTAATCTGTCCTCATTCTCTTCTGATGCAGTCCCTGCACCATTTTGGTTGCCTTTCTGGACTGCTTCAATTTGGTTAATGTCCTTGTGAAGGTGTGGCCTCCAGTACTGTACACAGTACTCCAGATGTGGCCTAGCCAGTGTCTTGTAAAGAGGGATTATTATCTCCCTCTTACGACTTGTGATACCCCTACTAATACACCCAAACTTCCCCCTAGCCTTACCTACTGCTTTAGAGGTCTGCTTGGATGATTTCAGGTCATCAGTAAAGATGATGCCCAAGTATCTTTCTTCCTTTGTGACTGCCAGCAACTCCCCTCCCAGTCTATAGGTGTCTTCAAGGTTTCTCTTCCCTATGTGCATGATCTTGCACTTCTTTGCTTTAAATCCCAGTTGCCACTCTTCTGACCATTTTGGTAGTTTATCCAGATCTCTTCTCATTCTGCCCACACCATCTGGATCATCTACTCTGTTGCAGATCTTGGTGTCATCTGCAAACAGACAAGCCTTACCCTCTAGTCCATCTGCAATGTCATTAATGAAGATATTGAAGAGGACTGGCCCCAGGAAAGATCCCTGAGGTACCCCACTTGTGACTTGCATCTCTTCTGACTGTATACCATTTACCACCACTCTCTGTTTTCTGCCCATCAACCAGTTTGTCACCCAGTTGACCAACTTATGACCCACCCCGTGCCTACCCAGCTTATTCTATCTTCTATGTGGAACAGTGTCGAAAGCTTTGCTGAAGTCAAAGTAGGTGACATCAACTGCTCCCCCCTTGGTCCACCTGTCTGGTTACACAGTCAAAGAAATCTATGAGACTAGCTTGACAGAACCTTCCTTTTGTAAACCCATGCTGTCTTGGATCCTGTGCCCCTATGGATTCCAGGTGTTGCACTATCCTTTCCCTAAGGAGTGCCTCCATAATCTTGCCCACACCTAAACTGATGCTAAAAAACTACTTTAAATCAACTTACAAACACTCTCAGCAGCTACAAACCCTTTCTCCCACTTTTCTAGCTGCATCGTATGTCTATTTGTTTCTGCCTGATGCTTTTAAAACATCTTTTATTACTTATTTCATAATTAATGACTTGAGACATTAAAGATAGTCACCAATTCCAATTTTTAAAAATCTCTTCCCTTATGGTTATGTTTGGCTTCACACATTGGCTTCATACTATGGTTGTATTAGGAGCTTGTTAGCACACATTTTTTTTTCCATAATCCTTTTATCTCCTGACCAGCCCCCCCCCCCACTGCACCCCTATGATGCAATGCCAGATCCATTAAGAACAAGACAGCTATTATAGCTGATCTTGTTGCAACCACTGATCTGGCTTGCATCACTGAGACCTGGCTGGATGAAAATTCAGGCCCTGTATTGGCTTCTGCAGTTCCAGCCGGGTTCTCTGTGATACACCACCCAAAGTCAGATCGTAGGGGC
Source organism: Neoceratodus forsteri (assembly GCA_016271365.2). Lineage (NCBI taxonomy): Eukaryota > Metazoa > Chordata > Ceratodontiformes > Ceratodontidae > Neoceratodus > Neoceratodus forsteri. The sequence continues at coordinate 37,333,682 of CM028129.1, forward strand.
GGGGGTGTGGCCATTACATTTAAATCTGAGCTAGGCCTTATCGATGTGCCATCAGGAAGTACCAGATCCTTTGAGTATATCTTGGGTGAGGGTGTAGGCTGCGGGATACTCCTCATCTTCCGTCCACCAGGTGATGGTGGAGTATTCCTGCAGGAGGTAGCGGATTTCATTGTTGACATAGTGTTGAAGTCCCCCAGATGGATAATTCAGGATAACTCTGGGGGGACTTCAATGCCTGGGTCAATAATGAACTCTCGCATTTTGATCAAAATCTCCTCCACCCATGTAGGGGGTCACTTGCTGGATCTGATCTTTCTGTTGGGTATGGAGATAGCTGATCTGGGGGTGGAACCAGTCAGCTGGTCTGATCAGCACACCATAAGGTTCAGCTTTAAGGTCCCCCCAATAGGTCTGCCCATACGGAGATGGTCCAGTACCACCCTTTGAGGGGATTTACCCTTAATGACCTATCGGTGGCACTGGACCTATCGGGTTTGTTGGGTGAATGCATGAGTCCAGGCAATCTCATATTAGCCTATAATAAGGCTGTGGGAGATGCCATGGACAATATTGCTCCTGTTCATGTTCAACCCTCTCCCTTCACCCACGGAACCCTTGGTCTGATGGTTCCTTGAAGGAGCTGAGGTGAGTGGGTCAAAGGATGGAGAGAACTTGGCAAAAGTCTGGCCTTGATGCTGACAGGCTTAAGCTGATGGCACATTTTGATGGCTATCAGCTAGAAATCACCCATAAGAAGGCAGAATTCCTGTCTAGGGAGAGTTCTACTGTGCAGAATCGACCAGCTCAGCTTTTCCGGACCGTCGACAGATTGTGCAATCCAATCTGTCTTCAGCCCAGAGAAGCTTTTTTTCAGCTGAAATGCAAGGGGTCTGCTTGATTCTTCGCAGACAAGGTTGCCAGCATCAGGTCTAGCATTGCCATAGTCTCTCCTATGAGGAGCTGTGATGATTGGTGGGATGTGGTGTGCAATCGATCTCTCTGGTTAAATTTCAGCCTGACAGAATTCACAGATATTGTGACAATCATCCAGACAATGAGCCCAACCAGTTGTAGTCTGGATCTGGGCCTGACACCCCTCTTATTCGGATGTGTTGATACTATCCACCCGATCCTTGCTGAAATTGTCTGGAGGTCCTTTGAGACTGGAGTCTTTCCAGAACCCCTAAAGAAGGCGGTCATTCGACCACTCCTTAAGAAATCCTCCTTGGATCTGGACTGCCCAGCCAGCTACCAACCTATCGCTAACCTGCCATTTGCTGGTAAGGTTATTGAAAAGGTGGTTGCACTACAACTGGATGATCATCTTACAACTCACAAGACCTATTATACTCTCCAGTCCAGATTTAGGAAGAAGCATAGCATGGAGACAGCACTGGTCTGAGTGTTGAATGACCTCCTGATGGCTAGAAATTGAAAGGCGTGTACCATTCAGGTCCTTCTTGATCTTTCCACAGCATTTGACACTATAGACCATGGTGTGCTGTTGGAGTGCCTACAGCTGCTTTGTAGTCTGTCTGGTACAGTCCTCAATTGGTTCCACTCTTTCCTCGCAGACAGGCTTCAGAGAGTTACCACCGGAATTTACTCCTCTGGCACTTATTACATGTCCTGCGGGGTGCCACAGGGCTCCATTTTGTCCCCCATGTTGTTTGCAGTGTACATGCTGCCATTGGGAGATATCATCAAGTGATACAGTTTGAGTTTTCACTGCTATGCAGATGATACTCAACTGTATCTGTCTTTTCTGCCCAGACAGAAAGTTGCACTCTCCATGCTAAACAACAACCTTACCGGGATCAGAACCTGGATGAGTACTAGTTGGCTGAGACTGAATCCGGATAAGACAGAAGTGCTGGTTATGGACCCTGGTTGTCCAGGATCAAGTATGCGAGCTGGTCAGGCATCAGGTGTATTGCTTGATGGCATATAGCTTGCTTCTTCAGACCAAGTGCGTAACCTCTGCATTATTTTTGATGATGGCCTGACACTACGGTCTTAGGTGTTGGCTGTTGTCAAATCTTCTTTCTGTCATCTGAGAAATATCACCAGGTGAAACACTTGGTTCATCCGGATGATCTTCCAATATTGGTCCACGCCTTCATCACTACCCGCCTTGATTACTGGAATTCTCTCTACCTAGAGCTTCCAGGGGTTGATATCAGCCACTTGCTGCTAGTGCAGATTGCAGCAGCCAGGCTTTTGACTGGGACTTCCAGGTCCAGTCATATTACTCCTGTGCTCCGTGAACTGCACTGGCTGTCTATTCAGTGGCGGATCACCTTTAAGGTTGGTTTGCTAACCTTTAAAGCCCTACATGATCAGGGACCCAGTTACCTGCAAGACCTCTTGATACCCTGCTGCCCCTCCCATCCTCTCCGATCCACTGATGAGGGATTGCTAGAGATTCCCAGGGTACGTTTAAAAACATCAGGTGCCCGTGCTTTTGCTTTTTTGGCTCCAACCCTGTGGAATTCTCTACCTCATTGGCTATGAGAATGCCTGACCATTGACAGATTTAAGAATGAGTTGAAAACATATTTATTTAATTTAGCCTTCCCTAGTGATTAATGTATTTTAGCTTCTTGTTTTAAAGTTTTATCTGTGTCTGTTTTTTATGTACAGGGACTTGGTTTCTGTAAGGCGCTATAGAAATAAAGTTTGATTTGATTTGATTGATGTCTGTACTTTGCAGGCAAAATTCTGCACTTTGTGGTGAAATTTCATACTTCACAGATCAATCTGCACTCCACGAATTGCGTTAAATTCAGGGATTAGTTTGTGGAGCAAATTTAGCCAACTTTGCCCATCTCTGTTCTACATCACCCTGCGCTATATACATGCCCTCAACCTCATATCTAAGTACTGGTTTAACTTGCTCCCCTTCTATCTTGAAGACTGTCTATCCTCAGACTCCCTATCCCCCTATGAACTCAGGCACAGAAATGAAAGATCCTTCACCCTGCCCTGCCCTCTTCTGCAGTGGGTAAAGCTGCTTTCTCCTACTGGCTTCCTTACTTGTGGAACAAACTTAACCCTGCTATCAGAAATTTGCTCTCTCACTATAGCTGCGAGCAACAGCTACATCTCCTTCCTCCACCTTTATATCGCTGCCATAACTGAGCTAAACCCTCCACTTCTACTGACTTTACCTTCCTACAATCCCTCCCCAGCTCTTATTAAAGATTCATTATGTAGAGCACTTACTATTATATGGTTCACATCTAGATATTCATCACATGTCATGTTTTTGCTCTTACTGCTGTATTATATACTGATTGTAATTAGCTGCTATTGTTCTGTTGACTAACTTTCTGCATTTATTGTCTGTATTTCCACTGCTCGTTCCCCCGGGGTCGCACCTGGAATCAAGCCTCAGCTCAGCGTGCCTTTCCCGGTTACCAAATGTTTAAGTAAATAAATAAAAATAAATCACCCCTCTTGCTTCCAATAATTTTGCATTATGCTTTAAATGAAATAGATAAGACAGATATATTTGAAGACTATTATTTTTTTCATTTACTATTTATCACAGAAACATAGAAATATAGACTCTTATAACAGAAGAAGACTGATGGCCCATTAAGTCTGCTCATAGTTGATACCATCTTACCCCCAACCTAGTGCTGCAGTAGATTATTCACACCTCCCTCCTGTTTCCTCCGCTAACCAGCTCCCCCAAGTGAGATTATGAGTCCCCTGGCCCTGTCCCACCCAAGTTTGAATCCATTAATGGTCCTTGCCCCCCACCTCCTACAGTCTCTGTCGGTACTCTGTTCAAAGGCTAAACCACCCTTTCCTTAAAGTAAAACTTCCTTACATCCTTCCTGAGTTTACCTCCCACTAACCTCCAAGCATGCCCTTTCGTAACTGCAACTCTATTTCTAACAAACAGGTCCATGCAATTTGCCATGTTTATAGTCTTGCCCAATGCCTGATGCTCCCTTTGGTATGACACACCTAATCTCTTTCTTACCTGCTCTGGGACTAACCTCCTACCTCCCATGCATTGTCTCCCCATGAGAAAGCCATCAGAGTGGGGCATGCCCACACCATATCCTGTGAAGGGCAAAGTCAGTGAAGCAGAGCCAGAGGTCATCAGATGTCATCGTGCAAGGTACTGGCATTCTCTCCTTCATGTTCTTCCCTTCCCTGGAATGGCAGCACAGCCTGTCTCTAGCATGTGTTCAATGGGCATTGGCAGAGATGGGATGCTCATTCCCCACCTCTCCTTGTTATGTTGTGTCACTCTGAGCCCTCTAGAGTCACTATTAAGGGCTTACAAAGATGGCCATTGACATTTACCCACACCAGAGAAGGTAAGGTTTTTTCTGGACACTTAAACCCCTTCCCTGTGCTGGTTATCTGTGAATACAAGTTGATTCCTGAATTTGGGTCTGTACCACTATATGCCTCAACACTTCTCCTCTGCCAAGGAGCTGGAGCTTGAAAATTAATCATTACTAGGTGGTCAACTCACTTTTCTTCAGTTAATTGAAGAATTCTACTTTTATACTGGATACTACAAATTTACAGATGCATTTTGCAGTATTTCGGCATGGAGCTACTGAATACAAAGTTAGCCTTCAGCTCAATAACTGCATAACCAGGTGGGCTTGCAGTCAAGCAAATCTGTATATTTAGAACTTAGGTTTCAGGGCAAAGTTAAATCCATTATAAAATTGCTAGTGATTTCATGAAATAATCAACTGAGAGAAGATTGCATAAAAAGTTAATTCTTACTGGATTTTGTTAAATTCATCCAAAATTGAATGCTTGAGGTTTTCAGAATTTGAACCTAGCCAGACGCTGTGAACTTCACCACTTGCATTTGAATGCCCATTACAATGTGTGGCAATGCTGCTTTTCCAAAACATTTTAATGGCTAAATGATACCTAAGAGTGAAAGTTGTCTTGCATACAACATTTTAAAAAAGCAAGACCGTGCAAGCCTGGTTTGAAAGACTATACTTGCATTTTATACCATAAAATATTTCAAACAGTTTCATAATTTTCACACATTTCTGGAATGTTGATACCAGAAAATAATATTCCTTTAATTCTCATGAAGCAGTAAAGTTCCATGGAGTGGGCATATGCCATATTACTTACATAATGACTGTGGCTAAGTTAATACAGCCAAGCTGCAGCCTAGGGCTTTACATGCAGCTCAGGTCATTATCCAAGCTGCTTGTGTCTGCTCCAGTGGGTTTTACATTGATTAAAAGTGTCCAAATTGGAATTACTTTTTCAGTTGAGAAAGTTACAAGGCATCACTGCGGACTCAGTGGATGGCTGTTCTTGCTTCCGTACTAAGGTTATTGAAAACGTGCTTATACTTCCGTACATTAAATGGCTCTCCTCACTGATGAGCACAATAAAAGCAACACTCATGTGCAAAATACCAAACAGCTATTGTTGCACAAATGACTGGGATGGCATTGTTTTTCAGCATTTCAGGTGAAGGTCCATACCATGTTTACTGTCTAAAACCTTATCCTTATGTTCATCTATCAAACTACTAATTACACTGTGCCTACTTACCAGAATATTAACACATCTGACAGATTGATACAAACTAGATTTATACATGAAGTTCATATTTGCACTAGCATATTTACACCACACCTGGGTGGGGTGGAGGGCTAAGAAGCCTACAAAACAGCATCCAGTGTAATCTGGGTCATGATTGCCTGATGTATACCCAGTCTCATGTATTATGCCTTCGGTAAGGGATGTGCGAACTGGTTGAAATTTGCTTTGTCAATTAATTTGTAAAAAGAAATGTGGTAGCCGTGTTAGTCCCGTTAAAAATGTAGAAGAAGAAAATACCATAATAGTAGTGATATTTTTCATTGATAATATATTATTTTCTGAGATCATTTTAAGAGATAATACTCTCTTCTTCAGGTCAGGTCAGTCATTGACACATCAGTCAGTTGACTGAACTGACCTGAAGAAGATAGTATTATCTCTCAAAAGCTAGTCTCAGAAATAATTGTTTTAGTCCAATAAAAGGTATCACCTGCAATGTATTTTTTTCCTACTGATTAATTTGTGAATTCCATAGAACACACGAAAGTACAAAATTGATGAATTTGCAAAGTTTTCATTAGCAAAGTTACTGTTCTTTTCTGTAAATTGATAAAAATGTGTCCATGCAGTAGCCACTTCACTACAAAACTGGACAATTTGTCATAAAAACTTTGCAATGTCAGCAAAATCAAAGTTCTTAAGGTCCATAAAAACTCCAGGAATCTTTGCAAAGGTGAATTGTAGCCACGTCGCATCCACTTTGCTGGCAAAGTTTAAATTACCAACATCTCTATCCTCAGTGTTGACCAGAAGCCTGGATTATAGTACCGACTTGCCTCAACATGCTTTCCTATTGTACAGTCAGACAGTATAGTTAAGCAGACAAACCTGAAAGGTGTGCACTCAAACAATAGGCCAGAACTGCACAAACTTTTGAAAACTGCATGCTTCATTTTCTTTAAACAGCATAAGTAAGCAATACGAAATGATAAGTTGTGAGTTATTATTACTGAACCACACACCCATTTGTGTTGTAAAGCACAAGGCACTTGCACTCAGTGCCTTCAACCACCTGGAAGTGCATTTCAGGATTACTAAACCGCATCCTGAGGAGTCTTAATTGCAACAATAAAATGTGTCCACTTAAAAAAAAATGAAGATAAGTTTAGCAGTACTGTTACTATTCCTGAGCTACACTGCTTTGGAATCTTCTCAACCAAGCAGGAAGCAGGATTTTCCCTATCCACTTTAAAAAGTACAGTAATTAGTGCATCAAACAACAGTTGCAATTCCTCATATGGAGGACTTCAATAAGGCCCTGGTCTGTTGCCCCTGCAGTCTGAGCAGACTCGAAACACCTAATAGTCTTCTTCTGCTGGGCCTTTCACAAGCTCGTATGTTTGAGCAATAAAGCCCATCAGGATGAAGCGCAGTGTCAGTTTCCTGCATGACAAAAAGAGATTAACTGCCATTGAAATTGCATTGTTTTCTGCAGTAACTCTGCTGCAGAATGCTACAGAACTGGGTTTCATCCTGGCGAACTTCACTGTACGTCTGCATTAGGTCTTCCTTGAGTTTTCTGTCTTTCAAAGCATGGCCAAGTGATGGCTTTTAGCCATCCAGGATGCTAGAATAATGGTTGCACATGTATCTCCTATAAAGAAGACTTTTCTGCTGAGGTGAGTCTGCAGATACTGTATTATTATTTATTTTAGGAACACACAAAAGCAGCAGCAACCAGCAAGCAATGATTCCATCAGAACTGTGTCTTGATCCCAATGCTTTGCTCCTGCTTTCTCAAGGAGCAAGGATCTGTCGTGGTTAGCTCCTGTGTGCACATGAGTCAAAAGGGGCATAAATCTAATTTAGGGTAAATGATAGAACAGGGGGAGCAAAAAGTCAACATATGAGCAAACAACACAATGCAGTATCTATTTAAGAAGTGAATGTGATCATTTCAAAATATTGTACAGTAAAAATATTTTAAAAATTCAAAATAACACATGAAAATCATATAGTACTGAATTACAAATTTTGGAACATCAAGATTTCATTTTAAACAACCTCACATAGAATATAGATCAACACTGTTTGGTAATATTTCAAATAAGATTAATGTATTTGTAATAGCCCCTCCCCTACCCTCCCAGGCCATGATTTTATTTCCAGAGGAATTCGATTTGACTCAGACTACTCAGGATAGCTGTACTGATACTGGAACAACAACACGTTCTTTGATAAAAGGACACAAGAGATCAGTGATGATATGAGACAAAATCAACATCTGATATCCAGACCATGTCTTCTCCATCACACAGAGCATAAACAAGGACCTAGTTCTGGCTGATCTTTATGTCCTTGCGAGGAGAACTGCTGCTGATTGCAAGTCTAATTTCACTGTGATTGGGGAGGGGGAGTGGTACTACACTTAACCCTTAGGCTGCCGACAGAATTAAAATGTATAGGAATTTTGGACTGATATATCAGTCCGCGGCCATTCAAGGGTTACCATGCAAAGAGAAAAGGGCAGGCAGGTTGGTTTTAAAAGCTGCTATATGAGTGTTGTGACCTGTAATGCAGGTGGTTGGTAATTAGGTTCTGATCAGGCCTGCAATGAGTTTATAATGTTTTGAAGCATGTCCAGGTGATGACATTTATCAAATAAAGATGTAAATTCTCTCGTCATTTTATTCATGCCTCGATTATGCTTCCTAGCCTTCACATGTAATCTATGGGGAATTGCAGGCATGCTTTCTTGATGCACCTTCTGTTTTCTCTCATGCTTTCCAGCAATACTACCAATATTTTTCTGCCTATAGAGTGTAGCAATATTACCAATGTTTCTCTACCCATACAGCAATACCACCAAAGTTGGGATGGCAGTATATCTTAGAGGGTAGACTAACATGAATGAGCTTGGTACATCAAGCAGACCTGGGTCCGATTCCCACAACCTCCACTTGCTTACTGCGTGACTCTGAATAAGTCACTTAACCTCCCCAGTGCTCACGGGTCACCCCTGAAAACAGGCACTTGTGTCAAGTGGGCCTTACCTAATTACCAAATGATAATAATAACAAAGAAAAAAAATTTCTCTGCCCATGCAGCAACACCACCAATATTCCTTTGGCACTATACTGTACCAACATCACCTTATATTTATTTATTTATTGAAATTTGTTGACCGAGTAGGACCACTGAGACAACCAAGTCCCTTTTTCAGGGGCCACCTGGAATTAATTACAGATGAAAGACACTTGAGCATACAAGAGACAAAGGTAGGTCAGTTAAACGCATAGGTTCATACATCAGGAGCATACAGTAAACAAAAGAGAACAGGTAGCAGTAGAAGAAGCCAGATGTACCAGGTAGGTGTACAGGTGGCATGCCACTATTTAATGTAGTGGCAATTAGAAACGGACAATACAGGTCAAGACTCAGGAATGCAAGGGGCACCAACATTTCAAGTGCAACAGCACTGATTGACTACCAATGTTGATATGCACATATAGCATTACCACCCATGCTCCTCTGGCCATATAACATTACCACCAATGTTCCTCTGGCCAAATACTGTAACAATACCACTAATATTTCTCTGCCATACACAGTTGCAATATTGCCAATATTACTCTGTCCTTATAGCAATACCACCAATGTTCCTCTGCCCATATAGCAATACAAGTACCACAGAGGTTCTTCTTCCCTTATAACAACACCACCAAGGTCTCCCTGGCCATATTGCTTCTGTCCCTATTGTTGATTAACACATCTAATACCCTACCTCTTCCCCATTGTTCAAACTGAAATGGCAACAGTTGCAGCCACTACACTCTATTCATGTCCATCCAACGGATTTTGGCTTGTTCTAGGCTCATTCCTGTGTATCGTCCTGTGAGCACCTGCTGCTCATTATTCCATCCAGAATAGGTATAAATGAAAATCAATGCCATCATTCTCTGACTAAACTGTGTTTACATGTGTGTCCACAGTCAGAGGCCATGGACACAGAACTGGCAGATCAGTTATGGAAACACTGTGGAAGGGGTGGCACTGTGGTGGTCAAGGATTTCAGTCCACTAGGGGTGGATTGAAAACCCATGTCTAGCACAAGAGCTAGGGAGAAGATTATCCTGGAAGCCTTCCAGGATGTATTCCTGTCACAAAAAGTAGAGGAACCAACAAGGGAGGGGAACATCTTGGATCTTGTGCTGACCTATGGAGACTATGTGCAGGGTGTATGGACTGAGGACCCCCTAGCAGGTAATGATCACCAAACAGTTTTGTTCTCCCTGGATATTGGTAGGGAAGGGACTTTTACAAAAACTAAGGTAGTGGACTTCAAAAGGGATGACTTCTGTATGATGGCTGACATCTTCAGGGGGCATTTGACTAGCATCACCCCTGACATGGATATCATCCAGAAATGGGACATCCTGAAGGAATGCCTGTTAGTGGCCACAGACACCTGCACAAATAAATGCAGTAAGAAGGCAGAGACCAAGAAGCCATGTTGGTGGTGAAAGGAAATGCAGATAAGGGTGAGGGAGAAAAAGACTGCTTTCAGAAGATGGAAGGGGTCCAAAAGAGAGGAAGATAAGGATGAGCACAGAAGGAAAACCAGGGAGGTGAGCAGAGCTGTGAGGGATGCCAAGGCTTCAAAAGTGCTAAGGCTAGCAGAGGGGATTAAGGAGGGGGACAAGGCCTTCAAGTACTTAAGGTAGAAGAGGACCTGCAAGGAGCAAATCACCAGGATAAAGAAGGATGGAGGTTGGGTAGAGAAGGGGGTTGAGCAGGCAGAGGCACTCAATGAGTACTTCTGCTCACTTTTTACCAGGGAGAGAGGGAGAGATGGGCAGTACTGTAGGGGCAAGGCAACACTGGCATGGGAGGAGCTAGGAAAACAGATGGGGAGATCCCTGTGAGCAGAGTGCTTGAGGGCCTTAAGTCACTGAACACTGACAAGGCTCCAGGGCCAGATGGGCTGCACCCTAGAGTCTTGAGAGAGTTTGCTGAGGTCCTGGTGGCACCACTGGCAGACTTGTTCAATACCTCCCTGCAGACAGGATGCACGCCTCAGGACTGGAGGTACCCCTGCACAAGAGCAGTCCCAAGTACAAGCCTGGAAACTATAGACCAGTCAGTCTGACATCCATTGTGGGTAAGCACATGGAAATGATCCTAAAGGAAAGGTTGGTGACCTTCTTGGAGGTGAACGGTCTTATGGATGACAAACAGCATGGGTTCATCTCCAGGCGATCATGTCAAACAAACCTGGTTCACTTTTTTGACTGGATGACAAAAGAACTAGGCACTGGTTTGGCTGTAGATGCCCTGTATCAGGATTTCAGCAAGGCCTTTGACTCGGTACTGCATGGCAGATTAACTAGTAAAGTGAGGAACCTGGAAGCAGGGGAGAAACTGGTTAAGTGGGTTGGTAACTGGTTGGGGGACAGACATCAGAGGGTGGTTGTGGGGGGAATTCTCAACTCATAGGGCAGTCACCAATGGGGTCCCACAGAGTTCAGTGCTGGGGTAGTGCTGTTCAACATCTTCATGCAAATATAACAGTTGGAGTTAAGAGCAGAATCAGTCTATTTGAGGATGACACCAAGACAGGGGCAGTTGTGGATGGGCTAGAGGGAGGAAATGTCCTCCAAGAAGATTTGGGAAGGCTTGAGCAGTGGTCAGACACTTTGCAGCTGGGTTTCAATGCTAAGAAGTGCAAGGTCATGCACTTTGGAGTGAGGAATTCTGGGTACAGTTACCATCTGGGATGGGTTCATCTGTCCATCTCTGAGGAGGAAAAGGATTTGGGGGTAATGGTCACAAAGAACATGAACCACTCATCTCAATGTAGGAAAGCAGCTGCAAAAGCCAATAGAATGCTGGGGTGCATTGCTAGAAGAATCACCTCTAGGAGGGAGGAAGTCATTCTGCCACTGTACAGGTCACTGGTGAGGCCGCACTTGGAGTACTGTGTACAGTTCTGGAACCCATACTTAAAGAAGGACATCTGGTTACTGGAGGGGGTATAGTGGAGGGTGACTAAAATGGTCAGTGGTATGGAGGGGAAGCCTTACGAGGATAGATTGAGGGACCTCAATATGTACTTATTGGAGGAAAGAAGGGAAAGGAGTGATATGATCGAAACCTTCAAGTACTTAAAAGGCATCAACAGGGTCAGTACGAAAGGCATGTTTAGATTAAAGGGAGAAGGGAATTACTAGGGGGCACAGCCTGAAGTTGGTGTGGGGTATAATCAGGAGGGAGGCGAGGAAGCATTACTTCACAGAGAGGCTGTTAGGGGGATGGAACGCGCTCCCTGAAGAAGTGGTATCTCTTACAACTGTGGAGAGCTTTAAAAAGAGGTGGTATAGGGTTAAGGGCAAGATACTAGTCAGTGGGAAGATAGAAACATAGAAACATAGAAACATAGAATTTGACGGCAGATAAGGACCGCTTGGCCCACCCAGTCTGCCCATTTCCCTACCTACTGGATAAGCTGCAGATCCTAGTTAACCAGCAGCCTACTTCTTCCTACCCCCGAATTGCCTTATGACTATCCCATGCGTGCTTGAATTCCACCACTGATTTTGACTCCACAACCTCCTCCGAACACCATTCCATGCATCCACAACCCTCTCTGTGAAAAATACTTCCTTAAATTACCTCTGAGCGCCCCCATCTTCAAAGTGTGCCTCTTGTTCTTGCACACCTCTTTTTGAAAGATGCTACCCTCTTGGACTTTGTTGAGTCCCTTGAGGTACTTGAAAGTTTCTATCATGTCCCCTCTCTCCTCCTTTCCTCGAGGCTATACATATTAAGCTCCTAAGTCTCTCTTCATATGTCCTCCGGTGCAGACCCTGCACCATTTTAGTTGCCCTCCTCTGGACAGCTTCCAACCTGTCTATGTCTTTGCAGAGATTGGGTCTCCAGAACTGCACACAGTACTCCAGATGGGGTCTCACCAGCTGTCTGTACAGAGGGATAATAACTTCCTGTTTTCTACTGGTGATGCCTCTCCCTATGCATCCCAGTATCCCCCAGCCCTCCTTGCTGCCTTCTCACATTGCTTGCCCACCTTTAGGTCATCTGATATGACTACCCCCAGGTCCCTTTCCATTTTTGTTGTTGTTAGTATCTCACCCCCCATTGTGTACTCTTCCCCTGGGTTTTTGTTTCCCAGGTGCATTACCTTGCACTTCTTAGCATTGAATCTAAGCTGCCATACATTTGACCATTCCTCTAACCTTGCCAAGTCCCTTCTCATCCTTTCCACCCCACCCTGTGCATCAACTCTGTTGCAGATCTTAGTGTCATCTGCAAAGAGACATACTTTTCCTTCCAGTCCTTCTGCAATGTCGCTTATAAAGACATTGAAGAGGACTGGTCCTAATATTGAACCCTGCGGTACCCCGCTAGTAACCCTCCTTTCTTCTGAGTGGACTCCATTTACTATTACTCTCTGTGTACTATTCTCCAGCCAATTCCTTACCCAGGCTGTCATCTTGGGACCCACTCCCAGGCTGGCTAACTTATATATTAATCTTTTGTGTGGGACTGTGTCAAATGCCTTGCTAAAGTCTAGGTAGGCCATGTCCACAGCCCCTCCCTGATCTACTACTTTGGTCACCCAGTCAAAGAAATCTATCAGATTTGTCTGGCATGACCTTCCCACTGTGAATCCATGCTGCCTAGGGTCCTGTGCCCTTCTGGCCTCTAGATCGTGACAATTCTTTCCTTTAGAAGTGATTCCATCATTTTCCTATCACTGAGGTTAAACTAACAGGTCTATAGTTCTGCTTCTGCCTTGCTCCCACTTTTGTGAAGGGGAATCACATCTGCCCTCCTCCAGTCCTCGGGTACCACCCCATCCTCCCATGATTTGTTAAAGAGGGTAGTCAGTGGTGTCACTAGTTCTACCCTTAGTTCTTTTAGAATTCTGGGATGAATCCCATCAGGCCCCATTGCTTTGTCCACCTTCAGTTTTAAGAGTTCTTTCAGAACCCTTTCTTCTGTAAATGGGCTGGTATCAACTTCTGTATCCAGAGTGTTACTACTGTTTGTTTTATGTACCTTCTCCTCTTCCTTTGTAAATACTGAGCAAAAATATTTGTTTAGTATCTCTCCTTTTCACATTCTCCTCTGCCCACCCTCCTCCCTTTATTAAGCCTCACTATCCCTCCCTTGGTCTTCCTTTGCTCCCTGATGTACCTATAAAAGGTTTTATTCCCTTCTAACTGAGTTGGCTATCTTTTCCTCAGTTTGGGCCTTTGCTGTTCTGACTGCCTTCCCAGCCTCCTTTTGCTTTAACTGATACAGTTCTCTGTCCTGCTCCTGCTGCGATTCCTTGTACTTCCTGAATGCTTTCTTTTCTCTTGAACCTTCACTGCCACTTCCTTTGAGAACCATAGTGGTTTCTTACATCGCCTTGTTTTGTTTATTTGCTTCACACAAAGGCTCAAGTACCTCTGTGATGAGTGGGAAGAGAGGGGGCAAGGGGTGGGGGGAGCAGCAGGCATCTAACCTCTGTGCTGCACAATCAAACAGATGCGATAGACCATTTGGCCTGTATCTGCTGGCAGTTTTGTATGTTCATATGTTCATGAATAGAGTGTAATGCATAGGTGACTGTGTGTTACAGCCATGCTTGCTAGTGGAGGAATCTTGCTGGGACAGGGGTCCACTGAGCAGCTGCTGTGTCTAGATGGGATGAGCCACTGGCAGCAAGGGAGGCGAGTAATGTATTTGGGACCAGGTTTGGATTCCCGGTTCCAGACGCATGGATTTTTTCCTTTTTCGCACATTTTGTAATATTAAGTGTTAACCCTCCCGTCCAGAGTTAGTTATATTAGTTTGGGGGGGTTCAGGGGGAACAGTCCAACGTAACTTGGAGCCATTTGCAATATATTGCATTGTATTGGCAGTGCAGTATATTGCTAAAGCATAATGTCTGGCAACATTGTGACCCCGTGCCTGCTGTGGTGCTGCTAGGGTTTTTGGCTGCAGGTGGACACACTGGGGACTGCTGGTTGCTGCTGCGAGTGGTACCTGACTCCAGGGGCTGTCTCTAGTGTTGCTGTAGGGATACTGACTGCTGTAGGGGTGTCATTACTAAGTAACTGGGAGGGGTACCTAACTGCTGGGGTTATTTAGTGTGGGCAGGGTACCCAAAATAAACACTTTTTCCCCCAGGTACCTACAGGGCTACTCCCTGAGGCCTCTGGCATACACATTAGAGCCACCTAAGCTCCCTAATGAGCCCTCCCCATAACACTTAACATGCTCCTAATTGTGAGCCCCTGGCACTTACATTTCTACTATGCCCCAACTCTGTGACACTGCATCAGTAACCTTCCACATCAGCCTTACTAACTTTTCTCTCAAGCCTCAGCTTCATGCCTCATCATCCTCACCAATCCACCTCACAAACCTCAGCATACCATTGTTTTTTTTCTCTCAAAGCATCTTTCAATTTTTCCCATTTTATCTCCCCCAAAACACACACACTCATGTCCATCAAAATCCAGATATTTTCAAGAAGCTAATTTCCTTGGGCAGTCTGACTTCCTTAATTGAGTCTGATTATGTTTCTTTCCCCCAGCTCCCAGTGATGTGTTCTCCACCACTGTGTCATACAATGCACCATTATATAATGTTGAACCTGTGTGAAACATCTAGCATTTCTGCCACATTGTATTATGATTAAACCCATTTAAAAATTCCTCTCATCTTTAAATCCTGCTTCATCCCTTCAGTGGCAACAGAATTGGTTCTGCACTCTAGGTAGCCTGTGGTGCAACGCCGAGGCAGCCAGCCTCAAATCAAACAATGCTGAGTTCAAAAGTTTGTACACTCAGCAGTTAAGTAGTCACTGAGTTTGCTCCTATGTTGAACCTGACAGAATAACCAGAATGTCCACTTGGGTAATCCTGGTAAATAGAAATGTATTGCTGTGTAAAGTGCAGTGAAAGATAATGCCCCCCCCCCAATGAAGCTGTCCAAGCGAAGCACTGGGGTGCCTGGGAACGACCAATGTGGTTTAGTCACTGTGTCACAATGCTGATTCCGTCTGTCATTTAACTTGCCTGCAAAATGTGTTTGTTTCCACTGCACACTGCACAGCATTGGATGTCATCCCTTTAACTACTGCCATTCAATGAAGCAACCTTTTATGCACTACTGTCACCCTAGCCACTCTCTTTGTGGCCATAAAACCCAGTGTTTTGGCTCTGCATGTAAATGGCAGATGCCGATTCAGATTGATCTTGCTAACAGTAGCCTATTTGACTAATCAGTGCACCACTGTTATAAGCCAAATGGACTGTGAATGAACCTGTAAAATCTATGTTCAGTGCATTCTCTTTCCCAGGTTGTCTTTCGCTTCATCCCCCAGTATGGGCCACTATCTTGAGCAAAAATGTAGGTGTATCCTGTCCCATATTGACATCTCCATGTATTGCCATCCTTGGCCTAAAATGACGATTGTATTCCAGTCATGTTTGCCTTTTTAACAATTCAGATATGTGTTGTTCAGAATCAGTCCTGGTTGCTTAGGAACACATTCCAACATTGCCTTCATAAAACATCTATACCCAGTTAGCCATAATCCAGTTGTCTTGCGATGTGCAATGGTTTATATGCTTTCTAGTCACATAGTAATATTTATTTAGTTCTCGTTGCCCAGGAAAGTGCACTAGACAAAAACATTGCCTATTTTCAGGCATGACCTGGGAGTTTGCAAACTTGTAGTACAACATCAACAAGTCAGAAGAGAATAGTACAGTTTACAGGAATGATGGGTTACAAGCATAACTAACATACTGAACACTGTAAGGTACAGTTAGTACAAGTAAACATTGGTGAGACAATCAAGGGAGAACTAGCAAATACTGTTCAACCTGGAGTATTGAATTAAGCTTCATAATGGATTGTAGAATATTACCACACTGTAACTCCATTTTCACTTGCTTTTCTTCATATTCAGCTCATTTTATCGATTTCCTTACGTGCCAGGCCCAATACAGTATGTTGACAAACACCTGCTCCATAATCTGTCTTTTAAGTTAAGGGAGGTGTAAGATTTAGTATTCAAAATGCAGGTCCTTGCTAGGTCTGTTGTCTGACACACGCAGTAAGGTCGTATCTTCTATAGGTCAAACTAGTTGTGACAGACCAACCCAATTTAAAGCATTTGTGGACAGGTGCTAGTCATGTATTCCATACAGCATGAGTCTAATCTACTTAAAATGCAGGCTGGATATTCAAAGGCATCCACTTTCAGAAGTTTGGGAATTTCCAATGGCTGTCAGTCCTACACATGGTTTACGATCATGTTACACAGACCAGTCACATTCTCCTATTATATAAAGTCCCTATTAATAATCCACCTATATTGTCTGTTGTTTTTTTTTGTGTGGACTATCATGCCTATCATCCTCCCATGCTCCTACTGGACTCTGCCCACCCCACGACCACAGCTGCTACCGACCGCCCTGGCTTACTCCCTCAAGACAGGGCCACCGCGATGACCCGCCACCACTGAAACTCATCCAGATTACTGGCAGCATCATCACTACTGGCACAGCCCCCAGGGTTTGCCCCAGTGGGACCACGGAGTTCAGCTGACTGGCTGAACACTATCTTAGTCAGAAGAACCGGGCGGCAAGATGGGTATGATGGGACTGGGGAGCAGGTATCATGGTGGACTCACTGGACGTTTTTTCTATGCTGATCCCAAGGAGTGAGGCATGCAATGATGTACAAGGACTGAATTCCAATGTCTGCTCTGCCCCCATGACTAATGGCAGCCACTGTGCAGAACACCCAGCCACTGCCAGGGGTCTGTAAGGCACCGTACACACCCTCTCTCCCCAGAAAAAGAGAGCTATCTCAAGGATCTTTGATCCACCTCACCCCCGCGCCTGGCTGGCCCTCCAACTCTTGAGTCCGTCCCCAAATCTGGGATATGAACACCACAGGTGGTTGCCTTGCCTTTGCTCTGGTGGGCCAGCCCTTGTCTTTTCCTTCTTAGCCAGAGTTACTTCTTTGATAAACTCCACCCTGCTTTCACTTGTGATTGCTTCTAAACTTTTCTGAAAGTGCAGGCTCCCAAATGCTCTGAAATTACTGACAAATACTCCACTTACAAACCCAGTCATCTGCTTCTTGTTGTTCCCTTCCAGGTGCAAGAGAGGGAGCAAATATGTTGTGGAACCCTTTAAGAACTCTCCCTTTGCCTCCTTCACTCCAGTCAGCAGCTGTTTCCCCTACCAGTCGATAATTAGTTCAGCTATGCATTGGTCAGTCCTAGCCCTGTGAATGTTACTTCATGGCCTGGTCCTCTAATGGGCCTTATCTTAACCCTCTATACTCTAGGTTGCAGTGCCTGCCCAGGATACCTCCTCTACTTGAACAGGCCATCATACATGCCAGCATCTGTTGTTTGCTTGATCCATGTGGCCCACTAACTAGGCATGGACAGCTCAGCTGTGACCCAGTTCTGAATCTGACTGATTTATTTCCAAAAGGTTCTGATTTTCTATTATTTACTCTGATGAATTGTATACCTATTTTTAGCCTGTTTGAGTATGAGAAATGCATCAGTATTATTCTGATAGATCCCTCTGTTAAAAAAAAAATAAATAAAATCTAACTTTAAAAAAATTAAAAAATTGTGTCTGTATTTTTGTGTCATTCAAGGCTAGCAAGCAGCCAACAACAATAAAAAATTAATTGTTTTTTGTTCTTGACAATCCTGTGTGTCAACCACCACATGACATTCGTAGGAAACAGTGGGCTAGATACACAAAACTCTTGAAAATCCCGTGGCTAGGGGAAAAACTTGCCACTTGCAGAACTGTAATTTCTCCCGCAGCTACAGTATTCTCAAAAGTGGAGCCAGTTTATGACCAGGTGCACAATTTATGTCAGCTTCTGGGTAGTGTTGCCATGGAAATCCCCACAGCTATGGAAAAATGTTATGTTCGTTGGGACCAGCCATAACATCTTCTGCAGCTACTGCAGATGTGAATAGCAATCTCTGCAGCTGGGGAGATTTCAGTCCACAACTGGAGTTGCAGTGTGGGACTTAGTCCCCAAAACGTTTGTGAATCCAGCTCAGTGTATGCAGTTCATTTGGTTTTGGAGTAAAAGGAGGCAGTGTGTCAAACGTAAGAGAGAGAGAGAGACCATCAAATTCAATAGCAGAAAGATAACAGCAGACTGCAGACAAACCTTCACTGAGTCTAGCATGCTTTTTTGGTGGGAGACAGGCAGCATGAGCAGGATATGTGATGGGTCCCCAGCCATCCCTTCCACCCTTCTAACTGAGATGCTATTTTTTTTTTTATTTGTAATTATTTTGGTTGCCTACTTGGTGTTATAGCAAGCATCATGGGCCCCAAGCCATCTCACACACTCCTGCCTGATTGGCCACTTTTTATCACTCGATTTTCAAACTTTTTATTTGGTCCCTCGTGAGGATTGCATGCCTCCCCCAGCAATTCAGTTTTTTTATATATCTGTTTGACCCCAACCACCACCTACATCTGCCATAAAGCCCATCTGCCAGTCCCCAGCCCTGTCACCACCCCCAACCCCCCGTCATCAAGCTGGCAGGGATCCGCATGATACACTCCACCTGGGTTCCCAAACTGAAAAACACATACAGCAATACATACTGTATGATGTAATATACACTGTGACCGCACAAGAAGGATTTTTTTTACTTGATCTTTCTGTTTTGGTTGCTGACCTTTTTCCTCTGAATTCAAAGAGATAAATCATTAAATCAAATAATATAAGCACTATCATCTCCAAACACCACCAAGGAAGCACCCTTATGAGGAGACACCTGTTGCAGCTGTTTGTCATCATTGCTTTTATGTCCCTGTCACTCTTCGCTGAACTGGTAAGAAAACTTGTTGAGACTGACTTTTAGGAAAGTGAGGTGCTGTACATTTTCTGGAGTAAGCCTTGTGCGGCCATCTGAGACAACATTTCCAGCTGAGCTAAATATATGCTCACAGTAAACACTAGCTGGAGGGCAAGTATGAAGCTAAACAGCAAAGGCAGATAGTGCCGGCCAGACAGAACTCAAAAGGGTCATCAGTAATATTAATGAGTGGTTCACATAAATAGGCATCCACAGTATCAGACAACGACCAAGAAGGGGGCACCATGCCAGTCGGATCTGAATTATTGGTTTCCATGAGTTTTGATCAAAAAGTATGAGAGTTCTCTATAATTTTCAGACAGACATGCCATGAAAAGTGACTTTCTGCATGACTACCCAATGTTGATGATGTACTGATAAGTTCATGCTCACATTTCTGAAACCATGAAGTGACATAGTCAAAACTCCAAATTGTTGGTTCCATGAAAGGAACTGCACAGAATGTTGTCCATACAAAGAAAACAATACATCACACAACTGACAGATTAAGCTTTTATTCAGGCACAGTTAAATATGGATCCTTTAGAGGTATGAATATAATTTATGAAAATAGAGACATTTCAAACAGGTGCACATAAGTAATCAGTTCCTGTCCCTTTAAATCAGAGGAGAGGAAGCTAACAAGTGGGGTTCCACAGGGATCTGACCTGGGTCTGATCATCTTCAACATGTTCATTAGTGATGCTGGTGAATCTGGGGCAGGCTATGTCTCTTTGCAGGTGACATAAAACTATGGGGGAGGGTGGATAGTGATGAAGGAATAAGGGACATGTAGAAGGACCTACAAAAGCCTGAGCACTGATCAAAGGTATGGCAGTTAAAGTTCAACAGTAAAAAGTGAATGGTAATGCACCTAGGGCAAATGAACCGAAGACAAAGTACTGGATGGGAGGGGAGAGATTTAGCACAACAGAGGAGGAACAGGATCTAGGAGTTATCATCCGTAACTCCCTTAAACAAACGAAACAGTGCAACAAGGCCTACAGCAAGGCTAACAGCATGCTGGGATGCATCAGGAGGGGTATTGATAGCAAAAGAAAGAGGTAATACTTCCCCTCTACAGATCCCTGGTGAAGCTTCACCTGGAGTACTGTGCCCAGTTCTGGAGTCCACCCAGAAAAGACAAAGATTGTTGGAGACAGTGCTGTGCAGAGTGACAAAAATGACTCGGGGTCAGCAGGGCAGATCCTATGAGGAGCACCTCAAGGCACTAAAGATGTACTCCCTTGAAGCCAGAAGGGAGAGGAGATATGATTGAGACCTTCAAATTCCTCAAATGAATTAATAAAGTGAACTGTGGGGAATTATTTAGCCTGAATACCAACTCGTGGTCACGTTGACACAAATGGAGATTAGAAGATGGGATGTTCTGGAGGGATGAGAGGAAGTACTTCTTTACGGAAAGTAGTAGTAGTAAAATAATTGTATTCATATTTTTTATGTATGAATAAGGATTAACTCGACTGAGTAAAAAACTCATTTCCAATGAGATCCACAATTCAGGTAGACATACAAACATAGATTTAAGACAAATTTACATTACAGTACTAAAAATGTTAAAACAAGATATAACATGAGTATCTTAGATACCAATACAATCAAAGGAGAATGCACAATACAATATAATAACAATCTAGAATGTGCAGTGCAGTGCTAAATATTATTACACTACCCACCCCTATTCTAAAGCACATAAGAAACAGCATTGCCTTATTTTCTTTGAGTTTTTCTCTAACCATGTTATTATTTTAGACCAATTCTTGTCCAAGACCTCCTTTCTCAACTGAGCTGGGATTTTATTCCAGAGATATATTCCCCTAAAATAGACTGACTGATGCCCTATTTCTAAATTACATTTTGGGAGAATTAAATCCAAGGCAAGGATGTTCTAAGAGCCTTTAACATCTTCCTAGCTTTTAAGTTAGTTGATACATAAATTGGAACATTTCCCAGGAGACCCTTATTTATAAATGCCAAGAGGTGTTCCCTGACTTCTTTCACTTAAATATCACCATCCCAATTGACTGTGTAAGTCATACATATGAGCTTGACAAGGTGCTCCCAGGATTTATCTGTCCAGGAAACCATGACAAGCTTCTAATTTACTAAGATCACTTTTTCTTGCCCCAGAATAAATAATATCACCATAGTCAGACATGGGGATTATTATAGAGTTAACTAACTTTTTTTTTACTTCGATATTCAGTAGTGGCCTGGCCCGATATAACGCACCCAGTTTTTTTCCCACATTTTTAATTATTACTGTGTGTTCTCCAGGATCCTTATCCTTGTGTGGTTTGCCTCTGCCACCATCCTTAGGGTGGTTGAACCTTGGAACAGTCTGTTGGCCAAGGTGGTGACTGCGGACACAGTCAGGGGGTTCAAGCAGGCCTGGGATAGAATGAAGGGAATAGTGGCTGCTTGGGACAACAGGTCTAGGGAACAGAATGGGGAGAGGACTGGGAGGGTTAGTACCCTGGAGGAACAATAGATTCCAAGAAAGGATACAGGGAACTTGGGCAAACTGGATGGACCTCTGGTCTTTTTCTGTCATCATTGTCTATGTTTATATGTTTCTATGACTGTTTCTTATGTGAATGTATCTAACTCCCTCCCCATTCTGCTTTTTCCTGATCCTCCTCTGCAAAGTCTCCCCCTTCCTTTCTTAACCTTACAGTCCCATCCCGTCTTCCTTTTTTTGCTTATTATCTAAAAAAGGTCTCATCTCCTTTAGTTACCCTGTTAGTTATGCATTCCTCAGTTTGTGCCTTTGCACCCTTCACCACCTTGCCTGCTTCCTTCTGCTTCTCCAGGCACACCTCCCTAACCACTTCCCTCTGCATCTCTTTGTACTTCCTGAATGTTACCTTTTAAGTCTTTACCTTCACAGCCACTTCCCTCAGGAACCATTGAGGTCTCCTTTTCCTCCTATTTCTGCTCACTCCTTTCACACAGAGGTTTGCTGCCTTCATTGTGCCATCCCTTAATTTTGCCCACTGTTCCTCCACTCCATCCAGGCAGTCCCCTACCCCCGCTAGGTTGCCTCTGAGGCATTTACCCATTTTCTTTTAAATCCACACTCCTGAAATTCAGGATCCTCATCCTTGTGTAGTTTGCCTCTGCCACCATCCTTACATTAAACCACACTGTACGGTGATTGCCGATCCCAGGTGGCATCCCACCTTGATGTCTGAAATACTGCCCCTGTTTGTTAGTTCCAGGTCCATTATTGCCCCATCATGAGTAGGCTTTCTGAATAGTTGTCTGAGAAATGCCCCCTGCAGGGTGTCTAGGATGGCACTGCTTTTAGCTGAGGCTGTAGCTGGGAGGCTCCAAACTACATCTGGCAGATTGAAGCAACCAACAGAAGTACCTCCCCCCTTTTCTGCCATCATGCTGATGACTTCCCCCGGTGCCATTTCCTGTTATTCCCCCTATTTTGGAGTTCTGTATATCACCCCAGTATGAATAGTGGCTCTGGCTCCTGTCTTCAGGGTGACCCACAGCACCTCCAGCCCCTCCTTTCCCCCTGGGCTCTCTTGTATTTCCATCACTTTGATACCCTTCCTCACATACAGCACAACCCCTCCACCCTTCCTCCCCTCCCTACCCTTCCTGAACTGAGTGTAGCCTGGTATGGCCATGTCCCAGTCATGACTCCCTGTGCACCATGACTCAGTAATGGCCAGAAGATCCAGATCTGTCTCCACCATGATGGCCTCCTGGTCCGCAATTTTATTTCCAAGACTCCTTGCATTTGCACACATGGCCCTCCACACCTTGCTCCCACTCTGCCGGCAACCCCACTTTGCCCCTTGTGCCCCACCTCATTTTCCCCTCTCTTTGTACAAATCAGTCTTGTCCCCCTTGCCCTTAACTACTTTGCTGTTTCCTTTAACCCACTCCCTGGGTGAGTGTCCTCCCTTCAGGTTCTCCTTTCCGGCTGCTTCAGTCAGTGGTGGGGGCAGTTTATGCCTCCCTTTGTCTTTCAGTTAATACTGATATTTCATAATTCCTTATAATTTTTTAAATGATATCTTCCCTTTTTCTTTAAAACTGCTTCAGAGTTCTGCACCAGTCAGCGAAAAGACACCTAAGCAACCAGTAATATTCTGTTTAGCAGTGATGTACTATAGGCTTTTAAGACTCTTTAGGTCTCTAACTTCATAAAAGACGACTAAACCTTAGGGGTCTTAAAAGCTTTTATATCTAAACTATTAGGGAGCCCACTAAAGGGATCATCTTTGCAGAAGAAAAGTCATTTACTTGGTCCTGTGTTTCTATTGCCAGTAATAATTTGTGTTTTCATTGGTGGGGCTTAAGTACCCTGTGAACAGGGTTATTTCAGGTAATGCATTGGGCCACATGAGTGTTTAGCTGCCAGGCCTCTCAGGCAGCCCTCTGTTCTAGACCACCCTACTGTTATATTGAGCAACATTCAGTGCTGTTTTGATTGCTTTTGATGTATTCATTTTTTTAAGTATATTCTTGATATCTGCTATTTACTTATCTATTGTTTACCTTGTTTTGTTTTTGTACTACTGACGTGGAACCTTTGTAAATGAGTTGTATTGCTCAAAGGTGTTGTAATCTAAGACTCAATAAATCAATAAATAAAACCCGCACCAAATAGTACTTTAGAAAAACAGAAGCAAAAATGAATCATTCTTAATTTAAAATGCTGTAATTTGTTTCTGTTTCTCAAGAACAGTGTATAAATTATAGTAACAATGACCAATTATTAACTCTCAGTGCCCATACAGCAACATTTCATGTGTGATTAATGCTCTTCATTTAATTTTCAAAAACAGCGGAATATGGATAACTTCCTATAATACATATGCAGTGTTGCTGCCTGCATCAGGTTTCCATTTTAATTTGTCATAAACCACTAGGCCAGTCAGTTCTTTATATTTTTTTTTGTTTTGTCTACTGATTCCCATACTTATGCTTCCAATTGTATACATACAGCTTTAGGGAAGAAAGAAGACCGCTGGTGCATTGAGTTCCTCCTTCCTGCCTGTTCAGAGGAAATATCCTGCCGACATTCCTTTTTATGTTTGCTTGCACGCATGTGCATGACACATAGTGCCACCATGCGAGTTTTCGTAGGTGTGACACCCCCGCTTTCAATGCCCTCAGCATTTTTGCAGGCACAGCTGCACCGCACCGACGAATGCCCCAGCTGTCTATGACAGCAGTTCAGATTGCAGTGGTGTACAGTTGAAAGCAAATGACTGTTACAATCAGCAGTGGTAACGTGTAGGCAATTTGTATACTGCCCCACAATCAGCAGTATGCAAATTGCCTCCAAGTCACCACCACTGATTGTAGCGGTGGTTGCATGCATGCGCCCCCCCCTTTATTGTGTGCTGAGGGGGTGTCCAATCCCACCCCAGCTCATGCACACTCCCCCAACACGCTAAGGTCTGGACGGAGGTGCCCAATCCCCATTGGCTCCAGTGCCCTCCCCCAAAAACTTCCATCTGCCACCCCAGCAGCCCACCCTAGCGTGGCAGAAGTCCAGCATACTCATGTGCCCCCCCACACTGTATGGCCAACAGGGGTGTCCAATCCCCCGCTGGCTCCACTGCCTCCCCAAAACTTCCAGGTGCCATGCTGGGAGCCCACCCCAGCATGGCAAAAGTCCCACATCATCCATCTAAAATAAAAAAACCTGTAACAAAAGAAAATAGTCCTCGCTGACTCTCTTGCCCCTCCCACAACCCACACCCACCCTCAGTGTACCCCACCTCCCCACACCCCCTCACCCCATACTTACCTCCAGAGGCCGGCGCAACGATCTTCAGTGGAGCGGGAACACATCTGCACTCTTCAAAGCCAACCACGAACTGAAGAAATGCTGGTAAGCTGTATAATGGCATAAGTGTTTTTTTTTCAACTTTGGTACATATCTCAGTCATTTTTTTCGAATATTTGCACCAAATTTTCAACATGGGGTTCTCGGGACCCAATCTCATGAATTCAGTGACTGTCATTTGGTTATTTGGTACCGAAAGGTGATTTCGAGGTCACTGTGCGGAATCACCTTTGGGGATTGAGTAACAAAAGGACAGTGTCACTGTTCATGAGGTGGGATCTCAAAAAGCCGATGTTGCAAATTTGGTGAACAAATTCCAAAAAATGACTGTGTTACGAGTATGCGTTGTGCAGTTTCCACGCACACTCACAAATTTATGAATTTGTAATATTTTTACTCCAGATTTTCAACATTGCCATTTTGTTCACACCTCCTTATGAACAGTACAGCTGTCATTTTTCACATCCTGGCCGAAATGTGTTTTCGCACTTCCGGCGCAGAATAGCGTGTTCACTGTGGTAAATCAGTGTTCAGGACAGAGTAAGAAAATCACAGTGACACTGTTCATGAGCAGAGGTCCTAAAATGCCTATGTTGAAAATTTGGTCACAAAAGTCCATAAAATGACTGTTACGAGCGTGCGTTGAGCAGTTTATACTCACCCTCGTATCTTCACAAATTTGTAATATTTTCACTCCAGATTTTCAAGATTGGCATTTTCCACACATTCTTATGAACAGTACAGCTGTCATTTTTCACATCCTGGCTGAAATGTGTTTTCACACTTCCAACGCAGAATAGCGCAGTCACTATGGGAAATCAGTGTTTGGGACAGATTAAGAAAATCACAGTAACACTGTTCATGAGTGCAGGTCCCAAAATGCCTATATTGAAAATCTGGTGAAAAAAATCCCCCAAATAATTGCATTGCGGGTGTGCGTTGCACAGTTTCTATGCAAGCTTGTGACTTCACCAGTTTTTTTTATATTTAGCTCTAGATTTTCAACATTACCATTTTTTTACACCTCCTCATGAACAGTACAGCTGTCATTTTTCACATCATGTTGTAAATGTATTTTCGTACCTGTGGCATTAATGGTGCAGTCACTGTGCAAAATCACCTTTCCGCTAACAAACTGAGAGTATCACTGTTCATGCGGTGGGGTCACAAAAAGCCCATGTTGAAAACTTAGAGTAAAAATACCTAGACATGCCCAGGGCCTTAAGGTTTCTGATCATAATGTCCTATCCTATAGGGTCTGACAGGCATCCGCCGTACCCTGTAGGGACTGACAGGCATCAGGGGTGTAACTTGGGATTGTCAACAGTAATGCTTATGCCATTCCACCCCCATTGCAGCCAGTGACAGGCTTCGAGGTGCACCTTGGACTCTTTGGCCCCAGAGTTCACACCATTCTCCTATACTGCACCCATTTCAGCGTATTTCTTTGTGGAATGAGGTGAATGTAAAGCCCAAACACCCCAAGGCACACCTCGACACGTGTCAGTGTCTGCAGGGTATAGTGAGGTGAAATATCGTAACCGTTATGGGTGATGATCCAAAGGCACACCCCAATGCCTGTCCATCTCTGCAGGGTGGGGGTGGAGTTGGTGTCAGTTCAATATTTCACTGTCATTCCTATACTGCACCTGTTTAACTCCTTCACTTCCACTGCTAATGCCAGCAACCAAACATTCGGCATTGACAAATGCTAGTTTTTCATTGCATCTGTCGAGTCTGAACTATAGTATATCCTTACCCAGCCAGTGGGTTGCATCTTCTGTAAACTGAATTACAGGACTTAAAGACAATATACCAGACACTGGGATTGAACCGGATATCCTCTGTCTCGAAAGCAGCAGTTCTAACCATTTAGCTGAAGAGAAATTCCCATTACAGGATTCTAAGCAAATGTCTAGAGTGTCATGCATTGCAATCATCACCAGGTGGCACTCTGCATTTCCTAGTTACTGCATGTAGCAACATAAGAAAGTTTATTCACCTAAGTGTGAAAGGAATTTGTTGAAATGAGCCAACAATCATTTTCAGTTGGCTCTTGGACCCATGCACGAACAACATTGCTACAGTATAAACCATAGATATATACATACGAAGACATACAATTTACTAAGTTACAATTAAACATCACATTGCAAAGTAATCACCAAAAAGTGTCATGGTCAATACTAGTAACCACTAGTTGGAGTCTCTGATTTTCTTCAATAAGCTTGAATGACTGCATGCACAATAGTCTGGAGTGTCCTTACAGCTGGCCCACAGTGAGGCAGCATGGCTTTCATCTGTGTGTGGAGAGTAGATCATGTCACTCCATAGCTATGTATTCTAGACTGGCAGTCAGTATGGTGGCAGACTGACTGCAATTATTTATTCCATACATATAAAGCCCTGAAGAATCTAGGCTGTCTTTACTTCTGTGAAATACAGTGACCCCTTTCACCTCTGGGAGTAGAGAGGCAGCAAATTTACATTTCACCCGTGAGGCTGGGGTGAAGTAGGATAACTTTGCAAAGTTCCCATCTCCAGTACCAACATCTCACTTTGAACTTCTCAAAGTTTTGAGTGGTGAAGTGGTGCTTGTCCCAGTGAAATCTACACGAAGTAGCAACTTCACTGGGATATTTGCTGGTTGAATTGCCACTATACATAGATATCACTGGGAAATGTGTCACTTTGGAGTCACAAAGTGCTACAGGAACTAAAGTTCACTGACTTTGCCCTTGTCTACCCTGAGAAAACAACAATCTCCTCGTAGCTAATTTCTAACAAACTATCCACCACCCTGGCCATTCTTCTCTGAGCACTTTCTCAGTCATGTTAATATCTACTCTCAGATGTGAGTGCAACCCATACCCTGGACAAGAGCGGCATCTTGAAACCAGGACCCCCCCCCCCAACTTGTACACAGACAAGGCATCAAGCCACAAGTTGGCATAAACAATAGGTATTGCCCCGGCACTGAGGCAAATACCCAACTCAGCATCTAGAGGGTGGGGGGTTAGAGTGCAAAACAAACATTTATATTTACTCCGAGTTCTGGGAAAGAGGTGCTAGGGCTATGCCAGGTCTATCTTCTGAAGGGGCCCATAACAAGTTCACACAGGGAAGCATGAATCAATTGTCCACAACTAGAACTAGGATTGTTCAGTAGGGCTTTATTCTGACAACAGATGGAAAACACAGAAAGGGGTGGTCCCCCAGCTTGAAACTGACTTTTCAGGGCAACAGACTTTTCTTTCCAGAAACAACATTTGTCTTGGGCATTTAGTACATTGTTTCCCACTCAGAACTGTCCATCCCTCTGAACTAGGGTTCTCTTGACATTTACTATCCAAAGTGTATATATTTTGGTGGGGTTCCACACACTTTAAAACATCTCATATTCCTTCTTCCTGACACAATGAACTTTGTTAACATGGTGCCCATACATGAACCAGTTAGCCCTGACTGAGGATTAAAATGGGGTTATGCCCATTCTGGCCTCAACCAGTCTCTGCCATTCCTTCTGGGTTACACCACATGGATCCTGCAATTCACTTGGATTGCTAAAGGACTTCCAACTTTGAAACTTCACATTCAGCACATTTTTGTGGTGATCCAAGGGCCCTGATGGGTGTATTGTAGCCTTATCTCTGGGCACATACACCTCAGGCAACTCCCTAAGAAATAGTTCCATGAACCTGTACTTACAATTTTGTTTGTCCCTTTGATGCAGACAGGGATGCTAGAAGAAACACCTCTTCCCTTTACAGGTAGCTTGTCATAGCCTCACATAGAACACACTTTCTTTCTGGGCAACTGACACTCTTCAAGACCTTCAGGGGATTGCCCGTTGGATCCACAGACATTGAAGTCCCAACCACTTCTCTGTGCAATGACCCACTGTGGTCTGCTGGCAATGGGCTCCACCACTTCCTGGTTGACAGAGCTGTATACTCACTCACTCACTCACTTACTCACTCACTAGGGTTAGAAAAAGAACATAGTACCTTCACTGAACCTCAGCACAGGCTGGTAGACACCTCTACACTGACAGCTCCCTCCTCACAGATCTCCTGGACTCAGACTGACTACTGATTGACTGAACTGCTCCTGTCTAAACATTCTAAACTGCCCCAGAGAAGCTGATTCCAAAGTGGCTTATGCTGCTGTGAGAATTCTAAATAACATAATCCATTCTCTCCTTAGGCTAGCTGAGTAAACAATGATGTAATGTGTAGAGAACTCCTAATAAGCCCTCTACCAGCTGCCCAGTACCTTCCTAGGGCTAACCTGATGGTATTCTAGTAACCCCAGCATACTGGGTGGTTACATGAGGACCAGAACTGCACACTTTAATCAATTTACAGGAAATTTCTGAACAAATAGCCCAAATGGCTGCCTCAATTTTTCACTTAGCCAATTTGTCTGCCTTGGAAACATTCAGTAATTTATTTCTCAAAATGTCACGTTTAGACACTCTACAGTTGCATTAAAATGTGCCTATTGTATGACTTTAAAGAGCACCTTTCATGGTGCTGAAAATCATTAACAGGGAGCTCCCTTACTCATGCGAGCTCCTCCATGTTGTTTGCCCAATTTTTTAAATACCCCCCAAAGGAAGGAAAAGGATCATGATTTGCCCCCAAGGGTCTGGCTGCATGATCTCTTTCCACTTCTTGACTCTGATTCACCCCCAAGCTCTGATGTTTTGTGACGTCTTTATAAGTCAAGCACGGGGATAAGCTCCATTCACTCTAACAGAGCATCTTTTCCTAAGCTGATTTTCCAATTTTAATTTGGGATTTGGTACTGATTCATGACAGAGTTCAACTAATAAGGCTCTTGTTAGTTGAACCCTGGCATCAATCGGTACCAAATCATGATTTATAACAAAACAAGTCACCTCAGAAACAGACGCTCCATTCAAGTGAATGGCGCTCATCCCCATGCTCAACTTATAATGACATCACGAAACATCGGAGCTCAGGGGTAGGTCAGAGAGTCAGGAAGTGGAAAGAGATTGTGCAGCCAGACACTCATGGGCAAATTGCAATCCCTTCCCTTCCTCTGGGGCTGATTTTAAAAATCTAGCAAACACTGTAGAGGATCTCCCAATAAGGTAAAGAGAGCAAACCGTTTCTGCTTTTTAGATATGAAAAATCCCATGAAAGGTTCTCTTTAACAGATGTTTATACTTTTTGTTAAAAATATTGTGGTATTATACCAGTAAAACTTTTTAGGTGGCATCTTTCCTTTGGGTTTCAGACCAGAGATTAGAAAAGAAATGCAGATATCAGAGGCTGAGCTCCAGCTGTATCTTGAGACCCACTGCATTATTACTTTCTTTAATAGAAGAGTTTTGTTCATCTTTAAGAGCACTGAGAGTTTAAATTTTAAACCAAGAATGTTTTCTTTACCAGATTTTATATTAAACTGTCATTATTTTTGTCTTGTGTATTTCTGCTTTAGAAGAAATACAAAATCACACATACCCCCATAATGCAAGGTATCATGGGCTACATATGCAAATCACCACAGAATATTATGCTGGTTCAACTTTAAGCAGAAATGCATGCTGCCAAAAGGCCTCTTACACAGACTGCAACGGGTGCCAACAGAAGACACAGGCACGTGTTTCGTCCTACCAGAACTCATCAATGTGCCTCGTCTGTTTTGACACCCCAGTGGAATGAACCAGCTACCCTAAGACAGCCTATCTGGATTTTGTTGTGGTGAGCCCAATTCTACTTTAGTGCAAATTCAAGGATTTGTCTAGAGTTACTTACAAAGTATCAGTAGTTTAAGGTTTTCATCACAACAACCTCTCATTTAGTTGTCAAATACAGAAAGATGTAAGCTTTTCCCAGCAAATGTTTTTGGTACAGTAGCTGTTATGCCTCAGAAAATCCAATCTTACTCACCTTGCACACATGCTAAAAAGACTGATTCCCTGGGGTTCTGGTTCAAGCTTTCTAGCAGACATCAGAGACAATTGTCAGCTGCCTATAATGATGTGCATACAATTCTAACCTGTATATTATAAGCTGGGAGAACCGTATGCAGGGGTGAAATAAATAATTGCTGTGTTCAGTTTCTTTTCTCATTCCTTCACAAATGTATTCCACTTCACCTTACTTTTGTCTCTTTCTCTCCCAACCTGTTCTGTTTTTAAATGATTTAACATACAGGTTATGGGTCTGATTCATAGTCAGACAGGGTAGTCATGCGCATTTGGACACAAGGAAGTAGCTCTTTGTGCCACTACTGAAAACTGCCATTCCAAAGGTCTGACAGGCAGTGGTAGTGGAGTCTCCATGGATACTACATTGTTAATGGAAATCATCTGTCAAGATGCTAGGGGGCACAATCAGGATTTGCACCCACTAATCTAGTGACATGCACCATACACACTATTTCATGGCATAGTGCATAGTCATTCAGTGCAATACATTGACCAAAACACATAAGAAAGATCAATCAACATAGTTTAAACTCCAATGGCCTGATCCTCACCTTTTGACCTGCTTTAGGGCCAAAGATTTTCTAAATTTTCTTTTGGTCCTCTATATGTTCTTGATGGCTTAGTGCCCCCACACACCATCTTCCCATTCTTCACTCAGTTTCAGACAGCTACAGGTACATAGCTACATAGACCATGATGGCCGAAGAAAGCCTGTTGGCTTATCCAGTCTGCCCACCCTACATAACTATCCACACTGGCCATAGTGTCCACCCCCCTTTATTTCTGCCATACTTTTTCTACCCTGTCCCATTTCTGCTTGAATCAGATCACTGATTCAGCTTGTACTACTGGTTGTGGGTCTACACTCTCAAGTCCTGCAGCCTCGCCTCGTATGTCTTTCACCCTACTCCATGGACCATCTTGGTGGTTCTGCACTCTACTGCCTCCAGTTCATCACAACTTTTCTTCAGGTGTGGACTCTAGTAACTTGAAAGTATTCCAGATGTGGTCACATCAGTGACCTGTACAATGTGAGAATGACCTCTTGGCTTGTACTGCTTATCCCCCTTTCTGTGAATCCCAGCATCTTGTTTGCCTTGCCCCCAGTTTTATTACAATGTGCTGTTGTTTTTTTGCTTTCCAATATCATAACCCCCAAGTCTTTTTTTCATGGTGTTTTCCAGCATCCCCCCCCCCCCCATTTCATCAGGCACTATTAGGTTTCCTTTTTCCAATGTGCATCACCTTACATTTCTTAGTGTTGAAGCCCAGCTGCCAGATCTTTGACTAGCTCTCCAAATTGCCCAGATCTTCCCTGAAATCCTTTATTCTTTCCACCATGTCCACCCCTGTGCAGATTTATGTGGCATTTGCAAAGAAGGACATCTTGTTCTTAATGCTTTGAAAAGGACTGGGCCCAGCACCGACCCTGAAGGGCTCAGATTGCTACTTTTCTTACCTCTGAAAACTCCTCATTAATCACTACCCTTTCTGCTTTTCCCTAGCTAGTTCTCTGCCCAACATGCCAATTTTTCCTCCATCCCTATGTCTCTTACCTTTGGGATCAACCTCCTGTGGGGGACTGAGTCAAAAGCCATCCTGAAATCCAAGTATACTGTATCTGCTACCTTTCCAGTATTGGCTGCCATGTTCAATCGAAT
The DNA here is from genome assembly GCA_016271365.2 of Neoceratodus forsteri. Classification (NCBI taxonomy): domain Eukaryota; kingdom Metazoa; phylum Chordata; order Ceratodontiformes; family Ceratodontidae; genus Neoceratodus; species Neoceratodus forsteri. The sequence continues at coordinate 37,366,639 of CM028129.1, forward strand.
GAAGCAGTCACCAGATTTCTTGGGTAAATGTTTTCCCTCATAAACCCATGTTATCTGGGTTCCTGTAGCTCATTTCCCTTCAGGAAGTCCACTAGGTCCTCCCTTAGAATAGACTTCATAATCTTTCCTACGATAGACAAGAAGCTGAATGATCTATAGTTCCCTGGCTCCTTGTTCCCTCCATTATAGACTCCATAATCCAGTAGATCCCCTCTCTATCTCATTCCCCCAAAGCTGACCTTTCTGATTGCAGTCCCATAGTAATCACAGTCCCATTGAGGCATCAAATGAGGTGGCCACAGTATTGTGGCCCCTCCTAATGTCTGCTTATAGTAGCTCTACAGGCAATGGGTGGGTGATGTTGGACTGTCCTCACAAGATCAGGGGTGTAGTGAGGCCCAATGATGCAGGTGGAGGGTTTTACTTTCCCTGGAAGTGTAGGTATAGCCCAACAAACCCCACACTAGAGTGTCTTACTGTGCTTAGAAAATAGGACAAAAAGAGACATTATACAAAAATGTTAGCTTGTTTTAAAGTTTTAATGTTGAAACTGGTGCTGCCCTTCCGCTGCCGGGATTGCTTAATTAAGGGATTTAACTAGGCGGTACTAAAGAACTTTGACGACAGTAATCGTGCATGTGAGTAACCAGTATTGCTTTCATGTGCAGGTGCACTCTTGTTGAGTCACATTCTCCTGCCTCCCAAACATGGACTTGCTCTGTTGCTGTTTCTATCACTTTGCTGAATGCTGTCGAGCTACCCCACCACACCTCCCCAGCTGGCTCACTCGCACTTGTTGTCTCTCTCTATGTGTCTCACTCATTCTGCATCAGACAGCCTGGTTGAGAGTGTAGACAAACAATGGTGATAACTACATCAATTAAGATTGCGCTTGGGGATCACGTGATGAGCTAGCACGGAGTAGAAGTCTCCGAGAGAGCTCCCGAGTCCCGGTGAATAAAACATAAAATTTTAACATCTTGCAACCCAGCAAATTGGATTTTAACAGCAGATTGGAATGTTAGGAGGATCCGGGGTCATAGCGGGTGACTGCAAATTGAGTACTGGAGGAGAAAAAATTAATTTTGAAACGCCAGTGGGTTGAAAACGCGAAATGGCCGAGATGGAGGAAGGAAGCCCTGAGCCTATGGCAGCCAGAACGCCGGAGCTCAAGTGCTCTAAGCCCCACTGTCCGACTCCAGAAGAGCCTGAGGAGTTGAGAATAGAAGGACAAGGGGGGCATTTAACGTCGGAGGATATTAGTGAAATTAAACATCTTCTGCAAGGACTGGTGGCTGACTTTACCATATTAAAACCTGCTCTGCATGCTCTTACACAATGAGTGGGGGATGTAGAGGCCAGAGTGGCTTCACAGGAAAGAAAAATGGGTAAATAGACCAGGAGGTGATCGGCTTGAAAAGGCAGGTTAAAAAATTAGAAGACCATTTAGAGGATCAAGAATCACGCAGCCAGAGGAATAATTTAATTATGGCAGGTTTGTCTGAGAAAATGGAAGGCTCAGACAGTGTAGCTTTTATACAGGATCTTCTCCTGAAACTATTTGGCCTGACACCATTTGGTGATTCCTACAACATCGAGAGGGCCCACCGCTCGTTGAGAGAGACCCCCCCACCAGGAGCTCATCCCCGAGTCATTATTATGAGGTTTTTGAATTATAAGGAGAAAACCCATGTTTTGAATAAGGCTAAAGCTAATAGGAACTTGCAGTGGAATGGGGCTTCTATCTGGCTCTTCCAAGATTTAGTACCATCGGTGAGAGAGAAACAGAAAAAATACATGGATATCAAGAAGAAGCTGTATATGGCGGGCTTGAAATTCAGACTACAATATCCAGCCACACTGATTGTGAAATTGCCTAAAGGGGACAGAAGATATCTCACAGCAGCAGATGCCCTGGAAAGCCTCAGAGTGGAGCTACCTGACTTGTTCAAGTAGGGGACTTGAAGGAAATGGGATCATGAAGTTGCAAGCAACACAAGGTCTACCGGATTATTAATGCTGGAAACTTTTATGTGTTGACAGAACTGTTTGCTGCCACCCTGACTCTAGTTTGGACCTGGGAAATGAAACCAATTGTTGTGAAGGGCCCCCCTTTTTTTTCTATCTATCTTCTTTCTTCTTCGAGTGGGGATATAACAGCAAGGGGCTGTTTGCTGTGGTGAATTGAAGCCACTCAGAGGAGTTATTTGTTGGACTGGATGGCTATTCATGCTCTGTCTGTGTATAATAGTTTACTAATATGAATAAGAAGGTTCGATATATAATGAACAGGGCAGGTCAAAGGGGCTTAGGATCTACTGAGGATCACAAGGTAGGGAAGTAAGGGGGCCCCGCGGTATATAGGCTAAAGGACGCAGGAACTAGATAGAATGGTGGGGTCTCATAGGGGGAAAGGGGAAGTTCCTAAGGAAGGTAAGAAGTGGACTAATGAGCAACTCTCTGGGGGAATCCTCAGTTTCCTATATTACACCTAGAGGAATTTGATTGGGGGAGGAAAGCCAATAGGATATTAATAGGCTATTCTAGTATTTCTTCTATATATATAAATGAAAACTAAGGAAGGGGATAGGAAAGTTGGTAGTTGTAGTGGGGGGGCAAATAGGTGGACTTCCTTAATGGGTCACACTGGGACTCGGGGAACGGAGACTTCTTGGGCTGACTCATACACTTCTCGGGAAGTTTAAGGAGGGTGATCGTAGGATCGGGGGCGGTAAGAAAGGGAACTATGGGGGGGGAAGGAATGAGAGAGAATCCATGATTTATGACATAAGAAAAGTAGAGTGTATGAGAGTGAATGTTAGGGGTGGCATTATAAGGCATGGTATCAATTAGAATTCTTTCTTGGAATGTAAAAGGTCTCAGGGTTGAGGAAGAAAAGATTGGTCATGCTACGATATATAAACCAGCTGGGGATACATATTGCTGCACTTCAAGAAACCCACTTGTTGATTGAGGAGTTGCATCTCCTTAGGAAGGGCTGGGTGGGTAAAGTAATTGGAGCTGGGAATGCAAAAGCATCGGGGGGGTGGCGATACTAGTTAGGAGGGATTGCCCATACGTAATTGACCGAACCCAGGCAAGAGAGGATGGTAGGGCGATACATGCGACGGGCTCAATTGTGGGACACCCATTATTATGTGCTTCAATTTATGGTCCTACTCCGGCTAAATCAGAATTCTTTGCCTCTCCAGAGGCTGATATTGCTATGCTCCCCCAAGGTTCACTTATTATGGCAGGTGATTGGAATATCTGTTTTGATAATAGGCTGGAAAGGAGCCCTGTTTCCAACAGATTACCCAGTCCCCCACAGTTACCTTTACATATACTTCTGGAAGTTACAGCAGAGAAAGGGTCCTGAAGGAACTGGAAGTAATAAGAGTTGATAAAGCAATGGGGCCAGACGGGGTGCACCCCAGGGTCCTTAAATAACTAAGAGAGGTGGTGGCTGAACCTCTGGCTATCCTGTTTAGCTGATCACTGGAAACAGGGGAGGTACCCAAAGACTGGAGGACAGCAGATGTAGTCCCCTTATACAAAAGTGGGAACAAAGAGGAAGCAGGGAACTACAGACCAGTCAGCCTCACCTCGGTAGTGGGGAAGATCATGGAAGCACTGCTGAAGGAGAGATTGGTGGAACATCTGGTTGTCAATGGACTACAGGACCCAAGGCAGCATGGTTTCATCCGGGGAGATCATGTCAGACCAACCTCGTTGAATATTTTGACTGGGGACTAGGGAGGTGGATCAGGGAGGGCAGTGGACATGGCCTATCTGGACTTCAGCAAGGCCTTTGACACTGTGCCATAGAAGTCTATTACACAAACTGGGAATATGGGTGTGGGCAGGACAGTAGTGTGGTGGGTAGGTAACTGGCTGGGTGGCAGGACACAGAGGGTGGTGGTAAATGGCTGTCACCCACAGAGGGAAGAGTGACCAGTGGGGTACCACAGGATCAGTGCTGGGACCGTCCTATTCAACATCTTCATCAGTGACATTCATGAGGATCTAGAAGGCAGAATTTCACTGTTCACTGATGACACAAAGCTCTGTAACACAGTAGACACACCAGAGGGTGTAGACAGAATGAGAAGCGACCTGCAGAAACTTGAAGAATGGTCAGGGTTTGGCAGTTGAAATTCAATGCAAAGAAGTGCAAGATAATGCATATGGGGCACAAAAACCTGGCACAATATATCAGTTGGGGGGTGAGGATATAGCATGCACCAAGCAGGAAAGGGATCTTGGGGTTATCATCTCTGATGACCTCAAGGTAGGGAAACAGTGTGACAAGGCAGCAGGTAAAGCAAATAGGATGCTGGGATGTATAGGCAGGGGCATCACCAGCAGGAAAAGGGAGGTCATAATTCCGCTATACAAGACACTAGTGAGGCCCCACCTGAAGTACAGTGTACAGTTCTGGAGACCATACCTACGTAAGGACATAGACAGGGTAGAGAAGGTTCAGAGGAGGGCAACAAAGATGGTGCATGGATTGCATCACAAGTCCTATGAAGACAGGTTGAAGGAACTGAACATGTACTCCCTGGAGGAGAGGAGGGAGAGAGGGGATATGATAGAGACATACAAGTATCTTACAGGGAGGAACAGGGTGCAGGAAAACACTATTTTTAAGCGAAAAAGATGTTCCAGGACTAGAGGGCATGGGATGAAGTTGGAGGGAGGATGATTCAGAGGAGACATGAGAAAGAATTTCTTCACAGAACGGGTGGTGGACAAGTGGAACACCCTGCCAGAGGAAGTGGTGGGGGCTGAAACAATCACGGGATTTAAGAATGCATGGGATAGACATAAAGGAATTCTAGAGGTCAGGGGTAAGGGGAAACAGACTTCTAGGAAAACAAACTGAATGTACAAGCTCAAATGGGCAGACTGGGTGGGCCATAGGCCCTTATCTGCCGACACTGTCTATGTATCTATGTATCTATGTAGTAGATCCATATAGGATGTATAAGAAAGGGGATACAGAGATGACCTTCTACTCAGGGGTTCATAGGACACATTCGAGGATCGATTTTTTTTTGGTTAATAGAGAAGTTTTAATGGGTATTACAGGATTGCTTACTTTTAACAGAATGCTGTCTGACCACTCTCCAATACAACTGCTATGGGAGATGGATAATATTCCCCCTAAACCATTCCGATGGCGATTGGATGAAGGGATTTTAGTGTTGGACAACATGGTGACTAAACTAGAGGACACAATTAAAGAAATTATTCAAACTCAAATTCCGACTATATTGCACAAAAAATTAGCTTGGCTTGTCTGCAAAGTAATATATGCAGGAAAGGTGCTGGAATATACCACTAGAAGGAATAAACTGAATAGAGCACAGGAAGAATTCATAATGGGAGCCATTAAGTCATTATCACCTCTAGAGGGCTCCTCAATAGAGATGGATAAGGAGATAAGGGAGTTAAAAGAAGAATATAGGGGAATATTGAACTGCAGGGCGGCTCTATGGCTGGAAAGATTGAATGCTACATATCTGCTTCAGGAGGACGTGCCGTGCCGGTTACTGGCCCATAGAATTGAGGAACAGGAGGCGGAAAGAACGATTTTGGCTGTAAATTTTGGAGGAGAGTTAATTTCGGAGCCTCAAAGATTGGCTGATGCTTTTGCGGATTATTATGCTGCGATATACCAAGGGGGGGCCTCTAGTTCAGAGACAGAAATTAGTGGATTTCTCGATGAAATACCATTGCCAAACTAGATTCAGAACAGGCCCAAGCACTGGCTGCCCCTAAATTGGACTCTGAGATTATGGAGGTAATCAAGGACTTGCCAAATGGGAAGGCGCTAGGGCCGGATGGCCTGTCGGCCAAATTCTATAAAGTACACGTAGCGACAATACTGCCTTTGTTGAAGGAATTGTTTTCGACTATTATGAATGGTGGGGTTCCCCATCCTCCTCTATACCAAGCTTACATTACACTGATTCCAAAGCCGGATAAACCTAGAGATACACAAGGTAATTATAGGCCCATTGCTTTCATAAATCAAGATATTAAGGTACTCACTAAGATTCTGGCAAATAGGGTTTTGAAAATTGCTCCGACACTCATTAGTCAGGATCAAGTTGGGTTCATGCCAGGGAAGGGGGCACATGACGCATTAAGGAAATTGCACCATATTTTACACAGGGCTTCTAACTCAAAATGTGCTATGGCTTTAATAGCACTTGATGCCGAAAAAGCATTCGATCGGGTTTCCCATAAATTCTTATTCCTTACAATGGAGAGAATGGGGTTCCCAATGGGTTTTCTCAGGGGCCTTAAAAATCTTTATGAGGCTCCCACAGCCAGAGTCCTGTGTAACGGATATCTTTCTAAAGAAATCCCCCTGCGAAACGGAACTAGGCAGGGCTGCCCCTTGTCCCCAATTCTATTTAATATCTACTTGGAGCCTTTGTTAAGATCAATTACTATGGAACCCAGGGTCCAGGGGATTGAGGTTCAAGGGCTGGAGCTTAAATTTTAGGTATTTGCCGACGATATATTGCTGCATTTAAGTAATCCGTCCGACAGTTTTCAAAATGCTTTGGAGGTCATTTGGAAATTCTCGAAGGTGTCTAATTATAAATTAAACTTAAGTAAAACCCAAGTTCTCCCGCTTACTGTTTATACCTACAGAGCAGACTTCGACCACCTACAGATTAACTGGGCCCCAGAAAAAATTAAATATTTGTGAATTTGGATTTTAGCTAGATCAGAAGATGGGGTGGAGGAAAATGTGGGTAGCCTAGTGGCCGTAATTAAAAATGACATTTTAAGGTGGAAGGGACTTCCTCTAAATTTTACTGCCAGATTGGGATTGATTAAAATGAACCTTTTACCGAGATTATTGTACCCGCTTTATCTTTCACCCTACAGCATCCCGAAGGGAAGGTTCATTAGCATTCAGAGGATAATTTCAGATTTCTTGTTGGACTCCAAACCTCCAAGAAAGAAACAGGCCACTCTATGCCTATCTCACCTTAGGGGAGGCATTAAGCTTCCGGATCTACTACTGTACTATGTAGCAGGACAATTGGGTCTGATGGGGCGTTGGGCAAGGAATGGAGAAGAGGGAGGATATACTCCAACGTGACTTCGAATTGAACAGCGTATTTTAAAAGATGTGAAACTTTCCCCTAAGGCACTATTGTTTGCAGATCCGGAAGCTTTGCCTGACATAGGAAAATACTCTCCAATATATAAATCAGTTAAGGGGTGGTGGGAGTTATTAAACCCGGCGCAGAGGAGAACACAAAGGGGGGCCAGAGATCAGCCTATAATAGGAAACCCTAATTTTTGTCTGGGGAATCGAATAATTACCCGTCAATGGGCACCACAACTGTCTGAATTGAATTTGACAGATTTCATACTGGCAGATAGGGTGAACTTACCAACGCAGGCTAAGGAATGGGAATTTTTCAAAAGGATCCAAATTACAAAACTGATGCAGAAATTTATACGAGATAATAAAGATGGGGGACAAACTTCATTTACTTGGGACCACTTGAAGGAGATTGATCTGTTACGGCATCCCCTCTCAAAAGTGTATAGGGTGCTGCTGGATTTTGTGAGCTCAGAAACCGAATCTCAGGCAACATATTGGGACAAAACTCTATCCCCCCAGAGGCCTGACTGGAAAGAAATTTGGAAAAACATCAAAGTTTTGCCTATTCCGAAGTATAGGACTATGCAATTTTTTATTTGTTCAAATATTTACTACACCCCAGTCAAGCTATGCTCTAGAAAACTCAGACAGACAGATCGATGTTTTAGATGTGGAATGGAATCAGGGGACTTACTTCATGTCTTGTGGACCTGTTCCAGAATCCACCCATTATGGGTTCAAATTAGAAAAGAAATGGATCCATTATTAAATTACACTGAGTACATTAAACCAGAGATATGTCTACTAGGAGATATGCAGGATGTAGTGAAAGACTCAGCTAAATATCATGTGTCTCTGATGTCAGCCTTGGTTAAAACATTTGTCCTGAGACACTGGAAGAAGGATAATATTTATTCTTATGATCAATGAGTCAGTGACCTTCTACAGGTTCTGGATAGACTTAAAAAGGCGCATACTATTAGAAGGGAAAAAGAAATTGTATGACAGACGGTGGGGGTTTTTTGGAGACGGTGTACTCAGTGCAGTGGAAGGGTCCTCAGACACAGATCTGTCTGTCTGAAGGAGATTAGCCGGTAATGTTCTCTTGCGAAAATGTAAGAAGGGTCTAGGACTGAATGGAAACATATGATTTTCATAAGATATGTCTTTTATGAGCACAGACATATAACTCTCATGAAGATGTTTATTGAGATCAGATGGTATGCCTCTTTCTGGTTGGTTAGGATGGATTCTCTCTCTCTCCTAGGGACACAGTTATGAAGGTTTAGTCCGGAGAAAGTATAAGCATCACTAAGTTGGAAAAACTCTACAAAGTAATCCGGGCTAAGTAAAAGAATAGTCTATTACCAAAACGGAAAGAATAGAATTGAAGGTTACTACAATACAAATGGACCAAAGTGTTTGGTGGTGATAATATATAACTGTGATTGTAAATAGTTTTGGGGGATGTATATAGTATCCATATCCAGTTTGGGGATGTGGGCCCGGGCAAGTAACCTGGGGTGTTAGTATGTATGTTTTAATGTTGGAAATAATAAAACTTTAATAAAGAAGTTTTAAAAACAAGATTGCGCTTGGAACTTATGAATACTGCAGGTAACAAGGCAGGATGATAGTGGGGCTTTAGTTTTTTCATGGCTTCATCAGGGATTTATAGGGCCCACTTTCAGTAGGAAATTCTTGAAGTTTAATTTGGGTATCTCAGAAGTGGATCCACGATGGGTGTTCGACAAAATTTTTGTTGAACGCCCCGACAGCGAAACCAGGAGATCAACCGCATTTTGCAGTTGGCTGCTGGTTTCCACTGACATTAAGTGTTTTCTTCAGGGGGCTTTGCCCCGAACCCCCCACATGGGGGGCTGTGCCCCTCACACCCCCCACTTAGGATTATCAACTCCAAGTCGGAGCTGATTGGGGGAGTGCAGGACCCCGGACAGACATTTCCAGGTTCCAGTGGGTTCCCTTCAGCGACGTGGCACTGTAGTCACTGTAGGGGGCCTCGCTATCAAAAAGTCACTGTCGGGTGAGATTACCCTCAGAAGTCATGTGTGTACATGGTGCTCTGTAACCTGATGTGGAGAACATGGAAGCCCTAACAAAAGCTGGAAAATATGGCACCAGCAGCACTTTTAGCTCAGACATCAATGTTTGAGAAAGCTCTGTAGATTGGTCATGGTCTGTCGTATAAGTGTACAGTAGGTAGGGAGACATGAGCAGAGGGATGGGCCAAGCAGTCTTTATCTGCCGTCAAATTCTAGGTTTCTAGGTTTCTATGTCTGAAGGATTCATAAGCTTCCCTAGCGTATGAATATTGTGAGATACTCAAATTGAAATTCAAGCATTTCCTCCCAAAGGTGGACTTTATAAATCCCTGATGAAGCCCGGAATGTGGGCAATATGTCAGATTATGGTATCAATCCCTTAAAAAGAAGATAAAAAGTAAACAGACTGTAAGGATTATCTGAACTGTTTCTTTGTGTGACTGATTTTCTAATCTGCCTGTTTGATGCTTTGGCCTCTGTCAGCCCCTAAACTACTTAGATTGATATCTAAGGACTTCATATCTTGAGGGTATCCAGTGGAAACCTTCTGGTGTATGTCCCTTCCTTCACCTGATCCTGTTAAGATAATCTCTGGTATCCAGCTTCCCCTCCTCCATCACCCAGTCCCCATTAAAGTATTCCTTGATTTTTGGTTGTCCAACCTCCCCCCACTTGATCACCATTAAAGCATTTCTGGGTGGCTGGTGGTCTCCCTCCTTCACCCAGTCCACATGGTTTGTAAGAGACATCTCACAATACTATAGTGATATACCAGCCTGTACACCCTACAGTATTTGACTGATGCAGAATGCAGCCAACTGTGGAGGTGAGTGGATATTATGTATTGGCTACTGCCTTAGGACTGGGGTGGAAGGCTTGGGGTCTTGGAGGGTGGTGGTTGCACTAAATATCATGGATCATGAGTCTGGGGTCGTAAGTCGGATGGAGAACCAGTGGAATCAAGAGAATACTTTAACAGAGATCAGGTGAGGAAGAGGGGGGCTACTGGACACCAGGAATATTTTAGCACTGATAGAGAAGAAGGACCACTGAATGCCAGGCAATTAATAACAAGGAACTGGGTGAGGGACTACCCATGTGGATAGGGCCAGAACAGACAGCTTAGTCCACAGCCAACATCAGATGCAAGGAGCAATTGGTCATTTTACTGAGAATTTGTTATATGGTAAGCATATTGCAAGGGGTTGTAGTGATGGGTATGTAGAGTAGGGTCAGTAGTATTTTCTGTACCAGTGTTGTAGTTTAGAATGTCAGTGCTGTGTTGCTTGTGCCTTGCAAACTGCCCAGAGTGGGAGTGTTAAGCACATGAGATGACACCCCTGGTTTGCGCTCAGACTGAATTGAGGCTTTGCTTTACACTGCACTCACAGGAGTACAGTATAAAAGAAACCTCTATGTGTGGCCCAGAGCATCAGTGCAAGGTTTCCAATATATCTCCTTTTGTGTCTCTCACAAATTAGCATGAGCACACAGCCCTTTGTGTCACTGTCTGCTCACACTGATTTTAAATATGCTGTTTTCAGACATTGCACAGACTGACCCACACTATGTAGAAACATAGAAACACAGAATTTGTTGGCAGACAAGGACCACTTGTATCACCCATTCTGCCATTTTATCCCTGCCTACACTGTCACGGAAGGCCCTACCTGATCTCAGGCTACTCAACCCCACACACACACATGCTTTCCTACCATTTTCCCTCTGTGCCTATCCCATGCAAGCTTGAAGCCCACCACTAGTTTTTCCCCCCTCCACCTCTGCTGAAAGACTGTTCCAGGTGTCCACTACCACTCTTTCAGTGAATAAATACTTCCTTACATCCCTCCTAAATCCTCCCCTTCCAGCTTCATTGCATGTCCCCTTGTTCTGCTGCACCTTCCCTTCTGAAAAATACTCTCCTCCTGTAACTTATTCACTGCCATGAGGTACTTATAGGTGTCTATCATGTCCCCCTCTCCCTCATCGTTTCCAGGGTGTACATATTGAGATCCCTCAGTCTCTCCTCACAGGGCTTATGATGCAGGCCCTGTAGCATTTTAGTTGTTCTCCTTTGGGCAGCCTCTACCCTATCTATGTCACTCCTGAGATGTGGTCTCCAGAACTTGACACAGTATTCCAGACGGGGTCTCACCGTCTCACTGATGATTAATGCTGTGGTAACACCACCTCTCACTGTCTGCTGGTGGTTCCTCTTCCTATGCACCCCATCATCCTGCTGGCCCTTCCTATTGCCATGTTGCACTGCCCCACCACTATGAGGTCCTCAGATAAGACAACCCTCCTTTCTAGTTTAATGACTGGCAATACCGCATAACCTCTTTAATATACCACCCCTGTTTATTTGCCTTAGGTGCATGATTTTGCACTTTTTTGCATCAAAACCCAGCTGCCATACCTATGATAACTCATCTAGTCTTCACTCATTCTCTCTACCCCTCTGAAGTATCTACCCTTCAGCAGATTTTGGTGTCATCTGCAAAGAGGCATACCTTCTGTTCCAGTTCTTCTACAATGTTGCTTATGAAGACACTGACGAGGACTAGTCCCAGTACTGAGCCCTGAGGTGCACCACTGGTCACTCTCCACTCATTACGGTGAGTGCTGTTTACCACTGCCCTTTGCCGTTTTTCATCAGTCAATTCTGTATCCAGTTTACCACCTTGAATATAACCCTCAAACTGCCCACTTTTCTTACAAGCCTCCTATATAGTATGGTGTTAAAGGCCATGCTTAAATCTAAGTAGACCGCGTCCACTGCCCAACCCTAATTGGCTTCCTTGGTCACCCCGTCGAAGAAATCAGTCTGTTTTTTCTGACATGACATCCCCCCCCCCCCCACCATGAATCTGTGCTGCCTCAGGTCTTCTAACCCACTAGACTCAAGATACTCCACAAGTGGCAGATCTGGGGGATGAGAAGGGGGGGGTGCACTACCCATTTTAATTTACTTGCTTGCTGCTGCTGCATTTCTCTTGAAGAAGTCTGATTTATTGATTGTAAGAGAACATACATTCAAAAGTATAGATTACATTTGTATTTTCTGTCAACAATGTAATGAGAAAGCTAATAGCAAATATAAAGAATTAAATATACATTAAAAAAGTTGCAAATCGAGTATTCACACCACCCCAGCACCCCCATTGTAAAATCCTATATCTAATGCTGTACTCCAGTAACCTTTCTTTTAATAGTGTCTTCGTTAAGTTCCCCACGTCACTCTACCTGATTATATGTTGAATCTTCGAGCATTTGTTGCATGTAAAACTGGCTTCACTAAGCCTGTCTGGTCCTCTGGTGCCCCCCCACAAGCTGCAAGTTTAATTCTTGCTTTGAATTAAATCATTACCTTTTAAGAACTAGCTTCTGCCTGAAATTAATACAAGTCAATACAAATTAAGCCACTAAAGTGTCTCTTGGATGTGAGGGGGTTTTGATACAAAAAGCTAGTGAACTTTTTTTATAACTTGCATGTTTCACTTCTTTCCCTAACTTCAATAAACGTGATAGAACCTGCAGAGGTGACAACTCCTGCTTATTTGATTCAAACTGTGCAAAGGTCTGCTCCTGGATTACACGGAATAGCAACTCTGAGCAGGCGGTGAGCGATGAATCATTCTGGCAGACATCTGAAGAATTCATTTTATAATGAGGCATGGATCTGCTTCGAAACATGAGGCTTTGTGACAACTTTGAGAAGTGCTTTGCATCTGCTCGTCAAATAACTGATTTGGGGGAGAGACAGGGAAAATGGGCGTTTGTGTGTGGGCAGATTGACACTGGCCCCCCAACTGTTGAGATTCTGTCACAACGTTATGACACAGCAATAATGCTGAAACTGACACTTTTGGGCTACTTCGTGATGCGTTGTCATATACACCAGGATAAGTTAGAGCTTCCAAAGTGTGAATAGTTCAAGTCTGAAAACCTTCATATAACCCATGCAAGCACTCTAACAGCAGATGGATAAGGTGAGGTGCCAGCGTGCCAATCCATCAAAGACCCCGCATAAACCCATAGAGCAAGAGCCTCTAGGCTTTTCAAATGAGGCCACCATAGCCAACGGCATGATTTCCTATGTCACTTGACTGAAAGCATAGTCCCACATTCAGACAATGTCTCAAAATACTTATTCAGACACAACTCATCTTATATTTCATTAATTTCCAGTATCATTCACCCTCATTCTTTAATACTGTGGACAGTTAAATGAGATCTTTGGCTATCAGACTTCGTCACTTCCTCCCACCAGTCCCCCGCGCCACTGAAGTAATTTTTTTTTTTTTTCAGTTTTTGTTGACTGGGTAAGTGCACTTGACAAATTATGCCTATTTTAAGGCATGACCCAGGGGAAGGGGATACAGATGAATGCCAACTGACCTTGAACCAGGTTAAGCTGGTTATTCAACCTAGGGGAGGTCTTACACCACCTTGTTGCCCCCGGGCCTGTATGTTGGAAATCCAACCCTCTGTGTTTGTTGATATGTAATTCCGTTGCTTTGTTCTACCGTCTAAATAATCCCTGATGTTTTATCCCACTGCTAGAGTATACTGCTCCAGGTTGTAATGTTGACTATGCATTTCTCCTGGGTAATACCTTGTAATTCTCCCGGGTCAAACCTGAAAATAGGCACTTGCTGTCTAGTGTGCTTACCCGGTTACCAAAAGCAAATAAATAAATAAATAAAGCTGTTGGTGGTATTTTTTGTGAATTATCATAATCATTTCAACAGTAAACAGATTGTGATGTCACAAACAGAGCAGTATAGCATCAGTGGGAGAGACACAGGAGGATAAGAAGAAATCTGGGAGAGAGAAAGATCATGTTTTCATGCAAATGTCCCCAGTAAAAAAGAACGAGGGGGTATATATACCAAAAATTAAGGAAATACATGAGTTGAATTGTATTACAGTATATCTGAACATTATAGTTCACAAAGCTTTGTTGTGTCCTGGGAAAAGGCTTTAGTGAAGTTACAAATGGGCAACCTCTATGGCTTTAATGATGTCATAAATGAGTAACATTAATTTAATTAAAATCTGTAGTTACTGTGAGCAATTTACTTAGTATTTGAAACTTGCCTGTTTCATAGAAGCTTTTTTTAAAGATTTCCTCCATTTGGTGTGGAAGACTCCCCTGACACACAAACTCCTACATACACATCCATTTCAGATTTTTGTTCTCATGAATTAGATATTTTGACAGTCAAAGGTATCAGAATAACTGCCAATAATAATCAATATTGTTATCACAAAACACATGATCGTAGCTATGAGGATAGAGTATTTAAGGGCCTGGGAAGGTTGAAGGAGAATGAGTCACCAAGACTGGATATGCTGCATTCCTGGGTTCTCTAGGAACCAGGACAGGTGCTGGGAGTGGATATTCTGAATTCCAGAGTTCTCAGGTTCTCAGGCACTGGGACCAAACATGCTATATCACAGGAATCTAAAGGAATAGAACAGGCACCAGGATCAAACAGGCTGTACCCTCAGGTTCTCTGGGAGGCAAAACAGGCCTTCAGACCAGACATTCAGCATCCCATGGTTCTCAGGGAGGGAGTTAAGGTTGGCACCAGGATCAGACAGTCTGTATCCCTGGGTCCTCAGGGAGTTAAGGCTGGCACAGGCACAATACATTCTGTATCTCTGGGTTCTCAGGGAGTTAAGGCTGGTATGGGGACCAGACATTCTGTATCCCTGGGTTCCCAGGAAGTTAACACTGACAACAGGACAACACATTCTGTATCCAAGGCTTCTCAGGGAGTTAAGGCAGGCACTGGGACAAGACATTCTGTATCCCTGGGTTCTCAGGGAGTTAAGGCTGGCACCAGGACAAGATATTATATATACAAGGGCACTTAGGGAGTTAAGGTAGGCACTGGGACTAGACATTCTGTATCCCTGGTTCTCAGGGAAATAAGGCTTGCACTGGCACAGTCTGTATCCCTGTGTTTTCATGGACTTGAGGATGTCACCAGGACCAGACATTCTGTATCCGTGAGTTATCAATGAGTTAAGACTGACACTGGACCAGACAGTCTGTATCCCTTGGCTCCCAGGGGATAAAGATTGGCACCAGGACAAGACATTCTGTATCCCTAGTTCTCAGGGAGCTTAGGCTGGCACTGGGACAAAATATTCTGTATCCCAGGGTTCTCAGGGAGTAAAGACTGGCACTGGGACAAGATATTCTGTATCCTTGGGTTCTCAGGGAGCTATGGCTGGCACCAGGACCAGACATTCTGTATCCCTGGGTTTTCAGGGAGTAAGGCTGGCACTGGGACTAGATGTTTTTTTATCTCTGGGTTCTCATGGAGTAAGGCTGCCACTGGAACAAAACATTCCATATCCCTGGGTTCTCAGGGAGATAAGGCTTGCATTGGGACAAGACATTCTGTATCCCTGGGTTCTCTGGAACTTAAGGCTGGCACTGGACCAGACATTCTGTGTCCCTGGGTTCTCAGGGAGTTAAGACTGGCACAATGACCAGACAGTCTGTATCCCTGAGCTCTCAATGAGCTAAAGCTGGCAGCAGACCAGACCGTCTTTAGCCTTTTGTTTTCAGGGAGGTAAGGCTGGCACCAGGGCAAGACATTCTGTATCCCTGGGTTCCAAGGGAATTAAGACTGGCACTGGGACCTGACATTCTGTACCCCTGGGTTCTCAGAAAGCGAAGGCAGGCACTGGATCAGACATTCTTAGCCTCTGGGTTCTGAAAAAATTAAGGCTGGCACCATGGACAAAACATTCTGTACCCTTGAGTTCTCAAGGAGTTAAGGCAGGCACTAGATCAGGCATGCTTTATCCTCCATGCATTCTCAGGGAGGCAGAGCAGGCACTGAGACCAAACATTATGCATCCCTAGGTACTCCAGCGGTTAAGACTGGCACAAGGACCAGATGTACTGTATCCTTGTGTTGTCAGGCAGTTAAGATTAGCACCGGGACTAGACATTCTGTATCCCTGGGTTCTCAGGTAGCTAAGGCTGACACTATGACCAGACATTCTGTATCACTGATTTCAGAATTCACTGAGAGACCAGACACACTCTATCCTCGCATACTCAGGAAGATAGCGCTGGCAGTGGGACTAAGCATTCTGCATTACTGGGTTCTCTGGGAGTTAAGGCTGGCATCATGACCAGACATTCTGTATCCCTGAGTTGAAAAATAGTTAAGACTAGCACTAATCCAGACTCACTATACCCTCGCATTCTCAGCAAGGTAGAACAGGCAATGGGACCAAACATTCTGCATCCCTGGGTTCTCCTGGAGTTACGGCTGGCACCATGGCAAGACATTCTGTATCCCTGACTTCCCACAGAGTATGTATTTATTAATTTATTGTATAATCGGATTTACAATCTTTGAGCCAGAGGCTCGTTTACAAAGGTACCTTGTCACAGAGAGGACATACAGAGTCAACATACCTACAGAATACAATCATGCAGAATAACATAGTTTTACATAAATTGCTTTGAACACAAAGAGTAATTAAAAAACATTTCAGAAATTGATAGGTTTAGTACCAGTAGGTACTGGCAGTGGGGAGGGAGGGAGGCCATGGGGGAGTGGGGTTGGGTGAGGGGCTGCCCAGAGGGCTATGTCAATAGTGTTTTGAGAGCAGCAGAGCATCTGTTAGTGACACGTGCAGCAGCGGGTGTTGAACAATAGGTTCCATAAGGCAGTTTTGAAGGGGGCAGTTTTGGTGGTGTTGGAAATGTCTGTGGGGAGCAAGTTGAACCAGGATGAGGCTCTGTAGCTGAATGACCTCTGTGCCCCGGTGGTCCTAGTTCTGGGTACTAGTAGAGTGACCTTGTCAGTGGTTTGGGTAGTGACTCTGGAAGGTGTAAGTTGGATGGAGGCAGAAACCCCAGGGGGGGAGAGCCCGAGTAGAATCTTCTTAGTTAGTAGGCAAGTTTGGTAGCGAAGGCATTCATCGAGGCTAAGGAGTTTGGCCATGTCATAGAGTTGACAAGTGTGGGTGAGCATTAGGGCACTGGTCACTAGACTGCAAGCCTTGTTTAGGGTGAGCCGAATCTTGTTGAGGGCTGTGGAGTCAGCAGCACCATAGACTAGAAGGCCGTAATCGACAAGGGACATTACTGAGGACGTAATGGCAAGCCTGAGGGCATCAGGTGGGAGGCAGTCCTTGTAATGGTAGAGGATGCCAATACGGACGTTAGCAGCGGAAGTGAGGGCTGTAATGTGGGCATGAAAGGTGAGGGCTGAGTCAAAGGTGATCCCAAGGTATTTGTAAGAGTAAACTTGTTCAAGTGGTTGATGTGTGCTGGGGAAGATTTGGAAGGGGTTGTTGCTGGCTTTGTTCTGGTGGTGGGCAAAGAGCATTGACTTAGTAGTTTTGAGGTTAATGACTAGTCTGCTCTCCTTAAACCAGTTCTCAGCATCATTGAAGGAGTGTTGGAGACAGTCTTGGAGGGAGGTGGGATTTCTGTGCTGAGTTTATGCTGGCACTGGACCAGACACACTATATCCTCGCATTCTCAGGGAGGTAAAGCAGGCACTGAGACCAAACATTCTGCATCCGTGGGTTTTCTGTCAGTTAAGGCTGGCACCAGGACCAGACATTCTGTATCTCTGGGTTTTCAGAGAGGAAGGGCTACTACCAGGGCCAAACATTCTGTATCCCTGGGTTTTCAGGGAGGCAGGGCTACTAGCAGGACCAGACATTCTGTATCCCTGGTTTCTGAGGGAGTCAATGCTGGCACTGGGACCAGACAGCCAATATCCTTGTGCTCTCCAAGAATTAAGGCTAGCAGTGGGACAAGATATTCTGTATCCCTGTGTTCTCAAGGAGTTTAAGCTGGCACCAGGATCAGATATTCTGTATCCCTTGGTTCTCAGGCAGTCTGGCTGGCACTGGAACAAGACATTCTGTAACCCTGGGTACTCATGGAGTTAATGTTGGCACCAGGAACAAACATTCTGTATCCCTGGGTTCTCTGGGGAGTTAAAGCTGGCACCAGCACAAGACATTCTGTATCCCTGGGTTCTCAGGGAGTTAAGGCTGTTACCAGGATTAGACATTTTGTATCCCTGTGTTCTCAGGGATTTAAGGGTGGCACCAGGACCAGTTATTCTGTATCACTGGGTTTTCAACGAGCTAAGTCTAGCACTGGACCAGACATTCTGTATCCCTGGGTTTTCAAGGAGTTAAGGCTGGCACTGGACCAAACAGTCTGTAGGCTTTGGTTCTCAAGGAGTTAAGGCTGGCAGCGGGGACAAGACATTCTGTATCCCTGAGTTCTCAAGGAGATAAAGATGGCACTGGACCAGACAGTGTGTAGCCTTTAGTCCTCAGGGAGGTAAGGCTGGAACCTGGACAAGACATTCTGTATCCCTGGGTTCTCTGGGTTCTCGGGGAATTAAGGCTGGCACTTGAACCTGACATTCCTATCCCAAGGTTCTCGGGAAGTTAAGGCAGGCACTGGATCAGACATTCTGTACCTCTGTGTTCTGAGGGAATTAAGGCTGGTGTCAGGACAAAACTAAGTCAGGCATGTTTTATCCTCCATGCATTCTCAGGGAGGTAGAGCAGGCACTGAGACCAAACATTCTCTATCCCTGGATTTTCTTGGAGTTAAGGCTGGCACCAGAACCAGACATTCTGTATCTTCGGGTTTTCAGAGAGGAAGGGCTACTACCAGGACCAGACATTCTGCATCCCTGGGTTTTCAGGGAGGTAAGGATACTATCAGAACCAGACATTCTGTATCCCTGAAGTTTCAGGGAGGTAGGGCTACTAGCAGGATTAGAAATTCTGTATCCCTGGGTTCTCAGGGAGTTAAGCCTGGCACTGGCATCAGGGATTCTGTATCCCTGTGTTTCAGGGAGTTAAGGCTGGCACCAGAAACTGATATTCTCTATCCCTGGTTTTCTGGGAGTTGATTGGTGGTGAGACCAGACATGCTGTATCCCACGGTTCTCCGGGAGCTAAGGCTGGCACCAGTACCAGACATCCTGTATTCCTCGATTCTCAGGGAATAAGGCTGGCACTAGGAAAGGACAACATGTATCCCTGGTTTCTCATTGAGTCAAAGCTGGCACTGGGACCAGACAGTCATTATTCTTGTGTTCTCCAAGAGTTTAGGCTAGCAGTGAGACTAGACATTCTGCATCCCTGGATTCTCCTGGAGTTACATCTGGCACATAGGCAAGACATTCTGTATCCCTGACTTCCTGCAGAGTTTAGGCTGGCACTGGATCAGACACACTATAGTCTTGCACTCTCAGGGAGGTAAAGCAGGCACTGAGACCAAACATTCTGCATCCTTGGGTTTTATGGCAGTTAAGGCTGGCACCAGGACCAGACATTCTGTATCTCTGGGTTTTCGGAGAGGAAGGGCTACTACCAGAACCAAACATTCTGGATCTCTGGGTTTTCAGGGGGGTAGGGCTACTAGCAGGACCAGACATTCTGTATCCCTGGTTTCTGTGGGAGTCAGTGTTGGTACTGGGACTAGACAGTCCATATCCCCGTGTTCTCCAAGAATTAAGGCTAGCAGTGGGGCTAGACATTCTGTATCCCTGGGTTCTCAGGAAGTATGACTTGCACTGGGACAAGACATTCTGTAACCTTGGGTTCTCATGGAGTTAAGGCTGGCACCAGGAACAGACATTTTGTATCCTTGTGTTCTCAGTAAGTTAAGGCTGGCACCGGGACCAGACATTCTGTGTCCCTGAGTTCTCAGGGAGTTAAGTCTGGCACCACACAAGACATTCTGTATCTCTGGGTTCTCAGGGAGTTAAGGCTGGCACCGGGATCAGACATTTTGTATCCCTGTGTTCTCAGGGAGTTAAGGGTGGCACCAGGACAAGGCATTCTGTATCACTGGGTTTTCACGGATTTAAGGCTGGCACTGGGCCAGACAGTCTGTAGCCTTTGGTTCTCATGAAGGTAAGGCTGGCACCTGGACAAAACATTCTGTATCCCTGGGTTCTCGGGGAATTAAGGCTGGCACTGGAACCTCACATCCCTGTCCCTGGGTTCTAATGAAGTTAAGACAGACACTGGATCAGACATTCTGTACCTCTGAGTTCTAAGGGAGTTAAGACCAGTGCCAGGACAAAACATTCTGTACCCCTGAGTTCTGAAGGGTTAAGATAGGCAATAGGTCAGGCATGTTTTATCCTCCATGCATTCTCAGGGAGGTAGAGCAGGCACTGGGACCAAACTTTATGCATCCCTAGGTTCTCCAGGAGTAAAGGCTGGCAGCAGGACCAGACATGTTGTCAGGGAATTAAGGTTGGCACCTGGACTAGACATTCTGTATCCCTGGGTTCTCAGGAAGTTAAGGCTGGCACTGTGACTATACATTCTGAATCCCCAAGGTTACAAGGAGTTTAGGGTAGCACTGGAATGGACACGCTATATCCTTGCATTCTCAGGTAGGTTGAGCAGGCAGTGTGACCAAACATTCTGCATCCCTGGGTTCCCTGGAGTTAAGACTGGCATTGTGGCAAGATATTCTGTATTACTGGCTTCTGAACAAGTTATGGGTGACACTACACGAGGCATGCTATATTTTCACATTCTCAGTGCTGTAGTGTGGCACTAAGACCAAGCATTCTCTATCCCTGGGTTTTCTTGGAGTTAAGAATGGTACCAGGACCAGACATTCTGTATCTCTGGGCTTTCAGAGAGCAAAGGTTACTACCAGTACCAGACATTCTGTATCCCTGGAG
This sequence comes from Neoceratodus forsteri, assembly GCA_016271365.2. Lineage (NCBI taxonomy): Eukaryota > Metazoa > Chordata > Ceratodontiformes > Ceratodontidae > Neoceratodus > Neoceratodus forsteri. Next base: position 37,387,572 of record CM028129.1, read on the forward strand.
TTTCAGGGAGGTAGGGCTACTAGTCAGACCAGAAATTCTGTATCACTGAGTTCTCAGGGAGTTAAGCTTGGCACTGGCACCAGAGATTCTGTATCTGTGTGTCTCAGGGAGTTAAGGCTGGCACAAGGAACTTAGATTCTGTATCCCTATTTTCTCTGGGAGTTAAGATTGGTGGTGAGATCAGACATGTTGTATCCCTGGGTTCTCCGGGAGCTAAGGCTCGCACCAATAACAGACATTCTGTATCCCTCAATTCTCAGGGAGTAAGGCTGGCACTAGGAAAGGACAACGTATATCCCTGGTTTCTCATGGAGTCAAGGCTGGCACTGGGACCAGACAGTTTTTTATCCCTGTGTTCTCCAAGAGTTAAGGCTAGCAGTGGAACTAGATATTCTGTATTCCTGGATTCTCAGAGATTTAAGGCTGGCACCAGGACCAAACATTTTGTATCTCTGGTTTTTCAGGGAGCTATGGCTGGCAGTGGGACCAGACATTCTATATCCTTGGGTTCTCCAGGAGCTAAGGCTGGCACCAGTACCAGACATTCTGTATTCCTCGATTCTCAGGGAATAAGGCTGGCACTAGGAAAGGAAAACATATATCCCTGGTTTCTCATGGAGTCAAAGCTGGCACTGGGACCAGACAGTCATTATCCCTGTGTTCTCCAAGAGTTAAGGCTAATAGTTGGACTAGACATTCTATATCACTGGATTCTTCTGGAGTTATGGCTGGCACTGAGGCAAGACATTCTGTATCCCAGACTTCTTGCTGAGCTTAGGCTGGCACTGGACCAGGCACGCTATAGCTTCGCATTCTCAGGGAGTAAAGCAGGCACTGAGACCAAACATTCTGCATCCGTGGGTTTTCAGGCAGTTAAGGCTGGCACCAGGACCAGACATTCTGTACCTCTGGGATTTCAGAGAGGAAGGGCTACTACCAGGACCAAACATTCTGTATCTCTGGGTTTTCAGGGAAGTAGGGCTACTAGTAGGACCAGACATACTGCATCCCTGGTTTCTGAGGGAGTCAATGCTGGCACTGGGATCAGGCAGTCCATACGTGTAGATCAGGCTCAGTGGGGCTATTCGTCCCTGGCTCTCAGGGAGTATGGCTGGCACTGGGACAAGAGATTCTGTAACCCTGGGTTCTCATGGAGGTAAGGCTGGCAACAGGAACAGAAATTTTGTATCCCTGTGCTCTCAGGGAGTTAAGCCTGGCAGCAGGACCAGACATTCTGTATCCCTGAGTTCTCAGGGAGTTAAGGCTGGCACCAGCACAAGACATTCCGTGGGTTCTCAGGGAGTTAAGGCTGGCACCAGGACCAGGCACTCTGTATCAGAGGGTTTTCAAGGAGTTAAGGCTGGCACTGGACCAGACATTCTGTATCCCTGGGATTTAAAGGAGTTAAGGCTGGCACTGACCAGACAGTCTGTAGCCTTTGGTTCTCAAGGAGTTAAGGCTGGCAATGGGACCAGACATTCTGTATCCCCGAATTCTCAAGGAACTAAAGATGGCACTGGACCAGACAGTGTGTAGCCTTTGGTTCTCAGGGAGGTAAGGCTGACACCTGGACAAGACATTCTGTATCCCTGGGTTCTCAGGTAATTAAGGCTGGCCCTGAGACCTGTCATCCCTGTCCCTGTGTACTCAGGAAGTTAAGGCAGGCACTGGATCAGACATTTTGTACCTCTGGGTTCTGAGGGAGTTTAAGGCTGGTGCCAGGACTAAACATTCTGTACCCCTGAGTTCTCAAGGAGTTAAGGTAGGCACTAGGTCAAGCATGTTTTATCCTCCATGTATTCTCAGGGAGGTAGAGCAGGCACTGGGACCAAACATTATGCATCCCTAGGTTCTCCAGGAGTTAGGGCTGGCACCAGGACCAGAAGTGTTGTCAGCGAGTTGAGGTTGGCACCGTGACTAGACATTCTGTATCCTTGGGTTCTCAGGGAGTTAAGGCTGGCACTGTGACTAGACATTCTGAATCCCTGAGTTAACAAGTTTAGTGTAGCACTGAACCAGACACACTATATACTCTCATTCTCAGGGAGATAGAGCATGCATTGGGTCAAACATTATTCATCCTTACGTTCCCTGAAGTTAAGACTGGCCCCATGGCAGGATATTCTGTATCACTGACTTCCCAAGGAGTTAAGGGTGACACTTGACCAGACACGCTATATCCTCACATTCTCAGGGTGGTAGAATGGCACTGAGACTAAGCATTCTCTATCCCTGGGTTTTCTTATAGTTAAGAGTGGCACCAGGACCAGACATTCTGTATCTCTTGGCTTTCAGAGAGGAAAGGTTACTATCAGTACCCGACATTCTGTATCCCTGGGGTTTCAGGGAGGTAGTACTACTAGCTAGACCAGAAATTCTGCATCCCTGAGTTCTCCGGGAGTTAAGCCTGGCACTGGCACCAGAGATTCTGTATCCTTGTGTCTCAGGGAGTTAAGGCTGGCACCAGGAACTGAGATTCTGTATCCCTAGTTTCTCTGGGAGTTAAGATTAGTGGTGAGACCAGACATGCTGTATCCCTGGGTTCTCTGAGAGCTAAGGCTGGCACCAATACCAGACGTTCTGTATCCCTCAATTCTCAGGGAGTAAGGCTGGCACTAGGAAAGGACAGCATGTATCCCTGGTTTCTCATGGAGTGAAGGCTGGCACTGGGACCAGACAGTTTTTATCCCTGGGTTCTCCAAAAGTTAAGGCTGGAAGTGGAACTAGACTTATCCCTGGATTCTCAGAGATTTAAGGCTGGCATCAGGCTGGCAGTGAGCCCAGACATGCTGTATTCCTGGGTTCTCAGGGAGTTAAGGCTGGCACTGGGGAATGGACAATCTGTATCCCTTGGTTCTCAAGAGCTAAGGCTGGCATGAGGACCTGACATGGTATCCCTAGGTTCTCAGGGAATTAATTCTAATACCAGAACCAGACATTCTGTGTCAATGAGTTCTCAGGGAGTTAAGGCTGGCACCAGGACAAAGTATATTGCACCCCTGATTTCTCAGGGAATAAAGGCTGACACCAGAACCAAACATTCTGTATTCCTGGGTTGTCAGGGAGTTATGGCAGGCACTGGACCAGACATTCCATATCCCTGGGTTCTCAGGGAGTTACAGCTGGCACCAGGACCAGGCATTCTGTATCCTTGGATTCTGAGGGAGTAAGGTTGGCATTGGGACTAGACAGCCTCTATCCGTGGGTTCTCTGGGAGTTAAGAGTCACACCAGGACCAGACTCTCTGTCTCTCTGGATTCCCAGGGAGGCAGAGCTAGCACTGGGACTAGAGATTCTGTATCCCTTGGCTCTCAGGGAGGTAGGGCTTATACCAGGACCAGAAATTCTGCATGCTTGTGTTCTTCGGGAGGTAGGGAAGGCACTGGGACCAGGCACTCTTTCTCTCTGGCTTCTCTGGGAATTAGGGCTGGTGCCAGGACCAGAGCTTCTGTATCCCTGTTGTTAAGAGAGTTAAGGCTGGCATCCGGACCAGACATTCAGTATCCCTTGTTCTCAGGGAGATAGGGCTGACACCGGGACCACAGATTCTGTATCCGGGGTTCTCAGGAAGTTAAGGCTGGCATCAGGACCAGGCATTTTGTATCCCTGGATTCTCAGGGAGTTAGGACTGACACCAGGACCATAACATCTGCATCCCTGTGTTCTCAGGAAGTTAAGGCTGGCACCGGGACCAAACATTCAGTATCCCAGGTTCTCAGGGAGACAGGGCTGGCACCGGGGACCAGATCTTCTGGATTCCTGGGGTCTCATTGAGGTAGGGCAGGCACTGGGACCAGATGTGCTACATCACTGTGTTCTTAGTGAGGTAGAGGAGACTCTGGTGGCACCCACGGCAAACTTGTATATCTGCACACTGGAAACCATTATGGTCCCAGCAGATTGGAGGATACCTGATGTTATACCTCTTTATATAAGTGGTTCAGGGGTGATTTAGATAATTACAGAATCAGTAATCTGATCTCAGTTTTGTGGAAACTGCTCGGAATTACAGTGCTCCCTCACTTTACTGAACCCCTCTGCAACAAGTCCCCTCTTATAATAAACACCAGTGATTACTCACACTGTTTCCTATGTATGCCCATTAAAAATCTTGCTATAGTGTACACATTGTCTGGCTCCAGATTATGAAGTAGCAGTTTATAGACTTCTTGAAGGCAAACAGACTCCAAGACCATTGACTGCATGATTCAGCCAAGGGATTCTTCACACACTGTTTCAGGTAGTGTATTATCAAGAATGCGGAAAGGTCATATGGTCATATGATCTTTTGGACTCATTACTTTACATGTCAAACTTGGCACAATTTAAAAGCACTCTTCATGCATTACTCTCTGAACAAGCTCCTGGAACTGCTGACATTTCTGACCTGTAATTGTAGTTGTGTAACTGTCATACATGTGACTCAGTGCTGCACTCTCTGTAAATATTATGTAATGTCTTATACTGTGATCAGATACTGTACTTTATGTAATTTATCCTGACATGCAACCTGTAAAAAAGACAACTGTGCTCAAAGCTACTTCTTAAAGCGCTCCTGACACAATTGAGACAACTTTGAAAAAATGTAAAATTCAGGCATAAATGTAGCTTATATTTAATATTTTATTCTGTAAATCACACCCTTATTTCCTAATTGCTAAGGGTATTTGCATGAATAAAGTATCTCTGCCCTTTCAGCTCTCGCTGCCTGCCTGTAGGTGACATCATAATTCTATTTACGACATCAAAATATGCTGCTGTGGAGATGGTTATGATGTCATAAACAAGGGGTTGTGATTTCATGTATAGAGAAGCAGCGAGAATAGATATAGTCTAGAGGACAGAGATCTTGTTTTCACACAACTGTTTTCAGTAATAAGGAAAATAAGCAATTAATTACTGAAAAGTGAAAATATCAGAAGTAATAAAGAAAATGGGATGGAGTTGAATGTAAATCTTTCTTCTTTCAAAGTTTTCCTATGGCTGTCAAGGGCTCTTTAGCAAACAAATAATAAATAATGACCTTCAATACAGTGCTGTGTGGATGACTCATGAAGACGTCTGGAGGGAGGAAGGCTTAACAACATGGATTCAAAACTGGTTACGTGCAAGAGACCAAAAAAGCAGGGTTGAACAAAAAATATACTGGGATCAAAAGGGTGGAGAGTGAAGTTCAAGCCTGCAGTTTATTAAATTGTGAAGATATACTGTAATACAACCAACTGAGAATAAGGATATTTACAGAGTTTTCCCCAAAAAAACATCCTATTGCAATAATACCAAAGTACACAGTACGATTCAGGTAAAATATAATGTGATATTAACTATTAAAGTCAAAGGAAAAAGGCTGACATTGATGTGGAGTGCCGCAGGTGTTGGTCCTGAGTGAGGTATTCTTCAATTTGTTTATCTGGAATATTGCAGTATGGATATAGGGTAACATTTATCTCTTTATGAATGACACTAAAAAATGAAGAAGGGCAGACAGTGAGGAATGGATGAGGAAATGAAGAGGGATCGGGAGTAATTTAAAAAAGTACTCAAATACCTGGCAGCTCAGATTCAATGCCAAAATGTGCAACGTGATGCACAAGGAAAAATGGAATTTGCAAGCAGACTACTTGGGGGGATCAGGGTAGACCAGATTTCATAGGAAAGAGACTTTGGGGTTTTCATAAGTCAAGGCCACTGCCCAATCCAACAGGACATATGGGAAGGCTAACATAATGCTGGAGTGCGTTGGTAGGGCCTTTTTAAGTAGAAAAAAGGTGGTGACTTGGCAGCTCATCAATGCAGCAGAAACTCTACCACTCACAAGAACCATAAATGCGGCATTAATGCTACCAGTCGTGTGACCCATCGATGCAGCAGAAATGTTACAACTCATGTGACTCATTGATGCAACAGTAATGCTAGCAGTATCGATGCAGCAGGAATGCTAGCACTCATGTGACCCATTGGTGCAGCAGTAACACTATCACTGACGAGACCCATATATGCAGTAGTAATGTACCACTGAAATGACCCATCGATGCAGCAGGAATGCTATGTCTCACATCACCCAGCAATGCAGCAATTATGCTATCAGTCATGTGACCCATCAATGAAGCAGTAACGCTACCTGTCACATGACCCATTGATATGGCAGTAATGCTGTCACTCATGTGACCCATCAATGGAGCAGTAGCACTACTCATTGCTGTGGTAGTAATGCTACCAGTCACGTGAACCTTCGATGTAGCAGTAATGCTGCCAGTCACGTGACCCATCGATGCAGTAGTAATGCTACCACTCATGTGACCCATAGATGCAACAGCAATGCTACCATTCACGTGACCCATCGAAGTAGCAATAATGCTACCATTCACGACCCATCGATGCAGCAGTAATGCTACCACTCACATGACCCATCAATGCAGCAGTAACATTAACATTCATGTGATCCAATGATGCAGCAGTTATGCTACCACTCACGTGACCTATTGATACAGCAGGGAAGCTACAACTCGTGGAACCCATCAATGCAGCAGTACTGCTACAACTCACGTGACCCATTGATCGTACAGCAACAGTACCACTCACACAACCCATTGATGCAGCAGTGATGCTACCACCCACATGGCTATCTGCTAGACTAGCTGAGCTCTGGACATCAAAACTAAAATGTATCAAAGAAAAGGCAGCGCTAAAGATAACATATGGTAAAAAAGCACAGTCTTGGTTGTCTGATTGAAAGAAAACATTTATTATTATGGAAAAAGAGCATGACTCCCAAAAGACATTACGTGTGGTTGGGAGAGTGTTTCTCCCACCTTTTTTTAAAATAAATCTTTTTTCAGAATCAGATAACCAAAATTGTGTTTTTCTACCATGCATTAGCCTTAGCACTGTCTTTAGTTTGATACACTTACACAACTCATCAATGCAGCAGTAATGCTACCATTCATGCAATGCATCGATAAAGCAGTAATGCTACCAGTCACGTAACCCATTGATGCAGCAGCATGCTACCAGTGATGTGATCCACTGATGCAGCATAAATGCTACCAGTCATGCCACCCAACGATGCAGCAGTAACACTACCCATCACACGACCATTCAATATGGCTGTTACGCTAGCACTCATGTGACCCATCGATCCAGCAGTAGCACTATTCATCGATGCAGCAGTAATGCTACCAGTCAAATGATCCATTGGTGCAGCAGTAATGCTAACAGTCATGTGACCCATCAGTGCATTGGTAATGCTACCAGTCACGTGACCCATCAATGCAGAAGTAATGCTACCAGTCATGCGACCATCGATGCAGAAGTAACATTACCACTCATGTAACCCATCGATGCAGTAGTAATGCTACCATTAATGTGACCCATCATGTTGCAGTAAGGCTACCATTCACACGATCCATTGATGCAGCAGTAATATTATCACTCATGTGACCCATTGATGCAGCAGTATTGCTACCAGTCACATGACCCATTGATGTAGCAGTAACACTACCAGTCAAATGACCCATTGATGCAGCAGTAATGCTACCAGTCATGTGACCCATCATGTAGCAGAAAGGCTACCAGTCACATGACCCATCAATGCAGCAATAACATTACCGTTCATGTGACCCATCAATGCAGCAGTGATGCTACCATTCATGTGACCTATCATGTAGCAGTAAGGCTACCACTCATGCAACCCATTGATGCAGCAGTAATACTACCAGTCACATGACCCATTGATGTAGCAGTAACACTATTAGTCACACGACCCATTGATGCAGCAGTAATACAACTGCTCACTCTGGCCTATTGATGCAACATAATGCTACCACTCACATGGCCCTTTGATGCAGCAGTAATGCTACCACTCATGCAAGCCATCAGTGCAGCAGTAAGCTACCACTCATGTGACCCAACAGTGCAGCAGTAAGCTTCCACTCACGTGACCCATAAATGCAGCAGTAACACTACTGCTCATGCGATCTAATGCAGCAGTAACACTACCAGTCATGTGACCCATTGATGTAGCAGTAACACTACCAGTCATGTGACCCATCGATGTAGCAGTAGTGCTACCCATCATGCACAGCAATAACACTACCACTCACGCAACTCGTCAATGCAGCAGTTAAGCTACCATTCATGCAACCTATTAACACAGCAATAATACTACTCTCTCATGGCCCATTGATGCCGCATTAATGCTACCACTCATGCAACCTATCAATGCAGCAGTAAGCTACCACTCGCGTGACCCATCAATGCAGCAGTAACACTACTGTTCATGTGACCCATAGATGCAGCAGTAATGTTACCAGTCATAAGACCCATTGATACAGCAGTAATTATACCAGTCACATGACCCATCGATGCAGCAGTAACATTACCATTCACAAAATCCATTGGTGCAGCAGTAATACTACCACTCATGTGACACATCAATGCAGCAGTAAAACTGCCTCTCATGCAACCCATCAATGCAGCAGTTATGCTACCGTTCACATGACCTGTTGATGCAGCAGTAATGCAACCAGTTACTCCAACCCATTGACGCAGCAGTAATCCTACCACTCATGCGACCATTGATGCAGCAATATTGCTACCGCTCACACAATCCATCAGTGTGGCATTAATGCTACCACTCACACAACCCACTGATGCAGCACTAAGACTGACATTTAGGTGGCTACCATGAAGGACTAGCCATGATTCATATATCAAAATTAAACTGTATCAAAGAAAAAACATGCTAACACTAGCGCATGGTAACAAACCACAATCTTGTTCACCTAATTCTGAAAAAAAGATTTATTTTTATTGAGAAAGAGCATGAGACACTCAAAAATGTTTGGCATGGTTGGGTAAGTGCTGCTCCCAGCATTTTTTAATAACAAATCTTTGCTCAGAATCAGATAACCATGACTGTGTTTTTTTTTACCATGCATTAGCCTTAGCATAGGCTTTTCTTAGACACACTCACATGATCTGTCAATGTAGCAGTATTGCTTCTACTGTAAAAGACCCATCGATGTTCCTGTCAGTGAAGCAGTAATGCTACCACTCATGCGACCCATCAATGTGGTAGTAGCACTACCACTCAAAATGCAGATGAACCAAGTTTTTTTTACTTAGTAATTCTCCTCCGTGGTACTGACCATCTCTCTCCTTTCTTCTGTCTCCCCAGTACCATTTCCCAAGGACCAGACCCCCTCCCTTCATGCCCCCATGACTTACCCTTCATGGCAGGGTGGTGGAGAGCGACTCAACCCACTGGATATTGATCCAGCACCAGGAAGGTGCCATCTTGGGGGTGGCGCCTGAGAGGGATGGATTCATGCCACTCAGTTGGGACCCTTTTCCATTTTTCCTGGAGTGGGAGCATGCAATGCTGAGAGTGGCACATGGTGTATGCATCCACATGCTGCACACCTCCAGCTGCTCCTCCTCCACACCTCAATGTATGGGATATTGCATGCCACCACCCAGCCTCTTCTAGGTTTCAGGCATGTGCCTGTCCATGTTCCCCACCATCCCTAGGAGAGGAGAGCTGTCCTCTGGATGCTTGATCCTCTCCCTCCCCACTGATCCCGGCAACCTGCTCACACCACGAACATAGGTCACCGGCATTGCAGGAGGTAAGGCATGATGCCTTAGCTGTCCATGCCACTGGGCTGGCTCATATGGGCCAAGTTTGGCAATGAGCTTAGGCCATCGAGGACCAACTGGGGGAGGAAGATAATCCATAGGAAATGACAAGTAAGCTGTAGGCAGAGTAAGGGCCACAGAGCTGGAAAGGACCAGCGAGTGCATATTTTATTTTGAAAAGTTTCACCAGGAAAGGAATACTGAGCTACAATAGTTCATTTCAAGCTGTGTCCTGGGGGGAAGGGAGGAGGGGGGTACAATATTAAATATGATATCATATATAATAATAGTATATCATAATAACATATAATAAGTGCATATCATAAGAGCATATATAATAGCATATATAATAATAGCATATCAATGTGTCCTCCAGAAGTGGTCAGTATCTTCAATGACCATGAAAATTTGACTAGTATTTTGTGATATGTCAGTTGCTGGTGGTGTGATTTCTATGCAATAAAAGAACTCAAAAGATATACCAGTGAGAGGGCAGTTTTCTCCACTGTGTTTGAGGGAGATCAGGTTTCCCAGAGAATGCTTTCTTCCTTCATGAATGGAGCATAGCTGCTGCCACTACAACACCACCCCCTGGGATACCACAGGTGGCAGTGCAGCAGCAGTACAGCAGGGAGGGGGATGTTTGCCAGGTTCCTGTCAGACATGCACAAACATGGAGACCCTATACTGCCAGTATATCAGGGAGGGGGGAATTTGCCAGGCTCCTGTCAGGCATGCACAAACATGGAGCCCCTATACTGCCAGCATATCAGGGAAGGGGGAATTTGCCAGGCTCCTGTCAGGCATGCACATTCATGGAGCCCCTATACTGCCAGCATATCAGGGAAGGGGGAATTTGCCAGGCTCCTGTCAGACATGCACAAACATGGAGCCCCTATACTGCCAGCATATCAGGGAGGAGGAGGAACCTATGACATGAGGAAAATGATTGACTCATGAGTGATGACTCTGAATGTGCTCAGGGCCTGGCCACTGGCCACTCATTTTATACCCCAGGAAATCCAGCCTCAGTTTGTAGGAGGAGGCAGGATGTTGGATCTAGCAAGTTCAATACCACCCCCAGAAGCAAGCCATTGAGGTAGAAAGCAACAAAGGTAAGTGGCAAGGATGCCAGGGGGTGAGGCTGATTCTGTCCTTGAGTAAGGGGGATGAGTCATGGGGGGAACATAACCTATGGATTTTAAGAAGAGGAAGTGATCTTGTCCCACTGCAGATCATTGGGGAGGCCACATCTGGAGTAGTGCATGCAGTTCTGGAGCCCTTACCTAAAAAAAAGGTAACAATTTCTTAGAGCTGACCCAGAGAAACATAACCAATATGATGCCAGGACAAAATGGGAAACCAATGAGAAATGAGAAATGACAAACTAGTACAGTGTGCACAGCTTTCTAATTTTGCTTCATTCTTGAGAATTTTTCAAAGCAAAATTCTGAAAAGTGGTGTTTAAACTGTGTAGTATTGATTAGTGGTTTACATGGGCTGCGTATAAGTGTTCCACAATTTATGTAAACTATTACTGTGGAAAACTAATCAATGGTTAATGTAAACTGTGGAACACTATACCATGGTTTACATTAAAAGGCTTTCAGAATTCTGCAGAACTTAGTGAACAATTTAAAAACATTCTTCAGAAGCAGGAGTACCATTCCACATACATTTAAGCTGTGGAAATCTGCATTCCATGTAGTGCTCTGTCTAGACACAACTTGTACACCACAAAGGTCAAACAGAAGAGGAGGGATATGAGAGAGACATTCATTACCAGAAGGGTACAAATTGGGGATATGTGATGGGCATCCATGAGATATGGTATTTACCTTCATGAATGGCCAGTGACCTCTTGACCTTCATGAGTGGCAAAGCCACATGTGAGGTCAGAAGAGGTCACTGACAATGAATGAAGATAAATACCATATCTCACAAACACACATCACATTTGCAGTTTAAACAACATACAATATTGTTTTTCCCAGTGCCTTTTAATTTATTTTTAGAACTTTGAGTGAAGCAATGATTGACATGTTCCCAAGATACAGTGATGCACTGCCTGCAAAACGTAACTCATGCTGGTAGGAGTGCGTGACTGTATACACCATGGGGCACAGGTGTCAGAATGAAATACCTTTTGTGACATTCCCAACTAACCAGATACATTTTGTGATCTATGACGCTGTGGAGATAAAACATTTATCTTGCTAGTTGGTGCCCTCTGTTACAGATAGCATTTTTATTTAGCATAGAAACTGCTAATCTATATTGTATAAACAGAATAGTTTGCCAGTGACTGTTGAGGTAATGCGAGAGGACAGCGAGAAACAGGTAAAGCTATAAGCATGGGAGGGGGAGTTCAGATGAGATGTAAGGAAGTAGTTCTTCAAAGAGAAGGCAGTTGTGGAATTGTTCACTTACAAAAGTGGTTAGTGCAGAGATGTTTACAGATTTCCAGAGAAGGTGGGATAGACATAAAGGTTTTGTGAAAATGTCTGTAAAACTGAGGGAGGGGTTTCAGTCAGAGAACTAGGTTGAGCTGTCAATAGGAAGCTCTGCCTAGACCTGGCTCGTAGTGCTGTGCAGAATGTTCCAATTCTGGTGTAATGACATTTCACAGAATGTTTGAAATTCTGCCAAAAGTCCACCAAATTATGCCAGAAATGGAATGGCTGAATTATGTGGGAGAAAAATGAGGACTGAGTTGTTCTGCAACATTTCCATGGAATTTTATTACATGGATCTCAATATTTTCCACAGAACTGGTTGCAGAATTATTTCTCATTGAAAAACTGCTATTCTGAAGAATATTATTCTGTGGATTGCAGAAGGCTGAATTCTACAGAAGAGCCAGTGAAATTCCAACAGAAATTCTGCCAGCAAAATGGTCATTCTGTATTAATTTTGCCAGCAGAGTTCTATATTCCACATTTCACTACTGGCCAGTGTTAGACTAATAAGGTTATAATAGGGATGGGGAACACTTAATGGACCACAGGGGTCAGATATTCAAAGGTTGATGCAGGGTCTGCATCAAACCCTGCTCCAGACCCCTGAGCCACCATAGCTGCACATTGCCAACTGTAACAACTGCATTAGATTTTATAATGCCGGGCACAGTTGCCACAATTGACACAATTTATGACAGCTTGCGGTGAACTTTGATCACAAGCTGCATGGCAGGAGTCCCCAAGAATGGCACAAGCTAGACCATGTAAAGTTGCTCTTGCATGCTTCAGTTTGATGCAATGGATGGAAAATCGTACTAGATCACCGCAAGCCTGGTGCACTATATGTTAGATGCAGCCAGGGCTTGTAGCAATTCTAAATGTTAGAAAATCCAGTCCCAGGTCTCTTATTTGCCAGTAAAATTCTATTACTTTGATTCTGCACAAAACCATAAACTATCTGAAAAACTATATTCACATTTGAGATGTATTGGCTGTTAAGACTAGCATTTGAATTCACTTAAACATTTCTGTTTCTAAGATTCAAATCAGCAGGGTCACTGGAAAACTGTGAAACATTTGACCCCCAAATGTGGAGACCTTTGGCAGAAATTGTGGGAAAATTGCAGGGGTTGACTATACAGCCTCAGTGCTTCCCTAATAAATAATTTAGTCTTTGCTGCAGCATGTATTGATCACATAAATTGTTAGATAAATGTACTGCCATGTATAGATCTTTTCAATATGAATAAAGGTGTGTGCATTGCAAATTAATCATTATGTAGCCTATCTTATAAACTCTACCGACATCTAACTCATGCAGTGCTAACTAGATTGGTAAGCAAGAAGGCATAAAGGGGTGTGTGTAAAACATATTTTACAGCATGGCCAGGGGCATAGTAAGACACAAGGCTGAAGGCCAATTGGCTTCAGCCACTGGACATGCTGTAAAATATGTTTTACACACATCCTTGAGTGCCTTGTTGCACTTATAGCATTGGCTCCTTTTTGTTTACTTTTTGACTGTTGGGAAAAGCATGTTTACATGTAGAAACAACAGATTTACTTGTGCACATCTCTGCTAGAATAGTCTTTCTGCAAGTGATTTCACAACACAGACAACAAAGGCCTTTGTTACAGCCAGAGACTCAATTATCTCACTGTCAGGGCAAGAAGAAGAGAGGTCCCTGATGAGCAAGTAAAGACAGAAGGGTTTTTTTCACTGTCAGCAAATAAACAGTTGTAGTGAAAACTATAAACAATACGTTTTGTTTCTAATTTGTTTATGTACGTAAGGAGAGTATGGTAATCAGGGAAACAACATGTAGCAAATTTGTTTTATTTTTTACTTAAGGTAGTTTTATTTTTAGAGCCCAGCTGAAGTTTTTTTACGGTGTAAAAGTAGCAGCCATGTTTGTGGTGGAAGATCAGTTCTAGCTGTAGGGGGCTAGTAGTAGTAGTAAAATATTTATTGATCGACAGTTTATGTCATTACAATTTAGCATTAACACCATTCTATTGTTAACAGTCATTACCTTAGACAAAACTTCTATTTGCCCTAATGTGCATATATATCACTAAAATACCCTTACTTATCTTCAATCTATGTTCCATTAATATGGAACTTTTTTTGTTCAATAAATTTAAAAAATGTAATATTTTTTTCCAGTATCTGTAATGTACCTGCTCTCAGGAGCATTATAGCCACTTCATTTGGTTCCATATCATATGCAGCTAATCTGTGTCACAGGACCTTACTCTGGATATTATTACATAGTGGGCAAAGTATCAGTAAATGTGTTACATCATCTTCCCACATTTGGCAACCGCAGGTACTCCCACAGCCTGTCCAAAAAATGCCCTTAATCTCTGGCTTTTGTAATATTCAAATGGAATTTTGTAAATATTTTTCTTCTTTCTGGATCCTTTATGAAGTTTAAAATTTTCTCCAGGCCGAAAATTTATGTTATTCTTTGATAACCATTTGCTTATCTTATATTACTTACTTATCTCAATATTTCTCTGTATGTAAAAATTACTTATCCTTTCTTTCATCTGAATGCTTATTTCAATAAGTGGGCATGTGTGGCTTTCTACAATACAGTTCAGTAGACCATGTGGTTTTAACATTTTTCAACTGTTTTGTGTGCTTGGGAATGTCTCCCCTATCCCCGTATACCATATTGCTTCCTCAGTGCATTTTCTTGAAAGTCTAGTCTCCTCCATCCATTATGCCTCAATCCAATATTTTACCGTGCTTTGTTCTATGTTACACTGTATTGACAGCTGTCCAGTTTCTATCCTGATAAGTGATGTAGGGGCATGTCTTTACAGCCCCTGAATGTGTTTGTAGTATCTATTTATTATTGGTTACAGGCATTCTCTCAAATCCCAGCCCCATATCTCCACTCTGTATAACATTTGAGTTCTGATTTTTGTGTTTATTAATTTTAGGCAACCCTTTACTGATCTCTATAGGGGGCTAACTGAAATGCTGGTGTTCCAAATGCCCATCGATCTAGGCTCCACACAGTTTACTGCTGAGCAGTTCTTTTTTTAACTATGTGTAAACCATATTTTACACATAAATATGAAAGCCAATCAGATTACTGAAGTTCACCCTGCCATTTTATAATATTTAATAATTCACAGTCAGTCTGTATTGAATAAATCCCGAAACAGTGTATTTTGCCAGTTTCTAGATGTTTAATAATGGAGCCTGTTTAACTACTTGCTTTGGTGCAAGAAAAATAAACAGATAACCAAGGTGCCTAATAAAGTGCTAGTAAAAAAAGTGTATGTTGCTTAAATAATTACTTTTCTTAATTAGCACTGTAATTACATTTTAAAATCACATGATAAAAGTATAAAATCATACCAATACCATAAGTTATACAAGGAGAGACTAAAGGAGCTTACTGTGTATACCCTTGAGGAAAGGAGGGAGAGGAGGGACATGAGGGGGGACATGATAGAAACTTTTAAATACCTCAGTGGAATCAACAAAGTGCAAGAGGGTAGAATCTTTCAGAAAAAGAGATGTGCAAGAACAAGGGGACACAATTTGAAGATAGAGGGGGGATGGCTCAGGGGCAATGTGAGAAAGTATTTTTTCACAGAGAGGGTGGTGGACACATGGAACCACCTTACTGAGGAGGTTGTGGGGTCTAAAACTGTGGGAGAATTCAAGAATGCATGGGACAGACATAAGGCAATTCTAGTGAGGGGTAGAAAGAAGTAGGCGGTTGGTTCATTAGGATCTGCAGCTTATCCAGTAGGTAGGGAAATGGGCAGACTAGGTAGACCAAGTGGTCCTTATTTGCCATCAAAGTCTATGTTTCTATGTTTCAATAGATTTTCATTACATTATACAATCATTTTTAATACATGGCACTTTCGTTCTACTCAGTTTGCAATGATTTTACTCGGGATGCTATGATTTTGTCTATGTGAAGGTAACTGTTTACATATACTTAACCTCAGCGTGTTTTCAGAAAGGTTTGTTTCTTTTTGTAGGCTTTGTATGTGAGTATGCAGTTGTGGCAAATTGACATGTAAGGAATCACTGTTACTAACCCCCACAGAAGCACATTCAAGTTTATAATCAGCAGGGCCATCCAAATTCCTCAAACATTTTAATCAAAATCCTTTCAGAATGAAAGTATGTATACAAGGAAAACATACATACTGTACCATTCAAAAGCAAACATTGTGGTCAATGTTCATTTTAGGTAAATGGGGCAATTTGCACCTCCTCTCACACCCACTGTTTCAGTTTCTGTGTCAGTAAAAAGTTCTCAGATAGTCTACTTTTAACACAGATTTTAAGCGGTCAGGTATATCTATGAATGGCAAGAGGATTTTGAAACCAAAGCAGGGAAGTGAATCATATGAAAGCAGAGTCACATTTGACCCTTCCTTACCTCACACTGTATTGTTTTGGTCAAGTCCAAGTCTGTGTGCCACATTATTAGCATATTTGAGTAGATTTCCTTGAGAATTTAAATATTTTTATACAATTTTATTCAAAAATTCAATAAATGTTCAAAATTGCAAGACATTATGGATTTTGGGTGGAGAGAGGAAAATTGCAGAAAAATTGTGGGTGCAATTTTCCAGTGCCCCAGCAAATTAGACCTCCCCCTTAAAAATTGTCTGGTTTGGTATGCAAATGATACAATTAGCATCCATTTCCATACCAATCATGAACACATTATATGCTGAATTTCTGTTTGAAAGGTGTTTGAGAAATAGTACCTTTTCAAAACTTCTGCAGTTTGGAATTAGATTTGATCTTCTGAATCAAAACAGGAAAGGGTTTGCTAATTCATAATTTGCAGATAAAGAAGGAAAAGCAATTATGCAAATTGTGTATCTATAGTAGGCAAATGGAAGAGACAGTGAATACATTTTCAGAGTTGGAAATGTTTGGAATTGAAAAAAAAAATCTTTCCAATTCTAATTCTGTACCCTGTGATGGTTGTGAAAAATGTCAGGTATACAGCTATTCACAAACTTCTAAACAAAAAGTATCAGAAGTTGGTGGGCATGTTCACTTCTATACAGAGAGTAACAGAAGGAAGTGGATGTGTCCTCATCCACACAGAGCATGCAGGGGTGTCACATCTATACATACAGTAACAGATGTAGGTAGGGCAGTTCACATCCATACACAGAGCAACAGAAATGTATGGGGGTGCTTACTTCTATATAGAGGGTAACAGAATCAGGAAGGGGTGCTGACATATATACAGAGAGTAACAGAATCAGGAGTGAGTGTTCACATCTATACATGAGAGTAACAGAAGCACGAGGGGGTGTTCACATCTGTATAGAGTAACAGAAGCAGGAGGTGAGTGTTCACCTCTTTACAAAGAGTAACAGAAGCAAGAAGGGGTATTCACAACTGTACAGAGAGAAACAGAAGCAGTAGGGGAGTGTTCACATCTATACAGAGTAAGAAAAGCAAGCAATGGTGTCCACATCTGTAGAGAGAAAAAATGAAGCAGAGTAACAGAAGCAGGCTGAGTGTTCACATCTATATAGAAAGTAGCAGACAGTGGGGTGTTCACATCTATACAGAGAGTAAAAGAAGTACATGGGTGGGGTGTTCACATCAATACTGGCTAAATGAAGCAGGTGTGGGTGTTAACATCCATACACACAGTCTCAGCATTGTGTGGGGGTAATCGCAACTGCACAGAGGGAAACAGTAGCAGGTTGATTGTTCACATCTGTACTAAAAGTAACAAAAGAAGGTGAGGGTGTACACATTTACAGAGAGTAATGGAATTTGTATTTACATTGATACAGATAACAAAAAATAGTGTGGCTGTTTACATCTACAGTATAAAGAGAGTACCAGAAACAGGTGAGGGTGCCCACATCAATACAGTAAGTAACATAAGTGGGTGAGGTAGCTTACATCTACACAGAGAGTAACAGAAATTGGTAGAGTGTTCACACCTATACAGACAGGTAATAAAGTTGGTGCAGTGGCGGAGCCAGGTTTGGGAGTGTTTGGGAGCCGGGGGGGGGGCCATTCAGTCAATCATGGGCTTCACAATGGGCACTAAACAGTGAATAAAGATGGTGGTGGGGCACCACTACTCACACTGAGGTACCCGGAGGGGTGACTGCCCCACAGCCCCCCCTCTAGCTCTGCCACTGAGTTGATGGAGGTGTTCTCATCTATCCAGAAAGTAACAGAAATTGGTAGTGTTCACATCTAAACAGAGAGTAATTGAAGCATGTGAGTGTGTTCACATCTATAGAAAGAGTAAGAGAAGCAAGTGGGCTGCTCTCATTTACACACAGAGTAATGGATGTAGGTGGGAGTTTTCACATCTATATAGAGAGTAACAGATGTTGTAAGGGGTGGTGTTACATCTATACAGAGAGTAAGAGAAGTTGTTAATGGTGTTCATACAGTATCTAAAGACAGAGTAACAGACGTTTATGGGAGTATACGAATATGTACAGACAGTAGCACACATTAAATGCAGTCATATAGTATGTATAGACAAAGTAAAAGAGGTTTGTGGTAGTATTCACATCTATACAGAGAGTATCAGAAATTGTTAAAGGCATACTACTGGGTGAGGTGAAACTACGACCACTGCACAGATCGGGGCTTCACCTCAAAGATCCACCTATATGCGCCTTAGTAAACAAAGAATTTTTTTACCACATCGCTTGTAAAAAAGACCCAGTCCTCCAGTGCAGCTGGTATGATTAAATATGGTGCTCCTCACCCCCAGGATCACACTGGAAAGACTGCAATATTGTGATGTGGCTTTGCCCCTTCTTGTTGTTTGCCCATATGTATGGAACTTTTAAAATACTGGCATTTCTCATGCCCAGTGCTCTTTTAACAGAATATGCCTAAATGCCATGTATGTGCCAGACATACACATGGCATATCAGCAAATTCTGTCAAAACAGTGCTGTGCATGGGAAATACCAGTATTTTAAAACTTCTGTACATATGGGAAAACAACAGGAAGGGGCAAAAGCCACGTCACAATATTGCAGTCTTTCCGACGAAATCCCTGGGGCAAGGAGCGCAATATATAATCATGTCAGCTGCACTGGAAGATCGGATCCTTTTTACAAGTGATGTGGTAAAAAAATACTTTATTTACTAAGGTGCATACAGGGGGATCTTTGTGGAGAAGCCCTGATCTGTGCAGCAGTTGGGGCTTCACCTCACCCAATAGTACTCATTTAAGGATGTTTATGCAGTACGGCAGTTACCCACAGAGTTGTAGAAATTTGTGGGATTATTCACATCTATACAGAGAGAAGCAGAAGTTATTAAGGGTATTCAAACAGTATTTACACACAGAGTAATAGAAGTTTGTGGGAACTTTAGCTAGCAGTGTCTGGTGAGGACTGCCTACATAGCATCACGTGGCCGACATTGGCCCAATGCTATATAGTGGTCGGTCCCATGCCCACCCTGCAGTTCTTTTCTGCCATCAACCTGTGCACATCGTACCTTGCTGAATGCTGCTACGGTCAACCATTATTTTTGATAAATATATTGTTCCTTTTCTCAGCATTTTCTTTCAATTCTTGTGAGAATTCATTATCGGATTGCATGTCTTCTCCAACTTCTTCCAAAGCTCATCACAACAGGTGCTCCTGCGGCAAGCAGATCCCTGAGAAAAACGGCCATTCCCAGTGTCTCCTGTACTCAGGGCCTGATCATGACACCGAGGGCCGTGAGGCCTGCCAAAGGTTCAACCAGGCCACACGTAAATGCCATCAGCAAGTTTTAGAAGCTCAGTTTTTAAAATCCCAACTGGCTTCCCTGGAAAAGGAACTGCGGCAGATGCAGAGTACTTAATCTTCCCCAAGGGGTTCTTTGGACTCCCTCAAGCACAAGAAGAAGAAGGATAGAGAAGCACCAGGACTGGGATCTGTCCCTTTCCAGGCCACAGCTATCCTCGGTGACCGAGGCCAAGGATGTGGCCTTCCTCTCGGGGAAGTGTCCCTCCATCCAAGCCTGCCACTGCTACTTTGGAGCAAACTCTGGCCCCACCTGCCTAAGCTGGTAATGTTTCAGGCAGGGGCCTCCAGGGATTCATAGGAAATTCCCACTGTTAGGGCCTTGAAAACCTCAGGGTCCAAGCTGAGTGGGTCAGCCGGTAAGTCAATCATCAGTTTTACCAGCGAACTTAAGGCCCTGGCACTGATGCCGGACCCTTATTCAAGGTCTGACGTTGGTCTACCCAATATGCACCAGCTGCTGCAGACACCACAGCTGCCCTGGGAGGAATCCTCCGGGGGGCCCTACTCTGCCACTTATGTTGGAGCCTCTGGACTCTCTTCCTGAACCAAAGGAGTCTCCTGCCAGCCCTTATGATAGGCCAGTGCCAAAATATCCAACACTGGCCATCCCCACACCTAACCTTCCCAGGCATCCTCTGGACCTTACTCTTCAGGTCCCTTCATCTGGGCCCTCTGCACATCCCTAGACTCCAGAGGGGCCTGCCACCCCATCTGGACTGATGCTGAGCCTTCCCCTAGTAGGTCCGTCATCAGACCCTTTCTTACCCGTCCTTCAGGCAGCCCTTCAGGGCCTCAGTCAGGCCCTTCTGCTTTGCCATCAAGCCCTTCAGTGCAACCATTGGGCCGTGTACTGGGTTACCTGACACTGGGCTATCCTGCACTGCACCACACCATGCTGGGGTATCCAGCGCCCGGGTACTCAACACCAGGTTACCACACACTGGAGCACCCAATGCCAAGGTATTCTATGCCTAGCTATGCTTCTCCTATGTTCCCTCCTCCTGTGTACCTGACACCAGGTTATTGACAGATTTATCAGCTTCCCCTAATGGTTAATCCACAGCCATAGGTGGATTACTAGGCTCTATTCTAGTCATGGTGGAGTAAAACCAAGACTTAGTTGATCTCAGAGCTGGACTACTGTCAGCCGATTGCAGCCTCCTTGTGGCCTGGCTCATGCCTACTCCCCGGTCTCGATCCCCTTTAGAGTCCAGACCCTCCAACTCAAGTCACACAGCAGGTACCTCCAATGTGACAGGGCATGACAGTGGGCAGATGGAGCCTTGGAAGGAGGTTACCCATCGATGTGCTCAGTCCCAGATGCCAGCCCATCATCAGACTCTGACTCTGGCTCCTCATCATCAGGCTCAGGCTATAAAACCCCTCTCCAGATGAACCTGCACCCAAGGAGACTCTTAAGTCTGCCTCTAAGGATCGTTCATTTATGGAGATCTTCAAGAAAATTCAGAAGGCCAGTGGATGGAAAACTGAGGAGCAGAACCCTTAGCATAGGAGGCTGCCAGAGCACTTAGACCTCTCGGAGCTGGCCCACCTCATAATCCACCCATGGATCACACCCCATGAGGATTTGGCCTCCACAATCTGGCAACAGCTGTTATCTGTGACCTCCGTTTCAAAAAAGGCAGACAGACTTTTCCATATCTCAGAGGGAAAGGACCATCTCAGTGCCCAACCTAAGGCCAATTTGTTGGTCATAAATGCTGTCCATGATATGTCTTCCAAGCCCAAACATATGAGCACCTCCTTTCCAGAAAAGGAGTCAAGGCAATTGGACCAATTTGGGAGCAAAGTTTATTCCTTCTCTACGTTGGCACTTAGGGCCCTAAATTATGTTGCCCATATGGTCTGTTACCAAAAGGCCATCTTGGACCAATTCAAGTCAGAATTTGAGGCCTTTCCTG
This sequence comes from Neoceratodus forsteri, assembly GCA_016271365.2. Taxonomy (NCBI): domain Eukaryota; kingdom Metazoa; phylum Chordata; order Ceratodontiformes; family Ceratodontidae; genus Neoceratodus; species Neoceratodus forsteri. The sequence goes on from CM028129.1 coordinate 37,409,386, forward strand.
ATTCACTAGCCAAGGCTAGGATTGAACAGATGGTCAAGATGGCAGAGGTCACATGTTGTCATACTCTCCATGCAACATACAATGCAGTTGACACCTCTGCTTGTAGTATGACTTCAACAGTTTGCCTGCATAGACACGCTTGGCTGTGGGTTTCAGGGTTCACTCAGGATGTGCAATCCTCAACCATGGTTGCCCCCTTTTGTGGCTTGGTTCTCCTTGGGGGTGATGTCAAAGACCTCTTGACCAAGCTGCAGGAGAGTAATAAGGTACTGCACTCAGTCCAATCTATGTATTGGGCTAATACCAAGCCAAGATAACCTTTTCTCCACCAGTAGCAACGGTGTCAGTATAAGCCACAACCAGCAAACCATCTTGGCAAATGTGGGCATCCCCTGCCTCTGCTACCCCCCCTGCCAAGACTCACAGAGCTGCGGGGTGGGTCTCCCCAACACTCTCTCTGCCTCTTGACTTGTGGCTCACTCCACCTCTTCAACCTCAAGTTCCGGAGTGTCCGGTAAGGGGCAGATTCACCAGTCACCTTCCCAGGTGGGAGGCGATCATGGCAGAGTCATGGGTCCTTCAGTTGATTGCTCAAGGTCACACCTTAGAGTTCATAGAGTGACCTCCAGAAAACCCCCCAGGTCACTCTCACTAGCGAAAAGGTCACATCCCTCTCATCAGACAGGAAATTGAAACTCTACTAAGGAAGTCTTAAATAGAGCCCGTTCCTTAGGGCCAAATAGTAAGAGGGTACTACTCCCACTTTTTCCTGGTGCCCAAAAAGGCAGGTGACCTTCAGCCAATACTGGACCGTAGCACTCTCAATCCATACATAGTGTACAAAATAGTCTGCATGCTGACCCTCCTAGGCCTGCTGCCCCTCCTACAGAAGGGACATCGGCTCTGTGCCCTGGATATGCGGGATGCGTACCTGCACATTCCAGTCTTTCTAGCCAACCGCCGCTTCCTTAGGTTTGCATTCCAAAGGGAGCACTACCAGTTCAAGGCCCTCACTTTGGCCTTTCTTGTGCACCCAGGGCATTTACTAAATGCCTAGCGGTGGTGGTGGTGGCTTTACGGCACCAGGGCTGCCTTGTGTTCCTGGACCTGGGATGACTGACTCCTGATGGCTCCCACAAGGGACAGTCTGGGGGCATCTCTGTCCACTACCCTGGGTCTCTTTCATCAGGTAGGAGTCACAGTGAACTATTCCAAGTCTCACCTTACATCTTCCCAGCACCTCCAATTTATTGGGGCAGTGCTGGATACGGCCCATGGTCAAGCCTTCCTTCCCTTGGAGATGGCGGAAGCCTTACAGCAGCAGGCCAGGTTTGTGGCCTCCTGCCATTGGTCTACTGCCAGATTGGTTCTGTGCCTCCTAGGCCTCATGGCAGCAACCATTTCTACTGTCCTGCTGGCCAGACTCCACATGCGGATTATGCAGTGGATGCTCAGGATTCAGTGGGATCAGAGGTTTGATGACCTGTACTACAGGGTTCTAATACCTGCCCCTTTTGCAGCAAGATCTCCTTTGGTGGCAGGATTTAAACAACCTTTGCAGAGGGGTGCCTTTTCAGCCTCCCCCTCCTACCCAAACCCCGACTGCAGATTTTTCTGGTCAGGGCTGGGGTGCCCACTTGGAGGATCACAGAACCCAGTGATCCTGGTCGCAGTGGGAGCTCTTCTTGCACATAAATGAGCTGGAGATGCGTGTGGTGCTATATGCTCTTCAGGCCTTTCAGCCTCTCCTCCTTTCAGGTCCACTCCTGGTCCAGTCGGATAACATGTGTGTGGTCCGGTATCCCAACAAGCAGGGGGGCACATGGTCATATCCCCTGTGCAGGAAGGTGATGCGTGTGTGGAATTGTGTGATCCAGCACCAGCTTCAGCTCACAGCAGAACACGTCTCAGGCATCCACAATGTCCTAGCAGACAGTCTTAGCCACATGCAGGCAAGGGCTCATGAGTGGGAAATGGAACAGACAGTAGTCGAAAACATCTTTGACCTCTAGGGTCACCCAGATCTTGATCTGTTCACCTCCCCATACAATGCAAAACTAAACAGTTTTTGTTCAATTGTTCCTGGGCCTGGTGTATTCTGGTGAGACACGCCATTTCTTTGCTGGACAGGTAGGTTTTTCATATGCCTTCCCTCCCTTCCTGCTGATACAGAGGGTTCTTGTAAGGGCACTGTGTTCACTGCGGCAAGCTGGACATGCATTCTGTGACAGGACCTCATCCTTGCTGCGGTCAGGCTATGAGCATATCTGTGTTGATTCAGCGGTAATTTTGTGATGGACTTTACATTCACTGGCAACTCAAATAAGTCCCAAAATAAAATATAGTTACCCAGAGAGAATGCTCAGGAAAAGACAACCTGGTGCAGTTTTGCAGATGCACTGGCAAGGCAATGCAAAACAATTCTGGCATCATGGTTTTGATTGGATGTAGGGCTTGGGAAATTGAAGGGTTATTTATTTAATTTTACTGCAGTCTGTTTTATTGTCCCATGGCTCCCTCTCACCTACTCAGTGCTGGTTTACCACAGTGATGCTCCTGAGAATTTATCCACCTTCCTGCCCAGTTGCTTGAAGACCAGTATTGCTCGGTTGCAAAACAGTGCTGCTCAAATGGCTCCCTCCCAACCTCTTGCTTGAAGCCTGGTTGTTATGGCTTGTGCTGTAATGCTGCTCTCATTGCTTCCTCCTGCTCACGTAGTTCAGCATTGGTGGTGTCATTTGTGTCAATGCCTCTTGGCTTCCATATCTTCTTCTCTGCCTCTCTGTAAAGATTTACTTTGAGGCAAGAAAGTAGCTGGACCATTATACATTAGACAAAGCTCCACAAAGCCTCCCACTTTTTTCCACAGTTCTGCAATTGGCAAAATAACACCATTTTTATGTTGATTGCGTGCATGCGCAAGAAACATGTTGCGACAGGTTTCTCCAGAAGCAGGTTGTGGAGGCATGGCAGTGTTGTGCCCAATCGCCCCACAGCCTGCAAAGGCTTGTCCCCCGTCCCCCAATGCCGTGGCACGCTGCTGCTGACACTAGTTCAGCCAGTGTGCCACAACTTTCAAAAAAACAACCGCTGCAATCAGGGGCCACCTAGTCATTGCAGCGTCAGCCATCTGCTGCAATGGGGGCGACCGATCATTGCAGGCGGCGGATGTAGGATCTCTGATATTGTTTGTGAATACGGCGGCGTGCTTCGTCACCTATTCACATACAATATCTACTTCATGTTATTACAACGGGGGAGCCCACTGCCCTACCGACATAATGTGACACCCCCATTTAATTGTGTGCTGAAGGGTGCCCAATCCCCGTCAGCATAAATAATCCCCCTTTTGTTGTTTGCCGACGGGAGTTCCCAATCCCCCGTTGGCTGCAGCTGTCCCCCCAGACTCCGGTGGCACACTGGGAGCCCACCCCAGCGTGCCACATGCCCCTGTGAGCGGTCCCGCAACGTTTTCTTTCTTTCCTGTACCTGAAAGAAAGAAAACGGTCCCTCGTAGTCTCCGCGCCCCTCCCTCACAACCCACACCCACCCACTACACACCCAGCCTCCCCACACCACCCCCTCACCCCATACTTACCTCCGGAGCTCGGCGCAACGATCTTCGCTGGACCGGGAACACGTCTGCACTCTTGAAAGCCGACTGCGAAGTGAGGAAATGCTTGTAAACTGTATAATGTAATGAATAGGGTTTTTTCAACTTTAGTGCATATCTCGGGCATTTTTGGGAATTTTTTCACCAAATTTTCAACATGGGGTTTTTGGGACCCTTCCTCATGAATTCTTGAACTGTCATGGCGTTAATTGGCCCCAAAAGGTGGTTTTGTGGTCACTGCGCAGAATGACCTTTCAGGGCTGATTCAAGAAAAGACAGTGCCAGTGTTCATGAGGTGGGCTCTCAAAAAGCCTATGTTGCAGATTTGGTGGTAGAAATCCAAAAAAATGACTGTTTTACGAGTGTGTGTTGCGCAGTTGCTATGCACGCTCGTAACTTCGTGAATTTGCAATATTTTCACACCAGATTTTCAAAATTTGAATTTTGTCCCACCTCCTTGTGAACAGTACAGCTGTCATTGTCAACATCCTGGCCAAAATGTGTTTTCGCACATCCGGTGCAGAATAGAGCGGTCGCTGTGGGAAATCAGTGTTCGGGACAGATTAAGAAAATGACAGTGACACTGTTCATGAGTAGAGGTCCTGAAATGGCTATGTTGAAAATTTGGTAAGGATACTCCATTAAATGACTGTGTTATGAGCGTGCGTTATGCAGTTTGCACGCACGCTCGTAAGTTTGCCAATTTATAATATTTTCACTCCAGATTTCCAACATTGCCATTTTCCCACAACTACATATGAACAGTAGAGCTGTCATTTTCCCCATCCAGGCCAAAATGTATTTTCGCACTTCCGGCGCCGAATAGAGCGGTCGCTGTGGGAAATCACTGTCCAGGACAGATTAAGAAAATGAGAGTGATACTATTCATGAGCAGAGGTCCTAAAATGCCTATGTTGAAAAGTTGGTGATAATAGCCCATCGAATGACTGTGTTACAAGTGTGCATTGCACACTTTCCACGCACCCTTGTAACTTCGCAGATTTGTAATATTGTCATGCCACATTTTCACCAGTGGAATTTTTCCACACCTCCTTATGAGCAATACAGCTGTCATTTTCCACACCCTGACTAAAATGTGTTTTCACAGTTCCGGCACACAATAACGCGGTCGCTGTGGGAAATCACTGTTTGGGACAGATTAAGAAAATTACAGTGGCACTGTTCATGAGCAGAAGTCCTAAAATGCCTATGTTGAAAATCGGGTGATGAAACTCCATAACATGACTGTGTTACAAGCGTACATTGAACTGTTTCCACGCACCCTTGTAACTTCGCAGTTTTGTAATATTTTCACGCCACATTTTCAATCAATCAATCAATCAATCAAAATCTTTATTTAATCAGGCGAACATCATTGAGCGTAGCTCATTTACAAGATGGACCTGAGTGGTCAAGCAGTGCAAGTATTATTACATAATCAAGAATAACATAAACAGTAATACAATGACATAAAATGATAATATATAACAATTTACATATATACAATTTACATATATACATTTCAGCAGTGACATTTTTCCCCACCTTCTTATGAACAGTACAGCTGCCATTTTTCACATCATGGCTAAAATGTGTTTTTGCATTCCTGCCGCAGAATAGCACGGTCACTGTGGGACATCACTGTTTGGGACACATTAAGATCGAACGAGTGAGGGGGGGCAGTGACCGTGCTCAACTGAGCTCTTTCAGGACTGCTGCAGATTTGTTTGTGGGCAGACAAAGGGCTCAACGCAAGAGCCCAGTACAAAAGGGCAGCCTGCAGCACTGGGAGAAACAGAGCGAGAGAGCGAGTGAGTGAGGGGGAGTGAGCAAACTCACCTGAGCTCTTTCAGGACTGCTGCAGATTTCTTTGTGGGCAGAAAAAGGCATAAATGCAGGCAGAGGCCCAGTACAAAAGGCCAGTACGCAGCGGTGGGAGAAACAGTACGAGCGAGTGAGACAAGAGGACTGAGTGAGCTCAACGGAGCTCTGTCAGGACTGCTGCGGATTTCTTTGTGGGCAGAAAAAGGCGCCAATGCAGGCAGGAGTCCCATACAAAAGGGCCGCTTGCAGCACCAGGACAAACAGAATGAGCGTGTGTGAGAGAGGGAGATTGAGCGACCTCCACAGAGCTCTGTCGGGACAGCTCCAGATTTGTTTGTGGGCAGACAAAGGTGCCAGTGCACGCAGGGGCCCAGTACAAATGGGCAGCCTGCACTGGCGGGGAAACCAGAATGAGCGAGTGAGAGAGGGGGAGTGAGCAAGCTCAACAAAGCTCTATTGCAACTGCTGCAAATTTCTTTGTGGGCAGAAGAAGGTGGCAACGCAGGCAGGAGTCCAATAAAAAAGGGCAGCTTGCAGTGCCGGCAGAAATGGAATGAGTGAGTGAGAGAAGGGGAGTGAGCAAGCTAAACGGAGCTTTTTCGGGACTGCTGCAGATTCCTTTGTGGGCAGTCAAAGGTGCCAACAGAAGCAGGAGCCCAGTACAAAAGGGCAGCCTGCAGCGCCAGGACAGACAGAATGAGTGAGTGACACAGCGGGAGTGAGCAACCTCAATGGAGCTCTGTCAGCACAGCTGTGGATTTCTTTGTGGGCAGAAAAAGGTGCCAATGCAGGCAGGAGCCCAGTACAAAAAGGCAGCCTGAGGCGCTGGGAGAAACACAACGAGCGAGTAAGAGAGGGGGAGTGAGCAAGCTCAATGGAGCTCTATCGTGACTGCTGCAGATGTCTTTGTTGGCAGAAAAAGGCGGCACCGCAAGCAGGCGCCTACTACAAAAGGCCACCCTGCAGCGCCGGCAGAAATGGAATGAGTGAGTGAGAGAGGGGGAGTCAGCAGGCTCAACAGACCTGTGTCGGGCCTGCTGCACATTTCTTTGTGGGCAAAAAAAGCCACCAACAGAGGCAGGATCCCAGTACAATCTACCTTGGCCTTGCACCTTCTGGGGTCTCAACTCTGTTACAACACTGTATTAACAAATGGTGCCTTAGGAGATCCACGCTACAGCTACTGAAAGTCCCCCACTGTCACACTTCACAGGGACAACACTCTTTTGCTTATCGAGCACCACTCTGGTTCAATGGCCTCAGCCCCACCATTTCATCTGCACCAACAATTGGTATGTTTAAAACTAGGCTCCGGGGCTATCTCACTACCAACAGCTCCTATGACTGCCCAGCTTAACCTTGTTTCTCCACTTCCCTTCCTGCTCTAGTGGTCCCCCCCTTCCCTCCTCACTGGATTCTACCCTCACATCTTGGTATACCCAGTGCTGCACTTTTCACCCTCTCCCCACCCTTCCTACATTCCTTCCCCCACCCCACCTCTTCCCTCTCCCTATGACTCTGGCACTTCTTATCTGTTGTCTATTTTCTCTGACAAATGCCACTGACTCCTTGTTACAATGCTACCCTTGAATTGTATTAATCTGTACTCTGTTTGCAATGTCCACATTGTTGTAATGTCTGTCTTGATGTTCCCCATAATTTGTATTTCTCTGATGTGGAACCTTTGTGAAAGAGCCAAGGCTCAAAGGTATGTGTAATCCTAGACTTAAATAAATAAAATAAACAACAGGGCAGCCTGCAGCACCAGGAGAAACAGAATGGATGAGTGAGAGAGGGGGAGTGAGCCACCTCAATGGAGTGCTGTCAGGACAGCTGTAGAATTCTTATTGGGCAGAACAAGGTGCCAATGCAGGCAGGAGCCCAGTACAAAAGAGCAGCCTGCAGCACCGGACCAAACAGACTGAGCGCCTGACAGAGGGCCAGTGAGCGTGCTCAACGTACCAACGCAATCAACATTGGCATTGACAAATACTTGTTTCTCATGGAATAGACTTGCTGAAGTTTCCCCAGTTTTACAGAAGGTGATAATGGTCATAAGCTTCATGACTGAGTGCCAGTGGATTGGAAAGGGGTGTCCCCACTGACTACTGCAACCCAGTGGGAAAGGATGTATAATGGAGCTGCCAACAACTTACACAAATCCATTTTAAGCTTGCTCAAATCATTTTAGCCATTTAGTTGGGGTTCTCAGTGGTGGCAGACATTTTTACTGCACCACAAAGTGCTGTTTCTGTGGCAGAGGCTTATTTCTGTAGCAGGATCATGTTTCTGCAGCAGTTGCTGCAACCGCAGAATTGCAGAAAACATGAGGCCCTGGTTTTTGTCAAGCTGCGGGTGGAAGGGGCTCACCTGATTCCGATTGCCCCTTACTGGCCTCGTCAAGTTTGGTTTCTTCTGCTCCACCAGCTGACGGTGGAACCTCCAGTTTCTCTACCCCCCTGCCATGGCCTTTTGACCCAGGAACAAGGAAAACTGGTTCACCCAGGCCTTAAGTCCCTTCACCTTCATACACAGTGCTTTCTGATATAACAACTTCACGTTACAGAGTCTCTTCCAGAGTCGCTCAAGTCCTCTTGGAGATCAGAAAGCCATCCACAAGAACTACGTATGTAATGAAGTAGAAGAGGTTCTCCATTTGGGTGCCACCAAAGGTTGGGACTCTTTTTCGTGCCCTGTCCCTCAGGTTCTGGAGTATCTATCACACCTCTCTAACCTAGGGCTCAGCTATTCTTTGCTGAATGTCCATTTGTCTGCCATTTCCACCTACCGCTCCCCAGTGGAAGGCAAAACGCTGGCTCAGTTAGAGGTTTCCCACACTTTCCAGAAAGAAATCCTCCACATGAAACCCTTGGTAAGGAACCCTGTTCCTCCATGGGATCTGAACATCATACTGGAGAAACTCACTTTGCCTCCTTTTGAACCAGCTGCGAGTTGCGACCTGTGCTACCTTTCTTGGAAAGTGCTGTTTGTAATTGCTATTACCACTGTTCAAAGGATTTCTGAGCTTCAGGCCCTGATTTGTAAGGAGCCTTATTTGATTTTTCACAGAGACCAGGTGGCTCTGCATACAAATCCTAAGTTTTTACCAAAGATGGTTTCTGAGTTTACTCTAAATCAGACCATGCACTTGCCAGTGTACTACCCTGAGTATTCTAATCAAGTGTAGGCAATTCTGCACAGAATTTTGCATTACTACACAAATCAAATGAAGTCAGTCTGAAAAAATGGATCAGTTGTTTGTTTCTTTTGTGCCCAAGAGAGAGGAGGGTGCTGCAGTTTTGAAGCAGCGTTTATCCAAATGGTTGGCAAACTGCATTCTATTTTGTTATCAGACATATAGCAAACCCCTTCCAGGGGAAGTCAAGGGACACTTAACCATAGGCATGGCTGCATGTACTGCTTGTTTCAGAACTGTTTCAGCTGCAGACATTTGTGTGGCAGCACTTGGGAGCTCAGTCCACACTTTCACTAAACATTATAGTCTGGACATTGCCTCCAGGTGCAGGGCAGATTTTCGGACTAGCTGTCTTCCATGGGCTTCTGTCTTAACCTATTTGCCTGTCTACTGCAGACATTTTCCTGCCTCACATGCCAAGCCCTTTTCCTGATTTCCACTGCTTGAGACTCAATCCTAATGGTTATTGCCTACTGCAAGAACCCTCTCAAAGTAAGATAGTACAGTTACGTACAGTAAGAACTTTCCATAACAGTAGATCTTCGAGAGAGGCTCTTGCAGTAGGCAAGCTTTTTCCCTCCCTCCTATCCCTGCTGCGGCTGCTTCTCTTCAGCCTTTCTTTTGGCTCCAGGAGTCCACTCCTTCTCCTGTATCTCTTTTCTTAGGTCTCTGGTGCAAGAACTGGAGAGTGGGCATGGGACCGCCCACTAAATAGCATAGGACCAATGTCGGTCACGTGATGCCGGGTGGGCGGTCCCTGCCAGACACTGCTAGCTAAAGTTTTCCATGTGGTCCTAGCGCCTGGCAGCTCTGTCCTAATGGTTATTGGCATTATTGCCTATTGCAAGAGCCTCTGTCAAAGATCTACTGTTAAGTTTGTACATAACTGTACTTTTATGGGAGTATTAACATCTATACAGAATACCTCCACAAGGTGATCTCATTTACAGGGCACTAGTAATTTAACTTGTTATAACAAGTTAAACAAAGCACAATTAAACCATTACTTGCATTTTTTTTTCCTTCTAATTACTCTGACTAGGTTACAAACCCAGCAACTTATTTGGAATGGATTTCATTAACTGCAGGTACTGTGGAACAATTTTCAGAAGGACATTCTTACAGGATTTAGGACACTGTCCTACATGCTGGGCCTTTGGAGATCTTAGGTCTCAGCCCGGGCAGCATGGGCAGAGATTGCACGCCTCAAATTTCATATTAAAGAGGAAATACATTATAAGAACCACCGCCATTTCCCCAGCATCCAACAGAAAAACCTCAACCGCAGAGGGTAGTTGGTCCAGGAGGTTGGCAGGTGGTTAGGAGGAGCAAATCAGGTGCCCCATCACTCTCTGCTCTCCAACACATTACCTCAAAAACCATATAAACACTACAAACAGGTATCTGCCTCTATCTCTGAAATCAAATAAAGAGGCAGAAGACACTGCAGAGCAGGACACTGCAGCACAGGAGCTAGCACAACAATACTCACCCAAATCAGGAACCAAAACTAAACAAGCACAAAGGAAATCCAAAAACTTCTGATCATAGGAGACTCCATGATTCGGGGAGTTGATACCCATCTCCAGCCAGGGTGATGGTCAGATGTCTCCAGGTACATCAGCATGGAGAGACACTGACCGCATTGCTAAAATTGTTCACAAAGCAGGAGAAAACATTGATGTCCTAGTACACATAGGGACTAGATCTCGCCAGCCGGTCAGTTGTGGAGACCAAGGAACACCTGACTAGGCTGGGTGACAAACTATCATCTATTTCGTCTGGCATCTCCTTCTCTGAGATCCTGCCAGTCTGGGAGAAGGGAGCAGATGGACGGAAGGTCAGAGAAGGGGAGATAGGGGAGCTAAACACGTGGCTCAAGGACTGGTACCAGGAAAAGGACACAGATTTGTAGGGAACTGGCAACAGTTCTGGGAGCGAAAGTTCTTTAAATTTGATGGACTGCATCTGACTAAAGAGGAGTCAGTGCATTGGGGCAGAAGTTTGATGTCTTTGCAGAATATTTAAACTAGCAAATGGGGAGGGTGCAGCACCCCATACGTTGAATGGAAGAACACCCCTCCCCTCAGCTAGTGGTCAAACTGGAATTCAGTGTGTTTGCTGTTCATTTGCATCACCAGGTAAGAAAAAGGTTTGTCTCCCATATGATGCACAGGGTAATGCCAAACCTCACCCAACAACTAACACACCAAAATCTGGCCAATGGAAAATCATGTACACAAATGCTCACAGCCTGGGAAATAAGATCCCAGACCTGCAGGCAATAATGTCAGAGGCTAAACTGGACATAGTAGCAATTAGTGAGACGTGGTTTACCAGTAACCACACTTGGGAGACTTCAGTACCTGGCTATGTATTGTTCAGAAGAGACCGAGGTGCAAAAGGGGAGGAGTGGCCCTGTATGTTAATGAAAATATCAAAGCTACAGAAATTCAGAATACACATAAGGAGCCAGAAGAACTGTGGTCACCCTGGAAACAGGAAATGGGACAGCCATAAGAACTGGGGTTGTCTACAGGCCCCAGACCAGAGGGAGGACATAGACACATTACTGTTAGAAGATATACAAAACATGACAGCTAAAGGGAGGTTCTGATAATGGGAGACTTCAACATGCCAGATACAGATTGGTCAATACCAGCAGGAACATCTGCCAGAACTAGACTCATAGTGGATTCCCTGCAGGAGGGCCTCAAACAACTGGTACAGCAACCCACAAGAGACAGGGCTATCCTAGATCTAGTACTGACTAACAAAGAAGGGATCACAGATCTCCAGGTAGAAGGTCACCTGGGGCCAGTGACCATCACATGGTATGGTTCAATTTGGCTACTACATCTAAATCATCCCATTCCAAGGCAAAAATATGGGACTTCAGAGGAGCTGACTTTGATAAGATGGCCAACAGAGTTAAGCTAGCCCTGGCAAAAAGAAACACAGGTGAGGAGGTACAGGCAAAGTGGGCAAGCATTAAGGATACAATACTTGAAGCAACATCCCATTGTGTTAGACAGAAAAGGAAGTGCAAAAAAAGAAGGAAACCACTTTGGTTCTCAAATACAGTAGCAGAAAAGGTCAGAGCCAAAAGGCTGGCCTTCAGAAAATATAAGGAAACACAGCGGGATGAAGATAGGGGGCATACCAACTGCCCTAAGGGAAGCAGGTAAGGCAGTAAGGCAGGCAAAGTCCCAAACTGAGAAACACTAGCACAAACAGTAAAGAAGGTGACAAGACTTTCTATAGATACATTAGTGAAAAGAGAAAGTCCAGAGGTATTGCTAAGCTTAATGGAGAAAAGGAGCATGTGAGGAGGAGGGACCCTGTAAAGGCATCTATCCTAAATAGATACTTTTGCTCAGTATTCACTGAAGAGAAGGTAGGGCAGGGCACACAGCTCAGCATCATGGACACAGGGGAGGAGGTGAGCACTACTCCCTTCACAAAAAGAAAGGGTCCTACAAGAGCTTGCTAAGCTCAGGGTGGATAAGGCAATGGGACCTGATGGCATACATCCCAGGGTACTTAAGGAGCTAAGGAGGAACTAGCAGAGCCATTAGCAGAATTGTTTAGTGAGTCTCTGAGCACAGGAGAGGTCCCAGAAGACTGGAGAAGGGCTCATGTGATCCCACTCCACAAGAGTGGTAGCAGGAGGGAGGCGGGGGACCTAGACCGGTCAGTCTTACCTCAGTAGTGGGCAAGATTATGGAAGCACTCCTTAAGGAAAGGATAGTGCAACACCTGGAATCCATAGGGCACAGGATCCAAGACAGCATGGGTTTACAAAGGAAGGTCCTGTCAAACTAATCTCATAGATTTCTTTGACTGGGTAACCAGAGTGGTGGACCAAGGGGAGCAGTTGATGTCGCCTACCTTGACTTCAGCAAAGCTTTTGACACTGTTCCACATAGAAGATTGATAAATAAGCTAGGTAGGCTCGGGTGGGTCAGAAGTTGGTCAACTGGGTGGCAAACTGGTTGACTGGCAGAAAACAGAGAGTGGTGGTAAATGGTATACAGTCAGAAGAGATGCAAGTCACAAGTGGGTACCTCAGGGATCAGTCCTGGGGCCAGTCCTATTCAACATCTTCATTAGTGACCTAGCAGATGGACTAGAGGGGAAAGCTTGTCTGTTTGCAGATGACACCAAGATCTGCAACAGAGTAGATGATCCAGATGGGGTGGGCAGAATGAGAAGAGATCTGGATAAACTAGCAGAATGGTCAGAAGAGTGGCAACTGGGATTTAATGCAAAGAAGTGCAAAATCATGCACATAGGAAGAGAAACCCTGAAGCCACTTATAGGCTGGGAGGAGTTGCTAGCAGTCACAAAGGAAGAAAGAGACTTGGGCATCATCATCACTGATGACCTGAAATCATCAAGCAGACCTCTAAAGCAGTAGGTAAGGCTAGGGGGTGTTAGGGTGTATTAGTAGGGGTATCAAAGTCGTAAGAGGAGGTAATAATCCTCTGTACAAGACATTGGTTAGGCCCCATCTGGAGTACTGCGTGCAGTATTGGAGGCCACACCTTCACAAGGACATTAACCAAATTGAGGCAGTCCAGAGAAGGGCAACCAAAATGGTGCAGGGACTGCATCAGAAGACATATGAGGACAGATTAGCAGAGCTCAATATGTATACCCTTGAGCAAAGGAGGAGAGAGGTGATATGATCGAGACATTTAAACACCTTAAGGGCATAAACAAGGTGAAAGAGTCTAACATGTTTAAATATAAGAAAAATAGCAGGACAAGAGGACACAGCATGAGATTAGAGGAGGCCGATTAAGGGGAATGTGAGGAAATTCTTTTTCACAGAAAGGGTGGTAGATGCATGGAATGGCTTACCACAAGAAGTAGTGGCTATGAATACAGTGCAGGGCTTCAAACAGGCATGGGATAGGCATAAGGGAGCAATACAAATGACTATGAATAGATAGGTCACTGACATAGCAAAGGCCGATGGCACATTTATAAGGTAGAAAAAGAAATGGGCAGACTGGATGGGCCTTGCTGTCCTTATCTGCCGTCAACTTCTATGTTTCTATGTTTCTATCAAGTAGCTATGCCATAAGAAGCCACTCGCTAATTTCCCTAAAAATTCCCAGGATCAGTAACCACTTTGGTAGGGCAGCCATAAGCCACGCTCTGCCCTCACTCTGGAAAAGGATTCAAAGTAGGGTTGTCAGAACCCTCTGAAGTTCTGGGTTCTAGTTCTAGTCTAGAACTTTTGAAAAAGTTCTAGGGTTCTAATCTTTTTTAGAACTTTTTAGAACTCGAACCCTATTTTTTTATTGTGCTGCCAGTAACGAAGATAGTAATAAAATACATGTAAAGGAAAAACTGTTCACTATAGAGGAGAGAAATTATCATGTGTGACATTGATAGGAATACAACTAGGTTTATCTATGGTTTCTTCTGTTTGCTAAAGCCAGCAACTTTATAAGTAACAGGCCCACCCACCCACCCATATGTTAAAAGTTTTCCTGCTACAGCTGCATCATAGTTCCTTAGTGAAAGAAAGAGGCACATTAGCCATTTATGTACTCAGTTATATATACACATCGTCATGAATTAGAGAAAAAATAACTGATATTACCTAATTTCAGCTATTTGCTGCTTTCTGTTTTAAATGAGTGAATCAAAAGTTGCTATGTTTAAAAGAAAGCTTTTATAACAAAGTCAAGCCAAGTACTACAGCAGCAGCATGTGGAACTGTTGCAAAACATATTATGTCATAACATAGTCAGTCAAGACATTTGAATAAAAAATATGCCAGTCATTGTTGCTGGCAAAATGCATCACAATTTTCTAAGGTAATGCATACATATACCAACATTTTGTTGTGCAAATTGAAGTAATACATACAAAAATTCTAAGATGATGCATTTTGCAGCTGATACTTCAATAAAATCTGTATTTCAGTCACATAAATAAAAAGTGGTTTCTCACCACATACTAAGGAACATTTAATGTAGCTGCAGCAGTTGGCATATGATGTTTAAGGGACAAAGGCCTGTCAACCCCATTATGTATCAAATTATCACTACTTATAAAGCAAAAACACTTTATGATACGTCACATTCTGTGAAAACTGCTGATGCAGATTTTCTTTTATTTCTGATTCCTTTATTCTTTTTAAAGGGACAGGACAATTGTGCTAGGTGGCAGCAGTTTGTAATGTATTTAAAGAATATATATTATGTGTACAGTAGGTTAGGTCTGTCATCATTTTTTCCTCACCATCCCCAGCTGATCACGAATCTGTAAATGAAAGAACTAAAACAACACCCACCTTTCACCCCATCACCCATTCCGCTTTTCTTCCACCACCCTCATCTGTGCAGTAGCACCCATGCCACCTTTACACCCATGTTAAAACCAACCCACAACCCTCACCCATGTACTAGCATCCATTTTTCGCTTATGGCTAACATTTCTGTAATTGAAAAATAATAAACAGCTACCAATTAGAACTCATTGTTTTGTCCTCTTTAAAATTGAAAATAGACCGCCTCCTGTCCCAGCCCATACTGATGCACTACAAAGTCACAGAAGGTAAATCCAAAATATATGTTTGCACTTTAACTATAAATAATATGATACAGAAAGGATTGACGAGTGTCCCTTTATGCCAAATTTGGGCCTGTTCCTCTGATGTTAAAATTGCCCTGTATATAAAACTTGTTGACTTTAGTTTAGACCCTAGCTACAAAGCAGTTTGCCATGAAATGGTGAAAGTTTTGGGGGGTATATAGTCCAAGGTAGTAGATCGAGAAAGGAGAGAGACGACAACCAAAGTCATCACATTCTGAAAAAATTTCGTTTTTGGTGCAGAGAGACTCCGTCCCACACAGTATTTACCAGCCACCACCATCTGAGTTGTCATCACCATCAACATCCACAACATCAATCACTTCAGGATCAGTTTGTATACTCTTGTAGGGATACGAAAATCTTGACTTATTAACTTTAATAAAAGTTAACGTGTGTACATTTTCTGGCAGCAACCTATTTCTGGTATCTGTCACAATATTGCCAGCTGTACTAAACATGCGTTCTGAAGAGACACTTGTTGCAGGACAACCAAGATATTTACAGGCTTCATCCTACAGCTCTGTCCAAATTGACTTTTTTGATCTCCAGTATTCAAAAGGGCATGCATCAATAGGAATAGGCAGTTCTTGCAGGTAACTGTCTACCATGATGGACAGAGACCGCTCAGAAGAGGAATCAGAATAGCTGGTATGGCAGCAATTTGGGAAAGGTTTTGCCACAGATTTAGCTTGCTACTAAGGGTTGAAGAAGTGGCAGTTGTGGAACAACTACTGTTAATGTTGGTGACTTTTCCAGTTCTATATCCTTTGTGAAGATGAACCTGCATGTTGTGGTGATGACAACCTGAGGGTACTGTGCGTGTCTGTGTTTGACTCCTGTGAGTGCTGCAGCTCATCTAGCAACATACATTTGTACTGCTCTATATCATCTGTTTTTGGAAGATGTATAGCCTTGAACCTGAGATCTAAGAGAATTGCAAGGATGTAGTGTTTTGATTTCGTCATTGCAACTAATTTGTCATTGGTTTTGAAGCGCTCGCTCATTCTCTTTACGAGATTCCCATGATACAGGTGACATGTTATCTGTGCTTCAGATCTGTCTTTTTCTATTTGTAGTTTTAGAACACTAAGATGATGTGAAATGAGCATTATGAGTGGGATAACCTGACTCACAGATGCGCCTTCAGAAGACATGTCCCTTGTAGCTGTCTCAAAAGGAGCTAGGATACAGCACACTGTCTCCATTAATTTCCACTGCAGCACAGACAGCATAATGCCATCTCCAATAATGTAACTGGAGCAATACTCATGTATAGCTTGCTTTTGCCCCAAGAGGCGCTGCAGCATATAAAGCGTTGAGTTCCAATGAGTGGAAACATTTTGAATCAGCTTTGCTGGGGCAGCTTGTGTTTTTTTTGCAGTTCGGACAATGTCCATATAGCCTTGGTTGAATGTGAAAAGTGAGTCACAATTTTTTTGCAAACAGCAATCATACCATCCACTTGTGTTTCGTTGCTGAGAAATCCCATGACAATTAAGTGTAAGCAATGTGCAAAGCAAGAAGCATGCAGAAATCCTCCATCCTGTACTGCTTTCAAGATGTTGGCTCCATTGTCACTTACTATGAAGCCACATTTTAGACCATGAGAATAAACCCATTCGTCAAGGAGGTCATTTAGTTCCTGCAAGATGTTTGCAGCAGTATGACTTTGCCCAAACTTCTATATGCAGCAGCGCCATCTTTTGGGGTGTCTTTGTTTTTGAAGAAGCACAAGAAAATGTGACCCAATGAGCGGTAAGGGACATGAAATCTATGTTTTGAGTGCTGGTCCACATATCTGTTGTGACATGAATAACCCCACCCTCCGCAGTTTTAAGTGCAAGCATCACTGTCGCTTTTAAAGCCTAATAAATGTTTGGTATTTCAACATAGGAAAAGTACCTTCGATGAGGAACATTGTAATGAGGCTCTGCTAATGTCATGAGCTCCCTAAAATCCTCATGATCTACCAAAGAGTATGGGAGAAGGGCTCCGGCTAACAGTTCACCAATTCGGTGATTAAGATGAAGGGTCTTTGGATGATTTCTAGTAAAGGTATTCTTCCTTTCAAATGCCTGAGACAGTGTTAGCTGTTTACAACATGTCCCTGCTGGTTTATTATACACCGTGCTTCGATGGGCAGATGGACGCAGAGATGGTGGACTAGGACTTATACATTCAGTGCCATCACTGGATGTGCAACTGGTACTAATGGTGCTGGCATTGGTGGTAACAGTGATCCTAGGGCTGGCAGTGGTTCTGCCCACATCAAGTTCAGACAATTCAGTATCCATTTCAGATTCCTGACCCTTCTCACGTGTGGTCTGGAAGATGGAGGACATGGGTTTTGGATGATCAGGCAAAACTGAATGCTTTGTCAGATGGTGTTTAAGAGCTGTAGTGCCAAGGCATGACACAACTTTACCACGGCTTACACTCTGTTTACACAGGGAACAAATTGCTCTGCATGGATCAGTTTTACTGACAGAGAAATAATTCCACACCTCAGATGTGACAGATTTTGTTCGCGTGCTAGGAAGATAGCTAAAGACTGTTTGTGTCTTTTCACCTGTCCTAACAGAACCTGGGAGTGGGACATGCTCCTTGGTGCTAGAAGAGTGGGCAGAAGACTCTGATGGATTTTCATTGCTGGCCAACACAGAAGTGGTGGATTCAATGGATATGTCCTTTTCATTACCAACAGTGCTGGATGTATTTGCAAGTGCACTACCTGATTCATTGTCAGCAGACTTGCTCATTTCACTTTGTTGAGGAAGTAATGATTCATCGCGAGACACAACAGTGTCGGACTGAGACAAAGAGCTACTGTCTGAGTCAGAGAGGGACTCACTGTCACTTGCATTATTGCTGCTAGTCACAGGGATCTTAACAGCATGAATGGCATACCTTATGGTGCCTCTCCATGTGACCCCAGCAGCTGTACAGGTTTTCTTAAAAGGTCCCCCTTTACCACACTTCACTGTTGCTCTTTTGCTGTTTGTTGAATTTTTATCACGTGAAACATTTTGCTATTTTTGCTAGCACCAGGATTACCACTACCACCAACACCTGCTCTAACACCAGCACTAGATGCTTCATCTATGTTGGTGTCAGCCATAACAGAACCAGTATACTGCAGGGAATACACCCACACAATTCCTGTGTAAGAAAGCAATGTGATCTATGATCACTGGCTACAACTCCAAAATTTTATTTTGGCTATGTGACACTGTGATGCAGTGGACTGAAAGTAATTGAAGAATATGACAGTTTGCAACTAAAGGTTCAAGGCTTACAGAATGATTGGGCTGCTGGGCAAAGGCATAAGCATAGCAGGGTGAAGGAATGACCACAAGAGATGGAGTTACACACACAAACCGAGGAAAGAGATTTTTCTGTCTCTTCTCCCAACAGGGAAATATATTTTTTGACTTCTGTTGTGTATTTAAGGATAATGTCACCACACAACTGCCCTCTGGGCTCACACGGTAACACACACTGGGTAAGGTACAGTGCAGTCAAGAGGCACACAGCAGCATGGTGATGGGCTGACCACAAGAGACGGAGCTACATACACAAACCCAGGAAATAGATTTTTCTGTCTCTCATCCCAACAGGGAAATATATTTTTAAGCTTCTGTCATATATTTAAGGACAATGCCACTACAAAACTGGCCACTGGGCTTCTGTCTTCCTCCCAACAGGGAAATATATTTTTAGGCTTCGTTGACAACTTGTCATGTATTTAAGAATAATGCCACCAGAAAACTAGCCACTGGGCCTCTCACGATAACACACACTGGGTACTAGGGTACAGTGCAGTCAAAGGGCACACAGCAGCAGGGTGATGGCCTGATCACAGGAGATGTTTCTGTCTCTCCTCCCAACAGTAAAAAAATGTATTTAAGGATAATACCACCACAAAACACACACTGTAATAACTAGGGTATAGTGCAGTCAAAGGGAAGGGAACACAGCAGCAGTGTCATCCCCCCTGATACTTGGTTGTAGGACTTGACTTTAAACAATTCAATTCAATTAAAGTTCACTGTTCACGTCACATTCACTCATTTAACTTTGTTTTCTCTCAAAATCTGATTTTCTTCACCCCTTCCCCAGCCAGGGTGCTCTGTCTCCACGACAAATCCCACTAGACAGAGATATTGAGTAGTTAATCTTAAACAGATCAGGAGGATCAGAAAATTCATCAGAATATAGTAGTTTGGCAACTAGAGACTAAGCATTCCAATGCAGGCAGTCAGCTAGTAGATATAATATCCCACATGGCACACAGCGAGAGAGATCCCTCACCCCACCATTTTTTCCTACCCTCCCTTGCTTTCCTTTTCACCCAGTGTCCACTGTCCACCACCCACACTGATTTTTTATTTTGTTTTACTGTAGTAGCTGGAGGGAAAGCAAGTCGTCACTTTTTTTTTTAAATGCCAAGAGTTCGTTCGCAACTCGCAGTCGGACTCGTCGCAACGCAATCAGGCACAGCAGATGCAACTCCTTTAATGAACAGTGAACGCAGCCACGCACGACTGAAATACCGTGCTGGTATGAGCACCACATGACCACAGAGCAGATGGTCAGGTGGTGGTGATGACGGTGACTGCCAGTCTGGGATCAAGGGTACGCAGGCGCGATCTCACAATGTCCCTCGACTCTCCCCACAAGAACAGTGTCAGTAACTGCATGGGATTGGGAACGGAACACGGAAGCGAAACTCGAGTAAGATTTTTTTCAATCAGGGGCTGAAGATTTGCATTTGGGACTTGGGAGGGATGCGCTACCAGAAAACAGAAAATAATATTTTACAAAAGATTCGAACTTTTTTGACCCTCTAGTGTTCGAGTCCTAAATTAGAACTCGAACACCAGGGTTCGAGATGGGTTCGAATCTTGCTCGAACTAGTTCTGACAACCCTAATTCAAAGTTCACTGAAACTTAGCTCTCCTGTCAGTATTGCTGTGTTTAGGACTCTTTATGACAAAACATTTGCCGAAATCTGTAAATGTTTCCATGGTACCTAGCGGTCCTGCTAATGGTTCCCTCTCTAGCCTTACCATATGCAGCCATGAACCTAACCCCTCTCTTCCCTACCTAACTTGTTCAATAGTCAGCTGCCATGCCAGCCCTCAGAACCCTTGGCACTTTTTTCTCTATCTACTCCCTCATGCCACTCAAATAGTTGATACAGTTTTCACCATGGGCCCTTCTGAAGCCTTGGTCACCTTCCAAGCATATAAATGGTTTCTGAGGGCTGAAATGTTCATAATTTGTACCTTTCTATAGAGGCCTGGATAAATGTGTTACTTTAACTTCTATGTATATGAAGGTTGTATATGCCACAATAATGTTATGTGATGCATGTATGCTCCCACGTGAATACTTGGAAAGTATACATTGTACCTACCACTTATTTGTAAGTCTGTTTTTACCTTAGCACATTTTGTATACTGCACCTCTAATCTATGTATGTATAACTGTCCTTGACAACAGCAGGTCCACCTTGTAAATGAGCTTGCTCAACGGTGATCGCCTGGATAAATAAAGATTTGATTGATTGATTGATTGATTGATTGATTGATTGACAGAGAGTAGCAGAAATTGTTATCAGTGTTCATACAGTATTTACACACAGGGTAACAGAAGTTTGTGGGAGTATTCATAGCTATACAGAGAATAGCAGAAGCTGTCATGGGTTTTCAGACAGTATTCACAGAGTAACAGAGGTTTGTGGGAATATTCACAGCTACTGTATACAGAGAGTAGCAGAAGTTGTTAAGAGTATTCATACAGTGTTTATAGATAGAGTAACAGATGTTTGTGGAAGTACTTTACAGAGAGTAGCAGAAGTTATTAAGAGTATTCTTACAGTATTTATAGACAGAGCAACAGATGTTTGTGGAAGTACTATACAGAGAGTAGCAAATGTTGTTATGGGTTTTTATGCAATATTCACGGAGTAGCAGAAGTTGATGGGAGTATTTACATCTACACAGAGAGTAGCAGAAGTTGTTAAGGGTGTTCATACAGTATTTACACACAGAGTAAAGAAGTTTGTGGGAGAATTCACATCTTCACATAGAGCTGCAGAAGTTGTTAGAGGTGTTTATATACAGACTAACAGAAGTTTGTGGGAGTATTCATATCTGGGCAGAAAGTAGCAGACATCGTTGGGGGCACTCACATATATACAAGGGGGGGGGGTGGGCAGGGTGTTCAATGACCATAGAGACATAGAAGTTGACGGCAGAAAAAATACCACTGGTCCATCCACTCTACCTATTATACCCAATCCCTCCACTGAAACCTAGAGCACAATTTTCAAAGGACGGCACATGGCTTGTATCAAGCATTACATCATGCTACTTCATTGATGTAGCTGTGCCATTCCCATCAGCCGCAACTGCATCCAATTTTAGAATCGTGGGCGCAGATGCAACAGTTTACACACTTCGCGGCAGCTTGCACCAAACCTCAGGCGCAAGCTCCATTAAAATGGTCCCTGATATTGATGCAAACTGGGAAAGGGGATGGGGAAGGGGAAAATTGTTTTACCAGGAAAGGTACACTAAGCCAAAACTTGTTTCCAGGTGAGACCTGGGAGCACAAGGAAGTGAAGTGACTTGCTCAGGGCCACACAGTATGCAAGTGGGGGCTGTGAGATTCAAACCCAGGTCTCCAGGTTTGCAGCTCAGAGCTCCTAACCACTACACCTCACTATACTATACTAAAGAAGGTCTAGCAAGAGTCAGTTGCCACAGTGGATAGAAACTTCCTTTTGATTGCCACAAGCCCAGTGTGACATATCTTTGGCACACCCAGGGCTTGTGGTGATCTCGAACACTTCACAATCTGCTCCCCAATGTCTATATGCAGTTTATGCCCACGCTACCAGCCCCAGAATTTCCTACCTTGCTGCTATACCCATAGCTGAATAGTAAGCCCTTAACCATGTACCAACCATGTTTGAAACTATGAATGGTCTTGGCCACCACCTCAGCTGGCAGGCTGTTTCATGGGTCAAATGCTCTCTCTGTAACAACAACAAAACAAGCATTTGTCAATGCCGAATGTTGTCTTGCTGGCATTGGCATTGGTAGTGTTGAAGCTGGAGATGCATAATAGGAATGGCAGTGAAGTACTGAAGTGATGCCAACCCCACCCCCACCCTGTACAGAGTGACAGGCATTGGGGTGTGTGTTTGGGTCATCAGCTATAACGCTCATGCCATTGTACCTCACCCTACCCTGTAGACACTGACAAGTGCTGTGGTGTGCTTTGGGGTCTTTGGGCATTACACTTACCCCATTCCATAACGAAATACACTGAGGTGGTTGCAGTATAGGAGAATGGGGTGAACTTTGTGGCTGAACAGTGCGAGGCACACCACAATGCCTGTCGCTGGCTGCAGGTTGGGGTGGGGTGGAATGGCGTGAGCATTACAGCTGATGATCCCAAGTCACAACCCTGATGCCTGTAAGTCTGTACAGGGTGGGGTGCTACAGTTGGAAACCCTAACACCATAGGTGTGTGTTGGTATTTTCACTCCAGATTTTCAACATGGGCTGTTTGTGAGGCCACCTCATGAAAAGCAGTACAATCAGTTTGTTATCTGAAAGGTGGTTTTGCACAGTAGCTATGCCATTTGGTGACACAGGGATGAAAACACATTTTGGGCAGGATGTGGAAAATGAAAACTGTATTGTTCATGAAGAGGCGTAAAAAAATGGCAACATTGAAAATCTGTAGTGAAAATAGGAAAAATTGGTGAAGTCATGAGCATGCATAGAAACTGCGCAAGACACGTCCGTAACCCAATTATTTTGGGGAGTATGTTAGCCACATTTTCAACATAGGCAGTTTGGGACCTCCCCTCATGAACAGTGGAGCTGTGATTTTGTTAATCTGTCCCAAAAGTTAATTTCCCACAGCGACCACGCCATTATGTGCCACGTGCAGAAACACATTTTGGGCAGGATGTAAAAAATTATAGCTGTACTGTTCATAAGGAGGTGTGAAAAAATGTCAGTGTTGAAAATCTGGCTTGAAAACATTGCAAATTTGCGAAGTTACAAAGGTGCATAGAAACTGCACAATGCATGTTTGTAACACAGTAATTTTATGGATGTTCAGCACCAAATTTTTCAAAATAGGCATTTTAGGACCTCTGCTCATGAACAGTGTCACCATCATTTCCTCAAACTGTCCTGAAAACTGATTTCACACAGCGACCGTGCTATTCTGCGCCGGATGAGCGAAAACACATTTTGGTCAGGATATGTAAAATGACAGCTGTACTGTTCATAAGGAGGTGTGGAAAAATGCCAATTTTGAAAATATGGAGTGAAAATATTACAAATGCATGAAGTTACACATGTGCGTGGAAACTGCGCAACGCACGCTCGTAAAACAGCTATTTTTTTGATTTTTCCCACCAAATTTGCAACATAGGCTTTTTGAGAGCCCCCTCATGAACAGTGGCACTGTTGCTTTGCTAATTGGTCCCGAAAGGCAACTCCATACAGTGACAATGAAATCACCTTTCAGGACTGAATAACACAATGACAGTGCCTGAATTCATGAGGAGGGGTCCCAATAAACCCATGTTGAAAACTTGGTGCCAAAATGGCTGAGATATGCAACAAAGTTTAAAAAACCCTATTTGTGCCATTATACAGCTTACCGGCATTTCTTCAGTTTGCGGTCGACTTTGAAGAGTGCAGATGTGTTCCCGGTCCACTGAAGATCGTCGCGCTGGACTCGGAGGTAAGTATGGGGTGAGGAGGGTGTGGGAGGCAGGGTGCGCAGAGGGTGGGTGCAGGTTGTGAAGGGACAGGGAGACCATGATGGGCCTTTTTCTTTTACAGGTTTAAAAACAAACAAAAAAACATTGCAGGACTTTTTTTGCAGGGATTTACACGCTGGGGTGGGCTCCCAGCACGCCACTTAAGTGTATTTTGGAGATTCTGTAGCTGACAGGGGATTGGGCACCCTGTTGGCTCGCTACTGAGGGAGACAAGAGCGAGGGAATTGGGTGCACCCTTGGCATGCAACAAACGCTGGGGAGACAGGCCAACGGAGATCAACGGGACGGATATAACCCCAAAGGGAATTGGGGCCCCATCGGAAAAAGAAAAAATGTGGGGGCCATCCCCCTCGGCATACATTTTAAGTGGGAGGGGGTTCAGTACGCTGATGGGGAGTTGGCTTCCTCGTCAGCATTGTGACAGGCGGTGGCGGCAGTCAAAGCCGCCATGTGGCCTGCACGTCAGGAGGCGTGTTATAGTCATGCTGCATGAGAGCTTCGCTCTCATTGCAGTGGACCTTTTCTTTGTTCTGGTGGCCACATTAGGGATGTGTGAGGTCAGTGCCTGCTGCTGGCTGATTGGGGAATGAGGGATGCACTTTCTGATGCGTGCCCTACATTCGCCCAACAGTGACCGCGCCTCCAAATCTGCTACTACTGCAAGATGTTGGCTGCGCAAGCACGAGCCAACATAAAAAGAACTTCCTCATCTTCCTCATGTGGCTTCTGAATTCCCCCCCCACCAGCTTCCATGCATGTCCTATGTTCTAGATTTACTATTCCAGTTGAATAGTTTCTCAGAGTTTACCGTGTTCATTCATACTGTAGATACATAGATTTATAAATGTTGAGGGCTGATAAGGGCCTACGGTCCACCTAGTCTGCCCATTTGTGCACATAACTGTGCTACTTCAAACTTATCTAGAACTAGGTTGTCTCCTTCCCCCAACAACCAGGATCCCTTAATGCCTATCTCATGCATTCCTAAATCCTGTAATCGTTTCTTCCCCCATCGCTTCTTTCAGCAGGGCATCCCATTTGCCCACCACCCTCTCTGTGAAGAAGTACTTCCTCATGTTCCCTCAGAACCTCACTCCCTCTAGTTTCATTCCATGTTCCCTAGTCCTGGAGCATATTTTTCTCTGAAAAATTGTGCTTTCCTGCACCTTGTTCCTCCCCGTGAGGTACTTATATAGTATGTCTCAATCATATCCTCCCTCCTTCCTCTCTTCCAAGGAGTAAATGTTTGAGTCTTTCAGATTGTCCTCAAAAGTTTTGTGATGTGGTCCCGCACCATCTTGGTTGCCCTCCCTCTGAACTGCCTCCACCCTGTCTATATACTTTTGTAGGTAAGGTCTCCAGAACTGGACACTCTACTCAGAGTGTGACCTCACTAGTGTCTTGTTTAGTGGAATTATGACCTCCCTTTTCTTGCTGATGACACCCCTGCCTATGCATCTCAGCATCCTATTTGCTTTTCCTGCTGCCTTGTCGTACTGACTACCCACCTTGAGGTCAGCAGAGATAAAAACCCTTAGATCCCTTTCCTGCTTGGAGCATTCTATAACCTCCCAGCAGCTGACACACTATTCTTGGGGTTTTGTGCCCCATGTGCATTATTTTGCATTTCTTTGCATTAAATCTCAACTGCCACTCCCTTGACCAGTCCTCAAGCGTCTGCAGATCTCTCCTCATTCTAGCCACACCCTCCAGCATGTCCACCTTGATTCAGAGCTTTGTGTCATCAGTGACCAGGCAAATTCTCCCTTCTAGGTCTTCTGTAATGTCACTGATAAAGATGTTGAAAAGGACTGGACCCAACACTGATCCCTGTGGCACCTCAATGGTCACCTTTCCCTCTGTGGAGTGACAGCCATTTACCATCATCCTCTGTGTCCTGCTATCTAGCCAGTTCCCCACCCACCGCACCACTGTCCTACCCACTGCCATGTTCTCCAGCTTGTTTAACAGCCTTTTATGTGGCACAGTGTCAAAGGTCTTGCTGAAGTCCAAGTAGGCCACATCCACTGCACACCCCAGTTCACCTCCCTTGTTGCCCAGTCAAAGAATTCAATGAGGTTAGTCTGCCATGACCTGCTCCAGTAAAATCATGTTGCCTTGGGTCCTGTAGATCATTGGCAACAAGGTGTTCCACTATTCTTTCTGTGATAGGAGTCATATCGGTGCCCCCCTTTACCCCACTTTTGCTGTTTAAGTCTCATAGTTCTAACAAATCTCCAAAACTAGTTAAAATGGAAGAAAAAAAGGAGATTTAATAATAAAAAGGACTGCTGCTTCTTTGGGCTGAGGTTGAGTGACGCTTTCCCTATAAAAAGTTTTAAAATATGTTGCAACAGTATTCCTCTGCTTACTTCTTTATTTTCTGCTGTTTAGCACTGCTTTGCCCTTTATTATTTTCCCTACCTACATCTTGGCCACTTGTAGGTATTCTCCTCTATCTCTTGCAACTCTTCTCTGACTCTTCCTTTGCCCAAGAATTTAAACCAAAACTGGGTACTAGGGAAGCCTGAAAGCTTTCCAATGGGTTCCCAAAAGTTGTCACAGGAAACTACAGCACATGTAGCCTGTTTATAGTGTTGTTTGCACTGCAAGAGTGAAAATAAAATAAAATGCATGCATGCTAATAAAAAAAACACAGAGCCACAGAGTTTGTTGCAGCTGGAAGCTAGGACAATGTTTTTCAAAGGAAATATTGGTGGCAAAACTCTGAAATAGATGTATGTTCACCTGAAGCCTTGTTTAGTGTTTGGGGTGTGGTCAGGACCTTCCTGCAGTGTACATGTCTTCTATTAGAGCCAGCCTGCCCTTGCTCCTCCTTTTTTATGACAGTATCTGCTGGGAGGAGCCTGATTATCTACCAGATCTTACATGTGTAGTTCTTATTGTGTTTTATTTGAAATTAACATTTGTAAAATGTTAAAAGACTCTAGTAATATGTGATTTCATGTCGTGATGCAAAATTTAAAGCTCCTCTGTAATAATTTAAACTTAAAATATCTTTAGGGGAGGAGTTTGCTGTGTCATGTAACTCAACCACAGTATACATATACACTGAATGGGACTTAGAGATCAGTTGGTGGTATGAGGTCACACGTATCAGTCCCATAGCCTGTTTCTAGGAGGAATTTTGTTTTGTCTTCCATTAGTGCTGTTAACTGTGGATAGACCTGTTTATTTTGCATTGGTTCTTTATTTTCCGTTCTCAGTCCATTTTATTTTATCCTGCTGTATAATAATTTTTTGGACTTTTGCAGCCTGACATTGTTGCTGGACTCCATTTGTTCCCACATTCACATATGGTGTCAAAAGTGGGATACTAGGAGGCAAGTGCAACTCTTGGTGGTTATCGTAGAGAGATACCATGGAGGACCAGAAGCAGCAGGACAAGACGGAGGCACCCATACCCACCAGGGTATTAACTAGGCATATGACTGAACAGTTCCAGATCCTCTTATTGAGTGGCCTGGGTGATGTGAGACGGAAGGAGATCAAGAGAGATACCAAGAGGGAGCTGAAGGAAGAGGGCACCACAGGAGGTGATTCTGACTCCCTGGAAGAAGAAGAAGAAGAAGTAGAGGCACCCCCCCTCTGAAATGCAGGACTTGCTCAGATGGTTGTGTGTGAAACACCTGAACTTGGAAAAACAGAGGGAAAAAGACCAACTCCAAAATGAACCCAGGTATGTGGACACCCTTAGGGCCATACAGGCACTTGGGGCTGTTAGACAGAACCCTCTAAATGATGGGCCCAGAGACATTAAGTTATCTAAACTGGCAGACTCTGATGTCATAGACGCTTACATTACTACATTCAAGAGGGTGGCAATGGCTTGTGGGCTGCCCAGAAACCAGTGGGTTGTCCGGCTGGCTTCATTCCTCACAGCCAAGGACTAGCTGGCTTATAACCATGTAGACACTTGAAATGCTACAAACTATGACCATGTTAAGCAGGCAATCCTAAAATGTTATGATATCAGTACAGAAACGTACTGCCAGAGGTTTCAGACTTTCCGATATCATACAACTTACTCCCCCCAAGAAGTTTATGTTAGACTACAAGATTTGTGTACCAAATGGCTGCAACCAACCATTCAGACTATGAACCAGGTGGTGGAGTCTATTGTACTGGAGCAATTTATAAAGATATTTCCCCATGGTGTCCAAATGTGGGTCAGACAACACCGCCCCGAGACATCCTAAAAAGCTATTAGTTTGGCCGAGGACTTTGTGACAGCCCGTCCACAACATCCAAGGGGATCACCTGGGGCTACTCCATCTACAGTAAGACATTCTTTTAACCCCACCAGTAATAATGTTGCCAATAATGTTACCACTGGGACTAGAACTGTAAGACACACAACACAGACATAGTTTGCTGGGAATGCCAGGCAAAGGGGCATATTGCAAGGTTTTGCCCCAAGAAGAAAAGTGGTACTGTGCATCTAGCCTTGACAGATTGGGGACAGTATAGCACCATTGTTAATACAGAGGGCAATGAAGTGACAGCCTTGCTTGATTCGGGCAGTAGGCAGACCTTGGCATGAACCAGTGTTGTTATGGCACCAACTACAGGCACAGAGAAGACGGTGGTTACTTGTATAAATGGAGACACACACTTCTACCCCCTAAAGGACACCTCCATTGTCATCCATAATAAAGTCCATCATATGAAGATAGGACTGGTGCCACAGCTGCCAGTCCCTGTGATTTTAGGACATAATTTTCCCCTCTTTGACAGTATGCTTTCTTCAGCCACTTCTATTTGTGCTGTAACAACAAGAGCCCAAGCTAAGCAGGAACAGGGTACTAGTGACATTTTTCCATTTGTTGATGAAGTATTTGAGCTGCCTGGGAAGACAAGAAAATCCAGAAGGGAGAGAAGAAATGATAAGACTAACTGGCCTAGAAAGAAGGACTCAATTGATGTTGATGTTCTGTTTAAAAATACTATGATGCCTTCTTTTGCTGAAGATCAACTAAAAGATGCTACTCTAATCCCTTTAGTTTAACATGTAGTCCCCGAAGGTATAAAAGCTACTACCCCTGTGTATAGAATCCAACAAGGGAGACTATATCGTACATGTATAAATCCAAAAACAGGAGAGTGTGTGGACCAGTTAGTGGTCCCCAGCCAATACAGGGAACATCTCATGTTTTTAGCACATGATATACCATGTGGGAGGCATGCAGGAAGGGACAGGAAACTAAGTAGGCTGTTGCATAGATTCTTCTGGCCTGGTATCCACAACCAGGTTGCAGAGTACTTCAAAAGCTGTGCTGCATGTCAAAAGGTAGCCCCCATTACGAATGAAGATAAAGTACCCCTGCAGCCTTTGCCATTGGTAACGGTTCCTTTCGAATGAGTGGTAATGGACATCATAGATCCCCTGAAAAAAGTACAAAAGGGAATAGATTTGCGCTTGTCATATGTGACTATGCTAGCAAATTTATGGAAGCTATTCCCTTGTGGACAGTATCTGCTGAAAGGGTATAGAGGAATTGATAAAATTCTTTAGTCATGTAGGTATACCCAAAGTGATACTTACAGACAGAGGGACCAATTTCTGTTCTACTATGATGAAACATTTGCTTGAGGTTTTATGAACCATCACGCAGGCTGACCTCACTGTTAATCCTACAAAATGCTCTCTTGTCATGAAAGAGGCAAAGTATTTGGGGTTTCTCATTGGGGAAGGACAGGTAAAACCCAAAGTGGGGAAAGTGGATGCAGTAGCAAAAAGTCCACGCCCATTACAAAAAAACATGTTAGTTCATTTTTGGGACTAGTAGGTTATTACATGTGGTTTGTGCCTCAATTTGCGACACTCGCCTGTCCCTTAATTGAACTAACAAAAAACAGCAAACCCACGAAAGTCACGTGGACACCTGTATGTGAAGAATCATTTTGAGCTATAAAGGCTGCCCTTTGTTCAGCCCTGATTTTCAGAAGTCCAGATTTTAACAGCCCTTTCACTGTACAGACCGATGCCTCTAATGTAGGTATTGGAGTGGTCCTTTCCCAAGTACAAGCAGGAGAGGAACACCAAATACTTTATGTGAGTAGGAAATTGCATGCCCAAGAAATCAAATATTCTACTATAGAAAAAGAATGTTTGGCACTTAAGTGGGCAGTAGAATGTTTACAATATTACCTATGGGGAACAGAGTTTGAGGTTTGGACCGATCATAATGCCCTGTGTTGGATACAGCAGATGAAAGAAAAAAACCCGAGGATTATGAAATGGTACTTGACTCTTCAGCCATATAAATTTACCATCTGACACAGAGCAGGAAAGGCAAATTGTAATGCTGATTTTATGTCACGCTTTGGAGCAGACATAACTAGTAGACAGGAGTAGACTTTGGGGTATTGTTTGAACTAAATCTATAGGGTATGTACTGTATATCCTTCTGGACTTTTGCATCCTGCCATTGTTGCTGTACTCCATTTGTTCCCATGTTCACACTTTCCTACAATAGTGTTTCCATGATCTTTTCCACTACTGAGGTCAGTCTGACTGGTCTGTAGTTTTCTGCCTCCTCTCTGTTACTGGTTTTGTAATGGGGGACTACATCAGCTGTCTTCCAGTCTTTGGGTACCTCTCCTGTTTCCAGTGACCTGCTGAAGAGGGTTGCTAGGGGTTCAGCCATCACCTCTCTTAGCTTCCTCAGCACCCTGGGGTGTACCCCATCTGTCCCCATAGCTTAATTGACTTTTATTCCCTCCAGTTCCTTTAGGACCCTTTCCCATGTTAACGGACTTGTATTCATTTCCATGGCCTTCCTACCCTTTCTACACTGTTCTGGCCCATTACCTGCCCCCTCCTCTGTAAAGACTGTACACAAGTATCTGCTCAGTATGTCTGCTTTGCTGTTGTCATCCTCCACTCTACTCCCACCCTCCCCTTTCAGACTCAGTATTCCTCCCTTTGCTTTCCTTTTTTCACTGACGTGAACTTGAAGGTTTCTATCATGTCAACCCTCTCCTTTCTGGCCTCCAGAAAGTACATGTTCAGTGCCCTAAGCCAAATCTCACAGGAACTGTCCTGCAGGCCATGAATCCATTTTGTTACTCTATGCTGCAATGTCTCACGTGCCCCTGTCTTTTCTCAGTTGAGGGCTCCAGAACTGTGCACAGCACTCCAAATGTGGCCTTACCAGTGAACTGTAAAGAGACAGTAATACTTCCTTTCTCCTGCGATCAAATCCCCTCCCAATATTCCCAACATCCTAGTTGCTCTGCTGTAGATTTTGTTACATTGGCTCGATTAGTTAAGGCATTCATTACTGATGGCTTCTATGTCCCTTTTATCATTAGCAGTGTGCAGTTTAATTCCTCCCTCCCTTTCAGTATTCTGTTCTGGGGTCCATATTTCCAGCATTAGGGCAGTGCAAGATTTAAAATTCCAATGGTTTAGGAATGCACTTAGGCAATATTTGTGGAAATTCTGATTTAGAACGGCAGAATAAATGTATGAATTGCGGATGATTATACTGAACTGAGGGAAAAGATTCCGCAGAATTGATCACTGTCAGTAGTCAGTACTGCAGATTCTGCAGAACTTTTTTCCGCAGTTTAATACAGTAATCCACAATTCTACATTCATTCCGCAGTTCCATAAGTCACTGAACTGCAGGATAACTGTAAGAATTGTGGATTAATGAATTATAGCAATTTCCCACCATTTATGAACACAAAGCAGTTGTTTATTTTTTTTGCATAGATTTACCTTATATGTTGCAGAAATAGTCCACCCGCCATCAGATTTGATTGATATCGAACTTGGCCCAGTGAGGGTGGTTTGCAAGCACCAGACAAGCATTGCTTACCTGTGGGCTGTGACCGTTACCGCAGCAACCAGAGACTTTTTTTCTTAACCCTTTTGACAACTGGGACTGGGTTTCTTTGTATACCCCACATCCTTTATACAATAATCATAGGTATTGAGATTGAATTGAAAGTTTCAAACCCTTCCGTACAGTGGCTGTGTACATTTATGTTTTTAGGCAGGCAGGAAGGAAGTGCATTTGTCATGACAGTGCTCAAAGAGTATAAGCAACATTTGATGCTACCATTACAGCATGGTCAATGCTGGGTGCTGATTTGGGCTTTCTATTTCAAACAATGGCAGTATTTAGTCTTTATTTCTGTGGTATGGGGCATCTTGGGGTGAGCTGGTTGGAAACTTCAACAGTAACAGGTGACTGACTTACTCACTCTCCACACAATGTCTCTCACTCTATGTCTCTCTCTCAGACATCAAACTTAACACTGCAATGCACAGCAAAAAGGAAAAATAAATTGCGACTGATGGGGGAACATAAACAGCAGTGTCACTTCTTACTGTATCTCACTTCACAATTGCATAACCACCACCTGCCTGCTGTTCACAGCCGGCATGTACACATTTATTTTGTAACTGCAGCTGTGTATCCATAGAACAATCGGTCCTGTTACTGTTAAAGTTTTTGACAAGTTCGCCCCAAGACCCCTCATACTAAAGAAATAAAAACTACACACTATCATGTTTTAAACAGCAAGCCCAAATCTGCACCCAGCGTTGACCACACTATCATGGCAGAAGCGTATTTTGCTTAAAAAGCAATAAGTTACGACCAGGGGTTACATTAACCATATGTTAATCACCCCCTAGGGATATGTGGCACTCGACTGCACCTGGTGCCACATTACACCCCTGGGGGGTATTAACATATGATTAATGTAACCTCTGGTTGTATCTTATTTGCTTAAATACTGCAGAAAGAAATTCTGCAGAACTGATCACTGAACTGCAAAATAATTACATATATTGAGGAATAATCCATTAAACTGTGGAATAAAAATGCTCAGCACTGTCAGTCCACAGTTCATGTGTATTATTCCGTACTTCAGCACAAAAATTCTGCAGAACAGGGCAAAACTCTGCCAAACACATTAGAAAGATTCTGATCTCACCAATGGTGGAAGTTTGGAAAATTTTGTGAAATTTACAACATTTCACGCAAGTTCCGCAAAAGCAGAATTTTCTAATTTTGCCCAGCTCTACCTAGTATGCATTACATTGCCCTTTTTGGTGTTGAGCGTCGACTGCCAGACTTTGAACCTTCTCTCCAACCTTTGCAGATCCCTCTACAACTCCATTACCCCTGCTCACTGTCCACACTACCCCAGAGCTTAGCGTCATCTGCAAAGAGACGCATCTAACCCTGAACTCCTTCTCCTATGTCGCTGATGAACATATTGAAAAGTATTAAACCCAGGACTGAACCCTGTGGCACCTCACTGGTGACCACCACCCTCTGATGTCTCCCACAACCAACTACCCATCAATCTAACTATATTCTTCACAGCTGGGTTGTCTAGCTGCTTCAGCAACCTGGCATCAATACAGAGAGTAAAAGAGGTAAGTGGCTAGGGGTGTTCACATCTATACAGAGTGTAACAGAAGTGGGTGAGGGTGTTCACACTTATTCAGAGAGTATCAAAAGTTTGTGCATGTGTTCATATCTCAAAACAGCACATTTCAGACCACATCATTAAAATCCCAGTAGTGTACCGCAGAATCTTTGTGTGCTTTGTGTTAATTTTTTTATGCAGTCCCTTCTGCCAGCCCTTCAATATCAAAATCTGCTGCTCAGTCTAATACATTCAGTGACATCTGTAGGTTCGCTCAAGCTTGTAACAGAATTACACTTCACTATAGACTGCAGCCTCAGCCTCCTTGCACCCAAAAAAAGGAGATAACTTTGATGTCCAACCCTGGTTTACAAGCGCATACATGACAAATATCCAAATTACTCAGCCATCTCCTACACAGACCCAACCGTTTATACACTCCCAGATCCCAAAACAAGAACATAGACTGCTGAATGGTGGGGGACCAGTTTGGCATGCTGGTGACCTGGGTTCACGAATGGTGGGCAACCTGTTTGGCATGCTAGTGACTTGGGATTGTGAGTGATGGGTGACCTTGTTTTGCATGCTAGTTACCTGGGTTCATGCCCTATGCCTGATAAATCAGGAGCAGAGGCAGACATGGTGGGTGCAGAGCATGCATGTGAATTCACCCCTCCCAGGGGTGGGTTACTGTGACACAGCTTAAAGAGTGTCACCTGGTTAGTGCTGGTGATATGGGTGAACAGTAGCAGATGTTGCCTGGTGTGTCCATGCCCAGGAGCATCACAAGCACGTGCAGTCACACAAAGGGAGGGGGCACTAACAAAGCCCAGGAAGGAATCTCCACTGTCATAACCCACATCTACTGGGCATGTTGAGAGGACAGTTCCTCCTTGAAAGAGCTCAGAAATCCTGAACTTGGTCTGGTCCAGTGGATGAGCAGTTGCACTTCTGCTCTCCATGCTGGCAAAATGGGTTCAGGAACATAAAATGGTAATTCGTTGGACTGCCCAGGTGAAGTAGGATTGAGTTCCCAACAGCAGTTCTCCTTCTTTGGGGAGGGGGGGCAAAAGGTCCTGCTGCAGGGACTGCTACCTGGAGGGGGCCGAGCATCAGCATAGCAGGAGTGCATGACGGGCAGAGCTCTAGCATGATGTACTTGGCACACACATCCTGACACTACAGCCGAGATGGAGAAAATGGAGGGAAGAGATGCCAGGCAGCCTATAGCCAGCACCCCCTGCAAGATCTCATAAGACTGACATGGTGTGCCATCCACCCACTGAGGTTCCGAGCAAGTGGTGTATAACCAGTAGGTCCATGAGATGTTTGGTGACAGGGCTGGGGGGTACCATTCGGCAGACCAAAGGGGAGAAAACTAGTAATCGAAAAAAGAAAAAAAAAGGAATCCTGATCTCACCCTGGAGTATGCTGTCAGGGAAATGCAAGAAATGGGGCCTCACCCTTGATGCAAGCTGGTGGGCAAGACACCCTGAGTGAGAAGGAGACCGTGCTGACTGAAATGGAAACCCTGGATGGGAGTTGGAGGAAGACCATTTGATCAAAGTGCTTTGCAGTGCTTAAGCTGTTCACGGGTGTGCTGGCTGTGAGGCTCCAGGGGGTGGTCCACCAAGTAATACATGAAGACCAAACTGGATTTATCGCAGGCCTTACCTTACTGACAATATCCGGAGACTATTAAATATTATTTCAGCTTCCCAGACCCAGAAACCCTTCCAAACAGCCATATGCATGGATGCAGAAAACGCATTCAATAGGGTGAACTGGCAGTGTTTAAAAGCATCCATGGAGAAAATGCAATTCGGGCCCCAAATTCATGCAAGCAGTCTCTCAATTATACAATAGTCCAGTTGCCCAAGTCCGAGTGAATGGAATCAGCTCTGAACCCTTTTCTCTTTCTAGGGGAACTAGGCAGGAATGCCTTCTATCCCCATTGCTGTTTTCCCTGAGCCTGGAACCATTGGCAGCTAAGGTGCGGCAGAGTACAGAGATAAAGGGCATCACAGTGGGGAGAACGGAGGAAAAGCTATCCCTATATGCAGACAATTCTATATTCTTCCTTGACTACCTGAGACTTCACTGCCATCCCTAATAAGATCACTGCAGGCCTTTGGACAGCTATTGGAGAATAAAATTAACTTTTCAAAATCAGAAGCCTTGGTCCTTAGCGGGCACTGCCCAAACCAGTTCAGGAGTGCATTCCCCTTTTCATTGGGCTCCCAGAGATAGGATAAGGTAGTTGAGCATACATATTTGTCTAGGCCTCTCCAAGTAGTCCTCCCTAAATTATGAAAGATTGTGGGAAAACATGAAGCAGGATGTAGCTAGATGGCACCTTCTACCACGCTCCTTGGTGGGGAAAGTGGACGTCATTAAAATGAATGTGCTGCCTAGATTCCATTTTTTGTTTCAGTCCCTCCCCATAAGACTTCCCTTGGCCTTCTAGAACAAACTCAATAAAGGTTTACATAGATTTATCTGGAACAATAAAAAGCCCAGGATAGTCAGACTCATATTGCACCTCCCAAAGTAGGAGGGTGGCTTTTCCCATCTGGATTTTCCCATCTACTATCAGCCGGCCCAGCTTTTCTCTGTCCTTACCTGGACCAAACAAATAACTTCCTCCCTGTGGTATCAAATGGTGAAGGCTGCTTTAGGTGATCGCCTTCTGTTTGTTTTAGCCCTCATGACGACTCCTCCTGAGCACACACGAATGATTACAAATAGGTGGGTTAAACATGGTCTCTGTATTCTTACTAAGGTCTGGAAAGTGTCGGCAACCCCTGAAGGCCTGGGCCCACTAGCACTCATTAGATATGAGTCAGAGTTTTTCCTGCCTGCCTTTGATTTCGGTTATGCTAGTTGGGAGACTCAAGGGTTGACACGCATCACACAATTTATAGAGAATGGTTCCTTCATCACATTTCAAAGAGCCAAAGAAAAATTTTATTGGTCAAATGCTGAATTTTTACAGTACATGCAGGTGAGGCACTTCACTAATCAAGAGGAACACTTGTTACAGCTTACGAGGCCACTTTCAAACTGGGAGGCCTTCCTGTACAGCACCGTCAGAATCGTAGGCCAGGGAAAGTATATATCAGGGATTTAGAGGTTGCTCTCTGATGGTGGGGTAGACACCCTACATGCACAGAGGCTGGCCTGGGAAACTGAGGCATCTTACCCAATTAGTGAAGAACACTGGATCCATTGGCTGAAATGGGGATGGAAAGTCACTTCAGCCTCAATTTGGCATGAATTTTACTGGAAAGTATTGACCTGATTTTTCCATACTCCAACTATCCCACAACTCTACAGTGCCTCCAAATCTGCTGCTTGCTGGAGAGCGTGCACTCAGATGAGGAGCCAATGGTATATTTTCTGGGGATGCTCGGCCTTAGGGGACTTCTGGCAGACAGGGCAGATGGCTGTACACTCAATCACTGGGGTTCTGATCTCATTAGATTTTATGGATTGGGTACTGGTGTTCACAATGGCAACCCATCAGAGAGGGGATACCAGGAACGTCCTGTTAAGTGTAATGGCATTCACACTAAAATGCATTATGGGCAGATGGCTTCAATCTGAGCCCCCCACGCTGGAAGAATGGGTGGGCAGAGTTAGAAAAGTCATAGCAATGGAAGCTTTGACAGCAAGACTCAGATTAAGTTTCTATAAATATGAAATCAGGTGGAGAGGGTTGGAGACATGGTTGCTGGGATGTGGAGGGGGTGACCCCACTTTTTAGAGGGCAACCTCATGTCAGGAAGAAGAAGAAGGGTCACATTTTTGGCATGATGATGAATGTCAGGGAGGCTGTTTCCAGACCCCAGATTATTTTCTGGGGATCGGAGAGACTTTTACAGATTGTGTAAATTTCAGAGACTATCCTTGGAGGCAGGTAATTTGTGTTATAGGGGGATGGAGGAAGGAGTTCTGTGTGACCAATTGTTGGGCCTCTTTGTTCAGGCCCTTTAGTTTTCTCTTTTTGTTTGTTATAAGACTGTGTTTGTTTCATTGCCCTGATTAATTGGGGAACATATTTTAGGTCACTATGAGATTTTAGACAACAGTTACATGGAAGCCTTTGTGATATTTGTTTACTAGTGCCTTTAAAGTCATAAGAGAGAACTCTAGTTAATTGACTCATCATGTGTCACATTTACTTGTTAACTTCCTACAGGCATTGGTATTTGGGTTCCATGTCATAACGACGATCGCCGTTACGGCAAGTGTACATCGCCAAAAATGAATTTCAGTGATGCATAATCACGGCGAGGATATAGAGGGCACTTGAGACCTACGGGTGTTTTTTCTAATGTGGGGGGCTTTGCCTCCGCACTCTATTAATGGATTCTCAACTCCAGGGGTGCATGTTGGGGGTGAAAACTTGGAAAATACAAAGCCTCCCGTGGGCAAAACAAAAACATGCTGCATCTGACCCATTCCCTGCACCTCCCAAGCAACCACCCACCCCACCACGTTAGCAGTCCAGCTTGGCAGCTGCCTGCCACACCCCCTCCCACATACCCTCTCTCCCTTCCTCCCCCCCATGCACTTGTACATGCACGTACATCTGTTCACCCTATCTTGCCCACCCCAGTATCCTCTCGCTACCATGCCAGGTAGCCCTGTACACAGGCGCCATGATTGAGTCACCCTTTTTGTAAGCGCTCAATCACAGTCACCCCGTATACAGTATACCGGTGATCGTATGATATACTGTTGTCACTGGATTGAAAATAAAGCTGAGTTTAAAAAAAAAGTGCTTTGCAGTAATCATTCCAACCACCTGGAATGGCCTACCTATCAATGACATCATAATTAATTTCTATTGTATTGTATCAGTATATCTGCTGTGTTACTGTTTAACATGTGATCTTATTAATTGATGATGATTGTTTATAATGTGCTCTCTATACACTGTTGATGTTTATTATCTGTACTGTCTCCCATGACCCCCCCAGATGCATCTGGAGACCAGCAGTGTCTGCTCAGTATGCCTTTCCTGGTAAAACTTTTAAATAAATAAATAAAAGGATAAGGAAGATCTAAATATACAAGCCTCTGAGCATGTCGTACTCCAGTATCTGACAACCCCCTGTGGCTTCTCTCTCTTCTATGCTCAAGATGCTCCAGCCCCCAAACCACTTACCCTATGGCACCCTACCCCTCCCCACAAGCACAACTTTCTAATTATATGAATATTGTTTGTGTTTCACCTGTAATTGCCGTTCATGTTGTTTTCAATTACATTGTACCTCCTTACCATTACCAACAATGTCTGCAGCTGTAAGTCTCCCACAAGGCCCCTTCTGAAAATGAGGCACGTAGCCTGAATGTGAATCTACAAACCTGGTAGCAGAAATTATAAATAAATAAAATGGAGACTAGCAGAAGTGACTGCTATCTGGAAAAATATCCTTATGTCTTCTTTTGAGCACAAAAGACCTAAGATTTTTAAGAGAAACAAGAACATACTATAGCTTTGATGTTCATAGAATATGAAATCTGCATACATCTTTTGAACTGGTAATGTACATTTTCCATTTGCTTAATTAGCAATTACAACAGGTACTGCATTAATGGGTCTGTTCTAGCTATCTACTTCTCTGTGAAATCCCAGTCCTAAAATTAAACCAAGGGAATATTTCAGACTTGTTTGACATGTTTAAAAACATAATAAATTCAGTTTTGCATTAACAGTCAGAACTGGATCAGAATAGAAAAAATGGATTTCACTGTGCATTCTATGACTAATGATACTGTATAAATGTTTATTCATAGAGTTTGGCAGTCCAAAGAGGGGTTTTAGTGTTTAGGTACAATGGCATTCGAGATCAGCAATATGCAACTTCAGTTGGTATTGCTAGTGATATCCATGTATAACAAGCAGTGTTCAAGACATCAAGTTTTTAACTCTTTCTACCCTTCTACTACACTGGCTGGAACATCCTTCAGCTGACTACCAGTGGTTGATCCTGTCACACAAGAGCCTTCCTGACCCATTGCCCTGGTTCCCTGGTTGACACGCATCTCACCTGCTTAGCAGCCCCCTCCACTTGCCCCTCCACAGAGGCGGGGATGCCTTCAGCTCCATGGCAAGTCCAGTACATGAATCAAATCTCCAAGAAGGCAGAAGTGAAAGCTGGAGAATTGTAAGGCCCAGGTGGGCAGGGTCTGGTAGTGGGCATAATGACAGAGAGTGGCGTTACGTGTCCATCTAGTGGCATTATCCACTTATCTGTTATCTTTGGAAGGAGCGGATGTGCAATGATGTCATGGAGTGTCATGCATGCACACATGTCTAACGCAGCAATGTCCACCACATCCCACCAATCCCAGCACTTACTAGGTCTTCAGTCTCATTGCCCCTGACTGCCACCAGAAGGCACTGTGTTGCCAGAGTCCTCAAACGTCCAACCCCAGAGGAAGAGAGCTGTCCATCTGGTGCAAATGTTTCCTCATCATGTCTGACCGCCTGACACACTGGGTTCATCCATGACCCCAGGTCATCAGCGTCACAAGTGGTAGTGGTAACACTGCAACCATGGACCAACCCTTCAAGACGTTAAATTTACATGAACATATGCCATTTCAGTGGTGTGGTGAGCTAAGCACCCCACACCATGTCAGTCATCTGGGTTTGGGAATGGACAAAGGTCACTCAGGGGCCATGAACCAATACACAGAATTCCAGCACTACCAACCACATACCAGACCAAAAGCAGGAATGCTCAATTATAAAGCAGTTTATTAGGCATAAAATAAAGTGTAAACCTCCAAAGTGCAAGTGCACAGACCAGGGAACAGCTATCCTGGGGAAGGTGGATTGAGCATCCAGAGATGTGTTGTTTCCTCTGGAGAGGGTGGATAGCGTGTACTGCTGCTTGGCTGCCACCTAATGGAGGCTAGATGGTAGAGATTCCCTCACCCAGTTTCTCAGCCGAGTATGGGCATTGAGGCAAGCAATATCTCCACATTGTACATGCGTGCCATTGCACGTGTGCCTGCACCAGATCAGGGAGTAAATGGGAGAAAAAGCTCCTTAGATGCCAGGATGATTCCAGCATCCTCACAGGCACTGCACCACCTACTGGGCATCCACTCATTCATCAAGTTAAGCAATTAAATAGGGTACATCTCAGGGATGGTGGGTAATGGATCGGCGGTCGCCAGCACAAGGAGGGGTCAACAGAGAAGAACAAGAAAATAAAGACAAGATAAAAAAAAAATTTATAAGAACAATCTCTTCACATTTCTATTTTTCTTTTCTCTGTATGTTATTCTCTGTACATTTTAATTGATATAGGAGCATTTTGAATACAAAACATGCTTGACTAATTTTGTACTCTTTCTTGTAAAAGACGAGATTCTTAAATGCAGTAGCTCTAACAGCAGTCATTGTTAGGTAACAGTGCTAACTAAACATGTTCCTGTTTATGTTAGTTTGCTATAGCTAATGCAGGCATATTGGTATGTGGTTTGGAGCTTTGGAGGCTTGGCACTGGGTATGAAAGGAAAAGAAACACCTCTAGCCAGAGCCGATATGGCTGTGGCAAGCTTCCAAAGCTCCAGAGAGTGAGCAACACCAAGTGCCACCTCCAAGATGGTGGTGATGCAACTATGCATGCACACCATTTGCACATGCGTAGTTGCAGTGAATGGCATTCTGCCATTCCCAAGATGGTGGCACCAGTGGAACTACGCATGTACAGTTACTGTCACAGAATGCAGAAGTAAAATCCAAAATAGTGTGGCTGTTACCCGGTAGTGGCCGACCATGGCAGAGTGTTCCAAGCTTTGTTGGACTTCTGGAAGTTTACTTCCGAAAGTCCATCGGAAGCATGCCATGGTTGGCCATTTTCTAAGCAAATGAATGCAAAATGACTTTAGGCTTCACCCACAGACATAAAAAAGAAAAGGAAAGGCAGTTGTAACTTTGGTATTAAGGCCACAACATCATCGTCAGCTGGCTATGAGTTAACAGATCCCAGTTTGGGGTGAGCTTAAACTATCTACTTAGAATCTAGTTAGACTTTGTTAGGTTACTAAGTGTGCATTCTTTTCATTCTTCTTGTTCAAAAGTGTTAATTTCCCATTCTGTAGAGTACTGTATTTCCACAGACATTAGTGTGTATAATCCTGTACCATATGTAAATATCTTGTAGTAATAAATATTGTTTTTATATACTTTATTGTTAAGGGTACAGATAACCTGATGTAACTGGTAAGCTGTGATTAATTTCTCAAGAGACAGGCTACTAAACTTTGCAAAGCACACCTGTGCCTAGCACAAGGTACTATATTACAGGAAATGTCTGTGGCCTTTTTATCGCTATGTTCATGGTTTTAATATATCCACAAACTTTTAGTGATTGCTAATATTTCCTGAATCTGTCAGCAATTGGTTGCATACTCTGGGGTCACATGATCTAAATGCTTAACAGACAATGAAATCAAACAGATTGAAGGAGCTGCATCAGCAAAACCTTAGCAAAACAACCAGCCAGGTACATGAAGAAACCTTCAATTTTTTTTTTACAAAAGCAAAAAATCAAAACAGCAGCAAAATAGCCAGCCAGCAAAACAGGGAGGAAAAGAAAACAGACAACAAATTGAAGTTCAGTCTTTCACTCATTCAGCATTCATGTACAGTCTAAGCTTAAATACCCTCTTCTTGGTTAGCAGAAAATGTTTCTGTGAACAAAAAAAAGGAAAGTTCTGTAGTAGCAGCATAAGACTAACATACAGAAGTACCAGCTGCTATTGACAGTACGGCACTTACCGTCTTGGCCATCCAGACATCTCTAGTGGGCTCCAGAAATTCCAGCCTCCATAAATCCACACATACACTCTTCTCTCCTTTGTTTAAGTTTGGTGAAACTTTTCTCTAGCCGCCTTGCATGTTTTTCTTTAAGTGTTGACATCTTCAGATCAACTTTTATAAGGGCGGCTCCATCAAAAAGCTGTTCAGAAATTAGTCCGGCATAACAGTCTGTACAGCATTGTTTCATGTCATCTTTAAAGAAGGTGTCTGGCCAAAATTTCTACCATCAATGAAGTTAGAATTTGGATCAGCATATCCCCAGTCAGCCGCATGCCAAAAATGAGATCTGTAAGTTACTTCGTTTAAAAGTTACAAGTCATTTTGTAACCCTAAATTTACTGCCTGTTCAAAAAAAGCCAGTTTCTATAAAGAGCTACTGATGATGTCACAACCAGAACTCACAGCCTAGTCCTTC
Organism: Neoceratodus forsteri; assembly: GCA_016271365.2. Taxonomy (NCBI): domain Eukaryota; kingdom Metazoa; phylum Chordata; order Ceratodontiformes; family Ceratodontidae; genus Neoceratodus; species Neoceratodus forsteri. The sequence continues at coordinate 37,452,132 of CM028129.1, forward strand.
TTGCAGACTACATTACAAGACTTATTTCTCCCACATTACATAAAATTGTAGTGGTATTAAAACATTTGGAAAAGGAAAGCTAACAATGGTTGAGTACACTTGGGGCCGCCTGCCTGTGGAGACTTAGCTAACCACCGTATTACCTCATTTTATGAAACAGATAGTAGAAATTCAAAAGCCTGATTGGCTGAGAGCAGCTCCAGTTGTGATTGTTTCTGTATATCATCATTCTGTATAAATACAGCAACTCTAGGTATGGGGATTCTCACTTAAATGAAATCCCTATTCTAGTCCTTAGTCCCGATGCACTCAAATTGCATCTGTCCAGGCACAGGACAGACCTCTTTCTTCAAGCCCCAATTTACAACTCTACCACTCTGCTAACTCTGTCTCCCACCAAAAACACATTTGCTCTTGCTGCAATATTATTTCCCCACCCCTGTTACAGACCACAAAACAAGTCATTCACTCCGCCACTGTTTCCCTGGCTGTACCACTTACTTAAGCTGCCCTGCTTGCAGCATCACAAACTGCCACTGTCTACTGCAAGACCCTGCAAACACTTCAAAATCCCTTCCTGCTCTGTCCCAAACTGATGCCACCACCTGCAAGGTCCCAAAGGAGCCCCACTGATCTCCTTCATGGGCTGTTTCTACTTCCTTTGTCCTTAAACTGACTGTAGCATAAAACAATTATGCTTTCCATACAGGGGTATGCCATGATGAAACCTTGTAAATCCACAAATCTTACTTTTTCTTCAGTTTTTTAAAAGTGCTCAAAACTCTAAGGACAATAATTGAAATAAAATTAAAAAAAAATTGAAATGAAAAAAGTAATCCAAATTATCCATTTCATTACCAGTCCGAGTAGGGTACACCAGGCAGTAGATGCTTATTTTCAGGTGCAACTCGGGAGAATACAACAGTGTGAACCATAAACACAGGAATATACATAGTACAGAAAAATAGCCTGGGGTCAGGCAAAGAATTGCAACAGGAGCAATAAACTGTTCACAAGGCTTACGTACATGGGTTTAAATGTAAAAATATACACACGATTATGAATATACATTTGGTAAAATAAGTATAAATATGCAATAGTATGCATCTGATAAAGTATAACTCTTCAGTTGATTATGGATATACATTCAGCAACGCAATATGCAGGCTTCTCATTGTTTACTGGTGCACACCATGTCTGGGGGGCATGTCTCAGGACATGAGGGAAATTTAATATGGATACACAGCATGCGGAAAAGGGGAGTTAGTCAGCAAAGTGGCAAGAGGTCAACCCCATATGGTACCTACCTCACTACCTGAGGGAGGCCCTTTCAGTGAAGCAATTTAAAAGGGGCTTAAAGCATTATCTTTTCAAACACGTCTTCACTGACTGAGTTTATCCAGGACTGGTTGAGGAGTATTATTTAGGGACTGTGCAATATCTGAAATGTAATGTTAGATAGTTACTATGTGGGGTAAATAATTTTAGATAGAGTTTAGGACTTAGAATGGCTGCTGTAAATCCATTTATTGTAGTTTTGCAAAGTGCCACGAGGCTGAGCCTGAGAGATAGGGTGCATAAGAAACAAAATGCTTACTTACCCTCAGTGCGGGTGTCACTTTTTTAATTTCACTACATAGGGTTGCATCAATAATATTACAGAAGCATATCAATGGAGACAATGTCAGCAGAAAAAAGAACACTGTTTCATCCAGTCTAACCAGTTTTACCCTACTCTACCCTGTGACCTGTTGCCTAGAGGTTTTTTTTGTCCTTGACACCACCCCAGTGCTCCCTGCCTTACTGCTACCCCTTGAGTAATTAATAAGCCCTTTACTCTGTCCCAGCTGTGCTAGAATCCACTAATGGTTTTTGAACCCACTAGTACCTCTGCCAGTAGCTGTTCCATAGATACATAGAAATTGTCAGTAGATAAGGACCGCTAGGCCCATCTAGTCTGCCCATAATCCCTAAATGTATATGCAGTCACTGGCCCTAAGTGATCAATGGCTTTTCATCGCTCCCTCCCCACCCAATGTTCCCTTCTGCCTGTCCCAGACATGTTTAAGCCCTTCCACTGTGCTTGTCTCCACCATCTCTTGTGGCAGACTGTTCCAAGCATCCACCACCCTCTCTGTGTAGAAAAACTTCCTCATGTTACTTCTTACTCTACCCCCCTCCGATTTCATATTGTGTCCCCTCATTCTGATATCTTTTCTACATTGGAACAGATACACCTGCACATTGTTTATGCCCTTGAGGTACTTTGAAGTTTCTATCATGTCCCCCCTTTCTCTTCTCTAGTGAGTACATATTGAGGACTCTTAGTCTCTCCTCATATATTTTGTGATGCAAGCCATGCACTATCTGTGTCACTCTTCTCTGACTAGCCGCAACCCTGTCTATGTCCTTACTCATGTGTGGTCTCCAGTACTGCACACAGTACTTCAGGTGAGACCTCACCAGTGTTTTATACAATGGCATCAACACCTCCTGTCTCCTGCTAGTAATGCCTCTGCGTATGCACCCCAGCATGCCACTGGCTCTCCCTGCAGCCATTGTGCACTGCTTTGATACCTTCACTTCATCAGATATGATAACCCCTAGGTCCCTTTCCTCTTTGGTGACAGTCAGCACCTCCCCCATTCTGTATCTCTCCCAGGATTCCCCCTATCCAGGTGCATTATCTTGCACTTTTTTGAATTGTAGCTCAGCTGCCACACCTCTGACTATCTCTCAAGATTCTCCAGGTTCCTCTTCATAGTGCAATAACGTCTCAACTATTGCCTCAGTTAGAACTTTGCTGCAGTTGATAGTAGGCATTTGTAACCACAGAGTGAATCCTTTGTATTTCTGTTCTTCTTCTTGTGATTTTTCCCTCTCTCACAATTTTTGTTTAATTGATTTTGTCTCAAACAGGTGGCCTTTGTATTGCTCAGTCACTGAAAATTCCACATGAACACAAAAATGGGGATTTTGATGAAATTATCAAGCAGCTGACGGAAACACCGAATGCACGTGCCGTAATTGTTTTTGCAAATGATGATGACATCCGGTAAGTTTCTTTATGGAAGCAGCAGATCTTATATTAAAAAGAATAATATTATCTCTCAACTAAATATGTGATTGTGCAGTAAGTTGGTGCCTTAGATGTGTGGAATTTTTTTGCATGCAAAATATTCAGACTTCCATTAATGTTTAGAAATAATTTTGCAGTGCAAAAAAATATATCCTCCAATGAGTTAATTTCAAAAAAATGTTTCTGTATTTCACAAACCTGGGTGAAAACAAAAGGCCGAAGAGTTTCATAGCTCCTGCAGAAGCAAACAAGACTGATGTGCTTGCACCTCACATCAAACAACCATATAGGTCAAACAAGTATGATTTATATGTTTTGCAAAAATTTAATAAGAACTGCAGCTAATGTGTACAGCAACGTACCTATATATCTGTCTGTGTATATTAATGCCATGTATTTGTGAATTGCTCTCCCTACAGCTTCCACATATCCCCCCAGGTCACAATTGTAAATAAGCCCACCCCAGATTCTGCTTGCTCACCTGGAAAAATATATTTCCAATAAAAGAAAATACTACATGAAGCAATTTGACTCATACTTGTAGAATGTCACTCCATTAACATTTTCACTAATATTAAACCTTTACTGTCCCTTAATACCATGGGAAGAACATGTAGACAAATGCAGCATATACAGTAATCATATGTGTTTTGCACAGTACACCTGCAGACCTTCAGTCCCCTGGCACAGCTCCAAACTCTGTTGAGTTATTAAATAGCTGGGCCAAGAGATCCACCAGTTCCACAGTGATTTCCCTAAATACCCACTGGTGTAGGCCACCTGAGCCCAGAGCTTTGTCCACTCTAAGGGCTTCAAGCTCTTTTCTCACCTGATCAGCTGTGATCACTACTCCTCTCATTTCCTGCACCACCCTTTGTGACTGCCTTGATCCCACTCTCCAGTGGAGGCCCAGTGTACTCAACCATGAATTCTGGGCAGAAGAAATTGTCCACTACATTTGTCTTCTGCTTATTGTCTTCTGCTATCATTCTCCTTCTACTAGCCTGACATGCACCCCTTAGTTTTCCTTTCCTCTAGAGTATACCTACAACATTATTTTTACCTTCTATTCACATTCTCAGTAATCCATAGGTGTATGCCTTTGCAATCTTGACAGCCACCCTTGCCTCTTTAACACTAGCCTACTATTTTTCCCATTCCTTCTTCTCTTTATTCCTCATATACCATATGAAGGTATGTTTTTCCCCCTTACAGCCTCCCTTACTCACTTCGAGAACCAGATCCAGCCTTTTGTGCTTGCCTTTTTTTGGTGACTTGTCTTGCACAGCAGCTAGTCACCTCCACACCTGCCCTCTTGATCTTACCCCACTTTTCCTCTATTCCTTTGATCTGCTCTATACTCACCATGCTTTTCCTATCAATTGTCACAGCTGACAAAAATCTACTCTTTTGAGATCAAGGACTACTGTCCTTTACTGGAACCTGTTTTGTGTGCCATCCACTCAAACCGCACATGATTGTGGTCATTAAACCCCACAATTTTCACTACCACCCCCACCACCTCCAAGTTGGGGAGAACCAAGTTAAGAATGTTGTCTTGCTCTGTGGGATCCCTTACTATCAGCATCAAAAAGCAGTCCTGCAACTCTTAGGTACTAGTGATCACTGTTCAGTGTGGTTTTGCATTAAGACAGGAGTAGAGACAAACCACTAGAGGACAAGGGTCCTGGACTTTAGAAGGGTGTATTTTAAAGAAATTGGAGAGTTCTTTAGAAACTTCCTAGTGGGGACATTACAAAGGAACAATGGAGAAAATAAGGCAGGCCATAATTAAGGCAATTGTGATGGGGAGATCCTGCCACCGTTGAGGACTGACCTACAGCAACAGACTATGCATGTCCTTCCTCTGCACTTAGACAGCACCTACAGATATACTGATATACTCTTTAGTGAAAATTATTTAATTCCATATGTTGGTCTTGTTTGTTTGGGTGGTAGGGAGCTCAAAATTGAAAAATCCCAAAACAGGTTAAAGACAATGAACCTCACTGTAGAAGCACTGAAGCATGGGTTACCCCAAAGGGCATTGGCAATAAAGCCAAGTTTCAAAGAAACACAACATCACACATATCCCCATAACACAAAGCATCATGGGATGTATATGCAAATCACCATTACATTTTAGTCTGATTCAGCTGAAAACAGGAATGCATGGTACCAAAGGACCTCTCAGACAATCTGTAGCTTAAATGCATTTAAACAAGACAGCGGGGGTTTTCTGATATCTCTACCCGGGCAACTTAATTTTTATAATACAGTCCCCATAGTAATGTTTACCTTTATCAAAAACACCTAGTGATGTGGTATTTTCAACATTTACTGGTATCATACACATAAGGGATATACATTAAGCCATTTTATGACATAGTGCTATTGCATACCAAATCCAGCAACAAGGAACACAGCCAGTTGTTTTACATCAGCTCGGAGGTCACCACAATAATCTCCCTGTATGAGGACCTGAGAGGGGAAAGGAAAATTAAAGAGGACACTACAGCATACTCAAGAAAGGGGAGGGGTGCACATAGGTGGCCAACCTTATAGAGTAGAAAATGTATAGTATAGATTAGGCTAAGAAATAGAAGAACTGTTGCAACAGATTTAAGAAAAGGTCAGTCCTCAAGAGTGGCAGGAGCTCCCTCTCACATATCCACCACCTTAAGAGGGAAGCAGTTATCTCAGACTGCTTACCACCTTCCTGTGCCAGGAAGGAATAGAGCTTTCACCCATCCATCTTCAGAAGCTCTATCTCATGGTCACTATTAATGATAAACATTCTATTATAAACATAGTGGAGATAATCATTCTTTACCCTGAGGTGTTAACACATTTCTCAACAGAGACTAACGGTACCTTCCCTGCACTATCTCCTTTTAGGGAAAGTGCATCCTATTTCATTGACAGCAATTCCTGCACCATATCTAGACATGAAATCAGCATTTACATGTTTTGTCCCTGCCCAGTGGGACACAGTAAATAGATAGGGCTGAAGAGCTAAGTACCACCGCATTATGTATGGATTTTTTTCTCTCATTTGGTGCAACCAGCAGAGGGGTTGTGATCAGTTAAGACCTCAAATTCAGCCCCCCACAACTAGCACTTCAGAGACTCAATAGCCCACTTCAGAGCTAAACATTCCTTCTCTATTATAATATCTTCTTCCCTTTCATGTAGCTTCCTGCTGAGATACATGATCGGATGTTCTTCCCCATCTATTTTCTGAGATAAGACTACCCCAATACCATTCTCTGATGCATCAGTTTGAACCTCAAACATTTGGTTGAAGTCAGGGCTTTTCAATACAGGAGCTGTGCATAGAATGGCCTTGATATTCCTAAAAGACTCGTCAAAAATAGGGGTCCAGTGAACCTTATTCGTGCACCTCTTTTTAGTGAGATCAATGAAAGGATTGGCAAAATAAATCTCAGGTAATAACCAGCCAGGCCTAGGAAAGATCTCATGTGCTTTTTTGTGGTAGGTATTTGGCTATTTGCTACTGCTGTAACTTTCTCTAATTCAGGCTTCACTTGTCTGTTGCCCAAAAGGAACCCCAGGTATCTTTTTTCTGTTTTTGCTAGGGCACACTTTGATTGCTTGCAATACCTGGGACAAGTGTCTAACATGGGATTCCCAGTCAGGGCTGAATATGACCACATCGTCCAAATATGCTGCACAGTAGTCAGTGTGTGGTCTTAGTATGTGGTCCATAAAATGCTGAAAAGTGGCTGGGGCCCCATGTAGTCCAAATTGCATTGTAACAAGCTGGTATAAACTGATTGGGGTGCTAAATATGGGTTTATCTTGTGAAACAGGTGACACGGTGATTTACCAATATCCCTTAGTAAGGTCAAGGGTGGAGATATACTGTGTGTTGCCTAGCCTATCAATGATGTCATCTATTCGGGCTATTGGATAGCCATCGAATAGTGACACATTGTTAAGCTTTCTTAAATCTAGGCATAGATGCATCGCACCCTCTTTCTTGTCCACTATGACCATGAGTGAAGACCATACACTCTTTGGAGGCACAATTATGCTGAACTTCTCCATTTTTGTGACTTCCTGAATCACCTCATCCCTTACCTTCATGGGCAATCTGTAGGGTTTTTGGTGTATGGGTTTATCTTGTGTGGCAGGTATGGTGTGCATAATTCCTTTGGCCCTCCCTGTGATGTTTGTTAATATAGGCTCAAATTCTTGTAATGCCCTCTACAAACCTTTCTGTTACTTAGGCTCCAATTAAGGGTTTATCTGGATCACCCCCAATGGTCCTGGTTGCTCTAGCCTTTTATATGCAACCTCCAGCTTTGACTCCCTAATTTCAGGATGGTTATAAAGGGAGGAGTTAGGCTTCTCATGCCATTTCCTAAGGAAGTTCACATGGTAGATTTCTTGGCAGGGGGGACTCTTTCCTGGCATGCTAAGCTCATGATTCACTGCTAATGTTTGCCTCAAAATGGTGAAGGGGCCCTGCCATTTCATAAGTAGCTTGTTCTCTGTGGAGGGAAGGAGTAACAACACTTTGTCTCCTGACTGAAATGTTTTAGTCTTCAAACCCTGGTCATATCTTTCTTTCTGCAAGTCTTGCTTCTGTTCCAAGCTCTGGTGTGCCAAGTTGATATACGTATCTCATCAGGCATTTGTGTAACTGAGTCATGTACTCTATGACATTAAGATGTCCCACCTCCTTCCCTTCTTCCCAGTCTCCTTTAACCACATCTGGTGGCCCCTTTGGGTTTCTCCCATACAATAATGAAAAAGGAAAGAAACCAGTAGATGCTTGAGGGATTTCTCTGTAAGTGAAAATTAAATAGGGGAGATACCTATCCCTATCTTTACCTTCCTCTTCTACATATTTCCTCAACATTCTTTTTAATGCCTGATTAAACCTCTCTACAAGGCTCTCTGTCTGTGGGTGATATGGGGACATACTCACTGCTATCATGCCCAGCAGATGGTACAATTCATTTAGCAGGTGTGTATTAAAATTGCTCCTCGATCGGTATGTATTTCCTGGGGGATTCCCATATGGCTAAGTACCTTTGCTAGCTCCTCTGCTATCCTTGGGGTAGTGACAGTTCTCATGGGGCAGGTTCTGAGTAGCAGGTAGTGTAATCACGTATAACCAGTTTCACATGATAGGCCAAGATCCATTTATGTGGATTCATATTGTATATGCTGTAATGTACTTTAGAATTAAGACACTGTCTCTTTAAAAGGTTTTAGGAATGAAATTACAAAAATAGCCTCAATTTCTCTGAAAGCTAGGGTGGATCTGGTACATCTCCAGATAAGGGAGACAGTTTTATGGAGCCCGGAAAGCATAACTCTTAGAGAAAACTGGGTATCTAGCTTCCAGTAACACCAGAAAGGTAATGTAGTGACCTAGGGGTCAGGGGTCTAACCAAATGCATGGACCAGATGTCACTGTGGTTGACATGAAACCTGACATGGAATCAAAGTGACACCTACAGGCAAAGGTAAACTGTTGCACCCCATCACACTGTGCGTGTGGCTTGAAAATGACCAGCACATATTTAAAAACACACATTTTGAACTCAGAGCAGTTGTGAATTGGTTTAGCTGGAAGACAGATAGTCTGACCAGCTGGCATATACAGTGCTTGTAAGCCAGAAACATATTTGTAGGCCTCGAAAAATATCTAAAACCAGTCCTGAGTATATGGAAATTAGACTTTTCACATACTGAACAGAAAAGTCTGATTTTAAGTCAGAATTTTGGAAACCAAGACTTTTTACCAAGGAAAGCACCTGAAGCCTTTTATTTAAAAGGATATTCAGAGGAACCAACTTTGGAATACAACCTTGCTACAAGATTGTTGCTTTAGGACTCATCTCTACAAGGACATTTAAAATCTTGTCTGGTCTCTAACATCAAAACAAGGTATAGTTTAGAATACCAGTATCTAGTGTTTTCTATAAACCATCCAGTTTTGCTTTTGATATTATCTGCACTTTATTGTTGTGCCTCAAAGATAGAACTGCTTAGCTATCATACCCAAACTACTTAGGCAAAACATAGCCAGTGGCCATGTGGGATTCAAATACTGAAATTAGTGCAGAGTCAAGGGAACTGGATACTACAGAATCCACCCTCTCACTGGGAAAAGGAAGGCTGGTAAGTCTTCTGGAAATTCTGATGACTGCTCATGAATTATTAAAAAGGGGGATCCTCTCTACAAACAGGAGGTCCTGCCAGGCTGCCTGGGGTTTGGGGGCAAGGGGCTCATAACAGATTTCGGGCCAGCTACTGGGATTTTGAACTGTCTTGCAAAACCATCACACAGTCAAGGTCAGAATTTGGAAAGAGGGAAAAAGAAATTTGTTGGCAGACAAGAGACTCTATCCTTTCTGAAATTTTTTTTGAGCAGAGTAGTGTAGATAGAAGAATGTCTGTCCAGTATAGCAATATGAATCTTGAACAACTGAGGAAGATCTGTGGGGAGAAGGGCATTCCTAGTTAAAACAAAAATAAAAAGCAACTCATGGAGGCCCTTCTGGCAGCTGAGATGGAGGACGCCCCACCCAACTTAGAGCCACAGATGGTGACTTTGGAGGTCCAAAGCCCAGTGAAGAAGGAGCCATCTACAGACAAAGAGCTGGAGCTGAGAAGCCCGTGGATGCAGGAGAAAAAGATTGAGAATGAGCAAAAAAAGGTTTGAGATGGAGCAAAAAAGGTTTGAGATGGAAATGGAGGACCAACGGCAACAGAGAGAGGCTGAAGAATGACAATGCCAGACAGAGGCAGAGGCTGATGAATGGCAGTGACAGAGAGAGTTCGAACTGAAAAAGCTGATGCTCCAACCGACAACAACCCCTGAGCAGATAAGTGGTGGAGTTGGGTTAGAACCTCCAGGACTGGGGTACAAGTTAAATTCAAAATTAATGGCTGAGTTTAAGGAGGGGGAGGATATGGACATGTTTTTAAATTCATTTGAAAAGGTCTGTATCCAAGCCATCTTCCCAAAGAGACCTGGAGCTTTCACCTGTCTCCACTACTTATTGGCAAGGGGAGGGAAGCACTGGGGCAGATGGACAATGCTGAAAGTAAAGATTTTGACAAGTTAAAAACTGCTTTATTAAAATAATATGACCTGAATCCTGATACATACACAGCAAAGTTCTGGAAATTCTGAATGGGGCCGGAAATTAACTTTGAGGAGGTAGCCACAAAACAGCATTACTATTTAAAATGTGGGTGGGAAGGGGTGAAAGCAGATTCTGTTGATACTGTTGAAGGCATGGTATTGCTTGAACAATTTTATTGGATTTGCTCATCTGACTTAAAGCTCTGGCTAGAGGACCAAGATCCTAAGACTGCCAAATAGGCTGCTGAGCTGGTGGATCGCTATGCTCAAAGCAGGTCTGCTCCCAAGGGGAATTTGGAGTGAAAGGGAAAACTGGACAATTTGGACAGCCAAAAACCACAGGACCCCTGCAAAAAGAAGGGAATCCCCAGTTGCCCAAAAGGGAGGTTGGGGACAAGAAACATGATGAATGCTGGTATTGTCATCAGATAGGCCATCTGTGTCCTAAGAAAGCCCAGAAGGTAAAAGGGCCTGTGCAATCAGAGACAATAGCCCACTGTATCACTGAGACTCTCCCTGATGATATGAGGGGGCACATTCACCCAGTCACAGTGAATGGGGTACAAACTATGGAGCTGAGGGATACAGGAGCATCTCTTACCCTGGTGAAAGGGGATTTGGTGGGAGCTAAACAAATACTGCCAAATCAGTTTGTCTCTATAAGGGATTACACAGGGGAAAAGAAAACTTACCCATTAGTCAGTGTTACCTTGAATTGGGGAAATGCAGGTGAAGGGGTAAGGAAAGTGGCTGTAAATGAAAAATTCATTATGGATGTTATTGTGAGGAATGATGTTCCACAGGGAGTGGTTTGCACTGTGACCAGGACCCAGAAGAATAGAGACTCCTGTGATCTTCAGGACCCCACAGTAATTCAGACAGGACAGGTTGGGAGACAGGCCAGCCAACCTGTAGCTTTTGTAAGAGAGGGTAATAACGGGGATGGAACTTCCCCTAGTGGCAGTTAACCTAACTGCTACTGAAGGTTGATCTCAGGAATGAGGGGTGACACATAGCCTGGGAGAGGGGGAAAGTTGTGATACTGAGTCCCCTACTGCCACAGCTATGGACCCCAGCCTGGAAACTGATGGGGGCATGCCCCATGCTGTGGGTAAGTGGGAAGACTTAGCAGCAGCACAACCGACAGACCCTAGCTTAGAGAAACTGAGGGCCTGTGCAGAGTCTGATGGGATACAGGGAGGTGATGGAAAACATAAGGTGTATTGGGAAAATGTCCTGTTATACACACAGGACATCAGGAAAGAGGGAGGGGTGATGGGCAGGCAGCTTGTTGTTCCCTAAGAGTATCGTGGGATTTTGCTCAAGATAGTTCATGATATTCCCATGTCCGGACATTTGGGCATTGCTTGCACTATGCAGCTCTTAGCCCACAATTTCTATTGGCCCAATATTACCAAGCAGGTGAAGGAATACTGCAAATCCTGTCATCAGTGTCAGGAAATAGGGAAGGTCGGAAGCAAAACCAAGTCTGCCCTGATTCCCTTACCACTTGTAGAGGAGCCATTCCAGAAGGTTGGAATGGATATTGTGGATCTTTTGAATACCCCAAGTTCCTCGGGAAAAAGGTATATATTGATAGTTGTTGATTATGCTACCTGTTATCCCAAAGCCATTGCACTCTTCTCCACTAAGGCTGACAAGATGGCAGATACTTTGATGGGGATTTTCTCCTGTGTTGGGTTTCCATAGGAAATTATCTCTGATCGAGGGGGTAACTTAATGTCGGACCTAATGAAGTGTTTGTGGGAGAAGTGTGGTGTCATACAGAGGCACGTAATGCCTTACCACCCACAAGCTAATGGTCTTCTAAAGAGATTTAATGGGACCCCAAAAGCTATGCTTATGGCATTTGCAGAACAGCATGGGCTGGACTGGGTGAAATACCTGTCCCACCTGCTGTTTGACTACAGGGAAGTGCCACAAGAGTCAACCAGATTTTCACCCTTTGAGCTCTTGTATGGACGCTCGGTGAGGGGGCCCCTAGATTTAATATGAGAGGAATGGGAAGGTAAGCATGACACCCAGGGAACTCCCATAGTGGAGTATGTGTTAAAATTCAGGGAGACGCTGAAGGAGCTTATGGGCATGGCTGAAAGCAACTTGGCAGCTTCCCAGCAAAAACAAAAGACTTGGTACAATCATGGAGCCAGAGCTCAGTCGTATGGGGTAGAACAGGAGGTAATGGTTCTGATCCAGGTCCAAAATGTCAACTTGCAAGCTGATTGGGCAGGGCCATATAAGGTAGTCCAGCAGGTAAACGATGTTCATTACATTGTAGATTTACCTGACCGAAAACATACTCACAGGATGTATCATGTGAACATGATGAAGCCATGTTTTAATAGGGTTGGCATGGTACTTGCGGTTTGCAGTCCTGAAGAGGAACTAGATGGGGAAGACCCCTTCTCGACTTATTAGCCGAGAGCAAGCAGGTGTTATCTGTGGAGACCATCATGCTGTCACCCCTGTTGACACCTGGACAGGCCCAAGAATTGAGGACCATTTTGTGAGACTTTGCCCCTTTATTTACGGCAAAGCCTGGACAGACACCGCTAGAGGTGCATGATGTAGTGATGTAGAAACAGGGACCCAAGCACCCATATGAAGGATAGCTTACTGAGTGTCAGAGACAGTCCTCAAGGACATTAGGAGGAGGGTGGGGGAGATGCTAGATCTAGGGGTGATCCAGAAATCCCACAGCCCCTGGACTTCACCTGTAGTCCTTGTACCGAAACCGGATGGGGCTACACGGTTCTGCATAGATTATCGTGGGCTTAACGTCATCATGAAATCTGATGCGCACCCAATGCCATGCACAGATGAACTGCTTGACAAACTGGGAAGGGCCACATACTTGACTACAGTAGATCTGACAAAGCGGTACTGGCAGGTGGAACTGACTGACAGGGCAAGGGAAAGGTCAGCATTCATCACCCCAATTGGCCTGTTTGAGTTCAAGGTCATGCCCTTTGGGATGAAGAATGCTCCTGCTACATTCCAGCAGTTAATAAATCAAGTATTACAGGATATGAAGGACTTTGCAGTCGCCTACCTGAATGATATTGCTATCTTCAGCAATAGTTGGGAGAAACACCTGATATACCTGAGGGAGGTGTTGGGCCAAATACAGGTCACAGATCTGACTATTAAGGCAGAAAAGTGTCAGGTGGCCATGGCAGAGGTCATTTATTTGGAACATGTGGTGGGACAAGGCCAACTTCACCCAAATCAAGCAAAGATAAAGGCTATTGCATCATGGCCTACACCTGAAACCCAGAGACAAGTTACAGTTGTGATACTGAGTCCCCTACTGCCACAGCTATGGACCCCAGCCTAGAAACTGATGGGGGCATGCCCCATGCTGTGGGTAACTGGGAAGACTTAGCAGCAGCACAACCGACAGACCCTGGCTTAGAGAAACTGAGGGCCTGTGCAGAGTTTGATGGGACACAGGGAGGTGATGGAAAACATAAGGTGTATTGGGAAAATGTCCTGTTATACACAACTTCTATATACAGTATCAGATGACCTGAAATCTTCCAAGCAAACCACTAAAGCAGTAGGTAAGGCTAGCGGGATGTTAGGGTGTATTAGTAGGGGTATCACAAGTCAGAAGAGGGAGGTAATAATCCCTCTTTACAACACACTGGTTAGGCCCCATCTGGAGTACTGCATGCAGATGGCCTTCCCTATTTCCTGACACTGATGACAGGATTTGCAGTATTCCTTCACCTGCTTGGTAATATTGGGCCAATAGAAATTGTGGGCTAAGAGCTGCATAGTGCAAGCAATGCCCAAATGTCCGGACATGGGAATATGATGAACTATCTTGAGCAAAATCCCACGATACTCTTGGGGAACAACAAGCTGCCTGCCCATCACCCATCCCTCTTTCCTGATGTCCTGTGTGTATAATCAACTTCTGACCCACCCTGAGCCTACCCTGCTTATTAATCAATCTTCTATGTGGAACAGTATCAAAAGCTTTGCTGAAGTCAAGGTAGACGACATCAGCTAATCACCCTTGGTCCACCGCCCTGGCTACCCAGTCAAAGAAATCTATGAGATTAGTTTGACAGGCCCTTCCTTTTGTAAACCCATGCTGTCTTGGATCCTGTGCTCCTATGGATTCCAGGTGTTGTACTATGCTTTCCTTAAGGAGTCCCTCCATAATCTTGCCCACTACTGAGGTAAGACTGACTGGTCTGTAGTTCCCTGCCTCCCTGCTACCACTCTTGTGGAGCGGGATTACGTGAGACCTTCTCCAGTTTTCTGGGACCTCTCCTGTGCTCAGAGACTCACTAAACAGTTCTGATAATGGCTCTGCCAGTTCTACCCTTAGCTCCTTTAGTACCCTGGGATGTATGCCATCAGGTCCCATTGCCTTGTCCACCTTGAGCTTATCAAACTCTTGTAGGACCCTTTCTTTTGTGAAGGCACTAGTGCTCACCTCCCTCCTTTCCCCCCCGTGTCCTTGGGGAGGCAGTATAGAGCAGTGGTTTAAGGCTCTGAGTTGCAAATCTGGAGACCTGGGTTTAAATCTCACAGCCTCCACTTGCATACTGTGTGACCCTGAGCAAGTCACTAAACTTTCCTGTTCTCCCAGGTCACACCTGTAAACAAACTTTCAGCTTAGTATGCCACTCCTGGTTAAACAATTAAAAAAAAAAATCTGTAAGCCAGAAATAGATGTGTAAGCCTGGAAAAATCTCTAAAGCCAGTCCTGAGTGTGTAGAAATTAGACTTTTCACATACTGAACAGAAAATTCTGATTTTTAAGTCAGAATTTTGGGAACCAAGACTTTTTTCTACCAAGGAAAGCACCTGAAGGCTTTTTTAAAAAAGGATATTCAGAGTAACTGAGTTGGAATACAACCTTGCTACAAGATAGTTGCTTAAGAACTCTAACATCAAAACACGGTATAGTTTAGAATACCAGTATCTAGTGTTTTCTATAAACAATCAGTTTACCTTTGATATTGTCTGCATTTCAAAGTTCTTCAAAACTATAGACTTTTCTGTATTGCTTTTATTTTAAGTAAACTTTTATGACTTTCTTATCAATTCTGCCTGGGATATGGTTCTGCGATTTAACATTTTAAACAGATGGGTTTGGAAAAGACAGTGTGCCTGAATGATTGAACTGCTCATCTATTGTACCCAAACTACTTAGGCAAGACGTAGCCAGTGACCGTGGTGGGATTCAAGTACTGAACGTAGTGTAGAGTCAAGGGAACTCGATACTAAGGAATCCATCCTCCCACTGGGAAAAGGAAGGCTGATAGGTCTTCTGGAAACCCTGACAACTGCTCTCAAGTTCTTAAAGGGGGGGGGGTTCTCTCTGCAAACAGGATGTCCTGCCAGGCTGCCTGGGGTTTGGGGGCCAGGGCTTATGACAACCAGTACAACTCTGTTACCCTTGGAGCTCCTTTCCAGGGGTCCACTGCATCCATGGCTATCCTGTCAAAGGGATTATTCACAATGGGGATGAGTTGTAGTTGTACTCTATCCCTTTTTCCTGCCTGAACTACCTTCTGACACTCAGCATATGCTTTACAATACTCACCTATGTTCTTGTTGATAGAGGACCAATAAAATCTGGGTAATATCCTATTTAGGGTGCTACCTCTGCCTGCTAGGCCTGCTACAGGTATGTCATGTGCCAGATACATGATTTGGGAGCAGAATGTTTCTATAACCATTAGTTGGTCTACTACCCATTCAGTTCTGGGGTTAGTGTATTCTCTGTATAGTAATTCTTATTTTACAACAAACTGAAGGGCACCTTTTTCTACTCCCTTACCCACCTGTGAAAAAAGGGTTAAGTGAAGGGTCTGCTTTTTGTTCATGCTGCATATCACATTTAAAAGTCGGGCTTCCGTAAATCACACTCAACCACCACCTCCCTGCTTCGAGTCACAGACAACATCCTCGTGAGTATGGACAAAGGACACATCACATCTGCTATTTTCATTGACCTAGCCAAAGCCTTTGACACCGTCTCCCACTCCCTAATCCTTTCCAAACTCACTTGCGCAGGGCTCTTCACTCAGGCCACAAACTGGTTCCTTGACTACCTAGTAGGCAGGAAACAAGTAGTCAAAATATCCTCCCACACCTCACCCCCATTGCCTGTCCCTGCAGGGGTACCCCAAGGCTCGGTCCTGGGTCCACTACTCTTCTCTGTCTTTTTAAATGATCTCCCAGCAGCGTGCTCACACTCCTCCATTCAGATGTACGCAGATGGCACTGTCCTATACACATCCGGCCCCACAACAACCAGTGTAGCTACCCGCCTCCATTCAGATGTACGAGATGGCACTGTCCCATACACATCCGGCCCCACAACAACCAGTGTAGCTACCCGCCTCCATTCAGATGTACGCAGATGGCACTGTCCTATACACATCCGGCCCCACAACAACCAGTGTAGCTACCCGCCTCCATTCAGATGTACGCAGATGACACTGTCCTATACACATCCGGCCCCACAACAACCTGTGTAGCTACCCAACTCCATTCAGATGTACGCAGATGACACTGTCCTATACACATCCGGACCCACAACAACCTGTGTAGCTACCCGCCTCCATTCAGATGTACGCAGATGACACTGTCCTATACACATCCGGCTCCACAACAACCAGTGTGAAGCTACCTCACTCATCTAGATGTACGCAGATGACACTGTCCTATACACATCCGCCCCACAACAACCAGTGTAGCTACCCGCCCATTCGATGTACGCAGATGGCACTGTCCTATACACATCCGCCCTACAACAACCAGTGTAGCTACCGCCTCCATTCAGATGTAGCGCAGATGACACTGTCCTATACACATCTGGTCCCACAACAACCAGTGTAGCTACCAGCCTCCATTCAGATGTGCGATGACACTGTCCTATACATCCGCCCCACAACAACCAGTGTAGCTACCAACTCCATTCAGATGTACACAGATGACACTGTCCTATACACATCCGCCCCACAACAACCAATGAAGTACCTAACTCCATTCAGATGTACGCAGATGACACTGTCCTATACACATCCGCCCCACAACAACCAGTGTAGCTACTAACCCATTCAGATGTAACGCGATGACACTGTCCTATACACATCTGGTACCACAACAACCAGTGTAGCTACCCGCCTCCATTCAGATGTACGCAGATGACACTGTCCTATACACATCCGGCCCCACAACAATCAGTGTAGCTACCTGCCTCCATTCAGATGTACGCAGATGACACTGTCCTATACACATCCGGCCCCACAACAATCAGTGTAGCTACCCGCCTCCATTCAGATGTACGCAGATGACACTGTCCTATACACATCCGGCCCCACAACAATCAGTGTAGCTACCCGCCTCCATTCAGATGAACGCAGATGACACTGTCCTATACACCTCCGTCCTACAACATCAGTGTGCTACCTGGCCCATTCAGATGTGTAATGCAGATGACACTGTCTCTATACACATCTGGTCCCACAACAATCAGTGTGTAGCTACCCGCCTCCATTCAGATGTACGCAGATGACACTGTCCTATACACATCCGGTCCCACAACAACCAGTGTAGCTACCCACCTCCATTCAGATGTACGCAGATGACACTGTCCTATACACATCCGGCCCCACAACAACCAGTGTAGCTACCCGCCTCCATTCAGATGTACGCAGATGACACTGTCCTATACACATCCGGCCCCACAACAACCAGTGTAGCTAGTACCCGCCTCCATTCAGATGTACGCAGATGGCACTGTCCTATACACATCCGGCCCTACAACAAGCTGTGTAGCTACCCGCCTCCATTCAGATGTACGCAGATGACACTGTCCTATACACATCTGGTCCCACAACAACCAGTGTAGCTACCCGCCTCCATTCAGATGTACGCAGATGACACTGTCCTATACACATCCGGCCCCACAACAACCAGTGTAGCTACCCAACTCCATTCAGATGTACGCAGATGACACTGTCCTATACACATCTGGTACCACAACAACCAGTGTAGCTACCCGCCTCCATTCAGATGTACGCAGATGACACTGTCCTATACACATCTGGCCCCACAACAATCAGTGTAGCTACCGCCTCCATTCAGATGTACGCAGATGACACTGTCCTATACACATCCGGCCCCACAACAATCAGTGTAGCTACCCGACTCCATTCAGATGTACGCAGATGACACTGTCCTATACACCTCTGGTCCCACAACAATCAGTGTAGCTACCCGACTCCATTCAGATGTACGCAGATGACACTGTCCTATACACCTCTGGTCCCACAACAATCAGTGTAGCTACCCGCCTCCATTCAGATGTACGCAGAAGACACTGTCCTATACACATCCGGCCCCACAACAACCAGTGTAGCTACCTGACTCCATTCAGTTGTACGCAGATGACACTGTCCTATACACATCCGGCCCCACAACAATCAGTGTAGCTACCCGACTCCATTCAGATGTACGCAGATGACACTGTCCTATACACATCCGCCCCACAACAATCAGTGTAGACTACCCGACTCATCTCAGATGTACGCAGATGACACTGTCCTATACATCCGCCCCACAACAATCAGTGTAGCTACCCGACTCCATTCAGATGTACGCAGATGACACTGTCCTATACACATCCAGCCCCACAACAATCAGTGTAGCTACCCGACTCCATTCAGATGTACGCAGATGACACTGTCCTATACACATCCGGCCCCACAACAACCAGTGTAGCTACCCAACTCCATTCAGATGTACGCAGATGACACTGTCCTATACACATCTGGTCCCACAACAATCAGTGTAGCTACCTGACTCCAAGAGGACTTTAATGCAATCCAGAACTTGTTTAGGTCCAATCAGCTGTTTCTAAACCCCCCAAAAACTATATCCCTAACTTTCGGCACTCCACAAAGACTATCCCGTCAAGCCCCCAGCACCCCTTTCAAAACCCTGGACGGTACTCCCCTGGAAAATTGTACAAGCTTCAGATACCTTGGAGTATGGCTAGATCAACACCTTGATTTCTCAGCCCACATCACCTCCCTACACAAGCAGTTGCTCCCTAAACTTGGTGCAATGCACAGTAACAAAAGCTGCCTCCCCACACAGACAAGACATGCCATAGTGCAAAAAATTATCCTTCCTGTGATTGACTACGGTGATATAGTTTACTCCATCACCCCCCGGGTCCACCCTGGCCAGCCTAGACACCCTATTCCACTCCTTCTGCTGCTTCATCCTTGGCTGCCCCCAATCAACACACCACTGCGACCTCTGCAACTCGTTAACCCTACCATCCCTTCGTGTCCACAGAAAAAACAACTGCGCCAGATTCGCTGCCAAATATTGGTCCCACTCTTCCCCTTACCTGACCTCTGTCCCTCCCAACAATCGTCACCTATTTACTCCCTTAGAAGGTCAGACCCTAAACTGTTCCATGTCCCGTTCATGTGCACATCCAAAGGCCAGGCCGCTTTTAACTACCGCTTACCTCAGTCCTGGAACGCCCTACCTGCCCCATCAGGCAAACACCAAACACCCACCTACGCAACCAATTACTCAGGACACATTTCGCCTCCAGCTGCTCCTGTTTCAACTAAGAATGTTACCAAATGTCACTCTACTGTTAAACTAATATGTATTGTACAGTACTCTACCCCCTCATGTCATTATACTGTTTATGCCAATTGTATGTAAAATACCCTTGTCTGTATTTTTCTCCCAAAATGTATGTATATGCATTTGCTCTCCTTGTACTGTATAAGCAATTCCAATTTATGTATGTGGGTCTCAGCCCCCAGGTCACATCTGGAATCGAGCATGTTGCTCAGTATGCTTTCCTGGTAAATCTCGTAAATAAATAAATAAATAAATGAATAAAAAGTGTGCCCCAAGTCTGGTTGTACACCAGCATGAGTATCAGTCCAGTACTTATTTAGCTTCCTCTGCTCCTCCCTAGTTTTACAGTCTTTGCCAGAATCCTCAAAAACATCATCAAATGGGAACACAGATGGTAAATGTTCCTACTTCACTTGAGCTCTGGTAGTTATGGCAACTACAGCAGAGTCCTGGGTGGCATGACAATGCAGAAATGAAGCAAAGTCTGGGTGGTCATGCCCGATAAAAACTGGCATGGGTAGACGAGGTACCAACCCCTCTTCAACCTCATGTGTCTTTTCTTGAACAGTCATTTGTATGGTGGCTGTAGGGTAGAAATGGGTATCTCTGTGCACAAAGATGACTGCTGTATCCAGCCCTTTATTATTCTAAGTTACCAGATCTGCTCACACAATAGTCTGGTGGCTCCCTGAATCAATCAGTCTCATCATCTGCTGTGATCCAATCTGCACAGTAGCCATAAAGTGACCCCAGTTCACTAAGGTTACACGAGCTGTCTCTTTCTTTATATTAGGACAGTTCCATACATAATGTCCCTTCTTTTTGCAACCATGACATACAGTCTCTGCTACTGGAATTCTCACCCCTCTCTCTGCTCTCCAGTCTTGTTTCACTGGGACTGGATTTGACAGATTATAAGTAAAAGGGTTCCTTACTGGATTGCTGGTGGTAGCAGCTGCTGATGTCCCATGGAACCCATCTGATCTAGATGGTTGGGCTGCCAGGAAGTCTTGCACCAATGTGATGGTTTTATCAGTGGAATCAGGCTTATGCTCCTGAACCTAAAGTTGTACATCCTTGGGTAAAACGTTAATAAACTGTTCAATAATCACCGCCTCCAGAAGTTGGTCCTTGCTCTTGTCTTCTGGCTGTAACCATTTGTAGCAGAGCTCCTTGAGATGGGCAGAACTCTCTCGGGGGGGTATCCAGTGGCTGCATTTTAAGAAACCTAAACCTCTGGCGATAGGTTTCAATGTTTATGTCAAAGTGACTGAGGACCTCATGCTTCACAAGGTCATTGTCTTCTGCCTTTCAGGAGTCCACGTAGCTATTAACCAACTGGGCACTGCCTGGCAGATGCGATGCCAGCTGGACAACCCACTGTTCCTTGGCCATGTGCATGTTTGAGCGATGCTCTCAAATGTTGTGAGGTAGACTTCAATGCCATCACTGTCTGATAGTTTTGACAGTTTAATGTCTTTTGTGCTACTGGTTCTTTCAGTTTGTCCTGCATCACTGGCATGTAAGACCCTCATGGTATTTGTCCATTTGGCATCTTGCCTTCTCCGCTCAATGTCTCTGTCTCTCTCCATCTGCAACTGTTTTATGCAGAGCCATTTCAACAACTCCCTTACATCCTCAGGTAGAACGTCTTCAAAAGGTATCTCTCAATTCTTCCTCATCCCCTTGGACCTCTTTGTTGTTTTTAGAGCTGGCCTTCCTCTGAGCTCCCGGGTCCAGTCCAGGGAGCAGCTTCTTTCCCAGTCTGTCGGCAATGGTTCTGGTCTGAATTCCATGGACTTTCTTCTCCAGGTTTTCCTCTGGCAACACCTCATGCATCAGTCCACCTGGAAAAATCTGAGCAATATCCACCAGAAAATGTTCACCTATCCCAGTCCAGATGTCTCCAGCAAGTTATCCTACTTCCGACACCAAGTCTATGGAAGGGTTGTGGGATAACAAATGGACCAGACACCGAGCTTCAGGTTCAACACACAATCTCTGTGTGGTATTTATTTAAAATACAGGATATAGCGATGGCAAATCCCATCTTCAATATGTCAGTTTACAGCAACAGATTATGCATGTCCTTCCTCTGCACTTAGTCAGAAAATACTGACCCACTGATCTACTCTTTAGTGAAAATTACTTAATTCCCAATGTTGATCTTGTGTGTTTGAGTGGTGGGGAGATCAAAAAAGGAAAACCCCAAAACAGGTTAGGTGGGAACCTCAGAAAAGAAAAACCACAAAACAGGTTAAAAACTAAGAACCTCAGTGCAAAAGCACTGAAGCAAGGGTTACCCCAAAGGGCACTGGCAATAAAGTCAAGTTTCAAAGAAACACATCATACATATCCCCATAATGCAAAGCATCATGGGATGTATATGCAAATCGCTATGAAATTTTAGTCTGATTCAGCTTAAAGTAGGAATGCATGGTACCAAAGGGCCTCTCAAACAATCTGCAATGTACAGTACAGGTCACATTAAACTGTTCCATCAATTCACTGATGTAGCATTTATTTCTTGTGATTCTACTGCAGTGGCAGCTTGAATTGATGAAGCTTTAATTCTTTTCCAACCATTCTTCACTGCCTATTCAACTCACTTGTACCTGTTTAGTGATATGGCAGTAGCTGTTTTGCAGTGTTTATGCAATGCATTTTCATTGGCATTGTTTATAAATATCACAGCATTCCTTAAGAGCATTGTTTATAAATATCACAGCATTCCTTAAGAGTTGTTTAGTCTGCTTTCTGAAATGAAAATCATAAGCACTCAGCAGAAAATATATCTTATAGTCCTAACAGCTAGTTGCAAACCAATACTAAACTTTTAATAATTCATTGAATTAAACACTGTACAGATTAGGAAATTCATTGAACAATGCTACACCAGTGAGTTGAAGGAACAGTTTAATGTGACTTGTACTGTACATGCATTTTTAACAACACAACAGGGGATTTCTGATATCTCTACCTCAGTAACTTAATTTTTATATTACAGTCCCTTAGTAACTTTTTACCTTTATCAAAAACACCTAGTGCCGTGGTATTTTCAACATTTACAGGTTTCATACACATAAGGAATATACATCAAGGCATTTTATGACATAGTGCTGTTGTATACCAAATCCAACAAAGAGGAACACAGCCTGTTGTTTTACATCAGCTCGGAGGTCACCACACTAACCTCTCTGTATGAGGACCTGAGAGGGAAAAGGAAAATTAAAGAGGATACTATTTATTTATTTATTTATTTATTTATTTATTTATTTATTGTAATCATCAGTAACAACCTTTGAGCAAATTCTTTCATCCAAAATGTATTAACAACCTTTGAGCAAGCTGCTCTTTTACAAAGGTTCCACATCACACAAGGAAGACATGTACCAGTATACAGAGACAAATAACATAAGGTTCATTGCCCCCAGTTGGGGCTGGGTTACAATAAAGCTACTACTGTAGTTTTTAAGGAACAACTTGAGCAGCCCAAACACTGGAGTTCATTGAAAAAAAATAAATAAATAAAATAAAAAAAATGCTCCAGCTGTTAAAAAAAGATACAGGGGGAGAAATGGTGGGGGGGGAGGTAGCACAGAGGGCAGCATGTGAGGAGAGCTGGCCCAAATAATGATCTAGTTGCAGATGTGGAGGGCAGTTACAACTAAAGTTGTAGATGTGTGCAGTTGAGGTGGGATAGACAGTGGGAAAGGAAAAGGCAGATTCAGAGTGTCTGGGTCAAGACGAAATTCTGGAGAGGGATGCAGGGTAGTGGTGGGGAGCATGGAGGTTGGAGGTGAAGTGGTAGAGAGGAGTACTTAGATGATTTTGCTTAGAACAGATGAAAAAGAATTTAAGGTAAGAGTACATCTTAAAGAGATGGACTAGGTCCAGTGGAGAAGGAGTTTGTGGTAGGGTAGGGGAGGTCATGAACCTACAAACATGGACACGTACCAGTGCTGACTAGATACTGTCTCAATTCTGTCTTAAAGGCCTGTGTATTTAAGCTGGCCTGGTGGCATTGAGGGCTGAGATGCTGGACACCTTACCTTGTGCTACGCCGGCGACCCGGGTTCGGGAATGACCTTGGGTCACTGGGGTGCCTACTCGGGGGGGAGGATTAGAGTGGGATTGAGCTGCATTGCAGCTCTCCCCTCCAGGGGAGGATGCCCGCTCCTCTGTAGTTCTGCTCTCACTGGGTGGAGGTCTAGTGGGTAGCGTAGGTGAGAAGGAGCAGTGACATAAGTTAGGGGTGGAGCGGAAGGGGCCATCGGATCCTGGTGTGTGCCTCCACACATGTTTATGCATGTGTACACCGTGGTCCCAGGAGGGATACAAATACTGACAAAAAGAAATACCGAAAAAATGTATATAGGAAAAAAAGGCCCTTATATTTGCTGCATTCTGAATATTAGCTGGAACCTCATTCAACCAATGGGGGACCCTGAATGAGAATGAGCATTGGCCAAGAGCTGCTCTATGGAAAGGGATGCTGAGTGAACACTGTGCTTTCCCTCTAGTTGCATATGAAGAGTGCTATGCTAATAGTATTTCAGAGATGCGGTGGGGGGGGGGAGTTAGGCCTAGCAGAGCTTGTTTCCCAAGGAGGCAGGTTTGAAACTTTATTCTGTCAGTCAGATTTAGCCAGTTGGTTTGTTCATACAACATGCATGTATTAGTGTATTTATCGGCCCCAACTGGTCTGCATGCCATGTTAAGGGCTATCCCTATCCGCTTAAGTGCCATGACAATTGCTGCCCCATAAACTACTAATCCATAATTCACTACAGACAGGATTGAACTGGAGATCGAAAGGAGTGGTTGGTGTCAGATGTAGCCTGTACCTGTATAGAATTCCTAGTTTTATTTTAACTGCCTTCATCACCATGTCTACGTACTGCATGAAGGAGAAGGTGTCATCTACAGTATAATAACCCCAAGTTACTTGAATGAATTCACCTGCTCAAGTGGGACAGCCTTCTTGTTGTAAATCAACAATGTCAGGTTGTTCTTCTTGAGTTGTTTACTAGAGATGAGCACAGTTTTATTTTTTTTTTATAATTGAGTAACAGCTTTTGTGTGCTGAACCAATCCTCTAGCATATGGAAGGTAGGCTGCAGTTCTTTCTGGAGTGTCTGAATATGAGGGTTGCTTCTGAGGATGACAGCATCATCTGTGTATAGAATTATTTTGCTGTTGCATGCCTCAGGAAGTGCATTCAGGAACAAACAGAAGAGTAGTGGTCCCAGGATTGATCCCTGGGGGACCCCAAGTGTAACTTCTTTTGAACCTTACACAGCTGAACCAACCTTGACTCTCTGTGTTCTGTCTGACAAGTAGTCTTGGAACCAGTGTAGTGGGTTGGAGACCACTCCTAGTATCTGTAATTGCTCGAGGAGGAGGGGGTTGTTGACTATGTCAAAGGCCTTCATGAGGTCAATGAAGATTGATCCCAGTATATTACCACCATCCAGTGCTTTGTGGACAAAATCAGTGAAATCCACAAAGGCCGTGGCAGTGCTGTGGTTCTTCCTGAAATCACACTGTTGGGGACATTGCAGGTTCTATTTCTGGAGGGAGTCAGTTAATTGATCAGCTACTATACTGTCAAGTGCTTTGAATAAGGGGGAGAGGATGGAGATAGGTCTGTACTTGGCAATACAGGTCTTATCTCCACTTTTGAGTAGATGGGTCACAAGGGCTTGTTTCCAGACTGCAGGAAATTTGGTGAGAGCTAGTGATTTGTTGAAGATTTTCCAGATTGGTACAATAAGTTCTTTAAGTGCCAGGGCAACCAATTTCATGTCTACATTATCACTTCCTAACCTAGTTTTACCAAGGACCTTTTTTATCTCTATCCTAGCCTCTTTGATTGTTACACATTTAAAATGAAAGAATAGGTTTTTGTTCTCAGGTGCTTGGTCAAACTGGTTAGGTTTAGTGACCTTGAGATAGTCGGGTGGAAGTATGGAACTGAGGTCCGTGAAAGCTGCATTGAAGGAATCTGCTATGGTATATGGGTCCAGGGTGTTGGTACTATTCATGTTGAGCATTGCGGGGTGTTTCTTGTCCTCTTTCCCTAGGAGATCCTTGATGTTCTCCCAGAATTTCCTCCCATTGCCTCAATTCCTTGCCAGCTCTTTCCTTGTAGAATTTTTTTTTTCCGCCTCCCACACCCCCCGACCTGCCACTCCTTTGGAGCGCCAGCACCCTATTTGCCACCTTCTGACCTCCTGCCACCTTCCTCCAGCCCCCATTGCAGCCTACCTTGGGTAGCTTGGTGTATCCCTATGCCGGAAGGTCCCCTCTCTTCTGGGAGGGAATGGCCTCAGCGGCTGACTTTGCATCCCAGGCACTGTGGGGCTGGATCTGGGCTGGCTCCGGGGCTTCGGGTGGCAGGGGCAAAGGCATTCATCATCTGGTCAATTGGGGCATTATTTTCTGTTTTTCTGTGCCATGCCTACTACAGTTCTTGGCCTTGCATAAGCGAGGGGTATTCCTGTGGTGAGGGCATGCAGGGGGCATGTCGAGACAGCGCATCCCCCATGCACACTGCTAATCCACCCATAGATTCCCAGGCAGAACCCACCCTACTGGGATGGAAGCATCCAGTGGATACTTATGGAACACCTCCCTTGCTGGACTACGCTCCTGGTACCTGAGCTTGGGGCATGAACTCGGGTTGCCAGCGTGCCGAGTGAACCCCTTCGCTCAGTGCCATGGAGCCGGCTTCTTGTAGAATTTGACTTTAGCAAGCCTAAAGAGTTGCATGCATTTATTCCTTGCTGCCCTGTAATTCTGGTAATCATTCTTACTACCCGAGGTCTTGACCCTACAACAGAGATTATCCCTAGCCGTTATATGTTCCAGGAGGTCCCATGTAATCCACCCATTTGTGTAACCATGTACTTTCCATTTTCTAACAGATGCAAACGTGTCACAAACCACGTTGAACTTGTCTATGAAGTAGTTAACTGCAAGGTCCATGTCCTGCTACACATCCAGGATGTCCAATCTATCAGAGACAGTGCAGCTTTAAAAGAACTTAGCACCCTTTCTTTAGCACTCTGCTGATGATTATGGAGGGAGGAGGCTTTTTAAATTTATTAGATCATCAGCAGATGATAGGTGAATGGTCACTCAGTGTGTCTGGTAGAACAGTGACCTCAGAGATCCGGTTCCATGTCATAATAGTGATCACTATTATGGCGAGTGTATATCACCGAAAAGCAAATCAGCGATATACACTTCCATGAGACAGAACATCTGCAAAGCATAAAAGTGTTTTTGCAGGGGGGTGCATGGAGTGCCCCCCGCACTCTCCTGAATATGGATAATCAACTCCAGGGGGGTGCATGTTGGGGAGGGTACAAAGTTCCTTTTCGGGAAAAAATTAAATGCCACAACTGGAGGCAGCGGCAAAATGTGTACGCACCCTGTTCTGAACCCTGAACCTGCTGCACCAAAGCTAGCCACCCTCAACACCACACCATATGGCTAGCTTAGTGGCAGCAGATACAACCATCCCTCAAAACCCCTTCCCTGTCCCTCCTCTTCACCTTGCTATCCACTCCTTCCTGTCACCGTCCACTACCTTCGTGGTCGTATACTGTCGCTACCCTTGCAGTGTAGCCCAAGAGTATAGCACAGACTATGAGTCGCCGTATTGATGTGGCACCCATATTCGGTTGCTATACTCATGGTATACCCAGAGATCCTGTTGGGGAGTTAGAAAGAAGCCAGTCGATCAGGGTGCTTTTTCCAGATTTATAATTAATTCGAGTAGGTTCAGTCACTAGTTGTGTGAGGTAGGAACTTGCCATCTGGTCCTTTTAGGGATACGCCTCTTAACTGAGCCAATTAATATTGAAATCACCAGTGATAATTAATTCACTGTTTTTATTGATACTAGTGAGCACTTCCAAGACTTTGTCTAGTCCCTCTTTTGCATTCCTAGGTGGTAGGTAGACTACTGCGATAACTATCGATTTGCTTGGAGTATCAAACCTATGTTTGATTGCCAACAGTTCATGGACCCCAGAGCAGCCTGATATGGGTGATAAGATACCTTGGAGAGTGTCCCTGAGATATATTAGGTAGCCCCCTTCCCTTTTGCCTTTCCTATCAAGTCTGAAGGTTTCATACTCCTGCATTGTAATTGCATTATCCTTTGTCCTGGAACTTAGCCATGTCTCAGATATACATATTATGTCAGGGCTGTGCAGGGTCATCCAAGCCTGGAACTATGCCATCTTAAGCAGCAGACTACCAATGTTCAATGCAGCAATTTTTAGGCTGCTGCCCGTGCTCCTTTGTGTACTACGTGTATTTTGTGGTCCAGGACTGTGGTGCACATTTCCGGCTAGGAGTAACAGCATAAGGATAGCCTTTCTGATCATGAAAATGAAGTCTAGTTGGGTCATGACCATCTGGAGCCCCTGTTTGAGAGACTTAGACACCATTTCTTTCAGGAAGATAGTGAGGGGCAGATAGGGTATATTGAGGCCACATCTAGATGCCTGTAGTGTGCATTCGAAGGTTAGCAGGGGCACAGGAGACTTACTGTACAGCACACTCATAGTAGACGCATGTTTGGCTTTAGTTAAATCATTAGCATAGTCAAGAAAAGGGGAGGGTAGTGCCCATAGGTGGCCACCTTAGGGACTAGAAATTGTAAAGGATAGATTAGGCCAAGAAATAGAAGTACTGTTGCAGCAGATTTAAGAAAAGGTTGCTCATCAACAGTGTCAGGTTCTCCCTGTCACAGCAATCAGCCTCTGTGTGAAGGAATGAGAAAAAGGAAAAAGAGATTGTCATGGTACTCTAGGGAACTGGCCATGGTGATGAATGAAAAAAGGGTGGCATTCAGGAGGTATAAGGAAATGCAGAGGAAAGAAGACATACATGTGTACAAGGTAAAACACAGGAAAGCAGGTAAGGCAGTGAGGCAGGCAAAGGCACAGGCAGAGGAAAGGATAGCCAAAGGAGTAGCAAATAGGGATACAACTTTCTTCAGGTTCATAAGAGAAAAGGGTAAGCAAGGGGAAGGACAGTGAGGAGAAGGAGGATGGTAAATATAAACTGTGCAGAAAGGGACCAAGAAAATGCAGGCATCCTGAAGAGTTACTTCTGCTCAGTCTTCACAGTGGAGGGAGGGGATCAGCCCACCAGGGGACAGCAGGAATAATGAAGTGGGGGAAGGTGGATGGGGTAGCAGATATAAAGAAGTGGGAGGGAGGAGGACTCAAGTCCATTTTCACAGGAAAGAGTCCAGAAGGGACTTGCAGCTCTGAAAGTGGACAAGGCAATGGGACTGGATGGGATACACACCAGGGTACTAAGGGAACTCCGAGAAGTGCTGGCTGCCCATCTGATGGCCTTACTCAACAGCTCACTGCAATTGGATGTGGTTCTGGAGGCCTGTAGGAGAGCAGACATAGTCCCTCTACACAAGAGCTGCAGCAGGCAAGCGGTTACCAACTATAGGCTGATGAGTTTCACCTCAGTGGTGTGGAAATTAATGGAAACACTGATAAAGGAATGGCTGGGATAGTATTTTGAATGTAAAGACTATGACTGCCATGATATTTTATGTTTCTATGTTTCTGTGTAATGGGCTGCAAGACCAAAGGCAGCATGTATTCACTGTGCGGAGAGTTTATGCCAGATGAACCTGATTGATTTATTTGACTGGGTGACCAGCAGAGGTGTGCGAAAAAAAAAAAACTTTGGCCTGTGGAATTTCCTCAAAATGTGGATTTTTGCTTCCATGAAACTGCAGAAATCAAATTACTGTAGCAACTTTCATGGAAATTTCGACTTAGAGTGGCGGAATAAATGTACTGTATAAACTGCGGATTATTCTATTAAACTGCGGGAAAAAAGTCAGCAGAAATGATTACTGAACTGCTGAATAATTACATGAATTGTGAAATAATTCATCAAACTGCAGAAAAAAAAAATCTCCAGAACAGTTATTCTGCAGTTAATCTGTATTTTTCCACAGTTCAACACAAAAATTCCATG
This sequence comes from Neoceratodus forsteri, assembly GCA_016271365.2. Lineage (NCBI taxonomy): Eukaryota > Metazoa > Chordata > Ceratodontiformes > Ceratodontidae > Neoceratodus > Neoceratodus forsteri. The sequence goes on from CM028129.1 coordinate 37,482,032, forward strand.
AAACATGGTGAAAATCCGCTAAACACATTCGGAAGATTCCAATCTCGCCAATGGTGGAAATTCAGAAAATTCAACTAAATTTCCAAATTTTCCCAGAAATTCTTTGAAAGCAGAACTCTCAATTTTTCTCACCCTTAGTGACCAGGAGAATAGTTTGTGAAGACAGTGGACATGGTGTATCTAGACTTTAGCAAGGCCTTTGACACTGGGCCACACAGAAGACTGATTAAGAAATTTGGCAGCCTAGATGTGGGGTCCAAAGTGGTGAACTTTGTTACAAATTGGTTAACAGATAGGCAATGGAGGGTGGTGGTTAACGGCACTCACTCTAATGATTGAAGAGTGACCAGCAGGGTGCCAAAGGGCTCTCAGTACTGGGACTGGTCCTCATCAATGTCTTTATAAGTGACATTGCAGATGAACTGGAAGGGAAAGTACAATATGGCATTCTGCTGATAACACCAACATTCATTATTGGTACATAATCAGGAAGGGATGGAAAGAATGAGTAGGAATCTTGGGAAACTTGAGGAGTGGTCAAAAACATGACATTTGGGGTTCACTGTCAGAAAGTGCAAAATCATGTACCTAGGCCATATGAACCCAAGAGCTGAGAAAAAAGTATGGGGCAGTACTGTCAGGCACTAACCAGGAAAGGGACCTTGAGGTTATCAGATGACCTCAAAATGGCAGGGCAGGGTGACAAAGCAGTGAACAGGAACTGTGTAATGCTGAGATGCATTGAGAAAGGTATCTCCAGCAGTAGGAGGAAGGTGGTGTTGCCACTGATTCACTCACTTGTGAGATACTACCTGAAATATTGTGTCCAGTTTTGGAGGCTGCACCTCAGAAAGGACATAGACAGGGTGGAGACAGTTCAAAGTAGGGCAGCTAAAATGGTGCAGGGGTTGTACTAAACGCCCTATGAGGAAAGACTGAGGGATCTCAACATGCACACCCTGGCAGAGAGGAGGGCAAGCAGGGACACGATAGAGATGTACAAGTACCTCACAGGGTGAACACAGAGCAGGAGGGAAGTCTTTATTGATTGAGGAAGAGCACCACAACCAGAGGGCATGTGATGAAGCTGGAGGGAGTTTAAGAGGGATGTGATGAAGTACTACTTCACTGAAAGAGTGGTAGATGCCTGGAACAGACTGCCAGCAGAAGTGTTTGAGGTGCTTCAAGCATTCATGGGATAGACATAGGAAGTTATTAGTAAATAGGCAGGGAAGAAGTAGGGTCGACGGAGACCAGTGGTCTGGAGACAGACTAAGCAGAGACCATCTGGGCAGACTGGATGAGCCAAGCAGTTTTTCTGTCAACAAAGTCTATGTCTCTATGTTTTATGCAACATGTTCTGTAGCACCTGACTCCTGGATGGTCTTCCTTGCAGTGGTGGCCCAGTCAAAGTCTGGCAGGTTCAGTTCCCCCACTAACACTACATCACTTTTTACATACATATGAACATAGGAAATAGCCAGCAGAAGAAGGCCTTATGTTCTATCGAGTCTGCTCGACTGAAGGGCTCATGCTCTAGAGATCACAGTGGGCCCTTCCCACCTATTCTGAGACCCCCCTTCACCCTGTCCCACCCTCTCATGAACCGCACACCACCATCTTTTGAGTGATGGCCTCATAAGAGTGTTCATTCCACCACGTCACCACTCACTCTGTAAAGAAATGTCTCCTGACCTCCTTCTTGAACCCCTCCTCCATCTTATAACAGATCCTGCTTGTGGTCTTGTTCCCACTGTGACAAAATTGGTCCCCAATATCAACCTGGTTTATACCTTTCAGGTACTTAAAGGTTTCAATCATGTCCCTTCTCTCCCTCCTCTCCTTGAGCGAGCACAGTACATATTTAGATCTGTTAGTCTGTACTTGTATACCTTGTACTGAAAACTGAAGGGCTGCTTCAGATTGGTGGTGCACATAGCAAAAAAAATCCAAACTGAAAAAATAAGCCAGGACAGGCAGCCGAGTCTGTTTGTTCTTCTTGTGCACTAATAAACTTGAATATTAACCAGCATTAATGTTTCTGTATGGAGATATGTGATGTACAGATAATAATAAGGTTCTCCTGTGGGACTCCAGACTGGATCACCAGGGGCGGCATGGGTGACCTCCTGAACCGGGCCCCCCCCCCACTACTGCAACTCGCTCGATCTGCACCTCAGGGTTGAGGCACCGGCTAGCTGCTCCTTGCCGGGTGGACCTCCCCTGACATTAGAACTGATGCTTGAGGAATTTCAGATGCTGCATTGGGAGCAAACAAAGTAAGGCTTACCGATTATCCGAGGAGGTCGTTGTCCTGCAGTCGCTATTTCTACTGTTGGGCTCAAGCTCGAAGTACCTGGAGACCAGAAAAAAGAACTTGGACTGTTGCTGGCAAGGCTTGTGGCTCCCTGCTGGTGTCTTTGTTTTGTTGGCACCAAAGGTTTTTGAATAGGCAGAAGCGCCTATTGGCTAAGAGGTAGCCGTGACTCTGGGCATCCCACACAAAAGGCTGCAACCCAGCTCAGCGGCTTTATTCTCCTGTGGGACTCCAGACCGGATCACCAGGGGTGGCGAGGGTGACCTCCTGAACTGGGCCCCCGCCGCAACCTGCTCGATCTGCACCTCAGGGTTGAGGTGCCAGCTAGCTGCTCCTTGCCGGGCGGACCTCCCCCAATGTTAGAACTGCTACTTAAGGAATTAAATTTTCCCGCCCCACCTTCCCATTCCCTCCTCCCCATAACTGCACCGTTGGCCCGCCCACTACTTCTAAGTGGCCAATAGAGTGCGGTTATGGACAACAAATTAGGTGGTGCTTCAGTAGACTCATCGCCAAGTCAAGCACCTACATACAGACGCTTTACTGTTAGACATTGCCATATGAGCTGGTACACCTGCTCCCAGGTGCATAAATCTGCCTTTGAACTTGTGTGTTTTTGCATCCTAACAGACAGTAACTGACTTTTCTTAATTGTGCTGCCCTAATTTGATGCTAGCATGACAAATGCAACATATGGCATAGTGTATTCTTACGTGATTTAAGCCAAGTGATACCACTGGGCTAGTGAGGGCTGTGTTTGCTAGCTGTTGTTGTTAGGTAGTTAATTGGGGTAAACCTGTGTGTAAACCTCTGGCACAAAAGCAATCCTGTCCTGATCTTGATCTGTTTGCCTCCTGTTGACTTTGTTTTATCCCAGTGACTGTCTCCCCATGGAAACTGTATAAGATCTGCCTGGTCTGTCGCCAGCTTAAAGCATGAAGCCACAGCGTCCGTACCCAGATGCAAGGATGCCTAGCCAGCTGCCTACATGGATTGGCAAGCTGTGCTTTTGCAAACCTAACAGAGGTTTCCTCCTTGATACCACCTACATTCTTGCTGTACTGTGGGTGGACTGGCTCACTAGCCTACATCATGCAACCACCTATGGCCCACAGGGACCTGCCACCCATCCCACCAGCCATTACTACTCCCCCACCCCTGAGAGCACAATCTCCCTCCAAGTCGCCTATAAATTCGCAAGAAACGGGATTTGCTACAGGTCACTTCTCCAAACAAGGAGAATACCCAGAAAAGTGAGGCTCCCCTCTCTCACCCTAACCCTACATCTCCTGCTACCAGCTTTATTTATTCTTGTGGGTGACATTCACTTAACCAGGGCCATGTAATTGCAAACCTCTCCATATCCTTCTCACAGGACCAGCCCTGGCTATCCTCAAAGGGATTGCGGATCTCTCATATGAATATATGAAGCCTTCAGCCAAAGATACACGAAGTTCAAGTGTGGCTTGCCCTCTATAAACCAGATGTCCTAGCAGTCTCAGAGACCTGGCTGAAACCCCATGTCCTCGAGCACAAGGTAGCTGCCTCAGGGTATGTCCAGTACAGAAATGACAGGATAACTAGAAGGGGGGGGTGGGGTGCTCATCTATGTGGAGGACATTCTAATCTCCTCCCAGATCAGCACGCAGCAAAGCACATGCCCTGAGAATGAATCAATCTTTATACGGTTCACCCTAGGTGGTGTTAAGCACCTTACCATTAGTTGCATATACAGCCCCCCTAAGAATGCGTTCCAATCCCTAGAGACACTCACTAAAGACCTAGCCAATGATGTCACATCTGAACTCTTCATATTGGGGGACTTTAACCTAAACTGGGCCCAGAAGTCAAAGTCGTCTATCAATGGCCTGCTACAGGAGGTAAATCTTGCCCAGATAATCACTGAACCCACCAGAATGAATTGTACGGAAAGGCACTCCACTCTCGACTGGGTTCTGGTGTCAAACCCAAAGAATATACAGTCAGCAGGCAATATGGCCAATGAACTGAGCAACCACTCACCCTTCTTCTGTGTCTGGAAGAACAGGGAAGACAGGATTTAACCTAGAACCCTCACAATGCGGGACTACTCTAAATTCTCACCCGAGAAATATAATACCTTTCTCAGTAACACTGACTGGAGCCTGATACATTGCCTCCCTACCCTGGACGGGGCTGTCGCCTTCCTCCGGAAATCTGTCATGAGAGCCACTGACCTCTTTGCTCCATTGAAGACCCATCGAGTTAAAAGCAGTTGCTATAAGTGGATCACTCCCCCAAAGGCCCTGCTGATCCTCCCTGACAAAGCCTGGAAAAAGTTCAAGTGCTCCTCACTCCTAGCTGACCTTGAGACGTACAAAGCTCCTAGAAACAAAAATAAGCATGCAGTCAAACTGGCAAAAAGGGCTTATGTCAATCACCTCCAGAAAACTAACCTAGGCAATCCGAGGTTATTCTGGTCTCACATCAATGAGCTGATAAAGGGGAAAAGCAAGGCTGCCCCAGGCCCCATTGTGGCCAATGGGCAGTTACTGAATGATGGGACCCTCATTGCTGCGGCCCACAATCGCCACTTCACTAACCTTGATGATTACATGGCTGGGCTCCCAGTGATGAACAATGAGTCCTACACACTGGAACCTTCTAACCTTGACCACCCATCCTTTCATCTGAGGTTAGTGAAGGTTAAAGAAGTCCTCACCCTCCTAAAGTCCCTGAAAACCAGAGGATCAGGAGGGCCTGATGGTATCCAAGCCAGACTGCTCAAGGATGGTGCTCCAGCACTCGCAAGGCCCCTCACCTTGCTCATAAACTGGTCCCTTCTAGAAGGGACTGTCCCAGAGCTGTGGAAACACACTCATGTGGTTCCCATTCACAAAGGCGGGCCTACGGTACCCATTGGCAACTACAGGCCCATCTCCATGCTCTGTACCCTAGCAAAAATCCAGGAAAAACTGGTGTACAGTCAACTCCGAGAATATTTAGAGGCACACTGGCTTCTTTCCCCAGCCCAGCATGGGTTCAGAGCTAAACATGGGACAGACACCGCTCTAACTAAGTTCTCTGCAGATGTGCTTAGGGAACTTGATGCAGGGTCCAACACAGGAGCGGTTTTCATCGACCTCTCCAAGGGCTTCGACTTGGTCGACCACTGACTCCTACTTCACAAGATGTGTAACATAGGCCTGGACCCTCATGCTCTCAGGTGGTTTGAAAGCTACCTTACTGGTCACTTTCAGAGGGTCAAGTGGAAGGACAAGATCTCTGATCCACTGCCCCTAAAGGAGGGGGTACCACAAGTGTCCATACTTGGTCCCCTTCTCTTCTCCCTGTTTACAAATGATCTGCACAACCGCTGCAGGAGCAGTGCTGTTATTCAGTAGACTGATGACGCCGTGATTTATAGATCCGTGGACAACCTAGGTCCATCCCTCCAAGAGGACCTACACACTATGGAGGACTGGCTTATTAAGAACAAAATGGTCCTCAATACCACCAAAACCAAGACCATGTTGTTCGGACCTAGATCCCTTGGCCTAAACAGAACACAACACCTGCAACTCACTTCCAGGGTGGGTAACAAACTAGAAGTGGTGGCCTCCACAAAATACCTAGGCCTTACTTTGGACCAAGGATTCACTCTAAAACAACATGTTGACCAAGTCACCAAAGTCATTCATGGTAAACTTGGTACCCTTTATCTCCTCAAGGATCAGCTGATCCCAGAAGCCAGGACTGCCATTGCCTCATGTGTCCTCCTCCCAACACTCACCTATGCTTCCCTGATACTTCAGGGAATGGCCAAGCTTGAGTTCAGTAAGTTACAGGTCTTGTACAACAAGGTGGTCCACTTCGCCACTCAGTCCCACTCTAGGAACCACCACTGTGACTCTCTTGCACTTATCAGCTGGCCTTCATTCGAAGCTTGTCTCAGGTACCCAGTGCTCTGCCTAGCACATAAGCTAATTAGCCCAGCCCCCCCAAGCCTCTCAGGGCTCATAACTGCCAAGCAAAATCCTCACAACTTACGGACCTCAGGCCAAATTCCAAGGGTAAGGACTAAGGAAGGGGGAATGTCCTTTTCCCACACTGCCCCTTCCCTGTGGGACAACCTTCCTCTGGAGGTACGGGAAGCTTCATCACCTGTGAGCTTCCAAACAAGACTCAAAGCACACATGCTCACCACAAGTCAATGCCAATGCTATGTTACCCGACACTTCCCTCCTACTCTCCAGCCTGAGCACTTACCTCATCCTCAATCCTTTTCTACTGGCTCTCCTCCTAACATACTCTACTCGGGTAAATGCAACCCAGGTGTTGCTCTGGCTTTCCTCCATTGTTCGTACTTGCTAATCACTGTAACTTGTTAAGTAATATGTCATTGCTATATGATACCTGTACATGCTATAACCTACATCTGTACTACTTGTGTATCCTACTTGTCCTGTAACTCCCGGGTCGCCCCTGAAAAAGGGATCTCCGTGGCCCAGAGGGCCTACCCGGTCATCAAAATTCAATAAATAAATAATAAGGGTCAGCAAAAGAGTATATTATTAAACAACAAGAGTTCTACAAATAGCAATGCACTATTATTTAGCTTCAACACAGAGGATAGCCAGGTTACTACACCCATGCAGATTAATGAGGAACTACCAAGCAAGCAAGTGATAGTTGTAGGTGATTCTATTGTGAAAAATCTTAATAGGTTAATTTGTATTGTTGATAAATCCACAAGAACTGTATCAAGCTTTAGTGGCGCAAGATTAGAAAATATCACTGAAATGATGGGCAATTTTTTGAATGGTGCAGGTGTTAATCCCTTGGTTATTATTCATGCAGGTTCCAATGAATCTTGGCGAGCATCAATGCAAAAAATGAAACAGGATTTGGTATCGTTAACAAATAAATATATTGACAACGGTTGTGAAGTTATTGTTTCCAAGATTCTCCCTATCTCAATAGCATCCCAACAGCAACAAATAAAGATCAGAGATATTAATAATTGGATCTGTGTTTGGTGTATGAAACAAAAAATAGAATGCATTACACATTGGGAAGAATTTTATGGAGTAACCAATTTGTATTCTTACGATGGCCTTCATTTAAGTAGAAGGGGTAATAAACTCTTAGGAACACAGTTCAACAAAATAATAAATAAATGTTTAAACTAAAGGATCGGGGGGAGAACTATTCTACGAATATTTCTCTTGAAAATAACAAGAATGATAGTATTGGATTTAACAACACATTGCCAACAAAAGAAAGTAAAAATCTGGACAATAACCATGACCAAAGTCATGGCATTTTACTACTAAATGCTAGAAGTTTACACTCCAAAATAGATGAACTTCAACTTCTTCTCATGGATCAAAATATAATCATTTGTGGTGTTATTGAGACTTGGGGATCTGATGGGGACTGGAATATGGATATTACCGGTTACAATGGATTTTACAAAAATAGGAAAAAATGTTTTGGTGGTGGCGTAGCATTATATGTCAGAGATGATATTAAGTCCTTTGAGATTTTTTACACAGAGGATAATACAAATGAGTGTGAATGTATTTGGGTTAAATTATTGTTTAATAACAATCACTTGACTGTGGGTTTAGTTTACGTCCTCCAAATTTAACAGCAGAACAAAATAATCTATTAAAAACTATTAAATCAATGAATATTACTGGCGATTATGTGCTTATGGGGGATTTAGACTTACCTCATATTAATTGGATCTCTTTAGAAAGTAAAGTAGTACTAGAAAGAAAATGTATCGACCTATTTATTCAATTAAATCTTGAGCAATTGGTTGATTTACCAACTAAAGGGAATAACACACTAGGCCTTGTTCTTACCAATTGTGATGAGAAAATACATAATATCAAACTGCATCCACCACTTGGTGACTCTGACCATAAAACAATCACTGCTTACTATACAAATAATATTGAGTATACTAAAGGTAAGACAGTTGTTAATAACTCCATAAAGCAGACTATCAGAAAATGAGGAATAATTTGTGTAACTGGAACTGGCAGAAAGATTTTAGAGGAAAAAATCTTGAATCCATGTGGGAATTAATTAAACAGCATCTTACTGATTGCATTGAAAAAATTGTGCCTAAAAGAATTAAATATAACAAAAATAGATGTATCCCGTTATGGTGGAATAACAAAATCATAAAAAAACAGATTCGGAAAAAGAAAAAACTGTTTTGAAAATTCAAAAAATCAAATACTCCAGAATTATTAAATAAACTAAAAATGTGCAATAAGAACATTAAAAGGATGATAAAGAGAGCACACACACACAAAAAAAGAATGGAAATAAAGTTAGCACCAGGGGTCAAAGATAATAAAAAACAGTTTTACAACTAAGTTGGTACCTTAAAAGGCAATTCACATACCATTGGGCCACTTAAAACAGATAAAGGTGTAATTACTGGCAAAGAGGAGATTGCTGAAATCTTAAACAGGTATTTTCTCAGTGTTTTTGAGAAAAAAAGACTCCAAGATTCAGCATATTGATTTGATTAATACGAATCCAGTCAGTATTAATACCAAAGAAGTTTACAATACTATATATTCCCTGAAAGTAAATAGTTCACCTGGGCCGAATGGAATAGCTCCGAGACTTATCCAAGAATTAGCCCCGGTAATAACCAAACCACTTACCTATTTATATAATAAATCCTTATGTGATGGTATAACATTGAATTATTGGCATATAGCAAAGGTGACTGCAATTCACAAGGGAGGCAAAAGAGATGCATCAAAGAATTACAGACCAATTAGTTTAACATCAGTAGTTTGTAAAATTATGGAAAAAGTATTGCAAAAAAGAATTAATGAGCCTCTCATAAATAAGGGACTGACAGATCACAGCCAACATGGATTCGTTTCCGGGAAAACATGCTTGACAAACCAGCTTTACTTTTTTGAGCCCATAAGTCAAGCTCTTGATAAAGGCATTCCCAGTGACATTATTTATCTTGACTTTGCCAAAGCCTTCAATAAAGTATCCCCCATATCCTAATAAACAAATTACTGAAGATTGAATTATCTCCAAATATTGTAAGTTGGATTAGTTCCTGGTTAAGTGACAGATACCAAAGGGTTACCATTAAAGGATATTTCTCCTCATGGGGAAACATCACCAGTGGTGTTCCACAGGGATCGGTTTTGGGCCCAACCATTTTTAATATAGTGATTGCAACCATACCAACTATAGATAGTGTTTGGTCATCTAAATATGCAGTGGACTGCAAGATAGGGGGACTTGTAACTATTATAAAAGATAATAACAACATACAAAAACAATTGGATCTACTTACAGATTGGAGGCAAACTATCCACATGCAATTCAACCTAGATAAATGCAAAGTTATGCATATGGGAAAGAACAATCCATGCTATAGTTATAGCCTAGAATCTTCCATTTTGCAGACTGTATATGTAGAAAAAGATCTTGGTACAACAATAGCAAACAATAACAAACAATCTTAATTTCAGTAAAAATACCACTCTAAAGGTTAAGAAGTGTCACAAAATAATAGGTGTTATACTAGCAAATATAAAAAGTAGAGAAGAAGAGGTCTTAATGCCTTTGTATTCTAGTTTGGCACGTCCAGATATTAAGTACTGCTCTCACTTCAATAAATCTCACTCAATAAGAAGCTATAGACAGATTGAAGGAGTCCAGTGAAAATTCACAAAAAAGATTAGAAAACAATCAAAACTGGACTACAGAACAAGATTAACAAACTTGCATCTATACTCTACAGGATATAGACAGATCCATGGGGACTTATGTTTTATATACAAAGCTTTAAAAGATAATTATTTATGTGCAACTATACGTCTGACATTAAGTGATAGTACTGCCAATACTGGAACTAATGGATTTAAAATTTCTGGTGAATTCATAAAAACAACAAAGAGAAGTAACTTCTTCACCCAGAGGATTGTCAGACTATGGAATAATTTACCAGCACATGTTGTGTCCAGTCCCACTCTTGATACTTTCAAACTCAGACTCAATCTCTATGTGGGAAACAAAAAATATGCATACCACCAATGATTTGGTGGTGAGTTCTTTATAGGGTATTCATGCCCATTGAACTTGTACACATTCTGTGATTCTATGATTCTATGATGTTATAGCCAAGCTTAATTTTTTCACATCGTATACCTTGCCCTGCTGTCCTTGTCCACAGAGTCCTAGGAATTGGGTGCTTTATAAATAAAAATATATATCTCTATCTATCTATCTATCTATCTATCTATCTATCTATCTATCTATCTATCTATCTATCTATCTATCTTGTACCATCTTTGCGGCTCTCCTTTGAACCATCTCAAGCTGGTTGATGTCCTTTCTCAGGTAGTGGTTCCAGTACTGGGCACCATATTCCAGGTGCAGTTGCACCAAGGATCTATAAAGTGGCAGTATAATCTTCTTCCTTCTGTTTGTGATCTCCCTGTAGCACAGCCCAGCATTTTGTTTGCCTTAGTTACTGCCTTTCTATACCGTGAAGCCTGTTTCAGGTCATCAGTGATGGCTATCCCCAAAGTCCTCTTCCTCCTTTGATTCAGTGACATTGACACCTCCACTCTCTAATCAGCCCTCAGGTTCTTTCCTCCTATGTACATGACCGTGCACCTCTTCTCATTGAACCTGAGCTGCCTCATGCCAGACCATCTATCCAGCTTCACTAGGTCTTCTTCCAGGTCCTGCACCTGTTCATCCATGTCCACCTTCGCATCTGGAAAAAAAACTGTGAAAAGAGCACACATATAATATTTCTTCTTTTATTGATTTCACTAACAGATCATATACTTGTTTTTCTATTTTGATGCCTCTACAAACTTTGACCATAATATCAGAAAAGGGGGGACGGTCTTGTTCCTGTACTACATATTTCCAAATGGAGGTGAAAGGACATGATATCTAAGGAAAAAGCAGAAGGGAAAGTGTGGGGGTGGAGAAGGGGGTCTTTTGAGAGGAAGTCCTCTTCATATACTACATTCCCATAAAGAAACCCCAGAAATCTAATTATCCTTCAAAAACTGATTGAGGTCCAACTCCCTATTCAATCCTGTCCAAGAGCAGGCTTCAGTGAAAAAAAATCAAGAAACATTCTTATTTCAGCAGCAAATTATAGTACTTGTCACCCCTGGGACTGGGCTGTACTTTCTCCAAACCCACAAAGTTAGACTCATTAGTTTCCTAGTTAGGGAGTAGTTACAATCCTTTAGTTATCCTGCCTCTACAGGCCTACCCCAGTTAGAGAGTAGTTACAATGCCCTGGTTAATCTGCCTCTGCAGGACTACTGCAGATATGGAGTAGTTACAATCCCCTAGTTAACCTACCTCCTGTGCCTACCTGAGATAGGGAGTAGTTACAATCCCATAGTTAACCTGCTTCCACAGGCCTAGCCCAGATAGGGGTAGTTACAAATCCCCTAGTTAATCTGTCACTACAGGTCAGCCCCAGATAGGGAGTAGATATGATCGCCTAGTTAACCTGCTTCCAAGGCCTAGCTCAGATAGGGAGTAGTTACAATCCCCTACTTAACCTGCCTCTACAGGTCTACCCCAGTTAGAGAGTAGTTACAATTCCCTAGTTAATCTGCCTCTGCAGGCCTACTGCAGATATGGAGTAGTTACAATCCCCTCGTTAATCTGCCTTCACAGGCCTACCTCAGATAGACAATAGTTACAATCCCCTAGTTAACCTGCCTCCATTTGTCTACCCACCATAGGGAGTAGTTACAGTCCCCTAATTAACTTGCCTCCACCAGCTTAACCCAGATAGGGAGTAGTTACAATCCCCTAGTTAACCTGCCTCCACAGGTCTACCACAGATAGGGAGTAGTTACAGTCCCTTAGTTAACTTGTCATCACAGGCCTACCCTAGATAGAGAGTAGTTACAGTCCCCTAGTTAACATGTTACCACATGCTTACTACAGATGGGAATACAGTAGCTACAATCCAATAGTTAACCTGTCTCCACAGGCCTACTCCAAGTAGGTTGTAGTTGCAATCACCTAGTTACATTGCCTCCACAGGCCTACTACAGATCACAAAAAAATTCACAAAGGTCTAAGGAGTGTAAAGTCTATTTTCCTATAATTGCTCCTGTTGATAAGAAGTATGCCAGGCTACCACCCTCCTCAAAAACATATCCCAAATATACTTAAAGCTTTCTTTGCTCTTTTTTTTTGCTGTTAAATCTTTTATTATTATTTCCATTTCTTTTACAATAATGATAGCACTTATTCTAAACATGAGTCTGGTGATGAGTTGTTGGTTACATATACAACTCCACATAGAGGCAGAAAAAGCAATGTTACGTTTGACCTGTACTTACCCCACTATATACGATTCTTATCTTAAAGCGACGGAGAGGCAAGGCTTCCATGCTCCATAATCATATCTCAAAACAAAAGAAGACTCTTATATGCTTCGGATGATGTCCAGGCTTCTGGCACCCTAGCTAAAAGAAAACAAACAAACACAAAGAACCACTATTCTATATATTATTAAGTACATTACATATGAAAGAGGAGGCATTGTAGTGCCTCCCATACATACAGTCCTGGTTAGCCAAGTTTGACAATCCCCTTTACATAATCCTGTTACCTTAGTAGTAATCCTGGTTGTACAGTTTCAGCCCACTCCGGTCTTAGGGGTGGCATATCTAACAAAAGGGGTCCAACATTCCTTATATTCTGCTAGGGAATTGCTTGTCAAGTGGGAGAGTTTGTCCATAGTAGCAATGTGAACCATGGAGGCGAGGAGCTCTTGTGTACTAGGTATCAGTGTGGTCCTCCATCTGCATACAAGAAGCCTCTTCGCCTGCATGGCCCATAGAGCCAGCCAACGATATTCCAACTTTCTTAACTGGGGTGCTTCTGATTTCATACCCAAGAGAAGCAAGGATGGGGACCGAGGAATACACTTTTTTTAACACTTTGGCACCCACTTCACATATATTGTCCCACACTGGTTGTATCATTGGACAAGACCAAAGTATATGGGCCAAGTCTCTGGGGTGACAGTTACATCTCCAACATAGATTGGACTTTATTACCCCCCTTCTGTAGTACTACCGGTGTGAGGTACCAGCAGTGTAGGATTTTATTTTGTATTAACTTACTTCTTGCATCTGTGAAATATTTTGAGCCCCTTTCCAGCACTCCTTCCACTGCACATCTGTAATCTTCAATTGTAAGGCCCTTTCCCATTTCTGTTTAGACTTTTCAGTTTGGCTGGGTATTGTGTCTCGGAGAGCACTGTAGACTGAACTGGCCAGCCCTTTTTTTTTGTTATCCAGGAAGGTGTACTCAGGATATCTCTTTTTGCCACCTGGGTCAGATATTTTTGAACTACACTGCGTATTTGTAAATATTTCCAGAAATCGGAAGTCGGAATTGACCATCTGATCTGCAGGTTAGCAAACAAGTCCACTACCAGGGAGGTTGGGGCTAGTATATCTTCCAACCTGGTAATACCCTTGCCTGCCCAGCTCTTCCAATACACCGCTTTTTTGTCTATGCACAAGTTACCGTTTCCCCATAGTGGAGTTAGTTTGATAGGCGTTAAGTCTACCTTCAACTTTCTCCTTACTTTTTCCCAGCATTGCAAAGCGGCCCCTATCGTGGGATGATTTTTTAAATTTGTTGGAGGGCTATTATAAACAAGCAGTGACAGAGAGATTTTTTGACTTACAGCTTGCTCTATATCCACCCATTGTGGTTGGGGGAAGTACCCAACCCCAACCAGCATATCGACTGTGCCAAGTGAAATGCCCACTTATAACCTGTGAACCATGGAAGACACCACCCCCCCATGCTCCAATGCACCCGAAGTTTGTTCCTACTGTACCTGGGGGGGCTTCCCTTTCCACAGAAAACTCCCTATTGCCTTATCTATCTCCTGGATCCAGCCTTGTGGTAATGAGAGGGGGATATGTGTCCAAAAATAAAAAAATTTGGGGGCCAGGATCATCTTAATCGCAGCTATTTTACCCGCTAGGGTTAAATGAAGTTTGGTCCACCTGGATATATCTTCCTGTAATTCCACCAAAACAGGATGGAGATTATATTCCCATAGTTGCGAGAGTTCGGCAGAGAAACGAATACCTAAATAAGTGATGTTTCCCCCGGCCCACTTCAAGCCCGTGTCCCCTAGTACTGATGGTTGACATCTGGAATTAAGAGGGAGAACTTCGGTTTTAGTGGCATTTAATTGAAGTCCAGAAATTTCCTTAAAGTGGCACAGGGTAGTGAGTATAGAGGGTAGTGCCTCAGCTGCATCCGTAACTAGGACCAAGAGGTCATCAGCATATAGAAGGGTAGTATATTCTGTATTTCCAACTTATATCCCTTTTATAGATTGACTACCTCGAAGGTGCGCCGCTAAAGGCTCTACAGCCAACACAAATAGGAGGGGAGAGAGTGGGCAACCTTGCCTAGTTCCACGTGATAACTCGAAAGGTGGAGATAGGGTAGAATTTGTCAATAGTCTGGCCATTGGGGAAGTGTACAGGGCTGTTACCCAGGATCGAAATCTAGGGCCTATTCCCAGCTTACCCAGCACCTCATGGAGGTAATCCCACTCCAGGGAATCGAACACCTTTTCGAAATCTACAGCTACCGCCGCCGCTGGGGTATCTAGTTGAGATGCGATATGAGCTAAATTGGTTAAGGTCCTAAGATGAGCTGCACTGAACCTACCAGGGACAAACCCTACTTGGGAGGGGTGTATTAACTGCGATAACAGGGAACCCAATCTTAATGCTAATGCTTTAGTAAATATTTTACTATCTACATTTAAAAGTGAGATTGACCAGTAACTACCAGGGAAAGTGGGATCTTTCCCTTTTTTGGGCAGTATGGTGATAACCGCTTCACGTAGCGTGGGTGGAAATACCCCTTGCACCTCAGCCTGAGCATAAACTTGTTGGAGTATTGGGGTAATAATGTCTGCTAAGGCCTGCCAAAATTCCACTAAATAACCACCCCGGAGCTTTCCTGGTGTAAGAGAAAATAAGACCTTTTTTATTTCTTCTATAGTTAATGGGGCATCCAGTAGCTCCGCCTGCTGTGAAGTTATAGAGGGGAGTTTCAGTGTTTGTAGAAAAACTTGAATTACTTGGGGGTCCACCTGTCTAGATGAGGCATACAGGGACTGATAGTATCCTGCCATGACTGCATTTAATTCTTCACTGTTAGTACGCACCCGTCCTGCAGTATCTTTCAGCCCAGCTATGTACCGGTCCATTTGCTGTTACTTTAATCTATATGCTAACACCTTCCCCCCTTTCTCTCCCCCTTCCCAGTATTTGTGCTTCAGCCTCAATATAGAGAGTTCAGCCCTATGTGACAAAAGAGAATTTATCTCCATTTCAAGATCTACTATCTTCCTACGGAGAAAATCATGCCTTGCTTTCATTCTTTGCTCCTTATGCTGTCTCTGCACTTCTTTGAGCTCCTCTTCCAAGTTCTTTAAATTTTGTTCCCTATCTCTCCTTCTCGCCCCTGCATGGGCAATGATCTTACCTCTCATGGTGGCTTTAAAAGCTTCCCACCTGACCCCAGCTGTGGTGTCCTGTGCTGGGTTTTCCAAAAAAAATCTCTGAGCCTCCACCTTAGCCCATTCTAGGAACTTTACATCCTTTATTAACAAGGGGTCTAACCTCCAAGAGGTAGAAGTGGGGGTACAGGGGCCCCATGTTACAGACAGATGCACAGGGGCATAATCTGATATTACAATAGGAAATATATTTGACTCCATAGCTGCCTGTGTAATCTGAGGGGATGTTAGAAAAAAATCAATACGGCTATAGGAATTATGTACCGATGAATAAAATGAATAATCTCTCCCCCTGTGATTCAATGCTCGCCATATATCTGTCAAGCCTTGATCACCCATCCAGTTCGTCAGGGCTCTCCTACCTTTCCCATGGCCAGTGTCTTTTTTTCTAGGGGTTTTGTCCACCATAGGGTCTGGCACTAAATTAAAATCCCCTCCAAAAATGGTGGGCATATTGCTTTTATTCATATCTAAGAGCAAGAGGAGGTTTGGTGGAAAAAGGCTGCATCGTCCTTGTTTGGCCCATAAATGTTCCGCAGTACTATAGGCCCCGTGGGAGTCTGAAATGTCCCTATCACCCATCTGCCATGTGGGTCCGCCCTTGAAGCAGTGAGAGACCAGTGTAGCAGCTTATGTATTAGTATAGGTATTCCATGCTTTTTTGTAGCAGCTGAGGCATGGATCTCTATTCCCACCCAGCCCCTTTTAAGGAGCTCATGGCCCTTCCCATCTAGTTTTGTCTCCTGCAGAAAAACCACTTGGGCCTTATTCTTTTGCAAATATGACATTACCTTCTTCCTCTTCACTGGTGTGTTCATACCCCTCACATTCCAAGTGATACAGGATATTTCAGCCATAGTCGTAACCCTCGAGAAGCAATGAAATGTGAAATCCTAAAATCGAACCACTGGTGAGGAGGGGAGGGCACCAATTTACCACACACCAGTACCCGTGGCCCAGTCTAGATTGGAGTTCCAGACCTTGTGGCACTATTAGGCTCCCTTTACCCTGTACAACCAGTCTACCAATATCTCTGTACTAACCCCTGACCTTCCTTGGCAACCAGGCTTCACTGTAAACCAAGTACCACCCTAAAATCCTAAAGATAACCACACAAAACAACCACACACTAAACCTATTTACATGCTGCACTTCCGTGCTTCGTTGGAACCATCCTGCATATAAAATCATTTGCCTCTCCCAGAGAGGCCTGACCTGCAGAGTAGTTCCTGGAGACGTGGTAGTCTGGCCATGACTCGACCCCACCTTACCCTGTTTATCCAAGTTCATAGCAGTTGGGGAAGGGAAGCTGCATGCCAAGACGTACCCCCAGGAGACAGACTGCATCCTCCTAAATACCTTCCCCAACCTAGCAGTCAGTTGGCCATTACAAAACAAGGCTAGGGTTACCCATATATGGAGAAGTTCTATCTGTATATTCCATGGTACTATATCCCTTCCCCCAGCATCCTTAAGGTAAATACAGTTATACCTTGGCCAAGAGCTTCTTAGGCTTATCCCATACCCCACCCGGCTACCGGCCCTTATGCCCATCATAACCGGGGTCTACCCTCCCAGCCCAAAACATGTGGCACCGGCTGGCTGATCTTCCATCTTAAAATGCTCAGACCCATCTACATCCCATCTCCCGCTACCCAGCCTCCAAAAGCGCCTATAAAATGCTTCCTGACTCCCATAACATACCCAGGATTCCATTGCACACACAGCTTTGTATTCTGTTTAGTTACTACCCCTGCCCCCCCCATATAGAACCACCCGCAGAGGGTTGGCTCCAGCCCTGAGATCAATATGCCCTGGAGGGGTCAAAGTCCCAGTGTCTCGTGATCTCATGGGCCTAGATTTTTAAATCAAAACCATAAACAGCTCCCCAGCCCTGGTAGCATCTACTATGCCCGGATACCTTCTGCTGCCCAAGGTTTAAAACAGATGCGTTACTTATCTAATTAACATCCGAGTCTGCTGCTCCTCTCAAGGATTCTGATGTCTCGCTGTCGCTGCTTCAGCGGCCTGGTCTCCTTTGCGGCCTTCGGACGCTGCGCCTGGGGAGTGTTGTTCCTTCTGTGGTTCCTCATCACCATTACCTTCCAACGCCGCCAAGTTCCCCGTAGCACAGCTGTCCTGGGGGTCTGCTTCTGCCCTGGAGATTCCTTCCTCAGAATGCGCATTGGGGGGAGGCGAGGGAGATCTCAGTGCCTTGTAGGGATTGAGGGTCATGTAACGCACCTGGGCCATACTTTCACTGCATTGTACCTCTCTATCCTCTGTCTCAGTATATAGACTGGTTCTGATATGGGGGTGATCTCTTCGCCTATGACTTTCTCTGGCTGCTCTTTTTCTACTTTGGCGAGGGAGGCCAGTGGATGACTCAGTCTGCATTCCAAGGTCTGTCACCATCTCTTCTGGTTCCTAGGGGTCTGGGCAGGTGGATAGGCTAGATTATTCACCTGATTGTCTGTGCAAAAAGTCCTCCAGGGCCTCTGGAGTTTCAAAGAGGACCGGGGTCCCATTGTGCACTATTCGCATTGTGGAGGGGTACCTTAAGGAGTACTGAATCCCCAGTTTTTGCATCTTATGGCGCAAGGGGGTATATTCTCTTCTTTGATCGATAACTCCTGGAGAAGTCCTGGTATAGCGATATGGGGTGCCCCTGCCAGCTCAAGTGACCCACCTCCCTGGCACGTTGTAGCAAAGCCTGCCGTGTTTTGAATGAGAGCAATTTAAACAGAATAGCCCTTGATTTGCCTCCTTTAACTGGCGCTGGGACAGTAGCTCTATGCGCCCTTTCTATCTCTAGACAAAAGTCTGCTTGCAGGCCAAGGATCTCAGGGAGAGCTTGTTGAAGGAATAGGGCCGTATCTCTTTTTTCCACACCCTCCAGGAGCCCTATTACCTGCAGGTTATTTCTTCTACTCTGATTCTCCAAATCGTCAACTTTAGCCATAAGCATATTGATTTTCCCCTGCTGATCCCTCTGCGTTCCTTTAAATCTCTCAATTTCGGATTCCTGTGCCAACGCTTTTTGTTCGATTGTTACTATTCGCCCTGTTAAATTTTTTAATTGCTTCTGTGGTATAGTGCGATACCTCAGTTACTTCATCCATCCTATGAAGTAGTTTTTCGAATAGGCTATTGAAGTATGCCAGATCGAGCCCTGAGCCCAGCGCCTCCGCCATTTTGCAGGCCGCAATATTGAGACGGGCTTTCTGACAAGTTTTCAGCTGACTATCTTTAAAATTTCTTTATAATCATATACCAGAGCTCTTTTGACTTATTTCCCAGTTCTTCTGCTTGGTTTAACCCTCTACAGATGCGAGTTTGTCGGATATAGACGTCTACACGCAACAGCTCCGATAAATTAAGCTGCCATTCAGTTCAGCAGCTAAGCCAAGCCCCCTTTCTTTGCTCTTGCAATTAACTACATGAATCGGTAGACCGTTCAACAGGTTTACACCTCATATGGAGTAAGAGTACTTTCTTTATCTGTTTTAAATCTGGTTGGCTTTAATTGTAGCAGATGACCTCTTGTATTTGCACCCCCCATGCCTAAAGGACAAATTTAAGTGCACAGAAGTGGGGTATAGGGTGGTAAAGTCAGGGCACCTGTGGTGAGAGAACAAGGGCAGACTAGATGGACCAATAGGGTCCTTCTCTGCTGACAAATTTCTATGATTCTATGATTGATTACATAGCTAAGGGTCATTTACAATATCAAACAATAACAACATGTCACTCCGCAGTCTCCTATGTTCCAGTGAGTATAGTTTCAAATTATTTAGCCTATCCAGGAATGAGATATTATTCATACTGGGCTATGGATGAAAGAAGGCACTTATGCACATATTATCATCCACCCACCATCAGCGGGTCCAACTACATCCCCTAACCAAAAAAAAAATGATCCAGCTTTTGTTTAAAATTATGCATTCCTCTTACAGCTTTAGTTGCTCTCCTCTGTACCCTTTCAAATCTGGATATGTTGATAGCCTACATGGGCACCACACTTTGCATTCATATTCAAAACTGGATGGACATAGGCATGCTACAGTGGCATAATCACTTCAGCTCTTCTGCTATCAATGTTTCTCTTAAATGCTCCTATTAATTTGTTTGCTCTAGACACTGCTATATAGCAGTGATCTATTTGGGTCAGGAACTATTAATTACTATGCCTAGATCCCTTTCGCTGTGTATGGATTTTAGAAACATAGAAACATAGAATTTGACGGCAGATAAGGACCGCTTGGCCCACCCAGTCTGCCCATTTCCCTACCTAATGGATAAGCTGCAGATCCTAGTTAACCAGCAGCCTACTTCTTCCTACCCCACCCCTAGAATTGCCTTTATGACTGTCCCATGCATGCTTGAAATCCACCACTGTTTTTGACTCCACAACCTTTCCTCCGAAGGCTGTTCCATGCATCCACAACCCTCTCTGTGAAAAAATACTCCTTAAATTACCTCTGAGCGCCCCCCCATCTTCAAATTGTGCCCCTTGTTCTTGCACACCTCTTTTTTGAAAGATGCTACCCTCTTGGAGTTTGTTGATTCCCTTGAGGTACTTGAAAGTTTCTATCATGTCCCCCTCTCCTCCTTTCCTCGAGGCTACATATAAGCTCCTCAAGTCTCTCTTCATATGTCTTCCGCTGCAGACCTGCACCATTTTAGTTGCCCTCCTCTGGACAGCTTCCATCCTGTCTATGTCTTTGCAGAGACTGGGTCTCCAGAACTGCACGCAGTACTCCAGATGGGGTCTCACCAGCTGTCTGTACAGAGGATAATAACTTCCTGTTTTCTACTGGTGATGCCTCCTATGCATCCCAGTATCCCCCAGCCCTCCTTGCTGCCCTCTCACATTGCTTGCCCACCTTTAGGTCATCTGATATGACTACCCCCAGGTCCCTTTCCATTTTTGTTGTGTTGTATCTCACCCCCCATTGTGTACTCTTCCCTGGTTTTTGTTTCCCAGGTGCATTACCTTGCACTTCTTAGCATTGAATCTAAGCTGCCATACATTTGACCATTCCTCTAACCTTGCCAAGTCCTTTCTCATCCTTTCCACCCCACCTTGTGCATCAACTCTGTTGCAGATCTTTGTGTCATCTGCAAAGAGACATACTTTTCCTTCCAGTCCCTCTGCAATGTCACTATAAAGACACTGAAGAGGACCGTCCTATCTGGAACCCTGTGGTACCTTACTAGTAACTCCCTTTTTTCAGTGTGGACTCCATTTACTATTACTGTCTGTGTCCTATTCTCCAGCCAATTTTTACCCAGGCTGTCATCTTGGGACCCACTCCGGGCTGGCTAACTTGATATTAATCTTTTTTTATGGGACTGTGTCAAATGCCTTGCTAAAGTCTAGGTAGGCCATGTCCACAGCCCCTCCCTGATCTACTACTTTGGTCACCCAGTCAAAGAAATCAATCAGATTTGTCTGGCATTACCTTCCAGCTGTGAATCCATGCTGCCTTGGGTCCTGTGCCCTCTGGCCTCTAGATACTGACAATTCTTTCCTTCAGAAGTGATTCCATCATTTCCTACCACTGAGGTTAAATTAACAGGTCTGTAGTTTTCGCTTCTGCCTTGCTCCCACTTTTGTGAAGGCGAATCACATCTGCCCTCCTCCAGTCCTCGGGTACCACCCCATCCTCCTATGATTTGTTAAAGAGGGTAGTCAGTGGTGTCACTAGTTCTACCTTTAGTTCTTTTAGAATTCTGGGATGAATCCCATCAGGCCCCATTGCTTTGTCCACCTTCAGTTTCAAGAGTTCTTTCAGAACCCTTTCTTCTGTAAATGGGCTGGTATCAACTTCTTTATTCAGAGTGTTTCTGCTGTTTATTTTAGGTAGCTCCCTCTCTTCCTTTGTAAATACTGAGCAAAAATATTTGTTTAGTATCTCTGCCTTTCACAGTCACCCTCTGCCCACCCTCCTCCCCTTTATAAAGCCTCACTATCCCTCCTTGGTCTTCCTCATCTGTGATGTACCCATAAAAGGTTTTATCCCCCTTCTTAACTGAGTTGGCTATCTTTTCCTCGGTTTGGGCCTTTCCTGTTCTGACTGCCTTCCCAGCTTTCTTTTGCTTTAACTGATGCAGTTCTCTGTCCTGCTCCTTCTGTGATTCCTTGTACTTCCTGAATGCTTTCTTTTTCTCTTGAACCTTCACTGCTACTTCCTTTGAGAACCATAGTGGTTTCTTACATCATTTCATTTTCTTTATTTGCTTCACACAAGGCTTGTTACCTCTGTGATGGCAGTTTTATTATTCCCCATTGTTCTTCCACCCTCCTTCCTGCCCATTTGCTAGTGCATTCCTTAGGCACTCACCCATTTTGGCAAAGTCAGCCCTCCTAAAGTCCAGTACTTTTGCCTT
Source organism: Neoceratodus forsteri (assembly GCA_016271365.2). Taxonomy (NCBI): domain Eukaryota; kingdom Metazoa; phylum Chordata; order Ceratodontiformes; family Ceratodontidae; genus Neoceratodus; species Neoceratodus forsteri. The sequence continues at coordinate 37,504,339 of CM028129.1, forward strand.
TGTATGGCTTTGACTCTATTGCTGTGTTTATTGTGAACCATACTGTTCGATGGTCGCTAGTTCCCAGATGGCTACCCACTTCTACATCTGTGATCCTCTTTCATCTCCATTTGAGAGAACCAGGTCTAAGATTGATCCTCTCGAGTGGCCAATCACTAGTTGTCTAAGGCATGCCCCTGTAGGGCATCTAGAATAACCCCACTCTTCGAAGTGGCTGCTGCAACTGCACTCAGTTAACATCTGCATATTCAGATCACCATCAGCAATATCTCCTTTTTCTGCCATTCTAAGTATACTTTCTATCATTTCCTTGTCCATTTCCTCCCCCTGAGAAGGGGGTCTGTATACAACCCCTGTGCGGATTGTGGTGCCATTGCCGGTCTCCAAATTTACCCACAGTGCTTCTTCTCCTCCTCCCTGTTTACCCTTTTGTTCTGTCGCTTTGATTCCTTCCTTATGTAAAGAGCTATTTCCTCCTCTTTTACCCTCCTATCCTCCTGTAGATAGTGTATCCTGGTATGTTTACATCCCAGTCATGGTTTTGTGTGTACCATGTTTCTGTGACTGCCACGATATCCAGATGTTCCTCCTCCATCAAGGCCACTAATTCAGGAAGCTTGTTACTCAGACTACAGGCATTGGTACTCATTGCTCTCCATTTTTGATGGCTTTACTTTCTGTTGCAGCATCCCCACTGACCTTTCTACCTCTGTCTTTTCTCATTTAGTACCCTGTTTTGTAGGAAGGCTGGGATTCTCCTGCTGCTTATCAGTGCCTCCCCTTGACTAGTTTAAAAACTTGCCAATGAAGCATTTAAACCGATTGCTCAAAAGACTTGTTCCCTTCCTGGACAGATGCAGACCATCCTGCTAGTATAGGCTGGTGTCCCTCCAGGTGGAACCCAGTCCCCAATGAAGCAAACCCCGTGCTCACCATTTTTTTCAACCATTCATTAAACTGCATGGTGCAAAGTACCTCGCCTCCTCATGCCATTTACTGGCAGCACCTCTGAGAAGGATACTGTGTGTGCTACTTGTCTTAGGCCCCTCCCCAATTCTACAAAGTCCTTCTGCACTGCTCTAATCTCATGCTGAGCCAAGTCATTTGTCCCTAGGTGGACAATGACATCCAGGTCAGACTCCCGTACAGCTGTTCTCGTGATCCTGAGGATGCGCTTCCTGTCTCTCCAAGCCATGGCACCAGGCAGGCACCTTACTTCAGTTTTCCCTGCTCCCCAGTTCTATCCCCTAATAATTGAGTCCCCACCAGGAGCTGCTTCCTTTCCCTGTGGTGTCCTCTGCCTCCTCTTCCTGTGGGCCTCCCCTTGTGACAGTTGTCCTCAGCCTCCTTAGTCTCCTCTGCGGGTGCATCCATAGGGGAGCTATGCTCCCCCAGAATGATGTATGGATCGTGGTGTGGAACAACTGACTGGGTGTGCCTCTATTCCACCATCCTCACCCTCCCTGAGCCCACTGTGGTCCAGCTGCTGTGCTTTCTTCACAACCTCTGAGGTAGTGGTGGTGACTCTGGTGCTCCCTGGATGGGAGAGGTTCCCTTCCTACAGTCCAGTGTGGCCTGGGGGAAGGTTCCCTTACTACTGTCCAGTGTGGCCTGAAGACAGACAACTTTCTCCCTCAGGGCAGAGAGTTGTCTGCAAATAGGGCAGCATCTCAGCCTCCAGATAGACTCCCAGAAGACTGCTGCCCCACAGCCATTACATTGCACTACTCCCCACATGTTTATCTACTTTTTTTGTGTGTGTGTGTGTGATTGGTTTGTTATATAGAAATATATATATTATACAATGTGTATGCTTATATTGTCAATGCAGTGTGCTAGAGAGGATATGACAGTGATATGCACCTTGCACTCTTGAGGAAATGATGTCAGAACCCCAGGTATAAAGGAACTATTTCCAGAGGTGGGTGGGGTGAGGGTTGGGAAGGCATTGGGCCTAAACTGTGCCCTCACAAAACAATCAGCTAAAAGCTCTGACCCACTGCTGCGATGAATGCCTTCCTGTCAGCAAGATGCCCTACACAACAATTTGACAGAGAAAATACCCGGCTAATCAAACAGAGAAAAATCCAGACATCCAAGTCAGACACAGGTAAACCTCCCCAGCCCCAAAACAGCCTGGTGGTTTGTGCTCTGAGAGCAGTCAGCCCCAAAATAAGTCAGCTGTGCTTTAAACTCTTCCTAGCTAGCTTTCGAGAGATAATACTCTCTTCTACAGGTCTGGTCAGTGAAAACAGAGCTGGATATAAGGGTGCTAGCTGCACATTTGAGCAGACTAAGATGGTGTTACATAATTTGTATGTATGAGGCATGATCTTTCTACCCAAATATGAACATATGAACATACAAACATACGAATCTGCCAGCAGAAACAGGCCTTATGGTCTATCAAGTTAGTCTGCTCGAATGCGCAGCTAGCACCCTTATATCCAGCTCTGTTTTCACTGACCTGACCTGAAGAAGAGAGTATTATCTCTCGAAAGCTAGTCTCAGAAATCATTTTATTAATCCAATATGGTATCACCTGCATCATATTTGTTTGTTTTTTTTTCCTCTCTGCATTGTATTCTGCCCAGCAAAGCACTGTAAATATTTCAAACTCCAAAGTCAGGCTTATATCCCAGTGCCCCAGTAGCCTACCTTTGCTGCATGTTGAAATGTTAAATCATTCTATCCAGGAGCTGCAAGGGGACCAAACAGTGCAGTTCACCTTTAAAAAGGTAGTGAAAGGAAGCACAACAAGCAGGGATTGAGGGGCAGTGTAGCAACCAATGGGAATGATGAATTAATAACAGCCCATCAGTTAGCAGTATCTGAAAGAGCAATTATTCAAATGATCAATGAACAAACATGCCCCCTGGACTAGCCAAGTGTGCAAAGATTGCACACGCAACAAAAGGAAAAGAACACAAAAATAAATATCTCCCTATAGTTACAGTACAAATATGGAAGATTCAAAAGTTAGTATATAAAATGAATGTACACTTAGATACTTTGCTGACGCTAATTGATTGGGGGTATCTCCATTATATGGAAAGTTAATTCTCAATGATAAATTATATGAAACAAAACACACATAATGTACGATAATTACTGAAAAGGAACCCTGATTAACTAAAGAGACCTGATGAAGTATAAACAAAATATGAAATTAAATAGCAGCACCAGACACAGCATTTCCAACATGCCTACATCTCCCCACCCCACCCCCACCATTCGCTTACACAGGACCTACTTAAGTCATAGACCATTACACAGACTTAGCATTAATATTACATGAATATATACAGTAAGCATCATTATAAGACTTCTGCAAATAATGACATACAACTTTATATATACTATATATATATACTGTATATAGATAGATATTTATATACAGTATAAAACATCATAAAAAAGCATTTTACTACAAACATCATTCTTTAAAATGTTTTCTTAAAAATTTCCAGTAATTCCTATACCACAATACCTCTTTACCCTGCATGTCTTAAGTGGATTATTGTAATTGTTATAAGGTAAGTACTGTTGCTACATTGTTGATGATTTGACCATTCTGTATGGTAAACATAATATCTAGTAATACAGTACTATCTGCCAATTGAGTTGAATTCCAAATTGGCTGAAGTCAATATTTTCTTGGCACATCACTCCATTCACAAGAAAACATTACGTAAGCTAAATTTTCTAGGTCTGGTCTAGTGCAGTCATACATTCTATCAGCATGACCAGTAGATTTGAAATAACAAGCTTTTAAGATTTTACTGTGAAAAATCTCAAAATGATATTTTGTGTATAATTTTCTCTTATATTGTTCAATTAAAGCATCTAGATAATATCTAAATTCATGTCTTAAGTAATGTGATATTAACCATGGAGAAACCTTCAGTCTAGATGCTTTATTTAGATAATTTTTAGTGCTGTGTGGAATTTTCAAATTTTGGCAGAATTAAATTCTGCAGAATTTTCAAAATTCCACTGAAATTCTGCCAACTTTTGCTACAAATAGAATGGTGAAATTCTGCAGTAGAAAGTAGATGTGGAATGATTTTCCACAGAAAAAAATGCTTTTCCATGGAATATTATTCTGTGGATCACAGTAGGCAGGATTCCGCTGAAGAACCAGTGAAATTACGGCAGAAATTCCATCAGCGGAATGGGCATTCGGCTGGTGGAATTCTGCATTCTGCACAGCACTAATAATTTTCTTTAATGTATAATTTTATTTGTGATGCATTTATTATATGTCATACTAACTTTAATCCCTTTACTTTTATACTGAATCAGGGATTTCAATCCATATCTATTTAATAATAGATCAATGTATTTTTTAACTAATTTGACAGTCTACAACCCAGCTCTTGCCATTTAATTTTTTCTTCTAAGCATAATAATGGCAGCCTATTGTTTTGCATCCTACTCACCTTTATACAGTATGTAAGTTGTATAGCATCAATCAGTACTTTTGGGCAAAACATACCTAACTCTGCAATTACCAACACTTTCGGAACAGTAGAACCTAGCCCCAGTGCTATTTTGTATAATTTGTTAAGTGGAATTTCAAGAGAGACAATTTTCTCTGCATCCCAAACTCTACTCTGATATGTCAACTGAGAAAAATAGTTGGCTTTTATTGCAGTTAAAAGAGGTAGGACCGTATTACCACCATACTTGAAATTAAAACTTGTAAGTGAGCCTGCTTTTTGCTTAAGCTTTATTGTAAGTCTGTTTATGTGACTGAGCCATTTACCATTACTTCACAGGGTCAAACCAAGATATTCATATTCATCTACTATTTTTAAGCATTTGTTGCTCATTTTCCATGTAAATTTAGACTTTTTGGACCCAAACACCATTACTTGACTTTTTGTTTTGTTTATCTTTAAATCATTCTCTTCTGCAAACTCCATCAGCTTGTTTAACATTAATTGCAAACCTGATTGTGTATAGTAAGAGCAATTAATACAAGGTTGTCGGCATTTGCTAAAGCCAGACAGCAATATTTGCCAACTTTCGGTAAATCAGAATTGACTCGAGTATAGTATAATAACAATTTGTTAATGTAAATATTGAATAGAAGGGGAGCTATGATGCACCCCCTGCCTGACTCCTTTGTTTGTGTGTAAAGGGGACAATATTTGGCCTTGCTTACCCCATTTCACTTGAGCCCAGGTTTGAATGTATAATTCCCAAATAATGAGGATCAGTGTGGGATCAATTTCCCAGTTGTACATAACCTGCCAGAGAGTCATTCTAGAGATGGTGTCAAATGCTTGACTAAAATCAATAAATGCTGCATACATTTTTTGATTCCAAAGAATGGCATATTTTTCATAAAGATGTGTTCATATAAATGTATTGCCCACTGTAGAATAACCATTACAAAAACCAGCTTGTAGTTGTGATTTTCCTCCTAAATTATTTATCTGCTCAATTAGCCTGGTCAAGATCACTTTAGCAAAAATCTTCCTGACTATAACCAGTAGGGAAATGGACCGATACATTGTTGTATCTTTTCAATCACCCTTTTTATATATTGAGACAATTGTGGCCTATTTCCACTCTGCTGGGATGATTCAGTTATTTATGCAGCTGTTAAAATATGGAACTAATATTTTTGTCCATAATAAAGGGGCACATAGAAATACTTCTGGAGGAATTTGATTGGCCCTGGGTGCTTTTTTCTTTCTTAAAGATACAATTGCAATATATACTTCTATTAGTATGATTTTTTTTAATTGTGTCCTAATAACTGTAGATTTCCAATAAGGTGTAAATCTATTTGATTTGGGTCAAAATAGATGTTAGTATGATGTTTGATCCACATGTTTTCAGTGATGTCTGTATCTATTATATACTTACTATTATTTGTGCTTTTGGCCATCATTGACCAGTAGGACTGGTGGTCCTTTCGGTCAAGGATGTCCAACATACTTTGCCACTGTTTTAGATTAAAAGATCTCTTTATTTTTTAGAAGTTTTTTTATAGTCTTCTTGAGCCTTATTTAGTTGTCTAAATTTGTTCTTAACATTTTAAATATTTGTATATTTTATTAATTTGTAAGTTCCTTCTTGGCACCACAACATTCATTGTCAAAACAACTTTCTTTACATTTTGGTTCTGGCTTATTTAGAGATGGTCTATATAATAATTTGCGAATCTCATAAAAACAATTCAGCAATAACTCCTGTAGTTCTATAAACTGCTCTGACAGGTTAGTCACACCTAGGAAGATTATATTCAGTAACAGTTCCACTACTGCTCTGTCATATTCTACTTCCCATCTGATTTTCCTATAGTTTCTAATGTTTATACTTTGCATCTGATTATTTGGATACAACAGTTTATCCTCATCTATTTGATCAGAGCCTACAATAATCAATGGAAAAATGATCATTTTCACTCCTCTCTACTACACTACAGGCTTCCCGATAGCTCATGTTTCCATTCTGGAAAATATAGTCCAATACCACTGGGCCTCTTACATTATAATGAATATAATTACCCGGATTGTCAGGTTTGATTCTGCCATTTACTGGATTAAGATTAAAGCTAGATAAAATCTCTGTTAGATTTTTTTCCCCATGTTAATGACCTTTTTGTCCAACGAAGCTCCATGATAGACAACAGCTTTGGGGAATAATCAATTTTGAATTTTGCTATCCAGGTACCCATCAAATAGACCAGTTCTAGAGTTAAGGTCTCTGCACAGGAGAATATTAGAGCCAGGTTTATGTACCTGAGGTTTTTTTTTTTGTATTAGAGACTCCAGCTCTGCTCCAGCTCTCCCCACAATGTTACGCTATAATATTTTTGAATTTGACAGTGGTATATAGACATTAATTAGGGCAAACTGCATGTTAATAAACTAACCCAAAATTCCCATGTTGATGAAGTGGTAGCAATTAATATGGTGGTTACATTTTTATCAATTTTAAAGCAGGTAACAATGCCTCCAGATGTTCTACCTTTTCCCCCCTGTTTTGTCCCTGGTATGTGATAACTATCATAAGCATTTATGTGAATATCTGTCTCATCTGTATGCCGCATTTCTTGCAAACATAAAATATGATATTCATGAATAAAACTATTCCAGTCTGTATCTACCAGACAAGTACCTAAGGCAGCATTATTCCATGAGATTAGCTTACAATTTGTCAACTTTTAATTTAGCTGTGTCTTTGTGGAGATAATCTAGTCAGCCATCCAAACTTGTCAGTTCAGTAAACCTGTTACTTACACTGACTTTGTGAAGAAGTTGAAGTCCATCTTTACTTGCTCCTGACTGCCCTACCCGCCCCTGACTTGATGGATTACTCCAAGAAGTTTACCAGGCATTTCTGGACTCCTGTTCTGATTGAGGAGCTTCATTACTCATATTGTTCTCAATTATGTGAATACCCATTTTATCCAGAATATCTGAGTTTTCTAAGATTTTATTATAATGATATTTAGACTTCATTGAGCTCAGAATTTGATCACAATTCAGACAGTACAGGAGCCAGGTGCATTTATCTATGTGTCTAGGTCTGGAAGGTTTGATGACTGTTTCTTATGTAAAAAAGTGTGTAGAATCCAGATTTACAACTCTTATTCACTCAAAGTTGAACGTTTTCTTGGAAAATGCACTTCAATGAAAAAATGAACTGTTGGTGAAAATTGCGTATATTTTAATAATGGTTCCTTCTTTAATTTCAATTCTATAAGCTTTTATTGAAATACTACAGACATTGTAACAAAGAGCAACATATGTATCAAAGGTTTAATATTAATATTATTTTTTATTTTATTCTATATTTCACTAGGAACAATCAACGTTTTATGATGTTTTATGAACCTAAGTACAACAATCAGTATTCTTGTTCACTGTCTTCATTATTTGACATGTTAAGCAAATCTTTCTCATCAATATCAACATCACAGTCACTGTCATCTTCTTCATTTGGATTGTTGCTGTGCTTGTTCAATTGTTCACTTAAGGCTGGTTGTACAACTTCACATGTGAACCACATTGGCTTGTATTTGCCATCCTCAGAGGTCCAGCCATTGTCCTCTGGCTTCAGTAGTATAATTTCTTGTTTGTCTGCATATTTCCATAACAATGAAATGTAATTTGCATGGCAGATGTGTTGTGTCAGAGTTGATTTGCATGGTGGCAGCAAGCTTGCATCTGCTCCTTTGATCTTTTCTAAGGGTGTGTCTTTGTCACTCAGTTGATACTTGACATTAAACATACTGTAGCAGGCTGTGTTGACATTCTTTACTTTCTGTCAATACAAGGTACACACAAAGATCTCAATTGTAACCTCAGTTTCTTTACACAAGTGTGGACATCCCAGTTTTCCAAATGTTTGTGTGTACTCTATTATTTTCCATAATTGTTTGAGATTGCACCTTCCCCTTGCCTTTGAATGCTGGTGAATAGTCACACCCTGTCAGTGTATGGAGACCTGGTAGAGCTGCACACACAGGTCTGCCTAACTCTGCTGACAAGAGGGATACATCTATGAATCTTCTTGTGTTATTCCCTGAATAGCCAATGTCCATGTGCAGTTCAAGATTATCATTTAGACTTGCATGATACAGCAGAATGACCAGAATATCACTATCATCTGCCCTGACCACTACATGCACATCTTCACCCTCATTTTGACTGCAAATGTAGTGCATCTGTTGCATGATTATTGAGTCTGCTTCTAATCCTTAGTTTTTTAGGGCCTTGCACTCTAGTCTGAGCATACTGTATATCCAGCTTCCACTTTGTATGAGTAACAAGTTTCTCCTACTGCATACATGATCTTTTTATCACCTAGAACTTCACAGTACACATCAGAATTCCATGCTGTAGCTAGAAAACCTATGCGTGATGTCTTGAATGAAGATGAAGACAGGCATCCAGAAAAGTCTCTTGGTTGGCTTTTGTCAGGGCCAATTATGAGATAGGAGAGTGTAGCAATGCTATGCTTTCCTCTCCTCTTATTCAAGACCTTTGATCTATGGTGACTTGTAACAGTCACTGACAAGGTGGGCTTCATTTACAGAAGTACAGCAAACAAGTGACAGGATGAATTTTGCCACACCATGGAATGTTGTTGGTAGGTTTGTAAGACTTCTGATCAAGAACATGGTATCAATCACAGTGACATTTACAGCATCGGGGTGGCTACTTTAGACTCTGGTCTCAAGTTTCTTCAGCATTGATGACTTCATGGTTGTGTTAATTGATCCATCAATGTTTCCTAAGGAGAGGGGTACCGGGGTTAGTGGGTAGGCAAACACCATCATAAGTTCATCTGTTGAAGTTGCAGATAGATATAGCAAGCATCCAAAGAGGACTCAAGTTCCTTTCAGCGTGAAGATTTTCTTGCCCTTTTTCTTAATCTTCACCTTCTTTGCATCATGTGTAAAGTTCTTTAACTTGTATCTTTTGATGGGTTCCTCAAACCTATTGCCTTTGGTAATGCATTCATCTCTAAACACATGATACATCCGAGTACCTATCTCAGTAACCTGTAACACTTTGTTTGCTACCTCTTGTGATACTGCTTTTCCACTACCTATTGAATAAAGATTGCTGTCCTCAAATGCATCTTGGAATGGATTCATGGAGGAGTCTATTGTGTTCAACAGCTTGTTTAGATCATTTGAATCTTGTTTAACTCTAAAACTCTTCAGCTCTTGGCTGGCTTCTTCCTGGCTGGCAATACAAACTTTTTTCCATAAGACTTCCAACAATTTTAATTCAAGCTGACCTCATAATGTTCCACATCCTCCTTGTTTTGATGTTCTGTGTCAAAGAAGAAATCCTGGTTAGTCTTGATGCAGCATCAGCATTAATTGCCTGTTCCAAGGTCAGGTCTATGTCATTTCTGCTAAACCCTCTCTTTGATCATTCAATGGTTAATGGTCCATTCTCAATTTTTTTCCTTAGTCCAGGATGGGTCTCATCCTGGTTTAGCAAATTCATAAGGTACAGGGTTATCCACTTGATATAGTTGTGGTGCCCAGATGTGAAGTAAACAGGTATCATCTTCTCCAAGCTAAATACAAAGATATGCAAGTCATTTCTCCTGATGGAATGGCAGAAGAGCTGGTACAACTCTACCATACTGCAGTACTGCAGCCAAAATTGGGCAGTTGTGCCATGCTCACCTCAGTATGTGGAATCTGAGAACATTTCATATGCTTCCAGGAATGTCTTGAACTCAGCTGTATTCTCTAGGTGACCATTGAGGAAGGCAATGGGTCATTATGTAGCTGCTGCAGATGCTTTAAGATTGGAAATTCTAACAAACTTTATATTGTATAAAGCACTGAAAATGTTTAATTCTGAATGCCACTGATAGCATTGGGTAAAACCTCTTTGCCAAATTGAAAAATATTCCTTGAAGAAGTCCTTTCAGGGATCCCAATGCAAATACATCACTTTCAACAAGAATGTGTCTCCACCAGAGCCATTCAGGAGGTATCCAAGACCTTTGAAATATGCTAATTTTATATGGAATGGTCCAAAACATATGACAAGTCTGTCATATTCCAGGGACTTTGTAGACTGAATTTGTAGCACAGGTTTTGCTATGGCCAAGTCATAAGTAATAGGCATATAGTCCTCCTGGCATACATCCATAACCTTGATAGCAGTATTCATGGTGTCTTGCACTACATCATGTCTTGTAGGAGGCTTTCAGATAGGGTACATGTATGATATGATCTTCTGTGGCAGGTCATCTACAGAAACAAGGGCATTCCATCCATGCCACATTGGAGTAGCACCTACACTTGCATAAGATATCATCCAGGCAACATCTTTTCTCTTAGCTTGCATGAGGTTTTTTGGTTCAGAGCATTCTGTCACCTTATATTGATACTGCCTTATTTTTGGTTTTCCAGATGTATATGGTCAAATGTTTTTCTCACCAATATCTAGAGCTCTTCTCCTCTGAGACATTTGAAAGTGCCTGGGTAAAGTGCCTTGTTTCTGTCATGCCGCTGGCTGCAACATCTGCTTCTTTACACTTGGCAAATAGTCTTCATAAGAATCTTCAGCCTTTGTCTTTGATGTTCTGCATCATTTGCTCTTTGATGTTAAAGATGGCCCTGCCTGGTCATGGGCATCAGATTCTGATCTTTGCTTATCTGTGTTTGATTCTGTTGTGTGTGTTTCATTTCTTGCTGGTGCTTGGTCATCAACGTGTGTTCTTGTCATAGCTTCTTTGGACTTTTCTTTGGGTACAGCTGTCTCCTCAATACTGGATGGTATATTTTGGTATGCTATACCCACAGTGTCATGCAAAGTGTCATGACCATCAAGGTTCTCTATCATCTCATCATAATTGTCGAAAGCCAAAGCAGTAGCTAAACCTGGCTGCATGAGCAATCCATCTGGTGTGGCCATATTCTTCTCCATTATATTGGCTACAACTGCAGTTTCAAGTTCCTCCACAACATGGTAGCTGACACAGTGATCAGACCTGTTCAAAATAGTTAAAACTTTCTTACTACCTGTCACGGATTTAATACCCATGCCTAACAAGAGGTGTTTTTGTGGTCGGATTATTCCCCTTGACACTGCAAACACTATGTCATCTGCAATAGATTGAACTACCCTCACCTGTCATTCACTGCCCACTTCTGATGAACCCATGAGCATAGTACATAGAAATGTCTGAAGAATGGATAGCAGTTTTATATTTTCTTCCATTAAGTCTTCAACTTTAATTTTGGTTTAATTATGAGGCTGTACCATTAGGAGTTCCAACAACTGTTCTCTTATGTGTTGAGCTGCTTGTGCTGCTTGTGCTTCCCTCCAGTCAGCCTTTTTCTTAGCAGTCCTGAGGATTGTACCTACTTTTCTACTTTTGGTATCAAATATAATACCATCTTTGAAGTGATCCACCAGTTTTGACTGCAAGCTCTGTGGATCTTAATTTGTTGCATGCCCACTACTCTCCATAAGAATGTACATGTAACTTTTGTGTAGAGATAGCAATTATTCTTCTTGCATTCCATTAACAATCATGCACTGTACATACTTAACAAGCCTGGAAAAGGCAACCGGATGACTGTCCCTCAACTGACTAAATAAAGCATCTAGTCTGAAGGTTTCTCCATTGTTAATATCACATGACTTAAGACATTTTGTACCTGTGCCCTTTATTCATTCTGCCTTTTTTACATACTTGTTCTTACAACTGTTATGGTACTTCACTTCTTTGGCTTTGAGATCAATACTGCCTACCATCATATCCATTTGTCAATCATCCATTTCTTTTGCTGCATTATTTATGCTGTCTGCTGCCCCATAAGTTACACATGTTGTAGGCTATTCAAAAGTCTCCTTTGACCCCCCTTAGGATTCCTTTTATTGTATGAGTTGCAAAATATACTTTCATTTGGGAATATGCCTGATGTAGATGTTGCAGATTCAGATAGAGAACTATGAACCTGGGAGTGAAGCAGTTTCACTGGATAACTCTTTACGATGTCTTTTTTTGAAGTTTCATCAGCTTCAGGTTTACTGGAACTCTTATATGTAGTGAAGTTCTTGTAGCAAATATAATGGTACCCATGGCTGCTGGAGTAATGTTCAGACAATTCAAGACACACCATGTTGTACTTTGGCAGTGTTTGACTAGGACTACTCTCTCCCAATGAGCATCATCAAAAGGTACTGGGTCTCTATGGTCTCTGCTAACTCATAGATCAGTGTATAGGATGCATCGCCTCTGCAGTTTGTGAGAAGTCTTGCTAGCCATATCTGAAACATTAAATAAATTACATTAACAACTAAGTAAATCGATTCTATTAAATAAATTGGATAAATTAAATAACTAAGTAAACCAAGTCTATTACATAAATGTAAAACGTTTAGTTACTCTTAGAAAAGTGCAGTTTCAAAGAAAACATACAACTATGGATGAATAAGAGTTGTAATCTGAATTCTACACACTTTTTTTTACATGAGAAACAGTCATCAAACCTTTCAGACCCAGACACATAGATAAACGCACCTGGCTCCTGCTCTAAGATGATTATCTGATCTTCAAGCTGAAAAATAATTTTTCCTTATCAGGGGGCTTTAGAAAATTGCCCCAAGATGTCCATAATTATGTGTTTTAACTTACTGTCATTTTCCTTAGGAAGTCTTTTTAGACCAAAGAGGAACATTGTTAAGCTATCTTTCTCAGTTTTGCCTTTTTCAATACAATACTCAGACATGTTTTTCAACAAACATAGAAACACAGAATTTGACGGCAGATAAGGACCGCTTGGCCCACCCAGTCTACCCATTTCCCTGCCTACTGGATAAGCTGCAGATCCTAGTTAACCAGCAGCCTACTTCTTTCTACCCCCACCCCCTAGAATTGCCTTATGACTGTCCCATGCATGCTTGAATTCCACCACTGTTTTTGACTTCACGACCTCCTCTGGAAGGCCGTTCCATGCATCCACAACCCTCTCTGTGAAAAAATACTTCCTTAAATTACCTCTGAGCCGCCCTCTATCTTCAAATTGTGCCCCTTGTTCTTGCACACCTCTTTTTTGAAAGATGCTACCCTCTTGACTTTGTTGATTCCCTTGAGGTACTTGAAAGTTTCTATCATGTCCCCCTCTCCCTCCTTTCCTCGAGGCTATACATATTAAGCTCCTCAAGTCTCTCTTCATATGTCTTCCTGTGCAGACCCTGCACCATTTTAGTTGCCCTCCTCTGGACAGCATCCATCCTGTCTATGTCTTTGCGAAGACTGGGTCTCCAGAACTGCACACAGTACTCCAGATAGGATCTGACCAGCTGTCTGTACAGAGGGATAATAACTTCCTGTTTTCAACTGGTGATGCCTCTCCCTATGCATCCCAGTATCCCCCCAGCCCTCCTTGCTGCCCTCTCACATTGCCTGCTCACCTTTAGGTCATCTGATATGACTACCCCCAGGTCCCTTTCCATTTTTGTTGTTGTTAGTATCTCACCCCCCATTGTGTACTCTTCCCCTGGGTTTTTGTTTCCCAGGTGCATTACCTTGCAGTTCTTAGCATTGAATTTAAGCTGCCATACATTTGACCATTCCTCTAACCTTGAAAGTCCCTTTTCATCCTTTCCACCCCACCTTGTGCATCAACTCTGTGGCAGATCTTTGTGTCATCTGCAAAGAGACATACTTTTCCTTCCAGTCCTTCTGCAATGTCGCTTATAAAGACATTGAAGAGGACCAGTCCTAATACTGAACCCTGTGGTACCCCACTAGTAACCTCCCTTTCTTCAGAGTGGACTCCATTTACTATTACTCTCTGTGTCCTATTCTCCAGCCAATTCTTTACCCAGGCTGTCATCTTGGGACCCACTCCCAGGCTAGCTAACTTGTATATTAATCTTTGTGTGGGACTGTGTCAAATGCCTTGCTAAAGTCTAGGTAGGCCATGTCCACAGCCCCTCCCTGATCTACTACTTTGCTCACCCAGTCAAAGAAATCTATCAGATTTGTCTGGCATGACCTTCCCACTGTGAATCCATGCTGCCTTGGGTCCTGTGCCCCTCTGGCCTCTAGATACTCAACAATTATTTCTTTCAGAAGTGATTCCATCATTTTCCCTACCACTGAGGTTAAACTAACAGGTCTATAGTTTCCTGCTTCTGCCTTGCTCCCACTTTTGTGAAGGGGAATCACATCTGCCCTCCTCCAGTCCTCGGGTACCACCCCATCCTCCCATGATTTGTTAAACAGGGTAGTCAGTGGTGTCACTAATTCCACCCTTAGTTCTTTTAGAATTCTGGGATGAATCCCATCAGGCCCCATTGTTTGTCCACCTTCAGTTTTAAGAGTTCTTTCAGAACCCTTTCTTCTGTAAATTGGCTGGTATCAACTTCTGTATCTAGAGTGTTTCTACTGTTTGTTTTAGGTACCTCCCCTCTTCCTTTGTAAATACAGAGCAAAAATATTTGTTTAGTATCTCTGCCCTTTCACAGTCACCCTCTGCCCACCCCCTTTATTAAGCCTCACTATCCCTCTCTTGGTCTTCCTTCACTCCCTGATGTACCTATAAAGGTTTTATCCCCTTCTTAACTGGAGTTGGCTATCTTTTCCTCAGTTTGGGCCTTTGCTGTTCTGACTGCCTTCCCAGCTTCCTTTTGCTTTAACTGATACAATTCTCTGTCCTGCTCCTTCTGTGATTCCTTGTACTTCCTGAAAGCTTTCTTTTTCTCTTGAACCGTCACTGCCACTTCCTTTGAGAACCATAGTAGTTTCTTACATCGTTTAGTTTTGTTTATTTGCTTCATACAAAGGCTAGTTACCTCTGTGATGGCAGTTTTTATTATTCCCCATAGTTATTCCACCACTTCTTCCTGCCCATTTGCTAGTGCATTCCTTAGGCACTCACCCATTTTGGCAAAGTCAGCCCTCCTAAAGTCCAGTACCTTTACCTTTGTATGGCTTGAGTCTATTGCTGTGTTTATTGTGAACCATACTGTTCGATGGTCACTAGTTCCCAGATGGCTACCCACTTCTACATCTGTGATCCTCTCTTCATCTCCATTTGAGAGAACCAGGTCTAAGATTGCTCCCTCTCGAGTGGGCTCCAATACTAGTTGTCTAAGGCATGCCCCCTGTAGGGCATCTAGAATAACCCCACTCTTCGAAGTGGCTGCTGCTACTGCACTCCAGTTAACATCTGGCATATTCAGATCGCTCATCAGCAATATCTCCCCTTTCTCTGCCTTACTAAGTATACTTTCTATCATTTCCTTGTCCATTTCCTCCCCCTGTGAAGGGGGTCTGTATACAACCCCTGTGCAGATTGTGGTGCCATTGCTGGTCTCCAAATTTACCCACAGTGCTTCTTCTCCTCCCTGTTTTCCTTTTGTTCTGCTGCTTTGATTCCTTCCCTTATGTAAAGAGCTACTCCTCCTCCTCTATTACCCTCTCTGTCCCTCCTGTAGATAGTGTATCCTGGTATGTTTATGTCCCAGTCATGGTTTTGTGTGAACCATGTTTCTGTGACTGCCACGATATCCAGATGTTCCTCCTCCATCAAGGCCACTAATTCAGGAAGCTTGTTACTCAGACTACAGGCATTGGTACTCATTTCTTTCCATTTTTTGATGGCTTTACCTTCGGTTGCAGCATCCCCCACTGACCTTTCTACCTTGGCTTTTTCTCATTTAGTACCCTGTTTTGTAGGGAGAGGCTTGGATTTTCCTGCTGCTTATCAGTGCCTTCCCCCTTGACTAGTTTAAAAGCTTTCCAATGAAGCATTTAAACCGATTGCTCAAAAGACTTGTTCCCTTCCTGAACAGATGCAAACCATCCTGCCAGTATAGGCTGGTGTCCCTCCAGGTGAAACCCCAGTCCCCAATGAAGCCAAAACCCTGTGTTCCACACCATTTTTTCAACCATTCATTAAACTGCATGGTGCAAAGTACCCTCGCCTCACTCATGCCATTGACAGGCAACACCTCTGAGAAGGATACTGTGTGTGCTACTTGTCTTAGGCCCCTCCCCAGTTCTACAAAGTCCTTCTGCACTGCTCTAATCTCATGTTGAGCCAAGTCATTTGTCCCTAGGTGGACAATGATGTCCAGCTCAGACTCCCATGCAGCTGTTCTCGTGATCCTGAGGATGTGCTTCCTGTCCCTCTAAGCCATGGCACCAGGCAGGCACCTTACTTCAGTTTTCCCTGCTCCCCCCAGTTCTATCCCCCTAATAATTGAGTCCCCCACCAGGAGCTGCTTCCTTTCCTTGTGGTGTCCTCTGCCTCCTTCCTGTGGGCCTCCCTTGTGACATGAGTCCTCAGCCTCCTTAATCTCCTCTGTGGATGCATCCATAGGGGAGCTGTGCTCCCCCAGAATGGTGTATGGATAGTGGAGTGGAACAACTGACTGGGTGTGCCTCTGTTCCACCATCTTCACCCTCCCTGAGCCCACTGTCATCCAACTGCTGTGCTTTCTTTGCAACCTCTGAGGCAGTGGTGGTGGCTCTGGTGCTCCATGGATGGGGAAGGTTCCCTTCTTACCATCCAGTCTGGCCTGGGGGAAGGTTCCCTTACTGCTGTCCAGTGTGGCCTGAAGATGGGAAAATTCCTCCATCAGGGAGAGAGTTGTCTGCAAATAGGGCAGCATCTCAGCCTCCAGAAAGTCTCCCGGAAGACTGCTGCCCCACAGCCATTACATTGCATTACTCCCCCACATGATTATGTACTTTTTTTGTGTGTGTGTGATTGGTTTGTTATATAGCAATATATATATTATACAATGTGTATGCTTGTATTTTCAGTGCTGTGTGCTAGAGAGGATATGACATTGATATGCACCTTGCACTCTTGTGGAAAGACATCACTTTCCACAATGTAAATGCCTACATTCATCCAGTATAAAGACTCTTTTGAAAATAAGTTCAGTAGCTCCTGTATCCCTAAATAGTATATCATTTTGTCCAGATTTATTCACATCAGGCCATCTATGTATGTTCATTATTTTAAAAAGCCCTGTTGGAATTTGTAGGGCATGTTGAAACAAATTATATAATGTCCTTTTAAGTTTACCAGGTGTTTCAAACTTAAGTTCTTTCAACCCAAAGACATTAAGCTGTTCAGTGTCATTTCTGGAGAAATTATCCATAATATTCTATTTATCAATATTAATAAACTAAATTGCATACCCAGATTTTCAATTTTATCATTATTTAACAATAAGTGATTTGCAATTCTTGGAGAAGTGCAGAAGATATACAGTATATGTATTCTCTGGCACATTCATCTTTGTCATTTAATATTTTGATAATATCAGACTCAATTGCATCCACTCCCAAAACTGCCCTAAATAGGTGCACAATCTTGTTTTTGTTTATCCAGGGCAAAAGTGTCATAAGAGTCACAAAACCATAGAGACACAATATTGCACATTGATCAATAACAAACAGTTTGGGCTCCTGTTCTGTGTTAGATTCTTGCCCCAGTTGTACTACTTGTGCTTCCACTTTTCCCCTTTCTCCAGATATGCCAATCTGACCTGAGTGCTTTAATATTAGTCTCCAGAGAACTGCATATATCTATCAACTTATTCACTTTTACTGCCTCTGTTTCCTGTACTGTAGAATCTTGATTTACAGGATGATTACTATTATTCTTAATCTCTGCATTTGCTAACATACCTCCCTCCTGGACTTCCCTATCTAAAGATAATGGAATGTCTGTATTGTTATGAAATGAGCAATCAAGTAGCTCATTGTCTATAAGCAAGCCTTTTACTCTCTTTCTTTTTGATTTTTTTGAATTGTTCTTATTCGGAGATTCTGGAATAATTACTGTAGAAAAGTCAGGTCTACTCAGTACCAGTTCATCTGCTTCCTGTACATCTTCCTCGATTAATATTGAGTGAGGCTTGTTTTGGGGATGAGGATATTTACAGTTTGCAAAATATCCTCCAATCTGAAACTATTAATTACAATATTCTCTTTGACTATGTATTTCATTCTTTATACTTATCATCTGGTCCATCAAAAATAAATGTGCTGCATATGGCTTACAAATTGATTTTTTTTAATTACTCACTTATACTAAATGAGTATTTGTTAATACAGTGGATTCCACTTAAGTGCACTTCGGTTTAGTGCACCCTCCTCTTTAATACACAACTTTTTTGTTTCCCATTTTTTTCCCTATATTTGTCATGTTAAAAAAGCCACTTTAATGCACATCAGATAAGTGTATATTTCGGCTAAGTGCATGACTTCTCAAATCATTTCTACATCTCAGGTAATGTAGTTAACACCTGATAAGTGCACAGTTTTTTTTAATGACAGTTAATGAGGGATAACTAGGTGTTGTAGTTGTGTTTAACACCCTGCCTACGTTCTGCATTATCTCGCCCCACTCACTACTTAGCAGCAGCATGGGTGGAAAAAACTGTACTCTGGTGTTTGGAAGTCTTGCTTCACAGTTCGGTGTGGATATGTCTGCAGTTTCCAGAATAGTGCCCGAAACTGAGACTCCCAAGCAAGAGGTAACAACCTTTAAAGAGCTGCAGTGTATGGAAATGATAGGTTCATTTGTGAGGGTGAGAAAGAAGTGGGACCAGACTAAGCTTTTTGAATTTAAGGACAATGTTCTTTTTGTACAGCAAATACGGGGACAGGGGTGATTCTGAACTGTAATGAATTACTGTACATTTTTTTAAATGTCCAGTGATTCATAGCAGCATGGTACTGTATTTATTTAAACTATTTTAATGTTATACAGTACAAATGCTTTATAACTCTTTTTTTTTTAAGTTTGTATGAGACTGTTTCGATGGAATTTAAACATTAATACCCTGAGCATGTCCCGGGTGCTTAATACAGCAGCATATCAGCAGTTTCAGGTAAATGCACATTTCTCTTAAATGCACATTTTCTCTGTGCAAAACAAGTGTGCTTTTAAGCAGATTCCACTGTAGTATGATTCATTATGCTTACTCCAGCCATCTCTGTTGCACCATAAACTATCAACCTGCTTTTATTTCTTTCAACACACTGTGACATCTAAGTTTTTTTAGTCCAATAATGGTGTTTTGCATCTCTGAAATGATTTCTCCTAATTCAGTATTTTTTGTGATTCGTTACTTAAGGTGTTAGGAATCTGGCTGTGCATTCAGTATTTGCTGGCAGCTTTTCCAGCTCTAGCTGACCAGCTATGGAATCTTCAGGTGAAAAAAAAAGTCTGAGGACAGACTGTTTTGAAAATAATCCAAGCCCCAAGATAAAATTTGTATTTACCAACAGAGTTTGAGTAATTTCATTGTCCTGATTTGTGGGACCATTATCGCTTATACCCTTTTTTAAGCCACGATCGGATTCATTGTCTAAGATTATACTGGTGTTTAAGCTAGAGTATTCAGTGAAGTTTAATCTGTCATTCTCTAAAACTGGAGAGTGAAATAATTTTGGTGTAGAGGTAAGCCCAGTTAGATTAGCTTCATAATCATATGAGGACTAATTTGTTTCCCCTTTTGTAGCATCTTTTATAGCTTCTTCTGGAGGGATATCAGCTATCACTGTAACCCCCCCCCCTTCATTTTAAAATGCTCATTGATTTTAGTTTGTTTGTTTATCTTTAATAGAAGCTTTATCATGCCCAGTTTTTTGTTATATTTTTCCTTTTTTTTTTTTTGCTTAGGCTGTTTAAGCCTCTTTTTCAACAGTGTTTTTGTTTTTAATTTAACTAAGACTGGACTAGCTAATGGGTCAGTCATTTCTTCCTCAGAAATTACTTGTATAAATTGTATTTTTAGATTAGGCTATAAATTAAGCCCTGTATCCTGAGTATTCATTTGTGAGGAGTCTATATCATCAGTCATTAAATCAATTTCAAGAACTTGTTTCCTTGTTTAAACCATTGTTAGCTCAGGACACAGTCTGACCAAAATATGTGGCACTAAGCAGTTATAATTATATTGATCAGGGCAAATACAATTAGTATAAGGTCAGAAATGTATATAAGTTAAGATTTTTGGAATGCTAAAAAGAGCTGAATGTTTTCCGTAGAATAGTTAGAGCTGAATACACAGTATATTTCCTTGTTCGGTCCACTGTAAAATATATTAAAACACATCAAATGATCCTATACCAGTGTTAGGTATGCAAGAAGCTCTGAAAATGTTGATTCTTATATTACACAATACAATGGGTACATCTAGACATCAGTGACAATTTCACACTTGTTTGAATAAATTCAATTAAATTAAGAATAAGATTACAGTATAACCCTATTTGCAGCTACTACAGGTATACTACACCTATAAACAATTATCCTTTCACTTCCTTGATGTAAGTTTGCTTAAAGTTTGCTGCTTTCAGTTTGTTACTGCAGCAGAAGTCCCAATAATCCCAATAGGAACTGCTAAAGTGCTTTATAGATCAAGTGTCCAAGAGCTCACAAATATCCACAGTAATCTGCAATGTCACCTGATATAAATCTTCAGTGATTTTATTACTGCTTTCACAATAGTAAATGTTCCAGCCAAGCAGATAAATTATGTTTTATTAAGCAGATGTTCCACAGTTTTGGCTCTTGGAGATACTGCTGGCTGTAAAAAATTTAGAACAAAAGAGTTTTTCAAAAGATGTCTCTAACACAGGTTTCAGGCTAATTAATTTCTAACTAGCTTCTCTCTACTATGTTGGAACTAACAAGGCACAGTTAAAACAAAAGAAAAAATAAGTTAATAATAGTAGTTCTAGTAGCATTAATACAAAGGAACAGTTTTTACATTTTCTTTTTCCTTTAAATTAATCCTATTTCTATTTAAAATCCACTCAGTTCCCAGTTAGCGTAACAAAATTCCTTGTACACATGCAAATTGTTACAATTTTATATTCATGAAAATATCTCACTAATTTAGTAAATCTTTAAATACAATACCTTTTTGTATTGTATTTTAACTTCTGATTTCTCAAACAAGTAAAAGCCCTACTCGGTGAAGCTGTTTCAAAATGATAGGCCTTATGCTTCACTTGTCCCCAAACTGTGTTCACCATCTAAACTTAAAACGTTTTAATTTAGCCAGCTATTCTAGTAACCCTCAACCATGCTCTGCAACCCTATACAAAAGGAAATGTTTACCTTTCCATGGAGGGTTTTTAATAAAAAAAAACACTCTGTTTTTTCCCTTGATCTGCTCCAGCTGCTACACAAGTGCGTCTTACTTGTGTCAAAGATGGTGCTTCAGTCTGGCCAGAACACCACACGTGCACACTAAATAGGGATTGGGAAATATCACGTGAGAGACATAAAGAACATTTACAACATTAAACGTAAATAATAGGTTTTTATTTATATTATACTTATCCAGAAAAATTACCTTCTAATTATCTATTTACAAACCTAAGGGTGCTAAAATTATCGCTTCCATCAAATGTGAGTGAACATTTCAATAAGAAGTCTGCAGAGAAAGGGCCATTTCTAAAGTCCAATGAGTTTTGAAAAAAACTCTTTTTTTAAGTTTTTAGTAGGTTTTTAGGTTTTTAATCAATCTACATGTAATTATATATATATATATATATATATATATATATATATATATATATATATTATGTATAGCCTGAGTTTTAACCTTTCATCATTTATCACTGTATCTCTCTGACACGGAAGGGGGAGCAATCCCAATTAAGTACAAAAACATAAACTATAACACTGTGAATTGAGTTTAGTCCACAGTTCAGTAAACTCCAATTTCTTCAATGAACTGTTGTGTTCAAGAAGAAAAAATAAAAATCTTTGCAAGCTCAGTGTTTTTCATGTCATTGTCACCACAGTTCTTTCATCACTCAGAAGGCTTTAATCCTTTAGACCAAGAAAATATATCTTCCTTTTGTATTTGAAGGCAGATAAGGACCGCTTGGCCCACCTAGTCTGCCCATTTTCCTACCTAATAGATAAGCTGCAGATCCTAGTTAACCAATAGCTTACTTCCTCCTACCCCCCACAAGGACTGCCTTATGTCTGTCCCATGCATTCTTGAATTCCTCCACTGTTCTTGACTCCACAACCTCCTCAAGGAAGCTCTTCCATGCATCCACAACCCTCTCCATGAAAAAATACTTCCTCACATTACCTCTGAGCCATCCCCCCTCTATCTTCAAATTGTGCCCCCTTGTTCTTGCACATCTCTTTTTCTGAAAGATGCTACCCTCTTGGACTTGTTGATTCCCTTGAGGTACTTGAAAGTTTCTATTTTGTCCCCTCTCTCCCTACTTTCCTCAAGGGTATACATATTAAGCTCCTTTAGTCTTTCTTCATATGTCTTCTGGTGCAGAACCTGCACCATTTTGATGCCTCCTCTGGACAGCCTCCACTCTGTCTATGTCTTTGCGGAGATGAGGTCTCCAGAACTGCACACAGTACTCCAGATGGGGTCTCACCAACTGTCTGTACAGAGGGATAACAACTTCTTGTTTGCTACTATTGATGCCTCTCCCTATGCAACCCAGCATCCCCCCAGCCTTCCTTACTGCCTTCTCACATTGCTTGCCCACCTTTAGATCATCTGATATAATTACCCCCAGGTCCCTTTCCATTTTTACTGTTGCCAGTATCTCATCCCCCATTGTGTACTCTTCCCCTGGGTTTTTGTTTCCCATGTACATTACCTTGCACTTCTTTGCATTGAATATGAGCTGTATTTAACTGTATCCAGACAAAAGTGCTGCTGTATCTTTGCCCTCATTTAGTCTTCCGCAAGACCTTACTGCATCCTCCTGCTTAGTGTCGGATCCTCCACTGCCAGGCCTCCTCATGCCACTGTATTGCACAGCATGCAGCATCCATCTTAGGTCCGGGGTTAAAAAATGCATTGACTGTAGATCACCTGAAATAAAAAATGTTTCCCCACTCAACTCAATAGTTCAGAATAAGAATTTAAACATGAATTGGTATTATGGCACCCTACCTCACTTTAAACTTGCCCTGCATAACCACCTAGCAGTTACTTGAATCTACACCTGTCTTACCTGATTTACATGCCTCTGCTATTATCTTTGGTTTCCCATAACTCCAAAATCTAATTCTCTAACCCTCAAACATACATTGTACTGTGATTGCATTGCTTTGGGAATATTGCTATGGATGATATACTGTATGATGACTGTCTATATGTATTTATATGTATTACAGCCCTGTTCATTGTACAAACTTTGAGACATTAGCTCTTATGTTACTATTTTGATCTTGTATAATATTGTGACTCTGTTCATGATTGTAAACTACTTATCCTATGTACCATCCCCCAGGTTGCCTGAAAAAGGGACTGCATGGTCTCAGTGGGATTACCAGGTTACCAAAATTCAAATAAATAAATAAAGACAGGATCACTTTTACAAAGACAGTTGACTTCGAGTCTGTCTATCTCATCCCAAATGTTAAAAGGACAAAGTATAATCACCAAGGCCCTTTCCTCTCATTTAATAATGCAAATATAGAAGTTTGTCTTACCAGCAGCAGCAGACAAGGAGGGACCAAAATGAAAAATGTACTTGTAGTTTTACAAAGATACAAGTTCCCAAACTGCACAAGATTGCATGCTGACACAATTTCCCTGTGGCGTGCGTCATTGTTTCATTTTTTTGAACTAGCACTACAAGTCAAATTTGCACAATAATTCTGATGTAATCTCACCAATGGTGCACCATTTGCAGCTGCAATTCTCAGGCTGTATCACTTAATAATGTGCAATCTCATAATTCTATACCTGTTTTGAATGCAAATAGAATGTTTTCCAGGGAAATTGCATTGATCTTCTGGTGGCGTCCTTGGCCAGTTGTTTAAGGATAAAAGTTTGCGACCTTGTCAGTCTCTTCTGCATATTCGTAGTATATTGTTCAGATTGAAATGGATATTAGGATTAGCAAGGAGAGAGAACAGTATTAGTAAGGAGAAGAGGTAAGAGGACTGATGACTCGAAGGGAGAGTGTGAGGTAAATGCCGAAGTCCAAAACCATAGGAGAAAAGTGGAAACTACTGTACATTCAGCTGAAGAAAGTATCACATCCAAATGTTTTGCAGTTTACCAAAAACCAGGAAACACAGATGTTTCCATGTTGGCACTGCAATAAGTAAACTTGTCCACTAGATAAAAAAATAAACATTAAGACTGCATGTTCGGGGGGCGCTGTGGAGCCCAAGCAAGATGGTGGTTAATTGACAGGGCTCCCTATAGAGAGAATTAATGTTACAGTAAAAAAGTTGTTTTTTCATAATCAGCTGGTGGAAAAGTTATGGGAGATATCACCAGAATATCATAGCAGCAGAATGGGAAACCCCAAAAAGAACAAGCTCATGGTCCGGGTGCTAAATCCAAAAATAGCACTGTGGTTCCAGCCACAAGTTTGACCCAGGCCTGAAATGAGGAACTGGCCGAGGCGTCAGGAGAGGGGACCATGCAGTCAATAGGGGTGAAACTCTCGTGGCTAATTGCTTCTGTGGCTAACTTTTCTGATAAATTTGATGGACTCACAAATAGAGTCGCAACCCTGGAGACCATGATGGAAGTAGTCCAGTCCTCCACAACAAATGCAGCAAAGAGAGCTGACTCGGCCATGGGAGTGGTTTCCATCATTATTAAAGAGAGCTCTCACTGGAAAGTGAGATTAGAGACACTGGAAAACTAACTGATCTCCAAACATCTGTATTTTGGAGATGCCCTGAGGAATATAGTGAAACCATATTCTTTGTTTCTCCAGGGCAGTTCATACAGCAGCTGGGGAAAGTGCATTAAACCCATCTTTTCCAAAAAGCCTACCATGTCACTTAGAGAGGCAGACCGGATAATCCAAATGTGCCGAGAGCAATAGTGCTTGCGATGGATGGTGCTGGCACCAGAAATATGTTACTTGCCTTGGCTCATCATCGGGGTCCTCTGTTGCAGGATGGCCAGCATGTAAAGCTGTACCCAGACATCAGTTATGCCACATGCCAGAAGAGGAAGAGATTTGATGGCGTGAGGGCCCTGCTTCATGAGGCTTCCATACCACATGGCTTGATCTTACCTGCTCATCAGGGCATAGCACATAGAGGGAGAATCTACAAGTTCTCCGATCTCAAAGAGGCTCTGAAATGGAGTCTGAAATATGCGGCCCCAAGAGATTGTGCCACTGTTTAAAAAGCCAGTTCTTCAGATGAAGAAGATACTTGAGGGTAATCTTTTTCCTTTACTGAAGACTCAAAAGTAGTTATAACCCGGCAGCGAGGTTAAATGAGTCAAAGGGGAATTCTTGATAATGGAACTATCTATGAAACTTTAAACATCTTCAGATATATCTTAAGACTTTAATAAGAATGAAATGATCATCTATCACCTGTTTTGCTAATAAGCAGGATGAAGCTGAATTTCTAGCCATCTAGATATACATTGATTTGCCTTCTCTGTTTAATGTTTAAAGTTTACAGTTCTTTTAGGGTATAAACAGCTTATTTTACTTAGTATTTACTGTCAATTTTATAATGGGGAGCTGGGTGATGCACTTCTTAAAGTTCCATTAGCCTAGTTTGTTAATTCTAAACACAACAACCTTAAAGCTTACCTCAATTATTGTAATAAGCACCTTTGTGTTACAACATGTGAATGCATGGTTCTTTCCATTTCCCTCATATGAGGGACTGGACATTGGGAGTAATATTTTTGGACTTTAAGGGAAATATTCCATGCCGCGCATGGGCTCAACCCACAGTTTAACGTTTTCTGTAATTCTGTTACATTTTAATGGTAATTCCCCTCAGGGATGTAGCCATTGCAAAGGCAAAATAGTCATGTATATTAAGAGGAGTGGCGCCCTCATGTGGATTAATGTATGAACCACATGACTTTGCTTGTAATTCAAACTGTACGTTTGTTTTTTTTCAAAATAATAAACATAAAGTTAAAAAAAGGCTGCATCTTCAATGTGAAAGGTCTCTGGAAGCCTTCTGGATTCACAACAGAAGGAAGCACATAAAGAGTGCAGCAGGCCATTGGGGGGGATGTGCTCAAAATCTACTCCTCTATTTAATCGGTGGCAGCTTAGTTAGAATTTGTGTTACTTGGTTATTAAAGGCTTGTTAGAGAACTCAGTGATCAGTTCCGTTAACAAACGGGAACCTGCTCAGGACAAATGCTGTTACTGTATTGTGAGAAATGTGAAGGTTTTTGGAGAAAGTTTTCTCTCAGAAAGCATGTGTCAGACAGAATTATTTTTTCTTGTAAACCCTAGACACAGCCGCAATGGGGAGCAGACAGACTCTGTAGTATGCCCTTTCCTAGGAAGACAATGCTCATCTGGCAACTGGGTGGTGCCTTGTAGATTGAAAGGAGACAGTTGCACTCTGATTTGTGTGGCTGCCTCCCATCAACAGCACAATGTTTCCACCTATCACAGCACAGCAGCATCATGATCAACCTCGCAGATCATAGGCTTGTCACTGTTGAGCCCCATGCAGCCTGCATAAAGTATGGTAAAATTGCTCAGAAATTTTTTTTTAAACAGGAAAGCATTTCAACCCAGGCAAGCTAATGACATCTACAGGGAGAAAAATGAAATCAAATTGGGTTTGCAGAGATATTGTCCGATTTATCTGGTGCCCTGCAAAACATAGAAGATACCAAAAAATTGCACCCTTTCCCCAGGAATTCACCCCAAAAAATGATGTTTTTTACTTATGTTTTCCTGGCAGTCAAATCAGAGCTTTGTTCCAGTTGTCTTTGGAATAATTTATTTATATAGTTTTTGTTTACCAGGGAATTGCACTAGACAATGGCATTGCCTATTTTCAGGCAAGACTTGGGAGAGTTACAGACAGAGGAACAGCAATTACAGGTGATACAGCAATACAGTCATCAAACAATGAATTAGACAAAACCAGAGTTTTGTAAAACAAGGCAGAGTACAAATAGAGATGCAGCGAATTTAAATTTTGCTGGCGAAGTGAACGCAAAGTGGGCACTTCGCATTGTCACTCCACTTCGCGGAGTAGCCAGCATGAAATGCCCACTTCGCCTTGTTATTATTACTTTGCATTGTCATTCTGCCTTAAGGAGAAGTAAGGCGGAATGACAACAATATTGGCAGCTCCCCACACACACAGTCACTAGAATTAATGTGCATCTCCAAAATGCTACTGTTGTCTTGTCTCCAGAAAATTCCCCAATGCTGATGAAGTGAAATGAGAGAGTAACAAGAAATGCAAGTCTCCCAGAATTAAAGGCACACTCATTCATCAGGGCAGTTGTCAGACAAAGTCACCAGAATTAATGTTCATCCCCAAAATACTACTGTCTTGTGTCCTGAAAATTCCCCACTGCTGATGAAGTGAAATGGGAGTGTAACAAGACATGCAAAGTCTCCCATCTTACAGATGCAGCGAATTAATATTCCACCGGTGAAGTGCCCGTGAAGTGGGCACTTTGCATTGTCACTTCACTACGCAGAGTGGCCAGCATGAAATGCCCACTTTGCCTTGTTATTATGATTGTGACTTCTCATTATCATTCCACCGTAACCTGAAGTAAGGAGGAGTGACAACAATATTGGCAGCCCCCGGGCCCCCACACATCACATGGCTTACGGTACTGTAACTCACATGCTGTACTGGAATGTGAATGCCTACAGCTGTACTTCCCCGATGACAATGACCTGTGTCACAAAACTCCACAATCTGAAAACTCATATCAATGAGTACAGTGGTGAAGTCTGGAACGATACTACAAAACAGGCTTACATGACGCAAGTAACTAGTAAAAAAAATAATTTTTTGATTTGTGATGTGATCGGGAATCGTGACTGCATTCGTGACCATGAAATATGAATTTATTTTTCTCGGACTTGGAGCTGACAAGCGTACTGGGAACGCGAATGCCTATGGCTGTACTTCCCTGATAACCTGGCTATTCACAAAACTCACCAGCTTGAAAACTCATATCAATGAGTACAGTGGTGAAGCCTGGAGAGATACTACAAAGCATTAATTTTGTGATTCGTGACGTGATCATGAATTGTGTGCACCACACCAGTATTCTGAAGGGAAGCCAAAGAAACAACTGTAACTTAAGTAACAGACGGAGATTGGGCCCTAAAGAGATGAAAATGCACAGACAGATTAAGATTGTGCTGTGCACTAAAGAGATGCAGACACAAAGGCACAACAACAACACCTAACCTGTGCTCACCATCAGAAATCCAAATTTGGAAAAGAATACCGTTTGCCATTGGGGGGGGGTGCACGGCAGTAACAGTCCGTTACTACCAGTAAAGATACCACAAGCAGTACAAAAAAATTCATGCAGGTGCAGTGGATAGCAGGTTCACACTTCTGCAGCTACTCAGTGGCACAATAAATGGTATCTGATTTAATGGCATGCATCGTACACACACACACACACACACACACACACACACACACACACACACACACACTACAAGTAATGCATAGCAAATTGAAATCCTTTAGTAATACAACCACATGTTTTAAACAAACTGAAATTATACACTGCTGCACCACAACAATCAGCAAAAAAATGTCAAGAATTACTGAAAATATTACTATGCGTATATTAACACAGTTATACAAGAAGAATATAACCAAAACAGAAAGACTGCCTTTTTCTCCCAGTTAATTTACCTACACCACAGATACACCCCTTCCGCAAAGCACACTTCACAGTACACAGACTGACTGTTCTAAATTAACATTAAAAATCCACACACAAACAATAAACACTCGATGATATGAGCACAGGAGGTCTTCCTACAATCGATGTACTAAATTTTGACCAAAAAAAAAAAATGGCTCAAAAAGGCTTTTTTAACAGCTTTTAGAGGATTTGAATGGCAGAGCTCTTAGAGGGAACTGTCTCCATCTTCCACTACACACACACTACACAGAACTGAGTCTATGCAGAGCAATCTAGAGCCCATGTGACCTGCAATCCCCTTAAGCACTGCAAATTTGCTTTGGAACTCAATAACAAGGCGAAGTGATGCGAAGTACATTGATTTCAGTGTTACGTCACCTCAAAATTGGTGAAGTGGTTTGGGGAAGGCGGAGTAACACAAAGTCATTGTTTTCAATGGACTTCGCATTCTCTGTTATAATGCGAAGTACTCTACTTCATGTTGTGGAGCACTTCGCGGATTCCACATTACTCTGCGTATCACTTCGCGGAGTTAATTTAGCCCACTTCGCCCACCACTAAGTACAAAACATTTCAGCTGACAAACAAGAATAAGTGCATTAATGCATTGCTAAGAAAAGTCATGTTAAGCAAATGTATTTTAAATTAGTTACGTATGCACTTATCTAGGCCAATGAGGAAGTTATGAAGTTCCTTCTTAAAGAAATGGTGCGATTGGGAGTTTCTTACAGATATTGGTAGAGAATTCCAGTTTGGGAGCAGATGCTGTGAAGGCATGCTCACCCATTTTTGTAGCACATTTTGGTATGTCTAGAAGAGACCTGTCAGCAGACCTCGGGGGATACGCCTGTGTGGTTTGCCTTAACATGCTCGCCAGTGTTGCTGGTGTACCTGCTCTCATAATATTATCTCTAGTACAATCAGCGGTGTACCAATGATAGGATTGAGGGAAGAGTCAGCTGAGACTAGAGTAGAGTGTGAAAAGATGGGTTAGTCTCGGTACAGATAGTGCAAAATGACAGATGCTATTGTAACATATGTTTAATTTTTGTAAGACCCCTTTGTTGGCATCCAGGTATGTCATTAGACCATAGGTTAGATTCAGCTGAAGGACTCCTGGGCAATAGCCAGTGTAGTGGCAGTGGTAAGAGTATTCCTTTTTTTATAGGCAAGTCCCAGCTTGGTGTTTACTGATTTATGTATATTTGACAAATGAAGATCAAAGTCCAATGTCGGGTCCAGGGTTACTCCAAGATTTTTGAAAGAATCTACTACCACCAGAGGGGAGCCATCAGGACCAGGGGTAGTTAGTGCAAAGGAACTGGCTTTGCTTCAGGGCACTGAGCCAAATAACATGGCAACTGTCTTTTTGGTATTCAGTAGGAATCTGTTTTGTTTTAACCAAGTCTGAAGGAGATCTAAGACCGTCTTCAGGTTAGAATTTATGGTGAATAAGTCCTTGGCACTGATATACAGAACCATGTTGTCAGCATACAGATGTGGTGAGCAATGGCCAGTCAACATGGGCAAATTGTTGAGAAATAGAGAGAAACGTAGTGGACCAAGTATGGATCCTTGAGGGACACCAACACTAGTGGGAGAAAGATTACATTTTTTTTTTCAATTTGCATGAATTGTTGTTGACCGTTGAGGTAGCTGGCAAACCACAAAGCGATATCAGGGGAGAAGCCCAGGGAAGACAGCTTAGATAACAGCAAGGAGTTATCCACAAGATCAAATGCCTTGGTTATGTCAATGAAAACTGCACCTGTACACATACCATTGTCCATGGCCATCTTGATTTCACTGGGAAATTGGATCAGTGCAGTTGATGTGCTGTGTGCTTGCCTGAAACCATGTTGTGCCAGGGATAGTACGTTATACTGTTGTAATTGGTCCGTTACCTGTTTGGCCACACTATTCTGTAGCAACTTGTTTAGCATTGATAGATTATGGAGCATCCATGTTCTTGATATCGCCTTTTTTATGAATGGGTACCACATGTGCAATTTTCCAGAGTGCAGGGACTGCCCCTGAGAAGAGTGAAAGACTGAAAAGCCTAGTGACTGGTGCAGCTATGAGGGGCAGCAGTTTTGAGGAACCTGGGTATCCGCCAGTCAGACCCAGCTGATCCACAAGCTGGGATAGTTCTCAGGAGACATAGCACCTCAGATCTGGTGACTGCCCTTAGGGAAAAAAGATGATTAGTAGGTTCCTTAACACAGGATGTTGGAACTGTGGTCAGACCCATTTGTTTTGTACATTTTGAGAGGCTGGAAAAATGGAGTTAAGGGCATTTGTTATTATGTCAAAATTTTTGCAGCTTGCTCCATCGAGCATCATCTCCGATATTGACATGTTGTTGCCCTGGCCCATGAAAGATTTTATGTGGCTCCAGAAACCTTGAGAATTGCTAACGGATGCTTGGAGCAGCTGCCTACATTAGACCCTTCTTGCAGTATGTATAGGTTTTTTACAAGCATTTCTTTGTCTTCTGTAATCAGCCCAGTCTGTTGGTGAATTAAATTGTTTTGCTTTGGCCCAGGTCTTATCTCTACCTCTAACTGAGGCAAGTAGGTCGCTATACAATCATCTGATCACTGAGCCTCTAACGCTTCACTTTTTGAGGGGCACGTGTTTATCTTGTAGTGCTTGGAGAGTGGATACGAGGATGTTTAGAGCATTCTCTACATCTGATGTCCGATACAATTGGGACCAGTCAGTATGGCGTAGATCTGCATACAGGGCCCCAATGCTGAGTTAAGAAAAATCTCAAAAATGTATTTCCTTGGGAGGGAGCTTTGGTATACATGCACTCCAGATGCAGCAAAATGGTGTGTGTTGTCAGGAAGTGTACCAGCAGTCAGGACTCGTTCAGTTCTATTTGTAATGAATAATGATCTAATCAAGTAGAGACTAGTGATTGCTACCAGAAAATGTTCCTGTTTACACGAGATCAGCTGAGATAGATTTAGCTTCCCCAGTGCTGTGTTGCACATGCCACTGTTTTTCCCCATCCAGCTGAGATTGAAATCACCAAGGAGTATAAATTCATTATTTCCTTTTAGAGATGCCAGGTAATCTATGATGTTTGTTAATCCACTTGAACCACTCTTAGGTGGATTGCAGACACAAAGAATATTAATTCTTTTTATGTTCCCGAGGACAGGGACCCTGTGGAAGGCTTTGCAGATGCAATTAGTTTCAATAGGTTGTGCAGAAAAATTAAGATGTTCTCTAAAGTAAAGAGCAACCCCACCCCACCCCACCCTCTTTGGGGAGGGACTGTCTGTTCTGAGAAGCTTGTAGCCCTTTACAGCACACATGGAATCAGGGATATGTGACTTTAGCCAGGTTTCTTTAAGCTTTAATATGTCCGGAGAGTAATGGAACACTCATGCTTCTGTCTCAGCAAAGTTGGCCATGAGGCTCTGTATATTCATGTGGGCAAGTTTTAGACTCTTTGCAGAGAACCACTGGGGGATGCTAGCAGGCTTGGCCCCAAAAGGAGGCACAGGGTTTGTTTCAATATCACCAGCTAGATATAGACATAAAAGGTGTAGCCAGATCTCAGTGAAGAATTTTAGCATGCAACAGCCCCTTGGTTCATAGAAGGAATATGTGGTTAAAGATCAAATGCACATATGGTATTTAAGAAAAGCTTGAATTCACTTGAATTCAAGTCCCTGTGTCATGATTAATGTTTCCTGAAAATATCATGCTGTTTGGTTCTGTGGTTTTCTCTAAATCAGTATCTGTAAATGTGTGCTGCAGTAACTGAAAACAGTGAAGATTTTTCTGTCCCTATCAGTGAGTGATGACATCATTCTTGTCTAGCCTGCTACTTCGGCAATTAAGTCCCTGATAGACTTAAGAAGTTGTTGCAGTTGCCAGTCAGAGTAGTCTGTAGAGAAAATTGTTTTCACTCAGCGTTTGTTACAAACCCATCTGATTTGTGTTTAGATAGATTAGCTTAAAATCTATCATTCTGTTCTCATAAAAAAAGTTGATCATTTGAGTTTCATTGCTGAACTGAAGTGGTATGAATAAATGTTTGTGGGACAGGAGGCAGTGTAGTGCAGTGGTTTAAGGCTCTGAGCTGAAAACCTGGAAACCTGGGTTTGAATCCCACAGCCACCACTTGCATACTGTGTGACCCTGAGCAAGTCACTTAACTTCCTTGTGCCCCCAGGTCACACCTGTAAACAAGCTTTCAGCTTAGTGTGTCTCTCCTGGTAAAAAAAAAAAAGTATTTGTCTATATTTCAGCTGTCAGTTCTTTCTCATCAAAACTCTGCTTTGTTTTCTGGCTAAATAATGCAGGGTTGTTTAATGGATATAAAATAAATCTGAGGAGGGATTAACCCATGACAGGGTATGGGTTTACTGAGCATTATACAATGGCAAGAAAGAATCCTGTGCTCTGATTTGTCAGGCTGGCACTGGACCCGTGATGTTATCCTGGCATAACATCACGGCTCTAGTCCCAGCACACATACTGACCGCATGAAATGTAAGGAAAGGGGAAAAATCACTGCACAGCTATTACTTTCATCTCCGTCACCACACTGCAGAAAACCGCCTGGCGTTTCTTCATCATGCTATAAATTCCTCCCTTACACAGAAACAGCCAAAAGCCAGCACACAACTGTGACACATATCCAAGCCCACCCCCACCCCAAAAAACTTTCTTATTTTTTAAATCCACCGCCTTGAAATCTGTGTAATTCCCGGAAGCGCCTACAACCCAGCCCGATCCCCACTGCAACCCACTTCCTGATTCCCTCTGAACTATGCGCCTGGTCAGTGAGCGAGCGAGCATGTGATTAACAGACACTGCGTGTCTGTCTTCAAACTGCTCCCTTGCTCACTTTCAAACCACTCTTCTTGTTTGTTTGTTTTTTCAATGACACCACGCTCTACAGAAAATCAAAACAAATTCTCCTTGCCGTTTCCCTACCTCGTCTCCTTGTCAGAGAAATGTTGTACAGAGAGCGAGCCAGCGGACAAAACACGTGGGGCGTGGAGGGCTTATGATTCCCAAGTTACCACCAGCATTTACTCACCACAGAGATAAGACACAAAATGAAAACCTGAATTAAAAAAAAAGGATAAGGCACAGTAACAAACCAAGCACCAGCCTCAAAGGTACTATGCTGAGAAGAGTTGCTTAGTTACTAGGAGGACTGCAGAAACACAGCTCCACCTGCTGGCTGGAAGTGAAAATCAGCACTATTTTCCAATAAAGTAATCCTACGCATATACAAAAATGACCAAAAATCAATTTTAAATTAACTTTCTCATATCTTTTTTTTTTAATATTACAAATGAGCCATTGTATAATAGGAATAATGCACTCCAGGATGTGTGTTGTGCTGGGATAATGTCACTTCTGGGGTGATTAGTCGCACTCGGCCTGCGGCCTCATGCCTAATCACCCCAGGCGTGACGTTATCCCAGCAAGACACACACCCTGTCGTGCGTTATTCCTTTATTAATCCATGGTGTGCGGAATTTTCTAATTCCAGCAGACTGAAATTTCATGGAATTTTCAAAATTCCATCGATAATCCACTGAATTTTGCCAGAAATTGAATGACAGAATTTCACTGCAGACACATTAGTTTTTCTGCAACATTTCTGTGGAATTTTATTCTGTGGATTTCAATATTTTCCATGGAACTTATTGCAGAATGATTTTCAGCTGAGAAATGCTTTTCCACAGAATATTTTTCTGTGGATCTCAACATTTTGCTCTGAAATGGTTGTGGATTGATTTTTTTGTGGAAAAATTGCTGTTCTGAGGAATATTATTCTTCAGATCGCAGCAAGCACAATTTCACAGAAGAACCAGTGAAATCCCGGCAGAAATTCCACCGGTGGAATGGTAATTATGTGCCAATTTTGCCAGTGGAATGCCACATTCTGCACAGCACTATACAGAATTCACTGGAGGTACTGTGACATGACAATGGAAAATGGATCTATTTCAATAATGAAATAATGGGATAGTAACTGAAGCAAAACCTTTCAGAGGGATGTGGCTAAACTTTAGGAATCTGTGAATGGTACATCATAAATTGGAAGAGAAAAACAAAGTTAATACGGATCAATTGAGAGGAATGCAACCAAAGTGAAAATATAAGGTGCATACTTAATGCTGAGACATGCAGGCAGTAATTCATCTGTTACCCCCACAAGAAGAAGATAACACTCCTGATCTGGTTTTGAAAACTGCAATGCATTTACTAGGAAATATCTCTGAGAATCTTTTTAGTGGGTAAACTTCAGTTTATAAAAGTAGTGCAAGTCTCTAGTCCACTTTACAGCTAACATGGAATCTGACTTACAAATGCATGTTTCTGATTGATCAGATTTATGACTTCTAAATCTCAGGAACATCAGTATGTGTATACATAAATGCTGCGGACTGGTCATTTGTCATCGGGTTTGATGTGCAGGGGTCTAAAATGGTCCTGAGTATTGCTATATCAACAGAGTCAAACATCTTGCTGATGTCTATGTCCTATGTTTTATACAGGCACAAGGTTTTTGGATATTACTGTGTGAGCCATATGCAACAGTTAAATTCCACTTGCAAATTATGGATAATCTCTTTTGTTACTCTTCTCAGAATTTTGCAAAATGGATGGATTGTGCCCTGCACTTCTGTGGGGAAAAAGTTGCATATTGCTGATGACTATGGGTTGCTTTCTGCATTCCACTTGCACAATTATGTTGTTCTGACAGAGTTCTGCATCTCTGAATTTCCAAGAATTCTGTAGAAAGTTCAGATTTTCCATGGAATTTTGTTAAAACCATACGTTATGATGTAAATTATTAGAGCACATTGAAGTGGAGAGACTATAGAGGTTATCTCTCCTAGAATGAGCTTTGGCAGCTGCTGTGTAGATGGTTAGGTCTTAAGGCAGAGCTTAAAGATCTCACTTTGGTAGTACAGTTTGTAGTGTGATAACAATGTTCAAAATGAATTTGGGTTTGAAACTGAGAAAGTTGTTAAAACCATGCATGGCTCAAAGGTTTGTAACAATTTTACTGTAATGTATTTTGATAAATGTCAGTCTGGATTTTAATATCTACTGTTTGGTTTTGCTTAAATGGGACAGGAAATGTGTACTAACTGGCAGCTGGTAGTAAAGTTCAATTAGTAGAAATATTGAATTTATTGCAGATTGTGGTTCTTTTTACTGGACCAGCAAATGAACTGTACACAGATGTTATAGTACACAAGCGTTCAGGGCCACACAGGACCCTTCATCAGTTGTGTTACCAAGTTAAATAGATCACAAACTGTAGTGAGAAAGAAATAATGTGACTTACCGGGAATTGAAAGCAAGGCCACGGATCAGGTTCATTTCCCAGCAGGTCACATTATTTCTTTCTCACTACAATTTACTCGACCAGAAACATCTAACTGTCAGGCTGAGTAGAGGAAGCAGTTTTTATTCCAATTGTAGATATTAAAGAATTAGCAAAGGAAATGGTAGCCAGTGATTGGACTCCTTAGAACTACAGTATAGAGGTGTCAAGGTTGATTATAGAGGTTTGAGATGGTTCAAAGGCAGGGCGATCAGTCAAATAGAAAAAAAAAGTTAAAAGTATAAGAATGAGAGACAGAAGCCTATGCTAACAAGGTAAATAAACAGATAATCTCACTATTTAATTTGTGTGGTAGTTAAATGGCTCAGAAGTCCCAGAGTGTGACATGAATCCAGTGACTGTGTTTGAATTGTGTTGTTTTGCATTATGTTGCTTAATGAACTTACAGTCTGATGTCCTTCTTTACCGCGTAGTTCTAAGGCTGCCAGTGTGGACATGCTTAGATGTCAGTGGTTAGGTTATCTAATAGCAGCTGTGCACTGGACTTTTTCATTACTGAATTCACCAAGCTGCTTGACAAGCATGTATCCCACCCCGAGCAAGTACAGAGTCAATAATCTGAATTCAGATTGATTAGCCTGTGATTGTTTCAAATTAATGAGAGCCAACGACTCGGCATGGGATTCAGCATGGGGCTTGTATGAAGAACAATTCTAAACCTGCCCTGGAGGTCCACAGGAATCAAAGAAACAAATGTAAATGCAAACTCAACCTGGCCAAGTGTTTGTATCTTTTTTTTTACACTCCCATAAACTTGGACTAATATTTTTTACCCTACCCAGTGGGTAGCTTCTCTTTTGTTTATGTCCCCCCTTCCTCTAAAACCCAGTGTCCCACATTCCTATGTAGGTAATGTGAACCACGGGTAGGATTGTGGGGTGCAATGGTAGTGGGGCAGCAGCATGGATGAACATACTGTGGAGGCTGGGAGGGTGCTCAATATGCCACAGGCTAAGGAGGCTTGAAGAAGAGGTTCAGTGGCTTGGCAGGGAGCTGGGGAGGTTGAGGGGGAGGGGAAAGTTGTGTTGGTAGAAGGGCTGACATCTGAGAATATCAGGGTGGCACCACATAGAAGGAACAGTGGTTCAAGGGAGGGGTTAGAGGGAGAGGGAAAACTAGACAGGAAGCCAACTGATAATGGGTGGACTCTAGTAGGGCCAAACAAAAGAGGAACAGCAGTAGGCTGAAAGGAGGAGAAAACGCATAGTAATGTAAAGAAGATAGGGAACATGTTTGCTGTACTGGAGACACATGGGGAAGAGGAGGATACAGGAGGAGACTGCGAAAGGGATAGTACTCACGAAGAGGAGGGAGTGAGGGGCATTACTAGTGGAGAGATTGAGCATGGTGTGGCAGGGGGAGGGATAATACTTGGAGAGGTGAGGAGGGAAAGGGAGGTTGGCAGTCAAACATAAGGAGGGAGGGTCTCAGTGAGGAGGGGCAGGGGCCACGTCAGTCACCTTCAAGTGGTTCGAAGTTCCGCTTGCTACACCGTGACCCGGTTAGGGAATGGATCCGGATCATTAGACGGCCGGCCAGGGGAAGAAGGATTGAGCATCCCAAGGACAGCTCTCCCTCTCCGGGGGGAAGGCAGCTTGTGTTCACTGCAAGAGCAACACCTGGAGGAGGCTGGTTTGTCACCATGCATTGACGCACGTTATGCTATCTGGGGCAGGACAGATGCAGGTCGTCATTGCACGTATCTTCCCCAGCATAAACATAGGGGGAACAAACTCTGCTCCGATCATCTCCATGACACCCTGCCCCTGGCCTTGATCAGCCACCCAGCTGGCTCGCCCGACCAGTCACTACAATCTTGGCACCATTAAAGGGGTCCGGTGCCAAGACCCCGCCCTCTGAGGGGTAAGTCAGTGGTAACTGGACGAGTGCAGGCATATGGGTGGTGGAGGTGCAGGGGCTCCATGACCAGGGCAGAGACCTGATGGTTGGGTGTGGGCAAAGCAATGTTAATAAAAAAAAATAGAGGGGCAGGGGGGAAGACACTGGGGCAAATGGTAAAAGCACTTTCTTGAGTGGCTCCAGGAATAAGAACCTGGGTGGAGGGGTGGCCATGGTCACAAGGAAAGAGGAGGGGGGTGTACTGGTGTTGGGGGACTCCATACTCAAGGGGATCAGATGGGGCAGTAAGGGGGAGAGGCACAGTCAGATATGGGTGGAGTCCATGCTGGGACTAAAGGCAGACAAGGCAGGACAGGCAATCCTAAGGTGTGCAAGGAGGGGTAGGAGGAAACTACATATTATGGTACATATGGGGACAAACGACCTAGTGAGGGAAATGGTGGAGGTAAGAAGACAGAGGTATAAGGAAGTGGGAAGATTGTGCAAAGAGACTGGGGAGTCTGTGGCCTTCTCGGAGGTGCTCCCAGTACCCTGCACAAGCACAGTGAGAAAGGAGAGGATTGGGGAGTTGAACGCATGGTTGGTAGAATGATGTTGAGCTAAAGGGTATGGGGTTGTTGGTGGCTGGTGCAGTACCTTGGATAATAACAATCTGTTTGCAAGGGATAGGCTGCACCTGAGCGGGGAGGGGAAGGAGGTGTTAAAGCAAAGACTTGGGAGGTATATTGCAACAAAGGTGGATTTAAACTGGTTGGGGGGTGGCAAGTGGACAGCAGGTAGGCAGGGATCTGTTAGAGTGGAGTCACAGCCTAACCCCCAGGATAGCAGGGAAGAATTTGGGGTGGCCGAAAAGGGAGTGAGTAGAAGGGAGGAGATGGAGGGCGATAAAGGGAAGGGGGCAGAATGGAGGGTGGTCTCACTGAACGCAAGAAGCTTAGGCAACAAATCAGCTGAGCTACAGGCACTCTCTGCAGTGTGAAGGGTGGATATTGTAGCAATCCCAGGGTATAAATTATACAGGAAGGACCGTGAGGGTGGGGCGGGGTGGTAGTCTTGTCTATGTGAGGGAAGGGATCAAATGCACGAGGGACGATGGGGAGGAAAGGAGAACAGGGGCCATCTGGCTGCAGCTCCTAGACTCAAGGGGTTGGAAACTGAAGTTTGGGGTGGTATACAGGCTGCCGTCCCAGTCTGAAGAACTTGACAGGGAATTAGCAGGAAAAATCAAAAAAAGTATGTAGAAAAGGAAAGGTGGTCATCGTGGGGGATTTCAACTTGCCTGGGGTTGACTGGGGCATTCTGGTCACCTCCAGGGCTAGGGAGCAAGTGCTCCTGGATGCGATCCAGGAGGGTCTCCTGACGCAGTTGGTCAGTGCACCTACTAGGCAAAAGAACACTTTAGATCTATTATTGTCAAATGGAGTGGCAGTAAGGGAAATAAGAGTGGAGGACCCACTAGCTGACAGTGATCACCAAAGAGTGTGGTTTAATATCATGATGTGCAGGAAGCCAAGGAACTCAGTAACCTGGGTGATAAACTTCAGGGGGAGCAGACTTTGGGAGAAATTAATGCAGAAAGTACTGAAAGGGAAACCACAGAAACATAGAAACATAGACTTTGACAGCAGATAAGGACCGCTTGGCCCACCTAGTCTGCCCATTTCCCTACCTAGAGGATAAGCTGCAGATCCTATTTAACCAACAGCCTATTTCTTCCTACCCCCCACAAAAATTGCCTTATGTCTGTCCCATGCATTCTTGAATTCTCCCACAGTTTTAGACCCCACAACCTCCTCAGGAAGGCTGTTCCATGAGTCCACCACCCTCTCTGTGAAAAAATGCTTCCTCACATTGCCCTTGAGCTGTTCCCCTCTATCTTCAAATTGTGCCCCCTTGTTCCTGCACATCTCGTTTTCTGAAAGATGCTACCCTCTTGGACTTTGTTCATTCCACTGAGGTACTTAAACATTTCTATCATGTCCCCCCTTTCCCTCCTTTCCTCAAGGGTATACATATTAAGCTCCTTTAGTCTCTCCTCGTATGGCTTCTCTTGCAGACCCTGCACCATTTTAGTTGCCCTCCTCTGAACTGCTTCCATCCTGTCTATGTCCTTGCGGAGATGGGGTCTCCAGAACTGGACGCAGTACTCCAGATGGGGTCTCACCAACTGTCTGAACAGGGGGATAACAACTTCCTGTTTTCTGCTGGTGATACCTCTCCCTATACATCCCAGTATACCCTCAGCCCTCCCTACCGCATTTTTGCATTGCTTGCCAACCTTAACGTCATTTGATATGATTACCCCTAGGTCTCTTTCCATTTTTGTTGCTGTTACTACCCCCCACATTGTGTAATCTTCCCCTGGGTTTTTGTTTCCCAGGTGCATTACTTTGCACTTCTTTGCATTGAATCCAAGCAGAAATACTTCTGACCATTCCTCCAACCTTGCCAAGTCCCTTCTCATCCTTTCCATGCCTTCTTGTGTATCAACCCTGTTGCAGATCTTTGTGTCATCTGCAGAGAGGCATACTTTTCCTTCCAGTCCCTCTGCAACGTCACTTATAAAGACATTAAAAAGGACTGGACCCAGTACTGAAACCTGCGGTACCCCACTAGTAACCCCTCTTTCTTCAGAGTGGACTCCATTTACAATTACCTTCTGTGTTCTGTTGTTCAGCCAATGTTTTACCC
Source organism: Neoceratodus forsteri (assembly GCA_016271365.2). Taxonomy (NCBI): domain Eukaryota; kingdom Metazoa; phylum Chordata; order Ceratodontiformes; family Ceratodontidae; genus Neoceratodus; species Neoceratodus forsteri. The sequence continues at coordinate 37,545,436 of CM028129.1, forward strand.
AGGCTACCACCTTGGGACCCACTCCCAGGCTGGTTAATTTGACTACTAATCTTTGTGTGGACTGTGTCAAATGCCTTGCTAAAGTCTAGGTAGGCCATGTCCACAGCCCCTCCCTGGTCTACTACTTGGTCACCCAGTCAAAGAAATCAATTAGATTCATCTGACATGACCTTCCCACTGTGAACCCATGCTGCCTTGGGTCCTGTGCCCCACTGGCCTCTAGGTACTCAACTGTTCTTTCCTTCAGAAGTGATTCCATCACTTTCCCTACCACAGAGGTCAAACTGACAGGTCTGTAGTTTCCTGCCTCCGTCTTGGTTCCACTTTTGTGAAGTGGAATCACGTCTGCCTTCTTCCAGTCTTCAGGTACCACACCATCCTCCCATGATTTGTTAAAAAGCATAGTCAGTGGTGTCACTAGTTCTCTGCTTAATTCTTTTAGAATTCTGGGGTGAATTCCATCTCGCCCCATTGCTTTGTCCACCTTCAGTTTTAGGAGTTCTTTCACAACCCTTTCTTCTAATGAAAGGACTGGGATCAACCCCCCTCTCGAGAGTGCTTCTGTTAATTGGATTAGGCTAGGCACCTCCCCCACTTCCTCCTTTGTGAATACTGAACAGAAGTATTCATTCAGTATCCCTGCTTTATCACTGTCACTCTCTGCCCACCCACCATCCATTCTATTCAGCCTCACTACCCTTCCCTTTGTCTTTCTACGCTCCATGATATACCTATAAAAGGTTTTATCCCCCTTCTTAACCGAGTTAGCTATCTTTTCCTCAGTTTGTGCCTTTGCTATTCTGACTACCCTTCCTGCTTCCTTTTGCCTTAACTGGTACAGTTCTCTGTCCTACTCCTTCTGTGTTTCGTTATACTTCCTAAATGCTATGTTTTTCTCCCTAACCTTCACCACCACCTCTTTTGAGAACCATAGTGGCTTTTTCTTTCATTTTGATTTATTTATTTGCTACACAAAGGCTTGTTGCCTCTGTGATGGCAGTTTTGATATTTGCCCATTGTTGCTCCACCCCTCCTTCTAGCCTGTTTGCTAGTGCTTTTTTAAGGCACTCTCCCATCTTGCCAAATTCAGCCCTCCTGAAGTCCAGAACCCTCACTTTTGTATGGCTTGACTCTGTAGCAGAGTTTATCGTGAACCACACTGTTTGGTGTTTGAAACCAGAAGGCATAAGGCAGGAGATGGATGGGGAGCAGAAATGGAATATTATTAAATGGGGGATTACAGAGGCAGCGAAAGCCTGCAGCAAGACCCAGAGTAAGAGGAATAGAGCAAGGAAACCATGCTGGTTGAACAGCAAGGTAGTGGAGGTGGAGAGGGCAAAACGAGAGGTGTACCAGAGGTATAGGGGGACAAGGAAGGAAGAGGACAAGGAGCAGTATGGAAGATGGTCCAGGAAGATGACCAGAAAAGTTAGAGAAACCAAGGCCAAGAGGGAGCTGAGATTAGCACAGGGAATTAAGGTGGGTGGAGAAAGACTTTTTCAGATACATCAGAGAGAAAAGGAAGTGCAAGGAGACAATAGTGAGGATAAAAAAGTGTGGGCAGTGAACAGAAAAGGGGGAGGAACAGGCAGAACTGAATGAATACTTTTGCTCAGTGTTCATGGAAGAAAAGGGGGAACCACTACCACCATGGGCTAGGAGGGTGGGGATGGGTGTAGAGGAGGTGACAGATGGCAGGATTGAAGAAGGTGTAGTCTTAGAGGGACTGAGGGCACTGAGGGTAGACAAAGCACCAGGGCTGGATGCTATCCACACCAGGTTGCTGAGGGAGATGGTGGAAGTGTTGGCAGAGCCACTGGCAGATCTGTACAACACTTCATTGGAGTCGGGATGTGTGCCACTGGACTGGAGGATGGCACATGTAGTGCTATTATATAAGAGTGGACCAAGGGATGAACCGGTTAATTATCGTCCGGTAAGTTTCAACTCCATAGTGTGGAAACTCATGGAAATTATACTAAATGAAAGACTGGTGTCATACCTGGAGGACAACAGCCTTCAGGATGTGAGGCAGCATGGGTTCATTTTGGGAAAGTCCTGTCAAACCAACATGATACAGTACTATGACTGGGTGAAAGGTGAGCTGGATAAGCGTCATATGGTAGATGTTCTTTACTTGGACTTCAGCAAGGCCTTCGATTCAGTGCCTCATGGGCTGCTTGGGGGGAAACTAATTGGTGTAGGGGTAGAGACAAAAATGATGAACTGGATTACAAGCTGGCTGAATAGGAGGCTGCAACAGGTGGTGGTGGGAGGAGAGCTCTCAGCTCCAAAGCCAGTGACAAGTGGGTGCCACAGGGCTCTGTTCTGGGACCAGTATTATCTGGGCTATTCATATCAGACATTGCACACAGGGTGGTGAACAAGCTAAGTCTGTTCGCAGATGACACCAAAATGGGAGCAGTGGTAGATGGAGAGGAGAGATGGAAGCAGCTGCAGGGGGACTGAAGCAAGCTAGAGGAGTGGTCAGAGAGTTGGCAGCTGGGGTTCAATGCAAAGAAGTGTAAGATTATGCACTTCGGGGTGAAGAACCAAGGGAGAAAATACTGGCTGGGTGGAGTTAAGCTGGGGATCACTGAGGAGGAGAAGGACCTAGGGGTAATGGTAAGAGGGACCATGAATAAGGATGTAAGTTTGTCATAGCTGTCACAGACATCATGGATTCCATGACGTTTGGTCATTATTCAGGACATCCATGACTTTCAGTATTGTCATCAAAAAGTAGCAACGATGACAGTGCTTAACGATTCCATGAACAACCAATGAGTTATTAAAACCTTATCCATGACAAACTTACAGCCTTAACCATGAACAATACTGCCCAGTGCAGGAGAACAGCTGCAAAAGTGAACAAAATGCTGGGCTGCATAGCGAGGAGTTTTTCATTCAGGAAAAGGGAGGTGATCTTGCCTCTCTACAGGTCACTGGTAAGGCCGCACTTAGAGTATTGTGTACGGTTTTGGAGGCCATTCCTAAAGCATGATATCAGGCTACTGGAAGGGGTGCAGAGGAGGGCAACGAAGATGACATGTGAAATGGAGGGGAGAGACTATGGGAGCAGGCTACGGGACCTGAATATGTACACCCTGGAGGACAGAAGGGATGGGGGGACATGATAGAGACATTCAAGTATCTGAGGGGAATCAATAAGGATGGGGCAGATGGGGTCTTTAAGCTAAGGAGGGGGAGGGACATCAGGGGGCACAGGCTAAGAATAGAAGAGGGGAAGATTTAAAAGGGAAATGACGAGACACTATTTCGCAGAGAGGGTGGTAGCAAAATGGAATGCACTATCAGAATGGGTGGTATCATGTAAATCTGTGAACAGCTTTAAAGGGCATGGAACAGGAAGCAGAGGAGGAGGGGTGGGAGGTGGGGCTGGCAGTGGGATGACAAATGTGAGGGGGGTGGGGCAGCTGCAAACATGGGGGTTCTAACTTCACACTCAAGCAGACGTAGATAGACCGGGTGGTCTGTTTCTGCTGGCACATTCATATGTTCATATGTTTATCCTTCACCTATGTTAGTTTCTCCTACTACTCCCAATCTTACCCCCATCCCCTGCCTCTACCCCTTCCCTGTCACTCTTAATATTACAGTCTTGACCCACCCATCCTCTCCCCTTCCCTCCCTATCCCCTCTCACCAATCCATTCTCCTTCTACTCCTGGTACCGTATTTCACCCTGGATTGCTCCACCCCCAAGTTGGGACATGCATCCCTTGTTTAGTGCCCCAGCCTCCCCTTCACCCATTTTCATTTTCATTTCATTTATTTATTTTTCACCAGGAAAAATGACTGGGCACAGCCCTTTTTCAGTCATGCCTGACACAAAGGTACAAGACAATAATGTTAAATACATGACAAAACACACTTATATATAATAAATAATACAGTAAAAAAAAACACTAAAAATTGTACAGTTCAAGTACTGTCACAAGAACTTTGGGTTATCTGACTATAATGAGATACAAGCATTTTATTAAAGTGCTTTATGACTTTTGCTTTTTTGATAACTTGTGAAAACGTATTTAGCAGTTGAGGGCCATAACATGTAAATGATCGTTCAGTCTAGACAGTCTATGAAAGTGTGGGTAGAACAAAGAAGCCTCAGTATGCCTAGTTAAATAGGCCCCTGTGTGTTTTAAGAGCCTATCATTAACTCATTGGCCATTTTTGGGTAAGGTTCAGCAATGAATGGTTCTGACACCATATGGTGTCTACTGGACCCAATGAGGATACAAGGAGACCCACTATGGTATACTGAGAAGGCAAAAGTTACTGTGTTATTCTCAGTTTTATGCTCTGGAGAGTAAACATTCATCCTGTTGTACAATGAACAATGGTGTGTTCTAACTGGAGCCTGTAAAGCAAATCTACACATGTTGTTTAGTATAAGTCTATACTTCATCAAAAAGAACTGCCTTGTCCAAAAAACAGAGGAGCGCCATAGTCTAACACTGGTAACAATATTTGCCTTGCAATACGTAACCTAGCCTCATCTGTCAAAGCGTTAATGTTCCTATACAGGAAACTTAACTTTTGATACATTTTTTTACCTATGGTATCCAAGTGTCCCAATAAGTTTAGTGTGGGCTCCAAATGGACACCCAAGTATTTAACTAGTCTATTCAGGATAAAAATACAGTACATTATTTCCATCTTTGATGCACAGTTCTACTCCAGTTCCGGCCAACCTCTGTGATGTTCCAAATACCATTACCTTTGTTTTAGACTCATTCAGTTTTAATTTACTTATAGAGAGCCAGTTTATTAGTTTGGTATAGTCTTCTTGTAGAACTGTTTGAATTTCATCCAGAGAAGTGTCAGAAGTGAAGGAAACTGTGTCATCTGCATATAAAATACAATTAGTATTGTTTAACGCATTGGGTATATCATTAACAAAGATAGAGAACAACAGTGGCCCAAGTACTGACCCCTGAGGAACTCCAGTCTTTAATTTCCCTAGTCCTGATGCGGTGCTCCCTATCCTAACCATTTGCTTACAAGAATCCAAATAACTACTGAACCACCTCAAACTAGTCTCAGATATACCACAGGACTTCAGTCTTGATAATAATATTTTACGGCTAATTAAACCAAATGCCCTGGTTAGCTCGATGAACACTGCGCCCATCACCAGCCCCCTGTTGTTGGTGTCCAGCACGGTGCTCATTAACCCAACCAAGGCAGTGGCAGTGCCAAAGCCTTTTTGAAAGCCATGTTGTTGTTCGGCCAGTGTACCACACCTCTCCAAATAAGACATCAGCTGTCCAAAAACATACCTTTCCAATAGTTTACCCATGATTGGTAGCAGAGATATTGGCCTATAGTTAACGACTTTTGTTCTATTCCCTGCTTTAAATATGGGGACCACTATTGATTCCTTCCAGATTTGGGGGACAACCCTCTTATCTAAGGATAAGTTAAATATGTCAGTGGTAGCACAATATCATCTTCCACCAATTATAACAATCCAGGACATATTGAGTCAGGTCCACAACCCTTCCTAACATCCAGCTGTTGCAGTAATCTCAAGACTTTCTGCTCAGGGATAACCTCAAGTTTAAACTCCTGATCTTTCCCCATGGAACACAACTGCTCCACTAATTGTTCCTTTATTGCCTCATCTGTACCTTCAGTAGCCTGACTTAAGTATTCATTTATGTAATCTGCAATTTCCTTTTCCTGTGTTATAGTCCCACCCCCCAATGGACATGCAAACTATTCAAGAACTATTTTTAGGAGCACAGATATTGTGAAAAGAGGCCCAGAAGTTTCTTGGGTTCTTTAAGTTCTTTAACTGTGTAAAAAATGTGACTCGGCCTGAGTAATTTCCTTCTTAACTTTATTTCTTAGTTGCTTATATTCAATTAAATCAGTCAAATTCAAGTTTCAAGTATTTCTTCCTTACTCTGTCCCTTTGTTTCATTTGTTGCCTCAGATCTTTTTTTAACCAAGGGTTCAATGTGCTTACACAACTGGATAAGATAATAAGATGATGCTTGTATAACTTGATTTGCTTTGTGGCATTCCGCCTCTCTATGATGGGATATACCACCCTGTAGGGGTACGACACAAGGAACCCTAGAGGAGGGTTCCTCCCCTACAGGTGCCGGGAATGATTGCATCAGCTAAAGGTAGGTTAGGAAGAAGCCCACAGGTAAGAGAGATGAGCCACTGGAGGAGGAGGGGTGGATGGTGGGCAATGAAAAAGAATCCTGGCGAAGCCCAGGATGTTGTGACCTTTTAAGGTCAACGGGGGAGTGAGGTTGTTGCTTCGCCCATTGAACCTCGGGCTTAAAGCCTTCCCATTCGATGTGCTTATGCAACTGGATAAGATAATAAGATAATGCTTGTGTAACTTGATTTGCTTTGTGGCTTTCCGCCTCTCTATCCATGGGATATACCACCCTGTAGGGGTACAATGCAAGGAACCCTAGAGGAGGGTTCCCCCCCTACTGGCACTGGGAATGATTGCATCAGCTAAAGATAGGTTAGGAAGAAGCCCAAAAAGAATACCTAAAGGTGTTGCGCATCGAAGAGACAAGGATGATGAATGAATGAATTCTGAGAATATAAGGGCTGACTTCCAAATGAGAGAGGGGAAAGCTGAAGCCACCATCCGCCGCCATCCAACAGCGGAACCTAACTAACTAACCTAAGAAAGCACTAACTGTAATATTATGACCATTGGCATGGAGGAGAGGAAAAACACCCTTTGAGGAGGAAACCTCTGTGGATCCAAGGCCTAGGTTGCCCTCCCTCCAGGTTGACGATGTTTGATTTGAGGACTTATGTCATTAATTGTAAGGTTCATTAACAAGATGGGAATAGGGAAAAAACTCCAAAGAAGCACGAATTAATAGGGAACATGAGATAGCATGGACCCAAGGAGGGTATGTTCGAGTAGTCGATGAAAGTCACAGCAGATAGGCTAGGATAGGAGGGAGTAAATCCATTAATGAGTCAGAGAAGCGAGGGGTATCCAGATGTGCTTACGAGGAGATTTCAGATGTGCTGATGAGGAGAAAGATGATAATGCAGACTACCTTGACTGAACGATATGCTTGATTGAGCAATGTGACTGAACAGACACTGAGGTGGAAGAGGCATGCTTGATTATACAATATAAACAATTTGACTCTGAATGATATTAGACTCTGAACAATTGGACCCCGAGGTTGTAGTCGATGAGGTAGCATGGAATTCAATGATAAGAATGTTCAAGTAAGCGATGTAAATAGATAAACCTTGAGGTAATGCTGAGTGAATGATGACTGGATTTATGAACTCGATATAACAGAGTTATGAACTCGATACATGCGGCAGGATGGCCGCAGTTGATAGGTGGCATTTGAGTTATGGTAGGTATGCCCAAAAAGAATATCGATAGCAGGCCACAAGTGGAGTGAATCCTGGGTGGCCGGTTCGGAATTGAAAGAGGAGACAGGAATGAACTTGAAAATGAACTTGAAGTAAGGAAGTAAAAGGAAGTAGACTCCATAAAAGAAAGAAGGCTCCTCGAAAGGAGGCAGATTCTGAGGCCAAGAAGGGAGATCTGGAACCAGAGGCAACTCAGGTTGAGCGATCGAGGAACAAAACTGGATAAGGTATGATGGGGAGTGAGCAAAACAGGATGAAGTATGATGAGGGGAAAAGCTAAGAGTGGAGGGAAACCATGATGGCAAGTACTAGAAAAGGTTCTAGAACAAGGAAGGTAATATTAGGAAAGGGAGGAGATACAATGAGGGATTGAAGCCATGGAGGCTGGTACGGGAAATCGAGGTAGGAAAGAAGAAAGGACAGAGGGAGGTCAATAGGGTAGCATAGGACCCAGCTGATACATGATGAAAATGGCAGGAAGGTGAGCTGGATGAGGTGGCACAGAGGCCAGGTTTGATGGAAGGCCAGATGGAGTCAGCCAGAGATGGTCCAATGAATAGCAGTGCAAGCCAATAGAAAAAACATGGCAGAGTGAGATAGAGAAGCCATGACTGGAGTGAATCCTTGAACGGCAGATGAATCCTCAATGGCTGATGATGGATGGAATCAGGAACCTGATACATGTGGAGTGAGGGCCACGGATTGATGAGGAAGGCATATGAGTAATGACAGTTATGCCCAAAAGAAATATTGAATGCAGGCCACGATGGGAGTTAGACCCTGATGTTGGCAGTAGGGCGAGTCGGATGAGGAACTGCAGGAGATCAGCAGTGAGGGCCAGTGGAACTCGATGGAGAATGAAAATTCTGGGACAGTAATGGGCTAGAGATGTTCAGTGGTAGGCCAGAAGTAGCAGACATAGGGTGGCTGGGTGGGAAGGAAATGAATTAGCACATGAAGATTGAGGCAGTTCGAGGTAGCACATATGGGGTAAAAAACAGGACTGGACAAGGATGGAGTGAAGCATAGCATACAGGATAACTGAACTGGATGGCCACAAATCGAAGAGGGATGGCCGCAGTTTAAGGAGGTGGCATGGCAAAGGGGCCACGATAGGTAACTGGAAGGAAGCCTTGATGGCTGGCACGAGCAAGGGAAAGAGGAAAGACCAGGCAAGATGAGGGAAGGAAGCCCAGAATGCCAGAATGGTAAGGGTTATGATACAAGATAAAAAAAACTATGTAGGAATAGCCCGAAGCTGACCATTTATGAGCAAACAGCACTGCCTACTGGTCAGTGCAAGAATCCCCCAGAATTAGGCTTGGCTGCAATGCAGCAGAATAATATGAAAAAAGTACAGAATCACCACTATGATCCTTCAAATGTGCAAAATATAGGAGGCTACCAGTGCAGGGAAAGCTCAAAAGGAAATGGTAGAAAACAAGGGCAATAGAGTCCACACCTAGTGATCCAAGTGTCACACATGAGCAGAGGAGCTAGTGAGGAAACACAAAAGAAAACGGCACAGGGGAAAAAGCAGACCAGGCAGAGGAACCAGGACACGGGGAAGAAGAGAGCAGACAGTAAGGGGCCAGCACGCCTGAAGCACTGGAGGATCGAAGTGAGGATGAGCATGCAGCTGAGAGGTCCACGAGTGAACTAGATCCTGATGTTGTGGTTGGACAAAGGCAGGGATGGGCAATGGACCCGGATGGAGCCCCGCTGGACAGGTTCGGAGGGCCTAAACAACAAAAATGAGGTATGGGGGGGGTAAAGGACAGCTGAGAGAAAGACGGGCAGAGAGATAGAGGGCACAAAATGGCCGCAGCATGATGCGGCAGGGGGGAAAGGAGAAGCCGAGAGCCAGTGGCTGAGGGCACCAGGAAATGTAGGAAGTGAGGAGGGAGAGAGAGCCATGGCCAGCGGCAGCAGCAATCAAACCAGATGCATGCATGGCCACCAGATGGCGAGCAGAGGAGGAGGAGTCCCAGGAGGATCAGTGAAAACAGAGGATTGGTAATGCGAAGGTGCAGGAGAGAGCAATGAGGAGGAGCAAAACGGCATGGCAGCGCACCGTACACCGAGGCTGGAAAGGTCAGCCCCACTGCAGGTAGATGCTAGGTACTGGGGGGGGATAGGCAGGAACTGGGTTGAGAGGCGAAGGGAACACAGCAAATAATGAGGCGAGTAAGTATTTGTTGATTCCCAGGTCCTATACAGAAGTGCAAAGCTAGGAATCATGGTGAAACAAGCTAAAAACTCAGAGAAACGAATGGGCAGCCGAAGGCAGCTGCAAAGGCAGTGGGAGTAAACGCAACAGAAATCCAGATAGATGAAGGAGAGCAGAGCCTGCGGCTACAACGAAAAGGAATCCTGGCGAGGATCAGGATATTGTGACCTTTTAAGGTCGATGGGGGAGTGACGTTGTTGCTCCACCCATCGAACCTCGGGCTTAAAGCCCTCCTAGAATATTGGCCTTTAACTCTTTGTTTATTGATGGGAGTATAGGCCTCGTAGGCTTCAAAAAGCTTCTGTATTAACCAATTTGTTACCTCTTCAGGATCTGTTATTTGTTCAGTTTGTCTTGTGTCGATTAAGGCCAGTTCCTTTTTGAAACCTTTAACATCCGTTCTTGCAATATTTCTGTTCTCAAGTATTTTAAAGGGGAATTTTACTTTAGGGAATGACCTCATGCCAACTATTGGACAGTGGTCAGAAATGGTGTCAGCCTGTACATCCCAACACAGTATGCATTGTGGTCTGTTAGTTACAAACCAATCTAATGTTGTGTTATTATTTGTTTTATAGTTAAAGCGTATGGGTTTATCAATTAGCTGATAGAAGCCAAGTGGAGCAAATCTCTCAGCTGACCTCAGTTTCTTATTGCTTAACCAGTCCAAGTTCTGGTCTCCTATCATGACGTGCTCTCTCAAATTATTATGATTAGCTATTAAATGTTGAAAAAATGCTAACTCGTTATCTGTGCATTTAGGATAATGATAGAAACAAGTCATATAAAGATGCTTATCCCTAATTTCCCCAAACATTAATTGAATTGTTAAAAATCAATAGTGTCACTGAAGTTCCCTTTGTCAATTTCCTGTACCATAAATGTGCATCTTATATAAAGTAACACACCACCCCCTTTCTTTTTTCCATCCCTATCATGTCAGAACACATTATATCCATTTAGTCGCATGTATTCATCAGGGACTTGCGCTTTAAGCCAGGTCTCACTCAAACCTATTACAGCTAGGCCTTCAGTCTGAATCCACACTTCAGCTTCACTAAAGTGGAACTGTAAACTTCTTGTATTCAAGTGTGCAACCTTCAGACCTTTATAAATTTTGGTTTCAGTTGTCCTATCAGTCGAATTGCTAATTACTTGGGAACCAGGGTTTACTTCAGTGTCACTCTTCACCTCCAGCGGCTTTAAAAAGCACAGACACCTTACTCCCTCTTCCATCCTCCTCCTCATCCTACAGTACTACTGTCCAGAGAAGTAGAACTGAATCCTGGATCCCCCCCCTTCTACTCCCTCCATTACCAAAGGGGCTTCTTTTTTTCCATCTAAATGCTGTAAGTCTGCTCCCAAATCTAGACCTACTGAAAGTCTGGATGTCCCAGTACTACCCTAATGTCTTATATATATCAGAAACCTGGCTTTCTGTTAAAATCCTCGACTCTTCCCTTGCCATTCCCAACTTCTTGCTTTTCCACCAGGGCCATGGCAAGTGTGGTGGCGGTGTGGCCCTCTATGTCTGCCAAACCCTCCCATGCTCTATCACCCATTTGGAAGCCCTACCAGCCTCCCAAGGAACTTATCTTCTCCTGACTCTCCTTTCCTGCTACAGTGCCCATCTTTATCAGAGTGCTTTATGCTTATCCTAGGTTAGCCCCTGACTCACTGGTCTCATGTATCTCCTCTCTAGGCCCCCTCACTACCTTTGGAGAACTAATTCTCATGGGGAACTTCAATCTAGACTGACTCTTCCTGCTCCTCATCTAAGACTCACCTCCTTCAAACAGAATCACTTAATCTTACAGCTGATCTCTGAGCCTACCCACTACAATCTCCACTCCCGCAATCACTCCCTATTAAATTGGATTCTCATCTCTCACCTGCATCGTATCTCGACTGCTGAAGGTACTGCCTGACGCTCTAAGTGACCATTGTATTACCTACTACTCCAGGAAAAAACATCTCCCCAAGTCCAACCCAAAGTATATTTAATTATACTCACTGAGTTCTTTGGACACTGTTGCCCATATTCATCATCTTACCTGTGCTGCCTGGGCACCCTTTTTCTCTGCTACTGATGTTGACTCAGTCCTCACTCATTTCACCAATACCCTTACACAAGTCTGGAATCAAACATGCCCCCCCCCCCAGTTACTGCTAGAGTTAAGTGTCTACACTGTCCTTCGATTTCCCATGATATTATTGCTAAGTGCAAATCCCAGGACTGGGCATGGTTTTGATTTAAGTTTAATTGATTCCCGTTTGATTGACAGCTGTACAGAACCCGTAGAAATCCCTGCAACAAGCCAATCCACCTTGCCACAGCCGAGCACTTCAAACATCACATCCATATCCACTCCAACTCCCTCTCCAAATTCTGGAACGTTATCAGATCCCTACTTAACTCATAGCATCTCTTGGCCCCACAGGTACTTAATGTAAATGATTCCCACATCTCTGACCCACCTGCTGTTTGCAGAAATTTAAACAAATTATTCACTACTTGCGCACTTCCAGATCCTCCTTCTGCTGATACCCCTGACCCTTCCCCTTCCCTCTCAACTAACAATTTCTGTTTTCCCCCAGTTTCCAACCAGGAAGTTTATTGTGCAGTACTAGCTTTAGATTCCACTGACACCAGCCCTGATGGACTCCATCCCAAACTTCTTCACCTCTCAGCACCAGCTATAGACACTACACTAGCTCATCTGTTTAATCGCTCCTTTTCCTCCTCTACAGTACCCCTCAGCTGGAAGGTTGCCAGGGTGCTACCCCTTCACAAAGGTGGCTACTCCTCCTCACCTGGAAACTACTGGCCAATTTAGTTTCTCCCAGCACTTGCTAAACTGCAGGAGTCTCTCATCTACACTAGACCATATGAGTTCTTTTATTCCTCAGGATCCCTTTCTCCTTACCAATCAGGGTTCAGAAAAAAACTCTCAACTGTCTCCTCCCTCTTGTAAGTCACTGATTCAGTCCTCACTGCCATGGACCAATGTCATATTACTACTACAATTTTCATAAACTTAGCTTAGGCATTCAACTCTGTCTCCCACCCTCTCCTGATCTACAAGCTCCACTCTCTCTGTATTGCTCCCCCTGCAGTCCACTGGTTCAGCTCCTATCTATGTAATAGCATGCAATCCGTAATGGTGGGCAACTCTTCTTTCCCTCTGCTACTTATACTTGCTGGTGTCCCAGAAGGCTCTTTTCATGGACCAATTTCTTCTTCCATCTTTATAAACAATCTCCCCGCAGTCTGTACCAATTCCTGTATAAACATGTATGCAAATGATGCTGTTCTTTTCACCTCTGGACCTTCCCCAGCAGATGGTCAGGCTCCCCGCCAGCAAGACCTAAATAGGGTTTTGTCTTGGTTCCAAGCAAACTTACTCGAGGTCAATACAAAAAAAACAGTCACGATGACATTCAGACTGTCACAGAAACTAGCACGTTACCAGACCCCCCCCCCCCAGTTTTTGTCACCCTGGATGGCTCCCCTCTAGACTCTGTAACCTCCTTCCAGTACCTTGGGGTCTGGCTAGATAGTTGTCTGAACTTCTCTACCCACATAGGTGCAATGTGCACTAAACTTTGCCCCAAACTTAGGGCATGTACCACCACAGGGACTGTCTCCCCTTCCCAACATATCAAGAACTAATCATCAAAATGATTCTACCACTGATCAACTATGCCAACATAGTCTACTCAAATGCCACCATTACCTCCCTCTCCAAGATCGACACTCTACTAAATGCATTTTGTCACTTTGCTAACAACAACACTCTCTGTACTCAACATTACACCCTCTATTTCTCACTTTCCATCCCACCTCTTGCTCACAGGAGATTCACTCGCTCCTTCTCCTTCATAGCCATATTCTGGTTCAATTTGCTTCCCCTGTATCTCTCCTCTAGTCTATCCCTGGCCTCGCCCTCCTCACATGCCTTATGCTTTAGAGATCTTCACTTCTCCTCCTTCCCTCCCTCATCTTCACACAGCTGGAGGTCAGTCTGCCTTCTATCACCACCTCCCCATATTCTGGAACCAACTCGCTCCTAATCTCTGCAACTCTACTCTCTTCTCCACATTCAAGCATCTTATCCATCTTCTTCCTATCCCTCCTTGCTCCTGCCATTCATCCTCCTCCTACTATCCCTCTTTTCCTTTTTAAGGGTCCCACCTCCCTTCCCTTCTTCTTACCCCACCCCTTCCCTATGCTCTGCCTCCCCCAACCCGACACCCTTCTTGTGCAGGGCTTATTGTTATGCACGTAATGTGTGCAGTGCCTGTTATTTTTAAGTTGATAACCAGACTGGCATTTACAGAAACAGCTACTTTCTGTGTACTTTGGAACTTGTACCATACTATCGGTTCCCTATGTTTTATGATATTTGCTCATACTTGTATTTTATTATCAATCTGACTCAATCCTGGTTCCTGCTTTTTGTCATTTTTCTAGGAACATATTGCCCCACTGCATGTAGCTTATTTCTTTTTACTTCTTCTACTTGTGTTTGTCCTCTGTAATGCTCCCATCCCCAGGGTCACATCTGGAAATTAGCCTCAGCTCAAAGTGCCTTTCCCAGGAAACAACATTTTAGATTTGTAAATAAATCATGCCTCCTTCTACGCTGATGCTCAGCCACTCACTCAGAGTTCTCCAAGGTACCTGTAGCTAGGTGTTCTACTATACAACCCCCTGATACTCTGCCTCCATACTGCCTCAGAATGCCATCTGTGTGGGGAAGGAGAGAGAGCACCCCTTTCTACTCCCCCTATCTGCATGAACTTTCGTCAGGTGATGGCCATGAGTTTTCAGCTTCTACCCTTTTGTTGCGGTACCAGAGGCCATTGTTGTGTCAGCTGCAGGGTCTTTTCCATTGTTTCTTCTGTCCCTGAGGATGTTGGCATGCATAGAGGTCCAAGGAGCATCTGCACATGAGGTGCTGTACCATTCTGGATCTTGGCCGATGTCCTCCCATCCCACAGTGCCCTTCCAAGCTAAACTGCCAACTGTCATCACCCAGGTGGCAGTATTGCAGCATGGATGGCAACTGACCCTCCTCCTCAGAGGAGGAGACCATCCCGTGGGACACTCAATTCTCCCCTTCAGCCCCCCTGACAGCCCAGGCACATTCCTGAACTCAGGTCACTGGCACTGCAAGCAGCAGCACCACTGCTGTACCAATAGGCTGGCAAGCTCAGTATCTTAAAGCTAAACAAGCAGCCAGCCTAAGTGATCCAAAAAAAAGTTCTGGTCTTGTATAAATAACAGTCATCCCCAGAGCCACTGAGGCCCCAATGGTCATCAAAGCAAGTGGCATTAAACATTCTGACCTCATGACAGTGACAGACCTGTTCAACAACCACTTCTGTAACCTGTTCCTATGTTGAAGTATTGCTCAACACTTGAGAGAGGAATTTGTGTAGATTTAAGGAAAGACTCAGGCCTATTAACTATGTGAGCCTATAGCTTAATGATTAGAGCACTGGAACACCATACCAGGAGTCTGAGGTTCAGTTCCCAGTGGGCCACATTTTTCCTTTCTCATTTCCAGCCTTGATTTTTCTGTAACCTGGAGAAATTTAATCAGCCCGTCACAGAGGGAGAGCCCCACATTTTACACCAGAAGAAAAGAACAGTAACAGATTCTCCTTGTCTCTACCTTAAAAAAAATTACTGTCAACTAGGTTTGTAAATCTCTAGGCAGATTAAACACTGACAAAGCATCTGACAGCGATGATCTGCCTCCAAAATTTCTTAAGTTGGCTGTACCCCAGATTGCCCTTCCAGTCACCAAAATCTTTAACTTCACCTTAATGACTTAATCGGTTCCAGACATTTGGAAGTCAGACACTGCAGAGCCCCTTTTTAAAAAAGTTTAAAATACTGTTCTGGATGACCACAGTGCCATTTCTATCCTTTCAGCCCTTGCAAAGGTGCAGGAAAGAATAGTTTACAACAACCTAACTGAATATTTTAACCAGCATAATCTTCTCTGTGAGGGCCATGGTATCTGCACAGCTTTTGTCAGTTTCACAAATTCTGTGTACCAGGCAATGGACAGGGGCTAGATGACTGGTACAGTGTTCATGGACATGACCAAAACTTTTGACGTGGTAGAGCATGGTTCCATGTCAAAATAGCGATTATGAACTGGATCAAAATATTGGACAAAGTTGATTGGTTGAGAGGTATTTGAAGCCATGATGATATTGGGCTACATCATCATGGCTTCAAAAAGCCTCTGGTCACCAGCCTCCTCACCCAAACCAAATGCATCTGATAGCACTGTTTGCTATGTCCCTTAGTCTGTTTCACAGTCTGCTACACACACACACAAGGCCAGCACAAATGGCTGCTGCAGTCTGGAGCAAGTCAGACTGTGAGACAGCCATTGTACAAAACCAAAAAAAAGACAAATCCTCAAAAGTATGCCACTTGCTTACATGAATAAAACACCCAATCTTCGCACAAGCCAGCAATGGCAGCTCGTGATATCAGACAAGTCGACGCTCTAGTCACTCCTCAAAACTAAAAAAAAAACAACAAAAGGAATGTAAAACAGAATATACAGCACAGATCTTTCTTTTTAAAATCAGTTCTACAGGCCTGCCGATGGCTTTACGTAGCAACAACCACTTGGGTAAACTTACCTATTGGCAGCATAAAAGTGAAACTGTCTAGTTTGACATCAATCTACTCACAGATCGGGTTGTGCAGAAAAAAATAAATAAATAAATAAACACATACATCTTCACCCAGTCCCAGACCACACAGGGTCCGGGTCACATGCGGACAGACCATAGTTCACATCCTGGATTAGTGCTGTGTGAAATGAAAAAGACTTCACAGCTAACCCCTCCAGCAAACTCCACTTGCAATAGTGCCACCTGCTGTCCAGAGCCTTTAGGAACAATTTTGTCAAAAGATACTCCTCCAACTCCCACAAAACGCACTTTCAGAAGGTTTCAAATGATGTTTTTTAATTATTTTTTACTGATAAGACTATTCATCCAGTTCATAATAGCAATAAGTCACTCAAGGGAGTGGTATATCATGGGATATCGTAACTTCTCTGGTCATTGGACACACTATGCCTGCGGCCTCATGCCCAACCACCCAAAGAGTGACAATATCCCATGATATACCACACCCTGTTATGCCTTATTGCTTAATTGCAAAACCGTGATCACTATTATGGTAAGTGTATATCACTGAAAGCAAATCGGCGATATACACTTGCCGGCAACCCGACATCTGGAACAACAAAAAGTGTTTTTGTGGGGGGGGCTGTGCCCACCCCCATACTGGGGCTTTGCCACCTGCACCCCTGCTGAATTCAGATTCTCAGCTCCAGAGGGTGCATGTCAGTGAGAGGGCATAGTCCAGATTTCCACCAAAAAATTAAGTCCCATGGCCAGCAGCAAACTTTCCATACTGCTGGTCCCAGCCCTGAACCCAGTACCTCCTGATCCAGAGCTAGCCACCCACACCACCACACAGCTAGCTTGGAGGCAGCAGGCACACCAGTCCCCCAAAACCCCTTCCCTGTCCCTCCCCTACCCCTCACTATTCCCCCCTTCCTGTTGCCCTTCCCTACGCTCACTTTGATGTAGGGTCTCTATTCTTGAAGGGTAGCCCAGAATGATAGCACTGAAAATGAGTTGCTATTTTTGTAGTCACTTATTTTTGGTCGCTATCATCACTGGATACCGTAGAGCACAGTCTTTTACTAGATAGGCTAAGCACCTGGGCCATGGCCACTGAGTCTACTTAGTGGCTCTTGAGCTACATCCACAATAGATCCCAATCTGTCAAGCTTGGTAAAGTTACCTCTAGTGCAAACACCATCACCCATGGTGTACCAGGGGGATCAATCTGTGGACCTCTTCTGTTCACAGTTTTTACAAACAACCTGTCTTCATCTTGCACATCTTCCAAACCCCTGCTTTACACAGGCTATGCACTTGTCTATGTCCCCTTGAGTGCCATGACTGACATAACAATACCCTTGTGGGTCATTTCCATTCTCTTCAGTGATAGTTCCATAAGGAGAAGTTGGACCCAAATGTGCCAAAGGTGAAAGCCATGCTCCTCCACCCAGCCTCCAACATTAAGTGCCATTGCCAAGAACCCAATGACAACACCCAGTTTGATTTAGTAGCTGATTTCAAATACCTAGGAACAAACCTAGACACGTGACTCACTTTCAACAACCAACTAAATAATATTGTAAAGTCCATACACCAGAAACAGGGATAGGTTTATAATATTTAAAGGCATCTCACAGCTGGCTCTAAAGTAAGTATAGTGAAAAGTAACCTTTTCCCTCTATTAGACTATGCTGCCATCATAATAGGAGGCAGCATAGCGCAGTGGTCTAAGGCTCTGAGCTGCAAATTTGGTGACAACCAGCAGACCAGATCAGGGTTTGAATCCCACAGCTTCCACTTACATACTGTGTGACCCTGAGCAAGTCACTTAACCTCCTTGTGCTTCCAGGTCACTCCTGTAAAAAAAAGCTTTCAGCTTAGTGTGCTATACCTGGTTAAACAACTAAATAAAAAAATAATGGAAACCATTCCTGAGTCCATCTGTGTGAAGAAAAAGCTATTTTCCACAAGGTGGCATGGTTTAATACTTCCATGGGTCCAATGTCCAAAGGAGGCAGTATGACATAGTGGTTAAGTGCAGTGAGCTGCAAACTTGGAGACCTGGGTTTGAATTCCATCAGTCCCCCACTTGCATACTGTGTAACCCTTAACAAGTCATTTAACATCCTTGTACCCCCAGGTCGCACCTGGAAAGTAGTTTTAGCTTAGTGAGCCTTTCCTGGTTAAATAATTTCCCCTTTCCCTTTCCCACCACTGTGTTAGTCTTGAGCAGCTCAGCTGGTTGCAACAGAAACACAAAGCACAGCTTACACTAGCCAGCTGTGTATGAGACACTGCATGGAAACATACCAGAGAGCCTCACTGGGATGCTTATTCCTATTAACCTCTCTCACTTCCATTCCACTGTGAGCAACTCTCTTACAATTGCATGCATGCTGACACATATGGGACAGAGATACTTCTGCTGTTTTTTTGGGGAATTCCACTCTCGCGTGTCAGAATTGCCATCTTCCCCCAAACCATTTGCACTTAAAATGGAAAACCACCTACTAAACTGCAATGTATGGTCCATTGCTTCGTAACTCTGGAGTCTCCCCCAGATAGATTCATTTCTATGACTCCACTGCTGAATCTTCCTGCACAACTACTGTCATCCTTATATGCCATTTGCACTAGGTGAAATGCATTTGTATACCATTGGCTGTATACGGTATGTTCTCATATGTACATTGTTGTCTTTTGTGCACCCGTGTGTATTGCATATTTGTGTTTCTTTTGGACCTTGATGTATCATATTAATGTTCATTATTGACATTTATAAAATATTACACATCATTATGTAAGCAATAAGACACAACAGGGTGTGCATGGAATGGATTTTACCACATGTCCAGGGGGATAGTGAGGCATGGGGCCACAGGCCGAGTGCCTTCAGCCCCTGGAAGTATGGTTAAATCTGTTCCATGCATACCCCTGGAGTGTCTTATTGAACTTATAAAATGGATTTCTTTTTTTAAAACTTTTTTAGTTGGGAAAAACATGTTTATATGTAGAAACAATAAATTTACTTGTGTGCATTTATGATAAAATAGTCCTGCTCACAACAAACGATGTCATTGATTGTGTCATTGTATTACTGCTGGACAAAGTTTTGTCCTTAGCTGGCATCAAGATTCAAGATATGGAATGTTTACCATGGAATCAATGGATTCAAAATTCTGCTCAATTTCACTGGCAGAATGTTCATCTCCTAATGTACCATGTACATACACACAACAACGGCCTCTTCTACAGCCAGAGACTCAGTTATCTTACTGTCAGGGCAAGCAATAGAGATTTCCCTGATGAGCAGGTAAAGATAGAAGGGATAATTTCATTGTCAGAAAATAAACAGTTGTAATGAAAACTTTAAACAATACTAAATGTTTCTAATGTGTTTATGTGTGTAAAGAAAGTGTGATGATCAGGGAAACAACATTTAATTAATTTGTTTAATTTTTTTATTTAAGGTAGTTTTATTTTTAGGGCCCAGTTGAAGTTTTTATAGTGTAAAGGTAGCTGCCATGTTTGTGATGGAAGATCAGTTCTGGTTGTAGGGGAGTTGATTGAAGATAGTTCTGGTTGTAGGAGGACCAGGGGAGAAGACCAGAATTTGGGGGCCCAGGACAAGTCCTTTGAGATGGGCCCCCCTCTCCCAAACCATCTAAGGCCAGGGGTCAACTGGCCGCTAGGTCCCCAGAAGATCTGGAGGTTTAGATGCTCTGTGATGAGTTCTGGAGCTTTTACTGCAGATAAAACACAACTACTGAGTGGTTTATGTACCATCCCCACACATACAGTTGCCATTTTTAAAGAAGTCAGAGAAGATAGCTTGCAAGAAACAATACTGTTTGGTCTGCCAGGCCCAATTAAATGAATCTCCCCAGACTTAAATCACAGTTGTACATGTTTCAGGGGAATACTGTACACATGTAACCTACATGTGTGTTATTCCCATGAAATGTTTAGCCAGCCTATGCAAATATTTGTTTTCATTACTTGCTTTTCTTATTTTATAAACACAAACACTTTAACGAGAAATCAGTTTATAGCCACTATAAATAGGGGGGGTCATGGAATCAGCATTTTGTCTCCATTTTGGCAGCCATGCCCCTATAACAAAAAGAAAGAATAAGGACTGTAACAGCAGTTTCTAAACATGTGGCAACAGATTTCAGACTATCCCAGTATCCTTGCCCACAAAGTCCAGAGCACTCTCAGCTGCTTGTTGCTGCTTGTTGCCACAATGCAACCCATTGTTGCCTATAACCCTGCCCCATGGCTTATTCACAAAAAGTCAGACTTTTAGCTGAACTCAACTGTTCAGTTAGTTTGCTAGACATAGACACTCGGATGGTTTTCTACTCAAGCTGCTGTGCATGCTGGCTCAAACCCGATTCTGCTCAGAACAGATCAGACCACACTCAGCTTGCTGCCCTGTCCCCTCCATGGCCTGTTCACATAAGCCTCTCCGAGTAGCCACAGAAAGAATTTTACCTGAAGTGCTCTCTGTTTGCTGGATAGACACCGGTCTATTCGAGTTGTGCTATTCAGTTCAATGCAATCTCACTCACTCTGCCATGCTTCGGGACACCTCCAACACTCTCTCAACACTTGCAAGTGATGCACGCATGTCTATATTAGTTACTTTTAAACTGAGCTAGGCGAGGCACACACTGCAACAGTGTGATTATCCTGTTTCCTGCTTATCCCACCATGTGACATCTCCGAAGAATGAGTGAGCTGTGAGTGCGACATCACGTGACACAAGGCGTGGCCTTGGAGTGTCCAGTATAACCTCCTGATGATCTCCAACCTGCAACCCACCTGTGACCTCCAATAGCTTAGCAACTAGCATGAAACAAGGTCGGGATTGAGCACCATACGGGAGGCACTGGAAAACAAGGTCGGATGGATAGCCGGGCCCCCCGAGCCACCGGGCCAGGGACAGTTGGCCCAGTTGGCCCACCCCCTTTTCAGTGCCCCTGAGGAGGACTGATTTGCTCATTATGTGATGTGATTAAGACCAGAATGAATGTGTATGAAGCAGGTTTCATGCGTAGTCACATGATATATTTTGACCAATGAAACTTCTTTATTTTGGATGTCCATTTCATAAGTAAGCAATATGACACAAAAGGGTGTGTATGGAGCAGATTTTACTGCATGCCCAAGAGCGTAGTGTGGTACAAGGCTGCAGACAAAGTGCCTCCAGCCCCAGGAAGGTAGTAGAATCTGTTCCATGCACACTCCTGGAGTGTCTTATTGTGCTTATAAAATTGGCTACATTTTTTAAAAGCCTTTCTAAATTTAGATAAATAGGTTTATCTATGAAAAAAGACTGTCATTTGCTGAATTTATGATAAAATAGTCCTTCCACCTGTTTTGCTATTGGGCTTTTGTCCTTTGACAGCATCCATAGTTGTATTTTTTCTTTAATTAGAGTATGACTGATGGTGACTGCCCCCCTTCCCCAAAGAGATGGCATTGGTGGAGAATATTGGACCATTGCAATATCTGTAGTGAGCTGCTATGGAAAAAATGTTTAACACTATGCGATGACACAAGTGCAATGAAATGCTGATTCAACTTTCACTTTCCCCATAAAAGAGCTCATGCTATATCCATAGTGATACAGTTAGTAATTCATTTGAATTGGGGGGCTATGCCCCATACTCCCTCCACTTCCATTTAGGAATTAAAAGGGGGTGTAATTCAAGTGAATTACTAGGTGTGTCATTATCTGTATAAATCACATACGATTGTTGTCCAATGCTCTCCACCTACACCGCCTTGTCGACGTATTACTAAAAATACAATACATTTCCATTACATAACGGTTTCTATTGCTGTGTGTGTTTTTTACTTCCTTAATTTATGATATAGTATAGGCCGCCTGTTACCACCCTTTTCTCATTGCAAGTCCACCACAATATCCATAGTGAGCTGGGAATCATTGCCTGCTTAACTGATCATGACGTTCAGACATGACAACCCTGTGCTATGCAAATTGTTATGCAAAAATGGTATTCATGGACCAGATATGATTGTGTTCCGATGTTCTCCACCTATGCCACAGAGATATGTGCATATAGTGCAGTGTTTTAACGTGAGTCTCATTTATATATATTTTTGGTTCTTTTGAGGGATGCTCCTTTGCTTTGCTGTTTAAGTTTTAATGTTATCAGGGGATCTGCCTGACCTGCCCCTCCGGGTTGGCATTTCACAGTTTAGAAAATGAAAACTGTTGCTTCCAATTTTTCTTGATTAGTGTAGGGGGAGGGCAATGCAGAAGTGCAGCCACTCTACTAAATGCTCTCTCTCTGTCTCAATTATTTCATGTAACCTTGATGATCTGATACATTAAAACTTAAACAGCAAAGCAAATGAGCATCACTCAAAAGAACAAAAAAAATACTTCTTTTCCCACCTTTTCTCTTTGTTTATAAAGTATTATTGCCAACCTTCTTCATCATCCTGTTTTTCTTTTTCTTTGTTTTCACCACATTCAAGATATGGAATGTTTATCATGGTATGTTTACCATGAAACACAGGGATTCAAAATTCTGCTCAGTTCCATTGGCAGAATGTTCCTTTCCTAATATACTGTATACATACACACAGAACAAAGACCTCTTCTAGAGCCAGAGACTCAATTATTAAATGGACATCCAGAATAAAGAAGTCTCACTGGTCAAAATATATCATGTGGCCATGTATAAACTCTGTTTCATGCACAGCCTTCCTGGTTCTCAACCATATCACACAATGAACAAATCAGTCCTCCTACAACCGGAACTATCTTCCATCAGTCCCCCTACAACCAGAACTGATCTTCCATCACACACATGGCTGCTACCTTTACATGGTAAAAAACCTTCAACTGGGGCCTAAAAATAAAACTATTGTAAATGAAAAATAAAACAAAATAATTAAATGTTGTTTCCCTGATCATCACACTCTCCTTACACAAATAAGCACATTAGAAACACTAAATATTGTTTAGAATTGTACTACAACTGTTTCTTTGCTGACAAAAAAAAAAAACCTTCTATCTTTACCTGCTCATCAGGGAAATCTTTTCTGCTTGCCCTGACAGTGAAATAATTCAGTGTGTGACTGTAACAGAGGCCTTCGTTGTGTGTGTACTGTATGTTAGGAGAGAATCATTCTGCCAGTGGAACTGAGCAGAATTCAGAACCCATATATTCTATGGGAAACATTCCATGATATACATTCTGGGCCAGATATTCAAACTGTGCTATTTTGTGGAGTAATTCCTTGCGCTGCACAAAATAGTTGCGCTGGGGTGTGGCCAGAGCAATATTCAAAGGAGTTGTGCCCTTGAGCAACTCCTTTGAATATCACCCCCCAGCCACAGCCACTGTGCATGGTGAAGTGGAACTTGCACCACCGCAAGTGGTCAGAGTGGTGCAGTCAACTTGCGGTGGCGCAAGTACCATTGCGCCATGTGCAAATTTCTGATATTCAAAAGGTGACATGCAAATGGGGCCATAATTCATGCAAGGTGCAGGGGGGACCATTTGCATCTGATTATGGCCCCATTTGCATGCCAATAGCATGCAGGTCGCACGATCCGAGGACTGCCTGGCGCCCTGCCAGGCAGCAGCCATCGAGGACCACGCCCCTGCAGCCCGATCGCAGGCAAAAGGTAAAACATCCCCACCGGCCCGATCGCCGGCAACAATATGTCCCCAACATGTCCTGGTGGTCCAGTGGACGCTAATGTCGCAGGCTGGAGTAGTTTAAGCACACCCCCTCCTCCCGAATATATTCCTGGTGGTCAGTGGACCGATAAGCCCGATCGCGGGCTGAAGTAGTAAAACACCCCTCCTCCCGAACATATCCCTGGTGGTCAGTGGACAGATAAGCCCGTCCGGGCTAGAGTAGTAAAACACCCCCTCCCGAACATATCCCTGGTGACTAGTGTCCCCACCCCACCACCCATGTAGCCCCTACCCCGCTCCCCCCGCAGCGGCAGGTGGCAGCATCCACCTGCCTGCCGCCCGCCACCTGCCAACTGGCTCGCCCGGTAGGGCTGCATGCACACATTGATGCAGAGCAAGGGCCAATGGGCGTGCAGCCCATACCGCTCCTAAGACAGTCCAGTTTTGTGAATGAACATTCATTCACAAATCTGAACTATCTTGTACAATATAGGCTGCAGCCATTAGCTCTTGCTCTGCACCAATAATGATGCAGCCTACCAACCAGTCAGTCAGCGGGAGACGGGCGGCAGCTGGGTGGGATGCTGCCGGCTGTGGGAGGAGCAGGGTGGTGGGCTTCATGGTGGGTGGTAGGGGACACTAGGTCACCAGGGATATGTTCGGGGGTGTTTTCTACTCCAGCCTGTGATCAGGCTTATCAGTCCACTGGACCACCAGGGATATGTTCGGGGAGTATTTACTACCCAGCCCGCGATCGGGCTTATCGGTCCACTGGACCACCAGGGATATATTCAGGAGGGGTGTGTTTATACATTTGCTGCCCATGAACAGGCTTGCGGTCCACTGGACCACCAGGGATGTGTTGGGGGGCACATTGCTGCGGCGATCGGGCCGGGGGGGTGGGGGCGATGTTTTACTCTTTTGCCCATGATTGGGCTGCAGGGAGGCACAGGGAGTGGGTTGAGGGCCAGCCACAGGTGGCAGCTGCTGTGTTGTGCCCTGCACTGTGGCAGCTCACCTGTGGGTGGCCCTCGGCTTGATCCTTTTATTTTGGCTCAAAGTTGTGCAGGCGCAGGTTGGGGGTTGCACCTGCACAACTCTGCACAGCCCGGCTGAATATCAGGCTGTGCAGTTTATGCATGGTTCCTCCCCCTCCAGTTCAGCATGCATTCATCTGCATTGTGCTGTTGCTTAGCATGTTTTCAGTGGTGCAACAGCCTCCTGCTGAATATCGCAGAATGGAGCAATTTCAGACTTGCGCAGGCGCAACCTTATTGCACATGGCGCAACCCTTTTGAATATCTGGCCTTCTGTATCTTGAATCGTGATGCCGGAAAAGGACAAACGTTGTCCAGCAGTAATACAATGACATCATCTGTGACATCCTTTGCAGTGGGTGGAAGGACAATTTTTTCATAAATGCACACAAGCAAATCTATTGGTTCTACATATAAACATGTTTTTTCCAACTGTAAAAGGAAAAAAAAGAGCCAATTTTGTAGGCGCAATATGCCACTCCAAGGTGTGCATGCAACATATTTTACCATACTTCCAGAGGTTGAAGGCACTCATCCAGCAGCCTCTTCCCTCACCACACCCCTGGTCATGCAGTAAAATATGTTTCAAACACACACCCTCATGTCTCATTGCTTACTTATCTCACTGTCAGGGCAAGCAGAAGAGATTTCCCTGATGAACAGGTAAAGATAGAAGGCATATTTTTCATTGTCAGCAAAGAAACAGTTGTAATGAAAACTATAAACAATACTTACTATTTCTAATTTGTGTATGTATGTTAAGGAGAATGTGATGATTAGGGAAACAACATTTAATTAATTTGTGCTATTTTGTATTTAAGGTAGTTTTATTTTTAGGGCCCTGTTGAAGATTTTTACTGTATTATGGTGGCATTTCAAACTATTCTATATGGCACAGTTATTTTATTTAAGTAATTCAGTCCTGCTTTTAGGACCTTATAATGTATAGGAGAGGCTTATTACTGATGGAATTCAATGAATTCCTACTGTATATTTGTTATGCTACCATTGTGATATCTTTATTAAATGTTTTAATAAAAAGAAAACAAGAGATAAATCTGTTAAGTTTTCTTAAATAGCTGATAGTCCATAAACACAAAAAGACCCTCCTCAAGATGAAAAGATATAACATATTTAGAGAATACCAGTTATAATTATATTCACATTCACAGATAGCTTTTAGGATGTAGTCTACAGGCTTCTTAAGATTCATTTACATTATTATTCTTAACAGGAGTAAATTAAAAGTCATTTAATGCTACGGCTTTATGTAAATCACTCCAACATTATTCCCATTATCATATCTTGTTAAAAGATGCATAGCGTATTTTTTCACATCTCACTGTATCTAACATTAACTCCTTCCAGATGGTCATCCAAGGAATCTGTGAGTTTTTCCATAATCTTGTTATGCATCTTTTTGCATCCATACGTGCTAAATATACTGTATAAACTTTTTCCTTCCTGCTAATGCTTGTTGCTGTTTTGTTGATGTGCTCAGTATGCATAATTCTGGCTCAAACATTATTTTTAACTTAAGAATTTGACTAAGTATTGCCATTACATGTATCCAGAAATGTTTGATTTTGAGACATAATACCAAGACATGTATGGCATCAGCAAACATACCATAACCTCTATTGCAGGATGGAGTTATTGAATTATTAAACTTATTTAATAAGTATAGAGAATAATAGATTATATATAAAATATAGAACCGTATTTGAGTCATACAATTGTGGCTTTATTCCAGTTTTTACTAATATGATTCCATTTAGACTCTGAGATGAACATCTGGACATCTTTCTCCCATTTCTGCCTAAGCTGTATTGTATCTTTTTTTTTTGATTTTCTAAAATATTTCTATAAATATTAGACATAAGCTTGGTTCTGTCTCTCTTTCCTTTAATTGTGTCAAAGATGTTATTAGACTCAAAGCTGTTTCTTTAATCTTCGATAAATCTTTGTAACAATGACCGAATTTGTAAATATGAAAAAAAAAATTGGCAGGACCTCCATATTGATTCTGAACTTGTGAAAAATATTTAATGTCTTTATCAACAAAAAAGTCACCTATAACAAAGACATTGTATTAATGCCAGGTACCGATATGTGGTGAGTCATACAATGAGTGAAAATCATTATTTTTAAGAGCTGATTTAACACTTAAGTAGTTATTAATTTTCAAATGCACTAAAGGCATTTTCTAAATTATAAAAGTATTCTTTAAAAAATTATTATGTATGTTAATAAGTATTACTTTACTTATTTTCTTAAATAGTTCATATTTTATGAGTTCTGGGGTGTATGTATCTAGCTCTAAATGTGTCCATGCCAGTGGATTTATATTACAGAATTCTTTTATTGATTCGAAGACAGCAGCCCAATAATAATATTTAAAGTTTGGTAATTTTAGACCCAAGTTTTCATATTCCAGATATGATGTTTGCTTTTTTAACCTAGGTCTCTGATTTTTCCAAATAAATGCAGTTATCATACAGTTCAAATTATTCCAGGTGTTATTTGGTTTATTAATAGAGAGTGCCTGGAATATGTAAAGAAGCCAGGGTACAAAGTTCATTTTTACCACTTGAATTCTGCCCAGTAATGTTAATGGTAACCCCTTCCATCTTTCCAGATCATTTTTTTAGTTCATCTATCAGTTGATATGGGTTTAGTTTTGGAGATGGCCTGGTGGTGCTGAGTGCTGAGGCACTGGATGCTTTACCTCATGTTATGCTGGTGACCCGGGTTTGGGAACAACCTCAGGTTATCAGGGAGCTGGCATGGGGGGAGTGGGGAGTGGGATTGAACAGCAGCAAGGTAGCTCTCTCCTCATGGGGTGGATGCCTGCACCCTCTGTAGTTCGACTCCCTCCAGATGGAGGTCCAGTGAGAAGTGAAGGTGTGGGGTGGGTGGTGGCAATAACCAGGGGTGGGGTGGAAGGGGCTGAGTCAGTACCCAGCATGCACAAGTGCCTCCATGCACATGCATATATGTGCCTGCCAGGGTCCAGGGCAGGGGCAAAAATGGAAAATTCCATAAAAAGTACATATATTGAAAAAAGCTAATGGATGGGCAACAGACAACTACCATGCTGAAATTGTATCTCATAGTTTCTATGACAACCGTAAAGTTCTTGAGCTGTGCTCTTCAGGTTTATCTAGTTGTCATGGAAACCACTCGATGCGATTACAGTGTGGCTGTTGTCTGTTGCCCATCCATTATCCTCTATGTTATTACCTTTGCATGAAACAGATTTCAGGTAATAACCAATCAGAAAGCAGGATTTTCTTTTCCCATTTTATAAGGCAGCTTGCAGGGAGAACTAGGTTGTGAGTTCAGATGACATCATCATCAGCTCTTCACTGAAACTGGCTTTTTTGAATAGGCAGCGAATTAAGGGTTACAAAATGACTTGTAACTTTTAAACAAAGTAACTTACAGATCAGATTTTTGGCATTAGGCCGACTGAGGATATGCTGGTCTAAAGTTTGAATTTATAGATGCCAAAAATGTTGGCCTCAGTCCCTCTTTAACTATCGAGCCTAGATTAACTTCCAGTAGATTCCCTGACAAATTAAAACAATGAATATAAAAATAATAATAAATAGTAACCGTAGCACATCTGTTACATTGTTACATTCTCTTTTTTTAGAACTGTATGTAATTGATCTGCCTTAAGTGCTTTGAGCCTGACTTGACTGCATTTCCTCACTGTACTTGTAATTTTTTCTGTGACTATGTATTTGGTGTGCAACAATCATAAATGAGCACATGTTGTAAAGGGTATTCTCCAAAGTTTTCAAAAAAATAATAAATACATACATTTATAAACAAATAAATACTGAAAATAACAATTTAAATTAAATCATTGTTAAAAAAAATATTTAAAAGGGAACAGCCAGAACCAAGGCTGAAATCTTCTGTTACTGCAAATCCCGGAATCCTGACAGCTGGCATCAGAACAGTAGGCAGCAGTGGGAGATTCCATAGCCTGCAGTGCATATTAAAGCTTTTATAATCTCCGATCATATGTTTTCTGGTTCTGCTTTTCTCCAGTGGCTAAGTACATCCCTCGTTGACTGTACTTAGCCCAGGGAGGGCAGCAGGACCAGCAAACAAAAGACCATAGCACATATTAACTCTAATAAACACTGCAGGGTACTGAATCTCCTACTGCTGCCTACTGCGCTGATGTCAGCTGCAGGGATTTTTGGGATTTGTAGGCTCAAGATGTCAGTCTAGAAGTAAACAAAATGAGTCTAACATAATCTACTATACTATAGTAAACAGTGAGTAAACCAAAATACTTTTTACACGCAAAGTGCACATTGTGACCAGCCCCTCCTTTATATCACTATATATTTAAAACCAAATAATCCATATCTACTTCAACTTGACTAAACACTTGTGAAAAACTGTGTTTTGAGTTGTTTTCTTTTTATGGACAACATTCTGTAGACTCCTCTTCATAGAAGCAGTGACTTGGAGTTTGTACACTTGCACTTTATATTGAGGTAGGTCGAAAAAATGTAAATCATAAGCTACGGACTTGGCAAAGTAGTGTTAAGAGTTTTATACAGAAACTGTCAAAACTCTAAATTACTAGTTCCCCACAAATTACTAGTTTCCTATAAAAAACAAAGCAATACAAAATGCAGGTGTTCACAAAAATGTTTACTTAGGCATATATGATATAGATAATTTGGGGTTTAGGAATATCATTACTGAAAAGTGGAATGCTGCAGTTGGATTGACGGCCATATGTTAATTCTGCTGCATTTCATGACAAGACAGAACAGCATTACATGTGCTTCTGGAAATCTACTTCTTTGTTGCAATGAAAAGATGAGTGTCGGTCCAGCTTTCTCCAAGAGAGTCAGGTAACCACAAGAGAACCCTTCTTCCATCAGTAGGGGGGGGGCTGCTTGGCAAACAGGAGAGCCCATTGTCCCTATCTGGCAGGGCTCTACTGATTGCAGGGAGTACCTATGGTGGTGCCGAGAACCATTCAGACAGTCGTCTATGCTGTATTGCCACATTACTGCCACTCATTGTGTGTATTTGAGAATTTAGAACAGTGTAGAACATGGTGACTGGGGAGATCTTGTAAGTGGTGCAATGTTAACTCATTTCTCATCTGAATGCAACTAACTACCCCCTTTTAACTAAGGTAAGATAAGGACTAAAAAAAAATAACAAGGCAGTTTAAATATGGAGGCCTTGTATGGGCAGCACATATGAATGGCACTGGATTTTCATTTAAGTGTATGCTTGGCCACAGAGCAGCAGCCTCCATAAAATATCTCACTGATGGTCTGGCCCAGTGGTGCTGATGGTTGAAGCATTGGACACCACACCTCATGCCACACCAGTGACCCAAGTTCAGGATCGAGCTCGGGTTGCCATGAGTTGGCTAGGGTGGAGGATATGGAGTTGGATTGAGCTGCCAATAGGCAGCTCTCCTTTCCCATTGATAGATCTGGTGTCTCCTGGGCTCTTGGCTGCCACCAAGTGGAGGCTTTGTGGTAGTACCAGGTCCAACAGGAGACTTGGCATTAGGCCAGGTGTGGGGAATGGGCCATCAACAAAGCCATGGGGTATTTGTTTGCCTCCACAGGGACACATGACCATGTTCTGGGGCCCAAGGAACAGGAGAGAGAAAACCAGGAAAACTGTTGTGTCTCTCCATTGCCGAAGCAGGCGGAAGGCAGCAATGGGGCGCAAAAAGCTCTTTAGAAAAAAAAAATGTCTCATTCCTGTCAATTTTATTTAAAACTGTGAATACGCCTGGGTTGAACTTGCTACCCATAATGAGTTTACTGTTTAACCCTTACAATTTCATACGTTGGTGTTTGTGATTCACAGAAACACAGACACATAGACAATGAATGCAGAAAAAGACCATTGGTCCATCCAGTCTGCATATGGCTCTCTGTCTATCTCTGGGACATAATGTCTATACAGGGTGCTAGCCTTCCTCATTCACCCCCCCCGCCGTTCTCCTCTCAGTCTCTGTCACCTGGAGTAACCATTATACTCTTCACTCTGTCCCAACCATGCTTGAACCCATTAACTGTTTTGACACACAGCACCTTGACTGGTATACAGGTCCATGGTTCCACCACCCATTCTGTAAAATAATACTTCCTCATATCCCTCATGAACCTCCCTCTTGTCAGTTTCCACTCATACCCTTGTGAACTCAAACTCATATTCATGCTAAATAATTCCATGCAGTGCACCTTGTTAATTACTTTTAGGAACTTGAAGATCTCTGTCATATTCCCCTATCCCTTCTGGCCTCCAGCGAGTATATGTTAAGCGCCTTTAGGCAATCCTTGTATGACATGCACTGTTGGCCCACAATCATCTTTGTCACCCTACACTGAACCATCTCCAGCCTGTCCTTATCCTTCCTGTGGTGAGGACTCCAGAACTGAGCACAGTACTCCAGGTGTGGCCTTACCAAAGATCTATAAAGAGATAGTACTACCTCTTTACTTCAGCTGTTAATACCTTTCTGAATACACCCCAGAATCTGTTTTGCCTTGCTCTAGGTCTTGTAGCATTGGTTTACTTGTTTGAGGGTGTCACTGATGATAAGTCCTAGTGCCCATTCCTCTGTCATAGTGCTGAGTCTCACCTCACCCATCCAGTACTCTGTCCTGGGGTTCTTGTTCCTTAGATGCATTACCTTGCATTTCTTAGTGTCAAATTTCAACTGTCAAACCTTATACCAGCTCTCTAGCCTTTGTAAGTCATGCTGCCTTTCCCTTAGTGTCATCTGCAAAGAGACACAGCCTGCCCCGTACTCCTTCTCCAAAGTCAGTTATGAACACATTGAAGAAAACCAGTCCCAGGACAGATCAATGTGGTACCCGCTCATGACCTCCCTCTCCTCTGATCTTACCCATTTCACACAACCCTTTGCTGCCTCTCTTTCAGCCAGGTATGTACCCAACTCACTATATCCCTAGCTACACTCAGATCCTCCATCTTCTTCAGCAAACATTTGTGAGGCACCAAGTTAAAAGTCTTGCTGAAGTCAAAGTAGAGTTGATGTACGGCGTGGTCCATATCCAATTTCCTCATCTTCCAGTCAAAGGAAATGATCAGGTTCGTCTGATAGGACCTCCCTGCCAGAAACCTATACTGTTTACCATCCTGTAGACCAATGCTCTCCAAGTAGTCCACACAGTCCTCTCTTACAACAGAGGTAAGACTGACAGGTCAGTAGTTTCCTGCTTGTTCCTTGTCCCACCCTTATGGAGTGGCATTACATCTGCCACCCTACAGTCCTTTGGAACTGTCCCCGTTGGTAATGAGCTGTTGAATAGTCCTACCAGGGGTTAAGTCAGTTCCACACCCAATTCCCTGACTACCCTCAGATGCATCCATTCTAGTCAGGGGGTCTTATCTATCTTTAAGGCTGCTAACCCTTTCCTTACCATTTCACTTGTAAATACTGGCTTTTACGGGAGCCCCTTTGTGGCTGCTTTGATGTCACTCTCTGGGAAGGGCCCATTATCCTCCCTAGTGAAGACTGACCAAAAGTAATCATTAAGGATGGCAGCCTTTTGTGCTTCCTACTCTTTCACCCTTCCCCTTTAGATAGCCTAACTATTCCCCCTTCTTTTCTTTCTTTTTTTCCTAATATACTGGAAGAAGTGTTTTTCTCCACTCTTGCCCCCTCCATAATATGCAGCTCTGTGTCTGCTTTTGCCTTCCTAACCACCCTGTTTGCCTCCTTATTTCTCTTTGCCTCTTCCCAGCTGAATTGAGATTGGCTGCCTCATAGCAGTGTTGGGGTCCTTATTTGGTATTCTCAATCCCTGGTAAAATGTCCTTCCAAAGTCAGCGCCATCCACTGATTTGGCTCTTCCTATGACCAAGGCTTAAAAATCCATCCTTATCAGCATTGCCAGATATTTCCTTCTGTCTTTCATAAAAATATTACCCCTTTCCCTTGAGAGGACTGATTAGAGGGGCACCGGGGGGAGAGGCTGGGTCTGTCACATGATTAGCATTCCTGCTTTGTGCATGCAGTTGCTCTTGGAGGATTTCCCGTTCTTGTATCCATAGCATAGGTCATGGTTCCAAGCCCAATCTGTCTACTCCATTTTGAGGACTTTGTATCAGGAGCTCACTATCGATGTATCACACCCCAGTGCTCGTCATGTTAGCGACCCCTAGAGCCATATCCAGAGTGCCCCAGTTCTTAGGAGCATCATACTGCATGTGCCTCTGAAATTCCTTGTTATATTTTAACCATGCTTTTCTAACTTCCATTTATGATGACTCATAATCCTATTCCAGGAGTTTAATAGGCCCAAGCTCTTTATTGGTCTGGTCTGGAAAATTGTACTACCAAAATTATGAAGCTAGCTCACCAGTTTTTGCACATACAGTATGTCACTCTATGATATTCTGTCCATCTTTCTCTTCCTCCTTTTCCCCTTTTTCTTCCTAATCCTTTGCTCAATGCAACAGGTCAAACATATTGAGTGTAGACCACTCCTCGCACTGATCATGCATAACCTGTCTCCAAATTCCCACATTTGCTCCTGATCAATTAAATCAACATCATTTTGCTTTTTACCTTTGACAAGCTTCTCCGCCCTCTGGGATGGCCCAGTCATCTTACCCTTCTACTCGCCCCTGTTAAACCTTGATGCTCTAGCACCACCTGGGGCTCTGGCATCAGTCAAAGCCTCTTGCTGCTGTCATCTAGGCAGGCTTCCAGCCAGGCCTTGCCCTTCTTGGCCATCATATCTCTATGAATGCTTGCATGACTGTCATCTTTTGTTGTCCACTTTATCTCTCTCCCAGCACTTTTCCACCTAACATTGCTCCCTTAGCATAGCTTGACCCTCCTATATGCTATATATTTATGTGTAATTTATCTGAATTTATATTTTTTTTGGTGTAAGACAGGTGGATGAACCTGCTCCTCATTGGGGTTATCTCTCCCAGAGGTCTCCGGTACACTCCCAGGCACTAACTAAGGCCCTCTGTCAAGCATCTTTCTCTCATTTGTTTTTATTTTTTGGAGAGAGGTTGAGCACAGAGAACATAAGTGACCTGCTTAGGATAACATAGTGAGCTAGACACAACCATAGCATTCAAAGCCATCATCAGGATGGCAAGTAAGGGGAGATGCTGCTAATTGGTGACTTTAGTCTGCCAGATGTGGAGAGGAGCCTTCACACTGCAGCTTCAGCAAGCAGTAGGGAAATCCTTGACAGCCTACAGGGGCTTTTCTCAGACAGCTAGTCAAAGAACACACAAGAGATGGGGCAGTGCTGGACCTGGTGCTTACAAACAGGGACAGCATTGCAGACATCACAGTGGGCAGCTCCTAAGTTACCAGTGATCTCTGTACAGTGTGGTTTAACATTAAGATGGTAACAGAGTGTAACCAAATGAGGACATGGGTCCTGGACTTTAGGATTTTAAAGAAATTGGAGACTGCCTCAGAAACTGCCTTATAGTATGGGACTGCAAGGGAGGGATAGAGGCACAGTGGGGAAAAATAAGGGAGGGCATAATGAAGAAAAACAGCCTCTGTGTGAAGGAAGTGAGTAAAAACAGAAAACAGAATAGACCATTATTGTTTAGTAGGGAAGCAGCCAAGGTAGTAAATGGGAAAAAAGTGGCATTCAGGAGATATAAGGAAAGTCAGAGGGAGGAGGACATGGAGGTGTACCAAGTAGAACAGAGGGAATGGGAAAGGCAGTGAGAGGAGCAAAGGTTAGCCAAAGGAGTAGCCAAGGGTGATAAGACTTTCTTCAGGAACACAAGTGAGAAGAGAAAACAAAGGGAGCGGTAGTGATGATATGGAGGGTGGCAGGGGAGACTGCGCAGAAGTGGATCAAGAAAAAGCTGTCATCCTGAACAGGTGCTTCTGCTCATTCTTGAAAGTGGAGGGAGGAGGGACAGACCACCAGGAAGCAGCAAGAACTGAGGGGAGGGATGGATGCAAGTCCATTTCCAGAAGAAAGAATCCTGAAGGGACTTGCAGCTCTGAAGGTTGACAAGGCTGTTTGACACAGAATATGGAAAAGGGAGGCCATGTGTGCTAATAAAGTGCTGCCCACTATCCCTCCTCCCCTACCACTGCCTGGCCTCCAGCAATCCTGATCTGTCAATTGGGAGGTAACAGCCTTCTGCCTTGCCCTGCCATGGGGGCAATCCACAGGGGACTACTACAGAGGCTTGGAAGAGGTGAGTGCCAGGCAGACGAGGCAGGGACAAGGATGATGGCTCGCCCATGTGCTTTCTAGTCAAAAAAAGCTTTATGTAAAAAAATAGACAGGGTAATGAAGGGGCTCATGTCTTGAAGGTGAACAAGTCCCTGGGTCTGGATGGCATGCACCCAAGAGTTTAAGGTAACTGCTGGTGGAACTGGCAGGTCTATTAGCGGATCTGTTCAAAGGTTGAATAGATATGGGGGAGGTACTGCAGGAGTGGGGAAGTGCACATGTGGTACTGCTGCACAAGAGTAGGACTAAGGATGACCCTGCGAACTACAAGCCTGTCAGTCTGACCTCTATTGCAGGGTAGACTGATGGAGACCATTCTGAAGGAAAGGATAGTCAGTTTCTTGAAGCAAATGATCTACAGGATGAGAGACAACATCGGTTCCTGCCAGGAAGATCCTGTCAAACCAACCTGTTCAGCTTCTTTGACTGGGTAAGAAAGGCTGAAGATCAGAGCTAGGCAGTTGAAATTCTGTATGTGGAATTCAGTTACAGATTGCTGGGAGGATGGTTGAAGAGGGAGGTCAGGAGACACTTCTTTACAGAGTGGGTCAAGTCAAGCTGTAATGAACTCCCATCTGAGGCAGTCAATAAGAAGATGGGGGGGTCAAGAAGGGATGGGATAGGCTGAAGAGGATTCTCAGAGTTAGCAGGTGGGGGAGCCCACTGTAATCAGAGGATCAGAGGCTGCACAGTTGAACAAACTAGATAGACCAAACAGCTTTCTTCTGCTGGCTAACTTGCATCTTCATACGGTATGCATGTTTCTTTGGGTAGGAGTATCGGAAACTAAGTTCAACCACAAAAGGAGGGACACAGACCTACACCAGCACCCCTTGGAAATCATTGACCAATCTTGTGATTATGCAGTGTAGCCAGATGAGTGTTAGTTGGAACATGGAAAAATAAAGGGCTGCCCAAAGAAGAATGCTCTTACCTCTGTGACACCTCAACCATGCTAACCCCACCCACTCTGGAGGACATGAAAGTCAACTATAAAAATGGGGGGTGTCATCTGCAAGGAGCCATAACTTAACTAGGCCCTAGTCCATTGGTATGGCAAAACAGACTATCACTTCCAACACAAATCTCAGAACAAAGGCAGCTACCTAGAAGATCCCTCCTCCACTCACTTCTGAGCCAGTCAGTTATATCAGCTGCAGCTAACACAGCAATGGAGACTGAGCAAGCAGAGAGGGAGGAGGAGGAACTAATATCTGTTCTGATAGAAAACTATACTTGCCCACCAAACCACCCTGAATCCCAGCCTAACAGAGACTTCCCACTGCAAGATAACCAGAATTTTTGGAGGAGTTGGAAGTCACCCAGATGTCCTGGTTCTAGACCTTTCCATAGTCTATCGCAGCTGCCTCCTGCCATTAAATAGTGAAACCATTAACTGAGCAGTCAGGACAGGTCCACTGCAGATTCTCAGCTAAATGCAGGAGGGAAAGAGGGAGCTCCTGGCTCATCAGCCCATTTGAACCCTTCCTCTGTACCCTCTTGGAATGGCCTTTCCTCCCTCTGCCCTGTGAGTGACCTTTCCCCATCTCTTCCCTGCACCTCCATCCAGTTTGATATTTCTACTCCACTCCCAAAAGGTGGGACCCTTCCAGTCAGTCAGTAAAGAGCATGTGAGAGACTCCAAATTGCCAGGCATGGTGAAAGTGAGGCAGTCCTCCAATACCCCTTTCAATGCAGTATTTAGAAGAATGTTGAACAGCTGCACATTTTAAATATTATTCAGCTCTTGTTAACCTAATGCTTTCAGTAATAAAACATAGTGCTAATGATAAATATGTAAGAGGCATGAGTGTTGCCATGCAGTACTCACATGGGTTCTATTTAAACATCCTACCTGGTCGTGGAAGGTTATTCAAAAGCAGTATGGATTCAAAGTCATTTGCTATCCATACATTCCAGTTCTGTCTTCGGACTAATTGTGATGCTCCAGCATATTTCATTTATTTATTTATTTATTTATTATTGTCTTAGATTATAACCTTTGAACTATAAGCTCCGTTACAAAGGTTCCATGTCAAAGTGAGAATTAAAACAACAAAACAACAGGTACAGTAAATTACAATGGATGGTGCAGCAGTAAATGGGAATTATTAACTTAGGACAACAAAAAAAGCAGAAAAAAAAAATAATAGGTTCAGGTGGCAGAATACAATAATACAAGACAGTAATTAAGGTAAACAACTGAGAAGTACAGGCCTGCCAATAATGTTAAAGGGTCTGGACAAGGGATTAATGTACAGGAGATTAGAGGTGGGGCAGAAGAAGGAAGCAATAAGGGATGGGAGAGGAGCCACTAGATGGTGCCTCAAGAGATAGAACAGGAGCGGGGATAAGAGTAGGGGGGTATGGATGAGTGGGGGGAGGTATAAACTAGGTAAGGAAATCCCTTGGTCCTGATTGGCGGAGACTGTTCTAGCCATATCCTTGAGAGAGCACTACCACTGGTTAAAACAAGTCCCTGACAACTAGGGTGCAGCTCAGTCTGTATTTGTGTGCCAGTTGCTTAGAGTTTTCATTTTTTAAAATGGCAGCGATTTTTCTCATATAGTAATTCTCATACATAAAATTAACATGCCTGTGAGTTATTCTGTCTGACAGACTTCCTTCTCACTACAGGTTTTGATGTGCAAGTTGCTTTTTGTAATTTTTCTACTACCATATTTACTTCTTTTTTATTTTGCGATCCAAGTGTGTGCCCACTCCCCCTGTTGCTGTGTTTTTCACTCCCCAGTTCCTTGTCTCCCCAATTGTTTAGATACATAGATACATAGACAGTGTCAGCAGATAAGGGCCTATGGCCCACCCAGTCTGCCCATTTGAGCTTGTAAGTTCAGCTTATGTTTTCCTATAAGTCTGTTGCCCCTTTCCCCTGACATCCAGAATTCCTTTATGTCTATCCCATGCATTCTTAAATCCTGTGATTGTTTCAGCCCCCATCACTTCCTCTGGCAGGGTGTTCCACTTGTCCACCACCCGTTCTGTGAAGAAATTCTTCCTCTCGTTTCCTCTGAATTGTCCTCCTTCCAACTTCAGCATCTCAACTGCCCTCTTTTCCTTTCTCATTTATTAAACAGTTTTTTTTTTTTTTGCTTTTACTGACTGACTGCCCACCCAACCCCTCACTTGCTGTGCACTGATGCTGGCTGGTCACCCCACCACTCATTATTCCCCGCTGCTTGCTGTCTCTTTTTCCCATTCCCTCAAAGCTCACTTACTTACTCCTCAACCTGTAAACATCTCTTCAGCATCAGATGGCAGCCGACTCTACCATGCCCTGCTCAATTGTTACTAGTAAAACAGTGCAAAGCACTATACTACTCTTCCACTACTTCTGCAACCACAGAACATCTCTGAAGTGAAACCTGGAGGTAACAGCACCTCAGCCAACTCACCCAGTCTATCAGGAACATTAATTAAAAAAAATCACACATGGTGCAAAATAACCTGGAAAACAAATTGGAAATGTATTAAAAAATCTTGTTTTTATTAATATCTATTGTGCCCAAGAAGTCACTATTGAACTGTATGGCAGTATTTTCAATAACCAATCAGCAGATGATCGCACAGTGCCCCTGGTGGTGTAGGAACTATTTTCTGTTAATGTAAAACACCTAGCAAATTTATTTCAATTTTTTTTAAAGTATGTGTTTTTTTTTTAGTTTAGAAGAAATTTGTTTTATATAAGCAACAAGACACTCCAACATGCTAGTTTTACTAGGTTTACCACACACTAAGGGGATGAAGGAACTTGGCCTGTAGCATCATGTCTTACTACACTCCTGAGCATGTACAATAAATCAGGTAAATCTAGTACAACAAATGTCCTGTCACGTCTTGTTGCTAAATAAAACTCGATCAGTTCCGGTCCCCCATACTATTCTCTAAACATATCACCATCACCTGTTTGACTGCCACTCAGCTGCTATTAGATCAGCAAGTCCCCATCTAACTATTATATCTCAAGGTCTGAATGAAATGGAGAACAATCCTCCATCACTGGATGCTTTGTGAAATGAGTTTTTGGGGTCTCAGTTTATTTCTCAGTGGTCACAAGACTAAAGCTGCAATCACATTAAGACCTAGCTGATAATCTTGCCAGTATCTCAGGTGAAAGGCTAAGGAATATTTTGACATTCACAACCCCTAATTATAAGTCTAGTTAATTTTTCATGAGACACTCACACATTCTATTTGGCTGCTGTACTGTCATTAATCCCACAGAAATGCTAAGTATTGCTCAGAAAGGGCAATTGAAAAAAAACATTTTTCCCCATTATTACTGTTATTAGATTTATAATAACAATAACGACGTTGCAGCCTGTCATTTCCTGGGGTAGATTAGTGGGGTTGGCCTTTGTCTGTGTCTCAGGCCATGCCCCTCCCCACAAGTTGGTCATTAATCCCAAGAAAATTACTGTTTTTTTGGTCATTTTTGCTTTAGTTGACCACTTGCAGGAAGACTAAACCCTAATCCCAGTTCTACATTACCTTAGTTACCACTGGTTCTAAAAATGTTTTTTAGCTCTTAATGCAAAACAAAATGGTTACATTAAATGCACGCTAAAAAAAAAAAATTGAGTTACAGATCTACATTTCAACCTTCGGTCTTCTTCAGGAAATATCTAATAGAGAAAAAAACAAAGTTTTTTTTTTTTTCTCTTTTAGTTATCTACTGAAGAAGCCCTAAGGTTGAAACTTAAATTTGTAACTCTATTTTCTATTTTCAGCGTGCATTTAATATAACCATTTTGTTTTGCTTTTAGACCACATGCTGACGCAACACCTTGTTTTAGCTCTTAACGTTGCTCTCTCTTTCAGCCTGCGTATAATAATTTTAAGGCCATTTTGAATTATTTCACATTATCACTAATTTCAAAGTTGCATAATTTCCTCAAGTACTGGGTGCATTAAATATATGGTGCACCAGGCTTGGGCAGTCCAACTGGATGTTTTATCTCATACTGTGCGTCAAATTGACAGTCCATAGACTGACTCTCTTTAGTCTATTGTGCATCACTTCTGGGTCCCCTAACTGGCAACTTGTGGCTGAAATTTGCTGCAAGTGCTGTAGAGCAGGTCAACTGTTGGAACTGCACCCCAGGTAAATTGTTGGAACTGCACCCGAGATAAATTGTTGGAACTGCACCCGAGATAAATTGTTGGAACTGCACCCGAGATAAATTGTTGGAACTGTACCTAAGGTAAATTGTTGGACCTGCACATGAGATAAATTGTTGGAACTGCACCTGAGATAAATTGTTGGAATTGCACCCAAGATAAATTGGCTGTAGCTGCAGAATTTAACTGCAGTGCAGCTATGGCAGTGTAAAGGTTTGACATGGGCTTGACACTTAACAAAGAAGGGATCACAGATCTCCAGGTAGAAGGTCACCTGGGGGCCAGTGACCATCACATGGTATGGTTCAATTTGGCTACTACATCTAAATCATCCCATTCCAAAGCAAAAATATGGGACTTCAGAGGAGCTGACTTTGATAAGATGGCCAACAGAGTTAAGCTAGCCCTGGCAAAAAGAAACACAGGTGAGGAGGTACAGGCAAAGTGGGCAAGCATTAAGGATACAATACTTGAAGCAACATCCATTGTGTTAGACAGAAAAGGAAGTGCAAAGAAGAAGGAAACCACTTTGGTTCTCAAATACAGTAGCAGAAAAGGTCAGAGCCAAAGGCTGGCCTTCAGAAAATATAAGGAACACAGCGGGATGAAGATGGGAGGCATACCAAACTGCCCTAAGGGAAGCAGGTAAGGCAGTAAGGCAGGCAAAGTCCCAAACTGAGGAAACACTAGCACGAACAGTAAAGAAGGTGACAAGACTTTCTATAGATACATTAGTGAAAGGAGAAAGTCCAGAGGATTGCTAAGCTAATGGAGAAAAGGGAGCATGTGAGGAGGAGGACCCTGTAAAGGCATCTATCCTAAATAGATACTTTTGCTCAGTATTTACTGAAGAGAAGGTGAGGCAGGGCCCACAGC
Source organism: Neoceratodus forsteri (assembly GCA_016271365.2). Classification (NCBI taxonomy): domain Eukaryota; kingdom Metazoa; phylum Chordata; order Ceratodontiformes; family Ceratodontidae; genus Neoceratodus; species Neoceratodus forsteri. The sequence goes on from CM028129.1 coordinate 37,586,752, forward strand.
TCAAGCATCATGGACACAGGGGAGGGAGGTGAGCACTACTCCCTTCACAAAAGAAAGGGTCCTCAAGAGCTTAAAGTCAGGGTGGATAAGGCAATGGGACCTGATGGCATACATCCCAGGGTACTTAAGGAGCTAAAGGAGGAACTAGCAGAGCCATTAGCAGAATTGTTTAGTGAGTCTCTGAGCACAGGAGAGGTCCCAGAAGACTGGAGAAGGCTCATGTGATCCCACTCCACAAGAGTGGTAGCAGGGAGGAGGCGGGGAACTACAGACCAGTCAGTCTTACCTCAGTAGTGGGCAAGATTATGGAGGCACTCCTTAAGGAAAGGATAGTGCAACACCTGGAATCCATAGGGGCACAGGATCCAAGACAGCATGAGTTTACAAAAGGAAGGTCCTGTCAAACTAATCTCATAGATTTCTTTGACTGGGTAACCAGAGTGGTGGACCAAGAGGGAGCAGTTGATGTCAGCTACCTTGACTTCAGCAAAGCCTTGACACTGTTCCACATAGAAGATTGATAAATAAGCTAGGTAGGCTCAGGGTGGGTCAGAAGTTGGTCAACTGGGTGGCAAACTGGTTGACTGGCAGAAAACAGAGAGTGGTGGTAAATGGTATACAGTCAGAAGAGATGCAAGTCACAAGTGGGTACCTCAGGGATCAGTCCTGGGGCCAGTCCTATTCAACATCTTCATTAGTGACCTCAGTAGATGGACTAGAGGTAAGGCTTGTCTGTTTGCAGATGACACCAAGATCTGCAACAGAGTAGATGATCCAGATGGGGTGGGCAGAATGAGAAGAGATCTGGATAAACTAGCAGAATGGTCAGAAAGAGTGGCAACTGGATTTAATGCAAAGAAGTGCAAAATCATGCACATAGGAAGAGAAACCCTGAAGCCACTTATAGGCTGGGAGGAGTTGCTAGCAGTCACAAAGGAAGAAAGAGACTTGGGCATCATCATCACTGATGACCTAAAATCATCCAAGCAGACCTCTAAAGCAGTAGAGTAAGGCTAGGGGGTGTTAGGGTGTAATAGTAGAAGTATCACAAGTCGTAAGAGGAGAGTAATAATCCCTCTGTACAAGACATTAGTTGAAGCCCCATCTGGAGTACTGCGTGCAGTATTGGAGCCACACCTTCACAAGGACATTAACCAAATTGAGGCAGTCCAGAGAAGGGCAACCAAAATGGTGCAGGGACTGCATCAGAAGACATATGAGGACAGATTAACGGAGCTCAATATGTATACCCTTGAGCAAAAGGAGGGAGAGAGGTGATATGATCGAGACATTTAAACACCTTAAGGGCATAAACAAGGTGAAAGAGTCAAACATGTTTAAATATAAGAAAATAGCAGGACAAGAGGACACAGCATGAGATTAGAGGAGGCCGATTAAGGGGAATGTGAGGAAATTCTTTTTCACAGAAAAGGTGGTAGATGCATGGAATGACTTACCACAAGAAGTGAGTGGCTATGAATACAGTGCAGGGCTTCAAACAGGCATGGGATAGGCATAAGGGAGCAATACAAATGACTATGAATAGATAGGTCACTGACAGAGCAAAGGCCGATGGCACATTTATAAGGTAGAAAAAGAAATGGGCAGACTGGATGGGCCTTGCGGTCCTTATCTGCCGTCAACTTCTATGTTTCTATGTTTCTATGTTTCTATGACACAAATCCTGCATCCACCTATTGGAAATCTGGCCATAAGTTAGAAGTCTGATGAAGAAAAAATAATATATCCGAAAGGGAACTAAGCACTTGTAAAATTATTTTTTATATGTAGGTAATTTATGGAAGGAACTCACACTAGATCTTTGTCAGTGCGTTACTTTTTTTAGTTTAATATTTGTATTATTGTTATTATAATTATTATAACTTTTATTATTTTGAGGGGACCTATGTCAAGCTAACAAGCTGAAAACTGCATGGATGTTTAACTAGAGATGTGTCCAACTGCAGGATTCCACAACAATCAGCTCAAATCCCTAAAATGCAGGCAGAAACTACAAGCATCCCAAAATTCAACAGTCCTCCGCACAGTTCTATATTCCTCACCTTGCAGAATCATAATTGCTGTCCATGTTGTTGTCTGCAGCTTCCCCACTGAATTAAATGTTGCAGAACATGCAAGCCTGCAAGCTGATAAAAAAAGTCTTGACCGGCCCTCTTTTAATGAACGGAAAATGCAGTAGGCATTGCATTTCCAGTTTGCCATTGCAGAATCCAGCAGTAAATATACTGTTCTGTTGTATCTTGATTCGCTACTGAACAAGTAAACAAGAAACTAAGCACATAAATTCTTACTTTTTGTAGGCAGGTCCTTGCAGCAGCCAAGAGAGCAAACGTAGTGAATCATTTCCTTTGGATGGGTTCAGACACTTGGGGGTCAAAGACAAATCCATTAGCTGGACATGAGGATGTTGCAGAAGGATCTGTGACCATTCTTCCAAAAAGAGCAACTGTTGAAGGTAAGGTGTATTATGTTTGTAACTGACACCCAGATCTCATACATCCTAAAACAGATGTGTTGAGCAAAATCACACTTTGTTTGGGAAAACATTGTTGCTCTCCAATTTTTGACTGAAAGAATCAAAATGGTCTGGGTGAGAGTGTGAGGTAGAATTTTCACTGTCCACTTGCACAATAAGAGTTCTGTTAATGGGACAGTTCATTTTCCAGTAACAAAATGTAGAAACAACTTACTTTTATGCTTCTCGTGATGCTGTACTTTGGTACTTTTTGGGTCTTACTTCTGATAAGATTTGCAAAAAAGAATTTCATAAATTTGACAATATGTAAATTGTTCATGATGTTAAAGAGATCTGTGTTACAGATGCTTGAATTGTATATATAAAAATGGTTGAGATAAACACAAAGAGATCGAGAGCATGTGTGTGTGTGTGTGTGTGTGAGTGTGTGTGTGGTCATTGCAGATACTGTAGTAAGATGAGGAGGTCACAGTTTCAGGAGCTGAAACAAAACTTCTTTTTTCAAAGGTTTGGCCACAAAACATTGATTTTGATTTATGTTAGTGATAACGCCATTGTGTGTACTGGATAAATTATATTTCCAGTAGTTTGGGGATTCTACAACCCTGGTTTGCAAGAACTTCAAATAAATGCAATTGCTCTGAGCTGATTTTAAAAATTGCATTTTCTTACTGTAATAGGATTTACACAGAGCTTTAGTCTGCAATATATGCTGCTATGCCTTCCACATAGTGTATTTTACCCTTAAGGGAAATAAGTGTTGCAGAAGGCTGTTTGTGATTTTAAAATGATACACTACAGTTATAGCTTCATTTTGAATAATGTATTTAATCAAACCTTGAATTTCTATTAATAAAGTTGAAGGGAGGTGTTGCTATGGTGTTTAGTGCTTGCATTTCAAGGCACGGATTTGTAAATTGCAGTAACCTTGGCAAATGAAGAGGGAGGAGCATGGTTTAATTATTTTCTAGTGCAATCAGGAAATCTTGTGACCATCTTCTTGGTGCCCTTGTTTGAATACTTAATTTTTTCCGCTTAAGACAAAATACTTTCTTAGATGAAGACCATGAGGCAGCGTGGTTTAAAATAATTAAATGTGTTTGGACTATGTAATATTTATCAAAAGTTTAGAATTCAAATCCATATTTTTAAATGCTATTGTATGTTGTCATAAGTTTTATTTATTGGGTTTTACTGAAAAAAGATAACCTCACAGGTATAAAGGGGTAAGGTACCTCTACATTACTTTAATAAACACCAGAATTCATCTTAAAAGAAATAGTTTAAATAACAACCTCAGTTCACCACATAAAACACTTTTCCATGCACAATGAGCATGACCAACTTGTTGGCATGCCACATGACCTACAGCAGCCAGTTAGCAATGTTTGAGATTGAGAACTCCGCACGTTGAGCACATCTCACCGTGATTCCCTGCTTATTCAAATAGGGGAAGGGCCTGGCTACTGAAAGGAACTCCTTCTTTATGAAAAAGTGTGTCTTGTGACAAGAAAACATTAGGTATCAGAGAATTGTGTGTTGTCACTCCAGTTAACTGATTCACTACATCTAGCTGTGGTTTCAGGGAGAAAGGCTAATAAAATCAAGCTACAGAGGGGAGGAGAGAGTGCACAGTGTGAGCCTTCACTGGCAGCTGCAGGCCCTGCAACAGGAGCAGGCAGGCTAGTGAAATCATGCTGCAGAGGGGAAAAGAGAGTGCACAGTGTGAGCTTGCACTGGTAGCTACTGGCCCTGCAACAGGAGCAGGCAGGCTAGTGAAATCATGCTGCAGAGGGGAAGAGAGAGTGCACAGTGTGAGCCTGCACTGGCAGCTGCAGCCCCTGCAACAGGAACAGGTGGGCTAGTGAAATTATACTGCAGAGGGGAAGAGAGAGTGCACAGTGTGAGCCTGCACTGGCAGCTGCAGCCCCTGCAACAGGAACAGGTGGGCTAGTGAAATTATACTGCAGAGGGGAAGAGAGAGTGCACAGTGTGAGCCTGCACTGGCAGCTGCAGGCCCTGCAATAGGAGCAGGCAGGCTAGTGAAATCATGCTGCAGAGGGGAAGAGAGAGTGCACAGTATGAGCTTGCACTGGTAGCTACTGGCCCTGCAACAGAAGCAGGCAGGCTAGTGAAATCATGCTGCATAGGTGAGGAAAGAGTGCACAGTGTTAGTTTGTACTGGCAGCTGCAGGTCCCGCAACAGGAGCAGGCAGGCTAGTGAAATCATGCTAGAGAGGGGAGGAGAAAGTGCACTCTGTAAGCCTGCACAGGCAGCTTTATGCCCAGCTACAGGAACAGGCAGGCTAGTGAAATCATGTTTCAGAGGGGAGGAGAGACTGCACAGTGTGAGCCTGCTGCTGCAGGCCTCAGAACAGGAGCAGGCAGGTTAGTGAAATCATGCTGCAGAGGGGAGGAGAGAGTGCACAGTGTGAACCTCCACTCACAGCTGCAGCCCTTGCAACAGGAGCAGGCAGGCTAGTGAAATCATGTTACAGAGGGGAGGAGAGAGTGCACAGTGTGAACCTGCAATGGCAGCTGCAGGTCTTGCAACAGGAGTAGGCAGGCAGGATAGTGAAATAATGCTGCAGATGGTAGGCGAGACTGCACAGTGTGAGTCTTCACTGGCAGCTGCAGTCCCTGCAACAAGAGCAGGCATGCCAGTGAAATCAAGATGCAGAGTGGAAGAGAGAGTGCAGAGTGTGAGCCTGCACCGGCTGCTGTGGAACCTGCAACAGAAGCAGGGTAGTGTGAATTTAACAAACTGGGAAAGGTGCAATGGTGGTTTGTGAAAGTTTTATTGCACAGCTATGTCTTTACTGCATGCTGGTGGTTTTGAAGGCACAGAAGTTCACCCTTGTTTGTTTATTTTTGTTAATTGGGTAGGTTCATGGAGCATACTGTAAGTACCCATTTTCAGCGCCGACCAGGGTGAAAGCACAATCTAGAAATTACACTAGTACGGTTAAAAGCTGCATATACAAAGTGCAGTTGTCATTGAGGCAATATGGAATGTTGAAATACAGATAGGACAGAATTAATGGAATCTTTGGAAAATTCCATGGAATTCCATCAGTAACAGAATTCTGACATTTCACATACGAAATGGTTTTCACAGATTAACATTTTGCACTTTACATAAACTGTGGTTTCTTTTGTGGCAAGCCACACAATAAAATTCTGGGATTTACATAATCCATGGAAACTTATTCCATAGTTTATGCAGAAATGCTTTCTGGAATTCTGCAGAAATTAAAATGAAATTCCCAAAATCTCTTTGGAAACAGAATTACCATTTTGCACTAACTCCAGCACTGGAATTCTGCATTCCACACTGCCCAAATGTTCATATACGTAAGAATTCCGTGAAAGAATTACCAAATTTGGTTTTATATTTTTATCATTTATTCTTTATTGAGGAATTTAAAAGATACAACACACTGTACTAGACATGGAAATAAAGAGCAGGTGCACAATCTCCCATCCTGAACAAAGCTAACATGAGTGCCCCTTAAACTGATACCATATTGAAAAAAAAACTAGTTACATATAGGATAATGTATGGAAAACCATTACACAACAAAGCTATTCCTCTGAGTGGATACCATGATGAGGACTGATGACCTCGACAGCAAAGCTCAAGAGGTCCCTCAGTCATCATGGTAAGCACAAGGGGAAAGATTAGCCATGTAGTGTATGGATTCCCATATACTGTTCTGCATAGTGTGTGGTGGAAAGTGATTTCTGCAGTGTTCATTTAAACTATAAGAAAGCCCAGAATCACTTACTTCTTTAGTTCTGGCACCAGGATTCTTTGATCTGCCAACTGCACTTCGACCCTAACCACCTGCCAGTGAGCACATGCATGTGACTCTCCAGCAGCCACTGATCAATGTTAAGTGCTGATGAGGTTGCTGGAATTATGATGTCTATACTAATACAGAATGAAAAGTCGTTCTACATTAGTAAAGACGTCACTACTGCAGCAAAACGACTTTCTATGGTGCATGGATCTCCATCCACAATCACATTCAACCATACACTGTATAATACAGAATACCAATCTCTGAGTATGAATGCCACAAACAGCAACAACATAAAGATACAACCGATTAAGGTGAAGTGTCTACCTCAATAACAAAGTCTACAAAACCGATAATGAAGTGAATGGCATAACAGTAACTAAACCCATATACAATATATAAATCCAACCTGGGACATAATCTATTAATCTATAAAAGAGAACCAGAAAAGTAACAGTGAAAAAAAACCAAGAAAAAAGATGCTGGTGTCGAGGCAAGCCATATTCAAAGGCTAGCCTAGCAAGGAGTGACTTAATCCAAAGGGGATGCACAAGAAACCACAAAGCTCAAATGGAGCCATGGCTCACAAGAAGGGTATGCCACCGGCTCGAGAACAAAATGGGGGGGCACAATTAGGAGCACTGACAAAACCAGGTTTTAAAACAATCGCATTTGCTAGCGACCAGCAGATATTGTTTCAGAGGATTTTTAAAACTGTATACTGTTTTGGAGGATTTGATGTGCACAGTCGGGTTATTCAAGGTCTTTACACCCCTGTAAGGAAAATGTAGTTTGCCCCAGTTTTGTTTTCCTAAAAGGTAAGGCACACTTATGACTTATGTTAATTCTGGTTTTGCCTGTACCAATCTAACAATGAATGAAGGCCTTTAATCTAGGAGGGGTAGCTTTAACATTTTCTAGGTTAAGAAAGCCTGATATACTAAATTTGGTTAGTTCATGGTAACCAGTTCAGCAAATCATAGACCATGCCATAATGAGTATACAGTAGCATTCAGCCTTTAAGCTGAAAAGACAAATTTGGTTTGGAAGGGCTTGAACCCCTGGAAAAATCATTTTAATTTGCCACTGAATAAATTAAAAGTCCATACTCTATCATGGAAACCAAGTATGCATGTGTTATATGAACCAATGAGGACTCTGGGATGCATTTGCAAATCAATACATCATCCCCAGGCATTGATGGATAGCCATGACCATGGTGTCAATGTGGGTAGAATAATTAAGGGCACTATCAAGTGTTATACCTACTGTAGGTATTTAAAGGATGAAACAATCTCCAGACATACATTGTCTGATGCAAACTTCTGTAGTAGAGAGATGTAGACTAGAAACAAAGTTAGTTTTCTTAAGGTTTAAAATTAAGGGATATGCCCTTATCCAAGATTGTCCTTTGTAGATGAGCAACAGCTGATGTAACATTGTTATCGGATGTATAAATAACAGCATCATTCGTGTATAGTGGTGCATATGTGCAGAAGTACCCTCGTAGATGGCAGAGAGATCAATGACATAGAGACTGAACAGCATGAGGTTCAGAATAGATCCTTGGGGGACCCCAATGCTGCTCTGTCTACATACCGAATAAACATCTTTTACTTTTGTCCTGACCACCCTGCCATTCAGGTAACTCATGAATTAGTTCCAGACTGGTTCAGACAACTTTCAGCCTAGAAAGTTACAACTTATGATAATCCAAATCAAACAATCGCCTCCAGGAGCAGGGAGGTGATCGTGCCTCTCTACAGGGCACTGGTCAGGCCACACCTGGAGTACTGTGTGCATATCTGGTGTCCATATCTGATGAAGGATGTGAAATCACTGGAAGGGGGTACAACACAGGGCAACCAAGATGATCCAGGGATGGAGGAAAGACCCTATGAGGAGAGGCTGAGAGAGCTGAACATGTATTCCTTGGAGGAGACAAGGGACCGGGGGAGATATGATTGAGACCTTTAAGTATGTAACAGGGATAAACAGAGCAGGCACTGAAGGTATACTCAGGCTGAGGAGGGGGAGGGACACAAGAGGGCACAGCCTTAGATTTGAGGGGGGAAGATTTAGGATGGAAACGAGGAGACACATTTTCATGGAGAGGGTCATGGCAGAATGGAATACTCTACCGGAAAAGGTGGTACCCTGTAAGACAGTGGGTATTTTCAAAAGAGGATGGGACAAGGTGAGCTGGGTAGTTTGGAAGGGGGGGCAGGGCAGCTGGAAAGTGAAGGTGCTAGCTGCACACACAAGCAGACTTAATAGACCTGGTGGCCTATTTCTGCTGGCAAATTTATATGTTCGCTTTGGAAAAATCAATAAAAAACAGAAACAACAGCGACACCCAGATCAACAAAAGTGTGTAAACAATCTGTAAATGTCAAAAGAGGAGAATTAGTGCTGTGGTTTTATATGAACCCATATACAGGGTGTAACAGGGTAAGGATGCTGTACTTGTCAAAATAATCATAAACTGGATCATAAATTACTCTAATTACTTTTATTTTATTTATGTTGCCTACTCCCCCCCACACACACACACAGAAGGAGCAGCAGGAGCATGGCAGAGTGAATTTAGTAGACTGGGGAAGGTGCAGGGGGGAGTTTGAAGGATTCACTTGAGGAACAATTTGACTGCTAGTCGTGAGAGCATTGAAATCAAATGGAAACTACGTGAAGTATGTAACTGCAGGTCTCTCAGTGAGGGTGATGAGGACTCAAGGGGGGATTCAGTGGGTGATGAAATGGGAATATGTGTGTGTGAGAATCTGCCATCACATGGTCTAGCAACCATGAGGAAAAGAACTGCGGGTGAAAGGGATGAAAGGGGAGAAAAGGCCTCCAACGAAGCCTCTTTCACTAATGACCCCAAAAATCAACTGCGAGCATATTGCAATCTGTATGGCAGAATGTTCAGACAGGGGCAGCCTACTAATACACTCAAAACCAGTGTTCAGTGCCATTCCAGTGGTGTAGAGGGCAGAGACATGGGCAGCGTCTCACCCCTCGCCATGCCAGTGACCTAAGTATGGGAACAAGCTTTGGTTGCCGGAGGTCAGCAGGTGGTGAAGGGCTGGGAGTGGATCGAGTGGTCGCTTGACAGCTGTCCTCTCCCAGACTGTGGTGGCGAACTGTCCCAGCTCTTGGCTGCCACCAACTGGCAGCCTGGTGATAAGGCCGATGTGAGGGAGGCTGATGGTAGTTAGGGTGGGTGGAAGGGGCTGGCAGTTCCAGAGCACATGTGCACCTCCATGGACAAGTGCCCTATGAGTTTGCCACAGCTCCAGAATTGGCAAAAATCTGGAGGATGATAATGGAATGGGGACTGGGCTAAATGAAGCCCTGTCCAAGGTGCCATGGCTGGCCCTGCCGCTCCAGTGAGGAAGGCGAATCTGGATGTGAGTCTTCGGGGGGAAGGGAGATGGCCCTTCTCTCCTGGTCCCATCCTGGGGAGAAAATCAGCAGGGGAAACCCACAACCCAGAAGGAGAGAGGCAGCTGACCAGCCAGTGGCACCATGCACAGGGCTGTGCATCCGCTCTACCCACCCAGGAGGATAAACATTTTAATGGAATTAAAAGAGAAAAAAAAAAGAAACCTGTGCTCTGTCTGATTATCTGAAGTGTGAACGTGGCATCTTCCTAAGAGTCACATTGACTCCCAATCCCCACCCAGGTCACACAGGCCAGCAGCAACAGAGGTAGTCATGCATGGGTGGTGGACAAGACAGTTTGTTCAAGTAATAAACGACCATGGCAACCACAACAGCAAACTGATGGTTTCCCAGGTACAGGCACCGTTTCAAAAGTATCACTACAATCACCACTGACAAAACAGACTGCACTCTGTGAATCATTGCATGCCTATACTAAACTGCTCCAAGTCACCCAACCTCTGTTGGAATCACACAGTTGATTGGGGAGATGATGGCCCTTGATCTTCAGCTGTTCTCCACTGTAGAGGACACCAGTCTTTGAACTGAAGCCCAAATACAACATTCCATCATCCTTAATGTTTTCCAGACATACATTATATGAATCAGCAGATACGCAGATGTTGACTAGAATTGTTACAAAGATTTATTTTGTCAGCAAAGTTCCATTGAAGTTGCAAAATTCACCTTTGCTAATTACTTTGCTAAGTTCTCACTTGGCCACTATAACACTTTGCAATGCACTTTCCTGGCAACTGGCACTTTTTCAGGGAAGTCAGATGAAATAATGGCAAAGTGGTGACTTCATCATGCCTGATATAGATTGGTCAATACCAGCTGGAACATCTGCCAGAACTAGGCACATAGTGGATTCCCTGCTGGGGGATGGCCTCAAACAATTGGAACAACAACCCACAAGAGACAGGGCTATCCTGGATCTAGTACTGGCTAATGGGGAAAGGATCACAGATCTCCAGGTTGAAGGTCACCTGGGGGCCAGTGACCATTACATGCTATGGTTCAATTTGGCCACTAGAACTAAATTATTCCATTCCAAGGCAGAAATATGGGACTTCAGAGGAGCTGACTTTGATAAGATGGCCAACAGAGTTAAGCTAGCCCTGGCAAGAAGAAATGCAGGTGAGTGGGTACAGGCAAAGGGAGCAAGCATTAAGGATGCAATACTTGAAGCAACATCACACTATGTTAGTAAGAAAAAAACAGTAGCAGAAAAGGTCAGAGCCAAAAGGTTGGCCTTCAGGACATATAAGGGAATGCAGTGGGATGAAGATAGGGAGGCATACCAAACTTCCCTTAGGGAAGCAGAGAAGGCAGTAAGGCAGGCAAAGGCCCAAACCGAGAAAACAATAGCACAAACAGTAAAAGAAGGGAACAAGACTTTCTATAGATACATTAGTGAAAGAAGAAAGTCCAGAGGGGGTGTTGCTAAGCCTAAGATTAAAGGAGATATGGGGGAGTGTGTGGAGGAGGACCAAGGAATAGCATCTATCCTAAATAGATACTTCTGCTCAGTATTTACTGAAGAGACAGTAGGGCAGGGCCCACAGCTCAACACCACAGACACAGGGCGGAGGGAGATGTGCACAAGTCCCTTCACAAAAGAAAGGGTACTGCAAGAGCTCACTAAGCTCAGGGTGGAAAAGGCAATGGGACCTGGTGGCATACATCCCAGGGTACTAAAGGAGCTAAGGATGGAACAAGCAGAGCCGTTAGTAAAACTGTTTAGTGAGTGTCTGAGTATAAGAGAGGTCCAAGAAGACTGGAAAAGGGCTCATGTTCTCTGCTTCACAAGAGTGGCAGCAGGGAGGAGGCAAGGAACTACAGACCAGTCAGTCTTACCTCAGTAGTGGGCAAGATTATGGAGGCACTCCTTAAGGAAAGGATAGTGCAACACCTGGAATCCATAGGAGCAAAGGATCCAAGACAGCATGGGTTTACAACAGGAAGGTCCTGTCAAACTAATCTTATAGATTTCTTTGACTGGGTAACCAGATTGGTAGACCAAGGAGGTCTAGTTGATGTCACCTACCTTGACTTCAGCATAGCTTAAGGAGGCAGTATAGCACAGTGGTCTAAGGCTCTGAGCTGCAAACCTGGTGACATTCAGCAGACCAGACCGGGGTTTGAATCCCACAGCGTCCACATGCATACTGTGTGACCCTGAGCAAGTCACTTAACCTCCTTGTGCTCCCAGGTCACTCCTGTAAAAAAGCTTTCAACTTAGTGTGCTATACCTGGTTAAACAACTAATTAAAAAAAGATACTGTTCAACATAGAAACATAGACTTTGATGGCAGATAAGGACCACTTTGCCCACCTAGTCTGCCCATTTCCCTACCTACAGGATAAGCTGCAGATCCTAGTTAACCAACAGCCTATTTCTTCTTACCCCCCACAAGAATTGCCTTATGTCTGTCCCATGTATTCTTGAATTGTCCCACAGTTTTAGACCCCACAACCTCCTTAGGAAGGCTGCTCCATGCATCCACCACCCTCTCTGTGAAAAAATACTTACTCACATTGTCCCTGAACTGACCTCTCTATCTTTAAATTGTGTCCCCTTGTTCTTGCACATCTCTTTTTCTGAAAGATGCTACCCTCTTGGACTTTATTGATTCCACTGAGGTACTTAAAAGTTTCTATCATGTTCCCTCTCTCCCTCCTTTCCTCAAGGGTATACATATTAAACTCCTTTAGTTTCTCCTCATATGGCTTCTCTTGCAGACCCTGCACCATTTTAGTTGCCCTCCTCTGGACTGCCTTTATCCACTAGTAACCCCTCTTTCTTCAGAGTGGACTCCATTTATAATTACCTTCTGTGTCCTGTTGTCCAGCCAATGTTTTACCCAGGCTACCACCCTGGGACCCACTCCTAGGCTGATTAATTTGACATTTAATCTTTTGTGTGGGACTGTGTCAAATGCCTTGCTACAGTCAAGGTAGGCCATGTCCACAGCCCCTCCCTGGTCTACTACTTTGGTCACCCAGTCAAAGAAATCAATTAGATTTGTCTGACATGACCTTCCCGCTGTGAACCCATGCTGCCTTGGGTCCTGTGCCCCACTGGCCTCTAGGTACTCAACAATTCTTTCCTTCAGAAGTGATTCCATCACTTTCCCTACCACAGAGGTCAAACTGACAGGTCTGTAGTCTCCTGCCTGTCATGGTCCCACTTTTGTGAAGGGGAATCACATCTGCCTTCCTCCAGTCCTCAGGTACCACACCATCCTCCCATGATTTGTTAAAAAGGGCAGTCAGTGGTTTCACTAGTTCTCTCCTTAATTCTTTTAGAATTCTGGGGTGAATTCCATCAGGCCCCGTTTCTTTGTCTATCTTCAGTGTTAGGAGTTCTTCCAGAACCCTTTCTTCTGTGAAAGGACTGGGATAGGCTTCCCTATCAAGAGTGCTTCTGTTAATTGGATTAGGCACCTTCCCCTCCTCCTCTTTTGTGAATACTGAGCAAAAATATTTGTTCAGTATCCCTGCTTTTTCACTGTCCTTCTCTGCCCACCCATCGTCCATTCTATTCAGCCTCACTATCCCGCCCTTTGTCTTTCTACGCTCCCTGATGTGCCTTTAAAAGGTTTTATCCCCCTTTTTAAGCGAGTTGGCTATCATTTCCTCAGTTTGGGCCTTTGCTATTCTGACTTCCCTCCCTGCTTCCTTCTGCCTTAACTGATACAGCTCTCTGTCCTGCTCCTTCTGTGTTTCCTTATACTTCCTGAATGCTATCTTTTTCTCCTTAACTTTCCCCGCCACCTCTTTTGGGAACCATAGTGACTTTTTCTTTCATTTTGATTTGTTTATTTTCTTCACACAAAGGCTTGTTGCCTCTGTGATGGCAGTTTTGATGTTTCCCCATTGTTGCTCCACCCCTCATTCTAGCCTGTTGCTAGTGCTTTTCTAAGGCACTCTCCCATCTTACCAAAGTCAGCCCTTCTGAAGTCCAGTACCCTCACTTTTGAATGACGTGACTCTGTAGCTGAGTTTATTGTGAACCACACTGTTTGATGCTCACTTGGTCCCAGATGACAACCCACTTCTAGATCTGAGATCTTGTCCTGTTATTTTTCTGATATTGAAACATATTAGACTCTTTCACCTTGTTAATGTCCTTAAGATAAGCTAGGTAGGCTCGGGGTGGGCCAGAAGTTGGTCAACTGGGTGGCAAACTGCAGAAAACAGAGAGTGGTGGTAAATGGTATACAGTCAGAAGAGATGCAAGTCACAAGTAGGGTACCTCAGGGATCAATCATGGGGTCAGTTCTCTTAAATATCTTTATCTGGGACATTGCAGATTGACTGTTGGGTAAAGTTTGCCTGTTTTCAGATGACATCAAAATCTGCAACAGAGTAGATGATCCAGATGGGGTGGGCAGAATGAGAAGAGATCTGGAAAAATTGGAAAAATGGTCTGAAGATTGGGAACTGGGGTTTAACACAAAGAAGTGCAAGATCATGCACATAGGGAAGAGAAATCCTGAAGCTACAGTACCTATAGGTTGCAAAGGGAGTTGCTAGCAATCACAAGGGAAGAAAGAGACTTGGGCATCATCATCAGAGATGACCTGAAATCATCCAAGTTGTCCACTAAAGCAGTAGGTAAGGCTAGAGGGATGTTGGTGTGTATTAGTAGGGGTATCACAAGTCATAAGAGGTAGGTAATAATCCCTCTTTACAAGACACTGGTTAGGCCCCATCTGGAGTACTGCTTGCAGTACTGGAGGCTGCACCTGCACAAGGACATTAACAAAATGGAGGCAGTCCAGAGAAGGGCAACCAAAATGGTGCATGGACTGCATCAGAAAACATATGAGGACAGATTAATGGAGCTCAATATGTATACCCTAGAGCAAAGTAGAGAGAGAGGTGATATGATCAAAACATTCAAATATCTTAAGGGCATTAACAAGGTGAAAGAGTCTAATATATTTCAATATCAGAAAAATAGCAGGGCAAGGGGACAAGCATGAGATTAGAGGGAGGCCGATTAAGGAGTAATGTGAGGAAGTTCTTTTTCACAGAAAGGGTGGTGGATGCATGGAACAGCCTACCTCAGGAAGTGATGGATATGAGTACAGTGCAGGGCTTCAAACAGGCATGGGATAGGCATAAGGGAGCAATACAGATGTGTATGACTAGATAGGCCATTGACAGAGTAAAGGCCTATGGCACATTCACAAGGTAGAAAAAAATGGGCAGACTGGATGGGCCTTGTGGTCCTTATCTGCCGTCACCGTCTATGTTTCTATGTTTTGTCTGTGAATTTAGGTTGAATTACAAAGAATAAGGGTCACTTTGCTTGGTGAACACTTTGCAAAGTCGGCACTTCACACTTCATGAATTGTGCCAACTTTGCAAATTAATTTGTTAGGCGAATGTTGGCCACTTTGCCTATCCCTAATGGTGACATTTCTGAAGGCGATAGGGTGATTATATGCATTTCACTGGGGCTGTCTGGAGCAGAAGGTTAAGCCAAAGCTTCCTAGTCTCACTGCCCATTGAGTTGTGTCCACATACAGAAGCACAGCCATTATTCCTGCCCTACTATTGCCACAACCAACTCCTACAGGACTTTTATTGAAGCAGATAGCCTCACAGAGGCACATAAATAGAGGAACTGCCTTACAGTACTCAGTGTGTCAGTCATAGAGTGGAAGCACGGTGGGGGGGGCATTCTGCATTTTATCCAAGTAGTGCTGGATATCTGGATGTACCCTCATATTTCAAAGGTAGGCATGTGTTGGGCAATGTGAGTAACATAATGAAGGCCATGAATGATGGGGATTTCTTTCATGCATCTTGTTTTGACATGCACTGAATCTGGTGGTGAGTCATGTGCTTGACACATATACACAGCTAGAAGACATTTGTGGCACCATACTGGACATCACTAGATCTTTTCATCATTCCACTGAACACACTGAGCTCTTCTACCAAATACAGTAGATGAGCAGTGTCTTGCAATCTTGTTTAAATGAAGATGTGATGACAAGGAAGATCTCCATCTTTCATATCATTGAGACTGGGGCAATGGAAGTTGTGTTCAGGACTACGGAATTCGAAGTTGTGACCTGTGGGGAATATCTGTCTTGGATGCGGTGGTGTGTTCTGCAAAAGTTGTTCTACTTCTGACACCTTATGAACAGCTCACAAAAATTTCAGTGCTGAATCAGCAACCCTTCATATGGTCCTTCCTTTGGTGAGTCTGCTCACGCAACATGTGTATCATTATGTGAGAGCTTCTGCAGCAACACAAAAAAGCAATGCTTGCAATGGTGATTTGCCAAGGTGATGGAAATAGTGCCCCGGTGTGAATGAGACAGCTTTGATGATGATGATGGTGGTGGTAGAGGAGGTGGTGGTGAAACCAGTAGTTCAGATGAGTTATCTCAGCAGCAGCACTAGCAGAATACAAAACTCAATACTGAAAAGGCAGAGGTGTTTCTGAAACAAATTGCAGACAGATCTGAAAACATTATATCAAGCATACAATTTGGCATGATAATACTGCTGAACCCCATAATATACAGATATCTGACTTCCTCCTGGACACAACTATGTTAAGCAATCAATCAATCAAATCTTTATTTATCCAGCCAAACAAAGTTGAGCAAGCTCATTTACAAGATGGACCTGGTTAAGTCCAGATGATAGTACAAACAGCTATATTTACAATGTGAATAAAACATAGTAGAAGTGCAAATCAAGACACACAGATGTACATATAATAACAGTTAGTTCAGGATCATCAATAAAACACAGTGAACAGTATATAATAGTGGGAACAGGCTGGACCACAGAGATTTAGAGATGGATATTATCATAGGAATTTTTTTTTTTTAAAACACAAGCGAGACCTTGGTATCACTATAATAACAGTCAGACAAAATAAATGATAACAGCTTTTCTCTTGACACAGTTCACAAAAGAGGAATACAACAGGTATGGTTAGGTCAGGAAGGGAGCAAACAGCCTACCAGGCACTATCAATGGCAGCCCTAGGGAGGGCTTACATTAGGACTGGCAGGCGGCTGTACCGTGTCTTGCTGATAGAAGGTGTGAACGAGGTACTGAGGCAACAGATGGGGCAGTGCTTACTGCACATATTTTCCAAATCTATGGGGTGGCACTGACTGTACATGACCAATGGATCCTCAGGCCCTGGGAAGGTCACAAGGCAATGAAGGTAATAAATATGCTTGGCGCCTAGGGCCAATCACAGGCAAAGGTTCAAAAAAGGAGCATAATCTCTCATGTTCCTGCGAACTGTCCTCTAAGCCATATGGAAGAGGATCCCATTGGTCAGGGAAAGAGGTGGTTACAGCTATTTTAGCAGAGTACAGGTAGACCATACGATTTATGCAGGAGTCAGAAGAATCACCAAAGTAAACTGCAGAAACCAATAGGGAGCAAGGGCCGGAAGGTGCTCACAATCTGATTGATTGGTGGCTTTAGCAGTGCCATAGTGGGTGGAAGCTTTAGGGATGCATAGGGAGATATATGAGGCACTTGTTAAGCCGTATGGTCCCAGCTCACTTAGGGGAAGACATTCAGATATATAATGTGGGAGCCTTTTTAAAATAGCTCTGTAGGTTCAAAGGACGCATTTCTTTTGCACCTGCACATAAGCGAGGACCATCCTACAGCTTTGTACAATAAGCAGAACACTGTTACATACTCTTTAAATACAGTAACACAGATGATGTGAAGAAGCAACCTAGAATCAACCTCCTCCTGCTCCTTTTACTCTTCCTCCTCTGACTTGGTTGATGTTCCATGATGCCAGTGCCAGGAATCAGTAGGATAACATGGAAAATGACTTGGATAGTGATAATCAGTCTGGAGACAATAAAGGACATCTTGCAGTGTTGTTACACTGACTGCCAGTGCCAGACAGTCATTCTGGAGGAAGGCACAGAAATTTCTCCTGGAGAACATGATGAGGCTTACAAGAATATAAAACAATAGAAGCACAGAATCAGTCACTGGGAAAAACACAAATGACTGGCACATCATGCTGGTCATTCCTACATTACTAATGGTGCATGAGAGAGCCCTATGGGCTCTTTACTCTCCCTTTGCCGCCTCCTTTCCTGAGGTGCAATGTTTACCAAAACCTTGCATCTGTCTCACCCTTGTTTAAATCCATCCCCACTGATTTTCACAGGCCACCTCCTCCTCCTGTAGCTTATTCCATCCCCCACTACCCTCTCTTTGAAAATGTACATCCTGTATCTCTCTTAAATTTGCCCCCCCCAGCCTCATGGAGTTGCCTCTGCTGTTTGTGTCCCCACTCAGTCAGAACAATTCCCCACTACCCATTTTATTTATCTAGCTGTGCCACTGTCTAGCTGATGGAGTGATCACATCAAATTCTGGGAAGAGAGAAATGTCATTGGGCCGACTCTTTCTAAACTTTTTCTTTATTATTTTCTTGGATGCTCTCCGACATGAGTCACTTCGGAAAGATGTTTCAGCACACCAGGTGATATTAACACACCACATCACTCCTGGCTAAATACTGACAATACTGAATTCTTAGCCTTTCTGAAACACAATTTACCATGGATCAACATCAGTTATACATTTGATTATTTCCATACATCTACTGCTTTTCCCACTCCTATACTTCCTGCTGACAAATCTCCCCTTATGTTCATGGCACTAGTAGCTCCACAATCTGTCTCATCACCACTCCCAGCTGTGCCAGGAATGCAAGCGCCATGATTCACACTGCCACCTCAAGCCCACCTGAAGACAGCATAACTTTTATAATGTCATCATTAGCAAGCTTGAAGTGATCAGGTGGGATGCATAGCTCACACGGAGTCATTATCAGTTAAATAAAACCTACTGTGTCAACCAACCCACCATCAAGGGATGGCAATGTTTCGACAGTGACCCCAATACCAAATGAGTAATCAGCAATCGCTACACACAGATGCACAACTTCCTTGGTCTTGTGACCTCATGTAGTCCACTGTCTACAAGTTTAGATGCCAGAAAGTAGCAACTGTCTTAATTACTACTTTAATTCAATCAATATTTAAAAAAAAAGTTATTTTTTTAACTATCAAAAACAAAACAAAAAAAATTGTCAATGCTGAATGATCGTAACTCGCATTGCTGTTGTACCAGGTCCTGCAGGTACTCATTTTTACTATATATTTACTCAGGATAGACCAGATGAAATGCAGTATCTCATTTTCAGTGGTGTCCTGCTTTAACACATGTTCAGATTGTAATTACCCAGGATAGGGCAGCTGAGAGGCAATATTTAATTTTCAGTGGACTCCAACATTTTAACCCCAAATGTCCAACAGTCTTTTTACAACCTAACGTCATGATCCAGACAGGTGGAATTTTTTTAAAAATCCATCCAAAAGGTGATTTTGCAGTACGCTTGTGGAAACAAGTTTTGGGGGAGATTTGAAAAATGACACCTCTCTTGTTCAGGAGGTGGGGTAACACAAGGGCTAGGTTCAACATTAGGGGGCCAAACATGCAAAAATAAAGCTATGAATAAATGTTGGAACAATTCAATATTTCTCCATAAGTTAGTTGTTTTTTTCACATTTTGACCCCAAACTTTTAACACAGACTTTTCATGACCACTCCTTCTGAGCATGACAGGTGTCATTTACAAAATAATGGGTGAAATATAATTTCGCCACAAGTGTGAAAACACATTTTGGTCTGGATCTGAAAACTGACAGCTGTCACGTTCTTAAGGTGGTGTGAAAAAATGGGTATGCTGAACATGTGGGGTCAAACTGTTGAAAATTACTAAAATTACAAGTGTGCATTAAAAAATGTCAACATACTCATAACTGTCTTGCTTTAAATATGTTTACCCCAAATTTTCTACATGGCCTTCTTATAACCCCCCCCCACCATGAACAAGGGAGAAGAAAATTGTCAAATCATGCCTGAAAGGTGATTTTGCAACACAAGTGTGCAACCATATGTTGGCCTGGAATCATAAAATGACAACTGTCACAATCATGATGAGGTGTGAAAAAGGGCTATGTTGAAAATTTGGGGTAGAATTACTGAAAATTACCAAAGTTCTTAGGCCCAGATATTCAAAAGGGTTGCACATGGCGCAACTCACTGATGTGTCCTGGTGTGATATTCAAAAGGGAAAAGTGAGCTGGACAAATCCCGATGTGCCGGAGCACAGCAGCAATGTATGCAGGCACAGGTGGGGGGGGTGTTCCCATGCATAACCTGCACAGCCCGATATTCAGCCTGGGATGTGCAGAGCCATGCATGCGCAACCCCTACTTGCGCCAGCACAAAGTTAAGCAAAAAAAAAAGGAACAACTGATGGCAACCCACAGGTGAGCTGCCACATTGCAGGGTGCAACACGGCAGCTGCCACCTGTGGGTGGCCACTGAGTTCTGCCAGCACCCATGTGCCCCCATGCCCAATCGTGGGCATATGTTTAAAAATAAAGTCCCCGTCCTATATCCATGGTGGTCCAGTAGACCGGTCTCTGCCTAATCGCGGGCATCTGTTTAAATAAAAAAAAAAAAATCCAATATCCCTGGTGGTCTAGTGGACCTAATGCTGCCTGATCGCAGGCATCTGTTTAAATAAACCCCACCCGTCCAATATCCCTGGTGGTCCAGTGGACCGGATGCTGCCCAATTGCGGGCATCTGTTTAACAGAAAATGTCCTATTACCCTGGTGGTCTGGGGTACCTCCCTCCCCACCCGCCTACTGACAGATGGAGTTAAAGAGAGTCCAATCTAGTCAGGGAGGATTTGGGAGCGGCACTATAGATTACATCACAATAGTCGAAAATGGGAAGAATAATTTTCTGGACCAGCTCACGCCATGCCATAGAAGGGATGCAACTGTGCTTCCTGTATAGGGCACCATGCTTGGGGCACCATTTTTTTCAGGATGGCATCGATGCAGCCAGCAAAGTTGAGGCACTGGTCCAACCAAACCACAAGGTATCTGAATGAGGAAGTGTCCTTGAGGATTGACCCATCTAAGGTGTGGAAGGAGAGTAAAGGATGAGGCCTAGAGAGTCTCTGAGTGGTACCAAAGATCATGGAGACAGTCTTCTTGGCATTGAGGAATAATTTATGTGAGGCAAACCAGGGCTGAACCTTGTGGAAGTCACTCTGTAGGGTGGTTGCTACATCCGCAGTGCATATGCCAGAGGTAAACAGGACAGTGTCATCGTCATACATATGGATAGAGGAGGATGGGGAGCAGACAGAGGGCAGGTAGTTGAGGAAGATGGAGAAAAGAATAGGACCTAGCACAGAGCCCTGTGGGACTCCTGTGGTGATAGGGCGGGGAGGAGGGGAGATTGCATCCTGAATCCTGACTGATCACATTCTGCCTGTGAGATAGGCTCTGAACCAGTTAGGTTTTATGTGATAAGGATGAGTCCCTTATAGCATCCCTCATGTAGAGCAATGCACAAACAGCCCACAGCAAAATGGCAACTAAAATTTACTGAGACTGCCACAAACAGTGACGGTCCTTGGGAACTACATGAAACTTTTGTTTTTTGTGGGGGGCTATGCCCCCCACCCCCAAATCTAAAAATGTTCAACTCCAGGGGGAGTGGACTTAGAAAAAAATAGATGCTCCCCCTGGAATCAAAACTCTTACCTGCACCATATCCCGAACCCGGCATCACACACTCCAGAGGCAGTGGCTCAGACCACTACACCACATGGCCAGCTTGGCAAGGCTTGGCCAAATATTTTGTTTCATCCCCTATTCTCATGAGTGTTGCGCGTATTCCTCAGTGCTACACTCGCTTTACCTATGTAGTGCTCTTTGTCCCTTCTCGCTTTACATATAAGTGGTATTACTGAGTCACTCATAGTGATGTGCTCAATAATACTTGGTCATATGTGGTGCTACCAACCAGTTATAGGCAGAAGTAGAGAGACCAGCTACCAAGAGGGAATCAAGAAGCAGGGCATCTGAGACTGTGTCGAAAGCCTTGGCGAGGTCGACAAAGATGACAGAGGTGATGAGACCTTATCCATCCCGGGTGGGATGGAGTCAGTGAGCCTGAGGAGAGAGGTGTGGTGGAGTGGTTTTTTCGAAAACCAGATTGAAACTGGGTGAAAAAAGGAGGAGTCCGAGAGAAAGAAGGTAAGCTGGGAGAGAATGAGGTGTTCTTGGAGCTGGGCCAGTGCCAGGGAAGGGAGGAGAGAGATTGGACGATAGTTGCCAGGGGAAGAGGGGGTCACCACCCTTTGGGAGAGGGAGGACAACTGCATGTTTCCATGAGGAAGAGACTGATGAAGATGAGAAGGAGAGGTTTAGAATTAAAGAGAGGAGACAGGCAATAGCTGGGGCTGATAGGTAGAGAAGTTTAGGATTGAAGTCATCAGACAAAGAGCCTTTAGAGGGATTACATATATGAACATACATACAAATGTGACAGCAGAAACAGACCACCCGGTCTATCTAAGTCTGCACGAGTGTGCAGCTAGCACCCCTAGTTTGCAGCTGCCCCACCCTCCTCCCATTTGTCATCCCACTGCCACACCCCACCTCCCCCACCCTCAATCTCCCCTCTTCCCTCTCCCATGCCCTTTTGAAGCTGTTCACAGATTTACATGATACCACCCATTCTGGTAGGGTGTTCCATTTCCTACCACCCTCTCTGTGAAATAGTGTCTCCTCATTTCCTTCCTAAATCTCCCCCTATTCTTAGCCCATGCCCCTGGTGACCTCCCTCCTTAACTTAAAGACCAGATCTGCCCCATCCTTATTGATTCCCCTCAGATACTTGAATATCTCTATCATGTCCCCCCGGTCCCTTCTATCCTCCAAGGTGTACATATCGAGGTCTCCCAGCCTGCTGTCATGGTCTCTCCCCTCTATTCCACATATCATTTTTGTTGCACTCCTCTGCACCCCTTCCAGTAGCCTGATATCACGCTTTAGGTGTGGCCTCCAAAACTGCACACAATACTCCAAGTGTGTCCTTACCAGCAACCTGTAGAGGGGCAAGATCACCTCTCTTCGCCTGGATGAAAAACCCCCTCGCTATGCACCCCAACATTTTGTTCACTTTTGCAGCTGCTCTCCTGCACTGGCTAGTGTTGTCCATGTTCCCTGTTATCATTACCCCTAGGTCCTTCTCCTCCTCAGTGATCCCCAGCTTAACACCTCCCAGCCAGTATTCTCTCCTTGGGTTCTTCACCCCAAAGTGCATAACCTTACACTTCTTTGCATTGAACCCCAGCTGCCACCTCTCTGACCACTCCTCTAGCTTGTTTAGGTCTCCCTGCAGCAGCTTCCATCCCTCCTCTTTATTCACCACTGCTCCAATTTTGGTGTCATCAGCGAATAGACTTATCTTGGTCACCACCCCATGTGCAATGTCTGATATGAAGAGCCCAAACGATACTGGCCCCAACACAAAGCTCTGTGGCACCCTTCTCATCACCGGCCTTGGAGTTGAGAGCTCCCCTCTCACCACCACCTGTTGTGGCCTCCCACTCAGCCAGCTTGTAATCCAGGTCATTATTTTTGCCCCTACCCCTACAACAGTTAGCTTCCCCCCCAAGCTGCCCATGAAGCACAGAATTGAAGGCCTTGCTGGAGTCCAAGTAAAGAACATCCACCGCATGACCCTTATCCAGCTCACCTGTCACTCAGTCACAATACTGTATCAGGTTGGTTAGACAACACTTCCGTGAAACAAACCCATGCTGCCTCACATCCTGGAGGCCATTGTCCTCCATGTACGACACCAGTCTTTCCTTTAGTGTTGTCTCCATGAATTTGCACACTATGGAGGTGAGACTTACCAGGCGATTATTTATTTATTTAGCTTTTGTTGACCGGGTAAGTGCACTAGACAAATCCTGCCTATTTTCAGGCACGACCCGGGGGAGGGGGATACAGATGAATGCCAGTTGACCTTGAACCAGATTAAGCTGTTGGTGGTATTTTTTAGTGAATGAGGGGAAATTTGGCCAGGACACCAGGGAAATTCCCCTACTCTTTTCGATAAGTGCCATGGGATCTTTAACATCCACCTGAACGACCACCAATCCAGGCAGATGGGACCTCGGTTTAACGTCTCATCCGAAAGACGGCACCTCAGAAGTGCAGCACCCCTGTCATGCTGCACTACAGTGTCAGTACTGGGATATTAACCCAAGTGCCAGATGTGGGAACTGAACCCACAGCCCTCTGATCTCCCGGCCTCAGAGGTGAGTGTGCTACCTACTGAGCCACTGACACTGACAATTACCCAGTTCATCCCTTGGTCCGCTGTTGTGTCATGGTACTACATGTACCATCCTTCAGTCCAGTGGCACACATCCTGACTCCAGTGAAGTGCTGTTCAGATCCACCAGCGGCTCTGCCAACACCTCCGCCATCTCCCTCAGCACCCTGGGGTGGATAGAACAACATAGAAACATAGAATTTGATGGCAGATAAGGACCGCTTGGCCCACCTAGTCTGCCCATTTTCCTACCTAACAGATAAGCTGCAGATCCTAGTTAACCAACAGCTTACTTCCTCCTACCCCCCACTAGGACTGCCTTTTGCCTGTCCCATGCATTCTTGAATTCCCCCACTGTTCTTGACTCCACGACCTTCTCAGGGAGGCCGTTCCATGCATCCACAACCCTCTCTCTGAAAAAATACTTCCTCACATTACCTGTGAGCCGTCCCCCTCTATCTTCAAATTGTGTCCCCTTGTTCTTGCACGTCTCTTTTTCTGGAAGATGCTACCCTCTTGGACTTTGTTGATTCCCTTGAGGTATTTGAAAGTTCCTATCATGTCCCCACTCTCCCTTCTTTCCTCAAGGGTATACATATTAGGCTCCTTTAGTCTTTCTTCATATGTCTTCTGGTGCAGACCCTGCATTATGAGTTGCCCTCCTCTGGACAGCCTCCACTCTGTCTATGTCTTCTTGAGATGGAGTCTCCAGAACTGCACACAATACTCCAGATGGGGTCTCACCAACTGTCTGTACAGAGGGATAACAACTTCCTGTTTTCTACTATTGATGCCTCTTCCTATGCATCCCAGTATCCCCCAGCCTTCCTTACTGCCTTCTCACATTGCTTGCCCACCTTTAGGTCATCTGATATAATTACCCCAGGTCCCTTTCTATTTTACTGTTGTCAGTATCTCACCCCGTAGTGTATGCTTCCCTGGTTTTGTTTCCCAGGTGCATTACTTTGCACTTCTTTGCATTGAATCTGAGCTGCCATACATTTGACAATTCCTCCAACCTTGCCAAGTCCCTTCTGTCCTTTCCACTCCATCTTGTGTATCAACCCTGTTGCATATCTTTGTGTCATCTGCAAGAGACATACTTTTCCTTCAGTTCCTCTGCAATGTCACTTATAAAGACATTAAAAAGGACCGGTCCCAGTACTGAACCCTGTGGTACCTCGCTAGTAACCATCCTTTCTTCACTGTGTACTCCATTTACTACTACCCTTTGCGTCCTGTTGTCTAGCCAATTTTTTAGCCAGGCTACCACCTTGGGACCCACTCCAAGGCTGACTATCTTGTGTATTAATCTTTTGTGTGGAACTGTATCAAATGCCTGGCTAAAATCTAGGTTGGCCATGTCCACAGCCCCTCCCTGATCTACTACTTTGGTCACCCAGTCAAAGAAATCTATTAGATTTGTCTGACATGACCTTCCCATCGTGAATCCATGCTGCCTTGGGTCCTGTGCCCCACTGGCCTCTAGGTACTCAACAATTCTTTCCTTCAGAAGTGATTCCATCATTTTCCCTACCACTGAGGTCAAACTAACTGGTCTGTAGTTTCCTGCCTCTGTCCTGCTCCCACTTTTGTGATGAAGAATCACATCTGCCCTCCTCCAGTCCTCGGGTACCACCCCATCCTCCCATGATTTGTTAAAAAGTGTAGTCAGTGGTGTCACTAGGTCCTCCCTTACTTCTTTTAGTATTCTGGAGTGAATCCCATCAGGCCCCATTGCTTTGTCCACCTTCAATTTTATTAGTTCTTTCAGAACCCTTTCTTCTGTAAATGGACTGGTATTGACCCCCGTCTTCAGAGTGTTTCTCTTGTTTGGTTTAGGTAACTCCCCCATCTGGCTCTGGTGCCTTGTCTACCTTCAGTACCCTCAGTCCCTCTAGGACTCTACTTGCCTCAGTTCTTCCATCTGTTGCCTCCTCTTCCCCTGTCCTCACCCTCCCAGCCCATGGTGGTAGCGGTACCCCCTTTTCTTCTGTGAATGCTAAGCAAGAGTATTCATTCAGTGCTTCTGCGTGCTCCTCATCCATTTCCATCCACTACCCACCCCTTTTTATCGTCACTATTGTCTTCTTGCAATTCCTTTTCTCCCTGATGTACCTGAAAAAGTCTCCCCCCCTCCATTAATTTCCTGCGCTAATCTCAGCTCCCTCTGGGCCTTGACTTCTCTCACTTTTCTGGCCACCTTCCTGGACCATCTTGCATACTCCTCCCTGTCCACTTCCTTCCCTGTCCTCCTATACCTCTGGTGTGCCTCTCGTTTTGCTCTCACCACCTCCACTACCTCACTGTTCAACCAGCATGGTTTTCTTGCTCTGCTCCTCTTACTCTGTGTCTTGGTGCAGGTTTCTGTTGCCTCTGTAATCCCACGTTTAATAATATCCCATTTCTGCTTTGCATCTGCCTACTGCCTTATGCCCTCTAGTTTCCCTTTCAGTACTTCCTGCATCCTCCCAAAGTCTACCCCGTGAAGTCTATTACCTGAGTAACTGATTTCTCTGGCTCCCCGCACATCATGATATTAAACCACACCATTTGGTGATCGCTGTCGGCTAGTGGGTCCTCCACCTTTTTTTCACATACTGCCTCCTCATTCAACAACACCAGGTCTAAAGTGTTCTTTAGCCTAGTAGGTACACTAACCAACTGTGTCAGGAGACCTTCCTGGATTGCGTCCAGTAGCACTTGCTCCCTATCACTGGAGGTGGCCAGAATGCTTCAGTCACCCCCCGGCAAGTTGAAATTCCCCATGATGACCACCTTCCCTTTTCTACATACCTTTCTGATTTATCCTGCTAATTCTCTGTCAAGCTCCTCAGACTGGGATGGTGGCCTGCATACCACCCCAATCCTCAGTTTCCTACCCCTTGAGTCTAGGAGCTGCAGCCAGATTGCCTCTGTTCTCCTTTCTTCCCCCTCGTCCCTTGTGCATTTGATCCTGTCGCTTACATAGACTGCCACCCCACCACCGCTCCTTTCCTTATGATCCTTCCTGTACACTTTGTATCCTGTGATGACCAGATCCCAGTCCCGGTGCTCAGTTGTCTTTCTGTGAAAGCTGCACTATCCACCTTCCACACTGCTAAGAATGCCTGTAGCTCAGCAGATTTGTTGCCTAAGCTTCTTGCATTAAGTGAGACCACCCTCCACCCAGCCCTTTTCCCTTCATTGGCCTCCATTTCCTTCCTTCTACTCCCTCTTTTGTCGGCCACCCTGAGTCCTTCCCTGCTAGCCTGGGGGGGTAGGCTGGATTGAGAGAGAGAGAATGGCAGCAAGTGTTTCATCCAGTAAGACAGCTGTAAAGGAGAAGGAGGAATGGGAGCGCGGGGTTGGGCAAGGGGGTGCGGGAGCAAGAGGGGGGAAGTTGTGGGGAGGGACAAAAGAGGGTGGAGGCACAGGATGTGTAATATGAGTTAAAGTCCTTGGCCACTAAACTAGGGTTGGACACTAATGAGTTATTTATTTTAAGCACTGGGGGGAGGGGGTGACATGGACCATTTTCCAGAATTTGGAGGGGTCCAGAATTTGGATGGTTCATAGACTCCACACTCATAAAAGAGTGAAGGCTTGCCTCTGGTCCAGAGAGGATTATGTCTTTGGACACTCAGTAGGTAAGTAAGGTGTGTGTGTGTGTGTGTGTGTGTGTGTGTGTGTGTGTGTGGTGCTGGGTAATGAATGTGAGAGTATGGTGGGAGGATGCTAACGGCGAAAGTGTGCTGGTGCTGGCGCTGGCACCGGGCATCGATGGACAATTTTCTTTTTTTACAGGGAGTATAAAAACAAAAAAGACTGTGAGGGGCAATTTTCTTTATTTCAGATACCAACACTAGGGACTGGGCACCCCGGTGAAATACAGGAACATCAAACCACAGAATCTGATGGCAGATAAGGCCCGCTTGGCCAACCCAGTCTGCCCTTTTTTCCTTACCTCCATTCTCACCACAGACCCTACTTGATCTACAGCTCTTCTCCCTCCCACCTTCCTTTCCACTATTATTCCCTTTTGCCTATCCCAGGCATTCTTGAAACCCAACACTGTTTTCACCCCCACCACCTTCACTGCAAAGCTGTTCCAGGAATCCATCACTCTTTTTGTGAAGAAGCACTTTCTCACGTCTCTCATGAAACAGTGTCAGTGTTATGTTTAGTGGCACCGTAGATGGGCTTCCCAGTGTCAAACACTGAAAATGGGCAGAGTTGGGGTTACTACAAAGAACCACTGATTGGGCACCATGGTGTCAGAAAAGTAAGAAGGGGGAAGCAATGGGAGGTGGAAGGGATACCTGGCAGAGGGTGGGAGGGATTGTTTTTACATGGGAGAGGCCCACAGCAGGCTCATCATGACACTGGTCATCTCTGCTTGCTGGGCAGTATTATGCAGATCAGAGGAAAGAGCCATCCAATGATTCAGGTGTCTCTTTTCTTTGAACTACATGAAGCTTCCACATAGCAAGACCAGAAGAGTGTCATGATAAGCCTGGGTGATGACTGGACGGACACTGTCGAGCCACTTGTAGACTGCCCTGAACTGGACCATCAGTGACACCTCTCTCAGTCTTACACTATCATACCAATATGCTCATTTAGTGCTAGTGCAAAGGTGAACATAAAAATGACAAAAAAAAAAGAAAAACACTACATCCATGCATTGTAGAACAGTAGGATGGTAAATGTAATAACCTAAATTTACTGCCTGTAATTTGTGTTTATGTTCTTGGATTTATAACTTTCTTTGAGGGGATTATGATACTTTAAAATATATGGGCTCAGCAGTATAAAGGTAATAACTGATACGAAGGTAACACAGAACAGTGGGAGTGGGTGTAAGCGTTGAGCAGAGTAATGAATACAAACACAGAGTTCATAACTGGGACACGGCAGTCCTATGCATCGTAGACTGTGTCAAATCAGCACGCACAAACACACCAATCCCCAGCAATGGCATGCAAACACCACCTGCCACAAGTAAACTTCAGTAAGAAATATTCACTGAGGACTTCAAGGCACCCCCTCCTACCCCCCACTATTTGTGTGTTTAACCCGATGCCAATGACAGCATTGGGAGCCGAAGCGGTTCAGCCAAATTGATGAAGCCCATCTGAATTTTCAGGCCCCACCTTGAAGCACTACTGAAAGTGGCTCTGGACAGCTTTTCACACTCTTAGTGGGGCATGCAATAAGTTACCAGACTGACATTATTAGGGGTGTGATAAATCACTTTACAGGAAAACTGCATTGTATCTGCAGTACAAGCTGTTTTTTAAATACTGGTTCAAATGCTGTTATTTCTCTAGCTATAAAGGCTTGCTAGTTATCTTAGTGGGTGTTTTGGATTGATGGACTACTGGTAAGAACCATTTTAGAACTGTGTGATGTAATTTATGTCCCTACTATGCTCTTCTACTGTTGGCACAAAGCATCTGTCTTCTGGTATAGAACCCTGTGGTTGTTAGGCGCATAAACTACATCATACAGTTCTAAAATGGTACTAACTGCCAATAGTAATCAGAAGAACCCCAAAAACTTTGTAAAAGGCCTATATAGAGATGCAACAATAACATACTGTAATTTGACTCAGTACTTAAAACTTTGCTTCTGTTGGGAAAAGTGGCCTACAGGTTTAGCACAGTTCTCCTTCCATTTCAATGCAATATGATGCAATTTGTTTATAGTGTATGATCTAATTTAGTGTGATAGCATATATCACTTCATTCTCTATTATACTACAATAAACGGTATATAAAATAGAAACATAGTAACAGACAATGCTGGCAGAAAAAGTCTGAAGGTCTATCCATTCTGCCCATGGTTCCCTATCGATCCCAGGAACCTCATTGTCATACAGTGTAGTAGCCCACACTGTCTTCCCCTAATCTTTTCCCTGCTATTAGTGCCCTGAGTAGCCACTATAGCCTTCACTCTGTCCCAGCCATGCTTAAAACCATTTAAGGTTTTGACTCTTACTGCCTCAGCTGGCAGACTGTTCTAGAGCTCCACCACCCTCTCTATGAAATAATACATCCTCATATACGAACATACGAACATACGAAATTTGCCAGCAGATAAAGGCCTAGAGGTCTATCAAGTCTGCTCGAATGTGCAGCTAGCACCCCTTATTCTGCAGCTGCCCCTCCCTTCCACCCTTCCCCTTCATTAACCCTCCCCCTTGTCCTGTCCCATCCTCGTTTGAAGCAGTCCACTGTTCTACTGCATACCACTTCTGCAGGTAACGCATTCCACCCAGCCACCACCCTCTCTGTAAAAAGTGTCTCCTCATCTCCCTCCTGAACCTTCCTCGCTCCAGTCTCATATCATGGCCCTGGTAGCCCTCCCTCCTTACTTTGAACAGCCCCTCTGTACCGTCTTGTTTATTCCTTTCATGTATTTAAAGGTTTCAATCATGTCCCCTGTCTCTCCCTCTCCTCCAGTGAGTACATGTTCAACTCCTTCAACCTCCCTCATATGATAAGTCCCCAGACCCTTGATCATCTTTGTCGCCTCGCTGCACTCCTCAGTAACTTAATGTCCCTTTTCGGAATCAGACGCGCGCCAGAACTGCGCAGTACTCAGGTGTGGTCTAACTAATGACCTATACAGTGGCAGAATCACCTCCTCCTCCTTGAGGATATACCTTGCAATACAAACCCAGCATTTTGTTGGCCTTTGCAGCTGCCTTCCCACACTGTGCCGAGTTGTTCATTGAC
Source organism: Neoceratodus forsteri (assembly GCA_016271365.2). NCBI lineage: Eukaryota > Metazoa > Chordata > Ceratodontiformes > Ceratodontidae > Neoceratodus > Neoceratodus forsteri. Next base: position 37,617,471 of record CM028129.1, read on the forward strand.
CCTGTGATGAGCACACCCAGATCCTTCTCCTCCTCTGTCTGGGCTAGCTGCACCCCCTAGCTGGTAAGTCCTCCTTGGGTTCTTCATCCCAAAATGCATCACCTTGCACTTTTGGCATTAAAGCCCAGTTGCCAGGTGTCTGACCAGGTTTCAAGCTTTGCCAGATCATCCTGCAACCCCTGCCATCCCCTAGGTCATCCACCACCGCGCCAACCTTGGTATCATCAGCAAACAGACTGATCTTGCTCTTGATGTCCCATGATATGTCTGCAATGAATATCCCAAACAACACTGGTCCCAACACCAGCCCTGTGGGACACCACCGTCACTGCCCTTGGGTGTGAGAGCTCCCACCCACCACCACCCTCTGTTGCCTTCCTGCAGCCAGTTTCCTACCCATCTCACCAGCATTGCACCTGCCCTGTGCCTACTAACTTCCTTCCCAGCCTTCCATGTGGCACTGAGTCCAATGCCTTACTGAAGTCCAGATACAGGACATCCACTGCATGTCCCACGTCCAGTTGCCTAGTTACCCAGTCAGAACCCGACCAGGTTGGTTTGGCAGGATCGCCACGATGAAGCCATGCTGTCTGCTGTCCTGTAGTCCTTGGCCTCTAAGAGGGCCACCAGCCTTCCTTCAGGATAGTCTCCATTAGCTTACCCACGATGGATGTGAGGCTCACTGGTCTGTAGTTTCCTGGTTCATCCTTGGGGCCACTCTTGTGGAGGGCACCATGAGCCATCCTCCAGTCCTGAGGTACACCGAATGTAGTGAGGCATTAAATAGGTCTGCCAAAGGTCCTGCAAGGACCTCTGCCAGCTCCTTCAGTACCTTGGGTGGATGCCATCTGGGCCTGGTGCCTTGTCCACCCTCAGTGCCTTCAAACCTCTCGAACTCTGTCCTCCATGATTTCCCATCTGTCACCACTTCCCCTGCGTCTGCCATTTCACCCATCTTGGGTGTCACCCCCCTCTTCTCTTTAGTAAATACTGAGCAGAAGTACTCATTTAGTGCTTCCGCCTTATCATACCCTGCTTCCACCCAACCCCCCTCCTTCCTAATCCCTACTATGTGGTCCTTACAGCTCCTTTTCTCCCTGATGTACTTAAAGAAGTCCTTCTCCCCCTTCTTAATGCCTTGTGCCAGCCTGAGTTCCGTAGATGCTTTGGCTCCCTTACTGCCCTTGTCACCTCCTTGATTCTGTCAAGTACTCCTCTCTGTCCTCCCCCCCCCTGTTTTCTTGTATTTCCTAAAGGCAGCTCTTTTCTTCCTTATCTTTCCATGACCTCCTTGCTCAACCAGCTCGGTTTCTTAGCTCTAGCCTTCTTGCTCTGGGCTTTGCAGCAGGTTTTGGTTGCCTCCACTATCCCCAACTTTATGAGCTCCCATCTCTGGTTAGTATCCATACTAGATTGAATTCCTGGCCAGGTACCCTTTTACCACTTCCCCATCCTCCCAAAGTCAGCCCTCCTGAAGTCCAGCACTCTTGTGCCAGATTCCTCCTTCCTTGCCCATATCCAATGTGAGCTATACTGAGTGGTGGTCATCCCTGACAGCGGTTCCTCCACTGTAAGTTCTCTCACAAAGTCCCCATTTGCCAGCACAAGGTCAAGGGTATTCCTAACCTGGTTGGTTCACTGACCATTTGCAGCAGGAAGCTGTCCTGGGAGGCATCCAGCAGTACCTGCCCCTTCTGTTCCTGTTGTTGGGGTGCTCCAGTCCACTTCTGGCATGTTGAAGTCCCCACAATCACCACACTACCCTTCTCTGAGGTCCTCCTGATCTGTCCCGCTAGTTCCCTGTCTAACTCCTCCATCTGAGATGGTGGCCTGTACACCACTCCCATTCTAAGACTCCTATTCTTGGAATCCTGGATTTGCACCCAAAGTGACTCTGTACTGCCCTCCTCCCTTCCTCCCTTACACACTTCAGTCCTTCCTTCACATATAGGTACCACCCCTCTCCCAGTCACCCTGTCCCTACGAAATAACCTGTACCCTGGTACAGACAGGTCCCTAGTCATTATATTGGTGGCCCATGTTTCCGTGATGGCTGCAATGTCCACCTCTCCTCTTGACATGAGAACCTGCAACTCTGCAGTTTCTCCCAAGGCTCCTAGCATTAAGGGTAACCACCTTCCACCCTTTCCCCTCCTCCCATCCTGCCCTCCTTTCCTAGCATCACCATAGTACTTGCCATTTGTCCTTTGTCACCTGTTATGGGGTAAGCTCATATGATTTCCCAACCTGTGGTCCTGCATATCTCTTCCCCAACTGCCACCCCACTCCTAGTTTAAACTCCAAACTTCTATATATTCTTCCATCCTCTGCTTCAACACTTTCTTTCCTTCCTCACTCAAGTGTAGTCTGTCCTTGGCATAGAGACTACTGTCCTCCCAGGTCCTCCCACCCCCAACAGCCCATACCCTTTAGCACAACACCAGGTTCTTAGCCATCTGTTAAATTCCTCTATTCTCAGCTTTCTTGTTGTGCTTGCCTTTGGCACGGAAGTATCTCGGAAAAGTTCACTGATCTTCCTGCCCCTCACATAATTGTGCTAGTTCCTCAAACCTCCTCTGGACTATATCCACTGTCTTGTCAGCCAGGTCGTTTGTCCCAAGATGTATAATTAAATGAGGCTTGTCCCTACCCCTTCTAGCATATTCCAGACAGACTGTCCCACCCTTTCCGCTGTCATTCCTGGCAAGGCCTCCACCCAAATGCGACTATGCCTCCGCCTTGCTACCCCACCTAACTCCTCTAAGTATTAAGTCCCCAGCACTAAGATTCCACCCCTCTTACTCCCTGCTTGCTTCCTTTCATCTCCTCCCTCATTTCCAGCTCCTTCTTCCTCCTGTACCTTATTATGCCCTTTACCCCTGTTGCAGTTCTCCCAGCAGAACTTCCCCGATCCAGTTTGGTCCAGGCATTTATCAATTACTCCTCTAATTTCGTCACTTCCTCCTCCACCCTTCTTCCTCTCTAGCAGTGCAAAACTATTTTCTGAAGATCCTTCACAAATGCCTGCTCCCTCTCTCTGCATAGTAACCTGTTCTCGCCTTTCCACTCATGACTTTTGCCACTTCTTCGCCTCCCTCACAAGTCCCTATTGCCTCCTTCCATTTGACTTTTGTCTCTGACCTGGTTTCCCGGCAATCGTTCTTCCTGTCCTGGGCCCTTTGTCTCTGCTTCCTTCTTCTGAGCCTCTTCTCACCACTGTTGGCTTAAATTGCCCTCCTCATCTCCCTTCCTCCTCCCTCCAGTATTGGGCTAAACCCACCCCAATCTGCCTTGCCTGTCTTAGTTCCTCCTGCAGACCCTCAGTCTCCTTTCTAAGTTTTTCTATGTGGTTGCACACTAAACATCCTCCTACTCTCCAGGCAATATTTAGAAAGATTGGTGCACCGCAGTTGTTGCAGCCTACCACCCTACCCATTGCTGTCGTTGCCCACCAGCGACCCTACCCTTCAGATGCAGGATACCAAACACTCCCCAAGTCCCCACTCTTCCCCTCTATCAGTGCAAAACATTCTTTATGTCCCTTACCTCCTTTTTTGCAACGTTTAGATATGTTGAGCAACTGCTTGTATATTCCTATCCACACTCAAAAATACTTTAGAAGCCATTGCACACCTTCTTCAACTCCTACTCCCCCTTTACCCAGCCCAAGTCCTCTGGAAACAATCAGGTAGCTGAGGCCTCTACTCAGACAATTAGCACCCTTCCCCCACTCAAAACTTTGCAGCTAGTGAAGCCAGCAACAATGAATAAATTCTACCCAAAGAAACAGGACACCAATTCAAACAGCTTCACCAACAATACATCAAAATAGGTTTGGAATTATAAGATATAGGTCTCCAATTCAAAGAAACAGACCAGTTAAATTACACCAATTATGTTTAAAAGAGAAGAAATAGGCCTCTACAAATGCAGCCTGCCACACCGTAAACCAAACAAATGAGCCCACTTTTAGCTACCAAAACAGGTTTCAAAATTCCAACAGCCCCAAACAATACCCTGCTAGCCCCTTAGTAGTAAGAAAGAAAATAAACATTCTACCAAGTAGAATCCATGAAAAACAATGTAAAACAAGAAGCTACTGTACTGTAGATCTGATCCTGTCCCCCTTCCAGTTCCTTCTGAGAAGCCAAAGCACTGACTCCACACCTGATTCAGCTCTGCCTCCTGCTGAGTGAGACCTGGCCAGACAAATTAGCACCCTTCCCCACTCAAAACTTTGCAGCTAGTGAAGCCAGCAACAATGAATAAATTCTACCCAAAGAAACAGGACACCAATTCAAACAGCTTCACCAACAATACATCAAAATAGGTTTGGAATTATAAGATATAGGTCTCCAATTCAAAGAAACAGACCAGTTAAATTACACAATTATGTTTAAAGAAAGAAATAGGCCTCTACAAATGCAGCCTGCCACACGTAAACCAAACAAATGAGCCCACTTTTAGCTACCAAAACAGGTTTCAAAATTCCAACAGCCCCAAACAATACCCTGCTAGCCCCTTAATAGTAAGAAAGAAAATAAACATTCTACCAAGTAGAATCCATGAAAAACAATGTAAAACAAGAAGCTACTGTACTGTAGATCTGATCCTGTCCCCCTTCCAGTTCCTTCTGAGAAGCCAAAGCCATATCCCTCTTGAACCTTTCTCCTGTCAGTTTCCACTCATGCCTCCATGACCTTGATAATTTCTTATGCTAAATATCTCCTTACAATTCACCTTATTTATTCCTTTCAGGAATTTGAAGGTCTCTACCTCTCTCCTGTTTAATTTCCAGCGAGCACATGTTTAGTGCCTTGAGCTGTTCCTCAAAGCATTTGCACAGCTGGCCCTGTATCATACTGGCCACCATTCTTTGTGCTGCTTCTCACCTGTCCTTTTCCTTCCTGAGATGAGGACTCCAGGACTGGGCACAGTACTCAAAGTGTGGCCTCAACATTGATCGATACAGAGGAAAGGTTACCTCTTCTTCTTCTACTGTCAATACCTCTCCAGATCATCCTAACATCCTATTTGCCTTACTAATAGTGTTGTGTGAAATTGAAAAATTTTGACCCATGAAATAATTTGCTTAACTCACACATTTTGCTAAATATTTTGCAGGGTGAAATGTGAAATTTTGCCCCAGGAGCGAACGAAATTTCACCCGCTAACTGGTGAAATTCACCGCTCGTGGGTGAAATTTCACCACCCGTGGGCAAAATTTCATACTTTTCGCCACTTAAGACTCCCTGGTGTCTAGCTGACCACCCCCAGGCTGCTCACCGGCCCAAATGTAGAAATGAATGTTATTTCTCCCTGGTGTCTAGTGGTTCCCCTGCACCGCCAGCTGATCACCAGCCGACAGTGCAAAAGGTTTTGCAAAATTGTGGCAAAACGGCTAAATTTCACCTGCAGTTTTGCCCCCAGCAAATGGGCATCAAGCATCTGGTGCCCCCCTCCCAGATGCTCAGCGGCTCTAAACATTTTTTATTTCTCCCTGATGTAGCATGGTCCCTCCCTGCCCCCTAGCCAATCACTGGCCGAAATTCAATAAAGCACCCCCCAGTTACCCTCATGTCCTCCTTGTATCCTCCTTGTAAGAAAATCAAATCCCTGCTCCCTGGTGTCTAGTGGACCCCCCCATCCTCTGATCCATCACACAGCACCCAACCCATACCCTCCAGTACCCTGATCGGGCCACCGGCCCAGCTCTCCACTCACTTCCATGGCTGGCAGCCTGACTGAGCATTTCAGTGAAAAAGCACATGCTTGTACAAGCACACGTTCATTCATTGAAGTGCTCAGTTGGGCTGTCAGCTGTGGAGGTGAGTGGAGGACCATGCCAGTGGCCCAATTGGGGTACTATGGGGGAGCGAGGTGAGCACTGTGTGACTGATTAGAGTGGGGTGGGAGGGGTGGCACCTAGACACCAGGGAGTGGGGATTTCATTTTTTGTTTTTGAAAGGAAGACATAATGGTAACTGAGGGGCTTTATTGAATTTCGGCCAGTGATTGGCTAGGGGGCAGGGAGGGACCATGCTACATCAGGGAGAAATAAAAAATGTTTAGAGCCGCTGAGCATCTGGGAGGGGGGCACTAGATGCTGGATGCCCATTTGCTGGGGGCAAAACTGCAGGTGAAATTTAGCCATTTTGCCACAATTTTGCAAAACCTTTTGCACTGAGAAATTTCTGATTTTTCGGCAATTTTGCTGGCAAAATTTTGTTTTGCAACATCTCTACTTACTGAAGGCCTTATTGGATTGGCTTGATTGTTTGATGGTATTGCTAATGATGACTCATAGGTCCTGTTTGCCAGTCGTAGTGTTCATCTTGAACTGCACCCATACAGTACTCTGTCTCAGGGGTTCTTGCTCCCTAGGTGCATCACCTTACACTTTTTTGTGTTGAATTTTTTTTTATATTTTCCCCTCTTTTTGACCCCCCTCACCTTCCGTAAAGGGTCCACCCTGATCACGGTGCCCCTGAAGCTTCCACCACCCAATTAGCCACTCTTTCTGCCAGATTACTCTTGGCTTGCCCCAGGAGGCAGAGCATGGTGCCACGGCAGGAATCAGTGCCGTGTATTAGTAACTGGTTGGGGAGTATGTGGCCAGGTGGCTAATTGAAGCTGAGAGCAGGGCATCAGGAAGACGTCTGGTGAGGAGGGATTTTTGTCCCCCTATTGGCTGGGGTGGAGACATGCAATGACGCCAGCATCTGTCCCGCACCAGTACCTCCCCTCTTTGACCACGTATTGGTGCTCAGTGTTATACACCCAGTTTCTGCTAGGTGTCACCCTCGCACCGAAAACAAAGACCCCCCACCCTCCCTGGAGAAGGAGAGCAGTCCTGGGATGTTCCATCGCTCTCCCCCGGCCGGCCCTCCGATGACCCAGGCTCGTTTCTGACCCCGGTTCACCGGCATCGCAAGCAGAACCCCAACCAATACGCCAGCGGTCCAGCATTGAGTTTCAACTGACCAACAAAAGACCACCTTCACAGTCTATGCAGATCACTCTGTAACCTCCCTAATTCCTTCGTTGCTTTCCACCTCCCATAGAGCTTTGTGTCATCAGTGAAGAGACACAACCTGCTCCCAATTCCATATCTGGTGTTACTGATGAACATACTGAAGAGGACTGCTCCCATGACAGATCCCTGTGGCACCCCATCGGTGATGTCCCTTTCTTCTGATTTGACACCATTTACCATGACTCCCTGTTGCCTCCCTCTCATCTAATTTCCTACCCATCTTTCTATGTCCCTTGCTGCTCCCAGGTCCTCTGCCTCTTTTAGCAACTGCCTGCCACACATTGAGTCAAAGGCCTTGCTGAAGATGAAATAGAGTAAATCCACAACATGGCCCCATCCAAGATCCTCATTACCCAGTCAAGGAAGCCTATTAGTTTAGTTTGACAAGCCCTCCCGCCACAGAACTATGCTGTTTGCTGTACTTTATTTTATTTATTTATTGAGTTCTTGGATTACACCCGTGAGCGGCTGCTCATTTATGGGTTCCACGTCAGTTACAAGAACAAAGGTACATCAAAACTGTAGTACATGTTTTAGACAGGGTAACAATAAGATATAGTAATACAGTGGCACATTTTTAGACAGAGTTCCTGCAGTGAACACACTAAATTTAGGATCATAGGCTGCAAGTAAATTTGCCTGAGTCAAAGTTAGGGCCCCCTACTGGGTTGCATGACAGATGATAGTAGGAGGATAGTGGTAGGGCTGGTAGAGGGTGGTAGGAAGTGGGAGGAGTATACAGAATTGGTGGGGTAGAGGTGGCAAAAGTTGTGAGGCAGGGTGGTGACCTGAAGTGCTAAGGATCGGTCACGTCAGATGAGTAGGTTAGACGTGAGATAAGAGTGCTAGGGTGCCTTTGAGGTACAGGAGGAGTGTTAGTGGAGACAGCCACTACTGGAGGCCATTGCACTCCAGGTAGTCCACTAGGTACTCCCTGACTAGTGACTCCATCAGTTTCCCTACCATTTAGGAAAGACTGACAGGTCTGTCATTCCCAGCCTGCTGCCTGCCCCCACTTAGGGACTGGAAACTCATCTGCTTCATCTCTAGTCCTTCAGAACAACCCTCCTCTCTGTAACAGGTTATTGAAGAGAACTAGCAGGGATGCAGCTAGTTCCAGTGCCAGTTCCCTGAGTACCTTTGGATGCATATCATCTGGTCCCAGGGCCTTCTCTATCTTAAGGGCTGCTAACCCTTTCCAGATCCTTGCACTGGTGAATACTACCTGCCTTATCTCTGGGATGCCCTTTCTGGCTGCCTTGGTGCCACTCTCTGGCAAGAGACAACTGTTTCCTGGTGAAGATGGAGCAAAGGTAGTCATTAAGGATGGCTGTCTTCTGCCCATCCTCCTCAATTATCTTCCCTTCCTCTCTCTGAAAGCCTAACAATCCCCCCCTTCTTTCTTCCTTTTTTTGGTAATATTCCTGAAGAATTGCTTTTATGCACTTTTGACCCCCTCAGCAGTATGTAGCTCAGTGTCCGCTTTAGCCTCCCTAACTACTCTCATTGTTTCCCTAGTTCTCAGTTGTTTCTCCCCCTGCTTTTCTTGGTATCTGATGAAGATCTAGTTGTTGGCCTTCACAGTTTCCCTAACCCTTCCAAAACCACTTTGATTTCATGTACCTGTCGCTCTTGGTTACTGTCCTCAGGAGTGTCCTTGATGCCTCAGGAATGGCCCTCTTTGTTGCCCCATATCTCTCTTCCACTCCTTCTTTGCTGTCTACCTCAGTTAGTTTGTACTGGACCAACTCCTTCATCCTGTCAAAAATACCCATCAAAAATTGATTTCCTTAGCTTTCAATAGGGGTTACCAGTCTCCAAGGCCAGCTCAAAGCAGATAGAGCTATGGTCACTGTTCCCTAGTGGCTCCCTTACCCTCTCCGTTCCTGCCATCTCTGAGTTGGTGAACACCATACCAAGGATGGCAGTCAGCCCAATGGGTTCTCTATCTAGCAGTACCAGCAGACAGTCCTGGACTATATCTAGCAAGGCCTGACGTCTGGTGCTCCTGGCACCTGGAACATCCTAGTCGATGTCCAGCAGCAAATGCGACAATATGTCCTGCAGCTACTATGAAGCTCAATCTTAGGAAGTCTGCATCAGGAATTGTATCCTTATAAAATAACACTATAGAAACATAGAAACCTAGAAGATGATGGCAGATAAGGACAGCAAGGCACATCCAGTCTGTCCATTTCTTTTTCTACCTTATGAATGTGCCATCGGCCTTCGCTCTGTCAATGGCCTATCTATTCATACTCATCTGTATTGCTCCCTTATGCCTATCCCATGCCTGTTTGAAGCACTGTATTCATATCCACCACTTCCTGAGGAAGGCTGTTCCATACATCCACCACCCTTTCTCTGAAAAAGAACTTCCTCACATTACCCCTTAATCGGCCTCCCTTGAATCTCATGCTGTGTCCTCTGATCCTGCTATTTTTCTTATATTGAAACATGTTAGACTCTTTCACCTTGTTTATGCCCTTAAGGTGTTTGAATGTTTCGATCATATCACCTCTCTCCCTCCTTTGCTCTAGGGTATACATATTGAGCTCCATTAATCTGTCCTCATATGCTTTCTGATGCAGTCACTGCACCATTTTGGTTGCCCTTCTCTGGACTGCCTCAATTTGGTTAATGGTTCCCTACTACCCTAAGTGATCTCTCCGCTTGGTGGATGAGGGGTTGCTAGAGATTCCTAGGGTTTTGTTAAAATCTTCAGGGGCTCGTGCTTTTATGTATGCTGCCCCTACCCTCTGGAATTCTCTACCCCATCAGCTTTGTCAGTGTACATCCGTGGAGGAATTTAAAAAAACCTTAAAGACCTATTTATGGTCTAAGATCTATTCTAATTGACTAATGTGATGCTATGAGCTCAGATTGATGTCAGATTGATGTTTTGTTTGTTTTAGCTATAATTATTGGAAGGCGCCTTGAATTTGAGAAAGGTGCATTATAAATAAAGTTGTACTATTATTATTACTATTATTATGAAGTTTAGTCTCACACCCAACTGCTTACCCACAGAATAAGGTACCTAAAATCTAAAAACAAGATCCATAAAATGGTTTTACATTTATTAAATCAGACTCTAATTCAGACTTCTCAGTTCTCAGATTCAGCTGGCTATGTTTAACTGGGACAATACAGCAGACCCTATCATCAGACCGAATCATCTCTCGTGCATATGTTGCAGTGAATGATGATTTCAATAATGAGTGTCTCATAATTGATGAAATTCATAAATATATCTATTTCATTGCTTATCCAACTGGAAATTCATCATTAATAATACACTGTTCTATTTTTAGACACAATTTACTTATTCCTAAAGAGAAAATGTATGCAGGGAAATGCGTGTTTCCTTTCAAAGCCCTCCACATGTTGGAGAAATATATGGTACCTGTGAATAACAAGTCTGGCATCAAAATGTTTTAGTTAGATGTTTGACTTAGAAAAGAACTTCAAACAAAGGTGCTTGTAGACATGGAAAACATACTTGTATTTGGGACAGTGTGCTTTAGTGAATGACCTGTATCAGGCTCCATCAGTGTACACTTGTCATTTTGTTCCTCTTGAGCTGTTTTTTTAACATCGCTGTATAGTTTTTATTTCTGTTGATTGCCATAATGAAACTAATGTTTTGTAAAAGTTATGACTGCTCCCATACTCCTGCCTTGCCCCAAACTGGGTCTGAAAACATGATTATATCCTAGTCAGTTTACCCAGTTATAAAAATAATAAATCAATAATTAAACTTGCAGCTTTTAAAAGGTACATGGCTGATTGCCCTGGAACCTGATACCTTGGTGGCACTGTTCATAGTGTAGGTAAACATAGGCACATTTCCCTATGTTACCAATAGACATGCTTCCTTATGTTACCAAAATACATTTCCCTATGTTGCCAATAGATATTTCCCTATGTTACCAATAGACATACTTCCCTATGTTACCATTATACATTCCCCATGTTACCAATAGACATTTCCCTATGTTACCAATAGACATACTTTCCCTTGTTGCCAACAGACATGTTTCTCTTTGTTACCAATAGATATGATTCCTCTTGTTACCAATAGACATGTTGCCCTCTATGACATGCTCCCCTAAGAAGAGCTGAAAAGAACTACACAGCAAAGGGGATTTTTTTTTTATTTCAAACTTGCAGGTTTTATGTAAGTGAATCACTGATTGAAATTATTTTTTGAAGGGTATATTTTCTGTTAAATTGTGCAGGTTGTCTTGCTGAAAGGAAGGAAAGTGCTCACTGGGGTGGTGGGTCAGAGCTGTAGCTGATTGTTTCTGGAGGGCACGTACTTGGTCCCACCCCCCTTGCACCTCACTCCACCCACACCAAGTGCATCATTTCCTTTATACCAGGGGTTTTGACATCACTCCTGTAAAGGGGCAATGGACATACACCTGCCATATCCTTAGCAGCCCAGCACGCCACTTAAGAGGTAAATGTTTGCACACGCTAGCACACACTAACAAAAAAAAAATCATTAAAAATTTTAAACAGGAAGGGAGGAAAGACATGTGTGGAGTGGTGCAATGCACTAGCTGTGGGGCCGCAGTCTCTGGGAGATGTTCAGGAGGTTGCGATTCTGCCCTATCTGTAGGTACCTCTCTGATCTGAGGGAGAAGGTTGTCCGTCTCCAAGGTGACCTAGTGAGGATTTGGGAAACCTCCTCCCTCATCCAGAGACCACCAGGGCCACCACCACTGCATCAGAGGTTGCCAAGAAAGAGGAGCAGTTGGACCACAGTGGGCTCAGGGAGGGTGAGGGTGCTGGAACAGAGGAGCATCCCTCCAGTTGTACCGATCCACAATTCATATGCCATTCTGGCAGAGCATGATTCCTCTATGGAGGCACCCACAGTGGAGACCAAGGATGATGCTGGGAACCTCCACAAAGGAGACCCACAGGAGGGTGGCATGGGACCACACAGAGGAAGGAAACAACTTCTGGTGGGGGACTCAATCACTGGGGGGTAGAACTGGGGAAGGGAAGGGAGAAGGATGTAGGGTGCCTGCCTGGCCCCATGGCTTGGAGGGACAGGAAGCAAATCCTCAGGATCATGGGATCAGCTGTACTGGAGAGGGAGTTGGATGTCATTGTCCACCTAGGGACAAATGACCTGGCTGTGAATGGGATCAGAGCAGTGCAGGAGGAGTTCATAGAGTTGGGGAGGGGCCTTAGACAAGTAGCATGCATGGTAACCTTCTCGGAGGTGTTGCCTGTCTATGGCATGGGTGAGGCTATGGTACTCTGCACCATGGGATTCAATGAATGGCTGAAAAACTGGTGTGGAGCTCAGAGTTTTGGCTTCATTGGGGACTGGAGGTCCATCTGAAGGGATACAGGCCTATACTGGTGCGATGGTCTGCATCTGTCCTGGAGGGGAACCAGGATCCTAGGAGATAGATTTAAATGCTTCATTGCCAAGCATTTAAACTAGCCAAGGGGGAGACACTGAAAAGGAGCAGGGAAATTCCAGCATCTCCTCCCCTACAAAACAGGGTGGTTAGTGAGGTAAACACCAAGGTAGAGAAGTTGATAAGAGCAGGGGAAAATGAGAAAAAGACAAAGTCAGTAAGGACAGGGATTTGGCTAAATGGGGTAAGGCCATCAAAAAATGGAGGGCAATGAGTACCAATGCCCACAGTCTGGGTAACAAGCTCCCTGAACTAGTGGACTTGATGGAAGAGGGACACCTGAATATTGTGACAGTCAGAGAAACATGGTACACAGAGAACCATGACTGTGATATCATCATACCAGAGTACATAATCTACAGGAGGGACAGGGAGGGTAAAAGAGGAGTCATCCCACAGTAGCTCAGGCAGGGGTAGGATGGTGGTGTTGGGGGATATGAACATGCCTGGGGTTGATTGGGAGACCATGGTGTTGTCATCGGCAAGGGAGCAGTGCCATTTGGATGCCTTCCATGATGCATTCCTATCCCAACTTGTGGAGAAACCATCCAGAGAGGGACGTATTCTGGACTTGGTGCTGATGGATGGTGACGTGTTTAAGGATTTAGTTATGGAGGACCCTCTGGCAGGAAGTGGTAATGCCACAGTTTGGTTCTCCCTTGACCTGGAAAGGATTGGGAATCATGCAAAATCAATGGCTATATTAGTTGAGGCATGGACACAGAGAGCAAGTAGAAAACAAAAAAAAGGAGGGTATTCTGGAGGACACTAAAGTCTGCACTAGGGTTGTCAGTAAGAATGCTAGGACTAGGAAACCCAGCTGATGGACCAGGGAGGTGTAGGAGGTGGTGAGAGAAAAAAGGCTGGCCTTCTGAAGATTCAGGTTGTTGAGAAGGGATACGGACAGGGAAGAGTATCAGAAGTTCTCCAGACAGACTGGTAGGGTGGTGACAGTAGCCAAAGCAGATAAAGAGCAGATCAAGGAGAGGGAGAAGAGTTTTTTCAGATATATCAGGGAAGGGAAGGGAGAAAAGTGATGGGAGAGGGCAGATTAATAAGTTAAAGAAAGAGGAGGTGGGTTGAGGAAGTGATGGAGCAAGCAGAAGTACTCAACGAGTACTTATGCTCAGTCTTTATGATGGAGAGGAAGGAACTGTCTCCACAGGGAGCTAGTGGAATGAGGGAGGAGGAGGCACTCTCAGATGAGAAGATACCATTGGGGGGGTGAGAGAAGCTCTGATGTCCCTGAGGTGTGATAAGGCTCTGGGTCCAGATGGGATTCACCCCAGGGTGTTGAGGGGAATGTCAGATGCCCTAGCTGCACCACTGATGGACTTATTCAACTTCTCCCTTCAAACTGGATGGGTCCCCCATAACTGGAGGGAGGTACATGTTGTGCTGCTCCACAAGGGCGGTCCACGGGAGAAGCCATGAAACTACAGACCAGTTAGCCTGATATCTGTTGTGGGGAAGCTGCTGGAAACCATCTTAAAGGAATGGTTGGTAAAATTCCTTGAGCCCTATGGTCTCCAAGATTAACGACAGCATGGGTTCATCTGGGGTAGATCAAGTCAGATAAACATAGTTGAATTCTGTGAATTCTATGACTGGGTCACAAGATTTCTGGACCAGGGGGAATCTGGTAGATGTCCTGTACCTGGACTTCACTAAGGCTTTTGACTTAGTGCCAGACCATGGACTGTTGAAGAAGCTGAGGAGCTTGTGGTTTGGGGAGAAGTTACTAGGGTGGATTGGGAATTGGTTAACAGATAGGCACTAGCAGGCAGTAGTCGGGGGTGAGGTCTCATCTCCCAGAAGGGTCATTAGTGGGGTACCCCAGGGATCGGTATTGGGGCTGGCCCTATTTAATGTGTTCTTTCATGCATTGGGGTTGGAATTAGGAGTAGGCTGAGTCTGTTCTCAGATGACTCCAAACTGTGAGCGGCAGTAGACATCGAAGAGGGGAGTAGGATGCTGCAAGAGGACTTGGAGACACTTGAAAGGTGGTCACACACTTGGCAGTTGGGTTTCAATGCCAAGAAGTGCAGTGTACTCCACTTGGAAGCCAGGAACCCCGGGTACAACTTCAGTCTCAGAGGGGTAAAGCTGGCAGTCTCTAGGGAGGAAAAGGATCTTGGGGTGACAATAGATGCCAAAATGAATAATTCTGAGCAGTGTAGGAGGCAGCTGTGAAGGCAAATAGGATGCTGGGGTGCATATCCAGAAGGATAACATCAAGGAGGAGAGAGGTCCTAATGCCCCTGTACAACTGCCTGGTTAGACCATACCTGGAATACTGTGTGCAGTTTTGGCACCCAAAAGGTACCTGCTATATTTATCATCTTGTTGATGGCGAGCATTTTGAACTAAGAGGCCAGTGACATCTTTGTGCCAATGCTTCTCCCTGCAACATCTATTGTGTGAGCTAGTGTGATGAGTTCCCAGTTACCGGAACTTGAATTGATATCAGCTGTAGCCTGTGAAGAGCCTGCAAGCACGTCAGCAGAGGAGGAGGAGCAGAACCTGCATCAAAAGGCTTGCGCTGCTACTGTGAGCTAAAGTTACCTGCTACATTTATTATCTTGTTGGTGATAAGCATTTTGAACTAAGGGGCCAGTGACATCTTTGGGCCAGTTTTTCTCCCTGCAACATCTACAGTGTAAGCTAATGACTGCTTGTACATTGTGCTGAGCTTCCGATTACTGGATCTTGAATTGATATCAGCTGTAGCCTGTCAAGTGCCTGCATACACGTCAACAGAGGAGGAGGGGCAGAACCAACATCAAAAGGCTCACGCTGCCACTGTGAACTAAAGGTACCTGCTACATTTATCATCTTGTTGGCAGTGAGTGTTTTGAACTAAGGGGCCAGTGACATCTTGTGCTAGTGCTTCTCCCTTCTACATCTACAGTGTGAGCGAGTGACTGCTTGTACATTGTGCAGAGCTCCCAGTACCCAGAGCTTGAATTGATATCAGCTGTAGCCTGTGAAGTGCCTGCACACAAGTCAGCAGAGGAGGAGGGGCAGAACCAGCATCAAAAGGCTTGTGCTGCTACTGCACGAGCATGAGTGGCGTGAGTGCCACTTTAAAGAGAAAACACCAAGGTGACTTGTACCAAGTAATTGTATTGGTCTCTTTTCGCTTATTCTCCCAGGACTTTTGCAGGTTAGAAATTTAATTTAAACATATCAGTTTTCAAAAGGTTTTGCTAATTTGTAAGATGCTTTAATTGGTTGGAAATGAATGAGAAAGTTTTTTAAAGGTATTAACACTTTAATAGTTACAAATTCTTAGAGCTGTGATTGATTAATTAATAAGCTAGTTCCTGGGTCTGAGTGTTTCATCACAGGATCCTGATAGCTGGAAACAACCCATTTTAGAATTTAAAGAAACAAGACAGGGTTAGTATTGTTTTTATCAGTTTATAGTATCTTTCCCATCTCAGGGATAATGAAGGGGAGACTATTGCATAAAATGAGCAGCTGCCGTGGCTCAATGGACTGAGCCACTGAGGCAAGGAACCCAGCCACTGCATCTAGGACAGGGTTTGATTCCTGGTCCCAGAAACTTTGGATATGATAGAGACATACAAGTATCTTACAGGGAGGAACAGGGTGCAGGAATACACTATTTTTAAGCGAAAAAGCTGTTCCAGGACTAGAGGGCATGGGATGAAGTTGGAGGGAGGATGATTCAGAGGAAACATGAGGAAGAATTTCTTCACAGAATGGGTGGTGGACAAGTGGAATACCCTGCCAGAGGAAGTGGTGGGGGCTGAAACAATCACGGGATTTAAGAATGCATGGGATAGACATAAAAGAATTCTGGAGGTCAGGGGTAAGGGGCAACAGACTTCTAGGAAAACAAACTGAACTTACAAGCTCAAATGGGCAGACTGGGTGGGCCATAGGCCCTTATCTGCCGACTCTGTCCATGTATCTATGTATCTATGATAGGGTTAGAAGTGGGTTTAATTTGTTTGGCCCAACTGAGTGTTTTGAATAGTTCTGATGCCAAAGTGGAAATGTCTAGAGTTCTTTTTAGCTGTCCTCAGTATAGACTGCGTCAACAACATGTACAGTATCTAAGTTAACTATGTGGAGAAACCCCTTTAATTTGATAAGACAGGAACTGAAAAAAACATACATTGCTTTGTCCTTAAGGAACCATCAATCTTGTAGTGGGGTACTCCTACTGTCCTTGGCCTGTGTGGTGACATATAACTAAATATGGGCACAGCTGGAGTAATTATTAAACTAATTTTGATTAATGCTAGAAGTTCAATAAATAAAATGGGATTACTTAGATCTTGGGTAGATTATGAAGTGTCAGATAGAATGATTTTAACAGAAACATGGTTAAATAAAGGGATTCATCAAAGAGAAATTGATCACAAAGATTTTTGTCATCACAGACAGGATAGTGGTTCATGGGGGGAGGTATTTTAATGTACATAAGGTATACAACTGTTTTTTCCAAGATTTTGTTCTCAGGAAAAATAGAAAGGATCGAATGTCTCCTAGTTGAAATCCAGGCATTGAACTTGATTGTAGGGGTAGTTTATTCTCCACCTAAAATAAATACAATTCACTTTGATAAATTCTCACATATTATGATGGCACTTATAGGTCAATCACCTATAATTTTAATGGGTAATTTTAATGCTGCCTGGGGTTGTCCCAGGGGACAAAAACAGGAGAATTATATAAACTGTTTAAATTTGGTTCAGATAATAGACATCTCCACAAGGAAGGACACCTTGACTGGTAAGGGACATATCCTGGACCTGATTTTTATTTCCCCAGATTTGGTAGCAGTGGAAAAAATCATAGGTGCCCCTAATTTAGGGGATCACAGTGTCATTAAGTGTTGCATTTCCACTGAAATCAAAGTTGTAGTAAAAACTGTTTCACCAATAATATACAAGAGGAGTTATGTAAAATTTGATAAGTTGTTTAGAAAGTACTTACAAGGGTTACCATGGTATAGGATTTTCTTATTTCCTGACACAAACTTAGCAGTCCAGGAATTCATGACAGTGTTTGTGGAGGCATGTGATAAATTTGCACCCTTCAAAAAAAAAATCACTCAAAAAGCAAATCATTTACTATGGATAACTGCTAATATTAAGAAACTGACAAGGACAATAAATAACCTTTGGAAAAATGCTAATAAACCCTTGAAGAGTGAAATCTGGGAGAAATACGAATAAATAAGAAACGGTAATCCAGGAAATAAGGAAATCAAAAACATCTTACTATAAATGAAACATTAAAGAAACAACTGATCCAGGCTCTTATTGGCACCTAATAAAAAATCTTTTAAATCTTGAAAAAATCAAGCAGAAGTAAAACTCAGTCAAAATGGTGAGACGCTTACACCAGAGTATGCTACAGATTTTCTTAATAACTATTTTATAAACCTCCCTGACTTGAAACCTATAGTTGAATCATATTTGAATCAAGAGAAAAATGTAAATGAAAATCAAGACCTTACACCAGAGTATGCTACAGATTTTCTTAATAACTATTTTATAAACCTCCCTGACTTGAAACCTATAGTTGAATCATATTTGAATCAAGAGAAAAATGTAAATGAAAATCAAGACCTAGAGAATCCCAAAGTTTAAAATTCACCCAAGTTTAGGTTTAGATTGGTTACAAAAATGGAATTATTACAAATCATAAACAAGTTGAAAAATAATAAAGATAGTGATCAAGATAAAATAGATATTAGACTGTTAAAAGAAGCTGTCTTTGAACTATCACCAATATTAAGGGATATCTTTAATTGAAGCCTAAAGGAGGGTCAATTCCCACAAAGTTGGAAACTTACTAAAGTGGTCCCAGTTGATAAAAGGGGTGATCCTAGGGAAGTTTCAAACTATCAAAAAATAGTACTGTTATCAGTGGTATCCAAGATGCTGGAAAAAATTGTCCATGGACAATAAATACTGTATCTTGAAAAAAATAAATTAACTCAGTGTCAATCAGATTTTAAACATGGGTAGGTCCATGGCTACTGCACTCATGGACTTTTTAGATCTTATAGCTACCCCTCCTGGGGAAGCAAAATCTCTGGGTGCAGTACATGTGGACCTATCAAACACATTTGACTTGGTTGAGCATGGAATTTTTTTAAGGGCATTGAGGAGACTAGGTATTGAGGTGGAGACTTGTTCTTGGTTTGAGTCTTATCTTGAAGGAAGATCCCAGTTTGTTGTTTTGAATGGTCAGCAAGTCTGGCGTGGACTATGTAACTAGAGGGGTTCCCCAGGGATCTATCCTGTGTCCCCTCTTGTTCATAGTCTACCTAAATGATCTACCCAAGTGTATTAAACATTCAAAAATGTGACTCTATGCAGATGATACCATACTGATATCAGAAGGTAAAACTCAGGAAGATGTAGAATGGAAATTACAAAGTGATTTTTTGGACATGCAGGCACACTTCTCCTCCCTGGGGCTATTAATAAACAGCAAAAAAATGCAGTCAGTGTTCTTTGCCCCAGGAAGGAAAAGTGTCCTGAAATTAAGAATAAAGACCCAGTGGGGTAGAATCTTGGAACAAACTAAAGTGTATAAATATTTGGGGATTCAGATTGATCAGTACTTAACCTTTGAACAACACATGACTGAAGTAACAAGGAAAACAAATGCAAAAATAGGAGCAATGAGACAAATATATCATTGCATGACAAAAGAAATGTGATTAACCATAGCGAATCAATTGTTTTTACCAGTAATTGAGTATGGAAGTCATATATATAGGCATACTTCAAAAAAACAACTACAAAAATTGGATGTTCTTTATAATAAGTTAGCATGTTTTGTGCTAAGATGTGAATATAAAACTCATGATTGTACAATGTATTTAAACCTTGGGTGGAAACCACTTGAATTGAGGGCTAAGGGTATTTGGTTAAGACAAGTTAGAGGATTATTTAAAAGTAAATTTTCATTCAGTTTCGTAATTCAACTAAAAAGGCCCAATCATAGAATAAATCTGAGGAACAGGAGAATCAGGGAATTGACCATCCCCAAAATAATAAATAGATTCAGTGAGATGACTTTCCAGTTTAAGGCTGCTTCCTGTTGGAATTGTGTTTCCCCTCCCTTCCGTGAACTAGAAATCTCTGATGCTGTTTTTAATTCTGCAATGGATCAGGAATTGAGTTTTCGTTGTCAAAACAGTAGATGATTTGTCAATATAGATATGTTTTCTGTGTTTTCTAACTATGTGTTTTGTATTATATGTAATTGTTAAACCTATTGTATATGTATTGTACATGTATTATGTATTGTGTGTTATTTGGAATTATTTGTAATTTATACAAACAGGTATGCCTTGTAAATAGGGATTTTAGGATCCCTAATGGCAGTTTCACTGTATAAATAAAATTGTACCTACATACCTACCTATACTTCAGGAGGGATGTGGCCCTTCTTGTGAGGGTCCAGAGGAGAGTGTCTAGGATGATTCATGGCCTGAAGGACCTGCTGTATGAGGAGAGACTAAGGGATTTAAACATGTACTCCCTGAATGAGAGGAGGGATGGGGGGATATGATAGAGGTCTTTAAATATTTGAAAGGGATTAACCAGGTCAGCACAGATGGACTGCTCCAGTTGAGGAAGGATGGAGTCACAAGGGGGCATAGCCTGAGATTGGTGGGAGGCAGGTTTAAGGGGGAGATGAGGCATCACTATTTCACTGATAGGATGGTGGCACCCTGGAACTGATTGCTGTTGGAGTTGGTGGGGATGGAGACAGTGGGTGGGTTCAGGAGTGGGTGGGACAGACACAGAGGTGTTGTCTGGGTGTGGGGGTTGGGAAGGTAATGGGTCTGCAGGGGGTCACAAAGGTTGGGAGCAGCCATAGTGTGTGACTGTAGGCTATTTCTCGAGCAGACTCGATAGACCACTGGGCCTAGTCTGCTGGCAGTTTAGTATGTCAGTATGTTAAGAGTAGCTCACTGCATAAGGGAAGGGATTAAAGCAACAGAACTAAAAGGTAAACCGGGGAGAGGAGGCACTGTGGGTCACCCTGGAGACAGGGAATGGCACCACAATCTGCACAGGAGTTGTATACAGACCCTCATCTCAGAGGAGACAATGAACAAGAAAATGATAGACGGCATCCTTAGAATGGCAGAAAAAGGGGAAATATTGTTGATGGGGGACCTAAATAGGCCAGATGTTAATTGGCACACTTTTGCTGCAGTCACATCCAAGATCAGGATCATTCTCGATGCCTTACAGGGGGCATGCCTCAGACAGCTACTGTTGGAACCCTTTTGGAATGGAGCAGTCTTAGACCTAGTACTCTCAAATGGGGATGGAGAGAGAGGATCTCAGATTTGGAAGTGGGTAGCCATCAGGGAACAAGCGACCACCAAACAGTGTGGTTCACAATAAACACAGCTGTAGAGTCAAGCCATATATAAGTGAGGGTATTGGACTTTAGGAGGGCTGACTTCGGTAAAATGGGAGAGTGCCTCAGAAAAACACTAGCAAAAGGGCAAGAAGGAGGGGTGGAGGAACAATGGGGAAAAATCAAAACTGCCATCACAGAGCAACAGGCCTTTGTGTGAAGCAAATAAACAAAACAAAATGAAGGAAAAAACACTGTGGTTCTCAAAAGAGGTGGTGGGGCAGGTAAGGGAGAAAAAAATAGCATTCAGGAAATATAAGGAAACACAGAAGGAGCAGGACAGAGAACTGTACCAATTAAATCAGAAGGAAGCAGGAACAGCAGTCAGAATAGCAAAGACCCAAACCAAGGAAAGGAAGGGGGATAAAACCTTTTATAGATACATTAGGGAGTGAAGAAAGACCAAGGAGGGATAGTGAGACTTAATAAAGGAGGGAGGGGTGGGCAGAGGCTGACAGTGAAAAGCAGGGATACTGAATGAATACTTCAGTTCAGTACTCACAAAAGAGGAGGTGGGGGAGGTGCCTAATCCGATTAACAGAAGCACTCTGGATAGGGGGGTCAATCCCAGTCCTTTCACAGAAGAAAGGGTTCTGAAAGAACTCCTAAAACTGAAAATGGACAAAGCAATGGGGCCTGATGGAATTCACCCCAGAATTCTAAAAGAATTAAGGGGAGAATTAATGATACCACTGACTACCCTTTTTAGCAAATCATGGGAGGATGGTGTGGTACCTGATGACCTGAGGAGGGTGGATGTAATTCCCCTTCACAAAAGTGGGAGAAAGGTAGATGCAGGAAATTACAGATCTGTAAATTTGATCTCAGTGGTAGGGAAAATGATGGGATCACTTCTGAAAGAAAGAATTGTTGAGAACCTAGAGGCCAGCTGGGCACAGGACCCAAGGCAGCATGGATACAGAGTGGGAATATCATGTCAGACAAATCTAATAGATTTCTTTTACTGGGTGACCAAAGTAGTAGACATGGGAGGGGTTGTGGACATGTCCTACCTAGACTTTAGCAAGGCATGTGACACAGTCCCACTCAAAAGGTTAATAAACAAGTTAACCAGCCTGGGAGTGGGTCTCAGGGTGGTAGCCTGGGTAAAAAATTGGCAACTGGATGCAGAGGGTAATAGTAAATGGAGTCCACTCCGAAGAAAGGGGGGTTACTAGTGGGGTACTGCAGGGTTCAGTACCAGTACTGGGATCAGTCCTCTTTAATGTCTTTCTAGGTGACACTGCAGAGGAACTGGAAGGAAAAGTATGCCTCTTTGCAGACAGTCACAAAGATCTGCAACAGAGATGATGCACAAGGCAGGGGGCTGGAAAGGATGAGAAGGGACTTGGCAAGGTTGGAGGAATGGTCCAAAGTATGGTAGCTTAGATTCAATGCAAAGAAGTGCAAAGTGATGCACCTGGGAAACAAAAACCCAGTGGAGAAGTACACAATGGGAGGGGAGGTACTAACAATAGCAAAAATGGAAAGGAACCTGGGTGTAGTCATATCAGATGAGCTAAAGGTAGGCAAGCAATGGAAGAAGGCAGTAAGGAGGGCTGGGGGGATACTGGGATGCATAGGGAGAGGCATCAACAGTAGAAAACAGGAAGTTGTTATCCCTCTGTACAGACAATTGATGAAACCTCATCTGGAGTACTACATGCAGTTCTGGAGACGCCATCTCCACAAGGACATAGACAGGATGGAGGCAGTCCAGAGGAGGGCAACTAAAATGGTGCAGGGTTTGCACCAGGAGCTATACGAACAGAGAGAAGGTACTTAATAAGTATACCCTTGAGGAAAGGAGGGAGAGGGAGGACTTGATAGAAACTTTTAAGTACCTCAAGGGAATCAACAAAGTCCAAGAGGGTAGCATGTTTCAGAAAAAGAGATGTGCAAGAACAAGGGGGCACAATTGGAAGATAGAGGAGGAACAGCTCAGGGGCAATGTGAGGAAGTATTTTTTCATGGAGATGGTGGTGGACACAAGGAACTGCCTTCCTGAAGAAGTCGTGGGGTCAAAAACAGTGTGGGAATTCAAGAATGCAAGGGACAGACATAAAGCAATTCTAGTGGTGGGTAGGAGAAAGTAGGCTGTTGGTTACCTAGGATCTGCAGCTTATCCAATAGGTAGGAAAATGGACAGACTGGGTGGGCCAAGTGGTCCTTATCTGCTGTCAAAGTCTATGTTTCTATGTTACCAATAGACATGTTTCCATATGTTACCAAGAGACGTGCTTCGCTATGTTACCAATAGACCAGTTTCCCAATATTACCAATAGACATAAGTAAGCCCCCCTTCCCATCTAGGGCTATCCAGTTGGTAGGAAATGGGAGGGGAGCACTTCTCAACTAAGCATGCAGTTCAAAGAATTACAATAGAAGCACTCACTACCTGAGTTTGTTGAATGTTGTGACTGGAGATCACGGTACCAGTGGAACCAATTCAACTGCTGGGTGTTCGGGGGCTGCAGGTGGAAATTGGTTAGCAGGCAAGCATGTGCAGTCATATTGATTAAATTCACTGTCCACTTCAGGATCAAAAATGAAAAAACAATTTAATTAAACTTGAAAAACAGTAACAACCACTCCATTGAGCAGGGGATATTAAATACAGTGGGTTTCATTCACAGACACAACTGGAAAATCTACTGCAGCAGTCTCTTGTGCTCACAGACTATTTGTTTCATGCAGATCTCCCATAAGCCATAAAGGCTAGAATTCCTGGCAGCATTCTTGAGGTCAAATCAGGGCCTTGAGGTAGCTTGGTACTGATAACTCAGGCAACTCATATCCCATTCCTAGCCTTCTCTCTCGCTCTCTGGCAGTTACATTCTGTTCCCGTTACTCTCTCTTAAGGCAATTTCATTCCTACACTTTTTCTCTGTACTTATGACAGCACGGGGTGTTTCTACTGTCCCAAACCAATTCACTCTCTTCAATTTATTTGCATCAGCCTGATCTAACAACTTCTTCATCCAGAGGCTATTACTTATGGAACATACTCCTCTTTCCCTTCTAGGCCTTATTTCTTTACTTGATTTCATTTGATGTTCTTAAAGCAAGAATTGAACTACCAGAAACCTTTCAGACATCCAATCGCTGATGCCTCGGCAGGTGGCTGGGTCTTATTCTGGTGGTTTTGGGTGCCGCAGACCTGATCCCAGTTCTTACTAGCATGCTCTGCTCATACAGTGATTTCAACCTCTAAACCGACCCATCAGGAGGACTTCTGCCAGTGACACACAGATTACTCAATGGACTGCCACCCCGCTGGAGTCCCAAACATTACTTCCCCAAGTGGACATTCTCACCTCCCCAAGCGGCTCAAACCATGGGTCCCAACTCTGTGGTGCCCTCCATCCTGGGGATTGGGGTAACTCTGCCACTGTTACACCCTTATCTGTGAGGGCTGCCACCTCAAAGCCATGCCCCAAGCCCTATTTGCCATAGCAGGCCTGCCTACAGTAAACCATTCAGTCCCAACAGCTGAACTCACCGATGAGCAATCTCTTCTTTGGGCCTTTAGGCCCTATCGGTGCTCACCATACCAAGGTGTCGATGTTCACTTGGCAGGCTTCCATTTTCTTTCTTCTCCCCAGGTGTCAGCTTCTACATGCACCAACAGGCCTCTTATGCTTTGCTCTATTACTCCTCTTCTTGCACACCTGAACCGTCACTTTCAATTCATGGGTCTTCAAGGGTGGAGGGCTGGGATGACAAGTGGACCACCTCGGCCCTACCCTGGCCCTTTGGCTGAACTTGCAGGCTGAACCCCTGGATCTTCTCTCCCGGGTCTCTCCCTTCATCCCCCTTTGGCACCAAAATCCCCTGCTATTTATACCCTTCACACAGAGGCCCCCTGCAGTCAGCAGGCAGCACCACATTCCAGACTCAGTGGCACCAGAGCTCTCTCTCTCTCTTTCTTCCTAGTTGCCCCATAACAATCAAAATTACACATTCTTCCCTATGTTACCAATAGACATGCTTTCCTATATGTGTTACCAATAGACATGTTGCCTACGGCCTTGTCACCAGACCACACAAGTTGTGGGTGAATTCCAGTGTAACCCACACCCTGTTGTGGATTATTGGGCAATATTGGGGATATGGGCAAGGAAGGAGTGGAATCTGGCACAGTAGTGCTGGACTTCAGGAGGGCCGACTTTGGGAGGATGGGGGAAGTGGTAAAAGGGTACCTTGCCAGAATTCAACCCAGTATGGACACTAACCCGAGGTGGGAGCTCATAAAGCTGGGGATAGTGGAGGCAACCAAAACCTGCTGCAAAGCCCAGAACAAGAAGGCTAGGGCTAAGAAACCGATCTGGTTGAGCAAGGAGGTCATGGAAAAGGTAAGGAGGAAAAGAGCTGCCTTTAGGACATACAAGAAAACAGGGAGGGGGGAGGACAGGGAGGAGTACTTGACAGAATCGAAGGAGGTGACAAGGGCAGTAAGGGGAGCCAAAGCATCTACGGCACTCAGGCTGGCACAAGGCATTAAGAATGGGGAGAAGGACTTCTTTAAGTACATCAGGAGAAAAGGGCTGTAAGGACCACATAGTAAGGATTAGGAAGGAGGGGTTGGGTGGAAGCAGGTGCGATAAGGCGGAAGCACTAAATGAGTACTTCTGCTCAGTATTTACTAAAGAGAATAGGGGTGACACCCAAGGTGGGAGAAATGGCAGAAGCAGGGGAAAGTGGTGATAGATGGGGAAATCATGGAGAGCAGAGTTCGAGAGGGTTTGAAGGCACTGAGGGTGGACAAGGCGCCAGGCCCAGATGGCATCCACCCCAGGGTACTGAAGGAGCTGGCAGAGGTCCTTGCAGAACCTTTGGCAGACCTATTTAATGCCTCACTACATTCTGGGTGTATACCTCAGGACTGGAGGATGGCTCATGTGGTGCCCCTCCACAAGAGTGGCCCTAAGGATGAACCGGGAAACTACAGACCAGTGAGCCTCACATCCATCATGGGTAAGTTAATGGAGACTATCCTGAAGGAGAGGCTGGTGGCCCTCCTAGAGGCCAAAGGACTACAGGACAGCAGACAGCATGGCTTCATACATGGCAGATCCTGCCGAACCAACCTGGTCAAGTTCTATGACTGGGTAACTAGGCAACTGGACAGGGGCCATGCAGTGGATGTCCTGTATCTGGACTTCAGTAAGGCAGTCGACTCAGTGCCATGGAAGGCTGGGAAGGAAGTTAGTAGGCACAGGGGCGGGTGCAAAGCTGGTGAGATGGGTGGGAAACTGGCTGCAGGAAGGCAACAGAGGTGGTGGTGGGTGGGAGCTCTCACACCCAGGGCAGTGAGAGCGGTGTTCCACAGGGCTCGGTGTTGGGACCAGTGTTGTTTGGGATATTCATTGCAGACATATCATGGGACATCGAGAGCAAGATTAGTCTGTTTGCTGATGATACCAAGGTAGGCGCGGTGGTGGATGACCTAGGGGGATGGCAGGGGTTGCAGGATGATCTGGCAAAGCTTGAAACCTGGTCAGACACCTGTCAACTGGGGTTTAATGCCAAAAAGTGCGAGGTGCTGCATTTTGGGATGAAGAACCCAAGGAGGAGTTACCAGCTAAGGGGAGTGCAGCTAGCCCAGACAGAGGAGGAGAAGGATCTGGTGTGCTCATTACAGGGTCAATGAACAACTTGGCACAATGTAGGAAGGCAGCTGCAAAGGCCAACAAAATGCTGGGTTGTATTGCAAGGGGTATATCCTCGTGGAGGGAGGAGGTGATTCTGCTACTGTATAGGTCATTAGTTAGACCACACCTGGAGTACTGCGTGCAGCACTGGCGTCCGTATCTGAAGAGGGACATTAAGTTACTGGAGGGGCAGCGACAGTGACAAAGATGATCAAGGGGCTGGGGACTTATCATACGAGAGGAGGTTGAAGGAGTTGAACATGTACTCTCTGGAGGAGAGAGAGATGGGGTGACATGATTGAAACCTTTAAATACATGAAAGGAATAAACAAGACAGGTACAGAGGGGCTGTTCAAAGTAAGGGAGGGAGGACACCAGGGGCCATGATATGAGACTGGGCGAGGAAGGTTCAGGAGGAGATGAGGAGACATTTTTTACAGAGGGTGGTGGCTGGGTGGAATCGTTACCTGCTGAAGTGGTATGCAGTAGAACAGTGGACTGCTTCAAACGAGGATGGGACAGGACAAGGGGGAGGGTTAATAAAGGGGAAGGGTGGAAGGGAGGGGCAGCTGCAGAATAAGGGGTGCTAGCTGCACATTCGAGCAGACTTGATAGACCTCTAGGCCTTTATCTGCTGGCAAATTTTGTATGTTCGTATGTTCATATTGGTTAAACATGCTTCCCTAGTATACCAATAGATATGATTTTTATGTTACCAATCAACAAGTTACCCTTTGTTACCAACAGACATACCTCCCTACAGTATGTTACCAACAGATATGTTTCCCTTGTTACCAACAGACATGTTTCCCCTTGTTACCAATAGACATGCTTCTCTATTAGAGTTGTGTGGAAACAACAATCCATCAGTGGAATTTGTCTGACTGTTGGACCTTTGCTGCCATGAAATTCTGAAAATCATTTTGGCAACTTTCATGGAAATTCCACCTTAAAGAGCCACTGACCCCAAAAGTGCTACATTGCAGAATCCAAATAAGCATACTCCCAGTAACTCTCATACCAAACATTAGATTTTTATGTTATTTTGTTTTAAAGTTATTAGCCATTTTGTAACTTTGATTGCACTACCTCTGCAATAAAAGCAGGTGTCAGTAAAGAGCTGATGATGATGTCATGTAGGGACCTCAAAGTCTAGCAATCCCTGTCAGCAAGCTTATATAGGACCCATTTCTCCAAAGTTGTAAAGATCATGTGCAATGGATTTCACAAGCAAAACAGACAGCACCAGTCACTAAACATTGCTATAAATACTATATATGTTCCAGGTTTTGTAACAGAGTTAATAAAATTGTATTATTTAATGCTGTTTTTGTGTGGTCCATTTCTCCAGGGTTGCTGGATACTAAGTCAGCATACCTCCAGACTGCTGAAGCCAGTTAGAGTGCTACTTATTTTGCTGCTGTTTGTCAGTGTCTGCATTACAATATGTTTTAATAGGGGCCTTATATGTGTTAATTCCTACAAGGGGTGGAACTGTTAGCTCTGGTAAAATGATCATTGGAGAGTACAACATAGATGAGTCTGCCGCGCTCCCATTAACAAGGAGATGGGATAACTGTTTTAAATTGCCATTCTTAGAAGTTGCCTCAATTGACTGATAGGTGTGAATAAGCTCAGCCTTTCATCAGAAACTTAGTCTGCAAACCTCACAGTGGCTATGATCCAGCATTCCACAAAAGGACTTCAAAAAAAAGGCACCCAGACAAAATATTGTAGTTTTGATACAAAGCCTGTTACCAACCAACAAGTTCTTAAGACAATGGTATGTATTTTCTTTATGCTTTGACTTTTTAGAAATGTTAATTAATGGTCCAGAGTCAGAGTAAAATTAGGCAGCCTTTTAATCTTACAAGTTGATCTCTCCAACAGTCACACTCCAGTGAAAAGTAGTCTTCCTGTTTGTAAGAGGTGCAAATTGACTGCAATGCTTTGATCAGTAACCTGCTAGTCTAGGCTTCGAATTCACATCCAACCTTTATATCTGTCATACTGCTCAGCTGTTTTCACTTTTGACCTGAGGAAGGGAGTTTCACCTCTCGAAAGCTAGTCTTAAACTTAATTCCGTTAGTCCAATAAAAGGTATGGGGCTGGGGAGTGCAATCCTGCAAGGTCTTGGTTAGTCAAAGCCTCTTGTCAATCCCTGCCTAGCTGTGACCCTGGTGACCTCTGTCATAAGTTGTGCCAATAGCCCAGGTGGCACAGAATGAAACTGAACTGTGCATTCCTGTGTTTGTTAGCTATGCCAGCAGTAGGGGAGTGGGTTGCTGTCAGCGACCAGAGAAAGGAGAGTGGAGAGCTGTGTGGAGCTGTGGCAGCTGTCAAGGTTGGTGATCAGAGGAAGGAGAGCTGAGCTGTTTGGAACTGAACTAGCAAGGTGCACAGGTGGCAGTCCGACAACTGAAGAAGGGATGGCCAGCCAACCGCAGACAGTGGTGTAGGATCAGGCCAATCAGGGAGAGAGGCGCCAAGGTGGTAGGCTTTAAAAATAGCCAGCCAGACCAACAGAAGGAGTAAAAGTGGGAGCAAGGAGCATCCTGAGCTAAAGAAATCACTGCGAGGAGCTGGTTTGCAGCAAAGGAATGGGGTCCTGCATTTCTCCACAGGGGACTTGGACTTCAACCTCAGTGGATATGGGAAATTGATACAGACACTAAGAAATCCTTCACAAAAGAGCTGAAATTGAGGTGAAATGAACTGGGTCGAGACTACTGACACTGGAGGTGCTGGGAACTTGATCTTGCACTACTGGCGCTGGAGGTGCTGGGGATTTGGACTTGATTTGAGGTGAAATTAACTGGGTTGAGACTACTGACTCTGGAGGTGCTGGGAACTTGATCTTGGACTACTGATGCTGGAGGTGCTGGGAATTTGGACTTGAACTTGGTGACTTGGACTTGAACGTGGTGGCTATGGTTATTAATTCTTGATGCCTATGGTTTGCATATGCTTTATTATTTCTAAAAAGTCTAAACAGTGGGTTGGGGCTGAGGAGGGGGTAAGGGTCAGAGGCCCAAAAAATACATAAGGGTGATTTTAGGACTATATCTAAGTATCGTGGAAGAAATGGTAGGGCAGCATAGAGGGAGGGGTGACCAAGGGAGGGGGATCTTTGGCAGGGTGGTGGGGTGCAGTGGCTATGGAATGGCTATGATCCTAAATTGGGCTTGGAGGATGGGGGTTGTATGATGTGTAAGCAGCTCACTCAGCTGAGAGAGGATGTGGCAGGGCTAAGGTGGGGTTTAAATAGTGGGGGAAGCTGGGGAAAGGGGATAGAGAGACAAGGACGGTATAAGCCAAGGAAGGAGTGGGAAGGACTGTGTGGATTCACTGGAGGATCAGACAAACTGTTCCAGAAGTCAAGGGCTTGGAAGGGAGAGGATGGAATGGGATCCAGTGAGGATAGACCAGAGGTGGTAACAGACAACATCAAGTCCATATTTGGGACAGGGACACCTGAGACTGGAGGAAAGGGGTCATTGGGAACTGACAGCAGGAAGTTTAGAGGCACAAAAATGATACCTGTAGCTAGAGAAAATGGGTCAGTCAGGGATCAGGAGGAATGGAAGACAGTAGCCTCAGGAAAAAGCAGATGGATGCCTAGTATGAAGGACAACGCAGGCATAGGTGAAATGGGCCAGAGGGTGGAAGTAACAAATAGTTTTGCCCTCCTAGGTATTCTAGATGAGGACATTGGAGAGGAAGGGTCCGGCAGGGGCCATCAGAGAAGAGGGGTGCAGAGCAGCTGGGGGACATGGGGGGAAAGATCTCAGGTGCAGTGGAATGGGGGAGGAGGAGGAGGAGGCAGGCACATTGCATGCAGGAGAAGGGATGGAGGAGGGGACGGGCACATTAGGGACGCACCAAAAGGTGACACTAGGGGAACTGTGGCATAAAAAAGGGTCTGGGAGGAAGCACTGGAAGAGCTGCAGTTGAGCTCCTGGGAGGCTGAAAATGAACTGGAGGAAACCCTGCAGGGTAGAAGCTGCAGTAGGAGGCTGGGGCATGCACCGGGCAGGGTGCAAGAGAGGGACAATATGCAGACAGGGCAGGTGGTAAGGAGGAAGACTTCCCCAAGTGCGGTACAGTGCTCAAAACCTTCTGCAAAGATGGGCAGGACAGGAACAGTTGAAGGGGGAATCAAGCACAGTTGGCACAATCTCTTAGAGTGATGCAGACTAGGTAAGGCCAGGAGCAGTTGGGGAGGCAGGTGAAATTGGATCATGCTCAAGCAGTGATGCAGGATGTAATCCTACCAATTGCCAGCCGGAGGGCGGTAGGTTGCGTGGTTTTGGTCCAGGCACCCTGGAGGATAAAGACATCAAAGAGTAACAGACCAGAAAACGCTCCTGTAGACAAAAGGCATTTTATAAAGAGCACCACAGTGCTCCTTGCATATTGGTTACATGTTCTCCCTAGGCTTCAGACGTTGGGGTTTACATACTGAGCAACAAACAAATTCAGGATATTGCTTTGTAGAAGATTTTAACATATAAGGTAATACTTCTAGTTACATGATATTTGTCAGTTTCTGACTGGCCATGGTGGTATGGCCTGATGTTACTCAGGAACTGATTCTGCTGCTTGTATAACAGGATATTCTATATTGGGTTAGAAAATGGGCTAGATTGTAGGAGCTCTCTGATTGGCTGAGAGCTATAGCAGGGGGGTACATTAAGTTTCAATAGATGCCCGGTCGAAAACAAGGTCCAATTCAGGATGCCCTATTACTTGTGTGAATCTTGGGCACCCCAATCCCTCTCTCTACTTGGCTAAAACACCGAATTTCAAAATAAAATTGCCGCCATTTTTTTTTGTCGCATAGAGAAGCGAGAGGTGCTGCCGGCAAATACGAGCTGCAGCTTCAGCTTCTTTAGTACAAATATTTCTTTTTTAGCAATACCTTATCTTTGCCAGTGCTCTCCCCACTCGTCCTCCAGCTCCTACAATCTAGCACGTTTTCCCAGTCTCGCTTAGATACCAGCTCTGTTGACCACCACGGCTGCTCGTGCTTCATTCATTCAAATGAAATGGGCTATTTACAAGTGCTTCCGTGTCTGCGACCTGCATTGGCATCAATTGGAAAAACAGAGCAATGTAAGTAGAACAAAAACCTTTCATTTTTAATTAAATACTAAAACAGATCCCGACAGACTGCTCATTAAGCATTTCAAAAAATATCTCTTGTTTTTTTTTTTGGGGGGGGACGACGACAACAGAATGGATCTCTCGAGCAGGCAACAGGACATGAAACAAAAAAAAACATAGGGACTACTTTACAAGACAAACAGTAAAACATCATTTTTACTTAATTTTTTTGCATTGCTTTTTTAATTTTTTTAAATCACAGATAAAAGTGGTAAAGGAAGCCCATTTTCTAAGTGCAATAATGCCCTCCAGGGTGGGCGGTATGGGCAATAAGGCCCTCCACCAGTGGTGTCAGGCCTCCTTACACCCCTGGGCTGTCCAGCATTGCCCAGTACCGCCCACCCTGTTGGGCATTATTGCTTGTTTATGTTGTTTTTCTTATAGGCTTAATACGTTACAATTTAACTGTAATAGTACTAATCACTACAAGATGGAACTAATGATACAGTGCATCTTCTCAGTGCATTTGTAGCAAATTCTCTGACTACAAATACAAGTTTTATACTTGTTATGGCTTAGAAGCATTATATATAATTAAGCATATAAGCACGTAGGCTTAACACAGATAACTAAGCTATTAATCGTATCTTGCTTAAACATTTTCTGCCAGGTAACTTTTGACATTGAGTAGAACAGCATACATGACTGGCTAAGCAGTACTTTAGAAAAGTGCTTGTATTATGGCTAAACAAGCAAGATATATATTTGTAGTCCTTTTAAGGTATACAGAGTCTGATAGGCTGATAGCCTGGTTCATAACTGTAGCTTGTGCTAATCATGCAGTGTGACGTGTACTCTCCTCGTGAGTTATGTTCATGATTGTGGTACTACATATGAGCTTGCAAATGGCTTTAGTATAAAATTGGTTGTTACAAAAATGCAGAAGTTCAAGGTAAGTTTAAAAATTAGCACAGTTCCTAGAACAGTGCTGAATCTGGGGATAGAATCTTGAATGAGGCTTAGTTGTGTGGTAGTGACTACTGGAGTTTGTAATATAAGGGGGACATGTAACTATTTTGCAGTGCAACTTCAATAAATTTAGTCCAACAAGTTATACAGGAAAGACTCCACAGACATCTAGCTAAAGTGATGTGTGGCAGAGGATCCCAAGCCTGGTTGGCGATCTCCATGTCTGTTTACTCCACACTTGTTGTATAACAAAACTGTTGGCCCAAACTGATATCTACTAATATGAAATCACACATGCCCACACAATGCAAAGCATCATGGGCTGCATATGCAAATCACCACACATTATTATGCTGGTTCAACTTTAAGCAGAATTGCATGGTGCCATGCAATTCTGCTTAACGTTGAACCAGCATAACATTATGTGGTGATTTTCATATGCAGACCATGATGCTTTGCATTGTGTGGGCATGTGTGATTTTGTATTTTCTTGAAATTTGGCTTTCCAGCCAGATGCCCTTTGGGGGTAACCCTTGCCTCAGTGTTTGCGCACAGAGGTTCTTTATCTACTAATATGATTCACTCTTAGGAAATCCATTACAACCTTTCTGGCAATCCCTATGCCACCAATTAAGATCAGATATTGACATTTGAAGAGTACTGGCCCCACCAAAAAAGAGAACATTTTGAAACTAACTTGATTCACAGAGACAACCACACAATTAAGACCATGTAAAAACTGTTACTAAGCACTGGTGTTAGCCTGGTAAAGTATCAATGTTTCTATGGAAGATTCATCAAACATAAAATATAATAACAGTTTCTTCTGTTATGCTACGTGACAAACATGATAATAGAAATGGTTATGTCCCTCCACTATTATGCTTACAAAAAGGACTTGTTTTAGTCACAATCCTGATGAAGCATGGGTGGTAGCAACAGTGTAAAGACACTTTTTACATACTATGCCTTGTCTACTAACATATACTATTAGAAATAATTAAACTCTATAATGTATAAACATGTCATGAAAACAGGCCTCAAGAGTTACACATATTTTACTATTGGGTACACAGGAGGGGTCTGCAGGGATGAAGGAAGCCAGACAGAAGTACAAGGAATGAAGAGGTACAGGAGGGAGGAGTCTGGTGAAAGGCTAAAGGGAGAGTGTGAAGAGGTACAGATGCTGGGTGTGGGTAAAAATCAGGATAGGCTAGGTGATGGAGAACAAAAGATGAGCAGGGGCAGAAACCAAGTCAGGATGGAACATGAGGAGGAATCCAAAGGGAGCCAAACCCCACAACACAAAGCTAGAGGCCAAAAGGACACCCAGGAAGCAGGGAGCAGTAGAGTGGCACTCTTGGGAGACTCAATATTTAAGGGGCTAAAATGGGGAAGGAAGGGAGCAAAAAACAATGCAGTATAGGTACAGTACGTGCCGGGGATGATGGTGCTGGAGCAGAGGCATCATATTCCTTCCTGGGGTAAGCAGCAGGATGAAAGGACACATCTTGTGTTTCACCTGGGCACAAATGACTTGGAAGAGAACAGTCTGATGGAGGTACAGGAAAGGTTTGAGGAACTTGCTAGGTTCTGTAGGAGCAACACTGTTTTTCCTTCCATTTCCTTCTCTGGGGTGTTGCCACTACCAAGAGCAAGCACACCCAGAAAGGAGAAGAGAAGGGCATTCAACAATTGGCTACAAGGTTAGTGCAGTCGGATGGGGTTCGGCTGGATAGCTGACTGGGGCTGTACATGGGAGGAGGAGGGGCTGTATGCCCAAGACAGGCTGCACCTGAGCTCTTCAGGGGCAGCTGCACTAAAGAGTAAACTGGGGGACTTAATGGCAACGAAGTTCAATTTAAACTAAATAAGGGGGGGTAGTTAAGGACAGGGCCAGCCTTATGTGAGGCAGAGCAGAGAGGCTATCATCCTCCCCCCCCAAGTCACAACACTCATCAAGGGAACACTTAGCAGCAGGGAAGGACGGGATGGGGCTACATGTAGGAGGGCTTTGGTTGCAAATGCCAGGAGCCTGGGGAACAAAATGGGAGAACTGTAGGCCACCAAGATGGAGGAGAACCTAGACATTGTAGCAGTGAGTGAGACTTGGTGAAATGAGCACTACGCCTGGGAGACAGTGATCCCAGGGTATTGGTTGTTTAGGAAAGATCAGGAGGGGAAGAGGGTGGAGGGGTGGCATTATATATCAGGGAAGGGATTGGGGCCATGGAAGGGCAGGATGAGGAAAGGGAAACAGAGATAATGTGGGTCACCCTAGACATGGGAAAGGAGGAAAACCTGCATGTTGGGGTAGTCTATAGGCCTCCTATGCAGGGGGAGGAAGGGGATAGACACTTTGTAGAATCAGTAGCAAGGAATGCACGGAAAGGGGAAATTGTGCTAGTTGGGGACTTAAACCTTCCGGACATCAACCGGGAGACCCAGACAGCAATCT
Source organism: Neoceratodus forsteri (assembly GCA_016271365.2). Taxonomy (NCBI): domain Eukaryota; kingdom Metazoa; phylum Chordata; order Ceratodontiformes; family Ceratodontidae; genus Neoceratodus; species Neoceratodus forsteri. The sequence goes on from CM028129.1 coordinate 37,652,571, forward strand.
TGGCAAGGAGCAGGGGCATCTTAAAGGCTCTTCAGGGCATATTCCTGCAACAAAGGGTCAGTGAGCCCACTAGGGGTGTAAACCTGTTGGATGTGGTCCTCACAAATGGGGACAATGTGGAGGAGGTGGAGGTGGGGGAAGAGATTGGCACCAGTGACCTCAGGGCTGTCAGGTTCAGGGTGAGAGTGGGCAGGGAGAGGGTTAGGACAAGAACCAAGGTAATGGACTTCAGAAAGGCTGACTTTCATGGAATGAAGAAGGTAGTTGGGGAAGAAATGTTGAGGATAGGGGATGTGCAATGGGTGGAGGAATTATGGGCAGCCATCAAGAGAGGGGCATTTAAAGCCATGGACTCATGTATAAGAAGAGTAAGAAAGAATAGAAGACAGAAAAGGCCTCTATGGTTCACTAGAGAGGTGGCATTAGGGGTCAAGGAGAAGACTAGAGAATTCAAGAGGTACAGGAGGACACAAAAGGATGGAAACCTACAGGGAAAAAAGAAAAGAGGCTGGGCAAAAGATAAGGAGGGCTAAGGATGCCACTGAGGAGAGGATAGCGAAGCAGGCAAGGAGGGGGACGAAACCTTTCCCTTGGTACATTGGAGAAAGGAGGAGGGCACAGCATGGGATTGGAAGGATAAGGGGGAAGTGGAACAATACTGGAAGGGGACTTCAAAAAAGCAGAGGCATTAAACAGCTATTTCACCTCAATCTTCACGGAGGAAAGGGAGGGTAGGGGACAAGGATGGGGTGGGGAGGGTGACAGCCACAGGCAGGTGGCTGTGGCAGAATTCATTGCTGAAGGAGTTAGGGAAGAGCTGGGTAGACTTAGGGTAGACAAGGCAATGGGGCCTGATGGAATACACTCAAGGGTTCTCATGGAGGTGAAGAATGAACTGGCGCCGCATGTAGCGAGACTATGTAACTTGTCCTTGGTCACAGGGGTGGTGCCAATGGACTGGAAGAGGGCAGAGGTGGTCGCACTACATAAGGGGGGGGCGGTAGGACGAGGTCAAAAACTACCATCCTATTAGTCTTACCTCGGTGGTGGGGAAGGTAATGGAAACACTACTTAAGATCAGGTTGATAGAATACTAGGAGATGAATGGCATGCAGGATGACAGGCAGCATGGCTTCACCAAGGGACGGTCCTGTCAGACTAACCTGATAGAGTTTTTCGATGGGGTGACACAGATAGTGGACCAGGGAGGAGCAGTGGACATGGCCTATCTGGATTTCAATAAGGCCTTCAACACCGTTCTGCATGGTGGAATGGTACATAAGCTGGACAGACTAGGAGTGGACAACAGGATCACCAGGTGGGTGGAAAACTAGTTGAAGGGAAGGAGTCAGACGATGGCGGCAAATGGGACACATTCCAGGGAATGGGCAGTGATCACTGGGGTGCCACAGGGGTCAGTGCTAGGACCAATACTCTTTAACATCTATGTTAGTGACCTAGTGGAGGGTCTGGAGGGACGGGTATGCCTGTTCGAAGATGATACAAAGGTCTGCAATAGGGTGGATTCACCTAGTGGGGTGCAAGTCATGAGGCGGGACCTGGAGAGGCTGGAGAGGTGGTCTGACACCTGGAAATTGAAGTTTAATACACAAAGGTGCTTGCTGATGCACCTGGGGAGGAAGAATAGGAGGGAAACTTACTCTCTTGGGGGGCTGGTGATTAAGGAGAAGGAAACAGAAAGGGACCTGGGGATTATGGTATCGCTTGACCTCAAAGTGGGCAGTTAGTGTAGCAAGGCAGTGGGAAAGGCAAATGGAATGTTGGCCTGCATTGAGAGGGGTTTTAATAGCAGGAAGAGGGAGGTGCTAATGCCATTATACAGAACCATGGTTAGGATGCATCTGGAGTATGGGGTGCTGTTCTGGAGGCCTCGCCTATGAAGAGATGTTGAGCTGATGGAGAGGGTGCAGAGAAGGGCAACCAAAATGGTGTGAGGGATGCAGGATGCACCCTATGAGAGAAGATTGAGAGGGCTGAGTTTGTACCCTCTGGAGACTAGGAGGGAGAGGGGGGACATGATTGAGACCTTTAAGTGTCTGAAGGGAATAAATGAGGTAGAGGGTAACAGCTTGTTCAGATTGAAGAAGGGAGTGAAAACGAGGGGACATAGCCTCAAACTGGAAGGTGAGCAATACAGAGGTAATATCAGGGGGCAGTTTTTCACAGAGAGGGTGGTGGAGGCCTGGAACAAGCTGCTAAAGGATGTAGTGGCAGCTGACACGGTGGAGGGGTTCAAGAGGGCTTGGGGTAGATTTAAGGGGTTGGGAAAAGAGGGTGGAAGCATAACAGAAGGGGGGGATGTAGGGTGTTGGGCAGACTAGATGGGCCGTGGTGCCTTTCTCTGCCATCACATTTCTGTGTATCTGTGTATCTGTGTATCTGTGTGTATCACCTGCAACATATTTGTTGTATTTTTTCTCTACATTGTTACAAAGCCTGAAACACAAAGTTTTTAAAGAGATGTTTACTAACTCATGCTGCCTGTTTTACTTATAAAAACCATTGCACATGATCTTTACAACTTTAGAGAAACAGGTCCTATAAGCTTGCTGACAGGGGAAAACTAGTCTGTAAGGACCCTAGATGACATCAGCAGCAGCTCTTCGCTGGAACAGGCTTTCTCTTAACGGGTAGTGAAATCAGGGTTCCAAAATGGCTAATAACTTTAAAATGAAGTAACATAGAAATCTACTTTTTTGTATGAGATTTACTGTGGATATGTTTATTCTAATTCTGCAATGTAGCACTTTCGGCCAGATGGCATCAGCAGGTCTTTAAAACAGTGGAATAAATATATGGACTGTGGGTAAATGTATTAAACTGGTAAAAAAACATTCTGCAGAACTGATCACTGTCAGTGGTCAGTTCCATGGCTTTTTTCCCACAGTTTAATACATTAATTCACTTCCCCCTGCTAATCGCTGCTCCACTATATATTGAAATTCCCTGGTGTCTATTGATTACCCCACCCACTGATCGCAGGCCCAATGTAAAAAGAAAAATTCACTGGTGTTTAGTGGTTCACTGCACCCACCAATCACAGGCCAATGTAAAAAAAAAAATACCCTGTTGTCTAGAGGTCCCCTCACACCCACCAATCACGGGCCTGATCTAAATAAAAAAATATATAATTCCCTGTTGTCTGGAAGCCCCCCTCACTGTCCACAATCTCTTAATAATTAAGAAAAGGCAATCCATTATTCCCTGATGTCTAGCAACCCCACCTCCCTATTCCTGATCCCCTGTACAAAAAATAAAGGAAGTCCCCATTTCCTAGTGTCTAGTGTCCCCCCACCTGCTGATCACAGGCCCAATGTAAAAATAATTTTGAATCCCCTGGTGTCTAGCAGATCCGCTCCCTATCCCAGATCCACTTAATAATTTAAAAAAGGAAATCCATTATTCCCTGGTGTTTAGCAGACCCTCTCCCTCCCTATCCCCAATCCCCCCTCAGGTCATTGGGTAGAGGGGCCATCGGTAGGACCAGCATCTGGGCTCTGGTTTGGTGGCTGCCAGCTGATGACCTCCAAATGGGTGTGAGATCTGGTTGTGATCCTTGACGATGGACTGACGCTGAAATTTCAGATGTTGCCCATTGTCAAGACTGCCTTTTATCATTTGATGAACAATGCTCAGATCAAGCACCTAGTTCCGCCCAACGACCTTACAACTTTGGTCCACGCCTTTGTGACCTCTCGCCTTGATTACTGTAATTCCCTCTACCTAGGGCTACTGGGGGCTAAAATCCACCACTTGTAGCTGGTGCAGAATGCGGCAGCTAGGTTGTTGACTGAGCTACCTTGAGGTTGCCATGTCACGCTGGTGCTGCGCAACCTGCAGTGGCTGCCTAGTCAGTGGCAGATCACCTTCAAGGTTGGCTTGCTGACCTATAAGGCCCTACATGGACAGGGTCTGAGCTATCTGCAAGAGCTTCTTCATCCCTACTGCCTCCTCTGACCACTCCGCTCCACTGAAGAGGGATTGCTAGAGATTCCCAGGGTTCATTTGAGGACTTCTGGGGCCTGAGCATTTGAATTCGTGGGCCCTACCCTGTGGAATTCTGCACCTCATCGGATAAGACAGTGCCTGGCGGTAGAGTTTTCAATCTGCATTGAAAACATATCTGTTTACTCTTGCTTTCCCTGATTTTATATAAGTTTGACATGGATCCTTATTATAGTGGGTGGAGTTTTTAGCTGGAATTTTATTATTTATTGTACTAGTGCTATGGTCCTCCAGATGAATAGTGCTATTTTATAAATAAAGTTGCTTTGCTTTGCTTAACCCATCCTGGTTAAGAGCACTGAGCTGCAAACATTGAGAATGACGTTTGAATCCCACAGCCATCAGTTACAGTACATACTGTGTGACCATGAGCAAGTCACTTAACTTCCCTGTGCTCCCAGGTCGCTCCTTTAAAAATCTTTCAGCTTAGTGTGCTACTCCTGGTTAAACAACTTAAAAAAAAAAGAACGTGGCAATTTCTAGATTTGATTTCAAGCATTTCCATTTCTCCATGATTATTACTCTGTGAAGAATTAAATAACACGGACTATGTTTTTTTATATTCATAAGTAACTTCTTAGACAAAAAACATTGTAGTAAATTATTAAAGTCTGCCTGGAGTTTGAGTTTAACTTCCCTTTTATTTTTCTCCTTCTCTACCAATATGGTATCAATCCCATATAAGGTTATGAAATTTGGGAGATTGTTTATTCAAATTCAATGAACTTTATTTAGTTTTTTTTCCCCATCACAAACATGTAGACATTTTTGTTGTGCAAGGAAATAAAAGAAGAAAAATTTCTTATAAAATCAGTAAATTTTTTGGTGTTTGATACATCCGTATTATACAAGCAGACTTCCTAAGTCCAGTACACAACAACAAGAGAATGACAACATGTGAATTACTACCATAAAAACAAACCCTTTCCCATCCCCTGTCCCCAACCTCTATAAACCCTCTCCCTACCCTCCCTCCTTCCCTGCCTCCCTCCCTCCCTGGTACACACAAACAATCCAATCACTCAAGTGGATTTAGATGAGGTAAGACAAAGTAGCAGAGAAATAAGATCTACTTGAGGTATTATTACAGATTGTTTAGATAAACAAAGAACATATAGGAGACCAAAAATTGACCCTTGGGGTACACCTCTAGTTAAAGGGACTAAATCTGATTTACTACATCCCACAGTTACCAATTGTAGACGGTCTTCTAAATATGAAGTGAACCATCTCAGGGGTTTCATTCATTATCCCAATTTCTTCTAGACAATCTATCAACAAATTATGATCCACTAAATCAAAAGCTTTAGACAAGTCCATGAAGACCATGACCACACCATGACCCTCACCTAAACGAGAGGCAAGCTGATAGAGAAAATCTAAGAGGGTGGTCACTGTGGATTGTCCCTTTCTAAAGCCAAGTTGAACAGGTGTCAACCTTTTATTCTTAGTATTCCATTAACTGGAAGTTTTTTTTATTTATTTAAATCTCAGATTACATATACCTTTGAGTTAAGAGCTTTTTCACAAAGGTTCCACTTCAGTAGAAAGGACAACTAATTAAACAGGACAATAAAGTACTGTACAATAAAGTGTAAATAGGAGGTACAAAACTCATAATGGACACAAAATCATAATGGACAGTCAACGTAAAACAACAGAGACACATTATGGTAATCAGTTTCAGGCACAGGAAAATGCATACAATACATTGATATCAGTCAGCAGGCTTTGTCAAGATAAAAGATGGCACAGGGCATAGGAAGGGATGTGGGAGGATAGGCTGGGAAGAGTAAGGAGGTGGGAGTGGAGGACGTGAGGAGAGGTGGGGCAAAGGGAGGGGGAGGAAGGGTGGAGGGGGAGGGGATGCTGGAGGAGGGGTAGGAGGCAAGAGTGCTAAGTTACTAAGAAAGAGGTTGAGTGCTAAAGTTGAGGTTTGGGAAAACAGGGTTAAGGGAGGCAGTCACAGGTGCTAGCAGTAGAGAGAGTAGTGACCAAAGCTTGACTTTGAATGGGCCCAGCTTAGTTTCAGAGGTGATGGCACTGTTGAGAACATTCATCCAGATGGGGGCCCTGTAGGCAAATGATCATTGACCCTGGGTGGTTTGGCAATGAGGGAGCTGTAGGAGCTGAGAATCAGAACCTCGTGTACAGTGTGGATTACAAGTAGGGCATAGAAGATCTTGTACTCCAGCTGGCAAGAGGCCTAAGGTTCTTTTCTCAGTCGTCAGGCAAGTTTGATATTTGATGCGATTTTTAGCTGTAGCAAACTGGTTAGGACATAGAGGTCACACATGTGGGTGCAATGGTGGGCTCCTGAGACAAGACGACATGCCTTGTTAAGAGCAGTGCAGATACGTAGGAGGGCGGTATCAGTTGCAGAGCCATAGATGATCAGACCATAGTCAGTTATAGAAATAATAGAGCTCAACACAGCTATCCTTGTGGCTTCAGGGGTCGGAGATCTCCTGTGTCTGTAGAGTAGACCAATACAAATATTTACAGCTTTAGACATGTTATCTATATGCATCCCATATGATAGGTTGCTGTCTATGGTGACTCCAAGATGCTTAAAGAATTGTACCTGTTCGAGGGCAGTACCAAGGCAGTTAGTGATAATCAGAGGATGTTTCCTGTGCTTATTATGGGAGCTGCTGAAGAGCATTAGCTATGTTTTTTTATAGTTTAGTACCAACTTGTGATGACTAAACCATTTCTGTACCGAGGCAAATCCGAGCTGTAGCTGGTTCTCAAGGGGTATAGGCTCTGGGAGAGTTGTGTAAATTACGGCATCATCTGCATAGAGTAGGATTTGTTCAGGGCAGGCGCTTGGAAGACTGTTTAGGAAGAGACTAAATAGGATAGGGCCCAGGATGGACCCTTGAGGAACCCCAGAGTGAACAGGTTTTGAGTCAGAGAGAACGGTGGCCATTTTGACTTGTTGAGTGTGGTTGTCCCGATAACTTTTAAACCAGGCAGTGGAGTCAGAGGAGAGCCCTACATTAAGTAGTTGTTCCTGTACTAGAGGGTGATGAACCATGTTGAATGCTTTTGTCAAGTCAATGAAGGCAGCACCAACTAATTCACCATGGTCTAGGGAGCTGTGTATAGAACCGATGAATTTCATAAGGGCCAAGGTGGTGCTATGCCCTTTTCTGAACCAATGTTGTTCAGCACATTGGATCTTATGTTTATCAAGATAATCAGTAAGCTGGTCAGTTACAATGCGTTCAAGAGCCTTAGACAGAGGTGGTAATATGGAGATAGGTCGGTAGTTCACCTGAAGAGTCCTGTCTTCACTTTTGTAGACCGGGGAAACCATGGCTGATTTCCATTTATTGGGGAACTGTGTGAGTCTGAGTAAGAGGTTAAAGATCCTGGTTAAGCTGGCCCAGTGGTGCTGAGAGTTGAGGCACTGGACACCTCAACTTTCTCCACACTGCCGTCCCGGGTTCGGGAACGAGCCCGGGCTGACGGGGGTCAGCAAGAGAGGGAGAGGATTGAGCATCTGAGGACAGATCTCCTCATCTGGCAGGGAGGGGGGGTACCTGCTCAGTGCCCTCTGGTGGAAGCCAGAGGAATAGCAGGCACATGAGCGTACAGAGAGGGTTGGGAGTGGCGGACATCAGTGGAGACGCCTTGACATCGGGGTATAGGCCACTCCCCTGGAACATCAGAAAATTACCCTGCAGCACTCCCAGTAGACAAAGCACCAGGCCCCAATCTCCAGAGCCCCTACCTGACCTGGTACCAGCATCCTGATGAGACCAAGAAGGACTTTGGTGGATGCCCCCACCCTGTACCCGCCTGGGGGATACAGCCACAGCTACATGGGGGATGGACTGCACCAGGCTCCAGGTAAGAAGGTGGAGACTACAAGGCCCTAGGTGTCTCCTGAAGAGTGGGAGCACTGCAGGGTAGGGGGGGAGTATAAAGAGTAAGTAGAAAAAAAAAAAGATCCTAGTTAAAGGTACTAACACTTCCTCAAGGGTGAGGTACAACAGTTTGAAGTCAAGGGAGTCCCAACTGTGTCTAGATTTGCCAATTGCTTTATGGGCTTCATGCAACAAGACTTGTTTGAAGTAGAATGGTGGGTGACTGAACATTGGGGAAGAGCTTACAGGATTAGCCAAGGTGATATCTGCATCAAAAAAGTCAGGTGGAAGAACACTGCTAAGGTCCTTGAATGCTTTATTAAAGGTAGTGGCAATAGTTAGGGGGTCGAGAGTTGGAGTCCCATCAACATCCAGTAAAGTGGGTGATGTTTTGTTTTTTTTCCCTGTAATCTCTTTGATATTATTCCAGAAAGCTTTACCATTGCCCCATGTGTCAGTAAGCACTCCTTTGTAATATTTATTTTGGACCAGACATTCCATGATCTTTGATACAATGGACATCAAAGCAATAGGTCTATAGTTAAATGGATTAGAGGCATCACCCCCCTTAAAAGCTGGAACAATCTTGGCCTGTTTCCATTTTCTGGGAAAGACCCCCTAGGTTAATCTCAAATTAAACAAATCAGCTAAAGGCTGAGCGCCTGGTTACAGAATCCTTTACAAATCGAACCTCAGTATTGTCCAGACCACATGCTTTATTGTTTTGTAGTTTATTTATTGCCTCTATAACTTCCCCTTTTCTTATTTTTTAAATCTAAGCCTGTAATATTATTAGTTTCTCTATTTTCATCTTTAGACTTTAGGGGCCCCTATTCTAGAAGGGTTGGTGCAAGTCATGCCAAAAGCGACTTGCACCTAACACCATTGTGCCAAGGACCCTGTGCCTGATTCTCAATGGGCAGGGTCCCTGTGGCTAAGTCCCGTGACCTGTGTCAACCTGGACTGTACACCAAATGAAGGATGTATTGTACAGGTTGCCACAAGCCTGCGGCAATGTCCCACAAGCACCCCCCCACCAAGCTCCGATCCCCATGTAGTATGCAGAAATGCCCCACAGGGCAATCGGCACCCCCCATGCCTCAATCCAGGCTTTTAAGTTGTCTAAAGCCCCAAAGGGCATTCAGTGTCCCCCCATGCCCCGATCCCAGTGATATGTTGTGAAAAGCCCCACAGGAGTAGCGAAACCCCCAAGCCCTGAACTTCAATAGCTTGTCCCATAGGACGACATATAAAAACAGTTCGTGACTGATGGAACACACCAATCCATGTCTGGCAAGTTGAAGTCCCAACCCTAGTAGCCCTGGTAGTCTAGTGGCCCCCCACCCAGTAGTGCCAGTCCATTTCACTCCCCCATGATGCATACCCAGCTGGTGGCTGGCACTGCCCACCTCTCACCACTGTGACCAGCTGCTGACTGAGCTCTGTATGGGCGCATACTACTGTAAATAGTGTGCACTCAGTGAATGACAGCTGCTGTCATTCACTGAGCATGTACCATTTACAATAGTACGTGCTCATATGGGTGTCAGTCGGTGGCTAGCTGTGGTGGTGAGAGGTGGGCTATGTCAGTCGCTGGGTATGGGTCAGAGGGAGTGGGGTGGACCGGCACTACCAGGGTGACGGGCCACTAGACTACTAGGGCTACCAGGATGCAGGACTGTTTTTGTACATCATCCTACAGGATGAATCATTAGGGCTCAGGGATTGGGGGGGGGTTCCTAGCCCTTCGGGGCTTTTCACAACATATTACTGGGTTCGGACCATGAGGGGTGCATGATTGCCCTGCGGGGCTTTATATAACTTATTACTGGGATCAGAGCATGTAGGGGTGCTGATTGATATTTGGGGCTTTTCCTGTTACTGGGAGTGGGGCTGGGGGGGGCTGCCACACCTATGGGGAATTTTGTTGGGGGCACATTGACGCAACCCCAGTTAATGTACGGTACACTTACACCAGCTTATAGCAGGTATAAATGTACTTTGATGGATGTCTTCCAAAGGGTTGTTTCAGAATTGAGCTTTGGTGATCTGGCAGGTGCCCTTCCAGAATAGGGAACAACTGCTGCTGTAAATCCCCTTGCGCCATGTTGCAGGGAGTTTATGGCATAAATGGTGGTGTAAGTCCACTTTGGCACAAGCAGCCTGCGACATGTCACAGGCTGCTTTGCACAATCCCAAATGTCACTATTCATGGCACTAAGTACTACTTATGCCATTCTGGTTGGCACAAGTCACTTTGTACCATGCGTAACTTTTGTAGAATCTGGCCCCAGGGGTTTAGTTGTTTGAAAATTATATATAGAATAAACTATGGGGTGGTGTGTGTAATGAGACTTTTGCACACACCCGAGGTGTTGAGTGCCACATAAGCCCAGAGAGCAAAACTCTAGAGGTTTATCTAGGCACCCAACACTGAGGGTGTGTGTAAAATTCAAGTTTGCACGAACTATCCCATATTTTATTTTATATAATTGCTGGGTTTTGCTTTCTGGCCACAGTAATTATATAAAATAAACTGATGTTTTGGTGTGGCTGCGGTCCAGTTGCCTTTGGTCCGCAGTCACCATATCAAATTTCCATTTTTTTTTTTTTCAATTTTTTTTTCCCCCTCAGGTAGTTATGCAGAGTAGTGATATATAAAAAAAAAGCAGAAGAATGACTTCCCACTGAAAGTGGTGGTGTGGTTTGGTGGAGAAGGCAGTGCGGCAAGCAGTTGGAACCTGGAAGAGCTGTGGCTGAGCATGCGCAGATCGAGGGAAACCATGCGCATATTTGCTGTAATAAACACTCCTTTATTACGGCAAATTATGGCATGGTTTTACCAATGGTAGAAAGTGAAGCCCTGTAATTATTAAACCAATTATCCATGTCTGGGAGGTTTATAAAGTAGCTATTCAGAATTTCTGCAGCTCTTTCTTGTGGGACACTTCTGTCATTTTCCACAAAGTTTACATCATTTTGGCATTTCCCAGGGTTAACTAGGTTTTTATCACATTCCAATAGTGCTTTGGGTTAGCAGTATTTTTTATTTTGTGTTTATAGTACTGTCCCTTCAGTTTCCTAATTTCTTGTTTAGCTTTATTTCTTACTTATTTAAACTTCTCCCAGAACTCCGGTTTATGTTCGTCGTGCACGCAAGTGCAGACGAACATGTTGATATGAGAGTTGCTAGAGATGGGTGTGGGGGAGTGCCAGAGCAATGGCCTGTGATGCTGCAGGGGCCAGTCTGTGGTTGGCAAATCAGCAGGCAGTGTCCTGATGACACTGGTTTGCTGAGGGGGCTGGTCTCGGCAATCTTTTTAAAGGACAGAGCCAACGCTGTGCGCTGCTTTGTCTTTTGAAATGCGAGCCCTTCAGCTGTGGCTTAGTGTGGCTTTCCTTGTTATATAATGTTAGCTTTCCCTGCTGCCACATAATGTGTCTTTCCTGGTTAAACAATTTCCCCTTTCTGTTTCTGACACCAGGATGCCCACTCTTGGTGTCGGATGCACCCCCCCAAACCATCTATATCCCTAGCTGACATCGGGGTGCCCAATACCTGATTCAACATCCACTTTCCCTACCACTATTATGGCATACTGGGAGCCCACCCAAGTGTGCCTAAATTTATATTTATTTTTTTTTACCTGTAAATGAAGAAAACCTTCCCTCACTGTCTTTTTTTCCTGTAAAAGCAAAAACAATCCCTTGTTGTCTCCTCTGTCCCCCTGCCAAATCCCGACCCTCCATCTGTGCACTCACCTCACCTCCACCCCTCCTTACCCCATACTTACCCCTGAGGTCAGTGGATGTGATCTTCTGCAGAGCAGGACACGTCTGCACTCTTCAAAGCTGACCGGCAAACTGAAAGAATGAAAGGTAAGCCTTATAAAGGGATTCAAGGGGGGGTCGGGGTTTCCACCAGGTGTCAGCTGTACTCAGCAGTGGTTTTTACCTCTTGAGGAACCTTGCCTGGATTAAGCCCCTCATTCCACCCAAGGACCTGCAGCCATTAGTGCATGCCTTTGTGACTTCTAGGCTTGACTACTGTAACGCTCTATACTTCGATGTCATGGGAGAGACCCTCCGCAGGCTGCAGCTAGTGCAGAATGCAGTGGCCCAGGTGCTGATGGGCCTTTTGAGGTACAATCACGTGATTCCAGTCCTGCATGCTCTGCACTGGCTGCCAGTCAGGTGGAGAGTCCTTTTCAAGGTGGGGCTTCTCACCTTTAAGGCCCTATATGGGCTGGGTCCTGGTTATCTGTCTGAACTCCCGACACCGGTGGCCTCTGCATGCTCCCTCCGCTCCTCTTCGAGGGGCCTCCTGGACATTCTCAGGGTCTGGCTCAAGACCTCAGGTGATCGGGCATTTAGTGTCTCTGGGTCGACCCTGTGGAACTCGTTTCCATCTGCTGTCCGGGAGACTCCCTTGATTGAGGTATTTAAGGGGAGGCCGAAGGCCCACCTCTTCAGCCTGGCATTTGACTGATGACATCTTTATTTCAGTTTTTGGCCAGTCTCCAGAAGAATAATTTCTGAAACCCTACTTAATTTTATTGTATTTTATTTTCTGTATTTTAATTTGTAATGGTTTTTAATGTGCTTTTATAATATCACAATTAACTGCTATTTGTTCCTGTTTGTGTATGGCACAAAAGCCTTTGGAAATGGGCTCCTTATAAATAAAATTGCCTTGCCTTGCCTTGCTATCTCAGCTATTTTGAGAAATTTTGGCCTCAAATTTTCAACGTGGGCTTCTTGGAACCCCACCTCATGAACATGTCACTGTCATGTCGTTCCTCGGTCCCGAAAGGTGATTTCATGGTTGCTGTGCAGAATCACCTTTTGGGACTGAGTAACAAAATGACAGTGCCACTGCTCTTGAGGTTGGGTCCCTAAAAGTCCATGTGCAAACTTGGTGAAAAAATCCAAAAAAATGAATGTGTTATGATCCTGCATTGTGCAGTTTCTACATACGCTCGTAACTTTTCCAATTTTTTATATTTTCACTCCAGATTTTCAACATTGGCATTTTTTTACTCATCGTTATGAACAGTACAGCTGTCATTTTTCACAGCCTGCTTTATACATGTTTTCACACCAGTGGTGCAGAATGACTCAGTCACTGTGCAAAATCAACTTTTGGGATGGAGCAACAAAATCACAGTGCAACTGTTCCTGTGGGGAGGTACTAAAAACCCATGTTGAAAATTTGGCAAAAACAATCTAAAAAATGACTGCGTTACGGCATGCATTGCACAGTTTCTATGCAAGCTCGTAACTTTGCCAATTTCTCATTTTTGCACTGCAGATTTTCAAACATTGCCATTTTTTCACATTTCTTCATGAACAGTACAACTGTTGTTTCACATCCTGCCAAAAAATGTGTTTTAACACCTGTGGCACCGAATGGTGCAATCGCTGCACAAAATCACCTTTTGGGATTGAGTAATGAAAAGATAGTGCCACTGTTTATGAGGTGGTGTCCCAAAAAGCCCATGTTGAAATTTTGGAGCAAAAATACAAACAAACATCTGGGGCATTAGGGTTTTCAACTGTAATGCCCCACTCCCCCCCCCACACTGTAGAGACAGACAGGTGCGGGCATGTGCCTTGAGATCATCGGCCGTCATACTCACACCATTCCACCCCCACCCCCACCCTACAGCCAGTGACAGGTATTGGGGTGTGCTTGAAGTCTTTGGCCCAAATGTTCACCCCATTCTCCTGTAATGCATCCATCTTAGCTTATTTCATTATGGAATGGGGTGAGCATTAGGGCCAATGACCTCTAGGCACACCGCAATGCCTTTCAGTGTCTGCAGGGTGGGGGTGGAATGGCATGCACATTATGGCTGATGACCCAAAAGGACACCCCCAATACCTATCAGTTTCTGCAGGGTGGGGGTGGGGCATTAGTGTTGGAAACCCTAACGCCTCATTGAGGAAGTAAATCAGGGAGGGCTGTTTGATATTGCCTACCTTGATTTCAGCAAAGCCTTCGACAACATCCAACATAGAAGGCTGATTAACAAGATGAATAGTCCTGCAATTGGGCACAAGCTGATAAACTGGGTTAGAAACTGGCTGATGGACAGGAAGCAGAGTATGGTGGTAATGGTATCCAATCCAGGGAGAGGGGTTACTAGCAGGGTACCTCTGGGATAAGTCCTGGTACCAATCCTGTTCAATGTCTTCATTACAGACGTTGCCAAAGGGCTAGAAAGAAAGGTGGGTGGATGCATGGAACGGCCTTCTGGAGGAGGTTGTGGAGTCAAAATCAGTGGTGGAATTCAAGCATGCATGGGACAGTCATAAGGCCATTCTAGGGGGTGGGGATAGGAAGAAGTAGGCTGCTGGTTAACTAGGATCTGCAGCTTATCCAGTAGGTAGGGAAATGGGCAGACTGGGTGGGCCAAGCGGTCCTTATCTGCCGTCAAATTCTATGTTTCTATGTTTCTGTGTTTCTAGGTCTGTCTGCCTGTTTGCAGATGACATTAACATCTGTAACAGAGTGAGTACTCCAGAAAGGGTGGAAAAAATGAGCAGGGACATGAAGAGGCTTGAAAAATGGGCTGAGAAGTGGCAGCTGAGGTTCAATGCGAAGAAGCCCAAATAATGTACCTGAGAAAAGGGAAACCTGGGGAGAGTTACAGGATAGGGTGGAGGTGCTGGTAATCACCAAGGAAGAAAGAGACCTAGGAGTTATCAGTTCTGATGACCTAAGGGTGTCAAAGTAGAGCACAAATGTTGCTGGTCAGTGGCATGCTAGGGTGCATAGGCAGAAGCATCACTAGCAGAAGGCATGAGTTGGTGATGCCATTGTATAATGCACTAGTGATGTTTCACACTGTGTGCAATTCTGGAAGCTGCAAATGCGCAAGGACATTGACAGGGTGGTGGCAATCAAGATGGTACATGGCTTGCAACACAGAACATATCATGAGAGATTAAAAGGACCTCAGTATGTACTTACTGAAGGAAAGGAGGGAGTTGGGGAACATGATAGATACCTATATGTTCAAGTACCTCAAGGGCATAAACAAGGTGCAGAGGTGGACATCTTTCAATACATCCAACATGCAGCATTGGAAAATGCTTGTTTTTATCCTAAAAAAAAAGAAAACCATCCATCATTGTCCTCTGTGTAACCCCCTTCCACTAAACAGTATACAGACACTGGGGTGCCTAATCCCCCAGTGTCCTCATCTGTTTGTCCATTGTTGTGAACTGTGTAACCCCCCCCAACAGTATGCAGACACTGGGGGTGTCAAATCCACCAGTGTCATCTGTCCGTCCATTGTTGTCCGCTGTGTAAACCCCCCGAAACAGTATACAGACACTGGGGGTGCCCAATCCCCCAGTGTCCTCATCTGTTCAGCAAACTCCATGAAAAAAAGAAAAATGTCCATCATCATTTTTTTTCCCCTGTAAAAAAGAAAAACGTTCATCATTGTCCATTCCACCATTACCCAAGCCCCTACCCTTCCAATCAGGACCCACCATCCCAAACCCCCCTTACCCCGTACTTACCCACCGGAGGTCTGTCG
The DNA here is from genome assembly GCA_016271365.2 of Neoceratodus forsteri. NCBI lineage: Eukaryota > Metazoa > Chordata > Ceratodontiformes > Ceratodontidae > Neoceratodus > Neoceratodus forsteri. Next base: position 37,668,022 of record CM028129.1, read on the forward strand.
CAGTAACCTACCTTGGACTGCAGGCACGTCTTCGCTCTTCAAAGCTCAATCGCAAACTGAGGTAAGTGCCTCAATGTATTTCAATGGGGTTTTTGGCCTCAATGTATTTCAATGGGGTTTTTGGCCTCAATGTATTTCAATAGGGTTTTCAACTTAATGGCATAACTTGGCCATTTTTAAATATTTTGGCCCCAGATTTCCAACATATGTTTTTTGGGACCCCATCTCACAATTAGTTTCACTGAAGCACTTTTCAAGCATCCCCTCCCCCCATGACACCAGTGCATGCAACGAACATTCGGCATTGACAGATTCTTGTTTAGTGTTTTATTTGCAGCTTTCCACAACCTACAGTACCTTTCTCCTTTAGTAATTTTTTTATTGGATCAGTTAACCAAGGAAGGTATTGAGGTTTATTTATTTGTTCCCTAAGGGGGGTACATTCATTACATGCTTTCAGAAAAGTTTCGGTAAACTCTTATGATGCTAAGTCTATATTAGGGATAACAGCTTATGTGTACAGGCAAGAAGTATTAATTTTATTCGAAAAGGCTTGTGGACTGTAATTTTTATAATTTAACTTTATAATCCTAGGAAGAAGGGATTTAGTTGATCGTTCCCCTTTCCTTAGTTTGATTTTACATGTAATAATGCTATGGTCCCCTAAGTTTGGTGGAAATATCTTTCTCAAAACCTCCATATCAGGAGTTACAAAAAATTAGGTCTAAAATATTTCCTGGACCCTTAAATTTTCCTTTTCTTTTATGGGTATCAGTTATTTTCTCTAAGTATAAGTTTTGTAAGGAGTCGTGTAACTTTTTTCCTTTTGACCACCGCAGGCTGTTTTGAAATCCCCCACCAAAATCAAGGTTTTGTTTTTACATCTTCAGCCATGACATGAGAAAGAGATTCAAACAGAGTACGGTTTATTTTTTTTGGGGGGGGGGTGGATATACATCTCCAATTACCAAATCTAACTCCTGTAGGTGGACCAATATGCATTTAATACCTTTAATGATTCCAGAATATAGCTGTTTTGACAGTCCCAGACTATGTTTCAGATATAACAACCCCTCCATGAGTATTTCTACTAGCCTGTTGTTATAGTTGTGAATTACTTCTAGTTCCTTAGAATCTACATTTTTATTGAGCCATGTCGCCATCAAAATAATAATATGAGGAGTCTCTGACTCCACCCATGCTCTAAACATGTCCATTTTTTTATCAAGCTCCTTGCATTGTCATGAGATATCATTAGGGTTTGATTTTTTGGGGCCAGGATTTGTTTCAATGTCTCCACAAAGAATCAGAGACATCCAGAGAATTTTACTCTTTTGATTTAATTTTAAGGGATACATTTTAATTAACTTTATTCCAAAAGCTTCCCTAACTTTTGCAAATTATTTTCTTCTTTTATTTAATTTAATGTTATCCAGTTTCATTTCAAGATGTTCCCCAGTTCTTGCAGATGTATGTGTTCTCAAAAAGAGTGAGAGAATCTGCTTTCACAGGGGCACATAACTACAAAATACATGTAATTCCTATAAGCTGGCCCAGAACATTAAACAGTGTTATTTTCATGATTTAAACAGGTCAATTAAAAATAATTTTATATCAATACTTCAATAACAATAAATATTAAGAGATCAGATAGTTAAAAATTTCACAGCCTAATGAAACCTTAATGGCCATTTTAATTTTACATCAAGGATGTATAACTTCTTTAAATTTCTAAATTCTTAGTAATAGGGCTTTATTCCATTGTATCATCAGTTTAGGGAAAAAACAGAAATCCCTTTAACAGTATGCAAGTTTGCGTGACATTCCGGTAGTAAGTTCTAAGTTTTGACTTAATTCTTTAAAGACTTTACTATTTAGTTTAAAGGAATTTACAGAAGAGGCAGGCTGATGGCTCAAGCAGTTGTCTCAGCACTCACGTTTGCACCAATGCTCAGGCTCGGTGAGCAGCTCAAGCTTTTAAAAGCTGAAGTTCCACCTCCTGAGTGTTCCTACTGGTTGCTGGCTCCCACAAGCCCCTGCACACCAGCACTGCACAGAACAGCAAAAAGCTGACAGAAAGTGCTGTTACAAGTGTCCTGGCAGCAATCTGAAGCAGTCTCTAGGTGGATTTCTGGCTGCCTTCACAGTGTGCCTGGTGAAGGAATCAAATGTTGTTTCCCTGTTACCCTCTCCAGCACAAACTGCCACAGAGTCACTACCAATACCTGTGTAACACTGATCTGTGTAGAATGTGTCTATCGCACTTGCCATTATTAATTTTTTTTTAACTAGAACTGTCTTACCTGCAAGTTACAAGTAGACATTTCAATAAATACTGTGGTCACAAGTTCCCTAACTGCGAGATGGTATGAGTGAGTAATACACTCAGTCAGTATAACTTTTAATATCATTCATATTATACCTTTATACTATGTGTGGCATTAGTATGCAATGCAACGTTATCAGTCTTGCTCTCCATATCGACAGTATGCACACACATGCACACACATACACACACTTACTTTTTTTGCATTTTGTGAAACACTTTTTTATTCTAAACAGATTGCATTATTACACATATAACATAAGTATATAAATATATATATATATATTTATCCTACCCTGCATTTTTTAATAGCCCATGAAATCTGAAAAACTCAAAACTTGCTACTAACACATCTAAAATGCACCATCAGCCACTTGTGTTTATAAATAAATTGGAATTATTTCTGTATATTATATGGGAAGAGAAGAAAAGCTTGTTATGAAAGACTAAATGTTTAAAAAAAATACTCGACTGTTGGTTTGCGACTTTGTATTCATTTTCTGTCAGGCCAGCTCCCTGATGATTTGATGAAGCATGTTTCACACATTAAAATGAGCTCCCTGGGCTCTGCTCAAAGAAAGATCAAATATTTGCATTTCTTTTTACTCCAGCTGCAACTCTACCTCTGTGAGTTCATCCTCCTTAATAATTATTCCTGTCAGACCCATGTTGAACTCAGGCCCTTTCTTTTTAAGCCCAGATGGCTTTACCAGTTGTTTCATTCCCATGCTTTATCCAAGGATGCACTTGATTACCAAACGGTGGAGCCTGTTGTTAGTTGAATTAAGAGCGGCTTTCTGTGTAATGTGAAACTGTAAATAAAAAGTGTCCCATTGATGCTGAGCACAAAGGAAAGAGCTGTTGTCTTTTGCCTCTTTCACAGTATATTCAATTTTAATTTTCAATTTTATTGATAGGGTAATACCTAATATGATGTTCAGTTGTGCAGTGAAGGATGTAAAAGAAATCTTCAGTATTTTGCTCATCAGCATTTTAATTTTTAGTGGTTGTTTGGTGGCTATTCATTGAAAAACCTATAAATGCATTTTCTTTTTATTTTTGGTAACCAGGAAAGGCACACCAGGCACAAGTTCCTGTTTCCAGGGGCAACCTGAGAGCACTGGAGAGGTTGAGTGACTTGCTCAGCATCACACAGTATGCAAGTGGAGGTTGTGGGAATCAAACCCAGGTCTGCTGAATGTATCAAGATCATTCATAGCTCATTATTCTACCCTCTGGACTATACTGCCAGCTACTGAAAATAAAGTTGGCCATCACACGTTCTGGAGTGCTGCATGGCTAGTGTTGTAACTAATGAAAAACCAACTGGGAATGGCAGTGTGCCACATCAGTGATTGACTAAGCCATGCAACACCCTACTGGCAAAAGTGGTGGACACAAAAAAATTAACATTTTCAAACAATGGTGTGACAGAATACATGACCATGATGTGTTTGTGATAGTGTGTGGAATTTTCAAATTCCAGTGAAATCAAATTTTGCACAATTTTTGAAATTTCACTGGAAATGGAATGCCTGGTGGAATTCGGTGGTAGAAAAATGCAGAATGAGTTTTCTATGTCATTGTATTCCATGGATCTCAATATTTTCTGTGGAAATGGTTGTGGAATGATTTTGCACAGAAAAATGCTGTTCTTCCGTGGATTGCAGCAGGTGCAATTCTGCAGAAGAACCAGCTAAAGCCCAGCAGAAATTCCCCTCAGCAGAATGATCATTCCACACTAATTTCACCAGCAGAATTCTGCATTCCACAAAACACTAGTCTGTGACCATTGATTCAGTAAGTGCTGGTTTAGTTAAGTGGGTGATGCCAGGATTTACCAACACCTGGTGTGTTGTTCAGTCATGAGGTGCAGCTGAGTGACCAGTAACACACCAGAAGTGGGTAAATCCTGGCATCGCCCACACCCTCGAGGGGTATATTGTGGTTATGCAATGTCTGTATTTTTTATGAGAATAAATAATAAATAAAATAGTTTTGGACCATTCTGATTTATGTTTATTGGATTTTTTTTAGTTCACTTGAAAAAAAAATAGTTTTAGCCTGGTAAGGCTGCTGGTATGGTAGAGGTGTCAGTGTGTATGTATAGAATACAGCCCGACAGACATGTTGCCAAGTCTTTTTGTGTGTTAAAGAGACAATGTCTGAGAGCTGCTGGATGTTCATTTTATGTTTTCTTACAGAGACAGATTGTGAGTGCTATGTGTGTTGTGAGGGATAACTGGGAGATGGCACAAACTGTGTGCTTCCAGTTATCACTTTTCATTTAGGTCACATGGTAGTGCCACCAAAAGCAATTTCTGTTATACATTATTTTTCTTCCCTTCCCTTTGCTTTTTTTTTATTATAACTGATGGTGAAGAGATAGTGTGGCAGCTGTGAAGATAACAGTGGGGACAGAGTGGAGACAGAGTAAGTGGGAGCAGATCGTAGACAGAGAGGGAGAGGGAGAGTGAATGGAGAGACAAGAAGCGGGAGTGGGCCAATGAGAGAGCATGAGAAGTGAGGAAAATGGTGTGCGTGAATGTATTTCTTTGCACAGCACTAGTAGTTTGGTAGTCCTTTGTGTAGTGGGGATCGGAGAAGTGTTTACTTAGCAGAAGCTGCAAGTGACATCAAGGGCTGGGGGTATTGAAGGATTGTGTGAGCATGTAGGAGCAAGGTGTGTAGACAGTAGGGGCTTTTTGATTTCTGGAGGACTCCGAGTGATTCCAATGCAGGTTGCAGATGGGGCTGGCTGACGGCTGGCACCTCTTGCCATGGGGTGATACTAGGATTTACAATGGGACAGGGGTGCCTGTCGGCAAATGAGGATGGAGGATTTGCATTTTGTTTTACTGCCCATTGTACAATATCAATTTTATAGCAATAGAGCTATGATTTTAAGTTCCTCTCCTAACCCAGTGAGTACTAATTTTTTTTTTATTTATTTGAGTCTAGGATTACAATTACCTTTGGGCCAAGGATCTTTTACAAAGGTTCCACATCAGGATGAGAACAAACAAGCAGGACATTAATTATTACAGGTTACAGTTGTTTATCATCACATGAGTACATACAGATTAGGTGGTACTAGGGGCATGCAGAGGACAGGGATAACATTGATAACGAGAACTTGGTGAGACATGAGAAGAAGATGCTGCCAGAGGCAATTGTCAAAACACAAAGGAAGTGCAAGTGGAAAGTGTAATAGGAGGATGAGGAGGGAAGGGAAGGGAGAAGGAAAGAGTAGTGGTGGAAGTGGAACCATAGATGATGAGGCCATAGTCAATAGTTGAGATCACTGAGCTCTAAACTGCGATCCTTAAGGCTTCCGGAGTTGGGCATTGCCTATGCCTGTAAAGCAGGCCAATACATGTGTTAGCCACTTTGGTAACATTGTCAATGGAGTCCCATATGATAGATTACTGTCAAGAGTGATTCCAAGGTATTTGAAGGTATACACTTGTTCTATGATTGCACCTAGGCAGTTTGCAATAGTGACAGGGTGGTTCTGGTGCTTTTTTTGCGAGCTGTAGAAGAGCATGGACTTTGTCTTTTTATAGTTGAGGACCATTTTGTGTTTACTGAACCAGTTTTCAACTGAGGAGAATCCATGCTGTAGTTTGTTTTGCAAAAGGTGGGGGTTCTTGTGGATGGAGTGGATGACAGCATAGTCTGCAAATAGGAGGAGTTGCTCTGGACAGGATTGTGGAAAACTATTTAGGAAGATGCTGAAGAGAAGAAGCCCAAGGATGGAACCTTGTGGCACTCCAGAGCACACTGGTCTGGCATCAGTGAGAAAGTCAGCTATTTCCATTCTTTGTGAGCGGTTTTCCAGGTAGCTCTTAAATCAAGATGTAGATTCAGGGGACAGTCTAGTATTTAGCAGCTGAGAAAGTAGTAGATGATGATAGACAGCAGTGAGTGCTTTTGTCAGATTAATGAAGACTGCCACTGGAAGAAGGCTGTTGTCCAGGGAACTACGGATTATACCAGTGAATTTGAGAAGGGCTGAGGTGGTACTGTGATCTTTTCTAAAGCCATGTTGTTGAGCACACAGGACATCATATTTATCAAGGTATTCCGTAAGCTGGTTCGATACTATACGCTCTATGGCCTTGGAGAGTGGGGGTAGTATGGAGATGGGACGACAGTTCACCAGGAGGGGCCCTGTCCCCACTCTTGTGGACCAGTGTGACAGAGGTGAATTTCCATCTGTCAGGGACCTGGTTGAGAAAGACAGAGAGGTTAAAGATTTTTGGTAATAGTAGGAGCACCTTGTAGAAGGTGAGGGCAAGCAGCTTGAGGTCAAGGGAGTCCCCACTTGACCTGGACCTAGCAATAGCTTTACTGATGTAGTTGTGAGCTTCATATGGTTTGACTGATTTGAAGTAGAATGTAAGGCGGTTTGGGGAGAGGGTGGGACTTGAGGGGAGAGTTTGGGGTTCGGCTTCAATGAAATAGTCAGGTGGAAGAACAGAGCTGAGGTCAGTGAAAGCTGAGTTGAATGAATTTGCTATGGTAGTTGGGTTCAACATTATGATACCATCTATGACCAGCATAGTGGGTGAGGTTTTTGTCTGCTTTCCTGTAATTTCTTTAATATTGTTCCAAAATGAATTCCCCCTTTTCCCAAGTGTTTGTCAGGGCATCCTTATAGAAGGTACTTTTCTGCTGGCGGACATATTTTGTGCAGTTATTACGAACATGTTTATAATTCTGTATGTCAATTTGCTTTCTAGTTTCCCGAGCCTGTATCCAGAAATGGACCCTGGATTTTAGTTGTGCTAGTAGTTCAGAGGAGAGCCAGGGGTTGCACAGGCCTTTGACTTTCCACTTTTTGAAAGGGGCATGAGAGTCACAGGCAGCAATAAAGGTTTTGATGAAGAGGTCAAGGCAGTGTTGACAGCCGGAGCGTGAAAGATTGGGGACCAATCTTGCAGTCTTAGGTGGGATTTTAGGTATTTCAACTGCCCACATAGAAGGACTCTGCTGTTGATTAATTTTGGGGGGGGGGTCATGGTAAATTTATTTGTCCAGATGCCAATTACAGGGGAATGATCACTTAGAGTGTCAGGAAGGACAGAGACATTTGAGATGCGGGCTGGTGACTGATCAGTATCCATTACAGGAGAGAACATTTACCTGTTTTGTAATTTTGCCTAGTGGGGGAGGCTACCAGTTGAGCAAGGTTTACTGAAGAGATGGCATCTATGAAGTCCCTGATTCTGGAGCAAGCCAGTTGATATTGAAGTCACCCATGAGGATTGTCTCAAAGTCAGGTGGTTGGGATTGGATGAGGTCAAGGACTGAGTTTAGGCCTTTTCCTTGTTCTTTGGGGGGTGTAAACTGTGGCAATTGACAGGGTTTTATTTTGAGCCCCTAGTAGAACTTTGACAGTGAGAATCTGGGAGGAAGAGTAAGAGACAGGTGTTTTTAGAGGGTGGCCTTGGAGAGAGTCTTTGAGATATAAGACGCAGCCATCACCTCTTTTAGCGATTATGTCAAGTCGGAAAATGTTGTACCCTGGCAGGGTAATAGCCATGTCCAAGATTTTAGGTGAGAGCCAGGTTTCAACAACTGCAAGGCTGTCTGGCTTGTGCTGATTTACAAATATTTGCAGGGCATCAAGTTTTGGCAAGAATAATAAAAATAATAATAATAATAATTTTATTTATATAGCACCTTTCACTATATCAAAGCGCTGAACAAGTTAATAAAAACTTCAACATACAATACAAACATCAAAACCATAAAAATTATAAAATTTATCATAAAAACATAATAAATTACAATAAAATTTCACACACTTTACAATACATTTAACCTTCCAAGAAGGCCATTCTCCAAAGATGAGTTTTCAATTCCTTCTTGAAAATCTCCACAGAGGAGCATTCCCGTAACCGGCATGGTAGAGAATTCCAAAGAGTGGGTGAAGCATGAGAAAATGCTCTGCTGCCAGAGGATTTCAAACTCACTCTTGGAATCTCTAACTACCCCATGTCAGCTGAGCGGAGTGATCGGCTAGGGCAGTAAGGAACCAGCAGGTCTTTCAGATAGGACGGACCCTGATCATGAAAGGCTTTGAAAGTCAATAAAATGACTTTAAAGGTGATCCGCCACCATATTGGGAGCCAGTGCAGCTCGCGCAGCACCGGGGTAATATGACAGGACCTACTTGTCCCAGTCAAGACTCGGGCTGCCGCGTTCTGCACAAGCTGTAGGCGGCGGATTTCAACCCCAGAAAGCCCAAAGTAAAGGGCGTTGCAGTAGTCGAGGCGCGAGGACACAAAGGCTTGGACCAATGTTGACAGACAGTCAGACAGAACAAGGTGCTTAACCTGGGCAATATTCCTAAGATGGTAAAAGGAAGTCTTGACGACGGCTGACACTTGGGATTGAAAAGTCAGCCTATCGTCAAGAATCACCCCAAGGTTGCACACCCGTTCAGAGGCTGGTAGTGACACACCACAAAGAAAAATTCCAGACGGCGCCCCAGCACACGACCTCTCAATCTGACCACCTGGGTCCACGATCAAAACCTCAGTTTTCTCCAAGTTCAACTTTAGCCAACTAGAATCCATCCAGTCTTGGATTTCCCCCAGACAGTTATTAAATACAGAGAGAGAGCTCCATCCTGGTTGGGTGCAAAAGACAGGTATAGCTGGGTATCATCTGCATAGCAGTGAAACTTCAGCCCATACCATCTTATAATATTTCCGAGGGGCAGTATGTACACTGCAAATAACATGGGCGACAGCACAGAACCCTGAGGCACTCCACACAACAAAGATACTGGGCCGGAGAAAAAAATTCCTGACACAACTCTTTGTGATCTCCCAGTGAGGAATGACTCGAACCATTTAAAAACGGTTCCAGACATTCCACAAATTTGCCCCAGGTGTGCTAGCAACACCATGTGATCCACAGTATCAAAAGCTGAAGAGAGATCAAGGAGAACCAAGATAGAACGTCTCCTTTGATCTCTCGCCCTCAGAAGATCATTTAGCAACCGAACCAGCGCAGTCTCGGTACTATGTCTTTTACAGAAACCAGACTAGAAGGATTTGTAGATATTATGGATGGTTAAATGGTCATCCAATTGAGCAGCTATGACCTTTTCAATAACCTTCCCAATAAAGGGGAGGTTAGAGATGGGTCTATAGCTGGAAAAACAATCTGGGTCCAAGGAAGCTTTCTTCAAGAGAGGTGTCACCACCGCCTCTTTCAGGGAGCTAGGAAACTCACCCCGACCCAAGGAGCACCAGACAATTTGCACCAGAACTGGACCAATGATGTCTACACAACCCAAAATTAGGGTAGTCGGTCCAGGATCCAAGCTGCAGCTTGTAGGGTGCATACTGTGGATGATCCTCATAATATCCATGAACTCAGGTCGACAAAAGGAACTCCAGGAGAAGCGAGGTCCTGTGCTGTTGCACACTCCCACCACATCACCCTTAGAGGTTGTTGGACACAAGTCCGCCCTGATGTCAGCCACCTTAGTTGCAAAGTATCGAGCAGGCTCATCACACTCAGTTTGCGAAAAAGCTTTCCGAACTTGCAGACAGGCTGGGTTGCACAGTCTATCTACAGTTCGGAACAGCTGAGCCGGACGATTCTGAGCAACTGCAATCTCCCTGGACAGGAATTCTGCCTTGTTATGGATGATTGCAGATTGATAGCTGGTATAATGTTCAATCAATCTAAGACGGTCAGCATCAAGGGTGGACCTGCGCCAGCAACGCTCTAACCTTCACCCTTGTCTCTGCATCTCCCTCAGAGTCCCATCAAACCAAGGGTCCCTCGGGAGATGGGAAAGAGGGCGCTCGTGAACAGGAGCAATAGAATCCAGGGCAACCGTGATGGCCTGATTATAGGCCTGCACCAGTGCCTCTGGACTACTGCCCACCAACACGAGGGATGATAGGTCAAGGACCACCGCTAGGCCTGGTGGAGTAACATTCCATAATGGGCGGTACCTGACCATCTCCACAGGGGTTGGCCTTTTCAGGGGGGTGCAAAAATTGAACCTCACGATGTGGTGGTCAGACCAAACGACTGGTTCCACCCCCATATCGGATGCATCAATCCCAAGAAGGAAGACCAAGTCGAGAGAGTGTCCAGATTTGTGTGTAGCAGTGGAAACTACCTGTGTGAGGCCCAAAGAAGACATTAGTTGGAGGAAGTGTTTACCAAATTGTGAGAGTTCATCGTCCACCCAGAGACTGCAAATGTTTACTGTAGCAAGGGTGAGTGTTCCATTGTGACTCATGATGAGCTATTGGGGACCAGAAGACTGTTGTTACTGTAGATCAAAGACCCAGACTGTGTTAAATTCCTGAAGGTTATGAACATTGGCCTGGGGCATATGCAGGATGTAAAAATCCTTTGTTAGTATCTTCCCTTTGTTCTCCAAAATGGTTGGGAATAGACCTCAAAGACAAGCACACACTCTTTAAGAACAAGTCAGACAGAAATGTGGATTCAATGCAGCACTTCACAACTCAGAGCTTGTATAACAGGATTACTGACCTTACTTTTGCTTTTGATGGCTTCCAAAAAAGTTGATTTATGATGAGAATGCCAATACCTGCTGGTGATGTTTTGCAGTTTCTGAGTCCAGGCAATGTTCATAGATGTTATGTCCAAGAATGGTCCAGTTTCTTCAAGCAGAAACACATGAAAAACCACAAAACTAAACTGCTGACAGAGACAAACAGCCAGCCACACAGGCCCTAGTGATATTATAACCTGTAAAAACCTAATAAATTTGTATGCACAGTTCTTTTTTTTTTTGAAGCAGTTACTCCTACTGGCAATACCCAGACACATACATAGAAAACAAAAAGATTGGATTAGAAAAGGTTATTTACTTCAGGCCAGAACACCAGGCTCCTAACCCTACAGAGTGTTGTTGTGGCAGTCTTTACTGAATGTTTCAGTTATTTATATTTAGTTATTCAGCATTTGCTATTATGACATTACAATAAATATAAGACAAGTAGACATTACATATATCAAATAGAAATCTTAAAATTGCTTTTTGGTGAACATCAGCTTTAAATTGAATAACATCACAATTCAGTTTCAGACAGCTGGTAAGTAGCTGTTTATTGTGGACATTTGTCTAATTTCATTAAAGGTGACAGGAATCAGTGCTTTATACCTTAGATGCACTCCTGTTTTCCTTCAAGTGTCTATCCAATATTCTGACATGTTTTGACCTTTTATATTGTTAGTAATCTAATTTGTTTGCATTTGTAACTAACCTGAATCTATCTCTCATCTGCAGCTACTGCTCTACTTTTTCATACTGTCTGAACATTCTATGCATCAACACCACCCTTTCAGGCCATGCAGGTGAATAACAGGGAATGCTGTTACTGATGTTATGGAATGTTCTAGCAATATGAAAAGAAAGAGCAGTAGTTGCTGAGAAGAGGGCATCTCTGAGTACTTTGTAAGGTACCACAGAACTAGATTATTTACCAATAATTTGTAAGAACACCTCAGGAAACTTAACCGGCATGGAAAGGAAAAAGGGTCAGCTAACTATGAAAAAGCTTTTCCTGTCATCTTTAAGGAAGGGAACAACAGAAAGTACAAAATATAAAACAGGTACTTTAATACTAATTGCATTCCTTACCTATTCTATAAAAAGTATTTTGAAGGGAGTTATATGCATTATAGAGTTATCAAGGTAGCCATGGTCATTTGAACAGAAGATTTTAGTCAAGGTGGGAGGGTGTGATTGGAAGGCTGCGTGCACCAATGCCCACAGTTTGGGTAGCAAAATCCCAGAACTTGTGGCATTAATGGCCTCCGAGGTCCTGGATATTATGGCAGTCACAGAGACATGGTGCAATAGCAACCATGCCTGGGAGCTAGCCATTCCAGGGTACACTCTGCACAGATGGGACAGGGAAGGCAAGAAGGAGGAGGGGTGGCATTGTACATCAGGGAAGGGATAAAAGTGACAGTCCCAGAGGGGAAGAAGAGGCACTGTGGGTAACCCTGGAGGTGCAGAGGAGAACAGTACTTAGAATGGGATTGATTTACAGGCCCCCAGCACAGGTGGCGGATGTAGACAGAATAACTGCTGGAGACTATATAAAACATGGCAACAAAGAGTGAATTGTTGCTGATGGGTGACTTCAACTTGCCAGATGTGGACTGGAGCATCCTGGCGGTGGCCTCAGACAGTAATAAGGGATTCCTGCAATCCCTGCAAGGGGAGGGTCTCACATAGCTAGCGATGGAGCCTGCAAGAGAGAAAATGCAATTCTGTATCTTGTCCTAAACAATGGGGGCAGGATAAAGGAAGTCACAGTGGCAGAGAGCCAAGGTACTAGTGACCATCAAGCTGTGGGGTTCACCATAAGGACGTCAAAGGAGGCTAGCCACTCAAGGACTAGAATCCTGGATTTCAGGAGGACAGACTTCAGTAAAATGACAGACATTTTCAGGAAGGCTATGCAGGGATACGATGACATAAGGGGAGTAGTGGAACAGTTGGATAAGATAACGGAAGCCCTGCACCTGGTAGAAAACCATTGTGGCAGGCCCTGCAGCAACAGCAAAAGAAAGAGGAAACCACTGTGGTTCTCAAGGGGAGTAGCAGAGCTAATAAGAGGAAAACAGATGACATTTCTGAGGTACAAGGCAACACAAAGCAAGGAGGACAGGCAAGAAAACTATGAAAAATGTAAGGAGGTGAACAAGACAGTAAGGGCAGCAAAGGCCAAAACCAAGGGAAAGCTAGCTAAATCAGTGAAGAAAGGAGGGAAGGCATTCTTTAGGTATATTCACAAGAGGAGGAAGACAGGGGGAGGGACTGCCAGATGTAGGGAAGGAGGAGGCAGGGTAATGGAGAAAGACCTTGACAAGACGACTGTCTACAACAAATGCTACTGCTCTGTATTCATGGAAGAAGACAATGGGGATGGTCCCCAATTAATAGAGAAGGGCAAACAGGGAGAAGGGGTGGACATTAGACCTTTTTCAGAGGACAGAGTAAAAAGAGCACTAGAACAGCTTTGGGGGGATAAAGCTATGGGGCCAGATGGTATACACCTGAGGATCCTAAAGGAGCTCCAGGAGGAACTGGCTAAACCTCTGGCTATGCTGTTCAGCGGATCACTGAAAACAGGTGTGGTTCCAGAGGAGTGGAGGGGGGCACTAGTGGTACCCTTGCACAAAAGTGGTAGCAAGGAGGAGGCAGGAAACTACCGCCCAGTCAGTTTGACCTCGATAGTAGGTAAAATGATGGAAACCCTACTCAAGGAAAGGCTGGTGGACTACCTAGAGACACGGGGCTGCTGGACCCATGGCAACATGGATTCATGGCAGGGAGGTCATGCCAGACCAACTTGATTGATTTCTTCAAGTGGGTGAAAAAGGAAGTAGACCAGGGCAGAGCAGTAGACATGGCCTATCTGGACTTCAGGAAGGCCTTCTACACAGTCCTACACAGGAGACTAATCCACAAGCTGGCAAATCTAGGGGTGGATACAGAGGTGGTCACTTGGGTTAGAAACTGGTTGAGTAACAGAACACAAAGAGTAGTGGTAAATGGGGTTAGCTCACAGGATGGATGGGTAACCAGTGGCATACCCCAGGGATCAGTGCTGAGACCAGTGCTCTTCAATGTCTTCATAAGCAATATTACAGATGGTCTAGAAGGGAGGATTAGCATGTTTGTAAATGATACAAAGCTATGTAACAGGGTAGATACACATGAAAGTATAGAAAAAATGAGGAGGGATCTGAAGAGGCTAGAAAACTGGTCCAAGGAATGTCAGTTGGGTTTCAGTGCAAAAAAGTACAACATTATGCACCTAACAAGAGGGAATCCTAGGGCTGAGAATGAACTAGATGGGGTAACACTGGAGGCCACCACAGAGGACAGGGATCTAGGAGTAGTCATAGAAGATAACCTCAAAGTGACTAAACAGTGTGACAAAGCAGTCAGAAAGGCTAACAGGTGAATAGGGAGGGGTATAACAAGTAGAAGAAGGGAAGTGGTGGTACCATTGTACAAATCCTAAGTAAGGCCTCATCTGGAGTACTGTGTTCAGTTCTGGAGGCCACATATCCACAAAGACAGACAGGATGGAGATGGTACAGAGGAGGGCAACAAAAATGGTGTTGGGAATGCAGCATAAGTTATATGAGGAAATACTCAGAGCTCTCAATATGTACTCCTTGGAGAAAAGGAGAGAGAGGGGCACATGATATAAACCTTCAGATATCTAAAGGGGATCAACTGGGTCCCAGAAGGGGCATCTTTCACATGAAGAGAAATAGCAGAACAAGGGGGCACAGCATGAGATTAAAGGGGAAAAACTTAGAGGGAACTTAAGGAAATTCTACTTCACTGAAAGGGTGGTGGAGAGATGGAACAGTCTCCCCCAGGATGTGGTGTGGGTGGCCACAGTTCAGGGATTCAAGAATGTGTGGGATAGGCAGATGGGAATTCTCAAGTTAAAGCAAAAGGGGGGGACTTGTAGCATCTAGGGTACCTTAAGCATTAGAAAGAGGGATAGGGAATCCATGCTCAACTTTGCACCTTTCTCCATTTTAGACCCCATTTAGATCTCTCACAATCCATATGGAACTCATTTCTATTAGAGAGAAGGAGAATTATCCCCAAATGGCTACTGCAGCTGGAAGAAGGGGTCTCGTCCTCTTTCCTCAGGGATGATGGAGCCTGGCTTACTGTGACCAAGATTATTGCTAAATTCAGTATACCTGCATCTAGTTGCTTTAGCCAGTCTTGAGATTTGTAGTTTTTGATGATCTGCAGGCAGTACTGCCTAGAGGTTAAAGCAATCCTGAAGAGGCACTATTTTTACTAACAGTTTGAAATGTAAAGGTAATAACTCACTAGTTTCCATGCATGTACAAAACAATTATTATAGATGTAGAAGGTGTTGTAATAACACCTTAAAATACACTTAATAAGACAGTCGATTTCCTATTTAACCTGTTGAATTAAATAGTCAATGGAGGACCTAGACCCTCAGTGATATAATTTCCTGTCAGAAGCCCAAAACATATGGCTGCCACCAGCCCTTAATTACTGGGTGATTTACATATGAATAACTCTGGACTGCAAAGACTTACAGATAAACACAATGGCACAATCAAATTATTTTTTTATGGGCTTTCAGCCATTTAGAACTCCTGTTGATGACAGTTCCCCTTTAAGCTGAAAATGAGAAAATGGCGCCTTGTCATCTCCACCATCACCCTCCCCCATCCTGCCTCTCCCACTGTGCACCCACCACCCCACACCCCTCCCATTACCGTATACTTACCTCCAGAGGTCATGCGCTGTCATCTTCTGTGCACCAGGACAGGATCGCTCTCTTTACTGAACTGGATATCTGATGTTCACAAACGTGCAACATTTTCAAGTGTCACATATCCAGAGTGACATAGTCTGTTAAACAAAGAAAAATCACCATAGCTGATGTGCTTCTCTGATGGCACAGAGGACTGCAGGTTCAGGGGTCCTGGGTTTGAGGCCAGGCTTTCCAAACTTCCTTTTCCACCCACAATGAAAGTGAAATAATATGGAGAGACTGGTCTCAAATCCAGGACCCTTGGGCTTGCAGTCCTCAGTCCAGTCCTCTGCACAATCAGAGAAGCACATATGCAAATGTACCTTTTCTTTACTTATCAGTGATGTGCTTACCATGATCACAACTGAATGCTAACTGTGCAAAAATAGGTATATCTTTTTTTCGCACTTAGCACACTTTGGAACATTTAGCATTCACTTGTGACCAAACATTCTCATCATTGATATCCCCAGGGACCACAAGTACATGTTTCTCCTGTCCCCTCCCAACAAACAGTGTGGGACACTGGGGAGTCCACTTCCAGTGTCCTGGGTCATGCTCCCCCCAGCAGTGTGGGACACCGGGGAGCCCACTGCCAGTGTCCCCAGTCATGTTACTTCCCCCACACCAGTGTGAGACACTGGGGAGCCCACTCCCAGTGTCTCAAAACATGTCTTTTTTTTAACCTGTAAAGAAGAAAACCGTTCCCTGACATCTTTTTTATTTTTACCATGAAAAAAGAAAACAGTCCCTCGTCATCCCGCCATCACCCTCCCCCATCCTGACCCTCCCACTGAGCACCCACCACCCCACACCCCTTGCCCTTTACTTACCACCAGAGTCATTTTGCTGTCATCTTTTGTGGAAACATCTGCACTTTTCAAAGCTGAACCACAAACTGAGAAATGAAGGTAACTGCCGTATAATGCATTTCAATAGTGTTTTCAACTTATGTTGATATCTTAGCCATGTTTTGGTAATTTTTCACCAAATTTTCAAAATGGGCTTTTTGAGAACCAACTCATGAACACTGTGACTGTTGTTTCAATACTGCGGCCCGGAAGGTGATTTTGCAGTCACTGTGTGAAATCACCTTTTGGGACTGATTAACAAAATGACAGTGCCAATGTTCATGAAGTGGGGTCCCAAAAAGCCTATGTTGAAAATTTGGTGAAAAAATTCCTGAACATGGGCTAGTTATGTGCTGTTGTTGAAATTGTTTTACTCATGCCGTAACTTTGGTATTTTTTTTTTATATTTTCACCCCAAATCTTCAGCAAAGCCATTTTTTCACACCACCTTTTGAACAGTACAGTTGTCATTTCTCACATCCTGACTGAAACAAGTGTTTGCTCCTGTGGTGTGGCATGGTGTTTTTCCATGGATTTCAAAATTTTCACCTATGGGGTTCATGACGTGGGGACATAAGAAGACTATTTTCAAACTGTGGGGTCAAAATATGAAAAAATGCCAAAGTTCTGACTATTTATTGCAATTTCTATATGCCAGCTCATAACTGTGAAACGTTTAAACATTTTGACCCCAGATTTTCAACATGGCCTTCTTATTACCAGACCTTTTGTATGTCACAGCTGTCATTTTTCAAATGCTGGCCAAAATGTGTTTGCACCTGTGAGGTGGAATGGCATTGTTGTTGTGCAGAATTATGTTTTGGTGGGGATTTGAAAATGTTCTCTACCGGCTACATGTGCTATGGCAATAAGATGGCTATGCTGATAATTTGGTGATACATCTATGGAGGGATGGGTGTGCAGGGTACAAAGGACCCTACACTCCCACATAAAAAAAAAAATCAAGGAGCATGGGAGTGCAGGGTGCCTAAGGGCCCTGCACTCCCACTTTGACATAAAGCTAGTTATGGAGGTATCCTTGCCAGAAGGGCCCTGTGCTCCCACAGGCAAATATGGATACAAGTAAACTATCTGAAAAAGTAAGGAAATTTATTGCAAAAAAACTTTGTTAACGCATCAGTTAGGGTTGTTACTAAAATGACAAAAGTACGGAAATGTGGCATTAGGGTTTCCAACCCTAATGCCCCACCCCACTCTGCAGACACTGACAGGAATTGGGGGGTACCCAGGCATCATCACCATTAACACTCACCTGATTCTCGTATACTGTACCCATCTCAGCTTATTTGCTTATGGAATGAGGTAAGCATTGGGGCTGATGAACCCAAGGCACATCCCTGATGCCTGTTGGTGTCTGCAGGGTGGGGGTTGGGAGTTAACATCACATTTTTGGTAAGAAAATATTAATCCATTCAAAAGTTATAGCATTTTTAAGTTCACATTATTTTCAATGGGATTTTTTTTTTCAGGATAGCTGCACGGTAAGAACAAGGATTCTTGCCCGTGAGGGGCTAATTCTTGTCAGTCAGTTGCAAATCCTTGAGAAAAAAATCTTTGTCTGTGAGCCACCAACTTGTTTGTTTTTTTATTTTGCCCTGAAAAAAGTGTCATAACTTTTCTCAGGGGCATCTGTTCCACACATCAAACTGTTTTTTTCTGCTCATTGGGAGTTGATGAGCTGTGTTGTGTGGTTTGTGGCATGTTTATATCCTCAGAAAGATTATTTTTTAAGGATTTTAACCCTTGTTCATTGCTCACTAACTTTCTTGTCCATCAGTCTTTTTCCTTCATGATAAACAAGGAAAATGGCTGATGGACAAGGATTCCCGATCTGGTCATCTGGTCAAGAAATTTGTATGACCAGATGGCCAGACCGGGAATCCTTGTCCCTCAGCCATTTTCCTTGTCTGCCATGATGGACAAAGATTGATGAACAAGGGATTTTTCTGATGGACAAGGATTCCTGGTCTGGCTATCTGGTCATACAAATTTCATGACCAGATGGCCAGACCAGGAATCCTTGCCTATCAGCCATTTTCCTTGACTGCCATGATGGACAAAGACTAATGGGTAAGAAATTATGTCTGCGAACAAGGATTCTGGTGGTTTTATTTCCCCTTTTTTGTCCATTATCCCTGGTGGCTAGTGGTACCCCACACCACCTCTGAATATTTCTGGTGTTTAGTTTTTTATATACATTTTTTAATTTTTTTATTCATTTTTATGCATTTTATTTTATATTTTTATGGCTTTCTTGTCATGTCTCACTGGTATCCAGTGGTACCCCCCACCCTCCATTGCCTCAGTTATCACTGGTGGCAGTGGGTCCCATTTCTATGCCCATTTAATTTTTTTTCTTGTAAAAAGTAGAAAACTATCCCTTGTTGTCTTTTGCAGCTGTTTGGCCTGGAAATAAGAAAACTGTCCATCGCCAATCACACCCGTACCACCCACTCCACCACCCACTCCACCACCCACTTTGCACCCACCACCCTACACTCCCCTGATGTCCCCCTAGGCCGCCACTCCCCTGGTTCAGCACCAGTTCCCACGATCAAAGACACGTCTTGCTGCAGGAGCTGGCGACTGCAATCTGAACTAAGGTAAATGCGGTCCTATGTATTTCAATGGGGTGGGGTTCAACTGTCAACCATAACTCAAGCATCTTTTAACATGTTGTCCCCAAATTTTTAACATGGACTCCTGAAAAATATGACTGCCATTAAGCAACTGTGGCTGGAAAAGTGATTTTGCAGTCACTTGTCGAAATCACCATTTCTGTGGGATTTGCATAACGACAGTCACATTGTTTATCAGTTGGGGTACATAAGAAGGCTTTGTTTAAAATTTAGGGAGCCAGAATTTTGGAAAATGGCTGTGTTATGGGCATTTGGTGCAATCTCGCTATGCATACTCATAACTTAGTACATTTTCAATATTTTGACCCCATTTTTTCAACATACTCTTCTTATAACCCCACCTGATGTGTGTCACAGCTGTAATTTCTCAAATCCTGCTTAAAATGTGTTTTTGCACATGTGGCGTAGTATGGCTCTGTGGTTGCGTAGAATTATGTTTTGGTGGGGATTTAATAATTTTCTGTGCTAGGTACATGTGGTGAGGTCATAAGAAGGCTATGTTGAAAATATGGGGTCAAATAAGGATACTGTTATACTACCTTAATGGAGGGATGGAAGCACAGTGTCCTCCCAGCATAACATATGGATACGGTTGTACTATATCAATGGAGGGCTTAGGACCCTGCACTCCCACCATAACATATGTATACTGTTATATTATGTCAATGGAGGGATGGGAGCCCAGGGTCCAAAGGACCATGTGCTCCCATTGTAACATATGGATTCTGCTATACTATGTCAATGGAAGAATGGGAGCACAGTGTCCAAAGGACCCTGTACTCCCACTGTAATATACGGATACTGCTAATCTATGTCAAAGGAGGGATGGGAGTGCAGGGTCCAAAGGACCCTGTGCTCCCACCAGTAAATAAGAATACTATTATACTATCTCAAAAAGTAAGGAAATAAATTGCAAAAAACTTCATTAATGCATCGGTTAGGGTCAAAGTGACAAAAGTAGGGAAATGTGGTGTTAGGGTTTCCAACCCAAATACCCCATTGCCCACCCTGCACAGACCCATAGGTGGGGGTCTGTCTTGGGGCCCTTGAACCCTAACGCACACCCCATTCAGCTATGCCATACCCATGTCACCTAATATTGTACTGAAATGGGGTGAGTGTTAGGGTTCATGGGCCCCAAGACAGACTCCTCCCAGGGCTGTGGGTCTGTGCAGGGTGGGCAATGGGGTGCTAGGGTTGGAAACCCTAATGCCACAATCCCCTACTTTTGTCACTTTGACCCGGTTACATTAACAAAGTTTTTTGCAATATAATTATTAAGAACATTTGTGTGTAGTACCAGTCTTGACTTCACTGGGTATGCTTTGTGATCCAGTGCCAATAAGCTATGGTCAGGGACAAACCAGTGACCAAGCTGGATAGATTGAGGGTGGGGAGATGGCGAGGTTATCTGACACTCACCAAGCCAGGCAATGAAAGCTGCAGAGTTGTCCTCATGGGTCTGGGTACCATATAGTTATGACAATGGCATAGGGCCCTGCACATCTGCACCTGTGGGTGACAGAGGGTCCTGTGCATTGGCTAGCAGATGGACACTTTACCCTGTGAGTCTGCATCTGCAACCACATGGAAGCACAGGGACCAGGGGGCCCAGCACTTCCACAGCCCACCAGACAACCCCATGAATTCTTCATGTCCATCACTGCACTTCTGTAGGTGGATGGAGTCTTTCCTTGATGCAAGACCCAAAGAGTTCTGCACCCATATATTCTGGAGACCCAAAACCCTAATGCTTTTTCCTTTTGCTGCTTGGGGGTGGGAGCAGTAAGTTAGAATTGAAAACCATAATGCCACATTTCTTAACTCTTGTGGTGGCAATTTGAACCCTAACTGGTGCATTAATAAAGATTTTGGCAAAGACAATCCATCTATAGTACCTGTCTGTCTGTCTATCAGTCTGTCTGCCTATCTATCTATCTATCTATCTATCTATCTATCTATCTGTCTGTCTGTCTGTCTGTCTGTCTGTCTGTCTGTCTGTCTATCTATCTATCTATCTATCTATCTATCTTCCCTAAAGTCTCCTCTTTATGACATCTGTTCTCCTACCTGCAATTGTTTATGACACTTTCTTTTTCTTATTCCCTTTCTATGTACATCTAAGAATGTGTTTTATTTTCTACTTGCATTGATTTATTAATTGCTTCTAATTATTTATATTTAATATATGGATGTTCAATTTAATAAGTCTGTAAAGCATACAAAAAAAAATTGGTAATAGCCTCAAAGGTTCAGTGATAATACTATTATCAATCACTGGTAAGAGTATTGTCAATCACTGGTAATACTATTGTTTGTGCTGATACCTCCTGCCCCCACGTCATAAGCGTGCCTCCTCATTGGCCGGTTCTCCTGTGTTGACGGACAGAACAGTTGAAAAAACATGGCGGTCCTTATGTCGCTTAGCGAGGGTGAACTCGGTTCTCCGATTTTATTTTCTTTTCCCCGATCAGTATATTAAAATATCTGGTTGATCCTGCTGTTCCAGTGGTGAAGAGTAGGTAAAATCTCATTTTTATTTTAAAAAAGAGGCAGGTGCTGACAGCCATCAGGAGCGAGCAGACAGCTGAAGACACAGCGTGAGGCAGTGCAGCGGTTCGCCATGACCCACGCTCCTTAACTGAAATGGCAAACTGCCTGTCTGAAAAGACCCCAAAACACACTCGGATCCATATATTAAAAAAAATAAAGTATGGCTCCATGTGTACTGTATTACCGGTCAGCAATACCATCTCATGGTTCTGGACATGTAGGAAACTCTCGATGGTATTACTGACCGGTAATACACACAGAACCATACATTATTCTCTATATAATAACTGGTCAGCAATTTCTCTCAATGTACTGACCAGGTTGATATTTTCCATAACAACCAGCTGGTTGTTATAACATTCATGAGCCATGCCAGTCAAACTATGCTGCTGCCTCATTGGCCAAAATTCTGTATGTGGGTGGGGCAAAACAGTCTCACAAAGTGCTGGAGAAAAATTTCTGGTCTGTTATTATAAAAAATAAAAGATGAGGAGGGTATTTTATGAGACTTATCATTTTATTGTGGATGCTTTGATAAACCCCCTTGGGCTTCGCCCTCAGGGTTTATGTAGCATCCCACAACTCGGGTGTGCATTACATTCTCATATCAAACCCTTCCCCATCCATTATTCTATATTTATTCTTCATGTATTACTATATTACTGTAACTGACTTCTTATATTCATCAGTTTATTGTTTAGCTATCTCCTTCTCCCCTTTCCCCCAGGAAGCATCTGGAAATGAGCTGTTCTCAGCTCAGTATGTCTTTCCTGGTTAAGTTTTTAAAGAAATACATACATACATAAACAATTGTTCATGTATAGGAGGTGCTGGATACAATTATCTGTTACAAACATGATAACGCATATGAACACATGACCTGTTTGGACAAAGGAACCTCATAGGCAGTAATAAAATCTTCTCAGTATATTTTGCTCAGGCTCATTCAACCTCAAGAAGTATAACCTATATAAAGCAGTTCATCAACTCCTCACGAGATCTGAACCTGCATCCACAAGGGCTGGAAGGCACTCACGGTGGTAGCAATGCTGCTTGCCTTCCAGATGATCCAGGTTCATGACCTGTGGCTGGGACATCTGGTGACAACTGATGACAGGGTTCTGGTGTCTGTCTCAGATGCCTCCTGCCTTGGGGAGGGAGGGTACCTCCTTCCACTGCTCAACTGTCCCCTGGTTGCCATAGGGAAGAGGTTGTCATGTGGGATGGAATGCATGGCCCTGTAAATTGGCCTTACATTGGCATGCACTTATTCACATGGTGAGGGACAAGGAGGCATTACATCCTCAGAGGGGAGCTGGCAGAGGAGTTCCAAAGATATAACATTGCTCATCTACTCTTCCAACACCCCTGATAGGTGTTCTGCCAGGTCTCTCCTCAGGACCACCTCCTGGGGAGCCAAAAGGGATGGCTTAGTATGAAAAATATCTCAGCAGCCCCAAGCAAATGTAGCCATGCCTCCCCCTCACAACAGCAATGCCCTGACTGATCCCTCACCTCGCTGGCTCACTATTCAGGTTCTCACTAACAGGAACAGTGTTGCAGACGTTAATGTGGGAGGCAACCTGGGGACGAGGGATCACTGTAGAGTGTGGTCCAATATAAGGAATTGTACCATGTGAGGGTGAGGGGCCTGGACTTCAGGAGGGAAGAGTTTATTAAGACGGGTATAAATGCCTCAGAGATGTCCTGGCAGGGGAAAGAGCTGGACGAGGAAGAGTAACAGTGAGAAAATCTAAAAGGAAACATAGATAAGTCAACAAACCTCTGAAACAAGCAAGTGAGCAAAAGCAAGAGGAAAAAGAGACTGCTATTTTTGTCAAAAGATTTGGCTGAAAAGGTAAAAGGTAGCATTCAGAAGGTATCAGGAGACACAGAGGGAGGAGGAGGACAGGGAGGTGGGTTTCAATGTGAAAATGTACAAAATAATGCACTTTGGGCACAAAAACTAAATGGCAGAGTACAAAATGGGTGGAGTGGCATTGATGACTAACAAGCAGGAAGGAGACCTGGGGGTAATCATATCTGATGACTTAAAAGTGACCAGGCAGTGCAACAAGCCAGTTGGGAGGGCTAGTGGGATGCTGGGGTGCATAGCGAGGGGGCAGCACCAACAAAAAGAGGGAGGTGGTGTTGCCTCTGTATAGATCACCATTAAGACCCCACCTTGAGTACTGTGTCCAGTTCCAGAGACCACATATCTGGAAGGACATAGACAGAGAGGAGATGGTCCAGAGCAGGCAACTAAAATGGTGCAGTGTCTGCATCAAAAGCCCTATTAGGAGAGATTAAAGTACCACAATATGTACACCCTGAAAGAGTAGAGGGATATGATAGATGCCTTTAAATACCTCACTGAGTAAATGAGGTACAGGAGGAAAGTATTTTTCAGAAACAAGATGCTCAAGAACAAGGGGACATGCTATGAAAATGCAGTGGGGTACATTCAGGACAGATGTGAGGAAGTACTTGTTCACAGAAAGCAGTAGTACTAGTAAATTTTAATTATTTAGAGCACCCTTCCCGAAAAGGCTCAGGGTGCCCATAAAACATCATAAACATCAGAACAAGTCACATATTGCCTCTGATATCAATCAAATTATAAATGTCATAAATAATTGATCCAGTCTGTATTGATGTTCCCTATACTCTCAACCAGTAACAATAATTAAACTCTGTTAACTCTGTTAATCCCTGAAGGCTTGTTGAAATAAAAATGTTTTTAATCCTCTTTTAAATATCTCAACAGAAGGGGCCTCCCTCAAGTACCCAGGTAACTAGTTCCGGAGAATCGGTGCCACCACCTCAAAAGACCAATCCCCGATGATTTCAGTCTTCCCCCGGGCACCTCCTGGAGGCTCTCCCCTGCTGACTGGAGACAGCGACTGGGGCTGTACAGATTCAGTAGCTCTACCAGGTAACCCAGACCCAACCCATGTAGGGCCATATAAGTCAGTAGACCTATTATAAAGGAGATGCACCAGTGCTCCGGCAGCCAGTGCAGTTTGTGCAGCACTAGCAAAATATGACATGATCTCAGAAGACCCATCAATAGGCGAGCTGCAACATTCTGCAGCAGAGTCAGATGCCACAGCACACAACCCTTGACACTGAGGTAGAGCATGTTACAGTAGTCAAGCCTCAGGGTGACAAATGTGTGTATCAGTGTGAATGAAAAGAGTGGTGGCTTCCTGAAACAGCCTTCCAGTGGAGGTGGTAGGGGTGAAAACAGTGTTGGGTTCAACAATGCATGGGATAGGCATAAGAAAGTCTTAGTGAAAAAGAAGAGAGGACTGAGAAAGAGCTGGAGATCAAGCAGCGTCTACGGTGATACTGTAAGTAGAGAAAATAGGCAGACAGGTGTGCCAATAGGTCCTTATTTGCCATCAAATTCTATGTTTCTGTGTTAACAAGGGAGCAAATTTTCCCCCTTCCAGCTTGGGAAATCAGGAAGTGCCACACACAGGAGACAAGCTGCAGTTTACTGTCCAGAAAGGATGTGAAGCATGGGCTGGTGGCGGGTTGGACGATCATAGGACTCCTACAGCATGCAGAAGGCCTTGAGCATGTGAAAACGACGACCTGGCAGTTTGCAACAAGTAAGAGGGGAAATAAAAAAAAGGATATGTTTCCACAACATCAGAGGGTCGATGAGGACTCTTCTGTCAAAATCCATTGGGGTGTTTGTGTGGTTATGCAGCTAATTTTTTCTCTACTGCCTGTATGCAGAGAAGAAGAATTTGAGGCAAAAGTATTGTGAACTGGTCATAAGCTGGTGAACTGTTTTATATCAGATTTACTCCTTAAACTTGAATGAGCCTGAGTGAAATGTACTGAGAATATTGTATTAATGTCTGTGCAACTCTTTGGGCTAGAAGGACCATGCGTGAAAGTATGGAGTACTGTGTGGCTGGACCACAGGATTGCTGGATTATAATGACAGGTGATGATGCAACCACCCATCACATATGTGAACACGCAGTCCAGCAGGCATTGGGTCCCACTGGAAAAAAAGATAATTCTCCTCCAGAAGGGAAGCTCTTATGTCCCTCACCCAACTGGGCATCAGCAGCAATCCTAGACTTTTCTACTGGATTCTTATGATATCAGAATGTACATATAGAGACTGATTGTGATGGGCAAAATTCAAATAATTCTGAAGGGCTTTTAGACTACATGTAGGGACATTGCAATATTGCATTATATCTATATAATCACAATTTAAATCTAAAAGTACAGCCTTAGACATGGTCTCTCTACATAAGGGTGGCAACAGGGAAGAGGCTAGTAACTATAGGCCAGTAAGCCTCACCTCAGTGGTGGGAAATTAATGGAAACCCTGTTAAAGGAAAGGTTGATAGAGTATCTTGAATCCTGTGGGCTGCAAGACCAAAAGCAACATGGATTCTTTGGGGGGGGGGGGCACATCTCAGATGAATCTTACTGAGTTCTTTGACTGGGTGACCAGGGATTGGGAAATAGATCAGGAAGGGTAGTGGACATGGCCTATCTGGACTTCAGCAAGGCCTTCAACATGCCTCACAGGAAACTGATTAAGAACTTGAGCAGCCTAGGGGTAGGTACCAAAGTAATGAACTGGGCTAGAAACTGGTTAACAGATGGGCAACAGAATGGTTAATGGCATTCACTGTAAGGATGGAAGAGTGACCAGTGGGCTGCCACAGAGCTCAGTACTGGGACTGGTCCTCTACAATGTCTTCATAAGAAACATTGCAGATGAACTGGAAGTGAAGGTTTACCCTTTTGCAGAGGTTACCAAAATCTGTAATAGGGTGGAACATGAGAAAGGGGTGGAAAGAATGCTTAGGGATCTTAGAAACCTTGAGGAGTGGTCAAGAGCACGAAAGTTGGGGTTCAAAGCCAAAAAGTGAAACATCATGTACCTAAGGCATAGAAACCCCAAAACTGAGTACAGAATTTGGGGAAGTATTGCCAGTCACTAAGCTGGAAAGGGATCTTGGACTTTTCATATCTAATTACCTCAAAGTAGCAGGGCAACATGATAAAGCAGTGGGCATGGCCAGTGAAATACTAGGATGCATAGGGAGAGGTATCTCCAGCAGGAGGAGGAGGTGGTGTTGCCACTATATCGCTCACTAGTGAGACCCCTCCTCAAGTATTGTGTCCTGTTCAGGAGGCCACACCTCAGACAGGACATAGACAGGGTGAAGGCAGTCCAGAGGAAAGCAACTGAAATGGTGCAGGGGTTTCGCCTAATGGCCTACAAGGAGAGACTGAGGGATCTCAACATATACACCCTGGAAGAAAGGAGAGTGAGAGGGGGTGTTGCTTTTATATTGGATGACTGTAATAGTTGCTCTCGAGGGACTGTGGCAGCTCTGTTTTTAGCTGAGTTAAATTAATTGCTCTGTCATAACTTCTCACTGAGAGTCTATGGTCTAAATCCATTACTGCTGTTTCAGACTCATTTGAGCAGTTACTTTTAATTCTTAAATATTGACCATACAGTTTGTTATTAATGACACTTCTAGGAGAGTAACTATCAGATCTTAATAAAGTGTTTTTGTCACTGGGCTTACTGTATAGTCTACTTCCTAACAATGTGCCCTCCTTGTAGATTTCCAAATCAAGGAAGGCAATGCTGTTTTCATCAAATTGCAGTGTAAGCTGTGTATTGGTGTTGGGATTATTTAAATAAGCATGAAACATAGAAACATAGAAACATAGATTTTGACGGCAGATAAGGACCGCTTGGCTCACCCAGCCTGCCCATTTCCCTACCTATTGGATAAGCTGCAGATCCTAGTTAACCAGCAGCCTACTTCTTCCTACCCCCAACCCCTAGAATTGCCTTATGTCTGTCCCATGCATGCTTGAATTCCACCACTGTTTTTGACTCCACAACCTCCGAAGTCCGCTCCATGCATCCACAACCCTCTGTGAAAAAATACTTCCTTAAATTACCTCTGAGCTGCCCCTTTTATCTTCAAATTGTGCCCTTGTTCTTGCACGCCTTTTTGAAAGATGCTACCCTCTTGGACTTTGTTGATTCCTTGAGATACTTGAAAGTTTCTATCATGTCCCCTCTCCCTCCTTTTTCGAGGCTACATATTCAGCCCTTAGGCCTCTTCATGTCTTCTGGTGCACACCCTGCACCATTTTAGTTGCCCTCCTCTGACAGCCTCCATCCTGTCTATGTCCTTATGGAGATTGGGTTCCAGAACTGCACGTAGTACTCCAGATGGGGTCTCACCAACTGTCTGTACAGAGGGATAATAACTTCCTGTTTTCTACTGGTGATGCCTCTCCTATGCATCCCAGTATCCCCAGCCCTCCTTGCTGCCCTCTCACATTGCTTGCCCACCTTAGGTCATCTGATATGACTACCCCCAGGTCCCTTTCCATTTTGTTGTTGTTAGTATCTCACCCCCATTGTGTACTCTTCCCTGGGTTTTGTTTCCCAGGTGCATTACCTTGCACGCCTTAGCATTGAATCTAAGCTGCCATGCATTTGACTATTCCTCTAACCTCATGCAAGTCCCTTCTCATCCTTTCCACTACTCAGTATCAACTCTGTTGCAGATTTTGTGTCATCTGCAAAGAGACATACTTTTCCTTCCAGTCCTCTGCAATGTCGCTTATAAAGACATTGAAGAGGACCGTCCTAATACTGAACCCTGCTGTACCCCACTAGTAACCCCTTTCTTCAGAGTGGACTCATTTACTATTACTCTCTGTGTCCTATTCTCCAGCCAATTCTTTACCCAGGCTGTCATCTTGGGACCCACTCCCAGGCTAGCTAACTTGTATATTAATCTTTTGTGTGGGACTGTGTCAAATGCCTTGCTAAAGTCTAGGTAGGCCAAGTCCACAGCCCCTCCCTGATCTACTACTTAAACAACTGTACATCTGCAGTGTTACCAGTCTATATGAACTATAAATCATCTACAAATCTTCTATATATACTGTAGCAGTTCTGTCTCTGTGGATTGTTGTCATTGTTCATAAAATTTCAAACTGGTACGTGTACATGTTGGCAATCAATGGAGCCATGGTTGGCCCCATCGCTGTCCCCCTAGTCTGGAGATAGGATTTGTTGTTGAGTCTGAAATGTATTTATTTAACAGTTGGTAACTGGGAGAGGCACACTGAGCTGAGGCTTATTTCTAGGTGTGACTCACTGAAGGGGAACGGAGGAAGAACAGCTACTCAATACATACATGTAAAACTGGAATAACACTTGATAAAAAGTTTGCATGAAGTTAGACTAAATACAGAAATTGTATCTGCAAAGAATAAAGTACAGTACAACTAAAAAAAGAACACCTAACAAGTGCACATTCAGAAGTGGCAGCAATACACTGTGAACAAGAACACCACTGATAACAGACGAGTGACCTGAAAGGCGAGTTGTTGCCCGAAACAGTTTGTTTCAAATACCAAAGAAGCCAGTTTAAACAAATAGTATGTAATAGGTTTTTCTTCAGCATTTATGTAGTCTCAGATTGTTCTTAACACTTACAAACCCTGTTTTTCTAGGATTGAGGTGTATAAATCTGCCACAAAAGTCAGTTTTCAAAATTTCCCATATCATTGTTCAATTGATCTAAAAATCTAAGAAAGTCTCTTAAATCTTGCTACTATGATGGCACTGAAGTTACAAAATCTCATAGGTAGTGGTCTTCCAAACATGACAGGGACTCCAGGAAAGACCCCAGCCCAGAGACCACGGCTCTGACTGGTGGTGGTCTTACAGGTTTATGCAGCTTTGGGAGATAATAAAAAACTGGTATCTTTGGATTTTTAGCTACAAGTGCTTTGATATGTCTCCTTATTCTGCTCTCAATGCTTCAATCTGTTTCACTTTTAACACAAGGCTGTGTGTGGGATCTTGTTCTAGCAAAATATAGGTTAGTTGTGCACAGTCCTAAGTGCTGAGGATCACTAATGTCCCCTTTTACCAGTTTGTTTGATCAATATATCGTGGTCATGTATTAGGTTCTGAATGGACATTCTTTCAGCCCTCGTATGATTTCTTTTGCTAGTTTAAAACTTTTTTTAGCACTGATCCACCTTCTTATCCACATCTTTAATAAAGGTGTCCAACATGTTTGGAATTAGGCCTGAGGGGACATATTTTGAAATCCACTTACGATTTCTATTTTTTTTTTCAAAACTGGGTAAGTTGTATAGAATCCATATTCCATATTTAAAATATATCTTTATTTCGGCGTCAAATTATGGTAGAATCATTGCAAGTCCAGTTTAATCTGGAAAACATCTGGTAAGGCTATAATGCCAAATGTTAGTCCTCTACTGATGGCACTTTCTTCTTTGTCAACTGATGACCTTCACGAGAGGTTGAACACAATCCTGTAATGGATCTGGAGCTCTTCCCCCAACTGCCCCTTTTCTTTGTCTTTTGTTTCTTGGGGATTGTGATTTCTTATTATGAGTCCCTTCCCTTTCAGAGGAAGGCTAACACTATCTGAAAATATGCTTGTCTTGGATTTCCCCTCCTCTGTTTAAAACTGCTCCATTATAAACCAGTCCAGATGTGGACTGGGGTATCCCATCACTTAGGGTGACCAGGAGCAGGGAGATCACTGAAACCATCCAGGGAGCTTTCCTACCACAGCTTGTTTGGGAGCCCATTAGGGGTGTCAGCATACTCGTCATGGTGCTCACCAATGTGGACAGTGTGGAAGGAGTTGGAGTGGCATCCGCCTAGGTGCAAGCATCAATAATACAGTGAGCTTCAGGGTTAGGAGGGAAAACAAAGTCAGGCAAATTATTACGGAGGTCCTGGACTTCAGGTGGGTGGATTTTCCCAAAATGAAGGATATTGTCAGGAGAAAAATGGTGGGGAAGGAGGAAATAGGGGAAGTGGAGGAATTACGGAATCCAATTGAGGGGGAGTTGCTAAAAGTGATGGAAATCAGTATAAGGAACCTGAGGAAGAACAAAAGATGAAAGAGGCCACTTTGGCTCACCAAGGAAGTGAGGAGGGCAATGGGGGGAGAAAAAGGGCATTCGGAGCATATAAAAGGACAAAGGGGAATGAGGACAGGGAAACTTGCAGGAAGAAGCTGAGGGTGGCAAGCCCGAAGATTAGGAAGGCAAAAGCAGAAATGGAAGACAGACTCACTAAACAGACTAAAAGGGGTGACAAAACCTTTTTTTGGTATATAGGAGAGGGGAGGAAAGAAAGGTAGGGGATAGTAAAGATTAAGGGGCAGGGGGAAGTACAGGTTAGAAACATAGAAACAGATGTTGATGGCAGATAAGGACCGCAAGTCCCATCCAGTCTGCCCATTTCTTTTTCTACCTTATGAATGTGCCATAGGCCTTTGCTCTGTCAATGGCCTATCTATTCATACACATCTGTATTGCTCCCTTATGCCTATGCCATGCCTGTTTGAAGCCCTGCACTGTATTCATATCCACCACTTCCTAAGGTAGACCATTCCATGCATCCACCACCCTTTCTGTGAAAAGAACTTCCTTACATTACTCCTTGTTGTTGGGGGAACTTCAAGAAGGCAGCGGTAGTAAACAAGTATTTCAGATCGGTCTTCGCGGTGGAAGGGGAAGGAAGGGGACCAGTATTAAGTGAGAGGTGGAGGGATGATGTAAGGGCAGATCCTAGCCTGATCAGTGAGGTCAGAGAGAAATTAGGTCAGTTGAGGGTAGACAAGGCTACGGGTCCAGAAGTCCTTCATCCTAGCATCCTAGGGTCCTAAGGGAACTAAAAGAGGAGCTAGCGGCACCCCTAGTGAGGTTGTTTAATTTGTCCCTGGATACGGGTGGGGTGCCAAATGTTTGGAAGAGGGCAGATGTGGTGCCACTTCACAAGAATGGCAGCAGCGAAGAGGCAGGCAATTATCACCCTGTTAGCCTCACCTCAGTGGTGGGAAGGTGATGGAGATGATATTAAAAGAAAGGGTGATCAACTACTTGGTGGCAAGTGGGCTGTAGGAAGTCCATCAGCATAGCTTCACACAGGGGAGGTCATGCCGGATGAACCTGATCGAGTTCTTTGATTGGGTGATGAAGGAGGTTCCTCAGGGAAGGGCAGTGGGCATTGCCTATCTGGACTTCGGAAAGGCCTTTGACACTGTTTCCCACAGAAGGCTAGTACATAAGCTGGAATGTTTGGGAGTGGAACAGAAAATAACAAGGTGGGTGGAAAATTGGTTGATGGGTTGAAGAGATAGGGTGGTGGTGAGTGGGGTACATTCAAGAGAGGTAGGGGTGACTAGTGGGGTCTCCCAGGGGTAGGTGCTGGGGCCCATCCTGCTTAACATCTATATCAGTGACATAATGGAGGGGCTGCAGGGGAAGGTCTGCATATTTGCAGATGATACAAAGATCTGCAATAGGATGGAGACCCCAGAGGTTGTGGAGGCTATGAGGGAAGATCTAAGGTTGCTGGAAGGGTGGTCGGAAACATGGCAGTTGAAATTCAATGACAAAAAATGCACAGTAATGTACATGGGGCAGAATATCCTGCAAGCAATGTACACATTGTGTGGGGGATAAAGGCCACTGAGCAAGAGAGGGATCTTGGCATCATAATCACAGACAATTTTCAGGTGGGGACCCAATGTAGTAAGGTGGTGGGCAAAACAAACAGAATGCTGGCATGTATTGGGAGAGATATAACTAGCAGACGGAGGGTGGTGCTGATGACTCTTTACAAAACCATGGTGAGACCTCACCTGGAATATGGGGTTCAGTTCTGGAGACCTCACCTATGCAAGGATATAGATGGGATTGAAATGGTGCTGAGAAGGGCCACTAAGATGGTGCATGGGTTGAGTGGGAAGCCCTATGAGGAGAGGCTGAGGGAGTTGGACTTGTACCCACTAGAGACCAGAAAGGAGAGGGGGGACATGATAGAAACATTTAAGTACATGAAAGAGATTAATAAAGTAGGGGAGAGCTTATTCAGAGGGAAGGTAGGTGCTAGGACTAGGTGTCATGGTCTAAAGGTGGAGGGTGGCAGATTTAAGGGGAACATGAGGGGGCATTGCTTCCCATATAGGGTGGTGGAACCCTGGAACAGTCTTCCGGAGGTAGTGGGGTCAAAACAGTGAAGGGGCTCAAGAGGTCATGGGACAGATACAAGGGGTTGACCAGGGGCTGGAGAGAGGGATATCTCTGTGAGGAGGGAAAGTAGGGAAGGGGGCAAGGGGCAGACTCACTGGGCCAAGAGGGTCCTTTTCTACTGTCGCATTTCTAGGATTCTATGATAAACGCATTCATCCCTGTAGTCAATGGTATCACTTTTGTATTTTTTAAGTTTTTTTGGTTTTAGTATCTTTTACAAGTTTTTCTAACTCATTTGTCTATTTTTCTAAAAAGTGATTCATTTCATCAACAGTTAACAAATGTTTAAACTGAGACTGTAAATTGTCTATCTCAAAACAGAGTCTGTTTCTTTCCCTGGCTGTTGCTTCAAATACAGAAAGCATAAAATCAATTGAATGTTTCCCTCTGACAGCATCCCTCCAGTCCAATATATGGTTCAGTTAGAACACTTAAACCTCGTGGGATGTTTTTTTTTTTTACATATTCAGTTAAAGTGATGATGTACCAACATTAGCTTGCAATTTTTCTCTCCTAATGACTCCAATTTATATGTATAATGATTTTCATTAACTGTTCATTGTTTAAGTCTAGTGCTAGAGTGTTCATCAATCTTTTTATCAACTTCAGTTTCTGTGTAACCAAATACTTTAGTCTTTTTGTTAGTAAATTGACATCAAAAAAATTCCATCCCTCTAGTAGGTAGACCTAACAGACTACAAGTAACTAAATGAATTTAACTCTGAGCAATTCAATGTTCCAGTAAGTTTTAAAATGTCAATTATTAAATCAAGAAATTAATTCATCAGGAAAGCCGACGTATGTGAATTCATTTTTAAAGCAGTATTAATACTTTCATGACTAAAACAACAAAAACACTTCTACTGTAGGGCAGTCCACACACTCTGAAACTGAAAATGTTGCTGAATGTTAGTAAGCTTCCAATGCAGTATCTACATAATGTGAAAACAGTACCTCAATTAGTTCAATTGAAAATGAGATCCACCTCTGTTCTGAGAAAGGAAATGGGGTCCAGCTGGATCAACGGCTGTTCAGGCCACAAACGCAACCTAAAATGGGGGGAGAGCCAACTTGGTCACACCCTGAGAAAGTATTCAGGAGGTCCTCGGAGTCAGAGGTCCTGGAACAAAATCAATCCAAAAACCAGCATTTGTCAATGCCGAATGTTGTCTCGCTGGCATTGGAGTTGCAGGAGTTAGAGATGCATAATAGAAATGGCAGTGAAGTACTGAAGTGACTCCAACCCAATCCCCTCCTGCAGTGACGGGTGTTCCTTTGGTCATCAGCTGTAACACTCATGGCATTTAACCTCACCCTACCCTGTAGACACTGACAAGTATTGTGGTATGCTTTTGGCCTTATACTTACCCCATTCCATAAGGAAATACGCTGAGATGGGTGCAGTGTAGGAGAGTGGGGTGTACATTAGGGCCGAAGACTCCAAGGCACACCTCGATGCCTGTTACTGGCTACAGGGTGGGGGTGGGGGTGGAATGGCATGAGCATTACAGTGAATGATCCCAAGTCATACCCCTGACGCCTGTCAGTCTCTACAGGGTGGGGTGTTACAGTTGGAAACCCTAATACTGTAGGCGTTTGTTGGTATTTTCACTCCAAATTTTCAACATGGGCTTTTTGTGACCCCACCTCATGAAGAGCAGCACTATCAGTTTGTTAGCCGAGAGGTGGTTTTGTACAGCGACTGCGCCATTTGGCGACACAGGCACAAAAACACATTTTGGGCAGGGTGTGAAAAATGACAACTGCATTGTTCATGAGGAGGTGTAAAAAAATGGCAACGTTGAAAATCTGGAGTGAAAATATGAAAAATTGATGAAGTCATGAGCACAGGGTTGCCGATGGGGGAGCAGCCAGGACAACTGTCCCAGGCCCAGGTGGCTTGGGGGGCACACATTTACACATTTATATGTCTTGGGGATGGGAGATGGGGAGGCCCAGACCTGAAGGTGTGTCCCGGGCCTGGAAATTTCTATCTTCACCCCTGCGTGAGAAGTCATAGAAACTGCGCAATACACATCCGTATCCCAATTATTTTGGGGATATTTTTAACCACATTTTCAACATAGGCATTTTGGGACCTCCCGTCATGAACAGTGGCACAGTGATTTTCTTAATGTGTCCCAAAAGTTGATTTCCCACAGTGACCACACCATTGTGCGCCACAGGTGTGAAAACACATTTTGGGCAGGATGTGAAAAATGACTGCTGTACTGTTCATAAGGAGGTGTGAAAAAATGCCAGTGTTGAAAATCTGGCATGAAGATACTGCAAATTTGCGAGGTTACAAGGATGCGTGGAAATTGCCCAATGCACGCTTGTAATACAGTCATTTTATGGACTTTCGTCACCAAATTTTCAAGATAGGCATCTTAGGACCTCTGCTCATGAACAGTGTCACCGTCATTTTCTAAAACTGTCCCGAAAACTGATTTCACACAGCAACCACAGTATTCTGTGCCGGAAGAGCGAAAACACATTTTGGCCAGGATATGTAAAATGACAGCTGTACTGTTCATATGGAGGTGTGGAAATATGGCAATTTTGAAAATCTGGAGTGAAAATATTACAAATTCATGAAGTTATGAGCGTGTGTGGAAATGGCCCAATGCATGCTCGTAAAACAGCCATTTATTTGGGGATTTATTTTCACCAAATTTGCAACATAGGCTTTTTGAGAGACCCCCTCATGAACAGTGGCACTGTCATTTTGTTAATCGGTCCCGAAAGGTGATTCTGCGCAGTGACCGCAAAATCACCTTTTGAGACCGAATAATGCCATGACAGTGACTGAATTCATGAGGAGGGGTCCCAATAACCCCATGTTGAAAATTTGGTGCCAAAATTCCCCAAAATTGCTGAGATATGCACCAAAGTTGAAAAAACCTTATTTATGCCATTATACAGCTTACCGGCATTTCTTCAGTTCGTGGTCGGCTTTCAAAAGTGCAGACATGTTCCCAGTCCACCGAAGATAGTCGCACCAGACTCCAGATGCAAGTATGGGGTGAGAGTGTGTGTGGGGAGGGGAGGTGGGTATACAGAGGGTGGGCATGGGTTGGGGAGGGAGGGCAGGAGACACTAGAAGGACCGTTTTCTTCTTTACAGGGTAAAAATACACAACGCAGGTTGGTTTCTTTTGCAGGTGTTTGTACACTGGGGTAGGCTCCCAGTGTACCACTTGCATAACAGGGAGGAGGACTTCAGCCGATGGGGATTGGGCCCCTCATCAGCACAGAAATGGGTGGGGGGGTGCGCATGATGCTGAGGGGGATTGGGCACCCCCTCAGCACACAGCACACATAGGGGCTGGGGACATTATGCCGATGGGGAGTGGGTTCCCCCATCGGCAAGTTAAACTTGACAGGGGGATGGAAGCTGACAGGGATTGGGCCCCCCGACAGCAAGGAAAGACTGTCGGGGGGGCCATGATGCCGAGGGGGATTGTGCTTTCCCTCCGCACACACTTGGGATGGGAGGGGAGAACATCATGCCAATGGGGAGTGGGCTCTCCTGTCGGCAAATGAAGCAGCTGCATGCTGCCATGTTTTGTAAACTGCTTCACCAGAAAAGGCATGCTGCGTGAGGAGCTTGGCAGTTCTCATTGCAGCGGACCTTTTCTTTGATCTGGTGGCAAGTTTATGTATTGCTGGTGTGGTGCCTGCATGTTATCTTATTGAGGAATGAGGGACACACCTACTGATCCATGCCATGCATTTGCCGAACAGTGACCCCGCCTCCAAATCTGCTACTAATGCAACTTGTTGGCTGGTGCACAAGCGCTAGACAACATAACAATAGAGTAGCTAGATCACCAGTTAAGCACGCTTCAGATGTCAGGGTTTCAGCTTATTTTTATTTGTCATTCCAACCACCATGAAGTCTTGTCCCAATATTTCACTGACCAAACTGCTAGCTTTCTGAAGGATAGTGGTCCTATGAAAAATGAAAACATATATGCACAGTTTAATTACTAAATACATCAGCAGCTTACCTGTTGCACTGTTTTAGAAAAAAAAAACAGGGAACCACAAAAATTAATTAATGTTAATCATGTCCAGTGTTTTATAACACTTTCAAAGACTTTCAAGAAAACACTTGCCAACTTTGTTTTTAAAACTCATTTTTATTGAGGAGATATTTTAAGTGATCAATTCCTTAAAATGCCCAGGAGCTCAAAAATCTTGTGTGTAGCCCTTCAGGATACAGCAGCCATCACAGTGCTTATCTGACTGCTTGCTCCTGTTTGCGGCTTTGAAAGCAGCAGCAGCCATCTAGCGTCATGATATCATGCACCTAACATCTGGCTGTGACATGGTTATGACACTCCCTTCACTCCAGTGGGAGTGTGTGTTGATGGTGGGTAACTGTTGCTATAATAGTCACAAACTCCTGCTCTCCCAAGTAATGTGGATCATTCATTTCAAATTATAAAACATCAATAATTTTACTATTGCATGTTTGGCAAAGGTTTTTCTGTTTAAACAGGTGTCAGTTTTATATGAACCACTAAGCTGGGTTGGTGGTAGGTCCCATTCAAAAGTTTGCCAGATTCGTGGGTGTTGTTACAATGAAAAATATTTAGTTAAGTTATATTTATAATAAAAGCTAGAAAAATATAATAAAATACGAAAGCAAAAAAAGTATTACATTTTTAATCAAAAATGATTAAATAATAAGCTGTGTTTTGGATAGTTTCTTACTTCAGTATTATTCCCATTTTACATAATATCAGTGATTCATATCGACAGGTGGGCGTCCAGAAAAAGGTGACATAAACATTGGTGATACAGTGTAAGGGAACATCTGACTCAGAGCCTGGTGTAGAGTAATGAGGTATAAATGGATTTATGAGTATGTTTGTGGAATTTTGGTAACAGATTGCTATAATCAGATGAGATGTCGCTTTTTATTTCAGGGATGCAGCTGTCTTACAGTTTCATCGTACTGGTAACCAATCAATTTCTTCATAAAGACCATGAGAGACCCTATCACCATAGGGTACCAATCTTTCAATTTAATAAGCATGTCTTAATAAAAGTTGTTGTTCCCTGTTACCACCTCTGCTGTAATGTTCAGCCATTTCTAAACCTAGAAATTTCAGGGATGACCCCTGATGCCCCGCCTCACTGAAATATCTTGCTAGACTTGAGGTTGCACCCCTTCTGCTTATCTCATGGATTTGTGTTCTGAGATTCTCAGTCTCAACTCACAGGTGGTCTGTCCTATATGCATTTTATCACAACTGCATTTAATCATGTATACCACAAAGGCGGAATTGCATGTTATATGCTGTCTGACTTTAATACGTTCATTCCAGTAGGAATTATGTACTTCCAAAATTATTGTGTATTGTTACACTGGGTACAATGCCCACAGGGTAATTTCTGCTTGGTAGTGGACCAAAAGAAAAGCCTGTCTTCTGCTCTTGTTGTGAAATATAATCTGAATGTACTAATTCTCCTTTAAAGTTGCTCCCCTCTTAGTCACAGATAGTGGTGGGCTCTTAAAGGCAAGTTTCCCTTTTTCTGTAGTTTTATTTATTTTAGTCTTTGGTAATGCCCACTAGGCACAAGTGCCTGTTTTCAGGCGTGACCTGAGAGCACTGGGCAGTTAAGTGACTTGCTCAGTGTCACACAGTATGCAAGTGGAGGCTGTGAGAATCAAACCCAGGTCTGGTCTGCTAGATGTACCAAACTCATTCACACCTCATTACACTAACCTCTATGCTATACTGCCAGTCCATTTAAGTACATGCCAGTTTCTTTCAATGATATGTTTGACTTATAAAAAGGCACTATTATGTGGAAGAAAACAATACCAAAGGGTGCTGGTTGTCTACTGGAGGACAGTAAAAGTTGTTCCCGAGGGACTGAAGCAGCTCTAGTTTTAGTTGAGCTAATAATTGCTCTGTCATAACCTCTCACTGAGAATCTATTTCAACTTCCAAACCCTAGATCGCCTCTCTAGACTTTGTAGTTCCTTTTGCATCTCCTTGACCCCATCATCACTATCTACCTTGTGCAAAGCTTTGTGTCACTTGAGATGAGACACAGCTTGCTCCCCAATGTCCTCTTCAATGTCATCAATGAATATACTGAAGAGGAAAGGACTCCGGACAGATCACTGTGGCACCCCGCTCATGACTTCCATCTCTTCTGATTTGATCCTGTTTATCACCACCCTCTACTGCCTCTCCTTTAGCCATATTCCTACCTATTTACCCATGTACCTATCCATTCCTACCTATCTACCCATGTACCTAGCCATTCCTACCTATCTACCCATGGACCTAGCCATTCCTACCTATCTCCCCATGTACCTAGCCATTCCCAGGTCCTCCAGCTTCTTCAACAATCTTCTGTATGGCACCAAGTATAAAGCATTGCTAAAATCGAAGAAGAGCGAATCCAGAGCATTGCCTTTTAACTACTAACTTTGCTACCATGTCAAATAAAACTATCAGATTGATCTGACAAGACTTCCCTGGGACAGACCCGTGATGTTTACTATCATGTAGACTGTTGATGTTTATGTAGTCTGCAAGGTCCTCTTATATCAGTGACTTCATAAATGTACGTACTATACAGGTAAGGATGACAGGTCTGTAATTCCCCGGTTGCTCATTGCCCCCCCTCCCCTTGTGTAAAGGCTATGTCCGCTACTCTACAGTCTTTCAGAACTACATGTGTCTAAACTGAGCTATTGAATTGCCCTACTAGGGGTTCAATGAGTTTCACAGACAATTCCTGGAGCATTCTTGGGTGCATCCCATCCAGCTCTTGGGCTTTATCTACCTTTAGAACTTCAAGTCCCTTATGGACCCTTTTCCTGGTAAATACTGGCTGCCTCATTTCAGGAATGCGCCTGACAGCCGTCTCAATGCCACTTTCAGGCAGGGACCCACTGTCTTCCCTTGTGAAGACAGAACATAAAGGGCTGCTGCTTTTTGTTCCTCTTCTCCTAGTACCCTCCCCACCTCATGTAGCCTAACAATACCCCCTTCTCTGCTTCCTTTTTCTTTAATACATCTGAAGAATTGTTTTTTCCCCACTCTTGACCTCTTCCACAATACGCAGTGCCATTTTGGCCTTTACCTCCCTGATCATCCTCTTTGCTTCCCTGGTTTTTATTTGGTACTCTCCCTGCTTTTCCTTGTACCTGGTGAATGCCCTTTTCTTGGCCATCACTGCTTCTTGGACAATTTCCAAGTACCATATTTAGTCTCTTTTACTAGTTTCACTTTGTAATTTTTGAGCGTGAATTTGTTGCCTTGAGAATGCTGCCCTTGCTTGCTTCCCATCTTTCCTCTACAGCTCTGATGCTGTTCACCCTGATCAATTTGTTTTAGATCAGCTCACTCATCCAGTTGAAGCTCTTCTGAAATCTTGGGCTTCAGTTTTTGATAGGGGCATTCTGGTCCCATGGGCCAGCCTGAATTAAATGGAGTTATGGTTGCAGGACCCCATTGGCTCCCTTTCCCTCACCCCACTCACCATCTCTGAGTTGATTAGTACCAAACTGAGAATGGCTACTTGTGTAGTGGGCTCTTTAACCAGCTGCACCAGCAGTCAATCCTGTAATGTATCCAGCAGGGCCTGACTTCTGCAGCACCTGGTCACTGGAATATCCCAGTTGATATTCGGCAGGTTCAGATCACCCACCACCACCACCACTTCCTCCTTCTTCACTTCCCTTGTTAGCTCTTCCCTGAACTCCCTATCTCTCTCTCTTCCCCTTGTCCTGCTGATCTATAGATCAACCCTACCCACATTTTCTTGCCTAAGGGGACCATGAGATGAATCCACAATGACCGTTTCCCCTTTGCTTCCCCTGATGTGTCCATCCTTCACAGCCTCTATGCCTCTTTGACATATAGGGCTACATCCCTACTTTGCCTTTCCCTCTATCTTGTCTAAACAACCGAACAAGTCCCAGTCATTACTGTCTGTACCTCAAGTTTCTCTGATGGCTACGAGGTCTGCCTCAGTGTCAGACACTAATGTTTGGAGCTCATTGATTTTATTATCCAGACTAGTGACATAAAGCAGACCCCCTTCCAACTAGCTCTGGATCGTCTTTTGCTGTTTTGTGATCTTACATCTGCACGCCTTCTGACTCTTCTAACCTTCTTTTTTTCATAGTGCTTCAAGTTCAAGTTTATTAGCATGAAAATTCCATTGAGTATGCTCATTTACAAGGTGGTCCTGTTAGGACAATGAAATACAACAAAGAACAATACACAGACTTAGGATACAATATGGCTGCATAATATTAATACAAAACAGATACAGCAATAGTCAAAGTACAACACAACATCATGATGCAATCAATTAGTGGTAGAAGGCAGTCAACGTTGGCTACAATTCATACATAAGTAATCTCGTAGTATGTGCTAGATGAACAATACCGGAAAGAATAGTCTAGCCGATAAAAGGTGCAAGAGGAAGGGATAGGGTAACTGGATAAGTGCTAAATAGTCTAACTATGTTATAATTATAAGTGCTAGCTCTTGTTGCTTGCAGACCCTAACAGACTTTCCCCCTTTGCTTTTTCCAATACTCTTTTTTGAACCCCAAATTTTCATTTACCCACCTTACTGTTACCAGTCCCCAGCATATTGGGAGCAATAACTAGGTTCCCCTTCCTCACTCCTTCTATCGTTGTTCTCCTAGCCTTAGTGTCTCCCGCAGTTAGTTTAATTGTCTAATGTAGACATCAAACTTCTTCCCCAGATTGCTGGTTCCCTCTCTTGGCAGCTGAAGGCCACCACCTTTGAAGAGCCTCCTGTCCCAGAAATCCTCCAGTCCCCAATAATGTGGCACCCTTTTTCCTGACAGCATACCTTTAGCCATCTATTTCATTCCTCTATCTTTTCTCTCCATAATCTAGCTTTCTCTACCCCATCCCACCCCCACTCTACACAGAAATGACCTTGGAAAAGGCCAGGGGGCCGAAGTGTGCCTGAAATCTATTCCTCAGCCTCTGAAAATTCTGCTTCACTTGCTCCACAGGCTGGTTCACCAGATCATTGGTACCCAAGCAATACAGCCCCCAGCCCCCCCATCCACTGTACTCCCTATTCTGTCTATGTTCTGAATGTCTGATGCCCCAGAAAGGCACCTGACCATCTCCCAACCCTCTTCCCCTCACCCTCTCTACTACACTGATCATAGAATCCCTGACCACTAAGGCTCTCCTAGCTGCCTTTTTCTTGCTCTTACCCATGGGTTCCACTAGGTTGTCACTCCAATTTCCTGCTACTGACCAAAAGTCCCCCCGGTGGAGTCAAGTACTGTGCCTGAGTTTCTTCCAGGGTTAAAAAGAGGTTTGCCATCGGGATGGTGTAGGATTGGTTTTATTTATTTATTTATTTTTGGAATGTTCTAAGTAGCACCTTTGAGCAGAGCTTGTTTACAAAGGTTCCATGTCAGAGATACAGTAAGATATAGTTACATTACAGTGGAAAAACATGAGAGAAAGGATCATGCAAGATCTGGGATACATATACGACATTTACAATAAACAAAGGAAAAGTAAGATGCTAGTTCCTATACTCGAGAATAATACCAGCTGCAGCAGTAGGTTCTGCCTTGTCAACTGTTGGGGCAGTTGCAGGTAAGCGACGTTGTCGGCAGTAATCCAGGCATGTCTGGTGGGACTACGAGGGGCATGTTTAGAAGGTTTGCCCAGTGGTTGCACTGGCATGCGTGTCATAAAGTGAGGTGTTGTTTCAGTGATGATTTAAAGTGACTAAGTCTGGGTAGCTCCAGCTGGTTGACCTCCTTGTGGCTGCCCCTGCCACCCTTCCCCACCATTCTCCACCCCTCTAGACCAGTGAGCCTCTGGGGAGTGAAGGTGTGGGCTGTGATCTCCAGCAGA
Organism: Neoceratodus forsteri; assembly: GCA_016271365.2. Classification (NCBI taxonomy): domain Eukaryota; kingdom Metazoa; phylum Chordata; order Ceratodontiformes; family Ceratodontidae; genus Neoceratodus; species Neoceratodus forsteri. The sequence continues at coordinate 37,710,776 of CM028129.1, forward strand.
GCCAGTTCTGTAGGAGAGATATCACTTCCCTTGCTGCTACCAGCTGAGCATAGAGCTCTGCAAAGTTCCTGTAGAAGGGGTACTGACCCCTCCTCCAGAGCATAACCCTGTAGAACAGCGCCCCACTGTGCAGTGTACATGTTGTCACTGGGGGACATTATCAGGCAGTACGGGCTGGGTTTTCACTGCTATGCAGATGACACCCAGCTGTACCTGTCCTATGTGCCCAATACCCAGGTGTTGGCATCTGTATTTAACAGCTGCCTCGATGAGATACAGGCTTGGATGACTCAAAGCTGGCTTAAACTTAACTCAAACAAGACAGGGGTACTTGTTGTGGACCCAGTTCATAGTGGCAGAGGGTGTTGTGAGGGGTTATCCCCTGACCTTATGTTGGGGGGTTGTTCCCCTAACTCCATCTAGTCAGGTGATGGATTTGGGCGTGGTCCTAGATGACAGTTTGACACTTGATGCTCAGGTGTCGGCCATCTTTAGGAGTGGATTTTACCATCTTAGGAACATTGCTTGAATCTGAGCCTTTATCCCGCCAGAGGATCTGACCACACTGGTACATGCGTTCGTCACTTACAGGCTGGACTATTGCAATGCCCTGTACCTAGGGTTATCTGGAGGCAACATCTGCAGGCTGCAGCTGGTGCAGAATGCGGCAGCAAGATTACTGACTGGGGTAAGATGTGGTGATCATATCACCCCGGTCCTCCGCGGACTGCACTGGCTGCCAGTCAGGTGGATGATTGTCTTCCAGGTAGGGCTTCTGACCTACAACACCCTACATGAGGGGGGAACCTGTCTATCTGCAAGATCTCCTTGCCCCCTACTGTCTGCTCCGGACACTCCATTCTGCCGGGGGCCTCCCTGGAGTTTCCAGAGTGAGGCTGCGACATTCTGGAGACAGGGCATTTTCAGTGGCGGTGCCCACTCTGTGGAACTCCCTTCCTGGATATCTTAGGGAGGCCCCCTCGGTGGAAGCCTTAAAGTGACAACTGAAAACATATCTGTTCCAGCAGGCTTATAACAATCGATTAATTATAAATGGCATGGGTAGAATTTTAATGTCTATGTTGAATTGCTGCTAAGTGTATCCCATTTTCTTGAATTGTATCGTACAGCGCCCAGAGTCCCTGGAATTGGGCACTCTATAAATACAATATCTATCTATCTATCTATCTAGTCTGTCCATTTTCCCTTCCTGTTTCATATACCACAGATCCTAAATGATCTGTGGCTTACTCTCGCTTTCCTATCACTAGAATACCTTTATGTCTGTCCCATGCATTTTTTAATTCCTCTACCCTTTTTGCCACTACAAACTCTGCCAAGAGGCTGTTCCATGGATCCTCCACACTTTCCTTGAAAAAATACTTTCTCACACTACCCCTAAGTCTACCCCCCATTTTGATACCATGGCTCCTTGTTCTTGAACATCTTTTTTTTTAAAGATGCTACCCTCTTGTACCTCTCTCTCCTCTTCTCCAAAAATACATATTGATATCCTCCAGTCTTCTCTCATATGACTTTTGGTGCAGCCCCTGCACTATTTTTGTTGCTCTTCTTGGAACCACTTCTACTCAGTCTATGTCCTTCCAGAGATGTGGCCTCCAGAACTGGACACAATACTCTAGATGAGGTCTCACCAATGTTCTATACAGTGGCATCACCCCCTCTTTCCTTCTGCAGGAGATACCTCTCCCTATGCACCCCAGCATTCCACTGGCTCTTCTCACGGCCTTCTTACATTGTTTGATCACCTTTAGATCATCAGATATGAGTACTCCCAGTTCCCTTTCCTTTTTGGTGGCCATCCATCCCCCCCATCATTCACATTCACAGTCAGTCTCTCCCACCACATGAGAATGACATGGACCTGTTTTGTTGAAGTGCGGCAAACTCTCCATCTTGATACACAATACACTTAAAGCCCAACTTCCCTTATTTCTGCTATTTCACCTACTGTATGTTACTTTATAATGAATTATTGTGTTTTATAACTTGCTTACTTTTACATTATATTTCTACCTGTTATTGTGTATTGTGTGTAACTGCTTTTCTACTGTGCTAAGTTATGGTGCCTGTGGTTGTCTTCCTTGAGAATTCAACAAAACTGTGATGCTGCATCTCATGAGGTTATCCAGGTTGAAAAAATTAAAATAAATAAATACATACCTACATAAATATATAGATAGATAAATAAATCCATAAATAAATAAATAAAAGCTTCACTAATTATCCATGACCATAGCAAGGTGCCTGATTGACTACTAGATCAGTCATTAATGTCTGAAAAATGACTGATCCAGGTGTCAACTGACGCTGTGTGACATGCTCAGCTGATGCCATACAGCCAAAACTAACAAAAGAATGGCAAAAACAAAAGTCGTTATTACGATTAGACTTATAATCACAATATGCACCTCAAAACTGATCATTTCCTTGGATTAATGACTGCTTGGAGGGAGGTGGCTCTCAGTTGTACCTTGGGCCACACATTCCCTCAACCTGTCATTAATCCCTTGGAAATGACCAGCTTCTCAATCATTATGGATTAAATAAATCATCTTTCAGTCAAACAAATACATGTGATATCTCCCTCTTTACGCAGGAGACTCCTGTTTTTTTTGACTGAACTCCTCCCTCCCTACTGGGAAACAAAATCTCCTGCTTAAGTAAAATTCTGTCCAACATATCCATGTTTTTTGGGCAGATAAAGACACATAAAAATTAAATCAGTGATGAACAATGTATCTGATAACATTATATAACTAGTTGTTTATTCTTTTTAGTGCTTATTCTTGACAAAATGAAATACATTAAATTTTTGTAATGATTTTTTTCTTATTTTTTTGACACCATTTAGGGACAAACTCACGATGTTACGGCATCTCCCTACTAGTAGGCCAATCTCCCTTCTAATTTGACCCAAATCTCCCTCGTAAGCAAGTTGGCAGGCCAGTCTCCCTCCTAATTTGACCCAAATCTCCCTCTTAAGCAAGTTGGACATATCACAAGTATGCAAACACATAAACTTCAGCACTTTTCAGTTGAAATCACAGACTGCAGAAGACATCAGCCAGTGTTTTCAATTTAAATTTCAATTTTATTTTTTATACCGGAAAGTATGTGAGCAAAAATGCCAGATTTCACAAATGTCCAGTGGTACAGAAATTTGATGATACAGAGAAAAAGATAAAAACAATATTTGCAAAACTTTATGGTATTTACAATAGGAACAGTGTATGTGACTGTTCTGACTGAGCCCTGCTCTCTTTTTAGAACTAGCACCTATTAACACTAAGAAGATCTCTCCCAAGTGGGTGGCTAAAGGGCCCAGCAGTAGTTCATTGCACTATCACACAGAAGAGCTGGGTTTGGGACTGTACCTGAATCATCTGTGCCAGAGTTCCTGTGCTGCCATCAGTAGTATTTCCCCAACCTAGGATGAAAGTGCCAGGCTTCTGCAGTCCCAGCAGCCCCTGGAGTAGACCGCAAAAGGCTCTCCTTCCTCCACAGAAAAAGCTTTTGTTCTCACAAGACCAACATGCTTCTGACTAGACTGGCGCCACAAGGGAGGTTGGCAGAGGGGAAATTTTGATAAAATGAGAGCAGAAAAGTCCATGAATTGCGTAACTGGAGTATAGCACTTTTTTAATTTATATTTTGTATTTGTTCACTTACTGTACGTGAGCACCAGCATTAGATCCTCATGCAGTCATAATTTTGGTATTTTATCAGTTTATTAGTAATTGAATTAACTTAATTGTTACTGCTGTAAAAAGATTTCTGTTGCTGACCACCACTGCACCTGTTAGTCTCAGTCGGAGGTGAAACATTGGTTTGAATGGTCTGTCTGACTGTATTTGTGCTTTATTGTAATCAGCGTGTTTACACTTGTACGCCTTTGTGATTACATATGCTGTTTAAATAAATCTGTAGTGTGTGCAGTTTTTGTAGTCAGAGGGCTTTATGTGCCACTAACTTTGATGCTGCAGAAAAATTGACTGTCTCTCTGAATGCCTGGAGGTGCTCTGAAGCCCAGTGCCACAGAATGGCTCCAAGCCAGTGGTGTTGGTGTTGGGAGCTTATCGGCAGCAACTGAGGATTCAAACACTGTGGTGCGGGGGCACAGCATCCTCTATGGAAAAAAGCCCTCCCATGTCAAAGTGAAATCAACTTGTCAGTAACTGCTCTAGTGTCCCACCCCCCCCAACTGCCCAGTCCACCATAGCTCATTACTTCCAATTGTTCAGTTTGAAGTCCAAGCATCCATTGCTTAACCTGATACAAAATGGCTGGATACAATGAGTTACAGCAGACCCCTAGGGCAATAAATGCTTCCTTTTTGCTTCAGCCTGAGTTGTTTTCTGGGTTGAATAATGACTCCTCTTCTTATCCACAGCCCGTAGCAGTCACTGGTATCTCTTGGAACCCTTAACCCCAGTCCTGTGTGATTTCATGCTATCTGCCTTGTCCCGCGACAATATCTGTTCCTGGACAACTCCCTTGGTTCAGGTCACAGCATTGATATCACTGCAGCCAGTCTGTTGTTGTTCCACTGCTAATTTGCATCACTAAAAGCAACTCATTTGCCGGAGATTGTCATATGTTTCATAAGGCCTTGTGGGGCATGTGCGTGGTGACCCCCCCCCCCTTCTGATTGTGCATGGTACAATGGGGCACAAAATAAAACTTATTCTGACTACTGCTGGGTGAAATTATTATGCTTGAGAGAGTCCATGAAATTTCCAATTTTGCATTCCCACAATTTTCATGACATTAGGCCAAAATCTGCTGTAATTTTGCCGATACTGTTTTATTCATGTAGTCTTATTTTCCCAACGTACACATTGTTAAAAATGTGAGTTCTTAGAAATGCACAATTTCAATGGATGTGATAAGGTACCTTGGGCTCTGTATTGACCAAGACTTTACTTTCAAAGCACAGGTAGATGATATCACCAGCTCCAGTCACCAAAAATTAGGTCTTTTATATAGACTGAATGACCACCTCACAATGGACTCGGGGCTAGCTATAGCGAACAATGTCCTGCTTCCTAAACTTTTATTCATTGTCCCTGACATGCTGTCACCTAGGAGATCTGAGTCAAATAGGCTTGAGACACTCTTCAATAAAATAGGATGCTTCACAACGGTGTCCCCCACCTCAGAAGCATCATGGTGATGCTCTTGCCTCTTTAAACTGGCACCCATCTGATAGTCAGCTCCAGTACCCCCTATTTTGTATGGTGTTCAAAATAATCTCTGTCTATGCATCACCTAGCCTGACTGGCCTTCTAGCCCCCAAGCGCTCAAGTAGTACTTCCATCAAAAAGTTGCTTGAGGTGCCTAGGGTTCATGCCTAGTGTCAGTGGCTCAGTAGGTAGCACACTCGCCTCTGAGGCCGGGAGATCAGAGGGCTGTGGGTTCAGTTCCCACATCTGGTACTTGGGTTAACATCCCAGTACTGACACTGTAGTGCAGCATGAGAGGGGTGCTACACTTCTGAGGTGCCGTCTTTCAGATGAGACATTAAACCGAGGTCCCATCTGCCTGGATTGGTGGTAGTTCAGGTGGATGTTAAAGATCCCATGGCACTTATCGAAAACAGTAGGGGAAATTCCCCGGTGTCCTGGCCAAATTTCTCTCATTCACTAAAAATGCCACCAACAGTTTCATCTGGTTCAAGGTCTGCTGGCATTCATCTGTATCCCCCTTCCCCAGGTCGTGCCTGAAAATAGGCAGGATTTGCCTAGTGCACTTACCTGGTCAACAAAAACTAAACAAATAAATAAATATCTATGGGGAATAGATTCTTCATTTTCTTGGTGCCATCTTTCTGGAATGCCCTCCCAGAGGCCTTGCAAAACATTAATTCTCTCTCCTGCTTCTGAAAGGGGCAAGAAACATATCAACTTGAATGCTGCCTATGTTCCTGCTACTGCTAGTCACCCCCTATTATATTGTCCTAGGTTTTATTGCACGTGACACTGTATCTCATGCCCTTGTACCCTGTGTTTGTATACCTTATTGAAACCTTGCACCAGTCTTATTTATAGCTGGCTAAATGACTTGAACATGACATGTACTTGATTACCTTGTAATTGTTCTATTATATTATTATTCATGAAAAGCATGCTATGTGCTCCAACTCATGGAGTGACAAACCGCATACTGTAACCTAGTAGCTGTCTTATTTATTATTGACTAATAACCTGTGTTTGATATGTACTTGCTCACCTTGTAAATAGCGTTGTATTGTGTATTTCCCTATGCTTGATTTTTATCTGTAATTAATCCAGGGCTGCCCTGAAAAAGGGACTGCTGGTCTAAGTGGGCTATACAGTTACACAATGAAATAAATAACTAAATAAATAAATAAATAATTAGATACCATTTTTTTACAAACTGTGAAAATGTGTTTAAAAAAAACTTACCATTTCAACTACAATTCCCCTTTTTAAACACATTTTTCTAATTTGTGCAAATGTGTGGAATGATGTGAAATTGGTGCACTTCTGTGTAAAGTGCACAAAATGTGGTTTTCCATTGTTGTTGCCAGGCACTAATTATAGTTATTAGTGACAGTCCCTTGTGGCTGCATATATAACCTGTCAATTTTTCAGCGAGGAATCAGTGCATTTAATATTAGTGAAGTATTCTGTCATGCTGCAAAAGCGGTTTGTTAGCTGAGACTTTTCTCAAGATGATACCAGAATGGTGGTGGGTGAAAATGGTGTTTCCAGAATAGCACTGTCCAAATTACACTTCCAGAATAGCATCTGCCTAGACAGCTACAGGGATAGTATAACACAAGGCAGTTACCGCTACCCCATAGCTGTCTAGTCACAGTGGAGGAGAAGAGAAGTATCCAGTGCATGGTGCCTTTTATTGCTGTTCCCGTGGTGGAGGGGGCTAAGGCTCTGAGCAGCTTGGGCAGAGAATAATCCTGGAGACAAGGGTTCTGTTCCTGGTCTTCTAATTGTTGCATTTTCCACCCACCCTACCAAGTTTTTTTTTGTCTCCTCACCCGATGTACCCCCCAAGTTTTTTCCCCATCCCCAAGTTCCACCCCCACCCCACCCCCGTGGAGTTGATTATAATAATTTTGGGGATGGAGGGCAAAGCCCCCCACAAAAACACAGATTACCTTTTTATGTTGGCTTGCACATTCACAAGCAACATCTTGTGGTAGTAGAACATTTCAGAGGTGTGTCAGTGTTGTGGCCAATGCAGGGGATGCTTTAGTGGGTGCATCTCTCAGCTGCCAATCAGTGAACATGATGGCAATGACAACAGTTTCAAAGAGAGCCAAAACCTTGAAAGAACTCTGCTGCTGCAGTGAGATGCCGTTTCCTCACTGCAGCGGCAGATGACAAGACTCCAGCCATGAGTATTACAGTGCATAGTAATATGCATTGGGGTGCCCAATCCCGGTGTCGGCATGCCCATCCCATTATGTGGCACACTGGGAACCCACTCCAGTGTGCTGAAACACGTTGGCTTCAGCCGCCCACCACACAGTCCCACAAAGCCAACATCAGGGGTATCCAATCCACATGTCGGCATGTATTTTTCCCCCATTAATATGGCACATTGGGAGCCCACCCCAGTGTCCAGAAATAATTGTTTCTGACACTGGGATGCCCACTCCCGGTGTCAGGTGCACCACCCCCCCAACCAGTCTATGTTCTCTGCTGACCACAGGGTACCCAATCCCCTTGTCAGCTATGGCATGCATCCCCTTCACTATTATGGAACACTGGTAGCCCACCCCAGTGTGCCTAGTTGTTTTTTTTAATTGATTTCCCCCTTTAAAATAGAAAAACCATCCCCCGTAGTCTTTTTATTTTATTTAACCTGTGAAACAGAAAATGGTCCTCAGTCATCTCCCTGTCCCCCTCCCCACCATAACCCCCTCTGTGCACCCACCCCATGCACCCCACCCCATTCTTACCTCCAGAGGTCAGGAGCAGCGATCTTCTGTGGCATGAGACACGTCTGCACTCTTCAAAGGCCAACCGCAAACTGGAGAAATTACGGTAAGCTTTATAATGGGACTCAATGAGGGGTTTCAACTTAGGTTGATTTCTCAGCCATGTTTTTGGAATTTTGGCCCCAAATTTTCAACATGGGGTTCTTGGGACCCCACCTTGTGAAGATGTCACTGTCATTTCGTTATTCGGTCCCAAAAGGGGATGTCACGGTCGCTGTGCGGAATCACCTTTCAGGACCGATTAACAAAATGACAGTGCTACTGTTCATGAGGTGAGGTTCGAAAGCCCATGTTGCAAAAAATTCCAAACAGTGATCATGCTATAAGCATGCATTGTGCAGTTTCTAGCGACACTGTAGAATTCTCAAATGTAATTTTAATATTTTCTGTTCCGATTTTCAACATTGCCATTTTTCAGACCTCCTTATGAACAGTACAGCTGTCATTTTTCACATCCTGCCCAAACCGTGATTTTACACCTGTGGCGCAGAATGGCGCGGTCGCTGTGGGAAATCAACTTTTGGGACAGATTAACAAAATCACAGTGCAGCTGTTCATGAGGAGAGTTCCAAAAATGCCCATGTTGAAAATTTGGTGAAAAACTTCTAAAAAATTATTGTGTTACAGGCGTGCATTGCGCAGTTTCTACGCATGCATGTAACTTGGCCAAATTTTCATATTTTCACTCCAGATTTTCAGCATTGCCACATTTTCACACCACCTCATGAACAGAACAGTACAGCTGTAATTTTTCACATCCTGCCTGAAATGTGTTTTCGCACCTGTTGCCAAATGGCGCAGTCACTGTGCAAAATCACCTTTCGAGAAATGAACTTATAGTGCTCCTGTTCATGAGATGGGGTTACAAAAAGCCCATGTTGAAAATCTGGAGTGAAAATACCAACAAACACCCAGGGCGTTAGGGTTTCCAACCGAAATGTCCCACCCTGTAGAGATTGACAGGCATCGGGGGTGTGACTTGGGATCATTGGCTGTAATGCTCATGCCATTCCACCCTCACCCCTACCCTGCAGCCAGTGACAGGTATTGAGGTGTGCCTTGGGGTCTTCACTGAAAAGTTCATCACATTCTCCTATACTGAGCCCATCTCAGCATATTTCCTTATGGAACGGGGTGAGCGTAAGGCCCAAAGACCCCAAGGCACACCGAGACACCTGTCGGTGTCTGCAGGGTAAGGTGAGGTGAAATGGCGTGAGCATTATGGCCGATGACCCAAAGGCACACCCCAATGCCTGTCAGTCTCTGCAGGGTGAGGGTAGGGTTACCATCAGTCCAATATTTCGCTGCCATTCCTATTATGCATCTCTCTAACTACTGCACTACCAAGGCCAATGCCAGCATTTGACATTGACAAATGCTTGTTTTGTTAGCTATGGTACTGGTTAGTGTGCTTGTGGACTGCTACCATTGGTGTTGTCGTTGCTGTGGCTGTTTTGGTTGGACACCAACACCATGTACACCATGGCGGTGAATTTTACCTCTCTGACTCCTCCCTAAAGGATAAAAGCTCCTCAAGGACTAGCTCTTATTCATACAATTACTCCTACTTGCCACCCTGACTGCATGCCCCAAGCTCCAGTAATTACAATCCATCACTGAGACTCTTGTCCAGCGCTTACCCCATCCTTTACTCTTCCCTCCCTAACAGTCTCACCACCCTGACCTGCCCTAACCTCACACATATCTTCCCTTTATTTTCCCTCTTACCTGTTGCTCTCCCGCTCCCACACTCTTCTCTTTCCTTACTGTACTGGCAACCATTAATAAAGTAACAGTACACCATTCAAGTGACAAAGCCTAGTTCCAAGGCAGCTTATGATACCTCTTTGACATGTAATTAGCAATTACTTGTAACCAATTACCTAGCAACTGTCTTGTCCAGCTTATATCCCAATGTTAGAAACCTGTATCCTTGTCTCTGTAAATTGTGCCAATGTAATTTTTTTTTTGTCTCTTGATGTGGAACCTTTGTAAATGAGCTCCAAGCTCAAAGGTATTTCTGATGAGTTAAATAAATAAATAAATAAATGCTGTTCTTGACAGTGCTGTTTTGTGGTTGCGATTTTTTACCACGGTGTTGAATTTGCTGTATTGACCTGGTGCCCACCAGAATGGGTAAGAGAGCTATAACAAAATCAAACTGAGCAGAGCTGGATTTTTGCACAGACTAGCTACTCTGCTTTTTGTTACAAAAATGGGTTATTTGGTAAATTAACCAGTGGATCCACTTGCTTAGCTTGCTGTTTCTTCCTTATTTCTTAATTTTTTGGGATGTTGTAGACCCAGAACTCCAGGTTTGATTCTGTAAGGCTTTACAGGAGCAGAACGGCAATGGCATTTCCCCAGGGAACACGGCTTTTCTCATCATCACTGTTTGCTTCAGATTTACAGCCCTAGCCACAGGAGAAGGAGGATTTCTGCAGGTTTAACAAAGAACCAAGGATTTTAAAGATGGCATGCCCATATTAATGTATTCTATCCTGTGTTCAACCCTGGGGCTCCACAATACACATGATATTTTTCAGAGAACATATCCCCCAGGAGGGAAAATGGATGAAGTACCTGACAATTGCCCATCGGTCTTCTCTCCACAGATCAGGGGGAGGAGAATCTCAAATCCTGTAAACACTAAAATAACCATGAAGGAGACTTTATAAAAAAAAAGGAAAAGTGACACTGTACAGGGCAGGCAAAGATGCAGTCTTGACTGAGCCTTACACTTAATTAATAATATTGTTGAGTTATCAAATAAGGACAAACCCACAACACTGCCCAGTAGTAAATATTGATATATGTGGCATCCCTGATGACAATCAGACATCAGATGGCCGAAACATAGTCATTTAAAGGGGAATGCATAGCACCCCAAAACACTTCTGACAAGATTCTGGGGTTCTCGTTAAGAAATGAAAAGTGTTTAATTATTTTGTGTGCACTTATGGTTTTGCAAATATCATCCTTTATCTGATTAATCCTTTAAACCCCCTCCTGCCATTAGGGTTGTCAGAACTAGTTCGGTAAAGATTCGAACCCTCCTCGAACCCTGGTGTTCGAGTTCTAACTAGAACTCGAACACTAACGGTTCGTAAAGGGCTCGAATCTACCATGTAGACGCGAGACGTTGTCTAGTTTGTACTTGCGCATTCCATGTAATGGGTCAGGTGGGGGTCGAGTGTTGCGTGAGCCACGGGATCTGTGGGGGTATTTAGGAGATGTGCCACGAGGAGAGCGCCATTTGCAGAGGATCGAGTGAGTAGTAGCAGCCTAGCTAAACTGTAGCGGGGCATGTTAGCGCATCAGCTACTCTTGTCCAGTGGCCACTTCCATCATCCATTTTCCTGTGAGGCCGAGAACAAGAGAAAGGCTGAAAAAAGCTCAAAATCGGGTGGGAGTGGGACTAGGGGGAGGGTCAGGACAGGTGGAGGGATTAATCAAGAATTGGGAAGGGACTGGGGAATAGGGAGGGATCGAGACCAAGATCAATCAATATCAGGACTGGAGGAGGACTCAGGAGGACTCGGAGAGAGAATAAAAAAAAATAAGACGTGAAGAACCTTGTGAAATGTGATTATTTGAAACTGCAGCACTGCTCAGTCACTGGTGCACTGCACACTCAGCAGCTGCCAGCAACAAGCACACAAAGGGGCAAAAAAGGCAAATAAATCTGAACCCTTCCCAGTGTAGTGTGTGTGCAGAGAGAAGCCCAGTGTGTGCCCTTGACTGCACTGCCCTACCCAGTGTGTGTTACAGAGAGAAGCCCAGTGGCCAGTTGTGTGGTGGCATTAACCTTATATGACAGAAATGTAGAAATATAATTCTCATTCCCTGGGTTGTGTATGTGACTCCGTCTCCTGTGGTCAGCCCATCACCCTGCTGCTGTGTGCCCTTTGACTGCACTGTACCCTACCCAGTGTGTGTTACAGAGAGAAGCCCAGTGGCTAGTTGTGTGGTGGCATTAAACTTACATGACAGAAACGTAGAAATATAATTCTCATTCCCTGAGTTGTTGGTTATGTATGTGACTCCGTCTCCTGTGGTCAGTCCATCACCCTGCTGCTGTGTGCCCTTTGACTGCACTGTACCCTACCCAGTGTGTGTTACAGAGAGAAGCCCAGTGGCCAGTTGTGTGGTGACATTAACCTTACATGACAGAAACATAGAAATATAATTCTCATTCCCTGGGTTGCGTATGTGACTCCACCTCCTGTGGTCAGCCCATCACCCTGCTGCTGTGTGCCCCTTGACTGCACTGTACCCTACCCAGTGTGTGTTACAGAGAGAAGCCCAGTGGCCAGTTGTGTGGTGGCATTAACCTTACATGACAGAAACGAGAAATATAATTCTCATTCCCTGGTTATGTGATGTGACTCGCCTCCTATGGTCAGCCCATCACCCTGCTGCTGTGTGCCCTTGACTGCACTGTATCCTACCCAGTGTGTGTTACAGAGAGAAGCCCAGTGGCCAGTTGTGTGGTGGCATTAACCTTACATGACAGAAATGTAGAAATATAATTCTCATTCCTGGTTGCATGATGTGACTGCTCCTGTGGTCAGCCCATCACCCTGCTGCTGTGTGCCCTTGACTGCACTGTACCCTACCCAGTGTGTGTTACAGAGAAAGCCCAGTGGCCAGTTGTGTGGTGGCATTAACCTAATATGACAGAAATGTAGAAATATAATTCTCATTCCCTGTTGCATGTATGTGACTGCCTCCTGTGGTCAGCCCATCACCCTGCTGCTGTGTGCCCCTTGACTGCACTGTACCCTACCCAGTGTGTGTTACAGAGAGAAGCCCAGTGGCCAGTTGTGTGGTGGCATTAACCTTACATGACAGAAATGTAGAAATATAATTCTCATTCCCTGGGTTGCGTATGTGACTCCATCTCCTGTGGTCAGCCCATCACCCTGCTGCTGTGTGCCCCTTGACTGCACTGTACCCTACCCAGTGTGTGTTACAGAGAGAAGCCCAGTGGCCAGTTGTGTGGTGGCATTAACCTAACATGACAGAAATGTAGAAATATAATTCTCATTCCCTGGGTTGCGTATGTGCCTCCGTCTCCTGTGGTCAGCCCAACACCCTGCTACTGTGTGCCCCTTGACTGCACTGTACCCTACCCAGTGTATGTTACAGAGAGAAGCCCAGTGGTCAGTTGTGTGGTGGCATTAACCTTACATGACAGAAATGTAGAAATATAATTCTCATTCCTGATGCGTATGTGACTCACGTCTCCTGTGGTCAGCCCATCACCCCTGCTGCTGTGTGCCCTTGACTGCACTGTACCCTACCCATTGTGTGTTACAGAGAGAAGCCCAGTGGTCAGTTGTGTGGTGGCATTAACCTTACATGACAGAAATGTAGAAATATAATTTCATTCTCTGGGTGTGTGATGTGACTCTGTCTCCTGTGGTCAGCCCATCACCCTGCTGCTGTGCACCCCTTGATTGCTATGTGTATGCCTATGCCCAGCAGCCCAATCATTCTGTAAGCCTTGAACCTGGGATCATTTAGTTGCAAACTGTCATATTCTTCAATTACTTTCAGTCCACGGTATCACAGTGTCACACAACCAAAATAAAATTTTGGAGTTGTGGCCAGCGATCACAGATCACATTGCTTTGTTACACAGGAATTGCTTGGGTGTGGGTGTGTTCACCACAGTATACTGGTAGTACTGGTACTTACTGTCTGTTATGGCTGACAGCAACATAGATGAAGCATCTAGTGCTGGTGTTGGAGCAGGTGTTGGTGGTAGTGGTAATCCTGGTGCTAACAGAAATAACCAAAATGTTTCACGTGATAAAAATTCAACAAACAGCAAAAGAGCAACAGTGAAGTGTGGTAAGGGGACCTTTAAGAAAACCTGTACAGCTGCTGGGGTCACATGGAGAGGCACCATAAGGTATGCCATTCATGCTGTTAAGATCCCTGTGACTAGCAGCAATAATGCAAGTGACAGTGAGTCCCTTTCTGACTCAGACAGTAGCTCTTTGTCTCAGTCCGACACTGTTGTGTCTCGCGACAAATCATTACTTCCTCAACAAAGTGAAATGAGCAAGTCTGCTGACAAAGAATCAGGTAGTGCACTTGCAAATACATCCAGCACTGTTGGCAATGAAAAGGACACATCCATTGAATCCACCACTTCTGTGTTGGCCAGCAATGAAAATCCATCAGAGTCTTCTGCCCACTCTTCTAGCACCAAGGAGCATGTCCCAGGTTCTGTTAGGACAGGTGAAAAGACACAAACAGTCTTTAGCTATCTTCCTAGCACTCGAACAAAATCTGTCACATCTGAGGTGTGGAATTATTTCTCCGTCAGTAAAACTGATCCATGCAGAGCAATTTGTTCCCTGTGTAAACAGAGTGTAAGCGATGTAAAGTTGTGTCATGCCTTGGCACTACAGCTCTTAAACGCCATCTGAAAAAGCATTCGGTTTTGCTTGATCATCCAAAACTCATGTCCTCCATCTTCCAGACCTAACGTGAGAAGGGTCAGGAATCTGAAATGGATACTGAATTGTCTGAACTTGATGCGGGGAAGAACCACTGCCAGCCCTAGGATCACTGTTACCACCAATGCCAGCACCATTAGTACCAGTTGCACATCCAGTGATGGCACTGAATGTATAAGTCCTAGTCCACCATCTCTGCGCCCATCTGCCCATCGGCACGGTGTATAATAAACCAGCAGGACATGTTGCAAACAGCTAACACTGTCTCAGGCATTTGAAAGGAAGAATACCTTACTAGAAATCATCCAAAGACCCTTCATCTTAATCACCGAATGGTGAACTGTTAGCGGAGCCCTTCTCCCATACTCTTTGGTAGATCATGAGGATTTTAGGGAGCTCATGACATTAGCAGAGCCTCGTTCAATGTTTCTCATCGAAGGTACTTTTCCTATGTTGAAATACCAAACATTTATCAGGCTTTAAAAGTGACAGTGATGCTTGCACTTAAAACTGCAGAGGGTGGAGTTATTCATGTCACAACAGATATGTGGACCAGCACTCAAAACATAGATTACATGTCCCTTACCGCTCATTGGGTCACGTTTTCTTGTGCTTCTTCAAAAACAAAGACACCCCAAAAGATGGCGCTGCTGCATATAAAGAAGTTTGGGCAAAGTCATACTGCTGCAAACATCTTGCAGGAACTAAATGACCTCGACTTAATGGGTTTATTCTCACGGTCTAAAATGTGGCTTCATAGTAAGTGACAATGGAGCTAACATCTTAAAAAGCAGTACAGATGGAGGATTTCTGCATGCTTCTGCTTTTGCATATTGCTTACACTTAATTGTCACAGGATTTCTCAGCAACGAAACACAAGTGGATGGTATGATTGCTGTTTGCAAAAAAATTGTGACTCACTTTTCACATTCAACCAAGGCTATAATGGACATTGTCCGAACTGCAAAACACAAGCTGCCCCAGCAAAAGCTGATTCAAAATGTTTCCACCGTTGGAACTCAACGCTTTATATGCAGCCTTTGAGCAAAAAGCAAGCTGTACATGAGTACTGCTCCAGTTACATTATTGGAGATGGCATTATGCTGTCTGTGCTGCAGTGGAAATTAATGGAGACAGTGTGTGTATCCTAGCTCCTTTGAGACAGCTACAAGGACATGTCTTCAGAAGGTGCATCTGTGAGTCAGGTTATCCCACTCATAATGCTCATTTCACATCATCTTAGTGTTCTAAATCTCACAAATAGAAAAAGACAGATTCGAAGCGCAGACAACATGTTGCCTGTATCATGGGAATCTCAGAAGAGAATGAGCGAGCTCAAAACCAATGACAAATTAGTTGCAATGACAAAATCAAGACACTACATCCTTGCAGCTCTCTTAGATCCCAGGTTCAAGGCTATACATCTTCCAAAAACAGATGATATAGAGCAGTACAAATGTATGTTGCTAGATGAGCTGCAGCACTCACAGGAGTCAAACACAGACACGCACAGTACCCTCAGGTTGTCATCACCACAACATGCAGATTCATCTTCACAAAGGGATACAGAACTGGAAAAGTCACCAAACATTAACAGTAGTTGTTCCACAACTGCCACTTCTTCAACCCTTAGTAGCAAGCTAAATCTGTGGCAAAACCTTTCCCAAATTGCTGTCATACCAGCTGCTTCTGCTGATTCCTCTTCTGAGCGGTCTCTGTCCATCATGGTAGACAGTTACCTGCAAGAACTGCCTATTCCTATTGATGCATGCCCTTTTGAATACTGAGATCAAAAAGTCAATTTTTACAGAGCTGTATGATGAAGCCTGTAAATATCTTGGTTGTCCTGCAACAAGTGTCTCTTCAGAACGCATGTTTAGTACAGCTGGCAATATTGTGACAGACACCAGAAATAGGTTGCTGCCAGAAAATGTACACACGTTAACTTTTATTAAAGTTAATAAGTCAAGATTTTCGTATCCCTACAAGAGTATACAAACTGATCCTGAAGTGATTGATGTTGTGGATGTTGATGGTGATGACAACTCAGATGGTGGTGGCTGGTAATACTGTGTGGGACGAAGTCTCTCTGCATCAAAAAGGAAACTTTTACAGACTGTGATGACTTTGGTTGTCATCTCTCTCCTTTCTCGATCTACTACCTTGGACTATATACCCCCCAAAACTTTCACCATTTCATGGCAAACTGCTTTGTAGCTAGGGTCTAAACTAAAGTCAACAAGTTTTATATACAGGGCAATTTTAACATCAGTGGGAAAAGGCCCAAATTGGCATAAAAGGGACACTGTCACATCAATCCTTTCTGTATCATATTATTTATAGTTAAAGTGAAAACATATATTTTGGATTTACCTTCTTGACTTTGTGGTGCATCAGTATGGGCTGGGACAGGAGACGGTCTATTTTTCAATTTTAAAGAGGACAAAACAATGAGTTCTAATTGGTAGCTGTTTATTATTTTTTCAATTACAGAAATGTTAGCTATAAACGAAAAATGGATGCTAGTACATGGGTGAGGGTTGGGTTGGTTTTAACATGGGTGTAAGGGTGGCATGGGTGCTACTGCACAGATGAGAGTGGTGGAAGAAAAGTGGAATGGGTGATGGGGTGAAAGGTGGGTGTTGTTTTAGTTCTTTAATTTACAGATTCGTGATCAGCTGGGAATGGTGAGGAAAAAAATGATGACAGACCGAACCTACTGTACACATAATATATATTCTTATTAAATACATTGCAAACTGCTGCCACCTAGCACAATTGTCCTGTCCCCTTTAAAAAAAGAATAAAGGAATCAGAAATAAAAGAAAATCGCATCAGCAGTTTTCACAGAATGTGACGTATCATAAAGTGTTTTTGCTTAACAAGTAGTGATAATTTGATACATAATGGGGTTGACAGACGCTGTCCCTTAAACATCACATGCCAACTGCTGCAGCTACATTAAATGTTCCTTAGTATGTGGTGAGGAAACCACTTTTTTTATTTTTGTGACTGAAATACAGATTTTATTGAAGTATCAGCTGCAAAAATGCATCATCTTAGAAAGTTGTAAGTATTACTTCAATTTGCCAACAAAAATGTTGGTATATGTATGCATTACCTTAGAAAATTGCATGCATTTTTGCCAGCAACAATGACTGGCATATTTTTTTTATTCAAATGTCTTGACTGGCTACGTTATGACATAATATGTTTTGCAACAGTTCCACATGCTGCTGCTGTAGCACTTGGCTTAACTTTGTTATAAAAGCTATCTTTTAAACATAACAACTTTTGATTTACTCATTTAAAACAGAAAGCAGCAAATAGCTGAAATTAGGTAATATCAGTTATTTTTTCTCGTAATTCATGACGATGAGTATATATAGCTGAGTACATAAATGGCTAATTTGCCTCTTTCTTTCACTAAGGAACTATGATGCAGCTGCAGCAGGAAAACTTTTAACATATGGGTGGGTGTGGGCCTGTTACGTATTAAGTTGCTGACTTTAGCAAACAGAAGAAACCATAGATAAACCTAGTTGTATTCCTATCAATGTCACACAAGATAATTTCTCTCCCCCTTATATTGAACAGTTTTTCCTTTACATGTATTTTATTACTATCTTCGTTACTGGCAGCACAATAAAAAAATAGGGTTCGAGTTCTAAAAAGTTCTAAAAAAGATTAGAACCCTAGAACTTTTTCAAAAGTTCTAGACTAGAACTAGAACCCAGAACTTCAGAGGGTTCTGACAACCCTACCTGCCATGCCACTATTCTTGAAATCCCAGTGACCCTGATCATGTAAGTGCTGACTCTCGTTCACAATAAAAACAGCATCACAGCTCATTTCAGCACCTACCATGCCAGTAATCATCTCATTCCAGAGGCCATGATTGGGTGGAGGAGGGGGTGATAAACGTGAGAATTTGGGACTTGCAAGCACATGTTATTTTTTCCATGCATCAGCCTAAATATAAAATGTACACAGTAGGTATTACATGGAAAGCTCCCTACAGAATGATCTTGGCTCAGAACACATGTCTTGATGTAGTATTCAACAGTGCAGTGTCAGTGGCTCAGCAGATAGCACACTTCTCGCTGAGGCTGGGAGATCAGTAGGATGTGGGTTCTATCCCCACACCAGGCACTTGGGTTACTATCCCAATACTGACACTGTAGTGCAGCATGAGGGGGGTGCTGCACTCATGAGGTGCTGTCTTTCCGATGAGACGTTAAACTGAGGTCCCATCTGCCTGTTCTGGTGGTAGTTCAGGTGGATGTTAAAGATCCCATGGCACTTCTCGAAAAGAGCAGGGGAATTTCCCCGGTGCATTGGCCAAATTTCCTCCATTCACGAAAAATTACAACCAACAGCTTCATCTGGTTCAAGGTCAGTTGGCATTCATCTGTATCCCCCTCCCCCGGGTCGTGCCTGAAAATAGGCAGGATTTGTCTAGTGCACTTACCTGGTCAACAAAAGCTAAATAAATAAAACATGCTCAGCAATAATAACATCTAGAGATGGCAGGAAATTGGTACATGGAGTGGCTATGACACAAGGGGATGCAGTATAGGGGAAGAAGGGTCTCTGTTATTTGTATAAAGTAAACTGAAGCCAGGCAGAAAATAAGCAGCCACAGAAAAGAGAGGGAACACAATGTTAGGATCACTTAGGAAGCAGATAAGGAGCACGCCGAGGGAGGTGATTCCCCTTCCTCCCACACAAGTTCTTGGTTAAACTGCACCCAGTGTAGTGTATCTACAGTAGTTTCTGTCACCACAGTAAAGAAAGAACATTGAAAGACTGAGAGGGTGCAGCCCTGGGCCACCATGCTTCTAAGTGGTTAGGGCGTAAGAGCTGTGAAGAGAGATGGGACATCCTCAAATTATTTTTCCTGGTGAAGGCTGAGAGGGGGTGTAATTACTGTGTTCAGAAAACTAAAGGTGATGGACTGGGTGCTGTATACATAGATCTATAAGCTAATATATAGAAAGAAAACCAAATAACATGCAACAAAATGGGATGCGTGGAACTGGATAAGAGGAAAGATTAGACAGCATTACCTCACACAGAGGTTGGTTAACATGTGAAGTGCTTTAGCCTACCCAGTGAGGTTGAGGAAGCTGGCACTGTTCACACTCTAACAACAGAACTAGACAAATTCCTAAGGGAGAATGGCTTTGATAGTCACAGCACGAGGACAGGCTGCATTACAGCTAATATGTTTGGATATGTAAGTATAGTCACTTCAATGCATAGGAAACGTAGAAACAGAAACATAGAATTTGCTGGCAGATAAGGATCATTTGGCCCACCTAGTCTGCCCATTTTTTCTTGCCTGTACTATCACTGACCCATCCTCACCCCATCACTTTCCCTAAGATTCCCCTTATGCTGCTCCCATGCATTCTTGAACCCCACCACATGCAGTCAGAGTGGCGGACAACATGGACACTAAACCCCTTCTGTCACTACAATACTGTGTTGCAATGATATTGAGTGACTTTAATAATGAGGAAAGGCTAGCCTGCTGGTGTAAGTAGTAGTGCCACCACTTGGAATGCCAATGACACAAGTTCAGGAATAAGCCTGGAGCTTCGGACGTTTGGCCCGGGGGGGGGAGGGTTCCAAGTATCCAAGGGACTGCTCTCCTCCCCCAGAGTGGGTGAGATATGGCACTCAGTGAAAGTCCAGTAACTTGCATCAGCAGGCGGTCAGTGAGCCAGAGGACAAATAGTGCAAGGGGATTGGTGGAGGCAGACATCGGTGTGTCAAGTGCGGGAGAACTTCTGATGTCACCAGCACGTCATTGCATGTCTTCTCCTCCAAGGAACTGGGAAAATGGCCCCTTACCCCCCCCAGCTGGGTAGATAACGCTGCTCCCTGCAATGATGCCCACTACCATACCAGTACCAGATCCTCCTGGGCCCTATCTTCTTACAGTATGTTGGTACTGATCTGTTCACCCATGTTTTTCAAACAGACTTCGTCTATGTTAATACTGATCAGACAACCCATTTTTCCAAACACTCAAACATCCAAAAGGAGGCAATATGGTGAAGTGGTTTAGGGCTCTGAGCTGCAAACCTGGAGATCTGAATTTGAATCCCACAGCCCCAACTTGCATACTGTGTGACCCTGAGCAAGTCACTTAACTTCCTTGTGCTCCCAGGTGGCACCTGGAAACAAGCTTTGGCTTAGGTTAAACAATTTCCCCTTTCCCTTTCCAAAACAGACTTACTGTATGTTAGTACTGATCTGTCCACCCATGTTGCTGTATGTTGGTACTGATCTGTCCACCCATGTTTTCCAAAACAGGCTTAGTGTGTGTTAGTACTGATATGCCCACCCATGTTTTCCAAACAGACTTACTGTATCTTAGTACTGATCAGTCCACCCATGTTTTCCAAACAGGCTTAGTGTATGTTTGTATTTTATTTATGGTCTCGGATTACACCTTTGAGCTAAAAGCTCGTTACATGGGTTCCACGTCAGGTAGAAACAACATACATAGGAATGAACAGTTTGCAATTGCAACAGTTGTGACATCAAGATAACAGTATAACAGTGAATACAGTAAGACAGCATACAAAGTTGCAACACTGCGGTAAGGATGGGGAGGTAAATTAAGAGGAGGGGTGGCATATAAGCAGCTGAGGGCAATAGCCTAACTTTGTCAGGTAAAGTACAGGCAGGGGGAGGAACAGTCCAGAAAACAGGAGGAGGGAGCAGTGCAGTGGCCTTGTCATGCACAAGTAATCGAGAGGATAGGTGGTCTGTTACTAAGGGGGCACCCAGAATAGCAAGATATAGAAAATAGGAGCTGTCAATGAGTGCAAGGGTGGGGATGGGGGAGGGGAGGAGGATATGAAGTGAAGATAATAGGGGATTATCTAAGGGGATGGTCACAAGAGGGGAGGGAGTAGTGAGGTGGGGGAAGGAGGACGAAGGAGGGGAGCGATAAGAGGATTAGTGAAAGCAGTCACATGAGGAACCAGACACTATTTGTTGACTTAGGGACAGCTTAAATGCCCCTAAAGAGCAACAAGAGCTTTAGCAGAAGCAGTCACATGAGGAACCAGATACAATTTGTAGGTTTAGGAATGGTTTAAATGCCCCAAGTGTGGGCCGGTTGGTTATATTATCCTGTAGGGTGTTGAACCACAGGGCCTAGTATGCAAAAGACCTTTGGCCAAGGGAGGTATGGCAATGGGGGATAATGAAGAACTGGTTTGCAGAATTCCGAGAAGGCTGGTTCCGTCCACCCATGTTTTCTAAAGAGACTTAATGTATGTTGATAGTGATCAGTCCACCCGTGTTTTCCAAAGAGACTTAGTGTATGTTGGTACTGATCTGTCCACCCATATTTTCCAAACAGACTTAGTGTATCTCAGTACTTATCCATCCCCCCATGTTTTTCAAAGAGACTTAGCGTATGTTGGTACCGATCTGTCCACTCATGTTTTCCAATGAGATTTAGTGAATGCTGGTACTGATCTGTCCACCCATGTTTTCCAAAGAGACTTCGTGTATCTTAGTACTGATCCATCCACCCATTTTTTTCAAACAGACAAAGTGTATGTTGGTACTGATCTGATCTGTCCACCCATATTTTCCAAACAGACTTCGTGTATCTCGGTACTTCTCCATCCACCCATGTTTTTCAAAGAGACTTAATGTATGTTGGCACTGATCTGTCTACCCAAGTTTTCCAAACAGACTAAGTCTATGTTAGTAGTGATCCATCCACCAATGTTTTCCAAACAGACTTAGTGTATTATTGGTGCTGATCCAGCCACCCATGTTTTTCAAAGAGACATTTTTTTATTTTATTTTTATTTTTTATTTTAGTAAACTCTAAGATTACAAATACCTTTGAGCAGGGAGTGCTCATTACTAAGGTTCCACGTCAAAGAATGCAGGGTAACGACAATACAAAGGAAACAATAGTTACAAATATTACACTCAAGGTTGACTAAGCAGTGGTTTGCAGAGAGATTCAGCAATTGCCAGCATGAGTCGATTTTGAAGGGGAACAGCAGATGGAGAGGAGAGGAGAGATGCAGGGTCGAGTGAGCAGGCAAAGGCCATTGTCAGTTAGTAGGGGCGGATGGCAAGAGATAGGTGATGGTGGCTCGGGCCTAGAGTCAGCTGCTAGGGGAGTGGTGAGTAAAGAGATGAGTGTGGGGGGCGTGAGCAAGGAGAATTAAGGAGGAAGTAGATCCAGAGTACCATTGTCACCGGTGCAAGGTGAAGGCCATAGTTTAGGAGTGGCAATCACACAGAGAGGGTGAGACAATGGAGCGTTGAAGTTCCTTTTTAAAGGGACCTAGAGTGACAGCTGTAAGTGCTTCTTTGCTTAGGGTGTTGTACCACTGAGGATCCCTGAACAAGAATGATCTCTGCCCCATAGAGGTCCAGCATCTTGGGACCTGGAACATCTGTTGAAGAGCTCTCCGAGTAGGTTGGATGTTGCTGTGGGTGGTAAAGAGTTTAGCAACTCCAGGCGGCATATGGCCAAGGATAATTTTTTTGGTGAGTAGGCAGGTCTGGTATTTAATTCAGCTCATGAGTGGAAGCCACCCAGTCTGGTCATATAGGTCACAGGTGTGAGTTAGGTGGGAGGCACCTGTTAGGAGCCTACAGGCTTTATTGAGTGTCACAGATATCCTCCAGAGAGCAGTTTGGGAGGCAGAGCCTTAGATGGCAAGATCATAGTCAATAATGGAGATGACAGAACTATAGATAGCCGGTCTGAGGGCTTCTGGGCTCAGGCAATGCTTGTGTTTGTGGAGCAGGCTAATCCGTATATTGGCAGCTTTTGCCACATTACCCATATGCTGTGTGAATGTAAGTGAGCTGTCCAGGTTGATGCCAAGGTATTTAAATGCAGGAATATGCTCAAGTGAGGCCCCTGTTTGGTTCATAATGTTGAGGAGCAGAGGTCTGTATTTGCTCCGTTGGTTGTAGAATGTCATAACCTTAGTTTTGCTAAAGTTCAGGACGAGTTTATGGGAGCAAAACCAATCTTCAATACACCTAAAGTTACTTTGTAGGTGACTCTCTAGGAGGCTAGTATCTCGGTTCCTAGTGAATAGTACTGCTTCATAAGCATAAAGTAGGATTCTCTGTTGGCAGATGCTAGGAAGATCATTAAGAAAAAGAGAAAAGAGTAGTGATCCAGTATCGACCCCTGGGGGACACCTGAGAGGACTGTTTTTTATCTGAGGTGACTCCAGCTATCCTGACAAGTTGTACCCTGTCCCCAAGGTAACTAGCAAACCAGCTTACTGCATCTTTGGAGAGGCCAAGGGTGGACAGCTGATATAGAAGTAGCGGGTGGTTAACGGTGTCAAAGTTCTTTGTTAGATCAATGAATTCCACCCCTCCACACATGCCTTGGTCAATGGTGTCATGGAGGAAACTGGTGAACTCCAGCAGTGCTGTGGTTGTTCTATGCCCTTTCTGGAAACCGTGTTGCTCTGGGCAGAGGATTTCATACTTATCCAGGAACTCCACGAGTTGATCAGAGACTGTTCATTCCAGAGCTTTAGATAAGGGGGGGAGGATGGAGATGGGCCTGTAGTTGGTGTGTATCATCTTGTCTCCATTTTTGTAGACTGGTGTGATAGTTGCCTGTTTCCAGAGTGATGGGAATTGACACAGGCTTAGGGAAAGGTTAAGTATCTTTGTCAGGGGTTCAAGGAGCTCATCAAGAACTAGTGAAAGCAACTTTAGATCAAGGGAGTCACCACTGTAGCCGATTTTGCTGTTGGCCTTGCATATGTAGGTTCTGGCTAGGTGCATTGGGACATCTTGGAAGAAGAACTGTGGGGTGGGGTGTGCTTGGGATGATGATATTGGGGTGGAGCTGGAAGTGGGGACATTGAAGAAATTATGTGGTAGGACACTGCTCAGGTTAGAGAACGCATTGTTGAATGTGTTAGAGATCGTATAGGAGTCGACCTTAGGTGTACCATCAACGTTGAGCATAGTTGACCGTGACTTATCCTCTTTCCCCATAAGTTCCTTCAGGTTATTCCAGAATTTTTTCCCATTTCCCCAGGAGTTGGAAAGTGCCTCTCTAAAGTGTTTGTGTTTGGCATTCTGAATCGACCGGGTACAGCTATTTCTTGCTGCTCTGTAGCGTTGGGTGTCTTTTTTTGCTCCTGTGGCTCGGGCACACTGCCAGAGGTGATCCCTGAGTTTTAGTTGCGCTATGAGTTCAGAGTTAA
Source organism: Neoceratodus forsteri (assembly GCA_016271365.2). Lineage (NCBI taxonomy): Eukaryota > Metazoa > Chordata > Ceratodontiformes > Ceratodontidae > Neoceratodus > Neoceratodus forsteri. Next base: position 37,735,498 of record CM028129.1, read on the forward strand.
TCCAGGGGTTCGATACGTCTTTAACTTTCTTCTTGACCAGCGGTACATAGATGTCACAGGCTGTAGGGAAGAGTTGTGATGAACAGTTCCAGCGCTTTGTTGACGTCCTTAAGAGAGTCAATTTTAGACCAATCAAGCCTACTTAGATGAGATTTTAGCTGGTGTAGGTGTCCATGTTTGATAACTCTAGTGTAAATGATTTTCGGAGGAGGCTTAGTGATTTTAGTAGCCAATGAGCAGATCACAGTCGAGTGGTCGCTTATCTAGTCTGGGAGGACAGACACTTCAGTAATTCTGTCAGGGCGATTTGATAGTATCCTGTCTATTAGGGTGCTGGACTCTGTTCTGTAGTTGTTTCTAGTAGGAGAGGGGACTAGCTGAGTGAGGTGCTGAGCTGTGATAGAATCCTTACAGCTGCAGGCCTCGGGTGCAAGCCAGTTGATATTGAAGTCCCCCATTAATATGAGCTCCATATTATGGCGCAGTCCATTAAGGCATTCTATTAAGTTGTTGAAGCCGGTATCCTGGTGTTTAGGGGGTATATATACAGAGAATACAGTAAGATTTTTGTTGTGGGCCCCTAGAAGAACTCTGATAGCAAGGACCTGGGATGGAGAGTCTGAGTTTGGAACAGAGAATCTTTCAAGTAAATGGTGCAGCCACCACCCCACTTCGAGATCCTGTCCATCCTGAAGATTGAGTATCCAGGAATTGCTACCGTAGAGTCAGGGATCCTGGGAGAGAGCCATGTTTCAACTACCAAGAGGATGTCTGGATTGTGTTGTTGGATCCAGGTTTGGAGATTGTTGAGTTTGCTAAGAAGGCTACAGACATTAATGGATGCTTGGGTGAGGGATCCCATTGCTTTGTTCTGAAGGTAGGTAGTTGGTCCATGCGGTCCTGGGTTTGGGTGAACATTTCCAGATAGGAGTAGCAGTATAAATATAACTCTCAAGAGAGAGGTTTTAATAATTTTGAAGGCTTGCTTGCTTGTTAGTCGTCTGTATGTCTTGGCGCGCAGTCAGGGTTGTCTAGCCTTATTGCAGAGGGCTGCCACAGTCAGAGGTAACACAGTGTGCCAGACATATGGGGCTGCAGGAGATAAGGAGTAAGGCATAGTAGGAAGCAGTGGTTCAAGGGATTATTATAATGGATCCCTGTTATCATGCCAGGAGTGCAGTGCAGAGCAATGGTTAGCATTAGCTGGCAGTTGGGGTTGGAGGATGCAACCTTTTGCCCATTGGGGCAGATCAGTAATATAAAAGTAACAACTGATAGTGTTGGCCTCAGCTTGGAAGTCACCATGGTTAAGGGAGAGAAGGGAGGCACAGAAGTACTTGGGGGGGAGGGAAGATAAAGTTAAGGGTGAGGACAAATGCAAATGGTTGAGGACAGGGGTGCTGAGCGGATAGGTGTATAGGTCAAAAGTGTGAGAGACGAGAGAGTATTTAATGGAGGCCTGGGAGGGGGTGGTGAAGGTGGGACAAAATATTAGACACTTCTCCCTAGCCCGCTTAACTGAAAAGCTGCGCTAGTTAGAAAAAATAGCAGTCTGAGTGCCCCACCAATGGCTGTGGTGAGAGGAGAATGTCCTAGCCAATCACTGTGCACTGTGATCAGCGCCGCACCAGTTGGAGCACAATCGCAAAAAAGGGACTCTTTCCAACAGTTGGCGCTTGTACCTGAAGAGAGGATGCGCTGATGGGTTCCAGTGAGGCAGCCAGTTATTGGGGAAGGAGTCAGCAAAGGCGGCCATTGTGCGCTGCTTGTGGATCGGGTGCAGAGGCATCCACCGAGGATCCTGGTGAGAGGGGCCCACCGCTGGGTTCCACGGAGGCGGCCCGAGGATAGGCAGGAGTCAGCAGGTGGCTGTAAGGTGCCGCTTTCCGTGGTGGCGCCAAAAATTCAATCAGTGAACATAGTGTATTAGTACTGATCTGTCCACCCATGTTTTCCAAACAGACTTAGTGTATCTCAGTACTGATCCATCTACCCATGTTTACCAGACTTAGTACATGTCAGTACTGATCCATCCACCTGTGTTTTCCAAACAGACTTAGTGTATGTTGGTACTGATCTGTCCACCCATGTTTTCCAAACAGACTTCGTGTATCTCAGTACTGACCCATCTACCCATGTTTTCCAAACAGACTTACTACATGTCTGTACTGATCTATCCACCTATGTTTTCCAAACAGACTTAGTGTATGTTGGTACTGATCTGTCCACCCATGTTTCCCAAACAGACTTCGTGTATCTCAGTACTGACCCATCTACCCATGTTTTCCAAACAGACTTAGTAAATGTCTTTACTGATCCATCCACCTATGTTTTCCAAACAGACTTAGTGTATGTTGATACTGATCTTTCCACCCATGTTTTCCAAATAGAATTAGTCTATATTAGTACTGATGAGTCCACCCATGTTTTCCAAACAGACTTAGTGTATCTCAGTACTGACCTATCTACCCATGTTTTCCAAACAGACTTAGTACGTCAGTACTGATCTATCCACCTATGTTTTCCAAATAGACTTAGTGTGTGTTGATACTGATCCATCCACCCATGTTTTCCATTGAGACTTAGTGTATGTTGGTACTGATCTGTCCACCCATGTTTCCCAAACAGACTTCGTGTATCTCAGTACTGACCCATCTACCCATGTTTTCCAAACAGTCTTAGTACATGTCTATACTGATCCATCCACTTATGTTTTCCAAACAGACTTAGTGTGTGTTGATACTGATCCATCCACCCATGTTTTCCATTGAGACTTAGTGTATGTTGGTACTGATCCGTCCGCCCATGTTTTCCAAAGAGAATTAGTGTATGTCAGTACTGATCCATTCACCCATGGTTTCCAAACAGACTTAGTGTATGTTGATACTGATCTTTCCACCCATGTTTTCCAAACAGAATTAGTCTATATTAGTACTGATGAGTTCACCTATGTTTTCCAAGCAGACTTAGTGTATCTTAGTACTGATGCATCCAACCACATTTTCAAAACAGACTTTCTGTACATTGGTACTGATCTGTCCACTCATGTTTTCCAAACAGACTTAGTGTATGTTGGTACTGATCTGTCCACCCATATTTTCCAAACAGACTTAGTGTATCTTAATACAATATTGATCCAGTCACCCATGTTTTCCAAACAGACTTACTGTATCCTAATACTGATTCATTCACCCATGTTTTCCAAACAGACTTACTGTATGTTGGTGCTGATCTGTCCACACATGTTTTCCAAACAGACTCAGTGTATGTTGGTACTGATCCATCCACCCATGTTTTCCAAACAGACTTAGTGTATATTGATACTGATATGCCCACCCATGTTTGCCAAACAGACTTAGTGTATTGTTGGTACTGATCCAGCCACCCATGTTTTCAAAAGAGACTTAATGTATTTTGGTATTGATCCATTCACCCATGTTTTCCAAAGAGACATAGTGCATCTCAATACTGATCCATCCACCCATGTTTTCTAAACAGACTTAGTATATGTCAGTACTGATATGTCCACCCATGTTTACTAAACAGACTTAGTGTATCTTAGTACTGATCCACCCACCCATGTTTTCCAAACAGACTTACTGTATGTTGGTACTGATCCATCTACCCATGTTTTCCAATGGACTTAGTGTATGTTAGTACTGATCAGTCCACCCATGTTTTCTAAGCATACTTACTGTATCTTAATACTGATCCATCTACCCATGTTTTCCAAACAGACTTACTGTACTTTGGTACTGAACTGTCCAGCCATGTTTTCCAAACAGTCTTAGTGTTTGTTGCTACTGTTCCATCCACCCATGTTTTCCAAACAGACTTACTGTATTTTGGAACTGATCCATTCAGCCATGTTTTTGTAACAGACTCAGTGTTTATTGGTTCTGGTTCATCCACCTATGTTTTCCATGCAGACCTACTGTATGTTGGTACTGATACATCCACCCATATTTTCCAAACAGATTTATTGCATGTTGGCACCATTGTACTATCTATCACATGCTCTTACCATTCGGGCATGAATCCTGGAACTGGTATCACAAAGTAACTTGGGAACCATTTACCTAGATGCAGGCTGCTGTAAATTGTGTAAACTGTCACAAACACTCAGACAGCTTTGAAAATAGGGCCCCCTTGGTTTGATGTAATTGGGCAGATGCAGGCAGAAAAGACATCTGCATCTGCCCAAATTGAAAATCCCCCCAGAATATTTAAAAAGAACCGTGTGTGTGTGTGTGTGTGTGTGTGTGTCTATGTATATCTGTGTGTGTGTGTTTGAGAGAGATGTGTGAGATCTGTGTGTGAGATGTGTGTGTGTGTGTGTGTGTGTGTGTGTGTGTGTGTGTGTGAGGTGTATGGTGTGTGTGATGTGTGTGGTGTGTGTGTGTGGTGTGTGAGAGTGTGTGTGTGGTGTGTATATCGTGATGTGTGTGTGAGATGTGTGAGATGTGTGTCTGTTAGTGTGATGTGTGCGGTGTGTGTGCGTGAGATATGTGTGATGTGTGTGTGTGTGTGTGTGTGAGAGTGTGTGTGTGTGTGATGTGTGGTTGTGTGTGTTTGTGGATGCGTGTGTGGGATGTGTGTGTGGGTGTCTGTGTGATGTGTGTGATATGTGTGTGTGTGTGTGTATGTGTGTGTGTGTGTGTAGGCATGTTCATAAAAAATGTTGACACCAATAAAAAAAATGTGTATTTACAGACTGAGCAACCAAATGTAATGTCAGTGAAGTTCCCATCAAGTGCTTTACTTTGCACTTTGTGAAGTTTTTGTGAAATGGCCTCTTTCTACTTTATGGAAATCTTCACATTCCATAGAAAATTTTTCTCACAGGATAAAGTTTCTGCAGGAACATTATTCCAGAAACACAGATTTTGTCCTGCAAAGTGCCAACCTCACAAAGCTAAAGAAGTTTGCTAGCTATGAAAAACTTTGCAAATTTTCTGCAAAGTGAATTTTTCACACTTTGCACATTTGTTCAACCCAAGCTGAGACAAAGTATCGAATATAGTGCAGTATGATCTGGGAGGGGTGTTATTATCCTAGTGACTGGAAAGCATGGTAACTAGGGTTATGGTGCACACAGCAGCTCTTTGTCCACCTGGAAAAGCAGATCTGAGCAAGGAACACCAATGACCTGGGAGAATAGAAATCAGTGCCCATTCCACATTTATATTTACAGAGAGTTCTACAGTACTTGGTCAACTCTCTTCTCATCTTTGATATTAAAAGAAGCCAGACTTCCATAAATGTTCTCTCTTGTTTGTAGCTGTTGTATGATCTGTTGGGATTTCATACTGTATCCTACATCCTAGCAGGTCAATATGTTGTATACAGAACCGCGCATGGAATACCGCACAGAACATATAGCGCGGTGTACTAGCACAACAGGGTGCAAAACCGCACAAGGCACATATGTTTCATGCAGTTTTGTACCCTGTCGCACATGGGTGGAAAAGAGGACTGATGCGGAGGTCAAGACCTCTGTTGGGTGGGTGGTCCACCGAGCTGCCACCATGGCTCAGTGGGATGAGCTGCAGCAGTTCAGGGGCGCTATGCGTCTGTGGACTGGGGCTTGAATCCCGGTCCCAGACTTTTGTGAAATTGCATTATGCGGTTTCTTTTTTTTCTCCACTGGCAGTGTTTCTCCCCATCCCTGTATTGACCCCCCCCCAGAGTTGATCATATTAATGGAGGGGTTCAGGGGCGCTACCCCTCAGAATGGGGGTTGCAGGGGGTGGAGCCCCCTGCAGAAAACAAAGAAGCAACTAGCTTCTTTAGAAGAAATGTGTTTCTGCAGTATGTCTGAACTGCAGCAATGTGTCCACTGTAATTACAGTGTGGTACATTACTATGCTGTTATGTCATATGACATTATGACCCCGTGCCACAGTACATGGATATCTAGTTCACTAGGGTTAAGTGAGCATTTCTGGAAAACATCCTAACAGATTAGGGGTGGGAGAATTGGCTATGTTCCAGATCAGAACCCCCTCAGAAATGCTTACCCTCCCCCCGACTCTGGAAATCAAAGTCATTTGTGTCTCAACTCTGATTTAATCAAGCTATTTCTATAGACCAGGTTTTTATTTTCAAGTGACCCGATTCTGACTTGGTCCTCATAATAGAAGTGGTTTTGCAGCATCAGTCCTATTAAAAATGAAAACTCAGTTAAAAAAAAAAAAGCTTTTTTAAATATTACATGACATAAAGAAAGGGCTTATGAAGAGCGTGAAGAGGTAACCTGATTTTGTCATTTAATCTTGTCAAGATCTACCTCTTACCCAGTTCTGGACCAGCATAGAAAATCTGCCTGTTTTGGCAAACCAGAGTAGATCAGAGTTAAAATCAGAACTTTTGGGAAAAGATGAGCATCAGAATCAGAACCATGTCACACCAACCCTCTCATCCTTATAACACATCTAAAGTTTCTGTTCATAAGGCAGATGTAACAGTGGACTTATAGGCTTCTTCCAATACTGACATGGAGGGAGCAATATCCTGCATAACTACACAAAATGTCACATAGGATGACATTTGAGGCACTAAAAGCCTAGAGGTAGTTTAGTTCATTCAGATAAATAAATATCCCTTATGTTTGGGATTTCAGATCTGAACTTTGAATCATCCAAAATGTCAAGGGTTCTCCCAGCCATGTTATGTCTTACCGTGTCTTATCATAAAACCAGTCTTGTAGAACATCGTATTGTAATCTCAAGATGTGATCCAGACCTTTGTCAGACATCTGTCTTGCTCAGGGAGAGCAGACAAAGCAAATCTTGTTATCCCACAAAGGGACTCTTGCATAGTGCACTGGTAAACCAGTTCACAAACAACAAGCAACTAAATAATGCATGAAACATGGTTCAAAAGTCGGAACCCTGTGTGGTTATCACTTTCCTTCATCCTCTGCTTGCATTCGGGCTGCCAGAGATTGCTTTGCTCATACATTTCTTCTACAGAAAAGAGCCACTTATAATTGTATGTGTTATTCATAAGAAAAAATGAGTGTCAGGTCTTTTTTCCCCCAAAAGGCATGGGTCTAAATGACTTTATCTATATATATATATACACAGCATAAAACAATCACCATTTGAATTTGCATGAATAATTATACCTTTCAGCAAAATGGTAATTAACTTGTCAGCTCCCTTCTAGACTGTGGGTCAAGGCAGAATCATCTTGTCCACTTCTCCTGGATTTTCACAAAGAAAAGTATTATCTGAACTATCTTTGAAACAAAAAACAAAGCAAAAAAATGAACAAGCTTTATTCATCACTAAATTCAGTGCTGCTCACCGTGTGGCTGAAATTCTGCTGGGTAAGATTATTTTTATTTTGATTAATGATGAAAAATGAATTGAGTCACATCTAATTTTCATACTGGTCATAATGGAGAGTGAGAGAAAGAGAGAGAGTGTGTGGAAGAGAGAGAGAGAGAGAGAGAGAGAGAGAGAGAGAGAGAGAGATCACACTAGAGAAGGAGGTAACTAGTAACAGAACTTTGATTTCATGATTTAGAAGTGTTTAATTTTTAAAGGCACAGTGATCCTTATAAAAACCCTCCCAGGCTGCATTGATAGTTTTATTATTTTGACATGTGAGACAGTGAACAAGTGTTTTTGAATATATTTTATTTGTTGTCCACAACAGAAACATGGTAGTAGAGCATAACGGCCCAATTCTCCGTCACAATTGTTTACACCAGAAAATGTCCAGCCGGGCCAGCATAAGAAACTGCTATACTTAGAGTACAAGCTTAGATGTTATTGTGCACAAACACGTTTTGTGTACACTGATGGTGCACAGTACCACTACAGACATGAATGTGAATGGTGTAGTGCCATACTCATGCATGGTGGGACAGCCAGGCAAGGCATGGCATCCCTCCACTCCATCCCAGACAATAACTTAGGGCTTCCTTTTGACCCTTAGTGGCTCTCACTTATTCCATCCAATGCTGTACTATATGGTAGTCCAGTGGGCTCCCAACAAGTCAATGGGATGTCAGGCTAGTCCCTGGCATTCTAGTGGCACACCCTCCCAATCCTGCAGAGCAACAATTGTCCCTCAATGATCCAGTCCCTAGACAATCTCCATTCCCCGCCATTGGCTTCATTTCTAGAAGCACATTTACAATTGCTGTACTACTTGTCTGCTATAGTTCTGCATGCAGGGGCCAGCCCAGAAGTGTGACTGGCCAGTGCAGGGTCACTATGACCCTCATGTCTGGTTACCCCACCCCTTCTGTGAAACATAGAAACATAGATTTTGACAGCAGAAAAGGACCGCTTGGCCCACCCAGTCTGCCCATTTCCCTATCTGATGGATAAGCTGCAGATCCTAGTTAACCAGCAGCCTACTTCTTCCTACCCCCACCCCCTAGAATTGCCTTATGACTGTCCCATGCATGCTTGAATTCCACCACTGTTTTTGACTCCACAACCTCCTCTGGAAGGCCATTCCATGCATCCACAACCCTCACCGTGAAAAAATACTTCCTTAAGTTACCTCTGAACCGCCCCCCTTCTATCTTCAAATTGTGCCCCCTTGTTCTTGCACACCTCTTTTTTTGAAAGATGCTACCCTCTTGACTTTGTTGATTCCCTTGAGGTACTTGAAAGTTTCTATTATGTCCCCCTCTCCTCCTTTCCTCGAGGGCTATACATATTTAGCTCCTAAGTCTCTCTTCATATGTCTTCCAGTGCAGACCCTGCACCATTTTAGTTGCCCTCCTCTGGACAGCTTCCTGTCTATGTCTTTGTGGAGATTGGGTCTCCAGAACTGCATGCAGTACTCCAGATGGGGTCTCACCAACTGCCTGTACAGAGGGATAATAACTTCCTGTTTTCTACGGGTGATGCCTCTCCCTATGCATCCCAGTATCCCCCCAGCCCCCCTTGCTGCCCTCTCACATTGCTTGCCCACCTTTAGGTCATCTGATATGACTACCCCCAGATCCCTTTCCATTTTGTTGTTGTTAGTATCTCACCCCCACTGTGTACTCTTCCCCTTGGTTTTTGTTTCCAGGTGCATTACCTTGCACTTCTTAGCATTGAATCTAAGCTGCCATACATTTGACCATTCCTCTAACCTTGCCAAGTCCCTTCTCATCCTTTCCACCCCACCTTGTGCATCAACTCTGTTGCAGCTCTTTGTGTCATCTGCAAAGAGACATACTTTTCCTTCCAGTCCCTCTGCAATGTCGCTTATAAAGAACTTGAAGAGGACCAGTCCTAATACTGAACCCTGCGCCAGTGCACTTCTGTGTTTGGAAGGAGTCCATGATCCATTGGAGCATAGCCCAGGCAGTCACATGCAAAAGACTGACAGAAAGTGCCAACAGGTTTCCCATGACCCCATGCAACTGTGAACTGGGCTCTAAAATGTAAAAAGATTCTTAAGACTTAGCTCTGTTTCTGCTTAGGAAAAGGTATTTAGCTACTGTTCCACTCACATGAGCAGCAAAGGGATTGGAAGAGGGACGTCATATCAGATAACGTGAAGCATGACAATGAGTGTACAGCCCCTGTGAGGAGGACTGGTAAAATGATGGGGTATATCAAAAAGGGGGATCAGCAGTACAGGCAAATTAACCCTGCCTCTCTGCAAGGCCCTAGTCTGGGCCTAACTGAGCTCCTCAGTAGAAAAAGGACATTGAGCCAGTAAAGAGGGTTCAACACAGGGGCATTAAAATGATATGGGGTATGGTGTACAAAAGCTATGAGGCCAAGATGGAGGCCCTTAACATGTTCCCACTGGAGAAAAGGAGGCAGAGACAGGACATGATCTCTATCTTCCAACTACTTCAGGGTACAGACAAGACTGAACAGCCCAAAAGAGCCAAATACTCACCATGTGAACTTGGGCAGGTAATGTAACTGCTCAGTGCTCCAGTTCACTCAGTTGCAGGAATAGGCTGAAGCAGGATGCTGACACATGAGATGATACATCTTAGCTGGGCTATCTTTGGGGAATTTATATTGCTGATGGGGGACCTGAATATGCCGGATGTTAACTGGAGCACTTTTGCTGCAGCCACATCCAAGAGCAGGGCCATTCTCGATGCCCTACTGGGGGCATGCCTCAGGCAGCTAGTTTTGGAACCCACTAGGGAGGGAGCAATCTTAGACTTGGTACTCTCAAATGGGGAAGGAGAGAGGACCTCTGATCTTGAAGTGGGTAGCCATCTGGGAACAAGCGACCACCAAATAGTGTGGTTCACGATAAACTTAGCTGTAGAGTCAAGCCACACAAAAGTGAAGGTACTGGACTTCACGAGGCATGATTTTGTCAAAATGGGAGCATGCCTCAGAAAAGCACTAGCAAACAGTTAAGAAGGCGGTGTGGAGCAACAATGGGGAAACATCAAAACTGCCATCACAGAGGCAACAAGTCTTTGTATGAAACAAACAAACAAATCAAAATGAAAGAAAAAAACACTATGGTTCTCAAAAGAAGTGGCAGGGAAGGTAAGGGAGAAAAAGATAGTGTTCAGGAAGTATAAGGAAACACAGAAGGAGCAGGACAGAGAACTGTACCAGTTGAAGCAGAAGGAAGTGGGGAAGACAGTCAGAATAGCAAAGGCCCAAACTGAGGAAAAGATAACCAACTCAGTTAAGAAGGGGGATAAAACCTTTTATAGGTACATTAGTAAGCAAAGAAAGATGAAGGCAGGGATACTGAGGCTGAATAAAGAGGAAGATGGTTGGGCAGAAAGCGACAGTGAACAAGCAGGGATACTGAACAAATATTTCTGCTCAGTATTCACAATGGAAAAGTAGGTGGAGAGACCTAATCCAGTCAAGAGAAGTACTCTGGATAGGGGGTTGATATTAGTCCTTTCACAGAAGAAAGGGTTCTGAAAGAACTCTTAAAACTAAAGGTGGATAAAGCAAAGGAACCTGATGGGATTCACCCCAGAATTCTAAAAGAACTAAGGGAAGAACTAGTAACACCACTGTCTACCCTTTTTAATAAATCATGGGAGGATTGTGTGGTACATGAGGACTGGAGAAGGGCGGGTGTGATTCCCCTTCACAAAAGTGGGAGCAAGACAGAGGCAGGAAACTACAGACCTATCAGTTTGACCTCAGTGGTAGGGAAAATGATGGAATCACTTCTGAAGGAAAGAATTGTTGAGTACCTAGAGGCCAGTGGGGCACATGACCAAAGACAGCATGGATGCACAACAGGGAGGTCATGTCAAACAAATCTAATTGATTTCTTTGACTGGGTGACCAAAGTAGTAGACCAGGGAGGGGCTGTGGACATGGCCTACCAAGACTTTAGCAAGGCATTGAACACAGTCCAACGCAAAAGATGAATAAACAAATTAGCCAGCCTGGAAGTGGGTCTCAGGGTAGTAGTCTGGGTAAAACACTGGCTGAACAACAGGACACAGCAGGTAATAGTAAATGGAGTCCACAGTGAAGAAAGAAGGCTTACTAGTGGGGTACCGCAAGGTTCATTACTGGGGCCGGTCCTTTTTAATGTCTTTATAAGTCACATTGGAGGTAGAAGACTTGGTTTGCTGGCCAAGGCACCTAGCTTCACCTGAGCTCTTTCCTTCTAAGACTGCTTGAAAGGCAGAGTAGAGAAACTTACCAGAGCAAGGGAGAAGGATTAAGACTTAGTTTGGCTAAGCAGATTTACTGTGTGGTGGTGTTTTTATTTTTTACTCACAGGGATTGCTACTGTTTGTTGCTAACATTTCATTGCTTTATTTTTCTCTGATTCAAATTGTTGTTGCTGGTATACTTCTTCTGCATTATTACAAGGTGTGCCTACAGTGTGTGCTAACAGATTACTGCTGTAATCTTCTGAGTCAAATTGTCTTTGCAAGGTATATCTTCTGTTACTGCTTTATTTTTCTCTGGAGCAAAGTGTTTCTTACAGAGTATATCTTCTCTGAAATTATTACAGGTGGTGCTTTACAGGTTTTACAGTTTTATCTAACATTAGGATAAGCTTTCAGGGTTACTGCATTTGTTGTTGACTGATTGTTTCTGCTCTTACCTCCTTGTTCTTTCGTCCGTGGTTCTTCTTTTTAGGCAGGGGAAGGGCCCAGCCACCACCCCATCCCCAACCACCCCACGCTACACTCCTTTTATAGGGTACCACAGTTGTGACATTTCCTGTGGCAGAGCAGGAAGGTGCGGATCAGTGGGGCCTCCACAAGGTGATCTCATTTACAGGGCACTAGTAATTTAACTTGTTATAACAAGTTAAACAAAGCACAATTAAACCATTACTTGCATTTTTTTTTTCCTTCTAATTACTCTGACTAGGTTACAACCCAGCAACTTATTTGGAATGGATTTCATTAACTGCAGGTACTGTGGAACAATTTTCAGAAGGACAGTCTTACAAGATTTAGGACACTGTCCTACATGCTGGGCCTTTGGAGATCTTAGGTCTCAGCTCCAGGCAGCATGGGCAGAGATTGCACGCCTCAAATTTCATATTGAAGAGGAAATACATTATAAGAACCACCCGCCATTTCCTCAGCATCCAACAGAAAACCTCGATCGCAGAGGGTAGTTGGTCCAGGAGGTTGGCAGGTGGTTAGAGGAGCAAACCAGGTGCCCCATCACCTCTACTCTCCAACACATTACCTCCAAAACCATATAAACACTACAAACAGGTATCTGCCTCTATCTCTGAAATCAAATAAAGAGGCAGAAGACACTGCAGAGCAGGACACTGTGGCACAGGAGCTAGCACAACAATACTCACCCAAATCAGGAACCAAAACTAATCAAGCACAAGGAAATCCAAAACTTCTGATCATAGGAGACTCCATGATTCAGGAGTTGATACCCATCTCAACCAGGTGATGGTCAGATGTCTCAGGTACATCAGCATGGAGAGACACTGACCGCACTTCTAAAATTGTTCACAAAGCAGGAGAAACATTGATGTCCTAGTACACATAGGGACTAATGATCTCGCCAGCCGGTCAGTTGTGGAGACCAATGAACACCTGACTAGGCTGGGTGACAAACTATCATCTATTTCGTCCGGCATCTCCTTCTCTGAGATCCTGCCAGTCTGGGAGAAGGGAGCAGATGGACAGAAGGTCAGAGAAGGGGAGATAGGGGAGCTAAACACGTGGCTCAAGGACTGGTGCCAGGAAAAAGGACACAGATTTGTAGGGAACTGGCAACAGTTCTGGGAGCGAAAGTTCTTTAAATTTGATGGACTGCATCTGACTAAAGAGGGAGTCAGTGCATTGGGGCAGAAGTTTGACGTCTTTGCAGAATATTTAAACTAGCAAATGGGGAGAGGGTGCAGCACCCATACATCAAATGGGAAGAACACCCTCCCCTCAGCTAGTGGTCAAACAGGAATTCAGCGTGTTTGCCGTTCATTTGCATCACCAGGTAAGAAAAAGGTTTGTCTCCCATACGATGCACAGGGTAATGCCAAACTTCACCCAACAACTAACACACCAAAATCTGGCCAATGGAAAATCATGTACACAATGCTCACAGCCTGGGAAATAAGATCCCAGACCTGCAGGCAATTATGTCAGAGGCTAAACTGGACATAGTAGCAATTAGTGAGACGTGGTTTACCAGTAACCACACTTGGGAGACTTCAGTACCTGGCTATGTATTGTTCAGAAGAGACCGAGGTGAAAAGGGGGAGGGTGGCCCTGTATGTTAATGAAAATATCAAAGCTACAGAAATTCAGAATACACATAAGGAGCCAGAAGAACTGTGGGTCACCCTGGAACAGGAAATGGGACAGCATAAGAACTGGGTTGTCTACAGGCCCCCAGACCAGAGGGAGGACATAGACACATTACTGTTAGAAGATATACAAAACATGACAGCTAAAGGGAGGTTCTGATAATGGGAGACTTCAACATGCCAGATACAGATTGGTCAATACCAGCAGGAACATCTGCCAGAACTAGACTCATAGTGGATTCCCTGCAGGGGAGGGCCCAAACAACTGGTACAGCAACCCACAAGAGACAGGGCTATCCTAGATCTAGTACTGACTAACAAAGAAGGGATCACAGATCTCCAGGTAGAAGGTCACCGGGGCAGTGACCATCACATGGTATGGTTCAATTTGGCTACTACATCTAAATCATCCCATTCCAAAGCAAAATATGGGACTTCAGAGGAGCTGACTTTGATAAGATGGCCAACAGAGTTAAGCTAGCCCTGGCAAAAGAAACACAGGTGAGGAGGTACAGGCAAAGTGGGCAAGCATTAAGGATACAATACTTGAAGCAACATCCCATTGTGTTAGACAGAAAAGGAAGTGCAAAAGAAGAAGGAAACCACTTTGGTTCTCAAATACAGTAGCAGAAAAGGTCAGAGCCAAAAGGCTGGCCTTCAGAAAATATAAGGAACACAGGGATGAAGATAGGGAGGCATACCAAACTGCCCTAAGGGAAGCAGGTAAGGCAGTAAGGCAGGCAAAGTCCCAAACTGAGGAAACACTAGCACGAACAGTAAAGAAGGTGACAAGACTTTCTATAGATACATTAGTGAAAGGAGAAAGTCCAGAGGGGTATTGCTAAGCTTAATGGAGAAAAGGGAGCATGTGAGGAGGAGGACCCTGTAAAGGCATCTATCCTAAATAGATACTTTGCTCAGTATTTACTGAAGAGAAGGTAGGCAGGCCCACAGCTCAGCATCATGGACACAGGGGGGGAGGTGAGCACTACTCCCTTCACAAAAGAAAGGGTCCTACAAGAGCTTCTAAGCTCAGGGTGGATAAGGCAATGGGACCTGATGGCATACATCCCAGGGTACTTAAGGAGCTAAAGGAGGAACTAGCAGAGCCATTAGCAGAATTGTTTAGTGAGTCTCTGAGCACAGGAGAGGTCCCAGAAGACTGGAGAAGGGCTCATGTGATCCCACCTCACAAGAGTGGTAGCAGGAGGAGGCGGGGAACTACAGACCGGTCAGTCTTACCTCAGTAGTGGGCAAGATTATGGAGGCACTTAAGGAAAGGATAGTGCAACACCTGGAATCCATAGGGGCACAGGATCCAAGACAGCATGGGTTTACAAAGGAAGGTCCTGTCAAACTAATCTCATAGATTTCTTTGACTGGGTAACCAGAGTGGTGGACCAAGGGGAGCAGTTGATGTCGCCTACCTTGACTTCAGCAAAGCTTTTGACACTGTTCCACATAGAAGATTGATAAATAAGCTAGGTAGGCTCGGGGTGGGTCAGAAGTTGGTCAACTGGGTGGCAAACTGGTTGACTGGCAGAAAACAGAGAGTGGTGGTAAATGGTATACAGTCAGAAGAGATGCAAGTCACAAGTGGGGTACCTCAGGGATCAGTCCTGGGGCCAGTCCTATTCAACATCTTCATTAGTGACCTCGCAGATGGACTAGAGGGTAAGGCTTGTCTGTTTGCAGATGACACCAAGATCTGCAACAGAGTAGATGATCCAGATGGGGTGGGCAGAATGAGAAGAGATCTGGATAAACTAGCAGAATGGTCAGAAGGTGGCAACTGGGATTTAATGCAAAGAAGTGCAAAATCATGCACATAGGGAAGAGAAACCCGAAGCCACTTATAGGCTGGGAGGAGTTGCTAGCAGTCACAAAGGAAGAAAGAGACTTGGGCATCATCATCACTGATGACCTAAAATCATCCAAGCAGACCTCTAAAGCAGTAGGTAAGGCTAGGGGGTGTTAGGGTGTTAGTAGGGTATCACAAGTCGTAAGAGGGAGGTAATAATCCCTCTGTACAAGACATTGGTTAGGCCCCATCTGGAGTACTGCGTGCAGTATTGGAGGCCACACCTTCACAAGGACATTAACCAAATTGAGGCAGTCCAGAGAAGGGCAACCAAATGGTGCAGGGACTGCATCAGAAGACATATGAGGACAGATTAATGGAGCTCAATATGTATACCCTTGAGCAAAGGAGGGAGAGAGGTGATATGATCGAGACATTTAAACACCTTAAGGGCATAAACAAGGTGAAAGAGTCTAACATGTTTAAATATAAGAAAAATAGCAGGACAAGAGGACACAGCATGAGATTAGAGGGAGGCAGATTAAGGGGGAATGTGAGGAAATTCTTTTTCACAGAAAGGGTGGTGGATGCATGGAATGGCTTACCACAAGAAGTGGTGGCTATGAATACAGTGCAGGGCTTCAAACAGGCATGGGATAGGCATAAGGGAGCAATACAAATGACTATGAATAGATAGGTCACTGACAGAGCAAAGGCCGATGGCACATTTATAAGGTAGAAAAAGAAATGGGCAGACTGGATGGGCCTTGCGGTCCTTATCTGCCGTCAACTTCTATGTTTCTATGTTTCTATGTTTCTACATTGCGGAGGGACTGGAGGGAAAGGTATGTCTCTTTGCAGATGATACAAAGATCAGCAACAGAGCTGATACGCAAGGTAGGGTGGAAAAGATGAAAAGGGACTTGGCAAGGTTGAAGGAATGGACAAATGTATGGCAGCTTAGATTCAACACTAAGAAGTGCAAAGTAATCCACCTGGGAAACAAAAACCTAGGGCAAGAGTACACAATGGGGGGTGAGATACTGACAACAACAAAAATGGAAAGGGACCTGGAGGTAGTCATCTCAGATGACCTAAAGGTGGGCAGCAATGTGAGAAGGCAGTAAGGAGGGCTGGGAGGATACTGGGATACATAGGGAGAGGCATCACCAGTAGAAAACAGGAAGTTGTTGGCCCTCTGTACAGACAGTTGGTAAGATCACATCTGGAGTACTATGTACAGTTCTGGAGACCCCATCTCTGCAAAGACATAGACAGGGTGGAGGCTGTCCAGAGGAGGGTAACCAAAATGGTGCAGGGTCTGCACCAGAAGACATATGAAGAAAGACTAAAGGAGCTTAAGATGTATAGCCTAGAGGAAAGGAGGGAGAGGGGGACATGATAGAAACTTTCAAATACCTCAAGGGAATCAACAAAGTCCAACAGGGTAGCATCTTTCAGAAAAAAGAGATGTGCAAGAACAAGGGGGCCCAATTTGAAGATAGAGGAGGGACAGCTCAGAGGTAATGTGAGGAAGTATTTCTTCACAGAGAGGGTTGTAGATGCATGGAACAGCCTTCCTGAGGAGGTCATAGAGTCAGAAACAGCATGGGACAGACATAAGGCAATTCTAGAGGGGGGTAAGAGGAAGTAGTCTGTTGGTTAACTAGGATCTGCAGCCTATCGATTAGGTAGAGAAATGGGCAGACTAGGTGGGCCAAGCGGTCCTTATCTGCAGTCAAATTCTATGTTTCTATGAACAAACTGTTACAGATATATATATAAATATAGAGAATGCAGAGAGTAGTCTCGGGATTACATTCTTCCGGGGCTTTCTCTCTGCCCTGCGGGGTTCCACAGGGTTCGGTGCTTGCCCCATGTTATTCCCAGTGTATATGCTACCCCTCGGAGACATTGTAAGACGGTATGAGCTGAGGTTTCACTGCTATGCTGATGATACCCAGCTCCACCTGTCTTTTACACCCGACCAGGTTAGTGCTGTCTCGGTGTTGAATAAGTGCCTTGTAGATATCCGAGACTGGATGAATTCCAGCGGTTTAAAGTTGAATCCGGGAAAGACTGATGTTACGGTTGTGGACCCCGGCCACAGGGTTGGGGGTTTGGGGGTGGGGTCCCCCTCTGGAATAGTTCTTGGGGGCATCCAGATCCCCACTGAATGGGCGCGTAACCTGGGTGTAGAGCTTGACACAGAGTTGACCCTTCGTTATCAGGTGTCCTCTGTTTTCAGGACTGCATTTTTTCATCTGAGAAACATCTCCAGGATTAGTCACCTGGTTCCTCCTGGTGATTTGCCAGTTTTGGTCTACGCCTTTGTGACATCTCGCTTGGACTACTGTAATTCCCTGTACCTAGGGCTTACTGGGGTTGATATCCGCCACGTGCAGCTAGTGCAGAATGCAGCAGCACGTTTGTTGTCCGGGGCTTCAAGAAGATCTCATATTACCCCTGTGTTGCGCTCTCTGCACTGGCTGCCTATACAGTGGTGGATCACCTTTAAAGTAGGTCTTTTGACCTACACAGCCCTACATGGGTTTGGTCCTGACTACTTGAAAGAGCTTTTGGTGCCTTACACCCATTTGAGACAGCTTCGCTCGGCTGACGAGGGGTTGCTGGAAATTCCAAGGGTTAATCTGAAGTCTTCTGGAGCCCGTGCCTTCGGCTTTGTGGCTCCATCCCTTTGGAATTCTCTACCCTGTCCGCCCCGAGAGATTACAACAGTGGGTATTTTTAAAAGGGCCTTAAAGTCTTTTTTATGGAATAAGGCCTTTCCATCCTTGTTGTAATTGGTTTTACTTGTTGAAATTGCTGTTCTGTTTTATTGTATTCGTTGTTTGTTCTTTTGAACTGTACAGCGCCTTGAAAACTTGAAAGGCGCTTAATTAAATAAATGTTATTATTATTATTAAATATATATATACTGTATATATATATATATATATATATATATAGACATATATAGACATATATATATATATTATATAATGTTGGTTTATTCAGATAAATCAGGTATTCAGCCGCCATCCCGCATCATATCTCTTCTCTCTCTCTCTATATATATATATATATATATATATATATATATATATATATATATATATATATATAAAAAGAGAGAGATATGTGATACTGGGATGGCCAGCTGTTCAATACCTGATTTATCCGAATGAGCCAACAGTGACTTCAGGTAACTTCACAAGTGGCATAAAAAAGCCATGATTGACCATACCCAGGGGCACTCTATGCAAGTTCAGCTATATCTGAGTATTCAACGACTGGCCATCATGTATCTGATTTAAGCAGCAGGGACCTTGCTTTGTGTGTTTTATGTTTTTTGAATCAATATGTGCTGTTCCTGTTAAAATTGATGAGTTCCCAATGGGTTTTTCATTTTTCAATGAATGCTCCTCTACCTCTGAGAAGCACCATGGGTGCTTTCATGGCTGCCATGTCATGATGATAGGATTGCCATGGCGACATCCATAGCAGTGTCCCAATTATCTACCCCTCCTCTGTCATTATCATAATAAACAAGTACACAATGGCCATCGGCACTTTCTGTGGTTTTAGCTCAATTTTCCTCCAAATCGTCGGTAATATATCCCTCCTCTTCTTTACCTTTATATACATGGCCTCTTTCCCCTATATGTGTAGTTGCAGGCTGCCTCGCTAAAAAGATCTCTGCTTATAACCCCTGTATGCCTAATGTTGATTGTACATCTGCTGACTTCTTCAATTGTAAAATAATGCTGTTTTTTTTTTATTTATTTCAGCCTTGTACTGTACTGTATACACTGTATATACTTTTTCTTCCTTGTATAATATTTCTTTTTGTATACCTGCTTCTGTACTGTACTCTGATGTTCTTATGACCAGGTCCACCTTGCAAATGAGCCTTGCTCAATGGTGCCTGCCTGGATAAATAAAGATTTTGATTGATTGATTGATTGATTGATTGATTGACATCAGCACTGATTGGCTGTGGAGCGGCCTGGTTTGAAAATATTGAAGAAACATGGTGGCTTTGTTTAGAGAGACAGAGCCATCCATGTTAGAGTGGAGGCTGTTTTAAAATTTGCTGGAGCTGTTCTGGATTCTGTTTTCCGGGAAAAAAAATTGCAGATTTTGGAAAGCTGCCAGACTGTTTTAGTGCACGAGTGACCGAGCAAGCAAGGTTGTGGTCGGCTCAGCGGCCGGGTGCCATTACTAAGCTGCTGAAGGCTGAAGAAAGTCTGAAGGAAACTTTTGGAGATTGTTGGAATGTTATCCATTCACAATCCAGAAACTCACTTGCCCAATGCTTATAGTCCCAACACTGGGTGCCCGACACATGGTTGCCCGACATCGGGATTTTGCCCATGGGGGAGTTGGAATCCATAAGTATGGGGGGTGCAGTGGGGCAAAGACCCCCTCATAGGGGGTGCAGGGGGAAGCCCCTGGAAACATTAAAATAATACTTGCCATGGGGAAAATCCTGATGTCAGGCAACTGTGTTTCAGGCACCCGGCGTCCAGATTATGAGTGTCGAGCAAGTGAGTTTTTGCATTTCATAATATATCCGCTGGAACCGTGTGGCAGTTCTCAATGTTTGTGCTTTGTGATTTAAAAAAAAATAGTAAACTGCTACTTTAGACAGTATTGCTGCTGTGGATGTGAGGAGTTTGCAATCAGGGAGTTAGAGCTTGGGAAAGTGAATGTGTGCAACAAATGCCAGCTGGCGGTGGGGGTAGTGATGATGTGTCTACTGTATAGATAAATGGTGACAATGACATGTCTACTATGTGGATACATTTTATTTATTCAACAGGTGTAAAGATAAATGGATTTATGCAAGGGCTTCTGGTGGGTCCACATCTATGCCATACCAGTAAGGATAAATAGTGGCACATCTCAGTGACATTGTTGCCACTGTGGAGACCTAGAGTGAGAATAACAAGATATTCTCTCTCTAGGTCCAGAGTGGCCAAATTATTCTCAGTGTAGATCCTGATTGGCTTCCACTCCCATTGGCCATGGCACTTTGCCCCTGTAAACATTAACAAATGATCTCTTTGGTGGCAGCCTCCGTTATGCTGACCATGGAAACAGAGTGAACTGCAGTTGTTTTGTATGCCATTTTACCTTTTCACTGACTGTGATACGCACCAACTGCTTCCCAACACCATGACAACAACTGAATCATGGAGTAGATATTTCAGGTGTCAGTGCTCAGCGGTTTGAAGTATCAGCATCAACACAATTTCAAACCTGATTAGAAGTCATAATAATGCCACCAATCTTATATAAGAACAGTGGTATGAATTGTACTGAGGGTCCATGGATGAAAAAATTTGTGGACGCTATCAAGATTGGTGTCATTGTGGACAGTGAGGATGGTATTGTGAGAGTGAAGCGAAACTTGAAAGGAACAGAAAAATGGATAAATAAGGCCAAATTAAAATGTAATACAGAGAAATGTGTCATCATGCACATGGGTAACAAAAACCCAAGGACATCATACAAGTTGTGCCATCAGGAATTGAAGGAGACAGTGGCGGAAAGAAACCCGGGAAAGCCAGGCTTCATGGTCACAAACAACATTAAATTAAAAAATCAGTGCAAACAAGTAATAAGAAAAGGATATAGGATTCTGAGCTACATAGGCAGGAATATAAGTAGCAGAAATAGGGCTGTGATCCCGCTGCTGTACAAAACCTTGGCAAGTAGTATGTGAGTAAGACATTTACTGAGTGCCCATTCCCTGAGGCTCAGGGTGCTGTACAGTGTTTAGGACACTGTGTACATGAGCAATCAAACAAAATTAAATCTTAAACCACTTACTTTAAGCATAAATTAAATAAAAAGAAATTAAATTATATAATTCAAATAGTAATTCAATTTTAAGAAACAGGTCTAAACATCAGTGGGTATGAGACAGCCTGGCCAATATTCAAAAGGTCTCCCTGAATAAGTATGTCTTTAGGCCCCTCTTAAAGGCCTCAACAAGAGGACCTCCTCAAAGATCTTGGCAGCTAGCACCACAGAGCCAGTCCTGCCACCTCAACTGCTCAGTGTCCAGATGACTTGAGCCGTGAAGTGGGAACCACTAGGAGGCTCACCTCGGAGGAGCAGAGAAGGCACTGTGAATGGTAAGGAGTCAGGAGGCTACTCAGATAGCTACGGTCAGTCCGTATAGAGCTTTATAAGTCAGTAAATGGACACTGATGGAGATTCTCCACTTCATTGGTAGCCAGTGCTGGTCATGCAGGACTGGGGTCACATGACAAGACCTTGGGAGTCCCGTCCCCAATCTGACTGCTGCATTCTTCACCAGCTGCAGGTGATGCATGACCCATCTGTTAATGCCAAGGTAGAGAGCACTGCAGTAGTCAAGTCTTGAGGTCACAAAAGCATGTACTAGTGAGTGCAACCCATTAGGAGGGATTAAGGTTTTAATCTGGGTGATATTCCTCAGATGATAAAAGTCACTCTGGACAAAAGATGCCTGAGCCTCAAGTGTCAATCTATTATCCAGAATGACCCCCTGATTCTTCACCTTAGCAGAGGCAGCAAGTGTAGATGAACCAAGCGCCAGGCCAGTCGCCTCTCCTACCACCTCTGTACCCTGATGATGACTAGGCTCAGTCACCAGAACCATCTTGTCCAGATTGAGCTTTAGCCAGCTAGACAACATCCAGTCCTAGATCTCAGCCAGACATTAAATCAGTACTTTCACCGTGTCACGTGTTCTGTGTGCAAATGACAAAAACAGCTGGGTGTCATCTGCATAACAGTGAAACCCCATACTGTACCATCTAATGATCTTTTCCATGGGCAGCATGTACACCACAAATAACATTCATGAGATGATTGATCACGGAAGAACTCCACATGACAGGGGCTTCAGGAGTGAGGAGAAATTCCCCATCACCACCCTCTGTGTTTTATCTGTGAAGAAGAACTCAAACCAGCTGCCGACCTTGCCAGCGAGCCCACAAAGCTCCCTAAGATGATCCAACAACATGCCAAATGTCCACAGTGTTAAATGTTGAAATGAAGCCGAGGAGGATGAGAACTGACCATTCCCCTCCATCTCTGGCCCTGAGGAGGTCACTGTGCACCCTGACCAAAGTGGTCTTCATAATGTGCCTAGACCTGAATCCCCACTGTAGGAGCTCATAGATATCAAATGTTATGATATGTGCCATGAGTTGCAGAGACACTATTCTCTCAATGACTTTCCCAGGAATGGAAGGTTACAGATGGGTCTATAATTCACTATGCGGTCAGGGTCCAGGGATGGCTTCTTGAGAAGGGGCTTCACCAGTGCCTCTTTTAAGGCACTAGTCAAGGACCCCTCCGAGAGGGAGCACTGCACAATCTTAGCAAGCACTGGACCTACAGACCCCACACAGCCCAAGAGTAGATGGGTTGGGCCCAGATCCAGTTCACAAGTAGGCTGCAACTTCGAGATTACCCCATAGACCTGTTTAACCCCCACTGGCCTAAACTCACTCCAAACAGAAGGAGTGCTCCTTGTGACAGCCACTTCTCCACTGTGGGGCCATGACAGCCCCATTGGGGGAAATCCCAGATCTGTTCAAGGGCACTCTATCAGAGAAGAACTGTGACCTCTTTACACATGGTGGCAGGAACTGCTGTTTTCAGCTGCAGACAGGTAGGATGAAGTAACTTGTCCAGTCTGAAAGAGCTGAGCTGGTTTGTTCTTTCCTGGAGCAATCCCCACTGACAGTAATACTGCCTTCTTGTGGGAAATTGCTCTTTGATACTTACCATAGTGAGTTCTCAAAGTCAGTTTGTCCTCTTCAGTCCCAGACTTCCACCAACAATGCTCCAACCTCTGATCCCTGGTCTTCATCTCCCTGATATCCTCATCAAACCACAGGGATCTCAAGTGAGAAGAACTGCGTCATATATGCACTGGTGCAACAGAGTCGAAAGCTGAGGCAACATCCCTGTTATAAGCTATTATCCCCCTCTCCCAAACCAATGCAGCAAGCAACCATCACATCTGAGAGATCCAATACTGCCTGAAGTCCTGTTGGTGATAATCCCCTTGAAGGGTAATATCAGACCATCTCCAAAGGGGGAGGACTACTGGGGAGGCCCTGAATGAGAACTTTACCATGCAATGATCTGACATACGACTGTGTCAGTCTCAAGATTACTTACCTCAAGCCCCAGTGAGAATACTAAGTCCAAGGTGTGACTGTGTTTGTGGGTCCCAGTAGTAATGACTTATGCAATGCTCAGTGAATCCATTGTCTGGAGGAGGTCTTGCCCAAACTACGAGAGTTTGGCATTGAACCAAAAGCATTGAAATCACCCAGAATCAACCACTTGGGTGATTTCAAATGGGTGATTTCAGTACTCTCTCAGCGACCACGTCGGCAACCTCCTTTAGAAATTCCCTGTCATGTCCCAGGGACTGGTACACCAAAAGAATTCTACAGCCTGTAACTGGAACCCATCACATGGCCAGTTGGCCATGCATTCAAACAATGAAGCAGAATCCATTGGGTGTACCAAAAAATTCAGGTCAGATCTACAACAGATGACCAAAACACAACCCCATGATCCCTCTTCGGACAGGGAACCACAGAAAATTCAGTCAGGATAAATGCCCTCCAAAACTGGATCAGCATCTATATCCAGCCAGGTCTCCATGATGCCAGCCAGATCAACCATTTAAATCAAGTCTGCTGTAATTGCAGTCTTGTTCCTGATAGATCTCACAATTCAAAGCACTGCCCAAAAGGGATTAGCAGTGGGTGCCTACATGACAGCTACCTGCCCACTCAGTCCTCTGGGAACCCTGGGCATGGGAACCAAACATGTCTGGCATCTCTCCTAGGTCCCATTTCACCTCAGGGTACCACCTGGTGCCCACCACCCCAATAACACAACCCCTGGTGCTCACCACCCCTAAACAATTCTGGGCATCCATTGGCTCGCTACTAAACCCCTTCCAGTAAACCTGTCCCACTGCTACACACTGTTGCTGGCCTCATTACTGATCCCGAAGAAGTGGCCAAGGCCCTCAACAACAAATTCTCCGACCTCACTATGTACCTTTGCAAACACCAAAATGGCATGCAAAGAAACCTTGTCCCCCTGCACACCCCCACAACTTCACCCACTGGGCCTACCTCTCAACCTCCACCTCCCCCCTTTTTCTACAAAATACTCTCACACGCTGACATAGCTAAACTCCTAAAAAGCCTCCCAAACCATGGCTGCCCTGGAGCAGACGGATTATCCCCTGTCTTCCTTAGACTTATCTCTCCTGCTATAATCGCCCCCCTAAAGTTCATTTTCAGCCTTGCCCTGATCACTTCCTCCATGTCTGATGCATGGAAAACCACTAAGGTCATTCTCATTCATAAAGTCGGGGACCCACAATCCACAGACAGCTATCACCCAATCTCCATTCTGCCTCACCTAAGTAAGCTACTTAAAAAAGCCGTCCACCACCAACTTGCTGACTACATAGGTAAATATGACCTACTATGTAGCCAACAACACAGCTTCTGCAAGAATCACTCCACCACCACTGCCCTCACACTCCTAACTGACCACATCCTCACAAACATGGACCATGGAAATGCAACTGGCACAGTCTATGTTGACCTCTCCAAAACTTTTGACCAGGTCAATCACTCGATCCTCCTCTCCAAATTGCATCATCTTGGCTGCTCTCCAGAGGTCATCACCTGGTTCGGAAACTACCTTACAGGGCGCTCCCATTTGTGTGCATTGGCCTGGCCCTCTCACATACACTGCTTGTCTCTACTGGGGTCCCCCAAGGCTATATCCTGGAACCCCTCCTTTTCTCCTTATTCATTAACTCCCTTCCAGTGAATAGTTGCAACTGTCACTCAATCCTTTACGCCACAACCTTATGCTCTTCTCCAATGGAAAGTCTCCTACCCTCATCTCTGCAGCACTCTCACAAAACTACACCGCAGCCCACAACTGGTTCTCTGACAACCTCCTTCTAGTCAATGCCAAAAAAACCAAAACAATGTTGTTCAGATCTAAGCCCTTCCTAACTAAATACAAATCTAACCCACCCCTAGTCATCATGTCCCCTGATGGATGGCCATGTCCTAGAGGACGTCAAACACTTAAAATATCTAGGAGTTGTGCTTAACCCCTCCCTTTCCTTTGCAGAGCACATAACCTCCTTGATTCTAAGATTTCACCAAAACCTCTGAGGCCCACCATGCCATCTTCCAGGGATATCTGCTACCTATCCTGGACTACTGTTCTCCCATCTACTCCAGGACCTCTGCATCCACCATGGCAAAACTATCAGTAGCATGCAACAGTGCTTGCCACTTCTCCCTGCTGGCCCCTTTCTCCACGCACCACTGTACACTCTACACTACATTGGGGTGGCTCCCACTACAAGCCCGCTTTGACCTTGCACTGTAAAGTTTTATTGATTCTGCCATCTGTATTGGCAAGAAATCCCCTCTTGCTCCCCTTCTCACTGCCCAAACCTCACACTGCTGCCTACGCTCCTCCAGTATCCCCTCCCTGAAAATCCCCAGGGTATCCATGAACATGGGCAGTAGAGCCCTGTCTGTAGCAGTCCCCACACTATGGAACAAGCTGCCCACTGAACTGCGCACCATAAACACTCACTGCCAGTTCAAGACTTGCCTTAAAGACTGGCTTCTGTTGGCATCCACCTGCCACTGATTTAAGGACTCCCCCCCCATTGGTTTCCAGAGGTGAGGCCAAATAGGTTCTCTTATTTACTGAAACTGTACCACCATGTGCCTTACTTTGCTTTGTTATTTGTTGTCTCTCAACTACTGCCACCATGTATTGCCAAATGTAGCAACTGTAACATTTCACTATGTATTACCTGCTCTTGTTATGATCTTTTATTTTGATGTTTCTACTCTGTGCTGCCTTACAGGGCCCAGGTCATACCTGAAAACAGTCTTTGGGATCAGTGCACCTACCAGGTTAACAAAGTCATAAATAAATAAAAAACTAAATAAATAAATTGCTCTCTCCATTACCAACCATCACACCCCACTGTGTACCATCCCACTGTCTCTTAATGCCAACCTCCCTACAGTGCCTATATGCTTCCACTGGCAGTCAGAGGTCATTGAAGGGACAGAGGTCCAGCAGCTAGGATGGAGAGTAGTTAAGCATTCATGGCCCAGAACCCACACACATCATTCCACTGGTTGTTAAAGAGCTGGTGACATGTTCAGGAGAACTTTAACAAATTCTAATATTTAGTAAGTCCAGCTTGTATTTCCCACTAGTGCTGCAGTCCTCCTCCCCATTATTTATTACTGAGGTCATCTGTTTAAAAACAGGATCTTTGCTCCTGAAGAGTTGGTCTATTCCTGTAGCTTTCTCTCTACCTGTAGTCACAGAGCACTGCTTGTGATATCACAGTTACTCCCATGGCAACAGATTGTGATGTCACAACAGAGGATTATGACTTGAAGTAGGGAGTAAGCTATATAGGCAGATGGACTGGAAAGAAACTCTAAGATAAAAATCATATATTCATCTAAATTTACTTAATAATAAACAATGGGGAGGAAAATATATAAAATATAAATGGAATTCAGGCAGAATTGTACCCAATTATTACGTTTTTGAAAGTTTTCTTTGACGCATCAGTAGCTCTTTAACGGTTTGTTTTATTTAACTGCTCTGTTTTGAGAGTAGCAGAGTCAATTGTGATGTCATCAGGCATTGTGCAAGCCATTCTCCCATTGGTTAAGCACTTCTTTGTGACAAACGAAGTGGAAATAAATGCTGATCGCACATGTAACATTGAAATAAATGATTTATGCTCATTTAGAATACTTCAGTGGCTAAATAAATCATTCATCCCTAAGGTTTGACTCTCACCTTTATTGCATGAATATAGATAACAAGGGATTTTCCACACAGGGAAACTTCAGGTGTACCACCCTACAAATGAGACACATTATTCAATATGACATCATCCATTAAAATTACCTCAAGCACTAGTTTATCAAAACTCCAATGTTATAGTTATCAAATTGCCAAGAAAGTACTATTAAACCCTACAGACAACTATGATGTCACCAGCTGAAACCATCTTTCATATTTCGTAGCATGACCTTTCACAACGCACTTGACCTGCCAGTGTTCCAGTCTGTCCAACTGAGGAAATGTGTAAAAAGCAGTAAAATATAACACAAACCTGAATACCGATGCTTAAAACGTGAAGTAGAGAGCCAGCTTGAAATGATAACATGCTCAGAGGACCATTTCACTGTCCTGCTGCTCACATTCCCACTGAGGCACCTCATCTCCAGCTCAATGAGCAGTGACTAAACACCACCAACACGCAACAAAAACTCTTACTGAGAAAGAACTAATTAACCATCTCAGAAGTATAAAGCCACAAAAAAACAAGAAATGCTTGGGCTATGAAACATACACCCACCCTCAAGGCTCATGGCTTATTAACTAGTAAATCTCTTGCTGGAATAATTTTCCTCATAAACCTGTCCATCTCTCTCATGTATTATATTTACAGTATATAGCAGGTATACTGTTTCAACAAGATAAAAATGATCATAAAGATATGACTCACAGCGTGTCTATGACGCAGCAATGGCAGGACATCATCATCATCATCAACAACTAATTACTCAGCCTTAGAAATCTGTTGCCTTTATGTAATGGTAGGTGCACAAGTTGGATCTTATATCGTATACTATAGTAGCTAAAAGGCAAAATGTAATCCCATAAATAAGTGGTTCTCCCCACCGATGGCTTCCCAGCTTAGCCCTGTGGGCCTGGATCTCTATGCCTTCAATAGCAAGTTCTTCACTTTTTTAAGGTACAGCTGACACCTAACCCTGTAACAGCAACAGACATCTTAATGATACATGTACGTTTATTTATTAGCTTCTGTTAACTGGGTAAGCACACTGGGCAGCCAAGTGCCTATGACAAATGTGTATTGTTTTATTGCGGAAAAATGGAAAGTAAAAACCAGCAGAGTACCCCATATGCAAGTGTAATGTTCTGTTTCCTGTTATTCCTCACCACTAGAAAAACACCATTTTGTGATATTTGCATGAAATAGAAACACCTTAGCCAAAATGTGAGTAGTCTTCCCTTTTTGGGGGAAGAGTAAGTTTGTCCAAACGTGCTTAAGGACAAGAGAAGCATACGCCAGTTCAGTGATCCACAGCAGGCCATGAAAGAGGTGGTCCTAGCATTTAACATTGGCCTAGCAGTGATGTTGTCCTGTGTTGTCATGTTAGCTCAAGTCAAAAGTTAAATGAGTTTCAATGTCTTGGGTCAGTTACAAATGTACAGGAAATTACCCCTCATGGAATCACTGCACATTATTTAATGATGAGCTCCTCTACCGCTGATGGCAGGCATTCTTCACAGACAGCCTTGAAAGAAAAAGCATAGATGCTTAGTTTGTCCTCTGTCTTACAGTGGTGAAATACTGACTCTAAGTTAGTACTCTGGTGTATTGTGAAAGGGAAAACCTAAAATAAGTCTCCCCCCCCCCAACTGCATCAATCCCTCACATTTAGAGAGCACGAAATTAATTACTCTGTCCTTCAAATGCATGGGAGAGTTGGCCTTGGTATTTAGCTTCGACTATTCCCTGCTGGGGTCCTGTGTTTGAATCTTGACTCACTGCACCGAAACAAATTGGTACAATTTATATGTTAGCCTAATAAAAGGTATTAAATGATTCAGCAACGCTAATGATTCAAAGACAATTGATCATCTTTGCTAAGTGGTGAGATCCCTTTGCTTATATGACATACTAAAATAAAAGGAAAAACAACATCAACTCCAGTACAAGGCACTTTTTATTCCTCTTCCATCCATGACTAGAAGGAGCCACAGATGTGGTAGGACTGTGGGGGGGGGTACAGATGCAGCAGTACTTGGGAGGGTCCAAAGAGTTGAACCTTGACACAAATGCATGCTGCATTTGTGTTTGCATTCATTCTCTTGTGTCCAGGCAGCCTTGCTGCAATTTTCAGAAGCTGTATCCATTTATGACAAAAAGCCACATTTTTGTTGTGAAAAATGGATGCAACTGTATCTAGATTGGAAACACATGCAATTCTCTCCACTACTGAGTGCAGACTTTATTTATTTATGCATATCAGAATTACAATCCTTTGAGTCATAGACTCATTTCCAGAGGTTCCTCGTCAGGTATACAGAGATAATCCCAGGGTTACATAGTTACATCTTTTTTTTTTTTCTTTAGTTGTTTAACCAGGATTAGCACACTAAGCTGAAAGCTTTTTTACAGGCACGACTTGGGAGCATAGGGAAGTTAAGTGACTTGCTCAGGGTCATACAGTATGTAAGTGGAAGCTGTGGGATTCAAACCTAGTCTGGTCTGCTGGATGTCACCAGATTTGCAGCTCAGAGCTTTAAACCACACAGCTATACTGCCTCATTACATAGATACAGAACAAACACTATAGTAAATTAGGTGCAGCACTAGTAGTGTATAGACTAAGTTGTAATGACAGCAGCAATTATACACAAGATAATGTCACTGGCCTGTACAAGGTGGTAGCTAGGTAATTAGAGTGACAGATGTAACCTGTGCACTAGAGTGGTGTGGTATTAGCTGTCCTGGGGAACATTGTCACAGTTGGATGTAGACTAACAAATTGGGCTGACAAGATAGGTGGGGCCTGCAAGGCATAGGAACCAAAATGGTTATGCACACCTACAGCAGCGGTTGGCAAATATGTGGTTCCTGAGTGCAATTTTGAAGGGACCGATTTTAGGGAGGTTGGTGATAGTGGCAGGGAGGGAGTTGAACCAGGATGTGCCCTGTAGCGAAAGGACTTCTGTGCAAATGAGGTCCTGACCCTAGGGACCAGGAGGGCAGACTTGCAAGCACTGCAGGGCGAGACGGCAGGGGTAGCATGTTAGAGGGATGAGGTCACCCCAGGATGGGAGAAACCTAGGAGACTTTTTTTGGTCAGTAGGCAGGATTGATAGAGGAGTCTCTCCTCAAAGTTGAGCACATTGCAAAGGAGTATAGTGAGCAGGTGTGTGTGCGTCTGTCTGCACCGGTCAGGAGTCTGCAGGCCTTACTGATGGACATTTGGATCTTACTGAGTGCAGTGTTAACTGTGGCTGCATAGTTTGGAAGGCCATAGTCCACAAAGGACAGAACTGAGGAGGTGACAACCAGCCGGAGCACTTCGGGGGTAGGTAGTCTCTATGGTGGTATAGAAGACCAATCCGTGCATTCGTGGTGGAGGAGAGGGTGCTAATGTGGGAGTAAAAAGTGAGGGCAGTGTCGAAAGTGATGTCTGGGTATTTGTATAAGGACACTTGTTCAAGGGGGTGTTGAGCGCCGTGAAGTATCTGGAGGGGGGAATTTCTGGCCCTGCTTTGGTGGTGGGCCAAAAGCATAGTTTTTTTTTTTTTTAGATTGAGGACCAGTCTGTGGTCTGTGAACCAGCTCTCTGTCTGGTTGAAGGAGTGCTGGAGGGACACCTGTAGGGAGTCAGATTTCAGGTGTGAAGCGAAAAGGACTGCATCGTCCATATGGAGAAGGACCCTACCAGCACAGGAACTGGGAAGCTCATTAAGGTGCAGGCTAAAGATACGTGGGCCCAGTGTGGAGCTGTTAGGCCAGTTGATAGATGGTCTAATTGGTCTGGACACATTTCTGCTTTGAAAATAGCACCAGACGCATCTTCAGCTGATCTCTTTAAAAATCCCCCAACCCCCTCCCAGTGTTTGGTTTGCTAATTCATCAAAACCATCACACCCCAAACTGTGGCTTAATGAAGTTACTCTTATTTCTACCCTAACTTACAGCTGCTTTCCCCATGGGAGTCTTGTGGGAAGGAAGAACATTAGACACAGAACGTTCACTGCATTCTATTACTATATGAGAGGAAAAGAATGACCATACTCAGATGTACTCAGGATCAGGAGGACCAGCGAGGTTGGGGGGGGTGCTAATAATGATGCCCCCATAGGCCAGGCAGAATAAACAATGTTGGCTTTTTTCTATGTTTCTAAGTTTACTATGTTTACTTCTAGCAGCTAAGAGTTTTGTAAGTGTAATTGCAGTCTAGGGAAAGCTGATCTAAGGTTTTGATTTGATCCTGAGTGACTTCCTTCATTTTATGATAAGCAACCGACCGTATTACATTGTGATATAATACAGTGTAATACAGTATGTCTTTACATCATATTTTCATTAAATGCAATGAACTATATGCTTATGTGCTTATACATAGGAGGCAGTGTGGTCTAATAGTTAAAAAAAAACAATTTTAGAATTGGGAAATCACAGGTTCACACCTAAAAAGAGCCAAATATTCCCTGTGTGAACTTGGGCAAGTCCAAATGACATCCCAATGCTCCAGTCCACCCAGCTGTGGAACTGGGTAGCATCAGTATCGTACTGGAAACAAGACATTGCATCTCAGCTGGAATATGTTGGGCAAGAAACCTAAAAGAAATGTTTAAAACGATGCTGTAAAATAGTACGCTGTTACAGCAGATTGTTCATTCCTTTTATTTATTTAGCTTTTGTTGACCGGGTAAGTGCACTAGACAAATCCTGCCTATTTTCAGGCACAACCCAGGGGAGGGGGACACAGATGAATGCCAACTGACCCTGAACCAGATTAAGCTGTTGGTGGTATTTTTTAGTGAATGAGGGAAATTTGGCCAGGACACCAGGGAAATTCCCCTACTCTTTTCGATAAGTGCCATGGGATCTTTAACATCCACCTGAACTACCACCAATCCAGGCAGATGGGACCTCGGTTTAACGTCTCATCCAAAAGACAGCACCTCAGAAGTGCAGCACCCCTCTCATGCTGCACTACAGTGTCAGTACTGGGATATTAACCCAAGTGCCAGATGTGGTAACTGAACCCACAGCCCTCTGATCTCCCGGCCTCAGAGGCAAGTGTACTACCTACTGAGCCACTGACACTGATAAATATAGATATAGCCAGTGCCGTTTTTATCATTGGGATAAGTAGGCTGCAGCCTAGAGGCACAAGCTGTTATGGGGGCACCTGAGAAATAAAAAAAAGTAAAATAAGAAAAAAATATTTTTTGGGGCTGAGGTCCTCCCCCTCCACCACCACCACCACTGTCTGTCTCGCCAGTTGCCTCGCGCACCCCCCCCCCTTGAACTTCTCTGTCTCACCCTGCTCTGCCAAGACAGAACAGAGGACACTAGTCCAATCATCAGACAGTCAACTCACAGCGCATGAATGCGCATTCATTATTTTGATTTTTAAATCCTCCCCGGTTTGGCTCCATACAGCAAGACCACTGCGCATGCGCACCCAATTGAAAAAAGGAGCAGCGCATGCCGACACTGCAGCATTAGGCTGAGAAAAGCCAATCAGAGTGACAGCAGTGATCAGTACTTGCCCTGCAGGCCACCAGTAGGCTACTGGCCCCCCTGCCAGCCCAGCTCAGCAACTCGGCTCGAGGAGCCGGTGCCTGCCGCTGCTGTCCGACCCACCCGATGAGTCAACCCATGCCCAGGTGCTCTCTCTGCTGCTAGTGTGCTCATCGTCGGTCCACTGACAGCTATATTTTTATCATGCTTGCTTGGTCAGGTCGGACTCACTGGGCGGTGTGTGTTGGTGACGATGGAGGACGGGGAGGAGCGCCGGACAGTCCGGACCCATGATGAGACTGGTGAGTAGTTAAAACAATGAACTAATAACTTGTGGAGCTGGCACCAGGAAAATGTCCAACTGAACTTTAACAGTAGTACCACATGCATCATCACCACACCTCAAATGTGGACCACCCCGTCGGTAACCTCCTTTGCTCCACCCAATGAGCTCTTTATCTGAAGGGGAGAACAGAAGCACACTGCAGACCCTGAAAGTAGTTACATTTATATTTAGTTGAGTATTAGTTTTCCCAGGAGACACATACCGAGCTGGTATCAGCTTGTTTCCTCATGCATCCCCGGGGGGGGGGCACCTGAAGTTTCCGGCCTATGGGCGCCATGTAAGTTAATACTGCTCTGGATATATCCTTATTCAACCAAGGGACCAGAGCTGACCAAGAAGTAGCATGTCATGCAGCTAAACAATTTGTTTCTTTCATACAGATTTCACAGATCCAATTACTCCATTGCATCATTATTTATTTATATACGTATTTCTTTTTTAATTATCTTTCTCCTCTGGCCATGGTGAGGCATACTCCCTTCTGCCGGCGCCACCACTACTTCCACTGTCCAGTCTCCCCAGCTTACCTGGTGACTCGGTACTCCCATGAATCTTCCCCCCATGGTTGGGTCAAGAGAGGAAGGGCCATTGCATCATTACTTATGATTATTTAAAATGCATAACATATCACGCACAGCAAGTGCAGGGAAGGCCTTAGTTAAGTATTCATTTAAAATAAATACATTGACTCCTTCAAAGAACTAGTGTGGGGACTTGAATATCCTTTTTGGGATTTTTTTGCTGATCATGGTGATGAATAACCAGTGTTGGGAGTGGAAAGAATTCACTGGGGGGAAGGGCAGAACCACCTTTGATGTAGAATTGAACATATCTGTCAGGGGCCTGAGGACATATTTCCTAATAGACAGCCAGCGACGGGGACCCTTGAAGCCCATAAGGATTTGACTTGGGGTCTTCCCCCGCTCTCTGGAAGAAAATGGGTAGGAGGGGATTGGCAGGGGGATAAGAAAAGGAGAGGGTTTAAGTTAGGAGGATAGGGCTGTCCAGGGGTGGGGGAAGCTTGGCCTGACGGGGAGGAGCAAAGAGGGTTTATGAAGCCCAGGACACAGAAGCCCATCCTCTTTCTTCCTTCCTCTGGATGAAATTCCCACCCATCCACCTTCATAAAAGCAGGATCAGAAGCGATGAGGGTGTGGTACAGAGCCTGTTATCCCAATATGGGTGACTGCCCTATGGGTCGAGAATGAATTTTCAGTTTTTTTCCCCAACATTTTCCTGTTCTTTTGCCTTCTGTAACAGGATAGTGTTTGGGAGGTGAAGTAGGTATGTCACAGTCGTATAAAGGTGGCAACGCAGTACTCTCGCAAATAGAGTACAAATGGGGTAATGGGAAAAACCTGCTACTGACACAGATGGGATCCTCTTGAGGCTGCCAGGATGCAAGACCCCAAAGATGGGGAACCCTATGGACCAGTCAGAGGATAGTCTCCTTCGGTTTTGGCCTGCATGTGTAGTGCCCTTTGAGGGGGCCGGGGGTGCATGTCATGGAAGTCATAGTACCTCCAGAGGACATGCACTTTTAAAAAATGGTGGGTCCACCCAGAAGGTGCCCTGTGGGGTAGGTGGATGGTTGATGGTTCTGACCATCTTAAAAAAAGGCTTGCTGACACTACAGAGGTACATTCATCACGCTACTATTTCTTGTCTAGTGGTTTATAAATAAGCACATGACTGTGACTATTTCTATCCAAAGTATTGTGTATGTCTGTTCTATTCTGGTAAAGGGGGTAAGGGACCTACCCAGACAATTACTTGTTTTGCATCATTACACTTTAATTAGGTTTATGCATTTCGGAGGCTACATTTTACACAGGAGTGGTCCTTCCCAATTTCGCTGCTGGAACTGAGTCAGACTTTTAATATCATTCCAGGGACAGAGTTCCCTGGAGTCACCCCCAGTTTCCATCACTGCACGTAATTAAATGTCTTTATGATGCATTATGTTGTAACTACAGGTACGGTACTAGGAAAGCTATAACTGATTTTGATCCATCATTTTAGTAACTGTTAAATGAGGTTCTAAAGGCCCCTAGGATACACAGATAATTTAAACCAGATGGTTTTATAAAAGAAACTATTGCTTTTCATTTAATTTTTATATTTTTATTTAAACAAAAGACTATGGACAAAATTGCCCATTTTCATAGGCAACCATGGTCAAAATTATGCAAATAGGTACCGTGTCAATATAGTGCACCAAGACGAGTGCTGCAAGAACCTGTGTAACGCACGACTGGATTTACAGCAACAGGAGTATAATAGCCATAAACTCTTACTGCTTTCCCTGTCACTCTCCAAGTCATCTGAAGAGGCCTGAAGTTGCCGTGTGCTGGGATGGCTGGCCAAGCTGCTACCATGGTGGATTTGCTAGGGCACCAGCACGTGACATGGTAGGAGGCCTGGGACTGTGGTTCTCTTCCTGCTACATTTTTTTTTAATGCCGAGCACAATTATTTCCTGCTCCTAACTTTTTTCCCCATCCCCTAAGTCCATGATCCCCTGGAGTTGATTATAAGAACTCCAGGTGGTGTGGAAGGGGCAAAGCCACCCATGTCGGGGCGTGGCAGGGGTGGAACCCGCTGCAAAAACAAAGAGCTCCTATTCCTTTTGCTGGGACTGTGCTGTTCCTGATGGGTCACTGTATTTCCTGACCCTGTTTCATACAGCATTCTTTATCATGCAGCATTTATTACCTCATGGTTTTTTGTATGCAGCGACATGACCCCGTGCCATGCAAAAAACAGTACAAACTGACAACACTAATTAAGAATACCATATTTCACCATTTTAAAGCTGCCCTCAAATAGTATCTGCCCTCGAATAGTAGCCACTGGTAATTTTCAGTGCTATTTATACAAGCCACCCTCGTTTAGTACCCTTGGAAGCTCGACAGTATTAATACACTAATTTAACCAGCTCTAGCATAGTTTAACCCAGATTTACCATACTCACTTTTGACACAACTCTTTCCTGTAGCAGCTTTAAGTCTGAGTTACTGTAGTCCACTACCTATGGGAAACCAAGGAGCCATAGCAGCTTTAAACAGTAACGCGACCTTACAATCCATGCCCTAAAATGAATGACATTCTTACTGAAGTGTACCACATAGTAGCGAAACTGCAATCAGGTTACTACCATATGGTAGCAGCATCCTTGGATTTGCTGAGACCATGTAATATGGTGCCCTACGTCAAACTAGCAAGCTAGCAATAACAGCAACAGAAGGAGACGGCTCTCTCTGAAAACTTAATTTTTTAGGTGTTGTTTTCTTTTATGCAAGTAAAAGGTCGTTGAAGACTGTGATTACTGTGGAGTTTAATCCAATCAGTCCTCACTGTCAGGCCCATTATCAGCTTAGCAATATAAGCTGCCCTTTGAATAGTATCTGCCCTCAAATTAAAGCCTTGCGTCAAAACTGAAGCTTTTAATTGAAGCCATGGCTTCAAAACGGTGAAATATGGTAAGTTACATATCATAATATGTGCAATGGTTAATAGCACTAACATACTTTGTAAGTAATGCTGCAAAGTGCCCACATAAAAAAATGTCCAAAATATACAGTGTGCTTTTCT
This sequence comes from Neoceratodus forsteri, assembly GCA_016271365.2. Lineage (NCBI taxonomy): Eukaryota > Metazoa > Chordata > Ceratodontiformes > Ceratodontidae > Neoceratodus > Neoceratodus forsteri. The sequence goes on from CM028129.1 coordinate 37,772,370, forward strand.
ACGCAGAGACAATGACGGCATAAATTGACTAGAAATTTAAAATTACACATATCACATAATACGAAGCATCAAGAGGAGTATGTGGGTCTGACTGTGTAGTCAATAGATTAGAGTAATGAGCTACGAATGCACTTGGTACATCCAGTAGACCTGGGTTTGATTCCGACAACCTCCACTTGCATACTGTGGGACTCTGAGCAAGTCACTTAACCGCCTTAGTGCTCCTGACTCATCCCTGAAAATGGGTACTTGTGTTTAGCGGGCCTTATCCGGTTACCAAAGAATAAGAAAAAAAATATGCAAATCACCATGAAAGAATTTCAACTGGTTCTGCCTTATGCAGCAGTGTGTGGTACAAATGGTCCCTGAAGTAACCTGCAAAGGCTGAAAACAGAATCCACATGTTTGTGTCTTCTGTTTTCAGCCTTTGCAGACTGTGCAAGAGACTATTTGACACTATACTGTACAATCCTGCTTAGAGCAGAACCAGTCTATATTCTTTCTCTGTGATTTGCATATATCTCCCTTGGCACATCACACTGTCGCCATGTGTGTCATTTTGTATTTCTTTGAAACATGGCTTTATTGCCAATGCTCTTCTGGTACATCCCTTGCCTCTTGGTTCATTTGCTCAAGTTCTTCATCCCATAAACAGATTACTTGAATTTAAACATCTGTATTCTAGATATATATGAACAAAAGAATTGCAGATCAGTGCAGGCTTTTTAGCCCATCATGACCAGCTCCATTTTGCTCAGTAGTATTTAACCCCTATGGGTCCCTCACATATGTACCTTCCCAATCTGAACATAAATGAGCTATGCATCTCTTCCCCAACCCCAGCAACGGACTTTGGTAGGTCATTATATGCAGCTACCACCACTCCATCTTTGTGGACACATTTTACCTCTGCTGTTCACTGAAGCTCCACCATTTTGGTTTGCAGTAGTGACTCCTGTGATGCTCACTTTATTACTCAGTGTTCTATTTATTGCCTACATCACTTTATCATCATTCAGCATTTTTATGGATGTGCAGTAGATCCCCCAGAGTTGTCTCATTTTCTAACTGATCAGATTCATCTCCAATAGTCCAGACTTCTAGCTCTTTCCTCTCTATGAGGGAGGGCTGCCTGAGCTAGATAGATAGATAGATAGATGGATAGATAGATAGACAGACAGACAGAGGGGCAGATAGATAGAGGGGCAGATAGGCAGACAGAAAGACAGACAGACAGAGCAGGGGATTGCCGGCTGACTACTCCAACTGAAGCTGGCAGCATGACATCATCTGTGGCTTCACAATTCAAGTAAATCCCACTGTTCTCATACTGAAAACATGGGTGAACAGCTACTTTCTCTAAGTTGGGCACCCAGGATTTTCACATGCCCAGAAATGTTATTCTCAGGGCAATTTTCAAACAGCAAACACCAGAATCTAGCTAAACAGCTCCTGTTTACCTAGTTTTAGGTGTTTGGTTTTTAAGAATACATATTTTTATGTGTTTATCATTTTTTTAGTAAACAAAAAACAAGATGGTGACCATCACAATCAGTAATTTTTCTCATGACAAGTAAATCAGGAAACTAATCACTCACGGTTGGTATTTTATTTTACCATTCGCGTCAGAGGATTATCCCCCAAATTAACTTTAAAGCTTTATAACTCTGGACTCATATAATACTTTTTTATGAAACCTTCAAAAGGCACTACCTCAGTACAGGCCACTTCTAACTTGAAAGTTTTGTAAAAATACAGTATACTGCACTATTGTGGCTGTGAGTGAGAACGTAAAAATATGTTAAGCATAGAAAAAACCAAAAACATTTTTTCCCATTTTTTGGCATTACATATCTCAAATACCACACAGGATGTTGAAACTTTTCATGTCTTGTGTCTCTGCCAGCCAGGCCATGCATTGCAAATTTTGGGGTATTCTGTCAAACACCACCAAAGTTATTAAGGTGCCAGAATTGTTGTTTAACATTAAGCACCCTGCTCAACCCTAGCTATAAGGTCACTACCACACCCCTATAATAATTCAACTTCCTTTTATGTTGCCAATCCATCCATATTTTGTGAAAACAGGAACTGATTGTTTCTGCATATAAAGAAGGCAGTATATCATGATGGACAACTATTGATTAATTTCCATTTAATGCACACTACTACTGTATAGCTCATGGTTGGGTTTCCAACCAATAGGAGCACTCCTTTCCTCTATGTGTTAGACATTCTTATTCTGTAAAGACTGTCTCGAGCATAGCTGCCCTAGAAATGGGTATGTTTGGGGAAGGTTTTAAAACCTTTAATACACTATTGATCAGTCTCGATCAAGAAATATTAAAACTGCCACTGAGATCACGCTTAGGGTTGTAAGAGGGGTGTCACTTACCTCCTTAGGATATCAAAACTGCTCATCTTCAGTTCTCAGTGCTTATAGCCAAAGAATACATGAGATCATCACTCGTAAGCATAGTCTCAGTGGTGGAATTAACATACATTAGAGAACACAGTACATGACCAGCCTATGGAGTGCTTGACAGAGTATGACCTCTTAACAAAAGCACCGCATGGGTTTCATCCAAACCATAACACCTCTTCAGAACATCTGGGCCTTTTTTGACTTTATATATAATGCCGTGGATCAAGAGTGCATGTTTCATTGACTTAATGAAAGCCTCTAGCCTAGTTGGACATGCATTGAAATTAATTAAATTGCAGGTACTGTGATTGTCAGATGAGATTGCATGGTTGGTTTACTTGAAAAATAGGGCACAGATTCTCAAACTAGGTAATGTGCAGGTATCTTCATTTCCCACATCAATTAGTTTGTGATCAGAAGGATTTATTCTTGGACCTTCTGCTACTTATTTTTTAATGAAAAAGCTACTGTCATTCATTAGTCATTCCAACATTATTATGATTGCAGACAATACTGTCTTATGTTTTGTTCAGTTTTAGGGCTCTGTCCACAAAGGTGGTGGGGATATCCTAGAACTGAGTAAATCTTGGCGATGCCTCTGTGCACCCCAGTGCCACTCTGCAATCAATGGCATCCACAGCCCTGTTCCTCTGTGCCCCATATGTGAGGAGGCCCGCTCAGGGGCAGGAGGGCAATGGGGAGGGTGGAGCACTGCAGGACACATTGGAACTTTATTCAATCATCCATTTCACATAGAGCAGTGGATCACAGGATATGGCAGTCTTACAGACTGCCACATGCCCATTGGACCGTCACTGTTAGATGCCAGTATAACCTGCCAGCACAAACCAAATCCCACACCCTTCCAGCTTACACAGAGAGCTGACAGCAGGTGGAAAGGGGGCTGATCAGGATGCATGGATAGTCCTACAGCTGGGCAGTCTCACATCTCCAGAGCAGGACCTCTCCACACCTCCAACCCACACAGGTGGCTCTTCGCAGGCAGAGAAACATAGAAAGATAGAAACATAGAATTTGATGGCAGATAAGGACCGCTTGCCACACCCCAGTCTGCCCATTTCCCTACCTAATGGATAAGCTGCAGATCCTAGTTAACCAGCAGCCTACTTCTTTCTACCCCCAACCCCTAGAATTGCCTTATGTCTGTCCCATGCATGCTTGAATTCAACTCCACAACCTACTCTGAAGGCCGTTCCATGCATCCAGAACCCTCTCTGTGAAAAAATACTTCCTTACATTACCTCTGAGCCGCCCCCCTCTATCTTCAAATTGTGCCCCCCTTGTTCTTGCACACCTCTTCTTTTGAAAAACGCTACCCTCTCAGACTTTGTTGATTCCCTTGAGGTACTTGAAAGTTTCTATCATGTCCCCCCTCCCCCTCCTTTCCTCTAGGCTATACATATTAAGCTCCTTTAGTCGCTCTTCTTATGTCTTCCAGTGCAGACCCTGCACCATTTTAGTTGCCCTCCTCTGGACAGCTTCCATCTTGTCTATGTCCTTGTGGAGATTGGGTCTCCAAAACTGCACACAGTACTCCAGATGGGGTCTCACCAGCTGTCTGTACAGAGGGATAACAACTTCATGTTTTCTACTGGTGATGCCTCTCCCCATGCATCCCAGTATCCCCCCAACCCACCTTACTGCCCTCTCACATTGCTTTCCCACCTTTAAGTCATCTGATATGACTACCCCCAGGTCCCTTTCTATTTTTGTTGTTGTTAGTATTTCACCCCCATTGTGTACTCTTCCCTGGATTTTGTTTCCCAGGTGCATTACCTGCACTTCTTAGCATTAAATAAGCTGCCATACATTTGACCATTCCTCTAATCTTGCCAAGTCCCTTCTCATCCGTTCCACCCCACGTTGTGCATCAACTCTGTTGCAGATCTTTGTGTCATCTGCAAAGAGACATACTTTTCCTTCCAGTCCCTCTGCAATGTCGCTTACAAAGACATTGAAGAGGACCGGTCCTAATACTGAACCCTGCTGCACCCCACTAGTAGCCCCCCTTTCTTCAGAGTGGACTTCATTTAGTGTTACCTTCTGTGTTCTGTTCTCCAGCCAATTCTTTACCCAGGCTATCATCTTGGCACCCATTCTCAGGCTGGCTAACTTGTATATTAATCTTTTGTGTGGGACTGAGTCAAATGCCTTGCTAAAGTCTAGGTAGGCCATGTCCACAGCCCCTCCCTGATCTACTACTTTGGTCACCCAGTCAAAGAAATCTATTAGATTCATCTGGCATGACCTTCCCGCTGTGAATCCATGCTGCCTTGGGTCCTGTGCCCCTCTGGCCTCTAGATACTCGACAATTCTTTCCTTCAGAAGTGATTCCATCATCTTCCCTATCACTTAGGTTAAACTAACAGGTCTGTAGTTTCCTGCTTCTGCCCTGCTCCCACTTTTGTGAAGGGGAATCACATCTGCCCTCCTCCAGTCCTCAGGTACCACCCCATCCTCCCATGGTGTGTTAAAGAGGGTAGTCAGTGGTGTCACTAGTTCTACCCTTAGTTCTTTTAGAATTCTGGGATGAATCCCATCAGGCCCCATTGCTTTGTCCACTTTCAGTTTTAAGAGTTCTTCAGAACCTTTCTTCTGTAAATGGCTGGTATCAACTTCTGTATCCAGAGTGTTTCTATTGTTTGTTTTAGGTACTTCCCCTCTTCATTTGTAAATACTGAGCAAAAATATTTGTTTAGTATCTCTGCCTTTTTACAGTCACCCTCTGTCCATCCCCTCCCCTTTATTAAGCCTCACTATCCCTCCCTTAGTCCTCCTTCGCTCCATGATGTACCTAAAAATGGTTTTATCCCCCTTCTTAACTGAGTTGGCTATCTTTTCCTCAGTTCGGGCCTTTGCTGTTCTGACTGCCTTCCCAGCTTCCTTTTGCTTTAACTGATACAATTCTCTGTCCTGCTCCTTCTGTGATTCCTTGTACTTTCTGAATGTTTCTTTTTCTTTTGAACCTTCACTGCCACCTCCTTTGAGAACCATAGTAGTTTCTTACATCGTTTTGTTTTGTTTATTTGCTTCACACAAAGGCTTGTTACCTCTGTGATGGCAGTTTCTATTTTTCCCCATTGTTCTTCCACCCCTCTTTCCTGCCCATTTGCTAGTGCATTCCTTAGGCTCACACCCATTTTGGCAAAGTCAGCCATCCTGAAGTCCAGTACTTTGCCTTTTGTATGGCTTGACTTCTATTGCTCTGTTTATTAGAACTATACTGTTCGATGGTCGCTAGTTCCCAGATGGCTACCCACTTCTACATCTGTGATCCTCTCTCCATCTCCATTTGAGAGGACTAGGTCTAAGATTGCTCCTCTTGAGTGGGTTCCAATACTAGTTGTCTAAAGCATGCCCCCTGCAGGGCATCTAGAATAACCCCACTCTTAGAAGTGGCTGCTGCAACTGCACTCCAGTTAACATCTGGCATATTCAGATCACCCATCAGCAATATCTCCCCTTTATCTGCCATTCTAAGTATACTTTCTATCATTTCCTTGTCCATTTCCTCCCCCTTCCCCTGTCCCTGTAGCTTCACCACTACCAGGGTTTTAGTATTACCATCATGACCAAGCAGATATGCCCTTAGGGATGGAAGGTGTCCATGGCCCTGCATTATGCCTCCTTTCAGTCATGCATGGTGACATTGTGAAGATATGCTAATGAGCATGTAATGGCATGCAAATGGCCCCTTAGCTCCTTGCATTCCATATGTTCTTTATTAACATGCTATTAGCTGAAAATTACTCACATGGGGCAAAGGTTCTGTCCCGTTTGGGATGGATACCTCCCTTTGCTTCTGTGAGTTTCTTTCTCAACAGGGGGATGTGCTGGTGCAGGGCTTAGTCACTGTGTGCTGCTCTAACATACTAACATACTATTTGCCAGCAGATTAGGCCTTAAGGTCTATCGAGTCTGCTCGAACCTAGATCCTTAGTTGGGTGCCGAGATCCTCCCATCCCTTGTTCTCTAGAAACCCCTATCATCCATCCCCACCCGCCCGGGACAGGCCATCATCTGATACATCCACTTTCTGTGTCTGTCCCACCCTCTCTTGAAGCCCTCCACTGTGGATCTCTCAACCAGCTCACCAGGCAGTGCATTCCAAGGGTCCACCACCCTCTCGGTGAAAAACCTCCTCCTCTTTTCCCCCCCTCACCCTTCCACCTTCAACTTCAAACCATGCCCTCTGGTGATACCTCCCTGCTTTAGTCTAAAGATCCCTCCATGTTTACCCTATTTATTCCCTTGAGGTACTTGAAGACCTCAATCATGTCCCCCTCTCTCCTCTCCTCCAATGAAAAAGCAGGGAGCTCCTCAAGTCTGTCCTATAAGTCAAACCCTAGCCTCGTGATCATCTTTGTTGCCTCCTCTGTACCCTCTCCAGGAGCTGTATGTCCCTCTTCAAATGTGGTCTCCAGTACTGTACACAGTACTCAAGGTGTGGTCTAACCAGTCCATTGTACAGCGGCAGAATCACTTCCCTGCTCCTAGAGGTGATCCCCTCACGATGCATCCCAACATCCTGTTTGCCTTGCTAGCAGCTCCTGCACTGCTCAGAGTTATTCATACATGTATCCACCATGACCCCTAAGTCTTTTTCCCTATTGAGGCCTCCAGCCTCCCTCCCAGGGTGTACCTGTGTTTAGGTTTTCACCAAGATGCAACACCTTGCACTTGGTGATATTGAAATTTAATTTCCATGTGTGAGCCCAGCTTTCCAGGGTGTCCAGGTCCCTTGCAGGGCCACCTCCCTCTTCTCCTCAACTACTGCTCCCATCTTGGAGTCATCCATAAGAGACTCATTTCACACCTATACCCTCCCTGATGTCCGATATGTATGCATTAAACAGGATCGGACTCTCAGGACCGAGCTCCTGTGGTACCCACTACCAACTCTCTAGGGTTCGAGAGCTCCCCAGAGACCACTACCTCTGAGTGCGTCCCAGCTAGCCAGTTTTCAATCCATCTGACCATCAAAGGGGCCTACCCTAACCCATCAGTTTCTCCACCAGACCATTGTGAGGACAGAGTCAACGCCTTGCTGAAGTCCAAGAATAATACATCCACAGGCTTACCCTGTCCAGTTCTGATGTTACCCATTCATAGAACTCCACAAGGTTGGTTTGACATGATCTACCTGGTACAAACCCATGTTGCCGACTATCCAGACCTCCCACCTCCTCCAAGTACACCCCCAATCGTTCCTTTAGAATACTCTCCATTAATTTTCCCACCACCGAGGTCAAACTGATGGGTCTATAATTACCTGGTACTTCCCTCGACCCCCCTTTATGGATTGGTACCACATGTGCCTCTCGCCAATCCCTAGGTACCCTCCCTGTCTCAAGTGACCTGCTGAAAAGCTCCGCCAGGGGTGCAGCCAGTATGTCCGCCAATTCCCATAGTACTCTCAGATGAATGGCATCCGGCCCAGGAGATTTTTTTTTCTTTAGGGCCTTGAGGGCTAACCACACCCTTTTGGTGGAGATAGCATCATCCGTCCCCTCCCCCTTACTGGTCTTTTTATCCTTATCCAGATGTGACCTCCTGGGGTGCCTTTCCCTCCTCTTGCTCCACTTCTGCTTGCCCCTGATCCCACTCCCTGCTGCTTCCATCCCTTCATGCCTTGTTTTGTAGATATCCCATCCCCCCCTAGTGAACACAGAGGCAAAGTACTGTTAAATACCTCTGCCTGGTCCTCGCCTCTTCCACCCACCCTCCTTCTGATCTCAATCTGCTGAGGCGACTTAGTTTTTCTCCGCTCCCCAATGTGCCGGAAGAACCCCTTTTCCCTCTCCATGTATCCCTGTGCCAGCCGCTGCTCTTTTACTGGACTTTGCTCCCTCACCATATGGGTGACTTTTCTAGATGCAAGCTGCGTTACATTTCTATCCCTATCCCTCTTGTTGTTTTATATTTTTGTAGGCCGCCTTCTTTTCTCTGACTGCTACCTGTACCTCACTGGACCACCAGCATGGTTTACGTGACCTTGCTCCCTTACGTTTCAACTTAGTGCAGATCCTGACTGCTTCATGAAGTCCCGTTTACTGACCTCCCATCTCCTTTCCACACTTGTCATTGAGCTAATCCTTCAAGTGATCCTTGAGAATATTTCCCATGCCCATAAGTCTGCCCCCTGAAGTCCACTGCCAGTGTCCTAGATCTCACCCCCACTCCCCCCATGCTTATTTGAAACCAGACAGTATTGTGGTCACTCCCAGTCAGGGGTCCTGTACAGCCATGTCCCTTACCAGATCCCCATCTGCCAGAACCACATCCAGGACATGCCCCTCCTTTGTGGGCTCCATCACATGCTGTGTTAAGAACACATCCTGGAAGCCATCCAGCAGCCTCTGCTCCTTCCACCTTAGAGGACATGGTTCCCAGTTTGTACCTGGCATATTAAGGTCCCCATCAACCACTCCTTTCCCTTTGGACCACACTGGGCAATGATGTTGTCCAGCAAACCATCCTAGAACATCACTCATCCCGGGGGGCCTATATGCTACTCCCAGCTTGACCTTATCTCCTGCTGGGGATTGTAAGGTGACCCATGAGGCCTCCACATTTCCCTCTGCCTCTTCTACCATAGCAATTTCTATATCATCTCTAATGAACATAGCCACTCCACCCCCTCTGACCTCCTTTCTATCCTTCCTAAGCATAGTGTACCCCTGTACATTTAGGTCCCAGTCATGGTTTTTGTTGGCCCACGTCTCCGTGACCGCCGCCACATCCACCCGAACAGCATGGCCTGGAACTCTGGCAACTTGTTTCCCAAGCTCCTGGCATTTACTAACACCAACCCCCACCCCTTATCCCTGATCCTCTTTGTCGAACCCCACCCAGATTCCTTATACTTCCATCCTCCCCTGCTCCTCTGAAACCTCCACCTCCAGTCTGTTTCCCCTCCCCTCTTGGGCTTGGCGGCTACTCCTCATCTGGAGGAGAGGGCTTCTGGTCAGCCCCTCCTCATCCTTCCCTTACAAGTTTAAACCCCACCTTTCTTGTATGTAGTCAGCCATCCCTGTTTAGGACTTCCTTCCCTAATGGGGCAAGATGAAACCTGTCCTTGGCATATAGTCCCTTATCCTCCCAAACTCCATTTCCAGTTCCCTAACACCCCAACCCATTCTCTCTTCACCCCACTTCCTGAGCCAGTTATTAACCTCTGTGATCTTCATTTTTTCTCCACTGAGGCCTTGGTACTGGCAATATCTCTGAAAAGGAAATGTTGCATCCATTATCCCGACAGACTCTGGCAAGTTCTTGGAACCTTGCTTGATTTCCAAATGTTATTTCTCTAGATCATTAGTTCCTACATGTCACCAGAAATCCGTTTCTCTCCACAATCCCTAACCATTTCATACACCATGAACTTTGCTCTGTGCACTGTCAGCCCAGAGATACTCACTACCTTCACCTGGCTATGGCATCCACCCCCCTGTCCCTCCCATTGGATACCCCTAATCATCGAGTCTCCCAATAACATAACCTTAACACCTCCATCATCCTTATGGTTACCTCCACTATGCCCTCTCAGCCTCCCTTCCCCCCCTTTATTCATGATCTCAATTTCATGGGAGTCTTCCTGCCTTATTAGAGACCCCCTTGTCACCCTCCCCTTTCTGCCTCCCTTGCTGTTTTGCCCACTTAACTCAAACCCCCTCTGAATAGGTGTCCCCTTTAACCCTCTCTTATCTGAACCATTTATCCTGGCCCTGATGGTTTCCCCTTCCCCCACACCACCATCCCCCCTTGTAATAGTACCCCTGCTTCCAGAGGTTCTCTGTGGGTCCCCTTTAGCTAGGGCCCCATCCTTGTTACTGACCTCCCAGCTGAAGGGAGGCTCCTCTCCCACCTCCTTGTCTCCCAGTTTCTCTCCAATCATGCTCTCCTCCCTCATGTCTGGAATATGTTGCATCTCCCCCATTTGCTTAACATATATGTTTCCCTTCTCCTCTGGGACTATCTATCCTTTCCATAGCTGGTCTGTGATGCCCTATGGGTGTCCAACTCCCTCCCAGCCTCTGTATAAGTTTCCTCATTTCCACCAACCTTCCTCCCCTCTAGGTTGCTTAGTAGCTCAAATTTATTATGACACTCTATATCAGCCTCCATCAAGTAACCTGAGTTTCCCTGACTGCATCTCTAAACTGACCCTCTTCTTCCTCTCTTGCACTGTTCACCTTAGGAGCTCCCTTCCCCACAGTTCTGTTTTAGGCATCACACAACAGCCCCTCCTGACTCTTCCCCTCAGTCTCTTCTATTCAGAATGTTCACCCTGTGCGCTTTCCCTTAGCATCAACTTCCCTATCTAAGGGTCCTCTGTCCCTATATTCCTCTCCTGCTTGCGTGTAACATAACGTCCTGTAATTTCAGAGCGTTGCTCTGCCTCCACCTAGCCCCACCCTTCTGCTGCCCATATCCACACCCTTATCCTGACACCCCCCTCCAGCTCCCACAGCTACTCCTTAACCAATATACCTCACTCCTGATACAAAGAGACTGTCTACAGAGTGGGCAGCCTCCCTCTCTCCAGGTCCAATTTAGAATTATTGCCATCCCACAGCCTGTGCAGCCTACAACCCTTCCAAAGATGCCTGCCATGGTGGAATATGGCCACCCTCATTTTCCCCCTCTGTTTATAATAGCACACCCCCTTTTCTCAGTCCCTTTCCGTGGAGTACAGTTTCTCTCTATACTGACTGTAGTTATTTACAAACCCAATTTCAACCCCACCAATAACGTTCCCAAGTCTCACAAACACATACAGTCCAGTGTGTGTTCGGTCCCACTAACAGTGTATGTAAGCAGACATCAGGTACCATACGATGTCACAGGCCCACCAGCTCCTGTTGCTTCGAATTTCAGTCCCAAACAGAAATACTCAGCCCTTCAATCCCAACCCCCAGTGGCTTTTCAGTATTTCCAGGCAAACAACACATTTAAATTTCCCTCTAAGTATCCCTGCCTAACAACTATCCACAAGCCACCAAAGTTACAATGTAACAGTTCTAATTCAAGGTAATAATTTTTAACACATAAAACTAATTTCACTTACAAACTATTCAAATATTTCAGTTAAAACAGAATATAACACCAGCTCTCTTTCCTACCTGGCTGCTGCTTAAGCTCCCAAGTGCTCTCCCAGGGCTCTCATATTCAGACAGGCAGTGTGCACTAGTTTGAGTGTGCAGCCTGTCTGAATATGTCCATAGGGCCAGCTGTGCACTGTCCCACACGTTCCACTAATCGGTGTGCAGTGCTAATGGCCAGCTCTGAAAATGGGGCCCGTGTCTGATAAAACAATATTGGATATCTCACAAACTATCTTGCATAGGATAAATAGCCCATCAAATATACTGCTGCCTCTGTTGAAATGGGAGCCATCCTAATGCTGTATGCAGATTAAAATGATGTGTTCATTTGCAGTATGTCCATTAAGTACAAAATAATTGGATTTATTGTATATAGCAAGTATTCTGCATCGGGCAATGTTTGTAGCTGCTGATGCAGTTTCTTAGGTTCACTATTGAGACTGTTTTATTGTATAGAAGAGCTCCAAATGATTGCCTGCAGCTCTAGTCAGACTTACTTTGTGGGCCTCTGCACACCACCAGCCAATGTTGGCATCCCTCTGCAGGCATGGATCCCTTTGAGGATCAAGCCCTATTTCAGTAAGAATAATTATTTAGCTGGATTGGTGTTCTCTTTCTGGTTTTATTTAACTTGATATGATAGTCTGCAGAAATGTTTTGTATATAATAATTAAGTCATCGATATTAGAAAGACTAAAATAATGACCTTTACAACTGATAAGAAAATGAACGAGCAGAGCATGATCTTTCTTAAAAACTATTTTCCTCAGAAAATAGTCCAGTGAAAGACATAAAAACCTTTTGCTACTTAGGTTTGTTTCTGGATAGGGCAGTGTCCTTTGGTGACCACATCGATTTTCTGACTAGAGCTGCAGGCAATCATTTGGAGCTGTTCTATACAATAAAACAGTCTTAACAGTGAACCTAAGAAACTGCATGAGCAGCTACAAACATTGCCCAATGTAGAATACTTGTTATATACAATAAAGCCCATCATTTTGTACTTAATGGACATACTGCAAATGAACACATCATTTTAATTTGTATACAGCATTAGGATGGCTCCCATTTCAACAGAGGCAGCAGTATATTTGATGGGCTATTTATCGCATGCAAGATAGTTTGTGGGATATCCAAAATTGTTTTATCAGACAAGGGACCCATTTTCAGAGCTGGCCATTAGCACTGCACACTGATTAGTGGCAACTGTGGGACAGTGCACAGCTGGCTTTATGGACATATTCAGACAGGCTGCACACCCAAACCAGTGCACACTGTCTGTCTGAATATGAGAGCCATAGGAACGCAGTACACAGTGACTAAGCCCTGCACCAACACATCCCCCTGTAGAGAAAGGAACTCACAGAAGCAAATGGAGGTATCTATCCCAAAGGGGACAGAACCTTTGCCCCATGTGAGCCATTTTTAGCTAATAGCATGTTAATAAAGAACATATGGAATGCAAGGGGCTAAGGGGCCATTTGTATGCCATTACATGCTCATTAGCATATCTTCACAATGTCACCATGCATGACTGAAAGGAGGCATAACGCAGGGCCATGGACACCTTCCAACCCTACGGGCATAAATGCTTGGTCATGATGGTGCAACCCCTCACCCCTGCCTTTTTGCCAAAATGACAGGTGGCATGCTGTTGGCGCTGACAGCAATACCTGGTGGGGACCTGGGTTCAGGGAGGATGAGGTTACCTGGCACAAGGGGACCTAGGTTTGGCTACTCTGCACAGGGGCACCCAAGTAAATTCGAACACAGGAAGCAATAACTATAATGTCCAGAACCAGGAATGGGATTTTTCAGTGTGGCTTTTATTCATAACTAGCTGAACACAACAAAGCATAGATGGACCCCCATGGGGCTACATTTACTGATAATGCAGATTAGAGACTACAAGGCGGTCCACTGGAAGAATGAACCATTTCTACTGTTTTTCAGGCTCTGGACCCACCAGGCACACAGCCGGACTTCTGCAGCTTTGGGTACACAGCCCGACTGGCCCAGCTCCCTGCCGACCACTTGACTGACGGTTCATTGGAAGAATGAACCATTTTACTGTTGTGGCTCCACACCACTTAGAGTCTCATGGCCCTAGAGAGATTTCCTCTTACTTCTTCTGACTCCCATCTCACAAAGAGAATTCCTTACCCTTGTTGTGGCTCCTCACACCACTTAGAGTCTGCAACCCCTAGAGAGATTTTCCATTTACACCACACGCCTGGGTACTTCCTCATCACTGGCCAAGCGCATGAGGCAAGTAGCAATCACAGCAGAAACCCAGAGGTGGACCTGTTTACTAAAGATGGGGTGTTCCCACCTCCAGCTCCCACAGTCCATACCCGGCCATTTCTCTGGACAAACTGAAACTTCTGAAATGTAGATTAAATGGTGGATGAACTGTCGCAACCCCTCTACAACATTACTTGAATTCACACAGCACTTTAGCTTTTGATACTACTCCATTTGTTTGTCCTAGTACTATAGGCCTCCCAAATAGTAGTTCAAATCCCAGATTTCTTCACATTTCCCAGGCTGAAGAAACACATTTTTGCCCTCTCATATTAGAGCAAACACTCACCCTTTTGTTGCAGGTGCCCCACAGGTGAAGTACAACTCTTTCCACTTTTCAAACGCAAACTGAGACTGTAATAGGCAGCTTTCTTTCTTCAGCAGAAATTAGGGGATTGCCCCTGGAATCTACATGGGGATACTTTATTTATTTATTTATTTTATTTATTAGAACATCAGTTTAACAACCTTTGAGCAAGAGGCTCATTTACAAAGGTACCTCGTCACAGAGAGGACAAAACAGTGCAAGTAACAAACATCACGGCAGACAAAACATCTGAGTACATTTAGGAATCAGCCAAAAAATACAGGCATTTGTCAAACACAGTATACAACAGGCTTACATGTGCGCTTTACAGAGTAGACAATATACAGTAGTTACATGGAGATTGAGTCAGTGGGCAGAAAAAGGTAAGGCTGGGTGGGAGGTATCAGAAGAGGAATGTGGGGACGATAGTAGCAAGTAAAGGCAGAGCTGGACAGAAGGTCAGAGAGCGGCTCAGTGAGCCTTGTCTGGGAGGAAAGGAGGAGGCTTAGAGGCAGGTACAGCTGCGTGTTGAGAGCAGGTGATTTCTAAGACTAGTTTTAAAATAAGATAATGAGGCGGCATCAGTGACTCCGGAGGGGAGGGCTTTATACCAACAGGGGCCTTGTAGGGGTAAGCCCTTTGACCTTGTTGAGGTTCTCACCCCCGTTATAACCAGTGCAGTTTGCAGGATATGCGGGTATGCACTGTAGGGTTTTACGATTGGATAGTGGTTGACAGACCGGTGGGATAGCCCAAGGAGTGATTTTTTTGTTAGGAGGCAGGTTTGGTATTTGAAGCGCTCATCTAGGTTGAGTAGATTAGCCATGGTGTAAAGATGGCAAGTGTGGGTTAGACTAGGAGCCCCAGTTATAAGCCTGCAGGCCTTGTTTAAGGTGAGGCAGATCTTGTGCAGAGCAGTCTGGTCTGCTGCACCATACACAGGTAAGCCATAGTCTACCAGAGATAGAACAGAGAATGTGACTGCAAGTTGGTGGACATCCGTGGGGAGGCAGTTTTTATGATGATAGAGGATACCCAGCCGAGTGTTAGAGGCTGAGGCAAGGGAAGTGATGTGGGCATGAAAGGAGAGGGCAGGGTCAAAGGTTATACGTAGGTATTTATAAGAGTGAACTAGCTCAATAGGGAGTTTAGAGGTGGAGTGGACTGTGAGAGGATAGTTACTGGATTTATTTTGGGGGTGGGCAAAGAGCATGGTTTTGGTTTTCTTTAGATTAATTATGAGCCTGTGCTCAGTAAACCAGGCTTCTGCGTCATTGTAGGATTCCTGCAGAGAATCCTGTAGTACGATGGGATTACGGTCGGAGGCAAAGAGCAGCGCCATCTGCGAAGAAGGATTCTACCAGTACATACACTGGGCAGGGAGTTGAGAAAAGGGAAAAGAGCAAGGGCTCAAGAATGGAGCCCTGAGGACTCGGAGTGGATAGGGCAGGTGCTGGAGAGTTTCCGTTGATTTCACACGCTGTGAGCGGGGCCGACAAGTAGCTGGAGCACCAGGAAGCAGGCCCAGTGGCAAAGCCTAAATGACTAAGGGTAGTTAGCAGGAGGGGGTGGGAGACAGTATCAAAGGCTTTTGATAAGTCAATGAACACTGCACCTGCTAGGGAGCCAGAGTCCAGTGAGGTGTGGAGAAAGTTAGAGAACTCCAGGAGGGCAGTATTGGTGCTCTGGCCAGCTCTGAAACCATGTTGTTCTGGGCAGAGGATGCTATATTTATCAAGGTATTCAGAGATTTGGGTGGCCATAATTTTTTCTAAGGCCTTAGAGAGAGGAGAGAGGATTGAGATTGGTCGATAATTGTTAGGGAGGGTCCTATCACCACCCTTGTGTATTGGGGTGACAGTAGCTATCTTCCAGGCAGAGGGGAATTGCCCCAGGCAGAGGGATTTGTTAAAGAGGCTGGTGATTGGTGAGATAACCAGATCCAGAACCTGATGGAGAAGACTGGGATCAAGGGAGTCATTACCAATTGTGTTACTCTTTAAGGCCTTCAGCAAGTAAGGTCTGACTTCCTGGGCAGTGACTTGGCGCAGGTAGAACAAGAGGCGTTGAAGAATAGGGACAGACCTGGATGGAGGGGGAGTGAAGAAATTATCAGGGAGCACCAGGCTAAGGTCTGTGAAGGATTTGTTGAGGTGGTTGGCAATAAGGACAGGGTCTGAGGAGACCGAACCATTAATGTTGATAAGCGAAGGTGGGGGGGGGAACGCGTGCCACCATTCAGCTGCTTAATGTTGTCCCAGAAGGTCCTAGCATTCCCCCATGAGGAAGTGAGGGAGGCTTGATAGTGCTCAGCCTTCGCTTTGCGGATGGCCCAAGTACATTTGTTCCAGGCAGCAGCATAGGCCATCCTGTCAGCTGGGCGACCTGTTTCCATGGCAATGTGCCATAGATTGTCCCTGTGCTTAAGAAGCTGGCACAAGGGGGGTGTAATCCAGGGGGCATGCCTTACTTTTGACCGGCGTGCAGTTAAGGGTGCAAAAATGTTGCAAGCAGAGTTGAAGGTGTGGATGAAGAAGGTAAAGGCCGTGTCAATATCTGGGGCATTTAGTATAGGGGACCAGTCTATGAGGGCTAGGAGTTGCTTAAGGCCTTTCAGTCCACCAGGTCTAAGGTGTCGCCTATAAGGGTAGTTTGTGCTGTGGGTTTGGGCAAGGAGGTTGACCAATGGAAGAGAACTGGGGAGTGGTCGCTAAGGCAGTCTGGGAGGATTTGGATACTGCGGATGCGGTTAGGGTGGTTTGTGAGGACCACATCCAGGAGTGTGCTAGAGCCCATTCTAGGATTCACTCTAGTGGGTTGGGAACTTGGGAGACTAGTTGGGTTAGGTTGATGGCTGTAAAGGCATCACGGGAGGAAGTGGATGAAGGGCTGAGCCAATTGATGTTCAAATCCCCCACAAGGAATTGGTCGGAGGAGTGCAGTAAGGAGGTAAGATAATCGATTAGGGGGCCTAGTGCTTGTGCTTGATTCTTTGGGGGTATATATGCTGTAGTCAGGTAGATGGGACCCCTTGAGGGATCAGGAGATAGTTTTAGGGTTAAGGCCTGAGCCTTGAAGTCAAGGACCGGGGCTGGGAGGGCTAGTCCAATGAGAGGGTCTTTGACATAAATGGCACAGCCCCCACTTCGCCTACCAACATGGTCTTCCCAATAGAGGGAGTAGCCAGGGAGTGTGACCAGGGAGTCAGGGGTAGAGTCTGACAGCTACGTCTCAACTATTGAGATAACGTCAGGTTTATGAACCACAACCCAGCAATTGAGAGAGTCGAATTTTTTAAGGAGGCTACATATGTTCATGGAAGCAATATGAAGCCCTGTGGATTCATTTGAGGAGCCTTTGTAAGCTGGACCGGGATTTGGATGTATGTTCCCAGTCAGGAGCAGAAGGAGGAGAGCTGCTCTGGCCAGAGGGTGACAGAAGGAGAGTTTACACCAGGGGCGATAGGAAGAGAAGGGGGTTTTCGTAGCACAGGGGTTGGGTAGGGCAGCACAGGCTGAGAAGGCCTGAGTGATAAGATTCCCGAGGGAGCAAGGGGGGGAGGAAAGGTAAAGTCTGGATGGGGGTGAGGTGGAGAGGAGCATAAGGTGTGTGTGGAGGGAGGAGGGAGGGAGGAGCAGTGGTATGGAGGAGGGGGGCAGGAGGGCAGGTAGGAGCACTAGAGTAGTGAGGCTGAGGGTTAACAGGGATATTAGGGTTAGTGGAAGGCAAAAGAAGGAGGAGGAGGAGGAGAGAGAGGCGGGTAGGCAGGAGGTGTACATGCATGATTGGTAAGGGTGTGAGAGCTGAAGTGAAGAAAGATGGGGGAACTAGGATGATAGAGGGGAAGATAGTAGTGAAAGGTCTACTTCTAGGTGTAGTTGCCACCTTGGTACAGTGGCAGAGCCCCTGCCTCAAGTGCACAGGGCAACAGAAAAGGACCCAAGACAGTGGCTGCAGCAGCAGGGAGCTGGGCTCAAAGCCTACAGTAACAATCAGACAATAATCTAGAAGACTCTGAGGGTAAGAGGGTTTTAGAGTTTTAAAACCTAACACAAACAATAGTCTGATGTGATAGCAGAGTGGTGGAACTGCTGACTAAAACAGTGAGGGTGCAGGGTTCAATGCCTGCAGTAGTAGCAAGAGAGAAGTGGTTAAATATTTTGGCAGAGTGGGGGGGGGTAAGAGACTAAAAGTCTGAAAGTAGGAATAAAATAGCCAGATAAAGTGGTTAAGAGGTAGAGCTGCTGACTCTGATAGCAAGGGTACTGGGTTTGAGTACAGCCTTGGGACAGAGTACAGAAAGTTTTTTCTTCAGAGAGGGAAGAAGGAAGGGTTAAGAGTTTGAAAGTAGAGGAAGCTGTTGGCCTGGTTCGTTGGCTTGGTGGTTAGGCAGTAGACTTTGGAGTAAAGGGTACAAGATTTGAGGCTTTCAGGGGGCCTAGTGGTGGGCTGATGGGAAGGAGTGGGGAAAGAAAATAGCAGAAAGGATTAGGAGGGAACTACAGGGACCTCTAGTGGATAGAGATTGCAATAATTGCTAGGAATGAGTAAAAAGTTGATAGAGGAGCCAAAGTGAAAAGTGCAGCAACCCCTAGTGGTTGGGGTCTATAAGCTGCAAATGGGAAAGTGGACACTTAGTAAAAAGTTCCTCTACTCCCTCCTTCCCTTCCCCACCCCCCGGAGGGAGGGGAACTGAGACCCGAACAGTGGTCTCCACCACTTGAAGGCAAAACTGGACACTCACTCATTCTCTTCCAGAAGGTAAACAGGAACTGCTCCTTCCTGTTTGAAAACAAAACAGGAGACTGACTTTGAAAACTCCCAACATTCTGTCTAACGCCCTCTGCTGCAGATTCCAATGTGGCTTATGCAGCTGCGAAAGTTCTATTGGTGATGTCATCTCTCAGTCTCAGCTGAGACTGAGAACAGAGTGAGACGGTGTGAAACCCATTTAACTGGAGTTTCACAAGCTGCCTTCCCTGCCTACCACTAGGTCTTACTGGGATTCTAGTAATCCCGGGTTACAATGGTAATACCAAAACCCTGGTAGTTTAGTGTCTCCACCCAATCGGTCATAAATGTACTTCCCAAGACCTTGGTAGTCTAGTGGTCCCCCATGCCCTTTATTTATTTTTTTATTTATGTAGTCTTGGATTACATATAACTTTGAGCTAAGAGCTCTTTTACAAAAGTTCCACGTCAGTAGAAAGTACAACAGATTAAACAGGGCAGTAAACAATGATACAAATAAAGTGAATATAGGAGGTACAAAAATCAAATGGACACAAGATCAAATTGACAGTCAATATAATACATTATGTTAAACAGTTTCAGGCACAGGAAAATGCATATAGTACATAGAATATCAGCCAGAAGGCTTTGTCAAGACAAACAGGGCACAGGGTGAGGAAGGGTAGTGGGAGGGTGGGCTGGAAAGAGTAAAAGAGTGGGGTGAGAAAGATGGCATGAGGAGAGGTAGGGCAAGGGAAGGTGGGGAGGAAGAGTGGTGAAGGGGGTAGGGTGGATGCAGGGGAGGAGGTAGGAGACAAGACTGCTGAGTTACTTTAAAGTGCTACGGTCGAGGTTTGGGGAAAAATGTGGTTAATGGAGGCAATCACAGGTGCTACCTTTAGAGTAATGACTGAAGCTTGGATTTGAATGGGACCAGCTAGTTTCAGAGATGTCACTGACAGCATTCATTCAAAAAGGGGCCCTATAGGCTAACAATCTTTGCCCCTGGGTGGCTCGGTGGTGAGGAACCTGCAGAGGCTGAGATACAGAACCTTGGGTATGGTGAGGATTATGAGGGATGCTTAGAAAATCTTGTACTCCGGGAGGCAAAAGGCCTAAGGTTATTTGCTTGGCTATCAGGCACATTTGATGTTTGATGCAGTTTTTAAGCTGTACCCAACCAGTTTGGGCATAGAGGTCACACATGTGTGTGAGACGGTGGGCTCCTGAGATGAGACAACATGCCTTGTTAAGAGCAGTGAAGATACGCCAGAAGGCAGTGTCAGTAGCAGAGCCAGATGATTAGCCCATAGTCAATTATGGAAATGATAGAGCTCTGCACAGCTGTTCTTAGGGCTTCAGGGGTCAGAGATCACCTGTGTCTGTACAGTAGACCAATTCAAATATTTACAGCTTTAGCAACATTGACTATGTGCACCCCATATGATAAGTTGCTGTCTAAGGTGACACCAAGATACCTGAAGACTTGTACCTGTTCAAGGGGAGTGCCAAGGCTATTAGTGATAGTAAGAGGATATTGCCTGTGTTTGTTATGGGAGCTACTGAAGAGCATAAGCTTAGTTTTTTTTAGTTTAGTATCAACTTGTGATTACTAAACCATTTCTCTAACGAGGCAAATCCGAGTTGTAGCTGGTTTTCAAGGGATAAGGCACCGAGAGAGCTGTGTATATTATGGCATCATCTGCATAGAGTAGGATTTGTTCAGGGCAGGAGCTTGGGAGACTGTTTAGGAAGAGACTAAATAGGAGTTAGCCCAGGATGGACCCTTGAGGAACCCCAGAGTAAACAGGTCTTGAGTCAGAGACGACATCAGCAATTTTGACTTGTTGATTGTGGTTGTCCAGATAACTTTTTAACCAGGCAGTGGAATCAGATGACAGTCCTGCATTAATCAGCTGTTCCAGTAGTAGAGGGTGATGGACTGTGTCAAATGCTTTTGTCAAGTCGATGAAGGCAAAACCAACTAATTGACCATGGTCCAGGGAGCTGTGTATAGAACCGGTGAATTCCATGAGGGCAGAGGTGTGCTATGACCTTTTCTGAACACATGTTTTTGGGCACATTGGACATTATGTTTGTAAAGATAGTAAGCTGGTCAGCACCGATGTGTTCAAGAGTCTTAGAGAGAGGAGGTAGTATGGAGATAGGCCGGTAGTTCATGTGAAGAGTCCTGTCACTCCTTTTGTAGCCAGGGTAACCATGGCTGATTTCCATTTATTGGGGAACTGTGCAAGTCTAAGTGACAGGTTAAAGATCCTGGTTAAAGGCACTAACACTTCCTCAAGGGTGAGGGACAGCAGTTTGAGGTCCAGGGAGTCCCCACTGTGTCTAGTTTTGCCAGTAGTTTATGGATGTATAGTTGGGCTTCCTGCAATGAGATTATTTTGAAGTAGAAAGGTGGGCGATTAGACGATGGGGAAGAGTTTACAGGATTGGTTGTGGGGACATCTACCTCAATAAATTTGGGTGGAAGAACACTGCTAAGGTCCATGAATGCACCATTAAAGGTATTGGTAATTGTTAGGGGGCCCAGTGTTGTAGTCCCTCCAATGTCAAGTAAAGTGGGTGATGTTTTGGGTTTTTTCACTGTAACCTCTTTGATATTGTCCCAGAAAGCTTTACCATTGCCCCACGTATCAGTAAGTATTCCTTCCTAATGAAGTCTGATTAGTCATAATGGTAATACCAAGACCCTAGTAGTTTAGTGTCCCCCCACCCTTGATCACTGGTATGATCTGTTATAATTGTAATCCCCAAGACCCTGATAGTCTAGTGGCCATTCCACCCACTGATCACAATCCCATCCCCCAACCATCCTGTTCACTCAGCACCCCTCCACCCCACCCCCCAAGTGGTACCCTACTCACTCCAAGGTGCAGGACTGTACAGCTGCCTTCTCCCACAGACAGCAATCAGCACAGCCCCTCTGCTCCGCACCTCAGTCAGCTTCCATCCATGTGACAGTGAGCGAGCATTTGCCTACTGTAGAAACCACTGTTTCTACAGTAGGTACACACTCACTCCCTCTCACTAAGATGGTGGTTTGCCTAGGTTGTGAGCAGAAGGACTGTGCCACTCATCATGTCAAGGAGGGGGCACCTGTAGATTTGTTCATTTCTGGGTATGTGGGGTTCCACCATGTGGGGGATGGAGGATACTGAAAATGTGGGATGGAGAGGGGAGGTATGGGATTGAGATTGGGGCTTGGGGGACTACTAGACTACCAGGGTCTTGGGAATTACCATTATGGCAAATCAGGCATGTGATTATGGGAGTGGAAGACACTGACAGTGACTGACGGCCCACGCTGTCAATCCACAATCTGCAGCTGGTTGGAGGGGGGGTCATCATGCCGCACTGTGTCCTTTGATAAGGGTAGGGTTTTGAATGCCTAAAAGTGCACTGCATCAGTGGTTGCAAAGGGCATTCAAAACCTCTGAATATTCCACTGCACCTAGCATGCAGCAGAGATCCCTAATTTGCATGGGTACAGCAGTACATGTTGCATGTATGCACAGTATAACAGCATGCACCAGGGGATTCTGAATATGTAGGTGTTATATACATTAACTTTTTGGATCAGTTTTAAAAAAATATGTCTGGCTTTGATATTCTTTCAGTATGCTGTGTTGTTTTAATTTTTCGCAGTTTAGCTTGGATTGGCAGCGTTATCTATGTTGTAGATTAAAAAATTGCTTTATGTAAAAGAATTGGGGTTGTTGATCACCGTTTGACAGAACAAATTAAAAAATATGTAGCATTTAAACAATAACAATTATTTGATTGCTCTGTTATTCCCTATAGTGCAGTATTTAAACACCAGGTGTTGTGAATCTCAACATGGCTAAGTACGAGTCAGTCAGTACAAAAATAATAATAATTATTTGGTTGCTTTGCCATATTCTTATGATACAGCATTTAAATAATGGGTTTTGCTATCCTGAGCATGGCTAAGTACGGGTCAGCCACGCACAGATTAATTTGCATTTTTGCACTTTACAATAACCCTTTTGGACAAATGGCAAGCTTGAAATACAGTAAGTGAATTTATTGCACAAATAAGAAACATGAACCGTGACAGCTTGTGTGTATTTTTAAATGAGGTTTGATTTAATTGGTTGATTAATTCATTTTGAAAAACGTCGTCTTGTTTTATGACTATTTAAGAATGTACCCATTTGTGTGACTCCACCCTCCCTGATGAAGATGGTTCTAGCCCTCAAAGCACTGGGGAACATTTGTATGTCTAAATAAATTTACCTGTTTTGGAACTTCTTGCTCCTGTGTACTTTGCTTGTATTTCTCTGTATTCTGAATATGGCCCCGCTTGTCCAATCATGCTAATCCCAGTTAGTGTACGTTGCTAATGCTAACATATTGAGTGATGCGCAAACCATCTGAAAATGAGAGCCTTCTCTACTTATCTGAGTAATTTTTTTTGTTTTGCTTTAGTTCTTTTCAATAAAAAAGTATAATTTGTTTACTTAGGAGAACAACACAGGGGCAACACACCTTTTTATACAGCATGGCAAAACTATGGAATTCACTTCCTGTCATTCCCATCAGTATTCAAGAATGTATAAACTTGGTCATCTTTAAAAGTGCTACCTAAGCAGCATCTACTAAACTTATATAAATCTAGTGTAAGAGAGGAACAGCTCTGTTCTGTAATACTGTTTTAATGATTAATTGTATTCCATATCTTTCACAGGCAGTACCTGTAAAAGCTGTGAAAGATCTCGGGATCACTGAACATAAAATGAAGAATTTTGCAATTGTCATGATGCAGTTCTTATACTTGTTCAGTGGATTATGGTTACTAAAATAAATGAATACTTATTGATTTGGTCTGATGTGAACCAAAAATCTGAAACTTGTGAAAAAAGTATTTTTTTCACCTGTATTCCAGCAGTAGCCACATCCGTGCTGGAGAAACATGCCTGGAGCAAAGATTTTAGCCACCATTGCCTCTGTTGTAAAGACCTGGTCAACATCAATTGCATAGTAATTACCATAGCAGGCAGGGGGCTCAGGGGCAAGCCAGCAGCTGTCGGTTCTGATGAGGGGGTGGAGGTGTTCACAGTTTAAAGCCCATGCCACCCTCCAGTGCGAGCACTTTGCACAAGCGTGAGTGACACAAGTATCACTCAGAAAAGAAAAACAGTTACTATAACAACTCTACTTGACTCCAGTTTCTAAATACTTGGCTGGATCCATCTGGATGCCTTCATGTTAGTTCTATGGACATAGTTTCAACTTAACAGGTACTGACTACATATAGAGTGTGTACTGTGTTATCTCCTCCTGTTTTCTGTTTCCAAGTGCTAGCATATATTAGACTGTTTGTAATATTAATATTATTGTCAACTCAGAATCAGGTGTCCAGAATTGGTACTTCAACGTTATAACTTGTTAGATATTCTACACAGTTTACAGCAGTACTTTTGAGGGCATCAACTGAACAGTTTCTGTGGGAGACCTATTAACCTAGTTTGTGAAGACTCTGCAACAACTTCACCAGATGGACAGTGGCATCTGTTTATTCTGGGACTTATTTTAAGCTGCTTAATTTAAATCAGGCTGAAGGAAGTACCAGTAAAAAAATAAGGTCAATTAACTGCAGCAGTAAAGAACACTTTTTTTTTTTCAATGAAATTTGTTAGGTCCTGCTTTGTGGCAGAAAGCTGGCCCTTTCATTTGTCTTATTGATCCATTAAGTGAAATGGCTTCATACAAACTGTATTTCATATACCATCATAGAAAGCATGTGATTGGTCTGGTGGCAGTGGCAGGTCCTTTTAGTCCTTGAAATAAGACTGTAATTACCCTATTAACCAGGTTCCATTTTGTTAAGGGTTTTTGCAATACTCATAACTCTTTGATGTAACTGATTGAATTTGTGTCTTTTTATGACCCATAATTTTGTATCTGTTATCTGTGTTTAGCTTGTTTATAATGTTGTGTAGCACAATGCAATATGGATCTTGTCCAAAAAAATTCCCATAATACAGTACTTGGGACATTGAGATGTGCAATATTACTGGGAAAGAAACATGTTTGTGGTACGGTAGTCAGGATTATATAGAGAATACGTCGCATCCATATATTAAAAACATAGCCGATAGGTTTGTGTCTATTACCAGGAAGTAATAGCATAGAGAGTTTCTGGACACATAAACCTCGAGAGCGAAGCTTGAGAGGTTCCAGTGTGTCCAGAACCTTGAGATGCTAATTCTCCCTGGTAATAGACAAATAAACCTATCAGCTGTTTTTTTTAATATATGGATGCGACGTTTGTTTCAAAAGGGCGGTCGACCGTTTGACTGAACTGACTTTCTACTGGTCGACCGCCGCAGTGTCCTACGCTGTGGATTCAGCTGTGTAGTCGCTCATGACGGTTCCCATCCCTGTCTGTTTTTTTAACATTTTTTACATCCTACCTGCTCTTCAGGACCGCAACGGCAGGATCCACCAGATATTTTTATTTCCTAAGGAAAACCCATAAAATTAAAATGAGAAGAGCGACGGCCGAGTTCGCTCTCGCTAAGCAAGACAACCACCGCCATCTTTTTTCAACTGTTCTGCCCACCTACACAGGAAAACCATCTAATCAGGAGGCACGCTTCAGATGTAGGGCAGGATGTTTCTTTTCGGAAGCTTGTAAACATGCTATTATCAGCTCCAAAGGATAGTATTACCAGTGATAGACAATACTATTATCACTGAAACTTTCAGGCTATTACCAGAATTTTTTTGTATGCTTTACAGACCTATTAAATTGAAGATCCATATATTAAATGTTGCTAATGCCATTTCTTCTCACATATGACAGGTAAAACAGCTTTTTATGTAGCATATTTATTGTTAGCTATAAAAGTTTGTTTCCAGCACAGGTGGTAGAATCAGACTCTCTATGTTGAAAGTTAGTACTAGAAATCATAGGGACTGCATTAATAAGGTGTGAGTTAGAAGATTCTTGGTCTTACTCTTACTAATCTCAGGTACAGTGCATTCACATTCTGGCCCCATGGATGGACTAAATGGGCAATGAAACTATGTTAATAATAATTGTACATCTATGGTATGTGGGTCTACAGCATTAAGAATTGCTTATTTGAATTTTCAGAGCTTTTTTGTAAAATTTGAATTTTTTTTTAGGCCTTGGTTGAATCTCACAAGTTTGACATAATGGCACAGACACATGGCTGAATGACAAGGTAATGGACCATCAGGTAATGCTTAAGGGATTTTCAATATTTAGGAAGGATAGACCTGGGTGCAGGGGTAAAGGTTATTTAACTTATGTTGCATCTAAATGTAAAACTTAAGAATTGAATCACCACTCCATTTTAAATGGTTGTTAGCCATTGAGGATAAATCCTGGGGACTGAAAAACACCTCACCATAAGATCAATGTATATTCCCCCAGGATTAAGTCAAAAGGGTCTTGTGTTGGTAAGTGACATTACGCATGGGCTATTTAAAACACAGTGGATCCTCCTTGGAGATTTTAATCTAAATTGGGGACAGGAACAAGCTAATGGAGCCAAATATCTCTTCCTTAAGTTAGGGGTACAGGAGCTTAGCACAGGTTTCACAAGACCTAACTATAAATCAGGACCTGGCACCACTCTGGATTGGACGGTGGTCACTCACCGCTCAAAGGTTGTAAATTCAAGATTATACAATGGGGTCTGAGAATTGTTTAATCTGATTGGCTGACTGGTACCTTTTACCTGTGGTAAATCCTCCGATATACCAAAGGGAAAAGGTGCCAGTCAGCCACATGTAAAAGAGAATACTTTCCAACCCAAAAACGGAAATCTCCAAGGCACCATCTTCTTTTCCCCACTAAAGTGAGAACTACTACTGCACCATTAAAAATAAATTAAAAAAACTTTGAACACACGGAAAACCCACATCGGGTCTCTTACAACAGTTTAATAAACTCTTTCTCTTATAATCCTTTCTTCCTTGCACACCTCTTAAAAGTTTTCCGCTGTCAGCTGTGGTCCACTCCCAAAGTCCCCTCCAACATTCTGCAGTGCCCATCACAATCCCTCAGAACTGCACTTTCAAAAACTCAACACTTTACTTCCAAGACGTTTACAGCCATCTTGCATCTCTTAGCATTTTTTCCTCATCAGGGCAAGATAACCAGCTGACTTCCACCTCCACAGCATGTAATTCCTTCCTTCACATGCCCCAATGCCCCACACAGTTTCCTGTTCACATAAAACTACAATTTTAAATCTCTTCACCACAAAAGTCAACCTGAAAGCAGACACGCAGCCCATTAACAATCACAGTAGGATCTGTCAATTATAGACAGAACTAAACAGCAACATGCAACTGCACACAGATCAGACTTTTTCAAAATTAGAAAAAAAGAACTGTCCAAGCATTTTTATATATGTCTCTGTGACTCAATAATGCAGCATCTCATATAGTCACCTTCTATCTTTCACCCTAGCTCTACAAAAAAAACATGACTCTCAAGCTCTTCGTCAAAAAAAACAACAACAGAATGATATGCATTTTTTCCTTTTTGATATCAAACATAGAACATAGAAACATAGACTTTGATGGCAGATAAGGACCTCTTGGCCCACCTAGTCTGCCCATTTGCATACCTAGAGGATAAGCTGCAGATCCTAGTTAACCAACAGCCTATTTCTTCCTACCCCCCACAAGAATTGCCTTATGACTGTCACATGCATTCTTGAATTCTCCCACAGTTTTAGACCCCACAACCTCCTCAGGAAGGCTGTTCCATGCATCCACTACCCTCTCTGTGAAAAAATACTTCCTCACATTGCCCAAGAACCACCCCCCCATCTTTAAATTGTGTCGCCTTGTTCTTGCACATCTCTTTTTCTGAAAGATGCTACCCTCTTGGACTTTGTTGATTCCACTGAGGTACTTAAAAGTTTCTATCATGTCCCCCCTCTCCCTTCTTCCCTCAAGTGTATACATATTAAGCTCCTTTAGTCTCTCCTCATACAGCTTCTCTTGCAGACCCTGCACCATTTTAGTTGCCCTCCTCTGGACTGCCTCTATCCTGTCTATATCCTTGTGGAGATGAGGTCTCCAGAACTGGACGCAGTACTCCAGATGGGGTCTCACCAACTGTCTTTACAGAGGGATAACAATTTCCTGTTTTCTGCTGGTGATGCCTCTCCCTATGCATCCCAGTATACCCCCAGCCCTCCCTACCACCTTCTCACATTGCTTGCTAACCTTAAGGTCATCTGATATGATTACCCCCAGATCCCTTTCCTTTTTCGTTGTTGTTACTACCTCCCCCATCATTGTGTAATCTTCCCCTGGGTTCTTGTTTCCCAGGTGCATTATTTTGCACTTCTTTGCATTGAATCCTAGCTGCCATACTTCTGACCAGTCCTCCAACCTTTCCAAGTCCATTCTCATCCTTTCCATGCCTCCTTGTATATCAACCCTGTTGCAGATCTTTGTGTCATCTGCAAAGAGGCATACTTTTCCTTCCAGTCCCTCTGCAATGTCACTTATAAAGACATTAAAAAGAACTGGACCCAATACTGAACCCTGCGGTACCCCACTAGTAACCCCTTTTTCTTCAGAGTGGACTCCATTTACAATTACCTTCTGTGTCCTGTTGTCCAGCCAATGTTTTATCCAGGCTACCACCCTGGGACCCATCCCAGGCTGGTTAATTTGACTATTAATCTTTTGTGTGGGACTGTGTCAAATGCCTTGCTAAAGTCTAGGTAGGCCACATCCACAGCCCCTCCCTGGTGTACTACTTTGGTCACCCAGTCAAAGAAATCTATTAGATTCGTCTGACATGACCTTCCCGCTGTGAACCCATGCTGCCTTGGGACCTGTGCCCCACTGGCCTCTAGGTACTCAACAGTTCTTTCCTTCAGAAGATATTCCATCACTTTTCCTACCACAGAGGTCAAACTGACAGGTCTGTAGTTTCCTGCCTCTGTCTTGGTCCCACTTTTGTGAAGGGGAATCACATCCACCTTCCTCCAGTCCTCGGGTACCACGCCATCGGCCCATAATTTATTAAAAAAGAGTAGTCAGTGGTTTCACTAGTTCCCCCCCTTAATTCTTTTAGAGTTCTGGGATGAATTCCATCAGGCCCCATTGCTTTTTCAGCCTTCAGTTATAGGAGTTCTTGCAGAACCCTTTCTTCTGTGAAATGGCTGGGATCGACCCCCCTAACAAGAGTGCTTCTGTTAATGGGATTAGGCACTTTCCCCTCCTCTTTTGTGAATATTGAGCAGAAATATTCGTTCAGTATCCCTGCTTTTTCACTGTCCCCCTCTGCCCACCCACCATTCATTCTATTCAGCCTCACTATCCCTCCCTTTGTCTTTCTATGCTCTCTGATGTACCTATAAAAAGGTTGTATGCCTCTTCTTAACTGAGTTGGCTATCTTTTCCTCAGTTTGGGCCTTTGCTATTCTGACTTCCCTCCCTGCTTCCTTCTGCCTTAACTGGCACAGCTCTCTGTCCTGCTCCTTCTGTGTTTCCTTATACTTCCTGAATGCTATCTTTTTCTCCCTGACTTTCCCAGCCACCTCTTTTGAGAACCATAGTGGCTTTTTTTTCATTTTGATTTGTTTATTTGCTTCACAGAAAGGCTTGTTGCCTCTGTGATGGCAGTTTTGATGATTCCCCATTGTTGCTCCACCCCTCCTTCTAGCCTCTAGCAAACAGCCTCTTTTTAAGTCTTTGTTAGAAACATGGCCAGAACCACAGAAGTGAGGAACCTAGGAAGAACCTAGGAAGGATCTCCCTTCAACAAAGGATTATTTTTTGGGGGGTGGAGTAATAAACTCATTAAAATCATTTAAAAATACAAAACAACAACTTCTTTTTTTGTTTTTTGTACTAAAAAAGGAGGACATTGTATAATTACAATATCCCACTCCAGGGTGTGGGTTACAATGGGATTTACCCATGCCTGGTATGTTTTCCTCACTCGTCCTGTGGCCTCATGATAAAACAACGCACCAGGCATGGGTAAATCACAGCATAACCCACACCTGTCATGGTATGTTGCTTAAATCTTATCCAATTCCATTAGTGACCACTGTCCAATTTAGACAGTTAAGAGTCCATGAAAGCCTCCCCAATATATTTACATTCAGAGTTCAAAGAAACTTTTTTCCCAGAGGCATTAAGAAATACATTTAGGGAGGTTGACTGGTCCTTTTTGGATTCCATCATGGACATAGACAAAGCTATGGACAGGTTTTGTAAGTTGTTTGTTGAAATCTGTGATAGAATTTCCCCAAAGAGAAGAATGAGAATAAAGGCTCAAAAACAGAAATGGGTGACCTCAGAATTACTGACTGTAATGAAAAGAAGTGACAAACTGTGGAAGAATTTTATGGACACGGGTGACCGACCCTGTGAAACTGCAGGACTGTAAGACATTGTGTAATGAGTGCAACTCTGCAGTTAGAACTGCTAAAATACATGTTCTTAAATCTAAATCTAGACATTTTAGTGATCTGGGTGATTCCAGGAAAACATGGTTGACCCTGAATTCTATGCTGGGTAGGGAAGTTCAGAATCAGTCTTTTGTGCTTAAAAATGAGTCTGGTCTTGATGATCCCCAAAAGGTAGCAGAGCTATTTAATGAACATTCTGGAGACCTCAAGATGTTTAGGGACCAATTTAATGGGTCCTCTCCCTGGGTAGCTGATGAATCTAATGGTATTGAAAATGGTCTCAAATTTTACTTTGGCTGTGTCACACTTGAATTGGTCCAGGATTATATTACAAAGTACAATCCTCGAGTCGGCCTGGCGGCACAGAGGGCTGAGGCACCAAGCCTCACCTGCCACCATGCCAGTGACCAGGGTCACGAGCAGTCTAGGAGCATTGGGGGTCAGGTGGGGAGAGGAGGGACAAGCATCCACAACAGGGAAAAAGTTTAGGAGGTACAAAGTCAGCTACCCTCTGGGAGCTACTAGAAATGGGGAGTAGGGTTCAAACAGCTGGTATGCAATGCTATCGACTCCTATGCAATCTATATCATTGCATTAAAGCTGTAGTATGGTTGCACCTCACCGACCTTTTCCCTCAGAGGAGTTAAAACAGCAAAGTTCACATTTCTTGTTTTGGCCCCACCCAGCGGATCGCTAACAAGAAGTCTGCTTTCAGTGTTCAAAAATGGAAAGGTTTACTGAGGGTCCCCATTACCTGTGATCTAGTATCAAACATAACTGATAGGGGTCTGAGAGTCCCCATTACCCTTGATCTAGTATCCATCATATCTTATAGGGGTCTGGGGATATGTTTCTTTAATATAGGGTGCATAATTACACTTTATTTAGTCAGTTTTATGCCTTTAGGGGCTTGTATTTTATGTAGACACAGTTCTTCCTCATTTTACTCCTGGAACTGAATCAGACATAATTTCACTCCCTGAACTGAGTTCCCCTGGATCCCTCCCTTTTCAACTACTGCATGCTTTAAGCTTTGCTAAGCAACCTAAAAAATGTGACAGAAAGATAGTGATTAAATCACAGGCTCTGGAACCAGCAGGTTCAGGTTCAAATTCCACCAGAGACATTTACTCTCTACTACCTGGGTGAGCTATAGCAGCTGTAGTTCTAAGAGCAAGGTTCATAAGCTATCAGGAATCAGGGTGTTTTGCAACAGGTTAACCTGAGTTCTGCTCTGCTTCTGTTAAGCAGCTGGTACTGAAGTGCACTTTCCCAACAAAACTATTACATTCAATTTTTAATCCTTTATTCACCCTTCTTGCACCACCCCGATTTCTGGAGAAAACATTGTGTGTATATGCGTGGATCCAAGTCAAAGTGTGGCTTCAGTATTAATATCTTGGAGTAGAGCAAAACAGCTTGGTCTATTCTGTTGGAGAAATGTGGCAGCCATGTTAGTCCATTCAATAATGAAGAATAAAAAAAACAATAAATATGAACAGGGATCTCAAGAATACCAGTACCATACCAATGAGGTGCTAAGACTCCACTGTGAAGCAGAAGGCAGTATATGTCAGTTCGTGCAGCATACTTCCTCTGCCCTGGTCCCTCTCCCCTTGTTAGCAATATGTTGCACAGCTCTCGCTACACATCCATAACAAAGTTATCTATCGATATTTCTAGCCCTAACAACTCTAAAGTCAACCCTTTTCAAAGATGTTTTCCTTAGAAAAGGCTAACTAGCCTGCAATATAGCACTGAGCAGTAAGGGACTGTTCTGGCATGTTGGCAGTCTGTGTTCACAGCCTGAACCCTGGATAAACAGAGAATGGCAGGGAGGATTTAAAGTGCCCTTTGGAGTGCCCCTCTATGGGTGTGAGAGCTATAGTTCATCACTATTTTGTGTAGTGAATCCTGAAAACAGAGACACAGAAAAAGGCTACGCATGGAAAGGGGGTGCAGGGTTAAAAAAATACCAGTAAACAAAAACAAGAAAACCCGCACTCACCAACCCGTAGAGAAGACTGCTCAAACAATGCAAAGGTGCTTCATTTTAATGAAAAAAGTGCCAGTGTGCAACACCCTGACGTTTCAGAATTCTCCCACTTCCTTTATCCTGAAAACAGGTACCTGAATGATGACATGAACTGCATTAGTGAGCATGCATTACTGGGCATCTCTCCAATATATTGAAACATGCATGTACTGGGGGTACCAGGATAGCACAGCTTGTATGCATTGGGGTGCTGCCAGGATAACATCGCTTGTATGCATTGGGTGATGCCAGGATATCATAGCATGCATGCACTGGGATCAGTGTTGGGTAAGTTACTTTTTCTATTGCTTTCTGTTACATTTGGAAACTTGTTCCATGAAGCTCTGTGCAGTCACTAGCAAGGATGGAGAAGTACTGGAATAAGTAATACACCTTACAGTTACAAAAACGTCTGTCTTTTTATTCAAAAGTAATACATAACTGTAACTGATTACATTTATTTGAAAATAACTAGTAATTAACCTATTACTCTCAAATAAATGTAATCTGTTATAGTTATTTATTATTTTTGTATTGTTTTTGTATAAAACTAAATAATTAACTGTAACTGTAAGGTGTATTACTTTTTCTAGTACTTCTCTTTCCTTGCTAGTGACTATAAAGAGCTCCGTGGAACAAGTTTCCAAAAGTAATAGAAAAAGTAACATACCCAGCACTGACTGGGATCATAGCATGCATGCACTGGGGTAGTGCCAGGCTACCATAGCATGTATGCACTTGGGTGATGCCTGGATATTGTAGCATGTATACAGTGGGGTGGGTGCCAGGATATCATAGCATGCATGCACTGGGGTTGTGCCGGGATACTGCAGCACACTTGCACTAGGGTGATGCCTTGATATTGTAGCATGCATGCACAGGGAGTGCCAGGATATCGTAGCATGCATGAACTGGGGTAGTGCCAGCATGTCATAACATGCATGCACTTGGGCGATGCCAGGAAACTGCAGCATGTATGAACTGGGGAGATGCAAGAATACTGCAGCATGCATGCACTAGGATGATGCCAGGATATTGTAGCATGCAAGCACTGGGCGATGCTATGATATCATAGCATGTATGCACTGCGGTAGTGTGAGGATATTATAGCATGTATGCACTGGGGTGATGCCAGGACATTGTAGCATGTGTGCACTGGGTAGTGCTAGGATACCATATCTATACCTAGGACTGTTTCCAGACTCCACCTTAGATGTCAAACTAATGAAGTCCTAATTTAGTTTATTGTCTATTAATAATTACATTCCTTGCTAATACCTTTGCATATTGCATTGCACCTTAGATTTGTCAGCCTCTTACACTGAATTTATCTTATTTTGTATCTGTGCAATAATTGTAATTTGTTATGTCTTTGCAATGTAACCTCCTGGACAATGCCCATATTAGGGCTTTCTGAAATCGTCTTGTATTTTGTTTGTTCAGTTTGGAAATTGTCACTCCTGTTCAGTATCCTCCTAGGTCATACCAAAAAACAGGCATTTAATTATCTAGTGTACTGACCTGGTTAGCAAAAGCTAAATAAATAAACACAGTCCATCCTAGCACAGTGACCCCCGTGGCTTGCCACTTGTGGCTTTCCCAAATCAGAGGTATAACTAGTTATACTTGACTTTCTGGAATCTTTCTATAAACCAGCTTTTGACCCTCCTTTGGATATTACCATCCATTGCCTCCCTCCCTTGCTGAAATAGATCAGTATGCAATACTGTTACAAATGCATTATTGAAGTCCAGCAAACTTCATCTACTGGTTTACTTTTATCCAGTAGATGCTTTAGTGGCTTAAAAAATATAAAATTGGTTAAGCGCAACCTCCCATTAATCCATGTTGACCCTTTCTGATCATAGAAACATAAAATTTGTCAGCAGAAGAGGATTGCTGCAGACCAGCCCAGTGTGGGAGCAGTTGCACTTCCACTTCCCATGCCGGCGATCCAGGTTCAGGAACAGACAAGGGTCACTAGGTGGGTCAGCCGGGTGAGGTAGGAATGAATGCCCAGCAGCAGCTCTCCTCCCTTGGGGAAGGGGTCACCAGGTCCCCCCTGCAGAGCCTGCCACCTGGCAGAGGACGGGCAGCTGCACAGTAGGAGTGCACGAAGGGCAGGGCTGCAGCATAATGCGCTTGGCGCACACATCCCGATGCTGCAAGCTAGAGGGAGAAAATGGAGGAAACAGATGCCAGGCTACCCATGGCCAGCATCCCCCTCCAGGGTCTTGCAAGATTGACACGGGTGATCCACCCGCCCATCAACGTTTTGAGCAAGTGGTGGATAAGTAGTACATCTGTGAGAAAGTCGGTGATGGGGCTGGCGGGTGCCATCCGGGGGACTGGAGAGGAGAAAAACTAACGACAGAAAAAAAAGACCACTTGGCCCACCGAGTCTGCCCAGATGTTCCCTACCTAATCTGTCTCACACAGACCCTAAGTGGTCTCCGGCAACCCTCCCTGCCTATTTGATAATATTCAGATTTTATATTAAACTAAACCTTTCTATGGCTTCCCCTAAAATTGCCTACCTAAATCACTATTTTATTTATTTAATAACATTCAGAATTACAACCCTTTGAGTCATAGACTCCTTTACAAAGGCTCCACACCAAACAACAAAACGGACATACATATAGTATTAAGCAGTACAGTGCTCAGGTAATAGAAACAAGAGAGAAAACAAGTAATGGAAGTTACCCATACAAGAAAGTACACAATGTTATAAGTACAGTGATCATGGAAGAAAGAAAGTACACAAAAACACACAGATGTGGGATACAGAAACAATAGTCTTCGGGAGAGGAGGACCCAGCGTTATCCATAATATGCATAATATTTAGGTAGTGCATGAGTACACACCAACAACTGATGCCAGACTAATCGGCACATTCAGTAGTTTTCCTTTTCTGCACTGTCTCCATGGAAAAGAATGGGAACAGCTATTGCATCGTTTTAGGCTTCAGGGACACCATATTCTATTGAAGTTTTATTATATACTGTATTAATGAGCTCCACTGCACCAGCTGTTTGGCCTGTTCTTTAAATGTTCTTGGATGCATTCCATCAGGTTGCACAGAGTCTGAACATTCCAACTGACCCATTACTTTCCCTATTTCATCTGTCTCTATTACTCACATTTTAACCAGTTCCATGTGCATTATTCCTTTACAGCAAACCTGATGTGACTGACTTTGTTAAAGAACAAGCAGAAATACCCATTCAGTATCATCGCCATCTGCCTCATGGCCATTCCCTACCTCTCCTTAATTGTCAGTAGGGTGACCCTCATAGTCATCCTTCTTTTACAGTTGACATATTAAAGATTTGCTTGCTGTTAACTTAGCTTTTGTGTTATCCTCTTACACTTCTTTTGCAATGCCTCAGGCTGCATGTTTACTCATCACGTGCTTCCCTGTTATCATGCTCCTAAGGCAGGATGCACGACACAGGCAGCATGAAAGAAGGGCAATGTGTAGAGTGCTTTGAAAGGAAACAGTGCCAGCACCATACTTATTAGTGGGGGACCAGCACCATAGATATTAGTGGGGGGCCAGCACCATGCTTATTAGTGGGGACCAGCACCATAGTTATTAGTGGGGGGGCCAGCACCATGGCTATTAATGGGGAGCCAGAGTCATGGTTATTATTGGGGGCCAGCCATGGTTATTAGTGGGGGTCAGTGCCATGGCTATTAGTGGGGGGCCAGCATCTTGGTTATTAGTGGGGGGCCAGCACCATGGTCATTAGTGGAGGGCCAATGCCATGGTTATTAGTGGGGAACCACTGCTCTGACATGCTGGCAATGCAAGTTCATACCCTGCACCTAGGACTTTAGGAACTGAGGTCAGCAGGGATGGCAAAAGTGCATATGTGAGAATGCTTCCCACCCGGGGAGGGAAGGGATATGCACCACAAAGGGAGTGGTACCTAGAGGGAGTGTGGGGATACTTGCCAGCATAAGGGACAGCACATTGCAGGCTCTGCCCCCAGGATACCAAGATGTGTCTTCTCCAGATGGGATGGGGTGGAGGGAGGGCTTGAAGAACAAGGCAAACATCCAGCCAGGCAGTCTTGGGTAACAATCTCTGCATACTTGTTCACTCCAGACCACCAGGCCCCACCAGGACCCTCAAAGGTGATGCACCAGCTACCCCGCCCCAGAAGCTTGAAAAATAGATATGCTTCACTGACTCTGACTGTAGCCCTGGCATATGGGACTGCTGCTGAGGGATAGAGCCAACCCTGGCACAGGAGGACACCGCTGATAGAGATGTTGCAAAGTAAAACTTTGCGGGTGAAGCTCAGGTGAAGTACTGAAAATTCACACTTCGGAGCTTTGCAAAGCTTTCCTACAACTAGGAAACTTTGACTTTGCTTGAATTGTGATGTTTTTGCCATGAAGTGCAGAATTCCCAAAATTCTGCACTTCACGGTGAATTTCCACACTTCATTATCCATGCATTTTGTGAATTTCATGAATTTGCACTTCTTGAATTCTATGAAATTCATGAATTCATCCGTGGAGCAAATTTTGCGAGCTTCACCCATCTCTAACCACTGAAAGACAGGCGGTGGTTGACCTTGGTGACAGTGAGTCCAGAAGGCAGTGCAGTTGCACAGGTTAGAATGCCTGAGAGATTTAGGATCCTGGGCACAAGGAAGGAAGGAAAAGGTATGTTTGGTTAGTGTGTATTTATCCCAGCTGAACACATCTATGCTCCAGGCTTCCGAATCAGTGCAATGCATCATGGCCAGGAGTCAGATTTGATCAGATAGCACATCAAATGCACCATCGATGCTCAGATAGATACCTAAGTAATCTAGCATTTAACCATACCTGGGATACATCTGGTCCAGGTCAGATTTTAAGGATAAATGTTCTTCATCTGTGATTGAACATTATCTGTTCTTTTTATCCCATTACTGAGGTACTCTGAAACTCAGGAGAATGGCAGTTCTTGGTCAACATTTTTGTCAAGGGCAGATCATGAGATACAGTATCTGGCTCATTTTGCTGATCATTTATTTTATTAGGTTAGACCCAACCAAAGTATAGTCCATCCTTGTCGCTGCTGCTGTCTGGATAAAGTTTATACTTTTTCTGGATATTGAGAATCCATTTTTGAATATTAATCCATGTCAAAAATAGTGCAGAAATCACATAATCCATATTACCTAATCCAGCGGAAAATGGTGAACTCTGAGAATATCCCACATGCCCCACAGTCTGTTGGAACATCTCTTCTACTGCAGCAGAATGCAAATTATTGCATTGGTTAGCCTCAGTGTAATGGAATGGCAAGTTGTATACAGCTAGTTTCTAATTCACCAGGGTGCTTTGCAATACAATAGATACTTATTTGTACCTATTTTAGGATGCAGTCAGTTGGGAAAAATCAATAGTCATTTGCTATCCGGAGGGGCTCCCTGATTCTGCAATTGCTTTAAATAGGCATAGTCATTTCCATTATATGTTATGTTTTACATAACCGTATGCAGCATCTGTGACACGGATGACCAACCCTGTCTAACTATTCATTCGCTTGTCCTTGTGGGTGGGATGTACAGTAATGGAATGTATTTGTGGCTGCTGTCCCCTGAAGGCCAGATGTAAATGAGATGTTGCATCACATAAGGTATCCCCAAGGTTTAAATACATGAATAAATTAATGTATGCTAACAGACTTCATTTCTCCATATTTCATTTTCGAACATTAACTTTGATTTTCTTTTTCTGTACTTCATTTGTATTGATTTTTTTCCCACATAAAACATTACTCTGCCTCCACAAGGGAGAATAACTACCAGAAACAGAGGTTTCGAAATACTGGCTTGTTAAGTAAACCCTCCAACAGGGACATCATATAAGGGAAAATGACCTACTGTGTGAAAATCATGAGTGTTAACTCAAGCAGCATGCAGCAGTTAATACCTCCACTGTGAAAAATAACAAACCTACAACAGTACTTCCAGATGGAAAAAAGATGCAGTAGGGAAAAACACACAAAAAACATCTCAGAGAAAGTCCTGCATCCTGTAAGAATAAGACATGATGGGGCGGTGGTTGTGATGGAATAAATACCCAATCAGGTGTAGAGAAGCAGCTCGGGCCTTCAGTACCTGGGAGGCTATTTTCCTCATGACAACCACCAATCTGGAATATCTTATTGTGCTTTGCAAATGGATCCCCTGTTAAAAATATCTTCAGATGTTTAATAATTTACAAGAATAACATACATTTCATTTTAGTGTTTTTAAGTGAAAATGATAAATATAGTCCCTCTTCCACTATTGTGCCATTGTGTGGCACTGTCTAGTAATGGCTGCTTGGTGCCACGGTATGACTCATTTCTGTGGATAGCTGCTGGAGGTGGCTAATAGGTGTCAGTTCTCCATCCTGTCCAGAGATGAGTTATTGAAACCACCTGCCAAGCGGTGGTGCCTGCCTTGTCTCCTGTTGGGAGTGTAAGTAATGTAGCTTGGAGGCTGGCAGTATAAACTAGAGGTTAGAGCAACAAGCTGTGAACAAGTTTGATATATGCAGTAGACCTGTATTTCATTCTCACAACCTCTACATGTATACTGTGGGAACCTGAGCACGTCACA
This sequence comes from Neoceratodus forsteri, assembly GCA_016271365.2. Classification (NCBI taxonomy): domain Eukaryota; kingdom Metazoa; phylum Chordata; order Ceratodontiformes; family Ceratodontidae; genus Neoceratodus; species Neoceratodus forsteri. The sequence continues at coordinate 37,811,383 of CM028129.1, forward strand.
TAGCCTCCCAATGCTCCCAGGTTGCCCCTGTATAAGGGCCCTTGTACCCAGTAGGCTGTACTTCTTTACCAAAAGAATAAAAATCAAACAGAATGAAATAAATAATAAACAGATAGACTTCTCAGTTGTGTGGCATGGCTTGTCCATTCTCCAATCGGGAGCAGAATGAGTTATTTTTAAACTGCTGTGAGTGTGATACTGTTCGAGGGGTTGAGGTTGCAAGGGAATACAGGGAGAAGAGGGAGCTGTCTGTTCTCCTGTTGCAGGCATGATCTTTTTTTTTAAACTGACACATGCAAAATTAACCATTTAAAAAGTGACTGTTTGAACCACCAGTCAATTGCAGGTGTCTATCTGGTCAGCAGCAGGTTAATTATTGAAAACCCCAGACATGTGGGGGTGGGGGTGGAGGGGTCTGTCCATTCTCCCATTGGGAGCAGAATCAGTGTTTTTTAAATCATGGCAAGCTGATGAGGGCTGGGGGGATTCCAGTGGGTACGAGGAAATTTGTCAGTTGTCTGAACAAAGCAGTAGGCTTGTGCGATGTCTGCAGGGTGTCAAGATCAACTCAGCATCAGGGCTTTTTTGGCCTTTTTTCAAAGGTGAGAAAATATAAAACTTGGATGGAGAACTCTTTAAGCACAACATAAATAGTATATGTGTAGGGGGTGCTTGTTACAACTGGCGATTCAAAAATGATAATAGAAATGTCATATTTCCAAGTAGTAGTCAGTGGGGGAAGGCAGTTTTTTTCCCCTTTACTAACATGGCTGCCAGAAGTTGTTTTTTTTTTTCGTTTAACTTTCTGGGAGTTATTGATGTTGCTGAAAGGTTTCCTGAATAGATCAAGGCCACCCCATAAGGACTTGAGTTTTGAACCTTCACATCCAATCAGGATGCAGCAGATTCCTTACCTATGTTATAAGGCCGTCGTAAATCCACACCAAAGTGCACAGATATGCTTGGGTTAGGAAGACACTGGAGGTGCAGGTTCAGTTCACATCACAGACAGAATCAAACAGGTCAGACCTTTACTACTTGATCTCTCTTGGACTGAGTTATATTTTGGAGCAAGAGGTGCAGCCCCTACCCCCACCCGCACCCATGTAGATAAAGATCAAAAATATTCCCTGGTGGCTAGTGGATCCCCCACCCCAGCAGGTAGTGCCCCACCACCCTGCTGCCCCCATTCTGTCCCTGCATCAGTGACCTGCACAGACATCCATACTCCATCGCGGTTAACCACCAACTGAGCTGTCAATGACCACCTACCTTACTGATCTGACTGGGCGCACTCTTATTGTATACAGTAGCACTCACTGACAGCTCTGTCGACGGCCAGCCACAGTGGAGTGTGGAGGGCTGTGCCAGTTGCCAGCTCAGGGTCAAGATGGGGGAGGAGAGTGGGGTGGTGTGATGTGGCACTACCTACCAGGGTGGGAAGGGTCCACTAGCCACCAGGGAATACTTTTGAACATTAGGGGCATGGGTGTGGATGGGGGGAGGAACTGCTAGCTGACAGGGAATTTTTCCATTAGAAATTCAGGATGGTGATCAACGGGGGGAAGGGACCATCAGCACCAGGGAATTTCTCCATTAGAACTTCGGGACTGCGGTCGGTGAGGGGAACACTGGACACCAGGAAACCTTATTACTTTATATCAGACTGCAATTGGCAAGGAGGGGACAACTGGACACCAGGGAATCTTTCTACTTTACTTTGGGCCAGCGATCAGTGAGGGGGGGGCCATTAGACACCAGGGACTAGTGTGTTGTGGGTGTGGGAACACCGCTACAGTTCCACCCCCAACCATTAGTGTTCCACAGGAGTAAGTCAGTTTCAATTGGTGGTATTGATTGGTGGTATTCACAAAAGAAGAGGAGGTGGAGGTACCTACACCAAATAATAGAAGCACACTGAATGGGAGGGGGGCAGTACCAGTCCATTCACAGAAGAAAGGGTCCTAAAAGAACTCCTAAAACTGAAGGTGGACAACGCAATGGAGCCAGATGGGATTCACCTCAGAATTCTAAAAGAACTACGGGGAGAACTAGTGGCACCACTGACTACCCTTTCTAACAAATAATGGGAGGATGGTGTGGTACCTCAGGACTGGAAGATGGCAGATGTGATTCCCCTTCACAAAAGTGGGAGCAAGGAGGGGGGAGTGGCCTAGCAGCCAAGATGGAAGGTAACTAAGTTCTGTAGCTCTCCTCTATCTCCTGGCATCCTGCAACATCTTAGCAGCTGTGGTTCACTTCTATAATTAAGAAATACAGCAATCCGTTGCTTAATGCTGCTGGACCACATATAGCTCAGCATTTTGGACAAACTCTGACTTACTTACCAGCGACAGCGACCCTTTTACCCTGTTCCTGCTCCAGCAATGTGGGGATCCTCTCTGCAGCATGGCCTCCGGATCTGGAATCTCTGCTTCTCATAGGATGGCAACAGAGGATCTACAAGAAATTAGAGATGTTTGCCTTGTTACTAGCCCATAGCTGAGAACTCACTGCTCAAGTAAATAACAACACCGAAGACATTATCAGCATGTTCCAGAGTGTAGAGGACATCAGACACATTGCTATACAAAGCGACACCACTGACCTGCTGACAAAACAGCTGGAAGCACTAGAAATCCTAATCTATCACCTAACAGGGAAAATAGACAACCTGGAAAATAGAGGGCGCCACAATAATCTGCACCTAGTGGGATTCCCAGAAGGGGTGGAAGTCCGGGATATGCTTCTATTTTTACAACAACAGCTGTCTGAACTGCTTCACCACCAATGGCCTACCCCACTAGAAATCGAAAGGGCCCACTGGTCTCTGGCACCTCACCCCAAACCAGGACAGAGACCAAGACCCATATTGGTCAAATTTCTTTGGTTTCAGATAAAAGAAAGTATCGTGTAGATAGCCTGGGAAAAAGGGCCGCTAAAATTGAGGGTCAATCGCATACAAATTTTCCCCAAATTCTCCCCAGCTTTATTAGAATGGCACAGGGAGTTCACAAGAGTGAGGCATGCCCTTGTGGCTTTGCAAGTCCCATACAGCCTTTGCTACCCGGCCACACTGAAAATTGAGCGGAATGGCATTCCGCATTCCTTTATTGAAGCAGAGGCTGCTGAAGATTTCATCCTTTGGTCATGACAGTCATCCTGTATTAACAGTGACACTATACAGTGCAGAGATTCTTCCAATCTACCCATCACCCCATCAAAAGCACCCCAGTAGCAAACCAACCTGCGTCTTGCAAATTCTCCTAGCCCCTCAGACCAGGCTCTTCCCGACGATTGGCAATCAGCTTCCAGAAAACGAAATCGAGGCAGTACAGGCCACAAATGCAAGGCTGACAGGAGTCTCTTTCTCCCAGCAGCTACCTGAAGGGACTGCCACAAATCCTTGGAAGGTGGTCTGGATAACGAGAAATTGGAGGGGGGGTGCCTCGGTACCAGGTACACGCCTCTCCTCCACTTGCAATCACCAGAATCAGATTTGCAGCCCAAAGAGCAGCGACCCCCAGAAATGATCTCTAAACAAAATGCTGCTTACCAGACTCCTCACCAGGAGGCCCTCTCCAGTGCTCCTGTCAGCAAAGAACAAGACCCAATCCATGCAGTCTCAAGGCCAGCTCAGGCAGATCCGGGACTGCTCGAGGTATTCAGCTCTTGATCGGCCTGATCTCCTAATGCCAGACTGGTGTGTTTTCTTCTACAAGTTGGCCTGAAAGTCAGCTGGGAGAAGCATAGCCCCACCCACTGAAGGGTTCTTAAAGGGGCCTATGCTAGTTACAAACTGCTGCTCGAACAATCGTATACCTATGAACAGGTATGCACATACTGCAACTTACAGTTAACGTTTAGCATGTATAAATGACTCGATATCTATATACTATAATTGTAGTGGGTCATTGGATACTAAAAGAATATTCCTGCAATATGACTACAGTTACCAAAACAGCAGCAACTGATATTGTTCAGACCATCATCTGGGTTTTTTGGTAATTCCCTGTCCAAGGGCTATGAACCATAGCAGAAGCCCTGTTATTATACAGGCAAAATCACTCCCCTAGGAGGGACATTCCTGCTATGGCTGTAGAAGGCAACATAAAATAATTTGCATGACCCCCCCCAACACACACACACATATGCATACACAAATACCCACAAAGACAGACCATGCATTATGATCTAACCCTACTTACCAGGATATCACTTAATGGACAACCCTGTAACACATGGGGATATCTTTTTTATTTATTTTTTTTTATTTATTTATTTTTTTTTATTTTAGTCTTTGGTAACCGGGTAAGATTTGGATCGTGCAGAAGGGATAATGAGCTGTGGCATCCCAAGTATAGCTGTTACCTTTTTGCTCAGGATTCAGAGCCCCATGTGAATACTAACAAAGAATCTAGACTACAGCAAGGGTCCACAGGGGAACAGAATGCTTTTACTGTGTCAACTGCCCATGGCTGGTGGTGGAGGGCAGAGTAGCCCTTACAGTTCCTATGGCTAAAGCATGCTTTTAGGCAGTGTGCCCCTCCACCACCAAGGGCTGGTTGGGACTTCAATACAAAATATGAGGACCACAATATGAGTGAATATTAGGGAGGGAGGAGGGATAACCCCTGAACAAACATTTGCGGTAGGTACTCCTTAAGACCGTGCTTTGAGATGTTTTGCTCAGGGGTACGATTTCCTAGGTCAATATAAGAGCGTGCATAAACAATCATCTGTTAATGTTTGTATATAGTTGCCCCAGTTGGGCTATATTTTTTAATTTTTATTTAGTTGTTTAACCAGGTATAGCACACAAAGCTGAAAGCTTTTTTACAGGAGTGACCTGGGAGCACAAGGATGTTAAGTGACTTGCTCAGGGTCACACAGTATGCAAGTGGAAGCTGTGGAATTCAAACCCAGGTCTTTTTTTTTTTTGTGGGATCTCTCGCCATGTATCCACCCTTGTCACGGCCTCCGGAGGTTCCTCCTGTGTCAGCCGAGTCCTCCAGTCACCCCTGGCTTACCCCCCAGAGGATGGAGCTGCGGAGCTGACTGCCCATATTCCAACCCGTGGTCCTAATATCTGGTTGGAGGATCAGTGACACGGAGGAGACCCATGGAGAGGGCTTCATAGAGGCAGAGTCCCAATCTGTATATTTTTTTTTAGATGGTATGCCCCTGGAAAGCCGGACGTGCAATGACGTCCGCGCACTTGCGTGCTGACGTCTGCCGGCTTCCCCCCCTTGTTAGATGCGCTCGCTGTTAGACACTCAGCCTCCGCTGGGTGTCACTGCAGCACCGCATACACCCCTCACCCACCCCGAAGGAAGGAGAGCTGTCGCAGGACGCTCGATCCTTCCTCCCTGCCAGCCTCGGCGGCCCGAGTCCGCCTCTCGAACCCGGCCGCCGTGGCACGAGGTGTGGTGGTCCCGTGCCTCAACCCTCAGCGCCACTGGGCCGGCATCAAACCCAGGTCTATATACAGGTATATGTAATATAACAATAGTCTTTGTCACTCACCGGTGGAGAATTTACTGCTCTGTAACCTTGAAGCCCTGTATACAGAGGTGGTCATTTCTTGGGGCCCCCCACAAGCGTGCCCAAGTAGAAATCAGAATACCCTCACCCCATGAATGGACCATGGGAGATATAACACTCATTATCTGGAATGTTAAAGGGGTCAACTACCCCATCAAAAGAAAACAAATTCTGGCCCACTGAAAGAAAATACATGCAAAGGTAGCCTTCCTCCAATAAACAAAACTCTCTCGTACTTAAACTAGCAAACTAAAAAGAGAATGGGTTGGTCTAGAGGTGCACAGCACCTATGCCTCAGCCAAATCAAGGGTCTCCATCCTAGTACACAAGTCACTGTCATGGACCATTACCTGCACACAAAAAGACAGAGAAGGCAGATGGGTACTCCTTCAAGTCTCCACCGAAGAAGGTCCCCTCCAGTTAATCAACATATATGTTCCCCATATGGATGACCTCCTATTTTTTCTCACATGTGGCAGACCTTATGACCAATGCATCTTCACATGGGATACCCACAAAAGTGGTGGGAGATTTTAACCTGACTATGGACCCGGCCGGGATAGATCATGTACTGCCCCGGAAACTCATGCGAAGGCTGTGGCCGCTGTCTGACACATGATGACAGAACACAACCCGGTTGACATATGGTGACTCCTGCATACCAGTATTCAAGACTACTCATTCTGCCACCCCCCCACACACACCAATCACTCAGTTGTATAGATATCTGGCTAACCTCACCTGGCATCACCACCAATGTCACAGACTCCAACATATTACTGAGGGTAATATCAGGTCACGCCCCTGTCAAACTCAACATCTCCTGGTGCCCCACACCCCCAAGATCAGCTAATTGGTGCCAAGACCCTTTACTCCTCAATGACCAGAACTTTCTCCATTGGGTAAAAGCCAAAATCTAAGAGTTCCTAGGGCACAATGACAACCATACTGTCAATGACAACACTCTGTGGGAAGCCCTCAAGGCCTACCTGAAAGGGCGGAGCATAGGATATGCCACACACAGGCGACACCAAAGAGAACAGGAAATACAAATATTAGAAGGCCAATTAAAAATTGCAGAGGCCAAAATCAAGATTAACCCCAAGACACCCCCTAACAAGATGTTAAACTTGCACACTCAGCTTAAGTCATACTACAGTTGGAAAGCAGAGTTGGCACTGATACACCTCAAGCACACTTACTGGGAGGGAGGGAAGAAAACCAGTAAAATATTGGCATATCAATTTAGGAAACAAAGGGTGGAAAGACAAGTACTAGGACTTAGGTGTGAGGATGGCCCTATTCATATGTCTCAGGAAGATATTTTGGGCATCATGTCCAGATTTTATGCCAAACTGTACTCCTCCACGCAGCTGCCTAGGACTAAAGATATCCCTCAGTTCTTAGCCACCCTGGATTTCCCCCAGATTTCCCCCACACAAACCAGGGAGATGGACATGCCCATTACCACTGAGGAGGTAAGGACGGCTATCCAAAGCTTGAACAAACAGAAGTTTCTGGGGTGGGGGTGCCTTCCCCATAGACTTCTACTAAGAGATAAAGGATGTGATATCTCCCCTCCTGCAAGAGTCTTTACTCATGTGCTAGAATCCCACAACCTACCCACAACACTGAAAGAAGCCAACATCACTACCTTCCCTAAGAAAGGGAAAGACCCCCTCCTCCCGGCCAGTTATCACCCTATATCTCTTATTAACGCTGACGCCAAAATCTTGGCCAAAATCATAACATTCAGATTAGATAAAATCCTCCCCGAGATCATATACCCTTCCCAGGTGGGATTCCTAAAAGGCAGGCAAAGTTCAGACCACCTTCGCACCTTTCTCACCCTGAAACAAATTGCAACACAGCTCCTTACCCCTGCCGCAGCTCTAACAGTGGACTTCGAACAAGCCGTTGATTACATAGAATGGGAATACCTCTTTGAAGTCCTCTAAAATAGAGGGATAGGTCCCTACTTCATTAACTGTGTACAGACCCTCTATATCTGCCCTTCTGCATGGATATTAAGAAATAGCATGCTATCCCCCCTTCCCACTCACTAGAGATACTAGGCAGGGGTGTACCCTCTCCCCTTACTATTCATCCTAGCGATCAAACCTCTTATGGCAGCAATTTGGGCACATGAAGGAATAAGGGGCACCATGGCAGGATGGACAGAATACAGATCTCTCTCATACGCCGACGACGTCCTGCTGTTACTTAATGATGCCCCCAGTGCAACCTCCCCCTCATGTAGCTCCCTAAACAGATTTACTCACATGTCTGGCCTTAAGGTCAACCATAGCAAATCTGAGGTCCTTCCCTTGAACTCTCGCTATAGCGCCGAACTCTTTCAAAATACTTACTGGAAATGAGATAAAACAGGTATAACATATTTGGGCCTCATTATATCTCTGTACACCCCCGACATATGCAAGGCCAACCTTGCACCCCTAATAACGTCACTCAAAGAGGATCTACAGAGATAGCACCATTTACGCCTATCCCTCACAGGAAAGATTTCTGCTATAAAGATGATGATGGCCCCAAAGGTTTTATATCTACTCACTCATTTGCCCATCCATATCCCGGAGTCCTGGTTTCCCAAACTAAACACCCTCATGGGACAATTCCTCTGGGTAAGGAAACCACCCCAAATCAGTAGGGCCAAACTAAGGAAATACTGGAGAGGTGGGGGGTGGGGACTCCCAGACTTTGACCAATATCATATGTCCTTTATAACCACACAAATCCTACAATTGTGTCCCAAACTCAGCACACCCACACTCCAATGGGTTGGAATAGAAGGGTCACTTACCGGAGCCTAATCCCTATGTCATCTCCTATACTCTGTCTAAACCCAGAAAGGGGGATCTTGATTCCCCTTTGATAGCATTATCTATAAAATACTGGAAAAAGATCACTGGGAGGCACTGCCTAAAGGATAGGCCCCCACAGTGGGCCCCACTGTTGCACAATCCCACATTTACAATAGATAAAAAAAACTATCCTGGGAAAAGTGGGCAGAGACAAGGATTCTTACACTTAAAGATCTATGCCTTCCTAACACTTTGGTCCTCAAAAGCTTCCTGGGGTTACAAGTTCAATATGAGATACCACACAAGGACTTCTGGAGGTACCTACAAATCCAAGCTACAGTAACCCCTTACCTGAGGATGGCTCGCAAACAAATGAACACCCAACCCAGATTACATACCTGCCACTGGATAGGGAAAACTAAAAGGCATGCTGGGGCTATATACAAACAACTCGGGGATACAGCTCCCTCTCTTACAGAACACTGTAGACTAGCATGGGAGCAAGAACTACACTCCTGCATACCAGAGACAGTATGGAAGGGATGCTGAGGAAAAGCACATACAGCCAGTAGGGACCCAAAAGCCCAGGTAATTCAGCTCAAATACTCCATAGGTGGTACAGAACCCCAGAGTATCCATTCAAGCTTGGATTGACCCCATACAACAAATGCTGGAGGCGCCAAAGAGCCCCTGGCTCACTCTATCACCTGCTCTGGGAATGCATCTGATCACACCCTTGTGGAACTAGTTTACACAATTCTGCAAGCAAATCCTCCCCTACTCCTTCAACATGGATGCACCTTTTGCTTTCCTGGGGATAGCTGAAGATGTTCACCCAGGCCAAAAACAGAAGATACAATGGGTTATCTTGGCTACAATAGCACTACAAAGGCTGCTGCTTCAACAACAGCATACCACCAACATCCCAACCTTTACTGAATGGCTGAATACCATTCACCAACTTGCCACCCTAGAATGAATGTCACATATGGCACTAGAGAAGACTGCCCAATATATAGACATTTGATCAGCATTCTTGTGCTTACAAGGCAACAAAGGATAGCTCTTAAACATATCAAGAAGGTAAATAACCTTGGTCAAAGGGCCCTCTAACAGAGGAAGGTGCCACCAATATGTACCACTCCATTGCTACACTCCTATATTCATGGCTTTGTTATCTTAATGCTCAGATGATTGAACAATTTCACACCAGTGTGTATTTACAGAAATTGTACATATATATTCAAGTATATACCAAAGTTATTGTACATTGTTTTGTTGTGACAAAGTTGTGCTGTAAACTTGGAAAATCTTCAGTAAAGAATTTCATGTTAAAAAAAAAACCAAAGTGGGAGCAAGACAGATACAGGAAACTAGTAAGGAGAGCTTGGGGGGATATTAAATAATAACAATAATAATATCAGGATGCATAAGGAGAGGCATCTTCAATAGAAAAGTGGAAGTTGTTATCCCTCTGTAAAAACAGTTAGTGAGACCCCATCTGGAGTACTGTGTGCAGTTCTGGAGACCTCATCTCTGCAAAGACAAATACTGGATAGAGGCAGTTCAGAAGAGGGCAACTAAAATGGTGCGGGGTCTGCACTAGAAGCCATACAGAGAGAGAGACTAAAAGAGATTAATATTTATACCCTCGAGGAAAGGAGTGAGGGGGACATGATAGAAGCTTTCAAGTACCTTAAGGGAATCAACAAAGTCCAAGAGGGTAGCATCTTTCAGAAAAAGAGATGTGCAAGAACAAGGTGGCACAATCTGAAGACAGAAGGGGAACAACTCAGGGGCAATGTGAGGAAGTATTTTTTCATGGAGAGGCATGGAAATGGCCTTCCTGGATGAGGTTATGGAGTCAAACAGTGGGGGAATTTAAGAATGCATGGGACAGACATAAGTCACTTATAGTGGGGGAAGGGTAGGAGGAAGTAGGCTGTTAGTTAACTAGGATCTGCAGCTTATCCAATAGGTAGGGAAATGGGCAGACTGGGTGAGCCAAGCGGTCCTTATCTGCTGTCAAAGTCTATGTTTCTATGTATGTGCGACACGTAAGCAAACCAAGCAAAACAGTCTTGCACGGCATACATACTCTGAATATTGGACTGCACCACTATTCAGGTCCCCTCCCCTTCTTTCACATTGTGCCCCCCCCGACTATTGCCCAGGTGCAAACCGAGTTTGCCCATGGTAACCAAGCTTTTCTATATTTCCCATCCGCACAAAACCCAGTTTGTGCATGCAAACTCGGTTTTGCACCCAGGCAAAGTTTTGAATTTCAAGCCCTAGGTTGGGAAGAGGCAGTAGGAGCTGATGAACCCTCAAAGATCAACTGTCCTGTTTTCATGCATACACCCTCTGTGTCCTTAATAAATGATAGGAATAAGAAATACAGACCTTATCAGAAATATAAGCTGCTTTGAGTCCAAATATTTCATTTTTCAAAGGTCTTCTTGAGGCATCGGTGCTTCTTTAAGATTAGAAGGGAATCTACGGGCATGAAATTTCTCCACCTACTTCACAAGCAGGTGTGAATCCATATGCCATGCAAGATCAGCCCTGTAGCCCCATCAGAGCATGCAATGCTCCCACGTGTGCACTCTGTGATGAAGCATCATGTCTGTGACACGAAGAATTGGGTTGTTATGCGACATGTTCATCTAGCCCAATAAAGCCCTTTGGATTGTTTTTGGACTTGACAGCTGTTTGTTCCCTGAGTGCACCATTTATGTCTGCTCTGTGGAACTGCCCACTCACCTCAGGCTGGTAGAGCCAAGGAGGTGTTGCAGAATAGAGCTATCTGGCTGTAGAAGGGGAAAGGGACATCCACTGTCACAGCACCTTATGTGGGCCATTGTCTGGCCTTTACATAATGGGTGACCCTGTTATATCCCCCCCCACAGACCATCCAAGCAGTGGACTGCAGGGTGAGCTGACATATGTGGTAAATGCCTCAGGACACCATTGACATCGCATGTCCTCCCCACATCAATAAGGGTCAGCCAAAGCCAAAGTTGAGTTCAACTGAGCCATTAAAATCTGATGGGTGAGATGGGTGAACTAATGGAGCTGGGGTATCAGTTCTGGGACAAAGTGTCCTGCTTTACTAGCTTGTCTTTCTTAAACACTTCAGAGGCATGACCTGCCATACTTTTACAGAGATCATATGTATGTATGTATGTATGTATAATGTAGGTGTTCATTATTTTTTGTTGATCGGGAAAGGAGGACTAAGGAATTCTGCCTATTTTCATCCTCATCCCAGGTGTGGGGGGGGGATACAGATGAAAACTGACACAGTGAACCCGATTAAGCTGATGGTGGTATTTTAGTGAAGGGGATTTGGCCTGGATACTGGAGAAATGCCCCTACTCTTTTCAAGAAGTATTTCAGTTTTGTTTAAAAAACCTGGTGAGTCCATGAATAAATTGCCCATTTTCATGGCCGACCAGGACTGAAGAGATAAAACACAGAGATTATGCATACAATACAAAACTTTGCACTACACATATCTTACAATATATCATTCCAAAAGCAAAAACAGACTTTACTGTCAAGTAAATGTATTTTCTTTGAAACTACTTCTAAAACCACCAAATGATCTGCTAATTAACCTCTCAGTTGGCAAAGTGTTTGAAAAAAATGGAGCCTGATTAACCATAGATCCCTATCCTAAAGATGTATGCATATATGATACTTCAAAGCACAGTTTAAATGTTTGTCTAGTTAACACTGCTGACCTTGGTATGTCTAAACAGAAAACCAACTGAAGCTGGCAGAAGATCAAAATAAGCCTCAAATAAAAAGCAAACAAAATGACATTTAAAACACCTTTTCTGTAGACAAACTTTGCACCAACTTCAGGAGATCACAGTGATACATACTTGAGGGAGTCTGATAAATAAAACAAATGGTTTCATGCAACAATACTTTAGTTTGTACCATAATCAACTTCGGAGCTGCTCCATAACAAATGAACCTATATTCCAGGACTGACACCAGAATGTACCATAGGATCTTTAATATCCACCCAAACAACCATCAAAATGGGCAGACGGAACCTCAGTTTAACATCTCATCCAAACATCACCACCTCAGCAGAGCAGCACCACCCTCATGCTGCATGACAGCCTCAGTATTGGGATTCACCCCAGGTTCCTGGTGTGGTGTACTAAGTTTGTGCAAGCAAGATTACCTGCAGTAGCCAACTGGTGATGCTGAAGCCTTATGTTGTGGATGTCTTGGTGCCCTTTCCAAATCTCTGTCAGTGGAGAAGGACATGTGTACATTGAGAGGCACAGCCTTGCAGGTTTTTGGAAAAAAGAATTTTGATCCCAAAGCACTTTGACAGGATCAGAGAATTGCTTGTTATGAATTTAGAATATACGAGCAGCCTGTTTCATTGGCTTTTTCGAAACTGATAATCGGCACTTTGCAACACTTGGAGAAATAATTATTGGTTTAGAACATTAATTATTTCTCCACACAGCTCCCCTAAACAGAGTTGAGCTCCTGCCAGCCAGACACATGGCTTGGAGTCCAAGCTGATTAAGGCAGCTGAGAGTAAACCCCTTTCACGAGGGCTTTCTCTAAATGGTAAAGCAGTACCTAAAACATAGAGTCTTGTGCTGCAGAAAAAGCACATTCTTTATGAAATGGGCTGATTTTATATAACATATAATAAAAAAAAACTCTGTGAAGAACTGGTAAATGAATTCATACCTTGTCAGTGTAGTGACATCATAAGGTTACTTAAGCTTTGCTCTCGTGCCCATGATGTCATCACACTAACTTGGTGTGAAGTCACCAGTTTGTTCATCACAGAGGTGGGTTAGTTATTCTCTATAATATAGTTAGCTAGTTTATAGCGGTTAACTGTAGCTTATGTGCAGGACATGCCAGTAATTTCTATGCCACAGTGGAGGGAGTGCTACAGTGTAGTATGTGCTTGCTGCAGCCTGCAGCAGGGTAGGGACTCAGGTTCAGCCCATCGGGTTGCAGGGACAGGAAAGGAGGGATTTTTGCAGGTTTTTTTGCATTTTTGGAATGACTGCTGGTGATGCAAGATGCAGAATCCTCCTTTTCCTATCTGTGTGTGAGCCAAGCAATGAGAGAAGTGAACAGTGACTGAAACTAACATAGGCTGTTGTGCGAGATAGGACAATGGATTTTGTCTCTTGGTCAGTGGATCTCTCAGTTGGGTGAGGTAGTCTCACTCATCCTCAGTGTCCTCTCTCTCGCCACGTATCACATGGTCATCTAATCCTGGAGATACACTTTGGATATACACATTAATGTAGTGAGTCATAATAGTTTGATGCACCTTGATGGTACACCAGATGGGTCTTGGATTAGCAAACAAGGGATTATGGGTCTTAATATCGGTATGAACACAACATTTGAGGCTCCATCCAGGTGAGATGAGCCAGGTTGGATGGCAAAAATCAAAGGCAAGAAGGGCAGGAAGATGGTAACAGTGGCTGAAGAGTTAGTGACAAGGATGGGGAGGCTGACCAATGGCTAAACACTGGGGGAAATATCCATTCTATTTATTTCTGCATTTATTTATTGAAAAGGAAACCACAGGAACAAAACTCAACTCAAGTCTAGGATTTTTTTTTATTGACCACTACTTGTTCCCAACATTTCATTGGTTGCCCAAACTTCTTCAGGGAATAGTGACTACCAGAGGAATGTCTTGTTTCCATTTACTTTCTCCATCATTATTTTCTTTATAAGCATTTAAACAGTCATTCAGCCATATGTTTTCTTGCATTCATTTTCATTGTTTTCGCGTCCACTTAAAAAATGCTGAGTTACCTTCATAGAAACATAGAATTTGTCAGCAGATAAGGACTGCTTGACCTATCCAGTTTGCCCATTTCTCCCTACCTACACCATTATCACAGACTGTGCCAGACCTACTTCTCCCTCCCCTCTTCCTTTCTACTATTATTCCCTTGTGCTACCCCATGCATTCTTGAACCCCACCACTGTTTTTGCCCCCACCACCTCCACTGGAAAGTTGTTCCAGGAATCCACCACTCTTTCTGTGAAGAAGTACTGCCTCACATCTTTCCTTAATTTACCCCCCCCACACAGCTCTGTAGCATATCCCCTTTCTATTGAGCACCTTCAAGTCTCTATCATATCCCCTGCATCTCCTCTGTTCCAGATTATACATATTGAGGTCCTTTAGTACCTCCTCATAGGGCCTTTGATGCAGACTCTGTATCATTTTATGTGCCCTCCTCTGGACTTCCCTCTGCACAGCTAACATGCCATTGCTGCTTCATTCCTTTGTATCTGCATTGTTTGAGGACATGTTATTTACTAAACATTTGGGAGAGGTACACTGAGCTCATTTCCAAGTGTGCCCAGGGGAAGATATGGGAGTGGATACAGCAGGGAGTAAAACAGCAATGACAAAGAAAGTGAAAATCAATGGCTTCATGTACAGGAACAATAAATGCAAAGTACAAGTAATGAATTCCAGAGAAACAAAAATAACAAAACAAATGTACAAAGACAGGATGAGAGCTAGGGGAGTGCACCGCCAATGTATGGCAAGATATTTCGGACAAAATCATGGTGCGTAAAATTCAAATTACAGAGTACACTGAATTTTAAGCTGTACAGTAGAGTAAGGCAAAATTTGGAAAATACTGGGGGAGGTGAAGGACATTGGGTGTTGTGATGTGGAGCGAAAAGGAAGATGTCAAGCTGCAGATACATACCTTTGAGAAGTGTGCCACTAAATGTGGAGTGGTAGAGTGCAGTGAGGAAGAGCGATGGATGGATAGAGGGAGGTTGTTCCACATTGCTGGAAGGTAGCTAGAGAAAGCAGATGGCCAGCTACAGATTTACTGCAAGGCATATGAAAGGAACAAGCAGCTGATGATTGGAGGGAGTATGAAGAAGGGATGGCGAGTTAAGGAGAGACAAATGGGAACAGTGGAAGTCCGTATTTGGCCAGGAACAAGTAACAGTTGGAGAGATGCTAAACCTCAAGGGAGGAGAAAGAAAGAGTAGCATTGAGAAAGCAGAGATGGGTGGGTGAGTGATAGAGCACTTAGGGCAAAGCAGCAGAAGGGATAGGGAGATCCATCAGTCCCTGCCAGGCATTGCAGGTAGGTTACTACAGGGAGCTTTCAAACTGCAGGTAATCCGGTTCAGTGAAAAGTGCACCATAGCTTATCACTGTCTCCCATAGTACAGACAAATATGATGACAGTGATAAGAAGCAGTACATTTCAGGTTTGACAACTAAAAAAAAAAAAAAAAAAAAAAAAATATGTGTTCCAAGCTACACCAGTACAAATTATGGTTGATTATTTTCCCGTCAGTTTCTGAATGTGACTGTTACAGCTGAGCCCTTTTATACATTGGCAACATCACCACAGAGTGCCAGTAAGCACTTGCATTAAACATTTGCGTGGCAGTAAAAGCACATAGTTCATCATGAATTCATACACACAGACAAAAAAACAACAACATTTCTACCTAATGTGGCAAATTACATATTTATTTCATTCGCAGGCTGACTTGTAGAGGGGTTGAAGGATACCTGACTAACTGAAATACAGTAAAGAGAGTCTATGGCACTCAAGCTGCAGCTCTCTGTTCAGCTAGCAGGCTCTCTCACTCGATCTGTGTAAACTTGCAGAACCATAAATAAAGTAAAACAAAAGGAGAAAAACAGTGAAGTGCAGTCACATCACGACGACTATGATGTTGTACCTGTTAAGTGTTCACAGAGACTGCATACATAGGGACAGAAACATAATCTCCAGACTCGGTATTTTAAACTTCCATTGTTAAACCAAAGACAAAAACCCACGGGACAGATTCATATTTAACAACAAACATTTTTATGTTGCTTGCACGCATGTGCAAGAAACATAGTGCCATCATTGGAGATTTCGGAGGTGTGTCACCTCCTCCTCCTCCAATTCAGGCAGTGTGCTGGCAGGCATGGCCCCTGTAAGCCAATGTATTTTGGAGCTGTCTATGACACACTCCAAAATGCAGTGGCATACAGTTGAAAGGGGGAGTTACGCTTGAGTGAGCAGCGATAAGAAGCTGCTCACGCGCAGCTCCCCCACTCGGCAGGCGCAGGCGCGTCTCGCAAGACGCACTGTATAGCTGCCAACGGGTACCCAATCCCCATCGCTGAGCTGCATCGCCTCCCCAGTAGCTGGGTGCCATGCTGGGAGCCCACCCCAGCATGGCAATCAGTCCTTTGCTGACGGGTGCCAATCTCTGTCGGCTGAACGCCCCAACGCCCTTGTGCTATGCAGGAGCCCACCCAGTGTGGCAAATGGTCCCACGCCATCTTTTTTTTTTTACCTGTAAGACAAAACGGTCCACGGTGCATCTCCCGACCCTCCCACAACCCGCACCCACCCACTGCCCACCAGCCTCCCCACACCCCCTCACTCCATACTTACCTCCGACTGCCGCCGATGATCTTCGTGGACCGGGAACACGCCTGCACTCTCAAAGCCGACTGCCAACTGAGGAAATGCCGTAAGCTGTATAATGGCCAGATAGAGGGTTTCAACTTATTGCATATCTCAGGCATTTTGGGAATTTATCAAATTTTAACATGGGTTTTGAGACTTCTTCTCATGAATGATGTCACTGTTATGGATATTTGACTGAAGGGTGATTTCACACAGTGACTGTGCAGTGACTGCGAAATCACCCTTCAGACCTGAATACCACCATGACAGTGACATCATTCATGAGAAGGGGGCCCAAAAACCCCCATGTTGAAAATTTGATGCCAAAATTCAAAACAATGACTGTTTTACGAGCGTGCGTTGCGCGGCTCATACGCAGGCTCGTAAGTTCGCGAAATTTCAATATTTTAACTCCAGATTTTCAACATTGCCATTTTACCACACCTTCTTATGAGCAGTACAGCTGTCATTTTTCACATCTCACCCAAAATGTGTTTCCGACCATGTAGCGCAGAATGGCGCAGTTGGTGTGCGAAATCAATGTACAGGACAAATTAAGAAAATCAAAGTGACACTGTTCATGAGCAGAGGTCTTAAAATGGCTATGTTGAAAATTTGGTGAAAAATTCCTAAAAATGACTGTTTTACTAGCGCATGTTATGCATTTCCTACGCACGTCAGAGGGTTGCGAATTTTGAATATTTCCACCCAGATTTTCAGCATTGCCATTTTTCCACACCTTCTTATGAGTAGTACAGCTGTCATTTTTCACATCTCACCTAAATGTGTTTCACTTATGTAGCGCATAATGGCGCAGTCGGTCAGCGAACTCAGTGTATGGGACACATTAAGAAAATCACAGTGTCATTAATTATGAGCAGAGATCTTAAAATGGCAATGTTGAAAATTTGGTGAAAGAATTCCTAAAAATGACTGTTTTATGAGTGTGCGTTGCACAGTTCCCACGCAAGCTCGTAGGTTTGCAAATTTTCAATATTTCCACTCCAGATTTTCAACATTGCCATTTTACCACACCTCCTTATGAGCAGTATAGCTGTCATTTTTCACATCCTGCCCAAAACGTGTTTCCGCCCATGTAGCGCACAACGGTGCAGTCGGTGTGCAAACTCAATGTATGGGACACATTAACAAAATCACAGTGACACTGTTCATGAGCAGAGGTCTTAAAATGGCTATGTTGAAAATTTGGTGAAAAAATCCTAAAAATGACTGTTTTATGAGCGTGCGTTGCGCAGTTCCTTCGCACGCTCATAAGTTCGCAAATTTTCAATATTTACACTCCAATTACTTCCAAATACCTAAACAGCACATAGAAGCAAGCAACATTCGGCATTGACAAATGCTTGTTTTATTACTGTATGTAACAGAAAAAACCCAAATATATGCAACTCTAATACATATTTGCCATTGTTCTTTCAGTCATAATTCATACATTCTTTCCACAGTTCAGTGACTCACTGAACTGTGGAATAAATGTATGAATTGCAGATTAATGTATTAAACTGCAGAAAGGAAGTCTGCAGAACTGACCACTGACAGTAATTAGTTCGGTGGAATTCTCTTCCACAGTTTAATACAGTAATCTGCAATTCTTATATTTATTCTACTGTTCTAAATCAGAATTTCCATGAATGATGCCAAAGAGCATTCTGAAATTTTGTGAAAGCGAAATTCTGACTTTCGCCAAAATTTCCACCAGCGGAAGCTTTTTTTCGTACAGCTTTAGTCCCCACAGTACAGTGCCTTCTAAGGCCAGGTTTCTAGAAAAATTGTAATGTGGTTTTGAAGTTCATTTCTGTGTGGTGTCTGTGAAGAAAAGGGAATCTAAACTGTCTCCAGGCAACTAACACGTTTGCTTCACTAGTAACACACAGAAGAAATTATAACTTTTGAATTTCTTGCTGCACAAACATTTGAAATTCTTGTGGTATGAACTTGAAATTCAGTGTGCCTAATCCCCAAAGTGTTCCCTACAGTGCCCACCAAGTCCAGGTTTCTAAAAAAGGGTAAAGTGGTTTTGAGGGGTGCATATACTGTATATGGTGTTGGTGAAGCAGCGTGCAACTTGACATTTTGCAGAGACAATGTTCAATTCACCAACACCTTACAACCACCCCTGAGAACCACATTTACCTTGGACTATTAAATGGTTCGTACCATTGGCATTTCTGCCTTCTTAATAATACAGCAAAGTACTATATACTTAACTTAATATTACAAGGTACTGTAGGGGAAAGCTGGCGAATCACAAATGTGGCAGCAGAAAACGGCACACTATGGTAGTGACCAGAAATTACACCTAAATATACAGGCATAAAAATAAATAAACACGGTCAATGCCATGTAGGTGAGGCACATAAACCCTGCAGGAATGCAACACCAAATTGACATACTGTTGCATGATATATGGCATTAAACACCACACCACTGGGCACAACTGTATGTTTGAGCCTTGCTATTCTCTGTCTAGTGACAAAAGTCAGACAGACGTTTGTTTTGGCATTTAGTGTCAGCTGGTTTGAGCTGAACCAGCACTTGACACTGTAAAATGTATTTATTTATTTTATTTAGAAAAGTTTTACCAGGAAAGTTAAATGTAAATGTAAATGTAACCTTGCAAATGAGCTTGCTCAATGATGCCCACCTGGATAAATAAAGATATTGATTAAAGATATTGAAAGACACACTGAGCTACAAATAGCTAATTTCCAGATGCGTCCTGGGGGAAAGGGAAGAGAGGTACAATATTGCAAAGAAATACAGAACAGATAACCTACATAAAGTACATAGACTTAATCTGTACAACAACATTAACATTACGGCAACATAACAATTTGAAGGATTTGAAGGATTATAATTTGAAAGTCATGCTGGAGTTATGATCCCAGCTCTGGCAGCAAGACATCAGAAGCAAATAGAACTTTTCCATTAGCATACACAGTATGTGTATGTATGAGGAGACACAGGTGATGGGGATGTCATTTACAAGGATGGAGAAAAGGACTGAGCCAAGGATGGAATACTGGGGGATACCGTTACCTATTGCTTTGAGTGTGTCACACGTATGGATGATTATAGAAACAGTAAGAGGGTTTGCTAATACTTGTGCATTCACTGTCCTGGTACTGTTTGTGCTCACTCATGTTTCTGAGTTTGCAGAGATACCAGACATGATGGATAGGGTGACAGCCAGGGCATCCCTAATATAGACTGAAAAGAGCTGATCTGAGAAGTAGGAGCACATCCACCTGACTGCCAGGTGAGCACATGCAATAACAAATGTACTAGAAGATGATATCCCATCATAGCAATGACTGAAAGTGAGTGACTCGAATATGAGCAACTCACTTTCAGCACCTGTCATGTGGGCTACCATGCAAGGGTAGCAGCAGTTATGTAAGCTAACTATTAAAAAATTCCAAGCACACACCAAACCCATCAGAAGGATGCCACAACAAGCAAAACTTAGTTAAAAAATGTATTTATTACCACGGACATTGGACAAAATGTTCCAGCTTAGGCTGGGATGTTTTGGTCTGATGTCTGTAATGTCATACATTTTAACTAAGTTGCTTGTTAGTGTCATTCTGTAGGGTTTATGTACTTGGAACTTTTGAATAGTTTCTGTCAGTAGTTCCTGAGGCACCATCTATCCATGTGTGAACTCCTTCTTCTTGAGGTTATGTGGGCTACCCTGCAAGGGTAGCAATGGTTACAGCAGGGCAACAGGAAGAAGGCGATGGGGACAGGAAGAAGAGGGAGGGTATGCAAGGGGTAGTGCAGCAGGAAGCTACTGAGCTGGTGCATTGGTGTACTGGTGAGCGTGGCTGGCTATAGTGGGGAGGGCTACAGATTTTTTCATTTTTTTATTTATGGTACTTTGTTTTTTTTATTTCCAGAGTTTCACCCCCTCTCCAACATGCACCCCCCTGGAGTTAGTATTCCATATTTAGGGGGGCTGCAGGGAGTGTGGGGCATGCAGCCCCCCATGGAACTGCCTTTTTGGTTGTTACTCATTTTCATTGCTGTGAGTGTACATCACCTTTTTTTCTTGTGATGTACACTTGCTGTAATGGTGATCACTATTCCACAATCACCATTATGACATGGAGCCCTGGAAGACACTGGCCAAGCTATGTGGGTGACAAGTCTGAGTCTGTTTGACAATGGATACAGCATGGCCAACCATGAAGGGGGGAGGCTTGCTGGGGTATGTGTAGGAGATCGGTGGCAACCTCATTGCAGGTTATATTGGAATGGAATGGGGGAGCAGATAGAAATTCTAGTGCCAAGCTCTAATTATGCAGGTGCAGTGATGCTGTGGGCTTTGCTGTTACCTGTGAATGAGCCACACCATTTGTGCAACTGGGTCATGGTTACAGCATACTCTGTTTCTGTTGAAAGTTGACACTCTCGGCAGTGGTGCTGCGGTGCCTGTATGCACACTATCTGTATGCTAATATGACGGCTGGCTGAGGTTGTGAGAGGAGGGCTGTGCTGGTCACTGTATCAGGTGCCAGGCAAATCCCCAGACACAGGCAGAATAGCTGCGGGGTGTTCTGGGTGTGGGCAGTGTGGATGGGAGGATGCTGGACTGCCAATGTTTGCAGGTCCATTGGTTGATGGGGGGGCAAGGGGCCACTAGATACCAGGGATATGTGTATATTATATGGCATGGATGCTCAGGGCTGGGGGGTGCCACTGAATACTAGGTCTTGCAACTTTTCTGGCATGCCAGTGATCAGGGTGGGTGGCTGCAGTACAGCCATCATGCCTTCAGTAGGGTGGGAGAGGGAACTTAGTGCCTGGTTAAGATTAGGTTTTCTGCAGCAATAAATGGCACTACTTTGGGAGCCATTTACTGCCATTGCAATTGTTTAAAAATGCAGCTATCACCATATGCAGGAGGGGATCTGCTCATTTGCATGGATGCAACATTATGTTAGTGCCTGGGTACTATCCGATTTAGCACACAGTACAGGAGCATCTGACTATAGACCCGACCCCAACAAAGGGCATAAACCTGGATAGCACAGGTACAAAATACATTAGTGCTGTGACTAACTTTTGTTTATCTGGCCGCTGATTTTTCTAAAAGACTTATCCCTTTGGAAAAGGAGGGGAATGGGAAAAAGGAAGGACCAGGGTTTAGCTTCATATCACCTGACAGATGAAGGGTTGTGAGGGGCATAAGGGAGTGAGACATGCACCTACAAGCAGGTAATCTGGCAGAGAGGAGGTGGGGGTGAGGTTAGTGGGAAAGACTGCATGAGTGCATCGAGACTGAGAGAGGGAGAGGAGACCAGGGATTGTAAACAAAGCAAGTATCACAAGGTTGTGTGTTGAAACAAATGCTCATAAGACTATAGTAACTAAAAGAGATATTTTGGTTGGAGCATTTTTTAAGTCAGTTTTTTTTTTATTCTTTGGTAACCGGGTAAAGGCCATTAGGCACAAGTGCCTGTTTTTGGGTGCCGGTCAATATGTTAGCTGAATTATAGTGTGGGAATAATAGCAACTAAAAAATGTTGCATGAGAAAACATCATATGGGTAATTTGTATACGTACAAAATAGCTAATCACAGATTGCCATCTCTGCAGTGCTGTGCAGTGTGGAGTTTGTGATATTTATCATGCAGACTGCGGGTGGCCCCCCTGCACTGGTGTGTGGTGTGCCTCTTTTTCCCCCTTTTCTGCACT
Source organism: Neoceratodus forsteri (assembly GCA_016271365.2). Lineage (NCBI taxonomy): Eukaryota > Metazoa > Chordata > Ceratodontiformes > Ceratodontidae > Neoceratodus > Neoceratodus forsteri. The sequence continues at coordinate 37,833,941 of CM028129.1, forward strand.
ATTTTTACTTGCCACAAATTTTCATGTGCTATTTTTGTCTTCCATGGAATTCTGTAGTGGTTATTTACTTAGACATGTTTCGTTTTGGTATTATGACATGATATTCCTGTTTTCAGGGGTGACATGGGAGCACTTGCCTAGCGGTTGAGTGATTTGCTTAGAGTCACACAGTATGCAGGTGCAGGTTGTGAGAATCAAACCTAGGTTTGTTGGATGTACCAAGTTCATTCACAGCTCACTACTATGGCCTCTAGACTATACTGCCAGTCCCAGTTTTGAAGAAAGTACACTACCTAGTGCTAAATTATATAAGATGATGATTCTGGAGAAATTCACTGATGAGGTGGTCAAAACTGGTATAGATTCTCGCATTTGAAACAGAAAATGGCAAAAACAAAACTACAGACACAGACAAACAAAACAAAGTATATGAGCAGCCTCAGCCTCCCTGGGGAGACATCTGTGAAGGTACTTACATGACTGAAAGGTTAGGTAGGTGGTGGAGCCATAGTCTGTGATTAAACTAGGAACCAAAGATCTGGCACATTGCAGTGCAGAACAGGAAAGGTTCAGAGAACTAAGTAGAAGGTTGAGAGAAGTTTCAGATATGGTAGCCTTTTCAGTAGTACCACAGGTGCCAGGTGCAAGAAAGAGTAAAATGCATGGATTCTGGAGTTTAACGCATGACTACATCATGGAAAGCCATGTGTAGCAATGCCATGAGCCCTAGCAACAAGATGGAGGATCTGGAGGCTGCCGTGGCACAGTTAGACCTGGACATTGTGGCCATCACTGAAACCTGGTGTAATGATAACCATGACTGGGAGATGGCCATACCTGGCTACAACATATTCAGAAGTGAAAGGGCAGGCAGGAAAGGAGGAGGAGTGGCACTTTATGTGAAAGATGGCATAAATGCCACAGAGATCCAGGAGGAACAAAATGGGGGAGAAATACTGTGGGTTAAGCTGGAAAGGAAAATGGGTTCAGTCATCCGCCCAGGGGTGGTCTACAGACTACCAGCCCTGGAGGAAGAAACAGACAGGGAGCTGATGCTAGCAATCCAAAGGATGGCAGACAAGGGTGAGGTGATGCTGGTAGGATACTTAATATTCCAGATGTGGACTGGAGCCTCCCAGCAGCAGCATCAACCAGGAGCAGATTTGTCCTGGACTCCCTTCAAGGTGCCTTCTTCAAGCAACTGGTCATGGAACCAACTCAGCAGAAGGCAATACTGGACCTCATGCTCACAAATGGGGACAGTGTGATAGGGGTAACAGTGGGAGAGCACCTGGGGAACAGTGACCACCGGTCACTGTAGTTTGAAATCACAGAAGGAGCAGAACCAAACCTCACAAAAACAGGTATCCTGGATTTTAGGTGGGCAGACTTTGGGAAAATGGGGAGATGCATGAAAGAGGCAGTAATGGGAATGGAGAGCGAATCAGGGGTTGATGAACAGTGGGCAATATTTAAAACAAGAATTACAAGGGCTACAGAATTATGTATTAAGCAGGTTAGCAGGGGAAAAAGAAGAGGAGGCCATTATGGTTTTCCAAGGAGGTAGCGGAGAAAGTGAAAGCCAAAAACATCACACTCGGGCAATAAAAAAAGATGTAGGTAGAAGGGGATAGGGAGAATTACCAGGAGAAGCAAAGGGAGGCAGGGAGGTCAGTAAGGGAAGCCATAACTCAGACAGAAGAGCACATTGCAAAATCAGTAGGTAGATGGGACAAAACCTTTTACAGGCACATAACTGAAAAAAGAAGGGCAAAGGGAGGGATAGTGACACTGAAGAGGCAGGATAGGGCCGCATGGAGGATGACAACAGAAAAGCTGACACACTGAACAGATATTTCTGCTCAGTATTTGCTGAGGAAGAGGAGGGTAATGGGCCTAAAGGAAGTACAAGGGGTAGAAATGGAGCAGAAATGGGCACAAGTCCCTTTACATGGGAAAGGGTCCTGAAGGAACTGGAAGGAATAGGAGTCCATAAAGCAATGGGGCCAGATGGGGTGCACCCCAAGGTCATATAGGAACCAAAAGAGGTGGTGGCTGAACCTTTGGCAATCCGGTTTAGCTGATCACTGGAAATGGGAGGTACCCAAAGACTGGAGGACACAGATGTAGTCCCCTTATACAAAAGTGGGAAGAAAGAGAAAGCAGGGAACTACAGACCAGTCAGCCTGACCTCGGTAGTGGGGAATATCATGGAAGCACTACTGAAGGAGAGCTTGTTGGAACATCTGGTTGTCAATGGACTACAGGACCCAAGGCAGCATGGTTTCACTGAGGAAAGGTCATGCCAGACCGATCTAATTGAATTTTTTGACTGAGTGACAAGGGAGATCGATCAGGGGAGGGCAGTGGACATGACCTATCTGAACTTCAGCAAGACCTTTGACACTGTGCCACACAGAAGGCTATTAAACAAACTGGGAAATATGGAGTGGGCAGGACAGTAGTGTGGTGGGTAGGTAGTTGACTGGGCAGCAGGACACAGAGGGTGGTGGTAAATGGCTGTCAATCCACGGAGAGAAGAGTGACAAGTGGGGTACCACAGGGATCAGTGCTGGGACTGGTCCTATTCAACGTCTTCATCAGTGACATTGTGCAGGACATAGAAGGCAGGATTTCCTTGCTCACTGATGACACAAAGCTTTGTAACAGAGTGGACATACCAGAGGGTGTAGACAGAATGAGGAGGGACCTGCAGAAGCTTGAAGAATGGTCAAGGGTTTGGCAGTTAAAATTCAATGCAAATAAGTGTGAGATAACGTATATGGGGCACAAAAGTCCTGGAACAACATATCATTTGGGGGGGGGTGAGGATATAGCATGCAGCAAGCAGGAAAGGGACCTTGGGGTTATCATCTCTGATGATCTCAAGGATAGGAAACAGAGTGACAAAGCATTAGGTAAAGTAAAAAGGATGCTGAGATGCATAGGAAGGGTTGTCACCCACAGGAAAAGGGAGGTCATAAGTCCACTATACAAGACACTTGTAAGGCCCCACCTGGAGTACAGTGTACAATTCTGGAGACCTTACCTATGTAAGGACATAGACAGGGTAGAGAAGATTCAGAGGAGAGCAAAAAAATGATATGGGGGCTGCATCACAAGTCCTAGGAGGACAGGCTGAAGGACTTCAATATGTACTCCTTGGAGGAGAGGAGGGAGAGAGGAGGGGCTATGATAGAGACATACAAGTACCTTACAGGGAGGAACAGGGTGAAGGAATACACTATTTTCCAGCAAAAAATATGTTGCAGGACTAGAGGGCATAGAATGAACTTGGAGGGAGGGCAATTCAGGGGAAACATGAGGATGATTTTCTTCACGGAAATGGTGCTGGACAAGTGGAACACCCTGACAGAAGAAGTGGTGGGCACTGAAACAATCACAGGATTTAAGAATGCATGGGCTAGACATAAGGGAATTCTTGAGGTCAAGGGTAAGGGTCAACAGACTTCTAGAAAAACATAGTTACTTACAAGCACAGATGGCAGACTGGGTGGGCCATAGGCTCTTATCTGCCAACAGTGTCTATGTACTAAAAGGTTGATCTGGAGAGGGGCAGGTTCAGACTTGTGGGAGACTGGGGTAATGACAGGTTGTTTGGAAGTGAACCATCTGCTTTTGGGGAGAGGTGGCACAAGAGTGGTGGAGCAGAAGTTTGATGTTTTCATTAAAAGGACTTTAAACTAGATGAGGGGAGGGTTATATTAGGGCACAGGCCACAGAATGTAATTACTGTGGAAGCTTAGTTTTTCTCCCCCAAATAGGAAGGATGGTAGAGATTACTAGGGGATGGGGCACAAGGGAGTAATAAAGAATAAAGCAGAGGGGCCAAAGGAAGGAACCCTTGAAGGCAGAGGAAAGACAACTGGGAAGGTGTTGTTCATAAACACCAGGAGTCTGGGAATCAAGGTGAATAAAGTACAGACAGTGAGGTTTAAAGAGGAAATAGGCATAGTGTCCTTTACCATAGCTTGGGCTTTTCTGAACTGTTGGGACTTAGATGTTCGAGGATACAGGATCTTCAGGAAGAATGGTGAAACAGGAGGAGGGGAGGATGGCAGTGTACACAAGGGAAGATATTTGAGTGTTTGAAGGTGTTAGATAAAAGATTATTTATTATGATACTGTTACTTTAGAAGTACTGATGTGGTCTAATAAGAGTCTTGCACAAGCCTGTAAAAAGTGTAACAAAAATCTAATTTATTATACAGGGTTTCAAGTTAGAAAGACATAGAGTTTCTAATATGACATTTTCTGTAAAGAACCATCAAATCAGTTGAGCCAAACATCAGACAAATAAATACCAATACATTTGTTATTGCGCTGTTAAGTATCCTGTTATCCTTGGCAATTGCTATAATAAGTACAAAAATTACTCACATTGATAGCAGGGACAGGCACAGTGGAAAGGGTTCAGTGATGCCATTGCTGGCTATCAGACTGTGCTGACAACTTAGATAACAGTTTAGCCCATATTTATATGTTATTCTATAGATAGGTTCTCTCCACTAATTCCAGAGGCATTACATGATTTTTAAAAATGCATGTTTTCCATGAGGGTCAAACATTACCTCATAGGTGCAGTGTCCTTCTCTCTGGTACAGGAATAGTGTGTTTACCAGAAAGGGAAACAAGATATCTGGACTATATTCCTAAACAAGGTAGCCTTTTCAAGGGAACTGTGTAGTACAATCTGTGTTATGGGACATTTGAGGCATAAACAAACACATTATTCTCCCACCATCACGTATAATTTGAATTGATTTCATCTTATACTAACTCTGCATTTAACCCCATAAATGTGCCTATCCTAAAATAATGTGTTTAATGAACTAATGCTAAGGTTTATAAGGCTAATATATATTAATGCAAGCATATAAAGTATAAGAAAATAGAATCCAATGAAAGAGTTCTAGCTGTCTCAGTATGTGTTTGTAGGAAACACACACTGAGATCATAAAGTCTGACTAAAAAAGATCTAATAACTATCTGTAACAGTATGAAGACGCTGTCTTCATAGAATCTAATTAAATAATGCAACTGTCACAGTACCTCACAGGTGTACTGTGCTTATAGAATCTAATTATCTGTCACAACAAATGTGCTCATAGATCTGACTAACGATATGCACATGACCTTCTGACCTCCTACTCCATGATTTTTCAATCCCAACAGAAGGTAAAGAAACCAAGCAGGGGGTGGGAGGAAGGGACTGTAGACAAAAGTGATGGAAGGGGAGTGGAGTGCAAGGTAGGGCTGTTTACAGGCCCCCAGAGCAAACAGACAAAATGGACAGAGCTATGAAGAGGGAGACAAAGCAGCAGGACAGGAAGAAATAGTGTCAATAGACAACTTCAACCTTCCAAAAACTAGCTGGGGGATGACAGCAGCTGAGAGTCAGAAACAGCAAACATTTGTAAATGTCACTCAGATCTGTTCATCACACTGTGGGTGAGTCCTGCTACTATGGAAAAGGCAGTACTAGAACTGGTTATATTGAATCAAGACATTATTAGGAATATTTTTAAATTAGCCAGAGTGACCATTGCATGGTGAAATTCAGCATGAATCTTGGATCACAACACAGAAGCCTTAACACATGGGTGCTGGAGTTCTAGAAAAGTGAATTTCCTGAAAATGAGCAAGCAAATGCAGGAACACTTTTGCCCTATTTACAAATTACAAAGAGTTAATTGGTTATGTGAAATTCTGAATGATATGTGTGGTCCCCCAAGGAAAATTATTCTTTCCTTGTCTACTTATATTAAACCAAATGTTTTGGAGTAAATAACTTCTTTTCTACAGTCTATGAACCTTGGATAGACATAACATCGAGACCTTACTGACTGGTATTTCAGAAAGTAGAAAATACTTCCAGTATACAGTAAATATCGTCTGTGTTTGCTTCACAATGAATTAAAGTTTTTTTATGTCACACAAATGTAATGGACTAATAATGAACAAATTCCATTAAGATTTAGTTTTCTTTCACATCACTTGTTTAGTCTTCCTGAGTTGTCTACTCAAGAGAATGTATTCTTCTGTCTTAAAATATTGGGCCGTATGTGCTATTGGTGCAGAGTGGCTACATGCGCGTATCTGGGGTGCATAGCCACTCTGCACCCACTGCACCCCCTGTGCGGCATGCACAAAGGGGGCACACAGACCCACCACACTCGAACCCCCATGTCCGTGGACAGCTCTGCAATGGGGGAGTTCAGGTATTCACAAACTCGTGTAGTACTGGGCACATAGGTGCAGTGGATGGCACAAGGTACACCAAGGAGACCCTGCTGTGATCCACTGTGTGCCCCCATGGGTAAAGGCCTGGAGTTGCCAGGGAACAAGGACAGGGCACACCATGCTGCCCCTGGCCACTGGGCAGCAGGAGATGGCAGGGGTGACTGGACTGGTGAGTGCTCGGAAATACCGTGTGCTGCAGCATCAGGACCAGTGGGTGCTGCATGGGTCCGGGTGCCTGCAATCGGCATGCACAGTCCTGGAGCTGCGCCACCCTATGCATGGGATCCACTATGGGTTCCAGGGGGACAACCCAATGGATACCCAACTGGGACAATGACTCCTCCACTGGCTGCTCTGCAGAGTCCTGCATGCCAGGAGGAGGAGCCGAGGACAGGTGGCCAGCATTGGTGAATGCCAGTATGGGTATACCTGTCGATGGGGCACTCACATTTTACACGTACCTACTCCCCATTCAAGCATAGGGGCCATTGTTACCATTACCCTTTCTGTAAAAAAAACCTTTAAAGTTTTTCGGCTGTATTAAAAGGTAGAGCTAACAGAATCTCCTTTCTAATGTCCAGTTAGGACCAGAAATGCAGCAAAGTTTTAATTCACCTGCATAGTGAACGTGAAGTGGTCCACTTCGAGTTTGCATATCACTATAAAAAAATTTCCATTAAAAAAGTCAAAATTTGCCTTACTTCACGTTGTCCACTTCAAGTTCACTTCGAGTTCCAGTTTGATAAGGCAAAGTTGGTAAGAAAAAGGCCACTAATCACATGCCTGACTGTCTCTGTAGGTCTGCAGGTCACATGATTCAAGGAGGCAGTTAAATAGGCAGGAGGACATTCAAAATCTTCCTCCTCCTCATGCCTGTAGTAAAACTCTAGTGTTATTTCACCAGTTTTACCGACATGGCTACTTACACTAAAGGAAGGATATACCATGCTCACTAAAGTGACTGAAAGTGAACTCCTCACTACGGCATTAGCTCCCTTCTGGTGCAGAGCCCTCAGTGCCATGTGCCTGCTCTTGAGATGAGTATAATGGCCACCACTGCCCAGGTGGCTACCCTTTTTATCATGCTTTACATGTGTTTTGCAAAGCTGACAGATTGCCTCTGTTCCATTGCTACCATCTTGTATGAAAAAATCCCAGACTAGGGATTTTTGATGCCCTTCTGTTCATATGTCGCTTCTGGGGTTGCATATGGAACAGCAGTTTTGTTGGCAATGAAACTGGGTGTGTACTGCATGAATTCTTGTGTTGTGCACAATCGATGACTATTACTTCAGGTTCAGCAACAGACACAGCTACATGAGAACTTTGAAGAGAGGGGGATTGATGAACTGAATGTTTATGAACAGCCACCTTCACTTTCTTTTTGTCCAGTTCCCAAATGGGGTCACTAGCATCATCATCATAACCAGCATCCACAAATTCACTTTGGATGCTGTCCTCCAGTGGAGATATTCCAATCCCAGCCTCAGTACTATCATTTACACTTTTATCAACAATGTCAGGATGTTTGGATGGCCTAACCTAAAGACCGGTGGAAATATGTAACTGTGAGTCAGTAGCATGATCAGAATCATGTTTAGCTAGTGTGGGCAGTGGGACATCAACTACACTCAAGTCTGCGGATTCAATAAGTTTGTCCAGGTTGAACTTGTAGCAATACTAGTGCTGTTTTCAAGCATACTATCACTAACATTTCTACCAGCATGGACAACAGCATCTCCAGCCAGCATTGAAGTGACTGATTTCCCTGTGAAAAACAGAGTCAGAGAAACCCCTTCACTTGCAGGACTGTTACCATTCCCTTCTGCTGCGTACTACCATGGCTACAACCACTACTCTTAACACTGCTAGACTTGCTGCTAGCCCCTGATGAAACTGCCTCATCATCACAACAACTTCCACTGCTAACAGTCTTATTAGCAGCAGCACCACGGCCAGAAACAGCTTTGCATGAACATCTCTTTGTGAACATTTTTTAAGATTACTCAATTACCAGCAACTTATTATTTTGCCTGTTTAGGGGGGATGGGAAGCAAAAAACACAAGAGATACCGCCGCACAGGCACAAGTAGCACAAGACCTGAACCAGTTTTTCCAAAATCAAAAAGTCACAAAACAATAGCTACACAGACAGAAGCAGGGAAAAAAATTCCACACAGGCTGAGAAATTCAGAGTACTGCTATTGCGGTGCTGTAATAAAATGCATAACAATTTACACAACGCACACAGAATAAAGGTGAGCCACAGAAATTTGAACTGTTCAGTAAACTATAATACACGACTGAGAAAATGCCCAGCTAACAGAAAGAACCTATAAAAAATTAAGTAAAGTTGTACTGTGTGTACCTGAACACACAAATAATAAAAAACTAGCTAACAAAAGCTGGAAAAACTGCCTTTCTCACTAGGCTAAAGAACACTTTAGATCTGGTATTGTCGAATGGAGAGGCAGTAAGGGAAATAAGGGTGGAGGACCCACTAGCTGACAGCGATCACCAAACGGTGCGGTTTAATATCACCATGTGCAGTGAGGCAAAGAAATCATTTACCCGGGAGGTAAACTTCAGGGGGGTGGACTTTGGGAGGATGTGGGAAATACTGAAAGGGAAACTGGAGAGCATAAGGCATGAGATGGATGTGGAGCAGAAATGGGATATTATTAAACGTGGGATTACAGAGGCAACGGAAGCCTGCACCAAGACACAGAGTAAGAAGAGCAGAGCAAGAAAACGATGATGATTGATCAGCGAGGTAGTGGAGGTGGTGAGGGCAAAATGAGAGATGCACCAGAGGTATAGGATAGTTGGAAAGGAAGGGAACAGGGAGGAGTATGCAACATAATCCAGGGAGGTGACCAGAAAAGTGAGAGAGGCCAAGGCCCAGAGGGAGCTGAGATTAGTGCAAGAAATTAACAGGGGTTGGGAGACTTTGTCAGATACATCAGGGAGAAAAGGAAGTGCAAGAAGACATTAGTGAGGATAAAAAAGGTTGGGGAGTGGACGGATAAGAGGGAGGAACAGGCAGAAGCACTGAATGAATACTTTTGCTCAGTGTTTACGGAAGAAAGGGGGGGACCGCTACCACCATGGGCAGGGAGGGTGGGGACCGGAAGAGAAGAGGTGACAGATGGAAGAACTGAGGGAGGCAGAGTAGTGCCATTACACAAGAGTGGACCAAGGGATGAACTGGGTAATTATTGCCCAGGGATCCATGATGGGTGGTCAACAAAATATTTGTCAAATGACCTGAAAGCAAAACCGGCAGGTCAACTGCATTTTGCAGTCGGCTGATGGTTTGCAGAAGCAACAAGTGTTTTCTTGCCCCCCAAACCCCCAATGCAGGGGGCTATGCCTCCTGAACCCCCCACTTAGGATTCTCAACTCCAAGTCAGAGCTGAGTCGGGGAGGTGTAGGACCCCCTACAGACAGTGCTGGGTGCCAGCAGGTTCCCTACAGTGACGTGGCACTCTTGTCACTGTAGGGGACTCTGCTATTGACATGTTGACATCAGGGATTTATTTATTTATTTATTTAGTTAAACATCAGTTTAGAAACCTTTGAGCCAGAGGCTCATTTACAAAGGTACCTCATCACAAAGAGGACATCAGAACAGTAGTACAAGGGACACAGTACTTACAAACAAAAAAGTTACAGTTCAATTACAGTTTTGTTACAATAGAATACAATCTCCAATGAAGCAAAAGATAACAAAAGGTGCAAAACTTATGGTCGGGGGAAAGCTGGTGGGAGTAGAAGGGAGGGAGATAGGGGAGGAGGAATTAGTAGGGAAAGGAAGGGGCCGCTCAGTGAGCATTGTCAAACAGAGTATATATATATATATATATATATTTTTTTACACTAGGCTAGCGGCAGTTGCATTTGCGAGAGCTAAGCATGAAGTTTCTGAGCCTGGGCTTAAAGCAAGCTAAGGTTAGTGAGTTTGCGACACTGGCAGGGAGGGAGTTATACCAGTGGGGCTCACGGTAGGGGAATGCCCTCTGACCTTGAGGTCCTGGCTCTAGGAATAACTAGGAGGTGGCTCTTCCCAGCGGAGCTGCGTGATCAGGAGTCAGTGCAGTGCAGTAGAATGGAGTTGGATGAGCCTATGGGGATAGAGCTACGCAGGGTTTTAAAGGTGAGATGGCATGTCTGATACATGAGTTGCTCTTCCAGGTTGAGTAGGGTAGCTAGGTGTACAGCTCACATGTGTGAGTGAGTCTGGGAGCACCAGTGATAAGTCTGCAGGCTTATTAACTGTGAGGTGAACCTTGTTGAGGGCAGTCTGATCTGCTGAGCCATAGACCGGAAGGCCATAGTCAATGAGAGACATGACAGAGGAGGTGACAGCCAGGCGGAGGGCATCAGGAGGAAGGCATTTCTTGTGCCGGTAAAGAATGCCTAGCCGGAGTTGGCGACAGAATTTAGGGCAGATATATGTCCATGGAATGAAAGTGCAGGGTCAAAGGTTATACCAAGATATTTATAGGACTGCACCTGGTCAATGAGATTAGAGTGTGGAGTGGACAGCTAAGGAAACTTGCTGTACTTATTTTAGGGGTGGAGAAGAGCATGTTTTGTTTTCTTAAGGTTGATAACAAGTCGGTGCTCAGTGAACCAGGTAGCTGCAGAGTCAAAGACTAGTTGGAGGGAGTTCTGTAGCAGCATGGGGTCATTGTGGGAGGCAACGAGAACAGCATCATCAGCATAGAGAAGCATCTTACCCATACAACTGCTGGGTAGGGAGTTAAGAAAGAGTGAGAATAGTAGGGGTCCAAGAATTGAGCCCTGCGGCACCCCAAAGCGAATGGGGCATGTTTCAGAGAGAGAGTACCGTTGACTTTCACACATTGGGAGCGGGCGGAGAGATAGCTGGTGCACCAGGAAATACCATTGCCCAGTAAGTCTCACCTCCATAGTTTTCAGACTTATAGAAATGATACTAAAGGAAAGACTGGTGTACCTGGAGGACAGTGGCCTCCAGGATGTGAGGCAGCATGGGTTCATTTCAAGGAAATCTTGTCATACCAGCTTGAAACAATATTATGACTGGGTGACAGGTGAGCTGGATAAGGGTCATGCAGTGAATGTTCTTTACTTGGACTTCAGCAAGGCCTTCGATTCAGTGCCTCACAGGTGACTTGGGGGTAAGCTAACTGATGGAGGGGTAGGGGGAAAAATGATGAACTGGATTACAAGCTGGTTAAGTGGGAGGCTGCAACAGCTGGTGGTGGGAGAGGAGCTCTCAGCTCCAAGGCTAGTGACAAGTGGGGTGCCACAGGGCTCTGTGCTCAGACCGGTATTATTTGGGCTCTTCATATCAGACATTGCACATGGGGTGGTGAGCAAGGTAAGTCTGTTCGCAGATGACACCAAAATGGGAGCAGTGGTGGATGGAGTGGAGGGATGGAAGTGGCTGCAGGGGACCTAAGCAAGCTAGAGGAGTGGTCAGAGTGGTGGCAGCTGGGGCTCATTGCAAAGAAAAGTAAGGTTATGCACTTTAGGGTGAAGAACCCAAGAAGAGAATACTGGCTGGGAGGGGTTAAGCTGGGGATCATTGAGGAGGAGAAGAACCTAGGGCTAATGGTAACAGGGACCATGAATAACACTGCCCAGTGCAGGACATTGGCTGCAAAAGTGAACAAAATGCTGGGGTGTATAGCGAGGGGGTTTTCATCCAGGTGAAGAGAGGTGATCTTGCCCCTCTACAGGTCGCTAGTAAGGTCATACTTGAAATACTGTGTGCAGTTTTGGAGGCCATACCTGAAGCATGATATCAGGCTACTGGACAGAGTGCAGAGGAGGGCAACGAAGATGATGTGTGGAATGGAGGGGAGAAACTATGAGAACAGGCTGGGAGTCCTGAATATGTACACCCTGGAGGACAGAAGGGACAAGGGGGACATGATAGAGACATTCATGTATTTGAGGAGAATCAGTAAGGATTGGGCAGATGGGGTCTTTAATCTAAGGAGAGGGAGGAACACCATGGGGCATGGGCTAAGAAGGGGGGGGAGATTTAGGAGGGAAATGGGGACACTATTTCACAGAGAGGGTGGTAGCAAAATGGAACACACTACCAGAATGGGTGGTATCATGTAAATCCATGAACAGCTTTAGAAGGGCATGGGACAGGGAACAGGGGAGAGTGAGGGTGGGAGGAGTGGGAGTGGCGTTGGGATGAGAAAGGAGAGGGAGGTGATGGGGCAGTTGCAAACTAGGGGTGCTAGTTTCACACTCAAGCAGACTTAGATAGACTAGGTGGTCTGTTTCGGCTGGCACATTCGTATTTTCATAATCTCCCTTCTACACCGCAGATCCATCCCAGCCTGAAGCTTACTTCTGCAGAGTCTGTCACTGCAGAGACTGAATGCTCTAAATTAACATCAAATAGTCACACAAAATCAATAAATGCTTGATGATATAAACACACAGGGGTTTCCTACAATCTATGTATTAAATTTTGATACAAAAGTTTGTGGCAAAAATGCATTTTTAATGTTTTTTTGATGATTTGAACCTCAGAGTTCTGAGAGCAAACTGTCTCCTGCTTCTCACTACATCACTACACTGAACTGAGACTGTGAAAAACAATATAGAGCCCATGTGATCTTAAATCTCATGAGTCACTGCAAAATTTACCTTGATGAGCAAAAAAACAAGGTGAAATAATGCAAAGTCCATAGAGAATAGTGGGAACTTTGCATTATTTCGGAATGTGAAGTGTTTCACTTCGCTATGCAGAAAATTACTCTAAATTTGGGTTCTACGCATAGAAAATTTCAGCCACTTCGCCCAACCTATAGGTAGGACTTATTACCAATAGGATGAAGGGATTATAGGCTACAATACACTGTATGAGGGTGCTGGGATGGAGAATCAAACCCTACATAGCTAGGTTTAAATCCTAGACAAAATGTTTGAATTAGCTAAAGCCAACTCCTTTAAGCCCCTCTTACGGTAGACTTTTAAGAGAATCTGAATACAGTATTTATCATAGTCTTCTAAGACTTTGCTTACTTGTTCATGCATTGTACAGAACTGATTGAATTTTATCTGTGACATGCATTCTAAATTATTGTGAGTATTTGTATATTTTTGTATGTGCTGTTTTTAAATTATAATGTCCTACAAAAAAAGTTGAATAATAAACTTGAAGCTTGAATTGCAGGAAAGACCCAAAGATTTCTATAAGGTCAAGAGGGTGGAGGGAAAGTGGGCAACATTAATAGAGGCTGCTGGAGTGGCCACCCAAAACTGCTTCAGAACTATAAAAAAGGTTTCATGTGATACCGGTGATTGTGGAAAGGCGATCGCCATTAGGGTAAGTGTACCTCGACGAAAATCACTTTCAGCAATGTACGCTATCAGCACACAGCAAAAGGGTGCTGGATATTTATTTTTTTTATTTATGCAGGGGGCTGTGTCCCCTAGACATTGCCCCCACATACCCCTGCTTTAGGATTCTCAACTCCAGGGGACTGCATGTCGGGACGGGTGCAAAACAAAAAAAAATCCCAAACTGGCACACAAAAAAGACTGCACCCAGAACTGAACGCAGCACCCTCCCAATCCTAGCCAGACCCCTGACTGTGCAGGGCCTTATAGGTCAGCAAACCAACCTTGAAGGTGATCTGCCACCTAACAGACAGTGCAGAGAGCACAGCACAGGTATAATATGACATGATCTCGATCATGCATTCTGCACCAGCTGCAGGCAGCAAAGATTACCCCCGATAGCTGCAGGTAGAGGGCAGTGCAGTAATCAAGCCGCAAAGTCACAAAGGCATGGACCAGTGATGGCAGATCACCCAGGGGTATCAGATGTTTGATGCTGGTGATGTTTCTCAGATGGTAAAATTAATTTTGGACCACAGCTGACACCTGTGATTTAAGTGTCAAGCCACAGTCCAAAACAACACCACAGTTCTTCACCCCAACAGAGGTGAAGAACTGGGAATCATCAAGCTTCAGCCCAGAGACTCAACCAGATTGCACTCTCACCCTTGGGTGACCATATTCCACCACTAGTTCCTCAGTCATATCTGGATTCAACCTCAACCAGTTGGCCCTCATCCAGTCTTGGAATTCAGCAAGGCACGGATTAAACACTGATACCACCTCCTGCTGTTTGGCTGCAAAAGACATGTGTAGCTGAGTGTTATCTGCATAGCAGTGGAAACTCAACCCATACTGTCTTATAATGTCCCCTAGCAGGAGAATATACACCTTGAACAACATGGTTAAAAAATGGAACCCTGTGGAACCTCACATGGCAGGGGCAGAGGTGCCAAGGAAAGAATCCTTGACACCACCCTCTGTATCCTGCCATTGAGGAATGACTGAAACCTGTTGAGAACTGTGCCAGCCAGTCCACAACAATCCCACAGGTGCTCCAGTAGCACCCCATGGTCCATGGTGACAAGCACAGTTGAGAGATCAAGGAGAATAATAATGGAACATTTTCCTCAATCTCTCGCCACCAGGAGATCATTTAACACCATAGAAGGGAAGTCTTGGTGCTGCGCCCTTTCCTGAAACCTGACTGGAGAGGGTCGTAGATGTCATGAGTTGACAAATAGTCTCCAGTTGAAGGGCCACCACCTTCTCAAGGATGATCCTTCTATAAATATAAAACCACATACTTCCTTTAAAAAATGTATGCTTTGTATTATGTGCTATGGTGGAGGCAGGATGGGAGAACTGAATAAAAAGTGATATGACAGTGTTCGCTAAAAAAAGGCCAGTATTACTTTTACTTTAAAAATAATGGGCATCAGGAAGGGTTTTTTAAAAAAATTCAGAAAGGGATTTTTTTTTTCATTTTTGGAGGCAATAATATTGTCATATGCTGCTGTGTCCTTGTCTTCAGAAGTCTGAAGTTATGAGTTTCCTTTCCTTAAAAACATTGTTTTGGAATCTTCTTGCTTCTTGACCTGTCAGGGTGCAAGAGTTTTCCTACTCATTTTATAAGACAGTTCCATAGTCGCTCCTGATCTGGCAAACTGGGATTGTGTACTAAGGGGATACACGATGGGCATGAGTGTGATATGGAAAATATTTTCACTCCTTTAGAGTGACCTCTGGATATTCACGAGTGGCAAAGACACGAGTGAGCACCCAGAGGTCACTCTAAAGGAGTAAAAATATCTTCCATATTACACAAGCGCACATCATGTATCCATTTTATACAACAGGGGTGTGATAACTGGAGGTAACTCCAGTTATCACACCATGATGATGTCATCACAGTGTGAAAACTGGAGTTGTCACACTGCAGTGAGAATACCTGTTTTTTTCTAATGGGTTATCTGTTCACCCTTATTGTACAAACAGTATGTCCTGTAAATTTAGGAGATAACTCACTCCATAAAAAATTCTAATTAGACTGTCTGAACTTATCACCATAAACTCTTTTCTAAATATTTATGAAGGAAGAAGAGCAATCTTTGACAGATCTATCAAAACTACCACTCATTTCCAAAATGGGATGATGCACTGTGAGAGATCATTAGCTGACTAGCATTATAAAATGAGTTATGTTTCAGGAAACATATAACAGGTCACCTACTGTACGTTGTGAAACCCTGACAGCAGAGTCACGTGCAATGAGATGTTAGATGTTTGTACAAGACATC
The DNA here is from genome assembly GCA_016271365.2 of Neoceratodus forsteri. Taxonomy (NCBI): domain Eukaryota; kingdom Metazoa; phylum Chordata; order Ceratodontiformes; family Ceratodontidae; genus Neoceratodus; species Neoceratodus forsteri. The sequence continues at coordinate 37,849,861 of CM028129.1, forward strand.
ACTGGAATAATATGGAGATCAGGGTGTAAATACCGATGATCAGTGCTTGCTGCTCTGCATAGGGACTGCAGCTGTGCCCCATGCACAGAACAACTGGGACTTGACAGACATGAATTTTCAAGGCATATTTTGCTTTCATATTGTTCTGTTACTTGAAATCTATTAATAATAAATAGCAGCAAGATATGATTTGAATAAGCTAAAAGTTGAGGCTGGGCAGAAATGAAAGCAAGTACTGTACAGAAAGCACAATGGGAATTAACTTTACACACCGCAGGGAGCTTTTATGTTGACAGTCAAATAATTTGGGCTTTGTGCTCGAATCATGGAGGCATTATCTAGAAACCCCGCTGCTTTGCTGAAGTGAGTGGAAGCAAGCTGGTCATCTGTGCTAGTCTCTTTTCCTACGATACATTGACCCTTCTTCTTGTCGTATACTTGACCAAGTTCTGCTGAAATCCCACTAAATACTGAAAAACAGCATGATAACAAACCCAGCATTGCTGTTAGGATACCAACTGAAAATGCATTGAAACCTTCCCCAGAATTATGAGTTGCTTTTCAAGTACGTGGTTATTGGTTAAAAGCTGCGCTTAGTCTCATGATAGAATGGTGAGGCTGTTATTCTCAGGGAAAAGAAAGTTTTCCCACACAATTAAGTTAGGAGTGAATTGCTTTTTCCTCTGCGTATTACAGCTGTTTATTTTCTCAATTATCTTCAGTATTTCTCATTCCCTGCAAAATAATTAACTCCCCACCACTTACCCACAGCATATCTAGTAGTCGTTCCCATAGCGTCGCTTGTCAACTGGGCTTGTAATACTTTTTAATGTGTCACATTTACCTGCTGCTACCCACAAGTTCTGTCTACTAACAGTTTGTTGCATATAAGAAAACCTTTCTGTATAAATGACTAAAAACAAAAGAAAAGAAACAGTGGTCAAATCATTACTGAATTACTACTGCATACTTGCTCTCAGCAGTGTTCCACAGTGCCACTGCTTGCCATGGTACCGGAGCAAGGATTAAACAAGTGTTTCTCAAATGGTGAGGCCAACCTTCCAAGGGGGGCTCCAACCTGTTCCAGGGTAGGATCAAAGAAGCCTGAAAATATACCAACTACAGTAGTTACTTGACAAAAAGAAAAACTCCATAAATGGCCAAAATATACTTTAAATATAGAAAGCTGATTCATTTGTAGTATGCATTAAACAATGTCATGCTCTAACTAGGACCTGTATGAACAGCATGTTGAAAATACAGTATATTCTCAATGTTCCATATATTGTCTGTATACTATACAGGCTATATGCATGTGAATAATATACTTTCCATTAATTCCTATATTTCAATTGTAAAAAATGTGAGCATTTTGCACCTATTTAAAATACATTTTTAGTCATATATATATATATAGAATTTTTTTAATGGTGTTTTGCTGTTTTGATTGACGTGATTAGGCGAACGGACTTAAAAAATGCAATATCAGCACAAACCAAGCTGTTAACTCAGAGGATGTGTTGCTGCTTTGCAAAGTGCTGTATGGCATGTTTTCTATGAGGAAGCCTAAAGTATTTGCTTTGGGGAGGCCAGGAGGTTTTCTCATACTGAAGGAGAGGATAGAGGACTAATACTTACTGAAAAGTCTTTCCTTCCTTCTACCTTTCCCTGCCCTGAAGGGTGACTTCACTATTGCTTACCAAGATCCAGAATTTTGCTGTGCATCGATTCTGCACCTTGATTTTGCTGTTGTGTAGACCCCAAATGCTGCTCTACAATATTTTATGCCAAGATCAATAACATTTGCAATTAAATAAAAATTGAGAAGGAGCTGTGGAGATGGCATGGGATTAGTACTATTGAACCTGTAAAGTTTTCAGAGTGGGCTGCACCTATAATTTCAGTATTGAACTGGGGGCTGTGTATAAGATGATGGGGTACTTACAGTCACCAAGCAAGAGAGGGGCATTGAGTTAATCATAGCTGATCACCTCATAGTGGCAGGGTAGTGCAAAGAGGCAATTGGTAAGGCTAGTGGGATGCTGTGGTGCAAAGCAAGAGAGATTTCTAGCAGGAGAAGGAAGATGATGGTGCCACTGTATCATTCACTAGTGAGACTCCCACAGAGTGCTGTGTCCAGTTCTGGAGGCCACATTTCCGCATAGACATCAACAGCATGGAAGCAATCTAGAGCAGAACTATCAAAATGGTGTTGGGGTTGTGCCAGAAATCATACAAGAAGTGGCTGCAGGAACTCTTGTCTACCCTGGAGGAGAGACTGAGGGAGCTTAATGTGTACTCCCTGAAGGAGAGGCGAGCAAGAGAGGACATGACTGAGAACTATAAGTACCTCACAGGGTGAACAAGGTGCAGGGGGGTAATCTCTTTTGGAGGAGGAGGAGAACCAGCATACAGGGGTATGCAATGAAGCTTGAGGGGAGGAAGTTTAAGAGGGATGTGAGGAAATACTTCTTCACAGAAAGGTTGATGGACTGCTGGAACAACCTACCAGAGAAGCTGTTATGGGTGAAGACAGTGGAGGGCTTCAAGCATTTGTGGGATATGCACATGGACATAATAAGAGGAGGAAAGGGAGGACAGAGGAACATCTGAAATAGGGTCCAGGGAGTAGTAACAGGGAGGGAAGTGGGGCAGAACAGATGGGCCTACCAGTCCTTTTCTGCTGACAAATTCTATGGCTCTATGTTTCTATGAAGATGGATGGTTTACTAGGTATTTCTGGTGACTTTAAATTGATTGTAAACCTTGTGCCTCAGTTGGAACAGTGCCCTATTCCAATGTGGCTGGCGGGAAGGTGTTCATGAAGTTAGACATGAGTCATGCTTATCAACAACTGATTTTGGAGGGAGGGTCCAGTTGCTATGTAACAATAAATAAGGGTCTGTTTAAATATAATGGGTTACCATTTAGAGTTTCCTCAGCCCCCACAATATTCCAGAGGGTCATGGAGGGGTTGCTTCAAGGCATCCCACACACTGCAGTATGTCTGAATGATACATATAGGATGCTTGGTCCTTGTTTTGAATGTAATGATATAATCTGACATGAAACCTTTGTAGAAGAGCACTTGGGGTCAAAGGTACTGTCTGACTCTTCCAATAGATAAAAATATTGATCAGAGGAATAACAGAAATGAACATTTATAGAATTTAGCTGTTGAAGGAAAAACTGAAAGAAACAGGATTACACTTGAAAAGATACAAGTGCATTTTTCTGGTGCTTGAAGCTACATACTGTTGGGGGGGGGGGTCACAGTGTGAATCCCCTAGGGCTGCACCCAGTGACTGAGAAAGTACAGGCAGTCCTAGATGTTTCTGCACCTAAAATAATTTCTGACCTGAAAGCATGATTGGGTTTAGTGAACTATTATGGCAAATTTTGATTGACTATGTCTACCTCTCTCACACCATGGTAATTTTTGCTGAAGAAAGGAGCAAAGTGACAGTGGGGTCTGTCTCAGGACAAGGCCTTTAGTTTGTGTAAGACCCTGTTGCATTCTTCAGAGATTCTGGTACATTATCAGGCTAACAGAGAGCTGATTCTCATGTACGATACAAAGCCATGTAGAGCTGGAGCAGATTTAGCTCACAGGATGTTAGATGATTCCAAGAAACTAATAGGACTGTCCTAGACACCAGGTGGGGGGTGGAGGGGCAGCAAATAGAGCCACTAGGCAAGAGAGTCCATCAGACGTCCCCCCATAGACAGGCAGGAAGAGGGGAAGCAAATGGCAAAGAAGTGGAGGAGAAAGGAAGGTGATTTAGGCAAGCAGGGGAAGAACTTGCAGCGAACGGTGGTCTCACTGAACACAAGAAGCCTTTGTAATGAGATAGTAGAACTGCAGGCATTGATGGTGGAAGGGGAGGTGGATATAGCTGCCATAACTGAAACATGGGCCACCAGTACTAAGACTAGGATCTAGCAATTCCTGGGTGCAAACTATACCGTAGCAACAGGGACAAAGTGAAAGGTGGAGAGGTAGCTGTACTGTATATGTTAGGGAGGGGATAGTATGTAGCAGGGATAAAGACAAGAAGGGCAGGGCAGAAGCTTTATGGATTCACCTACAGTATTCAAAGGGGTGAATGATGAGATAGGGGGTGGTGTACGGTCCTCCCTTCCAGGGTGTGGAAATGGACAAAGAACTGGGAGAACAAAGTAAGGGCTTAGAGGTAAGGGCAGCACAGTGGTGGTTGGTGACTTCAATCTGCTGGGAGTGGAATGGAACACCCCAGCGACCTCAAGTGCCAGAGAACAGGTCCTTCTGGAGGAATTCCAAGAGAGCTTCCTCACAAAGAAAGTGTTGGAACCCACAAGGGAGGAGAACAATTCTGAACCTGGTACTTATAGAGCTAGTCAAAGATATTGAGGTGGAGGTCCCACTAGCAGGGAGTGACCACTGTACAGTGTCATTCTCCCTCAACCTGGGGAAGGAAGTAGCCAATACCAAAACAAGAGTGGTGGATTTTAAGAGGGTGGACTTTGGCAGCATGGGAAAAAACTTGAAAGGGCAGCTTGACTGCATCAGCCCAGACGTGGATGCAGAGCAGAAATGGAACATCATAAAAAAGGGTTTAGCAGATACCACTAGCTCTTTTACCAAGTGCCAAAGCAAAAAGTCCAGGAACAAGAGACCTAGCTGGGTGAATGGAGAGGTAGTGGATAGGGTGAGGGAAAAGAGAGCAGCCTTTCCAAAGTGTAAGAGATCATGCCAGGATAGGGATAGGGAGGAGTACGTGAAGAAATCCAGAGAGGTGAGCAAAGTAGTGAGGGCAGCCAAGGCTTTGAAAGAACTAACACTGGCACATGGGTTTAGGGAAGGGGAGAAGGATTTCTTTATGTACATAGGAGAGAGGAATTTTTTTATTTTATGTGTTATTTATTGAAATGTTTCACCAGGAAAGGTACACTGAAAAACAAGTTGCTCATCTCACAGTGCATTTGGGGGTGGGGGGGGGGTCATAGGGAGAATCAAACATACCGTTTCCAATACATAACAACAAGCAACAATAACAATGCACAATACAAGTGAGGTACTACAGAATTAGGCGGGTGAGAACGACAGATTATGCAGTTCAGAACATCAACTAGCCATGCATACATCGAGAAGCAATTAAACAGTTGATTAACAGTGCTACTACTGAGGTGCACAGATAAACAGTGAATTATTGTAGAACTGTGCAGTAAGTGCATTTGAAGAATAAAATACAATTTTATGCAAAGCAGCAATGAAAAGTGCAAATGTCATGTGGGCAGCTAGGAGAACAGAGGGTAAGACACAATGTGCTAGTTAAACCTAGGAAAAATAGAGATTTACCTGCAGGTACAATTTACTGCAAGAAAATTCTGTAGGGTGGGGAAGGAAGAATGGAGAATCTCAGCAGGGAGGGCATTCCATAGCTTACGGAAGTGGTGCGAGAAGGCAATCTGTCCCACCTTAGTAGACCGACAAGGAACTATGAGTAGCCGAGAGTCATAAGATCCAAGGGAATGGTCTGGTGGGGGGAAATATATAGGGAGGAAGTGAAATAGGAGGGGATTGAACCAAACCAGAATTTAGATATGAGTTTAGCACAGTGGAGGTGGTGGTGATAATCTAGAGAAATGAAGGCGAGGGAGTGGTAGAGAGAACAGTGGTGGATGAGAGGAGGGGCATCAAGGGTGAAATGACAGAAGGAGTTAAAAAGGGAATCCAATCTGGGTAGGGATGACTTGGGAGCAGCACTATGGACTACATCACAGTAGTAGATGATGGGAAGTATCATCTTCTGGACTAGTGCATGCCTGGCCTATAGCGGAAGGCAGCTACGGTTCCTGTATAATGCGCCAAGTTTGGGGTGCAGCTTCTTCAGGATGGCATCAACATGTCCAGAGAAGTTTAGGTGTTGTTCAAGCCATACACCCAAATACCTGAAGGAAGAGGGATCCTCAATAATAGTCCCTTCTAGGGTATGGAAAGAGGGGAGGGAGGGGAGCTGTGAGAGTCTCTGCCTAGTGCCAAAGGACATCGAGACAGTCTTCTTGGCATTGAGTGAGAGTTGCTGGGAGCTGATCCAGCACTGAACTTTGTTGAAATAATGCTGAAGTCTAGTTTCAATGTCCACGGGAGATTGTCCTGAGGTGAAGGGAACTGTATCATCGGTGTACATGTGGACAGAGGTGGATGAGCAGACTGAGGGGAGGATGTTTAGGAAGATGGAGAAAAGGATAGGGCTCAGTCTGGAACCCTGGGGTACGTCAGTGTTGATAGGGAGAGGGGGAGATATGGTTTTGTCTATTCTAACTGTTTTCCAATGCAAGTACCAGATTATGAGGATTAGGAATGAAGGTGGGAGGGCAAAGCAAGGGGGGGAGCAGGCAGAAGTACTAAATGAGAACTTCTGCTCAGTGTTTACCAGGGAGATGAATGGCCCTCTACCTCAAGGGATTGGTGGAGGAGGGATGGGGGAAAGGAGGTGATGGATGTAGAGATCCCAGTTGAAAGGGTGTTGGAGGGCCAAAGGTCCCTAAGGGTGGACAGGTCGCCTGGTCTGGATGAAGTACATTGTAGGGTACTCAGGGAAATGGTGATGGTCCTGGCGGGACCACTGGCAGATTCATTCAACACTTCCCTGAGGGCAGGATGCATGCCCTGGGATTGGAGGATGGCACATGTGGTGCCAATCTACAAGAGTGGGCCCAGAGATGAACCTGGGAACTACAGACCAATGAGTCTTACAGCCATAGTGAGAAAGCTAATGGAGACTATACTTAAGGAAAGGCTGGTGAGGTCCCTGGAAGAAAATGGCTTGCAGGATGACAGGGAACATGAGTTTGTATCTTGGAGATCATGTCAGACCAATCTAGTTGACTTTTTTGACTGAGTGACAAGGTCCCTGGACAGAGGCCACACAGTGGATGTCCTATGCCTGGATTTCAATAAGGTATTTGACTCTGTGCCACTCAGAAGGCTGACCAGCAAGTCAGATAGCCTGGGAGCAGGGATGAAGCTGGTTGGATAGAAACATAGAACATAGAAACATAGAATTTGATGGCAGATAAGGACTGCTTGGCCCACCCAGTCTGCCCATTTCCCTACCTACTGTATAAGCTGCAGATCCTAGTTAACCAGCAGCCTACTTCTTCCTACCCCCAACCCCTAGAATGGCCTTATGACTGTCCCATGCATGCTTGAATTCCACCACTGATTTTGACTCCACAACCTCCTCCGAAGGCCGCTCCATGCATCCACAACTCTCTCTGTGAAAAATATTTCTTTAAATTACCTCTGAGCTGCCCTCCTCTATCTTCAAATTGTGCTCCTTGTTCTTGCACACCTCTTTTGAAAGATGCTACCCTCTTGGACTTTGTTGATTCCTTGAGGTACTTGAACGTTTCCATCATGTCCCCCTCCCCTCCTTTCCTCGAGGCTATACATATTAAGCTCCTTTTGTCTCTCTTCATATGTCTTCTGGTGCAGACCCTGCACCATTTTAGTTGCCCTCCTCTGGACAGCTTCCATCCTGTCTATGTATTTTGGAGATTGGGTTTCAGAACTGCACACAGTACTCCAGATGGGGTCTCACCAGCTGTCTGTACAGAGGGATAATAACTTCCTGTTTTCTACTGGTGATGCCTCTCCCTATGCATCCCAGTATCCCCCCAGCCCTCCTTGCTGCCCTCTCACATTGCTTGCCCACCTTTAGGTCATCTGATATGACTACTCCCAGGTCCCTTTCCATTTTTGTTGTTGTTAGTATCTCACCACCCATTGTGTACTCTTCCCCTGGGTTTTTGTTTCCCAGGTGCATTACCTTGCACTTCCCACAGGGGTTGGTGCTAGCACCAGTTCTATTCAATATATTCATAGCAGACATATCAAATGGGATAAGGATCAAGAGCAGCCTCTCTGAAGATAACACTAAGATCGGTGCTAAGGTAGATCATGAGGAAGGGAATAAGGTTCTGCAATAGGATTTTGCAACCCTTGAGTGCTGGTCAACCACATGGCAGCTGGAGCTCAATGCCCAAAAATGCAGGGTTTTGATCTTGGGTGCAAAAAACCCAAGGTAGAGCTACGGTTGGGGGAAGTGCAGTTCGCTACTCTGACAAAGGAGAAAGCTCTGGGAGTGCTGGTGACAGGAGACAAGAAACACTCAGCACAGCGCAGAAATGCAGCAGCAAATGTGAACAGAATGCTGGGATGCATAGCCAGGGGAATCACCTCTAGGAGGGAAGAAATAATTTTGCCCCTGTACAGGGCCCTGGTGAGGCCACAGTTGGACTGCTGTGTACAGTTTTGGTGGCCTTATTTAAAAAAGGACATCAGGCTACTGGAGGGGGTCCAGCGTAAGGTGATGAAAATTATCCAGGAGGTGGGGCACAGGGCATATGAGGAGAGACTGAGGGAGCGTAACATGTGCATCCTAGAAGATAGAAGGGAGACAGGGGACATGATTTACACCTTCAAGTACCTAAAGGGCATAAACAAAGTTAATTCAGGGGCTTGTTTAAGTTAAAAGGAGGGACAGACACCAAAAGTCATAGTCGGAAGTTAGAGGGAGTAAGGTTCAAGACAGAGATGAGGAGGCACTGTTTCACAGAGAGGGGGATGGCTGGCCAGAATGCGCTACCAGAAGAAGTGATAGCACTGCAGATGGTGGGAAGCTTCAAGAGAGAATGGGAATTTGGTAGGGTCAACGGGAAGGTCAAAACTGGGGTGAGGGGGAGGTGACGTAGGAAGTGGGGGGCACTAAACTGGAAGGGGGGTGCAAGGTGAGGGGGGCAGCTGCAGTCTAATAGAATTGAAAAAAGCACATCCTAAATCACATTATGTATCCCCAAGGCTTCTCTCGCTATGGCAGAGTGGCCATTAGTTTCATGTTGCCAACATTGTGGAACAAAGTACAAAACTTATTGAAATTAAGCTGCCTCCGCAGTATGAATGCCTTTAAATCTCTATATGCTCAGTATGTGTGTGAGCCATGCAATTGCTACCCCAGCCCCTAATATTAGTCCGAAGCATCAGGCTGCTGCCCTCTGTTGGTAGTTGACTTTATGATCACTTGTAACCTTTAGTGACCTTAACCCTGTGAGCGTCTTATGCCTTAAATGTGTTTCCCCTCTAGAAATCCCTGTAGGGTTATTATCTCTTCATAGCTTTCGCGGCCGCTACACCTTACTCACCCTGCTGTCTTTTACATATTGCTTAATCTGTGGCTCTTATTCCTCTACCCTGTACCATTTAACTGCCCTGTTTCATCTTCGTATTCCCTTTCCACCACATTCCACTCTTATTATCTCTTTCCTTTGTCCCCTAACTCTCTTCCCTGCCATAGACTAGCCCTTCAGGGGCTCCCTGCCCCTGAGGTGGGAGAAATGCAGATACCGGGTGGTTGTCACTTCTGTAGCCGCTGCCTGAGACACCCAGACTGGACTCCTTACTAGCGAGGTGCAGCATTGCTGATACCTAATCGGAACACGAGAACTTTTCTGCTCTGGTGTCTGATTGGCTCCTGCAGTCTGCTCCTGTGTCTCCTTCAATACTAAGCTAAAGTCTGATCTTCTGTTTAAAACTGGCACAAAAAAGAGCTGTACTTACTTATTGCCTAACAGTTATGACCTCTATTTTTTCCTGTTTAGTGTCAAGAGTTGGGACTCTGTTTGATTACACTCCTTTCTTAATTTCTGTAATTGGGCCAGTCTTTAGGCATCAAGGAATACCCAGCTCTGTTGTTCTTCTGTTTTGGTCCTCCTGCTGGTTCAGATGTTCCATTGTCCATGGCCCAGTACTTAATACCGACCCCTTCTTCCATCCCCTACCAAGATATGCTCTCCATGGGCGGCCTGCCCATACGCGGAGGAAACCCGGGCACTGGGCAGTTGGCGCTGTCTCTACTGCCACCTGAGAACCTAAGCTTGGACTCTCCATTAGCAAAGCACAGCATTAACAGCCATCCAGTCAGGATGTGAGTGCGCTTTGGCGTTGGCTTCCGATTGGTTCCTGCAGTCTGCTTCTGTGTCCATTCTAAATCAAGCATAAATCTGATTTATATGCTGAAATTTGCCAAAAAAGAGCTGTAATTACTTTTCTCCTTGACTGTTAAGACCCACATCCTTCTGCTTAGAGTGTTACATCTAGGGATACTGTGTGATTACACTACTTTTGAAATTCTGTGCTTGCATCAGCTCCCTAAACGAGCAGCCGATCACTTCTCCCTACTGAAGTTCCTACTAAGCCTCATCTTATGTCCTCTTTAAATATTACAGAAGCACTCTGAACTGATATGACTGATGTAACATTGAGTACTTACTTGCATTAATTGTATTAATTGTTTTTTTTACTTGTGTTATTTGGCTGTATTGTAAATACCTCTGTATGCATTGTACTATTTGACCCCGAGCTAACCAGGTCCATTTTGTAAATGAGCTTGCTCAACAATGTTCATTGGATAAATAAAGATTTTGATTGATTGATTGATTGAGTGACCCTTGAGCAGACTAGATAAATCGAAGGTCCTGGATCTGCTGGCAATTTTGCATGTTCAATATCACCACCTGAATGAAAGTATTCTCAACTGGATTGTAAAGGGTGTGCAGTAATATTCACAGTACCAAAATTCTACTAATACATTTCTGAGTAGGCATTTGCCATCTGTATCAATCACACCTTTAATTTCCTTGTTTAATGGGATGCAGACTGTTCCACAGATGCTCTTCCCCAGAATCCAGATATGGGCTATAATATAAAGAGTCTATGAACACACTACAGTGTATAAAGCTGAAAAATGCTTAGGAAATGCAAATGCATTGATCTTTTAACACTTACTTGGAACTCCAGTGAAAGACTCAACCAAAGAGAGCTTGCTATTAGTAGACTACCTTGATACACACCCTGTTACAGCTGTGCAGGAGAAAACCTGGACTGGTAAGTAGTAGTGAAGTAGTACAGTATGTTTGACTTTCAGTGCACTATCCCACAGGCTCAGGGTGCCTCACACGATACATGCAATTACAGCAGCACAGAATGTAAACCCAAACTGAATATGATAAACAATAATAAATAGTATTGCAAAACAGAAGAAAATGTGCACTCACCACCTCAATTAAAGATTGACACCACTCTAAGCCATGTATAAAAATTACATTTCTTTTACAAAGTGCTGTTTAAAAACCTGTGCCAACTGACGCATTTCAGACACTGGGTCCTTTATCAAAAGCATGCCTTTGATAAAGAAACTAGTGTCTGAAACATGTCAGACAGCATAGCTTTCTAACAACTGACAAAAGAAAAGCAATGAGGCAGCTCAGGATATTAGGGTGGTGTCTACTTAAACAGCACTTTCACATGGCACTTTTTCTCTACAAACGGCCACTCAGCCCAGGGAGAAAAGAAAACAACCGATTCGTTCGGTCACGATAAAAAAGCTTCTTGTAATATTAGAACATGCTTTTAAAGGCACACAGCACACTGTATACATGTAAAGCAGCACCCCCTTACATCAAGCATAGCTTTTTAAACAGCACTAAAAAGAAATTTAATTGTTATACATGGCTTAGAGTGGTGTCAAGCTTTAGTTGAGGTGGTGAGTACACAATTTTCTTTTGCTTTGCAATACATCTTCTTATCATGAGCACCCAATCCCAGTTTGACTCCTGCTTGTTGAACTGTTTAAATAATAAATATGATGTAGTTGCAATACAAGGCTGAGTTAGTCCAGAATAAACACCATCACACCCATTCAGGAATCGTAGAAAGGAAAGGGGTATCCATGAAACTACTTATGGTGGCCAAAACCGGACAAAGATATTGAACATATGAGGCAGATATGTGGTGTGTGTGTCAAGAAAGTCACACATCTCCAGCAAGGGCTCCCGTTTATATTTGGCAATGGTCAGCTAAATCTTGGAAGAGCTGTATCTTGATTATGCATGTCCATTTTTAACAAAACTGTTTTTGTTGCTAATTGCTGCACATTCCAAAAGGTTAACTGTACTGCATATCCAGTGAACTCATCTACCTCTGATGCTACAGATGAAAAACTGAGAACTGCTTTTAGCATCCATGGTTTGCCTGAAATGATTGGAACAAGTAATGGGGCTTTGTTTTCCCTGTGCTGAATTTGAAAGATTCATGGAACAAAATGGTATTTTTCATGCAGGGCTCAACCTTAACCTTTCTTGTGCACTAACCAGCCAGGGCAAGCTGATTCAAAATTGCACTTCGCCCACAGATGGCTGCTCTGACCCACAATTATAATGGTAGATTTTGATAACTTATGCAGGAAACAATGCAAGCCAAGAAATACTCTGATTACTGTACATTTATCCTGTTCACTCGTTGTTTCCTGGCCCAGCAAAATTAAAAAAAATACTGCAGTATAATCACCCCCCAACCCCATTGGTTTGTACCATGGCCATCTTTCTTCTTCTTTCTGCACCCCCCTCAACCAAACCAGAGAATACCACAACAGCAAATGTTTAATCAAACATTCCTAGCTCTGCACACACTGCAACCGACATCATCATGCACCTCCTCACACTCTCACCCCCTCCCACAAGACAAAGAGCAGAGTTAGGTAGAGAAAGACACTCAGCTCCCACCCTGTCATCAACCAGACACCTGTACTTCTGGAAGTCTTCATACAGAGCCAAGTGAGCCAGGGGCAGAGCTAAGATTTATTTGGTGAGGGGGCTACACAAACCTAGGCGGGTTGTGAAATAGAAAACTTCATAACACTTATTTATATACACCAGAAGATAGAAAAAATCTGCAGCCTGACAGCACTGTTTCTACAGTGCTTAAATGTCCTTTAATTTTTCTTGTTCATTTTCTTTGAACCAAGTTCATTCTCTCAATAGCCCATTTATTTATTTAACTGCATCGTTTCAAGATAATACAATCTCTTCATCAGGAATGTAAGCTCCAAAATAATACAATAGCACTCATTAAATCAAGCATTACTGAGATCTTTTACTATCACATATATTATTTTTATGGTGTTTGGTGTAATGAGTAGGGAGCTTGCTTTTAGTGCCAAAGGTCCAGAGTTCAAACCCTGTACCAGGACATTTTGGTGCAGGGTCAGCACCGGAAGACATATGAAGAGACACTAAAGGAGCTTAATATGTATAGCCTCATGGAAAGGAGGGAGAAGGGGGACATGATAGAAACTTTCAAGTACCTCAAGGGAATCAACAAAGTCCAAGAGGGTAGCATCTTTCAAAAAAAGAGGTGTGCAAGAACAAGGGGGCACAATTTGAAAATGGGGGGGTGGCTCAGAGGTAATGTAAGGAAGTATTTTGTCACAGAGAGGGTTGTGGATGCATGGAACGGCCTTCTGGAGGAAGTTGTGGAGTCAAAAACAGTGGTTGAATTCAAGCATGCATGGGACAGTCATAAGGCAATTCTAGGGGATGGGGGTAGAAAGAAGTAGCCTGCTGGTTAACTAGGATCTGCAGCTTATCCATTAGGTAGGGGAAATGGGCTGACTGGGTGGGCCAAGCGGTCCTTATCTGCCATCAAATTCTATGTTTCTAAGTTTCTATGGTTAAATAGTATGGAGTGGATGAATGCCCCGTATTCACCTTATTCATTTTTGCACCAGGTGTATAAAATTACTTTCATTACACTTTAAATGCTTGGTATTTGTGTTTCTGTATGTATTCAACATGAACATCAATTATAACTTTCTAAATAAGTCAATTTATATAATACTACTGTGTCAGTTTGACTGACCATTTATATAGAAAATAAATGTAGTTATTCAACAATAAAATTAACATTGCATTTTATATAAACATCTTACATTTACCATTCATTCCAAAATATTGTGTTCTATGCATAAATAAAGTTGCAACTTGTGACTCAAAAAATGAGAATTTTTATTTTTAAACCGTATTTGTTGTAAAGCAATAGTATGAATGTGCTCAGTAATTCAGCTTTCTACATGTGTTAGATGTGGCATTTCACATTTGAATTCTTTTTTTTTGTTCAGTGTGTCCTTTTATGTTTTCAGCTTCAAAGAAAAAACGTTCAGTTTAGAATGCACATATTTTTAAATCTCTACATTCATGTTTAGTCAATTTATCTAATAGTGTTAATTCACACTCACCAAATGAAAATATTTAATTCTTCACACGTTTACTGCTGCACTGGTTGTTGGCTTGCTACAAAAAAATAAAGAGGCATATTTAAACTTTGTTTTTAAACTGCTTCAGTTGTGTTTTTACATAGAAACATAAACATAGAAACATAGATTTTGACGGCAGATAAGGACCGCTTGGCCCACCCAGTCTGCCTATTTCCCTACCTAATGGATAAGCTGCAGATCCTAGTTAACCAGCAGCCTACTTCTTCCTACCCCCACCCCCTAGAATTGCCTTATGACTGTCCCATGCATGCTTGAATTCCACCACTGTTTTTGACTCCACAACCTCCTCTGGAAGGCCGTTCCATGCATCCACAACCCTCTCTGTGAAAAAACACTTCCTTAAATTACCTCTGAGCCGCCCCCTTCTATCTTCAAATTGTGCCCCCTTGTTCTTGCACACCTCTTTTTTTGAAAGATGCTACCCTCTTGGACTTTGTTGATTCCCTTGAGGTACTTGAAAGTTTCTGTCATGTCCCCTCTCCTCCTTTCCTCGAGGCTATACATATTCAGCTCCTTAAGTCTCTCTTTCATATGTCTTCCGGTGCAGACCCTGCACCATTTAGTTGCCCTCCTCTGGACTGCCTCCATCCTGTCTATGTCTTTGCGGAGATTGGGTCTCAGAACTGCATGCAGTACTCAGATGGGGTCTCACCAACTGTCTGTACAGAGGATAATAACTTCCTGTTTTCTACTGGTGATGCCTCTCCCTATGCATCCCAGTATCCCCCAGCCTCCTTGCTGCCCTCTCACATTGCTCTTACCTTTAGGTCATCTGATATGACTACCCCCAAGTCCCTTTCCATTTTTGTTGTTGTTAGTATCTCACCCCCCATTGTGTACTCTTCCCCTGGGTTTTTGTTTCCCAGGTGCATTACCTTGCACTTCTTAGCATTGAATCTAAGCTGCAATACATTTGACCATTCCTTTAACCTGCCAAGTCCTTCTCATCCTTTCCACCCCACCCTGTGCATCTACTCTGTTGCAGATCTTTGTGTCATCTGCAAAGAGACATACTTTCCTTCCAGTCCTTCTGCAATGTAAACATAAAGACATGAAGAGGACCGTCCTAATACTGAACCCTCACGGTGCCCACTAGTAACCCTCCTTTCTTCTGCGTGGACTCCATTTACTATTACTCTCTGTGTCCTATTCTCCAGCCAATTCTTTACCCAGGCTGTCATCTTGGGACCCACTCCCAGGCTGGCTAACTTGTACATTAATCTTTTGTGTGGGACTGTGTCAAATGCCTTGCTAAAGTCTAGGTAGGCCATGTCCACAGCCCCTCCCTGATCTACTACTTTGGTCACCCATTCAAAGAAATCTATCAGATTCATCTGGCATGACCTTCCTGCTGTGAATTCATGCTGCCTAGGGTCCTGTGCCCCTCTGGCCTCTAGATACTCGACAATTCTTTCCTTTAGAAGTGATTCCATCATTTTCCCTATCACTGAAGTTAAACTAACAGGTCTGTAGTTTCCTGCTTCTGCCTTGCTCCCACTTTTGTGAAGGGGAATCACATCTGCCCTCCTCCAGTCCTTGGGTACCACCCCATCCTCTCATGATTTGTTAAAAAGGGTAGTCAGTGGTGTCACTAGTTCTACCCTTAGTTCTTTTAAAATTCTGGGATGAATCCTATCAGGCCCCATTGCTTTGTCCACCTTCAGTTTAAGAGTTCTTTCAGAACCGTTTCTTCTGTAAATGGGCTGGTATCAACTTCTGTGTCCAGAGTGTTTCTACTGTTTGTTTATGTACCTCCCTCTTCATTTGTAAATACTGAGCAAAAATATTTGTTTAGTATCTCTGCCTTTTCACAGTCACCCTCTGCCCACCCTCCCTCCCTTTATTATGCCTCACTATCCCTCCCTTGGTCTTCCTTCGCTCCCTGATGTACCTATAAAGGTTTTATCCCCCTTCTTAACTGAGTTGGCTATCTTTTCCTCAGTTTGAGCCTTTGCTGTTCTGACTGCCTTCCCAGCCTCCTTTTGCTTTAACTGATACAGTTCTCTGTCCTGCTCCTTCTGCGATTCCTTATACTTCCTGAATGCTTTCTTTTTCTCTTGAACCTTCACTGCCACTTCCTTTGAGAACCATAGTGGTTTCTTATATTGTATTGTTTTGTTTATTTGCTTCACACAAAGGCTCGTTACCTCTGTGATGGCAGTTTTTATTATTCCCCATTGTTCTTCTACCCCTCCTTTCTGCCCATTTGCTAGTGCATTCCTTAGGCACTCACCCATTTTGGCAAAGTCAGCCCTCCTAAAGTCCAGTACTTTTGTCTTTGCATGGCTTGACTCTATTGCTGTGTTTATTGTGAACCATACTGTTCGATGGTCACTAGTTCCCAGATGGCTACCCACTTCTACATCTGTGATCTTCTCTCCATCTCCATTTGAGAGAATCAAGTCTAATATTGCTCCCTCTTGAGTGGGCTCCAATACTAGTTGTCTAAGGTATGCTCCCTGTAGGGCATCTAGAATAACTCCACTCTTCAAAGTGGCAGCTGCAACTGCACTCCAGTTAACATCTGGCATATTCAGATCACCCATCAGCAATATCTCCCCTTTTTCTGCCATTCTAAGTATACTTTCTATCATTTCCTTGTCCATTTCCTCCCCCTGAGAAGGAGGTCTGTATACAACCCCTGTGCAGATTGTGGTGCCATTGCCTGTCTCCAAATGTACCCACAGTGCTTCTTCTCCTCCCTATTTACCCTTTTGTTCTGTTGCTTTTATTCCTTCCCTTATGTAAAGAGCTACTCCTCCTCCTCTTTTACCCTCTCTGTCCCTCCTGTAGACAGTGTATCCTGGTATGTTTATGTCCCAGTCATGGTTTTGTGTGTACCTTGTTTCTGTGACTGTCACGATATCCAGATGTTCCTTCTCCATCAAGGCCACTAATTCAGGAAGCTTGTTACCCAGACTACGGGCATTAGTACTCATTCCTCTCCATTTTTTGATGGCTTTACCTTATGTTGCAGCATCCCCCACTGACCGTTCTACCTCGGTCTTTTTCTCGTTTAGTACCCTGTTTTGAAGGGAGAGGCTGGGATTTTCCTGCTGCTTGTCAGTGCCTCCCCTTTGACTAGTTTAAAAGCTTGCCAATGAAGCATTTAAACCGTTTGCTCAAAAGACTTGTTCCCTTCCTGGACAGATGCGGACCATCCTGCCAGTATAGGCTGGTGTCCCTCCAGGTGGAAGCCCAGTCCCCAATGAAGCCAAACCCCTGTGCTCCACACCATTTTTTCAACCATAGCTACTGGTTTTTTTTTGTTGTTGGCTTGCGTGCATGCGCAAACAACATATTGCGGTAGTAGCCGGGTAATAGCACTTTCAAAGGTGTGTCAGTGTTGTGGCGAATCCAGGGGTGCTTTAGCTGGTATGTCCCTCAGCCGCCAACCAGTGAGCACGCTGCTGATGACAGCAGTTTCAGAGAGTGACACCAACTTGAAACGAATCTGCCGCTGCAATGAGAGACACTGGTTCATCATTGCAGAGGCAGCTCTGGCACACCTCCATTACGTGCCATTTTTGGTAAACATTGAAGTACATATGATGGCTCCTGCCCTCCACTACAAAATCCTGACATCGAGGTGCTCA
The DNA here is from genome assembly GCA_016271365.2 of Neoceratodus forsteri. Lineage (NCBI taxonomy): Eukaryota > Metazoa > Chordata > Ceratodontiformes > Ceratodontidae > Neoceratodus > Neoceratodus forsteri. Next base: position 37,867,610 of record CM028129.1, read on the forward strand.
ATCCCCATGTTGGCATCCCCCCCTTAGTGTGTTTTTCCTGGTTAAACAATATCCCCTTTCTGACACTGGGATGCCCACTCTTGGTGTCAGATGCAGCTCCCCAAATCCATCTATTCAGCTCGCCGACATCGAGGTGCTCAATCCCCATGTCGGCATCCCCCCTTCCTGAATTGTGGCCCACTGGGAGCCCACCCCAATGTGCTATTTTTTTTTTTCCTTTTGTAACCTGTTTAAAAAAAGGAAACCTTCCCTTGAGGTCTGTTATTTTACCTGCAAAGAAAGAAATGATCCACCGTTGTCTCCCTTGTCCTTATCCCCCATTCCCACCTTCCATCTGCACACCCATCTCCCGCACCCCTCCACCAATACATACCCTCCAAAGGTCGGGAGCTGTGATCTTCTCTGAAGCGGGACACATCTGCACTCTTCAAAGCTGAACTGCGAACTGAAGACATGATGGTAAGCTTTATAATGGGGAGTTTCAACTTAGGTTGATATCTCTGCATTTTTAGGACTTTTGGCCACACATTTTCAACATGGGTTTTTTGGGAGCCCACCTGGTGAACATGTAACTGTCATTTCCTTTCTCGACCCAGAAAGGTGATTTTGCCATCACTGTGTGGAATTACCTTTCAGGACCGATTAACAAAATGACAGTGCCAGTGTTCATGAGAAGTCCTAAGAAGCCCATGTTGCATATTTGGTGAAAACATTCCACAAAATGACTGCGTTACCAGCATGCACTGTGCAGTTTCTACACAGGCTTGTAACTTCACCAAGTTTTTATATTTTGACTCCAGATTTTCAACGTTGCCATTTTTGCACACCTCCTTATAAACAGTACACCTGTCATTCACATTCTGCCCAAAACATGTTTTTGCAGCTATGGTGCACAATGAGTGCAGACACTGTGCAAAATCAACTTTTAGGACAGAGTAACAAAATCACAGTGCCACTGTTCATGACAAGAGGTCCCAAAATGCCCAAGTTGAAGATTTGGTGAAAACATTCCCGAAAGATGACTGCATTACAGGTTTGCATTGCACAGTGTCTAAGCATGCTTATAAGTTTGCATATTTTTCATATTTTCTCTCCAGATTTTCATCATTGCAATTTTGTTACACCTCCTCATGAACAGTACAGCTGTCATTTTTTGTATCCTGCCTGAAATGTGTTTCCACACCTGTGGCTCCCAATGGCGCAGCTGCTGTGCAAAATCACCTTTCCGGATTGAGTAACAAAATGATACTGCCACTCTTCATGTGGTGGGGTCACAAAAAGCCAATGCTGAAAATTTGGAGTGAAAATATCAACAAACACCCAGGGCATTAAGGTTTCCAACCATACAGCCACCCAGTAGAGACTGACAGGCATCGGGGATGTAACTTGGGTTCATCGGCCATAATGTTCACATCATTCTACCCCCACTTTACAGCCACTGACAGGTATTGAGGTGTGCCTTGGGTTCTTTCACCCTAATGTTCACCCCATCCTTCTATATACTGCACTCATCTCAGCTTATTTCCTTATGGAATCAGGTGAGCATATGGGCCGAAGACCGCACACCCCAACACCGGTCGATGCCTGGAGGGTGGGGTGAGGTTCAATGGCGTAAGCATTATGGCCGACCCAAAACCACAGTCCCAATGCCCTTCAGTCTCTCCGGGGGTGGGGGTGTTGGCATTAGTTCAATATTTCACTGCCATTCCTATTTTGCATTTCTAACTCCTGCACTGCCAGTGCCAATGCCTTCAAGCCAGTATTTGGCATTGACAAATGCTTGTTTTACTCACTTCTGTGCTATATACTTAAGTTTGTACTGTTTTAATCATGTTTTTAACTGTATAGAATTCTAACTTGATACAGGTTTTAAAATTTCTACCGTGGATTCACTGTGGCTTCTGGCATCGTCACTTCAACATTATGGATTAGACTTTGACTTCCTCCTCCTTCTTGAAGTGTAATATGCATACTGGGCAGGTCAGGTGGGCATGACATCACATTTTGTGACTTCTTCCTGTGTCCCAAGCTGGGACACACTTTTCTGACCAGTCTGTTTTAAACAGAAACTTCATTGCAAACCTGAGTGTTTGCAAGCACAAAGTCTGTGCATATACCAATTTCCTAGTGCCATGCTCTTGCTTTTAAACTGCCTCTGCCTTACATAGAAACATAGAATTTGATGGCAGATAAGGACTGCTTGGCCTACCCAGTCTGCCCATTTCCCTACCTAATGGATAAACTGCAGATCCTAGTTAACCAGCAGCCTACTTCTTTCTACCCCCAACCCCTAGAATTGCCTTAAGACTGTCCCATGCATGCTTGAATTCAACCACTGTTTTTGACTCCACAACCTCCTCCGGAAGGCCGTTCCAAGCATCCACAACCCTCTCTGTGAAAAATTACTTCCTTACATTACCTCTGAGCTGCCCCCCATCTTCAGATTGTGCCCCCTTGTTCTTGCACTCCTCTTTTTTTGAAAGATGCTACCCTCTTGGACTTTGTTTTTTCGCTTGAGGTACTTGAACGTTTCTATCATGTCCCCCCTCTCCTTCCTTTCCTCGAAGCTATACATATTAAGCTCATTTAGTCTCTCTTCATACATCTTCTGGTGCAGACCCAGCACCATTTTAGTTGCCCTCCTCTGGACAACTTCCACCCTGTCTATGTCCTTGTGGAGACTGGGCCTCCAGAACTGCACACAGTACTCCAGATGGGGTCTCACCAGCTGCCTGTACAGAGGGATAACAACTTCTTGTTTTCTAATGGTGATGCCTCTCCATATGCAGCCCAGTATCCCCCCAGCCCTTCTTACTACCCAGTCACATTGCTTGCCCACCTTTAAGTCATCTGATATGACTACCCCCAGGTCCCTTTCCATTTTTGTTGTTGTTAGTATCTCACCCCCCATTGTGTACTTTTCCCCTGGGTTTTTGTTTCCCAGGTGTATTACCTTGCACTTTTTAGCATTGAATCTAAGCTGCCATACATTTTACCATTCCTCTAACCTTGCCAATTCCCTTCTCATCCTTTCCACCCCACCCTGTGCATCAACTCTGTTGCAGATCTTTGTGTCATCTGCAAAGAGACATACTTTTCCTTCCAGTCCCTCTGCAATGTTGCTTATAAAAACATTGAAGAGGACCGGTTCTAATACTGAACCCTGTGGTACCCCACTAGTAACCCCCCTTTCCTCAGAGTTTACTATTACCCTCTGCATCCTATTCTCCAGCCAATTATTTACCCAGGCTATCATCTTGGGACCCACTCCCAGGCTGGCTAACTTGTATATTAATCTTTTGTGTGGGACTGTGTCAAATGCCTTGCTAAAATCTAGGTAGGCCATGTCCACAGCCCCTCCCTGATCTACTACTTTGGTCACCCAGTCAAAGAAATCTATTATATTTGTCTGGCATGACCTTCCCACTGTGAATCCATGCTGACTTGGGTCCTGTGCCCCTCTGGCCTCTAGGTACTTGACAATTCTTTCCTTCAGAAGTGATTCCATCATTTTCCCTAGCACTGAGGTTAAACTAACAGATCTGTAGTTTCCTGATTCTGCCCTGCTCCCACTTTTGTGATATTGTTTTGTTTTATCATTCATCTATGAATGTATTCTCTTATGTATTATTATTCTATTTTGGGGAAACTGGGGATGTTTTTTAGAACTTTGGGGAGTGGGCTGGAGGGCAGAAGTGAATACATTTTAGTGCATCCTAAACTAATTTTTTCTTGCCAAATAATGTATGAATGGACATATTTTTGTGACTTTTTGACTTTGGACATTTTTTACTAATAAAATTTGGGGGGTTTACATGAAGCCTATCCAAACTATTTCTTCATTTAAACCATGCCGGTAATTCAAAGTGTTTAATTTGTCTATCCACCATGCTTCTCTTTTTAGAAGTAACTTTTTTCTGTTACCTCCCCTTTTCTGGTTGTTTAACTTCTTCATGTACCATGTATCTCAAACTACTTACATTATGTCTTACTAAGTTGAAATGGTGAGCTACAGCTTACTTTTCATCCCTATGTCTTATAGCACTTTTGTGCTCATTTATTCTTCACTTCAATTGTCTTGTGGTTTCGCCTATATAAATTAAGCCACAAGGTAACTTGACCATATATACTATGTATAATGTGTCACAGGCTCTGGGCTGCAAATCTGGAGACCTGGGCTTGAATCCCACAGCCCCCACTTGAATACTGTGTGACCCTAAGCAAGTCACTTAAATTCCCTGTGCTCCCAGGTCGCACTTGTAAACAAGCTTTCAGCTTCTTGTATCTCTCCTGGTTAAACAATTGGGAAAAAAACATGTTAATAAAGTTTTTATTGTAGACTTCTCATCCCTACTTGTGTGAAAAATAGTTCCTTTGCTCTGATTGCACCAGAGCAGTGAACACATCCACCACAACTGAAAAACATTTGAATAATTCACCCTGTCTTGCAGTTATTGGTGGTTTTGGCGGCCAGTGTTGTGTTTTGCTTAGCTTTTATTTAATAGTAGTAGTTTTTTTTTGGTGGCCTCCAACAGTTTCTCCCCAACACATTTAAGCCTGTGTTCTGTACTCTGTAAGATGTATTAATTACTTAGAACTATTTGTTTGATTCTATTGTACTATTGACAATAAGTAGTGTGCATAGAAATTTTATTGGTGCATGTTACTTCCGTGACCATTCCTTTCAAAAGATCTTCTCATGGCCTTGTGGCTGCTTTATTTACAGCCTGTCAGAGGGTATATTCATTATACCCTCTTTTTTAAATTTATTTATTAAAGTGTTTTTGTTTGTCTCATATTTCATATCATCTCCACTATTGCTTTTATATCTTAATAATTGACTGTAAGGGATGTTTCCTATCATTTTTTGGGGGCAGAAACTGTTGGCATAAAGAACTGTATTTTTATCACTGGGTTTTATTTATATTTAGACTTGTTGACAAATGGTTATTTTCCTTGATCATAGAAAATGGAAAAAATTATGACCCTTTTATTTATGTACACCAGGCACAAAAGTATTGATTTTTAACATGCTCTGCTCCAACAATAACATATTTTTTTTTATATTGTCCTTTCTTCACAACTAAGGGAAAACAGTACCCAAGCGTGAAGCTATACCAACTCTATTTCTGTTTAGGAGGAGGAAAGACTATTTTACCCTTTCAAATTATATATTCTATTAAGGTTTATTTTTACACCGTACATGCTGCAATGCATTGTTTTTAGGATGAAGGGCATGTTAGGTGGGATAAGCAGTTAAGGGAGGGGGTAGGCCAATGAGCAGACTAGATGGCCATATGGTCTCCTTCTGCTGTCACTTTCTATGTTCCATGTTTCTACAAGGGTGAGACTGGATGGATGAACTTGACTGGTGTGGTCCATTAAAGAGACTTACCAAGTTTACATTTTTCCCTGCTTTCCACTGCTCATTCATGTCCCACTATGCCAGCTGATGGAACCACCAGCAATTAAAGTAAAAAAAGTGCACACCTCCGTTTTTTAATGTATTTTACTGATGTTGCTCTGTCTGGCATGTTTTTTTCTTTGTTTAACTTTCATGTGTGTGCATAGCGATTCCAGGAGCTCATGACATCAGCAGGGGGAAGGCATTGAGACAGAGCTGTGCCATCCTCTTGCAGTCGGCTTTGTGCATTGCTGTTGGAAGAAGAGTCCTTTTTAGCAATATCGCCTGGACTGTTCAATAATTCATGACAGAAACATGGAGTGAAATAATCTGCAACTGAAAATTGTGATCGGGATCAATATATTGAGCCGCTATTGTTGGGAAGTTACACGTGGCTCACAGTATGCAGCCCTCCCTCTGTTCATGCCAGCATGCTTTTTACATGGGCATGATACAGAATTAATATCAGAATAGCTTTGAGGGGTGTATTGTATTGTGGGAAAATTGAAGTCTATCACATTGTGCCCTGGTGCCAACACATACACAACTGACAATAAAGGAATAATGCATGACAGAGTGTGTGTCATGCTGGGATAATGCCACGCCTGGGGGGGTTGGGCACGAGGCCACAGGCTGAATGAGTCCAATGCCCCAGGTGTGTTGTTATCCCAAACGACGCACACCCTGGAGTGCATTATTCGTATTATACAATGGCTCGTTGCTATACAGAATAAAAAAAATAATTTTAAATATGTTTTTGTGTGGAAATATATTTTTTGGTTTTAAGAGAAGATGAAACAATCAATCAAATGCTCAAGCAAAAAATCATCTACAGGTTCACATTGCTGAGACTAGACCTGTGGCGTTGTGCTGGGATAACGCCATGGGTCCAGCCCCAAACTGACCAATCACAGTCCAAGATTTTTTCTTGCCATTGAATGATAAGGTATTTGTGCACTGCTTGAGGCATATTGTACTGACAATAATAAACCAATTTTGAAATGACAGGCAAATGAATGTCACCAGGTTGTATTAGAATGACTGGGTAATATGAATTGGCCATAAAGCAATACACTGGCAAAGTCAGATTGCATTTTGGCTGTCGTGCCCCCTCTGTACTTCTCATCACTGTACTTGTCACATTCAGTAATGCAGCATGGCTGTTCATATTTGGAATAATAGCATATCCTTCTCCCACCACCATTGCTCACACTGCAATGTCACAGAACTGCACAGACTTGCACAGTGAGCAATCTGGGGGGGGGGGGTACTGTGATATTCCAATAGTGAACAATCGGGATGCATTACTGAGCATGTCAAGTCCAGTGATGAGAAGTACAGAGGGGGGCATGACACCAAAATGAAATCTGCTTTTTCCTGTGTCACTCTTAGTGGCATGGCAAGTCTGATCAAGACTGTCAGGGGCAACTTGACAAGAGAAATAATTGCTGGACATGGAAAATTGAGGGGTGGGAGAATGCGTGGCAGGAGTCTAGCAGTGGAATATAAATGCACAGAAGTCTGTACATTTAGCATTCACAATGATGCCGCACATCCCAAAAATGAAAAAGCAGGCACCTGTATTCCACCATCCGCCCCCCCAACACAACCACCAAGATGCTGCTCAGAATAAGTGTAAGGTAAATACAGGCAGGCCAGATAACGGTACTTGGAGGAAATAAATAGGACAAAGAATGAACACAAATAACCACTAAGCAAAAGTATAATTGCTCACATAATTAGTTACAGGAAACACAATCAGTGGGGCTGCATCACAAGATAGCATTCTTGCGGCTCAGTACTGGGGTCAAGCACCAAGCAAGGTAATGGGAAGTGTACTGGCATTGCTACAAAATTACACATACCTAGGTGCTTTAGGGTACTGAAGCAGAATGGTGAACCCCTCAATAAAGTGCTCTGCATGTTTTTGGAGCCTTTGTTGTAGCTCTTTTCTGTGTGATTTGTCTACTGCCTATGGTAGGCAGCAGCTCCTGTTTTGCCTTTTGGCGCACCATGGCCTGACTAAGCCAACCACTGCATCCAGTTGCACAAAGGGCCCGACTTCTGAACTTGCAGGTGCAAAGACGTTAATCACATTTGCGCTATGAAGGATATTTTCATTGGCACAGCCTAATAGGATCCAAAAGAACTGTGCCACTTGGTTCATGTGGGCAATTCATGAACAGGAGCCTGTATTCCTCATGTAAGGAAAATGCAGCAGTAACGACACAGGGCAGCTGAAGCTACAGCCTACCACTTAGTCTTGAAATCGATCGACCTGTCAAGGTAAACACCCTGCAAAATGGCTATTGACTTTCTACAAAGCAACCAGGGGACAGCAATAAATATAGGAATCTGAAATCTAGATAGCAAAAGATAAAATACAGTGGTGATTGCCATCCGTTGTGTCCAAGTCTGTGGACACTGCCATACTCCAATGGATTGGAACTGCTGACATGGCAATCTGACCTGTTCCCCTCATCGCTGTCACTGCTGGCATATGGGTCATCCCAATAGGGGTCCAGCACAGAGATATGCTGGCATACTGGTACAATATCACTATCGGAATAGTTGCTCTCACTGCTGGATACACTGATACTATCCAGCTCAGACATGGAATAATCACTTTCAGCCATTGCTGACTTAGAAATCAGACAGCTGAAACAATGACACTCAATGAGTAACTGCAGCAATTTAGGAGCACAGATCCCCCTGTGGTGATATTGCAATGGAGAGGAGTGGCTAAGGTCTCCAAATAACAATTAAAATAAACACATGGAGACTTCCAGGTTTGTGATGGGAAAAAGTAGCTTTATTTTATCAAATCGGGCGTTTCTACACATGATAAGCATTGCAATTTGCTTCTACATGCTGCATGCTTTGCAATGATGCAGTCTCAAGGTAAAACCTGTGGAATCGCTTTAAGAAGTGCAGGGGACACCTACTGTACAGTACACCTGCCAGTAATGGTAGCTATGGATCTATGGGTCCAGAAAAAGTACAGAGTTGGGAGATTGGTAGATTGAGAGGGGGAAGCTATAGTGAGGTTGGGATAAAGCCCAGCTGCAGGACAGACCATGTATGCATCTTAACATTTTGTCACTGAAATGTTGGATACAGACATTCAAAATGTAGGGAAATGAGGGGTACTGTTCTTAATAATGTGGGACAAATCATCAGGCAAAGACAAGTTCAGAAACCTGTAAGCTAATGATTTAACAGCACTCTACCCTTGATCACAGCTTGGACACAAGCTAAAAATCCCAACAATGGAGTGATAATGATTCACAATGAGTCTTGTGTGATTCCCCCTCCTGTACTTAAGCAATAAGCCACAAGGCGGTGTGGGTTATCGGGGGATTTACCATGGCTGGAGTGGTTTACCTATGAGGTGCAGACAAGTGAGTAAATCCTCGCCAGCCGTGGTAAATCCCCAATAACCCACATCCTCCGAGTGGCTTATTGCAATTATACCAAGGTTAATTTTTTTTACTATAATAAAATACAGATATTAAAGAGGTTGATCTGTTGTTTTATTTTTTATTGTATTTATTCCTATGCTGCAGATGCTATAGATAATTGTTTATATATCAGCCATTGATTATCAGAGGATTTACACTGGTGGTAAACTGCCAGTCAGACAATTTCATTGGCTGTTCACTTATGTCCATGGTATAATGTCAGATAACTGCAGCTCTTAATGAACTGTTAATCACACTGGGCCATCTGGATCACTGAGGGAGATTAGTAAAAAGACTAGAGCCTGCTAAAGTATGGTTGATAGCCATGGAAATCCTGCACTACTCAAGATGGACCAGTGGAGGATTAGCAACAGTAGTCTGTTCAATTTTCACTGGGTCCTGTGCTAGTAAAACAAAGTTTAAAATCAACCCCTGACATTTGCTCCATGTCATTTGTCATCAAATGATTTAGAAGTAAGAGCTGTCCAGTCTTTTAAAGAATGTGTTAAAAGAATAGGGGAAATTGTAATTATGAGTGACTTTAATCTGCTGGATGTGGACTGGAATATCCTGGCTGCAGCTACAGCTTGGATCAGGGCCATCGTAGACTCCCTGCAAGGGGCATTTCTCAGGCAGATTCTGACAGATCCCACTAGAGATGGGACAGAGTTGGATCTGGTACTTGTGAACAGGGACAACATTGCAGACATCACAGGGATAGCCCACCTGATAGGAACCATCATTGTACAGTTAGCTTGGCATATGGATTGAGCAGGAGAAAAACACACTAGGACGAGGGTCCTGTGCTTCAGGACAGAATATTTAAAAGAAATAGAATACTGCTTTAGGAAACACCTTGAAGTGGGAGATTGCCAGGGAGGGGTAGAGGCACCATGGAATAGAATAAAGGAGGACACAACTAAGGTAACAGCAAACTGTTTAAAGGTAATAAGCAATGAGTAACAGTAGAAACAGGCCATTGTGGTTCTGAATGGAGGAGACTATGGTGGTATGGGAGAAGAAAACAGTTTTCAGAAAGTACAATGAGGCCCAAATGGAGGTACATGGAGGTGTACCTATGGAAACAAAAGGAGGCAAGAAGGAGTTAAGGATTGCAAAGGCTCAAACTGAGGAAAGGATTTCCAAGGAGGGCCAAGAATGAGGATAAGACTTTCTTCAGGTACATAAGCAATAAGAGGAAGGCAAAAGGTAGTATAGTGAATATCAGGAAACTGGGGTTGTGGGACTGTGAAGAGGAAGGCCAAGAAAAAGCTAACATTTTAAACTAATACTTCTGCTTGGTCTTCACAGTGGAAGGGAGGACAGACCGGCATGCATTAACAGGCACCAGGGGCCAAGGAAAGTGGAAACAAGCCCATTTATGGATGAATGAGTCTGCTGGGTCTTGGAAGCCCTAAAAGAAATCAAAGCAATGGGGCTTGATGGCATCCACCTAAGGGTACAAATGAAACAGGGCATGGAGCTAGCCAACCACCTGGCAATGAAGTTTAGCACTTCATTGGAGCTGGGACTGGTTCCAGAGAAATGGGGCAGAGCTAATGGGGTCCCTGTGCAAAAGAGCAGCAGCACAGAGGAGGTCAGTAGTTACAGGCCTGTTAATTTCACTTCAGTGGTGAAGAGGTTAATGGAGTTCCTGCTGAAGGAGAGACTGTTGGAGTACCTGGAGACATATTGGTTACAGGACCACCAACAAATATGGCTTTGCAAGTGGGAGATCATGTCAAACAAATCTCATAGACTCCTTTGACTGGGTAACTAGGGAAGTGGATCAGGAGTGGGCAGTGGATGTGGCCTATCTGGTCTTCAGTGCTGCATCTGACAGTGTACCACACAGGAGGCTGATAATGAAACCTAGCAGCCTGGGGGAGAGGGAGAAGGTGGTGAGCTGGGTCTGTGATTGGCTGAAAGATAGGAGGCAGGGGGTGGTAAATGGCAGTCATTCAGAAGATGGGAGAGAGACTAGTGGAGTACCACAGGGATCAGTACTGGACCTTGTTCTTTTCAATGTCTTCATAAGTGACATTTCTGAGGAACTGGATGAGAAGGTGAAGGTATGTCTCTTTGCAGATGACACAAATATCTGCAACATGGTAGACAGCCAGGAGGGGGTGGAGAGAATACAAAGAGATCCGGGTAAACTAGAGGAGTGGTCTATGGGGTGGCAGCTGGGTTTCACTGACAAAAAGTGAAAAGTCATGCACCTAGAGATGGGAAATCTGGTTGCTGAGCATATGATGGAGGAAGATACTTGCAGTTACCAAGCAAGACAGGGACCTTGGGGTGATCATACCTAATGATCTCAAGTTGTCAAGCAGCGTGACGGGCCCTATGCAAGGTAGGCAGCATGCTGGGGTGCAAAAAGAAGGGCATCTCTAGTGCGAGATGGGAGGTGGAGTTGTCTTTGTATTGTTTACTGATGAGACTTCTCTTGGAGTACTGTGTGCAGTTTTGGAGGCTGTACCTCTACAAGGATACTGACAGAGTGAAAATGGTCCAGAGGAGGGTTACTAAAATTTTGGTGGTGGGGGGGTGCATGAGAAACCATACAAGAAAATGCTGTGGGAGCTCAGCATGTACAACTTGGAGGAGGGGAGAGTGAAAGGAGTGATGATTGAGGTGGATAAGCACCTCACAGGGGTGAACAGAGTGCAGCAGGGGAGTCTGTTTCACAGGATGAGGAGCAGCAGAATATGGGGGTATGCTATGAAGTTTGGAGGCTGGGAGTTTAAGAGGGATGTGATTAAATACTTCTTCACAGAAAGGGTGGTGGGTGCCTGGAACAACGTGCCAGAAGAGGTGGTAGGGGTGAAGACAATGGGGAGCTTCAAACATGCGTTGGAAGTATACTGTGTATAAACATAGATATAGTAAGTAGAGGTAAAGAAGGAGAGACACCTGTGACCAAGTAGAGTTCAGGGTGAAGTGTTAGGCAAGGGAGTCGAGTAGACTGGATGGGCTTAATGGTCCCTTTCTTCTGACACAGTCTATGTAATACCTGGGGTATCTATTGGCATGGTAATCTCTTATTGTGTGTTTTGATACTGGATAACATCCCAAATGACTACTGGTTTATTATCAGCTGAGATGCTACTATGAAATCAGTTGAGATGCTACTATGAAATCAGCTGAGATGCTACTGTGAAATCAGTTGAGATGCTACTGTGAAGAAAGCTAAAATCCAGATTATATCTGATGGGCCCCTATTTTATGGAAATAATACGATGCGCTCCTATCTTATGTAAAAAAATGAAAAAAAAAATCACTGAAAAGCAATAATACACATGCAAAAGGTAATAATTTTGAAAACAGAGATGCTATTTATACAAAAAAAAAAGATATAGTATATGATTAGGTTTTATTGTGTATGGAATTCAGCCAGTTTAAACAGTTTACTATGCACAATTGATAAATTGTGCATGTTCTAAAGATGTTGTTGTGCACATTATCAGAAATAATTTTAGTTTTGGAAATTGATTTACCTATTTAAATTTATTTACTGTTGGTTATGCTATCTATGGTTTTTATGTATGACTAGATTTTATGCTACCTCTGTTACTGTCCTATGTAAAGGGCTCAGATCCTCCGGGATTGGGCACTCTATAAATAAACTTTGCCTTGCCTATAAACAGTGTACCTGACTTGCCCTCTCATGCAGACTCCCATTGCTTCCCTACTCCTGATTACACTTTCATTCACTCGCTCAGCTCTAGTTACACATATGGTATGATCACACACAAAAAAATGTACTATTAAAAAATATAATACGGTGACCATGCACAGCTCAACCTGTGTTACCATCTCACAGCTGAGATAACAGTGTGGACCTCTCAACTTCTCTCTCAAGGTCCATAGGTTGCTATTTCTTCCCCTCGATGGAAACACAGGCTTGTTGTGTCTCGTCAGCCATGCAATACTCCTTATTTTTAGTCCCAAACTGATACCAGGTATAGCTCAAAGTATGGCCTGTCCAATTTCTTACGAAGTTATGCTGACTGATGGCCAAGCTGTGAATCTGCTAATGTTGCCCAGCCCTAACCAGTTGACAACTGTCTTGGACTGATCATCAAAAGATTTTCTTCAGCCACAGCCTAGCCTGCTACAATAAGATCAGAATCAAGTCAAACTTATAAACCAGAAGGGAAATTCAGATGGAAAACCCCAGGAAAATCATCCTCTTAGACTGTCCAAGAGACACTGCATAATCAAAAGATGTCATCACATCAACGCCATGAACTGAAATTCGTACGTTCACTAACTTCCTAACTCACTAGTTTGATAATTATTGAACTGTATTAGTCAACTTGAGAAAGTGCCTGTCTACTACTGTGAAATGTTGGTACTGGATGAGTCCCTTTCCATTTGTTCAACAATTTTTCAGTTATTAAGCTCACCAATAAAGGATACTGCACAGTTATCTGTGTGTTCTGCCCCCCTTTTAGGAATATTCGAGTGGCTAGCTCTAGTGTCCATTAACAGGTTCCTGCAAACACCGGTGGCACAGTGGCAGGATTTAGAATTACCTTTGCCTTTTCTGAGATTTAACTTGACATATAATTTCATTAATGAGCGGGGACCTCCATACCTTTGTGAACACCTGACCCCCCCTTAACCAAGTAAGACTAAAGCCTCCAAAGAGGACCCACTCAGAAACTCTCCCTCCAGCTTTAGGTCGGTAACAGATAGTGCATTTTCAGTGGTAGCCACTATATTATGGAATGCTCTGCTATGGGAAGTAAATGGTGTCCATTCAGTAACAGCTTTTAAATTTAGGCTGCGGAGGCAACCATACTGTATCCTGGCTTGAAGTAATCTCCAGATGGACCACATATTATCAGTATTGCTTATATTGCTATTGGTTGTATTTATTTATTTACGTTGATCGAATTATGTTGGTGGATGATTTGTGGCTCTTGTTTTGCTACTGTTTATAGTCAACCTGAAAGGTTTTTAACAGAATTGGAATATCTGGAAGGGTGTGAGTGAAACACAGCACTGCTATTACAGTACTGCTACTATTTTGACCACAAAATCACACATACCCCCATAATGCAAAGCATCATGATCTGTTTATGCAAATCACCACAGAATATTTTGCTGGTTCAATGGTACTACTACTTCTGTTTCTACTAGATCTACTTCTATTTCTACTACAGTACTACTTCTACTACTACTACTGCTGCTACTTCCACTGCTACTTCTACTGCTACTATTGCTAGTTCTACTACTACTACTACTATTACTACTACTTATGCTACAACTACTGTTACTACTACTGCTGCTACACCTATTGCTACTTCTACTTCTACTTTTCTGCAACTGCTACTGCTACTTCTTCTACTACTACTTCTATGACTACTACATCTATTACTACTTTTACTACTATGGCTGCTGCTACTACTACTTCTACTACATCTGTTAGTGCTTTAACTACTACTGCTACTACTTCTGCTACTTGTACTACTACTTCTCCTACTAGATCTACTACTTTTACTATTACATCTACTACCACTACTTCTGCTATTACTTCTACAACTACTGTGTCTACTTCTACTGTTACTACTACTACTGTAACTACTTCTGCCACTACTGCTACTTCTACTAGTAGTACTGCTACTACTTCTACTACTATCACTTCTACTACTTCTGCTACTTTTTCCTACTAGTTCTGCTACTACTACTTCTACTACTACTACTACTACTGCAAGGTTTAAGGTATGAGCCACACACTGATGGTTACAAAGAGGTCTTCAAAAAGACTTTTGCTTCGTCTTCAGTGCTAGCCAATGCTACTGCACTCACACTAGACTGTCTGGATCTGAAATTGCTCCCACGGAGAAATTTTCAGAATGGTATTAAATGAATATCTTTAGAGTATACCATTTATCATACTCTTAATGAGGGGGAGAAGAGACAACCCTAATTCTCTACAAAAGGTTGGGAGCAACCAATATAACAAACAGCAGGGGCAGATGATAAAGAGGGTTATGGAGATGAAATAGATGATGATTATTTAGTAACGTAGAACTTTTTAAAATTGTATTTGTCATTTTACAAGTGTACAGCATCTTACAAAATTACACACAGGAGGATAACAGTTAATAAAAAGATGTTGCAGATTGCCTCTCTTACCATGGGATTATCAGACTTCTTCCCTATCATTACACAATGGGGGATGTACAGTAGAATTGTAATACCTTTCAAATATAGTCTAATCATACCTCTGAGGAGTTACACAGGGAAACGAATTAAAAGGATTCCATGTTTACCATTTAGGCAATAAGCCTTCCTCTGTCACTCATTTGCAAGGCCACTTTTTTTCAGTTTGTACTGGAAAATCCAGTAAAATTCCAGAATTAGGGCTGCCTGAAGACTGGTAAAAACAAATATTTAATGGAATATGGCATTTTATATCAGATCAGTAAATCTATAAAACTTGTGTTTTTCTTTTAATTCCTTCTTGTCTATTTTCAATTTGCTTTATTTAATGCTCTGTATATTAAGCTTTCTTTAATTCTGATTATTTATGTACATAGTGAAAGAATGATAGCAGAATCCTGGTAAAATCCAGAAATTAGAGTAATAGTCAATGGTGCAATTCTGGAATCTGAAGTCTTGAAAACGGAATTTCATTGTTTTAATCACCATAAATCAGTGGCCTTGCCTGTTTGATATAAACTTTCAGCTCTTACAAGTGTATGTTCCCTAAGAAAGATTTACATTTAAACAAACTTTAATAGAAATTTAACTTTGCTCTTCAGGAACGAATAGTAAATGAAATGGTCATCCCTATTCAAATTTAACGTGTACAGCAGTAACCTGTAAACTGTTCCTGGATTTATACTAGTAACACAAGAACTGGTGAATGTACACTTCCTATATTTCAATTCTAGAAGCTTAAAGAGTTACTGATGCCTCAAAGAAAACTTAAAAAAAAAAACATAATAATTAGGTACAATTCTGCTTGCATTCCATTTATATTGTATACATTTCTCCTCCCCATTATTTATTACTAAGGAAATGTGCATGAATATATGATCTTTATCCCTTAGAGTTTCTTTAGAGTCCATCTGCCTCTGTAGGTTACTCCCTACTTCATGTCATAATCCTTTGTTGTGACATCATGATCAGTTGCAATAGGAGTAACTGTGATGTCACAAGCAGTGCTCTATGACTTCAGGTAGGGAGAAAGCAGCAGGAATAGACAAACTCTTCAGGAGCAAAGATCCTGTTTTCATATAGATGACCTCAGTAATAAATAATGGGGAGGAGGAATACAGCACTAATGGGAAATGCAAGGTGGACTGTGTCTAAGTATTAGGTTTTGTTAAAGTTCTCCTGAACATGTCACCAACTCTTTAAATCAAGAAAACAGTCCAAATGAGTTACGGCACTTCTAGGTATAGCCCGCCGTTCAGTGCTGCCATGAACCTGTAAAGAAGTTAGTGTGTAGAGGGGAACTACCATTTTAACCATGCAGTTTCTGATTCTGGGGTACCTAAAGAAAACATATGTTCCCACCTGAGCACTGTAGGGCTAAAATCCCCAGAACCACAGCACTTAAAAGTATAACAGAGTAACATTTAAATTCTCTTTCAGTCATATTTTTGCCACACAAAGTCTAGGCTTTCTTTGCAGTTTGACAAGCTTATTGAGAATGAGTCAGTGGTTACACACATGCTTCATAAACAGGGAGGAAACAAATATACTGTGCAACCGTGTACCAATTTATAGGCTGTTTACCTCCCTTTTTGAGAAAATGT
This sequence comes from Neoceratodus forsteri, assembly GCA_016271365.2. Taxonomy (NCBI): domain Eukaryota; kingdom Metazoa; phylum Chordata; order Ceratodontiformes; family Ceratodontidae; genus Neoceratodus; species Neoceratodus forsteri. The sequence goes on from CM028129.1 coordinate 37,884,256, forward strand.
TCCTCCCATTGTTACCTTGACATTTCCCACTCGTGAGCTCCAGGGTGTGTCCCAGTGTCCTGCTACAGGACACTAGTGTAACCATCTCTGACTGGTTTATCTTGACAATACCACTGAGTAATTGAACGACTGTGATGCCATCCCCTTTCAGCCTCTGTTTTCCAGGGTGAACATATTAAATATCTTTTGCCTCTCCTTATAGCTTTTGTCCCTATACCCCTGATCACTTTGGTGAGCCGTCTCGCTGTTCATTTTGTACAGAGTAGACCAGAACCACATACAGTACGCCATATGGGACCTCTGGACCTTGTAAACTGGCAGGATTACTTCTGCTATGCTGATGGTCACACCTCCCCCCTTTTGATGCACTGCAGCGTTCACATGACAGTGGGTTTCACTGCTTTGCTTTTTTTGGCCTCTTGTCTATAGTGAATCTCAGGTCCGTTTCTTCATTGACTGCAGCAAGAGAAACCTGGACAGTGCGTAGTCGCTACCTCTGTTTTTCCTTCCCACCTTACATTTGACTACTTTGAATCTGAAGCTCCAGGATTCAGACTAATCCCCCATCTTAGTCCTGTCCTCCTGAGTTTTGTCTCCACCTGAAACAGAGTTCTACCCTGGCCAGCTTAGTTTCAACTACAAATGTAAGCCACCTAAAGTCTTGATTAAATGACTGGGCTGTCAACATACTGTACAGTGTTCACAACCATATTCATGAGAGGTCCTAGAAACACAGAAACATAGAATCTGATGGCAGATAAGGGCCACATGGCCCACCTGGTCTGCTGTTTTTTGTTGCATTACTTACACTTTAGACCCTTCAAGGACTAGGCTACTTTATTTTTCACTCCTCACCTATCCTTTATGATTCCCGTGTGCTTATTCCTTGCTTCTTTGAATCCCACTACTGTTTGTTGCCCAGCAACCTCTGCTGGAAGACCTTTCCAGGCATCCATTGCCCTTTCTGTGAAGAAGTATTTCCTCACATCTCTCCTAAAGCTGCTCCCCTACAGCTTCATATTGTGGCCCCTTGTTCTGGAGCACTCTTTCCTCTGAAAAATACTTCCCACTTGTACTTTGTTCACCCCCGTGAACATATCCCCCCTCTCCCTCCTCTTCTCCAGGGTGCACATGTTTAATTCCTTTAGCCTCTGCTCATAGAACATTTGCTGTAGATCCTGTACCATCTTTGTAGCCCTCCTTTGGATTGCCTCTGTCCTATCTATGATCTTTGTAATATGTGGCCTCCAAAACTGGACCTAGTACTGAATGAGGTCTTACTAAAGACCTATAAAGTGGCAAGACCCCTTCACATTTCCTGCTGGTAATACCACTACCTACATATCCCAGCATCCCACTAGCTCTTCTGATCACTTTGTCGCATTGTCTGGCCACCTTCAGGTCATCCAATATGATTAGCCACAGGACGCTTTCCTGCTTGGTCTCTACTAGTATCTCTCCTCCCATTTTGTAATGTAGCCCCAGGTTTCTGTGATCCAAGTGCATTATTTTGCACTTTATTGCATTAAACCTCGGCTGCCAAATGTTTGACCACTCCTTCAGTCATTTCAAACCTCTTTCCATCCTATGCACCCACTCCAGAAAGTCCACCCTGTTTCAATTCTTGCTGTCATCCACAAAGAGACAGATCTTCCCTTCCAGTTCCTCTGCTATGTCACTAATGAAGGATCAAAAAGGACTGTCCCCAGTACTGACCCCTGCGGTACCCCACTGGTCACTCTCCTCTCTTCCGAGCGAACTCCATTTACCACCAATCTCTGCCTCATATCCCCCAAACAGTTTCTTACCCAGGTTATTGCCTGCCCCCAAGCTACTCAACATGTTTATCAGCATCCTATGTGGAACGGTGTCAAAGGCCTTGCTGAAGTCCAGGAAGGCCATTTCCACCCCCCCATCCAACACCCTAGTCAACCAGTCAAAAAATCTATCAGATTTGATTGGCATGACCTCCTCTCTATAAAGACACACTGCCTTGGGTCCTGCAGTCCACTGGATTCCAGGCGTTCCATGATTCTTTCCTTTAATAGTGTTTCCATCAATTTAGTGAAGAAAAAGAAGATTTGCCCTTGATTGCTATGGTGCATAAAGCCAACAAGACCAAACTGCTAACAACACGAGGCTCACACACATAAACCAAAACAGCAAAAATATATACCACAAAGCAACTGCAAGTACAAGAATAAAAACCTGACAGTGCTTCGTGCCCCTTGATAAAGTGCCGCTTAGGGGCATGAAATGCTGTCGGATATTTTTGTAGCAGGTTGTGGATGTGGCTTTGCTCTATGCCCAGCTGATTTTATCTGGAAGTGTAAGTAAATAAAATATTTTTGTACTTGCATTTGTTTTGTGGTATATATTTTTGCTGTTTTAGTTTATGTGTACAAGGCTTGTTTTGTTAGCAGTTTTTAGCAGTTTCCCTACTACAGATGTCAGGCTGACAGGCCTGTAATTTCCCGCCTTTTCCTTTCTACCACTGTTGTGAAGTGGGACTACATCTGCCCTTCCCCAATCGCTGGGGCCATGTTTGTCTCCAGTGAACTATTGAACAAGTTTGTCAGGGGTGCAGCCAGCACCAACCTGAGTTCCTTTAACACTCTTGGATGCACTCGATCTGGCTCCATGGCTTTGTCCATCCTCAGATTAGGTCCTCTAGTTTTTGGGCCCCTGACTGACCACCATGGTAACTGAAGTGGCAAACTAGAGCCACGTAGGGAGTGTGACCTGGGAAAAGGACCTGACCATATGCTAACCTTGAGTAGACATGTGGTTGCCTAGTCCAGTCTGTTTATTACTCCATAGGGCCATCCAGTGCTCTTGGAGGTGTAACTAGATGTTTTGGGTCAGAGTTCTGTTACATAGAAACATAGACTTTGATGACAGATAAGGACTGCTAGGCCCATCTAGTCTGCCCATTTCCCTACCTACAGGGTGGGCTGCAGATCCTAGTTAACCAACAGCTTATTTCTTCCTACCCCCCACAAGAATTGCCTTATGTCTGTCCCATGCATTCTTGAATTCTCCCACAGTTTTAGACCCCACAACCTCCTCAGGAAGGCTGTTCCATGCATCCACTACCCTCTCCATGAAATAATACTTCCTCACATTGCCCCTGAACTGCCCCCATCTTTAAATTGTGTCCCCTTGTGTGCACATCTCTTTTCTGAAAGATGCTACTCTCTTGGACTTTGTTGATTCCACAGGTACTTAAAGTTTCTATCATGTCCCCCCTCTCCCTTCTTTCCTCAAGGGTATACATATTAAGCTCCTTTAGTCTCTCCTCATACGGCTTCTCTTGCAGACCCTGCACCATTTTAGTTGCCTTCCTCTGGACTGCCTCTATCCTGTCTATGTCTCTGCACAGATGGGGTCTCCAGAACTGGACACAGTACTCCAGCTGGGATCTCGCCAACTGTCTGTACAGAGGAATAACAACTTCCTGTTTTATGCTGCTGATGCCTCTCCCTATGCATCCCAGTTTACCCCCAGCCCTCCCTACTGCCTTCTCACTTTGCTTACTAACCTTAAGGTCATCTGATATGATTACCCCCAGGTCCCTTTCCTTTTTTGTTGTTGTTACTACCTCCCCACCCATTGTGTATTCTTCCGGGAGACTGATGACAGACTGTGCAGCTGCATGCTAGAGAGGTTGAGGAGGAGCACTCCAGCAGGAGTACCAGAAATGCTAGCCATTGCTCTATAACAGGTATGCCACCGTTGCCTGTAAAGAGGTTGGAAAAAGCCTTTTGTTAAACGATCTTGTATAACTTAAATAGAGCAACGAGAGGCGATATTAGTGCCTTAATTCTGGTACTCTTTCCAGATTAACTTGTGCTACAGATTTCAAACTTGGCTTGTAGAGAAGTCCCCTTCCTCTCTCTTGGTGTTATGAGTCTTGGTGGAGAGCCGCACTGGTGGAGGAGGAGTTGGAGCGGTCCTGCGGAGGACTGGTATTTCCAACAAGTTCCATGTTTCTACAAAAATTTTGAAGTTGGAGGTTTAATTACGCAAGAGTCTGTTTTAAAAGACTCCCTCCATGCATCATTGCCTGATACTAGTCTTTTTTAGGCTTCTGCCTTCTGGAAATCTTTTTTTGTACACAATTCTTTATTAAAGCTATATTGCACATTGTTTAAAAAATGGAGAACAGTAGGGGGCGTAGGGGATATCTTAAAATTACTGTAAAGTGCTTAAAATAAAGCTCATTCCACACTTAAAAGAATTCCTTGTTTTTTTGGGTCTGCTTGTTTGTTAGAGAAACAGAATTGTATAGTCAATTGGAAAATGAGGAAAATTTCAATAGAAAACCTTGGGGGTAACTCGAGATATTTTGATAATTTGTGCAAGTTGTGATAGTTATGCAGATTGGGTAAAATCAAACTATTTAATTGGCCTAATTCATTTCATGCAAATTCACTTAGGTAAGTTTGAATAAATTGAACAACTAGAACAAGGCTTAGCTTGAAAAATATTAATTAATTAGTGTCACTTGTTTAAGCGCTTCTGAGTAATGAGAGATTAATGAGAGATTCTGGATTCCCATCAGTCACTCTAGGGAGATAAACGTTCCTTGTAGGTACTTGATTAGTAATCAATGACAAATTGAAAGCACGAGTTGAGTAATTACTTAGCTACTCTGTATTATTACTTGGGCACATCAGTACGGAATACTAATGCTCATTTTCAGTCTGGCGTCTGCCCGGTTAGCTTAATATAGAGTGAGTCCGGATAAAAAGGAGACAACAGCACTTGCTCTTTGTAGATTAGTATTCTGGTCTAAGGATACAAATTTGACGTCAATACTTTCTTTCACTAGAAGTGCAGTTTGTCGCTCGGGAAGCTAGAGCCGTCACTTGTGTGAACGCTGAAATTTGAGAGCAGACATTGCGAAGACAAAGTACTACTTTTAAATAAAATGGTTTTGGGACAATATTCGAGTGACTGGATGGTTTTACGGAATTTCCCTATTTTCAATGAAGCGGACAAAGGCTGTTAAACGTTTGTGTTTCTTTGTTTCAAATTTTAAAAGTAAGTACCTCGGTACTTTAATTTTATATGTTATATTTAGGTTTTTAGTCCAGAAATAGGGTTTAAAAGTATCTATTTTTGGAAACTAGTAAGACCTCGGTACTTAGAGTCATATAACTGAAAATACTTATAATTTTAATTGTGTTACTATTGTTATTCTGATAACTTAAAATTATTTTGTGTAGCCCTATCCTTCTGTCCTTTCAGTGCAAAGAAGGATAAGAAGAGAAATGGCGTCTCTTTTGAAGAAATTTTCTCATAGTCCACGATTTACCTTTTCTTGGCTAGTACAAAAAAGAGGGACTCAAGTTAAATTGAATCCGAAGCTACTGCAAGATATCACGACCCCAGCGTTGCTACAAAGTTTTTGTACTTATCACAGTGACTGTGGAAGTATTGTAACAGCTTCTTTAATACCACTGATATTATCTTATTGGTTTGGTTGTGATATATTTTGAAGCTGGAACTGGCGCTGGAGTTTTTGGAGCTATTCTCTCTCTGACTACTAAAGTTTCAATTTATTGACTTCTGGACCTTAGGAATGGAATTCCTTATTTTATAAAATTTCTAATGTTTGTTTGTGATTGAATTTAAGTTTAAATTAGGTGTTCTTTTTTTTTATTATTAAAATGGTTCAGACTAGAAATGGTAAAGGTAGTCTAACTTTTGAGGGAATTACTCCCGAAGTAGAAACTATGGAGGGAATAGAAGGATCTGGTTTTGGAAGTTCTTCGGGCATGAAAACAAAACTGGCTGCCAGAGATCCCAAAGTTAAAGATATTTACAAAAAGAGAAAAGCATCTGCAAATGGAGACAAACAAGAGGGGAAAGGTAGTTTACAGTCTAAATTATTAGACTGGACAACTAATCCAAAAAATCTGTTTCCAAAGCAGGATGAAAATGATACTGATAGTACAATAAACAAAAGACAGTTAAAGATTATAGATATATGGGATGTTAAGAAGGGGGGTCCTAGGTATCTGTCTACTCCAAAATGTATTGTCTCAAAAGATGTTCCCTCATCACAAGTAGATGAAGTTAGTAATTTAGGAAAGTTTTTTTTTCCAGAGACAATACATGAAGAGTATGCCTGTAAATATCCTCCTGGGGAAATCTCTTATGGAAATTATGTTTGGGAAACCTTTTTCCAGAAAGAAAGTGAAGCGGGTTACAGTTATAGTGACTCTAATCATTCACCTATAGCCCTTTCTACTGATGTCTTCTCTAACCCTTCTTGTTTAGAAAGTCACTTCACTTCAGGTACTAGAAATGATACTGATCTAAGGTTCGAAGGTTCATCTTTGTATTCTCCTAATATGGAAGACCTGCATAAAGGGATCAAAGATAAAAAAGAATTAAAGGAGATAATTCAAGATTTGAGTTCTACTATTGAAGGACTTAAAAAAGTGGTTGAACAAAGTGGGGATACCCCTATGGCTAATCATGGTTTCGAAGCTTATGCTTCAGACATGAGGGATAGCCCCCAGAATGGATCTTCTGAGCAAGGGAAAGATTTCTCTTATTATAGGAGAAATTTCATAGCCAGATCTGTATTATCAAAACAAATGTTAGAGTTAATTAAAAATAGATATTATGCAGATATTGCTGTATTAGAGAACATCTTAGCTGTGAAGGAAGATCTATCGAATATTAGAGCAGATATATTTTATAATCGAGCTCTCATTCGAAATTTTAATAAAAATGCTAACATTCAAGAGGAGACCAGAAGTGGAAAGAGCTTATCACCTAAAAATAAAAAAATGGAGAACAGGGCAATTCAGGTCTCAACGCCATTTTCAACAAATTTAGATAAAAATAGTGCATCATCTCAACAGATCCAAATATTAGATAAGACAATGGATAAGATAGCAGAAAAGACATTAGATCATGCTGAAACATTAACCTCAATAGTACATAAAAATGGGGAAAATCAAATTGGGAGAAGAATTGAAAAGAAAGGGAAGATTTTAGAACATAATTCCAAGGTTGTAAAGGAAGTATTTAGAAAGGAAAACAGAAATTCTGGATTAGAGTTAACAGAAGACAATGTAAAAACAAATGAAATTGAAGTAAAAGGAAAGTTTAATTTCACTCATGAGGATACATGTGGCTCTAGCCCTATGATGTTAACAAGGGCTAATGTAAAGGCTTTGGATATTAAGACTGAACAATATCAGACAAATAAACCTTGGATTAAGCTAATAGAAGGGGAAATTGAAGTGGAAATGGAAGGGGAAATGGAAGGGGATATGGAATATATGATTGAAATAACAGGAATTTTAAGACCTGCGACTGAGACTATTGAGGATTTAAGAGAGAGAGTTCTTCATATGTTAGAGATTATACCATCAGTGGAGGAAGAGATATTTATTATGAGACCACCCAATGTGGTATTTTATGATACAGTCTTACTGTATTGTGAAACCAAGGGAATGGCTAAATGGATAACAGATAAAAAAAATGTGATTGGAGGGAAAAGGAATTGTAGTCAAGTTACCTCTTTTAGTTCCAAAAAACACATGTCCAGATAAATTTGATAATAATGGACACAGGATTCCTAAAAAGTGTTGCAGCCTTACTGAAATGTTTCTTATGAGAATAAGCCCCAAAAAGATAGGGAAGGTAAAGAAGGAGGATAGTGATATAGTAAAGATAATTGAAATAATTGATAAATACGGGGAAAAACAAAATGAGAGTTGGTTATGTAGAACAGTGACTTTATTTGGTTGGGACACACCTAGAAATGCTTCAGATACTAGCATAAGAGAAGAACTACTCTCCTTCCTCACAAGAATTTCTGGATCCAAAATATCTAAGAATATGGTAGACTATGTTAAAGTTTATAGAAATACAGTTGGTTCTAGTCAAATTGATTGTATTTTTAAAAATCCAGAAAAGGCTAAAATATTTATGAGTCTGGCGGATAGTTTAGATAAGTTGGGAATATACATTATTTACCCAAATGAAATGGATAAAGAAGTGGAAGTGGTCTCTTATAGGAATGATGAAAAGGATTTGGATAACCCCCTTATAGATCTTGAGAACTGGAGGGATTTTAATGCTTTTGAAACTTTGATAAATTTGGATCAAGAATGACATTTAGAACTTGCTACACCTGAAGGGAGGAATAGTCTTGGACACAAAGAGGGAAAATTAACCATTTTGTCTTGGAATATTGAAGGTTTTCATTTGAAAGTTATGGATCCTGAGGTAGTTCTTTTTTTGGAATCCTTTGATATAATTGCACTCCAAGAGACTTGGTGTACAGAGGAGGTAACTCCTAGGTTTCCGGGTTTTGTTCATTATAGCTTACCAGCTTTTAGAGAAAAGAAATTTGGTAGATATAAGGGGGGTTTAATACTACTGATAAAGACCAACTTAAATCTGAAGATAAGAGAATTATCTATAGAGACCAATAACATATTGACTCTTGAGCTTTCCAAGGACTCTCAGAAAATAATAGTGTGTAATGTTTATTTCCCCCCAGAACTCAGGTCCACAGGAATGGAGGATCCTTATATTGCATATCTTAAATCACAACTAAACATTATTAGTGAAAGAGAAGGGAGTTGGCCTTTTTACATCTTGGGAGATTTTAATGCAAGAATAAGGGAGGGAATTTCAGAAGGCATATATTCATCTCCTGTAGATGTTTTGGAAACTATTAACCCCAGATTGACTTCATCAAGATCTACATTGGAAAAGAGATCTAATCATAGGGGTAGAGATATTTTAAGTGTATTGGCTAGTAGGAATTTTTGTATTTTGAATGGAAGAACTAGGGGGGATAGAATGGGAACATTGACTTTTAGGGGCCCTTTGGGATCCTCTATTCCAGATCTGATATGGGCAAATCTTGAGGGATTAAAAATAACCCATCAACTGGAAATTGTTGAGCGATTAGAATCTGCTCACCTTCCCCTATTTCTTACCATAGATAACAGTTTCACAAAAACAATCCAAGTGAAGGAGAATGAAGTTGAATATGTGGAAATAATTAATGGAAAAAGAATAAGATGGAATTCAATTTACCAGAATCAATTGCAAGAAATGTTATATTCTGGAGAAATGAATACAATCTCTTCTCAAGGAAATACTGATTATGATCTCTACGGAAACTGGGAGAATATTCAAATAAAATTGAGTGCTTTCTGTAAGAAAAATGAAGTCATTAAAAAAGAACGTGTAAATCATGCCAAATCGTGGTTCAATCATAGATGTAAAAAAGTTAAAGCAAATTTCTCAAATAAAGACAACATAGGAGGATTATTAATAAAAATAAAATAGACTATCAGATTCTGGGAAAAGAAAGAGAAATTTACAAGAAAGTTTTAGATGAAGAAAAAAATAAAAATTCTGCCTTATTATGGGAGAAATTGAGAATAGCAGTTATAGAAAGAAATAGTAAACAATTTTGGAAAACAGTAGCACAAGGATTTAATAAATTTCAGGAGAAAATAGAATGTTATATTACACCACAGTCTTGGACTATATACTTCCAAGAACTATTTTTCTCTAAAGACGAAGATAAAGTAGAAATAAATATAAGATATGAGGCAAATTTCCCAAAGCCAATTTTGATTACAGAATCAGAAATATTTAATTCATTAAATTCTCTAAAGTCTAACAAAGCACCAGGACCTGATCAAATCATCGGAGATGTTTATAAGTCTTGTAAAGAATGGTGGATTCCATTTCTTTATCTAAAGTTCATTGGATTTGTCCAGAATTCAAGATATCCCAAGAGTTGGGCTGGAAGTATTATATTCCCAATTTTTAAAAAGGGTAATGTAAAAGATCCAAGAATGTACAGACCTATTAGCCTCATAGATGTGTCTCAAAAATGTTTTTCCAAAATCATACTTGGTAGGCTGTTAACTTGGCTAGAAGAAAATTCAATTTTGGATGAGACCCATTTAGAAGTAAGAGATCTACAATCCAACATTGTTACATTTTACATCATTTAGCTTGGAAATATACAAAAATACGTAAATTGAAATTATATTGTTGTTTTGTCGATTTTTCAGCAGCTTTTGATAGTATTAGTAGGAAAGTACTTTGGACTACTTTGGAAAAACTAGGATTGGAAAAGGCACTATTGGATGTTATTATGAGACTACATGAACATACTTGGACAAAGATTCAATGTAATCAATATGGTCATACCACTGAGGCATTTTGGACCAATATTGGGGTTAGACAAGGTTGCATGTTAGCACCTACTCTTTTTAATATTTATTCAAACATTATCCTACTTGAAATTAAAAAACATGGAATTTCATGCACCTAAAATTAATGAAAGCAGAATTGATAGTCTAGCCTATGCAGATGATTTGGTTTTATTGTCTACTTCTGCGGTGGGACTCAGAAGGAAAATAAAGTGTTTTGAAATTCTTTGCCAAGAGAGAAAGCTCAATGTAAACCTAAATAAAACTAAAATCCTCATATTTGGAAATTCTCCTAGATATGAACCAAGATTTACAATTAAGGGGGAAAAATTAGAGATAGTCAAAACATATGATTATTTGGGAGTATGATTTTCCTATAATTTAAGTTGGACTAAACATATTGAATATACTAAGAATAGGATACTGTCTATTATAAACGCATTTAAGATATTTTATGCTAAAATGGGAAAGACCTCGATTAAAGGAGTTCTAAGGGTACTAAATACAACAATTAAAACTAGTATAATATATGGAGGAGAAGTGTGGGGATTTGCTAATAATAAAATATTGGAAACTATACTTAAACTTTATCGCTATATTCTTATGTTACCCCCAGGAACTCCTAATTGTATCCCTAGATTGGAACTCGGCCAACATTCCTTGAGCTCCCTAATAAAAGAAAGACAAATTTTGTTTTTGCTTAAAAATTTCTTACTCCAGGATTATCGATTGCCTAGAAAGTGTCTGGAGGAGGAGATTAAAATGGAAAAATTGGGTTTTGTATTTCCTTCTATAAAACTAATCAGGAAAATCGTATTCCCATTAGGTCTGGGGCATATTCTCTATGTCATATATACAAAACCTTGGGAAGAGACTGTTTCAATAATTAAATATAGAATACGAGATTCGGACTCTAATTCAACATTTTCTAGGCAGACTCAAACTAAATTATATAGTGATTATAAACGATTCAAAAGTTTTAGGGGTTTTGAGCAATATCTAACACACTTAATGAACCCAAAACTTAGGAGAGTATTTTCCAGATTTAGAACAGAAAGTTATAATGCACAGTTTATTTTATATAGACAGAAAAGAAGCAATATTAAGTCCCCTTTTTGTAAATGTGGTAAATTATGTAAAGATGATCTGAAGCATGTTATATTATTGTGTCCTCTTTTTGAACAGGACAGAAGAAAATGGTTGGGTTCTCTACTCAGTGGTCTCAGCTTTCCTCCAGATGAGATTATTGAATATCTTTTTACTTGTACTGAGAAAATTATTTTACAGAATGTAGCGACGTTTTTATTATCAACATTTCTATAAATATATAAGATATTAAAGGAAATCTATAACTTTTAGAACTTTTAAGGGTTTAAAGTACTCAAAAGGGATTCTTGGAATAAATGTACGTTGGCACTTTTTTGGACTGTAATTTAAAAATTGTAATAGCTTTGCTGAACAATAAAATTGATTGAGTTGAGTTGAGTATTCTTCCCCTAGGTTCTTCTTTTCCAGGTGCATTATTTTGCAATTCTTTGCATTGAATCCTAGCTGCCATACTTCAGACCATTCCTCCAACCTTGCCAAGTCCATTCTCATCCTTTCCACGCCTCCTTGTGTATCAACCCTGTTGCAGATCTTTGTGTCATCTGCAAAGAGGCATACTTTTCCTTCCAGTCCCTCTGCAATGTCACTTATGAAGACATTAAAGGACTGGACCCAATACTGAACTCTTCGGTACCCCACTAGTAACCCTCTTTCTTCAGAGTGGACTCTATTTACGATTACCTTCTGTGTCCTGTTGTCCAGCCAATGTTTTACCCAGGCTACCACCCTGGGACCCACTCCCAGGCTGGTTAATTTGACTATTAATCTTTTGTGTGGGACTGTGTCAAATGCCTTGCTAAAGTCTAGGTAGGTCATGTCCACAGCCCCTTCCTGGTCTACTACTTTGGTCACCCAGTCAAAGAAATCTATTAGATTCATCTGACATGACCTTACCGCTGTGAACCCATGCTGCCTTGGGTTCTGTGCCCCACTGGCCTCTAGGTACTCAACTATTCTTTCCTTCAGAAGTGACTCCATCACCTTCCCCTACCACAGAGGTCAGACTGATAGGTCTATAGTTTCCTGCCTCTGTCTGGGTCCCACTTTTGTGAAGGGGAATTGCATCTGCCTTCCTCCAGTCCTCGGGTACCACACCATCCTCCCATGATTTATTAAAAAGAGTTGCCAGTGGTTTCACTAGTTCCCCCCTTAATTCTTTTAGAATTCTGGGGTGAATTCTATCAGGCCCCATTGCATTGTCCACCTTCAGTTTTAGGAGTTCTTGCAGAACCCTTTCTTCTGTGAAAGGACTGGGATCAACCCCCCTATCAAGAGTGCATCTGTTAATTGGATTAGGCACTTCCCCCTCCTCTTTTGTGAATACCGAGCAGAAATATTCATTCAGTATCCCTGCTTTTTCACTTTCCCCCTCTGCCCACCCACAGTTCATTCTATTCGGCCTCTCTATCCCTCCCTTTGTCTTTCTACGCTTGCTGATGTACCTATAAAAGTGGTATCCCCCTTCTTAACTGAGTTGGTTATCTTTTCCTCAGTTTGGGCCTTTGCTATTCTGACTTCACTCCCTGCTTCCTTCTGCCTTAACTGGTACAGGTCTCTGTCCTGCTCCTTCTGTGTTTCCTTATACTTCCGGAATGCTATATCTGCTTCTCTTGGAAGTAACTTCACAAGTGTTTGAATACTGCATTTTGGTTGTCCCTTGGGGGTAGCTGGATTGACTACTAGGATTTTGGGACAGAAACTATTTTTAAATAATTTACTGGTGCATAGGAGTTTGTGATAGTTAAACTATTTTTAAATAAGTTACTGTGGTTAAGGAGTTGTCATAGAAAAACCTGCAGTGTGAAACAGGAAAAGACATTCTTTCAAACAACAGAGGGAGGTGGATCTAGGTTTAAGTTTCTTTGTTACAATTCTTAACATTTTCAGTGCAGGAAGAGTTTAAAGCACAGCTGACTTATTTTGGGGCTGACAGCTTTCAGAGCACAAACCACCAGGCCTGTTTTGGGGCTGGGGAGGTTTACCTGTGTCTGACTTGTATGTGTGGATTTTTCTCTGTTTGATTAGCAGGGTATTTTCTCTGTCAAATTGTTGTATAGGGCATCTTGCTGACAGGAAGGAACTCATCACAGTGGTGGGTTAGAGCTTTAGCTGATTGTTTTGTGAGGGCACAGTTTAGGCCCAACCCCTTCCCACCCCTCACCCCATCCACCCTTGGAAATAGTTCCTTTATACCTGGGGTTCTGACATCATTTCCTGAAGAGTACAAGGTGCATATCACTGTCATATCCTCTCTAGCACACTGCACTGACAATATAAGCATACACATTGTATAATATATATATATATATATATATATATATATATATATATATATATACACACACATTACAAACCAATACACACACACACACACACACACCACAAAAAAAAATGTGGGAGTAGTGCAATGTAATGGCTGTGGGGCAGCAGTCTTCTGGGAGTTTTCAGGAGGCTGAGATGCTGCCCTATTTGCAGACAACTCTCTGCCCTGAGGGAGGAAGTTGTCCGTCTTCAGGCCACACTGGACAGTAGTAAGGGGACCTTCCCCTAAGGCCACACTGGATGGTAGGAAGAGAACCTCCCCCATCCAGGGAGCATCAGAGCCACCACCACTACCTCAGAGGTTGTGAAGAAAGCACAGCAGTTGGACCACAGTGGGCTCAGGGAGGGTGAGGATGCTGGAACAGAGGCACACCCAGTCAGTTGTTCCACACCACGATCCATACACCATTCTGGGGGAGCATAGCTCCCCTATGGATGCACCCACAGAGGAGACTAAGGAGGCTGAGGACAACTGTCACAAGGGAGGCCCACAGGAAGGAGGCAGAGGACACCACAAGGAAAGGAAGCAGCTCCTGGTGGGGGACTCAATTATTAGGGGGATAGAACTGGGGGGAGCAGGGAAAACTGAAGTAAGGTGCCTGCCTGGTGCCATGGCTTGGAGAGACAGGAAACACATCCTCAGGATCACGAGAACAGCTGCATAGGAGTCTGAGTTGGACATCATTGTCCACCTAGGGACAAATGACTTGGCTAATCATGAGATTAGAGCAGTGCAGAAGGACTTTGTAGAATTGGGGAAGGGGCCTAAGACAAGTAGCACACACAATATCCTTCTCTGAGGTGCTGCCTGTCAATGGCATGAGTGAGGCAAGGGTACTTTGCACCATGCAGTTTAATGAATGGTTGAAAAAATGGTGTGGCTACAGGGTTTGGCTTCATTGGGGACTGGGGTTCCACCGGAGGACACCAGCCTATACTGGCAGGATGGTCTGCATCTGTCCAGGAAGGAACAAGTCTTTTGAGCAATTGGTTTAAATGCTTCATTGGCAAGCTTTTAAACTAGTCAAGAGGGAGGCACTGATAAGCAGCAGGAAAATCCCAGCCTCCCCTACAAAACAGGGTACTAAATGAGAAAAAGACTGAGGTAGACAGGTCAGTGGGGATGCTGCAAAAAAAAGTAAAGCTATCAAAAATGGAGAGCAATGAGTACCAATGCCCATAGTCTGAGTAACAAGCTTCCTGAATTAGTGGCCTTGATGGAGGAGGAACATCTGGATATCATGGCAGTCACAGAAACATGGTACACACAAAACAATGACTGGGACATAAACATACCAGGATACACTATCTACAGGAGGGACAGGGAGGGTAAAAGAGGAGGAGGAGTAGCTCTTTACATAAAGGAAGGAATCAAAGCAACAGAACAAAAGGAAAAACAGGGACGAGAAGAATCACTGTGGGTAAATTTGGAGACTGGCAATGGCACCACAATCCGCACAGGGGTTGTATACAGACCCCCTTCTCAGGGGGAGGAAATGGACAAGGAAATGATAGAAAGAATACTAGAATGGCAGAAAAGGGAAATATTGCTGATGGGTGATCTGAATATGCCAGATGTTAAATGGAGTGCAGTTGCAGCAGCCACTTCAAAGTGGGGTTATTCTAGATGCCTACAGGGGCATGCCTTAGACAACTAGTATTGGAGCCCACTTGAGAGGAGCAATCTTAGACCTGGTTCTCTCAAATGGAGATGAAGAGAGGATCACAGATGTAAGTGGGTAGCCATCTGGGAACTAGCACCATCGAACAGTATGGTTCTACAATAAACACAGCAATAGAGTCAAGCCATACAAGGGCAAAAGTACTGGACTTTAGGAGGGCTGACTTTGCCAAAATGGGTGAGTGCCTAAGGAATGCACTAGCAAATGGGCAGGAAGGAGGGGTGGAAGAACAATGGGGAATAATAAAAACTGCCATCACAGAGGTAACAAGCCTTTGTGTGAAGCAAATAAACAAAATGAAACAATGTAAGAAACCACTATGGTTCTCAAAGGAAGTGGCAGTGAAGGTTCAAGAGAAAAAGAAAGCATTCAGAAAGTACAAGGAATCACAGAAGGAGCAGGACAGAGAACTGTATCAGTTAAAGCAAAAGGAAGCTGGGAAGGCAGTCAGAACAGCAAAGGCCCAAACCGAGGAAAAGATAGCCAACTCAGTTAAGAAGGGGGATAAAACCTTTTATAGGTACATCAGGGAGTGAAGGAAGACCAAGGGAGGGTTAGTGAGGCTTAATAAAGGGAGGGAGGGTGGGCAGAGGGTGACTGTGAAAAGGCAGAGATACTAAACAAATATTTTTGCTCAGTATTTACAAAGGAAGTGGGGAGGTACCTAAAACAAACAGTAGAAACACTCTGGATACAGAAGTTGATACCAGCCCATTTACAGAAGAAAGGGTTCTGAAAGAACTCTTAAAACTGAAGGTGGACAAAGCAATGGGGCCTGATGGGTTCATCCCAGAATTCTAAAAGAACAAGGGTAGAAACTAGTGACACCACTGACTACCCTCTTTAACAAATCATGGGAGGATGGGGTGGTACCCGAGGACTGGAAAAGGGCAGATGTGATTCCCCTTCACAAAAGTGGGAGCAAGGCAGAAGCAGAAAACTACAGACCTGCTAGTTTAACCTCAATGGTAGGGACAATGATGGAATCACTTCTGAAGGAAAGAATTGTTGAGTATCTAGAGGCCAGAGGGACTCAGGACCCAAGGCAGCATGGATTCACAGCAGGAAGGTCATGCCAGACAAATCTGATAGATTTCTTTGACTGGGTGACCAAAGTAGTAGATCAGGGAGGGGCTGTGGACATGGCCTACCTAGACTTTAGCAAGGCATTTGACACAGTTCCACACAAAAAGATTAATATACAAGTTAGCCAGCCTGGGAGTGGGTCCCAAGGTGACAGCCTGGGAAAGAATTGGCTGGAGAATAGGACACAGAGAAGTAATAGTAAATAGAGTCCACTCTGAAGAAAGGGCGGTTGCTAGTGGGGTACCGCAGGGTTCAGTATTAGGACCGGTCCTCTTCAATGTCTTTATAAGCGACATTACAGAGGGACTGGAAGGAAAAGTATGTCTCTTTGCAGATGACACAAAGATCTGCAATAGAGTTGATGCACAGGGTGGGGTGGAAAGGATGAGAAGGGACTTGGCAAGGTTAGAGGAATGGTCAAATGTATGGCAGCTTAGATTCAATGCTAAGAAGTGCAAGGTAATGCACCTGGGAAACAAAAACCCAGGGGAAGAGTACACAATGGGGGGTGAGATACTAACAAAAACAAAAATGGAAAGGGACCTGGGGGTAGTCATATCAGATGACCTAAAGGTGGGCAAGCAATGTGAGAGGGCAGCAAGGAGGGCTGGGGGGATACTGGGATGCATAGGGAGAGGCATCACCAGTAGAAAACAGGAAGTTATTATCCTCTGTACAGACAGTTGGTGAGACCCCATCTGGAGTACTGTGCAGTTCTGAGACCCAATCTCTGCAAAGACATAGACAGGATGGAGGCTGTCCAGAGGAGGGCAACTAAAATGGTGCAGGGTCTGCACCGGAAGACATATGAATAGAGACTGAAGGAGCTGAATATGTATAGCCTCGAGGAAAGGAGGGAGAGGGGGACATGATAGAAACTTTCAAGTACCTCAAGGGAATCAACAAAGTCCAAGAGGGTAGCTTGTTTCAAAAAAAGAGGTGTGCAAGAACAAGGGGGCACAATTTGAAGATAGAAGGGGGGCAGCTCAGAGGTAATTTATGGAAGTATTTTTTCACAGACAGGGTCGTGGATGCATGGAACGGCCTTCCGGAGGAGGTTGTGGAGTCAAAAACAGTGGTGGAATTCAAGCATGCATGGGACAGTCATAAGGCAATTCTAGGGGGTTGGGGTAGGAAGAAGTAGGTTGCTGGTTAACTAGAATCTGCATCTTATCCATTAGGTAGGGAAATGGGCAGACTGGGTGGGCCAAGCGGTCCTTATCTGCCATCAAAATCTATGTTTCTATGTTTTTCTTCCTGACTTTCACAGCCACCACTTTTAAGAACCATAGTGGCTTTTTCTTTCATTTTGATTTGTTTATTTGCTTCACACAAAGGCTTGTTGCCTCTGTGATGGCAGTTTTGATGATTCCCCATTGTTGCTCCACACCTCCTTCTAGCCAGTTTGTTAGTGCTTTTCTGAGACACTCTCCCATCTTGCCAAAGTCAGCCCTCCTGAAGTCCAGTACCCTCACTTTTGTCTGGCTTGACTCTGTAGTGGAGTTTAACGTGAACCACACTGTTTGATGGTCACTTGTTCCCAGATGGCAACCCACTTCTAGATCTGAGATCCTCTCACTGTCCCCATTTGAGAGTATGAGGTCTGAGATTGCTCCCTCACGAGTGGGCTCCGAAACTAGCTGTCTGAGGCCTGCCACCTGTAGGGCATCAAGAATGGCCCTGCTCTTGGATGTGGCTGCAGCAAATGTGCTCCAGTTAACATCTGGATAGTTGAGAAAGAACCTCCCATTAGTGATGTCATTAGTGTGCCCTTGGAAACCACAGCTTCCAGATTTTTATTGAAGACACTGAAGAGCAGTGGCCCCAACAGCAATCCCTGAGGGAGGCAACTAAGTACTCCTCTCCATTCTAATTAGTGCCCTTTCACCTTCACCATCACTTCTTTCCTCCAAGCCAGTTAGCAAGCCACCTTGTGTATGTCTCAAGTATTCCTCACGGTCTTACTTTGCCAGATGCATGTCCTGTGCCACAGTATTGAAGGTCTTGCTTACGTCCAGATTGACTATGTTCATAGCACTGGCCCTGCCCACCTCCCTGGGCAATCCCTTTGAAGATGTTCCTAAGGTTGGCTTGGTATGATCTGCCACTTAGAAAGCCATGTTGAGAGGTGGAAAGAACCTTGACCTCAACGTGCACCATAATTTTGTTACTGATAATGGCTTCCGGAGCCTTGCCCTGCACTGTTTGTTAGACTGTCTGGCCTCTAGTTTCTGGAGTCTGATCTTGCCCCTTTCTGAAGAAGGGGATCGTGCTGGCAATTTTCCAGTCATCTGGCACAAGAGCTATCCAGTCAAATGCCTCACACGGTATGCAGTGGTTCAATAGAGTCCAGTACACAAAAGCATAATTTGATGAGGCCTCTAAATAAAAAAGGCAATTTAATTATCACCATAAAAAAGAGGAATTCATAAAAAGAATGACTGTGTAAGACAGGCTGAACCTTTAGATGATGAAATGGGAAAAGTGAACCAATGTTACTGCTGAGACAGGTACAGACTAGGGTGTAGAGTGGCAACGAATGTTACAAATGACACAGGTACAGACAGTGCAGAGTGACAGTCTCTCCTAAAGTCCTTGATTGTAGTGCAAGTTGACTTCTTTGTACCATTAGAAGGATGTCTCTCCTGTAGATAACATAGACATATGGGGGTCGATTTTCAAAGCTCTGAGAATGCCGCAAGCCCCTGGTGCACCGATCGTTTGGCACAAGGGGCTTGTGGCATTCTCCCATCTGGTGATCGGGATTTTCAGTCCAGAGTTCCAAATGCTGCAAGTTAAACCATTTTTTTCCTGGTTCAACTTGTGCCACTTGGGGAACCCTTTCTGTGGCACTTGTGCCAAATCTTTGGTGAAAGCTGCCATAAAATGAGGAAAGTGTTGCAACTGCGCCCAAGGTAGTAAAACTGGGTGCAGTTGCATCAAAGGAGTTTTGCACAGCTGCACCAAAAAACAGGTGTGACACATGGCTTGATGCAAGCCCTCTGTCACGCTTTGAAAATCGAGCCCATGGTGTAGTGGAATGGTAACATCAGCACCTCTAGCTGTGAGATACTGTCATGACACGGGTACTATAGAGATAAAGAATGCCAACGCCAATTACATTTCATTGAAGGAGGCTGATAGTGATAGAAAGTAAAGGCACATGCTGACCTCCCACCTAGAAGAAATACAGCTTTAGCTGAATGGTTAGTGTTGCCACCTTTTGGACTAAGTGCCCTCATTCTGATCCCCAGAAAGGACTCTTAGCATCTGCTGAACAGAAGAAACATACTGTTACTATAATAATAGGCTACTTAGTGGTTTGGAAACAAACCATACTTCATGACATCACTAAGGGGAGGTTATTTTCCACCATGGTCCTGTGCTAAAATATCAAGCTACCCCTCCAAGAACACCAAATGAGAAAGTCCAGAGGGGGTACTGCTAAGATCAAAGGGGATAAGAGGGCATGTGAGGAGGAAGACCATGTAAAAGCATCTATCCTAAATAGATACTTCTGCTCTGCATTTACTGAAGAGAAGGTAGGGCAAGGCCCACAGCTTAGCACCATGGACACAGGGGGGAAGGGTGGTGTGCACTAGTCCCTCACAAAAGAAAGTGTCCTACAAGAGCTCAATAAGCTCAGGGTGGATAATGCAATGGGACCTGATGGCATACATCTCAGGGTACTAAAGGAGCTAAGGGTGGAAACAGTAGAGCCATTATCATAACTGTTTAGTGAGTCTCTGAGCACTGGAGCAGTCCCAGAAGACTGGAAAAGGGCTCATGTAATCCCACTCCACAAGCGTGGTAGAAGGGAGGAAGCAGGGAACTACAGACCAGTCAGTCTTACCTCAGTAGTGGGCAAGATTATGGAGGCACTCCTTAAGGAAAGGATAGTGCAACACCTGGAATCCATAGGAGCACAGGATCCAAGAAAGCATGGGTTTACAACAGGAAGCTCCTGTTAAACTAATCTCATAGATTTCTTTGACTGGGTTATCAGAGTGGTGGACCAAGGGGGAGCAGCTGATGTCACCTACCTTGACTTCAGCAAAACTTTCAATACTGTTCCATATAGAAGATTGATTAATAAGGTGCGTAGGCTCGGGGTGGGTCAGAAGTTGGTCAACTGGATGGCAAACTGGTTGACAGGCAGAAAACAGAGAGTGGTGATAAATGGTATACAGTCAAAAGAGATGTAAGTCACAAGTGGGGTACCTCAGGGATTGGTCCTGGGGCCAGTCCTCTTCAATATCTTCATCAGTGACATTGCAGATGGACTGGAGGGTAAGGTTTGTCTGTTTGCAGATGCCACCAAGATCTACAACAGAGTAGGTGATCCAGATGGGGTGGGCAGAATGAGAAGAGATCTGGATAAACTGGCAAAATGGTCAGAAGAGTGGCAACTGGGGTTTAACGCAAAGAAGTGCAAGATCATGCACATAAGGAGGAGAAACCCTGAAGCCACGTCTAGGCTGGGAGGGGAGTTACTGGCAAGCACAAGGGAAGAAAGAGACTTGAGCCTCATCATCACAGATGACCTGAAATCATCCAAGCAGACCACTAAAGCAGTAGGTAAGGCTAGTGGGATGTTGGGGTGTATTAGTAGGGTATCACAAGTCATAAGAGGGAGGTAATAATCCCTCTTTACAAGACACTGGTTAGGCCCCATCTGGAATACTGCATGCAGTACTGGAGGCCACATCTTCACAAGGACATTAACCAAATTGAGACAGTCCAGAGAAGGCAACCAAAGTGGTGCAGGGATTGCATCAGAAAACATATGAGGACAGATTAATGGAGCTCAATATGTATACCCTAGAGCAAAGGAGGGAGAAAGGTGATATGATCAAAACATTCAAACACCTTAAGGGCATTAACAAGGTGAAAGAGTGTAACATGTTTCAATATAAGAAAAATAGCAGGAGAAGAGGACACAGCATGAGATTAGAGGGAGGCCGATTAAGGGGTAATGTGAGGAAGTTCTTTTTCACAGAAAGGGTGGTGGATGCATGGAACGGTCTACCTCATGAAGTGGTGGATATGAATACAGTGCAGGGCTTCAAACAGGCATGGGATAGGCATAAGGGAGCAATACAGATGAGTATGAATAGATAGGCCATTGACAGAGCAAAGGCCAATGGCACATTCAAAAGATAGAAAAAGAAATGGGCAGACTGGATGGGCCTTGCAGTCCTTATCTGCCGTCAGCTTCTATGTTTCTAAATGGCCCCTCGGAGCAATCAATAGAGTGGACTAGGCATCCCATGCCTATTGAAAGTTGACATAAGGTCCTCTTCATGGGTTACACTCTATTCATGTCTCCAGATTACCATTTTAATTACCATGGGCCTCAGTTGGTGGGCCAGGAACAAGAAGACCTCTCATGAATATACTAGTGAGCAATGTACCGTATGTTGACAGCACTGTTATTTAATCAAGGTTTGGGGCTCCAGAACAGAATCCACTGTTCACTTTCATATAGTTTCTATTCATTATGGTTGGACTGACAATACAGAGATAACATTTGCTGCAGTAATTGCTTTTGTCAGGCGTTATTGAGAGTGCTTTGTTTCCTTTTGACTCTGCCAGTATGAAAGCATGGCTTTGAGCAACTGTAAGCGCAGAGTGGAAACACTGTGCCTCCAGCATGAATAACTAGCTCCATATGTATGAAACATAAGTTGCTTAATTTTTATTTTAATATAATTTAAGCAGCTAAACCAAAAGCACAAAATGTACTTGACGATTTCCCTTCTCCTCCATTGCTCATTATTATGCATCTGACCATGGAAGGTTAAACGTGATAAACGCCCTGT
Organism: Neoceratodus forsteri; assembly: GCA_016271365.2. NCBI lineage: Eukaryota > Metazoa > Chordata > Ceratodontiformes > Ceratodontidae > Neoceratodus > Neoceratodus forsteri. The sequence goes on from CM028129.1 coordinate 37,906,489, forward strand.
TTCAGAATGTTACATCCGAGGAATTCTTAAACAATAAGGGATAATCATGGTAACACTGATGTCTGTTAATCACCCTCTAGGGGTGTAATGTGGCAAGAAGCATAGACAAAAGCCACATACCCCTAGACGGTGACTAACTGATCATTAATATAACCACCATGAATGCCTTATTGCTACTATAACACAGTAGACACTCGTTATAATGAATGCGTTAAGAGTTGTGTGAAAGGTCTGTTATAGTGAGGGTACATGATAGTGCAGCTGGCTGCCCATTAAAATAAATTGTGTGTAGTGTATTATCAATGCTACCAGTGTGGATGATCATAATATATGTTTATACCACCACTGAGACAACTCTTATGGTTCTAAGAGTGGTCTCACATACATTCTTAGGGTATGAGAACTGCAAACTGAAGGTGAGCAGTTCTCATACTCTAAGAATGTGAGACCACTCTTACAACTGTAAGAGTGGTCTCATGGCAGTATTAATATATTATTGATCGAGCCTTTGTATGTTTGCATGCACACATGTGCAGCAAACATATAGGCAGTGTGCCAGGAGTGTAGGGCTTTTGCAGGTGTGGCTGTGTTGGGACCAATGCAGTTGAGCATTCAGGAGGCTGGACTGTGAGCAGTGTATTAGAAGCAGGCTGCTGACGTTGCTAGCCAGCTTGCTGTTGGGTGGAAATTTCTTGCGTAAGAAAGGAGGGAACAACTCCTACATGAGAAGTTTTCATCCATTAGCACACCAGGTGGGTGCAGTCAGTATCAAACCTGTCTCCTGCTGTTGGATCTTCCACCGGATCCCTCCTCACCTACACCTACACTTTTCACAGAGCCAGCAGATGCCTAACCCACCTGCTGGAATCCACTTCCTGCCCAACCTGTTGTTTGTCTCCCCCCCAAAGCACAGTCTCATTACTACCAGCAGTGGTTGCCCAATCCCTCTGCAGATGTCTCCCCTCCCACCTGACCCATAGTATGTGTTCACCCCCCCCAGTCTGAAAGCGAGGTGCTCACCACTGATTCTGGCAACCCCCCCTTAAAAGATAGTGCAACACTAGGTTGCCCACCCCCTGATGTTGATTAAAGCCCCATAAAAGACAATGTTACACCAAGGTACCAACCCTATTTGCTGGCTAGCCCTGCAAAAGATGATGGAACACTGGGGTTCCCACCCCAGTGCCGGCTAGCTCCCTTCAAAAGGTGATGTGACAGTGTGGTACCCAGCCCCATTGCTGCTAAATCCCCCAAACAATGATGTGACACTGGGGTACCCAACCCTAGATGCCAGTTAACCCCTCAAACATCAATATGACACCAGGGTGCTCACCCCCAGTGCCAGATAAACCATCCAAAAGACAGTGCAACACTCAGGTGCCCATCTCTGGTGCCTGCTAACTCTGCCAAAAAGATGATACAACACTGCAGTGCCCACACCCAGTACAGGCAAACCTCTCAAAAGATAATCTAACACCAGGGGACCCACCCCGGTGGAAGCAAACCCACCAAAAAGACAATGAAACATCGGGGTGCCTGCCCCTGTATCACCAAGCATTCAAGTACACAGAACCTATAAAGAAGAAAATGGTTTCTCATGTCCTTGTCCCTCATCATCATCATCTGTCTCTTCCTGACCCTCCAGCACCCCTCAGCCAACCATCTCTTAGCACCCACTACCCCACATCCTCCATAACCCCTCACTTACTAATCTGGTCCTGCTCTGATGAAGATTAGCATGTCTTGCTTCAAACACTGGCTAGGAACTGAGGAAACTAGGTAAGATTGGTTAACAGCCTTTTTTTTTGCTCCTTCCCTGATCCCCGACCAGCCCCATCTTGTTGTCTTTTTCATGCATTTGGAACTTTTACTTATAACTTTGATATTATTTAACATTTTTGCACCTACAGTAATTATCAACATAGTCTTTTTGGGGATCCCACCTCATGAAAAAGGTAGGTGAAATTTTCAACCCCCCCCCAAAAAAAACATGACTTTGTAGTCACTCTGTGAAACCACCTTTCAAGCAGGATTTAAAAAATTTCACCTGTCTTGTTTATAAGGAGTGGTCAGTAAAAATAATGTTGATAATTTGGGGTCAAATGTCAATAAACAAAAAAGTTATAAAGAAACACTGAATGTCTTGTGATTTTTGTAGATTTTAACCCAAATGTGCACATAGCCCTTTTTTTTCACATTTGAACATGCCAGGTGTCATTTTATAAATTCCCTCTGAAAGATTTTTTTGCAGTAGCTCTGCTAAATCACCTTTCTGATGGGATTTTAAAAAATCCACCTACCTGATTATAAGGTGCGATCATAAATGGACTATGTAGAAATTTGGAGTTAAAATGTAAAAGAAAACAACAAGCCCAACAACTATGAAGTGATGAAGAAACTTTGACCTTTCCTGACATTACGGTACCTTAATTATGTTTTGCATACTTTGAGCTCAAATTTTCTACATAGCTCTTGTTACCCCACCTCAGGAACATGATAGGTATAATTTCTCAGATCTTCTTCTTCATATGTTTTTGTAGTCACTCTGCCAAATCACCTTTCCAACAGGATTTAAAAAATTCAGCCTGTCTTGGTGGTGCTGATTCTATCAGGTATACAGGGTGAATGCATGGATCCAGGGGATCTAGTATTCGTCTATAGTAAGGCGGTGGTGGCGGCCCTGGATTCCATAGCTCCTGTTCATGTTCATCCCCTCACCCTTCATTCAAGGTCTCCTTGGTTTGATATGACCTTGAAAGAGTTGAAAAGAGTGGGATGAAGGCTAGAGAGGAGCTGGAAGAAGTCGGATCTGGAGTGTGACAGACTTAGATTGATTGACCATTATGTGGCCTATTAATTGGCAATCACCCGTAAGAAGGCAGAATTCCTGTCCAGAGAGATTGCTGCTGCACAGGACCGACCAGCTCAGCTCTTCCAGACTCTGGAAAGACTGTGCAATCCAATCTGTCTTCAGCCTGGGGGAGCTTTTTCCCAAGAACGGTGTGATGAGTTTGCTCAGTTCTTCGCAGATAAGGTTGCCACAGTCAGATCTTGCATCTGTCTGGCCCCCTCTAATGGGAGCTGCGGTGATTGGCAGGAGATGTCAGGCACTCAGTTTACTTGATATGACTTCAGCTGACCTGCAATCATTGACATTGTAATGGTCATCCAGACATTGCGACCAGCCTGCTGTAGTTTGGCTCCTGGGCCCAAACGTCTCCTAGTAGGATGCATAGATAAATCTGGCCCAGTCCTTGCTGAAATAGTCTGGAGGTCATTGGAGAGGGGGATCTTTTCAGATCCCCTGGAGGAGGCAGTTGTTCGGCCCCTCCTTAAAAAATCTTCCCTTGACCAGGACTGTTTGGCAAACTACAGACCTGTCTCTAACCTACCCTTTGTGGGTAAGGTTATTGAAAAGGTGGTTGTGTCACAGTTGGATGACCATTTGACCAGCACAATGTCTATGATTCTCTCCAGTCAGGATTTAGGAAGACACAGCACTGAGATGGCCCTTGCCCGAGTACTAAATGACCTCCTGATAGTGAAAGATCGTAGGACCCGTTCCATCTTGGTACTTCTCGATCTCTCTGTGGCATTCAACACTGTAGACCATGGTATACTGTTGGAGCAACTGCGGTTCATCTTTGGGCTGTCTGGTACAGTCCTCAGATGGTTTTGATCTTTCCTCGAGGGTAGGACTCAGAGAGTGGAGTCTGGAATTTATTCCTCAGCCCCTCTCCCCCTATCCTGTGGCGTGCCACAGGGTTCCATTTTGTCTTCCATGCTGTTTGCAGTGTATAGGCTGCCATTGGGAGAGATTATTAGGCAGTATGGTTTGAGTTTCCACTGCTATGCAGATGACACTCAACTGTACACGTCCTTTGTACCCAGTCAGGATGTGTTCCTCTCAGTGTTCAACAACTGTCTAGCCGAAATCCAAGACTGGATGAGTGCGAGCTGGCTGAGGTTGAACTCAGATAAAACTGAGGTGCTGGTTGTGGATCCAGATCATTGAAAGGTGGGTTTGTCAGTGGGATTACCCTCCGGGCTATGGCCTGGGGTGTTCAGCTGACTGCCTCAGACTTGGTGCGGAACCTGGTCATTATTTTTGATGATGGCTGAACCCTGAAATGTCAGGTGGCGTCAGCAGTCAAAACCTCTTTTTACCATCTGAGGAATATCACACTGGTGAAACATCTGGTTTCTCCTGAGGATCTTCCAACTTTGTTCCATGCCTTCGTTACCTTGACTACTGCAATGCCCTTTACCTAGGACTACCAGGAGTTGATATCCGCTGCCTGCAGCTAGTGCAGAATGCGTCAGCCAGGCTATTGACTGGTACTTCTAGGACCAGTCATATAACGCCTGTGCTCTGCGGACTGCACTGGCTGCCAGTACAGTGGCGGATCACCTTCAAGGTCAGTTTGCTAACCTATAAAGCCCTACATGATCAGGGACATAGTTACTTGCAAGATCTTCTTCGCCCTTACTGTCCCCTCCACCCTCTCTGATTCACCAATGAGGGATTGCTACAGAGTCCCAGGGTCCGTTTAAAGACATCTGGGGCCCGATCTTTTAGTTTTGTGGCCCCGACCCTGTTGAATTCTCTACCTTGTCGGGTGTGAGACTACTTGACTGTCCAGAGTTTTAAAACTGCATTGAAGACACATGTGTTTAGCCTGGCCTTTTCTGGTCCTTAAGTTGCCAATGCAATTTATATAGTTTAAATTGATGGGCTTTTCAATTAATGGTGCTGCTGTGTTTTATGATGTTTTTATGTTGCTTATTTTATGTACAAGCACCATGGCTGCAGAAAGGAGCTTTTTTATAAATAAAATTTTGATTGATTGATTGATTGATTGATCATACATTGGGTTTTAAAAAGACTGTTGAAAATTTTGGGTCAAAATGTGAACCAAAAAAACAACTAAGTTGTAGAAAAACATTGAATTGCTCCAACATTTACACATAACCATATTGCTGCAGATTTGGGGTCCAACTTGTCAACATATCCCTTGTGTTACCCCCCATGACCATGACAGGTGTCACTTCTCAAATCCCCTCCAAAACATGTTTTTGTAGTTGTTCCACAAATCATCTTTCAGATGGAAATAAAAAAATGCCACCTGTCTTGATCATAACATGTGGAAATCTGGGGTCAAATGTTGGTGCCTACTGAAAATTAGATATTGCCCCTCAGCTGACATATCCTGGGTAAATACATTGTAAAATTGGGCAATAGCTGGTCCCCCACTGAAAACGAGATGTTGCACCTCCACTGCCCTATCCTGGGTAAATACAATATAAAGTGGGTACAAGCAGGGCCCCACTGAAAAAGAGATATTGCATCACAGTTGACCTGTTATGGAAAAATATACTTTAAAAATGGTTAAAAGCGGGACCCCAAGTTGGCCAGGCAGAACAACGTAGTGCTACCACTTGTTATGTGCTGGCAACCTGCATTCGGGAACAAGCGTGGCCATTGGGGGCTAGCCGAGGGTGGAAAGATTGAGCATCCCAGGAGCTGCTCTCATTCCTCGGGAAGGGGAGGGTGCTGTTCCTGCTGTGTGACTCTTGACTGGTAGAGACTGGTGGGCAGCACAGTAGGGAGCACCAGGAGGATGATGGGTTGCAGCCGAACACCTTTCATGCATGCATGCCACCGCAGGTATGTGCGACCACCTCACTGCACACTGTCAGCCCTGGGGGAGAACATCAGGTAGCAGGAGACAAATGCAGACTGTCCAAGCTGGTAACCTCTGCAGATTCACCCACAATCAACACAGCTGGCCACCCACCACAGTGGGGCCTGGGTAAGTGGTGAATAACTTGTCAGTCCTTAAGGAGGTCAGTGACAGGGCTGGGGGGTGCTGCCAGATGAGACTGGAGTGAGAAACGTCTTTTGGAAACTGAAAAACAGCAAGACCCCACTGAAAACAAGACTGTGTATCTTAGTAGTGCTATCCTGGGTAAATACAATGTAAAAATGTGTAAAAGCAGAACCCCACTGAAAATGAGGTAATGCTGCTGTTGCAACTTGTAACAGCATGCAAACATGTTTGCATTGACAAATGCTTGTTGTAATAGGTAATAGGGTTCAGCACAATTAGTAACAGTAGTAATAGTTATTTATATCTGGTGTTCTTCCCCAAACGCCAAGTGCGCCATTACATTAAAAGGAAGACAAAATCAATGATCCAACGCAATAACTAATAAATTCATAATAACCCCTAATTTCATAAAACTGCTATAAAAGTCCCTAAAATCTAAATACACTAAAATATAGTAGGATAAAAATGCTGCACCTACCTGTAGGTAATTTGGAAGACTGCAAATGCCTGATGGAGTAAATAAAACTTGAGCCCATTTTAAAAACATAAAACGAGGGCACCTCCCTCAAGAATCTGGGCAAAGAGTTCCACAGTACCAGTCCACCTATCTCAAAGGCTCAGTCACCTGAACTCTTTAAGCTAGCCTTCAGAACTTTGAGGAGACCGTTGCCAGCCGAACGGAGTGGGCGAACTGAAGCATGCAAATTCAGGAACTCCGCAAGGTAAGCTGGACCCAGTCCATGTAGGGCTTTACAGGTTACATGACCTATCTTAAATGGGATATGCCACTTCACAGGCAGCAATTGTAAATCACACAGTGCTGAATAGATATGGCTTGATTATGGTAAGCCCGTGCTTAACCAAGAAACTACATTCTGCAGTAGCTGCAAGCATCATAGCATACCCCCACTAACTCTGAGGTAGAGAGCGTTATAGTAGTCCAACCTTGAGGTCGTCATGAATGCATGGATCAGTGTGGCCAGGTTCTGGGATGGGATAAGGGACTGAATCTGGCAAATATTCCAAAGATGGAATAAGCCATTCCGGACTACGGCCAACACCTGGGCCACCATCATCAGACCTTCGTCCAGGATGACTCCCAGATTCTTTACCCTTGGTCTAGCTAGCAGACTGGAGTCACCAAACTGCAGCTTATTCACTCCTAAGCCAGCTGCCAATCCACACTTTTGGCCCTGCTCAACCACTAAAACCTCAGTCTTCTTGGGGTTCAGTCTCAGCCAGGTAGAAGCCATCTAGTTCTGGATATTGGCCAGGCATTTATTAAACACGTCGACCGCATCCTGAGACTCGAGAGAAAAGGACATTGAGCTGGGTATCATCCATGCAGCAGTGAAACCCCAGTCCAAAACGTCTAATGACCATGCCCAGGGGTAGAATATACACCATGAACAACACCGACGACAGGAACAACCCCTGGGGTATGCCACAGGGCAGAACCACTGGGTCAGAGGAAAAGCTGTACTACACTACAGCTGTTATTCCATGGTATTTTGTCATTTTTGCAGAATTCCTCAAGTGGACCTTGCAGAATTCCTCCATTGTCCATGGAAAATGGTAACATTTTGCAGTGTACATTGATGGCTGGTCTCTATATAATAAACAAAATGCAGAGACGAAGTTCACACATTTAATACAACATTTAGTAACAGTTCTGTAGTTTACATTTGCTGTTTAGTTTATTCTATATATGTGAGAAAATACTATAGGAAAAATATGCAGCTTATATTGGGGCCTATGCATGAACGGGCGGGAAATACACACTGAAGGAGCATATCCCATCCACGTAGCTCTGCACCTGCGGACAGGTGCGCATGGCTGGCATTCACTAACGGCCATCACTGGTCCGTGACACTGCCCCCTCCCAATGCGCAGGGTGACTGGGGGAGGAGTAGTGGACCCAGCCGGGCATCCAACCAGATGCCCATCCTGGGTCCCTAGTACTGTACATCACTTGCATGGCTGGGCACAGGTCTGGGTGCGTGAATATCACCAGTGGACACCCAGACCCATACAGCTATGCTGTGTCAGACGGTGGACCCCTGGCCGAGCCCCTGGAGCATGGGAGCCGCCCACCACACTGCCGCACCTCCCCCCAACACAGATCATCTCCGGCACCTGTATGGCAAGGCCCCCCACACACATACATTTCACACAGATGCTCCAGACACACGCAGATGACCCCCGAACCCAGTTACCCATCCCCAACATTGGTGTCCAGTGGCTCCCCCACCCCCTGCAGCATGACACCCACCCAACCGTACCTGCAATGTCAGTGCCATGGCTCAGATGGCCAGGGGCACAGTCCTCCGCACACCACCACGGCCTTCTGCTGTCCATGTGATGCTGGAAACACACCCTTATAAATAGGCTGCATGCTTCCAGCAGCACATAGATGGCTGGCGGCCATGGAGGTGTGTGGAGGGCTGTGCCACAGGCCATCTGTGCTGCAGCACTGACAGTGCTGGTACAGTGGGGGGGGTGCCACGGGGGGGGGGACACTGAACGTCAATGAGGGTCGGGAGAGATGAAATCAGGGATGGGAGGGTATACCGGGATGGCCGGTCTCTGCCCACAACAGGTAGCTCACTGTCCAGTGGCCACTGGCAGGGGGTGTCCTTCTCTTCTTGACCTCAGGTGCATGTGGCTATTGTCTTGTCCATCGGGGGCACCACTATGAGGGGCACCTACTGCTGGTCTACGAGGACAGGGCATGGGTGTCTGCAGGGGGGGGCATACATTCACAGGGCCAGTGCCCCTTGTGTGTGTGTGTGGGGGGGGCATGCAGCGATGGGGATGGCCACAGATGTGTGCTGTGGTGGGTTTGCAGAATCGGGGGATGGGTGCTGGGGTGACTGTTGCATTGGGCCGAGTCCATCCATCTGGTCCAGGTGGGAGACGGTGTGCATGGCCACGTGTACAGCAGTTATGGCAGGGTACCCCCTGCCATAACCTGCACACAGCTACGCCCCCCTGTGAAAGACACTATGCACCTTTGTGCATGGCGCATAGTGCTGGCATGCCCCCCGCCTGCTCTAGGCATGTTGTGGATGTGCAGCTGGCAGATCGGGTGCATAGGGGTGGTGTAACCCAGGTACTGCATCCTGCATGGGGGGGAGGGGTTCAATGGGTGTGAAATGACTACTCACTGTGGATCCGCAGCACATAGGCACTCTACACCATTGTGCATAGGCCCCAACTTTAAGGAAAGTTCAGCAATTTAAACAGCTGTATGCTCAAGGTTTACTTATTGGTAGAAAGGTTCCACAGAAAGTTTCCTAATCTGAATGGGGATCCTATGAGGATTCTACTTATGGAATTTAACATTTTGCACAGCCCTAACAGATATTACTAAACTGAGGATGGGCCTTCTCGCAGTGACTGTTCATCCCTGACTTTGTAATCACACACCTTTTTTGCTCAAGCCATATGCCCGTGTAATTTGCCTCAAATAAAATCACTCAAACCTTTTCTTCTTATCTGCTCATCATATGACAGAAACATGGGAACACAGCATTTTTCAGCAGAAGAGGATTGCTTGGCCCACCCAGTTTACTCAGATGGCCCCTGCCTAGTCTGTCTCTAAAGACCCTGACTGGTCTCCGGCAACCCTTCCTCCACCCTGCCTATTCACTAATATTTTCTCATGTCTATCCCACTCAAGCTTGAAGCCACCCCCTACTGTTTTTGCCTCAACCACTTCTGTTGGTAGTCAATTCCAGGCATCTACCACTCTTTCAAGGAAGTAATACTTCTTCACATCCCTCTTTAACTCCCTCCCCCTGCCAAGCTTCATTGTATACCCTCTGGTCCTGTTGCTTTCTTCTGTGAAAGAGCCTCCCCTCCTGTACTCTGCTCACCTCTGTGAGGTATTAATAGGTCTCCATCATGTTCCTTCTTGGTCTCCTCTCTTCCATAGTGCACCATTTTAGGTGCCTTCCTTTGGACTGCTGTTGCCCAGTCTATATCCTTTGTGAGGTGCAGCCTCCAGAACCCTCCATCTGGAGTCTTACCAGTGAGTGATACAGTGGCAAAACCACTTCCCTCCTTCTGCTGGAGATACCTCTCCCTATGTATCCCAGAATCTCATTGGCCTACCCACTGCTTTGTCACACTGCCCTGTAACTTTCAGGTCATCAGATAATGATAGCTCCAAATTCCCTTTCCTGCTTACTGACTGACAGTGTATCTCCAATATCCTACACACAGCTTTTGGATTCCTATACCCAGGTGCACATTTTGCACTTTTTGGCAATGAAACCTAACTGCATGTTTTTGACCACTCCTCGAGTTTCCTAAGATCCTTATGAATTCTTTCCACCCCATCCTGATTGTCCACCCTATCCTCTGCATAAAGGTATACCTTCTCTTCCAGTTCAACTGCAATGTCACTTACGAAGATGTTGAAGAGAAATGGTCTCACTACTGAGTTCTGCAACATCCCATTGGTCACTCTTCCATCCTCAGAGTGAATTCCATTAACCACCACCCTCTATCACCTGCCTATCAACCAATTTCTTTTTTTTTAATCAGGTAAACTTTTTTGGACTTTAAAAAACAGAACAATAACAGTTTAATGACAGTAAAGGAAACAATGTCAGGAACCATGATATCAAATAACCAAACAACAAAAAAACCCACGTTAACAATCTCCCTCTCCCTCCCCGCTCACAACCTCCACCCCTTATTAACCAATTTCTAACCCAATTCCCTGCTGTGGATCCCACCCCTTGGCTGCTCAAATTATTTTTTAACTCTTTTTTCACCTCCTGTCACGGGCCCCTAGGAAACTTCCACCCAGTCTGAAGCCCTCCCAGATCAGATTCCCCTCTGGAGCTACTACCTAAACCTCAGCTTGTGCTCACCCCCTGGCTTCTATCCTACAAGTTGGGGCTGCCACCACCTTACCTTTGGCGCTCTATGAAATCCAGTCAGCCGGCTGGGTGAGGAGGAGGAGGAGGATTATTCAGAGGCCTTGACTGGGCAGGGTCTGACGATAGGTATGGGGGGCCAATTACAGAGCCTGTCATCATCCTACTGGGTGCTGGGGTTTTTCCTTGTTCTTTGTCCGCTGGAGGCACAAATGTGCAATGACATCCAGCGTGGCAGGCATGCTCCTGCCTGCAGGATGTCCACCGACACCTCCACCATTCCTGAGTATCCCCCAGCTGCAGTGCTCCTAGTCTCCACTGGGAGCTACTATATGCTGAGGATCCACAGCCCACCCTCCCCTGGAGAGGAGAGCTGTTCTCCAGATTTGCAATCCTCTTCTCCGTGGCTGACCCCCGGCACTCCGAGTTTGGTACCGAACCCGTGTCGCCTCCATGGAATGAGGTAAGGCAGATGTCTCAGCCCCACAATGCCGGCTAGCTGCTCAATTTCTTAATTAGTTTCCTTTGCAGCACAGTGTCGAAGGCCTTGCAAAAGTCCAGATAGACCATGTCCACTGCCCTCCTCAATCTATTTCTCTGGTCACCCAGTCAAAGAAATCAAACAGGTTCCTCTGGTATGACTCCCCCCCCCCATGAATCCATGCTACCTGTGGTCTTTCAACCCATTTAATTCAAGATGTTCTACCACACTTTCCTTTCACACTGTATCCATTAGTTTCTCCACCACTGTGGTGAAGCTCACCTGCCTATAGTCGCAAGCTTCTTCCCTGCTGCCCCTCTTATGTAGAGGGACCATTAATGCTCTCTTGTAGTCTTCTGGAGCCACACCTGATTCCAGTGAGCTATTGAATAAGGCCATCAGTGGGATGGCCAGCACCTTTCTGAGTTCTTTTAATACCCTTGGATGTATTCCATCTGGTCCCATAGCCTTGTCCATTTTCAGAGCTTCAAATCCCTTCAGGACTCTTTCCTCTGAAAATGGACTTGAGTGTGTCCCCCCCCCCATTCCTGCTGCTCCCTGCAGGTCCACCTGCTCCCTCCCTCCCTCGAAAAGAATGAGTCTAGGTACCTGTTTAGGATGTCTGTTTTTTCTTGGTCCACTTCTGCACAGCCTCCCTCTGCATTCCTCCATATCCTCACTATCCCTCCTCTTGCTTTCTTCTTCTCACTTATGTACCTGAAGAAAGTCTTATCCCAATTTGCTACCCCTTTTGCTATCCTTTTTTCTGTCTGTGCCTTTGTCCCCCCTCACCACCTTACCTATTTCCCTCTGTTTTACCTAGTACAGCTCCCCATCTTCCTTCCAATGCGTTTCCTTATACCTCCTGATTGCCACCCTTTTCTCCTTCACCACTGTGCCACTTCCCTAGAGTACCATAACAGTCTCTTTTTCATTTTGCTTTTTTTTTTACCAATTATTTTACCAGGTGAGACACACTAAGCTGAAAGCTTGTTTGCAGGTGCAACCTGGGAGCATGAGGAAGTTAAGTGACCTGCTCAGGGTCACACAGTATGCAAGTGGGGGCTGTGGGATTCAAACTCAGGTCTCCAGATTTGCAGCTCAGAGCCTTAAACCACTGCACCATACTGCCTCCTACTTTTACTTCCTTCCTTAATGCAGAGACTGCTTGCCTTAATTTTACCCTCCCTTATTTTCCACCATTGATTCTCTACCCTTCCCTGGCAATCTCCCCCTTCTAGGCAGTTTCTGAGTGCAATACCCCACTTCTAGGCAGTTTCTGAAGCAGGTGATCCAGGTGGAGCCATATTCCAAGGGCCCCAGGAGCAGCGTCATTGACTGAGGAACCCGTGACCAGGGAGATAGGGGTGTGGGGCCGGGGGTCCTCAGTGGGTGGGAGGATGGAGGTTGTCACATGTACAGGGGGCCACTAGATCTCCAAATATACTGGTGCCATATCAGACTTAGAAAGTAGGGGGGTGGGGTCAACTAGACACTGGGGAAGTGTCTGTTAGCTTCAAATATGGGCTCTTGTGGGAAGGGGCTGTAGACATCATAGATTCCAGGGAACTCCCTACATCTCCCGCTCTGCATTGGCACTAGTGGGCTACTGTAAGCATGCAGGTAGGCCTATAATGGGCATGTAAATGGACCCCTAGCGCTGTGCATGCCTAATGAGCTCTTTTGCATGCTAGGGCTAAATATGGCCCACAGGACCCCTGGCGCTATCCCATTTTGGGTGCGTTATCTCTTCTGGGCCATATATAGGTTTGGGCCATGTCAGCGCAGCTCATGTTCACTTTGTGTTGCTCTGGCATGACTACATATTCAGACTGTTAGCACACTCTCTTATGGTGCATTGTTGGAATACAGCTCAAAGCCGGCCATGCACTATTTTCGTTGCAGCACTACTGGTCGCACAGTGCTGTCAGCAGTTCAGAAATGTGGGTGCCTAAATTAAATGCTGAATTAGAACTATTGTACAAAATGTGACTTCCTATTTCAAGGGTAAATACATAAAAGAACCTAACAATGACTATTTTTTCTTGCTGCTGGAGTTGAGCACTCCTCTTTATTTCTTTAAGGAAAGCTAAGCTTTTGATTACCTGTTCTAATTTTAGTGGATATGTGTGTTTTAAAACGTACTGCAGGCTGCCGTCTAGAAATACCCCTTAATATTTTATAAAGGGAAATTGTTCCAAAGATGTGCCACTTGTACTGATAGATTATTCTTATTCTTAGCAAGTATCTTTGATGCTCCAAAGTTCAAGGTTTGCTTTTATTTTCATTTATTAAAAGTTTATTCAGTGCAAACCACTTTTGCAAGTGGCAAAAGCCTAGACTTCAATTTCAGCTGAATTTCAGTCATGGTTTTCTAAGGCTGGAAATGACTCTAGATCCAGCTTCGTCATAAGCTGGGATGGTGTAAATACTGTGTACTGTGCAAACACAGATCAATTTACAGTGTAGGGACCTGAACTGTAAATGACTGTATCATTTGCATACTTTATATTGGTTTTAACATCAACACAACAGTTCAGAATATCACTTGAAAACTATCTGGATTTGAGAGTGCAATGATGGTGCTGGAGTGGGTTAGCCCAGAGCTGCTGCTCCCGATCGCTATGATTCCCTCTGTTGCTGCCGCTGCCGCTACCATTTGTATGTGAGGAAGTGGCCATTTAAAGATTGTGCAAGTACAGGGTCTTCATTTTACCTTGTTGTATGTGTTTTGTAATAATTATTAAGGTGATCAAAAAAGTGATACTAAGTAAGGCAGTTTATTTTTGCTTGTTCTTCACCATGCATCAGTTTGTTAGCCCCTGGCTGGTTCAGCTTTTGGTAGTAATCCAGTCTGGTTGGATGGGAGCAGCATTCTCCTTAGCAGTGGTTCTTGGATGCTGGGTGCTTCAGTAAGCCAACTGGTCTAGGACTGATCTCTCACCAGTGGTGGAATCATCCACGCTGGAAGCCTCAGTGGGCTGTTTGGTCTGGGAGCAGCATCTCCCCAGTGGTAGTTCCTCCATACTGGGAGCTTTAATAGGTCACTGGTTAAGGGAGTGGAGTCTTCCAAACAGTGGTTCCTCCATACCATGTTCATATGTAAGTTGGGGTACAGATGAGCAGCAACACCATGGGGCTAGGAAGAGCAGCCAGCCCATATACTGTATAAAGTTGAAACACGAAAACCTGCACTGCTGACTGTCTCTATTTGGCTACCTTGAGGATGCATAAATAATCAACACCTTTCATAATTAGGATTTCCTGTGTGCTTCTTTAGTGCATTGTTTTCATGTTTCTCTATACAGTATGTAGGTCAGCAGGTTCAGGGGCAGAGCATCCCCAGCAGCCTTTACTCCATACCATTTGTGTTGGCGATTTTCTTGGTATGGGAGGGAAGTTTTCCTGACAACAGACTTCTTGGCTAGAGTAACAGCAAAGGTTAATGACTGTTTTTTGCCACCAAATAATCTGGAGGAATTGTCTGTCTGTAAAGAATTGTAGGTTGATAGTGTGCAAGGCTTTTTTGGCCACTGGTAAAATTTAAACTATCAAGGAGAAGAAAAAAATACTCATCGTAGTAATGTTGTTTCTTCCAAAGGGATCCCTCTGTAAGTTTAACAAGTTGAATCATTTCTCTGGAATGAGCAGCCATGGAGCTTTAGAATTTTATGTAAATTATGGAAATTAGAATGAAATCAAACTCTGCTTTGTGGGTCACAGTCACCCCTGCACTCTATTGTCAGATTAATTGCTAAGGATAGGGGTGAGCTGTGACTACTAAAGCTAGCTAAATAGCTACCAGAAATTCTATAATTTTTCCAGACAAGTAGATAAGATTAGCTTAAACAAGGCAGAACAAACAAATGTGTTATGAACAAATGACATGATTCATACCACTGAACAACAATTGTAAAGGCACTATAACAAGTAATGTTCATACAAGAAGGAAAGAACTGATTTTTGTCTGAACCTTTTACCAGATCCTAGAAGGAGAGGCAGGGATTAGGTATTGTTAAACTTACTGAGGGATGCCTTTGGAAGAACCAACATTACTGTGGTGAGTACTTTTTTTCTTCAAACCCCAGGAATCCCTTGCTGAAGTTTAACAGGTGCAGGCACCATAACAGTACCTTGGGAGGCTGGGTACAGAACCTGTTTAAGGAAAAGATTCCGCAAGTCAGCAGTGCCAAAGCTGACATCCTCCTGGACTGTATGTTCAGACAACAGTGTTTTGTGAAAGTGTGTATTGTTTTCCATGTAGCTATTTTATATTTTTCTTGCTGGGGTATACCCTTTGATGCTGCCTCAGAGGCAGAGGTGCCTCTTGTAGAGTGTGCCCTGAACCCTCTGGGTGGAAATTTGCCAGCTTCGCCATAACAGAACTGTATGCAGGAGGCTATCCAGCAGAAATGGTTCTCTTAAATGCTGGTTTGCCTTTTCCCACTTTACCATTGGTAACACTGAGAGCTGGTGAAAATGACATCTTTAGCGTGCTGCAAGTAGAAAGTCAGGGACCTTTTCACATCCAGACTGTGGAGCTTTTGCTCACCTGAGCTGGATTTTTCTGTGAAGAAAGCTGGAAGGGCAATTGATTGAGTCAGATGAAATTCAGACACCATTTTTGGAAGGAATTTCCAGTTTTTCCTTAGGACTAGCTTGCCTATTGAAGATTAGATAGTTGGGATCTGTGCAGAGGGCCTGTAGCCCACTTACTCTTCTGACAGTTATCACTGTCACCAGTAAAACTGCTTTCTAGGTGACATACCTCAGTGTGACAGTGGCTATAGGCTCAAAAGGAGCCTTCATCAACTGAGCAATGCAAACATTTGATTTCCAGGAAAGAGCCTGGGTCCCTTATTGGAGGGTACAGATGATGAAGACCTTTGAAAAACTTTGAAAATGGATTGTGAGGCCACTGACTTGTCTTTGCCAGCTGATGTGTAAGCTGACACTGCTACCAAATGAACCTTCAGAGATGAGGGTCATAGGCCCAAAGACTGGAAATGGACTATGTAGTCCAGGATTGTAGAAAGGCCTACCCAGAGGGAATTGATCTGTTCAGGAGAACACCAGAAGGAGAATTTTTTCCACTTTGAAGCATAAATCCTCCTTGTTTCTGGTTTACTAGAAACCTTCAGCACTTCCATTACCCTTTCAGATAGATTTAGCTCAGAGAACTCTAGCTCTTTAGCAACAATACTCAAAGAAACAGAGGTCTTGGATATGGGAATGTTATCCTGCTCTGGGAAGCGTGTCAACAGATTGTATCTCAGAGGAAGGTTGATTGGCGGTTTGTTGGAGAGAAACAGGAAGCATCTAATACCAAGTCTTCTTGGCCCAATCTGGAGTTATAAAAATCATTATTGCTGACTCCCTTCTTAATTTTAGCAGTACCTTCTGTAAAAATGGGAATGTATTGAAGTCATAGAGAAATTTTCCTGATCAACAGAGGACTAGAGCATCTTCTGGTACTGAGCCCACTGCTGGGGATTACAATAAAAAATTGAGAGCTGTTTTCCCAGGAAGCAAACATATCTGATTTTGGGGTACCCCACTATCTGAATATTGATGCCAGCACCTGCTGATTCAGGGTCCATTCATGATTGCCTTGCAGATCCTGCTCACGGAGTCTGCCAGCACATTGGCGTTTCCCTGACAGGTGTACTGCAGATGGCTGAACGTCACGGGAGGATGCCATGTTCCAGCTTTTCATGGCTTCTGAGCACAATTTTGAAGATATTGTTCCTCACTGCTTGTTTATATAA
Source organism: Neoceratodus forsteri (assembly GCA_016271365.2). NCBI lineage: Eukaryota > Metazoa > Chordata > Ceratodontiformes > Ceratodontidae > Neoceratodus > Neoceratodus forsteri. The sequence continues at coordinate 37,923,458 of CM028129.1, forward strand.
TACATTGTTGTGGTATTGTCTGTTCTGATTTAGACTGCCTGACCCAGACTACGGGTGGAGAAAGCCTGCATTGCTAGGTATGCCCTGAGTTCAAGGAGATTTATGTGGTCTAAAGTCTCCTGTGTGCTCCAGGTGTCACTTAAGGTCCTCTACGTGGGCCCCTAATCCTTGGAGGGAGGCATCTGTTGCAAGTGAGACTAGGGGAGATTGCTGGAGGCAAGGACTTCCCTCTCTGAGTTTGTCTTCCTCCTTCCACCATTCTCATCCCTTAACAAGGTCTTTGAAACAGGAACAGGCTTGTACAAAGGATCCCACCTCTGGAACAAATGGTCCCCTATGTGATGCTGAATGGTCCTCATTTGGAATCTGCACAGGCCATGTGACCCAGTAACTGTAGAAAATCCCTTGCAGGCCTTGGCTGACCTGCCTCGAAGGATTCTTCAGTTGAAATCAGATTTGCTACACTTGCTGAGGAAGAAATGCCTTCCCCTGTGTGGTATCTAGTTCTGCAACAGGTTCTCATAGTGACTTTTGAATGTTTATGAGGAAGTCCAGGGGCCCCATTTTCAAAAGCTTGGGACTGGCACAAGGGGTTTGCGTAAAGGAGACATGACGCAAAGAGCTCCTTGCACCACATCTTGCACTAGTCCCAATTTTGTAAGGCACCCTGCACCACTGGGGGACCATTTGGGCTAAATGGGCTTGTGCTGTCCTTTCAACAGCTGCACCAGTGGGCCAGAGCAGAAAGGAGTTTGCACCAGTACAGCGCTGCAGAATCCACTAAAGTGGGATTTTGCAAGCCCCCCCAATGGGTGCACAGAACCTGCTGTTAGACCATTCCAGAGCTGGTCTTACCTGCCTTGTGCCATACCTGGAGTCATCCCTTGGTGGGGTGAGACCATGGAAAAGGCACCCTCACAGCCCCTGTCACCAGCCAGACCACTGCTGGACAAGTCAGTGGTCCATGGCAGGTATGAGCCCACAACCCCTTCCCCCATAGTGGCACTGGAGCATTTGCCCAACACAGACCTGCACTGACAGGTGTCAGCCATGCATTTGCCCCATCAGGGGCAATTCCCACCCCCTTCCCCAATCTTAATCCCCCAAGCCAGGGCAAGCCCAGGATGACCTGCCAGCCACCAAGGTGACTGACCGGTGGGTCACCATCACTGGTCGCTGCTGCCACATGCCCATACCATGGCTTATGGCTTTCTCCTCCCATGTACTTTTTAGTCAGTTCAGTTCTCGGCTCGTGGCAACCTCAGAGACTTTGGTGCCGGGACTCATCTCTTTCCAAAACCCAGTGATGGGTCCATGGTGCACCCCAAGTTTGTGGCAGCTGGGGGTTTGGCGCAAACTGTGCCAATCTATGGACCCTTTGAAAATCGGGCCCCAGGTCCTTAAATGTCTATTGTGTCAGCAGTCTGGAGGACATTGCATCCTGCTGTGTTTTTCCTGATATCAGTCAGTTTCTCAGGCAGGGAAAAGCCTCCACACCTTTCCTTTTCAAGTGAGCTGCCACCAAAGCTAGGGACTTTGAGAATACCCTTGGATCTGAGGTGAGGTCAAAGGGAAGGGTTGTGAACTGGTAATGGCAGTCCTCCAATCTGAACCTGAGGACCTTTCTGTGACTTGACCTGATTTATATGTGAAAGTAGGCATATTTCAGGTCCGGTGATCTCAGCCAGTCTCCTATTTACAGAGATGAACACACCGATCCCAGTGTTACCATATTGAATTTTTCTTTCTTTAAATGTTTGTTCAGATATCTAAGATCTAAAATGGGTTGCCTCTCTCAATTGTTCTTGTGTACCAGGAAGTATCTGGAATAAAGTTCCTTGCCCTTTTGTGCGGCAGATACATTGTCCACTGCATTTGCTTGCAACAACTTCTTGACCTCAATCCCCAACATTTTTTTTTCTGCTGGGGTGTGAGGCTGGAAAACCTTTGGCTTCTGCAGTTTTTGGGAATTTTCTGAACAGCAGAGATGGACCCTGGCTCACTAGTTCCAGGACCCATTTGTCTGTGGTGACTTTTGTCCATCCCTGGATGTAGTAAGACAGTCTTCCCCCACTGGTAATGGATGGGTAACCTGGGCAGATATGTCAGGGGGTGTTTCTTTGTCTGAGGTTTGAGGGCTGGTGTTGTAGCTGCATGTCTAGTGTCCCTTCTACCCCTGTCCGTATAGTAGCCCTTTTGCAGAGAGTACTAATAGGAAACATAAGTACAAGGGTAGTATCCTCTACCCCTACCTCCCCTTCCATAAGGACTGTGGGAAGTGGAGGCCTTTTCTTTCTCAGTGTTTCTTTCATAGGTAGTTTTATACTTATCCACCTTTTTCATGTAAGCCTCTGTCTTGTCACTAAACAGAGAATTTCCATCTCAGGGAAAATCCATTGCTTTTGATTGAGTGTCCTGAGATAGGTTTGTAGTTCTAAGATAGCCAAGTCTTCTTAAGGACACTGCATGGTCCAAGACCCTAGGTGCACTGTCATTTGTGTCCCCTGTTATATGGAACAGTACCTTGTGGCATCTGTGGCTAATCTTGCTGTGCCAGCCATATCCTGCAACAAGTCTCCAGTAGCCTTTTCACTCAGTGCCAGAATAGAATTCCATAAGACTTTCTGGTACTGTGCTGTGTAAACCAGGTAAGCTGTCTGCTTTAGGAACATGGAATCTGATGCATAGACATTTTGCCCATGCTATACAGTTTCCTAGAATCTTTCAGAGGAGGCCATGAGGAAAGGGGCCCTTTGATCTAATCACAGACAGTAGTCTGGACTATTTCTTTCATGATCAGGCTGGGAGCAGAGGTACTGTGTACCCTGTTTATCCACCTGATATTTTTCTCAGTTTTCATGTCAATGTCAACAGCTGGGGCAGGTGATGACGTGACTTGAAACTGACTTTCTTGATGGATTGTGAATGTGGAGCATTAATATCCTTGTGGGTGCTAAGCTCATCATATCCATACACTCTACCTCAGCTTCATCCTCCTCAGTTTGATGGGAGGAGATGTTCAGGGTAGTTACCATGTGCCTTACAAAGTTATAATGTGAGGTATAATCCTCTGAAGGCAAAGGAGGAGAGCCAAATTCCTGCTCAGGGCCACTGTCTGGTTAAATGGACTGTCATCCCTCTTCGTCCTCCTCCTTCTCCTCCTCATCTTCATAGTAAATTTAAGTCTCCTCATCCAAAGGCATTTGGAATGGAACTAGTGGGGGGGAGGCATATTCAGGAAATTCCCCATAGCCAGGAATGCCTGGATGAATTGTCATACTTTTATCATGTCCTATAATTAAGGTGTTTTGTGTCTACTGGCTGCTTCTCTCCTTCTTCAGGAGTAGGAACAGTGGCATGTTTTTCTCTTCATTTTTTACGGCTGCAGTGGGCATAGCCATGCAGATGTTTTGCTTTGAGAAACAGACTTTCTGCATAAATGACCTACCAAACAACATGATCGTGTGTTAAAAATAGTGTCCTCCACTGAAGCCTCATTACTACGCTGCCTGTGTGTGTGTGGCAGATAGAGAGCATACATTTTCCTCTGGCTTGAGAAGTTAATTGAGACCTCCTCATAGTGTTTTATGGGCCTTTCCTCTGGCTTGAGACAAGTTAATTGAGCCCTCCCCAGTACTACCTTTTTTTGCAAGTCGAAACCTCCCCCATAGTGTTTTATGGGCCTTTTCTTTCTTTGTTAAGTTTCAGTGCTTAATTTACTACCATTTGCAAACTGAGAAACTTGTTTTGCTGGTATCCCCTCCCCCACTCATCCAGAGGTGTGACTTCCTTTGTTTCCTAACCATGCTGGTTTATTTTATTTGCTTCTCTCATTGTAAGAATGTGAAACTAAACTTGTGTTATTTTAAATGATTGATAAAGTGTAATGTCCAGTTTGCATCTCTTGGGGATGAAGCTGTATCCCTTTATCTGTATGGAGTATTTAACTTGCCACCAACTTTTAAGACCTCTGCTGTTAGATACATCATACATGTAAGGTGATATATGAAATCAAATTGTTTTCCCTGAAAAACAGGTTCATTTCTCTTCCCTACCTCTGCAGCCACACAAAGCCAACCCCTTCTCTCTCTCTCTCTCTCTCTCTCTCTCTCTCTCTCTCTCCATGATACCTACTGCTGGACAACACAGCTATCTAAACAAACAAAGTTGCTTTCTTTTTTCTTAAAATGCAAGAGTTTTTTTCTTGCTTGATTTAAGTGCCTAGGTAAGCCACAGGAATACATTTCTACTTCCAGGGATGTTTAAAAAGTCTCACGATATCTATAGAGAAAAGGGAATATAACACTTTACTGGTTACAACTGCATTAGACTACAAATGCAGACCACAACACAAAGTTCTTATGAATTGATTCAAAGATAAACTAATTGAGTTTATATTCCTTATGCTGCCCTTTTCTTGATGTTACTATGATCCCTATTTGCTGTTGCAAACATTTGTTCTGGAGGTCCCAGCCATCTCAGAAAATATATAGATTGGGTGAAGACAATACTGAGAAGGGCAACCAAAATGATGTATGGCCTGGACAAGAAGCTCTACAGGGAGACACTCAGGGAGGTAAATATGTACTCTCTACAAAGAGGGTGGTAGACACCTGGAACAGCCTGCCAGCAGAAATAATGGGTACCAAAATGGTAGCAGGTCTCAAACATGCATGGGATACACATAAGGTGACCTTGGTAACAGGTCTGGTGTGTGTGGGGGGTGGTGGTGGTTTAGGCTGGAGATAAATTGTAGTCCGTGGCAGAACAGTAGTCAGGGACCTTAGGGCAGACTAGTGGGCAAGGAGGTCCTTTTCTGCCAACAGCTTCTATGTTCAATGTTAAACTAATTTACTTTATATTCTTTATGCTTCTCTTTTCTTGATGTTACTATGATCCCTATTTGCTGTTGAAATCATGTGTTCTGCAGGTCCCAGCCATCTCAGAAAAGCTATACATTGGGTGAAGGCAGTACAGGCAAGGGCAACCAAAATGGTGCATGGCCTGCACCAGAAGCTCTATGGGGAAAGACTCAGGGAGTTAAACATCTACTCTCAAGAGGAAAGGATGGAAAGGGGAGACATGATAGAAGCATTCAAATACCTCAGAGGTATCACAAAGATACAATAAGGTTCAACTCTGCTGAGAAAGAGATGTTCAAGGACAAGGGGCATGATATGTAGCTGGAAAGGGGGAGACTTAGAGGGGATGTAAGGAAGTACTTCTTTACAGAGAGGGCAGTGGACACCTGGAACAGTCTGCCAGCAGAGGTAATGGGTACCAAAACTGTAACAGGTTTCAAACATGCATGGGATACCCATAAGGGGACCTTGGTAACAGGACTGGTGTGGAGGTGGGGTTAAGGCTGGAGATCAGTTATGGTCCATGGCAGCACAGTAGGTAGGGACCTTAGGGAAGACTGGGTGGGCCAGGAGGCCCTTTTCTGCCAAATGCTTCTATGTTTCTATGTTAGTAAATAGCTGGTACATAAGCATTATACATTTATGTTGACATCAATTTTAAGATGTTAAATATAAAGCCTATGGTACCAGTAACACAATGCCATTAACAAGTACTGCTCAAATATTCACAATCCATGGAATCAACCTATTGTTAGTTTAAGTCAAAAATATACACAGTATCTCTCTAGAAGTCAGGACCATAAAGAAAAAGAGAGAACAAAGGAAAAAAAAAACACAGAAGACAAAATGTGCATAAAATAAGCCAAAGCAATGGGGGAGAGGGGGCGGGGATGATAATATGTATAAAGCAAGTGAGCAACACTGAAATGCATTTTCGTTATATTTCTGAAAGGATGAAAACTCAAGTAAAATATAGGTCCTAAATACAGAAAGCAGTTGCAAATGATAAAACGGAAGTTAAAGGATTCTAGATACAGTAGAAAAGAAACAAAACAACCAAAAAAATCTAAGAAACAGACTGGCATAAAATTTAAAACAACAAAACAGTGAATTACATTTAGCAGATTATAATGGGCAACATATTATTATTTGCAATAGTTACATTAAAAAGGATCAAGAAATATAGCAACAAATGATGAAAAGCAAGATGGCTAAATGAGGATATGAAGAAAGTTACTAAACAAACAAAAAAGCTAAACAAGCAATAACGTATCTGAAAACAAAAGCCATGACATAACCACATGGTCAGAATATTAAACATGTTAAAAGAAACATAAAAGCAAACATAACTAGGGATGTAAGTTAGTCATGGATGAGGTTTTAATGACTCATTGTTTGTTCATGAAATCATTAGTAAACAGTAGTAAATGTTGTGGCACTGTCATCATTGCTACGTTCTGATGACACTAGTGAAAGTCATGGAAGTCCTGAATAAAGATCAAACATCATGGAATCAGTGACGTGTATGACTGCCATGACAAACTTACATCCCTAAACATAACCATTTCAAAAAGAAAATGGAACTCAAACTTGCAACAGAAGCAGAGAAAAGCAACAGTGAGCAACTGTGCAGCTACATCAATAGCTTAAACAACAAATATAAGAATATAGGTAATATTAATATTAAATGGGAAACAGTAAAAAAATCCAGTGGAGACAGCAAACCAAAGTAATGAATATTTGTGTTCCCTATTCAAACCCAATCATAACTCAGTCCCATGTCCCTGTACATTATCAGGAATGCCAACAAAATTAATATAAATACAGACAACATACTGCAAAAGATTCAGAATACAAAAAAATCAGAGCAAAGTTTTCATTAAAATGCTGAAATTAAATATTGGGATAATCTATAACCAGGCACCACCACAAAATATATATATTTTTTTAATTAATAAATACAGGTTCCGGGTAAAATTCTAGAATCACTACTTAAAGTTATAAGTTAACCACATGTCTAACAGTGATTTCAGTGACAAAGAGCGGCAAGAATTTACAAATAGATAATCATGGACCACAAATATAAACTGTCTCTATGAAAATGTGACCCAATTCTTGAATAACAATGCCTCATACACATAATTTCTGTTATACCTTTGCAAAACATTTGCCACTGTACCATATTTGGCAGTCATTGAAAAAAATGACTTCCCTAACTATTCATCCCTGTATTATAAACAGTAGAACCCAAAACAGCCAAACCATGTGAAGATTCATCACTGTAAGCCTTGTGTATTATGCAGACTGTGATACCTAACACTTACAGGGTAAGTTGGTGCATCTGGACTTATTTGCTGCATATGTGTCTTAATTGCTATGGGGTCCTGACCATGTTCACCCTTCCTCAAGCCAAGCTAGCTACAGTATGTCTTACAACTCCTTGTAGGTGACATCACTTTAGCTTATGTATTACTGTGGCAAGCTACTATTTTCAAGAAGAAGTTAAAATTTTAAAAAGACATTGATGTGGACTGAGAAGCAGCTTGTGCAGTTGAATCATCATGCTAGCCTAGGTATTTCCAGGTTGCATTCAGTTAGCCTAACCAGTGAGAGCAGATGGGGAGAAGGATACAGATATAAAATAGAACTGTTTAACCCTTTTGTGATTTAAAGTTACATTACAAAAATGCAGCCTCCAGAACTGGACACCGTATTCCAAATGAAGCCTCACCAGTGATCTGCACAGTGACATCACTGCCTCCTTCCTTCGGCTAGTGATACCTCTTCTTAGGCACCCCAGCATCGCACTGGCTCTCCCCACAGCCTTGGTACACTCTTTATCCAGCTTTAGGTCATCCAATATGATTACCCCCAAATCCCTTTCCTGTTTGGTGACCATCAGTCCCCCCCCCCCGATATTCCTCCCCTGGGTTCCTGCAACCCAAATGCACGATTTTGCACTGTTTTACATTAAATCTCAGCTACCACACTTTGAACCATTCCTTCAGTTTACCTAGGTCACTTCTCATTTTTTCCACCCATTCCTGGAGTGTCCACCCTGTTGCAGTTTTTAGTGTCATTCACAAAGAGGCACACTTTCCCTTCCAGCCCATCTTCAATTTCATTTATGAAGACATTAAACAGGACTGGGCCCAGGACTCATTCCTGTGGCACCCTGCAGGTCATACTCCTTTCCTTAGATTGAGCACCATTTACCATGACTCTATCTTCTATCATTTAACCAGTTCCTAATCCAGTTTATCACTTTGTGATCCACTCCCAGGCTGCCCACTTGCTCGCAAGTCATATGTGTAACGGTATTGTCGGCCTTACTAAATGCAATTCATGTTTATGTTTATGTTGAAGCCCATGAAACACCCTTATCTATTTAATGCATTTACTGCCATAGTGGCTCTGCCAGAGTTCGTTTCTTGGCAAGCACGAGTTCTGCTATCTGCTTGGAGGGTCTTTTAGTTTTACTGGAGTCAGGGTTCCCCTTTGCAGACACCCTGCATTCTGAACCATGCTTAGCAGCTTTATCTTTCTTTTCTCTCCCCTTGGACAGAGACTGCTGCTTATTCTGATTGACTGGACCCTCTTCTGAGCCTTTTGGCGATAAGGAGGCAGACTTCTAATTTTTTATCCCTTTCTTTTGAGTTTTATGGCAAACAATTATATGAAGATCACAATTTGCAAAATCATGGTCTCTGTCTAGGCACTTTAAAACATAACTCATGTTAGTCTGCCTTTGAAGGAGCTAAAAAAACTGTACAATTTTTAAAGCCTATGGTTCTCTTTCTTTTAGGGTCTGTCACTTATGCTAAACACTGATGACCCTGAGAAGACATTTCCTGATCCCAAAAGAAATGATGGAAAATATAATAAGCCCAAGAAGTATTAAGAAAGGGCTTTACAGTAGATAATTCAGTTTGGTTCCTCAAAAAAAGAAACCACAAGTTATTTTTTTCCTCAAAATAGGTTTCTAAAACTACAGTAGAAATAGCAAAAAGATTGTTTTGGTTCTCAAAAATGAGGAACCGAGAATAATTTAAAGTAAAACCACAAAGCAGTTAAATATAATTTATTTATTTTTTTACTTTGCTATTAAAAGATAAAATAGCGGTTCCTTTACAATTTAGAACTGCACTGAGAATGGCCTTTTTCAGTTTCTGGGCACCAACTGAGAACCTGAGAAAAATGAAAAACGTCCCACAATAAAACAAAAATAACAGCCTAACTAATGCAGCATATCAAATAATAAACTGATTCACTTAAACACTGTAAAATATTAAAACAATAAATCAAAAAATGGCGAGAAGTGTAGAGATGGCTTTGGGGAGTCTGCTCTCTTTAGGCAGATAAATAAATCTGATGTTAGACTGGAGAGGTGAATGGGACCACACACCGGAGTTTGAATTTCATTCTAAAGTCCATCATTTACATAACATTCTAAAGCTCTGGGACTGATCATACCAGGGGAATGACAGCAGTTGTTAAACATAAGTGAGGGATTCCTGGAGTTTGAAATAGAGAAATCCAAATTGGACTTGGCTGCTACTTAAACCATCCACTGCTTTTATTGTAGTGTATTGGTTTTGTGTTTTGTTATCTGATTATATGTACTCTATATAATAATTTCAACCCTTTGGGGCTGTAATAAATCCAAACCATCATCATCAAAAGTCAAAATCATCAGGGGGCCAAGAACTGAACTTTGAGTGACCCCAGCTGTTAATAATTTGGGATCAGATATAACATTTCTGATTTTCATGCATTGCAAGTAATATGAAAGCTAAGGTCTTTTTGGAATCAGATTTAGTCACATCTGGCCACATCCACAGATTGCAACTTATTTAGGAGAATCTGCTGGTTTGTTACATAAAACACTTTCGATACACATATAACAGAAGTCCCAGTAACTATGCTACTATGCTTTTAACAAATGAAACATATCAGCCCAAGTAAGACTAACTAATGCAAAATTAGAACATTATTTAAGTCCGAGGCCATTAGCATAATGAAATATAAGGAAAGAGCTCTTAGTTTGGCAAGAATCCTTCAGAATGAATTTTTCAATGTCATCTTTTTCAAGTTTCTGAACAATGCGTTCAGCATCTGGAACAGTAAACTTTACTTAATGAAGTGTTCCACGTGCCACATTAAAATAAAAAATGGATGAAGCAGATAAGAGATTAAAAAGTTTAAATGATAGCTTCAAGGAAATCCAGTTTCTTTCTGATCTTTGCAGCTTTGAAATACATTATATAGCTTTAAAGCTTTTAAACACTACGAGACGCCATGACGAAAGGCACTGTATAAAACCACTGATAAAAACTGAATAACTTTGAGGTTTCAGTGTATTTTTGCAGTAATAAAAACAAAGAACAAAAACATTGAAAGTTATAATAGTCTCAGTTCTAGGCTAGCTGCAAGCAGTGGAACTGAAACACATTTGGCAATTAATGATACAGCAAGCTCCCCAGCTGGGTGTGACTGATGTATTTGTGGCTCTGTGATGGTTTTTGCTGGGACTTTCAGTTTCATTGTAGCACACACACACACACACACACACACACACACACACACACACAACCATATATGGATTTACCTTTTAAATCTCTCTTCTGCTATCTGTGGCGGTAATGTAAAATGCACTGATTCCTGAAAATATTACTTTAGACCCCCTTTGTAGTTCAGACAAGAAGAGAATTGGGTTTCCATACAGCATTCTTTCTGTCATATGCAACATACTGTATATTATATCAGATCACAGTGCCAGCCAATGTATGAAGATACAGGCAGTGTAATAACTGTTTGCCTGTAACTGCCACAGCCATTCAGCTCCTTACAAAATCACCCCAGATTTGTTTACAACTGTAGGATTTAGTTTACTGAGAGAAGGATTGTTCATTTATTTATTTATTTATTAAAAATTTCACAAGGAAAGACCTACTGAGCAATGGCTCATTTCCAGATGCGTACTGGGGGGAGAGGGCTGTGAATTACAGTAACAGTAATATTATGAGATGCGTACCAAAGCAATGCAAGATAATGCATATGGGGCACAAAAACCCTGGCACAATATATCAGTTGGGAGGTGAGGATATAGCATGCATCAAGCAGGAAAGGGATCTTGGGGTTATCATCTCTGATGACCTCAAGGTAGGGAAACAGTATGACAAGGCAGCAGGTAAAGCAAATAGGATGCTGGGATGCATAGGCAGGGACATCACCAGCAGGAAAAGGGAGGTCATAATTCCAAAATACAAGACACTAGTGAGGCCCCACCTGGAGTACAGTGTACAGTTCTGGAGACCTTACCTACGTAAGGACATAGACAGGGTAGAGAAGGTTCAGAGGAGGGCAACAAAGATGGTACTTGGATTGCATCACAAGTCCTTTGAGGACAGGTTGAAGGAACTGAATATGTACTCCCTGGAGGAGAGGAAGGAGAGAGGGGATATGATAGAGACATACAAGTATCTTACAGGGAGGAACAGGGTGCAGGAATACACTATTTTTAAGCAAAAAAGATGTTCCAGGACTAGAGGGCATGGGATGAAGTTGGAGGGAGGATGATTCAGAGGAAACGTGAGGAAGAATTTCTTCATGGAACGGGTGGTGGACAAGTGGAACACCCTGCCAGAGGAAGTGGTGGGGGCTGAAGCAATCACAGGATTTAAGAATGCATGGGATAGACATAAAGGAATTCTGGAGGTCAGGGGGTAAGGGGCAACAGACTTCTAGGAAAACATAAACTGAACTTACAAGCTCAAATGGGCAGACTGGGTGGGCCATAGACCCTTATCTGCCGACACTGTCTATGTATCTATGTATAAAGCAAAGCCTAGCATAGCATAGCAACAAAAGTAGCATAACAAGGTCGATTTACAAAACATTTTCAAAATAAGGCGGTCAAATTACACACGTTAGTGCATGGGAAAGTTCCAAGTACATTTTGTGTGTTACAAGTCTGAAGAGGGTACCACATTAAGACACAAAAAAAGTAGACTAAGGCATGAGGGAACAAAAGGAGGTGTGAGAATATAGATGGGGTAACTTTAAGGGCAGTTACAGGTGGGGAGGTGAGGTTGTAGAGTAATGAAGGGAAGGCTCGAGGGAAGGGGACGGCATGAATGTAAGGTGGTAGGTATTCCAGAGTTTGGAAAATCAATAATTGAAGTCAGCTTGACCAGCCAAAGCAGGGAGGAAGGGTACAGTCAGGGTGCAAATGTCAAGGCTCCTAAGGGACCATGAGGAGGGAGGAGGGAGAGAAAGAGAGGTTGACAGACAGGTGGTAGAAAACCAAACCTAAATGTTAGCTAGGACAAGAAACATTGCATTATCCTTTTGAAAAGTACCATGAAATCTTTAATTTCTAAATTGATAACCATAAGATATGGCAGAAAGGGAACTCAATTTTGTGTTATGAGAATGGCAGACAGACATATTACTGCATTACCAGAATTAGATACAGCCATATAATAACTGGCTTCCCCTTTTTCCCATGGGGAAACCGTGGTGTAATTTGTCATTATAAAGGAGTGTTTATAACAGCAAAGCTGCACAAAGCTGCGTAAACAGTCCAAAACACTAGTAATAATAAAAATAAAATAGGGGTGTTGCTGTGTAAGCTGAAGTTTACACACCTTCGGGTAAGATGATTGCATTAAAACTTCGAGCTTCGCTCTCGGGGTTTATGTAGCATCTTACTCCTCGGGTGTGTGTAAACTTCTCATTATACACATCACCCCATATATTATTCTATATGTAATACACCACTACTACTGCACTGCCAGCAGTGTAGTTATAGGTTGAAGTCCTCAGACTGGAACGTAAAGCCACTACCTTCTATTACAGAGACAAAGAGTGCTATCTCTGTATGTATGTACTGTATGTATGTATGTACAGTATGTATGTATGTATTTGTTTTATTTATTTATTTCACAAGTTTTACCAGGAAAGTCCTACTGAGCTGGTATCACCTCATTTCCAAATGTGTCCTGGGGGGGGAGGGTGAAGAGAAAGGAACAGAAAGATACAAAGTAACGTACTAAAAAAACATAATAATTAAGCAATAAGGCACGACCATGGGGTAAGCGTGACAGTCTATTAATCACCCTCTATGTGTGTAATGTGGCAGGAGGTGCAGCTGCATGCCATATTGCCCTTAGGAGGTGATTGACTGACTGTTAATCGAACTCCTGGGAGTGCCTTATTGCTATTATAAAAAAAAATTATTCCAAAGAGAAGTGTTAAAAGTATACTTTTTGACCGGTTTCCTCATTTAGTGGGATATTTTTAATAAAATAGTTCTTCCACCAACAATTAAAGAATGCTGGTTCAGAATCAGAATGCATCATTCCAGTCATTCAGCAGTGCTAGAGGATGGAATGCTGACAGGAGGAATCCTGCACCATGGTGATCAGGCTGCACGTGACAGTGTAACAGAGATTAATGTAAGGCTGTTGGAATCTTAACAGCAAATCAGATTGCAGCATTTCTGATACCTTTTTTATAATGTGGAAAATAAGCATAACAAAATATTCATGAAATGCTTTAAGAATACAATTGACATACCTTAAACACCATGCAGTAAACTGTGGAACAGGCAAACGAGCATTTAATAGCAAACAAAAATAATAATATGAAGAGTAAGGAGAGTGACTGAAGAGATGAGGGAGAAGGGCAGTGCTAATGTCAATGAGGGGTGGCAGGCAAGTGGCAGAGGTCCACCCCAATATGAGAAGCAACTGCAGGAGTGAATAGATAAATTATGGAGGACAGCTTACAGCGTGATAAGGGAAAGAGCAGAGAGAATGGAAGGGAGTAAACAGCCCCAACATTTAGGAAGCAGAATGACAAGGCAGCGTGGCCAGCAGTAGATTCCATAGGTGGGAGAGCAAGCGAGCAAAAACAAGTATTGCAAAGGGTGTACATACTACAAGAGGGAGAGAGAGCAGAGAAGCATGAAATGAGGGAAGGCAGCCAAATCAAAATTTGGAGATAAGGGAGTCGCAGTGGGTAAGGCACCTGGCATCAAGAAATGGGAGAAGGGGGAGGTCTACAAATAAAAGTGGTAGTACACAGGGGTTTGTCAAGGGCAACTCATTAAAAGGAGTGGTCCTGTCTAGCTAAAGTGGTCTTCGGAGCAGCACTGCAAACAATGACTTCATAGCCAAAAATGAGGATAACCTTCTTAGTGATTATTTCTCTGCATACAGAATGTGGGATGCTTCTCTTATTTCTGTAAAGTGCTTCAAGTTTGGGGTTAAGCTTCTTGTGGATAGCATCCTCATGAACAGAAAAATCAAGGTGGTGACTCAGCCTGAACCTGAGGTACTTGAAGGAGAAGACATCTTCAGCAGCTGCACCGTCAAGTGTATGAAAGGAAGTAAGGGTGGGAGACTCTAGCAAGCCTCTTCATTGTACCAAAAGTCATAGACACCATTTTTCTTAGCATTGAGGGATAACTGATTTTCTCAGAACTAAAGCTAGATATCATTAAAGTCCTGTTGGAGTTGTTTCGTGATGTCAGGGTCAATTATGATTGTTGTCAGTGGTTTTGGTTTGTTTTTCACTTTGTTCTTTATTTCTCTGTGAGCAAACAAGCAACAAATGATGTTAGGGTGGACAAGGGAAGTTGATTCCTATAACCCTGATACCAGTCAGATTTGTGGAGCCTATAGCTGTGGTCACATCTACACTTTCCTATCCCACTGTTTGATGGAGATGCTATTCTTTGGAATAACTAAAATTTAAGGGATCATAGGGAAAAGTTCAGAGATGGATGGGAGCCATCAGAGACATTGTGGGCCACGTGAAGGATGCCTGAAGATTTTCAAAGTGAAGCCATTTGAAGATCTAAGTGAGCAGCTGCCTGGAATGGGCAGACCTGGTGGGACAAAATGTTGCCGTTGCAGCAGTAGACATGGTCAGGCTTTTCTAGAGATTTCATTATATTTCTAAAGGGATTCTCTCTGGTGTCCCTACAGTGGTATTGCTGGGAGGCAGGGAATTTCTCTAGACATATCACAGAAGTTTCAGGAAATATCTGAAGAGTGCCCAGGTCTGTGAGTATGGAGCCTGTGGGCATGGCCAGTGTACCCCTGCAGGTAGACACCCCGACGGCGAAACACAAAAGAAGACCATTATGGTGACAGTTGCTGTAATGGACCTTTCTTGGTGCTTCGCTTTCCACCAGTGTTCCACCCCCCAAACCAACTCCTACCTGGAGTTGATAATCCTAAAGTCCGGGGGTATGGGGGGCAGAGCCCCCCACAGAAAACACTTGCTGCATGGGTGGCACAATACCTGCGTCGGTATTGTGCCATCACTGTGGGGGAGGTCAGCATTTTCATTGTCAACCTCCTTGGTGCTTCAGGGCATGGCAGGGCTAACATTCTACATGGCCTGGTGATCCATGAGTGTGGAGGCTGTGGCCATGACAGGGAAAATATGCTACATGGCCTGGGGATCCAGGCCATGTAGCATATTGGGTGTTGAAGGCAAGGCAGGGCTTACTTATGTGCAAGTGCCAGGCTGATGATGTGAGAGATGTCCTTCCATTCCTTTCAGTCCCCATTGCCCCACTTCCCATGGTCACCCAGAAGCAGTACAGCAGCAGAGATCAGAGACCTTTCCCTCCTGGAGGAAAGGAGCATCCACTGGGATGTTAGACCTTCCTCCTCTTCCAGCCAGCCCCTGATGATGATCCAGCCTTGTTCCTGAATCTAGAACACCAGTGTCGTAAGCATTGGGGGTAGGACAGAAGGTAGTACAATGGGTAAAAAACTAACTACATGATAGGACACAGAGGGTTCAGGTAAGTGGTGCATTATCTGTGGAATGGGAGGTAACCAGCGGGGTGCCCCAGGGCTCTGTTTTGGGGCCTCTACTTTTGAATATATTCATAGCTGACATTGCAGAGGGGCTTGAGGGAAAGGTGTGTCTGTTTGCAGATGACACCAAAATATGCAACAGAGCCAACTCTATAGAGGGAGTGACAAAAATGAAGTCAGACCTAGAGAAACTGGAAAAATGGTCCGAATCATGGCAACTGAAATACAACACAAAAAAGTGCAAGGTTATGCACCTAGGAAGAAGCAACCCTAGAGCTGATTACTATTATGATGGGGGAGAGACTTGCAAAAACTGGTGAGGAATGTGATCTGATGATCATAATAATAGACAACCTGAAGGTGGGGCGACAGTGGGAGAAGGCGGCACTAAGAGCTGGTGGCATGCTGGGGTGCATCGGGAGGAGGATCACAAGCATTAGGAAGGAGGTAGTTTTGCCACTGTACAGGGCACTGGTCAGGCTTCACCTAGAGTATGGCATACAGTTTTGAAGACCACACCTCAGAAAGGACATAGACAGGTTGGAAACAATACAAAGGGCAACAAAAATGATCCAGGGATTGCACCAGAAGCCATTCAAGGAAAGGTTAAGGGATTTAAATATCTACTCCCCAGAATGGTATCCAGTGAAGATAGAGACTGTGATGAAGCACTTTCAAAAAGAGTGACTCAATCACGGTGCCCGTGTTCTGGGCTACCTGGCAGGGTAGTGACTGGATACAGGGTAGGCGAGTACAGCGACAGGATGCTACTATATATACATGCGGCGGGGGACCATGTTGCACGACGGGCAGAAGGGGAGGGACGGTATGTAGAGTGTAGTGTGGTGGTCAGCTGCTGAACTTGCCATGTGGTGTGGTGGGTAGGTGGCAGGCTGGTGTTGGAAAGGTGCTGGGTTTCGTCCTGGGCACGATCATTTTTTTGCGTCCGGTCGGGGTTTTCATTTTTTTTTTAAGTTTTACACTCTTCCCCCCAACATGCACCCCCAGGAGTTGGGAATCCTTAAGTAGGGGGATGCAGGGCCAAGCCCCCATGGGGTCCTCACATAACATAGAAAACCAGTTTCCAGTTTTCTAGTCGCTGCAAGTGTACAACGACGTAATTCATTTTTGGCAATGTACATTTGCCCAAATGGTGTTCACTATTCTGCAATCGTACTATAACATAGAACCCCCTGGAACAGAGGAGGGAGAGGGGTGACATGATTTAGACATTCAAATACTTCAAAGGTGTAAACAAGGTTCAGGCACATGAACATTTTCACTTCAAAGAAGGTAGTGGAACACGAAGGCATAATCTCATGCTACAAGGGGCAAGTTTAGGACAAACGTCAGAAAATATTTTTTCACAGAGAGGGTGGTCGATGCCTGGAATAGCCTGTCCCCAGAGGTCATCGGGGCCAAAACTGTCGGGGCTTTAAGTGAGCATGGGACAGGCATAAGAGCATCATTATCCAGAATGAGTAATTGGGGAGGGGGTTAGCAACCGACAAAACCTGGGCAGACTAGACAGACCTTGTGGCCCCCTTCTGTAGTCACCTTCTGTGTATCTGTGTATTAGCTTGACTGATGCCCCAAAGGGCTAGCTGATATGTTGCTTCCTTCTGGCATACACATCCTACCATAACAAGTTCCCTGTTTGACCTTGCACTCCTCAATGAATTAATTACAGTATCCAGCATTGCTAGTGTCTATGATGAAGTGATTCAACTTGCATTTAAAATATTCAATAATCCCCACTAGTACCACTTCCTTTGGGAGCTTGCTCCATATATTTTCCACTCTCTAGGTGAATAAATACTTCCTCATGTTATCCCTTAGTCTTAGTACATTGGTGCGCAGTGTCAGTTTCTATCATGAACTAAATATATTTGGATGCTGCTGTCAGAGTATTCTCAGCCGCAACTAGTTGTAATGCTTGGTGTCACTGTTTTTAATTGCCAATGAAGGAGGGCAATCTCAATGGTGCAGGACCTACATCAGACGCCGTACAAAGAGAGGCTTAAGGAATTAAATATGAACTCCCTAGAAGGAAGGAGGGAAAGAGGGGATATGATAAAAACATTCACATACCTCACAGGTATAAACAAGGTACAGGAAGGGAGCATCTCAAGAGAAAAAAATGCTGAAGGACAAGGGGTCACGCTATACAGTGGAGTTAGGGTGCAGTGCAGTAAAAGACATCTCACAAATTCCTACATGACAGAAGAGTTTATAGAGCCAATGAATTTTCATTTTCAATAGACAATACCATTAAAAAACAGAATTTGTCATTTTTAAACCAGCTCTTGAGAGCCACTTTTTCATGATAAACCCCACTTTGCACCCGCTTTTTGGACAACCCCCTCTATTTTGAACCAAATTTGTGTACAAAATATGCAGATTTTTTTCCTCAGTTTTGGGGAACAAAATAGAAAAAATGGATTTTAACATTTTGCCAAATGGAACTGGCCATTTTTGAGAACAGAAATGAATTGGCTCCAGGTTTAATTGCCATGTAATTGCACTGTTCAATGCAGGGGTCGTAGAACTACTGCAAGGCAGCGCACGGCATCCTGGCTCGCTGCGCTGTGCATTGTCAGCTGTAGGGCTGCTGGAAAGTCAGCAGTTGGTATTGCACTGAAACAATGTGGCCCATGTGTGTGTTCCCACAAGTCCATTAGTCTGTGGACTCCAGCAGTCAGTTGGCAAATTACAAGAAGACAGATGCATGGAAAGTGATGGCCTTGACTGTACTTCGCTCTTAAAATTCATGACAGTACATCCACCTCAGACATTTTGTAAAATTCTGTGCAACTGTTTCTTCTAGAAACTCATTTCTCACAGCAGTGACACATTCAACACACACTGTATCTGCACCAATAAACCTGGCCGTGATTAGAAGTCTTTGTACGCATTGTTCAGTGTATCAGTTTTAAAAAACATTACAAAAAAGCGTTGCTTGAGATATACCAAGCCATCTGTACTTAACAAACTATCCTAATTATATCTGACCTGGCACTGTTACTGAGTGCATTACCCTCATTACTATTAGTGTGCTGTGTTTAGGCCCCAAGCATTCGGGATGTTAAAGCAAGAAACAAAATAGGTCTTTGAACTGATTCGTAAAAGTTGAGATTTAACTAATCAGCCTGCAGTAGAGTAACACATATGGAACAATACACGAGCAGTAAGAGTTTGCTTAAAACGGAGCTCCCCTGCCTTCATTTTAAGTGACATGGTGCTAATAAAATAGACTGATGTATAAAGATAACTCTAGTGGAATGACATGATACAGGAGCCTTATCTTTTTTTCTGTAATGCTTTTTCTTTCCTGGGTCTATGTGGGTGGCTATCAGCCATGTCCTTCCTCCCTCTAACCAGTGTTTGCCTCCCCCCCGGCCCCCAAGTAGTTTCCAAAGGACTTTCCTATGGCAGCACCAGGAAGAGAGGGCCATCCTCCACCTTGGTGCACAGTCCAGAAATTCTGCAGGACGGGTGATGGCATGGGTCAGGTGTGACTTCATGCAGCCCGCTTGTCCCATTTTCCTTTTTCTCCCTTCACCCCTGCCATGGCAGTATGCATGTCTGTGAATGTGGAAGCAGGCATCCCATACAGTACCCCGGCCCCTCCCGTCTATGTCGCTGACCTCCACCTGCTGTCATTCAGAAGCCGAGACAGCATGGCTCCACTACCCAGGAGTGGAGAGCAGTCCTTGAGATGTTCACTCATCTCCCTCCATGGCCATCCCCAGTAACCTGAGTCTGCTTGCAAAATGGGTTGCCGGCATGGCAGCTGGTGGCACCACCACCAAGCCAGTGGGCCAGCTGGTACAGGATCCTTACCAACAGGTTTTATGTACTGTACCACTGCAACTTTTAAACTCTGTAATGGGAAATTTGAGGTCCCTCCACCCAAAACATACAAACTGGATTGCAAAGAGGTGTTGAGGTGCTGTAGATGTCAAGTGGAGATGCTGAAATGTCAGGTAGGCTTGCTGAAATGCCAGCATCATGTACACATACACCTGTGGCATGCAGTCATTTCTGCCTGTACCCAGGCTACATGCATTTGGGGGACCTGGAATTCATCTGGCACTGATTTCAATTAAAGAAGCAGTGCAACAAAAAATGTTTTCCAAACAAGCTAGTTTCAACTACAGTTAATAAAAACACTAGCGTTCCTAACAGATCTACTTTTTTAGACACCCCCTATGTTGTGTAACCTAGCTTTGTTTTCTCAGTCCTACCCTTTACCAGGTTTGCAATGGTATTTCTAAGCCAAATCTGGTGGCCATTATTTTTTCTTGAGGAAAAAAAAACTTAAAGGCAAACATTTGTAAAATAATCAAATTTTGAAAGAACATTTTGCCACAGATGAAATTGGAAGATGCCTAGAATGTTTTATGGTAACAAAAAAGTATAGGGTTTATTTATTTTTGGCCAATGTCACTGCACTGCAGCTTTGAGTGTTTCACTGGGCTGAATGAATATTGATTCATCACTGAGTGATGTTTTGTGTCACTGCAGGCAGTAAGAGGCACAAATGTAAGCAGCATCAAGGTAATCACCTGGATTTATTCAATTACTTTTTGCTGTGGGTGTTACATTGTGGTGGGAGTGCTGTTTTGATTTTGTGGCTTTCTGCAGACCATATCTCTGTAACTATTTTTTTACTCTGGGAACACGTTGCCACTTTGGCATTGTTTCATATTTAAAGAAATTGATAATTTTTCACACCAATATAGCTGATTTAGGTGAACCTGGTATTAGGCTCTGAGTGGTACTTACTGTAACTCTCCCTCCCCATGGATGGTGTTAGTCCTTGTAGGTCTACTTCCATGTACAGCAGTAGTCTGAACAAATACAGTATGTTGTTTAATTTGTAACCAGAAATATATGGATTTCAGAGCTGGAGTCACTATGATACAGTAATATAATACTATAAATGCTTGTCACAGTAACAAGTGAGAATATATATTGTACATAATTTTAACAAAGGTTTATATGCTCCTGGGGTTGACAAGGCAACTTGTTCAGCTCTGACCTCAGTGCTGTCGGCTGGCCTGCTATAAGCAGACTGGATGGGCCTTGCGGTCCTTATCTTCCGTCAACATCTATGTTTCTGTTCTCTTTTCTCTTTGTTTGGGGTTATGTCCTCTGTGGATTCCCCCGTGACAGGGTCAGGTGAGGGAGGGTCATCCTTCCCCCAGAGACTTTCATTCAGATTCCCCCCACCAAATAACAGGATGGGCTGTGGCACCTCAAGCAGGGTTTCATGAAGCACAGTTCCCCATCCATTTTCCTCCAAGATTTCTCTCCCTTCCTCCTCGAGGCTGCAGCAAGCAAGGAGGATGCATAGGCATGGAGGCATGCATGTGTTCCAGAACCACCAGCCTGTTCGGCCTACCTGGTTTTCCACCAGTCACCTGAGCATCGGTGCTACCAGTAGTCCATCTCCTGGTGGCAGCCAAGAGCCAGGAAGGCATACCACCCCGACCCAAAAGAGGAGAGTTGCCAGGTGGCCACTCAGTCCTCTGACAGTCTCCCCCCCCAAGCCGACCCCTGGCAAACCTGGCACATTTCCAAACTTGGGTCACCGGCATGGAAGAGGTAAAGAGCATTTCAACGCCTCATCCTTTGCACCACCAGCCCAGCAAACACATGATAATATTAACTTCTTTAAGACACGATTAGACATGTTCTTTTGGGGACACATGGCTATTACCATTAAAAATGATGGACAAGCTCGATAATCTTCTGCTTTCTCTTGTCCAAATCTCCTATGTTCCTATTTTCCTAAGCCTATAAATTGACTTCACATATAGGTTGGCCCCATTTCCCCATTTCCATATCAGTTTTAGCAACACTGCAGACATTATTTTGCTGCCCATATTGGATGAAAAAAATCTGTTTAGTGACCAACATCAGACACAGAATCTACCTGAGTGGCCAGAACTGGGAACAAAATTAGGCTGCAGTTACAAAATTCCTTTACCATAGTAAATCTCATAGACAGGTAAACCTTGTAGATAAGTTTTTATCTCTGCAATTTCTGGAAAGCCCTCGACAACCTACTAACTTCCCCCCACCACCCAAGCTCCACTTATCCTAAAAATAGAAGGCAAACTGTTTCTGACCCTGCTACTACC
The DNA here is from genome assembly GCA_016271365.2 of Neoceratodus forsteri. Classification (NCBI taxonomy): domain Eukaryota; kingdom Metazoa; phylum Chordata; order Ceratodontiformes; family Ceratodontidae; genus Neoceratodus; species Neoceratodus forsteri. Next base: position 37,945,310 of record CM028129.1, read on the forward strand.
ACTGCCACTTTCAACACATTTTTTACCTCCTGCACCCTCCCTGACCACCCCATCATCCCCCACTGCCCAAACTACCCCTCCTTGGCACAGCTTCACTCTTATCCCTGTCTCCTCCAAAGAAGTCCACAAGGCGTTCATGGTGCATAACCTCACCAAATCTAGCCAGGACAGCCTTAATCCCAGGATGCTCTGAATCTCCACCTCTGCCATCACAGCCCCTCTCACCTACCTCCAAAACCTCTCCATTTCTACCAGCTCTGTCCCTCAAGCTTGGAAACTTGACAAAGTGCTCCCCCCTTCATAAGGGCAGGGACCCCACCTCACCTGGTAATTACAGACCTATTTCCCTTCTACCTGCCCTTGTCAAGTTGCAAGAATCACTCATCTACTCCAGGCTCCTGGAACATATAAGCACCACCAACAGTCTTTCCCCCTTCCAGTCTGGCTTTAGGAAGCAGCATTCCACCTTCTCCTCTCTGCTCTGGGTCACCAACATAATCCTATCTGCTGTGGACAAAGGCCTTGTCACAGTAACCATCTTTATAGGCCTTGCTAAAACCTTTGATTCCATCTCTCATGCCCTCCTCATCCATAAACTCCATTCCTCTGGTCTAGCTCCTGGCTATCACCAAGTGGTTCAGCTCACACCTCCATCAAAAGCAGCAATCTGTGTACGCTGAAACAACCCTCCCCCCTTCCTAATCCTTATCCAAGCTGGTGTCCCTCAGGGCTCCATACTGGGCCCCATTCTGTTCTTCATATTCATTAATGACCTTCCCTCTCTTTGTTTTCCCTCCAAAATTCAAATCTATGCTGACAACACCATTTCATACTTGTCAGGCGCATCCACTGCTGATGTTACTGCCCCCTCCAAAATGACTTCGATAATGTCCTCCAGAACCAGCTGAAACTTAATTCTAATAAAACAGTCTCCATTCTATTTGGCACAAGGAAAAAACTGTCCAAAACTCCTTGACATCGTTCCTTTACTATCCTGGACAGCTCACCCCTCCAATCTGTCAATTCTTTCAAGTCTCTCAGGGTCTGTCTGGACAGCAGCCTTGACTTCTCCATCCACATACACTACCGGTCAAAAGTTTTAGAACACCCCCATTTTTCCAGTTTTTATTGAAATTTACGCAGGTTTATGTCTCAATGTACTCTGAAATTAAACCATAGAACAAATAAACAATTGGAGATAAAAAAGAAATCATAGAATCATTTTGTTTAACAAAATTTAATCTAAATTTTTGACTCATCAAAGTAGCCACCTTTTGCAGATATACTGTAAATCATTAACACACTCGTGGCATTCTTCCTACAATGGACATCAAATATTGTTCGGAAGTTCTTCCCTAACACTGTTGCAGAAGTTCCCACAAATGTGTTGCACTTGTAGGTTGCTTTGCTTTCACCCTTCTGTCCAGTTCATCCCAAACCAGCTCAATGGGGTTTAAGTCTGGAGACTGTGCTGGCCATTCCATGATTTGAAGCCTAACGTCTTGTTCTTTTCCTCGAAGGTAGTTCTGACATAGCCTGGAGGTATGTTTTGGGTCATTATCTTGCTGTAGGATGAACCCCTGACCAACTAGGCGTAGACCAGAGGGTATTGCATGGTGCTGCAAAATGCTGTGGTAGCCCTTTTGGTTCAGGTGCCAGTCACTCTGTGCTGTTGTCCTGCAGCAGCCGCCCTCACATGCTGTTGACTCTCAGAAACTTGTCTTCTGATTCTGTTGTGGTTTTGGTCTGCAGACCTCTTCCTGTCAGAGTTTCCTCCAGTTTCCAAGTGCCTTTGATGGTGTGGAAACTGTACTCACTGACACCTTGGCTTTCTTTGCAATTTCTCTACAGCAGTTTTGCTAACTTAAACTTTTTTAATAACCTCTAGCAGTTTACCGCTTACCTTTGTACCATTTCAGGTTATTCACTGGACTTGAATTGCTTAAATTTCAATAAAAACTGGAAAAATGGGGGTGTTCTAAAACTTTTGACCGGTAGTGTAGATAACTTTTTTTCCAAGCTTCACCTAAAACTCGGAACACTACACCAACACAAAAAATGCATCCCTGCATCTACTCAACAAGACTTACCGAACAAGACTATTCTTCCCATATTTGACTATGCCGATATTGTCTATGCCTCCGCTCCAGCAATCTCACTTGGTAGACCTGATACACTACTAAATTCTTTCTTCCACTTTGCCACCTTCTCTCCCTCCTTACTCAACACTGCACCCTCCACTCCTCTCCCACTGTTGTACCTCTTAGTATCAGGTACCAGCTCCACTGCCTCACATTCATTGGCAAATTCTGGTTTGGATCCCTCCCTTCCTACCTCAACTCCAGCCTCTTTCTAGCCAACTCCTCCTCATATCCCTTCACTCTAGAGACCCTCGAATGTTCTCCCTACCCCACTCCTGCTTCTGCTCAGGTCAGGCAGCTTTCTCCTATCAGCTCCATCACCTTTGGAACCAACTTCCCTGGAACACCCATCATGCCTTTTCCTTCTCTATCCTTAAATCCCTTCTCCGAGCAATACCAGCTCCTCTTTGCAACTGCTCCCACTCTCACCCCTCCTCCCCAACCCCTTTCCCCAGTCCAACGAAGCCATCTCCCAGATCTGACCAGAGTCACACTGTCTCCCCCCGCCTGTCATCTCCCCATCTGTCCCACAACTATCTTTTCCCCACCCGTGCCCTGCTTGCCTTTGATTTGCTCCCTCTCTACTCACTATGCCCTTACAATATATATGGCTCAGTGGTGCACTGTCAGTTTGTAAATAATGTTGTAAATTGCTGTTTTACGTTTCTTTTCATGGAACAGTATATACCTGCACTCTGCTCTGTACATAATTGCCCAGCACAGTCATGCCCCTCAGGTAAATAATGCTGTTTCTGCCTTGTATTCTAGTGCAATTGTACATAATTGTATCCACCTTAGCCTATCTGTTTCTTCTGTAATCCCTACTGCTTTTTCTGTAATTTTGTCTCCATTTGTTTCTTAACACTGTTATTTGGTATCTACCCTTGGTTGCACCTGGAAACGAGCCTCGGCTCAGTGTGCCTTTCCTGGTTATGCATTTTTAAATAACGAACTAAATAAAGTTAAGGCCTTCTTTCTGTGGGGCCTATTTTTAGCACTATAAACTAAACTTACATGTGACTATAATATACACCATACTGTTAAGTTATTGTGCTTCATCCAATATTTTTCTTATAAATGATGTTCCTGGTTGTCTGATATTTCTCTATTTCTACTATTGCTGTGAGATTTTAAATTGTTCAAAACAAAAACAATAACAATACCTATAAAAAGAAAACAACTCAAGAGAACAACTTTTTTTTTCCAAGAGCATCTTGGGAGGACTGGTGCAGCAGCATAGTAAATACTTTACAGTTACAGCAGCAGAGTTATTACTTAACAGTTACGTAGTTTCAAAGAACAAAACCTGAGAAGGTTAGAACCCCCCCCCCCCCCACCGGGTTGCCACCTGTCAGGGTATTTACCTGATAATCCATTTTCAGGGTCCCAAGTCAGTTATCCAGTTTTGCTCAGAAACAGTCAGGATGTTGAGTCGTTGTCAGTACTCACATACTCCTAAAACAGATTATGTCACATCATTCACTCTCTCAGTTACTTGTCCAGGTTACAGACAAGATGTGTGTGAAATATAGTTTCCTTTTATTAGTTTTAAAAGTACTTGGTTTGATTTGTTTATTGTGCCCTTTTGTGATACTATTATTTTTAAGTTGGATTTCCACGTTAACCAGTAATAGTTTGTCATTACTAACTCTTCTTATAAATAGCAAATCATCAACTGTACACAGATTTAATAGTTTCAGATGTTCTTCATGTTTCATCTTCCTGTCCTTCAGTTGATTTAGTGACACATTTCTGTATTTTCTCCCAGTTTGTTTTGTTCTCCTTTATTTAATCCTCCCCAAAATGCTCAACAGTAATCCGCATATCGTGCATGGTGGAATGCGGTTGTGTATGGAAATCCATACACAGCAAGAAGTTTTTCTGCTGCAGTTGTGATGTCCTCACTAACGCAGAACGACTTTTCGTTCAGCGTTAGTGAGGATGTCATAATACAAGGGACTACAGCAGCAGCTGTGATTTGTCCCTTGCTGTGGGAAAGTGGAGCGTGGGAGTGTGCTGACCAGTGCCAGCAGTTGTAAAGCAAGGGCTGTCAGCAGAGCTGACAGAAAATATGTAAAAGTGATTATTTTTTTTATTTTGCAGTCACCATACATTATATAGAACAGTGTAAGGTTACCCATACACTACTCGGCTATTCTGTCACCTCGTGGATATACAATGCCAACTTGGAGACCTCTCAAGCTTCACTCTCAAGGTCATCAGTCAGCATTGTATCCACTCAGTGGAAGAATAGCCTTGTGGTGTATGGTTACCCATACACTATCCTATATGTAGTCATGCATCGTTCCTATATGATAAGATTATTCTGTCTCTCGGCTTATTGAGGAAATGCCTGTTGATGGACTTTGTGAAATAGTTTGATTTATTAAATATCTTATCAAATTAGTGCTTTGACTTTAAATCTGTTATTATTACTCCCAGATCCTTTTCGCTTTGAAATTGAATTAGTTTGTGATCATGTAAGTAATAATCGTATTTCAAATTTATTTTCCCACAGGGTATTACTTTACATTTAGTTATATTAAATATCATAATCCACTTATTGGCCCACAACGCTAGTGTGGTTAGATCCAAAAGTAGACTCTGATATTTCTGAAATGTATCTATTTCTCCACCTATTTCAGTATCATCTGCAAATATAAAGTTGTTGTTCTTAACTGATTTCCCATTGTCTGACATATAAATACTAAATAATAAAAATGCAAATTAGGCACTCCACTCTTTGCTAAAAATATTCGAGCGGTGCTCCTCCAACATAATTACATCGAGAACTAGAAGCTTATAAGTGCATGCAACTCTAGTATATCATCACTTCACACTATGTTTAGAGAGTCTCTGCTCTAAGACTGCTCTTCCTTAATAAGGCAAAGGCCCCAGTACTTACAGTCCATACAGTTTATTCTTTGTAGACTTAAAAATCTTCCAAACAGTGCGAGTAAAAAATGAGCAGAGCACACACAGTAAAGTCCACAAACAGCAAGAGCTCACCAAACTAACAGTGAAAAAAGACCTTGTGTTTTGCCAGGTCACTCCGTGGTTTCATCAGAGGCATCTGCAGTGACGTGATAAAACGTAAGGTCTTTTTTCACCATAGAGTGTGAAGTGATGATATAAAATGGCAGGGTAAAATCCAGTAATCTGATTGGCTCTTATTTATGTGGTTTACACATGGTTAAAAAAAGGACTGCTCAGCAGTGAAGAGTCTGGAACCCAGATCAATGGGCATTTGGAACATTGGCATTTCAGTTAGCCCCCTACAGCCAGAACTGATCTTCCACCACAAACATGGCTGCTACCTTTACACTGTAAAAAAAACTTCAGCTGGGCCCTAAAAATAAAACTACCTTAAATAAAAAATAAAACAAATTAATTAAATGTTGCTTCCTTGATTATCACACTCTTCTTACATACATAAATTAGAAATAAAAGGTATTATTCATAGTTTTCACTACAACTGTTTCTTTGCTGACAGTGAAAACTCCCCCTTCTATCTTTACCTGCTCATCAGGGAATTTTCTTCTTGTTGCCCTGACAGTGAGATAATTGAGTCTCTGGCTGTAACAAAGACCTTTGTTGTCTGTGTGTACAGAGTGTTAGGAGAGAAACATTTTGACAGTGGAACTGAGCAGAATTTTGAATCCATGTATTCTGTGGTAAACATTCCATAATTAACATTCCACATGATGAATGTGGAGAAAAACAGAGAAAAAAAAAACAAGAAGAAAGTAGGCAACAATACAATGACATCATCAATGACATCACTTGCAGTGGGCAGAAGGACCATTTTATCACAAATTCCCACAAGTAAATCTGTTGTTTCTACACATAAACATGTTTTTTGCAATAGTAAAAAAGTAGGAAAAAAGGACCCAATTTTATAAGTGCAATAAGGCACTCAGGGATGTGTGTAAAACATATTTTATAGCATGTCCAGTGGTTGAAGTCACTCTGCTTTTGGCCTTGTGCCTTACTATGCACCTGCCCTTGCTGTAAAATATTTTTTACACACAGCCCTTTGTGCCTTACTGCATACATGTACTACAGGTGGGTGCACTTATAAGCAGCTGGTTCTTGAAATAGTAAATAATGTTGGTCCCAGGATTGCTCCCTGTGGCACACTGCTAGTAATTTTAGCCAGTCCTGATTTGTGTCTATTAATTTTCACTCTTTGTGTCCTCCATCTAAGCCATTTGCTAATGGCATGGGGTCATTATTCTGTATATAAAAACAGCGCTGCTACAAATGCTACAGCCAAAACTTCGCCAACCACAAACAGAGTCAGGCAAAACACCGACTTGTTGGGAACAGTGCATCCATTGACAACAATGGGTCTTTGTGTTTTTTTGCAGGGGGGATTGCCACCGCACACCCTACATGGGGGAATTTATCCCCCACACTCCCAAGAACTTCAATAACTAACTCCAGGGGGGGTCTTCAGGGATGGGCAGAAACTCGGGAGGGGGGATGTTTATTTTTTTTAAATCCCAAAACAAGTAGCAGCAGGGGAGACTGAACCATGGTTCCAGGTCTCCTGATTATGCTGTGTGCTGGTGCCCTAGCCACTGTACCATGGGGGCGAAGCTTGACCAGGCCCACAGCATACAACTACTTCACTTCTTCTCATAGACGTGCAGAGCGACAGTGGTAGTGGTATTTCCCATTCGCAATCATACCCCTCTTGCTCTGCATGCACTTGTGCTATAGCTTGGGTGGTTATTGCCACACTGTTCCAGGTGCTGCATATTGACCCAGTACCATTGCTAACCCAACTGATGATTTTGTTATCAAACCCCATGATAGTTAGTTTAGAGGGTTGTTGTAATCTAGCGTATGATTTTGGGGTTCATAGAAACATATTGAATTTATAGTGTAGGACCTCCCTTTTGTGAATCTGTATTGTTTCTTTTCCAATATCCCCAGTTCTGTTGCCTTATTTTTGAGTAAATATTTTACACAGCTTTCCAAACTTTTTCCCAATACACTTGTTAAACATAATTTTAAATATCCCCCTTCATACCACTTTTTGGGAATTGGGACTATCTCCACCATTCGCAAATCCTCTGGGACTATTGCATCTGATAGGGATTTGTTGAAGAAGCAGTTAACCGGCCTTGCAATCTCATTCACAGTCTCCTTAATCAGCCTTGGGGCTAGATTATCAGGGCCTGATGATTTTGATCCATCTAATAATGAAAGTGTTTTTGGGTACTGGGTGAATATAGCACCACAATTACAGCGCTACAAAAACTGCACAGTACAAAGTGCGACAACATTCAGAATGACAGGGGCATAGTAGCATACAGAATTACTGCTACCTCTGTCACAGACTGCAAAGTCAAGAAGGTTGTGCTGCTGTGCCTGGTTGAGCTGCTCCCATGGTGGAGTGGTTAGGCACCAGCACATGGTGCAGTTGGGAGATCTGGGACTGGGGTTCAGTTTCTCCCCTGTTGCAACTTTTGCAGCATTTTTTTTTAAATAAAACTTGCCCCTTCCATGTTTCTCCCCCATCCCTGAAGTCTGCCCCCCCCCGGAATGTGTTATTTAAGTTCCAGGAGGTTTGGGGGGTGAAGCCCCCCATATGGGGCAAAGCCTCCCTCAAAAAAACATACAGACCCATTGTTTACAATAGGCGCTGTGCGTGGAACAGGTCGGCTTTTTGCCCGCCTCTGTTTTTGTGCCGTGCTGTTTCATACAAACATAGACTTTGATGGCAGATAAGGACCACTTGGCCCACCCAGTCTGCCCATTTCCCAACCTTTTGGATAAGCTACAAATCCTAGTTAATCAACAGCATACATCCTCCTGCCCCACTAAAATTGCCTTTTGTCTGTCCCATACATTCTTGAATTTCCCCACTGTTTTTGACCCCACTACCTCCTCTGGAATGCTGTTCCATGTGTCCACCATCCTCTCTGTAAAAAAATACTTCCTCATGTTGTCCCTGATCCATCCACCCTTATCTTCAAATTGTGCCCCCTTGTTCTTGCACATCACTTTTCCTGAAAGATGCAACCCTCTTGGACTTTGTTGATTCCTTTGAGGTACTTGAATGTTTCTATCATGTCCCCCCTCTCCCTCCTTTCCTCTAGGGTATACATATTAAGCTCCTTTAGTCTCTCTTCATATGGTTTCTGGTGCAGACTTTGCACCATTTTAGTTGCGGCATTTTCAGCCGTGCAGTTTTGGCATAAAGCGGTAGGACCCCATGCCGTGCTTTTGTACCTCCTCATGATTAACAATATGTTTGATGTTGTTTGCTGGAGAATAACAACTGGTCTCTCAATTATATCACTGTCAATGAATACACTCCTGAAGTAGTTGTTCAAAGATGTTCCCTGGTGTTTCAAATTCCCATTTTTCTGATGAACCTGAAAACATTTTCAAGGCTGTTGACTGGCACAGGTACATTCCTAAATATATGGAAGCATTATAACAACAATGATTTGTCCTATTTTGTCATGTCATCATGTCCAGCTAAGAATATAAGCAGGATGGCAGTGAGGAAATTAGCTCCCATAATTGCAGCTGTTGGCATCATTCAAGGCACTTTATGTACATGTCTGTCTGTCTTTGGTTACTCTGTTTCATTCATATAAATGTTCTTGTCATATACTTTTGAACTATTTGAATAGCTTTCTGGCAAGTTTTATTTTTTGTATTGTGATTTTTAATTTATTTTTGTCCTGAGCTGACCACCTTTGAAACTGCAACTTTGAAATCAGATATAACCAAACGAAACGTGCACACCTCTATATTACTTGCTTTTGCTATATTCACAACCATATTCTACATCTATCAAAAATGTAATATGAAAATGATATGGGATTGAAATGTTTTTATGCATAAAAACATGCAAACATCTCTTCCATTTTTGGGAATATTAGCTGAAGAGGCTGTCATAGTATTGGTAATTTACTCTTTATTTTTGAATTTGTGGAACAAATGAAGAAAACATGACAAATGATGTGTCCGTATTTTAGCATTTCTTTCACACACACGTTGACTCCTAAAAAATTAATGTTATAACTACATACAACAATCTGACCACTTACAGATTTTTTTGAAGCGGAATTAAGACTCACCATATAACACAAAAACAAGCTTGGCAACCCACGTTTTTTGTTGTGGGGTTTAAATGTTTAGATGACCATCATACAATCAGCAAAAAATTATGAATTTGACACAGGGGTTGCCTAGACACTATGAACATCCTTAATATCTGTGCCATTTCAGCTCTTTCTGTTATTGTTCGTAATCAACTATTAATGATCCAAATGTTGGTGTGTTATTTTTGACTGAATTTATGTAACTATAAAAAGATTTAGGGTTCTGTTTACCTAATGCTAATTTAGATTCTAGATTATTTAGCCCTTTTAATCTCACGCGTACATGTTTTTGCTACTAGTTTATGCCTCGTTACATTTCCATTACCAGAGTTATGAGTCGTTTCAAAGTTTATTGATCGGTCAAAGACCTTGACAATTAAAATACCTCCTATATAGCACTTTACAAAATATCTCTTTAAAATGCAAAATACAATTCCATTCATGTTTATAACTGCAAGAAATACATCAATGTAGGTAACTGAATTACATTAAGTTGGATACACTTTAACCAATATCCTTAAGGATATATAAATTGTCATTAAATATAAGACATATTTTAAGTGAGTTCCATCATTTCTAATGCTTCCTGATAGCTGTAAGAATCTATATAGCACTTCCAAAATTATATTTCACACAGCATTGCTTACATTATACATGTATAAACCCCAGCAATATAGATTTATCACTTAGGTGCCCAAATTTCCTTATCAGAACCAAATTCCTGGTGCCAATCATACTCCTTTTTTCAATCATATCTTGATAATAGCTACTAGACTGACTGACTTAATTGGATTTAGTGATTGACTGTTTGCATTGCAATATTTGTAATACTGCGAGTTATTCGCTGGGCTAAGAATGTGTCATAAATCCTGAATTGTGAGCAGATTACAGGCTGTGTATTTGACCCAGACAGTGCCCCAAGGGCTGGAAACTGTTTTTTTCTTTTGTTTATCTCTGTGTGCCTTAAAAGGCCAGGCCAAACTGTGTCAGGAAGTGCCTACATTACAGCTACCTATTAGCCAATAGCTTTGGAAGAGTCTTACAACAGTACTAATTTAGCAGGCTCATCAGATAACCTAATATTCTTCAGGTGAAGCTACCTCTGGCTGGAAGCTGCAACACTGGACTTAGGATTTGCAAGAAAGTGAGTTGTGCTCACAACAGAGGGAGGTGAACCTTACAATTTAAAATTGTCTTTAGTTTGAAGCAGATTCCTTAGGAAAGTTAATATTCTTCAGGAGGAGGATACTTCTAACTGAAGGGTGAAATAAGGAACTTAGAATGATCAGAAAATGCAGTATTTCAATCAAAAGAGGGAGGTGGACCTTGCTTTACTTTTGTTACAATTGTTAAGATTTTCAGTGCAGAAAGAGTTTAAACCCACAGGGACTGAATACTGTTTACTGTGTCTGTCCTTGTGCACAGCTGACGTGTTTTGGGGCTGACTGCTTTCAGAGCACAAGTCACCAGGATGTTTTGGGGCTGGGGAAGTTTACCTGTGTCTGACTTGGATGTTTGGATTTTTCTCTGTTTGATTAGCAGGGTATTTTCTCTGTCATATTGTCATGTAAGGCATCTTGCTGACAGGAAGGCACTCATCGCAGCAGTAGGTCAGAGCTTTTAGCTGATTGTTTCATGAGGGCACAGTTTAGGCCCAAACTCTTCCCACCGCTCACCGCATCCACCCCTGGAAATAGTTCCTTTATACCTGGGGTTCTGACATCATTTCCTCAAGAGGGCAAGGTGCATATCACTGTCATATCCTCTCTAGCACACTGCACTGACAATATAAGCATACACATTATATAATATATATATTTCTATATAACAAACCAATCACACACAAAAAAAAATAAACAAGGTAGACAGACATGTGGGGAGTAGTGCAATGTAATGGCTGTGGGGCAGCAGTCTTCTGGGAGTCTTTCTGGAGGCTGAGATGCTGCCCTGTTTGCAGATAACTCTCTGCCCTGAGGGAGGAAGTTGCCCATCTTCAGGTCGCACTGGACAGTAGTAAGGGAATCTTCCCCATCCAGGGAGCACCAGAGCCACCACCACTACCTCAGAGGTTGTGAAGAAAGCACAGCAGTTGGACCACAGTGGGCTCATGGAGGGTGAGGATGGTGGAACAGAGGCACACCCAGTCAGTTGTTCCACACCACAATCCATACACCATTCTGGGGGAGCATAGTTTCCCTATGGATGCACCCACAGAGGAGACTAAGGAGGTTGCAGACAACTGTCACAAGGGAGGCCCTCAGGAAGGAGGCAGAGGACACCACAGGGAAAGGAAGCAGCTCCTGGTGGGGGACTCAATTATTAGGGGGATAGAACTGGTGGGAGCAGGGAAAACTGAAGTAAGGTGCCTGCCTGGTGCCATGGCTTGGAGGGACAGGAAGCGCATCCTTAGGATCATGAGAACAGTTGTACAGGAGTCTGAGCAGGATGTCATTGTCCACCTAGGGACAAATGACTTGGCTCATCATGAGATTAGAGCAGTGCAGAAGGACTTTGTAGAGTTGGGGAGGGGCCTAAGACAAGTAGCACACACAGTATCCTTCTCAGAGGTGCTGCCTGCCAGTGGCATGGGTGAGGCGAGGGTACTTTGCACCATGCAGTTTAATGAATGGTTGAAAAAATGGTATGGAGCACAGGGGTTTGACTTCACTGGGGACTGGGGTTCCACCTGGAGGGACACCAGCCTATACTGACAGGATGGTCTGCATCTGTCCAGGAAGGGAACAAGTCTTTTGGGCAATCGGTTTAAATGCTTCATTGGCAAGCTTCTAAACTAGTCAAGGGGGGAGGCACTGACAAGCAGCAGGAAAATCCCAGCCTCACCCTACAAAACAGGGTACTAAATGAGAAAAACATCAAGGTAGAAAGGTCAGTGGGGGATGCTGCTACAGAAGGTAAAGCCATCAAAAAATGGACAGCAATGAGTACCAATGCCCATAGTCTGGGTAACAAGCTTCCTGAATTAGTGGTCTTGATGGAGGAGGAACATCTGGATAGCATGGCAGTCTCAGAAACATGGTACACACAGAACCATGACTGGGATGTAAACATACCAGGATGCACTATCTACAGAAGGGACAAGGAGGGTAAAAGAGGAGGAGGAGTAGCTCTCTACATAAGGGAAGGAATCAAAGCAACAGAACAAAAGGGTAAACAGGGAGGAGAAGAAGCACTGTGGGTCAATTTGGAGACAGGCAATGGCACCACAATCCGCACAGGGGTTGTATATAGACCCCCCTTTCAGGGGGAGGAAATGGACAAGGAAATGATAGAAATTATACTTAGAATGACAGAAAAAGGTGAGATATTGCTGATGGGTGATCTGAATATGCTAGATGTTAACTGGAATGCAGTTGCAGCAGCCACTTCTGAGAGTGTAGTTATTCTAGATGCCCTACAGGGGCATTCCTTAGACAACTAGTATTAGAACCCAGTCAAGAGGGAGCAATATTAGATCTGGTTCTCTCAAATGGAGATGGAGAGAGGATCACAGATGTAGAAGTGGGTAGCCATCTGGGAACTAGCGACCATCTAACAGTATGGTTCACAATAAACACAGCAATAGAGTCAAACCATACAAAGGCAAAAGTACTGGACTTCAGGATGGCTGACTTTGCCAAAATGGGTGAGTGCTTAAGGAATGCACTAGCAAATGGGCAGGAAGAAGGGGTGGAAGAACAATGGTGAATAATAAAAACTGCCATCACAGAGGTAACAAGCCTTTGTGTGACGCAAATAAACAAAACAAAATGATGTAAGAAACCACTATGGTTCTCAAAGGAGGTGGCAGTGAAGGTTCAATAGAAAAAGAAAGCATTCAGAAAGTACAAGGAATCACAGAAGGAGCAGGACAGAGAATTGTATCAGTTAAAGCAAAAGGAAGCTTGGAAGGCAGTCAAATCAGCAAAGGCCTGAACCAAGGAAAAGACAGCCAACTCAGTTAAGAAGGGGGATAAAACCTTTTTTAGGTACATCAGTGAGCAAAGGAAGACCAAGGGAGGGATAGTGAGGCTTAATAAAGGGGAGGGGGGTGGGCAGAGGTTGACAGTGAAAAAGCAGAGATACAAAACAAATATTTTTGCTCAGTATTTACAAATGAAGAGGGGAGGTACCTAAAACAAACAACAGAAACACTCTCCATACAGAAGTTGATACCAGCCCATTTACAGAAGAAAGGGTTCTGAAAGAACTCTTAAAACTGAAGGTGGACAAAGCAATGGGGCCTGATGGGATTCATCCCAGAATTCTAAATGAACTAAGGATAGAACTAGTGACACCACTGACTATCCTCTTTAACAAATCATGGGAGGATGGGGTGGTACCTGAGGACTGGAGGAGGGCAGATGTGATTCCCCTTCACAAAAGTGGGAGCAGGGCAGAAGCAGGAAACTACAGACCTGTTAGTTTAACCTCAGTGATAGGGAAAATGATGGAATCACTTCTGAAGGAAAGAATTGTCAGTACCTAGAGGCCAGAGGGCACAGGACCCAAGGCAGCATGGATTCACAGTGGGAAGGTCATGCCAGACAAATCTAATAGATTTCTTTGACAGGGTGACCAAAGTAGTAGATCAGGGAGGGGCTGTGGACATGGCCTACCTAGACTTTAGCAAGGCGTTTGACACAGCCCCACACAAAATATTAATATACAAGTTAGCCAGCCTGGGAGTGGGTCCCAAGATAATAGCCTGGGTAAAGAATTGGCTGGAGAATAGGACACAGAGGGTAATAGTAAATGGAGTACACTCTGAAGAAAGGGAGGTTACTAGTGGGGTCCTGCAGGGTTCAGTATTCGGACTGTTCCTCTTCAATGTCTTTATAAGCGACATTGCAGAGGGATTGGAAGAAAAAGTATGTCTCTTTGCAGATGACACAAAGATCTGCAACAGAGTTGATGCACAAGGTGGGGTGGAAAGGATGAGAAGGGACTTGGCAAGGTTAGAGGAATGGTCAAATGTATGGCAGCTTAGATTCAATGCTAAGAAGTGCAAGGTAATGCACCTGGGAAACAAAAACCCAGTGGAGGAGTACACAATGGGGGGTGAGATACTAACAACAACAAAAATGTAAAGGGACCTGGGGGCAGTCATATCAGATGACTTAAAGGTGGGCAAGCAATGTGAGAGGGCACTAAGGAGGGCTGGGGGGATATTGGGTTGTATAGGGAGAGGCATCACCAGTAAAAACAGGAAGTTGTTATCCCTCTGTACAGACAGCTGGTGAGATCCCATCTGGAGTACTGTGTGCAGTTCTGGAGACCCAATCTCCCAAGGACATAGACAGGATGGAAGCTGTCCAGAGGAGGGCAACTAAAATGGTGCAGGGTCTGCACCGAAAAACATGTGAAGAGAGACTAAAGGAGTTTAATATGTATAGCCTCGAGGAAAGGAGAGAGAGGGGGGACATGATAGAAACTTTCAAGTACCTCAAGGGAATCAACAAAGTCCAAGAGGGTAGCATCTTTCAAAAAAAGAGGTGTGCAAGAACAAGGGGCCACAATTTGAAGATAGAAGGGGGTGGCTCAGAGGTAATGTAAGGACGTATTTTTTTCACAGAGAGGGTTGTGGATGCATGGAACGGCCTTCTGGAGGAGGTTGTGGAGTCAAAAACAGTGGTTGAATTCAAGCATGCATGGGACAGTCATAAGGCAATTCTAGGGGGTAGGGGTAGAAAGAAGTAGGCTGCTGGTTAACTATGATCTGCAGCTTATCCATTAGGTAGGAAAATGAGCAGGCTGGATGGGCCAAGCAGTCCTTATCTGCCGTCAAATTCTATGTTTCTATGTTTAGACAGGCAGCAACACTCTTTATGATTATTTCATCATTAGTGGTAAAAGAAAATGCACAGTAAGAGGTCTTCATCCTTTGTTTGTATATTTTTCATTATTGGATATAACCATTTTATTCTAAAACTTAAGTACCATCTACACTCAAAGATGACATATCTTACGTTTTCCATTTCTACTCTATTGCATTCACAGCAGCAGACCAAAAAATCTTTCTCCTTACTGTATCTAGCTGTTAGAACTTTACTTGGAAATAGTTCCATATGATACTTGGTATATAGTTTCCTTTGTTTGTTATTGTCAGAACATCCATGTAATATCTATACTGATGGGACACATCATTTCGTACCATTCAGTTTGAGATGTGCATATTTTCAATGCATCATAAGTCTTTATAATTATGGTTTCCAATAGCTTTCTGTGTTACATAGTTCTGATATTTGTAACTAATAGTAATTCCTTGATCAACATATACTTCTAGCTTGTCCAGCCCATTTTCTTTTAAACTACTAAGTACTGTTTTTAGCCGTGGTGATTGGGGCAGTCCATTATATTTCCATCTATATTTTTCTTTTAGACATAGATATGGAAGCCAATGTTTGTCTAACCGCAATAGCGTAATCTGGTAATTTATTTTTCTTGTACAGGCATGTGCAGAAATACTCGATAATCCTAATTCTGCTCTTACCATGGCTGCAGGTACCAATTGCCCTAAATCAAAGCTAGATCTTAATATTTTTGAAAGTGGTACCTCTAAAACTTCCATTGTTTTAATTTCCCAAATCTCTGCATTGTACAAAACCTGCACATTATATTTTTCTATGGTCAAAGGTTTAATTGAACCAGCCCCAAACTTTTTATTAAATAGGTTTAGTGAGTTAGCTGTTTGCTTTAGCTTTATTTTCAGCATATCCATATGCTTTGCCCATAATCCATTTGAGGTAAAAATTAGGCCTAGATAATTACATTAATGTGTTGTAATTTACCTATATTTCACGTTTTAATATAATTTCTTGTTCCCATTATCATCACCTGGCTTTTTGATTCATTAATGTTCAGCTCATAGCTGTTAGCAAATTTATGCAGCATTTCCAGCTTTTTAGAAAGTCCAGACTGTGTTAAAGACATAAGAACAAGATCGCCTGCATATGCAAGAGCAGCACAATTTTCCTCTAATATTTTTGGTGAATCAGTTTGTGAATTCTTTAATTGTATTAGTAATTTATTTATGTATATACAAAGCAGTGTGGGTGCCAGTACACAGCCCTGATGAACACCCCAGTTAGTGGGGAATTTGGCAGAGGTCTGTGCACTAGAGCTTGTCCTGATCCGAGCCCATGTTCCAGTGTACAGCCCTTTTATAATATGTATTAAGTGTTCTGATATACCCCCCTCTCTCATTTCTAGCAACCATTTTTGTCTAGAAATCATGGCAAAGGCTGAACTGAAATCTATAAATGCTAAATACATCTTTTATTTTCTGAGTTTAACATATTTCTCTTGAAGATGGTTAAGTATATAGCAGTTGTCTGTGGTGATATAGCCACCTCTGAAACCTGCTTGGTATTCTGAAAGGTTCCCTAGCTTGACTATTTGTTCTTTTAACCTCTCCAAAATAATTTTTTGAAAATATTTTCCCCATGATGTCTAATAAAGAGATGAGTCTATACATTGCTGGATTCTCTTTATCTCCTTTTTATGTTGTCTTGCACATGCAGCGCAGACAACAAATTGTGGTTGCTTCAGTTGAGAAGCAGGTTTCAGAGGTGTGGTCCTGGTGCAGCCAATGATGCCACTGCTTTTTGAGGCTGAGCTCTGTGGTGCCAATGGCATAGCACACTGTCTATGACAGCAATTGAAAAAATGTTCCACAACCTTCTAAGAAATTAGCGGCTGCAATCAGGGAGTGCAATGCAGTGGTCCCTGATTGCAGCAGCCAATTACTGCTTGCCTGCTCTGGGCAAGCAACATGGTGGCAGCTTCCCCATCAGCTTCTCAGTCCCCAAAGAAGCCAAGGAACAGCCGCCACCTTTTATCTGTGAAAGCCAATGGGGGTGCTCAATCCCCATCGGCATGATGTACCACCCCATTTCTTGTGTGCCAAGTGGGTGCCCAGTCCCCCTTGGCTCATCAGATCCCTGCTTCCACTCACCAACAGGGGTGCCCAGTCCCCTTCAGCATGTCCCCTGTTGAGGTAATTTGTCTTGTGTGCCTAGGGGGTGCCCAGTCCCCCTTTGCTCATGCAACCCCCCCACCTCTGTATGGCCAGCAGGGGTGCCCAATCCCACGTCGGCTATAGCCCCCCCAAACAGTTAGGTGGCACATTGAGAGCCCACCCCAGCATGCCAAGTGCACCTGTAAAAGCAAAACCATCCTGCAATTTTTTTACCCTGTAAACCCAGAAAGCGGTCCCTCGTCGAGTCCTGCTGCCCCACCCCAACCTCACACCCACCCTCTGCACACCTTGCCTCCCCACACCCCCTCACCCCATACTTACTTCTGGAGCCTAGTGTGATGATCTTCAGTGGACTGGGAACACGTCTGCACTCTTCAAAGCTGACCGCGAACTGAAGAAATTCCGGTAAGCTGTATAATGGCATAAATAGGGTTTTTCCAACTTTGGTGCATATCTCGGTCATTCTTCAGAATTTTGGTACCAAATTTTCAACATGGGTTATTTGGACCCCTCCTCATGAATTCAGTCACTGACGTGGTGTTATTCAGTCCCGGAAGGTGATTTCGCTGTTACTGCACAAAATCACCTTTCGGGACCTATTAATGAAATGACAGTGCCACTGTTCATTTTGTGGGCTCTCAAAAAGCCTATGTTGCCAATTTGGTGAAAAAATCAAAAAAATGACTGTTTTACGAGCCTCCATTGCGCAGTTTCCATGCACGCTCATAATTTCGCAAATCTGTAATATTTTCACTTCAGATTTTCAACATTGGCATTTTTACACACCTCCTTATGAACAGTACAGATGTCATTTTCACTATCCTTTTTTTAATATATATTTTCTACCCTCTTTTTGCCCCTCCCTCACCTTCCGTCCAGGATTCGCCCTGGTCACGGTGCCCCCAAACTTACACCGCCTAATTAGCCACTTGTTCCTCCCCGATTACTCCTGGCTTGCCCCCAGAAGGTGGAGCATGGTGCCGTGGCAGGAATTGGCACCATGCATTTTTTACCTGGTTGGGGAGAATGTGGCCTGGCTGCTAACTGAAGCTGGGAGCAGGGCGTCATGGAGATGTCTGGTGAGGGCGAGAGTTTTTTTCCCTCCTATTGGCTAGGGTGGAGACATGCAATGACGCCAGCATCTGTCCCACCCCAGTATCTCCCCTTATCGACCACGTGTCAGTGCTCAGGGCTACACACCCAGCCTCCGCTAGAGTATCACCCTCGCTTTTGATCACCAAGCCCCACCCCCAGAGAGGCAGTCCTTAGAACACTCGATCCTTCTCCCCGCTCACCCTCTGATGACCCGGGCTAATTCCCGGATCCCGGACCCGGTTCACCGGCGTCGTGAGCGAAACCCCAACCGCTGCGCTGACGAGCTGGCTCATTTTTCATATCCTGTCTGAAATGTGTTTTGGCACTACCAGTGCAGAATAGCATGGTCGCTGTGGGAAATCAGTGTTCAGGACAGATTAAGAAAATCACAGTGACACTGTTCATGAGCAGAGGTCCTAAAATGCCTATGTTGAAAATCTGGTGACAAACGTCCACAAAATGAGTATGTTACAGGCGTGCGTTGCACAGTTTCCACGTGCACTCATAACTTCAAGATTTTGTAATATTTTCATTCAACATTTACAACATTGTCAGTTTTACATACCTCCTTATGAAATGTACAGCTGTCATTTTCCACATCCTGCCAGAAATGTGTTTTCGCACAACTGGCACACAATGGCACGGTTGCTGCAGGAGATCATCGAACAGGACAGATGAAGAAAATCATAGTGACAGTGTTCATGAGCAAAGGTCCCAAAATGCCTATGTTAAAAATTTGATGAAATAATTCCACTAAATGACTGTGTTACGCTTGTGCATTGTGCAGTTTCTACATATGTTTGTAAATTCAAGCATTTTTAATATTTTCACTGAAGATTTTCAACACTGCCATTTCTTCACACCTACCTATGAATGGTACAGCTGTCATTTTTCACATCCTGCCCGAATGGTCATTTCCCTCATCTTGCAAAGATTGGCGCGGTTGCTGTGGGAAATCAACGTTCGGCACAGATTAACAAAATCACAGTGCGACTATTCATGAGCAGAGGTCCCAAACATTTTCATGAGGTGGGGGTCACAAACAAACCATGTTTCAAATTTGCAGTGCAAATACCAACAAACAGCTGGAGCATTAGGGTTTCTAAGTATAACGTTCCACTCTGTACAGACTGACACGTGTCAGGGGTATGCCTTTGCATTTCCGGCTATCATGCTCACACCATACCATCCCCCCACCCTCAAGCCACTGACAGGCATCGAGGTGTGCCTTGGACTCTTTGGCCCCACAGTTCACCCCATTCTCTTGTGCTGCACCCATTTCAGCATATGTCCTTATGAAATGGGGTGACTGTAATGCCAAACACACCAAAGCACACCTCAGCACATGTTGGTGTCTGCAGGATAGGGTGAGGTATAATACCATGAGCCAAATGGGGTGAGCGTAAGGCCCAATGACCCCAAGGCACAATGCAATATTTATCACACTGCAGGGTAGGGTGAGCTGAAATGCCATGAATGTTATGGCTGATGCCCAAAGGCACACCTCAGTGCCTGTCAGTCTCTGTATGGTGATGTGGGGTTGATGTCACTTTCATACTTCACTGCCATTCCTATTATGCATCTGTTCAACTCCTATGCTACCGATGCCAATGTCAGCAAGACAACATTCGGCATTGACAAATGCTTGTTTATGAATAGACACAATAGTGGCTGCTTTCCAGGAATCTGGAAATTTTAAACTTTGACAGCATGCATTAAAATATTTAGTTAGTATGTATGACCATAAAGAGGGGGCTGCAAGATATACTTCAGCAAGTATTAAGTCAGGTCCCTGGGCTTTTTTTGGTTTTAAGTTGGCAATGGAAAAGTAAATTTCAATATTAGTTATTGGCTTAAATATTGACATATCAGGTATCAATTCAACTGTTTGATTTTTAAAACTAGAGTCAAAGAAAATAGCTAAGTAGTATTTAATCCACTCATCAGTAGAGATATAAGAATCAATTTCATGCTTTAAATTGTCAGTTCCTTTGGCTACTAACAACCAATAGGACTGCTGATCCCCATTCTTTATTATTGTGAGCATTCTATCCCACTGTTTGTTATATAATTTGCTTTGCTTTTTCTGCAGCATTATTTTGTATATTTCCCTTTCTTTGTTCAGTATTTAGCTTTTTGTTCTTAAATCCAAATTTTTTATTGACTTAACTAATTTATTTAGAGCCTTGTTTGCCATACGGCACTCTTGGTCATACCAGGTATTAACTTTCCTTCTTGTATGGCTTGTTGTATTTGGAGACTTTAATACCTCTTTTATGTCTTTAAGACAAAGCATGACTTTTTCCTCTAAATCTGCCTCTAAGTTGATACTCACAATATTATTTATTAAAAATTGTATTATTTTAATACAGTTTTTTCATCTGATTGGTTCCACCTTATTTTGTTTTTATTTCTAATCTCTAACACTTGGTCAGTATGATTGTTTTTAACTTTGATAGGTGAAACCTTAGATTTTAGCTTTACAATTATACACAGTGGTCCCAAAATCCATTTTCCCCATTCCAGAGCACCAGATCCAGCACTGATGGTCAGTGTGAGGAAATATGTATATAGTTCTCCTTATAATCATCCTTAATTCTACCTTTAATTGGCACCAAAAAGTGCACTTTAAGAATATTTATTAATTTGAGACTTGTGTTACTTATTTTCTGATCCAATGTTTCTGTAAGGTATTTCTGTGCAACCTTATGACACCAATTATGATAGCTACAATCAGTATATCCATCAAAGTTTCCAAACGTAGCATTAAAGTCACCACATACAAGTGTCCTTTCACATGAAGTTGCAGCCCAAGCTATATGTAGTACTTTTTCTAGTAATTCCCATAATTCCTCCTTATAATACTTTGATGTCAGAGGAATAAAAAACATTTAAAATATCGAACATTTCTTGATTGAGTTGTACCCTAAATGCTTGCATATTTTTGTTTGAGGTAATCAGATCAACTTTAAGATTTTTATCAATTTTGAACCATGACACTAAATGACCAGCATATCTCCCTGTTTTTGGGGACCTGACAGCTAGGACAAGAAACGTCTGATATCCATTCCTAGATACATCACTTTCCTGTGAACGCCAGTTTTCTTGTAGGCATGCTATTACAAAACCCTTCATGTACATAACCCATTCCTCATCTAAAAATGTATTTTGCAAACCTGCTACATTCCAAGATATGACATAATATAATGCTGTTTTTGCATTATTACTTTCCTTTAGCCCTTTTTTGGTTTGTCAATGTTCTGCTCTCAAGGGATCAAATCTGTTTTGTGTTGTAAAGTTAAGCAAAAGTTCATCAGTGTCCTCCAATTCTTTGTTACTTTCTACTATTTATTTTCTACTTGCAACTCCTTTTTACTGTACTTCCTAGTTTGTTTTTGCTCTAAAGGTATTATATACAATCCTGTTGAATCCAGTATTTGGGTATTAGCTACTATTTTGTCATACAAACTCTGAAAGTGGATTGTCAGTATTACTTGCTCAAAATCGTGTCCTGCATCCACTCTGACCACAGATAAGGCTCCCCAGTCTTCAATTACAATATTTAAATATTGTTCTAAAAGGTCCACTACCACCCTTTTTAACTTATTGTTATTTTCATTTTTTATGTTACTTATATCAAACATTGTCAATGTGTTAATTACCCGATCATCCCTCTCAATATTTATACTCTTATTCAGTTCCAATAAAATTGAGCTGTCTATTATATGTAGCCCACTTTTTTCCAGTATTGTAGATCTCTGTAAAATTATTTCAGCAATTTCTGTGTTTTGTATCGATACATCCACTTGGCCATTTTTCTGATCATTTTCCCATCTATGTACATCTTGAA